>JAVFKF010000009.1:30160000-40160000 GCA_036926295.1 Pachydiplax longipennis | reverse complement strand
ACAGTTTACGCCTCGTGTGACATACGTGGTTCACGGCACGTTTCGCGAAACAAGCTACCTCTGTCTCAATAAATTTCATCGACGAGAGTTCCCGATCGGAAAAATTAGTAAAATTAGGGAAGGCGTGTTACAAATACGTGAGTGGAATAGCTAACATGCGCACCGCGGCGGGGAAACTCGACGATAACAGTTTATCTTACGCTTACGACCGTACATGAATGGCGTTTTAGGACATTCATAGAAATAAAGGAGCGTAAGAAAAAGTTGCGACGCCAGTTTTATGCGGAGATAGGCGCAGAAGAATTTGGAATTCGCATTCCGCTACACAAGACACCCAGAAAGCAAAAAAATTTTAAAATAACCCTTAAATCATTGGCGGCCCCAAGGAGGGGCAGTGGGGGCGATTGCCCTCCCCAAAAAAACCGACGTATTTCATATATTTTTATAGACCTAAAACTGAAAGATCAAATAATTTTTTGCTGTGTTGGTTGGTTCAAAAGTACAATGGTAGACATGTCTTAAACTAAATAATATTATCATTTTCATTATAAGAGCCGCAGAAAAGCAACATGACATGCAACAAGACTTTTAAGATTGAATTGTAGACTGAATACTTTAACGTATACGTAGTATACTATATACTGTATATAATATACGTAGTACTTAATACGGGTATTTAATAATAATAATAGTAACACGTAGTATTTAATCGGGCTTTATTACAACGCCAATATAGATCAGATATTCGATATAACCACTTACAGTTGGAGTATAATTTCATGAATACGTCATCATAAGTACCAAAACGCTTTCTAACAAAGAAACTATTTGATGATTAAAGAAAATAAAGAGGACATAAAAAGCTTATTAAATAAGAAAGTACATGCGCTTTGCCCCTCAAACCTCTGTTCTGGATCCGCCCCTGCCATGAATACATGAATATAGAAGACCAATGCATTTTGGGGTACCTGGGGATATTAATCACATATTTCTTAATAAGGGTACTAAAAATATTTCGTACCGAGTACGAGAATTTTTATTCGGCACGATTCGGCGCAATGATTTCAGACTAACGCCAATGGGCGAGTTTTCGGCCAAGGTATTAATCTCGCGAAGTAGTCAAACAGCTCGGGAGGGCAATTAAGGCCGGGGTTTTCCTTTCGTTTCATCAGATGTGCAGTGCCCGTCAAAAGATCAAAGGGAGTCACGTGAACAAGAAGTGAGTGCATTTAGAAGATTGGTCTCGCGATAAAACCTCTCCTCATTAAGTGCTTCCATTCTCTCAGTAATTATCTCGCGCGCGCATATCGCCACGCACGACTTTGCACACACACACTTCGAAATTCGCACACCTCCTCAGCCCAACAAGAAGAATGGTTTGCCGAAAATCGCCATTGTGAAACTCGAAGAGAAGATGGCAGCCGTATGGGTGTTAGATATGTAATGCTACTATACTTCGTCTAACGTCATGAAGAGACCATGTTAATCTTATGGTACTGTGTATTCCTTACGGGAGAACGGCGCATGCTGTTTGCACTGTTCTATATGAAATAAATTTTGTTCTGTGCTGAATGTCTTCAAATTCAATTATCAGTTAATCAATCATCTATTGTCAACTTTCCTTTTCTATGTAAAAGTCGCTACAGCTCGCGCTATTCCCAAGTAGGTGTTACATGGCGTCTTAAGATTTACGTGGTCTCTTCATGACATTGGACAAAGTATGTACAATTTAATGTTTCTGTTTTAACGACTGCACTGCAATGAACATATTACACCTTCATATCGCCGATACTAAAAATCTCTTTGAGTAGTAGTAGTTTTAAAAGTTCTTCAACAGCTAAGGCCATAAGGAATCGAACCCGGGACCGCTTACATCGAAGTCAAACTCGTTGTCCACATAACTATCCGGAAACCCCAAAAACCGCTTTGAATACTCATGATATCCATAGGAGCTTAAGGTTTCAAGTAAGTTGAAAAAAACTAGACTAAACTTCTGGATTTATCAACCTTAAATTTCCAAATATAATACAGATCAAGCGACTTGCTTCAACTGACTTGCGTCAGTATGTCAAAATAGGACTGAGGATTGTGGTCTGCAGTAATTACGGAAGGTGGATGGATTCAGAACCGTAGTTCCTTTTGAGAATACTTCTGTTTTATTTTAGACCTGCGAAAATTATCCCTAACAGCGATAGATTGTATTATTAGTATTGTTAATATTGATGAAAGGTTAGATGGAAGAAGAGACTTTTCAGTCTCAATCTCGCCTTAATAAAGACCTAATAGATTGCATACACTGTTATCTCAACATCTTCGCCAAGAAAACAGTCAATAGGCCAGTAACCCACACTAATGACATATCCTGAGGCAACGATTCACAACGTTTCCATTCGTACTCAGAGTAATGAACTATAATTCGTTTCTTCTGGCCCATTGTTAAGACTCACTGACTTAAAAATCGCTACCGAGCACATTTTCAGACACGTCTACAATTGAAATAGATTGAGACCGTCGATAAGGTTCCATTAAGATCAAGGATATCTGAAGGACGGCGGAAAAAAAATAAGGCTCAGAATTTTGATCTCGTATTAACTTTTCCGCCATGTTCATCGAAGCGAAAAATTATCCGGCGAGATTTAAAAGTGCGCTTCCCTTGAAGATGGACGTTATCTCGCGGTTCGGATGACCGATCATCCGACTAACACACTAATCAACACTGGCATTTTCTGGCTGTCAGTCTCATCTCTTTGCATCAACTATAAGTCTCCCCTAATCTTTCCATCGAAGGATACTAAGTTCTAATGAAATTTTATGTATTTATGCTTCTAACCTCATGGAGAAACATACAAAGTCCATTACGACCTCCTGATCTCATTTAGATGAATCTGAAACACAGTGAAACAACTTATGATTCAATAAGCACCACACAGTTCTAGGGGGAATATTAAATTATCCTTCTAAGAATATGAAAATCATTCTACTGGGAATATTAAATCCTAGCTAGATTAAATTTTAGAGGTTTCCTTATCTCTATCTTAATTTATATTTACTCAGAGTCGTTACACCAGCTCGTTTTGAATTGATTATAAAAAGCACTTCGAAATCTTCGCCCGATAATTAAGAGGTTTACCTTATTATTTTCCGGAGTCTTACCGCTTATTAAAATGGTTGTTATTTTCACGAAAAGATAGATCAATCAAATAATTACCGGATTTTTAGGCAATATAATGTAATACTTCTTATCCGGAAAATCTCTGAAATTTTTAAAGTAAATTAACGGTCTAAGTATTTTGGATCCCTAAATCAACTTTTATAATAATAAAACAAAAACAAAGAATTATCAGTTCTCCTATCAAAAAGATATCTAAGTTAACGTCTCACTATTCCAGAAAGTAGCTAGCCCATAATTTACTAAACTGCTTACTGATCTACTAAAAACTGCTAAGCATTTGGAAGCGGATGGGTAAACGAAGCGGAAGTGATAGGGAGTAGCATTTACGATATTCCTATAGCACATCCACCTCGCCTTAAGTTGAATTCATATAATAAAAGGATAGCGATATAAAAAATTATGTAATATCTGCTGCGCCATAGCATTCCATCATGTCACGACCGAGATTTGTTTAGCTTCAACCAATATGGTTTTCAGGTTTATAGAAATGCATTTTAGGGAAATGTGTTCAAGAAAATGTTGCTTCTTATAATAATTAGATCAGATTTCACAACCATTATGCATTTTCTTTATCATTCCACTAATTAAGAAAGTATCAGAAGATTATTATCTTTATATTTTACCTCCCACGTTGGCAACATTAAATTAGAGTTTAATAAAATGTCACACAGCAGGTTGATATACTTTCAGATAGTCCTATAAATTCGATCAACACTATGGGGAATTTTCACAATTTACCTCGTCTAGGTATTCATTCAGGTTTAATAATATGGCCGTTATAAATTAAATATGCAATTGAAACCCATAAAGTTGAAATATTATTTTAGGAACACGTTATCCAAAGACTCAAAACCTCTCCAAAAAACTATAATAAAAAATATGACCGAGAATATTTTAATCTAATGCAGCCCTCGTTTTAAGGATGGAGAAGTTTCATAATACTAACTAAAATTAAGTATTAGTATCATTCCATAATTTCAAGGCTTAAAAGCGCACCGAATCAATACCCCCATTTCCGCATTGCGAGCGATCAGCCAAAGTCTCCCATAATGACGAAACCTCTCTCGAAAATGCGACCGACGATACTTCCAGACCCCCGCACTGCACGCACATCGGAAAACAAATCGACCGACCACCAAAAGCACTTTCTCATGCTTTGAGGAAAGCGAGCCCATCGAGGAAGTGGGTCTGGAAGACCACTGTCGCGACTCCAACGGCACCAAAGCGTATCTCACGACCTCCGCAACAATCCTCACGAAAGCAACACCCAGCAGAACTGCGGATTTCTCCGCGGGAGAAATGCCGATCGCTCAATCGTTCGCGGGGCGTGGCGACCACGCTCCCGATGGACTCCCACTTCCGAGAACCTCCGCCCCGGAGAGAGAGACGCATTCGGCGCCCACACGCACTCTCACGGATGCCGTCGCTTAATTTGCGACTTCCGGCGTCTTCAGTGGTGCGGGGGTGTGCGGAGACGAGTGCGACGCCAACAACACGCACCGATGATCTCGAGGCGCCCTGGAGCACCTGTCTCGGGTCACTGCACTCCCAAGGGATATAGATTCTTCTTTCGAATCGGGGCGTTGCCGCCACAACCGCCCCTTTCTCTCGGTCTCTTTATGGGAAATTTTTCGCCGTAATCGATAGCAAACAGTACTTCTACCCCATTCTTCTTTGGTAGCCTACTTATCTTTCGGGAGTACAATCTTTGGAGTAATGGTAGTTTTAAAAATGTTCGCGAATGAAAGCGGAACCTTCAATTTCATTTGCACTTTACGCATTTCTGTCGCTGTATAGTATAAATCTTCTCTAGAATCTTGATAGATGTTATTCTCATTCAAATCTGATCAGAACTAAAGTATAAGTCGAACAATGTAAACTATTAATTTTAGTTTTATCTTTTCAAAGCTAAGGCAGAGGTGTTAGGCATGGTTTTCGTGCCTGCAAAAAAGAAGATCTTTTGTAGCCTATAGAAACTAGAGTAGCCACGGATGATTTGATCTTCAGTCGGAGTACAATCACATCTGCATGCGATATAAATGTGAGGACACGGAAGAAGTCCGGAAGAAACGTCTCGTTTAAAAATCTGAACTGTGTGGAAAATACATTAGAGAGGTAGGTTCTAATACATGAATGGCATCGAGCTTTTAAGATGATGATCAAAGGATTTAGACACGAAAGAAGGCATAACGAGGTATCGTTGAAAGAAAGATATGATTGAAATGACAAGCTCACGAGAAATGACTTTCTTTCGAGAGAATTGGTGATTTTGGTCGTGACCGAAGAAAGTTAAGAGGATTGAATATTTCAAAGGATAAGATAATCATCCGGATGAGATTACAATAGAGAGAAACTTGAAAAATAGTGAGGTAAGTATCACGCGAAATCTAGAACTCGATGATAAACAGATTATCCATAATTTTCGGCCTTTCCTCGAGTTAGGACTATAAGGGACTAAAATTTTCAACTTCCTTTCCTTCACAGTTACGTGGTTGTCTTTAGGATCACTCCACCAACATCCAAACCTCGTAATCTAAGGGAAGATTTTCTCCATAAATATGGACTGCTGAGGGGGCTATCTTAATCCTCTCCGTACCCTGATACTTCATGTTTCACTCATGTTCCTATAACTCAGAAATCTTTCTCTAGGTACGCAAAATTTGTAACATTTTATATTTTACCCTGGCTACGATAGTTGGTTATGTACCCTCTAATGCATAAAATTCGTAAATTGGTTAAATTTGAATGCTCAATATCGCAGACGACTAAATTACTTCGATACACTTTCATTCAAAAGGTAACTTGAGTGAAATTAGCTCCTTCGTTTACCGTTTTTCGGTGACCTATTAGAACCACTCTTTCTCCATTGGAAAAATCTAAAATTTGTGCAAATAACAATCGTTACATTCCCGCTGTTCCCATTACAAAATGTCATTAAACCCAAGCAACTTGATCAACCTAACGGGAAAATAATGGGCACTCTGAACTGCGAAAAATTGAACTGAAAAAATCCTTTTTATCAACCTATCTCTAAAATTATCCAAAATTTAAAGGGATATTTAATAGAAGATGATATCTTAAATGTGAAATTTTATCGTTATTCATAGACCACTTTCTCTCTAAAAACTATTCTTCTTCCATTCAGAAAAGTAACCGAGCCAAAGCGTTTAGATCTGTAAGCGGACCATCGGCTGTTTGGGCTGGGCCACTATAAACGTCTGGTACCGTTCGTCTTAACTTCCGAACGGAAGTACCCCTTCATTTTTTCGCCTGATGCTCTGATCGGGAAAACGGGACGCGAGTTCGACAACCGGGCGTTAGAGGGCACCGTTGAGATCGTGTCTGTGCGGTTCCTCCTATAACACCGCTACTTGCGATGCATCTCATTACAACTCCTGTTACTTTACCCCTCGAAGATTCAAATCGATTATACCCTGACCTTTCGATATTAAATGAAGCTACGATGATTAAGGGATTTTAAGCCATAACAGTCATTCATACAGAGGAGAGAATGAAAAGGAAGGAGAATTGCAATTATCTATCTATTCCGTAGAAAATCTTACATTCTATTATAAGGATAGATTCAGAGACACCATTAAACCATCAAAATATGGGTTGGCCCAATGCATTTCGTACTAAATGATCACCAAGAGGCACCAAGAGTCTAAGTAGGTGAGAGCATGGTCAGGAAACCAGTAAGATACCGAGAGTTCCACCAACAGAAAAAAACGATCACACTAGTACATTATACATATAATAAATGAATGTAATATAAAAACAGAAATATTTTAATGAATTTTAATACACATTTCGATAACATTATGCTGTATTTTGGATTCGGCCAGCTGATATTTTTTTGTTATATCTGTTAGTGGAACTCTTTTGTTTTCTTGCTGGTCTTCTGACCATACTATCTTCTACTAAGTCTCTTGATGATCTGCTCATTGAGTACGAAATGTGCATTTAGCAAACACATATTGATGGTTACTGGCGTCTCCGAATCTATCATTCTGTGCCATCAGTGTTCTTGTGTATTTCATTCTCTTATAATATCGTTAAATCTGGCAAAAGTCGCATATTTTTAAATTCACATCTTCAAACTTCTATCGGTTTATGTTGTTTGAGTAATGTTTAACCGGAAAATAACACATTATCTAAAATATCCTAATTTAACCAAATAATTCTTGAGCGGTTAAGTCTAAGAAGAGATTATGCATATGGCAAGAAATTCTACAAAATGAATATGTTTCAACCGGAGACGGCCTTCACAACACATTTCGAAGCAGTAACTATAATTTTATCCTACATTTCCCGCCATCAAATCAACTTCGAGTGGTATTGGGCGAGGGAAACGCACACCGCGATACGCAAATATGTTTTACGAGAGCCATAAACGTTTCTCCTTATGCGTCGAGCTCCCACAAGAGAGCGCATTTATAAAGGAGAGCTGTGAAACGTTTACGAGGGAAAAAATCCGAAAGAAGGGACGATCCGGAGAGCTATTAGAAAACGAGAGATCCTTGATGGGCGCAACAAGGTTAAAGAGTCATAAGGAAAATGACATCCTCGGGAGTTTCACTCGATGACCATTCAGACTCTACCCTTCAGATGGAACGTTAAGGAGAGAAACGCCTCGATTCCAGAGATGGAGAAATCCTCCGCAGCCTCTCAAAGGGTCGTAAATAGCAATAAGTTTCAGGAGTCGGCGGAGGGAATGAAAGCGGAGGTATGAGCGGTACGGAGTAAGGCGTTTTATATTTCCGCTTGCTCTGTGCGCAAATTGAACGTAAATTTTCGAGCGGTTGGCAAGTGTGTCTCCCAGGGGTCTCTGCTCAAAAGAAGACTGGTAGTCGTGTTGGTTGGATTGGCGACGCAGTGGGAGGCCCAAAGAGCTGAGGGTGTGCGGGTGGGCGGGCGAGATGAGTGGGAGTCGGGCGAGAATAAAGAGCTGCCACAGAAGAGGGCATAAAGGATATGGCGGAAGAATGCGGATTACAAATGGATCGACGACAGAGGCGATAAAGTTGCGTTGCCTTCGAAGGCTGCCACCGAGAAGTTAGATGTGATAATAATATTGGAGGAAAGAAAATGAACTCCTTATGGAGTATGGAGGTGGAAAAAATTGTGCGGTTACCACAACTAATGCAACCTCTTGCGCGAAATTTCGCTCGCTGAATCGACTGAATTTATTTTCCCGGAAAGTTTTCTATATTTCTTTATCGAGTATTCGTATCAAGAACTGGGACAACTAACTCTTACGTATACACTCATAAGTAACGGTTCATGTATTTTTTCTCTTCTCCAGGAAGAGAGATTCATATTTTTATTTATTGAAATCAATCGGAAATGTACTGGATAAATTTTTAAACTGTTTCATATATTTTATCAAATCTCTCGAAAACGTCTAGTAGGTTTACGCTTAGCCATCTAAGAAAAATTTCAGAATTCAAAGAGATCCCAAAAAGAGAAGTATATGATAATCTTAAGGATATATCTCATGAATTACTCAAATTTTTCCAAGTGCCACTCACAATGTTCTAAGTTCTTCATATTTTGAATAATATACCGTTCTTAACAGTTCCGCTTTCCTCCTGAAGGATACTAATAAGATTGATTATTGAAAACCTTAACCAACCTTTTCAAACATCTTAGATATAAATTACTACCTTGAAAAGATCTTATGACTCGTTATTAGACTACAGTTGAGATCGGAAGACAAAGACGGAATGGAAATATTCTCGTGCCATTTATCAACCGAGTAATTCTACCCTACATAGGATAATTTATCAACTCCCACTACAAAAAGAAACAAACCGAATAACTGCATCGATGTGGATAAAAATGCATCGCGTATTATTCTCGCAAATGACCATGATGGAGAGATCTCTCAGCCTTCGTAATAAGCCCAGATTCAATTTCATCGACGCAGTGAAAGGCGGATTCTATATCACACAGTTGTTACGGTTAAGTTCCAGCTTCGCAATATTTTCTCATCGACGGAGTTCCGATCGGTATTCGAAGGAATTCGCATACGCCAATCTCGGCGGATTCGTTTCACTGCATACCCTTCTCATGGAAGCAATACTCGATCCCATTCCTGCGACCATCGTTGAGAAATAATTAAGGTTTCTCGGTGTCGGCTTACCTAGCGCAAGTATGAAGCATACGCTGAGAATTATTTAATTTTAGAAAGCACTGATTCTTCGTTGCGAAAACTTGCCGGAAAGGTTTCTTATTCTCCCCGGAGGCTCGACTAATAACTCGAGTGGACGTCATGAATCCCATATCTAGAACTCCGGAAGAGAAACATTTCACTCCCACAGTCAAAAATGGAGCGAGATAAATGGTTTATTCGTTGTAACAGCTTAAAGGCAATAAAGCAGTCTCTCTAAAGCCACAAAGAAAAAGGGACCGTCTCGGAGATTTCAACGCCCGGAGGTAGCGCAATCCGTGATGCAGGAAAGTCACGAGCGTACCGAGAAACACGCTGCTCTCTGCAGAAAATTAATAAAACCACATCTCAAACTGTCTAACATTTATGTAAAACACACACTCTCCAATAGTGGTCACCTTTCTCTTTAATTTGAAAGCGTATTTCGGCATGAAATTTGATTTTCATTACTCGATGGCTCTATCATCGGAGATAAAATCAATACGAAAGCGGAACAAAACATTGTTTATCTAAATGTTTACACGTCATTTCAATTCGAATAAATGTCATACGAAATTTAAGCCACCTGGAAGACAGAGGAAGTCAAGAAATCCACAGTTCAAAATTAATAAATGCTTTTTTCTAGAAATACGTTTTTTATCTTCACAATCACTATATTACGCTATTATTGACGAAACGAAGAAAAATATACATATTCACAATTTGTCTACATCACGTGCTGTTTAATACAGCCTAGGTCAGTTACTGAGGATTTACGAAAAGTGTTTCCGGATTCCTCGATGCATTATGAGCTTAGCGGGTTCTACCTTTCCCACTTAAATATTTATAAAAAGTTTTCGGAGCAGCAGATACTTCATACCGCATTAAAATGTTAATAACGTAAAGATAAGAGAGCGACAGATAATTAATCCAGTTATTCGAGTTTCTGATTGATAACATGGCAACGAAACCCAGGTGATTTATATTCAAATTACTTTCCGGATTCAAAATATGTTTCATTCCTGTGTAAACAACTCTGTAACTCACAATCATGCTTGGAAAGACCTTTTCATGCAACAACACTCCGTTTCAGAGACAGATTTTCCACGAAGAAATAAGAGACGCGTACATTCGAGTTTCACTCCAGAAAGGATACCTCAAAACGCCAACCATATCTAAAGCAGAACCGCGTTTTGCTAAAATAAATACGGAGTTCTCCGTGGAAACCGCATCGTTTCGCGGTGATCACGACGCTCTCATCGGTCAGCCTCACATTTCTCCGGCGCTGGAATTCTATCGAACGCCCAAGAGGGGGCCAGTGACCGCTCCGCCAGTCCAAGCGCTCAACACTCACCCCATCGATCCCTCTTACCAACACTCTACTTCGGACGTTTCTGGGTCGCTTTCAGCTCGAGGCTGAAACGAAGGATCGTGAGGCTGCGGTGGGAAATGCACTCACTCCCCCTCTCATATTCCTCTTCCGATCATCTCGTCCACCAGCGCGCATTAACCTCGCTGCGAGGGCACGATCCCTTCCTCAAAGGACTTTTATTTCACATTCCTCGATGTGATTCATCAACAAATATCTAATCCTCCCGACCGATCTTAAAACCCCTCGTCCGCGAAGAGGGTATCGCCGGTCTGATTATCGGATCACTTGCTCTTCGCTGTACTTTCAGAGTGGGTGGAGGTTCGCGAGATCTTCGAGATGGATTATTGAAGCTAAACGATGGTAATTTGCCGATTTTTATATATATTATCTCTCGTCGATGGTGCGAAGTGATATTTACACGAAATGAAACGCTCTCGCCGATTGTATGAAACGATATTTAAATGAAATGAGTCGGAGAGAAATTTTCGAAAAGTCGACTATCTAGTCTAGAGATCTCTGGAATTTTGAGTCGACGCCCACTTTTACCAGATGCTGTCCTTCGAAATAAGTTCACCGCCCACATGGTGCTGTATGGTGAACTACTGACGCTTGTAGCAAAGAATAATTCTGCGTCATTCTTACAAAGTGGTGATACGCAGTAAAAAAACGGTGGTATAGTTAAGAATTTTAACTTTTTAATCGTATAAAATACGTTCATTGCATTGGGAGAGTGAAGATAATAGCCAATTTAACACGTGGAACCATTAAATATATCGGTTTGTATAAAAAGAACTATATGAATTGACTCGATGTATTTTCTTAAAGAGAAAATTCTAAGTGAGCTATTGATATTTGTTCCTACGGCAGGATCGAATGAAAAATACATTTCAGATATTTTCTCTACAACAAAATTGTATTTTTCCAAGATCTTCAGATCAAATGCAAATAGAAAACTCCACAGAAAATCATCCATCATGATTAAATAATATTTACAACATTACTTTGTCGTAGATTGGTGATCCTATTCTGATCCTCCTTGGATAGAAACGTCACCACAAATGCAATTGTTTAATCTTCTGTTAGTGAGAAGGGGATAAACAGTGACTATAAAGACAAATATTTAATATTTCTCATTCAGAACGGACGTATATTTCTTAAGAATCCGCTATTGCGGAAGCATCCCTATATTCGAACCAGAAGTTCTGTTTGAACACAATTAAATATGTTAATGCGCCAGTCCTCGAACTGTCTCTGACCCAACACCTTTACTGCGCACTTCAAAAGGTGTCGTACAAACAAATGCCGCCGCACGGTTTTCCAATTGGCGCATTCGGAAAGTATGTTGCACAAATCGAGGCTCCGTTCGCAAATGAGCGGAATCGAATAAACTGGCGAATATGAAGGAGCAAACACTCCCGTGCGTTCGAATTAATTCACAGGAAGCCCTTTCAACACGCTAAAAACAAATGGAGGAATTAAAGGAGTCGTGGTGTCACGATGCGACACTGTTGAAGCGACAAAGGGTGCGCGTGCAGAAAGGGAAGAATTATCGCAGTGCCGTCAATCACGTCAGGAGAAGTGGAGGGAATATGAAGGGGAGGCAAAAATAGGAGTACGTGAGATTGCCACTGGTTCCGGAATCGGAGCTCTCTTTGCTGGGGAGGGAGTGCGTCAGGTGGGTACATAGTATTCCTCCGATGGACATTCCACGGAATGATTCCAGCAGCAACATAAGGAAAGGAAGATCTTAAATAGTCACGCTCAATGCTGCTTTCTCTGCAGCTACCTCTTTAATCCCTATTTTAATATTTTGAGATTAATTACTATACTCAAAACTATAATTACTCTAGAAAGAAATATGAGAGAACAAGAAATGTAGCAAACGATCGAATCTATTTTTAGTAGTGAATCAATCATTAGTACAGTAACGATAAGGAAAGTGAAATTTTTAATATTTTCAAAATCATGCATGATCTCAGATTATTAGGAAAATTGTAATGAAGAACATCAAATTATCTAAATTATAATTCCAATGCATTATCATTTTATTCATACAATAAAAACATTCAAAAATTAATAGCTCCTAGATATGGCTCTGGCTGGCGTTAGTTTTGCTTGTGTCTTTTTCAGAACGTTTTACTTCTTCCTTATTCAAAATACGACGCGGATTAGCCCAATTAACCATTCTTACAAATAACTGAATACTCATTACTTATCTACCTAAAAAGAAAATCCTTAATAACCCGGAATCACATTAAACGGAAATAAATTCGCATCGCCTTATGTATCTTCTGAAATTTAAATTTTGAAGAGACGTGTTGGAATCTGTGGATTTTCATTGCTGACGATTTAAAGACGTCTTAACTCTTATTTGATGATATAAATACACGTTGATCAATAAATAATTTAACTAAACATAGATAGTAATTTTAACAACTGAGTTAGATATCCAAAATTAAGGAGTTCAAGATTTTATATCCTTAAAGCCTTTCCTATGAGAAAAGAACAAGAACTAATATTGAGAAGAATTAAAATTACGATAAACCTTTAGAAGATCTTTCGTCATACATTAGTTCAAGAAGGGTGGGCAAAGAAAATATACCAGTAAATATTTTGGGAAAGAATATCATACCATGAATATTTCAAAATGGAAGGTAAACAATGCAGCCTCATAAAAAATTTACTAGTTTTATAAGATAGAATTGTGAATCAATCTTAAAATCTAACATTAGTAATGCAGAATTCAAAATCATAAAAGCTTTAGAATATAAGAAAGAGTTATCGAATGAATCAAGAAATTAATTTCTTAGAAGTTACTTGATAAGGAAATAATTCGTGTCTGATTGGCAAAATTAACATGATCGACTGTAAGTATTATTTGTTTTTTAATAATGGGGAAACTTCCAATACAAATTCTTTAGCACTATTTGGTGGAATTTCATCATTACTAACTCATTAACTACGAAACAACTTGTACAATTCCACAATTTTATGGTGAAATTGTACAAGTTTTTTCGTAGTTAATGAGTTAGTAATGGGGGATCTTATTAATTAATAAACTTCATGCGAATCTGAGTAAAATAGAGGTCCAATTATTGAGAGAGTAAGACTGAAAAAGTATCAATTTATGTAGAAAAAATCAACACAATTTTTTACCCCTATAGACCCTCTAAAATTCATTTACAGACACGACGAAAAACAAAACCCGAGACTTGCATCGTTCGTTATATTTTTTCTCAAAAGTTGGCAGCCCCGGCACGAGATGGAACAGCGTATAAGGACGGGAGTGGGGGAAAAGAATGATGGGACGCTGAGGAGGCAAGGGGGAAACAGGGAAGAGCGAGCGAGGAAGGAGTGTGGGGGACGAAAGATGCTTCTGCCGCTCACCTTGGCGGGTCGAGAAAGCCGGCTGCTCCTGCCGCCACTTGGGCGTCGCCCACTAGAGGGCAACCTAAGGAGTCCTTCCTCCCACGGATCTCGGAGATGGAGTGAGTGCGCTCTCACAACGCGGGATTCAAAAAACACAACTATCCGAACAACAACAAAACAAAACACTTTTCACACAACTTCACACGGTTCAAATCCTTGTGGGCCCCACTACCCTTCCATAGAACATCCTCCGAATCAAGAACAGTGAATCTCTCCAAGGATTGAGAGTTCTTGGTGCCCCGGGAAAAAGACCAGTTTCTAGACGAATTTTCACAGTGAAGGAGCGCCGATGAACTTGTCAAAAAAGTTCCGTCAACTCGCTATTCACGTAGAGTTGATATTCTTTCTTCTTTACAGAAGAGCGGGTTCCACGCGCTTCAAAAAGAGACGGAGAAGCAGTTTGGCAGTGGACGATGAAAGAGCACCCCAAGTTGCATGCAAATGAGCGTGCAAAACTGGGAGATCCCGCAAGGCAGCGTACTAGGTCCGCCCGAATTTCCTTCCGCTCCGATTCCCACAGCTTCCGAAGCTCGCTGCGTAGATGCGTCCACAGACCTTCAGGTCATCTCACGCTTTGCTCCTCCACACGTCCGCGACTAAAACGGCACCGACACGCGCGTAAACGGCACGCAAACATAACTCGCGTACTCCACCTCATGCGTGAGCATCGGCCCGCATGGGAACTCTAATCTAGTGCCCGATAGAGAAGATTTCAGGGACGATCTGGCCAAATTCCCTCCGACGATCTGACCAAATTCCCTCCGGTTGACAATGGCGTCTTGGCTGAATAGGTTAGCGGCGAACACGCATCCCAACCCTTCCCTACATCCCTCCCACTAACTCATCTCAGTCCCTCTAGGCCACCCACCCTCCCACTATCCCACCCCCGCAATCTTCTCCCCCACCCCCGCCACCCTCTCCGCAAAGGCACCTTGCACTGCTCTCTGCAGGGATGCCAACTCCGCGGGTTCGCCGAAAATAAACCCGATGGAATTCGCCAATCTCTTCACTGTATCATTATCCTCCGCAGGCACCGAAACGTCCAAAAGTTCCAGAAGAGTTCAAAATCTCACACCAGTAAATCCTTCCTCCTGGTGTGCACTTGCTCCAGAGCAACAATGAGTCCGATCCGCTGTCGAAACAGTTTCATCAGACCACCGAACTAGATCCGACGCTCACTGGTGCGTACATCGACCGTATATCCGTCCACGGCTCTCCGATGAGCGACACTACGAATGTTGGGAACTCGCGACGTGGGGAGAGCGGGAGCCTTATAAAACCACTTCCGAACTCAAGCCTTACCTAGAAGCTTTTGATCGGGCGGCGGTAGCGGACAAGTCTGCCTCTATAGGAGGCGGTAGTGGCGCGGGAGGGGAAAGGGTGGAGGAGGGGGGCGGTTGGGGGCGGGGAGACAGAGGCGGCGGCGGTGGATGAGATGAGAAGGGGAGGGAGTCTGGACGATGGGGAGGAGCGATGGAAGAGTAAAAGGGAACGGTAATGGAGGTAGGAGAGGCTGGTGGGGGGGCGCGCAGAGAGATGGATGGGGAGTATAAAAAAGGATTTATATTCCCGGGATGGGAGAGGAGTAGTGAGGCTGAGATTGATTGAGAGGAGATACGAAATTTTAATGACAAACTAAATAAGAGCGCCATCTTGCGTGGATGTTGGACTTTTTGTCGTGCTCGAGGAATGCGAAGAGGTGTTTGGTGCGCGGGGTTATTGATTGTCGGAAAAAGTCGAATGCGTCGCTTTTTTTCTGCTTTCGTGGTGCGCGTCGCGCGACAGGACTAGTCTCTCATAGTTGGCTCTCATTATGATGCGAGGCATAGCGCGTCGATAAAAATGTCGGTGTGTGATTACGGGAGATATTTCACCCTGGAGGGAGATGCCTCAGTGTTTTGAATAGATTATGAGGGAAGAAAATCAGAGTTATTTTACTTGCATGAAGTAGCTGAACGGGGACATTAAAACTGGGACTAAAAACAGAACGCGGGGTACAATTTAATCCGAAAGGAATTATAATTGAAATGAGAACTTAGCATTTTTATGAGAAAGTAACAGTAAATGTCGCCAGCATCGATAGAAGAGGAATTCAAGAAAATTCTTCAGCCGATCAGCTAACATACGATTGGAAAAAATTGTAATTGTTACAATTTCAGAGAACTACGTTGTAGCTATATAACTATATATAATATATTTAACAATAATATATAACTAAAGCACTTGAAGAACGCAAAATTCCTTCTTAAAGAATGAACTTAAGTTGGATTAGCATTAAAATATTAAATGAATTGCTTAGTTGGTTTAATCTGCTCATTCTGAAGGTTGTTTCTTTCGTTTAAAACCATTTTCTAAACTTTCTGAACTCGAAAATTTATCTTGCTAAAACAAAGCCAGTGATATAGCATTTCAAATCTATTGCAAAACCGTATATTTTCCCGTTGATAGGGAAAAAAGTTCAAATGATTCGGGAGTTTCCTGGAGATAGTTTACAGAGTTAACTCCCACGCTATCAATTTTCAGAACTTATACAAAATTTATATATGAACTCTTTGCTGCGATTAAGGAAGTAAAACATAAAGTAGAACGAAGCATTTTCACGATAGAGATAAAGAATGAAATGGTATAATGATAGCGCGATATAATGTAATGTGACGTTTATTTTTGCTACAAAAAGTATTCTGAAGATTGGTTGTCAGTAAGGCTCCATCTGGGATTTGTTCTGTTGAAATTATAAGGATTTAGATCGACGAGCAGGTTTTTCCACACGGAAAGAAACGGGCCAATTCGTTTCCGACAACGCCACCGAAAAACTATTATGCTCAATTCTATGCATGCAAGAATGAGCTAATCCGTTTCGTTTTGTTTATCTGTGACTTTTTCCTGCATCACAAATACGCGAAAGTTCGTCAACCGAATCCATATTCAGGACTGAAAAAGAGCAAACAATCTTCGTCATCCATAAATTTCGTAGGTGAATTAACCTATAGTCAAGGTATTGTATTGTGGCATTGCCAAAATTCATTCAAAGCACAAACATTTGATCAAATCATATACTGAGTTACCTTTCATTGGACTTATTGCCCTTTCTATGAGGTCGAATATTAAAAGAAATATGTGCATGAGGAGCTCATATCTTCTTATAATACTTCTTTCCTCGTATAACATAGATATCGTTAAATGCTATTAAGTTCTTTATAAATCTACTGACATGTGTTGAACTACTACATATATAATTACTTGTCAAGCGAACATTAGTTTTCTAAGAAGAATCGAGTGATTTTAAAAGTTATGCGATATATTTCCCGAAAATGTAAATACAGTCTTGTGCAGCAATGGACATGGATACTTCGCGGTTCTTATCATGATTATACATGTCTCTTCTGTTATATCTCAGAGTAAAATACTCCTGTGACATACTCGTAATTTATTTTGTTTCTGGACGTTGGAACCCAACCTTTTTTCGAGCTCCAAGTCGATCTAGATCAAACAGGAGCAATAATTCTGAAGCTAAAACATCACCACGAAATATTCCGCCGGTTATGACTCCCGGATTTTAGAACGTTCATATACGTCGGTCGCGGATGAAATTTACGGCGCGCATTCTAAAAGTACTCAAAACTCGGAAATATTCTCTAGCCAGCAGATAACAAAAGGTCTCTTTTTGTGGACCGTAAAGTTCGGCCATCCGCATCCCGACCTTCATTCTGACGGCGATACTTTGGGCCCATCCCTACCGAGACAAGACGGCAGAATAAAACTTTTCAGCCCTGCAAATTGCAATCCGTAAGTGAGACGATGACTTTGCGACTTTCAACTAAGGAGGAAGCTTAATTGGTCGAAGAGGCGACGGGTTCGAGGGCTTCGAAACCTTTTTAGGGCCGAATTAACGGGCGCGGTAAGCTCTGCGGGTTGCATTAATAGTCGCAATAACGAATGACTCGTATCAATCAGGAGATGAGATTGAGAGTACGGAGGAATAAAGGACCAGATGGCGAAGGAGAGGAGGAGGTAACGGATGGGGTACGGGAGAGATGAGCCAGGGAGATAGAAATGTGGAGACTATTTTTTCTCGAAAGAAAGCCTCTCGCCCTCGGCTACTCTGCCATTCCTCCGCCCCTTCTATCTCTCCAGAGCGACCACACACTCCTATGGCCTAGCAGGGAACTAATGGGGTTGATGAGAACGAGTTCTATCTTCAGTTCGCTGCGAATCTCCATTGCATTCGCAGTTTGGGATGGAAATGCCACAATTATACAGAGATGGGCATGCTGAGGGAATATGCGTTATAGGCTCTCTTGCGCTTGTTGTCACTGAACTTCGAATGTTGCAGTCTTATTATTAACATCTCTAATTCCTTATTCTATCAAAAATGACGGCAGCGTAAGCCGAATACGTCAATGACACGACGGACTTCTTTCCCGAGAGAAGACCGGCGGATTACCGACCTTCTAATAACCATCCAATGAGGATTTGATTTGCGGATCCAATGCTATGACACCATCCTCAGAAACAGAGTTACATATATTACACGTCAGATACCTTTAGGAAAAGTACTGTCCACGGATCTGATTTTTGTTTCTGAATTTCGAATGTTGCATGCTTATTATTAACATCTCTAATTCCTTGTTCTATCAACAATGACGATAGCATTTTCTGTACAAGAAGTATAAAATACCCCGTAAGCTGAATACGCCAATGACACAACAGACCTCTTTCCCGAATGGAGAAAATACCGGCAGATTACTGATCTTCTGAGAATCACTCAATGCGCATTTTGGTAGTTATGCCTCCTCAGAAACTGAGTTATATTTTTTACATTTAGCCGTAGGAAAACTATTGTCATATTTTGGATGATGCGGGATCGAACCAAGAAGTCAATAGTAAGTTTCAACAGCATACAAAGAGATTTTCCCTCTTCCAAGCTTTTAATTTCATAAAATATTTCTTAATACAAAGGATTAACGACCCAATGATTCCATTCAATAGCCAAGACTGTAATCTATTTTACACTTGCAATGTTTTCACATCTCGATCGGTAATAGCGTTAAATTTACCATTTGGAAAATCTGTTTTAAATAATAATTTTATAAGGAAAATCTACATTAAATTTAATTCTAATTAAAAATTTCCAAAAAAATCTACTTAAAGAAGCTAAAGAAATTCACGTTTTTCATATAGTAGTTACTGGAAACAGATAAATAATATACATAAATTTCTAAAAATGTAAATATGTACCCGATGGCGATAACTATAATAGATTTGTTTAGGGCCTTCGTAATTAGAGTAAATATGAATTTAGATACAGCGCACAAAAATCGTAAAAGCGAGGAGAGATGATTTTACCATTAATAATTCGTCACATTCTGGAATCCTATGGAATTGCGAATGTCACTTATTGACAGCGATTACAACTAGATGAAAATCAAGCAACCTTAATTAAAGGTCGCAGAGTAATTACAGAGTTGATTCAGAGGACTAAATGGATAAAATTCAAACATTTTAAAGTAGTTTTTAGTAAAACTCTTTCCTGATAAACGATAGCACATTTATTTTCTAGCTCTTGTATTTTTCAGCTTTGTATAAGTTCAGGAGTTAATCGCTTTCGCTCAAAATTACATTAAAAATTCACGAATATCAAATAAAATACTCGATATATCCATGGAAATAACTTTTATATTCCAGTTCAATATATATGCAAATCCTTCGATTCCGAACCGAGAGACCTTTCTGTCCATTTGATATTCTTTAAATTTAACCAGATTTTTCATGTGTTTGAAATCAACGACGCATTAATTTGAATGGTGATTTTTCAATTGACGGAGAGGTGAGAGCTAATAACTGATTGTGAGGAAAAAACTTAATGCCACATGAAGCGATAGCTTCCATTTACGGAGGCACAACGAAGGGCACCCAATAATTCCTGGTATCAGAATAACCGTTTTTAAATTGCTATAATGGTTTTTATAACCGTAATGTATTCTCTGTACCTGTATTCATACTGTTGTATTACATTTACATAGAAATATCCCGTTACCTTAAACTTTAACAAATCAGGGATATTTATTCTAAGTCATTCTAATGTCGCAGTTTCTTCGAATACTTAATTAGGATTACAATGAACAAGGAAGGTACTACTATGCATAAGGTTTGTATTGAGTGAGAGATCATTAGTTTAAACTAATTCCGTTATTAAACTAGCCAACTGAAACATAGAGATGTAATTTCAGGATACAAATTGAGACACATATACTTAAAAAATAGCATATTGAAGGAGATATTTCTTCCAAATAGTACGCTGAACCTAAGGATTAGAGAAATTGACAATAGTGAAACCAC
Source organism: Pachydiplax longipennis (assembly GCA_036926295.1). Taxonomy (NCBI): domain Eukaryota; kingdom Metazoa; phylum Arthropoda; class Insecta; order Odonata; family Libellulidae; genus Pachydiplax; species Pachydiplax longipennis. The sequence continues at coordinate 40,139,537 of JAVFKF010000009.1, read as the reverse complement.
CATTAACCATGTGCCAAAAGGCGGATAGCGCAGTAAATTTGCATACACATATGTTTTCCTACCCACTTCATCGATAACTTCTATTATTTTTTATCTTTCTAGCGTTCCATTAAACTTTAATTTCTGAAGGGTATTTCCAAGTCCAAAATCACCCTTCACCCTTAAGCATGGATTTTAATTCTTCCATATCAGAAAAAGATAGGAAATATATTTGAATCATTATTATCAAAGATATTTTCAATATTATCCAATCGAAATTTTTCATAACAATATGTCTATTTTCTTTTCGGCTATAAATATAGAAATGGCTCATTCGTTCCCAATTAGGGGGGCGTGAACCTCATCCCCCATCGGATCCTCCCCACACATTGATTTCATCGCACCCACTTTACGAGCGCCGGAAGGAGAGGAATTTCCCTCTCGAGAACAATCCAAATCCATGTACGGACCAATCAGACAACCATCACGTGACGTGATTAAGAATACCCTGGGAGGGGGTAAATTTCCATGCGCCCCAAGCCGAGATGCGAACTCGAACCGGTCAAGCAGGGGGAAAAGAGAAGGGGAAGCACCTCAAATAGGTACAACGTGAAACATTCACCCTTCCACATTACCTCATTCTCTTCCCATCAGTCACGTAACAACTCCGGGCTAAACGTGGGTGCATTACACCTTCCCCACCAATAGGGATCTCCCCTTCCCCGTTACAAGAAGCACTGACGTATACATCAAAGTCGGGTGCCGGGTAATATGTCCCCGACGCCTGGTACATTTCGTTTGCAGAGAGTCCCTCCGCAAACACGCTACCGAGACTATAACGCGATCCGCGTGACATATTGATGAGGTGGAAACAAGACGTATAAAATTGGAAGCCATTTTTGGCGCCTTTGAGGCGGATATTACCTTTAATCAGATAAAGTAAAGTTCCGGAACCTTCGAAAAGTTTGGAGCCGTCTGGTCCAATGGGAAGGCATGATGTCTTAAGGCCATACGCACTTCAAACGTGTGCCGCTTCGCTTGGAACATTAGCGGGTCCTTAACGTACGTACCTGGGTGATAACATGGGCGTCTTACTCAATTTCTCACTCGATATACGTAAATTGTCATTCGAGAACAATATTTACATAGAAACGGTTATTAATTCATTGTGAATCTTCTTGGTAAATTGAGTGCGGAGTAACATAGGTGACTCACCCCGTCTTGTTTTATATCAAAATAAGTTCGGACCTAAGTCCTTATTCTTACTGCCTCTGTTGCAGCCTAAGAGAAACTAAGACCTACATATATTGAAAGTATTTTAAATCGTTAAATTGGAATGGCAATTAAATAGTCTATTCTATAATTATTAGTTTCCGTTTCGACCAATGAACGGATATTGTATAATATATCTTCCTAACGAAAGAATAAATACCACCATATTTAATGTAGATTGCTATATATTTTATCGAATAGATTAATTTATACGTAGAAAAGTTATAGTACAAACATTTCAGAAAATAAATATATTTATTTTCTTAATAAATCTATAAATTTAAGCTATGAGTTGGTACCATATTTAAAGATAACGTAATATCAGCTCAAAGCTTATTATAAATGTGATACGAGTATGACCACCGTAAACACATATAGTCGCTTCACATGTGGTAGTCATATTATTTTTGCGACCGCATTTTAGAGGCGATAGAGGAAATCATAATTTATAATCCTAAAATGTCACGCAGTTAACAGGATAAATAAAGGAATGAAATGTTTGTAATTGAGCTCTAAATACCCTTAACGTATAGGAATAGTTTTTCTTTTTATGGTAAAGATGCGGGTGTTTTTGTTTGATTGATTTTACGTGATTACCAAAACAACTCATTGATCGCATTATCATCAACTCTGGATAAGTAAAGACCTATCAACTTTAATTTTGGCTCTTAATCGTAATGATTTCTATGTATTTGTCTTCTGAACTTCATTTGAATGAACGTGTACTATCAAGAAAACTCTGAAGTCCTCGGTTAGATTACAAAAATAACATCTGTTAATCTAATATTTGTTCGTTCTTTTGTACACCCAATTAATTAGTATTGTTTCCGTATCAACAAGCTGTATTTAAAAAATATCGTAATCGTAAAAATCCTTGAGAAATTTTGTGTTAAACTGCACTGTCAACCAGGCTGGCATTATCTTTGTTATTGAAAACATAGCTTGGCAAAATAACATCCTCAGCCTTGCACACAAACTCCCCCATCTTTGATATCCTGACCACTTAACCAATGACAATAACCACGGAATTTTCCCTTAAGTAAACGCGTAGAACCTTAACTTTTGCGTCAAGTCATCAGCACGTACATTAATGAGAGAAACGTGGGGGGTTTCACGTTTTATGTCCTATCAAGTTACGGGGAACCTTCGAGCGAAAGTTTTGGACTTTTTTTCCGGATGAGTTCATCGAATGGCTTCTGCACGGCTGCCAGGTGCCTTCGTTCCTTCCGCTGTGACGAACCTAATCACGTTCTGTCAACGTCAAGATGTGCACTCAAGCGAACAGCTCTCTGCCCATTTCCTCAACACCTCTCTACTACGTTCAATCCTTTATCTAGCATTCGTAGCTGAAAATAATTTCCTATCCTTGGTAGTCATACGCATTCCTCACCTAACGATGTAGTTTTGTTCGGTTCGTGGTGAGGTGCAACGTAATGGTGTGAACGTTGAAATCTCCTCTCGCAAGAATTCCACGTTTTTTCCTTGATCGTAGATGGAGGTTCATAAATCATCCATCAGATGTATACTACTACCATAAAATTGTCGGAGAGATACGGTAATGAGGTGGAGGAGTAACTGCAAAATGGAAAATCGTGAATTAACTAAAAAAGCGAAGTTTAAGGAAGGTCATCATTATATCCGAGCCGCTATTAGGTCCAGATGTTCTGTTGATGTTAAATAAGACAATATATTTAGTCCTCCGCTCTCTTCTCGTTCCTGCTACCAAACACTAATGAGTGGAATATTTTTCTTCGTTTTATGATGAGATAAAGGATTTACTGTTCGTGACTGTGATAATATAAAAGCTATTGAGGTATTAGAGATGGTGAATAAAAGCATTAATCTTTGTCACGCTTCACTGAATGTTTTGATCATCCTTATTCATAAGGACACCATACTTCACGATCTGCTCCATATAATATATTTGTGTAAGTTAGAGGAAATACAAAGGCAAACCTCATTCCTCATCTTTCCAGCCAAGTAAGCCTCAGTCCCTCCCCACAGTTATAGGTAGCTAATGGTACATTATTACTTTCAAAAAGGCGTCTCGTTTGAAAGTTATTAAATATTCTCCTTATCCTACTCACTTTCATACAAATCCTTTTAAAAGCACTCATTCTATGGCTAATTCATTTCCTACAGCAACGTAGTATTTTTAAAAGTGCTTCGGTAGTTCTGGTCATTTAAAACATATGGGCTCCCGCCGGGAATCGAACCCGGACCTCACTCACTAGAGGCAAAAGCCTTTCCCGTTTGGCTATCCAGGACCCCTCTGCTCTTTTTCAAGCTTAATGCTTGCACAATGCTCTCGACATGTTTTGGGAGAGACTAGAACAGCTCTTCCCTCTCTTGTACCGTGGTTATTATTTTCAAAGAAAATTAATCCAAAAGTTACTCCAATCTTCCAACTTTACCATCTGTTAAACGTATGACCAGCGAACTCTGTGAAATACATAAGCTCTTGATAAGTTTCAGAGGCCTTAAATAAATCTTGACTGTGCTGTTGGTAACGGGGGCTTACTTCAGAATATTCTCTCCCTTTCATGGGGAACTATACCCATAATGAAAAGGTCCCTGGTCTAAATGCTTCCCATACTCATAACGCCGATTGTCTCCGTTAAAAACAAATAACTTTGTGATGTGCAAATAGATGGAGGGATGCTGATAATAAGAGAAAGTGATAACCGTAGTAATGTTTCAAGACCACCAATGATTCTTATAGACGTTCCGCAATTCAGAAAACGATCAAGTTATTTTATGAGCGTGAAACTATAATCTGAGAGATCTTGGAAAACCATAAGGTTATGTATGCGGAAAATTTAAAATCCTCTCTAAATTTCCTGTTGAATATTTTACCGCCATATCCTCCTCGGCCGCGAGCCTGATGACGGAAAGGAACCAGTTTCATGAAGATTAGGCTCATCATCATACATAAACTGGTCGCATTAAATTAAGCTCCATAGAGAAGAAAAAGTGCTTCCCCAAAGCATCATGAAATTCCGTAATTACAACGCGCCTCGACGATTTTAATTTCACGGGCGAATCGTTTTTTAAATTCGCAATTTCGCGGTTCGCGCCATCTTCCTCGCATATTCAACGGAAGCGTTGCGAGCGATTGCTTTGAACTCATAAGAGATTCATTCCAAAGAGAAGAGAGACATTCCAAACGTGATCACCTTAATTCTACGAAAGTACACCTCCGAGAATGAAAAAGAGAGCAGTAAAAAGCAGGGGCGCTAAAAATTGCATTGATGTTGAGACAATTGCTAAATCAAAAGAATTTTCATCCCGGCTGAAGAACGTTCTACGAGACTAGCATGTAAGGAGAATCTAAATTCTCATATATAAATTGAATTTCTATGATTTACAGAGAAAATTGCTCCTGACGGTACAAGTAAGAATAGTAAAACAACTTCCTCGAAAATTCAGTGTCATCTAATTGGTGATCACTTTTTCTTCGTGAGTAGCACTTTCCAGTCCTCCATTAAAGAATACTTATCCAAACAAACATACTAAACCACTTCTTAGGTTATAAGGGTTTCTTGATCATGAAATCATACACTTATCCTGAAATAAGTCTATTATTCACACTATAATATAATAATTATAATTATAATATTCTGAAATAAGTGTATTTTTTAATGACTAGACAACCCTCACAGTTACTGATATTTAGTTTGTTTACTTTCAGTAGTAACTGGTTTAAAAAAAGTGATGCAATTCTTACAGTCATTAATTTTCAATTACGTCTACAGAATCAAAGATAAAATTCAAGTTGGACCCGTTGAGAAACCTAAGTCTTCATACTCAAGGTTGTTACGGAAGGTTATACAATTTTCCGTAACACCTGAGTCTAATTTTTTTCCCCGAGTAGACCTTACTTACTGGTGTGCCGAATTCATCCACGAATTTTAAGTACTTGTGAATTCTGCTAATTAGGTAATGTATGTCTTTCATTTTACGTGATCCTTCAGAAGGAAATTCATGGGAAAATTATAAATTACTGTAACTCTGTTTTCGTTACGTTTTTCTTCTGTGTGGATTTGAATTCAATCTTAAAAATTCATAAGGTAAAATTTGCTACCGAGTCGATTCTTTAGTTTGCTGAAAAAATAAATTTCAAAGAGTACAGGAAAAGGCTACGCATCCAGAACGATGATGAAATAGTATGGTAGGTAACAGCAGTAAGTTCTTTTCCCATAGCTAAACATTATGCATGAGCATCGCCAATATTTGACTTCTGTAAATTGCAAGGAAATCTTGTATATATCGCCAATATTTTTCCGACCAAGAAATAAACCATTCACTTTGAGAACTCTGCCCTCAGAAGATATAAAACATGTTAATGGAAATGTGTTTGTTGTTAGCAGGTGAACGTATTTACCTTAACAAAACTTAGATATCCTTCCACTGAAGATATTTTAAACATGTTTAGAAATTCGTCATGAGACAGATATTATCAGCTCCATTAATGTTGGGCATCAGTCCGGTAATGATGTAAACAATTCCTTCGCCAAATAATTATGCCCTTAAGTGGTGGCGTCAGTCAGATATCTGGAGCGGGAGGGAGAGAAAAGCCCCAGCTGCCAAAAAATGCCAGCATTCCTTTTTCGTACGTTTTTTTGCTTCTAACGAATTTGAAAGACATTAGCATCTAGCGTGTTTTTGCCCGCCTCTAGCGGAATTCCTCGCAGCTTTCCTCGGCAGAAAGATCCACAAACTTCTTCAACCTGAGACTAATTACTCCTAAATATTTTCACAAAATATGTAAGGTAAATATTTGTGCACGTTGATTAAATCAAAATCATCGTAATACAACCTCGTGGGATTATTTAGTAGAATATCTAGCATTTTCCTCGTAAAAATGTGAAATAAAACCATTTTATGAGCTTAATTTATTTAGGAAAACAACTTTTACCTTATAGCTAAATGAATATCACTTCGATTTTGCCCTGTACGATCGACATATAAGAATAAAGAAATAAATGAATTCTTCAAACTTGTTACTATATGCTTTAGAATCTTTATAATTGTGGCGAAAGAGCAAAATACCTAGCGACTCTAGTTCTGCCATTAGGGAGTAATATTTAATATCATTCCTTAACAAACAAATGTTAATAAAAACAGAAGTGTAAATTGTGGATTAACGAATTTCGATGGCTCCCTAAAATGTATGTATCTATAGATAAATTTAGTAAATCTTTCCACAGAATCTCTTTTAACCAGACTTAATACACACACAAAAATTAACTATAACTCATTCTCGAAAGAATTTTGAATGTTTCGCTGCAAGTATTTTCATTGTAACAATCTTTTCTTTACTACAGATTTAATCTCAAAAATAGACTTAGAACCAGCTTGTAACACGATTTCTAATTGTCTACCAAAGACTACAAGCTTGAATTGGATGTCTTTAGGAGAAAATTATAGTTTCCAAAAATTCTGAAAGACACCTGGAATTGTTAGCATTGGAAACTGCTAATTTAAGCCGGTAGAAAAGGGTAGAGCCAGTAGCATAGGATACGCACATCAAACAGGTGCTATGGTTCAGACATGGAAGCCCGAAGCTTAAAACCATATGGATGCTCAATATGCCCAATATATCAGTATTCGGTGTAGCTACAAATAGGTAATGAGATTACATTTTGATACCGAGGAGACGAAGAAAGGAATCAGCATTTATTCCGAATTAAATCCACAATACCATCATTACTGTCCCCATTGCTTCTTAGTAAAAACCTTTTAATAACTCTGTACTCAGTACTCTAAGAACAATCCTTTCCGTCTAACATTAGTAAATAAATATTGTCTCCATTCCTCGCAAATTTATCTCCATTTCTCGGATTTTTCTAAGGAAATAAGACCAAGGGGTACTTCAGTGATAGTGCTTCTAAGGAATTGAAATGGAAATAAGCGTGACTATCACGAAAAGCACATTCCAAATTCCAAAATCAAAGGAACATTATGCAGACCATTATCCTCAGAGCAGATGGAAGGCGCAAAACCATGTGGATCCCTTTCGAAATGGAAGTTGCGTGAAAGATGCCTAATTTAATAGGGATGAATTTTAGATAATTTGGGCTTTTGGGTAACTTCCCTAGGGCTAAGTTAGGCCAATCCTTTCCTCGATTTGAGTCGCAACTTCTAGGAACCAACGCCACTGAAAAGAACACCTACAGTGTCAAAACAAAGGGAGATACAAATTGGAGCGTATGATATAGATCAGGTCTGGTCAGTAGGTCGATTTAAAGACCGAAGAAGAGTTTTTGAAGGATCGTACTTTTTTGAATTGGAAACATATCTCACTAACTACAGGTAATTACCTGGAAATTACAAAGAAATAAAAAGATAGCGAATCTAAAATATTCTAACTTTGAGCGGCCATAATGGATGAATATCATTTATTAGGCATTCGAACTCTAACTTATTTTCAACGGTTAACGTTATATATTAAGTCTTCCCTGCGGAGATTTTGCTGATTCTACATTTAAAGCATTCCATAAGCCATGGGGCACTAATTATTTGACCAGCTGGAAATTCCAGGAATACTTCGCACTTACGGTATTCCTGGTAGACAGTTGATTATAAATTGAAATGACATTAACCTTTCATTCAGTAACATCCATTATAATGAGAAATAAATCTGAAAGTTTGCAGATACCTTGGTGAAATGAAAGAGTAAAATTTTAAATTCAGCTTTTATGCTGGATTCTATAGACATCAAAATTTTTATCCTTTGCCATAAATAAAAATGTTGAAGACGAAAGTAAAGTTGATTGATAACATCGATGAAAACTATACAGAAAGAAAAATATATGCGAGAATAAAATTGTAACGAAAACTTGCATAATTCTTCCTCGTACGCAACCAAAACGCAATAGTCTTTAGTGATGATAAAGCATATAAGGGTTTATTAATATATTTATTCATGATTCCTGTCCAAGCTTCCATATAATTGCATTTATCTATCGCTTCGAAGTTAACTTTAGTTCCTTTCATATAATCCCGATGAATCTCTCAAACTTCATGCTCTCCTCCCCTACAAAACCATGGTCAACAACGTCTGTGAAGTAGAAATGTCAATAATTGAGAAAACGTAACAATTAAAAATTAAATAATTGCCCGTTATACTCTGGCTTGGATTAACGAATAGTTTTCACTGCGAATGTCTCTGACAACGAACACTATTAAGAAAAAAATTTATATTCTTATTTTGTACTGATATTTTAATACGTTAATTACTTAATTCACACATTCGTAATCAAACAGTTGTTCGAATTACGAACACCTAGCAGAAATAAAACGCAAGATAAAGCGACACTAAATGTCTTAGAAACAAGAAGTACGAGATAAGAACGACGGTTACTTCTACTGACAAAGTTCTACAGAGGTTTGAGATATTTATGGAATTAGATTAGCACCCTAACCTTCTTGAGACGATTAGGCTTGGATATCTTTACAACAACATAAATCACTTCTTGATAATGTTAAATAAGAAAAAAAAATGCATTATAAAATCGACATCTTAAACTCTGAAAAAAAAGATCATAATAATTGATGGATGTGTGCTTATGAATTATAATAGTGACATCCTCAAAAAGAATAGAAAATGCTTGGTGCACAAGTTTTCACCGGTAATACGTTATTTCCCGTAAGTACCGTTTATTACATGGAAATCATCCCCGTAAAAAATTACAAATTTAGATATTGTTTGAATCCAAATTGATTTAAGGAAGTTCCTATAAAATCTATGGCACGTATCGGATAACAAGCAATTATGGTTTCAAGCATCGTCTTAGAATGCTGGTTAATCAATCACCCACTGTTCTGCCATTCTTATTGTAGAAGTTTTAAACGCATATTCTAGATGCTAGTTAAACTATTAAGAGAACAATGGTCGAGTAAATATGTTTCGTATGTAATATTCTATTAGCTACCGCCTCGCTAGGAAAACAAAACAGACCAAAAAACAGGAGGATAGCGCCGTAGCTCACGTGTTTTGTTTCCGAACACGCCACCAGCTGCCAGCGCCGTCTCGGAAGCCCTCGGGAAATTGGGGCGGAATATATCCCGCGTTAAAGATGATCGGATCTGCGTGCGGCAACACCCAGTAATCTGCATCCGGAGCATAATCGCGGCCCCGTGCGTCGACCCTGCGTCGTCGGGGAAAAACTAATTTCCATCCCATCCCTTCCTCAATCTCACCGTTTCTTCATGAATTTCATTAGTCCTGAGAGAGAGAGGTGCCTTCCGAGAATTCGAAATGAAGCGGCTTTACGTCTTAGGGATGGGAAGTCGTTCCCTCGAGAGGAGTGATTACTCCCGATCGGTAATTAAGGAACGGCGGGCGGACAGCTGGGAGAGCGGTCATTTGTTATCGAAACGTGCCGTTACTCCGGAGACGGTGACTCTTGCGGGTCCCCGAAGTAGTAAAGGTGCGCGCCACGTCGGAAGGGATTAAGTTTTGGGATGAAGGTGTTCAGGATGCCAGATATTCAATATTCTTTTCTCAAGTTTTCCACCCTTCTTGAGGAAGTTCTTGAGAAAATTAGAAGAATAAAAACAGCAAAAACAGGGGCATCGTTGGGGGAGGATGATGGACTGTGGTCATTCCCCATAAGATTCAACAAGTACCACATTATGAACCTAATCCTTGAAATTGATGGATACATCACAATTTCCATACCAATAGTACTACTTTTCCATGAAAATCATCAAGTTTCCATCTACATCTACATAAATAACTTGCAAGGTGCTAGAAATGACTGGAGAGAAGAGGGTGCTAATTGAGTTAATTAAAATCGACAAAGAAAATGGGTGGGTCAATTAGAGGATAAAGAGGAGAGTGATTGCTGAAGAAAGCGATCGAGGGAAGAATGCTAGAGAAAAGACAGAGGAGAAGAGAAAGATAAAAGATGTTGAATGACTTAAGGAGTGGGATAAGTTACCAAGAAGTAAAAGAAAGGGTACTACATAGGGAATGTGAGGGCACATGAACCTACCGAAAGGTAGATCACTTCTTTAGTTTGTTATTATCACGTATCGGTCGCAGAAAAAATGAGTCTTTGAAACTACTCAGCGTTTATTTCTCTTATTTTATAAAGTTAATCTGGGATGGCTGTACTTAGTGAAACGCAATTCTGAACAAGTAAGACGAGCAAGACTTTGTATGTTTCACAATTACTTTTTTAATTTTTTTATTTTACATACAAAGTCTTGCTCTTCTTACTTATTCTCTTATTTTGTACTCATTGTCTCCTTTGCAACTTGAGCTGCGGCTTGTTTGATATACTTTTAACTCTTTAAAATGATAATACACAATAAAATATTATATAATAATAACTAATATAAATTAAGCATACCAAAACATTTCGAATGCCCCTGAGCAGAGATGGTATCTTCAATATGGAAATGAATAAACTCTCATGAGGTATTCGAGCCTATACTGAACTGTTTGAACTGGAATCATTTCAAAAATTAGCTGAAAGAATGGCAAAACGACTGAATAACTATTTATTTCGTAACTGTATTTTTCAGGTGATATAGTGTTCATTTGTATGAAGAAAACTCTATGCTCAGTCAACTATTCTTTGAAGAAAATTTAGAAGTGATTCACCATGGATAAAATTATCTGACATTTTCGTTTTTTTTCTAAACATTGCATCCACCGTAACAAAGATAGGTTTTCTCCACAGACATACTTTTCCCGAAGACTCTATATATTCTTCTTAGGGGAAAGCAGAATAACTCCGCCGGTAGGCTCTGTTAAGGTACAATTTCCGGAAATAAACCATCGGGTCTCTAATCTCTCACAATTGAGAAATTCAAATTTCATGCTTATTGAAAATATTACAGGTAAGAGTTGAGTATGAGGATTCAAGGGAAGACTTTTTTAGACGCAAGAGATATTTAAGCAGTTAAGGGTCTGCACTGAACCCTTCACTCGGAGGATCCTACGTATGTGGTTACTAATATGGGCGGAACAGCCCCCTGGGGATCGGTAGGTTTTCTTCGAAGGGCGCTAAGAACTAAGGTTTGGTTAAGTTTGGGGGCGTTGGATATGAGTTTAAATAACCAAGGGGGCGGTGGCTCGAAAACGCTTGGGGATCTCAGGTATAAGCTTGCAGTAACAAAGAAACAGATTAGCTTATATTTGGGTCAGGGTGGAAGGATGTTACTTTCATTTTTTATTCTCAAACAAAAATATAAACATGAACCGAAATTTTCGGCGACTATTATTCTCTAATAGGTCGCATGTGCATATGAACGTCCTGAATACTCCCGAATAAATAGGACAAAATGATTAGGAAAGAAGTGTCATTGAGAGAAAGTAAATCGTAATGAAAATTAAATCTGGCTGAGGAAGTATAAGTATTCGTTTTTAGGCCACATCTAATTTGAGTCTTATAGAAACGTTATATAGGTCGATAAAAAATCTTTGGAAAACCTAAATCACTTCTTTCCCTTTAGCACTTTTTACTGTGTATATGACTTCAGTTATTCCCTATGGCACTTTGCCCCTCATGTTCGCAACTGATACAAATGTAAACAACCGCTCTGTGGAAGTTTTAAAATTATTCACTTTAGAAGCCCACCTTCAGTCACTCTTAATTCAATTGTAATCAAACTAATAATGATTTCAATTGCGATTTTATCAGAATGTAAATTATATTAATAAATAAAACTACACAGGACGCTGGGTAAAGATAACCTTTCTCATAGGAAAAAAGTTCCAATTTTGCAATTGAAGTATAGGTAGAGATAGATACCAGTAGCTCCATATTTCGTTCAGACTTCCACGATTTATATTTTATATTCAAATAAATCAAAACCTTAAAGATGACGTTGAAGGAAGTGCTCTTAACATTGACATCGCTATCGGGAGAAGAAGAAACATTGCAACCATAACACAGGATATCAAAAGACGATAACCATGCTTCATCGAAATTTTGAGCTATCGAGATGTAAAAATTGACCCATCAAAACAAAAGAGCCGAAGTTGTAACCTTGTCCTTCTAGTGGTAACCGTAATCAAGGAAAACATAAGAGTCGAACATCATTGCCCCTGGGATACCACCAACCATTCCATCCCGAAACAATGCATCTTCGTGGACGGGAACGCGGCGAAACGTCCGTCGGCGACTCGTCCGCGCACGACCACGCCCACCGTCCGCTCTCGATTCCAGCATCGCGAGATCGCAAAGACTTCTTACCGTTCGTAGACATCGCTGCGTGCTTTGACCTCAAGCAGAGGAGGAAGAAGAGAGTGGTCACAAGAGAAAAGGGATATCGGCGGTCGCTGAGGGCCTTCCACATCCAGCATCTCTCCTCCTCCTCACCGCAGCCGCCCCTCTACGAGAGGCCCCGAGGGCAAATGGGAGCAAAAAAATACGAAATAAATTGCCACGGTGAGGTGGAGCAAGGGGGGGATGTGGTCGGGGGGGCTCGAAGGACAAGGAGGAAGAATGAGCTCGGAAGCCGGAGGCGAAATCGTCGAAGAAGGGGGATTTATCGAAGCGAGGAGAGGGATTGAGAAGGAAAAGGATGGAAAGAAGAAATGGAAAAGTATCTCGGATGAAGACGGAATACGGACGATGAAAATTACCGTCGATAATTATCGAAGGACGGCGCCGTCGATAGTTATCGATTAACTTTGCCATGGATTGAATCGATGAGTATAACTATCGCTCTACCTCGATCGCTGATTGGTGGGAGAAGCAGGTGAGCGAATGTTCATCCAAGTCTTTCCAAAGATCATTTCTAAAGAAGGGCATACCAGAAGAAGCATAAGATTTAGCCTCGCTTATTTACCATTTCAAAAATTCCTAAACGTATTCTACAATAAGAGTATACATAGATAATACCGAAATCTGTATCACACACTATTAGTTATCGATAATCGTAAATAAATATTTTAATCCCAAGGAAGAAGAGAATATTATAACCAATATTTTTTAAATTTATTCATTTAATAATCCATTTTTGCCGTGTTACTAAAGTTTAAGTTTAAGCAGTTCTGCATGAAACTAGCAGTCCTAATTTTGAGAAAAGGTTGAACAAGGATGTGATGTTGTCTCAAAGATGATAGCAAACTTTTTCTATGTACTTAGCAACTTAAGTCGAAATAGAGAAGAAAAATATGGGGGACGCGCAGATTTCGCAGAACTCCTGTCAATAGTTTCCTGTATTGGCGAAATTCATGAAATATTTTCACACGCTTTTAGAGCCACGGTGGTTTTGGCGATTTTCTCCGATAACCTGTGCTACTTCCAAAACATACTCTCTGAGAAAAAATTTCTTTCAGTCACTCTATCTTGTTGACACCCATTTCCTTTGTTTTCAAACAACATTATCTTTCCTTCTTTCACTTTTGACTCATCGAAATTTCTAAAAAATTTTCTTCTCTTTTATTCATTTCAAAACTCGATCGAAACTTATGAGATTGGTGTTTGATTGTTCCAATGCGTCAGCTGAATCATTCAACTCAATCTGATAACTCAATTTACGATGATTCCAACCTCGACAGATGGTGCAACATCAGGGCTGAATTCGATAGCTCTATAAATAATACTCCAAGGACAAAACAACCATAAGTTGCTGAGATAGTATTCGTGTAGAAATATCATAGGAAAACATACGAAATAGTTTAATGTGTACAGTACAGAGTTTAGGATGAACAAACTAATCCACCTCTTACGAAAAATTGCTTAAGAGAGAGCCTCCTTCCTGTATTCCGTAGAATGGAAGAAAATTGGGCTTTAATTCGATGTACTTTCGATGTAATTCGATTCTAGTACTTTCTCGAAGAAAATAATTAGAGCATCAATTTTAAAAACAAACTTCAGTGATTCTTACATTTGCCTCATGGATGATAAATTTATTAAAGTATCGCTATTGATTTATCAACACAAATTTTATACCCCTCTCTTAATAGTTGGCAAATTATCAATCAAGACTATATGGATAATCTATGTCTTGAAATCTTCATGAGTTTAATGGTTATTTTTACATCCTCATTTTATATTGAGTAGAATAATTCGTATAACAGAAGCGATAAGTAAAAATTTGGGAGGGAATATATAACTCAATTCATACGCTATTTTCTCAAATTTTCCCAACATTTTAGGTTAACCTCCTCGATTATTCTTTAATTAGGATTGTGTTTCATGCATTCCGTTCCACTCCAATTTTTTATAAGCTAATTTCCGACATATCTGCATTCTATGTTTCATCGTACGGAACAGGAGTTCTCAACTTGGGGCACCCGTGCCCCTAGGGGTACACGAAGCTTATCCAGAACTACTGCGAGCAATAGTTATGTAATTATATTATGTTATTAAAGTATTCCTGAAGTTTTGTTTCAAGTATATTTTGAATCTATTCCTTGATGAATTCCTCGATACTGACCTTCGCAAAAAATTCAAAGATTTATTTCTTATTGTGGTCCATAAGAGTACGAGATGAAACACCTAAAGGCTGATGGGGGTAAGGGGGCAGAATATGTTGGGTTCCCTGGCATAAGGCCTTCTATAGTTCTGTATACTTCATTGCTTCAATTTATTCTGTTACACTTTATTGAATGCCTATCGCAGCACCCTTCTCCTATACGTGTTTACCCAGGGTCCATAAAATGCATTATTTGATGCTTACTTTATGTCGGCGATTTTTGTGTTTGGCACTCTATCAAATGTCATCCATACGCAAAAGAGAACATTTTTGCCGGAACCTACGCTGATTTCGAAGTCTGGCCGTAAAAGTTTCACATGTTTAAAGTATTCAGTAACAAATTCTTTACATCTAGGAAAAGTGTATCGCAAAAAATATTTTTTAGCGAATAAAACCTTGAAGTAAAAACTTTCAGCAATAAACTTTTGTATCGAAACATTAATTTTTATGAATTTTGCAAGTATTTAATGTAGTAAAAATACTCCGTACCGAAAGATTTAGTAGGTATTTTAATAGCCAATCTAATAAGATTTACTAAGACTGCTAGATAAATTTAGCAGTCTTAGCCGTTTTATGTAACAGTCTAAAAATTAATCGTATGATATATAATATCGTATAATGAAGCTGTATCAGAAACTACACTCAAAGTTCATTAAATCAGTTTAGTTTACCGGCATTCCAGGTTCGTATTCGTATAAAAAATATAGTTTCATATATAACGATATAGTTTCGTATATAAAAGTACATGTTGGAGGAATTAGGAGGTGATTCTCACATTTTAACTCAAAGTATATTTCTCACTCGTTTTCCCATCTCCGCGGCCTTGTAATCGTCCTTTGCCATTCCGCTTTTTGCTGCTATCCAACGCAGTGGATACGAAGCTCAAAATTATCGGCCTCAGAACGTCGTAATTTCCGTTTCGTATTTTTTCCAACGGGAGAAATGACTTTTCAGAATTCATAAAGCTTGAAATTACTTTTTCTTAAATATCTCAGTCCAGTGTTTTCAAGGACGCTGAAGTTTGGTGCACCGTCCTAAAATCCGGCGGACTTCGCCGTAGCGGAAATAAACGGCCAGATTCACTGTACATATATAGCTCCTTCCGCAAACCTTGGAAATTATTTTCAAATTTTCGAGCTTGCCGCGGGAAAAAGGTTTTGCTGAGTTGAAGAGACAGCTCGAAGGTATTTATAGTTGGTAAATATGATGCGTTCCACGAATTCCAAACATTTCAAAACTTTTTGCCCAAAACCCTCGCTGTATTGCTTCACTCATGCGAATGGACCTTAAACATAACATTGGCTGATAAATTGAAAGAAAATCACGAAAAGTTCGTAACTGTCATAAAAAAGTATATAATATGACCATTTAGACATTTTTATACGAATTTCGTGGATTTTTTCGTTTGATGTGATGTTATTATGTAATTTCTTTTATAGGATTCTCTCTCTTGATTGTGCAGTTAAATTTTTATAGAGAAAAATTTTAATCGAAAATTCAGCAGGAATTTTCCTGCACGTTTGGGTAATTTTAGTTGGTTGATAGCGTAATGGAGAATATTAGTAGTAGTTCATAATATTTTGGTCTGATGAATAAATAATCTACGTAAATGATAGGTGGTGAAAAAGGAAAAGCCCCAAGTTTCATCAACAGTTTAAGTCGCAGAATCCAATTATAATATCATTAGAGGAATAAAATGTAGTTGATGTCGGTAACTATCTCAGAAGAGCCATAGTTACTCGAAAATTTTTTACCCGGTCAAAACGTTGGCATTATCGATACCTATAGGATGTTTAAAAAAATTTGTAAGTTTCTAAGACAAATGTAGCGATAGAAAAAAAATAGAATAAAATACCATACTGTAGTATTAGCTCATAGATCGTCACACAAAGTAGTATGTCGCAAAGTAAGGCAGAGTGTCCTAAAATTACGGGCTCTCTGCATTCTGCTAGTTTCCCGAATAGAGTTCATCCGAATACAATATATAATCATCCTACTAGCTTCTTTTAATATTACTTTTAGGATTAGTTTTCCATACTCGTTATAAAGCAAGGTTCTCAGTCTGTGGTAGGCATACCACTTGTAGTATTGACTTGGAAAAGAATAAAGTAGCACGTGAATTATTAGTTAATAATATCGAAAACCGTGGGAGATTACGTAAAAGATTAAAAATCACGTAAATTGGAATTGACAATATGATAAAATCTCACTAGGAAAAATAGTGCTATAGTTTGATATTGCCCAATAGAATTTTTTGCTTCTCAATTTTACGCCGGTGGAACTTGAGAAATATTGCGACCCGCTTCTCTGGAGTATTACTATTATTTTCAGAATGCCGATAAAAACAAACAGTGACAACTAATGTTCTTAGAAATATTCTTCACAGAAATAAGAGCGACAGTGAAAAATGATGCATGAGAAACATGAAGTATAATTTTAGTGATATGGAAAAACAAGAGGTATAATTTGTTGATTCAATTTAAAGAAAGTATCTCAATATCAGTAAGTGATGTATCTATATCCTTTAGGTAGAGAGCTTATTGTTCTAATTTTTGTGTAGAGGACAGTAACACATTATGTAACATATTTTTTGTTTACCAAATGAGGTGGCCAACTGATTATTTCGGGTTGCAGCGCATTTAGGGAAAGGGAAAATCCGCCTTTTAGCGGATAATTTCTAATTTAAGGTGTTGCCGTAAGAAAAACAAAAGATCTCACTCTAAATGTTCTCACTCTAAAGTTCGTATCGGCACATATGGTAGTATAGAGATTGTTCTACTCCGCGATATCTTAATTTCATCCTCACAAAATTAGTAATTTCACAGAAGAAATGCACAACAAGTAGAGTAAGGCGAAACATCATGTAAAAAAATTGATCTACCGAATGAGGTGGTACATTAGCTATGGCGGGTCGCAGTGCATCTAGGGACGAGGAAAATCCGCGCTATAAGTGGGTAGCAGACCTTCTTACGCGGTAATTTTTACCATAAGATTCGTATGGTATGGACTAGACCTGGGAATAAACCGCATATTAAGCGGAATAACGTCCTAAGCGGGATCATTTTAAACGGATTTTACTGTCTCAATTCAATGATAAGATTTCATCTCGTATAATACTATATCCTTTTGAACCCTCGCATGAAAAAATCCCTCATGCCCACAGGAAAAGTACTTACATTCCATCCGCCTTGAGAAAATAATAATCCCATGCCTCCGTCTTGGGAAACCGAGATGAATTTTAAATGAGACCGCTTATTCCTTCCTTTCAACCCACCGTCGCACGCAAGAGTGAAACTAAAACATAGATTACAGGTGCATAAATATGCATCTCTGGCCGTGATCCCTGCGAAGGACGGGAGGTCGACGTCTGAGGGCTCTCTTTCGCACAAGAGCGCCATTTTACCGCGTTCTAATGGAGATGGAGGTTTCGCCACGCGCTCACACAGGGGAGAGAGTGCGGAAGCCGGTAGAAGATACGAAATTATGGGTAATTCGGAGGTCCGGAAGGGAAGCTCTCGAGGGAGGAGTTTTCGCCTCAAAAGACACCTGCCCGCGCGAGGAATGATGGGAAAGGAGGCCTTATGGTCCGCCAGCAATCGCCAAGTCATCTCCCGAAGGAATACATTAGCCCAAGATTAGCCGATTGTTAGTTATGACACGTCCGATGATCATGGGTCATCTATCCTTTCTCAGGAGAAGATTTCGTGGGAGATTTGGAACGGAGAATAATTTTTCGGGAGATTAGGAGCACTGGGGGTAAGGAAGGCAGCTGATTAAGAGGTACTCGGTAAAAAAGCAGAAAAAATGGCGGAAAAAATATCGGAAAAACATAGGAAATAATGCTTAATTGGTACGACCTCGGGGGGCGTGGTGGGAGCCGGGTGATTATTGGAATCGGTGCTTGGGGAGAGCGGAAGTCTTCCGTTTCGCCCACACGGTGGCGAGGATAATACGATTGGCCGCAATTTCCCATTGAATGGGGTGCCCGGTCGCCAAGGAACTGTTGATAATTGCCGCGAAAACAATTTATTCAGTAGGAACCTTCCGTCGGCATGATTTCTTTTTCAATTAAAACGGTGGCGTAACCGTGGAAATTCGGCGGGGCTTTGAAGTGAATTACAAGAAATATCTTTCCTAATTATAGAGTGCATCGGTCATTGCGCACGGGTACTCAAAATCCTAATCTGAACAATCACGAGGGTGTACATGGAAGTTTAAGATTTCGGCAGAAGCGCAGAAAATTTTTTCGCAGTCTTTCCTCTTATTTGTTCTTCTAAACATTACGACGAATATTTTTTCGCTTAAAAGTGGAATCGGATATGGTTAAGTCTTAACAGACTTAATGTATGCTCTCATAATCTGAAATTCAGCTCGAATAGCGCAAGCGCCTGAAGTTCCCACATCAAAGGAAGTGGCATAAGTAGCCATCTCTATTTCAAAATGTAAAATTAAGTGCTTAAGATTCGTTTCCCACCCGACAAAAAAACATAGGTGTCATCCCATAAGAAGATCCGGATCGAAACGTAGCTCCTTGCAATTAAATTCCGTAAAATTGACTCCAAATTGAGTCCCTCTCTCAAACAGCACTCTATCCTAATCTTCTAATCTCAAAAATATCCCTTGCAGTCGCTAAGGAATACTTTGCCGCACTCATGACAACCATTTCATATCCGAGTGGGCGTTTTAATTGCTTCCCAAGTGTTAATTAAAGCATGCGGCTTGAAAGTTAGGACGATCACCTACTCTGGGAATCCACGGAGGAGTTAACTACCGTGTAATTAAAATTACCGGTGATTGTATATATCCGGAAAGTGAATAATATCCCCGCAAACATAATAGCAATTCAGATTCTCGGAACGGCATTACGCTATAATGGAACTCCGCGCACCTGTCTTTCACTTAAGGGGTCACGGTTGAGTACAAAGTGGGTTTTTCCTGCCCTTTTTCTATCAAGGAAAGATGGTTCCGCCCGACGATTATGCCGTGGTCGAAATGCCACGCCGCCTGAACAAAACTACGAATTCCCAGTATTAATAGGTCAAAAGATTTCGTATTCCCGGAAGGTTTGTTCTGCCGAACTCGAGAAACTATTTATTTGCCGATAATGTGTGCCCGTGCCCCAAGTTTCTTCATTCACCGAGTTATTTCCTGAAGACTCCTTGGAACTTCTCCTGGGACGTGCTGTGCAAACAGAAACACAACTTATCTACGCGAGCACTGGCATAGCACGTGCTCCCTCGCACAAATATGTACTCAGGAGACAATGGAGTCTATTCAGCACGAATGAAAATGATGGCGGAATATATTAACTAAATATTAGGCCGTGTTCATGGAAATTATAGCAAGTTAGATGGGTAGGCATATAGGCATACCTGCATAAGCAGGACCCTTCTTTCTTCCAAAATTAAAATGATCAGATTAATGAATACGATTCTCTGATTAATTTCAGTTGCATTGTTAGTAAAACCTTAAAGTTACATGGGCATGAGCTATATAACTAATTAAAAACGCAATATGTGAAATCAAGTAAAAGTAAAATCATTTGGGAAGTCAGGAAGAGCCGCTACAATTTACAGCCCGTTGTAGAAAATCCAGAGCTAAGATATCTCGTTTCTCACCATCTCACCTCAAAGTTCGTGTACACCAAGAATTCGTTGAAATCCTTTTATTTTTCATATTACTGGCATAAAAGAGAAATTTGTTTAAAAAACGCTCTACTCTCATTTTATTATCAGTTCAGATTAACTCTCATTTCTAAGTACTGGTTAACCAGAAACGGATTTACCAATAGGCGCACTAGACGTTTGGTGGTTTTCTTAGGTGATTAATCTCTTAGTGGGGCTTAAAAGTTTTCCTTATAGCTATGATTGCAATAATTCGCTCCTGTTCAGCGCAAATTCAAATCCTACGAAACCAAGGATTTGTATATCCTTTCCTTGATTCTAATGAACTCATTTCACCTATCACCATTAGACTTAGTATACCTATAGTCATTAGATCGTTATCTACTTCTTCTTACTGTAGATCACTTAACCGTAGTCCAACAAATTTTGTACCGTTTTCGGGATAATTATACACTAAATAGACCATTTTGACCTTAGACCCTACAGCCGAATGAGCTCAAAATTCGTGCAGAAAACAAAATATGAAATTACAAGAATTCAAATATATGTGATAAACCATAATTTCTAAATTTTATTAATTCAATTAATTGAAAATCATCGTGAGATTATACTATACGTCCAATTATTTCCAGGAAGTAACAATGAGCATCTCTTTAAATGAAACAGTTATGTAGTTATAAAAACACAGCACATCCAATCACTGACGATGCATTCCAGTAGTTTCCTTATTCGAACTTTTGCTAAGTTAAAGGTCATGAGTCTTTCGTTCAGATTAATCCGTCAAGGAAACAAATCAACGAGTTGTGATAAGGAAGCTTAAAGCAGCGACCGAAATCGGGCCTTGAATAAAACAGCCGGCTACAAAGGCAATCCATAAGGATAAAGGAATCTTCCTAATCCACATTCATTACGTTGTGAAATTTAACCAACGAAAGGAGTAATATCTTTCCTCGCGATTAATCTTCCGCGTTTGACACTTCAAAGGACCTCAGCCACCACGCAAGACCATGTAAATCCCGTTCGGGAAATCTAAATCCCTCTAAACTCATCTTCAGGAGGGATTCTCAGAATGGGCAGTAAGTCCTCGCCGTACATTCGGATCTTATAAATAAAGGAAGAAGACCCGAGATCTTTTATTTGGTCTCATCTCGGATGCTTAGAATACCACCTTCACAAAGCACGTGGGAAATGCGTCTCAGAATGGAGTTAGACGCTGCAACACAAGAACCTTTTTTCCTCTCAAAAGCTCTCTCGACAAAGGATCGCGAGTTCTAAATCCCTGCGCCTCCACATTCTTCTTTTTTTATTCGATCTCTCTTCGCTCGCGCAACAGGTGTGACTAATAGTTTCGGATCTAGACGCCGCGGGGAGCCACGGTCGCCTCGATCTTCGACTCCATTATCTCGTCATTCTTTGGGAGCGAAAAATGGAGGAGAGAAGGAAGCGAAGCAAAAACTCAACGCTTTACTTTGCAAAGGCTTTTAATACGCCTCTTTTTTTGCGAAGAAGCGTTTGAGGGGAAAATATGGAACTTAGCGGGTTGTTATTTTGGAGTGCATAATTCTCACCCCGTGCTCAAAGGCTTTTGTGCCGGGTGTAATTTTCTCGGATTCTATTTTATCGCGGGTTTAGCACCCGCTGAGTCGAGATGCATGCAATGAGAGCCACGGTGCGTGTCGGGGGAAGAATGAGAAAAATCGCCATTCATAAGTTGGCGAATGCGTCGCTTTGATGTTATTTATTCTGATCTTTCACGCGAATGCTCCTGCGGACCGAATTTAAGGTGGGCGGGATCGTTATTAAGATGGCTTTGCGTCCAAAGTCAACCCTTCACGGAGAACTTGGGGTTTATGTTCGCGGAAGTGTTCCACGAGAAAGTTTCCCGTGGAGATTGATGCTTCTAAAACTATACGAAAGAATACTCAAAACTTTATATAGTAATAATCTGATGATCTGACTTTTAAAAACAACGCAAATTAGAGGAGAAATAATATTTACACATGGATTTTGGTAAAAAGTTCCTGAGCTCTTGACTTCCCTTATTTTATCCATTTTTTGATGAAAATACCTCTTCTTCAGCTGAAGAGAATTTAAATAATATTAATTTTACAAAAAAAATTTCAACAAATTTGATATGTAAATATAAGAATTACTTCTATACTTATGATGAAACAATATACACACCCATGATTTCATTTCCTAGATTCTTTTAATTTCTCAAGATAAACTGATTCGTTAAGAGCACAGCCACTGAAATCGACTAAAATGCTGAACTTGCCAGAACGATTTTTAGATGAAAAAGCCTCTTCTTCCTCTTAAGGGAATGCTAAATTAATTAATTAATTAAAGAATTATAAGTTAACAGAAAAATTTAACCACTGTTATATAAAAATAGAAATTAATTCTATACTTTTAATGATAAAAATATATATACACCCATTAGTTCAATTTCTATCTTTACCTAATTTCCCAAGATAAACTGAATCACTGATATCATATCCAACGAAATAAACTAAAACGCTGGGCTTGCTAGAACGAACCTATCAGGAAATATTTTGTTCGAAAAATGAAATGCTATAACTCATCGAATTCTCATAAAGAATGTTTATCTGCCGTCCAGGATATAGGTAGAAGGCAGTAAATTAACGCAGAATTTCGATAGATATGTATCGTTTATTGGACGAAAATAAAAATCAACGGTAGAGCACGAACTACTTAATGAATCCCTAAGCTTATATCTGAAAATTTTTCGTCCACTTTCTTTGAAACCTATTAATTATTAAAGAGGCCACTGGGTACGACTGGTTCTTAATTTTCTAATTCAACCTATTCAATATACTTATACTTAAATCCTGATTCTCTTAAACTAGCGCATTCCATATAGATGAGATCATAGACAGCCAATGCAGAAGAGCTCAATAGTAATAGACTTCAAGAGTACCTTTAAATCTTGAATTTTACTTTTAATCGCAGTTCTGCAGATAAAAATAATCTACAAAGTGAATTTGTATTTCACAGAACAATCTCTCAGCTCCTACCAATCGTTGTAAGGAATTCGTTTGCTACATTTCAATACCCTGAAGATAATTCTAGCAGCAATCAAGATCGCTTTCTTGGGTGACACTGCACCTTGCATTAATAACGATGAGTAAGAGGGTTTCCGAGTAAGGAAGCCTAGCCCTAATCTTTCTCACGCTACCTGACACACTCACAGAACGCTCTCTGACCTGACTTTCCCGGAAAGATTTTTCCAGCGTCGCCTTGGGCGGAGGAAAATGGACGATTCTCATAATGGAGATTTTTTTGTCCGATTCTCCATAATCTTTAGATCTAAGAGCCACACTTTTTTCCTCTTTCCCCTTCCACTATCCCTGGCAACCGCAGTCTCCATGGCGACCCTGCCAGTTTTCAGGGTCGAATGGATAGCACCTATCGGAAGCCCAGATGAGAGATAAGTAGGATTACCACCACTACAGGTTTCCACTACCTTTATCCTGGCTTCGGGTTATACAAAAAATGGGTGTGGACAAAAAACGGATAATCGTATTATATTTAAGTGGCGCCTGCAAAAAAATCAGACCGAGAAAAACCTAGGAGGTAAAACGGTTGGCTGAGAGATAACGGAATGTACAATAGGGATGCATTATGTAAACGATTATACGGTGAGCATAATAATTAGTAAACACAATTATCTAACATACTGATAATATAATTTAAATTTTAAGAGATATGTTAACATCAACTTTTGCATTACTTTTATACCTGACAGAAACAATCAATGGAGCTTAAAAATAAAAAGCATTAACTGAAAAAATCGAGGATGTATTACAAACATACTGTTTAAATACCTCCTTTTATAAAAACCTGGGCGTTATAGTTTTAATATAACAAAATATTCATACTTTTACACGAGCCTTTTACCCTTTCGGGTATACGGCTTTTGAATGTCTATGTCTTTTGAATCGGGCATTGGATGCCATATTCAAACTGAATCATTACTGTTACGGTAAAGAAGAAGTACACTGGCAATTTTCCACACCCGGAGCTATCCGCTACCAGAAGATGCTACTCCGGGTAGCGAAACCGGTCGACAGTAATAAACAGTGTGGAAAATTACCAGTGTACTTCTTCTTTACCATAATGACTTTCCATAAAGTTACGTCTGAGCATGTAGATTTCATTACTGTTACCTTGCAATTGAAAAAATAAACAAGTTCTCTGCCAAAGTCTATCAAATTCATTTACAGCACTAAGAAGATATCGCTACCATTTGACTGATAAGTAATGCGATTCAGAATTTTCAAATTATTTTCCGCGGTGGACTTTGTCATTTTGACATCAAATCTATAGAAATCTTCTGAATGAATTCCATCTTCGAATAAAATAATAACAATAATAATAAAAAGATGAGAAAGAAATAACAATAATATTAAAAAGATATAACAATGATAAATTCCCTCATCTCTTCAAGTATTCCAGACAGTAAAAAAGTTCACTAAGCAACGCCTTCATATAAATCGCGAACTAAAGAAATTCATGTCAATGCAATCCTTGAGTCAATTTTGGCATCTGGAAAAATTGTAACAAGTAACTCCTGACTGCGATTACAATAGCTATTGCCCCGATGCCGAAGAATTAATACGCTTTTGGCCTGAGATCTTATTTTTGAATCATTTTTGACATACGATGTGACTACTATTGATCAACTCGATTTCTTTCTCATTCTAATCATTAAATAGATGTTTCATGATTGCTTGATTTAGTGGAATGGTGATTGATACGAAAGCTAAGTCATGATTAAATTATAAAACAAATTTGATATAATTTTAATTATTTTTAATAAAGTAATTTAACTTATCTTTCATAAGTGGCACGTATAAGGTGTTTGTGAGTTGCTTTTACAACTAATTATAATATATATACTTATGAGTAATAAGTAAATCCGGTGATTACTTAATTTCTTGCAGGCAGCATCTGGTGGAACAATCGTGGGATATTAGTTAGGAATTTTCCTTTTCAACATGTTCCTACATTAAATAAACGTCATCTTTCATGATATAAAAGAGTTATTGTTAATTTCACGGTGGGAGGGGTTTGAGAAGAGTAAGACATTCTGAAAACTTTCGAGATATGACAATTTCAGGTCAATACAACATATCTGAGCGAAGAGAATTTCGATGAAGAATATCTATTAGATAGCAACTATAATCAGAACCTAAAGTAAATTAATTTTCATAATTTTTTTAGAAACCAAAAAATTAATTTAAATGAATAAGATGCATTTTCGTAATCTAATGCTAATGTGCATAAGGGGAGTCTAACTTTCTTAGTTTCCAATTAATTGCTCATTATTTATTCCAAATTAGCTATGGTTCACTGAAAACCCTACATGAAATATTGAGATCTACTTCACCCTAAAGTTCGAGTAACCATTTTAATTCACTTAAAATTAGATCCAGGAGGAAAGAAGAGCTCTTAAAGGACGTATAAATTGTAGTATTTTTAGTTGAATCTATAAGAAATCACTGAAACGACCTGAAAATAGTTATTAGATTCGAATATCGAGCTGTTTCTCTCATCTAAAATAAAGTTAATATAACATTTGAGCCAAGAAAATGTTACATTTGGGGCAACTCTAGTAAGACATTGCCTTTGATCACCACCAGGAAAAAAGTTATTTGTAAAAAGACTATTTTCCAGAAAAATCCATGCCAATGGTAGTTATAGTACCTAAACGGGTAGTGAAGGAATATCATCACGGATTCCTTGGTATCGTTATTTAGTTCGAATTTTTCAGCATATTTAAAATGGATAAGAATAAGACGAGTGCATAACCTTTGCAACGGACAAACTTACTCCACGATTAATTCAGAAAGCATTACAGCCAAATGAATAATCCGTAAAAAACGCACATGGCAAATATGTATCTTTCTCAAGTGCATTTTACACCTTATGTTCCATTAATAATGAATGACAGCAATATTATTTATAAAGGGGCCGAGAGGATGAGTCAAGCGTATTGACCAATGAAGGAATGCAATTTGGGTAAATAACATGTTTATACAAAAAAGAAACACGGAGAAGGACAAGGTAAGAACGCAAAGTTAGAGAATGAATGCGGAATGAAAGAAATGTCAGAAGTTGAACACGCAAAGAGTATGCTAAGGGGGTGTGGAAAATGTATGAGAGCCGGTTTACCAAAAAATATGGGGAGAGCACGGGTCAAGAGGAAGAGAGAGATCAAGGAAAATTTGATGTCAGGGATGAGTTTTTCGAGTAAAAGAGAAGAGAAGCTTGTACGAAGCATGTAAGCAGATGTAAGACGTGACAAATGCATGACTTTGATGTGAAAGAAGCACGTTTAAAAGAGCCTGGAACTCATTCATCAATTTTCGTCCTTTGATGCCGCGTAAGGAAACGCGACGAATGAGTACTGCAGATGATTCTGTCGGTAGAATAACTGGTGGTCAATGACACTTTTATAAGATGAAAAATTAGCTGTTTTCAATTTATAGGAAGATAACAAAGGAATGCTTAAAAAGGAAATATTTTCAAAGGAAACAATTTTTTAAAGGAAATAATGTTTTAAAAGAAATAATTTCACGAACTTTCTCACTCACTCACGAGGTTCTTATGCAAACACTCTAGCTCTTCCCGAGCTAAATTAATGTTTGAATTGTATCAAGAAAATCTAGTAATTTACCTTTATTTGAACTAGAGCCTTTCCTACTTTTATTTCCACTTTAAATTTCATGTTCTTTGAAGTAAATAATGATTCGCGCATCCTGAAATCCAATCAAATATAATATTTTGTTGTATCAAAATATGCTAAAGAACAAACAAGCAAAATGAAAACTGCTAGGATTTGTTAACTTCTAGAAAAACGCTGTAAGAATTGATGCTTGGTGTCAAATTTAAATCCATATTCTTTTCTCATTCTTATTAGTAGCAAATTTATCAATGATTATAAATCCAAAAAAGAAATGGTTCACTTACTCAGCTTTATCACTTCATAATGACGAATACCTTGGAACTCTCGATCATAAATGTATCAGATCAAAAATAGAGAACTTAGGGTTTCATAGCTTTGCATTTACTTAATAATAAGAAAAATTTTCTAAGACAGTGTCATATTATTATATCGGTACCTATATTTTGTACACTTCTCTGTCGGCATTGGCGGAATATTTACCGAAGTTTAACATCCTGCAGTGAAAGTTTTCGTTGCAACGCTCTCCGCGAACGATATATTACATGACATCTTTTGCACCGATACTCATGAGCTAGCTTAATTACGTTCTTTTTCAGTGCAGTTACGAGTGAAATTCAACATCAGTGCTCTCAGCTCTGTGTCCTCTACTTTCTTCTTCTCCTTGAAAGATTGGAATGGGAGGGAGAGAAGGAAATGCCGCCTCACGAAGTCCTTTGACGTGCCGACCAGACGAAAAGCTGAATGACCGGCAAGAACGGATTCGCGCGGCTGCGTATGGAAGATCCCCCCTCACTCCATTTGACTGCAGAGGAATATCAAGAGTCTAATGGAGTACCGCGCTATTAATGTTAGAGTGGAAATGGAAGTACTACGATGCAGAGGAAGAAACTTTGAAGGAATGGTGGTTGGGGTCACGAGAGATTGTCTGCAGACTTAGAAATGGAATGATGGAAGAACGTGGCGAAAAAGATGAATGAAAAGGGAGGGAGAAGGAAAAGATATATTGATCTATGGTTCATGCAGAGTAAACTTTGAGTTGATGATAGGCTGGGAAGGTAGGAACTGTCTTCAACTCTATCGATCTCAGAATGTTCAAACTAGTTATCCTTATTCGTAAAAGCCTCCTTTAAGGTATATTTTTACATGTTTATAGATTAAACACGCTTTTTCATTTTTATTTCTACCATATTACATAAAACACTGATAACAACTGATGAAAGCTATATCAATCAAATAGGATGAGTGTAGAGAGCATTACCATCATGAAATGTTTCTTAAATTGAAGCTAATAACTATATAATCCAAATAGTTATCATTTTTTATGATAATATAAAATCGCCTGGATAAAAAGTTAGATTTTATTAATAAATATTTAAATTAAAATTGTAAACTGCGATAAAAATTAAAATACACGTTAAATACAAGTTTAATAATTTGAATGTGTGGGTTTCTCAAATTATAGATTATCGATATCATTTGCTAAAATTAAAATAAAAGTCAAGGGACTTTTATTTTAACTAAAGCTAATGGGAGGTTAATGGCTAGAAATATTCCTAATGTAAGCCGCAATGAAAGGTTCGGAGTACTTTTTGCATCTTTAAATTGTTCCAGAAATGACCATTCTAACTGACTATCCCATCATATGTCTATTATACATTTGTCATAGATACATGTATATTTTTCTAACGGCTATGAAAGTAATAAAATATTGCCAGTCCTTATTTATTCCAATCTCTTTTCTCGTAAATGAAACTTGCCTTAATTATCCTAAGCGCCACAAGGTGATGTTTCACGTAGCTCTCAGGCGATCTGCAGCAAAGTCCAATATAACTGCAATAAATGGGTCGAATAAGAAATCTTTAATAATTGATGCTCAAAACTAAACACTATTTTTATATTGGAAATATAAATATGATTTTTTCATCCTGAAATTACGAAGTCTTATAAAGTAGTTACAAATATATCACTTATAATAATTAATTAATTATTATAAATAACAGTGAAATCGAAATATATTCATCCCTGGAGGACTATTATAAAACCTTTTAAACTAGCAGCTATAGGGTAAAATGAGTCAGCCGAGCTATATTAAAGTATTTCCCTTATAATCTAATAAAAGCATACCAAAATAAACCTTTCAGGTACCTACGACAACAATTTTCTTCTATTCACAATTCACCACCTACTCTTTAGAAAGGTTGAGATTGTTTCAAAATTTCAGTTCGTAAATCATGTGCTTTGATAAATTATGACCTATTTCATAACATCTCTTCACCTTCGAACATGTTTCAAAACGAAATCATCGGTCCTCATTAACTCATCCATCTCATCAACACAACTATTCTTCTAGAACGATGACACTCTTCATCTTTGTAGACTTCTTGATGTTGTGTCGCTGGAGGATTGGTGTCGCCGATAAAACTTCAGCATTACGGGTCCTTTAGGAGAGAACTGGAAGACGCAGGGGTCTATCGGGAGGTCTGGGATGGAGTCGGATGGACGGACTTCATATGTAGAGATTATTTCAGCCAATGCTACCTTCATGCTCATCACGGCAAACTGACCTCCTTATCAGGAAAAAAGAAGAGTTATTAAATTAGAATTCATATGGTATCTTTCAGCATCGTAGTACTCTTCTAATAATAGGGCGAAAGAAACGAAAGGAAATTTTCATACAAGAACTTCAATATCACTGATGAAGAAAAGATATATACCAAGGAATAAACGGAAGTGAAAAAGTCACATGTGACTGAGACTCAAATCCAGATCTTTCACTTTCTTGATTTTATCGTATAGATACAAGCAAAGCTATTGGTGGTTCCACAGTACACATCAAAGCTGTACTCATAAAGCAAGCCAGCTAGGGATTGTATTCTTGAAAGGAATATAAAATCCCGAGATTATGGGACTTTGATTATCTCAATCTAGGGATTGATGATAAATATTTTAAGCGAATTATAGGAATTTTTATTTAAGAATGTTAAAATACATAATAAAAATCATATGATTTCTCACCTATGCAGGCTTTAGGTCCAAGAGAATAGGGAATATAGCATGCTGGTGGTCTCTTGGCTATCTCACTCTTATCAAAGCGACAGGGATCGAACCTAGTTGGATCCGGAAAATAGATGGGGTCGTAGTGAAGACCCAAGACGCTTACGGACACTTTCGTTCCTTTCTTTATGATCCAATGGGATCCTGGAATCGCGTAGTTCTGCATACATTCACGACTCAGTAGAGGAACGACTGGGTACTTCCTCAAAGTTTCTTCAATCAAATCAAAGAAAAGAAAATAGAACGTTGTTATAAAATTGTAGAGTAAGAGAGAATTCAATGAGACAAACAGGGAATCACAAATTTCAAAAGTCTTACACATTCACGAAATGTTCTCGAAATAAATTCGTATTAAACGATCCTACTAATATCACTGCAGATATGCCTATTCCATAAAATACTGAAACAACACGTAACAGTGCATCGATCCCATTTTTAATCTCAAAACAAATTCTAAAGACGGAAAAAGTAGTAATACTAAATGTCTGATTACTTTCCCACCGGATTCTGTTACGATACCTATTAATGTATGATATGAATGATATAATTCTAATTCCTCGGTTAATTCACAGATTCCAGTGGCATTCTCATCTACAAATAAGCATAATATAAAGTCAATGACAATATTTTCCAATCTATTAGGAAACCACTGGAAGTATTATCTATAAGGCCAAAGAAAATGCAATGAAAAAATTTTGCGCGTAAAAATTTCAGATACGATCCTGACAAAATTTTACTTGTTCTACGGGTTTGCAGAAGATTAAGGATAACGAGAAAAAGGGTCGGGTACATGTGTTGCGACCTTTTACCCCTTCAATACCACCAGTAAAAGAAAAGATTATACATAAAAACACAATTTTACGGCAGAATACTAAGCTTATTGACCATATTATTATTATTAAAATAAATCTGCAGGTAGATATAAACCAGGTGGCAGAGTCATATGATGTAGTAGCATATGATGAGATGTAGGGTATTTTTAAATTTTTATCAAAATAAAAGCATACATTTACCTTGAATAACCTTCTCCGTGTACGTCATTTTGCTGAGAGAGGAATAGTCAATCTTCCAATCATTGTCTCTGAGTACGTCCATGATTTCAGCCGCAAGTCTTTTCTGGATGGTTGGATGACGACTCAGTTCAAACAGGCAAAAGGTCAAAGTGGTCGATGTTGTCTCAAAACCAGCAAGGAAGAAAAACGCCATCTGAGCCATCACTTTCTCATCAGATAGAGGAGCTGAAAGGTCAGCAATTGCATATTAAACTCACAAATCAACCTCAATAATCAACAAATTATATTTATTTTTGGTACTCTAAAGGGTAATAATTTATAATATATATCTGGCTCTAAATTTTCGACAAATATCTACTTTTCCCATGAAAATAAGACATAAAATGGAGTCCTTTACTCCCACCTAAAATATGCTGATTGTGGGGCTCTCGGAAAGCAAAGTGGATAGCTCTTTCGTCGTTTGTAAAAGCTGTTCCAGATTCCAATCCTGGTGGGCTACAAATGCGTGAAATTTCGAGGCACATTTAAAAATGATACTACTATGCTGATTGTGTATTATGTATATATTGTAACCAATTATCATAATCGTCTTCATATTTGTGATGAAATCGAAGATGAAATATTCTTCATTAGTATATGTGTTTTCATTTAGGTAAAAATAATGATTA
This sequence comes from Pachydiplax longipennis, assembly GCA_036926295.1. NCBI lineage: Eukaryota > Metazoa > Arthropoda > Insecta > Odonata > Libellulidae > Pachydiplax > Pachydiplax longipennis. Next base: position 40,107,769 of record JAVFKF010000009.1, on the reverse strand, counting down.
TCAAATCGAATGATGATTATCAATCAGTCTGAAGTACATGCCAATGTAATATAAACAAATTTTATCACTGAATGGAACTGTCTCGCCTAACATGATCTTATCTAAAATGTATAAAGATGCATGCTAAATCTCAGCAAAGTAGCTGAATTTTTTATCTCTGCTTCAATTCAAAGACGCGCTGATTCTGTTAATATGTTACTTAATTTCTAATAAATATGGTTTTAGATGTTACACGTATGTTAACCCTAATATAGGAAATAAAATATGCAATGAGAAAAAGTTGGAAATCGTAAAAATCAATAGTGTTGCTATGCTATTATGCTTACTTAAGAAAAACATACTTTCAGAATTCATAAATCATAAAAAGTAGCCATGAATGGTAGAAGAACATACTTTATTCAAACCAGCAATTCCCAAACGAGGATTTCTGTGGATTTTGCGGGTCGCAAACTCATTAGGGAAATGAAACACAAAAGGGTAGCCATCCCCTTTCTCTTTCCGAAAAAATCTCCGTTGAAAACTTACGAATGTTTGGAGAATGAGGGGTTTCGCGCATTCGCATAAGCGTGTCGACGAAACCCGCTCTGAATGTCGCCTCATCTCCGACAGATGTTCTTTCGTCTTTTTCCTCTGCTTTAAGATGCCTCTGTAGTACGTCGTAAAAGAAGTGCTCCGCGCTAACAGGGGTGAATTTTAGTTTCAGTAGCTTCGCAATCGTAGAAAAGAATAATATCGCCTGCGTGGTCAAAGCTCTGGAATGAAAAAAATTAATAGGTATGAGAAAACAACGTATAAAAAATACGTCGATAAACTTTATGAATATGATTCTAGGTAACTTGGTATGATAATTCTTGCAACCCGGAAAATCACTTTGGATAAAAGTACGTGAAAAATGTCTAGCGAGACCTTAGATTCGATACCGGATCTTCCACTTTCAGGATGACTCTTGCAGCCTCTTTCTGTATCCTTTACTTTCGCAAAAACTTAGTTAAATATCGCTTTAACTTTATAAGAGAAAAATTAGGATGACCTAATCAGCATAAATGATTAACAGATTTCACTGATGAAATAGAAATTTCTAAAATACCATAATTCACAATAAAAAGTGATTTGTAAGCTTGCTAATAGAAACCTCCATATCCATTTGGTTCAGCACTGAAAAAGCCCATATTTAAGGAAAACTTTCACTCTTAAAAGTAAAATACTGTGTTCACCTCTTCCAGGAGCTTTCCAGCAACTCATCCGCAACTCTGTAAGCCATCGAATCTTCGTTGGTAAACGTATCTCCTCGGATACCAAGCAGCGTCTCGCAAATAACATCCGTCTGAAATTTCTTCATGGCATCTTTTACATCCAGAAGACACTCTTGGCGCTCTGCCGCATCTCTCAGTAGCCTCATCAGCCTCTCGCTGCACCTTTTCACCACCGGAAACATCTCCCTCAGTTTCGCTCCGGCGAAGCAAGGGGTAAGATTCCGTCTCAGGCATTTCCATTCAGAAATCGGCAATCCGAAAATGCTCCTTCCCATCATGGAATCGACGCTTTCTGGAGGAATCACATGCCCCCGCTGAGAGAAATGGTCAAATCGGGTGACCAGGACGGAGCGTACCAACGCCGGGTCTCGAACTAATAAGAAAGGCTCGATGAGTACAAAATATCCAGCTATGGAATGCCCCTTGGCTTCGTCGTATATCCTCTTGGCCGTGAATCCAACATTTTCCCTCAAGAGTGCTGTCTTCTTGAAATTTCCGAATGGGAATGATGGAGGAACGTAAGGCATGCCTTTCCTTCGCCAGTGACCGTATTTCCAGAGACCGTAGATGAGGATGAGCAGTAAGGTTCCAAAGGGGCACAGAAACAAAAGGATAAAAAACATGTCCCTACTAATGAATATCCAGTTGTATTTGGAGAATTTTTCTGAAAAGGAAATAGAATTTTGATGAGCTGTTCTAATTGAACAAATTTTCTACGACCCAATCAGCTTCATGATATATAGCCATGAAGCTTTATATAACTACAATAAAAATAATCTAGGTGCATGCATTCAAAGTGAGAAGAAAATAACGAGTAGATGGGTATCGAGTTCAACATCTACGAAAGTATAACTTCCTTGAAAGTTGTTTTTCATTCAGGTTGAATGAACATGCATTTCCTTTCTCGTTTCCCTATTATAATTATTACATCTTAGGTAAAATAAGACCCAATTTAGATTCCGAAAAGACTCTAGTAAAGATACACTTCAATTCTAAACAGTTCTCAATAACGCTTGATATTTCATAAAGCTATCGTCTCTATAATGCGTTTTTAACGAAAAGTTTAATACCGGGTCGGTCTTTGGATCTTACTCTTTAGGCTCCCAGAAAGAAATATTTGCCATCGAAACAAGTAACTGTATTGCAATTCCTTTCTTTAACCTTTTCCATTACAAATTTGACAGGTCTAGAAGAAACCAATTACGACGGTGTGGGAGTCGATACGCTGACCGAGTGTCACCCACGGTGAATACCGCTGGCTTAGGCCAAATCCCACATACGGATGTCGCGCCATGGACTTTACTTTTATTACAAGTTTGAATTATGAACTAATAATGACTCCTTTCGAAAATGGGAATGAGAAATCATAACACAACAAGTATGAAACTTAAAACATAACAGAGTAAGAATAGTCATTTTCAAAACTTTTAAAATAATGAATCAAAACCTGTAATAAAAGATGAAAGTGCCATATGAAGAGATTAGAAACAGACCTTTCGTGAGGCTTCCAATGAATCTTTACAGCGATCGGCAATTGAAGATTTCTCGAGTTGCAGATGAATATCTCTTCCTAGTAAACCGTCTTGAGCTAGCGCCTAGAGCAGAGTGCCAAATGAAGGGTTCGAATCACTCCTTTGATTTGTCGAAATGATACTCTGAAAGTTGACCCTCAATTAGGTCACCCACGATCATAAACGGCAATATATATGTGTGTGTAAGACACAAAAGCTACTTCCCGACCACGCAAGGTAGAGCCTAGTTAAGGTATCGACATGTAAAGAGATCCAACCACAAAAGGGTGGTTTATGCCCCTCATATGCAAGTTATCTTCCGCATGAACTTTCAACATCGAACAACTTTAACGAAATTCATTTCATGTTGTCACACTAAATAAAATGGTGTTATAAGCTACACAGATATATATCGAATTAAACCGACCAGTTCAAATACACTTACAAACTAAATACCATTCACTAGTATGAATGCCCTTATTTAATTTTAAAAATTTAATTCGTTAAAATAAACTCATGCGCAACAACACGTTTACATTCTATAAGTTTTTCTAATACCATCTTTAGAACCAAATCTTTCTTGATTGTATGTTACCATGCAAATTTAATACTTCTAAAGTTAATAAAAGAAAGAATCTAGATGTATAAAAATGCATTGAACTAAACAAATAGGAATGCTTAACGAAGAAAAACTTTTAATTTTAAGTCCCTTGTAACCAAGTCACCAACTCATGTTCTGAAAATCCAAGAGTAAGTCATTCCAGAGAACTACGGAATGTGAATCTATTTAGAACCAACAGCTGAAACAAGGTTTTTGCATGTATTCCCACATATACATGCCGATTAATGTCTCACATTCGAATCTTGCTTAAATTCAACTAAGGTAAAATGTAATTAATAGGACCCTCAGGGTCACAGGTTCTCATTTATTCGCTGAAAATCTTCATTTAATGGCGAAAATTTTCTAAGAAAAATCGTACCGGAACCCTCAATCATGTAGTTGAAATCTCTCACGAATTTTTATTTGAATAAATTTAATTGTATACTAAAGGTTGTTGTTAGAAAATAAGAACTTTCTAATTTAGCATTCGAGATTTATCAAATGATTTAAGGTAAGATCTTAGAGCTACGTGTCTTTTACCGATTCCTTTACGATTTCTTGAGAGGGTATAATTAAAATTTTCACCTTGAGCAACCTTCTCCGTGCAAGTCATCTCGCTGAAACACGAAGTCCTCCTCTTCACGTCATTATCTCTCAGCACATCGTCAACTTCAATCGCGAACCTCCACTGAATGGCCGGATAACCGATCAGAGGGCAGCAATCTGAATTCCAACAATGAAAATCATCCACCTCATAATTTTCCCGTCAGTTGAGGTATCTGAAAGTAAAAGAGATGCCTAATTTGAGTTTGGTTATAAATAAATAGCGAAATAGTCGAAAATAAACAGTAAAGAAAAAGTAAATAATATTTATCATTTCAGATTCAAACTATGAATGAATTTACCAGGAAAAGTAAATCAATCGAGTATCGTAAAGTGTATTGTGTAAAAAGATATTCTTTCAGAATGTGGATCTTCGCAATTTTGGTGACTAATTTAAAATTTTCACGCGAAGTAAATATATGCTATAACTTACGCCAAACTTGTCAGAACGAGCTGCAGAAAAGGTTTTGGTTTTTATTTAATTTTCGAAAGATTTAAGATTGGGGACATAAAATCATTTATCCTCGTTTATGAGACATGTTTTTCGTTATTATATGCTCGAATACAATTCAAAATTTTCATTTACATTTCGCATTGAATCTTCATAAGTACTCCTAAGAGTAGCTGCTAATATAAATTAGGCTTAACAAGAGAAGAGGTTGTAACTAGAGTACTTTCAAAGATAGAATTGAGAAGCGCAGACCAAAGAACACATAATAGCTGACAAAGAAAACAATATCAAGATTGTTCACGAAACATTAAAGAGAAACTGAAACAGAGAGAAACAATCATCACAAAATATATTAACAAGACAAACACATTCTTGTGTGATACAAATTTGTATGATACTGTGAAGGTATGTCCCTATATCAAATAAAAGACATATCCGACCTCTCTTCTCATTTTTTTACATATATAAAAGAAAATCCATCTTTTCAAAATTTAATTTCAAATTGTTAACTTCTAGACATTCTTTACTTTATCCATTGACATTTATTCAAATATATGCATGATGCATAGTCTCAGTCTAAATCACATACATCATTAACTTGGCCAGGCCATATGGACCCTAACCAGGAAAAGTGAATATTGCTGCTCTCTATCATTGGTTTGATCTTTGAATGCCCCAAATTCCTGATTTTTTCCATATAAATGCATTGCGTGGATTTTCAGAAATTAGATAATTGAGGAATGAGATTTTATTCATGCCTTTAGATCAACACTCTTTTCCATAATGTCAAGTGGCCACATTTTCACCTTTTTGAGCAATTCCTCATATTTAATGATAGACCATATACTACACATTGCTATTTTACCTGCACCCTTTTACCTCTCCGTTTCTCCATCCCTCCTTCCATTCATATGAAATATTTCACCCATGAATACAAAACTATCCACCATTTCAATTAACTTATAATTCTGATCAAATTACAATCATTCACTCTATTCAGTCTCTACAGGTCTTCATGTTGGTAACTCTTATTCGCAGACTCATTCTTTCTGCAACATATCAGCTCATTTAAAAAATCTCCAATAAATGCTGCATTTTTTAGCGTACAACAGTACCCATGAACAACATGAAACCTCAAAAATTCTCAACATCTACGTTTCTCATGGTCTTCTCTGATGGGAATGTAAGGAAGAAAGCCCTGTATTTCACTTTTTGCACTCTAAATGCATTCAACCAAATTAAAATTTACTCTATCACAAGCTTTACAGTAGTAATTAATTTTATTCATCTACTCCAAAGGTATCAAAAGGCAGCCTTCCCACAGTTCATAATATCAAGGCAAGTGTTATCTTCATAATACAAGAATCACCTTTTGAACTTTAAACCTGTCTTTTCATTTATTCTCATTCAGCAAAAAAATACCCTGAGATTCAAAATTTGGCCACTCAGTTTCTAGGCTACTATGAAATAATATACTTATGCAAACATTTCTTTTTATGCATGAAACTTAATGAAACATCTCCCAAGACTGGACTGGACTAACCTGTGAATATCTTTACCCCATAAAGTATGATATAATTATTGTCTCCAAAACTTGAAAAGCTAGCTGAAAGGAAAACCATGGCAAATTTCAGGAAGAAAGGTATAAAATACCGTAATATTTAAAATTCAGCAATATGTATGTATGTGTCATGAACTCTAATATTTTTCATAAAATAATAAAAAATTATATCAATAATGATATACACTACATTCATTATTTCATTTTTATATTTCCTTTGAATTATTTATTAATTATATATTTTTATTTACCTTAAATGTCTTAATCTTTTGATAGTATAACATAAAAAATCGACTTCATGTTTAGAATTTTCAATAAATTTAATATTTCTTCAAACAATCATAAAAGATCTGTGAAAATTAGCACCTCTAGATATCCAAAGGGATTTGACTTAGATGAAAGTCACCCCAAATTCAATTTTTGGTGGGGCTCATATGTAAGCTGTCAAACCACTTCTAAAATTTTATCATTATCTGTGAAAATTTAGAAGTAGAAGCAAAGGTGATACCTTCATATTTATATATACTGCAACCTGCCTGAATTTAAGTTGTCAGTGAATGGCTTGCAGAAGGGTTGCGTTTGAAACCCCTATTCTACTCTATACTCTTCCAAAAGCTTCCACAATTCACTGCTTTACCTTATTCTAAGCTTTACCCAAAGCAATAAATACAAAATAACATTCATAAAATTTTAAATTACTGGCTGAGGACTGAAATTCTGATCTGTACATCCTTTAGCTCTCCTTTACCACACTGTACCCCTTGAAATTTTATTCATTGTGGGAATCCAAATTTTAAATCAGCTTCCATTCAGTGTTGCATATGAACACAATCATTCAATTTCTTTCATTCAATTCGGTCATAAGCTCAAGCATGCACTTTACCTGACACTATGGTTCCCATTTGTTCAGCTTTTCCAGGGACAGTTTTTATTCTAAATGTCCCAAGTTAATTTCATAATCCTACCATTTTGAGTATTCTTCACAACAAATTAATTAATGGAATTTTATTCTTTTTTAGTACCAATTTTTCTAATGATGTTGTTAATTATAATCACTACTATTATAGATAATACAACTATCTCATAACTAATAGTAATAATGTCAATATTCCTTTTTCTTATGTTTCTATTATTTTATTTCTTATTATTCTATCATGGCAATATTTTACTTGATTTTTACTTCAAGTATTAATTTTTTCATCATTTTCTAGCCTTAAAAAGTCAAAACAAAGGTGGGTTAATGATGATATTAGAAGAGAATTTCTATTTGTTAAAAACATATATATGGAAATGTGGAATATGCTTCATGTAAAAGCAAATTTTGCATTCTACATGACGGTCATTTTCACATAATAATTTGCATGAAATCCATGGTTGAAGCCATCATTTTGAGAAACTCAATGAGAAGGATAGAAAAATTACTTTGTAAAGTTTCAATGCATTCTATTGTGAATGCAATTAGTTTTGACTCAAGAAGTCTAGGGAAGGACCATCAGGCACTGACAACAAGGTAAACACAACAGTTAATATAAACTGATGAGTGGGAGGAAGGGTTCAAATTCAAATTTAATTCTACTGCTACTAATCAATTTAGTCAGTACCTATTATGTAAATAATATGAATTTATCTTGGGGACCTTCTTTGACCTTAGCAAAGGTTTTGCTTTGCAATTTATCATGAAATCCTTTTCATGAAACTGAAAAACTTTGGAATAAATGGTGTCACACTAAAATGGATTATGTTCTTTCTGTCTGGCGATCAGTAAACCGTCAAAATACCTACTGTGGCAGCTAATATCAGGCATAATGTATATTCTAAACCTCTCTTTCTGCTGACAGTCTAGTAATTTGGGAGAAAAGTAAGAATGATTATGTTGTTCAAGTAGTAGTTTGGTGAAATATGAAGTGTGGGATTTGTTAAGACAGAATATCTTATATCCATATATTCTATGATAAATTTGCTTTAAAACTATATGGTTCATACTATAAATAGTGTCTATTTAAGTGAAACACCACCATTGTCCATGAAATTACTAGTATCAAGACTGAATCAATCTAGAATATAAACCAAATCTTGAGGAGACAAACAAGATGACTCCTAGAAACTATACACATTATTTTGACAGAAATCTGAAAATCAGTAAAAGAAAGTGAAAAACACAGAAAAAACTTTTAATAGTTATTTCCATCATTCTTCTAAATATTTCATATCAGATTGTTTCACCCCCATGAGCACCCCAAAGCCAGAGACCATGATTCTGAGATGTTCCCAAAACAGGGAATGGAAAATAATGAAAATAACATGAAACAGGTGGATCAAAAAATAGGTAAGTCATAGGAAAATACAACAACACGTATCTTATTTAGATTATTTACCAACCTTTAGCGGAACCCATTGGGACCACAATTTCTTTGGATAAGACAATTTTCCAGTTAACAGATTAGCTGTTTTGATGGGCGCTTGCCAGGAGAAATTATTTTCCAGATAACATAGCTTCCACTTAAGTCAGGTTTCACTGTATATAAATAAATATATCTTGTCAATACTTATTCTTCTATGTGAATTAATTGTTTTAGTTATATAAATATAAATAATATATAAACTATAAGTAAAAATATCAAATGCTTTTTTCATATACCAAAATGTGCCAGAAAACCATATGGGTCCAATCAACCCCACAATCACTTTTAAGGGAAAAAATTAGCTCAGTAATTCAAGGATTAAATTACATTATGTGGCATATTCAGATACTCAAATACAAAGTAGATATGTATAAAATAGATACTATGAATCTCAAGTAACAAAATAAAAATTTCTTTATCTTTCCTTAATTAATGGTAAAGTTCTTGAACATCTTTTTCCAATAACAATGGTGATGCATTTTTATTCCATCTTCTTGTATGTACATTACATGAATCTACAGCAACAGATTTACTATTCTCTGTATAGCTAGAGCAATATGTTTTATCAAAAGTAGTCTAGTTAATATTTTACCACAGAATCATAAGTAATATATAACTTATGATAAGAATAATTATATATAATTATCATATTTTACCATTTTGGTATAATGTGTTTATTATTCACTGTCAGTACTCACCTAAACTGGTCAGTAACATTGATCATAAATATGTAATAATAACTGCATTATCATTCTTCTCATTTCATTCATAATTTCACTCCGTTGGATGGAAGGCTGAATCGAGTAAAGAAATGATAGAGTATCAATAAACAGATTATGCAGGATAATAAAAGAAAATACTATGACTATTGGGATAAATTTACAACATCATTAAGCGATGTCTATCTGGATTATTATTAGAATTGATATATATAGTTTGAAATTTAAGTGCAGTATATAAATAACATTCAGCATGATTTGTGTTTTAGTGGTATACAAATTATCAAAATAAAATTTATCAAGTACCTATAGAAAAAACTATAATCTGACCAACTTGTTAGTAAAAGATATTTCAAGGGAAGAATCAAAAGCTGAGTTTAGTTAGAAGTGATTGTTTGAGTCAGGACTTTCACACCCAAAGAAGTAAAATACAGCTTCAACTGAATAGAAGTTGACAGAGACCCTTGGCAAGGTATAAACAAATTTCAACGATGATGTTTCCCTAATTTCTCTTTTTAGTTTTAAAGAGTAACAATGGAAACCAATATTGGAAACAACCCTAGGTACAAACCTTGCTACCAAAAGCTGACACAGATTAACATTACAAAACAGTTATTGTACTTGGAGCCTTCATTGGACCATTAAAGCTGATACTGATATTTTTTCTAATTTTTTCATAAGTTAGAGAAGTACTCCAACCAGCCAACAACTTTGAAGTATATATTATGGAATTAAAAATATATAGACAAATAAATGACATTTTTTAAAAATTTAGTTTCACTCTTTCCCACACCCTTACTCATACAAGGGATGTTTAAATGAAAAGGTACAAAACGGCACTGTGGGCATAATTGAAGCCTTATTCAAAAGTGATTACCAGAGGTATGAGCACAACTTTCCCACTATTTCAAAAACCATATGGTTCCCTTTTCCCAGAATTCCTATAGCTGTGACAAGAGCTATGTCCTTCACTGTGTCCCTCAGTTTGCCCAAGTTAAAATGCTTACCTTTAAGATGTTGTTTTAACAGACCAAACAGATGGAAGTCACAAGGTGAAATGTTTGGGCTGTAGGGTGGATGATCAAGCCACTTGGACTTGGCCAGTACACTTTGTATGACCGTGGATGCACATTATCGTAAAGCAGAATCACTCCCTTCATGAGCAGCCATGGCTGTTTGCTTTTGATGGATAGGCTACAGACATGCAGTCTCCCCCATATACAGCCACCATCTGACGATGAATATTGGCCAGTTTAACACCTTCTACAGTCAGAAATCTGATGACTCCTTCCTTCTCCTCAATCGTCGAATTTTTTAATACGAGCACAATATGTCCTCATACTCAATGCTGCATCAATTGGATGGAACACACAATCAAACAGTGAGGGACTGGCTCTTGTCACGGTCACAGAATTTCTGGAAGCTGGAAATCCTTTGGCTCGTTAAATAGTGGGATGGTTGTGCTTAGGCCTCTGGTATTTGTTTTGAATAAAGACTTCAATCATACCCACAGTGTCATTTTGTACTTTTTCATTTGAACATCCCTCATATAAACTTAAACTTTGCTGAGAAAACAGAGTAAAGGTGATAAAAAGAAGGCAGTCTATAGCTTAAATCCTTACAATTACTTGTATTTTATTTTGTTCCTAATGATATGCTTGATCTCATGCATACATTGCAATTTCTTATTTCCTATTTTTGTGACGTTCTGCTAGGCCCATATCTATCAAAAATACAAGAACTTCATTATTTTCAGAATTTCCCTTTTTTTTCAAAATGTTCTTCCTAAAAATCAATTTCATTGAACAGATAAGTGTTCAGAAATTCTAACCATATCCCCGTTATATGGTTGATTTGAAATAGGGTTGAAACTTTTGAAATAGACTACATCTACTGAAGTCAAATCTATCAATAATGGAGATTGATTAAGAACTGTGATTACTTTTCTGAGAAAAACACTGCATATGATATTCGCTTTGATGGTTAGGGTATTTCCATGGAAAAGTGACTAAGAAACTTTATCTTTATAATTTTAAAACTCTGTCGAAATTAGATAAGGAAAACTTTATACTATTCCTGAAAGTTTGTACAAACACATCTGTTTACACATATTAGAATTTCAGTGAAGTTTTCCCATATTTTCTTCTAAGCTACTTGTTCTCAGCCTTTAAGCAAATGGAACCCTTTCCATGCCATCTTATAATTGCATATCATAAAATAATGAGAAAACTGAAACAATCACTACGGTTAACTCCTTTCATCATTTCATCCATTTCTGCAGCTGTTTTCTATAATTCATGGTATTTGCTGGGACCTGCCTTTAAACATACCCCATGATGAAAATGGAATGATAAACTGAAATGACCAACTCTCATTTTATTGCCTTGAGAAATTCAAAAAAATTCCTCACTTAGAAGTGACCTCAAAAGTCATTTATAGCTAGATTATGGATAAATGAATATTGGTAAAAACTTTAATTTGACGGATTCACAACCTAAGATTAATATTTCTTGAAGAAATAACTTTTCAAAATTCCCTAAGAATTAGAGGTAAGAGAGTAGAAATTACACAATGCTGCATTTCTACATTACATGAAGACTGTTTCATTATTTATGTTATTTACATTATGATAGAATTACAAAATTTACACTCATCCTTTTGATCAAAATTTTTATATTAGCATAAAATCAAAGCACTTTCTTGAAAAGGTGTGGCTAAAAGAATGAAAATCTGTCAAGCAACATAAATTAAAACAACTTAAGTAAAAATGAGAGTGAAAATATAGTGGTGTACGAAAAGTACTATTTACATCTTCAAGATTAATTTTATGGTGAACAGAATCGAAAACTTGGTGGAAAATCTTGGATCAACCACTTTGGTGAAGTGACCACAGTTAGCTAAATTAGCATTAGTGATTTTTATAAGTATAGTCAGAATAAGGCAACAATATGCAAAATTTTCAAGTACTGACAATAAATGTTCATGTATTCCTCGTGATTCTTGAATATATAATTATATATAAATCATAATTAGAGATATAATAAGATAGCTTCTAGGGCCCATATACCTAAGTATGTAGGTCCAATCGTGAATTCATTATGTTCATAATCAGAAGTATCCCAAAACTGTATTGGTAGTTATTTTTCTGCATGACATGAGATTATTGCTGTATACTATTCACACATCAACACAATATGTATCCTTTTATGATATATCAATTCAAGAAACCATTTCCAAAAACATTTAGAAACAAACTATCTGAAAATTCCACTATATGATAGAAAAGCAGTACGATCATTTTTCCATCCCTGTCACGTATTTCAAGCTGTGTAATTCAAATCAAGGAGAATAAACCAAGGATGAAAAGGAATAAAAAAAATCAAGGATAATCAAACGTAATAATCTTCACCAATTGTATTCTAATTTACAATAAATCTTACCTGGGACAATTTGATTGGAATTCAACGAACAGGTCGGAATTACGTATTTCTCAAAATATTATTCTGGAAAGTCAGTATTGTTCGAGTTATCTAATTCTTGTAGCATATTTCACTTCCGTACTGTACCGCGTTGGAGACTAATGGCCATGAGAAAAATCTTACTCTGATTTTAGTCTTTCGTTGGAGAGAATCTTGAATACGCCGCTGAATCATTCAATCCTCGCATTCGATCCTGGCTGAACGGTTATACTGATCGAGATATCGATAATGAGTCTGTAAATGTTTCCAGAGTGAGGGTAGCATATTTATTTCCGGAAAATGCAATGTAATTCTGATGAAATCGTAAGATTACATCAATTTAGAAGACTGAGCTATTTCAGAATTTGATAATGCAAATTGATATACAAGAAAATTCTTTATTATCGTAATAGAGGAAGATAAAAGTCAATTCACGCAGTAATCATGGCCGAAAACGAGGCCCTTACGGGGGAGCAAACGGAAAAGTTGCTGCAGTTTCAGGTAAGATAACTTGTCACTTTCAATAACTCATTAAATTTTACGACAGTGAAGCATATTAAAATGATTATTTTCAGGGAAGATGTAAATACTTAGATCCTCAATATGGTTTCCCCGTCAACGTTATTTAGTGTGTGACATTGATGAAGTCGATTTCAACTGCTTCAAAATTCCTTCATATATTCAATCCTTAAAGAATTATTATTTTATTCCCGTAGAAATTTTTCTGCAATGAAATAGTTTAAAACTTCGGAAAATTATTTCTGCATATATTTTCTACAATTATCATAGCTTATTCAGCTCATTGGGGCTGATCTACATCATTAGAAAGAACCTTTCATGTAGTTCATAGCAGTGAAGTTAAATTTATTTATTTTTAACTCTATTTTCCGGATATTTTGGTTTGTTTTCCAGGATGACTTTCATTTTGCTCTCGTTTACTATGTGGCCATATTTGGTTAATTGTCGATTGCTTAATCATCTTAACTTTACTAGTTGATTTAATATTATTAAATTCATGCATTTTCAACCAGAATCACACTGTTATATTAACTTTTGAAGAGAAACATGTTGTATTTCTGCATGTAATTTTAATATATAGGTATAGGGTACCACAACAGATGACTTTCTGCAATGACATAGTAATTTTTATCATATCCGTTTCAGGAACTGACTGGCATTGAGGATATTTCAGTATGCCAGGATGTACTTCAGAGACATTCGTGGGATTTGGAAGTTGCTGTCCAAGACCAATTAAACATGAGGGAAGGGCGACCATCGGTCTTTTTCTCCTCCCGAGAAGTATGTGTTTCAACTAATAGTAATTAAGATTACGTGAACTATGAGTTATCGTCATCACGAACGTGGTATTGCTTTCTAGTTAATATTTCGTCTATAGAATTTATAACTGATTAAATATCTCAGCTTTATCGCGCTATCGGTGTACGCAAATAATACTTTTGAACTTCATATGCTTTAAGAATGACTACTTAATTGCAGAGAGATAACCCAAGTCCTGTAGTGGATGCTGTTGGAAGTAGATCTGTGGTTCCTTCTAGAGGTTTTCCTGCAGGCAATTGGTGGCGATGGGGAGAATCATCTGGAGAAACAAGGCGAAGGGGAATAACTGGGTTCATAACTGGACTCTTCTCATTTGTATTCCAACTTTGCTATCGCACAATAGCATCAATTATATTTTCAGCTGTTAATATGCTACGTCCAGATCCCAGACTATGTAAGCATCTCTTTTGATTGAAATTCTGGTTCTTGCTCTTTAAAGTGCTAGTTAAATTCTAATTTGTGGCATTATTATTGTGATGTCTTACTGAGGTTTAAATTTCCAAACATATGGTGGAAGGAATTACCTGTTTGTTCTTAATAATTGATGCACTAATGTAAAGCACTATTCAGAGATGTTATCTAAGTTTTCAATCTTAGATATTTTTAATTCGTAATGTTGATTTGAGAAGATTTGAGAGATCTTGACTTGAAAGGAAAATTGAAATTCTTTCTTGATGATCTTCCACAATATTTAGTTTAGGTTTTATCTACTTCAGTTAGGTTGGGTAATTATAATCTTCTCTGTTTACTGATTTCCATATTTGCCTTTACTTTCAGTTGGAACTGACCCAGTGGCTGATGTTGCATCATTTGTCACCGAATTCGAAAGTAACTTTGGAACCATTCATCCCATATTCTTTCGTGGATCGTATTCCGATGCATTAGCGCATGCAAAACGTGATCTTCGGTTCCTTATTGTCTATCTGCATTGTCCTCAGCACCAAGACACTCCAACATTTTGCCGGTAAATGTGCAAAATTATTCCTGATTCTCTATATATAAGCATTATTGGAATGAAAATGACTTTTAGATCTCTAGTTTCTGTTTTTTTATCTATTGCTCATTTCCATTTTACCTAATCAGCTTTTTTCTTGCATTTTTTCTAGATCTACTCTAGGAGATCCAGATTTTGTGGCCTTTGTTGATTCCCAGGCTCTTTTTTGGGGCTGTTCAGTTACTAGTCCAGAAGGTTATAAAGTGGCCCTTACTTTAAGAGAGTGTACCTATCCATTCTTGGCACTTCTTGTTCTGAGGGACACAAAAATGACAGTGGTGGGAAGGTAATATTTATCCCCATATTTCAAGTTTAATTTGCTGATGAAATATTAGTCTTTACTAACTTTACTACTCTTATTTATTCAGGTTGGAGGGTGCTGTTGGTCCAAGAGAACTGATAATGACTCTGCAAACGCTTATGGCAGAAAATGAAGCATCCCTGATTGCCGCCCGAGCAGATAGGTGAGTTATTTTCTGTAAAATTTTGCCTAATCTGTGTAGATTTCATTTGGGTTTTATTGAGTCTGTCTGAAAGACTACAAAAGTGGTTTCTGGAGCATTTACACTAAATAAAATGAAACTAAAAGGCTTCAATCCCGAATCAATCAAGCTCTTCCTCTTGTTTTTTGAGATTCTTGGACCTATGAAAATAGTGCCATAGTTAAATCTCAAGGTGATATTAACTCCTTTAGGTAATCAGTCTCAGTAAATGGGAAATATAATTATGATACATAATATAGAAGTTTGTGTTATGGTGGCCTCAGTTTGCATTCATTATTGATGAAGGTGATATTACAGAAATGTCTTAATATTAATCAATGTGTGTCATCAATTGACTTGAAAGTAAGGGTAATGTAGTTAAATGGACAAGAAAGTTAAAACAGATCACTCTATTTTGTGTAGAGCTACCAGATAGTGGTCAACTATAGAGGCTCTTTATTCTCCTTATCTATGAAGGCATTATGTAAGCAGAAGTAAATATTTGTAGTGATTGTAATCTGTTTATTTCTGAACAGGAATGAGCGTAGCTTCACCCAAACCTTACGAAGGCAGCAAGATGAAGCTTATGCGGAATCACTGAGGGCAGATCGTGAGAAAGAGAGACGAAGGCAAGAAGAAAGGGAAAAAGAGGAGGAAGAACGGAGGAAGAGAGAAGAAGCCCTACAGGAAGAACAGAGAAGGATAGAGGTTAATAAATTTCTATAGATAATACATTCATTATGCTCAGTGATTGCACATGTTGAATTATTCTCATGAGATAGCATTGAAAATTTCACTTATGATAAATTTTAAAGTTGTTTAAACAAGAGTTCCATATTTTATAGGTGGTTAGTAAACTTCCTTGAAATTATAAGAATGATCTATTTCTCTTTTGTATTTTTAATTGTCATCAGTGGCCACTTAGATGTTTACTGCATTGTTTGAAGAGAGTTCAGTCAATATAAGATAAAATTCAGCAGCAAAATAACGTGAAATCCTAGTATTTTCAGTATTTGTGAATGTTGTAAATTTGTGTTTGATTTACAGGAAATAAGGAGGAGAAAGATAGAATGGGCTACCAGGGTCCCTGATGAGCCATCTCCTGATGATCCAGAAGCTGTCCATGTGGTAATTAAGTTGCCAAGTGGTAAAAGGCTGGAGCGTCGATTCAGACTCGGCCATCCTCTCCAGGTACAACGTCCAATATCACTTCTTTGCCCTTTCTTTTGAGTTTTAGATAATATGTATATCACAACCCCTTAAAATTATCATATATGTCATAAGCATGAATTTCTTGTACAGTTTGCAGTGCAGTGCTCTTACATCAAAGCCAATGAGGTTTTCAGTGTATTATCTAGTTTGGCTCTTAAATTGGTCCTTTTCCTCCATTTTTCCAAGTTTCCTCCATTGGTAACTTCACCAAATCAGAAGAATTATTTTTTTGCTCCCATGCATGTAGTTCAATTAATCTCATACGTAATTGCTACCTCTGTGTCAGTCTTTTGTAGTTTTACTTTTTTTCACATGAAGGCTATGGCTGAGAATTTCTCCTTGTGTATCTGTCGTAGCTGAGCCAAGTGTTTGTAATCTCTTCTGTCTAAATTTGCTTATTGAGAAATAAAATTCTCTTAGCTGTGTAGTATGCTGCTTGTAATTATAATTTCTGTTGTCAATAAGTATTCTATTTTTCTCACTTTGGGAGACTACATAAGGGGGTTAAAAAAATGATATTTTTTTTGAGTTTAGTTGTAGTGTTATTGGGTTATTATTCAAATACCCTCAATCTCTAATTTCAGGCACTATATTATTACGTCTTCTGCCATCCTGATTCCCCCGATAGCTTTGAGATTGCCACTAATTTCCCCAAAAGGGTTTTAAACTGCATGCCAACTGAAAATGAAGAGAGTACACAGACGCTGGAGCAGTTTGGACTGAAGAGAGGAGAAGTTCTGTTTGTGTATGATCTAGAAGCATGATGTCTCAGCCTTTAGCAAAGGGCCTATCTGAAGAATGGACAAGCACTTCCATCCAAGTGCCCTAGGCCAAACTGCCTGCCTACATATGTGATGATTTTATCTGTGCATTTTTAATTTATTCACTTTAAAGAACTTGTCGGAGTTATCGAAAATCCTTCCTCAGTAACACTCCTGTCTCTTCATGCAGAAACTATTCATAAGAGAGTTCTTCTATGCCATATACCTAAAGTCAAGGTGCAATACGGTGTTTCTTTATAGTGTCTGAAATGTGCAGTTTTGGCTCTTTTTGATGATTATCCTGAAAGAGAAAAATTAATCATTATACTTCCAATCGTCAAATTGTAAATCTGCAAGGTTGTTTTATTTTTGGCTTTACATGGCACATATTTTGGGTTTCTTTGAAGTATTGATTGTCTATTATTAAAAATATTGAAGCCATGCAGTGTTGTTATGTTGTTTTTTATCTCATTAAAGTTATGCACTAAATTTCTCCTTTATAGATAGCCACAAGTTGTTTAATTTCTTTATAAAGACATCAAAATTGACTGTCTTTTTATTTAGAGCTATCATTCTGATCGTTTGATCTATGGTATTATTTTCATTGTTCTAATTTTTATACAGATGTTAACTTTTGATTTATTTTATTTAGTGTTATTGACTTCATGCTCATTACAGGAGACTGATTAATCTTTTATAAGTAAAGCATTTGTAAAAGATTTTTCATCTAATATTAGCCTTGACATCAAACTCTAAAAAGCATAGGTAGTGTATTAGTTTGTTAATAGTGACAATCATTTCGATAACCTTTAAATGTGCACTTGGACTAAGAAGTTGGCATTTTTCTTCTTTTCTTTGTTCCAGAAATTGTTCATGTATCAGATGTTATCAGTCTGATGGGATCTGTCAGAGATTCCTCCTTAAAAATTCATCGTGTTGCAGATAACTTGCAACCTCGGAAAGAATCAATGAATGAAGAGTTTTTGACACTCTTCAAAAGGCTTTCACTTATACTATTGAAATTAAGGGATACTTTTTGAATTATGATACCAGCTGTATAAAATTATGCTTCACACAAAAGCAATAGATTTCCTATACCAAACATTTCAATTGATACAAGAGGTAATATGAAGTCATAATTGTGATGTACATTGCATTTCTTAAGTTTGTATATACTATTTTGATGTACAAAAGATCCTATGCTACAATGACATTCTGCAAAGATCATCATCAAATAAAATTTATAAAGAGAGCATCAACTTTCATTTACAATTTACCTGTATTTTGTAGAAACAAGTAGTATCATTTATTCTACAAGGGCTTTGATAGCTAATATTGTTTAGTAGGTGGGCCCGCAATCATTGTGTACATAGCAAGGTGCATAAGGAGGTTCACCTCTTAATATAAAAGTTAGCTATAATAGCTAGTTTCCCCACCAAATAAGCACCGTTATTGATAATAATCAGCAATATTATTAGGATGTAGTAGAAACATCCTTGGCTTGATTGACTATGAATGCCACAAATCTTGTGAAGGTACCATAATTTGGAAATTAGCTGCCATCAAGCAATGCACCCCCCTTAACCAGGTAGGGAGGACAGCAACCTTGCTTCATATGAATGAAGGTGGAGATTGTTGGTACAGTATCACTCATTTAAACTTCTAGAGTGGTAAAATATGGTCTTAGATGGCTGTACCATATGACATGGACCACCGCATTACTATCTTAAGAAGATACAGCCCTCTTCTTTATTTATTAAATATTCCAGAGGTGAGGTTGTCCTCCATTCAGATCTCCAGGTGAGTACTACCCAAGTAAATACATCAGTCACAGACAGAAATTTAAGCGTTGGAAAATCGAACACTAGGTCCCTCACAACTTGTGCTCACTGAGAGAATCTAATGGTGGAAAACCAAATGAGGCAGTTAGATACCTAAAGGATATGTGAAATGAATTGACCTAATGAAGAGGGCTTAATCAAACTGAGCTGAAAGAGGAAAGTGGTGGCTATGGAATTATTCATACAGGATTTTTTATGGAAATGCAGGAGTGAGAATGGTATTTCAGAAAAGAGTTACACTCAGGGTAAAGGATTTCCTGCAATATCATGAAAGGATTTTAATGATTAGGATAACAATGAAAGCCAAGTTTGTTGTGATACAAAATCATTTCTCCTATAGACCACAGATGAAGATATGGAGGATATGAGTGATCTCATTTTAAAAGTTAAAACAGAAGAAAATTCATTGATTTATACGTTGTATAGAGCAATAGCTACCACAAAAACTCCTTTGATTGTTACTCTTGACTGTGAAATTTGGAGTTTTATTTTTTTAATGAGAAGCATAAAATTTGGCTACAGATACATAAGAGAGAATAATTCATTTTTCTAGATGTAGAGAGTAGTGGTGGGCAATATGTGAGTAAGTCCAGTCAAACGAGTAACTGCATATTGATCTGTAAGACGAGTCTCATTTGATTGGCCATCTACTGTGGCAAAAACGGTCGGTACACACAGCATTAGAAGAAAGAAAGACATACAGGACAACCAAGACTGTAGGAATATTTGACATAGATTATGAAGGACCAAGGATGTACATGGTTTTAGAATATAAGAAGATAGCAGATGATAGAGAGATGTAAAGAGTTCTTGTCCACTAATCCTGAGGGACTGATTATTGGAGAAGATGAAATAGAATGTATCAGGCAAAGTGCTAGTCTCATGAAATTAGCTTCTAGATTTTTGAATAAGAAATCAACTGTCTACCTCAAAAAGGGTAATCTCTCAAGCAGCAAATTGCTGATTAACATAACATGAATGGAGATCTCAAAATATTTTACAATTTTTATGGAAAAATCACCATGTAAATCTCATATTCAAATGTTAGTGTCATGGTTTGGATAATTGCAGCATTGCACCAGATCAATAGCAGCCATTTTCAGCTGTTACAATCTGGTCGGAACCTAACTAAAGCTTGTTTTCTATGCAAAACTCTGCTATTTTAGATATTTTGTAGACACTATTAATCCTCTGTTCATGAATTTCTATCAATATTACGGAAATGGTATATATGTAGCTTTATCCAGTATCAGAGTTTAGGCACTCATTGGATAACATTACCAGTAGAATATTGGCAAGTCACATCACTGTATAGATCTTTGTCTTAAATGAAAAGAACTATGACTTATAGATTGAAATATATGGCAGTTATTTCTGAATCAGTTTTGTCATAAATACCAATTTTCGATAAAGTTTCTTCTACATATGAAACAAAAACATACGAAAATTCCATATTTATTTTTAATTGTATAATAAATCACACTTTTATAACACAATCTCACCTTTCCTTCTCTTTACAGAGTAAAAAAGGGGTAGCTAGAACACAATGCTATTAAAACAGAATACTGACATAAATCTTTAGTGGCATTTGTATAGACAAACATACTCTTAAGAAATCGAAATGAACTATTTCCACCTCCAAAGAAATCTTAGTAATTAAATTTTATATTTGTTTCCAAATCCTAACATCAAACCGTTCCAAATTAAAAAGTGGCCAAATATTTCAAACTAACTTACATAAGTTATAAATAGCATTTCAACCTGCAATAATGAAGAAGGAATACAACCATCAATCAAAACAATAACAAAATATGGTCAAGCAAAACTAAGAAAGAGTTAGCAAAAATAGTGAACCACTTATTTAACAGAGTAGATGAAATGGATAACTTTCAAAAGCATCATGTTTTCTTTAAAAATAAATCAGACAAACAGCAACCTCTTCTCTGTTCACTTAAATGAAAAGTGCAAATGCTCATCATTATAGTGATACAGATAAATGTTACTCACACTCTTCCGACAAGACATATCATATACATTCTTTCAAATTCAACAACCTTTCTTTTTCAATTTCAGAAGCAGGGCATCACAACATCAAATCCACATTCACTCGATTTCTTGAAGACCATTTTACACAGAACTTAATGCAAAACATCCACAAAAAGATTAACATAAAATCTTCTAAGAGCTTCAGTCCATTCTATGAAACATTTTCATAATTTAAACTCCTTTGAAATGAGGAATGGAAACTGCAGTAAAAATATCTTATAAATACCATCTTCATCTACACATATTTTACCAACTGATGTCAATGTCCACACTTCCGGCACACTTGGGGATATAGAAACACAGCTGGCAAAAAACATGCCAATAATCCAAGTGCAGCATGGTGGGCTTGACAAAATTAAAATGCAGCTCGGCGACAACAGTCATGAGAGGAAATCGTCCTGATACATTTTTTTTTAAGATTCAGTTACTTGCCAAGAAAAATTACACATATATCTTTACCCATACAAAAATTACAGAATCAGCAAGGGTGCCAACATGACCTGCGATTAATGCTAACACATCTGACAACTCGGAAGTCCTGAGTTTGGTCCCACAAGTTATAAATCTTTTTTTATTTTATTCATTTTCAATTTGACAGCTATCCCCATTCAGTTCCTTATATTCTACATTGCACAACATCAACTTTTAAAAAAATTCCTAGGAACGGTTCACAAGAATTTGATCACCATACAAAAGAAATCCTCAGTCACAAATTGATGGTTTGTGAATGAGGAACTGGACCTAAATGCATAGAAATGTCAGAAAATCAACATCTGATAGAGATATAAAAATCCTGATCAAACATTTACATCATTTCCAACCTAAAATTTGAACAATCTCTACATGATTGTTGAGTGGATACACAAATACAAAATCATGGCAGGTTGAATAAAGTCCAAATCACCAAAGAAATTTTTTTACGAATATACATACGTTTAAGTACTTGTATGTATATGCCAACAATTCACATACTGGGGACAATAGATTTACCACATTTATGTCAGATTAACGGATTCTGCAACTTCATGGCAAAGAAGAGATCACATAACACCTGTAAAAGGTGGCGGGAATCAACTAGTTCAATGGTGCACTGAATTTTTAAGACTGCATCAGGCTATGTTGGGTAGGGTCACACTGGAGGCAGCCATTGAGTATCCTTACTGCTTCCTTAACTCAGTCACCTAAATATTCATCGTCACCAAGCTGCAGCGGACGGGTATCAAGAAAAGTTTCAGGCCATATGCGCTTAGACTTCACGCCTAGAAAAAACAATTTCATCAATGTAATTGGAACATTTTAATAGCATGACAAAATTTTATAAGATGAAAGACCAAATGTCTACTTAAAACCACGTAGTATGAATTAAATGAACAACTATTTTCTAATCTTCGAATACACACATTATCTAAATGAGAAGCAATTTCTCCTGAACAACTGTGCATAAACATTCACCCAAGATAAATTTTAAAAATTCTGATAATATTTAGGGATATTTTATCTATGACTACATTTCTTACCATATGAATCAATATTAATTTCCAAAAGAGCAATTTGAACAAAAATGCAACATTTCTACTTTATTCATAGTATATGTTAGAAGATTCCATGAAGTGAGGGCTGAAGTATTTCATCTCTACTTTAAATAGGAGCATTATTAACACTGCAATTCGAGTTCTTTTGTTCTATTCTCTCAGGACATATTCAGAAGAACTAACCTGTTTACTAATACATAAGTTTCAGAATAGAACTAATTCTCTTGGATAAAGAAGGTGAAATACTCATGAAAAGTTAAGGATCTCCATAAAATTAAATTCAAAACACTATGTAAGATGTTTAACTCTTATAATAATTTGCAATTAAATTATTATTATTGGTAACATTAAGCATTAACCTATATACCTACAAATGAAAGTATGATTGAAAGATCAACTAATAAAATAATATTCCATTCAGCTCTTGCATATAACTGATAAAATTTATTTCTATATTTGCACTTATTACTGAAAATGATATTCTTATGTATTCAATCTATAGTGATGTCAGAATGGAGGGATTTCATATTTTCTCTACATTAGCATAAATAAATATATTAAGTAATGTAAACAAGTCACTAACAGCTGGTCACTTTGGTAAAGTTTGTATGTAGGAGTTGAGGGATAAACTAATTTTCAGTTTATATTTCCACTTCTGTCACAAACGTAATTAAGTTTCCTTGTTGAGTGTTGAGAATTGGTTAAGTGTTATTGTGGCAATTTTTTTCTTAAAGGAACATGAGTTTTACTTGGAGAATGAATAGTTAAAACTAGTTTCATAATCAGTAGAGTGGCCAACTTATCTCCAGCTGAAATTGACTTTGATATTTATCTTTTGACCACAATTGACTGAGGAGGGAAACAAACTTTGGCATTTGTTGAAGCAAAAATTATAAATTGTTGAATTTATTAATTATAAATTCATTTATCATTCATTATAGTTCAATTAGTATAATAAGTAGAAATAATTATTTTATATTAAATTAACCTAAAATTTCCCAAAAAACCAATGCTTAAAATGTAAAATTAATTTATTGCACCAAGATGGATGGCAACCATGAATGTAAATTCAGGAAATATAAATCTATTTTCCATCATCAAACTAAGAAGATATTAAACACTTCTAAATACTCTATTTCTTGATTAAACTTTATTCATGGAGATTAAATTAATGTGAACCTATGACTGGTTCCACATATTTCCAATTATAAAGCTTTAAATTTTTATTGAGAAAAGATATGAGGCTTCTCAAACTTCTCAACCATGTCATCCTTGCTTTACAAAGCAATCTCAATTTTTCTCAAGAAAATTTAGTTTCTCCTTAAAGGGAAAGAATTATTATGCTCTTCGGGTAGCATTTTCAAAAAATAACAAGTAGTTGAGATAAAGGAATTAACTTGTTAAAGTGAGACTGTGTGTCATAAAAATTTATAAGCATCCTATAGGTTTGACGATGACAGGTAATTTACTCTTTAAAGATAAAAGGTAAGTTTTTCCCAGAATGTGGAATATCATGTTAGTTCATGCAATCAATTTATTAAAGGGGTTTTTTTTCAGAGATAGCTCATAATCACTGGGATTCTAGTGCATGCTCAGGATAATTTTGTTCACTTGCTGAAAAATTGGAAATGAATTCTGATAATTAGACTGTTTTAATATTAAAAGATTTGAATTTGATTAGAATAATTATTAGTCAAGAAAGTACTTTGGCTCCGCAAACGCCAGGTTGTCAGAATTTTGTTCTGAATTCTCCACGAACAACAAAAATCATCCCATGCATGCTCAGCCATTTCTGAACTGATCCCAAACTGTCTCCATCTTATATAAATATAAAGGGAAGTTGCTCAGTGCTAGTAATTAAAAGAAATTGAATTCAACTCTTTCTTTTTCCAAACTATTACTGACAATAAGAGCTTCAGCTATGCCTGATTGGTAGAAGAGTCTCCTAGCAGAAACCCATGTTTCCTGGTAAGGATTGGCATATAGAAAATTATTAAGAAAACTTGTGAGTAAAAAATAGTTTCCCAAAAGAGAATCAATGAATAAACTCAAGGATATGTAAGATGCAGAAAAATAAATTTTGAGTCTCAATCCATAGTTAAATGTTCAGCAGACAATTCCATGTGTGTGTAAAATTTCAAAATTGATAGATGAAAAGAACCTAGCGACAGTTTTAACCATACTCTAAAAGTCTTGCCCAGAGATTTCCAATAGAAAATGTTTCAAAAGTTTCTCATGCTCAAAAATAAATTTAAAATATTCCTGTCCTTTGTTAAGTAAATATCTAATCTAAACACATATTTAATAATTGTAATGTAGTTATTTCCTTAATATTACATATTGTAGCCTAAATGAAAAGATAATTAAAGAACATCTGAAATTCCTGTCGTTAAAGTCATGTTCTTCCAACAAAAAGACTGCTGGAAGAACAGTGTTCTAACTTAACTGTGAAGACCTGCCAATTGAGTTGCACCATCATTGTTATGGAAGAATATTTATTGGCCATCTTGCTTGTTTTCTTCATTTAAATGACAACCTTATGAAAACTAAAGCTGAAGGTTTTTTTTTTTTTTGAATGTTTCAATAAATAGCGGGCACTGGACAAATTAGCTGGGCAGAACTTAAAAAAGTTATCCACAGCCACCCAGCTCAGAGGAAACTCAGAACTTGGAGGGTTTTCAGAAGATCCTCTACTATTTATAGCAAAAGAGATTCGTTGGGTTGGGTTTAAGGTATTCCATTCAAAACTTCTGTGATTAGGGTAATAATAATTTACATTTCTTTTTCTTAATCTTTTCTATTACTTATGGGTTTATTTGATAAATACGTAGATGATGAAAATTGGATTTTGCTATGAATTTTACGTCCAGAAATCCTTCTAGCTATCAAAACTAAAGAATAAAAATATGGCCTTCACCAAGATTGGACCCAAAACCACTTCCAAAACCAGAGGCTGGTGCACTGCCACATATAGTATAGTCTTAAAAAAAGTGTACTATACCCTCAAAAACTCTCAATTTATAATAATCTCTCAAAAGACTGTAAATGCTAATAAAAAAACTTTTCCCTTTTGAGATGTTACTCATATTTTCAGTCAATCCATAATCACTGTCACATGAAAGTTGAAGCGCACAATTGGCAGATGCTCAATAGTTGTTCACTCAGCTGTAAGTTGTGCAATTGTCTTGGAACCTGTTAAATTATAGTAATCATTTACACCAGCCATTCCTTGAATGGATAACCCCTCCACCCTGAATGTTATTACGCTACTTGCATATCCTTCATCCACACAAACAAGCTCACATGCTATAAAACCGAACACCTTCTACAGTTACAGCTACCAGAAAGGAAATGTCACAGAGTTATTAGGAAGGAATATAGCACAGCCAAAGGATAGCATCACCAATTGTTTACCTGAAGATTTCCTGTGGATGAGGGGTGCTCAAACACAGGAGTATCCCATAGCTCAGTTGCTTCTTCATCTGACACCTCCCTCTTTCGGGCTGTGAGCTACAGAGGGGGTACAGGAATTGAAGGAAATGAAGCAACAAGGTCATAGAGGATTTTTTAAAGAGGAAAGCATTCCAAAATAAGCAAAAACAAAAAAAAGTTTGAAGGCCAAAATAAAATTAATTTGTGAAGAATTAAAGCAAATAAAGTGGAGTATAAAATATAAAAAACGGGTTGTAAATAGAAAATAACAAAACCAGAGATTCATCAAATGACCAGAGAGATAAATAAACAAATACACAAAAACCAACAACGTGGAAAGGGTCAGTAAGGAGAGATAAAAGAATACAGAACAAGATTTTAGTCCAGATCCAATGACACACATTAAGTGGTAATTTATGGTTAATAACTCACATGCTTAAATTCACGTTTTAACTTACACTACACTAATGCATAACATCCTATATCAAAGAAACTTACTGTTAATATCAAAGTTTAACTTTTAATCAACTTTGACCGGAGATACTTATCATTTACACAGTTTAGAACCCTATCAATATATATCACTCTGTTGTTTATTCAGATGGAAATAACATTAAGGCTACAAATTACTTAATGAACTTAATGAAAATCTTTCAAAAAGATTCTGTGCAACATCAATACATTCCAAACAACATTATGCATGGTAACATGCAAATTACCAAGGTAAAATGGTTGTATTTTCGGTTAGATGCATTCATGGTTCATAAACACGAGGACACACACAAGCTTTCAATTCCAAAATCATGCCAAGGATCAAATGTCACTCATTATTATAGCTATCAGTCAAGGGGGGGTTGATAAACCATTGATTAGTACAAATAAATAGCATCACATATCACATTCACAGAAATCATGACTGGTACAAACTGTAAACCCTAACATCAACTAATATCACCAATCTGTTTATATCACGCTCATTCCCAAACAATTCTCCATCGACTTGTCATAAAATTTTACTCAACAATTCCATTTTTTGTGCGATCTACAATGCTGGCCATAACTCCAACAGCTTGGGCAGACATCTGCATAGCAAAGAAAGACACAACAAATGCTAATTAAAGCTACAGTATAACACTGGCCTGAAACAATGATTTCTCACAACTTCATCCCAACCGTGTGACTAAGAAACATTCTGATAACATAAAAACAATTATGTAATCCTACCCATGACAGTAATGTAATGGAAAAACAATGACCTCTCATGCTTAAATAAATGCACTTCCAATAGCTTCTATAATCTTAAATGGGAATAAAAGAAAGAGCTTCAATTAATGATACTTCAAATGCAAATATGGAACACCAAGTGCTCCTACAGATAGGAAATTCATCACTCACTATTTTAAAATCCTTTATACGATTATCAACATAGGTAAGCCTCAAGTTACTCCGACTCTAAATACAACCTCAAGCATTAGAAATATAATATCACATTCCATAATTACTAACTCAATTCTTAAACATATTAATGTGTAGAGATAATTTAAAATGAGATATCAGTCTAATAAACACTCTTTTTATACATTTGGTGCTGCAAACCCATGTCTAAATCCACTAAATGCCACATAAAAACCCAAAAAATGTAAAAATATAATGGATTGCTGAAGCACATTTCCCACTGACCCACATTTCTGCTTGGATTTCATACAAATCAACCAATTCTACGTTACTTGTAGATGCTACAACTATAGATGATGAGAAAAATAGGCTGATAAACTACTAAAAGATGATACTGGCTTTGTCTCAATTAGTAAAAGAATACAGCTAAAGATAAATGTTACAGAATAGTGAATAAATTATTCCTCTCCACAGTAAAACTGAGAAAGAACTATTCAAAATCTATCTTAGAAAATCTATAAATCCAGAAACCATTGCTCTCATAACTTGAGGGTTACCAGTATGTTAACAAGTAACAGCCTAGTTAATAGATTTTAATGTTCCGGCTATACAGGCATTCATAAAACATTCAGGATCATTGCTAAAGAGCCACACCCACACTTATGCATCAAAGACCCTGTGTTACCCTTACTCTAGCTAAAGACCCTCCTTTACGTTCTGCAGACAAAGTCACAGCCGTGGGCAAGGCTCCATCCACAACTTCTGCCCTCTCCTCTTCCCTCCGGGGCTTGAAACGCCCTTCCATCATCACACTTTCCCCAACCGTTGAACCACTACCAGCCAGCCGAGCTGCTAGGGCCGCTGAAGAGCTCAGGGGTGAAACCATAGCTCTATGGGGACGGCTACGCTGCAGAGACGATGTATGTCCATTTTGTTGAGGTCGACGCATGCTCATTGCAAGCCGTTCCCGGTTCACTGGGGATCCTGAGATTCATTCCATATGTGATGTTAAGGATAGGGAGGGAAAAACAATGGAAGTGACAAAAGTCAAAGGTAAAATAATTTGGAGAAGAGTGGCAAAATAATATCTACAAGTGATGATGCATAAAGTTGAATTGATACAAAATCTTTGAATGACAAATGCAGAAGAGAACCAATGAAATATAACTATGTCATGGTATGATAAGAATAATGATGATAAGTGCTGTTAATGACCATTAACCCCTCACGTATAGCTGTCCAATCTCCCAACCACTTGATAAATTATTGTATTGAATCAATATCAGACTTTATACCTTTATTTCGGACAAAATCAAAATTTAAACATTAAAAATCTCAAAATAAGGTCAATAATTCAATTTTCAATTACAGAGCTAAACATCAGTATGTGGTATTGACACCAGTTGCTCCGAAATCTGGGTCAGTACCACAAACTGACACCAGCCGTGAGGGGTTAAGCCCTAAAAAGACTTCAGACATGTAAGAGATACTGAGTAAAGAAAACGAGAAAATTGCATACTATGCTTGAAATTAATAATGGCCAACTCATGACAGACACAAAACAAAATGACAAAGCAAATTAAGAAATTCACAATGATGCAAATGTCTAAAAGAAATGCCAAGCTACAAGACAGTGTGAATTATGTAAACCTAGCATAAATCTATTAAATCAAATAATTTTATCAACCAACATCACCATTCATTTCTTGAAAAACTTATTATAAAATACAAAACCATAACAGAAGTAACATTTCCAGATTGCTACACTGGAATTTTAGTAGCCCAATCACTCTCTTAAAATTGCACAATTATTAAAACCATAATTAATATACAACTTTTTTGCATACAGAAAGGCTATGGTACTTAGTTACTATATTAGTCTAACTAAGGAACTTGCTATAAAAAAGTTAGCAACCAGATAAAGCATACATCTTTTACAATAAAATTAAAATATACTCAATAGATTTTACAGCTCAATAGCCATGATGAATAATGATGTACAATGATGAATATATTACCTTCATGAATTCTACA
This sequence comes from Pachydiplax longipennis, assembly GCA_036926295.1. Classification (NCBI taxonomy): domain Eukaryota; kingdom Metazoa; phylum Arthropoda; class Insecta; order Odonata; family Libellulidae; genus Pachydiplax; species Pachydiplax longipennis. Next base: position 40,078,143 of record JAVFKF010000009.1, on the reverse strand, counting down.
TTATTGCTCCTGAAAAATTAATGGCATACATAACTGATCCACATAAATGTGGCCTGCTGAAGAATAATATTATTTTTACTTTGGATTTAAATTTTATGAAAAGGTACTGATAAATATTTTAAACAAAGAAAACTGAACAAATTTTTCAGTTAATAACAAAATATTTCTCTTCCTATACCTTGTTTCATATTTTAGAAAAAGTGATAAAAATTACAAGGAAATTAGCTTATACTATCAAAATACTAATTCACTATCATACTTTTTAAGACATTTTCAAACTGGGGAAAGATAAGAGGGTTTCTGTTAAGAAATCATTATACACATCATAAAAATAACATAATTTAATTTCAGTCTTCTTAGTTAAAAAAATAACATTCAATTTTAATTTAAAATATAATTTTAGTGAAATAAATTCCACACTCAGAAAAGAAATTAATTATCACATTTAATTCACTCCTTTTAAGCTAAACATTCACATGACAACAGATTCGAAAGTCTCCTAGAAAATATTTTCCTAAACTGCATTGACCATTCATCTATGAAAATGATCCGGAAACGACAATTACATGCCATTCCTAATAGTGAGAGTAGTAACAAACACCCAACTCTTGCAAGCATATTAATTAAAATCAGTGTTAAATTAAGAGCCATCACAAAAATATGTATCTATTTTGAATTTTTAAACAAAATAAATTTTTATATAAGATAATAACCATTGATTATTTACTCAAGAAATTAGAAATCAAATTTCAATTTGAATACTTAAAAAAAATGCTATGCTAGTACTCACTAATTAAAACCCATCTTCCAAAAATCCAATATATACACAACATTGGACATTCTTCGACTCCAGTATCAAAACATTCATATGGATGACAATTAGATTGATTTCCTATTTCTACACATAACATCTTTAAAATAATTAAATGAGATGGTGTTCAAAGTAATATAATGATATTGATATTTCTTACTCATAATGCTTTTCAAGAAATTGATTGTTGGTACTGCAGCTAAGATAATTTACAGCTCAGTTAAAATTGCAATGGATATATAAAATAAATAAAACATATAAAATAATTTGCCTCACTGATCATGCATATTTCTCTACTCCTTTACATTCTAAAGCTAAGCTTTTTGTTAAGATCAGGATAATTCAAGTATAGAATATGTTCAGCTCAGTTGGTCAAACTATTGAGTATTCAAGCTTAATATTATGCATGAAATATAAGAACCAATGTGTCTCATAAACATGCTAAACTGATAGAAAATTTGATTGATTCAACTAATGAAAAATCTTGAAGAAAGAAATAAAATCAGATTTATGCAGCTTAATTAGTCTCATTCAAGCTCATATTTATGGATGAAACAAAATGAAGAAAAAAATTGGATCCCAAGCAACCAAAAAGCCAGTTTTGCCACACCTGATAACGAACATATGAAAAAAGACATAAAAGGAAAAAAAAAAAAAAAAGATTTGCAAATTGAAGTTCTATATCCTGGTATATGAACATACAAATGCTATTCATCTCTTGAATAACAATTATTTTAATTCCATTACCCTTTCATGGACTAACTATGAAAATTTTAATCTGAATTTTGAGTAAAGCATACCCGCTTCTCCCAATAACCAGCCTTATATCTAGCATAAGCATTTCATCCTTTTACTATGTTCATAGATTGATGGCATATAATTATTCTCAAGCTCTTTCTTTTTGCGACTCAAAACTTACATAATAAAAAAAAAACAGAAGAATCAACTATCATGCATATGGTCTTTCCACTGATTGATAAGGAAAACGACCACAGGAACCCACATAAGAAAGAACGATTTATCTGGAAACTCCCTAATTTCATCAATAGTTAATAGAATTTGAAGTACTAATAAAAGTCTACTCTCTATAACTATAAAGGAGATATTATTCAGGAAAGATCTTGTATTTATATGACATCACATAAAACAGTAACAAGATGCACAAAAATTAAGCAATATTCAAAACAAGCAACATTTAAATATGAATCAACATCCAGCAAGCAATCACACAATCTTACACATGCATTCAAAAATCATAAAAGCAGGCAAATGCAAAGTGATCTTTGGCATACAGCAAGTAAACATGAAATACAAATATTCAAGTTGTCCACCATAGATAAACTAAGCCAAGGATAATTTCATAAGTTTCTTGTCTACTTATAAATCATCATACTCTTTCTCTGTGTTTATACCATAACTGTAACTGACAAAACTAGATTCTAACAATATTTTTATTAAGCATACTTTTGTCTACTGAAACTCAACAATTATCAGGTAATATTACAAAATTTATAGCTTACATGATTGAAAATACCACTTAAAAATACTCTACAGAAATCTCTGAAGATTAAGGTAAAAACAACACCGATGCATACACTACTCAAAAGGTACATTAACACAAGGTAGCAACAGTGTACAAGACTAACTTCTTCAGACTTAAACCAAAGAACACAATACAGAGGGAAAATACCTAATAAAGAAATCTCTTTCCTGTCAGCTGAACTTTATTTTAGAAACACAAATAATATACATCTATGGTAAATGCAACACATCATTACAGATTCTTCATGTATTATATGTATGTCATAAGGAATTGGAAGATGCTTGCTTGCACAATGCAAATATATCATGACACCAAGTCCCTAAAAGTAATTAGGACTAAAACCAATATTGGCTCAGAGATATGTTTTTACTGCACATTTCCTTCCGATCAAAATAACATTATAAGAAAACGTATTCAAGTCTAAAGAAGTTGAACCTTGCCCTCTGTTACATCATACAAATGGTTACAATCATCAATACCCTCTACATCTCCAAACTCTGGCTCAAAAACCGTTGAGTCAAACGTTCCATCCTTGGGTGAGGACTGCCTTGTGGGCAAATGCAGGGAGGAAGAAGATGCTGCTGCAGCTGACACTGAGGCCAGGGAAGATGATGATGGAGGAACTGAATAACCTGTGCCCTCAGGTTGTAATTCTCCCGTCCTGTCCCCACCCTCGTCTACCTCCTCATTATCTTTCTCCCCATCAAAACTACCAGCCCTAACCCCTAAACCTGAGACCCCACTAGCCCTACTGCTACCCCCATGATGTGAGGATGCTCTAGTTCCATCTTGCTCTTCCTCTCCCCCTTCCCCATCATCACCGACTCTTCCCTGCACCACCAGTGCTCTAGACTCACGAACGCCTTTGCAGCAGTGAGTCAAGTTTACCACAAGTCATCCGTCCATTACAAATGCAGCGTGTAATAGAAAAATAGACAAGTAGGAGGGGGAGTGGGGTGGAAATGACAGAAGCGATGACCAAATTAAAAAAATGAGGCATTTTGAAGTATCATGAAGTGAAAATCATAGGTAATAACACAGTAGAAAATGGATATAAATGAGGATTATGGCAAATAAGAGACAAAGATTAATGAATGGAATTTTAAAAAATGAACCATTTGAATGTTTTTAAACAAGATGAATGTCAAGGGGCCAAATATTAGTTGGGAAAATATAATTCAATGATTATCATTAAGTCAAATATTGCACAAAAGAGTACAGAAAAATTTAGCTCAATGAAAATAGAAATGATAGAGATAAAACCAATAACATTACAATATGTTGCCAAGAAATAATTTCATAAAAGAAATAAAATTATGGAATGTTTGAAAAGGAGAGGAAAGGAAGAGAGTAAAACGAAGTTAGTAAGGCACTTGAAAGTAATCTGAACTTTACATAAATTACCAACCATACATAAAAATATTTTCCAATGACCTTTAAAAAGAATTTAAATCAGAAATTTCATATTTCAACCAACATTTAATCAGTTAAACTATCAATAAGGAATTGAATAAACTTCTTCAATTTCTCTATAACTAGATATACTTAGAACCAACCAACATAGAGAATGAATAAAAAGCAAAAAGTAAGTCCATTCAGAATGACTATGTTAATAATATAACATAAATTCATATTTAAAGTACTGTTTTCAAGAAACATTCAAGAAAGAACAAAAATACACAATTTATCATTGTAAATACAATTTTATGTAATGTAATATTTTACAGTCTAAATTCAACCTGATTTTTATACTTTCACTATTTTTTATTAATCTAATTAAATAAATAGGAGCTTATTAATTTTATCCAACTTTTCATATTTTCACAGTTTTTAAAATGTAAATTAACTATTCATACTTCTTAGGCATTAATACTTTTATAATAGAAGAGAATACAATGAGAACAACATATTTCAACTATCAAATAAAATAATTTAATAATAATAATAATAAAATTTTAGAAACAACATTATTAGGAATACTAAAAGTTTAAAAGTCAAGAAAGCTTCTGTATCTTCAAGTATCTGTAAACTTCACACATTTTCTTAAAACTCGAGAAAAACAATATAGAGACTTAAAATTTTAATTTCATTCTAAACATATAATCGATATATGAGTGAGAGATAAGGTCAGTAGGATGAAATATATTCATACTCATTTCCATAGATAGGTCATGCAAAGATTATCAGTTTTTACATCACTTCCAATTAAAACTAATTTCCAATTAAAACTAATACAGCATAGAAATATTTCTTAAAGAAAATATAAAGACTAGAAATTTACAGTAAATGAAGTAAAACAAAATCTTTCCACCTTCCTCAAGGCATACAAGGGCAAGAAAATTACACTCTAAATATAGAGGAAAATTAAATAGATATCAAAACTAAAGCCACTCACAAAAATTTAACTTTTTGAGAGCCAATTTTCATAAATCCGTTAATTCACAATAGTACCTGAATTTTCTTTTTCACCCTAACATTCTCAATTACTCCAACTTAAAGTGAAATAAGGTCATGTAACTCCTCACAAATATCATGCTAATTTTTGGTCAACAGAATTCAATATCAACTTTCTTTTATGGTATTTACATAGGCACTCAAATCGTTAAATGTGAAAACAAAGATATGAAATAGTTTAATTATAAGATATACACTGGGAAGATGTAAGAAAAATGAAATAACTGATTCTTGAGTAATACAATAATAACCAAGGCTGAACATTTAAAACTCAAAAAAAGTAATAGCTGTGAAATATTTACAAAAGTATACCCATAAATCATTTTCTATTGGCAGCCATTTAAATTATGTGTATGCAAGAAAGAAAGAAAAATAGAATAAACAGAAATCCTTGTTTATGGAGAATATCGCTGATGATTTTTGTATAGGTGACTCAGTAAAACTTCTTTCTTCTCATTTTATAACAAAGCTAGATTACCCTGCCAATCAGAAATTTACTTCTGTGTACCATCAACTGTTCTGTATTCTTTAAACAATATTTACTATGCAATACTCCTTAATCCAATTCAACTTTTTATGAAACATGGACATTTCTTCTGTTTCTTTGTTCCTCATAAGATTAGAATATGAAATTTATTCTTCTCTTATTGATAAATATTATAAAAACACTGAAACTTGACAAAAGTTTCATTAAATTTATGCAAAATTTCTACATTTTCTCTCATCATAATATGAAATCATTCAACCACTGTAAATTATAAAATGAACATTATAAAGTACAACAAATAAACTGCTGATAAGGATCAATGATTTGAATGCTGCAATTTTCATAGAAAGAGATAAAATAATAACCCCTCAGTAATATTAATAATGCAGCTCTAAGTAAATCCTTTGAATCGTCACCTTAGAACTTAAAAATTTTCTTATACTGCAAACTAATACCAACTATTTCAAACTGATCTGCTTACTGATACATATCTACTTTTTCACAGGGATATTTTCAAACAAAAACACTATGTCTGTGTCACCATCAATACATTGTTTCTTTGATTTTAAAACAAATGATGAGGAAACATATCCCCCTAATTTTAGAATGTTTGTATCATACCATCCTACACTCAAACAAATTCTTAAATCTTCATTAAAGTAAATGATAATTATTTGTTTGCTATAATAAGAATAAAAGTGTTTAAATTCTCTCTGGTCATTTTTCTGCGTTTGCTACTGTTATTAAGCAACCCATGCCATCTTGAAAATGCTAAATTTCCCAATTTTAAACCATTGATCTTAAAGAGTTCTTTATGGATACTCAGAAAGAAAAAGATTATAAAGGTGAAGGAAGGTGCAAAGGATAAATGGTTAGCCGCAAATTCCAACAACATGCATAGCCCATAGGTACACAAAGGATATTTGAAGCAACCCTCAGATCAATCAATCAAAATTTTTACTCACCCACATAGCTGAGGAACACAGGAAGGAAGATGAGACCATGAGCTGCCCCAAATAGTACAATTCCCAAGTACATTCTGAAATAGAACACTTGGAATATCTGTGACTTGGCAAAGCCTAAAACAACTATGCCACCAAATTTGGTAAGGGTGATTCCAGAGAAGACCTAGAATGCAAATTATAAATGATCAGTTTCCCAAATTAATGATTGATAATCATATGCCAGAGATGCTCACTAACTAAAAAACACAGAATCAGCATTATCATAAATGATAATAAGAAACTTACAGAAGTTCCCATATTTATAAGGGAGTCCATAGCTCTGGCTACTCTAGTTTCTTCATTTGAAACAGCAAATGAATGCACAAGATGACTACAGAATTCAACAGCGATTCCCACAGCCTACAAAGGAAAATTTTCAAATTAAGCACTTACAAAGTATGGAAAAGGAAATTAATACTCTTTTAAGATAAATTATTTCATCTAATCATTATGCAACATTTCAACACATTAATATATTCAAATTTGTATAAGGTAAAGAATTACCAACGATGAATTAACTTTCATTGATATAATCATAAGTAATGGGATTCTTACAACCAAACAAAATATGAATTGATGCAAATCAATCTTGAAATTCTGTCCATTTTACATCACATTTATTGAGAAGAAAAACTAAATCAAAAACTAAAAGAAAACCTTGGATCTTACCCTGAACTTCAAATATTACTATTCTACTTAAAATTTTTAGTCAGTGAAACATTAACTTTTATTTTGTTGCAATAATAATATGTAGTGTAACACAATTTTAAATACCAACTATTTCTAATTCAAATCTATGGATTCAAACATTGTGATTAACTCTGCAATTAACAGTGTTGTCAGTCAGATATATACTTATCAAGATATACTGATCCAACTGTTTTCTACTGAAATAACTCCATAAACGTAGCATTCAAATACTCACCATAACAAGATTGACTAAAGACACAGCATTGAGGGATATTCCCCACCAGTACATAAGCCCACCAATATCTATCACAATTGCAGCTATGGTGACAACAACTACCACCGAAGAAGATAAGTCCAACCCCATGAGAACAAAGGTCACTAAAAAGATGGCTGCCAAAGAGATTCCAAGACTCTTCAAGGTGTCGGGCCACATAGTCAGATATTGTTCATAGAACACATAGAAGATACTGAAAATAAATGGGAAGAAAATATCATAAGAAAATGAAATTGGAAAATTTTGCATGAAAATTAGAAATTATTAGCATCCACATTGAAAATTACCAAAAAATAATCATTTCGTTGATGCAAAAGTGTGACAAATTTTAAGTTATAAACATTATAGTCACAACTAAAGGTTGGAAAAAGTATGAGTGAATGACGATACAGAATATTATAAATAAATTAAATCTAATGGTGAATACAATGATAGCAAACTAAATTAATATATACCTGTAAGGGAATACTTCCACACCAGGAGGAGCATCTGGACCCAAACGCTGTCTCAACATGCTGGTAATGTTATCAGAAATTACCCTTGCAGAACGAAGAGCCTCATAGTAATCCTCAGAGGTTTTAAGAACAGAATGATATGCCATATAATATGAGGCACCGACAGCTGAAAGTCCTTTGGGATCAACTGAGTACTTCACACCCTGCCAAATTAAAGGAAAGATTAGCAAGACAAAGAATAGATGGAAAATACATTATAACCACCCATTGATAAATGAGTGTCTAAAGTTAAAAAAGGAATGAAACAACACCTGTCCATATGCAGCATGCCCCCCCTTTGCACAGCTAGCAGAAGGATTATCTTGGAGGAAAAACGGCAGATAATGACGGAAGTCGCCTGAACCTGGACGGTTTTGTTTGTTCAATTTAATAGAGCAGTCAGCACATCGATCATCTATATTAGAAAGAAAAAAGTGTTTCAGTAAATGACAAATACCTCATACATAGTCAAAACTAATTATTCTACCAACATTTCCCACATTAAATCTTTGGATCCACAATTTAGTTTAAATTTTACAATTACTGATAGGAAAGTATGAAAATTAATAAAAATTTCACAAAATTTCTACACCTATTTAATGCCAAAGGTAGAGATTTTAAAAAAATTTTAATAAATGAGATATAGCTGAGTAGTAGGCATGATTTTGCAACAAACAGAAAGTGGGACATATATTTTTTTAAATTTTAATGACTTGCAAACACTAACAAATTTACTTACTTGTATGAGGACAGAAGGATCCATTTCCTTTGAAATATTTACAACAAGTAGCAGCTGCAGACCAGTCAAAATAGTCATCAATCCAAGAGGATGCAGGCTTTGCAATGTATGTACTGAAAATAAAGATAACATTTTAGCACACTCAAGAATTGAAGCTAAGGTATACAATATACACAGAAATTACAAATACTTCCACGATATACAATTCGCTAAAATAGTTCGCGAGTTTAATTTAATATTTGGTATGAGAAGCATCAATATATCATTTCCATAATAATCAAAATTTTTAATTGGCTTTACATTGACTTCCCAAAAAGCAACATATAATTCTTTTTCTTTTCACTGCTATCACCTTCTTTGAAAATCATGAACCCATTTAAAAATTATTCAGAGTTGGATTTAGTTATAATACTGTAGGACTTGAGGAATTAAATTGACAGCTATCCAGAGCAATCAATATGATAGAAAAGTAACTAACCTTTGCGGCCTTTTTGAGGCTAGGTATATCTGCAATGACAGTGAATCATCATTGCAAAACTGCCCACCACACATGGTATTTTGCACTTTACTCAGTGAATAATTCAGCCCTGGAGTTCTTGGCTCAATCCTATCCCCATCTGTGACTACGAAGTACATTGGTGGCCCAATAGATAGGTAATCTTTCAAAAACTGTAACAAAAAATTAGATTAGGATTTCTATTATGTCCCATATTATTATTTATATATTATAATATTATATTTATATATTGTCCCATCTTTTTCAATCTACTGAACTTGATAGAAAATCATAAAATCTTTACTTGACTTTTACTAAGAGTATATTCAACTCAATAACTTCAAAAATTAAAAAAAAAACAATCAAATGAATCTAAGATTCAAGAATCTACAAACAAATCAAAGACCATGTAAACATTAAGGCTGATATCAGTGCATCAATGGACAATTAAATGAAACCAACAGTAATGTGTTCAAGTTTGAAAACATCAGGTGGTTTAAGATACGAGTTAAATTCACAAATGAACCAAACTTTAAATCCATTCTGGGATAAATAAACTGCCATTTTATTAAAAATCCTTACCTTAAAGTATTTCAGAACATAAGAATCCTCTGGCATAGAAAGCTCCTGGTCCAGCCCAACTTCAATCTGAAAAAAAATTAATTCATTCAAAATAAATTTCCATTATCCTAAAATTAAACCAAATAACAGACAATTATGACCTATAATTGAGATGCTGGTAAACAAACCTTTGGTAACACAGCTAGAGAAGCACACAGCCATCCGAAAAATGCAACCATAACACCTGCTCTGACCCATCTCTTCATTAAAAGTGGTGCATAAACTGACTGGAAAAACCTGTACAGGAGACCTTCAGATCCATGAGCATTGGAAACGGCCATTTGAGATGGGGATTTGGATCCACTCAAGAAGCAGCAGACATCAAGCCGATTTGCCTATTAAAGAACAATTATAACTGCATAAGCTTTCAGTTTCATGTAGATGCTTAATATTAAAACTCTGGATGAGCAGTTTATCTGGCTTCTTTTCTAAGACATAAAAAAATCTATTGAAGAGGAATTGAATATATATTTAATCATATAGAATGTATAAGGAGTGATTGAACAACTGTTAAACACATGTATAATATAGAGAGACACATGTGCATGAATAAAAATTATGGGTATAACCATACATTTTAAGCAGGGTATAACCATAAAACTGACCTTCATAACCTTAAAAAGCATTCTCTTTTTCCAAAAATTTGAGATTATGATTCTAAAAATGACTGATAATAAACTTACCGCTTGTCTCTTTACGTCAAGAGCAAGTAATGCAACAAAACAAGTGATCTGCATAAGGAAATCCAACAGCAATGCCATTCCAGCATACAGAGCGAAAGCTCGCACAGCAGGCATGTCAGAGAGCGCACCTATAAAAATAATAACAAATATCTTTAATTGCCTTCAGCAGCAAATTTCCAGAATGCTGAGTAAAAGCTAACATATCTAAAAATGCTTAATACATTTTAAAAATAACTTTAGATTTTGAGAAATGACAGAGCCAGGTTATTATTGGATTTTATTTCAAGTATTTAGCACAATGAATTTTGCTGAAATAGACTTGACTTTGATACGATGAAAATTGACCAAAGAAAAACATACCTAAGAAAAAGCAGCAAATCTCAGAGAGAGAAGTAAGGAGCATCGATGGACCAACTTGTCCTAAAGTACGGCCAATGTGCTCCTCAAGAGTTTCTGTTGGCCTCTTAGGTTCTCTCTGGTGAGTTTGGACCAGGATGAAAATATTGTCTACTCCTACAGCAAGGACCAAGAAGGGTATAACCTAGAGAGGAAAACCAAATCAATATGAATTGCGTTCTAATACATTGTCTAAAATTATACCTAGTTATATCAAAACATTTCCAAATTACTACTTAAGACAAAATTGGTTACAAAAATCATCAAAATATCAGAAATTCATCTAAGAAGGTACCCAAGAGAAGTTTTAATCCTAGCCATGTTACTTTCATAGATAAGAATTTTGAACAGATTTATCCCAAATTTCCTATATTTTAATCAACAAGAATGACAAATGTAATTGTCTTTACAGCTGCCACATGTATTTTACTTCCACTTAAACATTGACCTGAGAATGGCAGTAAGATTAATCATTAATTTTTAAAGAAATTTACAACATATTCTACATAAATTACTATACATATCTGAGAATGTAAAGGGGCAAAACATTAGATGTTCTGGCTTCATAAGTACTCCACATAAACAATCAAACTTAAATAAACATAAACATTGACTTACCTCAATGATGATCAATGTGGCTGGAACTCCGATGAATCCAAATAATCCAACTGAAGATGCTACAGAAGCCAACACAATCAGAACTCCTCCAAGTCCTAATGTTACTTTACTGTCAACCTGAAAAAAGTGAAATGAAGTGAATTAATGTGGTATAAAATCACACTAAAATCATGACTGATAATGACTACAGACATTTCATACATAGTGCAAGGGTACTATAAGAAAGATTTTCTTTTAAGACTTGAATAAGGTTTAGATATGAAATGAGATAATACAAATTCAGTGTTTCATTAGCATCAACCAGCGATTCCTATGCATTGTATATAGCAAATCTTGTGCAAAACAAATGTGGACAACCATGCATAAGAATTACGGTATGTCTCCAACAATAATTCATCGAGCGAATATATTTTAAGTAATATTTTTGAGTTTAAACCTCAAATTCTAAAGCATTAGCTTACAAGTTAAATGCTAATTCCAAAATATTAACTTCAAAATCAAGTTTACTTTGGGCAACATTTTGTTGCAACCTTATTTTAAAATTAATTAGAAAAATTAAACTTACCAGCAGTTGCCTGCAGTTACGGATCTGGCCGAGAGCAATAGCAATGTAAGCAAACATTATTAAGTATGACACCAGAATTGTAAGTACATCAGATTGAGATTCTCTCTCTAACTCATCTTCGATGGAACGTTCAGATGTAAACGCAACATCCATGAATGCAGGTTTTGCTGAAGAAGCTGTCCAGTTCTTCATGAAGCTAACAAACCTAGAACAATTAAGTTAAAATTAATAAATGGATCATATTTGAGTTTCCCTCAGAATATAAAACATTTTAAACATTGACTTCTTTGAAATCATCTCTCTCTCTCTCTCTCTCTCTCTCAACTAAATAGTAAAATTAGCATGTTACACCCACAAATTCAGCTTCAGAAGCAGCAACTGAAATTCAGCCAGTTTTGCATGAAATGTTCTTAGAATTCCTTGTTTTCATCAAACTGGTTACTAAATATATCTGATACAACTGTTAATGATGATATATGCTTGAAGGCACTACAATCCACTAGCAACAACAAGGATATAATTTCAACTAAGATCAAAGAGGAAATACTTTATTTTAATTTCATCTTCAGTTTAACAAATTTTTAAATTACAATAAGGAAAAATTATGCAAATGAAATCATAGTGCTACATACTCTGTAGGAAGTATTAGATAAGGAGACTATTCAAAAAATGTTTGAATTTTAACATTGCTAAAGCTTTGATAATCCTGAGGCATTCTTTTAGTAATCACTTTACTGTTTCATACTTGATAATGATGGTGATTCCATCCAACTGTTCAACCACAAAGTGATATTTCCAGATGGACATTCATTGATGAAACTGACGACACATAATTCAATATACATGAATAAGCTATTTACCTGCTTTCCCACTCGAGTGCAGGCTTCAGTTTGGTCTTGTTGTGATAATTGTTCACAAGGAAGGTCAGAATAATAGCTGTAGCAGTCTCATACTTCGGTTTCCTGACGTCTCCAGCATCCTCAGTAAGAAATCCTCCTACAGCTATAGCTGCTTCAATTGGGCCACCATAGGGAGCTATGCAATCAGGGTGATAACTATTCCTAAGAAGAAAAGAAGTATTTTAGTGTTTATGAGGTGAAATGCTCATTTGCAACAAATGTAATAAGCAAGAAAGATATGCAGATAATGCAGACAGAAAGGCATTAATGGTAGATAATACTTCCAAACCTTTCACTGGAAGCAAAACAAAATAGCTGTGTTTGGTCAAAAAATATAAAGAGAGGATAGGAAATTATATTAAAGAAATTGGAATACAATAAATGTGATAATAATGAAGTAGTAAACAAGAATATCCTAAGCAGCAAAATGATGGAAATATAATAAGAAGAAATGTTTGAAACATACTTCATATACTTGTGCCAGCCTTAGATAGAAAAGAATTTAATTTAAATTCTCAAGTTGACTTTTAAATCAATCAAAATTTTTTTTAAGTAATAATCTCACAAAATCTCTTTCATATACTATAACAATCACTCTAAAGAATGTATCTAAATAAATATAGATTATATGCAGCTGAATGAATACAGTAAAACATAATGGGCCAAAATTATCGAACAGAAGAAACAAAAAAATGTCTAAATGTCTACAATCAAACAGATGTTGACCTGCTTACAAGATCAACCTGAACAGCTTATACAGTAAGTTTTATGAGAATACTTAGTTATAGGCATTTAAAAGATCAATATCTCAGAATACTTACTGGAAACATGTTTTGAGTTTATCCAGATAATTTTCCACAAATCCTTGATCATCAGTATCATTCTCTAGGAATGTGTCCATGTCATCCTGGGAAAAATAAGAAGATATTTAACTTAAATCACAAGATATAAAATTTTATTCCTTACTTAAGATTTACTCATGAGGAGATATTGAAAATAAATAACTCACAATAGGTATTTAGAGCTAGTTGAAATACAATTTGAGCTAGCAGAGACTTTAAAATAATCACCTGATAATACCCCCATACACTCTGGACCAGGCACTGAGACACAACTGAGGCCTTGGTGTTTTCCCCATCAACAGGTGTTGTCAAAGGAGCAAAGCAGATCTGTTCTAAGCCTTTTCCATCACTCTGCCCCAACTGCAAACATAAATTATATTTAGACAACACATTTACAAAATGATTTCAGAAGTGGGATTAAAAATATTTATCAGAGAAATAAAAAAGATGAATACGCTACAAACCTTTTCTATTTGCTTTTGCAATTTATACACTTCAATCATGAATGATTCATTGAACACAGGTCCAAACTGGATGACACCATCAGATGTGTTGTGGTAAATCTACAAGAAAGAAATGATATATTAGTAAATGTAATAAATTTTTACATATGAGACAAAGACTTCTACTTCTACTTCGTAATTCAATAATATAACTTACATTGCTCAGATTCTTTGCAGTGAGAATAATTTGCTCAGTGCGATAGAATGGTTCAAAGTGAGAATCAAAGTAAGTCCTTTCTGTGCGGGAACGGGATGTTGGAGAGGCCCACAGTTCCACTGGATTGGTGGTCACTTGGATGTATTTTATTCCATGGCCTAATGCCACTATCACACAGAAACCAATAAACAGCACTGGCCAAGGATTTCTGGCACAAGCTATGAAAAATAAAGGAGAAACTCTTTCAGAAATTATTCAATAAGAGCTTCAGTTTTGTTATAATGCTATCAGATATGTTGTCAACAAAAGAGCATATTTTAACCAAAAATTATTGTAGTAAAAAATACACTGAATGGTGACAAATATATTTCTGTATTGCATGGATGAATGAAGAAATATTGATTCTAGATATTGGATAACCAGAGCATAGGAGTAATAAAATATAAAAAGGATAATTCTTCATGAGTTGAAAATGGAAGCCTAAAAAGGGCCCAAGTGATAAATTCATGAGTAATAAGTACCACTGTACATTATAATGTGTGTAGTAGTACTAATAATACACATTGTAAATAGCACACGCAACATCAAATGCTGAGTATGCAGGGTATTCATGTAATTGGATAAATTTTGCACAGAACAAAACAATCTTTCACAATCATAGACTACTACATTTTTCAGGACAGTAAGGGTCACTATTTAAATTAAAAGATGGATTAAATGGGTAGATGTCTTTAATACAGTGATATCCTTGCTATATTTTTGGTTAGTTATTTTTTTCATAATTTTCCTGATTCATTTAATAACTGTTGAAATGGGTGTTTCTGTCTTTGTATAGAGGAATTTTGTAAGATAGGGTACAGCTGTTTCCCATACATCATTGTCGTGGATATCAACAAAACTTACCAGTTCCCCACGACTGGAACATATCTTCCAAAAACCTGTCCATGGATGCTCCGAGTCTCTCAAGCAAAGATGGAAGCCCTCGAGATTTCATGGAAGCAGTCAGCGGTCCTTCACCAGAAGCAGCGCCACTGGTTCCCTCTCCATTGCGGGATCGGAATTTCGAACCATCTCCACTCACTATACCTGAAAATTTTATTAATGTCAACTTTCCTCAAACGCCAAAAGAAAACCCAATATAATTAAACATTACCTATGGCAAACAATGAATTTACTTGAGGGAAGGCCAGATATAGGAATTCATCTCCATTCATTATGAAGGAAAATTATAACTATTATCAACTGATAAAATCTTGGATGAATGCAATTCATTTGAAAAATTAAAATGTAAACATTGGCCATAAATTGTAAATGATTCTTGAAGGATCAATAAAAGATTTTTCTTCCTTACAACAAAAGAATGACATAAAAACACAGAAGCTAATAGAGATGAAGTACATTGAAACTACACCAATGTGGGAGAGGTAGGAAGGTTTTTAAAAATCAACAAAGGTCTGGCTACAAATACTGAAAGAAACAATAAGAAGATTACTGTGCAAAATTTTGAAATAGCCAGAATACAAAATTGTGCAAGTAAGAGAAATAGAAGACATTTCAACTTAAAAACATACATTTCATATAATGCCTTGAGAACTTTAACAACCTTCAGTTAAACACAAGATATGTCCCTGCAAAATCAGACAAAATAAGAAACAAAAATTCTACTGCTACCTATTGACTAACGTTGAAAATAAATAAAATATTCACAAAACAGCAAACAGTATAAAACAGCCTCTAAAAAAATATGCACCCTAAAAGAGATTTAGCAGTGATTGATTTCATAACAGAAAAACTCAGTTCCTACAATTGTATATGCAATAAAATCCAAAAAAAAAAAGAGCAGTCACTTATATATTGTTTGTGCCAATGTCACATACACATTACATACAGCAACATGCACTTAAAATCTTGCTATTTGGTTTTTGTAACCAACAGCCATAGAAATGCAAACGTATGCAAATTTTAACTTTAATTCCAAAAGCTGTATTCACTTTTCTCCGGGTAAGACCCTTGAGAGTTTGAAAGAGTACATGCTGTATGTAACTTGTTGATTTAATTTAGTAGACACCTGAATCCTCATTAGTTTTGCAGATAGTTAGCATGGATAAAAAATATTTAAAGAATGAAAATGAAAAATCTCAAATGCCAAGGTCAAATCATTAAAACTGCTCAGAAGAACTCATTCCCAACAACCAATAAAGGGGAAAGCTTCAATTTAAGAATAAAAAGCATGCTGGCATTTATAACTCTTCAATTCTCTTTCAAAAGCCTTTTCCCAAATCATTCCCTGTAGTTAATGGCCTAATGTAATGGAAAATTTTCTCCTTTCGAAAGCAATTCAATTAACAATTTGAAGTTTATAGAGTTGCTAATAACGTTAAATTTTTTTTGCAGATGATGCTTTAGTATCAATACCCGGTAATAATTATGTTAATAAATTGGAACTGCTGAATAAAGATTTAAGCAGTTAATGAGTGTAAATTGCTTAAAAATATAACATCTAATGAAGATGATTTGTAAATGAACAGATAATAGTTGTGAGATGAGAATTAAATTTTAATGGAGGATTGTAAATAGTTTAAAAAATTCTTGGGGTCATAATGGGGACATGTGTATCATCAATCTGCTATAATGTATAAATAAAATTAATAATTAGATTAACTATATAATGTTATCCTATTAGTGCTAGAAGCAGCTATTACTTTAATTGTATGAATATTACAATAATGACTTATTTATCAATAAAAATTGTCATAAATTTCCCATTCCAAATTGCAAAATTTAAAAATCTTTAATAACACATGAAAGCTACAGGCAGAGTATTTGTTAGCTAATTTTAGGTTATTTCCAAACTAAGATCTATTGATTTTGATTCAATTTTGCCATTTAAATTAGTCCCAGGGTAAAATGGAGTTCCATTCTTCCAATTATGTAACTGCTTTCCCAAGGAATTAAGCTATGTTAACTAGAGAAACTACAAGCCTGACAGTGTATTTGAAAATTCCAATAATTAAAAACATTTCCTAGAGGAAACCAAAATAACTTCCTTGAATGAAAACACCAATTTTCAAGCTTAACAAATGTCCATCCCTCAACATCTTTATGTTTTTAACATTAATAAGAAATTTCCTAAGCTATAAATTGCAAGCAATTCCATCAGCCATTTGTATCTCAGGTTGAAAACCCACAACATATATAACAATTATGAACTGAAATTAACTGAAAATAAAAAGATTCTCTATTAATTGGTAAGAGTTAACCTATTTTATAAGGAAGTATGATATTAGAGCAATAATCATTAAAATTAATATTAAAAACATTTTAGAAAGTTTTAGTTTAGTTTCTAATTAATTATGAAATTCTGGGTAAATCAAGACAGAAGGTTTTGTGATTAAATTTTAACAACCTACCCAGACAATATTATTTGGTTATCTAAACACTTTGATGCCCGATGACACCAACATGGTATCATGAACTTAAGATTTTAGTGGACAGCAAAGTGTTAATAATTACAAATATTTGGTTATCTTATGTTACACCTTGAAGAACTCAAAAGATCAGAAAGTTTATTGGCATGTTAATTACTAGTATATATCATTAAATCAAAATTATTATCATGTTGAAATTAGTAGATTTTTCCATATGAAAACAGTAATATTTGTACATAAAACATTCAGCCTTAAATTATCAAACTATACAGAATTTTGAAATACATGGTTACTAAAATAATAATACAGAGTTACATCTAACTAAATATCTATTTCTGTAGATGGTTACCTTGTATATCCAAAAAATATTATTTACAAATTTTAAAGGAAAATTATTTATGATGTTGTTAGTGACATAACACTCATATAAATATACATTTGTGATGAATATGCCCTGATTGTAAAAATTATTTCAGGAGAAATCATGAAAATATAGCAGGTTAAAAATATGAAAAGCTCACTAACTTCTGATAAATTTCTACAAGCATTGACTGTACAAAAGCCAAAAAATCAAGTCTTAGCCAAACATAGAAGAAGGATGTTAGAGGGAAAAGCAACAATACTTGAACTACATTCATCAACCAATGATAAGCAACAAATACATTTTACAGGGAAACCTTTTTGGAGGAATATCCAAAGCTGATGAAAGATATTCCCAAAAGAAAAATGAAACAGCTCTCAAGACAACAAAATGCAAGAAGCGCAAGAATCTTAATTGATAAAAATATTCAACAAACAAGCACACACTCACACTCACATACACATCAAAGAGAGATACACTCATAACATTCACATACTAGACCGCTTTGATTGTAATGGGCTTGCTTCTTCATCATCAGGAGCAACCGATCGAGACTGGCTAAGTCCAGCTGCTAACCTCTGACCCACTGCATGACCTACTTCTTCTGCACGGTGACGACGGACCAAGGATGCTGCAGAGGTAAATTCAACTTGCCAATCTGACATTCCTTTGGGCCCAACCAATTGCAGGGCACCAGAAATTCAATGTAATCATCATTGATGGTAAATGATCATAAGTGCCATTGAGGTATTTCCAAAAAGATAAATAAAAACAGGATAATGTCTCGAAGGAGTGTGTTCACAGATAGTATAGTATGTACAGAGACTTTGAAGGCTGTCACATGCACAGGAGTGTAATCAGAGGTTCTTCATACAAAATGTATGTATTAGTAATGGTAAATCTGCATTTACAGTTGCATACAAAATGAAGGAATATTATGTATTTAATAGCAATCAGTAAGCGTGTTAGATGTGTGATGAAAGTGGAAAAAATACCTGACATACAAGTGAGTTAATGTAAATGTTTCCCAATGATGAACATGCTGTATAAATCAAGGGAATCACAAAATACTTTTGATACCATACCTCTTTTTCGCAAAGAAATGTGTACTTGTCATGAAAATGAGGTAATAAAACATGTAAATTAATAGTCTAACACAGCAACAGTGTTTAATGGTGTAATTATAAATGTCAGTAATGTGAATGCAAATGTATTAGGAATATGAAAAAAGACAATGGAAAAAGATTTAGCTGAAATGGCAAAATGTTATTCTAATATTAGAAGTCATCACCCAAAGTTGCACCAATCATGCACATCAAGTTTACTCTAAGATAAAACGATTTCTGCTACTTAGAATTCTTTTTTCTTCTAGAAAAAATATAGGAAAAATCTTATTAAATTATAAGATCGAATTACACTATGTTAAACTTTTTCCGTAAATAATTAAGTAATTCAACATTAAATAGATAGGCAAAATGTTAGTTCTCGACTATGATATTTTACTTCAACTCATTCCAATTACTGTAACCAGTAATCTGATCGGTGGTATCATTTTCATACCCAGAGACTCTCCCCTTCCAGAGAAGCAGAGTACTGCAAGCAAGAACACAACTGATCCAATGACAAATAGAAGAGCTGCAGCAATGGTATACCCATCCTCTCCAAAAATGAGCCAAGGATGGGGCTCAGGTGCAGGAGGAGGAGGAGCTGGACAGCTTTTCTCACAGTCCACACAACTGCAGGCTGGAGTGTCATTCTAGAAGTCATCAAAATCATATTATTAACACCAGTAAGGATAATCAAAATACCTATCACTTTTTATATAACCGTCAGAAAAAATACACTCAAAAGAAAACCACTTCCCTAAATTTAATATAGCATATAGGCATTTCAGGTAATCACACTTGATATGATATCTCATTTTCATTTATTAGTAAGTATTCTGTGTTTTGATCTCAAGTAACTGGTGCAACTCAAAATAGGAAAATTTAATATACTCTTAGAGAGAATGAGAGAATCCTTTTATTGTGGTCTAGTAAAAGGATTCTCCCATGGAGTTTTTTAATATTATTAAGTTTCATGCGACTCTGTTACATTTCTTATATATACACAACTAATGTAAATACTTTATTATTATCATCTGACTGACGAAGATTTTTTTACTTAAATAAAATACATCTTAGAGGGCATAGCCTGTCTTTTTGACTTAACGGGAAATGTTGAGTAATAAATTTTAATTTGATGACAACTTTATTAGGGATATATTATGGACTGATAATAATAAAAGAAAATCTTAACAAAACCACACTTTCTAGGTATTTCTGCCAATATTGACAATTAATTTTTAAAATTTACCCTAATTTACCTACTTAACATGGTATCAAGTATATTCTAAGAACAGTTCATGGTAACATACCATAAAATCTTCATTATGCTGACAATAATTATTCTTTTCAAAATAATTAATGGCAATTCCTTTTAAAGAATATATACATTCGCTGATAAAATATAAGAATAATACTAGCACCTGATCTTTTCTAGAAATAATGAATTGAAAATTAAAAATAAACAGTCAACTCAAATAGAAATATTCTTAAGAATCGACAAAGAGAAATATCAACACATTCAGCCTCACTCACATTAAGAGCCTGGCTGCAAGGAATAACAGATGGTGACAATGGGGTGAAGTTGTCTATTTCTTCATTTGAGTAAATGTATGTCATCTGGAATGGGGCATAGCTGTTAGATTCCTCATCTCCCATGTACCGGAACCACCTGAAAGGCAAATTGATTAGAAAAAATGCAAATTTAATATCACTAGTCATCACCAATGCATTCAAAGTAATGTAAGATTGGTTAAAAATAATACAAAATTTACCTGTGAGGAGAGCAACGACTTGCTCCCCAATCACCACACATAAGGTCCATGGCCAGATAACCAGTTGAGGGTACAGAAACTTGGGCACAGGAGTTGTACGTCCCAGACACATACATATCACTAACGTAGATATCTAATGCTGTGACATAGTCCTGACCTGTTAAAGTAAGGTTTGTTTTAAAAATTTACCCAATCATGTCTGAAACCAAAATACCA
Source organism: Pachydiplax longipennis (assembly GCA_036926295.1). Classification (NCBI taxonomy): domain Eukaryota; kingdom Metazoa; phylum Arthropoda; class Insecta; order Odonata; family Libellulidae; genus Pachydiplax; species Pachydiplax longipennis. Next base: position 40,056,984 of record JAVFKF010000009.1, on the reverse strand, counting down.
AAATTTGAAGTCTTAAAATATGCCTCTAAAACCATACATTGAATTATACACCAAAGATGGTATAAGAAATTTACTAGTGAGGCATAAGGACTTTAAGGAAATGTAAACCTTTGACCAAGATCAATGATTAACACATTAACAAACACAACTTAAATAGGACACAATGAATCATTTATATTAAGGTACATAAATGATTGTGAATGACAAGTATACAAAAGAAATGCTAAACAATTTGTATCCATCGATACAATTATAATATTGAAATACATCCATATGTATTTATTTCTGAGATTAAAAGAGATGTAAAAGACACTCACCCTTATCATTCTTTTGCAATTCCGTTACATTCATGAAGGTTGACTGATGAGGTGAGCATGTCAGGTGACAGATGTGGGAAACTAAGTTATGCAAACACGATGGGCATCTCTTGAGGAAGTTAGCTGCCAGATTTACATTGCTATCTAAGCTCGACAGCATAGCAGTATTACAACATGTTTTTGCTCCAGTAGCTCCTAAAAAAGAAAAAGCAACATACATTAAGTGGAAAAGTTATTTCAGCCATCCGAAATTCATAGATTACTTCATCAAAGGTTACTCCTTACCTCCAACTGACTCAAGGAACTGAGGACACCATTTTTGGAGAATGTCTATCCCTTTCTTATCAGTCAAGGGTTTGGCCGTTCCATTGTAATAACAATTTTGCGTCTTTATCCCACTCTCGTGACATTGGCCATACCATATACAATGTCCTTCTTCACTGCTATCTTCGACTAAGGGAGGAGAGGCAGTGCTGCCAGCAGCATTGCTTGGAGAAAACTGAAAAGAGAGAGGATATGGTCATGAATATGATGTCTTAATTTCATTTGATTACATATTTAACTAGGATAATCACAATTAATACCAAAATATGATTAAAATAAATTTCATCAAAACTTTAAAAACTTGTAAACTTCAGCCAAATTATATCATAATATACTAAACTAAGTAATTTTTATGAAAATTGTCTCATTGAAAAAGTTTTTAGGCTTAGGTATGCCATATTGACCAGCTTCATAAACTGAGAGCAACTATATATATAGCTTGTATTTCCATTAAAAATTACTTCTATTTATACGCTTTTTCACATTACTTTTAAAAATGTTTCCATCAATAGAACATACATATTCTCATCAATTTTAATCAACCTGGCTTAGGAGGGAAATTTGCTAAAATATAGGTATTTTAGTACTCTAAGCAAAATTTTTTATGAATATTTTATCTGACTAATTCTTTGTGTCATTGATACAAGGAGATTTTCCATCTTCATTTGTGTTACAAATAATTTTCCAGTCACATTCTCGTTCAACTCCAAACATAATTTATTTAAATTCACCTTATTACTTGGAAGATAAAAAATAATGGCTAAGTAATAAATAAATAAAGACAAAAATCAACCGACGAAAAAAGGACTGAAACAATTAAGTTACGTCATTCATCACGCAATATTCCTTAGTGTTGCTAAGAATTTTCAAAAGGAAAATGAATCTGATTATAGCTCATTACCATCACCAAAGCTTTTTTCCACTACCCCAGTCGGAATCTCCCACCCTCTGTCAGTTAGAAACCACGAGCGAATTACATAGGGACCGCAGGGGCTTTTTAAAAGCCATCACTATTTCCACAAGAGAAAGAGAGACAATTCATTCCGGATAGACAAAGACAACCGCCGCGACAGGGGGAGACGGGAGAAGTCGTGCAAAAAAATAGACGATAGACTCATTTAGGAGATCATCCGACGTGATTCCTCCACCTTTTCTTTATAGACCTTGACCCACAATTGTCGATGGATACTTGGTGGACGTGTTCGGCGTACATTAAGAAAGGTCAAACGGCACCGGTTGGTTGGAACAAGGGCGGGATGCAATCCCCCGGCACACCCTTCCACAGGTCGGGAACACGATCAATACGCAGTCGGGGGCAAGGCGAGAAGATTATGTTAAGAACATCGACGGAGAAACGGAAGTTGTCGGAGGGCGGTCAACTGGCACCAATAGCTCTTAAAAATCCCTCTATGCGGTAACGAAAGAAAGGGTCGGTGGTCATTCATTGTCAGCTGGAAGCGCTTTTCTTGCGTTTAAAGAATCCGCCGGCCTTCAACAAAGGTTCAAAACGAATTCACCACATTAAAATTAATGAAATTATTTATTCAATTTTTGTGAATAATATTTTCTACTGTTTTTGGCAATTAATAGATTCGGCACAGGAAAAAGTCGACCAGTGACCGAATTAATTTATTTAATGAATTAATCAACGGAAATTTTTGGTCTAGCTCTTCATTTCACTTTTATACAATTATGTAATATACTACTATATATATTAGAGCTATATATAATAGATATGCATATGTCATTTTAAACTCCCGAATCAGACTCTAATTTTTACTCACTCCGCGGAGTGCGAATTTTTGTTTTTACGCATTCCGCGGAGTAAATTAAAATTTCGGGCAATGGGTGAAATGAAATATCTACTCCACGGGGTGGGGGACTTCATTAAAATCATTCTTTAAAATTCGGAAAAAATACACTAATTTTCATTTCAAATTTTGTAATAGTGCTAGTCAAAAATTCTGTGCGGAAACGAATTAACACATACCTATTACCTCATGCTCAAATTCTTGCGCTTAGCATCTGATGACGACGCATTTTCAAAGGCATTCATTGAACAATTACGCATAATTGCGCTTTACTCTTTCTTCTGCCACTAACCTCACGACCTTCTGCGTACATTCTTCATAAATAAATTTTAACCACCATAGCAAAGAAATAAAGCAAACTCATTCGTATGTGATGAAAATTATACAAAGATGAAAGCACGTTTAAAAGGAATGCGCAACGATGGAATTACCTGAGACCTTGGCAAGAGATACAAGATTCTGAAGTGATTTAAAGGGGATTATAGGACGGATTTGAAATAATTAAGATAATAACTGTTGACTATTTAAAGAGAAAGAAGCGCTTTATCGTAATGAGCTTTAGGGTAAAGTATTCAAGGGGAAGAAAACTGCATGGGTAGTAAAAAATGGGAAGACGCGGATACCTAATTTGAGTAATGACAATTACTGTGAACGATATCGTTAACTTTCAAAGAAAACAAATCTATGTAGAACTGAAAATATTTTTCACCAACTTCATCGCTGAGGAAATGAAATGAGGGACAGTTAGCGGAATTCTAGGAAAGTCCTTAGCAGATAGGAAGTAATAATTGAGGCAATGCTAACACAACTTAAGAGATCAAATAAAAATTTTCCTCGTTGTGGATTTTTTCCCAATGTGAGAATCCAGGAGAGATAACTAATATACATAATGGGAAAAGTACATGTGAAGATTGATATTTGTGGGACAGCGGAAAAGATGATAGCATTCCTGAATGAGCATTAAAAATTATTTTTCCTGTAATTATATTACCTAAGTTCGATCATTTTATCTGTTAAAACTCTCAAATTAGTTCATAGCAACCCTAATGCACGAAAAATACATCATCTAGCTAGCTTTCACTTCTATGTTCTTCTAGTATACTTTACATATACTGTATGATTACATTTTTAAATTAAATTACGAAAACTAATTTTCTGCAACTAAGAATCAAATGTTTCTCAGTCCAGAGAGAAAGCTTAGAAACACAACTAATCCATAAAATAACATTCGTGACCTTTCGCTTCATCATAGGCTGAGAGTAAACAGACCAATCTCAGCTAGATGCTGATGTAAAATCGACAAATTTCCACTCATTTTCCAATAGATCGGTTTCTAGATTTTCTCTTCCTCAACACGAACGATATTGATTAAGGCCATCTGAGATATCGATTTCCATGAGAACATTTTATTGCCTTGGATCACGAGATAGACTGTTCGATTTACTTCCCATAATTTTCAAAATTTAGGCTAACGCTAGATGCTTAATAAAGAAATTTCGTATGAAAGTTTCCATAGCGATTCTTATGCTTTTTCTAGGCTCTATATTACATAAAACTATAGTTAAATACATCGCAAAGCATTTTCACATCCTCATGAAGTATGCCAACTCGCAATTTCAACAGTTAGGTTAAGTTATAAACACTTATTTTACGCAGCTTTCTAACTTGATTCAAAAAACCTACCAAAACTTATTTTATTTAAATCAGTTTTGGTAAATATTTTATTAGAAGCGGTAGCCAGCTAACGCCATAATCCGATAAGGAGGGCTCTTCCTAGTAAATAGCGACGAAAGATGTTTAGTAATTATAATAGTTTAAAATAAAACATCAGCAGCGTTCTACTCCGGAGAGAGACTATAATCTTATAGCTACTTTCAGACTGATCGATACACGGAAGAGAAGCACAAAACATGTTCTATCTGCGTTTCACAGTGTATCTACTATTGTCTTTTGTGTTTAAAAATGATAAATTCCACACAGAGGCGAGACTCCCTTTTTTAAAAAATATCCTCAAAATTGAGTTTACTAAGCAAAATTTATTCTTGGATAGACATCAAAGCTTGAAGAAGATAACATTCTGGGCAGAATTTCCGCAGTTTCACATCCTATTTACCGATGGGGACGGAAGAAAAAGTGTGAAAATCTCGAAACTACACGAGGAGAGAAAGCGTTTTCGGAAATTCTCGTACGTGACCGAGTAGAAAAAGTTGTGTAACACCTCGGAGAGAGCACCACGTGTATAACGGTTAGTTTAATATTCACCGGATTTTTATAATTTTATTTAAGAGGAAGACTGCAAAACATAAATAGCTGAGCTTTTTTAATACGACACGAGCAATAATTGGCAGAGCGCCCGAGAGTCGTCTTATCTCCGTCAACCGTGTGGGGATTTAGCGTTACCTAACGCAAACACGGTGTCATGAGAGAGCGAATGCCCATTAAAAATCATGCTGATGGAAAAGGCTTGCGATAGATTAACAGCGATGTCAGAATGACCTTATGTTCATCTGCTCTTGAAAACTTATCTTCGATTACCCTGGATGAATGTCTCAAAATTATCTCCAGAGGGATAACCTTGCCTCTTTTCAATGTTAACAGACACAAACTGAGACAATGAAGAGGTTTTGAGCTGAAAGGATTCCCTTGCGTGGACGAAAGCGGTTTTATAATTAGTTTAAAAGTGAAATGCTTGACAGTTTCAATGCAGAGATGCCGATAACGGAGAGGGGAAAAACGAGAATTGGATGGTAAAAATCGAAAAAATACATATAACTGAACATTCAAAAATCAGACAATCGCCACAGACTAAATTTTCATCTGACAAAATATAATTTTCTTCAACATCGGTTGAGGAAATGGAGCTTTCAGTTTCATCTATCAACTTTTGTTTCATAAAATTGAGATAAATCCACGCAGAGGTTCAAAGTTCAACCTTCTATTATGATTTTTCTAACCGACCAGATTTTCTTGTTGGGATCTTTAAATATATCAGAGCATATATTTTATAGAATTAGGAAATACGTTGAATTCTCCATCCTAATGATTATCTAAGGCATCTATATATGAAATTTCGTGAGATAAAGCGATTTAAAGCCGAGGCGAATACCTTATATCCAGCATATCTCATTTCTCTTTTTCTAAAATCTCTTAGAAAGAAGGAATGAGTCGCAGATGATAAAGAAGACTAGTCTCCATTTAAATGCTGAGGATTCGATACTAAAAACAATTGTAATCTTCCACATTTCCATCGATATAGCTGGCCATGCTCCAAGAAATTGAAAACGAGACTTCCTTCCATCAGTTGGAGAGGAAATGGGTACAAATTTTCCGTAAGTTTGGAAAGACGCCTTTACATCCTTGATTCAAATATTTGAAAGAGTTCAGTTAATTAATTCGATTGTAAATTTATCATACCTATAGAGAAATTTTCAGAAATGTTTATATCTAGGACTATTTGCTGATAAACTTCAACATGTAGTAACGAACAAAGTTATAATTATAAATTATTACATTAGCCTAACCACCACAGAAAATACCAACAGTATTGGTTTAATTTTCAGTAGTACATCAGTCTATCATCATAAAGCTGGATAATCTGAAATTTAGTAGCGAAAGCTTTGGAAAAAAGCACATATTAAAGACGACGAGATTTGTGAACAATACTGTCTGGAAAAAGAATAGATGCAGAATCGCCATTAATATTGCATACGCTAGCTTTCAGACGTGCAGAAAAATTCGGCGTCTTTCACGTAACATCACAAAAAATGCTTCCAACTCTGAAAGCCTTCCGCCCATCATGGGGGGAAGAACGTTATTTTAGCCAATTTAGGCCAATTTTTCCGACTTCTGAGACGGATCTGATCGCCAGCCGCCTTTTGGCACCAAACACCGATTGCCGCAATAACACCCAAATCGCGGACCTTTGGTTGCTAATTCAAATTTGCGAATGAGGCGGACTCTATCGAGTTTCGAGGAAAACAACTACGAATCTAGACTCGTTTCGAAATAGGAAAATGCGACGGAAGGCTGTGATTTCGTGTTTTAGACACGTCCTATTTCCGCCGACGTTGCGTCTTTCTATCGGTTATCTTCACCACGCTCTGTCCGCAGCATCTTCCCGCCAGACATCCGCTTACGCACGGAAATTTTAAATTGAAGAAACTCGGCTTTGCTATCCCAACTAGCTGAAGAGCATCGATAAAACGGCTTTCATAGCCTAGAAATACCAAAATTCCGGAAATCATTCGCCCAACTTAACAGATATAAATTATATGTATAAAAACATAGTATGCGGCGTTGTAAAGGTTAATCGTTTCCCAAACTTTGTATCTTCCACAAGCCGTTATATATGAGGGATTCAAAATATTAAAACAGGAAAGAATTCAAAATTCCACTGTATTATATCAGAAACAAATTTATCAAGAGTAGGTGCCGGGAGATTACAACGATCTGTAACTCACTTCTTTAATATAAGGTTTCTATTATGCAACGATGATTTAGATGCGTTTCGGCATAATATTCGAAACAGATGAACGGATGGTTGAGACATACGAATTCTCAGTTACAATCAACTTCAATCGCCGACTCTCCATGCCAGGGAATCACTTAAAACTCCCTTGAGAAAATTTACCTATATACCAAATCAAAATTACCCTTCCATTCAAAATACAAGCATCATTGCCAATGGATCAATAGAGAGCTTTAAGAAAATTCCAATATTAAAATTGATGCTGAAAACTTATAAAAGCAACTTTAAGTATCGCGTTCGAAACTTAAAAATATTTCTTGGAATATGAATGTTAATCCCCATCAGTAGCGTATTTGGTAATGATCTGGGAGTTTTCACAGAAAATGTGCGAAAAGTTTTCGAATGGTGAATCGATCCATAATTTACGATAGACCATGAATTCTGGCAAGAATTCTCCAAGAAAGATAACAATACTTAGGCCCCAGTAAACGCCGAAGAAAAAACACAAAATGAACACGCAAGATTTAACTCCTCCGAAAGAGTAATCATACCGAACACACTATTAATATAGTATACTAATTACACTACTCATGGATAGATCCAGTAAAAAGTGGTTCATCGTACTCGAGGAATCATAGACGTGACGTCTCATTTAGCGATTTAAGACTATGACCCAGAATTCATTTTCGCAACCGATAAACCACGTATCAGCCTCCATTCGTTGACAGCTAATACCAGTAATCAGACATAAGATTCCTTTGCCGAGCCGACGTATCATAAGTCCACATTAATTTAACCCGAGAGTGACACGGATTCCAGTCACACGTATTTGGATACTTTATAACCATACATCACGCCCAAAAAATCTTATAACACCTTTCCTTCGTCATCCTCATCACGTTGGAAAAGAGGGCCCTTCACAACTTATCACGATAAAGAGTTCCGAAAAATTTGACAACGCCTATTTGCTAAATGCGTAAGTGTGCCGCTGATGAGGCAACGGACATCGTAATCATCAGCAAACAATATCTAAGCGTAACTTTTACGATTCCAATGCTTGCAACACACAAATCGACTTTCCAGCACTTACCGATATTTCTTTTAGATCTTCTTAGGTGCTAAAAGACGAGCTATGAATACCGATCGTTGAGTGGACAGTTACGCGACCTCGGAAGGCCGTCTTTGGGTGAGGTTCTTTCTGGAAATTTCTCTTTCGATTACGAAGGAAAACGTAAAGCAACGAAAACAATCAGACGAAGAGAAGTTACGTGATATTTCCACTAACACCCCAATAAATCCGGCTTGCTCTTTTTCATATTTTCGATACTAACATGAATGCTGAAAAGTCAAGAAGGAATATCTCATTCTAAAATTTAAAATATCATTTGGAATAAATCACCGGTAGAGTGCTCAGAAGCCGTCTTGAGGGGCCGTGAGAATTTCATTTACGATAAGGTGTCCCAAAATTAACGGGTTGATTTGAAAATGGAATTAAAGGAAATTGGAAAGAGATAGGAATGTACGATTTGCTGCATTCTACTGGAAAGAGCAGTACATTTTTGGTCATAAATAATTTCAAAATTAGTTCCGTAGTTTACCAGTAAAGAGCGATACTACACGGGGAAAATGTATTAACACTTTGAGATGAAGTTTGCTCACATGCAGCGGAGATGCACAATTCCACTTAAAATTTTCCGGTGCATTTATATCGCTTTCCTTAGACTTAATTCTCAAATAAATGCGTTTATTTCGGCACTTCGTGTACATAGTATGAATAGGAAAAAATGCTAACAAAAACGTTTAATTTTTGCGTGTTAACATAATTCAGGGCATCGTTCTCAGTATATTCGTGCTTATTAGAACAGAAATAAAATAGATATCGTATCGCTTAAAGCAAAATGGAAGACTCAAAGCCGTAGAGGATTTAAAATGGAGATACTCCCTTGAATCCTCCTATGATAATCATCATTCTAAAGGTATCTAAACGGGATTCCTGCAAAAGAATCGCAAAAAGAATACGGAACAAGTAGATTGCGTCTTAGAAGAATGCCGTGTGCGGGATTACCGCTGGAATGATGTATGGAATAAGGTTAAGAAAACGAGAACGTTAGAGCAAAAACTGCGCAGAAAATGGGCTCCAAGTAAATAAGCTGTGACAATGTGATGAAGAAACCCGAGGTTATGGTCAAGGAGACTTGTAATGAATGAGTTACGACATCTCTGCGGCTTTCAACGAGACCCAAATTTCTATCCTCGAAAAGAAATTTGACTCGTTATGAGTGCTGAGGTAAGAAATGTTACCTGGGACGGTGAGGCAACACTTGTACTATGTTCGCAATGAGTTTTGTCGAGCAAAATCATTATGAAAGTATTTTCCTCCGACAGATATAAGATTCAGAAAGATAGTAATTTGTACAGAAGTAGAGCATCTTTCATTCTTTCATAGTCGGAGAACGCTTCCTTCCAAGAAATAGAGAACTTGCAGCCTTTTCTTCACTTCATAAATTTGAGTGTTAAAGTAGTTTTCTAGGTCTCATTTGCTACGTAAATTGAAATCATTCTTTGATACATTATAGAAAGATTTTATTCTCCAACGAATAACATCGGTGTTAGATTGTTATATTTTTTTATTTATTTTATTAAATACACTACTAATAGGCATCATGCCAGGTGGTAGTCATATTCATCCTTTAATGAGTTGAAGAGGATCGAAAATATAATATAATGAAAATATGAATATAATAAATAGAATGAAAATATAATTATAATATAATAATAATGTCTCTCGAGCGCGGCCTAATATTTTAAGGTGCGGTTTAACACGCGGCCTACCGATTGAAAAATAAGTCCCCTACCGCTAATGTGACCGTACTCTGAGAATAACACATTCATAAAGAAAAAACATCTTTGATAGATTTGATTAATCCCTAACTTATACTTGATTACGCAAGCATAACCTTTACCTCCCCCATACAACTTCTGCGGGATTTCAATGGTAGAAATAGAAGGTAAAAAATTTTCCGAAAATCCTCCCTCAGACTGGAATTTACTCCAAATCCCGTTACCTCCGACTCCCACAAGGATATCTTCCCGAAAGGTAAGAGGCTTTGTTTTTGAACAAGGTCCACAATAGCCACCATCGAAATCCTTCCCGAAGGACTCTTGGGCGCGCAGAAAGCAATTTTTAACCCCGTATCAAAAGAAAATAAAACGCGAAGAGGCTACCATAGAAGTACTTGAAGACGTTTTGAAGAAACTTCGCCGAATACCAAAATGCTTCCTTGAAAGTGTCACGGGAGTCGTGTTCTGCGGAAGAACTCACCTTTCGATCCCATTACCGCGGGAAGGAGGGAAAAAAGTGCCCTGAAGCCGAGATTAAAGCCTCTTTCGTGTGCGGCTTCCTCACCCCCTTGGCCTACGCTTGCAGAATCCGTTGTTATAAGAGGAAAAAAAGTACCAGAGGGAATGACAATGTGCACCAAAGGGAAGTAAACGTGACCTTTGCGCCCAGCAACGACGACGGAAGGCACTTCTTATAAATTAGGAAAGAGGCCTTCATTCATGGCAACCTATGATCTTTACGACTTCCGCTGGAAATTCGCGTTCCATTGCGTCTAATTCAACTTGCGATGCATGGAAAGAAAACGAACGGTACTATTTCCACAGCTAATAACACGACCTTTTCCGGGGTGCGATCGCCATCCTAAGCAAACTAATTCTAGCAAGCTTATTTTCAGCAACAGAATGTCAGGGAGGGAGGGAGTAGGAAATGGGAGAAGACGAAATGCATACACTTTAATCATTCAAGACTAGCCTAAATGATAAAAGGAGATGGATGGCATCCGCTAGGATGGCGGAAGATCCGGGTTCGAGTTCCGAACTCGCTTGATTTCATCACGTTTTACCTTGAAGAATATACTTAAAAATCGAGATACTCGTTGCGCAAATTAATTTTCTTCTCCTAATTAATTACAAAAACTAACGGTGTTAAATTCTTCAATGACATACGCAGATGTCCACAAGATTATTGCCTTCGAGTCCACCTATCTGGGCGATCTTCTGAGGGCACCAAATATAACCAATAACCACGAAATTATAAAATATGAAATGATTGAATATAATTATGAAATCTGGGCATAGGATAAAGTATTTTAATTTTTCATATATTGTGTAATGTTAGGATAGGGGAGACACGGGGATGCATAAGACTGATACGCAATAGGGGAGGCCGAACCCCTTCATTGGGGGCACCCGTTGGTAAAGGAGTGAGGATCGCACTAAACTGATCAGGTTATAATTTGACTAAAGACAAACGAATAACGATGCAGTGATACAAGTTATTCATCAATAAAAAAATGATAAAACCATAGAATGATGCTGAATGTACCATTTATTATTTCGTCCTATTAATCGACGTTTCCAAATAATAGGATAACAACGGAAAAAAGCCGATCAAAAGCACTATAAGCTTAAGTTTTTCTTACACGGAAAAAGAATATTGCAATATATCAAAGGAGTAATTGAAGAAAGTGAAAAGTATAAGTATTGTCAAAAGTCCTTCGACAGCTAAGGTAATTCAGCAATTAAGGGTTCCCACCGGGAATTTGACTTTGTATCGCTGCCACCAAATGCTATCCCATCGAGAAATTTCTTCAGAGCTACTTATTTCGGATTTCTTAGACGTAGACGACCTTTAGATAATAGAAAGAAAATCCCATTTCCATTAAGAAAGCAATTACTTCTTGTAATAACCTTTCGCGTGCGAATATACATTTCAACAATCCATGCGGAGAATATTAACCAGAAGTGAAGTGATTTACGTCTCACATTGCCTTGATCTATTCCTTCACTACAGCGTGCTAATAGTAAGAGGAATTTGGCAAACGTGCTAAAAATCAATTAGCGGTGAAAGCGTCCCGCAAAAAATGCCGTCGAAACCAGCCTCAAGCTTCTCGGCAGACAGCATTAACTAATGCGTTAAATCCCAAATAATTTTAATTGCTACCGAAATAACGCGCGAGTACTCTAACACGTTCTCCCACGCAATCCTTTGAAGAACGTAGGTATTTAACGGAATCTGACGTCATGCAGACAGTTTGTGAATGAAGTCCGGCCACGGCTTTTGAGGAGCCGTGTCCAAAATTACTTCCGAAAAATCTCCTTTCCGCTTTAACTACTGTAAATGAGTCGCACATCCTGCAAGCAAACATCTTCTCTAACTAATCCAACCGAGGGATATGGCAATAAAAGATGAAGTATGAGATGAAGGATGCAGCATTCAGGAGGTAAAAATAGGCTCAAAAAAATCAAATATATCGATAGAAAATAATGTACATTCATGAAAATTTTAAACAAAATAAACTCGAAAAGTAATATTTTTAAAAACGTTAAATTTAAACAAATATAAGAGGTAAAATAGGCTCAAAATCAAATATATCGATAGAAAATTATTGGTATTCATGAAAATTTTAAACAAAATAAACTTGAAAAGTAATATTTTCTAAAACGTTTAATTCAAACAAATATCAGAGGTAAAAATGGTCTCAAAAATCAAACATATCGATAAGTCATATTTTTCTAAAACATTTAATTTAAACAAATGACACACGACCGGTTTCAGCGAGTAATTTCGTGATCATCACCTGATGATGAAGATTACTCGTCGAAACCGGTCGTGTGTTACTTATTTAAAAGTTGAGGGAAAAGTACCATTTTTCGAGTTTCTTTCCATTACGGATTTCCACCTGATTCCGTGAAAGGTTTATACTCCCTTATTTATAAGTGATGTAGATACAGAATCAATCTTAGTCATTTCTGGAAAATGACCTCAAGAAATGAGCCCTTTCGACCTCACCTAACAAGCCTTCGGAAGCCGGTATGACATAAATTCATAAATATGTATTTCTTTTTTACGAGGCCGCCTCAACGGAACAGCCGAACACATCGCAGCAAGAAAAATGAGGAATGGAAATTTCCTTATCAACCTTGTCATTCATAATAAACCTCGATAAAAATCGTCAATGAGGGTGGTAGCTTTCATCACTGTCATTTAGCAATTGAAAAATGTACATGTCAAAACACACTATGAGAAAGAGGAGGTTTCGGTAAAGGTTTCACATGACCTTAAGAAAAAAGTGAGAATAGAAAGGCAATATAAAACAGGACGGGGCTGTGAGGAGTTTCACAAAGAATTGAAAGAATTAACATGTAATTGATAGGGATTCCATGTTTCGGAGATATTCTGGGATCCAACTCTCTAACCTGCTAATTTAATCAACGAGGTCATGGCACCGTATTCGAGATAATTAAAATGTGAATGGGAAAAACGAACGCGACTGCTTTGGGAAATATTGATAATTTCTGATTAGCTCAAATTAATTAGGAACGATCAAAAGAAATTAATTAACTGACACCTAAATCAAATACAGGACCTCACAGACATATTTCACAACAATAGATCTTCGGTTTCGGAAAAACACAAGACTTAGCTTTGATGAAGTCAGGTTATTTTGGATTCATCCGAGCATAATTCCTTCACCTCAATACTGCCCTGCTATTCCATTGACACCCCAAACCTGAATAGATTTCGTCCGAAGAATGCCATACGTGATAAAGGAATATTTGAGAGCCTACGTGGTGCTAAACCAGAAGATGAAGTGCTGAGATTATCTATGTTATTTCGTCAATAATGAACATAAGATTTTGTTTTACACGAAAAACCAATGCTAGTTAACGTAATCATTACTTATTTAATTTTAATTACTTCTGAAATTAAATTTTTGGGCGAAGAGCACATAACAAGGATAACGCTGTGAAAGTTCAGCATGCCAAAAATTCGTTAGCCCCAGACTCTTGATTTAGACTATGTTAACAACTAAGGAACATGGGAAACTAAGATTATTTTTTTCTCGTGCAATAAAGGTACCCTGAAAGAGATCATACAGTCGGGCATAAAGAAATCAAGCGTATAAAAGTTTTCACCAGCACTTATAGTAGATAACAGGTCTCATTATTGATGACATATCGATGAGCAAGGTATTTCAGAAAAGACAGTCAAGACCAAGACTGTTGACGGTTATACCACAAAATTTGGACCGGAGGTTTGTAAATATTAAAGCATAGTACAAAATTTACTTCCTTCAAGGTTGTTCTACCACCGTGAAAAAAAGACCAAAATAGAACGTATTTCGCCTCAGAGATTTTCTGCCTCCATTCCATATTTACTAAATTTTTCCATTCCAGTTTCCAAATAATTAGATCGCGGTCGACACCGAATAAGAAAATACTGCGACGACTATCACGTGGATGAAGTCATCGCAGAACTGGTTACTCTCAAAACCAACATTTTTCTTGTCGACGTATCCAGTTTTCGAAGCGCCTCTATTTAAAGCGATTCTCGTTCGATTCCATGCAAAAGGAATGAATGCGTCACCCACTTCTTCAGAACACTTTCCACAAGCCCTTCGTACTTCGGCTGGCCTCCCGCGACCTATTTCGGTATCCTTGGGTGACCTCATCCGTGACTTCGCGAGACTGCGTCGAATCCTTCAAAAAAACAAACACCTCAAAGAAGATACAAGGGAGGGAAAATTAATTCCTACCGGATCTTATGACCGACCTTACAGGTAGCAGGTTATGTCATGATTGTTCATCTTAGGGTCGGAGGGGTCTTATGTCTATTCCATTGAAACGGAACCATATCTCGAGTTTGTGAATGTGATGGTGTTGGCGAGTATACACCGATAAAATTACTATGAAAGTGCATTGAAGAACGCCAACTACCAGAAAATGATGAACACAAGGAGAAGTAAAGAAAGTAACCCGGATGTGTGATGCTATCTCTCCTGTTAGCTTTCATGGTAACTTTTACAGATGTTTACGCGTTTCCATTAATTTGAGGAAACACCAATCAAAAAAATAAGGCTGACACGCAAGAAAACTGTACACCTGGCGATATGGGTGCTACTGCAGAGTTACTATATAATTAATTAATTGGTGACTATATAATTAATTATGGGTAAAATGAGACTTTCTACCTCATATTTCGACCAATAAAAATATATAAATGTATATGAGATTCGAGTAACAACGAGGAAGAAATTTCGAAAACTACGATTGCAATGATAAACTTGAGCATGCTTATTAAAAGAAAGTATTCATAAAATTTAACAGAATGAGATCGATATTGAAAGGCGTGAATTCGTGGAAAATCAAAACCATCATTAAATACTTGGTAATTTTCAATTGAAGTTTTTACTTACGGACCAGTTTCATAAGCGTGCTTGCATCTTCACCCGAAAATTACTAATGATTCAATTATGGTTTATCAGAGAGCTAAGGAAAGTGAAACTAAAGCGCTTTACGCCTTTAATCTCGGTACCTTGAAAACAGCATGCCAGTTAAAACACCTACTAACATACATAAATGCCCTCGTTGAATTGAAGAATTGCGCCTTTGGCACTGAAAGGCTCTTATGCCTGACCAATAACGTGAGATGGTGAATAATGTCCACAAAGGAAAACATTCGGGGAATTAGTTCATTCGCATTCGCTAATCCGATTTCCAACTTTCTTTTTCGGAGGTCAATACCCGTTTCTGGTGCAGATTTTTCGGTAACGTTCCCACCAAAGAGAGGGGCGTTCGAAATTTTCCGAAAATAATTAACCAAGAGAGGTATTCTCACATTTAATACTCGCGTTTGTTAGCATGTAGAGACAATATAGAAAGAGATGCTTCTGAAAATTTTACACAACTGAGTCGCTTTTTTCATTGACTTTGATTGAAGGAACTGGGTTTTGGGATTCTTAAAATAAAAAATTTTTGGAAAAATATAATAATGCAAAAAACAACGAAATGTGTACAAAGTAGACGAACATAAACTCCCGTAGAAAATGTAATAATAAGTATCAGTAGTAGCTTTATTGCTAAAAGCGCTTCGACAGCTGAGATAATTTTGCACGTTGGCTCACACCGGGAATCGAACCTGGGACAGATTCAATCGAAGTCGAACGCTAAGCCCAAACATTCCCCTGTCCCACTGCTATTCTAGAACCCTAGTAAGTTTCAATCGAAATTAATCAGTAAGTAAATAATCAATTTCAAACAGTTCCTAAGCTGAATGAAAATCATTATGAAAAGATCAATTTACAAAACCATGAGTGCTCCAGTTTGATTGTAGCTTGAAAAAGGAGTCTAAAACAATGAATCCGTAAGGAGGAACGTGAACATTATGAAAACAAAAATACTCCTGCGAAGTGATGAAATATGCTGCGTCAACGTATCTACCACCAAAATTCTGTAGTCCTCTTCAACACGTGAAGAAACGAAAGCTAGCGCAAAGTTTCCTAGCACATAGAAAACAGCATCCCCTTACGTAAGTCAAGTGAGATCGATTGACCGCTGGCGCCTCTCCCCCACCCGGATAACAAGATCGGAAAGATAAAGTGAGAACAAATGCCTCACGTTTTCCGCACGGAATGTACGGTGTTTGAGGTAGCAGTTCTCGTCCCATGACCACATCGTATCGTAAGGAAGCGGCGGCTGACGATAGAATTTTAGAGCAGATCTAAACATTTCAAAATGCAGTCTTCGCGAAAAAAGATGTTTACGATGGGTGCTCGTTCCAAAAAAGAAAAACCCAGGAATGAAAGAGCTGTATACCAAGGGTACAGTGCTTGTTTTAATGACCCAAGGGAGGCTTTTATGACCACCCAATTAAACTTCATCAGCGGAAACTTCGCCAAGAAAGCTTCAGAAAACACAGAATATAGCAGCTTCCATACCTCAAGCTTTGCCATCTTTCATTGGCTTCGATAAATCTTCGGTTACCATCAATTTTTATATCTTTTATGCCGGCCTGCTTAAACACGGAAGCGGATATTTATCTGGATAAGGAATTACCTTGAACAGAATTCAAAGAATTGGATATAGATGTGACTCATCCAAGTCTAAACTTTCCGAGCATCTGAATCAGCCACGGGCCAATAAAATTACGCTATCGCGAATCTTATCAGGAATTAATACACACAGCTGGCGGTACACACAATTATCTCAATTTGGAGAAACTACAGAAATTTAGCAGATAAGATATATGGAAAACCACTTTTACGTTTCGGCATAAGGTGTTTTGACAGCTGCTTAAGAGTGTTGCAATGGAATATTTTACAAGCGATAAATTTCTCAAAATTCCAACCCGAAAAATAATATGAAATAAAAGCTTACGGATTCTGATAAGAACGTTATATCAGGATACAGTTATAAAAAAATGTTTTGATCATGCAAAAAAACAAGAAATAATACAAACTGATCCACTCAAAAAGATGGATTCCCTAAATCTGTTGTTATTAAAGTTCTTCTAATTCGAAGTAATAAATTATATAACTCTATTCCCTGAAAATTCGTACAGTACATACGATTGAATTCCTACATTTTACTTTAAAAATGTACAGGATACTAAAAAAATTACACACAATTTAACTGAACTAACCAAAGTTCCTTATCCGTAAACTATCTCGTTCAAACAACAAAACTGAAATTTCGCAACATTTCTGCTGATTCCCTGATACACGAAAGTAAAACAAGCAAACAGAATCAAATCAGGGAAATGAAACTGGTTTCTTTATCGATCCATTCATAGAAGTACGTTTATCTGATGATCCAACCTACAACTATGAACACAACATGCGCTAATTGCGAATAAACCATAAAACCAATCAATCCGCGACATCCATTCTCTAACAATTACTCTTCTGCAATTCCCTCCACATACGTTTCGTGGGCAATCAACGTCAACCGCACCTGTATTACCCTGCGAACGGACGTACCAAAAAGAACACGCGTTAGACACTTCATCGAACATCAATAGAGGGTACTTAACATCCATTGATCGACGGCTATTTAGGTAAGCAATCGATTGAAAGCACATCTGCACAAAGAAGCGAAGCAAATCAGTGTCCCGGACAAACTGCGTTGCTCATTCACAGCCTCCTTTGGAAGACTACGTCATCTCTCCTTCATCGGCTGTCGTCACCGCGTGACGCGTACGTCATCGAAAAGATATTTCCACGAGATCAACGCTTTCCGGGAGGCGAATCGGGTAAAAGTTCGAGAAACTTCGCCGAGGCATTCACACCTGCAGTACACTCATCGCATACTACAACATACCGAGTTGAGTAACTGATGAATACAACAGAGGCGGAAACGGACTTAAATAGATATGAATAACGAATTAACGTTATAAAATCACGAGGAAGAGATTTAATTTCACCATGATGCTGAAAAGGCGAACTTTGCATATGACGAAATCACATCACATCATTAATATCCTTAAACAGATATAAATAACGAATTAACGTTTTAAAATCACGAGGAAGAGATTTAATTCCACCATGATGCTGAAAAGGCGGACTTTGCATATGACGAAATCACATCTCATCATTAATATCAAGACGGAACGTAGATTCCATTCCTTTACGATTCATTTCGGGCTCACTATTATGATAAGGAGCAATTACAATCTAGATCAGAGTTGCACAGCCCGTGACATGCGGGCTACATGTGGCTCTTAAGTGTTTTATGTGGCACTCTATTGTCATCACATCACGCGAGAATCATCTCCTAATGATTGGAACTTGCTCACGGAGATACCGAATCTCATCGCACGAAAGGAAATGTCATGTTCGCAATATTATTTGCGCAGTGTAAGTAATGCTATCCCTAAGAATAACAATAGCGGAAAAGAAGTAAAATATATAAATCTTCGCCGAATTTTCAAGTAAGTGTTGAAACTATATCCTTTTTAGATTTAATGATAGATTTATTTCTTGGCTACTTAGCTTGTCTGCCAATTTAATGAATAATCCAAATATGCGGGGTAATTATTTCATTTACTAACATTTTCTAAGTACGGCCCAGAGGCTTGAAAAAGGTTATTCACCGCTGATCTATAACGACCAAAAGTAGACAAACACTGCTCATTGGAAAACATTATTTCCTTCCATTTAAGACGCAATAGGAGAAACTCGCTCAAATCGAACAAGGTCACATTTACAAAGACGTAATACACACGAATAACATATAATAACTCAAGACTCCTCATTTTAACGCTGCAAGGCTTAAGAAAACTGATAAAAAAAGTCCGAAAGATGATTCCGACTCTAAAAATTAGAACATAGATGACTAAGAAGCTAAATCCGGCAAAGAGCATACATAAATGCGGTGACCTGGAAAGACAATCCTTTTATTCAACTTCACAATAGTACTACGTTGTCATGCATGGGAGGTAGCGCTGTAGAGAAGATGTGAAAGTAAATTTCACAGAAGCAGACAATGGTGAAGAGATCAGAAGCAAATAGAAGTCAAATCACAAGGTTCAACGGACGCCCACGTTGAGATTGACCTTCCGTCTATTCATAACGAACGGCTTAAATCACTTTTCAACACTGGGAGGCTTCGGAGGTTACCATCGAGGATTTAAATGGGGATAGCTCAGAATAGCACAAGTGCGCTTGATTTAGTTAATAATATTCTATCTAATATACTATTATCCAAACGAATTCAAACGTTGACTTGGATGTTAATTTAGTTGGGGAGATAACAAAAAACAAGGTATTTTCTACAAAACTGTGAACAACCAAAAATATATTTCTTTACGAGAGGAAAATCTGAAAGAGACTATATTGCTCCAAAATATTTTTATCTGAAAATTCTGAGCAACTTGAAAATCCCTCGTTGAGACAGATTACTATACCATAGCACTTAATAAGGAGTTTAATACAATTTAAAATAATCTGACACAATACTAAATTAATGCCATTATTCAGCATTTTACCTCAAGAGCTTTAATACTATCACATGAACGATACTGAGATAAAGTAAATGAAAGAAAAAATTTCATTTAACTTTTTCCAAGACACAAATGGAAAATATTCCATCATCGAAATATGTTAGAGGTAGAGGAAAATGAGTATTTATCGTAAATGATAATTTTACTTAAATGAATATGTAAATTATCTCTGGAGGGACCAGACATTTTAATCCCAAAGGAAGGAAGAGTTGGTGCATGCTCTGCACCGTTATTCATTTCCTCTATCGCTGCGCAAAAATATTTAATACCAACTATTACCATGATGAGCCTTCGTAGAATTTTCCATCACTCAAGAGCTTCCACCCAATTCCCCTATTACATTACTCTTCTCTACGACCAACTCCCACAAAATTGTATTTCAGATATTACCTCACGTCGTATCCTGGAAACCCCTGCGGTAAGCCCCAGAAATTTTTTGCGGCATATGGCCGATACTATAGAACAGAAGCCCAATGATTTCCCAGACGAGTAATACGATAGAATTTCCCTCGGGGACTTGAACTCACGCAAACGAAATAACGTTCCAAACGCAGGAAGACAATTACGTGGGATAAGTGAGTTTCTATTAAGATGGGGTACGGAAGCGCGTGGTGAATTAAACAACGGCTCTGAAAGAAAAGACGGTCGAATATGGGCGGTCTTTATGTCGCGATGGCATGCGATCGGAAAAAGGCAAGCGATGTATTTCTTAACCAGCTTTTTGCAATTCGAAGCGTCTTCGGAGGACGTGAAAGACTTTCGCTTTCTCTTAAATAATATTACGGAACTAAATAGGGAGCTTCCGAAAATAATAATAGCGAGGACATAACTAAGAAGACAATAAGGAATTCGGGTTGCAAGGCGGAAATCAACCAAAGTTGCAAAAATGAAACCCAAGTCTGAATAACGATATAACCGAAGACGAAAATGAGGGAAATTAAACAAAATTTCTGCCATAATTTATTTTACAATAATTACAATACCACAGATGTAAGCTACTTCTATTAAATTTGAATATTTTCATTTAAATAAGCAGTGTCTTCCAATAATTTTTCCTTATAATATTCTGACTGATATTTACTGTCGACTTCAAACAAATGTTTCAATTCTGACGTTAATTCCATACACTTTCATCTAAATATTTACCCTTGAATACACCCTCTGATTTCTTTGAAAGATTTCTACAACTTGTTACGAACTAAAAATAACATCTACGAAATACATTTACAATTACTAAGTACATCTAAAATTTTCCTACAACGCCTATTGCATCTAATTTTACACTATTTCGAGCTGCTTTTAAATGGAGTAACATCTGAAAAAGGCATCGATTTCTTATCGGAATCAACTCTGCGGAAAATGCTAGATACCAAAGTGAATGCGTTTCAAACTTCAGTGAGTCTAGAACAAACAAATCAAGGATATACATTCTCCTTACTCAATTTCAAACAACATGTGTGCCAAACAGGAAGCGATAATGGAGCATTTCAACATAAAAAATGCATTCCGACGATTCTTATCATCATCAAAAGACGTTCAAAAGAACGTCTTCTTATTTGACGTTAACTCAGCAACTAATGTGAAACTAATATTAAAGAACAGAAACTTTAACCCAACATTTCCCCGGTAGTTCTTATTAACGTATGATATAAATATGTAATGTATTGTATACATTGTATTCCGTAAGATAAATATAGCAAGAGATTACATCTATTTTTTGTGCATTCATCAGCATAAAATGAGTAAAAGAAAATAGTTCTGACTATTCCTAATGCAGAGGTTACTTCCAAAAGAGAATAACCAAAACTTGAGGCACGAAACAAAAATGCTGTTAAACAACTCTAGATCAATTAAAGTCCCAGACGTAATATTTATACGTAGTTCTTAACTTCTAATCATACAAAAATCTAAACAATCTACAAAATAATAATTCTTTAACATCACCCATAGGGAAAGAGACCTAAATGTTTCATGTTTCCTGTTTCTCAGAGCAAGGTTCATACTTAAAAACAAGCTGCAAGTACCGGACATCAGAAACGGAACTTGACAAAACCTCAGCTGAAATGGAATAAGTATGTCATACAAGTCTGTCGCATTTCTGCTGACAAGCAAGTACACCAACCCTCCATTAGTATTCCAACTCAATTTCGACCATCGAAAGATGGCACCAAGGATACAGACCCTAGCAAAAATTCCAGGGTTTGCTCAGTACGGGCGCCAGGGACATACCACTCAATTTGACAGGTACTTTCAAGGCGCGTGTACTTGTGAAAACGGTTCCAAAGCCAAATTTGGCGCCATGGACATCCTGCTGACGACAGACCTCTCGCAAGGAAGTCTCCCCCACTTTCTCCGTACTTCGAACTCTTCCAGCGCGAAAAGGGTGGGGCCCTTCTGAGTAAAAGTGACGTCACCATGCGTAAAGAAGCTACGCATACGATTCATGGAGAAGGAATGACCTCCATCGCTTTACGAGACGCCCCATAACTATCGAAAGGGGCTCCGAGAGGACCGAAGAATTCGGTCGGGAGATCCTATTATGCAACCTATGCTGTCGTCGCTTGAAACAAGATCACGCAACTCTGAAGGATGTCTCCCATTGAAAAACCTTAAACTAATTTGGGGAAGTGGTATTCAATTTCTAAAACCTCTTAATCATCGAATATTCACAGGTTATTTCTGAATGATACGAGACGTTCCTTCCTTTAGAACGTTCGGCGAAAGGGAAAAACTTTCTAATAACGCAAAATTCACTGGAAACGAGGAAAATATTAATATAATTAGATAATACTTTAACTATGATACAAATAAAAAATTATCTGAATACATGAATCAAACATTCCCGATTACTAAATGCACCCAACTTGGTAAACATATTGGTTTGAGGCATTACTTCATGGAACTTTATCATGAAAGTAATTGAGATATACTCATTTACTGCGGACTTGGAAGACAGATACTTACATAGCGTGTTATTAATTACTTTCTTCCAATAAAACGACGGTCTTACTTGTGATTTAGCATTATGTGGCTAATAACGTTAGTTCGGTAACATTAAATAAGATACTTGGCAAACCAGACATTTCAAGGACATTTATAGCTTGAAATCTATCAAAATTTTAGAAACAATACTTATTTGTATCTCAGATTAGCAACCGTTACTTGGTGCGATATGTTACGGTGTATTCAATATCTATAATAATACTTACGAGGAAGAGAGATGATAAATATAACGATGAAATGGCATTTCAGCAAGTTAGAAACTTACGCTCAAAAAATAAAGATAAAATAAAACGTTTCCACGAATGAATAATTTTAATAATAATGATGTCGCAAAGAACGATAAGTAACCAACGCCATCAATGCGTGAAAGAGGAAAAAAACCAAAAAAATAATACTACGCGTTGCATTTAGTTCCCAAGGAGAACGTCTTCAAGAGTGACATAAAAACCTGTATAATTAGATTAGAGGGGATGTAAATCTGATATTGCTCTCCTTGAAACGGTGTTCGATGCATTGGTTATATATTTATTATGATTTTACGTACATTTTACGCCCTTCAACGTATAACATACATACCCATTTCAATGGTACACGTAACGGGTAGCACTCAACGAAAATAATTTACTCCCAAGTTATGTTGTTTATACGACGTACCTGCGTTTACCTGCGCCTCAGCACACCAACTAAGGCTTATACGCCATTCGCCTTTACATAATCTAATTCAATAAATTAACATGCCAAAGCCATGGAAAGCCAGATCTCGCAGAGCGTACAAGGCATCACAACCTCCAGACATAAAGTCTCTCATCATTATTTATTAACGACCTCGAGAGCGGATTACCAGCGCGCAGGTGTATCTATATTAATATAGGAACACCTACGCGATCTAATGGAATCCTTTCAACCTTAGTGGCAAGTCTGTAGAAATCTATTTCCAGCCAAACAACGTCTGTAAGGAAAAAAAGTTCCATATTTATAGGAGCACTTCTGAAAAATAATTGCTCTATTAATTGGACTCGAACGCTGAGAACAGCTCATTAAAAAGTGCTTATTTATTGGTTCTCATTAAACGGCTATACTTGACTTGCCGAAGACAGTGAATTTCTCACACGATCAAAATTATACGGGTTAAGCCTAAATTTTTGTTGATGATACTTTTAATCTAAGAGAAAGTTAAGGAAAACAAAAACAGATTCCAAGCCAGATATAATTGATTGATAAATGCAATTCTTCGCAGACTTCTGCCTTCAACGGTACATTTACGTATAGACTCAAACTTCTCAGCATACTTATTAACTTTGTTTCGATCTAAATTTAAATTTAAAAAGACGAAATAACAATTGTGGGAAGGGAATATTTAAACTCTCTTTAACGACTACCACCGAACGAAAACATATTTCACAAAATTTAGCATTTAGATACTTAATGCAAAATTTGAAGATGTTATTCTCGGAAGTCCTGAAGCACACCTAGAACATACGTCACACTACTATACCGCGGCACACCGGTCGGAAACACTATATTATAGAAATACTCTAACAGATGTGATAACTGAATTGGATTCAAATTTACGAATTTCATTCAATAGATACAGGTAACCACTGGTAACCCAATCAAAGACTACTGCAAAAGAAGTAACAACCCTCGCGTCACCAACCCTTACAACCAATACAAAACTTCCTAAGTCTATTAAGATCTTCCAGTTATTTATCGAACCGACAAATTTCCGACCAATACGCCGAAATTCTGAAAGATCGATTTCCCAAGAATCCAATCATTTCTCAAACGAACCGTGAAGGAACCCATAACATTCCATTCATCGGGACGGATAAACTGGCAAAAAAACCTAAGAAATTCCAGCATCCAAACTGGGCGTGGAGACAAATTCGTCGCTATGAGACAGTCCCAAGGACGGAAAAACAAACTCGGAAGAAGAGGATAATCTTTGATCTCAGTCATCATCGGCGTTGCCGCAATTTCATCTTTTTTAGTGACGAAACGGTTGAAAAGGGCAGAGGAAGAGGACAGGGGCTTGCGCAAAGCGTTGATTCAACGGCTTTTTGTTCGGTACGGTAAAGGCGCAGTTGTTCTCCCGTCATGCACTGTGGAGAGAGGGAAAAAGCAGGCGCATCCCAAGGGAAGACGACGTTGCGACCTCTTCTGGTTGATGGAAGGGCTCATATGAGAGAATGCTTGGGAAGAATATTAACAGCTCGCTATGCGATTCATCCCGAGTTTCCACGTGATAAGCGAATACCACCAGCTATGCCGTCGCGAAATATCTTCACGGACGGAATAAATGAACGCCTCTACGAATAAATTCATTCTCAACAAAGCGGGAGTTGGTGAATAGTCAAAATTATAAGAAAATATTCTCGAGTAGACAGAGGGCGTCGCCGAAACGTCGGTTTACACCGAAGATATGACCCGGTTGTCTACCCGAGAATACTTTCTTAGCAACATACACCGGGAAACACCAAATCCTTCAGTCAACATTATAATTGGAAAACTCTGCTCTTGCGTTAAGATGCGTTTCGATTTACGAATTTCTCCGCGAAATATTTCAGAAGGGATAATAAAAAATTCCTTTATTTCGGTGATAACAGGAATATTTTAATTAAAAAACTGCACGAAAATATTTGCATAAGCTTAACTCTTCCGACGGAAAGCAAAAACCGGATTAACTACATCACCGGAAACGCAACATCTGAGGGGTGCGCCTGATGACTACGAAGTGGAAAAGGTGAGGCTTCATACAGAATATGGAAATCTTCGTATTCGCTATTATAAATCAACGTTCCATGACTTTGTGATAAATCCGACTACTTGTTTTAATTGAAGGAATCGAACAAAACGCTTCCATTCCATTTCTACGTCTATTCATCAGAGTGAGCTCTGATGTAAATACTACTTTGATAATTTTCAACGAAAATACTGCTTAATCCCAGATTATCAAACTGGAACGAAACCGAAAACCGAAACTATTATTCTTTCCAGAAGAAACAAAAATTATCCATATAGAAAAAAACATTCTTGAATCCATTTGAAACGTAAAACCGATATTTATTCGGTTCCGAATTTCGGTTTCCAATAATACAGATTTTTCTTAAGTATATTCGGAGAATGGTTTACTAAGTGTGTGTAAACACAACCTGCAAGTAATTATTACTAGGTCTTAATTTAACATTAGGTGTAAAGTACCGCAAAGAACAACACATACTTTCAGAGGGTTATGATATAACAACCGTCGAAGCAAAACATTCCGATAAAAAATAGACAGGAGCGAAACAGGAACTAAACCGAATATTGGTTTTGTAGTAGATCGCAAGCAAAGACCGAAACGAAAAATATTACAGTTCGAAGCTCTGCTTTGTTCGAAAGTTGAATGAGAAAAAGAACTTCGCAAGGTGAAGTGAACCTGTAATGAGAAACGGAGGGTAAAGGAATGACCGGAAATTGAACCAGAATTTTTATTCCTCGGTCACGTCAGACGTTTCCGTTCTTTCGAAAGACCGTGATTGTAATATCGTAATATATACGGGATGTCCAGCATATCTCCCGCTATGATCAACTTCCATGCTGACTTTGCGACTGCCAAATTTGGGCTTCGCAAGAAAATCTCACTCGCATTTGAAGTACCAATCCTGAGAATTTTTCTAGTAAGTTTTACGGCACGAAAACATACAACGAAGTATATTTCCATTAATTCAATAAATGAGATTCGAGAAGTCTCTCGATACACTGCGTAAAGACTCGTTGGTCTGGCTTGAAATCCTTTTAACAGCTTCACGAACTCAAATGTGCGATAAATTTCAATGAATTTTCTATTGCCATTTAATACCTATATATCAAACTGCCTTCGTAACCCTAGCGGGAAAAACTGATTGCAGGTTTCTATATCTCTCAGTGGGAATTTCCCGAATGAAAGGTTTTCCCCAAGGTAAAAATCTGAACCAGCCTTGGTTTCTGATTTTATCACTTCTAATGTAGATTAGAAAACACCAGTCTATATTTTCATATACTTTTTACTTTCCAATATTTTTGCAGAGCTATGTTTATAATTTTTATATTGCTATCTGACCAACGGATAAATGGAAGGAGAAATTATTACTGCCACTAGCTGCCACCTTGCATCATACCTGGATTGAGTAAACGAATAAATAATCAAAATAAGACATCTCTTTCTGTAATCACTCTTCAGACGTTTAACTGTCATACGCGTCATAAGGAGATCTAAATTCATCTGATAGAACCAACAAACTCATCTATAAAGTTGAGACATTCGAGAGATTTCAACACACATAGAAAGCTATAATGTTCCATCTTCATAACCAGACGAACTTTCACACACAAATCGTGTGCAAGTCCATCTTTTTAACGCTAAGGATAATCCAGATTTAAGATATAATGGAAGGATTAAAAAAACTTAACGTGAGGCAAGAAAACGCAATTAAATCTGTATCAAAATCTTGCGTATCTTTTTCGGTGAGCTATATAAAAGCCCATTACATAGTAAAAGCATCAAAACGGCAAATGATTCGCAAATTAAAGAAAAAATAAATTAGCAATTGGGATACGGGGAAGGGCACCAACCTCACAAAATCAAAAATACCCTATGACACAGGTGTATTTCTGAGTGTAACTCAAAACCCTAAGAATCATATTTATTCCGTTTGCCAGCACAGGAATAATTTAAGATGTACTCCTATAAATGTTTATCCCTGACCGCGAGCCAAGTGCGTTCGCCGAATAATGCGCTTCTTCTCATAAAATGTCACGAGTAATACACGTCAACATGATAAATCATTTCCTGCTAGAGCTATAACTGTCCTTCTGGAATAGCAGATATTCTAATCCGCAAACAGAAATGACATTCATGCTGGAAATGTTAGTTGAAGATTACATCAAAATAAAATTTATGTTAAAAATTAAATTGTGAAATATTTTATAATGAATTGTTTACTTGATGTTTTTAGGTAAATAAATCGTAAAAAAATAATTACGATAAATTAAAAATTACCACACTATACGAAAAAACTTTCTAATGCATAATTGCCTGTAGAATATGTCATCACTAAAATAAGCGATGGACATTTACATGCAAATGCACTCCTGTCTTTATAAATATGATGGACATGAGTATAAAAATGCCACTTGGATGTTGGAGTCCATTCCCAACGGCTCTCAGAGCTACATGCGCTGGAAATGAGCATCACGCGAGAGCCACCTCAGCAGCAATATCGGATTTTATAACTCGAGATTAACTGATGTAACTGAAAGCTGAACTTCGCACATGTAAACACTATAGCGTCCACGTGGAGGACTCGGTAACATATGATCCAGCTCCCTTCTTCGGCGAATCTTTAGACAGCAAAACGAAGCTTTCAACGAATCAATTAAAAGTTAAACTAAATTAAAATAAACTTCATCGAATAAGGCAATGTATAATAGAAATCCATAAGGGAAAGAAAGAAGAAATAGTGTTTTTCCAGACTACTGTGGAAAAAGAACCATTTTTTGTGTTTATTTCCGTTAAATTAAGTCAAAACCGTATTAAGATGAATCGATTAAAAGTTGAATTAAATTAAAAATAAACTTCATCGAATAAGGCGATGTATAAAGGAAATCCATTATAGAAAGAAAAAATAGTAATTTTCCAGAATATTGTGGAAAAAATACCATTTTTTGGGTTTATTTCCTTTAAATTAATAATCAAAATCGTATTATTTCACGGAACTTAAGAATATATACAGGAAGGAATTTTATAAGCATGAAAACTACTATGAATTTAAAAAGATAAAGCCGTAACGTGAATTATGATAAACACATCCAGTGCGACTTACAGTCGTACATTTTCCGATTGAAATAATACATCGAGCTACTTCATAAAATTAGGACACCTAAAATAACACCACCATTCAGTTGGAAGAAGGCCAATTCAGCATATACATCGAATCGATTTACAGTGCCCCCAACTTAATAATAAACCGCAATGTTCATCGGGAAATACGGAAGCAAGAGAACCACTGACGTAAACGGATCTATAGCCATGCCAAATTACTAACGCACTCACAGTTTACCCTTAAATAAATAATGAGCTGTCCATCCTGTATCAAAAAAATCCTTTAACTACTCCATGGATGATTACGAAATTGGCCACTTGCAAAAAAATGACTTCAATTCTAAGTAATGTTTACAGCAGATATAATAAACCCGCTTGATTCCAACACTTTCTACGCTAATGAGCATTATATATACTAGGAATAGTAAAATGAATAAGGAAGTTCCTCATACAGAACTGCTGGTTCCCGCACCCCAACTCCTCGAGGAAACTGCGCGAAATATTCTTCTAATCAAACAAATTTCGACATTTATTGAAAATAATTGGCACGAGAGAATCGCTTCGTTGTCTTTCAGATCTTAATTGAGACAATATTAAATTAAGGAAATCAAAAAAGGATGTCTATCTAATGAAAGGCCAATTATCGCTAATAAAATACCGTGTTAAACAGCCCGTTCAGCTAAAAAAGTCGGAAAAAGTATTTACAGTTCGCATATAGATTCGAGGAAATGAATAGCAAATTGAAAATCCAGTTGTTTAGTACACGTGCATCGAATTTTACGCTTTTTCTAGAATCAGTATTCATCCTTGGACACTAATAATTAAAATTCCAGGTGACTAGGAAAAAGTTGTAGAGAAAACTGTTATATTTTCAAATTTATCACCATACCTTTGAATACTTTCTAGCTATTCTCAAGGATACATCATGTTTAATCATTCCTCAACTTGTCGCTAGTTTGTGACAATATAATTAAATAACGCGATATTAGTACCTAAATTTAGTTTTTAATATAATAGCTAAGAAACTAAATAGGCAACAAACTTCCAAGCAAAAACGACGAAAAATAATATTGACCTTGGAGAAAAAGTTGAAGAAGTAAATTTTCCTTCTCAAAACCTACCCTGAGTTTCATTTGTAAAATATTAAAACTACATACGAGAATTAAATGAAAGAAAGTTTCAATCGGGCCAAAACTCGTCAAAGAATCCATCGAATTTAACTTCACAAAAATTCAGCGAAAAATAAATTACGTCTTACAAAATGAAGAACAAGATAAATTATGCCAAAACTACGCATTGGCAGGCAGCAATTTTGAGACTCCAAAAAAACTTCTAGAAAGAAAGGATTGAGAAAAATAACTGATAAATAAAACATGAAAGCAGCATCTATCGCTTCAGCTTTTCATCTTCTTGGCGCCATTCATAATAGTAGAGTTCCTTTTTTAGAGCGATGATCTTGAGAGTATTTCAAAGGTCGACTCAAATTAGACATCGCACATTGGGTTATGAGATCTAGGACCAGATCGTCCGACCTTTAAGGGGAGACTGCCGAAGGGATGACAACAAACAGTAGCGATGACTGATCGATTAGCGTCCTCTTCAGGGGAAAACTAATCAAAGTTTCAAAGACTTCCATTGGAAACTCTCTGAATAAAAAGCGAAATTCTGAGAGAATGTTACTTAACCTTTGATATGGTGATCATAGCACTGATTATCAATAAACATTTCTTTATTTAAATTGAAAAGGACAAAAATTACGTGAAATTTACCAATTACTAAAATAACACTTCAGAAAATTATGGCCGATTTTATTCACGTTAAAATATCAGTAATTGAATGACTGTACTCTACAATCAAGCAAGAAATGTTATGCTTTTCTAATATTGTTAGAATACAGGGAAGTATCACATTCCGACCTTTCGGATCTCATATCACTACAAGGAATAAGTAACTTTGTAATGATATTTGGAGTGGAGCCAACTTCGACTAATAAATCTCATGGCATGAACTTCTCCCAATTGGCATTTATTTCGGTTTCAGAAAGCATGATCATCAATGGGGCGCCGTAAAGAGCACTTAAATGGTACGAACCATCGCGATTTCGAAAGTAGGTCCTCGAATGACAATCGAATCTATTGATTTCTTTTGAGAAAGAAGCTGTTGAGTCATCGAAGAAGAGGAGAATGTTCGCAATCTGCGTCGCGTATTCGCAAAAACTAAAGTAAACCCTGATTTCGAAAATGTCAGGCTATTCTACAAAAATATAGCGTAAATTTCATTTGCAAAATCTTCTTTCGCACGTGAAAAGAAACAATAATACAGGGTAGTCGCGAAGGAAGTTATCAGTCAATATCCTATAACGGGGCATAAAATTTGAATTGCAAATGAAGAATGGATATGCTGATAACATAATCTTACGAGACAGTTCGATAGGAAATTATTCCCCGATTCATCGCTTACTTCCAACCAAGAAAGATAAGGAAATCTTACGAACCACAATCTATTCATGGACAAAATCTTTACTCTGATATAAGTAGACCAACCAGAAACACGAATACCATATCTCCATCTTGGTTGCCTCAAGCTAGGTTCTAAATATTTAAAAATATTAAACATCTCTACTATTGTACGTAAATATTGAAATTCTACTTATTAAAAGATACCAGACACTAGAAAACCTCAACCAACTGAAAAACATCGAAAATTCAAAGGAATATTGTAGAGGTAATTTCAGATTCTATCTCTACGACGTTTTAAACGAAATGAGGAAGTTTAAAGGAATTGCTTCCCGAGATATAATTAACCGAGCAGTTCGTAATTGGAAATTAGGAATGTACTTCATTCACAGCAAAACCAGCAGACATGCGGAACCAAACCATAATTCGCCACTTAACGACGTCGCCCTGAAGGATGGCGACACAGCAAGAGCCACAAATGCGAAAGTCAACTTCACGCTACATTAGCAGATCCCTTCTAGTATTGTTTACGCCGTCGCTGATGACCAACTGACTCGCTTCCCACTAAATGAGGTCGTCTGTACAACTCGCGGCAGACATGACTGCAAACTGAAAGCGATGGGTATGAGAGAGAGACGTGGGGAGGGTCTAAAGCTCTCTGGAAGGAATGAATGGGGGGATGAAGGACAAAACGCACCTTGCTCTCCTGCCCCTTTCGGAATACCTCAACTAAGAATGTCCCCCCTCCTGACCACTTCTGGCTGCCGGTTGAAGGAAACTCTACCAGGTACGCCGCACGAGATTACGGTTCGAACTACGCAGGTGGAATTCCTCAACGTACGCCTCGAAAGGTACCAGAAAAGGGTCCGAAAATTAGGGGATTCTTCCTTAAGAATTCCGCCTTATGGGGGAAGCGTAACGAATTTCGAGGTTTCGCAAACTGAGACGTCTTTTCTTCTTGGAAAACCGTTGAAAGAATCGGCACTGAATGCATTTTTCAGTTTCGAACTCTAACGAGTCCTTAGCGATCAACCGAACTGCAGCGAAGTAGAAATTTCGCCGAATTTGCTATCTTATCCTGCACTGCTAAGATCTTACCCTCTAGATAAGTGAATTACGGAGAAGAAAAATCAGCAACCATGCTCTGAAGGAATTTCACCAATTTCCTCTCAAACTTTCACTCGTTTATGACGTAACTTTACGGACGAACAACATGTTACGTAACTGCAAAACATTTCTTCGCTTCCTTCTATTACGTATCAGCAACTCCGAAAAGAAAGCAAAAATTAAGAATAAAGGTTTTGTTTTAACAGTGAGTGACAGTGACTACACTGAGGGAACCATTATTATATCTACAACATATCCGTGAGTTTTAATGAAGACCACTAAAATAAATCCTAATAAATTCACAACTATAAATCAAATACGCAGTTATAATTTCCTTTGAGATCTACTTGTACTATAGACTGCTTAATAAAAGCGAAGCTTTTATTTACGATAAACTTTCTTTTAGGAGTGCGATGAACAGTAAAAATTGTAAACAAACAATGATAATGTATCACTAAAGCAAAATATGTAAATGAACAAGAGAATATTTCGCGAAGATGAATAACAAAATGTCTATACAAAAAATTCTATACATAGTCATGGTACTCAGATAAAAGATTCCTCATAAAATCTCTAGTTATATTTGATTTCCTACGACCATTGACATTTCTAGATCATTAAGGACCGCTCGTCCGACCTTCAAGAAAAAATCCACCTTACGGTGAGTAGAAAGACCTAGAAAGTTGAGTACCAATGCTTCAAGGTAGGTGGCACTCTAGTCAAAGAAAAACGCTCTTCCAGTTAATCTCTTACGAACTGAAGTGATCTCTAGTTCGCTAACGTTGGATAGGTAAGAGTATATATGAACTGTATCGTGAATGATTAATCGATTTGAGAAAACTAGGAAAGCAAGGCCATTTTCAAGATGAAGGAAGTGCTGGAGTGAGTTTGGTTTACATAAGACGTCAAGAAGATTGCGATAGGTTTACAGGTCTACGTGAAATGCTCACCGATCAAACAATATTGAACGAGGACTAAATTTCATCGCGTCTAGACGAAAATTCAAGTGTACTCGGTAATGCGCATCAATTTCATTTATCGAGCGTTGGTTTTTCAATAGCAAAAAATCAAACTAACTATAATATTCATCAAGAAAAAACTCGCTCTTTTGCCAACGTCTATCCAGAATAATCAAACGATGATTCACGCAAAAAGGCTTTAAATTATATTAAAGTGACCTAATTAAGTTTGGGATAAAGAGCTGATATCTCCTTGATGATTAGCCTTCATTAGAGAAGTAATGTAGAAACCAATGAATTAAACGGCATTCCGCATAAAATACCGGAGTTACAAATATATTGCAAGAATAAATACCTGAATGATTTGGTCGCTGATTTCTAATATATGGGCGATATTCACAGAGAAATTATATGCTGGAATTATAACGGTATTCCTTCGTTTTAGCATTGATCCAAGGAGAGAAAAATTCCTCTCATTATTATAAAAACATTTTCAAACATTCAAAGAATCCAAAGGGTCGTTAACAAAGGTCTAACGATTCGTTAACAGGCCGAAATCGCCGAAAAATTCGCGATTCGTTACCAAAAATTTCCGTCCCGAGAGAAGAATGCGAAATCTCAAAATGGCAGTATTAGAATACGGGATTTGGAGAAAAGAAAATCAATGATGTATGGATACATAGTAAAGAATGATCACCACTGACGAAGAAGCCGAATAGAAGCTCCCAAACGACCTTCAATGCTATTATAAAGCTTCAGCATCCGTGAAACACAATGAATTTTAATGAAAATCGAACGACCCGAATTTGAAAACTTGCTTAAAAACAAGAAAGAGACAATTAAGCAACGGACGAACTTTCAGTTATACAGAATCACTTGGATACAATTCTTAGAAAACGAATGCTCGGTATGACTCTTCAGAAGTTCATGTAGCGTCACGGACCTAATGCAGAGTATTTCGAGAACGAATGCCTGTAGAATATCAATTATAGAAACTAAATCTCGAAAAATTGTACCGAATGATCTACCTCGTAAGACCGGTGGCAAATGGCAATGACCTAAACTACAGTAAACTCTCAAGGTACTCTACCACACAATGATCGAACAACGCTTTCAAACTTCTCCGCAACCACCGATTGACCCTGGCAGAATGCGAATATCCATTTACGAATTACGAAATCTTAAAAGTTTCGCCGTCGGCCATGGATTTCTGAGATTCGTCCGAACTAACATCAAAGGTATCAGCGCATCACATAAATCCCGATTCACGGTGCACGCGTGATGTTTAAGAAGCATTCATTCGATGATTTATTTGATGTCCCCAAACCTTCATTTTTTTAATGTTACCAAACACCTTGGAATTGAATTCAAAATTTCTAAAGTTGTTCCCATTTAGAGAAGCCGCTCTAAGACAGAGAAGAAAATAAAATTCCAATCAAAAATCGATTAAGCTATATAAGGACGAAACTAGCAACGGAAAGACTATCCAGTCAATTTCCTTAGATAAAACATTTTATTTTTAGCGGAAGGAAAACAACATCCTCTTGAAGATAAATAGATACGATCAACACTTTCTGAAGTTTACGCCTCCACAGTTTTTTCGGGATATAACGACCAAATGGTCCCAATTTTGCAACCCACATCTTGTGTTTTCTCGTCTAATTTCGACATCTTAAGGAAACCTACGACTGAAAGTTCATTTTATTCTTCACGTAAACAAGATTATGTTCTCATCTGGGGAACAACACATGCATAGGTAAAATACATTAAATATTATCGCGTGAATAGCCAGTCCAAGTACTTTTAATGTATTTGAATGATGACAACGATTTCCGATTCGTTGAGAAACTGCGACCGAATGTAACGAAAAATTATTAAAAACTTAAATGCGTAGAGAGGGCAAAGATTTTGAATTAAGAATCGATTACCATCACGCAGTAATTTGCGTTTTAACTGGGCACAATGATCAGTTAATAATGTATGGTAAAAATAAAAGGAAGAGCTCGAAGAACTACAGTAAACAATTCTAAAACGATTTAAAAATATAGTTTTAAATATTCGAACGATTATGCAAGTATAAAAACGTTAAAACTAGGAATAGAACTTATTTTGTTAAGTTAAAAAAGGACTTCCACAAAAGAATACATAGTAAAGTTTCCAAAACATCGCCGCTGTGTGTTTCAATTTCCTTTACTTTCACGTACTTAATAAGTTAACAATGCGTACGGAAAAATCGTTAACTTAAGTCCATTCTTGCATTAAAAGAGCATCGTGAGAGAAAAATTCACCATCATCGCTTAAATTCGAATAAGAATCCGTTTCACTAAAATAAATAATTTAGCAGCTTAAAATAATTCCAGAAAATAATTTCAATCCTCACAGCATCTCACCTTCCAATTAACAAAAAAACTCCGTCCCACTTAAACCGAAATCCGGATTCTTATCCACCAACATAAAAACAGCCCAAAAAACTCGAGAATTACGTCGAGACAGCCAATCGCGGAGGAACAAGACAAAAGGATTGGAGAGACAAAAGCGGGGGATATTCTCCAGGGAAACTCGGGGAAGACGGCAGACGTAGAGGGGGATCCGTAGCTAAAGAATCGCCTCCAGATGCCCACAATAAAAGCAACAGGTCCCAGCATCGCTTTAAATACTCGCGGTTGTTATGGAGACCGCGAGCCAAAAGCCACAGCATCACTTTCGGGATGAAAGGAAGCAAATGAGAGATGGATCCGATCGAGCGAGAGGGTATTCCGGTCTCGTACGGGATAAAAAAATCGCATCCGACGGCGCTCCCGTTCTCATGGCCCAGTTAACACCCAGAAAAAGACACGCCCGAGCAGAAACGGGTCAGAGGATTCCCCGAAAATAATATCAACATCGCGAATACTTGGAAAATGATCGAAGACAAATGCGTGAATAACCGTGCGCCTCTGACCTCGATAAAAAAGTGGCTGATTAAAGGTAGATATTTCATTCTACAAATGGATAGGTGGGAAAATTACGAGACCAAATTGAGGGCTAATGACATTACGACATCGGACACGATATTTTTCATTCTGATTAAGCAACCTAGTTATAGCGAAAAGGGACCGATATAATTATGAAATGTATTCCCAGATGACTCGAACTTGTTGAATAAAACAGTTCGTTTACCAACAACACCTGTAAGTTTTGCTTGGGCTTTGAGGTAGGCCATCATTAGCCGAAACTAGCCGACCGAAAAAACTTGGGAGATGGTAAAAGTTACATGTGTTTTTGGTCAAACCTTTGTTTTACTTAATAAGTTTCGGTGATGTCTGAGTTCCACGAAAGTTACGGCTTCCTCCGTGAATTTTATGCTCCCAGATGCCTCATAGCAGAGCTTCCCGATTACGATTTTCTTAAGGTATGGGAGAAAAGATGGGCAAAAATAATAATGTTCCTAGATAGCAAAGAAAACGAAACTTATAAATATAAGTATCACAGAAACCAAGGGAGACTACAAGTTCGACAGCAGTGTGTCAGAGATGATTAAAACCCTCGGCTGGGAATCCCTCGAGGATAGAAGAAATGAGTATAGGCATAAACTTTTCGAGAAATTTTTGAGTAGCGATTTACATGAAGAAATAAGCGAATTCGTGATTCCCGTACTCAGTGAGCGTAGTTTTCGAGACCAGACGTCAAAAAGATTCCGCGAAATTATAGCGAGAACAGATAGCTATTTCTGGTCTCTTTTTCCAGATAGTATTAGGTACGCAAACCAGATGGTTGGTTAGGGAGTTCGGTGTATTCACACCCCCTGCCATACGCCTTACGGCGGTTAGCGGGGTATTAATGTAAATGTAAATGTAAACCAGGTTCGATTACTATTAATGCAAAGTGTGCCTTCCAATTACTTTTCGCCAACAAACTAAGAACAATATATTGCAAAATTCACTACCTTTACACCCATTAGTTTGTACCCGACCTTGGAAAATTCCAATAGAATTCGTGTGATAAGTCCACACGCACGGAAAGATACAAAATTGCGTATATGACAATGCAAGCAAAACCTAGTTTATAATAACCCCTACGGTAGCAGGAAAATAACCCTAACAGACGCTTTAAACACGCGACCTTTGCCATGAAACCTATTAACGGTATTAATTCTTTTTCGCTTCTTCCTAACAAAGAATGCGACGATAATGTCCCAGTATCTATTCAAACTGGAAAAAGGGACGATAGCCACGATTCGAACGAACGTGACTTGGATGACGCCGTAACCTTTTAAATCGGCACGAAAATAACATGCATGCTCGCAAACAGAACTGCTATCCTCGGTAATGCTATCCTGGCCTAATGAAAAACATTAAAACGGGGCTCCAAGGTTTAAGAGCCGGCGCCAAGGATTAAGATCCCATAGCCAATGAGTTGTTATCTGGATGACTGCCGGGAAATTCGGTGTCATTGTTAGTGGAAACGATAAACAGCATATATCTATGATGTAAATACCGGAGCGGAGAATTTGGTCCGGAAATCATTCGGCGAAACTCGTGAGAAAGAATAAAATTATCGTTACGGTCCTTCAATGAGGCAATGCCAAAAACGAGAATCTAGGAAAGTGGGGCGAATATTAATCCCGACAACAGAACTGCAAATATTTAGTACGTTGGTTTACGAGACCAAATGTTCCCTAGATAATCCGCGGATTAGAAAAATAGAAAGCCGGCCAGATTCTGTCCCACTTAATTTAAAAAATATCCGGAGCAGCTGTGAAGGGAAATTTCCGGATTTCTACCTTGAAAACTTATATTTGGATGGTTGAATATTTAACGCTATTTAACGAATCGCATTTATCGAATAAAATATCCGTATGAATCAGTTTTAAATTGGTAATTACACAACTGAAGGTAATTGAAGAGTCATAAATAGGTAGTAAGCGTAAATCCTTCAAGCTTTACAGAATAATAAAAACTTTTCCCATACCCATCACTTGGATCAGTGATGCCAAACTACCTCACTCCTCACCTTGACTAGTAAGGCTCACTTCCTCACAAATGCTTCCCCTACGGTGGAGGATGTAGAGGTTAAACTGTCCTACGAGCTGAGTTAATTACTGAAATACGGAACAAATAAAACTTACGATGTTCCGAAGAAATTAAACGGCATTTATGTATCCAATACATCAAAGAACATTTTTCGATAAAACTTTGAATACTCTTTCACTAGCGAGACCTACCCCCAAACTGAGTATTTCTGCCAACGATGCAACATTTGTATAACCACGCTAACAATGAATCTGAGCATATCCCAACCCATGTTGTGTCAGAATGCGGGTGTTGACGATGAGTGACTACACCCAGAATCGCGTGTTATCCTTACATTGCACTCCGGAGACAGACGAAGAAATGCTTACTCTATAAACACGCGAAGTTCACCCATCGGGAGGATTGATTGCTGCGGACGTAACGTTCTTCCGCAAAGATCTTATAAATAGAGCGAAAATCCATAAACAACTAACACCCGTCGATGAGATCGAGCCGATAGAAAAGTCTTTCTCCGCATTGGGAAAACAAATCGTGTTGAAAACCGGATCGATCTTAGCACATTCCGTATAGAAAGAGGTTATCGAGAGTGTATCAGGCCGAAGGACACTGCTGACAGACAGAATGTTAGGAAAGAAGATCCGAGAAATTTTAAAGATTGACTCAAAAGCTAGAGATGTTTTCAAATTTACCAAGGTTCCATTTGTCTATATATACTAAGGCTAGAAAAACAACGAAAAATGGAGGTACTTTTCCAAAGTAATAAGGTCCGGGGCAGGCAAATCCCACTAATTAAAACCCTTATATGAGTAGTGCCGTTATACGGGCGTGAGTCATCGATCCTCAGACAAGCTCTAAGGCTGTGGGTGTATCCCTTCTTGAGACGGCCTGAGAACTGCCCATCGGGCGTAGGACAATGGCAGAGATGCCCAGATAGGGGAAAGTTAATTCTGGGAAAGTAGGCGGAAATCAAACGATTAAGAAAACAAGCGAAGATAATGTATTGCATTTTAATAAGAATGAATCATTCAAAATACCCAAACATGGAGTTCTTTCACGATGAAATCGTAATATTTTACGTATAGAATGATATAAGGAAAACTTCCTGAATAGAACAAATAACAGGAGTACCAAAACTAAACAAGTTTTAAATATATGCTAAAGTTTTGCCGAAAACGATAAAAGAAGGATGCGATGTACATGGAGAAAGAAAGAACCAATTAGTGTAAAGGTTATCTTATAGATACCTCGAGGATAAGTGTTTTGGTACTCGGAAGGCCTAATCCAAAATAAAGATACGAAAAATGTTCCCCGTTATTATCTTACATTAAGTCAGGGATAGCCGACCTAAGACGCAATATGTTTATTAATACTGGTAGACTCGGACATATATTGAAAATGAATTTCTTAGTCAATAAACATATATAATCACAAATACAAATACTTACACATAAAGAATAACCTTCCGATGACATTTAAAGAGCGCGTTTATTATTTTTTTATTGACATACTTTATGGCACACAATTTGTAGCGCATCATAGTAGTTCGCATACCACATCTCAAATAAAAATTAAATAATGGATGCATTAATTGTAAAGGGCTTAGCTTCCCCTACTCCAATTCATCCATCACTGAACTAAAACGCATACAATTCTATTTATTTCCTTAAGTTTTTAAGTTCCTTATTGGGTATAGTTATAATACCCCCTTTACCATCCAAAATCTCTCTGCAAACACATCACGAATTCATACCCAGCTAAGCCAGATTACTTTTCAACCTGCCTCTGACATAAATACAAAAACATCTCATGGACCTTGAAACGAGAGAGGCAATATCTTCATGAACGGTACCACTCATCTCCAGGCCCAGACTGGGACTGACGGGAATCTCATCACTTCCTACTCCTTCAATTAAGACCCTCAAAAAGACCCTTAAATTCCCCTCTCTCGCACAACAATGCGGTAGAAATCGCTTGCAATCTTCACATTTACTGCGTGGTCGACATCGAACTTAATGAAGCACCAGTTGGACAGGAGCTGGAGATTTAGACAATTTAGCCGCAGGGATGAGTTTTACAGCTTTGAAGTGAAATCGATACTCCGGATTTCTAAAACCGATCTTTTTAATCCATAAAATCCCACGGACACGAATGGTGATCCACGTCACCCCATGGCTGCAGTGGAAAGCGGAGCAGAAAAATGGGAGAAAGCGGCAGAAATATAGGCGGTGCAGCGCAGAAAGGTCACTGAGGCTATGAAATGGAAAATCCTACGAAAAGGAAGGTGTAAAATGGGTGTTTGGGCAGGAAAGCGAAAGGAGAGGCAGACAAGCGGAAGTGCGTCACGTGAAAATATAGAGAAGTAAGTGGGTGCGAAATTGGAGCACGCAGCTTCAAGTTTTCGCCACGCTATTTATAAACATACGCTCATCCGCCGATATAAACAGTACAAGGTCGAACCACTAAATAGTCAACTTACCGACAGAAATTACTATAGCCAAGTTCCTGCAATTATAAGGAAGAAAATCCTTAAATGTGTACCTCGAAGTACACCGTAACATTAGTTCGGCGAAAAAGCGTATGAAATTGTTCGTTACGGGAGATTTCACTTTTCATTTCGATGAAAGGCAATGAAAACAGCGTTATTTTAATTTATTCCTCAAACTTCTTAATTATCGTAAAATACTTAATAAATTTCATTAAAATTTAATTCGTGCCATTTGTATTGCTAGTAAAAATATTTCGCATTTTTTATCTCGTGACCTTGATCTGACACTTATAACATCAATGTCTTTTTTTGATTGCTCGTTTCAGAGATCGCTCTCTAATTCTCCATATGTATATTCATAACTCATACATATCTTCCATAATCAAAACGATTCACAAACTTTCATCAAACAGAAATAATAATTTTTACCCCTATTAAATTATAAAACTACTTGAAATGAGGAAATAATATTCTAGTTTAGATGATGACATCCGCACTAGTTGCAGATAAAAATACGCTAATATCTAATTTCTTTGTTCAAATTTTGATTTATTTTTGAAAATATATTAATATTACTCCTGATCACTCATTTCGTAGCCGATATGAACTATCGTTCTCACATTATAACTTCAAAGGCTTAATCACATGGAGAAATTAACAACATCAATGCCTAGAAAACATAGATTGAATGCCAAGGTCTTCGGAAGCACACCCGATCAATCATCTTCAATGCGTTTCGTAATTAAGACGGTCATTCAAGACCAATCCATAAGCCTCTTACCGAATTAGATCGATGAGATTCTTTCCATCTGTTAGGAATTTCCGAAAAAAAGAATATGAACGATATGAATGCCCCGTTGGCAAGGACACACTCGAGAAAAACTGGGTCGACAGATGGGGGAGATAAAATTAGCAAGTTCACTTCATGAGCCTCCACGTAACCCGATAACGACCAAAGGGAATAAAAACCCTTTATGTCCCTAGCCTCCATTACGGCAAACCCTGAGGCAATCGGCGAGAACCCATTAATCATGCCATTAGCGAAAAGACAATCGAGGGGGAAAAGGAAAGAGTACCAATTTGATTAACATAAATAGCCATCACGGAAGAGACGTGGAAATTGAACTCTCCGTTCCATTATTCAAGAATGAGACACGGGTTCGATTCCGGGTCATTTTTATTTTTTTCCTTTTCTATTATAGGTCATCCTCCTCCTGGACATGACGTGACGGACCAGGAAAATATACAGGTCAAGCGCTTTTAGAAATAATGAACACGAAAATAATTGAAAAGGAGCGGAACCCTACTTATGAATTGCGTGGAATCTGGAACGCACGGCCGATCGCAAAAATAGCTAGGTCGAGGTTCAGAAAAGAGACTTGGTGACATCAAATATAACGAATGCCTCGTCACGCATGAACTCGAGCGTGCTTGTCACTAGTAATCGTTCTTTGCCTATTCGTTGTAAAAACATTTTATATTCAAAGCGGCGACGGTAGTGGGGAAAACGTAACGCGGAATGTCACGCAGGTTAGACTGACTAACCTTCGACCACGCAAGTCACTTCTTCAAACGACGCTCACATAAGAGAGTAAACATTTCGTAAGAATATCGAAGTAAGTTCAGACAGCGTAGGGGCAATCTCAGCTTCACTCTTCATCCGACTGGGTGGTAAAATATCAAAAATCACCAAATTATAGAAATTTCTATGTCCACTAAAACTTAGCAAGGAGGAAAAATTGGCCTTGGTTTGATGATGATGCCATTCAAAACCATCGCTAACTATATATATTTCTTAGTGAATTATTTATATATTTTATTTCGTAGTGAAGAACAAATATCCACTATGTAATTAGAGATTACCAGAAAATGAAGACCGTAACCATTAACCGGGACAGCAAGAAGGCTCTGATGAATTAAAAAAAAATAATTCAATGCAGATACAGATCAGTTTTTATTTTAAAAAAGACTGAACTATGATCAAAGAAAATCCCTCAAAATTAGATTATACGGGTTGGTTGGGTGAAATAAATTCGAAACAAAAAAAAAAGAGAATGGAAAGTTGATTTCTAGACCAAAGTACTGGATAATATAGAGATAGGGAAAACTTCTTCTTCAGAGTATTTTCGTAGCATCATAAGGCTGCATTTGAGTGGGTAAATAGGAGCAATTCATATAGACCTAAACAAATATTAAACATAGCAAAAAGGAATTCTACAGCTTAGAAAAGAATATTCTCATTTTTACGTGACTGGATAAACGAAGCAGGCACAAAAAATTAAATACTTAAGCTCCAAGGAGAAATATTTCAGGCTATCCACCTCTGCCATGATAAAAAGCAATAACCTGAAGTAGACATAAAAATAAATTCCAGTAGATTCTAATACAAAACCACTCGACCTACTTCTTTTGATTACAAGAAAGAGGTTAGGATCAACGACTTGGGCCATGACTTAATGTTATTATCTATGAAGTAACATGGAACTTTAACCAATCACAAAACAGCTACATAAGAGACATCACAGGTAATGATTTGAAACCTCGGTCATTTCGCGATAAATACCGAGGTTGGAATAAGTTAGCAATTTCCATCAAGAAAGACTATTAAAAAAGAAAAATATTAACTTGTGAAACCAATTGAAAATGAATGAACGCATTTCAATTCACACCAATACGATGAACTTTAATCGACGGATCATAAGTCCAAGTTCCTCGGCATGTTTTGATCGATGAACTAAAATCAACACCACAAACATGTTTCTAATGTTTTCCTACGGCTTCCGAGACTTCGATCCCGTTACTAAAACGGCAAAGTGCCGGTCCACATTCAAATTAAAAGCGAATTCACGGTTCACGATCGCGAAATCGAGCCAACCGTGGCAGATCCAGCCAAATATATCTCAATAAAAAAAAACGAAAAGAAGAAGATACTGGGCAGCTCTTTCTAAGATTCAGGAAACGTCAAACTAAAGCGGAAGTTTACGTAAAATCGCCTCTGGTGAAGGTTTTCCTTAGGAAAATAAAAATGCAGCGGGAGGCCTATGTCAACCGAGTCCTCCGGCCTTAAGAGAGAATAGAGAAACACTGCGAAGACCGTATGTTTAACGAGAGGACGCCTATGAACAGCTTTGGTCCGTTACAGGGTACGCCAAGCGCTCCATTCAAACGAAAAAACGGTATGTGGATGGAGGGGTGATGCTTAAACGCCACAGGGTAACCGTGAAAGCGTCAGATAAAAACTGTGAGGTTGAATATAGCATCCCGTGTCGGTCTTCCCCGAACGACATCGATGTTCTTACATAAAAGCCTGTCCAAACAAGTATTTATCACAAATGTGAAAGGTAAGGAATATGTAAACTTTGAAGATTACTCCTATGGAAAGATGAATAATACAGCTAACGGAAGATTGGAAAACTCCTCTATCGATATCTTTATGTTTACGGCTTTTGGAAACCAGAGGGTTCAGAACCAAAACAAATATAAAGACGTTGCGGTGAAAGTGAAGTTATAAAGTTACGCCAACTTACCCTCAACTACCGCTAAAACCTTCTTTTGGTAAGGCAGATGAAGCGGATCGAGACAGAAGAAGCTCAGACCGTAAAAACGAACATTTTAAGAAGATGAGATGAGCAATAAAACGTTAAAATTACAACTGCGGAGCAGATTGAACGCCAATGAATTAAGAAAGTAGTAAAAAATTTAAAAATAAGCGTTGATTGAAACGTGGCTATCGTCTGTTTTTTGTAGTCTAAAAAAGTCACTCAAAGGCAACATAAGACGCTAATGAATGGATATTCGGAAATCTCGACAGCCAAGTAAAATAATGTACGAAATTAATATGAGAAGGGGTCATTTCATAGTAATATCCACAAAGTCTATTCTATCTGACCGACTTAGCTAATTCACCTCGAAAATAATTTCGCTGAAGGTAAAACGGCGGGTTAAAATAAATTGTGCTACTTACAAACTATTTTATTTGAATGAAATAATATAAAACATTTTTTAATAAAATCAAAAATACCACAAAAATTTAATCACATACTTATATAATGTTATGTATCTAGAAATTTGTAAA
Organism: Pachydiplax longipennis; assembly: GCA_036926295.1. Lineage (NCBI taxonomy): Eukaryota > Metazoa > Arthropoda > Insecta > Odonata > Libellulidae > Pachydiplax > Pachydiplax longipennis. The sequence continues at coordinate 40,012,281 of JAVFKF010000009.1, read as the reverse complement.
CAGAACTGCTAACAAGTATAAATCAATCGTAACGGAGAGACAATTTTGATAAGGCCGCGGCAAAAACCAATGCGCCGTGACCTCTAGTTTTGGAACCTATGATCAATCACGACATGCCGAATTAAGAGATAACTAAAAATTTCTCCACAAAACGAACAAAAGTAAACTGTGCTATCAACCCGTCCCTGAGTTCTGAGGAGCATAACAACCACCGATTCAATAAACCCTATCATTCAGTTAGATAAACATCGCCTTACCGTTACCCTACATCCTCACCAATTCATTACCATCCTTGGATTCACGTCCTTCTCCGATCTTACTTCTGATTTCATAAAAATGCGAGTTCGCGAACGATAAAGTCTCTGATAAACTACGAGAATTCAAGTCGCTGCTTAAGTAACTAACTAAACTGCCATAGAACAACCTGCCAAACTCTCGTTTACTGCAGTCGAGAGAGAAGAACTCAGATTTTTCCTTCGCGTGATCGGCCACCATCACGCGAGGCGATAAAACACGAGATTTAACCCGAAGACGGCGTCGCACGACTGCCCAAATGCTAATTTCAGACGCCGATCCAGTAATTGACAGATGGAGCGCCACGAAGATGACCGCTGGACGAATAACCTTCCGCAGAACGAAATGGAATTCAAGGTTGAGCGAGCAATTAATCCATTAATTCATCTTCTGAGCGAGACCGTTCTTTCAGAAAGAAGCGATTACATCAAATTGTAACGATGGGCTGAAATCGCAATACCCCCGGCGTTCTCATACGAAAAATAACATTCAAACCATCCTAAAGACGATAAATATTCATGGCTTATAACCAAGGATCCTAGAGGCACAAATTATACGAAAACGTTCGAATCGGTGATAAAATGCGCAACTTTATGACAGCCGAAATAAGACCATTATCTCACGCGATAGAGGGAATCTGTAATTGCGGCAAGAGAAACGGAAAATCCCAGTGGAAGAGAAGGTGTAGAGGAAGGTCGTTGCTGCGATGGATCGATATTAAAAGGACACGTGGATCGAAAGCGATCTTCGAAAAAGTGATGCAAGGCCTCGCCGTCAAAATCGAGAACGAACCGAAATCAAGCGCTTTCGTGGAAATTAATGCTAAATCCTGATTAAACGTGCAAATCTACAAATAGTCCCTCGCAAGGTGAAATAAGTCGACCCATTAGCGCTTTCCTGAAGGCCGCTAGGTTGACGTCACCTACGTACTTTCAGAATTAAAGGAGACTGTAATAGGCGCCAGCATTTCATGATCGATTATATTCCGCTTTAACTAGAGGGACAGTGCAATTACGTTATTTATCACAATTAACTTTCTGGCTGTTATGCAAAATATCGAAATGCGTATTAAAACTAAAGGACACTCAAGGTCTAAAGACACGATCGAGGCTTCCACTACGAATTACGAAGGTAAAAGGAAAGACTCCGCTTTTTATCAAAGATTTAAATATTTATATTTTAATAACAGTTAAGAAATTAAAAAACAACTATAATATGGGAAGAAAATCTTAAAGTGATATTTAGATAAATTGAAAAGGATGGATTTCACATCATAGGCTAACTTCTGAGTTACGTAAAAATTTCATACAAGGCCACTCGGTAATATTCGACGGTATCATCCTTTATGGCTTCCTTACAACTAACTCATACTGAGTATTCTTACATACTCGCCATTGTTCGTTTTGTAATGCTTGTAAAAGATACAGCAGACCAAACGAAAGATGTTTACATCCATTTTCTTGAACCTGCAAGATTCCGCAATAACACAATAATAACAATATTAAAAGATATACCACAATCTAAGACCTCTCAATACGAAGAATAAGATTCATATACGGAACATAAATCTCACTTCAATTCTCATTTTAGCTTCTGGTTTTCCCCAGGATAGTGTATTTATACAAGATACGACGTTACCCCAAGCGAAAACAGCATCAAAAATAGACCGATTTTACTCCCCAAACAAAGGAAAATTCCGCTGCATTGAATCCTGCGGGTGGATTCGCCAAGCCATTGTTCCACCATTTTAAAAGATGGCGATAGTCGGAATAAAAATGACCTTTTTATAGCGCAAGCATCCTTTTCCTTCGCTTTGAGCTCCGACTTTCTTCGGAAGCTTCGCAGTCTGTGTACATCTCAATTTATGCCTCGAGTCAAGGTGCGCCTTTCAACTACTCCATCAACAAATCCTCGCCCATTAAGATGAGCTCGTAAAGAGTGAAAACTTCGAAGAAAGCCAAAGGTATTCAAAGGGAAACAACCCCGTACGAGGCGTTAATAGTAGTTACGCAACGGTGAAACGCCCCCCGAAAATAAAGGAGAGGCATCTGGTGACCAGAGTATTTCCGTCCAACCTCGTGACGTCAACAGCCGGTTTCTCGCACTCGAAAGAATAACATAAAAAAGAACGAAGAAAAAGTGATGAGGCAAGGCCGCCTCGGTTCTTGTGTCCGAGATCTTGAGGACGCTAGAACCGGCTGTATTCATTAGACACACCCATCTTCCTGATGGAATTCCGCGATGCGTGCTTCTGGAGAACGCACTGAAAGAGAGGCTTGTACGCGTGTCCTCGGATGGCCTTCGGAAGGAGTTCTCTCAAACTAAGCCAGCGTCCCTCAGAAGAAGTAGGCGCTTACGACTATGAGGAGACTCAAGATGAAGTCACAGCTAACAGTCGAAGGTCAGCGGCCCTCGGTATGGACCGGTGAAGGTGGTGGCGTACCGGAAAATCCGGGGGCCAAACAGTAGCAAATTGGGGCCAATGCGTAGGGAGTCTTATTGGGGTATGGATGCCCAAAGTTTCGGAAGACCCTCAAACACTGCGAAATCTGCGGATGTCATAAGCATCCATGTTCAGGAGTTGTTAAAGGCCCTCATTGATGGGCATCTCAAAGACTATCACCAATTCAAAAGGAAACTACGACACAATAGAAGAATCTTAGCATACAAATATGCAAGGACGGAATCAACAACCAGCACCGGCCTGTTCATTAAAAGGGAAAGGACCATTTCCTCCTACACAACGCGCTCCAAAATAATAAGAACACTTAAGCATTAGTGACAACGAACCAAATATCATCTTAAGAATTCCGCTATAGGTAGGACAAGGCCCGAGAATGCAGACCTTTACCACGGAGTTCCCTAAAAAGTCTAGTCGTACGAGTCTGTTCCTTTCGAATTTTCGCCCCGTGGAATGGCCCTGGAAAAGACACCTACACGCAAGGAGAGGCAGTGTTTTCGACGTCGTGAAACCTGCTGAAACTTCGTAGACTGTAACCAGAGATAAAATTAGACAAGTCCTCCAAGGCTAGGTTTAGAGAAGAAGTACTGGTAGACGCTCGTTAGATACTTATAATAAACCTTTTACCAAGAAGCATTTTAGCAAAGTACCAGGGTATGTTCAAAATGGAAAAGACTAAGAAAAGGACAATATTGGCCTATCATTATATTACCTGAAACCCGCAAAATATGCATGATTTAGCCATTTTTAAAATGAGAACTGTAAAGGCCAAGCATGGGATAAGTTAACTTGTATTATCAACTGGGCAAATTAAATAAAATAGCTTACTTTGCATATAATGTCGATGAATTTATAATTAATAGAAACCCCATACTTGCATAACAAATCAGCAAACAAGTAAGAATGTGTTAACAAGATGAACATTTATGAATGCCAAATGTATTTGATAAAAAAGTCTCGTCATCTTCAATAAACAATCGGTACACACACCTTCCTGCCACCAATGTCAATAATGACGATGATTCCGATTAAACAACGAAAACTTCACACAAAAGGATACCTTCGCTTCATCTCAAAAACGAAACAAGAGTTTCAGAAACGATTTTGATAACACGGAAGGAATGTCCGTGAGCATTTCACAACAAATTTCTCGAGAGCTAAAAATCACACGGAAGTTTCAATCATAGGGAAGTGCCCCATCTTCATGCACCGATTCGCTCACTTCCTAGGACTTTGCAGCAGGAAAATACCGTGCATTGTTCAAATAGAAGCTGCAGAATTCACCGACGTCGCGCAGGGGAACGAATTCCACGCAGTCAGCTCTGGCAAACATTCGAAACGATTAAGACACAACCGATCGCAACCAAGCACACCTCGCCCAAAAGCAATTGGAAAGTATACAATGAATAGCCTTGATATGTGAGCCTAGTTGTCCTCCTGTGCATATCTAAACTTCCCAATAGACTTATAAAAGTCGCCAAGAAGATATGGCGCTAACTCAAGAAGATGTTTCAAGACATATGAAATGGAATGAATCATAAACCACGAGTTAATAAGATAAGCAAATTCTGCGATAAAGAACGAAGAAAAGGAATCCAAGTCACACTTTTATCTCCTTATCTCTTCTATTTTTTATTCGCGATAATAATTGTCCAAACGAGATGATTAAATGATGGTCCGAATCTATCACTGAGTATAGATGGAACCGACCCTATTCGCTAAAAATAACATGGCGGAAAGTTTCGCGAGAATCTCCGACAACAAAGGGTACCGATATAATGGCATCTAAAGAAAAAGATTGAAGGTCGACGTCGCGTGCCAAAATCTCGCCTTTTTACCTGTCGAGAATTTCATGGTGCCTGAACAAGGATAAACAGGGTAAAAAAGTTTATTCGAAGTTAACGAGGCAAATGTTTACCATGCCAATCTATCTTCGAAACAAAAACATCTGAATATAGAAATATAACGAGCAGAGAGAAGATAAGGAAAAAGAGCATAACTTAATAAATTAAGTATAATTATAAGTAATGAATTATATCCATTGGAGATACTTGACAATAGTGTTCCGCTCTATTCGGTCAATTACAGAAACTAATGCGCTAAGGAGGCAAGATATGTAACTCAAATACTAAGAACTGCTAAACGTCGTTAGACATACACTCCTAAAAGTTTAGGTGCGTACCTCGTGCCTAGAATATTAGGTTATTCAACACTCATACCGGAATTCATAGCATTAAATTTTATAAACGGAAGAAAAATTAGTAATATAGTAAAAAAAGTATTGCCCTATTAATAGCAAGTGAAAGTAGTATATTAGTAGCTAGTATATTAGACGAATTCAAAATTAGATTACGTTCTAATTAATCAAATGTCATCAATTGGAAACAGGAAAATGAATGATTAGAAGAGGAGAGCGAATGGAAAGCAGTAAAACATGAATGGTCCTACTACCAATTACAAGAACTACTCTCTTCAAATTAAAGCGGAGCGCTCCCCAAAGGAAGTCAAGTCATCCCTTATCTATCCTTCCGGGACGTCGACAGAAACCCTCCGAACGACAGCAGACATAAAATTGCCCCGACTTGAAAATACTTCCCCGCGGAAAAATGCACCGCGCACTTGAACCCTGCTCGCAGGGAAGGTCGTAATTCCGAAGTGGCGAGACGGGGATGAAGCAACTGGGGAGGAACACCCCTTTCGACGACGTTCACACGGAAGACCTGCGGCGCCCACGGAGGGGGCGAGTGGGTGGAGAAGGCGTGGTGCTCCCGAATTAGAATCGGAGAGGTAGGCCAAGGAGTGGTAAAAGGCGCCATTGCATGAAAGATACGCGCTTGACGGAAGGCCTCAATGGTAAAATGGGTGTGTCGGGGGGGAACGAAAAAGAAAAAGCGGCAATGAAAGATACGGCTTCATCGAGAGAGAAGAGAGAGGAATATAAGCGTCGCTAATGGGAGGATGAAGTTTTTTTTGTGACTCGGTGCAGCGACACTCAAGTGGATCAATACGAGAGATAAGCACGGGAGAAATAAAATGCTGAGAGCGACAGGCAGAGGGGCAAATGAATGGGGAGGTTGGGGTTAACAGCCCTGGAGTCTCGGAGGAAAGAGATTTCAACACTCAATTCAAACCCAGGCAGATGGAAACTAAAGTTGCTCTCGCTTTAAAACCGTATAATTTCCGTAATTGCGCGGGGAAATGCAGTGCAGTTTGTATGCAGGATAAACTGTTGCCTTTTCCCACAATACCACTTTCCCAGCTTCCCGCTATAGAGGGGCATATAAATCCATCTTCACACCTTAAGTAATCAAATGGTAAAGCTTTCCGCTAGATTAATCTTATTACCTTTCCCGTTTAACTATGTACAACAGGAAACTTCCTTTCAATTTCCAAGCATTTGGATAACGTTTGAAGGTAGGTTGGAAACTTTTAAGTTTTAAACTTACCAATAAAATATATATACTAAGAAAAAACTATCCCTTTCGAACCGAAAATAACTACGAATAATATTTCTCTCTCAAATTTTCCACCAACAATTTGGTTTTTACCAAATTTGTTTTTCTCGTATTTTTTCTTTCTAATTTTAACATCAAAGTCAAATATTTACCATACGAATGAGGTTATGTGGAAGAGAAGCCAACTTGGGCTTAAGCTCGCCTAAAAAAGAATTTATTCAATCATTCATCCTTTTCTTCAAGTCATTTTCATAGGTCCACCAGTATGTAACAATTTAATTTACTTTTCTATATAATCCGAGCCCTAATACAGAAAAGCCCTGAGTTTGTCAATTACAATGGAATTTACCATAACGATAGTTTTCTCATTCGTAATGAAATTAATTAATCGCTAGAAACTTGAAGGAATCAGGAAGGCAAAATGGTTCTTTGAGTGCAAGAAAAATCTTGCATTCATATTTAGAATTAACACTCGAATTAAATTTATTCTGGTAATACGTTCCCGTAGTATTGTGCCAGGTAAAACAACTGCCAAATTACACACTCAGAGGAAACAGAGAGGAAGATTCAACACCTAATAAAACAAACTGGAAATACGCCAACTAAGACAAACACATCATAATTTGCGTGCGTTGAATTTGGTCCACTGAAACTCGGTCAAAAAATCCTTTAATCCCGTGCATTAGCATCATGGAAGCAAGGGTGAATCATTTTCCATTCAGAAATATAAGGCACGAGTCAGCCATCTGACGCACCATTCTCAGAACCACAACTCACTGCGAATGAATTAGCTAACTATGCAATAAACTATTTCACAATATATATGCTATCTAAAACGGAGAGAAGAAATGACAGGATGTGGTCATTATCCCTCAGTCAGCATCATAGGATTCGGCCGGCAGACAGAAGAAAGACGCGCCGCGCACCCAAGGCAGGGTTGAATGGAACCTCTTCAAAGGTCAGACCTCTGAAATGCCGAGCGCATAATGGAAGCGGGCGGAAATCAATACAAACGGGAGAGGTGCGCGACGTCAAGAGGAATGGAATTAAAGGAAGGTGACCATAGAGAACCAAGTAGATGAACAGAAGAATCAAAGCGTAAACGAAGAAACTAATGAAGGAGAAAAATTTGTGCTGGGGAGAGAGAATAAATGCCTTTAGGCCTCAGAAGTAAAATGCATCCGATACTCGCTTTTCCAATAAATGGCAACTTTTAATGCATTATTTTACTGCAAAAATGTAGACTAAATACCCAGTGCGAAAATTTCGCTTTTGACTCTATTACACTCTATTTCCCCACCCAAATACATTTCACCAAACATTACAATCATTAAAAACTAATGCAAAAACTCTAAAGCAGACCTAAAAAGCTCACATTCACATTCTGTATCAATGTCTGCTTCGATAAACATCGTTTGTATCGAGAGATATAGATATGCACACATGCAATAACGAAACTCTGTGATCATATTAAATTTTAACTCGATTTTTTAATCAAACGGTGCATTTTTCATTCGCTAGTCAAATTTTAGCAGGAAGCGAGAAACTTTCTCTTCAGAATGGGGTGTCATGTTTTGATCGAGTGAGAAGGGAAAAAAGCAATAGTCACCGAAAAAAGATGTTTAGAAAAAATATATAAGGATATTTATCCCTATATTCACCGAAAATTCGAAATTTCCAATCAAAGGAAAACAATGCCTACAACGAATTACTAAAACTAACATTTAGCGGCAAAGACATAGGAAGCAGTCTCAACCTTCCATAAATCCCCCAATTCGACTTATTTTCGAAATAGCTGAACGAGCTTCATTATGATTAATAACGAAAAGAACATATTTAATGTTTCATTAAAAGCTCACTTTGTGACAAAGAACAATTTTCTCAGAGGGACGAAATTTTCAAGTAAAAGCGACCACGCCCCGTATTTCTATCCCAGCCCTTGACTTTATTTATGAAAAATATCCAATTTAATGTAGGGAAAAGTTTCGATAAAGGAAAATTCAACCAAGCAGGCAAATGAGGAAAACTACATACGACGGGCTCCTAATTTTTTCGACCTTGCTCCTGAATTTTCTTTGAAATCTACAGAGAAACCCGCTCACAGAGAGGCTATAAATAACACCAAAGCCATAGGACAAAACATTTCCAGATCCCTTTGAGTTAGCTGAATCCGAAATTTTCCTTCTTCGTCCCTTGTTCTGCCTTTAATAGCATTTCAAGAAGGGGGAAAAAGAAAACCTTAGAGATGAAACAGAAAACGCAAAAATCAAACACTTATTAATTTAGGATTTTTTTATAAGAATTGGCGAAAAGAGTTGGAGATTCATAATATAGCGAAATGTAGAGCTACACGAGAAGTTTCGCAAATAAATTGGACAACAAAAAAATTGAGAAGTGTGAATACACATGGAATTAATGCATTCAGTATAAAATCCATGCAAAAGAAGTTGAAGAAGACTTCATCTAACTAGAGGAAAATGCAATCAACCTAAATATTAAACACCGTAATAAGCTCTCACAATTCATCTTATCGAGCAACGAATCATACTAGAGTTTCCATAGAATTTACCACAAAACTGTCGAGATTCCCCATGATTAAGAACAATATAGCAGTTATCATTGATACAATGAGGCTGGGCGAAACGAAAACGAAAAATTCGAGGTTTCTCAACAAAAATACTAAAAATTAATGATCAATAATAGAAAAAAAACTGAGTTTCTGAAAATAAGTATCAAGAGGTGATCATTTCCATTACTTAGCCACGTATAGAATGTTATTTATGCAAGCCCATTCGGTAAGCGTCGTGGAAATATAAAGTTAAAGGTCAGACGATAGTATGCATTTATGGGAAAGGAAGGTGACAGAAGCAAGCTATCATGAGAAAACTGTAAATAGTTCTTGCTTAAAAATGTGAAACGACATTACGTAAGCAGATGCTCTAACATGATTACCGTAATACCGGAAGGGGTGAAACCTTAGGAAAGATAACCAAAACCAGAATCTACACCAGATGACGTATCCAATTAAGCATAAAAGAGCGACGGAAGCGTTAAAAATTTCCAATTATACTCGCAAGAGTATTAAACCCTATTAAGGAGCCATTACTTCTTATTCAATTTCAAGAACCGCTATAAATGTGGTCTTTCCATCCTTAAAAGATAAAACTTGTGAACGAGAGATCTTACTATTGGCAGTGACACCTCGAATTTTCGATTTTCGACACAACAAATTTTCGATTTGGTTATTTCTAGAATTAACCAAGTCACCAGAAGTCACGAGATAGAAGGCAACTTAGAAAGAAGACGATACTCAAGGACCATGCGAGGTGCCTCGCGATCCGCTCTACATAGCAACTCGAGATTAAGAAGATGAAAGGTCAGCCGAAGAACCAAAGATACGGAATCCTACCGAACAAAAAAAAACGGATTGGACCTCAATGAAGAAATCTTCATTCAAAAGGAACATAGTTTACCATTCTTAAAATACATTACGTCCAAACGACGAACTATTCACAGAATATAAGAGTTGGATTATTATAATTTATAGAACTTAGCTGAAAAGCTTTTATTGAGGCGTAATGGGAGAAGAAACCGAGAATAAAACAAAATTGTTAAATAAAATGAAGGTTATATCAATTTCAAAACCTTTTGCTTTGAAGATGGCTATCATTAGTCGAAACTAGTAACCAGGAAAACATACTCAAAACGATAGCAAAAGTTATTAGTGTTGTTGGTAAAAACTGTCAACTTTTAATTTAAAATATGTTTAATTCTTAGTAATGTCGGAGTATCCCAACGTTACGACCCCTCCGTGAATATTACAATAAATATAATAATAAAACTCATTATTAAGGAATAAAAATCCTTGACGTATAGTTTCAACAGTTTCCGAATTAATCCCAATTATCAAATTACGATACAAACAATATTGCTGAAAACAAAATTATAGATATCGATCTCATACTTTAGGACAAACAACCTGATTATGTACAACAATACTCTGCTCCATCTTGCTACGGAAACTCCCTTGAAAAGCAACGGAAGATACCATATAAGGTACCCTGTGCGACAAGTAACGGCATACGCGTTCGAGCAGGAATTTGGAACATTTTTTGTTATATAAATAAAACAACAAAAAAAATTACCCCAGCAATACAGCCGAGCGAGCCAACTCCAAAAAATACCGCGTATTGCGACAGTATCCGATTGAGAAACCAAGGAAAAGATAAACCGCCAAAAGATGTTTGGAGAATATAAAACGGCATGACACCTATTGTATCCAATCCAGGTAAATCTAGAGTAAAGGCATTGCCATGAGATTCAATTCCGGGCGCCACCTGCTCTAAAGAGGCGGGAAACGAGCCAACGATGACGTCAGATCGTACGATGCGCGGGGATTCGTCGAAACGGTAAATCTGAGGAACCGGGAAAAACACCGGGCCCGGTCGATGAATACGGAGGGTTGACGAAATACTGAGGCAAGGGTGTTTGCAGGCTGGAAAGACGTCATAGGAGCGGCGAGTATCGGGAAAACGATTTTAAATCCATCGATTTATGCCCTTACAGCCACAAGGTAGCTTTGTAAATAAGGTCTTACCTGCAAGCAAGTCCTGAAAGCATCTATTAAAGGAACAATTGCATTGTATCCATCCGATGTAGGAATACTTGTCCAATTACTAATCACATTTAACTTGGAATCATTATAGAGAAAACTATTAAAAGAATTATTCGAGCTTGAAATTAGTCCTTGAGCGAAAATCACGGCTACAAGTTCTCCAAATGTAATAGTTTAGGAAAAAAGCGCCTATGTTAAAAAACTATTCTAACTACGCACTATTTACCAGTAAAATTCACAGCTAATAATTTATATAAAATTGAATTGCAATTTCAAAAGACTATTAGTAATATTCCATTAGCTTACATCATTGAAAATGCGGTTCTCATTTTTTACAAACCATTCCACGACAGGGACAGACTGGCTGTGACAGACGCACAAGTCTTTTGAGGGCTGAGTTTTTAGGTTAAGAAATGAAATTGGACGTTAGAATAATTGGATTACAAACACAACCGTTCCTCAACCCTAGCCTGCTAGCCAACCTCACAAAATTCGTAGATATTTCCTGGGGAGACGAAAACTCTTCAGAAAGTCACTTCCGGGTAAAAATCGAAGATCTTCCCAAAGGGTTTCATTAATATGCAAGCTCTCCAAACATTAGACGAGTCAACAGAAATCCAGGAAGAAAATCCTGCACACGGCAGGTTTCCCCGTAAGTAATTACTCCTCAAAGATACTTGTCCACATCGGATTCTGGTGAAAGGTTGATTACATAATTCCACCTATATATAACTTGAAATTCGGTACCTTACGTTTCCTCGTGTAGGTCTGCCATCGAGAAAGGCTAATCACTAAGCTACCAGTTCCACTAATGGCAACCGTCCAGGTGTATTGTTGTTGGGGATCCCTTCTATATTTTTATACATCCTTCCACGAGACTGATTTGAAAACGTGGGATTAAAAGAATCCACGTGAAACTCCGAGTCACGGAATAATTTTGGAGTCTCCATTCACCGGAACATTCTCTAATATTTGCCTTTCATAAAGAGACCCTAAAAGAAGAAATTGAAGCCCTATACTCTAGAGCAGGAGCATTCGAGCAAGACAGAAATATCGGCGGCTTTCAAAAGAGAAAATGGAAGAGAAAAATACAATCCACGTACTGCGAATTCAATGGCGCAAACTGAAGCGATGGAGTATAAAGAATACGAATGCAATGAGACACTGGAACTCTTATAAAAATCTGACTTTTTAATCAAGAACTGCCAAACCAAATGAAACTGAAGAGGTAACTAACGGGACGTATAGCATAATTCAACGCAGAGTTAAAAGATTTTTCAAATACAATATATTCCTACGTGGTCAATGTCAAGTGCACAAACCTGAGTCTTTTTTCTTGAATTATAACAAGATAGAGTTGGCTTAGAGGTCACGTTATCTATTTCCTTATCCAAAAAAGCCGATTTAGATAAACGTAACCAATAAAATACAACGTGATTGCGGTTTTGTAATCCATTCTAAATTCAGTAATTCATGTTCTTTTCAGCCTGCATTTTGGGGTTAAAAGACAATTGCAGAAAATGGCTTGATTCTACTGACCCCTTCATTAACAAAGAATACATTATTTTAATAGAGTTTAAAGAAGTATACGAAAGAGAATCTCTTAAGACTTTTGCATGCCAAAATGTATTGTCTTGCTAGTGGAGCATTAACTTCAAAGTACTTACAACATACCAGGATACACAAGGATAAAAATCACAGGGTCGTACACTTAGTACACTAAGAAATATAAAGCAGAATTACCAGGTTTACATGACTGACACGCAATCTCCAAATTACACGGCATTATTCCGCGTGAGATTAATGAACCGTTCCCGAAAGTGACAGTGCCTCTAAAAATTTGACATGCGGAGAAAACCAAAGCGGACAAATGGCCGAGAGAAACAAAAGCGATCACCTTGAAAAATACAGAAGATTGTCGCATAGGAAGAATTTTGGGTCACCTGGTTGCTAAGCATTGGCGGACCTTGACATGAAAGAATTGAAGAGGAGGCAAATGGCGTGTTTCGTGTCCATTAAAAAGAAAAGATTTGACGAGACGGACTGGAGCCAAAGGAGTGATGCTAGCGCCACCTGCAGATAATTGAGAAGGGCGGGTGGAATGGACAGAGCGCACGGAATGGCTCTGACATAACTATCCCTCACACGATGACCGCATTTCTACCTAGATCTCTAGAGTCTAATGGATATGCTAGTCTAGGATATGGGGTTGACAATTCTATGACAGATTTTAGGAGGTTTGAGTGGGGGGTCTGATACCACCATTCATCATAATATTTAGTAGATTACGTAAAATCTATAAAGTTGTAGCAATTATCTGAGAAAATTCAACAAGCCGATGGAATTGATATTACGATACATTAAAATCGAAACCTAAGTATACGGTCTCCTTTACATTAGCAACAGTTCAGCAACAGCTTACCAGTTTACAATCTCGTTAAGGGCATTAATTTCAGAACTATTTTGAAAGAGACCATAGAAATGAACAGGTAAAATGAAGTTTAGTCATATCCAATAATCAAGTCAATAGTATCGTAGATTCAATTATAAACATGCCTGTGTTCGATTAACAAATAATTCTTTATATGACCGGTAATTCCAAAATCTTGGAAATATAATCTTCTACGTATTTGTTATTGAGTTTTTGAAATAAATTTCTCATTACTTCAAATGGACCAAGAAACCTAAGACAAATCATTCACATTTTAAGAGATGGAATTGTATTGACATCTAATTTAAACTCAAATCTATTTTCGTCAATCTTACGATTCTTGAGAACAAATTAAATAGACCTATGACTAATGGGAGAAACAGAACCGAAAGATTAAATTACGCAGGTATATCAACTATGGAAAAATGTACGCAAGTCACCGCAGAACCTTTTACATTTTGTAAAGGAAAAACATTATGACAAAGATGCTACAGATGACTTCAGAGTCCACTTAAGAGATGAGATTTAAATCCAGTCGCAGAATTCGAGGAATTTAAATTCGAGGTGGGCATTTAAATTCGAAGTAGATGGGCAAAAACCAACTGAATATCCTTCGTCGCAATTTAAGTGATGAACAACAACTAAATTTCAATTTTGATCGCTCAACTTGACCCTTTGCTGATCGCTTATCCTTTCTTTCGCTGAACCAATGACGATCTCCGAAAATGGAGGATGACATTTTTCAAGAAGACTGTTTGTAAACATCCCAATTGAGAGAAGTTCGGAGAATGGACAGCGGAAGTTTCGTACGTTTCCTTATAGATGATACAGTATTTTACACCGTAATATCCCAACAATAAAATTATGTACGTATTACAGAACACACCTAAATTAAGTTATCAGCGAAAAAAGTTGAAACGTTGCCTACGAATTGGTCTTTGAAATGAATCTAATTTGCTTGTTTGTCAAGGGCAGTGGACACCAATCTGGTACCTTCAGCTCACTAGTGGGTCTCTTAACATTCCTAACAAGATGGGTGTTTTCCGAGAGATCAGAAAATCAACAGTCTAGGACAACAATAATTGGATAATTTAAAGGAATTTAAATGCACTTCTATAAAAATGAAATCTCCGGAAGAAGACAAAAAAAGTTCTATAAAGACCGAAGAATTTTTAATTAATGCTAACTTATAATAATGTAACAACGTAAAGATATTCTTTAATGTATTTTCCTTGTTGTTTGTGCTTGCTAATGGATTGTATTACCATGATAGATAATATTACTGAAAACTTTAATTATATCTTAAATTTTACTCGACTGTGACAGCAATTTATACAAGCATCTTCGAATTTATAATTAAAACTTAGAGTCAATAAAAATAATAATTCTCATTATGAATCCTTTTGACGTAATTATTTTCAAGAGGGGTAAAGTAAGCTTTAGGAAAACCGGGAAGTAGAGAAATTATATCTTTCACAAGAACACAAACGTAGGCGGTAGGTATAAAAAAGGTAGGTGACCACTGGTCTAGTGTCTCATCTCCTGAATGCGAAGATGCTCGAAAGGCCAATCCCAAAATAGAGCTGAGATAAACAACGGATGCGGATGTACGCTTAGGTTTAGTTTTCGGGATCCAAAGCTGCACGAATCGCTCAACAACCCAAACCGAGCTTTATTACCGTTTTATGAGCGTTTAAACAACCATCATAAAAATGTCTCGATATCTATATTTTTCTTTAATTCACTTCATCATCACTGATAGTATAAACTACTATTTTCTACGTGGATATTTATCCGGTTTAGAAATGAAAATAAAAACTCCACGTCCCGAAATTAATCGAAATTTATACTAAAATCTACAATATTAACGTTCAAAACATACAAAAATAGATAAACAACGATTTGTACCTATTTTAATCGATGAATGATAAACCATTTCCTAGTAAATCCTATAACACGCAGGAGTTTAAATCTATTCCTTCACGATGAGCCTACTGTTTATGGAGAACCAATACCACGAAGTGCAGTGTTGAGAAACGCTCTTAAAGCAAACAAATGACTGTAATAACCAGAAAACTGCTGGACAGAATCCAAGAAAGGCTGCCAATTACTACCATTATTATTTACCAGAACACCATGCCTTGGAATTGGAAGTCTTGACATTTAAGATGGCCGAATTAGACTGGAGAACGTGACCTCAGAGGAAAACCTTAATAAGTGATTTTAATTGAAACGTTACAGAATCATGATATTAAACCAATCATTAACAGTAAACCATCGTAAAATTAAACCTGTCATTATTTAGAGATGTCATGATCATACTCCCTAAGGAAAGGATTTCAATCCTTATATTAAATTCCAAACAACAGTTAATCCGCTAGCCTCAAAGGGTCAATTCCTAAAACAACTACCTCTGAAACTGTTACATAAATTTCAAGCCATCCTCCAAATTTTATTCCGTTCCACCAATTAAAAAAAATTAAAACCGGCGTTACCCAAAGTCAACCTTCCTAAACAACTTCTACAGACGAAACAACAAAAAACACACCGATTTCCTTCTAAAAATTATTAGAGCGGGATTCGTACAAGCGATAGCAGATAAGGCGGTTCAGGGACGACCTCAAACTTGCAAGGTTGAAATCTGAAGGAACCGGAAAAAAAATGTGGATGGAAGGAGGACTTCCGAGCTGATAATGCACAAACATTCGCACGCGCGGGGAAACGGGGTCAATGGGAGGACGAACCGGCAACCCCCGCGGTCATTCCGGCGAGAGATCAACGGGTTTTTAAGACTGCGCCACGCCCACTCCAAATTAATTCCAGCTAAGTAGAGATTCCAGAGCGGCAATTGAGCGAGACTAAACATCTGCCACATGCGCTACTGCATCTTGGAATGAATGAGGCGATTTGGAAAAACTGCGCTGAAAACTCAGTGCCTCCGGAGGGACTCGGATGGAGAGTAATTTGACCTATCGATATTTACCAAAGAACTCAACTCTCTACTCAACGAATATTTATAATCAACCCCGCGTTGGGCATACGCATCATCATAAACACAAACGGACAATAAGGATAGAAAAAGGGCACAGAAAAACAAATGATACGGAAATGTATCAGACAAAGGCTAGTTAAACCAAAATTATTCAGCCCCTCTGGCAAGAATTCAAATCGGGGAAAGGGTTCGAGTAATTTGATTCCTCATATTTTTGCAGATCAGGGAAAAACACATGTGCGCGAAAACAAGAAAGATTTTGCTTTATCGTGTAGAAGTTTCTTTTCCTGGACCTGTTCACCGATCTTTAATATATTCTATGAATTTACAATTATGCTAAAGCAAAGACTTGGAATCAGATTCATACCAACCCGTTCCAACGAAAATTGGACTTTAAGATTTGAAAAATCATCATTTACGCATGAAAGAAAAAGCAGCAAGTGTGAATAATCTTAATTGAAATTTGCAAAAATTGAAATTTTTCAAATGTAATCACAGGTAGTCTCAGTTTATACATAACTTCGTTTGTATTTTCATAAACGTGATAAAACCGATAATCTTCTCCAAAAATCATGTGTTCTCTCAACAGCTTAATATACATAAAAGGCCATTGTTCTCCATATCTTCATCTTTGAGATAATCATTCTATATTTAACATAGTCCTCCCTTCACGTTACATAACAGGAACAATGACAAACGTAACGAAAAGATAGGAAACTAAACTAATTGATGAAAACTCAACATTTCTTAGAAATTTGGGATCGAACGAGTTATATAATCTCGAGAAGTTCAAGGAATTCCACTCTTAAAAACAGGATATGATAAACAACCAAGATGACACCACAGGAGGAAAATCCTGCGCTATTACAACATTCGTCTAAAGATCATTAGTCCGGAGTCAGAATTATTGTCAGAATGCGCCTAGACCGCGAAGTTTTTAAAAATAAAAATTGTTTCATATGAAGCAATTCAACATCATTCGAGAGCTATTTCCTCCCTACGTCACCTAAAATAAGAAATGTGAATAAGAATTACATTAGAAGTATTTTTAAAAGTGTTTCGACAAGTGAGACCATTTCGAACAAACGGACTCCGAACGAGAATAAGAACCCCAGGCCTCTTTCACCAAAGGCGAACGTGCTATCCACTTGACTATTGGGAAAACAACAACGAAGATTACTAAGACGAGATTCAAAGAACATATACGCATTTTGATATATTACGTTACGTATTAGCGGAAGATAACTTTACAACATCCTTTATAGACTTGATAATAGATTGAATGGTATCTAAAGCTGAAAAGCACTGTTAAAACTAGTTTGCAGTATAAAGCTAGGCATGAAAGAGCCTGTTAAACATAGTATAGCGTCCACCTAGTTACAAGACGAATCATGTGTTGGAAAACGATTCACAGTTACATAGAAACTTATATGAAACGCTATGGAAAGAATGTGACTGGAAAGGAAAAGGGTTGTAAGAAAGCTCTTGGTAGCTAACAGGTGGACTTCTTTTTAAGGCTGACAGGGAGATTAGAAAGAAGAATGCTAAACGCATTGCAATAGAACTTGTGAAGCATATGAGAGGAATGTCACTTACGAAATTGTATCTTTTGATACTAAAGACTGCATTCTTTTCAACTACAGTTATAAACTTAATATTCTGTATCACAAGTCCTTCCAAACACCTAACCTACCTCACAGGGTAAATATCTAGTCAATACCGAAATTGTTCAATATACTGACCTTCTTCGGGGTATATTGTAACAATTATGATAATGGAAAAATTATTCAATTATATACTGCTTCAGTAATATTGACTGTGGGATGTATTAAGAGATAATAACTACAGGAGTAAATAAACTGCAAAAAATTTTTAATTCGGAAAAGGCGAAAAATTAGTACGGAACCAAAATAACGAGGCCATTTCCTATCCAAACTTAATTTCCTCTCGATAATTGCTTTACTGAAACTATTACGTGGGAGTGTGAAAATTCTCCGTAAAATGCTTTGATATCGAGAAAGTTGTGAAAGAAGAAATCCACAAAGCTTTCTCATCTCAAATAATTAACCGGAGTAATTTCCTGGCCTGACATCAACCCCAAAACCAAATTACGCTGAAATATTTATAAACGCTATATATAGGCTTGAGAACTTCTTCTCAAAGACTGAACTTAACCGAAAGGGGCTTTGAGATAATGGCTTTGAAAGTGTATATCATTTTGTTTGCGATTTGAAGGATACTTCTCTATAAAAAACTAAGGATATATATGCTGTTAAAAAAAAATTTTACTGAAGACAAATTCAATAATGAAATAAATACGTAACAATATAACGCTGCCAGCAATATTTACATTTGCTTATTACTCTAAAGGTGAGGTAATTATATTTCTAGTAATGTAATATATATAAAAATCTGTTTAATTAATGATTGTATTACAGCAACAAACTTATAGCTATGGTATTGACTTATGCTACAATGACTCTTATTTTTATAAAGCAATAAAACCATTATTAACTATCTGAATTTATATTTAAAGCATGGCGAACATTTTACGAAAAATAAAAAACTCAAATAGACTTTTTGACTGCAAATCCGTCAAGATACACGATAAAATTATCCACACAAATTCATCCGAGTGCATAATCAACGAATTTAAACCGTAGCTATTGATCAATCGAGGGTTGCAATGAACCGAAGTAAGCGTCTTCCCGGCAAATCCGAAAGCTTTGGTGGGCGTGTCCATGGCTGGAGCATAAATGGAAGCCGACCTTCCAAATTTTCCACGGTAACATCTGCGCAGATTTTACTCTCGCCTTGGTCTTTCTACTGCGTAAAGGTAAACCGGCAAAACTACAATGATAACGATAAAACTTCTTTACAAGTCAAACTACGCACCAAAAGCGCTATTGTATCACTCGGGATACAAAAAAAATTCGACACTTCACATCCACCAAGTTTTTCAAATAAGATCTAGCGAACTTGATAGAAATTAACGAGAAAACGCAATGGGATTATTATGGGAAACGAACCCGGATCTTAGTATTTATGGAAGATGGTCCAATTGTGCTAACCTTATCCACACAGCTTATCGCGCTAAGTTAAACAACTACCCAAACCCGTGATAAGAATCAATTCGCCACACTATATTAAGAACCGGCCGATAGTATAACAAGGACATAGACAATAGAGTATTTTCCCGGTGAACATTTTAAAATACCAGTGATCTCTGAAAGTTTCCTTGGTAGTGTTCACTCTGTACATCTTTGAGAGTCAAGGAGAAAGGTTTACAGACACTTTATTCGAAAGCTAATTGTCAGATGAAAATTTTTACGTTTTAATTAATAACACATCTAGAAACGGCCTTACACTGAACTTCGCCGTATTCATAAGAACCGCGGCGATAGTCATACTACTGCGTCTACGCACACGATTAGTTCAGTAAATATTTCACTCGTTAAAACGAAAAACTTCAATAAGCCGGCGTGATTATTCTACACCATACCATGATCGTCTAACAACTTGCACTTCGCTTTCATATTACATAAAAGAAATACATTGTAATAAGACACGAAAAACAACTTACAAATTTACAACGCAGTCATTAACATTACTAAGTAATCTTTCCAATGAACGATGACACCAAACATATCTGGGGATGCTTCAATAAATGTTTCACACGAAACAATATCATCAACAAAATAATTAACATTTAACACTTGAATTTTCCAAAGCTAAAACACAATTATTGTCCTTCGTATTCTTTGACAACAAAATAATTCAACAAAGATAAGCTAACTAAGTTTAACTTAAGGAGTTTAACGAAGCATAAAATCGAGGTCGTCGATCGAAATATTTCGAATGATAGTATAGAGATCTAAAGTTTGAATACAGCGTTGACTAAAACAAATGAATAAGTGGGTCAACTTCACGAAACTTTTCACTCTCCCGATGACATAGGCAATTCTAATAACAGCAGAATCAATTTAAAAGTTACACTAAGCCAAAATCAGTAATTTATGATGAGAAACATAAGAAAGATCAACAAAAAAACTGAAAGCCCACGGATTACTACCGTTACGCCCGCATATCGAGCAAATATTAATTAGGAATACTAACTTACCTGGACAAATAAACAGATGCATAAGGAAAACCATAATAACAGCTTCGAATGCCTCTTTGGACGAATAGGTTGTAAAAGGCGAGCGTATTCTTGACTAACGGATTCCCAGCCGGGGATCGCCATTGGACACTTCAGTGGGCTTTTGCCCACTTTCCAACCGCCAGGAACTCTTGCACCGTGCTTCTTCGTTAATGTCCCTTCACTATTAACTGAATCAAACCCACCTATGCTATTTTAGATTTATACTTCTAATCGAAACCCCAACGCACTTGCAAACGAACCGATAACACAAGCTACGCCCTACAAGCTTCGCTTCCTCAGCACACTACCTCACCGTCTGTTTCAATCGGATGACGTCCGCCAAGAGCCAATCATGGAGGGGGAAATCCGTGACAGCGCTCCAAGCGGGAGTTGGTGGTATCTGCATTGAAGTCCGTTTCACATTCTTCCCGCCAGGTGTCAGAGTAGGCTAGGCGCGGCTCTATGTAACATTCGAACTGCATAATAATTTTCAAGTGTCTTGATATTTCTTTTTCCCTGTTGATCTAAAAACGTTACGTTTA
Source organism: Pachydiplax longipennis (assembly GCA_036926295.1). NCBI lineage: Eukaryota > Metazoa > Arthropoda > Insecta > Odonata > Libellulidae > Pachydiplax > Pachydiplax longipennis. Next base: position 39,991,350 of record JAVFKF010000009.1, on the reverse strand, counting down.
TGTTAAAACAATTAAAAATTGTTTACTTTTTGGCTGAAATAAATTTCAAGAATCATAATCGATCAATTTCAATCAACCAATATCTATATATCATTATATTTTTCTGTATATAATCGATGTCCATCCGAAAGTTAAGCAATATCAAAACATCTCTCTCTTAGCCACATGATTGCATCATATTACAGAACGTGTATGCATTCTGAATGTATTTTTAGAAAAATTAATATGAGGTAAATTAAATTAAAATGGATATTACTATGATATATGGTGAATCTCCGATGCAAAAAGAATCGAACTGTAATTGATAAACAGTGATGAGTTACTATGATTTGTTGAATATATACATATTTGATAAACTATTTCTCTCTTTTCAGAATGAAAATTATTTCCCATAGAGGCTAACTTTGGATCAAATATCAGGAAAACATGCTTTAGAAAGGAGTAAGAGATGATATTCGTTCAATTTTCGAAATGAATTCAAATAAAAGTTTGAATTACAAAGATCTTGGTTCTAGCACAGTAAGGACCAAAGTTAAAACTTCTAATTTGTGGCATCTTATGGGTATAAGCGTTAAAGGAGTAGAAAATGTTAACTTTAATAGAAAATGCCTTTTGATAATAAACCATGTATAAAATAACTCATGTAAACCTTACTTCAATATTCAGGTTTCAGCGAATCTATATTGAAATATTTTCACTTATATTTAACATATTACCTTCCCTTTTCACATCCTCAGCTGTGGATTAATGAGCTGTCGTGAGGAATACACGGATGATAATCACTATATACTTTTGGAACTAAAAAAAACCTTCAAGAGAGAGAAAAATCTAATCAGTCGTTCCAAATAGTGCGGAATATTTGAGAAAAATGGGAGTTGTTTATGTTAAAAATGGACGAATTTTTTGTTTTGCGAAATACTTCAGGGTATACCATTTGTATAAGGTATGATGAGCGTTCTCCTGAACTTACACCTTTTGGCATAACTTCAAAAAGCACAAGTAAGGATTTACTGACTGGGATCCATTAGCCATGAGTCTTCGACGACTTCGAATTCGCAGACAGCTGCATCGATTATAGGGGCTATGGCTGGACGAGTGTTGCAAGAGATGGACTAAAACAGTGATCTTTTCAACGTGACTTCAGATGTAAGCAGTGAATCTTTCAGAACATCCACACAACCTCCTACATTCTGTGTAAGCTGCAACCTCCGCCACTATTATTTCAAGAAAGTAAGGGAAAGTTGTTTGGCATGAATATGTTTACAGCAAGATGAGATTTACTGGAATATTCCTCGCTCTCGTTTTCTCGAGAACATCAAATAGTCAACAAAAGACGAAGCATTTCTTCTTTAAATATTTTCTCGGCCTCCTTATGCACGATTAAGGTTAACATAGCAGCTTACCGAGAGGAAGAAGGTTAAGAGAGAATTCTTGCCAGCTAAAAAAATAATTTGAAAAAGAAATATTAGGTTGTTAAATCTACATATAAGACAAAAGTTTGTTATTTTTTGTATAAATACCAATTTACTGTTTGAGCCAAAAACAGGCTTGCCAGAGGTCCCAATTTTGGCGTGATTTTCCCGAAGAGTTTCCCGCGTCCTAATTCTTTGAATATCCGTCTGTTTTTTATTACACCTTTCAAAATACTAAAACAGCGCTATTGATATATACTGTTTTATGGTAGCTGCACAGATATTACAGACATTAACTAATTCTCTCAAACTATGAGGCAAAACTCATTGTAAGAGCAAAAATTTTAAAATTCACTGAGAATTTCACATTTTTACTGGTTATGAATGCCAAAAGCATATCATGGAAAAGGTAAGATGAAATTACAAATAAGAAAGATGAATTGTATCCTACTTACGACACATTTGCAAAGGAGCCATCATTAATGCTCTCAAGCTGTATAAGAGGATATATTAATGTAAATATTTTATATAATTTGATTATGAGAATTATTATCAATTCTGTAGACATTTTGCCCGTAGTTTTCCAGTCTTGTTCAATTTTTATAGAATCCATAATTTCATTGATATATCCATGCCATAAAAAGAGTAAAATAAACTGAAAATATGGTTTTTTATACCTCCGTAAGTGCTTAATTAAATTGCATCATCAGAATCTGATTTAGAAAATTTTGAAATAGAATGTAATTTTTGCGAAATGAATGAGGGATTCCAGGCCCGAATATTCCCGTTCGTATTCTGCAAATCAATCGAAAATTCCAAAAGAAATAATAGAACAATAGTATGTACATGCAGTGACCATATTTCATGATTCCTCCCAGTACCTCTGAGTACTTTGGTTTATTTTATTATTTACTTTGATACTTTATTTATTCAGTCCCGATTTAGCTTAAAATGATGTACATTTTACATGTGCGTAGCTGGAGGAAAGTTTAATAAACTTGTGCACCTCCGACTTGCAACTAACTGTTTCTAACTTTTATTCCAAAATTTATGGTAATGCAGAGTCAATGTAAGAAGCTAGAAATTGATTTAACAATTTATATGGATATAATATAGTAATGTTCGGATAGACAAAAAATCGGTTCGAACCGGTTCGGCGTAGGCAGATGGAGTTTAACCGGAACTAACTTAAAAACCGGTAGTTTTATTATTGGTTGAACCGGAACAAAAAATATTACGGTTCAATCCCCTAGCAAAAAGGCCGCAGTTTCCCCACCTTTAGATTACATAAGAACCTATCATTAAAAATCTATTCCCCCTCTCATTGCGCATTCGTAAGGCTACTACCGCGATTTACCAGTTGCTTTCATTACTCGGAAGAAAGTATTATGGAGATTATGGGGAGGATATGCATAGGTGGAGAAAGTGAGGGAGGGAAGGGAGAAATTTTGAGCGGCGTCGGAAGCCGACAAAAGGAGAAGGAATCGCGATGGCCAATGATGGTGGGAATGGTTCGATGATGGCTTCAGATTGGTCCGAATTGACTGCGATCGTGAGAAGGGAGTAGGGTCTTCTGTCCTCCCACGGATAGTCTAGAGGGTCAAAAGAGTGCATCTCCCGGGGTCGCAACACCCAGATGGCGCCGACCTACATCTCAACTAGGAGTCCATATCCCTCAGCATAGGCGAAGACATCGCGTGTCTGAGACTAGGGGTGGATACTCTAATATAAACAAAAATTTTTCAGCACGAATGATTATTCCTCAAAAATTTAACATTACCTAGAATTCTCACGGAATTGTTTACAGTAGAGATGTTAGTGGTTGGGATCTACGTGGAGTAATCTGAAGGGGTTCGTGATTGTAAATATTTGCCCTATTTGATGTAATCTTCAAATTCGCTATTTTCTGTAATTTTCTAAATATTTTTGATCGATTAAAATGTTTCAGTTCTAAAAGTCTCGTAATTAATTGCATCTACTTAATAGCATATGAAATCTAAATATAATATCAATATGTATAAGAAAGACCAAATTTCTGGGGGTCCACGAGACCAAAAGGGTATCCTCAGCCAATTAAGATTTAAGAACCGCTGACTCAGAGAAAAAATTCGTCGCATCAGTTCATTTCAGTCAAGGATAGCCGACCTATATTCATCCACAAGAACTAATAAACACATTATTATATTTGTTTTTGTAAGGAAAAAACACTTTGTCTTAGTTCTTTTCCTGACAAACGTTATGGAGCTCCACACAGCGACTGCTTCGTCAATTGATTTTATTATTATATTTGGCATTTTATGGAGAGAATAAATTAGAATAAATTTCGTACTCACTTTATGTATTTTCCTGCAAATACAAATGCCTACACACATTGCATAACTTATTTCTGAACTCGTAATTCATTTATCTTCTCTCTTATTTCTTCGTAAGATTCTTTAACTCATCTGACCATAATTACAACGACTTTGTCGTTCAGTCCGCATACTAAATCATCATACCGCACATTAGTGGCGTACAGCAAATATTTAAATCGTTCAACATGTAAATTGTATGAAGGAAAACGATTTTAATTGCTGAATATCAAGATGGAATATTTTCCATTATATTTTCACGTTAAGTAATAACGGAGACTTGGAAGCAGAATTGTTAACATGCGTTCATTTGTTTCATAGAGTGCTTAAAAGATCCGATTGGTCACCTGAAATGGTAGCATATCGTCTGTAGATTCCTCACCTATAGGTTGAGCTTAATTTTAACAAAAGCATTCTGTATTTACAAGGACAAGAATAATTATCGTGATGCGTAATTTGTAAAATGTTCTCTCAGTTCTCTTCAAAATCATTAATAATAAAATTGAAACCTAACACTTAAATTACTCAAAGAGGCCTAGATAATAATATCGCTCTCTGATCATACATTTTTAGTTTATTTGTATCGTTCTCTTTGAGACTCATCTTTAAACTTAGAGATTTGTTTTTATCATATTGATGTTCACACATTTCTCTCAAGAACAGTCTTATGTTGATCGTTGTCGAGAATATGTAACTAATTTCTCTCGTGTTGTGTATGCTCTATTTCTGTCATCCTTAGCTCACTCATCCTTCCGCTTATTGAGCTACTCTTCTTCTTCCTTATATCTTCACAACATATGGGACCAATTTTCATAATCTGCTTCTCCTGCTAAGAATTATTTCGATTTTCCTCATCACGGTTCTTGGAAACAGTCTGATTTTTAATGGTTTCGCATAAGTTCATAGACGACAAAGAAGATGCGGTAGCTTGAAAAGAACATCAGATTGCCGTCTGATCACCTCTTTTATTCGAATGTTAACGCTCGCAAATGTCAGTGCACGATAGCGAATGCACTCTTAACTCTTCTAATTATCTAAAATAATAAATAATTTGATAGCAAAGTAGGAAACGCATTTCTTTAGGCAAAAGTTGCCCCGAGTTCGTTTCCTGGTTGGGGACTATATGACCGTGATGACCTTAGCTGTCAAAGCCACTTTAAAATACTACTGTTCATATTATAATAATGACATCAAACAAATTAATTTTATTATAATGGCATTATTTCAAACAATCCTAAAACAAGCTAAGACTAAAGAAACTCAAATTTCCTCCATGGTAGAGAAGAAATAATTTCATTTCATAAAAATTGAATCCCCTTAAATAGACAGATGCGCAGCGGAAAACTGTCACGTGTGATTTGACGCATATCTGATTCATCTCCTTCCGAGACTGAGTCAATCGTTTCTCGCATGTCTTCGGGATCGCTTGCTAAGCAGATCAAAACCCAGCAAACAAGGAGAGGAAGCAAAAAAACGAAACGCAGCGATTCTGCAGAAAGCACAGATACAAAACCGAGGGTGGACATACAGAATGTTTATGGCGTGAAAGAATCTACTCAGGTTTGCTTACTGCCGTTTTACTATCTGATGGTAAAAATCTAGACTCATGCCGAAAATGTGCTTGGGCTGTTTAGACATGCCCAGCGACCCTCCGAAGGCCTTCCACTCGTCTCTCCCAGTCTCTCACTCCATGGAATCTGTGCGTGAGTCACTCATCCGCGTGACTCAACGGATCCGACAATCAAGTTCTCCCCTCAGTCGGCAATTCCTCCTCTTCTGCAGTTTTGTTTACGAAGAGATATTGAACCTCGGCGCTTCGAGCGTTGAACTGATTGTTGATGAAATGTGGATGCACACGGCGTAGCTCCGCTTCTGAATGCAATCCCTAAATGGCGCCGTAACTGACTTTAGGGTGCCTTGTGTAAACTCATGTATTGATAACATCCACCGAGGATGTTATATTATTAACGAGTAAAAGTTGCTTGCATACTGCTATCCGTTGAATACAGTATCATACCAAGTACTGCCTCAGTTCAAATTTAAAACTTCGCGCCAAGACCGCCTGGCGACGAACTCAGGACCCTTCCGTGAGAGAAGATAGCAAAATAATATTAGATAAGTGCCATCCTTACTTGTTCCAAAGTTTCGATTCAATATCTTATCGGGAAGGTCCCACGCCTCTGTCACCATTCCGGGTTTTATCTTTCCAGCTTATCGGGAAGGCATTTAAAAAAATCGTAAAAGATTTCCGCAATGCATTTCTTATGGAAGAATTTTGCATCCACCTGGCGTCGAACTCACTGTCATTTGGCTACATTTTTTCCATGAGAAGCATAGAAGACTACCTCAACTTCAACCTCCGAAATTTTGGTTACTCTATCTTAACGATAAGTGCCTCAAAATAATTTTCAAAAATCCGCGCAATGCATTCTTATGGGAAAATTGCGATTTTTGGGAATTTATGGCATCGAACCCATGATAGCTAGCGTCGAAGTCTGCATTATTCTGGCATCTAGAGTGTAGGGCCAGTACGTCGAAAAAATCTGACGTCGATGGCGCTTGTGGAACATGGTTAGAATTCGTATCCCCTATAAATAGGTATATCCGGAGAGTTAGCTATATATAATAGATAATAGATATAATAGATATGGAGGTGTGAATTGACAACGCGTTGCAATATTCTCGCGCTGGGTGTGAGAACTCCGCACGAAATATTTTGTCCTAGCCGGCCCACTATTTATATGCATCCCCTATCTTTAACATTTATTGAACTGCCCTATCTTTAACATTTATTCAATATTTACTTTAACATATTGGTTTCTTGTGAAACATGTCACCTTAATATCTCATTCTGCGGAAGTATAAGATATATTTTCAATTATATTATTTTACATTACATATACATATAAATGATAAAGCAGTGAATCTTTCGTACATAATTACTATGTCATACACATCTGGTGTAATATATAAATGTACAAAAATACGATATTCGGTGTATATAATAAACATCATATTGTCAAATCAACATCAGGATATAAATGTTTACACAAAATACGATTTTACTATGCTCTAAAACCAATCCAGGCACGCTATTTATTTCCGTAGATCATTTTATGATATATTACCTCAGAATAACAGTAACAAAGTTAGTAGCAGTTCCAGCTACACAACGCAAAATACCATAATATAATTTAAATGTACATTTTTAATGAGGAATCCTAAATTATACGTATTTCATTGCAGCGTATCAGGTATATGATAAAAGCGATTTATAATCAAATGGAATAATAGACAGAAAGTTTTGTATGAGAACAGGGATTTACCTAGGGTAAGGGGACAGGAGATTTAAGTTGTAGGCGAGAGGGTAAGAGTTTTTGGTTGTTCTTACCATCCACTAAAGTAGCTATGACAGCTATCTTTTATCAAAACTTAGTTAAATAAGAATGAGCCTACGATCCACGAAAATATCTAATTAAGCTATCTCTTATCTAAAATTGGAAAAATAAAAATGAGCCTCTTCAGTGCACTTCTCTTCCCGAAAATCTAAAATGAAAATGTATATACTCAAATATACCACATTATTCCTTGTATTTATGCCCATATCAGAACGTAAAGAAGGAATTTTACAAGTGACAAAGATTGCCTTCTGTAAGCACGTGGGTGAGTGGAAGAAGACAATCGGTCTGTGGAATCGAGGGCATTTCTGATTAGAAACACCTGCAGTTACTCAGATGTGATGACAAGCGCTTTATAGAGATAGATTGCTTTTATTTTCCTAGCTGGAATGGTTTGATAAAAGCGTAAGACATTTTTAAGAACGTTAGTGGAAAATACGTCCAAGAAATAGGCGACGTCGTCGATGCGAGTTGATGAACAAGGATCAAGTCGAATTACAAACCACAACCAAATAAATACAATAAGCAATTCATATTGAGGAGAAAAGTTGGATTTAAGGGTGTTTCCAGATTTGAAAAAAGATCATGAAAATTACTGCTAAAAAATAAAGAAGGGTATTTAACATATATACTCTCTTTAAAAACGTGCATTATACCACCTTATCAACAACTTTTAATTAAAATCCACCTAAGGTATACATGCAATGAAGTTCTATCAATAAAGTTCATATTAAGTTACAACACTGCACTAAAATCAGTAAATTATAGGTTTGGCTATTGATAGGAGATACAGATTTTTCTCGATACAGATACTCATCTGTCGAAAACCAACTTCACATTGGTTCCTGAATCGTGTAGTACACATAAACACAGCGATATCACGCTCTTTCTCTTTCACTAGCAAATTAGAATGAATAACATCCAATAGTATGCATCGGCCTTGTATGATTTCTCTACACGCACACGTTCTCGATTTATTATCCGAGCTATACGAAAACCACGAAATGATCCAACTAAATTTTGGCTGAGGATCCTCAGGCCAAGTGCCATTGTAAGCATCGCTGTATGCCGGTCTTTCCTATCTCTGAAGATAGGACAAGTCAAAGCCTCGTAATCGAAATAAAAATGTAGAGAGTTACTTTCGATAAAGCTTCTTGCTGAAGCTATCGTTCGCAGAATAGCGATGATTCAACTCGGGATGGCCTTACTTTCTTGTTGTCTGTAATAGCACATGTTGAGAAGGAGCAAAAAATTCAAAGCGGAAATCCTTGTCTGAGTTAGAGTGGGGCAGTCATTGAGCGTCGAGCGGTGAGCTGCTCTCCGTAATAAAAGCCCAAAATAATGGCTTAATTTGTGAGGGAGTTCGAACATTTGTTGATGCTGGGGAATTGAAAGAGTTTTGTCACGGGTGAAGAGTACAATGGGATGAATTTAAAGAAGGCGGATTTAGCAATTGGTGCAATTTAGCCATAATTCTCGATCAGCTGATGATCATTCTACATGTGTGCCTTACTCAATACGTGTATCCGTAGATGGTAAAATGTAAGACTCGTTATTGAGTAAGTTGGAAAACCGGGAAATCATAGTAGAATATCCGATCCCATTGTGAATGTTGGAGAAAAAGGGAAAAGTGGTTTCAAATATTAACTTCACTCAGAGAGTGAAGGATGTGATAAAATCTGCGGAAATTTTCACGACCAGTAAAAAAATTATAAAATTCGTCAGAGTTCTCGGAAAATTTCTTCCTCAAATAATACAAAGATCGTGCTTGAGATTTTATAAAAAAATTTTGCTGAATAATTATTCACCGAAATCCCATCGTCAGCCTGTTTGAAACCTTACAATTATAATAGAAATTTTAAAACAGTTTTGTGGAAAACGACTGCTGATACATTTACATTCGACATTTGAACTCAAAATAATGAGAACCGAGAGTTATGTTTATCGGCGATAAGTTTTGTTAATTTTCCATGAGAGAAAATTCTTAGAGATTTTTATTTCTAACTATACACACCATTAAAATCTTCAACTGAAGATAATACTTCGGTATTGCAACGAATTTTCTTAACATTATCTTTTATAATAGTTTTCTTATTAGTAGTACCGGCGCTTTGTTAAAATTTAAGTTCCTCTGTATGAAAATTTAAAATGACTATTTAAAATTTAACAGGTTTATCACTTATCTTTACTGTATTCAGTACAGAACAGTTCAGTACTCTGTTCAAAATTCCATGAAGTATTCACCCTTGGACGATATTATTCTAAATGGGTCGGATTCAGAATCTTTTCAACATAAGGCCATCTTGGATTCTTGATTGTTTATTTTGTTTCATTAGAGTCCCTTATAGCTATCCAATTTTCCCTTCATTACTCCAATGATATCGGATGTTCCACAGAACCACGCTTAGAACAAATTACGCGCAGGAAGTGGATGAAAACTCCCGACCGGAAGCAGGGCTAAGAAGATTACTCTCTCTATGAGGCCTGCACGACAAATGAAGTCTATGGTTCGCCCGAGAAGAATCAATTGAAAGCAACGATTGTGTCTTGAGTTGCGCACCAATCACGTACACATCGGACGATCGTTTGACATGGCGCCTGGGAAGAAGAACGCGGAAGAGAATGGTCTCTGATGAACCATGAAAGGATGCATGAATGAGAATAACATATTCTAATGGATATTTTCTTGAATGGATCAATTTACGGAAGAATCTGTTATCAGAATCACGCTGCGCAAGTCATTACGATTATGAATCGAGATTGCAGATGTTATTTCGGGCAAAACCAAAGTGGTGCTATTTATTTTCGTTCGAAAGAGAAAAGGTTTTATTTCGGAAGGAAGTGATCATTATCTCGAGTTATTTTTTAAACTGCGCCGAAGTTGGTAATAATAATAACTTCTCAAAGTTCAAGAGACTCTATGACTCATGAGAGCAAGAAGGCTGCATGAAACTAGTCCGTTATTCAAGATAAAATCTAATGTTATGAAAATATATGCAGTAATACAAGCTAAGTTAAGAATAAGAGAGTTAATTACAAGAGTTAATATTAACGAAGAAATTGTACAAAGTAATCCTGGTAATAATTAATTAATAGTTTCCTTTGCTCATTAATTCACATGTTATATAAAACTGTTATACCACCAGTGAGACAATGTTCATTAACATTAATTAATTATGTACTAGCAATGAACTTAAAAATTGATAGTTTCCTTGTTGATCGTATTTTAGAATATCCCGATGCTAAGAGGAAGCGGGTTGGAGAGTCAATTATACAATCTTAATAACAAATGTATAGTTCCTTTATACTAGCTTTATACTCCTTATAATAGCTATTTGTGGTGTACTCATGAGTGTGACTGATTTACATCCTGTTTAACAACAAGAAGCTAGTATGGACTTCTTTCACGCAATTCGACATGTATGACGTAATTACTCAGTTTTGTGATTGATTGTGACTGTTGGCATAACATAAGGATGTTGGCTCTAATAAGGACCATGAGTACATCACCTCGTAAGAAATCCATTCCAGGTAAACTGTAAAGTCATCCAGACTCAGAAGCGTTTATTAATTAAAGTCTCTGCACCTTTGTGATTCTAAATTACAATACAACATATCTCGATTGGATAAAATTAGGACAAAAAAGTCTCAATTCCCAAATCTTCCATTTAACCCTGGTCAGAACATAATGCAATATACCTATAAAACGAATTCATATTCAAAAGAAGAATATAAACTATAATATGTATAGATATTCTTAACAAGTAGGGTTGAAATAGAACCGAAATAAGGGTAGAAAGAATGACTTCGCGGAGGAAAAATATTGTGATATTCTTCATTACAGAAAAAATAAACCCGCTTCAGGAAAACACCAACTAAAAAAACCCGACGAAAGTTATCGGAAAGATAAATATAGATTACAAAATTGTGGTGTAAAAATACAAAAGTAATTAGCATATACAATAAATATCAGAAGAGAAGTATTCTTTGTCATTAAACGTTGATAATATAATAAAGATCTTTAATTTAGCGCAAAGTATAACAGAAGGTTCACAGTCAGATGCGTTTATGATACCAGTATAACAAATGAATAATAGAATCACAAATATTAGGCCGTCATTTCGTTTGAACAAAATTACTGAATACAAAAATCAACTAAATTAAAAAATAAACGCCGTAATTCAACGGTGGTATCTTTGTTTAAAGACGTTCACAAGTAATTAGCATATACAATAAATATCGGAAAAGAAGTATTCTTTGTCATTAAACGTTGATGATATAATAAAGATTTTTAATTTAGCGTAAAGTACAACAGAAGGTTCATAGTCAGATGCGTTTGTGATACCAGTATTATAGATAAACAAATCATTGAAGCACAAATATTAGGTCGCCATTTCATCTGAACAAAATTAATGAACACATAAAATAACTAAATTGAAAATAACACCGTAATTCTATGGTGGTTTTTAAGATCAAAGACTTTCACCTATAAACGAAACGTAGGACGATGACTTGTTTCTCCGGCCAATTTCGTATTCACTCACGCGGGAGAGTATAAATAGTAAGTTTACCTTATTCGAGAGGGAAAAACTAGATGACGGTAGTTCGTACGCCCGTTTTACGTCACAATACGATGGAGAAGCCATAAATTTATGTGGGGCGGTGAGAAGAGTATCGGCGGGGAATAGCTATTCGACCCAAAACAGCTCGGCGTACTTGTCACCGTGACGCGAACGACTAGCGAGAAATAGGCAAAAACATTACGACACGATCCTTGAATAATCGAGGAAAAGGAAGATTTCTATGGCTAAGGAGGTTCGTATTTGAGGCTAAATAAATCGTCTGTTATACCTAAAGAGGAATGCTGACTTTAAAAAGACATCATATGCATTAGCGAAAAATAGCTATTGGTAGCGATGGCCTAGACTAGAATTCAACTCTGAGAGGGTAGTATAACCGTGCGTCAACCATCTATTTAAAAATTCTGTTATTTTGATGAGTCGAAGGGTCAAATGCAAAATGTATAACTGTTCTGCTTCGCTTTAGAACCTATTTTATGCTGGATAGAGAAACAAGTTTATCGCTGGCTATAGTCAAGAGCAAAACCATTGGCACTTCAAGGACAAATGACCTATCCCTACCATCACTCCCTTGCCTTCCCTTAAATCCCTGCATACTCAGCTATGCTCTAAACACATTTTTTAATAATTTTTACATATTTATGTAACTAAAACTAATAATAATAAATTTATTAATCCAAGGACATACAAAGCATGTACAGGACAGTTTATTGCATTGCAATTAATTAAAACTGTTGTATATCAGCCAATCACTAAATACATTACAATAACCGCATTTGTATTTAATAACCATTATTCATTATTCAACATTCACAAAAATGGTACATTACCATACATTTATTACAATTATGATAAAATTAATTTAATATAGTTTTTATTACATTTTTTACTTTATGACCTACATAAGTATTTCACCGAACTTAAGTCACATATTCCTTTCAGTAAAAAATACATCTATACTGTAAAACGAATTGCTAAGCAAGTATTTTTTCTGACCTTTAGAAAATAATCCACCCTTAATATTCTTTTATGAAATCATCGTGATATAATATATTTTACAATAAAATTAGAAAACAATATTAATGCAATCATTGACTGTCCATATTACAGGTAGTGTGTGAAGGGAAGAGCTTAGTTTGGCTAGGACCCTCACTTATCAGTAACCTTGAAGCGCCTATTGTTTTGCTCCCGATTATAGTTTGGGATAATTTCACTGGCTACTAATAGTCACGAAAATGATTTTCCCGATCATTTTCAGTTTGCAAATAGTAGGCAGCGGTGCTGTAAGCTGGACCAGAGGTTGAAGCACGTAAAAGACACCAAGAGCAATTTTTGGATAATGATTTTATGAAAGAACCATTTGCTCCGTGTGAAAGTTTCGCAGACGGACACTGATACTCTATTTCCCCACCCAAATACATCTCAACAAACACTTATACATACCTAAGAAACAAAACTTCATATTGTAAGCGTCCTTTCTACATACCTCGTTTGTGTCGATAGATATCGATATCTTCAAATCCAGTAACGAAATCTTATGGACAAATTCAAATTTCAACTCAATTGTTTTATCAAATTGTGTATTTTTCATTTGTCGGTCTATTTTTAGCAGGAAGCGGAAAACTTTCTATTTGAAATATTCTGTCATTTATATGTTTTGATGGAGTGTGAAGGGAGAAAAGTGCTGGTCACCGAAAACGGATGTTTAGAAATAATTTATAAAGATTATGAAACATAAATATTGGCTTTGTAACTTCAGATACACAAGACGGTCGCTACAAGTTGAGATTTTCAAAAGAGTTAAATGCTATGAAATAGTCTAGTATTTTCATAATAATATAATAACGAAGGAAATACATCCACAAAAGTAAAGTCCGTGTGTGATGAAAATTTAAGGATACGTAGCCCTCAAATTTTAGAAAGCACAGCAACAGCATGCCAATGGTACTCGTGGTCTAGCGATTGGGAAGCGCTGTCCTAGAGACTAATGATTACATAATGAAATGACGCAGGATAGAGGACCCAACATGGGCCGAAGGCTGGTGCCCTCCGTCCGTTTTTGGGACGTGGAGGAGATAGCATTGAATCCTATGCTACCTTGAGCGGTAGAATTGCGAATTGAAAATTGAGGAGGAGGAATTCAAGGACGATCCTATTAAAGGACTCCTTTATTCCGCGAACAATACGTGATAGACATAAACTAGTTATAAGTTCGAGGGCTCTTGCGACATTAGGAGTGGTGTCTAGCATCGTAAAGCTTAAACTACTCCAAAATACATTTATTTGAGGGCTGAAACCAAATAACTGCGTCCGATCCGCTGATATAAGTTTAAGTTCAATAGAGCTCAATAAAAATATCACTTTTTTATTTATTCATTCATCTCGCAAAGCATAGCTGTGCGAATTTACGGCGACGATCTAACAAGTAGAAGTGTACAAATGTAGTAACATAAAAAACAAGAAATAGTCACAAAAAGTAGAGAAAAAATCAATGAACATAAGAAGCAATTGAAACGATTACAAGGATCTATCTTAGTGTGGGTTAAACTTAATTTTTAAAATGTCCCTTTAAATAGGGAGATTAAACTTTAAAGGATATAATCAACGTTAAAAATGGGAGTCCGTAGTTATGTATTTCAATCAGTCGAATTCTTCTAAAGTTCCCCGACGAAATAAGGTTATGACGAACCGATTACGTGAATTTCCTAAGTATAGCCGTGTGCTACTCTTATTTATAGGCTACTTGACTTACAGCGAGTTGGTATGTAAAGTATCGGACGCACAGTGTGAACATTGCACAGTCTTAAACTTGAGTTCAAAGTCTTGCTCTTGTGTGTAACTACAATTATTTACCATGTTATAAATTTATGCCATTCCGGGAGTGAGGGAGGGAAATAATATAAAGGAAAAGTTAAAAAGAAAACAAAAAGTTATTTAAAATATAAATAACATATCAGATAAATAAAAAGAAAAAAGTTGGGAAAATAAAAGTAAATGAAAAAATAAATATCTTTCCTCCAGGTGTTTCGTACCGTATTTGCGATTCAAACGAATTCCTGCAAATCGACTGCGGGTCAAGAGAGGGTGGTTCCATTGAAACAGCTCGAAGAATTTGAGAGTGAAGGTAAATAAGTTCGTTCATAAATAAATTCAGGTAATAAATGTGAAATCATCCGACATTTTTCTACATTAGGCCGCTTTTTATATAAGACACCGAAGTCAAAATTCAGGACGGATATACCTTCAGTAAGAATGAAAATAAGACGCCTTTCCTGTATATCGCGTGAGTCTCTTGGGAAGAAGTAGCAGTTTCCGCAGCAATTTTTCAAGGAAATCTTTGCTGGAAGGAGTGAAATTTTCAATGTTAAATCGATTTTGCTATCGGGAAAAGACGAATTTCGTCCTGACCCCAAAGATAATCTAATAATCTCGAATAAATTGCAATTACTTCAATATGATAAAAGTATTGACAGGTCAAAAGGCATCCCTAGAAAAAGTAAGCTTGATTCTTGGAACTGATATAAAGATTGAATTAAGTCCAAGAATGATTAAGATTGAGAGATCGTGAGTATAACCTTTTATAACCACCGTCCTTGAGTTTACGGTTATTTATTTTTTTCTATTTCAATATAATTTATTCCCCTAAATTCAATTTTTGTGATCCTGCAAAAGCCGATTAAATTGATATCTCCATGACCTTGTGAGTTATTGGGCTCACTTAATATCGGAGTGATTTTCTCAATGACAGGTAAAAATTAGGATGAAATGGCCTTGGATGAAATCGAAATAGCTCTTATTTCAAAGTCAGGAAACCCCTTGTCAGACATGACGGAATTTTATTTGAAACGAAGAAAAAGTCTAATAATAAATCGAATCGAATAATCGAATAAATTACTTTAAATACTATTAATAAGATAATGAAATATAATCCGCAAGACAATTTGATGAATAGTGGAAAACAAATAATTAATTTATAATAATAATTTCTTTTAAAATTAATATTGAAGAAAATTAATTGAAAAATAAATGTAATAATTTTGAAATCAAAATTCGTACAAACTTTATAACTTCAATTTTCAGCCTCATATTTCGTAAGAACAAAAACTATTATCTTATTACCACCATCATTTTGTATTGCTTTAAAATTTCCCATGTATTCCAAAAAGAAAACAAATCAGAATAGGCCCCGATTAAATAATTGCGTCGGTAGTAAAGTGGTATTTAAACAAAATTTTCGTGTACAAATCATCACAATCATGAATCAAAAACAATAACCTTCGATGAAAGTAAGAATAATTATTCGATTGTTCTTTATATAGCTATTATTCTGATCTTGTAAGACCATTTCAAATTTAACATCGTGAAATAAGTGAAGCCTTTAACAAATAGATAAAAGAAATGAAACCTAGAAACGGAACCTGTATTAATTTGTTACAGATGCCCTACTGAAAGTCCTGGGGTCGAACTCGGCTCTGTTAGACGCATGAAATCTATGCAGTGTTGCAAAGTCCAAGTTTGCAAACGGAGAAAATCGGAGATTTGCAATTGGGTTGAAACTAATAGAGTAGTCTTGGAGTGACAGACTTTTACTTTGCTTTGTAATTTTGCGGGTGGGTAGAAAGAGAAACTATATAAATTATATTAATAATAATACGAGAGGCGGTGAACGGTGAAAAAATGGGGGAAAGTTTGGAGAAAAGCGGTAAACACTACCACTTCTGAATAGAAATAGAAATATTAATGAGGAAGGAATTATTTGAATACCTGAAAAACCGATGGGAGAAAGGATGATGTAAAAGTGAATGAATTTTTGAATGGTAGAACGAAAGTCGCATTGATTGAATGAGTTACATTCCCTGATCGATCCATTCCAAGTTTTTTGTTTTCTCATAAGACATATTAGTTAACGAGTTAAAGTTGATGGTACGATCGAAGCCGTTATTAGCTAACCTTGCCAACTGGCTCACAGCCAAATTGTATTCTATTTTAAGAGATTATAATAATGGACATATGCAACAGGTTTTAGAGAATTTTATGAGCTTCCCTTTTTTAAATGGAGAAAAATTTTCTGGATACAAATTCAAGCGGGGGAAGTTCATTTAGGATCACAACGTCAAAGAGGATCAAACGTAAAGCTCAACATACCTGGCATTGCTTAACTCTCAGATATTCGTGTGGGGTCAGAGTGACCCCATATATTTTCAAATAATAGCATACTGATTCTGATTACAAATCGTGATTTTCTATCCCCGAATGCTGAACTTCGCGTACAGGATGTTCGGCTAGAGGTAATTTTTACAGCATAGGGATCATAGGTGAGATCTTGATTTCCAATCAATATATAAATATAGGATTAAAGTGCCTATATTCACTAGAGATGTTGAGGCAGGCTGTAGTGCTAGTGTTGACTGTATTCTCATAGTGGATTAAAGGTAGTATCCCTGTTGCAAAACGAAATTGAGTTTTTCATTCCTTATATTTACAAGAGAGATTTTCACACAAATCTCTTGCTTTTAAGAATGTAATATGAGGTAGAAGTTACTAGGTACGTTCCACAAACTCACACACACACGCAGATTATAACAGATAACCACAAACCACTTTCCTTAAAACGGAAAAATTCTCGCTTAGATCAACGAATAAATACTTATGAAACTTTTATATGTAAAATCTTAATGCTAACTGTTAATCGGTGGTCA
Organism: Pachydiplax longipennis; assembly: GCA_036926295.1. Taxonomy (NCBI): domain Eukaryota; kingdom Metazoa; phylum Arthropoda; class Insecta; order Odonata; family Libellulidae; genus Pachydiplax; species Pachydiplax longipennis. Next base: position 39,973,910 of record JAVFKF010000009.1, on the reverse strand, counting down.
AAATCTTAAGTATTAACGGTGTTTCAAGAAGTAAGGTCAATAAAAATTGATTACATCCAATACCTTTATTTGATGAGAGAATATTAATGACCCCACTCTCGATACAGAAGGGGTCTTGAATCTCAACCCCTTCAGCATTAGATACCAATATTTCTGGAGAGATGATGAAGATTGCTAGACCAGTCGAGGAATGAGGAATTTTGCTTTCGCTTTCCTAACAGCACAAGGATGCTATACTTGAAAAACTTCCACGTGTGTACAATTTACTGATCCTACTTATAAAATTGTTAATGCATTTAATAAGAAGAGACCTAAACGAATGCCACAATTCAGCATGGTTCATTCCTCCTTTACTTTTAAATTAAATACGCCATGAAGGAACTGAGGCAAAACTAAATGAAGATATATTTTTCTCCACTCTGTACCAAAAGCGTACAAAAAATATTCCATTCATCAAGATATAATTATAACTACTAATACTAATAGTAACTAATAATAATATTCTGTAGCCTCTTTAAACTGCGAAAATTCTCCGTGTACTTTCCCACATACCTAAGTAATTCCTTTATTACCACTATTTATGGACATTTGCAGGAAATGAAAAGGCACTATTTGGAGATAAAGCAATCGATGGGTGAAGCGAAGCGAGGCGTGCGCGATGCATTGTGGGCAGGTGAGGAAAGAGTCGTCAGAATGAATACTTTAGAAAGAAGGGTGGAAGGGCCCCCCCAAGGAATAAGTGCGCATTGTAAATTTCCATGCATAAAATTTGAAATTCGGATTGCGCCCAACAGGAAATTATTGGAGGAGCAATTTGTAATTCATCCGTCTCTTTTCCGACCACCGATATCGGAATTACTAATGTCTAATGTATCGCATTGCCCTCGGAAATCTAGCAGGGCATCTTGTTCCAGGAAATCGGACCAACTCTGCTTTATATGAGATATGGATCGACTCTCGGCTTCGTCAGTTTTACGACATTCGTCGCGTTAAATCCTTAAAGAAGTGATTCGGTGTACTGGGCGGAGTGACGAAATTCTGTCGCCTAAGATCTTAAGAGAAATTCAGAAAACGCAGGGTGGTTGACAGATGCGTTGTTAATTTTATCTGGAGTTTCTTTTGCAATGTTACGTCTCCGCTTAGGCAAGATCGCAATATATTTTTCTGTGTATCTCATCTTCAAAGCGGAAATATGGCCGTTGCAAAATTGCCAAAATATTAGGGAAAACATATCGGAAATGGAAATTTTTTGGAATCTCAAACACACGTTATGATTAAAATGGAACCCGAAAAGCACTAATCCGTCAGAATTCTCAGAAAAAATCAGATATTACATACAAAACGTGCTGTGAATATATTTGCACCGATATCTGTTGACACGTCAGCCAGCAGAGAAATAAGAACTCACTCTGTAGTCCAGAAAAACAATTAATAAAAACGATCTAAACGACAAATCTTCAGGCAATCTTTGCAACGAACCCAAGGTCCTGAGAAGTTTTTGTGGACGCTACAAAGTTTTTTTCCCTGTATTTATGAAGGAGATCCACCAAGTCACACCACAAACCGTCATGACTAGCCGATCTTTATAAAGGCAAAGATTGAGGAGTCGCAGAAAGTAATAAAATAAATTTATAGTTAGCGAGATAATATCATGATTTGCGGAGATGGAAATTGTTTTTTTTTTCTCCTTAATATCGGGATCTCAATTATTCACGGGTAGTCATTAGCTATCCTTTTTCCTTTGCCATCAATTTTTGTTTGACGATGAATCAATCCTATTAGACAATAATTTTTAAATGAGTCCTAGATGATAACCAAACGACTTCGTTACGGTTGATTCAGGTTTCCATCTATATTTTATATTTTTCCATTCCATTTCCATTTATATTTCCATTTAAGGAGAGGGTGACCAAATTTCATGCCAATGCGAGCTATATACGCAGAAATCTAAAAGTATTTGGAGTTATGTATGTACATGCGAAATCTGTACGTTACTCATTATTCATTTTTTTCTGAGTTCCGTCACTATCGACGCCATAGGTTGGCCATCCCTAAAGGAACGATATTTTTAATAGAATAATAATTTTAATGCCTAAGAGAACACTATTAAAATGTTTTAAGAGGACAGCAATTTCAATGCCTAAATTCTATCCTGATGGCTGTGAAAACATTTTTCGTGAAAATCTAATGTGTAGTAACCGCAGAAAAAAAATATGTTATTAGATTGACCTTTTTGATACAACATAAACGAATTGCATGTTTATATAAGCTATCTAGGTGTGTGTCAATCGCTAACACTGCCCCCTCTGATTACGCCAGTGTTCCTAGATGCGTATCTTTTGTTCTCCCATGTTAGAAATCCGTTAGTTGCATATGGGTCTGGCGAAGATCACTTTCTCCCATTCTCTCTGAACTGCATTCGATCTTTTGGCCTTCGTTATTTTCTCCTCCCGCTACAAGACATTAGGTAACACCTGTCTAACTCATCCCCTTACTAATCTCCATTCATCTCTTAACACCAAAGCGGTAATTCCTTAGAAATGCTGCTCATCTGTCTTCTCGCCTTTTTTTCCCCGGAGACACACTCATGGTTTCTTAATTCGTCACGGAAAACCATTAGCATGAATTTTCAGCGTTACTCGCATTGCATTTTGAGCTGATGATTCGTAGATATACCTTAATAATATATCATATTTGCTATTCGGCAGCAAAGGGATTACAAAATTTTGATATATTCATGCTTCTCTATCCCACGTATGAGCAAGAGGAAATTGGGAAACGATTCGTCTATCCTGGCAAACGGAACACGATGACGTAAGCACTGCATGAGAGGGATGGATCCGAAGATGACGTTTGTGTGTGGATATCCTTCGACTAATTATCTCAACAGATGTGAAAATGATGGTTATCATATAGACTTGTAGAGCAATTCTTATAAATATAGGGTGTGAAACTATGGTAATCGCAAATAGAGAAAGCTCGACAATGTATTGATTACAATTTTTAATTATTAATTATCATTTTTAAGACTCTTGATAGCTTAATTCATTACACAGGTATTATATTACTTTTAAGATAAATGCTATACGAAATAATCGGATTAAGGAGGCGTGATGGGTATCTTTAGAAGAAAGAAGGCTCCATCAGAGATTTAAATTACTTGATGAATTCAGACAAAGTACGATCATAGAAGATGTAGCCGATATTATGCGCCCTCCTTGTTATAAAGGCCGTTTTAATACCAAGAGAAAGATCAGAGAAATAGATGCTAGAACCAGTCGATTCAAGAATTCATCTTTTTCGAGAAGGATACGCGAAAATAATCGACTAGTAGAGTCATGATGCTTGCACCTCCTGCCACACACCGAAAGTCATCTTGCAGGGTACGTATGTAGATGTAGATGTAGTTGTTAAGATGTAGATGTAGTTATAAATAAAAAAATTGAAAGTCATGTTCCTCATAAGGCTATAGTCACCAGGGGAAACAAACAATTCTATAAATTCCTCAACTGGGGTAAAACATAAATTGTGCAAATTCTTCTTTGATTCTCAGCCGAGTAAGTTTACGGGAAACCGGCGTTTCGTCCTCCGACTAGGTAACCTTCATCAGGGTCGTTTCTTAAGGAAAAATTCTACGTAAATCATAAATGTATTCGCAAGAGTTAAGGATCATTCCGTTATTTCCTCCTCAGTTTCAAGTTCACGCAGTCCTTGATATTTCTCGATCAAATCTCATTCTTTAGTAAAAAAATTAACTCAAAATCGCTACAATTATTAATGGATTCGCAATTTTCGAGAGCGATTTCGTCATTATATTTTCACGCGCGAGTTACGGCAATACGATCACACAATAACTATCCTCATAACACGAAATTAAAAATAAATGGGAATATGAGCGTACGGCGCAAATTGCCATTGCATAGTTTAAAACCAGTCACAAGGATGTTAGGAATTTGCGTAACTCTTCGGTCGTTTTTAAAGAGTTTTCAGTATTCTTAAGCAAGGTTATATATAGGATAGCGTTGAATAAAAAATCTCCGCCCGACTGATTCTGGACGGCGCCAACGTGGTTGCATCATCGCCCCCTCAGATGAGAATATTCCATAATTGGAGAGATTAACCGCCTAATGAGGAAAATTCCTGATTGAGCAGGAAAATACTTCACTGCTATTATGAAATATCCTTTATCATATTTGTTCCGCTAGAGATGAGGAATTCCTAAGAGATGCAGAAGTTTTATCTTATATACGCCGTTCGACCGCGAATTTTCTGAAGATCATTTTTTTCTCATATTTCATCGAAAAATGGACCGCATAATTATTCTCTAATGAGGGATTATTCTCCACTGAATTCCATGAAGAAAACCGTTCATATAGAAAGAATCTCCTCAGCAAATAAAACATGTTCATGATACTTTTTTATTGGCCAAGCCGCTAGCTATAACTGTATCATGACACTAATATATCCACATTTTATTGCAAATTAAATTAAATTAATTATGGTCTTCCCATTTTTTAATAAACTATTTACTTGGATATTGATAAACTTGCAAACAGATCAACCTATGAAAATAGAGGAAAAATTATGTAAGTAAGCATAAAACGGTATGAATTGTAAGTAGAGCGAGTATCTACTTCCCAGTCACCCTGGCGTAGAATTGAATATTTGAAATTTTCATATTATTTGATATAACTACATATTTTTACCCTAAGAGAAGAAATTTTTTCAGGATAAAGCGTTTAAGTAAAATGAAATTGTGGATCCTTGAGAAGCAAGTGGACAACCCGTTCTCCTTTGGCCCAAGCGGTCCTGGGATCGATCCCTGATGGGATCCTATGTGTTCATAATTATTTCAGCTGTCGAAATACTTTTAGAAACAGTACGGATACCATTGCTAAAACGTAATTTGAAGAGAAAGTTACCCTCAAGCGACGCGTCTAGAGTTTGTTGTACTAGTGTGTCAAGCACTACTGTAGAATATTCTTCCGTTGAAATACATTTCTTAATAATCATACACTAAGGCTTTAATTTGAATCCCAAATTAATACTAAAACCTTTCATTTTTAATTCAACTACATAATTATTTTTAACCGTTTGCGTTTTCTTCTCAATGAAATTTCTCTGTTAGTTCGAATATAAGTAAATGATTATAAAGAATACTATCAATTCATTCTGGAAAGACTTTGCGGTAGGAAATCGTGACTGACGCAAATGGAAATAGGATGTGGTGCGGGTAAAGGTCTAGTTTTCATATATTTATTAATAAATCTTTACCCGCACCACATCCTATGTGCCACGGGTAAAGGTCTATTTTCATTTGTGTCGATCATAAAGAAGTTAAAGAATAACTTCTGTCTATACAGGCTTCAGACTTAAGGCTAGTTCGAAACTCATCTTCTCATCATTAGTCGCAAAAAGCTTTGGAGAGGGGTACCAAAAAATAAATTACAAAACATGTCTCTCTTAGATGTAGCAAGATAGACTTCTGAGCGCAGGAAGTCCATATTAATTATATTTCGGATAACTTCTATTCATTTAAAAGTGAATCATACCGTCCAATGCATCAAAATATTCACTTGGTTGCGTATGAGAAGCTCTGATCAGATTTTTAACACTGGAGGGTCATGTCAATGCGCCTGATATTGTATTCTTACATTTATGGGGTTGAACTTCACACCTGAGGTATATCGATCATCATTTTAACCTGCAAACAATCTTCGCGCCATTGAGCATTGTATCTAAGATATCACGCTGTATGTTAACCGAGAGTCCATCATTCATCCTTCTTCATCCTATGGTGTTGACAAGTCTCCACTGAGTTTCGCTTTATCTTTTTTATCGAGTGTGACAAAGTTGCACGAGATGTGTCATCGACAACGAAGTATCTGCGGACGGAAGCAAATTCCTGTAAGTGCCACAACAAATATTTTTATTGAAAATAATGTATACTAAAATTGGTGACACTAAGATTCCTCTTTTGGCTCAGGTTCAGTTATGGTTGTCAGTTAGGGTTCGGTTTCAATGTGGTAAAATTAAAGGTATTTTTACCGTTACTACTAATAAAAATTCCACTGCGTAGTATGATTGAAAGATGAAAATTTTATCCTACAAAATGCGTTGAATGTGGGAACTATCAATTTATAATCTGTTGGTGATTAAATGCTGAATTCACTAACTTGAAACCGGTGAAAGGAAACAGAATTTCGACTGATCTTATATTCAAATGTACGTCAAGTTGATGTTGCAATCACTAATCACATGATGTGTTACGATAAATACGACATAAGATAATATTTTCGCTTTATCTTTTTATATCGAGTGTGACAAAGTTGCTCGAGATGTGTCATCGACAACGAAGCATCTGCGGACGGAAGCAAATTCCAGTAAGTGCCCCGTATGACGCAAGATCGCGATGTAAATTATAGAAACTGCAGAGTATAGAAAAATTTATGAGTAATAAAGGTGGCAAAAGAAGAGAAAAAGCTTTCTTTGCAGAGATACACCTTGAAATAAACAATGGAAATATGGAGAAAGTACTTAACGCCAGACTATAAAAAATCGGAATGTATTAAAGTAAAATTAATTTGTTCCACTTTCTGATTGGATAGGAATAAGAAATTCAGGGGTTCGCCAGAGAGCCAATGAATAATTATAAACATCTTGTTTCCAAAAGTATGGTGGGTTCAAATCCTTGAAAATACTCCCACAAAGAATACACATGAGGTCACTTTTTTACTTTAGAAAAAGATTTAGGAGACTCAAGGAATTTTTTAATAAAAATGAGGGGTACAAAGGAAAGGTATTGCAAAGTGTTCAATAAATTTCATAAAGTAACTTTTTAGGGATTTCGCCAATTTGTTTAATATCTATAAAAGTTATAGTATGAATAAGCTATATATTAAATTGTTAAAGATTTAAAATTTCCATAATCATTGGCGGTGGAATTTTGCCGAATGCGATTTTAATACTCTATCATGGTCATTGTATTTTTCTAGAAGTATACTCCGACCAGAGAGAATTAAAGGTAAGAAGATAGTCTTTTTAATTCAGTAATCGACTAATTTTATTGCTAAAAAATGGAAATATAGAAGTTTTGATTTCATAATTATGACTGGCAAGATATATCATATTTTTATGGATTAGCAACTATATTTTAAAATTATAAACTCATGTTCTGTTAACTTTTTAAATACCATTTTGTCGTGATAAATGTAGTAAATGTATAGCGTATGCGGAAATATTTCGAAGTCTAATTTTAAGTAAAGCTCCTTGTCAAATACAATGCAAATTCCTAATATTACAAGGTCACCAATATCTCGGTACTTATGTGAACACTCATTCGAAAAAGAAGTGCTCGGATTTAAGCTGTCCTTGCAGTCTCACGTGCTGATAAAATCTGTGTTCCCCGCCCATCAGGGTCAGACAGCCCTTATATTAAGAAACACCACCAATAAAGTGATGCATTTGCATATCTTGAGCACCTGATAATCCTTCAGGACCACGTTTGGAGAGCTAAAATAGCCGAATGCCATAAACATTTATATGGATGGGTCTGACCGCCTGAAGGCAGATGGGACAACCTCAAGTATACAGATATTCCGGCACGTCTTCCAACGTACCTCATGGCTAATGGAGAGGGTGCCTGTTGACGCACAAGGAGAGCTCACGAGTATCGTCTGAGGTCAAAAGGGGAGGAGGTGGTGTATGAGGAAGGAGGAGCTGGAAAAGGAAGGAAGGGAAATGGAGAATGCATGAGAAGAAAGGAAAGAGAAGTGGATAGTACTATTGAGTAATGATATTCCACCACCAAGATAAAATCTTCTTTTAATTTCCCTTTTTTGGAGCTGGTTTCGATTTCGTAGGAGCATTATTTCTACTTTTCTTTTGCGAATGACATGAAGCCTGCAAGACGTGAAAACTATCTTTACGTGTAATTCTTAGGGAAGTCAATCCGAACGTTCTGGACTCGAACCTTATTACGTGTACGAACCTTTACAGACTTAATGTTGCTGCGTAGGTTTCCGCGGAATTGGTTACTAAAAAACTGCATGTCTTTTGGGATTCAACCTCAGTAATTCTTAATGACGACAGTTTCGCTAGCTATCTTCCGGGCGTCTTCAGGTCGATGTAGTGAAAGTTTTTCTCCTTCTCAGCCTTATTTATAGTGTTGCAAAGGTCAAGTGTCAGGAATTTAGTGCAGATAAAATTACAGAAAACCCCTTTTAAAACGCTCCCGATTCATAAACTACCCCGCTTAATACGCGATTTCCCTTGGTACTGGTTTGTTTTACACTATAAATTTAGTAAAATATCTCTTTAAACGCTCTGTCACCCCCTTATAAGGAGGAAATTAACTTATCCTTCGCCTCAGTTGATAAACCGTAATTATTTATATAATTCTTCCTTAATTGAGTATCTGGTAAAAATTGCTTAACATTTAATTACTAAAGTAAAGAAAAAAATGAAGACATTCTCTTTGTTTCGAAAAGTATACCATTCTTAAATAAATATGATGAGAAGGCAGTATAACACAACAATGGTTCGCTGACTCAAGATATCCACAGCTGTGGCCAGTAAAGCAAAATAGAGATTTCTTTTAGTTTTCAAGTTGTAATGCACTTATATAACAATGAAAGAGGCGAAAAATCCTTACCTAATCTTTTCTGAGGTAAAAGAAATAAAAGATTGTAACTTTCCGGTCATAACGCTATCCCGCTAGGGTTTTACTGAAGTTATATGTTAAATATTTTATTTTTGATCTTAAAACAAACATCACAGAAGTGTGGATTAGAAGTTTTTCGGTTATGTCTCACGCCTGATAACCGAAGTCAGAGTAAATCGAAGGACGAGACCGAACGTCTGTGTGCTTCAGGGTGTTCCGTTTTACTTTCCTTCTTGAGCCGGGCAAGCAAAACGGACGGCTAAACTGAACGTGGACATGGGGACGTTAAGAAATGAAGGAAAGAAGAAGGGAATAGAGATGCTGATAGAGGGAGATGATGGGTCGAGGAAGAGGTGGGTGGGTTAGAAGTGAATCGGCAATTGATTGATGAGGTGGATATGGGATGAGGATAGGGTGAGCCCATATTCCTCCAATTATAGAGCGCGATTCAAGCGAACGGCTGAAATCAAATCTCTCAATGTATGCGTCATCTACTGGTCAGGGTAATCGGTAATAAAGTATGAATGCAACTGTTCCGTGAGGAGAGATTTAACTTTATAGGACATAAAAATGATTTCACTTAAACATCTATGCCTATTATAAAACAGACTGCTAACTTAAGGACAGATTTTGAGGTATCGTTTCGTTTGCTAATCGGAAGATGGCATTCTACGCTATAAACGTTGACTATCAAAAGTTTCTGAGTTGAATCTGCATACTTCAATATAAAAAGGGAATTTCCATTCTCAATTCCTTCCACTAACTCTAATTCTTTAACATTTTCCATTTTTAATCCTTCAAAATACCTTCTGTATTATTTTTCATACTTAATTGCATTTTCTGATCCATCTTCAGCAACAGGAATAAAACGTTTACATTAGGAATAAGGTGTTTTTCCTTTTATATTCAAATTAGTTTCAATAAAATGAAATTAAGATATTGTAAAATGATATTAAGATATTAATTAGTTAGAATTTATCACTACTATAGATATTCGAATTTTAAATATTATTAAGTTGAAGTGTAATTATTCTAACTACAGAAACGATTAAAAACATTCAAATGTCCAACATAACTGCGCCATCATCAGAGGTTGTTGATCAATTTCCGGACTGCAACATTAAGGCCACATCGCTTTAATTAACTTCTTTTTCGAGATTATTCAGTATCCAATGAATCCGAGAAAAGAAAGGAAATTACCGGAAAAAAGACATCCGATAAATTTAGATAAATATGTGAATTACTGATCGAATCGTTTGTAAAACATAAAAAATCGCAAGAGTAAAAGAGATTATAGTTTTCGTCTTCAAATGAAGCAAAAGCGAGGTAAATTTGTTCACATTTACATGATTAATTAATGAAGGAATAATACCATGCAGTCTGGGAAATGGAAAACCTTATGGAAACGATAATGGACCCCTGGTCTCGAGCCAAACCTTAGCATAATCTTATGGAAACGTATAATGGAGTCCCGGGTTCGATCCCAAGCCTTCTCAGAGACGAGCATATTTTCTGGACCTTTGTTTCTCTTTCGTAGAAACGCAATACAGGGTAGAGGACGAAGACTGAGAATTGTACATAGGGATAATCATAATCACTTAGCTCTTGCGGTTTTTGATGGATTGTTGTTTACTTGCAGCTTATCCTCTTTAAAGCGATCCTTCGTATTGATTTATCCTCAACGTTTAATATTTGCATTTTAACAAGTCCATATAATCTCCCTTGTCATTAATGAGAAAGGTCCGGCGAATAACGGGATGATAGAATCCCAAATCCTGTTTATGAAGACGCATTATCGTGACGTGTCATATGCTAATGAGTAAAAGTATGGTATAATGAGATGAAAAAGTAAAAAATAAAATTAAGATATATGTATCGATGCCGACCATGGAGACAACAGTAAAAACACATGCTTAAACGCTTCTTGTTCAGATTCACATCCGAACTCATTTAAGTATCTAAGAAGGAAGAAATCTGCAATCGCGAATGTTTTCCTTAGATATCCTTCCACTGGTGATGTCAGGGTTGGCTTAAAAAATATACTTCGCAGTAAAATCATCAGTCATCATCACATCATCATAAATAAATGCTATGAATGATATGCATTATTTGAGTGTCATAATATTCTGGTTGTCTCCGAGTATTAAAATTGTAACCAGCCTCCCGATTAATAGATACAGGTATAAAGCAAGGCACCAAATCAGAATTATTTTGTTCCGGATTTATCTCAGGTTCAATGAAAAAGCCAAACCTTGGTTCGAAAAATCCCGGAAAGAAAACTTCGGAACGTTTCGAACCGGTTTTATTTTGTTCTAATAAATTTATCTCTGTGCAACATTTATATCATGCATGACCCTTACATTCAATTTTTTTAGTTAAACTTTAGAGTAAAACTGTCGAGGATAAAGAAAATAATCTAGGAATACGTTCAATTATTAAAATTTAAGTGATCGAAAGAGCTTCACGTTGCTGTTGTGACGAGAAATATTTTAATTGAAAATAATGCATACTAAAATTGGTGACAATAAGCTTCCTCTTTTGGCTGAGGTTCAGTTATGGTTGTCAGTTAGGGTTCGGTTTCAATGATGTAAAAATAGTTATTTTTACTGTTTACTACTGATAAAAGTTCAACTACGCAGTATGATTAAAAGTTGAAAATTTTATCCTACAAAATATTTTGAATGTGGAAACCATCAATTTACAATCTCTTGGCGATTAAATGCTAAGTTCATAACTTCAAACAGGTGAATGGAAACAGAATTTCGACTGAGTTGATGTTGCAATCACTAATCATATGATGTTTTATGATAAATACGATATAAGATAATATTTTGCTATTGGGGATAAAGATTCTTCGAGAAAAGCAAAAGTACAAATAAATAAGAGGAATGTGAAGTCAACGAGCCTCCTTATCTTATCCCTTTGCTGATATGGTGATGATGAACAAACCTACTTGCTCCTTATCACGGTGACGTTTTCCTAACAGGTGAGCGTATTTACATCGCATGACACCAATGTCTCAATAATAATCATTTCCCATGCTGTCTGAATCAAGGGTGAATTAGGTTAAGCGAGATAAAGCTCGTTTTGTTATTTAATCTTCGTAAGATACGGGGGAATTCACAATTTGGTTCAGGAATCCATTAAAAATATTATGATGTAAAAAATTTAAAAATATTAAAAATGATTCTAATATTGACTCATACTCTATTTTCAAGCAATAAAGGAGGCAGTGAACTCTGAGTTTATTATTTTCAAAATTTTTTTGAGACTCCCAAAAACGTGAAAAAAAAACGACCTCATGAATTCTAAATGAGTAAGACATTGCGTCACTATTAAGTTTAATTCTCAGTTAAAATACTAAAAAAAGTAAATATCCAATTGAATCATCGTATTGAAAACAAAATTCGGAAAGAAAACTATTATTTGGTCCGTTCCTATATTCGCATCCCAGCTATGCACATTTCACCTATGAGTACTTTGAAGAATGTTCACTAAATATGAGTATCTTCAGCTGATAACTATCTATGTTGCCAATTCTAAAATTTAGTGTTAGGTAGTGAAAATGAAAAAAGATAAAACTAATAAAACAAAGTTTCAGAAGGATATAACGATAGAATGGTTGGAGCTGATAAATTTTCGAACTGGTTGGACGTTAGACGAAGAAGCGACATCGGAAGTGAGCCAATTTTTGTATTTTTGATTGAAAATGAGCGGGAACCGGAACAATATGCACGAAATGAACGGAATAATACAGTTTGATGGGCATCTAAATCTCGCATCAAAAGATATTTTTATGAAATAATTATTTTCTACGAAAAATTCAGAACATCACATCTATAAAAGATCCATTCTGTTATAGCCACCTTTAATAATTGTTTTTAGAATGTTCACGTACGATTTTTCTTTCCATCTACTAGCTTTTAAAGCTATTACAGCTAACAATACAACGATTGAGTACTAGAAAACCCAATAATGATTTTTAAGCCTGAGTGTAGCAGTTTCAAGCAATAATTTTACAAGTAAAAAAATAAGGAATTCATATTCCTTCGAAGGGTAAATTTTGAAAGAAGGAAGATATTAAATGAGTTCAAGTAATAGTGGCAAAGCTGTAAAAATAGTAACTCCTCACTATGAAGGACAAATAACCGTTCTGTGTAGAAGGAAGAAACTACTGTACATTTTTCTCCTTCACATCATTGCTTCTCATATATTCTTATTGTAAAAATAGCTTGATTACTACAAATTACTGCTACATTCGTTAGAAACATTTTTGTATGTTGATTTGCTAGATGGCTACTTGTAGTAGTATAATAAAATAATATCCATTACTGCTTCATTCGTAAAAGGCATACATATGTTAATTTGCTACATGGCTGTTTTTAGTGGTATACTAAAATATTATCCTACGCAAACAATTAACAAATATTCTGAAAATATTTCTCTAATTATTGAAGAGATAAATTCGTTATACTGTTAACACACTACTAACATGAAGCTCATTGGTAAATATTTAATTTCAATGCTCTTCTATAGTGACATCACTGTTAGACGGAACACTTTCGAATTCCGTTCATGCCACCGCTACACTACTCTCCTCCGTAATTTTATAGACAAAGTTTGAGTCCCGTATTAAGCAGAAACCCGTCAGCCGAAGTGGAAAATTACATCATAAGTGGACCATCGTAGGGCAGTTAACCATTGTCTCCGTCTCCAGACAGGATTCGAAAAGGCTTACGTTAGGGTTACCGATTACGTTAACGATCAACAGCATGAATCGAGCAAACCGAAGACGTTATCCACATTGCGATTTCAATAGCTAATGGGTCATCACAGTTTATCATCTAATGTTCAAGATAACAAATGAAGATTAAGCCATTTCTAGATGTCATAAAAGGAAAAATTGAGGCTTGCAATGGTGAATGTCTTTAGAGATTTCTCTACTGAATACCCGCATAATATTCTTAATAATCTGGTGATCTCAACACAAGGATTCGAACTATATAGCTCTCAGGGCCAACCTATCTCCTGCTCATCGTTGCATTCGTTCATAGTTTCCAATATAAACATTTTTTCACCATCATCTTCCTTACATTATTACAATCATAGTTCCTTTGCCTTTCTTACATTCCACTCTTTTTCTCTATGCTGTTTTCATGAAATTGACATACCTAATTTATTCAAAAATGGCCGTGCGATGTTTCAAAGTAACTTTTAAAAGCCACTTTCGTATTTTTGGCCAGCTCTTTTCGATACTACCCCACCGTGCGACGCCATATTTTTTATTGGTTTTTTATCTTTTTATCCTTTTCTTTAATTATAATTTAGATTTAAAATTTTCACCCCACTTCTCTCATAGGATTATCGAGTGTCGTTTACAGGCATAAAAAAGTAAACTAAATGAAGGTTTTGGTTAATCCTTCCCTTGTGTTTAAACCTGTATTATTTACTGCTAAAACTAATGATGTAGCTACTAAAATTTATGAAATGACTTATTCGTGAACTTCTCTTTATGATAATATTTAATTTTCTTACAGTCTATAAGGATTTTTTATGAGATACACTCATTTAAAATACGAGGGTGGTCTGAAAAGTTTCCGACCGCAGATTTTTCAGAAATCTTCAGAAATTTTCAGAAAACAGAGAAATGGCGAAATTTCGGAAACTTTTCAGACCACCCATGTATTTATTCTCTTTTTCTGACCCGGGCGAAACATTCTATTTGACTTATATGATCATCGATACAATTACAGAAAATTTCTTTACGACTGAGAAACGATTCTGTTCCTATTTTTCGGATTTATTTATTTATCTTATTGCTTCTCATACATAGCTGATTCCACACGCCACCCCTTCATAGTAACACTTTCTCCCAAAGTAAATACGACATTTATTCATTTGTTTCACTTATCTTAGCCTAAAATAGAATTTACTGAAAAAAGTAATGAACTCAGGTTTCTCCTAGAGGCCAGGATATGCTGGTTTCGTTCACACTGGAGCTATAAATGTACATCCTTTGCTTCCCATCCCATATTCTGTTTTAAGAAATATGCTCACCATATATAGCTCACCAAGGGAACGTTTCCGAAAAACATTTTGAACTTCGCAAAATAGAACTGCATAAAAAATGCCCAGGAAACTATAGTACGTATTCTGCAAACCAGGTCGCAAAGATCAGTCGAGATATTAAAATCTCCCGCCTCTGCTTTGTTTGTTTGCTTCCAAAATAAACAACCCTCACGAGCAAATCCAGGTTACGATAGGAAACGTGAAGAGTATATACCAAAGAGGAACACAGAGGGGTAGTATTTTGCATAATAAGATCCTTCTGGGTGCAGAAAATGAAGATGTTTGTGCAATAGAAGTCAGGTAGGTGAGGATAATCAGATTCCAGATGGCAAACACCGTCTTTTTTGGTCAACGAACCCGACTTAACGAAAGAATCAAGTATTTAGCTCAAAAATTAACCGGTAAATTTAAAGATGTGCCCATTGTTTTAAACCATATTAACATCTTTCTCAACCAAGCTCCTAATGAATTGGAAGCGAGAGTTCATGGGTATGAATTCATTTTTGAGGACTAGAATGGTCGGGTTAATTTGAAGGAACGAAAGTTCCAATGGAATAAATTACCTTACGTGATCGTATTGTTATTTTTACATTTTCTAATGAGTGATAGATGAATACTAATTTCCAATGAGTGAATAAAGTATGAATATTATCTGGGAAGCAGTTCATTCCTGGTAGTTCTGTTTGTGTTAGTAAATCTGTTCTCAGTCTATTTTAAGATTGATTGACTCTTCCGTCAAATTTTATAGCGAAGAATTTATTGGTAAACATGCAGGTGATTTTCGGCAGGAAGACCGAAATTCCGATGGCAAACTCGGCCATTGGGGCCCCCGGATAGCCAAGTGGGCAGCACGTTCGACTTGGGTGAAAGCGGTACCGGGTTCGATGTCTGCAGGGAAATTATAGGTGAGAATTAACCTCGGCTGTCAAAGCAATTTAAATACCACAAAAATAACACAAAATACAAAAGTCGGCCATCGTCATTAGGGCAGTAAATCATAACCCTTTAGTATAAATACCAAAAGCATGTATTTTCGATATTACTGTGTCTTTATAGAGATATATATGGACATCGAGGTATCATGGGCATATATACACATATATTCATACATGAAAAAGAAACCCTTTAACACTCAATTAATTCTTCTCAAAAATTCTGTTGATATATTAATTTTATTGATACAACTTTGTTGTTTTTTAACTTTGTTTTATTAAATAATTATTCGATTATGTCGGAATTCCATAAAATTTCGGCTTCGTCCGTGAATTTTAAATTGCAATGCCTACGTATAAGGATAATCAATATTCTTGACACACACCCTTAATGTGTTATTCTTTATTCATATTGTACATGTTAATAATTGATATTGCTGATATGTTGACTTGATTTTCCTTCAATTATTTGTTTCGTTTATTTTATAAATTGTGAATATTTATCTATGGACCTATTACTTAGTTAAATATATTTCTGTATGTTTGATGTAAAGGGACTCTGCGGTGAATTATAAATAAATAAATTTTGATTTCTTATACTACTTGCTAATTTTCTCTTCTCCATAAACTTATATAATTCCAACTGTCGCGTTAATGCCCCAAAAATATATTTCACGCAACATTATGACTTTCTTATTCCATATATATCATTACATCTTGGGGAATACGTCAGTAAGAATGAGCCTTTTGCTTCACCGACAGGCAGCATCTAATTCCGAACCGAGTGTCAGCAACGCCTCAAAGAAAGTTGTTTACATGTTTGAACAATGGCGTTGGGGTATGAAAATTAACGCATGCGATTGAAATACGAGCCGCAAGTGTTAAATAAATTATACGAGAGAGAGGGAAGGAGGAGCGGATGTCGAAATAAAGAAGGAGTTCGCCAAGTTCCCCAACCCCATTGCTGTATTTTCATAGCGGTATTTTTCCATTTAAATTTCTGAGAAGCGTCGAGACAGAACCAAAGGTAACGTGAAGACCATGCAATACTCTTTGGAAACATCCAAATGAGGTACTAAGAGTTTGCTCGCGTGTCCCGTAGATTCCAACACGGGGAGGATCTAGAAACTTGCCAATGGTGGGGCGAACTAGAATGACTTTATTTATCATTTGATGCAGTTTCACGGTTATCAAGTAGCATCCCCAAACATTGCCATTAAGCACTTAAATTAATGACACTAATTAACTCCACAGTACCTTATAGGAGACGTCTTATGCATTAAAATTCCGAGATAACAAAACTATATTTACAAACGGAATTAGATCACGCTTTTAAACAACTATAAGATTAAATTTAGAGAACATTCCTCAAGTACTCCTAATATATTTACATCACATGTATTCCATGATTACTATTGCAATATATGGTCAAAGTTTCCATGGCATCCATGAGAGTTTCGTTTGCGATTCGTCGACTGTTCAGTGATTGACTAGATTCGATACGGTTATATTGGAGCAGAATCAAATATTCTCTTCATCAAATACGCACTTATGAGTTAAACCCAAAAACGCTACGTTTCCCAGAAAAATTATATGTGGAAATATAAAGATCGTTTCGAATTAGCATTTCATTGGTGCTTGCCGACATTATAAGTTGCAAAAAGTATTTTCATTTAATTCATACAATTATTAAAATATGAAGCAACTTAGATGAAATTACGTTAAAATAGTTTCCTTGTGCGAAAATCCTGCAGACGGACACATACTCTGTTTTCCCATCCAAATACATTACAGGAAACACTCCAATCAATAAAAACGAATATACTTATTAATCTCCTTTCTATCGATATATAAGGATATCTATACATCCGGTAACGAAAATCTATGGCCGAATTCAAATTTAAACTCGATTTTATGACTGAATGGTGCATTTTTATGTCGGTCTATATGTAGCAGGAAACAAAAGAATTTCTCTTTAAATGGTGTGTAATTTTTGTGTTGATGGAGAGTGAAAGGAGAAAAGCGCTGGTCATCGTAAAAGGATGTCTAGAAATAGTATATAAGAAATGGCTCTTGTTTAAATGATATTATGACATTAATAAAAGAAAATGATATTTGAAGTCATATAGTTTATATTGTCTCCGAAAATGTGCGTATAACAACGAAGAAGCTATTGGAATTTAAAAAGTATATCTTGGAAAATCGAGTGCCCAGGTAATTGAAAACCCGAATATTTTGGATTCTCTAGATGCAGGCAGCACAACAGCTCGGTGGTATGTGAACAGAAAAAGCGAACAGCAAACGAAAGCTTCAGCTTGCAATATCCCAACAGGTGATACAAATGTGGGAGCTCTGGCTTCGTGACGTACTACATTGGTCAGTATATGTAGGATGACTGTATGTGGAAGAGGATGATGATGGTGTAGGAGGAAATTATGTAGACATAAATTAGTTTATTCTCTCATTCCTATATGGCTGTGTCCCTCAAAGCACCAACATCGCCGCGAATTCTCTTTTTCGTTAAGGCAGAAGACGCCAAAAGAACCGAGACTCAAAGGAATGACTTTCAAATTTTTTAAGAAGACAAATGTAACAGGAAGCGATAGTCATTTGGTGCCTTCCGTTCGGCTAAAAGTGAATCTGGAAAATAACTGTCCCCCGTAGACGCATCTCATTGGTTATCCTCGATCCAATTGAAAATTCATCCTCGGCATCAAGGAAGTGTTTCGGCGAGGAAATTCAGGAAGCTTTCGTCGAGTTTTTCCGCGTATGAACTTTGATTCCAGGAAAATCTCTCGTAGCACAGCGCAACTGATATCCATATCGTAGTGAAGATACCCAATTTGAAGGAAACGATGAAAAGAAACTTTTATAGCAGCATTTGAAACGAATTCGTCGTCTAATGCTATTCAAATATTTAGCCCTTGTTGAGATGCTTACTCTCATCGACTTTGAGTGCTCGGGTTAGGGAGTAACTCTATTGCGGAGGACTGATAATTTAGACAACTAGATGCGAAGCTTATCACCTCTGGAAAAGGACGCGTGTTTGTTAAGTGTCGAGGAAAACTTCTGCAAAAGATGATGTGCATAAAATAACCACATGCACTGGAAGTACGTATGCATACATTTTTGTAAGATTTTGTTATTCTGTCATCATATAGAATGTTTAAACAATTTAGCGAGCGGAGCATACCACTTCTTTAGGCTATTATGGAAGTTAGCTTTCTGTGTTAAATTCGATGTTATTAATCTTCAATCAATAAACCAATTTCTCTGTAGTTAATTACATATAAATTAACCTATTCACTTATATTAAGCTGTTAAATAATTTTTACTAGGTCTTTCATTTACATATCCAGAGAGCCTGTAATCGTTACTACAAAAATATGTCACAAGTGGACCACTCTCCGATGGTAACGTAATTAATACCTTTGTGACGTTACAATTGTCCAAATAAACATTCATGTAAACTCTGTTTATCCACAAACATTAACCTCTTCCAAAGTGTTTCACTACGCATAATACTAACTACTTATTCACACCAACAATCATACCTCATCATTAATCAGTATAAGCTATTTGGACTAATACAAGGTTAAATACAAAATATACAGTTTTATATTCAATATAAATTAAACCATTTCAGCAACAAAAAGTTGCCAGAAGTGGGATTCGAACCCACGCCCTCATACGAGGACCAGAACACCCATCTTCCCGCATTGAACGGGCAAGGTAAACCTTAAGTCTGGCGCCTTAGACCGCTCGGCCATCCTGACGTTGGAACGCAACGAATCAACAATATACTTTGTATAGTAGAGCCTCAAAAGTTCCTCCCAGAGTTAACCCTGACGAAGTAATCGTCCAAATTTTGCAAATGAGAATATTTTATTTGTACGCTCATAACAGATCCATTAGCAGCATTCTTTACAATTTCCTTTCTGAGAAACTATCCGTAATGAAATTTCTATGTTACTATAAAATACTATTCTTCTCATTACTTGCGTTTCTTTGCTTTGATTTTCCCGTCATTCTGGGTTGTATAGGGATTAAAATTCCCGTTAAAATACAAAGACACATAGAAGATGATATTCACAAATACATTTTCAAGAGGAGCCGTATGTAACCACGGCAATTATGCCTATTCTTATGATAATTTCATGAGAGGATATTTTTTTAAAGCTCCTAATCCAATTATGATTACGATCAATAACGTTCGATGAACTTACTATGAATCTGAGTGCAGAGAAGTTTTATACTTTCCGGTGCGATGAATTCACATCGCTGTACCACACTAAAATATCCGCATCGTGAAAGTGGTAACTCTTCATCGACATGCTCTCCAGTCGTTATAAGGGTTACAGTTATAAGGCTGTTAGGTCCTCTATGTAGAAGTGAGGATATCGAAAATAAAAATAATAACTCCATGCAGAATTTCATCTCTGACTACGAAGTCCTACTATTTCTTTGTTAGTTTGAAATATGTGGAAGGTGGAAATAAACTAACGCGCGGGACGGTTTGTAATCTGCAAATAATCGGAATCACCGATTATCATATGTTATTTCTGCGATGTCAGTAGCTCCCTAAAGAAATGTGGTGAAGACATTGGAAAAATAATATCATGCAATTCCCACTCGGAACCCATCCATGAAAGATGGAAATAAAGTTCGATTTAATTGATTGCCTTTTTTCTTTTGCAGAATTGAATTGGAAATAATAATCCTACGAAATGGAGATGAGTATTAACAGAGGAGAAATTCAATAAAGATTTATATTCTGCTTGTGGAATATTGTTTTGGACTCGGAATTGATATTAGTCAAACAAAATCATCTTAAAAATAAATAAAAAAACACATGGAAACTCTCGTAGCAGATATTTTATTTGACCGGTTACGTCAAAGTATTGACTCTTTTGTTGAATATGTAGAGAAATTTCGGACTTATATATGAGATGGGAGGAGTACGTTGTGGAATGATGGAGATGGGTGGGGGTTAAAATTATAAAAATATAATTAGAAATAAATGTCTTAATAAGCAAAGGACAGATTTGATAAGGGAGGTAATGTATGAGAGATCCTTATTTCAGTATAGAATATTTATTCACAGATATAACTCATTACAGATATGTTAATTATACATGATGCCAAAGTGTAAGATGATGTGTAAGATTAAGTGTATTGATGACAATTTACCCCCTTAAGGTGCGGTGAGGTTTGAGTTCCCCATTATAAACTGGGGGGCTATGTTATATGGTTTCCGGTAGGGCCACCCAAGCCAGGCAGACGAAAGCCAAAGAACTATGGGGCAGAAGAAGCACAGTTCAATGGTCCTCCAGAGAGGACCATTGTACTGTGAGGAGGTTGGGCATTGGGCTTTTTCACCCCATGGAAATTGGAATGGGTACCCCATGGAATTGGAAAGTTAAAAGTACTTTCCTATGAACCATCTCCTGAATGCATTCCCACTATGCCCATGTCCAACTAGCCCCTTAATATCAGTCTTATCTACCATCTGTTCCATATCCTTTTCAGCATCCCAATCATTATCAGAGTCATCATCCACATCTGTAGAGACAGTGAATTTATATAATAATTTTCTCAAAGAGGTAGGTTCATTGGGGAACTTGATTTCCTTTGCCCTCAGGTCAATATCTTTTAAATGGCAGACAATCTAATCATAATTTGAAGGCCTACAGTCGCTATCTAGCTTGCAATTGCCTAGAAAGCAGTTTTTTTGCTGACCTTAATGTCCCAAGAAATGGACTTTTTCTGTTACATTTCAGTTTGCATTAAGTCAATCTTGGAAAATTTTTGGCAAATGATTTCAGCAAAATTGGGAAATTTTAACATTCATAGAAAGGGAGATATTTTGTCTCGGACTTGTGGTTTGACACAATTTCTGATTGTGAAGTGGCAAAGTTGTATCTCCTTTTAGGGATAGCTATGGTATCACAATATGATTTCTAAGTTTACTTTGAAAATCTACGATTAGAGTTAAAAAAATCAACATTAATTAATTAATAACAGGCATTTAAGTTAATAGTAGTAATAAAGTTTAGAAAATAATGGGCAGCAAGCATTTTAAACTGTGATTGATAAGGAGTGAAGATGGCAAAATTTAGAAACATGCATAGGTGAGAATGAAGATAAGGTAGGAGCAGTTGAGTTGGTAATTACTTTGGACCTAGAAAATATAACTTTTGATTTTCTATAGCTCTTAAGATTAAAAGATTTGGGAAGTTTTAGACAACAGGAAGGTTATAGCTTTGGATATTGTTTGCATAAATAGTAATAATAAGAGAAGAAATAATCAATGACAGTGACTTAATATACTAAAGTGGCATCAATTATGTGAAATGCAATGAAATGGTTACTACATAAAATACATTTACTTACAAAGAAGAATTGCTTGCAAGTCAAAATCATGTGCCACACATATTAATATCAAGATTTTAGAATTGTTTGTATGGTTAACAATGAGACTCACTGGGGTAACTCACTGTCATAGTGGGTCACTATTTCTGGCTGGTATCCTTGAGAGAGAATATAATGTATCCTGTAAGTGTATGATCCAGATCCAAAAACACCAATTGGTGAGTATTGCCCTACAAGCTAGAAAAGTGGTTCTGTAATATATCTGTAAATCAATGGTTTATTTAGAGAAGTTTGTAAAATGAAATACTCAAATGAATAACTTCATAATTTTTGAAGCGATTGCATAGAATAGATTTTCAATATTCAACAAATCCCTCACTATATCTAATTCTATAATCACTTCATTCATTATTCATCGAACTATTCTAACACAGATATGCTGTAAATGCAAATATTAAGTCCTTAGAGTCCTTCCTCTTCCTCTTAATACTTATAGTTAATCTCAAAAATTAAATTTTATAATACATGTAGATGAAATGTGCAACATCTTGAGATACTTATTGACAATATTCTAAAATGTAAAAAACGATAAATCCTTTTCCAATATCATAGATTGAGAACAGTATTATTAATCAATTTCAAGAAATAAAAATTCCATTAATGTGACCACTTTATATAAATTTGCCAAAGCATAGATGGAATCAAAATAGATTCTGTTTTCTATATATGAGATATAAAATTAGGGTATTAACACTGAACAAAAATTATGACTTTATGGTCTGGAGAAAATTTAATTACCAATATTATTCAAGGATTTGGCATAATTCTGAATGAGTGGGCTCAGAGATATGCCAAGAAGCATGTGTCTACAAGAGTATTATGTGTACAAAAATGAGAATCATCAGAATAATAGTATACTTTTTGAGTAGGCTTATGAGGAATGAGACAGAAAATTGAAAATAAGTAGTAGGAGAGTCTTAAAGTTGCATTGAATAAGGGCAAGGAGGTAAGTAATAACACTACAGTAAATTATGATGGTGAGATTAAGATGGATGTCTTTATAGAAACAGGCATGTTTGTTTTGACATATTTGGCTTTTTCTTTTCCATATGGAATAAGAATATAATGAAAATATTATGAGTGAATTCTGGCAGGTTCTTGCAGATCTTAAAATATATGAATGATCAATTAATGCTATAAAAATATGCATGGTGAAAGTAAACATATTGAAAGTCTGCATGAGTAAGGATGAAGAGTTACTTAGATTAAGACGAGGAAGTATGATGTCTTCCTGATTGTTCAACAGTTACATGTACAAATTTGTATGAGCAACAAGTAAGAATCTGAAAGGCTTGATATTTGGAAAGTTGGACATGTGATACCATTTTATACTGGTGATATTGTATTGATTGGGAAGTCACTCAAAGAGTTGCTATATTTTGTCTGATACAATAGCTGTGTATGTTGAGTAATTATTTATTGAGATTTTCCTAATTCTGAAGTTAGGATTTAATAATTCTTAATTAAAATGGCTCCCAAGTCCAAGAGTTTGTAATATGTGGTTCTAAAAATTGCTAGTTTAGGCCACTGATGGTATACATTACTCATTACATATGCCACATATGTTATCTTCTGCAACAATTTTGAAAATTTTCTTGACTATCACTATTAAAATGGCTCTAATGTAATGTCTTTCTTCCTTAGGGAATGAGATTGCTTTAAAGTTATGTGAAGATTAATCTCTTACCCTAAAGAAGGGAATTAACTTGCAATTATTTGGAAGAGTTATTCAAGCAGCCTATAAGACCACCTTGACCAACAGCCTTAGAAATAAACTTCACAGATTCAGGCGAGGTGTTGTGGTAATCCATAATGGAAAGGAACTATGAAAGATTTGTACTTTTACCACAAAATTTTATTTTAACAAAAACAACCACTACACGACCGGTTTCAAAGATTAATCTTCATCTTCTGGCGAAGAAACTCTAAAAACAAACACTTAAATACTAGCTAGTACAGGAAATGGAAGGGGGAGGTGAAGAAGGGATGGGGGGAAGGAGGGAGGGGGTGGGAGTTAGAGACAGAGAAGGTAAAGGGTATGAAAGGACAGAATTTATCAGCAGGGAGTGAGAGGGGAAAAGGTGCTCGTTTACTAGGGAATATTTAGAAGAATGGGTAAGTCTGCGAATTTCAAGTTGCTCCAAGAAATTGAGTCGGCGGCCTTTGGTTTCGATGGTTTACTAAAGTCTTAGAAAGGTTAATAAGATTCATTGTTGGTTGGAGAATCATGTTTTGCTCACAACAGCTCCATTATACCTCTTATCATCATCTTAGTATAAGCAGGGGAGTGCAAAAGGTAGGTTTTTCTAAACACTTTCAGTTGATGAAGTCCTTGTACATATTTCCAGGGAGATATCTCATATTTATAGTTTTATTAATTCAGAATAAAGAATAGACTTCTACTTCTTGTTAAAATTACAAACAAAAAGTGTCACTAATCATTTACCTAGTTCCTCACCTCAGCTTTTATTATTGTATTATCAGTAAAAATCCATTTTAAGGCACCAATGGGAACAATATGAAATCTTAATATCTACAATTACAATGTATACAGTGGAACCTCCCTATAATGACCATCTATGGAGAATGAAAAAATGACCGTTATAGGGAGGTGTCTGGTAGTCACCAAGTGTCACCAAAACCTGACTTTAAAAACACAAATAGAATGAAATTTCCCTCAACGAATATACAACCCACATTATGGTGTCTTGCACAGTAAGCTCTTTAATTGCAATAGTTTGGGTCCATTTATTAAAAGGTGTCATGATTCTTCCTATACAAACACTTGGATGTCTTGATGATGCCATGATCATAGGGCCCAACCCACTGAAGTAGTGTTTGGTGATAAAAAAATTAACATTCAAGTTTCAAATGAAAGATGAGGGATCACAGGAAATGCATTTGAGCTGAATGTTAATTTTCACTAATCATCCTTTTTCTCTGAACCTCCTTCAGTGGATGATTATTTTGTCCATGGGGTGCCTCATGAAAAACACAGCTTCTTCTTTGAACCCCTTTCTATAATCCAACTAGTTCCAATACCTTATCATAATTTCTCAACATACCCACCCCTGACTGACTGCTAATGGGAGGTACAGGGAGTTAGATATGAGGAAGTCCACTGACCATAGCCACTACATAGAGCATCCATTAGTGAGAAATATACTTATTATGAGCACAGTTTGGGGAAAGTTATTCATGCCCTTTATGTGGAGGTGCCCGCTATTGAGGATGTCCATTTTTCAAGGTTCCAAAATATTTGTATGTCGGCCTAAAATTCAACAATCAGAAGTTGAGAAAATTTTCAAGCACTGCAAATTGTTAAACATTGTCAATACCCAGCAGAAAATAGCCTAATTTCTAATAAGGTCCCAAGTTCAAATCTAGGAATAAAAATAAAAATCAGTTTTCTTGATAAAATCTTATTCTTATCTTAATCTTAAATATCTTATAGAAAATTGAATTATTATTTATCACCCAATAAATACCACATAGTTACCAAAGGAAAGAGAAACCCAAAAGAAATTTTATTAGTATCATGAAAATAATATCATGATCAGGAAAACTTTGAAAAAGGAAATAAATATTTGTAAAATATTGCAGCATTGAAAAAGTATCACAGGCATTCTAGAAGTTGGCATTCATGTGGATGTATGAAAAAGACAAATTATTGCAATTAGGAAATATAATATTCAATTACACAAGAGTACATACCATGCAACATTTAGCTCATATAAAAGGAAAAGTTTATAAATCCTAGAATATTTAAGATTTCTCTATTAGATAACATAAAAAGGTGAATTTTTAAATCTAGTTTTAATTTTTACTGTAATACTTGACAGAATTTAACTTGTCTTTAATGACCAGATATTAAGATTTCAATAAGATTTTGTCTACTCCTTTGGTTTTTCCTTCCTGCTCTAAGGCATCCCGAAGACTTAACTTTTGCATCATTCATTATTAATTTCTATTCCATTCTATTACTATCCATCTACAATGAAGCATCAATGCAAATTTTTTAAATGTGACTTTGAATGATAACTTTGAATGCATAGACCTTCATTTATGCTGATTTTTTATGAAACTTAAATAAGAGTTGTTGAAATATTTTTAGATTTTGAAAAAGATATTTTAACCATATTTATCTTTTAGAAAGCTTTGACTAACAAATTTAGATATATGTTTGAATTTCACACTCAATACTAACAGCTCTGATAAAACTAAACATACTCAGTAAAGTTATTGTTTAC
The DNA here is from genome assembly GCA_036926295.1 of Pachydiplax longipennis. NCBI lineage: Eukaryota > Metazoa > Arthropoda > Insecta > Odonata > Libellulidae > Pachydiplax > Pachydiplax longipennis. The sequence goes on along the minus strand of JAVFKF010000009.1, from coordinate 39,947,565 downwards.
AAAATTTTGGTATGAAATCCTATAAATATAGTCCTTAATTTTATTGCATGTTGTATATGAGGTATTGAAGTTGCAAATGCTGAAAAAATAATCTCTAACTTAGAGAGTAAGTAAATTTTTTGATACTCATGGGTGAAAAACTTAAGCACTCAGTATATTACCTCTTAATATACAATATGTAATGCAACTTGATTAGTATATCCCCACCAATACTGTGGAAGCATTACTTTCTCAATCATTGCTGTTTACTTCAGAACATGAAGAAGGTATGTATAATATAACACAGAAAAATTAAATACTTACAATAAATAAAATATATATTAAAAATTCTATATGAACAAAATAAGATGAATTTGATGCATTCACTTTATGCATAAGAACTCCTCTCACCAATGTCATTTACTATTGGAATATTCTTACAGTTGTTGTGAGGTGTCGCAGTTTTCTTATGAAGTTAATGGTAGGCAATGTATGGTTTTGAATACACCAATGGAATTATGGAATCCTCTAATGGAGCTTTTCTTTGTGCAAAACATATAAAAATTATGAGAAGCTTTGCAATTTTCAAAGTCCTTTATTTACTGAAGATCCCAGGTCTCCCACTTACTACTTCTGGAAAGTAGGAGACCTGGGTTTGAGTCTCAGTCATGTTGCTATTTTTCACTTGTGTTATTTCTTCGGTTTTAAGGTGCATGCCTTCTCATTCCAAGTAATTCAACTTTTCCCCATCACTCCTTTATTTTGCTCGACAAACTCTGCTCTTCATGCAAAGTCTATTAACATTGAATCAACAATCAACTAATAAGATAACAAAGCTCTGCTCGGAACTCTGTCCCTGCTTTTGTGTATAAGTGAAACGAATATAATTTGATAGGAATTTTTATTTCTTAGCTCTATACTCCATTAATCACATTAGATAAATACGATATCCAACAAGATATGCAACGAATTCGGAAATCTAAGTACTATAAGATAAATGCAGAAAGCATAAAATTCGTCTCTTTAGCGAAATTCCTGATTCTTGAATTCCATAATTAATATACATTTTAATTTCTGTTATGGCTTATATTTTAAAATTCTTAAGTACGTCATTCTGAATAAATTACATAATTTCGATGCGGTCCGCTGCCGAAAAATCGCTTTCTTTTCTTAATACCTTAGCCAATGAAAACAAGGTGAAGCTGCAAAAAATGCCAGCTAAGAATGCTCATAAGAATAAATACGCCCGACGCAAGAAAACTGAGAACTTATGAACTTGAGAACGATGACAAGGAGGAATTATCCCAATTTTGGGTAGCGAAATAGAGGCGATAGAGAGTAAAGCAAGTTACGATCTATATTATCTCAAGGAATCATGATTGTTTTTCTAAGAGATAATGCGTATGCATTAGATTCTGTTCCAAGAATAGGAGCATTCTGTAAAGACGACCATGAAACAGGGATCATTGACCCATCTTGCGTAATGAAACAATTTAAGACGGAGCCACCTTTTATCTCTTCTTGTGCAACTAATCTAAAAGAAGCAAATCTAAGGGGTACTTGCCTAGAATTACCGGAGACGGAATGCCCGAAAGACAAAGAAACATATTTGGATCTCTCAAATCTTACCAAGCTTCATTTGGATATCCATACGTACTTGCCTGAACATATCATTTCATTTCCATCTATAGCATTTTCATTCCCCCAGATGAATGTAGGTCTTCCTTATGTTCTTTCTTATGAAGTTCTCATTTGCAATGGCATCCACTTTTCTCTACGATAAATTATCACAGAAACATAATTTACAACCCTCCTTCTACCTATGGGCGTCTATGATAATGTTTTATGGAAACCAAGAATTACTTTCAGTTTTCGGAGGTCTGATAAAGTCTGGCAATGTTTTGGTGTAGCTACTTTTATAAGAAATTTACTCTCTTATTATTTACCATAGTTGAATCCTCGAGCCGTGAATATAAAATGCAGTCGAAAGAAAAATCTTGTAAGCTTTATCTTTTGTTAGATATCCGTGAAAATGAAGGGACTTTATTTTAACTGTCGACAGCTGCGAAATACACACTATTTTAAATTTTTTAAATTTTCTTTATTGTGAGCTTACTAGCGTTGGCTAAGCGCAGAAAATAGATTTTATGACGAATTCAATTATGACTGTGAACATTATTTATACCAGCATACCGATTGATTTCAAACTCAATCGAATAGGCTGTTTTTATAAAAAAATATCCTCGCATCACTACTTAGCTTTAATTTATTTTCTCAAATGTGTTTGTTCTTTCTCTCCTCTACACATTGCACTTCCATCTGGATCTCTCCTCCGTCCAACCAACTCTGACATACTCTTTGATCATCCCGTACTCACCCTATTTGTCAATCATCAATCCACCCTTGGATGTTTCGTAACTGATCCCTTATTTATGCGTTCTTACATTTTCCCTCATCTCTAACAGGTTCTATCACAACCAATTTATCTCTTTCTCCTATATTAAGGACTCTACGATGGCCTTATCAAATTTCTCCTTCGTCTATTCCTGAAATTCTACTCTCTACCGCTTACTTTTTCTGCTCTATTTTTCAATTGTGGTTTAATTCTTTATCTGCTCCCTTTGAAAGTAACTAGTTTTTCAGTACATAATAATTTACTTCACAAGATTATTTCTCATTCATCCAATCATAACCATAAACAATGCGGTAAAGATGTGAGGATTAAGTATTCTTAATAATTGGGCACAATATTCCCGTTACTGAATGCAATTGAAATTATAGAAAGTTTTAAAAAGTAGGCATTCACCATAGTTATGTAAAAATTCAGCTCTTTTCAAAACTAACGGAAAATTGCAGGAAAGAGAACTTTGACATCATTTGTTCTAATTTTTCATACGTGTATATTCTACTAAACATTACTTTCATATAGAAAATATTCATTCCAATACAGCAGTTATCATATCAATACTTTTGATGGTAGAGGCCTTAATATAGTGGTATTTTATACTAAAAATAATGAAGTATGGAAACATAATTTATTATTTTTAGTTACTGTATCATTGAATATCTAGTCATATCTTACGCAGCAGGAGCTTGTCTTAGAATCATAAAATATTTACATTTATTATGTTTACTAAAATTTATCAGGCAATGAAATACACTACTTACTAAAAATCTTTGAGATTTTGAAGACCATTTCTAACAAAATAAATTCCCCTTGGTGTGACAAAAGTCGCCAAATAAGTATAAAATACAATCCACATATGCGGAAATGATTATTAAGAATTTGAATATATACTTTACAGCGAAAGTTTTACTATTTTGGCTCATTTTAAATTGGGACCACTATCGTGAATGAAAGCATTACGCAATGAAATAAAAAGGCAGGTCTACGATATCCACTCCCAAGGATTTTTGCACACCTCTCTAAATTCATGAAGACAGACGTTTATTTATAAGAGAGGGAATATTTTCGAACTATTTTTTCACCAATGGAACGGTGCCACTGAGTTCGCTATCCGACTTTCTCTAACTTTATTTGTATTTTTTTTTTTCGTCTGTATAATCACATTTACGCTGAACACATGCAGGGTAAACAACCGCATGAGCCCCGGGAAATCCACCCGGGGAATTTCTTTGTCTTTTGAAAACTAAAAATACGCTACATTATTTCTGAGCATATATTAAAAAGAAGATTGTTTTAGAGATTAAAGTGTAGGAATTCAAGGATTCCGAAAAACAGGCCTTCGCAACTGATCCAAAACACGAGGGCAGTAATTATGAGATCAGACAGACTTTGTCTAATCGCAAGAAAAAAATATCATCCTATTTTATTATAGTCTGCGGGTCCTTGGTTATTTTGAAAGCAAGCGAATGACCGTAGAAAAAAGGAACGAAAAGTAGATGGCCAATGAAAGAAAAGTCTTGACTGCCGCACGTGGCATCAAAGGAATTATATCTCGGTTTTAGAAAGTTGCTTCGTAATGAGATTTGCGGTTTGATCTATAACAGTGGTAACCTATATAATGAGTATGAACCAGTATCGTAATGTTATACAAGAAGTGAAAAATTGCGACTTGGCCGGGACTCGAACCCGGGTCTCCCGCTTGCCGGGCAGGTATTCTATCCATTAAACTACCGAGCCGCGCAGATTCACTTCTGTAAATGGGAGCTTATATGGGCAAGGTAATGGTGCTCCACTTAGTGGCACCAACCACCACCAGAGGTCCTCGTCGAGGCAGCCACCCAACAAAGCGATATTTTGAGAAACCCTCTCGCGGAATTAACACAACGATGGAAATGTAAGTCGCAATTTTTCACTTCTTGTATAACCTTGGGTTGGTCGCACAACTTCATGTGCTAAGTAAAAAATTACATTTCCATCGTTGCAGTATCGTAATGTTCATGATCCAGGACCAGGAAGCAGAGTATGTACTTACTTAAACGTTAAAATTCGATGTTTTTACACAATGATGAATTATGTAAGATTCGAAAAGAAATAGAATATAGTTGTTAACATATTTATGTAAAAGACCCCTGTTTTGTACTCTGATAAGAGTAAGGTAAAGGAAGATATATGGACTGCCAGGAATTTGCCCGATAAGGAGAAAGCAGCCAGGAAACCCTATCTTGGCATTAATAAGATGGATAATAAAAAATTATTGAATTTACTATGTTGTATTCAGAAATAAAATTAATACAATATATAATTATTATATACAGAGTATTACTTTTTGTTAAACATCTATCACTGCACAATATAAGATTTCGGTGTTATATATTAGATAAATATAAAATAAAATACTATTAATACAGTTGAGTAAAATTAGTCTTGATATAAATTATAACTCCAATAAAATACGTCCTGTGTTAAAATATTCGAATGAAAGAGAGCAGTCTTTTAACAGTAACTAATATAATAAAATATTTGAAATTAAAATAAATGTTGAACTCGTGTTTTCAACACGGTACCGCCTTATTGTACAACTGAGCACTTTAAGACTATGCAATTGATGTAAAATGCTACATCCTCAGCCCTCAGGGATACAAATTATGCTCTCTTGAACCACTCCTTTAAGGTGCGCACATGGAGAGAGAGAATAGCCCAAAGATACTCGCAAGTATGGCCACTGCTTTATTTTTTGATTTAAGAACGAATTTTTGTCCACGTTGACCTTCCTAAAGAAAAGTTCGAGTTTGCTTGCATAGATCATTCTGCCGCTATTCGTAGACTTCTTATCCTATTCAAAACATCTGCCCGCCAAGCTGTAGCACGCGTTATAGAGATTTCCTTACGTATGCATTAGGGCTGCCTTCCCAAACCTACCTCAACATTGTTCATGAGGGCTTCCTTCTCTCCGGAACGACCTCGCAATATGCCTATACTTGGTAAAATATGGAAATATGACATCCGATTTCAACGTTTATTTAAAATCCCATCAATGCGTATATCGGTGGACAGCGATTAGCTGTTTTTTCACCCTTGATATATGTGCTATTTCTTTTTTGTTTTCCAGCTTCATTATGGACATACGAGGGTGGTCTGAAAAGTTTCCGACGCCAGATTTTTCAGAAATCTTCAAAAAATTTTCAGAATTTTCAGAAAATATATCGTAAAATGGCAAAATGTCAGAACGTTTCCGAGCTCGTAATATATCAAATTTGTTGAAGTTGAGAACTGAATTTCAACTCTACGCAAGAATAAGGAAGACTCGAGAACTGTTCTGAGAATAAAATTGAATATCGATGGAAAATATCTAAAGAGGTATAATTAATACGCTGAATCGTGACACCATGAGATTTCACCGCATCCATCTTAAAAAGAAAAACACTTGGTAGCTACCAGAGCAGTTTTTTTTATTTGTTTCGTCGACGTGTTGAAATTTTCATGTGAAGAAGTGAAGACATCCTGAAGATGTCAACACGTCGAAGAAATCTGTCAAATTAAAAATCTGCTGTGGACGTTACCAAGAGTTTTTCTTTTCAAGATGTTTTATCTGAAGAGGTACTTAATCAGAAAAAATATTGGAGCTCAAGAAGCAGAGGTAAATGTGCTTCCTGCGCTCCTATATTTTTCTCTGATAGATTACATTAGCTCGATAATATTTGCTGGTTAAATTAGTTCTAATCTAATTAATCTTCTGCGATTGCACTCAAACGTTCGTGACGAGCAACACACTTTTTTCCTATAGAAGCATCGAGAGAATTACTTTGCATTTACAGTAAGAAAAATTCATTTTAACTTATTCCTGGTTCTCAATGGTTTACTAAAACGTTGATTTAATATTCCGATACGAGCTGCTAAAGATTAATATCTCAGAAAGGACCGACCGAAAATGTTGCCCATTCTAGAGCAATCAATGGTCTTAGACAGGCTTAACATACATCCGTTTTTACTGGGACTGTCACGATTTTAAGGCGTGTTCCCGATGTACTTTTTATCTTATCTCAATATGAAAGGAAAACCGCCAGTAAAGTGCACATCGATCGATTCTGAAGAGGAAAAATTATTCGATGACTGAAATGGAATGCCTTGGTGTCGCTAAAACGTTGGCCAAAATTAACTTTCCAATCAACTTCGCGAATTATATGGTTAAATTATCTCAAAACTTAACACATCCTTGTGTATTTCCATCAGGATACGACAATCTTAGTCTTGAGTGTGATAGGGAAACGCATTTCATAATCTAATCCTTCCTAGTTTTCATTACAGAGAGATACGTCTTTAATGACACCAGAAGCATCTTTAATGACATTGGACTAAATCCCGGGTTCCTTGACCTTAATTTCTCTCTCCATCTTTTTCTTGCCATTGTCATCCGAGTGTTATAAAAGTGTCTGGATGGGGACTTCCTTCTCCTCCGCTTCCTGGCTGCATCCCATCTACCCCTTTTCCGCGGAGGAGACTCTTCGATCGCATTCAAGCCGACACCGCTGAGCGGAACGCGGACCAAAATGGAGAGTTGGATTGAGGGAGAGGCTCGCGAAAGACGCCAACAAGTTCTGGATCTCCATGCCCTAGGTAAGGCAGCGCTTCCCCGCAAGGTGTGCCGCGGGACACTGATGGTTATACTATCGACGCTCCGCATCATTTCTTAACGTAACTCATTCTCCGAATTCCGCATCGGTCTAATTTTCATAAGGATAAACTTAGGCTGTTTAACACTCGAAGTATCTTTCTTTGGTACTCTTTTTCAACATAGCTATATCTTTAATATTCTCTTACAAAAGAATCTCTCACTCGTAAAATTAAGTGTTACACGCAAGAAGAGGCCTATCAGTTTCATTCTTATCCTTATAAAGACAAATAAGGAAACATTTTTTCTTATTATTTATGCGCTTAATTTTCGGGATACTCTTTAGTTCAAAGCGGTGTTCGTAATGTATTATACATCATTTTATACCGCTCTTGATCTAAATCTAAAATCATTATCTAAATAAATCTAAATTCATTATTTCTAAACCCATATAATTAATTCATTTATTTTTAATTAATTAGATTAATTAATCTAAAACTAAACAATTTATTATACATTATTTTATGCCGCTCTTGATCTAAATCTAAATTCATTATTTCTAAATCTAAATAATTAATTGATTTATTTTTAATTAATTAAATTAATTAATCTAAAACCAAATAAATTATTATACATGATTTTACACCGCTCTTCATTTATGTCTACATTAATACTCTTTAAGCAGCCTTTCGGTGTATGACAGGAAGGCAGTTGACTATTACTGTTTTCTATTTTACGGTTCGTTCTCAAAAACAAATTATCAAGCTTAAGCCTACAGGATAGAGAGGCACGGATATTTAGGCAATACGCTTGAGTTCCACGGAAGAAACACGGTTTTCCAGGGATTCCACGGTTTTACTGAGGGATCGCACCGAGTTATCCTAGTGCTCCATTTTAGTACTTTCTCACCCCAAAATAGTTCGTCTCATTGTCAGTCTCAGTCTTTTTTTTTCCTGAGAACTGCCTTCCTTTCACTTGAGTGATAACCTTCAATCCTATCACTGGAAAGTGATAACATCCAACCTTACTTGAATCTAACTGAATGGCTTATTCGGGGATGAATACCGCTTTGATTCTTTTCTGGTTAATCTCTTACGCATTACGTGATAATTCCGAAAGATATTATCTAAAATTAATTTCATTTGTATTATCTGACTAATTTTTAGTTTTTGCGAGAAATACGGATACACCCACCAGTGAAATTGTGATGGTTTAATTTCAAGAATTCTAAATCAATCATATAACGACAATGAATAACATAAACAGAAAAAAAATTTCACGTTAAAAATATAGATTCGTCTAAAAATACTATTAGAATATTACTCTCAATAAAGAATTAAAATGGATCTAAATCATGTAACAGCGTGCAATCATCTTTGAAAGTAAAGTACTATGTGGAGTTATTTAGCCTTCCTTTCCATGAATTAAAGTTCCTGTATGAACGTTAATCGACAAAATTCTGTATCGTAACCCAGATAAAATGAAATTACTCGTTTTCAGCTCCTGCGTTATTTTCAATTAATCTTATCAATTCGACAAAGGCTTATTTGTCCACCATTTATCAATTTCTCCTACAAAACGTCTCTTATTTTAAATCTTTTGAGTGCTACTTTGAGTGGATTGATGTTTGACGAGATAGATTTGGCAAAGATTTCGTTACGGTTAACTTTTAAAACTTTTGATGTTGAAGTTATTCACGAGCGTTGCACGATTTAGAAGGTATCTTCAAAATCTCTCCGATCAAAAAAATTATTTTCAACATTACTTTCATAGATATATTTATATTGGATATCTTTACTACAATGAAATTACAGTACATTTTTATTTCACGGACAAATTTATTCAGATTCTTTTACACAAAGCCAGCGCTATGTCCACAAAGAGATTCCATTTCATTGACCGCATCTCTTAACTATTTCTGTGGCTTTGTATTTTACTACCCGCTATGAAGAGATATATCACTGTTCTTTCATCTTGAAGTCGTGCGAATTAATTTATTTGACTGGTATATAATTAGCGCGTGGTTAAGAAAATTCATTTCGAATTTAAAGAAAATAATTCAATCACACCACCACCACCATTGGATCTTTTAAGCTCTCGAAGTATATCGATGAAGTTATTAACTCTTACTTTTTACAATCATTGCGGCTATTATACACTTTTCACCCCTAATATTTACAGAGCATATCTCTCAATCAAATGGAAAGATTGGCACTGCTCAGTCAAAAACTCACTGAATCATTGTTTTTTCATTTCCAAAACATTTGATGACAATGCCTTCTTTCATCCTTTTCTTTCCCCCGAGGAAGCTACGAAGACAAATATAACGTCATTCGTATACTTCAGATTTTCTGGAGAAAATACAGAGGATACAGCCTCTGAGTGTAAAAAGGTGGTTTAATGTTTATATATGTCAGTTCATCACATAAAACCTCCACACTAATACTTTGATACCATTACCACGATTTCATGGCATAAACAGTCCCATTTTAAACTGCAATTCTTCTCAGATTATTTCTTCGAAAGAAGGTCTCAGAAAACTGAAAAATGCCGAGATTACTCTAAATAAAGTACAAAAATAAATCTTTAAGAACCTTCCTTCCATATGACCATTACCTCCAATTTTGTAGATCCGACAAAAATATTCATTTCATTAAGACTCTTCTCTAGCATACTGACGTCATGCTGAACTGACGTCAGGTATTGGAAAGATTTAATTTTGTCTTCTATGATAATTATCAAAATATAATTTCCGCAAGAGTAATTTAGGTGAAATAGTTTTCTCCGTTTCGGTTGCAAATATTGATCGCAAAAATAAATGGCTAAGGATGGTTTTCACTTTAAAATATATCTACGTCTACGACTTGGAGACTACCTGGGAGATTCCCCTTTCCGTTTGCTTTGTTATCTCCTCGTGTGGATTTCTTAAGCAATTAAATTGGCAGAAGAACACTAGCGTCGTCTCGCCCTTGGAGCGTATCGGAACGGTATCAAGGAAAGCAATTGGTATAGGGCCAGCCCTCCAAAGGGGCTCCTTCACCTTGGCCCGTTGCCTTTGTCACAAGAATCTCCAACTGAGTATCGACCTCCTTTTTGCCGATTGGCATGGTCCGCTTACGCACGCGGGATATCTGCGGATCCAAAATTTCCGCCTTTGACGTCCAACCACCCGTGGACTACTATTAAATCTATAAATATGAACTAATTTCGAGCGGTTTGAGCTAGACGGTCCAAGGATAGCAATATTAGTGTTGAGCCAAAGGTTGCGCTCTAACACGTTGTAACAGAAAGGAAATCACTCAGAATGGAGTGGAGAAGGAAATAAAGCAGGAGAGGGACTGCCAGAGTAAGACATGTTCCAGTCTGCTGAATACATTCGCGTATTTAAAGACGTCTGTACTTAGTCACTGTGGAAGTGGAAAGATAAGAGAGGGTAGAAGGGTTATTCGAAGTCGATTGTTCGCGAGACGAGCTCAATTGGTTAAAGAATTAGTAAAAAATTATTGCCTAATAATAAGTTCGATAGCTATAAAAATCTGCGAAAAATATGCTCCCGGATTGCCATATGGGAAGCGCGTTCGACTTGGAAAAAAGCGGTCACTGGTTCGATTCCCGGTGGGAACTCACACGTGTGAAATGACCTCAGCTGCCGAAGCACTTTTTACAAAAATATTACTATCAATAAATTATTAAAAAAAAGCAAATTAAGAAAATTCCATATTCAACAATTGAGACAAGAAGGAAAGCCATTGAAACTTCTGTTTTTAAAGTTCTGATATAGGAATAGAGATGTGGGCTCTTGAAAGTAGGAAAGACGATAAACTTTGTGAACTCTAATTTTTTGTATAAAACTTAAACTTTTGTATATTCACTTAAAGTATTCGTTTAATTATTTAATTAATATTAATTGTATTCAATTTGTATATAAGTATTTGAATTCTTTCTCCACCCTCCCAACAAAGCTGCTAATTAAATATCACATCATTATTACCAATAACCCCCCTCAGCCTACCTCACTTATAACCTATAAATACTCTTTCTCCACTTACTGTCTCAGCCATGACATTGTAACGTCGAAATTGGTTGCTCTATTTTTGGTTGTTCTATTTTTCTGGTATTGTACGCACACACATTATCTATTCCTTGTTTTATTAAAGTTTTTTAAATGGATTACCACAAAAAATAGCCTGATAAAATTCATTTTTACCTCAAAAAATGTTGCTCCTTTTCATTTCATTCAGCTTTGCACCTCAGTCAGGATTGTGTGACCATTAACTTTTAAAAATTGAGGTCACAAATAGTGTGACAAAAGAATACTATGCTTAACCTTGAATTTCTTATAGCTAACCTAAGTTTCCAACACATTTTTGGGTTATCACTTAAAAGATTCTCTGAATTTCCCACATCTTTCAGTGCAAATTAAATTTTTAAAAGAAAACCCAATATAAATCTGCTTCAAGGTAAAAAGATCATCCATTATGTTCAAAGTATTGTTTCTTTATCAACAATATAATTACTTCAATTGAGTATTTAACTTCAACTGACTACCTTAAAGGTGGGGAAATATCAATGTCTGCAGGGTATATATTAATTTTCTGGTACACTTTTTCACTTATTTCAGATAAATGGGAAGAAATTTTGGATTTATACAAATATGACAAGGAAAATCAGAACACTGAGATATGGGACCGTGGGCTGCTATGGTTACGTCCATCAGAAAAATCTTTACAGTTTATTGCAGAGCAACTTCAACATCTTGGGCTGAAGAAAATATTATCAGTAGGTTGTGGCTCAGGTCTGCTTGAGTGGCTGATTGGCAGAGTGACAGGTAAATGATGGTATTAATATTTCCAACAACTGCTAAATGATTAGTTAGATCCATCAGATACCTTAATTTGAAGTATAATTGAAGATATGTTGTGAAAGCATAGCCAATTCATTCTCATATACTGTATTCATGCTACTACATGGCCTGAAAAGTCCCGAGCCTAACATAGAGATGTCGCCACTAGTAACTTTTTCTGCACATTTCACTTGAGAACCAACCTTAAGATGGCACTGTTTTTAATTTCATGAAAATTCATGTATTAGTTCCCTAATGGCAGCTGATTGTTTTCACGAAGTTTAGGCATTTCGCGAACGATGGAAAAAGACTAGTTTCGAGTTTTGATTAAACATTGTTTCTTGATGGGAAAAAACACTGTCCAAGCCAAAACTTGGTTAGATAAATGTTACCCAACATCCTCGCCTTCAGAAGCGACAGTGAAACGGTGGTTTGAGGACTTAAAACGTGGTCGTGTCAGCACCAAAGACGCCGAATGCCCTGGACGCCCCTCCGAGGCCACCACTTCAGAAAATATAAAAAAAGTCCATCTGATCGTTTTTAACGATCGTAAAGCAAAGTAGTAGTATTATTGTGGAAACAAATGCAGTTGATTCTATGTTATGAGAATAAACTTAGATCATCAACAAACTGATTAAATATTTCCTTCGATATAAGGCTATGATTATATTAATTGAAAAAGTAAGATTGACTAATACACTATAATATAAATTGGTGATAATCTTAAAAGTCTTATGATATAAAAAAATAAAATAACTTTTGTCTTTCGTTTCAAGGTTTGCATGTTGAAGGTCTAGAAGTTGATGCAAAGTGGTGGGAATCGCCTTACTCTCCCCCTTGCTTTCTACCAAAGAACCAAAGACATTTTGTAATTCCAAGAGAAAACTCTGATGAACTCATTCCAAAAGATGTTGCTCTCCTTTTTTGTTATTTTAATGAGTAAGTATTACTAGATATTATGAGTCATAACCATCGATCCCCCTATTTTTACCTTATTTGAGTGGCAAGAAAATTAGAAAATTACTATAGGAGTTTATGGATCTATTCCACCATTGCCAAGGATGAGATTTCAGTTATAAATAATATAATTTACTTCATTGAAATTATGCCACTGACCATATAATCTCTCTATACAATTCATAATAAGCAAAATCATTACTGCATTTTCAAAAATTAAACCTAGAGGTCTCAAATGTGTAATAAATAGTGGACTACAAATAGTTAGACAGCACAGAAATAGGTGGCTGCCCATTTAATATAAAGATGAGATAATCATTAATTCCTTCACTTTTACAATTTTCATGAATATTCTAGGGCACTATATGTGGTGTAACTTCTTGGGGATGATTTAAAATAGCATATAAAATAATTTACCCACATAGGACAGGAATGAAAATTTTATACTTTTACTTCAGTCCTCCTCAGAATGTTTTCAAACAATATAATATTCGTCAATTAATAAATATAAATCATGTTTAAAATATGCACTCAGTATTAGAGAATATTTTAATTCCTAAAAAATTCTTTATCATTCTTAAAAATGCTGTCATAAATCAAAATTCAGTTTGAAAAATTTAAGAATAATACTATCATTTCTGAGAAAGTCTGTGTTCAAGAGAATTAATCTCATTTAAGATTTTTATATATAACAATAGATCATTCTTCCAATATTTAAATTAATTAATCCTTATAATCCTGTGCAAGAATCTCAATTTAAAAATGTATACCTTTTTTCAGTGAAGGGGCTTACAATGATTATCTGAGGAGATATTTGGGGAACTGCATCATAGTGGCAGGACCTGCAGGGGTTGGTGATAAATTGCCTCCAGAAAATTTACTAGTTGGTGATTCTAAGGAACTTGCCAAAAAAGGAAGGCACTGTAATCCCAAGCCATTTAGTGTTAAGGAACCATGGGTGCTTGTGAAAGCAATGGCCGTTGATACATCTCCAGGAGATTATATATCTGTATATACTCGATGACAAAAAGTTCCTAATAGGTTTCTGGTTAAAATATTAATTTTCATTGACATTGTGTCATTACTGCATGAAAAGAATCTCAAGCAGATCCTTTTCTGATATAATTATTGAAGAAATTTCAGTGAATGGTAGGTCCTGCAACAGTGTGGTCATATCTCCAATTTTATGATGTATGAATAATTCATGCATAACATCAAATGATCTCTCAGATTCACCAGTATTCTTCAGTAATATTAAACATATCATATCATACATTTCTTTCTGGATTATATAGATTGAAATGGAAAATATCTAATGGTATTTTTAAGTTTGAAGAAATTTATGTATAATATTTGTAATTATTTATTAAAATTGTTTTGACTGAAAATGTTATCAACCAATGCACATTGAGACTGGTTCATTAATGCATATTTAAGTATATTTTTTAATATGCACTCAGTATTAGAGAACAAATACATCCTTCAGTAATCACACTTATGAATCATATTTAGTTGGAATCTAAGAAAGAAAGATACCTATCTGTAACTGCATTAGATTTAAATGAGATTATGGAAATGATTTATTTTACTTATATTTTTGAAGATTGGCATACACATCTTATACAGATGTTGTTGTATACTTCAGTAATAACATCATACTGAACAATAATAAAAATATAAAAGCAAAGATTGATGTTATTCTATCAGTAATGGTTATATTTAAAAAATTGAGCATCTAGAAGTACAGAAATTTAAGACATAAACGATCACATAAATTGGTCAAAAAACGTGAAAATGATAAAATATAAAATGAAGAAATTTCAAAACTTTAATGAAGGCATAACAAAATTCATTGTAGAATTCACTTCTAATCAAAAGGGTCACATTGTGAATTAACCTCAAAGGAGGAGAAAAATATTGCATATAAAATAAGTTATTTTTAAATATTCCATAGCTTTCTTCATAAAGGTACTCACTAAGAGAAAGCTAAGAAGATTCCTGGAAATTATCAATATGGTTTCAGGAGTGACTGATCTAGTATAGGTCAAATTTTGTGATGAGGAAAATATTTGTAAATATATGATATTGCCTTATATTCTGTACTGCGTATTTTTCTGATGAAAAAGTTAGAAAAATAAAAGTATATGGAAAATAATACTTAGAAGTATTTGCTAAAACAAAGGTAAGAAGATTTCAAAGGATTAACTTAAATATGCTGGTAAGAAAACTATGGTAAGAATGGCTTTTAGTGTTCATTCTGAACAACTTCTATGATATAGTGGCTCACGATAGTGAGTGGTTGATTCAAATAGAGTAAAACTGAATCAATTCAAAGTAAAATCAAAAGAATCATGAAGATGAGAGGAATACTTAAATAAGATTGCAACCAACTGGAGCATGAAACTGAGATTTACGAAATAGGCGATGCCTGTAAATGTACACCATATACCATAGAGACTTGTATTACCAAAGCAATGGTAAACAGAATCTTAGGGGCCGTGTATTAGCTTTGGCTAATATTTGCTAGTTCAGGTGAGATAGTAATTTTAAATTGTTATATCATGAATAATTACTTAAGAATGTGTGGCAGCTAAGTGATGACACACTACTTGTTGAGTTTTTGTATTTATTTGAATGAATATTGCTGAGTCAGCATCACTGAATCAATTTTCCATAACAGAAAAGCACTGATATAGATTTAGGAAGAAAACCTGTACAGGGTAGCAGGCAATACTGGTGTGCGTTCAAATGATCCATGCCATTTTGCACTTACATAATTAGTTCTTTTCAAATATAGCCATTAACAGTTTACTTAAGATGCCTTCATCTTATTATTTCCATCAATGAATATACACATGAGACCTTTAACAGTTTTATAAACATCATTTTATCAAAACAAAATACAGACAATCTCAATAGTTTCTTTAAATAATCTAAAAGAGAGAAAAGCCACATAAATTCTTCTCATTTCTATATTTTATAATCAAAATCATATAATTATATGAGACACTTCACAAAGAAATTCATGTTCATGGCATTCAATATGATGATAATCAAGGAGTAAGGAAATAATAAACCAAGAAATGAATCTTCTATCTTTATATGCATATTATCTCAATAATTACTTGACCTTATCTGGAAAAACTCATACTCATATTATTTTTCAAGATTTTAATAATCTTCAACCTATAACCATTTTCATGTAAAATCTTTTCTGAGGTACAATATTGAGGAATTCTATTCCTTTTATTTCTCTTTACACAAATGCAATTCAAATAATATATGTATCAAATGGAATGAAAAGATAAAGAAGTGAATGAGTTTGTAATTTCAAATTAAAATATCAACAGCGAAAAAAATCCCTTAAAATCCGTGCAATTTCATTTCTCCTCTATGCTAATTCGTATTGATACCTTAAAGCGATGATCTGATTTCAATACCAAAGGTGTAAAACATAGTTTAATTACTCAATTGTATTACTTTCTTTGAGTGATTCAAGCCGCTAACATAGCGTCATGAGGGTAAACAGATTCTGGACTGATTCACCATGGAAAATTGTTTCCCTCTTAGACACAGTTTTAATTGCCCCACAAAAAATGCACTAGAAATTCCAAGAAAATCGGAGATTTAAATCGCAGATAACAATAAGAGTGATCCATGCGAATGAAAAATGTCTAAGAAAAAACATCCTTTTTCGAGCGATACTATAATTTGAAATGCGCGACCTACAAACCCTCTTAGCCTACAGGCATTAGTTAACAAGGAACTTGGACTCTTGCGACCTCATGACAAGTGATTTTCGCGATTTGTCGAAGAAAGAGAGTGAGGAGGTGGGAAAGGAGTGAAAAATAGAGCCTTGCAGAGATTCTGTTGGCTGTGATTTTCCGTCGGGATTAGCAGACGCAGTCCATGGAGAGCACGAATCATTAGAACATGGCGGGGCTCGTGTTCCTCGTATGTATACCGACACCGTCCCATGAAAAGCGGCTGAGAAATACGAAAGATTCTCCTGTGACTGGGAATCTCATCCGTTTAGACCAAGAGGATGCCCTTACCTCCACTAGATCACCAACAGGGCGTCGCGGAGCCCTGGCTCCCTCAAAACCTGAGCCTCCAGTTCCAATGGAGAGGGTAAGTAAAAACAAAAATGATCAAACTATAGCCTTACTAACAAGCCATCTTATAACATTCAGAAAACAGTTCTTCGTATATTCCACTATAGCAGTCTTCTGCAAAATAAGAAGAGCTTCTTACCTTTTGTTTCACAAGAATGATTATAATTGGAAAAAGGACAGTCCGAAACGATAAATCAGCCATTATAAGTCATGATAATGTTAAAATTTGCAGAATAGGTTTCGTCACCAACTTAAATATAAGAGATAAAATTAATCGAACCGGCAAGAAATCGATTAGACAAGTCAATCAAGCTCTTCATCAAATACATAAAGTAACAATAAAGACAGACATTTTAATTGAATAAAGTAAAAGCGATTCATCAAAGAGTGATATCATCTACCATTTGTACTTCGGAATCAAATTATAATATTTTGGGGAAAATTCATTATCTCCGATCTCCTAATCCGGTATCTTAAGGCCTTAATGTCTCCCTATATTTAGAAATCATATACGAGGGAAATTTTCCCGAGAGAAAAAGAACATTAAAAATGTATATTTGAATTGGAATTTGTAATTCATTCGCTATGGACGGAATTTCAGCCTTTTTGAAAGTAGCAGAGGCGCCTTCGTTGTTTTTCGTGATTTAGTGCAAAATTTTGCACTTATGTCTCAAGTCGCAATGGAACTCAGAAGGTGACATGTCCATTGTAAGCAACCAGAAAATACTACTGATATAGAAATCTTAAAGAATCCTCAGTGATGCATCTAAACTCTCCCCTTCATCAAAATGGATAATAATAAGATATTAAATATAAGAAACTGAATAAATTACTGAAATATATGCAAACGAATAAAGTCTCAACGTAACGAAAAAATATAAAACCAAAAGAGATAAAATCGACAAAAATACAAGTAACAGAAAATCAATTTTTAATTAAAATAAAATTCGATCAAATTTAAAGCAAATCTTAAATTAGTTTCTGCTCTGTTCCCAGATTTAATACGCGTATTGATAGGCACGAAGTTATCCACAGTTAGAAAAGAAAATGAGATTAACTTGGCAGTGATACTTGCTCACTTGATTAGAAACATCTAATGAAATAAAATTATGATCGGTATTTTATTTTTGTGATAATCATTCGCCTCAAATAGAGAAATCATGCCTTAATTTTTTATGACGTTATAGTAAACAGAACCTAACAGAAGAGAATAATTCTACTTATGACTGATCCAATTAATTTTCCTCTATGTTAAATGTACGTATATTTTTTAAGTTTGTTGAAACAAAACAAATAACAAAATATACTGTCGTTGAAAGATTTTTTATTTAATTTTACGAGATATAATGAATCATAGCATTTGATATTTAACATGATATATTTGATATTAGTGGATATTCAAGTTTAAACTCAGGGTAAATATTCGATATAAATAATAATTCGATTTATACAGTATTAATATATTTTTGTTTTAAATGTTGACTCTTTTGTATTAAATTACTAAAGAAGTGATTAATTTCAGGTGCTTGAAGAATTACTTAATAAGCTTCAGATTGAAAATGTCACATGGTACAAGTGCAAAAACGAAAATTTTTATCAGGTAAGATGCACTGATAAATAAATTAAGTCGAATTCAAAATATTTAACTTTTAATTTGTAATAAACAATAATGCACTGAGATAAAATTATTTCATTCCTACGATTTGAGGTTATGTTCCCTGTACCTGCTGGGGATCCATGTGAAAACACTCTTCACTATCTATCAGAACTTGGGATCGGAAAAAAATTGAACTCTATCGTAAGGTACAGTAATTCACACCAAATACTCAAAATTTGAAAGATAACCCTTTATATCTCATTCTGTTAATCTTTACAAAAGCAATACATACTAGATAAACTATTTAATCATAAAAAACGGTATTAATTTTCTACTGTATATCTTGCTAAAACTTCATATAAGAAAATTAAGATAAAAAAGAATTAACTTTAAATCTTAAGTAAAAATGTTAACTATCTTTCATATATTTCATTAGTGCATGTAAGAAAATTAGTCTAGATTCACGAGAATTTTACATTACAAGAAATTTCTCTAGTTGCACTTCCTCTAATTTTCATGCGGGAGAATAGTTGTAGTTCGTAATTAAATATTTTTCATTTCCTTTCCAGTGTAGTTCCTTGTAATGTATTTAAGCAAGGCTTCGGAGATGAAGTGAGCCCAGGTGATGGACCTGAGTAAGTATTTAGAAAAGTTGAATAGATATTTAATAAGATAATTTTGTCCATTCTTAAAGATAAATCCGGCCAAGAGGGGGTTTCTTGGATTCCTAGCATTGCTCTCAGTTTGCAAGGGTAACTTTATTATTTTTCGGATGGTAAACATATCTGAGAGACCTTTATATGACTTATTTTGCCGACTCTATTAAATATTACTTATCATACTGTGAGAGGAGGCAGAGAAAGGGGGCCAGGTTGGAAATCGTACCCAGACACCCTTTGGTGGCCGACCCTTGTAGCTCCAATTAAATAAATATAAAGTAAAACTAAAATTAAAAACTAATAAAATTAGACTCCGATAGAAGTGAAATTACCATAAATCTTTTACGATTTGCAAAACTAAATTATAAGCCAAAAATCTTTATAGCGCAGGATATATTCTTAATTTTAGTGCAATATCTTTCCGAAGGAATAGAATTTACTCAGTTTCGGTTCGAGTAAAGCTCATCTTAGCCTACGGTAGACCATCAGAGAACTGTTATTTAAGGCTTAAAACTTGGTTCTAGCGAATAAATATTTTCATCTAATTTCAGGAATGCTGACTCGAAAGGAGGTAAGGCATGGGGCAAATTCGTCGATTCAGTCAGATCCAAATTGACAGTCGCTCAGGTCGTGGATGGCGTACGAAGCAGTGGGGAGCTAACCTTCGACTTCGTTCTACTCGTTCTCACAGCCGGGTGAATATTCTCTAAAACAAAAATTGAATATGAATTCCTTTCCTCAGAACCTATCAAAATGTCCCGTATAATTTTAATGAACGTGAACTTTATTATAGCATGATTGCTGCGATGGGGTTGATAGAAAATAGCTCGGTCAACATCGTGGCAGCTATGCTTGTTTCTCCTCTTATGGTAAGTGATTAGCGACGTGTTTTTCTGAAAGAAAACACTTCTAATTACCTTTTATCATTTACCCGAAAAATGAGGAATCGGAGAGTGGAAACCAAATAATAATGTTTACTGTGTGTGAGTCGTTTTATTTTACGTGAACGCAGGGTCCTATCGTGACGGCCACTTTTGGAGTCGTGATAGCCGATCGGAAGCTCCAACTAGTTGGAATCCGCACTGAACTCACTGGACTCGGCATGTGTCTTCTGTTTGGATTCATCTTTGGACTGATCGTTGGATCGGCAGAAAATCCATGGGGGACAGGTGAATGGCCCACTTCGGAGATGAAGGGAAGGTTAGATTACTTCCATATTATTTATTCCTCCTTTATTGTTCCTCGTGTAAGTTCATACGTAGGTCACACATAGGAATACATTACAAAAATTAAAACGAGGGCCGTAGGTTCTCCTTAGGATGATATCCTGCTTAGGGTAACCAACTCTTCCGATTCCGATAAACTAAACTCAATAATATAGAAAACTGTGCTACAAAAAAACAAAAAAATTCACAATTTTATATTTGAGCACAAAAATATTATCAATAAGAAGCCAAAAAATAAAAAAAGCAAAAAATAATTATATCCTAAATATATATTTTACAAATGCTATCAATATTGGTTTACTTTCTGTGTGACCGCATTTTTTTCTTTATAACATTTTATCTTTTCTCTCCAGAGGTAACTACCGATCCCTATGGACGGGCATATTGGTGGCTCTCCCTTCTGGAACCGGTGTGGCCCTCGCCCTGCTGGCAGGCAGTGCAGGACCTCTTATTGGAGTGGCGATATCGGCCTCACTTCTACCTCCTGTCGTTAATTGTGTAAGTAATCACAGCCAAGTTTCGGTTCGATATATTTCTATAAGAATTGTGTTATCATATTAATTATACGAGATTTCAATTTGCAGGGAATGATGTGGGGTCTCGCTTGTAATGTCCTCATGTACCCTGACACGATTAACATTCCCTACATACCAGGAGATGACTTGATAAATCGAACAACCTCATACGTGCCTCTTTATTCTGATTACATACCCACTGAATTGGCAATCTTGGGCTGCATTTCGTTCTGCCTCACTTTGGTCAATATCGGTTGTATTTTTATTGCGGCCATTATTGTTCTCAAGGTAAGAGATAAATAGTACGTAGTTACAATGCTCACAAGGAAGGCTTACTTGCTGTGACTAAAGTCGGATGTTGGGACATACGTTTTACGAAAGAACGACTTTAAAGAAGAAGAAAACCACAATTTTTGATCCTGAAAATTCGAAGTCAACCTTAAAATCACAATTCTTTTACCGAATAATACATTTGGCCATAGCAGGAATGCTCTGTATAACAAGTATGCAATGGTAAAAAGGTTCAACATAAAATGATAAATAATTATTGTTGAGTCATTATTACTTTTATATTTCATTAAAATATCCACGATCTCTCTTTTTAAAGAGAAATCATTCCTGCTTAGATAAAATGCTTGATTATTTTATTTTATCTGATGTTGTTAGCTATGTTGAAACTTTGTACTGTAGCCAACTGCATTTTTTTGACAAAATAATTGTGTTCATAAGTTTAATTTAGAAATTATAGGATAAAAAATTGTGATTCCCTTCTTTTTCAAGATCTTCTTTTCTAAAAATTTTCCCAACATCTGACTTTAGTCACACCAAGATTATCTGTCAAATAGCAATCTTTATACCTATCATAATAAAATTACCAAAATTACGATTACTGATTGTACGGTTACTGTAATTAATCTCATTCTTTCCTCAGATAAAGGAAGTTGCTTCTCCATACACATCTAGTCCCGATATGAGAAGATTCTGGGAACATGATATCAAGGTCACTCGAGAGTATAACAGATCTATGATGTTATCAGATGACTCTATACCTCTGGATATTTCTAGTAATAGGTAAGATTGAGGTAGTTAATCGTATAAGGATATTTGCCATCTTATTTAATTTCATAATAAAATACGATAAAGATAAATATTAAATATTAAACTAATTTCAATTACAACTGACCTAAAATTAAATACATCATTTAAAAAGAATCTTCAAATTGACGATGTATCTTTAAGAATGTCCTTTCTTAAGACATCACACGTTACGAAGGTAACCAGACTTTCAAATAAATCTTTAATTGTCGCACTGAAATTACAATAACAATATAATAAAATTATATCAATAAAAATATAATAATAAAATTATATTCCCACTATCCTTCTAAATCTCTCTATATTTTGGTTTGTTTCGTTCATTTGGCACTAAGCACTTAGCTTATTTTATTGGAAAATATGCGAGGTTTTGATTCGATAATTTCCGAGACTATTCAAAGAATTCCAAGGGATTTCTTAGATTCGCA
Organism: Pachydiplax longipennis; assembly: GCA_036926295.1. NCBI lineage: Eukaryota > Metazoa > Arthropoda > Insecta > Odonata > Libellulidae > Pachydiplax > Pachydiplax longipennis. The sequence continues at coordinate 39,925,135 of JAVFKF010000009.1, read as the reverse complement.
ACACCAACCAACCTGGGTGACTCTAATGTTACATTTATATCATTTTAGCAGTCTTAAGTCCATGCCAAGAGATGAACTGCTGCAGAAGGCCGTGATGGAAGCGGTGAACGACGATACCTTCCGCAAAGTTCGAAGGGTTAGCTACTATCAACAGTCAACACCAGAGGCAAGTATCTCACAAGAAATTTCGCTTTGTGTGACTAAAGTCGGACGTTGGGACTAAAGTTTTCCGAAAGGAAATGTTGAAGGAAGAAGAGAGCCACAGTTTTTCATCCCAGAGGTTCAACATCAACCATAGAATTTCATAGTTGGTTAGAGATAGATGTGTACTTTTCCACATAAACTTTTATTTTCGAACTACCGGTTTCGATACAAGATCATCGTCAGGTTTACAGAAAACTAAAACTAAATCTAGATTTATTTTTCTGTGAACCTGACGAAAATAAAAGTTCATGTGGAAAAGTATACATCTGTCTCTAACTAACTATAATTATGACGTTCCACAACATCACGGCCGCATCCATTGATTGTGCATTGAATTTCAATTATTTCATCAAGAATTGGACAAAAATAGGTCATAAATAGAAGAAAGACTCAAAATAAAATCCTAATTAATATTTTTGTGGATCATTATTACTTCTATATTCGATTAAAAATATTTAATTATTAATTAAATTGAAGATTATAATAAAAATCATCCATGTTAGCTATAGTAATCTGTTTATACTTTTTGGTCTTAAAATGAAATTTTGTCAGTTTTACACTTCATTTTATTTCTGACGGATGTCAATAATGGAGGAAAATATTAAAACATCGGATAAGATAAAAGAAATCAAAATTTTCTCAAAGTAAGAATTATTGCTATTCAGTAAGATATCTTTACCTTTTCGATCGAACACATAAGAAGTAATGATTCAAAAGTAAATATCAACGATTTTAAGTTGAACCTTTCTGCCATGGCAAAATTATTGTATTTTTTGAGAAACAATTGAGATTCTACGATTAATTTAGAATATCCGGAGCCAAAACTGTGATTCTCCTCTTCTTTCAAGTCGTTATTTGGAAAAATATGTCCAAATGTCCGACTGTAGTCACTTTAACTTAGGTTTCCTTATCAGTCTCTACTGTATGACTATGATTTCTTGAACCTTGATCAGAGATGGGGAACCTGCGGCCTTTGGGCCTCTTTTGTCGTTCATTTCGACCTTTCAGTCATTTCCTGAGACGGATACTCCTATTTAAATAATTTTGTTTTCCAATCTTGCAACACGCAACACAGAAGTGGCCTAGTTGTATCACATGCAGCCTTTCTTACGAGATCGAATGCTAAATGTGGCCTTTCGATGGAAAAAGGTAGTCCACCCCTGACCTAGATACAATGAAAATTAATCAAATCAATCAATTATTCTTATTTCTCATCTCCAAGTACAGTTGAATGTCAAGGTTTTCAGTAGTGGAGGCACGGTTAATCAGATTCGGGAATCGGAAATATTGGAACGTTTTGAAATATGGGAATCTGTGAATTTTTTTCCTAATTTCCGATTCTGAAAACGATCTAATTGGAAGTTTTGGGTAGATATCATTTTAACTTTACTGGTATTAATGATAAATACGTAATTAACTATTGATATAAACTATCTGTCAAACTAAAAATATAATAGTGTGTAAGTAGTGTATGTAATGTGAATTTATTTTACTTATTTATATATAATAAAATCTGATTTTATGTCCAATTCTAGAACAATAAATAAAGTCCGTTCATGGTAATTAATAATAGATCTATTATTAATTATTATTTATAATTAAATAGTATATATTATTTATTATTAATTTTATAGTATCCCTCCGTGGTCACACTGCAATATATAAAAGCTTAGAACCTTCTAACAATACCGCTCTTTTCTAGTTTATCACCAGTCATAGTTCGTACTTCCCGTGACAGGTGGCAGGCATGGTGGCAAAGAAGGAGATTTCTGGGATAGCATTTATGATATTCTTTTATTTTCGTTATTTTATAATTTCAGTTTTTTTGCTATTTTTATAGCTTCCTTGTTAATTATTCACATTTGTATCGATCCACGAACACTGAATTTACATTTTTAGGATATTCTTCATTCATTTTATAAATATTTGTGGGTTCATTGCTATTTAATACCTAAAAGTTACATTTTATTGGTGTTAAATGACGAAGGTTAAGACAATTAAAAATAATAGTAAAATATTTTGGGTACGCTTACCATTTGTGGTGCGAGAGTGCTAATTCCATAAGTTTGTACTTCTACCAGCGATTGGAATCAAATACCGATACATAATTAGAATATGTTACTTCCGTGGATTTCTGTTGTGCCTTTTAGGGATGCTAAAGCATAAGTAGTAATTTCTGATCTTTAGGAGATCAATAATACTCTGAATTCTATTGATTATTTTGAATTACTTAAATGAAAAAAGTATTTGAAGAAATTTTAGTGTTTATATTCGATGCATTGCATTTCTCTAAGCTCTCAGCGCAATATGAATTCTGAAAATGCGAAGAACCAGATTTTCTATTCACTTCAAATCTTTTGTCTTAACAATACCCAAAGCAATAAACATTCTTCTTCCTAAAACATTGATAAATATTTTAGATTCACTCATACCTAATTTGATTAAAATAGTATCCTAACAGCTGAAAGTTCAAGTTTCAAAGTCTTAGGAGATGGAGGAAAATAAACAAAGGATTCTTTCTCCCCATGAATTTTTCTCTAGAGACGCCCAGCTCAATATGGGAACGTGACTTATATACAGAGTTGCTTATTTATCCAACCTTTCTATCTTACTCTCTATTCCACTTTATATCCATTAGCGAGGCTTTATTTCCAATAGCTCTCCCATATCCCGTCAATCCATGTCTTTTGTCATATCTGGCACTCCCTCTATTATCCTTTACACTTATCTTTTCTCTTTCGTTACCATCCCTATAAATTTTCACGGATCTCATATCACTTTTAATGCCTCTCAATTTCTTACTTTCCTTCTATGGCATCTCTTGGCCTTAAATACTCGAATTTCTCTCGGAATTGAATGAAAATTTCGTGAGCTGTGGTGAAATTGATATGGAAATGGTTGCCCATAATTTTGTACAAACGTTAAGAATGAAAGGTTAATACTTAAGGGTGCTTATAACACCAATTTGTCCATAAACTGACCATGACAACTCGATATTTCGACTGAATCAGTAATGAATGTATTGAAACATTAATACCGATGATGATTAATATTACTTATTTAATTACAAGGCAAATATAAATAGCATTTGAAGTAAGTACGCGAAATATGTACTTGATATTTAATGAGATAAATATTCAACACAGTAGCTTTGTTAATTATATGAGCCATGATTTAACTGCAAACAAAGATCTATCAATCAAATGTGAAAGATACCTAAAAAGTTTACTCCCTGAGGAGAAAACATCTGCTCATTGTGAACTGTTTAAAATCTCCTGTTCTTGAAACAGTACATCTAGGGAAACTATCCCAAAAACGAAGTGAACACGGAAGTCTTCGGGCAGAGAAATATTCCCTTTTCACGTTCAAAGCTAATTACGTCTCTTCATCATTCCAATTGTAGCTTTTATCATTTGTAGTAACTGCCTCAAATTTTTGGAACGCTCTTCCTCCTCACATTAAATCTTCTATTCCCACCCGCTCCTTTAAGAAAAATACCTATCTCATCTCCTAGAGAATCAGTCACTCTATATGACGGTTGGTCTTTCACGCTGCAGTCACTAAGATTTTTTGTACTCGTCCTGAAGCATTTCCAGGTTCCTGGTCCAAATTTTTCCAGAAATATCTATTAAAATGCCTTTATTTTATTTATATATTTTCATTTTATTTTTCAATATCTTTAATCTAGTAAATTTTACCATGAATAATCTTACATGTTCATTCCTTCTCACAAGTATATAATTTTCTTTAATTTTTCAATACTATATTTTTTTGTAAATATTTTTAAATGTCTTAAATATTTTATATAATTTTTATTGCATTGCGAAATATTTTCATATGTTTTATTCTGAATTTTCATTTATTTCCCTTAAACTTTCATAATTTTTTCCTTTGTCTCTTATAACATGGTCTATCGAATACTCCCACTTTTAATTCTTTTCTATTTTAATATTTGGATTTTAGTAATATGGATGAAATGTTAATTTCTTGGTGATTTCTACGTTTTCTCTTTGTTAGTGAAAGATTTCATCGTGTCCATTTATCGATTTCATTTTATGTAATTTTTGTCGTAGTATTGTCTTTGTGATTTCAATATTACATCCTTTTGAATTACATCTTTAAGATTGCACTATCATTAGGTTTCCGCAGGATTTTCACACCCCCTTTTTTTGGGCGTTATCCTGCTGTGAATCTTTTCCCTAAGATAATCCGTTAAGTTTTTTTTAAGTCCACTCCTTCTAAACCATTTCCATTCTATTTCTACTCACTTATACATCATTTATGTTTTTATAAATACAACTGACGACAAGTTGGATGGAAGAATAGACTTTTTAGTCTCAATCTCACCTAAATAAAGACAATCCAGAATTTCCTCGGTCTTCCTTCGCCTTTACTACTACGCAGGTTTTCCTCATGCTTCATCTCTGCCATGAGCTTCCATTAATCCTTTCTATTAGTCGGAACTAACGTAAGGCACTCCTTTAAATTCCCAATGTAACTCATCTTTCACCTATGGCAATCCAATATCCACTCACATCTGACCATATCATCGAAGACTGTGTAATCAATGCGGCCTAGGAGGAAGGGTGAGTGATACACGAGAAATACAAGAAATGAGTAAGACATATTAGTAGAGAGTGGGGAAACCTTTTCGATAGAAGACCGCATTTACCATACAGCTGCATATAAAACCGTTAAGCCGCAACTATAAGGAGTGTTACCTACAGTCAGACAGTTTAACATCGATTGTAAGAAAAATGTATCTATAATTTACTTTTGTCTCAGTCTTTTTCATGACTGATGATGTGAATGCTACTGAATGAGTAATGCTGATTAATGGCAGTGATTACGGTATCTCTACAAAGAGTGTTACTCGAAGAGTCATTATGACCCACTTACGCGGGCTTGTTCCACTTATTAGATTCTGGCCCATTGAGGAAATGAACGGAAAAATACTTCACCCCTCATCTTCCCTCGTAAGCCTCTTACCTCATTCCCCTCTTCATGTTCTTGGTAGCTGAAGAAAAAGGGAAAAGAAAAATATTTCAATGCGAACATTTGTTTTGGAAGTAATGAAGTGACCACATTGCATAGCCGGCAAGAAGGCAGGCTCTCTTCAGTATTAGGGCATTTAATTTTTTTATGGACCTAACTAATCATTATTTTCCCCCTCTACATGATCGCCATGGTAAATCAACAGCTCCTATACAAAAGTTTGGATAGTCTTGCTGTAAGCGATCTGCATCTACATATTTACCCTCTAAAAACGCATTCTCTCTGAATTTTTTAATTAAATTAAACATTTTTTGAGTCTTCTTTTTACTAAAGATACGCATCTGCGTCTGCTTATAGTTCTACCTTTCCTGATTCGCGAATACAAAGATTTTCGGCATGTTCCCATACACTTTATGCATATTCAAGGTGAGGCCTAACAAGCGCAAAGTAACACCGCTCGCGGACTTTTCCTTCCTTCATACTGACTAATATATTGACGAAACCGAGTCACTTAATAGCTCGCCCACATAATTTATGGATGAGGCTACCATATGATATAGTAAGATTTTCGTGAGGGTTCCTTAAGATATTTCACCGATTCTGCTGTCAATAAGTTTTTCCCTCGGAGGCTATGCGAATAATCAATGGCAATATATTTTCTTTCGAAGAAGTTAACGAGTCCAGTTTCAGTTCCAATTCATAATATATAATATGGGTCATTCCACGCCAAACCGAACAACAAAAAACAGGACATATTTTCTTCAAACTAGGTCAAAACATTGATAAGGACGACATTTTGCCTAAAAATAGACATCGTCTCTTATTAATGGAATAAAATCTTACATCAAAAGAAAGACATTCTTTAGAGTGTTTAAATGGATCTGTGCAATATGATTTATGTTTAAAATACTTTGGGAGGAACGAAAGCTTGAATGAGAGCGCACGCACCGAATTCTGTACTTATTTGCGAAATTTGTAAGCCCGTCATTTCGTTAATATTCGAACTATTGGTCTAGGAATTGGCAAACATGTTTCTATTGTCTATATCAATATTTTGGCCGTTTGAAGAAAATCCGAATATGTCGTGATTTTTCGCGTTCGTTATGACCCATATATATTATATCACAATCAATATATCCTATATTAATTAATTATATCAGATATACGAGGGTGGTCCGAAAAGTTTCCGGCCCCAGATTGTTCAGAAATCCTCAGAAAATTTTCAGAAAACATGTCGAGAAATGGCGAAATGTCGGAAACTTTTCAAACCACCCATAATATATTTTACATCACACCATGTCATAATTCTGTCTATATCATTCCATAGGGTTAATGTATAACCTCTACTTTCTATTTCCCTATACATTACTGTGTCGTCCGCAAATTCCCAAACATCACAACGTGATCACTAAGGTCGTCGATCTATACTAAAAATAGTGATGGTAGAAGTGGCTCTAATCAGATTTCTCTCGGCAGATTACAGAGCAACTGGGAATCGGTCCGCGGGGTTCGGTGAGGCGTCAGATAGAGCGCGGCGGTCCACTCCGCACCTCTCTTTTATCTCGCCCCGCCGCGCCCCGCACCCCTTCTGCATCCGAGCGGCTCTCCCGCTCCCTGAGGCTGGGATCGAGGGGCGTGATGTCCGGGTCGGCACGACTGTCCCTTTTGCCCCAGGAAAGACGCGAGAGCGGCGCCTTGCCCACTATAGACGAGAGGAGCCGTGGGGGCAGAGGGGCGGACGGGGGCAGCCCCGAGGGCAACCCCACTCTGCTGCAATCAGTGGCGGTCTCTGGCGACCGGAATCAGAAGGAGGATAAGGAAATTAAGTGAGCGGTGGAAATGAAAGAATGAAGAGGAAATGTTGTCAGTCTTTTGCACGCTCCCCGAGATCAGTAATTTATTTCCCTTCAACCCGAAGATTAATTTTTTAAAAATTTTATGAAGGCTCATTCATGTAGGATATAATTGAAAAGTGATCTAGGGGTGGATGGAGGGAGGAGGTGATCAATTATCTAGGAAATCGTGTTATTTGGCGGTAAACGATAGTTATTTTACATGCGGTGTAATGGATATACTTTAGTTAATCAATTCAAGTAATTTGTGATGCTGATCAGGATTAAGTATTTATTTTAATATTTTATTACGATCCATGCATGTAGAGTGTTATTAAAAAGTGAAATTTCTTCAACAATTTTAAGTAATCGACTTAGGAAAAAGATAGTTACATGTTACTCGTATTTCACAAGCGATATAATTCGTACAGTATTCTAACTTCATCTCCACTCAATAAAGTATAATTTTTTATACAAATGTCTCTTATCTTATAGTCATAATGGAGCATTATTCAAGAAAATAGTTACGAAAGTGAATATTTTTCATCAGGTATTACATCAGTGTAATTAGAATTGAGGTGTGAATAGCTATATCAGAAACAGACAGATATGTTGAATTAATGCAGAGAAAAGAACGATGAAAAAGTCTCAATGAACAAACATGCAATCAGAAAATTTCATTAAAAGACACCTGGTGGATTCCAAAAGGGTTTTATGAAGCGTTAAAAAAGTTATGTATGAATTAGATATTAGGAAATATCCTTCAGCGCAATTGTATGAAATAAACTCTACAAAGCTCTGTGTAATATTTATTGAAATTAAATCAATCCTTCCTTGAAATTTATTAAGTTTAATACGTCTCCTTAAACGTCAACTCATTGTGTTGAGTACTCCAATCACGAAACCCGCCTGTTTGTACTGAGGGCTGGAATTCCGCTATAGAAATTTTCCTCGTTTTCTTTGTTATTCGGCAGAAGGGATGTAAATTATTTACACGCCGACTGGCACATGAATAACAATAGGCGATGATCGATATTATCCGAAGTCTTAACTAGGGCATCGGTCTTTTAAATGCGATCGATGGTGAGTTGAATTTGCAAAGCGTGTAGATAGTGCGTGCCAGGAAATCGCTTCATTAACGGCTTAAGCCTCCGCTCCAGTTATGGAAGATCGGTGTGAAAACCGCTCAACTGAAACCGTGTTATAAAGACGCGTCTCGTTGTACAAACTCCGAAGCGGACAGATTAAATATGAGGTAGGCAAAAGGTATTTCGAATTCCAAAGATATGCAAACCGCCGATTTGGCAAGCAAACAGCTCGTGGCTAATGTGATTGATCATCAGTAACATCGAAAGCAGCTCAAAGCAAATAGTCCGGCAGTAAATGATTGCGTTGCTCACTTACAGATAACACGAAGGCTTAACTTGATTTCTTTCTGATGTTACAACTCCTACTATTTTGATAAGTATGGCTCTTCTATGTTCTATGTTATTACTTAATTTGATACTTAATTTCACGCATAAATTTCGTTGATTATTTAAATTATGTAAAATGACTATAGATTCCATTACTCCATTTAAACTTTTATGTTTTAAATTATTTGTCTTTATTACTTTATGCTACATCGATAACACGTATAATTCACGTATAATTTTGAAACCGGCATTGTTTACTAACAAAAGTAACTAGTCCATTATAATACCAATCAAGCAACGTACACGAAACAAATTTGAAGAGAATTAGTCGTATAATATTTCCACAGATGTTTCGTGTTATTCTTCCATAACATTAGGGGTAGGGAAATAACATGGAGTCACTCAAATTATGAATTCGAGCAAGTTAAGTGTTTCGGATTATCATGTCGATCATTCTCTCAAGTTAGGAATGATTCATGATAAGAGTAAAATGCTTTAGATTGTTTTTTCTTTGAAATTTCTTCTAGATGTTTGGTTCCGTAGCCACAATAATCTAGCTAATTATAAATTATTGAAATATTATTAATTAATATTTATTAATTACTACTTTTAGTATTTATGAATTATTCAAGTATGATATATTTAGATATCTAGAAAAGAATTAAAAGAATATTATAAAGTGTATGATAAATACTATAAACCCCCGTAGAACCTTATAAAATGTTTGAAAAACTTAGTATGACGTGATATTTTGCTTCTTAGTAATAGAGGTAGATAAGTAAGTTTCTCGGTTCTCGGAAGCGTCATCGTTCATTCCACTTTTTGCGTCGCATTTATATGCGACGTTGGAGCGAGATTATATCACAGTCGTATTCGGAGCGAATGTCACCTCCTACCTGAATCAAAAATAGATATTCTATAGGCTATAAAATTAAATTCTTTCCTTAATTGCCTATGCGTCAAATATGTTATAAAAGGCCTGAAATAAGATAGATTCCTGCATACATCATCCAAAAAAGATCCCTCTACTACTAAATGTTTTTCAAATTTTTCTTAAAGTGTTAAGATTTTTATTCATTTATGTAGTGACTATATACAGGCAACAGGTCAGGTGGTAGTCATTAGAGGAGGAAATAAAAATGGAATATCCACCTTAGCCTATTTATTCTAGCCGGAAGGAAGACCCAAAATCTCCCTAAGGCAGTACTCAGTAACAAATCTGTCGATAAATAAAATCTTTTTGAAAAAGAACCCATTACTTTGACCACTTATAATATCTAGCGAATTATGCTTTTGAGATCACTACCATACCTTTAATATTTTTCTCACTGAGTTCCTTGGCCAAGGGAAATTACCAGAAATGGTATAATGAAAACGAAAATGAAATACGGAAACTTAGGTAAGAGAGGAATGCGGAGCAATTATTCGTCTTGCCAGGAAATAATCTTCCTCTCGAGAGTTACGTGTCACTCTTGAATAAGCTGCAAGTCACCGCGGGGGTTGAGTCACTCGGCAGAAAATGCTGCATTGCAATGTAGACGCCATCTCAAGTTTAAGGAGAAATTTTTGCTTTGAGATTAGTCGAGTGAGAAAATATTGATATTACAGTGAGTAAACTGTGCTTAAGGACGCTAAAAGCCTGTGTAATTATTCAGTTATGCCGAGGCTGTCCATTAAGGAAACATTTATGCTCATTACATGAAACTTAAAGGTGGTTAATGAATTTTATCGCGCTCATTTTATTCGAAAATCGAGTACCGCAGATACCAAGATAACTCCGGGGTTTATCTGATAGGCTATATTTTATTATAGTCGCTATATACCGTTATTATCCTTCAGATGATGTGCATCGATTACTGAATAATATTATTAGATTTGTTATTATAAAACGTTTTCGCCTAACATTTCGTGAAGATAATGAATACTATTGTATTGATTTTTCCGAATAGGAACACGTGATTTTTGTTACCTATATGTCAGGGTAGGTCTAATTTTTGAGTTTATACTTTTCATTTCATTCGGATTTTCGTATTCAAAAGGATTTAAATCAGCTCTAGGTGATATCCATAGATGAGCAGCGCAAAATTACTTTCTGCATTAAATTCGATGACTATCTTTTAAGTTGTCGGATGGTATTCATAATAGTATTCATAATCCCTCCACTACTAGCAATCGGAAGTTTTGGAAAAGGAATAAGGTCTCACGTTGCCTTATTAATTATTAAGTTACCTTGCTTGACATCAACTTATGGAAAGGATCGTCTCTTAAGTGTATCTTACGTAACATTTAAATGGTAGTTTTTTATTTCTTGATGATATTACGAGGGGGCCCAAATATTTTATTTTCCATTAAAAATGGAGGAAGGCCGGTGGATCATCGACTCGTCAATTAACTTCACTTTACCTATGATATTCCCTCATTATATTCTATGCCACGGCATAGAAACTGAGCAGAACCAAAAACCGAAACTTAAATAATCGTTATTTTTTTCCGAAGTGAAAACAGACTTGAAATTCATGAACCTGAACGGAAACCGAAAATTGTTATTTATTCCCGAGTTTCTAAAAATGACTATTGCAATTCAGTATATATCTATGAAAATATATTAAAACGAATAGTTTATGATTCTGGTCTATATATTAATAATGTTTATATAATTATTTTTTAATATCGCAAAAATATCCGAAAATTTGATTTACGCTGATACAGTTAATCTGACTTGGCTGTAATTCGTGAAACGCCATTCTGAACAAATAAGAAGAGCAAATGCAAAAGCAAATAAAATTGCTCTTCTTATTTGTTTACGCTGATACGCTTAAAACAACTACATACTATAAAAAAAGATTTTTTGGGCACAATATATTTATATTTCTTTATCATCAATTTATGGAAGAATATGTTTCTATGTTTTATATGCTGTCTGGCAAAAATTAATTGTATTCCCAAAGCCTCTTATATAATTGTTTAAATAACAACGATAAATTACTGATTGGTAATTACTACATTTAAATAGAAAAGATAGATTAGTGAAATTTGGAAAGGGCTGTGTAATCAATACTGAAGATATAATTTACTTAATACAAAAACATACGAGATTTCGATCGAAAAATTATTTAGAAAACGCCCCTTACCTTTCAGAATTAATCCTGCTTCTGTAATAATAAATTAAGAACCCGTTAGGTGCGAAATAATTCACATAGTATAAAAAATCCACACTTCTTTAGTGACTTGAAATACATACGGTATCTTTTAAAGGGGCAATACTCTCTCCAATACATTTATTTCAAATATCCATCAAAAATTGCACGAATTCATTCGAAAAGAAGATTCCTTCTCCTAATTTATTGATATTACATAAAAAGTTAACATTAAGTCATATTCCTCTGAGTCATCTCGAATAAAGAACGTTCTTAAGTTATATCTTCCTTATTTATTTTCTTATCGAAATATCCGTGCTTGTTTAAAATAATTTCCAACGAACTTTTTCCTAGTGAACCTAAGAAGTTGGTAGGTCTAATTCTCTTAATTTAGTGTATTACGTGTTACTGCACTTGTCATTGCTTCAACTCCATCATGATATCAACAAATCCTTTTGTATTTTCTGGAAAATTCAAAACTAATCCGCTTAAAATGCAGTTAATCTATAACGGATATAAAACAATTTGCGACAATACTTAGAAGGAATACTTTCTTAAGTAACCAAATTATGATAGAAATCGACCAGATATAAATTTCATTCACATCATTATATTGTGAGGAAATCCAGAAAGGCAGTAGAATTGTTAAAAGTGCTTCGACAGCTGAAGTCATTTCGCACGTGGGCTCCCACCGGGAATAGAGCCCGGGACCGAAGTTGAAAATGCTACCCAAATGGCTATCCGGGGGAGAAATTCAGGATCCGATACATTTAAAATTCTTGGTGAGGTCTAAATTTCGAAGAAACTGTCCGACGAAAATGCACCTTTGTAGACTTCACCATCTACGGTAATTTCTTCAGCTTCCGAAAATTTTGTAAGGTTAGAGCAAGAGCTAACGGAGCCTAATTTTAATGAAAGGTTTTATCTATTCATTATGTAATTTTGGCCGAATCTTGGTTACTGAAATTTATCAGTGAATTCTGTATTTAAAAAAAAACTTTATTATTTACTCATAGAAAAAATTCATTGTAATTTATGTAATGTATTTGTACTCAGGAAGGTAATCTTAAGATCCGAATATTAGTTTCAAGGTAAATTATTCAACAAAACATTCTTTCCAATATTCTCATTGAAATAAAATCCTTTGTAATACTTCGAAGTTGATTGAAATCAAGAGAATAAACTTAGCACCTCAATACTTGTAGCAGTTTCACAGTAAATAAATTATTAATTCGCACCGAAACAGGAGTGACCCACTTACTTTCTATAAATACCACGTGCTTTCCGCACGTTGCCCCCGTCCGATACCAACCCTATATTGTTCTAGTTTTGACCCAAGGATTTGGCTTGACCACATCAAATTTCCTTACCGATCCAACCGCTACGTTTTTGACTGGTCCTTTTGAAAACCGCCGAACCTTCGCCAAACCTATCAGCAAAAATCGCCAAATCGGCAAAGCCCAAAAATGCAAGGGAGAGGTGAAGAAAGAGGGACGTCGAATAATAAGTAGGCAGAGACCATAAGAAAGCGACGCGCGCGCCTTGCATCGAACCGAAATGCCCGCGACGGGAACCCCATCTGGCGGCGACGCCCGCAACCTCGGCGTCACTGGGAGAAGGGATAGGGTGGGTGGTGTTTCCCCTTCCTCTGGATGAGCCAGTCGCCGGGATGTGATCCTCTGGTGCAGTGGTACTTAGGACTCCTCTCTCTGACACCCCGAAGAGAGAGAGCTGTAGAGGGAGAAGGATCACCCTTCCAGCCATGGGCAATGGAATGAACAAGGTTAGAGCTCGTGTGTGTCGGGTGCGTGCGTGTGTGCATGTGTTGAGCTCTTGGGAGGTTCGAGGACCACCGCAATGCGGAGTAGGCCTTGGTCCCTCCGCCATCTGTTGACCTGCGGATCAATCGAGAACCACGTGGAGGGTGAAAGAGTGTCTTGAGTGAGGTAGGGTCCTCCGCGGAGCGCGGGAGACGGTGGCTGAGGAAGGGGGATCGCCATTCAATAAGGCGTCTGCAATCGAGGCCCATTCTTGAGTTTGCGGCGGATGAATATATGCGTGATTCGGAAGGGGTGGTTCCCGCGAGTTTGTGCGCTGGTTCCTTGGGTGGGATGGGCCGTATTTACATCGGCACACCCCCCGGCACGAGTGTATCCGTTCGGATGCGTTGCCGCTCTCTTTATCCGGTGGTTTCTTCGGTTAAATCCCCTGAACTCCTTGATTTCTATAGTTAAAAAACATCGTGATGATGCAAATAAGATAAACTTAGTGATTTTTTCCAAGAATTTTGGTTGCGTAAAGCTTAATCCTAGTGGGAAATGAAAAGACGTTTTTCATTCATGCGAGATTTCGTTCCACCCAGTAACTCCCACGCATATTGACTATGAAAGATGTTTCTGCGACACGGAATTGTTTCTGTTGAGGTAGACAACGGTTTCCTAGTGAATGGGAAATAGTTTTGTGGTATCATCTACTTGATGCGTGAGGTTTAGGAAGGTTAAGAAATTATTTAGCTCTTATTTAAAAACAATTAGAGGTAGTAGTTGCTTTTTGTTCATAACCGGCAATCCTCATTCAGGCGAACGAAAGGAAACATTATCTCAATTAAATACCTGAATTATTATTACCTGGAGAAAACCTATGAAATTGATAACGTAAAAAATAGCCGTTAAGTTAAACTAAGAGAATTTCGTAAGAACTTCGAGACACCTACATCAGCATGTCATTTACCAAATTGAATCCTAAAGCGAAAGAAATATCACCGATTTGGAATTAAACTTTTAAATTGTTGTCGTTTCAATAGCAGAAAATATTTTATTTCAGGTAGAACCGTTCATTTTTGGTTAACTTTTCGCATAGAGACAAGTGTAAACATCAATACCATTGCATTATTATTCAGGTGTATTCATATCTTAATATTTATTAAATACACCTATACTCCGCTTATTTAAGTTTACAAATATTTTTCAACAGCTGACATTTCCCATCAGATTTGGCCTTCACATTTTTGCTTCTCTAAGGGCGAGGATTCACCTTTAAAAACTTCCGATGTTAAGCTTCCTTACTGCGTTCATTGATATGATTTTTCCGGCTAAAATTCATCGTAGTACAGTGCTGTAAACTGTTCTTAAATAAGTAGTTACTTTTAACTACAACTGTATTGAAATAAGTGCAGTATAAACAAAGAGTTAAAAAATATGTAGAGTGTTTTCAAACAAATTTTAATACTGTCCAATTTTTTAACGAATCGTAGGATCCATTTTATAAAAGTGGGAAAGATTAAAATCCCACTTTGATTCGTTCCGCACAGTTTACGTTTTCATTCGGTTAATGGGCCCATTTCAGATAACACTTCTTTCAATCTACTTTCAGACTAAAACTTTTTCGAGTTTCTGATGGCTATTGAACATTTCTTATTGAAGAATTATCCTTTAAGAAGTTTTGTAGGAAGCCAATGCAATGAAAGTTACTTTATCCTTCAAAGAATATTTCTAAGAAAGGGAAGACAAGAATCTTTAAGAAAATAGAGGCCATTTTCTACTTTCGAAACTTTCGCTTGAGATTAAATAATCTCTTAATCCTCCATTCACTTAAGATAAAAAAACGACAATAATGGTTTTATTATTCATATATTTCTTCCTACAAAACAAAAATACTTTTCTGATTCAAAAAGAACTACAACTATAGTGACCTGCTTGCTACCTCTCGGAGAGTGGCAGCGGGCTCTGTCCTTACTGATCTATTTATTTTGTATGTTGTCGCTTAGAGTTCGAGGACGAAAGACAAGAGTGTCGAAACGAATTGTCATCGCAACTACATCTTATTTCTTTCTTATAACCTAGATAACATGTAATATCCATAGCGTTCTCCGGGAATGAAAACATCGTTCTGTAATATATCATTCGTCGTTAAAATATGGTCTTATTTCGGCACATCGATTTTCGGTTATGTAAACTCTGTAGATTGGGCCAAAACGAAATGAAGATCTTGAGAATTCAGAACCTAATGACCCTTTTCGAGGGTTCGTAATAGGGATTGAGAGGGAATTCGATAAATCACTCAGCAAGCAGGATCCGATTCCTGAAGCAAGGTTCACTCGACCCCAACCTGGATCCATTCCTCGTTATATTTATCTCCGACCATAAATCCCTTTCCCGTGATCACCCGATACTTGCGAGTGATTGACTTAATGAGGCGCTGTCAATAAAGATGAAGAGAATCTTTAAAGGGGTTGGAATGCAAAGGCTACGCCCAGTCCAAAGAGTTCACGGGATTTCTGTCCAAAAGAGGCGCAATGCACCAAAATGTCTCTCCGATATCCTCAATAATGACTATCAACTCCCACGGCGATCCTCTGGGAGTCCATAAATACAGCTGTCCGACTCTGACCTCGAATTTCCGATCTTCAGGAAATGACGCGAACCGAACTGCGTGGCTTCCACAGATTTGTCTGCATCGGTTTTGCCTTTTCCGTTTTAGTCGCTCCGCTAATTCCAGCTGGATTAAACGGATTACTCCCCAAGGATTTTCTCAAAGTTTTTCCTCGATCTTATTTATTTTTTTTTGAGAATTTCGCCGAGCGTTCGGTGGGGAGTCACGTAAGTAAGAAGACGTTGGGAAAGAGTTGGGAAGGATTGGAATTTTCTAGAATTACCCCAGGCTGTGATTAAGAACACAAAGTGGTGTTGTTACCAAAAACACTCCTTACAAGTCGAATAATTACGTACTATAGTTATCGATAGCTGAATTGATTTTCCTATATCGTTATCTTTCGAATCATATGGTGCTCAATACTAAAGACGAGTTTCTACTAAATACACTTCCAGTCGCATTACATATATAAAAATCAGGAGAGAATATTGTTTTACTTTTTAAGAATTTATTTCATTTTAAGAGCTCCTAAACTGTTGAATACTCTTGCATATCTCAGTATTCCTGATTTCCTTGATACTTTACTTTCTTTTTGCTTGTTTTTTTCTTTTTGCTTACTTTTTATCTTAATATTTCAACTTTTAATTATTTAAGCGATTTTAATTTTTAAATGGTAAAAATATCCTCATGATCTTTATTATCTTCTTTTTCTAAGTGAATTGTGGAATATTTCATTGATTTCATTCATTTAATTTTTGTTATCGCGTTGCTGTTGTGAATTCCATGTTACGCATAGTCTTCCATTAGATATTTTAGCTTGTATTATCAGTAGGTTTGCACAGTTTTTCACACCCC
This sequence comes from Pachydiplax longipennis, assembly GCA_036926295.1. NCBI lineage: Eukaryota > Metazoa > Arthropoda > Insecta > Odonata > Libellulidae > Pachydiplax > Pachydiplax longipennis. The sequence goes on along the minus strand of JAVFKF010000009.1, from coordinate 39,908,326 downwards.
CTTTTTTAATGGAAGTTTTTCAGTTGATGATATTTTTTGCTCAGATAATGCTATAGGGTTTTGACATTTATTCATCCTAAAATTTTCTCTTTATTTCTAATTACATATACGTTATTTATGATTTTGTTAATATCATTGACGACAGGTTAGAGAAGAAGAGACTTTTCAGCCGCAATTTGGCCGCAATAAAGACCAAAAGATCTTTCATACACTGTTTACACTGCTAAACCCTCCTAATTATGGCATCGTTTCCTGAAATTCGTAACCGTACATACATATTTTACGGAATTGGGACAAACGTTTTTGATTAAACACGAGTTTTTATGCTTAATCTATACTTATCCTTACTGCGAATGCCTTAATTTCAAAAATCCGTAGAGACAAGCTAGTAAGTAATAATAAACGCTTACATCGTAACAAAGAAGTCTTTTTATATAGAAATGAAAATTTATCTGCGATTTTAAGCACTCATTTACTTTATAGTGCAGTTAAATGCAGTGCGTTTACAGCTATTTGATGATGCATTTTATACGCGCATTAAACCGCTAAGGAGCACGCACAATGGTGCCCACCCATCTATGAATTGCTGGAATTCCCTTCCATGCATTAATTTGCATGAATGAAACATCTTAAGTCGCAAGCACGTGGTCGTACTTGTATGAATAATTAGTTGGCTGACCTTCTCAGCGAGCAAAATCGAGAGTCCGGACTGTTTACACAGCAACTGTAGTTGATTAGTGAATGACATACTCCAAAACAGCCCATTCATCCAGAGAAGCTTTCTTCAAATATGTCTTGCTGCCCCTATCAGTGATTCTCAATCTGTCTTCATTCACACCTTCTTACAAATTTATTCAAATTCTGTAGAAAACTTACGCATGTGTTTGATAGTTTAAATCCGAATTCAAATTGATGATGAATAGAACATGCATAGAATGAAACTCTAAATAACTTTGAAACAAAATCCCACCAAAGGACAAAATAACTACCCCTTTATGCGAACGCGCGCAATCTCGAGCCACTTCCAATTTATGACATTTGAATGTTTAATTTCTTCTCTACTTATTATCTATTTGTCTCCATTTTTATATTTTGAGGTGTAAGAGCGTTTGTCACAACTGTTTTAAGATTCTTATTAGGGTGTACCACTGTTTACAGGCGTATCAAAGATAACCAAGCAGGGACGTGAATCTGATGCAATCACCGGAGTCCCCCCGGGAAAAGTTACGTTTCTGTTATTTTGGAGGGAAAGGAGGTAAAAGTGAAATCAAACTTGAAGAAGATTGAACAAGTGAAGATATGTATTTTTCAACAGAGATAAGAAAAAGAATAGAAATGGAAAAGGAAGGAATTCACAAGAAGCTACTCTGTGGAACGATATACACAGATTTAAGGAAGAGCTTAGCAAAGTGTTGTATATGGAGTGTGGCATTACATGTATCAAAGACTTGGACAATTAAGAAGGAAGATGAAAAAATATTGGTATGTGTAGAGATGTGGAAATGGTGGAAGATGTAGAAAGTGAGCTGGAAAGAGGGAGTTAGAAATGAGGAAATATTGACGAGAATTGGCGAGAAAAAGACTACAATGGAAACAATTAGAGGGAGGAAGAAGAATTGGACAGGACATTGTCTGAGAAGAGACTGATTGCTAAGGACATTAATGAAAGAAATGGTGGACGGGAAAGCGGAGAATGAAAAGGAAAAGAAGGCAAATGTTGGCAAATCTTCCTTCACTCAAAGTAAATTAGATATATGTGAAAATGAAGTGATTAGCTGAAAATATAGTAGAATGAGAATGGAGTTCATCAAGAAACCTACCTATTAACGCAGAAAAACGTGATTGAATGAATGAAAAACATAGATATAAACAAATAAAGGAGGATTGAGTGGATGCTCTTAATTAAAATTGGAATCCTGTTGTAGGCACTGTCTGAATATATACAATACACTTACTTGCGGACCTAACTTCTGCGAAGCACACTTGTTGAGAATGAACTATAAAACAATGGACACATGAGCATATATATTAAATTATTTATTCAGAACATAGTAACGAGAGGATTCAATAAAACATCGGAAGATCGAAAAAGTTTATATTTTAAGGATAAAATTGAAGTCAAATGAGTTATTTTGAAATGAATTATTCATTACTTTCCTTGATAGAAATACCTGAATTGAGTGGAAAAAAATTCGATAGACAGCGCAAGGAAAGAGGAGGGAGACGAGATGATGGAAATTTAGAGAGTGCCTTGATAATTTCATAGGCCATTTCACTTTGAGTGAAGGAAGATATAGCGGAGGGTGCCAAAACTGAATAATGGGTACTCGGACTGGGAATGAGCCCCTCTCGCTCACGAAATTCATATATCCCATCGCACTTTTCGACCCAGTTTTACCTCTCAATTCGTATGCCAATTAAATATCTATTTTATCCGCTACTCGCGTTTGTGACTCGTTCATTCATTAATGTGAATCGACGAGACGTGACACCGGAAAATAGAATGATTTCCGTTTGAAATTTAATCGATGTTCATCCTCCAATTAGGGACTCTATCCGGCGAAAGGATACGATGTTTGTCGCGGCATCTCTATTCGCACGCAATAGAACAATGGGAGTGTCTTCCTAAATAGAATTTTTATATTTCTTCTGTCTCTTGTTCAATTACGGGAACTCTTTTTTCAAATCGATGAACGAAAGTGATGAAAACTATTGCTGTAACAGATGCTATTATCCTTTTGGCCATCTAAAAGTATACGTATGTTATTTGACATTCTCTACTGAAATATTTTTCATAAGTAAAACCAAATCAATCTTCAAATGACAATGCGCATTCAGAAATAAGATTCCGGAGCATTTCTTGTACACTTGGGATTTTTTAAATTTGTCCCTAGGATAACCAAATTATGATTATACGAAAACAGCTACTCAATATTATTTCAAGTATAGGATAGGCATTTTTGTTTTTTTGCTCTGTACTTTATTTGTCATCATGATGAAAGATATAGTAGCTGAAGTGAGAGTATTATGTTTGATAGCATTTTCAACTACGAGTAGTATGCAATCTCTAATCGAATGCTAAATAGTTTACGTTCAGCTGAGGGTATCCTAATTTCGTCATGATTACGTACATATTTATAAAGAAGCAATCAAACTTTGCGCATTCCTCCAATTCAGAGAGTCTCGAATCAGCATTATAATTATTTAAAAGTTCTATGTAAATAAATGAAGGACTAACACCGTTTTCTTGTAACTTCATTAATACAACAAAATATCAAAAGATTAAAGATGTTCCAGCTCAGTCGGAACGTAGCTTAATATTTTAATAAGCATATTTGGGCCTTATAAAATGGATCTCAAAAGTCATTTTGGTTCCTTTATGTTAATGATTTCCCCTGACTTCATTCATTCAGAAGTCTTCTCCTACCTCATTTCCAGATAACTTATTCAACCATTTAAATAATCAGACATATTTCATCTCTTTCATCCCGTCCTTCACCTTATATCCTACATTCAATTACTTTTTTTAGAAATCCCTCTCCTCTTAATATTTGACCCACCCATTCTCTCTGTCGTCGCTTTATCTCTTCAATCAAAATCCTCTTCTCTCTCGCCAATTCAAACACTTCCGCGTTTGTATTTTTTATCAACTCAACTCACTTTTTACATATAAAGCCACGCCCACTTTTGGAAGGACTCCAATATTTTGATGTCCTCCTTTATTAAAGCCCCGTTTCACATCTGTATAACAAAGACTCAATATCCTCTTATTTGGAAACTTATTTCATTTATAGTGAGGTAGAGTAATTGACCATTGATTCTATATTGTGCACTATACTTATACCTCTAATGTACTCATTATCCTTAGAAAACATTTGTTAGTCTATTAACTTAGACGAATTAAGGATGGAACGAATTAATAATAGAACGAATTCAGTTAGTAGCAGTTTAGTTTATTCATTTCTTCAATTTTTTTTCAAGAAAAGGATTTCTATCAAGCTTAAGTTAGAGCTTTGGTGAGAGGTAAAGGAGTCTAAAAATCCCTCATACAGGAGGGGTGCTTTTCCATCAATGATTCGCTATGACTCTTTATGAAGACTGTTTAGATCAAATAATGTACTCCAAACTACTTTAAATAAGTAAAATAAGTAAAATTCGAGCCGCACATAACTGGTTAAAGGGTTCCGGATAAAGACCCTTGATATCTAACGCAGTCAAGTATAGAATTAATGTAATTTATATGATGATTATATAATTGAGATGAGAGGTTGTTCATTTATGATGACGAAAATTAGCATCATAAGTATCAGTAACTGCTGATAGGTTTTCGGAAGTGTTAGCCAGGTATTATTACGCAAGATTTTAAATTAAAAAACAAACAAAAAGGCAATTTTTTTACTTGTACAACATCAAGATAGATTTTAAAGTTGTAGAATCGAAAAAATTTCATTCCAAAGAACGAATCATCATAGAGTATGTATATGAGGTTGCATCCAACACATGAGAGTGAGTCAGCGAATCAAAGAATCATTTCAAGAATGTTTCTTATGAAAATTTAAACTCTTTTAATCCCCGATGTAAAATTTCACAGGAAATTCGCAATATCAAAAAGGTCTAGAAGACTGATTCACGGGCGTGATGAATACCTTGAAAGTCAAAGAAAAAAATCACTCCATCGTAATTTCTCTTCGGGAGGGAAATGGTTGATCCCATCAGGAAAAAAGCATCTTAAAGCCAAGGATGGGGAAAAAGAGTATGTGTGGAAAAGGGCAGTGGCGGAAGGAAGTCGAGGGGCAGATGGGAGCGTGAAAGGAAAGGTTCATTGTGGTCAGGGTGTGTGACGTATTTCCGATGAAATGCCGTTCGGAAACGGAGCCCCTCTGGCTGAAAGAATTAAAAGGAATCCTTTCCTAAATAGGGGAAGGCTAATCTGTAGCCGAGAATGGCCAGTCATCAAAAACCCATCCTTCATGCTTCTTGCGAGTACTTCGGTGGAATTCATTTGTCTCTATCCTTTATCTCTTTTCAAGTCTCTCGTTTTTCCCTAATGCGGATTCTTTTCGAGCCTCACTCATCCTCGTTTAGACTTCACAAAAGGAGATATTAATCAAACACTCCCGAAACGTTTCTTTCGGCGGTATTCAGCGAAAAGCGATCTCGTTATCGCAGACGCGTGACTTTTTAGCCGCGATCGCCGAGGAATTTGGGAATTAGAATTTAGCGATTCGCTAGAGAGAAACGGATATGCTCTTATGAATCTGATACGTTCGACGTTGGCTTCTGTGGTATTTCATCACGAAAGATGTACCTGGGAATCCGGAATATGGAGCTAGATTTTATTCGCTACTTAAAACATAAAAAGTTGGAACACGGTGAGCTAGCGAGGGAGCTGATTTCATTTCCGCGATCCACGTAGAGTAAATTAAAGCAGGACCGAATTTTCTTTATTCAAAATTTAAAAACACATTTATGGCAGGAGCAGATATATCTCGACAGAATTCCTTCTTTGCTACAACGTTATCCTTCTTTGCTAAACATTTTATAAAATAAAACCACCATTATAAATTTTACCCCTAGTCCTTCGTAACTTTCAAATGGTCCCTACCTCCATTACTCAAGAAAACTTCCATGTTCTACATTACTATTACTAGGTAATTTTTAGAAAAATCCCAGATTCTCACCCATTTCTTAGTCAATATATACCTTTTTACGAACTTTCTATTACATCTATAACTAAAATTTGTTTACCTTATTATTTTCATAATTTTCTGCTCTCCACACCTATCCTCATTGTATGACCTCTTTCAAACTTGCAACATATTTTTCGTGCCGGTTTTCGCTTCGTTTCGGAAAACTAATATATCTCATCCATTTTTTAGTATCTAGGTTTTTGATTCTTGTGATGAGTATTTGGGAATCTCGACGATTTTGGTAAAAGCAAAGTAAATTATAAGTTGCAGCAAATTTTTTTGAGGTACGAATTAAAAATAAAATAACTCAACGGTTTACGCAATGGAATCTTTGATAAATTTTCAGCATTATTGCATGAAAGGACTCAAAATAATTGCCAGAAGCACGACAAACACCGATATACGAGTATGTATACCAAAATAAAACAAATTAAATTTCTGAAATTAATTCACGGGATGGTTTCTTCAAGATTTTGGAAAATCACGAAATTTCCCAGTAGATTTTTGTGTTCAACTTCCAAAATTCTGAAGTTTTGATAAAAATATGTATGCCCTTTGTGCACGTTTCTTATACAACAAGGGCCTCAAACATCACAGGAGAAGATTCAGTATGAATCCTAACTTTCATCCTTAACGTATTTGAGTTGTAAATACGACCATTAAGATAAAGTTTTGATGAAAGATTCTATATTCCATAGATCTGAAGCCTTTGTTGGTTGCAATTCTCACCGGAGAAGATTCGGTACGAATCCTAAATTTCATCCGAAACGTATCTGAGTTGCAGATGCGACCATTAAAGTAGAGTTTTAGCGAAATATTCTGTGTAAACAACACCGAAACGAAATAACACATGAATATTGCATGGCGGGAATAAACATCAAAGCTCCCTCGCCACGTCGAATTCTAATGTTGTACTTGGCGCGGTAATTAAGAGAGGATTGCGTCGAATAAGGCGGCGGATGAACAAATAGAGCACGGGAAAGCTTTCAACTAAACAGAATGCGGAAGTGAACACATTTAAACGTCAAGAAGTAACGCACGGCGAGCTTTCCTTTCGCGTGATGAAAAGCGAGAAACGTTCTTTTGTTCTTAAAGCGCACTTCCCATTCACGCTCTTCCCTTTTGTAGCGACGTTTTCCTTTTCGTCGCTATCTCTTTCGCCACTTATGCATTCACAACAGCGGCTTAACGAGCACTGGAGATAAGAAACACTGGTATTTGACCTCACGAGGCTCCCTAGCATAACATTAATTAATTCAATTTAGGAATAAGGGGATGTTGTCCATTTCGACCTCTTCTCGTTCTCACTTTTAAAGACACGTTAAGAGAAATTTAACTCTATACTCGCTTGCGTATTGTCTGAGATATTATAGATAACATCCTCAATGTCTTCAGTGGCTAATGGCTTGATGGATGGTCCTATGTAACTCTCAACTTCGTCTATGGATATTTATTTTCTATTGGATTTGGAATAGTTCAGATTCATTTCGGAAATTTTGAATTTCTATCAAAGGGTATTTTAAGATAAAATAATCAAAATATGTCATCATTGTACTGCTTTAAAAGGATATTCTTAATTCAATGGAAATAGCGACAGAATAAGGTGAATTATCGAATGAAACAGATCAAAATATTTTTATGACGATTCTCCATTATAAAGGGATATTTCGCTGATATTACCTAGCAAAAAATCTCAAAAATGTTCCTACCAATATCTTTTACGGCTCATCCATTCAGAATAAAAATGCTTACATGTGAAGGGTCTCCATCTCTGTCAGATGCTTTCATCGATACGTCGAATTAACACAGGTGTTATCAACCGATAACTGAGCAACGTATCTGAAGTCGTAGAATTTTGAAATGCAAAATCAGGAAGCTTTAATCCTATAACTTTTATTCATTGCATGAGAAGTCTCAGCAACAAAATGAAAATTTTTAAATCCTTAAAAAGTAGAAAATATGAATAGAAATTATGATACGACCGGTGAATTCTAAGCAGGAAATCCAACAAGTTTCTGTCTGCTTAATCTCCGTATTTATTCAATAGAGAATTTCAGTCACTGAGTTATTTGTAAAACATTGCTGATTACAAACATGATCACTGATCTGTTATCTACGGCTTAGTGTAAGAGAAGATTTAAGCGCTGCATTCAGAAATCTCTAATCAATTGAATGGTAAAAAAACACTGGTAAACATTGAAATTTGAACGCTGGACCGGCAGAACAAATGCCTTCCACTTACCCAATTTCAAAGGGGTCGTTTGAGGAAACTTTCAAACTTCGCATTACCGTTTCCGATATCTAACCTTCTGTTATGTAGTAATATACATATGACAAGGATATACTCACTAAAATCAGGAAGAATGAAAGTTCTTTCGAAAGAACCTGTCATTGATTCTTTTCATCCATCAACTACGAAACTGTTGTGTATTAAATTTTCTTTTAACATATACAAGTAATTAGACTTAAGAACATAGGACAAGGTTTAAAATGTTGATTTTGTTCAGACAAGTATGCTCAATTATATTCAAACACACTTCTATAAGAATATTTGCTTTAGAGTCTTCAGAGTAAAAAAGAGATTTTTTGCTAAAAAAATAAAGGAAACTTTGAAAGTAAAATGAAAGTTACTTAAATCACAGAAACTTAAATATTTCTGAGATTCCAATAACTGCTAATCAGCGACCACCTTGAAAGAATAGATATTATAAACAACTTCAGTACTTATATACGCCTGTTATATTTGTAGCATCTTCCATCCATTTCCATCATCTTCTTTTTACTATAAAGTCTTATCGGAAACGATAACATCATCGGAGACATAAAAATCCATGCCCCCGGGAAGTAATTTCGTCTCTAGAAAACACTCACGCTGATAATTACTCATTCTTTCGGAAGGCAGTCCCGCAAAAGGAAAGATCTGCAAAGCGCAAAGACCAACCTGACATGAAATTTTATCGCAATGAAAGTTAAGATTGATAGGATGAAATCTTTATCATTTAAAAGGCATGAGCAATCACAAAACCTGATAGTTATCGCAGGTAACGGACATCGCGAAGAGCGGGAAAATTAAATAAAAATCTTTTGTCATCGGAAGCCTGGCTTTGATGCGGTCTCGATGGAAGGCCTGATTTGATTTTCCTCCTCCGGGATATGAATATATAATTGAGCAAAAAACCACCCGACGATCTCTCCATTGTCGCAAAAAACACTCCCGATAAATTTCCCAGCGAGGTAAAAAAAACGCACCTCTTTCGCTCCCGGACTCATTAACTTGCATCAAACATGCATGCAACTCACACAGACGCAAATTCGCGCATGCTGATGAGAAACGGGATTCTGAATTTTATGAGCCCGGAATCATCACGATTAAATGACGTCGTCTGCGAAAAAATGGAAAAGCAAAGGGTTTGAATCCGCGGAGACGTCTCGCATGCATTAAAAATGTACGGAGAGAGGTCTGAACTTTTGTGAAGGATGGAAATGGGAAGTGACGCAGCGGCAACAACCCAATTCCGACGATTTGAACTGGATCAGCGGCGCAGCGACAACACCCGTGCATTCCGCATGTTAATCCAGGGAGAGAGGGACACAAAAGGAATCAGCGAATTCCTTGTCGTCCATTGGGTGGCGATTATGATGTATCGTTTGACCCAAAGTGCAAGGGTGTCATTAAGATGACAAGGTTTACCCCTGTTAATGGTAAAGGCGGTTCTTCCCAGAGAACAGAGATGCTATTCATTTCGACCGGCAACCCAAGTGGAATAGATATAGTTGAGCTCGCCCATGAGATACTGCAAAAGCTCGTTCATTCGATATCGGATAATTCTACGAATAGCCTAACAGGAATTCGTTAGCGGCAAACGCCGTAGGCTCTGAGATGAATTTTCAGGGTGTTCGCTCGATGGAACTTGATTTCAATTGATTCAGTGCGGCAACTGTAAATATTCAACAAGGTTCAATTTCTGTGGGATTCTCAAAACCATTGTAGAATGAATTTGATGTACTAGTACGGTGCGTTATATGGTGGATTTTTCGTAATTATAGCCTTAGTTTGTATAGTTGTAAACGCGTGTAGAATTACTGGATTAATCTTAATCACCTGGCTGGAAGTGGGAGAAAAATACTGTATACTCACAATATTAAGTTATACTATGAGTACCACTATTAGATATTCACAGTTACGTTCACAGTTTTCAAGAAAAAGCTATCACCTGAATATTATTTTCATCTATTCGTTTCTTAAAAATAAAAATGACAAATTTTAAATAAAATACTAACTATCTAGGGTATGTCCAGCCATAAATTACTCTCCTCTAATAAAATGACTTTCCCTATTCTATTTTTTTCTTCTACGGGAACTACTAGCGTATCAAATTCATGATACAATTTTTGTGATGAAAAGAATTTCAGTATTTCCCATATCCATCTTATTTCTTAGATTTTTGTACAAAACTACTGATGATATCTATTTCATCTGGAAGTTGATTCGCATAAGTCAGTTGATAGGAGAATAATACGTATAATTTCTTGTGGATATAAATAAAAGAATCTTATAATTTAATCTAAGACAAGGTTACCCACCTTGGGTACTGCGAATGGTGGCTCGCTATATTTTATACTATGAAAGTAAATCGTTATATTATATTTTGAAAGTACAGATCCTAAAATTGTAATATTTGGAAAATCTGCAAACTATTCCATTTCTACTCGATTCTATGGCGACTTAATTTAAAAATATATTTATTATTATAACAAATAGGTGTAGGGATAAATCACTTATGATCCAGGGAGGGACCAAAAAGTTTGGAAGCCCTCATATAAGGTATCAACCAAACTCACAACGAGGAAATAATAATCTATCCTTGACCGACCTAGGGAAAATGATGAAATTATTCACTTTGATGATGTAATATATACCTCTGCATGGAGAATTCCAGTGGGTGCTGGTGGTGACGGACGTCAGAGAGGATTTAAAAGCGTCCCGTGAATTCGTTTCCGTTCGCATTAGCCTTTCTTTCGTGAAAGTAATTAAGCTTTTATTTCCTGTGAATGCGAGCGCACGCTTCGAAATGAAGGGAACACGCGATGCGAGCTGCACGTGTGGAGAAGGCACGCAAGCCACCCCATTCCATTAATTTTAATAAACTATTCCACGTATTTTGATGTCCCAAAGTAGGACGAGACGAGAAATTCACGGGTCATAAAATTATCTGATTACAAGATGCCGAAAATTGCATTTCTAATGGGTACCAAAAAATATTCATGATGCAAAATATGCAATATGCTAAATAATGAACAATGAAGTAGTCCTGAGTTAAAATTTTGATAAAGGAGTGATCAAACATAACGAAAACCGATGGTTTACTGTTGTTTGTCCAGGAAAATTTTTATGCGTATCAATACACTTACAGACTTCTCAAGATTCTTTAAAATTGGTCCTTTTACAGATTTTCAGCATGTATTGATTACTGAAAAAAACAATTTCAAAGATTTTGATAAATCTAGCGGTTTATATCGGAGATGATACATTAAAATCAGAGATATTTTAATTTTATTTTTATGCATATTTTAAATTTATTTGATTTTATCATGTTCAACCGTATTTTAGCCAGCTGGTGTTACTAAAGCCCTTATTGCCCTAAGCGATCATTCATCATTAGCAAACTTGAGTTAAATTTCAAAATTCATTACTTAATCAATTATTAATTCTATTTAAATTTTCCCTATTAGGATAGCCTAGGATAGATAGATTAGGAAGGGATTGTCTTAGAATTCAATTCACCTTGAATATGTACACTTACGGCATTGTAAGCAATTCGTAAAAATATTCGTTATGGTTATCAATTTCTATCAAATTATCAGCATGCAAATTGTTTGTTTATTTCCCTTAATATTTCATCATTTCATTTAAATTATATTACATTACACTTCAAATCCATCATATCTGCTGTGGGATTATTACCAAGTATTACTCTTTCCAAGATCATTGATTACTCAATTTTTAATTGAATTTAATTGAATTTTATAATCGAATATTTTATTATTTTATCGACGCGATAGAAAATAAAAGATACGACCCTGATACATAGTTCTGCATATATAAATAAGCTGTAACGATGCGTCTTATTGAATTGATAAGCATCGATTGAGGAAGACCCTGTGTGGAACACCAAAAGTACTCGGTGAATTACATTTTCGCATGACCTCAGCGGCTATATCATCATCGACTAAATTATTACTCGAAAACGGTTTCTATGATCATACTTATGCGGCAGTTTCCGTCGCGGTTATTCATTCATCATTTTGTTAAACTGCTCCGATTTCGAAGATCGTTGAATAATACATTCTAGTTTGAATTCACGAGAATATAATCCGCGCAATGTTAACCATACCATTTAAATTCATAAAGGGAAAAGGAGCGCCGGAAATATAACTCAAAACTTCGATTTTCGCCTGGTCTTAAGTCCTAAGAATATTTGGGTCAGAAAAACTTCTCGCGAAGTTTTGGGAAGAGAAGACAGGCGATTCCCAAACTGTTCCAAAAGGCCAAACACGCACCAACTCTGACGCGTATACAAACACGGATGGGCAACAATTGAAAAGTTTACAATGGTTTAACAAAGGGGGCTAACGAAAAAAATCCCACTTTCGCAACGTAGGAACTCGCAAACTGCAAAGTTCTCGCCTTTTAAGTTTTTCTATTTCTTCGAATTAAGAACTTCTTTTGTGTCGAAACTTTCGGGAAGAGTAACAATGCAAGAGGTCGCGTTTAACCTCTTCAGCTACAGATTGGTTATTCGTAAAGTAAACTTTTCAAATCGATATTCCTTGTTTTCAGACCTGGACATACACGATTGATGAGTTCTTAATAAAGAAATATCTATTTCAAATTTATGAGAATAACTGTCCAATGATTAATAACAAATGTGGAGAGAAAATATAAGCGAGTATAATTAAATAGAAAGAAATTCGATTGTGCTTCGTCATATTCCTCTAAAACGTGGGTTTTCATCAACACTTCATTATATTCGATGATGGATATATAACCTTGCATAATCTATATTTGGGGTATATAATCTACCTTTCGGTAGATTCATATACCCCCAAAAACCCCTTAAGCCATCCAACATCTATTGTCTTTGTCTTCCCCTCTGTTTTTTCCTCAATAATCTTTGCTCGATCGCTTTCTTTAGCTATCCCTCTCCTCTCAATATTTGGCCCACCCACTTCTTTTGACGCTTTCTAATTACTTCAATTAACACCCTCTTTTCCCCAACCATATCCAGCACCTCCTAAACGATGAAGATTGGAGGATAATTAATAACATCAGCCTTTACTTGGTGAAACATCACAAACCAAGAATGTTAAATTCTTTTACTTCATTCCACAGGCTTTAAAGTAATTTTCAGAGTTCAAAGTCTAGTAAAAAATTAAGAATAAGCAACTTAATTAAATTAACGGAAGATATGCTAAAAGTTTTTACTTTACGGTGAACACTTCACCGTATTAAGAAGAAAAAAGATAAGTACCTAAATGCCTCAAAGAAGCATAGCTTTGCTTCGTTATCAGCCTTACGTATTAGAATTAACGAAACCAATTTCGCAGCTGTGATATATTTGTAGATTTAACGATGCTTCTCTTTTCCCCTTTTAGAAATAAATTTGAATTTTGCATGAGAACACGCCGAGTGCTGAATAGATATGAAAAGTTCGTATAAATATCGTGATATAGAAAATGTATCTCTGATATTCAAGGAAGATATCCTGTTTGAAAACTTTTCTGCAACAACTCTATGGGAGCTTTTGGCGTCGGGGCTATTTACATATTTCCACCACGTCCTCAATGCTACATCCCAAGAGTCCTTTATCGATGGCGCACCTACCGATTTTGGAACTTGAAGGAAGATGCAGAACGAGAACAGTAGGTTACTTATAGGAAATTAAATTATTCATCGTTTTCAGTTTCGCTATACCGTTTGTATCTCTTTATAGAATTAATGTATTCAATCTTAACTTCGAGAAATTTCACAGCAAACATCTTGCAAAGAAAAACAGACTCAAAGATTAAAAAATCACTGATAAAATTTTTCGTTTTACATGTTTCTTCAACGTAGATATAATTGAAGATGTCAGCACGCTGACGAAGTGTGTCAAGATAATGATCTGCTACGGGAGTTACCAGGTGTTCTCCTATTTAGGATGAAATCCCCTTATTATTAGAGACACTGCTAATTGGAAATGTCTCAAATTCTGGTATTGTTGGCAAGCGAATATAAAACAGGTGAGAAACAATCTATTCATAAAAACGGACTGGTCACATCGATAATCAATAATTGAAAGAAGATCGAATTCTCTAAATTTTCTGAACGATTTTAGTTCTGAAGTTAATATCGGTAACTGCACTTACTAATGTTCATTTGCATCGTCATCTTACTTCACAAAAATTAGAAAGTAAATTTGAAAGGTAGATAGAATATCGGGTTGTAAATCAGTCCACTGATTATTATCATTATAAATAAAATCAATCTTAGACGCCTTAACTTTGTGGAACTCCAAATTTGCTAAGTTATTATTATATTTATGTGTCAGTATGTAGCCTTTGTTCAGATTAATAGCATATCAATAATTTATCCTCAATATAAAATCTTCCGCATGATTGTTTTCACGTTATCTTTCAATTACTTTTCAGTCGGATAGGTTGAAAAGGTCCGTAAAAAAAGTATTCCAGCAATTAATACGCCGAAATGGCGAACGAAGAGAACTGCCTTTGTGTGTCTCGAGTACTAACTGGAATCGACCCAAAGATTTGGCACCGGTGCAAATATCGAGAAAGGGAATAAGGAGACAGTTTATCCAAGAAAGAAAGCGGGGGAGACCATCTCTAACGAACACTAAATAAAAACCACTCGGAACGATTCGTCTTTCGAGGTCACGGGACCCAATTCGAGCACGTTTTTTCCCATCAGAAAAAAAAGTAGGCGCCTTGTGCTTGACTTTTCATCCGAGAGCTAGATGACTGGAATGGTTAAAAGAAAAGGAAACAAAGGGCTAAGACGGGTTCCAAAAGCGGCGGAGGGGGCAGGTGCGGAGGAATTTTGGCACTGACCCACCAAGTGCTTCTCTTATGAAGCGGACAAAAGGGGGAAAAATTCGTTCGGTACCTAGCGCAACGCTTCGCCGACTTGTTATGTATCTGCGGCAGTTTTCCAGCGGGTAATTTCCATTATTCCCACGCCATGATCCCCTCTCTCTCTCTTTCAATCCCGCTTCTTATTTCGATGAGGAACTGCGCATCGACCCGAGATTCCGAGCTGAATTTCTTTCCCTCTTCTCGCCCCCGATCTTCGCCATCATCTTCGCATTCTTCCTTCCGATGTTAAAGCGTTTTCGATCCCGGCACTTCGTCTTTAAAATTGCTTTTGTGTCGGGGATGCAGTGCTGGAGATATCTGAATATTTCAACCGTTTCTGGGAAGGTGTCTTCACTCTTTTCTTTCCGACGTGGAGCGAGAAATAGCGCCATGGTTTACTAATAATAATGGAAGCGGAAGAGGTCGTACATGGATGCCGTGTTTTTTTTTTTTTCGAGTAAGATATGTGTGTTCCCGTCCGTGCTTCCCTAGGAAAGGTGATTCATCTTAGAGATGTGCGGAAAATTCAGCGCTACAATTGGATTGTATAATCTACATATTCTAGATACGTCCGTCAGCGTTCCTTTTTTTGATATTAAATCATATAGAGCATACAAATTAGTTATCTAGTGTAAGTATTTTAATTGAAAATCTTATTTTAAACTATGTTTTACAATCATCCAACCCAGTCATGAATTCTGTATACATCTACATATGTTTTCAATTCATATCTATTCTATTTTTACATACATATGCCCAAATAATTATTGGGATATAAATCTAAAAATATATTAATAATAATTTTATAATTACGTAGTGAACATAATTCGTAAGATTTTTAGTTTTTATTGCGATCTCTGATCTTTAGTAAACATAATTAAATTTAAAAATTGATTACCTATTGATTTCTTAATGTTATTGAAATGATCACTTTTGAAGTACTCTCTTCTTAGAATTAAGTTCCTCTTAAATTCGTACACGCACAGTATTGTAAACATTCGTAAAATGATTCCTTATAGCTATCAATTTTCAGCATGTTCTTATATCTTAAACTTGCTACGTGCCAGTTTAATACACTTAAAGCCTGATTGAATTTCTTCAAATTAATCCTCATATACGCTTTTCAATGCTGAGGATTGATTAATTAGATAAATAATAACTTTCAAAATCCGGAATAGCGTATATATCGGATATGTCATTCTGAAAATAGAGGAATATCCGTGCGGCTGACGTTACTTAAACCGCTAATGCAATAAGTTGTTTACTCTCTTTTTTGACATTCGCCCTAAATGAATTCGTATATTTGTAATTGAGTGAAAAATTGACAGACTTTTCATGCAGAAGAAATCCTCCCTCAGATATGATATACACAGACGTGCTCTTAAATTAAGAATGGTAATATAAAGGTTTTTAGATAAAATTCGATATTTCGGAAATCTTAATCATCTTTAAATTCCTTCAATAAGTAATTCCCCATTCTTAAGATTCAGCAGTGTCATTTGTATGACAAGGAGAATAATGCATAATAGTATAAAATGCGATATTGTAACAGCACACGATAGATTTTTACTAAAAGCGGAATTTCAATAGGTAATTACAAACACTCATTTAAACTTACCAATTTGCAAACGTATCATTTATAATAATACGTGATTAATTTTTATCTAAAATAATGATATAATTGCATGATAAGCCTTAGTTAACATTATGTACTGCTGAAGCATAATTCAGTTTCTAAGGATACAACATTACTGATAATATTTCATTTTTATATAGAGCAGCGATAGAGATATTTATTTTACCTTTGAATCACGCTGTTTAGAGAATTGTGAGAAAATGTACAGTTTATAGAATAAACTTCAAAACGAGAACTTTTGATCTATCTCAGATTAAATAAGAGTCGGCAAGCTCTGCCACGCTTTTATGCATGTACCTTAAACATTAAAGTACATTTATTCAGGTCACCAATGATCCAATTCAAACAAGGTTGCAAAATCTTCCGTGATAAGAAGCAGGTATTATTAGCTCAAATCCCTTAACTTGAGCGTGGAAAATGGGACAAAATTGCTCCATCTGCAAAATGTCAGTCACGATCATTAAAAATAAATCAACGTCGTTTCGACTCATCACGTCATCAAGAATTAAGAAATAGAAGTTTTATACATAATATGACGTTTTATTTAAAGCATCTACGCGCAATTCTGCAGTAGCGGAACGAGACGATAATGAG
The DNA here is from genome assembly GCA_036926295.1 of Pachydiplax longipennis. Taxonomy (NCBI): domain Eukaryota; kingdom Metazoa; phylum Arthropoda; class Insecta; order Odonata; family Libellulidae; genus Pachydiplax; species Pachydiplax longipennis. The sequence continues at coordinate 39,891,274 of JAVFKF010000009.1, read as the reverse complement.
AATCTTGAGTACAGCAATCTTCACGGTCGTTAAGGTAACCTTTGAATAAAAAAGATACCTTTTTGAATAAACTCTGTGAGCCTCGTCTTAGTTTCCAGTCAAGCAAAAGAGGATGGGAAAATATTTTATCGAAGTTTACTTTAATCTACATACATTTTATACAAGCAAATAAATAATAGATCCGTACCGTCTGTTGTTTTTGCAGTCAGATTCATCAGACGGTAAGTAGTAAATATGAATTTTTAAAATATACTGGGAAGTATGTTTATTTTCGTTTCAAAATAAAATTCATCCATTTGCTCATAAACAGTGCATAAAATTTACCTTACAATGTATTTTTCCTTTAAAGGGTTCTAGTTTCTTTATTCTTTGTTCTGTACTGCAAGGATACATCTTTACGACGATTCACAGCTGAGTTCATGATTGTGAAATAAATTATTTTCAAGTTTTTATTAATTTTATACTAAAACAATATTTATCAGAGACAGTACAGAAAAAAATAACTCTCTTCCGATTTCAAATATTTGTAAAAACTTGTCGTTGTCAAATTAATTAAAAAATATTGTACTTCAAGATTCGTAGAGGTATACTATAGTATTTTATAGTAAGGATAATTCAATATCTTTCAGGTGATACATTTAATTAATTAAAAACATTCTAAAATACCTTAGAGTTCTACTTTATATTTTAATACAAACAATCTATTTCTTTCAATTTTTACTCGTGATATCAACAATTTTACGTTAATATTTTGAAAGTACTTAAAACAGTTCGTAATTCATGAGATGGACTTCCTCTTCAGTGAATATTGCCTTTTCAAGCGTGCTTAGGAATATTACCACAATTCCATTCAATCTTGTTATTGATGGACCAAATAAATTTATTTTCATCGAACAGAGCCGTAGAAGAGTTTTCGGAACTCTCCATGACTACCGCAAACGAAACGTTCCCGTATCAAACAGTTGGAGGTAGTACTCCACAAACATTGACCCTCTTCACAATTCTACGGCGCTTTTTTTAACTAAAAAACATCCATCGTATTTTTCCCCGAATGCTACGACCGTATGCACCGCGTTTGATAGTGCTATCACAGCACACAGCTACGCGGGGGCATTCGCGAGTGGTGTAAAAGTCAACCGAGGACGCAAAAACAAACTTTTCGTGAGGCCTACGGCGAGTCGATAAAAGTTGGAGAATTTATAATTTCCTGGTAGGAATTCGCACCAACTCCGCTTCGTTTATAAGTTGTCGTTTTTTTTAAATTTTCTTCGGAAACTTTAGGGTAGCCCAGTGAGGCGTCTACGTAAACAAGGACACGGAAAGACTCGTCGGAGGATTCCAAACCTCAGAGACCTCTTATCTCGCCCAGCCGTTTATTCGCGGCGTTGGAGATGAGCTGGAAAAAGCCGCAAGCAAGGTTACACTCCGCCGAGATTGCGGTAACCGACGTAACTTATCTGTCTCATGAGTACGCCCAGGTGCGACCGCGGCGACGACGCAAAAATTACTATCCGCAAACAAAGGGCACAGTGGGCAGCGCCCGTGAATGTTCGGCCGATGAAAGTGTTTTTAAAGTCAAATTTCTGGCTAAATGTGTGCTCGAATCTTTAACGAAACGCCACACGCGCTCAAGGTGATGCGATGGGCGAGAGTAAAAAGTTAAAAATTCTTGCGTTGTGACAGAATTATTCTCTTCAGAGATGCAAAATATTTCCATTTTTGGGACGTCGCGGATTCGCGTTCGCTTGGCATAATGGACCTCCAGACGTTTTTATTTCGAAATATTTTTACGGTCCGCTGAAATAACTGGGCACCTGTGACGCCGTGCGCTCCGCAGAGTGGCGTCGAAGTAATTCCGTGAATTCGTCACGAACTAACTTCGCTTCAGCTGTCTCTCGCCAAAATACGTCACAGTCTTTAGCTATCTTCGATAGATTATTGTAATAAAATTCACTCTCCCCTTTTCGTTAAACTTTATTGGCTAAAATTTTACTTTTGCCTTTCTTAATTATTGAAAAAATTAAAAAACGACTTTCTCGCACCTCGTGAAACTCCATGCAGAATAAATATAGAACTCGGTCGAAGTTTCGTCAAGTATTTTTAATCGTCAATCGGTTTCGACTTGCCTGAAGTTGACGTGTCTCATCGAATTACTTATTTTCAAAATGAAAATTACTCGTTAAAGTCTACAGTGGTCAGCAAATAGGAGGAAATAATTTTTGGTTTCGAATTAAATCAGTGTAGTTTTGTACTGTAACTTTCTAAATATTTTATCAACGTTTCCACCTTCTTAGGCCGCATTATCTTTTCTAATAACTCCACGTATAGTAAATAATGGATGAATTCCTTTCTATTTGCAAATAATAATTACTCAAAAATCGTTCGTTCGGAACATTTCCGGATATATTCCAACCGAAATGTGCCTTTTTCCATTTCAACATTAAAAATTAATAAGGAAATCCGAATTAAATTTTAGTAACTGATTAAATATCGCGAAAAATGAAATATACAGAAATAAACTGTATTTCCAGAAATGAATATAGATCATACGTCATTACTCTAATAGTATTAATGTAGCGATTTTAAAATTGAGTATCTTGTATTACATTTTAAATAATATTGTTTACGAAATTCGCAAAAATCAGAATTTAAATACTTAGCATTAGTTTATAATTGGTTACAGACTCTTGGAATTACTTTAAGGTCTGCAAGAGAATAGGACACCCTAGTGTAAGAAAAAGAATCTACTGACATTTTGGCAATTTACTTATTTTTTTACTCCTTTCGAAAATAAGTATGTATGAAGGTAACTCTTACGAATTTAAAGACATATGAACCACCAATATCTAAAGACGTAAGAGTAAGTAAGGCTTTAGGGTAAGAGGTTTGAAAAACTCTCCGATAGGCGAAGGTCTATATAGTAAAGTGACCAGTTCCAAGGGTTAGAAACGGAAGTTCAGGATAATTGATATCCACATGTCGTACACTTCATTTTGAAGATAACCTATGAGAGTGATAGCACAGCCATCAAAATGTGTATTGAATGATTATAAGGTCACTATTCCGTGAATTCCCGTTTCCATCCTTGGAACTCGTCCGTGTTCATCCATCGGAAAGTTTTTCAAAACTCTAATTCATTACCAGCCGACTTCCATTTTCTTTTCTTTCAAGGCTAAAGCAGTTAAGTGTGGGTAAAGTAAGAGTAGATTTATGGAAACGAAAAAACAAATCACATCACACTATTTTTAATATTTAGCGATTTCGATCCTCAACTCTGATAAATGAATCCCATAGTGACATCATATCAGCCCAACCCACTGAAAATCTCCGTGATTGATTATGCTTGGGGGATGTTCGTAGTCTTCAAGGCCTCGAACTACTTATCATCTTCAGCTTCACGCGGCTATCGACCGCCTATTTTCTTCTCTCAAATTCTGCTGAGCGCGGGGATGAGCAACGAAAAAATCATGCTTGGTCGTGAGAAGCGCAGATGCTATACTTGAGGAATATTTCCATCGCATGACGTAGAAGTTTGATTTATTATTTTTTACGAGCGTATACCTTTCCATCGATTTCCGCTGGCGGGATTGGCACGGAAAGGTTTTGATTCATCCAAGGCATTGTTACAGCGTTCAAATTTATTATAATTTTTTTTCTGTATTCATAATAGTTTTTTGCCATTTTCATTTATAACATTCTGTATATTCACTGTTTTTATCTCTTATCTCATGTTTTCCTTTTTACTAACTGTTATTCTTTTATGGATTATTCTATATGCAATTTGAAGTGTAAATATGTTCCTTGCTTTTTGATTTCAGCCTTTTCTATAAATTTCAGTTTCTTATCTATCTGTAGGTTTCGCAGGTTTTTCACACCCTCTTCTGGAGTGTCTTCCTGCTGTGGGCTATTTTTCCTATCCTAGGTTTTTAATCCCACAATATTAATTTCTTCCGTGCACTTTTTTTCTGCCATCTCTTTCTTACAAATTGACGAAGGGTTAGATGTAAGAAGAGACTATTCAGTCTCAATCTCGCCCGAATAAAGACGTTTTGTTATTATTATTATTATAAAAAATAAGAGGGATTTGAGACTGTTTTTATCAAGGATGCCACGCAAGAAAATCTATAGGTTCTTGTTTCAAAATTTACGTTTTACGTGAGATATTGAATTTGTTACTGATGAATAAATCAAGATTTCGGACAGGTAGGAAGTTCCAAAGTTCTTGAAAAATAGCACATAGAGTATCTATGGAGTGTATTTTCTTAGAGTGAATGAAATAATTTATATTTATGTACTTAGAATCAAGTTAATGATAGCGTTGGTGGCAAAAAAACGATTGAAAATAAAATCTCTTACAAATTTGCGATTAACTTTGTTGCATAACATGAAAGGAGAGATAAATCGGGAAATTATTTTCACGTGGAAACTATATGCTGTTTTAATAACTTTGCAAACATTCAGTGTACAATTTTGAAAAGTCATCAAAACAGGATAAAGTTTCCCCTTGAAAAGTTTTCTTGATTAAATTCTCCTCTCTCGTGATATTTGTATACAAAATTTTGATTTACTCAATCTGTGACGGAGTTCCTAGAAGTTCTGTCAAACCATGTTAATTTTATCTTTTATATCCTTGAAACTTTTTATGATGAATGTAAAAATTCTGCAGGTTAATAAATTTTATTTTATTCGGAAAAAATACCAAACCTTCTGACAAATTTCTCATCTTTAACTTAAATTAATGAACAAAAGCCTTCCTTGGCCTCCTACTAATCCTGTTCTGACAAAGAAAGTTACTGAAGTAAGATTTCTTAATAGGTCGTTTGAATGAATCAATGCCTACGTTTTACCTCGTTTCCGGCAATCGATTTTTTCATTTGTAACTTTGAATTAACATCCAAAAAAAAGAGATTATTGATATATCTATAAGAGATGTCTGGCCTTGGTGACAGTGTTGTCATCAATTCGCTAAATAAGTAAATATAAGGTGCTTTTAAAAGGTAAAATATGTTGCAGTCCACTTCTGAAGCGAGAAAAGATTTTGCCGAGAGGGATAAAGTGAACACGAAAGCCGATCACGTGGAATGAGTGTCCATAGACGTAAACGCTGGCCTTCCTATTTATCGATTATCACCACTAACTGAGCTGACCAAAAATATCCTCCGTCTGTATTAAAAACCAATCAGTTTAGTACTTAGGAAAGAACACAGCAGCGTAGTCTTCAAGTAGATATAGGCCATTTTAAAGGATAATCAGTCGCAGTAGCCTGCCAATTACAATCTGACGTATAGTTCAGGTCTTAATATTAGTAAGGATAACAATGAGAAATTCCTGAAAACGAAAGGTAAGAATTAATCGATGAGATCGATCGATTTCTCGTCTCAACATTTTTAGTGATATTGGAAATGACTTAAGAAAGTCTATAGGCGATTAATACGATACTTTTAAAGTTAACTGAAGTTTACAGTGATAAATTTATTATATAACTATCTAAACGATTGGTAACAAATAATTTCTAAGAGAAAGAATCAATATAAAAGTGGTTTTCTCCCCTTGTTTCCCGCAATATTCATTGGTTATCATTTTACTATTTGATAAATAATTATGATCATTTCAAAGTATGCAAGATTTAAAAAACAGAGGTAATTAGAGATCGATTCAACAGATTCAATTTGTACGTAAAATTTATAAAATAATAACATTCTACATAATAACTGATGGGATAGTTCTTAAAAAATATAAATGTAAATATAACTTGATATAAATAAGAACTTAAATATATATTACATTTCAAAATCTTTTCATTAGCACAAAACTATGATAGGAAGAAATAGTACTTTAGCCACAGCAAATGAAATTAAGAAACTTGTATAGTAGTTATCAATTTGTGCGTAAAATTTACAAAATATTAACACTCTAGATTAACTGACGCAATTGTTCTAAAAAATATTAATGTAAGTATAACATAATATGAATTAGCAATTGAATGTATATTACATTATTTCGCAATCTTACGCATTAGCACAAAACTTATGATAGTAAGAAACAGTACTTTTGTAATATCAACTTAAATCAAGCAACTGGTGTAGCGGTTATCCACACGATATCTCGATAATCGCAAAAGTAAATCAACCACAATTGCCCCATCCCATTACGGAATCAATAGAAAATCGAAAGAATTACTCTCGGGTCCCAGAAATCACATTCCTCAATCAACAAAGCAAGCTTTCTCGTTGACCTTTCCTTTGGGCGATAACCTATCCGCGATTTCTTTGCCCCTGTCAAAATATCTCCAGCTCATAAAAGAGAGTGAGTGTGTAATATAAATATGGACTCACGTGTATACATAGGCGCCCTCTTTGGGGATTTTTTTCTGGTCTCACGCAACTCATACAGCGATCGATGCCCGTTCCTCCAGACAGGTGCTCCCTCTCCAGCCCTCCCTTACGGCTCCCAAAGGGATGTATTTTCCCTCTTTCTCACGCTCTCTAGGACGCCTCTCCTAATTTTAACGCATAGCGGTGCAATCGCCTGGGTAAACCCTTTGCCTAATGTGTCTGTTTTTACCTCCGCGTTCTCTTTGATTCCAGTGCGAGAGCTCCGTGTTTATTCAGCTCTTACGGACCGCACTGCTGAGTTGGAAATCGCTGATTTTTTGTCCGAATTATTTATAGCTTTCCAGCGATCAGAAAAAAATGAGTGGGGATGAAGTCGGACGACGAATATGTGCGTGGTGGCTTTTTCAAAATCCTGGAAACGGAGGGCTCTTTATGAAAACGGTTTTTTATGCAACTTATCTTCCTCGGTGCTTATGTGAATATTAGAGGGCTATTAGAGATCGCTCTTTGCCTATCAAAATGATGTGTGGAGAGAAAGCTGTATTTGTGATCTTTAAGGAAGCGACATTTAAAAATTTGCTGCTATCAACTATAAAGTTACAGACATTTTTGCAAGCAATATAACCATTTATTTTGGAATATATTTAAATTCAACCAACTTTCTCCATGCTCCTATTTTAATTCTTGCACTTTTAATTTTATTTTCGCAAGAAATCCAAATTTTTAACGAAGCAATTTACGATATTATACTAAAACGTACCACTAATTCTCTACTTACTCTCCACAATTTCATGAATTAGGGGGTTACTATTTAAACGCACTGTAACTGGGAAAATTTTTTCACGCCTTGAGTTTACCATAAAAAATTAACACTTACAGATACAATATATTTTTTATTTATTTTAGTGTTTATATATGATTGAAACTTATGTTTTATAATCCGCTGCGGTTGCGAAGTAGTTAGCTTACTAGCGCTCAAACCCCAAGGTCCTGAGTTCTAATCCTAACCTAATCCAGACTAATCGGATTTTCCCAGCAAAGAAATGGTTGTATGCGTGTTTTTGATTTTCTCGATGAGAGTTGGCCGCAAGAGGAGCATTCGGGTGGAAAAATCAGCGCCAAGAACCAATTTCATCATCATCAACACTACCAAACGTCTTAATCAATCACCTTAAAACATCAATCAGCCGACCCCATAAAGGATAGGAATAAGGCTAAGAAGGAAAAGATATGTATGCATACCGTTAATATTTAACTGAATTTCTTCTTTTTTCCCTATATTCTTCCTGCCTATCTATATTATCCGAATAACATCAATTTTCTATAATACGTACATATCTATATCTCAGCTGAAAATTGGAAGCGGGTGGATTAGCTCTAGTAAAGCTATCGTTTACTCTTTAATTTTGTATTAACTAATTTATTGTATTACTTTAAGTATTAATATTAATTAACTTGTATTTTTTATAACTAATTTTTCTTTAACTAATTCCATTGATGATAAACTATTTTTAGTGGAATTAATAAACAAAAATCATTTATAATAATAGTTTAATATTAGTGGAATTAGTCAAGTCTTGTTTTTCATTTCATTCTGTGAGCAAGTGTGCTTTACTTCAAAAGATCTAGTTGAAACGCGCTATGCAAAACCCATTGCTTCTTTTAATAATGCGACTGATTACAAAAAGGTGATTCTCTCAGTGGAGGATATATCCTTTTCTCCCCTAATTTCAGAGCTTAGTGGAACCGCACCGTTCGTGACCCTCTTTCCATTCCCCAGTCGTTTCGACCGTATACGTTTATGAAACACGCGCATTTCTTTGTTTGTAATTGAATTTTCTTTGATATTCCATGCGAGAGCGCGCACGAGAACGCGTCTCGAGTGCACTTGACAGAACTCGGGTTCTTATCTCCACATTGAAATTTCTGTAATGCGCGAATTGTTGAGAATGTGCTCTCTTTTTGCCTCATCTCAAGGTCTTTGGAAAGATGCCTTAAAAATTCGATACGTATTTTTTATTAATATCTGAGAATGGAAAATTCCAGGCGAGAGATCTCTCGATTTAGGTTGTTATCCGATAATCTTAAGACTTTTTTCCTCACCGCCGAAATTTTGATATTTGTAATAACAAACGGATCTTATTATCTCTTTGTGATGCTTCACAGGGTTATCGCGGAAAATAGCTCATATTTCCTCTAATATTTCCATGAAAGAGAGGAAGCAACTGCTGCTGACAGTTTTACTTTTTGAAATTATAAAAAAATCGCTTTGTTCAAACTATCTTTAAAGTTTCTGAATTTAACATCGAGATATTCGTTCTATATTAAAATGTACCAAACTTAATCGTAGGCAGGTGTGGCTCAAAAAACGTGCCAAAAACCAAGAGTTTAAGAGAATAAACTCGTATCCAATTGACTCTTAAAATGACAGCTTGTCATGTAAATGAAATAAATGTCTAAATGTCGTGGAAAAGATTTACTTTTACGGTAGCAGTAATGTGAAAAGTGCTTCCACAACTTCGGTCATTTCGCACGTGGGCTCCCATAGGGAATCTAACCCGGGACCGCTTTCATTGAAAATGAACGCGCAGCCCACACGGCTATCCGGGAACCCTCACTTTTACGTTTTGATTCAATCTTCATGTCAGATCCAAGGCAAATTGCTAGTACTTCAAGGGTACTAAGCAATTACGAGGGGGCAATCGGCACTTCACTCAAGTACCGATTGCCCCTTCGCCCCTACCTTGGGTTCGCCAATCATTGAAGGTAAATTAACCCTTCTGCATTTGCCGACAAACAAAATGCTCCGTCATTATTAGACATAAGAAAGAAATAATGCAGAATCTGATCATTGTTCTAGTTCATTCAATATATTAATTTGATAAGAACCTGAATCTGAAAATTAAATGGACAATATTATCATAGGCAAAGATGATCAAAGATTAAGGAAGCAATCTCCAAGAACCTTAGCTTGGAGTATCTGTAGATATTTAAGAATTTTTCCAATCGGTTATTTATATGTTAACATCTAATCACTAAAATAATGGGTAAAGATAAAATCATCATCAATAGGACGTTTCGTAAATTTATTGCTATGCTCAAATAGTCGTAGCAGTACGGAGTGTCAAAGAATTTTTATCGAAAAGTTCGATTTATATAAAAGTAATATAAATCCACAGATAAACTTTTTAAGGTCATTAAGTAGTCATTAAGTATATACTTGTATACTGCTGTTGGAAGATTATCAAACTCCTGCGCGCAATCAAAGAGTAGCTTAGGTAAAACTAACTCAGATAACGATTCCACACTTACAGTAATAGCACCCACTGTGATCATGTTTGTTTTTGCGTAGATTTTTTAAACCTTTAATAGCTTAGTATTTCATTAGAGTTAATATCTCCTTTGCAATACCTCTGAACTGAAAAGTTTGTTACCTTTTTTGGTTAATTCAGCGTTTGACATCAAATTTATTTGCAAAGTAGATTTCTATACTCCTTTTTTTGCTTCAAATCAAATGCAGCTCATTCTTTGATTATCTTTCTTTCCGACACTTTGAGGATTAAGTTTTCCAGCTCCCGTTATCTAGTTTCTCTTATTAAACTTAACCGGTCCTACTGGCCGAGTGGTTAACGTTCTATGATTGATATCATCCCAGCTGATCGGATTTTTCTGTCTAGGTTGTTTGTGTTCGTCCACTGTTACCGTTGCCTTGGTTAAGCACCTTCTGATGATCTCTGTACAGTTACAGAGGACTTGAACCAATTTCAAAGCAAAAAATGATAATTGTACTGTTTAATTAGTTAATTTGACGAACGGGAAAGAAAATCTGATATCCCAGAACAAGATAGCGCGTAGTCTAAGACACGGACGACCTCGAAGACGATTCACGCCATCTCAAGAGTCACGAAAATTTCCGAGCGAATCATTCGATTGTAAGAACGCATCTTACGTGAGAAGAAAATATCGACCGCAGCGCCGCGTGGCGTCACTTCTCCGAGATTTGACCGATAAGAAAGCCCCCATCATTTTCATATCGAGTCCAGCTCAAGACGAAGGATTACAACGCTTGACTCAACTCTCTCGGATCGCGTGTTCTGTAATGCGTGGGGTGGACGCCTTCTCTGAGATTTGCATGCATTGGAATGGGCCTCCTTATGAGGAAGGCGCTTAAAACGTTTGTACTTGTCAGTCCGTTAACGGGGATGTTACCGCTGATAACTGAGAAGGAAACAAGGAGTTTCGTAAGGAAGGAACCTCCTTACAAATGTACGCTTTTATCTACTTTTCGAATTCCATGTTCTTAATCTTAATACCTTGTAGTTGGAGTAATAGTTCCGTGTGACGTATTTGTAGACTTACATCTATCACAGTTAACTAGGGGTGAAGAACCTTCTCTCATAGGCACGCCACATTTTGGCTACATAATATTGGCCAAATATGAAACCATCAGTTTTTCCTAGAGTGTTACATACACACAAACAATAAACTGTCGAAATTGTTTATAAGAAAATGAGTTAATTCGCTAATGTCATTTATGTACATACTAAAACAAAATATTTTCCTTGACACTTGGCGGCATTACAAAGACTAAGAAACAAAATTAATGAAGCACTGTCATTTGTTTCAGAAAGTGACTAAAAAATGGATTTCTACGGGTTGCCCGATAGCCAAGTGGGCAGCGCGTTCGACTTTGTAGAAAGCGGTCCCGGGTTCGATTCTCGGTGGGAGCTCACGTGCGAAATGAATTCAGCTGTCAAAGCGATTCTAAAAACAATTCATTTTACATAAAATTTAAGAGACACTACATATTTTTCATAAAACAATCCCTTGTCTTTATATCTCTTATGTATCATACATTTTTTCATGGTTATTTAATGGCCATGAAGTAGAATAGAGAAAGTAAGCTGGGTTGATAGAAAAACAAACGAGGAGGAGCTGGAAATGGTTGGGGAGAAGAGGGTGTAAACTGAAGTAATTAGAAACCGACAAAGGAAATGAGTGGGTCAGATTTTGAGAGGAGAGTGATTGCTGGAGAGAGTGATAGAGGGAAAGAAAAAGATAAAAGATGTTAGATGACTTAAGGGATGGTATGAGTTACCAAGAAGGCACTATCTGGGAAATGTGAGGCTTCATGGACCTACCGAAAGGTAGAACACTTATCTATCCATCATCGTTTATAATGAAATGTATCATTGTTGATGAAAACCTTTTAGAGGAATATAATGGAACAAAATCGAATTTCTTCCTACCTACTTGTACTCGCTTATATTTTCTCTCAACATTCGTAATTAATTATTTGACAGTTATTTTATTAATTATAATTAGATATTTCTAGAATAATCACACGTATATATATACGAGGGTGGTCTGAAAAGTTTCCGCCCCTATATTTTTTAGAAATCTTCAGAAAATTTTCAGAAAACATGTCGAGAAATGGCGAAATGTCGGAAACTTTTCAGACCACCCATGTGTGTGTATGTGTTTATATATATATATATATATATATATATATATATATATATATATATATATATATATATATATACACACACACACACAATAAATGGCCGTCGAAGCTTCCGTAGCAATACCCGCTGTGAGTCACCCAAACAGGCAATTCCCTACTTAACCTGCATTTTGTCTTTACGACACCACACTCTGTTGATTTCGCCAAGCTGATTTTCGACTTTGAGAAACTGCGGAAAATACATAGCTTCACGTAATGCTTTATCATTATAAAATCCCTTTGTTTCCAATGATTAATCACCTTAAACGTTCCTTATATCGAACGGTTCAGCTCAAATTTTGACCCAATAAGATAATGTCTCTCCTTCTTCAAGGAAAAACGTTAACTGAACCTAAATCATCTAAGCCGTACTGATATCTTCAGAACATCGAAATATTTTTTCGCTTCGTGAAAAACGATTTTGGATTTCTTCCATTTGAATGACGTTAGGAACAGATTAGCTTCAATCCATAAGCCAAGACGTATAAATCGGGCAATCTTTATCCAAATTCTTCGTACACTAATGGTTTCACTCCAGAAATTTCGGACCTAATGTGAAAGTTGATCAAATCTCAAATTAACGTATTCAATTATGACAGAAATATTTAAATGAAGATATTTTTGGGGTGGTTGAATTGAGAGCTATCAAGATAATGGTCCCCTAATACACGATAAATTAAGTAGGATATAAAATTAACATTCATCAAATGTTCAATTCAGAAATAAACATCGAATGGAAAAATAATAAGAATGTCGATGACCCCAAACATTCACAAAACCACAAAATTCTCGGAGTGATATTGAAATTGATAATAAAGAACTTCTTTGGAGACTATAGCAACTGGAGTGGAAAAACAATATCTTTTGTTGATTTCATATATTCAGAATATTACCCCTAAAATAAAGTACTATTTTCATTCTCAAAAATATATATTTCGGGAACTTACTGCATATGTATGTAGTATATTGTGTATATAATACTACTCCAAATTGGATCTCTTCTTGCTTGAAGTCGTTTATTAAGAAACAAATTCAATAATTGTTTTTGTGAAAAGGTGCAAAGTATTGAACATTGTGCCCAAGGCAACTACTGTTTTCAGAACCCAAATACTTTACTGAATTTGAGGATATGATAGAATATCACTTTGTAAAATTTCACGGGTATATTAAAAAAGTGATTTTCATCGAACCCTCCGATTTACTGTTTCAGAAAATTATAGATTCAACCACCGATAATAAATTCTGAATCTTTTCCATTCCATTACACTTTAAACAAGTTTATTCATTATAGCTGATACGGTAAGCATGACGTTCTTAATTTTTTTATACATATTAATTACATAGATCATTATTAGCGGTGATTTTCTCATCTTCGTACCCAAATGTTATTCGTTGAACTATGATTGAATTCTCAGTCTAAAATTCTAAAATATTTAAGATATACACTAAAGGTCGGAATGGGATTACTAACGAGCTCCCGGATAGCCAAGCGGCCAACACATTCTACTTTGACGAAAACGTTTTCGGGTTCGATTCCCGTTGGGAGACTACGTGCGAAATGACCTTCGTTGTCATTTTAACAATACTTCTACTAGAATTACTAACAAAATGGAGGTTTGCATAATATAGCCACTTGGTAACAAGCATATCGATTTTGAACGTCTTACACATGGCATGGTAACGCATTTAACTGTAAAAGAACAGCGATACAAGTAGATGGGGCTTGAAGGAACAGTACATCGGACCGAGTTTGTTTGAATTTCCGGCTTCGATATATATTGCGGTCTCCATCAAACTAGGAAAAAAAAGGCGCTTCAAAACACAAAAGCAAGAATGTCTCAATGGTAAGCGACACGGCATTTGAAACTCCTCCAATATTTACAGATTCCTCCCCACTTCAGAATCTGAAGGACGTAAGAGAATATCGGAGGAAAAGAAGCCATTCAGCGAAAGCGGGGGAAACAACAAGTGCATGTATTTTTAGCGGACAATAACGACGGAGATACTCTAGAATCCGGACGGGAAACATAGAGAAGATAATGGACAGAGGAAGAAGAAATCAAACGAGGCGCGACCGATATTCGATGCGATTACTCTTTCTTTGGGAAGAATAAGAGGAAGGAAAAGGAAATGGGAGGCAATCTTCGGACGAAGTGGGGTCCATATAGAAACTGAAAGGGACGTTGATGGATGTACGCGGAGATGTAGACTACGATGAGATCGTCGATAAAGACGCCTCTTTATCGAAAATTCTCTTTACTTAAGCTGCGACATGTGTTAAGACAAATTGATTGGGATCACACTTCTGCGGATTCGATTCCGCATTGTGTGCGAAAAAGTGTTTCTCAGAGTATATCTTTCACTATCATAATCATCTTTTCTGTGTAAAGTTATGTTATCGAAACAAAATAATGAACTAAATAAACATATTTTAGAGTGTACAATCCTTGAGTGAGGTTGTTTGCTTTAAATTTCTTCACGGAGCCGGAAGACTACATATATCTGGAAAAAGTCGACAAAATTTCAGAACAAAGACCTTGTGGTTAACCCTTTTCGTAGCATTAAATAAGGAATGTTCAAAATGAATATCATTCAGCATCACTGATATCTCAACAGCTTTCAAATTATCACAGCTATGAATAGAATTGAGACATAAGTAATTACACTTATAAAAAATACACTTTCCTCTCTCCTGTACTGAAAAACTAATAGAAAATACCCCTTTTATTCAAGATATCAGTCAAAAATTGATGATGTCCACAGAAAATTGATATTCTGTAAATTAATTGAATTTTAGAATAGATTCCATTCATCTGGATATGGAATTTATTTCATTCGCCTAATCTCCATTTTTAATTATATTGAATTTGGAACGATATTGTTTATTTTATCACGGTATAAATCTTTTTCAAACACAATTCTTCACAGTTCTTTAAATCTTCACAAACGGAAAAGTGCACATGAGATAGGCACCGTTATCCAACCTCTGTATTCGTACGTCAAAGATCGTTAGAATTTATGCGTAAAATAAGTTACCGATTGTGATGAAATAAGTAATTTTTTGGATTAAGTCAAAAGGACAACTTCAATTAGAATAACATTTAGCATATATTTGGCAAGAAAGGATATGAAGAGGTTACCCGTCTTTGGGCGAATTTAAGGCTACGCTAAAAATAATTAAGTATATTAGACCCCTCGAGCGATTCCATCTTGCCAAATCGCAACGTCAGAAATAAATAAAAATCTTTATCTCTTAATTTCCAATCTTATCAAGTTTTATTTCAATTCAGAATTCTTCTCGGAATATCGAAGTCGCCTTTCTTTGAGGATAATCTCTTCTTAAATTAAATTGGACCCACCCACAACCCTTAAATTAAAGGCGGCAGGAATGGGAAAGAAAAGATTCTTGTTTCTTGTATCGGAAATTCTTCTTAATGTGGAATGCTCCAAATTATGCACATTCCATTAAGAAAAAATGAGTTGTATTGGAAAGTTCTATTAAGGAAAACAATAACCCCGTGCTTGCGAAAGTTCCCCATTATTTCTCCTCATTAATAATGCATTTTAAATCCGGAGGAAAAATAATTTTCGCCAATTTTGACGCTCGTGGAGTTTAAATTTATCGCAACTGCGTTGCCATACTGGGCTTTTTATGTAACCAACGAAAAAATGTGTTTTTCAATGAAAAAATGTGTTTTTCAATGAAAAATTAGTAGAATTGTATTAATTAAAATAAAATTTAATGTATTTAAAGTGTTTAGGCCTTTTCTCGTAGTACCCCAGCAGGCTATCGATTTCTCTTGAACTACTGAGCAACAAGTATGGGGGACGTGAGCTAAGTCTAAATAGCTTACCAACGGTTATGAAGAGGAAGGTATGAGTGAAAAAATAATCGGCTGTTTCTTTTCCTATTAATTTCAAAACGATGCCGCTCAATAGATCATCGTGACCGAAAACGAAGATGAAAAATTCTTATGCAATCGAAGCCGTAATGAAATAAAGAAGTAATAATGGGTAATGCAACGAAATTATTTACAGTTTTGTGTTAAAAAGACGCCAAAATAAACAAATTAAAATAGTAAATTAGCCGAGACAAATACGCCTACTTTATCGAATTCTAAAAATAATATTCCGTAGAATAGGTTTTTGTTAAACTGAATCTTCCAGGTGTTTCGTTTCTAGTGAGTTATGCATATCTGTTATAGCCAAATAAGACCAAAATTAAAATTTGATGTAACTGGAAAAGTAAGATGAATAACTGAAAAGGATCTAAAGATAAAAATAATTAATTAATTTAGGAATTAAAAATCTACTACTGTGTAATAGCTATACGAGAAATCGATTTACGATTCGTAACTCGTACATTGACCAGTTGATACATTCAGAAACAAAGAAAAACGCGTGGTTCGCATGCCTGATCTTTGAGAGTGAAATGAAAGGGAAAAACGCAATGATAAACTGATGTAATCGATTCTCAACCTAGGATTTCCACTTAGCGGACGGTGTGCAGATTTCAAATGGGATATTCGAGTTCGACTCCTAGCTTCGTCTCGTCAGAAACATGTTAGATAAGGTTTGTCACACCATAGAAGTTACACTAAAACTCTTTTGTAAAAAATAAATCAGGCTTGGAATCAAAAGAAAGTAATTATGCTTCTATTCTGCCTCAGCCTCCTGAGTATCATACCTTACTAGAAAACAGTTTTGAATCAGATTTATTTCTTCTGCTTTACACGCTCTTAACTATGTAAGCCAAGGTAATAAGGAGTGTGAGAGCTTGTGAGAAATTATCAAAACCTTCACCTGCACCTGAAATTTTCAGAGATATCGCAACTCATGCGTGTTTTTCTCGTTTAAAAACAATTAGAAATCGAAAACGGCTAAACTAAAGCACGGAAGAGAGTTGAAAGCTCGAAAACACTTTATGCATAGATACAATGAATCGTAATAACGCTGAATTGTTTCCCGAGACTAAATGAGTAAATTCTTGGATACAGAAACGTTCAACAAGTTTCATATTTTTCCCCATAGAAATGAAATTTTCTATGAGTTGAATTCGTTGCCGCCTGAAAAATTTTTCGAGTAAATTTCATTGACAATCCGTGTTAAAAATATGTACAAATTCAAACGCGAACTCCTCTGTTAAACAATTTTTATTTCAATCAACTACTTTTATTAAAGTATGAAAGTAGTCCCATGTTTTTATTCTCTTCTCGATGTAGTCTTATCTGAATACCTATGGACTCCACAAAAAATGTATCGGAAAAGGAAAAGCCTACTTTAAGCTGCAAGAATTAGTTCTGATGAAAATTAGAAGCAACTAAGCAAGCTAAAATACCTAGAGTACGTGAATCCTCCTATGCTATATATATTCCTTTGATTCAGCTGGCCACCCATACCGCTAATTATGCTATTAAAGTAAATTATATGATAACATAACATAACACAACTGTATATATTCACGTTTTTTATATCTAAAAATCTTCTAAATATGTGGATGGTGAATTTTTCTTGCTTGTAAATTCCGATTTAATGCTAATTTAATGGTATACTCCTTTGCCTGTTTTCATCAGGTTATACCGACATGTTATCACAGTAATTTTTCGCATTCAAAAAGTCAATATTTTCAGCTCTATCCTCACTTTTCCGTTAAGTTATTAATTTGGCTTACATTATGCTTCCGTAGGGCGCAAACGCTGGTGCACTTAGCTATCGAATATCCAACACAGACTAGCCAGGGGGTTGCACTTAATATCCACCGTGTACATGATCATTTAGTAACATGCCCATAAGGAAACAAGGGCTTTAACGAGCAGTCTGATGAACACGTTTCACGACGTAAAATGAGCCTTAAGAGCCAACAACGGGCGTTCTGAGTGAAATTAAAGCCAGAAGAAGACTACCACTGAACGTGTTTCCTGTTTGCAGTCTGCGGGGCAGCTTTTTTTCCCTTTCTTTTCCACTCAAACAGCTTCCATGCCATGAATGCGATGGGGGGAAACAAGTGAGGATTAGATTCCGTCGTATGAGAGTCACAAAAAAGCGAAATCGCGTAACTTACCAATATGAGGTCCCTGTACGTCGCTGCAGGAAAAACCCCAGGATTTTTCGAAACACGTGCAACAAAATCTGATCTCATTTTTTCCTTTTACCTTCCTTCCCTGTCTCTAAATCCTCTTTCCTTTCACTATGGACTCATTTGAAAGTTGTGTAGAAACTCATGGCAAGTCGATGCCGGGAAAGTTTTTGCCTGTGCACGAGAGAGGTCTGGGATAAACTCGGATGATTCACGTCCAATATTGGAAAGACATTAGTTTCCTCAGAAGTATTCCTACGAAAATGAGCAGCCAGTTCGAAATGTGTATACGGTATTCATATCAAGTTTGGATAAAATAAACTTTCTGGACGTGTATTTCGATGGCATCAAATTCTTTTATTACGTCCTTTGTTCAGTTGAATACAAAGTTGACAAAGCCCTCTGTATGTACATGGATTCATAACTTATATTAAAGTCAGTTCCCGTCGGATATACTTTTGGATTTCCAGGAAAATTGGCATCATTTTGTTGCTTTAAATTAGTAATATAAAATATTTTAGCCGCAGAAGTTAAGCCGCATTTTCCTTAACCACATCTCCTGATAATTAAGTACCAAGATTATAATGGGAATAGAAAGGACCGAATAGAATTATAGGGAAGAGAAATGATCTTAAATTTCCAACCACGCAAATATTAGGAATTCATTAATTGAGAAAATCTTCTTGTAAAATATAACAAATTTTACGTATTCACGAATATATGCACAAAGGCAAATTCGTGAGAAGTTCATCATCATATACATGACTTTTCACTCCGAATTAAATAAAAAAAATTGGTTGTAATAGAGGAACATTAAGTCCTTACTTCGCCTTGGATAAAGTCGTGTGCATTTATGTATAACAAAGATGATATAAATGACGCAGTGAAGCGGTAGAAAATTTTTTGGGAAGAAGCAAATAATGTGATGGAAAAGAATTTCAGTTATAGATAAATATCCGAAAAGAGTGTAGGATGTAATGGCCATGAAAATTTTCTGTTAACGATAATTATATTACTTAAATAACACTGGATACATTTACCCCGGGGAGAAACGTTCTATTTCTAGAATGGAAATGGATGAATATTGGAGTGCCATAACAGAAACTTAAATGAATCCACCGGATAATACAGGGAATAAGAAAGAACATTCGGCTATTATTTCAAGAGAAACACTCCGCCGAAAGTTTCTCCATTAAGTTTGCCCTCAGTGGCGCTACAGCAGCTTCGAGAAAGGCCTTTAGGGAAATTCGGAAACTTCTTTGAGTAAAAGTATATTGTAGCTCTCCTTAATATATCCCCTTCCTTGCTTCTTCGATCCGTTCACAGGAACCAAAATAATCTCGATGCTAAACTTCCCGTACTAAAGCGACCCACAGGTTGGATTCTCAAGAACCATTGACGATGTGCAAGATGCAGCTTTTTTATAGCTGACGAGTGAAATTTTAGGCTCCTGGCGATGCACCAAGAGACTTGCATTCGACGTTTAAGTGATTAGGATATTCAATACTCCCGATACGAGAGGATCGGTGTTATCAGGAAAAAATTCCACCGATAACGACCATAAATTAACGCTTTATAGGACCTGAGTTGTACATTCGATTATTTCAAGTGAATTTTGATGGAACGTCAAACTTCACGACATAAATTACATTAAGAAATATGTGTATGATACCCACGGGTTACAACATGGATAACCTACGGGTTAAATATCTTTCTCTGTTTGCTCCTCTAGATACGAATTTGTTCTTTATTTAAATCCCTTATTAGTATTATTCTTGTTCCCGATACGAGAGAATATGATGTGTAAGATAAACAATTCTATCTTTTACGCCACTAAACTGTCGCTTAATGATACCTGAAATACCTGCTCATATCAAATGAAATTTGGTTAAAAACCATTCTTCTGGTCATAAATTACATTAAAAAACATGCATATACTACCTACGGGTTACAACATCTATAATCTGCGGGAGAAATGACTTTCTTTCATTGTTTGCTCCTCGAGATCCGAGTTTGTTCCACATTGAAATCCCTTATTAGTGTTGCGTACATACTCTTCTAAGCTTCGTTTAGGTCAAGGCTGGGGAGCTCTCTCTTTCCATCAGAAGGTCACATTTACAATCCACCGTTATCCGCATGTGAAACCATCAGCCCGCTCTTAAGTAGCGTGTAGACTATATTAATAGTTTATTCAAAGTTTAACATAGAAATTGCAAAAGAAAAAATTAATCCGTTCGCTGAGTCGACTAAGAGATAATATTTTTCATTATGTTTTTCGTTAGCATGACTGAGAAAAATACTTAAATACCGGCATTGGTTTTATAAAAGTGACCAAAATTCCGCAGTGAGCGACCAAAAAGGTCACATTTGGCCCGAAGCCCGCAGGTTCCCCAACTCTGGCATTGGGTGGTTTAAGTCTGCTCAATTTTTCGACATTTTTTACTTTATTTCTATCTATATGAAGATAATTCTGTGATCTTTTCTCTATAACCATTTGACAGATGGAAAAAGAAACAGCCTAAAATTCGCCCTAGTAAAGAGATTATTTCATTTATCATTAGTTATTTAAGGTAACATTTAATGATGATACTGTCAAAACCAACGAACTGAACGATATGAACAAACAAAATGAACGATAACTGGATAAGCGATAAAATTCTACGATAACCCTTAGGTCCAATCATATTTATCATCGTAAAGTAGGTAAGTAGAAGCAACCTTACAAGAGAGTCACTTTTGATATCACTCTATTAATGAGGCTGCGAAGAATTACACCTCTATAAGCGAATGTGTCTTTCAGAATTGTAACAAGCTGTCCATGTTTTCACCGATCACTCGTTTTTTTTCTTGCCTGAAAGAAGTCAGGTCTGCTCTAATACACAAAGACAAATTATTTGAGGAGCCCCGATCGCTGAGGGAAGTGACGCATATTGATCGGTCAATTTAGATAAGATTTATGAGCTTGAATAACATGCTCAGAACACGAAAATAGAAAAAACAAGTGAAAATGACGGATACCTTTAAGAGAAAATAACATTATTTCATAGCTTTCAATTTTTGATTATTACATAATAACCCATTGTTTCTTGATTCCCCGTGGTTTCCACATTCTGTTTACCTGTATTTCTACCTCTCAAAGATTAGTTGATAGATCTAGATTAATGGAAACTTCTATAAGCGAAAGGGGCCGCTTCTGAACCTCTAAAAGTGAAAAACTGGATAAGTAATCTTAAGTAATCTAATCTTTATAAACGAAAAAAAATGCCGGTCCCTTGAACTCTTGAACTCCCGGATTTGACTGAAAATGCATAATTATTACATTGCACCGTTACTGTTATATTTTGCAATAAGAAAATCATCGAGAGGACAAATTAAACTTTAAGGTTTAAAGTGAGTCATAACAACAACCGAGACGCAACTAATACGATGGATAGAGAGTTTTATCTTCCTGTTGAGAATTAACGGGCACTTCAACTAGTTATTATCTATATAATAAATATTATCTCTGTTTCTCTAAATTAGGATTAGATAAGGGAACAACAATTTTATCGATCACACCAATAAAAAATAAATAATATATAATAAATATATGAATAATGATTGATATCTGACAATTTCTTAATGATAAAGAATTAATTTCAAAATACCATAAAAATTAGCGTAATTTATCTATCATAATTTTATTAAAACATTTGTCAATCGGATGTAGTTCGCTGAAACTTAACGAGAAGTCTGACTGACCTTCGGATTAACTTCCGAGAGCGTTCTCCCAAAACATAAAGCAAAACCCAGCCTTCACATCATTCAGAGCCCTTTTCAAGGATCTTCAGCTTCTATATAGGCCTCCGTTTAATAGAAAAAGTAGCTCCCTATGACACCGTAAACTTTAAACTGAGCTCCTCTCAGTTTAAATTAACACGGCCTCCTGTTTCCTCGCTCGTGCATGAATTCATCGACGCGAACCTCAAAAGCGGCCGTCGTGCTCCACGTGCACAATCTTGCGGACTCGAATCCAGGGATTCAGAGCCAATAATTGGCGCAGAATCGCTTCGCAGATTTCCCAAACGTGGCCATCTTTGATAAAAGGAACGCATGCTATATTCGTCTGTCTGATGGGGGAATTGCGGTGATTTCACATCCGCGGTGCACTCATGCGAGAGCGGATGACGCAAAAAGGGCGGCTATAAAAGGAAGTTCTTAAAAAAAGGGATCGCTTTAAGGGAGCAAAGAGGCGGAGATGTAAAGTGACGTCTGAGCGAGAAACACATTCGGAAAGAAATATAAAGAAAGAGGCTTTCCGTTCGATTGGAGGGCGTTGCATGAGGAAAATCGTCGTGATGTGAATCGAGGCTCGTTTTCGAGACATGAATTTCTTTACAAAGCTTTGGTATCGATACTGAAGAAGGAAATGGTCTAATAAGTAAATCATACATGTATAAAATACAGACCAAGACCGTCTCAACTGGAAGAGATCATTAAACCCATATCCGTGCTCGAGATTTCTCGTTAATTCTCATCCGGAGAGTAATCATAGATAAATGCAGTACTTGCCATTTGCGACATACTGTCCAAATTCGGTCCATCATTTCTCAGATCAGATTGACGAGCAGACTTTACTTAAATGTATTCAAGAAGCAAGCATACGAAAGATTTATTACATTAATTGATAATAGGAAAAAGGCACAAAAGTTGATAAACTTAAGTCCTCAAAAAGTAATTCAGATGTAAATGCACAGAGTGACCCAAGCTTTGAACGCATAACCAAATTCTTTTTGAACAATTCATATTTGTTGAAATTCTACAATCAATTCTTGATCGTGACAAAGCAACATATAACAGTCTCCTTCATAATATGCAAAACCGAGCTGATTAAGAAACTCTCCTAATTGGTCATAAATTTGACCAAGCCATCCATGACCATTTGTCATCGTAAATGAACAATGATAAAATTAGCTCTTATTCGTATAGTCTATCATTAATCCTTGACCACACGTTTAAATTTGCTTAAATTTCCCATTTATTCTTACGGGAAAATATATGAGCTCGAATTCAACAGTTGCCATGGTCGTCAAGGGTACGAGTTGTTTATTACCACAAAATGTACGTATAATTTGTCAGAATCCTCGCAACTTTGAGTCGATAAAGAAGTTCATAAAAAAAAAAATTATAAAATTCTTTCAATTTTCCTTCTTTTGGTGCTTTCCTCAAAGTCGTACTGTCTTTTTAATTTAGCCGCAGAAAAAAAGAGTCTGCAATCGATAAAATAGAATTTTACGCGTATATAATATAAGTACGCTCTCTTTTCTTTGGGAATGAACCGGGAACCATTCGGTGAATATAATATAACCTACTATCTGCGCAGAGAGAATTCAATGTTCTTTAAGAATAGAAATTTTCTCCAGTGATTCAAGGCTGACTCAAGTGAACTATAACAAAAACTCAGTGATTTTGAGTAAGAACGCATGCAAAAATTGGAGACGCAATACTCATCGAAATATTTATGTTCGCAGCCGAAGGTTCTCGATTTGTTCAGTTCTAGAAAAGCTCTTCGGATTCCATACAATGATTCGAAATTGGTTCCAAACAACATGTATTACAAATGACATCACAGACCAACAAACAGGGTTTTCCTTCATTCCTCGGAATATTTTAAAACGTTGCAACTGAGACTATATTCCATTACGCTGATAAGAAGGAATGCTTCTCGAATATAGGTCAAGGAGACCAGTCACTATATATGGCACATTTTTCCCTAGTAATGAAAATGGAACCGAATCCACGAGGCAATGGATTGTAAAGCATAATAATAATGGAATTTCCATTCAATGTGACAATCGAATATGATATCCCATTGGGGACGCACGTCGACTACTCTTTCTTTAGTATTAAAGAGAATACTCCAAAATTTATCCGTCACGTAGTTATGAAATGGTGTACATATCCTGGGAGAGATTAATGATTGACAAATACTTCAATTTATCCGGGTTATGTTTGATACAATTCAATAACTAAAGTACAAATTGAGCTATTACGAGATTTTGATGGATTAAACAGAGTATTTTAGATGTTGAAAAACATCGGGTAAAGGAGGCGGAATTTAATCTAGTAATTATTCATTAGCATACTTGAAAATGATGAAATAATGCAGTAATGTAAAATGCCTTGATGTATTGTGTTAAAAGCCAGTCCAAGGCTCGTTTACTTAAAATTATCTAGGGAAGTAAAACCTTATCTAATCGTCGGAGAAAGCTCCGGAAAAACATTCAGAACATTTACTCAGGCAGTGACATGTAGCGCAACCTACTCTTGCTATTGTGCACTTCATGAATATTCCCTTTCTTCTCCCCTGAGGGAAAGAGGCAAAAGGTCTTGAGTACTTACAAAATGTCACATACAAAAATAGCTGTGAGGAGGAGTGTGTTTCATTTGTAACATCCGTGATATCTGAGGGTTTTTATCAGTTTTTGGAAGCCAACGAATGAACTGCATATACAAGCAATTTCTGTTTTAAGATTTAATTATTAAAATTACAGTTTAAAAATGCGACAAAAATCTCAAGACTGGCATAGTCTGTAAGTACTAGATCATGGAAAAGTAAATAATATCAATAAATCTTAATATGTAATAAGTAGCCTGTTTTACGTTATTATTGTATGCTCGCCTAAAACTCGAATACTGGAAAATTTATTGTTTTTGCATATGAAACGTGAACACAATGC
Organism: Pachydiplax longipennis; assembly: GCA_036926295.1. Taxonomy (NCBI): domain Eukaryota; kingdom Metazoa; phylum Arthropoda; class Insecta; order Odonata; family Libellulidae; genus Pachydiplax; species Pachydiplax longipennis. The sequence goes on along the minus strand of JAVFKF010000009.1, from coordinate 39,866,638 downwards.
GACAACAGAGAACATTTTATCCACCAATTGGTCCTACATTCAACAAAAGGTCTTTAAGAATGTCATCCATTATATATTATAATCGTGTGACATTATTCATGGCTTGACATTACCGTTGTCTGATTTCACTCAACCTCCTTAAATTTCCTCAAAATATATTTCTTTCAAATCTAGTCGCCTTAACTGTCAGCTTCTTTCTTGAAAGTAATTTTTGGCTGGTCTCAAAAAACGGGAAAATAGGTCACAACAAAATCAACTGTGATTGGTGGTTTGTCCCTGTCACTTTGATCGGGATCTCTAGATCATTTCATGATTATCTTCCTTCGCTTGAAATTCAAAGTGACAACTTTTAAATTTCACACATTATTTCATGCTTGCAATTCGTAGACGGCAGACATAAGTTATATAACAGCAATTCCAAACATGACACTGAGCTTTTTACGAAAAATAAACCTCCTTATCGCCTTTTTATCAATTTTGATGTCTAGACATGTACATTTTGGCGTTGGAAGAAAGATTGGCCAGAAAATAACTATAATTTTACACTCAGGGAAAGTCGGGTATTTCAGTTAGTATAATTTACAGTGTTACATTTACTTTCCGAATCATATAATCTGTTCTATGTTAGGGCACGCCTTAGTTTTCCAAGTGTAGGAAATATTACAATAGAAATAAAACTTCTAGTAATTGAAGTAATTTCCATAACTTCGATAAAGTTTAATATTCACGTATTTCCCATAGATCTATCAAAGTTCAGGGTTCAATTTTAGAAGTAATAAACATACTTGAATTACATAAATAATTATATTCTCTACATCGTATATACTCCGAATTTATGGGATTCTTAAAATATCATGTGGCATGGTTGCTGGAATCTTACAGATATGCCTCCTTAAATTTCTTAGAAAATAAATTACAGAGCAACGGCCAAGGGAAGTTATAGAAAGTAATTTATAAAAATATCACTCTTGAGTATCATTAAACGACCAGCATATCAATATGAAATAATTATCTTCTGAGAATTAACTTCTCAAAACTCTAACAATCCTTTTGATGCTAGCCGATCGTGTCACTGATACCCTTGTGTAACAAATTAATTTGAGTAACAAATAAATTTCTAAAAATAAAACTCCCTTGCGTCAGTATAGAATACCATCAAATTAAGATAAGAACTACCTATTTTACTAATAAACTCCTTCCGGGACTCATATACTTGTTTCAGGTAACGCGTGGCTGATCTGCCTAAGTGAATGCTTCATTACGCCGAGTTAATCAAAATCGTGAGATTTTAGTTATGAAACAACTTAATACTGGGTGGCTTTATAATTAAAACTTCTCAGCCTGAAGGTAAAGTAGAAGGAATTACCACACGGAGAGTTGAGTCGGAGAGGAAACAAAGATTTGAGTAAGAGAACAAACACGAAGTTACGCGATCTTAAGGACCAGTTTTATTAATCATAAAGAACTCCTCCCTTTCCTCAAAACTCAAAACTTTTCCCCTTTTTCGAAAACCATTAATTACCCACAATATTACACTTAGGGTGGGCAAAGCCGGATTCGTACGAATAATCTTTCGCTTTAATTTTCATGGGTTTTTACTTTGGGATTCTCGGATGGAGTGAAAAGTACTTCCAAGTCGCCTTCAACTACGGCAAATCCCGTCTGAGCCACGCTTCTAGGATTTACTTGCTTCTTTAGGCCCCTTGAATTTTTTATGGTTTTAAGGTCGGCGTGGGTCGGGACTCTGAGTCGTCGTTTGAAGGTAAAAGCTGACTGCATAAAAGATCTCCCAGGTCTGCCACTGCAAATACGGAATCTTCGGATACTTTCATAGGCTAAAGTTAGAACGCTCGTAATGTATCGATTAACTCTGACAGGGTTACATGAATGATATAATATTAAATTCTTCTAGGTAGAATGATACATTTATTTTCAGAGGCAAAATGTAAAAAAGTTTCGCGAAGTAATAAAATGCTTTCACTCACTTCACTGAATGTATACGCTGAACTAAAAGCAGTAATTAGGTCATTAACAGGTCACGGTCATTATGCTCAGAATTGCACTGGAAAAATTGACAACGCTTTCAATGAAAAGATAAAATTTTAGGGAATGTATTCTTAGGTAAAAATTACCATCACTCTCTTGAAAATGGTCCTGTTTTCAGAGAGGTATAAATACATCAGAAATTGCCTCTACCATAACCACATCCAAATATATAAAAGCTTTTATTCCTCACGAAGGTCTTTCATTCCTCCGTACGGTTCTCTTTCGAACTCCCCCTGAAATTCTCTCGATAAAATAACAAAGTTAAAAATATAGTAAACCAGTACATTTGGAGTTGAAATTCCGGTAGAAAGAAGTTCAACTATGCGATTCATTAGGTTGGGAAAAATTTACGGAGTCGGAACTTTATATATCCTTTATAAAGGTCGATTGTGGACGAGGAAAGGATATTTAGAGACCCAAGAGATTCCACCTCTAATATTTCACATTCCGCAAAGGAAAGACCTGTGGGACAAAAGGCGGAAAGAACGAAACGAAAACCAAAGCATAGAAAAGACTGGCGGTATTTTAATACGAGAACTTTCATGAGAGAACATTGCGAGGAGCTAAAAGGCTATTTCTTCATTCCAGTCATTAAGTTACTCAGAACTGCAGAATGATGTTATTCATACTCTTTTAAAGGGTATTTATGACGTAGAGGTTATAATAGAGGTATATTTTTCATATTTAAAGCATATGATACATCTATTACCATATCCAAAACGTGCATCATTCTGTTGGCAGGCATTCTGTAATGAATGCTCAGTATTGAATTGAAAACTGAAGTGTCATTAGGTTCTCTTAGTTTCAGGATAGAAATAAATTCAGAGGAATATCCTTTCATAAATTTGAGCATTAATTTAACCGTTCAAATGTTCTAAAATGCGATATTTCAGAATAGTAATGTCTCAAGATATATTACGATAATACGTATAATATATTCAAAGTAATAACAAAAAGAGTTGTTTGGAAAGAAGTTGAGACTAATATTTATATCATGCATATTGTTCAAACAAGTGTTGAATATTACGCAGTATTTATTTTTAAATTTTGAATAGTTCATGGCTATTGAAGCAACACAGTGATCTTATTGCAGAAAAGTAAATGGAAGACGTAATCACAAAATTACAATTATAAAATAGAAAATTATTTATTTCATATAACATTATTATTCATTCCAAACTTCTTATCTTTAACATGAAGTTTGAATATTGCTAAAGCTGAAAAAAATTCTTTCCAGTCATAGCCGTCAAATTCTTTGAAGAGTAAGATAGCGGCATATCGATGAATTTAAGCGAAAAAGGTCTCGGTTGAATCAGATATTTACCGAGTATCCATGCCGGGCCGCCCACTTGGCGAAAACACTTATCTGCAAATCGTCTGATTCCAAGAATTCCGGATGAATGATCTCATACATTATGCCATTGCTCCCTCTGAGCTCATGCATATGAATCACTCGCGCGGAAACATTTTGAACCTTCTTCAACCTGTGAACGACCACCATAAAACGACTTATTTGTGAGCGAAATGGTCTAATGAAGAATTAAACTAAAAAGAGACCATTTGGTTCATTCCAATGATCTCCCAATTTTTAGGTGGTGGTTCAGAATTTTATACATTATTTCTAAACATCGGTTTTCGTCGAAAAGCGCTTTTTTCCTTCACACTTCATCAAAACATACGAATGACACATCATTTTAAGGAGAAACTTTCCCGCTTCCTCCTAAATATAGACCAACGAAACAAAAGTGCACCATTTGTTCAAAACATCGAGTTGAAATATGAATTTCCCCATAGAAATTCGTTACTGGATGTGTAGATATCGATATCTATCATACGAACGAGGTATATCGAAACGAACACTGACAAAGAAAATGAAGGAGTGTTTTTAGGTATGTTTTAGTGTTAGTGTCATCGTTTATAGTGATTGGAGCGTTTGTTGAAACGTATTTAGGTTGGGAAATAGAGTATCAGCGTCAATTTCGATATACCTGTACGAAATGGACACTGATATTCTATTCAATTTCCCAAATACATTTCAACAAACACTCCAATTATTAAAACGAAGACACAAATACTAAAACATACCTAAAAAACTTATCTTCGCGTATAAATCAATTACTTTCAATTTAGTTGATACCTGTCGATACAAAAGAAGTCTATCGAAAGTGATACAGAATATGAAGCTTTGTTTTATAGGCATGATTTAGTGTTTTTATATTCGTTTCTAGTGACTGAAGTGTTTTTTAATGTATTTGGATGGGGAAATAGAATTTCAATGTCCGTCTGCGAAATTTTCGCACGGGGAAACTAGTCAACAATTCCATAAACGACGAATTGTGACGAAATTTTCGAACATCGTTTAGTTTTTCAGTGTTTCGCAATTACTTATTCCCAGACGTTACGTCATTAGAGGCGAGAGCTCGAAAGGCTAACATTTTCTCGGGGAAGGGCCTTGATTAAATTCAAGATGGATACGCGTTCGCTTAAGTACTTCGTGCCGCACGCGACGTCGGGAACGCATAGCCTTTTCAAAGGAGCACGTCCACGCAATGAGGTCGTTGCTCTTGAAGGAAAGAAAGACGGCCATTCATGCTCTCAAGACACGCGATTCGAAGGTGTCGATGAGGAGATTTTCATGAAGAGGAATCTCGAGAGGTATTGGGAAACCAGAGGGAGATATCGGGGATGCTGAGGTATCGGAGAATGGAAGGTATTAAGAGAGACTTATAGGAAGGGAAAGTTTAAGAGATAAAAAAAGGCTCTGAGGATAGGCGCAAGGTGTTGAGAGAGCCGTTGCCTTGACTTTTCTCGCCTCTTCCCAAGATCGATCTAAGACCACATTCGAAAGTATCCTCCCAGAAGGACGCGTCCCTTTTCCTGCAACTTCCGAGATTTTTGCTATCAAGGATAAGTAATGGCAAAATACACGAAGTAACTGAAATCCTTATTTCTTGTGTAGGTATATAAAAAGATGATGAAGATGTGTACAACTAATCAAAAGCAGTGCTAGAAGTGCAAGGTTAAGTGTGAAAGGTAACTTTGAACGTAAAGGCGTAGGTATAGAAAAATTCCAAAGGAAAAATCACATGAGTAAATTCTAACTGGACCGGCACTGGAATCCGTATTTTCCAATTTTGGGTCAGATTCTTTGAGGTGCTAAGTCAATCTAATCAGAATCTTAATGTCTTCCAAAATATGTATAATGTATAATGCTATAACTGGATAGCTTAATTGGCTAAAGCATCTGCCCGGAAAACACAAAATCTGAGTTCAAGTTCTGGTTCTATCAGACTTTTTAATGTCCGTTTTTCATCAGGAATGACAGAAGAAGTAACTTCATCGCCTCCATAACTTCTCGTCTATGCATATATTGCCCCGTCTTTAATACACGTTCAATGATGATTACGTTTTTAGTTGAAACCGGTAGCTTTTAATTCGTTAAGAGGAAGTCTTACGAATTTATGTTATATATTCAGTTCAGCTAACGAGTAACTCTGAAAAATGAAGTAGTTTGATTGCAAAGATTTTCAGTTTTACGGACCCGAATGACAAATGCAGATTTAGTTGACGAGAATGGACTCGACAAAATGGGAACAAATGGGACTAGTGTATTTTTTGTTGGATACTAACACTTACACGTATGAATGAAAAATCCACATATAAACGATTTGTCCATTCTTCTCGATTAGTAAATAAGTGTGTAGCTTCTTGAAAGCGTTTCTTTGTTTATTTGACCACATGAAATCGTGTGAATCATCGTGGGAATGAATTATCTTCGTTGCACGAAGAGTTACTGTACTTCTAAATTTGAGGTTATATTAAAAATTTGACGCTTCTTCAAAAGCATAAAGCGGGCCCGCAAATTCTACGGGTCGATTTCACGGGCTTACCCTAACCTTTCGTGTTCAAATTATCATAAAATCCCAGAGACTGATAATAAAAAATTTTATCGAAAATTAATATGAAGAGATTTTACTCGATATCAGTGAAAACCTTTCATTTCCTAAAAATATCGAAATTCCATTGTCTATGATAACCTATTTGAATAAAGAGGTTCATTATTTCCAACTTAAGATCATATAAAATATATCAGCAGTGAAAATGGAATTCATTACTCTCTTCCCATATACAATAAGTATGGTATTCGCAGTAAGTAAAATTTATTTTTTCTGCTGGCTATATTAACTAATATTAAATTATATATGAATGATGGAAAGGAAATTTAACTTAGCACATTAAGTTCTGCGACTAAACCCAAGGTCAAGGAAGTGAAAAATTGTGACTTGGCTGGGACTCGAACCCATAAATAAATTATTTGTATAAAAGTAAAATTGAATTGCTTACTTAATTGGATTCTACATAGCTGGATAGTACATGCCAATTTTCAGGCGGTCTTGTAAATGCTATATTTTCTTAAAAATGAAATCATAAACGAAGCTTGCAAGTTTGGGTCATTTTCTTCATTGCATATCACTCAATAGAAGTGAGGCAAATGATGTAAAAATCTAATGCCAAATAAAACTAATCAATATTTAGTTACATATATAAGCCTGATGAGCTTTGCAGGTTATATCAACATCAAATCATTGGACATTCATTAAAAAATATGTATGCGAATGTTGTAAGTGTATGAGCAAAAGACAAAAAATAATCTTTCTTTGGAGATATAGAAACCATCAAAGGGCAATTTTCTTAAAGACATCATTATGGATATTTTCGTTTAGAAAATAAGATGAAAGCTCCTTATGAAACATATTAATTTGAAAGCTTTCACTCCTAGCATGTAATCGCCCCACAGCGAGGGAGTAATTTGCAGCGCCTCTTAACGTGGAAGTTCACCTCATCCCGGGTGTGTAGGCCACACGCGCCACACATATATAATGCGAGTAGAGGGAATTCCGGGCGCGCCAATGCCGCAGAAGTGAACATATCCTGTCTTTGACCTCATCTAGCAAAAATCTCCTTACCCAAGACACCCTTCCATGGTATTTTATCGAAGGAAATTCCACCTACTTTATAAATAATTCCCAACCGTTATTTCCCACCTCCATTATTATCACATTAGATCACCATTAAATCATCACTTCAATTAAAATGCAGACGCATTATACCGTAATGTTAAACTTTCATAATTCCATGTTCATTGTGGAAAGTAGAGGTATCAAATTCCTTTCTTAAACTGTCTTCACATATGTTTTGAGGATAATTAGCCTGAATGTAACATGGAATAGGCTAATCCTTAGACTTTTTATCACCACAAGACAGCGAAACTGCATTTGTGTATTCTACGGTATTTTCACGGTACTTTTCCAACAGTACTTTTATTAACCCTCCACATAGCAGCAAACGTCTCTCCGAAAAATCCGAGACTGCCCATTTTTGTGAAAATTATTGAATTTTGACGCCATTGGTCTTTATAACGCGTAAAGATATCGAAAACCGATAAACGGGAAAATAAAATTCAATTATTTTGTAATAACTATGGGAAATTTCAAGTCCCGCACCTCGAAAAACCATTTTTGGCCACTTGGCTAGCATTTTTCGATTTGCGTTAGGATATACGTCTTTCTGGGAAGAGCATCAAAATATTCATGAAAAACTGCACAAGGTATTCTCATGGGAAAAACCGATACGTAAGCATTTTCGAAGCACGAACCCATGATAGCGGGGCAAAATATCTAATTTTGTATGGTGCCTGGTTTACGGGCCTTATACTACAATCTATCAGCAAGCAAGTGGTTTAGGGTGTAGACTGGTATTAGCAGCTCCACATTTAAAATTACGAGACTAATTTTATATATTTTAAGGTATATTTCTGGGAAATTATTGCCGATAAACACCTTTTTGTGAAATGATTCGTTATTCTTGACTCAATGTAAGAAAAATATTGCCATTCATCCAAGTTCATATCAAATTCTCCTCGACGCACATCAGCGGAAAACGGCTTTAGCTACTTTACTTTCGATTTATTTAAGAACCTAATTTTAACTATCGCTACATGAACTTACACTTGTATGGAGTATCTCAAAGAGAAAGTGTGACATTGAATTGACTCTCGAGTAAACGTAAGACTAAGAAATAAACGCGTGAACGTTCACAGGTTCGACCCTTTGAATAAAGGACGGGTTCAACGTCTTTGGACAGAATTTCTTTTCGGCGATCCATACTTTGATAAATTTCCCCTCTATTGAACTCCTTTCAGAGCTCTGTCCTAAAGGTTAACCATAATGTTAGAAACACAAATGATGAGGGATGTTTCCAAACTCTATACACGCCATTACTTCCTTCCGATACTTCAATTGTATTTACGTTGCATATTTTGTTCTAATGACTAAGGGTCTAAATAATAAATGATAATGGTATAATTCGTTCTAAATCAATTGTTTTTAGAAACTGTGGTATTCTTTTTACCAAAACCTATGTTATGCTACTCTTTTCATTCCAAAATACAATTTTCCTGCATTCTTCATATCAGGTTTCTCTTTCATACAGATTCCGTTCAGCGGGTTATTCTACATCAGTATTCATACAAGTTCCTTACTTTCATTTATCATTGCAACACAATAACTCAGGAATCGAAAAATGGGGCTTCTGCAGCGAGTAGTAAAACCTCCTCCGCACCTTTACATGTATTAAAATTAGATAGTGATAACTAATTAGTGATAACTAATTAGTGATAACTAACCTTTTAATAAAATTATTCTAAGAAATTTACAGTCCTTAGGTAGTTGTATTTCAAATTTCATTTAATAAAATCAAATCTATAACACTTCAGATAAGTTATTTACCATGCGGTGCTGAGTGAGCAACTTAAAAGTATTAACATCGTGAAACGGAACCCCAAAATCACGAAAATTACGGTAAAATAACGAGAAACTAGTAAAAAATAGTATCGAGAGAGAATCGGGTCAAAGGAATGAGGAATTTGAAGAAATAAAAACAAATAAAGAAACAGATGTAATACCTGTACCTTTAGCTCTCTTCGTTAGCGTAGCTCGTTTAATATGAAGAGAACATAGGTATCTTGCCTAGATCGTTCTAAGAAAATACGAAATTTCTCCCGAAAACCTTCCTTGGCAAGTAATCATACGAATCATCAACGATATAAAACGATACTTCTTTTGGGCAGTTTTCTCAGCAAAGAATTAGAGATGCTAACATATTAGAGTGGGGAACATATTTCAATTAGAAGGCCACCTGTACCATGAAGCCGTAACCTTTAGACCGTACAGAAAATCTTCTTGGATAATTAGGAATATTTCCTGCGCTAAACTATTCTAAAATGAAAATTGGACGAAGGGAAATAAATTCAATAGCACAGTAAGCCTGGGTAGAATATTTTCCATCATATTTTCACATGGAGTATTAAAATAAATATTGAAAGAAAATCATTCAAACACGTGTATTCGTTTTAGGAGGTGAATGGGCAGGATTGAACGCCGGGGGAGGTAGCATGTAGCTTAATGGCCGCAGGTTCTCCACCTCGTTAGATAACGACTTTGATGTTTAATCCACCCAATGTCGCACGCCGCTGGTGGATTTTAGGGTAATTGTGTACTCGAAAATGTGCATTCAGGATATATGCACACAGGTAAAAGGGTATATGCACACAGGTATATCCTAAAGCTATATGGACACAAAAGGGAAGGCCCCACATTTTCAACAAATTAATTGTAAATTTGTTTCTCTCTGTTTAACTAATTACATTGTTTGATCAAGCGTCAAAGGCACTCCCAGCTTGATAATTTCCTCTATGAATACACACCGTTTTAACGAGCACATTTTTCTCATCGAAAACATACTTACCAAAAGTGAGGTTACATCACAGGAGAGAGAATCTGCGTACCTGATGAGATATTAATTATCTGTAATTATCGCAGCCGTAGTTAGTCGCTTTCATTCCTCGCCGTGATTAGCGATAATTAATCTCATTTATGAGCAGTTTTAAGTGATCGCATGAATCTCCCTCGGTCACGTTGTGCATATGTAAGTGAAGTTCCCTACGTCATCTGCTGCCTTTGACGTACGATTATTGCGTAGAGGGGAATAAGGGCATTTCTTCTTCAAAGGTCACCGCTAACGATCTGAAAATATTCAGCGATATTTTTCATTGAGCGGTGAATTGCTATAAATTCTCGCATTCATTTTAAAAAAATCATCGAAATCAAATGAACTCGGGTTTCAGTATTCCTGGTCAGACTTTAGCAATTACGTAAATGCAGCGCAATTTATAGGACATTCACGTAATCAAAATGATCAATCAATATACAATATTTTATTTCAATTTAAATATACCCCCAACATTTAGAGCTAACTTATGATAGAATGCGGCTGTTGTTTCCACTATTACATGAAACAGAACAGGAATATTGATAATTATTTAAACTTTAAACTTATTAATGTACAACCCAATTATGATGCTGTAGCCAACGAAGGTTAATCGTTCCATATCTTACTTGTTATTCATAATGCTATTTCCCATAAGTTGTCAAATCGTAGCTTAAGCACTGCCAAAAGCTACCAGCTTCTTTTATTGAGCAAGCAAAACCAAAAAGTGCATTTCTGAATATTTTGCCTGGCGTACATTCGAGAGTATCCTTCAAGACCCTCCTTTGCCAATCCCCTGTTCATGACCCGTGTCCAAAACACACTAAAATTTTTTCGTAAATAGAAAATCGTACTCATCAGCCGAGTACGATTTTCTATTTACGATATGTATCTATGTATTGCCTATACGATATGTATTTTCTATGTACGATACTATTCAGCCGTGAACAAATATTTTTACGAAGTGCTACCTTAACATTTTTACGAGAGAGAGCTACATAATTTGCGATTAACAACCAATAACGTTTATAACTTACAAATAAATACTCAGATTACATTTATTTCCCATTAAAAATTTCCATGGGTGCAACTGATTTTAGAAGACGGAAATTCCCTTCAATCATTTAACCTAACCACTGCAATAGTTCTTACTGGTCTGTTAATATTTCAGACATTATTTTGAAACATTTTGTCATTTTAGTCCTAAAGAATATACACCGATTCCCAAGGGTTAAAGGACATGAAAAAGGGCTGACAGGACCGGGAATAATACACCTAAATTGAATTACGAAATATAGACAGTGGTTTATTATCTCCATTGTCAAAGTCCTTTAGTTTTTAGTTAGATTTGTCGCAAATTGATGATATGATACATTAAACACCTCGGGCATTAATAGTGTTTTTCTCCCTTAGAGAGAATTATGGAATGGAGCCCAATTATTTGTAGCTTGTGATAAGTGCCCCACCCAAGTGCATTGCCTTCTAATCTTTAGTTTGATGTCCCAAAATAAAAAAACGAATATTAATTACAGGCTGGCCATATCCGATGGAGTTGAAAACGCGAAATTTCAAAACAGTTAAACGGGGCCATACTTTTCGCCCAATTTTTTCTCGAGCGTTTATTTCATTACTATTCAAAATTGATATAAATTGAAAAATTAATTGATATTAATTGCAAATTGGTATTATTTGGAAGGATCTTGGCTATTTAGTTGATGGAAATTTCACCTTAACCAGAGATAAAATATCTCAATTTCTGCGGGAAAATTAACTATAAAGCAATGGGGATGTACGAATAAATTTTAATGGAGACATCATTTTTGGAAGGTAACATTTTTCACGTCACGTAAATAAAGAGCATTTAAATATGAGAACATTTTTCTCGAAGAAAAAACATACCACGAACAGGTCTGACAATCCATTACAATTTAATTTCGCTGTACAGTAGAACTCATTCATTTTAGCTGAAGCCGAAAATTTTAAATTCTCGGCATTTTACTGTTGAATATCATGAAATAAACCACTAAATATGTAGAAGTCTTTTACGGGACAAAAAATACATTTAATGATATGGGCGGGACAGAAGGACCAGAAACGGGACTATCTCGGCAAGAACGGGACGTATGGTCATTCTAAATTAATATAACCGGTTAGATTGCGTAAATTTTATCCATATCACCGAAATATATCCCCAAAAGGGATGGTCTGGATGAGTGATACATTTTGGCGCTACATAACATCGCTTTTACGGCCGAATGTTTTCCCTATCAGAATGTTTGCTCGGTAAACTCAGCGGAGAGGAGAAAGTATCAAAACAAATGGTCGTAAATCAAGAAGTTACGAGGGCAGATAATAAGCATCACTGGAGTGCACAGCATTACCGCGAACGAGAAAATGATGAAACCATTAGGCTAGAAAGTGCGTGAAAAGCGTTAAATATATCGCTTTAGCTCTCCACTAGGGCCTCATCACCCAATATTTATACATAGATATGGATATCCTCTCAAATACTAGAAAACATCGGAAATCTAGGGCATATTACGAATAATCGGAGATCTAAAGGTTCACACTAGAATTATGTACAATTTAATTCCGAACTTTCGTATTAAATACTAGAGTGGGTCCGGAGATATTTAAGTAGATAACATTTCTTATTGAAACACAATCGTACTAATCCCATAACTATAAACATTATTATTCTGAATTATGCATTTTTACTTTAAAATACAACAGCTTTGGAATAGTAGTATATGATCCCAAGGATGCAGACATGAAAAAAGTCTGACAAGACTGGGACTAGAACCCGAGATCTTCTTTTCAAGTGGCTGCTTTATTGAACTATCTTTACATTAGTAAGCTTTCCGGCCAGAACATTGTTCCATGCCGGTTCGAGCCCCGATCATGTCGTACTTTTTCAAGTCCATTTCTCCGAGGTATTTTTCTTATTACACATCCTTATATGACAAATATTCTGCAACCCTTTTTCTAGAGTATATGGTGTTATTTTATCATTTTCATTTTCCATATACGAAGAATGACTAAATAAGCTTTACAAATTGATAAAGTTTACTATTTTAAATCACTGTAGATTTTTTCAAATGGATTTACCACAGATTGTATTGGGTGTTCTTCGTTATCAATGAAATTGTTAAGAAAAGGATTCCCACCTCACTATAATGTTTAAAAAATCTTTTATGCTGTCAGTTTACAACCTGGTGCCTTTCCCTTTCCCACTCACAAATCCTTCATCCAACAGCAGACTCTTCTCTGCTGTTTCTTGCTTTTTTCCTCCTGTTACGTAAGGGATTGCTTGTGCTTTATCTTGGCGTGATGATAAATATGTATGTTTGAAACCGGTTAAAAATCTCTTCTGAAACTTAAACATAGCCATTCCATCATCCTTCTTCTTACCTAATATATCATCCAAAGGCTCACTGATATATCAGTCTTGATGTCTTTATGATTTTGTACTGCAAATGCCCATCACAACTCCATTTCACCGTGCGCGGCGTATTTCTTCTAAACTGGCGCTTCGTAAAAAGTGCGCATCTAAGCTTAAGATTTGGATTTTTTCTTAAAAAGAAGGAAAAGGATGCTCTTGACGGATAAGCACCAATAGCGAAATGGACATCGCTGCCGCCCCCGCGTGAGCCGTAGTCCAATCCCGTCGGAGCCAGACATTATTTCCTGCTTAACATCTGCGCTAGTAGGGCAAACAATCCCTCCGAAGAAGCACGCAAAAAATACCGTTTATGGTATGGTGGGAATTTTGAGCCAAATAAAGGAGGTTTATGGCGGAGAACGACTTGGGATTTTGAGCGCAAAGCTGCTGACGACAGGTTTGCGTAAGTTTCCAGCGACGGCACATTCCTCGACCAGTTTTGACCGGATCTGTACGTAAAGCGACAAAATCGCTCTGTAAAATCCAGTGTGTCAGCAGTTCCTAAAAATATCTCCGTGAGTATTATGGTCTAAACCAGGCCTGGACGACATATGGGCCCGCAACGGGTTCTGGAGATTATAATGATAATAATAAAGCCTCTTTACTTGGGCGAGACTGAAAATTCTCTTCTTACACCTAAAGCCATCGTCAATTATCACATGAAAGAAAGAGATAGCATAAAAGGGAAGCACGGAAGAAAACTAATTTGTGGATAAAAACCTAAGAGAATACCCTCACAGCAGGAAAACACCCAAACGAAGGGGTGCGGCGAAACTTTTAGATAATTTATGGTTACGAGTATATATACAAAAGTTTTTAAATTTTTTTATAAGTAGGTAATGTAAGGGAGGAATAAAAAATTGAGGAGACATTTTTAGAATGTCAACTTCTGATTGAATACTAGTTTACAGAAAGTCTGTTTCTAAAAGAAAGTAATGTATATATTCCATTAATTATTCATGGTGTTTGGTTTTTGGTAAACATCCTTTGTAAATTATGAAAATAACCTTTATTTTCTAGGTATAATTCATGTGGTTCGTGATAATTTCATGCTATATTCACACAGCGCTTTTCACGTAAGTTGCATACCTCTGTGTAAAGCATACATGTAACCTCTCAGTTTGAGCGCTACTAACTTATTCGTTGATAAAACTCAACGGTTGAGGAGGTTTACAAACAAGAAAAATTGCAGCATACACTTCTAACTTCACGAAATATTTTAAGGAGAAATTATGTAAAATACTTCCCTCGCGATGTTTCGCATAGGGATAGATAGTCGTCGTGAAATCAACAAAGCTGGTCAAGTTTCAATTTACCAAAGACGGTTCGTAAAGGCTTTTGAATCATGCTTGGAAATGATATTAAAAATATTATCTAACAGATCTACTAAGCAGCAAAAGCTCTACTATCCATTAAACATCACACGATATAAATTTAAAATTAATACTCAGGCTAAAATTCGTGTCATGAAGTAGTTTTCGTCGACGACTAGGTATAGAATCAAATGTAGTGAATAATATTAAAATGAGTTGTGTTTTCTGAAGGAGAGACTCATGAATTATTTTTTCTTCGACGAGAATTTTATTTGATGTAAAACAGACTCTTTCCGAGGTTCAGCTTCCGGCAAGTATCTTTTCTAAAAGATTTTTAATGAATGTTATGACAGTCCCTATCTCGGACGAGCGCATCTTTCGAACAGAGATGATCCTCTCCGTGGACTAGAAGTGAGAATTACATTGGCACGATTCCTTCGAGGATTAAACGTTCCAGCAGCACCATTAAGAATGACGTATTCGTGTTACAAGAGGACATCAAACGCTTGCAACTACTTCAAGTTCGAAGAATTACGTCCTCGAGCGACGTTTAAACTCGTTGCGAGGAAAAAAAAATCATTTCGAGGCCCTCCGTCCATTGAGTCCGGCGAAAAAATTCAACGACAAATGACAGGGGAGAAAAATTGTTAGCGAAATAATTTTGACGTTGGAAATGAAGAATGGAAAGGAATATCAATCACGATTGGTTTGGAACGCTTCCAATAGGAATGACGCGCAAATAAAAACGTTGAATCTTGCGAAAGAACTGATGGAAATGGATGAAGTGTTGGGAAGTGCTCTCGAAGATTTAAATTTTTGTATTCACAAAATTTCGTAGGGACTAATCCGATTCCAACGCATACTATATATATATATTTATTTGTGAATTGTTTTAAGGGCCTTTCCTGCAATTGCCTAATTTAACTGGTTTCCTTGTCAGTCGTAGTATTTTTAGAAGTACTACAACAGCTGAAATGATTTCGCGCATGGTTTCCCGTCAGGAATCGAACCCCGGACCACTTTCACTGAAGTCATACGCGTTTCCCACTTGGCTATCCGGAAACTCAGTTTTTATTGATTTATTTGTGAAGTTCAATGGTTTTCAATGGAATTTATTGTTATTGATGTTTGTATATTTCAGTAGATTGTATTTACATGCAGCGAGATATTTTTATCCAAAATTTGCATGTTTCACCAGGTAAAGATAAACTGATTTGAAATAATTATTATATTCATATTTATGCTAATTAAATAAATGAAAAATAAAATTATTCAAAATCCATTATGTAGAATCAATCATGGAAAACAGCAAATGGGATTATTTTTATTCTTACTGAGGTATGGAATCATTAAAATATATTTGTGGAATAATGCAAAATATGTTGAAAAAATAAACTGAAGCTCGGTTGTTAATGAATTAGAGGGTCGAAATCTCTCCGATCACCGAATATACCGGTGAACGTCGTGCCAATTCCTCGAATGGAAAAAGGAAGCCTCGGATTTCCGACCTTCTGGGAAACACCCAATGCGCATTTCGACGACTATGACCAGCGTCCTCAGGGGGTAAAACATTACGCATTCACCGGCATTTTCGGCTAGCGGAGAGTTTTTAGAATCTTTTAGAACAAATACGAGAAATTTTATCGAGTTAACTTCATCACCCATTTTAATATTTGAACGAGTGTTATTTCATATTCAGGTGAGATGCAAACCATAACCAGTTTCGAATAACATGAAATTTCACTTAATATTACTATGCTTTTTATCCAAGGGCATACAACAGCATGTATTGGACAAATCACTAAATCTACATTACATTAATTTCAATTATACCATTTCCTACCACATTTACAACAATTACACAATTTTCATTTATTGCATATATATACTACAATACATTAAACTCTATTACTATTAGAATGAATATACATTACACTTCATTCTAATCATACATTACATCACATTTCCTTAACATGATATTTTACAATATAATTTAACTAAATATTCCCATCCTTTACAAACTCATCAACACTGTAATATGTTTTTGTTGGTAGATATTTATTTAATTTCTTTAATCGAGATGATAATGATCTTAACATAAACTCGGAAATGTACGGGCAACAACAGGCTGCGGTTATGATTGAATTTAAAATAAAAAAAGTAATTCCGATTCTCCCGCCCGTGATTCAACCCAGCGCCCGCTAAAAATAATCCCCCTTCGATTTTCCCCTTGCGATCACGCGAGGAGAACCACGCAAGGAGTTAGACCAATTCCTCATCTAATGATGGGGCGATTTCCATCGGAATTACTATTAAGAACCATGCGTAAACCGTTTCCCCTTTGATCGAATGAGCGACCTACATCTTCTTGCGCCTGCGCAGTGACCTTGACTTTCCCGGACCGCTTTTCCCTTCCCAGCCTCCCCTCCTGACCCCACTCAACATCTTCTCCCCTCTTCTTGGTGGCCAAAGCGACATGATCCACCCACTCAGCCCACACACCCTAATCCTCCATCCCTGGAATCTCTCCCTTCTGCACAAAAAGTAATCGCTCCGTATCACAACCAGAGATGCAGCTCGTGCCAATTCCTCGCCGCGGAGACAAATGCTCGAGCCCGATGACTGATCCTTTCGCCAAACCCTTCCCGATTCGTTCTTTCCTTTCTGTTCTCCTGAAACTCAGCGCTGTTCCGATTGTGCTTCTTCTGTTGAAACGAATAAGGGTAGCTTGCAAATTTAATCTGTGTATCTAAGCTTGAAATAGTTATACGTGAAATTTTTCGGCATTCAGCATTATTCCGTTTATACTTCTTCCGTCGAAACGAATAAGAGTAGCATGCAAACTTAATCGTATATCCGAACTTAAAACATTTGTATATGTTCCTTGTCGGTTACGCAAAATCTTTTATTATATTAATTATAATACAATAATTATAATCATAATACATTACCTATTTCGTTACTTCGAGACTGGTAGAGTAAATTAATGATAAAAATAATTTATTTGATCAACTCCGCAAAAACATTTATTATATTAATCTATCATTATTATAATTATCATTACCGATTCGTGACTAAGAGGCTGGGAGAGTAGATAAGTGATAAGAATATAATATAACCCTTATATATTATTTCTAAACATTCGTTTTCGGTGGCCAGCGCTTTTCTCCCTTTACACTCCATCAAAACATAAATATGACCCGCCATTTTGAAGAGAAATTTTCCGCTTCCTACTAAAAATAGACCAAAAAATGAAAATTTCATCATTTGTTCGAAAAATTGAATTAAAATTTTAATTTTCCCCTGGAGTTTCGTCACTGGATGCTCTATTCCCCACCCAAATGCATTTCAATAAACACTCAAATCACTACAAACAAATACACAAACACTAAAACACCTAGAAAAAAACGCATCTTTCGCGTATAAATCAATTACTTTCAATTTAGTAGGGCGGAATCTTCGCACGGGGCAAATGGTATAACATAATATAATATAACAAAAACTTCCGCAAAGCTGTCGAAGTATATAAAACAATTTTTATTTTAGATGAAGAAAGTTTCAAAAACTAATATTGCAATGTGTTAAAACTTAATATGCATGTTAGAAGTAGACGTTTTTTTCTACGGATCGAAGTTGATAAAGCTTTTTTTTACCTTCCCTTTTTCTCTCTGAACATTAGTAGACTAACTTTTGGTATCTTTTATAGCTTAACTCATACTGCAGCGTTTTCCAAACTTTTCCTCAGGAATACGGCCGGAAATAATATCCTCTGATTCTGAGAATCGGAGATCTGACTATTACCTTAGTTACTTTGAATGCAGTAATCACTAAGTAAATGATAAAACTGAAGAGCAAAGTTTTAAATGATAGCAACATCTACTCGTTAAGTGAGGATTCCATAACTTTCAAATATGTTTCAAATATATGCAGGATTGGAAATCATTTAAGACTCTAAGGTTAGTCTTCGTACGTTTTAGTAGAACTAATTTATCAGATTTTATCAGTACTCCAGCGTTCCCCTCATCGTATTTTTGAAAACAAATCCTCACTGAGTTTCTTTTTGTACGTCATCTATCAAGAACATCTTCTTTTTTACCAATTTCTGTCATGTAGTCTCATGGTTGTTATCTAGCTTTAAAATTTCAAAGGAATGATTTCCATTATCCCACATAGACTACCGTTATCTTTTTGCGCATCACGTTACCGTGTGGTGAACTTTCTCGCAATTTCTATCTTTCATACTCGTGACTCATCGGGAATACCCTGCGCATTAATGAGGGAATAAAAGAGTAAAAAATTTGTTTTTCGAATTTCTTTCCGAAAAGATGTAAGTTAGTACCAGTTTCGGTGGCTATGGGTATACTTTCGCAGTGCCTCAGGTGAATTTTTATCTTGCGACTTTTTTTAACTTTCTTTATTTTTTCCATCCTTTTCCATTTTTGGTATATTTCGAATCGTGCAGCGTTTCGAGCGAAGATATTCCGCCCTCAGATTTTAAATAAAAATTCTTGCGTTGTCGCGGAATACCTTTCCCCTCTTTCCGTGATATTTTTTCTATTTCTCTTCCTTTTGTCTCTTCGATGTTCTCCAGCATTCTAAACGCAGCGGCACCTTTTCTTTTTTCCAATAAAGCGGTACATATTTTCCGGAAATCCAACCTAGATTTCGAGGCTAACATATGTATCTGAATGCCCTATAGCCTATCCTCCATGGGTAATAGTTTAGGGGAAAGGCTTTAGAAGAAAACGAAAACCATACCAAAATAGAAGGATAAAGAAATAGAATTTAGTTTCTTGAGTATTCAATGTGATGGAAACATTCTGAATTCTACGTTTTAAGTTGATATAAGAGTTCATCAACGTGTATTGAATTTATATTTAAGCATTTCTCTTTCAGCCGTAGCTTAGAGAGTGATTGATTAGCTTTCTTTTTGATCCATCCGTGCATATTTAACTTGTCTCCCAATTATCCTGGAATTAACATATCCAGGAAAAATATTTACTGCTACAATACAAGTTGAAGAAAATTGAAATAATAAAATAGTTCTATTTGCTATGCGGGTAACAGTGAAATAGTTTACATATTTTTTTCCAAATTTTCATACGATAAATTTATAGCTTGTGACATTTTATGATGAAAAGATCGACGTATTCTAATTTCCTATTAAAGTAACTCCTACTTTGAATTTCCTGGATCAATTACTTATGTTTTCACACATGAAAAATGACAACTAATTATAGAGGGTTAGTAACTCTTTGGTTTCCGTCCAATGTAGATTTACTTAACTTGTTTTCGTTTTCCTGGATCTATCGTTCGTTTGCTACAGTCCCGACTAAAGTCACAAAGAGCCGTCTTTAATAATACCGTAATCATCTTTATCTGTCGTATATCCGCATCTACCACTCAAATTTCCTACTTCCAACATTTTCTGAAGCACGAGAAGCAGCAGAAGAATATAATTCCTTTTCAACAACCAAGCATTGAAGAAGTGACAAGTAAAAACTGTAAAATATAGTAGAATCCCAATTTAATTTCAAAGGAAAATTCCTTTAGGATCAAAAGTTTCTTCAAAAATAATTAAATTATAGTATCATCAAGGTAAATATTTGAATTTATCTTCTGCTTTGAAAATTTTCCTTAATAATATTTTAAGGCCTTTTTAGAATTACCTACTTTGAAATCTCGTTTATTTTCTGCTTTAATGATTAAGTTGAGCTGAGCTAAGAATATTTCTCGCTCTTATCCACATCTATCGCTTTTTACCATTGGTCCTTTCAAAAACGATAGTTCAAGGTTCTATTGTACGAATATAGATTTGAAGATATGGAAATTTTCTTGTAAAAAGCGGAAATTTTTCCTGTTTTTATTAGCATCACTTTACACAGCAAACACCTCTTGAACAAAGCTCATAGTTCTAAGCCACGTGGTTGCATGTATGTTTTTCCTCTCTACATTCAGAATTCCTTATTCTATACACATGTATTTTCTATCGTCATTCATCCTTTGATTCTATCGATGAATGAATTCAATAACCTAATTTCTTCCATCTCCATTATTTCTCCCCTACTCTTTCCCTCACAGAACCCTTCCTTTAGCCTACTTATTGCCCTTTTCATTCTTATTTGCGACATTTCTCTATCCCCTTCATTTCCTTTCTTATTTTCCTTCTTTCCTCCGCTGACGTCATAAGCGTGTATATTTGGAATGCGTGCCCAAAAGACTTTCAATTTCTCAAATAAGATTCGCACACCATCCCCGACCGCTCCGCTTTATTTTCATTTTGTACGTCTGAGCGAAAGAATTCAATTTGCCAGCACGAGCTCAAGTTTTGTTCTGAGAAGACGCCGGCCTAAGATGATAAGCGGTCGCATTTCGGCGGCTTCGATTCGACAAATTCAATTTCTCCCATCGCATATACACTGCGATGTAATTGAAAGGCTTGGTAAAAGTACGAAGTCGAAATTCCCTTCGGTTGTTTGCTTTTCTCCAGAAAGCCGGTTTTTTCCATCGTGCATTACACGTGTAGGATGAATTCTGCGTATGGACGCATATGAATTATTATATCAGAGTTCTCAAATTAGATATATAAAATGTGATAATTTATAACCTTACAAATTCTAAGTTTTTACTAGCATCAGTGATAAAAATTTCATCATATTTCATGATGTTATAAAATAGTAAACTTTTATGTTATAAAAGTAACTTCACATGAGGTATACCGTAATTAACTAATGGTTGTTTCAGTTCTTCTATTCGGTAATGGTGTATAACATAGAAATGAAATCCTATGTATATTTTTTACACATCTCAAGAAGAGCCTCACTTCACACTGTTTCTATCCGGTCTATGTATTTTTTTCCATATTACAAGAAGAGCCTCATTTCACTCTGTTTCTACCCGGTGTCCCTCAATATGAAAACTAAAGCTAAAACTACAATTCGTAGCTTAAGTTAGAAGCTTTTAATCACAGTCAGGTGTCACGCTGACTAGAAAAACTGAAAAAAAGTATAGCGTAAGTTTCGTTGATATAATTTAGAGCTCAAAATTTAGAAAACGATTTCTTAAGGTATGAATACGACACAAGTATTATTATTATTGACACAGATTGAGCGTTCTTTTCAAATCTAGTGGTCGAAATTTTCCCGATAGCTTCGACCCCGACGAAATTTATAAATGACGAGTCAGTGTTTTTTAGAACGCCACTTAATCTAAAGTTCTGAGATGAAAGAATCGTTCTGTGCCCGGAAAATTACCGCTGTGCGCATGTTCTTTCTTCACATACATATTCAGTGGAACCTCGTTATTTTGAAATTCAAGGGGCCGAAAATGAGGACCCCAAACTTTGCAGGAATGGATTGGGTTAAGTAGTTTGCAGCACGGGATAGTGGACAAAAACGATTGCCCGCTGCTGTAATGTAAAACAGCAATGATTTCTTATCATTATACTCCGTCGTTGTACTCATAAATGAAAAAATTATTTCGTAAAGATATTCAGGTATTCAAAAAATATATAATTTGCGCTATAAACGAAGGCACATTTGCTATAATTCCTGTTTTTAATGATTTCCCAAATTTCCCAGATTTCCCAAATTGGCACTGGAATATTTTGTCACGCGATATCACTCGTGAATAGAGCATCTGAAATCAAGAGAAACACTAAACACCCTATAACATCATAAAACGTAATGCAATAATTCTTGTAGCTAGTTAGCAATTCACATTTACCACATGGAAAGGAGTATCAGCCAATTGGAAAAAGTTACGAAACAAATCCGCGCAAGAACACACAAGTTTGTAAAGTTCGAATCAAAGAACAATTTCAGCTGTTCATGAAACCAATGAAGACCTTGAATATTGTTGCACACTTACTCTGATTCAACCTACCAATGATATACATAAAACGCAACTCTATCTAGTACCAGTGACTTCGAAATCCACGACATCAGAATATCCCCCATAGAAATTACGAGGCTTGACTGTGCTTTCCGCATTTGAATTTCTTTCATCCTTTTCCATCTTCCTCTACGGTAACATCTTCTTTGTTCTCCCTCTGTTTCTTCCACCTCTTCCCATTCTCTTAGTCCAATTGTTCCCCACTCCCTATTCCTTTCTCCTCCTGCTTACATCGATCCAACGCATTCCTATTTCCAAGGGAAATGGCAATCGATTGTCACCACTGCTTTAACTCCTGTCCGGAAAAAAAAAGTTCGTGAAACGCCGGAGCCTAACATGGCGCCGTTACGTATTCAGCGATGCTTCACTAAGTTCTTTCCCCTTCGGAACTTTTTTCTTCGAAATTTCACGCCTGAAACGACTCTCACTTGCATAATTAGCATCGCAATTGGATGACTAGAGAGAGCACGGGGGGAAATGGGACATGGGTCGCGCTTTTTATCATCGCGAAACTTTCGAAAAGGGGAGTGCATTACTTCAATTGCTAGTGTGTTTCGAGCTGATATCCCGGCTTAATGAGTGAAAAGTACCTCACTAAAAGAGAGCTCTATCGATGATCATTGATATCTGAAAAAACTTCTACGCAACGGAGATGAACATTTCCCATCTGCTAGAGAAAGGAAAATTATCTTCGGAAAATGAGTTGATGGGTTTTGGTCATCCATTGGGAAATCGATACCAAATAAATTGTCACACAAAACTATTAAAATCAAGTGCTTGCTTTAATTTTACTTACGAATTTTCTACTATAACTCATATATCATCGGTCTTCTATCATGAGTTAACAAAATTGCTATGGATCTGGTATCCAATTCTATCAAAATTTTTAAAACTCAAAGTGCATCTGAATCGATTGTTTGAAGACGTAAAGCTATAATTCATTTCCTCAAAGAACATGAATCCTTTTCCTTACTTATAAGTTACTTCTATTAATGTAAAAATTTATGAGGACTTAAAGAAATATTTGCTTGATTAGGGTAGCAAACGAAGGGCTAGAAAACTCAACTCCCGTGAAGTATTACATAAATATATTGCAATTTTCACGTCAATACAAATCTTCGCAATAATTTTTACACGATGAAACTTTCAAAGACCTTAGAAAGTAGTTTAGACTGTATACCTATGTGATAAAAGTTTGAATTCGGTGCTCATGAAATCTAGCTTTAAGTTCTGAAATTTATATTCCGCTTGTTTATTAACAAAATCATATATGAAACATCATCATCATAATCATATATGATATTAACAAAATCATATATAACATTTATCTATATATAGATATAGAAAGGAAAATCAAAAGAAAGTTAATCAATTGGAAGACTAGAATTCGGGTCCAATGTAACGTCGACATTCTCACTTCTATTTATCCTCGGGTTTTACGGCGTACACAGAGTATTCACCTTTCACTGAACCTTGCTTCATTAATTAAATCATTTTATTTGGAAATGAGGGCTTATTTTTATGAGATTTACAAACTGTAGAGAGTGAAAAAAAAACTGTACCCGCATTGTCTAAGATTTTCCATTCATAATATTCCGCTTCCGAAACCCAGTTTGAAATAATTTGCAGTCCTTCGAGTAGTCCTATCATAAATCCAAAATTCCGAATGAACTCGAAGGAATAAGCCGTACGTGTGCCAGAAAATAAGATATCAAGGAAAACACAATCGCAGGCAGACTGCCAATCGCTCTCAGGTGAAGTACTGCTCTTGGAAAATCGAATCTAGGCAATTAAGGGAAGAATTGCTTCGGATAGGTGATGGATTTCCTTAACCCTGAAGAGTGGAATAAACACTCAAACCATCCTCGATTTACCATGTTTAAATCCATTAGCAAAATTCGGATCTTCAGCCAAAAACTATGGAACTTTTGAAAGAAATTCTGGGAACTCATTATCCACCACCTCTATAGGAGTCCATAAATTGGGTCATATATGAATTAAAATGAACACCTGCTAAATTAGCTAATGAATATGTAAAGTAATACGCTATCTACGCTTTATGAGGATAAGTTAGCATTTCTTACGAAGATTGCTTGTTTGCAGTGTTCTAATTTTATTACGTAAGAGCTAATGCCAAGCAAATTTTATTCGCTTGCTATCTAGCTGAATTAATAATACGTTAAAGAATAATAAAAGCTTAAAAACTTAGGAGAAAATAAAAGATATATCTAATAAAAATTATCTTTACGTGCATTTCTTATGAGCAGATATTCGAGTCGTCTGGAGTCGAACCAAGGATGCTACTGGTAGAAAAATATCGAAATGTCTTAGATTATCAGCACTCTAATGAATACCCAAAGTTCATATTTATATCTCGTCAGAAAATGAAATTGATGTTCACAAGTTTTTTCCACGTATATCATACAGGAGTTATTGACATCGGATAAATAAATATATAATTATGAACACCATGGTGATAATTTTATGGGATTTAAAATCTATATATTTAAGATGATAAAACAGGTAACGATCAAAGATAGTAAAACAAAATTTTACTGAATTTAGATGTGTTTTCAATCTTACAGCTGCCTCCTAATGAACTCACAATTGTCCGAGCAATATTGGAATAAAATCTCATAGCAGGAAACCTGTATGAGGAAAACCAAGAACTGTTATTAGGAATTATCGCTTCATCCTGCTTTTAAAGAAATGATTCGCAACTGACGGAGATAGCATGAAATCATACGTGTAAACCATCAATTATACTATGCATAGATGCATCACTTTATAAAATACCAACTTCAACGCCATCTTTAGCTGATTGTGGAAAGCTTTCACAAAAATAACAACGTGGATAAAAGTAGCATTTTTTGTTAAGGATGAGAAAATTTATTCGAAATAAACCAAATGTTAGTCCGAAATAGGGTAATATAAAATTATTCCTCTAAGAAGCTATTTCGTAA
Organism: Pachydiplax longipennis; assembly: GCA_036926295.1. Lineage (NCBI taxonomy): Eukaryota > Metazoa > Arthropoda > Insecta > Odonata > Libellulidae > Pachydiplax > Pachydiplax longipennis. The sequence continues at coordinate 39,841,154 of JAVFKF010000009.1, read as the reverse complement.
ATCTCGGTATCTAACAGTTAAAACATTGCAAATAGTTACGGGGAGCTCAATTTCTAAAAGATAAAGGAATTTATAAATATGAAGATGGAAATACCATAAAAGGAAATCCTTATCGTACAAGTAACTTTTTAGTAGGCGATGCTTCGCGATGCCGAGATTAAACTTAAATATTCGATTCTGAGGCAGATGACATGAATCTCTCGAAAAACAGCCATACTGCAGAGTATTGTAAGTATGTGCCCAAAGCTCATCAGTGATCTCGTTCCTTAAAAGATTTAACCGTTTTCTCCTTTTCGTCTTTTATTGTATCCCAAACTAACACCAATTATGCTCTTTGTGTATGCTTTGATAACTTCAAATAACCGCTTTCCTGATTCGTTATCGATAAATGATACTTATGATACTCTACAAGAAAAATTACGTCATTTGAGAATTGTAAGGAGGAGGTAAAGAAAAAAATCGCAGATTGATTGAGGAGGTAAAGAAAAGACTCGCAGAAATCGTTTCGGTAGTAATTCTTTCTAAATTTTAATTGATTAATTGTACATTATTTATAGGTTGAATAAATCAAACCCAAGCTTTAACCAGATTCATACTTCTTTACGTGTTCCAAACTTCGTACCCGACTGTATCTCATACTTGAGGAACTACCGTTTACATGAGTATCGACTTTAAATTAGTGAAGTTTTTTTATAAACATATAAATGCTACGAATAGTCGTTCAAATACCTAGATGCCAATCTTGTGGTCTTATTAAAATATTCCCTTCCCAGATAATGAAACACACCGAATTCTGACAGTATAAAGAGCTCTCTAAAGTAAAGTTACTTCGGACGTCATGAAGAATATATTTATTTCGTTTACATGAGTATGGGTTCTTAAGTAGCAACGTTTTTTTATAAAACATAAATTGAATGAATCATCGCTCAAATACCTAATTGTATTTTTTGTAGCCTTGTTAAAATTAAATTAAATTAATAAAATATAAATAAATAAAATTCCTGCCACAGTCGGTGAAACATACCAAATTATCAATGACAATTTAAAAGAGCTCCCTTGAGCAACTTCCTACGTCACGAAGTATATATTTCTTTTTTTTCCCACCGACCGGATAGAAGCGACATTCATGTTTCTGTCAGAGAGAAAGAGAAGTGGCATTCATTAAGCCCTCACTTTTATTTTTGGACGTTTGATCTGAGGGAGCGTACGAAATTCCCTCTTTTTGCGAATCCGTCCTTTTCTCCAGAACTTTTCGATGAGCTCTCCTTTTATAAATTAGGATTTTCGGCGGAGGGCTTAATATTTACATCCTCGATTAACTGACAGCCCCTTCCAGTGATGCTGTGGCCAGTGATATCCCGGATTTCATTTCCATAGCATATAGCTGATACTCATGATGACGACATTAATCCTTAGTTAACCGGGTCTTTCTCAATTAGACCCGTCGGGTAAATAAGACCATGCGTTGAGTAGAGGTCGGTAGAATCCGAGCCTGGGATTCAGATTTCCGTTGTTAGTAAGTCATGGATGGACTTGGAGGAATCAAAATTCAGTTCGTGTAGTGTTGTGTATGCAACGGGAAAATGCCCGAGGAGGGGTTTTCCTCCCCTCTTTGGGCAATTGACATGCGATGTCGTAACTTATTAAATATGCTAGACTCTCCTCGAGCGTTGCCACCTGGCCAAGAGGCCAAATTGCAATTTAAAATGATATGAATAAAATGCAGACAAAATATCCCGAAATGAGCTATAAAAGTTGCTGGCTAGTAAAAATACACAATAAAGATAAAGTTGGATGAAGAATTTTCGGAGACGTAAAGAATTTCCTCTTTGAAAATAGAATGTAATAAAGTTGCATATCTATCAGTCTCATCTCTGCCGAAAATCGTCTTGAAAGTACTTGAAATATCGGCAAAACTAAACATCCAGGGTTCTCTTATCCATTGATAACTTGAATTTTAGTATATTGTAGATTCTTTAGTTTAAAGATATTATATATTATGCTTCACAATAGCCTTTATATTAAAATTACAGAGTAGTTGTATCATATTATTTGAGTGAAGAAATTTTCCAACATTTCCATCAAATTTGTTTACGTAATTCACACTTTAGAAGAGTTATTTATTTAAGATGAGATGTAGAATCAATGTGTAATCTCTTTCATTTGTTTACATGTGACAGAATAACTAAAAGAAAGAAAATACGCCACAGGTTTTCCCACTTGTTTATCTAAATAAGGCAAGCATATGCTTATTTATCCACCAAAAGTTATGTCACTTCATCGTAAAATATATCTGCTTTCATACACAATAAAAGTAATCATTTATAACTCAATGAGTAAAAATAATTTTTTCTACGGAGCAAAATACCCCAAAAAATTATCTCAGTTATTATCTTAAATAAATTTCAAATGTACTACGTAATCGTACAGCTCGACAAAGATAAAAGCAAGAGACACTTATATTGCAGAATTCATCTCATTTCACATTTAAAATCCTTCATATAAACATAATAGTTTATTTAAACGTCATTTTCACAAAGATCCATTTATACTTAACTGCGGATCTCATGTATTCATTACTCCATTCATTTGAATTAATACTTATTTCCCTTATAAGTATTTTTCATGCATTAATTTCTCGGGAATTAATATCATAATTCATTCATTGTTACCATATTGTATACCTTAAAAATACGTATTCACACTGGGAAAAATTTGCTTGCCCAGTTCTTAACAAAAATTTGTCACTTTTGGTAACAACCCCGGGGCAATGAAAGCGCGTGAAAAGTTACCGTCATTACTGGAGTGAAAGGAGCAAATGATGTCAGCATTGTTCTGAAAAAAAAACATCGCTTTCGGGACAGAACGTCAAGGGGTATTGAGATCCCCAGGAATTCATTGACCATTCAACTATGACCAAAATTAATGGTGCACTTCCACTCATTGCTAATGTTCCATAAAATTTCTTTGAAACAATACTTTACTTACGGAAGGGCGTACTCTCACGAATAAGACTACGAGAGAGTGCATTAGAAACGAAGAGGATAATCAAAGATTCTAGAGATGTATCTCCGCTTTCACATTCTTCCTTTGCTCTCACTTTCTCCACTTAGGGCCTCGCCTTCTTTCGTCTCGCTATCTCTCTCTCTCTCAATCCCTTTCTGCCGGACGCCCAATCGATATACGAGGCACCATAAATCGTTTTATACGCCACCCGCAGGATACGCCGTCTGATGACGACGCCTAGATAAGGGATCGACTCACTCTGATTCGACCGACTGAACCGCGCCGCGTATACAGATATGCGTGAATGTTTGGGACCCGCATTCCAAATGTTTCCACGCCTTGTCACAGATACTGGATTCGTTTCTTTTGAAACTGGAATTAAACCTATCTACAGTGATGCTTCCCTACTTCTATTTATTTCGAAAAACTAATGGAGGACTACATCTCGCGAATAAATACCTGGAGTGCTCTGACCTATTCGCGAGATTACGTTGTACTCTAAATCCGAGGGAATGTATACAAATCATTCAACTATTTTACGAGGATATATCAATAGATTATTACATAAATAATTATATTAGCAATCGAATGTACTAAAAAATAACCTATTTTGTTTGTGAATCGTTTGAAAACTTCAATAGTTATCTGATGGCTATCTTAAAGGGAAGCAGTAATTAACTTTCATCTTAATTTGGCGACAAGCCAAATTTGTCTGGAGCGCTGAAATATATATGCATATAATAGAGTGAGATGGTATCATAATATCCCTGCTAAATTTTCATATGAACATCTGATTTTAATGTACCTCTATTAATAAAGAAAATATAGCTTTATTCTCCAGAGAATTCATATTTGGATTGTATCTACAAACTGAAATTAACATAACGGTAATCGCTACTTCTTTTGAATCATCGCCTGTTCTTCTTTAACCTCAGTAATCAGATAGTTATAAGCATAATTTTGTAATTTCCAGTTCGTAATTTACGATTCACAATCGGGATTGAATAACTTCTCGCTCAAAATTTCCATCTAAATCATAGCATCAGATAATTTGCGTCAAGAAGTATGTAATCAACAATCAAGATATCATGCGGTACTTTCCATCCTGCTTCTGTAATGAAATGCTCAACTTTATACATCTCCCGTATTTTTTATTCATTTTCAAGGCACATTAGGTTGTTTTCCATTCCACAACTCCGCCTTCCCCCGACTCCGTATCTCGGTTGAAACATCTCCCCTAAATTCAGTAGGGAATTTGGGCACAATATGCTCTCTTTCAAACGTGTTTCTCTTCAAGGTTTTCCCCATCTCACATCCAAACTTCGTCGTCGACGAAAATATTGACGTCTTCCTTTCTAAATTCTACGTTAAGAATCATGAAAAGTTAATTTCGTTCGGTCCATATAAGATCAAGATCGACTATTCATTAAGTATATTTCACTGCTGATTGTCTGCTCGCCACTTATTTTTGATTAAATTAAGCACTGATCTAAGCATTCAATTTTAGAGGAGCCCAAGTCTTCTCCTATGATTCATTAGCTAAGAAAACTAAATCAGCTACCATGATTTGTTGGGAAGGAAATCACTTCCAAGGTTCAATTGAGAAATCAAATATATTCTCAGAAATTCACTTTACATCGCAACAGCAGTCTGCAATATAGCTTGCAGAGGAGAGAAAAATTATTTTTGTCGATTGTGAAGATAGAATCATCCCTGAATATGAAAATTATTGTTATATTCAGCATTACCATAAACAAAAATTGTAGCAGACTGATCAGTTTCGACTAAACCAACAACGCGTACATTCATTACTCTTCCTTTTTACCTTCAATTATATAATTTTCTTGATGTTTCCAGCATTTTATAAATTTATGCCATGTATAAAATGTCATACATAAAATATCATATATAAATTATGTATAACATATATAAAATGAGATAGAATGAATAGTTAAAACTTCTCTCTTGTTTAGGTTAAATTAACATAGAAGCACTTCCCTTAAAGAGGTTTAAGTTTTCTCCCCAAATTCATTAGGTAAGGAAACTAATTCATATAACATGATTTGGCACTAAAATCCAGTATTCTGATTATATCTGACGATTTGTGATATTCGCTCAACGAGGAATCTTTAGTGTGAAAGTTTCCTTCCATTCAGCGTTTTCTGGTTTGCTTCCATTATATGTTCTTCTTTAATTGAATCTTCCAAAGAGAGAAATAGAGGATTTTTTCCGCCACGGTTTCTAGCTCTTAACTTCCATTCTTCCTTGAGCCGTCGTCAAGAAAAGGTAATAATTCTCCAGATTCTCCCATTAGCCAGTATTTTTAGCCCCTCCATTCAAGGTTAGGTGGCTTTTATCATGCCTTAGCCCCGGATGATACTCTTTTTCAGTGTACTTTCTGAGTAAAACACAAGAAAGGTTCTTTTATAACCCAGTTACGCCTTTTCTTATGCATTGTTTTGCCTGTGACTCTTGAATTTACAAGTGTATTGCCTAATTTCCTCTTCCAAGCATATGAAGTTAATTATTTTAAGATGTAAAAATGAAAGGGTTGCATTCATCCTAATAAATTTAATAGAATGATAGATTATTCAATTTATGAAATATGCATCTGTAGCTGGTGAAATAATGTAGTACTAATTAATAATATTTAAGATCCTTCATTAACATAATCATGGTTAATTATAATTATGGTTAGAAATTGATATTTCTGTATTATTCTCCTAAAGATAACGGAAAGATAACGAATCATTAGGTTAACTTTCTAAATCTAAATATATCACTCAATTTCTTTTTAATAACGACAGATAAAGCATTTTGTGTATATTTATTGAATTAGTGTTAACTCTGAGGAACTTACGGAATTTCATTACGTTCAATTACTTTGGAGATGATTAACGGATTATAATGAAATTATGATACCGAAATTTTTCAACTTTAAAAAGATTGTAGTTTCTATGGCATATTTCTATTTATGTATTATATCAATTCACTATATGAACCATAAGTATTTGTTTTATTGATCAGACTCATGGAGCTTTCAAATGTCATCCAAATCATATTGGTGATCGAGGTCCTGAAGCTGAAAATAAAAAAAAATAGAAAGTATTTAGAATTAGTTAACAATCAAAGATGTTTGAATACAATTGTTTATCAAAATTTCTACCATTCAAATTTTATTCCTTTGGCGGTAATAATAGCTCACGATAATCATTACCCTTCCAAGTTAAAAAGAAACTAATTAATGTAAAAGTTTCGTTTAAGAGTTACGAAAGATTCTAATCTACCAACCAGTAAAAGTAGATCGACCTTTTCAACACATTTGCCCATGGAATAACCTCGACGATGTATGAAATATTAAAAATACAGTGCATCTTGTGTATATATGATAAGAATTCATTGCGTCTTATGAAGATACAGAAGTGAAGATGGGTATGCACTTGTTCTGACCACCAAACTATCATGCAGATTCAGTTCCACTCTGCTGACGGGATGCTTAGTGAGCAATTTTCGGAAAGGACCTGAGTTCGGCCCCATTCATGTCGATATTTTTCACTCCTTGTTTATCCTTGGATTTCCAGTACTATGACTATCGTGCTAAGTTAAATACCTCTCCTTCATTCTTATTGAGTCTCTATAGTAAATCTATCTCGTGTTGTACACGTGTATTCTATATTATATTATGGGTATTCTATATTATATTATGGGTATTCTATATTATAATATGGGTATTCTATATTATATTACAGTGTATCATATTATAATAAATTTCGATTGATGTAGTGTGTTCACAATGCATATCTTAATCGCTGTCTTATACACGCTTGTATATGTCCTTGAATACATCAATTTATTATTATCATTCCTCTTGCAAGTCAACTAGAACATAACTGTGGTCTCAAGTCGTAGAATGATTCGCAAAACTCTCCCTTCGGTTCAGTGCAGTTCCGTTCTGACTCTAAGTACTGAATAATAATTAACCCCTGCTAACTTTCACCTCTTTCGAGATTCCTAGCAAGCCCCAACTTATTCCTTGTGACATTTCTCTTGTACTCTCTTCTCTTTTAAAGTTGTTTACGACAAATCGTGCAGCAGTTTGTCCTCTCCTAACCCAGCATCGTAATGGATCTTTCATTGTCTGAGCCCACAACTCCGCATTCGTAGCTCGTGAAATAATAACTATTTCCCCTTTTCCGATTTCATGGTCGCCGAAGAATGGGGATTGTGTTGATCTCCAAGGACGCTAGAGAAAGGGAGCAAGTGAAAATTGACTCCTTGAAAGGGTTAGTCGGTCATGAAAATTATTGCCACCGTAAAATATAACCCCTTATAAATTGCCTTACATTCATGCTTTGTGAATACCCATAACTAACCTAGAAAGTATGTCGCTGCTACAGAAAAATAAAAGAATAATCTTCTGTTGCAGTAAATTTTATTTCTGATATGCCCTATCGAGTACTCAGGATGTCAGCACTTAGTTTTTCCCCTCATAAAAATCCTTATGAGCGGTAGATTTGATAAAATTCCTTCGAAATTTCCTTTCTTTGTAATTTTTCATTCGTGAAATCTCTCTGGTTTTCTGTTTCACAGATATTAATGGAATCCAGTTAAAAAATTATCAAATTATACCACAATTTACAAACACCAAGCATGATCCAGAAGTGCAAGACTCTCTGAATTTAATTTTTACGCAATAATAGTTAGAATAACGTAACCATGAATAGGTGATTTTGATTTAGTTCCATCACAAAAGTACTTATGTCGAAACTTCAAACGGGGCGGATAAAGGAAGTATTTACCGACATCTACACGCCCGAAATCTTTCCTCGTTTGAAGATACTCGCAAATTTTAAACATCATTTTTAATTTTTTTTCTTTCGCTGCATTGAATATGAAAAGGGAGAAAATTATTGGTTCCGCTGCAAAACTACCAAGTTTATATAAGACTGATGCATGAAAAACGAGAATTAATGGAATAAATTTGCAGTTACAAAATGACTCGTCATACATTTGAGATAATAGTAGATAAATTTTAGAATTTCTTCCTTCCTAAAACTTCAAGCTCATGTTATAATTCATGATTCGAAATGGGATGATGTATGTGTAATATATATAAATCAGTTAATATCATAAATTTATAAATAAATCATATATATTTATTATATAAGATTTGATGAAGAATTGTGATATAATGATATACTATTCTCAAGTTATGTTAAGGCGCCAGAAGCTGCTCTGCACAGGACTTAAAAAATTACATTGCCTAGAAATACAAAAGTCGTCTTCAGGGCTTTGCTTCGGTTCGAGTTAAGAAAACATAGATTTGTAAGTGAAGCCATGAATGGTTTTTTTTAGTTTTAAAACAAGAATATATAGTGCTGAAAATATAAAACATGTAACATAATATCAGTTTTCATCTAGAACTCAGTATTCACATTTTTCCATATATGTTTGTTCCTGTTGCTTCTTAAACGAAGCATTCACTTTATGTATATCTTTTATCCATCACTATCTATCAATCTTAAAATTAATCAGTCACTACCGACGCAACAAAAACTAATTTAACAACATATATTTATAAATATTTCAACACATCATAGTCCATTTTCGTCTCAAGGTTAAGCACAAGGAAAATTGGAGGAAATTTCCGAATGACGTAACTAGAAGATGAAAAAGTCATTTTCGACAAAAAAATCCGATAAAAAGTATAAATTAACTCTTTTCCATTCCCACTTCTGTCACTCGTTAACGGCTATTGATTGAACGACGCCTGTCATAAATGGGCTCAAAGTATGCCTCGAACACAATATCAGGTCATTGCTGTCACACAATTGCGCGTCGCACGTACCTTAACAAGACTGGGCTTCTATTCTCCAGTTACAGGCTTCGCGATCGAAGAAACGTTATTAGACCTCCTAATGCGATTGCTCGGTTCCGTCAGAATCAATTGCCTCTGGCGTGAGAATTGCATCGCATAAAAAGCGATTTTCAGATTGCATTTCGCAGATACAAAAATACGGAGCGATGGAAATAGGAGGATTTGTCGCATGTAAAAACATTGATGTAGGTCAGAGAAGATGGCGAATCATCAAGACTTAGGGTCGGACGGACTACGATTCGCATGAGACCCTTCTATAAATTTTGTGTAGCCTCTCGCCGCCATTAAATCAAATTATTCCTTTGCCTTTTTATAGACGTTCGTCGTTTTGCGATTGAAATGTTTGCGAAGTTTGTTTTAACCCATATTTATCACAAAAAGTGGAAAATGGCAGCAGTAGATACTATATTTATTATATAATACCGCAGTTAGTCTCTAGTACAGGTGGCGACGTAAGCACATACTAAATTGAACAACTAACAACAAAAAAATTTACAAAGTACTAAGTATACATATACAAAACGCACGTGGAGTTTGAAGTGCTTGTAGATTATTTTGTAATTATATCTCCTTAAATTATAAATTTTTTATTTGTAAAGTATCGTGGTTGATGGGCGGGGTTAAGTTAGTTAAAGTTAGATACCAATGTTAAATTAGTATTTAACACATTACAACGATATATCATACATTACCACGATACTTTTACAAACTAGCTAATTTAGAAATTATACAGCTATAATTTACAAAATAATCTACAATCGCTACAATATTTTTACATTAACAATTAACTCGAAAAATTCCTCAGAAACCTTACGGATGCAAATACAGAATATTAGTTCAAAACATAGAAAACATTGCTCACCAACTACAACAGCGAAAAACTCGTCTCATATTTCTTTATCGTCCCTTATACCCTTAATAAAAAATTGTACATCTTTCAGGAAAGGATCGAGGACTTCAGGATATTATAATAAAATGACAAATAAATTCATAATGTATTTGGTATAACTTTAGTATGTAAATCTAAAGGTTGTCTGCGAAATTTATTCCAAACGTTAATACTGCTCCTTTACTAGAAAAAAATTGCAAAATCCAAAAAGAGCAAGCCATATGAATGCATACGATCACAGTTGGAATGGGTTATGAGTGGCAAAATCAGGAAAGACTAGAGTCAGTAATGAACGATTCTATGAAAAAAATGAATGTGGACCGACAGATAGCTGTGCGAAGCATATCAAAGGAGTGCTTTGACTCGGTCTTGTGAAAAGGATGTTTGGAGCAGAATGACAAAGATAGTGTATAGTCGGGTTGAGAGTAGTACAAAAAGGAAAGAAACTGCTGTTGAATTTGGTGAAATAGAGCCTTGTGAAAAGTGGCGTACGATGTATAAAGAATAATAGAGAATCTATAAAAAGATGTGTCTTAATCGGAAATTTAACTAATGCAATCATTAAATTAAAAAATATACTGTGATTTTTATACTATGTGAGCATGGTGAATTGAATGACGCGATGTGAGCATTGGGTTTATTATAAACGTTATATTATACGTTATTTATATGCTACGTTATGTAAAATATTCTTAGATATATCTAGCTATCATTGATTCTTACATATATCTAGCTATATTCTATAATAAATAAGCTTGAGGAATAAATGAGTATACTATTCCTCCAAAAACCATGTATTAGATTAGGCCAACTTTGCCGAAAACTCAATGTAATTCGCACCATCAATTCCAAACTTCGTGGACCTAAGCACCCGTTTTATTGGTAATAATTTTTTGATCCCGTCTTTATGAGCAGGGTTCCCCCTAAGCTACGCATCCGGACGCCCTCACAATGCCTTTTATAATTGCCTCCCATCTAATTTGTCGAGCATCTACTATTTCCGTGATAATTCTGAAATCCTTTAGCTTTAATTTTCGCCTATGCATATCATGAATTATAAGGTTCATTTTGACATTTAAATGAATAAAATCAGAAAGACTGCAACCTAAAATTCTTTCTTAGGCCACAGTTCTGTAAACTGACCGACGTAATTATCCTGCCACCAAAATATGAAAAAATATTATGAGGGAACTATGATTATGAGCCCAGAAAAGCAATTATAAATAACAGACCTTTACCGCAGTTGTTGAGAAGAAAATGTAGATCTACAAATTCATTAAAATATATATTTTCAAGGCAACTGATGTTTTGATATTAAGTACTTAGGTCATTTCTTAGGGTTGTCTAGCAATCCGAAGATATTAAATATGGAAAACTTGCAAAAATATCTCCATCGACAAGTTTCGAAATTAAGACCTGTAGATCCTTTTCTCTAGTTCTTAATCTGTATTAAATCTCTTTTTCTGAGTTTTCTTTATTTAATCCTCTTTATTCTTCCATATAACTCTATTGTACATACTGTTTGTTGTAATTTTATTTTATTTGTACTGTATTTTCGTGGAATTGTTTCATCCCCCTTCTCTGCAGAACTTTTTTCGAAAAGTGGACTTTTTCTTTGTCGACCTTTAGTTGTAAATGTTTTTCACACTGTACTTACCCTTTTTACATCTAATTAATCTTTGTACATTTTATAGTGACATGCAAGTTTGAAAAAAGGCCAACATGGGTCTAACTTTGCCAATAAAGGGTCAAACTCTCCATCTATCATTAATCCGATCGCAAACGAGGAAGTGTAACTCTTATTCATAGCGGAAGGCTTTAATCTTTTATTTTACGTCGTCTTTATTAGATCGTAAATTTTCCTCACCCTTTAAGATTTAACGAGATTCCGGGACAGCGTCGGAAGCTAAAAACTGCCTTATTAATGATGCTCAAATAGCATCAGTCTCAATTAGCTGGTTCAAGACACACTATCCTCTACATCTTTCCTACTGTTTTTAATTTCCTACTGGTAATATAATCATCTTTGCATTTCCATTCTGAGAGAGTCCGGCTAGTTACACTGAGAGCGGATCGCTTTGCTTGCACAATTTAAGTGAGATTGGATACAGCGCTCTAAAGGTATCAAAGTGATTAATCTGGAAGAGAGTGATACATCTTTGCGAAGCAGGTTAAGGATAAATGCGAAATAAAGAGCACAAATTTATGAATTCTTCGTTGAGATAAAAGTTGATGTATAACTTAAAAAGTTAGGGAAAACGTTTTAATTAAAAACGACAGTCTTTCAGCTCTAGTTCGTAATATCATTGGTCCTAATTCCTTAATTAAATTTCATTTAGTTTCTGCATTTTTAAATTTTATGATTGCACACAAGTAAACAAGTAAATAGTAAATTTAATAGTTATTTTTTCATCAGATATTCGAAATGTTTATTATTTAAAATTTTGTAAAAACAATGAACACACTACGATGATAATTAGCTTTGGTTATTAACGATTCCCTTTCGTGGCATCGTCTCGATGACAAAATATATTGAAAAGATAATACCCTTATTTCCCCGATAGACGACCTTATATTGTGCATCTTTTACATTAATATGCTCATCGTTTAAAATTTCCGGAAGTTAGTAAACATCTACAGCTCCTAAATGAATCAAAAACTCGAGAAACGTATCTATTACTTATACTCAGCAGTTAACTGCATCTTCTATCGTTGCAGCCTCCTCTGATATTTTAAGTGAAGAAGTAATTATCAACAAACGAGCTTAATTTCCACTCCAATACATCTTGTACTTCCTGCATAGCATGAAAATTCTCAATTGAAAGCAATACGTATGTAGGTCACGCACTCCCCGACTTGGAGCCCCAGCAGGACCACTGTATATCAGGACGGATGGCTTGAAAACAATTTATATGCAAGGAAATTCACTGAACTTCCGATATATTTTTACTCCACTGCCTTGAAAATGCTCTTTTATAGCGATTTGTTTTTAAGCTATGAACCTTCCGACTTACTTAGGAGACCAAAGTGAATGGATTGTTCTTGCTCGGTGGAAAAAACATCGTAGAATTATCCGCAGTTTCCCAAGCAAATATACAAGGTTCTTCTATTTCGGATTTATGTACTTGACCCATTTTCTTGCACCATTAACATTCTCGGCGTAAGCAAATGATCCCCACGTACTCCATGGTGATAATATCCGCTCGTATAAGATGGCGTTCCCTTATTGTTTCCACATTAATAGATTCACGAGGTCGGGCTTTGACACTCAGCTATCGTTATATATTTAATGTGCCACCATTTCTCGTAGCGTTTTACCTCTACACTTATTTTGTCCTAGATATTTTTATCGACCGACGTAGATAAAAATGTAAACGTGAAAAAATGGGTTGATCAGTATTAAACTCACAACAGATAACCAGATTCGAGTGTAGTAAAATAAGTTACTTGATGAAATACAGATTTCGGTCACGAAATAATATAAGGAGAATTGTGGATATCGTCTTCCGTGTATGCTATTCACTCGCCGAATTATTGCCTTTTTAAAAGTTGGCAATTCGATTGTTATTCAGCGATCTCCCATAGACTCTTATACGATGAATTCTCTCTGTGACACGAAATTTCGGTCTAAGAGGGAATGATTGAGAACTCAGAAATTTTCAAGTGGCAATAGATTAGGGATATGTAGCAGCGGTAAATACAAATGGGGTAAAGGTGGGTTTCTATTCCCCATGTGAACTTACTACACAATTATGATTGTCAGAAACATCAAAATTTCTCCACTGGAAAATACATTTTGTAAACGCATATCTACCATAAGCTATGTGTAAGTTTATGTGGTTTTTGAGGGTCTTTATGATATTAATTTGTAAGTTATTACGATTAATTGTTATCAATTATGACTGTTACAATTAATGTCAAATTTGCAATTAAAATTTTGGCCTGAGCCAACGATTAGCCCCCATACATTTCACCCACTCTTGAAAAATAAAAATTTCAAAACAGGAGAGCTTTGCATTAGAATTAGTAGATAATATATATTAGCCAATATTACGAATGAAAAATATAATATCTAATGGAATAATAACAAGAATCCTGAATCAATTCTGGACGATCCATATTTCTCTAATAATCAAATATTTTCTCTAGATTTCAAATATATTTTTCCGACTATGTAAGATGGCTGTATAGCCTAATGTTTTAACCTTATTACGATATTAAAACTGAAATTTTAGGCGTGACTTCGTGGAAAGACATAATACAATGAAAGCAAAGACGTAATACTTTTAAAGTACTACTTTTAAAGTCTTTGATTTCATTGTATTATTACGATATCGCAGGAGAAGTGACAATGATATATCATAACCTTAATAAACCGGGCTACAGTCCCAATCTTCACAGACTTTCTTCTGTTTATTGTAGTATTATTGTTAAAGTTAAGTGCTTCGGTTAATTTGCATACATCGCATGAGCCACAACCGGCACTCGTTTTCAGTAAAGACGATCATCTACCTCTTTGGTAGCCCCTTTCCTTATATCCTTCGAGTGCAATGGGTTCCAGCAGCCCCGAAATCATTAAAAATACCAATACGCCATGTTGAAAATAAAAGTTAGGATAAACTCTTGGTGAATAATGGTAAAATCATTGGATTTATCCAATTTAACTGTATGAATCTCTCGGGAAAACAAAATTGAAACATATAGATGTGAACGTAGACATTTTTCTCATCTGAGAAAAACATATTAATGGACGCAGTTTTGTGCACAAAGTTGGTAGAGAATTGAATGATAGAAACGATGGTATTATGTGTAAATTCTGTGTTATCTCTAAACTTTACTTTTCCTCTGTCTTTCACAGGTCCTACCCGGTCTTTACGTCGGAAATTACAGAGATTCAAAAGACGCCGCGCAACTGGACCGTTTTGAGATAACTCATATCGTGGCCATTCATGACGCAGCTCGGCGACTGCATCCGGTGAGTACTGATATCTTTACTCCCAATCCAACGTATCGCAGCATATGGATTCCTCCATTTAAATATCTCGGGAGCGAAATTTCTATCCATAGATTATCAGGGTTTTGAAAACAAACTTAACATATTTAAACACGTGTGGAACAATTCGTAAAACTTTGAAATATAAAATCAAAGAAACTAAACTGAAACTGCAAGATGATGGCAGTTCCAAGAGCATTGCATGGTGTAGGTGAGACGTGGGTACTTCAAATGGATACAAAAATATAATTCAATCAGCTGGAATGAAATTCTTGAGGACGATGAAAGGCTGCACATTACGAGATAGAACATGAAATGAGATTATAAGGGAAGATTTGAATATTTTATAATTAGAAGATAAAATAAAAGAGTACTAAATCGAATTATGCGAAAAATTAGGAAGAATGGAGCCGGACCATCTCCCAAGAGGTGCCTTGGAGAAAAACCCTTAGCGCAAGACGAAGAAGCACTGGACGCCCGAATCCAGGTCTTACGGCCCGAATTATGCAGGTTTCCGGAACAGGCAGCATTGCTTAATTCGTGAAGTGAAGAAGAAGATATTTCCCTAATCCACCTATAAAGCTAACGATTAAAAACATGACAAATCACTATAAAAAAGTGCAATAAAGAAAAACACTGTGGAAAGAATATACAACTGTTTCACGAAAAGTTAATCTTCACAGAAAATGAACAGAATTAAATGTTGCCCAGAACGGTGCCTGTTTATCAGGAGAAAAATTATTAATTGAGGAACGATGTTGAAACTAGGGAAAGCATACATATCCCCATCGTACGTTTATATTTCGGATATTTTTCAAAGTGGTTTATCAGCGGTAAATTCAATAATTCGCAGCCAGAGGGTAAACAATTATGCTTTTCTGTCTTTATATTTTTTATTGGTAAATATTTTAGATATTTCTTTTGAAAAGTAGCGAAATACACTTGATTCTTATATTTTAAAAGGATTTAAGAATCATTGATAATACGAGTGAGACCTCTATTAGTACAGAGTTGTATGCTAACTTGTATGAATAGCAATGAAGTATGTACCTTTTGAATATCTGAGAGACCAAAAATGTTATTCAATCAGCGGAAACGAGGGATCGAGAGAATTTATTCAAATTAAGAAAATTTACCGGTTATTCGGAGAATTAAGTCTTGTTTGCAAGTGGAAAAGGAACCTAAGTCCATTCAAGAAGCAATGAACAAAATTAGACTTAGTTTTTCGAAAACTGTAGAGAAGGTAACGTGTATTTTTAGAACATGTAAAAAAGTTCAGAATTTAAGATGAATCACAAAGACGATAATTTATAAAAAATTAAAAAAGAAGCTATACTAGTAGTAGGTTTACTACAAGCCTTTCCGAGGTGGAATCAACCCGATCATTTATTATTGAAATTAGAATGCAATAGAAACAAACTATTTAAATTTTGCACTATCGGTCACAGATAGGTGTCTATCACAGATATTTCTAATCGTGTCAACATTCCGTACAAATAAATCCCGCAAATAAAATTTCTAACAAAGCTTGGGCTTTATTTCCATAATCTACCAAGTCTGAAGATAATGGAAATATAATATTTATAAAGTGCCGCTTCAAATTTTATAGAGTATCGCTCTTTTTGTTCTCGATTTCAAATCAGCGAAAGAATGGATTGCAATTCCTCCCCATTTTAGGATGGGAACTATTTTTTTGGAAACTTTCGATGGATCCCTTTCAATCACAATTCACGTTTTTCTATTTCTCTTAAATTTCCAATGCAAATTCTCCTGATTTTAATTCTTTCGGAAAACACCATCGATCTCTCCTATGCTATGAAAGCAACCCAATCAAACACGGCCCATGGAGATGAGTCGCTGCATCGTGTAACAAATGTTTGTTTGGCAAACGTAGGTGCCCTGAGCTGAAATCCCTCTAAATCACTGACTAGCTCCTTCGTGTATGGAACCCAAATCTGAAAGGCATTCAACCAGTGGTCTAGCTAATGAGAAATAGCATGTTTAGCAAACTGCCTTCAGAACTTGACCTACTATTCTTTCTAAGACAAGCCCTCCATTTGCGGAGCTTATTTCCACTTGAACCCTTTCGTTTTCTCATTAAAGGTATCGCTGTTTTTATTTCTTCAATGACCGTGAACATCAGTGAGAAACAACACTTCATCAAGATTCGTTTCGTGATAATCCCTTATATGAAACCGTTCCCTATGAAGTATTTAATGAAAAAAACAGGAATATAAACAATACACGACCCGCGTGCTTCATCAGACCTGAATATGAGCGGTGCAAAAAATCGTGAGCGTCACTACTTTACTCTAGTTAGGCCCAAACTAGATTATTATACATCTTAGATTAGTTATTCATCCAATATATGAGACTTTTGCAGTTAATCGTAGGATTCGTGAGTTAAAAAATGTCCGGGGTAAATCCGTGAGTTTGGTTGAGAATTGTTACGACGAAACGATAAGCGTTGCCAAGATGCTCTTCGATAGAGGATCTAAATTGCTAAAAGATAGAACATTAAATTTCAGGTTTAACTTGCTCAATCAATTCGGAGATACATATGTAAATATATATCACACGTCCACTCTGTTACATCTGCCGACCGGATACAGCGAGAGAAATTAGGGAAATAGATGGTACTAATCTCTTCAAAGACTTATTAGTCCCGCAGACGATATAAGACCGTAATTGAAATAATCTAATTATCTATGCACCCCATGACAAATGCCGAAAGACAGCTTGCAAGATGTAGATCATGCAGGTTTACTACGAAATATGAGTTGCTTATTTTAATGTTTTGTGGTTCATTAAAGGTTTAGACGAACAGTTCAATTCAAACAGTAAAAGTTTGTGTGCGGTTGCTCTTTCTTAGATACTACATCATGATGAATTATAATAAAATTACATTATTTAAATTAGCTTTCAGGGTGAGAAATGCCAGGGTGGGAAACAAAACTTTCCAATTTATCACACATATATAGAAAAAAAGCGCAATCAGTGTAACCAATACCTCTAAATTTTCCTCGCTCGAGGGAAGATATAATAATTTTCAAAACAAATGCGGCGAATCATTGATAATTAACTCTCTCCGTAGACTACAAAGAGAACGCTCGATTCAAACGTTGATTAATATTTTATATCACACACAATTGCAATTAATAACGGCAAACTTGTCAAATGCGCGTAGCAGACTGAAGCAAAATGACAGAGCTTTGAATGGGGGTAAGTATTTGATTGACGACCACTAAGCGCGCATGAGGTCAAAGCGGGAAAATTAAATAAATAAATCATCCGGGTACAATAGAGATGGGAAATATGCCTTTTGGGAAAAAAGGGAAACATTTGACGGCAGCGACAATGAAGTCGGCGTCCGCAATAGAGAGCTCGCGGCAAAAGTCTGCTCGAGTCAGGGGTTGTCGAGATGGAATCTTCCGCGGTCGATGATCGCCAGCGGAATGGGATGAAACACCACGGTGACAAAGGAGAGAAACGGAGAGTGAAAGATACTGCCAAAGGAAAAGCGGGAAGGATAAATGTTTAATCAGGGATATCTCTCATTAACTTTATCACACGAACTACATCAATCCGAAGGCGTATGATATTCAACGTCTCTTCATGATGGAGGCAATACCTTTCATCTGAGTCGTTAAAATTTCAACGAGTATAAATACAGGCGTGGTAGATCTCTGATTAGAAAGTGATTCAATTAAAGTTGTGGTAATGTATGAGATGGCCGTTTGATGAGATCAAAGATCATTATTTTAGAGAATGAGCAAAGTTTATTCGAGTTGGTTTCATTAATCCTTAGAATTTTCAATGAAATATTTATTAAATTCATTTTTATTTTTCTGATACTCATTGTTAACAATCATATATGGAAAACTTATTTGAAAATCGTCAGTAATGTTTTGATATCTGAAAGGGTAAGAGAATTTCAACGTATAAACGACTTAGATTATAAACAAAAATCCATAAGAACTCCCGCTGCATAATTTTTTCTATTCATTTAGAAGACATTAAAGAATCAAGCGATTCAATCATTATCTTCAAATGTAATTCATCTGAATTTCACTCATTTAATTCGTTTCATTATGGATAATTCTTCTGCGTTAAAACAGGAATATTGGAGGAATAACATCCATGATATTTACAGTGGAGATCTAGAATAAACTTCAACGTTCAATGATAGATTTTTCCAGATGTACGAACATGCATTAATAATATATTTACAAGCGTAATGAAAAGGTTTTCCTCGGTTCCATCATTTTATTATTCTAGTGGAAGATTAGATTTTAAAATTATAATAATTATGATTATAAGTATTTTATTCTGCATACATAACAAGTAAAATGGAAGAAATATAAATCTTATGAAGAAAGGGAATTTTATGAATGATTTACTTAAATAATAATTAATAAAATGACGATATGAAAAATAAATGATAATTTAATATCAACTTCAGTTGAATTATATTCACTTCAGTATTTACTGACAGTTCATAAATGCTAATATAGTGTGCAAGATAAGTAATAGGACAGAGGATGACACTAAAACAATAATCAGCGTCTCTGACTTTGGAAAAGTAGCACTGGACCAGGGCATCGAACCGAAACCGAACAGAAAACCAAAATCGAAAGGAATCAATATGTTTGGCGAAGTAAAAACCGAACACGGGCCGAAATAATTGAAAAGCTTGATCCCGAAACCTTGAACCTTGAAACCGAAATCTGATATTTGTTCCGTTTTCGATTTTTTGCACACAATAATTCACATTTTACTTAAGTTTAATCGGAGTAAGGTTGACTAAATGTATTAATTCGAGTTGCAACTAGTTGTTACTATGATTTATTCTAAAATTTAGCGTCATATAGTGGAAATTAAAAAAATATAAATAATAAAACAAAATCAGAAGTAAATAATATTATCATAGTAGGAGCAAAAAAAATTGTTCGAATCGGTTCGACGTAGGAAGAAAAAGTGAAATCGGAATCGCATCGATATTTATTGAATCGGAGCGAGAATCGGAACGAAAAATATATTAAGGTTCAATGCCCTGCATAGGACAGACTTCGATGATTCAGGTACTAGAACACTAGGGTATAATAATCTAAAAATTATCTCAGATATTTACAAAAAATCGCTCTTAGCAAAAATAAAGAAAGGAAAAAGTGATTTGAAAAAGATCAAAGAAAAAGGGAGCAGGTAAAAACTAAAAAAAGGGAAGTGGTGAACATATTTCTTTCGTCGGGTGTTTCGAATTTGCCACTAAGGGTATTTCGAGAACTCCGGCCAATTGCTGGGGGTCATCATTAGTCCTTTTCTCGGGACAAAAGTTCACTTTTTCCTCTGAGGGCGTTACTCATAAATAAAAGAATTAATTATGGTGAGACTGACCGTCTCCTTGTTAGCATTCATCGCTAAAAGTCGTTTGAGGAGCACGCCTCCGTGAGGAGAACTTTCTTAAAGTGACGTCGTTCCTTCAATAGTCTGATGAATACAGAGCGGCTACCTTCAATTATTTATGACGCAGACAAACTAAAATTTTATGCGACATGGAACGCTGGTTTTCTTCCTCTTAGTGCTTTGAATTGCTCCAGCTCTATTAAAGCTCTCAAAGAAACGGATCGCTTAAACAAGTAGTTCTGGTGGGTAGAAAATGTGCACTTTCATGCACTAAAAGTGTTTGCATTTAAACGGGAGAAAATTTCAAATGTTAGAGAGTAAGTTTGTTTAAGTCCATAGTGCAGTGCAGTATTTTGACATTTAACGTTTGCATACCAGCGTAATGGAAAACCTGTGTAAGTAGTCGGAGGTAGAGGAAATGTTAGGCATAATTCCGTTTAATTTTCTTCAGGAAATGCTTCTGAACTTTTAAATTAGAAATATCCTCTATTGCAGGTTTAGGTATGTTTCCATTTAATTAGGATCATTAACCAATCCTGCACATGCTTATGTTATACGAAGAAAATTTTTTACTGTGTACGATTAAATTTAATACGCTTGGGTAAGTACCAATTCAGATTTTCCTAGCTTTTGAAATGGAATACATTGTATTGAATTTGAGTTTATAAAATTGATGTGCAAAACTGAATTATTTTGTGTGTCAAATTAATTCTCACTAGCAAATAAATTCGAGTGATTTACTAAAATATACTTACGGAAAAGAGTGAAAAATATCAAAATCGTAATTTGTGAATGTCTATCAAAATAATATATTTTCGATTTGTGGAAAGGTTACCAAATTGAAAAAGTCATTTCAATGGAATTAATTTACTTTCACAAGGTTCGTTATAACAGGAACTATTTCGTCAACTCTCCAAATCTCAATCACACATAATTACCGACAAACGTTTAAATTTATACTTTTCGTTTAGCTATTCTGTTAGAATCTCTTAAGATAATTCAATTAATGCGTTTTCTAATTATCGAGGAAAGATAACTTGGTAACGCAAATTTAATTTTAAGTTGTATTTAGATAGAATATCACTTAAATACCTTTGCATGAGGATAATTCTAATTTTCTTTTAAATTTTCATATAGCGCACAAAAAATTCACGCCATTCCCTTTTGTGATAAACTAGCCAGCAATCTCTCTCGCATTACTTCCTCACGTAAAATTTTAATCTTTTATCACATAGAGTATTTTGAATATGTCCACTGAAATCATCACCGGTATATTATTCGTGTACTGAGCATATACAGAAAGGAGCTAAATAAAGAGCTGTGTGCGGTTAGCGACCCTTAATGAGGTCGCTGTGCCTTGAAATCTCTTTTTGCGAGAGAATGGAGCAGTCTAGACATCCGAAAAGAGTCGCAATGCAATCGTTCCAGTGTTTGTTCCGTAAAAAGAGAATTAGGCAAAATGAGGCCATTTAAACTTCAAATACCTCTGTTTTACATCATGACAAGTTAGCATGCGAATTTTAGCTCCAAGCGCCTTTTTCAACGCGATTAACTTATGCCACTGAAATTCCACGAAAGTTTTTCATTCTCCACAAAAGCGTGCCGTTTCCAGGTCAAGATCCACTGTGACCATGCTTCAAAAACCTAATTTACGGTGTTCTTATGCGGTTAAATGACAAAGGAGACAATGGACTAGTTTAGTGGTAATTTTTCGAGCCGTCGTTTAAACAATGATATCCTTTCCGAGAATTTATAAAAAGCTTCCTCTTCAACGTAATGATATTCTGGCAGCTAAGATTCTCATTATTCAAAATCCGACATGCAAAGGTCTGTGAGTTCATTTAGAATTGCATGATAAAATAAATCGCAAAATATTTTACATCTTTTCTCAAGCTTAAAATTAGAATCTTATCTTGATTCTTCTTCGTGATTCTTTATTGTAATGTACCGAGGTTATTTTACTATTATAATTTAAATTTAATATTCGAAATAAATAAATAAAATAAATATTAATTAAAATAATAATTTTTAAAAAATAAGTTTTCTGGACGTATCGTTACCAGATACCAGTATTAGCTTGACTTGTGAACTTAGATGGCAATAACTGCTAAAATTTATTAATTTTCTCAAGATTTCAAGCCTAGAATGATCAAAGGTAAATACTAAGGGCGTTACGTAATAGTAAATATTGAGCTATGATAATAGCAACAGGAAGGCACAGTAGCCACCATATGACGCCTGATGATTATGCAGGCAAATCGCAATTGTGTACTGCATTTGGCATGCATTCACGGCGTACTATGGGCCATGATTACCATTTCAGCATACAAAATATTTCGAGCTTGACTTAAAGCAGGGTTTCTCAATATTCTCTGTTCCTGTGTACCCTTTGGCTCAAAAGTAAACCATCCCGAACCACCAGATCTTAATAAGAAAATATTTAAATTTGATCTCGGTACAGAATGGAATTGCAGAGAATAGAGAGATGTGTTAGTAAACAACTACTTGTGGAATACTTAAACAGCATTATGTCCTGATTCAACTGCTATTCACCATGGATTCGTAGTCTTAGTCTAGTCTCTAGTTTTCGCTAGATCTAGTGACTTTTTTGTTTCAGTGACATCTCGCACTTCTTAGTGAATATTCTCTTACGCCGACCCACCTCTACTTACTCTTGATGTTTGACTTTTCAGTGATATTTATTTCTAAGTATAGCGATTTTTGCCAACTTTTTTTGGTGCATCCAGTGACATTTTCAAAATCAGTTTCGACCACACCACACGCTCAATTTAAAAATCTCTGAAATCCAGTTTCCCGTTTTCGGCATATAATTATTATTACTCAAAAAAACAAATTCCACTACCCTAAGACCAGCCTAGCACTTCTTGATTAGGATAAGCCTCTAAAAATGAATAGCGTGCATAAAAAAGGAAAATAATAAAGCGTAAAATTATCTGTCATTACGAGTAATATAGTCGTAATTAAATTTCCAGTTTCTTCTTATAAAATCAAAACCGCCTTACTTGAAGCTTGTGGTTTGTCTTTGGAACCACCTCACTAGATTATCAGCAATGTTGTCATCTTTTTCTTTTAAATGGAATTCTACGCAACGTTGAATTATTCTCCTTTGACACGTATAATTGGTTAAAGGAAACATCCGTTACGGACCGTTAGAGAGCTTAACCTTTCCTGGAACGTACTGTATCCGAAGTTTTTTCCTATCTAGGACGACACATGGGGTCCTTTCTCTTAGAGTAGCGATACCTTCTCTTCTACTTCCACATCGCTTGACCATATGCTGTGTACGTTTTCTGGATAGCAAAAAGGGGTCGCAAATGTCCCTCACTGAGGTACCCTTAGGGGAAGTAAATATAGAAAAAGATGGAAGATTTTTATTTCTAACTTGTAATACTTATCTAAAATTAAACATGCTCCCTAAAATATAGCAAAAGGAATATTTTATCATATAGATGAAGTAGTGAACAACAGCTTTCAAGTGATTTTCATCTATCATAATAAATACTGCATAGCAGTATATCCCAAACAGTGTGCCGCTAAAAGTAGTACGTAATTGCAAAATAAATTTTATTGGTCCCGATTCAAAACTTTGGAAGTTTTTATAGATATTTCTGTAACATATGTTGGCAAAAACACAAACAATTCTCAACAGAATGACTGGTATTTGCAAATTTCAACAGTATTTATCACAAATGATTATTCAGTTGTTGAATTCTATGCTGGTCAATATCCTCGATTAGCTACCTATGCAGTTAAATCCCTGTTGCCATTTAGTTAATCTTGTTTACAAGAACTAACTTTAACAGCCATCATGGAAAAAAATAAGTAACACAAACCACTGCGGATAGTAAATGAGGAGTTTCGAGTTAATAAAATTTAAAGCCAAGTTTCGGAAGGTATGTGTGTATAGATATGAAGTTTTACTTCACATTTATATATAAAAGATATTTACTTACAGTGGGGGTACCTTATAAGAAATTATCCATCCCAAGGAAGCCATGTTGTAAAATAGTTAAGCAGAAACTGCCATACGGCGAAAATTCATTAATGACCTTAATTTTATTTAAGTTTTACATCACCAAGGAAAAAAGGCGAGTCAATGTCCGTGATTTTATAATTTCCCGACTCTTAATCTGAAAAGTGATGTTACTCTAGTCAAAAGCAATCTTTCAACGAGTTATAAATTTCTATATAGCTGCGTTAATTAGTTTGTGTTTGACTGCTATTGACATGAGATAACTACATGTATTTTCAAAAATGGAAAATAAGCAAATTTCGTACGCTCATTAAGCTTTTTTTTTGCGAAAGAGAACCATCGCTCAAATCAAAGAGAAGCTTAATAAATACTAAGGGGACTACGCACCATTGATTTCAATGGTAAAAAAGTGATTGACTGAATTTCGTTGTGGTCGCACAAGCACGAGTTACGCCGAACGTTCTGGACGCTTAATTGAGGTTTCTACATCAGTAACGATTGAAAAAATCCAGTATATGGTGTTGGCCGATCGGAGACTGAAAGTGCGCGAGATCGTAGAGTCCAGAGACATGTCATATAGCTCGGTTTTTTCGATTTTTACGGATCATTCTTGTATGAGAAAGTTATGCGTAAGATGGGTGCCGCGCTTAATTTCAATTGACCACATAAGGTGTGCGTGACAACTTCACAAGAGTCCTTGGCGTTATTCAGTAGAGATTTGGATGAGTTTTTACGTCGTATCCTAACTGTAGAGGAGATATGAATACCAAGACAAGACACCAAGCAGCAGTCGAAACAGTGGATTGTCGAGACGAATAGGCGCCGAAGATGACCAACGTGTCTTTCAGTCAACAAAGTCAAGGCGACAATTTTCTGGAATGCACGTGGTATGATGCAGATTAGGGCGTATCGAAAAACAAAAAAAAATTTAGTAGCGGAAACATAATAGGTTGGAAAAGCTGCCTTTTAGGCTCAACGATAAGTGTGCAAAAGCTCGGTTAGTCTTGAGCCCGATCAAAGAGCTCAAAAATTCAAAATTTTAGTGAAAATTGCGTTTTTTAGGAAAGTTAATTTTTTACGGAGCTACTAAAAATTTTTGTTTTTTGGTTCGCCCTAATGCGCATTGATCACCTCCAAATAGGAAGAAAAATTAAAATTAAATGGAGAATATCACACAAACTTATTGGACCGTTTCATTCGAGAACAAAAGGAAAAGTGACCACATTTAGCCAAAATAAAGTCCTCTTCCACAAGGACAATGCAAAGGTCCACATGTGCGCGGCCGCTATGAGAAAATTAAACGATTTACCAACTTCTACCATATCCGACATATTCTCCGGATTTCAGCAACTATTTACTGTTTCCAAATGTAAGGAAATGGCTCGATAGGAAGAGAATTGGTTCAAGTTATGAAATCGTCGCTAAAATAATACATATTTTGCTGTCCTCGACATATCCTATTATTTAGAAGGGGTAAAGTTAAAATGAGACAGCATTGGAAAATAAAATTTAAACTTAGGTATATTAAAATATTATAAACATCTATTGAGAGGGGATTTGGGATTTTGCTTTTAGATATTGTTAAATGTATAATGTTTTGTTGTAAAAAAGAGACCTTATC
Source organism: Pachydiplax longipennis (assembly GCA_036926295.1). Taxonomy (NCBI): domain Eukaryota; kingdom Metazoa; phylum Arthropoda; class Insecta; order Odonata; family Libellulidae; genus Pachydiplax; species Pachydiplax longipennis. The sequence goes on along the minus strand of JAVFKF010000009.1, from coordinate 39,815,370 downwards.
CTGCTGGACAATATAGTGATGTTATTTAGGGATATGAATAATATGAGTGTAAAAGGGGTTGTAATTTATTTATGTGGCTGCTTGTGGCTGTCACCTGACTAATGTCAAATTGTAGCGATATGTTAATAATAATAATAATAAAGGGTCTTTTTCTTGAACCACCTGAGTTTTATATAAAAAGCCATGGACTTATTGACCCACCCTCGTATGCAGCCAAAAATAGGTCTTACATGCCTGTCAGTTTAATAATCCCGAAAATACGGAACTTAATTGTCATCGGATTCCGGTGAAGTCGACGGTACACACTACATATCGAATTGTAACGCGATAAAATCAGCAGGATTTGAATCCCCTGGAAGTTATGCAAACATATTTCGTAAAAGCATTACCGTTTGCCAATATTCACGGCGCACTGTGGAAAGGTCAACTCCCTATTCATTGAGTAGAAATATCTCAGTGGAGCTTGAGTTGGATTCCGTAAATAAACAGGTGCCTAAAGCTCCAATATTGCATCTTTAACAGCAGCTGATCCATAAAAAATGAAGATGGACAGACTTCTCTTTCCTGTACAAAAGCATCTCCCCAAACTGCACCGCAGAGAATCGCATGACTGCCTACACTAAAGCGTACGGTGATCAATTATTCATGGTATATTCAGCGAACCGAGAACGGAAGAGAGAAGCCTACTCTTTCTAAATAAACGAAATCGGTTATCGGACTGAACTCTGCAGGAGACACTCAAACGTCTCCATAACAGGCATTAAAAAAATTTTGCTCTCTCGAAAATCCGCTCAAAAAATCAAATGGTGCTTTGCTGAACTTTTTCGGTGAAATTTTCGGCAAAAAGAATCAGCTAATGAGGAGAGTTTTCCAATGGAGGTTTTTTTAACAGGCCGTTTACTTTACATTGACGCACTGACATTGAGAGGGGAATGAGGAATGTGACCTGAGTACAAACCAATTTCACGCTGTGGTAAAGACGGTGATAGTCATAGGATAAGAAATTCAAAGTAGAAAGCAGGGCAAACACTATACTTGAGAATCGAGTATTTTCCGCTCACGAACAGAGAAGCCAATTTAGTTTCCATAATGCCGCTTTCTGCGCCCTAAACATAGCTATAAAGTCGCTAAAACTCATAAAAAATCGCTAAAAAGTCGATAAAAATTATAATGGCTTTGATTTGCTCTTAAAAACAGAACGTTGGTTCAAATATCAAATGTTTTAATGAAGAGATATGAAATTTAAGACTTCTATCAAGTTAATGAAATGTTGTGTTGATGTATGTATAAATTAAATATGGTTATGCAAGAGAACGGGGTATACATAACAAGACACGCTGGATGAAGAGCGGGAGTTCGCTGAAATTGAAAAAATGATCGCTTGAAGGAGGAAAAATCTCTAAATTCAGCGAAAAAAATTGCTGAATAGGCATCTATGCTCATGAAAAATGTGGTTAACAAACAATGGAATGTACAAGAGAAAATTGTGATCATTTTGATAAGAAAAAAATTAGTAAACAGAAACGCGATGCTTTGTTCACTTTGTATTCAGTAACAGTAGCAATTTACTTAATTATTTACACAGTACGTAATTATATAAATAAACGTATTTAGTATATAGTAATTGCAAGTATGTGCATAAACAGTTTGATGTCCAATCATGTAAAATAGACGCGAGATTGTAACTTGAATGTATAAAACATGAAACATTCAGGGATAAATATACAAATTATATGACCATGCTATTTCTATGCCCATGTCTTGTATCTATTTCAATCGTTTAAAAGCCTTCCAAAACAGGCAAAAATATTGGCGAAAAAAACAGAGTAATGAATAAATTAAATGTGTGTTTTTTTCTTTCAAGGAAAACAACAGATGTAACGATAGCAAACGATATCTATTTTCTTTTGGAAAATTATACGTGTATTTGGAAAAATGCATATGTCCGCGCCAACTGAATTATACGTGCGCACGTTCCCGTAGAATTTTACATAGTAGATAGACATACGATGTATGCAACTTTTGAAAATTTTTCGCATGGTTATTAACACCGATAACCTCAACAATGGCTTCTATAATGACTTTGAGAATGATTTTCTGGTCATAGGAGAACTCCTGTTCGTTCGGTTGGAGTAATCATCTGATTTGAATGAGAGCGGTCGCTCTGAGGTGTTTCGAATAGACCTCCCTGATTTTAACTGATGTTTGGATTTAAGTTATGTTAACAGAAAGTGTAATAGTCATTTAAACTCACAAAATTTACGAAATTTGTTAATCAATTGAAGGAGCCGTTACTAAATAGAACTCCATCACAGGAAAAAATACAATAACTTGGTAAATTTCTACAAAAATGTTTTAATTAACATAAAAATTTAATAATTAAACATTTTTGTAGAACTTTACCAAGTTATTGCATTATTTCCTGGAATTCGTTAAATTTAAATATCAAGTTCAACATTCTACGGGACACTTATTTAAGTTCTTCCCACACGACAGAACCATGCTCGTTTGAATTCGTACCCCTTATTCACATCTGAGAATACCTATCCACTTAACTGCAGCCCAGAAAAACAAGTGACGTGAGTTAATTTCCTTCGAAACGACGCTTCTGTATGACGTTTTAGCGACGCGTTATTCTCTCGCTTGGAAGTAACAGCGGTACCTTATACGGTTTCCCAGAGCGTCACCGCAAGCCCTTGCTAAACTGTTGACACTCTCACCCCTTGCTCTGAATTTCTCTCTATTTTCTCTCCCCAGGACAAGCACTACCTCTGCGTCTTGGCCTCCGACTCTCCGGACCAGAACCTCTCTCAGTTCTTCCCTCTCTGCAACGATTTCATCCACGCGGCAAGATTACGGGGCGGTAACGTCCTCATCCATTGGTAACTATGGCCGCTATGTGCCAAGCAACTATGTCAACAGACATCTCTTTTGCATGCTATTTTAATCTCCCGCGACAGAGATATCTCTATGCCCTAAGGTTAAGATAAATAGAATTCCGAATAGATTTAAGGAGAAGCAGCACATCCAGCAATTCACGACATGAATGATTGTTTCTGTTATTACTAATTTAACGCACCGCCTATTTCATTCTGCATTTTGAGTACCAAACGCAATTCACCATAATTGAGCAAGAAGCTCGAGCTATTGAAATTTTATTAGTATTTTGACTATTCTGTCTAAAGAATCATTCTCGATATTCAAAATACAAATGTAAATACACGTACATCAACTTCTAAGGCTTGATATTACCGATATATGTAAAAGGCTAAATTTTGAATTTCAATCTAATAAGGGGTGAAAAATAAAGTTAATCTGTCAAAATTTCTGGCAAACATATTTAGAGCTAAAAACTTTTCAAGGATATTACGAAATGAATTAATAATTTCCATAACACCTATTAGTGAATATCTCTCCGTTCCAAAAAGTGACATAATTCAAAAATATATTCATAAATTTAATCCATAAAGCTGTACTTAATTGTACATATATTTAAACACTAAAAAAAGGAATTTCTTCACCAAATGTTATCTTTTTCATAAATATCTCAGAAAATTTAAGCGAGAAATTTTGTGATAACAACCCTCCTTTAGTTAAAATATTATTTAAGTTGTGTCTTGTCCATTTTCCAACATCTGTCTTCGGTATGAATCAAAAAAATAATGTCTCAATTTTATTTTTCCTATAGGGAGAATAGATATTCTGATATTCGAAGAGGCTAGTAAAGCGTTTTCCTTTCTTTTCAAGCAAATAGTTTTCTCTCGTTTAATTTGTAAACTTTTGTTGAAAACGACAGCAAATAGTGCAATATAGAATGAAGCAATTAAAAATCTTACCAAAGAAAAAATTAGCGGGAAAACGTGAATCACACCCGTATAATTCTGAGAGAGTCTCTTCAAGTTATTATCATATTAATTTCGTGAACGTTTAATACATTTTCATCACAACGCTAAATTTTCGAAGAAACCATTTCATAGAGAGATATTTTGCGGTCGAACCTCAACGAGATGAGAGCTTCTGAAATAATGATAACTTCACACATATAAAAACCGCTGGACCGAATGAAAAGAGCTTCTTCGTAAAAGATATCACTAACAAAACAAGCTGCAATCCCGAGTTAATGAAATTTTAAACCGCTCTCCCTCTGAATCGCATCTCTTGAGCAATTAATTAAATTTTCCATTGATGCTGCATCATTGACCATCTCTCATTAAATTTTTTGCTCAGAGGGAGCCGACTTTCATACGTTTCTTAGCATAAATAAAAACATCTGGGTGCATTAAAAACGAAGCTGACGAGATCGGAAATAATTAAGTCGGTTATTAGGCACTTTACTTCCCGTGAAAACGTTGCAGTCACTGTGCCACACCCATAACGTACTCGTTTTCTCGCTCTTTCGTGTTTCCTGAATGCCGCTATCCATTTTTCAAAACTCAGTCGCGCTGCCTGCCTACGTTTTCGAGGAAATACTTCCCCGTTAGTTGTTTCCTGTGTCAAAGCCTTCTTCAAGGAGACTGAATTTTCATCCTAATTACATTAATTACGGGGATGAACTAGAAAGGAACGGAGTATAGACGCTGTTATTATTCTGGAGCCGTTTTCAATAACGGCTTCATTTTTCTGCTCTGACGAGTTAAACGTATTTACTAAGGGCGAAAATTTTATCATCAATAAAACTATGGAGATCATATTCAATTTTAACAATGTTGTTGAATGAAAACTCACTGCCAAGTAAATCTTTTCGTGATATTTATCTGTGGATACCGTACAAATATTTAACGCGATACTTCTTAATAAATTAATATTTTATCATGGAAGTAAAAAATTTTAAAAAATAAATTTTAGTAACCGCTCAGTGAATTATTTCCGAAAGATGATGGATTAAATCATATGAAAGTATTGTACAACGTCAAATATTGAGCGCATCAACATATTAAACGAATAGTAAAATAGAGAGTATTTAAAACTTGGATTCAGTGCCAAGCGCGATCCCATATATATATATATATATATATATATATATATATATATATTGAAAGAAGAAATAAACGGGAGTGTTATGTAATTTTGAACGGTGATTAAAGGATATGGAACTTAAGAGTTGATCTCATCCCGGAGTTCCATGTACTCGAGTCAAGTTATTCAGATGATAAACTTCTTAGTCAGAGGTAGAGAACCTAATGCTGAGAACACATCCGTCTCTTTCGTCAGTTTCTGAAATAAAAAACGTCTATGAATGACACTTTTTTCCCTAACTATTTAATTATACCAAGCGAAAACAAAATATAAAATATTCTACTTAAGTATACTTTATTTTCTACTTAACTTTGGTAATTCATTTCCCTTAATACTTTTTCTATGTCAAACTATTTATAACGACAAAATGGCATAATCAGCTAAAGCATCCACCCGAAAAGTGAAAGATTCAGGTTCGAGTTCCGGTCCTGTAAGACATTTCCGTTTATTTCCTAGGTTTAGTTTACGTACTACAAAGTTACTTTTCACCTTTTATCTCAAATGTAGTCAAAACGTCGCTTAAAGCCAGCCTAACGGATTATTACATGGCCAAATGTTACATGCGGCTTTCTTATGAAAAATTAACAATCTCTTGTCTAAGATATGATCATGATTATCATATTATGATCTTTTGATGAGAATTATTTTTCTCCGCCGCAAAAATTTCCTAAAAATTACAGCAGATGACCTGATTACCCTAATGAACTACGGTACGTGCTCAGTTTTTTCATTAGCATGAAATATTATTGACCCAGATTCATGCAGTTCTCTAAAAGGAAAAATTTTAATTAAGAAAAGTAAGTATGTGTTCACATTTTTCATGTATCCGTAGAGTTCACGAAAGAATGAGCGAAAAAGTGAGGCTATTCTTCGTTGTAGGTTTATTATGAAAACTAGAAGTCAGGAAGTAAAAAAAATTAATCTGCATATTTGATTGGTAATCTAATTAGCTACTACAAGATCTCAGGCTGGATTACTCGAGGATAAACAATACTTTTTCTGCATATAAAGTAGGAATGTCATTTAATTTCGGATGCTCTTGGCCATGTCATGAGACTCGTGCTGTATCTCCTGCCTCCGGACGCTGTCACAAAGCAGAAAGAAAATACTAAGTAATTATTTATCCGAGAAAATACACATCGTTTGTATCCGTATATAGGTCGACCTTTAAATGCAAAATTTCCGTGGAAAATATCTAGATACATACGAGCTGGAAATGAAAGAGCTACCATCATAATCAGCATTTCCATTAAAATACGGGAAAGCATAAGCTCTACATCTCTTCGAGATAATGTATGCCAATAATCAACGAAGAGGAAATCGCATCTGAACTACTTCGTTTGTTAAAAGCTCGTAAGAGATTTTTCATGATTTTTTACGTCTTTACGAATGTGATTCCGGAACGAATCATCTTCGTTATCCATAGTGTCACTGTAAATGGTTCTTCGGAAAATAAAAAACATGAATTACATTAAATAATTCCCGGTAAAGGAATTTGATCCTTATTTCATGACACAAATCAATTTCTTAAATATGCACAAAACTAACAACATGCGAGTCATACTTTTGCTTTTCTAATCTATATCTTTAATAAGTAGGCAGCCTCCAGAACGATGTTTTATAGAAACCTAAAAAACGTATAGGTTAAAGAAGATTCTGACTAACAAATGTGATTCCAGTATTAATCGTTTCCGTTAGCCGAGTTTTCACTGTTTTCTCAAGGAAATGAAAAACATGACTCTCTATAAAATAATTTCCGAATAAGGAATCCGACCCTTATTTTCTGACACAAATCAATCTTAAACCTTAAATAAACATGTAACACCACATGCGGGTCACGTTTCCCAAACCACGGCTATCCACGGATTTAAGCACGCCATCAGGCAACCTTTAAAGTCTTTAAAACATCCCGTAAGAGCTGATCTATTTTGCGCATCGTTTTCGCAATCTGCAGGAGACGAGGTAAAATAGCTGAAAAATTTTCCACTTGCTGACTTCCAAGGAGAGATATTTCCACCTCGAGTGGGAGGAAGAATGAACTGCCGTAAGATGGCGAGCGAGGAAGGAAGGGAGGGGATGGGTTTGGCCACAACGTCAACTTGCGATGGACGTACCAGCCTCCTCGGGGGATGAGGGACACGGAGGGGGAAGTCTAGCAGGAAAAAGCATTAAGAAATAGGGAGGAGAAGCGGAGGAAATGAGAATGGCACACACGTATTCATTGCGAAATGAAATGGCGCTTGGAAAAGTTTCTTCCGAAATTTGCGACGGAAAAGAGGACGACGTAAAAATCGATGAGAGAGTAATTTTTTAAGCACTGACTCACGAATTTATTTATCATGAGCATTCCGGGGATTAGAAGGGAACGTCTTAAATTTTAAACAAGGAAGACGGTGAGATTGAAAGAAGGATGGCGAAAGACGGAAAGCAATGAAAACGAAAGCCACCGGTTAATTACTGCCAATTATAAATGAAACAGGTAGGGATAGGAAATCATCTTAACGTTTCCCTTAATTAAAATGTATGCATAATCCGTAGTTGTATCTTCAGCTTCGTGATGAAGTGGAAGGGATGGATGCAGACGGGTCTGCACCGGGAAAATTGAATGAGGTACGAGATGAGTTGTGCTCTTAAAGAGTATGGTCTAAACGAAGCAATGGCATACCAAAAGGCAATTAGGAATACATGGATCTATGTGCGGTACATATGATATATTTGATATAAATATACACAAAGAGTAGCTCGCTCTGGTGTGGTTTACCGGTTGCGCCAGCCGACGTATACTTTAACAAGGATCAAAAGTAGAATGATCTGTAGTGAAAATCATTTACCACAGTTTCCGAGCCTTGGCCCATAAGCCAAATCTCGGTATTCAATGAGGTATTCAATCAGGGAAACGCGAAGTGTAATAAAATACACTTTACACTCAACGCCAGCTAATATGGCGCATTTCTGATTTTCGCAGGCTTAAATCGCGGCTTACACCGTTCTATTCAAACGGCCTGACACCCTTTTAGTCAAACGGCATACATATAAATTTCACATAGAATGCATAGAATAATTTTACATAGATTACTACGCTTTCACGGGGATTAATAGCATATCAATATTTCATCTGAAATTCGCCTCACAAACGTTTTAAGTTACATTAAGTATAGGCATTCCAAAACGAAATTTTCTTGGGGCAACATTTGGAATGGAATAATTGTTAGCGACGAAGAAAAAGGCATTTTTAAAGTAAAGTTATAGATGGAAAAGGGAATGAAAAAAAGAATTAGAGAGTGTCATTAACTTGTAACACTCAAAACACAAACGCAGTCTATAATCCTTTGCATTAAATGTCTCATATGGATTAACAATCCGGAATAACATTGCATATTAGAATACACACAAAAGCAACATCCGTTTTCAGTAAGCAGCGCCTTTCTCCCTTCACACTCTATCAAAACATGTAAATGACATACCATTTGAAATAGTTCCAGTTAAAATAGACCAACAAATGAAAAATGCACCATTTTGTCAAAAGAGTCGAGTTGAAATATGAATTTGCCCATAGAGCTTCATAACAGAATGTGTAGATATCGTTATCTGATTATACAAATGAGGTATATCGTAACGGACACTGATACAGATATGAAGGTGTGTTTTTAGGTATGTTTCAGTGTTTTTGTAATCGTATGTAGCGATTGGAGCGTTTTTTGAAATGTATTTGGGTAGGGATATAGAGTATCAGTGTCTGACTGCGAAACTTTCGCTCAGGGCAACTAGTATCCGAGCGATGGTAGTTGGTTACAGGCCTTCAGCCTGAAGATGAACGTAATGATCGAAATCAGTCGACTATAATAAAAATTCTGTAGAAATTATTAGTTTTGTTTTGCTCGCTTATGACGGCGTTCCACGAAGTTCGTCCAGAACACCTTGATTTTATAACTATCTATTATATACAATTATATCCCATAATTATAGTTACTACATAGTCACAGTTTGTATCGCTCCTTGCAAATAAGCGTAGCTGTACTACAAATCTAATAATTTAATACATATTTCTTTTGGCAGTCCGCACAAAACTTCATCCGCAAATATACGATGGGAGTAAATAAAGGGTTAAAAGCAGAGAGAGAAGTGTGTGGAAATGGGGACAGAGTGTGAGAAAAGGCGAAGCGTGAGACAAATGGAGTAGAGGAACCCAAGAGAAAAAACAGGGATGAGGTAGGGAACGAAGAGGAAATGGAGTGGAGAAATAGCCAAGGGAAAAAGGGGAGAGATTTATGCGAAGAAGGGGCGAAGAGAAGCGGAAATGGATAAGAGAAAAGGAAATGAGCAAGGGTTTAGGGTTTAGAAATGAGAGATACCAAGGAAACGAGGAAGAGGAGGCTGCGATAGGCTCAGGGGAGAAACGGGATGAGTAGCTAGAAAAAGGGTTGGAAGAGAAAAGTTGGAAATGAAAGGGGTAAAGACTGAGATCTGGGAGTCGTATATTGAAGGTCAAGTTAGGAGGGTTTGGGTTGGGCTGGGTTGGGGTTGATAGGAAGAAGATGGATGGGAATGGTCATGGAGCCAAAGTTTCAGATGGAGTTGGAGAATGAGAGCAGAAGGGTCAGGGAAGGCAGAGGATCTTCGAGAAATGAAATATGAAGGGTTGAGGGAATAACGCTAGAGAGTGAAAGGTAAGAGGTTGATAACGAGTGGTAGGGTCGTGACAGTGTCGTACGGCGGCCATGGAAGAGAGAAAAATACGGTGAAGGAAAATTGGAAGAATGTAGTTGGGTACCATTAGTAGGGCGGAAGTTGGATGGATACTTTTGAAGGTTGGGAATTAGATTGGGCGAAAATGTAATACAAATCAAGTATGTGATGATGGATAAATCAAAACAGACGGTTCAGTTGAAGCCAAAAATCACACGAAATAGTTTTAATTGATAAAAGTAACTATGAGGAAGTCCTAATAGCGATTGAAGTCACTCTTTACAATAAAATATGAAACACATTTTAAAAATGTGTTTTATACTCTCAAACTTAATATATTGGCACAAACCAAAAATTTTCATATTTAATAAATGCACGGATATCAGAATTAATACATGCAGGAACCTTGCAACATAAATACAAAACCTTTAAGATATAAATTTAGAATCATACCAATACACGTCATAACTATAATAATTTCGAAATCGCTACTGACGAATCAGGTATCTTGATTCTTGACGGCCCGTATACCACTAATGAAATTATAAGTAGTCATCGACACATGTAGAATACATAGGAAATTCTGTAACACAAGCAAAGAAACATAAATCAGAAAAAGAACAGGACCCCGATCAATTCTAATCTCTTTATCCTCGCCAAACACTGGTATAAACTAAAATAATAACAATAAACACGCCAATAGTGTGAATTTCAATCTAATAAGAGCACAGTCACACTTCATCATTGCACTTAAGCAACAATAATAATTACTATTTTCTCTATTTGGACGATATGTAAAGTCCAATGTTACATTTACCCACATAACCTGACCCTGATCAATTATAATCTCTTTATCCTCGTCAAACACTAGTATGAAGTAAAATAATAATAATGAACACATCTATAGGACAAATTTCAATCTAACAGGACCACAATTGCAATTCATCCTTATCAACACAACCAAGCAACAATAATTATTATGATTTTCTTTGTTTGAACGATATTTAGAGTCCAATAGTACCGCTAGAGTCTGTACATTTACCCTCATAACCACAAACAACAAACCATGTTCCTACTAGGATCGGCACTCAGCGTTACTAGGATAGCACGCCAACCCCACCGAGGTCGTCAAAATAAAAAAGGGAGGAGACGTGAGAGGTAAATGGAAAGGTTTTAGGGAATGGATTGAATAAGCAAGATTGGAAGGGCGTAGTTCCAGTGACCGTGAACGAGTGACACGCCACGTGAACAAGGCAGCGAAGACTGAGTGGCAGCAGAAAAGAAATGCTGGAGGGAATAAAATGATTCACGGAACTGGGACGAGATGGAAAAGGATTAAGGCGAGTAAGAAAGGAGAATCAAAGAGAAGGGCATCGAAGGAGCAAAAATGAGGAACAGAGCTCAAAAAAAAGAACAAAGGAGCGTCGGACGCACGTGAAGGGACTTAGGGAAAAGAGGGAGGGAGTGACGAGAGAGAGAGAGGTGTATCATAGAGACAAGTTGAGGCAGGATTTCGGAGTCGTGAGTGGAATGAGAGGAGTCGGGGCGGGAGAAAGAAACTTGGGGACGAATTGGAATCGATCCCGCGACCACCAAATGAGCCGGGTTGCCAAATCGCCACTGCCCTTCGAATCGTGAGGAATTCCTTCCACATTTCAATTAATCCGAATTCGTAACGTTATGAAACACGTCGCTTACTATGAGGCGGCTTTGAACCGATGAACACCAGTCTTCTTTTTAATGGAAAAGAGGACTTAATTAGCGAGCGCGCTAATCCGAAGCACGTGATTGCGGACTTAACGAACGTGGGCGAGGAAGCAACACCGTGGAAAACTGATTCGGAGGCAGGATTGCGATTATGCGATTAGAAATTGTCGCGGCTATTTTCAGCTACGGTGTTTATGAAGGCTGTGAACTTCATCACCGTGACTATGTTTACAGCTCGAATCGCGTTGTGACATTCACGGAGTTTTTTTTTTTAAAGAGTGAGGGAAATGTTGGAAATGGTTGGGAAATACAAGCATTAACTACTTCTAAAGGGAATTTTTTAACTTTGGAAAACTCTCGATGCATGCAAGAGACTCGACTAAACTCAAAGCGTTTAACTTCAGAATGATAATACTTAGTAGATGAATTAACTCAAAGCATTTAACTTCAGAATGATGATACTCATCAGATGAATGTACCAACCTTAATTTAATTGCTTAAGGTAACTTTCAGTTAATTTGCAAAAGCACAGAATTTCCAGGAAGAAGTGATACTCACCATCTATTCATGAAAATTTTATATAAACCCAAGAATTTCATTAAATGTGATAAAACCGTCGTAATTAATATTGTTACGAGAAAAAAGTATCTTTCACTCAAAAGGATGTGGAGATGTTTATGAATACATGCAAAAAAGTTTAAATTTTCAAAGAAGGATTTCTCTTTCTTACTCAAAACAATCACGATTCATAGAAGATCTCTAGAACATTTTTGAGCTGAATACTTAAACTTAAAGCAAAACATTTAATCTACCATTATTTCTATCTATCTCCCTGAAAATAATGTTTTCAATTCTACAAAATATTTTGATTTTTCCAACTTACTTACTTTCCAAATACGCTCTATCTCATTTCATTGAAATTCGATTATTTAGTAAGTATCTATTATATATAGCTAACTCTCCGGATATACCTATATATATATCTATTATATATAGCTAACTCTCCGGATATACCTATATCTATTATATATAGCTAACTCTCCGGATATACCTATATATATATATATATATAGATATAGGGGATACGAATTCTGACCATGTTCCACGAGCGCCATCGACTTCAGATTTTTTCGACGTACTGGCCCTACACTCTAGATGCCAGAATAATGCAGACATCGACACTAGCTATCATGAGTTCGATGCCAGAAATTCCCAAAAATTGCAATTTTCCCATAAGAATGCATTGCGCGGATTTTTGAAAATTATTTTGAGGCACTTATCGTTAAGATAGAGTAACCAAAATTTCGGAGGTTGAAGTTGAGGTAGTCTTCTATGCTTCTCATGGAAAAAATGTAGCCAAATGACAGTGAGTTCGACGCCAGGTGGATGCAAAATTCTTCCATAAGAAATGCATTGCGGAAATCTTTGACGATTTTTTAAAAATGGCTTCCCGATAAGCTGGAAAGATAAAACCCGGAATGGTGACAGAGGCGTGGGACCTTCCCGATAAGATATTGAATCGAAACTTTGGAACAAGTAAGGATGGCACTTATCTAATATTATTTTGCTGTCTTCTCTCACGATCGGGTTCTTAGTTCGTCGCCAGGCGGTCTTTGGCGCGAAGTTTTAAATTTGAACTGAGGCAGTACTTGGTATGATACTGTATTCAACGGATAGCTTGCAGTATGCAAGCAACTTTTACTCGTATATATATATAGGGGATACGAATTCTGACCATGTTCCACGAGCGCCGTCGACGTCAGATTTTTTCGACGTACTTGCCCCGCACTCTAGATGCCAGAATAATGCAGACATCGATGCTAGGTGTCATGGGTTCGATACTAGAATGTCCCAAAAATCGCAATTTTCCCATAAGAATGCATTGCGTGGATTTAAAAAAATTATTTTGATGCACTTATCGGTAAGATAGAGGAACCAAAATCTCGGAGGTTGAAGCTGAGGTAGTCTTCTATGGTTCTTATGGTAGAAATGTTGCCAAATGACCCTGACTTCGACTCCAGGTGGGTCCGAAATTCTTCCATAAGAAATGCATTGCTGCAATTTTTGTCATTTTTTTTCAATGCCTTCCCGATAACCTGGAAAGATTAAACTCCGTGTGGCGACGGAGGCGTTTGAAAACATTCTTTCATGAATTTCACAGTTCGTCTAGTGGTCCTTGGTTCGATGCAACGGGGTCATTCCGATTCCACCATGCATTTCAAACGGGGAAAACGGAATCTTATTTTAGGACCTTCCCGATAAGATATTCAATCGAAACTTTGGAATAAGTCATAATGGCACTTACCTAATATTAATTCGCTATTTTCTCTCACAGAAGGGTCCTGACTTCGACGCTAGGCGGGCTTTTACGCGAATTTTCGCAATCTGTTTTGAGACCGTTCTCGATGCGATAGAGCAATCAAAATTACGGTGTTTGCAGATGAGATGGTCTTCCATAGTATCAAAGGAAGAAATGTTAGCAAATGACCGTGTGTTCGATGCCAGGTGGGTTCGAAATGCTTCCGTAAGAAATGCATTGGTGAAATCTTGGATGATTTTTTTTAAATCCTTCCCGATAAGCTGGAAAGATAAAACCCGGAATGGTGACAGAGGCGTTTGAGAAGATTCTTTCATGATGTCCACTGCTTCTCTAGTGGTCCTTGCTTCGATGCTAGAGCGTCATTCCGATTCTACGATGCATTTCAAGCGGGAAGAACGGAATCTCATTTTAGGACCTTCCCGATAAGATACTGAATTGAAACTTTGAAACACGTCAGAGTGGCACTTCTCTAACATTCGTATGCCATTGTCTCTCACTAACGGGTCCTGTGATCGACGCCAGGCGGTCATTTACGCAAATTTTTAAAAATTGTTTTGAGGCCTTTCTCTATGCAGGAGACTATTCAAAATCACAGCGTTTGCGTTTGAAGTAGTTTTCTATAGAACCAGTGGAAGAAAGGTTACATATGACCGTGAGTTCGATGCCAGATGGATGAAAAATTCTCACGTCCGAAATGCATTGCGGCAATTTTTAAGATTTTTGCTGGATAAGCTTCGAAAATGATACCCGTAAGGGAAACTTATTGTAAATTTTCACCAATTAGCTTGCAGTATGCAAGCAACTTTTACTCGTATAGAAAACATCTCTCTCAATAATTCCATTCCAAGCAGTATGAAAATTAGATTGCCATAACACATGATAACTCAATTCTGATCGATATAATAAATGATTATTATTCCAATAAAATAACATGATAATTCCTATAGACTGTACCAAGCATTCGTTAAAAAAAATCAATTTCTGAAATAGACTGATCTAAAATATAAAAGGTAGTCAAAGAAACAATTTACAATCGAAAAAAGTGCGGTATTTTAAATAAGAATGATTTTGATATATAAAATTTCCCATAATTAGCTTTTGGGTAATAATTGGACACAAATGAAACAAAATTAATCATCGGTCATATAATATCTGTTCAAATTTTCATCGATTTTACGAAAAATTGGAAAAATAAATCAGAAAATCTCTCCCATCCTTTGACGATGCCATGTCAGCAATTTTCATTAAAATGACGTTCTGAAGATTATCGGCGCTAAAAATTAAAATAATAAATTTACATTTAGATTATTTTCGATTTTTGCACAGTCGGTATATAGCCGCAGGTTACAAGGGCTTGCCCCGGTACCGCCAATTCTTCACACAGTTTCGGAATCAACTCTTCATCCATCGATGATGCCATCACCTTCAATTATAATTCAGTCCTTCGAACGCTGTTTGCATTCATCGACAAAGAACCGGTAGGCTTTATTCGGTATAATCCTCAAAGTGTCCCGAAGTGACAGATTTTTTTCTTTGTTTTTCAAGCACATGTCATACGCTGTGCGATTCAAAAGGTACCAAAGGCTGCGAAGAGATAGAGTGGCCGAGGGCCCTTCTGTTTCAGGGTACGTCCCC
Organism: Pachydiplax longipennis; assembly: GCA_036926295.1. Taxonomy (NCBI): domain Eukaryota; kingdom Metazoa; phylum Arthropoda; class Insecta; order Odonata; family Libellulidae; genus Pachydiplax; species Pachydiplax longipennis. The sequence continues at coordinate 39,800,006 of JAVFKF010000009.1, read as the reverse complement.
ATTTTCCAATTGGTGTCGACAACTTGTTGCGGACATCCCTGTGTGCCCATTCCCTCTTTATTGTTTGGAGTTCGCGGTAAAGGTAAATCCACAAGAAACAAAAAAAACTTGCAGCAATTCCAGACGGGAGGATAAACGGAAGACAGCTGAACAAACTCAAGAGAAGTGAAATATTACTGCGTAGCGAAAACTCATGTTTCCCCATAATACTGTAATCTTATAAATTTCCGATCACTCGAGGTAAACTCATGAAACGAGTTCCCAAGGAATCGGGATATGAAAGGCATTATAAAGTTTGTGGGAGGAAAAACAATTTTCGAAATCCACTACATATGACTCAAATAATAATTTTAACGTATATGAGAAGCGAAAAGCTAGCCGGATTTCATGAGCAAATGACATTATTATATTTCATTAAGTGAATGAATTAAAAGAGAATGGAGAAAACTACAGGGATCTTAAACGGAGGTATCAGGTATCACGGGACGGAACAAAATAAAGATTGATGTGATATGGTCAGACTTTACTCTGTGTATGGGTATAGCACAGAAGAAAAAATCTTATCACCAGACGATCCTGCTGTGGAAGTGAAACCGGTCGCAAAATTAAAAATTGTGAGGATAATGTATTAAGTTTTTCTTCTCTGAGAATTAAGATACTTTTATACATATTTTATCCGCCCAGTTGAAGGACATAATATAGACAAGCGCCGTAAAGCGTACAAATACCATGATGTATTTCAGCATGATCATTTTACTAAGTTTGGCACGGGTTCTTGCAAGAATTCTAATAATATCTAAGAAATAATACAGGAATTTATTTTATGTTTCTCTAAAAACACTTTAATCAATCTATAAGCGTTTAAGAATTTTTTTCTTTTCGAATTGATTTGATTTCAATATTATCTTCCTCTCGGATTATTACGAGAGAAAATAAATATCTCGCAACTTTCTTTGATCTCCGAAAATGCTAAATTCTGAAAGCTCTTACTACCAACACGTTTGATCTTGAATGGAAAAGGTTTGCAAATATTTACTTGCTTTCAAAGGAAGTTTGGGGGGAAAAGAGTGAGAAAGGATTTCAACTTTTTTGGATGAGCTTAGGAACAACCAACCTGTCAATATGCATGAAACTAAAGATAAAGTACTTTCTTAGCTACTCTGAATAATGGAAGTTGGAAATTGAAATGTCCATTTTGAGAGTATTTTCGGATTCTTTTCATTTCATAAATTGCTGAAGGTTTTTAGCTGGGTAATCCTTAAAGGATTTATTTTCAATTCTAATATTTTATTCAAGTATCCATCTTAATCATCGCTTTCAATCAACTATCAAGGTAGAACAACGAAAGCAGGCCATGGTAAAATAGGAATGTGAAATCGAAAGACTATATGACTGTATTCCTTCAATCTTCAAGCATTTACTGGAATCATATGTGGTAATAGCAACGTTATGCACTGAAGCATCAGTGGGAGAATTTTTTATAAGAAGATTAATTAAGTAAATTATCATTTCTCTTTATGAAAATCCATTTTCTGGCTCTGAATATGCTTCCCGATATTTACGGATTTTTAAACTCTGGAATATGTGGTAGAAACATTATTAATTCCATGAATTAGTTTAATTCGATATAATTTTATTTTTGCCCAAAGTTGTTATATCAACGTACATGTAAAATATAGCTAAATATATAGTTAAAAGATATCTGAAACCAATTTGGATTATTTTGTAAGCAAGAAAAGTTAAGCTCTTGCGGAGACAAGAAAATTTTTCATGGAAGAGAAAATGAGGTTATGATTCATTCCCTTTACCTACAGATACAAATTTATCAGATCGAAATTTACTAATCAATTTAGGAAATCTTTTCGGACCGATTTATATATTCATCAAGGCACATTCTGGCATCTGGGATAGATAATACCGCTCTAAATTAAAAATCTAACTTTACGAACATGAATGAGAAGATCATTCTAAATAGAGTTGACGAGCTAAGAATTTTCTAAATAAAATATGAAAGTTGCCAGAGGGAATCTGCATTCTGTTGATACATTAAGAGATGACGAGAACAGCGGTAAGGATAATTCAAGCGAACGCTATGTGTTAAGGAAGAAGAAACAGTTTCCATTAACGTAATAATTATTTCCGAGATCGACTAAAGAAAAGGCTAGCTTACAGGCATTTCTGCGTGTTAGTAGCTTTAAGCCATTTTATGAAAATGGTAAAATTCAACGCATCTATTACATCAAAGTAGTTACCAGTAAATTACTTAATGGCGAATGGGAGACATTTAGCTGGAGGTCATAAAAATACCGATTACCTAACTTTCTTCTCCTGAGTCCCGAACTTAGAGCAATGAGTTCGAAGTCGCTTCTTGGAGTAGTTTCAACCTTAAAACTCAAGTTTACCAACCAAATAACCGATAGTCTTATGTCAACGCAAATTTCATAAAGTTAGTCGACTAGAGAGTCCTTTAACCTCCGCCAAAGTTTGAGCATATGAACTTTTAACTTAAATGTTCAGTGTGTACCGCGTATTGACAAATACGTTCACTTTCGTAGAGGTTTCGGGAAAACTGCTGAATATATTTCATGAAACTTCATGAAAACTTAATGAAACATCTAATGCTACTATACTTGGAGCAAAAGCTGATATCCTAAGATTATGTTGAAAGAGATATTGAAGAATACCTATGGCATAACAAAATGTGAAAGAATACGTGATCGGAAACATAGTAACAGATATTTTGCGATTGAAAACCGTTTAAAACATTTCCAAATAACAATACTTTCTCACATCACCTATGTTACCATCAATATGCTCTATATTGGTATTTGAATCTAGATATAACTATATCACTACTCCAAGGATTATGAAAATAGGGATTTGAATATCCTAAGACAGTTCCTCATTTCTAAACACTTCACTAGGATTATAGTGAAGCCGAATAGGGGAGTCAATGTCAAAATGTAAATTAACCAGTTGTAAATCTGTAATTTAAATCAATCAGTTGTAAATTTGTAATGTATGTAAATAAATCAATCGATCTACACGTTACAAATAATGCTAAAGCGATTTAATACTAACGATTTCGTCAACTTAAAAGAGATTCCTCTTTCCTAATAAAATTCAACGTCTCTTAGAGTAGAAAACATACAATCTAAGATTCCGCATCAATATTACACTTTCACAGGGATTACTTGCATACAACTTTTTCAGCTGAAATTCGTCTCACAAGCATTTTAAGCTACATATTTATATTTTTCGCATACGTGAGCAAAACTGCATTAGCTATACATACATTTAAACTTGAGCCTGATTACAAACATTCTATAAATCAGAATATACGGGAATAATTACTAGGGAAAGGTATATTGAATTTTTCGTATAAATTTTTAATTTTATTTCACAAAATCTCGATATTTTTATATACTTTCAACATTTAAAGCAAGCTATAATAGGATCCTATATGTTTTCGTGTATTGTACTATAGGATTGTAGGAGACTATATGTTGTAACTTTCCTTGCCTATATTTTGATTCTCTTCTTACGATATTTCGTCGGTTCTGTTTTTCAGAATGAAAATAGCACCTGCTGTTTGCTGAATACAAATTCTACATCTTGGGTCCGTTGTTGACAAAATTTATATCGGCTCTATGCATTCAATACTCAGGGTTATTGGCTGCCACTCTGGCGTAAAAATATTTACGTGACTTTGAAGGGAAACACCCTTGCCATATGACTGAGGGGTCGGGAGACAGCAATGATGTCACAACTGTCGGACGAAAGTAGGGTCTCATTCCAAACAACTTTTATATTTGTTTGCCAGAAAGGATCCTCAAATGCAACCCCTACTAAATTTTGCCCTCAAGACCAAAATTCTTAGAGTGGCTTTATAGAAACCGACGAAAAACAGACTCAATACTCATTGTGAATTCGGGCGTCTTATAGAGCGGTTTTAGTAAGTAATACGGGAGCAAAATTTCAGATCTTAACTGTGTTGAATAGTAACTTGATGGAGAAAATCACTATTCTGGCGTTTGACCCCAGGCTCAATTTGAAAGTATTTCGAAAATACAGTACAAAAATAATAACCAAATAAATAATAAAGTAAAATAGTAGAATGCATTGGTATCTGCATGTTCGAGATCGTTAAATGTATTCGTGTAACATGATTCGTAACACATTTATCGCAATCTGAGCTTCAATTCATTGCATAAAAACTTAGTTGTGTCGAAAAAGAATAGCCAATAATTATATCTTCATATGATACAGTATATCATAAAGTGTTAGAATATAAAATCATACACCATCAAAACGCTAAATGAGCCCTACGCGCATTTCGTGCACCATGAGCAAATCTTCAGGGCCAGGAACAGACTCGGGACTTTTTTTGCAAACTGTATGGATTTTTTACCATAAGCAAATTTTACTTTGGGAAAACATTCATGAATCTCGGTATGACCTTATGAAACTTAAGGAAGTCCGATCCTGCCCCTGAAGATATGCTCATTGAGCATGAAATGCGCATCGGGCTCGTTCAGCGTTTTGATGGTGCATGGGTAATATTCAAACACTTTACCTTTTGCCATCAGTGGTCGTAGTTATTTCAGTATATCATAGTTTACAGTTAATTTCATTTGTTTGCTACCATAAATTTCTGTAGAAAAAAGAGCGACCTGTTTCGTCATTTGATATTAACTTAAGATGTTTAAGTATTCTTTTAGTTCTTCCTGTTTAATGAACCGCTTTTAGAGAACCATTCTGACAGCTCTCATTATAGATAAAACCCACTTCGCAAAGAAGTGGCAATACCCAAATTTGTTGCAAAAAATGAACTTCCATAAACGACACTTGAGTAACAAATTTTTAGCCTAAATATCTAAGTAGATTACTTTTTGTCTGAGAACCATCTGTCGACAGATTCGACATTGCTGAGTTCTCGACAATATTTCGCTCCAAATTTTAGGGCGAAAAACTGAAAATGCCAAACAACGAAAACATATTCTCACGGAAAAATATACATGGGTGGTCTGAAAAGTTTCCGACATTTCGCCATTTCTCGATATGTTTTCTGAAAATTTTCTGAAGATGTCTGAAAAATCTGGGGTCGGAAACATGTCAGACCACTCTCGTAAGCACAAAGCCTAATTCTAACTCAGGAAAAATTTTCAGCGTTGAAATTTGACTTTCTGTAGAATTCCCAACTATGATTTAGCAGGGTACTTGGTTTCTTAAGTACTAATCATACTCCATTTCTTAATACGATTCTACGTTTTATCATATTTCATAAACTATTTCGCTAGGCTTGAAGAAACGGCTAGAAAAAATATATTTCCAAATTACCGAATATAGGATAGGAAATTTTAACCATGTCTAAGCGCATGACCTTGTTTCCACCGCTGAAACGAATGAATGAAAGACGTGAATCATGTTCATATTAAAAATGTGATTTTATAAGATAAATTACCTGTTTTAACGTCGATAGAAATAAAAGAGTTCTTCTCGATCTTAGGATTGGGAATGTGATATATCAAACTTGTCCAAAAATACAAACTCATTTTCAATCCAATTCTAATTCGAATGTTTTTCAGTCTAGCAGGGATGTCTCGCAGTGTCACCGTAGCCGTAGCTTACATCATGAGCGTAACGAGCCTCAACTGGAAGGAAGCACTAAAGGTTGTCCGGGTGGGAAGAGCGGTTGCCAACCCAAACTTTGGCTTCTTAAAGCAACTCCATGAATTCGAAGAATCTCGTTTGAATGAGGTAACAATTTCTTGAAATTGATACGGAATGCAACAAGCTTCCCAGCAAAAGTACCATTCCCATAGGTACGTAAGGAGTGATTAAATTTAGTCCAACTATTTACCGATGTGTTGTGAGCGGTATCAGCTCATTGGTACCATAGGGATTACGCCAGGTTCGAAATGTCACCCGAATGACTGAGTAATAAATTGATTACTTGGATGTAGATTCTCGTAATATTTACTTCCATATTAAAAAATTTAAAAATATTATCCTATTTGAGTTTTAAAATGCTTCGAAATAGTCGCAATCAAAAGACGCTAAGACTGATTTGCCAACGGCTCGAAAATTATTACTGTTGACCTGATTACCTGTCTTTTAATATATCCACAAAAATCTTTTGAATAAAAAAGAATCTCACTTATAACTTCTGATATTTTTGGGATATGAGTATGTATCGGTGTCATTTCGAACACAAAAATCATCTCGACATTCGATAAAAAGGTTGAAATGACTGGCCTAATTACGGTCAGTGGCTAATATGGCCATTAAAAAGTGGTTTTCAATTGTTACTTTGGGTGCATTAATTTCAACACATTAATTTATTTCATTTAGTTCATGAAAACAACAATAAGAGAGTGGTATATCTATATCTTATAATACATTGGAAATGCACAACCTACTATCAACTAAAAGGTATTCTTTTCTAGGAGCGCCGTCGACTCAAGGAACGCTACCCAAGCATGGCTCTAGTGGAATCAGATGAAGAGCAATGCCGTCACTTGCTCATTTCATACCAAAGCTTAATACTTTCAAGGGACATTTGTGATGGACAATGCTCATATGGCCAAGTGTGCCCAACAGGAGTTTGCAGGGTAGCCAGCAAAAGGCAAGTTCTGCATGATCTAATTGCATTGCAAAAATCACACTCAGCACCACCTTGAAAGAACATTCAAATTACCAAAAGTGGTGAATTACCCTGGAATGATTAAATGTTTTTCTGGTCATGTATAATCAGCAGTCTCCTAATCCAAGTGATACCTCTTTGGAATTCCTAATGTTTTTTACTTAATTTAAGTAGGGGAACTTCCATCTATTATATTCTGTAATAATGATTCTCATAGAAATGTGATATTATGAATAAATAGTTGTTTACAAAAATTTAATTAAATATATTAATTTCCAATGTTCATGGATTTGCTTAGAGTATATGTTAAATTTAAACATAATCCTGAGTGAATCAAAGATAAATCATCATTGACACCAGAGGTGAAAAATATTATTCCAAATAATAAATGCATGAAAGCATGAAATAATTTTGTATATTAAGGCAATCAGTTGTTGACTTATGACCATATTCAGTTCTAGCAGACAGGCAGTAAGTTAGGATATTTATATCATTTTGGTAGTTTTTGATAGAAATACTTTCTATGCACACATCTTGTTCCAAAATGGAGGCTGTTCAGATTTCTGTTTTGAATTAATGAATGTGGTAGCAACTACTACTGATAAAAAGTAAAAATTGTGACAACTATCCTGTCTTACCCAATTGAGGCATCAATCATGCCACCTTCAAATACTTGGACATAAGTCAAACCATCATAAATAGCATAAGTTGAAAATCAACAATAACCTATATAATGAGGCCCACAATTATCATTCTTTGAGATTATAGTCAAGCTGTAAAATAGTGCTTCAAGATGCAATAGTGGTAAGAATGATATTGAACCTTTTAAAAATCCTGCATTTCATTGATTTAAAGGATTTAAACTTTGAGGCCAGAATTTTCCTAGAAGTGTATGACAATTGATAAGCATATTAGGGGACTGCTGTATAAGCAAACTCTTTGAAGAAGGCAATCCACTGTCTAAGCAGATTTTTTTTTGTTTCAAATTCATCATGAGTTGCCAAAATTCAACAAGCCTTTTTTGTTAATTGCACTAATTATTTTCAAAATCTATAAGGCCAGCTGATCTAATTACACTATAATTTGACAATGACAACTATCTTCTCAAATTCTAAAATAAATCAGCATGCCAAATTTTGACAATGTAATGAATCAAATTTTTCCATTGAGTTGATCTATTTCCTGATGTTTTTAATTTGACATCTAAATTTCTGTTAAAATGTGCATGTATTTTTCAACAATTTGTTTCTCACCAAGCAGATGTATGCTGTACTTCTGATTATGAATGTTTGATTTTGCTATGTTGTTATATTGGTTTGAAAATGTTTTGTTTCTTTAAGTACCTTTCCTATGAGGTATGAAGAATCACCTTTGACAATTAGTATTTTATTTCTATAGGAATATATTTATCAATTAAATTATGTTCACAGTCTTAGATTAGATATATTTTTGTATCAGCTTTAAGTAAGTTGGATTTGTTTGTAACTTGTATGTGTCTATACTCCTAAAAATAAAATTTCTAGGAGGATATCCAACTCTTATATTTATTTGTTGTTCATAGTAGATTTAGTGATATGAAATGCAGAATGCATCTAATTGAAGTATTATTATAAAGATATGTCAATCAGAATCATATGTCAGATTCTACTTAGAGTTGGATTTTATATTTATCATTACTTACGTTTGATGATAAATGACAATTTTTTCTTTAATTTCATAATCTTACACTTTGTATTTATTTATTAATATTTATTTAGCATTTAATTAATAAATGCATTTTTGTCTCTAATCAAACCACTAAACTTTAAGCATATAATTTTAGAGAAGATCACATTTTCAAATGTTTGCAAAGAATATGAATTTAATACTTTATCCCATTATCCCAGATATAAATTATTCATATTAATTTATTACTTTTTAAATTATTGAATTCAAATTCAAAATTAATAATCCTCCTTTTACTTAAGCCCTTGGTTTTTCATGATTAAAGCAATCAGAACCAGTTATGTCATCATTATTCTAATCGAGAGTTAATGAAAACAAAGCTTTGCTCGACAAAACTTCGTTCCATCAATCCAGTTTTCCATGTTTGCTCTCTCAAAATAGAGGAAAATGATAACTACATTGATGAGTCAATTGAGAAAAAATCATATAAAGGAACATAATTTGTATCTTCAGTTATAGATGTTAGAAATTAGAGCTATAAGTAATCTCTAACCACATAAATAACTCGACACTGGCAGGTTAGATAGGCATCAGTAGAAGTAGTATCATCAAAATTATTTTGACAGCTGAGATTATTTCACACATATGGCCCCCAAATGGGAATCGAAACTTCCAACTGTTTTAACCAAAGGCAAATGTGCTGTCCATTTGGCTGATTGAGGACCTAATCATTAATTATAACTGAAAACATTCAAAGGATAACTTAAAATTAAACAGAAAGTATATTATGGGTAAAACTATGGATACAACATATCCACAAGTAAAACTCTGACATTGTAATGTGATGAAATTTTGCAAGAAACACTGATAGAAATAAAGAAAAATTATATTCCTTATTTTAAGATCTAAAGATAATTGAGAAAGATATACAATAAAGCTTAAGCGCAAATGACATCAGAATCAAAAAACACCATTTAAGCCAGCAGAGCATAAAAGTATCAGTGTTATCATAAACTACTGCCTAATTTTCAATTGTAAAACTCTATGACGTACTTCATTACTGTAAGTATTATGAATCGTAATATTTTGTGCATTTCAAATTGCTTCTTCTCTTTATTGTTTAACTAAATTGGTATAGTACTGCTATTATTAAATTGGTATGGTATATAGAAAGTAAATAGGGTTTCCAAAATCCAATTCCCTGAAGCCAGAATTTTCCTATATGATTACTAAAAACTATAAGGTACACACAAATTCCACCCTTTTTAGCAAATTAGGCCAAGTATGGAATGTATTTGATCCTGTAATATTTTGCCATATAATATCCTTCAAAACTGACCATTATTACTTTAGGTTAGGCCCTGAGAGTTTCTTAGAGTTTTTGGCCTAGCATTTGTATAATAATGAAATAATTTATTTGTATGTGCATACACACATTTTACTATCTATATTTTTGTGAATATATTACTCCCTAGAAAATTAATTAAAGAAAACTATTTCCTGACAACTAAATAATAATCAAAAGTTTAAATAATAATGATAAATGTCTACTGCTTAAGCTTCCTTAGATAATATAGATGCATTGTATTAATATTAGGAAAACAGAGAGAGCTACATTTTTCCCAGATTTTCTTCTTATGATCAAGTATGCCTTTTGCTGCTTATATGCCATTAATCAACTTTCCCTCCATACCACAGGATATTCAGAAGGAAGCCATCACAAAAGAACACCCCTCCAACATCTGGAAGATCCTCCCCTCGTATGCTCCCAGCAACCCCTCCCGCAACAAGGATGCGACGTTCACCCCTATCTTCCACAACCTCCCTAACCTCTTGTCCTTCATCAGCCTCTCTCCCTGCTACCCTTCTTTCCTCCTCAGCTAATGCTCCACCTGCCATGGGGTCAGCACCTCCGTCCCGGTCATCCTCACGTCTCAGCATTTTATCAGACATGGAGCCCAGCACAAGCACAGGTGCGAGACCCCGAAGCCCAATGCCCTCAGGATGGAGACCAAGAGAGAGGGCTGGTTCGGCTCCCGTATCACCTAGGCCCTCTCCTCCAGTGACTCCCAGACACAGTTGGATCTTCAAAAAGTCCTAAGGATTGCTTTGCCTCTTTTCAGAGGAGTCAACAATCAGTAAAAATAGAGATACTCTTCTCTTTCTATGGAGTAAATCTTAAAAACATGTGATAAAGGGACTGAGAACTATGAAGAGGGTAGGGAAAGTTTGTTGTTTGACAGGAGTTAAAGAGTTTTATCCATTAAGTGTTGTCATAGAGTCTCCAAAAACTGAAAGGGCTTAGCAAGAGAAACTTTGTGAAGCCCCATCTGAAATATTTTTTAAAAACTTTTTTCACGTTTCACCGAATGTATAGGAATGTCATACTGCATCACTAACACTCACCAAGAAAACTCAAAAAGATGATTTCGATGATTTTTCACATTTTTTTCATGTGTACACATTTTTATAAATATAAACACATCTACAGATACAAACACGCAAACAGATGATTCATTTCATCACTTCAGCGATTGTTTAGATATCGAAATTGAAAACTATAAATAACCACCGGCATTGAAAGATATGCCACAAGAAATTATGTAAAGGCATCGAAGAAAGATTATGTGAGAAATACTTCATGCAGGTGTTTGCTATCAAATTCTCTTCAGTTTCTCAAGAAACTAACCTGTAAAAACATTGATTATCACAAAGTCATTCAAACACCTACTTTACATTTTATTTGATAGAACATATTAAATTATATTGCGAGATAATGAGGGAATGATTTAAGAGAACATTCCTAGGATCACAGCTAATAACACAGTTGAAATATCAGGATGGATTTACATTTACATTAAGTATTCCCATCCATCTGGAGTTAACATCGAGTGTATCAAGGAAAATCTTTAATGTGAAGAAAACTTTGCTCTCCTGAAGATATTAGTCAAAATATATTTTATCGATTAAGTTGACACCTATTCAAACCATTAGAATAAATGTAGAGGATAATCAATAAGAACTACTTCATATTATCCCGTCCATACAGCCGTCAAAAGTGGTGATCGTTCATCATGCATCTATTCAATCAATTTAAAAGGTTCAATGTAGCTATGAATGCACAAATTGACGAAATATGAAGACATAAATTAAGAAACACAATCATAGGTCTAAGAAAACTTTGGTTTCTCAAACTTAACCAAAAGAAAGTAGTATTGAGCCCCATGATGACAAATCCCTCTTCATATGTACCACTGGCATAGCTGTAAGGTGCCATATATAGTTTACATCTACAGTAATTATTACAAGAGAAAATTTCTGCATTTACTATTTTCATTTGTTAACTCTGAAGCTTAATGTCATAAACTCCCATTAAGTTGCAGGGCATAGATATTGTGTAAGAAAAATGAATTTATCCAGGAAAGCTATAAACATCAATTCCAGCAAAAATAAGATGCAAAAAAGTAACCTATTTGCAAGAAAGATACACTAAAAATTCTGTGAATCTTCATTAAATACCAACAAATATTAATTTACAAAAATATCGCAATGTGAAGGATAGTAAGGGGTCAAAATAATTTTTGAAATTCAAAATTATTTAATCAGATATGTTAGACATGAGGTGATAATGGGTGAAGATATAATAATTTGGATGTGAATAATTTTTTAATACTTTTGCATATAATGAAATATTCTCACATAATTAGCAGATATTGCAATACAAGCATCAATCTAGCTCATAGCCTATTGCAATCTTCTTTCACATAACCCATAATTTCTTTTAAATTAAATTTTAAAGCCAAATAAAATACTTTATACCCTTACATGATAAACCATGCTCTATTTTCTCAGAAAATATAAAAAGATATAATTTTGATTGGCATTACATCCTAGATTCTTCCACAAAAATATTATCCATAAAATCCCTATCTAATAGGCTAAAATTACAGATATGAAAATTACATTAAGTATTATTTTATTTTGAAAACCATAATAAAATAGAAAACACGCGGAAGAATCATGATTGAATTTGTTTTTGATGCCCTTGTTCTAAAATTTAGAAAAAAAATATTTTATAGAGAATAAAGAAAACTGATTAGGCTGGAAACAATAATCATAATTTGCCATTTCCCAGCTTAACAAAAATTGAGTTCATATTTCACATTCATGTAAAAAGTATATCTTTCAAATTATGCCTCATGATCTTCATCCATACTCTGAAGACATATCTATAAGAAATGAAGAAGGAAAATATTACTTTTGAAAATAAAATTCTCATCTTTCACCAGGTAATGGCTTTTTACTAGAGACTAGACTGAAGTGTTAAGAAGTTAGTGAAATGCCGATACCATACTATAACTAATAGGTGTTTTCATGATGTTTTCACAGCGTGTGTACATTTCCTATGGTAATTACAGAAGTAGGCCTTTAGAATGGCTTTCAACTTGACCAAAAAAGTTGATTCAAGCTTTTTCCAATGACCCTAATGACAAATGTGAAGTCTTTGCTGTACCTGTCAAAAAAATCTGCATATATGGTTATATAACATGAAAAATTTTCCTCTGCATATTATATAAATGCTGTTGTTATTGGTTATTCGTTAAGAACTATTTTTAATATAAATATTGTTAATGATTTGCAAATATGAAGGAACAAAAATGATAGTATATTGTTGAACTCATTGCAAATGCTAATAAATTTTCTAAGGGCTGGCTTTTTAGAAAAATCTATAATCTAAGGCCAGAAAATGGATGACTGCTTCTGGAGGCAAATGAGTCTACTGCCCCAGTCAACACCTGCACAATAATCAACATGAGAAATAACATATACATAGAAAGCTCTTTCATAAAATATAAACTAAAAACTGTTAACATTGAAAAATGCCGAGCAAATGCATTTATTCATTTACCTATAGGAATAGCAAAACACATCATGCAATAATGTGACAAACTCATGCAATTATGCATCATCATTGAAATCAATCTACGGAGCTTGATATGAACTGGCTATATTAACATCCTTTCACAAAAAAAATATTCTTTTGCATAGGAAAAGGAAACTTTCATGGCTCAAGCTTCTTCATCATTTCTAAAACTTTTACTCTCTTCCTCCTTTTACACAATTTTTAAATGTCTTGCACACAAAATCTTTATACAGATGAAAACGAGTGTGTCTTTTGTGCTTCCTAGTCAGCCTTTCTACAAAAAAATCAACGCTCAAATGTGTGTTGTGGCCCAAGAATTAATTATGATTTTCAAAAGAATGGATATGATAGTCACAAAGATTAGTAGGGATATTAGTTGATTATAGTTTTTTTTCAAGTTATGTATATGCAAATGTATTGAATGAATTAGAGCTTAAAAAGGTTTGGAATGTCGTTATTTTCTGTGAGTTCACATTCAAAAATGTTTGTTTAGGTAAATTCATGAATGAAAGCGTATAATTTTGGATTCATTAAAAATGTGTAAAGGTAAACAGAATTTTACTGCTTTCATGACTATCAATCAAAAAGGGCAAAAGTTTACAGTAATTCCTCTCTGGACAGATAGACTTCCAGCAGATTATTGCACAAACAATCTATGTATTAAAAAAATGCACGCAAGACAGCTTTATCCATAAGACATACACATCTGGCTTAAAGAGCACATTGCAACCCATTTATGGCAACTTGTAAATACTTGGTGAAAAATCAGAATATAAATCTTTAAAAAATTACTTTGAAAACCTATTCCTAAAATATGATAATTCCAAGAATAGTAACATTAAAAACACTACAGATGTCACAGCATTTATATGAAGTTGAATTCTATAATATATGAAATTATCTCCTTACAGAGAGAATAAACATAAAAACTTTGTCAAACTTAAATACTTCTCATTCTAAGAAATAATTTGTTTACAGTTACATTAAAACTGATCATTTTCACAAGACACTGACCTTTCTAGCAGGGAATAAATTTGGATTCCCCAAAGAACTAGTAACTTAAATGAGGAATTACTGTAATGCACTTGTTTATTCTAATTAAAATGATTTAGGTTATTAAATGATGAAGTTTATTTATGAAATATATTTTACTAAGTAAAATTGCATTCATAAGAAAATCATTAAGTAGAAAAAATGCATTAGACCTTAGAGTAAGTGGAAATGAGTAAATATTTTGTTAGATTCATTATCTTAAGTATTTAAGCACAATATTGTATTTTTAAAATTTCATGGTAAAATTTGGTTGTTGTTATAACAGATGTAAAATATTAAAATTCTCATTTTTTTAAATTTTCTTTTGTACATAAATGTAAGTTTTACACCAGAATGTTTTAAAGTGACCTTATTTCATTGTACTCTATTCATGAATATGTTATGGAGAAACTTAATAAAATAATGATATTGAAATAGAACTTTAAATCATTTCCATACAATTTATTAAAATAAATCTCGTCATCCAGCCTAGAAACAGCCTCAAGTCATGAACCCACCCATACTACATGCGATTTTTTTGTCTATGAGAGTGACCAAAGGCTGGACTTATCTGGAAAAAATAATTGCTTGCAAGTCTTTTCACCTTACAGTTATATATATACATGTACATGTGTCAGCATTTTCATTAGCATCAGTGTGATGAAAGAACTCATATTTAAAAAATACTTCAAGGTCATTTTCAAGAAAAGCTCAATGTAAGTTTTAATGGAAAGTCGGTGATAATATTATTTTTTAGATTCATTAGTTTCAAACGCCATAATTATTTAATTGGATATTGTATCTCCTCTTATACTAATGGAACACGACATGAGTACAGCCATCTCTAAGTTTATAGGAGGAACATGTCAAACATTCATCAATTCGACAGGAAAACAAAATTATGAGACTCTAGAATAAAGTCATTATCAGATGATAAAAATAAACAACCTGAATTGTTTTAAATGGTACTATTTTCGGTAAATTATGATATTTAAAGCAGATTCTGATTCATTAAGCAACAGGATTGTTAAATCAATAATTAGATAATTGCATGCAATATGGCAATTGATTTAACCAATGCAACGTTACACGACTTTAAATTGAAATTCGAATGTTTAAACCAGAAACGGCTTCAACCAAATGAATAGACCAAATGCGATTCAAAGCAATGATAAATCGGCAAGTTATAACAGCAAAAATGCGGTTGCCAATATCTAAGATTTAAATTCACCACAGGTACTACCTCCTACGGAAAAGAATGCTTTTAGTTCCTTTTCAGAAAAATTAGAGTATAAAAATGCTCGTAAGATGGAGAACGACTTCAAATACGTCGGTTGCGATGAAATAAAAAACATATACCTCATGATTAGTTTAAAACTGAAACAATTACAATGCAAAATGAAACTGAATTCGAGAAAAACCGTCTTAATTATCTTGCTAGAATCCAATCACGTACTTCAAAGTCACTCCATTAAGTTCATATTTCAAAATGCAAATAGTTTGTGAATATCAATTACATGTGAAATTACAAATGAGTTGAAACAATTAATGGTCACGATGATTCAAATTATTTGGAGCCTGAGCGACTCACAAAACAACCTCGGTCTCCGAACGAATTATGAGACGCTACGCAGGCCTTCGATTTTTATGTGAAGTAATTCGTCATCATGGCTGAAGTAAAGTTTTCTGCTCGCGCGTATTGTAAAATAATGTTGCACGTGGCTAAATACCCTCACGCTGCCGTTAATGGTATTTTACTGGCTGAAGAAACTAAGAACAAAGATGGACCGAAAGTGAAAGACCTGAATATTGTGGACGCTGTTCCGTTATTTCATCAATGTTTACATGTATCTCCCATGGCGGAAATAGCTTTAACACAGGTGATTTATGTTTCTCAATTGGCGTTAAACTTTATTTAAGCGGTTCTTATACAATTATCTGCATCCATAGTTGTTTAGCTACCACCTGATCTCGAACTAAGCGTTATTTTCCATCTATTTCGAATTTCAGCTAGATCACTTAGCTGCATCATCAGGGCTTGTCGTTGCCGGATATTATTTAGCAAATGAAAATTTGAATGACATAAGGTACACTTGATTTATTATTAATTTTATTTTTTAGATATTTTTGCCACAGCTAATTGTTATTTCATTTCAGCATAGATAAACCGGGTCATCGTGTGGCAGACAAAATTGCGGAATATTTTCCTTCGGCTTGCCTTGTAGTGGTAGGTATTAAATAAGTAAGACACTCGCTCATTACTTGCTCTTAAATTAAAATTTCATAACCTTGTTTTTCTCCTTATAGGTAGATAACCGACGTCTGTCTTTGGATATGAAAAAATCTGCGTTAATTGTATCACAGTTCTCGGACGGTAAATGGAAAAATAAAGAGAGATCAAGGTTAGTGTAATGTTAAACTTTCTTGAAGATTAAACGTAATTTCGAAATCATTTCGTCTCGTAGTTTTATTCAGGGCTCACAACGTTTAATATTTATATCCTTTCACGATCAAAGATTGGTTTTACATTGTTAATTTACTGTACAGTTCTAGTAAACATTGTTAAATTACAGTCCTAACTACTGAAAGTTTTTGGTAGATTACTTTAGAGGTGCATAGACGCATTTAAATACAAGATATACACAGAATGGAACAACTAAGCGCGTCAAGTATTGTAAATAGTTTAATGAATGATAATGATGATCAAGTAGTTTGAATTCTTACAGCTGCGCACAGTAGTAACATCATTAAACTGAAATGAAATGCTTCATTTGTTGTTTCTCACGTGAAGTAAATAATTATAGCCAAGTTGCTATTCATATTGTTTCTATAAAAACGGTACCAACAAAATCAAATGAACTATTAATCCCCACCATTACTTGATAAGAATTTTGTTTGCATCCGCTTTCACCCATCTTTCAGTGAAGTCTTCCTTTATCAGCTACTTAGATGTCTCAAAATATTTGTAATACTTTCTCGACGTGTTATTTTACATCCAGTATTGGAAAGACATTGTTTCTATAGGTTTTATTGGTTAATTCCATGACTGATCATCGTGCTTTCAAATTAGGTCTACCACAGCTGTAATCTTATTTTCATAGGATTGATACTATAAAATTAATTCTTTACAAAATGAATTTATCTTTGTAAAATATTAATCAACGTTCATTGTTTAATAAACTGAAGTATTATGATATTCTTTGGTTTTAACATTCATCTTTGCCCGTTTTCCACCTTCAATAGTGTATCCCATGAGGGACCCAGTGGTGTTGTACAGGAGACGGCAGCTACATTGCTTCAGCATAACAATCAGGATATGATTGTGGACTTTGATAATCATTTAGATGATGTTTCTTTGGACTGGATGAATCCGGAAGTCAACGAGTTGATAGATGAAGTTTACACATCATGCCTCAACCCATGATATTTATTCCTTCTATTGTTGAACATAAGTTATGTTTCTAAATCATTATCCCTCGAGATTGTTTATCTGTCATTCTACATTGTTTTGTGAAAATGAGTATTTCCCTAAATTGTGGACCATTTTGTTAATACTTTCATGTATTGTTATTTAATATACCTTGTCTTATAGTGTATGGAATCGATTCCCTCTTTTGTTAGGTTTATTCAATCAAATTTACATTTGATGATTTAGATTCTCATTTAGCAGAAACCTGTGGATGAAATGTGTGTATTATTTAAGGTGCAAGTTTTGTTATGTTTATGTTGTTGTAGTGCATTTGAAGCAAGTTATTTGTTCTATTACTTTTCATGCTATCATTTCATGAAAATGAGTATTTCTTTAGGAATGTAATTTTAATGGTGACATTGTTAACCTTGTATCTGAAGAACATACATCTTCATCATAATCATGAATTCTCATTTGTAATTATATTGTTATAAAATGCCTTTTTTGATATCTTCGTCTACTTTGTGGATTACAGCAAAGATTACTCCAAAGTCTAAAGAAAATTATGTGATCATTTTTCATCTTACTTATGTTACATCCATTTAAGAGAATAATTTCAAAATCAACATAAACAAGTATTACCGTCGAGGTCGTGCTTTGAAAAAATTCAATAATAGCCTCCTATATATCAATTTCAGTGTTTTTAGAGCAAGGTGCATTTAAAGTTCATATAAGATATACAAACAAGTATTGGGACTTCTCCCAATACTTGTTTGTTTTGTGATGCATCGTCACGGTTTGCTACGCAAAGTACTAAATTATATAAGTGCCAGATCCCGAAAGAATTATCTGATCGTATATATACTCTTGGATTTCTTCAAATATCTTTGCTTTCGAAACACGATGAGGGTGCTTTAAAATAACATTAGTTTCAGTTTATTTGCATTATTTTTGTTCCGCAATCAGCAGATGTTTTAGAAAGTTAACCTTTTTTGACTGATAAGTTGCGCGTTTTTCCATGGTCTTATGTGCAATGGGATTAAATAGTAGCTTGTCAATTTAAATCCAAAGATGAAAACGAACCTTTTTTAGGATTAATTTCAGAGTCTAAGGTGTTCCTCTCGTCATTTCTTAGATTTTTACGAAATGTCGGCCTCTGAAAACGAGTCGAAATCATAGACATTCTTTATTTTTTATCTCTAGGTAAAATGAAATTTGTCTGCCAATTTTCGCAATCTATTTTTGAGTGTACCGCTTCAGTCACCTGTTCAGTATTTTCGTAGAAGCGCGTGTTGCTTCGTTGTTTCTGTATTATTTTGAAAAATTACTCGCGGTTCCTTGATCATATTCACTTAAAAGAATGGATAATGAAGAAGGTATTCCTATAGATGACAACGATGTTCAAGTTCTTCTAGAGGAATGTGATGATCCCTTAAATTACAGCGGTAGTGAGAGTGAATGCGATAGTGAATCAAGTGCATTGGATGATATTGCTGTTGCAGACGCAGTGATCGAACAAGCTATTGTCGAAGATGACGAGAAGTTTGAAGTGTTTAATTGGGAGACAATGGATAACTATGCCTCTCATAAAGAAAATTTTACGGAGGTATATGGTCCAAAGGATAGAGCAAGGAGCACCGTAGATATTGCAGAATGTTTCGAACTATTTTTTGATAGAGATTTAGTAAAAATTATAGAGAAAGAAACGAACAGATATGCCGAACAGCATATAAGTGGAAGGGCTACGATATTTCCCTCCTTGCCACGATCTCGTAGATCATCCTGGAAACCTGTGGACGAAAATGAAATTTACGTCCTTTTCGGTTTGTATATATTAATGGGAGTAGTTCGGAAGCCCACGTTAAAATATTATTTTTCTAAAAGGAGAGTTATTTCGACGCCAGGATTTTCCGATATCATGTCAAGGGACCGATTTGAATTGCTAAACAGATATCTTCATTTTGTAGACAATGAGAAAAAGGCAGATTTCGATGGCCCCGAGAAACTATTCAAAATATTCCCCATTCTGAGTCACTTGAACAGAAATTTTCAGTCACTGTATATACCTGATAGGAATATGGTCATAAATGAATGTTTGACCATGCGGAAGGGGCGACTTTCGTTTCGCCAATATTTGCCCCTAAAAGCATCAAAATTTGGTATAAAAACATTCGAACTGTACGAAGCAGAATCAGGATACTTGTGGAGTGTTTTGGTGTATTCTGGTAAGGACACGACATTGGAGTCTCCCTATATAAAATCATCAACGTCAAAAACAGCAACTATAGTTGTGAAACTAGTAGAGCCACTTCTAGGTAAAGGGTACACACTATGGATGGACAACTTTTATAATAGCCCATCTCTAGCTTGTCTGCTCAAAAGTCATTCAACAGACTGTGTGGGAACTCTTAAACTTAACAGAAAAGATGTACCTACAGTACTGAAGGAGAAAAAACTAAAGAAAGGAGAGACAATAGCAAAACATGCAGGTCCTGTTTCCATCATCAAGTGCCATGATAAGAAGGTTGTTACAATGATATCCACATACCATAAAGATGATAAAAAGTTGGTCACAATTAGGGGAAAACAGAGAGAAAAACCAGTATGTGTACTAGATTACAATAAATACATGGGGGCCATAGATGCAGCAGACCAAATGCTGCAGCCATATTTGCTGCAAAGAAAATGTATGCAGAAGTGGTACATCAGACTATTCAGAAGATTGCTAAATGTTGCTGTTTTGAATTCTTTCATTATTTATAAGAAAAACATCAGGAAATCTGTGGACTTGTTATCATTTACAATTCAGTTAGCTGAAGATTTGTTTATAAAATATGCTGTAGAAAGAGGAAATGTTAGTGGACGACAAGCATCAGACAACAGTGTGCCAAGGCTCACCGAAAGACATTTTATAAGAAAAGTTAAACCAAAGGGAGAGAAATCAAGACCACAGAGAAGGTGCGTGGTGTGCAGCAAACATGGCAAGAAAAAAGAGACTGTATACTGCTGCAGTGAATGTGATGTTGGACTTTGTTTGGATGAATGTTTTGAAATTTATCACACAAAATTAAACTATTGAGGTAAACTACTTTAGTTTATATTTATGTTATGTAAATGTTTCATTAATTTCCCAAAATTTACCTCTTCAGTTCATATAAAAAGGAGATAAAAACAAGACTGACTGGAAAAAGTTAAGTAAAAGGTTTACATTACTTAAATGACTAAAGAAATAATTTCTAAATTATCCAGTAATTTACCTCAATAGCACAAATTTAAAAAGAGTGAGGTAGAGGTTGGTACTAAGTACCAATGCTGACAGCTTGGAATGAAATAGGGCAGTACCACTTACCAACGATTGATTTGTTCAAAGGTGAACTTTAAAGTACAAAATCTGATCTGTACTGCCATATCATTTAACGTATTCATTATGTCTTTTAATGAAAAGAGAATAACTCAATAAAGATATATATTACAATATTTATAAAAATATATATATCTACAATTTGAAACTGCTTACCAAAAAGCAGTCCTTGGACGAAACATTATTTACAGGAAACTGTGATGAATTTCTAAAGCAACAATATAACGTTTTCTGGTCTGGAACAAATTACAAACATCTTATCAAAAGGAGGAATAATTAACTTTATCTTTAAAGCACCTTATGAAAACTTTAACTGAGATATAATTCAGAATATGATCTTAAAGATGAAGCGATCTAGTCAGTTTTGAAACCCAGCTTCAAACATCCAAACATTTCATGAACAACAAATGCCTTGGGACCTAATGCTTTGTTCCACATCTCTGTCAATTTCTCAATAGCACAACTTGAGGTATCACTATATGTTAAAGCAATCTCACTACATTCCCATGGCTGCTTGCTACTCTGATAATCCATCCACGAAGGTACAGACTCATCGTTTTCAATATAATCCAAGACCCTTGGACAGCCAGTGATGTTCAACTTCAGTCTAGGCCATCCTCCTTGTTGCAATACTCTACGGAGCGTCAGTGATGTTAACGATGGATTGCACTCCAAAGTTAACTTTTCCAAATTAGCTGCATCGCTAAGCACCCTTGAAAAGAATTTATAGAAATTCACTTAGTAATATGCTTCATTTTCATGTTAACACTGATGGGAATAAAATTGATTCCCTAAGATCAATCCAAAATATTTTAAAGGACTATTTAATACATAGTAAATACATAAAAATGAACCCTAAAAATATATCTAACCATTTATCTTCAACCAAAAAAGCTGCCCTTCACAGATTTTTGCTCATCATATTATTTTTCGAGGGCTCCTAAGTATGGGAATTGTTCTCTTTAATGATAACACCCACTTCTGGAAAAGCATTCTGAATTTCAGACGGGAGATACTTTTATTATCCTCCTACTAAACCCAACCCTACAATCAAAGACATTATTTTCCCTTGCCTTGAAAACAAACTATTTAAAGGTTCCAAAGAAATTACATATTTGTTAACAACTGGTTGAAATCCAAGGCAGTGGAATAATATGGAGGGTTTGTAAGTCAAAAGTATCTGGTATGAGATGATGATAATGTAAATCAAATGATTCATGAGTAATTGTTACAATAATTTCATTTTCCTCTCAGTCTGCTCTTCTTTTGTAAATGACCAACCCTAACTTTGAAAAGAATTACTTTGTAATAAAAAGGTGTATTGAACATATAAGATAAGCTCAGTTTAACAACTTCTATGACACCATGGTTATTTTGCGACAGAAAATTTCACAGAATAATCAATGAGACAACTTAAAAACATGCATCTAATAAGAAATAATGAACTATTCTGATTACAGCCTGAAATTAAGAACATAAGGTGTGATCATGTTGACTTACTATTAGCAACAGTATTTTCATTCACTCATGGCATACCAACCTTAACAGTTCACAGACATCTGAATCTGTCACACCAGTCTGAGAAAGGTCCAACTCAACTAGATTGCTTGGCCGATTATATTCATCCTGATCTAGAAATAAGGCCACCTCTTGTGCAATACTTCCTCCGGTCACTTGATCACTATCTCTTGGATATCTCTCCTGAGTTCTCCCCAGCCGCAGAATTTTTACTTTAGAGGGACAAAGACAACTTAAGAAACTTGATACTGTTTCTGCTCCAAGGAAGTTGTAACTCAAATCAATTTCTTCAATCCCATACCCTGTGATGGATAGAAAAGACTAAGATTAAAGGTACATTCATTAATCTGTAGAATTTAAGTGGTTAAAAAATAAAAATACGAATTTAAATCTAAAGGTAAAAATTACCATTAGCAATATTTTGGTATACAGGGATACCTTCATAAAGGCGTTAGCTAAAGTACTGTCACATGAAATAGCACGAAAGCCATTTTTCAAAAATCTATCACTCAGCAGGGCACTTTTAAAACAAAAATCACCTATGGTTTACAGTGAGAATAAAATAATAGTTATGCAGTAGTAAAATCATTGATAAAATATTAAGAAATCAACCTTTCATTTAAGGAAAATTTATCATCCCTAAGCTTACAGTATGCAAGTAACCTTTAATCACGCACATACGTACATCCAGAGAAGCAACTACATAGATATATAAAATAGATATTTTGATTTTGGAATTTGTCTCTAAGGCAGATTCTTTCTCAAATTATGAGAATTAATTAATTATCATGTACAATGACTCTCATACGAGGTCTGTTCAAAAAGTTCCCGAACTTTTTTTATAGTGTGCCTCCAGTTGGTTATTTCTTAATCTGCCTGTAGGCGTTGTATCCGCGAAAGCTTCCCAAATAACCACCTTCAATCACTTTGTCGATATCTTGATTTGTTCATTAGTTACGGATGTTTATGTGAACAGATGATCGTAGAGTGCGGCGAAAAATCGGGTCCGCGGAAATGAGCTCTTTGAAGGAGCAGCGTTCTTCTGTAAAATTCTGCGTGAAACTGGGCAAATCTTTCACGGAAACTTTTGAGTTGATTACCAAGGCTATTGGTGAGCATGCTATGAAACGTACCGCGTGTTATGAGTGGTTTATACGGTTCAAAGACGGGCGGCAATCAGCGGAAGACGACGAGCGTTCCGGAAGACCATCAACGTCCACAGATGACCCCCACATTGAAAAAGTGAACGATCTCGTTCGTGCAAATTGACGTTTGACTGTCAGGGAGCTTGCAGAAGAGCGTGGCATCCCGATTGATTCTGCTACGAAATCCTAACTAAAAAAATTGAGGCTAAAAACCCCGCTCAAAGGAAAAAGATTTGCCACCATTCAAGAAATAAAGAAAAATTCGACGGAGGAGCTTATGAACAGTCCGAAAGAAGCGTCCCAAGACTGTTTTAAATAGTGGAAATACCATTTGGATAGGTGTATACGTTGGGGTGGGGAGTACTTTTAAGGAGACTCGGAGCAATAATTTGTAAGTGAAATATTTGTGCTGTAATAAATAAAGTTCGGGAACTTTTTGAACAGCCCTCGTATTATGTCTCCTTAAAGTAATGAAGACATCTTTTGGAACCACAATTATTTCTTAAATAATCTGCTTCAAATTTAAAAGAGGACAAACAATATGAGAAGAATAATACTCACATTTTGGGGAGGCATATTCATCCCCAAGATCAAAGGATGTTATATCACAGTCTGCCAAGGATAGTACACGAAGAGAAGCTAACTTATTCAAAAATTTTATTAAATGTGGTACACACTTATCAGTGAGATGATTATGAGAAAGTTTTAATTCTTGAAGACTCTGAAAGAGGAATAAAAATGATGTGCTCAACAAAACAAATTTGTAAATCTTTGTCCAACACAAAGAATGACATTAAAGAGTTAAAATGGGGGAATCTGAAATCATAAACTCAAGATAGAAATGAATTTCTTCTGAGGAAACTAAAAAAAATGAATGAGGGTTTTCATCAATTTCCACATTTAAATATTTTCTACAACATATGTATTACTTAAATTCTGAATCAACATTAAAGTCATTGCTCCATGTTCATGCAGATAGTAAAATTTAGGTACTTTAAATCAATAATGATGTGCAAAACAAATGCTACAAAATCCAGCCAAAATATTAGTTTGAATGAAAAGACTCACTTGAAGAGGAAATTTTCCAGTGTTGTCTAATTCCAGAAAAATTTTCATAAAATCAAAGAAACCAGATGCATTAATACCATTCGAACTAATGTCCAGACTAGACAGGTTTTTCATCGTGGCCAAGGAACTACCAAGGATCTAGAAGAAATAAAAATAAACTAGTCAAATTCTGAAAAAATGTGAATGAATCAAGATGATCAGAGAAATGTTTTCAACCAAATCATTACTTATGAAATTTTCATTGTTAATTAAAAAATAAAATTTGATTATTCTTTTTTGTATGTTATAAAAGCCAATAAACTATGTATATAATAAATGTTGATAATACTAATATCTCATCAACTGTTATGAAAAGTTTTCAACATATAGCTTTTATTTATAATACTAAACATGAAGAATAATGACAATGGTCTATAACATGGTTATTTAATGTTATTTGACAGCAAGAATCATATCAGAAATTTTAGCAAGCAAATGGATAAACTATTAAAGTTGTTTAAACCAACATGGATAAATATGGTAATGAATATCTAAGCACATTACTGAAAACATGACTATTGCTTTAGAGCTTCTTAAACTTTTCGTATGATAACCCCCATACACTGGAGAAAATATTAAACATTCCCATTGTGTAACAGCATAGCTCCAATATCTAAAGATGATGGCATTGTTATTCTGTAATAAAATACCATAGCCTATCCCTAATATTATTAAACATCTTACATAGCATTATAATTTTTGCATTGTGCATATAATTCTAATGATTTATTTAGGACTACTAAATTTTTGCAACCCCTTCTCAATAGCTTCATGACCCCACAGATGGTTTAAGAAGCCCTGCTCTATTCTATGTTATACTAGTGCTCAGATTCAGTGTCACCATGAGTAATATTCTTTCTGGGATAGATAACACTTCGCAAATCTCAAACTGTATCAGGTGAACATATATAGGTGATTTATTAGATTCTTTAAAGATGTTAGAAAGAAACACTTGACTTTTACTATGGCATTGAAATTTTCTATAACATGTTGGTCATTATCCTTCAGAACTTGGATGCCATACTGTTTCAAAGAAAAAATACTTCTTATGAGTTTACCTTATGAGGTTACTTGGTGTCAAAGCTTTCTAACACATCTTGAAATGTGTTATCTGACAAAACTCCCACAGAGTATACTTCTAAATTCAGAAATAAGAACCCACTGTATTACTCTACCCTTAAAGTAAAATCTATGAAAGATCCTTTTTGTTTAATGGTATAAAACTGGCACTGTAGCCTGATAAATTAAATAAATCCATGATTTAACATTTTAAACTTAATAATATAAATATCTATGGAATTTTTTACACATTTTTATACATTATTAACAAATACATAATTCAGGCATTGTCTGAAATTTTTACTCACTCCATGGAGTGTGAATTTGCTTTACACAATACTTAATAATCTGTAATAAATCAAAACCGATGAAAACTAATTTAACATATAGCAGTTTCTTGAAAAATAAGAAAAGAATTTTTGAAAAAAATAGTTCAGAAAAATAAGTTGAATACCTTAATGCCTTCATCTCCAATGTCATTGCCACTTAGGTAAAGGTTGCAGATTGAAAGACTGCGATGAGAAAGAGCTTTCAACAATGGGGGTAACTCTTGAGGTTTCAAAAATAAATCATTCAAACGAAGAGTGCGAGTCCTCTGACTAAGTTCCAAGGAGTGCATCACTTGTTCATTAGTATCTTTGGGAGAGAAACAAATATTGATCTAAATTTTAAGCAATCAAAAAATCATACATCAAAACATTTAAACAAACAACTTGAGATTTTATATTAAAACATGGTTTCAATACAATCAAATTTACCTCTCAAAGTAGCCCCTGCTTAAATACGTCCTAATATAAGATACTTACACATTTTAGTTGTGACACATGCATCCTGATAGCTCTCTGAAATTGGAGGTAAATCCATTGAAACTACTTTGGCCACAATACTTTTAGCAGATTCACCTAAGAGGGACAGTATAGAAACAGGATCACTTTTTGACAGCAAAGCACCATCCCTGGTGTGTAGACTTAGTTCTAGACGGACTCCTTTGAACCTATGAAAAAATTTGTCTTTTAGATTACTGATTTTTTAGCCTTATTAAAGAAATGCCTTTTATAGCACATCTACAAAAGCATCAAACAAAAGATTATATATTCAAATTGAAAGATAACAGAGGGTTAGTTCATCTGAAGCATACAAAATTTAATTTATCTCATGTGTTAACTTGTTGCTACAGAAAGGCAGAAAAGGTTTGGTTGAATTCCAAAACGTAAAACATAAATAAGTAGATTTTAAGTTCTATTCTATTCCAATAACCTCCTACTTTCACAGAGGAATTTGAGAAAATGTTATCA
Source organism: Pachydiplax longipennis (assembly GCA_036926295.1). NCBI lineage: Eukaryota > Metazoa > Arthropoda > Insecta > Odonata > Libellulidae > Pachydiplax > Pachydiplax longipennis. The sequence continues at coordinate 39,772,845 of JAVFKF010000009.1, read as the reverse complement.
TAATCTATTACACAAGATTCATTCAAACCAAATCATGATATTTTGATTTTCATTTCTATGAATACATTTATAAAAAGGGAAGATTAATGAATAAATAGAACATATTTCACCTAATAATAAATGTATACCAAAAGTAACACTATTGATGCAATTTATTTATTATTACCACCAACTGCAATTTGTACATAATCCTATATTTCCCTTAGCAAAGTTTGAGTTGACTGGAAATATTTTCTCAATGTCATGATACTTATTTCAACTTAATGATGTTATATATAATATAATGTGAAATATTTTCATAACAAAAGAATTAACTTTGGAAAATATCCCTAAAATATTTCACCTAAAACAGATTTCATTATGGTAGCATCTTCAGATAGAGGCATCAAATCAAATCCCATACGTGCAGTAAGGCAAAGGAGGGAGAGAGCAGAAAAGAGACTTTTCAGCATGCTGACATCAACAACTGCAATATTTTAGTTTCTCCATTAAAATTCATTTACTCAGACATATTTTGTTTGTTCTAAAAATAGCATAGCTTTCTTCTTACGGACCAAATCCCTCTCCCAATAAATAAAAACTTAACATATTTTAGGGAAGTCAATCGATGAAGTCTCAATGATGTACAATTCATGGCAAAGTCATACAAAATGTACTAATTTAAGAAAAGTATTAAATTATTAAAATTTTGAGGAAATGGTGAGTCGCCTATTTTTCTATTTATTTGGGCCTCAGGAAGATAAAATAGAGCTAAAAAAAAGAGGGACATGTATGAATTAAATTCAGAAAATTGTAAATAACTTTTAAAATTGGATAGACCAGTGTAATTTCATTACTAGAATAAATAAACATAAAACAGAGTGAGCCAATGTCAATAGAAGCACATAGTGACCCACCCAGTGACTTTAAATGATAAATATAACTCTTGGGAAGTTGCAACTACCACTTTGTCTAGAAGCAAGTGGGCAGTTCTATTTTGAAAGCAAAATACATAATATCTAACTTCTACTTTTGAACTTACTCAAAATATCTCTTGGAAACTTCTTGGGCTAAATGCTCAAAAGTGGGATGAACGCTTGAATTTACAGGAACCAGTAGCATATTTCCTTCTACTTCAACTTTTATTAGTTGACAAACAGGCTGCAAAAATAACAAGAATAACAGTAATATTTTAGAAAATTGGTCGTGAATCAGATGAAAATTTCAAAAGTTACATTCCAAGAATGTTTGAAATAATGACTATATCTACAGTAAAACCCAATTAAGACACTTTTCTGGGTACTAAGTGAAAACTGCATCTTAAGCAGGATAGTGTTCTAACTAGGTTGTTCATTTAGAATATAGAATAAAGAAAGACATTATAATTCTTCCAAAGAAATTGATACAAATATTTTATAAAAGATCTTTGTTTTATCGTTACTTGCAAAGCACCAAACATTACTCATTGGGATTGGAAAATTAAGCATGCCACTAACCTGAGCTTCCTCTGAAGCTCGACGAGATGATTCCACAGTTGTTACTGGAATGGCAGGCTGAGATAGAGGAATTTCTTCTCTTATTACTTCCCTTGCAATTTCCCTAACAACTTCACTCGAGACTTCTAAACTACTTTCTTCATTTTGCACATCTTCAACATGACTAGCATCATCCTCGATCAAAGGAGGCGAGTCAGCAACTACCCTTGGAGCATTATTCCTAGTTGCTGTACCCAGAAACGTATTCATTTTGGTTGCTGGAAGATCAGATTTCTTAGTTCTTTTTGATGGCCTCAACATCTCTTCATCATCTTCTAACCAAGTGTCTAAATCAATTTCATCTGGATTTAAATGAGGTCCTTTCTCTGAAGGAGGTGATAGGCTGAGCTCTTTTTCTGTATTCTGAAAATTTCATAAAAAAATTTAAAGTTTGTTACACAAAAAATAATTTTCCCCTTTCTGCCATTCAGCATCTGGGACAAAAAATAATCATGAAATATATTTGTTTTTACCAGTGACAACAACGTCTGGCGATTTTTGAGGCTTGCGATTGTTTTTGCATATTCTGATGAGCCTGAGACTGTGGGCTTAGGGAGATGTCCTTTGCTCCGAGAAGAAACCTTTAAGGACATTCTGGGCAACAATGCTTCATCTGAGCTGCTTGAATTACTCCCAGGATCAATACATTCATCTTCTGAAGATGATTCACTTGGTTTGAGTCTTTTAGCTGCTGCCAGAGGACTGAATCTATTCTGGGCTCTTCTATTTCCATGGATGCCTAAAATTACAAAAAATTGACTAAACTACATTTAAAATAAAGCCATCATATTTACACTATTTGCATTTTTTAAGCCTGAATTATTAACATACTAAAATAATTCTATAAAAAAATAAAACCTTAATTAAAAGTTTTGGTATTCATCATCATCTTGTGGTGTCATCGCAGCGTTTCAAATACAGAAGAATTATGAGTAGGTATTCATTTAAATGGTTAAAAAGATGAAAGAAGCAATAATGGCAAAACATTCAGTTGCACACTAGTAACTAGAAACACCTTTTTCTAAAATAGAAAGGATCTGGTGCTTTCCCGGCGAATGTTTTGAATGAAGTTCTCTCAGGTTACGAGCCGGGTGGTTTCTTCGATGTCTCTCAACATTACCTTTCACTTCCAGCTGTAACTTTCACAGGTAATGAAGTTGAAAGGAACCAAAAAAGCCCCCCTATATAAACCAGATGAGAAATCTTATGCATCACTTCACTCCTGAAGATGGTTCTGGAGACATGGAGAACGTTGAGGCGCATCAAAGAAACCACCTGGCTTGTAACCCGAGAGAACTTCATTTTTCTAAAATGTTGATTGATTAAAATAACTCTGATAATACAATAAAATATTTCAAATAGAAACAAGAATGATATGAAAATTAACTCTGAGAGCAAATTTTATTTCACAGAAATCAAGTCTGGGGCATTTTGGTAAAATGAGACAGTTCTTAAAATTAAACATTAATCAACACATACAAAAACTATACCTTAACAAAGGTTTACACCTGGATCATTGTTGTCACTAAGACACCATACTAATTTTCTATGCCATTATAGAATGTTTAACAAGCTAACTAAAATTCCATGATAAAATAAAAAATATCATATCATTGAAGCATTATGGCAGAGATTATTTTCTGTGGACAGAATTCCTTTTAAAACTGAATTAGGCTATCTCAGAAGGTTGAAAATGGATTTATTGAATGAATTAAAAATAGAAACAAGTCTATACCTTCCTTTTCCTTGCCAACTCCCCCTCCTACACTGATCCTTCTCTCTCTCTGCCTCTTGTTTTCATTGCTTTCTTTGGAAGGGAAGGACATGATGGATTCTTCTCCAACTACCCTTGCCATGGATGCAAATAAATTATACCGAATTAGATAAAGAAGAGAAAATTCTATTTTCAAAACTTAGCACTTATTTTAAACTTGTAGCAGTAAATGATATTAATTAATGAATAAATATTTTACATTGCTTTACAATTAAGAATAAAAATTAAATTTTTTATTCTTAAATTTTAACAAAGAATGTAATTATTAGAATTAAATTTTAACAAAGAATATAATTATAAGAATAGATATCATGGATAGTAAATCCCAGAATGGTGACTGCACTGTCTTACAATTTAAATGGATTAGTTGAAAATAAAATAGTTGTAAATTGTTCATAAAAGATGAGTTAGGTTTTACTATATGAGAAGAGAAATCAACCAGAGCCATAAAATATAGGTAGTTTGCCAACAAGTCTTTTACTCTTAGATACTACAGTTACATAAAAAGTAAAATAACCAACTCAAATAAATAATAGGCACAAGGGCTAATTCGAAATTCTTTCGCAATTTAGTCCACATAAATCAGTTCAAGGATAAAACATCAAAAGGAAGTAGGTTATATCTATAACTACTGTCTACATAACTTATTACTTGAAGATATGTAGACAATGCTTAAAGATATATAATACTGTAGTTTATCACTGAGCTACTTTACCTCGATCTAAATTAATTTTTAGCTTTCTTGAATATTTATAAAAAAAATTGCTAAGTATATAAGTAAAGCTTTTATAATAATAGAGAACAGAAGATACACGTAAAATAAAAGAAAGTAGAGTAGAAAGAACAGCCCATAATTCACCAAATAGTTCTGATTAATTACCTTTCTCTAAATCTCTCCGTAATAATTTTTCTACAGCCTCATATTCTCCTTTAGTGTAAGCATCAATTTCGTTTTCTACTCTTGCATACCAGTTTCTCAAACAATCTAAAGGAGTCTCTCCCTAAAAAGTATTAAAGTGCAAAATCAAGATTGAGATTATATTTTCCTTTTCAATCATCATATTTTGTAAATTTAAGTATGATACAGAGTACCAAAGAGCAGAAAAATCTGTATACCTTATCTGTTTTTGATAAAGTTGAAGCACCAGCATTGACAAGAAGCCTGATAATAGATAAGTTACCACATGAAGCAGCATCATGTATTGGTGTCACACCACCACAATGGATGCCTCCACGATCATTTACTTGAGCACCCTTTTCAATTAAGAGTGAGACAATTTGTTCATAGCCGTGGTTACAAGCTTCATGCAGTGGTGTCCACCCACAGTTATCCCTTAAATTTAAAGGATGTCCCTAGACCATAACAAAAATAAAAAATAATTAGAAAATCTTATTATTATCTTAACACAACATTAGGAACAAAAGATATGATACACCCTTCCCCAAAAATAAATTTTTTGCAAGGGTACTCAAGGAGCATTGAGATAAAACATCTTGACTTCTACAAAGTTTAATAAGAATAATTTTATAAATCTTTGAAATGAAATAATGTCAAAATTATAAGTAAAACAACAAAAATGGATCATAATTAAAAGTTACACCAGAGTAGTACAGTTTGGAATTGGGATTTTAGATTTAGTTTAAAGCTACAGCAAAAGCCAGGGAATGATTAGAGCAAAATATCACTTCCAAATTGCGTGGGAAATCTAAGAGATAGCTGAATTAAATTACCCTGTCTATGAGACTTCTGGTAAGAGCCAGATTTCCAGAAATGCATGACCGGTGCAAAGCTGTTTCACCTTTATCATTCCGACGAATTATCAGTCCTTTACAACCAGCTCGTCGACGACTTTGTGCTTTACTTCCTTCCTTGATTTTACCAACTCCATCTTCATCACTACTTGACTCTGGTGCTATAATTGAAATGATTTTCTTTCAGTTTACAGCTCTTGAATACTGATTTTTCAGAGAATTCAGCATAAAATCAAAAACAGAAACTACACAATAATGACTATCATCCAAGACATTTAGATAGTCTAACAGGTATTTCCAATTTAGTATAGAGTATAGTATAGTATATAGTATAGTACATAGTATAGTATATAGCATAGTATATAGTATAGTATATAACATAGTATATAGCATAGTTTATAGCATAGTATATAGTATGGTATATAGTACAGTATATAGTATAGTATATAGTATAGTATCTTATATAGAAAGAAAAATAAATCATTCCCTGAAACATAAAAGATTATTAAAATTACATAGAATTTCATGTTTATTGTATGAAGAATAATATATGATGAAACAGAAAAAGACATGCATCACAGAGTTACAAATAAACATCTTTTGGTTTATTGATTTTATACCATATGAATTCAATTGTTTACAAGTTTTTTATAATTCACAACAATTTTAACACACTTTTATGTATAGTCTACACAACAGCCAATGGCCTTTTTCTCTTTAGAATTGAAAATCAATGTATATCTAACAACACTAATAGTTACTATTATATACAAAAGTATGGTATAGCATCATTTCAGCATCTAAGATTGAGGGGATTCCCTTTATAATTACAAATTCATAAGTGTACTTCTTATGTTGTTTGAAAGATCACAAAATATTAATCTAAACAAGAAATTTACACCCTGTAAAATGGTAAACTTACCAGTCAATTCATCCAAATCTATATAAGCTCCTATCTTTTGAGATTCTTCATCATTTCCTTCTTCGTCATCTGAGGAATCACTAATATTATGTTCTTTGCATAATTCTTTTATTTCCTTTTCAGTCTCATCTAATAAAAGAGTAAAAGGACAAGTAGCTGTAAATATTTTTAATGCATTTTCAATTACTCACTTTAACCTTTAGTTGTCAAAGGAAGTTGACCATACATAAATGGCAAGAAATTTAAATTTTATGGAGTATTTGGTACTCATTGAAAGGAAATCATGGTATAGCCAGTAACTCACCAACTAAATCATTACGGCCAACGTTCTTCTGATAATTCTGTAAGCTGCGAAGGGTGGTAACAACTAACTTCCAATCATCTGCCTTTACTGCAAAATCTTTAGCCTTTGAGTAAACTCCACAAACTTCTAAATACGATGAATTATTTAGCTCCAATATATCCGCTATATTCATACATGATTTGCAGGCCTGCAAGAATCATCATTTATTGATGCAAATGTTAGACTGAACTGTTAAAAATAACTATGTAAATTTGGTATTGGAAATTCAAAACAAATTTATGAGAAGGGTGCCACAATCTTATCAAAGATACTAACTTCTTGAGGAACATCAAGCCAGAGTTTTAGCTCCTTCTTTGCATACTCCAGAGCCAAATCATACTGACCGTCATCTTTGTAAGTTTGTGAGAGTGAAACATAGATTGGACACAGCTTCTGCCCCTCTTCACCAGCTTTTTCTGCACACTGAGAAGGATAATGAATAGAATGTTGAGGTTAATATCACTGTATCAACATGGATGCTAATATAATTCATGAGCACCTTCTAACACATAAAGGAACACATAATATTATTTCTCAACATCCATTTTCAGTGACTGGGGCTTCTCTCCCTCCACATATCATCAAAACATAAACTATAATTTAATTATATAATATAATAAATAATTTAATTACATTTCATTCACCCAGCGAGCATTTGTGTGAAATTTTCACATGTGACTTCTAGTATTTAAGAATTTTAATTTAATAACTATTATTATTGGAAGAAAAAATTAATTGGATTTCAAAGGACAATTATTTACTGTATTATAATCATTTAACCATTTTCACTTAAGGGGGAATTTCTCATAAGGGACTGATCCATCAATCATAAATTAACAGTGACAAGAATGAAGTCTTGTGAAGCTACCAGCTGGATCATTGCTGTAACCTCACAGACAATTTAACTCCAATCAGGAATCATCTTCAAGATGAAGCCACTTCATCCTCAAGATTGGAGCTGAACACTGATAAAAGTGCAGTAATGAACCAGCTGTCAAACCAAGAAGACTTCATTCACCGAATATGCTAGAAAAGCACCATATCCTTTCAAACAATTACAAATTCTTTTGCTTACAGAAATTCAAATTTGAAAGAAAACTTTAGCAATTCTTATAAAAATTAACAGCACATAAAGACAGAACATACCTCAAGCATTTTTAAATAAAACTCCACAGCTTTCTTAAAATTTGAAACAGATGCTGAACCATCTCCCAAAGTTTCATAAAGAGATTTGAGTTTTTCATAGTTATCACTGGGAGTCATCAATACTTTTTCCTCTGTTTCACACAATGCTGCAGCTGAAATTTTAAAAATTGACAGAGAAAGTTACCAATACGATTCACTTTCAGGTCACCAAAAATGTAGTCAATATTTGTTATTACATGTTATATATAAGTTATTAAGTATAACATATCAATGCTGAAGGTTTAATGTATGTATAACAGAATTCATTATCTGCATAATAGTTCTAAGGTAAAGTAATCTTTTCTTTTATCAGATAGAAAGTATATCAACAAAATGGGGAAGAGCAACCTCAATAGTTACCTCACAATTATTTCCAAAAGAAACTACTCTAGCTAAAAGAAAGAAAGAAATATAAAACTAGTTAATTAATAATTAAAATTCTACCTACCTGTCCTCAAGTTTTTCTCTATGGTTGCTCTATCTCTTTCGTTTGGAGTTTTTAGCTTATAAGCCTTCAGTAAAGCGTGTTTGGCTCCACCAAAATCAGCTATCAGAAACAAAACCTAATAAACACAAAACATAGATAATTTAGAAAGAACAAGAAATCTCATTCACAATGCATACTCAATGCATAAATTCAAAACACACCATATACGCACAACATAAGCCTAAAAAAATAATTAAATTTTGGTTAAACTTAGTGGACACAAAAGAAGGTGCCTACAAAGATATCTCACCTCAGCTTTTGACAGAAGAATCTCACAAGAAGTTTTCACTTTGGAATCCAGTCGTTCTGCCACTTCCAGAGCTAAATTTAAGCTTCTCAAAGCACGAGTGTGATTTCCACTTCTCTGATACAACGTGCCAATTGCTGAATAGCACCTGCACAAGTCTTCCCATAGCTCATGTTTTCTTGCTATTTGAATAGCCTTAAAAATAAAAATGAAAACAAGAATTTATTGTTTTAAAGCATCTATTGAAATTTTGAGTAACGAGGAGAGCATTTATTAAAGTGAAATGGAAAACTGTTACAAATAAAAGTATAGATAAACACAAACAAATTTCAAAAACTAAGAGGTTACAAACTAAATATATAGCAGGAAGTTAAAATTGCTTTCATTCTCCATCAAAATGATTTCAAAATTTCTTTTAATACCTGCTCAATGTAATCAACGGCTTTGTTCATATCATCCTGGCATTCCAACACCAGACCTAAATTCATCAATAATCGAGTCTTCATTTCCATTTGAACCAAGAGGCCGATTCCTTTTAAACTGTAAAGACAAAAGAATGATACACTTCACAAGGATAACTGGCAACCTTGTCATCTTTCATATTTAACCCATTTAAAACTTTATTTTTATCAGAAATATTTAAATGATAATATCTTGATACTGCTAGGAAAAACAATCTATCAGTGTGAAAATTCTTAAAAATCAATGTGATCCACCTTAAACTGAAAAAATAACAAAGAGAATGCAGCAGACTATTTATGTACACAAATGGGATGTGAGCCAACTATGAAAACTAAATTACATTATACATAAAAGAATATGCAATTAATTAATAAAGAGTTATGATGAATTATCATTAATAATAATTACAATACATGTAATAATTAAGTACTTAATCGGGCACAGAAATTTACTCCCTTCCTGGACAACTTAAATCTTCTAAGCTACAAAACCTTCCATATTCCTTAATCTTCTATAATTATTTCAAAAAAATTAAAATTAAAATTAGAGAAAGTCATCACAGATAGAGAAGAGATGTATTCTTTACTCTCACATAAAATTTTTCTAAAGCTCATATCCAATCATGTGTTAACGTTTACAACTCTGTAATACTCACTTTTCACAGACCTTCAGACTCTTTATATAAGCATTTTTCGCACATGCAAGAGATGAATTATACTCTGGTTGCCGACTAGTAAGGCTTTCAGCTTTACAGAAGTATGTCCTTCCAATAGTTGCAAGTGCTCTTTGGACTTCAATGTCAACATTCTCCATCTTTGCAATCTCTGAAAATTAATTTTGAATTTCCTTCAGTTCTATTTGGATCTTAACTATTTTATTGTTATGCACAATGCCATAAATGAATAAATCGATGTAAGGATGTGTATTGAAGAATCAAGTGCAATTGAAATTTGAAAGTTCCCGAGACAATACACAAGATAAACAATATAGAACAAATCAATACCGTTTCGTGTTCTGTGAAGATACAGATTTATTAAACTATTATGTGAATAAAGATACATATGTAAGTCATAAGTATAAATTTCCGTTAAGGGTAATGATGTTTGTTCGTTTTCTAAGACAAAATTTCATCATATAATTTATTATTATTTAAGGTAGAACTGTAAAATATTTCATTCATATGACAAGATATGTGTCCAGTTTCCTTGATAAGTAGATTGCCACAGCTTGCACATGACATCCAATCGGAAATAAGCAGAAATGAGTGTTTAATTGCTATGAGTTTTGAGAATAAAAGAGATGCAATTATAATAAAGAGAAAAGTATTCACGATGGTCCTAATAATGCAAAGGCAGTGATGGATACAATAATTACCTAAATGCTTTCTCTGATATTTGAGCGCCTCCTCGAATTCTCCTAGATCACAATAAATTTCACCGATCATCCTGTTGGAAATTGCAACCGCAACGGGATTTCCAAGCGATCCGTTAACTCTTTCTTCCTCCTTAATGTAAGTCGATCATTATGGTTGCGTTAAATACTCATAAATTCATTAAAATAAAACACATACCTTATACTGAAACAATGCATCCTGGTATTTTCCTGAGTTTCTATAAAGTTCTCCCAATTCCCTGCAGTAATGAGCCCACTGTTCCAGATTTCCATCATCCCTCGCTCTTTGTTTTTTCTTGAGAAATTCTGTAAGGTTAAATGGTAATTTTACTATCTGAAAAGCAGATCAAAAATAATTCAAACTATCTCCTTATCCTCGTACTTCTTTCTTCCATGTTTCAGCCAAATTTCTTGAGTAACTATTATATTCCTAAAACATCCCGAATTCCCCCAACCTGAAAATAGTTCCCGCTCATTCACTATAAAGATGAAAGTTAAAAAGATATGAGCGAAATACTTGCAGTATGACCAACAGTGAAAAAGCAAGTAGTGAGTTATTTGATTTGAATACTTGAGATCTGCGATATCATAGTAATTGAGAGGAAATATGGTAATTTCATTCTATTTATTTTAGTATTCTTTGGTCATTTTTAATGTATGTTGTGTTTTAAATACTGTGCTGTATCTTGAATTCTTCATGAGGAAATGTAAAGCCATCCTTCGTAACATTCTGGAAAATATTAATAATGTTGTTTAGTTTCTTCATGATTCTTTGTGTTTTGAAAATCATGTGATCCGTCTGTGGTTTATAATTTCACATCTTATTTCCAAACGAAACTCAAGTTAAACTTTTATCTGTCGTCCAAATGAGTTCTTACGAGTTACGAACAAACGAGTTATACGATACAAGAGTCAAAGTTTTCCTACCAAACCTCATTTTAACCTTCAAATTTGCTTGAACTTTCGAGCCTTTGTTAAGTAATAAAACGAATTTTTTCTAGTAGCTGGTACATAAGAAACAATTACGCAAATTTAATGATAATACGCAAGAGTTGATCAGCTGAAAGATCAACTGCATACGAATCGCCTACTTTATTTTATTTCTTTAAGGCCACTTTATTGTTATTTAATAACATTTCTACAATTACAAAATTCGTTTATTTTTCGATTATTTTACTCTTTCCCTGTTGATCCTACCTCGCACATTCTCAAATTTCCTTTTATTTTTGATGCTCCTTATTTGCCCATTCTTTAGCATCTTCTCCGCCAAATGCTACTTGCCTTCATCGGATCTTGCCCTTTCACTTAGATTAAATTCGTTACACATAAATCAAGCTTAGTGAAAAGTCGCCAAAATAAAAACATTCCTAAAAAGTAGTTGGAAATCAAAAGTATTTAAATAACAGTAGTTCTTTAGATATTTTTAAAGCAATTCAGTGTTTATATGTCAGCGACTTTCTGTTCCACCAAAACTAACTGATCATCTCTTGTACGTTGTTATCAATTACCCCAAGTATCTCCATTCCCAACAACTACTTCGAAGGGCATTCATTAAAGCCTGTGGGTGTTGGGTTAGTTTTGAAATACTATGTACATTCAAAAAAATTCAATTATTTTGGTAACAAAGTCAAAATCCTAGTATCTTTATGTAATCAGTGATATTTTCGAAATTTAGCTTGTATTTTCTTTTCAGCAGTATTACCACACACCTGTCATTAGACAGGTGTAAAGTAGTATATCATCTCATTTTTTGATGTAAAAAGTATATATCTGCTCTATAAATCTAATGTGATGATTATATTGAAGATAATTATCATGCATATCATCTTTATATTTAATACAGAACTTAATTTAATCATCCACAATATTTAAATTTTATTTCCTGACTTAAAATTAGTTTCTGTTCATATTAGCTCAGTTTGCCCTAGTTTTTTCAGGATTTGTAGTTTTAAGTAGCAATACTAGCTTAATAAAATAAAAAATACAGCATTTCACGAAGGAGGTTCATATAAAGACTTAGTTCCTATGAACAGTCTTTTTGGTCTGGATGATTATCTCATAAAATCTATGTATAAATATGATATTTTTTGGATTTAGATTGATTAGATTCCGGGAAGGTTAGCCATATTAGAAATAGAATTCAAAAGGTTTCATCTTAAAATTTATTTATTAAACACTAAATAAAATATACACATCCAAGTATTCCAGTTTAAATTAAACATTCTTTTCCTCAAACCCTTTCTGATTTCAGAAAGATTGCACAATGAATATAAATATAAAAACATTTTTAAGCTAACTTTTCATAAGTCATACACAAAATACAAAAGAAGAATAAATCCTTCACAAAATAACTTAAGAAATGCAGATTGCACTCTGCAAAGCTAAGTAAATAAATTATTAAAATTTCCAAGCTTTTTGTTGAATTTAATGAATGAAGGTATTAAATTATTTATGAACTTGGTTTTTATAAAGTTTGGAGTTAGATATCCAATGAGCTTAGAATGTCAGCGTAGGCCAATACTATCACATTAAGTGGGTAATTGAAGCCTATTCAATTGTGATTCACCCTGATTAATTGGAAATATTCCTCATATGTTGAAATACATTTATAAGAATCTTTTTCTCATAACAATAAAATTACCATTCAATTATTCTTTAACATTCTGGCACACAGCTAAGAAAGAGATTATCAGAATAAATGTTTTGTTTTACCGGTAAACCTAGCTGGTATATTTTCAATTATCTAAATCTTATCAAGTAAAAATTTGAGGAAATTAACAACTGGCCAATAAAATACTAGTAAACACCTAATTGAGCAGGGAAAATCTTAGTTTAAATTGTTTTCTCAGTAACCCTAGTACTTTTCTAGAGTAATTCAGGATCGTACAAATTTTAGTAGTTCTAAGAAATAGAAATCCAAACGATTTAAATACAACTGGATGCTCAAATGTCCTAAATAAAGTATATAAGTAAACTTCAAATAAAACACAGGATAAATACAAAGAAATGTCAAAGTCTGGTTTCATTGCCATTAAAGGAAATAGAGAAGATCATCTAAGTCAGGGTTAGGTGACTTATTTATTGCCTGACCCACAAGATAAGCAAGCTTATGCGCATACTGGCATGGAGCTGGTACTCTTACAGTGCCCTGTGGAAAATAAGACTGGTATAAACAAACTTGTAATTTATAGTGGAAAAATATTTTTTGAATCAATAATTTAATGAGCAAAGAAGCTTTGCAAATTTTAATTTGAGAAATATTTCATTTTCTGATTTACAGTTGCTTTATCTGATTATGATTTACTTACACTCCAATTGTAGTAGAGATGACAGAGTTTGTAGGTCAAGCGCTGAAGTCTGTCAGGTGTCAATCCAACATTGTCAAAAATTATATTATATGAAGTAGGACTGACAGTTCCTTGTCTCACTGATTGAGATACCAAAAAGAAATCATACCTGTAAGTGAAAATAATTTCCCATTTTCATATTGATGTAAGGAATAAAGTGATTAAAATTGAATAAGTCACTATTTTACCTGTGTGGTAGAGTTATAACATCATCGACAATTGTTCCAGATGGTGGATTGCGATTTTCTGTGAATATTCGAGTATTTATTCTTTTGGTTATAATGATGAAAACCATGTGGTAGGCAGTATTCTCATATACAGCTTGCAGTTTTTTCTGTTGGTGATAAAATAAGATAAATTGGATGAAATACTACCTTCTCATCAATATATATTTATATTAAAATGCATTATCAATAAATCATTCCTGAAATTAGGAAATATTTTATAGTGGCATAAATCAAGTCAGTTACACCGGTCAACAAAGTGAGCTCAATTTTAAAGTCTTGCTGTTATTTCATAATTAAGCTGGTAGAGAATCTTTTTCTAGAGAATTTGAGCCACATCAAGGATTAATAATATTATTTGTGCTGGTCATTATCATTCTTTGATACATTAATTATTTTAGTACTTACTTTCAGCATTTCTACTTCATGTTGAACAACATAAGTTATTTGACCTTCTCCTACACCATCCCTATAGATAACAATCTTGCTTGGCAAACAACCATTATTGTAGATTTTGTATTTATGCAGAGCTTCTGAAAATTGATTTAAATTAATAGTTGAGTTTCAGATATTATTTGTGCTAAAAATCTCCAATTATCTGATATAGTACCTCTGATAAATTTATAATGTGTTTGCACATATATTTATACATGTAACATATTTTATACCCATAATGTAAACTAAGTAATTCATTCATAAATATAATATCATTCGACTTATATATATTTAACACAACATTTTAAGTTATATTATGTACACCCATTCGAAGATTTTGCAAGTATTGTAAATTTAATATGAAAATATTTCAAATGGAGGGTATGGAAACTTGTAAAGTAAAAATTTTAATTTTAATTTGACAAACAATGTTATTCTTGAGGCAGCAATGTGCCCAATGTTTTATTCATACTCACTTATGATATTGACTGAAAGCTCATTGCTTAGTTCCTCACCACTCCTATGATAGCTCACTGAGCTGTAGTATCTTGTCAGTGGCCTATTTAGTGAAGCCACTATGGCTCCAATAGATCTTCCTCTTTGGCTAGTGTCATGGTAGACATCAAAACCTACCACCATTAGTCCCTAAAATTATCAAGATATATTTCATGAATAACAATTACAGAGATATATAAAAGTGAAGTAAGTGTAGGACAGTCAATTATTTTGAAATTTTCATTCTTTCGTCAAAATGGGCTACCTGCAAAGGTATTTCCACCGTCCAAGGGGCTCCACCTATTTTGCAATTAATTTGCACTGCAACTTTTGTTGCAATGGACATGTTTCCTGGGCCAGTGAGATTCTTTGCAAGTATCAGCTGTGTTGGTACTTTAAAGAATAAAAAGAATCATATGAAGAATATACTAACTACTAAGAATATTGTTAGAAGTTATAAGAATGAAGAGTCTTGTTAATCACACATCTTTTGAACTATCAATTTCAACTAAAATATAATTTTTGTGATACCTTTATTTCATGAATGAAAGGGAAGATAGATTGCCTAAATTTTTGGTCTATAGGAGATGAAACTTTAAATAATAACTTGTCTTGATTGTGAGATGTGATTACTCTAAGTTAGAAAGTTGTGTACTAGAGTCAATTGATTATTCTCTTGAATTGATGACCATCCTGGATGATTTTAAGGTAATAAATCTTTGAAAATGATTTGAGCTTGCATTTTATTAAACCGTTTTCAAATAATACTATCAGTTCAAAAGCAGCATTCAATAGTATAAAATATAATATATTAAATAGTATAACATAGTATAAAAATAAAGAAATTGATGAGTTTTCTGTTGTGTGTGAAACTATTTGCAAAATTATAATTTGCCATAGCTTTTGTTTAATGATATAAATACCTGCATAATCAACGCAGCATTTTGTTTTAATGGCAGCATATCTGTCCATGCGTGAATTTGGAATTATAATCATAATCAAAGAAGGTTTATTATCCTTGCATATTCTATCTAGGGCCTCTGTATATGTCATCAGGTGATCATCTTCCAGCGTTAGCCTGTGTACAACAAAAACTTATTATTCACCAAAATACTCTTAGTTCCAGGGTAGAGAATATTTGTTCCTCTATCAGAAATTTCAGATGTACTGAATTTGAGTCTCTTCATATGAAATAAAAATTGTGAAGGAGCATTTTTGAACTTTAATAAATATGTGATCATTTCATTCACACAATTTATGCATAGAAATTTAGTCAGATATTCTTATAATGAGATAAGCCTAAAATAAGAAAATTTTGGGTCAGTTTCCATTAAATACTCAACCAAAAATCTGGCCATTGTGCTGCTACTAATATTTGTACTCAGATATGATTGTTTCAGATTTCATATTGATCTACTATTTAAAATTTAATTTATGAGAGTTATAAATTTTAGTAATTATAAAGGTAAATTTTATGCAATAGAAATCAATATAGTTTAGCTTAAGCATTCTCCTTATCTTAAATAGATAAAAAAAACTAACTTGCACTCACTAACATATATGATATGATAAATTACTAAATTACCAAGAGCGAATTACAAATTTTTTAAAGTAATGGTCAAGTTTTTAAGATGACTATTCTCAAAATCAGTTGATTACTAAACTGTTGAAACTTTCTCATTCCTCAGCTAATTGAAAATGTATTTCTAGTGCCTATTAGAGTGGTCTTTCTCTAAGGGTGCACATAGCTGGTTCCCTATTTTTGTTTATGACAATTCTACCCTTGAGAATTATTGGGGTTGGGTAGAATGGAGGTGCATTTACAGTTGGTAAGCTGTTAAAAACCCTCAACTAAGGACCGTAAGCTTCCCTCACATTTTATTTTGCACATGTGAGTGCATCCTTAGAGTACGACCTCTCTATCAGGTGAAAATTTTCCACAAATAATAAAAATTCAATTATTCTATTTCATCCAAAACTCTATCTCTTATTTGATTGAAATAAAGCAATGGGTATGTATCATCTGTAAATTTGACAAACTTCTTAAGTACTTACTCTTTTGGGTAAGGAAGATGTAAACCCATTCCACTGGCTGCATGCTGAACATTTTCTACAAAAGTCTTAGCCTCTCGAAGCAAAGTAGATGGGCTGACTAAGATCCAATTCCTCATCTTTCCAATAACAAACATTGAGTGCTCTGTAGAAATCCAATATTATTTCTTATTCAAATCCACTCCAGATATGAGAAAAGTATAGTATTCTACTATTCTTTAAGTAAATGATTATTTTTACTAACTTCTCAGTTCCTTAGTCCAATCACTGTTTGGGTCAGGATAGTATGAGACTTCTTCCCCTGGCATGCTAACTTGATAAATCTTTTCTGGTCCAAGAACACGGGCATTGAATGTGACTAACTCATTGGAGAATTTCATATTCCAGCGTTCTAGTTCTGCCTTTGTCTAAAAAGCAATGACTTGAATGAGTTGAAGTTATGAAATTGAAAGTAGAGAAGGTTAAATATTCGATAATGTGGAAAGGAAAATAAGAATTTGATTTTCTGATAACTACTTCAACACCTTTCCTTTATTCACCTTTGGAAAATCTTGGTTTATTTACTAAATTTCTATGTATTTTGAAAATCTGGAAGAATTATGTCTCTATGGCTCTAAATAAATAACTATGCAAAATAGGAAAGTAAAGGGGTATCTAAAAGGAAAATTATAATCTCATCTTTCCAGGATATGAATTATTTCATTGATTTTCAATTAAGAACAACCCAACTAAAGAATACTGGAAGATGGGTAAGTCTATCCAAATATGTCATCAATATTAAAGATAGATTAAGATTATTCAGCAAATATGATAATTGGCTGATCCAAGTACCAAGTATCATTCTATTATGTACGTACTAAGTATAACATTTTGCTTTTTTATTGGAACTTCTATTCAGTGAGTAAAGCAATGGGAATCTTAAAATAACATCTTATATTTTATAGAAGAGTAATATGGAATTAATAAACAATAAAGTTGAATGAATGGATGCATGATGTTATTTACTCTTTCTTCATTCTGTAGACGCATAGCATAGTCAATCAATCTCTTGATTCTTTCAGCCGGTCCAAGCCTGGTTTTGTCAGCTAAGGATTTCATGAGAGGAAAATTCTTCCTAGATGGTTGCAGATGGAGAAGAAGCAAATTAATCATTACATGAAAATGAATTTAAGAAGAAAATCAAAGATATGATTAATTGGTATTGATAGAGGATTTAATCTATTAGATTATCTGACTAAATATTTAAATGCTTTGGAAACCTCATTTGCTCACTAAGTCCAGTCATGCGGCACAATTCAGGAACAAGATAAATGGGCTGCTTTATTCCCCTTCTTCGATCTTTCTGCTTTGGCATGGTGAGTAAAAGTGGCTGATTCACATGCTTAATCACTAAATCATAGCGCTGCATCAAAAAAGTGATAATTAGCTCACTGACAATTAACCATTAATCATAATACAAATCATACTTTGAATAAATTTTGGAACTCACCATCTTGTAATATTCCATGTAAGAAATCGATACATTTTCTCTCAACTCAAACTTAGATTTAGGAGTCAAGCCAAATGCTACATCATCTATCCTGTAGGTTTTATTGTTATACTCTGTCAATACAATGCAGCCTAAGATATTCTTCTTGAACATCCGCTGAGAAGATTAATTGCAATTCATGCGTTAGTTTTCTCAATGAGTGATCCTAGATAATAACATAAGATTAAAACAGTACCTGGAAATCATTTGGAAAGCGGCTAAAACATTCGGTCAATTGGTCCAAAACTGTATCCTTTCTCATAACTTTATGAGTCACTTCGGCACACATGAGAACCTCATTTTCATGCTGTCTCACAGATGTGACATATCCAGGCCATAATTGCAGTTTAAACTCAGAAAGTGTAAAAACAGCTGCTCCTGGATCAAAATAGTTCCTCCCAACCTTGGAAGTAATAATTTTTAGTTTCAGAAAAAATCTTAGTCTTTTAATTGGCCTTATTAAAAAAAATTCTGCTAAACTTAACTTATCTATTATATATTGAGTAAACTTTAAATCTAATCTTTACACTAAACTTAAATTATAAGTATTTTGCTAAACTGTTAGAATTTTCTTCACTTTCAAGTGGCTGCACCTCTATTCTCTTGAAAAATATATTATTTAATTTTAATAGTATGTAAAATTTACTCCGTCTTCATAGTAAGCTTTTCATTATATCTATAATGTGTATTATAATCTAAATTCAACTAGTGTAACAGTATTCTTAATATAAATATAAGTAAATTCAACTGGAAATTATTTCATGAAAATTAAATTCAAGATAAATTTTGATCATGAATTTTCCTTTGACTGATAGCACAACTATGAAATAGGACAAATTTACTTACCAGCTGCAGATTTAAGTTACCAAGACAGCGACGTACTAATAGATTATAGAACTGGAGATAATGATGGTCCCCAGGGGCCATGTCTCCCACAAGACGAAGAGTTATTCTCTGACATAAATTTGATTTGGTCTTCATACAATAGAGTTCCATAGGCTATAAAAATGAATTTAAATCTCATTAATTACTATGCTATACATTAAAATATATTGTATTGAAACCTAAATCAATGAATTATGAATTGACAATGTCAAAAATTACCTGTGGTAACTTGTTTCTGGTAAACAAGACTGTTCCATCGAAAATGTATGCATTACCTAATTTATTCTCAAATGTCTGTAACATTTTTCTCTTAACTAAGGTTCTTTCCTCCTCAGGATAGAAGTCTACTCTGTACTGATACAGGCACCAATCAGTTAGGGTAACCAGTCTAAGATAATTAGCTTTAAGAGTTATTTCCAATCCAGATTCTCCTGTGAATTCATTCGTAAGAGTATTAGTAATATAATCTCTAGTCTCTATTTATCCCTCGTATAAACGATTTATCTTGGCATTAGAGTAGCTTCTGCTCAAATTGAATATGGTCTTGCACACAATAGTAAATTACATCAGTTCAATTAATCAATGGTAATGATTAAATGAAATAAAACTTAGTTAAATTAATAATTAAACTAAAAGTTATAATAATTTATTAATTAAAAATTGTACATTTAATTTTTTATTTAATTTTGTTTTTTAAATTGCATAATAAAAAGCTTTTGAAAATTCATGTCAGGTATTATCCCTACATGCAGCCATAATGTTCAATCTGTTATAGCTACATTTGCTTGCAGTAGGCAAGGGAAGAAACTGATTCTATTCATCCATTCTTTATTAATTGAAGAATTGGAATTCTATACTTTAATAGAATTTATAGCTCCATTTAGTTGTTATACTCAAATTAAAGCATTCAAGAAAGCCATTACCTTTTTTAGTCTTCAATGCTTTTGGTCTTGTCCAAATTATTTCTTCAATTTCATCTTCTTGTTTCTGTCTCCTATTATTAACTCCATTTTTTCCTTTCCAGATCTTTTGAGTTTTTCCATCTTTACTTTTTCTAGCATTTTCAACTGCTTCTGCAAAATATTTTTCTCCATCTAGTTTGCTTACAGGATAATATTCACCATCTCTGTTTGACCTTTGACTAAGAACTAAAGCCTGTGCAGATTTTTCTTGTTCTTTTCTTTGTATGCACCCATTTTGAGGTGCTGTAGTAATTGACCTGGCTTCAATTCTTTTTGCAGGTGATTTTGATGATGATAAACATTTTGATAAACCTTTAGTCAGTTTATCGATATCATGGCAGGTATTCACTTTTTGTTCTGAATTGGAATCACCAGCTTGTGACCCTCTTCTTAAGGGCTCCAATGGAACTTTAACTGGTACAGAGGAGGCCTATTTATTTAAAAATACACTGATTAGTATGAAACTCGTTAATACTACATCCTAATTTAATATTCACAACATCTATTTGAACAATATTGCTTTATTAAGTACTTTGGAAATAAACTTTTCTTATTTTCCAGCATTTTGCATGAGATAATGAATAGCTTTAATTTCATTAACTTTAACTTTTCTGAAACAAGATTTCATAAGCACCCATGGTTTATATAATTGGAAATGATTTCTCCTAGAATTTCATTATCACAGAAAAAGTTTTATTAATGTATGTTTATATTTATAATTTAGACCTTGCTTTCAATCCTCCTATCTATTGTGATTTCCATGATAAGGAATTGATTTCTCAAATTTGGTTTCAAAAAGGAATTTAGATTTGTATAGAATGAAGACTTCTCAGATTTCAAACCAGTTTTTCTAATAAGATGAACAGCAACATTTCGACTTCTGTCTCTGTAGACAGAAGTCGAAATGTTGATAAATATTGAAGAAACAACCAGATTGGAAATCCAAAAAGTCTACCTCTATGATATTCACCTCGAAAACATAAGATCATTTCTATATTTACATAATTATCTTTCAAAAATCCAGAGGTATGAGTCATCAGTGTATTAACACCTATTTAATCTAGTCTGTTAATCAATGTAAACCTCTGCAGAAAGAATACCAGAAGAATACTGTGGGCCAGAAGTAACTACAGTAGAAGTCCGTTATAACGAGAGTTGTAAAAATTGGAAAAGTACTCGTTATGGCCGATTTCTAACAATAAATTTCCGTCCTCAAGGGCAGCATTCAAGAATTGAAATATAGGGTTTTTATTCTTACGCAAATGCTTTAGAATCAGTTAAAAAGAACGTTCGCGCCAAAATATTATTTCATTGATATATAAGCAATAACCAAAGTGCGCCCTTTGATAAAAACTATGGAATCCGAATCAGCACTGCTTTTAACTACTTTATTCCCACCCATTGCGGATCACACGATTTAGTGCCAACTTTCGTATGAAAAAAAATCCCACAGGTGGATGCGAATATGATGGGAGAGTGAAACTCGTGAGAAATCTCTAATCAAAGCTCTCTTTAGCATTTTGACCGAAGAAGTTTCTCGCGACCTGTGGGAAACAAAGGCATGAATTAAGTGACTATAATTTTTGCATTAATTTTTTGCTGCTCTTTGAAAAGATAATGCGCTTCAGATTACCTTTAGCTAGTCGGACTTCGTCTCTCACTTTCCGAGAATATGCCTCTTGTAAGACAGATATAGAGACGTGTCACTCGTACCGATACTTCAGAAATAACCACTCGTTATAATGGACGCAACTCCCTATCCTTTTTACTGTGAGACGGACAATGGCCAAAAAATCACTCTCTATAACACAACTCTCGTTATATGCCGCACTCGTTATAACGGACTTTTACTGTATCTGTTTTAGCGAATGCAGTAAAACTCGTTTCAAACGCTCCCGCTTAAGACGCTATCCCGTTTAAGACGCAGCTTTCTCACGGTCTTGGTCTCTTCCAAACCAAACACGGATATCAACCGCTTAAGACGCTCTGCTATCAGCTGAAGACAAATTTTTCCCGTCCAATGCACTGAACCCTTTATAGCCAACTAATAACAAGATGCCCTCTTTGAGCGAAAAGCATACCATTCTTCAAAAATATGATGGAAGGCAACCAGCATTACGATTATAGCGCTATCCCGCATAAGAAGCGGTTTTCGCGTGATCCCCTGAAAAGTGTCTTAATTAAGTTTTACTGCATTTCCTTGTAATATTTTGTCGATTTATCTCGGAATTCGCATTTTTTGTCTCCTACAAATGTCTCCACAGATCTCTGATTATCAGTGAGAAACCTTATTTAGTCCATGAAAAGCAATTTGTGTTCCACTACGAAATTTGGGAATAATTTGTAATTTTTATGTTTGCACGGAAGCATGGTGAAATAAACTATGGGAAGCTCCACAAAATATTTTTGATTCAAAAGTTTCGTTGAAAGCATTAAAAATCTTGTGGAACTTTCCGTTTTTATTATTTATTTATATTAATACGTAATTCGACCAACTCAAGGCTTCAGCGATTGAATATGTTTATTAAACACTTTCATTAAATCCTGAATCACTTTCATTTCACCAACATAGGGAAGACGAGCGACAACAATCGCTTTATAACAATGATAGCATACTTACTTTTATTCATTTTAGTACCTTTACGAAAGGGGAACGCAATATTCAAAATTTTGACTTTCGTACATCAATAATATAACTTGAAGGTTATAGAATCCCTAGAATATAGGAGCGAGTTGGAGTCTAGTATTTTTTTAAGAACAACTTTATCAGTTTAGAAAAAAACAATATTATATCTATAATAATATATCAAGAGAATTCGATTCGATCTCGGTGTAAATACTCTACCAAGCGCCACAATCTGCTCGAGGATGTAATTTACCTTAACACAATCAACCTGCTAACCGTCAGAAACGTATGGTAGGGGGTCAATTAACACCAAATTCGATGGATTTGGTACACGATTTTATATATGTATATCCACGTGGAGGATATTTAGATTTTTAGATTTAGATGGGTACCCCGCAAGCCGCCAGTGGCGTATGGCAGGGGGTGTAATGACACCATCTTAGTATTCTAAACGACCCTATTAGCTTCTCTAATAGCTAAAGCACGAGTATATTACAGAAATATTGCACGAGTATATTACAGAACGACTTGGACGTTATAGCAGGATGGTGTAAGGATTGGCAGCTTGATCTGAATCTTCAGAAATGCGTTGCTATGAGTTTCACGCGTTCTACAAACGTTATTCCCGCACAGTACAAAATTTCAGGACATCCATTAGAGTTCGTGCGTCACAATAAATATCTAGGAGTCACGTTTAGTAGTAGTTTATCTTTTAAAGAACACATTCGAGATGTAATAGGTAAGGTGAACAAAATGCAGAGACTAACAGGCAGAACGCTGAAGGGATGCTCATCAACAGTAAAAAGAAATAGCCTATTTTTCCCTTATTCGACCTAATCTCGAATATTGCTGCGCGATTTGGGATCCACACGAGGTAGGTTTGGTCTCAGATTTGGAAATGGCCCTACGTAGAGCAACTCGTTTTGTTACAGGAGATTTCAGGTTCGACAGTAGCGTTACGTCGATGATAGAATCCCTCGGTTGGAATTCGCTTCAAGAGAGAAGAAACGATTACCGAAGGAAAGTTTTCGTAAAGTTCCTCGGTTCCGAACTTAGGGACGAGGTGAATGAAATTTTGATTCCGGTAAGTAATGAGCGCGATCTCAGAGAGGCATCAACAAAGCGTTATAAGGAGGAAATAGCGAGGACAGATAGTTATTTTTGGTCGTTCTTCCCGCGAGCTATTAGAGAAGCTAATAGGGTCGATTAGAAAACAATGATGGTGTCATTACACCCCCTGCCATACGCCACTGGCGGTTTGCGGGGTACTCATCTAAATCTAAAATCAGATTAAAACCTATATGGAGGACGGAACCGAAAAATATCTCCGGCTCTATTCCTATGCCCTAAAAGAATTATAATGCAATTGCTCACCAACTGAGTCGTTGACGACGACGATGAACCTGTCAACCCATTTGCACCAGATCCTAGGGTCCTAATACCCGGTTTTCCACGTCCTCTTCCGCGTCCCTTTGGTTTTTCCTGCTGTCCATTAGCTTCCCCATTTACCTGAAGGAATGAACTCACCATCTTTTTCCGGAATTTTGAACAGACTGAACAGCCTGCACTCTACGTGTCGTTTTATAGTTCGTCTGACTTAGCGGAAAACCTTTCTTCTCGTCCGTCATATCGAATCCAACAATGTAATGATCACGCTACATTGTTGAGGATGATACTGTGTGTTACTTTGACTGGCTAGTCTAGTATCGCATTAATCGTTTTTTTTTTTAAGAACTGCACGCATCAAGAATTTTGGAATGGTTTGGTGAACCAGTCTATCTCATAAGAATAAGTTTATCATGAAATTCATCTGTTTTATTAAGAAACTATAGAAGAATAAAGAAAAATTTTCCTTTATCCGTGAAGTCTTCTTTTGTCGTATCGTAATCTGGTCATCGGTGAAAAGTGCCTGAATTCGAATTTTAAGATGATTTAATTTGAGATCTACTGAAGCAAACAAAAAATAATTTCTAAGTAGCTCTTAATTCTCTTGACTTAACCAAAAGCCTTTGAAAATTGCTTTTAGGTATGCTTCTGCCGTTGCTTCAGAAACAGAGAATAGTCTAGGATACTGCTACGCGATTTGGGATCCAAATGAAATGAGATTTGTCTCGGTTATAGAGTGGATAGAGTAGAGTAGAGTCCACCTAGAGTGGAGGTAGACTAGCTCGATTTTTGGTGGAGATTTCAGGTTCTACTGTAGCGTTACGGCTACAATAAAATGTTTCCGGTGGAATCTACTCCAGATAAGAAAATCAGATTACCGACGAAAGCTTTCAGACAAATTCATCGATTCAAAACTTTTTGACAAAGCAGATGATATATCAATTCAAGAAAACAGCGAGCGCGGTTTCTGAGAGGCATCGACCAAACGTTACATCTACATAAATACCCTGCAAGCCGCCTTTTGGTATGCAGCAGGGGAGGAACTTAGTTACAAGGAATAGATCGCTAAAATAGAAAGTTAATTGTGATTATTCATTCTTCAGAGTAGTAGAGAAGATAACAGAGTTGATTAGGTAAAAATGTTGGTGTTAATATACCCCTACCATACGTCACTGTAGGCTCGCAAGTAAAACCCGGATAAGACTTTTTTCAGGGGACCAAGCGAAAACCATGTCTTAAGCGGGATAATGTTGTAACCGGGTTGTTTATTACTGGTTGCTTTACATTGTATTTTAAAAAAATGGTCTGCTTTCGCACAAAGAGAGCGTCTTAGTTACTTAAATTTGTCCATTTTTCAGCCTAGTGTGAAATAATTTAACCAGGTAGAAAATTAGGGAGGAATGACGAATCTTTTAGTGGTGAGAGGGCAACAGACCGCGATCTCTCCAAGACTACGCTCAACAGCCCGCATAACACTGCAATCCCTTTTTGGTTTATTCGATTAGTTTATAAATTGAGATTACAAAGAAAGGAAACACCGAAAAACGAATTTTAATCTAACGTTCTAACCCGAGAAAAAGTGATGGAGAAGGTTTCACTCCATCTAAGACTTCCTATCAGCTCCAACAGTGAGATGGACATGGTTCTGCTTCGCAATATCTTCATTTTATTCGCTCAACATTAGTCATTCCAGAGTGTAACCATTCTAGAGATATGGTAAGAGGACGACACAAGACGTAAGAAAAGATTTTGGTCTATCGAGTGAATAGAAGGATTGGCTAAAGCGAGTTGCATTGCATCTGGGGAAGCGAAAAATCCGCGTCTTAAACGGGAAGTACGGTGTCTCATGCGGTATGTTTACCATGCCTTTCGTGTGAAAGAGACAGGGAAATATTTCTTCTTTATCTATATAAATGATGTATTAGGTAACTTTTGAACTAAAAATTCATAAGGAAGGGTGTTATTTAGATCCTTATTGTATTCGAGAGACTGTGTACAATCAAAGCTGACTTTTATTGGTAAAGCAGCTCCGAAATCGATCACAGAAAATGTGGAGAAGTTGTAAGCAATTGCTTGCAACTTTGTAACAGACACAAAGAGCGATTAATTACAACAATGTTGCGCGATGTAATATATGAAGACACTCCGCCGGAGGAGAACCAGTTTCAGTAGTGTAATAGCCGAGGAAAGTGTTGGAAGTTTTTATCCGGAATGGAAGTGTTATCAGACAGCAGCCCAGATGGATGGATTGTTAAAAGTTCGAAGCCGAAAAATCGTGGAAGAGGACGTGAAAACTCCATTCCTGCAACACCCGCACGGCCACCCGTAAGTTCAGATCTATCACTCGGATTATTTTTTTTCATCCATTTACATATCTTAAGCGGGCAATTCATTCCCTATTAAAGAAAGCGTTATCGGATTCGATTCCGGAAAGGGGTCTATGTTGCTACCAATGCATCCTGAAAAGTCGGGTAGTTACATGAATTAGTATTTGGTAGCGGATTTATTACCTGGGACGGATGTGGGTAACTTTCGAATTTGGATTTCGCTTATCGCTTTGGATCCCAAACTTTTTCGAACTATCGTCCCCTTGGTTCCATAAACTTATACCCGACCGTGATAGCCCGCACTCTTGCCTATCGTAAAGGGCACGGCTTCCAACGCTCCCTGCAGCCATCTTGCTTTTGTCCACCTCCCCAAAGAACAGTATCCCCCACTTTGGGAACTAATGGTTTATTAATAATTTGTTACAAAAAGGAGGACATTTAAGATGCTTTGTTTTACCAGTTTATGACTTATAATCTGTACTTGACTTGTGCAAGCCATACTTGAATTCTGATGATCTTTTCTATGGGGATACTAAATAATAATGGAAAAGAAAAATCATGTATATCAAAAGGTATACTTTTTCCCTTTCCAATGACTTTTCTTCTTTTAACCAGCAGCAGAATGGAAGAGTGAATAATAGAAATAATGAAATCAAAAAGACTACTTCATACCCCATAATGAAGAGGGACCAATCTAATGCCATAGCTGTTACTAATAATGCTAACAGAGAGTTAAAATTTAGCAAGACTAATGAATGGATGGCCTTGAGTCCTAAAGATGCAGAAAAATACTTCACTAAAGGAAGATCTACAGAAATGGCTGGAAGAAATGGAAAAGAAAAACAGTATCGAGGTGGAAAAGGAAACCCCAACAAGAAACGCCCAAAAAGAAGAGACGAGGAAGAGTTTTTAATAGAAGATATGATATGGACAAGGCCCAAAACTCTTTTGTCCAAGAAAGGTACATTCAATATATGAATATGAAATAAATATCATTTTAATCTTCTCCTAATGCAGAAACTTAATAACATTATTGAGTAAACTTGTAGCATCATTATCTCATTTTATTCAGCTTTTAATTTATACCTCAAGAAATTGTCATTTTTTGTTGTAATATTCACAATTGTGTAGGTAAAAGATTTAAATTTGAAACTATGAATATAGAAGGGGTGCTTCTGTTGAATAATATGCAATAACAACTCCTGAAATTGTTCTTGGTACCAGGTCAGATCAAATTTCTCCCATAAAAATTGTGAACGTGGTTTTAGATCCCCTCAAGATCTGCTATCAATCTCTATGGACCATAAACAAGGTCGCAAAGTTAGGGCCCTTCAGAGTCAGAACGTCTTCTAAAGTAGGATAATTCATGTTCTGGTGGTGTCTTACCTTGACTGAAAATAGAGGGCATAATTAAGTACATATGGGGAAACAATGTTAGGTGATTAATGGAAACTTGATGCTTTTAAGGATGCAGTATGCAAGTAGCATTTACTTGTAATATTCATACTTGCTTGTAATGTTGCAGGTGAAGCTGGTAACACCATCACTTTAACAGCAAATTACTTTCAATTAAATGCTCAAACTGATTGGTGCTTATACCAGTATAGAGTAGATTTCTCTCCAGAAGAAGAGAGAACAATGGTGAAAAGACAAATGATGCAGACATTTCATGAAAAATTGGGTGAGGGTTATATTTTTGATGGCACTGTTCTCTTTACAAGAAACAGATTACAAGAGGTAAGTAGATTAATTAAGCAATTAGCTTCTTTCTCCTCATGATCAGTAATTGTATCAATGCTCTTAAAAAATGTCACTCTCAATGGAAAATTTCCACAGCCTTTGGAACTTTACTGTTTGAGGCCAAAATCTGACAAGTGTCACAGAATTTCATTACGCCTCGTTGGTGACATGGCTCCTGGTGACCATCATTACTTGCAGTTCTACAATCTTCTGATTCGCCGTTGCCTGGGAAATTTAAATCTACAGCTTGTAAGTTAATCTTTTTGTGCCTGGCTCCATAGCAAGCCTGCCCTCAGGCCACATGCAGCCCGCAGTGGGTTTTGGGAATTATACTTATTTTTTTTTAATTGTAATTTTTAAAAATCAAGAATGAAAGGCAGTAATAAAAAAAGCTCTTGAGAAGATATTGACCTTTCACTGAATTCCAAATTACAAAAAGCTTGTTACAGAGAATTTGTAGAGTGTTACATTAATTATGTTCTCTTTTTTTACTTTTAATTTAGATGAAGTCATATTAATTTTGAATTGTAAAAATCACCATCCTTTTCCCAAAATTCTTCTGTCATCTGTGATTTCATTTTTTGTCTAATGTCTTCCATTCTTATAATTTCAGCAGGCCTGCCCTTTCATGTTCAACTTTCTCAACAATTCCTCGAGACTAATTTAAGTTGATTATATTTCATAGGTTGGAAGAAACTATTTTGATCCAACAGCAGCTGTTACAACTCTGTCAGAGTATAAAATGCAGCTATGGCCAGGATATGTAACATCAGTTAGACAGCATGAAGACTATGTTCTCATGTGTGCTGAAATAACTCACAAAGTTATGCGAAGAGACACAGTTTTGGATCAGCTAACAGATTGTTTAATTCGTTTCCCAAATGACTTTCAGGTAATAATTGTAGTCATTCATTTTTTAAAATTTCCAGCAATGGTGAGGGGAAGATATTAATTATGTATATTCCATTAGAGGGTATTCAAGAGAACCATCTTGGGTAGCATTGTTTTGACAGAATACAACAACAAAACGTATAGAGTAGATGACGTTGATTTTCGTTTGACTCCTGAGTCCTGCTTCAAGCTGAATGAGAGGACATCTGTTTCCTACATTGATTACTATAGCACAGTAAGTTTGAAACATAATATACAAATATATAATTAAGACTCTCAAGGAACTCACTGAATTTTTATTTCTTTTCATAGCGATATGATATAAAGATTAAGCATAAGAATCAGCCTCTTCTTCTCACTATGCCGAAACAAAAAGATCGCAGAAGAGGAATAAAACAACCCATTTATTTGGTTCCTGAACTCTGTAGGATGACTGGGCTGAACGAACAGATGAGGTTTAAATTCTTTACCATAGCTAGATTCCTTTATCTACTCTTCCTACAATGGAAATAATTACCATGCAATATTATTTACCGTGATTTGGTCTGTTACAACAGGAAGAACTTCCCGCTGATGAAAGCATTAGCCGAAAAGACTAGGTTGGGACCAGCAGAGAGAATAGATAGATTGTACCAATATGCAAAGCGACTGCAAAGTGAAGAAAAGGTAAACCCATTTCCACAAAAATAGCATTCCTGCTCTTTGATAATTTATAATTTCTCTTCTATTTCTCTTCATTTAGACAAGAAAGGATTTGGAAAAATGGAACATGAAATTCTCTTCCAAGCTGATAACCTTCCAAGGAAGAGTGCTTGGTCCAGAAAGGATAATTCAACGAGGAACTGGACAGGAAGCAATGTACTTGCCTAGCTCAGGACCAGACTGGACAAAGGAGCTTAGAAGTAACTCATTGATACAGTGATCGTTTTTGCAGAGTTGAATTTCTCTATTATATGATTTTGTGTGTGTTTACAGGACATGCAATGCTAGTCGTCGGAAACATGAAAGACTGGGTCTTAGTGAGCCCAGCAGTTTTGATGAGGGAGGCAAAGACATTTGTTGAAGAAATTCAGAGAGCAGGAAGAGGAATGGGTTTCAATCTACTCAACCCAAAAGAGTATACTTTTAAATGAAATTCTTACCTACATTTTTCTCTTGTATGTTTTTCTATTGTACATTCTTCTTGTACATTTTTCTATTGTATTATGCAGGTTACAACTGGAGGATGATCACCTTGTGACATATACATCTTCAATAGAGAAGCTTTGCAAAGGTGGAAGAAAACCATCCTTAATTTTGGTCATAATACCTAATCAGCGACTGGATAGATATGCTGCAATAAAGACACAATGCTGTGTTGACCTTGCAGGTATGAAATGTTTATTTTTTCCTAAAACAATTGCTTATGACCTTGAAACTTTTATTGCATGCAGAATGAAAATATTACTGTAATAAGGTCATATTTTCCTATCTTCATAATTTCCTTGAATGGTTGATTAATATCAATGGATTCTTTATTTGAAAGAAAATTAATTTTTTGCTAATTGCTGAAATATCCAGATTTCTCAAAATGTAGTAAATTTCTTCCTTCTTATGGTATAATATTTTTTCTTTATTTACAATTACAATACTTTGAGAATCTAAAGAATATTGAGCCCCTTAAAAATGTAAACATCATTAAATCCTTTTTATTGAAAAACTTAAGTTTGAATTCTTAAAGTTTAAATAATTTTTGGGTGCTTTTTGCACCTCATGTAAATGGGAGCAGACAACCACTATTAATTCGTTTCAAAATTGTGCTATAAGTAATACATTTTTATCAAAGAATCTCACATTGCATTCAAAAGGAAATTTGGTTTTGTGCTCCTTTACTTAAGAGTCCCAACTCAAAAATTAGATGCCTAAACATCAACAATTAGCTTTAATAACAGGTTAATGTGATTTATACATTATGATAATTAGAACTATATCTATATCCTCAGTCCCAACCCAGTTGGTCTTAGCTAAAAGTCTAACTGGCCCAAGTACCATGTCTATAGCAACAAAAGTTGCTGTACAGATTAATTGTAAAATAGGAGGAGCTCCCTGGACAATTGATATACCCTTAGAGGTTAGTATTATCATGAAAGTTATTGCATCAAACTTTTTTTCCTAGATGCTGCAGATATAAATATTTAGTTGTTAATTCCTAACATCAACTTGCAATTTAATTGGCCAGTTTGATTTGCAAACTTTTTTTTACTTACTTTTACTAAACTTTGATTTACAAGTTTTAAATTTAATAATGATCCATTTAAGGGACTTATGGTGGTAGGATTTGACGTGTATCATGACACAAGTCAAAGGGGAAGATCCATCGGGGCTGTAGTAGCTTCACTGAATAAACCACTCACAAGATACTACAGTTCAGTGAGCTATCATCGCAGTGGAGAGGAACTGAGCAATGAACTTTCAGTCAACATAATAAGTAACGTTATTTTAAATCATTTTGTATCATAGGTAAAATTAGCTTTAGAGCTTGAGCTTATAATCAATTTCCCTCTTTTAAGCCTTGTCATATAGCAGGGGTTTCCTAGCTGTTTACCTCCAGTCAGCTACAGTAGCTCATAAAGACTCTGCAGGCTGCAAATAATAAGTTTGCTTTAAATAATTATCATCGTTAAACATCATTTTATAGCTTTATAACATGATAATGAAAACTCTTTAAGAATGAAGCATTTCCCTTGTTATTTTATCAAGCATCAGAGTGGAAGATTATCTGGAACTTTAAATAAAAATTAACTGCTGGTCTCATAGAAAAGTTTGAAGGGCTGCAGGTTGGACATCCCTGCTATAAAATCTACTTCATACAATATAAATAATTTGATGTAAAATAGCATACAAAGGCTTCAAAATTGAATTTTCAATTTTCAGAAGCTTTACATAAGTACAGATCTTTCAATAAAGGAAGTTTACCTAAAAAGATTGTCATCTACAGAGATGGAGTAGGAGAAGGTCAAGTAACTTATGTTGTTCAGCATGAAGTGGAGCTGTTGAAGGTATTGCGTTTCATAAAAAAACAGTAGTTAAGATATCTTTAGCTATAATTTCAGAATCACAAGCAGAAATTAGAATTCAAATTTTTTAACATATTGTTTTGTTAATAATACCTTAATATCATTCCAAAAACAGCAACAGTTGGCAAAGATTTATGAAGGGAGGCAGTATAATATGGTTTTCATAATTGTTACAAAGAGGATTAATACAAGATTGTTCGACAATGGAAGGAACCCACCACCAGGCACAGTTGTAGATGATGTGATAACTCTACCTCATAGGTATGCTTGAAGTCTGTAATAGTAATGGTAACAGCTTGCTAGTTTAAGTTTGTTTTATCTTATAATATATCATTTCAGGTATGATTTTTTCCTTGTTTCCCAATCTGTGAAACAAGGGACTGTAAGCCCAACATCCTACAACATAGTTCATGACAATGGGGGCCTAACACCTGATAGGCTTCAGCGTTTGACCTATAAATTAACACATTTGTATTTTAATTGGAGTGTAAGTATAACGTTTATTACTGTCATGTAAATGAATTCATACTGTTACTATATTTTTTGTGCTTTTACTACTGTTTATATATCATGGCAAAATTTATTAAATGCAAATAAACTTCTTTCTTCACAGGGCACTGTTCGAGTACCAGCACCATGTCAATATGCTCATAAATTAGCCTACCTCGTTGGGCAGGCAATCAATAAGTGCCCTAATCCTGAAATGGATGATATTCTGTATTTTTTGTAAAGAAATTTTCCATTTCTTTTTTTCATGATGAGTTTCCATGATGTTCATTTGTTTTTGCTCCCTGAAATTTTTCAGCAGGATATGATTTTTAAAACCTGAACTGAATTTGAATTAGTTTATGTACAAGTTTAATTATAGCCTTAGGGTAAAGCTTTTAATTTCTTTTTTATTTCTAATAAATGAAAATATTTCAGCATGCAAATGTTCTTATCACACTCAAACTTGTAAGAAATAAATAAGATAGTAGCAATGTAATGCAAACAGAGAAGCCTTTTTTTAAATCTCGTGTAAATGACGGTTTTACGAAAATGTTGCAACACATATATCAACAGATATTGAAGTGAAATGTTGCGTTATAATAATTTACTTTTGAGCTAAATGCTCACCAAAATACCATTCCAATGCTGTCCCACAGTAGTATCATTAATCTTAAATTCTTAATTACTGCCATTTAAAGTTTCAAAATACAATAATCTGAAAAAGCAAATATACCTGTTTACCACTTGAGCTCATTCAGTCATTTTAAGCTAAATCGCTTGTGCGACTGGCTCTGCTAATATTCCAATATTATAACTATCACCCGGCACTACTAATTTCATGACATTATCAAACGATTGAAATAATTAAGCGTATGGACAGCTTTCAACGACCTTGTAACCTTCGAGACAAAACCATACAAAGGGATTGAAATATCCACTTTAAAATAGCGAAAGAAGAATGTAACTCAAAAGATCCAAACACAAAACAGAGCACTAATTTAAATTGGCAACTGGAATGAGTTATGATAAAAGATGAAGCAATTCAATCGATGAACACAAACTTGTATTATAGCTATCATCAAATAAATGAGGAATGATCGCTCGATAAGAATACTGTGACTGTAGTGCAATGCTGTGTTTTTAATCATAACAAGCGAAAAATTAACTGCGGAATGATGATAAACATTACATATTGGAATCCCAATCGATCCGAAAATAACGCTTGAATCCCGGTGTATTCAAATGATATGTCAAAACGATTAAATTCGTAACATGCATTTCGAGGGTTGATAAACTTGGGGGATCCTACATAAAAAGCTAATGTAAGACGATTCAACGATATTAAACATTGCAACAACTTGACTTGATTTTTCTCTCCGAATAACTTAAGATTAGATGAATGAAAGCTAAAAAATACATTAAGTTATAAACTTAGATTAGATATTGCAAGTTACTGTTGCACATTTTCTACGAAAACGAATTCCTTTTAGGCATACTCGTTAAAAACAATATCTCTACACAGAGATTCCGGCTAACAGACATTCTCAGTCTCTTCCGAAGACGTGCGCGCCTTGCGGCGGCGATAAAAACACTAGAAAAAGTTGAATTTCGTCACCTCCCCCCTCCTCAAGTTCCCTCAACCTTGACGATATCTGTAGACGGAAGCCATCTTGGAATCCTACATTGCTGACAGAGAAATAGCTACCAGAATGGAATTTATCGATTATTTATGTTTATGGATACCCTCGATTCCGCTGTGAAGTAAAGTGAGTAAGTCAACCCAATTAACTGAACATTATAATTCCTTTTACTTTCATTGAAACCGAAAGTTAGTTGTGTGTTGTGTAAATCCTAAACGTAAATCTTCCGTAGACAGTAAACTGGAATTCACGGAAGCTTATAGTTTGTTTTAATATTACACTCCAAGAGTACAATTTACTTTTGTATTGTGTATTAATGAAAATTAAT
Organism: Pachydiplax longipennis; assembly: GCA_036926295.1. Taxonomy (NCBI): domain Eukaryota; kingdom Metazoa; phylum Arthropoda; class Insecta; order Odonata; family Libellulidae; genus Pachydiplax; species Pachydiplax longipennis. Next base: position 39,738,356 of record JAVFKF010000009.1, on the reverse strand, counting down.
TTGATTCTACGTTGTTTGGTGTTTACAAAGTGAATTTTGTTCGGGTCATCGATATGAACTTGTGGTTGGTTGACCATAGGTTGCAGACTGCCATTAATGTTGTTGTGTTTCATAAATGAGTTATTCTTTTCGATATCAAGTTCACGACTTACGTTATTATTTTCATTCCTTTTTATGAATTTTGTGTTAGATTTTTTATTGTCATGCTAAACATGTTTCACTGAAGTTTATTTACAATTTTTTTAGGTGCAATGACGGGGTGTTAGCTGCCAATGGAACTCGAAAGAAGGGAATGGGGTCTTATCATATTTACGTGATTGACGTGGTTAAAATTCGTTTTAAGTGCACTCGTTGGTTGATTTGTGATGACAATTATAATATTTTAAAGCTTTGATGTAATTATGTGGTGAAGCTCTCGGCCTCGTGGCTAATCTTCCGTGGAAGATGAGGCCCGAGCGAACTGTGGCTTTGCTGTGCTGGTGGGTTGCCACTCTAGCAGCAAAGAATTCGGATGCAACCGGTCATCGTGGTCCACCTCCAGGAGAATCTCCTTTTCCAAGTTCTACTGTTTCCCCAGACGAATCTAGTTTTTCCTATCGGGATCCGCACTATGGATTCGAGAAGGATATTGCGGATATATTCAAAGGAGTTGCCAGCGGAGGCGCCACATCTACCGTGTCCGATTTTTTGCCTCCCATCTCATCAGCGAGAATTGCCCCCACTGCTCAAACAACTACTTCGCCCACAACACGAAGAACGTTCCCTCTTCCACCAGTTCAGAATCTCAGAACGTCAACTCTCGCGCCTCCTCCACCAGTGGACTTACCGGAATATGTTCCTTTGGCTCGAAAGCCTCCCCCACCAGAGATAACTAATACGTTTAATGCCATTCTCAGGAGCAGCTCAGCAGAAAACAGTCATGGACCTCCTGTCACAAGAACTACTGTTCCTCCGCCTTTACCTCCTCCTCCAGAGAGTGCACGTATTCCTGAAAAACCCCAGCCCGAGTTCCCTGTTCATCGTAAGAAACCTCTCAACACTCCAGCCATATCATCCCCATCAAGAGCTACCCTTTCGCCACACTTGACCTACTCTGATGGACCCTCGACGCCTCCCCCTTTTGGGGGGATAGAAGCAAGCGTAAGAAGTGGAAATGACACAGAGATTAACATTGTGCCAATGCTTCAAAATCCACGAATAACCCGTATATTGTCGGGTAGCAATGGAGCGATTCGAAGACCAGAAGAAGAGGCAGCTTTGGCCGGAATTGGTGTGGGAATAAGTCGTTTACCAATTCAGCCAATCGAACCTGTTCACAAAGAGCCAGTGGCTCAAGTGGAGACAGAAAAGACTAAAACCCCAGAAAGTGAGCCCCCACCCATAGAGGAGAGGCCAAGAGTTGCGGATGTTGTGGCTGCACCACCTCCTGCTCCACCGGTGCGTCCCGCCGCTGCTCCGCCTCCTCAGGAGAAATCAACTCCCCCTCCAGAGAAAGCACCTGAAATTAATCCAGGTCGCGCTAGCACTCGGAGGGCATGGGATCTTGCTTGGGACATACATGTGTATTTAATGGGCACGCTATTTGCTCTCTTGGCGTTCAGGTCTTTGATTGAACTCTTGTTGTTGCCCACAGTGCCTCCCTTATTACTTCTACTTCCTAGAAGTTACTCTGGCGCTCTCAATACTCTCTTGCTCCTAGTTGGGGTCCTTCGCTCAGTTTTTCTCTTGCATGATGCCTACAATGTGAGACTATCTTATCCTCTTACACTTTCTTACATTCTCTTGGACTTTGCCTTTCCATGCCTTGCCTCAGCCTTTGCCGTCCTTTTCCTTTCCCTTCTGCGATCGACTGGAGTGCGACTTCCGATGCCGCGTCTCCAGACTCCCTTTTCCTTAACTCTGGTCGCAGTCCTCTATACAGGCATTTGTATTGGAGTGGATGTGTCTGTAGGAACTATACCAGTTTCTGATTCATTGCTGATAATCTGTCAGGGTCTTGCTTTTATCTGGGCTGTGGCACTCTCCCTTGCATATTTATATGCATTTGGAGCAATGTCAAGGCTTGCAGCGGCAGCTTTCTCAAGTGGAACGTCGAGACAAGGTGGCAGTGGACAGTCAATGGTTTCCAACAGAGGAAAAGTGGTTGTTTCAATGCCAGAGCGACCAAAAGCTGTTGCTTTTGCTGTGCGGATCACTCTCGGAACAGCTCTCCTTTGGTTAGTGATGGCTGCTGTGCTAATATACGGAATGGTTGGTGTGCATGGTGCAGTAGCCATGACATGGCATGGGAATAGAATGATAGCTCATCCTTGGCAGTGGTGGGGATATCATTTCTCACTCAGGGTAATCGAAATTTCAATGTGTTTCCTCATGTCATTTGTGGGAACCTTGCGTGTGGGACGAAAGACAAGTGATGGAAAGGATGCAGGTGATGGATGGCCTCTATTGTCATACCTCACTTGTTCCTGTTGTTCTGGTTCTTCATCTGCAGAAGTCAATGTGAACGAAGATGAGTCTGCAGATGACAGCTATCCAGCAATTTGTGGAGTGAATCAAACTGTAGGAAAGTTCTCTCTTGGAAGATCCACAGGAAAAAGTGTATACGATGATTCATATGCTCTTCCTCCTCATAGTGGGGGTGATAGCATGCCATCAACCACCCCCTCTGAATCTCTTGGTCATTCTGATGGACAGAATGTTGGAGGAAGGTTATCAGGGATGACTACTTTGACTCCCTCATCAGAAAAACACCATGCTGGCACAACAGGGCATGATCATTCCAGGTCGCGTTTTCCAGGATCACGCTCCGGCTCTCAGACTCTTGGTTCAACAAGGAGCTGCCCTTCATCTTCCATGCTTTTTGCAGAAAATGGATTTGTCAGATTTCGGACCTCTGCAGATCCAGAGCAGCCAATGGAAGAGGTACTGCAGCAGTCTGCACGCAAAGGATGTCCGGCTCTCCCCACCACCTCTCTTCCAAAGTCATATGACGATGATGAAATCAGTTACAAGAGCATAGATGAGGAAGTAAAAAAAGAGGATGCAAAGCAATCTCATACCATGGTAGTAGGGCGCCATCGAAATGCCCCAGTTCCAGACGTTGCAGAGGTTCATCTGGAAAGAGGACTTGCAGCCTACCGACCGAGAGGAGGATCTGATGTATCGACACAAGGGGTAACTAATGTAGACTCATCTCTGTCAAAATATGCCAGCACATGCAGTTCAGAGAGCGCCACTAACAGCTTTGAAGTGCGAACCTTTCCAGCTGGAGGGGATGCAGAGGAAGCTGCTGGACCTGTTCGAAGGCCAAGGCCCAGGCCTGAACACCCTTCCCATCACTACCTGCATCATCACCACCCTGGCTACCACCACCACAACCATCCCCTCTTACCAGAAGATTCAGTGCACATGAAGGCAAGGTATCAGGGGGAAGCGAGAGGCGGGTGGCAGCAGAGCATGGGGAGTCGGTCGAAGCGGCAGCAGAAGTTGCCGCAGCGACCAACCCAAACCCTTTGCCCTTCCCATGAGAGAAATCTCCCTTTGGGAGTCTTCTCTCGGCCCCATCGCTCACTGCCGCCCGCCGCTCAATCCTCAGGTTCCGACTCCCCCACTTGCCAATTTCTGGAGAGATCCAGTCATTCGCAATATTCCTCCTCCACTTCCTCCTCTTGCTGTGCCCCTGACACCAATTATGAGGACGTAACGAGGGCAGAGGATGGAGAATCAAGCGATTCCCTATCCTCGACTCATTCACTGCCATCAGATTCATTATCCTCTCCTTCGGTATCACTCAATCAAAGCTGTCAGGACCCCCACTTGCCTGCCCCCATAGATCTGTGTCTCTTTCAGAGTTGTCAGAATGAAAATGTGGAAGATCCCATTGGATCCCAGGATGTGACGCCTGATTCAGCTGTTGTGGCTGACATCGGCGATGGATGGTCTTTCGCGAGGCCATCTGGAAGTGCCAGCAATGCAGCGTCTTGTTCGAGAGAGATGGACGACCCTCACTGCCCATTGCAGGCTTCAAGGCCAACCCCTCGTGGACTCCTGAATAAACTGAGAGGTAGTAACTTCTCCTTGAATGGTTATTCTCCTCTCGGCACAGAGGATGCTTCAATGACACCAGTGAGACATCCAAACGGTGCTCATCAGGTTGGCAGAAGCGAGGCTCATGGAGCTGGAGGTGCTCGTGCTCCATCTGCTGTCTTCCGTCCCCCCCCTGTGTTGCAGCGCCCTCCCCCTAATCGTAATCATACAGAAAGGCCAGGCCATAGTTTGCACTGTAATAATAATGATCTAAAATTTCACCATTCTTAAATGTTTGGTGTGAAGGAGGGTGCATTTATTATTGTTCCCTTTTGATGGAAAATGGTGCAACCAAAACTTGTTTGGAGCCCTGATATATGTAAATTTTTAAGATTTTGAAGCAGCTTTACATTATTTTATCGTTTCCCTGTAGGTTATTTTTATGGATAATGGTCCATTTCAGGGGTTGTCAGCCTATATTTAGTTGGTGGGCCATATTTTAATTTAAAATAGGGTCACTTTTGAGAATGATTGTACAGATCTCATATAATATTCGGGTAGAAAATTCATCTTGCCAAAACTAAAAAATCATCTCAAATAAAGGACAGATCTGAAATCACTAGTTTTCCTGAATAAAATTTTTAAGGAATTTACTGCTTGTTTCAAGGCAGCTTTGAAGGCTGTATCAAGGGTAATAGGCTGGGGCAACTGCTCTTGATAATGTATATAAATTCTTATAACATAGAGATTTATAAATTTACAGATGATAGAACAAGGATTACTTTAGTTGCCTTGGAATGTAATTATGAATCCCTTTTTAATCCATTACTAAAAAAATCCATTTTTCTAAGCAGTCTAAAAGTCACTTAAAAACCACTATCAGTATTATTTCAATAGTGGGGACTCTGCAATAAGGGTTTGACTGACCTATATAAATATACAAGTCCCCATTTCAACAACTTAAAAATAGGGTATTTGAAAGTATTGGTTGCACTTTATCCATATTGTGTATGGTGTGGAGTGTATAGCCCATTCTTGCCTATGCAATTTTTCCAAAATCTCTTTGTCTAAATTCTTTCGGTCTATCTTGACAAAAATTTTAACTACTCGGTGTCCCATAATCACTTTTGGTGTAAAAGGGTTCAGGAGTCACATTTGTCACATTATTTTTTTATAAATATATTTTTTGTGTGGCATATTATACTTAAAAAGAATTGAGAGGGCAGCTTGTGAAAGACATTTCATTGAAAGAATTGCAGAAAGAGATATGGACTCAATGACAAAGTTCCCTCTAATCCTGTGCAGCTACAGGTACCATGACCTTTTCCAAACATGCATTTAACTCATGCTTTTTTATACATAATTATGGTTTTTGTACATTTTTACTGTATATGATCTCTCTTTTGTTTCTTATTTAGCCCAATATTTAAGTCTTTACTGTATCCAAGGTTATGAACATGGCCTTTTTTCTCCTCATTATTCAGTATACTCATCGAAGTTTAAGAGAAGCTAAAGATGTACAAATCCTTTTATTGTGCAATTTTAATTATATATTTTTATTTTGAACATTCCAGATGATGATGATCTTTTACACTATTCTCACTTTCTATCCATTATATTTTGGTCTTTACAACATTATAGCGTGTCTGAGAGATATGAAAGTTTAGAGTGGTCTGATGTGTGTGAAAATTTGGATGGTTGTGATCTCAATAAATGAAAAAATAATAGCGAGAATGTTGTTTCTTATTGCTCATTATGATGGGAATAATGTTTTGACTCCTTAAGGTGTAAGAGTCTTGCTCCAACATTAGAGCCTTTCATTTTGCTTTTGAGCTCTTCAAAGAATTTTTCACCGAATGTCACTTGCCTGTGTCCACTAAATACATTCATAGAGGAAACCTGTAGAGAAGGTCCTGCAAGCACATTAGTTTGATTGGCACCAGCCATTTTTGCATATTGTTTGAACCCTATAAGAGCGAATTGTTATTATTTAGTAATTTGACAATGCAGGCTATTTTGATACTACATCTGGAACTTTTTCAGTGGTTGGCAATGAGTAAATAGTATATTTAAGTTTTTGCCAAAAACAGGGTTCTCTGTGAAGAGTATATTTCTTATTATAATTAACTTTGATAACAGTTAAGGATTTTTGGAAAGCAATATTTATACAGGTTAACATACATTTAACTTTACAGTCAATGATATCTTGGTATTAGACATTTGTTTATGCTGTACAAATCATATTTCCATTGATTACTGCAAATATACATTATTCATTTCTTTGTTTGCCTCTTGTAACTTACAGGTTATGCAAAACTGTTCAAAAAACATGCTTTTATGAAGTCAAATATTTTACTTGCATTGGTAGCAGTGATATTATCAGGTTTCTTTAATGGTTTAGAAGTAAGAATGGAAACAATAAAATACTGATAGGGATTCGATAGGATTTCAATTTATGGCTCAGTATCTTTAACAAATTTGTAATTTAAAGCACATTTGGATGTGAGTAAAAGTGCACTTTGGTAATATTCCTACTTTAAGCTAGTGAATGTGCGATATCCTCATTAAAAATTGTAAGTTAATGATGAAAGCTGAATGACTTGAAATGATTTGCAAATATTGTTAAAAAGAGATTTGCATGGTTGCATTATTTCCTTCAGGCAGTATTAGTTGACTTGTTTAGGTATTTCATAAATTCTTCCTTTGCCTGAACAGGACTCATGGTTGGACGGCCAAGATTTTTTCTGCCCCCTATCTTCACTCTTATTTCCAAAAGAGAAGGTCCTGGCACATTTCTAAGCCATTGGACTCCAGAAATAACCTCCTCTTCAGTCACTGCAACTTTTGCCTGAGGAGAATGAGGAAAAACTTACTGGTATTCAAAAACAACTGATTCCAATTTTTTCTTTAAAGTAGGGAATTCCCTCTGAGTACATCATGTAATTGGAATGTGATAAGAAATTCTTTTTTCAGGCATCAATTTTAGTTATTGCTGGAACTACAGATACTTAAAATTTGCATTTGTATGGTATCTTTTAAGGATTAATATCAATACCTTGCTCACAATGACAGGATCTTATGTTGTAAACAATAACTTATATATTATGTAAAATTACCTTAAATCTGGACTAGAATCAGTGAGCTGCCTAATTTTTTTGGATGTTGAACATGTATTTTACAGAATCACCATTCAGTTTTTAAAAATTTGAATGAGACAGATAAACACAACTGCTATTGGTATATTGGTGTGAATGGTCTTCCTTTGATCAATATATTTATTTTTCCAACCCACCAGACTGGTAGTTCGTTCTTTAATTTTTTTATTTCCATCTCAAATTTTCCAAAAATGCTATTTTGTATTTCCATTCAAATTCTAGAATACATTAAATTTAGTCTCATAAATTCATATATTAACCCCCATTCCAGTATCAATTGCATCAATATCAGAAATCAGTAGGAGTTGCACATATCCTTTTAAGGTTCCATTCAGAGACTTCATATTTGCAGAATTCCTTTTCTTTAAAAGAATCCTCTATATATTCTGCATTCCTCTTACAGTTTAGAACTTAACAGTTTGTTGTGTGATCGTTCCTCCAAGCATGAATCTGACAAAAATAACTTCTATAAAGTTTGAAGCTTAGATGTTTGAGACAGTTCTGAATTCATATTGAGAAATATTTCTCAGAAAGAGCAGCAAATAGCAGTGTTGGTGACTAGTCAAGTTGCTCAAAGGAAGGCCTTGCAAAGGAATTTAACTTTCATAAGTTTATACTTGATCATATAAAAAATATCCTCAGAATATACGGAAAACTCATATTTATTAAACTTCTGTGATGTCGATGACTTAACAACTTTTAATTAGTAATCCTCTATAATAATGGTAATGATTTATCTGTCTAATTATATTAATATTGGGAAACTTGCACACCAAATTTAATATAAAATTGTATCACATAACAGGAAAATTTTCATGCAAACAGTTTTACAAATTTCATAAATATGCTTTATTTTTTGTTAATCTAACAGTTTATTTCATAGCTGAAAGATTAATCAAAATTATTTTGTTGGTTGGAAAACATGATCTCTTGTGTGGAAATCAGGTCTTTCAACAAAGCTCTCTGTTATTGATGTCATTTTTTTGGAGAATTTGGCAGTATATGGCACAATCAGTCACCCTTTGTATTACGTTATAAAACTTAATACTCCTGAAACAGGGGTAAAGGAGAAGTTCAGTTATTCCCAAAATGGTGTGACATCATTTACTGATGACCCCATTAATTTAGGTTGTAATGATCTTATAATATAACTGGACATATCCATTTGCCTAATGAACTTAAATAATAATATTAGGTATATTATCACGAAAATATTGTGTATCAGATTGACAATGCTGATGTAACTTTTATTTGTTGTTCAACCTTAACTGTAATTCATTCATCAACAAGGTTACTCAAAATGAAAGTGTTAAAGGCTTTTTTGTTGAAAGAGAACATACATTTCTCATGAACTGAATTCATAATCACCAGTGAATGTTTCTCTTTGGTCCTTTTGCTAGATTTCTGTCACAAGTTAAAAAGTTATGACAGCATTATGAATCTGTCTCGCAAGTATTGTAGTTAATTCACCAGCTGGAAAGTGCTCAAATCATGTTTTAGTTAACTCGAGTGAATGATTCAAAAGCCATGTGTTTAAGTGATTGTGTTTTACAATTTTGTCAGAAATGCTATTACTGCCTATGAAAGAATGTGAATTTATCAGATTCTTGAATTCTCAAACCGTAGGTATTGAACAGTTTCAAAAGAGACTAGTGACTCTTACCTTATATCACTAATCAGGGATGTTTGATTTTCTATATGAGGTGATAAACTGTGTTGTAAAATAGGAAAACTGAAATAATTATGAGGAAACTAACAAAAATTACCACTCACAAACCTTTTCTCAGGTTAGCGACATAATTAGTGCTACATTGGAATGCAGATCAACTTCAGGCTTTAATGAGACATTAGTATGAGTCTGAAATTTTAAATGTACAGTTTTTAATGATTGTTTGAGAATTAGATATTGCAGGACTGAAAAACTTCATAAATGGGTCACTGAAGAGAAGGGAAAATGAGTTACTGTTCTTACTTGTTTGTATCCACTTGCTAAAGCTGCTTGTTGGAGGCTGACTGAATTTAAGTTGGCTGCTGCTGTTGGTTGTCCACCAACTGAATCATGTGCTCCATTGTTAAGCACTATATGCCTGAAGTTGGATAAAAGTTGGCTTAGTCCACCAGCCACTGGCAGTGCCCCCATGTGCATTATCACAGAGCCATCTCCATCCAAACAATAAACCTTCAAGCAAGAAAATTGCCATCATTAGTTTTGAGGTTAGGTGGCTTCCACAATTAAAGTTTTCATTGAGGTTGAATGATAGGTGAAGTTCCTGAATTGAAATATCTTCCAAAGTAATTTACATACATCCTCTGTTTTAGCATTAGATTATTTTTTCCAAAGTAGCCTTAAAGTTCTGAGAACTGTGTAAATGCAACTATGGCCAAGATAGGGTTTTATCCCTTATGCTCCCTCATTTACTCATTGATCTAGTGAAGAATAATTGGAAATGTTATTTTATCACATAATTTGTAAAATATCTTATCGGTAGGATATACTTTTAGCAAAGGAAATCTTAAATAATTTTAGATACTGAAATTCCAAGAAAGTACTCTACTGCACTGGACTGCAGATACTGCTAGTGATTTGAATAATTTGCATTGAATGCTTTAAATCATTTAACTGTTGGTTAACCAACCATGAGAAGATGAGTCCACATAAAATGTGATTGGACAATATGTAAAATATTTAGAATATCCAAGTGTTGCATAAATAATCCTCGCCTATTATCCCAGAGATCACACCATTACTATAAAGATATTATATAAATATTCTCATAATAATTTATACTTAATACATCAACGGAGTTTCCAAATTAAATCGTATATGTAGATGGAGCATGTTTACGGTCAATCTGAAGTTGAGTTTCTAGTTCCTAATACTTAATCCTTCACTCATATGACTGTATGAATTTCTCTTTTTAGAGAGTTTGTCATTTAAATATTGTCTTATGTACAGATTAGTCTGTATGTTTCTGCAGTTATGTTGTGTTTCCATTTACTCAGTATCCTTTGAATTATCTTGTACAAAGTGCCTTGGAAATGCAATTTATAAACCTGGTATGAACACTAGTGATTTGAAATCAAGTATGTATGATTAATTGCAATTTATGAAGGTAAAAGTTTTATTTTGTGATATAGTTATTCTCTAACTGAGTTTAAGAAATGAAGCAAATTCATGTAAAAGTGTGCTTTAGAAGAGTAGTATATATTGTCATTTTTTGGTAGAAAAAACTTCCTGTACTTGTTTCACAACTTCTAATAACACTTGCTATTTTCATCATTGAAACAAAATTTCTTGATATCATTGTTGATCTGATCATGTTTGCACCTATTCCAAATTCTTCATTAAAGCTATTACAAAAGGACTCAATGCTTTATACTCTTGACCTGTCATATTCCCCAGCCAAATCACTAAAGGTAGAGGTAGAAAAATTAGAGATATCTTCTTTTAACCAGATATATCTTCAATTTCACATTTTTGTCTTTATTTAAAGAATAATTTGGAGGTTAGGTTGAAGATAGGTCCACTAGACTTTAACTTTACCTATAAGTCATTGGTATGAAATTCAGTTGGATTTCAAAAATATGAACTCAGCTTTATTAATTCCTTGAAATGGATTGAATTTTGATTCTCTTCTTGGTACTTCATACTATACTATACTTGATACCATTAACGAATACTAATCATCAATTTTAATTATTAAAACTTATAGTAATGGGAAAGGAAAATGTTTTATGTTCCCATATTTAAAATATTTTGCATCCACTCCAGTATTATTTCATTCAATTTAGAATATCATTTGGTACAAGATTTTAATGGTCGTATCTTCAGTTCTTATCTAACCAATACTAATCTAGTCAATTCTACATGCTCACATAAAATAGACCCACCTACTACTCCTATTCTAACTGCATATCTATTCAAACTGCATATTTATTGTAGTTAGCTGGAAGGTTAGTAGAGGAAATGTTTGATCAATATTTTATTCAAATGCAATAATATATTCTTAGTTTCTTCATTTCATACCAAAATCATGCCTTGTTTGACCATTGCTATGATTTACCTTAAAATGATAATTTTTATCAAAGTATTATCTAATTTTGTCAACTTGGTTAAAATCAAGTAATGAGAATCTATATCACCTGGGTAGCGCATATTTGGAATATTTATGGAAAATGAGTCAGCTTTCTGTTTTGTTGGTGAAAGGTGAAAATGATAGTGGAAAAAATTTAGACCCTTCATTTTTTTTACCCGAGTATCAATTTTTAGATTTTTGCAAAGTAAACATCAAATCTCTCTCAAATATTTTGTTAATAATCACTTTATCCATACAGTCACAATGCATACTCATGCTTAAAGATTTGCCTTTCTTCATAACATGAATGAACCAAACTCAAAATTTTCACCTGTGTCTGCTGGCATTGTCTTTCAGTTATTTTAGTTCAGTTTTCAGAATTTAATTATGTGACAGTTTTAACTAGAAGGAAACTTATCTCACTCTTGGACATTGTAACAAATATACAGTGGTTATTTGCCTCATGCTTACATGCTAGATTTTTTCAAGGCTTTATTTCATCATACGCAATATTAAATTTATATATTAATAGAGAAAATTCTATTAATTATAAATATAGGTAAACAATAATATATATGTTATTGAAATTTCAAATTCAGGCAATGGCCAAAATGAAATATGATTTAGTGTTTTGGATAGGTTGGGTGGTGGGCACTATTGTTTTTGAAGTTCATTTATAATATACAAAAGCAAATAATGATTTTACACTAATCTATCAATAAACTCATCCAAAATTTCAATAATTTTTGTTAGTTTATCTTAAATGCTAATAACATGTATGGTGAGTTACCTTTAAATAATTTCTTTAAATTCTATCTTGGGATTTATTTCTTACTTGAAGTTTACTGTTGTATCTGGATGTGTACCCTAGCTTATCATTGTTCATTAGTATTAATTTAACCCATATTGCTGCAGGAAATTGATGAAAATTAATTTTCCATCTTAAATTAGTGGACAAGTTAACCACGAAAGAGTGAAATGACTGAAAGAGATGCTAACCATTTTCCTTGGAGAATGCATGGCAATCCCAGTAGCTATACTAGATGCATGACCCATGGCTCCAACACATAAGAAGTCCGTGTTGTGAGATTGCCCTTTGGCTGCTCGATATTCAAAAAGCTCACGGGAGGCCATTCCAGTGGATCCCACTAGCACAACCTGATCTCCTTTAAGGTTAACACCATCGGCTACTAACTGAACAGCCTTTTCCCTTGTAAGCACTGCATTTGCCAACCTTCACATCAAGAGAGTTATTAAAACTTTCATGCATTGGAATTAAAACTATTACTATACATACTTGAATTTTTTCGACCCCCAAATTTTTACAGAAATAATCCGTTTTAAGTTTGTTCATTTTTCACCTATTGTAAATTTTGGTAGTTATCAAGCTCTATGTTCTTGATAGTTATTTTATTTACTTCATAATCTTCGGTGTTATAATCTATTCAAAAATTTTGAGGAGGGTTTACTAACTCATCAAAGAACTTCTTATATTGATGACTGTAAATATCTCTTGTATACAAGTTGAATTAACATTTTTCATACTTAGATGATCACATGCTGTGCTTGAAAATAAATCATTTTAGATTCAGCAAAATCTGTCTAAGGTGACCATTTGGGACCATGAAATTAATCTGAGAAAGAAATTTTAAAATTCTAAATGATTTTATTTGGAAATGTCAAATTTAAGGTAATATAAATAAGAAAATACTGAAGGGAAATGACTCTGTAAGGAGGAAAAGTGAGAGAAACATTTGCAAATTGCACAATCAGGAATACAGAAGCTTGCTTGGGAATTGACTGGTCTTTAGGTGGCAGAAAGTAGTATCTGGAAGTTAGGGGTGAAAGAAGAATTCGCTGAATTTTATATCCCAAATCATTGGTTTCTTTTGAGTCATCTGGAGAAATGTGTTACATATTTAGACTATCCAGTTTAATCTTTTCCTCATATATTCAACAAATTTTGGAAATTTTAGCACTAGGCAGAAATTTATAAATGGTTAGCTCAAATTCAATTGTAATAATTGTCAATATTCCTGTGAATTTTTTGCACATGTATGGTCACTGGTCACATTGGGTAGTTTCTCTTTTCTACACTTCTTACAAAACAAAAATTACAATACTTCTATGGTGATCAATAAAAATAGATAACATTGAGCAAATATTCATATAGGAAGGTGTGAGATGTTCATCCCCACTACTTCTTACAAACGCCACCAAATAAAATAGCAAAATGAATATCACACAAATTGATAAGAAAATCATATGGCACTTATCAAGGGGTCAATACTGTGCCATGGCATACCTGCTGGGAACATAGTAACAACCCTTATCTGAGATGGTCATCTAAATTTAAGAGAAATTTCAGTCCAATTTTTTGTCATTTTTAGCTTTTCAAATCATGCCTTTTTCATTATCTTTTCCAAGCATCTTTCCAATCAAAAGAGTTCTAGTCACTGCCAAGTTTTAAAAAGTTATCCTCTGCTTCATTTTTAACCTCAGGTCATTTCCTGCAACTTGGATTTAGGCTCTATAACCTCACTGATTCATGTAACTATTAATTTAAAGTTTTGTATCTTACCTAATGGCTAAACAAGTAGTGAAGCAAAGAAGATTTTATAGTCAGCATTTAAGATAATTCCTTTCAATTTTACCAAGCATGTAACTATGCTGATCAGTCTCGGTTTATTTTCGTATAAATAAATAGGATCTAATGAAATAAAGCATCCACATACTGCTTAAATCTAGCCTCTAATTTAGTTAATTGAAATTCATTGTATGCTGCTAAAAACTCATCAGTAAGATGCTTTTGTTTATGATTATTAATTTTTGCCTTGCTTTGTTAAAAGAATGAATTATTATGTTCATTCTTCTTCAGTAATATGTAGGTCATTTTTGTGATAAAAAGTTTAGCTTGATGATGAAACGGATCAATAATTTATCCATCCATATTAATTTTGTTTAAAAGAATACCTTTCTTAATTTTCATTGGTTAATTTTTCTAAAACAAACAATACTTATATAGACTTTGTCTCTGGTATTATAGTATATTAACACAGTACTTTAATGCTATGATTATGGGCTAGTACAATATTTTCAGGTACCGAAGTGTTATCAGAAACAATGGAGAAACAAGTTTTATTGGAAATGGCATATTGTTGTCATCCCCTTTCAGTCCTACTAACATATGAAAGAATCATATCAACTGCATAGATATTTAATTTTACAACAGAAATAAATTATGTAGCTTCTTAATAAAACTACCAATTGTAGTCTTTAGTCTAGTTTCTTATTTAAGAAAAATGTTATCTCCTACTTTTAAGAGAGAATGTGAGTATAAAAATTCAAGTATGATGGACTTCTAGAATTCTTTGGAAATTTGAGTAATTTTAGTAAATTATGCATTTTAAAGTCAGTTTTACTAAATAATCTGACTTATTAAAACACTAATCATCATATTTCAACATAGTTGCATAAGGAATCAATTGAAATGGGTAGCATAAGATATTACATGGGGTCTTACCCATCTCTCCCTTCAGCCACCATCTGTTGAGGTTTATATGGAAGAAAAGTTTGGCGCTTCACTAGAAGAGCATATGCACTTCTTGAGTTGCCTAGGTGGTACTTAGCTGTTGCCAGAGCTTGCTGAGCACCTTCAATATAGTCTGGCAGTGTTTGGAAAGGTATTCCAATTGCAGCTGAATATTTACAGGAAGAAATAGTGTTACTTCTTAGATTCAGAATCAAACAATACATAACTTCACTTCTAGGCAAAATAGGATGGATATTGGCGGAAGTGTCAAAATAAATCTTTATATAATAGAGTAATTAATATAAATTTATTGATTAAGAGAGCTCCAAATGGGAAGTATATTTGACTTTGGTGAAAGCAGTCCCAGACTTTTCCCATAAGTGTGAAATGATGTCAGCTGTCAAACCTTTTTTCACAATACTACTAAATTAAGAAGTAATCAATTTCTTTGACAAATTATAAGATTACCCAATGAAACATTCTTGCAAAAGGTGATAAATGAATTTCAAAATGGGAATGAACTTTTTTTTGGCAAGATCTTTTGAAAAGCAAATTAGTAGATTAGTAAAAAGTAAGGAATCAGTGAGCTTGATGTAATATTGATAGAGACTTTAAGTAAGCTGCAGAAATTTCAATATCAGGAAAAATAGTATAAATTACTTAACAGAAAGGAAAATGAACCTGAAAATTACTAAATAGCTGTGTTCCCTCTAGATGGATGCATTGAAGTCTGCCAAAAAGTTTCTAAAATGCTGCTGAACCAATTCTCTAAGATTCACAGCTAGTCGAGAAAATTTTCAGTTTTAGAGTACAATATTTATTCTATTTGAAAGAATTTGTTTGCCTGCCATGCTGGGGTAAGGTTGTATTTCCAGGTATGGTAATTTATAAGGCAGAATGTTTCCAGGATGACAGCCAGAGAAAATGGAGTGATGGAGGCAAAACTAGATAATAATAGGCAATAGAAGTATAGTACCAACCACACTACCTTCATTTCATACTGTTAGGCTAAGTATTATTAGCCTCAACATGCTAATTCCTTAAGGTGTTGGTACGTTATGAAATGGAGACTATCATTTTAACCTTATTTTTTATCAATTTCTTGATCACGTTGCTTGTTATGGATGCTTAAATCAACCACTTAGTTCAGTTTTCCAGTGGACAAGTGATAATATTGATTTTTTATGTGCATTCTTCCTAAATAATCAAATAACTCTATAATCTTTGGGCCATTAGCAGTTCCCTCTCCACCCAAAGATAAAAAAGTTAGAGGGTAAAATAATAAAAAATAGTATTACATATGCTATTGCTAATTTAATAAAAATTAGCTATAGAATAATCAATCGTCATAAATTAATTATCAGTTAGTACTTAGAAGATAGTTTTTGTGCTTCTTAGATTTCTTTTTGTAATTATAAAATAACATACAATCAGACCAATGAAGGAATTTTGTTCCGAAAAATAAGGACATTCTTGCTTTATGCATCTTGAAGTCATTAGAACATACAAGAATATCTGTGAGTATGAAATACGTACAGTTCAAAGCTCAATTCCAAATTAAGTCATATTCATTAAATTATGGAACTAATCTTTCAAATACATTTCACATGTTTTAATGATATTTAATCTCACCCAATAATGCTGGAGTTAATTTTCCTTGAAGTTGGTGCTGGGGCTCATCTCTTTTCCCAGGTTCTCCTCTCCATCCAATTAATAATAGCATAGGAATACGATAGACCTCTGGTGCTGCTAGTGAGATCAGAGGGTTTACTGCATTGCCAAGACCAGAGTTCTTCCAATGCAGCATAAATAATAGGCCCAATTATTAACTTTGTGAATATACCTAAAAATTATGCATTATCTTAAAAATATATATGAAGTAATGTGATTTCTCCATTTTCTTTATAAGAACTAAGCTTTGTAAACAGAATATGATAATCTTTGAAGAATTTTCCCTCAACTTTTAAGAAAGTAAATCCTTCCTTCATGATCTACTTGAGTGCCTTTAAGATAATGTCTGCCTAAAACCATAAAGCTTATAAAAAGTCATTCTTTTCATTACTCTTTTTCATGCCAACTCTTAATAAGTTTTAAAAGTTCTCATACAGGGTTAGTAAACAAATCAGAGAACATTATGGTTGCGTGATAAAATATTGATAGCATCACCAGTTGGTCTTTAGGTGATTTTAATCAAGTCATCAGCCACATCATATTCTGCAACAAAATTTGCAGATGATGGACTCTAATTTTAGCTCTCAAATTTTCTACATAAGTACTCCAGGAAAAGGTTCTGCATATTTTATGTAAATATTGAGAAATGTAACAATTTTGAAATTTGACACATTTGTTGGCAAAAAGATGCTTGAAACCAATAGTTAGAATTACACCTCCCTTGAGAACCACATCTCATAATTAGGGAAATCAACGTGAATCCTTTGATAGTAGGGTCAGAATGATATAAAATTTTTACAATTTTCTAATTTGGGAAAAATTAAAAATTTTACCATTGAGAGATTTTTGTAATTTTAGTTTTCATATAATAGATTCATTGCAATGTCCTTGTGTGCATCCCTCATCCTAAGGAAGATTTGTGCTTAGGACACCCAAATGGAGAAGGCTAAACCTGTATGCGTCTGAAAGAGCGCCTGAAGTGCTTGCAAGATATCTTTCGTAAACAAATCTTCTTTGGCGGTATCAAAACTTTTTATAGGAGAATCATAGATACAGGTACTCCTATCATAATGATATTGAGGATGTAAGAGTACTTCCTACATGCGTAAGTGTAGCACTAAGACCCTAAGAATAATATTTTCATGGTATTCATTTAGGATACGAAAGTGAATGCCATTGTTACTTATACACACCCCGGGAGCTTTCATATTATCACAACCACGTGTGTAGGAGAGAGAAAGTAATATTTAACAGAAAATCACTTTCGATACTTTTCTTTTAGAAGCAACAATATGTCGCATGAACTATGCCTTCCATTGACGTTATGCATAAAAATCTGGTTTTCGCAAAATCCCTACTTTTCCAGCCAGTAGAGAGAACTACCCTCAAGCCAAGTAAAATTCTACTTGTGTGATATTCAAGTCGAAAAGCCGCTGTTGATGCGGAACGTTACTTTCGGCATACGCGTAATAGAAGGATACAAAAGAAAACTAGTTCAAGCGGGCGTCGGTAGATGGTGTGGCTTGCTGTAAGTACAAACAAGAGTCCCGTTCAACTGGAAACATCAGAGGCGGGAACACGGACCACTTTGAATGAGTTAGCGAATATATTAATGCCGGATAATCGAGATTGTTAACGGTATAAAAAATTGGTAATGTAATTAGATCTGAAGTTCATTTACTGCACAAAATCTGAAACTTTCTAAACACCTTATGACACATGCTAACATTTCCTTACAGGTGCTCCATGACTAAAGGCAATTACTTTATTTACGGGGAAAACAATTCGGGTTGAACCAATTTGCTAAACGGTTAGTAATTTGATGATAAACCACTGTTTAAATCATTTTTGGCTTATTCTGTGTTACACCATAATGTATATAGCCAGTATTTCTGATCTTGATGAAGATCGGTTTCGAAAACTTGATGTAATATAGTCGAAGAATCAAAAACAAACTTCTAATATAAAGAAGTAAGAAAATATTAACATAATTCATGTTTAATGTACCTGCATGTATATCATTGGTGGTTTTCCGGTAGCTAAATAATATCCAGCTGCCATTGCGATTGCATTTCCTTCATTGGCCGTGATAACGTGTTCCGATGGAGGTACATTTTCGGATACGTAAGCACAGAAGTCTGCAGAGTATACAAGTACAGAGATTAATCACATCAAATTCTAAATTATATACTTAATTTCAAACTTGTGATATTCTCAGAGTTATATATAAAAGTTTTTTCTTTCGAAATACTGAAAATGAAAGGTGAAATATCGGAGCAAAACTAGAGTAATCTAACGATTTTTCACAAAATTCATAAAGACTGCATTTTTTGCATGTAAGTTATAAGACTGATTGACTGATGTTCTCATCGTAGATGGCGAACATCGATATCAAAATTAATGAGTTTATTACTCTATTAAATTTTTGAAACTATTGGATTGTGTTTAATGATAGTATATTATTATATTTTATAACTTCTCTTTAATTTATTCACTAGATTAGAGAGCTTAACCATAGCATTCATTTACCATTTACTAACGAATCGTTGAATAATGGCGCGGAATTTGCCTTTTTATAATTAACTTCTTATAATATTCTCAAAAACTTATGTTAACCTTTAAGCAAAGAGTCAGGTACTCCACAGATGAAATTGATACCAGCAACGTCGCGGACAGCCTGGAAAAATTCTTTGGGATCAAGGAAGTCTCTCACCAACTCAGTGAATGGCAATGGTTCCACATTCACCGTATGTTGATGCTGAATTTCCTTGGCAAAGAAAAGTTTTAAATTCAAATCTTAATATTAATTAATTTTCATTACATTCGACGTATGCTACTGCGGAATTAGTAGTTTGAATATTTACGTTTAGAAGTAATTCAGTAACTGCACATATTATGATAAATTACCCAAAGAATGGTAATATTTACCTTAGTGTCGTAAGAAGAAACTTTGAATTATGTGAAAAGACTCACCACGTTGTCGTTCTGAGCGCTGGATCCTTTATTACATAGTGATATAGTGCCGACTGATAAATTTCTGCTGAGAAGCTTTAAGCCATGGTTAAACATACTTTTAGTTAATGCCATGTTTATCTGTTAATAGTAAATTTTAATGTTGCGAGGAAATGCTCGTGAAAGATTAAACTGAAAATGTGACTCGTAACTTTACTATTATGCGATTCCGGATATTGTTTTTCACAGAAGTAACAACATAACGAAGTTAACTAGGCTGATAAGGCAAGGGTAAGAAATTCTTATGAGGGAGGGAGCGAGTGAATTAATCCTAAGTGCGAATTACTTATGAGAAGAGAAAATATTCTCATTTCTATATTCAGTGAATGAGCTGTTGACACTGAAGACAGATAAACATGTCTGGACATCCTTAGAATGAATCAAATGAAAAAAGATAAAGTTTTCTGTGTCAAGTCCAGAAAAAAACATCTAGTAGATAACCATGACAGCTTAGTTGACCTCTGATAACCTAAGTTGAAGACTTCAAATATTGTAACAGTTTTTTCCTTACAATGAATGCCATTCATTCATGAAGTTGTACTGCTGAGAAAGGAGAAAATGACATAAAAAGAAACTTCATTTGAAAATTGTTTATCAATATTTCATTTCAATGACTACAACAATAAGAACAATCACTCTTGTATTTGTTAGCAAGACATAATTAGCATAGTTAACTAGAGTACTAATTTCACATCTGATATGACATATTTGGGAACTTTACAATGGCACAGGTTCCCCAGGCAGGCTACTTTAGCAACAATGCAGAGAGGAAGTTCATATCAAGTAGGATTCCTTGTAAAAATCACTAACCCAATAACAAGCAATGGCAATGAATTATTTCAGGTCAGCCAATCTTATTACATTCATGTAATTTTCCACAAGCTGTGAAATCTGCTTGTTACAAGCACTCATTTTACACTTCAACAGTTAAAGCCACTGATGATTTAACAAAAAAGATTTCATACATTGCTTTCAGTGGCATTTCTAGCCTTCAATGGGTCCTGGTGCAAGTTCAAGACATTGGGCCTCATGCACACAACCAGATCATGGATCAATATAAACTGGTAGGCCCCTTTGGTAGTTTTGACCAATGTGCTTTGCTCTCTAATAGCTACGATGCTGATCACTTTGTTTCTTTCATTATAAATTATGTATAAGGATACCATGTTTCCAGTTTAGATAACGATGAAACTAATGATCATCTACTTCCAAATAAATTAACACTCACACAGTCTGGCACCAAATATCATTAAGACACCTCTTAAAGTTACAGCATGCCAATTTCCTCTCTTCGTTTCCAAACGAAACCATATTTTCAAAGATAAAAAACGATGCTTGTGATTCAATGAATATAAAACTAGACCATAATGATATGAGCATTAAGGATAGTTCATAATTGCAGAATGTAGAGTAATAATTTACCTTAGAACTATAATGATACATTTCACTAGAAACTTTTCAAAAAAATATTTGCATGCACAGTCATTGAACAATAAGCGGAGTTATCACAAGTAAGATGCAATTTTATTCCAATGCAGGATCTGATAAAAGTAGTAGAGATACATGACAATAAAAAAGTTAACTGATAGTTTCCACTGCATTCAAATAATTTCTCAGAGCAATAATTAATCTTGATTGTTTGCACATGCAAGAGCATGTTATATGAAGGCAGATACAAAGACCGAGGTAGAACCAATGCTCACTTGTATGATTTTCATTTCACTTACATGAAAGGGTGCTAGAATTTATTTTTCCGGTGGCAGAGGAACTTAAAGAAATATTTTTGAGAAAGTCTTGAAAATAGTACAATAAATTTTATGCCTTGCTGCCAACCCCGAAAAATATGATATAATGCTCACGAAAATATTATGCAGCTAGCTAATCCTTTCTAATGAGTGACAAAGTTATCAAATAATCAAGTGTAGTTGATCTGACACACATGATTTATTTTTTAATCGTCATGGTTGTAGTAGCATTAAGGCCATCCAAGTATTCAATCAAAAGCTTTAAATCACACTGTGAATTACAAGACAAATATCCACCTGTTGAAAATTCACTCAGAATTGAAATTCATGAAAAATTTACAGCCCTTCTTTTAATCCTTTGGAGTGCAATTAAACTTGCTGAATAATTTGGCAGTGAGAAACATTTATGTAAATTGCCACTCCCTACCACCCTTACAATCTTGTACCAAGTTAGGTGCTTTGGCCAGCTTCAACAGCAGCACGTCACAGCTTCCACAGTTTTTAATGTCCATTTCATTTCATCCACAACGACCATCATTTCCAGGAAAAAATCTAAAAATATTATCCTTTTTATAGCACATGGAAAATATTGATAATAGGTACAGCAAGAAACGTTTCATTATATCATGCTGGCATCTGATTTAACTTTCAAGCAGCTAGGAGGTTTTTTATATTCCTTGGAGTGCCTTCCTCATTCAAATGCTTTGTGGTGTACCTAAAAGAAATAAGAAATCAATGAAGAATTAGGACAATGAGTTTCATAAGGATACTCAATTGAAATGAGCAGTTAAAGTATGATAAATGTATCAAGTTAGCAAGAACTGAATAACAGTATGATGCAAATTATAGGATTAATCAATCTAAGTGGTCTCTGGCTCCATCAAATTATTTTTATTTGCATTTTAAATCTAAAAATACTATGTAACAGTTTGATTTTTCAAAGGATATTAAATATTTAACTAAAATATTTCGTTTTTAAACATTGCTCTTTGTATATGCACTACTCTGTGTATAATTAGGCAATGGAAGAAATCTCAATTTAAGGCAGAATGTCAATAAAGAAATTTAGTTGCTGATGGCTACTATGAAGTACAATGCTAAAAAACTATTTGTGATATTATAGATTAGGATAATGGTCAAAGAGACTTCACCTTCAGTATGTAGCTAGTTAATGCAAATTATATAAGATATTCTTTTTATTTTGTTCTTAGAATATGATCATGATAATGTTCAGTAAATTCCTATTTTACTCATTTTGTATTAATCAAGAAACGATTTCATTGGCTGTTATTACTGTGTCAGTTAATGATTGTAGCTTTGTTTATAGTTGTAAAAAATAGCAAAGTTATCTTCTAATGATGGTCTTTGCGACTGCTCCAAAATCAAAATCATACCCAGAATGGTGTATTTAGTTAATTATTATGTAGCATATACTTAGCAGAAAAGTTCAATTTAGGGCTTGCTGCTACAACCAGGCCCATAGATGGTTTTAAATTGGTTCAAAGTTTGGCAAGTCCTACAATTATGTTATTTGTATTTAAATTATAAACAGATGGGCCCCTAGAATTCTTGCAGCATACAGAAAGACATTTTTATTATGCCTGATAATTAAGAGTCACATTTGGTGGGATAAGATACATTAATCATTTAGTGTTTACATAAAGTCAGCAGCTGAATGTCATAGATATGAAAAATCAGTATAATTTCCTATATGTTTCTTTGAGAAAGGGTAATTTAGTTGTAAGTAATTGAGTGATTAATTAATCTGATCTTTATGTGCATTATTTAGACATGAACTAGTATATTTGGTTGATTTATTTATCTCATCATATCAGTTTTGAGTTTTATTGTTTTCTTGAAAGTACTGCAGCATTTACTCATAGATAATTTTCAAATGTATTAGAAATTCATAGATGGTAAAAGACATGAGTTGAATTATTTACTGTATTATCTAATCTGAAGTGCTAAAATTATAAGGAGAAATAGTAAATGAATTTCATCCTTTTTCTATTAGGCATTGTCTAGAAGATGAAATTGCTTCCTGTAAATTTCCATAAAGGATGTAACATTGTACACTATAAAAGGACATTTTGATGAAGACTCATTTCCTTGCCATTTTCAGATTATAATTTAACCAGTGGATACTGAGGTCAACAGAATTTACTCAAGGTATGAATAGAATAAATTATAGAATCATTCCTTTAATTACCAGTCTCATAGATATGTTAATTACTGTATTATTATATATAAGATGCCAAACTGTTAGCAGCAGTTAGTTTTAGAGAATTTATTAATTTTTGTGACTTAAGGTTATTTACTTGTTTGATTTGCTTGAGGATAATTCTTTATTTCAATGCATCAATGTATTGACCCAAGACCAAGAATTTTATTCTTTAGCAAGAAGGTAATATTATTTAAGATAATCATGATTAGTGTGCTGCTCTCTTGCATGGTGTGGGGTATGATATACATACTATACAAAAGAAATTGAGGTCCAAGGTTTAAATTCTGTTTAGGCATATTTGTTTGAGTGAGCTGAATATAGAATAATCATAAGATAGGTTTTGAAAGACAACAATTTGTTCTTAATAAGAGAAAATTGTAGTCTTTCAAGACCATGCATGATTTATAAACAAGAATTTCAACATAAAATTTTCAGAGATACAGCAACACACATGTTTGCAATAATGTCTTAAGACTTAAGAAAAATATTTGGCTACTACCATTTCTAAAGAGAAAAATGATATGATTTCAAAATAAAACCCATGGATTCACCTGAGAGCATTTAGTAGTCCTTCTGACCTAGCAGGAGGTTGATCTTTTAGAAGTTTTACACATCCTTTCACCTGAAATGATAGGAAAAGTATTGTTAAGTAATGTGTAGAAGAATTTAAAAGTTTTAGAAAAGAACAGTATTTTAAAGAACTCACGTCAACATTGGATGCCTTAACAAATGCACCTTGTGGGTGAACATGGTCATAGAGTATCACCAAACCAACCATTACCCTTAGGACAAACAGCTGAGTTTCCTCTCGCTCAAACTGGGCTAGTAGATTCCTGAAAATAAGTAAAAATGCATAGAGAATTTTAAAATATCATAACATAATAGAAGGTTTTATAGGACTTCCCTCAGTTCTTTGCTTGGCTTCCTTAAATAAAATTAAGGGATTCTTTTTTAAATCTGATTTTTTCCTAAACTAATACAAACAAAACTTACATTAATATTATTTTGGTAATCTAGATTCTATGAGATTCTTCAATCAATACCATGCCTATAAAATTAATATATCGTTAACCACAAATATATTTTTTATTATCTTTTCCTAATCCATCATGCTATTCACAGAGGAATATAATTCTTTAATTTATTTTATACTAATTGAATCATGGACAATTATTTTCCTTAAAAGACAGTAATACTTACGGGCTTTCAAGCATTCGAAGACAAACTTTTGCCATAGTTCCTAAGGTTTCAGTCGTGTTTTCAATAGGGATGTCAGCATTCTGTGAAAATTGATAATAATGAATTAATATCTTAATTTGCAAAAATGGAATCAGATAACAGAAAGGATCAAAAAATAATTGCTTAGTAATTTTGTTAAAGGTGCCTAAACAACTGTGGTCATCTTGCATTTTGGCTCCCACAGGGAATTGAATCTGGGACCACTTTCTTAAAAGACATATGTGCTGCCCATATGGCTATCCAGAAGCCAGAAACAATAATTACTTAGTCATTTTGTGTACATATTTTTGAAGCAATCATTAACATATTCTAAGCATTATTTTAATTTGATAAATGAAATTAAAACAAATTTTTGAGGAAATGAATCATTGAGAGAATAAAATTAAACTATAAATATGTAGAGATTTTAGAAGTTTTTTTTATTTTTGAGAAAAGATACAATTGAAAACTAAAAATGTCAAATAAAGGGAGAAAGTTCTTTTAAGAAAATGAGTATCAGGTAACATCCCTTCCACATAACTTGTTCTATAAATTAGTTGCATTTCATTCCAAATAGAATTGTCACCATTCCCCTTTCAGATGAGAATTTCCAATCTAACAACATTCTTCCAAAATAGAATTTCAACAGTATGCTTTATTTAAGAAAAAAGGGCCAAAATGCATCTATCACCATTAACAGCTTTATATCTCTTCATGATCATCAATAATATAAGCAAATATTAATTTTAATAAAGGTGGTAAAAATATGGCTGAAAAGCCCTTTGCTCATCTTTTCTGTTCATCATCATTTGTACACATTTGATTTTTCTTCAGAAATCGTTTAATGTAAGTTGTGACAAACATAGCTCAAGCTCATGGTCTCATTTATAAAAACTGAGAGTTCAGAGAGAGGGAATTTCTTCAGTAATCCTCACTCATTCATAGATATTCTTGTAAATTGAGATGATTATTTATAATGACATTTTTAAATATGTAAAATAGATGTACACATACTTACATAACATAGTATTCTGGGCTAGTTACAACTCTTTATGAGTAGGTCTACAAGTTGGGAATCTATCGCATAGTTGAATGGGTGCAGTGAAAAATTAATATGGCAATTGTATTTTCTTAAGAGATCATCCTAAAATTATGTTATAAAGGAGTCCAATAATAAGTATCACATCTTATATTTATCCATGTAAAACTTTGTGATCAAGGGGGATTAGATATCAAAAAAATTTGTGTCATCATTTGAGGATAGCCCCTTATGAAATCTCAGCCTCTAATTTCAAATAAACTTAAACTCACCTCAGCAACAAATCGAGTAGTGGCCTCACTGAGGACCTTGAGCATGGGTGTAGCATGTGCATAGAACAAAGACATCCTATTTGCCAACTCATTTGTGACAGTATCTTCCACATCCAGCAAGCTATGGCCAAGGTGGTCTGAAGAATCTATACCTAATTCACCATCTCCATCTTCTCCTCTATATTCATCTCCTGAAAATCAATGAAATGATCATTAGAAAGCCTTTAGAGAACCATTGGTGAAGAGTGATTGACTTCGTACCTCTGAATCGCAACTCAGATGATTCAGAAATTGCTTTTCCCATCATAATACTCGAAAGACAACTTTTTAACTATAAAGACAACTGCTCACAGCCTGCAGTCTATAATAATATTTTCTATTATAGCACCAAAAAGTTGACACTAAAGATTTTGATGCTATGGAAAAAGTTACAGTTAAATTATTTTTCTAAATTCTGAATTATCAAAACACAGTTTGGTATTCAAACAATACTCTATAAATAATTTGCATTTACAACTCAGTGCATATTACTCAGCAAGTGTTTTCTTAAAAATAACTTTTACTGGTAAATTAATTAAGTTTATGAATTGTAATAATAATATTGGAGGAAAAACATTACCTGGTGGGGGGCCTCTTGATGACATTCTACGTCGAGAGAGGGTTCTTCGATAATAACTGAAGTCATTCTGAATGGCAGGTGTTCGCATTTTATGTTCATCAAATTTTAGTACAAACTCAAGAACCTAAAGAGAAAAAAATTATTTTTACCAATGACATAACTTAACAAATTTGATCTTATGATTATCACTATCTTTAGCAAAAGTTTAACACTGATGTTACTCTTTTCTGGATCTGAAATTTTTTGCATAGTTCAATAATGGAAATCCTTGTATGATTGAAGTTTATCAAAAATCCTTCATCCCATTAAGAAAAAGAACATTTTTTTCTAAGTAAATTTTTTTACACCTCCAAAATATCAATTCTTTTTCTTTATGGTATAAATAACTTTTAATGAAAAGCTAAAAACTTTTTAAAATGATCTTCGGAGAGTATCCCTTTGTTATATAAATTTATACCAACAAGAAACAATTACACAGTAAATGAAAGGTAAAGAAGTAACCTTTTATGTTAACATGTGCATGTTAACATACAAATTTACTTCCTTATCCCCTTGTTAACTTTATTCTGTTTCTTCTTGGGTTGATAAGCAATTTGTTAATAAAATGGACTACTGTCGTGTTATGGTCCATAAATCCTATATCTTTGAATAAGAGTTTGCCAAACTATAAATAAACTTATCCCTCAGGAAAAGCTTAAAAATCAAGTAAATATTTACAATTCCAAAAGTATCTATAATCGTTGCATTAGCTTCTTACCTGAGCTAATTGCTTCACAAGGGCTTGTTGAGTTTCAAGGTTATGAGAGGGAGAATGGGGCCCTGCACAGAGCCTGGCAAGTATTTTAGGAACTACAGCCTCCAACTCCATTGAAAATTCATAGCACCTATGATTAAAAAATTAAGAAATTAGAGGAAAAAGAATTGCAAAAAATAGTAAGCATCCAAATCTATGCTGTAAATATAATTATGGGAATATTTGTATGTACGTGAAAATATTTAGGAGAAAAATTTAATAGAACTATACTTAATTTTTATTTTTAAGAAATAGATGATTTTTATTATTGATTCTCTCCATCATTGATTAATGAATTTTGAATTACAAATGATTTCCTGAAGTTTTTTAAATGCATGATTCCATAATTTGTTGGCTTCATAAAGAGTATTACAAAAATGTTTTAAAATGCTATTAAATTTCAGTCTAACAAATTATCTTCTGCCATATTAGAGAAAAATCTGAGTTTTACATATGTAATAAAATATTAGTCATTGCCAAACCCTGTCAGAAAGAATCATTTTAAAATATTAACTTCAAGTCACCTAGAAGTTTAATAAGGAAATCCTTGGATATAATAAAAAATAGATATTGTTATTTTTGAATGTGATTTTGAATTTGATTATTATTTGAACATGATTAAGCATTTGAGGTAGCTTCAGGAGAGAATGAAGGACAAGTTTAAAGTTTTAAACAGACAGCATTGATAAATCAACAAATGGAAAGATCAACACCTTGATAAATTTATTATTAATATTGATACATCCTTTTGGGTTAAATATTCTGCTTTTCATGTGACAAATTAATAGTGAAGACTTGAACTAGACCGAAATAAGGAAACATTTAGGGGTATGATGATCTCATCTCCCATTTTCCATAGCAAGAGTAGACTTTTAGTATCATTATTTTTTGATTCCCTATTGAATGTTCAATTTTTCCTGTGCTTCTGCATGCATGCTGGTCTCTAAAGAAATCCCAGAATTAAGAGAGTTCTTTCTACTCTGTTATTAAATGCTTTTTTTCGTCGTTTGAGGAGTAAGTGCCGATTTCTATAGAACTGGCTATGGGGTAGATTCACAATACCTGCGCAGCTTCGCGACAAGGGGGATGACTGCGGCCCATGCCTTCTGCCTCGCTTCCTCCGTTGGCGACGAGATGGCCTCCCTTATCTCTTTACCCGCTCCTTTATAGCTTTGTATCTCCTCCAACACAGACTCCGATTTTTCCAGGACTGCTTGTGCCTCAATGAACGTATCTCTTTCCGCTGCTGTTGGCTGGGCATCTGTAAAGAGTAACAAATAGAGAGATGTATCATGAAACTATCAAAGCACTATATTGGGAATCTGAGGCCTTCAGGCCGCATAAGGCCGTCATGGGGGTATGACTTCCTTGAATACGAGGGTGGTCTGAAAAGTTTCCGACCCAGATTTTTCATAAATCTTCAGAAAACATGCCGAGAAATGGCGAAATGTCGGAAACTTTTCAGATCACCCATGTAAACCCACACGTTTAAATAATTTCCTTTCCCAGTATTGTTTATCATGTTCAGTAAACACACTATTCAAAAATGGATATTATTTTACAAAGATTTATTTATCTATCAAATTATATCCTTCTTAAAATGTCTACGCTTGACTGTTTGAATATAAACTACACAAATGCGGAGGTTTCTCATGAGGCCGAATGGTATATGCGGTCTTTCGATGAAAAAAGTTCCCTACCTCTGCATAAGGCATTCGTGCATCGGAAATATAAAAGCTTCCAGAAGAACGCGGGCAATCCCTTCCATCGTAAAATATTCTACGCTAAGATATCAATGATGTATTGTTTACGCAGCTGACCACACCGTCATGCATGGGCAAATATTGTTATACACGATTCTTCCAATAATGATTTCTTCATTTCTTTAACAAACGTATGAAAATTTTAAAATGCAGCATATTCGCAATCGATAATTTATAACAAGGTGCGACTGAACGCAAGCGTGTGAAAATTCATATGAAATGCTACGAGAGAATTTTTAAGGAAATGCTTGGAATTTGAATACACGTCAAAAAAATCCATTCAAGAGCGCCGTACCAGCGTCATGAAACGATTTCAATTGCGGAAATTTCTTAGAATACGTTTATTTTATTTCTTAGCATGCGTTTCACTATCCTTTTACTTTATTCCCTTCACATGTACTGAAATATTCCAACCTATAGCGGATATTTCCTATGGAAACCCAAAGCTGAAGTTTGTACATACAATGAGTACCCGAGGAAAGAATATTTTTAAAATATCAAAATTTAATTCCAGCAATAAATAAACGAAACCATCATCGTTGCAAAAACAGCCCGATTCGACATAAAATGATTCAGACTTAGTAATTAATCTAATGATGGAAGCGGAGACATCGAAACTCGAAGGACATAAATTCATTTGAAATAACTTATGTTAGAATAGAAATTTATATTTGCTTTCCTTTTGGAAACCTCAAGAAAAATGGAAATATGCTTCTCTTTCAATGTAGAACTAATATTCGCCAAAGTATTTCAAAACTAAGAAAGAACGATTCGTGCTAACGGCAAACATTCTGAAACCTATTTCCTCTAATGCTTCGTATTTTCTTTTAATCTTAAGATAGTTTTTAGTAAAGAGCTGTAGTATGCCTTTTAAGTTCGAAAAAGAATGATTTAATGTACTGAGAAATAAGAAAGAGAGAAATCAAGCTACAGGGGATCAAGCGAAACTAAAGAAAAAACACGAGAATAAATATGAGTCAAGTTTCACCACTGAAACAAAATGCTATACGTGTCATTGCAGTTTTTGTCTTAAAATATTTACTTCTACTTACTAGGCAAGCGTCAAGTGCAACAAATCACCTTTTCCGGGGTATTATTGACTTGGTTTAGAGATATATTAAAGAATTTCCAAGAAGAGCGGATAATTTCAAATCAAATTAACATGATTAGGCGTGACTTCCTTAAAAGCTTCAGACCTACTTTACAGAATGTTTAGTCATTGGCGGGGGAATGGCTGTTTAAATTTTCTAACCCTCCATCATTAACAACCAAAATATTTAGAAAGGGGATGAGGCGACATGTCAAGATCAGGAGTGAGGTAGATTGCCCTTGTTTTCCTATTTGGGAAGAATATTAATGAACAACTCCACGTGAGAGCGATAGCATGGATTATTTAATTAATTTCTATACCTATCATTCAGTATGGTGTGACTAGATTGAATGACATTATTCAGCCTCGATCATATCTCAGTAGCATTCACACTGCATCTGTAATTAACAGTTCTGGGATAAAATTTACGAAATAACCTTTTTTCTCTACAAAAGACAGATTATATTCATCTAGATATGGAAGCAGGAACTGGAAAACTACACGTATATAACAATTAAACAGAGTATTCACCAAAATCATTAGTTCCGATGTTGCTTTAGCAAACATGGATGCCGAGACAAAACACGGGAAATCATTTAGGTGTCAACCAACTTATTTTGTGTAATTATTCCCCAATCAATATTCCGCATTGTTTTCCCTCTGGTTTTGAACCTCGTGACCTTCTCGCGCATATCTGCTTCAGAGGAAAATAAGTGAGCAAGCTAGAGTGTGGAATTAATTAGGCAAAATTAAACAAGGGTGTTCGATTTTCAGAAACACGAAACACGGCGCGCGAGTCCTGAGCCAGATTTAATATGCGTGTGCACGTGCGCATTAATTTGCTCGTTACACGAGCTGGATGCGAAAAATTTAGGAGGAAAGCCCCGAGATTTGAAATGTTGATGGCCCTGGCCCGAGATTTATGGAGTGCAAAGCTGGTTTTAATTAAATTTAGAGCAAGCATCCACAATTCGAGACTTCCAATGGATAATTTGGGCCTAACAATTCACGATATGTGGTGGAATCGAATGGAATCTTTACTTGATCGTGTCTAATGAGCATAATAATTCTCGTACTTAATCCGATTCGGGCGTAAATTTTTAAGATACTCGAAAGGATCACCGTTTCATGCACGATTTATTAAAAATTTCATTTGTTATACCTTATTAATTCGTAATGGTTTCTAGGATTTTCACCGGGGGACTCAACTCAAGTACTGTCACTATATAATAAAATATTAAGCATGTTAAAATTTCTGTTGGCAAATGAATCTAATAATACTCCGGATTCACCCTATCTTAGGATAGATACATTGTCTCCGTAATGCTCATTGGGAGCTTCCCAGAAGGTCGGTAATCCACGGTTTCCTTGCTCCTTTCGAGGAATTGGTGCCCGACTGTCACCGGCATATCGGCGATTGGAGAATTTTTCGAACTTCTTCTAATCTATTTACTATAAGTACTGAAACGTCTAACCATAAGCTTGAGATCGATCAATATATAACTA
Organism: Pachydiplax longipennis; assembly: GCA_036926295.1. Lineage (NCBI taxonomy): Eukaryota > Metazoa > Arthropoda > Insecta > Odonata > Libellulidae > Pachydiplax > Pachydiplax longipennis. The sequence continues at coordinate 39,706,615 of JAVFKF010000009.1, read as the reverse complement.
TATATGCTGGAAATAGAGCAGCTCTCATGGTGAAAGTAACTTGCAGAATGCCTCTGGCTGGAACAATACTGTTCTTCTTTCTATTTCTTTATTCCTATTTTTTGTGTAATCGTGACGATCATTTTACTGTGATCACAATCTATATACATTGGATATCATTAATTTTAATTTTTATAATCTATATATTCTAACTTAATAATCTAAGCAGTTTTTTTTATTTTAAATTACAATTAATTAATTACTTAATGATTCATTGTAATAATCTTAAATGTCATTTATTTTTGTTATGTATTTTTGTATTCTTATTGATAATTATTAATGTATACATGTTTTATGTACTGTGTTTTCGCGGTTTTATCACCCCCTTCTTATGGGTGATTTCCCGCAAGGTGGGTTCCTCTTTGACAACCCTTAGTTGCAGAGATATTTCCCTCACCCTGCTCTTTCTTTTGTTTTATATTTAATTATAATCTGTATATAATGATTTCACACGAGATTAAGTGGAAGAGAGGCTCACATGGGCCTAACCTCGCCTAATAAAGAGTCCATCTATCTATCTATATATTTGCGTACTAGTAGAATCATGGGGAGAGAGCTAAAACCAGTCAGCCTTCTGGTTGCATGCCTGATGGTTCCTCAAAATCGTGCGGATTGGATGACTGATTTTCCGGCTAAGGATGATTTTACCGTCGTTCTTCGAACTTGGCTGACGAAAACGGGATTCATAAACGAATATTCCGGAACAGCACTTTCCAACTTTTGTCTTCCACGGCACACTTAATTCAACTCAAATTTCGCAGCATACTGAGCTATACGTTTTAAAATAATTCCCGGGCTGAATTCAAATCGAGGAGAAAGAAATCACCGTAGAATCGCCGAGTAAATATTTTTTATAATCATAACGAGCTCCTTCAAAGGAAACGTAGTTTCGTACGTCGTGAAGTACAGCGCACTAGCAATGCGGATTTAGAATATTTATAATCACCCTGAGATATTGCGGAGCATATGAATGTACCGCGGCACACAGGTTGGGAATCACTGTTTCGGAAGATGTTCACGTATTTCTGAGTGCACTAAATATCCAGGAAAAGACCGCAACATAATGGTTGATGGTCATTCTTGTTTATTTGTTTAAGAAATAGTCTTTTAGCAGTGTTTACTAGTGTTTCCAGATCTGGCAACTTATTAGAAATAGTGCTTCGAGTAACAGAAATGATTACGACATGAATTTCTTTCGTAAGCCGAGGTAAAACTGCATATTTCTTTACTATCAGTTTCAAGCATGGAATTCATCATCAGGTCTGCAAATGTGATGATGGAACTGGAATTCACGATGCCTGCTGGGAAATTCTTACAATAACTGTATAAAAGGGAGTGTAGAGCAGAGACTGGAAAATATAGAGGGTGCAATAGATTTCAGTGGTTACAATAAAAGCATGTTGAAAAAGCAACTGGTTTCCACATGGTGGTAGACGAGTGGAATTCAGCAGCTGTTAGAATTGCGAATGATTTATATAATTACAACTAAGTGGCTACAAGTGATTGTTAGTCATGTTCGGTACAATCGCAGACGGAAGGGATATGTATTGGAAGTAAAGTAAACAACTAGTTAAATTATACAGAAAATATTCACTACCCCAATCAATACTTTCTATACAATGAATAGTGGACACTTTTTAAGAGCCACGTGAGGATGACTTTCTTGACGTCACTGAAAACCCAAGATATTAATAACGGAAATGAAACGCAAGAAGTTGTCAAAAATAGCATTAATTGTACTTCCTTCCGATTCTTATATGATGGTTCTTCCTCGTTCCGCGCATGATGACTAGAGTTTCTGCACGAGTATATGATCAGAACCGGTTTCCCGCATGAGCGACTCCTAGTACGACATGCTTACTGATGCAGAAACAATGCCAAGTTTCATACAAATATAACTACTCGGATGTATATCTTTACGAAAGAAAATTAACTCGCAATTAAATGCAGTTCATTTAGCGCAATTTCTGTAATTGTCTTCATCCCGCAGATTTTTCTGTTCTACGTATTGGAATCTATGGGCTGCTTCAGATGTCTCAATGCCAGTTTGAAATCTTTCGTTATTATTATATTAGGATTATCAGGTCCAAAAACAGCGATTTTAGGTTAATTTGAAATAAACTTAAACTATTTAACAAGAGGAGCAGAAACTTGGTTCGAGGGCCTTTCGAGCAATAATACGCCGACCAATACTTAATTATCACCAGCGAATTTCTTACGCCTCTTTCCTAAATATTGATAAGTGAATCTGATAAAAACAAGTTTGGCTGGTATTCATCCTAAAAGTGAAACATTATACTAAATATAAACATCATTGTAAAAAATAACGTTTTTCAATGCATTATAGTTGAGAAAGAAATGGCGACGAACATAATCTGCGGTCCCCAAAGGTTTTATAAAAGAAAACCTTGGACGATTTAATCATTTTTAATCGTAAACGTTTTTATCGCATATATGTATTGAACGACAGATTGTCCTTGTGATTGTAAGTTCAAATTCATAAAATGTTGCCTGCAGGGAAATTACTAAAATTTTTACAATAAAAACAACCCATATTTTTCTAAATCTAAATCTGTACCCAGGACCAGTATGAAACAACGATCATCGTCAGATGATGGCGATGAAGTTCGTACGTCTTTATCCTGGCATCGAAATCAAAATAATCAGCTCGCTTCCTTAAATTTGAATGAAAATACAGAGATGTGAGTGATTCATAATCTTTATTTGCGTCGGAATTTGAAATCAAGACTTATAAGGAGTTATCTAGCTTCTAACCAGAAACAGGGATCGGTATCTTCCAGTTTCGGAAATCCTGCACCAAGTTCGCGGTTTTCTGCTCTACTCGTATCGAAACAGTTTGCGATTACTCCTGTTCCAGGAAGATTATTTGCTCTGAGGAGTCTTGAGCTTGAGAATAGGAAAACGGGAATATGATTTTAAATGAGAGAGTTGAGAACTCGAGAGGAACTTTACAATTTGCCTCGTTTTGAGCTCCAAGGAATCCTTGAGACAATACGAGATTAACTGCAACTCTAATTGTAAGATGAATTACAACATAAATGTGGTTTCATTAAAATAAAATTCGTGCTTGTAAGGTTCCTAGCGAGTTTTTATCAAAGATAACAATAATAATAATATAAGATAACTTTAGCATATTTGAAAGAGAATGAATATAGTATGAGGGTTTCAATGGTCTTGCTTAAAAATTACTTTTAAACGCAACTATACTCGTATAAAGTACATTACATTTCAGTCACACTATTAAGCATTGATTTCTCATATTGGTTTGAAGTATTATAAATTGATTATCACTGTTTTAGGATACTTACCTGAATTTTCCTCGACTATGAGCACATTTTTTGGAATTTATAACTTGGGGATCCCGCTACCATTTCTTGAGGAATAGGATATAGGTCATTTGTCTTTGGCCATAAAGAAAAATCTATCTTTCGTCTAGTTTCTTTCAAAGGCAAATTTCAGTAATCTGAGACTCTAGGAGCATGGACTACTTTGAAGTCCTACCGAGAGATTCATCTTGGAGAACGACTCAACTTCCTTTTTTGGGATACCTTTAACGACGAGGCCGCTATTCAAAATAGTAGTCGAATATTTTGATGACTTATGCGGCAACTTAGTGAACCAATATATCGGACAATAACTGAAAACATTAATCTATTTTTTTATCATTCATCGCAACCTCTATTGAATTAATATAATTTACAAGTCAATATTTTTACTCTTAAATGTCAACATACTACTCAAATAATTGTACGGTTGCAGAAATTGGTTTCGGAACGTGGTGTTAAAAGATAACTCAATACTGGGATGAATTTAAAGCGTCTTCGGCTTTTGATTCATCCATAAATTTTAGCACGCAGTTAAAAATTTTGATAATGTAGTGCAGTTACAGGGGCTCAGACTGAACTGTTTTTCTTCATCTTCCTCTCAATTTAGTATTTACAGAACTCCTTTCTGCCAAATGAAATCGTTCTTCTGAAAATCATATGAAATGAGATAGAAAAAAGCGAATCCCTTCTCTTTATTAAAGCTCATGATTTTACATCATATTTTTGTATCAATCATCCTTTACGATTATATTAAAAAGATTTCTTTTTAGAACATCGTGGGGAACAATTATAAAGATAATTCTTTTATTTAGTGAATCATCCAAAATTTCATGTTGGAGATGATTTTGGAAATGGATGTATTACTTTAAAGACGTACGATAGAATGAGTCGTTCACTCCTTAGCAAACAATTCGCAAAATACAAATTCGACAATTCTATCTTTTAGAGTTATGAAAGATCTCAGCGACTGCTTTCAATAATAATTCAATATGCACCCTATGTTCGAGATCCCTCGAAAGCTACGAAATTTTAAGCAAGAAGATAAGCACTTATAAGCATTTTGATTTCCATTGTGTCGTAGCAACTTTCTGTTGTGGAATAATAGAAATGCTTTCTTCGATTCGACTTTATCTCAGCACTTTTTTAGATCCACTGATTTCTAGGCGCAGTCCGAAAAGTCAACGTTTGCCTCGATTTTACGGTTTTTAAAACCGTCCCCTTCAATGTCGTAAAATCGAATCCTCATTGTGCTTCTGCCGAGATTCTCCATGGACGGCTGACTTAAAGAGCGATAAATCACTCCTCAAAGAATGCCGGTTTGCGTAATGCTTCACAGAGTTGAAATAGATGATTCAGAACGAGTCGTTTTACTTCAATATAATAAGCGAAAATATATCTTGGAAGTGACGAAGAAACGAAATCTTTAATGATTAGACGAAGGCACACAATTAAGACGGACCCCTTCTGATACAATTCTAAACTGATGGCATTTAAAGCAAGCTTAAAGTTACCCATGTCAACGCTATTATGTAAGTTCCTTTATAATTGATTTTGGTGATTCTAGGGCGTTACCCCCAAAGCGTTTCACCCAAAAGTCGACTGAGCAAGAGTTTGCCTAAAGACAGTCCCCTTGGGGAACATTCACCCACAGACATTTCAAACAAGACTTTTCACGCAAGAGTGGATTCAAGCTAGAGATATGCGTACTACTCAAGCGATTTCAACCGATCGATGTTTTTCCGAATAGTATCTCGAAAAATTATTGTGAAATTCTTTTTGCATTACTATTTGGAATACTCTGAAAGTTTGCGCATTTTCATTGTTTAAGGTAATGAGCTGCTTATTACCATTCGAAATGTCCCAGGATCGAAGTCAGGTCATTCAGAGCCATAAAAATGCTTTAAATTTCTTGTTTTATCGCTCGTAAGATAATTTATTTTGTCGAAACGAATAAAAAAGCATCAACCGCCAAACCTAACCAAAACCAATGCCTTTCTGTAATTCCATATGGAAAATCGCCTATTGGGTGAAACTAGGGTGAATCCCTAGGATTAAATATGACCTTGATTAAACAATTCTTAGGTTAAAAATCCTCAGGTCTTGGCGTATAATTTCTCTGGGCGAACTTTCTCTTGCGTAAAGTGTACGAACGTAATTTTGATTGTGCATTAAAATACATGAACCGAGAAATGGTAGAGAGATCAAGATTGGTGAACAACTGAAGCGCTCCTTTAAAACTAACAGATACAGCTGTCTATGACAAACTTTGGAGGGCGTCCACTTGGCTTTCACAGAGTTAGCTCTAGGTACACAGGCGCCCCGATTCATTGGACGCCGCGTCGTCGCGACGCTCCGTTTCTTTTACAATTTCACCCCTTGCTCACGGGCGTCTACATTCTTTGCTCACCTCTCTGTGCTTTTCGACAATGACCTGAGCATACGTAGCGGAACACAGGCAAAAATCATTGTTTTCACGCAGGAAATTGATTTATACCAAATTGAGAAAAATCATGCGATAGGTGAAATAGGTCGTGCTGTTTTGAAAGGGTAAACAGGATGAAATTGATGTGTTCAAGCGTAACTTTGACGAACTCACACGATAGAGAAGTCATGAAATTTTAGGACAATTCCACGAGAAATTACATTCGAAGACGTCAACTCGTTGACGATATTTCATTCTTTCAAAAATAAATGTTTTAATATGTTATAGTAATGTTGTGAAATACTGTGTAATGTGTAGTAGTCATATAGGGACTTCTGGAAAGGTAGGGGATTGCATGGCAGGGTGATGTACGGTGGGGTTTCTACCCCGTGACCGCTACGGTAGCCGAGAAGGCCTGTCATGAACTCCGAAAAAAAAACAGAAAAAATAGTTACAAATAATATTATAAACTTATTATTTAGTTGTAAGGTAAAAACATGTATGAAGTCATTATGTGGGATTTGTATGCTTATCAAGTATGTATTTTATGTTAATGTTTAACACTGATATGTATTTATGTAAGTATAAAAAAACTGCCACCAGGCTTTCAGCCTACCTGCAGTTTGTGCAATAATAATAATATTAGTAGGCAATAAATTTCTCGTGGAACTATACTAAGATTTCATTACTCCTCCATCATGGGTAAACAGGAGGTAAAGAGTGGATGCTCTTGATGTAATGTTTTCCATTGCACTCTTTTATCTCACTCCCAAAGAAGTCGTTCAGACGGAATCATAGAGCAGATTAAGGTCAATAAATCTGACCCTAAACTCTCGATCAAAGAAATTAGCGACGCAAGGTTCTATAGAAATGCACATAGCCTTTAGAGTATCAAAAAACATATCAGTTTACCTAAATCAGAAATAATTGATCGATATTTGTAGATTAAGGACGATTGAAGAAAAAATAGGAATTGGGACAATTTTCATTCTTCTCGAGAAATTTTCTGTTACCTTTAGCTCTATTTCCACCGATGTTTTAAATTTTGATGAATACATCTACGGTTAACTATAACGATTCAGAAAGAAGTACGAAGATTCTTATCGTGGAAAGTAATTTTCTTGCCCAAACATTGAGAACTTGTCCTAACTCCTCCAAAAGGTTCTAATAATAATAATTATAATAAGATATACTATATATGAAACAATGTCTATCGCTAATTTTACTTTTTTGCAGACTTGAATTTTTGGAAAATTCGAATTAAGACACCGGAGGAGGAAAGTAGTGTTTCTTTAAATATGGAAACACGTGCATGAATTATATTTTATCTGAAATACACACATGTAGCTTTTCTGGCCCATTCATTCACTTAGTGATCCTAATATAATCTCTTGAGGAAGGGAATATTTTTAATTTGTCTTTTGTCTTTAGGTACAGGATATAGGGAAATGTATCTTTCATCCAATTTCTTCCAAGAGTACATGCTTGAAAATATTTTAGCTAATTGATACTTAGCCAATTGGCTACATAATTCATCTATGGCTTGAGACATAACATCTATACACACAAAGCCAATAGAATACCTGTTGGTTACTCAATACCGAAGGTCGACATTTGATACGTCTAAACGATCAACTTGATGGAACGTCAACACGCTGTGAATACAAGTAGCTCGAGAGTATTTTCATACTAATATTACTTCGATATCAGAGTCGCAGTTAATCGGCAATAAAATGTAATATCTAGACCTCTTTATTAATAAGTAAACACTTATTTTCCCTTGTATTTGTTTTATTTCTTTATTTTTCACAAAATTTGAGATTGTCTAAGAATAAATGTACGTGATGGTGTTCCACATAAGTCTTTCAAGTCTAAATTAATTAATCTCAAAACAGTTTTTCTTCCATCAAGTACTTCCGCCGTCCTTAGACTCAATACTTGTAATTAGCTAATCTTAATCTAATAGCACCTAAAGGCTTCTCTGGCATATGTAAGTCTTCCTTTTTGAGCCGGTGTGTTAGGCCCACATATTATATCGTATGAAGTCCGGGTTATCGGTGATAATCACTCTAATTCCCCGTTTTAGAGCCTATATCGTGCAAATGACGAAATTATTGATCTCTTCAGTATTGATGCGGAAACGTTCAGTAAGATTTTACAAGAGCATAATAGTAATTTACAAATTTTTTGCTTCACATTTTTTGCACATTTATATTATTCAATTTGCAAATCGAATATTATATATAATATCAATAAATAAAATCTCGTAGTATCAATTTCAAGAAAAACCTTATCGTAAAAATACTGAAAACTGATACTGGATTGTAAAATAAGGTTTGAAATGACAGATTTTTAACTTATAACTAATTTTTCCCTCCGTTACATTTTAAATTGCACAATAATTTGAAAACTCGCAAGTTATTCAACTTATTACATTTTGAATTCTGACAATTGACAAATTGACAAAATTCTGAAATAAGTTAAAACATTTCCGTTTAAGTCATACAAATAATAAGGTAATAATAAAAATGTTGAGATGTACGAATAAATTTCACGGTAATTTTCTCTTGGGATACTTAGGGGCATAAAATTGACCTAAATTATTACTCACTTCTGAGGTGATTCATCATCTCTTCGAATATAAATGTTCCTGTTCAGCTATATTCGATTAGCAAATGAAATCAGAATACCGTTTTAAGCGAAATGTATATATAAAATCAAATACAAGCTTGGTGATTAGAAGCTGACGTACGCAGTACGTATCATTTATTATATATTACGTTTGTAACATGACAGCCGTTGAATTTCAAGTATCACTCGCTGTTATACATAAAATCAGCGTGAAAAGAAGTTTTTGATGCATCTTCAGTGTACAGAAGGAGAAAATTACATAAGTTGTGATGAAGACATTGATTAAATAAAAACTGAGCCTGAAAAACCACCCGTTTTGTACAGAGTACAATGTCGTGACCGAGAGAGGATTACATGAAACTACAAATCGTTCAGGAGACGTTCTTCGTATATATGTAGTAAAAACGATCCGGCTCTTCCTTAGAAATCCACGGATTGGCTTATGGATTTAATCAGCAGTAGGACAAAGGCTAGCTTATTCGATCTGCGTCAGAGACAGCTTTTAACTGCTCACTTATCTAATCGGAAGAGTAAATATCAATCAGTTTTAGGAAGAGATAAAGATCAGCAATGACTCTAGAGGAACCATATCGATCACAATGAAAACCTTAACTCACGGGTCTCATCACAACGAAAATTGGAGAACAAAACTTTGCAGTTTCCCGGATAGCCAAGTGGGTGGGATTCCCTGTTGGAGCCCACATGTGCGAGATGACCTCAGTCGGCAAAGCTCTTTTGGCAATACTAATATCACTAAACTTTATTTAAATTTCAAAGATTTACATTCATGTAAGCATCATGAAAACATGAATTCATCAAGAAATGAAACCTGTGGATCCGGCCTTGTATATCATATTTGAACGTTATTTTCGGTGACTACTGCTTTTTTACCTTCACACTACATCAAAACATATAATTGACACACAATTTTAAGGAGAAAGCTTCCCATTTCCAGCATAAAATAAACCAACAAATGAAAATATTCGATAAAAGATCGAGTTGAAAGTTGAATTTCCCCATAGTCGCTCCATTTCGTTACTGGATGCGTAGATATCGTTATCTATAGGTACAAAGGATGTATTGTGTATCGAATCGGACACCGATATAAAATATGAATGTGAATTTTTAGGCATGTTTTAGGATTTGTTAATTCGTTTGTAATGATGGAATGTTTATTGAAACCTATTTGGGTGGGGAAATAGAGTATTAGTGTCCGTCTGCGAAATTTTCGTATGAGGAAACCAGTCGAATGATAATGTATGGTAATTTGATGACAAATCAATGAGCCATAAAAAAAGATTCGTAAAAATAACCTTTTAGGTAATGAGATGAACTTAAGGTTTGGTTAGCCTGCAGCAGTTTAGAGAAATTACGTATTATACCTTTTAGGCTGTTGCAACGTCTCGCCACCTGCGGCGCTGCGGTGCGATACCGAGGGAAGCCGAAAAATCTTATGGGTCTAATCTCGCAGAAGAGCATTTGAGCCGAGAGACAAATGAATATAGAGGAAAAAAACGAGAATTCTTCGGGGGGTCGGACAAAAAAATCCCCTTAAACACCCCTTTGAGTAAATTGCCCCGCGATCATTCCTTTTTTTTCGGATGAAGAGGTCGCTTCGGGACCGAAATCCTCACGCGAGGATAAGCAATTTGGACCCTCAATCCATATAAATTTGCATACGCAGCAAAAGGGAGAGAAAAGAGAGAGGGGGTCATGCGACCAAGTGCACGCAATCACGAGTCACCGTGAATGAGTGTGTCGCCGCGGGGGTCGGAGTGGGAGTAGAGGAAGCACGTGACCGCCATCCGCCACGCGGGAGTCGAACGTCAAATTGAGCCTTCGTTTATTATTTTCGCGTCTCGATTCTTTCCTCCAGACGCTCCCTCGCCGAGACTGGTAGTCGATGCGCCTTTGAGATCCACGCTGTCTTAAAATCACCCGCTGAAAAGGGTTGTCTCTACAGTGTGGTTTCCCTTGACTCAAGTCCAATTACAGTACTCAGTACATCTATCGTTCTTGAAGGGACTGACAAAACCGATGTATACAGGTTAACAGTGAATGCTAAGACAATGAAATGCAGGACTCTGCCTTGTTTATAAAATTTATACATTTATTATCCTGATATAGTATTTATTAATAAAATAAAACCTATATGAGATTGGGCTCCCGGATAGCCATGTGGGCAGTGCGTTCGACTTTGGTGAAAAAGGTCCCGGGTTCGACACCCAGTGGAAGCCAACGTGCGAAATAACCTCAACTGTCGAAGTACTTCTAACAATGCTTCAACTACCACATGGGTTTACTTATTGCACAACACTAAAATTGCCGAAAATTAAAAATGAGATCTTCCAAAATTACCTGGAGGATGAATTGTTTACATTTCAAAGAAATAGGTGATAGTCAGCTGTTTCTCTGCATGTCAACGGTATGTATTATATGGATAATCTTCTGATCTTTACCAATCTAAAACCTCTTCAGAGTCAGTTTATTCATTACACCATCTTTTCATCGTCGTCACCACATTATATCATCATTCATCACCATTCAAACAGTAAGTTTTTTGACAAAAGAAATGAGTAACCCTACCCTACTAAAGAGGCGGAGGTACACCAAAGTGTTCTTAAGAGAGTATAGGTTTTAAGACCCTGCAGTACCTGTGAACATCGTAAGAAATATTAGTAAACAATGAAATTAGGAAAATAACGTTTAGAGCCAGAAAAATTAATGATATATGAAGGAAAATGAAGGTTGCATGAACTAGCTATTTTAAGATAAGCCTTAAAAACCTTTCATGAGTTACAGTCCAGACTACAATAATGAAAGATCCTTCCAGGGAAACGATAAATTCGGAAACCATACTCCCATGGACCTGAGATTCACCGGTTTGATGGCAGAACTGTACAAGCATCAAATCAGTGAACATTTCAAAGAAATTCTATATGTTGTATTCCGCGTTCACATTCTTTGATCATTAGCTATAATTTGTTCATCTTCATATACATCCTTCATAGGACTCATCACCCTTCATAACAAAGGATATAATATGAAAGATGGCTTGGTATAGATTAAAATCGAGGGAAGAAAATTTCTGATTCTGGGGAAATGGGAGACAATCCGATCCTAGTCAAAGCTCATTCGATTTAGGAACTTTGTAACTTACGCCCATCTTTACTACAATATATATTTTTACGATAAAAACGCTCTTGACTCCCACTTAACCTACTGCAACAGGGCCATGTCGAGGATAGTATAATGGAAAAAATATCCATCATTATTTAACTGGAGTTTATTATAATTAATAAAAAGTAATAAATTTAGCTTTTCTTTCTTCTACCATCATTTTTCATCGATTTCATATCGCGAAAATTATTCTGGAATTAATGATGAAGAGATACCAAATATTATATTGACCTAACTTTTCTTAGGTCATGCCTTAATGCAGAGGAGTGTTCTTTCTCAAAATAAATTAAAATTTTATTCACAGAAACTGTTAAAGCATTAAACTGGTTAAAGCGAAGTCATATGACACGTGATGAGTTGTACAAGGTTCTGAGGTTTCCATCCTTGAAAATATTACATATGAAGAAGGTTCAGAAAAACTATCTGGCAACAGTCACGCGGAGAAAATCTCTTTCTTATCATTAATTAAAGAAAAATAATTAAATTTGCTAATTTATACATTTGCGTACAGGAAAGAGATGGGATGGGATATATGGAGTTTGTCAGAGCCTCGGAAAAGGCGGTTTTTCCCTGAGGAATAGATGACCATCACGGGTAAAATCGATGGTAACCCAAGAAAAAATAAGTAAAAAGAAAGCTGAGCATTGCCTTGTTTGGAAAGATATGGGGAGTACGGAGGATACACTCATGGGTAACTTGGAAACTCGGAGATGTAGATATGGAGAAGAATTAAGTGAGCAGATAAGATCAGAAATGAGGAAGTAAGAGCTGGAAAGACAATAAAACTTATCGGATCTTAAGGAAAGTGAAAAACCTCTTTGATGGGAATCATTGGATGAAATCGAGTGAAACTCGGAGATCTGAAAATCAATGGACAGGAAAAATCATCGACAATATTTCGGTATGATAAGGACTAGAGAAGTCATAAGGTTACGAAGAACATAGCAGAATTTTAAATCAAACAGATTTCAAGAACGGAGATAACTGATGATGACGTTGCGATTATTCTTTCCCCGAATTACTGATAAGAGTGTTTTTTTAAATTCTCTTCTCAATACTTTAAAATCGTGCAACTTTGGAGTTAGAGATAAAAGAGGCAATCAAACGTAGGAATCGAATTCGGCTACCTAAAGACAGTCTTGATGAGTACATCCATAATTTCAGGGTGAAATTGGCTAAAAAACATTTATTGGCCTCCAAAGACAGCATTATTTATTAAATTTTAATTAAATAAGAGCCTGAATACGGTATAAAATAACATAAAATAGGAGGCGAAACAATTTCGGAGATGATTAGGTAAAAATTACTTTTGTTTATAAAAACAGGGTTTGTTTATTCAATAATTATCTACTCAAAATAAAATACCTTTATCTCAAAGTTTCGTATGTCAACGAACTGTTTAGTTTGAGATAGTTAAATCATATAATCTAAGTTCGCTGGTCTTTTAATATTCTCATATTCTCGTAAAAAAACTGTGTTTTATTTAACTGAAGTATGTTTTCATGCTCCTTAATTTTCAAAGAAAGATCCAAACCCATCATTTACTCCGTAATCACAGCAGCAAACATTACTCCAGGTGTATTTTTCAGAGTATCGATCAGATCACCGAGTAAAGCCTCCTCAACGCTAACATTGAAATCTCTTGAGAATCACTTAGTGGCTAGGATCCCAAAAAACTTTTTTCCTCCGGATTTCTTCCTTTTGGAATCATTCCGAAGAATTGGGTTAAGACTTATTGTAAAGGCTTTGGTATCGATCTCTTGAAGAGAAAACGAGATTCGACGGATAATAGGAATATAGAGCTTTAAAGGAAAAGAGAATATTACATTCTTTTGATTGAGGTAATAGCTAGATTAATCTTACAACTCATGAAGCAGTAAAATGCAGGTTTATGGAACGTAAAATAAAAGAAATTATGGTGAAATATCCAACTACGGAAGATTCATAGGGAAGAAATTGTTTATGCAAAGTTTTTTGTATAAGTATCATTAACTGGTCCTTTATTGGCAAAGGTAGGCCAAGTAAGTCTCTCTTACCTAAATTACTTTGTCAATTCTTTGTTGTAAATATATATTTATATGAGGAAATAAACGAAAAGTTTGGCTTATGTGAAAATGCTATACCGTAGAAGGTAGATAGAAAAATATCTATGCGAGAGAGGAAACACTCTCACTCGAGAAATAGGGTGAAAATACCTGAGAAAACGAAGTGGTAGAAACCACCATAAAAAGGCAAATGATGCTAAATTCTAGTAAACGTAAAATTGAATATATACTGGTTGCCCCGTACGAAAATTTCGCCCAACTAAATTGAAGGTTATTAATTTGTACGCGAAGTTGTTTTCTAAGTGTTTCATGGTTTGTGTTTGTGCGCTCATTTGTACTGATTGGAGTGTTTGTTGAAATGCATTTGGGTGGGGAAATAGATTATCGTTATCCGTTTCGATATACCTCGCTTCTATCGATAAATATCGATACCTAAACATCCGGTAAAGAAACTCTAAGGGAAAATTCAAATATTAACTCGATTTTTCGACCAAAAAGTGCATTTTTCATCTGTTGGTTAGTTTTTAGCAGGAAGCGAGAAGCTTTCTCTTTAAAATTTATATGCTTTGATTGGGTGTGAAGGGTGAAAAGCACTGTCAGAGAAAATGGGTGTTAAAAAATAGTACATGGAAAATTTTCAAAATGTTTATAATGCGTAAAAGAAATTGTTGTCGCAAAGGAAAATATTTCAAAATACAGTTCAAAATTCGTATACATCACAGCAGCAGCACTCGTCAATGCTCTAACTCAAAATTATCGGAAATTTCGAAAAAAATGGGCGAACCTCGGTGACCTTGATTACGTTAAAGGAAAGAGACAGTGCTCGAGACGTATCCTGTGTTTTGCATATCCAACATCTCACTACGTATTTGCAATTCATTTCTCATCTCCATAATGTCGTCTGAAATGAGATCAAAGATCTACTGATCTGTGGGAAGATCACAGCCGAAATGCATGCGCGAAACTGCCTCTGACAGAATTTTTTCGCCGACACCCGCGACGCTTACTTAGAATTCAGTTTCCATATCCGGCGATTAGCGTCAATTCGCCACGTGTTCGAGTTTTGCGCGCTGACATGCATAGCAATAGTATTCCTGCTCTCGGATTCCATTGAATCTCCTCTGCTGCGATAGCGCTGATTCTCGCGAATTCATTACAGTTCTAAAAGGAATGGATATGCAAAGAATCCGTGTGAGGGAGGATTGAGAAAACTAACAGAGTGAGAGACGAGGAAGTTAAATCGAGAAGTAAAGGCAAACATGAATACTGAATCCTGAATTTATACTTCTGAATGTTTATTTCAAAACCAGCGTTGTGACTCAGTCACTAGGTCACTGAAAAGTCTGTTATTTTGAGTAAATTAGATTTTCCAAAATACGACTTCCAGGCGGCACGGTAACCCACCGAAGGTTTTGAATCCACTCGAATATCTTTCAATGGCTTTTAATTCACATTTATATATAAAATCTGATTTTTGTAGATGTAAGTACGTAACTTATCGAACAGTAATTAAAATAACATTTGTTTTCATTAAAGTGAACTTTACGTGCAAATCTGAGTATTTTAGAGTTATCCAGAGTCGAACTAAGGATACTTTGGAAAAAATAATATGAATACGTAAAAGTCCTTTGGGCCTCTAACGAATTTCCAAATTTCATAATTCTATCTCAACGGGAAGTTGGTGAAATTTACTTTCAAAAATTGATTCCATGTATTTTTATGGGAGCTACTGACATAAAATAAATATATAAATAAATACAGAATGATGATTATTGGATATGATTTTGGAAGGAAATCGCTATTTATGATTTGGAAATCCTAAATAATTCGAACGCAAATTCCGTTTGCGTCCTTAGGATAGTCGTTAACTGATATGGAAAAATATCTTGTGAAGGTTATTTAATGGGATTATTAATTAAGTATTTTATTTGCTATTATTTAGTCAGTTGAATAAGTGACAAGGAAAAAAATTGATAACCGAAAATGCAAATAAGATAAATGATAAACAAGGAAATAATGGGTTACTCCCGAAACACAAGGGCGTGAATTGCGATGTTGCCTATACTCCGATTATTAATTTAAAGTAATTATTGCAGCGAAACAAAGGCCCATTCAGTTGAACGACGTTACCTCTTTTCATTGCTCCACTTCTTGCTCTACCACAAAGAGTTTCATCAAAATCCCCGGAAAAAAATGAGAGTCACTCCTTGTAAGTTGCTTCAAACTTGATTGCAAATTACCATCGCCATCATTAGTCTAATTCGGTTTGGATACGTAACGTGTAGGAATGGAATATATTTAGAGGACTGAGGAGTTACCGTACGTAATACTTTTAAACCTCACCGATTCACAGAGGCTGCGTCTAGATCGAACAATATCTAACGGAAGTTAGTCTCAGCTACAGAAAATACGTCATGCTAAGTATGACGATCGGAAAAGAGAAAGAAAGCGCATTTACGATATATGAAGTCATCAACAGTGTGATTCACTCAATGTCAAAGATGACAGCATCGCTCCTGTTATTATACTGAGGTGGTCCGACTTTTAGTGGAACTGGGAGAAACCCGGAAGTACGTGATGCATAGAAATTGCTCGGGAGATTTCATTTCGAGAGAGTTTCGTCGTTCCCTCTGATCCAGAATCCCTTTGACACTCAGTAACCTGTTTCTTTCCCATTAACCAAAAGGATTCTCGAACATCCATGTTATCTCAGCTCAGTCCCAGAATGGAGTTTCAATGAACGAGAACGTAATATATGTGCACCAAGGTCTTACGATGAGATTGTTATTTTTTTTAGTGAAATAATATTAACCTTTTGCATCATTATAGTTTTCTAGGATTCTCGCACCTGTATTATGTTTGATTGTACCAGTAGAATGTATGATTTGATACGTTTCAGAACTATAAAAATAGTAAAATTATATGTCTACTTTATTTTGATGCGAAACAATGTTGTAAATAATTTATCTTAGTAGAGTGTTGGAAGAAAAGGGTATAAATAAATCCTATGTATTCTCAATGCACTATATAATAGACATATTCCTCGACGGCTTATTACCTCAAAGGAATACGATTCCTCAAGGAATCCTCAAAGGAATACATATATTTATGACATCAAAGACTGTACATTTTGTACTACGATTTTATATGAAGTACCGCGCAGTATTTACGACATCCGATAAAGAGGATCTTTCACTATGACGCCCCCTTAAAGAAGAGGTTGGAATGACTTTCATAAGAATATATATATAATTCGCTTAACAGTATGAAATATTGGGGAGATAATTATACGAGAGGTAAAATAATTCCAGTCAAGTAAGTTAATCAGACTATTTATGGTGAATTCTTTACCGCGAATAAATGGCGAAAAGAATTCTAGTCGTTAGCTACAGTCCATTCCTAAGTTTGCTGAAATTTAAAGTTCAGCCAGACACATTCCCTTTCCTTTAATGTCAATATTCTTACAACATTCTTTTTACGCAATTCTGACCTATCCGTAATCCAAATCCATGCTTATGAAGGTAACTGTAGCGTCTACTGGTATAAAAAGGAAACTGTTTATGATTTTATTACAATTATAAACATTATTTCCCTCACGATAGCTGTTAGCTCATCGTGGAATGAGCTGGAAGGAAGCTAGCCAATCGTTGCGTAGACGCAAAATAATCGAGAAAACAAAAAAATTAAAACATCCGCTCCTTATTGAGGTCGCGTTGATCAGCGTGGCTTATTTATCGAATCGCCCTGAGAATTCAGGAAAGCAGACTAATGGAAGACGTCGGCGTGACTGTTCCCTATCGTGGATTTCGATTATCGAACTCGATCGAAGGATTTCCTCGATGCATATTTCCGCCCGACGCATGAAAAGGGCGCGGGAGAGCATGCAAGCGAGGACAAAGCCATCTGCGGCGCAAAAAAAGCAAAACAAAACACGACTAGGAGAATGAAATGCAGGAAGTGATCCATTGGGGGATTGAGCGCGGATGGACGTCCGCCACTGGCGTTAGTTCTTCTGTCAAATATATTTCGCTCTATGTCTCTTTTTTATGTTTTCCTGTTTCTGAACACTTTTGCCCTCGCACCTTTTTAATCGGCGGGATGAAAATATTTCGAACGGACAATGAAATACAGTCCATGTAGGTGGCTGGAGAGTGTTCAAATACTTCGGAGGCCTAAAAAAAAACATTCACGCTGGACGGGAAGTTTCTCGTTGAAATATATAGTGATTCCTAGTTCATTCGGACATACATGGGATATATATTTTGATAGATATGAAGGCATTCGATATAGATTTTTACCTAGAATGAATAGTTATCATCAATCTTTCAAATAAGTACTTATTTTTCAACACCTAAGCCCGGAATTTATTTTATAAAAAATAGAATTCAAATCTAAAAAAGTCATTAGTAATAAAAACAATGAATATGTAGTAAATTATATTGTACTACGAAACTATCAATTAATAATATTTAGAACAAATGATTTAATCGAAGACTGCCACAGGGTATCAGGGTCCCCGCGGGGTATGCCAGCGGCAAACCTTGCAGGCAAATATAACGGCAAAACAAAAACTTGGCGAGAGTAACAGAGAGATAAAATTTTGATAACTTTGAGGAATAATTATAAGAGGTTTTTGATAAGCCACATTGCATTTAAGGATACAAGTCACTTAAATCCTTATATATTATTTCTAAACATTCGTTTTCGGTGACCAGCGCTTTTTTCCCTTCACACTCCATCAAAATATATAAGTGATAAACCATTTTAAAAGAGAAAGTTTCCCACTTCCTGCTAACAATAGACCAAAGAATGAAAAATGCACTATTTGGTCAAAAAATCGACTTGAAATTCAAATTAAATTTGGCCTGAGAGATTCGTTATTGGATTCGTAGATGTCGATATCTACAATCCAATATCTAAAATATAACAATATCGATAAAAACGAGGTATATCCAAACGGACACTGATACAGAATATGAAGGCGTTTTTAGGTACACTTTAGTATTTGTGTATTCGTTTGTAGCGTTTGTTGAAATGTATTTGGGTGTAGAAACTGAGTAACAGTGTTCATCTGCGAAATTTACGCACGAGGAATTTAGTCTATCTTTATTTACCAAACTTTCAATACGCTGCATATCGGCCAGCTAGCTATACGTTGGAAAACCCTGCTGTAGACTTCGGAAACATTCGCTAGAAAACTCCATTTTACGGTTACTACCCTTTGTCCATGGAGCGTATACGCCCACCGTAAACTGCTACGAATGACCGCAGCAGAGAGGAAGTACTGATTGCGTGGCGAGGTTATTAATCTATTCGCTCAAGTCGGAGCAATGAAAGCATCAACGAGATGTAAATGGTCAGCAATCGTCCTTGGAAAAATGGGTCGAGAAATGCCGATGATGATCCAGAGAGCGAGTGGATCTAAATCAATGAGAGAAACGACACCTTATCTCGAGTGTTTGTTTCGCTGAGGTCGGATAAGATCAATGGAATCGATAAAAAAGGCTTTGAAAGCATGTCGGTCTCTCGATCGCCGATGCCTGCGGGACCTTCCCGAAGCCACAGTCTGCAAAACCGCGGACAGAGAGGCTCTCGGATAAAAATATCACGGGCGTTAAATGAAAGCGATTCAAAACACACGGAGAGATTATGTTCTTATTAGGATGCTGGGAAATATGCGGAAATTATAAAACGACAAGCATTCTATGACATGATTGAGTCTATTATAGTCTCGACTAAAGGAAATTCTCTGTTATACAAGTAGAGATATGTATGTGCTGAAAACGTCGGCCTAGGACCCGTCCGAAATTGGAAAAAAATTTTCGCCCTCAAATCGGAACCTTGAGTTAATATAACAGGACAAGAATCGGACGTTAGGATAAATTTGTGAATATGTCGTTTTCCCACTCTTTATTATTTCATCGATACTTATATATATATATATATATATATATATATATATATATATATATATATATATATATATATATATATATATATTAATTAAGGACGAATAATTAATGATGTATTTCTATATCGTATCAGGCTTTTTTCTATATAAATAAGTATTTTGATGGAATTTGTTACACTAAGTTTGCGGCTATGGATTATAACTGACGCTAATGAAAAGGCAAAGCCCTTTAATGCTATTAATATTTAAATGAGAGTTGAAAATAAACTGCAGTAATCTAAAAGGCTATTTGAGAACGAATAATTTCTTCCTTCGGATGTTTTAGGTATTGGTGTAATTTTAGGTCTTAAATACTTTGAGTGATTTCGAATACCCAAGACGGCCATATTCCGAATTATCTTGAATGTTCGGGATAGTAAATAAATAAAAATTAATTAATGTCTTTAATTTAAGCGAAATTGAACTATTAAGTCTCCTCTTCTATATAACTCATTTTTAATACAAAAGAAATCATAATTCTATGTACTAATAAAAAGGGGGTTTAAAATAATAGAGAATTAGATGAATTTAGTTGTGGATTACAAAAAACCCAACAAATTCTTGTATTACATACGAATAACTGTCGCAGAAAAAAATTCGATTAATTGAGACCACCACAGTCACCTCGATCTCGACTCACGCATGAGGAAATAGAAATTTCAGGACGAGAATAAATTCAAATCATATGATGCGTCCGACGATGAATTAAACCTAAAAAGGAAACGCGATGACACTCCGGACTGACTGATTAATTATGCTTTCTGCGACATTTTATGACGTCACGCGTCTGATTTAAGTGCCGGCTGCAAATCGCTCGCTCGCACATTGTCTGCAAGCATATTCTGCAAATACACCCTCGAAGATTTAAAAGACTGAGAGATGTCCACAATTTTAGGTATGCTAGATTTTCGCGTATGATGCGGAAGATTCCGGGAAGTGCAGATACGCAAACGTTTCCGTTGGCCTTCAAAGGAATGGATTACGCCAGTGCTTCACACTCATGTGACCAGGCGCCAAACGGAGGGTAACGGAAAATACCGCAGAGAATAATCTGCGCACCGAAGGTGAAAGGTATCGCATCTCAACGGCGAGAAAAATCTGAAATTTTGCAGGCGTAAAGATAACGCGTAATTTAAAGGAGCTCGGCATCGAAACTGGATCGATATTGAGATTGGCAGAGTTAAAAATGGAGAAAGACGATGAAGAAATAAGTTGTCTTAGCTAAATCTATCCGAGACGAGTATGAAATGTGTTAAACCCTTGTTTGACCCACTGGGATGTAGTACACCACAAGCTCACCCACTACTTTCATTTCGTTATTATTAACATGTTTCTTCCATTTTCTGATAAAATCGTATGAATAAAAAACTTGCTTGGTTTGATAATAACAGAATTCTCATTTTTCGACGAAATATTTTACTTTCATTTTCCAGAATAAATACCTTTTTTTACATTGTTCAGTAATGTACTACTATAATAATATCTATATAATAATATCTATCTTTTACTTGTAGTTCTATATATTAAGCAAACTCAATTAAATTTTTGGCCATTTATATCAAAATATAAAAAAAATGATTTTTATATAAAAATGTATCTTTTTAATTTCTTTCGATATTTGAATTTTTAAAAAATATTTTAAATTTTTTAACGCTCCTTCTTTTATGTTTTGTTATATGAACCATATAACTTCGAAAAGTAAGCATTTTTTAGTTGTAAGAAGTTTGGAAATAATTATTTTTAAAGTAATAATTTTGGAATTCGTGGTTGCAATAACATTGCCTAACGGAAATGGAATTAGTTCATTTGAGCTAATATAGTTAACACGTGGATGAAAACAACCAAAGGCGCATTGACCATTTAAATTACAGATTTCGTTAATTCGAAAATGAGAAATTGCAGCGCGTAACTTTATTATTCCTGGTAATAATAAATGGAGTAGTACATGAGGCAATTTGAACGATCGAAATTAATTCTCCTGCTCTCCAATTTCCCTCGTGGTTTTTCAACCTTAACGTAACACGAGCGAGTAAAATAGTTCATCTTTCACTGAGAGCATGGAAAAATTAATTTTGTTACGAGCTTACCAAAACAAAAAGGAAACTTTTCGGAGAATTTCAAATTACATGTTCACCAACACTGCGACAAATAGTTTCACTGATTAATAAGAAATGATTCTGGTACCGAAATACGAACAAAAAATTACCAAAATATAAACTAATCAGCTTATTATAATTATTCACAAAACTAACAACAAATTACTCTCATTCGAAGCAAAACTTTTTTTATCGCATTTGATGATTTTGGAACACTTCGGGAAAACAAATTTTTATTAAATATGTTAACCAGAAAAATAATGCACAACATTTCTCACGTAAAAAAATCCGAAGATATGAATGAAATAGCGCGAAAAAACACTTGGTAACTGTACGTTTACCTTGTACTGTGTATCTTTAAAGAAAATTATCATAGTTGAAGATATTTTAAGACAATACGCAAAATATAATGTCTTTTTAAGTATGCGATTACTTTGATACCAAGACGATCTTTAACTTCCAATATCCTTGAAACTCTTTAAATGACTTCAAATTATAAATTTTGCCTCAAATCCTGTAACTCTCTAAGTTAAACGGATGAAACCTTAAAAAGAAAACATGCCGCTTCAATGTCCTCGATAACAAGGATGATGATCATGAGTACTGGATCACTTAAAACGTTTTGATCCGTTTTGAGATGCAACGTGATGTACGGTTTGAGTGACTAGCGCCAGCAAGGCCTTGAGTAGAAAAACAATGAAAAATCTCTGCAATGCAGCTGTCGCGATGTGTGAAAAGCAGTGTTATTTTGCGATTTCAGGATGCTTGAAGCATTTTCAGAATAAGTAGCGCGACTGATGCCTTCTTTTCTCGATGCATTTGTTCTTGTTTAGCATTCTTTCATCGGAGGAAAGTCTCGCATCGTCGGATTTTATTCTTTCCAATGGTTTGTCAAGTTTTCCGCATTGTGCAAAAAGAAGAGTAAAAATACTTTTTAACCTCTTTTGCGACTCTAGTAGCAGTTTCACTCGAATGAATAAACCTTCAAAAATCTGGATGACAATAAATTTTGATAAATCTAACCGTAACCGTCTATATAGAAGAGTATTTGTTTTGTACCATTTATGCATACGTCGTGGTGTTCTACAGCCTTTGGATTATGAGTATCTCAAAAATTAAATAAAAGAATTTTAAAGTATTAAAATTATATGACTGATTAATTATACATATAGTCAACTAACTAGCATTACATACTATAATTTCTGTTATTGTCTCTTAAGAATTGGACAGTGTTTTCTAATTGAAATTATTCTCCATTCCAGAGTTAAAGCTGAATTTAATTCGCATTTTATTGTATCAATATGAATTTACTACTAATCCCCCTTGAAGTCGCCACTAGCGGCTTTATAGGTCAATATTTGATTGTAAATGATAATGATTAAATAATAATACCCACCAAACAACTATTGACGTAGGTAAATGACATTCTGCTCGAAAGGATTTTTCAATGTTTTTCCTAATGTAGAAGGGCTTCTTCCCTTATTAAATGTATAACGACTTCAAATGCTGTTTACCTGAAACTAATATTTTATGCTCTTCTTGTTTACAGAGAAATCAAAGATTTTAATACTTTACGACAACCATCACAATGTAGTTAATCCTTTGGCGATATCCTTGAATGATTCTACTGGCATGAAATTGTGAGTGAACACTAAAGCTTCTAATTACTTCACAATTTTAGATTATGCAAGTTCTGCGTATTTAAGGAAGAAAGGTAATAAATAAAATAAATTCTATGCTGCGAGAAATACGTGCAAATCGGCTGCGAATAGTTTAAAAACTATAACTTAACATTCCGAGGAGAGAAATAAGGAATAACTAGTTCCTAGTTCCTCATTATTTTCTCTTCACCTTCATAGAGTTTCACTTACTTGCAACAACTTGAATTAATTATATTCAGAGTACAAATAACTGCAATTGATCTGAGTTCAGTGCAGGGGTACAATTATCAACCGTAAATAAACCATAATAGGGTGCTACGCCAAGTAAACTACTGCTTAAGATGATATACTAGGGTTAAATCGTCGTGTTAGCCATAAAGACTTTTTGTTGATTTCCCCGAATACGTTTCTATGGTTCTGTAAAATAACTTGTAAGGATTTCGAATTCTGGAGAGGAAACCTGAATCCATGAACACGACTAGATGCAATCCAGAGTGGTGCGTCTCCTTGATTTACCAATATCTCTAATTTAGGTTAAGAATCTTTGAAAGAAAGGCGATTAAAAGCTGCATATCTCTATCAAGAGTGATTACGTATACGAAAGATATAATCGGTATCATTCAACCTCCACGTAAGTTCGGCCGATCCGACAATGAATGTAAAATAAGAGATGGATACAAATACGATTCGTTTTTAAAATTCACTCTCTCCTTAAACATAATAGTGATAAACAATAGAAATATGTTAACCGCTTGGTGTGCATACCCCTTGATACACGAGGAATGTAGATGCACATGATCATTGACCTTAAGCTCAGCTTGACCTTTCATTTGAAATGATGAACAGGAAGTTATGCTGCTGGTATAGCTCTTATCGACCCTGTATCATCCTGCAGAGAATTACGGGTGTATACCCTCCGTCTTAGTCATCGACAAAATGCTGATTTATGTAGTAAAATACAGACAAATTAAAGTCGAAAAAATACGTTTTTTCAGGAGAAAGATGGGGTTTTACTTCTTTCTAACTGGGATCTACGTGGTATTCATATATAACTAAACGCATCATACCTTCGGGTAAAAGATAAAATAAATTATGATTGTATTTCACCATATTATCTTGATTTGACACAGGTGATATTGTTTTTATTTTCTAAAGAATCGAACGGTCCAGGTATTCTCATTTTCTTACTCATCTCTGTAGCAAAGTAAAATATCCTATCTTTGAAGACTTGCGTGTAATTCCACGGAAATCGGAGTGGACAACTTCCTTTCTCGTATTCCACGAAAGCCAATCGTCTTCTTACAATGTGAAACAAACACCGATAAAGAGTTTAAAAGATTTACTCGAATCTAGAATCCATGAATAATGGAAATACCCATCACACGGTGTGAGTAAAAATTAGAAAATTAGGAATTAATTGCTACATCTTCACCTAAAAAATCGCGCACGTTATCTAAAGATGTCGACATTAGCTTCAATATTTTTCACCGATTCCGTCACTTCGTTATCTCGGAGAGAGAAGTCGATAAGTGAGACAGGAATATCCACACACAACCGCAAAACTGTATAACGCCTATCTATCTCAATGCGAGACGGTTTAACGGAGGAGGTGTCTCAGGAGAAAACATCCACACATCGCGACACTGACATTGAATCGGAACGGTAATGGCAGCAAAATGTTTTAAACCTTCTAGCATCTCCTCATGCAGAAAGAACAATCGAACGATGCATAAAATTGGCGAGTTCGAAACTACTTTTTCATAAAGTATATGAAACGTACCTCATTGATTATGATAAACTAGCAAACTTAAAAGGAATATAATATGCTTACTGCTGAAAAATTCAGATAAGCTTAAATATACTAGGCTGAATGGTATCTTGAATGAATTGTGAAAGTCAATTGTACGTCATTATTTATCAAATATGAGTTTCAATCCAGTTACGAGGTACTTGAAAAGTCAGTGAGATTAGTAAACTGCATCCATCACAAACTAGGATTGCAAAATCCGCGTTATTCGCACTTCAACTCGAGGGTAAGTTTTATGCAGAAGTAATTACATTATCAGGGCTAACTTAAAAATAACGTCTGGCGATGGATTTCTTTGATGAATAGTGTAATAAATATTGCAACGTAGTGAAATTAAAGTTGTTCATTTAAACGTTACACATTTGGTGTTATTAACTAATATTGTATTATTTCATGGGATTCCCGTTTAGTCTGACAAAGTAGAGGCTTTATGAGAATTACTATTTCGTTTATTGCTTCTAAATATATTCGCTAATCCAAAGTAGTAGCAGTAATCAAAAGTGCAAAAGTACTAGTTCAGACTAAGACTAAAACAGACGCATAGAAACTCGTTCAAATTTTACTTTCTACCGCTATCAACGCAGATGACGTCATATTTTGGACTTAAAGTCTATGATCATCACTGTAAACGACTGACTGTTATAGATATCTGAAGTTGAAAATTTATCTCATAATCGATTAAAAGTAGCAACTACCAGCGAAAGTAAACTATACTTCGCAGAAAACACTGTCAAAAGACTGAAATTTCTTTGAGAATATCTGTCGGAACTACTAAATGGACTAAATTCGCTTCAACTTGAAGCCGGAAAGGAATTTCCATTTACAAGCGCTGGAAAAAGAAGTTTGAAGCGAGCTGAATTCGGGTGCTTCGGGAGTTTCGCGAATATTCGAGAGCGACCAAAATATCAGAAAACTAATTCAAATATCACTACGAATATTGGGCGATAGCTTTTCCGTGTTCCTCCGTCCACTTAAAAATGTATGTATGTACATTGTACATGGCTGAAATTGCATTTCGAAGGCCGATGCTTCGCCACACGAGTCTATTACGAGCACTTTGCCTCTCGGGTTATATTTCTCTGAACAGATAAGATTAAGATTTTCCGGTTTTCGACACGCCATGAGTGAAGTAACGAGGTAAAAGTTGAAAAATATTAATGTGGTAATAAAAAATACAGCTCTCGATCACGTGAAATTCAGAAATGAATTCGCTAGCATGAAAAGAGGGTGCAGAACTATATCTTAAGCTTGATTCTGCTCAAAATAAAGAAGTACGGTATTTATAAGTTACGCTAGCGTAAATAAAACAAACTTCGTAGAAATGTGAGATTAAGGTCAACTGGTTTGAAGAAGAAAATTTTCGTTACGCACGCAAGGGAGGTCACTGTGCCTGAAGCAATAAACACCTCTCTGCTTAGTGAGGTTTACGTTTTTATTACGCGAGAATAAGAATAGCTAGTGTCTTCTCTCACCTACCCTTATTTAGGAGGATCTGGAATTTCAATATTTTCATTCGTAATTTTTACCTATTTATTCATGAATTTTAACAAAACGAATCGGAACATAGCACTTATGGTAGCTCACAAGAAATTATATATAATTAGATGAAATAAGGATTAAAGCCTATTCTCCTGTTGAATGAGCGTTGACGTCAGGGGCGGATTTTAGCAATCACAGGCCCTAAATGCACGGATCATTTTGAGGTGCCCCATTTTGAGATTATTCATCATAAAAATGTGGTAAATCCATCCCTGGTTGGCGTTAAAAGAGCACTCCAGAGCTCTGCATTTCATTGCAAAATCACATTACATCAAAGTACCAACTTTACACATGAAAATTCTTAAAATAATACGTTCTAGATAACCGTAATTATATGAGGATATTATAGTATTTAGAATAAAATTACTAACCGTTAACTACATTGTCTGTTTCAACTACAGTAAAACCTAGTTAAGACGATTTTCAAACGAAGACCGCGTCTTAACCGGGTTGTATAATGCTGATTGCCTTACATCATGTTTTTGAATAATGGTCTGCTTTTTGCACAAAGAAAATCTCTTAGTTGCTTAATTTTGGTCATTTTTCACTCTGCAATGAAACAATTTTACCACACAGACAGTTGGGAAAGAATAACGAATTTCTTTAACAGCAGTAGAGAGAAAGTATCACGGAGCATAATTTTTCCAATAATACGCTTACATACCACTTTCTGGTTTATTCAATATGTCAACAACTTTAGATTTCGACGAAAGGAAACACTGCAAAGCGAATTTTTATCCTAATGTGCTGCCCTGAGACAAAATGAGATAAAGATTATCTCATTCTATCTCAAAATTCGTAACAGCTCCAACAGTGGAATGGAGAATGTTCTGTTTCGCGATATCTTAATTTTAATCTCACAAAATTAATCATCCCAAAGAAATTAACAAGGGATCATTCTGGGGACAAAGGAAAGCGTTAGAGAAAGACACAGATAATGTAAAAAAAACTTAAGTCTATCGAATGATGCGAACAATTGGCTAAAGTTGAATTTTTCCCGCGTCTTAAGCAGGAAGCAGGGTGCCTTAAGTGGTATTTTTACCATGTTTTTCATGTAAAAGGGAGAAAACCGCGTATTAAGCGAGATGGCGCTTTAAGCTGAAGCACCTTAAACGGGTTTTACTGTACTTTATGAAACTAGTTTTAATTTTGCCAGCTTAAAGTAAGAGTCCGCTGCACTTGGAATAATAAATATAAACCTGCTGTGAGACACCTTTAAAACATAACCAACTTAACATGACTGATACCGCGTCTCAGGGAAATGCCGCAACGACATCGTAATGTAATTACCGATCGCTCGTAATTCACTACTATAAACGGGTTTTAACCCAACTTAGGATTTAAGTTAAAAGGGGTTTAACCACGATTCACAGGGCGTAAGAATCCAAGACTGTGTCACCCTTATCTCTTCGCTCGATATCAATCCAAGTCGCGAATAGAATGTCTTTTCAGAGTCCATTCACCAGCGTATCTCCCGCCCCCTATTATCCACAACGTTCGTAATCGGTTTTTCCAACACGTGTGACGCTCTACTCTCGGGGCTAATTTACTCTCCCCCGTACAAAAATAAGTAAAAAAGAGATTTTGGTCTTCCTCGAGGGAAGAAAGCAAAGCCAGGGACCCATGCCAAGGGAATGATGCAGGGGAGGGAGAAAAACAATCAATCCATTGCGATTATTTCCATCACAAAATCCACCGGAACGGATTTAGTCGCTCTAAAAGAAGGCGGTTTACTTTGTAACACTTATTTTAGGGAGTCTTTTATGTCACGGTAAGATATACTTCATGGGTGTTTTAAAATTGGCAACGGTTGTAGAAAGAAATATGTCAGTATTGGTATACTTTGAGAAATCAGCAAAAATATTTCTAAATTAATACAAAAATCATAAAAACTACATTTATTTCTGAAAAAATAATGTTGGCGAATGTTATCATCAATATCGATGTCCAATAAAATTTTAAATTCCAAAATTTTAGTGATCGTATTAAAAAGGAGTTGTTAGCTGCCAATACAAACACAGAGATTCAATGATTTACACGATTTTTTTCTGTAATTTGAAAATGATTGATATTAGGATGAATATACGAGATTATTCTAGAATCTAAACTCGAAGGTTCAATATCCTTCCGGAAAAAAGATTTTTTCCATGTATTGTTTCGCCTAAGTACACCTATTGATAACTTCTCAATAAGGAACTTGATTTTCCATCCATATTTTCCCATATGTTTTGGTAAATGAAAAAAGGACTGCATTTTTTCAGACTCCCTTGGTGTGTCATCTTACACGATTACTTTGATCTAGCAAATCCTACTTTAAAAACCATATTATTATGAAAAAAATTCTATTAAATTCCATTTCGATGAAATCGATTTTTCCTACACTTGAATTCACACGGAGACCAAACGAAAATATCCAAACTTTCCCGAACTGAATATATGAATGAAGATTTACGTAAAAACGTTCCCGCAAAATATGAAGGAAGATATCTCCATTCCCAAATTTTCGTTGACCAACCGCGGTATCAAACCCTATCAATATTGCATTCAATGCAAATGGCTACAGAGCCCACAAATTTCCAGGAGCTGAGGGGCAAACAACATTCCTTCCGATCCCAATCGCCGCGTTACGATAGAATGAGCGTCCGAGTCGCTTAATGTGACCTCACCGAGTCGGAAAAAATTCCCTCCGATTCAAGGAAAAAAAATACTTGAAACTCCAGGCACGTGCCCTCAGATCGCGTCACTCATCGCAGCCAAGTCGAGTGGAAACGATGAGCGAAGGAAAAAAAGAGAGAACGGGAAAAGAAACCGGCGTGATAAAATAAGGATTTTTACTCACTTTCGAAGTCCAGGAAGACGTCGTACTTCTGAGGGGAGCAGCAGTTGGAGTCGTCCCTCGAAAGGAGACTCAGCAGCTTTCCCATCTTCCACCGCGAGGGACGACCACGTGACCTCCGTCTCCGGGCCACAGAAAAAGAAAAACGGCACTCACTCACGCAAACACCTCCCGCGCGTCGTCTTCCCGAGAGAACGGGTTACAAAAGCTCTCGCGCGACGTGCTGTTAATCCTCGGCTTTGTCACACTTCACCCACGCGCGAACACTCGCTAGATGTCTCTCTGGCCGGCCCTCTTCTTGTCAGAGGCACATCCGTGAGGCACCGAGGGACTCCGTGGGGGGCGGGCGGAGGAACTGTTGGTCTTCACTCTCTCGAAGGCACCGCGACTCTGAGATGTCTCCGATTGGGGTAGCGTCCGGAGGGTCTGCGGGAGTTGGATGCGGTTAGAGAGGGAGACAAGAGTGAGGGGAAAGGCGTGGGAGGGAGATGCTCACGAGGAGAGGTGTGAGAAAATGGATCATGGGACGGCTTCACACTCCGATAAGTTCGTGCGCGTCTCTGAGTGAATTACCCGTACGGATTATACACGATAAAGCGTGTGATGTTAATGCTCGTCATCGTCCAGAGGATAATGACATGTGACTCTGTCGCGTTTTCCGCGACGACGGAAAGTTGCATCATTAGATACACCGCAATGTTATGAGTACAATAATTTTTACTCTCGGATTTTTTCAGGACAGAACTGGATAGAACTACATCGCTAATGCTAATACCGGCTGCGAAAGGATGAGGCAGTGTTCACTCGATGTCTTAATGAATAACCAATAAAGGTCTTAAAGATCTTTATTAAGGCAAGAGTGAGACTAAAAAGTCTCTTCTTCCATCTAACCTGTTATCAGTGATAGTGATAAAAACATAAGTAATATAGGTGTAAATAGAAATAGAGTAGAAAAACTTTAGGAGGCGTGGATATAAAAAAAACCTAAGGTATTATCTTAGGAAAAAAGATCTGCAGCAGGAAAACACAGGAAAAGAAGGGGGGTAGGAAAAACCTGCGCAAACTTAATGATAGTGCAAGTTAAAAGATTTAATGGAAAGCTATGTATCACATTGAAAGTGACAAAAGCAAATGCAGGTTTAACTTTGTGGTATTCAATCACACAAAACGGCATCTTTTGACCTGAAGAAATAGCCTTGCTACAAACCCTGGTCTTTTGTGTAATTTCTTGTGGTTCAGTTAATATTATATTATACCCGCTGTCACACGCCGAAAGGCGGCTTGCAGGGTACGTATGTAGATGTAGATCATGAAGCCTCAATGAATCAAATCATCTCGGGTTATCAGACGTTAGTTCACGGACAATCGACGTTTCGACCGCCGACTCTGTAGCTATAATCTGACATGTGTGTCTTGAACCACTGTTTTTCGTTCATGTCACTCTTTTCCTTTAATTCTTTCTCTTTAGTTCTGCATTTTTTGTCACACTATGAGTGGCATAAGAAATACGAAAAACTATGGTTCGCGATACAACCCTGACGATGACTACTGAATCGGCGGTGATCCCGTGAACAACCGAGATGATTGTATTCATATTATTTGCCAGGAAAAAGCGAATACATCTATATTTGAATTGGTGAGGGTTTCGATTTACTTTAGAAGATGTCGGATATAATTATTTTTATATAATAGTAATTATTGTACAACCTCTCGTTATAATTATATTGTAAAATACTATCTTAGGTAATTGCTACGATTAATGCTACGCTGCAGAAATCATAAGCTATACATTTAACTTTAATGACCTCAATAGCAGGATTGTCGTTAGGTACGCTGACCATAGTCTTCTTTGCCCCGTTAAACAAATCACCCAAAATTTTGGGTATTTTTATCATGTTGAAAACGAAATAAGAGAATTAAAATACTTGAAAACAAACAAACTGAAAGAGTTCGACTACGTGATGAAACTGAAATCTAATGAATAGCCAAGTTATTAAAAAGAAGGTGTATGGTCAGTCTATAATAGGTTTCTTAAATAATTCATTAATTTGACTTAATTTTGATATAGTCATTATTACACAGAATGAGCAACAGATTTATTCCTAAATTTTCAAGTTTGAGTAAATCATCGATGTCCCTTTAATTGGAGCGTCTTGGGCGGATCGCTTTAGTAGTAACCCTAATAACATGACCCTGATAGTCAATATTATATTTTTTAGTTGAAAATATTTTAGAAAAATTGGACACCTTTAGAAATAAAGTTTACTTTAATGTAAATACTACTGTTAAAACATTCACAATTGCAAAGACAATCGATTATTTCTCTTGAATATATATAAATTAACGATAAACAACAATTTGTAGATAAATAGTTACGTAATAATGTTCCTTGATAAAGAAATCCAAGATACTATAACCGATAATGAAGCAAATCAAGACATAGTTAATACTTGAGCTACTTGATGCCATACAGAAAGAGGTCAAACGATTACACATGAAAACAATGACTCGAAAAATGAGAAAATAAACATGTTATAGGTGGGAGCAAATCATGCACCAAAGTCTCTATAAAACATCCGGATTTCGGTGTGGTTGAATAATGAAGGAGAACAAGGAAACACGTATTCCAAACAGTCATGGCTGTTAGAGTAATAAGGTAAAACGTGGTTAAGTGTCTGCAAACAGCACGTGAAATATCAATTGAAACTATCCAAATTGTTGTATTATCATAGCAACAGTAGAACAGACAACGCGAACATCCGGAATCATTATTCCAGGCCTGAGATCAGGTTAGAGAAACATACATCAAAGAGCCGTAATAATTTACGCACTTCTCAGGAATAGTACTTCGTCTATAGGGATTGCAATCCCGGTGTCCCGTCAAATATGTTACTCCCGATATCCTGGTATTAATAAGTTGCGAATAACGGGATTTCAGGATTGATATTTGATTCTTTTGCTAGCAGTTAGATCTAGAGATAGTGTCGTATATTAGGCGAATTAAAATAAAAAACAGTTTGAATTTATTGAGGAAAACTTTCATATGATTGTATAATAAATTATCAGTTGCAAGAAAAAACCAGCGATAAAATGAATGTAATAATATTATTTAATATCTTAACATTATGCTGTGTTGTTAAAAATTGACATTGATGCCCAAATATATCCTACTATATATTTATAGCACGAATTAGTGACTCAACAATGGACACACTGATTTTTGGAGGCATTTCCAAAAAGTTGTGAACGTTTTCTAGAAGAAGAAGAATAATCAGTTTATAATGTTAAAGTTTGTTGGTAACTTAAGAAATTTTCGTCCCATTTAGATAAAATATATTATTAAACTTTCTATATATAATAAAAATCGTTGTTTTTGCAGAATTTATCATGATACAGATACGTGAATACAATGGTGCTCGTTATAAAGGTACACACTGATGTATTTTTTATTTCCCCTATAACTGATCAGTTTTCGTTAGTCGCAAGATCCCAATATCCGAGATAATCACGGTTTCATAATCCAGGGATTGAGTAATCCCTTTTCATCTACGTATGTTCCCTGCAAGCCGCCTTTCGGCATGTCATGTGGCTGGGGTGCATGCACCATGGCCCCTATCGATTAATTAACGTTAAACCATACAGTAACAAGCATCTCTGGAATTTCCCGACACAATGGTGTCAGTTAGAAATTCTATTTGCTCAGTCCTTTCAACGGATGATTCAAATAAAGCTCTATTAATAAAGGAAAGAGATTAATTTTTAGACTAATCGTTCCAAAAAACGAGACAAAGAAAAATTCGGCACCGACTTTAATTATACGTGCGGCGATGGTCTTAGAAATAGGTTAAGTGAGGCATAAATGATTTTAAGATTTTCATAATAATCGATATAAATTTTAAATGATAATTTAAATAAATCGAATGATAAATTTCAATGATTAATTTTAAAGTTTTCAAAGAATCATGATACTATGTAGGGATGTCGTAAAATATTTATTTCACCATCAGCCAATCACAATTCCTCTTGCGTAAGTTAAATAATGATAAAAAAGATATCAAAAGTCTCTCTGTAATATATATATTTTTTAACCCATAAAAAGATACTTAAAAATTAATGAGGCGCTCGTATAATACCAAATTCCTCTGTGGAAAAGAGTCTTATCGAAATTTTTATTTGTTTAATGTTCATTCCACTTCGTATTGCCAACGCTAATTCATCTTTACCTCTCCTAATTTCAATTCACTTTAATTTCCTCCATACATAGCATTCAGCGATACATTAATATTCGAGAACTACAACATCGTACCAAGGTGCTCGAAATTTAGAGTAAAGAGACACCAACATTAGTTCCTGGACGCCCGCGGCGGAAAATCACACCTGTGATAGCATTGCAATGCGGCGCAGCCCGGATACGTATTCGGGCATACATAAACGAGCGTTCACGAATGCTTCGAAAGTTTATACTTCATGATAAGTATACAAACGATATTTCCAGGCATGCCATTCCGAGAGAGGGCGGCTAGCTTAGCTACAATTCATGCTGACGCCGGATTAGAAACAAAGGGAGGGAAAATTCAGAGGCAGCAGTTCTTTTCAGAGGCGCCGACAGCGAAACATGAACCGACTGGTTTAGTTTAAAATAGAGTACCTAAGAATACGGAACTTTGACACGAATTCTTCAAAGATAAATGATACTGCAGAGCGTGAATAATGAACGGCATGTAAAAGTATTTCCGCTCTCTAACGAAAATTCTAGAGATGTCATTAAAATTTGAAACGTTTAGGAAGGAAATGAAGAATATGTTGAATTTTCAGTCGACCTAAAAACACATCTGTCGAAGCGATGACTTCTATAAGCGAAAAGCTTTCAAGTGATCGATACACAATCGATAATTTAATCATCGTTCGTACGCGGCTTGACGAAGCAGGGAGGAGTTTCCGCGTTGAAAAATTTTCCGAATGGAAAAAGTAAAAACAACAGGAAATTGGTAAAATAGAACGTCTTTTGATTTCCTGAGTAGGACGTTGTAATAAGTGCGTATTAAATTCGTAAAGTGATATCAGAAGCATTCCTAAATGGATTGACACCTGAGGAGAGAAGCCAATTCCCTCAAATTTTCCTTTCTTCACATTAGTGAGATTATAAATTGATATTTACTACCCACATCTTAACCGTATCTTTGAAATAAATGAGTATTAGAAAGCTTGTTCACCGTAAATAAACAAGAGTTATTTTATCCTAAGAGATATGAATTCGAAGACATCGATTTCCAGGGGCAATGTTCCTGCAATATCAATCAAATATTAAGTATTCCGACTATGACCAGCTTCAGACGGATGCAAGTGAAGCGCCGGTTTCCGGGCGGCCGACTTTAAGATAAAGAAATATTTCCTTAAGTTTAATATAGATGTGAAACAATTTCCAGGGCTTAGGGAAATCGCCGGGTTACAAGTTTCCCGGAATAAATTACAAGCAAAATTACGTTAGGTAATTATTTTCTTTGTGATTCCAATATGGACCGAATATGTTCCTACTTCTTCTGAGCGGCCATTATCTGAATCGGTTCTAGAATTCAGCACTATATATGCACTAAATTAGTATAAATTCAACCCAAATACCTTTCTATAGGACTTCAACTTTTGTATAGAAATGCGGAATTTTCTCATGCCCAGAATAATCAAACAATAAATAACATATACTTAACGTTCAGTAGATTATGGAAAGAAGAATCTTTAATCGAAAATCTAGACATTTTCTCGGCATGCTTTTAAACTTTAATATTTTTAGAGAACCATCTTTTGTGGGTTGAAAGATTCCCTGACATGTACCTCAAGTTTCATCTGAGGTAATATCACACGAATCTCTCTAAAACGGAAAAATTGGCCTCGTATTTTATCCGAGAAAAGAACTCCAAATGAATCTAATTAAAATGAAAAATAAACTTCAATACCGTGAAACTGATAAATGTAGTCCGTATCGAATTCGCTTTTAAGCAAAGAATTTTATGGATTCTTCAAAACCTCTGTAATAATATTTTCAGGCTATATCTCGTCATTTTCTTCCAAGGCACAAGAAACTTTTTTTCTGAAATTGCCGTCGTCATTTGAGGAAATGGCCGTAAACATTAACAGTATCATTATCAGATTGGAGAAATAGGATGAGAATACAAATGAGACCACGTTTCCGCAATTACAAGAGCTCTGACCCGCATCAACGAAATCTATGGTGCTAAAGAATTCCATTTATAAGCCCACTGTCCACCCTCTTAAAATTAACTCGCTCTTCAAACTTCATAAGATGGGTTTTTAAGGCAAATTGATGAAGTCCTCGGTGGCAAAAATGATCTTGATCAGGACGTACTGCTTGAAGCGTGCTCTTTAAGGAAGGAAGGCATAAATTGGGTCAGGGCGCGGCATACTGCTGTTTTTAGATAATGAAATCAAAGTTGGCTGCATAATATTCCATTGGTATTCCCTCTGTATATATTCTATATACATACATATATGTTCTAAATTTGAAATGTATATTGTTTATTCGTCTTCCTAAAAAGTCCAAATTATTGTTGCTAATTATTTTCGGCGTGATTATTTCTTGATTTTAATTAAATTCCGACAAAAATTCATAGAAACTAAAATTTCGTATTCTGTGGTTAATTTGAAATAGTTTATATGGAATTAGAAAAAGAGTCGAGGATTGAAAACGGGTCAAAGAGTTTATGACCCCTGGAATCAGGCAACCATTCTCTCCTACAAGTACGTCATATTTTTGTGTAAGTATTTTAATGAAGAAAGATAACGGTGACAATCAAATTTATATGAAGGATATTTTAAGGATGGCACCTAGGCTAACGAGAGGTCCTTATAAAATATTTTTCAGCATCATCTTCTTACAAGTTTTGAACGGTCGGGTAATGAATTTTTTGAAGCACAATGACGAATGTACATGTGCTGAAACATTCAGAATTTACAAAAACACAGATTGTTTCTTCCTATCTTTGTTCGCTTTGTAAAATAAATCGGTAGTTGACGGCACGGTTAGCTTCTATGTAAGTATTTGGTAATTCATGGGAAAAAGGAGTATGCCCGATGAAAATGATTCCTGGATGAAATAGCTTCGTTAGCCATGGTATCACTGTTTAACGTGAGTGCACAAAGATTTCATTTTTCGGTTAAATGATTTCGAAATATAGAACAAGCAAGAAAAATATAGCTTCAGTCAAAAGAAGAAAACGCTTATTGGGAAACTAAATGAAGTATTCCTACATCTATACCAAATTTATCGATGGATTCGATTACCCGAACTGAAATATATTTTAATATTATAATTATATTTTTAATTTAATTTAATTTTAATAATATAATTATAATATATATCTCGAAT
The DNA here is from genome assembly GCA_036926295.1 of Pachydiplax longipennis. Lineage (NCBI taxonomy): Eukaryota > Metazoa > Arthropoda > Insecta > Odonata > Libellulidae > Pachydiplax > Pachydiplax longipennis. The sequence continues at coordinate 39,669,681 of JAVFKF010000009.1, read as the reverse complement.
GACAGGCCATTTTGAAGCTTTAATTACTTTGGAAAATCTTAGTACAGATGATCCTGAAATATTTCAGTCCCCATTTTAGAAAAATTTTCGTATTTATCATCGTCATGAAATTATTCTCACTTTTTGCGAGATCTTTATTACTAAATTTCGACAAAGTAGAACCTCACGATAAAATCGATTAAAAATCGCGATCGCATTCGTATTGAACTCCTTTTCATCACCGATATTAGTGCCAAATAGAAGAATAGTAACACGATTTGCAATAACCATATCTTTAAGCTACTCCCGATTTGATTTGTTGGTACATTTGAGCTACACACTAACTCAAACACCCAGCCCTCTAAGAGAAAGACGAGGCGAAATTAGTGTAAGTTTGAAAATGGGTTATGGATATCGAGCCCGTTGAAGCGCATCCCTGACGCGGGAAAGAGAGCGGACGCCGATCCACAGGTTGACGACCCTCACAGCACGGATAAATGCGAGAGGAAGCAAGCGAGTTGGAAGAAGCTCGCTCGATAGAATAAGGCCCACGGAAATAACATCTGAGCACGTTTCGCGTCAAATATGCATGAAACAATAAGTAAATGGAAAGGGAGGTCCTTCAAGCTTCATCTGTCAAAGGGTAATGACACGTATACTCTCGCGCCGTAACTTATTAGGGCAATTTAAGAGAGATAAACCGGCGTCGGTTCGAGGGTCCAACCCTCCATTGTTGAATTTTCCGTTTAAGTGGGTGAACGGATCTGGGCGCGGAATCGATTTTGCGACGTTTTGGTCCCACTTTCTCAAACTTTTAAGGACCCTTACACTATTAAGTAATGGATTATCTTTACTTTGTGAATATCTAGGACTTTACTCCACTCTATTTTATCGATAATCGATAAGCTTGTAAATATTTGAATCTCTTTACGAAGTCATTCGAAGGAAGCGAACACTAACAAAAAAAAATTAACGCTTCGCAACGATAGTGAAAAAGTAACTAATTCTACGTATTCTAAGAACTGTGCACTATCTGAATAATCAAAATACTCAAAATTGAGATCCTGTTTACTTTTCATATGATTCAAAGATGTAAATTTAAGGTATTGTACAAAGGTAATACAAAGATTTAAGGTACTGAAATAGATTAATAGTTTGTCTGCTTAACGTGAATAAGTAAAGGATGCATACTTCGTTTGAAAAATGAATACTTAATAAAGGAAGTAAAAACAATATGGGCGAAATTATTAGATACAACACAAGGAAATATAAGTAGAACATCGACGTATATATTTTTCGTTCTCGATCTGCAATGGATTGGTTTCTAGAAACTTTGCTAAAATTATAGTATTTATGATAGTATTTGAAGGTATGATATTTATAGTAGTATTCTTACTATTTAAAAGAACAGTGATAAAAATTTGGACATTTTTTATTTCAGTTAAATTTCAACAAAAGATATGACAGGAAATTTTCCCGATCATTCAGTCTATCTACAGATATTTTATATTTCCTTGATTCCACTCAGCTATGACTGCAAATGGAATTTCTCTCCTCTGAAACTAATCAAATTGAGACTTAGGCGTTAAAAATCAGCCTAGGCTATGTAGCTTTCCTTCCGGAGAAGTAATGAACGAATACATGGAGTATTAATATATAACGAAGTATTGTTTCTAAAAGACATCCGAGTATAAATAATTCATGGAAATAAAGTAACATTATTGAAATTGACAATGCTAATTTCTAATACCCATATTCAGATTTGTAATTCTGAAATAAATTTTTCTTTGAGAATATCATTTCAAAACATTTCTTGAATTGTAAGTAATAATACTTTAATCAGTGCATTTTGTTCACGCCTTACTCAATTTAAGCCCCAAGACTTTCGGGTATCAATGTAGCTCATTCATTATAATCATTATCTCACCATCGTGATGTGAGAATTTCACCAATTTCCGCTGATTTCAGAGGAGAGTGTTTGGGCGTTTTAATTCTCCTGAATGAGAGTTCTGTTACGAAGTACCCACTCGGTTAAACAAAAAAGTTCCTTATGTACGTAGGCATACTCGAATTACTCTGCTGAAACAGTGGACCTTTAAATGAAAAATTACAATGAAGAACATTATAAGTAAACTATTATTCGCTGACGCAAATCCCATCGCGGAAACATGAACCACGTCTCGGAAAGTAAGGAGTAAACCGGATGGCGAAGATAATGCAATCTAGACATTTCCAACCCAGGTTCAATCTACTGAGGGCATAATAAGATAGTTAAGTGGACAATGACGAAGACGTCGACCTATAGAAGGCGGTCGTAATTTCTTTGTCATGTAGCAGATAACCGGATGGAATGATCTTAAGTTAAAACGAAAATATCAAGTTTTGACCTTAAGGCTTTGTCTCCCATTATAGAGCACTCCAGTTGTTTGATTTCAATATGACCTATTGTAGGCGGAGCTATCGACTCCCAGGGGAATAGCTCATCTGGATTTTATCCGATATTTCCGGCAAACACTCCGAAGAGAGGTCAATGAGGGAGGGGACTGAACTCCCACACCCTGTGATTTTCCAACTCGTTATCCTAAAGGGACGATAGAAATAATACCGATTTCTCGGGAAACGCCTACACGATAATTCAACACTCAGAACTGCTTTGATTTCACCGAAACATAAGGTTCATCGAGCAAACAACATTTTTCGCACGCTTTACCCGCGATTACTTCATGCGTTTGACGAATAAAAATTGCACAGAAAATGGCCTGTTTGAAAGACATTTACGGAGAAATTGTTGCTGGGTTGCAATCCCGAAGCATAGAGCACGATAAATACGAAAAAGTAAGCATTAGCGTATATGAAATTCTGGGAGCAAACTTGAACACGAAAAGCGCAGTGTATAAAACCTTCCTTTGTTCTTTAGAACAAGTAAGTAGCAAAGTGCCTTGCATTGGATCGATTTAGAGAAATAAGTACGCGCTCTCTTTTTAAACGAATTTTAGAAAAGGCCTTCCAAGATAATTCAACAAGGGAATGCTATTCTTTGCGAGTAAAGAAACTAAGGCGATATTTACTTAGTATTTCAGCATTAGATGTTCTAGAATAGTAATTATTTTCAATACCTATTTACCATGTCAACCTGTTATATAATGATTAAAAGCCAAATCTCATACAATCTCTTTGTCAAATCAGTTTCCAAACTAGTAACCAATAATTGGTCACCTTGATTAATGCAGTTACCCTTGATGATATTACAGCTACTTCAATAGTATATGTAATAATGGAAGATTACTAGAAAGCACTTCTACCTTTACCAACAAGTCGAGACCAAATTAATAGATTCCATTACAATATGTAATTCTAATGTGAAATTCCATTACCAAATGATTCGAGCGGAAATGTGATACTTAGCTCAAATACTGGCAATTATGATAATGGTACTTATGTATTTCTGTTAATTTCAAACTATCGTTGAGCTTTGATTATATACAACCGCTTCACCAGTAATGGTATTTGACCAATACCGTGGTAGCAGTTTTAGTAATGAAGATGTTTAATACAGATTAAGTGTACACACTTTCCGCTACGCCTATGTTGCTTAGAGTAACAAAGATCCTCGAGGCAATAACGTTAGCCTTTCGGATCAGCTTAGTCCGAACCGGGGCGGCAGAAACCGAGATTAACTCTAATTAACTTTATCAATCTCTCCGAGCAGTTAAATACTCCGTAGAAGCGACAAAAGGAGTCGGAAAGGACGCCCGCGGTAAAGGCCGCGACTGAAAATGGTCGCGCATGTTATAGAGAACAATTGAGGGAAGAGAGGAAAAAGGTTCGTCGAAAACATATCCGAGCCGGATGGTTGCGCTGCGCAGTAGTCTCTCGAGGGGGAGAAGATCATCTCTCGGCAGGATGCAGGCGGAGGGGCGGGCAACTGAAAGATCATAAGCGCCAACCGCCTGGTGGGCATTTTCAAGCCCGGGGTCTTTCCCAAACGATGATTACGTGGACTTTTCATTAAAAAGGGAATTCCTAATTCTCAGAGTATGGCTCGCTCATTGACGAATGGGTGAGTTGGGAGAAGAATGGTTTGGCTGAAAGGTTAGGAGTCACGCGGTGGGGGAATCGATAGCTTCCATGACGATCCAAACACAACGAGGCGTCACCATGGGAATTATTGCGAGGGAATGCTAATTAACGCGAAATGTGAGCCCGGTCATGAGAAGCGAACCACTAAAATCTACTTATTTTCGTGAGGACGCCGGAGCGCCTCGCTGATGGATTTATTAACGGCTGCTGGGTGCCCCCGACCTATTTGTCAGGCAGTCTAAATTGACCGCGATAATCTCATCCAGTGTAGTACAGTTATCTGCTAAAATTCCACTCTCTTAATAAAATTCGTATGTGCTTTAGCGTCATTTTTTCTCGATCCAGACTTTCTCATTTTCTTACGGTTTCAAACTTTCCAACTTAACATTTTTTACTCCAGGGAATTATGACACGTCCAATTAAAACTTTTGGAAAAACCTTAGAATATTTTAATATTATTTTAACTTTAATCGCCTGGAAACAGAAAAGGCAATGCGTTGATTCCTGCAGAAAACAGGCGTACCTGGTTAAGAAAAATTAGGTAATGTTTACAAATATAGATGGATGATTCTGAAGCAAATTATGTACACAAGGATAAAACACTGAGAACTGTGAATAAGCTAGCCCATTCGCGAGCTTTGCCACAAAGGGTACAGCGTGACAGTTCAATTTGATGGAAAAGAAAAGTTTAAGATAGTTCTGAAAATTATAACGATGGCTCTAAAATCTTCCTCTAAAACAATAATTTATCTTGGAAAATGAATTATACGTTTAACTTTAATAAAAACATCCACATGTATCGAAAAAACTGCGTCGCTCTGTTTTCGAAGACATAATGTTGTGTATTGCTTATTTAAATTAATATGCTAATTATTTTCAAGTTAAAATGAACTTATAACTTCGGTTCGATATCGGTGGTCGATCTTAGAGGAATGTAATGCTCAAATAGAATTTAATAAATTTCTGTTTTTCATTAAAAATGTACACCCATAATTTAATCAAATATCTGGAAACTTGGATTTTATGTGATAAATTCCTATCGCAAAAATATTATCGATGTAAATTTATCAATAAGATAACTCAAGGAATCAAGGTACTTTTTCGACATTTTTAAAAGTCCTCCGAGTCTCTGTTCCTTTAATAGTGCCAAAACTACATAATTTATGCAGGAATGGCTTTAACTACGTTGCCCAAGTGGTAATTTTGCAGTGGTATTTACGGCACCGCAAAACTCAAACGATCTCTAGCTAGACATTCGCTTCGAGAATCTATTTTTGGCTCTCTATTATCACGTACTAATGGCTGTTAATCAAGAAATATCGCGTAGTATAAATTATCCCGTACAATTTCTGAAGCACTTTAAAGAAAATATAAATTTTGCACACTCGGGATAGTTCATCGCTGTGAATATTTCTGTTGCCTGATTCTGAGTTCCTAATTACTTACGTCGATGAAAAATTTCCACATTTTGAGCAGAATCGCAAAAGAATTTTATACAAACAAATAAATATACTTATTCAGTGTCAATGCAGTAGAAAAGATACTGCTACCGTAGAGAGACTGGATTATTTTGAGATATACTAACATAGGCGTAAACAAACGGGGAAAAAGATGTTCTCAGAACGCCGAGAAAGAAATTATCCCTCATCGACAGAAAAATAAAATGTTTGTGAAGGGTGACTCAGTCACTAAGGAAACGAAGCAAAATGCGAGAAATTACGAAGGTGAATAATTCAGGAGACTGAGTCCGCCAATCAATCTTGCAACCTTCGCTGCTTCAAAGAACACGCAATGCGGACTGCACAGTTCCATTCCCTGAATACCCTCTCAGGGGCATTCTACTTTTGTTACACCTTCGCTGACTGATAATCGAAAATCCGCAAAAGGGGAATGCTTAATTTCTTAATAAACTCTTCCCGGACGACTTTCTCCGTATTGTATTAGATGAACTCTTAGCACAAACGTAAACAACGTGAAAGCATTGTATTTTAATTTTCCTGAAAATTCGAATTAAATTCATTCTATAAAAAATAATAATATTCTTCTAATTCAGGAAAACGAATTTTCTAAACGCAGTTTAATTTTGCTGACATAAATTAATCTAGGAAGTTTACCTAGTAAGCCTCAACAACGTGGAATTCGTAACGGAGGGAAACGATAGAAAAAAAAAAGGGAAATTGCATCAAAATTTTCTTCATTGAAGCACTATCGACTTCGATTATTCGATTCTTATTCATTGATAAACACTTTTAAATTTTTCTTTTAGTTAAAAATTTTCTGCAGCAGAATAATGCTTTAACTTTGCACCGAGAATCTAATAATTAAAGCAATTTGTCTCTTTGGTCATCCTCTCATAATATAAAGAGATCCGCAGTGGCAATCTTAAATACCTAGAGAATTCGATTATGAAAATCAAGTCAAGAATAACTACACACAATGATAAAACTGAAACGACTACTAAATAAGCACTATGATATCAATTACTCTCTTTCATGTATAACTACATTCAGTTAAAGCATGCTTCTTCACTCTCTATTCCAAAGTAAACATTAAAACTTTTAGGACAGATGCAAAAGAAAATAACCTAACGCGTTATCAAAGAAACTGCCCAACGAAATTCTCGTCAAGGGAGGGACTCGATCAATGACTAGTAAATTTTAACAATTATGAAAATTCTTCGACCAATAACTTTTTCAATGCTGTTAATCTTTTTGCTAATCGTACCAGTTAGCGAACGTATGCTGAAAAACAGCTTATTTAGTAACTATAACGAATATACATGGGATGAATTTCATATAACTTGTCGAGTTAAGCTCAAAGGAAAGTCGGAGGAGGATAATATGAAATAATTAAAATATGAAATTATGAATTGTTTAATCATGGTTAAGGTCGCAGAAGTATCAGAACGCAATTGTATCAAATTGATTATTAATTGTAACAAGTATTGAGGGGAAAAAGAGTAAGAGATGGAATAATATATTTTAAGACAAGAATAACTAGGATTCAGAATTAGGTAATTGAGTGAAATAGACACTAAAAATTAAGAAATCGAAATTTAGTTGCAATAGAAGAAATTTCTTGATAAAGAGAAGAGAAGGACCGACTCGTCCGAAAGATATCGAGACTGAAATGTTTGGAAAATAGCCCAGCACGTAAAGTTATCTTTAGTCCTAGAAAAAATGATATGGTTAGCGATATTTCGAGATGTTGTTCTGGAGAAGAACAATAAAATTTGAAGGTGGAGATGATATCGAAATCGAGGATGAGTTGTGAAGGAAAAGACTAACAAAACCTGAGATTTATAGAAATTCAAAATTGAAATATTCGATAAAAGCGAGTTTAGGGACAGGAATTGACAGGAGTATGAAATTTCCGAGGAAATGAGGCCGACTTTCGTATTCCATTAGAAGAAAAGAAGGAAAAATTCTCAAAAATGACCTAATTGGATAGCAGTGTTTCAGTGCTTGAAAGGTAGATGAAGTTAATGTTATATACATATTGAAAATGATGCAATTCTATCTCCGTTAGAGAGTTTGAAAACTTGTATAACATGTTATAATAAGTTTGAAACTTGTGTAAGATTTTGCCTCATCAGCAAAGCATCAGTTTAGTTCAAAATTTTAAACTTTGTCTATTGTATTTTTTAGTTAAACTCAACAACCGTAAAACAAATTGAATCCTTTTCGATATAACTATTTTGCAAGACACCGATAACACTCAATAACTCATTGGTAATAATTAGTCAATATAATTCCAATTTTCATTGAATATTCACAACTAAATAACTCATAAATGAGCGAATATAACCTTCAATACCATATCTGAATCGAGTTTCGATGGTTGCCACGTTATTCAGATTCCAATTACGCATCCTAAAAAAAGTGAAGGATGCGGGGAATCGAAATAACGACAGAAGGATCAACCACGTTGATTTGTTTCCTCATTATTTTTTTCGGGAAGAAGTCGGTTGGGGTCGTTAGTCTTAAGTTAACAGCAGTATTTAGGGAACAAAGTGAATGGGGATAGGGATTTTGGGTCGCGACCAAGAAAGTCTGGAAACCACCGACGTTAATAATAGGTCTCAAGATTAGGAGAAGTTGGGTCGTTGATCACTGATAAGATTTTAAACTAAGAGACATCAAAACTTTACCCCCTTTTTCGTAAAAAGAGGCGATGAAAATACGTGCTTTATCACGGAAAACTTAACAAAACAATAAAACAAAAGGCATGCATTCTGAGATTAGGCACGGTGAAATATGGCTCTTCGATCGATTGTTAAATTTAAAGCAATCGAATCACGGAAGTGGATTTAAGTATTGTAAAGGATTCTCGGCAAGGGACAGGATTCCTTATCTATGAATCCAAATAAATGCTGTAGGAAGAAATCCTATATTACATATAGATCGTCCCTTCCAAATCCTCATACATGGATCATTTTCATACATGTGTGCATTCGTAATACCAGTTTTAACCATAATGCTTCGTGCTTTGTCGCACGATAAATTGTCAAACGTTATAGATGACATTATTATTTCTTGTTAGTAAATTAAATGCAATCACTTGGTCAAACGTTATAGATGACATTATTATTTCTTGTTAGTAAAATACGATAAATTAAGGGAAATAATGCAATTACTTGATAAAGTTCTACAAAAATAACGGCTACTTCATTTGATTATAGATAAATTAAAGGTAATTTTAAGGTTCTAATATCTCGGTATAATTGAGGTAGCGAAAAACGGCAAAACAATAGCAAAAATATTTTTCCACGCTCATAAAATTAACGAAAACCATACTGTATTGTACGTGTTTTATAGTACGCATAACTGCGTTTTACCATCAGTAGTGATAAAATTAATCTGTAATCAGATGAGTTATGGCAGTTTTCATCGGTTCAATAAAGTTAAAATTAAGCCAGATAATAGAGTATGAGCGATTCTGTCAATAGAAACACATTCAATCTGTGGAAAATAATGTACAGAAAATAAGGTGATGAAGTTTCGTTTCTCTCATGAGGCATATATGAAGAAATATTTACTGTAATTATACAGTGAAAATTAGCTACGTGAATGCAAACATCTCTAATTTACAATGTCCAAATATCTGTTTAGCTAATTAAGTTAAATTAAAAAATAATCCAAACATAATTTTCAGCGTAATTAGAGGGAATGTATGTTCTTGCGGTAAAGATGTCATTTATTTGAACCGTTGATTTAAATTCATGTATGTGAAATAAGAATGATATCATCCAGCAACGTGTTTTCCTCAGACATTCACCGTCTTCTTCAAAAATTGCAATTTTAGTTTTATATCTCGGATGGGAGATAAAACAGAAATTTGAAAATCGAAAATCAAAACTAAATAGGCACATGTTCTTAACTACCGAATGTCTCAGTAAGAGTAGGCTCCTTTTGGAGCTAAAAAAACTCCCTTAGGAGTATGCTCTTTTTTTAGCTAGATGAGGAGGCAGAGTTAGGTAACCGTGAAAGAAACGATTACGATGACATTACAAAAGATATCAGGCGAGAGAAATGATGCTGAAAATGATGACACGCTTGATCTTGAAACATTTCACTTTATCACAAACGTATAGAAGTTTAACCGAGACAAAAAAGAGTTTCAACAAGAACAAGTAGAGCATTACCTCAGAAATATTTACTCACTTCTCGTAAATTTATTTGTCCCTTACAAAAATTTCATAAAATGGAATCATCCGGGATGATATTTAGGATGTTCCAAAAATGGATAAAAAGCTTGCTGACCTTTTACCTTCAAATGTCGGAGGATCAATAGGCAGAAATTACACCGTGTTGAGTAGGTTAAAGGTATCTCTCGTAATTAACTTCCTGTAACAGTTGTGCAATATGCAAGGGCATCGCGAAGCTCTACGCAATATTTATAAAACAGGAGATAAAATGACTTAATCGCCGTATTTTTCGTGCTTGTAAAAGAGGATTAGGGAGGCATAAAAGAAATGCGGTCCGTCGACCAAGAGGTGACCCTCGCCGTTGGAGGGCTTCTAGATTGGCCCCTGCTAACAAGGTCATCCTTTTCGTTCAAGCACCGAAGTCGCCCACCATTTTCTCCTCACCTGTTTACTAACAAGATCCTCCCGAGCTTCCGATAAGAGGGTTTGCTTACGGTAAACCACAAATATAACCAAAACAAAACAAAAATTTTATCGATTAAATTTCGCATGTGTCTTGGAGACCGGAATGAACAAATTGATTGATGCTACCCGAAAATCGGTCGTTTTGAATTTTCATGCAAAACGAAGCAAATTTTCCGGAGAACGATTTCGGAAGAAAGTTTCCTCATAAATGAATTTAAAGTGGCTCGGCTGTACTTTGTGGAACGACGTCACAGATTGACTAATACCAAACTAAGCATGAATCACGGGAGTTTCAATCGGTTTCGGGAAACACCAGGATGATTTGATGATGGGGTCGATAGCCGAAACCGGTCTATAAGAAAATCTCTGGTGATACTTAAATGTAGGATTTTATTCATTCTTTACTTATAAAGGATGCTGTTTGTTATTCTGCTTTGTGATGTTTTAAACGCCCATATATTGCGGAGGGATTTCAAGAAATGACATTGTAGTAAATACTACGTTTAAGTGATTTTAAATTCTCACATTTTTGTGATTATTTGGCATTTTGAAAGTATTTTATTTCCAATTTCAGCCTTTCGCATATGTGAAGTCACAATAATGAACTTTCTCATGATTATTTCGTAAATATGCTATTTGGTGGTGATAGAAAGTCGAAATTTGGTATTATGATTTCTATATATATTAAAACCATTTATCAACCATATTTTTAGATGAATATTATCGGATAGCTCCCAAAAAATAATTACTTTTGAATGCGATCAAGTCGAATTTTCGATTCCCCGTTGTTCGGAATTTAACATCTGTTCAGCTAATAAAATCTGTTCGATGCATAAAAATTGCAAAATGGTATCGATCCCGTATGACCTAGTGAGCTGGATATTATAGATTTTAAAGCTAGCCATCTATGTATTACCCGAGGGAAGGAATGTGTATCGGTTAAAAGTAGGATTTTTACAGCATTCAGTTCCTGGAAGCAAATACGCGATTCTTTTGGACTGAAAAATTTGCATGGCTATTTATCATCGAAAGAGGAAAATATGCATATTGCAAGCGCATTGCAAAATATCTAAAGCTCATCAGTATTTGATAATTAGTAATCTTGTTATTATACTACTCAAACAATGCCTTAAAATTTTGGGTACATTTATGAAACTTGGGTTCATCAACGAAAATAGTATTTCAGAGTTTTTCTGAACTAATGATAAAGTATACGTAGTTCTCCAGCAACTTTTGGTCAGTTACTTTTCTCGTACTATCATTTTCCACGGACGATAACGACGGATAGTAAAAGGATCGACTTCGACCGATAAACGTTAAATTCTAAACGGAGATGGTTTCCTTAATGAAAAGACTACTATTTTGCTATTTTCAGGAGCTATAGCGAGGAGCAAGAATAGATTTAAAACACCGACGATTAGGGCCGCGTGCAGTCCAATTAGGAAATTTCTTTCGTCCTCCTCACGAAGTCATCCGTGGAATGCAAGCACGTTTTCCTTTAACCCACTTACTGCATATTTAGACCGCCGTTTTCCCTTTCGGAAATGCTGGAATCCTTAGAAATTACACGGCCTGATTCTTGCAAATTTCCCACCTATTCACGGATTTTTATCGGGTTTCGTACTGTAAAATGATATTAATAAATACTCCCAATGGAACCCAGCGGGAATACGGCTGTTTTGGTTAAGGTGATCAACGATTCAAAATGATAACAATAAATATGATGAGTAGCCATTTTCCTGTTTACCCTAATATTGAACATATGAACAGGAATGATTACAATCTCTTTTTTTAAAAGATCTCCACGAGAAAACCACTACTACCAAACCATAAGATTAGGGTGATTTCTTAGTCGTTAGTTGTAATTAAGTTGGACTAAATCATTCAGTAATCGAAAAAAAGTATTACGGATTCGACTGTAACTTGCAGGAGAATCTGATAAAGAAGGAAAGAGTGTTTGAGAGACCATGACAAAAGTAAAAGCTTGCATTCAGTGTGACTTATGATTTCCTGATTAGACAAGAATGGATCGGCTTCCTTTGTGGGGCTTAGTGATGACCAATAAGCAGAATTCACTGAAAGAGGATAGCTGTTAAAATCTCGTGAAAAAATACATGCAGTATCTAGGATCTGGATGATTACTGGAATTGAGGAAGCATTTCGAGATTTTACGCCTGAGGCTTTAAATTTCTGAAATTCTACTTCCCACCGAAATCTTATTAGTATCATCCATCCAAATCGATTACATCGTGCGCACTCCGAAAAAATAAAGAAATATCTGGCGGAAAATTTTCCACAAATATGGGCCAAAGATGAAGCGATGAATGCCATGTTCAAATGTAGGTGCCCTGATCTGCATTAGTTTTAATCTTAGGCATTTTTGAAACACAACTTCATGTACTCCCTCTTTGGAGATTTTGATTCGTAAATTTTTATTCACGATAGCATTCGACGAAAAGAGCGCTTCACGTATTTTAAACAATGCCAGATGTTTCCCAAGCAAAAGAGGTAAATAAACCAAAAAGGAAATTGCGGCTGCGATAACGGCAAAGCAAACGCCAAAGGTACACTTTTCGGGACAGAAAACACGTAAATATGTTTTCCTTTGAAGAATTCCGTGTATTGCATTCAGATTAGGAAAACATTCGCAACAGGCTTTACCCAAACCCTATGCCGATATTAGATTAGAAATATTTCATTAAGCGTTCTGGATTGAAAGCGTAGCAAATATTTTTTGAAAGCACAGTCGCGCTTGAAATAAAGAATAACCTCCGACACCTGATAAGATCTATAGTTACCATTCTGATCAAAAATGTTTCGCTGATAACTGTTCTCTATAATATTATGATTATAGCCTCAGACTGTGTGGGGGCAATTTCTAAGGCCTAAAACCTTTCATGATATTGAAAGCTTTCAGAATATTGGTCTGAAAGCGCAAGGGTGTGGCCGATTCATAACTCACTGGATGAGATTTTGGAATTTACTTTGCTTGCAGGAAGTTTGTGTAACCTAACCACATATAGTAATCAACAGGAAGGGGGCTGGGGCAATTTCGAATCAAAATGGGTTTAAAAGAGCAATAACTCAACTTCGTTTTGATTCAATCTTTCGCTAGGTTGTTTACACGAAATGAAATACGCTGATCGATTCAATACAATTTAATAAATTAAGCGTTCCAATTGTGATGTTAAATTTTTCCTCGATATACGAAAAGAAAATGGTACGCAACGGAATATTCCCTGAACCATAAATGAAGAACAGAATTCAGGATACTATAAGTGCCTGACAAGAACTAAGCGAATTATTATGTAAACCACACGCCGTTTACAGTAAAATGATAAATAATACTTCACAAAAGAAATATTCCAAGAAAAACATTCACATATTTCATATTGTTACACACAATTTATTATCAAATGCCCATAGAATTTCCTGATAAGTATCATTAACTAACTCAACTAATTGTTTCTACAAAAACGGGATAGAAAATTCGAGGTATAAGGAGATAGTAAGATAAAGATGTCATAAAAGAAAAGAATGCTGCCCTAACATTTACTTGAGTGTTCCGAATTAACATTGTTATTAACAATTAATAGCCCCTTTGAAGGATTAAATATAAATAATGGTATTTGAAAAAGCATTTCGGCTTCATTCATTTAGGTTTGCGTTTCCTGATTTAAGACCCATAGGCTGATGTAGACCTAATTTCCCCTTCCGATCTGAACTATATACTTCTTTATTATACATTTGAGAATGAATATCAGAGATTTTCTCTATGTTAGAAATAATCTTTTTGGAAATAATGCTAATTGAAAACTAACGGAAAGTTTCGAGAAACTGAAATTCATAATAACTATAATTTAAAATTGTAGCTTTTATCACAGTTCAGCAACTCATCGAATAAAATGCAATAAAAAACGAAATGGCCTCTTTCACCTAAATAAAAATATTTTGAAAACAAATTACGGCATTGTATTTGAGGGATAGTATGAATATTGAAACTATACAATTTCTTAGGTTATCCAAGTACATTTTATAATGCACACAGGTATTACTATACATATGAGTTATATTATTATTATCATAAAGAACGAAATTATGTTTTATATTATGAACGAAGAGAAATACAGTTGCCGAAAATCTCAATTGAAACAATAATATTTCAAGTGCTTCACTCAGAGGCTAAAGTATCTATAGTATAGCTCAGTGGCTAAAGTATCTATAGTATAGCTCAGATGACACCTAATAAACAAACTATAAAGATAACTATCCATATGACACCTATGCAGCAATTTGTGTATTGCCTTTCAAAAATATCACAGTGGTGCAGATTTTTAATGCCATCCGTATGCCCTCATACGACCACAATCTACGTAACCGAAAATTAATAGCCCCTTTGAAGGCAAAGGACGATGTACTGGTATCGAACGTACGTTCGGAAGATGATTTGCAGCGCATCGGATAAATCTCTCGCGACATTTTTCCTTGCGCACGAATCGAAATTAACCAGAAAAATGCGCATCGCCGAAAGAGACATCCGAGGGACAAAAGCGCTCCCATTCCGAGCGGAATATCGAAACCCCGTGCATACTCCGGGCGGTGATATATCGCATTCCAGAAGCCATAATAGGAGAAAAGAATATTTTTACCTAAGAGGGACGCGCTCTCAAAAGACGCCTCCCCGAAGATCTCAAAACGACTCATTTTTTTGTCCCCTCGGGGGAAAAAACCCACCGCGACTCCTACGTAGCACTGGAGCATATATAAATACCATCCCACGCTAATATTAGAGCCCTGCTCCGTTTTCCATTGAAACAAGCCTCCCCATAGAAATCTACGCTTAATTAAATTCTATGATGAGGCCGGAGAAAATGCCGGATGACAACAGAAGCTTAGAATTGCGTTCGAATCGAAAACGGCGCGCTTCATTTGGCGAAGCTAATTTTAAGAGGTCCTCGGCATATTTTGGAGAGGATTTTGAAGATTGCGGGGCGTGCTCTTTTTCTCGACTGCTTAGCCGAAAAGAATCGAAATCTTCTGCAGGGTGTAAATCTGCTGAATTAAGGAATCTGATCGAATGACAATGCGATTTTTCCTCGGCCACTTCAAGCACTGCGCGATCAATACGAATGATTTGGTGGATATAGCAACACATGCAACTACAACACCAACAGAATATTTACATATATATGATGCTTTATTATTGTTAATAAATTATTATTGTTAATTATTGTTTATTCATCAAAATGAAATTCGTATTATAGAACACGGGATTTACGTTCGATTACGGCGATGTTAATACTGTTTAACTAGTTGTTCCGTTCGAAAATAACGCTCAACTAAATTAAAATTAATTGATTTATAGACAAAGGTATATTTTTTAGGTATTTTTTAGTGTTTATGTATTCGTTTGTAGTGATTGGAGCGTTTGTTGAAATGTATTTGGGTGGGGAAATAGAGCATCAGTGTCCGTTTCGATGTAACTCTTTTGTTTCGATAGATAGCGATCTACACTATCGAATCTCTGTGGGAAAATTCAAATTTTAACTCGATTTTTGCACCAAATGGTACATTTTAATTTGTTAGTCTACTTTTAGCTAGAAGCGGAAAATTTCTCATTAAAATGGTGTGTCATTTATATGTTTTGATGGATTGTGAAGGGAGAAAAGCGCTAGTAACCAAAAACGGATGTTTAGAAATAATATATAAAGATACTATATTTCCTCAGTCTTAGGTTTTTAAACCAACTAAGTAGTTTTCTTCCATGAGTTTTTCGAGCTATCTCTTTTTTTCTAATTTTATACGCCAAAGAGCTAAATATAACAAAAACTTATCAGACGAAATCTCGCCCGAGCAGTCGTTTTATTATTTTTAATTATTTCGGAAAGAGGAAAGATGTAGAATGTCTTTAAGGTCCTTTATGAAAATGGAATTTCTGGCCAGGATATAAAGGCTACAATCTCTAGTTGTGACGGTGTTCATTAAATTAAGACCACGCGAAAGCCTCGTGGTACTTGAGAAGTGGACGAATTCTGTTAAGGAGAGTCCACTCTGTAGAAAGGGTTCCCAGCAGGGGTTTGAAATGCTGTCACATGGCAGTTCTCCCAGTTATTCTCCCGTTATTCCCAGTCTCTATTTTTCCCGATATGAGAGACTGTAAAATGTGCTTTCTTCATTCCTCTAACGTTCTATATTAGGACTTAACTTGGAAACGAAAATTAGAAGAGAATTATTAAGAACGAATTAGAAAAATTAGATAAGAACAAAGTTAGATTTTTTTCCGAAAATTAGAAGATTAGTTAGATAAGTAGAACATTTTTGTTCACCACACCAATAGTTTTCTATTTAGCTTCTCTAATTACTTTACGCGGAAAAATTATTTTCTTCAAAGCTTCTTAAAACACAATACTTAATTAGGTGCGAGTTTGATCCTTCTTTCCAGAAATCATTAGAAGAAAAGATGAAATTAAGTTTAAAGTTTTCCCTTCTCTTCAGTATCGTGTGTTGCCTAAACTCCAAGGGGTTTCCAAACACATGGTTCGATGATTCACGATTTGTTTATGCCCTTCTCCATAGAGCTTCATAAACTCATGACTCAAAGTTTCGTTTACCAAACAGTTGCAGTTATATTTTCGCTTACACTGCGTCTCAAGTAACCAAATATCTTCGATGGATAGCGGATGGGATTCTCTCTATGAATGAGTTAAGAGCTTATAATGTCACTCGAGTTCTACTTCACAGCGTCATTATTTACATTTTCTTGTTACGTTTAACCTCTTTTGGCAAGCTGCATAGAATTTGCAAGAGAGCCTCTTCTCTTCAAAATTATAAAGAAGTAAATGAGATCGCTGGTGAAAAAGGAGTCAACAAACGTTGAAGGTTTCTTAAAACAGACATTTGGAATTATATTTACATTTTCATGCGCAGAATAAGCGAGTGCTTTCGCTAAAAGTGGAATTTCTGATTAAGTTTTAGAGCGAATTTTTTTAAAAATTAAGATTTAAGTTAATTCTTCGTTATTGATGGACAGAATGATTCTTTAATGATAGATAAAAAATTTGGCTTGGATAATTCTAAAACTGCACTTTAACCGATAATTCCATCAAATGACTCACTCAAATTTTATTCGGATTCTCAGCATTGGCCCCGGAATCCGAACTCCCTAGATCAAGAATAACTCGGAATTCGAACGAAAATTTCGAATACATTTGTCTCGGAATCCGAATGCTGTCTTGGAATTCGAACTTCCGGCACGAAGTAATTTCTGCTATAACGAAATATTCTCTTGCGATTTCCACATAAACATCATTCCACACGAGGAAGGTTTTAGGTTTTAGAGGAAGTTGCCAGAGTTACAACTGAAGCTAATCAATCTCCTGATCTTGCAACTAGGTTCGGGATGCCTGAATAAACTGATTGTACGATTTTAAATAATAGAGACGCTATCAAAGCAGCTGACGTGGCAGAAGGAGTTCCAACACTAATCTCTATGAGATCGAAAAGTTTGGAAGGGATGAAAAAGCTCCTGTTAGTATGGATTGATTTAAAATAGCTGACTAGTTATGCAATTTCTGAGGCGTTAATTTGTGATAATGTAAGGAGGTTCATGATGATTTAGAGTAAAGCAGATATTTCTAATTTTCTTAATATTCATTTGTATTCAAATATTATTAATATTTAATATTTTACCTTAAAGCTCAGAACATTTACTGTTAAAATCATTTTTAAAATTTGAGTTTGTGAGACCGAGCAATAGTTTAATCCATTTTCTATTATTTCAAAGGGAAAAAATCTCTTGGAATACGAACGATATTTAACTCGAAATGGGTTCTAGACCGTGTTAACTTCGGATTTCAAGTTATTAATGTATTTCAGTTAGTAGGAATAAAATCTCATTTTCAACAGAAACGATGAGGTAATATAAAATACATCCATCCTATTTTAATCGTTTTTTAAGTATAGTTCATAGTCACCAAATCAATTCTCCGCTCTGTATTTATCGTAAATGTCTTCTAATTCGCATTGTTCTTTTCAGTGGTTCTCCGCTATACCTTTACCATACCCTTTTTATAGTCATGATTCCAGGAAACATTTTTCACACCCATATTCCCTTAACGTCTTAGAGAAATTCTCCGTATTTTCTAGATTCTTGAAACTGTTCACATTTTCACTGGATAACGATTTAATTTCCTAAGTTTCTAGGAAACCATTCCATTTCACGGAATTTTACCATATATATTTTGAAATTAACTGAGCCTATCAGGATGTGTAGTGGCTCATTTCGTGATCTTCACCGACTCAAGGATACAGCGAAGCAGGGACACCCACTGCTTTCGGAAAACGAGACCGGTGTCTGACTAAGGAAATTTTCCAAGAAAGGACCATCACGATATCTCTCTGAGGTCCAGTCTTGTTGACTATGGCCAATTTAGGCAGTGGCGTCACGGACGCTGGTCTCTAGTGAGGGAACAATCGCAACTATTGTGTTTATTATTAATGATGACTTGCCTCCGTTACTCACTAGGAAAGCCTAGGCACAAAAGGAACACTCAACCCCGCGATGATGACGCATCGAAACGGCCCGGAAAATTGTAATGCCTTTTTTAGACCTACTAAGATTAACATATAGAGCAGGGGTATCCGAACTATGTGATGGGAGTACTGAAATAAATTAAAAGTTCTAGGTGGAACGGGGCCAAGAGAAACATCCCCTTTAAATAGCCTAAAATATATCATATAGTTATTTAATAAATGAAGGAATTTTCGTAAGAAAGAAATTTAAGCACACCGATGGTATAAGAGAGTAATTAAAGATGAAGGACTCAAGTTTATGTTGCTCAATGCGAGTACAGTCCTTTTGAAAACCTTCCGCGAGCTATATTTCGCTAGTACTTGAGAACCATCGATCTGGAGCACTACAAAAGTGAGCCACTTAGTATGGCATTTAAAAAAATCAATTTTGCGCCGAATAATGAACATCATGCTATCGACTTAACCTTAAATGACTTTTGTGATGCTCTCTGCTTACATACGACTGAGCGAATGCAAATATGGCTCTCTATATATGACAAAAGTCTTTCCTTATACGAGTTCAGAAGCTGATATAATTTTCCTTTTAAGATCCGCCATACAGAAAACAGAAATAGAAGTATGATGAAAGATTGGTCTATTGACTGCTAAACAAGAAAATCATTTCTTTTATACTCTGAGAGAATAGAAAATATATATTTAAATTTCGCTCTCCACTTAAAGCGATACGCTTTAAAATCAATAGTTAAATGAAATTAATTCATTGAGAATTTTTCATTGAACGGATTAATTTAAAAGTAACATAATTAGCCTATTGAACAATTTCATATCTCTGCTATGATTCCAAAAAATTACCATAGAGGCGATATAACACAACCAAAAGAAAATTTCAAAGATTCTCTTATCGAAAATACCAACATTATTCCGAAAAAAGATAGTTGCGCGACTTATAAATGCGGAATTATTTCATCTTTCTATGGTTTCAATAATGCCTAACATAATTGATTGAGGATTGCAATTCCATACTCACAAAGAAATCAGATTTGTGAATCTTCGATCTATAGCTACATTACTTCACTGGAACGGAAGGAAGGAGATATCTAAACGAGAACAATGGTTAAGACCTCCGCTAGGAAGTTTAGGCAAGAAGTTCTAAGAAGCCAAAGCTTATTTGTAAACAATGAATGATGAAAACTTGAAGAGTATGCTCTGTGAATGAGAAACGGCTATGCTACCAGAATAGCGTTGTAAGAAAAGCGCTGCGAATGGATGGTCCTAATTTCCCATTTTTGGATTAGCCAACGGTTGAACTAATGGAAATACCCAACTTGCTATTGCTTAAAAGTAGCTGATTCCTCAGCGTTATTCTCTTTCTACCACAATGAAGGGCTTTAGAGCTTGTGATTCTTTAAGCGCATGCTTCACGTGAAGTAGAGATGTAAGACAGAGTATTTTCCATTAGAACTTCTTCTACGTGAATTCTATAAAACATCTGTTGAGACATTGCAGAATTTACACCATCTCGCATTAAATAAAGTCTAAATTATCGATAGTTAAAATGGTTTTTCAATTGAATTACTTAACGTGAGACAAATTTTACAACTCATTTTAAAAGGCATAAAAATCATTTTATGATTTTGAATTTCGCACAATTATATGATACAGCCTTATTTGGCTCTCTTTTAATTTGACAGACGTTTGCAATGTTACAAAAAACCTTTGTAAATAAAAATTTAAAGCTTCACATTAGAATAGAGCATGCCTTACGAGGAAATTTCATGCTAAAATTCATGTCTACGTTGATACCATACTAAAAAATTTACCTTCTCCTGTATTTAATTTTTATGATTTTTAAAAACAAAAACAATGATATAAATTTGAAGTTATTACAGATTTATCGCGTAACGTTTTCGAAATTTCCATACGCGTTCTTTATTTTCACTTCCTTCTCCGGAAATTCACTGCGCGAAGTTGATTCGATTGAATTTATTTTTGTGAAACAATCGCTTTCGGTAGGAATACACGACCTTTTATTTTCTCTCAAATGTATTTCATAATTTATAAGTTTAACCGAATTAAAATTTATGAGGTCTATGAAATATACCAATGAAGCTATTCGGAAGAAGTAATAAATATTAAAATTTTGCAGGTGACGAAAAAAAACTAAACTAAATATTGAAATAATAGCTAAAAGTAAATAAGATAATAATAACAAGAGGAGTAAATAAAAGAAATATAAATAAGTTATAGTCATAATTTATAAGTTTTACTGAATTAAAATTAATGAGGTCTATGAAATATACTAAAGAAGCTATTCGGAAGAAGTCGTAAATATTATAATTTTGCAGGTGACGAAACAAAAACTAAATATTGAAATAATAGCTAAGAATAATAAGATAATAATAACAAGAGGAGTAAATGAAAGAAAAATAAAGCATTCACGGTACGCTAATTTCCTGTATTCTGAATAGGAAATTATAAGTATCGAGCATGGAGTTTTTCTTTCAGCCTCCAACTCCGCACGAGTTGTCATCAACAACAAATGTATGTATGTATGCATGTAGTACCTTTGAGTCGAGTTCGGGTCAGCTATCTCGCTTCTCCCGCTCTAGTTACCGCTCGCTTCAAAGAAGCTACGATAAAAAGATACAGATAGAGGTATACAGGAGATTAGCTTTCGTGGGGTACGAACGAAACGCAGGAAATTACGCGAAACATCGTTAGATAATAAAATACTGCATTTTCTTCTCGCCGAGGGATGAGTCTTTAACAAAAGCGAGAACTAAATTTTGGGAAATATACAAGCATTTATCCTTTAAGTATTTCGCAGTATATAACTTGAGTATTATATGATAAAATAAATTATAAAAATACATTTATAATTTGCGGTTTGACATTAAATTTTGAAACATTACAAATTATAGAGAGATGCTAAAGCACTATTCTTAATGAATGTAAACGAACATTGTAATACGGTTTCCACAACGCGTAAACCTTACGTTTAATTCTGCTCATCTCGAATCATACCAAAAGTTACTGCGCAAGGATAGCAGATTATGACATTTCACAGGCTACAGAACACAGAAACTTTTTATTCGTATATTCTATCGCAAGACTAAATAACGAACAATTTTTAAAGCTAAAATTCATCATACTTTCTGCCTGTATGTGTTTGTGTCATTTTCCTGCAGCTTTTTGATCTTCTGATTCTTCTGTAATTCATCACCTCTGATTAAGAATCTCCCAATTCAATTTGTCCTATTTTTCGAAATCGTGAATTAGATTGTTTATTTCAGGAGACGGCATTTTCCCCGTTTCCAAAAATTATATTGCCCTCTCTTCTTTAGGTCAAATCTCGCGTTTGCTTTAAGTTGGATCCGATTCAAACTTAAAGGGTTCCGGAATAGAGAGCAATCGCATCACAAATAATTTAGAAATATAAACTAGTTCATACGAGGGAGAGGAAAATTACTCTAATAATATAAGCTTTTTGGCAGAAATTACTGGTTCTGTTAACTTTCAGTCATAGAATACGTTATCTCGAAGTTTGCTTCTAACAAGTATTTCTTACTAATGTGATTGAGTTTAGTGTTATCTCTTTAATCTTTCTCGTGCATGTTTTTATTTGAAAAGGATGCTATAATCGCTTTCTAAAGTTTCGACTTGTTGTATATGAGAATTAAGTTGAATTAAACGATCTTTTTATTGAAATGCTCACTAAAGAAAAGATCACAAACATCGATTCACACACAATTTTAATTTGGATAGTCTCAAGAATTTCTCTGCGGCAAATCCTTAATCCATGCGTGTTTACCTCGTTAAATACATTGTTGACATAGCTAAACATTTAGGGGCAATAAATTAGCTTCAAAAGAGGGGACGTAGTGGGCTAGGAAATCGCCGCGTTGATGGGCATTTTTCTCATCTCTGAGGGAAAGGGGAGGAGCAGAACACTGTTTCTCAGTGGGGGAACTCTCCCGGCAAAAATGTTCGGAATTAGAAGCGAAAAAATGCTAGAAAAAAGGGAACGAGATTACACGAGGGGACATGCGTTCATACGATCTACATATGCAAGCATGGATGCTCTTTGAAGTTTGAGAAATCTCGGTAGCACTAATGCATTTAAATGATAGAATTACTTTTCATTTTTTGCGATGATAACAGGATTTTGGAGATATTCGTGCAGGAATATTTTCAAATTTTAAGCTCACTATGGCAACTTTATATTTAAAATAAATTCGTTACTTCTTCAACTTTATTGAAATTACGTAAGATGTCATGGAATAATAAATATTACATGCAGTTATTCTTTAATTTTTAAAATTTTCTTGTTACAGCTGAACTTAAAACAGCAGAAATTAAGGATAACTTTCGCATATGACACTTTATAAATTATAAATTGCTTTCGGAAAGCACTTAAGCAAATAGCTAATAGTTTGAAGAATTCAATGGTTAATTTAGGATAAAATATTTTTCATAGTATAATTTCTACGGAGGAATTGTAAATCTAAGGAAACTACTTTCAGAAGGTATAACAGTAATATTATACCCAAAATGTGAAAATTTTCTCCTGTGAATTCTTTGGAAAAACTGCCAGAATTTTCGCGAAACAAGTAAATACGGCTTGTTTTTAAGACATTCTGCGGTGTTTTAAGAGATTAACTACCCGACGGAAGGAAGAGATATCCTCTCAAATATGCATGTGGTGGATAAAATTATATCTACTTCAATTCGAGGAAATCTGGGCACGATCAGAATTCGTAGAAAATACTCTTGGGTGGTCAGCTTGGTTGCCATTTCACAGAATTAGACATTTTAGTTGGAAAAAATCTCGATGTCTTTCTATGATAATGATAAGGAATTTTTTACAATCTGATTTTTCAAGCATTTTCTCATCCTGGGTAGGGAAGACTCTTAACTTGGCTCTTTATAGGTTTGGGAAAGTATTTTTGAATGATCTTGCTTTATTATTTGGATGTATGACATGTTACACGAAGTCAAGTCATCTAGACGATAACTAAGGATTAAGCAGACTGGAAAGTAATATAATTTCTTCAAACAGAAAATTCTTGAAAACTCTGACATTCAAACGAAATAACAAACTACAGTTTGGATGTTTTCTCTAATTCTCTTCCTTCTAGTTAAAATAAACTGGAAACTAAATTCTCGAATAAAATGAGTGCTTCTTGAAGTCTTTTCTCAGAGATTAATATTTAAAAAATGTTGCATATTTGCCATTTTCTCACTCGTATTTGACGCTAAAGTTTCAAATACACGACTTCGAGATAAATAATATAAATATCGGCGTACATAAATTCCGGATAACAATGATAAAATTGTAGAACAACATAATCTAAATTTTAATTTGGATTTCTTAATCTTTTATTGACTGAATCCAATTTGAATACATTTTCGGCAAAAGTTAAGCGGGGAGTTAGTAATCTGCTTTAAGTTTGATTAACATTTTCGTGTCTTCCATCACTCCTCTTCAGTTCTCAACATTGAGTTTCCCTTATTCAGTAGGAATTGCAGCCAACGTTCGTCAGACATGAGTGAGAATTCCCTGTCGTATTCCAGAGAAAGGATACTCTGGAATTGGGAGGACGGAGCCAAAGTAGAGGAATCAGTCTCGGTGCTCAAGCAAACATCTGGATTGAAGAGAAAACAGCCGTTGGATTCATTAATCTTAAGGTCAGTGTCAATATCATACTAAAAGGGACGAAGAACCTTCCCCTGTGAAGTATAGGGCTACGAACCAAATTATTTTCGTTGCAATTCACACTGAGGTTCAGTGTTACACCAAATTTCGTTTCGTATTCGGTTTCTTTCCGGTAGCAGACGTCCAACCAGTTCGAATTTTAATTTTTCGTTTCGATAAAATAATCCCTGAGGAACCATAAGTGACATTCAAATATAATATCTTTGAATTGAATTTTAGAATGAAACTACTGATATAAAATATATAATCAAAGAGTAACTTTAGCTATTAAAGTCCATGTTAATGAGTGGGTTGCAAGATACCGTTGCATATGCTTATGAAACATAAATACTGCTACAATGGATGAGGATGCAAACCGATAATAGAAACGAAAAAGGCATTTGTAACGGTTCAAGGATATTAATTTATCTGTTCGGGTTCGGTTTTGATTCCGGAAAAATTAACGGGTTTTCGGTTTGGCCTACGTAAAAGGTAGAGACGAATTTTCCGAATGATAAAGAATTACGAACATGAAATTGTTTTTGTCGCCTATTTTATGTTAAGAATACTGCTTGAAAAATTATTTAATCCAGTTTTGGGAATTGTATTTTTCTATAAGAAAAACCTGAACTGTATAATAAAAAGTACAATTGCTTTAATTCAAGGCAGGAACAACATAAATGTTCGAGTTAGGAATCATACTTTTCACCCTTACCTTCAGCTGCAACATGCAACAAAGCATAGTGAAAACTCTAGACACACAAAAAAATGCACCGCACATTCAATTTTCCTAATGGATTACTACCACGCAAAGTGCCCTGGAAAATGAATGCTTGAAGCAACTAGTCTTACAATCTATTTCTCCGATTTTTCGCATATTCGGTCCACCATTCGCTGAACCTGTTCTAATTCATAAATTCCACCCTTGTCGGCAGGGTCTCCATTTTTTCTGTTAGAATTCACCTCTCACATTGAGCCATCATTTGGGCACATTTATGTCCTCTGACGATAGGAAAATTTAATTCTTACCGATGGAAAAATCGTAAATAAATGTTCCTCATCATTTACCTACGTAGCCACGAGTAGAATTCTTAAACAAAAAAATCCATTTTCATCGAATTCCTTTTAATCGGAGCTCGCGTTTTGATTAACGATTCAAAATGCTGTCGAAAATAACTCCTTGGAGAAATTTCCTCTAAGCTCGGCAATTGCTTTCTGGTAATTTTAAGGTGGATTGAATCTACGAAAGTCCCAAAGAAGAGATGAAGGAGAATTTTAATTTTTAAGAAATGAAATCTTGAATACACATGGATTTTGTGAATAACACGTTATCAATACTCGCTCAGAAAGATACCAAATTTGCTTTTTACGCTCTTTAAAAAGAAATCTAGGCGATGAAGTTAAAAAGGCGCTATTTGGCTGCAATGTGAAGTTGGAATGAGTAGAACAAAAAGAAGAATAACGTGTTTTACAAGGAATAGCGTCTTTGCTCTTATAATTTCGAATCAGGTGATGTGATAAGCAAACCTTGTTAAATTTTGGCCGGACTCCAGCGCGGAAAGATTTATGGAAAGAATTGTTCTACGAGTCCTGCGCACATTTCTTCTGAGAAAACTACTATTCGTTTGATTGATACGTTTTCCTTGGTCTGAACGGAGAGATCACAAATTTGATATTAGTCCGGTAAATGTGAGTTTTCAACACAATGCCGCATCGGTGCTAAACGATGCATTCACCAACTCCGTAACACCAACCAACGCCGTACATCCCATGGACAAAAATCAGCATCCACTTCTTTCATTAACGCATAATAGATCTGGCGATGAAAAAAGGAGGTTGTCCACCCTTTGTGTTAACATAAAGGGAAGAGATAGGACCATAGCGGAGGAAGTAGCTAAATGAGGGCTCATGGTCGTCCGGTGTTTGACCTCTCGGACGAAACCACAAAAACAAACCGGGAACGTCATCCCGACCTCATTCTATTTAGCCAAAATTCCTGAAGCTGGAAGAACTGCTCTTACGAACCTTTTTATCCACCGGTTCCGAAATGGAACGCACGGAATTTTTCGCAAAAAAGACCCAAAAATGATACATCGGGCTAGATTCTCCGCATTTAATTCTACGTTATCATAGCGTTGGCCAAGGCTACGTCGTATAATTACGGAGGAGTTTATTAAGCAACCTGCCCAGGTTTTTCCAAGGACCAGTTTTTTTAATTATGTTTATACCTTCGCGTTTTTGGTATGAACTATTTTCTACGTTTAGTTTGAGAGCTGTTTTTCAAATATCGCTCTGCTTTTACAAAATTTTGGATATTTTCACCCTTTATGCTTTGCTGTAAGACACATTTTCGAAATATTCAGTGACATAGCACACAAATATATCTTTGAAGAATATTTTTTTGATTTGATATTCTCTTTTCTTAAATCTCGGAGTTTCTCGATTGGTCTATTGCATCTAAATTAAAAAAGGAACAATAATACTATTTTAATTCGCTTTAATATCATTCGAAAGATATAGATAAATGATTTAACTGCGACGGATAAAATTTATTTCCCTCCTACTTTATCGTAATAAATAATCTAAATTTGTCTTTTAGTAGAGGATAGAATTAAATGTATCTTTTATTTAATATTGTCTCCGCATTACTCATGGCTATGACACTATGAAAGCTACTGGGATATGAGTAATGACATTTATTTTGGTCTCTTCTTGCTGAATCCTTTGTAACGTGTTATTTATAGAATGTTGCACTTTTTGAACTTTTTTCTGGTCTACGTCAGTGAATGAATTATTTTTTGTAAAACTTACCAAGTGGAAACTGAGGCTTCTTTCTTTTCATTGCAGTATATAATTTATTCAATGCCGTTGGCTTAGGCTGATAGAGACATATTGGCAAAAAATTATTCACTTACTCCATCGGGTGAATCTCAATAACGAGGATACGAGAAAATACGGATATTGAAAAATAAATGAAAGATAAATTAATGTATTCACACTAAAGGAAATTTACATCAAACATTTCACTGGAGAGCATTTGACGTCTGAAATTTTTCGCATTATTATATTTCGAAGGTAACTAAAGGAAGAAGTTCCTGATTAGTAAAAATGAAGTATTTTACAGAGATAACATCGAAAATATATTCGCTTATTCGAGATTATGTTGACCCAGACTAATTTATCTTAAAGTGCCTCTAGAGGAGTAATTTTTTTTATTCGTAAACTCAAATTCTTCAAGTATACTTTTATGAAAAATACATCAAATTAGTTCATTTTGAACTAGACCAATCTTGTATTGATAGTTTTACCATTACAGTAGCATTTTACTTTCTTTCCTTCACACATGCGCGATAACATTCACTAAAATTCAACCACTGAAAGAAATATAATTTTAAAATAGTGAATTGAAATAAATTGTTTAAAAAATATATGAATCTGTTAGTCACAAAACATAAATAAAACTCCTCCAACGATAACTCAGTCTTCTAGTGAAGTATAAATTGATGAGACTCTGAGAGACGAGACTAAATTTCCTTTCAACGCAATAAGTTGATCAGACTAGCGTAATCCCGCGCTTAATATTCCCGATTCATCCTCGTGCAAAATATTCCTGGATGTGGGTTATCTGCCATTAGAAATCTCGGCACCGGAGATGTGCGTTAGGATGTCTATTGGTGAGGCTGTACGTTGATTGGAGGGATCCAGAGCGACGACGGAGAATTACAGCTGACGTGCTACAGTCATGAAAGGACGCAGAGAGGAAGGAAATGAGCAGTGGCTATCGCATGGCAGCAAAATAAAAACGAAAATCCTCTCTCGTTACTCGGCGCTGGCAGACGTTTTGATACTTCCACGTCAAAAATAAGCAGTCGCTTAAGGACAAATGAAGGCTGGTTTCCGGCCGTTGAGTATTTCTCTTTATATTGTGTAAATTTTATTCGCAGTGCGAAGATTTCATGATGATTTTTTTGGCGTGCGAGCAGAGAAAGGGCATTGCTTCTGTTATGTTTTTAGCGGACCGAGATTCGAATCCTGAATGCGTCCCTAAAAGGTGGCATTACCTCAGCTGTTGATCGGATACTGCCATTTCCACTTGTTTACATTAACTAAAATTTAAAGCTGGAAAATTTTCTCTCTCTTAAAAGCTTATAGTTTTTGAAAGAATCAAACCTTTGACTGTAGCAAAATTTATTTCATTTTACATTTCTTCAAGCCTGATCGATGTAATTTGAAAATGTTCTGACTGACGGTCCTGTCCAATAAATTAAATGCTTAACACGTAATACATGAATAATTATGCAAAAATTATTCACCAAAATAACCTGAAACGGAAAAGCATTAACTTCTGATATCTCTGCATTTCTGCAAAATGAAGAAATTTTCACAAAATTGGTCTCGTCTGAGGAGTTATCAGCAGGAAAACATCAGCAAAAATCGGCTTCGGAAATTAAATTTCGACCAATGGATAAGTCCTACGCACATGCGGTTTTTACACCATAGACTGATGTCCAGCTCAAGCAAGCCAAATCACGAAATTTGGTAAATAGCTAAAGTAGAATGGAATACCTAGTGAAATTTGCTTTATAATATAAAATTTATCGGATAAAAACAGATAGAGAACTTCGCCAAACATATAGTAAGTTAGTTATAATCCAAAGACAAATTGTCTCCATTTTCGTAAAGTGAATTCTACGAAGAAACTATAATGCGTAAATGCAAGAATAGCAGGTGTACACGGTTGGCTAAGATATGAAAGGGTATGAAAGAATGTGTTGACAGTATCTCATGAATGGCGATTTTCAATGCTGAAGTTTCTCGAAATGTCCTGGCAAAAACATATTTAAACTAAGACAGAAAAAATCCAGCGATCGGGAGGTTCAATAGGACAATATTTGATCTAACTATAATAAGTACAGTGACGTATGATTTCGGTCGGATATAAGATATATTTTTGTGGGTTAGAATATTATGGTTGACAAATTTACACTAAATTATCTTCGAACATCTTGAGTGACTAGACTTTTATAAGTTTTTGGCTTCCTTTCTGACGACAGATAGAATTTTTACCTACTGCTATATAATTTAATTTCCCATTACGATTTGAAAGCAGAAATGACTGTAGACTGTTTTCTTCTTTGAATGTCAGAGGAAAAACGAATGCAATTCGAGTATTTACGATGATAAGATCAAGGGAGCCGATTTGACTCTGCTGCGACGTGTGATACAGTACCTTCGCCACATATTGATTCCATAGAATATACAAGCAAATATAGGATTGGCTGGAATCGCCGCGTAACCAGACAGATAGTTAAAACGGGAGATAAATTGCGGGAATCAGCGAGGCGACAGCTCTTCCCGCAGCGTACGGATGAAAATTTGTTGAAGTACGGCAGCGCAAATAAGGGAGACGTGAAGATAACGAATTATCTAAACGCTGACTCTCACATTAGATGGAAATGTTGTATATTCCCAATGGTAATCAATGGACAAAGACTCTTAACTGGAGAATTCAATGTTTTTTTTCCTCTGAGGGATCAACTTATAGATTTTCTTATGGAAAATAACACGAATAATGTCAAATCCCTTTTGGCATGCCTTTGATAAATTTGTCTACACTGCTTTCCAGCTTATTAGCTGAAAACTGCAGTTCAAATCTTCTAATGTAAGCTTCGAAACGTAATTTTAATCGACAGACCGAGCAAAACCGCACGGGGACGACCTCGAGTGAGGCTATTCTCGTATTACGAAGAAAACATTGAGTTTCATTCCCTTATAATCCATCACTACAGTAAAAATTGGAAGGCACGATAGATATTTTTATTGTTCAAAGGTACCAGATATGAATAGGTTCACCTTCCATCTTTAGCGACATTTTTCACCATTGATACCAAACCCTTCAAATTACACTAGCAAGAGAGAGGAATAGCAGTTTTCTAAGAGACTCTCCTTGTCTAAGGAAATTCTCCAAAGTTCGCTGCAGTTCGAGGAGAACTTTATAAACTAAAAATATCATCTTCCGCTACGAGATAACTCGCAAAGTTTTGATCTTCCAAAGATAGAGAAGGTCTGAGTGATTCTCTAAAATCGGTACTTACAAATGGATGACAATGATACTTGGCTTATTTAGTTGTTAGTTAAATGTATCTACGAACTTAGATTACGTGCATTCATGCACGTAAAATAAAATTTTCAAATAAAGCGAAGTTGAAGATATATTCATTTCGATGAAACTGGAAATTCTATTTCGTGAGTTTAAATAAATTCAAAAAGCAAATATTTTAGAGAAAAAACAAAGAAAATAGTATTTATACATAATAATTATTGTAAAATTGTTGCGGAAAATATATAATAGATTCGGTGGAATCGATAATACTGGACGTAATTTAATTTAAGTTACATTTCAATAAATTCACTGGCAGTCTCTTAAATAATGAACCCTTCCAAAAAAAATAAGAAGTCTTTCGACGCATGTCATAAGAAGAATACCACATTTAAATCTGAGGTCATAATATTAACTCTCGTACTCCCAGATCGAGTCATGATGTAAATCTGGCATTGGGGAAAGACACGAAAGAGCAAATTACCGATCCTAAACAGCAAAAATTTTAAAAAATTTTCGGCTCTACACGATTCCTCTCTCTCGTTTCGGGTTGAAAACGACATCTCTGTGAAAACGGAAGTGCGATAACAAAACCTGCTTCTGTACGTCAACCGCGCAGGAAACTCGGCATATCGCGAGCATTTAAGAAAGGCATTCCCCTCATTGGAAACAGAGGCGTTCGGTGGAGATTCGTCAACCCTTCCGAAATCGGAAAAATCCGCAGAAAGGGTCGGTGCAGCAGGGGGGGCGTGCGTTTCTGCACGCGATAGCTGTAAGCAGGCCGTATCAAGTGAAACGGAGGAAAGGGGAGGGTTGAAAGCCATTGCTGCGCATGGGAGGGCCCCAATTATAATAAAAGGGTTGGGAGCCTGCCTCTTGACAACACAGACACCCGATTTCCAAGCGATGGATGGAGCTTCCTGCCCGCTCAAGGAAGTGATGTCAACCAACAGTGAGTTTCCGTCCGGTGTGAAAATCAGGATGTTGGTTTTCGAGGAACTAAGAGAGCGGGATGTGGCCGATGATTATCTATATATATGAGGATGGATGGTGACGGACTGTTTTTATGTGAAAGTCTTCCTTGTAAGCAATGTTGCTCGATGAATACACGACGTGAACCGAGCCATGTTAAAGCGATGTTTTCCAACGGTTTCAATTCGGGCGTGGAAAGACCGAATGATTTACTATACGGAGCGGATAAATAGAGAAAAATGAGCAGGTCCGGAGACAAAGACAAAACAAATCTTCGAGACAAAACTCGCGGCGAAGCTTCGTAACCGGCTTTCTTGGATGCGCAAAGAAAAGCTGTTCATCACGTGCGAATAAAATTTACTGCAGCGTATCCACTTTTTCCCTCAAATTTAAAATACACTATTTACGTGTGAGTAATGAGATGTCACGCCGCTAACTCTTTTCTCATAAACACACATCGTAAGTAAAAAAAGGTTTCAAAAAATTATATATAAATATGATAAGTAAAAATTAAGCGTGAGAGTTATTGTCCAAAAACAGGTACAGATTTACAGAAACATTGATATTTTAAATTTAATGTAAATCAGGGGCCGAGGTTCTTCGAACTGCTCCACTGCCACATTATTGGGAA
The DNA here is from genome assembly GCA_036926295.1 of Pachydiplax longipennis. Taxonomy (NCBI): domain Eukaryota; kingdom Metazoa; phylum Arthropoda; class Insecta; order Odonata; family Libellulidae; genus Pachydiplax; species Pachydiplax longipennis. The sequence continues at coordinate 39,637,580 of JAVFKF010000009.1, read as the reverse complement.
CCCATGGGGAATAGTCGAAAATGCTTAATGTTATAGAAGGACCTCTCATTTTTTCGTCAAGCAAAAATTGCGGCAAAACCGAGGGATCATTATTTCGCCGCAATCGCACACATTAAAACAACCTCACAGGCCTAGGTGTTTTATAAAAACAGCTGCGTGTACGCAACGTTATGGTCCTCTGCCTCCTTTCGCAGGATATAAATAAAACCGGTATTTGCTAAATTATAAAGTACATATACCAAGCTCTGAGTATTCTAATTAATATTAAAAATATTCACTATTGAAAAATGTATAAATGGTAAAGACTTACATAGCCCCAATTGAGGAATGCGTTGAATTTTGTAGCCTGTCACACCATTCTTTCTCTCCGAGCTTTCACGGTTATCTCTTCAATTACACGCGTGGTTATGTGTCAAAGGTCTCTGATCGCTGAAGTCCCACCCACCAACGCCGTGAAAAGACTATTCTTCATCGTGCTTGGATAACATAGCCAACGCTAATAAATGAAAGGACGTAGGCTTCAGTGTTGTGAATGGTACTCTGGAACGGGTGGTTGTACTGGAGAACCATCTAGCGGGAAAAGCGAGAACGCGCTGCAGCGTCAAAAATCGTTAGTGTTTTGGGACGTTGGACTAGCGCGTTTGCTGGAAGCGATGCAAGTTAATGGTTTTTGATGGGACGTGACTGGTTGACCGGTTAGAGGAGTTTAAGGAAGTGAAATCAATTTCTCACCATTCAGTGTTTAATAAAACTTTCTTTATTAATGAACATACAACATAATTAGCTTGCATAACAAATTCTCATTGAAAAATCACCTCAGCTTAACTTACATTATATATTATCCAGTTTAAAATGTAGTTCAACAATTAACGAGATACATCAATAAACTTTGATCCATTTTAATGATACAATGCTCTTTGTCGATGTCTTCCTTGCATCGTCAACAAACTCCGACTTACGTTGTTGTAAAAATAACCATGAAATAAGTGCATCTAGCAATACTATTACATCTTAAAACGATAACATAATGAGTGAAAATTGCACTGGGAATGAAAAGAAAAAATTGTATTACCATATCTATATAAGCCATTAACAATAACCAAAGAAAAGGGGATATTCTTTGCTGAACATTTCCTTGAGCAGAGTGCTAGATATGTCATCCAATCACAATCTCACTGACATACTGTAAAACGTGAAAGAAAGTATGTCTCTTTATTAAACTAACCTAAATTTATTTCTACCACCTCTTTGCCAAATGACTGGTTTTTGCAAGCCAATTGACTTCTTCATTTATGATGACAAATTGAAAGTATTTAATTTTCTGTTTTCTCTACATCAATCTTTTCCAAGTCAGTGACTTTTGACTTGTTTGTGAACGTAGAAGTTTACTTCTTTTTTGTAGACAGGCGAGATTTAGCCCATTTTTGAAATACTTCAATTCCTTCTTTGTTGCAAGCATTATAATAAGGCAGCTCTGCCTTCAGCTTTTTGGCCCAAGCAGAAACGTGGGCGTATCCTTCATAACGGAAGTCCACTGCTTCCAAATGGGTTACAGATGCTAAGATAGATAAATCAGCTATAGTTAAGGTTTCTCCGGCCACATACGGCGATTCCTAGAAGTAAATGAAACATACATTGTCAAAAAATGAAAATATTCTTCTTATTAGGCATGATCTTATTTCTATTGGTAGTTATGAATTTAAAAGATTATCTTTCTTTGAGAAAGGGTATAAAAGTAAAAGATTCTGGCTTTTCTTCAGAAATGCATGAATATTTTGCACACAAACATTTGTCATGAAGGGGAAATAGGGTCGAAATAGGTCATAGAAGCATTAACCTGACTATTGATGGTTGAGAAAACTGGATGATGAAAAGCATTGAGAATCAAAACTGAGACATGACCTTTATAGCCTAAAAGACAGCTTTTGGCATTTATTATTATTATTAAACTAAAGTGTTATTAAATCAAAGCACTCTTCCACTAAGTGGGCGTGTGACTTGTAAGGATGGGTCCTGATACACGGCAGGCAAAGGGTGACTCTGCATTCCCTCTATTCTGGCTATACTCAAGTACAGATAGGTCTGTTTCATGTTGCTTATCAATTTGCTTTTTCTAATCCAACTAGATAGAATGAGTCTAAAAGTTAACTTCTGGGGTAAGTTCACCATTACAGATATAAGGAGTCAGTTAATTAGATCCAATATGGAATAATGTCATAAGAAAATTGTATCATACAATATAATCATTTGAGACTAAATTTTACTATTATTTCAGTTTTAGAACTCTATATGAGGATGTTAAGTAGATAAATCAAAAATAATATTCATCTCAGTTGTTAGCCATCATGGTGATATTGCCAGAATTCAATTCCAAGAACTGTGGTATTTTTTCTCTGAATTTCATGTCCATATGAGGAAACAGTTTCCATAATTGATTAGCTGTTTCTTCTACCCTATAAGTTTCCCTCTATCTTCCTCAACTATACCTATTCAAAGGATACTTTTAAAATAGGAGGTGTGCACAGTTTTATCTAATTTATAATTACATTACTAATTTTTTTCGCCTGATAACTACATTTGATAGTTGTAATGTAAGTATAAGTACAAAGCTTGCAATATAATATAGCATATAGCTTTATTGTATAGATGCTTGATATATCTCAATAGAAACATGGCTTAGGTTATCCCCCCTAATGAGGATGGGAAACATGGGGTTATAACATGCACTGAGAAACCAAATCATCATATCATTATTTGCAAACTTAAATATGAAATGAGACAAAAATCTAAGAATCATCATTAAATTAATTTTAGTATTGACTTTAATTAGTAGTGACTTTAATTGTCCAAATTACTGTCTTTTGAATACCATTTTTGCTTATCCTAGGTCATTTGCTGTTCCTTTGGGTTACTGGAATTATACTTTATTTCTGAATCTTTCACAAGAACATCAAACAATTGTCCATTTTCTTATTTTAATTCTACCAATCTGTTTATCACCATATCCCTTCCTCGTATATATTACCTCCCCATACTCTATTTTAATGAAACAGGAAGAAATGCTTGTTTTAGTAAGAACTCTACCTTTTTAATACATTTTTAAACATAGCTACTATACAACAAGATAATTGGAACATGTCTATTTTTGAATTAGAGGTTAAGGAAACCCCATTAGTTTCACTAGCGACTTGTTCTCAACCTGTAATGAATTGCCACTCTAGATTATACTTTTCGCATGTTGAATAGAAGATGTTCAGTATACAGGCCTCAAAGAATTATTTGTAGTCCTTCATTCAAACTCAACATTGGATCAGTTGCTCCTGATTTACCTCTAACATTCATGTAAAAATTGGCTGAACTGATGGGAGGGTAATTAAAGCATGTTAACCTTTAAAGCTTAATCATGCATGTAAACCCTGAGTTATTCTTACATTAAACCTCTGGAAACATAGGTGTATTCCTTTGGAATATTAGAATAAAAGCAACTAAATTTTGTCCTTAAGAGAATAGTCTATAATCAGATATTTTCAATCACTTGTGACTGTTTGAGATCTCCTTACATTCTTTTTATTTAATGGCTTACAAGCAGCTATTACTCAACATAAGTGATATAATGCATTTGTATCTCAAGAAAGGGAAATAATATTTTAAGTTCCAATTGCATATGCTTGCGTTGAGGACAACACCCTGATTTTTACAGAAGGTTCCAGTTCTTATGCACATTAATTTTCTGCTCTTTAAGAATTACAGAAGGTATCTAGCTATATATAAATGATATTTACATCTATCATTTCAATGTATGAAAGTTTATCAGTATTTATATGCTATATAAGAGTACAGAAAGAAAAATTTCAAGTAACATATTTACTTTTACCAATTATAAATACTCTTGTGTATAGGGTGACTTTACATTTTAATATTTATATATTTACTTACACAAAATTATATATACAATAAAAATACCTCTCGTATTGTAAAGAGTCTAATTTAAAGCATGAATTTAAGTATCAAGTATTTTCATATTTAACGTAATAACATGCAACAGTAGTTTTCTTTAATGCAGATAACAGCACTGAGACTGATAAAATAAGAATTAAAATCACCTAAGCCAGAGCTTATGAACTTGTTTGCCACTTTATATCCATTAGTGATATTTAATATCAAAGGATAAGAAATTCAAATTTTATACTGAATTTGTGCTTTATTTTGAACATTATCATTTGATAGGAGTGAGTAATGATTATTCCAACATACTTATTCCAACTTTAGTGTTTTCTTTGTCAATTTGAATTTGCAGTATTGACTGTAATGAATGAATAAATGTTTTAGTGAAGCATGAAGCTTTAATTAATATGTTTTTGGGGCAATTCAAGAACAACTCAGGACATCCTTTGGTAGAGAGTCCAATTTATATAGTCCTTAAAACTTATGAAAGACATTTGCTCAGTAAAATTATAATTCAAAAAAATCATTCAAAAACATATTTCCAAGATAAATCTTTGATACTCTCTCTAACCTTTGGGTTTTCCAGAATTTATTTACAAAAATTACCATAAAGGGTGAGATTTTTTTTGAGGCAGATATTACTAAAGAGCTGGTATATCTATTCATAGTAAGACCCATTTTAGAGTATTTTTTGAGTGTGTGGGACCATTATTATAAAGGATAAAGATTGAGAATAGAAATGATCCAGCAATCATAAGGCTAGCAGATATTTTTCAGTTTTATTTTACATTCCTGTTTAAGTCAAAGTTTAGTTCCTAATACTTTTTCTAATTTCATTGTAATCTTACTATAAGTCATTTGTTCTGTAATTATAAGATCTTTCATCTTGTGGCTTATTCAAATGGAATATTTCTCTATATATAATTATATATTCTATATATAATTATATATTCTATATATAATTATATATTCTATATATAATTATATATTCTATATATAATTATATATTCTATATATAATTATATACTCTATATATAAATAAATACTATCAATAGGTTCTTTGTAACAATGACAGTGGCAATGACAGAGGTCAGTTACCAAAGTGGTAGAATGCATCCCATTAGTGAGATTTACAAGGCAGGACTCTAGCAGATTGACATTGTTTAATTTTATTAGTTTTGCTTTTTTTCCTAATGTATTATTTAAATGCAGATGAATCCTCCAAAGTGCTCAATACTATTCATCAAAAACCAGGAATTGGTAGGTATTTAAGAATATCTCTTAATAAAACAAATTCTTTGCTCATTTGTGGGATTTGGTTTTCTTGAGGATTTGGAGAATGGGACTTGACTAATAAGGTTGGGAAACACTGATATAGATTATAAATGAGCTAAGATAGTACATTTAAGGCTATAAGTTATTAAAGAAATATTCTTATCTATGGATGGCCAACCTATTGTGCATATGTCAATGATGATGCTTTACATCATTAAATATGGGACATTGATCCTAGAGAAACATTAAAATTACATTTATTTCTCATTTTTGTCTACTTATACAAAATATAATTTACCAATGAATTCTAGAAAGACCATTAATTGTAGTTTATTATTATTATTATTATTATTATATTATTATTAAGCATTATTATAGCTTGCATGAAACATGTCAAACAATAGTGAAATGTATGAACCATACAAGGTTGGTCACCCCTGCCCTAATTCATACAAATAATTTGTGGATGTTGGCATCTCACTTCTAATTGTGGAAAATTAAGAGAAAGCAGTTGGCTTAGTTTAATTTAGATCCTTTTACATAGAAATGTATAAATTTAGGTACATCTTTGCACATCAGTAAGCAGATGTCACAAAAACCCAATAGCAATGTATGAAACTGACAAGTGATATTTGATGGAGAGGAATATATAAGGCTATTAAGTTTTCTCTCTAATTTTATGTTTAGCCATCAACTAATTGAAATGTTATGTTACTAATAATTATATATATGATAATCAAGATAAGAGAGGATATAAGACAGGGGTATCAAAGTAGTTGATAGAAACCACTGGTTAACAACAAGATGTTTTTGATAGATTCCTCTATACCTTGATGTTATTATTCTTGAAATCATTATTTTGAGTGATCATAACTAAGAAAATATGAAAGTTAACACCATTTATGTTTTAGCCACCAAACAGACATTTTTCCAATTGAATAAAAATTACATTCTGTATTCTGCTTAGTGATTTTAATTATAATTTGCTACATGCATTATGTAGCTATCAATTTATTTTCTTAGCTCTACTGCTCTTAAGACTTTAATTTTAATATTCTTGTGGAATCACAATTAATTAGTCAAAAGCAGAAGAACAATCCAAATAATTCTCAACAAACTGGATATGCTACTTCTAATAAATCATGCTATGCCATTAAAATTCCAATATTTATCATTTAAATACTTAATTGCATTAAATAAAAAGAATTTTCATGAAAAATCAGTTTGGAAGCCCATAGGTAGAAATTCAGTAATTCACTGATAATATGTTTATTATAAAAGTCAGGACCATAGCCCTCTTTAGCTTCATGTGCTTCAAAAACTAAAATTTCTCAGCATAGTATTGTGATGAAGATTCATTTTTATTAAAACCAGTTAGAATAAACATTAAGGCAAAACTTTTAAATTGATTCCTTCCAACCCAAAACATAATATACTCTTCTAGTATACAAATGGAAAAGTTTCCAAAACAAGATACAAAATAAACTTCAAAGTTATACACACCTCCAGATAGATGTCCAAATAATCAAGATTCTGTTTTAGGGCATTGGCCTTTTGGTGTTCAGGTGATTCTCCTGACATCAGCTGAGGGAGCTGTATGAGAAAAATAAACAAAATGTCAGTATAAAATCTTTAGGACTAACAGAAATAATTATATCTTAGCTTACATTAAACATTGAGGAAGAATATGAAAGCATTACATATCTAAAAAAAGCTGATGGTCGTGGATTATATTTAAATGTAGAATGTGATAGTTCATTAAATATAGAGCACAAGTACCAGAACTCACTCAATGTAATACATATACAGATACTTATCAATTTAATGGAAACTCATGGAGTTGGAAACACTTCAGATAACTGGGTTGAAAATAGTCAGGTAGTACTTTCAGTGCTTGTGTATGGTGGTGATGTGATGAGAAAAACTACAGTGCTATTGAAAGAGTAAGAGAGTGGCAGTGTGCATTGAATGGAGCAGACAATGATAGTGTTGAAAATCGCTATTGCTCACACAAACAAAAACCCAAATATCTAACATGTTTCCAATCATTGGTCTTTCCAATAAATTAATAAGAATCTGTATGCTTTGAGTTTCTCAAATCACATCTTGTTTATCTTGTAAATTCAACTTTATGACATCATATTAAGCTTTTACTCCTTAAATACAAGGTTTTTACATTAAACTTAAGGTTAAACTACAATAGGGGGCCTTAGACTACTATCTTTCATATCAGCTGGAATAGATTCCCACTTTCCCCAAGCCAATAATCATAGCTTGAGGAAGGTCACTCTTTTAAGTTCCACTAGCAAAGGTAGCATTACCTCAAACTGATAATATTTTAAGGTTTTATAATGAAATTGAGGCTAATTAATCAGCTCTTACTACCAGCAGAAATCATTTATCATTAAAGGGCAGTTTTTAATTTTACCTATTACCCAAAAAGTAAATTTTTATCATGTACACTTTTACTTCTAATTTTACTAACTAACTACTAACTTAATTATCTCTCCAAGTAGAGCCTTTACAAGCCTATCCAGTTAATTATTGGAGAATTTCCTCTTTATTATGACTTTACTGGAAAGGTTATTAATGAAAGAATGATAGCAAATGGATACTGCTACCTTATAGCTGAATTGAAAAATTGCATAAATATTTAGAGAATATATAAATGGGGGAAAATAATAATTTAACAGGCTCCTTCAAGTGATTCTTTTCCAAACACAATTACTCTAATTAATTTTGCCTAGAAACACAGACTTCAGAGTTGCTATAGGTGTTTGTGTTATATTCATGAGTCAAGAATAGGCTTGGAATTTGACAAAGGAGCTCAATTTGGCCTTTATATGATCTAAACATACTGCAAAGTGATTATATTTAGCTATTCTTGGATTACCAATTGATCACCGCTGAATGATTTTTTTATTTTATTAAAGACTAGGAAATATTAAGAAATATTTTGCAACAAATTCTCATAAATGGCCATTTTTAGTAGTGCTGTTTGCAGAGATACTGCAAATCTATATAAAAACTTTTCCAATTAGTAACATGAATTTGGAATTATATCAAACAATCAGTAAATTAAAGAAATGAATGAATGCAAAATGAAATTAAAGCTAGTATTCTTATTATATTGAAACAAATTTTGCTTATAAATGTGGGTTTTAATTATGGATATTTTTAATATGGATAATTAAAATGCAAATTTCTAATCCATTTTAAAATTACCCTTAAATTCTGCTTTCAAGAAATGTGATCAGTCCAAATTAGATCTAGATATATAATACAGATATACTAGGATAAGGTGATTCCTTTAATAGCTAATATCTCAGCATTTTTAATTTTCACTTTAAAATTCCTTTTTTGCAACCTGAAACCTTTATCCTAAGAGAAAATCAGAAATTGAAGTGTTTGACCTTGAAGCTATATTAAAATATCAGTCAGAAAAAGTAGTTCAGAAGATCATTTGGCAAGGAGCTTAGAGTATGCTTTATTGGGAAGGCAAGCTCATTCATAATTATGAAGTAAACAGTTTCAAGATAAGAAATGGATGTATACCATGGAAAGTATGCACATTTTGAAAATTTTAGAATAACATCAGTGACAGATTTAGAAACTTGCCAAGGGGAAGGGGCAATATGAATTCAATTCCCCCTCCTAATGAACTCGACTCCAATTAACTTCTAAATACCATTTTATTTTGATAAATGTAATAGAATTTTTTGTCTGAGGATCTGTTTATCTCTATGACCTTTACTAAGGACCTTCAAAAATAGCATGATTACTCAGGTACCAAAAAATATATGTAAACGCCTATTTCCCCTCTTTGAAATTGGTAAGGATGTTCATCAAGATTAAATCAGAAAACACAACATCATAAAAATATCATTGAAATTTTTCCATATTTTAAATAGACTTATTGTATAACTTTAGGGAGTTATTTTGAGTCTATAGATCAGGTATTGCCTCTTGAGAGATGGGCAGGTAAAATGAACAATCTGTTCTATCCAATCCCTGTAATTTTTCGTTGATATTTCACCGCCTAAGGAATATGGATATTTCAAGCTACCACGCTAATGTCAAATTCGATGCATTTGTCTAATTCAAGAAAATTTAGAGCCACTGCTCCACATGAACCTCAAAATTCCGAGGATTACCATTTGAGGAGCAACGTTATTCACTAGAATCCATCGCGCAAGCTTAAATATCATAAATTTTATAGCTAACGATTGTCTGAAAGTCATTACTTTCCGAGCCGACCAAGTGCTTGATACTCAACCAATGATTTTTACACTAAGCAGCAGTTACCTCATTCTCTACGAAGCGAGTCAACTCGAAAAAGAATTCCTCCTACACTCCTCTTTCTGTCACCCTTTTTTGTACCGCTGACTTCGTTTCTTCTTTCTCAGTCCCTCTTCGACCTTCATTCACATCCCTTCGCACTCACCTCTTTCACCTGCTTCCACTCTTCCTCTGCCAACTATGTCCCCCTCACTTCCTCAGCTTTCTTTCATCTCCACGCTTTTTTCCCTCCGACGCGTTTTAATCGTCGTCTCCTGATCCCAAGCCAATTGTCGCTTCGATTTGTCTACCTCAGCGCGGTGACGACTTTCCACCGGTGATACGATGAGCGTTCCCGAATGATTCAACACTTTTTAATGAGCGACACAAGGGGAAGAAAATGTCGGGGAAGGAATTTGCTGTGAGAAATGCGAGGAAGCGGTGGAGGATTTCTTTAAATGGAAGGACGAAATAGTGCTCAGTAGCGGCATTAGACTGCTCTTGGGTAGCGGATGGAACATACATTTGAATCAAGACCGGCGGTAGCGGATCTTATGAAACTCGAATTTTTTATTTCAATTTACATTCCTTACTCGTGTAACGATGTTTCGGGACGCAATTGCGGCTTTGCAGGTGAGTGGTTTTTAACTTAGCTCTGATTTTAGTTTTCTAAAATTATAATTATTTGTTAGAGAACGAGGAAGAAATAATACATTGACGGAGGAATATTCTGTGTTTTTTAGTTATGGCCACCACGCAATAGCAACCTTAGCTTAAATGAATATTTTCTAAAACTAACAAATTCTCTTTCCTTCAAACTAATTATATTGGGATATGGATGTTATTGGGAATGAATATGTACCCTTTTGGAATATGAAACTATGGCAACATAATGGATAGTTACCTAATCATGAGAATCATGCCATTCTGAAAACAGCTGAAACGAAATTGTTGAAGGTGACTGTACTGGAAAATTCCCAAACAAAATGAAACTAAGACAACCTTTTTGAGGAACTACAAAATTATTTTGTATCTTAAACATGAAGTCCATTATCAGATAAGGTTGGGTTGGGTTTTGTAGGTTGTGTTTTAAGACTGTATAACGCTGACAGCAATGGAGAAATCGCCGTGCTTAGGTCACAACCGAAAAATATCCTATGCTCTTTATTTAACTTTCATTCTTCAGGATAAATCGGATCGAAAAAGATAAGAAAAAAGGTGTACATTTTTTTCGACAGAAGTGAGAAAAACCCGCATTGTGCGCTACGGAAGGTCGCTAGTTCCCCAACTCTCACATCGATATTTATATTCATCTATATTTGTAACTTCTCAGCTACCCGTGGTGTGAGATGGGGATGATTTGTTATCGTAGATCACATAACTATCTAACTGAAAGATCAGTCAGCATTCCTATTCTCTTGAGAGACGGGCGTGTAGAGTAAACAATCCCTTCTACTGAATCCCTGGAATGTTTCGTTGAAATTTCTCTGCGTATGGGATGTGGATATTTCAAGCTACCCCTCGAAGATCGAATTCTATGCATTTGTCCAATGATCCTCGATGAAACTCGGAACTTCTAACCCGCACCTTTTCCAATCCGGTAGATTTTTATACTCTGATGCCAAAATTCTCAGATAATCTCCACCCTTTTTATAATGAAAATGAGTTTTGTTAAACGAGACTCGATTAGCATCGATTTTACGGCATAGTAAGAAATCATGAAATCTCTTGAAATCAGATATGAACGATTAGTAATATATGTCATCTTAGTACGAAACGTATTGGTAAATAATTGTCACCCAATATTTATGTAAGAATTTTAATAGCAATTACCATAAAATAATCACCTTCGAACCGAAAATTAGAGATATGACACAAGTATTAGAACAAAGATAGTTATTATTTAAGTCTCACGGAAAATAAATCAGCTTTAACTGTATAGCCGCTTCCCATTTTCTTCCTCGAAGTAAAGAAAAGTAATAAATTTATTATTGAGGAAATTAACCGTTATTATTATTATTAAATTATCGAGAGATGCAAAATTAAATTTTCCGCTCCAATTTTCCTTTTAATACATACTATTCTTAGATTCATCACTAAGAACTACTTTTGTTTTATTCAAAGCATTTCTTTCATTTTCTTTCTTTCATATTATTTCTGCAATCTAAATGAAAACAACTCCAAATCACAGAAACTGTTTTAAGTTTACTTGTTAGACATTAAGTTCTGAAATTTATTTCAATCAAGTAATCATAATCCCTGCCCTATTTCACAATTCTCTGCTGGATGATGGTATTTTCCAGTTACCATAACATATTGCTCTTATGGTAATGGCGTGTAGTTGAACATATTTCATTCATCCTATTGATTTATGGTTAAGTTACAAGCAGATTCTCAAATTTGGTGCAATATCCTCATAAGTATTACTGGGTAAATAGGAAATAAAAAAAGGAGAAAGAAGCAAAAAGGGATCTCAGGAATAGATAACGTAAAGTTATTTTGTGCGTCAACGAAGCTCTTTTTGGAAAATACGTTCTCTATTCTTTCTTCAGCTACTTGAGAGAGTGGGACTAAAATCTCAGGATAGTGTCTTTTTAAAGTGTGCTACGAGAATAAAACGTCGAAAGCGGCTGAAAGACATGGTTATAAAAGCTCTTCCTTTATAAATAACATTTTTATTGGAATTCCGTTACAGAAACGCACTCCTGAAAATTATCTCTCCTTGGAAGATGGTGAATGGTGTGGGAGGGGTGACGTAAGAGCAGAAGGAAATATGGAGTGAATATGCACCGTAGAAGACAGTTCTACGCTAAAGGTGCACGGTTCTAATTCTTCGTTCCCCTTTTGACTCTTGTATGCACCGAAGATGACAGTCAGTATGGGCAACGGAAAAACACGAATGGAGGTCACATTAGATTGCGCTATAATGATTTATTAGAGTTATTATAATATTTGATTTGTTTCGAAATGGAAGTCATTTTTTCTCCGTAAATTACTTTTCGGATGCATGTTCTCGGCATTACGTAACATTTTACGGTAAAAACAAAGAATTCGATAAAATCAATAATAATGAACACATCTTGGTTAATTTTAGTCTAAAGAGACCATTTTTATCATTCAATTATCAGACTAATAATCATACCCTAATCATAATGCGAACCCGGAATTCATTGCTACAAATAAAAATAAATAATAAATCCGATATTTTAAAAATATATGTTAAATTAATTTTTATTTAAAATTTGCTAAACCAAATTATATTAATGAAAGCCGTTTGGTAGAAGTTTTTTTCGAACATTAAAAAAATAATTATAATAATTTAGGTATAATATTAGAGGTGAATGGGAATTTGTAATTGAATTGAGGCCGAAAAAGTTTGACGACCGCCTCGAAAGAAAGGAATGGTGCTTTAAGAAATACAGACTATCTCTGATGTAACAACAATAATCGTTTATTGAATTATAAAAGATTAGCTAAGACTGAGGTAAACGTCAAAGTGATTTGTGGGAGCCAACGAACGGAAATGCAAGGATTTTATGAAGCATTTTAATTATAAATTTCCCAGAGATTCAGCTTCAAAATCGATCTACACCACAACTGAGACAACACACGATCTTGGAATTAGAACGATTATTTAGTACTCATTTGTATCTCCTTTCTATACCATTTATTTAGAGTATTATCTAGTAGCCTTACTGAATTATTACTTATACTAGGAAACAAAAATAAAAGAATTGATAATGAAGAAAAAGAACTTTTATGATTTCGCTAAAATTTGAATAGACGAGTTTTGCATATGCAAAAAATGGGAACATTATAAAAAGCATTTAATATTGGTATACGTCTTCTTTTGATTAAGACCTCCAAGATTAAAAATTACTATTAATGATGTATTAATCTTTATTCAAATCAGTTATGTAATGATGAATGCATGATTTTCGGGGTTGGCAATTCCTGAGGCATTCAATTCCGAATGGAATCTGGAGTATTTTTTCTTTTCGCATAGCTGCTAAAATCGTGAAAAGCTCTTTTCCTTAGTCTAATGCACCTACGTATGGAACAGTAATCCTCCAGGCTAAGCCTCCGGCTAAACCTTTTTCTGCTTTAAGATGGGGAAGAAAGTTCCGTGTAATACCGTAGCTGGAAGGCATTCGGATGAAATGTCCGTGACGCTTACTTTCGGAGAATCGCTTTTCAATAAGACCATCCCTAACGCCAAATATCCTATGATATCGCCTTAATTTTCATCCCTAGTCCGACTTATTCTGAACCTGTATTCCTTCTCCATCCGTACAGATCTTTGTGCTGAAACTATAGATTGTTTCCTTTTCGTGAGGGTAATATAGTAATTTTTACATTATATTAACCAATCCTCATACGTTGAAATCCTCACACTATGACTTATGTGCTAAGTTAATTTTTTAGATTAATGAACTAGTTTTAGTTAGAAAATTGCTTATATCGTTCACCGGCCAAATTTCACGTAGAAAATATAATAAAAACAAAAAATATAGAATAATGAAAGTATAATTCACACGATTTAAATTTGTATTCGGTATGGATTTTTGCAAATGTCCATTCGGTTCCAAATTTGTATCGACCAAAAAGAATTATTCGAATCCACTATACATTGCAAATATTCCCACACCTCTATCTAATAAGTAAATTCAATCATAAGAAGACTCGGACATTCTTAATAAAATATGAAATATTTATGAATTTCAGCGCACCCTTTGGGATGTCTCCGTCATTATACATATATCATTGATAATTTCTTAGACCATCTCTCGATGGTTGGACTTATATTATTATAGCTATAATAATTTAATAATCTAAATCCAGAATCTTAAACTTTGTACTCAATTCTATCAGGATTGTTTTAAAACTTGGAAGGTGAGCATAATATCCACATGTGAATCTCGGTTTCATAAAAAATCTGAACGAAGGGTGAACAACAGAATTTGTCATTTTTATCATATTTTTATTTATCATTTATCCATTTATAATTCATAAAATTTCTTCGAATAATTTTTGCATTCTTTCGCATCATATAGTTACTTGACACAAAAGAGAATTAAAATGATTCATACGATATCATTGAAAATGGTTAACATTACTTTGTGCCTCCGTTCTCCCTATATTATTTCATTTCTTATCGTTCCAATTTCGCGCATCCGTTTTTTACTCTCAATCAGCATACTTACACACAGATAGTTCCCCCAATCCAATGCTTTCAATGCGTCTTATTCACAACGTGCTCTACGAACGGGTTTTTAGGGAGAAATGATTGATATCGAGACGGTAGGGCACGGACCCATTTATAGTGCTTCTCTACAAGCGAGTTTAAGAGAGCAAATGGACCGATAAGGACGATCAAAGAAAAGATTTCGCCGAAAAACCGAAAGAGACCTTCCCTTTGAAGCCGGAATATTAATAATGAAGATAATGAGGCCGAAGTGTTACAAGGCTAATATTTCAGCGGAATCTTTCAGTTCGGAACATTCGCCTATTTATATCGATAGTCAGCGGGTGATTTACAGTTTTCCACGCATCCAACGCTCGCCTTATTTCACTAATTATTAGTTTTTCCTTCGATCCCTCCGTTTTTTCCTTCTTTTCGTCAATGACTCAACATCCTTCACATCCCCTTTCCAGCCTCCAGCACGCCCACCACCGCTTCTCCTTCGCCCTCTCTCCTGCGTTCCACAGCCGCGCGTCTTTGGCCTCCGGCCGACTCCAGAAATACGTCTTTTTACTCCCATCAAAACATCCGGAAGACACCAGGCCGCGCAATCTATAAATTCACACGCTCGGAAGCACCCACACACGCGCGCGGAGTTTCCACAGTTCGGTGCGAAGGAAATACGGGGGTTCGTCTTCTAACTTACCCCATCGTTTAGTAGCCGTTGAGAGATTGTATTGCGTCGGACAAAACTTCCTCGCCTTCATTGTTCGACTTTCACCGACTGAAATGTTGATGCATAGAAACTAAACGGAGGGTACAATGCGGCTAATTTCGTACTCTAAGTGCACCCAGTTTCCACCCATACATCCCCCGTAAGAGGATCCAGAAAGGAATGTAACGATCTCTGCAATATTCTAGTGAGGCCCGATGAGAAGATGTTAGAACTCGCTAATTAGCATCATCAAAGCACACCGACTCCATTAAATTTTTTTTTTGGATCAGAGAATGGCGCATGGAAAATTCAGGGAAATTTAGCCAAGGATTATACACACGCATTTCAATTATGATAAAAACCTTTTTACTGATAATAACCCCATGAGGCGGTCATTTATCTCCAAAATAGTAATTTTTGAAGGGATTCCATTACTCATGGTAGATTACTGGGAGTATATTTCTTCGCTACTTTGGAAAAAGTACAACTTTTACATCTTGTTAAAAAGAAATTTTAGCGTATTAGTGATTAAGTTTACATTTTTTTTAGAGTTGTGGCGTTTATTCTTGAGACGATGACGAAAAATAAGTTCATGCTAAGGCTCTGTTACGATAAAATTTAACAAACTTTTTAAAAATTACCATCAATAATGATTTGTGTAGGCACTAAATTAATTGGATTTAATTAATCTGTGATTTATTACCTGAAAATTTACTGCAGATTAATGTAAATGTACAGATATATTACTTGGCATGACCAATTTACGCCTGGTAGTGGCAGCAAAGCGGTTAGGATACCTGGCCGGAAGGTGAAAGAAATGGGTTCCAGTCATCTGGAATTTTTTCACTTCCGTTCTTACTTGAATTATTTTACTGGTCTGATCATCACTCTAAGCGGCCCTAATTAGAGACGGAAGCTTTCGTTCTATCGCTTTTTATTGAAGCCGTTGAATTAATTTGCCGTTTTACACCTGGCGAGTGGCGATTTGGATGATGAAAATTGTTTCACGGGTGGGCGTCTTTACCTAATATACATTTATTTCTCAAAAATATTTTGATTCCTTATAGTAATAAAATAATTTGTTTATGGACTCCGTTATGCAGGTGTAATGGTACTGGAAGCTACTTATATCCTGTTATACCCCTTGAGGTCTAAAAGTGCATATTCTCAAAATTTTCCTTATGCGAAATTAAGATCGAAGAAGTAGAATTCTTCGACCTCAATTTTGCATAATAAATAATAATTATTATTCATAGAACACTAATTTGTACATAATGTCACTCAGATTTCCATAATTTTACTTCTAAAATGCAGGGAAATTGTCTCCTGTTTAAATATTCAATGCTTTTCATTTACCTTTCTTTTAATGCACGTTTGTGCATTAAAATGCTGCAAAAAGTTTAATATCAGAAAAACTAAAAGCTCCGCTCTCAATTAAAAAGTGCATTTATGTCAACATTATCATCACTTTATATCACTCTATTTCAACACCCTTTTATTAATTCGAGCTTCAGGTCAGTTTCACTTTACATACGACATTGCGATTGCAAAATATGCTAGCTAAAGTAATTTTGTTGAATTACTTGAAAATCGCTCCAACATTTGTGATTGAAATCAATAAATACTATACTATCCAGATATTTGGAAACTTCTATTTCATGAGTCCATTCCCCAGTTAACGTCATCTTAATGCAATCTTAAAAAGGATTTAGGCAAGATAAGGGAAGATTGGGGTTGGCTTCACTTGCAGAATCTTCAGATATTATAAAAATTGTTTATATGGAGGAAAGAATCGAATCCAGTTTTAACGTTTCCAAAAGTTATCCAGGATGATAAAGGCAAATAAATCCGTTCAGAAATAAAAAGTAAATTTTAAACTTAGTATTCGTGATCTATGGAACTGAATTAAATTTAAAGGAGATTACAGGCGAGGTGATTTAAACTAATTTAACAGATTTGGTTGCAAGCAAATGCAGGAAAAAGCAAATGAAAATTTCCAGTCAGTATATCTGGATACCACGGAGGAGTAGCATTTGTCGAATCGGAGGACGCTGTAAAGAAAGTTTAAGAATACTTCACAAGGTGAAATCTAACCTTTCTCTCACAGAATTACCCTATCGCTTATCATTCCATAATTTCTTCAACACAAGAAAATAATATTACCTCTAAAAATATTCCATTAAGCTATTGGCATCAGTTCTCATAATGAAATAAGTTTTTCTCCCTTCATACCTCTATTACATCATACTGTAATGCCCTGTCCGAGCGGTATTCCGCCATTTTATAAAGATGAAATAATCTCGCCGTTAAACAGTTCTGCTAAATTTCCCAAGAGCGGCAGAAAGAGTTGAAATGTCGTTACGGTCTCTTGAGCCCTGATGCGTAAAGAGTGGTCCTCTACAGAGGTGCGGCCAAATTTCCATTGGCACTTGACTTCTTGAGCGTCGGTTATTTCCTTTGCTACAGAAAATTAATAGCGCGGAGTAAATCATTCCGTAAAGTTAGCGAGATAGATCCTAGAACTTTCGTCATCCTATCTCACCTTGCCACATTTCGTTTGTTAAACTGTTCGCATAATGGAGAACATTGGTGACGAAAAGGAGACACAACTCAAGAGCTTTAAGTTGTTTTATAAAGAGCTTACGGCTTATTTTTTCCATATTATCATTTTTAAAAGGAGAGAAAGAAAACAAATGGGACTTCATTAAACACTAATTCTATTTCGCAGTTTCGGGCTCCAAGAAGTAGTCGAACCGAGGAAATGGGAAAGCTAGTGGAAAGGAAAATTTTTGGTTTCTGCCAGAAAAGATACCGGCAGGAAATTTTCATGAATATTTGTTTTGACGGATGGTGTCCTCCTCCACAAGATGGCTTATACTCGTTGAGTACAGTTGAGCTACAGATTCGGGGAGAGAACTGAATTATTCAGAATCACAACAAAATTCTTCGTTAATCCTCCGAAATAGCGAATGGGACTCCGGGACTAAGTCATCGCCAAAATATATGTAACACAAGAATTCTCGTATCAACGTATTTGTTTTATAGCCTAATAAGCATTTATATATTTTACCATCTTCCGAATTCCGAATAGCTAAGAATCAGAGTGCATTATCAACCTAACGTTAGTTCCGTATACCATTAACATCTTAAATTACTCTCGAGAACAGTGTTAGAAGGCATATAAGACTCCCATCATTTCAAAAGTGAACACTCATGAAAAAAATTGTAACGGCACTGTTAAAAATTAATTTATAGTTCCGTTCAATTTTATAATTTCTGTTTTCAGGTTACGTTTCTTAGAATCATCTATTACAATCTATCGAAGACGTTCGATATCTCGATCCTTCGATATTGCATTACGAGCAAAACGATAAAGAAGACCGAATCTTTCCACGTAAGACGCCGGGACATTTTTAGTTATTTTGAATAAAACGGTGCTTCCTATATACTGTGAAATATGGTAATTATTAACCCTCAAAATTGCAAGAAAGGAATCATGCATTTTATTCGAGTATGCTCTCTTTAGAAAATTTGCTTCGCATAAGAAAACCCTAAAGACACCCGATTCGGCTTTTCGCAAGAATTTTTTTACTATATAGTTAATCTCTTTCCTTCTCCACAGTCTCTATTTTTAGTTTGTTCAATGCACAATTGGATCACTTCCTTCTCCTATTCAATACAACTCGGCCCATTAGCTCAGTTGGTTAGAGCGTCGTGCTAATAACGCGAAGGTCGCGGGTTCGATCCCCCCATGGGCCACAATTTTATATCCGAAGATAAGAGACATTGCATCGTTTATATTTTCTCTGGAGTAATATAGTCCCATAAAAACATGTTTTATGAAGATATAAATCTATTAGACAAAGCGCAAAGAACTTTTTTAAGTGCGAAAACTATTCCAAGATGCCGAAATTTCATATTAACAATAAGAAAATAACTGCTCTGCTACGAAAATCGGAATTAAATATTCAGTCTAAGAAAATAATTCCAGTAAAGATTCATCACCGAAGATTTTAGAGCTACTGATTTTTTGATATTTTAATATAGAGATTCTCGTGATCTATTATTTATAACATAACAAAATTCTTTCTTTACTGCTGCTTTGATATACTTTTCAATTCCTCCAATTATGGCGAAAACCGCTCCTTAGAACTTAAACCATTTAAATGTTTCTGTTCTTTCCAAATTGTTATTTTTGCATATTCAATCATTTATTTTGCTTATCAATCTTGAGTTTTTTTATTAGTACTGATTCATTTAATTCATTCACCGGTAGCTTTATGCCCTATATCTATTTTTCCTGCTCTTTCAGATCCTCCTCCAATGCGCGATTGATGATTTGCTAGCATTTTTAAAAGGATCTTGCCAATTATTATTTCTTTTAAATTTCACAGAATCAGGCGAGGTATTGTGGTAATCCATAATGGAAAGGAACTTGAAAAGATTTGTACTTTTTACCACAGTTTTTATTTCAACAAAAAACACGGACAGAAATACGACCGGTTTCGAATGAATGATCTTTTTCTGTAAAGATTTTGCTTGTTTGCGTTGGAAAGCACTAACTATTTGTTAATAATGTCACTTCTATATTCTACAGTATGCTTATAGGAAGCGCTTAGTAGTGCTTAAGCGCCATAGTAGGTCTAATTTGTATAGAAGAAGCCATTGTAGTCGAAGAAATGTAAACGAAATAATATCGGGTTGTTCATTAATTTTCATTGCATTTGAGCCTATCTAACTTTTTCTCTTGTAACATTTATCTTGTGCCAATTTGTGTCAGTAATCATGTCGGAATGATATTATTTCTCGTATGAATCTTTTATAGCTTTTACAATCCACTTTTCGAAAATGTATGATTCCGAGACTGGACTCAACGGCTGTTTATCTTCAAAAAATCTTCCAATCCGTACGAAAAAGGACCAGAACCAAAGACAGCTTTGATTTTGGGGAACGGATTATATTTGTGATTTCAGCCTTCACTTCACTCATTTTCGAGCGCGAAGAAGTAAACAGCTGCCGTCGCCTAGCAGCCTGGACGTTTATAAAATATAAGCCTTAAAACTCGACGAAAGTTATACAGCCGCAAAGAACTAAGATCAACAGTACATTCCTTTTCTATATTAAGAATCCCCTTCCGATTAATTGGATGGAAATCTGTCGCCTCCACCGTTGGTATTTCCTCAGGAGCTGAATCATCCGGAGACTTTATTAATTCGGTCGCTCTGGGGAAGGAGAAGGTGCCTGGATTCAGAAATCACTGGGTCATTCGGCATTCATCGTTTGTGATCGCAGATCGTACTGGGAACATCTGGCGCTTGGAATGAAGCCACGCAAGATTAACTCGAACGCGAATTTTTATCTTCACGGTATTTTTTCCGATTCCGAGAACTCGATGGCAATACACGTGAAGGGGGCGTTAGTCTTCGCGGAGGGCCAACATCTTGTATATCGTAAATTCTCGGCAGTTATGTATCCTGAGACGATCCTGGTACTTATGTGCACATATTTTGAGAGGTAATAATTACGAATTTTCATAAGGAACGGGGTTAAAAATGCCTTCCCCAACCCTCAGCTCATTCATCAACTCCTGCTGCCCATTCTTCTTGTCTGTAAATTCACAAGTTCGAAGACTGGGGTAATACTCCATATTCCCACAACTAGCTAGAGGAAATAAGGCTACTATGCAATATTAGATGAGAGGCAATTTGTCCGTCCTCACTGAGCCAGAAAGCTTTAAGTTGAAAAAGTTCAATTAGGGAAGCATAATGACATGTTTAATGGCATTAAATCAGAAATAATCAGGTACATCACTCAGAAATTCTCATAAGTCAGTGTATTTCATAATATCATAGCAATGATCGGAACTGAGACAAAAAGTAAATGGAAGTCATTTTTCTCAATTCACAGAGATAAATAAAATATTCTATTCGTGATATATGAGATATGAAAAGGATTTTCTTACTAAAATGCTTATTTCCATATCGTTTCATTCTTCTTGCTTATAGTTAGATGGATTTAAATTTTCGTGACCTCAAAAGGAGAGAATTCTCTTTAAATATGACTTTCATACAATGACTTGTTTAGTTACGGTTGGGTATAGTTGTCATTTTCGTCTGCATGAGCCAAGAAGTTCATCTAAGGTATTGCTTTTTACTAGAGGAAATATCTATGTTGTCTTTGGTTCATGAGAGGTAGGAATATTGATGTATTCAGGCTTTAATAAGTTGAAAATACCGTAGAATGAAGTTAAATCGTACCGAAATTCGTATGAAATACATTAATAGATTATTCATTAATAAGGTAATGCACCGACTGATACAAAAATTATGTGTTAGGCAAGTAATGCGAGAACCTATCATTACCAATTGCCAACAAAAAATACTTCCTCAGATTCATCTCCAATCATGGAAGAACTTAGAAGAGGAGTTTTGGGTAAATTATGCTCGGTAATTAAACACGTGTCGAAGAAAGTTAGATATGGTTGCATTACACTCGAATGAGCTTGGGCATGCCTTATTGACAGTGTCGTTGGAGAAGTTGAAAGCGTCAGGAGAAACAAATGTTAAACTGAATGCAGCTCGAAGGCGTGTTATGAGGAGAATAAGAGACAAAAATCGGAGGGAAAGAGGCAGTAATGACTGGGTAACGAATGAATGAAGACTGGATAAAAGGCAGCATGACGATTATGAAAGAGATGTTTTGCGTTTGGGAGACGGGAGCAGATAAACTAAACGTATAAGACCGAAAAAAGGATGGTAAAGTGTTCTGGAAAAGATGAAGGAAAGGGATAGTTGGGGCGAAGCTAAGCCCCTTCCTGGTATATTGTGCTGAGAGTTTTATTTCACATTTTATAACGATGATAAAATTAAGAATATTTACAAGATTAAAGTTTGATGTAATTACGATTTTTACAAATTAAGAATCATATTTGTTTCATAAAGCTACTTATTTTTGTAGTCATGCATTTAAAAATGGTTATTTTACTTGTGTATTTATTTCTATTAATTAAAGTCGTGAAAGCGCGATTATTCAGGATACAAATGTTTTTACAAAATTAGACATTTCTAGCTTTTTTTTTTAAGACGAAACTGACTGTATCGGGAAGATGTATAAAGGCAATTGTAACGGTATTAAAATATTTTCGGAACCACACTTATTCACAGAGGACTATTTTGTAACGTATTTCAAAATATTTTATGACAAAAATACAAGGTTAATCGTGAATACGATCTGAGCAGAAAAGCGATTTTTGATTGCAGGGATTTCCCCGACTTTAACTAGCAAACAATTTTCTCACAGAAAAACTTTTCTTGCAATCTGTACACCTATCATTTTTATTTTTTTAAATAATTTTACACTCTTTTCTTTCCTCTCATAAACCTTTTATCTCAGACGCACACAGCGGCTGAAGCGAAATGTTAATAAGAGGATAAAAAAAGAAATATATATATTTCGTGTGGAGTCCATTAGCATGCTTAACCCGAAAGAATTATTGTTATACAAGGTAATATGATCTTCTTCTGGAGGTGGATGGTTACGGTACTTTATCAGAATCTGTAGATTTTGTGAAGACCATTAAGTATCCATGACAAAACCATAAAAGTTTCGTGGAATCATCATTTTTACTAATGACAAGCATTCCGACAGCAACATCAAGGGGGGGACAAAGTTTGAGCTCAGCTAAATTTGATACCTCTAGTTAGGTAGAAAAGCGTGCGGCCTTGCACGTTATGAACAGATGGCAACTATTCTCTGTAAGCGTAGCATAATCTATACCCTTTGCATCGCTTATATGGCCACCGAAAACTCCTG
The DNA here is from genome assembly GCA_036926295.1 of Pachydiplax longipennis. NCBI lineage: Eukaryota > Metazoa > Arthropoda > Insecta > Odonata > Libellulidae > Pachydiplax > Pachydiplax longipennis. The sequence continues at coordinate 39,614,373 of JAVFKF010000009.1, read as the reverse complement.
CTCGCGAGGAGATGAAAATCCACGCTCTAAATATAAGAGCACCCCGCGCAAGTCACGTGTCTCCGGAAACCGAAAAGATCTGGAAATGCGGGTGCGTACGGGAGGAGAGGAAGATGCCACTGGGGGTGAGGGAGGTTGGAAGGATTCCGGGGAAAAGATCCCCCGAGAAAAAATATCACCTCGCTCCCATTCACTCTTTTCTCGCCGTTCACCTGTTCCCGCCTCTGCTACCGATTCATAATCGCCATTTTTCTCTCTTTAGTTCCACATGTGGCCGTCGACCGCAACGGTGGAACTTTTAGGATCCTCCCTGATTAGTCATTCGATTTCCTCGATTCTTTTACCTTTTTACCGAGTTTCCCCGGGCGAAAATGCTGAGGATTTCCGCTTTTAATTTTTTGCCCCAAAGATTCCATCATCGAATTTTAATATTCACTTCTGTCTCTTGGTATGTACGAGGTGTGTTCAAAAAGTAAGGTAAATTATACTATATTAGATACTTAAGCCACTTGAAGTATTATTGTTTCAATGGAGATTTCCGGCCACTGTATTTCTTTTGGTTTATAATATAATTCATAATTTCGTTCTTAATAATAATATAATTCATATGTATAGTAATACCTGTATGCATTATATAATATACTTGGATACCCTCCCAAATTATATTTTAAATTCATACTCTCCTTTAAATGCAATACCTTGATTTGTTGTTAAAATATTTTTATTTCGGTGAAAGGGACCATTTAGTTCTTTACTGCATTTCAGTCGATTATTTGCTAAGCTTGGATAAAAGCTACAATTGTATAACCAATGTTATTATGAATAGCAGTTATTCGAATCTTTCCGTTAGTTTTCAGTTGGCATTATTTCCAAAAAGATTATTTCTAACATTGAGAAAATCTCCGAGATTCTTTCTCATATTCATAATAAAGAAGTATAGTATACCTTTCGTAATTCATTTTGTAAGCTTTCGCACCTTTTCAACACTGATTATTCGTTATTACCGAATTAATGTTTTAAATTAAATCTAAAAGTAAATGAAACCGGTTCTGATAGCGTGAATGATTTCCTTACGAGTAATAAGAATATTTGCACGTAAAATTCTGCAAAATAGTACTGTAGGCGTGCTGTATTAATGCCTACATGTAGATCTATGATGTGAAATCAGCCGTTATTTAATCCATTATAGATAATGAAGGCCTCTCATAGATAAGGAATTCACTGAAAATCCGTTTTTAGCTGAAAAAATCCGTTGCTGAAAATCTGTTTTTAGCGTCTTAAGAAGCCTTTAATATATGACTGTCGTACGAAATGAAACTACTCTATAAATACAGAATCACATACATGACAATTTTGTTTTAGTAAGAATGCCGATAATGATAATATACAAAAATAGGTTAATCTTGTTAGGATAAAGATCAAAAATTAATAATTAAATCTTTAAAAATCTTTCGTAATTAAAATATCCTCTTCTTTTACATTTTAATTCATACTTTTGACTCGTCGCATTTCTCTTAGTAACAATCCTACTTACGATAAATTCACTTTCAATGATACCCTAGTTGTTCCTTTCCCCTTCTTCTCAAACTCACTTCTATTCCTGTGCCTTTTTAACGTTCATTGAATGTCTCTTTCTTGGGAAGATAAGCTTCAGAAGTGGCTTTAGGTAATCCTCCTCCTGGTTTATGTATATATATATATAAATCCCCTCTTTTCTCATAATAGATTCAAGTAATTACTTTAACGTCATTTGGGATTCTACGGCCTAAAATTGGAACGCTAGTGAATGAAATACTATCGCACCTTCAAATCTTTCTTATCCTCGCTTTAAAATTTATCTCTAAAGCAGTTTCTTTGGTGAATTTATTTACGTTTGTCCGATTCTATATCAAAGAGCATTCTCGAATATTTTTAACTCAGCTATAAATTAGAAATACCCTCGGTATAATTTACAACTGGCTTTGATTTAAAGAAGGGTATTTAGGCTGAAACTAACTCTCAGCTATTGGAATTTATTTGAAATTGAAATGCGTGTAGACGTGAAGATTTTTAAAACAAAACTAAGTTTAGACAGCTGGATTTTCGTTTGAATTGTACGGAGAAATGAGTACGAAATTTGAAAAGAGCTATTAAGTGATTGAGAAAGCAAAATTATCGACTGGGTACATCAGCTGTTGAATAATGAGGATCAAATCTCACTTTTCAACCACTGCGGAAATACTAGTATTTATTGCTTAGGTCATTATTTAACGCATATGTTGAATCGTGGATGCCTTAATGATGTGGTAATCCATTACAATGATGAAATAAATCAGATTCATTATCCGTAAAGCGTAAAGGACAAATAAATCTGTTTTCTTTCATCCCTGAATGTGTACTTAACCCAACACTTTATGCACTGTTTTCTGCCGATCTCTCATGATATTCCAAATTAACCCTCTCTCTTTTCATATGAAAGGAAGATTAAAGTATTACTCTGGAATTATGTCTTCCCACTAGATTTAAGGATGATTAAGCTTTCATTTAAACAAATGTAATTTAATGCTTGAGATTGAACGATTATCCGCGCATGATTTTTTATTCTTCGACGATAATGTACCAAGTCCTTCTTAAAATCATTCAAATAGAAGAGGTTCATAATGAAAAGACATTTTCTTTAAAGCAGTGGGAATAAAACTACAATTACATTACTAAAATTATCCTCTCACAGAGGCCATGAAATAATCGAAAACGACGGACAATGTGCGCAAATAATAATAAATTGTTTAATCGAAATTATGAAAATTAATTTAATTGTTTAATTCAAATTATGAACATAATAAGAAATGAAAGTGAAGTTTTGGATGAACCATTTTTTGCTGATTATTTGTGCATCCGCTCCCATCATTAGCACGGATAATCCATAGTCCACTGTAATACTTGACAACACTTAATGTATATATGTAACTATTTGTTCTTCTTTGTTTTGTACGATATTTTTGGTATGTCTTCTTTAAAATCTCTTTTTATATGATTTCACCACTAATCTTAGTTTTTCTATCCGTAGGTTTCGCAGGTTTTTCACACCCACCTTCTTGAGGGTGGTTTCCTGCAGTGGAAATTTTTTCCCTATGCCCTTAGCTTAGGATTTTAAATCCACAAACTAGTCTTCTTCTCTGTTCTGGTTTTTAAAGCTATCTATTTCTTTTTAAAATTTATATGACGAAGGGTTAGATGTAAGAAGAGACTTAATAGTCTCAATCTCGCCCTAAATCAAGTCCAATATTATTATTATTACTATTATTATTATTATCTCATTAACAAAACTCATTCCTTTGTAATTTTAAATTTATATAATTTAATGTCTAATTTTTCTTGTATTGATTTTAAGTTTATTGAATGTATACTTTAATTGTTAACATTTTTATGATTGTATTTCCTTGTAATATTAATGCACCACAAAATTAATCAAACTAGTGACAAATTGGACTAACCAATAAATTCAAAGTTAATATCTCAACAACAAAGAACTTAAAATTTGATTGTGACTTTATTTTAATATCGCATATTAGCTTATACGTGGTCTTATTAAGGGAAAATTTCTGGTTACCATTCAGAATCATTGCACCGATAATGCTATCTGGGTAGTAACTACGGGAATCGTGGTAATACACGAAGCGCATTTCTATGATCTCAGCGGCATAGGAATTAAGCATGCTAGATTACCGCATTGACGTCTCGCAATCGAGCCCTGGTAAGGACATGGTTGTTATCTAAGTTGAAACGGGTTTATTGTAAGAGTGGTCTTATTATACTAATATTCTTCCAATAAAGACGTGATTATTATATTAAGGAGATTTCAGTCAGGATACGTGACAGCACATCCGAATAATTTAGTTTCCCATTCGCAGGGATTTCCTTAAGTCGCTGAAGAAGGAATGCGAACGATTGGTTGCGTGTTTTTGCTTGCTAGACAAAAACGAGACGATTCTTTCGGCTTCCTTTCTAATCTCGTTATTTCCTCCCGAAATATTTCTCGTGGGGTCCGAAAAATAAACGAGGGTTCCGAAGTTCTCCCAATTACAACAACTCATGCGTCTGCGAAAACAGCCACGATCGGTGGATACGGTACACTTGCTCCTTTAATAAACAGGACCCTTCCAATAATCAACGAATTAACTTATTTTCACATTTACCTCGAGATGTTCAGTAAGAGGAAGTTTTTTTAATTGCGCCATTTACCATTTTCATACGAGAGCAGCTAAGAGACAAAGGTTCATAATTCAGCATTGGACCCCCTATGAAGATGGAAGCATTGTTTCCGAAATGTGCATCAGGGATTCTGAGTAACTGGTGACCGCCGAGCGATTATCCGTTTCCCGGGAATCACCCTAGACGGTTGCCGCTGTCGGCGCTTGGAGAACCTTTGTCTCTTAGTTCATTGAACGCCGAGTTCCTTTTTTCTTTCTTCTTACGAGAGCAGCTCTTAAATTATTATCTAATTGTATCCTAATTTAAAAATTTATTCTTGGCCCGCTGTTCTCAACGGCTGAAGCAGTGTTATCATCTAAATAACTCTATGCGTTTGTAAATCTTATTACCCTTAGAGTATCCAGACCACAGACATTTTTAACCAAGTACTCATTATCATATTTATATTATAACTATAATTTCTACTACGTAGAGCCTTCTTTCATTGAATTTGTGAATATTTTCTTCCTCATTGGGTTTTTGCCTTCTTCCTGTATGTTTATCATCCAAAATTTTCTCATGATTCCTCGATCCAACTCCAATATAAATCACTTCTATCGTTTGCCATTCGTTCTGTGAACTTCACTAATGTAAAATAGATAAATTGAGACAGCATTGCTTTGCGATGATAATAAAGGTAAAATAAAATAATACGTTAGTAGTTTGATGCCTACTCGCTAAAATCGCATATTTAGAATGAAAAACTGACTTTGAAAGAATGCGAAAATTTGAAATATTGACGAGATATCCCAAAAATTCTTAAGTTCCAGGATAGAAATCGGAGATGATTTGATTTAGTCTAATTTATTGCTTGTATTTCGTTTGAAAGGTCTGCTGTTTTACTATGTTGCTAAAACTGTCGTCTAAACAATTCTTTCCTTAGCAAAAATACAAATTAAAGTTATTGGTAGTTGTGAAAGATATTCAATTAGTTACATAACAATAATCTAGTCGTGAAAATTATCAGTGTAATTTTTCGTAACAGCAAAGTGGAGCAATAACTGAAAAGAGTAATCCAGTTTTATAATCTAAGTTTGATATGTCTTTCTCTGTAGTTCCTGTTGGAGGTAATCATTTGCGTTTTTAATTTATTGTTAATTTCAAGGGAAATGAACTAGGCCGGATTTATCAGCAATAATCTAATTATCGTTTAAGATGCCATAGCGTGTATGTGTGCTTATTTGCTCTGTCAGGGTCGAAATCAACCGAACGTAAAACACTGATGACAGGGAATTTAAAATTAGCCGAATCCCTTACGAATGAAAGCATTCTGAAATGCGAAGACAAGTCGTACGTGAAACTTGTTAACACTAGAGTTTGTAATGGAAGTACTTGCATAGTAATCTGAAATGCTTTTGTAGAGGCATCCGATGTCGAAGTACCACATCCGGTCGACCCTTGCTCTCGCCTCGGGATCGGCAGGAAGTAACCTCTCTCTGTCTTCCTCGGATCCATACTTGGTGATCAGGTAGGACATAATGGCACGGCTAGAGAAAAACAAACGCAAACATGTTAAGCAATGAAACAGTCTCAATCGACAAAAAGCCAAGACAGAGAAGGTGATGGTCAACGGAAAATACTTATTTACTCGGGAAAAGACAGTTGGAGAGTAAAGTTATTGGATGCATGGTTGCGCACAACATTAATACATACACGTTCGATCCTAGTGAATACACCTATATCTAAGAATATCATTCACAAAGAGAGATGTACATCTACAGAAGTAAACAGCTGTCAATAATAAATTCGCATAGATGTTATAAAATACACATACACACGCTCGTATACATACATATGTACATACATATATACACGCACAGATATGTTCTCAGGAGTATTTTTCTGTTTATTCACACTTCTTGTCACAGAAAGTTACTACAAGAGAAGAAAGATTAATTGGGTGTAGGTTTACCATCTGGAATGGAGGAAAAACTGCAATATATTACAGCTTAGAGTACGCGAAAGACACTAGTTAATCACGAACATTTAATCATTCACAGTATATGGGATTTGTTACTCTTCGATGGGGAAACGAAGTAGAAAACAACATTGAAAGGTAAGAAAGAAGCAACAGAAAGTAGGAAGAGAAAGTTGAATACCTAGCATTGGCGATGAGAGTGAAATCTTGTTGAAAGATAATTTTTATTTGTAATGCAGAATACTGCGGAACCGAGTAATGGACGGTTTCCTCAATTCTCGGAATGCCTTTGATTAAAAAAATCTTATCCTCAAAAAAATTTCTAGCTATTATGAACGTTTTTGCCCGGAAAAATGAGAATTAGCTTTCAGTCAATATATCCAATGCTTGAATAGAGTATAATTTTTCTATTAGATTTGGTAAGAACTAATTTTGTTTTAGTTAACCTTTTAATTGCAGAAAATAGTTCATTGCACTCATTCACAATTTGATTTTATTTGATTTCTAAGAAATGGTCAATATGCTAGGGTATAAACTACAAGGAAACAAATGCAAAATAGGGAGACGCTATTTAAACTTGTAACATTCAATGAAAAGATTTCAGAGAATGTCATTATTTTTGTGATAGTCACAGGAGTTAAAGATGGTTTATTTTCTCCGTTTCCGACAAGAAGGAGGTTTCTTAACTTCGTTCGAACTTAACTTTGAGAGATTTCGAGAATATTTCTATTTCCCCCTTACATTTTGTATAATATTCATCGCCAAGAACGTCTTTAATTCTTATGTTCAGTATGCAGTGGCTTAACAGCCTGCGAGGCAAAATGAGTCACGTTTGGTAAGAAATAGATCCGGTTCGGGCCTCCCAAGACGTCGCCTCAGTTTGTTTATACAGGGGCAAACCCCTCAACCGCAGATTTCATGAATTTCAGAGTGGCTTTTTGTAGAATGGAACTGATAGAGATAAACTGTGAACATTCCCCTTTTTTTACAAGGTTAGGCTTGATACCCGACGATGAAAGCTGGCCCACTGCTCCTTCTGCTGCCATGAATTCAACCGATAGTAATTTTGGGGAAAATATCGAGTATTTTATCTTCTGCTAAATTAATGGGCGATAAGGTTGGATTTACCATTTCCTAGAGTAGGAATTTTCAGACGACATCCAAGTAGATTTGTTTGTTCATTGTTTACAAATGGCTTGGTGGGAAATACCTATCACCCTAAGGTGGACAGTTTTACTTCAGAAAAATTAAGTCTTTGTTAATTTGTAGGACATCCACGTCTTTGGTATTTGTGTTTCGTTAGAATTTATAACGACTTTGTTTAAAGTTTCTTAGGTTTTAAAACTGTGAACTCCTGACATAGAGTCTTCTCTGAGATTATAAGCAAAAATAACAAAGCTTGGTAACATTCACCAGCAGAAGATACAGATTCAGGGAGAATATATATGGAAAGAATTATGGTAAATGTCTCGGTAAATCCGGATTAAATATTTCATCAACCGTAACGATGCTAGTTATCTACAGTCGTTGTTTCTGTCTTACGGAGAAGTATAAAAATCATTCATACGCTAATTGAACTTGCTTGGAATCAGACAAATATTCACGTGAAAGAGAAAACTTTTCCCACAATATCTGAACTTGATCCCAAGGAAAAACGGACTTGAAAAAAGTCTGACGGGACCGGAAATCGAACCCGGGATCTTCCTCTATCGTTTGATTTCTTAATTCAACTTTACCCATTGACCAGAACATTTTCCTTAGTTTAGGCAAACTTTATATTATTAAATGTACCTTGTAATACAGTATAATATACCGTCTTATATACAGTGTATTATACTGCATAATATACATTATATTATACTATATAATATGCAGTGTCTTATACTGTATAATGTGCAGTATATTATACTCTATTACAAGGTCTATTTTAATGTAACATGGATAGTAATTAGTTATATATACTCCTTACGGAAATTCTATTACATGTAAAGTAGAGAAAATTGGGTGTAGAATCGAGGATAAGATAATACGAGAGGCTACGTAGAGGTGCATGCTGAGAGTTACTTGTAGAGATGCATGGTATGTACAGCTAGTTCCAAAAAAAACTTACCACCTAAGCCGCAACCCGCATAACAGGCAGTGAATTTCCTCCGTGCGAGCCTTAAGAAGTGAGAGAGAGAGAGAGAGAGGAAAAACATGGAGGAGATAGTCTGCTTCTGTCCTGGCTCCGCTTGCAGAGTTGAAATGGATTTATTTGCATTATTGATATTGCAAAGATTTATTAGTATCCTTAGTTTGGTGGCATTGGCGTAGCAGAATAGTATTATAACAATATGGATGTTGTAATGCAAGAATTCAGTTATTATAAAATGGTTATTACAAATCAGTACATATTCTAGCTTTGCTTCTCGCACCGAGGGAACCATCGCACACGAGGTCCCGTTATTCCTAGGAAACCGAGGCAAACCCCCTTCCCCTCATAAAATTCGAGTCTGAGACGAAAGGCACAAGCAGGACGAAGGAAATTTTTGCAAAATCTGCCTCTGAGCCGCTCTGAGCTTTTAGGACTGAGATGGGAGGAGGAAAATTTCCGCGCAGTTTGAATCAGTGTCGGACCCAAAATGTATAGACCTCGAATTCGACGCCTTCGTTTGCAAAACTCTGCGGTTATAATGGGTCGTATTATATATTATAATAGTAGATAATATTATACATCGTTCAAGAGAAGAGTTATTAGCCTTTAAAATTATATACCTAAGGAGTCCATATCGATCACCTGTTTTATCACAGCCTGTGTGAATGCAATCTACACAAGTAAAGTAAGGCGAACTCATGGCCATATCTATGCTATTACTTTAAATACATAAAAAATCTATAAGTAAATATGTAGTATGAAGTCTTGAGGCATTCTCTGCGTATTTTAAATAAATTTTGTTTCATTTGATAAGCATCAAAATTAAAACTCGATCGGTAAAAAATCAGTAGATTTTATCATCTATGCAGTTGGTATTTTTAATACACCGTCCAAATCAATTGATAGAAAATGTGCTAGGATCGATTTTCCTGAATTAATAAAGATGACGGATACGAGACAACCATCTTTCACATTAATTTTGAATCCAAAATGAATTTTTTTGGTGTCATTGAAGTGTGAATCGAATAAACGTGATTTCTTCTGTGGATTCCTCTTGAAATGGTTGCAGTCACAAACCATTACGTTCTTAAACGTTCTTCTCTCGTATTTATCAAGTTCTAAAATACACAAAAAGATAGGGCGAATGAGGTTTTGTCATAATGCTCATTGAATGCTACTGTAAGCTATGAATGTAAAATTTTCAATTAATTTTGAATGCATACAAAACTACTTGCATTGTTTATATTTCAACTGTTTATTATTATCACGTTTACAATTATTATAATGTAGAAAAGGTTAAAAATACGCGAAATAATAGGGACTTAGTGAAATAGTTTTAGGGCCTTTTTACCTGTAATTCCAACCCTAAAAGTATCACACGGGTATAGAAGCACATATAAGGCTCATGTTGAAATTTTGCTCCCCTCGGTTGATGGCTGGCCCTACGTAACTCTCATATTTTTCGACAGAATTTTAATGATTGAGATGAATGGGCGGTGGTTTGGTATGAATAGTCTATCTACATATTTATCGCTCGGTGATATTGAAAATATTCCTTCGTATTTAAAATGTATGGCTATGAGAAACTTTTCATCTCTCCACATTCCATGACAAATTTGAAAAGCAAGATAGAGGAGTGATTGGAAGAAGTGGTTAAAGCAATGAGTTCACCAGGACTTCAAAAGGGGGCCTGCTTTGATAGAGATAGGGAAGTGAGAAACGACGGCAACAGTAATACATACACTCACATGAATTTAACAACCGAAAGTGTAAGAGGTATGTTAATTCCAGATTTTTTGATAAATCACAATAGATAATGGCATTTCTTGCGTTCCTCGTTGACCAATTGGTTACTTTGAGTAGGAGCAACGACCTCTTTTAAAAGTATAACCCACTCACTCACCTTCTCAATTTTCTCATCCAACATATATTTTTTCCGTTTATGACAGCCTCCAGAGAAACTACTCATTTATCCAATTTAAGTAATATCTTAGTCAAACATGGTTAACATTCAAATATACAGGATATAACGCCCATGGCTTATCATACTTTCAGAAATTTCCTTCTGATGCATTAGTAATTCCCAGGATCTCGGAAATTGTATACAATAGCGATGTTCAATGTATCGTACCAATATTTTAATTCTATAAGAAAGTTCGAGTAGTTTACTAAGCCAGAACCTAAACCATCTTCTTATCAGCAATTTATTTTGGAAAGAGAGTTCGGTTTTTTCAAACCGATAAAAATTGCTAACATTGGTATTACTATCTATGCAAGCCAATGGTTTATTCTAAATCTTACCTAACTTTAGAGATGTAATTTATCTGTAATCGGCGTATAAACTTCAAGTTTCTGCGACACTGAATATGCGGAGTATCTAAAATTCCATATTTACGTTTCAATTCATATTTTAGTGACATGATAATAGAAACTTTAGTCGATGTAGTAAGATCATCTTCAACGCTCTATCTATTTTGTATCATAGATGTTATAAGAGAAGTGAAACGATTTGGTTCTCGTAAGCGTAAGGAATAAATATTAGATGGCGTTTCTCTAGTTCATTGTTCATTTCTCAAGTTATTTCAAACTGCGAAATATTTAGCTCAATGTAGGGAGAAAATAAAGCATAAAAAACAATTTATATAAATAAAGTAAACAATCATTGACGAAGAGCTTGATTGATATAAGTTGACGATAGGCAGCATTACTTATTTTTTCATTTTTGTTATTGCATTAGTTATTTAGTATAATCTAATACAGTTTATACCATTCACTTTAAAAGCAGAATATAGAGATACTAATTCTGATATGATGCACCCATACATTGTCAACTTTATGTTATCGTTCAGATTTTCCGAAGGTCCTATTTTAACTGGAATGATCTTCCTTGCATTACTATTTAAAAATACTATAAAAAAATTTAAAAAACTTCTTCGCAGAGTTCGTAGAGAATTATGATGTGCCTAGGATGAGGGTGTTACGAAGGTCCTTGAAGTGAATATTGGAGTAATGGATTACATATAGAACCAAGAATATTTTAACAGCTAACGTATGAATCATGAGAATTAGAGGAATATTCTCATGTAAGTACGGTTACCATCCGTTAGTTTCTATTTTTAACGTGTTCTTCCATGACTCCTTTTACCCATCATTCATAATTATTGATAGTGATTTTTCTTTTAATTATTATACATATTATACACCATTCAAACAATTCGGGTTATATACTTTACTTGAGGCATTCAGAAACCGAAGCAGCGATCATTAATCATTAGTCTCACTTTCACCTAGCGCATAGTTCTGAAAATCATTTCAGTATAACAATGGAAATCGTGTTGTGGGTGTTTTCACACCCCCTGACATACGTCATCCGGCGGATCGCGGGGTATTAATGTAAATATAAATAAACCAAATGTCAACATGTAAACCTGCAATATGCAAGTATACAAAAACCTGGTATTTATCTGCAATATGCAAATCAGTCTTAAGGTTCTGATTTGCCATACTAACTGTTGTTTCTTAACCATCTGGATTCCTTGCAAGAAGTCCTGAAAGGTCGTCTACCTCAAAAATAGAGTTGAATATCTTCATTCCCTAAGGGAATACCCGCGGCGAAGATTACAAATCGCGGATCCACCATTTCCCACCTTACTTGTGATCGGTCGCCGCCACCATACCCTAACCTTGGATACCTGCTCAGCAGGGGTGCGGTCGGTAATCCTCATTAGCGCTTTCAAATTCGCTACCCCGGATACATACGACCATCCACAATATGCCGAAAAGGGGGTTTTCTTTCTCAGAGAGGAGTTCACCTTCATCCACCGGCCGTTTTATGGTTCCTTTGAGAAAATAGATAATACCTTTCGATGGACGAAACAAAAGAAAAAGAAACAACAAAGGAATGAATAGGGGATACTCCTAGGGCCAGAGTGGAGGTCCTCCGCTCTCTCTGAAAGACTCAGTAAAACTTCAGACGGGAATTTGTCAGAAACAGCCAAATCTCATCTCAAAATCATAATGCTTCATCTGATACAATCATCACGAATGCCTGATGGAAGTAAGAACAGAATGGCATGTTGATGCATATATTCTGAATTACCTAATGCTCTGTTAATTGTAGTATCAAGCAAATTTTATACCTCTCTGTATTGCAGAATAATTCAACTGCGAAGAAATCGAGTCAAAATTTGCACCACGGGACAAGAAAGAGATTTAGCATCAGATAAAAGTTGGGACATCATAATTTTGCAAGGAACATGAACTTGATTTAATTAAAGGGATGGTTTTTCTGGGACTGGCAATGAACAATATGTTCGGAAAAGTGTTACGAAATGCGTTACGTTAATTTCGTCGTAAATTAATTTTTTATTCGATACGTGAAAAAAAATTGTAGTCCTCAGTATTTAAATTAAGAGTGCTACTATTCTAATATCTATGTTATTTTCTAAAATATTAAATTAGCAATTTGAATTTTAAACAATTACCTTAGAAAATGATGATAGCACACCAATTAATATTTTACTTTCTATCAATTGATTTGGTGGTATTTAAAATTTTTGTAATATTTGATGTAATTATCTGATGTAGTTGACCGTAATTTACTTGGTTTACTTTATTGTAATATGTTTTGGGTCTAATTTTCAGAGCTCTCTACCAGGTTGACTTAAAATGATTCTTTCTCAGTGTATTCGTCCAGATAAAGTTTCTTTTCATCTTTGCTTTCCTCAGTAGGTATAGAAGTTTTTTCATACTCCCCTTTTCGATAGCATTTTTCTGCAACATAAATTAGTTTACATACAGTTGATTGTGTTCTTATTCCTAATTATTCTTTATCTCCTTGCAGAGTTTTCGTTCATCTTTCTATTTAAGTCATAGTCGTGAATTTCCTCTAAATAAATTTAAAAGTTCTTCCTGTAGGCGTCAAGAGCATAAAAAACGTAATAATATAATCCTTTTTAATCTTGCAATGACATAATTTTTTATTGGATAATTGAAGCAGCTAAATTAAGTTTACCCGATGCCTACAGAAAAAGGTGAATTACGCAGAAATTTCAGGCCGAAATAAGGAGATCCGATTTCCATTCATTTTTTTAATACTATGCTGCTGACATAGTAAAAATTAACACTAAATTTAAACTAGATTTCATGCTAATAAAGACGGTACAAATACGTTCAACGCGTTTCACAACGGTTTAAAAAGGCGCCGTCAGAATTCTCCTCCTTCCAAGAGCCAATAGAATGCGTGGAAAACTCTAGACTCGCTCTCATCGAGCTTCACGTCTGTTATGCGGGTTGCGGCTTAGGTGGTAAGTTTTTTTTGGAACTAGCTGTACATATCTGTCACAGAGAGAGAGAGAGGGCGTCACAACGGAAGACTGTGAGTGGAAGTACAGTTTTGGATGAGTAATTTTGAAATCCATTCACAAGGATGCGAGGTACCTTTGTCGGAGTAGAGTCGATGTTCTGCAGAATAAAGGAGGTGATGGCTATCATACGTACATATGCTAGCAGAAGTAACCACTCTCCTTCCGGAAATTAACCTTCTTATCCTGCAAGAAATGATAAAGTATAACACTGAAGTATCACAAATTCCAAGAATCCAAAAGAAACCAATCAATGAGTATACGTTTGAAAAACAGGGAAGTATAGATAGACATACATTTACTCTAAAGACGTCTCACATAAATTGTTGTAGTTATGCATTCTAAATTAAACCAGAGAAGAAAAAGAAAATGACGTGATGGGTGACGTGACATGATCAATAACAAGTGAAACTTTTTTTTTTCCGTTCAAGTAAATATTTAGCTTGACATGATGGAAAAGTGATGTAAATTTTTAGTTTAAACAGTTTATTCTTTATTCTCTGAGAAGTAACATCTGCGATGAAATTTCCCTAGTCAAAAACCTGGAATAAAAGTCATGAGCGGTAAATTCGCAGTACATCAGCTTTATCATACCTTAAAATTAGACCTGTGAACAAAAGCATTTATTGATTATATAACATATTACTACAACTAACATTTTCCATATATTCGGGTAATTCTGAGGGTAGTATAAACTCTTTTCCTATGGGAAGCAAAGACGTACTTTTATTTCAAGGGTATTTTAATGTAAAAGCTTAGAAATATGAACTTAAATATATAATGTATGAAGATTAAAAATGACCAAAAACTTCATTAATATTTCAATCACGCTCATCTGTTTTATTTGATGAACAACTTACTCGTTAGCTATAAAAGATGCTTCGAAGAGCAGATTTTTTGGGAAAGAGAAAGTTTCTATCAAATTATACTCCATGGCCTGTCGATTGGAGCGAGTTTTACCACATTTTTGTTTTCCAAAACATACCACTGTACCCTTAAAAGATTGCGATGTGGTACCACTATGAAAGTTACAGCACGATCTCTTCTGTAAGCAACTTCAAATTGGGTTAATCAAGTTATGGAAATGGAACGTAAATCATTGCATACGGCAAGGGCTAAAAAAAGGAAGAGGATATCAATTTAAAGTTTCGAATGTTTTCTTTTTACTCGCGACCTCTTTACATCATGTCGAGATTAAGTCATAATGAATGCCGTTGTTTATATCTGTCTCGATTAATTGACCCGTACTTTCACTGACGGATTTCGCTGCTCTCACTCTTTTCTTCTCGTGCCATTTAGTCGAAAATGATTCATTTTCACGATTAACGCTGCTCTGAATTGCTTTCTTATTATTATAGAACTCGTAGATAAACGTGGTTCAGAGAAAAATAAAATTCTTAATTTATGTAAAAAATCATCACAATTAGCTTATACAAAGTTTATTAGAGGTAATATTACAGTTTTATTTACTGGTGACATACAATTTAAAATAAGATTCTATTTACTTTTTGAAAGTCTTCAATTCTATTTACATTTGAAAGCAAATAACTCATTTTTTGTTGAGGTATATCGTTTGAACAGCAAGGTAAGCATTTTTATTCACACATAAAGTTTTCAAAATAAATGAATATTTTAAATCAGAAATTCCTCCATTAAAACATTCATAACACAAATATTTCGTGTACATGGCAATGATAAATAAATTTATGATATTCCAAGTCAATACAAAAACAGTAAATAATGACACATTATTTCCAAATGAGTACAAACGTGAACTTAAATATTAAAAAAATATTACTTTCAGATATAGAAGTAGGCAACAATTGAAGCGCTGCAACTTTTGTTCATATAAGTATCCATGAACATGATTATATCACTTACAAGCATATGACATAGATGAACATGCTCACATAAGATATGAGTATGTTCACTTAAGTCTTAAAAATTTATCGTAATACACCGATACGGGTTTGAAATGGTAGTAGGAAGCTTAACGATTAATTGAAAAAATTACCATCTTGGTAGCAGATTTTTTAGAACAGCCGTGAAATAACCATCTTTATTTTATAAAAATTGTAAATCGGTTTCAGACTCGACGCATTTTCCCCTTAACCTGAAGAAATTGAAGGGCATTCGAAAAACGAAAGGGCCTTTCCTCACGTCCACACCGATCTGAGAAAACGAATGCTACAAGTTGGGACAATTTGGTTCGGTACTTTCCAAGCTTTTTTCACCATGCAAATACAAAAATAGAAGAAGGGAGGATAGGAAACGCCAGCAGTTCAGTAAAAATCAAACGTGCCTGACAGCCTCTTGGCGACTCTCTTAGTGCATACACTTAGACGTAGTTGTTTCATTTCATTATCGCTCCAGACATATGAGTGAAAGTCTGTGTTTTTGGAGAAGTCATATTTCTTCGAAGGGTTAATTAAGACTATAGTCGAGGGATGTCCAAGCTTTTGCATCCTGCTCATCACATAGGATCCGGTACATAATTTGCATGCCGCAGGTGTTTTTTTTGTTGCTTTGCTCTGTTTTAAATTAATATATTTAATAGAAAAATCCTTAGTTTGAGAATTAACCTCTTAGTAAAGATTCTATGCTAAATTTTCTGTCTTTTTCCTTATAAAGCTTTAATGTAGAATATTGTACGAAACTTTCAGGCGAAAATTGCCTACTGGACCGATCTGAAAGGAGGAATCGCCAAAGTGATGTCTTAAGGATCATTATTAAACCAATTTGTACGTGAAAGTAGACGGAGAGTTATTAAAAAGCAGGTTTTGAATCTACGGGCCCGGGTTTGAGAGATAAATAAACAATACTTTATCATATATTACACAAAATTTTCGCGTAAAGATTACGACAATTGGTGGACAGGCGGGAAGGAGTCAGGCTTCTGTAGCTAAGGTCTACAGTTCGATTCTCGTCGATTGAATTTTTTTTCTTAATTTTCAGCCCTTAAATTTTATAAATAAACGATGTTGTGATAGGATCGTTTACTTCAATTGCTAATTTTTCGTTTTTTACATTTTTTATCTGGGCTGCACTTCTTCTTGCGAAAATTTTGTACAATGTATAAGAAATTATTTTTTCTCTCAGCTCTCGAACCCGGGCCTGTGGAGTCAAAACCCGGTTCACTTTTTACAGCCTCTCCGTATAATTTCAAATACAATTGGATTCATCATGAACCTTAACATTACTTCGGTGATTCCTTCTGTGAGTAAAGTAGGGAGGCAGGTCATACAATGTCCTCTAATTAATTGAGCTGGAATCCTGGGCTGAAATGCGTTGTATTCGCTAGCTTCATTGAAATTGGCAAAATTTATATCCAACATCTTTAAATCCCACATAGTAATACGTAGACACTTAATAGTAACAGTAATCCATACTAAATCTCTTGTTTCTGTCCACGGTGACTACCATTCAAAACCAACGTCCACGAGTGAATGAATGGTCGCTAAGACCGCCTCCTTAAAATCTGCGGGAAGGAAACATGTACGGTTTCGAGGGAGAGTTAGCACGGCAGTGGGGACACGGGAACAGAAGGGTTAAAAAATAAGAAGAGTTTAGGAGGGGACTGAGACTTGTGTAGGAGGGAGGAAAAGAGAGTTGTAAGTGGCAAGTCTTGAAATAATCTCTGGTCTATTCGAGAGAAGACAGGGGCGACCCTCGCCTCTCTCTCTTCATAATCTCAGAGCCATTGATGAAAATCACGGCAAAGTGACGCAGATTTCCGCCGCTGTAAATGTTGGTTTTGGAGGCTTGAAAAGGAGAACTGCTGCTGAGATTATTATAACCGTTCCGTGACACTCCCAATTATGATAATTCATATTTTACTATAATTTGGAAACTGTCATGCCGCCGAGTTCGGTTATAAGTCAAAGGTTTGCGCATCAGTTTTGGAGGAATTGAGTTTAAAATAAGCGATCTCCCAAGCCGTTCAAAGAAGAAAAAAATTTGGGTTTTTACTAATCGCTGCTTTAATTCGATACAGCGTTTTATTTTATCTAGTCAGTAAATTTGATAGCTGAAAAATGTACTTGAAATCTTCCTACGTAAGCTACCAATTGTAATTATAATCGTCAGATCAAAGAACACTACATAAAGACTGGAATGAGGCTATTCTTACTATATAAAAAAATGCGTAGGATTTCATTTCCATGCATTCCATCATCACTGAATAGAAAAAATGGAACGAATTATAGTTAACGGACCAAGAGTAGGGAATGGAACTTAATTCGTTCCAGTGCATATTTGCTTGTTATTAATAGCGACTAAGTACGTTATTTATTTACAGTTGAATTTACTGAGAGATTTGGATGGTTATGGATGAGATACACTAAGGAAGTGTGGAAAAGGGCTAACCTAATGACTCAACGCCCGGTTTGAAGTAATTGCTTTCAATTCTTAGTGTAATTAACAGCACCAATTTTATTCAATGAATGCTCCTGCTACTTCATGACCAATTAGTTGCTCACTAGTTTATATTTTCTCGAGAAGTGGGAGTAAATAGCCATTCTCCCCATCCTTCTTACGTTCCAAAAGGCCACGTTCTAATTCAAGCTTCAAAAGTTTACCCGAAGAGACACGCCGTTAAGAGTAAGATTTTTTTACCTAACGTAATCGAAGATCCACTAAAACTTTGGAGAGATTCCTAAGAATAAAACACTCCTTCCGCATTACTTCTGAAAACAGTTAATGATGATTCCTAACGTTTCAGTTCCAGTTTTAGACTGCTATATCACCAGATAGAGAGGAAAGAAAAGGCTTGGTTTCAGCGAATCATCCTGCGTTGATTACCTCAAAAAATCTTGGTCCCCGATAGCTGAGTGGGCAGCGCGTTCAACTTCAGTGAAAAGAGTCCCGGGTCCGATCCCAATATAACAACAGAATTCCAGAATTTCTCCTAATATACGTAAAATAGATCACTTTCTGAAATATTGGCTTCGAATGAATGATCTTTAGGTATTGTATGCAACTTAAAATCATCCATGTTTTAGTTAAATTGTATAATTTCTTATTAGAAATTAGAGATTTTTGAGAAGAATCTGACTGGGAATAGGCCAAAATAGAGCATTATGCATTAATGACCGTATGCTTACATGAATATATAGAGCATTAATAGTATATAACAATAATCATTAACAAATACATCTCTCACTAGAACAGAAGTAATTATTCAAATTCTAACTCGCGATTTTATGTCGTATAGGGCACTAAGGCTAAGAAGAACATCTAAAGTTGTTCAACTCAGTACATTATTTGGAAGCTAAAATTCATTTTCTTTCTTTTTAAATAAAATTTAAGATGAATCAAAAGGAAATTTCATCAGCTGAATCTCTCTCTTAAAAGAGTGCCATCAGCACGTCATTTCCTATGCTTAGAATAGAAAAATACAATGATGAAATTCGAGGGTTTTCAGCTGTGAAATGGGAGCAGACAGGTGTTGCTCAGGATTCCCATTCATGAGGGAAATCTTTTTATTTATTTTTATTTAGGATTCTATTTTGTAGGAAGGCTGTCACCCGAAAAAATTCCGAGGATAAGGTCTGGTGTTAGTAGTGGTAGTATCGTTAAAAAGTACTTCGATAGAACATGTCATTTCACACATATGACATTGATTAAAACTATTAACGCTCACTAAATTCGATTAACTACCAATGTAAATATGTATATATTTATTTTATAAATTATTTATTTTTATAAGTAAGTGAAATAAAGTGGCATGAAAATGAACCAAAAAGACACTCTTGTGGATCAAACCCGCGATCATAGACTTACGATAGATATATAGATCATAGATAGATAGATAGATCATAAATAGATAGATAGATCATAGATAGATAGATAGATCATAGATAGATAGATAGATCATAGATAGATAGATAGATCATAGACTCGTAGACGCAGCAGCTACTCGTACTACAGCACCTTTTCTATAATTTGTGTGCCCGATTTATTAGATATTACTCACGAAAATAGATTAATTTTGACGCAATTTTTAAATACTTTTTTTTCTGAGAAACCGCTAAAAGTTGGTCAATATTACATTAGAGTTGTTATCATTGTTATCCAAAGAACCTATACTCAAAGCCCAGTGTATGCGCTCCTAATGTAGATTAAGTATATACAATTAAGATTCCCTTGTTAGAGCTCAAGATTAGATCTATGGACATATTATAGCATACAGGTCTCGAAGAATATAGGTCATATAGCACACGTGTATTAATAGGATATAAAAGTATCCTGGTCCCATTTGACCACCTTCTGTTTGAAGGGCAAATTTGAAAGAGAGGGAATTTGAGGAAGGAAGGTGTGGGCGGACGAGGACTCATCCTCGTCCTCCAAAAAAGAAAGCGAAAGAAAAGATGAGCATCGCCTGGAGCTGGCTTGTTTTATATGAAAGGAAAGGCTGAAAATATGAAAACAGGAGGGTTGGGGGATGTAGGACAAAAAATACTGGCACGATTCGTAGAAGTTCAGATGAAAATGTGCATCCGGTCGTGGAGATGAGGGAGATTTTCAAGGGTGGATTTTCCAAGGATATCTGAGCTAATTAAACTAATAAAAGGGAAATTTCCAGTGTATCTGTCGGAAGTTATAGCATCGTCCACATAAAAATGTAATATACGCGGGACATATGTAGGTTAAGGTATTGAAAGCAGCATGCTAGAAAAAAGGAATATGGGTGAGAATTTGATATTTTACGTTATTCGCAGCCTCACCGTGTTGCCGATATGGTATAATTTTTTTGCAGTGTAATTTAAAATATTAACAACAATATACCACAGTAATATTTTATTTTATGGTAATGAGAATAATACACTCAATGTTTATTTCGTGGAATTTTGCAGTAACCATCGAGAAAGGTAAAAACTTGGTAACTTTCGCAGTAGATTTATATATCCATTAAAAGTTTTTAATCTGCTGCGGCAGTTAATAAGCGTTCTCCTCCAAGATGTTTTATGATAATGATTGATAAGATTACGTCTTTATTTTGGCTATTGAGATTGAAGCCTCTTCTTTCATCTTAATTATCGTCAATGGTATAAAATAATTAATCCCATCATAAATTAAAATAGAAAGAGAAAAGGAAAACTTAAGGGGTTGAGGAGGTAAAATACCTGAGAATATAAATAGAGAAAACCCCCTATCATAAGAATAAAAATATTCTGTTAGTCAAAAATCTGCGCAGAGCTACATTAGCCAGAAAATACGAAGAAAATGGTATGGAATTATATCAGATAAAATATCCAAGTTAAAGCAAGTTAACAAAATTCAGCACCTTGAAACTTCATTACCGAACTTCAACGAATATATGTCACATAAAGGACAACATTAAAATAATTTGAAAAGACAGCATTAAACTGAAAAGGTATCTTATTCTCTGCTGCCCTTCAAATTAACCCAAACATTAAATTTTAGCTCACTAAATAGAAATGCTATTATTACAGGGCTGAGGCTATTCTCAGATATAGTAGCATTGACATATTATCCCAATCCTGCACCCAGTATTGAAGAAGACGCAAAAAATGTAATGAGGGATCTATGATCTGGGCTAAACGCATGGAGTTACTGCCAATTATGACAAGCTCCTATATTTCAGTTAAAAATGTAAGAAAACACAAATTCGAACAGAATAAGAAAAAAATTTCATAAGAAGATAGGGAAAAAAGGAGAGATTAGAATAGGAAAAACAGTTGAGTGGAAACCCAACGGAATGGATGATGTAATATCATTAAAATGTTTTCTAAGCAGGAAAATAGCGTAACAGTAATATGATCAAACTTCTCTCGGTAGAATTTTGTAGCTTGAATATAAAATACATTGTAACTTCCACAGTAGATTTTAATTTGACTTTTTTCGTCAACGAGTGGACATCTTTGGGTGAGGATGATGGCAGAATACCTACAGGTCCTGAAAATGTCAATTCGTTGACGAAACATCAGATTAATAATTTGCTGCGGAATTACTACGTATTTAATTGTTACTAATTTACCTTTCAAGATGGTTAAGAAAATTGAACTATGAGGATTTGTTATAATGTATAGAATTTCACGTCTAAAATCTTTCGATCGGCTGCGTCTGAAATTTTATTCGTACCAACCGGTGAAAATATTTCTCATCTACATATTTATAGCTCCGATAGCCCGCCGGAAAAATTCCTTAGCGAACTGCGACTCATTGCTGGAGCTTATTATAAATGGAGGACTCGATAGCCTAATTTTAACCAAGCCGCCGATGTTCTTCAAAACGCGTTTCAAAATCGATTTGTAACAGTTTGCCAAAAGTCGGCACTCACGCCGTGCGCCATAAGACACTTCAGTCTGCCTAAGCTTAAGGGGCCATCGAAATGCTGCTGAACGGTTCTAAATCTCCCGTGACCAGTTGCTGAACTGCTGACTGATTCCAAAAACCCATGGCGATTCTTAACTGTATATCGAAACGAGTGGACTTTGCACAACAGTGTAAACTGCAATATAATATAAGGAAAGATTGTACAAAGATGATCAACCAGAAGGAGATTTTCTTATTGGTTACGTAACTGCGAATTAGAATGTTCAACACATGAAAATCAGTTTTACGCCGAACAGTCCCTCGTCTTATGAAGTTCTGGCATCGAAAATCAGTCATCAGATTTATTGATGGAAATATCTCGATAATTCTCAAGTGAATATCTGAGTGGCGTAACAAAAACTTTTGGTATTTTTATATAAAATAAGCCCGCGTGATGTCTATATCCATGTTTTTTCAACTAAATTTTTCGGAGGATTGTTCTTTTAGGAACATTTAGGACAATGGCCGGCGCTAAAACAATTTGAATGTCTTTCTTTAAAGAGTAAGGTTCAGTAATTTAACAATGACGATAAAATCAAAAATTATTTTGATATTAATATATCGTATATTATATTTGAAACCATTCATCAATTTTTTTGAGTTTTAGTTAGATTTTCTTGTACTTAATTACATAACTGCGCGAAAAAAATCGAGATTTTAAGATGCAAGTTTTAATTTAGTCAGACTTATATGCTTATGAAAATTATTTCTAGAGTAAGAAACGAAATACAGTTGCAAATAATGTGAAATATTTTATCGAGATTACATAGTTAACTCATCTTTTGGAAGGAAGTGAGTTTGGTTTGTGGAATTTGCTTTACATTAGCATCAGTGTCACCTAATCTCAAATACCACATGTTTCGAAAATTACATCAGTCTCATTCTTTGACAAGATGTTTTCCATCCTTTTTTTCTGTCAGAACTACGACAGATTGACTATTTTGACATGTAGTTAACCGCAAAGCAAAGCACTGGTTTTTTTACCTGTTCTTTTCGAAAATTCCGCGGGTTAATACGACACCTTCCTTTTTCCCGTGTGGGTATATAAGCAACCTGTGGGTCACATAACTATACGTTCTCAAAACTGTGTTATATAATCAGCTTGGTAGCATCAGTTCATATTTTATTCAGCATATATTTTAATAATGAAACTATAAGGATTTTAATAACCTTCTGAATGCATAAATTATAATATAACCGTTATGAAGAACGTTTTATAACCGTTATAATCATCGTTGCTTTTTTTCTTTGAGCTGATGTTAGGTAAGGTAAAGTAAGCTCATGTTCCTTTAGTTCGGAAGTTTTTGCGATTATGTATACTGAAACTTATTTATTATTAAAGCTGTTCGTTAAAATAGCTGCTTAATTGAGGTTGAGATCCAAAATTATCCTTGAATTCCAATGAATCATGTAATTAACTCTAAAATTTGATCGGTTCTCTTGTTCTACGTATACATTTTAATCGATTTTGAATCTCTGTATTGGATGGTCATCATGCATACTCATGCATGACTCTCCGATATTTCAAAGCGTTGTAAATCTCTGTCTCGAATGAATTCTGGAAACAATGCTCTTAGCATGAGTATTCCAAAATTAAAACGAGTTCTACATAAAACTGTTTACTGTCAGCACATATTCAAAAGGATAAAACAATATCATAAGAGATTAATTGTGAATCGTCGGCTAGGATAAAGGGAGAAGACAGGCTTTTGTAGTAGACATCCACCTTCTAAATATCAACCATCTGAAACTGAAATCCACTATCACTTTTTTCCATTTATTACCGCAAAAAATGTTTCTTCTGTCATTGAATTTGAAATAAAGCCATTTAACATGGAAAAGATGTTTTTATATATTCAACAAAAGTTAAATATTGATATGTTATATGGAGATCGACGAAATGAACGTGCATTGACCAAAAATCCTACAGATAAATACTTTTTTAGGCAAACAGTATACAGAAACTACACTGAAGTAAAATGCACATTACCAACCACATGTCCGAAGGGAAAAATAACGGCTTTGGTTTCGGTTTGGGTTCAAGAACTTAATTTTTTCACTTTGGGATCGGTTTTCACACCGGAAAAATTATTGGTTTTTTTTCGGTTTTGGTTTTCGGTTCTACCCTGACAAAAAAATCCAGTTTGGATAATACAGAAACATGGAAAATCACGGTCCAAATTACTACATCCTTCACTGAAGTTAGTGAAATATCACTATATCCTAGACAACTACATCCTTTGCTGAAATGATATTTTAAGGTGTACCATCCCACACGCCCAAACGGGGCTCAGAGGACTGAGGGTAAGGAAAACGTACTAATCTCCTCTCAATTCAATTTAGTCGCGTATGTTAAGTCGATATATGAATAATTCCGGATGTGAGCAATTGCGAAGGAGGTTGTTTGGCCAAGGGGAGCACAGATAGCGAGCGAGAGATAAGGATTGGCGGAGAGCGGACATTTTTAGTGGTTTTAAGAGTACACGGGGCGTGCTCTAAGTGCGCGGAGATCTATGTATAGAATCACCACACCCACGCCCACTTCCGCCATCTTCCATCCACCATAACCTCCTTCTTCCTAATCACACTCTCTCTCCAGCGGCGATTTTATGCACGCGAAAAAGGGGGAGTTTATTTTCAGGCTTCTTTCCTTCTGGAGAAAACGGCCATAAACTGCGTCCACGTTTATGCGTGCGTCGTGAGACACGCTAATATTTAATCGCCTGAGAAATCAGAGCTGGTTAAACAAAGGAGGGTGGCTGTGAAAATGGAAAGAAAATATTTCTGCGTTTATCTTTGTTTCTGCCAATTTGAGTTTCGAGTCCTCACTTTTAGATTTGTTTTGTTTTCCAGTTACAATGTGACTTTACGGCGATTTGAAACATTTTTGGCATTGGTTACATTATATTATAATATATTACATTGCGTTACAACATTACAAATAATTAAAACATTTGTTGTAACAATGAGATACGATACTAAACTTCGCCTCCTTATAATTAAATTAGATTTTACTGTTATTACAGTCTCTAGAAATTTTACATTAACCTGTATTTGGATTTTAACTATTTTCTTTATTATGAAAAAAGTTTTTGACATCCTCAGTTCATTTACGAAAGACGTAATTAATCTAGAAATGATCCTTACTTCAGGGAGGCATAACTCCAGTTAAATCCTCTTTTCAACGATTAGGGAATAAATAAGACAATTGGTTTATTTGTGAAGGGCATAATAACTGACACCAATTCTACTTATGCAGAAAAATTGTAGTTAATGAATAAAAATGGTTAATGAGCAACAGAACCATGTATAAAAGATGAATAGTAAAAGATTAAATCTACGAGTTCTCTAGACAGAAAAATAAATAAAAGCTTAATGAGAAAATCCATTGCAAAACCCCTACCAAATTTTCTTTACAGTACCATAATACTTTTTGAACTTTAGTAACCCGCCATTTTGCAACTATTCGGATTATTGGTTTTAATTAGCAAAATACTATTATCGTCACTTTCAATATCATGACTGAGTTTTAAGAGGATCCGAAAATATCATCTTTTTCTTTTTCAGTTTGCCGTGGAATGAACCTATAGGTTTTTCCAGCAGTACTAATAATACAAAAAATAAGAATAATTCTCAACGAAGATGTAGTATTTAAGAATGAATTGTTAGTATTCACTCATAGCATCCTATCCTCATTTGCTAATATTTTCATAGATCAACTCCGAATCTTTACTTCCCCATCTGACAGAAAAGTACGTTACATAATTGGATAGGAGTGCTTAACGTTCTAATACCTCGTGCAAATGTTGAGTTTCTGGCCAGCACAAGCGTGAATAAGTTGAAGAATGACTTGGTCGCTCGATTACCGCAGTTTGGCGAACGGAAGGAAAATAAGATGAGGAAAGAGCTGCAGAATCTCGTGTTTTAAGTGAGACTGAACGTAATCGCGGAGGGAATTTATAAATGGAAATGCCTTCCCACGAAATAGTAATGCAACATCGCAAATATTTCATCGTAATATTAGCCTAGGTCCGTTGGAATTCGTTTGATGGTGAGTCAGGGGAGTGAAAATTGGCGAGGAAGCTTAATTCGGATGTTGCGGAAAAATGCCGTGGTTGGAGTAGAATTATTTTAATATTTACAAGTTATTACATAGGGCCTTTTCCTTAATCCATTTGCGTTTGAATTTCACGAAAAAGTTATCATAAGGATACAGAATTAAAGAAGGATAAAAGATCCTTTGCGATGGATAAAGATATTTGCGTATCAGGCTCATGCGTTCGGAATTTAATGTGAGTAGAAGTTGAGTTTTCTTGAATAGTCGTAGGAAATATAAGAGTAGCAAAATTTTCATTTGATACCTATTTATTTTTAAATTTGAAAGTGTAAATGCATACACATTATTTCAGAATTTTGTTTTGTGAATAAATCGCTACGAAATCAGTCTTTCAAAAAATATCATTCTGCTGATTAAATGACGGATTTATGTAGACTTTCAGAAATTCGTAAGAACAGGATTCTCACGATCTTTCCGTACGGAAATTATATGCTAATAGGTAGCCAACTTATTTATATATCATAATAGTGAATGAGAAATTGAAAATTTATAACCCGTTTAATTTATTCCAATGATAGACTATAAGGTAAGAATTAATTCTTTATCTACCAACTAAAATTATATTTTATAAATAATAATTTTATATTTAAGAATAATTTTATTTGTGTTTTAATAATTGACCGGTAACTTGGTGATACATTTCCTTCTTTGAATCATGCAGCGTTCAGCAACTTGATAGTTCCAAATACGATCTCACCTATAGGAAATGTTACCTTGAGTAATGAACTATGCTATTATACCTTTTATGTAAGGCTCCTCTTATGTAAAATCACAACGTGTTCTTTATTGTTGTATCCAGATGAAATAACATAGAGTAATTTTAAGAATAGAATCGAAGTTTTTCAGCTTAAAGTTGTTTGGCAGTAGGGACAAACGCTGTTGTTCCATATAAATACATGTCCACAGTATCTGAGTTAATATATTCTTCCGACACTGAAGTATCGAAAAATAAGATGTTTTTATTTTCGATTTATTCTTCGCTTTTTTTTAGCCGATCTTCTTTTGGGGGACGACCTCACTCTAACCACTTCCTCTGTCGTATTATTTTAGGGTGTGTTTTTCAATCGTTTCCTTTCCTCTAAAGCAGTGAATAGTGTTTTTAGAATTTATACAATAAACATTTTCGTTAAAATGCTACTCTCCAAACATTCAAAAATACCCCTGAAACAAAACATAGGGCACGATCCACGTTTTAAGAAAATAATGCGACTGAGTTTTTTATGCTCTATTATAGCCTCCTAGTATCAGCATGTGATACTACTACTACAATGCATACTATATAAGTTTGTATTTGTGTAAATATAGTTTGATTTTATCTTGTATATATAAGAATGAATATTGCTAAGACAAAGCAGAATTCGATTCTATGAAATATTGTTATTTTCTTAGGATTGTATTTCTCGATCGAATTTATATGTATTCCAATCTAGTTGAACTATATGCAACATTTTGAAACTAGTGCTAGACTTACTTTATTTCAAGATCAAGTTATTCATCTTGCCAGTTAATCGTTGCATGGAATAGCAAATAATTTTCACTGAGGTACGAATATAAAGGATTTACTGATATTTGGAGGAAATTCATTTTTAATCAAATGAGAATTAAAAGTTTTATTATCAATGTATTATTTAAATGTTATTTTCGAAATTGTGGAAAGTAAAACTTTTAATTCTCATTTGATTTAAGGATTACATTACTTAAGGGTTTTTCGGGAAAAACAGGGTATGGATGTCATTCATTAATACTCTAAAGTACGCTAAAATAAAACCAAAATTTTACTTAATATAACACGCAACGGTTACCTGTTAATAGATATCCACTGTATGTTCAAGTTCGCTCAACGGATTGTTATATAAAATTTATCCTTGCCACTGTAATTTCTGCAACTCTGGCGTGTTTAGACTGAAAATGCGAATGCATTTTTTCTCAATTCCTTGATAACTTTGTTAACCTTGTGTTATGTGAATAAAATAGATTGTGGATTACTGAATAAGACTTAAGCACATTATTCACCACAAAAAAGTTTTCAGATAGCTTCCATTTGGCATATTCCGGCTTGTTTCAGTCACGCCTCTGTCTGTTAGCAGCAATTTTCGAACCCGAGAAAAACTGAATTCTCAACTACCCGTGCAAGATACGAGTAAACAAGATGTCCCTTTCAGCTACGAAGTGTAATTAGACCTGTTTTGTCGGCCCATTGATGTCCATGCATTAACTTGACGTCACTGTAAATTTTTAAAATAGCCCTCCTTGAATACAGCTGCAAAATTATGAGGGACATCTTTTCCGCTATTACATTTTGTAGGCTCGTGAATAAATGTGATAGTTTTACGACGGTTTATCTTGGCAAATATTTTTCTCGGATGTCGGTTGTATTTCTTCAAGTCCAGATTCTTAACGGAGCAGAGTCACTTCGTAGAACTGAAGCTTATTTCCGCTTTTACCTTCTCGATTAATATTTCTGAAGAGCGGGAAATGAAATTCAAGTTTTAGCGATCTTTTATTCCCCAACCATATTGAGCTTAAAAATATTGATGTGCTTATGTTGGTTCGAGTTTATTCTCATTATAGTATAGAATAATTTATTGATACATTACACTTGCAATACCAACAGAACAACGGAAGAATACTATTTCCGAGAATTTTTCATTATCAATCATGTGTAATAAAAATTACCGCGAAGGCATAACTGATTTATTGAATGCCATAGAGACGAAATTAAATACTTTTAATGGCTAAATATATTTCTAGCCATATATTAGAGAAATATTACTCTATCTTTGGTTTTAAGGAAAGTACTTGTAATTCAAAGAAAGGAATGAAATACAGTAAAATATTTTCTGCCAGATCAAGACTTTATTTTGATTCATCCGCCACCGCCAAGGGAAACACGCTTTAAGGAGGCATTTGAGTTTTAGTTGTCTTACTTTTAAAACAGTCGTGCCTACAGGTTTTGAAGCTTTTAAGAAAATCTAAAAGCATTCACATAGAATAATTTGATAGAATAATTTCATAAACGAAGCAATGTGAGTAAGGTGTTCGACTTTGATGAAAGTCGTCCCGTGTTCGATTTCCGGTGGAGGCTCACGTATGGAATGACCTCAGCTGTCGAAGCACTGTTAAAATTACTACTACCAATTGTATAATTCATTAACGATCTATTCGATATATATAACGATATATTCGATAACGATGCGGGCGGGGTAACTCAACTACGAAAAGACATTTGCAGCCCGCGAACATTTTCGACTTAAAACGTTAGTATCCCGCAGAATCTATACTTCTATAAGTATTTCTATCAAATTATTTTCTAATATTTTGAAACATGTCTTTATGTTTCTTCAAGAGTAAAACCCGTTAATCACGCACGGCTATATAGGTATAATTTCAAGTTCAAGCTGTAGTTTTTCTTAAGATTAGGCCCATTAAGCAAGCCTTATGCAAAAATGTGACCTTACTCTTACATAGAAGAAAGAAAAAGGAACTCGGCGTTCAATGAACTAAAAAACATCTCTTCATGGGGGGTCATGAAGATGGAAGCATTGTTTCCGAAATGCGCATCGGGATTCTGAATAACTGGTGACCGCTGAGCGATTATCCGTTTCCCGGGAATCGCCCTAGACGGTTGCCGCTGTCGGCGCTAGGAGAACCTTTGTCTCTTACTTACTCTTACATATTGAGATGCCTCAACTACAGCCCGAAATATATGATGCACACATATCCTAATGCTGAAGTTAGGTATTCGAAAGTTTTTAATGTGGTTATAATTGATTTATGCTCTATATGTGATTTTATATATATTTATAAATGATTCACAGGCTAGAATTTAGCGCAAACCCCAACTGATGTATAAAAATACCTCACGATCATGTAGGGAATGGTATAAACAAAGGAAAACGTCATATGGGAGGTCCGTCAGTCGGGGAAGTTCCTCCTCAAGATTAAAGCGAAGAAAGCGGTCCAGAAAAAAATCGCAAGAGACAAAGGCCTTCCGCCTACCCCCAGAGCCGGAATAACTTGAGATTCTATTTTCAGAGGGGATACGGATTCTATGGATGTTATTTATAAATATTCTTAAGAAAGCGAAGAGCTATTTTTTATTGCTGATAAATTCTATGACGTGAGTCCGCTACACTTCATACTTCACGGGTCCGTTCTAAATATACGAACATTAAATTATCTACGGTATACTGAAAAATCGTAAAGAAACTGATCTGAGTTCGATAACTCTTGCTGGAACTCCTGTATTTTAACGTGCTAAATGACTGCGATTCCATTATTATGTCTTTGAACTGCTCATAACAACGAATGAAACAATTTTAATCAATATGTAATAATTTTCATAAATTCGTAATTATTTTCATAAAATTTAACATTGGGAAATGAAATAATTAAACGATAAATTCATCACGAAAGGTGTTACCAAGTAGGTCATATTAGTAGGAATAAAACAACTTCTAAACAAGTAATTTACCTAGCCCAACAGTATCGGTTTCTGAACTGAATGATTAACTAATAAGGCTCTGAATGTTCTTACATGTGGGGCTCCTGGATAGCATACGGGGTAGCGCATTCACCTTTGGTGAAAACTGTCCCGGGTTCGATTCCCGGTGAGGACCTATAAATGGGAAATGACCTCAGCTATTGAAGCGCTTTCAGGGGTACTAATGCTATTCTACTAATGTAATGAAAATGTAATTATTATGAACCTGAATATGAATTACTAGTTAAAACTAATTAAAGGCGTAAATTTATTTTTCTAATAATCATAATATAGATTTCCGAAAGTATCTCTGTCAAATTAAATAAGACAAGTTAACTATAATTTAAATGATATATTATATAATTGGTGCTCAATCTTAGCCAACTGTTCAAATATTGGAGTTAGAGTTGATTTCTAAGAACCCAAGATCTTAGGAGAGACTAATCCACTTAATCGGTAAATCGAATATTACTTCTCTTCGTTACTTCGTATATTTTATTGTATATTCACTGAAATCCGTGAGATGAATAAACTTTCACTTTTGCACCTCCATGTATTCGCCCATATGATCGTTGGACTCTATTAAGTTTGTCCTTCATTAAAAATATTGATACTTTGACTATCTCATTTACCATGTTAAATTTGACCTTTGAATTTTCGCTTCCCACTTTATTAACCTCTGTGTTGCGTGGTTTCAGCACTCTAACGATACGATTTTTGTCCATATTCTTGAAATGAATGCCAGGAAGTTAACACATTCTCCATGGTCATAATTCATAAGCACTCATATATTCAACTTCAATGCCGCAGCTGCTGGGAGGTCCTCATTCGTGATTCGGAAATGAAGAGGCGGATTTAATTTACGCGCTGCTTTTTCATATTAAAAAAACTGAATGAGATATATTTTTCCGTCTGTTATGTTTTTGGAGATTTATTCTTCAGTTAGTACTCTGTTCGTCAGCGTCCATTTAGTAAATATAGGGATAATTAACGCGATAGGATTATTAGGTGTAGTGTACACTTACACTGTAAGAGTAGTTACCCAGAAAAGTTAAAATTAAACATTTAATTACGTAAATGCTTTTTAATCCTCCTAATCGATCTAAGGTACGGAAAAGTCCTACATAACAGAAAGGTAAAATTTTATTTTCCCTTTTCGAAAATAATTTATTTTGTTTTAAAGGCATTTAAAAAGATCGATCTCTTGAAAGGATCTATTTTAAAATTTCGTTTAAAGTCGATTTCTTGCAAGAGATTTCGATTTTGTCTCTTAAATAGATTCGTTCCTAAGAAAATCATTCGAGCATTAATAGGCTATTAGCCCGATTAAACCCGAACTTTAGATAATAGCTCTGAATTTTAAGGTATGCCAACGAAAACCTCGCGGACGTACTTTATTTCTCGCTGATGGATAGAGAGGCGATCGCATAAACTTCGTATTTTTCGCTCGAAAGAAATGCTTCTAAAAATAAGGATGCGTGAAATCAAATTTGCTGTGTTTACTGGATCAAACGCAGAATACTCAGAATACCAGCTAAGAATTCATTCTTAATATAGACCCACTCGACTCATCTCACGCCTTCGCATCCATTCGCCCGAATACGTCCCACAATCTTCATCTCATCTACTTCCAGTTCTTTTACACACAACCGAGCTAGAGCTCCCTGCGGGTTGAAATTACCGGCGCGTGTCCAGTCATCTTTCCCTACCCAACCCGACCAAAATGTGGAACAAAATTTTTCGTTTTCAAGCCCGGCCAGAAACTCTCTTAGATTATATAGATCAAATAAAATAACTATAGATTCATTTTTTACGACCTTTTCGCCATTACGATAGTAATGGCGAAAAGGAAAATAATTCTGTAACCGAAAAATCTTTTGGGTCTCATATCCCACATATGAATTATGGTGAACCGACTCTTTGGTGATTTAGCTAAGGGCGAGAAGTCATGGGTGCAATATCTCATGGAGAAAATGCTGAAAAGTTGAAAAAAAAAGTCGAGAAAAATGCTAATAAATTTGGAAAAGTTTGGTAAAAGTAGCATTTCGAGGCCTATCGGATAGCCAAATAGGTAGAGCGTTCGCCTTCGGTGAAAGCGATCCCTGGTTCGATTCCTGGTGAAAGTCCATTTGTGCGAAATGACCTCAGCTGACGAGTCACTTTTTATTATACTACTACTAATGTAAGTAGCTTTTCGAAGTGATGATTTACCACGCAGATCTGTTAACTGCGACCATGAATTCTGTTGTTTGAAGAACAATTTGTTTTCTTACATCATGGATCGATTTCAGGCTGCACCTGCACCTTTCATTTCCAATACGATCGCAGCTCATTGGTGACATCATTTTAAGTTACCACTTCGTCACTTATATTTGTTCTTCTCTTCAGTCATTGTTGCAATACAAGCAGAAAAAACAAAATTCAAGAAGCAGCTCGCTGTGAAAAAGCCAAGTCCCTACCGCAGTTCGAACTTCTATCTACTGACTTATGCGGTACACTTCACCATACGTTTTATTGCATTGGATGCATTGGACTGCATCAGTGTGGCGAATCAAAAACTTTATCATCAAAGACTTACTTGAATCCCATGTTAAGTTTCACGATGTAAAATAGTAAATACTCTTGATTTGTTTCATCGTTATTCTCCAAATTTTCTGTCAAAATGATCTCACGACTGCAACTGAGAAAGATTTGGGTTTATGGGGAAAATCCTCTCAACTGAAGGTTTGAGAATTCCAATCAGGGGGAAAAAACCCAAAAAGAAACCCGTAAGTAACTGAGAATGAAATGCACAATTCGTTAGATCAATGCATTTAAATCAAATTACAGCATGACTCACAATCAGTATGAATCAATCTATACATACTAAATTCCAAAAGCTAAAGGGGGAGACTAAAGGAGGGAAAACGAAATTCTTTGACACACTTTTGCTGATTAATGTAATGAAGTCGTTTAAATTCCATGCGGCTATAGGAGTCGCAGGAATTCAATGCTTACACAGCATCAGGGTCACAACCTCACGTAACACTGAGTGCCGTAGCCAGCACAATTCCTCTTCCGGATTGCGTGAAAACATGTTACCGCGTACATTGAAAGAGCTTTATAAAGATGCTCCACAGCAGAGTTTTCCAACTCCTTTTCAAATCAAAGTTTGCGACATACTTAACAAAACCTACATCAGTATCAGATTAAAGAATTCAGATTGAAGAAGAATAAAAGTTAAGAGAAGAATGGGAAAAAATTTTACAACGGAAACCTTATAAATGATGCAATAATTAGCAATGTACGAATATATTCAATAATTTCGCGAAATGGTTCTACATGTTGTATGCTTTGTTTTCATCAATGTGCTTGGTTTCCTTCCTTGCTTCCATTCTCGCCTAAAATATATAATAAAACATATAATGAAATATATAATATATAATAAAATACATAATATAATAAAACTAGAAAGGGGATAGTCACAGTACAAAACCGATTTCGTAATCCCTATGTTTTCATAAAGACGTGAGTGAATCGGGAGATTTATTAATGTCATACACTGGTTGAAAGTCAAAATAATTTTCTGTTTAAAGATTCTGGCGGGGTTCTTTTAAAACATTGGAAAATAACACTAAATACATTTGTTTACGAAAAATTTTTATTACTCTTTTTTCAATCCTTGAAATTTCATTTAGGCTTTTCACAACGAAAAATGATTCTCAAACAAACCACAAAAATCAGTTTTTAAAAATTTGATTCGTTTCTGAATATGAAATTCGTCGTTTAAATATTAATATTTTATAAATTATCTCCGTATATCTTTGTATACGACTCCATAAATTTCAGATATTGACTTCGCATTCTCTTGACATGGAAAGTAATGCCGTTTCTTTAAGTATGGAATTAGTTATGAGATATCAGAGAACGCTATCATCACACTGAATTAAAGCCAAGTAAAAAAGGATTGAGGAAATGAAATTCTCAATAGGAGAGGATCCAATTACAGTTTACCTGTGATATCCATCACATTTTCTATCATCGAGCAGATTTCTGCAAAGATATCAGCAGTGGCGTGCGCTTCAGCAGTTCAAGTCCCACGTGATCTTTGCGAAGGACAGGGAAGAAACTAAAGTTGCAACAGCTTGGAATACAAATGCTAGAAACATCTCGCTAGTAACTTTATTCTCATTGGTCTCTCAATCGGACGCAATTTCCGTTGATATGTTTCCCCGGACGACAGCCACGGAATATAAATCTTCCGAGAAGTGGCGATGCGTCGTTCTTCGGAAGAGATGGAAAATTAACTGAGCGTCAACAAACGAAGGTCCCTACCAAACTTAGCAATCCTTCCTGTTGGTTCCGAGCATCGAATTTTGCCATGGTGGTGATGAAGTTTTTTACGAAATTGTATTTCGAATTATACGCCAAAACGGTAAAACGAAATAGCTCTCGATCATTTTTACCATAAAATAACATTATTTTGTATAGATTGAAAACTGAAAAATAAAAAAATTATGTAATTGGCGAAGTGAGATTTTTAAGACACAAAAATAGATGAGTTTGAATATGTTTCTGTGTTACTATTTCCGCTCATTCTTAAGTTTTAAACAGAAAAATTGTTATCGTAGGTTCATTACTTCTTATGGTTATGCAGATTAAGGGAGATGAGCGCTGGAGATTCGAATGTTAAATTTTATTCAATTTAAGAAAACGTGCGAGACAAATTTATCTCGATTTACAACCCCCCTCTTGCCAAGCCCTGCATTCTAAATAAAACCAAATCTACCCATGATTTAATTACCAATTCAAGTGTGGTTGGATCCCCACGTATTGGACTGATTGTGTTTTAAACGGTACAAATGTCAATCACACGCAAGTACCGGAATAAATAAACTTTTATCAACTGAAACATTCTCAACAAGAGATGTATGAGTGGTGGTTAAAAAATTGAGCTCACGGATACAGTCAGTTATACATAATTTCGTTTCTTGGTAGAAAAAAAAGAGGCGTTTCAGATGGTAAACCGAGCAATGAAACAGTAATTCTTGCCTTAAAATAAAAAATAAATCACGCGGATTAGATGTAGTATTTAGTATTGTATAGACGGAATTTGAAATTAATACCGGTTTCTCCTTCCTTCCCAGGAATACATTGAGAAAATCACATTTTAGCCTATAGATATAACATTCAGAAACCTCTTTTATATAGTAAGGCAGTAACGAGAATTGATATGTTTAGAAAAAGAGTAAAGAAGACGTTTGCGACCATCGTTAGATAAGTAGAAAGTGTTAATTTACTCAAGACTCCCCGATAATTTCTCGTTTTCTTTTACGCATAGAATTTCATGATGTTCGCTTAGGCCGAGGGATAAACTCCTCCCGGACTCGTTTCCTTTTGATGTATTCAGATACTATCACGGTCTCTTTTAGATTTTCGCAGACATCACCGACATGCCGTTCGGTTCTACACACACGTCTTCGGCAAAAAAAGTTCAGCTCGCAAGATCGAAGAAGGCTCTCTAAATTTATCTACTATGAAAGAGTTCGAATATAGGAAAGATCGAGTCGACGTTTTTCCCATCCCTTCATAAAAACAAGCCTCACCAGACAACACTGTTTTTAATTGGCTCCGTAAATCCAAGGTGCACTTATTGTCAGTCTTTTATCGACTTCACGTGTAAAGCGTGGAGCACTCGTCCACCGAAGCTGACAGTTAACTATTTTTTGCCGCTGAATTTATCATCCACGGCTTAGAGACGCTTGGCTCGTAAATTGAAAGAGATGTTCTGTCCGAAAGGCATTGCCAGAGGATACGTAGCAGAGTCAGGATGAGTAGATTACGTAAGCCATCAGCGTTCCGCCGATGATCTAATGTTGCCATAAATTTTGCGGAAGTGAGGAGGCAAAGGGATCGAGATGGCGAGACACGATGTAAAAACTGTATTGATCTTTCTCTTCCGGGATGATTTACAGTAAGAAGGGTAAACAGCGCATTGCATCTACTTGTACATGTACGCTCTAATTTTAACAGGTCAGTTTAGTTCCTGCGAAAATAGCCAACTCACTGGCTGATAATGTCTGAAAATACCGCAATCCTTACTCAAAAATACCACTATTTTAATCCTCGTTACGGTAATAGAGAGTTACAGTTTGGTTTTTATCGCCCAGGATGCAAACCAAGAATTTTTACGCAAATATAAGGAAGTATTATAAATTCTCAGTTATAGCCGTCATTATTGAATTTGGTTTAAATTTAATATATAGATAATTATCAATAACTCGGTTTCGTGAAGAATTACATAATCTGACATTTCGCCATTTCTCGACATGTTTTTTGAAAATTTTCTGAAGATTTCTGAAAACTCTGGGGTCGGAAACTTTTCAGACCACCCTCGTACATTTTCAGCTATTTTATTTTCTAGTGGGTATATAATTGAAATTCAAGGTCTTCGAAAATTGTGACGTCTTCATGCGAATTTAATTCATGCTGATTGATTGCGAAGTGTAGGCTTACCATATGTTTTGTTTTGAGTGCCCCGATTCGGAGGTTTAGTCCCTGTCCAACTTTGGTTTGGTATGGTTTTGGATGAATGACTTACATATAGAATTCAAGTAAATTCAGAGATTAAACGAAAAATATTTTATAGAAGCTTATTCAATGTCTCTTTGGCGGTGCTCACAAAATGATATACCCATAAACTCATAAAATTGGCCAAGACTAAGTGTTAAAGCAAAGTTCTGCTTTGAATCCTTTCAAAACTCAATCTGTCCGGGTTTATCGTGGTCGAAATGTGGTAATCCCCCCTGAGTCTCTTTGTTATTTATTCAAATATGAATAAAATTAGCTGCATCGTACTTCATGTATATAAATATAAATTTGGAACGATGTTCAGACATGAAGTTGGGGCAGCCAGATAGCTAAGAGGGTAACGCGTTCGCCTTAGTTGAAAGTGGTCCCAGGTTCGATTCGAATGAATTTCTGACGTAAGAGTTGCTGAGTGGGTGGCATAAATGAATAAAATGCTATTTACATAATAATTACGCGTAAGAGATGGCATCGACTTACTTTCGATCTTCTATTATATGAGGTCGATTGTCAGATGTTAATAATAATTGAAAATCCTACGATATAAAAATGGTGGATAAAATTATATAAAGCGAAATAAATTTAAAATATAATGAAGAGATACATATTGAAATACATTTAAAAACCACACTACCAATTATGAAATTTAAATTTTGTCAAGCGGACCGATTCGTTTATAAATAAAGTTAAAGCTGGAAATTTTGTCGGTATTTTCTCCTAGGATTTAGGTGCGGATTCTCGGTACCTTACGAACCCTTTCATATTCATCAAAATCCGGGAATGACACCAGAAATCGCCTTAGCGCTAAATCATCATGATCCTCTAGACCAATGTCAACACTAAAGATTTCTATCATCTCTATATTGGAAAGGGCATTATCTGCGAAGTATATTTATTAACTCTCCGCTGAAACAATCCTGCCAACGGAGAAAGAGCTAACGAAGACAAATAAGATGTAATCTTCCAGTTTATGTAAATGGAAGGAAACTGCGGAAAAGCGGGGAACAAAGTGAGTACATAGAGTTAGTGTTTGCTGATAAGAAATTCAAAAGAAAGCGATCCGATTCGTCTTGGAGCTACTGAGAAATCGCGCCGACAGACAGCCGAGCGTAAATCAGAGTGATAGCATCAGCTATTTTCTCTCTCGGTAGTGGACGTGCAGATATGCGAAATGGAAAGATTAGCCGGAGAGGACGGATTGAAGATGCAAATTGACGACTTTCTCTCCACGGAAGAAAACACGTCTCGAAACATCGTCTCGGTTTTAAGTTATGCTTTGAGTGTAGTACGTAGTGGAGATCTGCATACCCGCAATTTATTCGGACCGCGGATATCTGATGATTTGTTCTAGCGGATTGAATCGGATATCAAAATTTACAAATTTTTGGAGATACGGATCGGCTGCAGATATACAGCCTGCAAATACAGGTCAAGTGCGGGTATGGGATACTGAACTGAACTGTTTCAATACTCGTACCTAATACATGTATGTGTGACTGTGAACTGTAGTTTTTGTGATTAGAGTCTATATGTGGTGTACATGTTTGGTGGAGGTACCAAGGAGTTGTCTGTAAATTGGGTCTTGATGTAGTGGTATGGTATTCGAATACTGTCTGCTGGTAGTGATATTATTTTTTGAATATTTATCTGTGTAACGTCTGGTGTGAGGGATTGGGGTTTGAATTATGCTGCTTATAGACACTATTTGGAGCTGCTACCGGAAGAAAATCTTCTTGCAGCATATATAATAATTAATCAATATATTATTTATAAGCATCCGTTTTTTCTCTTCACATAGAAACATATAAATGACACACCATTTCAAAGACAAAATTTGTGACGGACGAAAAATGCACCATTTGATCAAAAAATCGAGTTAAATTTTGAACTTGTCCATATAGAGTTTTGTTATTGTATGTGTAGGTATCGATATCTATCGATAAAAACGAGGTATATCGAAACGGAAACCGATACAGAAAACAAAGGTGTGTTTTACAGATATTTCTTAGTGTTTGTGTATTTATTCGTTGTGATTGGAGAGTTTGTTGAAATGTATGTACAACCCAAGTACAGTGTCTAGAATATCAGTGTCCATTTAAGAAATTTTCGCAAGAGGCAACTAGTTTTCAGTTATTATAAATTTAAATAATTTTAATTTGTAATGTTATTTTTACTCTCAATTTTCTTCTTCAATTTTGCCTATAGCCACTTGAAATATGAATAACCAGAACCTATCTCTGCATTACCTGAAGAAAAAACGATAGTTATATTTAGCTCAAGTCAAAACCCCTTCAATTTTCCAAACCCCAATCAATTTTGCCGTATGCAATTCAAAGTTATATTATTCAAAATCATAACTTATAGAAAATTTCCCTGCCTAATATTTCTCTTTAAGGACAATACGCATTGGGTGTATTTTCTCTTTCATGGAATCACTTAGCTTCATGATCAGTTAGACTTCCATAATGTATAATGGTTCGTTATATTTGAATGCCAGTTATTCGACTGTTCTTAGTATTTTAAATAGATACGAAAAAAATATAACTAGATAGAGACCAAACATCGTGATTCCTTAGCAGTGAGTTACGTCGAGTTACCAATTAATGTAATAATGCATTACGTTATCCAATATCCTTAACTGTAGAGCGATGGTTTTGAAGAGGAAAATAAAAATAAATGTGAAAGAGGAAAGAAGGGTGAATGAAGGGGAGAGAAAGATATGGGTCTTTCTATTTCAAATCTTGGCCTGAGACCCAAAAATGCATTCCAAACGCTTCGTCCCGCGGAGAAGTTATAACAGTCCAATTAGAGAGGCCTCTATTCTACTCTAAAGACTCTCTACCTTAGCACACTCCACTATCAGAGGTTTTAAGAGAGTTTCTAAAACCGTATTGGAAGGCGCGCAGTCCAAGGAATCGTGGGAGGAAATTGAAGTTAAATTCATGTTGGAAGTGATTCAGGGATCTCTTGCGAATGACGCTCTTCTTCCAGGAATGGTATTATCGGAAGGAAACAGTTAAATTGATGGGCTTTGGATGATTTTTATGCAGTCCAAGAATTGGTGGAATAACTTATACGTAATGATAACCCAAGCTATAGTTCGTTAAAGAGGACCGTTATTTAGGATGCTCTTGCGAGATCGTCTACCTTTACCTGGAAGAGCATGTGCCAAATGCTTTCAAAATATATTCAGCGATTACTTCGTGCGAAATAAAGCGTTATGTTAGAACAGATCACAAGATTGGATGATTTATTTTATCACTGACTAGGTTGGCCTCTGCAAGTGAGTTTTTATTTTTAAATTTGTTTTGTGTTCCATTTAATTTTAATTTCCATTATTCATTTCTGAAATATTTTGTAGCCAATGTTTTTATCTTCACAAAGTTTTCTTCACTTTTATTTTTATTGTTATTTTTATGTAATCGTGTTTTCTTTTTGCGTTAGTAATTTGAAACCTACATGAATTGTTTCTTAAGTATTTCGTGTACAGTTTTGATCGAATAGCCGTACTCGTTTCCAAAATGAAATTAATAGGTTCAATACTGACTTCGATGAATTCCGTTCTCCAAGAAGATTAAAGGTTTTTCTTGTGATCAAAATTAACACTCCTAAAGAAATGCGAAGATTATGCGTTGGGGTAATCTGTTCTATGGAATACGTTCATTATGGATTTAAGTATTTAAATTCAGCAAGAATTTTATGTTCATATGCATTCTGTGTATGAATACCAATATATTTTCCTCTTGTGTCTTCGAAATCTAACCTTTATAATCCCATCCTGTATAATCCGACATAAAAGTCAAATTCTCTCATTGCCTAGATTTCGGAATTAATTTGGCGTTGGAAATCTGATGATAAGTGGAGAGTTAAAAAAAGGAAATCAAAAAATAATACATATTCATCGGACTGCATAAATTAGACACCAAATTTTCTTCCATGAAGATATATCTATTTAAAGAAACGCTTCTGGTTCGATTCTTCGGATTCTTAATTTTATTTTAATTAATTTTATGACACGTCTTCCGTAAACCAGAGCCGGCATATCGATGCTGTCATAAGCAATGAGCTCTATTTATAACAAAGTTTCGTCGAACCCAAGCATCGTGTACCGCGAAACAGCACCAGTTGACCTTCCGACATAAATACTTAAGCCGGCGGCCAACGTGAATAAACACGGAAGACTTCCCTTAAATACAACAATGAGGCATCCTTGGATATTTTCCATATTCCATTCAAACGTGTGAGAAGTTTCGGATGAAAAGAATAAATTAAACATCCTATGCGAGACGGCTGGAACTGCCTCCTGGAATTTTTTCACTTCTACGGGTATTTTTTCACTTCTAAAACTTGCTCTTTCTCTCATTCAATTCCCCACGCGCAAATATATCTCACCTCAAAACCGCAAAATGGCTTCCCTTACCATTGTTGAAACAAATGCGAAACGAATACCTCTTCCAAGATGGTGTCTCGGATGACACGGACGTCCTAAGGAATCCGGCCAACCCTGGCCCTAATTTGTTTCCACGATTCTTCGGCCAAGGGGTCAAGGGACTCCGCTATCTTTCTTTCTTGTTTCTGATGGAAGAAATGCTCAGCCCATTAAAAGAGCCGTGTGGGAGGATGACGCCTCTCCGTGCCCCGCGAGATAGTATATCTCGGTATTTTCGTCTGAAAACGTCACGTCCCGTTAATAAGTTTCACGTTTATTATTCATTAAAATCTTTTCCTGAGAGAGCGAGAAAATTCCGCTCTGCGGCTTGTTTCTTAACTAGAGGAACGCTCACCAATGTTTCTTCTTTTAAAGGAGAAATATTCTTTTCAATGTAAATGTAACCAAGCAAATCATGAATCAAGGTACCTTTCTTTAGTGCATCGAAGGTATCAAAGATGAACAAAATAAACAGATAGAGAAAAAAATTCTGTCACATATTTAACAGGAATCTCTTAACAAAACTAAAATAAAATCTGGCACAAATAAAATTTTTAGATTTTAGATTAATTCAAAGAAGGAATATACGATTCAAAAGTTTTATTCATAATATTCTCCCTTAAGTAGGTAGTATTAGGTAGGTAGTATTAATCACATCAATTAATTGGATTAAATAGACTAATTTTTTGAGGTAATTGATATAGTTGATAAAAAATATAACGGGAAACGTTTCAAGAAAATTCACTCATGCAAATTCCCATTTATCTCTAGTTTTTTTCATCGAGCTAAAAACTGATCGGAATTTAAAAAACGACGTTTGAATTCAAGACAGAAATTTCCACTTTCAGAAAAATTAATGACGGTAATTTTTTACAGTCACCATCGCTAAAAATAAGGCTCATGTTCGCACTTGCCTTGAAGTAATATTTTGGGGACATAAAAAATATCTAAATTTATGAAAATTGCTCTTATAACATGTCTAAATAACTACAGTTAGTGATATAGATATATTCTTAACACAATAATCACGAAATAAATATAGTGAAACGGTAGACGATGTAGATACACTCAAAAATAGCCCCACATAAATAATCAGAGAAACATGTATTAGACGCAGCATATACAGGAAATAATCTATCATAAAAGTTCGTCACCTCCAGAAAATTATCGCGTATTAAGGTACTGAAATATCTCACTACAGCCTTGGCAACAGCCTACGCTTCCTTTACTTTCGTTGAGATCGTGGTTTCGATTCCATCGGAGAGCACGAGCTCCTTAACTTCGAATGAGGTTACAGAAGGCACGAATTAGCCACAGCTGTTGAATCATCTTCAAGAATTTCTTAATGGATGCCTGAAGTTGAACATTTACCCTTTGTTCACCATATGGGTAGCTTTAATAGATGTAGCACATTATTGCTTGTAATTTTGTTTTCTGTTTTAATTTTCCTCATGGATAAATCTGAAAATAGTTTATCTTTACATCTAGGCGTACTTTAGAATATTAGTTTAGAACATGAAAGTAGGATGATATTTTGATGCGATAGATGAATAAACTCGGTTCCAGTATTTTTTGTTGTTGAAGTTGATTTTTCTCATTGGCATCACTTCTTAGATTAACGTTGTATAACTACACTGTCACACAATCATGTGAACATGTATCAGTTAAACATTCTCTTGAAACATCCATTCTACGCCTAAAAAATCAATTTATTTCCCTGCACGCTTCCTAATTCTGTGGTTGATTTTTGTTTC
The DNA here is from genome assembly GCA_036926295.1 of Pachydiplax longipennis. Taxonomy (NCBI): domain Eukaryota; kingdom Metazoa; phylum Arthropoda; class Insecta; order Odonata; family Libellulidae; genus Pachydiplax; species Pachydiplax longipennis. The sequence continues at coordinate 39,571,041 of JAVFKF010000009.1, read as the reverse complement.
AATTATTTCGTAAAAAGCGGTTTAATTCGAAATTCATTCGTTGGAAATTGCATTATGACGTTGGTGCAGTACGCAGTTTTCTTGCATAGCATGCGGTAAAGGATTAATTTGCCGAGAAATTCTCAAGGGACAATTTTTTTTGAAGAGTTAAGATGATGAGGTCAGCATTGAAAATTATTTTAAGCGTATTAGAATCGCCTAAAAAAGTATCGATCGCTCGCAAGTTCAAGTTTCAAATTAAGCTAATCACCACCAATCTGGAGGCTCAACTTCTAAGTTATCTTTTGCCTTGAATTTTCTTGAACAGAGAATGGTGTAGCAAATCAGTTCACGGGATTTCTGAGAGGTAATAACTACGATATCCTCAAACTGAAACCAAGAAGTAGTCACGACTGATATAATACATAAAGAAGCTAAACTGTCCTACCCAAGCTATATCGATAACCTTAGCAAAGAATGTCTGTATCGCTAATATTTTTAGATGTCACTGATCATTACTCATTGATTATCATTTATATGGATATATGATACTGAGTGTTTACTTTCTAACTACATGTAATTCATTTCGGTTATCATATTTTAGAGAATATTTCATATTTACTGTATTATTTTTAATTTGATTTAATTTGTAAATGTTGACAAAGCTTTGCAACTACATGTGAATTCCTTAATTCTGATCAATTTTTAATTAAATTCAATACATCTTTCTCTTTTCAAATATCATTTTCTTTTGATATTTTAAAGAAAAATTTCTTGAAGATGTAAGAAGAAACTTATCATTATAAATTTTGCTCTATGAAAACGCTTCAGCATTATATCGTTACTATTATAACCAATAAAGTTGTGTGGTGTGTTGATTTTCAAAGACAGTATTTTATGAAATTGTTCTGCTTTGCAATCCATAAAAGGTTTTTAAATTTATACCTCAGAACTACTTTTAAAATATTTCTGAAAATACCCAGGATGAATATTTCCTTAAAATATTTTAAAACATTTCTGATTTCAGGTGTTGAAAATATCTGTTTTCGTTTTCTTAATAGTTCTGTAGTTGCAAGACACGATTGGGAAATAAAAACTACGAATTTTCTTATAATTATAGATTATCCTAACAAACGCAGCTGCAGATTTTTTATTTTCGCGAAAGAGAATACCAACATGCAATAATGGATTAGCTGAAGTTTTTACAATTGGAATGGAATACAATTATTGGAATGTTTTTAAATGCGAGTCAAGCGAAAAGTCACGAGGTATTCTCCATATTATATTGAGGAGAAAAACACCACTCATTTCAAATCATCACCTTGATGGAAATATGGAAGTGTAATGATGAGAGAATCTTAGAGTTCTAGATGAATCTTACTTCTAACTAATTACTCCTACTGTAATGTTGCACATGGCTTCACATATTTCAAAAAGGTGCCAGACATTTTCCTTGTGAGTCATTGATGGCTAACACCTCCAGGGCCAAGACCGATGACTACCGCGTCGATTTCACTTGCACCGAGTCTAGAGAACTTCCTTTTCCAGGACAGGATGCGTACGGAACCGTTGAGAATGTCCGTAACGAAACGGGGGCGTTCGCTTTTTCTCGGAAATCTGCGATAAATCTTAGGCGCGACTATTTTAAAACGGAAAATTCCATACTTTCTCCGGGGCGCGAGGGCAGTTGAGAAAATTCACAAGTTTCGGGGACTCGAATCAGTTCAGCAAACTCGAATTAGAATTAAAAGTAATTTGCATTCCGACTCCAAAGGTTTTAGCGTGTCGAGTTATATTTAATGGTCGCAAACTGCAATAAAACTAATGGCTCCTCTTTTCCTGGTAGTGATTTTACACCTCGAAGATTAAACTATTCGTATCTTCTCAAATTTATGATTCTGTAGGAACCGGTCAAGTATATTTGGTTGAATGCGTACAAACGTCCGTATTATACTGTTTAAATTATCCACTACCAACAGGTCATATACCTACTTGCAGTGATTTTATGTTTTAATATTAATATTAACTTTTATTTCTCTAGCCAACGTATTACTATTAACGTGCCATTCAATACTTGATGAAATTTTCCCTTAATTTGTGAAAACTGAAGTGCCACAAATATAGAAATTCCAGTGGCTTAATTGGAAGGAAGAAACAGATCATAATTTTACTTCCCCCATTCCCTTCCCTTTTCTTCCAATTTGTCACCTCTTTGTTTATGAAGAACCTCAACGCACCTAGAGTCGTCACCTCATAATCGGTGGCATTTTCTTCGCATGAAAATTGTTTAATAGAGGACTTGTTGCAAAAAGGTAGAAGGGCAATCATCCATGATGATGAATTAATAACTTCTGAAAAGAGCATGCATGTCATTTGGGATTCAGACTATCTATTCCAAGTTACTATAGTAGATACCGTATTTTCAATTGCCTTCGTAGATGTCAGAACTAAGAACCTCTACTATATATTAGTACCAAAAATTGGTTATTCTTGAGCAACAAAATTTAATTGTTTTATAATTAGACGTATGCCATCTAAATACAGTTGTTTAATAATTACTTCGTCGAAAAACTAGCTAATTTTCTCTATTTCATATCACATTTCTCCGTAAATTTGATTTCATACTTTTTATATCCTAGGACTATTTGATTAACATGTTTTAAACTGCTTTTTATTTTTCTCTTCTTTAGAAATTTGATAATTAAACGATGTTATCATCAGAAATAATTCACATCTTAAAATACGTAACTATCTTACACCTTGGTTTGCACTTGAAATTTCACCTTTAGATAGCGGTATAAGGTTCTAACTACGACTTTAGACGAATAGCTTAGCGTTTAATATGGCTATAATAAACTATAAAAAGACTTTAATGAAGTTATCGTTTTCCCTAATCTTTGGAATAATTTGACTTCACGGAACACACATTTACAAGGAAAATCTTTTATTGCAGATCAAGCTAAGCAACTGCAGTACTGCCGTAATGAGGAAGCATGGATTTCGTCAGTGAGTGAAACTCAAAGGCTCTAAGCAAAGGATGAATGTCAACGATCAAAGAGGAAGGTAAGAGAGATGCGTCTTTTCTCACTTTCAGAAGAAGTACCTTAGCTAACACAAGGAATGCGTCAACCAACGTGTATCTCTCAACAGCTTACACAGACTCTGCAAGCTGTACATAGCATGTATAATGAACGTATCGCATTCTTAGAAAATTCGCAAAGAGCCTCGTACTAAACCGAGTAAACAGCTAAAACGTGATGCGACACAACCTTACCAAGGTTGGTTCTGAGGAAAAGCTCAATTTGTGGATAGCTGTACATCAAATTTGTTGTGTACCGTTGCTTCTATGATTTCATTTCTAAAGCTGAGTATGGAAACCAAAATCCGTTTAAGCTTCGGGAAATATCGGTAATATTATTTTCGAAATGGAGAATCATAACTTTATTATTATCCAAAAGCTGCGAATTTAAGTTTTCCCTAAATATATCATGGGATATACTTTAAACATATCCGCTGTTTTTAATTAAATACACAAAAGTTAGTTTTATCCACTCTAATCATCATACATTTCTATTTATTTGCTGAAACTAATAGAATCTGGTATTGTTTTGACGCGCAGTTTATTTTCCCTTAATTTTAATTATTCGTTTAATTCTACAATGAAATTATATATAGAATAATTATATCGATAAATATTACTCTTTGGTAATAATTTACAAGGTTGCGCATTAAATTTAAAGCAATTTCTTGCAGGAGTGTGTTATTTATGAGGTTGTATTTTGTATTATAGTTCCTCGTTTTTTAAAATGTCTCTGGTATTTCCATATTTTTTTCTCAATATCTCGTAAGCTAAGAATTATTTAGATTATTTTTCAATTCATATTTCCTTCTTCTTCAGTGAGATACTAAAAGAGTCAAAAAAACCTTTCCATTTTGTTTTGTGATGTTAAAGATATAAATATTTGTATAAGCCCTGCTATGCCACTTACAAGACGGTTTTGGGTTTGTCCCCTGAAACGCGTGTTTTACCGGAATTTCGAAATAATTAAAATAAGGAAGCGCAAAAATATGAGATGAATGTAAAGGAGTAGAAAATTGGTTTCCCCCAAGATGGAGTAATTTGTTTGAGACATATGTTAAAGGTCACGCCTACCATACGAATGTCCCTTCCTTTTCGGAGGTCGTAACCCAATTTGATCTCAGCCTTCTTTGGACCATTTGATGGACCAACTCGGCCAATTCGTTGAATTTTATAAATGCGCACATGTAGGGGTTGTATACATATGTTTACTGTATTGAGAAACGGTCTACATTTGCGCACACGACTCAATATTGACAGACAAAGCTGTGCAGGGAAGCCAGGTTGCGGAGAGGAAGCCTAAAAAGTGAGGAAGGGTTCGCCATCTGAAAGAGTCCACAAACTGCACTGTGCGAACATAAACAATCCTCCATATGCAACCCGTGTATTTGCGAACGCGAAAAATTGTATTTGTGTAGACTGGAATATATCAATGAGGCAGTAGCAATATTTCACCTATAATATTTGCTGGTTAAAATATGCGATACCTTACTTGGAATTGAAAAATCTCGCCGCAGAGATTGAAAAAACCGACGAAAGTGAAAAGAATTCCGAAGCATACAGCGGTGTATACGATATTTAGAGGAAAAAATTTCTGGAATTAAAATGGGGTCAGGAAATGAGACTATAAATACATACATACGCAAATAATCGTTATATATACAGTACATTAAAAACATTTTATTGGGAAAAATTGGAACAAGACACTTTCATCTTCCAATTAATCCTTCGTAAGATTGTCGTACAAATACATAAAATGGATTTTTGAACATTAATTAAATAATTATTATACAATCAGAAAAAAAACCGAAGTTTCGTGGAGGAAAAACTGATATTAATGATCTCTGAATGAATATATCCATTGCAGGAAAACACCCACGAGGAGAAGGGGGTGTGAAAAACCTGGGAACTTTTTAGGAAAGAGTTAAAGAAAGAGAGAGATACAGTGTAAAATTGCGAACAATAAAGAATTAAAAACTAATTAACGTGTACAATATATATCAGAAGATAAAAATTCTTTGCCATTGAATGCTGAACATAAAGGTTAACATCTTAAGTTATGTATAGTATTAACAGCAGATTCACAATTAGATGCTTGTTATACGAGTATTACATAAAAATAAACCATAGCATTATAAAGACGTATGAATTTCTAAACTTAATATTCTAATATTAGTATGTTTTGAGATCCAAGCTATGGAGATTGCTTTCAGCAGGATTTGTGAGCATCCTTGTTTCTCCTTTTCGTTATATTTTTTTCTTACTTTTACTAGCATGTGATCGATATTCGTCCATCTCCTGAACATATCTCTTAGTTCCCCTCCATTATAATTTCAATTTGATCTCATATTTACAGGATCTATTCAGATATATAAGATTTCAGATCTTCAGAGATTCAGAAATTCAGAGAATATTTATATTTTAATAATAATCAGTCTCCATCCCTGCTATGGAAAATAAGAAAATAAAACCTTTTCGTTGCTGTCTCATAACTGGCGAGAAGTTGGGTTCATAAGTCTTTTTAATGGACGCCTGGATGCATATTTGAGTTGAATATGAATCGGTTGAAATTTCCGGAAAAAAATCATTTCTCGAAATTAGATTAATAAATTATTGCGATCTTTAGTCTCTTGTGGATCTGGATTATTATATAGTATTAATTTGATCTCTACGAAACGGAGTTCGAAAGTTAGGAACATGATGTTTTTCCACAAATGGATCTTGCCGTTTTTATATTTCAAAAGTCATGGATGACCTTCAAATCAGCTTTCATGGAATGAAGAGTGTAACAGCGCATTTAATAATCTGATGCTGGCAAAGGGTTTCTCCTAGCCTCAGGTGTTTGCGCACGTAAGCTCTCATAATATGTCACGACACATTCCTCCCAGGAACCTGAATCCAGGAAAGAATATTCTTCCATAGTATCACAAAAATTTCTATTCATATCCATTTTCAATCCGTATTCCTTATTGCGAAAATTATTATCCAAGGCAGATAAATTTAGGGCAGAAAATTTCCAGCGCCGAATCAGCAGTTAAGTTCTTGTGCATATCCTTTAAATATCTATTTTCTCAAACAAAATAAAATTTAGTTATAATAGAATTATTTTGTCATCTACAAAGTTCTAATGAAAAAAGTAGATTTATGGAAAAATCAGAGCACGGAAACTTAGGATTAGAATATCTTCGCTATATTTCACAACAACGTATTGTTAGTATCGGAATAACTCTTATTTAATTAATTGAATATCATTAGAGTCTGCATAGAACACAATGCTTTTACCTCGGCTGCACAGTAACCTGTTGCCTGTATTACCTTTTAATTGTATCTTATTGATTCGTTTGTTCGTTAAGAGTAGTAGAACAACACTGAATTTTCTTCCTTAAAAAGGATTAAAAGTATTTGTAGTAATGTACTGTTACTACTGTACTGGAAACAGGTCCTTGCCTCTTAAAGCTCATTATAAATTCAATGAGTAATTCCCCCATATTAATACAAAAGTCCATGAAATACTATAACATCTTAACCGGAAATAACTTAAGTGATGTAAATTGATCTATGACTAAGTAAGGGAGTTTAACTTAATTTTCCAATAGTCCCAAAAGAAAATAATTCAATGAATAGTGAATAGCAAGTAAAACATTGAGGTAAAATCTGAAGAGAATTTTTAAAAGCTAGTATGATCGGAGAAAACATTTCTATAGCTTAAATAGCATATGGTGGAGTATCCGGAATTCAAATCGGAATAAACTAGTTGTTCCGTGCAAAAATTTCGCCCAACTACATTAAAAGTAATTGATTTATCGGTGCAATTTCATTGATGCAAATTGATTGATCTGTGCAAATTTATACCATCATCAGACTGAAATTTTTAAAATTTATCATATTACATTATATTGTCAATTTATATTAATTTACTTTTAAATTTTATTTCTTCTTCTTTTTCTATTTAAAGATAATGATTTCGGTTCTGTTTCCAGAATTTTAATTTTTCAGTTCGGTTTCCAATCCGGCGTAAATCCGTTTTTACGGTTTTCAGTTCGATTCTGGTTCGCCGTTCTAGATTTGATAAAGGTAGGAGTGTGCATAATTGAGGCGTTCTTAGGAAAAGTCCATCAGAAAAGGAAGCCCGTAATGTAACATCGGGAGACACTCACTAGCATCATTAGGGAAGAGGCGAAACGTATGGGTCTCTATTCTGCGAGTAGGAAGACGTCCAAGGGATCTGGTCATTGAGAGAGGGAGAACGGCTGAGATGGGGGAGAGAGAGAGATGGATCCGAGGGAGAAGAATGGTGAAGGAAAGGAATTCTACGCGACGAGTCATTCGGAGCGGAAGATGAATGGAGCGATAAGTCGTAAAAAATATCGTCGCGAAGGAGAGTATCTCGGAGGTGTAGGGGGTGAAAATGGAGGGCAAAACGTAGAGACAAAAGTGAGCAGTCCGAAATCGGGCCAAGTTCCAACTCTTCAAAGGTGGCATTTCAAGAATGGTGTGGAATACCCCATTGTGATGGAGGTCTTGAAATTCCATTTCATATTTCGGTTAAATTTTAATTGGGAATTTTAGAGAAAGGATTCCGTTTGTGAATAATGTCGTAATCTACGCTGTTGTTGTAAGCTTTCTCTACAACTTTGCTTGTTTCGGTTGAGAAATTGTGGTATTGTTTTCCTTCGGTTGCGATTCAATTATTTCAACGTTTCATGTTAAATTGAAATAACACAACTTTTTAAAGATATAAAATGATTGTCATTAAGCTCTCTTAAATGCGCAATTTATTATTATTATTAGTTGCATGATCCATTTTCCTATGACGTCAATCAAAGAACTTTAATAAAGTTACCAGAGTTCAAAATTTGACAAAAGTGGAAATCACGAAGATCTTACAAATCGAATGGAAATTTCATTTATGACTTATGTCGCTGTAAGCTTCTCTTCCTTATCTAGTTTCCAACAGAGATTTGTTCCGTTAGAAGAAAAAATCACGGAAATAAATAAAGTAGTTTTCATTTACTGGCTTTAGATTTGCCTTGCCGGTTTAACTTTTCATATGTCGCTCTGTCATAAGTCTTGCGACTCTATTCTAAGGCTCATCCTTCCAATTATATGAACATGGAACTTTCTCCAATACTCTTTCAGTTAAGTGCATTATAATTAATAGAAAATTTAATTGAATAATATTAATTAAAATTTATCATAGATCGTTCCATTGCTGTCTTAATCGATCTGATAACGCTCAATAAAACGGAAATATTTCAAATAGAATATTTTACGCTGACTGAATTTTCCTCAAACGTTATGCAGCAGTAAACAAAAATCTGGTAGAATTCATTAAATTATATAAATTGATTAAAATCCACTAAAATTAAAAATAATCTCCTCTGATTTTACGAGTGTTGTCACCTATTCTAGCCACTTTTTTTCGTAAAAATATATTGTTAATATTTAAGGAAAATGAGAATCTGGGAAATATTAATGAGTAATTAAAGTAGTAGAATATGATACGAGAAACGCGATGACCCTATCTATGACACCAAGACTGAAGGAGGAAACGGGATGAGAGTATCACGACGGCAAGTTTCTTCGAAATCGGCGCAGTAGTTTAAAAGGTTAATTGGGAGACATGCAATCAGGCGCACAGGACATGATCATTTCGTAAGGCTGCTCATCTCAGAGGAAGCCAACACAACTAGTGAATCAAGGGAGGATAGGGAATTTCGTATAATATATGACGAGGTCAATTACTAATACATAAATGGAATGCAAGGGCGCATTCGAGCTAAGTAACGCTTATCCACTTTTCCAAACTATTCCTTGTGAAAGGATTAGACACGGAAATTTATTTCAATTATATGACTGTCATAGAGCTCATAAATCTATATTATCATCATTTATAGAGTTCGTATTTCATTAATAAGACATAACCGTTTTACATGGTATTTAATACGTATCGGCATGTAAGATCTTCATGGAGTGCGAATTGGATTCAAGGATTATATCTTAAGACAGCGTCAACACAATCTTTTGTAACTATAACTTAACTAAATTAGAATAATTTTTAAAAATATTTTCGGAAACAAGATCTACTTTACCAAGTAATTTTATCCTCAGCGTCTGCTACTACTTAAAAATTCAATCATACCTGTGGCTTTCATTCACCATACATTAAATTCGATTATACCGATATTCTTAATTCTGTTCAGTGGATTTGCTATCAATATTCATCACACTATGATCCTGCTAAATTCCATTTTGAAATTTTCGACGATGTATATACTTACATACCACCAACGCACTGTCCAGTGAATTTTTTTAAACAGTACAGAGTAGCCAATTTTTTCCTCAAATCACGCTGTTTTTGGATAAAATATCTATAACTAATGGAAAACATAGTAAAATCACCAATTGATAATATTATTGCTCAACTAAAAATTTGTTTTGTTCACTGCGTAGCTTTAATCTTGTGCGTATAGAGTTTTAGTGATATGTTTTGATATTCTTTGGCGTAAGTGTGTTCGTAGGCGAATTTGGCCCGCGAAGTTGCTCAAGTTTCTACCGAGACCTCCTGGACAGAAACTTTGGGAAAACCTGTCATACTATACTGCTCTCATAACCACGTATATATTCAGGAAAAGTTATGACTAAAAGTTTTAGCCTTACAGTTTCTTCAAAATGAAAAATAACAGAAAAGGAAGGAAGGCATCTTTCAATAGTATTATTTATATTTCTGTGATATCATTGATGTTCTGATATAAAATCAATTTCCTTAAAATTCAAATAGAACTTTGAACCGTGATTATTTTCGGTTTCATTGCGGTTTCGCTCCGGCAGAAACCGTCGAACCGAATCAAACCGGTTTTTCGTTCCGATAAAATAATCCCTGTTCATGATCGATAGTAGATTACACGAGACCTTTTGTTAGATTATTCTAATTAAATTTTATTAAAAAAATATTGATATCAAAGAATAAGGTCAGTTAATTGTACATTAGTTTCAAGTCATCGTTTACAAAATATAACTACGGTATCGCTCGATAAGAATGCGATTCGGTGATCGGGACGGAAAAATAATAATACTTACTAATACATAATAAAATAATAATGACGGTTCATATTCAAGGTTTTTGAATTTCCGAGTCGACTCCCGTTTTCTCTCCGACAAAAGTAATTTTTTTCAGTTTCAGTTTTAGGTTCCGACTTAGTTTTCCCTCAGGCATAAATATCGTTTTTCGGTTAGGATCCAGTTCGATGCCTCGTTAATGATCAGTTAACGCAGTGTTCTTTGATTGCGTCTTCATCTACGACAGATGATATCACTATTCCCAGGTTCGGATGGGACCAGACGATCTGGAAACTGCAAGACGCGAGAAATTTCAAAACGTAACAAATACAAATAACATATGGACTTGCTTCACCAGCTGACATCGTTTCGCATAGAGGAACAGATTCCGGAGCTAGTCGCTCGTTAGGGACCGATAATGGCATTTTCTTTGAAGCATATCCAAGACAAGCACATCTGTACGGCCCTTCTTTACGTCTAAATTTAAGTTACGTGACAATCGCAGGAATTTTATCCCTTCGAGATAATGAACTCAATGGAAAAAAACCATAAACCCCGCTGTCATGGATGCGAGAATTGAAAGATTAGGTACCATTTCAATACAAAGAGCTTAAGGAGAATCCTCATCCCTTAAGGCATTGCCGTGATAAACTGGATGGTTTCTTTCCGTTCAGAAAATTCTTCAAACGACAAAATGGAACACGGGTTGAAAGAGGGAGAACTCGTTGGGAAAATGCATGCGATCCGAGGTCGGAAGTTCCCGAGAAGATTTTCTCGAGTCGTCCAAAAATATCTGAGAGCGTCTGAGAAGGGGAATGAAGCCTTGCGGAAAAGGTTTATCCCGCTGCCCATTGAAAGAGAGAAGAGGGACGGAGAGGGAGAAAATCTTAGCCAAGAGACGTTGAGGTTGTTAAACCACCAAACATTCAATAGCTCTCCGTTGCTAAAATAGGCTTACGTTCCCTTGCTCAAGTGAAAGGTACACGAAATTGTCGGAGAATTTTATTGTATGAGCTTAGTAGTGGTATGAATAATGATAATAATAATAATCATATTTTATAAACTCCGTAAGACCACATATTACATGGCATAGAGCAGGTCAGTTTCAATAAGAGATAACAAATAATACACGATTATAAAGATGGAATACAATGAAACTATTTGAATAAAACACAATAAAACATACACAATTTATAATAAAACATAATACAATAATAAAACAGCACAAAATAAAACACAAATAAAGACGAATATCACTCAGGAATTCATTAATTCTGTAATATATTTTTTCTAGTAAAAAATTTGTTAAACATTTTTAAAGAGATTTTAGAATTTAGTAGGAGGATAAGTAATGAGGTTCTTTTAACGAGAGTTTTAGTATGTGATTCATAAGATGAATGTCATATTTGCACCTGGTGTTGTGATGGTGGAAAGAAGAATTTGTAGGGAAAGTTAGAGGATATGTTTTATATGATCAGAAGATAATGAATAACATTACGATAATTCTGAATCCTAAAGCTGAATCTAAATAGAGAAATATTTCTCCTCAAGCATAAGCATAGATAACATTATATCATACAATATAATAAATGAATTTAGTCTTTGAACATTATCCCTTCTACTCAAATGAAGAAAATCCATTCCTTTACTAGCGCTCTACACGTTCCTGTTGATAAATATCGACGAATAAAGAAATTTCACGCTCCTTCGGATATAGAATAGAAAAAATATATACTGCATTAGCTTTTGTTTTTTCATTTCCGTTTACTTCATTGCTGCAATAACATAAAAGCTACTGATATTAATTATATGAATGATCCCAAATAGTGGCATGTATCTTTCCTCACAATCTATATTCAATACTGTGTAACGTGTTACTCAGGGGGTCTTGGTTTTACATATAAATGGAAGTTTTCGACTCATAGCATTCTAGGACAAAGAGATAAGCTATAATTAAGTACCTCATTCCTGATCTTACTTAGTATTCCTCATTACCACTCCAAACTTATCAGTAATCATTTGTAGCATTGAGAATCCAACAAGCTTTCGGGCTGATGGCAATAAAATATTAGTTTTCGCAAATCAAACCAAGAAAAGATTTTTTCACTACTCTATAAAGTGCAACATATGTCTCTGTTTTGTTTCCGATTTCCATAAAAAAATATCGATTAAGTCTATAATTTTCGTATGACGTATTCATATGATGTGGTACTGAAAAATCGAGTACTAAATGGGGTGCAAGAGATTATCGGTCCAGGCGCCGAAGCCTTTAATCATGGGGATCAATGCTAGAGAACAAATATACAGGAAAGAAGAATAGGAGGGAATGAGGCGGTGATTGAAGGCCCTTTTCCTTCCCTCGTTACTCGTGGCGTGAAATTGCGAGAGGCCAGAGTGCATCACGCTCACATAAATTTCCTTCGCCTCCGAGAGCACTGTTTCATGGACGATCACTGCCTGACTCTCCTTAAATACATCTCCATCCCTCTCTTTTTTCGTGGAAGCAAGTCCCGCTTCGGAATTCGAGGCAGCCCAATGATTCTTGGTCAATTAGCTCTCAAACAATGCGAGAGTACGGTTTAATCGGTAGGTTTCCGAACTCTCAATCACATGCACTCCGTAAAGTTTAATAGGTAAAATTTTATAAAATTTAAGGTGTCTTGAATCCTCTTCTCTTATACTGGAGCGGATATTGTAGTGAGATTCTGTTTCCTGAGATCGATTAATTGGATAACCTTATATTTTTTATTTCGACAGAAGATGTAGTTATTACTTTCTGGAATATTTTTGTCACAGTTCATGCTCGTTTCAGGCAATTGATTGAATGAATCCTTTGATTTCTCTAAGAGCTTCACCATTCCCTCTTTCCCTGAAATTCTCACTAATTCCATTTTTGGGCTTGTTATCAGTTATAATTGTTATAGTATCATTCCATTTCCATACTTAATGCAGATTCTCGGATTATTTTGCTCTTTTCTTTTTCATCACAATATAATAGAAAAATATCCTCACTAGTTTCATTCTGAGTTTGACGAACCTAAAAGGGACATTTTTTGTGGAAGGAGTACGGTTTTAGTGTTAAAGTTAATTTTATTGATCGAAAATTTTTAATTTAAATAAATTTTCATTTTTTATCTGAAATTTTATTTGTATACCAAAAGTCAGGTATTGCACTATCAAGGGGAGTTCGACTAGTTACAGTGTTGGTGCAATTTTTTCTATTTCGTTGTAAATATTGCTTACGGAACATTCTATAATCGTTCTGTCTATTTGTTTTATTTTACCGAGAAACCTGGAATTTTCAAAATTATTTCAAACAGTAGAAAACGGTGGTGGTTATTGCAATCTTTCCAATAAATGAAAATGATATTTTTTGCATCGATGCTGTTTAAGAAAAACGCGATCGATGCTTGTACGAGGTTGAAACTCAGAGTACCATGATCAGGCGATAAAGGCATCATATTCGGCATTCATTCTCCCATTTACTGCCACACCTTCATGAAAGCTAAATTTAGGCAGTATTCTTTTTTGGTGGAAATGAAAGCATAATGCATGGTGAGAATGCCCTCTTATGCTACAACGTATATTATGAATCAGAAATCATTGCCTTCTCTTACCCCAGCTCGAGCTTTCGTCACGTCAAGTATGGATAAACTTCCAAGGGGGAAATTAAATCCCAATTATTGAAAAACCGAGCGTGTTTATGCTACATTTATTTTTACCCCTGCCTCCTACTCTCGAAGCCAGATGGAGAGAAAGGCGTACTGCCAAGAATACAAATATTACAGCCATGAAATAGCCACCAGATTCGCCCAAACTGTTATCCAAACACCCATTGAAGCCAGTTAATATTATCTCTAACAATGAGATAATTACTCCCTCGAAATTACCCCTGAAATCATATGAATGATTCTTGCGTAAACACCTGAGAAACAATTTCCGCTTAAGTTTCTTTATGGGGCGGGAAAATGGCTAATTTTCAAATGTATCTGTACGAGATGTACCATTTATATCACCGATTTCCTGTAGCTATTGATTCAGTTGTTACCTAGGAGATAATACAGTGTGTTTGTTTGGTAGCTCTTCTTACAGTCGGACCATTTTCTGATTGATGTCACCTTGTTTCCGAGGGAAAAAAATGCTTCACCACGTGTAATCTGCGAGTTCCTAACAATCGCTACTTTGAAACATCTGGATCCCTCCCAAAGTGCGAAATGCGTCAGTTGGAAGTGTACTAGAGGTCATCCGATATCCCTCCCGTCCTTTCTCTTAAGGAAATCTGCTGCTTTTCGCTGTTTTATGAGGCGTTCTACCATCGGTTCCCATGAATCATTGGGAATGATGCCATAAAAAGCAACCGGCTACGTCTCTTCCATAGTAGAATCGCAGCTCTCGAAGATGTGAATTAATTGAAGCACTTCAGTCGTGAATTTGTCGCGTAGTTAGTTGGCAGTTCTCTATTCTGAACCTATATTTCCTTGAATAATATTCTGTGATCAACGCAATTGATTTAATGCTTTCCAAAATAACATCCATCTTAGTTTCAAACTTAAGAAGACTGCTGACAAAGAAATTTGAAGATATTTTGTACGTGAAAAGCAGAACAGCAGTGCTGTTATTGGGGTTTGAAGTAAATCCATATCTTTTGCGGAATGGCTATGCAAAAGAAAATGAATGCAAGAAATTAGATCAAGTCGATGAATTGATTTGAACTTTATTTAACTTCTACTTCCTTCCTTCCTTCCTTCCTTTCTAATAACTGACCCCATATAAAGTTACAGCTGATCTACACTTAACTAAGAGAAGAATAAACTAGTAGAATATCCAAAAATCTCTTAACAAAAGCGTAAATTACACAGTAGTATTTGAGCATCCCACAATGATATGTGTGTATATGTGTCATCAATTGATATCATACCAATTAAGTTAAGATATTGCTTTATCATTATCAAAATTTTTATAAATTATACTTAATAAAAATCATTTCAGCAGATTTGATAGAAAATTTATCGAGTAATTTAGGAAAAATATAAAGTTTGTAAATTTTAGCATCCATCGTTGAATACATATTTTTACTCTGGATCGAACAACTTCAATTCAAAACTGATCCATTATTTCCATCAAGTAATGAAGAAACACTGAAAAGAGACAAGCTTCGTTTTTGATATTTAACTGTAGTTGTTCGACTGCTCTCTATAAAGAGTTCTTCAACGTAGAAACTTTCCACGGATTTTCATAATCTCCTTCCAAAGACGAGCCAGTAACATTTCATACATAGTGATAATTCACCGACATTTCAAAATCTTGCTCTCCTCGGATGTATTTCAAATCGACAATAACAATCCGCAAATTGAGAAGAAAAATCGTTCCTTTCATACTCATCGATTATGATTTGACCATCATTCCAGTTATCCGTTTTTGGCTTTGTAAAAGTTGCTCGAGTTTCATCAAACTCTGGATGTAACGAGAACTACTACTCATCGTCTCTGCATCGGTATGAGTATAAATAACAGACTCAACATCATGACATGGGAAGTTGTAGCCTTGAGATAGGTACTCAAAGCAGAGCTCTGCAATTTCCTGGGAGCACACGGCTACTTCTCGACTCAGACGTCCATCCGGTTGCTCCAACCTTTTCAGGATCAAAGGAGAATAGATTAACTGCATCGGACGGGTGTTCTTCATCCCAGCATTGCCGCATCATTAATCCAAAATATCATTTCGTAAGTCAAACGGCGTTTGCACGGGTGGTCCTTTTCATCTCTGGCAGACCTCTTGGCAAACATTGTCTCAGCCATTCCGTGCAGTCTACCAAAGTTTCACTGGTGCGCTTTCAGAGAGACGTTTTCGAAATCTTGCTCAGGGAGTTTAAGGGATCCTTACGACCGTTTCGCACACGATAGCTAAAGTTGCAGTAGCAATCCTCTCGAAATGCGGTTCTCCTAGGTTCTATTTCTGACCGGTGATGGATCGGTGAACTCGGTTTCGTAAAAGGTGTTGATTTGCTCAGCCGAGAAAGGATCAAGAGAGAAAATGTTTGGAGGATCGTTGTTTATGCTGAAGGATGTCGATGAATCGGCGGATGGTAGCAAGCTATGTGCGGTTTATTTATTTCAGTGCTGGAGTTAAATTGCAGGCCTTAACAGAGGACTTTTACACAAAGACGTAGGAAATTGAGTAAAAAGATGGAATGAAAAATTTAAGAATTTTAAGGAAATAATATCACACTCAGTGGGAACCTATTAAATTTAAGTACTCAATACGTTAGCCTAATTAGGGAAGTAATCATTTTCCTTTCAGAACAAGCAGAAAAACGTAGTGTACAAGCTCATGTTGAAAGTTGATTTATTTACAAATCTACTTTATCTCTTATGTTTTCTTGTCTGATCTCCATCTTCTCTTCCGTCACCCTGTAATGCAACCCATCAACATACGTGAAATAATAAAGGTAATCGTACCGATACCTGGAGACATTCCATTCTACCTTAATATTCAAAGGTAAATCTAAACGATAAGTGTGCAATTTTTTAGAAGAAAAAAAGAATAACAAGTTTTTTCCTTTGGGTTAATATCATTTTTTAACGTGAAGCAAATTCTCACTATATTTACAGGGCCACATCAACTTACTTTTTCTTGTATGTTTTCGGAGTATTAGATGAAATAATACTTAACTGCGGTTAAGACGGACAAAATACTTCTAGTTGCCGTGCAAATATGAAATTTAATCCATTTATTATTATTTTATCACGATTTATAAGTAATAAAAATAAGTATTAGAATTTTAGGAAAATAACAGTCGACATTTTTCAAAGTTAGCGAAATGTCAGAAATGGCGTTACGGCTCACCACAGCTCATAAATATGATAGAACGATTTTTTTTCATAGTACGTAGCACTTTTTCGCCTAAGATAGTCTTTATAGGTACCTTCTACCAATAAAATTGAAATGCAACAGGCTCCATTGAAGGCATTCTGCCTCAATGAGGAAAGCAAAGGCAAACTACCCCACTTCTTATCTTGTCTGATAAGCCTCATTCCCTCTCCATAGATATTGTTAGCTATTGGTGAAAGGATGAGGCTCAAACCAGCCTTCGGGTTACTTACTTTATATCCATATCACTATATAGACTTTACTCGATCAACAAATTTTTATTTTATCGTGATTTTATTTTGGTGATTAATTATATCATGCACGGAATTCGACTGCCAATGCATTTATTTCTCATTTTTTTAAGTTGTTGGAGCCGTTCAGGGACTATATGCCGATGTCAATGCTTCACTGTTTTAATCTCTCTCCAATGATGGTTTTCAACTTTTCTCTTTCCTCGTATCTCTTTGTGTCAATATGTCCCCCTTACTATCTTACTGTCCTTCTAATTTTAATTCAGTCTCATCAGTAACTCAGTCTTTATTTTACGTCGTAATCGATTCTTTCAGAAGATTTCATTACTTCTAGAATCCAACTTGTAATCGTTTTACTTGCCCCAAGATTTGAAAGGATCTTTTTTTAACTTATTTTCATCCATTATGTTTAAATATCCAAAAAATTAATTCTGTTTAGTTTTGTTTCTGTGAGGATTTCTTGAAACAGGTATATTTCATCACGAATCCTAATTCCCTCTTTAGTTTTAACAGGAGCTAGAATTTGTCTAATAATTATTTCTCTTAACTTCTTGGGATTTTATACAAATTTACATAGCAAACATGTCAAACCACAGAGTCAAAACTATGAAGCTAAAGTCGTTGAGGTATATTAAAAACAGTAACGGACCGATTACGCTACTCTGCGGGATGCCAGAGGTCATTTTAACCATGTTGAAACCAATACCATTCAGTTCTACTCCGTTATTCAGTATTTTAGTTCTTAATTAATACTAGCAACTTTTAACGCCGATAGTAATATATGTAGGACTTAGCAATTGCTATCTAAGAATCTAAAATTACGTCGAATTGCCTTTTATTTTCCGCAGATTTCAAGACATCACGAACCAAAAACGCCTGCTGAAACTCGCAGATTATTCCAAAAATTATTTCTCTTTACCTCTCTTCTTCATACAAATTTACAGAGAGAACCGGTAGAACCACGGAGGAGTATTAAAAACTATTTTGCGGTTATTAACAATCTAAGCAATTTGTAATGCCGCAAAAAATTATAGGTAGCTAAAGCACAAGGCGGCACATAGGGCCTTGGTAATAAATTCAGTTACGACCTCCGCGAAATTGTTCAACCGAAACCGCAAATTCTGTTGGGATGAGTCACTCGACGGCTCGTACACGAGTCGTCGGCGTTCGACGGCTCGTACACGAGTCGTCGGCGTTCCTTGCGGTCTATGGGTTCGTGACCCACCTCGGGGATTCGTGTGGGAATTCGTTTACTTTCTCCGACAATCGCACATGGCCACTTTTACTGCTTTCTCAGACCGCAATGCAACCCTGGAAGTGAGGCAATCGGTAATTTTAGCGAAAAATGCTTGGCTCCAGATCTGACGCGGGCCGCTTCCTATTCGAGCCACGCGCGAAAAAATGCCAGCTTTCGGAAATGATGCGCGGTGTCTTTATCATCGGCGATGAAACCGGCTGATTTATGGCTTTTTTCCGATTTGCCATGAAAGAGGCGGTGCCGAAAGGAGGTATGCGTGAAGTGCGTCGGCAAAAGGATACACCAGACACCAGTCCTGCGAGAAAGGAAACTTGGGGGAGTTGCAAGCGTTGAACGGTGAGGAGGCAATTCGCAATTGAAGAAATAATGGATTGGAAAAGTTTTCGGGGCCATTCTCTCCTTCACCCTACGTAAAAAGAGGCTTTGAAATATTCAGTCCTTTGTATCTCCTTTTAGCTCAATCAAGTTGAAAATTAAACCGTTCTAAATATAGTTCTTGCCTATTATATATAATTACTAATTACTTGTGATAATCTAGCTAAGGGCACACGCACAGGGTATAGAAGGAAATACCCTACAAAAAGGCAAGGTGCTATAATGGAAAAGAATTTTTATATTCTTTTCTATATAAAATAATAAAATAGAAAAATTATTATGTAAATCCGACTATAATAATAATCGATAATTTGATGCGATAAAAATTTAATTAAACATAACCAATTTCGTAACCATTTTGCACTGGTTTTCTACAATCTTAATGCTTCTGAATTTCTACTAAATCGTATTTTTTACGTTTCAAATTACGTCAAAAGATTTTTCAGCCGAGGTGATTAACTGACAAAGAGAACTTAAACTATATGTATGGAATTACATTTTCGGTGGACAGAACTCCATACGCGAGTTACGGTGAGGATAACATCAGAGTAATCGAAGGCTGAAAAATAACATATTGCACAGTAAAACAGATATTAAAATTAATTTCCTCAGACAATTTAACGGAAAATTGCACGTTTAAAGAATCAGGGAATTAATAGATATTTCTATAGTCATTCTTGCGAGCAGCATAAAAACAACGTTAAATCTCCTTACATACGTATAAATATTAACATATGTATATATGTTGTTATGATATATCGCAGTTAATGTGCATAGATCAATCAAGAAATATAAAATTTAATATATGCGTTATATAATAAAATACCGTTGCATAACTCCTCTGATGAGTTCAGGCTTAACTTTGTGGTAGTGAGAAACACAGAGATTCATTATCATAGCTTTTACTAAACCACTTAACCACCAAGGCCTGGTGATGTAGCACCGCTGCGAAACCCGGGTTGTATTTGCCTTATATATTGATTTAGTAAAAGCTGTGATACACAATTTATAATTGAGTTACACTCAAAAACAAGTTATGCTTTTCTCTATCAGAGAAATATATGCTATTGCACGCCTATGTGTTCTATTCTCTAAATTCGGGAGGCATTCAATCATAATAGATAAAATCGAAATGAGCCTACTAGCCGAAACGTATATCTCTCTTCAGCATTTGGAGATGAAGTATAGCACTTTCCTCATTGCTTCGTTCACTACGTGGTATTAATCTCCACCCCTCTCCTAATTTTTTCATTTCAGTCGCGCTAGCTTTATTTACTTTAGAAGCGGGAGACCATTAAATCTTGACGTAACACCCTGACTCCCAGAGTTCGAAATTTATTTTAAAAGCAAGAATTGACGCTCTGGCTTGTAGGGAGAAACCGATCTGGAGATGAGACGTCAGAGATGAGCCGCAGCGGGATATCAGACCTTATGCTAAAGCTTCTTCTTTTATGCATTCTGAGTTGTTATCGCACGCTGCGCTCGCATAAGGTTATATTTTGGGTGCTGTGAGTGGAGGGATATCAGTTGGGAATTGATGTTCGACCAAACATGACGTCACCTCGTGCATCCGCGGGTTGGAAGTTGCGCTCGAGATAAAACAAATCGGCCAACAATCGATATGATGACGGAGGGAATACAGAAGCGCGATGAGAGCACGGTTCTCTCACCCACTGTACATGAAGTCTGATGAAAAGAATCAGTGAAGGCTGGGAAATTCTTTTTTGGATTCCATCGGAAGCGACGCTCGTTTTATTCTGGACTACAGTCGGGTGATTAATCCAGATGATAGTCATAAACGATGGAAAATGGTACACTGGTTAATATTCAATTCATAGAAACGTCTCTAAAAACTTCCGAAGGCAACATGTAATACCAAAATTTCCATGGGAAGAGTTACTCCTTTCATAATAGGCTGCAGTTGGCAACTAGTCTAGGAGATAGTCATAAATGATGGGAAATGGCTTAGTAATCACTTTATGGAAACGTCTCCAAAACCTTCCGAACATGTAGTAGGAACTATCTCTCATTGTCATGTTCATATATCAATACTTCCAATACTCATAGACTTATAAAGTCTGATACTAATTAACAAAATCATCCAATTATTCTTTTATTCAACAGAATATTTTATCCTTTTGTCTTACTTAAAGGTAATTTAGCATGTGAGCAAGGGTTCCAAAAATCTTTAGGTAAATAACCCCAACTTCAATAGTCTTACAAAACCTAAAAGTAACTAATAATAATAATCCAATTATAAATTCTATCGTGTCAGGTCGTACTTCTTGCAAGGCCATCATAAGGTCATGGAAAAAAATAACACAGTAAACTTCCAGTAAATTCAACATTGTGAAAGTTAACTGTGTTATTTTTTCCATAACCTTATAATCCAATTATACATTTATACAACAGAATATTCAATCATTTTGACTTATTTAAACGTATTTTAGAATGTGAGCAAGGGTCCGAAATCATATTCAGATAAATGAGGCCACTTTCTTAACGCCCACTTCAGAAAACAATATTTGCCGACTGGATCTCTGTTTAATCATGAAATATTTATATTCATCATAATCTATCCAACGGTAATCCGGCTCTCATAATTTATTTTTTCAGTTCTTTCATGGAACGTTTTCCAGTAATAATTTTTTATACGTTTCCTAGCCTTTTCCTTTGACTTCTCGTAGCTAATCTTTCCCTCTCATCATTTCAGTGACGCATTTTAACCTCTCATGAGTGCCAAAACCTTGATCTTTTCCTTATTACTTTTTCTACCTAGTTCTTTTATCATGATTCATATTTATTTCGAAAAGATACAACCGAAAAAAGACTGTTAGCTGTTTGTTCCCACAACGCGTTCTCGTCCCTTGAAATTAAAACTCGGAAACTCCTTTTAAAACATTCGAGGAGTTACCTACTTACTTTCTGATTAATTGGTACACTTTCATGTTCTTTATGCTTGAAATGCGTCATTTGAAGTCTGTGATCTCATCCACCGAAATCGTTTTTTCACTGCCTAAAATCTATCCAGCTACCGCGTGAATCACTTGCATTGATGAATTAACGGATCCAAAAAGAATGTGCAAGGAAAATTCTTCTTCCATTACTTCAGACGTGCTGCAACCCTCTCCGAATTTCAGTCCTCTTTCCTTAGTTGGTGTTTTCTACCTGTAGTTATTATCAACGTTTTCGTTCCTTTTGTCACAAACGCACCAATGTTTATTTGCGTATTTATAAGAAATTGTTCTTCAACGGCTAGTCCCTTTTGACGAAGCATATTGATTTATCAGAATGATAAACTTAAAATTCCTACAGGAAACTACGAAAATGGTGTCTAAACTGTCCATCATATCTATCCTCAGTGATAGAATTCATAGGATATAATGGTAATAAATCTAAGGCTATTTATGAAGGAAAAGTATATTTTTTTACATATATAGCATTTCTCCCGTGCTTCAAACAGCTCCGCTTGGGAAAAATTATTTAAGGGCTCACTACTTTCAAAGAAACATAAAATTAAGAATTATATTTATCTTTAAGAATTATTTAAAATTTCCTCTCTAAATACCTTTTATATGTATAATACTTTACTTATATAATAGGAAAGAGGGTAATGTAATGAAATTGGCGTATAGAAAAGTTTTTAAGCAGAGATTTTTTCTGAGAAATTCAAATGAAAACTAATCCTTCAAGTCGATAATTAGGAATTAAATCAGCGCATTTTCTCATCAGCATAACATTTTCTATCGTCTACCCTGATCATAAGGAATATTCGCATGTGCATTCATCTAATCTTGCTAACATAACTTTGCCAGAGGTATTGAGAGCAGCAAGAATGTGCCATCGCTGTGGCCTTATGGGTATTAGCGAAGTCTCCGATAAAAGATAATCTCCAAGACCGCAACAGCGATAAAGAAAGATAATTAAAATTAAGTTAATGAAATTTTCTCCTAGCGACAGTTTTGCTAATTTTTAGATATTTTTATCTACTGAGGAAGATAAGCTATTAAGCCTTGAAGGCTATGAAGTAATGAAGGAAAAAATGAAGAACATTTTTATTTTCGCCTGGTAGAACATATTTAGCTGCGAAATTATTTAGTCCTAAACAGTAAATATCTTTAAAATATTTTCCCTTTCTCTCGTCTATGCTAATCATCGGTTCTTGAGTCTTTTTGTAATTAAATTTAATAAAATTTGACATCGCTTTTTCGACTAAAATCATCCATCTTGATCAAATAATAATACAATAATTTTCAGAATTATAAATAAATATTTCCCTTCATTATCTTACACGTTTCTTTCACATTAAAATTTTTCTCTGTTCAAGATTTAATTAATTCAAATTATATTCCTTGTTAGAATAGAAATATATGTATATATTTTGCATCTCCATCCACACGTCGAAAGGCGGCTTGCAGGGTATTGACGTTAAGGTTGATATATTTATTTTTATCCACATTCCACTTTTTTAATATTTACGCGATTTTTCTAACTAAAAATATATTCACCGAATTTGATTTATCGAAATTCATTTTAGTAACACTGAATGAATTCAATATACAATTTTGTTCGAGTGAAACGAAAAAAAATCAATTTAATTTTTGCGCATAGAAAAATTGAAGTTCAAAAAAACCCAGATTATCACATATGCCCTATAATAAGTGAAATATGTTAATAAAAAATTACTACCATAATATTAAATTATTTTAATTGCAGCATACTCTAAAACTTTTTTATAGCGAGGAATTTCCCCAGCGATCCTTCCCACTTTCGAACCCGTCTTGTTCTCTACGGTAGTTGCCACCTCTTTTTCTGCTCCGATAATTTCCATCTTTTTCACCCTGCATCTACTGTTACAGGACCTTGAAACTTCTCGCTTGGCAGTTTATCTTCAAGGTTTGTTTACTTTCCTGTCATAATGGATCTCCTAAAATAGTACGTCACACGTCTCTATCTTAAGCATGGGATTAATGAAAAATATAAGCCCAAGGATTAACGGTAGTGATCGGCGTGAATGGTACTCAAACCCAGAACTACTTCTGTCCTGGCTTTTTTCTTGACTCTGAACTACCAAGGAGTAACTAATTTAAACTAAACCTGGACAAATGTGATCAGTTAATACCTCATCCCCAGCCATTGAAAACTATAAGCTTCTAAGGCGTACGTGGTTCGTTTCTGAGATAAATGCGGTGAATGGCTAATTAGATACGTAAATTAAATGGCGAATATAGTGGCACCTTGTTTAACATCAGCCTTAGTAAACTACGTACTTGGTTAACTACAGTTAGAACATATTTCCGACTGTGATCGAAAAATTTCTTGGGTAAGTGCGCAGGCTTTGTGAAGAAGAACAATTTGTATTTTTTCCACAGTATTTTATTAAAATTAAAATTTTTCCCGCCAGTCTTACTTGTATATATTATGCTTTATGTTTTTGCTAGCTCACTTGATGATGGAGATCAATCTCTGAAACTAGTCGTGTTTTGTTTCCTTTTAATTTTAATAAAATACTGTGGAAAAAGTGAAAATTGTTCTTCTTCATAATGACGTATTTCCACAAGACATCACCAGAGACTGTGAATTTTATTTTATGCGCAGGCTTTGGTTTACGACAGTAATGCTGGAACGAATTATCTTCGTTAACCTAGGTACCATTGTATTTGTATGGTGATTGAATCAACGCGGTGGCAGGTAATGATATAGTTTTCTATGATAATGATATAGTCAGTTGCCTTCCATGTAACTTAGGCAATACCGTTATTTTGATTTCAGCGAAAGGAAAAGTTCCTTAATTTGTAGCAATGAATCGTCGCAGAAAATTTAGATATTAATGGGATTGTAAATTTTTATTTTTACAAAGAAAATGAAAAAGATCCTATACCTACCTAACTCTTGCTTTCTAATTTTTCCAAAATTTTACTTAAAAAAACAGGGATGCGTTGGTGACACCTGCAAATATACTATGTTAAATAATTTAGAGGTGCGAATTTCAAGAAATGACTGCTTCGATAATCAGTTTAAATAATTATATTCTTCAGCTTTAGCTTGAACTTTGGGTAACATCATTGTATTTTCATAAAATACATTCCACTGCTCACAACAATAAACTACAAAAATAACTCCGATTAAAACATCTATCATCTAAATAAACCATTTAAGTTATTTTTGCCTTTGTTTTTTTAAGTCCAGCGTAAACATAGACGTTTGGAAAATCTTAAAAAGTTACAGTCATGGAGCACAGCAATCCTTACCTTACCTTAATGAGGTGGAAAATTAATGAAAAGTATTGCAGGTAAGAAAAGAAAATTAAAACACGGCTGTTAATGAATCAGGCCCAGAACATTCCTTTTGCATTCCGTCGGAATAATTTCTTCCGGATACAAAAAGTACCGAGAAGGAACAGTGATACCTAAAAGTCGGTAATCCACGCCTTCTCGGTACTTTCTGTATGCGGAAGTCGCTAGTTCGACGAGCGGCTAAAGGAGGGTTTTCAAACCTCTGAAGTCTTACGGAGTTGATAAAAAAAAGCTGGCATCATTTGTAATCGAATGTTTCTAAATTATTTATTTTTGTCACTGAATGAATCCAGCCATTTTATGTCTACTCGTAAATCCGCCACTTAAGATTTCTTGTGGTTAATGTAAGCTTCCAACCAAGCCGAGGGTGATCTCTTCTTCCGAGGAGTCGCGAATGCGTTAAGGAAGCGAAGGAGTCTCCCAAACGGGACGGAGACAATGTGCAAAAATGTGAGAATAGGGTGCTCGTGCGTGTGTGAAAAAGTGAAGGTGAGGGACGCAAGGACGAGGCAACTGGGTTAGGGTATCAGGTTTTAGCGACGACTTTAGCCACACTTTGCCACTGAGGCCACGGAGCGAATTGGAGGGTTACAGGGTGTCTTATGGAGGAACGTTATGTGGAAAAAGAGGTCATAAATAAGGGCAAGATCAGGAGATGATACTTTATGCTAGGTTGCTTCGGTTACATAACTCGCAGAGTATGCAAGTTATTGCGGGGGATTACCCTGTTCAGTATGTGGCCATTGTATCCATGTACAATAATTGTCTTTTGATAAGCATTAAAGCTGAATAATCAGATTAATCAGCACACCCGGGATAAACTCTTTTGTCCATTGGGTATGAACAACTGACCATTAAATATTCCACGTCCAGTTAATGGAGAGGTCAGTATTGTTGGAACCCCTGGTTTCGTCTTCCTGTACATTTTCACTTTTCTTTCTACGCAAATAATTCAATTTGCTGATTCTAAGAGAATGACATCTTAATTTACAATCTAACCCTTCTTGTAGATAACAGTCTAATTCAGTAAGAAATGTGTTAAGCCGCACTACGAATAAGCCAATAATCGACACACACGCCTTATATAAAGCAAATTAGAGAAATTGTCGAGTCTATTGGAAATTACTTCAGTGTTCATCTAAGCTTCTAGCGAATAATATCTCATTAATAATATAAATAATAAATATATTATTAAAGACACTATATGAAATGGAATGAATAGGAAGAATGTGGATGAAAAGAGCACCGTTGTGATTGGAAGGGGAAGCTTATGAATATCTCATCGATTAGGGAAGAAGAAGAAATTAATTTTAGTTAAAAAAGAAATTTTATAACATATATTGCCATTTCTGTGCTACGGCCGTTGTTCATATTATCCAAAGTTATCAAAAAACGCAGTATTGAAAAGTAAGTTGATACAACGTTATGGATTTCGTATTGAGGATAACTCAAGCTGTAGTTTTCGTTTTCATGGAGAGATAAATTGCTTTATTAAGTGGAGTACTACGAATTTCAGCCGTTATACTTTGATTTTCTCAAGTTAGCATATCCAAGTAAGCCCTCGACCACAGCTAAATGGAAACCCCATATTATTGGTAAATATTCCCATTCACTTATTCCGACTTGCAAATTAGGAAGTCGAGGAAGTAAAAGATGAGTGTCGGACATGGAAGCCTCGGACAAAATGATTTCTGTTTGCGCCAAAATTTCCGATGCGTCCACATTTTGCATGGCGTATTTTAAGGAGTGATGTGGGTGTTAGGGATTCAGTTTTCGGAAGGCGAGACCAAGATTCCCTATTTGGCTTCCCCCCTCTACCTCATGCTTTTACCACTGTTCTGCGGACGCCCTTAGCACGTACTGAACCAAGTCCGCAGCCGCCTTTATTTGGATAAGACGTCGTCCTCCATGTCCAGCCTTTAACGCCCCCATGGCAAATCGCATAAATATATACTACGAAAGGTTATTCCTCCACGTAGACCTTCATTTCCATCTAACGGAGTTTTTAGAACAGCGGACTTTTATCACACCCCCGTGATATTTACCTTTACTGAATATATCATTCATTCCGCTCCTCGAGAAGTATCACTCAAGAAGTATCAACTAAGATTTTTATAGAAAAAAGGACAGCAAAAGGTGAAACATTCCAATACCTTTCAACCTTGACCGGAGATACTTTTAAAAACCTCGCATTCAGCACGATATATTAAGATTCCACTTCCAGCTTCTCCGTTTATTTCCTTTCTGTTTACGTATGCATCTGTGTATGACAGTTTAGTGTTCATAATATAATTTCCGCGAAGGCCGCAAGAGCGTGACTAATCGATGCATGGCTGATGAAACGAAAGATTTTTCCGAACATCTGTTTACTAATACGATGGCAATCGGTTCAGAAATAGGAAATTCGATCCATTTCTTCCCTCTTTAACTATATCTCTCAATAAGCAATTAAAGTAGTTAAGCAATTCATTATGATATAAATTACGGTAACAAATAAGGCTACCAAAATAACACTTCAAACGCTTTTCTGATTGCATAAGCATAGACATGTTTATCCTAAAAGAGTTCATCCAAAATTCATCAAATAAAGCCGTAAAAAATATATAAATCAGTAAAATATTCCACTCATTTATAAAGAGCGAAATCAACTATACATAAGCAGAAGCAATCAACTTCTCTTATGTCATACACGATTCCCTTTGATAAGACGATCATCGAGTCACGAGACAAACAGAAGCGGTCACACGTCTCTCATTTATGACCCTAATGATCGTGGAAATCTAAGCGCGTAAACTGCAATCTCAAAGAATGCGGCCTTCAGGAAATAACGCGTGGCATTTCTCTGCCGAAGGTTAATGTCTTAGCATGTCTGAGTAATCGTTGTCATTGAATAGCAAGCGTATATGTATACAGTGACATCTACTACGGAATGAGACCTGTTTTTACTAGAATGGAAATTTCGAGCGATGAGAGAAAGGGTTGCGGAAGTATTGCTTTTACAACGTCTATTGAACGTTTTCCAGCATTCTGCGGGAGGGAGTGTTGGCGTTGATACAGAATATTATGTTGTAAGACGAAGAGTGAATTCCGATCATAAATAGGAATTTGCGGTAGACATCTGATAGAAATAATTCATGTAGTGACTTATCCATTTTCCAACACCCGTGTGTGCGGAAGTGAAATACATTCGTGCTGGAATTGACGAATGGGATTCACTGAATTCATTTTTCAGTTTTGCTTTAAATACTCGCCTTTCCCATGTATTTCGTAATTGTTATGTAATGTATGCACATCAGGGTGGTCCTTATTTTTCGAAAATTTGAATTTTCTTCGGGACACCCCATGAAATTGTTCCATTTGGTTAGAAAATAAATTGTGTAAAATATTACTAGAATCGGTTAGCGGAAAGACATGCCGCATCGCTCTTGAAGTTTATAAATTTCATCAATTTTGGCCTTTTTTCGGTCATCGCTGGCGATTAGGGAAGCTTCCCCTTTTTGAACTATATCTAACATTTTATCAATGCATTATTAGACATTAACCGTGATTTTCGTGATATATTAATTATATACGCGCAGTATTTTTCGAGATCCAGATATATTATACATATTTCCATACACTTCTTTCCACTTAAATGTATCTAATATGGCGCTCTCCTCTTCCATTCCTTCAACTTTACTTTTATACCAAATTTTGCAATACATTCTCAAATTCCCATTCCCATTCAAGTTTCTTTCCTTCGTTTTCAGCCAATTTACGCGGAGTGGCTAAGATATTTCTCGCTCGCGGCAAGATTCCTTTGCTGCAATAATCCCTGTGACCTATGACTACGCGGATAATTTTTGTCATTCTCCTTTGACATACGTCCCGACATCACAATGGAACAAATACGCAGCATTTCTCCAACCTCTTTCGTCTTTAATATCTTACGATGCGATTGGGAGTTTTATCTCTCTCTCCCTCTCCCTCTCTGATTCACTGACACGTCACCCATACCGAGAATGAAAATCTGGTTCTTTTGTTGTGGATCACTTTGATTTATTTTCTCCGTGAAGTTGGAATGAAAAGGTGTGATCTGAAGACCCAAAGTCAACAGATGCCTTTTCCTTAGAAAATGACTATCTAAGGTATTCCTCTGGAGATATAGAACAACGCGAAAATATTACCTTGCATGATAACTCTTAATTGGTTCCGACTGTAGAATATTTAACCGATTCCATCGAGGGGTGTTGGTTTACATCAGTGGATGTCAGCCATGTAAAAAGAAAGTCTGTAAGGCTTGAGGAATACTGAATGGACATTTTGTTCTGAGAACAAGGTAACCGATAAGCGTACAAATTTACTTCTTTACCCGCTCTATTTTCCTAGTTAAAAATAGATTGCTAAATAAACGTGAACGTAAAATAGAATTCAGTATCAAACATCTTCACAATCAATTAATTTGATGTTGTATAATTAAACAATACATCAATAGAGCGTATGTCACATTCTATCTGCTCGAAAAACAGTCGTGAAATGCTCAATCATAATTGAACTTAATTCTTCATTGGTCATTGCTATCTCATCGATGTTTTCTCAGATTCTATCGGAAATTCATCGATTTTCAATATGCAATTAAACATGAATCATATTACGTTTTGTAGTTTCTGAGATAATTGAGTCACTAACGTCGGCTCGTTGGTCTAGGGGTATGATTCTCGCTTAGGGTGCGAGAGGTCCCGGGTTCAAATCCCGGACGAGCCCAACTTTTTTCGACCAAGAAGAAGACAGTTATAGTGTCAGATTTTTAATACTGAGGTCCAGGATTCGAATCCTAGTTAGTGCATTATTTTTTGGTAATTAGAAATAGTTAATTTTATAAGTTCTTTATAAACTAAAATTCGCCCAATATGGGATGGGAATTTTTAGAAGACAGGAGGCTCAATCAGAGATTTTATTTACTTTATAAATTCAAATAAAGTAGATTCATAGAAGATGCAACCGATATTATGCGCCTTCCTTGTTATATGGGCCGTTCTGATACCGTGAGAAAGATCAGAGAAATAGATGCTGGAACCAGTCGATTCACGAATTCACTTTTTCGTAGAACGTTACGCGAAAATAATCGACTAGGAAAGTAAATTCAAGTTGCTTGCACCCCCTGCCACACGCCGTAAGGCGGCTTGTAGGGTACTTATGTAGATTATATGTAGAAATTGTCAAATCTGGAATCCTTATGCTCTACGACACCGTATAATTAGATTCTGAAATTCAGTGAAAATTTCACTTGAACAAATTTGTTATGTTAATAAATTTACGTGGGATGAATTGCGATAAAATTGCTTTTTTGCAAATAACAAAGTGCATCATCATGTTTTGAGGTCACTTTAAAGGATTTTAGCCATAGCATTTCGACTCCAGAAGTGTACAAAGTTTACATTTTGTTTGTTATTGAATGAAGGGAGTGGTCTGAGTGACGTAAAACATCGTTAACATTTCAGTAGATGTTCGAACCTCTTATTTAGCCACTCTTCAACTTACTTTGAGACTTACGTTCCCAATGTTACAAAATATGGTGTCCGTAGCGTAACGAGGAGCTGGGTGGCGCAGATGTTAACTTATTAGCATATCCCTCATAAAGAGTGTGAAAATGGATGGTTCGAAATGGTGTAAAGCGTCATCTGTGCTTTCCGTCGGTCTTTCCGAAGATTTCTTAGCGGAGATGGTCGCTAAGTGACAGAAATTGAATTGCTTTAACTGCCGGTGGAGATACAAGTATTCGCCACATGAGGAAGATAATGGTCTCGTCACATCACCATGCAACAAGCAGATAATGGCTAATTCATTTTTCATGACTTTTTGTTTAGGACTAATGGGAAATTTTCACCTCAGACTGAGATAACATTCGAAGAATGTCTTCGTATCTCAACCATTGTTCGGAAGTTATTATGTAACTTCAACCCCACTAGTCAGTTCCTATGTTAACCCTTTTTAAAGAGTGTTGCTAAAAAAGAAACTGACGATGAGTTTTGAAGATATATCTTCAATATGTTTTATATCTCTGATACAGTGGTACTTGGTCAACAACGAATGTCTGTGATAAAAGAATGTGTTGGGTAATGACACAGGTTTTGGTACACGGAGACTCATCGATGGGTGGCGGATTTCCATAAAGCTTTCAAGAAGACATTTAAATGAGTTTTTCCTGCATATTTGACTGTAAAATTTAAATATATGTTGCGGGGAGGAGCCGATAAAAATTAATCTATTGATATTTGCGGTAAATCGTTCGTTGTATAACTATGGTAATCCGGGAACGGATGGGACCATTCCATGGACCATTTTATTTAAGTTTTAGGTTATTTTTCACCCAAAATTTCTTCCTAAGTTCCTTCTCTATTTCTCTGTGCACTTGTTATTATTGATTACGTTAAAGTGTAATTGGTTTTTGGTTTGATGGAAGAAAACTTTCAGTCGCAGCCTAGTCTATATTAAAAGGAAATTATATTATTCTCATTGCTTTTAAATACTAGGCCATGTTAT
This sequence comes from Pachydiplax longipennis, assembly GCA_036926295.1. Classification (NCBI taxonomy): domain Eukaryota; kingdom Metazoa; phylum Arthropoda; class Insecta; order Odonata; family Libellulidae; genus Pachydiplax; species Pachydiplax longipennis. The sequence continues at coordinate 39,539,352 of JAVFKF010000009.1, read as the reverse complement.
ATGCATAAAAGCTCAGTCCATATGTTACCAGGAAATTTGTCATAGGAGTATATAACGGACGAATTATAATTAGAAATATTACTTGTTTCATCATAAAAGTGATAAATGAAAAAGCATTTTATACGAATACATTCCTGTACTACGCATACCAATCATCTATAGCTGGTTAAGGCAATGATTTCATGAACTTCACATCTAATTTAAATTTAAAGTTAAATTTCCGTCCTTTAATTCTTCCGTTTCCTGTGTGTCGACTATAGTCAAAATTTACTTAAGAGAAAAATCTCCAAATCAACGCATTACAGCGTATATTCGTGGAAACCATAACCAAAACAATTGATAAAATTTGTACTCATCTCAACCCCTGAGAATATATATTCCCCGGAGAGAGTATTTTACGCTCACAGGCAGAATAACTGACCGCTCTTTCTCGTGTACGTCGAAATGTAAGGGGTTTTGAGAATCCAATTCCGCGGGGCGACGACCAGGCTCCGCCCCCGCCCCACACCCTTCCCGCCCCCGCCATTCCCACGCGCCTCTCTTCATATTTGGTCTCGGACGAGAAGGAGACTCTTGGAAGAGAGAATATATATCCCGGAATGCGTAAACAGACGTTAGAGCACTCGCCTTCCTTCGATCCGTTCTAATTTTAAGCAATGCTTATACGGAGGAAAGTGTTTTTTCCTCATGCCCACTTTCAGAAATGTCCGTAATTCAAACAGTGCCGCGGCACGCGCTCTCCGAAGAGAGTGGAAAGGCCCTTTGGTTGAATTTTATAGGGCGCTTCTATAATGGCCAAGGGTGCTTTCGATGAGCGCCCTTCGATTTCTCAATCTAAGACTTTCCGCCGTGCGCAATGCCGGAATTTGCACAATCTCTTCCCGAAGAGATCTTTCGCTCCGATGGGATATATTGTCTAACTGGAGTTTATTTTTAAGCTCTGGGAAAGGAAGGCATAAAAAAGCTGGAGGCATTAAAGATACGGGTGTGACGCAGGTTTGGTTTTATTTTTACACGCAACTCACTTTTTCTAACTTCCCTTATTTAAAGAATGGTATTTTATTTCGCGACGTTTTTCCGCTGGATTTATCGGCATCTTCCAAACAAGGGCTGTCCACCACTCGGGCCACGTGCCAAATTAAGGCTCATTAAAGTTTTTAGCCCTTCCCTAGTTTTTTCCGATGAATTTCGATCCCAGAAACTTGTATCAGTACGTAAAATGAGCATAAATCTTGAAAAATGGTGCACCACTTCTTTAATTATTCTTGTTTCAACTAAAACTCTATTTCACACATACAGATTGCCAATTAATCTGTTTACATGCATAGTAACGAAGATATTTTTGAGTATGTGAGCGGATGTTTGTGTTGATGAGGTTTCTGGCCCTAACAATATACGTAAAAATAGTTTAGAGAATAAAGGAAAAACTTGTGAAAAAGCTTTTGCATAAAAGAGTTGTCTAATGTACATTTGGTTAATAAAGTCTCTTAAGTGACCCCAGCAGTATGTTTGGAGAGCCTTGTTAGAAATGCAACTCTCCCTGTTATTTATTACTTAAAAAATCTGTTCATCGTAGCAACGCATAAAGCTAAAAGGTACCGAAATTTCTTTAACATTGAAGAAATATTTTAATACGAAAATTGAGAACTTTGTAATTGTTAAAAAAGTTTTAATTTTTCTTTTGACAGAATGATCAAGATTATGTAAGCATATTTCATTATTAACTGCACTCTACCAATAACGGTTAACTCATTCCATTTATAATACTTTAAATAATACGCTACCGTGCAGGCTTAAAGGCGAGAGTGAATCTAAAATCGAAAATGTAGATATAAAAGTTAATTTGGAAGGAGAGGTAACCTTATTGAAAGATAGGGCCATAAATATAAATTTAGTTGATATTTAATGACCGGATGTCTTTACACCAAAAAATGAGAGGATTGACTATTCGAACATAAAATTTCAGTAAATGAAACATTGACGCTTCTTTCGTAATATTCCATAATTTGGGTGCTTTACATATTTGCCCGTCCTAAAAAGTATCTATCGAAGGAAGGAAAAGCTGCTCACGTTAAATTAAATTTCCCTTCCCACAACGGAAAGGAAATTTAATTTACAGCATCAACAGAAAATGTCTCCAATCGTTCATCGTAATATTCTTTTCAGTCCTCCATACGGGAAAATATCGAATTACACAACCTCACGAAGCGTAGTGTAATTATGTTAAGTATATTACGCAGCTAGAGAATAATCGAGTCTCTTTAATGATTGAAGGAGTGGCATACTTTGGTATGACTCAAAATTTTTCGTTGCTACACCAAATAGCGGCTTTACCTAATAAATAGGCATGGCAGCTAGGGTTCGCTAACAATTTATTTTAAATATTCGTAGAAATTTTATGTGAAATTTAATTAGACCATAAAAAGGGTGCATTATGAAAGAGGGAGTGAGAAGTAAATCTGATAGTACTAAGAGACAAAGGTTCTCCAAACGCCGAACGCGGCGACCGTCTAAGGGCGATTCCCGGGAAACGGATAATCGTTTAGCGGTCCCAGTTATTCAGAATCCCGATGTACATTTCGGAAACAATGCTTCCATCTTCATGGGGGGTCCAATGCTGAATGCCAATGTTTTTTTTCTCTCTTCTAAATCTGATAGATCTTTCTGGGAACTGTGACATAAGAGGGACGAATATTGATAATGAATTTGCCATTTAAACCAGCTCTCTTTGATATCCTAGCATTTTTCGATCAAATAAGAACGGAGTTGTGATGAACTCTTGTTGACGAGATTGTATATGACTCGCCGCCAAAGCGTATGTTTGAATTAAGGCGCAGACATGTATATTGGTATTCCAGATCTATTCTCGATCGGACCCCTTTCGGAGATGAGGGTCACTCACACTTAACCTCGATATGAGGCAAGAATTGATATTCGCGTCTGAGAAAGAGCCCTCTTCACTCTCTTTTGGCCAAGAACGCATCTCCGGACCAAGTGAGCCCCTGGAATTTCCAAGCCTAAAAATATTAAAATCTTAGGCTCCGACAGAAATTTCCTATACTTCTGTTGAGTGTCTGAAGTTTCATGAGTTCTTATGGAATTTTTTTATTAGGACATTCTTCGCAGAATACCAAGTTTTCGGAGGTGCTGCAGATTTTGTGTGCTTAAAACCTTAAGAAAATATTTTCAGTCGTATAAATCAGCAATGCACAACCTTTCCCCTTCAAGGGGCCACACAAGTAAAATTTTTCATGCTCGCGGAAGAGATAAAACTTGGAAAAAATATTGATAGAAAAATGAACAACTTCGTATAATTATATTACTCATTATAATAGTTCAAAAAGAAACTAAGAAACAGGAATAAACGTTTCGTTAAATTTGAAAAAAATTAGTTTCTACAACTTACAACAAAAATTTTAAGAGCAATCTTCGGGGGGCAGATCCATTTTTTTTGTCATCCGTGAATTTTCAAGCCAGTCTAATCATACTCAGTCTAATCCATATTTGTTACCAAAGCTTAATATCAGCCAAATGTCTTTAACAGCCGAAAAATTCATCAGATGAGTTACTCGTAATCTAAGGTATCATTGAGTATTTTTAATAAATAATAATTTCATGATTTTTATTATTAATAGCTTTATACACAAACAAGCTACACAGTTCAAACTAAACTTATTAATCTTCATAAATAACCATTTTAACTACATAGTAAAATTTTAAGTCGTGAAGTAGTCTGGCGATCAACAAGCGATATGCTACCCTATTATCTTCTTGATATAGCGGAATATTCATGTCTGCATATATTTATATATATCAGAAAAGGATGAATTATATTTTTCTCCCTCTTTGTCTTTCGTAAGAAGAGTCAGTATGCAATAGGACAATGACAAATGTATCTTAATAAGATATATTTGTCAACATATGACGGATTTTTAAATAGAGTAAATTGCAAATAAATGTTCGGATGAAAGCTTTTAATTGAGAATTTCACCGTGAACTATTTACGCGAAGATAGACTGACAATGAGATTTATTTAGGTAGGACGTACTTATGATTACTGATATACCCAATAATCTGTAAGCGCAGCACAGTTTTATATATTTTTACACAGTACAGTTTTCTGTTCTATTTTGACTGCTTACAGTTCTCGCCCAGCTTATGAATTCCATTAGTGAAAGAGATTGTTAGATTTCTAGGATCTCCGACCAAGAGAAATCAGGACTTCCGAGAAAACCAATTTTATCTTTTCAAATCTCACGATACGTTGGCTTACAGAGTCTCTTTCGGGAAATACCAAGAAAATATGCTTAAGGATGTGTACGTGAACTTTTTTACAAGGATATCTTTCAGTTTTAGCGTGTTTGATGTGGGTACAGAACTAACCACCTTCAGAAATTTATCCCTTGTATTTATGTGAAATATGAAGTTAATTCACTTTTTTGCTGGGTAATAAATGTGACCAAAAACCTTTACGGTAATTTAGATTGAAGATATGTATTTAGTTTAACGAACTTTTACGAAAGTTTATTTTTGAAATGTAGAGCTTGAATTAATTCGACTGACATGTCAAAACACTATTTGCACATTCATGCGATTCTCCGGGTAATTCATATTTTTCTGAAAGTCGACTGATCAATCAATCAGCATACCTGGGCGATACCAATTGGGGAAGCATTTCCGCAAAATTTCAGAATTCAGCATTGGAGATGAAATCAAATTCTATTGAAATTGATATCCATTTTTTATTGATAATCTTCATAAAAGATACATTAATTAAACAGAGGAATAACACATTATCACACGGTATTCACCATTACTTCATGATGCATATAATAGCAGAAAATTATTGTTGCGAGAATAATCCATTTGAGAATGTTTTAAAAAGCTACAAGATAGGCAGAAGACGATTTAAATGGTCTACGATTCAGAACAAAGAATCCAAACTGCAATAAAAGTCAACTTTATCGTTATAGCGCAAACCATGTAGGATAACCGTAAAATCCCTTTTCCCATTTTACAATATCAAATGAAAATATAAGTGCAAAAACAACAGAAACGGATTCAACTGAATGTATTAACTCTTACGTTTGCAAAAATTGACATGCGCTAGCTTATTTCGTTCGAAAATTTTGCATTTAAGCGAAGGCGTTGGAGAGTTTGAGCATTTAAAGAGGGCACGAGTCTCGATTAACATAATGTGAAAGACCACTTATTTGGGAATGAAAGAGTCGATAAAAAAAATTCAAAACTCGCGGATCTACAGAGAGACAGAGCACTGATTACGATACCCTGAATTCCTTTGAATGACCTCTTTTATGTAACATTGAAAAGAAATTGTAAAGATAAGAGTTACAAATTAACGACATTCTCTGCAAGTTTAGATGAGTATGACATAATAATCATCGAGAATCGCTCAGCGTTTAAAAAAAGAAAAACTCAGAAAAGGATACACAGGCTCGATAGGAAACTTGATGCTTTTCGCATGAAAAAATCTCCTGAAGAAGCCTTTTACAGGCACCGCTGCATCTTAGAGATCTTCTTCGCAGGATTGCCCTCCCGTGGAATCAGTCTCTTTCCCTTTGCTGGCGATTCAAGACCCCGGCAGCAAAGCGGAAAAAGACAAATTCACGGGAAGATGACGATGAATCCGACGTGTGCCAAGGACTCGCGCGACAAACAGCTCCAAGCAGGTGCGCTGCGATGATTCCCACCATTCGAATTCCACGTGATGCAACGTTCCGTCGAGGGAGGATCTTCATATAGACTCCAGAGGGAGGTTTCGAACCAACAAGACACACCTATTCCAGCCGTAGATAACTCGTCTATGTATTTCACGAAGCGTTCCACCGATTCCAGGGAAACTTCGCAAGGGGATTTTGTGCTATTTTCTAAATGAGACAGGACCAATTCCCCCACTCCACAACTAATTAAGTGGAAGCCTCTATGAACTTTTAGTTGATCATATATTATTGACTAGGTCTCTATTCCTCGTTTAAGAGGCTTATTCAAGCCTGCCTTTCTTGTGTTATGAATAAATGTGACCCGAACATAAATTTTTTAGCACACGTTCGCCATTTTGATACGTCTTTGTTAACGCCAAGGGATGAAAAAGGTATTACCCTATCTCAGTGTCATATAATAGAAGAAATATATACGGATAAATATTAGAACAAATATATACGGATCGATTGCTGTTTTAAGGGACCCCAAATCCATCTACATTATGCTAAATCTGCTCAACTTTTACCTAATGGAAGCTAATTTACGCTGTAATGATAGCTACTAACATTTACGTGACTATTCACATAATTCTACCTAGGGTTCAATACCTGCTCCAATAGCTAGCAGTAGTAGTAGTAGTATTTTCAAATACTTCAACAGCTGAGGTCATTTTGTACACATTGGTCCCCACCGAGAAAAGAGCTCGGGACCCCACTTTCACCAAAGTCGATCGTGCAACTCATTTGGCTATCTGGGAGCACTTCTAGAACTAGCGAATAAAATTGTTGCACGGACAATCTAAATAAATCGCGGATAAGTGAATAATAACTTACGCTACAAACATCATAGAGATCAGCGTAAAGTTATGCAAAATACAAACGATGGAAATAGAATTTTTACTTTGCACATTAAGTTGTGCGACTAACCCAAGGCTTTACAAGAAGTGAAAATTTGTGACTTGGCTGGGACTCGAATCCAGGTCTCCCACTTTCCTTCATGCCCGGAAAATTAGCCTTAAATTATGAAATTAAGCCTTATGCAAAATATTCTGAAAATTATAACCTCAAAAAAAATTTCCAGCTAAAGCAATTTATATTGAGCTTTCGAGGAAACACCTCATGGCTAGACACCCAAAAATATTTATAAGTTGCTGACATCCTCTTGAAATTCGATCATCCGTGAAGTCCTCCGTAACCCTGCTAAGGATAAATGCGAGACAGCCGTCCTCGCCTATGATTCATCATCAGCTGTTGAAAAAATCCTTTTATGAATCAAAGCTGAGGATTGCAACAGCGCTTCCGAACACCTGATCAAAATACCGTTTATGGCGAATTCCTCTCTGGAGAAACTTAAAGACATCATACGTCCGATGTAAATAAACGATCAAGGATGTTTATGCCGCCTGGATGATTCATTTACCTCGAGCAGACTAAGATTCCGATGATCAAATTTGGAATGTCTTCTCTTGAAGGAGAAGGAAAATTTGCGCTCTCCTCGAATTGCCCAACGGTGAATTCAATTTGGTCTCAAGTCGCGTGCTATCGGAAGATTTCTTTTCCGTTTGAATCAGACGTCTTTCTGAGAAGGAAAATCGTGGTAGTCCGATAGTGAGGTGTGCGTCCACAATCAAATGTATTATTTTGAAAACTACGTGATTTAAGTCATCCAATTTCAGAACGACCACGGTATCATTAGAGGAACTGACGAAAAATCACCTCCGAGGTCTTTCTTTGTTCTTATAAGTAATAAAGTTTACAATGTATGATATAATTATATGATATTATAACTGGAGTTTGAATACGAAAATATTTACTTTTGCATAAATTTCTGTCTGATAAAACGTCTTGCCGAGATGAAAAAAATTAACATGATAGTTTCGCCTAATTTTGAAACTTAGGCTATGAATCAATATAAAATAATTTCCCACTGAAATCATTCAAGTTCTCGGGGAAAATTTATTCCATCTTGTTCTTCACACGTATGTATGATGATTTTTTTCTAGATAGCAAAGGGTGTTACTGCATTGAAGATTTTAGAATCTACTACTTCGGCCTCGATATTGTGATAGGTCTCCATTATAGAGAACTGACTAAAAAGCACTTACACCTTTCCCACCAAGATTTTATTATGCAGCCTTAGAAACCGTGGTCGCAATAAAATATTCTTGGTAAAGGTATAAGCGCTTTTTGGTCATTTTTTCTTTATATTGAAGACTTCATTTAAGAGATTTTGTTGTTATATTTTTTATTTGCTAATCGTATAATTTCTTCTCCTAGAAAAATGTTAACTAAAAACAAAACGCATTGATTTTGAGAAATACTTTCAACCTCGCCGTGTCGACGAATGAAATGAAACTCGCGCTTTTCCAAGTTGGATTGTTTGACAAGAATGGATTTAATAGGAAGGACAAAATATAATAGGTCCATAATCCTCATACAGTGCGATGTCACCTCAAATAAAAACGATTCCTTTAACCAAGAATGAATCCCTCTCGTCGACCCAATGAAAGAATTAGGGACGGTCATTTTGTTTACTCACCTCTCCCAGAGGATGAATCCGTTGTCGTTGAGAGTTGGTACGCAGTGCTGAGGATTCATCTGGAAAATAAAGGTTTTGCGTTAATAATCTCGGTATATAACTTCATCTAAAAATATGTAGGCAATATAAGATCCGTCTCGTGTTATAGTACTCCTACGGTGCCTTCTTTGGTTTAATCGTTCGATCAAAATGGAATTACCGTGTTTAAACTTGGGAATTATTCCAGTCGTTTCAATACCAAGCAATGGGAAAATCTCGCTTTAACATAATCTCGAAGTACTCAGCAAGTGCATTCCTTTTCTACCGGAAAGAGCCTGCTGATTAATCACAGCACAATTATTACGAAAGGATTATACAGGCGAGATTTAAATAAAGATTGCATTGTATTTAAAAAGGAATGATTGGCGTTAATAAGGCAAGGTTATTCACATTGTAGAATCATATCCTTATTTTCATTCTAAGGCTACCACAGATGGTGTGCAAGCATACCGAGAATATGAGTGCTAATCAGATGTTAAATTTTTTCAAAAGTGCTCATTTGCACTTCGTGATGTGTGCATTTTGATGCAAGATTTTTTACAGTTTTCACCAAAGGAAGTGCGTTCTCAACAGAATACCTTCTCTAATTTAACTAAAATAAAAATTTTAATGCGTCTAAAATAAGTGCAAGTAACCTTCAAATGTAATTGGGATCTACTTCCTCTATTTTTACGTTTGCCATTTGCATATTTGATATTTTTATTCGTTTGAATCATTGACAATATCTCACCGTGAATATAACCAGAGTGTAGAAGTTAAGCTTTTAATTGATGGATTTAAAAGATGCTTTCGAAGAAAATAATTTTAATTCAATTTGCACAAAAATGTTTTAATTTTGACACTAGAATTCTAGAAAGTAGATACTAGAAAGAGATATCAAATTTATCTCTATTAAAATCGAGAAACTATCTAAAACAAGTAAAAGGTTTTTGAGTAGGATGTAAAATGCTACTCTATCTTTTATATCCTTCCTTAAGAATCCTGAATTTCCGTGTTTTAAATCTGTTGTCTGCACAATAGGATACAGCAAGGGGAACCTTTTCCATCGGAATGCCACATTTAGCGCTCAGTCTCATAAGAAAGCCCGTATGCAAAATCATCAGACCACTAATGCGTTGCATGCTGCTTACATCCAAATAGTGGACCATCAAAATTTTATGCGGGAAAACGAATTCATTCGCTGAGTAAACTGAGAGAGAACAGTTTCCACTATTTTTCACTTGCCGACATTAGCAAGATTAGAAAACAAATTTTATTAGGAGTATTTGCATCAGGAATGTAATAAAGCGCAACTATGAATACCCGAAAGGCCTCAGGTTCCCCTCATCTAGTTTAAGGCATAAAGTTGTACATATGATAAAGTAGTCTACACAAAAGTTTTCCTAAAAATGAGTAACTTAGCCAAATCACCCTGCGCCAAAATTTTAGAAGCCGAAGATTATTTTTCGCGTTTTCGAAGACCATTCTTCTTAATGTAACGAGAAAATACAGTTCACGGACCAAGATAACACAGGTATCTCCTGTATAACTTCCTTATATAATAAGTTATTTCCTGTGTTGGATTTCTGATTCCTTGCACAATTAAGTCACTCGCGAGGAATACATCGAAGTCCACCCAAACATCGCGGATTCGAGACAAGCAGTCACTCGGAAGAAAATTGAACATCTTCGCAGAATTTCGAGATGAACCATGGAATTCTTCGCCCTTTCACCGTGAGATTTTAAGTCCAAACATTCCGTTGAACTTGCTGTTGGACGCAACACGCCTTTTAACCAATTAGCACTCTTTTTCTGGATCCCTGACCTCGATACTTTTTTTGTCTCGGAGTAGGATGATGTCACAAAAACTTGTTTATAAAGAAGAGAGGATGAAGAAAAACGGGATCCTGCGAGGAACTATAAAATCACTGTCAGCTTTAAACCAGTCATTTGAAAGGAATCAGGAAGATGCGTTTCAGATATTACTCTAAAATTCATTTGATAATCCCAAGCGACTAATACGCCGCGATTTTTCCATCTCTTATCCATTCTTCGGTTCAGAATCGCTAGAAAGATTATGGAATGCAACACGATGATCCGAATTTAGTCTATTAGATAATCTCGATAAGTAATAAGTGAATTGAAGTCTTGCTTAGGAATTTATTTATTAACCAGTGAATTAAACTCTCTAAGACCGAGATAAAGTCACATCCTTCAGTAAGTTAATCAAGTACTAAACCTTTTAAGAAGAGATGAGGGAGTTTAATGGAAAAAAAGTGTCCGTTAAAGGCTTTCCTGTGCTGACATTGAGAATCGCCGACAACACGTTTTCCTAACCCTGAAATTCCGACAGTGACTTACGCCGCTGCAGAGTATAATAATCCAAAATCGATGTTTCCTTAGGATATTTTTCTTCCTTAAGACGCATACAGCTGCAGATTTAAGGCAGTATTGGATCCGAAGAAATTGAGCGATAAAAATCCATTTTTACTAATGGTCCTGAAAGACTTACTTCTACTAAGCGTCCTCCTCCATTTCTAATAGAACTAATATCTTCCTTAATTTTTTTGCCTGGAAATGTTTAGAATTAGGCACCATGGTCATATGTTCAACGATCATTACTGGTGAAAACTTTTTATAGTCTAATGGTTAGCCTTCTTTTTACTAATACGTCGAGATAAACCTAAGTAAGTAATAGAAACTCGGAGTTTTGAAAACTCGAGAGGAAACAAAAAGAATTAGCTTTTATAAAGCCCATATAATATTAGAGTAACACCACGAAATTGCTTAAAATCACAGAAAAGCTTCGCTAACGATTTTTAGTTCTTAACTGGAAGACATAGAAGTAATGAAATAAATAGGTATAATTTTAGATGTTAACTGAATTCTGTTAAATTATTTTTTCTCTCTCAAAACTTTACTGGAGGCTTTATTAGAATAATTTCTATATTTACCGTGTATTTCTATATTTACATTCTTTCTTTCGCACGATTTAAAACCATACTTTGTTTATAACATATGCGAGGCCACTAAAATGTTTGGGTATCAGATTGTCGTGGAAGAAAATATGAAAAATATTTTAATTCGGCGAAGTCCGAAAAGAGAAAATTTGAAAAAAAAATCTGAACATTCCAGCAAATTTCATTAATTCTCTTAAATTACTCAAGCTCCCTACAAGCGCTAAGGGAAAATTTTTAATTCTAAAAAGGTCTTAATGCCTTAATTTCAAATCCTCACCCTAGTCGAATCTTCTTCGTATCTATTAACAAAAAAAGACGAATAAAATAATACACTTGAAATCCAACATCATCCGCTAACTGGAGATGCAATCTCAATGTCAGCAATTCCTGCTACTTTATCCCACGTTTATCAATAAGTCATCTTAAAAGTGTCTGATCTCATAATCTCTCTCATGATATCGCTACCGTATATCAGGTGACTACTCCCCCTTGTCCGAATATAAACTCAAGGCTTAGCAAATATTCGCAGCGAGTCGTGCAAACCGCGGATTTCATCTGAAACCGAAATCAGGTACGCCCAAGTCGCGTAAATTGCAATAATTTAGTAAATGCAGCTCAAGGGCGGAAACCGCGGCTTTCTAGACTGTTATGACGCCGGAATTTCTGCTTGAGCTCATCTCTTTGGAGTGGTAATACAAACACAGTTTTGCTTTGAGTAACCCTATGTTAAACTAGGATAGAAAATAGAAGCTAACATAAGGTTAACATAAAAGAAAAATTTGGAATTTTCAAAAATACTGTAGGTGGTTAAACTTTCCAAATTAAAATGATCGAGAAAATATTGCGCGGAACCAGTCGTTACTTTAACGCTTCACACAGAGACTTGCAAGGCTTCCGTGATTCTTTCATTACAGGCGGATCCAGGATCTAGCTTTTAAAGTATACATTGCCACAGAAAATTGCTAATTTAGAGCATGCGAAATTTTTTTCTTACATCGCGGTAATCAATTAATTTTCTCCTGACATCTGTTTCGTCGACCCTTAAACATTTCTGCGCCGTACTCAAATAGATGTTGCAACGCAAAATCCAGTCACAAACAAAGAGAATAAAATCTTATGTTTAAACTTAGCACTGACGCAAATCTGCCCAATTTGGCCACTCGGAAACGGCCATTAAAAAGAAGATCCGCGATCCAAATTTGGGTCGCTGTCCGGGGAACCACTGCCTTAAAACGCAAAAATATCCGGGGAATAGCTATTTAATCGGTAACTTGAAATTCATAGCAGTTGCGTATAGGATGATCGGATGCATAACGCAATTTCGCATCCATATCCGAAAAAGGTGCTTAAAGGAATGCATCTTCTCATACGGAAAAATTCCGGCACATCCACTCACCTTAACGAACCACGGCTGCTTGTGTTCCCCTTTATGCAACATGTCAATCTTCTTCAGGTCCACCTCCAGTTTGAGCTCCTTCAGACACATGAGGACCGCCCTACACGGCGGAGACGCCGTCATGTAGATCAGCTCCACCCCTGGCAGCCGCATTGCCCTCCCGATAAGCTAATTCCTCGGAGGTCGCTAAAGAAGCCCAGAAGGATTTTTCGCGTCCGAACGAGAGACCGTCGGCAGGGATACTAAGGCCTCTTCCCTCGTTTTTCCTTCGATATTTTTTTTCCAACACGAAGCTTCGCGTGCTTACCACTGCGGGGAGAGAAAGTTATTTTATTCGTCCCGTGGACTCCCTTATGCCGCGAAATGCCGGTGGCAACGGAGGGGACCTCGACCACAAGCTGACAGCAGAGCAGCTCGAATGATAGGCAGTCGAGAGCGTCGAGAAAATAAAAACAAAAGAAGGGGAGGTGGCGCCAACGGTGTCAGTTCCGCGGATTGGCTGCAGGGGGCGCAAGCGTCGGGAGGACTCGCGCATATAACATGCACGCACGCACGCGCGATTTTATACGTGGAAAAAATCGCTTCTGGCCGCGTGCTATATTTCGCGCTAATAACATCTCTGTAGAGGATGACGGAGCGGTGTGGCGAAGGGGAGGGAATGCTCTTGTGGGCGAGATATTTTCAGTGAGGCGGTGATGAGAGAAGACAAGTCGATTTTTCAGATTCGGAGGGTGTGGTGGAGAACTGGATGCGTATTGGGATTTGGTCGGCTCGGTTTTTTCTTAGTTTAGTGTTAACGTAGGGAGAAGAGACGTTAAGGTTAACACAACGAGCTGAAATGAAACCGTGCTTCTTTGTTGCTTGCTGAAAATGGACAAGTGTTTTAGTTACGCGTGATTAGTGAAGGAGGATGGTTAAAATTGAGCGTATTTTGAAATAGTTTGCTACTTAAGACTGACTCAACTCTGTTATGGAATGGATTTTTCAGATTTGCGTGAGAAGAAGTTGAATGAGTAAAATTTAATTTATAAGCATCAGTTATTTCAGTCATTAGCTGTAAACATTTACATTAGTTATTTCTATTGAGATTACTGAAGTTAACGAGCAGATTTAGTTGCGTCTTAAAAGGAAAGTTATTTAGCAGGGGAAGGTAATTAAGTAATGTTGATTCTTGCATCGAAATATCGCTTTCTTTGCCGGCAGGATAGCTTAAGCCATTCCTTTGTTAAATACCTACATATTATGCGTCAACTCATAATAGAATGAACGAACAATTTATGGTAGCAGTTCTCCACGGCCTACCGCTTAAGTATACTGTTTCGTATTGTTGTCACGTAAATCGCCCCGATGTTTCCACTTAATAAATTGCATATTTTTGCAGCATTGGCCTGTGATTACTAGTATCCGGATATTTCCATTTAATCCCCTTTCAAAAATACTGTATTAAAAATTAGTGGTTGCGAACTTTTACCTATGGCTTAATAAGGACCTGGAAATATTGAAAACTATGGAGAATTATGACTCTCGCATCAAAATGTTCGGAAAATGACCGCAGCAATGTTGCCAAGGACTACATAACAAGTACATTACAAGTACGTTAAATTTCTCAGGAAATACACTTGGAAAAAACCACCCGATAGCACGACAGTGAAAGGAATGAAATTTTCAGATGTTTCATAATTTCGAAGTGAACGCCTATTTAATGTAAACATAATCATGGGCGAATGACCTTAAGACTCACATTCTTTCCCAGACTAACACGGAAATGGCATTGTGTGACGTAAAATCGCAGACGGTTTCAGAACAGACTATCGGCAAAATCCTCCGAATGTTACGGATCAAAAAGAAAAATATTAGGAACATAATTAAAATATAGTAAACGCTCAAGTAGCATGATTGTAGCTCAAAATCGTAGCAAGTAAACAAAAATATGGGTTAGCGTGCATTATACTGTTTTACAGAGGGAATTAGTAAAGATTTAAAGACAGCACCTCGGTAAAAAGTTGAATAGAAGTCAACTCGGAACGAAGATACCATATCAACTCTTGGAATCCTTAACATATTCAAAAAAGAGAACGGGAAAAATAGTTCCTATTATAAATTTGTAACAACGAAGGATAATTTGAGAGATTACACGTGGATTAGAGTTCACTATGGTTGATAGAGGGAGATAGTAATTACAACGTATTAATTAAATATATTAATGAAAATTGTTTAAAAAGTTACCTACTGAGTTTTTATCGAGCTAGTTAGAATCCTAAACTCCTAAAACAAGAATCGGTTACGAATTTATCACAAGATTGGAACGAAGACAACTCCGAGAGGTGGAGCAGAAAATATGGTCACGCTAAACGGTATAATAGCTGCCACTCTTACCTTCTCCTCATACACGCAAGAAATGATACAGTACACTCAGCATCGCCTAACTAATATAGCCATCACATCGCGTAGCGTACTTTCCGCGGAATCCCACGTGCGTCTCTTTCCCGGCGTCACTCTCGAGAATTCCCCGCCTTCTCCCCTCGCCGAGTGGTGCGGTTAACTCCCGATGAGCAGAGAAGGGGATTTCCCCACCAACATGCCGATGCTACAGATTGAGGTTCCGGAACGAAAACAATGAAATCTCTCCTCTTCCAAAACTCGCGCATGCGTCCAAGATAAGGGTGGTTTTACCTCTTTGGTTTTTTCTTTCGGGAATTCCTTCCTGTCGGTCTTTTTCTCCATCTCTCAGCGTCACCGTTTCTCTTCTCCATAGCTCCTCCCATTTTCTCGCTTATTTTTATTACTCCTCCTTCCTATCTCGTTTCTTTTTACTTCTCCTTTGGGGATGGCGCATATATACGCGTGCGCAATTCGACAATGGTAAATGAAACAATTGATGAACGAATTTGCTGAAGAAAGTATTTTCACGTGCAAGTTATCGTCTCATAAATGAGCGCATGGCTGAATGATTAGGACCGAATTTTTCTTTCTGAGAATGTCAGTCGGAATTATACAGAGATATCGACACTAGTATTGAAACTGATTGAGTTTGAAGGCTCCAAAAATGATTGACTACTTTGAAGAAATCTCTACGTTTATCATATGGATTGATGTATAGAATGTCTTCCTCCTAGTCATCAAATGCAAGTTGGGTTCATTGCAAATAAGTATTATAAGTTATAAGTCTTCATCTCCATGTATTGATCAAACTACAAATACCTCATGTAATCCTTTTCATTCCAATATGTAATCTAATTCCCACATTACTATTACATGACATATTATTTATTAAATACAATGGAATTTTTATATTAACATAGACGAGCCAATCCAACTTGTATACCGAAAGCAGGTTGGATGGTAGTAAATTAAATCACGGCTATACATTGGAGATTCCAATATTAGAAAAAAATCTACTCATCCATCCACCTACCAAACCGAAGAAAATCTAGTTGTCTATTTGAAATACACCGTAATCTATTCGTTTAGTAATGTCTTTTGTTCGCAAAAAGTCGGACGTAAAAAGTTCACAATAACGTAATTTACGGACGAATTTAGCCCGATCGAGTTAAACACGGCCAGTGATCGAGTTGCGAATTCCGCTCGTCTTTTTTGGCGGAAGACAAACGAAACCGAAGATTCCGACGCCTATCACAGTCGTTTGTGTCAGTTTGCTCAAATAAACAGTGCCCGAACCTCGTGTTTGCAAACATTCCGTTACAATCAACCGTTACGCTTACCGCGTTATTCGCTTCCTACATTTCCTGCACCTATTTTGAAATCCTCGTTGAAACATTCTCCTAGAGCTTTGCAATTTCCTCATTACCAATCTGCGTTACGACGCTCTAGGTGTGCCAGTTAATTGCTAAAATTTCGGGAATTCCGACTGGAAACAATGAGCAGATCGACTGATAGCTCTCTTATTTGTAAATATAAAATGCGTCATCGATTAATTTAGAATATTGAAAAGAAACCGAAGAGAATGAATAGGCAATTTGAGTAATTAGGCGATCGATTGGTGACTGGAGAGAAGTCTTGCGGAGAAGAGAGAAGACTAAATACATTAGGAGGCATTCTAAGTAGTTCATGGAAAAGAAAGAAATAATAGAGGAGAGGTGTTATGGAGATGAAAAACGATTAATCATAGGAAGCTAACGACAGAAGACGTCGCCACCCCAAACTTAAAAGAATTGTTAACATTAGCTGGAAATATGATAGTTCATAGGATTGCTGTCAGGAGCACACTAAAGAAAACATTCAGCTCTTCAACTATCGAGTAATTATAAGTTAATTATATATAAGGTAATTATATATGTAAGGTAATTATATATAAGTTAATTTATAAGTAAATCCTGTTGAGGATTTTAATGAATCCGGAATTATATTAAGTAAAATATGCCTGATATAGTTTCAATAAAAGGAATGAACTTTCGCTTTTAAAGAAACATATATGAATACCTCATGACGAAATAGAATTTCTTTTAAGTAGGAAGGCTCCGAATAAACCAGAGACTCTACGTTGTCGCCAATTAAATAATGATCATAGGGACCAAACGAAGGGCAACTTCAATACTGAAAAGTCTATTCTTCTGATTTACCTAATGTTAAACTTTCGCTTTTAAAGAAAAAGATAGGAATGCCTCATAACTAGATAGAATTTCTTTTACGGAGGAAGGCTCCCAATAAACCAGAGACTATAGGTGAATGGCAATTAAATAATGATCATAAGGACCAAATGAAGAGCAAATTCAAGACTGGAAAGTCCATTCTTCCGATTTACCTAATGCAATCCATGTCCCGGCCGCAATTCAAACACATTTCAACTGAATCCAGAGGAAAGATGTTCAACCGCTCCTTCGGTGGTAACGCCCAAAACTCTCGATGGCTCATGCAGAGGGTTCCGCCCCAGAGGACCTTTAATAAGAAATCAATTGTATCAGTGGAAAAATTCGGATTTTTTGTATGGTGGTGGAAGTCTTAAATGCATGGCAGTACGTTTCGGTTTCGTCTTCCAAGAAGGCGTCTCCATCCATCTGCCTCCATTTCCAAACGTCCCTTTTTGGAGCCGCAGGAACGCACTAACAGGCCTGTCTCCCATCTTTCGTCCCCTCCCCTTCTCCTTTGATTTACTAGTGCTGGGGGGCGCGTGTCTCTCGGGAAAAAGCTCAAGACTAGTATTCGGGCAGATATAAACACGCGGCCGGAAGAGTTAAAACAGAAGGAAGGAGTTTGGATTGTTTGACGGCAGAGGGGGTGCAATGGCCTCCTACGCCTCTGGTTACGGCGGCTGCTGAGAGCCGAAATTACGCGGTTTGGACATCAAGGGATGCAAGGCGGTGCAATTGAAAGTGGTGATTGATGGTGATTCCGTGGATCAGAAGGTTATGGAATGTATGGACTGGTCCATAATTGCTGATACTTTATAATTGAAATTTTTAGCCATCAGAAATAAACTTACTACTGCAGAATTTTTAGGATATGATGGTTTTGTTTCGGTATAGTAACGTCAGTGGTGCACTCACGGAGGGCAAAGTTGCTTCCCCCCTTTACTCTATACAAAATCCAAATTAATCTTTAATTGGCAAGTCACAGTCTCATGGTGATAGCAATTGGAAAAATAAGAAAAAGGCGTTACATCATTTTATTCCAGTGTGATTAGACTGAAAATAAGAAAGGCTCCTTTATATGAGCTATAAAATTGAAAATATACTTATTAAAATGACATTTTGGTTACACTTTTATGCAAAAGATCGAGCAGATGCCTCCCTCGTAAATAATTTTTGGGTGGACCACAGAGTAACGTTACAGTTTTTCAAGAATTTTAATGCTGATACACGATGGTTACAGATATCTTGTATTTTTCTCACAAGAATTGATGATAGAGTGAACTGTGAGTTTTTACAGATTTTTGAAAGAATGGGTGCGCAAATGAATTGGAAAGTCAGCAAGGACTGAAGAGATTTTTAGACTTACAAGTCTCTTCTTATATCTAACCCTATGTCTTTATAGATAAAAAGAAGATTTTTGGGGAAAGAAAATCATATGAAGGAGAACATTTTTTGGGTTTATAAAAAACAAGAAAGCGGGAGGATGTAAAATCTGCGAATTCTGCAGACAGTAATAACTAGAATATAAAATGAAGGAAGATAGGAGAAAACGTTATCATATAGCCTGAAAGATAATAAATAGAAATACAGAAACATAAAATGCATGCAAGAAGCTGGTTTTAAATTTAAATTGGAGAATCTTGAGGGGGAAATGGGCAAAAGTATGTCAGCCCTCCTCCTGGGTGCCTGAGTTAGTTTGATGATTTTTAGATTTAGATATGACTCACAATACGCGCCTAGTAGAGTAAGAATGCAGATTTTGATGTAGATATTTGTGAGCTTGCGCATCAATATTGAAAAAGGAAATCTATTCACAGAGAGCGAACCCCGAATCTTAGCAGTGGTCAAGATAACCTTTCCGATATCAAGGCCCTTGATTACTATTCCACAGATGGCAATAAATCTGAGGGGAAATGCCACGCTTTTAATTGGCGTGGGAGACGCTTTCGGTCGGATGCGAATTTCGTTACTCTTCGGCCGATCTTTTAAGAGAAGTCAAGGATTTTGTCTGAAGATTCAAGGATATTTTCACAGGATGTCCGGTCGTTCTTCCAATTGTAGGCACGGGAATGCAAATATTTCTTTGAGGTAACGTCCACCGTGTGAATGTCCTGAGAACATTGATCTATATATAAAAGAGATTTTTTGCACGAAGTTAAGAATTGTTAAGATAAATACTTTAGCATGATTAAGATACTTCTTAATCTAGGGAGAGGATTAAAAGCTCGTTTAAAAAACTGAGATCTAGGAGTCAGTACGACTAATTGACTCGTTCATGTAACCGTCATGAAGTAAGATTAGCTAACTTAAAAGAAGTATTTTTATTTGTTTTTGCCCCATGTTTCGACAATATCGGTCTAGATAGTTGCATAATGAATAAATACAGGCTTCATTCGAGATGAAGATGCATGGAATCTCTTTCCACTGACCCAAAAAAATTGTCCATTAGGCACCGGGGAGATTCGAACTCCCGATCTTCTGTTTACTAGACAGGCGCTTTAACCAACTAAGCCACGGCGCCGACATTCAGAGAACCGTGTAACATACCTCTATTTCTAATGTAAATAAATAAATAAGAAACTTTGCATGTGTGCATATTTGTGTGTATTAGCCTAAAACTCAAGAAACAAATTATTTCTTTTACAAAATTAAATTCGAAAGAGAGGTAAGCGCCATAAGAAAGAAGATTGGTTTAATATTCTCATTTTGGTCGTGGAATACTGCTTAAGGTTCAAAATTGCGAAAGTTGTCATAAAAAATGAGGATTTGGTTAAATTTGGTGGTTATAAACAACTCATTATTCGACGATCAAGGCGATTTTTTAAAATCTGTACTCTTGCATTTACTCATGAGAACATGGAATTCAGGGCCAAGTAGTAGTAGTGGTCAGATTTTTGAATGACCAAATGAAGAGGAGGCTATTTTTCGAGATTTTCGCATTAGCAATACTGTTCGTTGATTGAATTTTTATTTGCATTTACCGTCTGTTACAATGAATGTATATTGTTTCCACGAGAGTGCAGTAATTTGTATGGTATTCATCAATTTTAATTCCCTCATGAGAATAGACGAGCAGCCCAGCTAGCTCTTTATTTGGCTCACTGAATACGGCTTCATTCAGGATTCGGAAATTTTAGTATTTTAAACAATCATAATTTTTTTAAACTGGAGATGGTATTTCTGATACTCGATCATTGCCCCATTGATTACTTCGTCCTGAGGCGGTATCTTCACGTGCTTATTATCCGCATCGGGTATTGCTGGGTTGTAATCTGATCGCGAGGGCAACTTTGCAATTCGGAGCTAAATTGTTCTTAAAGGCGGCCCAAAAGAGACGCTATCATTTATGGGTGCGCTCATGTATAAATAACTCGCGGCGGTTTCGCGAAGTAAACATGAATGAATGACGCAAGTTCTTCTCTGGGAGTTAGATAAGGCAGACTGGTCCGAAGACTGAATTTTTCCTTCCAGAGCGTTGAACGGAATGGTCTTCTATTTGGGAGGGAGGAGGAAAGTATGCAAGAATCCGTTTAAACGAAGGGCTTCATATCGTCCCAGTAACCAGAAGCCAAGGCCTCCATTAAAGAAATCTATAAGAGAAGTGCTCGTGACTGCCGGAAGAGGTCTCTGCCGTGTATTAGAGGGCGCCATGTTCGAAACTACTTTCTCGAATTTCGGGCGCTGTTTAATCGAAAATGTAACCGAAAGGGTGGTTGCATATTATAGTTTCCGAATACTTAAGCAATGAAAACTGATAAATAACTAATTAAAATGGTATTTTGCGATTATTGCGATTAAAGTACCAAATTGAAATCCCTGAAATAAAGACTAATATTATTAATATTATAAATCCACAAAGGCTGATTATTTCAAGCTGTATTACGTAATTTCACTCAGTTGTGATCATTTTTCAAAATAATTACCTCTAAAGCGAATTTAAAAATACTAATTTTCCATTGAGAAACTTTTTCTAACTAAACGAAGGAATAGCTTATTATGAAAACCACCGAATGAAACAACTAGAGTAGAAATGTTTCGTCACATATAGAGGTTGGCAGCGTTAGTTAGTGGAAGAGTAAGTAAACTATCTTTCTCACCTTAGGCATCTTTTCTAATTTCCGGAAGATATTTGGAGAAAATGCCTGCGTTTCCAAACTGCAACATTAGTACCTCATTTCTGAAAGAAAAATTGATAACTTTGAAATAGCAGGTCGCACAGTTGAGTAAGTTATTTCTTAATTACTTACCTATTCCTCCTCAGGTGTTGGTGGCTGAATATTCGATGCTACTAAATAATTAAAGTTATAAACAGTGTCATCTGTGAAATAAGAACCGATAAGTAAGGTTACTATTCTAAACAGATGACCATTCTTATTGGTCATTATATACATTTCTATTATTTGTTATTTTTTAGTTAGCTCTCAACGAAAAATTAGAAAACTTCCTTAAAGGAGTCGATCTGAATCCGGCAAAGGGCTATTTTAAACATATTGCTTCTATTCTCATTTTAAAGTAAAAATAATCATTGTTCCTTTATTCTCAATTAAACAGTTGAAAGTCGATTCCTTCGTGAAAAAGTAATAGATGTAAATTAATCGTAGAAAATATTCCAAATTTCCTTTTTTTATTTGGCTTAAGACCATCATAGACCCCATACTTAACATATACCAAGTTTCATATACCACTCTTCACCCACTTTATTCGACAATACCTCTTTAAGTAAATATTTCATCGCATTTTGCAATAAAAATCACCAACGTCTGAGATACAAGTGTATTACTCTTAGTGGACCTTCATCTAAAACATTGCAGTACAAAATAATTCAGAATTTTCACTGATTTAAATAACTCTCCGTTAAATTTATGGAATCGGCATTAACATTCTTTTCAGAAATTCCCAAAGCTTCCGATGGGTAAGCAGCACGTCTGTCGGTCGACTATTAAAGAAACAGAATGGTAATTAAAAGGAACCGAACCTTTATGATTTCGAATACAAACAAAGCTCCCATCGCTGTTTCGCACAGGATTTAATTTAGTATCTTTGGCACCATTTAAGTCGACCTAAAGCAAGAATAAATTCATTCTTTCCTTCTTTAGCGCCTAATTATCAGCGGTGCAAAGCATTCCAGAAATATGGGGCTGTAAAGATAACGCATGAATTCACACTTTATCTCTACATCACGTTTATTTAACCGGCGTTAAACCTTCTCACGACAAAGGTAAAGGTAGATAACTATTATGTTAACAGCCAGTGTTCGCAGAATTGCCGTAGTAAACGTTGCCTTTGATGTCTAGTTCCCAGACGTCTTCCTTTGCTTCGTCTAGTCAATAAGAAAACAAAGCTGAAGTCTCTTTTAGCTGACTAAAACTCTTCTCTGAAGGAAATCGTCGTTAAATTTATGTACGATATTTAGAGAACAATATAGAAAATTTCCTGGGTTTAGGATTTGCGGGATTGCTTCACTAATAGATTCTCTACCCAGACTGACAAACCTGATTTTCAACAGCCCTTAGAAAGCCCTAAAAGAAACCAATCAAAAATTGTGAATTTTCTTGGAAATTATAATTTAAATATACTCATATGCCATTGATGCTTTCTTTGTTGTAACTAATCATAAAAACCCTATAAAATCCATACTCTCTCCCGTAATCACTTCGTTAAATTTTTCCGTGATGACCGTACAATTCTCCTCTCATATGAAACTGTGATTAGAAGCTTTAACAATAATGGAACACTTGGTTATTTTGTTCCACTCCCAGAATATCGCTTCACCCTGTGGTAATATCTATTAATTTTTCTTGCGTTTATAGTGATTATCTTCCAAAAGGAATTAATAAGTACCAAACAACGATATCCAAAATAAAGAATACCGACCAATCACTTTTATTTCTGTGGACGTAATTCCTCAGATTTTTTTTCGGCGAAGATGTCCGATTCCGCGAATTTGTGCTGTGGAACCCCAACAAATGACGTCTTACGATGATTTATTAAAGGTTTTCTTAGAATTGAGCGTGGGAGGATATGAGTTTGCAATTTTTAAGATTTAAAATATTGGTTTCGTTTGGCAATATGAAACACTAATGATCCAGAAAGATGGTCTTTCTACGACGAAAAAAAAACAACATCAGATTTTCACTAAAGTTAGTTGGAACTATCAGAAATACTTTTATGTGTATTTCTAAAGCAATATTAAGTAATATCTCTAATACTTTTTGGAGAAAGATAACGTTAGGTATTTAAGTATGCACATGGATCCGAGGTTGGGTTCCCTACGTCAGTAAAGCCTGATGACGTGCTCACATTATTCATCATGTATGTTTCAATAGAAATTGGGGAAAAAGTTAAACCGGATGAACAACTACGATGAGTACTCATTCTGGAAAGTTTGAAAACGTAACTTCTTAAGCCGAAACTAATATGGTGGTCGGCCGATCAAAGCTGTTTGGTTTAGGCTCATAGTATGTTGTAAATTTAATATTATTTAATAAAATTTTACTGACAAATTTGTATGTACAACTTTAATTCATGCCAAAAGGATCAACGCTTGAGTACTGTACACTTAATTGACTATTTTTTAGAATTATTCTTATAATTATTTTTTAGATTTCTTGTGGAAATAATTATTATATCCGTCATAATTTAATATAGTTTTTACCGGATCGCGGTCGATGGCTATATTTAGACGTCTGAATTAGAGAGATAAGGGAAACATCCCCACTTTGAAAAATTATTGCTCATGACGCTGTAATTTATCCACTTCGCGGCTCACTAATATCATGATAATTTTTCTTGTTATGGGTCTTGGTTTCATCAGAAAAGACATTTCATACCAAGCTCATATCTCGTATATCTTAGTACCAAAAATATTCTCTGGCTGTTAGACATCCAGTGGGCATAAATATGAGTTTAAGCGTTAGTACCGCATGGTTATTATTTTCTTACAAACGATAGAACTTAACTCTGTGTTCAGTATCGATATTTAATCTTTAATTTTAACGTCATTATTTTGTGCAATTTTATAGTGATATAGAGAGTTATCGGCACGTGTTATATGAAGAATAATGAAACTAGTCTTGGAACAGAATTTTTGGATCTTCTGCTCTATTTTATATATCATTAAATTTATAAATCTCTCATAATCACTTTGCAAAAAATGCTTACCCTATCTTAAAAATTACAAATTCAACAGCTATATGAAATCTACTCTCCCATTTATGGCTATCTCAATCTTTATCCCAACACTTATCACGGAATCAATTTTAACCAAATACTCCGGCGAGAAAAAATACGGGAATAGACGAGTTGAAGGAGTTACTTAAGGTTTGAATTAAAAAATGAAACGTAATCCCGTGAAAGAAAGTAGAAAAATGTGACGTTACCTGATTGAAAGAATGCTCACTCAGTTTTTCCGTATTTATTCTTCATTACGACCGGTTCTTTCAGCTATTCGACATCCGGAGGCATCCCGAAATTAAACATGATGTCTCGGACATCAAAACCGGTCGCAATAAAAACATATCGCGAGGAAAACATCGATTGAGCATTCTTTCAACAAGGGTTTTTCCACAAATATAGCCTGCATCGTATCAATTGAAAATTCCTGTTTTTTTCACATTTCCTTACCGTTTGCTGAGAAACCCTTTCCTATCATGAAAACATGGCACTTCACTACACGCTTTGGTCCGAAAGAGCGAAAGGAGCACTGTATCGTAATCCATCTACAGCTCGAATAACATCACCACACCAACTTTCCCATGGAACACAACCGTCCACACCAAAAACTACTCGAAGATAAGCGAGAAAAGCACCACACTGGCCCTCCTCGTCCAACGCACTGACGGAAAACGGCCACTGCCGGAGACACCCTCTCTGAAAGACGGTCCTTCCTCGTTGACCGGCGAAAGATTATCCGAAATCAACAGGTGAGCGAAGTTTTATATCCTCTCTCCCTCACTTTTCAAATCGCGAGATCCCGCCTCCCCTCCTCGGACGGCGTGGGAGGCACCGGGGGAAGTCCATGCAGTGCCTCGAGGCGGAACCCGCCGGAGTAATCCCCGACCTCGTTGCTGTCGCAGACGAAGGAGAGTTGTACGCAATCGGCCGGTGACGGAAGCGATGGCATTGAATGGGCAGAGAGAAAACGTGCTCGTGAGAAACACTGACTCACTCTCCCCTCGTTTACACGTTTCGACTGCAGACCTCTTGGCCAAGTTCCGTCCCGTTGAAGTCTCCTGGATTTGGAGTCGGAAGAGCGCGCGGGGTTTTCCTCGCTCGAAGCTTTTTGGATGTCTCGCAACAGGTGGAAAGTTATCAGATGAGGAGGGGGGCTAGATGTTTCGCGGTAGGCTCTTTATCGCTTCTCGCCATAAAATTAATGACTGCAGGAAATACCGCCAGTAAAGCGTTTATGAGATGTGGGGTTTACGTTTGCTGAGTGATAAGGTTTTGCTCACAGCTTTGTATGAAACTCATGAAGATACTTTTCTGGTACTTTGTAAGGTTGGAATTATTTCTTCGGGTTCTCCCGGTGCGTGACCAGCTGTCATTTTCCCCCACCAGGTTACCACTGATGATAATTATTATGTAGCTACACCTCATATATTATGTATTATATTCATATGTGATATTTATTTTCCAATTATACACTGCCGTGATGAAAAGTTCTTAGTGTTATTGGGGAACTCTACACTGCAGAGAGATGCGGAAGGTAGTGGCAGTAGGAACAAATAGATAATAAATCCATATAAATGACAATTTACATCGAGTATGTAAGAGAATATCTTTGCATCCCTAGTTACCCGAAGTTTTTTCGTAGGGCTAATAAGAAGACGAAGTTTCGTGGAATTTTATTTCAACAACAAGAGTTACTAATCTAAGTTTCCATGAAGATGCAGAGGTAACTGAATATAATACTTTGTATAATATAATAACAGTAATTAAGTAATAGAGCCTTATCGTATTAAGAATAATGAGTAATGAAGTATGAAAAATTTTTATGATGAAGTACCATGACATTTATAAAGACATAACTACATGACTTCTAGATAAAATGTTGTCAAGCTAGTATTATTAGGTAAGAAACTCCATACTCTTTAAAGGTCTAAAATTATTCACCTTTTCTCTTTCCAAGAAATGTTGTTCTTATGACTTTTATTTACAAATGCATACATTATATATCGATACATTAGTTCACTCACCGAACATTTAATTAGAGATGAGGATTAAGTAGTTTTAAACGTCCACTTCGAAATATATTCATATGCTTCGGGTGATTAAATTTTATAATCATTTCGTGACCAAAAGAATTACGCCGAATTTCAAGGAACTGAAAGAATGGTTTATTTGTTATTGGCATTCCGCTCTATGAGTTGATTACTTAATTTCCGCAAAATTGTAAAAGCGTACAGATAATAATTACTCCTTTGATTACTCGTAATGATTTCCATTAAGATCCTTTTCCTGTTGTCGTGCGAAAAGAACGGAACGATACCTATTTTCGACACTTACGGGATTTTCAAATGCGAAACATTTTTAAGAAATGGGGACCAATTAATTCTATTTCAGTATCCTAGGCTAACGGGCTAATTTCCTTTCGGATCGTAATCGAGGATGACTTTCGAAATCTTAAATTTAGAATGAAACCTTCTTTTCCTTTTAAATACTCATGGGAAAAACAGTCCGGCCGCTTGAGTGAGACAGCGATGAGTCGCTCTCTGAACACGTTTCTATAACTTGTATCCAGTCTCGTGAAATTCCTATACGTCTTTTTTTAAACGACCTCTCTTTCTCACAAATTTCCATTCAGTAATCCCGCTTCCGCTCTCTTCCTCTACGAAACTTTTCAGACTCGTGACGCATAGGCGTTATGACGTCGAAACATCAACGCAGCGTAAATTTCTGGAAAAACGTATACGAATGGGTCATCGTTCATCATCACACTAAACGTAGGATCTCATCTTGCTTTTGCTTGTTGAGAGTATATGTCACTCGAGTCGGTCCTGGAAAGTTTTTGTGGAGTGGCAAAAGAAATACAATTTTATCACAATTTTCTATTAAGGGTCTGTTTAAGATTTTCATTAGTATGTATACGATGTAGTGTGTGTATGAGAACTAAGGTAAACGTCTGCTTCTGCAATATCAACGCATTAATTCTATAGGAACTATTTGCAGAAACGATTTGTTAAGTTTGTGGAGAACATAGTTTGAGTGACTTAAGCGATGGTTTCAATATAAAAATATGTCGATTATGGACTTAAAACACAGTAAGAATTGTTGGCCGAATCAGTTGTTTTTATGTATTTACTTTCGTTCTTGTCTCATTCCCAAAATATATACCCAAAAATTTTCGAAAATTAGATGAATATTGAGATTTCACTGAATAAAGCTTCGAAAATTTCAGCCATTTTGTTGCTAAGTTAGTACAATTACGTACGGATTAGTTTTGGATGTCCTCGGATACTGCTTCATCGAATAAGTAATGGAAACATATAAGTATATGGCAAATTTTCTCCTTTCTGTTGCGATAAAAGTGATCCTGGACATTGAATATAAGTACCAATAATCCCAGGTTATCTTCGTTTATATTTTCGCTCTGACAAAAAGTTATAAAAAGATTTATTTACAAAATCTCAGAATGAGAAAATGATTTGCTCGTGCTAAACTTACGACTTATAGGCATAAGTTATGATTGCTAATTAAACGAATATTTTCCAAGTGAATACGTCATCAGAGAAGACGAATATGTTATGAGTAAATAATTAAAAATACACATTTCGAGAGCCTATATTTTCGAAAATTTTATGTTCATTAGAACGTAAGTACACGTAAGTTCATTGACACGTAAGGATTATTCAAAGTTAATGAATGCAACTAGAAATACTCTACAGTAAGTTTGAGACGCAGAAATCAGTTCTTGTCAATCTTTGATTCATGAATAATGTAGATTTTTGATTTTGTCAATGGCATTTTTCCTTCGACCAAATATAAAAGTGATTAAATGTGTTGCCGTTTTTATTGAAAAATTACAAATAAATTTTTACCTCCATTTATTCAATCTCATTTTGATTTGCATTTTTCATTTGATAAACATCAATCTTTATGGCCTTCTAAGAGAATTCAATAAAATCGTCTCGAAGAATTTGAGTTTAAGTAAGTTTCCGTTTAAGTTACTGAGTATGACAGCTTCCCTTTTATAAACTATCGAGATGATAACAAATTTTAAAATAGCCTTTCGAGTAATCCGGCTTTGATTTTCCAAGCATTTCAATGAATATAACATTTGCAGGAAATAAAAATCCCGCTCGTTTTTCTTGTGAATGGAATTATTTAACTCGCGCGCGACGTCACGAGATCTTCCCAGCGTGACTCACCGCCTATGAAACAATGAAAAGAATCACAGTTAGCCGACGGCTGGAATCGCGGAAGTCGGATGACGCGTGATCCTTGAATTTGAGCGTAGGAATGATTTTCATGCGGAAATAATTCCATAATTCACAGTCGTCTACCTGTTTTACCATCTCTGTGTGAGTAATCGAAGCAGGTGAAAATGAATTAGAATTGTGTACGGTTTCTTGGGCATGAAATTCACTACTTTTACCTTGTAAAGCACGTATTCATCCCCTTGGAAAGTATTGTAGACGGAAAACGTGATCTTTTACTAGATTTATGAAACCGAAAATCAGCAACACATTCTTTATTTATTCGAATTTTTAATTTACGCAGCACATTCAGATATTCTGTCAATCCAGGCTCAACAAGGGAAGTTTCATACATATATATCTTTGGAATTGATGAAATTTGATAGGATGGTAGCACTAAAGTAGTTTTTCTCGAATCAGATATTTTATAGGTTATCCATAAATAAAACTTTAATTCTTGTCAATCCCTACGGTTGAAAAGCTTTCCTTACTGGCATAATGTCAAAATTGCTCGTCATAATAGCGTGAAAATCATCAATTTGCATTTATAAGTAATCCACGAACAAGGAATATATGTCAATTTTTAAAATATTGTGATTCCCCTATGACTATTCTATCAGAATCAAAGATGCAAATGCACGGAACTCCCCTTTTAAGTTGGCATCGCGATTCATAGGTGCCATTTAATCACCATGAGTAATGAAGAAAATCATAGCCTTTTTCCAGTAAATTATATTCCCATGTGATGATGACTAAAGATAAAATTTCCGCTGAAATGTCATCCTTGGCAAGAATCCTAATAATATCGGAGATGATTCTACTCTGTTTATAATCGATTTTTTAGTAGAGACTGAATTTGATGTTTCATAATCATCGGTAATTGATTCATACCCATGATCTGCTCACCTTTCACTTGGACAATAAATCCTATGGAGGAATGAGTACAAACGTTGTTATTCATCACTTCCCAGTTCATAATGATAATGATGTGATGGGCATATTATCTGAGAAACTTCCTTTTGATGTCTCTTTACATCTTTTCTCACCTCTTATGTTACTTTTACCTTTATTGACACATAATTATTCAGACAGTCATACTTGTCACTGTTAAAAGCTCCTAGGATAGATAACTAACGCAATTCTAGTAAACGACGAAGAGATAGTGAGGTAGAATTTTTCGTGTTTTTGAAGATGTTGAAATTCATGAGGTGTCTAATTTTGGATTTTCCATTTCGGATTAAATATTTCCATACCTACTTCGTTTCAAAGTAAAGAAATCAGTGGTTGCTTGAAATTTAAAAAGTAGATTTTTTAGGAAATGCAAGGTTCTTTCTCTCTTAAATTTCTGTCAAGTCACCGTGGCTCAATCAATTTGGCAGGCCCATTGCCGTTTCGATAGTCTCACTCTATAGATGACATCGCAGGGATTGCCATATCAATAACCTCATTGTTTTGATTATATCTGCAACCTTGCCAATGCTTTCCTTTCCCGATCTCCTCTGGTAATCCCCACTATGCATCATTCCTTGCCCCGCTGCGTTGTATTCAAACATTGGGTTATCTTGTGATTCAAAGTTTCACGGTCATGGGCTATCTACAAGTCAAACGCGTAATCAGATAATTTCTCTTGGTAACCCAAGGTTTTGATTATTATATAGTTTGATCGTATTATAATTATATTATAGTATTTAGTATGTTTAGTGTACAGTATTATTATTATAGTTTCATCTATATTTATACAGTGGGTGATCGATCAACGAATAATTATCATTACGATAAAACTGGACAGGGAGATATTTTTATTCGAATCTCGATCACATCTTCAGATGACAAACGATTCTGAAAGCGAGCATCGTTTTTTAACGGATTATGCTCGGTAACCGATCACTTAATAATAACCGAATACAAAATTCTGCGTAATTTTTTCGTTGTGATACTTAATTCTCCATTTTTTGTACCAGAAGGAAATCCTTGCGGTCCAAATGTCGCCTTTGGGAGATCAATGTGGTCTTTTCGTCATATCTCGAGAAAATTACTAGAAAAGCCCTTATTTTAAATAATTTCGTTTCATAATCTCGCTGGTGACGTCAAGAGAAAGTATATTGAATCACATTTTCTTTTATTTCACTTACTGAATGAATTCTTTCTACGATCAAGGTCGTCATGTAGAATGTTCATCGCAATATAAATGAAAAATATGATTCTAATTTCATTGTAATGGGCGAATTTCTGGATTGGCTGTACACCGAAAAATTTTACCTTCAGATCATGTGTGATTTGTGTCCATGTACTAATTTTAACTGCTTATTGTAGCTAGCGGCGTCAGTGGATGAAAATCGCTTTCTTAGTTTTAGACATAGGGTTTTCCATGTCTTATAGAGAGAAATTATGTGAAATAATGGTACCTATTTGATCAGATCTGAGTGATATACTTGGTGAAGCTGTTACAAAGGTATCTTATGAAATTTTAGTACTAATCACTCTTTTTTTAATATTATCATTCTAGATTTGGTGTATGACATTTATGGACATAATTTGGTCTTGCGTAAGACTAAATTGATTGTCTAAATGAATAAACTCGTTTGTTCATATAGAAATTCGATGTTATAGTATTTTAATATAGACGATACGCAATCCTAGTGCGGCCAGATGGTACTTAATGCGTTCGAATTTTATATATATGCGGCCTTCCAATGAAAAAAAAAATGTTCCCCACCCCTTTAGGTTAGACTAAATCTTCGTTTAAGTGCCGTGCAAAAAGAGGTCATACAATGAATAGGGTTATAAATGAAAGAGGTTATAAAGTATACACCGTTTTGTGTAATATGAATACCTTATTCGTTGCGAGAAGTTTACCTTCGCATCCCCTTCCCTTCTTTTGTTTTCGGGTTCTTCACAGGAGATTGCGGCGGAATAAGTATCATTTTATTCTGTTTCTCCTTTAATTAGTTCGACTGAGTAAGCCCGAGAGGGTCATTATATTCTTAAGTGATTTTGAATTGTAAAATTCATGACTTCCTTCTTCTTCAGAGAAATAATGATTTTTTTTATTTATGACGAGCAATTCTTCTCTTTTAAAAACACTTAAACTTTTCCCTTATATCCATACTGGTTTATCACCGGAAAGGTATTTTATTTTCATAAACCAAACGGACGACATTGCTGGTTTGGCTTTTAAATTATTTAAAATTTAGTGAACTCTGACATAATGAATCTTATTTCTAATCTTAACATTATATACGATGACACAATCATTTACGAACATAAATATCATTAATTATTGCAAACAGAAATGTAGAATTGATACATAGTTACACATTTGATACATGGCATGCTACAAGTACGCAGAGTATCGTTATAAGTCTCGTTAGGGTATGTTATGTGTGAATAGTGTGCTGAATCAGAAAGTCCATCGCTAAGTACGTAATACTCTAAATCTGTTGGTCCTCTTGAGTAGTCTTGTTGCTTCATGAAGTTCTAGTTCTATGACAGGAGTGGAGATAGCTAACTGAATTAATATCAATTTGTGTAGTTAACAAGTTGAAAGATATGATATAGTGAAAATATCTCACGGTTTACCATCCAAGATGTTCGATGTTAATTATATTGGCATCAAATTCTTTTTATTTCTCATATTCTTCATCGTTCTTCCAAATTCCATTCAATTTCCCTCTCATGGCCTTTCACCTTCCGCTCTCAGGAGTCCCTAACCATTCTCAAAATTTATATCGCTCCGATCTTAATGAGCCTATCTTCTTCCTCCACTTTCGAGAATTTCCATTCATTGAATGCTTCGAGAGCGACTTTAATTCCACCTTAAAAAGGGTAAAGAGGAACCAGTTGTATAATTTGGTAATGAAGATGGGTTGCCGTGATGTGAATTACAGCAACTGCATGCTACTGCTCAGCAGATGGAAAAATGTACCAATTAGCCGCTATTTTAAGAGTCCGACGTACTTTCGGATCTCGTGCATTATTTCGTGTCATTAGCATATCAAATGCGATTTATAACTTCGTTCAAAGTAGGGTTGTCCAACTACATTGAGTGGGGGCCGCAGAAATTTTATCTACCATAAGAGTTAGCAAGAACCTAATAAATTAGTCAACCAATCTTACATAAACGTATTTCGTATTTTTGCATAGCTATTATTATGCAGATATTTTACACCAAAATGCATAAACACGTACACTGATATCTAACTATTTCTTTAAAACTATAAGTGACCATAGCTATAAGTGACTATATAACTAAAATTGATAAGTCATTCAGCTTCCAAGTAAAATAAAAATTTAGTCTTGTTGGGTGCGTAATTAATTTG
Source organism: Pachydiplax longipennis (assembly GCA_036926295.1). Classification (NCBI taxonomy): domain Eukaryota; kingdom Metazoa; phylum Arthropoda; class Insecta; order Odonata; family Libellulidae; genus Pachydiplax; species Pachydiplax longipennis. Next base: position 39,506,394 of record JAVFKF010000009.1, on the reverse strand, counting down.
AACAATAATTTTCCAGGAAGCACCTTTCTCTCCCACCTAGTTTAACGGAGTGTAACCTCAACTGACAGCATACCGAACTGACTACATATTTTTTTGTTGCTAATGAGAAGTTTTTCGCTGTTTTTCGGACTCGGATAGCGAATTTTGAGATGTAAACCACTACATGTACGTGTACAAAAAATATCAATGAAAGATAACGAAAGATTCAATGATCATTCTTGCATATTAGCGAAGAGTTGGTAATTTTTTGGTACTCTTAATGGGTATTTGGAGATTTGGGAACACATTGGAGAGTTTTTTCGGCTAGGAAATGCCATTTTAAAGTAAATTATGTTGTTAGTCAAGGTATTGGCGTATTCTCCAATATTCACGCATAATTATGTGATACAATTTGCTGTAAAGGCAGTTCTCCATATCTGTAGTATCTAAGCAATTATATTTCTTCATATTTAATCTTCGATTCTCTGATTGCATCAACCGACCAATATACGAGGGTGGTCTGAAAAGTTTCCGACCCCAGATTTTTCAGAAATCTTCGGAAAATTTTCAGAAATCATGTCGAGAAGAGACGAAACGTCGGAAACTTTTCAGACCACCCATGTAAGTTTGGCACACTTTGAAGTTCGCATTAGTACGATTTTGAATCTAATAGTTGTGTTGGTTAAAATGCTTCGAAAGCTAAGGTCATTTCGCTCCCACCGGGAATTGAACCCGGGACCACTTACAATAAAGTCAAACGCGCTGCCCACATGGCTATCTGGTACAACTAGGATTAATCTGGGAGCCCGTTTTGAATCTCTGAAGAGAAAATTTTGTTGAACGCTTCCGTATAGGAATTATTTACCCCGTTTCATATATAACCAACCGAAATCCCCATCTTTTACTTTCCCTTTGCATTTCTACAACCCTTCCGGTGAAACGATTCCCCATATAGAAGCAATCACAACTATCGAGAGCACGTTTTCCCGCCATTCTCTTCCCGTTTCTTCTGGGATTCCCGCTTCTTCAGCGAAACCATTTGGAGACGTTGTCCTCGCGCGCGAAGGACTTTCGATTTTTCGGCAGTGGGCGGAAGTGTCTTTGGGGGGTGGGCGAAGAGGGGGAATGCATCTCCCACCTCGCGAGATGGTTAATCAGTGCCTAAAAACGGTCCATTTACAAAGGCGAATTCTCTTTGCCCAGAAATCCTGTTCGAGTTCCGGGAACGTATTAGGGGGTTTTACCGGTCGACGATTCTCTTATCCATTCGTCATTGCGTTTCATTGCCCGTGGAGGTCGTACTGTGGTGCTGGATTCGTCGCGGCTATTCAGCGGGATTTCTATTCCGGGAGATCTTAACGAGTTTTCGGGGGTGGACAATGGAAAGTTTGGTCGCGGGACGTCGATCAGGTTGAATGCTTCCTCCGAGGGCAAAGTTTTATTTTTTTCGCGTTGTTTGTTGTTCGTATGTCTGGTCGTGAGATGACCGAGCGACTAGGGACGTCCAAGGTTTGGCTGGTGTTTGAAACGGGGCTAAATCCGGTTGGATGCCAAATGAAGGGAGATGTTGCTCCAGTGATTGAAGGTCAATGATACTATGAGATAAATTTCAGCTTCCGACCTTTTATGTGAGATGGGAGCAGGATCTCCTTCTGTTACGGTATCTAAAGACGGAAATAAAAACTGTCAGCGCTCCTTGGTCGAAGTAATTGATTTTATGACCCGAATATGCATAGTCATCGGGTTGGTTTTCTCAGTTTTATTTTAACGTCCTATTTGGTATCAATACTTCATAATTTCTCTCTTTTAAGGTGAGAATTCTTTAATTAGCATTTTATTCCACTTTTTTATACCAGTAAATACTTCTCATAGTCAGACATCTCTTACTCCTAGTGAATAGTTTACTCTAAAATTGACGATATGATAAAAATTGAATCGTTGAATATTTTTTCATGAACCTCAATAAATTCTAGCTTCTACTCGTAATAAATACCAGAAATGTTATTTCTTATACACGTCAGAAAATCGTATAGTATTTTCAGTCTTTATAGTCTGTAATGTTGGATTATGTGGGAATAAAATCCTATGTATTTTTCTCCGCATTACAATTGAAACGTCATTCCAGGTTGTCTCTTGGCAGTGTTCCTTGATCTGTCGATGAAAATTACGATTTTTGGGTTACATTAAAAGATTTCAACTTGTTTTCAGCTATCAAACTGAATAAAAAATATTACTGGACTAAAAAATACTAGCGTAGTGTACATAAAAATCATTCAGGATGTTGATGATCTGGGTTGAATATTCGTCCCAATATTAATGAAAAGTAAGATTGAAATTTCAATGGAATGGGCGAGGTTTTAGGTACGCTATGACGGAAATAAAAACTGTCAGCACTCCTTGGTCAAAGTAATTGATTTTAAGACCCGAAAATGCATAGTCATCGGGTTGGATTTCTCATTTTCATTTTAACGTCCTATTTGTTACTAATACTTCGCAATGGGGAAAATTTTCCTCCTTTAATATGAATATTCTTTAATTGACATTTTATTTCACTGTTTCGTCAATAAAAACTTCTCATAGTCAAATATCTCTTCTCCTAGTAAGTAATTTTCTCTAACATAATCGAAAGAGAAATTTAATCGTTGAATATATTTGATAAACCTGAATAGATTATAGCTTCCACTCGTAATAAGTACTAGAAAAGTTATTTCTTATACGCACCATAAAATCATACAGTATGTTCCAGTTGTTCTATTCAGTAATGACGGATTCAATGGGAATGAAATCTTATGTATTTTTCTCCATTAATGCTCTTTTATTAAATCATAAAAATATAAAATAATATGTAATAGGTTTTTAAATTTTTATATTATACAAGGAGTAAATCAGGAATTGAGGTTTACAAAGATGCCATCAAAAGATATGCATGTCAAAAAAAGATTGAAAATTCCGCAGAGAGCTACTGTTAATTTTTCACTTCAGATAGAGCAATAAATGACAGATTTACCGTATCAGTAAACTACCCTTTCCCGTTACCAAGATAATCTATTTTGCGTTACAATTTTGAATGGAATAAAAATGAGCTTGGGATCTAGTGTCATTGACATGAAGATTATCGAGGACGACTGCCTTCGACCGTGAGAAATTTGCCTTCTACTTTATGATAGCCTTTCCTTAAAGTAGCTTCTCAAGTCGGTTCTCAAATAAATTTGCTTGATTCCTTTTAAATGACACGTAATAATTATCAGCTTGTTATAGCACAAAGTTTCAAGATCTAATCTAAAATAGGGATAGAGATATTCAATCTCAAACCTACTCCCTAATAAAAATGGAATGCTCCCATACTCTCACGAAATTTCTCTCCTGAAAGAGAGAGGGAATTTACAAAGGTTGATACTGTCTCTTCCTTTGATTTTTTTGGTATTTGATACTTTTTCTCTTGGTATTGGTAATTGGAACAAGCTGCCCGGCACCGAACCCTCTCTGGCTGACTTAAGAGACCATATATGTTATAATGATAGGTATTTATCGCTAAATTATGATATAGTGTAATATGGTAGGATTCTATAAACATTTTTTCAAAAATTGAGGTTCATATTAGTTGGTCTTTTAAATAAGTTTACCATGAATACATAACAGGATTGCAGTCTTGAAAACTGCCAGAGTTCCACATTTTCATTTAGGCAAGTTGTTAGAATATCGTGTCCTCTATTAGAATTTCACTTGGAATGGCGAATTTAATTTTTCACCGAATATCCTGGAACAGAATGAAGGAAAATCGACTTATACGGCCCGCTTTGCAAAAATATTATTTACTAATTATTTTAGAGGAACCTAACCCTCGTTTGTGCAGTGCTTGATTTGTACAGTTTCGTTGTAGTACTGCCGAAGAATTGCAGAAATTCTCGTTTTATGCGACGAACAAGTTTCTATATATTCTTATAAGATTCGATCTAGTACATATGACAGAAATAAATAAAACGTGCATAAATTACTACAGATTTTCTAGCAAACGAATTTTTTCGATCCATAACACCAGCAGATCTTGAACAGCAGAACTTGAAAATGCCGCTCAAGTCAAAGGCAATAAATAGCAGCGATAGTGTTGACGATATTGAATAAAACGTTCGAAAATAGCAGGTGATGAAGAGTGAACTGTTTTCATCGTCTGGTACGTGTTATTTTTTATGTATCGCGTCACTGGTTTCAGAATCTATTTCTCTTATTTTATGCTCATTATCGGATAATTCGATGTAGGAGGGGGGTCGCATAATAACGAATACGCCCTCTGCAAACGTGCTGCCTCTAAATTCATTAAGTAATCATACCTGTACCCTAACCTGTCTTCTATTCTCCTTTCTTTCAAGGATTCTCAACCGGTATCTGAGAGCATCTTCGTAACGCTTGCCTTTTTCTCGTCACATTTTTAACAAAGCAAAACATTTTTCCAGAAATTTGCCACTAGTTCAGGTCAAATTATTTACGAATATTGATAAAAATTCATTTACCATCATGCAAAACTTATTGGAGAGCCATCCTTTTATTCTACAGTCAAATTTTATTTGTACCATTTCTATTTTCACAGCTTCTTTATAGAACCATTCCACCTCACAAATCGAGGCTTATGTGTGTAAAGAGACATTTTTACATAGTCATCTCTCACAGCAGATCGTTTACTCCTAAAGAACCGCATAGACGAATATCTAAATATATCGTTTAATCCAAGAGGTTCTTAAGCGAACTTTATGAAACACTGACCTAATCTTTCCATTAGCGAGAAATCAAATAACAGAAATATTTTCCGCGGAATTCCTGTCGGCATTTATTCATCGTCGGCCACTTTCCGCTCTCTATTACGACTGACATCTGTAATTCAATTCATGATATGATCTAATCATCCGTTGGGCAATTCCCCGCTATGAATGCATGTATATCACGAATCAGTATGCGACGTTTATCTAGGCGACGATATGTATTCTTGGAAGTGCATGGTGAGGGCGCTGCGGTTGGCAGGGAATGCCGTTCCTGTCGCTGACCAAGGACCTCCTGTGCACACACTCACTCCGCAAGCAAGAATACAGGTTTAGGAGGTGAAAATCAAGGTCGAGGATCAGAAACCATAAACGGCTACGTAATAGAGATTTTATCTCGCCTTTGATTATAGGGAACAGAGCTGTATACAAGACCTTATTAAATATGAAAGCCTATTTACAAAACTATCATCTTTTCGAAATAAATGTAGAGGGGCTGCGTTGTCTTTTCTACCAGCGGAATGGAGAATTTTTTATTAGAAGATGTACAAAAAGTGGCTGATTTGCCAAATGTGACAAATTTGCTCATTTATCTCAGAAAAATACGTTCTGTGATGGCATAGAAAGTATTACGCGTTCAATGTACTTCATACACCGTTCAGCTACTGCGAGAAAAGTTGGAAATAGATGCAGCGACTGTACATACTTTACATTATTGTTATTTTGTTCATACTTCATTTCCAGAATTTCATAAAATAAAATTATTTGTTTAAAAACAGAGAAATATGCGAAATAAAGATTCGATTAGAATTGAATCGAAAAGAGGAACGTGTTTGCGAGTTAAAGAAACATGAACTCAAAGAATTATATTTTTATTTTCCTACCAATGGATTTTGAAGAGGAGTCTTATTATAAATGCAAAACACAAATTCGAACTTTTTAACTTGAGATAATTTATCTTGAATGAGCATACTTCCTTTTTATGTTTCCTACTAAAAAGTTACATACATAAATAAATACGTTAACAGAGGTAGTACATTATCATATTTTCAAAAATGCACATTGCTCTCATTTTCTCTTTAGAGGTCATTGTTTTTATAATTCTTTTTCTTAGTTTTTCCAAGGATTTTATGTAGCTTACGTAGAGACCCAAAGAGTTATCCCATAATAAAGCACTCGTCCTATCAGTGATTTACATATTATAACTTTTTTCGTAATAATTTTTCGTGCATAATGTCTCGGAGAGCATAGAATTCGACTGAAAGTTGTTGCAAGGTTTTACTAAATAGAAATTGAGGCTATTGATCTAATTGATTCTGAGCACTGAACATTGCTCCTCCTTTTACTCTTTAAAATACCTCCTGGATATTTCACGTGCTTCTCTGTTGAATTTTCTAACTTGATTGAAATATCTGACTACGTCTCCTGGACTTATTTTTCGTAATTTAAAGGCACCCACTAGTTGAAATTCCTTCTGGATCGTGCATGTCAGTATGCAGTTTTTCCATATCACGCTACAAAATCATATGGAAAATTTTCATGCATTTCGGTAGCTTGTCTTTTGGGATTTTCTATTGATAGTTTACGTTTTCGTAATTGGATTTTATTTGCAAACCAATTCTACTTAAAAAGGAGGCGGTCGGTATGATTGTTTATTTTTTTCTTCTCTTTTGATTTTGTCTTGAGTGATTAGATATGAGCCATTTTACCTAATATTCTTTGTTTCCTTTGGCGGAACAGTAGTCTTTACAGGTCGTTTTTACGTTCTCCCGCTTCACTTCTACTTTGTTGCATCATTTACTACTTCACTACTTATATACTGTGGTATAAGGAGTTCGTATCATATGGAAAAATAGCCGCGTCTCCGCGTTTAATTCGATAAGTGGTACACAATATGCAGATACATATGCAGTTTTTCGGTGGAAATAAACAAAGAAAATGTAAAATTTATCCTTTTCCCTCTCATTTACGTAACACATGCAAAATCTGTAATAACTCTCGAATGATTCCGTTAGAAATATCAGTCTAGCGGATTACTTCACACAGGGTTTACTTCGGCGGATCTGAATGAAGAAGTTCATGGTCATCTTGACTTTTCGGTCGTGACGTATGGCTGGTCCAGTCGTGGCCTTTTTGACATCCTGATCGCGAGGCCAAACATTTTTGGTGATACAAGTGGAAATTCTTTGGATATCTTCCTTTCGCAGCCGTGAAAAATTTTGAATGGAGAAATTCCATCGCCGGCATCCGTGTTGTTGGAATGAAAGACAAAATAAGCCAAACCTGTCTGAAGGTTTAAAGGTCGATGTTCTGACATCAAAACTTCCTTGTACATAATCTTAACCTCGTAGAATCGAGATTTATTTACGGTAAGCGGTGAAAGTAGGAACTGATTCTTTATCCTGTTTGATATTTGAAATTCTTTCGGTTGAACAGTATACGAAGACCATTCCAACCCTGTGATTGGAATACTTGTTCCGAGAGAAGTTTCCTCTAATGCCCACAATTAGGGTGATCTAAACGAGATACTACGTATTTCTAAAGAGCAGACGGCTTTTTAAAGCTAGGATTTGATGCACATACTTTAAGTTGAAGCTATTACGCGCAGGCTACCATTTACTTTAGCAATTATGAAATCAAAACAAGATATTTTTGCAACCGTAAAAGGTTAACGTTTTCTTCGTCTTGTGCTATTTTAACCTTCCGTTTGCTTTCTCAAAATATATTTTTCCATCACAAACGGTCTTAGAGAGGTATACCTAAACCTCCACAAGAGACTAGAAACTAACAATCATTTGGAAAAGAAAATTATTTTCTCTTCTTTCGACTTGGCCAACGAATTCTTTAAAGGATGCTCGTGTAAATACGCGCAGATATAAAATTTGTGTATATCTCAAACGCAAGATTCTTACTAAGCGTTCTTACATATAAATATAAGAAAGTCGTATTTCCTGACAGTTTTACGTGTATTCTAGAACTTAACAACTTTAAAAAAAATAATTTCGGATTTTATCATTTAACTTCGGTGAAGGGGGTTCCGAGTTCGATTCCCGGTGGATGGACCCATATGCGAAATGACTTTAGCTGTAAAGCGCTTTTAAAATTACTATTACTATCAAAGTACTTCGTCAAACGAAGGTATCGGCTAACGTACATATTTCTAGAAAAAATCATCTTCCCTAGCCGAATTTTCATGATAAATGGGTTTCATATCCATTTCTATTTAATTAGTAGTTATTATTGATTTCTTTCAACAGAATTCATCGATGATGAATTGATGAAAACTAATAGGTTCCGGTCGTGCAATTATGAAAGGTGTTTCCGCAGAATATTTTTTATCATTTTACCTATATGTGTAAACATACAAATACATTTTTAAACATGCATAGATTTATGGGGAATCGACTATTACACTTATCTGTAACACAGTTGCACATTTAAAGGATGCAGTCAATCAGCCAGAAAATTCGGTGGTCCGATCGACCAGGAAACGTGGTAGAAAGTGGATGGATGAGTAACGAAAGAGTTGGTCATCAAGTGCTTGAGGAAACCAAAACCAGGTGACTCAGGAGGAAATTCTCACAAAAAATTAACGGTTTTCGAATGTCTCAGATCCTGTTAACTCTCGTTTGTAAATTATCGCCTCGGTGTTTTTAAAGCTACTGAATTATACGATCTGTTTACGGACTTGTTTTCTTTCTGTTAAACTTTCTCTTAACCAGCAATCTCCATCGCTAATTTCAATAATTTTGGTCAACGAATTTAACTAAACAAATGCATGCGCTCGATTCCTGGGCTTCCTACTGTGAGTAAGAGACTTGTTATTAATGTTCTTCCATAATTACAAATCATAGTATTTCGTTTTCTGAGGTTATCCAAACATTTATAGATAGATACAGTTAGTAATAGTTAGTTAAAGTTAATAATAGTCAATTCGAGGTGTAATAGGAAGATATGAAATTAAGAAAACTGGCGAGGGAAAGGTAATAAAAGAAAATGGTTGCTATAATAATTATGGGAAAGAAAGGAAATACTGAACCAGATACATTATATCAACTCGTTTTCTAAGGACCAAAGACATTTTTTAATTTCTCAACCCATATTTCGATCATTTACAGCTCTGAATAGGTACATCCTAAATTGATTTTAGAGGAAAGTCATTTGCTTTGATTTAGTTTTTAACTTACCCTGACTAGAATTCATCTAGAGAAAGATAAAATACTTTCCATATGAAAATGCCAAACGAATAATTACTCAGAGGTAATAAAGTGCTCTTATAGTACAATTGTTACTTACTTTTAAAATCAGTAAAACTGGTGAAATTGTGAGTTTTTATGAAAATCTCGTGCGTAATCCTAGAAGCCTAGTAACCTTGCGCCTGAACTTCTCCTCTATGAAGTTGCCTTTCTACAAAATTGCTCGATTTGTATTATGATAAACGATTCCCGTCTGTTTAAATAACGACTGTCGACTGATTTTCACAACTTAAAGATTCATTTTATGCTCCCAAAAAGCTTGGAATTTAGAGCGTTCTAAAAAGTGGCTTTGTAAGAGCCAGTAATAAAATTATTATGGCGGGAATACAAGATATTACTTTCCAGAAAATTGGAACGCCTACTTACCCACTGAAAACCATGTTCAAGAATTATATTACCATTTTACATCATTAACAAGGTTAACCGTATATATATACGAAGCGTACTCCTTAAATTGATGCATTAAATTTTCACGAGCAGCGACAAGGAATCGGATACGCATCATTATACAGATATAAATCAATTTTAAAAGGTTTTTCATGGCAATTTTAATTAAATAACAGTTTTATAAACAAAAATAGAATTTTATTTATATAACGACATAACATTGATAATGTTACGCTTCAGAAACTTTATTTCTAAAAGAATGTATTTTATCTGCAAAAGGATGAATTTGGAATGTCCTACCTGCATGAATTATTAATTTAAAAGCATAAGTTTAGTACTTGAACTCTTTACATCTGTTCGCGTATCTTTTCATAGCGGTTTTAAATTGACCCAGGAAAAATTATTAAATTATAGATGTAAAATCTTGTCTCACGTACAATAGAATATTACGTTCATTTTATTATTGTTAGTTTTGGTATGGTTCGAATAATAAGTTCCGCAATAGGATTTAACTTACCATTTGGACAACTTTAGGAATTTTTGAGCGATTAAACATGACCAAATCTTCGAATATTTGTGAACGTAATTGAAACTGTAATCCGATACCTTGAAGGCTTTCAGATAATGCAAAAGCGAAAGGGACTGAAATTCATCACAAAGTATTTATGCATTCAATATATTCACATGCAGCATTACCCTTATTTTAGGCGAATTGCTTACAACAATATAAAACAAATTTACAGTAGATATGCATTTATGAACTTGAATCAGAAACAACACAACAATAACTAGATCAAAAATATGTGCGAAATACGTTCCTAGTACAAAGTGATTTAAACAAGATAGTATTTACATGTGTATCGATGCAAAAATTCTCTTAAGAGTGAGCCTGGGACGATCGGAAAGGAACTGTAAATGTAGGGGATACAGAAAGTTAAGAAAGCCGATTAAAAAAGGTCACGCAGTATCAGGGATAGTCTATGAGGGTGGTCTGAAAAGTTTCCGACCCCAGGAATTTCAGAAATCTTCAGAAAATTTTGAGAAATTTTCAGAAAACATGTCGAGAAATGGCGAAATGTCGGAAACTTTTCAGACCTCCCATGTAAATGTTGGACATGGTTGAAGCGTAGTTGCTCTCTGTGGAATAATATTTAAATATGATTTTTAATTCATAGTATCTATCTATCTTGAAACTAATTCAGTATAATCAGTTATTTCTGTGCCTTGTACATAAATCATAGTTTTATTACATTGTAGATGAAGGAAAGATCAGATTTTACTAACAATTCATTAAGGGTTCTTAGGGCGATATATTTTAATACGTAAGCTGTGGAAGAATTCAGTAGGTCGACACTAGATTTTACTTTATGTGTAAAAATAATATAGATTTGCTTCGGTGAGGGGATATTAGATTTTGCTGGCATGACCAGATATGGGATCACTATGAAAATACAGGGATTTTAACCGAAATGAAATATAATATTAGGGAGTTTGCTTGCATAATTGCGGTAAAATAGTATAAGATCCATAGTCAACTGCTTTGAAAGAACTCATCTATGATTTCACGCCCTTCATTCTTGGGGAGATTTGGCTCAGTCTTGAAATAAACGCCGAATTCTCTATACATATCCCTCATCCACCCCTCAGCGCGAGGATGGCTCCCTTTTTGAGCGAGAATCACCCCTCGACACAGCCGACAGAGAAACGTCGGCGTTTCTCTTATCTAACGCGGAAAAAAGAGCGAAAAAAGAAAGGAATGGAGTTTCTAAAAGATATAACAGCCCATTGCGGGCGCGGCGGAAATGGCCTAAGCGGTGACTATTTCGGTGTCGAAGAAAAACGAGGATGGATAAAGAGGATGGGGTCCGAAAGGAGGGCAATGCGACCCCTTTGGAGCGGAAGCTGGTCTTATGAGAGACGCCTTCCCTTCGCTGTCCAGACGTCGCACAGTGGGCTAGAATCGAAAAAAGCTGGCCAAGAGGCCAAAAATGGTTTTTTTGAGTGCGGGTTTTGAAACTTCGCATATATATTAAGAAAAGATTGAATTTTATGTTCCCGTTTGTCGTTTTTCGATACCTTTACGCGTTAAAAAGATACATGGCGTCAAACTTGAACCATTTTCACAGAAATGGGCAGTCGCGAATTTTTCGGATAAACATTCAAGTTTGCGTTTTTATGGAGGGTTTAAATAGATACTTTTGGAAAAAACAACGATGCAATGATCTACAACAATTCTTTATGTTTTGACTGGCTGCTATCACCGCGGACAAAAATGAGTTTATGCTCATTTAAAGCAACAAAATGGCGGACACCTTTTTCGGACAATTTTCGAGATAAAGTAAGGAATATAAATAGGAAAACGGCCCTAATGCATCGAGTCTCTTATACCACGTCATAGCCAGAAGTGTCTAGATGTGGAATCCGAAGAAACTGTTTCAATTCAGGTGCTACTTTGGGAGTTAAGTCGATTTTTCGTAAGCGCGGCGCGTTCCGACTCACCACCGTGGAATCCCCGAATGCAGTTTCGCTGTCCTTTAGGTGATACGAAGTCTAACGATTGGTTTCTTTCCTGTTAAATTCTGGCTAATTATCCTTAAAACATACGTGAAGACAGTTTAAGAGAGGAATTAGAAACCTCTACTTTACACAACGGACGTGGAATTAAGGAAAGTTTAACATTCAGGTAAAATGCGTCTGCATTTTAATCTTAACCGTAAAAATACTTATAGAGAAGTTTTCCTCCCCGATGTTGGTGGAAAAAATGGTTGGCAGAATTTACTTTGAGAAATCTTCACATCTGGAAATTTTTACCGACCCTTGCGTCACGGGTTTGGAGTTAAGTACGGTTTATGGCACTCCCGCGCTACGCAAACGCTCTTGCGTATCCGCTCATTGGTTAGGGTTATTCCGCACGCGTCTTTTGGTTTCTTAGGAAAAGAGAAAATATTTTTGTAGTTCAGTTTTAGTCCATCTATGGAGACCGAAAGTTTTTTCTTTTTTTCTGTGCTCTCGTAATGTGCACTTCCTCGTGTGCTATAGCTGCAGCAGTATTTTTCGTCGTTTAACGAGATTCTGTCGGCCAATCCGCCTTCAATGGAAGAAGGAAACGAAAACAGTTGCGAAGGAAGAGCAAAATTATTTGAAAAAACGGATATTAAAATTGACGAAGGTTACGATTGGATATTTTGAAATCAACTTTCCTATGTTGCTTACAATGGTAGATGGAAAGGTGAGAGTAATCTACTTTTTGGCATTTTATTGTGGACAATTTGACTTAAATGCAACATAAATACTTAAGTTGTGCAATGCACTAACGGATAACTCGACATTGAGATGTTACATATGTGCGGCAAGAATATCTGAAATGAATGACATAGGGGAAATGAGGAAACGGAAAGTGAACCCGGAATTCTCTTTCGGAATATCGACTTTTCTTTGCTATATCAGGTTTTTTGAATGTCTTTTGCATTGGTCATACAGACGTGATTTTAGGCAATGGCAGGTGAGTGAATAAAGTTATTGATAGTGACATGCATTCGGAAAGCAATGAAACCTCATTCAATACTTCAACACTACAGGCCTATGGTAGCCAAAGAGTTCAATTGCTAGAGAGAAAATTGTACCTACAAAATGAATTTCGGCAAAAAATGGGATTGATAGTCGATACGCCAAAGGCATGAGCAGGAACCACAAATTATGGTAATACTGCTCGGAGGTTCTTTGAGAGTCCAACTTTAGCAGCAAAAATAACAGGTATAAAACCGATATTAGTATCTAAATTACATAAAACTCGGAAAAATGTTAGAGTAAATTTAATAGAGCACCGTAAAATAAATCGCGGTAATGATTTCTGTTGGTTTAACCGGTTTCAGAGTTTGTTTGGATAATCAAAATAACTCAATATTATATCAATATACCATTTATTTCCTAGGTATTGACGACAAACTAATTTAAAAAATTCGGAAATATACTGAAGGCACTTTCGAGTTCTTTACCCCTTAATGATGAGGCATTCGGAAACTACTGCTGGGATGCTGCCTCTTTATATTTAAGTTTGTATCCATGGTACTACATGCCTCCGACAGTACATAAGGTAGTTGTTCATGGAACACAAATTGCAAACAATTCAGTTCTTCCGTTAAGAGAACTCTAGGAAAAGGTTATGTAGGTAAGAAACAAAGATATTAGGAGGTTTCGTGAAAGATTTACGAGAAAACACTCGAGAGTTTCCAAAAATGAGGATCTCTTTGAAAGACTTCTGCTTACATCAGATTCAAAAATTTCCATGTCTGCAGTATTCAAATACAAGAAACAACAGATAATTGCGAAAGAATTGAGAAATCTCCTCATCATCGACGACCGAGATGGTGAAATTATTGATGATGAGGATTCGGACGATTCATCTTCTGACGAATAAGACTAAAGATACAATAAAGAAACGATATATATTAATTAGCATAAATATTTATGTTGAAAATAGATATTTTTGTCATAGAGGTAATATACGTGGATTTAAATTCGTATTAACATTTGGTTTAATTATTTAACTTAAAATGAGACGCATTTTACCTGAATGTTAAACTTTCCTTAATTCCACGTCCGTTGTGTAAAGTAGAGGTTTCTAATTCCTCTCTTAAACTGTCTTCACGTATGTTTTAAGGATAATTAGCCAGAATTTAACAGGAAAGAAACCAATCGTTAGACTTCGTATCACCTAAAGGACAGCGAAACTGCATTCGGGGATTCCACGGTGGTGAGTCGGAACGCGCCGCGCTTACGAAAAATCGACTTAACTCCCAAAGTAGCACCTGAATTGAAACAGTTTCTTCGGATTCCACATCTAGACACTTCTGGCTATGACGTGGTATAAGAGACTTGATGCATTAGGGCCGTTTTCCTATTTATATTCCTTACTTTATCTCGAAAATTGTCCGAAAAAGGTGTCCGCCATTTTGTTGCTTTAAATGAGCATAAACTCATTTTTGTCCGCGGTGATAGCAGCCAGTCAAAACATAAAGAATTGTTGTAGATCATTGCATCGTTGTTTTTTCCAAAAGTATCTATTTAAACCCTCCATAAAAACGCAAACTTGAATGTTTATCCGAAAAATTCGCGACTGCCCATTTCTGTGAAAATGGTTCAAGTTTGACGCCATGTATCTTTTTAACGCGTAAAGGTATCGAAAAACGACAAACGGGAACATAAAATTCAATCTTTTCTTAATATATATGCGAAGTTTCAAAACCCGCACTCAAAAAAACCATTTTTGGCCTCTTGGCCAGCTTTTTTCGATTCTAGCCCACTGTGCGTCGGTTGGCAGCACCTGTGCCACCTGTCACCCCGCACCATTAGCCAACCAAGGGGTGAGACACGTACGCACCACTGTCCTTGGAATCCATCAGAGCTGCGGTATTAATATGCGGTGCGATGGGGTAAGGACGTCCGGAAGTGGCGATAACTGGGATGAAGATTCGGGAGATATTTGGGAGGAGCATCCCCGGATTCTTCACGCGCTACTCCTATGTAAGGAGCAGGGGTTTTAAGGATGGGATTATGTGAGGAAAACGGCAGAACCATATTTCAGACGGGGAGTTTATGTATGAGGGTGTTCTAAAGTAAAATTTCCCAGGGGGGAATATGGTCTTAAAATATATTGCGTAATTTAAAGCTAGAAATACATCCATAATGACATGATTAGTTTTTACGACATTCCTTCACGGGATATGCGTGCCAATAGCCTCGTTTTGTCAGAGATAGAGCGCTCTGAGGTTCTGACAGATGTTTTTTTTTTTCGATAATAATTCGTAATCCTAGTGAAAGCGCGTGGAAATCAGTTGCTGGCTTGCAAGTTTGTCCATAGTTTGGAGATACTAGTTTGCGGAAAATTGCGTGAGCACCCCAGGAGAAATTCTGATAAACGGTTGCGCTAGTGATAATCTGGCGAAAAAGGTCCTGTACTGATCGGAAGATGCCTTTGCTGTTATCAGAGAATGTTGCGTTATCATAGGATAGGTTTAGGCTGGAAACATAAGTTACTCTGTTAAAACTTGCTGAAAATATTAGACTATATCAAAAGGAGGAAAAGGAAAATAACAGAAGATCAGCACAAGAGCATCTATAATTGATTCTAATCTGAGAAATGATGGCATGAAATTTTCAATTAATCTGCACTAATTTCCTATCATTTACCAACCAGTCTATTGTAAGGTTTTCAGTTATATAACCACTTAAGATACTGAATCAAGTTGTTAATTAATAATATGAAATTCCTTGCATTCAAAATTCTTGGTTCTTTGACAGTTTTTCTCTCAGTCAATTGCCTAGCTGAAGTTGTGTCAAATTATTGGAGCATCTGTCGAAAAATGTAAGACTTTCAGAAAGCTTTAACTGCAATAGAATATCTACACAGAACATGTGCAGATACCTCCTCTCACTCAGTAATTTTCCTTGAGTACTGTGTTCATTGAAAACAAAGGAATTTAACTGTGTTCAACCCTAGAGACCTGAACTTAAAATTAGTGTACAGCAATTTTCTACTAAATGAGGAATCATATTCTCCAAATTTACTTTTTATGAGGATCAAAATGTACAATTTGGATAATGGTTAAGAAAGGGTCCTAATAGATTTTACTGTTATTTCATTGGCAATCTTACTTAATAGAAAATCATTCATTGAAATAGTGTAATAGAAAATCATTTTTTTAAATAGTGTCAGGTTCACAATACTGTATTCATATTTATAAATAGGAATCTATGCTTTTTATTATAATGAAAGGATTCTTGGAAAAAACATATCTTGTTTTATCAACTCACATTCTTATAACACTATGTGGAGCATCTGGCAGCCCAGCAAACCTAAGGAATGGGGCATTATTGAAATTCAGATTTCCATTCTTACAATGTACATACAAAAGCTTGAGAAGAAATCATTCATGAATATTTGTTGAGCCTATATGGTCTATATTTCAATTGCATAACAGCATAAAAACTAATTTTAGGAACTTGTAGTCAATGGATGGGCTAATCTGAAATTAGAAACTGTGATTTATCAGTTGATGCTGTCAACATAGATGATCCATAAAAGCTTAAATGCTTGTGACAAAGGGAGTGAATTTTGTCTTTAATGGGAATTAATTCAATTCTAGGGTGGCCATATCTATTTTAGAAGAACTAGGACACTTGAGGGATAAAGTAGAAATTTTGCTAGATCCAGCAAAATTAGACCAATTTAAAAATATTTATTAACATAAATTATAAACATTTGAATATTAATAAAACATAAATTCATCCTGATAAATTACGAAATTTATTCTTTTAAAAATAATTTTAATGCCTTTTAAGAAAGGAATATTTATATTTCTTTCATGTATAAAGGGGATGAATAAGTGAACACTGGATATAAATCTCATGTTGTAAATTAAAGACTGGAAAAGTAAAAATTCTTGAAGACCTAAGGACATCTCAATAAAGAGAACATGTCTCTTATTTTAACACTTTTTTCTGGATTAGGAAATTTTGATTAAGGGATGGTCAGCCAGGAAAATGGTCCCGTGCTTTAGTATTTTCATAATACCTCATCAGAATTGTAAACATATTTCTTACTAAAATGATCATTTAAGGACAAATACAAGTTTTTAAATCTTTACTTTTTCTACCATTAGTATCTTTTTAATAGCTCTGTGAACCTTTTATTTCCTTATTGAGTTTTACATTAATGATCTTCAGTTGGAATATCTTATGATCTTAGCCATTCGACATATTTTGAATAAAAAAATAATCAAAGGTAGATTTAAATCCATTTGAATAGAACAGTATAACCTTTAACTAACTATAAACTAACAATAACTCTAACTATAAACAGTAGCAACCTTTGATTTTTGAAAGTCAAAACATTTTTGTAGCTAAAGGATTTGGTCGAAATCATTTGACAAAAGATGATCAAATTTAGAATTCAGAAAAACCTGAAATTTTATTCTTTCATTGCCTTGTACTGGTTGACTTGATATGCTTAAAGCAATTCACAGTTGACATAATAATAAAAATTAGCAGAAAAACAATAGGTGAAGAAGTTTATTCTTTAAACATTAAATTTAATCCAATTTCTCCATCTTTGTTGCAAAATACATACAAATTCCATTAATAACTCATCACAGTTACAAAACCGGGGGAAATATTTAAATTTTAAAAGCATACAATACAACACAAAGTCGATATTTTCAACTACATAATTCATTTTTATATACAAATATACAAATCTGATAAAATAATACAATAAAAATTTCTTGTGATAAAAACATAAAAAAGCTAAAATTTCATCCATAATTTGCACAAGATAGTAAAAACTCCAAATCACTTTACAATTAAAGTCATGTCTCAGTTTTCGGAAAGGTAAAGATTTCCAGAAAAGGAAGTAAGAAAGTTGTAAATCTTCCGGCTTAGTTCAGGCCCAATTCTTCTCGTGCTTGATAATGGACCACATCTACGAATTATCTGTGAAATATTGAAAATATTTTTTAAATGCATACATAGAATCATCAAAAAAACTCTCATTTATTTCATCACACAGCATGAATGCTTTTTCTACCTGAATATTTTGTAGTAACATTTCTCCATCTTCAACAGTGCTGCATTTTTTATAAGCCTGTTATGATAATAAAAATAGAAAATTAATGATATTCATAACTAAATTTGGACAATGAAGTCTAAATAAATAATTTAGACTTCATTGTCTATACTAGGACTGTCCAACCTTTATGACCAGATTATTAATTAATACTATTAATCTTATCAAACACACATGCAAATTCCCCTTTAATTTATATTACCATTCTCTCAAAAGCATTCTGTAATTTCACGTAACAATTCTAGAGCAAGTTGTTTATGCTAGAAATAAAATGTGCATAGAAAAAAGTTATTCCGTTACAACAATGCACCCAAACATATTTACAAGCTATCCACAGTGGACAAATTTAAATTAAATTAAATTCTAGTTAAAACAAAGAGCATTGTTGCAAATGATTGCATAAGGTTTTTGATAAACTAAATTATTTTCATTTTGGATACAAGTTTCTGAGATTGAAACTTAATTACCAGACTTCAAGAATATTGCTGGGCTAGTTTTAAACCTTCAGAGTATAGAATAGTTCTGTGCTCATATGTGCATAAGCAATTAAAATCTTCAATCATTAATAATATTCTTTTAAACAATAACATTTCAGAAAGTCAAGAAACAGCTGTATTCTATGACTAACCTCATTAACCCTCTAACTGATTTGATCATATCAGTTGCACTGTATTTTAACAATTAAAACTTATCTTTTTTGAAAATCTTGAAATATATGTTCTAAAGATCAAAATCAATAGATCATAAATCTTTACTTAATTTCAAAATTAATTCTATATCAAATTATTAACTACAAAATGGAACAATTTGGGGTCACATTCTCAATGATAACTCAACTGCCAATTGGTTAAAAAATAAATGAGGATGCTTAAAAGATAAATCTATGAGTCTGAAGAGAAAGTTTTGAGAAAGGATCGGAAAGTATTGAGGTGTACTATGAATAAAGAAAATCATATATCCAGAAAGGGCTTAAGTATATGATTAATGATTGACAAATATGAATGCATTGATTAAGTGTAATTAAGGATAGTGTATATAATTGAAAGTTAGATAAGAAGTAAGGGAAGAGGGAAATTATGTATCAGTATTTAATGATTAAAAACTAGTAATTTCATTAACTGAAATCAGAGATATTCATTGATTTCCAAGAAAAGTACTTTTAAATAAATTTGAACTTACTTCTAACAATGCCTGTGGAGAAGGATAGCTGCTAGCAACAGCTTTAGCCATGTCTAATCCAACATTGTTAAACTGCCTCAGTTGCTGCAGCCATAGTTGGGCACAGCCATGGCCTGAGCTAGTGACACGAACACAGTCTTTGGAATCCCCTTGGGCAAACCAACTTAGAATTCCATTCTTTTCCCATTTCTGCTTTTCTCTCCTGAAATTTAAGCAAAGATTTTATTGAACATTGACATTTAGTATTAGTTGCTAAATTAGATACTGACTAACATAGCTCACTAAGTTTTCTTGTTTATACTTCATACACTTTGAATTTATCACTGCCCTTAGTGAATTTGGATAATTCTCCTGATGTGAATATTGTCTACGTAAGTGACATTTCATAGTATAGAGCATATCTAATATTATTTTGAAGATAGTACTTTTAGATTTTTGGAAAAGAAAATTTTTGATGCAACTTTGTAAATTTGGGTACATCCAGAAGAATATTAAAACTAGGTTTTCAGGATTATTTCTAGCAAAACAACAGGGAAAACTTTTACAGACTTATCTAAAGTTATCTGAAATCAGGAAAATATATGGATGATAATTTTACATCCATCAGAAAACTGTAAAGGAAGATATTTAATAATTTTAAAAGTTAAGATTGTTGTGTGAAAGCTTCTCTTTGTATTTTGAAAATGCCCTAGTTAGCTCCCTCCATCTGTTCCCTCTGAAAGAATTACATCATTTCACTAAGCATCAGATTAATATAATCTTATCAATGATACTCTACCTTTGAGTTTGATTAATTATACAGGGTGTGGCAGAACTAATTAAGCAGTTTTGAAGAATTATAAAAAAAAGAAATCGGGGTATATAGAGAAAAAATATTTTTTATTTTCAAAGTTAGTCATTCATACCATTTATATTCATTCAGTTTTGAAAATAATGTCCTCTAGATGGTGGCAATTATCAGTAATACACTTTTACAGCCGATCTCTGAGTTTTTGAACAATTTGTTCACACATATCGCAGGATGTGGCGTTCACTTCTTCAGTAATTTGCTCCCTTAGCTCTAGTAAGGTTTGTTGGCAACATTTAAACACTTCTTCCTTCAGATAAACCTCAAGAAATCACAAATGCTTAGCTCTGGTGACCATGCAGTTCATCTCACATCACCCATCAAAGAAATCAGACATCCAAGAAATATTTCTCTCAAAACATTAAATGAATTTCGGGCTGTGTGAGCTGTAGCTCCATCCTGTAGGAACCACAGATCCCCTAAATAGTAGGAGACCTGGGTTCAAGTCCCAGTTAAGAAACTATTTTCCACTTCTCCACATACAACCTTAATTAAGTCGCACAACTTCATGTGCTAAGTTTGAATTCACTTCCATCATTTCAGAGTACTATAACTTACAATGAAGATTTTTTTCTAAATTTCACAGTTTTAAAGACTTATTTCCAGGAACTCTCAATTTCTATTCCTTTCTAAGAATAAAATCAGTAGTTTGCTGGAACATAGAATTATTGATAAATCTCAGTGTTCCAAAATCCTTGAGAGGGAAGCTGACCAATATGAATGATATTAAATAATTACAGACTTCATTTATGACATTCCTAGCAGAGGATTTAATGGCAGTCTCACTCTGCTACCTGACTTCTGGAGGGACTCACAAAACCCAACTGAAACTTTTATAATGATGCCATGCTTAGTTCTGTAGATGTAATTTTAATTAAATTCAGATTTACAATTACTGGTAAAGCTGTACAAGTATGCCCATAGTCGCTTATTTTCATTATTTCATTACAGTGCTATAATCTATACATTTTATTTTCCCTTTCCTTCTCTTTTTTCTCAAAGTTTAAGGGAAAAAGCTTATATCATTATGTGAGTCAGAGTTTAATCACAAGAGAAATCAAAGAGGGATAAATTATCAGCACATTTAAAAACGCTAAATTCGTTTTCTTACAAGAAGTTAGTAGATTTAACTGAAAAAATATTAACAAAAAGAGAAATAAGTCACAACCAAATCTTAAAAAATTTATTGCTTTAACAAACACTTTACAAAATTTACAAAAATTTAACAGTTATGTATATAAAAATAAATAAATAAATTTTAAGATAACCAAGATCATTTTTACAATAATCTATCTATTGGTCAATAAGAAAGAGCTTGTAAGCCTTATCAAAACAAGTGATAACTGATTAAACGAGAAGGCAATGGGGAAATGAAACAAAACACTTTTATAGCCAGATAGCCAGAAAAAAGACTATCATAAACTAATCACAGTGTAATCCAAAACAGAGGTATTAAAGCACATATATTCATTAATTTATGAAAAGCATTCAAGTGTCTCCATTCTTTTTTTCTGCTTCCAGAACAGCATTACATAACAGCAATTTAATGTTTGTTTGCTCCATCTTTGGCAACTTTTTCATCATCTTAGACATGCTCAGAAAGAACAAATCAGTCTCATCGAGATTTTCTAATACATCACACCTCTTTTGATGTGCTGATCTATCTTCACACTTCATGCTACGTAGCATAGCATTCTCCTTCATAATTTCCACCAGTTCATGAGCCAAATCTTCCCTTTTTGATCTATCTCTCTTGCACCTTTTTATCTCACCTACATTTACTACTGGGTCTTCCTGATTCAGTTGACAATCCTGATTTTCTAGGTTTTGGATTGGTTGGTCCTCTGAGTAATATAACTGAGGGATGCATTGTGTCTCCTGACAGTTTGAATTTCCACCATCTTCTCCATGATTTTCTTCTTCATAAGGCATATGATGCTCAATAACACTTTCCTGGTATTGAGTAGTATCCTCTAGTTTTGTGAGTAGCCTTAAAACGATGAAAAATATAAAACGAGTGTCAACCATAACTTCAAAATGACCTCATTGTGGATAACAGTAAAGAATACATACTCTCTTGGCTCTAAGAAAGGGACAAGGAAAGACATTTGCTGCTCGTATTTCCATGGTGTTACTTGTCTTGTTTCTAGTCTGTTCTTTTTGAAACGTCTTCGAAGAACATTGTTAAAGCATCTTCTAAGCCTTTCCCATACTTCTTTTGCTTTCTCGGCTGAAATATTAAAAATTATTATAAACCCCAGATAAATTTCAACAGGTTTCACAGGAGCTTCCGAAAATAAACTAATTTGCTGCATGCATTAAGATGTTGGGCTATTTTTAATATGAAACGCAGAAATTATAATCCAATATATGGAAATACCTGTTGTTTGCTAGCCTTTAGTGGCTCAAAAAGTGACGCAAGTTCGCTAAGGGCAAGTAAATACAGCGAAAACGGCAAAGAATAAGGAAAATGAAACGTTGATATTCCACTACATTTCGTTTCATGCAATTACATCTATTCAAACTCTAATGTTAACGGTGAAACAAAACATCAGCTGAGAATTATGACGATTTTGGGCGAATCCTTTAATGTGATATTTTCGTAGCCTCATAATATCTATATCATCAATCAAACTAGTAAATAAAAATTCTTAGCAAAGACATACCGTCGATAGGAACGGAGAATTTCCCTGAATAATGATTTTTTCACTTATTAATTGGATTTTGAATTTCAAAATGAGCTCTGTAATTTATCAATGAAGATTCCGCATTCGTTACGTTAGAGTTGTTTCATTTACCTTTAATGTTCAATTGTTTACCGATTTCTTCCCAAGCTTCTTGTCTCTTATTTAGATCTCTGTAATCCACACATTTTACGTTAAAAAGTATTTCATGACATCTCACTTGCTCAATCAATTTTTCCTCCATGTTACGTTAATGACAGGTTTTGCATTAAAGATAATGCCATAAATAATTAAACCTCACAGTAGATTGTCCTATTCATAATCACTTATAATTCTGGAACTGTCAAAACATCGGATTATTTACCGCAATTCCATTCTGCGGTTTTCGCTTGTTCGCTACGACACCATATTGACCAATCATTACGGAGGTCATTGCCGCGATTTCAAAACAGTTCATCGGTCAACAGATTTATCTGCAGATCGAAAATGTCACATGAGTAAAATTCCTTGAGAATCGTAAAAGGCAAGTCCTCTTTTTACTCAAGGGAACATAGAATAATTGTTTCAAGGTCTATAAAAACCTCTGGAACGTCTTGTGATTTGGAATATGATTTTCAATATTTAATCAATTACAGATGAAATTTTTCTATTTCGATAGCTCTTCAAAGTTACAATACTTTGATTTTTAATGAGTGGATTATTAATTAGCGAATACTCGATGTTTGGAAAATAACTACCAAAATGGTGAATTTCTCATACACCTCTTGTTTTATCCATCTGCTAAATCATAATCACTTTACACTTTAAAATTTCTCCATAATTTGATGATAGTATATCCAAATGGTCATTTGTTCTCGTATGTAAGAGGCATTCTTGAAGAAATTTGTTTGAAACGATATTTCAAGTGCCAGAATAATATTAAAAATCCCATTTTTGGATTCCAAACGAGGAATCAATGGGAAACCATTTTCATCAAAGGAAGAAGTACTATCCTTTTGGCTATCTGGGAGACCATATTTCGACTATTATACAGTTCTGTCTTTTACTAGCTGAACATAACTATATGGCAGTACAGAATCAACCATATAATGAATAAAGACAAGGGGTGTTCAGAAACTTGCAATCTCATGGCATGCATGGATTTTAGTTACATTCTAAAATGGTAATAGTCAGATAATTGAAGTAGCAATCTTCAACTACTTTGGTAGGCAAATATATA
Source organism: Pachydiplax longipennis (assembly GCA_036926295.1). Taxonomy (NCBI): domain Eukaryota; kingdom Metazoa; phylum Arthropoda; class Insecta; order Odonata; family Libellulidae; genus Pachydiplax; species Pachydiplax longipennis. The sequence continues at coordinate 39,482,469 of JAVFKF010000009.1, read as the reverse complement.
CTGTAGCCACAATTCATTCTATAATTGTATTAAGGTAGACATGACATTTATTTACCTCCCACACAGGGGGAATAACTCTGAATGTGTATTTAGAAAGAAGGGAATATTTCCAAATAGTTTTCTTTGGTAACCTACAAAAAGTGAATTTAATTCTAGGAAGAGTTTTTCACACTCAGTGCACAATCTTTTATGGCAGGCATCGTTCATTATAATAGCTGAAGGTCAACTAAGATTTCAACTGTGTTAGAGTCAAATGTAGGCCGCATATGTATGTTGCAAAATCATCAAATTTTTTAGCAAAAGCTCCAACTGATAGCTGCTCCTGAAACAGTCACCTCACTCACTTATTTTCTGAAGCTGACCCAGGAAGTTTAGGTTAATAAAAGTGAACAAAGCATAAACTTCTAGAAATAACCTCCGCTAGAAATATCTAGAATACATGCCAAAGTTTTACTTATTGTATAGGACAGGAAAGGATCTCATTCATATGATTATGTACAAGCGTAATTGAACAGATAGAGTTAATCATTATAGGAATTTGCAAATATGTAGAGAGAGTTTCCTAAAAATGTGAAATATCCTTAAAGATGTGATTAAATTAATACATAGAAAAGGATCAAAAATTCACTTACTTAAAAGGAGTTTCAGCTACAGCCTTTGTGAACATGGCCATCAAAGATGCGAAGTCCGAAGTATTTTCCACTGTCCTATGACCAACACCAAGCATCATCTGTATCTTCAATAATGATTCCTCCAAAGATACCCTACAAGTTTATTTTGAATGAATGAAACTAGTATGCTATTTAGTAGAATGAAGTAGCAGTAGTAAGCTATCAAGTAGAATGAAAATGATACCTCAAACTGATGGAAAGAAACTTGATTTATACTATTATACTATGCTTTTCTTTACACAGTCATTATATTTTCTATCACAAAATTCATACATTTAAGATAGATAGGAGGAGGAGAGATAGTTTGAACCTAACAGCATTTTACTTTAAATTTTTCGATGATCTGATGGGTCATTCTTAAATGTTTTTTTTTTTTTTGGATTACTGAACATCCCCAGGCATAAAGCGTCTCATGGAGCTATGTGATACCATGTCACAGATTCCCTAACTCACCCTGGATTATGAAATCATTCAAGGATAATGCTTAATCTTTCTTTTTCTTCCGAAAGATGTTATAAGAATTATGACAAAAGTCATAGTTATCTCACTTCTCAAAATGATTATATCCTTGACCCAGTCAATAACTTTCTTATTAATTCCCGCTAATAATTAATGTATATTTATTGATTTTAATAAGTTAATTGATTTGTCAGTCTGAGGGACTCAGAGCCTTTTCAAGATATCAAGGAAAATAGCATCCACTCTTGGCAGACTTTAAGATGTCATGAACAAATAGTGCAAGTTGAGTTTTGCATAATTTCTACTTTCTATTTATTTGAAATTAAGTCATCCAATAATAATACTCCTTTGGAATTATAGGTTGATAATATTTATATTAGCCTCTCTCATTAATAGAAGGGAGGTAGGTGCTATGCATCATTTAAAAAAGATTTTTTAAGATATTTTCAATACTATCAATCAAACTAAAATGAAGACTAATCAGCAAATCACCTTAAATGTGCATACATACGTAGAACTTGAAATACTTTACTTATCTGATGCATCTTTCTTAAAACCAAAGTATATTTTATTAATTCATACCTTAAATTCTTTTGTGGTCGTTTCTTGCCTTCTTTGGATGAGCCACTGCAATGAATAAAATGAGAACATTAAATATTCCACTAACCATAGAAGTAAATTGAGATCAAACCTTAGTCAAAGCGGTCCATAATAGGTAGGAGTAATAATAGGAGTATGAACACATACTTTAATTATATATTCATACACACTAATAATTATTCTAAAACAGAGAAATAGTTACCTTAAATGACTTCCAGATCCACATAATACCAAAGTCAGGGACTTCCCAGGCAGTGTCTCTTTTACAAATGAAACATTAGATACTAGCATTCCTTCAGACACCAACTTAATGATCTTTTCATTTTCCAGGCACAAAAGAACATGCTCTTCTTCCTTTCATTTAAAATTCAGCAATACATGTAATGTTTTACTCCAAAGCACATAACAACATGTAACACACAATATATAAGTTAAGAAGATGCACATTAATTAAGTAAAAAATAATAATAAAGATACCTTCACGGTGTAATCCTCAATATCACCTGGTCTACCGATTTGTTTTCTATTCCAAAGTACAGTTCCTTGAATAGTATTTGATTTTATGGTAAAATTAATCTCTCTCTCCGAAAGTTTTTCTTCAAAATCTCTCAAGCATGAATACTGTAATAAGCTCGTGTCGATGATCGCAGTTACGTACTATAATGTTAGATAAATATGGTTTAAAATTGACTAAAGTAAATCATCTTAAAAGTATATGAACTGTCAGCTGGTTAGGTAAACCAATAACAACTTTGTTATTTAGAAACGAATGAGATATCTGTAATGGTAGGAAGTGAAAATACTCTCACCTTAATACACTCTCCAGGTTTGAGAGAACGCTGATATTCCTTAGCTGCTTTTAGGTTTTCCTTTTCCTGCAGCTTTTCAGTCTTTTTTCTTTTGCCTTCCTTGACTGCCAAATTACTTGAGCCCTTACGTTTCTGAAATAACATCAGAAAATAGAATGTTCACATTCGTCCCACGGTGGGTCAAAGAAACACTTCACTTTACTTCTAATTAATTTAACTTACTCCTTCGGCATTAAGGGATTCGAGATTACCATTGGCTAATGTATCTAAATTATTCTTTGCCGAGTGGCTATCCCTTGAGTCAAAATCAGATTCTGAGTCAGACAGGGAGTAAAAATTTTTGCTGGACCGATCTGATTCTATTGCTTGATAGTTCTGGCGTCTTGCAGTTAATTCAGTTACTCGTTGATCACAGTCGTTTTCTCCTTCGTTGGGAAAATCATTGAAACAAGGGGATGAGGAACGACTAGAGTCACTAGAAAGTGTAATACAATCGAAAGACATATTCTTATCAAAAATAACAATCGAGCCTGATGTTTCTGAAGTTTCCAAAGTTTCCAAACATCATATTTCTACCGGCAATAACATTTCGATATTCATGTCTAAGTTAACAGTAGCGGCGCTAGAGGTCGTAGCGGTGGTATTGAAATATGAATTCCCAGATTGGTCTGTCAGGGACGGAAATTTTACAGAATAACCGTCCGAAATAACAGTAAATCTATCGATAAGGACATCATCAAATCTGATGGCTGATTCTAAAGTACTATAAGATTACAAACAATGTATCGGCGTTTTTTCTCCAGTTCTCCAGTTTTAATGTATAATATGGAACTTGAATTTCCGTGCGAATTGTGTCGGAATTCTCTATTTGTCAAAGGTAGTTTTATTATTCATTTGAAATGAAAAGGATACAGTTGGAGATATGTATACCCGACGCATTCAAAATATTTGCTGGCTCGCTAAGTTTTATTCGATGTGTTAATTAATCTAGAATTAATATTTTATTTGGGATGGAGAGGTGACGGTTTTCCGATTTTCATTACGAATTATTCTCAAGTAATCGTTATATACTCGTATAGGCAACTCCTTCATTTATTATATAGTTTGTTTAACATAGTTTGCAGAGCTGGTGCGACCAAGCTGCCTGAGGCGAGCGCAATTTATATCGCCCTTTTGATAATTAATGGAAAATGGAGAAAACATCATTATACAATAAATGTAAAGTATATTATTACATATTACATTACATTATGTAATGAAGTAAGTTATAATGATAATTATTAAATATGATGTTTAATGATAAAATATTCTTCAGATCGAGGAGAAAAGAATTTATATCAACTGATATTATTTTTTCTCAAAAGTAGATACAATTAATTGTACTTTACGAAGTTTTCCGCACAGCGATAATGGTATTCGATTTTTACTTCGAAAAATTTCTATATAGTGCTTAGTATTTCTAAGTTAGGGTGAAACGATGAGCTACAATAAAATTGATGTGTTCAAGCGTAACTTTGTGGAATTTGACGCACATGATGGAGAAGTATTTTCTAACATAATAGCGACTTTCCTTTTCAGGAAGAAGAAAAGCAAAATATGAGAATTGTGCAAATAAAATTTCCTTCCACTGATTTCATATTCTGATACGATTGCTTGATGAGTGAAACTTTCGGTATAGGAAAGTTGAGGAAAGAGTGGTGGTGGAAAAACAAGAAAATGTGGCATTTGCAGTGGGGAAAAAGTGTTTGCACTGCTTTTTTTGCAGAATAAAATTATAGATGGGGATATTTTGTTGACGAAAATCATTTTATTCATAGAGAAATCAAAATGAAAACGAAATTAAGAAAGAAATTCGCTATTATTACGCATTAGCAACTCTTAAGGAAGTTAAGGAAATTAGATTTTTCACGGCCAAAAAAGCATTTGCACACCACAAGTGCACAAGATGCAGTGTGTACATTGTCCCATAATTTAACCACTAATTGTCAGTTTTAAGAGAGTAATGGGTGTAAAGCTGAGGTATAAATCCTTAAACTGTAAATTAGGATATATTTCTACATCATTTAGAGCCGAATTTCCTATCAGTTCTCAAGTAGTCAATTTTATTTTGGTGTGCAAATACATTTTTTCACACTGTGCTTTGCCTCAGTGTATTTAATGTGATGCTATAAAAGTTACTGGGATATAAGTAATGCTTAATAAGTTTAACAATCTTCGCCAGTCCATATCAAATTGTGGGACAAGAAATATTCATAGGGCTGCACTTACGTGGCCTTGCTCCTGTGGTAGTATTTAATTTAATTAATGAAATAATTTCATTAATTAAATTAAAATTAACGCTAATTATCATCGTCATGTCTGATTTATTTAAACCTATATTGTTTAATATTTAAACTGACAAAGGAAGTTCATGATAAATTTAAAACATTTGTCTCTGGAACCTTTTTCATTCAATTTCTTTAAAAATATGTCCTACTACGCCTTGAGGCCAAGAGAGAGGAGAAATTCCACCAAAATGACCGTGATTTGAAAGATTAGAACGCAGGCATTAGAACGTGCTCTAATATGAATATGTGTTTCAATCCGATTTTACTGTGGCTGCACTCGATTTTAGGCGCGAGCCGAGGGGAGGGGTTGTCTTAACTATTGGAGAAGTAAGTCAGAAGGAGGGAAAATTTAGGGGTGGGGGCGAAAAAATCACGATCTCCCTCTTACCCTTTCCACTATCCCCCTCCCCTCCGCCTGCAAACTGACCACCGTTCATCAGTCGGTGTCTGTAGTGCAGCCAGGAAGAATGCTTGGAGAAGATCTGCTCGGATTCTTCAACTAACTGCCCAGGAGCGAGTTTCGATCGACAGGAAGTTCACCGCAGAAGCAATCCAGGAGGAAGAACATTCAGCTATTGTAAGTATTGAATTACTTTTTCTTTATTTCAATCGGTGATGTATTCGCTATGCCTATTGTGAGCATTCGTAAAATTTTAAGTTTTTTTCTGAAAAAAATTGTTTATAGATTCATTGATTGTGAAAATCCTATTCAGTTTTGTTTCGCAAGTTTCTTTCGGATCTTTTGTGAAGACGTTTAAGATATTCGCTCTACTCTTATACTACATGAAGCTCTTTGCATTTTTTAGCTTTATTCCAATTAGTGATGCGTTCGATATGCATGTTGTGAGGGAGAACCTTTGTAAAATTTAAAGTTATTCTTGCAGAATGATGAACTTCGTGGATTCGGTGTTTGTGAAAATTCCCTGCAGTTTAGTGTTTCGTGAGTTCTTAGTCTTTCGTATATATATATTTTTTGAAGACTCTTGATAGTTAAAAGTGTAATAATCTTAGCTGAGTAATTTCTGCAGCAAGTTAAAATTTCCGCATAATCGTTCGTCCCTAGTTTCGCTGTTTGGTATATTTTAGAGTTTCTTTCCATACTTTTCTCCTACTTAAAGGACTTTCCTAATTGTTTCCATTTTGCCTGATTTGTTTCCTGAGCTAAGAACTTGCGGTGATAATTGTAACAAACAGTAAATTTCGTAGGCCGGATAAACTTTTATACGTATCTTATAAAAGTTGATGTTAATAACAGGAATGCCAAGATAGATAATTTATAGTTGCGTTAGTTTGCTGTGATTTATTAAGTTTGACATGCGTGAACCGTGTTTTCTCGCGCACTTGGAAGTTTTCTGTCATGTAATTTTCTCTATCATGAGTTTTTAGTCTCAGATTTTTTTAAATCCTTGATAGTTAAAAGTGCAATAATCTGACCTGATTTCTGTAGTAAATTTCAATTGCCGCACAGTCGTCGCCGGTTTTGCTGTTTGATATATTTTTGTTTCATTCTTTCAAAACATACTTAAGGGACCTTCTAGGACAAAGTAGAATTGTGCCCGATTTGTTTTCTGATTTAGGAACCTTTGGTGATAATACTAGAAATGGTTAATTTCCTAGGCCGGATAAATTTTGGTATGAACGTCTTGCCGTGGAGATATGTCTTTTAATACGTATCTCGTAAGTTAAATGTGATAATGGGTATGCGAAGATTGTTAATTTATATATGCATTAACTTGCTGCAAATTTACACTAAACTTTGAAGTGCATGAACCGTGTTTTCCCGCGTACTTGGAAAATTCCTCATCACTGCGTAGGAGTTCAAATGAAAAATGAGTTGTTTTAGAAAAAACGGTGGAGTGTTATATCTATCTTTGGAAATTAATTTTGTGATACAGAACCACCGTACGAGTTTTTCATTAACTTTTTGGGGAAAAGCCGTAGCTAATATCAGTAATATCGCGAAAGTCGTTATTTTAATAAACTATAGTTACGTGAAGACTACATTAACAAATACCCGTTATATTATGTGACAACAGAAGTATAGTCAAAGGAGGCGAAAATAAAACTTGCATTTTCCTCAGTTTCTCCCGGTACGAATGTGTTCAAAATTTGGGATTTAAACTATATCGTCTCCACAGGGATCTAGAAATCATGGGAGAGATTTAATACTATTAATAGATATAAAAGTAAAAAACTTAAGTTCTATTCAAGATATCGCATCGAAACAAACTGCAAATGAAAATCGCAACATTTATCTCGATTTCTCTCGAGACAAGTTCTTCCTCACGTGAGAAACCAAAAAGTTTTAGGCGACGTATAAATTGGAATGCACGACGAATGTTTTCTTGAGCTACGTTCTGACTAAATTTTTTACTAAGATGTGGTTACTCTAAAATTAATCTTATGTAACTTTTATGCATTCAGATGATACAATGAGCAATTGAAGAAAAAATCAGAATTTTATGCTGGATTATAAAAGAGTAATGGCAGTTTCAAAAATGTTCACGGGTGATAACTCGGCAATACATTCTATTTTCGCTTTAAACTTACAAGGAGAGACTCCCACTTTTGTCCGGGGATTTTGATGAAACTTTCTGCAGTGTTGCAGTAAGTAGAGTGATGAAAAATTGTGACGGCGTTCGTCTGAATGGGCCTTAGTTTCACTGCAATAAATAATTGAAAATTGATAGCCGGAGTATAGGCAACCCCGCAATACACGCCCATGCTAGCCGAGTATGCATGAAAGAACGCGACATTCTCTGGTATATTTGTCATTAAATTTTTCTTTTCGTTCGTTAAATTCTTTCCTTGACTTATTAATAATAATAAATAGTATGTTCAATTTATAATCCCGTTAAGTAACCTTCGTAAGCGATATTTTCCATTGAAGGTAGTTAACGACTATCCTAAGAACGTAAAAGAAGCTTGCATTCAAGTAATTTAGGATTTCACAATCATAAATAGCGATTGCTTTCTAAAATTTTATATAATAAACACCATTGTGTTTTTGCATGTTTTGTTTGTAATATTGCATAAACCTGCAAGTCTTTGGCGATATTCCTTCTCCCGGAGTTTACAACGTACTTTACTCGATTGGCTAGCAGGATGATTAGCATGATGTTAGCGTGTTCAATCCCTTGATCAGGGCATAACTCAAATATCATGCATAGAATACACATGTGCTTTTCATTCTCAAGAAAAATGTAAATCATGTAATTCTTGAATATTTTTTTAATTCATACTATTTTGGTTTGATTCTGTTTATCGAGTGACGCATGGTTTCTCAACGTATGCGCACAGGCCTTAAGTAAATTTTTGATCGATGTATTTTGAGTGCCATGCTTTTGTCCCCGTCTTTGTTATGCGTGATTTTTCATTAATCGAGATTTCACGATTGATCCTCACCAAATATCTTTCGCGTTTAGTTCATAACGAAAGAATTTCCTTCGTTTTCTTTCGGAAATCTTTAATCTACTGCTCTATTCGTGAAAATGGGTACGGTACTATCGGGCGCCGCCCAAACATTCAATCCCGAAATTCACAAATATATTTTTACAAAAAATGACAGAAGGAAGGGGAGACTTAAGAGGGTTTTCAGTATTCGAGAAACTACCAGCAAAATCAATTGGCGGAGGAAGATGTAAGAAGGGGAATACATTCCTTTAGGTTAGAATAGCTTTGCCATCAAAGGAACATGCTATACGTTCATGAGATCACAGTATTAACATATTTTAATCCACTAATTCTTATCGTCCTGCATAGAACTTTATGCTCAAATTCATTCTGATATCCACGGAAGGATACGTAGATACGAGATTAAATTCCCAGATTAAATTGATAGAAACAAACGCAGCTACGGATAGTTCTCTATTCGGGTAAGAATTACCTTCAAATCCGTAATAGTGACTTTTCCACTTAACTCACTATGGCTTCGACATTGTATTCGCCTTTCAACCTGCGAAAGCAATCGGCGTACGTGTGGGCTTTGTTCGTTATCCTTTACCATGAAAGCGCTTCGTAATAGAACTCTCTAATAAAGCGAATTTGCATGATTTCCGGGCAGGTCACATATTGAAATTATCACATCTACTTCAATTATAATCGCTGTGAGTCCATGAGCTCTTCAGTTATTTAATAACCAAGTTCGTTATCATTACTCATATTACTATATTCATAGTAATATGTTTAAAAAGGAATTTTGCAAAGGTTATTCTTCGAAAATTAAAAATAAAAATCCGAGCAGTGGTGCACAAAGAAAAGTATTCAATCCGTGTATGGTAAGGAGGGTATTAGAAAATGATCGGGAATAGAGCTAGGCAGAAATTAAGCAATTAGGAAGAACTCCGCAGTGTCCTATACCCTCGGTCACACCGTTAGAAGAGCCATTTACGAGTAATCTATATCTACGAGTAAAAGAATGAGAAATCGACATATAATAGTTTGGTATACAAACAAGATATATTTTTAAAATTGACATTTTTCAGCTTAACTTTGTGGAATGGTGCCATCATGCAAAGATAAAAACACACTTTGTAAATTCCACAGAAAAAAAACAATCGGCAGCTAGTTTCGTCCGTCAGACATTATCTCAACTCCCTCCAGCAAACCCACCTATTCTGACCTCACCATCCCCTCTCATTCCTCCCATCCTTTTTCCCAGAAGTAACCCGCTTTCCACAGTATGATCCACCCACATCCCGATCTTACCGGCCAATCCCCTTTAGACTAAAGAAGTTTTAATCATCAAAAAGATTGCTATAAATAAAGGATACAGCCCAGATATGGTGGATAAACTCTTGAGGAGAAAACCAAATATCCTCTCATGCCGTAAAATCACTCCTTCCCTCTAATAATCCTCCACAACCCCTTCCCTTCATACTATGTTTCGACTTAAAATTATTATAAAATACGTCATCGCTTACTAGAAAGAATGCATATGAAAATGATAGCATTATGTAAGAAAACAAGATCATGAGAAAAGATTGAGTTGTTGATTATAGCAACAATGTAGACAGAATGACAACTATGTAGAAGGCTATAGTAAGGGTTCGATAAAGAGCAAAGAATATTCAAAAGAAAAAATAACATGAAAACTGATTCGTCAATATTCAACGCGATTGTATAAATTATAAAATTATGTGTACAAATTCCACATTTTTAGTGAATAATTTTTTTGGGAAAGTTTAAGCCATTTTTATCCTCTCCGATATTACTCATCCATATTCTGTGCCACGCCATTGGTAGAGAGTATCCCCAAACCATTACTTAGTTCCTCCCCCCACTGACCTTCATAGATTCCTTCCTCTTTCTCATTTCTCTACTTCAACGCTTCAACGCCAGTCGTCTTCACATCGCGAGATCTTCTGGTGAAGAATATTAGGTAAAGTAAAGATTTCGATACCTACGTTACTTTGCGTCTATCCTCTTTATTATCTTCAGATTCTTCATGGCTCATAAATACGTAATTTACGACATTCTAGTAGTTTAAATACCTTACAATCTTCTAAATTTCAGGAAAGCGTTTCTTAAATTGGAAAACGTACTGGATGTGTGGCTTGTCTTCGGAATTCTTCTCCTGCCAACTATGTGCTCTGCCATGCCGAGGGACTGCTCCGAAGTAGCTTCAATAAGTCATACAAATTAAGTGATTTCGAACATTTCTTCCAGACTTCTTCCAGTCATGAATTCTAAAGCGTATCGTCCCTTCTTATTTCCAAGTAATTTATCCAGGTTTTCCTCGGTAAATCCGTTTTTTAATGGTGAATCGCACCACATTTTCGAATGTCAGGCATCCCTTAGAAATTGCGAACGGAATCGTTGGCGTTTGACGAAATGGTTGGACCGACGTTGAGCCATTCGAACTCTTTCAAAGGTTTCGGCGTGCTTAGTAAATTAATTTTCCTATACCGTAATTTGCCAATGAATGTAAAATCTCATAATTTTTTCCAAGGATTCTTCAGTCCGAAGTACGTTCTCGGGTATGCTGTTCGGTTGAAAATTTCCCTCAGTCGATCCATTTGATAGAGAATTCAGTTCTACTCGATAATCACCTACGACGGGATGCTTGTCAGGGTTAACGTGTGCTTTCGTAGATTTGCTCGCCAGAAACCCTAGAAATACTTCTACTACGTCGAAGTATCAGTGGGATTTAAGGATTGTCGTAATATCTCCATGCTAGGAAAGTCTAAAGTATTTCTTTCCACATTCCTCCGAAATTAAATTGTCACGAAGAATAGTCGATCAGGGATATCTTTAGCGAGCATGAGATGTGTGAAATCACACAGAATAGGAGAGTTCGAGTAGGTCTCTCCTCATATTCTCCTTAGATCAATATGCCCCATCAGATTTCAGTTACTTTATCGCGTCGAACACTCGGATAGCAAAGTGTAATACTTAGGTGATAACGTACCTGGGTTCGATTCTCCTTGGTATGTCATATGCGCGAAATTACCTCTGATTTTAAACAAATTGAACCTTACAACTGGTATTAAATATGTTAGTTTGGTTGATCCGACTAAGCCATTAATATCACCCACATTATGTGGGTACGTACTTTGGAGAATAGTACGAAACTTACAATCTTGTATATCAAGGCCTCAAAGCTGTCGGCGCTTCTTAGATTTAATTTTGTCCTTGATTCGATCCAGACGTAAATCATAAATGTTACCCTTTTTAAATCTATATTTTGTTTTTCTTGCATTTTTATTCCATGAATGGAAAGTAATCCGTTGCTATGAATTTGGGAATGAATCACTAAATCCTTTCATTCAGTCATATTCAAATTTTCAAATATTGTAAAATTTCTAGAGTGAGTGAATAGTATATTTTTCTTGAAGCAAAGCGAAGATTGTTCGACTTAAAACGACTTGTTTCTATATGTTCATTTAAGTTGGATTTTCATGTTCATTAATTTTGAGAGTGCATGTATTTGGTTTTGGTATTAAGTTTGTCTGCTCAGTGAGAATGGAGTGTCTGGTGATGTGACTGGAGTGTGACTATTTTGTGTATTTGGTGATGGATTATGGTATTAGCAATTACTATTATTACTAATGGCTATTCATTTCATGTATGTGGTGTGGTATAACGATGAAGATGAAAGTCCAGTTTGCATATTCGAACAAACTTAAGGTCTTCTGATGAATTTTTAAAGAAAACTGAGACAGTAATTAATCCATCCTTTGCTTTGCTTCAAATCTACTTATCGCGGAAGATTTTGACAGATGCTTTTAAATATCGATCTAAATAGATATTCCAGTGTGTAATGAATTTTTAATGTGCTTCGGCTGGAATAGCTTTGAACATTTCTCCCGTTTGTGCAAGTTTATTATTTCTTTCCATGTGAACAGCTTTGAACAGCATGTGATTTTCAGACTTTTCAGACTTTCTAAGTTATTTATATTGGCTAATTATCATCAAATATAATTTGGATATTTGGTGGTTTTTATGGTCGTATAGAGTATTTTTCTCGATTCATTTCAGTCAATTTCGTCGATAATCTAATTCGTTAAATAAGGCATACTTTATGAAATCTTGAATCTGTTTGTAGACTTGCATTTTTCTTTTAGATTTGATCTGTTTTCTATGTACCGCTTTTATTTTCCTATACATATTATATTGTAATTTTGACTCTCCTTTTTGCCTTTTCGGAGCTTCAATTCATCCGGTACCTGTTAGGTTAGAATATGGTAGTATGTTAGGTTTATGTGCTTCGACAGCCGAGATCATATTGCACATGGTCTCTCACCGGAATGGAACCCGTGACTGTTTTCTCAAATGTAGAACGCGCGGCACGCATAGCTATTTGGAGCTGTCTTAAATTAGTGCTTCTTAACTTCAAAGAAAACTTAATTAAATATTAAGTCCCCTTTAGTTTTTTGCGCAATTAGTACTTTTAATAACTATTTCCAATTGGTCAGGGTACTACTATTAAGGAGTTTCAAGGTAATTTCCGTATATTTAAATAGTTTAAATTTAATCACTTTCTCGGAGAATTACAATGATTGAGTACCCTCAGTTGTGATGTAACCTTTAATCGATTCCCTTAAAGCAGTAGATATATTTTTAACGGAAAATATCGATAATGATTAAAAGTTATTCAAATTTTTGGAGGGGATATGCTTAACATCTTCTGCAGATGCTGTGATGATTAATTTAAGAGTTGTAGTAATTTAGCAAACTTTCCAAAATTATCTTTGTAGATAACGTAGGGCTTAGAGCTTAGACCAAAACACAAATTGAACTTTTTAAATCTTCTGTTATACACTTTCAGTAAAATTACTTGAGTGGGTGTCATTGGAAGACTCAAGGGAATCAGTGGTGTTTCCAGAAGTTTCTTCCCCCACATCAAGGAAGCATACTGAGCAGTTAAAAGATCAAGGAATAAAGGAAGCAGTTGGGGGCCGGAAGGGGTATGGTTTTCATCTTATTAAATTGTATAATTTTAGTTTGTATAGTGGAATTAAAGTGAGTTTTGCAATGCTCTTTAAGACAGTGGTGCTGCTGGCTTGAACAGTAACTCAAGCCATCTCATATTGCACTCTCACCAGAAGTAACGCTTATAAGAAAAAAGATAGAGCTTCAAGACAATATATTTAAAGATTTTGATTAGATAATATAGGAGCATAGCTTTACATGGTAGAATTAAATAGCAATAATATTGTACCTTAACTTTTATTTGTGATACTTTTAAATCGTTTCCTTTATGCAAGTTTAAAAAGTGTATTCACCAAAAGAAGGTTATAGCTTTTAATTAGAAAAGGTGTCGTTTAGTAACATGACTTTTCTCACAATGCTTTATTAGATTCGGTGAAAATGGAATGGAAAACTTATACCCTGTATTTTTAATACATTTCAGGTAAATTATATATCAAAAGCCTTTTGAATGTTATTAATATGACAAAGACATAAATAAAAGAGAAAATGAAAACTGATACAGGATAAGGCGTTTTTGGGTGTTTTAGTATATCTGTATTAGTTCGTAGTTATCGGAGTGTTTGTTTAAAAACATTTGGGTGGGGAAAAGAATATCAGTTTGTCTGGGAATTTTTTGAATGTGTAAACTAACAGTTTTATAGATTCAGATTTCATGATCCTGCACATTATGCGTATATAATTAATTTTCCTTGCACATTTTGCGCATTTAAGGATAACAACGTACTTGTTCTGAACTTCTGCAAGATACATGGCGGTTTCTATTTTTACTGCATTGTTACTTTGCTTCATTTATGAAATTCATTTTATTTACCCTCTCAACCTGCTTTTACTGAGTTTATTATAGATTGTAACATATTCATCGTATTTGCTTGCAGAACCTGAGGTTGTGGCCTGCATATGACGCCTTTGGAAAGAGGATAAAGTGAATATTCCCTCCAAAAGGAACTGACAAGGCTATTAAAGGAGACAAACCTTGGAACACTGAATTCAAGCAGCAAATGCGGATCCCTAAAGCAGCACCCATTAGAAGCAGAAAGTTGTGCTAGAAGACACGATGTACTTCATGGAGGCTGGATGCATTGGACTTTAATATTGCTAACTTTTATAATAAAGTAGATTGGACACTAGAATTTAAATACAAATCTGTAATTTCAGTGTTTCGGTATTTTGTTTAGATGCTATTTACAAGATTAACACTGTTTTTGTGATGCGTTTCAAAAGTGTCGGGACGGCAGTCGAATGTATTAGGTGCGGAGGGAGGCTGTGCAGGAAACTGAGGAAGGAGCTTTCACGTCAACGCAGAGAAGATACTGCGAGCAGATGAAGCGGTCAGGGAGCCGAAGCATCGAAACGATTCTGAGAGCCTAGCTGTGTGAGCGAGGCCTGCACGCGAGGCTTTCGTGCCGATCCTTGAGGTCGTACGCGTGAGGTGTGCCAGTAAGTAATGCCTGCGTGTCTGTCGTCCGTAGGAGGTGCCGAGAGTTACGCCACTGCAGGTTGAGCCTCGCAGCGGTGGCCGCAGGTCGAGCCCGAATGCAGTGCAGAGGGAAGACAAAGAAGAGCCTGCAAAAAGCAGGCGAAGCCAAGCAACGAAGATAGCCTGCGACGAACTTCACACACCGATCCGAATATACAGCGGCAACACTTCGTCTCTACAAATATTTCTCTAAACGAACCGTCCACAATACGTCTAAATAGTCCATTTTAACACTGCATTCACGTAATGCGATTGAACACTGCGAATATGACACAGCGAACATGTCGTTTTTTTAACTCTGCGATTTGGAAGACAGCGATTTTAACGCAGCGTTCGAAAACACAGTTTATATTATCATCACCTTGCGTCGACGTCATGCGCTGTGTCAACGTCACCAGTTGCTTCAGCCGATGCTGTCTCAATACTACGCAATGTTTCCTCGTACGGCGTCTGCAGTCTACCTATGTGTATAACGCCTTTGTGTCTCAGCCTGTTAAATGTTGCGATTGGTTGTTTGCGAACTTTTTTAATAGCCATGTACTTAGAGTGAATGATCCTGCTGCATTTCGTTGTCCTTCCTATGTATAGTATTACATGTGTCGCCTCATCCTTAAGGCTATTTTTTATGATGGAGTATGTTTTTATATGAAGTCGTTAAGCTTAAGGAAGTTGTTAGCGTTTACTTGGTATGTTATAAGTGTTTACTTGGTATGTTATAACTGTTTACTTGGTATGTTTTAACTGATGATTTTATTTTCATGAATTGCTTCATGGACTGGTATAATTCGTGCATGGGCGTTCGAAGCCAGGCAACGAAGATAGCCTGCGACGATTTTCACACACGAATCAGAATTTCAGCGGCAAATCTTAGTCTCTACATATCCCACGAAACGAAGCCTCCACGATGCGTCTGATAAGTTTAAACGCTGCATCCACCTAATGCGATTGATTACTGCGTTTTTCAACATAGTTTTTTTTATCTCTGCGTTCTCCCAATTACTGCACCATCATACTATATCATCACCTTGTGTCGACGTGATGCCTACGATCACTGTCGCCGTCACCATCGGTTGTAGCCGATGTTCGCACTATACTATGAAAGTTTTTTTTGCGTACGGTGTTCGCAGTCGACTTACCTATATAACGCCTATATATGACTTAGCCTTTTTGTTTTGCAATTGGTTTTTACGAATTTAGTTATTATTCATGAACTTACTGCAAAAGATCCTGCTGTATTTGTCTTCATTTAATATTACATGTCGCCTTATCCTTAAGGCAACTTTTTCTGCTAGATTATAAATTGTTTTTATATCCCTTTGATACTATACCCAATTTTCTTATTGGATGTCAGTAAGGTTATTGAGGGTTTTAGTACATCTTTTCTTATGCTATTACTGATGATTTTATTTTCATTAAGTGTTACATGGTGTTATAATTTGTTTTTTCCCTATTGTGAGAATTTCAGTATCATATGTTGCATTAAATTTCTAATATTTTCTGTGGTAATCCATATGGTTAATTTTCCCTTTTTTACAGGAAGTCTTCAACATTTTAAGGAATTTCTTTGAATTCGTGATTTATCATTATATGTAATTACTGATAAGATGTATTTTTCTAGAAATTTTACGGGCTGTGTTTTAAGGTGTATCGTTCCTTTCCTTTCTGTACGTGTTCGCATATCAATGTTAGCATTAAATATTTAATCTTTCTTTCCATTCTTCGCATATGACTATTTTTGTTTTTGAAAGGTCTGTTTGGTGTATTTTCTGTTCCGCGTAATTTGCTCAATTTCAGCCTCGTATTTAGCCACAATTTTCATTTGCTGGTGGAATTTTCGTGGAGAAGGTGCTGTTTGAGCCGTTTTAGGTGCCCAAAGATAGGATAGCCTTTGTCTGCCCGATTCTTGGTCTCATGCTGCCAATTGAACGACAGATATGCTGTGGTTCTGGAGGAGTTTCTTCGAGTTCATCAGATTACAACCCTTTGGTTCAGTATTAGGAATCCTACAGACAGAAATGTGATGCTGCAGCATTTTTCATCCACGGTCATCTTCCAGGGGGGCGCCCGTAATGGACACCAAATTTCTTGCGTGCATTAATTGACTTTTGACGTGTGGCAAGTTCAGATACATTTGCAGAGTATTTACTTGAACTAAAGCGTCTTCCACCAGTGAAGCCACACTTTAACTTAACGTGCCGAAGGGCTTATTAATCCATCTTCTCGTAAAGAGCTGATCGCATTTGTAACTGTTATTTTAACCCTGTACTATTCATTTTTCATGGAGCCATTAATCTATTTTGTGAATTTAATGTTGTGGCCTATGGCGCTATACCTAATCGAAGTTCAGGAGAAGTGAGTGACGAATAATACAATAGGTTACCAGATCCAGTGAAGAACTTAATTTTACCAAGTTTTCTATTCATGTAAATGTTTTATCACATACTTTAATTATTACGTGTTCTCTATATATGTACAAATATTTTTGCCTACTTTGGAAATCTTGTCAGCTTTCAGCATGCATTGCCAGATAATATATTTACGTTACGCTTTGATGGAATCAAACTTGGTTTTTTGTTATTGTAAAAGTATCCGCGGAATCGCTTGTAGTTAAATAATTCGTTTGTAAATAATTGAATTTGAGATGTTTTGCTGATTAACTTCTGTGGTTTTGGCTGCCTTTGGGAGGTTTTTTTTACGGAGGGGTTTTCCTTCCAAATTCGGGCGAATGCCAGCAGACTTGTTCTTCCCCTCCGGTCTTCCCTGTGATGTCTGTTTTACTGTTGTATTGCTATTTGGTTAGTTTTGTCTGATGTAACCACAGGGAGATTTAAGTGAAATAAAAGTTAATATTGAGAATTGCCTGTTCTGATTCTTAGAGGCATTTTGTTCCTACAACCTAACTAAAAGGAAAAGCAACAATGTATTTTCACAGTTCAATCTAAAATTAACTACTGCTTATAAGGACGAAAATACCTACTATCCTGCGATATGAAAAGCAAAAATGCTTAGGCTTGGGTGTATTAATAGGCCCTTAAAATTCGTTTTAATAGTTTTATTTAAAGGCGAGGGAGCCTCCAGAATAGAGAGAGAGAGAGAAATTAAAGATGGACATTGTCTGCTATGCAGGTCTACGTTCAGCTTTTAGAAGGATTTGTTTTCGTTATTGTTCTTCAATCACTTCATTATTTCGATTTTTAATGGCATTTACATGGCAGAATAATATTATAGCGAAACGGAGGTCTAACTAGTATTGCAGTAATGGACAGATTCTAAGCTTGTTAGCCATTTCAGAAAAGACATGTTCCGCACTTTGTGCTCGCGAGTCGCTGAAAGCTGGCGTTAGAACACGAATTCTTTGACTATTTTAGAGTTAAATCCAAGATATTTTCTTATTTGTATCGGAAATGTGGTCATACCTTTTCAAGTTAAATATAAACAGAGCAGACGAATTCTGGGCACGTGTTCTTGCTAGCAAGTTCTTGCGATAAATCATGGACTGAATTTACCAATTGTATTTTAAAATAAGGCGTTAGGAAACTTCCTAAGCATCTGAGGGTATGGACTAATTAATGGAATTACTGAACTTTAATGAAACCTTCGATTCTGTTGACGCGGATATATATTAAAAATTAAATTATATTAAATTCTGTAAACATCATTTATACGCTGATGACCTGTAGATATATCTCGATTCTACAGCTGCCTGATTCTCTGAATGTGTTCAGTATGCGAACCAAGACTTCCAGCAAAGTCGAAAAATGTAGCTAGGACAATTTTTTGAAGATAAATCTATTAAAATTACAAGCCATTGTCATAGGATATCCCTAGTTATTAAAAAGAATTATTGGAAATATTAATGCAAACCTCTTGAACAATTTTGAGATCCCATTCTGTAACGCTTTTAATAATATCGGTGTTTGCATATACATCTGAGGGGATGAATGGAAGAATAAACGTTTTCACAAATTTTCACGACCGTGCTCCGACGCCGTACCGAGCATTTCAGGGAAAAATGGAGTAGGTAGTGAAGGACGGGAAGTACTTTCCTACTCCCCCACATCTGGGTAAGAAAAGAGCAATTAAGTTGAAGGCTGTTATGACCACCAGAAATTTTCGAAGTCTCTTTCCGTTTTCTTGTATGAAATTCTCTGGTAGAATCTCTTACACCTCTGAACATAGCCAAGAGACATTGCGAGTCGGGTGGTGGGCCAGAGCAACGATGATAAGGGAGGGCAAAAGTGCGGAAAGTAAGTCGAATGTTTACTGGAAATTGGCAAGCTTCGAGAATCTATTTATTAGCAAACCCATTGAAAAGCACTTGCAAAGATAAGCAGCTATATAAACGAGTCTCAGGATAACGCAGACGCACATCCTCATTCACTCTCCATAGGTTTCAATATAATCTCCTAAGTTTTTAACCTTTATATTGTGCTGCAACTTCGTTATAATTTGTCAAACGGATCCGACTTCTCCATTTCTGGGGACATATGAATACAGTTTTCATTTGAACAATAAATGTAATGTATTCTTAGCTGAACGATATAATGTTCCATGTTCGATTAAGATAATAAAGTTTTAAATATTTAAAATCTTTTTATTATTTTTCTTTACTGAAATTAAATTATTTAATGTTAATTTTGATTGAGAAAGTTAAATTAAGGTTAAGGAGGAGTTTTTAATTAAGAAAATATAAAGGATTTGGTAAGTTATCATGGGATGTCCGGAGATAAAGATAAGTATTATTTTTCAATAATCTCATAATACAAAGGCTTCCAATCAGCAACTGTTAAATGTAATGTTCTTAGTACTTTTAGTAACTCGATAATATGGAATTAAATTACTGAGCGGCTGATTCATGCTAGACGGAACATAGACTTACCTCCAGCAAATTTTAAGAAGTGCAATTTTTAAGAATTGGAATGATGAAACTTTCACCAGGCTAATAAATTGAAACTTTGTATTTACTTTAAAAAATATACTTATTTCGATTGGGCAGTTTTCTTTAATTGTAATATATTTCTTGGAATATTTAATTATTTTTTTATTTATTTATATT
Source organism: Pachydiplax longipennis (assembly GCA_036926295.1). Taxonomy (NCBI): domain Eukaryota; kingdom Metazoa; phylum Arthropoda; class Insecta; order Odonata; family Libellulidae; genus Pachydiplax; species Pachydiplax longipennis. The sequence continues at coordinate 39,462,637 of JAVFKF010000009.1, read as the reverse complement.
AATTGGAATATTTTTCTTTGTATTAAAAGCAGTAACGAGGGAAATACTTTGTGGAAAATCGAAGACTTAGTGCGTTTACAATTATGATATTTCTCTGATATGATCATATTTATCTAATCCTTTATAGTATAGAAAGTATCAGAAAGGCAAATAAATAAGGCATTGGTTGGCTACAATATACTGTGTTAAAAGTAAGGATTGGATAGGGGCAAGAGTTAAACAAGCTGCCGAATTTATTCGATATTGAAGAAGAAATTTTTTAGATAAATGTCGCAGTATAAAATATCCATCCTATGTCTCTTTTCAAACTCTATGATTATTCAAATCAATCTTTCAAAATGTGATGTTTGTGCGTGCTAGTGATGAAAATTATAATTTCCACGTTCTTTCCACTGCAATTTATTCGTGATTCATAATTTGAAATTATATATACTACTACTACTATACTAGAGGAAAAGATTTGAATAACGTTATGATAATTTGCAGTACATATATTTCTCTAAGAATTTAAACTCATCTGCAACATATGGGTAAGTTTATAAACGTGGTATATTGTCGGGTTGAAATAATTTGAATCGTTTAGAAGTTATTAACGAGGGAATTTTTTTAGATAGATTACTTTTACGCTATTTTGCACTTTGGACATAGATTGGAGTAGATACGGAATTTTTTTATTTAATTCATTTGCGTTTGTACATGTACGATATGAATTTAATCTTGCCTATATAAAAGAAAAACATCTTGGCCATATTATTTTTAACATGATTTTGGAGAGTTTTGATGAAATACCTAGAAACTTAAATAATAATACGTGGAAAACTATGCGTTATGAGCAAATTATATGATTCGTAAAGCTTCTTTTTAACAAGACTTTATAAATATGTAACAGAGGATGAAAATTATACTTGGAATTCAATTTTTTATGAAGGTTCTCATTAGCCATTATTCTGCCTGCGTTCATGTTTAAATATCCTAATAGAATTTTGCTGAATATATTGTGTGAACATCTAATATTTGTTACTCATTTTAATTTCAACCATCTTTACAGGTATATACGAGTATTATCAGGGGATGGAATAATCGAAATGAATTAGTAAAAATGATCCTGTCACCTAGAACTCTGAAAATGATCTATGAGAATTATTTGACATATTACTTTTACAAACACAATGTATCTTGCTTATTAGTCTGATGTGTTTCTTATGTATTATTATTAATATCAATAAAAATTAAGAAGACCTTAATTTTTTGTTTCTAATACCCTCGATTTATCATTAACCAAAGTTATGCAAGATAATCGCCTTAGAATGAACCGGCGATCAAAAAGTGATTTAATTAAATGGAGAATATAAGGGTTAGTATTAATCAATTTAATTTTAAACAGTCATGCATTGAAAAACTGGGTAGCGGAGGAAATAACTTGATTATATTGCTCGTTAAGTTTGAATTGTGAAAGTTTACAAGAGCCAAAGATCACGCAATCATAGGGAAATGATAGAAATCGGTAAATAAAAATAATAGAAAAGAAAAAATATTGACATCTGTAGGATTTGAACCCTGACTTTCTACGTGAGAAACAGAATGTCATCCACTACACCAAGACCTCATTTGCTACAAGGTGAGTGATAATAAATGTTATGAATTACTTACTGCAGAGTACATGCAGCGCCCTCATAACCTTGCGGAATTTCCCGGCGTTTTTTGAAGGACGAATTCAGAATTTAGAGGTCATTCAAGGTCAAAACCAGCAATTTTAACCCTTTTTTCGAAATTTACGAACAAGCTCTCCGAGTTTAACCCTTTGGGCCCAATAACCTTGGCATGAAAGCGAAAGTTCATGACGACACTGTGACGTTGCGGTTTGGGCGCGGATTCAAAATTTCCAAATTTTGTATTTTATTTCAGAACTCTATTCTTCGAAATTTAGCCATTTTGAATTTGTTATTCCTTTCTCTTATAGTCTCCATTGTCACTATTAAAATGACTATCGTAAATATAATTTTACACCCAAGATGCATTTTGTGTTGTCTAGGCGCAAATTTCAAATTAAAAATTGATAATTTAGATATATCTTGAAAATTCGTCCATTTTAAGTACTTTTAAGTAGTTAACTTGTAAAATTGCAAAATTACTATTGTTTTACTCTGCATAAGACGTTTTTGTTTTATCTAATTTTTTCCAGAATTGAATTTGAGGCCGTCATTCCGTAATTTTCATAGTTTATATAATATCGGTACCTTATTACTACTGTCGATTTAAATCTGAAAAATACTAAATTAAATGCAATTCTTCCTAAAATACTGGATCTTCCAGTATTAATTAAAATAGAGGACATTTAATCAATCCATACAATAATTCTTTTATAAATAACAAATTTCGGAATTTATTTCTTAGCTAGTACACAGGAAACATGTTCAGAAACATCAAATTGCTTTTTTGATACAATTTTAATTGTAATAATAACAAGTATGCATAATTATCAAGTAATAATAGCATCAAGATGATAGTAATTTTCATGTCCTCATGTGCTACGTTGGTCCCTTCGCACTCAGTTGTGCTGCAGCATTCAGAAGATTTCCATCTCAGACGTCTTATAGTAGTAGCCGGAACAAGTGGGCACCGTGACATCTGAGTACCTGGAAAATATAGTGACAAATAGAAAACGTCATAACCTTAATAGTACATTATTGCCCTAATATATCTTTGAGCGCCAATTATTACTAACTTCCACATCGTGACAAGCGGTGCGTTGAAATCACCGGAATAAAGAGTGATCTTACCCCAACAATTGATATCCTGAATTTCCCCAACGGGAGAGAATAATTTCAATATTAATATTACCGGGTTACGTTGAATCGATAGCATAGCAACTCCAAAATATGACTCATTCCATGCTTATCAAAAACTTTCAATGCTTACTCATCACCATGAGCAGGCGTCAAAATGTAAATAAGAGAGAAGCAACCGTCTCAGAGCGCGGAAGTATAAATAAGCATTCACATCTAATCATCGACATGTCATCCGAAGGTTTCGAAATTTCAAAAAGAAATTCTAAAAATTTATCACGAATTGAAATAAAAGCGCTAAATTAAACTAAACTTTCCGATCTATCTACGATTAGGAACATCTACAACTAATGTTGTAAACGCGTTGAATGAATTTACAATTCACAAACAACTTTAGTATTGCGTAACGTCGAGGATTTCAAATTTAGGGTGTTAAAACCATAAACATTTAAAACGGAGTTTGCCACGAAAGCAGTTTTACAAAATAATGGTTTAGGACAAAATTTTTGATGCGCAACTCGAAATAGTTAGAATTAAGACTACTGCAATCGTTATCTTAGCGTGACTATGCTGTTGAAGCCTTTATTACACATACTAACCTATTCCGCTTCTCTTATGTGATAACTTCTCGTTTTTAGAGGATGGCGCTCACTTCTCCATCTGGTCAGGTGTTCGGCGCTATGATGTCCTGAGCTCAGTTGATTTCACTATGACTACTTCAGATGTCCATAAGGATTCGACGTCCTCTCTTTCAATCAAGTAAACAAGATACGGCTTTCCTAAAAATATAAAATAGTTATGATGGTCAAACTTCTTGCAAGTCAAACAAGAATTCTGCTTTATTCTTCATCATGGTGATAAATTGTAATAAATTCTAACTTTGAATATAACACTAACAAACCACCGAAATAAAACCTGTGTAAATTATTTTTTTATATTCTCAACTCTCTTTTTTATGTTAGAACAAAAACCGCCGCAGTACTTGTCACTGCAAACTGCACTATCGATAAGTGCTATTCCCCTAATAGTTGCATCAACGTACATTTCTATTTCAAAAAACAAGATTTGCAAACCATATAATGAATTGAAATAAACTATATAAAATAAAAATATTTTAAAATATATGAATTCCTTGCAGTGTCTAGATTCACGTATATAAAATACAATAAACACGGTGTGTTGTATAACCATAGTTTGGAAGCCTTTAATAAACAAATCTAATAGGATAACCTAACATAGTTTTGCCTGAAACGTTACTTTCCATTTCAACTTGCAGATTAGATAATTTACAAAAATGAGCTTTAATATATGAAACTAAACCGATAAGAAGATGTAAAAAGAAGTAGAACGTAACAAAAGGAAACTAGTAGTAGTACGATATCTTCAATTTTTTTGGCTGTATTAATTAATCACATTAGAAATCGATCCCATCCAAGCTTCACAATTCTCTTCCTCTTTGAAACATCACTTTGAAAGACACTACAGATTTCAAGTGCCAATTATTACAGGTAAAAACAACCATGTGGTAGTAAAACCGAAAATTAAGTTCTGCTCAATTAATTAGGAAATTACTCCACCTTTCCTAAATATCCAGCATTCCTTCTCATCAGTAATTATAATATTTTAGTTATGAAATGATTATTTAGATCCAGACAGTTTAGTTTGTGTGTGTAACTTACGCGGCCCGCCTTTCAAAATCATTCGTGACCCCTGACCAAGGCAAGGTTTATATTATATAAAATAACGTCTTTAACATGTAGCGATTCAAACGTACGTCTGCAATTATACAGACACTTCGTCATATTATATACACAATCGACAGGTATCTAAATTCAGAAAATAAAATGAAAGGCTATTTGCTTCTAAAATATCTCTCGAACAGTAGAAGTTGATCACTCCGCGAGAAAACTCTGATAACAAAGCTTGGAAAAATCTGATATACTGATTGATATCAATGCCTAAATATAAAAATTCTACGGAAAAGATTGCTCTAATAGATGAATCTAAAAAAATTAATTTCTAAATTTGGAAATTAAACGAATTATTCAATACCAATTTAGAGACATCTTAATAAGCGAAATGCCGTTAAGGCAATCAAGATACAAATATAGAGCTAAATACTCTACTTACTTAACTAGCATTAAATTTCGTGACATTAATAGCAATATAGACTGTAGTAAGTATAAATAAATAAAGTGATAAATAAGAATGAATATAATAATAATGATAATAATAATAAATAAATGTAATAATAAATATTATAAACAATAATAGGTAAACTTTCACTCGAGAGTCTCAAAATGCATCGACTACCTGAGGTGTCGGACCGCCAACGGCGTGGGTCGCCCCACCTTCACTCCTTCGGAAGGCTCTGACGCATATCCTCGGCTACAAGGCTAAAGTCATTTCACTGAAACGATAACAAGTTATGGGTTGGAATTTTACCATTACGAGAAAACATTCATGTAAAGATGAAGTAGGAACTTAAGGACACACAGAACTCACTTCAGAATTTGAAAACACTTGCCGTATCTTGCATCGGAATTCAGAGGTGGTGGACGTAACAAATAAAAAGAACTCCAGCCACCTACCAAAGAATGCCCAGATACAAATCTCCATCGGTCTTCTTCCTCTGCTTACTCCGTCCTTGAAATAAATAATCATGCATGACAAAATTTCTCACAGATACATTTTTTAAATTTGCCAAATAAACGGTTTTCTCCTTAACTGGAGCTACCTCATATTAAAAGCCTGTGGTCCAAAATAATCCAATGATGCGCACCGTTTAATATGAGATGCTCCAGTGCCTAAGCTTGTTGGAAACATCAGGTCAAATGCACAACTCCAGCGCAGGGCGAAACAGCTACGACAGGGTTACAGGATCGTACTCATTGAAAGTGGAAGAGAAAGGATTCGCATTATGTGTTTATTTAATCAAAAACATGACTATTCACGTAACAAAGGAACAGGAATGAACGTTTCACAAACTAAAATCGCGTGGCTCAAGGGGTCAAACTGGGTTTAACACGGACATTATATTTTAAAGAATTCTCAGTTTAGTATTTGCGAGAATCAATTGTAATAGTAATTATATTAGGATACAAACCTTTTTTCCATGTCTGCGACGAGCCACTCCGTTTCAGAAACACCTGGATTCAATGCTGCAAAAACTCTTACCTGCAAGGAGCATTCGGCACGGTCCAACCTCACCTACGAAATGAACTACTGGAACGAGTTTTCTGTATCCCCCATGCGGCATAAACCTGAATCTGCCACGAAACAAAATACAAATGGAAAGCTAAATCACGACTTTCCGAAAAGAAAAATCATCCTTCCTAAAACCTAACTAAATGATGGTTTTACTTTTTCTATTTTGGCTATAATTTAAAAATAACAAATGAATTATATGGCTCACACTTAAGTTGACAAAGAAAAAACACACTCTGCTGAATATCAACCATATGGTGAACGGCTAAAAAATGAGAGAACGCTCTGGTAGAATGCAAAGTTAGCATACAGTTACACAGCGAAAATATAAATAAAATAAAACTTTAATATAAAGACAATGGTGTTTATTATATAAAATTTTAGAAATCAATCGCTATTTATGAATGCGAAATTCTAAATTACTTGAATGCAAACTCCTTTTATGTTCTTAGGATAGTCGTTAACTACCTTCAATGGAAAAATATCGCTTATGAACTTTACTTAACAGGAATACAAATTGAGCATACTATTTATTATTATTAAAAAGTCAAGGAAAGAATTTAACGAACGAAAAGAAAAATTTAATGACAAATATACCAGAGAATGTCGCGTTCTTTCATGCATACTCGGCGAGCATGGGCGTGTATTGCGGGGTTGCCTATACTCCGGTTATCAATTTTCAATTATTTATTGCATCGAAACTAAGGCCTATTCAGACGAACGCCGTCACACTTTTTCATTATTCTACTTACTGCAACACTGCAGAAAGTTTCATCAAAATCCCCGGACAAAAGTGAGAGTCTCTCCTTGTTAGTTGTTCTTACTATAAAAGCGTACTATTTTCACTGTTGTATTGAAAAAGTTATTGTCATTCAAATTTCATCAGAATCGGTCAATGTAAACTACGAATCTTAATTATACCCGTCCGAATCTGTAGCTCCGCGTAAAGGCGACCCGGCACGAGGCTTCTCTTATGGCAAATTACATTGAGTTTTTTCCCCGTAAGCTCTCCATACTGACTGGAAGTTTGAGACTGAGAATAGTTTCTTGCTAACTTTTCTCGGATATCTTTTGAAAAGTCAAGTTTTTATCGCGGAAAATATAGATTTATGGTGATCGTGGATAAAGTTAACAATATTTTTAATGTTAATAATCTATTTTAAAGCCAGATCTAGGACAGTTTGCTAGTGTTGAAAGTCTCGAAGGAGAATATTTCCATTATCCTCTAATGCTTTGCGGACATCATTGGAAAGTAAAAAACTTATCCGAATTTTCGATAGTGTTTCGAATTTGTCATTTCTCAGATATTTAAATCTTAGCCTTCAAAAATGTTCTGCATCATAGATCGCTGGAATTGCCTGTTTTACCTTGAATTTATTTAGAAAAACTGCACTAAATTGTCCAGGGACCCTCTCTTGTAAAGGGTAGTATTAATCTACTTAATTTGCATTTTCTAAATTCTGGTGAACTTTATATTCTTCATATTGGTATTGAAATTGCTAAACTAAAGCTGGTGACCGAATTGTCCTTAGTGAGATTACCGTATCGCCGCGAATTTTTGCACTTTTGCCCCCTCTTACTTCGCTGTCCACTTGAACGAATTTGAAACACTTATAATAGAAATTCAGCTCTGTTACCAACTTCTTGATAGTCTTATATTGTTAAGCGGGAAGCTGTGAATTTGCTCGTTGTAAATACCTGCGAAAATTGTTAAATGTATTACCTTTTTTTCCCAACATAGCAAGTTTTACTTGGTAGAAAAACCTTTTAATTGAGAGTTTACTAATGTTTTGGTAGAGATGGCCAGTTTAATGCATTTATTTTGCAGAATGAGTAAGCCTCGGTAGAATTGAGAAAACAATGAAACTTCTAAAGAGCTGCTAAGATTAGAATTTACAAATGCCTTAATTCTATAACTTTTGGAGGTGGCTTGCTAACTTTTTGCTCAAGTGGATATTATTTAAATTTGGTTAACTTAAAGTTTATATTGAAAATGATCTGTTGATTGAATTTTATGAATTGCTAGAGAACTTTTGCTTAGGTAAGAGGGATTGGCCGCCCTACAAATGTAGTTTCATTAAATTCTAAATTTTTACTGATGGAAAATGTGATTAATTTTATAGGTGCATTAGCTTATTGCCCGTTTTTATTATTTTTTAAATATTTGAGAGTATTACCCGATATTATTTTTTCCTTTTCCGTTACATTAGTGTGGTAAAGTTTTAGCATGACTTTTCTCCATTTTGGTTTAGATTAATTTTAAACTATCCTTGCAATTGCTATCTGAAGGCTATTAATAAAATTTCAAAAAAGTGACTGAAGTGTCTTAGTTTCAATTTCTCTATGAAATTTCTTTGGGTGTTCTTTTATAAAAATGAAATTGCATGTACTTATTTTCAAGCAGGATCAAATGGTAGTTATTAGCCACCAGATTTGAAACATGTGACTTTATTGCAGCAAATTAAAGCTGGTTCTTTCTCAAAGATGCATACCATTCCGAAAATGATTCTTGGTATTTTACTGTGCTCTTTGTTAATGAAATATTTCAATGTATTATGTACACTAAGTAATTCTGGCTTTTCATTTATTGTAATTTTCTATTTCAAATGATTGTTTTGTTATGATGGTTTTGAGTTATAATACAGTATGTGTAATTTCTTTCAAATAATTTTACTTGTCAATTGAATGAGTTTGAATTTGAAAAGATATGAAGGTAAATAATTCTTATTTGGATATATGTGAAGACTTTGTTTATTTTGCAACATTTTGCTTTGAAGCTTTAACTTCAGTTTCAAAATATGTATAATTTAATGAGATTGTAAGGGTTTTATTTTTACTAATGTGAATCTTTTAATAGACCAATAAAATATTTTAAAGTTGAATTAATAAAATACTATTACCACATTACTTTTATAAAGTCGTCCTTCAAAGATATGTTTTCTTCCAGGAGAAACAATGTCCATCAGTTTTGTAGCAGCTGAAGCAACTCTGGTGAGTGTTGAACTATTTATTCACTCTTTTATTATTGGGCTGTACTATTTATATTTACTTTCATAATTAATAATTTGCTGAAACTTTTCTAATTTTGATGTTTTTAAACTTTAACTTTGCATTTTGATCAAATTCCTACTATTCCTACTCTCAATCTGGTTCTGTTAACTTTTAATTTAACTATATTTTTTCATTATATATCAATTTCTTTCATTTAAATCGTTTAACATTATTTGAATTTTAAGTTTAAACTTTTGTTGTGGCTATAATGTAATACTTTATTTTGATAAAAATTTCTGCTAATTTTCAATTTTATTCTGTTGGCTATTTATTTAAAACTTTTGAAAGACTTTGCTTCATTTCATTTGGCAAGATTGAGTGTTTATTAAAATGTTAATTGTTCGTTTAATCTTTGATAGTTCTCACTATTTATCATTTTTTTAATTCTATCTAAGTTTTAACCCTAATTTTGGCTTTTATGTAGCATTTTGCTCAAATTTTAGCTTTTTTCATTGCTCTAAATTTTTTTTAACAATATTCAGCTAAGTGTCTTTAATCTGCTTTATTTGTTAATGTGAATTTTGCTTAATTTAAATTAAATCTTTGTACTTTGATTATTCTAGCTATTGTTATTTTTATAAAAGGTGGAATCTCGTTTTGCAGTGTACTTATTTTTGCCATTTTTTTATTTTAATGTAAAACTATTTTCTCATGATTTGCAATTTTTAATTTAATTTTTCAGGTGAAGATTTTTGTCATGCATTGAAAATTTAATTTTGCTTGTGTAATTTTATATTTGGAAAATATAATTGTAAAATTAAAAATTGAATAAAGAATTTTTGAAAAAAAATTGATTTGATTGATTGGATTTCTGTGGATTGAATTTGCTCATGGCAAAGAGGTTCTGTCCCTGTGACCACTCATCTCCAAGGTTCTTTTGGAGATAGAAAAAAATCAATTTCAAGGTCACCAAAATTTTTATTTACATCTTGGACTTAGGATTTTTTTCTCTCCAAATGTAGATCAGAGAGTTTAAGTCCAGCACCTCAAAATACGAGGGTCATCCGGAAAGTAGTACCCGTTAGTGCCGCATGAAGTGCTGACGACGCGAGTAGCCGCTGGACAAGGTCAGATAGCTTCAGTGGCTTGTCTGCCTTCTCTGAGCCAAGTTGCGTGACGCTAGCATTGCCTGTGTTGTTTCTGTGATTGTTTACAATGTTTAAAAAAATTGAGAACGCCGCCAGTTGTGAAGTGAGGGCAGTGATTAAATTCCTCAATGCAAGAAACGTTCGCCCATGTGATATTCATCGCCAATTAAAGGAGGTGTATGGAGACAATGTAATGGACGAGTCGTCTGTTCGGCGGTGGTGTCGCAAGTTCAACATGGGGAGGGGGAACACACACGACGATGAGCGTTCGGGGAGACCGTCTGTCATTACAGACCAACTGGTGAGCTCAGTTGACGAATTCGTGAGGAACGATCGGCGCGTCACAATTGATGACATCTGTGAGCATTTTCCCAATGTTTCTCGAACAATTGTTCATGAAATTGTTAAAGACCATCTGCATTATGCAAAAATTTGTGCAAGATGGGTCCCTCGCATGCTTACAGATGAGTACAAAACCAAGCGTATGGCTGCAGCACTGACGTTTTTGGGACGTTATTCTGATGAAGGAGACTCTTTCTTGACTCGCATAATTACTGGTGACGAAACATGGGTTTGTTATGCATCACCTGAGAGTAAACGACAGTCAATGGAGTGGCATCATGCTCATTCACCAAACAAACCAAAAAAATTCAAGACAGTTCTGTCCACCAGGAAACTCATGGCAACCATTTTCTGGGATCGACGAGGTGTATTGCTTATTGATTTTATGGCCCGTGGAGACACTATTAATGCCAATGCGTATTGTGAAACATTAAAGAAATTACGGCGGGCAATACAAAATCGGCGGCGAGGTCTATTGTCTACTGGTGTCATTCTCGTTCATGACAATGCCAGGCCTCATGCAGCTGGGATAACACAAAGACTTTTGCAGCAATTCAAATGGGAAACTTTCGACCATCCACCGTATAGCCCGGACTTGGCCCCTTCAGATTTTCATCTCTTTACAAAGCTTAAAGACTTTTTGGCGGGGAAAAGATTTGACAGCGATGAAGAACTTAAAGGAGTGACCCTGTATCTCAATGAGCTGGCGGCGGAGGACTATTGCAGCAGGAATACAGAAACTTGTCACACGTTATGACAAATGCCTTAATTTGCTTGGAGATTATGTTGAGAAGTAGTTTAAAGTATCCTCTTTCAAATAAAATTTTTTATGTTTGTTAATATTTACTTTTGTGTCTTTATTTCACGAACGGGTACTACTTTCCGGATGACCCTCGTATTTCTAAGTTTTCAAACTTTAATGAATGGTAAAATTTTCCAAGTCTTAAACAATCTCACTTAGTGTTTAGGACTTGGAATATTTTACCATAAACTCAAGTTTAAAACTTGGAAAAATATTTAGAGATGCTAAACTTGAACTCTCTGCTCTACATTCGAAGCTGGAATAAATTGTACAATTGAATAATAAATACTTTATTAAAAATCATTTATGTTCTTCAAATTGACTAATTGAAGATACTTAAAAAAAAGAAAGTACAGCAAGTGAAATAAATTATGAAATTTGAAATTCAACTCTAATATGAATAAATTGTTTCAGTTAAACTACAGAAAGATAACAAATGACAAATTATGAAAGGAACAGCAATGACATAATTTGAAACAATAATATGAACAAATTGCTTACGTTAAACTTTAAACAACATGAAATTTTCTTTTAACTAAAGAACTAAAGTTTTTCAAAGTAAATTTCCAGATACAATAAATAAAGATGTTGAATATCTTTAAAACAAGGAGATGATCAAAATTATTTTAACTTTTAAATCTCCCTAGCATTCACCTTTGTATAAACAAATTATATATGCATGATTGAATAGACAAATATTCTATGAAACTTGATTGAATGACTACGTGGTATACCTTAAAATTTAACTCTTAACTTAAAAACAAATCAGCATGTTCTTCCCTGGGATTTTAGATTTGTCAATGGTCTCCTTATGCATCCACAAATTGAAGTTCACTTATTGGCTGCTCTTTCAATTTTCATCAGTCCAATGCATGAAAAATGAAAACAAGCATTTAACATATATGATGGATAACATGAAATACAAAATTGAAGTGAGAACCTAATGAAAAATAGAATCCATAATAAAATAATGGAGATGCAGAAAAGGTCTTATAATTCTCAGAATCTTCTAACTATATTTGCTTAAGATTAAGATTATGGTAATCTTCTTACTTGCTCTTTTACAACAACTTGCAACTATGCTCACGCTGCTCAGAGTTATTACAATTTGCTAGCGAAATACCATTAAAAATTTCAATTTTCGACAATGCTACCTAAGTTTACTAGATGACTAAAATTCAAAGTAGGACGGTCCTAATTTTTATTAATTAACTGCTAAATGCTGAAAATATGATATACCTTTATAGTTGAAATCAATGTTTAAAAACCTTAAAGGCTGATGATATAATTAAAAATTACATTATTCTATAACTCCAGTAAATATAATTCTGGTCTATAACCCAGCTTTGGAAATTATCTCGTTGATTAATACAATTACCTATTATAGACATCAAATGCTTTATTCTAAAACTTGATATATAGAAATGTCAAATTTCACATCTTGATAACACAAAGACATAGTAAAAACAAGTCAACAATAAAATAAGCTGATAGATATCTTTCACTATCTAGGTAAAGAATGCAAGCAATATGAAATTATGACCTAAGAATCTTTAAACAAACAGTTAACTGAGTAGCCACTCATTTCTCCTGATCTATTTGGCTGCTATACTTGAGTAGAATTGACAAAATTTGTTTGAGAAGTCATATTCTGGATTACCATTAAGATTTGAATGCAGTTAAAAATAACTTGACATATACAAAACAATTATATAAAAATATTATTCCTCTTCTCCCCAATAACATATAAACCGAATTCCCCTGCTGATTTTCGGCCAATTTCCATTCTTTGTGCCCTCTCTAAAACCCTCGAAAGAATTGTTTTTAATCAGATCTCCGATTATTTAAATAAAATCAAAAAAATCGACCCGTATCAATCAGGTTTTCGCCGCGGTTTTAGTACCCAATCTGCTTTAATAAAAGTAACGGAGGATATTCGCTTCGCTACGGACAACAAGTTATTCACGGTCTTGGTCCTTTTTGATTTTAGCAAGGCATTCGATCGTGTCAACCACTTTCTTTTATTGAATAAATTGAAAGAACTTAATTTTTCTACCTCCGTTTTAAATTGGTTTTGGTCCTACTTAGATGATAGGAGCCAGGCAGTTATGGGAACTGGCAATGACCTATCATCTTGGCTGCCTGTTACTAGTGGTGTACCGCAGGGTTCAGTTTTGGGTCCTCTTTTGTTCTCAATATATATTCTCAATATCTCAGATAGTATTAAACATTGTAAATATATGCTCTACGCTGATGACCTGCAAATTTATCTCCATTCGACCTTAGATGACTTGTCTGATGCAATAGCTGCAATCAACTCCGATATCAAATCATTATGTGCCTGGGCAAGTAACCATAACCTTTTGTTGAATCCTGCTAAAACGCAAACAATTATCTTTGGAAACTCCAAATCCATAAACAAAATTGATTTCTTTAATATCCCCAATATTTTAGTAGATGGTTCTGTTGTCCCTTACAGGAATTCAGTTAGAAATCTTGGCATCACACTCTCTAACACTCTCTCTTGGAATTTGTTAATTTCCGAAATTTCGAATAAGGTAAATAAAACGCTATACCAACTAAAACTGCACAAGAATAACCTACCCACAGCTACGCGTAAAATGCTTGTAAGCACTCTTGTCCTACCGGCGTTTGACTATTGTTCAATAGTATATGACGACTTAACCGCAGAACAAGATCTTAAGTTACTACGACTACTTAACAACTGTATTAGATTTATTTTTAATATTCGTAAACATGAACACATCTCTACTCATCGCCGTGCTCTCAATTGGTTAAAACCGAACATTAGAAGGAAATACATGCTGGGAACATTCTTGTTTTCCGTATTTCGCCAATGTCAACCTCAATACATCTACGACTTATTTACATTTAAACATTCTGTCCCTTCCAAAACCACTCGATCAGGCCCTAACCACCTCATATTTCCAATCCCCCGCACTAATGTTTACCTGAGATCATTTAAAATTGTTGCCTCTAAGTTTTGGAACTCACTGCCAGACCGAATTAAAAACTCTACTTCGTTGCCATCCTTTAAAGAAAAACTATTTAATCATCTTCTGGTTTCTACGAATTAATTTTAAATTGTTCTTTTGCATATTTTTTATATATTATGAGCTGTTTTTTTATCTTATGTACGATATGTGCAGATATTTTTTCTTTTGTATCTTGTTTGCTCTCATGGGACCTTAAAATCCCAGAGCATAATAAAACTTATTATTATTATTATAACACGAAAGAATAATCATTACATCATGCACCTTAATTGTGAAAGATATTATAGAAAATACAAAACAATGAAATTCAATAGAAGCAAAAACAAAGATGAAAAATTGAGGACTATGAAGTTGCTGGAAAAAACAATGAATTCTACAAAAAGGTAAGCAGAAAATAAAATATGAAACGCATCATGAACTGCAATAAAAATTGAATGCTCTCAAAGTCTTTCATTTTTTAAAGTTTAAGTCACCAAAATCTCCAAGCAAAAGTTTGTACTCAGATATCAAAACTACCACTTCAACCAGTTCTCAAAATTCAGGATAACGAAAGAGATTCAAATTAATACAATGAAGTACCATAATAGTCAATCAATCTCTTTAAATCTTCTGAGAGCTTTTTTTTCAAAGGTCGTAATATGTAATATGAGTTTAAAATAATCTTCATAAACTGATGAAGTTAAATAATGCTTTACCTAAAACAAATTAAACTTTTAGACAAATAAATACCTGACACCCAAATGCAGACACTTATAAATAAAGGGCCATTTTATAATAAAAATTCAAATAACAGAGACAAGATAAGCACTGCTGTGATAGTAATGATGCCAAGAAGAAAAACCAGTCTTAAGGAACTCAATAAGTTTAGAAGAAGTTAAAGCACTCTCCAACTTAACATTAACCTGAACAGAAAATTGCTTTCAATTTGAAGAAATTTTTTACAAAAGTTGAGCAAAAAGATTTAAAAGAATCTATTAAAATTCTGCAGAAAAGAAACAAAGATGATAATCAAAATGCATGTTCCATAATTTCTTCATCACAAGTTCTACAAAACTAATTTTCTCTAAGCCCCCACGGTCGTTTTATTTCACAATATATAAGCTGGGCATACCTTACTATATGTAATGATATTCAATTAAATATATGTCACTAACCTTCATTGTATTTTTTTCTTATGCTTTTACCAGAAAATGGTGAAAATGCAGTTAAAGAAGTCAAAAAGGAAAATATATATTTAGAAAACCCACAATGAAAATACCTAGGATCAGATATGCTTATGAAAAATTTGTTTAAAATACCAATCAGATTCCAAAACAAGTCATTAATAGGAAAGCTGACCCAAGATGAAAAAATATTATACATTACAACATAATGAGTATAGAAGAATACTACTTGAAATAAATCTGCATGGAGAACTTCCTCTAAAGTTCTCGAGGTCACTGCACCTTGTACAGGTTGTTCATCAATTTCAAAAGTATCCCCAAAAGTTTAAAATATACAAGTTACAGTATTTGAAAATTTTGAAGACTCACATTGCATCTTTGGTTCGTTCCTCTGCAGCACTTGAACTCATTGACCAGGGCTGACTTGAGGCTGCATGAAGAACTTGGCGTATTTCTAATTTATGAATGGATTGTGACATGATTTGGTCGACTGGAATCAACTCTGCAAAAGAAAAACAATTAGGCAAAATACAAAAGAGGAATTAAACTAAAATGGGATAATCATATACCAGAAGTTGAAAATATGAAATAAATTCAGGAAATGTATGAAATTACTACGTGATAGAAAGGGAATTATTCTAAAATTTAACATTTCACTTAAAATCTTAAGAAGACATTAAAGAAACTAATGACCTTCTGAATCCTTGAACAAAAATATAAAGCATTTAATAGTGCTACAACTTAACATAAGACGTTAAAATTAATTCAACTAATTTAAATTTATGATTCGATATGGAGAGTTTGGTTATCGTATTAGGGTCTATCCATACCAAGTGGTCCACAAAAAAATAATTGGTTGCTCGACCATCTTAGAAAAAATTGATATTTGGTGTGTAGATACCCTTAAGTTTAGAGAGCTCAAAAGTATTTTTAAAAGATTTTTAATGTTTACTGTTTGGAGATGGCGACCATTTGTATACTTGGCCGCATGCTTTTTTTCGCGTTTGCAGGTATCTACAAATTCTTCAATTAATCAGCAATGGGTTACCCTAGGACTTTCAAATAATCTGCATTGATTTCAATACACTCACTCTGGCCTATGAAATAAAACCATAATTACTAAACTATATGTATTTCTTAAGCATTTTTTAACACCTTAAAGTTGTTGGTCAAAAATGAACAAAATTCAACTTTTGACGAGAAACTTTTCAAAGAAGGAACAATTTCTCAGCCTTGATATTTTTTGGGGTTGTTACACTATATGTTATAGTTACTTTTAACAAAGTATCAATTATGGCAAGATTACCCTTTAAAAAACACATTTTTGATTTTTTTTTCAAATTTCCACTTCCAATATCTTGGTTGGGGGACCAGATAAAAATATGAAAATTGCACACAATAAAGGTCTTCATTATATAATACTTCAGTATAAATTTCAACTTTGAGATTCAAAAATATTTTTATAAACATTTATTTATTTAATAATTATTTAATAATTATTTATTTATTAATATTTGTTAAAAGGAAATCTTGCCAACATTGATACTTTGTGAAAAGTAACTATAATATATAGTGTAACAACAAAAAATTATAATAAATAAATAATTATTAATGCATTAAAAACACTACACATTAAAACTTCTATGAACTCTCTCTTCGTTGGAGCAAATTCGAATTTTGATTAGAGATTCATCAGTCGAATAATTATAATTTAACTTACGGAGAGCAGAGGATTTTACATGAGAATTCTTCTCTGAGTCAGGGCCTCTGAGGAAATAAACTTAATATCACTTACGACCTTGCACCATCAAAACTATCACTCTACCATATCAAAACACAACATAACCTTCATGTTTCAAAACACGAAGGAAAACTTGTGAAACGCATTTTTAGTAACGGGACGTAAACAGCTAGTCCTGGAACTTTTAATGATTTTAAAAATCATGAAGACTTGCAGACTATTTCTGAGTAATACATTCAAAATCAAACTCACATATGTAATGTTCGCAAGTCGACAGTTGAGTCTCGATAAATGAACGGCAGCGGGAAACAGTAAATCAATAATACTGTGACTTCGCGAGGATGGTAAACTACATGAAATAAACTAAACGCAAATAACCACAAAAAAGATTCCCCCCTAGAGTATGACATCATTTAAGGATGTCCCATTATTCAGAGTATTTTTACTTGTCCTAGGTACCTACCTAGATAAATGCTATCCGCTATAGCCTATCCTCCACTTAAGTTGATAAATTTGTTTACATTATCTGTCCTCTCCTGCCTCGCCTATTGAGGCTCTTTATTTTTTCTTGTTTTCCAATATTTATTGTAAGAGAATAAAATTAAGACATCGAGAAACATTCTATTCTTTAACCCAATGTCAGAGAGGTAATTTGAGTTTGATCTTTCCCATCAGTCTCGTATCATGGTAGAATCAGGTAAAAATTCACTTGGAAATGCCTTCTTTCGTCGCAAATTCGAGTTAAAAACTTACTGCATTAATCCAAGCGGGAAGATGGTGTTTAATGGGTTTTTAAGGGTGGTTTGTGACTGCCTCTCCTCACTGCTGTTAAAAAAATGTGTTCTTTCTAGTCTATTTGGTAATTGATTGAATTGTAGAATAATAAATTACCAAATTAAAATAATATAGAAAAGTTTTCTGTCTGAAAAACTGAACAGTCCTCAAACTATGACGAGAAGACAACCACTATTACACAACAATTGTTCACAAACTTTCTATCTTCAACTGTGGAAAATAAATAACCAAAGAACATCTCTTTTAATTTTAGAGAGTAAAGCTTTTATTCAAAAACAGAAAGTAAATCTCTAATAGAAAGTTTTATTGGAATAAAACTATATAGATCAAGAACAAGTATGTTATTAAAGGAATATGGAAATATACAAATTTCCTTTCAAGATCACTATAGGTCTTGGTTTAACAAAATATTTTCTGAAATATTTATAACAATCGCTATAGCATGAACGTCTTTTATACTGTTCACAGCTTTCTCTGAGATAAATTTTATTCAAGGTTAATTTCAGGTAAAGGCACTTTAATATTAAAACGAGGGATATTAAAAAATAAAAATGAGGGATAAAGAGCAGGAGTGTAAAATAAGTAAAAAGTAGTTTTTTCATAATGCCACATCTTCATGTTTACCTCGATAAATGCTTGAAAAAGAAATATTTTACTTAGGAGGTTATGCATAGAGTGGAAAGACAAAGACACATAGGCAAGTTTAAAACTAAGAGAGATAAGATTAGTATCTCTTCCAATTAGTCAACTCCATAATTGTTGAGTCTTACAGCATATGAATGTTTTCTGATAGTTACACTTTCAATGTATAATTATATTACCATGAATGTATTTTCCCTTATCTTATAAAATCTGATTCAAAAAGTCAAATAAAGCAAAATGTGCTAATCTTTTAAATACATAGCAGAAAAGAATCTTAAATAAGGTATGTTCAAATGAATTTTGATAATTTGAAATAACTGGTCTGGTAAACCAGTCTAATTTTCTTTATTTGTTCTACAATCTTAATTTAATTTAAATTGAATTCAAGATATAGAAAATCTTACATGTATTTACAATCATATGAGCACTTAGGATATTTTACAAGAATGTATGTACAAGAAAGTATTCAAATCCCAGACACCTCTGATTAACCATGTTAGAACAGTCAAGACAACATTAATAATACTGCTTATGAAAGTATACTCTGATCCATAAAAGAAAAAATTTTTGAAAAATTCATGAAGAAAAATTTTCCTAAAATATTAAACAACCTTTTATAGATCAGATAATACAAGATTTAAAATGCAACTGAGGTGATTATAGATAAATCAACATTAAATAAATGCTTTAGAACTCTATTAATACTTTCCAACTTTACAACAGTGGGTTCAGATCTATAGCTATATGGAATAAAATAATTGTGACATATTTCCAGCTTAAGTTTATTAAATTAAAAACTATTCATGTATTATCACAGTTAGTGTATCACATCATCTCCAGATACAAGCATTTCTCTGGGTTAAAAATATTTTTAAATAACTATTCATAAAAACTTCCATCAGTTCCAACACATTTGCTTTCTCTTTCTTTAGCTTTTATAAAATTTTTAATAAAAAAAATCATCAGTTCCAACACATTTGTCCGCTTTCTCCTTTCTTAGCTCTAATAAAATTTTATGCAGAAGGATCTGAAACAAAGAATGAGAAAATTATTGAAATTAAAATTATAGAAGATACAAAACATTATTTCATACTTATATATAGTAGGTTAAACCTTGAATTATGGATTCATATCCTAGGAAAATATACAAATATATATAGTGCTTATAGAAACTATCTAGGGAAGAGAAGCAACTCTACATAGTAGCAGTTAAAACATGGTCAAATAAAATAATCAGATTCCCATGTCTAATCTCTCTGTTCAATGAATTATTTCATGAGGTAGGCTCCTAACTACTTCCTTCATAAAATGTTAATGTAAGAGAATGATACTGATCTTGCACTGAGATCAAGACCTAATTTAATTCTGGAAACATCAGCAATTATAATGGCATCTAGGAAAGAAAACAATTTTCCAGACAAGCACAAAAGCTTATATTGTTTTTGAAATCTTGGATTATAAGTTACCTTCATTTTTAGAGGACCCAATCAACCATTATTCCAATTATTACAGTATGAAGATACATATTTTAATGAAGGTTATAGAAATGATTCATTTAGACGTAATCAACAAGAAAGGTAATTATAATAGGATCAAAAAGTCATAGCTTTAAGAAGAAAAATTATGAAGTAAAAACAAATGAGTGATAGAAAAACCATTGCTGATTCAACTTTATCATAAAAAATGTAAGCCAGTTTTTTCAAAAATTAAACAAGCTTAACCTTACAACAGTATTTATTTTTTAATCAACCAACTAGGGTTCCAGGATAGCTAAGTGGGGTAGGCATTCTACTTTGGCAACAGTAGATCCAGATTTGATCTCTGGTGGGAGCCCACTTGCAAAAAGACCACAGCTGTTGAAGCTTTTTTAACAATGCAACTGCTATCAACCAACTCCAATATAAAAATTACACCATTAACATGGACAAATAATTATATGAAACCAAGAGGATAAGCATTTACTTAGTCATTACACTCCTCATGGTTAAATTCATTTCTCACTAAAATCGATTATTAAAGAAAGCAAATAGCGAAGAAAAATTATTTCATAGATAAAAAGATAAGAGATCCTGCACTTACTTCTTGTTTTGCATGAGCTGAGACGTTGAATATGTGCATAGTAGACATTGCTTTTTTAAGCTCATAACACATATCCTTACATATTTCATCCATGTATTTCTTTATGTCCGATGGGCATTTGGGTGAATCTATCTCTTCTTCCTCTTCTTCTAGAATTCTGCTAAAGACTTTGTTGGCATTTGTAGGAATCGGTGCTGTTTCTTTAACATCTTCCATTTCTGATTCTTCAAATGACTGAGACACATCTGATACATTTTCAGCCTTGTTTGATATCGAATATTTATTCATGATGTCAATGAACTCAATATCAGAAAGATCTTCTATCTCCACTCCACTTTTTGCTTCTTCTAGTTTAGATTCCACCAAATTTAAACTTGGAGAATCACAGAGAAACCTCACTGATGATTTTTCAGCCTTGCTTGGGGTGTTAGACACTGCACTAGTAACTTCATTGCTCTGAGTCTCATTCCGAGTAGAATTAAGAGGTTCCAAGAATGAAAGTAAATTGTGGTTTTGAGATTGGTCATTAACAGAGTTTCCACAACCATCTCCCATTTTCCTCACGCTCAAAGAAGGCAAATCTAGCAATCTTGGAGTTTTCATTGGTGTCTTAATCATCGAGGGCCTAAGACTTTTCCTCGAATCTTCCTTTGGAATAGTAAAACACACTGGACTAACATCTGAAACTTTCATTACATTACTTACACTAAGATAGTCAACTCCCTTGCGATCTTCAGGTAAATTTTCGGCCTGAGATACTCTGAGTGACCTTTCATAAGTTTTGCTCCTTGAATCTAAAGTTGCCAATTGTGAAGAAAAACGCTCAATAGGTGTAGCTTCATTATTTTCCAGATTAGATAGGCCACTCATCTGTGTTGAGGGCAATGAGCCATCATTGGCTGCAAAGAGAGGTCTCATGAATCCTAATTTCTCAGCTGAACTTGGAGCTTCTGAATGAGCGTACGTAAAAACGGAATCATCAGCATTTTCAATAGGTGCTCCGTCCAGTTGTACGATTGGAGACAGGTAACTTCCATTCATGAATGCATTTCCACCGCCTTCCTTGAATGCTTTCTGCAGTGGTTCTGAAAAGAAAGTTGACAAAGTTAAGAAATGATAAACCCATGAAAAAAAAAACATTTAAGTCTAAAATATTTCCATTAGGCCGGTAAAGAATAACACTTCCAAAACTAAATAATCAGAAACTGAGTGAAACTAGCTCAAGGTGATTTTAAAGGGAGTTAGTGAAGACCAAATTATAAGCCGGGTGGTGTTTTAACCAAGATATAACAGCTATTTCTTTAACATTTGCAAACAAAAGAGAAGAGCTTCTTATAAAGAAAACTGATCTTAGGAACTAAGAAGCATCACACTAACATTATGATCCTGAATTATGATTACAAGCTCAACATTACATTCAAGCATTTTCAAGTTTAAGCTCCTTTAAAGAGAAATCAAAAGTATAGAATTTCAAAATATACTTAAGATCTGTAACTTCATTAAAATAGGTAAGAGGAAATAATACAAACTGTGCTCTAACAAAGCTAAAAACAATTGTAAAGGTACCAATTTCTTTAAGGTGAGATTCTTAAAGAGTTAAAACCATGCCTAAGAAAATGTTTATTTTGATTGTAGAATCCCTGAAACCTTGGCAGAAGATAACCTAAATTAAAAAGCAGGTAACTTTAACTGAAATCAACCTCTGGCATATAAGCCTGGAAACACAGGCTTCCAAATAGTTAGAAGAGTTAGAAAAAGCCAAAAGTAAACTATAAAAGTTGGGATATGCAAATGTAATGCATTAAGAATCACCAAAGGAGAGATGAGTAGAGTGTAAAATGATAGATGAATGATGGAAATTAAAGAGAAATGCATACATAATTACCTTGAATTGCAGATATGGGAGAGAAAAGGCTACCGCATGAAGATGATGATGATGAAGAGCCAGTTGTTTCTAGATGAGCGTTAACTAGCTTGAAAATTTGCTTCTTCAGAGATGGTTGTGGACCTCTTGATCTTCTCTTCCTCACCTAATTCATTAAGCAGAGGATCAATTAATTTAGATTTGATCAATAGCATATCTTGTTTTCCCAAATTGGGGCTGAATGAATAGTCTCACATTAGGTATATTTTTTACATAAGTTGAATTATTCATTCACTGCCGATTATATATTAGTAAGAGTTTTGAAATTCTAAATATTTGCATAGTTAAATGATAAACATGTAAATATATCATAGTGTAACTATAAACAGCAACTGAGGCAGAGTGGTTAGCCTGCTAGTGCTCCAACCCCGTTATTCCAATAGTCTCAGTTAATCAGATTCTTCTGGTTAAGGAATGGTTGTGTTTTTCAATTAATAATTGTTAAATGTATGTAATTAGGGGGCCTTCCTGTTTCCACCTAATAAAGAGTTTAATTATTATTATAAGTGCACTCCAAGTTTCAGTTGGTAACTTTGATAAAGCAAAATTCATTTAATCAAATCAGAAATAGTTCTCTTCCACACGAGAAAAATTAATAAAATAACATTCCTATGAACACAATTAAACAGGAAATACTGACCACAGATGAAGGCTGAAAGGCTAGCTTGTTGATGCATCCATTTAAACTGTAAAAATTTTCCTTAGGTGAAGACATCTTCCTAGCATCATAAATATATACAGCTCCACGAAGAGTGCCAACAGCTATGGTAGTTCCATCGCAATGCATATCTATAGATGACCCAGCCTCTGGGATGGCTGACTTGAAGATTATGCTGAAATGAGTGACAAGGATCCAGAAAGTGCCAGAAATTATCAAAGCAACTTCTCCCAAATTGCAAGTAAAACCAGTGCATTTGCATACAAGATATAAAATAGGGAGTGTTGTATCAGATATTGAGTGAAACTTAACTAAAATCCCACATATTTAAACATAAAGGAACCTCCTATTATTTTAACCATACAAAAGAAGCAAACAATTACTTCTATCTTAGATATAATGTGAGAGCCACAAAAAAGATTGTCTCCACAGTGAAGATATACACAAATAATCAGAAAATATGGATAATCTTTTCTTTTCTCTTTTTATTTCTTACGATGGTCAAAATTTATGCAAACAATTTGAGATTACTGGCATACGAGTATGTCGTCCATTCTTTTCCATTGTTTTGTGGACTGACTGAGAGCTATCTTCACCCAACAACAGATCTTTCCATCTGAGACAATATAATTATATTACTTACTGCAGTTCCATAGAATATGTCTCACCCAGGTCCTACTTTTACAAGAGCTCGAAAATACTTGTGCTTTTGGGTTTGAATATTTTCAAAAATACAGCAAAAAAACTTCAACAAGGAGTTAAAAATCAAGCTTCAATCAGCAGAAATCATAATCTACCTAGATAATCATAAGTTAATCTCATAGCAGAAATCTTAATTTTACACATTAACTAGTAAGCAAACTTTTGATTTCACAGCAAATTCCATGTTTTTCAACCTTGACTTATTACAGAAAAATACTAAGAAGTAATTCACTCAACCTATAAAAATGGAAGTCCATTAAATTCCTTGAAATTCATCTTAAAACAAAAATTGTAGAAATACATGAGTCAGCGAAACTAGACATATGAATGTACTACTATGACGAAAGAGAAATTTTGACTTTGTGGGATAATCTGATATAAATTATGAGCCTGGTGATGCAAATGTTATGCAAACGACAGAAGATAACTTACTTCTTAGTTCTGATGTCAAAAAAGTTCACGGCAAAGTCGTATCCAACAGAGGCCATAAAAGTAATGTTGTTTGGTGAAAATACAATGCCTTTGCATGGAGATTCATGGCATAGGAATTGCTTCTCAAGAATTCCAACATTAATATCCCAAATTGTAACACTTCCTTTGTTGCATCCTGCAGCCAGAATACCTTTCCTACTATGATGGAATTTCACTGAAGTAATAGCCTGTAAGAATGGATCAATTCTTTACAATAAAATAATAAAGATAGCAAATTACAAATAATGAAATACATAAGGAATTGATCACTGATGCAAGTATGCCAATAGCTCAAATTTTACTGAATGTGTTTCAAATAATTAAATGAAAATGCCATTGCTATACACAATAAAAAGGAAATAATTAAACTAATAGTTAACTTATAATTACTTAATGATTTTATGCTCAACTGCATAGTTCTGCTGGAAACTTAGGCCTGATTCCATTATTCATAGATTACATCCATATTTACATTATGACTCCTGCAAACCATCTACCAGCCTGAGGCAGAGGTATCATTTCTTCTCTTTAATAATTGAAATCCTTCAGTAAGTAATAATTTGTGAACAAATATGATTTTATGATAGCAAACGACTACATTGTTATCAGAGTGCTTGAAAATTATAGACACACAAGAATTATAACTATATTATAGCCAAATTATCATAAAGAACTAAAATGTTCTCAATTAAAAGATGAATGAACACCAATGAATAGAAGCTTTCATTTTAAAACTACATCCTTGAGATTCTTATTAACCTTTAACTGCTAAATACTTTTCTTAAGTTTTAATTCAATAACTACATGGAAACTATTCCCTTTTGATAAATGCATTTTAATTTTATTCATGCTATATTTTCAGATTCAATAGTTAAATAATAGTAATTTTTAAGCTTTTAGATCTATATTTCTAAAGTGATTTATAGTAGAACAGAAAAACTCAATTACCTCTTAAGATGTACTTAGCAGATAAAAGGTCAAATCATTTTAATCTTAGTAGACACAATTACCTCTTTCCAGGATGATTCTCTCTTATCCAGCAGCTTTCCACTCTTAATTCCACAAACATAAATTTCTCCATCAACTGTTGCAGCAGCAAATGCTGAATCAGACGAACTGAAATCTATGCTCGTCAATTTGTTCTTGCAAGACTGAAATGAAAACCATGATATATATGAGCAACTTAATTTTCAGATTTATTCAATCATTATATAACTTAAATCCCTTAATAATGTGAAATTTCAGAGGGACAACAAAATCAAATTGACTCAAAGGAAACTATCCATATTAATCTGCCTTTAAGAAAGAATCAAGTTTTAGTTAGGGTCAGGTTACAAGATCAGAAATACAGAAGACCAACACGGTACCTACTTTGTCACTGCTTAAATAGATCAATTTCAAATTATCAGGGGACTAGTGTCTGACACTAACTTATAATAACAATGAAAGAACCACTTCAAAATTAACAGTCCTTGTCACAGAAAGGAAAGTTATTCCTTGTTCATAATAGACAGTTTTATGTAATAATAAGAGTCATAAATACAGAATCTTTATATTCAAATATTAATAATACTCACAGGAAACTTTATTATAGGATCTTCTTTTGATTTACAATTAAATGTAGAAACAATCCCTTCCTTGTTACCAATAGCGAGAAGGCTTTCTGACACTTTTGCAAAGGCAATACAGGTAGGATTCTCCTGTAAGAAACCAATCAATACAGATAAACTTCTACATGAATATAAAATATAAATTAACACAAAAACCTTCATGGAGAAATTATTATTTATAAAAGTTCAACAATTCTTAAATACAAAACTTTGTATTTACTGCCACTATATCTTACCACGCTGAGACATTTGTAAAGGTTGATATCTTCATAATCGCCATCAAACTTAATTATTTCCACCTTTGGCCATCCATCGCATACGGCTCCAAAAAATCTTCCATCAGTGCTCCAGGATAAATCGAGAGCAATTCCTGGAAAAGGAATATTCAATAATGGTCTGCAAGGATATCTACAAACTGCACATCATTTGGCCACCAACTAAAGTACAATGGGTGAATGAATCTTCACAGCTTACACTTATAGGTAGTAGATCAAAAAGCTAACTAATTCAACAATTCATCCTCTTTGGATTAATGAAGAATATAATAAAAGATGATACATCAACAATCTTACATTACATAAATAACATTGATTCCTTAGTGAAAACCTTAAGTGTTTTTAAAAATTATCAGCAGAGTTGAAATTTCTCTGAGCTGTGAAAGGGTGCACAGGGTTGTTCAAATTAAGGATTACATCTTTAGGAGAGGATTGGGAATTCAGCCGATATTAGTTATTTGGGCACAGAAATAGATGGAAGGAACGAATACTACGAATTCCAAAGAAAATGTATCAAATTATATATCTATAAAGCAAGCTCTGGAGTATAAGTAATGAGGTAAAGAAGTGTTAGAAGACCAAGGATGAAATGATTAAGTTATACCGAAACGGGGTTAAAGCCTAAACCAGGACGAAAAGAAATTTCCATAGTCATCATATCGCATAATGAGAACAGGAAAACTCTGAAGACTTACCTTTCTTTTCGTCATGCCTAGGCTTGTATTCCAGAGACCTTTTATAGTCATCAGTTCCGTGCAATCGGAGGCGTTCACCGGCAGTTGCAAGATACATTGGGAATTTCAGATATTCTGTCAAAAATATTTCGTAGACGTTATTAGCTATGAAGATTAGTTCGTTTCAGTTATTAGTCATAAAGTAAATGGATATCAGTTTTAACGAACGTGTTAATACCAAGACAATAATAAGAGACTGCTAGCACTTTCGATACTAGAATTCGATGACAGGAGCTGTTATGAAACTATCATTCAATCTGCTCCTCAAGTGAACACCATTACACACCCGTTTGCCGCCAAAATTATAATATGCACATATTTACTCGACGAAACGGATTAGGCAACTTACAGATTTTAATGTAGGGCTTGGTTTAGAAAAATATGATATTCAATTCAGGCTGAAAGACATAATGAGGAAACTTATGAGCAAAAATAAAGCTTAAAACGATTTCTTTTAGCTTTCAAGCAATGATATATATTCTCATACCGAAAAATAGTTTATGTACGAAAAATATGGTAAGGTTTTAAACACGATTCCCATGGTTCCCAAGCTAGAATGCGTACAAAGCGGAATATTTAAAAAGGGCAACAACGCAGATAGTAGCTGCGTCATTAAAACCCTAGACTGATACCTGAGTAATTTAATAAAAATTGAAAATTTGATTGATCGATAAAGATATCTTCACAGAAGAAGAAATATTACGAAAGGAAGGATTTGCTTTAATATATTATATTGTATAACACAATTAGAATATACATATCAGTTAAAATGTCTATTATCTTAGTAAACATTCTCAAAATAATCCATTGACATTTTACACACATATATACCTTTTACACCTTCTTTAACTTAATCCAAGGGCATATTTTTCTAAACTCCAGCCTTCAGAATGTGATACAAGATCACAGCTTTAACTCTTATTTGAAGTTACTACACCCTCTGCATCCTCCATGAAGTCCCAACTCTAAATTATTACCTTTTTTGATAATAATTTCTGAAAAGTATAACCTTTACTCAAAGCACTATTTACTTATAACTTGGGTATTAATTTCTTTGTTAAGATGGATTTATGATCTCGAAATTTGTTGTTGACTTACAAAGAGTATATATAATTGACTATGTGGAGAAAAGTATAACCTCAATACATGCTGGTTTTACTGCCAGCAAGTTTAGAATAATTTGAATTATGTAAATGTATAATGATGTAAAAGTAAACAGGAGATCATAAATGAAAACTATACTACTTCTTAAAAAGAGACTATGAAAACAGCACTTACTTCTTATTGAGAAAATCTCAATATTTATGTGTCAAGAATGAGATTATTTCTCCATAGAATTTTTAAGAAAGGAATATAGGAATAGGTGAAAAACAAATTTGTGCAACGTATTAATCTATCTTGACCAGAGGTATTTCATACAGGAGGCAGTAGAAACATTTGCCAAGAGACCCAATTCAAATGGTTCCAAATTACTTTTCTCTTTTTAAAGGAATAAAGTGAAATTAATAAGATGCTAAAATATATTACAGGAATAATCAGTTGAGGTAAGATACTGTTGAAACACAAAATATTGAAATTATATTGCATAATGATGTTTTACTAGAGTATCTAAGGCAAATCCTGGGGAGAAAGGCTGTCAAGGCACTTCTAGATACCTCAAGATGTCTATTATAATTGTGAAAATAGAAAAGAGGTTTGATAATATATTCCATGGATTTCTTTTAAACATACTAACTACAGAGTAGAACCCCCTAGGGCCATAAAGTGCCCCCGGTTTTCAAACAATTTGGTTATGTGAACAGATTATATTGAATATTTCATAATGAATAAAAAATAAACCATAACTTTTGAATATGAAAATTACTTTCTGGGAAACCATAAAAAATGGAAAATTGCTTTAATATGCTTTGTCTCCCAGGGAGGTATCATCAGAGGTATGAGAAGGATATTTGAATGATTTTAAACTTTATCAAGCATTAAGCTGAATTTACAGAAATATCATTATAGAAGCAATGATGACTCATAACAAGTGTATTTTTCCTCTGCAATTGAGTGAAGAGAAACAAAAGAGGGGTATATAAAGCAAAATATGTTCACAAAGATATGAAAGTATGGAGGATTATTGATATGTATTTTTCTATATATCCTCAGTTTACTCTTATGTATTCTCTTGATTCAAAGTAAAAATAATTGCTGTGCTATGGGAAATGACGATTGAAATTTTATTAGTAAAAATTTATGAAGTTGTTTCTGATTGATATACCATGACTTTCATATTCATGATTAGCTAAATATAATTTACCCTGATTGATAAAATGTGGAAGAGTGAACAAGTGAAGCAGCTGCTTACTGTTGACATAAATATAAACCATAAATCCTTTGTTGGATTAGTATTAAGTAATTTTTCTCTAAAAAAAATTTTCTAAAAAGTATAGCTTTATTCTTCAAGAGAACAATTTTATAATACCTAATAAAATGTCCTTTTTCAATTATATAACATTTAAAAATATCTGCTTAACATGTCCTTTCTCTGGTACCAAAATTATACTTTCTATAATAAGTCGATGTTTTCCCAACCACATAAAATTTTATTAAAGGAAGGAAAGAGCCTTCCTCTTGCTTTCATTATGCCCATCAGCAAGCTAATATTTTAGAATAAAATTTATCATCTAACATAAAGAATGTTAAATCATTGCCAATATGTAAAATTCCCTTGCATCAGACATTTTATAAACGAAAGAAGATAAATTTAAATTATTTTTAGGGTAAACATTTAGCACAAAATGCTGAGTTAAGTTGAAGAATGAATAAATAGACATGTTTAAAATTTCATTTTCTATATTTCATAAAATTATAACTTTATTATAAAATTTAATTTGAGCATAAAATAATTCTTCTATGTTGAAAAGAAGTCAGCTTCTTGTTAGAGAGCAAGTTTGATCAAACTCGCAAGCAAAAACTGCATCATGGTACAAGTTACGTACTTTACTGAGAGAACAAGGTGTTGCATCACAGCCGGGAAATATAAAAGGGAGTTCTTGGTGATATCCAGCGATTTTGAAGTCATCTGAGCAACTAAATTTGAAAAGAGAAGAGATATTTTGAAATTATCTGTTTACAGCCAACAAACTAAGAATTGATCTCAAACAATATTAAAACACAATCTAATGTGTAGAACATTAGTTTGACATATACAACCAAAGGCTGATAAAAGGATATGAACATGGTATTGAAAAAAATCAACCATAAGATAAATTTCTCTCAATAATTCACAAAAATTATAAGAAAAATCACACTGAATTTCAATCTTTGTGAGAGTAAAATCCTTTCCTTACAACAAGAATAATTGACAATACGCATATAAACATGGCTTAAGGTAAAATTTTGTATGTTTTCTTGAAAATTCTAAAATCAACTAAAGTTCATACTTATTTGCCAAAATTTACCAAGCTGTTTCAAATCTATTACAGTTGTGAGAAAATATGCTTTAGTACAAACCGAAGCAGCACAAATGCAAGATTGGTTCCAAAGCTGTCCAAGTAGCTCACTCTCCATCTTCTTTTCAAGTATTTCAAATCATCAAAATTATCACTTCTTAACTTCTCCTCATCCTTATACAACCCTAGCAGAGAAATCAGTTTTAGCAGTGCTCCAGAGTGGGTGAAATAAAATATGCCCTTCTTTTGTGATGTATTTCCAGATGCTACAGACCTAAAATTTTTATAAAAAGAGGATAAATTACCTTTGAAGTTTATAATTGCATTTTGCAATGCTGGGATAATAAGTGTATAAAATTACATGAGTCTTGGCAATTTTAATTAATTAATTTAACTAGCGATAATTAAAGAATATAAACATATGCTAAGACTTCTTCCCAAATTCTATTAATAAATATATCTGACATAATGAGATTTTGTAGAAAATCCTCTACGATTAATTTCTGGTTACTTTCTTGGGAAATAAATTTCAATCCCCAACTTGATAGCAAATTCAGGGTTGTGTTGACATTTTTGAGAGAATGATAAAATGAGATTTTGCTTACTGGAAATGATCTAGCAGATCTTTCAATGGTGGGCAAGCTTGTTTGTAGTTTATTTCATAACCATAACCATCAATCCAATAATATTCCAGATCCTCATTATATTCCAATACCTGAAAGAAAAATTGTATTTTCTTGAGAAAGGAATGCTATATATCATGCAAAACAAAAATTATATTTTTAGAATAGTCGAGGATTTTCTCTTGAGATATTATTCAATGAAGTGGTTAAGTAATGGAAACTTCAAAGACATCTCCCAAAATGATATTTCATTTCACATCAGATTGGTGCAAAATTCTCTAAAGAAATGCAATGTAGTTATGTCCTAAAACAAGGTAGGGTTATTTTTATTCCCACTTTTTTTAACTCATCTCATAAATACAATGCTAACATAATTCAAGCAATATTCTATATAAGCAAGATGATTTTGCTGATTATATAATTTCACATTCAAATAGCTAACATGAATTATGGCATTTCTGCAAGAATGTGGTTTAATTGACAGTAATAGAAGAATTTATCCATTACTTCAGTGACTCTATAGTGGATAATTTACTACTTTGTCCATTTGGATACTGGACTATACTAAAGGTGCACTTTATAGAAAGAGAATTTTATTATGTTGCTTATTACCTTTAACTCAATTTAATGTGAACACGTTCTAGACAATAAAATTATAACATTTACTGATTTAATTCTTATCAAGGAAATCATTACTTTGCCCTTTATAATACTCTGGATTAGTTTGTACAGATTTTTTTGATAAACAGCGAGAGTAGGCATTGTATGGACCCAAAGAAACAGTAGCTAGAAAAAGTTTTGAAAATGTTGCATTTATCAATTAGCAAGAACCAATAATAATATTTAGTTACCTTTAAGTCTTCTTCAGAGAAAGCTGCACACCATGGAGATTTCATGTACTTATTCCATGCTGTTTCAAATCCACAAGTAACATACATTAGATGTATGTCATCTGAAAATGATGTATATAGTTAAAATGGTTCAAAGCTGAATTAAAACTTCATAAATGGGAATAGCACAAATTTATGATGAAATAAATATTAAATTTACATAATTTATGATCATAATTTAATTTACATCCTTCAGAAAAATTGTAGTACCTATATCTATAGAATAATTAATGATAACTTTTCAATACTTTTTGCCTAAGGTGCTAAAATAATTAATTAATCCACCGAATTTTTATGTAATGATGAAAAAGTTTAAAATTTAGAATTCAAAACTTCCTTGAAATTAACTATATCCATCCTTCATCTCTGATATAAAGATATTTGTGGCTTATGTAGCATGCTCAAAGATAGTATAAAGGTTTTTTAGCTAGCTTTTCATTATAGAAATTAGAGAATTATGATTACAATAAACAATTGAAGAGATTTCATAAATGTAATAAAACATGAGAATTACGCAGCTCAGTCAAATTACTACATGCATATGGTCAGTAAAGGTACCACAGGAAGCTTCTTGCCACCATCTATACTTTTCACATAAATTAACAATATAGTTTATCACTGAAAAAGTTTTAATCAGTTTTAAAGAGTAAATCAACCAATTTGCAAGCAAAGTTTTGTATGCAATCCATAAGGAAAAAAGCAAAGGATAATCAAAAGGGAAAGGAAAAACAAATAGAATATGATGAAGGCCTAAGCCTCAATGATTCAGATCTTGATCAACAATAAACTACTCCATAATTTTTGCTCTTGATATGAGAAAGGAATCTTATTATTGAATTTAATCAACAGAAAATTATGTTATGTTGGAAATTAAAATTTTTAATCTTCTCTTTTTGATAGAGAAAACTGTGAAGTTAAGGTTAACACAGACTGGAAAAATCAATTCAGTGTTAATAAAACAGAAATAATGATACAAATTTTAAAATGGTGGACTGAGAATTAAGATCAATTATGATGGAGATATAAGTATTTTTCAACACTCAACTAGCAAAAAAGCAATTTAATTTAGACAAACAGGATTCCAATTAAAAAGAATAAGAATCAGAGAGAAATATCTATTATTATTCAAAATCACTGCTGTTGTGGGAAATCACAGTGGGAAACAATTCCACAAAGAGGAAGTCTCTCACATAGCAATGAATCAGTCTTAAAAAATGATGTCATCTTATTTGAATAATGCAATGTAAAAGCTTTTAAAAATTAAATACCGTAAGAAACCCTAATGAATAAATAAAATTACCATAAGTTAAAGAATTGAATCCAAGTTTTTTGGAGACTCTTTGTATGACCTCTTTCATTTCCTGAGTTTCCTTGAACTTAACTTTTTCTTCGAGTGAAGCTGGATTTTTATCAACATCTTTCTTCCAACGAGAGCAAAGCTTATAAAACTGAAATAAATACAATTAGTAATTAATCTAGGGGCAAAGGGGTGTCATTTCTTCACCGGCATGAAATCATTCATAATTTCAAAATGTTCAAATAAATTCATAATTAGGAATGCTACATGAAAGGTAAAAATTAGAAGCATCAGTTTTTTTAGTACAGTATACATAAATTATTATATGATTGTTTTTATTCATCTGAATTGCTATCATTGATTACATCAATGCTCCTCCAAGATTGTGTGAAATCTATATCCTTTTCAGATGTCATATCATAAAGATAACTATTCTTATCTTATCCAATGTCAAGATTTATAAAAGGTCAAACACATCTGATTTAGATTATTTTCATTTTTCCCTTAACATTTCGAAGAGCATAATAACAATTTATTTTTAAAAAACTTTATGTATTCTGAAGTATCTAGCCATATATAAATTTATATTATATTCATATTATGTGTTCTTAAATTTCATTTCATGTATTTATATTTTCGTACTAAATTTGCAAACTTTATATTGTGTACATTGATTCTATGCTCCAGTCATTTTTTAAATATTTAATCATATGCTACAAATTTACTTATCATAGCATCTATCAGAATAGCTGGGAATTCGATTAGCCTAGCCATAGTCATAAAAACAAGCATTTTGTTCCAAAAATTTATTTGAAAATTTGCACTGAATATAATTTATTTGTTATTCAAATGACAGAAGTGCCTTATATCTATAAATTTGGGGTTTATGGACTATGTTATATGGGATAGAACACGTTCAACAAGTCATGCATGTAACAAAAACTGTAAATTTAAATACAAAACAAAGACATGGTTTCACATATTTTCACAGGTTTTAAATCCAATTGATAATGTTAACCAAAGATACAATAAGCAGAAGAAATAGGATAACTAGGAGGTACTGACCCTTATTAGAGGATCCTTGGCGATTGCTTGAGGATACCATACATGAGCAGCCTTGTGTCTCCCAAAGAGTCCAATAGCAAACGAACGAGCACTCAAAGCAGTCCTCTGAGTAGCAGTATGTCGAAACTGAAAACATAAAACATTAAAAGGTATGAAAACATATTTGGTTCTCAGTGTTGAAAAACAAGCTGGCAGACTCCTCAATACTCTTCGATGCTCCTCTTCAAAAATAAACTTCAAATGCTCCTTGAGTACTTTTTCTAGAATAATTTTTCTGGTTCTACCTATTTGAGAATTTCTCATAAACAGTGATAGTATAATCAATGTCCTGATATTGGAGACAAAAAGTTCAGTTCTCTTCTTCATTAAGAAAATTGTAGTAGAAAATTGTATTCTATAAAAATTGTAGAAAATCTGACTTCAGTCACACTAAGTTCCTTTGTTAGATTATGAATGACAAAGTATGCTTTCTCTTAGTGATCTTATCTACTGTATGAAGCTATCTAGGTATGAGGTGAACCGATTCCAACTTGTCTTGGAAAGTAATTGAAATTATGCATGCAAAAGAATATGGTGCATTTGTAAACTGAAATTAAGAAAATTAGATTATAGAAAGGTCCACCAAAGAATGGTGAGAATAGATTATTAGTCAATAAAATACAGCAATTCAAATGGCAGGTAAAGCTAAGGTGAGGATGAATGGGGAGCAGACTGAGAGGTCATTATCTAAAAAAGTTTGAGAAAAGGGTGTTATATCTCCTTTGTTGTTAAATGTCTACATCAGGGGTAGTCAACCATTTATACTCTGCACATCAATTACCTTATTTTTATTCGAGATGCACCATGCAAATAATGTCCCATTATCTACAAACTATATGTGCTTTCTAAAATTCAGTGATAGGCTGCATTATGCACATACATGTATTTGTGGGTATATCTGTAAACTGTGTGAGAGATTTTAATTTCACAATTCAAGACTTTCAATAATGTAACATGTCACTTCTGAAGAATGCACCACAATTTGGACATCTCTATCCTTCATGGATAAATATGTGAGAGGCCTGTAAGATACAGACTAGTTTTAGGTTTGAGAAGCTTTATGTGAAGGTGCTTTGGAATGCCAACACTGTTCCCATGATTAACCCCTCAACTGGAGACTATATTTTTCTAATTCAACCATGTGGTGGGGAGGAATGTTTCACAGGCATTAGGAAATATCTTATCAGCATGTCTATAGATCCTTTCCCCGCTGTGATAGCATCTCAGAAGTGCATCACAAAACCCTTACCTCATTTAAGGGTTTAAATAATTGCCAAAATAATTGAAAATTTGGGTGATGGTAAGGCTTAAGTAGCGGAGATAGTAGATATGATGATAAATCTAAGCAAAAAAGCTTCATAAAACTTACAAATTGATTGACTCTATGACATACAATGATTGGAATAATATAAACAGATCGATAAAGTTTGTGAACTTCTGTGGCATTCTATCTGAGAACAGAAAATATGCAGAGAAATAAAACATATTTATAAGGGGAAGAAAAAAGGATTAGGTACTTATTTCAAGCATTTATATTACCAATTGATATGAAATGATTAAATACATTAGCCATATCATAGCAGTAGTATTGTTAAAAGTAGTTTGACAGCTGAGGTCATTTCATGCTGGCTTCTGCTAGGAATTGAATTGAGGACCACTTTCACCAAAGCCGAACATTCTGCATTCTGGGAGCTTTCATTACCAATATCACAGATAAAAATGCTCACATAAATATCTTCTATTCTCAGGGGATGGTCTAACTCCTCAAGCTTCTAAATTCTTGGGTGTGGAAACCCACATTACTTATCCTTCAATCTGCCCATGAATTACCTATAATTTTGATTTAAACACACAGAAAGGGTTGAGGAAGTAGAATGAGAAAAGTGGCATAGGGTGTGAGTGGGATTAAGGGATATTTATAAAGAAATGTTCGGATGTCAGAAAAAATAAGCATCCATGGAAAGGAGAATATGAAGGTGTATAAATAAATAAAATAAAAAATACCTCATATGAGTTGTTGTCATAATTTTCAGTCAGCAATGATGGAAGGCGTTGTAGCCATCTCTCCCCCAAATCTTTCATTTCATCTTCTCCTTCATGGGCCAATTGTTTCTCATTTGCCTCCTCTACTTTTAATGTCCAATCGCTGAATAAAGCAGCCTCATCTTCACACAAATCACCTTTGCACAAAGAGATGAACAAGAATGCAGTCGATAATATTTAAAAATAAAATTTATAAACATATACTTTTGAGATAATCAGATACTTTCATTAATTAGACTAAGAAAGCATAAGCGTCATTCCATTCATCGCAGCCTGCTTACATTTTCATGCCTAACTATTAGTTGATAAAATACCTTTTCCTTGATTATGGTTCCACAATATTTTATCCTTTAACAAAGGAAGATTTTTCATCATATTTCGAATGACTTTAGAACTCGGATATCGAGTGCCATGACGTATAATCGTCCAAAATTGTAAGGGTTCACATCCTGCAAATCAATTTATTTTTCATCAATTTTCTTACGCAGTGAAATAACTCATATCATAAATTTATCTGTACCTGGATAGTCGATAGGATCCATATTTGGGTTCATCCTCACCCTATATGGAGTTTTTGCTCCGAGGTACTGAGTATAATTACTCTTCCCAATTAGACATTCTTCAAGAGATAATGTTAAAATAGCCGAAAAAAATATGTAAAAATGTAGAAAATATACGCATCGTGTACCCCCCATGGTTAATTGTTTGTTGATTAAATATGAGCAATCACTGAAGCTACACCCCAATCCTTAAACAAGGTGTGAATGTCAACAAGACGTTAACGCCGCGAAATTTGGCAAAATTACAGGTTTTAATACTGCAAGTCGTCATCTCTGAGCAATCTCAAAGCGAGCATTGCAATGAAAGCGTAGTACATCATCAAATTAGCATTTATGACTTGTCAAATTAACTTCACAATGGAATGCGTCTGCCTGTACTAGGTATATTGCTAAACATTCAACAATTCCGTATATACCTTGTAAGGTAAACATTCGTTTGAACGTCTGCTAACATGAGTGCGCTGAATGGCATTGCAACTGTTAGCTGTAGTTTTCAATAAAAGTGATCTCAACGTCTTCAATATTATAGCGGTAAATAAGAATGTAAATATCTATAAGACTTCTTCCATTACTTTAAAAAAATTGCAGTTTTATCGCTTCAGTGGCCTTTTCCCGGTATATTCTACTGGTCGTCTGAGAACGATAACGAATTATAATTGTATAAACTTTTAGAGCAATTACAATACTATGTCGTAATTTGAAGACATCCCTCTTGATTACTTAGCAATCCCTCTAGCAGGGAAGGCTATTTGTGTTATTCTATCAAGACGCAAAAAAGATGAATACAAGTCCATTTTTATAACTGAATTTGCATCTGGAGGCTTGAATCGCAAGATCTAACCTTGTCTTTGGTCATATGTTCAATTCATGCATAAATCTAAAAGATACTGTCATATCAGAAAGATATTTTAAGATTCTATATTAATTGATGATTAAAATGATAATTGAGGAGAATGGTTACCATCCCAAACCACTATTAGAGGTTTTTCGACTTAGAAAATCAGATACTATCATTCCGTAATGAGTTGCACATAAATTCTGAATTTCTCTATATGAGATTCATTCAAGGAAGACTGTTCATACACTGATCTACTTTGCTTTGATAACAACTGTAAAAATTTAAAACCCCAAAAATTATGCCACCTACAAACGATCCAGGAAAGCTAATGAAAAATATATGTAATGTTTATAAATAGTAATGAAATAAGGCACCAAGATGTATTGATATCAGAATTCAAGATAAAAATTGACAAGTCACAAGAGTAGGAGATATATGAACTTGAATCATATAATATTTCTTGATTAAAGCAAGCTAGTTCAAAGAAAGTTTTCAATCACCAACCTCTGTCATGGCAAAGGGTGCTTAATGGAAATTCAATCAATTCATGCCTAATTTCTCCTCTTTTACCAATGCTATTCATATCTATGCTCATTAAAAAATATTTTGTGCAATGAAGTTTTAAATTGATGTTAAGTTATAAATCATGCTTACCTATGAGTTTTTACATTTTTATTGCAACTTTTCTGTATCAAAAAAGTTTCGTCAGAGTGAAGAGAAAAAAATATCAACAGGAATTCCAAAATTTCATTCACAGTAAATTTTATTAAAAATAAATAATGATCAACTTACAAACAATGAATTTGTAATGTAATTCATGCTCATAAACCATAAAATATGTCACTAAGACAACTTTTGGTTGTAAACATAGGTAAGTAAATATGCTGTGTAAGAAAAGTAATGACAATTATTTTTATGTCTACAGAGTGAAATGCCTGATAAACATTTTATTCAGTTCTTTGTAGTATAATGGCCAAGGTGATTTAATTTTAGAGAAACTTCTTAGAAGTTTATCCAAAATTTTTGGTCAGTAGATTTATACAAATTTTATAACTAAAATCTGAAATAAAGTTGTGAAATTTTTGAGAAAAATAGACAATTCTCAGGTAATAGACATTGATTTCACAAAACATATAACAGTCTGAAGCAATATAAACAACTTAAACTATGATTGGTTTTATATATAAATATAAAAATGACATATTTTGCTCAGGCAAAATGTTTACAATTATATACATGTACAAGGATCATTATAAATTTCATCACACACAGATCAACAAACAAAACCATTTCCACAACTATACACATATTAATCATATAGATAACAAATCCTGGAAATCCAGGACGTCAGAAAACAAAATTGGCAGTGAAATGAGCTGAAATTGGCAATATATGGGAGATAGAGAAAATAAGAAATACCAGGGGGAAATTTGGTAACCTCCTTTTAATGACTTTTGAAGGAAATCCTGAACTACATTCAGAACCTATGGGAATGTTTCACAAATGTCATCGGCATATGAAGATAATGTTCTAAAGAAAATATTTCAATGTGGTTGAACTTCAACAACAAGATAACTTTCATGGGATGATCACCATTCTTCAGAATTAATGCAAAACAACTTTTACTCAATGAAATACAAAGAAAAGCATTATGTAGTTATCATATTTGCAACTAAGATAAACCATTCTTTCAGGGTTCAATTAATATGTACAGATGTAAATCAACCCAAAAGAAAAATAAACAGACATAATATGTACACAAATTTGGCAGTGCTATATCAATGTCTTATGATGACTGCTAAAACTGTCATAATCATGGCTAGTTTTGGCATTTCTCAATGAAGACTCTAGGCACACCTTTCTCAGCAATGAAACAATCCTTCACTATAATGATGAAATAAGATATACTGCCAAGGAATCCACTTCTTTCCTATGAGGTGTCTCTAATAAATAATTATGCAACCACAAGCTGCACTTTTGAGTATAAAAGAGAAGGCATCACCAAAAATTGTATCCAATCACATTTGGTAAAAATAATATCAAAATCGTGAAGTCCAACTATTTTCTTCTCAATCACACTACACACACTCAAATGGTACTTCCTACAGCAGTACTTCACAAACAGCAAAAGAGCAGTCGTTTCATATTTTCTTATTTATCATTTGCATAAAAAGTTCAGATAATTTATATCTTCAACAACCAATGTCACATTCACTTTGGTTTTCAGAGAAAACCAATTATTTCATTGCACTTTAATTGCGTGGCCACTTAATTAAGGATAAAATTTCACATCAGGAAGCCCATAGACAACCTTAGATGTCCTTTCAGTTGCAGTGCACATCAAAGAAAGCTTTTTGAAAGTCATTTCCTGATATGTTATGACTCTTTTGTCAACTGTCAACACTACATTTTAGTTCAGAAACTCCACTGCAATTGACTACTTTTCCTTCATGTCACCTCTCATAGTGTCAATTCTGGCACAGATTTTTAGAGCAGGACCTAACTTCATGGACATTGCAGTCATAAGATGGTCTTCTTTCAATAACAGAAGTGCTTGTCCATCTATTTCTTGAATTGCAAAGTCTTCAGCATAATCTGAGCATCCAGGTAAATTTCTGATGAATTCACAGACATCTGACACCTAAAAAGAAGAAGGGAAAAATGTAACTTGTTCACATATTTCATTCAATTACTAATTAATACCATTACATAACTGTACCTATATTTTGGAAAATTTCCCTTCATTGAATACAGAATGTTTTTTTATTAACAGATATTTTTGGTTTTTAGTAGATCTAGTTTTGGTCAAAATGAAGAAAGATTCAACTTTTTAGCATAATTTCCTTAATGCTTACTAATGTAGCAAATGAGACTACATGATAAAATACAATGGGAAAAGGCCAAATATCATCTATATCATCATCAAGTAGAGCGGTTACAGGTTAAATTTGGAGTAATAACAGACAAGAAATCTATGAAAGTTGCTGAGATGTTGTGGAAATCCATATTAACCTAATAAGATGAAATGAAATGTGCACTATTTATGTGGAAATGCAAGTAGCGTACATCGATTTTTGTCTGGTTGGTTTATAAATAAAGAAGATAATTTTTATAAGCTTAACTCGGTTATATCAATTAAATAATAGCTTAAGCATAATATTAAAATAAATCATAAAAGCAAATTTGTTAGCAATTTTTGTATCGCTAGAATAGATACTACTAGCTGATTAGAGTAATTTATAATGGCTGCATTAACTGAAGACTAGGTCTAGTCTAGTCTTAGTCCTAAAATAAGGCTATTCCTGTAAATACAAATTAACAAACAGACTGATTCTGTTACTTGCATATGCCAACAGCTAGATTGTATACCATGAACACACTGGTGAAGAGTTTCCTCCTTAAAAATTTGATGTAGAAATAAATTGTAAAAATGCAGAAACAGGGGGAAACCCTTTTCTATATTATCATTATTTTTATTTCTTAATTTATATTTGTATAGTCAAATATTTGATATTTGCCAATCTGCAATGCTACCATGAGCAACATGCAAAGTATTTTTCCCTCTTCATATGCAACAGCAGAGAGCTAAATTTTGTTATAGGAATCAATGAAATTGACTGAAAAAATACTTACTGTCCATTTGATAGGGTTTATTCTGGGCTGGGGAGGAGTGCTAGGAGTGGCATTAGCTTGACATCCTGAAGACAAAAGCCCTGATTCACTGCTGTTATTATCATCTGAAGGATCCCCTCCAATGCCAGAAGTTCGTGCTGAAGTTGCCTCTTGCCCCTGAACAACTTCTGAGGGAGACAACGAAGAAGATTCAGCACCTGAGGAATCATTTGTTTCATTGTCTGTGGTGAGATTACCCTCTTCTTGAGCATTTACGTTCCCAGACCCTAAACGTCCTCCGTCTTGTCCATTTGCATTTTGATTTGCATTCTGTAGGGGAAAAAGAAAGAATGAATTTCCTTGAAATCAAGATTTCAGATTGAAATAAAGACACCCCAAAATCATAACATCAAGGGATAAAAGTAAATAATAAAAAATGA
Source organism: Pachydiplax longipennis (assembly GCA_036926295.1). Lineage (NCBI taxonomy): Eukaryota > Metazoa > Arthropoda > Insecta > Odonata > Libellulidae > Pachydiplax > Pachydiplax longipennis. The sequence continues at coordinate 39,420,706 of JAVFKF010000009.1, read as the reverse complement.
ACACTGTTAAAGAGAAACGGTAAGAAATACAGTTTTCAAATAAAATCTATAAAGAAAACTTGTGCATTATCAACAATTACTTTGAAGGAAATGATTCTTGAAATTAAGAAATAGTTGTTCATCAATCATTCGAGGAATACATTAATCTCCAAGAGGATACTTTAACTGTATATATTGAAGAACAATTGATAATAAACATCAGGAAAAGGGAGTCTCATAGAAATTTTGAATGAAGTTATTATTTTCAATAATAAAATAGGATACTGATTCTTTAAAAAATAGAAGAAATATACTTTAAAGCTGCAATATTTTGAAATTAATAAATTCAAGAATAGCACTCATTAAAAATATTACAGAAATCACTACTATACTTATGAGAGGGGGGACAGAAAGAAACAGAGATTCAACCTACCCAATCTTGTCCTTTTGATTTTTGCCAATCAGTCTTAGCTTGCTGCTCTTTAGCATTTGCAGCATTCACAGCTGCAGAAGCATTATTGGGCTCAACTGCATTAGTGCCCTTCTTTCCTCCTTCCTCTGGTTTGTAGAGACCAAGGCGTTTGCTGCAACCAACGTTGAACCTATATTTTAGACATTCTCTCAAAAATTTTCATGTGCTCTAAAGTTACTTCACTTGACTGCTATATGCTAGTAGACAAGTGACATCCAGTCTTATGTACAATCTTAATTTGAGAAACTATTCATTCTTTTAAAACCTTGAATAATGAATATGCTCCAGTATTCCTCTGTTTGATCGCCGAAAATCTGGTGTTTATATATACACCAGAATCAAAGCTTGCCTTGCTCTGCTCTTTTTTATAACTGTGATCAAACAGAGGAATACTGGAGCATATTAATTAAAATCATGAAATTGCAATGATGTACAAAATCAAAGAATTAAAATCCCACTACATATGAAGTCCCAGAAGATAACTGTTGTCCATTCATAGGCTTACATTTTTGAAAATAACATAGAAATTCAATAAACACACTGAAAATTACAAGTTGATTATCTAGATATATAAGAATGATAAATCAGCCATGAAGTGGATGATAATAAGGTACACAGGATTACACATAATTACAGTATTTACGATGAAATATCAACATTCAAGAACAATACAATATTCCAGAATAAAGTCTTGGTCATATTTATAAAATATACAGCAGGATTAAATGAAAACCTTTCTTAGAAAAGGTCATCAATTTTTTGTATATCGTGTAAAAAATTCAAAACAAGACTTAATAATAGTTTTATTGCAAATCAATGATTTTACTTTACCCAATAATATAAGAACTATAGATTAATTTGAAATTCATGTGGCACTATAAATTCTTACCTTATACCTTTTCTAATTGATTTCAAGTAAAATGATTATTACCATAAAAAATATTACAAGACTCACCTTTTGGCACAAGCCAAAGTACAGAACCGCTTTGACTTCTTGAACTTTGATCTAAGATCAACTTTTCCACAGAATTCACATTTGGCAAGATCAGCAGGAAGTTTGGCAGTTTGGGGTACTCCCACTTGTACTTCTTGAGCAAGCTTCTTTTCTGTGGAGTTAAATAAGGCACACATTTTCATTAATTACATTTCAGATACAAAGCTCATTTCACTTTAGATGCACAATATTTAGCAGATATACTTCCAACATTCATGCTTGTTTTTAATTAAAAACTTTTGGCATTCCATAAAATGTAGTATATATTTTTATGATGATAGGAAATAGGAAACTATATGCTTAGTCAGAATTTTTTATTGCATGAATATCATAGAAAATTAATTTTTCAGGACTATCCTATGAATGTATACTCTCGAAAAAAAAACAGTAATTAGGAATAAAAAATATAAAACTGAATGAGAGAAACAATACTTTTATGCACAATTGAGATAATGAGAATCATACAACTTAACCTGATGTAAGAAGAAAACAAAATAATCAAACTAATAGTATCCATTGTGAAGGACAAGGCATAAGAGAGAAATAAATCATGAGAGAAAATATAAATTGAGCAAAACTTACTTGGAGGCTCTTCTGAGTCATTTGAGGATGGTGAAACTAAGTGGTTGGCCATGACATGATGCTGAACATTCTCCTTATCTTGAGCACCAGTTTGCTGAGTTGTATGATTCATCATTTGATTATTAGGCTTCAAAGAAGGCTGAGGCATTTCACTTAACAAAGATGATCGGTTTACAGCAAAAGGCTCTGAAGCTGAAAATTTAGTTTAATTTTAGAACCCTGAACAGAAACTATTTAATTTAGACAAAATATTTTATTCAAGTACTTCCATAGAAAAAAGAGATCACAGAGCAATTGAAGAAAAGTGAATACTCTTACCTTCTTGAATGACAAAACCCTCAATCACATGCGTTAGAACTTGAGGTTTGACCAAGGCTTTTGGTGGGGGCACTTTGTGGGTATCTCTTGAAGCAACTCCAGTGGGTGTTCCAGAAGTAGGCCCATTGGTAACTCCAGAGGACACGTTTGAAGTATTGTCAGACTTGGCTCCGCCATCCTCTCCTGAATTTACACCTTCCATTGGAGTTGAACCTCCAGAAGGTTCTACTATCCCATTTGTCATCTTTTCTTTGTCACCACTTACTGTAAAGATAGTAGTGAAAAAATATTTAATTAGCTAAAAATACTCATTAAATCCAGCACTCATAAGGGTGGCAGTTACAATTGGTTTAGTCGAGTAGAATGCAAGTGAATATTGCTATTTTTTCCTGAGGGGAAATGAGCCTATCATTTAAGTTTTCAAGCAAAAATTTGTTTTCAAGAAACATCATAATTTAAAGGAAACTAGAGGTAGAGTAAAATTTAATGGTATCAGGTTAAAAATTTACTATTGAACAAATAAATACAAATTTAAAAAAGTATAAACTATAAAAATAAATAAACTCTTCTTAAAGACATTTGCAGAATAAAATACTTAAAGGCCATGATCACTTGAGAGAAATGAAAAATATATCTAATAATCCTTTGATGCATTCCATGTAAGTTTTAATTTAAGGGCAATTTTTATGAAGGGTAATGTCATAGAATATAGTATAAATAAATAATTTTTAAAATAATGAAGTGTTATAAAGGGATGATTTACAAAACTGAGGAGATTGTAATGAAAATGAAAATGGCTATGGCTTACACATTTTAGAAGATAATAAGATATATTGATAAACAAAATCAGTCAGCAGATCAATCTACGTGACTATTTAGTAAATATGCAATATTATCCACCTCTGAATAAGTAAACATACCATCAGAACTTTGTGAAGTAGCAACTCCAGTTTCAATAACTCCTTCCATGGGTGTCACACCAGGTGCAGGACTTGCTTCTCCATTCCTTCTTTCTTCTGATACAACCATCATCGAGCCATTCACATCACCCACATTGGTCATACCAACATCTCCAGACATTACAGATCCGCTGTCATCTTTTCCAGGCACCTGATTATTTACCATTCCTCCAGGGACCACCGATAGTACAGTTCCTTGACCTGTTCCCATCCCAGTTGAGGATGTTACCACTGACACAGGGGGATTTGATCCAGGTACATTTTGCATTCCTTGGTTCGGCGATGGAGCTGCAGTTACCATAGCAACCATTGGTGGACCCATTAGCTGGTGTTGTGAGGGATGCAGATGCTGTGGTGATGATGGAGGTGCTTGGAGGGAGATACTGACTGGTAAAGATGCAACTATTCCACTGGGGGTGGGAGCACCGACAGGCCTCATTGGTGAAGCAACTGAAACATTAGGTCCATTTGTATTTCCAGAAGGTGATGGTGGGCATGCAGCCTGTCCTATCAACTGTGCCTGAAGAGATGGAGGCAAGAGGACAGCAGTGGCAGTGGGGTGACCAAGAGGTAGGGGGATGGGAATAGTTGGTGCAGGAGAACAGGAAGTTGATGTAGATGTGGTGGTGGATGTAGTTGATGCAGCTGATGATGTGAATGATTTGACTGCTTGCAGAGTGAGTTGCTGTTTATCTGGAAGCAATGGCGCCCCATTGCCAGAATTCGTTAAAATCATTCGACTGCAATTGAAAAGAAAGAGACCTTGCATTTATTCCATCCATAATGTACAAATAAAATATAAACACAACCCTTAATCCAATTCATAGGTAACAATTCAAGTCTAAATGAGGTACAGCTAAGGTAAATGCTTGATTGTCTCAAGGAATTATTCCTTACTTTGCCACAGACACTTGGGCAGCTACTGCTGTCAATTGTTGAGCTTGATGCTGCATGTTGGCTGGACTTATAGGCTGAGGTTTTGTCTGATTTGCAGCATCTGCTTTCATGCTTGGTGCAGGTGAGGCTCTGTTCATTGTAGGTTTGATACGAACCTTGTTCTGAAAAAAATATGAAAAAGAAATCAATTTCATTTCAATGCACAATACTAAGAAAGAGGTACTGACAAGTAAAACAAAAAATCATCATATTCCATATTTTTAATTATGATCAAATCAAAGCCACACTTTACTATAAAACAGAACTAATATTAAAAACATTGATATGAATTTAAGGCAAAGAGTGAGGCTTTTAAAAGATAATTATTGAATAAGGAAGTAATACTTTTATATGAAAAGTAAAATTACCAGTCCTTTCTGCATTTGTAGTTGCCCCATTCCCATTCCTCCTGGACCTCCACTTGAGCCAGTTTGGGTTGAAACTGAACTTGCAGGTCGAATATTAGGAACCCCAGTTGACCCAGGAAGAATGCCTGACATAGAGCGAGGAGGCAACACATTGTTAGCTGCAGATGTCTTCGGCTGGATGTTGGCTTGCATTGTAGTCCCTCCTACATTTGTTCCACCACTTCCATCCACGGTCCCAACTCGATTGGATCCTGTGCCCACAGATGCTACCTGCTTCAAAAGGTAAAGATAATATCACACCATATAGTAAAGAACAACCAATTTTTACATGTTAATTATATTACTGCAATAATTTTGGAGGATTGAGCTACAAGGAGGTTGCATAAAAATCTCTATATGAGGGAAAAATGAAAGTTATAATCAATTTTATGAGACTGTTAGACTTGTACAGTGTTTGCACATAGTCACCAAGCCACTAAATTCAAGTTTTCTGACCCTTTTTCCTTAAAATATTTCAATCTCCATCTTTTCTCAACCATTATTTTGAGAATTCTATTCTGAAAATGTTCATTATTTTTATGTAATATTTAAAATGCCTAATTGAATCTAAAAATCAATAATTGATAACTTACTTTTCTTAATATTTCTTTGAAAGAGTTATTCCAATTTTTTTTTAATTTTAAAATGTCATTCCATATAAGAGAAGGAGGGCATTTACTTATCCCATATTATTGGGAAGAGGAAAAGTAATTATATTGTGAAAATGAGGAAATAATATGAATTCAGACTTACCTTCATAGCGAGCTGATGTTGGTGATGAATTTGATGAGTGATTTGGGGCTGTTGTTGTTGTGCCTGATGCTGCTGATTGTTTCCATTTCCTTGATTTCCTGCCCCTTGATTGCCTGCATTGTTTGTAGTTTGCATTCCAGTAGGAGTTCCAGCTAAGGTAGCTGTTGGTGAAAAATCTTAAATGAATGCAGAGTTAAATAAAAGAAATGATAAATATTATTCCTTTCATACTTCTGGTATTAAAAGTTAGTAAATAATTAAAAAATTGAGCGATGTTAATCTTACCATTGTGAGTAGCCATAGCTTGTGGAGGAGGGCTCTGAATGAATACTCCTCCCTGAGTGGCAGTAGGCCCTTGGCCACCCTGAGCGTTGGGATCGTGAGGCTGAGCTCCTCGAATGAAGATTGGGTTAGGAGTGGTGAGGAGAGCAGCTGGGGACTGCAAACCTCCTGGAGTTGCCCATGCAATCCCTGGAGTTCCAAAAGCTTGCCAAGGGAACTGAAAATTAAAATTCTAAAATTAACTGTAGTGTTTGAAAGAAAGACGTTTAGTAACTACCAGACAAAACATTTACTATTTACACAATTTAATAGGCTTATGAAACCTAATAAAGAAACATGCACTTATAACTATAGTGAATCTCACTAGTTCTTGATATTTTTAGAACAAAGAAAACATAGACAACTGAAAATTAATAGAAACTATTATAAAGCTGAAATGCAATCAAATCCCTACCTATGACACCTCTAACATTTAATGATGCCACAAAAGGTGCAGATATCTTTTTTTGTAAAATCTGTTTTTAAAAAAAGGCAAACCCATAATTAGGAAAAAAAAGAATTTAACACCAAAGAGACTTCATTCAAATATTAACCACCAATTCTACATCCAACTGATATCTGTTACAAGTTCTAAACTTTACTGAATAATGCAACACAATTCAATCTATGAGAGATAGAAGGCAACTAAATAGCCCATTCAACACACTGGCTTCTTTGAAGATGCTCGCACATGTGAAGGGTGCAAAGAACCCCGATAATATTCAAGTTTACACACGCTACACTTGCCGAATCATCGGTATTCAACAAACACATTCACGACTACTGAACCTCCAAAAAAGACATACAAATTCTACAGAAGTACTTCAACAACATACATTTTTCCTCAGTAACTTTCCAACTTACATAGTGGAAACACTTAAGGAATCTCTCCTGACACCAACTGACTTTATTAGCAGTTTTGGGAAACACTTGAAGACTTACTTGAATGGGACTGATCAACTGAGCCTGGCTTCCTAACATGGCAGCTGTAGGAGCCTGAGTGGTAATAAGCTGAGGCTGAGAGACAACACATTGTTGTTGCTGCTGGTTATTTGCACCCTTCACTCCACCTGCTGCACCACCAACACTATTACCAACAGCACCACCTCCCATTCCATTCGAAGACACCATGTTTGATTTACCACCTGCTCCTATGATCTGATTTTTAAGACAATGATTCGCTATTAGCTAGCACCTTTACACATCCAATTCAATAACAAAAACCTACCATTCTAACATTCATGGACAACATAAAATGAAACAAAGAATCTACCATATACCTTAGTCTCCCCTGAATGCTACCTAGCGCTGGCAGACGTGAAACGTGTCTGACATGAAGTCAAAATATTGATGTTACATCTTATTAAATTCTCAAAAGAAATGAAATCCAAAAGATAAGAAGGGATATAGAGTGAAAATAAGCGATATCAGTAAACCAATATAGAAATTTTATAGCTACTTGAGTAATTTTTAAGATAGAAAATAATTTTCTGATGCTATACTTTCCTATAGAATGAATCGATAATATTCTTAATTTCATGAGAAATATATCCAATTCACTTATCTTTTTTATGAATAGGAAACGTAGTAAGCCTTCTTATTTTTTGATATGCTTTAGAGGAAATATACAGCAAAATTTTCAAAAATCCTCAAAAATGATTATGATTTTTATTACCTCTAATTGTCAGGCCTAAACAAAAACTTGGATATTTTCAAGGCCTATTTTTTATATAAAAACAAAATTTAACATTAAAACGTACAAAAAAATGCCCTTTCTTCTGTGATAAGATATTTTCTGCTGTTAAATTGGGTACTTTTCCGGGTTCTAATCCTTATCAATATGAAACTTTTTTATCTTCATTGATTTTAAATACAAATCTTAAAATAAAAATGTATCCCCATATAATTAATGATAAATATGGCTTAAATAAAAATATTATGAAATCAATCTCTATCATATTTTTCACTACCATCTTTACTTATCAACCACCTAAAATCATGATGATACTAAATGATGGCTGCCAATACAATGAAAGAAATTTTCCTCTTCCTATTTAACCCCTCCATAATCACAGCTGGCTTTATAGTTAAAATTGATTTATTAGAAATTTTTCGGAAACCAATAGAATTTGTACATGGATATTACAAAACCTACTGTAATCAGGACTGCTGAGAGATAATGGTTCCAAAGTAAGGTACCCAAGATGAGCTCCTTGCTTCTTAAATTCTTCTGTACATAGATTACTTAAAATTGTAATATTATACAGGATATAACCACAAAAAATGACTACCCTATGTCATAGAAAAAAAACTTTAAAAAGTATACTGAGACTATAAATTACCAATAAAAGAACTTATTTTTCTCAATCCACTGGTTTGAATAACTTAAGACTTCATAAGGATATGAGCTGACGCCGTTCACAGCTTAATGGCAAAAAATAAATGCCATCATTGTGCCTAAGATGATTTTTAATGTTGCCCAATAATTTTTGAATATTTGATATATATATACTTAAATAATTTTTAATTCCATTAACTCACTTTTTGCATGTCTCCAGGTTTACCACCCTGACCATGAGCATGAGCTGGTAAGATGTTAGGCTGGCTGCTAATTACTCCAAGCTGACTGATCACAAGAGTCTGATTACTTGTGGTTGGAATGGTGGCATATCCAGGAAAAGAAGCTGGAAAAATGTAATCAATTTTCATGAGTTTAACAGTAATTTTGGAAAATTTTTCAATAGAATGACAAAAAAACTATACAATGACCCTGAAAAGAGAAAACAACACTTATTCCCAATATAGCATTACATATGAAATATTGAATGAACAGCAATTGGGAATACTCAAGCCTAATTGAGTGGTGGGCTTTATCTGGTATTTACGGCAAAAGAATTTAAAAAGTTTCTAATACTATTCAAGTGAAAATGTAAAAAAAAACGAACTTCAAATCCCTTACAGGTTAGTGAAAAGTCTAAATTTCTCCCTCTTCAACAAGATTTCTACTCATAATGAGAATCCATGCACAAAAAAACAAACATTTGATAAATTTATTATCAAGGAAACTTTGAATAAAGCAAATACAAACCTGCTTGTCCTTGGAGAACTGACTTTCCTTGAGTTGTGATCATATGTTGAGCAAGTTGATTGGGCTGAAATGGTTTTCCAGCAGCTATCACCTATGAATACAGATGTTGGATGTATAAGAATACATGAGAACTATACATTATGAATTTGAAATATATATTTTTTCTGCTACTTCAACGACGATTTTAATTTCTAAGTAATTTCAGAGAAATTTCAAACCTCAAATAAACCACACTTAGTATCTTTACTGTAAAAACAGTGAAGTGACATAAAAATGGAAGGCTTTGAATGAATCACACTGATTGCAATGTAATGATTCAAACTTCATTTTTTTGGCAATATACCAAGGCAATAATATATACCCTCAGCAACAGAAAATGAATTGTTCAAAAATGAAATATTTAAACTACTTAAATTTAAATCTAAAACCTACTTTTTTAACATAACTGATACAATTAAGTACATCAGCTTTAAGTCTATCTTAAACACATTGATATTGGAACTTATATCTCCTTAAAATTTTTTGCTAGGGTCATATTTTCTTACGTAAATTGGAAAATGAATGACATAAGAAGCATTTTACACCTAAAATTACTATAAAAATTTAGAAACCAAAAGCTTGCAGAGTTCAAAAATAAATCATTTCAATGAGCATAATCAACCATTTTGGAACAAGTATTGCAACATAAGTTGCAATACTTCCAGCATAGCAAAAATATTTACAGAAGTAATAGCCATATGTTTCTTAAACAGATAAAGTTAAGAAGTTTCATTAATTTAAGAGATATAATGAAACAGTTACCTAACAAGTTAGATATCATGGTTAATCATTGTCATGATCAAGGATGGTAGAATTTATCAGAGATTATAAGATATGTATAGAGTAAATGCAGATGGACTTTCTGCAAATCTAGCAAATAATTCTTTCTGATACAGAAGACGTGAAAGAGTATTTTTGAATAAAACTTTACTCATTCCTCAAGGAGCACCAATAAGACATGTATAAAATGGTATATGTAACTATTGAATTTAAACTAAATAAAAATCTTTATCCTTCCAAAAAAGTAAGACGTATGAAACATTCAATGTATCAAAAGAGTACAAAATGATACTTATGAAATATAATGACATTTCTATACTCTTAGATCCAGCAAGAAGAAAGATCGAACAATATCTAATTAAAGAAATTCAAAGCAAAATTAATAGCAATAAGCAGGAAAAAATATTCCCAAAAATACTCATAAAATATTTCATAAAATATATAAGGATGAATAAACTATATATCAAGACACCAACACCTTCAGTAAGTTAAGGAGAAAGAAACAAGAGAAAATGAAGGCATCCTTAATTTAATAATTCCCAAAAACTACTTTCAACACAGAAAAATGCTATTATCACAGAAGACATTAGGATAAAAACAATTTTGACTTAGAATTAAATGATTCTGCATTTAATGTCACAATACCAAAGCAACTATATGTAGCAATCAGAGTCTGACAACCAGGATCAAGACATTTAAAAATTCTATCTCCATTCATTAAGTAGTATTGATGCTAGATTTTAATAATGTATCATTTATTGGTTGATGTAGATAATTTCAAAATTAAAAGGAGATCTTTCAGAAAACTAATTTCCCATAGCTCACAAACAGATTGAAAGTACAAGTCAACATATTCAACATGCCCTTTTCATCTTGATGCAATATGGCATTGTTATACTAATTTGCCATTCTCCAAACACCTTTCCACAGACAATTACCACCTTCATTTAAACTCACTGCTAAAACACAAGAATTATGAGTTACCTAATTCTATAGCAAAGAGTGGGAGATTTCAAAAGAAAGCATAATTACACGCTATGGGTAATAATCCATCTTTTGTCAATTCAAGTAATTATCAAGAAAACTTAATCTTAAATGAAAAGATTATGAGCAAAATGTAAACTAACTCATTGCGTTCATTTGTCATTCAATGTTCTTGTTTTTATCGGAAATCCCGAGAAATATTAGTTACCTACAAAATGAAAACTAAATAAATTTTGCACATTGAATGTTGGTACACCTTGAAAAATACCATCATCACTCAATAAACAGAAATTAGCTTACACTGGATCGTTTACGATATGTAGTATCCGATCGTTCATTTGTCCATTCACAAATATGATCTACGGCATGTTTAAGACTGCACATTATCAATTCAATCGCAACCAGCTATTTCTTTCATGATTCACAGCCTACGCGTCATCGCTTGCAGCTTAAATAATATTGAATATTAAGAAATACTTTCGTATGAACAAGCCGTTTCTCGGAAAGAACGAAAGTCAATGCTTTAAGATATGCTAAACAACATTTAATTCTAATAAGGATTACTCAGTTAAATTCTGCCCTAAGCATTCAAGCATTATCTTACACTGCGGCTACAACTGCGTACACATTAATATTCAAGGCCTTCCAGTAATATTGAAAGTACGGCTAAGGCAGCAAAAATTGGCGGATTCTTCCGGGTCACTGATTCAAAGCAAGATTTTTGCAAACTAGTATACTTATAACTGCAGCAAACTGATTTTAACACGGTTCAAATTTCTTGCTAAAATCGAACTCCAAATCCAAGTTTTAGTTGAAGCGTGAAAAACTACAATGTAAGAAAGTGATCGTCGTGTTACACAATACCTATCCCGGCTTCGGGCTTTCCAGCAATCTCATGAAAATTCCCCATCGCTGCTTACGTTAGCCTATCACGATCAGTAAGGATTTGGATGTCTATACTCCGGATCAAAAACCTTTATATCAAACCCATCTCGTTTTAAAAATGCAGAATCATAATTTTCGTCCATCGTTTTACTTCCATTGCGTAGATATTACGACCTTCTCCGGTATTATATAAAATGCTTGCTTATGAAACATTGACCTTTTTATGGTCGTAAACGTTCCAATATAAGGAGCTTTCTCATCTCGTTGCTGCTCCTAACAGACAATGATGAAAATCCTAGACAAACTAGAGATTGGAATTCCCGCTGGACACCCGGAAGGTTCGCATTCAATAACTCTCCGACATGATGTTATTTATTACTCGAAAGGCAGAATATGCGAGAGTATATAATAATAAATAAGGAGCATGCTAAATAAAGGATGCCATAGAATGAAAAGGATATATAAACCTACCACCGTAATGAACCAAAATGATGAGAATACATGGGTGGTCTGAAAAGTTTCCGACATTTCGCCATTTCTCGACGTTTTCTGAAAAATTTCTGAAGATTTTTGAAAAATCTGTGGTCGGAAACTTTTCAGACCACCCTCGTATGTCGACCAATCAAAGCTCATACCTAACAAGGAATTTCGATAAAAATATGCAAAACATAAAGTATCCATAAACAGTATTTCAACTCATAACCAAAATGTTTAAAGACATTCACACAGCTGGCAAGGAACTTTTTCACACAGTCAGTATGCTTTCTATACGCTAGAGAACTATTATGAAATCGTCTTTGCTATATATTACCAATGTTTTACGAGGAAATTTAATCTATTCATAAAAACCAAAATGAATGAGGGATTTCTAACTAACTAACACACATAAAAAAATGCCAATATGATATTATCGACTTTAATTTTAATTCCCAGATAAAAATGAAGAATAAATAAAATTAATCAAGATATCCCTAAATCCTAGGGAAAATTATTAATTTTATGGCTGATACTGAAAAATTAAAGAATTAATGAATGCAACAGAATATACAATCTTCAATATGACATACTTATCTATAATAATAATAGGAAAATTAATGGCTATAATCCTAATATACAGATTTTTGACATCTTTGTCAAATTGTCAGAATAATTACTCTTTTTATAGAAATATCATCTACTCAATATCTGTAAGCTAGAAATTTCGATAAATCTGGAATAAAAGGGTACTGAGGTAGATTATCAGTAATCAGGATAAGACCTTATTATGAACATACAGTTTCTTACTATGCTCATAAATTAAACTTAACTATGCCTTATTTTCATTGGTTGACCATTATCTTCTAAAGATCACAGTCATTAAGGGAACACAACAATGGGAACTATTATAGAATCCCAAAGTAGGCCTTTAATTTAAAATGAAATTAATCAATTAAGAGTTTCTTTTCCATAAATGGTAACTATCATGATAAATAACAACACATATACCATCAATTTCTGATTGCTTTAACACCAGATGTCATTAGATCCAATCAAACCTTGTTAACAATTTAGAATTTTGCACATGGTATGTTTTGCATTTAGTTTAAAAGCTTTCATTTACTGATTTCATGAGTAAAATCAGCCAATTACTATTCAGCCAATGCTTCCTATCAAAGTTATGCAATTTAAAAATAGTTTAGCTTTTGCTCAAATAAGCCCTGGAAATGAATTTCTTTGATATGTTTCTAGACAGCCATACCAAGGAATGTACAAAATTTCCATAAAATACGTTATCATAATCTAATGCTGGGGAAAAATAGCCTCAAGTAGGATAGTAGGGCTGCAATAGAGATGAAAATAAATCGCTTATACCTTCAGTGCTAATAAAATGAGCAAAATTATCCAATGAATATTAAATTAATCCTGCAGCACACTGGCAATGCACAACCACTCATCCAATCATTCACTCCGTCTTAAGCACAAAGGTAAGAGCCACTACTCCTAAGCACAGTTTTCAATACCAAGGCAAAGAGAAAGACCATCGTAGAACACGACCAGATGATTGATTGTAGTAGTAGGAGGAGGAGGAGGCTGTGGAGGGAGCCAAGCAACTGCAATCACCTAAGCACAGAAAGAAGTAATTATTTCTTAAAGGGGATGAGTGTGAGATTGTTGTAGGATACTCAATGATGTGCCAAAGGTATGTTGTGTGATCTACAGAGTAAAAAGGTGTAAGTGACAACTAACCAAAGGTAAAAAATACTGCTTTGGAAAGCTAGAATCAACTTCAGTAGGAATAACAAATGAAATGCCCATGATAGCTGAAGTGATTCAGCAGGGAAGGAGTACTGAAAATGCAGCTAAAAGATATGATGCCTTGAAGCAATAGAGGAAATAAAAGACTAAGAAAAGATTAGGAAAAATGAGTAATTTACATTTCGATATGTGATGAGATTGAATTTACCAGTATGAAGGTAGATATTATGATTAGTTCCTAAACTAATTTGCTATTGCAAAAATTGTGAACTGCAACTATTATTAATAGAATAATAGTCTCATTAATAAAATAACAGAAATAAGAAGGAATGAGTCAGAAAGAAACAGGGATTAGAAGAGAAATCAAAGGAGAAAATAAGCTGTGAGATATTTAAGAGCAGAAACAGAATCTGGCAAAATTGAGAAAAATTAAAAGAACTTCAAAGAAACAAAAGTTACAAAAGTCAGCCAAATAAAGAAAAAAACTGCAGTCCTCATTTGTCTATTTTCTACACTGAAGGAAATCATATGCAGAAACAAAATACTTTACACCGAGACCAAAGAAGCAATGAAAAACAGTTCTTCTTATGTAGTAAGAGAATAATTTTTAAAATGACTCAATCATATCTAGATAGAAAAATTATGAATATGCCTTGATTTCTCAGAAACATACGAAATATATTCCTAAATATATCACAAAGCATGAGTGAACTTCGAAAATTATATTCAGTGAGTTCATTACTACAAAAGTATCTTCTTTACTCATGTGCCTACTATAAACAAGTTGAAGGTGGCATTCATTCAAATAAAATCAAATTTCAGGAAAATGACTGCACTCAAAAGCTAAGAAAAGTTCTTTTGCACACAGAAATATAAATAGTAAATAAATGGGTACATCATTAAGTATACAGCTCATAGAATGCATTTATAATGAAAATTTAAGAACAAAGTCAGATAATTTCAAAGAATAGTTTAGATGGTAATAAAAGTTAGAAGAGATCTCTGAGAAAATTTCATCCACTTTTATGAAAGCTTCCAGTTATTCTGGGCGATACATCGACAAAGATGTTAAATTAGTGAGTAGAATGAAAGAAACCACCATCTCAGAGACATTCTCCAATGAATTTCCTGTCCAGGGACTGATTCCTGAAGATCTCGCAATAAAAAGAGCAAAAATAATAAAAATAAGCTCGGAAAAAGGAGGACGAGAAAGAAGAGAGTTTCGCAGCTCAAGCACATCGTATGTTGAGGGCACATAGGGGAAAAAAGTGAGCACCTGGGCAGGTAAGAGGGGGGGATGATGATGCAAATGGTTATGATGTATGTGGCTCCCACTTCCACCCCCACCACTCAGCTTTCCTGCCATAGTCAGAGTTGCCGTTCCACATGAAACAGGTACCATTGTTGCAGCCGTTGTCCCTCCAGCATTTCCTCCTCCTCCTCCCCCTGCCTTTGTCTGGAACTGAAACCCCAGACTGCCAAGACTCTGGGGGGATAGCTTCAAGGATGCACCATATAATTATAGTTAGAGACGTGTTTATTGGGAAACAAGTACAAGTATATCTCAATTTATAAGTCAATTCAAACATTGAATTTGCAGGATTTTGTAACATGAGGCACAGTATGTATTGAAAACATTTAATGAGGTTAAGCTCCAGTGTATTTCTTTGAAAATATTATAAGAAATACAATATACTTTGGAAGATAACACAAGTGATAACAATTTTTTTAAATTACAGCGCACAATATACAATGAAAACTAAAGAGACAGGGGGCAATCAAAATACAACTATAACTGTAATACCTTGGGTAAAATAGTAAGAGGATATTCACAACATGAGTTTTACTGCATATAAAGATTATATGAATTTTTTAAATCTCATGTTATAAACTTACCATCGTAACTTTTGTAAGGCACATTAATAATTATCACAGCAATAAAATCCTTTTACGAGATTTACCAAGGATTATGATTGCACAGTTCAACACAACCTGTTGAATTAATCATGTAGTTTTTGATTCCCTAGATAAACAGATTCTCATGTGAATCATATAAATTATTTTTGGAAAACCTAGAATTATTTCTGAAAGCAGGATGTTTTTTCTGTGCTTGAAGAGGTAAGCAAAAAAAATTAAAAGCAGAAAATGAAACATAGAGCATTTCTACAAGAGAGAGGGATTCTTTGCTATGAGAAGTAAATATGATTTCTTTTTGGTTTCCCATTCATATTTGTCTCAGGTATTAATTGTATTTTCATTCAAACTTTTACCATTTGACAAAGCAGAATACACACATACCTACGGCTACTTTTACCAAACGATAACCCTAAATCATAGTTTTTTTAAAATACTACTACAAAAATCTCTATAGGTTGTAGTTGATTACATATGAGCTACAACTTTTCTTCCTAAAGTTCACAAATATGAAATCAAGAACATGGACACAACATTATTGATAAGTAAATATAAATTATAGTTCTTACCTGGATGGAGGGATTCATTCCAGCAGGATGAAGGGCAATGTTACCAGGCATCAGAAGTTGCCCTTGCGTGTTGTATATTTGTTGAAGATATGTGGGATTTTGAAGAGGCTGCTGTATAACTTGAACCTGCGGGAAGAAATTAAATAATGTTGAAATGAAAATTCAATTGTTTCTAAATACCTTAGCTAATAAAAGAATAAAATATTCTGTCAATCATTTCCTCTCACAGTTTAAGAAAAATACAGTAATATATGAAATAATTGATCATTTCTGAACATTATTTAAATACTTTGAGGACTTAATAAATAACTATTATGATGTTCAACACTACTACTGTCAAGTTTAAAAATCAATTTCAGTTAGAAGAAAATACTAGGATTGCCATAAAGGATTGTCTTATAGTCTTTGATAGTTCCTTCATTCTTTATGATTGAAAAAACAAGTATCAAAAATTAAATTAAAATAATTTTATCATAAGGGTGAATTTGGGCATATAAGAAAGGTTAAAATATAAATTAAAAATCCTAAAAAAATTTTCATTCAACTTCATATAAAAATATCAAACTATCATAAACTAATACTCAGACAAAAGACTAATGATAAGAGACTCCCTTCCATAAACAATTGACTAACCCTTCCATGTCCCCACTCGCTCACTTGGTGCATAGCCGAATGAGGATGGGTAAGCGTTTGTGGAGTTGGAGCCTGAGGTGGGGCCATTTGCTGCTGCTGTTGCTGCATCTGAGTCTGCTGTAACGCTGCCGCTGTCATAGTTGTCATGTTGTTATTGGGTGCTGGAGCAACATTTTGCTGTTGCTGCACATTGCCTTGACCACCTTGCCCTCCGCCTGCATTTCCACCTGCACCTCCAGAGTTGTTTTGCTGTTGCTGCTGCATCTATAGAGTTCATAGAAAAATACTTATTTAGACATGATTCCAATTTAGAGAAAGTATAAGAAACTTTTAAAAAATATATTCAACTTTTAATTCACTGAATAGAAAAAGTCATCAACTGATATTTAAAATATTCTTCGATAGGGTGAGTAACAAAAAAATATAATGCACTGATTTTAGAAAAGAAAGTGCTACATAAGTACATCTGCGATATGAGCTATCATCACACTAAACATCAATTACTTCCATCATAAACTGTCAACCCACAAGCACTACTACATAAAAAAAGCTTACCTCTTCACACTCAGGGTCTACTCTCTGGAAATTTTAAAGATTTGCCAATATCATCCAATCATTCCAGAATACATTAAGGGTGAACAACATAATATCAATAACAATACACTGTATAGAGGACTGGAACACATACTCCCAACTGTTTACTAAAGATATGATTAAATTACTGAGTGACTGCTCACCTGTACCTGTGTTGCTTGCACTTGCTGTTGTCCTTGTGGTGACTGAGGAGGAGGTGCTGGAGCAATGGAAGGGGGAGTGGTGCCCCTATTTGCAGCACCACTACCACTTCCAGAATTTGTACCCTGATGATGCATGATTCACAGGAAGGTGCCCTAAGGGCAAAAGTGGGATGGAATGGGGTAAAGTTCAGTTCAAAAACCAATGAAAAAAGTACTTGTCAAATATATTTCATCAATCATTATGTGCTCTCGACTTTAATACTACTCCTGCTATAGATTTTATATAATGAATGCAGTTAAAAAGCCAAAGTTTGAAATAAAACTTAAAATATGATTTCGTTCCTCATCTTAAAAGTATCAGCATTTCTGTGTAAGAAATTATTGTAGAAAATAGTGAGGATTTTCCTCAATCATAGGTAAAGATCGGAGTTTAGGCTCTCGGAAAAACAGAAGAATTTATCTTCTTCATAACTTTCTACATACGAAGATAATAATGCTTTACATGTAATGTTTATTTGAATGAAGTAGGAAGGACATGAATTTGGAGGTTTAATTATGCAGCAAGCTAATGAATGCCGTTAAAAGGCAGTGATGATGAGTGGCAAACAAATATAATTTGTCCATAAACTTCAATTCAATCATAGCATGTATATCCGTGTAGTAGATACATCACAAATCCTTTTAAAACAGATTGAGTATTACGTAAACGAATATGAATCGCGTTGCATAGCACAAGACGAACATATAAAGGATCAGACAAAATTCCTTGACTCAATACGGTTGAAGTATTTCTTATAAGCATTTCTTTCTTAGATTAAACATTTAAAATCCTTCATAAACAATCCTATTCCCTTCATATGCATTTATATAAATGAATAGATGCCACTTTCATGAATGCCGTGTATGAGTATCCAACTTCTGAATGAAAAAGTGACGGTTTCTTCCAAAATGAAGTAGCGCCGCTGAATGAAAACTACTTGACACAAAAAACTCCCTCAAATACATTACTTGACTCAACAGTCCCTTGGCATTGACATGGCTAGCAGAAAATTCGAACATCTCATAAAAATGATTAAAGTGGCCCATACAAAATTGAATCCAGTCAATGTTCCGAAAGTGAACAGGGAAAAGAAACGAAAAGAAATGAGATTTCCTCCCCGATGCGATGGGAAACTGGAAAAGTTGGGCGCGAAAATTGAATTGAGGTGACAGCCAGAGAGTGAAGCGGATTTGGGAAGATGCTAGGAGAAAGCAAGAACAAAGTTCGTGGTGGTTCTTCCGAGAAAATATATTTCTTTCCCGAAAAGAAGATAAATTAAGTGAGTAAGCTTTTAGCTGGATTTGTCTGAGGGATGCAATGCACAAAGAAATAGAAGTTGAAATAAAGGGTGAAGTCAAGCTGTAAAATATATAGGAGAATGTAGACTTGTTGAACAGGAATCGGAAAGATTATCGAAGTATATCAACTTATCCAAGTACAATCAACTTTACAGAGCGCTAGCTTGTCCGAAGCTTGGAACTTCACTGGCGTCACTTGATCAACAGTAATAGTATGGCATTCGTCGCATACCTTCCGAAAATAATTTTGCATAAAAGAGGCTTAAAACCCAAGATTTCCATTGGTTTTAAGTCTCGGATTGCTTCTTGTGTGACAATATTTAAGAAAATTGGTTGGTATTGGTAATACACACACCTACTATACCTTACACGGTCGCTTGCAGGGTATTTATAAGAGTATAAACTCGCGTATTCCTATAAATGTCGAAAAACCATCGTTCCTTGTGTAAAGACGAACCAAGGAAATAAAATAACTTTCATTTTCACCGGTAAAACAAAATAATTGGAAAAGATCCATCGAAACGTACCATCTTGTACAGGCACTGGTTGATAGAAAACTGAATATGTGTGTAGCTTAGAGCCAATCTGAAATGATGTTCTTCACTTCACGACTTTCTAAGCATAACTAACATGATGCAATGGGAAGAAGCTAAAAATGCCGATGAAACAACCTACCTCAAAAAAACCATGCCAAATCGATATGAAGTCCTAAGAGCACGTGCGCCGGTACTGGCTGTAGTACGCCCAGCTAAAAGATGACGGTATCCTTCCACTGAACCATCGTCATAAAACATTGCCTATGATTGGTTATTACGCCGCCCACCAGCTTCGAGAATTTGCAAAGGAAATTCTTCCTAGGAGCGCGAAATACCGAGGAGGGGGAAACCAGCAGAAAACCCTTTGGCTTCCAGCAGAGGTCCTTTCTCTTGCATTTGAAAAGTTCGCACAATAGCTGCCTGTTTTGAAGGATTGTCCCTCCCTCATGTTTTGAGAAAACCTCTTAGCCTCCTGCTATTCGCTGACTACACTTAGCTTTTACATTCTCAAGAAAGGTTTCGTTTTCATGGTAGCATCATATGATGAGGCATCGCTGAGTACTCAGCAATTGAGAATTGCGAATTGCAGCTTTCTTGGTTTCTAAATTAAACATATAATGTGGATCTCAAAAGTAGTACCGCATACACTGACATTTGAGATAATGAGCCTTTTCCGTACTTTTAACCATCAACTAATGAAACAAAAACTTTGTAATCTTCCGCAGAATGTTTTTAATATTGATAATGTTAGCTCGCTAACGAAACTAGCCGAAATTCAAAGATTGGAATGACAAAATCAAAACCATAGTATGCGCTGAAGTCTTAGGCATTAATATTTTAAACTATGAATCTATTAGAGAAAATACAAACATTCTCGTCAGTATAATTCGAGATTTTTTCTCATTTCACGATATAGATAGATATTAACGACAATTTATAAATTTACAATGTTTTGAAGATCTATTTTCTTTTGCTTGCCTCACAGTTTCAACAAACTCTTCACAAACAGCTTCCATTGTTTTTCGCATAAGTTTCGTTTCATTTCTCTTATAAATAACATCCCCAGCTCGGTTCTTTGAATTCCCTCCCTTGTATTTTTATTTTAAATCTTTTGTTTTTATACAATTATTTATTTATATTCTTCATATTATCTTTATAAAATTTATATCTTTCGTAAGTAGCCATTCATGACTGTTTTTGGATCAATAATAAATACATAAAACAATAAACGTGTAAAAAAATTTCCGCACGACAAGAGCAACAACTTCTAGCGAAAAGTAAGCCATCAAAAACGAGCACCCTGAACAGAACCGCCAGCCGTAAGACGAAAAGCGCCGAAGAAAGCAATTTTCTCAAAAAGCCATCGCGGGGGTGAGAAGAAGAACGGCTAACCCCTTCCAGAGCCCACTTGTAGTCACTCTGCCGCCCAAACTTTATGAACCATTGTCTCAATGGACGAGGGACGCGAAAAGAACGGAAAAAGGGAATCGAAGGGTGCCAAGGAAGAGCGGAGGCAAGGCAAGGCGGTGTTGCGACATCAGCGCGGTCTCCGGTGGATGACGTGGGGAAGGTGAGAAGGGTCGCCTCTCGGAAGGGACAAAGAACGTATCGAGCGGATGGGGGAGAAATGTCGAAGCCCCTCCAAATAAATTGAGAAAGATGATGGGGATAAGAAGTCGCGATGAGGAGCTTCGAAATCGGGGGAAAACGTGGATGACCATTCTTTTCCACGGAGGTGGTGGTGGGTGTTGGCGTGGAGCGCTTGTCCTTGGGCCTTCCGACCGAGGATAAATAAGGAGAGCTGGTTGTTTTGCTCCGTGTATCTAGGAGGTTGGCTGGATGAGTTACTTCCACCATAGCTCAGAATGCAGTTTACTATTGTTGCCGCCGCGAAATTAATGCGGCGGGATTCGAGAGCCTCGAGATGAAAATAGTTGAACAGGAAAACTTAGTTATTTATGTAATTCATTATTCTTCGAGCTGTCGACAGTGGCGTGAAAAATTCCAAAAATCAACAGAATTTCGCGTAATTGGTAAGGTCCGTCCTATCAAAACAGACAGTTTTTTTGCAAAGGAAATTAAAATACTATTAAAGGCATCAAAACTCGAGTGCTTGATAAAGGTACGCGTTTAAATTTCATATTCATCAAAAGATAAATACTACAAAAATATGCAAAAATGAAAATTGCACAGTACACCTTATCTATCAATACTACCTTTTAGTCGTAAATGACGAAGATCTAGATTTATCTCCTCGCGAATTGTACTGAGATAACTTATTTATTTAACAAATCCAAAATCAGCTAATGGTCTTCACAATGGATATATTAACAGAAAATAAATATGAATAAATAAAATTATGGATATAAGACTAAAAATCAATTCATTAAAAGACCGAAATATCTCTTAGTGCGGTTGAAGATAAAATGTTTAAATTGTAAGAGTAAAGATCATTTTGATCGCACTTATATTATTCACTTTTCGTTCACTAACGTAAGTTTTCCATCACAACAACAGAAATACAACAATTTCTTAGCGGTTTTGTATAGGTCATGATTCCCGTATTCTAACGATACTGACCGATTCATATACAATACCATTAAAATTCGATGGGTGATTTACATTTCAGTGATTCGGGCTAACAAACTGCTACGGGCATTGCTCCTGGTATGGGAGAAACCAAGGATGGAAGTGCCATTAAATTTCGCAAATTATTTATCAATTCGAATGCGTGAAAGCTGGGTGCGGTCAAGCAAAGAGCAGTGCGGATGTATAACGAGATTCATCCGGCCGGATAGAAACCTAACCCGTCACAGAACGAACGAACGGAAACGAGTCAAAATGCAATCTCTTGCAATATCTGCCATACGAATCGATCTTTCGATATCAAAGGAAAAGGTAGATACAGCGTTACATCACAATGCATTAGCGACAAAGAAAGGAATAGCATTAGAATAAACAAGTTCATCCAAATTCCATTTCGTAGGGTCCATTTTCGTAGCGCGAAATCTTATGAGGAAAAAAGTACTTTTATGAACCTCTACAACAGTGTAAACAGCAATAAGTTATACACTATTTTGGTAAAATATGAGATACCCAGAAGAGAAAAACATGCAAGGAAACATGGGTGTCCTCCAAAAACTAGAACAACCGATACAGACGAAAGGAAAAGGATCGGAATAAACAAACTCGGGTTCTTTCCATATTCAAATTAAAGTTTATCTCTTCAGGAGGCACTGAATATCAAGCATGGAAAAACGTCGAGCACTAGTCAGCTGTTTTGAGTACATGTAAATAAATACATCCGGAACAAAACAGCGATAAATTTTTAAATCGTGAATAGGAATAATATGGAATTATCACTAATGCTGTAAAATGTGTGAAGTGAATCAAGATAATGCAACGTACGTGACCATACGTAAAGCTGTTTTAGCTGTGCACCATAAATAAGCTATAAACTGTTATATTGAAAATTTCAGAGATTTATATTGAATTGGCATATTTAATATAGAAGATATCCGTTCAGGGGATTGTTCAGAGAGGATGTAATTCCATAGTTCTTTCGGTTAAGAAGATCACGGGCGAAGTTTTTCTGAGCATGAATTAAACTTTAGCAACAACAGATCTACTTAAATAATTTCATCAAGGAAAATTTCTTAAACCAAAGTGTCACCAATTTCTGGTCAATTTGACAGGTAAAACCGGACTTTTTCATGAGGTTGTCCGTAAGCCAACCTAGGGAAAGATTACCCTAAAACTGAAGCAAGCAATGTATGGAAGAACTATTGCTAGAAAGTCTTACACGATGAAAGATTTCCTAAGAAACTACTAGATATCAAACTGCTATAGTAGAATTTAATGGACAGGTATAATGGGTATCCTCCTAGGATACTGTTTGCTTGCTGTTTAGTAAATGTTAACCATTGAACAGTTTCATATTGTTGACAACTACGAACTGAAGCTAAATTACAAAACCATTCAATTTCCCTTAAAATCACGAAATTCGCCTCAAAAATTAGAATAACGAGCCCGAAAAAAAACAGAAAAGAGACCATCATGGTCGAGTTTCGCACAACGGTGACATTTCAAACCAACAACCTCCGTTCGAATCACGGCACCGAGATCCTACAGCGTGACATGTCATGACGGCCATATCAGCCTCCCAGAGAAGGATTAAAAATAAATAAAAAGCGAAAAGGGTTTTGGATATTTCCACGGAAGTCGGTGTTGAATGTAAGCGTAATGCAACTCCGGAGGCTCGTGAAATCATAATAGCGGCACAGGAAGCCTCCGAATCTACCATCCGCTCCTCATTTCTTTCCTTTTCTGCTTTGTTCCCTGTCTAACTTCTCCGTTCGGCTTCGTTTGCTACGTGAGAGGGAAGAAGGAAAGACGCAGCTTTTTCGAACCCTTGGGATACGGGAGAAACCATCCTTCAAACATTATTCAAGAGAGGCTGTTGCGCCGAGAAAGTTTCTTTCGAAATTCGAGCTGAAATAAATGCGCCCGGTAGTAATAAACTCTTGCTTCCGTGTAGTCTGCGTAGCCGTGTTTAATATAAAATTCGCTCGGGGAAAGGAGTGGTGGTTTGACGGATCGCTACGAACGCAGCACGAGATCCTAACGAGGAAAGGATAAAATTAATTAATTCAAAGTTTATAAAACACGCTAGAGGGGATCGTTAGCAAGTAGTAAATGTTTCAAAGATTACCTTTTCAATTAGAAATATTTAAATTAAACAGCACTCCAATACGCTCTGAGAATACGTATCGTATAATGAAGAGACGAGAAAAAATTTCTAGACCAAACTACTCTGAAGTTTGCTAGTAATTACGAAAATCATAATCACCGAAATAAATTACTAAACCTCCCTTGCGTTTGGAAATTGGATCACCTTTTTAGATAAGAAAGTTCACTGAATCTCACGTAAACTAGTTTACTGCACTTATCTCTCGAGAAAAATATAATTACGAGAAATATATCACCAACTGAAGAAGTCAAGCATTTTCTAGCGTAAAAAGCTTACACGGGATAAATTTCTTTAAGTTGATTAATAAATATCATTATACTCCTTTGATTAGTTTTTAATTGATAATTATTTTTTCCTTTGAATGTAATTTAATTGTATACATTAGTTTTGAATTAATTTAGCACGTGTTCATAGAATACTTGTAAAGGTTAAGTACCAACCACACTCCGAAAGGCGGCTTGCAGGGTATTTATGTAGATGTAGTTAGATACATGGTCTTTACATAGAGGTCTTTTTGGCTTAAACTTGCTTATAGAGTTCAATAATAATAATATTCCCATACCAAGCGCTTCGGTGACAAGTATACTGGAGTACAAGCTTTAGAAACTAATTTTCAAAACGAAATCATCATTTCTCTTCAAAAATTAATGGAAATTAGCGAGCGGGAAACTAAATAGACAATCTTAGAAGAATGAAAATAAACTTCTGAAAAGGAGAATAATTACGACATTAAGCGAAAAGAAGTAAAAAATATAGCTCATTCCGCGTATAGGAATAAAGTCAACTCTACAATTTTCAAATCAGCTGAAAACTTACGATTCATTGCCCCAGAGCTTCCCCAGAATTTGGATATCATCTTAGAATTTACTCTGAGCCATCACAGGACCCTTTTTCTTCCAAATCCTCTCATCTTTGGAATCCCCATTTTTAGCTCGATTCAATAACCTGGATCAACTCCATCCCTTCGAACAGGTGGGAAAGATGAGCAAATTTCTTGGAATGGTTCACACCCCCCATAGACCCTTTCTCTTAACGCATACACTCTTGGGTGGCCAATTCTCACCTCTTCCACCCTTTTACCGTGAATATGTTTGCGTCAATAGCTTCGGATATTTTTCCATTAACAGGTCATAAATCATCGGTATTATAGTTGCGGCGAACCATAAATAGAACGAGAATCATCAGGGAGAAGTGGAACGAAAAGATAACTGAGAAAAAATGTAGAAACGCAAACAGGCTGCGAGATGCTTTCTATTGCTACCATCAGGTTAGATCTATTAGGATGAGGCTTAAATATTTATTTTGGTGCATGTGTGAGAGTGCACGTAAGTGGAAAGACGTCCGAAAGGGTAAAAAGTTGACTTTTACGAAAAATGCGTCTCCGTTTCCCATGTTTATGGTCACCCATGAAAGAAATCGACTAAAGGAATGTACTCTCGTAAAAATCTATGCCAATGAGTTTTTAGTGATTGTTAGGGGCAAACGAATGCCGATACATTTCGAAAAGGATGGAAACTGAATGCTGTCACTTTAAATATTACCGCTAACACGCTATAAAAATGAGCAGGCTGTGCAGTTTTACATCTATTTTAGAATACTACAGCCAACATGAGATAACTTTTTACATACCTAGTGCTAATATCGGTGGATCGGGGAAGATCGATACTTAATTGGAGATGAGTTCACAAGGAAATACATTGGTCTTTTTGATATTTCTCTCTCAACCTATGAGTGCCGAGTTATATACGTGGAAATTATGTAACTGTTTATTTTATTTCTACTTTTCCTTATCAAGATTTACCACACGGTAAAGCCTCCCAAAATCGATTTTACTGATTATATAATGTCCACCAACAGGTCTTGATTCAATTTGAAAACGAGTAAAATAATTCCTCCTTCACGAACATATCCCCATATAAACAGTCGGAAATAACGAAGTATTTAAAGCGAAAACAAAAGGAAGAGATAATAAAATACTGCCGTCCTTGAGATGAAAAATTTTGCCCCAACAGTGATCTGTACGAAGAAAACAGTTCGTGGAATCGACCCTAAATGCATACAAAGGGTACAGCGATAATCATAACGACAAAACAACCTTATGTTTATATTTCTTAACTTTTCACTTGCTCACTTCCTTTTCAAGACTGACATTCAACATACTTCGCAATACGATAACACCTAACGTATCTGCGTCCGCTGACCTTTTGCATCTCTTAATCTGAGCATAAACAAAACTCCCACTTACGTTTCTACAGCATTACGTCAGCCAAACCGGAAGATAACAGTCGAGAAATGTCCTTCGCCACTAATCTGAGAGATACAAATATGATTAGCTACACTGGTTTCCCCATTGTTTCTTATGGCATCCTACGTGAAGCGCGTGTCCGTGCCCAGACGAAGGCAACAAAGGCCGGCCTTCCTCGGCGTGCCTCCAGCTTCCACTTCGTCCCATGCGTGCGCGTGTCTTGACACGCGTTTTCTACTTATTTGCTTTGATGCGGTAGTCGATGAGAGCGTTGGTTTGGGCGAATAACTTTGGCACCCATCTGAGGTGGCAAAAATCCACTACTGATGCATTTCTCGTTGTGGGGAGTTCGAATCACGAGAACGAACTTACCGATGAATCAATTACTTTGATGAGTTTATCGGTATTGAGCGCTACATTGGATGCTAATAACCAAAGTGAATCAATCAATTTAATAGTCAAATCCATTAAGGAGGATGTGAGGTATGGTATCCCGTTAGCAGATTTACAATCAGCTAATGGGAAAAACCAATCACGGGGATAACTTTTTCACACTTTTTACCAAACGTCAGACGTCCGTATTCTCAATATCCACAGAAAATGATGAGATTTCCATTTGGACAGTGGAATATTTATTCACCAAATGGCCGGAAGGTAAGAATTATACGTCCAGCATAATCTACTTCATGGAATTTTTAGTCTTAACTTTTGATGAACGAACGAACCATTGGGAAACCGATTCAAAAGGATAAAGGAAAACAAAAACCTTTCATCAACTTTTCACATTGACTCAAATGAAATTTTTCTCATGGACCCGAGGTGATCAAGCCCGATTTCGAGTAATCCCTAGAATAAAATAACGTAAAACAGATACGAAATGGGAGGAACCATTTTTCACGATTTAAAAAATATATACCCCACTTGTAGGCTGGCTAACAAATTATGTCCACTCACAAAGGATCATATACGTGTTTTCGTAGCAGACGCAGAGTTTCTTGTAACCTTCCGTATATCATTCAGACATTAATAATGCATTAAAATTCACAAAAACGCCGCTTGAAATAAGTTTCGAGACTGAAAATAACCACCTGGATACTTGAGGTGGATGATCCCAATTTTCCTTCCTTGACGAATCTCCCAGTTTCGTGCCGCGCAGATCTGCATAATACCCGTAATAACGGAAGTCTGCTTACTTTTGCATGAGTTCGAGATAAAAATTCGCACGGGAAACGCCTCCTTTCGATTACCACCACTACGCCGTGGAAATTAGCGCAATCGGCTTCCCCATGCAAGTCATTACAAGAGCCCCTTGGGAAATTTTTCGCTCGCTACCTCCAGCGGACGTAATTATACGTCGTGCGTAGATACAACAAGTCATCCATCACGTGGTTGCCATCTAGTGCCGCTTTCTATTCATTGTCCGCCTAGGGAAATTAATCATTTCTGTGAAAACTGTCCTAGATGCGGATGGACACCGCAATATGTAATACCTGCGGATTCGGGATGATGAATTCTTTCTGGTCAGCTAAAGAACTGTTGATGATATGAAAAAGCTTGTAGGCTCATTCTGAATAATAAATTCTCCTGTTGGTGACTTCATGATCTCATGATCGAAAAAAATATAAAAATCGCATAGTGGAATAAATATATTGCGGTGGAAGTAAGCACTTTTTCGTTAGTTTCCTTAAAATATAAAAAATTTTTGTTCAAAATTCGCCAGCTTTTGTTTTCGTTCGAACTTTGCCAGAAACTGCCCATATAATGACTTCTTATTATTATAATACTACAATTATTATTTGGGAACAGTGATTTTACTTCAGAAGGCTCTGTGATATGTATTATATCAGTACATCTGATACCATTTTTTATTCCACCAGGGTTATTAACCAATCTTCGCGACATGCCGTACATATTATTTGTCTAGTTTTGACTATTATTTACTAGTATAATTAGGAAACGATTACAGAAACACATTTTTCATTATGATCACCGCAAATTCCGAAAAGATACAAAAGATAAGATAAAGATTCAAAAACAGTCATATGACCTATTACATTGAATCATAACAAAAAATATATTTATATCGAAACATAATAAGCAACATAATAAAACAGAAAAATAACAAACAACAACAATGGAAAGTCAAGCAGTCAAAATAGAAGATTATTTAATGGAGGAAAGAAGTATAATACCGTTCATATAGACATTTTAAACAATATAAACCGTCAGAAACCACGTAACGCACCAAAACCTTACTTGCAGGAATTATGATACAGGACAGTACAGCTGAGGGCAACAATATAGGGCCTAATTCCAATGTTAACTTGATTTAATTACCATCCTATCTATCAAAATCTACTATCAGAACTAGGAAAGCTCGTAAAATTTCTGATAATATGACATATTAGTATCAAAATCCTCAGTTTATAAGCACAGATACTATACTTCCATAATCAAACTTCGGAAACAAGGGGAAAATAGCGAACACGATAAGAAACTCTCGAGGGTCTACCACGTCTTCAGGACGCCTGCAAGTCGAGAAGAACCTCTGGTTCCGTAGACCTAATCATATCCATCACGTGGACCGAGAGTATGCAAGAGCCCTTATCTAAAGGCCGTATCTTTATTTACCGCTCAGCCGATGGGCAAGTCTAACCCATGGGGGAGTCGAAACGCCTTATATCCATAATCACCCTCCTCTCGAGCCAACAAAAAGAATTTACATCGCGCAATCCCATGACCTCTCTCCCGTAATGATCCCACCCCTCATGAAATATGAAGCCTTCCCCCACCACGTTATTCGTATGCGTGCGAGGGACGTGTACGCCCACCGCTGCCTCTCTTCCCTTCCTCTCCCCCACAACCTCGCCGACCTATCTCCGTCGCCAAGGCAACGCCGCACCCCATCTGGCAACGTCGCAATCCGCCGAGGACATGCCCAGCGAAGAAAAACCTGCCTGCGGCTTAGCGCGAGGGAAAAGGGGGAAAAAGGCCTTCTGGGAGGGGAGAACGACGCGACATTCGGAAAGTGGTTGGTTTCGGACCGCCATCTTGAGACGGCCGCCGATACCACCAGACTCCTCCCCATTGGCTGACGCCGTTCGTTCCCTCGTCGTTGCCCACGACTGCCGATAGATGTCTCGCGCGTCCGCAACGAGAACCAACGCGCGGATAAAACGAACCGAATAAAAACTTTAGAAGCGGCGACTAAAGTTTAAAACGGGTTTGATAACTCCCCGAGAAGACTCCGAAACTCTCCGAAAGAGAAACTCGCTGGTATTGGTTTCGCGCACTCGATTCGTGAATCCGTGGCCTACTTCGCGACTCCCATGATCCTCCACCTCTCCCCGCGAATCTAAACCGTTCCCTACGCCATCTTTCTTTCCGCACGACAATCGCCATTTTAACCACTCATGCGAAACTGGTTCTATTCCGAGAGAGAATAGTTGGCCGAGGTTCGGTGGGGGAGCGGTGGCAGGCGGCAAATGGTATTACGGGGTGTGTGGAAGGGGGGGCGGAGGTGGGGGGGGAGGTGTGGGCTTTTTCGGGGAAAATGGGGTCGAAAAGGACTTTGACAGCGCATGTGGCAAAGAGGGGGGAAAACCGTTGGGCTCCTCCCCTCAAGCTGTATAAAGAAGGGGAGTTTCGAATACTCTTTTCTCCCACTCCCCCTTTTCCATTTTCTTTTTCCAGCTTCATTTTTCTCGGAATTCTTCTCCCCCATCAACCTCACGTCCTTTTCCATCGCTAATATTCATCCGGCCCACTTTTCATCTCCTCGGGGACTACCGGTGCGAGAAAAAACGGGCGCTGGATGTGGGTAATGCTCTCTCCATGCCGCTTCGGTTAGCGCGATTCCTTCTCACGCGGGTTGGCTTGATCTGGCATACATTTCCTACTGTCTAAGACTGCTTGAATAGTAAAAGGATGGATCTAAAACAGCTGAACATAGTACTTGTGCTGATTCATGTTGCAAGAAGTATCTATTTCCTGGTAGATAGTCTTTCTTGGATTTATTTTCTAGCGACCTGACAAACATATATGTACCGGACTCTTACAGGAGGGGAATTAACATTACCATTGAAGAATAAAACAATGTCCATGAAAGACTAACTAGCCGGGACTT
The DNA here is from genome assembly GCA_036926295.1 of Pachydiplax longipennis. Classification (NCBI taxonomy): domain Eukaryota; kingdom Metazoa; phylum Arthropoda; class Insecta; order Odonata; family Libellulidae; genus Pachydiplax; species Pachydiplax longipennis. The sequence continues at coordinate 39,390,126 of JAVFKF010000009.1, read as the reverse complement.
GAACCCGGGACCTTGGCTTGGATTACTTACACAGGGAAGGTACACAAGATATAAAAATTTACCAGATATAAGTACATCCTTCATAAAAATGTATATATAGTAATAGATATAGGATATCCAAGGAGTATTTCGCTAGGATCTTGAATAAATGTCTTTTAAAGGTGTGCCGAATTTTAAAATATTGACTATTGAGATAAATCTAGATACGAAAGAGCTAATTTTAATCTAAAATCTGTTTTTTACTTAATATTCTGTCTAAATTTTGGATATCCAGACATGCTGAAATAACATGACCAGTGGTTTAATTAACTCAAGTGTTCGGTGAGCGAAAGGTCATAACAAAAAACTAAAGAATTATCTCCAACTTCGGTATTTACACCCCCTGCCAGACGCCGAAAGGTGGCTTACAGTGTTTTAATGCATCAGTTGATGGTATATCGATCACAGAATTGAATCTTCAGCGGATAAAGAAAATGGAAGGAATGAAAGCATACATTAAGCAGCAATCTCCATGTTTCGAGAATACTTTCATCGGGATTAAGATAAAAGCAAAACCTACAATGCCGGCATTACCTTCGTTTCACCCAGCATGCATTGGCCATAAAAGGACCATTCAAGTATAATGCCCTTCATCATCAGTCCGCATTCCACCCAATAATTAAGCAGACGCGTAAGAGGCAGAGTGCGAACCCAGTCCCCATCAATTATTGGATTTGCCATTACCGTCCCTTATGGCCATCAGAATACACGATGTCTCTTATTGTGCTGTTTTACTGCTCAGATCACTTTGCACTCGTATTTCTTACCAATCACCGATTTGGCGAGAGGCATAAAATTCGTGTAATTAAAAACTTATCGTAAATTAATATGATGGCGTTTGGAATGAGTAATTTGGAATACAAATAAGTCGCGAATGTGCAAAACGACGAGAAAAGCAAGAAGGCTAATGCACCGTAATTGGCTTCTGTATAGTTTTTTCCAAGGTCATTCCTATGCGAATGTGCATTTTTGTGCATTGTGCATGAAAATTGTGCATCCTGTCATATTCTTCGCATTATTATTAACTCATCCATCCCTCTAAAACTCATCTAAAAACCACCTAGGTTTTTATAAAACGTTTACCTTCACATGCAGTTGATGGATAGAACTTTAACCGTGTGAAATTATTCATAGATTAAATAAAATAACTATGCAACAATTCTATAGTAAATATTTAACACGACCAGTTTCTACTAATGTAAAATCCTCATCAGGATAATAGTTGATGACTGTATATTAATAGGTAAAATCTAGTGAATATTTAACATACTGATTTCATCTCATCTGATATTTTTATCTATTAAAAGAGAATGACTGCATCTTATGGAAATAAATGAATAGTATATAAAAATAGTACAGAGATAAATGAATAGTAATCTTTCAAGTAAATATAGTAGAAATTTAAAATAAATTTAACATACGTATTACAGTTATTAGGGTAAGATGTAGGAATGACTTTATAGTCTCAATCTCGCCCTTAATAAAATCCACTATCATTATTACAATTATTCTTACATGTTTATCATTACATTCCAGTTTCGTCGAGCTATTCACAAATTCTTCGATAAAGTAACCCAAAAAACATACCACAATGCGACCTTCTCAGTCTGTAGATCCAACCATACGACATCGCACCATCCCAAAACTTTAAAGTTAACACGCCGGAAAACTTCCGAGAAGGATGCGCATGCGCGCCAACCGCTCCGGCGCCCTCGGAAGATTTAAAGTTTCGTGAGGAGATTAAATGCTCCGAAAATCCACGAAACCGCAGTGGAGAGATAAAAGCGTGGGCGGTGTGTAGCCGGCGGTGAAGCCCAAGAGCCTGCGGACCGCCTGATAAGGGATTTGCGAGTGGTCGATACTGGAAGCGCGTTTTCTGTGCTCGATGCCCGACATTTGCTTATCTCGCGTCATTTGTTTACCGCATTCACGCACATCCAGCGTCCTCGAAAAAAGCCCTATCGGACTTGGAAATCTTCAATTTTGATGCAATTCTTTATCGCGATCCGCCGTTGTAACGCTTTCGGGGAAGATTTCGGCGGCGACCTCGCCGAATCTCTCGTCCCATCTCGTCGAATGCGACCTATCTCACGCACAACGGGCTCTTTTACGCCTCGGCACGCAATACCTTGTCTCTTATTGGAGTGGAAGCATCTGCCGGGGAAAGGGACGGAGGAATTAAGGCCGACGCAATTTGAAAATTATAAGGGGACGATTAGCTCTGGAAAAATGTTCGGAGTTTTACGTGGCCTATAAATAAGAGTGAGAGATAGGAGGAAATAACGTGATCGCCTCCTTTCGACCGGAAAAATTATTCCTAGGATGTTTATCTAACTTAATGTGCTTCGATATGAGACGCCTATTAATTTTTCATTATCTCGACATTACTCATTTACAGTACGGTATAAAAAGCTCATTTTATCCAGTACAGAATATTAGATGTGTTAATAAATATTCTCTCGACTGGGTGTCAAAATTCTAGCAAAAAGGTCAGCAAAAAAACACTTTGTGAATTCCACAGAAATATATTGAAATACCGAATGATAGATTAATAGATGATATAGATGATTTATAAGATGATCATATAGATGATTTATAAGATAAAAAATATAAACTTTGATTCATGAATTTGTGACTGAGCAAGTCACAAAATCTTTGTATTATTTCCCGTTTCTTTACTTCGTTACTCAACATAACTGATTCTTATACGGTCGATAAAATTGCTGATGTGTCTGGGATCATTCAGATTGTAAATGTGAAATTTCATTTACTCAATCCTTCTACAGAAGACTGTCCCAAATAATTTTATAATACGAGAATCAATATTCACTAGCTCCGCGCCATGGTCATGGTATCCATCCACAAAGTTTAGTAATCTAAATCAAGCACCACTGAAGAAACTGTGTTTTAGTTTCTAAAAAATAAAATTATCACTGACAATATACAAGGGAATTATTTAATGATGGATTCCATTACATGAGGACACCTCGCCAATTTTTATGTTTAATTTATATTAGATAACTTTATCGATATTTTCCTACATTTTTTCCGCTGGGTAAAACTACAACCGGAGCCCAGAATATATTTCTTTGGACGAAGAAAATTATTAAACAATACTCCTTTTTACGATACATATAGAACCGTAAGCATTTTCATAATCCACAGAACCGGCTCGAAACCTCTTCCCACACATTCAAGAGCTCATAAACTCTTCGGATACAGTTGAGGGCAACGAAATAATGCCCCCATCACGGGGAATGTTTCATAAATGCTGAATGTTCCATTCGGATGCAATAAAGTGTAGTTAGCCTCCTGAAAGCGGCCGTTTATCAGGCGTGTCTCATTGCGCAGGCGCCGACCAAAGTCGAGAGACATTCGTGATGGAGAAGTAAACATTGGAGGCCGCGGCAAACATGGCCGTCGCCGGGGGCCCAGCGGAGAAGCAGTGCCGAAAATTATAGCCGAGGGCTGAAGGGACAGAGGCCCTCACTTCGGATTCGCACTGTGAAAGAACCTTTCCTCTCTTTTGCATCAGTGAAGCGATTTTTCAATTTTAATGAATTCCGTGACTGGTACTGCTGCATGAATAAAGTTTACTGGACTTTCAGGGGTCGAAACAAATATTAAAGACTGAAAATTTTCTAGCATTTTTCTCGGGCATACATAGTAAAATAATTAAATTTGCGTCTTTGAGGAATTTTTGCCGTAATGCCTTATACCCATAGCTATCTTTTCAACATTTGCCTCGTTAGTTACATCGACTTATCATATTACAAAAACCAGTCATTGTTTCGATGAAAACTTATTAAATACACCATTTGGAAGGGATTAACTAATGATTTCGTAAACACAAAGGTGCGTTGAAGAACCAATCTTGTAGATTATAGTGTATACTTCTACATAAAACTACACGGTCAATTTCTGTTAATTAAATGTTAAATGGAAACATTCAAAATTTTGAATTATTTTGGCTGTTTCTATTATAAAATACATTATTAGAAACTTACCTCGGTTAAACTACTTCACAGGGACCATTTTGCTATAAGTAAGCAACTATTTATGGATGATGCCCAAAAAAGGTCTCAAAAGTCAGTCAGTACCAAAAAATTCCCTTACTTTCAAAAAATTTCTGCAGATAGCAGAGATACTAGCTTTTTTGATAGCCATTCTAACATTCATACCAATAGTATTCCTATACTCAAACTTTTTCATACTCGATTCCTATACCTTAACATTTAATTCGATTAAAAGTAAGTGTATTGTTAATTACATTGACCATGAAATGGAAAAGCTAACTTCGGAGGACTTTCCTTTAATTAATTCCTGTCTAAACTTAACTAAAAAATAGAAGAAGTATATCGTCCAAACTTAAACAGTAGATTACAGCTCCGAATGTAAGCTACTGAGAGTCGTTTCAGAACGCCGGGAGCCAAGAGAACAAAGCATTTCCACACAGAAAAGCCATTACAGTCAGCAGTTTCAACGTCTACACCAAGAAAAAAGTCTGTATACTTCCAAACGACAAAACTGAAGTAGACAAGAAGTAGCCCACAAAATGAGTATTTGCAAAAATTTAAAATCAGCGGATAAAAACCAAACAATTCCCTCAGTATTCGTTCCCTCTGAGTTAGTTGACTAGCTGGTTGCGCGTCATGGGTAATTCAAGTCTCCGAGGATAAATAAAAACCTCGCAGGATGCATGCAGATGCAGCCAAACAAGAAAACAAGAGCTTTGGTTATTTTCTTAAGAAGGCAGTTTTAACGTCCGTATAGATAGACAGGGGGTTAGAAGCGTAGTAAAAAGATGCAGCGAATGAATGAAAAGAAGGGGAACAAAGGTTTGGGAGGGGTTGCGCCAGGCGAGGCCCCTCGCACCACAAAGGCTTTGGAATCGATTGGGCCCAGAGGGTCGCAGCGGGAAAGCACCGCTTTCTCCACGATTACTTTCCTAGCCGCTCTGAAAAGTACACCTTCCTGGAAAAAAATACACGCTCTCCCCATTCCCAGGTACTTGTATGCCAATTTTTTTCGAAAAGCCCTAGAAAAGCGAACGGTCAAACCTAACTTTTAAAAGCTAACCATTAAAACATTCAGTTATTCACGTCATCTCGAATTCAGTTGATCCCCGACATTTATATTTACATACTAACCCAGCTGCCTAAGGCGTGTGGCAGGGAGTGCACCGATATCCCTATCTAACTTCAGCTGTTATTATAAGAAAGCAGATAAATAATAATAACAGTAAGAAGGTGAGATATTATTCAAATTGGGAATGTAAAGTTTAAACTGGAATCAAGAATACAGATCACCTTTCCTTGGAGAAAGCTTCCCTGAGTAAAACGGGATATTTTCGAAACATAAAATATGCGAATCATTAAAATACGCAAAAATAACAAAGAAATTGTCTAAAAACAAAGTTCTCATCCTAATTTCGGAACATTTAGCTTCAGAAAACACTAATTTGACAATTACGACGAGTAAGTAAAATTAAAATAGATCTAAAATGTGTACTGTAACGTGTACTAACAAAAGTAAGCATCAAGTATGGACGATGTTAGTCGTAAATTTAAATAAATAGAAAAACGTCTCGATGCAGAAAGGAGTTTGAGCAACGCTTACTTTCTTGTTGATAAAATATGCGAAATAATTGTAGTAAATATATGGTAGTAGAAATACAAGGAAACTCGCAAAACATAATTAACTTTTAAACATTCGAGTTCTAAATATACAGTTAAATCGATGATTGTGAAAAACCGAAAATTGGCAAAGTAAACTCATCGAATATACTTCCCTGTCAAATACCTTAGAAACAAAAACACGTGCTTTTCGGCGAAAACAAAAAGAATTAGATTAAAACACGCTGATTATATGTTATAGTTTTTCCTGTAGGGTGTGCTGTTTGGAAAAGTCACCTGAGATAACCGATGCTTCCGTGAGATCACTGGCGACCGAGCTGAAATCGAAAACATTTTTAGCGGAACAAAAAATAAAAGAGGTTTCATCGAAACAGTCACGAAATCACGTACTAGTTACTCATCCTCGTGAAGATCACGAACAGGTGCCCTGGGTACTTCCTCCGACCTCACGTACAACCATGCACACAAACTTTCGCATGCATACACTCATGCATATATCGAAACATTCTCCGTACAAAAGAACAGGCATCTTCCTCGGATTCCGCCCCTCTCATCTCAAGTCCACGTACCTGTCGATTTACACTATGAAATCATCCGTAGAAACTAACGATGTCTTATATATATAATAAATACGTCTTTTTACGTAGTTGAATCAACAAACTTTTTCAATCGGCAAGGTAGTCGAGTTTCACTTAGCATAAAATATGATGTTCTCAAGTTATAAAATAATCCACAACTGTAAACCTTAAGAAAAATTGTATTCTGACGGAATATAGATAATAGGTAACTTCGAGTAAGAATTTCTAAGACTAATATATTTCTAAAAGTCCTTAAATGGGTGAATATTCAGATTAATTCGCCTGTTAAAACTTTACACATTCGTTAATATTTTGTGAAGTTTTCATTCCCAGTTTGGTAATAGCTTCAAGATTAAAAATTAACACTTACTATTAACAGTTGAGCTCTCCAGACAGAATATTTATCGTAAAATATAATAAATAAGCAACGGGAAGAAAAGATACAAATTCTACCCGGTCAATGTTATTCCTTCCCTTATCATATAAGAAAGAAGAAAATATAAAACCAATAATATGTAATAAATAATGTATAGACAAACCGATACAGACGTAGAGATCCAAAATGTAGGATATCTAAAATAAATTAAAGCCTTTGAAGTATGATTCAACAGTTATTCAGAGAAGAATTGAAAAATAATTTAAAACTTTTCTTGGCCAAAAGAGATGGAGACGAGCAGTTTTCGTTACGATAAAAATTCCACTAAGTGAGCAAAAACAATCACTCTTGAATTTATTTTTAAAATTTTCCATTTAATCTGTGAGAATACCATTCTTCCCTTAGCTAAAAATTACAACCAGAAATCTACAGCTAACAGCCAAATGATAGTAATTCTTCATGGCTATACATCGTTGCAATCTTCGGTAAGAAGATATTCCATATCTACCACACCGCTTTCATTCTAGATATCACCAGCCATATGGCAAAACCTCACAGATTTGTAGAGAGCAGATCTATAATTCCCAAAAAATAGGAGTGTACTCCAGTAAAAGGAGCCGAAAATCGTCCTGAATCATAAAGAGAGGAGCGCATCAAGAAATCGGCCATACTTAGCAGAGTACATATACAATCTTGCGAGCGGCTCTTTGGAAAAGCGGGTTTGATTGTAAATATTTGCCGAGACGGGGAGAGAGGGCAGATAGAGGACCGCTTTCTCATGGACAAGAGGACACCTACAGGGATTCCCTCTGAACCACTCCAAAGGGGACGGAAGACCTTCAAGTTATAAAACAAGCCCAGTGTTGACAATTGGCAAAGAAATGAGAGTTTCTTGACCGCAGAGAGGATATCAAGGAGATGACCGAAATGCTTTGCGGAAAGGGATCGCGTCATGCGAAATTAAATTTATTGACTGGACAAAGGCTAGAATCATTTTGGAGTCCTCCTACTAGGAATTCAATAAGGTGCTTGGTTTTATACCCGGTTGAGGCAATACATCTGAATCTATAAGAATGGAATAAATAAACCTTCTTCAAAGAAAGTTTCTAAACGTAAATTTCCTTATCTTTGAGTTCCCAGAGATTCCTTATTTCTCCATGTTCCTGAAGATTTTCTATAAATATTTTAAATTTAACTTTGGAGGAACTGAAATAGCAATACTAATCGTTAAATATTTTCCTTATAATGTATTATCAACCAATGAGTACCTTTAGCCATGTATATCTAAAGCCGCAAATACTACCAACATTTGAGATATTCCAAACCCAGGTTGCTCAAGTCATGATTAAATGCATAAATTAGTAGTAATTATATGTTTCGCTTCAACATCTAAAATAGCAAGCCGTAACATTTATAATTTAAATTCAAATTTTATAGAAAGATATTGAATAGCAAATCGTAGCATACGAATATCCGATGACCAAAGGCACTTGTGGCATAAATGAAAATGAAAAAAGAACTTAGCGATTTCCACACGAATTAATAAAAATTCCACAGAGATAAATAATAAATTATTAAAACTGAAATTACTAACAATGAAACCTTTTATTCCTTAAGAAAGAAAACTATAGCATCCCTGAAAAACCATTATACTTCATGTTTTTGTAAAGGCCTGGAATTTTCATCCATCAGGCATTTTTCTCGACGAATTCATCAAAGTAAATTCATTAACATACGTTCCGTCAATCTACGAATCCCTCATAGAATCGGGGAAAACAATCACCCCCAAATTCTGGACAAACTACCTCGAAATCACCAACAGAAAGACTAAAGCAACCACGCATCCCTATCCTCTAACGCAACTTGCAGAACCCAGCTTAGGGTGCGGATACATTCCAACCGGGGATCGAACCCCGACCCTCAGCGATTCCACTCCGTACATCGACCCATCTTCCACCAAAACTTCAACCCATTTAAATACGCAACATAGCGGTACGCTAACTTTTAACAAAACTAAAAACAAACAAACCCCGCGAAACGGGTTCCACATTAAAACAATCCCCCACAATCCAAAAAACAACCGCGCGATTCAAACTCCTCCCAAAACAAACGCAGTGCATCGGACGCCGTCCGCAAGATGGAGACACGAAGACGAGCGCAGGAAACCGCTCGTTATCTCCGACTCATTACACACTTTCCATTTATATCTCTAATATCTCCCTCCCCTTCGGCGCCCATCCTTTCGACTCTTCCCCTTTAAAAAAGATACGCGCCCGTGTAAAACATTCCCCCCTACTCCGGAGGCACACAGCTGATCCCTGGGTGCAGCTCGTATCTCCAGTGGCCTTGGCACGGAGAGATGAGGGGCAGTTGGGGGGGGGAGGGGCAGAAAGGGATTACGGACGGGATGAGCGCTCACTTGCCTGCATCTTTCAAAGTGCGACCGAGATCAATACATGCTGCCATTGACGCGCTCTCCAACTTCCTTGGCACCAAAACAGCCGTTTCGGGACCAGAAATGGCGTGCCGAATGAGCACGGGGGTGAGGAATTTCCGACCGAAAATGTTTCTATTTCCGAGAGGCCCGCGACTTTCGAAATACGAAGCATCTCCTGCCAAGATACGCGTGATTGTATCGTTTGTTGTCTTTCGATCAGGCGGCCGAAATTCGAAATTGAATTTAAAAGTCGTGGAGAGCGATGTATCAAAACTTATCGATATCGCGGGTTGATGGGACATAAATAACGGGACGGAATGATGGGCGACTAAGCGTTGATTTTGGTTCTCCAAAGTTTCGGATTCGACCTCACGAATGGAAAACTAGAGAAAATGAAGTCGTACATCACAACAGCGGTTACTCTAAATGGCAAGGGACACTTGAGATGCACGCAAATACGCAAACTTCAATTTGGGATATTTCGGCTGACGAGTTACCCTGCCAACGAGTTTTCAGTTTAAGATTTTTACGCTGTTAGTCGTGCTTGGTTTACTTGGTTGCGGTTTCGGATTACGATTAGTAACCTACTAGCAGTAACTACTACCATCAAGAGCGTATACACATATTATCTTCAGGATATCCATGATGTCAACCCGTTGACGAAATTAGTCGAAGAATATACCTGGAAATTACAAAGCATTCTTTCTTTCAACATGTGTTTTGAGTTCCGCATAGTTACGCTACATCATATTTCATTTATTTATATTAATCCATAAACAGCACCTTTATTTTTATTTTATTACACCTTTGAATCTTTACTTTTATTTATTATCTATTTATCTATCTATCTATTATCTATTATCTATATATTGCACCTTTATTTTTTATTAATCCATAAACTGCGCTTTACGATGGACTAAATAACAATAGTAACAACTGGCGAACACATACGACCATTCCCTAACCAAACAATTCTGATTAGTCGGGACTCGAACCCGGGACCACGGTGTTGAAAATAATAATTTAATTGCAGAAAAAGTATCCAAAGCCAGTGGATTCCTCCCTCAGGATGGAATCCCCGCGGAACTACCCAGCAATCCTCAATAATCTAACCCATTCCATAAGAACTATAGAGCGCGAATTTCTAGCAGAGAACGCAAACTACCCTAAAAATCCATTACAGAATCGAGACCTTTATTACAAGTTTAGAAACGTGGACATTAATAACATTGAATCTCCGCCTACTTCTGCAATCCTACCTTAGAAATCATACTTGTCGATCCACAGTGAGAGCGAGTATTATTTGCCGAGAGAGATAAGGGGGAAGGGTGGGAATATTGCGAGCAGGGGCTGACGCAGAGGGGACATTTAAATCGAGACTTGCATGCGAAAGAGGGGTGGAAAGGAAAAAAAGATGGACGGAAGGGGGTTGAGCGAGAAGGGGGATGGCGGCGTTCTTTAGAATGCTATTCAGTAGGAAGAGTGAAAATATTTCACAACATCGCTCTTTGGAAGACCCTTAAGAACAGCTCTCGAGACAGAAATGAGTTTAATAATAATACGAAGACAAACGCTTCTTGTTCACGAGGATTATTGGCAGCCCTCTAACCTTTCTGACACGTAATTACTCTTTTTTTCAAAGTCTAAGAATAACGCCCTTTTGTAGCAGCGGTCTTTAAATAGCGTTGGGAACGTTTTTCATAAAAATTTATCAATCAAATAGTTGCAAATATAAACATGAAAATGGGGCTAAGCCAGTAGCGCGTTTGGCTTACATGATAGGTTCCCGTGAACATTCCCCTTACATGAAAGGTCCTAGGTTCGATTCCCAGGGGGGACTACAACTAGATCTTAACTGTAGAAACACTTTTAAAATGGCAAAAACACTATAAACTCGTAAAAGATTACCCAAAAAAGCGGTGTTATAGAGAGAATCCCTTTCAATGAATGTTTATGTTTATGCATAATAACACAAGTAAATGTTTGTTTATGTTTGTAAATGTTTAACTTTCAGTTTAGTTGCACAACTTGTGCTAAGTTGAATTTCATTTCCATCATTTACGTAAAAGATTAATTCTTACGTACGTCACCGGCACATCATCACATCATTAATGGAGAAAAACATTTCCGAATTGGAATTTATCGATAAACTTGAGGTTCATAAAGCCATAGAAACGAAGAGAAATGTTACACTACTACGTCGCTTTGAAGAGCAAATTTATTCGTTCACGCAGTTTCAAACGATCTTAACCTTTCAGCAGATAATGGCTGTAACGAGATAAAACCTTCACGAATGACAAGACAAAGGAAATTCTCAAACGAGAATGGAAATATTTGCCGGGGCATAAACAGATGGATCCCGGATACATAAATATAAAAACGGAATGATAAATATAAAAAAGCTATAGAAACTTTGGGGAGGGGAAAATTACGACTCCTTTCGTCGAATTTTACTCGAACGAAAGAGACGTAACGCGCTTCACTACTCTTCCTTTCTTAATCCGAAATATAACGATCTTATAAAGAGAGAGAAGACTCGTTTAAATGATTTCATCTCATTTCTTTACCGACTCGCAATGCAGTGTCTGCTGCAGATAACAATGATAAGCAAATAAAGAGGAACTTGAAAAGGTGTTCGTATCGTAAAATGAACTGTTTATCGGGGAAAAGGGTCATTAAGAAAACAATAGCAGATAAAACTGGATGCTCACGCCAGAGATGATAACTAAAGGCAAGAAAAGAAGCACGTGGAGCTCGTTTTAAAGCAAAACATATGGTGACTTGATTCCAAGAAACGTTTTAGTCATGCAATGAGTTTGAGGAAAAGTTTGATTTGCGAATTCTTATTATCATTTCTCACTTCCAGAGAATTCATGATCCATAGTTACGCAATTAATGGAACACATTATCTGAAGTACTTAAAACTGCAAAACAACTAACTTAACATAAGATAATATTAACTATATATAAAATAAAACTAATATTTTGATAAATTTTATAGATTTAATCCTTACTCTCAACTTACTCTTTGCATTCTTCGTACTGAAACATTACTTCATGAAGATATGAACTGGCGAATAATAACTATTCTGATTTCGAAGGCTCTTAGTACTAGTCCATATTTTATAAAATACGTTGAAGCGATTAAGTTATGAATTAAATTCCAATTTCACGTGACCTTAACTAATTTACATTCGAACGAAAACAGCTTAAAATTTTTAAGAGAACGAAATTGAACGTCATCATTCAAAAGAAACACTGGAAGTTCAAGATGTATCAAATTTCGTCAAGTTGAAGATCACTTCTGATGAACCAATAATTATAATTACTTCCTAATAAATTCGAAAACTAATCTCACCAAGTAAGAGCTACAAAAATGACGAATCAGTAACTTTTTTATCCTAGAATCCTGGGATAAGCTAAAACCTATACCAGATTTGAAAATTCTTCCTTCCGATTCGAAAAACAGCATCGATTCCCGATCATTCGTCAGGCTTAAAAACGACTTTTTCATCCGCTTAGGGGCAAAGAGAATAAACAGAATCGATGCCCGCCCTTAATTGCGAATAAACAATAATGCGGATTTACGGAAGTGGAAATAAGAGAGAAACGTCAGGATTAAGAACGGAATGAGTACGAGAAACACGAGGCTCGCAAATAAACCCGTGAGATTCGGGCGTACAACTTCTTAAATTTACGCACGGCTTTTCCGAATGAATGAACATCCTTATTTATTTTAACGTTTTTTTCACACACACCGAGTACGAGACCCATTAATAAGGATATAGCATCGGGCATTTGAGCGCCGGAAAACGTACAACCGATGCGTAACGTAGAGAGAAAAAAAGAAAATTTCTTCGTTTGGTATAACAGGAACCCAAACATGCTCAGCCCTTGAAACGAAATTTAAAATTCACGGATATCACTAAGATATACTTCATGTTAATCCACGTTACTGTAATCGATTAGAATACGATTAGAAATTTCGATTAGAATACAAAGATTACATTAATAAATAATATAAAGATTCATTACACTCCCTGCCATACGCCACTGGCGGCTTGCGGGGTACTCATCTAAATCTAAAATCATGCTTCAGCATCACATGAATATGATGATTGCTTAAGTAATGACAACTTGAGAAAGAGAACTTTTTTTAGCAAAGATTGACGTAGTGATAAGTTTATGGTACTGAAACAAGAGAGAGAACAAGAAAAATCTGATTTGATACGACGAATGAGATCCTAACGAAAAGCGAGCGAAATTCATAGAATAAAAGGAATATTACGAAAAGAGTTACAGAAGCCAAAATCGAAAAATGTATGCAAGATCTGTTCCAGGTATTTTGTCATTAAAGAAGGATTATATGGGAATGAAATCCTATTCATTTTTATTCGTATTGCTATAATGGCATCACTCTAGGTAGTCTCTATTTGATGTATGTACCTCGATGTGAAGATTCCTATTCGTTCCTTATGTTAGAAGATTCCGAGTACATACATTTATCAGCTATAGCTGACTAAACTGTTTAAAAACATTAGACCGCGGTATAGTATTAATTTATAAATGCATAATATGTACTATATGTAAAATAATATGTGCTATAGTATCCTTAATATTGCTGTTTTATCATTATAGAAGTAAGATAATAATTATAGTTTTATCCTGGAGTGTGGAAGGCAATATCGATAAGGGGATACTATGATAATTGATATTTATGTATCATACAATTACTGTTTAATAGCAGAGAGGGGTGTGGTTCATAAGTGATGCCATCAGTGAATAATCCCGATAAGAAACAACGAGATAGAGAAGTATGTACAAACGTCCCGACATACAACCATTAGAAATCTTTTACACATAACTCTTAGGCTATGAAATACATTCTCAAATACCTTAACAAAATAAGTCTCTCGTAAAGAATCACCCAACGACCACAAAACACGCCGCTCGCAGAAAAAGCAACCGAAAAAACTCCCAAATTCTACCTTTACCTCCTCCGACTCATTTCGATCACGAGAAATTTAAAACGCACTAAAACGGACAAGGGTATCCATCGGGGTCGAAATTTCGAGCGGAGGAATTCGACGAATGGCTGAAATTGATGTGACGCGAGGAGACGGGCAAAAATAAGCGATCTGCGGATAAAAAGGAAGCGACGGGAAGCGCAGGAACGCGACTTACGGGGCAGGAATGAAGATGAGGCGGGTCTGAAGATAAAGAGTGAAGGGAGAGAGGACGGGGAATACGGGTATCATCGCTTCGGGGGAAAAAAACACGGGGTGTCCGTGCGGGAAGACGTGGAAAAGGGGAAGGATAAAGGAAGAAAAGTGATACGACAGTGAGAAATGGGTGACGGAGGAGAAGCGGGGGTGGACGAGGAATTCATCACGCAGAAAAGGAGAAGATAAATGTGGCCTTAAAAGGAATTCGAGCCGACGCAGACTCGAAGGGGGTATCATTCGCTAAGTGATCGTCTTCGTGCAGGTATTGTTGGTGAGAGAGGCTGGGAGAGCGATGTTACTTAGCGAGACCTCATCTGGGGTAAGCTCTTATTACTTTGGACCGATGAAAACAGCTCGATATCTGGAGAAAATCCTCCGCGAAGCTTGCTCGAAAGAGAATTTGGGATTAACGAGAAGCCCTAATACACACAAACCGATCTAGATTAGGAGCTTAATGAGTTAGCTGAAGAAACTGCAAAAATAAATAAAAGTGCCCTATACACTCAAGAAGTTCGGGTTTGACTTGGAGGAAGTTCATTTCCAAGATAATATCTTTTTAAATTTTCTATAAGAAAAATAAAAACTGTAAAACCAGTACACCATTACAATTTGCTACATATCTATATTATCTTGTGGAAGTGTACTAGTTTTATAGTCTTTATTTCGTGAAAATGCCAATAATTTTTCAATTTTTAAACAGTATCCTATTCTGAGGAATAGAAAGGAACACATGAATAGATATATGGATCTCGATATTCGAAAGAACTGTAAACATGGCAGAGAATTATGGAGATACGAAGTTGTTACTTGGCTTATTCCATAGAGAAAATAACGGATTTTTATATATGGATAAGGATAAACAAAACCATCGAGTTCGGAAATACTCTGCATTAGTTTGTAAAATTCCATTCGCTAAAATTTAAAATTAATAAAAAACGAGCAAACATCACTGCGCGAAAGAAATATGTTTAACGACCCTTTTCCAGATGATATATATTATTTGTCTTCATACCATATTTCTGGCTCTAAAATATCTTTTATACTGTCTCTGAGGAAGGAAGATCCAAAGAAGATGTATCGTTTTTACCCTTCTTCCCGTAAGCTATGCTCGAGAGATGAGGAAAAGAGAATAATGATAAGAAGAGACAAGATGACGGTGTGCTCATCCCCTGCCACACGCCGAGAGAACAGGGAAATCCAATGGATATCAATTTACCCTTCGAACAAGATCAAACTCTCTGATCTGCGCAACAATTTACATAGCGTTATCTCCTAACTGGCTTAGAAATTTGGCCTCAGTATTTCACAAGACACAATATAAACACTATATTGGCGATTTTTTCTACTTTAGAGTTACAAGTTGAGTTCGAACAAAATAAGTTAGAATGAAATACCTCCTGATGACTTTAAGATGATGTCATTTAGCAAGGTGAGCATTTTCAAATTTTGGGGTATTCGATTAGCTAATGTCCGTTAATTTCAGTAGATTTTTATATTTTCGAAACATGCAATTCGACAATTTGAAACCTAGTCTACTTCTCTGTTAGTTCAGATACTAATTATTTAAACCAGCATTAATACCTCAATTCGACTATTGTGCACGACTAAACATTTCAAGTAAATTCGATGAAACATTCCCGAAACAAAAGAGAAGCGAAAACGTGGAGTCATCCCGTTTGAAATGTAATTCCAACTCCTTCAGAGTAAATAATGGATCTCTCTCTTGGTGCAAATTCAAAATTTATGTCTCCAAAGAGGGAATTGCATAAAAAATGTGAAAAGGGAAGTGGATAATGGTTGCGAGAGAGCAGAAAGGGAAACACGAGAGGAGAGAGAGAATTCGAACGGAGAAATCCCCTACATGCGCCATCTCGAGGCCATACTTTGTGTTCTAATCTCGTATTACTATCATCCAGGTATTGAACGTTAGCCTTAGTGACGCTGGGGGATTCGGAAATGGGTGGGCGGAAGATGAATAGCTTCCACCTGCACCCCAACCGCGACGCCAGCACATCCTATGGGAACCAAGCAGCCTTTCCCTCGGGACGTCTTCCCTCCATGCGTCGGGAATGTTAATATTTAAAATCTGCAGCGTTTTGCACTGTTCTCATCCCAATGGATGCTTCACCGGAAGATTATCTATGACAATCGACTGGGGATAATTTCCTAGCGTCCTTCCTCTCGCTAAGCCTTGCTGAGATAAAAATTACAACTGCACAAATCGCAAATGATTCACTCTAGGCTAAATTCAACAGTTTCAACGCCATCTATTGTTGATTGCGAAGCATTAGCTGATCTTTCCCTTACTTATAACATAATAAATGCCCACATCGATTTCCCTGAAATAACTTCATTATTTAGTTATCATGTTCCACCTAGGGCAACCAGATTAACTCCTCTTTTACATGTCCCTAGATTTAGACTATCCATCGCGCAACGTTCCCTATTATACAGACTTCCTGATCTTTTAAATTCCCTTCCTCCCTCCATAGACCCTTTCAGGCTTTCACTTGATGCATTCCTGAAAGAATGCTTGTATAAAGATACTTGTAAAGAATTTTCTTAGTTTTTATTTGTGCATATATTTTGCCTTATTTTTAGTTTTATTTGTTGACTTTCTTATTTCATATTGTTGTGTATATTTGTTTACGTTTGATTTTTTGGAATTCACTTTAAACTGGCGGCACCGCTGTATGTGAATATTTGATAAATAAATAAATAAATTATTTTACGGTATTTATTGTTGAACTATTTTTTGTTCGACTCGCAACTCGATGTAACCAATCAGAATCAATATTTTTAACAACGATTCCTCAAAAGCTACAGTCATTTGTTATTCTTTACTTTCTTAGTCCCGAGGGAAATTTCAACGTCCAATATCTCAAATCCTTCTTTGTATATCGATCAATTTCCTATCTCACGTAAGCCACGGACGATGGCATTTTGACATTTTAATTTCCTTAGCTTCATGCGTTTTAGGAAATTTCCGATTATCAAATACTGACGAAAGATGACGCTAAACGAGCTTCAGATTCGATCACCGGCTTACGCTGATCTGAATTACTTCCCTATCAATAATATGATGCTCTTTCATGAGAGAGAAATCGATTTTCATATAAAAACCGACTCGGATGATAGAATAGCATCCATTTTCTCGCAATGATTAGTTAAAAGGAAGTCTTTGGATTTGGATAATCAATATACATCCAAAACATCATCATCTAAATGTTCAATGTTAGCACGTCGAATAAATATTACTTTTCTTCTCCAGCTAATTTTTCTGTGTCATTTATTACCTGCCTTTCTTTCTTCCAATAGTTTATAGGGTAGGCTACGAATTTTAGAGACCGACCGTTAAGTGATTCTTATTACTACATATATTATTATTATATACATATATTATTATTAGTCAGTATCCTTTCCGATGTTTGGTTTTATTTACGATAAAAATAATTTTTACAAAAAAAAATAATTACAATAAAGATACTCAATCTCTACAAAAAAATTAACGACAAAAATTACCACTAGATAGACTAAGTCGTTGGTATGAAAAGAAAGCATTATATAAACCTTAATTTCACAAAAACCGATCCACAAACATCAACTTGAATGATTCATGAGAAAAACCTAATAAAGAGGATCATTAACTGTTTTTTTTTCTGTCAAACCACAAAAAAATTCGAAACATTTACGTGCCCAGAATCCTCGATTCACCCAAAATAAACGATAAAGAACAATCCCGATTTAAGTTTTTCATAAACATCCTTCATTTCCAATAAAACCAGACAAAATAAACATCTCCATCCCACGAAAATGAAGTCATCCGCGATTCAATTACGCCGATCGAGGATACCGATCTGAGCAATTAAGAAAGACTCACTTAACCGCAAGATGACAATGCCTCTTATCAATTAAAACGAGTTGTATTCGAGTCGCCAGAATGCGTCGGGAACGTGCCAAATTCTGGAGGAATCAGCGTGTTCTTCTTATGGAAGAGTTTCTCCGGCGTTCCTCGTGGGCACACAAGGGATTCGGCGCGAGAGGGTCGATTTATGAGACATTCCTTCATCAAAGGACGCCGAAATTCCTGGGATGCGAGGGGGAGAAGCGGGGGAATGCTACAGACGGATTTCGCCAAGGTAGAGCTATTAATTGCCTCCTGAAACACGAACCTTCTCCAAATAAGTAATCCCTTGACTGAGGGGCACGTCTACTCTCAAATCGCAAATGCCTTATATTTCCGAAAATTTGTAGAGAATACTCGACTCGACTCGATATATTTTCACGTAAAACAAACATGAGTGCCGATTATGAGATCCGAGAATCATTTCACGAATCATTTCGGTTTGAAGGGAGCAAAAAATGTGAAGTATGAAACACTTCATATATTCTCTTACTCAAGATTCACTTTTTTATTCAGAAATTGTAAATGGGAAGGGAGGAATTTCCCCCTATTTCTACTCATGTACCATTCTGATTGTGGGATTTCGTAAAAGTATTCAAAAGGGAAAGTATTCTAATTATACAAATTCCTTTGCAAATCGTACGTGGTTTTATGGCATTCAAACATTCTTCTTTTCTTTCAAAGCAATTACATACGAATTCAAACTGACATTTTCAGCATGAACAAAAAATACAGCACGACTCATGTCCTAGCCTTGACATAATTTACTTATAGTAGCGACAAATACGGTCTTCTTTGACTTCAAGTACTCAAAGATTATACTTTTAAGTAACTATTTACCCTCTTTTACATATACAGCAAAGTTACATACAATACATTTGAGACAAAGTAGTCTTTTTTAGATCCTAACCGGTTATTTTCACATCTACCACTGCAATATTATTTCCTTTTAAGTTGGTAAAATTATTTTCAAATGTTTTCAAAGACAAATTACACTAAACATTAGAGTAAAAAGTGGTACCAGTTAGTTGCAAGTCGTAGTTACGCAGCTTTAGAAAACCTTCCTCCAATTACGCTTGATTAAAATGTGTTTCGTTGGAACAAAATTTCGTAATAATTAACGGTTTTTGGTTTGGGTTCGGGTTTGGTCTTCTTTCCATTAAAATTACGGTTTTTCCGGTTTCGATTTTCGGCTCCGTTCCGGTTCTACGTTTGGATTCGCATCATAGGTCACTGCATATTATAATTATGGGTATATGGTATTATGTTATACTCAGAATATTTCTTATTTTTTGATTCCATTCCTAGCTATTAAAGACGAGTCTATAACATGAGAGTCACCTTCTACTATCTATCACTTTGACGGATCCAAAACAATGAATTCACCCTATGCCATGAAATAATTCCGTAGAAAAGCATGCGTAGGAATGCAACGAATAAATCATTATTTTACATTTCTTTCGGCGAATGCGAAGAAAATTTTCTTGGCAAGAACATAAAGCCGAGCTTTCTTCCAAATGTAAGGTAGTCCGAATTCACGAGCGACCTGATTATTCAAACAAGATTACTTTTCTCTCGATTCGCTGCCCTCCTTCTCGAGGGCGGCCGCCAGAAAATGTAAAAATCGTCATTATGACCAAAACGTGCGAAATGGAGTATGAAATGAAATGGGGATCAAGGAGAATGCAAATCTGGAAAAGAAGGCCCAATTGAGCAACAGAAGTCATAAGAAGGGGGGGAAAATGTAGTTTGAGTGAGGTACTCTTTCCAAGCTCAGATCAAAGAAATGAGGAAAAGAAGGAGAAGATGAAAGAACGTGAGAAGAAGAAAAGATGAAAGAGACTGGGAAATAAAAGAAAATCGAATGAAGGAAATGAAAAACACCGGAAGTGAACACACTGAGGGGGCCGAGTCATGAGGGAAATGGATGAAGAGATTTGAAAGAAAAGAAAAATAAATCTCTAGGGGAAAGTGGCTAATACCTTAGAATTCGAAGATGAAATGAAGCGAATCTCTTGAAGAAATATTTTCAGATTTTTCTCGGGAGGGTAGACGATGCTGTCACCTCGCGGCCATATTCCCAACTACGAATTTCGGCGGAGTTTGAAGCGAGTTTTCAGTCGTAAAAATGAAGCTCTAGGCTATATTTTTAGGGAATATAGTCGAAACCATATTTGGAAACGTATTTTACGAACGTGGAATGATTTCACGGCAATAAAAGAATTACTCCAGAAACAGAAAGAGCATCAAAAAACATCATGCAGCATTAAGAAGTGAAAAGCATTAAAACCGAACGAAAATAATGATAATTGATTAGAAATCGACGAAAAAATTGGGTATTTAGGGCGCCAATGAGCCTTTTTCACATATGATTACAGTAAACAGTCTATAATTTCAGGTAGTGACATCGCATGCTGATAGGTTTTATATGATTCTAAAAATTCTCCAACAGGAAACATAAGTACTGACCCAAAAATCGTAATAAAATTAGCAATTTCGAATTTTAATGTTATTTTGTTATTAATTAAACATTCATACTATGGTAGGTAGTAAACTAAGAAATGATTTTTCGGTCAACGAAGACTTTTCTCGCTGTTTAAACTGCTAACCAATTTGTAATTTGAAAGAAACTACTTTTTACTACGTTACAGTTAAGAGATAAACAATAAGAGCTTAAAGGAAAATCAACCTATGCCCACTACCTATTTGCCTGCCTACTACACTCTATCCACAATTATTTTCTTATAACTATTAATTAAATCTTATGACTATTAATTAAATCTTATGACTATTAATGTAACAAAATGACATTTTATATAAACATAACTAACGAAATATTTGTGAAACAATGAATTTTTAATAGACCTAATTAGAAATAAATTTTAATGTGATGCTTTATAAATTTGATACGTTCAATCTTCACTTGGAGAAATTTTGCAGCACCCATATTGAATAAAGTTAATAATAGATAGATTACTTATTGTGGGTTTCTTTATTCAAGATTAGTAATGTTTTTTAGTCCATATTAGATGTGGTGAGCGTTGGGATCAGCTTAGTTCGGGTCTATAGTGGGCGCCCCTGCTAGTCAGTCACCTTGCATCGCCTATTCTTTTGCTCTTTACTTTACAGTGAAGTAACATAGACCATATTTTGAATCGAATTATCCTTGATAGATGTATCGCTGTACTAAAATATACATGGAATGAGTACGACAGGAATTGCGCGCTATTCTAACCCATGGAAGCAGGTAAAAACCAGATACTAAAGCAGGAAAAAGGAACGCATGAGAAAGATAAGGGGAAACCCCGAGAAAAGAAGGAGTGGCAAGGGAAGGATAAGAAAAAATAGAAGATTAGGAAGTAAGGAAAAGGGGGCGTGGGAGGAAAGGGGCATAAAATGGGAAACCCACGAAGATGGAAAGGGATTAGGATGTAAATGTAAGAGTAGGGTATTCCGTGGTTGGGAAACGAATCGGGGAAAGACGGAGGAAAGTAAGGGAAAAAGCTCGTAATGGAAGGAGGACACTTCAAAGGGAAAGGCGCGTCCAATTAAGCGGGAAATTGGAAGGTGATGGGTCTCGAGGGAGTGTTAAAGCGTTGGAAGAGGGGAAAGAAAGAAGGAGTGAAAACGAAAGGGGAAAAACTCATTCTTGAGATGAATCGTCTATCTAGAAGACGAAAGAGAGTAAGAAATACGATGGATTTGGGAGGAATTTTCGAGATAAAGGAACGAAATAAGTTAGAGAAGATGGAGAGATGTAAGAATACTGTGAAGGGGAAATATACCCCAAAGGAAATCGAAATGTGAGCGACTCCCAGAGCAAATATTATAATGATAGTAATGACTGATAAGGGAAATTGCTTCCTCGTGAAGTATTCTATAATGATACATCAATGAATCGTTCACGTACTAGTGCGAAATTTCGCAGATTGACCCTAATACTGTATTTTCCCACCTAAAAACATTTCAACAAACACCCCATTCACTACAAACGAATACACAAGCACTAAAACATACCTAAAAGAAACCTCCAAATACTCTAGAGTCCGTTTCGATATAACTCGCTTCCATCGATGAATATCGATATCTACACATTCAGTAACGAACTTTTATGAGCAAATTCAAATTCAAATTTTAATTTGATTTTATGACCAAATGGTGCATTTTTCATTTATTTGTATATTTTCAGCAGGAAGCAGCAAAATCCTACAAAAATTTTGCGAATTAATTTAATTTAGCGAATTTATCCTTAAATTGGTGTTTTATTCATGTTTTGATGGAGTGTAAAGGGAGAAAAGCGGTGGTCACTGAAATGGATGTTTAATAGTAATATACAAGGAATTTTAGAAATATATTTTCATCCATCATAAATCTTATTTTTCGAGAAATACGAAGGAAGAATATACGAGGAAAGATCAGAATTACTTGCCAAGCCAATATTTATTACGCGCGAGCAGAACAAGCAACATAGTCTTACAAACAGGGATAGACATTACGTATGGTTTCGATCATCACGTTAATGGAAGAATTCCCATTTCACGATGATTCAGCTACTTGGAATCCCTACACAAAAGGCCCATTCAGGGAGAAGAGAAGGCCCAGCAGAGGGGAACTAGATTCGTCACATTATAGCACAGAGTAGAGTTCAGTGTATCCCTCCCTTCGTAACATTGATGGGAACTGACAGTGAGACAAGCTTAGAAAAATCCATTCCATCCTTTATAAGAACTGACATCAGCAAATTCTTTCTTAGGATAGAGAGCGTTGAACTGAGTTTATATACGATACTAATAGAAAAAATGAAAGGCAGACGTATGGGTTTTCTTTACAAGAGCAAATAGTTTAGGCTTTATATGGCTACAAAAGGTCAAAGCCTTAGTGTAAGCAGAATTTAGAGTACGTAATGTCCCATGAAGTTCTAACTGCTGCTGGTAAGCCTAGGCCATTTCACGCTTTAGCACACACTTGAGCTGAGTGCTGCCAGAAAAAGGGATACTACAGACATTGAAAAAATTCGGTACTGCAAAACTCCACTTATTCCCATTCGAGTTTATAGTACGCAATTTACCGTTGACATTTTCTCTTCCATACCGACAGTAAGGTCAGTGGGATGGAAGGCTTCAGAATGACTCCGAAAGCACGTACAAGTACGTGGGATGTTACGAGCAACTCTTCCACCATCCATCCATTTTCCGGCTCATCTGGAAGCGATCCAAAATCGTTTTCGACCTACTGCTGCCCTCTTGATCCCACTAAGTCCGCACAATCGACCTTAGAAACGTCCCATTCCAAACGACTCTTCTGCCAGAGCAAATCCTCGGGGACCAGAGACATTTTCGCCCGCCAAACGCAGATACCCATCGCCGCATAACCAGTTTCGAAGCCGGTTCAAAAACAAGGGAGAGGGACGTCATTGGCCGTTGGGTGATTTAAATGCTCCGGCCCTTTTAATGGTAAGTTTGCCGACCCTCGCCAGGGCCAATAACCAGCTCAATGAAAGAGCACTTGCGACGGTGTGCACCTGCTTGCAGAAGACCACAGATAGGAAGAGCGGTGGTCAAGAGGTCATCCAGAGGGGAAAGTGACGGCGGAAGGTGGAGGGAAAGCGTAACAAAGGCCGACTTTCAGTTTCATCTCCACCGACCAGTCCTCCGTGGGCAACCAATGGAGGCACTCCATTACGTTCCGCCCACCGTCTTCTCCACAACCTGACCCCTGCCCTTCGGAAGAAAGATGAGAGTGAAGCAGAGGAAAACAAGCGATATCCGATGGACTTGGGCGTTGCGAACGGAGGATAACAGCTTCAACCTATATAAAATACTGGGTTTCCGTCAAATAATTCTGGGATAGACCACGGAGAAGAAAAGTGTACACGTTAGTATTTTCTTAGACGACTGGCTGAACACGCGAAGTTACTTGGGAGCTGCACACTAAACGGCTTCCCATTTCGAAGCCCGTGTTAGGAAAGCTGGATTCGTAGGATAAGCGTATGATGCCATTTCCGGTGTACCGCCTCTAATTACAGAGACTAGCAGGGATGGGTAAATAAGTAAGCAGAATGGCTCCCTCTCTGCCGTACAGCATTTTATATGTAAATTCTAGGAACTGATAGTGATGGAGGAGATACCCTAAGGCTGAATATATTATGAATAGCATTTTCTGAGAAAAAATACAGGAAATAAATATAATTAGATTTTAGATTTAGATTTAGATTTAGATTTGTACCCCGCAAGCCGCCAGTGGCGTATGGCAGGGGGTGTAATGACACCATCTTAGTATTCTAATCGACCCTATTAGCTTCTCTAATAGCTCGCGGGAAGAACGACCAGAAATAACTATCTGTCCTTGCTATTTCCTCCTTATAACGCTTGGTTGATGCCTCTCGGAGATCGCGCTCACTACTAACCGGAATCAAAGTTTCATTCACCTCGTCCCTAAATTCGGAACCGAGGAACTTTTCGAAAAGTTTCCTTCGGTAATTAGATACGTTACGTCAAGAGACTCCTTGCAATACACCTGGAATAACGAGCTGTATTGATGAATTAAATTAATATAGTCAGGTTTGATAATATTCTTACTCAGAATTCGATAATCGGCCGAATTTACTAATTATGGTAGACGCATTATAAGTCATACAATTTGAAAAGCTACCCCCCTGTTGGAATTGTCTTTCAAGTAATAATTACAAAAACTCACATGCCATTTTTTGCATTTATTAAATTTATTATATCTATTCATTAAACGCATGAAATCACAAATCCTTCATTATATATAATTATGAAAACTCACTCCAAAATATTTCCTTCAAACTTTTTGTAGCTGGGAATTGAGGAGAAACAAATTCTCAAACCTCGACTTCTTTCATGCCGCCAAGAACAATTGGTAACAATCGTTAAAGAAATTAATTCGGAAACAAACCGAGAATAATGAGTAAATTTCAAGAGACGGAAACTTCCGAAAGAAGATATTCTCAGTTTCCTCAGAATAAAGTCCATTGTTATCACCTAAATTATGAAAATTTGCGGAAAAGAAATCGCTCGCTCAAAACTCGATTTAAAATTGAAATGAATGTTGCCGGAAAAAGATTTCGTGAATTTCCGACATTTGAAACTTTTAGTCACGAAGGGAGAGGCGGTATGAGGGGCAATTTACTATAAATAAGAGAACGGAAACTAAAGACGCTGAAACGCGTCAATCACAGAAAAACGTGCAAGACGACTATTAGAAAAGATGAACCATCTTGAAGTACGAGAAAAGTTCGAGAAAGCACATGCATCAGTAGAAGCTTAGAAATTAAATTTTTATTCCTCTGGTTTCCAAGGTCTTCATTAGACTGTACAGTAAACAAACATTAGGCTAAATAGCTGGTTCAAACCTCATCACCTCTACCATTGTATATGAACTTAGAGCTTTGGAAGGAAGATGATGTAACAAGGAAAAATGAGGAGTGAGCTTACTCTAGCTTTCCTCACTAGGCCATAATGCTGAAACAATATTACGCCACTGCATCACGATGACACTATGAATAACACTTTCTATAGGATTAAATAAGGAAACTCCAAATCCCATTATTCAGAAACACACCTAAGTAGCCTATACATCATGAATCCCAAGAACAGGCCTGGAGGAAATGAAAGATAAAATGTTCCTTCAACCCTTGCTTCGTAAATTATTGAAGTTAAAACAAAAATATATAGAGAAGTAGCTGGTTGAAACAAAAAAGCGTTAAGAAGATAAAAAATCCAGTTTCAGCCTTTTTGTGGTACCTCTTCATGATAAAAGTGGAATAACATACACACGTTACCACAAGATTTTAATAAGACGACATAGGTTTCATCAGCTACCTGATGCTGACGCTACACATCAAAACCTAGCTCGTCTTACTAAAATCCTGTGATAACATGTATACAAGTTTTATTCCTCTCATCGTAAAGAAGACATTAGAGGCCTCGCATATAAATCCATAAACATACACAACACGGCACTCCCTTCAGGATTTAGAGCCTTTGTTTGGGCAACTTTTATCCCCATTCCCTTAGCAACTCTTTCGGCGATTCCACAATCAAGAAAGCAAACGAATGCACGCATCGTCGGCATACAAAAGCACCCGCACATTTAGCTCTCCAAACCTTTGCACTAGAACACGGATGATAAGGAAAAAGAGGAATAAGAAGGAGCGGACTTAGGAAAGGAAAGACAGAGGGTGGGAATGGATGGGAGGGAGACGAGGAACAAGTTATGCAAAGGCGGGGCGATGGGGGAAGAGATAGAAGGGGCAAGCGGTGGGAGCAGGTGTACCGGAGAGGGGGCGTCAGCTGAAGATTCTGAGCTTCTTTTCCACAGGAAAGATGAAAATTCCGCCCTTGCGAATCCGTGCTTCTAACTCGTGGGTTTTTCACACCGCCTTGGCTTTCGAGAGAGATCGTTCGAACCCCTAAAAACGACCGAAACAAAGAGTAATTGAATCGGTTAAGCTGGTTTTCGAAAACGAACCGGCGGAAGCTGATGAGATGACAACGTTATGGACGGGTTGGTTGGATTTTGCTTACGATTTCCATTAACAGGAATGTATTTGAAGGCAAATCAAGAGGTATAAAGCTTGATTACCACAAAACTAACGTTTATAAAAGCCACATACACAAATGATGACAAAAGAAAAGATATTTCACAAACAATTTTTATCGCATAGTGTCGCAAAAATTCAATTCCTGAAAAATTGATTTTTTGCTGTAAAGATGTTCAATATAATCTCGCATATTTACATAATTTCTCACATTTTATGGAATATTTTTCCAAGATTGAATAAAATCTGGTCCATCAATTTTACTCATCTGCGAAAGCTATAAAATAGCTTCAAAGAATAACTTCATTGTTCACATCCAAAGTAAAGTGATACGAAAATGAGTCATCAATTTATGAAAATAAATAAATAACGGAATAACTATATTCATGTTGGTTTCTGATACAGGTATTTAAACCATGGTTAATTTCTCTCGTGAGTACTTTGTACGTGACTGCATTTATAATTTTGGAGCATCACTTTCACATAGGTTTCATTGCTATCACTAGCTGAAAAGCAAAATTTTCCAGAAAAAGTTTCCTAAGAGAATGCTCGTAGATTAGCGGGATATCTTATTAAATTGTATTAAATTATTAATTTTCTCCTATCACCTCAATTTAACCATCCTAGACAAATTTTGCACCTGCTGTTGTAAATATCGTACAGGTAATTCAAGTAGGCATCCTAAGCAGGTTATCATCCACACCAGATATAAACTACTGAATCATCTATTTCAGAGCTGCCAATCCAGCATCACAAAAAACAACAGGTCTAGAGAAACATTCAAAACTTCAGAGCAATGTCTCCAAGCTTTTCCATTAGGACAGTCGCAAAAGTGGCCACTTATGAAACCTTCTTATGTAGCGTGAGATTCTTTAATGTTTGGACAGCACGCGAAGACAACGGAAAAGGATGGAAACGTGAGAAGGGCTAAAGAGAATTTGATGGAAGAGCTAGTAAAAGAGAAGATAGAGGGGGCAAACGTGATCGTTCAAAGGAAGGGATTCCGAGATTTAAATCCGATGGTCTTGGGACTCTCATGTCTTGGTCAAGGTACGGCACGTGGTCAGGTAGACGGAGGGCACCGTGACAGCTTCATTTGCACTCCCCCTCTCCCATCGGGAGAAAGTGCGGAAGATAAGGTGACTTCGATAAACGACGGTTTCCCTTTTTACGTAAGAAATGGGAGGATGCGGACACCGGAATCGGCCGACTCGTTCTTCAGACTTTTCTGGATGTGTTATCTCCTTCCCTTGGCTGTTATTCCTTCCGAAAGAAATTTCTCAAATAAACATATGGGAGGTTACGTTGGATTCTTATTCTTGGGCTGAAATATAAGCGCAGGAACTGGACGTCGCCAAGATTGGGGTGAATGATGACAGCGAAACTTCTGCGAATGTTTTTCTCGGAGAAACCCGAATCTCATATAAGCCATAGTAGACAAATGTAGAGAAATATAAAGTACGGCACAGAGTCCTTGCTTTTCCTTCATGACTGACTGACTCAGATACAGAAATTCATAAGCATAACTTCGAGAGATAAAGTAATTGTACCCATGTATTGATAGCAGGAGATCCGGCTAACGAAGATAACGCGCTCCAGAATCATATTCATTCGCCAAAATTCTGTTTCCGTTATTTATCACATCCTGAAATAAACGTAAACGCTGAAACTAATATTGAATCCATCCATTTTTTGCAACGGTAACCAAGCATTGGGAAAACCTAACACGTTTATGTCCCTGATGATTGCTTTGGGTTTGTGTGCAAACGCGGTCGTCCAACAAAAAGTTCGTTATTTCACTGAGTACTCGTTAGCCAAACTCGAAAAGCGGCGAAATAAATATTTGTTGAAAATACGCCCGCACTGTCACTCATTAGGCGATTTACCTTTCAGTGCGTACATTTTTAGGTATACTTGATTTCTGATATTACTTATTTTTATCATCCTGTTATAATTCTTATGTTAATATCCTTAACACTTTCAAGATGATATATATGAATGGTTCTAAAAGGATGGAAATACCGCGGATTGGATGAGGTAAACGAGGTCCTGAAGAAATGTGTCGTATTTGGTCATTGAAGCTGTGAAAATATACGAAAATTCGTATGAAAAAAGGACTGGTATCACCATGGAGGGCAACGAATGGGAAAGGCTATTAGTATACCTACTAGGTATATGCATATATTAGTATATATCCTATATATACTAATATAATCCTATAAATATATATCCTATATATAAATATATATCCTATATTATCCTAAAGGGTATCCAATACTACCTTTCGAGTTTAATCTTTTTGTCCATCTTGCGATTCCGAAAACAGCAAGCTTATATTTAACCTACTCCGAACATGCAAAGTACCCTCGATTGATTGAAAAAAATCTTTCGTCTTTTAAGTCCCTCTGTAGTTTGACATAAGAATCGAGTACGCGAAAATTGTTCTAACTACAAAGTTAGAATGTTCCATAAATTAAACTAAGAATCTGTCGACATATCAAGAAGATGAGAGAAAAAATAAACTTCAAAACTGAATGGGGATAAAAACTGACCCGGGGTCAAGACGATTCTGCAGCCTGCCCTGAAAAAAATTATACTCATGCCGCTTCTGATGTTCAGGCAATTTATGGCACGCTTCTAAGATAACGCAAGGCAGTAAATTTCTAATTTCCGCATTTTTTGGAGCGACGTGTGCTCTGTATCGATCGCGAGATAATAGGATGTATAACTTGAAAATTTAGCTGCGCCAGGTGTTTAGGCGCCTCTAACCAAAGAACAGAACAACCGTCTGGAACGCCTACAACCAATTTTAATACATCAAAAGAAACAAGTGGGGGCGATCTATGGGGCTCGCTCCCTACCCACCATGTAGGCATTGAAAAATATCGATTCAAAACTCTTTATTTGGAATAAGTACCTTTCGCGCACAAAGTTAATAACCGCCTAAATTCGAATTAATGCGATACAAAACTAGCTCCAATAATCAAAAGAATATATCGTTGGAAAGTAAAACTACAAAGAAAATTAAAATAATAGCTCACTTAACAGTGAGTACATATTACATTAATTACTCTTTTCACATGATGAAACAAGGATGACGATAAGATGACAACAAGTTTTACCTTTTTATTGTTAGTATGGAATAAATACAATTACTTAAGGTAAATAAATGGATACGGGAAAATAAGCTAACTTAGTTACTCCAGGAACAATGTTTCTTAATTAAACGACAGAGTAATACGGGATGCAAAAGGGCATAATTGATAAATCATCATTGAAATTAT
Source organism: Pachydiplax longipennis (assembly GCA_036926295.1). NCBI lineage: Eukaryota > Metazoa > Arthropoda > Insecta > Odonata > Libellulidae > Pachydiplax > Pachydiplax longipennis. The sequence goes on along the minus strand of JAVFKF010000009.1, from coordinate 39,360,084 downwards.
TGAAAAATCTTCAAATTAACAATATTTGTCTCAATTTCTATGAAAATATTATAATTACGGTAAATTTTGATGCAATCTTCACCAAACCTCAGCTATTTCTAGTTCAAATCCACTTCTAAATTCAAAAATTCATATTTTTATGTACAAACCCTGATCTATGCACTTTCCCACAGTTTTGCACGCATACATAGCTATCGAAATTAATAACTAAAGTAAATCATACTGCACATAAACCTATAGCTTTCACGAGGCACACCGGCTGGAATAGAAAACGGTGTAAACTCGTAGGGCTGAAGATACCCCGAGAGCAGGCGAGGGGGTGTTGTACGCATGCGCAGACCTCCGTGCACCGATCCAACCGTACCAGATTAGGGTTACGCTTCTTTTATTTCCGAAAGCATGCGGTCGACGCCGCCCACATCAAAAACCCGCTTTCCCCCTGGCAGATTCCACATGCGAGGGGAATTAAAGCGAAGGGTGGCGCTTTCCCTCACGACTAATCGCATCGCGGAGTGCACGAAGGGCTGCATCGGAAAATATCAGAGATTCAATTGCAGTGCAGCTTCTTCGAGCCAATACTCGACGACATTATTGGAATACGGAAATATTCAAACGATTTCGCCCCATGGGGGATGGAGAATTCGGGGGGTATATCTTGGTCAACGTAGAAGAATATTTAACCAGAATGGAACTGTATCTATAATATTGGTAGATTAAATAAAATCAGGGCATAGAGATATAGTAGGGTATATTTTGGTCAACTATCAAGCAATAATATCTGCTGAGCAAGGAACTGTATCTATAAGATTGGTAGATTATATAATATATTAATTAGTAAATAGTAGATTATATAAAAACAGGATATCGAGCTATGATATTTTAAGTTCTGATTTTTTTTTTCATTTCAACAAACATAAAAAAATTCGGTTCAGTTCTGCTTTTGCTCCTATCATTGCCAAACTGGTTCCAACCTATTTTTTTTTCGCTTAAGCCACTGTAATATTATTTCTTTATGAAAGCTTCTTTTTATTGTTTCTGGCTGTTTACTGAGACGTACGCCTTAAAACATTTACGCTAATTACCGTAAAGAAATGTGTTCCATCCTAAAAAAACTAAAGAAGAATATTTAAAATTCAACTTCCCAAAATCTCGAACTGAGTATTCTGAATAGCTACTCCTAACTCATTTTTAATAGTTCATATCCGTAAGCCTTATTTACGGTAATAATTCGGATGGTAAATCCATAAAATTGACCCTTCAAATTATAGCAAAATAAGAAGGTATATGTTTGTCTACATTTTTTTCTAAAATGAAATAATTTTTTTTTGAATCTGATACTAATGTATTCAAGGCCTATATATATTCTCGGTTACGATGTATAATCGTTTAAAAACTTACTCAATGGTAGAAAATATAGACTAAAATTACGAAAAGAAAATCATGAGGCAAAGAACTAGACGAGACCAAAGGCTAAACCCTGCGAATATTTTTTGTAACAGGTCTCATTGATAACATCCGATCAACGAAACTGCAATCACTGCTATGGAGGAAACATGACTATAAGTCCTCTAAATATACACCGCGTATTGCTTAAGTCACCCTGGAACGATATATGCAGAAAAATATTCATCCTTGAGATAACGAACATGACATATGAAGGTCAGATGCAATGAAGAGATGCATCAGATATAAATTCCCATTTGAAAGCAAAATGATTATATTTTTACTCATATTTTTACTTATTACTGTATTGTATTTTTATTTTTATTATTATATAAATTGTAGAATGAATAAGATACTTCATTCGTAAGAGATTCCCACGCATTTCAATGAACGGCATTCGTAAAAATAAAATTATGAATTGCCCAAATGATTTCGAACAATGAAATTCCGAGGTCTGAAATGGAACGAGAGACGAATTTGGAGGCTATCTGCTGAAGAGAAATCCAAAGAGAGAAGTTATGTTTCTGTCTTTATGAAGATTGATTGATGAGCCATCAATCCTTCCTCCAAAGGAGAACATAGCATATATAACAAGGGGAATTTGAAGTGAATGGATGGATCTGAAGCCATAAAGGGCATGTTATGATACAATGAAGCAATCTAGAGCGCCATTAATAATAATATATACATATTTATATTCACTAAGAAGTGAAGTTCTATCACTAAATTTAAATATAAGCAGGGAGGAATCACTCAAGCAAACACTCACGGTGAACAGTCACTTCTTTCAAATCGAATTTTTCAAGAAACAACTTAGTTATGGGCAAGTGGAAATCTGCTTAACCATCGTTACTTTGTAGATAAACTTAGCCAATTATCATAACCTTAAACAATCCTATACACAGTTTTTGGAAGAATATCTAAATTTCATACGGGCATTTGCAGCTCAAATATCCAGAACAAAGGACAATGTAATCTAATAAGATATCGAGATATAATATAATAAGATATCGAGAGGCAGAATAGCGCCCAAGTAAATGTAAGGTTCATTTTTATCATACAGAGAAGAAAGCATTACTGGATCCTCTGCGTGAACTATCTTAATATTTTGGGTAGAATCTAAAATTAAATGTAATGTTCCAATGAAAATTTTCAAACGGCCTACCTATCATCGAGACCTGGAAGATTATCAGTTAGCCGATTAAAGTTGATAATCTTCAGAATAAATCGAGGGAATATAAATGATGAGTGACCTATCATTCACGATCAGTAGTACAATTACTAGTAAAAAGTCCAAAAATACGAAAAAAATAGAAGAAAATCAATCATATAATTCTTACGTAAGAGTGAATAATTTCCCGATTCATTAAAAAGGAACTAACAAAAAAGAACTGAATAAAAAAAGGTAATGAAACAAAACAAAATCTCTTTACGAAACGTAAATCGCGGAGTCAAGGAATGCCTGAATCGCGGGTTATTAAAAATCCCGAAAAGTCGAGAGCACTGATAAACAGAATTGTAATAACTAGAGAATGTTTTTCGATAAAAAGTATCACAATATCTCTAAAATAGGAATTACGAAAATGCATAATGTAAGGGAAAAAATACAAACCTCTACGTCCTTTTTTCACCAAAAGTCCCGGCTCAAATATATTGTAGGTAACTGATAATAAGAAGTTCAGTCCTGCAAAAATGAAACATTTTCACATCATGAATAGCCGTTCTTTCACTTAGAAATGAATTAAGTTGTAACTTTAAATTGTAAATTCATGATACGTGATGTATTATTGCATATGTAACTTTTAAGAGCTCTATTTTTAAGTTACACTTGTTCATGCTTTGAAGGGATTAAACTGCAAACTATGCATCCTATTTTGTAAGCAAGGAATTCATTATTTGCAACCAATATTCGTGAGCAATAAAAAATAAAAAATAGAAGCGTATTCGAAGTATCTGAGCAGGAACAATATAAAGATATTTATAATAACTCTTTGCAGTACTTTTAGTGAATAAGTAAGAGATTATGTATATATAAATAATAAATAATTAAAGAAAGAATAATATAATATCTTTAATATTAAAAGATGTTTTTTTTGACACATAAATGAAATATAAAAAAAATTCAGTAAAATAAAATTAAAATAATATAATGATATCTTAAATATTAAAAGATGATTTTCTGAAACAGAAATTAAAAATATAAAAATATTTCAGTATAGTATATCTTAATTACATTAACCGTCAACGAATTTTCACTTACGAAACACCGAATATCTCCTCACAGAACAAAGATGTAAGGACGTAGGAATTGATAATGAAGCAAAGCGCACCAGGAAGGTTGTTTCAAAACCTAAAACGCCTTTAATTAGTCGTTTTCGCAATCGAAAGGATAACACGTTTCCCTTTTGGACGAAAGGAAATCTGTCGAAGTAAAGAAGGTTTTTGGAATAAAAGGAGACCGAAGAATAGAAAAGCGGAATCCCGACTTTAATAAGGGGGGTTGCGCCTGTTTGAGATGAACGGGGGTAGAAAAAGGGAATCGCTGGAGGGGAGAACAATCCGGCCATAACGCCATGTCAAATTACGCAGGATTTCCAAAACAGAAATCTCACGAACGTTGAAGCGGAAACAGGAATCGGCAGCTTAGGCCCCAAAGGAAAAAGGAGCGAATTTTTATTCGACCGTGCGAATCTTTCTTTCCACACACAAAGTGATCAGGGATATGAGAAATTCAAACTCGGAATTTGAATACGGCGTTCGTGAGGAGGAGGGAGGAATTATTCGATGTGATTATTGAACCCTGGGATTGAAACTTGATTGGATTCCCGGTATCTGGGCCCAAATCATGTAAAATACCTACCGATCGGATAAATATGGGACCGCTGGCCAATTCCTTCTGAGTAGGATCGATTCGAGAAAAATTAAGGAAAGCAACGACTGGCTACAATGATGGGAAACAATCCAAGAGCTTGGGTGCCGAAGGCCTTTATTTCGACCGTCTTTCAAATTTTGAGAGAGATGGTGAGAAATGACAAAGACGAGGACTTAATCCATAAAATGACGAAATCGTAGTTGAAAATGATGAGTGATAGAATAATAGAAAATGTCCATATACGAACAGAGAATATCACCAGAAAACCTGAAAGTATACCCACGCCCACCCTAAACCATTTCACTGATGAGGGAGAACTAGAGTTCAATTCATATTAACTCATAAGCGTAGAATTTGTAATTTTACATCAAGAAACGGGCTAATCACTAAAACATAACAAATTGGATAATAAAATCGAATAATATAATTTAATGATAATAATGATTTATTCGTATACATCTATAGGAACTCAATCAAAACCAATAAAACAGAAGGAATAAAAAAAATATGTTTTTTCTGTATTTCTTCTCATCCTGCAGGAAAAAATAAAATATTTATTATTCCGATTCTCGAACATCGTTTCAGAAATTCTCAACTTCTTGCTGAAACTTCTCAATTATACGAAGAATCCTCGTATCCGAGGTTACGAAAACGAAAATTTTGCAAGAAAAAGAAAAAGACCTTGCGATAGTCGCCCATTATATTTTATGGACTAATCCATTTTGCAATGTGTCAATGACAGGAAATCACGCATTATAATACTAGCTGAGATACTAAAACTACGAAGTCCAAGGATAATTTAACCCGAGGAGACGACGAAAAAATCTCTGCAATATTACACCATCTAGGTCGAATACTTTTCAATAGGGACCAATCCGACAACCTTTAAGGAAATACTCGTCGAAATAAAATGTCAAAGAACGATAACTAACTCCGCTACAAAGGGAGGGAGACATTCCAAAAAATCCCCATTTCGTTAAAATAACCTATGCGGGACTCTTTTGCGAACTTCGAACTCTGACAAACTCTATTTCACTTTCGACGACGAACAACTTTTTAAAACTTTTTCGAATCCAATTACCATCAATAAAAGGAAGTTAAAAGGGACTCTACCCCCTTCACCACTTCCATTTCCAAAGACAGCTAAAAGGAGAGAAAAAAAGGGAATGAAAAAGAAGCCTTAGATGATGGAAGGGGAGGCTGATTGGGGGCCTATAAAGACGCACGGGGTGTCTTTGAATGGAGTCTGACGAGTTGACCCTACTCAAACGACAGACGTCCTTGATTGAATTGCCAACGACAAAAGAAAATATTTCGTTTCATAAAGACATTTATTTGGATACATACGTGGCTTATTCTACGTTGATTTTTGCCTCTTCGAGACGGAAGGAAATAATTCCACAAAGGAAATATGCGCTATAAACGACTTCAAATAATTGGCTAAATTAACAGAGAGAGCGGTTTATAAACCAAGTCGGAATTGAGTTCATCACAACGAACGGGGTTTACACATCTTTGCCGATAAAAATCTATCAGAAACCAGGAAAAATCTTATACGATAAGTATTGGCGAGTTCTTCTAATACTACTTCAAAACATTACAAAATTCACGAGAAAATTACATCCATTCAGCAATGTTGACGTCGTAATAGATCGTAATTAGCTCACGAAATATTTCGTGTTACACATTTTACTTACTTAGTTTCGCTAGTGGCCAATTATGAGATAATTTGAGCTCATGCAGAGAAAAAAAAACACATTTTGTAACTTCCACAGAAAGTGTTTTTTTTTTCCTTCGCATGATGGCACCATTTCACAAAGTTAGGTTGGGACAGCTCAATTTGTAATTTGAGCTGAATCTTAAATGTATGTAAGTTATCGTAGCCATTATCCAGCATCTCACGGCGGAATTGTATAATAAATATACAAAATTAAAAATCAATGCAAGTTCCATATAGAGAAATACGATAACGAATAAACCTATGGAAGTTAAAATCAATCAATATTGAATAATCGCACCATAATAACTCTACCATCAAAAAAAGCTAACTAAGAATAAAACAGGATAAAGAGAACATTATTGAACGCTGCTGGCGAGAACTTTCTTCCTTCGGTTATCTTTGGTTTGATACAAGGCTCTCTATTGTGTTCCAGATCCCATTGGTAAACATCAACATACACGACTTTATACTCGCGCAAAAAATTGATTTTCGGTGTTTAGATTGGAGTTTCCTGGTTTCGTTTTTCCTTCCCTCTTTGCTTGGCATCTGTTTCGTGTTCCTCTTAACGATATCTGAGGCAGAGCGAATTCGACCACAGAACTCGAAACCCTACCATCAGTCGAAAGTGTTCTTTTATTCGGAGAATTTCACAACTCCATTTGTGAATGATTAAGTCAAATTATGTACCATATCCAACTTCATCTGTTCTCAGAAAATAACGAGTGTTCCCCAGCCTCTGACACTTATTGAATTTTCAATATTTCGTCTGCGATGGATACATATACGTTACGATAACAGCATAAAAACTTCCTCTTAAATGGAATTTTCGTTGTTTTTAATAGAAAAATATCCCCCCGTTACGATGAATTTGGGGTTTAATTAACCTTGTTATTTACGCTCTTCGTCCATAAGAAACTCTTATATGGCTCCCGGATGACCGAGTGGGCAATGAGTTCGTATTTGGCGGAAGCGGTCCCGGGTTCGACTCCAGATGTGTACCTATTTGTGCAAAGTGACCTCAACCGTCGAAATAATTTTGGAAATACCACTACTACTAGAAGCTCCTAGAGGCAAACCGATTCGAAAAATTTGCTTGTGCAACCGAAAATAGCAATTAATTTACTTAGTTCATTCAGTTTATATCCCATACCTTCCTTTCTTGAATATTTTCCAGTGACTTTCAAAATGTTTATGTACGAGTATGTCCACAGAAATGGGCGCTAACATGTTATTACTTGTACATGTTTAATATCACTTTCTATTTTGCTCTGTCAGACAACATCTAGATTTATACACCTATAGATAATACTTCTGATATGTTTTTATATTTTTTTTTATTAAAATTTTTCTTCCCCACCTATTACCTGTCGTCTTTTTACTCTTGGGTATAATGTCCACTAATATTCTCTGTGTTCATTTTCAGATATAGGTTGACTATTTCTTTCTAAATACTTTCTAATAATCTCAGCATATTTGGCTGATTTTTCACACAAAATCTACAGTATTATTTTCCAATTTACAGTATTATTTTCCAGATTCCGTATATTTACTCTTTGTGGAGGCTTGGATTTCCACACCGATTACTTAGTTTCTTTCTTTTCATTAATCTTTTAAAAGCGTCCCTTCCCTTTTCTAACCAACATAAACGATGGGTCTAACGTTAGTCTCATCAGTCTTCATCTCGCCAAATAAAGACGCCCTATTAATTTTTCCTTAGATGGACGCGCTATCCTCCCGATTATCCGGGGTATCCTCATGAACTCCACCAGTCTACGAACCACATAAAAATTCGCTCCACTCCCGCGAACCAAAATTACGAACAACAAAATCCTTCCGATTCCATTTACGACAAGCCCACCCTTCCAGACCGGCGCCCCCACGGATAATCGAGCTCCACGCACGCACGACCCTTCCAGAGAAAATAAGGAAGCCTGGAGTGGGAGGAAAAAACAAAAAAAGGCGAGAGAGCGAGTATTTTAAGAGACGAGGGCGTGTCGCGAGCGGTCAAGAGCCCTCTCCCTTCCAGAGGGCTTCGATGGGGGGCAGCGAGAGAGAAAGAGAGAGAACGCCAGTGCGCGCATCGTCGGCGCCTCCAATAAGAGGAGCTTCGCATCCCCTCCACCCCATTCTCCCACGGGAGAAGGAAATCCTTCCCGAGGGAGGAGGGGGAGGGACGCGCAGGTCCCGTCCCGCCTCCAATCCGACCACCACTTCCATCGCACATACTCACGGACACACGCACGCTAGCACACACCTAATCCATCCCCCTCGTCGGTGCATCGCGCGTGGGGAGATAATTCAGGCGGGGGGAGATGGGAATGGGGGGGAAGCGCCCCCCTGCGCCGTTGCTCTCTCGCGCCGCTGCTCAGGACAGCGCAGACGGAAACTCGGGCGCGCACGGCGTCCAGGGTGGAACGGAGACGCCGGGATTGATTGATTGATTAAGCGACGAAATTCGGGCTTTTTTATCCTGGTTCCTTTTTTTATGAATTGCTGAAAGTCTCGCGATGTTTCCGCAAATTGATGGCTTGAGATTTTCCATTAGTGTGCCGCAGGATTTCAGGTGGATCTATAATTTTTAAAGGTAATATCAGGTGAGGTGGGGTTGACGCAACCCTACGAGAATTTTCTGATCCGGGAAATTGTGTCGGCGTAAAATGTATAATATATTTTTGAATTAAAATAATCCAGCCAAAAAAATAGAGGTGATAAATAATATTCTAATTTATTTTATAAGGATAAATTCAATACATAACTAATCTTTTTCCAATTCCAAAATCCAGGCCTTAAGATAAAACAGGGTATTACCATAATAAATAATTCCATCTCATGCTATGGTCGACAGGTAATCTTTTTTTATAAAAATTTTGCAATGGAAGGATTTGCAAATCTGAACTAGGAAAAAGGAGCTACAGTATAGCGTATTATTTTAGAGAATTCCTAAGGATAGAAAAATAGATTTTCGTAAATGATCTTTATACATTATTAAAATGAACGTGAATATGAACTGAATCAAAACAACGGATGCCACTGGATGATCAGTAGTGAATATGGAAACATTAAGGATTTGGTGATCCAGAAATGCTTTAATAAAAAATTCAATAATATTGGTACACGGTCAATTCGATGGTGTAATGATTTTTTACTGGTTGCCTATTTCTCCTTTAGTCTGTAAGCAGTATGAAAGATAGGTATTACCATTTTCGACTGAGTTGCAGACGGCATAAAAATATTTAAACCATAAAATTCGAAAAACAACTTTAAAATGACAACTGTATGAGCCAACCAGAAAAAACCGAGAATCACCTCTTATCTTTTTCGTTTATTCTTACTTGTGCTACGTCCTTCCACGAAGTTACTCCAGAGCGTATCGATTATAAAAGCAGCATGGTGTAAGAAGGTTAGATAGCTGCGGAGATATTACCGGAATAAAAATGTTAATATATATTTACAGAGAAAACTAGGAGAATATTTATGTATAGAACATATACAAAGGAGGATATGCATAGAGAAATTATAGAGAAGAAGCGTTTATAATATTTTAAAAGTAGGAGGCGATGCAATCGACACTGAGATATAAAAAAATGAGCTCCAGGAGAGCCAAGTGTGTAACACGTTCGAGTTTGACAAAAGTGATCCCGGGTTCGATTCCCGGTGGGGGCTCACCTGCGAAATAATATCAGCTGTCGAAGCACTTTTAACAATAATAGAATTTAGCAAAGATATTTTAAGTTTTGCAGCCTCATTTTAACATTACGTTTGGCCTTTATCTACTAAGAATAGTTTATTTTATCATTAATCCTTACTTCATGAGCTATAGATGAGTAATAGTGCTGAACAAACAAAAGATGAAAGTCTCTCGGATAGCCTTGAGGGTAACTTATTCTTATTGTATTTACATTTATATATTTATTATTATATTTATATTTATATATTTTTTGTGAAATCGGTCCCGGGTTCAATTCCCGGTAGGTGTCTAAATGCACTAAATGACCTTTCCATACTCCTCGCACGGCATTTCAGATGAAACAGCTGCAAATTCTAATTTCCCAGAGGCTCGTAAGTGAGGAAGAGGTATCACTACGCGAGGAACGGCAGCGATGATGCGAATCTCTCCCTCAGGTTTTTAATTTCCGTGGAGATGGATGGGATGGATTCCTGGAGCGGTATTAATTGAGCCCTGAGGCGGGATCATTATTGAATTCTTCACGGATTCGCCTTTTGTTCGCGCCATATAAATTGAGTTCCGGTTTGATTGCGATGTGCGAAAAGATGCTGGGACGGCTCATACATATTGAAAAATGGAGATCGATGGCGAAGAAGTGAGATAGACGATTTTTAGTTAGGAGAGGAGACCGAGGCTTAGGTGCGATAGAAGTTGATGAAACTCGTTTTAAATGTTTATACCCAAACTAAATAAGGAGTTCCACATAGTGGTTCGAAATTCTTTATTTGCCCAAGGAGTTTTTTCCTCCGATACAACCAGGGTTGGATTCAGCTAGTAATAAGGCGGATACCGCCTCAGGAGGTGGGAATCAATAGAACGTACATACTTGGTCTAAAGGCCTTAGGGTAGAAATGATATGAATGTGGACTAGGATACTAGCAAACTGTCCTTTAAAGGACAAGGTCTGAACTAAGTAGAGATTCTTGAAGAGCTTGAAGATTCAGAAGTATATCTATTTATAACTTTAATCTTGAAATTATTCAAGTAACGTATTATATACCTTTTTACTAAAATTGGCGCTGCTTGGTATTAATCGAAGTCGAGAGTATATAAATGATTCTGGTAAGAAAAAGATTCAAGCATTGAGAGAACTGTTGCCTCACAAAGACTATGTATAAACATACCCAACCATATACGGACTAAGAAAAAAGTAAAAGATTTTCATTGGATACTGGAAGTGATTAGTTATGTGCAATAAAATGGAAATGACAAGTTGATGACTTCTCGAAGATTCGAAACGATTTCGAAAACCAAAAAATTTCTTTAACATTGTTAAAGTCGAAGTAAAAATAAAATAAAAAATCTTTTTTCTCCAATAGGAATACAGAGGAATCTACAAAAGAATCAAACCTTAAAAAAGAGAAAAAATTAACATTAATGAAACAACGGAAAAGACTCGAAGGTAAGCCGAGAAGTAATGATTTAGTAAAATTGGATAGGATAACGATATGGATAATTCAGATTAACGAAGGCATATACGTATGAAGTTGGGAAGCATAGCACGAAACATATTGAGGATGAGATAACGCATGGTGAGGCGGATGTAACATAAGATAAAGCAATAATAAAGGGCTGATTGTACGCCTTTATTTGGAGGAGATTGGCTTCCGGTCGTAAATCGCCTCGCTAAGGAAGATGGGAAAAGTGACTACAAAGCTTATTTCACCAAGATAATAACTCTCGTTTGGAATTTAGTCCTCATACAATGCTGGACCTATACCATCAACAGTTCCATCAACCGTCAAATATTAATCGATGTTACCAAATACATATTGCAATTCAGTAGCAATGAGTAAAAAAAATGACTGAAATTCACAGTCTCTGGCGAAGTCTTGTGGAAATACGTCATTACGAAGAAGAACAATTTGTACTTTTTCCAAAGTATTTTATTGAAAACAATGACGGAGATCAATCTCTGAAACTAGTCGTGTTTTGTTTCCTTTTATTGTTTTAAATAAAATACTGTGGAAAAATCCCAAGGAAGAATAGACTTGAAAAAAGTCCGACGGGACCGGGAATCGAACCCGGGTCTCCCGATTGCCGGTCGGGTGCTCTGTCCGTTGAGCTATCTCGCCGGGATTTTCCTGGGTGCACGCCATTACGTGCAAAACCACCCACTACCCATTCCTTGTGAAAATACTGTGGAAAAAGTACAAAATGTTCCTCTTCATAAAAATGACTGAGATGAAATGTGTGGGTGAGCGAGAATGTGTAGACCAAACAGAGATCAGAGCGATAACGAAAATCCTGTAATATGACTGAACGGATTCTTCAGGAGATAAAGAACGGCCTCATATAATAGTGAAGCAAAAAAAAAAAGATTCAAGAACGTCGATTAATCAGGTGAGAAAAAGTCGTGATTGAATGCGCGACGGGAAGAGAGGAGAAAGATTTATGAGCAAAGGACAACGGCGTTGGGTCAACGTGTGCTGAGAAAACAGAATTTAACAGAATTGCTATAGCGGATGGAGACGGTGGGGGAGAGAGCGAATTCAAGCAGCGGCCGATCGATCTACAAATCCCTTTAGCCACCAGCGAAATTCGAGCGTGTAAATTATTCATCCGAGAGGATATTTCTACTGCGGATAAAATGTGGAAAAACTTGAGTTTACGTTGATCCGCGCGATGTGAAGACAAACATACGGACGTGCAACCGCAGGACACAGTAATCCTCGTGATCTTTTCCTCTTAGAGAACGTGCTCTTCACATTCGCGAACAATAGGGATTTAGGACTATCATACGCCCACCGAAAGTATAAGCATTCGAAATAAAAGTGACTGGTGTATGGATGAAATGTGTTGAAATAAAACTTCATTTCCACGGAAAAATACTCAATTCCACTGAGATTCTTGGTAGTTAACAGCTTTATCTTGGGAGCCATCCTTAAATGACGTCATACATAAGGGGAAAGGGGGATCTAGGAGCACTTTGTGACGTGGGAAGGGGTTACCACAATATGATATCACAAATAAGAAATTTTTTGCGAAATCTTGAATATCATAACTGGACGAATATCAATTAATATTCTGATAAAATGAAAATGATTTTGTTGCATTAATTTCTATTTAGTGATATTTAAGGATTGCTGTCGGCAAATAGATGATGATTCATTTTATATCATATCTGCGTATTCTATTTTAATATTACTTATTAAGCTTAAATGTAATAATAAGGGGCATTGCCACAGTTTTGTGACATGGGGTAAGGGATGTGACGATTCACGTAACATTGGATCAGAGTGGGTCTAGTAATTCCAAAAATGCCGTGATATCATTTAAAGCCGGTCCCTAGACTATAACAAGTTTATTCTAATTTTATATTATATAATACCGAATAAGTTACCGATGACACTAATGACAAGCAGTGAATTAATTGAAAGATTAAAGAGTACAAAATGATGCATTAGTTTAATGCATTGATTTAAAAAACTTCTATCGTAGTTTTTATTTGTTATCTTTGGATACACAGAAAATTATTAAAGGCGCTTAAATAATGGATCTAATCAATATTAAGAATATTTTAAAGTTATTTGTTAAAACCTTCGCACCTTTTGAAACCTTTTTTCAAATTTCTCAAGAAACGATGGGCGATCGGAAATTCGGTTTGGCATATAGAAGTATTGAGCGGTCTAGTTTAGAAAAACCATAAACTCCATAAGAAGGAGTAATATAATAAACTGAAATCATTATAGTAAAAGTGTAAAGAGTACTTGGAAAGAATGTAAATCTATGAATGGCACCCTTGAGAGAAAAAGACGGTTTTTAACACTCGTGAGTTCGCACGAAAAGTATACATTCTCTTCTTCGTAGTTTCATCCTGAGGGAAAATCCCGCCTCTAATTGCTTCTTACGCTCTTGGTGAATCTAACGACGAAGCTCTAAGAAAAGCGTCAGCCACGTATCAACCCGGAAGACGCTTAAGCTCAGCGAAAGTACCAAGGAGGAATCAACTTTAATTGCAAACGGACTAAGGACGGCTGCACAGTCTCATTCATAATCCATTTAATCCCATTCAAACCCTTTCAAATTTCCCATTACTTAGGGATAATTCTTCCGTCTACCTCTCTCTAATGCATTCCGTAATCTCTTTCTTCGAACGGGAATCACACCAAGCTTTTCTTACGATAAGATTAACTACCGTTGGATAACCGTGGAAAATCATCATCTGAAACATCTTCGAAAAGCACGTTCCTTCTTTTATCATTAAAGAGATTGCAAAGGAGGTAAAATGTCAATAAACCTTAAAGAGAATATTAGTACAGTTATATTCAACGTAACCTGAAGGTAAGTGGAGTTCCAGAAACGATTAGAACCTCTACGAGCGATTTCTACACATCTTACCCACAAGTGTCAGACCAAATGATCCTTATCAATTTTGGAATGAATGTTTTATGATTTCTACTTCTTAGAAATATTAGTACTATAAAATATAATACTACATAAGTACTATTATATATAATATTGATAATAAGTAGAGTATAAAATGCGTTTAATAAGGAATGATGTATCTACAACCTAGAAATGCTCATAGAATCGCTCTGGTCGAGCTTCACCCCCTTACGCGGGTTGCATCCGATGTGATAAATTTATTTTTGGAACTAGCTGTATTTTAAAATGATAAATAAATCTTTCCGAATATTAGAAAAGGGTTAAAAATTCAATACTGTCAAATTAAAACCTCGAAATGACTAAGAATGATTTTTAAAAGTATAGGTACAGAAGAGGCAATCAGATGAAAATTCTTAAAATATTTTAGCATGAGAGGGTATTCCAGTAAACTATTAAACAGGGTTAACATTTAGATTAAAAATCTGCATACTTGACCTACATATTAATAGCTCATTCGTTTCCAACGGAATCAAACAGCCAAAACACTAACAATTTCCTCAGTTGAAAAAGAAATGTCTTCCAGATTGGCCGACTGTAATAAGCGATCTTTCATCGTACCAAGAAGAGATCTTTCGCAGCTCGATGCAAAAGAATCTCTCTCAAGTCACGCGACCAGTGAATTAGAGGGAAGAAGGTAAAAAGAAAAAAAGATGAGCACGGCAGAATGGAAATGACGGGAAACGCCTTCACACTGAAGGGGAGAGACGTGAATCGGAGGAATGGAAACTTCGATCTTTGAGAAAAGTAACGCAGATATAAAATGAACCAAGAGATCCTAGAATTACGATGATCAGTGGGAGCACGTTAAGGGAAAATCTGCACGAAGTCGAGTTAAATTCTTCAATAAGTTATGCCGAATTAAAGGGTAGGGATCATAACGGAATATCCTCGCAAGGGCTACTTCTACGTGGGATATTAAGCAAGGAAGGTAAGAAATCAACCACCCTCATTATATCTTAGTTTTCTCCGACCGCATCAGCCAAGAGAATAAAATATGGCTTGCTTAGTAGAGGGAAACATACGCGCTGTTGTTGAAGGTAATTATTTCTTTGGAAAGAGCCTTAAAATGCAGTGGATCGATTCGAAGCGAGTTTCATACAAAGCAAAGGCACTAATTTAAATAACTACATCCTCAATTCTGGCAAACATAAGCATCGACCCCAATATCTTCATACTAGTTAAGCCGTTGCATCGAAAATGTCGCTTTTTCGACAAGACATAGACAATGCGGTATAATTGGTCATAAGTTACTCTTCCATTGTTTTAAGCAGCTTTCTTAGTTTCTGCTAATATGCAATAAGTGAAATGGATTTCGTAAAAAATGATGATTTATTCATTTCTTATAAGAATAAGCACTATTCTTAGCTGCAGTAGTAACAAAAATTCCATATCTCCGGAGAAAATTTACTTACGAACCCAGTAATATTTCCAGAAAAAACTGGGTGTTTATTGCATGCTGCATGACTTTCATGCCTTCAAAAAGAATAATTATTTACATTCTAGAGAATTATCTCACTAATACCTACTTCTTCTTCTCGAAATTATCCTTCATTAATTTTATATCATTTTGATGTGTGTACTCCAAGAGCAAACCATCTTTCCGAATTATCCAAAAACTTTTACTTATCACTGCATTTTTACTTAGCTTAATCAAAAACACGAAAGATGCCATTTTATGAAGTATGAAGGAATTTACTTCAAAAATCACATTTCCATTAATATTTAGCTCTCTTGATGCTAACAGGGACACACCCCTTAGAGATAGAGATTCTTAGAGGAGCCAAACTGATCAATTCCAATCATTTTTAAATATAAGAATACACCTGTATACAGTACAGTTGGTGTCAAATTATGTTTTTTATGAAAAAAGAATTTTTATCTTTAAATCATTTAAACGTTACGTTGAATTCCATACCTTATTAAGTTTTGTTGGATAATTTCGATGAAACGTATTACAATCAATATATGATATTATTTTGAAACTATTTCACTAACAACCCAAATTATAGAAATAAAGATGGGTATATAGATTTGCCTGGCGATAAAGAAAAGGGTCGGTTTCAGATCTCAACCACTCTATCATCAACAATAACAATGAGGCTTACTAGGCTAGATGAGTGGTGAGATTATTTGTATTTGCTCATGGATTTGCCATGGGGACAAAAATTCTAGACTAGCCACAAGACTGTTTCCGGCAGAGTCATTTCCCATAATCCCTCATGGAGCCTCACTCAACGCGCTACGAGTTCAATACCATCGCGAAACCGACAGGTTTGCCGGAACCGAGAGAAAAAAAAGACACCCTTCCTTAATAAGACCCGTTTTTTAATCCCGTTGGCGTTTCCTGCCTCCGAAGACGAGACTGCTAGACGGCATCGCCATTCCCCGTTTCCTGCTCCCGCAAAAACTCGGCCGATTCCCATTGAATGGAAGAGATCGAGGCCATGGAACAATTACGTTGCCTACGACCAAGTCTTCTTCACACGTGACTGCGGGGAAAAATGTGAGGTGACCGTGGGGATAAGACGGCGTCGACTGCTGTTGGAAAGGAGGCCAAGAGCGTAGAGACAACACCAAAATCGATTCCATAAAATGCGCGCATGCGTGTCGCTCTACTCCCACGCCCTCCATCCCCACCTATCCAGAAGGACATCTACCGGATCTCGCGTGTGTGAGAGCGGCCGATACGGAAACCTTAGCAGTTGGCGGTGCCCCGACTTCACGGAACAATGGGCCGTATTACTGCATCGCTCGCGAAATGCTCTCGTCACGCGGCTTTGACTTCGCACGCCTCCAAAGAAGTTTCGTCATTAAAGCGCACGGCGGGGATTGCTGTTGATAACGTTGGGCTGCATGCTGAGACTCGTTGTTGCAGTTATAGCTCTTTTTCTCCGCAATATTTCTCATCTTTGGGTATAAGTTACTACGAGCTCCTAAATTTCGAAGTCGTATAATATTCGATATGAATTCATGATTTCTACTGTGATCTGACTTGTCCTATACATGTATTCCATGTCCTCGGACCAATAAAAATATTATAATTATTATTATTATTAGTATTACTCGGTGATTCAATGTAGATGAACGAATTATGGAGGACGACTAAAATATTCACAGTAATAAACAAATATTTGGCTGAAAAAATTCACGAATGCTACAAAATTCTCCGTTTTTAATAAATTTCTTAACAGAAATAGGGCACTGAAACAACAGGATACTTCAAATTTTTATGAATATTTCATTTATTTGCCAATGTCTCTATCCTAATACGAGTCAATATCCGTATTAATTCGCCTCAGAATTTTATTAAAAGAATAAAAAACCATCCAGAGACTTCAATCATCGAAAGTTTCCTAGAGAATTGACTAAACTAATCACTGCTTCAATTTAATATATGTTATCAGAAGCTTCTTCAAGTAACGAAGATAGACTGAAGAGCTCTAAAATTCGAGTATATGAATCTACTATATTTTTCCAACTTTTGTAGCATGCATAATGAATATACAGAAAAACTTACACAGTTCCGAAAAAGTTTACTTCTACTCTCATCAACGTGAACTCGACTTCAATTTTCGATAAATTATGAATGTGGGAACGCCCAGCCTTTCTCGTAATAAACTGGAAGTGAAATGGGCCTCAAAATTTTCGACCGTAACTGAATTTCTGCTTTCAGAGAAATTTATGCAGGTGAATCGAGCTTTCATAATTAAAAAACCGGTTGAATACCACGAAGAGCATATAATGCGATTTAATAAGTAATCATGACATTGGATCTCATCAGCAATGAAGCTAAAATTTGGCATTAAAAATATCCAGACGATGAAAAAATTGCGTATTCAAATCTAATTCGGAGAGGAAATATCAATTGTTAACTCAAACCGCGACAAAAGTCAATAAAAATCCAGTGCGTACCCTGTGCGTAAGAATGGGTATTAAAGCATAAACAAATGATAACTCGTTAAAAGAAATTTAATTGAGGAAATTCATCGATATATGATTTTAATGACTGTTTAGTCATCACTCCGCTTCAACCAATGAAAGATATGGAAATAACTTCAGGATCAATGACTGGATGCTTCTCAAGAGACACGGATATCACGGTAACTCGACAGCAGTTAACTTGTTTTTCCAATTTAAACTGTGGAAATAGTCAGATAGTGACTTTTACTCGTCTAATCATGAATAAGTTCCACCAATCATCGCCTGAACTTATCTTAATCATTCAGCATAGTGAAATGCAAAATAGAGAATTATTGATATTAACAATTCTTACTCAGAGACAGGTAAGAACAACGATTAATTTCTATCCACAGAAAAAATATTCTTATCAGGTTATATCCCGTAAAGTGCATGAGAAGTTTAATGCATCGGAGAATTCCATAATGAGCACCGAAAGAACCACAAAGGCACCTGATTTCTACTACGAGAACTCACATTAGCGTCACTCTTTCCTGAATAAAACTCTTCAGCGAGTCGACGTCGGCAACGGCGTTAACAAACCATACACGAAAGCTGCAGACAACCTACGAAAGTCCACCGCCTAATGACTACACGCGGAAAGGCGACACTTCCCCGGAAACTTTTCGCAATATATAAAAATACGCGCACCCCGACAACTATATACATTTACACACGCTCTGTCTTCCACATTTGAGAGAATAACCGCATTTTCATAACAGTCCTTCTTAGTTTATTCCGCAAGGGTTCTGAATATGACGCGACCCCGTATTAAATTATACCCCCGACTTTTACGGCGCTTGTGTTCCATATATAATTTTTAATTTATTTCGGTCCGTGAAAGACGTACATCCGCTTATGAAATTCAAATAAAACAGTGTCATTAGCGATGCCGGCCGCCCACACCTGCCCTTGCCTCAAAAGAGAGTGCGTGCCCACGTGTTGAATTTACGGCTTTTCCAAAGGAATTTTTGTCGAGGAATTAAAAGCCCTCGCCGCCGTGATTTGCGAACGCTACGGATTTCTTAATTACTCATATCGCCTGGGGTATTAACATAACGACCTCTTTTTCGAATTTATACTATTTCCACCGAGTAATTAGGAGGGGCAACTACGGAGAGAGAACGAATGGGGGAAGGAAGGCTAAAGGGGAAGATGGAGACAATTCAAAACTTCATTGTTAAAGAATTAGATGCCATTAGCTCTACGATTCTCATTAGGGATTAAAAGAGGTGAGTCTAAATTAAAGCTATTGCTAAGGGGATTAGCAATCACGCAAACGCACATAGCGCGAAATTAGAGTCATTCAGTGTATAATGGTAATCTAAAATTCCTCCTTGTGAAATACACGTTTCTTTTTTTACAAGCAGCTAAGTAAGAGCAGAAAAAGAGTAGAGCCGATATCCGAATCGAAGAAGTAAACTTCATCATTTATCTCAAAATTGTTTACCTCGGATATAATGTAAGACTCATTAGAATTTTTTAAAAAGTCCGAGGGGGTCGGGAATCGAACCCGTATTTTCCTAGGTCCATAGTATCTCCTGCAAAGATACCTCTACCAATTTCCTTTTTTGTTTAATCACTAGATTCTAATGATAACCTAAAAATAGATATAATAAGATTATTATTTAGTATGATTTTATTAGTGCAATAAAATTTAATTTAAAATTTTCGAGAAGAAATTTCATTCCCTCTCAAGGAGATATATATGATTCAATTCTACAATGAGAGAATGCATTTTCGATTCGATAATTTGAATTACATTTTTTAATAACCATTTTCTTCGTCGTTATAAAATAATATGATTTCCACGATATTTTAGATATTCCTCGTTATTTTCAAATTTGACCTATTACGATTGATATACATGGTTAAGCTGGAATGGTAAACGAATATTTACAGTTTATACTTGACGTAATCGATCAATGAATATCTACAGGGGAATTCTCTGGACAAGAATTTCTCAAAAACACACAAGACCTTTAATAAAGCTATCTTAGAAAGACTTCCTTGAGTATCATATCAAAGCAATTCCTTCGCAATATGGTAGATGGGTTTTGGGGGAGGAAGCTTCTCACCACATGGGACGAATTTTCCGCAGCAAACTTCGGCCTGACTCAATTAGCCCAATTCAATCTCAGCAGTAGATGAGAGAGCTAGCGAAAATGAAGACTGCCTTGGAGAAGCCTTTGAGAAGGCCTTCATCTAATATTTTTACAAAAATACGAGTGTGACACCGATGACCGCATCATTAATCAGATTACGTCTCGTGATCTCCTGTGCGTGCGTCACGCAGCAGGCAGACATAAGGAATTTGCACGCTATTTACTTGTTCAATTACATCAAAGCTACGTAAAGTTATACAAGACTATTGTTGAACATGACAGGGCAAACATCTCGGGGTAATGTTCAGAGATCGGATTTCTTCACTCAACGCGTGATATTTCAGAAGAAACGAGAACTAAAAATAGATAGCAGTTCACTATAAAACATTCACCAAAAACAGGAAAGAAAGAAATTTAAATCTCCTATTTTATTTTCAATAATTTATAACTCTAGTTTAGTAGATTTGAGCGATATTTAGAACGATAATGTGACTACATACCTCTTCCATCTTCTTGCGTAACGAAATTATATAATAGGATATTATAGGTTAAATTTTTCAAATAAAAAATACGAAATAAAATCTATCGCGGCATTTTAGACGCTGCAAAGAAATCCGGATATGAATAAACTAGCTGATCTATGAAAGTAGCTTACGATATTTCTCAAGCTTAGGAACAGTATTTGTGATAATACCTCAAAGTCAATAAATTATGCAAAATATTTTTAAGCACTTTATTTTTATTTTCGAAATCATATCGTCTATTAGTCTTTCTATGAAGAGGATAATTAATAAATAACAAGAGATACGTCGGAACGATTCTTCATAACAGCGTCAATAACGTTACATCTCTTGATACATTTGCAAGAAACTAACCATAATCACCACTAGAGACTACAGGTACTTTTTACAATAAAATAAATGAATTTAACATGTCTATCGGACAATTTTAGCTTATGGTTATCATCTTCACCAAGGCATACCATTAGTGCAACGGGATGGGTCGATAGTAAAGAAAGTCGCTCTCCCTAATTGGTGCGGGTACTGAGATGACCAATTGAAATGTCTTATTATTTTGAGGAATGAGTCGCATGGCAACAGGAGAAACCCTTCCAAACACACTCCGACCACAAAACCCTCTTCTGTCATCTGCGATGCATTAGCGACGCCGCGCACACTTGCAATTTGCGTAATTGGAGGGCAAAGCTCTGTACGTCTCTCCCCTTCGCTCTGCACAAACATTCCTATCTCCTGCATTAGAATGTTCGGAACGGAAAAAGATTCCAGAGAGAGAAATGAAGACAAAATACGCCGAAGATGGAACTTCAAAAATGAGGGAAAATATACATCCATCGAAAAAATTAAGTATGCGTTTCAGGGCAAAATTTAGCCAAGGAAGAGGAATCTCTCGTTCCATAATTATGGAATAGTCTGTTTAGCACATAATTAATACAATACAATTAATTAACAAAGGTAAACTTACGATGCTGCTTTTCTAGAGTCAGCTTACGACTCCATATGTATCATAAATTCGAATTTTTCACTAGAAAATACTAACCCTCTTTCTCATAAAACTTAACCAACATATTATTCGAAACATCAGTTGTGAGAACAAAAATCGTAAATTTCCAAAAATGTAAATATTAGAGGAATTTACTCAGAAAAATTTCTTCTCTGTGAAATTATCACCTTTAAATGTGATATTTAGAAACTTGTGAACAAAGAAAATGTAATTTTAAAAGTTATACCATTGACTTTTCTTTGGCTGACAAAGACCCAAAATAAACTTTCGCCAAGTACAAAAAAAACTTCTTAAAGACGGTTTTCGAAATATTTTCAAAATTGAATAACAGAATATATACCATTTTTTGCTTCTCCGACTCTTAGACCACTTAGATTGTCCGTTCCAATAATGCTTGAACTCTCTACTACCAAAAGTTCATCCCAATCTTACATTTGACTGCAATACAGCGTCCAGATGATGGTCAAGATGTAATAAAATATAAACTAGATGATACGCATCCTACGGAAAAATATTCCCAGGAGTCCTTCCGATACTGAGAAAACATCGAAAAAAGATGAAGCAGAGAGAAAAGTTTCGGAGGATGCAAGGATATACTTCTAAATATTCCGAAGAGAAAAAACAAAGTTGGAAAACAAAGGGAAGAAAAAGAGGGGGGAAGTGAAGTAGTAAATCATGTGAACATGGTTACGCAAAAATGGAAGCGAAAACTGAAGAAAACACCCTCCTCAGAATTTCATTCTGAAAAAGAGGGGTTGGTAAATTTATGCACCCATATCGTTGTTAAAGAAAGACGAATTTATGCATGAAAAAGAAATTCGCCAAAAAAATAAACACATTGGTCACCAAAAATCGTGTAGCCTAACTTCTATCAAATACATGGATTCTTTTTATGTGAGAGTGGAAGTTGATACAAGTAGGGAGGATAAAATTTGAATGGATTTGACAACGGAATCTCAAAGGTGGAGAAAGGACGAGGGGTAAATGGGAAGTCAGCATCCCTTTGGTGCTTTTCATAACCAATTTCCGTATCCAACCACTGAAAACTCAATTCTGCTGAGATCTCAACGTATATTACACAGGTTTATTTGATATTCATATAAATTGGGGTGCTAAATCAAAGGTTCCCCAATGCTTCGACAACTTTCAGAGTCATCCTCTGGTCGATTGGAAACAGAGGATAGCCTTCCTCGTAAAATTGTTCACCAATATCGTGGTCTTTAGAGCATGGGATTTTTTAATGAATATCAATGAACCCGGTCCTTTCGCCCAAAAGCCGTTGAGCGGTTGGGACGAAAACATTTGCAAATTTACGAAAGCGTAAAGATGACTGAATATGCAGAATGAAGGCGATAGTCGAAACACCTGCCCAGTAAATCTTAAAACCACTGGTTTTCTGGAGACTGCTGAAAGAAACTTTCCTAAGCTCGCTTACTATTTCGTAACAAATAATTCCCAGGCGTTCTTATGTACCGTAGAAAACCAGTCATTCTAACATAGAGTGTTTAAATTATAATTTCATGCTAGTAGGATATCCAACCTTTTGCAAGCCTCAACCTTGCTTTATGAGGGTTCCAGGAATTGCTATTAAATGAATGACCAAATGTCTTCCAGGTTATAAACTTGGGCTTACAGGTGACCACATCTGTGAGGTAAGATACCTTTACGCGTAATCAAGCATATTTTAATGATAATACCATCCATTTATGATTCAAAATCTCCATTATCAGAATCACATCTAACTATCTTACGTAATGACTTCAACCCCGGATAATCCGTAGAACCAGATGACTTCATTTAATTGAGTGTTATTCAAGTTGAGTGAACCAAGTGGCCAGACATACCAAGACATAGGACGTACGATAGCCACAAACCAACAATAATCTTCAATCTGGGATAAGAATTTAAATCTTATTTACAATAGAAGTACACAAGGCAAGATATACGTGGAGAGAAAAAACGCCTGCTTCACTTCGTCTCGATAGGAGAGCCCCACCTGCTCCCAGAGGACTCAGCACTCTCCCCTACTGTACTTCTATCTATCGAAAAGTTTCCATGCACGCAAATAATAACGATCGCCGCGGTTGTAAGGTTTTATCAGTCACGCAAGCCATAACGTGAGATATAGACGATTGTAATTCGCTGCTGCGAACCTTCGGATTTATTGCCCGCTTTATCTACGAGTAGCTGATTCTCATTTCTATGCTCTGTGGAATGGGCGCGACCCAGACATGCAGAACCTTGCACGTACTGCATTACGAGGCAGGATATCGCTCGTAATAAGGGTCGCATACGATTCGAGAAGGGGAGAGATATAATACGATGATCAATCTTAAGTTCCGTGACGAAATCTCGAAAAAAAAATCGATTGTGTGAAGGCTGAGGTAATGCGAGTTTTAATGATCCAACAGCCTTTTCGAAGCGATGCAGCGTCATTTCAGACGGACTAACACAGAAAATTTCTACTTCAATTAAAATAACATTATGATTAAATTTTCATTGAATGAATAAGTATCACCTCCCACAGCAAAAACTTCACCTGCAGCAAAAAGTATACCCAAAGCAATAACTATACCTTCCACAGCAAAGCTATGTCTGCACACGTGAGAACTTGCGAAAGACATAAGAAAAAGGAATGAATAGGATGTAGAAATTTTGCATTTCATTCCTGATGGAAGTACCGCCATAAAACTTGCCGTGATGAAATTTTAAGATTCAGTCTCCGTCATACTTAGTACCATATTTCATAGAGTCTTCAATATTATGGAAAATGGTAACCACAATACTAATTTCTATCAAAAGTTCTTTTCGTCCATTCGATGAAAGTGTCTTCCATAAGCCAAACTAAATAATGATAAGAATAGAAATATGCGACAAAGGACTATAATGTGCAATAATTAAGTGCAGTAATTAATTTTTAAAAAGAAAAATAAAATACGGCACACTTATACAATTTGAGAGCATAATACTAGGAAACCAGCAAATAGGTATTATTAATTATTCATTAATATTTTCCCCATTTAGTTTACATATTTTTGTATTTAACGCTAGCCTGTAGCACAGAGAGACCATTTTGGGAACAAATAGGGGAAAAATAACACCAGTAATGTTCGATCGAACATTAAATTTATACGATGAATTAAAAAAATCGTAAAAAAGCTACCACTGGATAAAGTTAAATTTCTCCGCATACAACAACACCTTCCAGTTGTAAACCAGCGCTTAGCAATACTACCCATCTACGACAAACATAGAAGAGAAAAATAAAAAAAGCCACATCACGCCCCCTAAAATTAAAAAAAAAACTCAACTCAGTCACATCCGCATACATAACGAAAAACACAAAAAATAGGAAAAGGTAACCGAGGTGAGAGGGAGCGAGCGGGACGGAAAAACGGTGGCAGAAAAAAATCTCGTTATGACTTAATTAGAAATTTAAACGTCTGGGTTCGGTTGATTATTCGCAATTTCGGGGCACAACTCGCGCCGATGGACAAGAAATTGGAAGGGACGAGGGCGAAGACATACGGATTAGATAATGAGGAAATGGAAGATGAATCGGGGGAGAGGCGATGCGTGAAATATAAATGGGAGTGCAAGGATGAAAGCGGAAGAGAAATGCAGGCGGAAAAAGATCCAGATGAAAGAGAGATGGAAAGATTAAGAGGCCCTCGTTAACGCTCGTTTCATCACGCCAGCGTTATTTTCAATTCCGAATCGTACGTACGGATCGGTACGGAAGGCAAAACTTCCAGGGGTAACGAATCCGTAAAACGATTAGACCCAATTGTACGGTTAATAAATGTAATTAAAACTGTAAGTTTACCCGGTGCCTCATGCTCGAAACGTGCTCGTAAATGGCTTGATGCGATATAACTCTGAAAAAAAACGATTATGATAATCAGTACGTAGTTTGGTGGTCTCCAATTAGACACAATTCAGTAATTTTGGAGGGATACGAATATAAATGGACTGAATATAATTATGTTCATGATGTCGCTTCTTTATCCGGAATTCGAAGCTGAGACCACACCCTTGCTGGACTAGCAAGCTAACACACCACCCAGACCGGGAAAAAATAATCATCACTTTACTATTGCTTCAGATGAAACAAATTAAGGATTCGGCATTAGTACATACTTATCGTTACATATTATTCGTTAGTACATACTTATAAACGTCCTTCCAAAAATACTTAAGAAGCTGATAGAAAACAAGCACAACGACCATAAACCAGTCTTCTGAGATATAATGATGGTAAGACCAAAACATGGGCACTGGATATATTTATACAAAAAAATAATTTCGTCTGGATAACTACGAAATGGAATCCAGAAACAGGATAAAACGCATTTATATACTTCACTTAAAACATGAGAATCCAACAAGTATAAAACACAGTTGAAAAAGAACGAGAATCAATTCAAGATATAAAAGAGACGACGGGTGAAGCGAATCTTGCGAAGGCAATGAATTATTAAAAGCCAGAGTGACGATAGCAAGAAAGAACGACTGCAGAAGAAACAAAAAGAACCAGAATAACGTTTGAAGCTGCGAAATCAGATATCCACATTCCCTACGCACGGAAGTCAAGAGGAAATCCAGGTGACAGCAATTAAGTGCCACCTATCAATCAATTGTAGCTTTGATGGAAACACGGCACACCCAATTGCATCCGGTTTAAAAACACTCAAATGAAATACTGCAAACCCAAACAACCATGCCTCGACCAGAATCTGAACACAAATCAACAGTGCTGATAAACTGACGTTACTCACCACACCACAAAACAACACAGATTAACACAACGACGTCTAACACACAAGGTAGTACAACAACAACTAACACAACACGAAACTAGCAAAAAATCTCATTGAAAACTACAAAACATCAGTTGATCTTATTCGATTTTCTACCGAGGATAGCTGGGGCAATACACAAGGAGAGACGGGAGATATAAATTTCCTGAGGGCATCACCCCTATCCTGAGTTTCCCAAATCCTTGCGATAAAGCAAATCATTTACGGACGAAACATTATCAGATCGGTTCGCTGCCCTCGGGTTTGGAACGGATAAATACCCGCTTACGTTCTTCGTCATGATTCTGGAAACTCTTTCTCAGAGAAGGAGACTGGGTGGGGAAAACTGAAGTAAACAGACTTGTACCCTTTTAATAGATTCATAGAATGACTCGTCCGTTGATACTCCATCGATTCCATAATAGCTATTAGATCCCACTACTTTCCAGTCCTTTTATACATTACGGAAGCAAAATACTGCTTCAGAACAGAGACTTAAGTAAAAAACCGCAAGGAATATATAATTTTATGGCGATAGTCCGTTCTACTTATAAAAGCCATTCAAATCCACTAATAAATCCCCGTGTGGGCATAAACATTACTTTTGTTTGATAAGTAATTCTGGGTAATATCCAAACATTCTGGGACGTAATTTATTTTAAGTATTCCAGCTAATTTAGAAATCAAATCGAATCGCACACGAATAAAAAAATCCGGACTCTAAAAATAATGGATCAACTTATGAGATATATTTTTGATTGACATAATAAGAGCTTTTTCTAAGTTCAAACACAGGCATTCTAAATGGAAAGAGGGAAATACTCACCGTTTTCTTATTTTTATTACGCAAACGATATTTACGAGTCCTCATTTGCAGTCGACAGAATCTTCGTCAGACTTCTAACTCTTTCGTCGGAAGTAAACCTGAAAATGAAAGAAAATCTGCATTAGGATCTTTAAAATTCACAGTCTCTGGCGATGTCGTGTGGAAATACGCCATTATGAAGAACAATTTGTACTTTTTCCACAGTATTTATATAAATATTTTATAATACTTTGGAAACACGGTATTTATATAAATACTGTGGAAAAGTACAAATTGGTCTTCTTCATAATTAGGATCTTTATTCCGAACTTAAGTTGATACTGTACGACAGCACAAATATTTATATTTCCGTTAATGTAAGATGCAATAAAAACATTACCTCACTACGTTACAAGAGTGTTTTATATTTCTCAATATTATAATCGACACATATTATTCTTAATCAGGAAAAAGAACTTTGATCAATTTGCACTACATTGTAAAGATTGTAGAAACCTTCTGAGGCCTTACTCAATTCTATTAAGGTAATCCTGCGTTTTACTCTCTTATCCGTGCTTAGCGACTTACGAGTTACTAAGACACGCCTACAGAATACATACATACAGTAGGTGAATGAGGAAAAGATTTAAAAAACACACACATAATCGCATACACGTGGGATAGTGAAGGAAACTCGATTTAAAAATAACAATGATCTCGTGAGATAGAGGAGATAAGCTGCAGTTCAAGTCCTCCCACACAACCATTTAAATTTCCACTTCATTAGATACTTCATTATCTTACGCCTCTTCCATTTCACGTGCAATTGTAGCTAATTAAAATTGCCTCTTGCGTAAAGTCATCATGGAAAATAAACTGAGTTGACCAATCCACTCTGTGTACACGTGGAAGAAAATATACGAAATGTGTCGGATATCGAGGCGTGTTATTTTCTTTACTGTAGGTTTGACCAGTTGCCCCGTGCGTCGGAGACTTCAACAAACACTCCAATCACTATAAAAGAATACATAAGCACAAAAACATACCTAAAATATATACCTTCATACCCTATATCAGTGTCTGTTTCAATTTACTAGTACCTCGTTGGTATCGATAGATATCGATATCTACTAATGACTGAACTTTGTGGGCAAATTCAAATTTTAACTCGAATATTTTTACCAAATGGTGAATTTTTTATTGGTTGGTCTATTAGTAGCAGAAAGCGGGAAACCTCCTTAAAATGGTTTGTCATTTAAATGTCTCAATGGAGTATAAAGGGAGAAACTCGCTGGTCATCAAAAACGGATCTTTGGAAATAATACATAAGGGCTTCCAGGTAGCCATGTGGGCAACGCGTTCGACTTTGATTAAAGCTGTCCCTGGATCGATTCTCGGCACCAACGAGCGAAAAGACCTCAGATGTCGAAGCACTTTTAATAAAACTACTACTGTAGGTTAAATTTTAACTACTATTTGATTGCTACTGATTACTGCTATTTGTTTGAAAGTTGTTTGTACTTGGAAGAACATTCACCAGGATAAAAATCTATCGATTATCATTGATTTTATATCATAGATTATTATCCTAGCGATGAAAAGTTCTTCCAAACATAAACAACATCCAAACACGAAGCTATGATCATTTACGTTCCCGAATAATAACTTTCAACACTAATTCAAATAATATTATCCCAGAACAATTCTAATTTTAGTGCGATCTTCGACAAACAGTCTTGTCGGTACACAAGCAACAACGACAACATTCGTGCAGAAACAAATCCATAGGCGCAAATCGAATCAACTCTCCAAAATCACACGCGGGCAGGGCGTAAAACAACAAAAGCGGACGTTTCCGACCGACCCATCGAGGTGTATCGGGTCGAAATGTATCGAACCGATTTATATCTCGAGTCGGCAACACAAAGGCCCATTCGTCCAATTGCAGTAAAACGTTACCGGCGAGAATAATCTATTCCCGCGTCCTAAAATGCATACCGAGATAGAATTGGTCATCGAAGCGTGACCGATAGCTGCAGCGTGGAGATAGCTCGGATGCTGGTTAACGCCGGTGCGTGGGGTGAGGACGCATGCCTAAATGAACAGGTGTCCGAGATTCCCACGCGTTGAGGGACCTGCGGAGAGGGAGTGTCGCAGTGTGTGGAGAAGGGAGGAATAAACACGGCCGAGCGAAACGGAATGTGCGGGAGAACAAAACATTTCCCGGAGAAAGCGAAGGGAAATGTCCCAAGGCGGGAGAGATGAAAAGGCCGATGGTAAGAATATGGACGCTGATGTATATTTAAACGCGGACCGAATGAGACTCGGGGCGGATTGACCCTTTGCTGACGTTCGAAGAAACTTTTCTGCCATTCGGAATCTCGCACGCACGCCGACTTTGATGGCGATTGAAAAGCGAGCGTTTGAAATTCAATGGACGAGCGTACATGGAAACGTGGGGAGCAAAAATATTTGGATCCGAAAGAACGGTTTTCTTAATATGTGCCCATGTTTTGAGCTGGCAACTGATGAATTAATTTAGCTATCAGTAAGCGAATCTATTTTTGTTCCAGAATAGTCACCAATTTTTAAAAGTATTAAAGAAGATGCCGATAAAGTGTAAATACGGAATTAAAAATTGAAGTATATAAATAAAACTTTATGAAGAAAAAACTCAACTTAATTTGAACTGGCAAGATATTTTTTTTAAATCATTAAGGAATTTCAATAATCAGTTCTTCTGTCAGGGATTTCTCTATCAATCTTTTGAATTTATACCAACAGGAATGGATTAATTAATAACTTTTAAGGCGAATCATTCAAATAAACAACGAATAAGAACTGGGATAAAATTTCGAAGGGTTCTGAAAATACAATGATATTGATCTATATCAATTAAAACATGAACGTTAATTTTATTACTTAAGTTTTATACAAAAATCCATACTTCATTTTATACTACAACAGTAAGCTGGAATTCAATCATTTGCGAAGATGTTTGGCAATTATAAAAATAAAAATTCAGAAACGTATATGATTCAATATAAAAATAAATCCTAAAATGCACGATGCATTAAATATCCGAGTAGGTAAACGTAAACCAATAGAAAAATTCGGCATAATATTTTCTTTTTCTCGTTAAAAAACCTGTCGTTCAAGATGCGTAAGAGAACGAAACAGTACGTAATTAATTGGCGTCCTTTGTACCAGTGCGCTCCAGTAGAAAGAAGTCATGCGATTCGTTGAAACACAGAAAATAGTAGTACCAATCGAGCGAAGGTACCATATCCGAGAGATTGCGAGACTTCCTTCTCTTTGCGTTTTCTCCCTCAATTCTCCAAAGCGTATCTCTCCATTCACCAACTCTTTTTTGCTTCACCCTCAGCTATACACTCCTTCCCGCATTACGTTCCGCCTGTATGCGTCACCACGTCGAGTTCTTCATACCGATTTCACACCCTTCCGTGACATTTCACCTACAGCCATTCCTTTCGATTCCACTTCTCAAATCACACTCGAAGGTAATTTAAGGGAAACCAGAGACGTTCAACCAAAGTAATAAAAATGACGAGTTTAAATGGGAGTTTCAAATCATGGGTACAAGAAGAGACTCTCCGAAGTAATGATCAGAAGAATTTCCACTTTTAATTCCCAATTGCTGACATCCAGTGATTATAAGTTTGGTGTTTCAGGCATCAAAACAAAATTTCTTTCCATTAATCGTAACCACAATTTTTCTCCTAATTTGCATAAATTAAATTCTCGTAGATTGTTATTTGCAAAATTCGACTAAATCCCGGAATCTAGGTTCGATTCCCAGTTCCGTCACAGTTTTTCAGGTTTTTGTTTTCCTTGTCATTTACACATGTATACGATATTAATAGTATTGTTAAAGTGTTTCGACATTGACTTCATTTCGCACGTGAGCTGCCATAGGAAATCGAACCCGGGACCGCTTTCCCCAAAGTCGAACATGTTCGAATTATGGAGATGTTGTACGTGTATCTGGAGATAAAACCATTATCTTACAGAACAACTTGAGAGTAATTCGAAGGGATCTAGGATTGACGACTAGATTTTGATATAGCTATGACTTCTATGCGTTTCAAAAGCCTTACTCGAGCGCCAAATCAATCCCTCTCATACCCTTTGGAGTATGTCACCATATACACCAACGATATGAGCCCAGAGGTTGGTTTCCATTCCATATTTCTAATCACAACTTAGAATAGCCCAAGGATCGACAAGGATGTTACGCTAATAAATTGAATAAAATAATATCGAGGAAATGGACGAGATTCTCCACATCAATTCATAACACGAGCTTAAATCCAATCCACGGATACTGAAAATGACAGCAAAACCTATACACGTGGACCTCTCAACCTCAGATTCTCCAGAGAAAACGAACCCTCCCAAGAAAGAGAAAACAGGGAGGAAATTGGATGGAGTAAAAACAATGCCGAGAAAGAAATCGAAGGGTGGGAAATCCGGAAGGGATAATGGATAGAAAAGAAATAAGAAGAGAGAGGGAGGAAGGAAAAGAAAGAGGGCGGTAGAATACCGTTTTAGCGCTTAGATTTGAGGGTTTTATGATTCACTTAGCGCCTCCTGATGGCGTTTAGCACCACGGCGTTATTCTGACCATCTTTGAGATTAATAACGCTAAAAATAGCGTCTCTTACAATGTCTTCCACTCGTAGTACGTCTCACTTTTTGTAATGGTAAAGATCAGACACTCATTATTCGAACCTGAATGTAGCGTTGAGTTTTTTTCTGGTAGACGATGTTTCCATGTGTTTTTGGCCTTTTCTAACCAGGAAACAAATACAAGCGATTTTTTCCTCTAAAAATCGACACATAAAAAGAGAATATAAATTTCAGAGTCGAACCAAATGGTAAAACACGTAAGCAAAATATATATGAACGAAAGAAAAAATATGGTCACGAGTAGTACACATTTATTTATAATTTAGGGCTAGCATCGATTGCTTTTGGTGCCCATCGTCAAAAATTTGATTCAATATAAATTTTTTTCTCTGTCTTCATAAGATCGATGAGAACTAAATATATAGTTTTTCCTAGTAAAATAAGATAAAAGGTAAAACTACGCTTCCAGATATACTGCATAACTTTTGTAATAATTAGATGTAAATATTGAAACTATCTATATGAACGGAAATACAAAACTTAAAATTCGATCAAAAATCATACTGTGACGATTCCTTCGAAATTCTTACCAACCCGTCATTTTCCAACTTAAAAATTACTCTTTTAGGAAATCTCTATTCGATGAAAATTCTGCGTGAAAAGATTACTGGAAAACTTTAAGATTAAACATCTGAGACATATTCCAAACATAAAAATTCAAGGCTTGAGACATCTAGCAATCAGCCACACCAAAGACGGCTTCGGTCATTAAAACACAGGCACGTAAAACACATTCGCACAATTCCATCAGCGACTTCCCGACGTTTTATGGACACGTAACGGCCCATTTCCAAAGTTCACGCTCTTCTAACTTCTAAACACGGCTTTCCCACGGAGCTGTGGGGGTGAAAAAATTTCTGCTCGCAAAACTTCGTGGAAATGAACTCGGAAATAATCGCGCAGGCTGACGTTGGAAGTTTCCTTGTATATAAACACGCCCGTTACACAAACGGCAATGGATGGACGTGTGAGAGAGAGAAGGGAAAAGAAGCTGACGGAGGAAGAAGTTGGAGGGCTAAGATGGAGTAGGAGCGAAAGACAAAGAAAAAGGGATCGAAACAAAGGTTGGTGACTGGCCGTCGGGGATGGGTTTTAAAGGTACGGAAGAAAAGGAACGAGGCGATTGGGAGGGAGAACGGGGGAAAAAAGAGAATTTACGAGAGGGAGGCGAAGCGGGGGAGGTGAAGAAAGTGTGTCGGGGAGAGGGGGTGGAAACAAAAGAACGGCGGAAGAGGGATTGTGGGAAAACAAGTGGTCGGCTGTGATTGTTATTTCGTGTAATTAAGATCACACGGGGGACTGCGGAAGTGAACGTGTTTGTGTTGGATATGGTGGAATGCGCCACTTCATGCTCCGACATACTACCGGGACGTGAATGATCGCGTCCAGATAAGCTTATCGATGATTATTTTGATTTAACGCATCGAAGAAACTCTTTCTGGAGGACGCCTCGAAAAGTACGCGAGCGGAAAATTGCATCTTTAATTGCTGCAGCAATTGCTTTGCGCTCCATAACAAGAATTTAAAATAATTCCGCAGATTCGCGAGTAACTTTGAAGATTTCCATGACAAGAAAAATAAATATATAAGAGAAAATTTTCACGAGAAAACGTTATGATACATAAACTGACGAGGAAAACTTTTCAAGAAACCGTCCTTCGAATCCTCCTGATTCTGAAGCGTGACAATGCTGAGGCATTACTAACAGACAAATTGCATGTGAAAGTTTTCTACCACTCTACTTCCTCTGTGATAAAACCAGATAAATATTCCAAAAAAATACCAGTAATATATCCAGTATAAGTCATTAATAGAAGCTCAATCAACAAACAGATAGAATTAGAATATGACTTGAGTCGAAACCAGTCGGATTAAAAATTTGTTCCGTGGAAACTACAAAGTAAATTTATTTCTCTCCTTATGGCGTTCCACCAAGAAGACTAAACATCGACTATATAAGCTAGGCAAATAGGAAATACCAATGTGTACATAAGCGATAGAAAAGATACGGTAGGATTTGATATGACATTCACTGCGTACAAGAAATTATTAGGATATATACATGGGTACCCATGTGATAAACAGAGCGAAATTAATTATACATAGCATTCTACCATCATCAATAACCATTAGTCCTATGATAAACCACCGTCTTCTAACATGCCATACCCTCCTTTCCCCCTAACCATGAGATTAGATGGAAGAGAGGTTCACTTGGGCTTAACCCCGTCTACAGAGGGTCTATCTATCTATCATTCGTGGAAAATAATTTTAGCCGAAATACTGTTACCATTAGAGGCCACATGATAAATTTCGACACACCCAAAAATGATTCCTCAACGCGAGAGAAACCAAAACTCTCCTGAAAATAAAATCCAGGCGTGCTGAAAGAACCGAGGACATGCTTTCCTTTTCAAGCAGCTTCTTTTCAATTCCGAGCAGAAAGCTTAACGAACTCGGATGCAATGCAGCGGCATGCCCATCACCGCGAATGACGTTTCACGTGTTGAAGGATTCGCCAGCAGCAGCGCATCTGGCTTCGTTAGCCATTTCACGGCAAGACGTATTCATTAAAAGCGATACCACCCACTGAAAAAACCAACTCCCGACACAATCATTATCGCTCCCGGTTTCATCAACCGATCGGGAAATTTCCATTAATTACCGACCAATCTAAATTCGTTCAATCTGCGCACCAACGAGTGTCGTTCGAAGAGATGCATCGCGACGTTCTAACGACCGCCCCCACCGCCCCATTTCTCTTCCACCGCCCCGGGCAACGCCTGTACCACATCCCTCATCCTAGAGACCCACGTTATTGTTCGGAGGGAAAAAACATCTCTCTAGAAGGGAGGAGATCTCCCCCACGGCTGTCGGGGGGGATGAAGGATGAGGGCCCGTCGCTCCGGTAACCCCCACGCACGCCCCCATTGGCTGGGGGCCCGAGTCACGTGACGGCCCCTCCCTCGCCCCACGGCGGGGCGACCGAGCGGACCTCTTCGTTAATAGAGCGGCGGCGGTGAGGGAGAGAGAGAAAAGGAAATTTGAAAAGTTCGGATGGGGGAGGGAAAAATTATGCCGGAGAGAGAGCAGAATCTCCGAAGGAAAGAAATATACACAGCACCGCTGATGGAGATTCGAAATGGAGAGAGAGAAACGCAGCGGGAGAGGGAAGAGTGAGGAATCGAGAGGTAATTTTCATCTGGAACGTGGTTGAAATAAGACGCGAGGAAAGTAATTACGGGAATGTATCTCTTACGGGTATCGCTCTGAGGATAAATTAGGTTTTATAAAAATAGGTTTTTTTAACCCGCAAAATCTTTCCCTGTGCTCGTTTCGATTCAAAAAGCTACGACTTACTAATTTATATATATTTATAAGGGTTAGATGTAAGAAGAGACTTTAAAGTCTCAATCTCGCCCTAAATAAAGCCTATAATTATTATTATTTATCCTCAATGACGATGAGTTAGATGAAAGTATGGACTAATAAATCTATATCTAGCCCACGATAAAAAAGTTTCATTATTATTCTCACCAACTTAATTCTTAGAAAAATATAGAATATATTGCGAGATGATAAAATATCTTGAAAATACCTCGAAATAAAAATTGGATCTAATGCATGATAGAAACTCGTAATAAAACTAATTGTCAGTAAAAACAATAGTAACTAGGTAATATAGCAACAAAACTAGGTAATATGATGTTAGCCGGATTGCTTTTAACGCATCGGCAATAGCTATATTGTGTGCGAACGAATTAGTCAATTAATTCTGAATTTTCTAAAATCAATCGATTCATTTCTAAACTAAGAAAACACTTCTGAAATAGACTAAAAAGAACAAAATAAACTACACAATCTTAAATATACTAAATAGAAAAACTATACAAATACTACAGTACACATAAATTCTAAGATTCTAGTTGAATTTTCACTTCCCTTCTAACATCTTCCCTTCTCACCACCTGTTTCTAAATTCTTAACATTACTCAAAATATGACTTAACGCATTAATCGCTCAAGAGCCGCGCCCCACCATAACCTCAAGTGGAAACTAAAATTCTGACCGTAATAAGAAAAAATAAATGAGAATGCTTCCAAAGATACAACTTCATTTCACAGGAAAAGATCAAATTTTCCTCGAATCAAAAAAAATTCGCGAGGGAGACGAATAAAATTATGAGGAAAAATTGATAGGTAACGGAACGAATTTAAAGGGGAAATATTGATACGGCTCCTTTAGCTTTAACCAAGCGCCGCATTTACCGAAAGGCGCACAGCTCGTTAGCTGAATGCCCAACTCTCACGTTTTGTATAATATCTCCTTGTAACCTTACTTACGACTGCATGAAAGTATCCCATAGGAAAAACTTCCTTCTACTAATTGACCAAGCGATTTTTAACAGCCGTAAAAGCTTGCAGGAAATCTCATTAGCTGAAACAAAGGTTTTGAGCAAATTCCTTGGTATTTAGATGCACTCTTCCGAAAATTAATTATTACTGCGCCAAGAACGTTTTAAACTGTACCACTGTGTTCTTTCGTTAAGAATGCAAGCAATAGATTGGCTAGGCAATTCAAGCTTACATTTATGATTATCTTTCTCTCGGTATGCGGGATAAGGATATTGCAATTTCGAAATCGTTACTTCCCACTGATTGGAATGACTCATTTCTCTTCTTAGATTCATGAACAGAGATATATGATTAAAATAGGAATGCTGTAGTACGGGTACATCTTCTTGCAGATAGAATAAGATGATGAGATATATTAATTATATGATTTATATATCATGAAGCTATTATTAGGACTACTAAGAGTACAAGAACCACACTAGGGGAAATACTGGCGCCTTTCGGTCTAAAAAGTCATCAAATAAATATTTCTGGATTCTCATCATCATTCCTGATATATATTACTCATGCCACTAGGGACGGATTTATAATTAGGCTTCAGTAAAATTGTGCTTATGAATTCTCAAAAATATATTACATATTTTTCAAATTTTAAAGGCACAATGTTTTTATGGGTACTTTTATTTCGCCTAAAGAAAGATTTCGAAAGAACATATTTCCTAGACTTACTCAGTATTAAGTCTACGAAATACGTTTTTAGACTATTCTACGTAATTATACATAATGTCACTAAATAATGTAAAGTCCATCAATCATTCATACCGAAGTAAGGGAAATACTACTTATAACTCAATAATTAGTTTATTCTTGTCATAGTAAGCAACTGAGTAATCTTTGGCCCGAATTTATACATTTTTACGAAAAAATCGAGTTTTAATTCTCATAATTGATATCGGCTTCATTGCTATTAGAGCCTCTGATAGCTTAGATCCACCTCCGTATGCCACGATGGCTTTCATATCATCACATCCATTGCCAACCATGACAAAAGCGAACGAAAGATACCTTCTCCACACAGCACCACAACGCACAAACAGACGACTCCAAAAAGGCGACCACTCTCATCAGAGAGAATTCCCGTCCCCGTAAGAGATAGAAGGGGAAAGAGAGAGAGAGGGCGATGTTGCATTCTATCCCCGAACCCAATTACGCATCGATCCCGTGGAAGAGGGGAGAAGCGGTGGTGGGGAGGCAAATTCCGAATGGAGGGAGCACATAATTGGACCATGCGGAAGCCATACTGGATGGGATTTTTTCCATGGTGCAAGTCGCACGCGCGCGTACATGCAGCGGGGATGCGCGGCGGTGGTGCGCGCGTCAAAGCGCATTTGCGTGGAGCGAATAAACGGACGGGGGGGCGGTGCGGGGGTGGGATCGGACGCAGCGATGGAGGCGACCGCTCTTAATCGCCGCCTTTGAATGGATTCGATCAGATCGCAGTTGGGTGGTGAGGCAAACGGGTTCCAAGGACGAATCCACTCGTTAAAAAATGTGGACGTCTTCTGCGAGGGGTTGCGGGGATTAACTTTTCGCGAAAGAAAACCGCGTGGGGAAGTAATTAATGTGGCTGGAAAATGAGGTTTTGATTTCGTCTTGGATTCTCGCAAATTTTAAACGTCATTGTATAATTTATTACCTATTGAATTTCTAATATACTGAACACGATGAAGCAGGAACTTATAAGTTCCCATGTAGCAATTATCAACATATCCACGGAGGATAGAAATAAACTACAGTCAACTGATGAAAATTGAAGTTCGAAATATACCCATAACCATTCTGTTACTGTCTACGCAGAGGGACATGTTACAATTTCTATAGGAATTAGTCTAAAAATTCGGTTTTTC
This sequence comes from Pachydiplax longipennis, assembly GCA_036926295.1. NCBI lineage: Eukaryota > Metazoa > Arthropoda > Insecta > Odonata > Libellulidae > Pachydiplax > Pachydiplax longipennis. The sequence continues at coordinate 39,321,774 of JAVFKF010000009.1, read as the reverse complement.
TGGTAAAAATGGCAATAAAATAAACCATTACGCATTTAGGAAAAACACCGGTGCCGACACTGGTAGCATTTTTAAAAATATGTTGAAAATGGGTATGGTTTATTTTATTATTACTTCTCATTGCTTTGTACTTCCACCCGGAAAGGCTTCAAAAATCGTTTGATCAGTTTTTCTTATTTTGTATAGCATTTTATAGCCGCGTTATTAAATTATCTGAGAGGCTAGATGTGATTTTATCCTAGGTGAGAAAAACTCGTTAGTTCAGGACCTCAAAAGTCACTACAACTGATGAGAAGCGTGATAGCTTTTACCTGCTTTCCTAGAGAAGGACTAACACTCAAGATAGAAATGGCTGATCGGAAATGTAATTAAATTTTATTTTTTACGATCAATCCGATCAAGTAGTTGATCAGCGGAAAACCCTCTCACACAATTCTCTTTCTTACCCCATACTTCATTAAAGCACTTCGGGTCCCCTCACAGTCTTCAGAGGTCTCTGGAAGAAATGTTGTTTCTCAAGATCGTGATAAAGGGTTTCGGATTGGAAATTGGAAAAAAGATTTCAGGTAAAATAAAAGCTATTGAAGATGAAGAGACTCGTAATGAGAAAAGAAAAAAATTAAAAGTTCGAAATCCCATTCCAGAAACCGAGCTGAAGACAGACTAATCCAAAGAATATGATTGGGAAGGGGAAGAAGTAAAGAAATTAAATCTTTCTCATAAAAATACGATCGGAATTCGTCGTGAGCTACTCGGCGTATTTCACACATTAATTTACAAGTAATTCCACATTCCAGAATCATTTTCCAGCAAAAACTGTGGTAAGGAAGGGGTGTTATCTCTTGAATTAATTCAAAGGTCATACCAGTGAATTAATACAAACTGGAACTGTAAGTATACCTGCATTCAGGCAGATCGAAAAGTAAAAGGAAAATGTTAGATGGAGATAAGAATGATCCACCTACAACAGTTACCTCAATAAAGATGATTATTTACACTAGCATATTCGCCGAAATTCTATCCATAAGTTGCTGAATCCTAAATTACGAGTCTTCTTTAGTTATCAACCTTCTGGTAGATTGGCAGCATCTTGCCGGCTTTGTCTCAGTTGTTCTTTTTCTTTCATTTCTTTATTTTTACATTCCATAGCTTCGATAATTTGTTTAATTTACGATAACTTTGGCCTTCCCCTATACCATGCTTCCTTTAACATAACCTTATATTACCAGTTTTACCATACGAGGGTGGTCTGAAAAGTTTCCTACCCCAGATTTTTCAGATATCTTCAGAAAATTTTCAGAAAATTTCAGAAAACATGTCTAGAAATGGCGAAATGTCGGTAACTTTTCAGACCACCCATGTATATATACCAAAAAACTACCATTTCCTACTACCCATGCGAAAGAATGTGCAGTGAGCATTTTTAACAGAAATTTTCGGCGTACCCAATACTCGAATATGCTCCAAAACATTCATTAACCATGTCCAAAAAAAATTAAAAAAATGTTCGAAATAAACATGTTTGAAGACTCTAGCCAAACTCAATTCACTCGGTTTGAAGACATTTCAAACCTATAATCAAAGTAATAAACTTCCTTTACCTCAGAAAATAAACTCCAATCCGAACAATGAAAACCCAGACTTAGCGATTCACCTCATGAAACATGAGCGGAGTTCATAGCGTCTGGGATCATTAGGAAAATTCCGACTTGCCTAGGATTCGATGAGAGAGGAAGGAGGGATTCGGTAATGAAGGAGGATTCGCGCCTGGATAGAGAATAAGAGGAGAAATTAGGGATTGAATGGAGGTAATTGGCGGAGCGGAAAGAGAATCGCCGGAGACAATCGGAGTGTGGAATAGAATGGCTTGTCCAATAAGGGCGTCTGGGAGAGAGAAACAGTTAACGAGGAACACCCGATCGACTAAATTTAATTCTCCGCCCGACATGGGGGCTGTGAATCAGTTTCCCCCTTTAATGGATTGTTTATTTTCAGACGGCATGTGTGGATGCAGTGAGTCTATATTTAGCTGATATTACCGGGAATGGTTGGGATGATTGCAAAAAGAAACGTTTCGAAACCTGCAGAGAGCAAATGGATATTAAACGGTTTTTTCTTGATAAGCAATATATAAATCTAACGAACTTTAGGATTTAATAATAAACTTTAGAGTGAAAGTTGAAAAATCTTAATATAAATAATTAAAAATTACTGAATCAATTTTGATAAATTTTGTAACAGAGGGAAAAATAAGAAATTATTTCCTCAAAACTTGTGAAAATGAAACTTGTAAATCTTGAAATCATACTAATATATAAATTTATATATCGGCTGAACATGTGCCATCCAATTAATCCAAAGTTAAATTAAATTTGATGATTTAACAGAAGGGACTTTTATAGAGTAATTAATATTTAAAACGTCAATATTTTATCGTGAATATATGAATGTCAAAGACACTCGACAAGCAAGCATTTCTCACTGAATTTTTAAATTCTCAGGGAATTTCTCTGTTTATAAAATACCTCAATTATTATTGAATAAATACTAATCAAGCCGGAGACGTTCTGTGTGCCTAATTATGAATGCATTTTATACTGTGTAATTTACTTGCCATATAATTAAGTCCTTATGAATTCCGATTCCAAATAAAAAATAACAACAGAGGAGGGATCGTCGCCAGTTGCGTTTCACCGATTCCATTGTGGCCGCGACGCTAAAATCACCGATTCGAAAACCATAACAGCCCCTCCCCGAGAAGGAGGGGACGTAAACGGCATTCCCGACCAAAAGCAGAGAACAAATTTGACTAAAACGCGTGAAAAGAAATCTTCCGCACCGACTCTTTTCAAAAGCCGTTGTGTACGAAAAAAACTGCACCTACCGAAACCGGGAAGTTGGGCAATTAGCCGAGACAAGGACTTGCAAATTAAATTCCCGAGGAAAGCGTCCGAAAAGAATACTGTTTGGATTTAATTACTGCGATCGGCCGAGTGCCTTGATGAGATGGGAACGAGGATCGCGGATCGTGAATGGAACGCCGAGGGATGAAACTCGCATGACACACGCAATTGCCTTTTTCGCGACTATTTTTCCCTTCGATCCACTTCGAGAGATTAAAAAGGACTTCGCGAGCGGACGAAGATAGGAAGGGGATGAATGCGAGATAAAGGGGGAGGGACGGCGAGAATGGGGAGGGAAAAAATGAGAGATCTGAATATGGTTCATCCGTGGGAGGGATCAATGGAGAGCCACTTCACTCGTGGAACTTGCAGGAAGGGCGGGAAAAAAAGCCTTCGACGGAACGAATTTGCGAAAATCTCGAACAATCGGACTCCCTGGAGGGGCACGAAAGGGTGGGGCGACGGTGGGCTACGAGGGGCAATAATTAAATGAGGGGCCAAAGGTTCGCTTGCGAGGAAAAATGTAGAGAAAGGGTAAGAGGTGAAAGTTTTGGGAGAAGTGGGCATGAGGACGAGAGTTATTGGGAGGTAAGACTATATTGCTGAGGTGAAGCTCATAGGCGAGGTTTACAATTATGGGGCCGCTGTCGGCAGATATAGGAAAGAACGAATTTTACGTCATATGTGGATAATTTTACTTTTCTTATAATGGTAGGATTAATGCATGATACGATAAAGGACATTCTATTGAACTAACTACAACTTTTTCATTAAGTTCCAAACCTTCCCGAAGATACATTAAATAGTCAATTTAAAAAGAAACGAAAATAATAACAACGAACACATACAACTATGCCCTAGCCCAGTTGTGGGGAACCTGCGGTCTCCAAGCCAATACTGGCCATTTTGGGCATTCATTAAATCATTCATTTTTAAGTCACTTCCTGAAACAAAAAACCCCTTTAAATTATTTTGTTTTCAAATCTTGCTGAAAGAAAATAAAGTGAAAATGTTCTCTCTAAGTTTATTTAATGAGTGAATTCCTTTTCTTATATAAAAATGTTATACTGTTCAATGTAGGCAACGCTGAACGCACAATTGGCTTGATGGTATCGCATGCCGCCTTTCTTTTGATAGCAAATGCTAAATATTACTATCTAATAGGAAGAGGAGAGGTACCATAGACTAGCCCTAGCAGGTAAAAATCCTAGTTGCCGTGACTCGATCAGGAATTTTATGAATTCTATCACAGCTCATGATGACTAAAGTCATTTCAATTTAATAATGGACTAGTAATGAAAGAATAAGCCAAAAATATAACTTGACTCAAAGACGCATAACTACCACCAGCCACAACTTACATCTTATCTGGTTCACTGAGTAAAATACGCTCCATCAAACACTTCAGGGAGAAAGTAATAAGAAAACTTCATATGCTGGGGTCAGCTATACTCCCAGAAGGACAGACCCTCTTTTTATGAAAGGAACGAATCGAGTTAACGAGGAAACGGAAAATAAAAAAAGAAGCATTCGCATGCGTGGACGAAGAACGAAGAGATGGAACCAGCAAAAGAAAGAGAGACGGTCATAACGTCCTTTTGTTTACCCTCACCCACACGACCCCCTCATCTGCTTACCACCGTGAACATTGCCATCTAATGAGAGACTCGGATGTGGGAGCTTTATGACTCCGACCCTAAATGGATAAGCGTCCAGAGGATCTCGGGAGCGAATTCCGCGGGGCGGTTAATCGACCATTGCTCCAGATATGCTCTCCTCGAGAGAGCGCCCCTTCAACGCGCTCTATTCATTATCGCGCGCAATTAAAGCGGATCAGAGTGGCTGCTCGAACGCTTCGCCAACTTTCGAACAATTGGCCTAAGAAGAGGGTCCGAACTTTTAATTTCGCAAATCCTTCTTTCCTCCAGCGTCTTTGAGGAAAACCTGCGAAATTAATTCCGAGAGACCCGAGACTGCTGTTACGGTTTCGTCTACTCCGCCGAAGCTGGAGCAAGCCGCAAGAGGGATTTGCTCCCGTAACTAAAATTACGGAAAGGAGCTAAACTGAAGAGGAGATAGGGAATTAGGTGCGTAAGACTTTTCCGGCGGAATCGCTGCGTTAATTGGCCTCTTAGGTGGAGTTGTGCAGAGAGAGACGTAATCCGGGATTGGAAAAAACCAAGTGTTCCTTTGGAATCGTTTGTTTCGATGTATCTTCAGATCATTCCAAGAACATCGCGCGTGATATGTTATGCTCACATCCAGCCACCTGGGCAAAAGCCCAAATCAAAGGAGAAAATATAAATTAATAATTGAAACCATAAAATCAAGTTCTAATAACTAAGAACAAACAGTTCCGACAACATGTTCTGAGAGTATTAAAAATTCAGTACCACTTGAGAAACGATGAAACTAAAAATGTGGATATATTTTTTGATTACTTAATCTTCCAACAAAGTGATAACATTATAATCATATTCGTAAGAGAATAAATTTGCTTGATCTAAATATTTTATTGTCCTTTATTTTCCCTTACATATATTTCTAAATCTCTCAACATTTGCTATTATTTTACTTCATTAGCGTTCAGAAGGGATAGATCACATACAATCTAAGGCAAATTTGACTTATTGATTAGGGATTTAAGGATGCATCAATAAGGTATTTCGTAAGATTCGAATTATTGATAAAAATTTCCCTCCACATCATCAAGAAAGTGCTAGTACTATTTCTCCTCCATGTTAGCAATTAATTTCCGAATTAATGAATAAGTAGAAATTTGGAAGTCACTCCATTTTGAACTCTTATTTACAGGAAGCCAAAAGCTTTCGGCAAATGAAGCAAACCCCAAGTTCCACCCAATTTTATGGTAAATGCGATGGAAAGAAAACGAAGCAAGAAAGGAAAAATACACAAAAGAAGCAGAGGAGAAACAAATATTTCTTAAACGAGATAAAAAGACTGCACTGTTTTTGTAAGCATAAATCAAATACGTAAAAATGCGCGTGATACCGGAAGAAAAAATTCCACCACCGCAAAAAATCTAAGAAGGAAGAAAGAAAAGAAGAAAAATCTGGAAGTGTCTGTCACGTAAGATAAGCAAGAGAGTAAAACAAATATGCACATGAAGGGTTGAATATAACTCATCTAAACAGCTATATATCTTAATATAAGTTTGCTTATAACTCAAAAGATACTTAGAAGGCCTTTTTATTGGCCATCTCCTCATCCAGAATTACATCCCGCAAGCCCTTTCCCCATCTTCATATTTCGCGAATAAATATTATTTTACCTCTCAGAAAGTTCACTGTCTCTCTCCGTTTGCTTTCGGAGACTTTAATATAAATATTAGCGATCAGAAGATAGTTGCAAAAGTAGAGTACGAAAAGTAAATAGGAATTAATGGAGCATTTAGACCTAAACTTCTACCGTAAGTTATTTCACTCGCATTAAGTGAATTTCCATTAAAATTTATTCTACTTTCTTTTCAAATTTTACACATTTAAAAATATTTTTATGAGTCCATTCCATGACTCTCTGACGTGTCGCTTGCTTTGATAGACTTTGTTAATGATCAAGGAAGAAGACAAGGGTAAATTTGGTCATAAGAGTCATCCAGGAAAAATTCCAAGGAAAACAAACTTGAAAACTCAATTTATATTATAACAAATAAGACGGTTTGTTGGATAAAGCAGCCTCCCGGAAAGAGAAAGATCCCGGGTTCGATTCCCGATCTTCTCAAACTTTTTAAAAAATCCATTTTCCTTGGAATTGTTAATAATCGATCGACCTTTAGAAACAATTTTAGGTATTCACAGATAACAAAATGATTAATACTCGTATGTCAAAGCCTTATTCTGTATTCTGTGAAATCTACAGAACTATACGGACAATTTAATTATACGTAGGTAATAATTGAAGTCATAATAAGTATTTGAAAATGCAGAATCTTCTATATCTCTAATCACGATCGACAGAATATGCCTTGATGATCGACAGGTCGTTCGCGATCAATCTGTAGGCAACCCACAAAAGTCTATGCAATATTATGTTTTTGTGGATACCATTCTATGTAAATGCATTTATTAATAACGAATTATTTTTAACTGGTTAAGCTTAACTGGTAGGACGAACTCTTAAGCCTCACACGCGCTTGCAAGAATCGTTCGCATGCGTGCTTATATTTTGCAATAAAACGATCATATACGACACTGATCAATAATCAACATCATCACCACGCAAATCACTCCTACAAACATTCCAAGTTTTATAAGAGTTCAAAACGAATCCCGCAGCAAATTCATCGATAGAAGGATCCACCTCAGATGGCAAAAAAACCCGTCGAGATACGTGTATCGGCCTTAACATAAATACATATTCAAGTCTGGTGAGGAAAGAGTCAGATAAGGGAAAAAGGACGTAGAGAAGGGTGGATTGGAGTAGAAGGAATTCCACTCGCGAGCATCAGCACTCGTCACGTCGATCTCTCAGGGGAGACGAAGGGATCCAATTCAGCATTAAAAAAAAGACCCTGCCAAGGGTTCGCGTTTCAAACCGACACTTGCTAAAGCCATCGTCACGTACCCCTTCCTTAGGGATCACCGTATCCGGCCACATCATCTACACACGCCACATCCGCCCCTTTCGCATTGAGGAATTCACTCATATCTTTCCCCTCGTTTCTTGCCTCTGCAATTCTCGTTCGTGGCACTCGAGGGACTTCAAACTAATTCGGCCCTTATTGCTCCGCCCCCGAACAATCGCATACATACATTCAACCGAAGAGATATATACGATCGCCACAATAGATGGCATTGGGAATTGCGGGTTTTTGCTGCCTTTTCGAAGGGGGAAAACTTTGGTATTTTCACTCGTCAAGGTCTGTGGATTCTCTGCGTTTATGAAAACTTAGCACATCGTGTGGGAAGGGCTTCGTTTCCTCGCGTCGAAGCGTTTCCGCGTGAAATCGAATCCGAGAAGTTAAAATGTATTCGCATCGTCTTATCACGCCACAACGCGAGAAGTAGGGTCGGAGATTTTCGTAGAAGAACAAGTCTATATTTAAGGCAATAAATAAATTCAGGTCTATAATTATATTTTTTCAGTTACGAAATATAATGTATATACCATAACGAGTTATAATATTATTTAGATTGTTTGATGAATTTACACTGAACAAATTGCGTATTAATGATAAAAATGATATTTTTATAGCGAGAATAAAATCATTTAGAAATATTATAATACATGTCAAAAATGTTATTTCCATCTTCAAGGTTTGACATGTTATTCTATTTTTTAATCCATTGAGAATTGAAAAATAAATATTTCCCCTAACTTCTTTCATATTGCAAAAATCAACCTTATCTCCAACAGTATGGAAATGAAATTACGATTCAACTATAACTACTACACTATATTTTTAATAAAAGCTACTGTATATTCCGATCAAGTCCATTTAATGCCCACCAAGATTTAATAATTGTGAATAAAAATACGAATTATTTTCCATTCTTCTCTGGCGTAGAGACAGAAATGTGTTTCAAAATCACAGGTACGATAGCACAAAATTTGTGATGATTAATTAAAATATATTACGCGAAACGAAACATTTACTATAGCATTTAGACCCCCGTACAATAAACATCTTGCAAGCAGTAGCTTCTAAGAACAAGTAAGGGACTAACTGCCTTATCTCAAAATGAATGACTTCTTTGTCAGTACATACGAAACTTCGAAACATGCCCAACCACATAATCAAGCTCAAGTAAGGAACTCCTCGATAAATATATCAAGTCTAACAACCCGAAGACTAAGGGGGGTAATTTTCATTCTCTCCAACAAGATCATGTTTACCTCAAAACGTCAGCGACCTCTGCTGAGAAAATGTTGAATACGGAACCGGAGCGAAGTGTGAGAGTATCAGACACCGGTAAGCAAGGAAAACTAATCCCGGACTTTGAATATTTCGACATCTTCATTAGCAAACGGAGGGCACGTAACAAGCGCAACACCTTTGAGACCCAAAGCGGAACTTGTAACATAAAGTGACGCCCCCATAAACAATGCGCCATGACATCACCTCGGTAATTAAGTACAGATTCCACGGGCGATAGTTTACGATTCTATCCCCTAATTAAAATATCGCACGAACCCTTCCATTAGCCGTAATGCCTCCAGCTCCACAGATTATTCGCGACAAGACAGTAATGCATCGCTATCTCTCGCCCTTCATAAGACCCTGACACTAAAAGCATTCTATAAAGGACGGAGCCGATCTATCTCAATATCAACACTAGGATAGTTCTCCTAGAGTGCATTAGCTATATTTACCTATGACGAGGTTCAGTCTTCCTTCATTTCCTCGTCTTCTATAGATGTAGGACTCCTGAAGTTCGAACGCCTGAGAAAGGAGAAAATATAGAAAATTAAATTCTGTGCATTACAACAAAAAAGATGGTTTACAAATAAATATATTAATCTAAATATAGCCACCATTTACGACTGCGATCTTACAATGACTCAGAAGAAGAATCCGTCGCTGACATCTGAATAAATCAGGATACGGTAACATAATTAAAAAATTATTCTTTGGAAGAAAAGGATTCGAACAAGTCGCAAAAACTAAAGTTATTCAAATATATTAACTACAAAAGAAATATATTGAGTAGATATATCAGTTCTACTTTATTCTAATTTGAGAAAAATACGACGTGAGATAATTTATATTTTATGTCTTTTCAATCTATATAATACTATACTAATCATTTCGCATGTAAGTAGAAAAAAACAAATTCAATTACGGTAAACATAAAACAATTTCGGTAAAAAATACGCATGATAATAATTCAAATTTAACAATGAATATTCTTTACGATTTAATATACTATTTAATACATAGATATTATTATATTAGTTATATATAAACATATGTTGTATAATAACACGTATTAATTATACGTATCATATAATGGTAATTTATAAATATATAAAAAAAACTCATATTATTATATAAATAATATTTACAAGCACAAACACATATTTTATTGTTTCAAAGTAAATTATTTTTATATGTAGTGAAAATGCAGTGGTGCAGTCAGAGATCGATCACACCCACGTCTTCAACGTCAAGACCCCATTTCCAATCCAGCCCATCCTCCATAAAAAAACATAAACGACCAATTTCATAAATAATCCCGCAATCCACTCATAAAACCAGCGCAAATCCCACCATATCCCAACAATCGGCCACCGCTTCTCGAATAACAAAAACGCATTTTTGGGCTAAGAAGCCTCCAGCCCCACCAAAAACCACCCTCCCGTCCGAAGAAACTCAGCAACTCCACTCACGTCCGCAATTCATCGATTGACTATCGGAACAACCTGAACGGACCTCTCATATTCCTCCCGACGGCCATAGAAATAAAAAGCACTTCCACGAAAGAACGCCCTACACAGAAAAAAGAGAATATAACGGGGCCAACAAATCGCGAAAACACTCCAAGGCGTAATAAAAGAAACAAGGGGGTCGAGGGGAAAACAAACGCGAAGGGCAATGCTACAAAGGGACAAAACCCGTGCTGGAATTAACAGTTAGAGAGTTCCTCTAAGGTGGGCCACCAGGTGTCGCTGCTTCCCACGGCACCCCAAGAGGGCGCCGTCCTCAGGGTTAATAATAGAGGGGGAAAGTGGCTTAAGAAGGAAAGGGGCTGTCTTCCGGTGGGATCTGCACAAGACGTGGACACCGTTACCAGGGGCCTCGGAGAGATGGTTGTCGCAACGCATAGCTTTTCGCGCAGTCACACACGATTCTATCTTGACAACGCAATATAGCATGCACTTGAGCCCCGGTGACAGGTCTGTTAAAACGGCGAGGTCCCTCTATAGAGGACAAAGGAGCCGACCTCTCTCTCTCCAAAGGACACGGGTTTTTAGTGCACTGGAGGTTGGGAAGTGTTCTCAATTGAACGCCAATTTTTAGGACGCCGATATGAATCGGTCCGAGGGCTAAGTGGCTCCCTCGGCTATAAATTCCTGCGCCCTTATCATAGAAAATGTATTCCGAATTTTTTAAGAGGGAGCGTACCATTATGATGCGCCCTTTTTGCTTCGATAACGACGGTATAATTTAGGGTTTCGCCGTATACTTTCTTCGGCGGTATTTTCATGCTAAATTACGGTAGTTTCATATCTGTCGCTCATTAGGTGAACATGGAAAACAGGTGGCTGCAGGCATCCGCCTTAGCTCCTGTTTTATCATTCATGACAAATTGAATTTCTAAGGACTTGATTTTAGATGTTTTTATCGAATAGATAACGAAGGCAGACTTCGGTGGCGCAATGGTTAGCATACTGGCCTAGCAGTACCAACGCCAGGGATTGTGTACCAGCTACTCAGATATTTCCCGGTTAGGTAAAGGTTATATGCGTTACTTCACTGTTATTTTTTTACACCTCTCCGGTAATTGTCTTATAAATAGAGGTTTGTAAGAGCACAGGGAAAATAAATAAAACAATAAAGGAAATAAAGAACAACTATGGTATCCGCAAAAATTGTAAAACGTTAATAAAGAGTCGTGTTCTTTTCATTTTAGAATTCAATACGTTCGGCGTTGAATGAACTGAAGTCTACAAATATGACAAGAAGACACGGCAAATTTTGAGTTTGTGTTTCAAATTTGTCACCTAAATACTGGAACCATTTTTCTAGTGACAGTATCTGATGCTGATGCGAGCTTTCTAGTATCCATTAAAATTCGAACTTTGCAAAAAAATGTCTCCCAGAAATTTTCTGTAATAGATTCTTGTCTTGGACGAGTGTTCAAAGCTCAAACTGAACTATTTCTCATGCCTTCCTTCCGTAATTATACAGCTGCATCAAAAACTCGGTTCGGATATGAGATCTGTCACACACTCAGGAATACACGAACAGCCTGTTTATAAAAGAACGAGAGGTTAAAGCTTCCACGAAATCTTTTCTATTCATCCCAAAGAAGAAACCTCTGTAAGAGAGTCAGAAGAAAAACCTTTCTTGATGAATTAACACGTGCGACGCCCACTCCGCTGGAAAGACTTTCTTTGTTTCTTTCTTCCCTTGAGCCTAATGCTTGAGGTCTCCACATTTATCACTGTAAACTAGCCAACCATTCCTGCAGATGTTACGAGCGCCACTATTGTCTCAAGGATCATTCTCCGTGAGCGTGCAACTGGGAACGCTTGGTTTCTTTCCTTGCGAAGGGCATGAGAGGGTCAGTGACAAATGAAGGGAGAGAGCAAGGAGTGGTAATGGGTCCCGGGACTTTATTTTCCGCATGCCCTCAACTTTTCCCTTAAGATTCAATTAACAAGGGGCCCTGGCTACGAAAACATTGTCATCACGAGGTTAACTCTGGCTCGGTGGAATCCTACTGGAATACGCGGGCTGCTTCATCAGTCCGGCGAGACGCTAATTTGTAGGGAAGCTGCTGCTAATGGAAGACTAGGAAAAGGGCAAGATTACGGAGAGGAAGGCACAAACTTGATTATGAAGATACACAAAAAGGGAAAAGACTCCGGTTCTATTGTTTTACGACGCCCAAGCATTTGTATTCAGCTGAAGGGTGCAATGGTTCAGCTCTTTCTTACGGTGTGCTTGAATGAACACTTACAATTCAAGACTGAGCCAAATTTTAAAACGCAGGCTGGCCATTCAAGACGGTGTTAACATGCATTATCAGAAATAAATTCAAATTACTAAATAATTACCAGCTACTACCATAGAAATACAATCGAATATCACACTACAAGATGTTCGACGACTAGTAATGGAATTCGACATCGATGAGGATAAAGAACCAAACCATGGTAACAGATGTAAATCCAGCAAGTGTAATTATCCTCTGACAACGTCGCTATTTCAGATTCACCTCCATATGTTAAAAAGTTGATTAGCGTCACACATATCCATAGAATTTAGAGATGAAACTATCTATTAGACAAAAAAGTTCTGAAGTTCTAGCATAATGAGTTTAATACAATATTACACTTTGATCAGCATATCTACCAATATATCATTAGAAAGAAACGACGGCATGTCACTGATTTCAAAGAAAATCAAACCACATGCAAGCAAAGTAATTTATTACTGAAGAATTACTGGAGATTTTCTCTTAATTTTAAACATATATCCACGATTTTCAATCCGGAAGTTTCACAAAGGAAAAAAATCTTATTCACATGACCAAAATCTTCCGAGAAAATTAAACAGGATGATTTATTCGCGTAGCTACGAGTCATTCAGAATTCAATCCGCATGCATCTCTTTCTAGCGTTCCATTCCCTTTTCCACCACAGAGTATCGCCAATGCCAAGGATAATTGGAGAAAGCGGTAGGAATGCCTTTCATTATGCCCCTTTACAATTAAAATGTAATTCACGGGCACTTTCTCCAATCTCGATCGCACTTTAGAGTCATCACACACATGGCTAATTAGCGACGCCTTTGGAATGCTTTCTTGGCGATGGAGCTAAGTTATAAGCAATCAAGAGCCACGGTGAAGGTCGTACTAAATACCTGAACTTAGGGAGGAAATACGGAGGCTATTCGTAAATTAATCGCTATTATTAGATGGATTTCAAATGCGATTTCATTTTAGTAACGAGTAAATGAGAGAAATACTCATTCACTGGCTTTTCTGGAAAAACCACATTCCTTTAATTTTTTTCAGCAAAGATCTGTTCATTTTTCTGCCCTCGATTCCGCTGAAACTTATTTCGCCTACACGAACCAAGTAACAAAATTACGTTAGAGAGATGAAATTTGTACTCGTCACAATCTTGTCTAAAGCATCATCTTTATTAATTAGTATATTTATAAATTTTAAAATCAAACGGTCTCTCGCCATCTGTGAGAACAGTGGTATCAAATTTGTATTAGAAAAAAGGAAATATCATGGACTGGATGACCAATATTTCAAAAGCGACTTGAATAGCAATCACCCTCGAATAAAAATTAAAAATTCCAATTAATATTTTCCCAGAGATACCATTGAGTCAGTTTTGTGCTTGAAGGCTACGTAAAACTATATTGTCTAAAATAATAATCCAAACGATACTAGTATCATCCAGTGCAATTAATTTCACACGTAAGATGTCCCAAAGATCAACTACATCAATAGATATATTCTGCAAGGGATGTTGCTGGTATCATTCACTGCAAGTTATCCTTCGCGAAAAACGAATCTTTGGAACGAATCGCTGAAGTATATAGTTACCAATCATTCTCGCGGTATCTGATCGACCTATGGAACAGGGCGGACGGATAATATCTGCAACGCCTTCCAAGAACTTACTATCTCTGAACTGAGCAAATTCAGCATATGTTTAAGTTTTCTTTCTTCTATACGTCGGTAGATTCAGGCGGAGGATCCTGATCACTTTGTAGTACTAGGAATTTTTGTAGGATCTAACAAGGAGCCTGAATTTACATCAGGGTGAGAAGTTTTTCCACGATCACTACACCTCTGCGACATTTATCACGACGAAATGGCATTTAAAAGTTAATTAAAGATGTCTTCGTAAGGAAGTGGTCTCAAATTCCCCGTCCAGGCAAGTTTTATAGATCCGCCCAATCTTGTATAGGCTCCTATCCTACTTCATAGCGTCTAATAGTCGTTCACCAATAGTTAGAGTAGCAGTAATAATATGTTGAGGCGCTCTGACTGCTTATTTGCACCACTACATTTGTTAGACTAGTTAATTTATGAAAGTTAAAATCTGACAAAAATCCTACAGCAGCTTGAAAAATGAATAAATAGATAAATAAATAGAAAAATAAATAAATGGATAGATGAAAACCAGTAGGTAGGTAAAATACACAAATAATTTTGTTTTTAGTTTAGAGCTAAATTTAAGCCTTATATACGTCTATTCAGACCGGCAGACCAGAAACTCTGCAATACTCAGTTGACATTTTGTGTCATTACCCAAAATTCTCTAAGCTCACCCCTGATATGTAGTTGGTTCCTTAAGGCCTGATATTGCCCGAAATATATGAGGATGTGTATAATGGTGAGGAGAGAGTTACATCCAGCGTATCAATAGCTCCACATGGAAACGAAAAAAACTCCCAGCAATTTTCGAAACACATCCGCTAGCTTCGGTCTAAAGGTAAATTACATCCTCAGGGTCCGAAGTCTGCTGTACCAGCCGATGGAAAGATGGTGATAAACCATCTCTGTAGCCACGCTCTAGGGAATGAAGGTGAGAGAGGCAAGTTCGCTTAGGATGGCAAGGGCGGCGTCCTAAGGCACAGGCCGCTGGCCAAGGACGAAGAAGAAAGCATGCCCTTTATCCCCGACTACACACAAAGGCGCGCGCGTACTCCGCCTACTCCCCCTTCTACACACATTACGTCACATCCCTCATCATCGGAGCAGGTTCCACATATCTTCGACCCCTTCCGCGACGTTGCCACGTTACTTATGGCTCTCTCTCTGGATGCGGTCCTGAATTTATTTTCGCCGCCGATCCCACGTATCGGTGACCGCAATGCCTGAGGTGGGCGTGGTCAAGGATTTTCCGAAATATTTAAGAGCGGTGCACGACCGCGGGAAAAAATAACTAGCTTTCATTTGAAAATGGAATATTTATTGTTCGTGTTATTTTTCCTTATTTAGGCTTTCCTACCCGCTGGATAAACATTCACAGCAGAAATGAAAAAACACAATTTTAACGAGAATCACTTTCTCACGATGGAAAATGAGAGTAATATGTTCTCGAGAAAATAAAAATTTCCGCGCCAACGAAATATTAACTATGTTAACAATGAAACAAAAAAAGACTATAATGAGCAAGAACAATTTGTACTTTTTCCACAAATTATTTTTATTATAAGCAATTAAAAAGAACAGTAAAACACACACGACTAGTTTCGGAGATTGATCTCCATCATCAAGTGATCAATCTCCGAAACTAGTCGTGTGTGTTTTACTGTCTTTTATTGCTTGTAATAAAAATAATTTGTGGAAGAAGTACAAATTGTTCTTGCTCATTATGGAATATTTCGACAAGACAACGCCTGAAACTATGAATTTTAAAAAAAGACTAGGTGGGAAATAATTTTATTATTATTATTTAGGGGGAATAATTTAATTTTTTGTCTAGATTTCTTTCGTGTGACCAGTTTCGCTGGTGGACTTGGCATCTTCTGGGACTTTTGATCTGATATATTTTGGTTTTATTTTTAAAAAGATCCATCTAGTTCCCATCGTTGATAAACAAACTATCATAAAATAAGTGAATAGAAATGGAGAATAAAACCACGAAACGATACTTAGGACGATCAGAGCAGAATAACATCAGCAAGGACATAGTTAAAGCGATTTCAATTTCAAATGGTGGACATATATCCAGCGAACTGATTCAAAGGCTAGAATGCCAAATTACTGCAAAAACCTTCCCTATGAATAGCTGATAGAAGATCCTTTTCCTAGAAATTCGACAAACTTCCTCAGAAGAGGTCGTTAAACTGTTTCGTACCAAACTTTCTCCCTTTATTCACCTCACCTTACTCAGCCACCAGGTTGTAACTTCTCGCTGACTTCCGATGGCCTTACATCCTTCTTCCTGCCACCCAAAACCTTGTTATTTTAATGCACTTTTACAATCTTCGACAAAGAAAGCCGAAAATCCTCATAGAGAATTTGCTGGTTCGTGGCTGAAATGGTTAGAGTTTCACTATCTAGCGGAAATGTGCGGCTTTTCCGAACATTTTTTAATGTAATGCGAAATTATAAAAGGTTAACAAAGCTTGTAATTTTGACTGATTTTAGGACTAATTGCATTTAAATATATACTAAGGAAACTGTCGTTATCCATATGTCATATAGTTGTCGTACATTTCCTTATTATAGCTGTATTTGTCATACATTTCCTTATTCTAGCTATCGTTATCATATGTTTCCTTATGATAGCATTTTCTCGCGCAAATCTTCCATCCCGAAGATAAAGCACGAACATTCTAACTGATTCACCAAAATATCCAAGAAAAGATAACCAATGAGTATTCTGCACATAGACAACAACTTAAGCGTAAAGAAAAACAAGACATAGAAGTAGGTAGTAATAGTAAAACTACCCTCAGATAAACTGAGAGGTTCCTTTGTCACTTTCATGGTATTTTAACCACGGTTGGATGAGTACAAAAGGGGAAGAAAAGGAAAACCGTAATTACGAAGTCAAAAACGCAACTTTCCCTTCAGAGTGACAACGTGGCGTGGCCATTAGGCCTCTGCTGTGTTCCGTGAATGAGAAATTTACATTTGCTTACATTCGACGTGATGGAAAGCTCAAATTTCTAAGATAAGCCACACGTCTTCAGCATTTAAACAGAGAATGCGCAGCGGAATCAGACAGACGGAAACCACGACAGAAATGCGTTTCTGATGTAAGAATTGCCGTGGCGCTGGTTCGAAAGTAACGCCGCATGCGCCGATTTAATGAGAATGACACGAGAGCATCGTGAAGCGTGAGAGTAGATGCTACGCTGGGACTAGTTTTAGTTGTTTAAATTTAAATCGCTGCAATTGGATCAGAGAGAAAGATTTCAGGGACGATACTCTTAATGTGAAAGCTTCATAATTGGAAAATTATCGCAACTTACATAATAATAAATTAGGAAGTCCAAAGCTAAGGCGGTATACGTTACTCTTGGTTACTTATGATTTATGAAGAGTAAAACTAGCCATTCATACGAATTTAAAGGTATGATCTACGTATTTGCTGAGTTAATAAAATAATCATAATAATAAAATCACGACTTTTAGGGCTAATTGTGGCCTTCCACGACTACTATTACAATTATTCCTTTTATTTTTAAACATCTACGACCGAATCGGGGTTTGAACTCGGGACCTCGATACTACTATGCTCGATACTACTTTACTCATAGACTACCATGCTATCCTCTACGTCACCGAGTCCGAAAATCTGCAATCTTTCGAGCTAAATCACAGATGATTCTAAGAAATAGTATGCATCGATATCATGATAACCTTGATTGGTACATAAAAAACAAGAATGCAGTCATTTTCTAGAGAAATTCGCCATCCCTGAGCAATAAGGGAATTTATTGGAATGGTAATTGTAATAAATATCTTTATATTAGGACACGATTGAGAGTTATAAGCCTCTTCTTACACCCGACCCTTATTCCTTATGGATAAAAAAGGATTTTTCGAGAAAGTAAAACATAAGAAAGAGAATGTTTTTTTGGAATCGGGATAACGTCAAAATATACGGTTTCAATTAATATGTGCCACATTCTTATTTACAACTTAATTTTTATAGAATCAGCCAAGTAGTGAACTCAATAAAGATAGATTTCAAATCCTCTTACATAGAAATTCATGACTCACATCACCCCCAATTCAAAGGTAACATAAATATCTTCCATAGCGGCGCTCTACTAGGCCTGATTTATTAGCCACCTTCATTAGCATCCAACCGGGCAGAAAATCAAGAAATCAAGGGAGGGAAAAACGCCGCAGAATCCAAGAAACGCCTCAAACCATTCAAATTTAACGCGCGACGGTGGCGGAGGATCCCCACTTACGATTCACCCAAAAAATTTCGACGGAGGAACTCATAGAAATTCGAAACGCCTACCAGATAACGATCTACGGAGAGTAAGAAGCACAGGTGCCTGGCTAGGTTAGGGGAAGACCACCACGAGAGACTGGATGGGAAACGGCTCCGATAACGAGTTTCGCCAAAGAAGAAGACTATTGGGGCTTCGAGGGAGATGTGGCAACGTCGCACACCCCCTCCTTCCGCTTCCTCCCATCCAAACGCCACCCTCTACTCCACCCACGCAGCCCACCTATCTCCACCCCCACTCTATCTCTAGCTAAGGAAACAGCTGGTTCGCCCCCTCACAATCACCCAAGAGCAGTGTGAGAGAGACGGAAGGAAGGAAAACTTCATTCGCTCCTCCATCGAAGAGTACCCGTTATACAAATGTCCCAGCTGAGCCGACGTTATTAAAGGGCGATGTTTTTGCATGATCGAAAGCGTACTTCTTAATTAAGAAATTGTTTTTATATAGGTAAATCAAAATATACTCGTTTTGTTATGAATTGCGTTGAATGAATTCCACTGAAAATAAATTCGCTACATTCAGCAAATAATAACAGAATGAATAACAAGTAATGATGAATGTATATAACGCTCTTTCATTCGTAATTAGTAATGGAAAGATTTTACATTACATGGAGACAACTGAATCCGAATTTTTTTTCCAAGAGTAATAGGATATACGTAAGAATTAGATTTACAAGTACTCAATTATGCTACATATTCAATACAGAAGTAGTAAAACATCAAATAAAATCTTTTTCACAATGCTCTCGTTTGAAGCTTAATCAAAACCCAGCCTTGTCACAAACACTTATATATTTCGATTGTTATAAATCCACGCATGATCACACAAACAGAACGGAAAAAACGTTCCTTACATTACTTAATAACTAACAGCTCTGATCAATAATTTATAGCTAATAATTTATCTACAAACAGAAACACGACGCTCCTAACCCTCTAAGATAGGAAAATCGAAAATTAAACACACAACTCATCTACATGCCAATCCTATATTTAAATACTCCATTTTAAAGTATATGCATGGTTAGCACTGCGCGTCAAAATTTAAATACCAGCTATCTCTCCCCATATTTACATTCCACCTTAAGATAAACACGCTTTTAAGAATACGTATACCTTTAATTATGTATGCACCTTTAAGTATGAGCAATTGAAGATTAGAGAAAGAGGACAGTGGAAAGAGAAAATGATGGTATCACTGATCAAATGATACAGGTAACGCATACTGTACGAAGGTAAGAGGGACAAAAACTAGCAGCAATTCGATACGGTCATAAACACCGTAAGAGATAATGTTGTGAGTGCAGTTATTGAGGGTAGCTGAGTAATGCACGCAAACTATGTCAAAGGCACAATGAGCTAAATTAGGTTCCTGCTAGATAATACGCATAATTATCGGGTACACGTCCCAAAACATGACTTCAGAGGAAAATATAAGAAACGAATCGATTCCTTTCCTGTACGTTCCTGCGATAGGGAAACCTCAAAGAAGTATTTCGCTTACATTTCCTAAAGCAGCATGTGTTGATATTTCACGACAAAGGATTCCGCAATCAGGGAGAGAAGCTTTGATGGGAAATCTGAGTTTCACTTTGCTCCTTGACGTCCTCATGGTTACGGAGAGTAATGAGGGGAGAATAATGACTTGAGTTGCTCATGAATGAACACCAACGCAAGTGTAATTTTTAGAGACAGTAAATCCTATTCAAATAAACTTAAGAGCAAGGAGATAATTTATGTAAGAAGCTAAACCTGAATGAGGATTGGTAAACATTTGGCACAAGGTAAATTCACGTAGGATTAGATTTTTACATTAAATGGTTACATCTAGGTTATGGTGTTAAAAAACAAATTAACAGCCTTGATGATGTAGAAGACGATCGTCATAGCCTATTATAAGGACATCGAACTTCTTCTAAAGGAATTCCCTGTAGAGGTACGATATCCTAATTTGTTGTGATACATGGTAGAAAAACTACAGAGTATTATCACTTTATATTCTTTTTACGATGGTTGTGATGATAACAAAATTCTACGATATCTCGGAAATCAAATAATTAACTTTTTCATATAAGGAATAAAGGCATTGATTTAGGTCGAGTTATCGAATTCTATGAAATTCGCTATTTATAGCATTCTGGCTCAGTGTGGACCACACTCCTCATCATTTCTAGTAAGTCAAATTTTCTCTCCTAGGCTTTCATTAGATATTGGTAGATGGGGATGAAGCTCAAATGGGCATCTAGGCTGAATACTATGCAGACAGACATCGTATAAATACCACGAATTTTGACTTTTAAGTCAGTAAGCTTTGTTACAATCACTTCTAATAAACTCATATTTCCATCATTTTCAACTCAAAACATTACGAGGAAAAAAGAATACCAATAGAATGAATACGAAACTCTTCCTTGCTCCCTTACTCGAATTAAATACACATAATACACTCAGGACTTCCAGATAGACAAGTGGGCAGCGCGTTCGACTTTCGAGATCGAACCGGGTTCGATTCCCGGGACTGTTTTAAAATATAAGCTCACGTCCAAAATGACTCTAGCTATGCAACTGTAATACTTAAAAAAAGTCAACTCTTAGAGGCAAAGGCGATGATGGTAAATCCTAGAGAGCTACAGTGAGAAGCACCTCGATTTCAACAGAAAAAAGTAGATGGAAACCCCTCTTCTGTTTTCATAAAAATAACAGACCCATCATCACTTCTGGCGCATGTGAAAACCATGATAAGTCAAAAAACAAGGTTAACAGGCAACAATAGGCCAACAGCCTCAATACGGGCAGAAAACATTCCTCGAGAAATACATCGAGAATTATCGAGTGAGCGAAATATACGCCAAAAAAGATAATTCTCCAATAAAAGCGAATCTTGACGATTCTTTGGAACGCACGCATAAAAGGCCACCGATATAATCGATATAGATGGCAATGGAATGAGGGCACCCCTTTCTATAAACCCCACCCGGCAATAAATTTCATTTCGCATAAAGAGTTTATTCCGACGTTAATCGCCCAAAGATTATTTAATGACCGATAAATATAGGGGAGCTTTAACGAG
Organism: Pachydiplax longipennis; assembly: GCA_036926295.1. Classification (NCBI taxonomy): domain Eukaryota; kingdom Metazoa; phylum Arthropoda; class Insecta; order Odonata; family Libellulidae; genus Pachydiplax; species Pachydiplax longipennis. Next base: position 39,300,162 of record JAVFKF010000009.1, on the reverse strand, counting down.
CCCTGATCATTAAAAATTATAGTAACCGCCGACTTCTTGGAAAGTTTCCAGCTCCGCCATCAATGAGCGCCCAATAATACTCGGAATACCGCCGAAAAAACACTGTGCGACACAAAACAAACGGTTTTCACTCTATTTCATTCGTATACAATGACTCGAATCGTTTAAAGTCACCCGTCGAGTGCCATAGGTTGCATGCAGTAGCTGATAAATACCTTAAGTTTCTAACTTTTCTAAAAAATGCTCCAAGGCTTCCTTGATTTCAACACGCGAAAATCACGTTTAAAAAAAATTTACCTCTAATGATTACTTCATTGAAATGCTAAATTGGCAAACTTCATGCTATTCGTATAAGTACGATGAACCGCCATTGGTGATATCCATTGATATTTTTTTTTACCTTAGAGAATTAATTTTTAATGTTTTTTAATAATTATTTTATGTAATTCTTTTAATTTTTAGCATTAATTTTTATATATTTTTTCGATTTTTTTCTTCCTATTATCATATTAACTATGCATCATAACGACACTGAATGTATATATGTAACTTTTTGTTCTTCTTTGTTTTTTTATATTTTGGCATGTCTTCTTGTGTTTTATAATCTGTTTTTATGTGATTTCACTAATCTTAGCTTTCCTATCTGTAGGTTTCGCAGGTTTTTCACACACCCCCCCCCCCATCTTGAGGGTGTTTTCCTGCAGTGGAAATTTTTTCCTAAGCACTTAGCTTAGGTTTTTAAATCCACAAATTAGTCTGTTCTCTTGGTCTTCTCTGTTCTGTTTTTTTAAGCTTTTTTTTAAATTTATATGACGAAGGGTTAGATGTAAGAGGAGACTATAGTCTCAATCTCGCCCTAAATAAAGTCTTTTTATTATTATTATTTTTATTATTATATCGTAATGGATGTAGAGGTGTTTCGTGTACACCGACGGGATTTGAGTAAAAACTGACATTAGCAGCAAATGTTCTATGAAAATCCATTACATCATAAAGAAGACAACAGAAGATTTATTTACTCTGTATTTTATATTCAATTGAATACGACTCATAAATCACATTATATATGTCAAAGTACGAATTCTACGTACGCATTAACAATGAGCTTTTGACTGCTGTCTTTCAATGTCCTTGTCTTGATGATTGTTCATCTGGTGGAATCTACCAATTTTCGTCCACTACATTTATAATAGGTCCTGCTTCTATATCCTGATGAATGGAATATTTTTCAGTTGCCTCTCAGTAAAAGATAAAGAAAAATACATCTACTTTTGTCACCGTCTCGGTCATGCCTGAGATGATATGAATGATACTGAGATAAGAGTGATGAATGAATGAATTGATTCCACCATATGTAAGTGTTTGAAACATTCTGCTTCGCTCACGTGGACCTTTTCCGCTTATAGCATTCTCCATATTCTCTAATCGCCTCATCCCACTCTCCAAGGCCTCCATCCTCTATATATTATTTTAAAACATGCTTTTTTGGTGACCGGGACTTTTCTCCCTTATTACTAAACCAATACGTATAAACGAATGACCGTTTGAAAGAAAAGGTTTTCAGGTTCCTGCTAAAAATAGTCAGACAAATGAAAAATCCAACATTTGTTAGACAAATTGAATTCATATTTTAATCATCGCGTTGCGTACTGGACGAAAACATGCCCGGGTTGCTTTATACAGATTAAATTTTTTTTTACTTAGCGACGAGTGTAAACAAGTTATAAAATCTGACACTGATAAAGAATATTAAGGTGTATATTTTAGGTATGTTTTAGTTTTTATGTATTTGTTTGTAACGATTAGTGTTTGTTGAAGTATATTTGGGTGGGAAATTGAGTATCAGTGTCGTCTGCGAAAGTTTCGCACGGGGCAACTAGTATATAATTAATAGTAAGCGAAGAAGGTTCAAAAAAGTCTTTGGGCTAAAGACTATACATACATATTCAAAATAAATAAACTCCTTTCAAACTGTCCTGTAATTTCCTCAGCAAGATATCAATAAGCAATATCACATGATATTAAAAGCATATTTAAAAGTAATTGCACTGTTTCAATACGTCCAAAAATACATAACATCCTACAGAAGATGCGATTTCAAAAAACCGATACAGATGAATACAAAGAAAAATGTAGGGGAGGGGACGTGATGGATGTACGGGTATGGAATGAAATACTCAATGGGGCTCAGGAAGGAATGGGTGACAGGCGCCGAATAGAGAATCTCCCGTTACAGTCAACACTCCAAATGCACAGTCATCGCAACGATGATGCGGGCAAAGTTACCTCCCTCCTCCGTTGAAATTACATAAAAATCGATCCGAGATATTTCGCCGCGAAAGGTCTTTGAATCCTTCCTTGAACTTTTAACAATAGGAGGAACTTATTCCCAACCTGCACCACCCACCTCATTCATAAACCGCTTTCAGTATTCCAACCCATTGCGTCTTTCATCCTGCTTGTTCCTCTAATGCCTCTTCAAACCTCCCCCTCTTCTTTCTTATGGATCGCCTTCCCTTGTGGGGGGGGAATGTGTGCCCCCTCCCCATTGTTTCTCCTCTTCTCATTTACTTCCTCCACGCTTCGCTTCTTCCCTCTCTTTATCACTGCTTCTACTCTGAGGAGAGCGATTTTTTTTCCTCCGAGAGTAATTTCGAATGTTGCATAATGGCGTTCCGTAATCAGCCCCTCAGGTGCCGGCAACCCGCACCGCGACTTCCATTAAGCTATTGTGTTCCGCCTGCCTTTTTGCTTGATGCGAGTCTAGCTCTCCGGAAAAACGGTAATCACGCCATGAAATGCGAATTTCGTTAAATTTGAGGATTAGAGTGTGTGAATTATAAGGATGGAAAACATGTCTGAGAAGATCAAATGTAGCGAAATGGAGTGAGCGATGATTACTTTGGACGAAGCAAAAATGTGCAATTACACCACGATGTTTGTCTCCCCCACGGTATATTATCTGAGATTTAAGGCTTGAAAAGTAAACTTCACGAATAAAATCGGCGATTCATACCTGTTTCACAAGTCATACAATCTCGGGATTAGTAACACAAACTACATACTTGAGTAACTCCGTTCCCCTTATTCGATGTTAAAACTCTAGAGAAATCAGGTACCCGAAAATGATCTTTTTTTGGAAATTTTAAAAATCTAATCGAGGTTTATGATGTGGAATGTAAAATTTTGAAGGTTTAGACAAGAGAAGAGCCACCAGCGATAATTTGATTTTTCGTCATTTTCTGAAACACAGATTCACATAATTGTTTCTCGTTCTCGTTTTAGTGTACTTCTTCAAGTTTCCATGCATAAATTACTCTACAAACACTTTCCTATCGATCAAATTCTTTATAACTCAAGTGCGACCTAATGTTTTTACATGCAGCCTATTCGTTCCTCTTGCCTTCGAATAGTTCATGCTGCTTCTGATGACTTATGGTTGCTATAGATGGAGCACATAATGAAAAAAGTTGCGAAAACTCTATTGCATACAATCCATATCCATATCTGGTAGAAAAATACCCATTCGGCGAAACCATGGGCCATCTGACTGGAGACTCACAAAAAATTCTGGACAAGTTTCAGATGGACCCCTATCTCCAGCACATTTATATGAAGCCAATGGACGGCGAATTCATCCAGTAGCAGTGGTCATGGCGAAGAAAAGCATGAGAACTCGAGCCAAGGACCATTTTTTCATCTCGGAAACGGCTGAAATATGCACTCCCATCAAACTTTCCGAGATTACGATACTTTCTTCACTCCATTTATGGGAGGCAGAGAAGTTTAGATCCATCTTACGGTCCTCCCTGAGAGATTCGGACCCCCACGGGGGATGCAAAAAAGCAGTTCCTTTATCTCCTCAGCGCCTGGCGCCTCCGAGGGCTTCCTGTCCATTGTGAGCCATCCGAGCGTACGGCGTCTCATGAATCAGGAAAGCAGCAAGCAGCAGCAACAGCAGGACCATCTTTCTGCACCCCCTCCCTCCCTCGGGGGCCCTTTCTTTCCGGGGGCAGTGAACGCGGTGAGTGGCAGCCGCGGCGAATTCCCCCGACGCACTTACGAGCGGCTATTTGCCTTTTCACTACTCCAGCCTCTTTTGTCAGAGTCCGTTAGCAGGCGACTGCAAGTGTCTGGGATTCGGCGCTCGAGTGCGCGCCCTTTTCAACGGGGCACGGATTTCCAATGAAGGTCGTTATTTAAATTTAATCGTGAATGATTCTCGAGTGTACACAAACATCCACTTGGAGTGAACGGCTTCGCCACCATTAGCCGAGTCTGCCCCCTCGATGAATGATGAATTCTCGGGGGCCAGTCGCTCTTAAAAGTCTTTTAAATATTTCATGCGATGCAAAACGAGGAATTTTGGATAACGTGTGCCACTCGCGATTGGCGAACAATCTCCTCTTTAGAAATATGCTGTGCGCTGTGGGTAGTTTCCTACCTCGCGATCGAGGATTAATAAAATTTTGGAATGTATATCTACTCTAACGAGGCTTGCTAAGGAACACAAAGAATTATTTATCGTGTGAAATAATACCAACAGTATAGAAACATGATACCTACTTCGTAACAAAAGACTAAAAAAAAGAAATCATGGATGCAAATCTTAAGTGAATAACCCTCTAGAATATGAAAGAAGTACGGAAATTACGCCAATAAAAGCATGTGAGAGTATGGAAAATTTAACACTACAAGATTAAAATTCCCAGTCTCAGGCGATGTCTTATGGAAATATGTCATTATGATCAAGAATAATTTGTACTTTTTCCACAATTTTTTTTGTTTTTTTTTGTTTTGTGGAATTTGTTGAAAATTTGAGTGAAATTTTTGGAAAAAGTACAAATTCTTCTTGTTCATAACTACAAGATTAACTGAATCTCGTGGAATTCTAACTTTTAAACTTTGATTCATTGTTGCTTTCCATTTTGTAACGCCTTCGCACGTTGAAAATACTGTCATCGTAGTTTACATAGAAAAGATCGACAACTTTTCCTCAACCGAAGATAAATTTTGGATCAGAACGAATCTTAGAAATAAGCAAGGGTACCAATACTTAACGCTCCAACAAACAGCATTACTACAATGCAGAACCAGGCTTGCTTGGGCAGAGTGACACCCAAATCACCAAGAAAGAGGCACCCACGTCATCAGAACCGCTATTTCGTCATCACCGACATGTCAAGAATGTGAGTGACAGCGTAACTATTGCTAAGAATCCAGACAAACGGCTTTGGTAAGCAATTCTCCGGTCTTTCGTTTCTCTCCTTCGGACAATGCATCGCTTTTAAATCCCTTCCAACTTTCTCCCCCTTCCACGCATTCCACTGCCTCTTTCACACTTCCAGCCCTCCAAAACTCAATATACTCACGAACAACGCATAATTTCTAGGAGAAAGACCTCGTTAAAAGCCATGCAGCGGACATGCGCGTTACAAACTTTCTCGAGACACATCAGTGAAGTTATCGATGCAAAGTCACTGATGTTTCTTTACTTGCATCTTGGGTTGAAACGCGGTAAACACAATTTAGAAACCTGTTGTGAATGTAACATATGTTCCTTAACGTCTATCAGCCTGAATACATAAAGGGTATTTTCTCTCAAAGCAATGTGAAACGATAACAACTAACTACTGCCTAAACAAGTACACATTTTTGTTTTATATTTTGAACTGGGTTCTTATTTTAGTACTTTTTCGCGTTTTACTAACCTCACTTCTCTGCGAGGATTTTCCACCAACATGGAATTTCTAATTTACAATAAATTTGCTGATTATTTTTCTTTCTATCATTTCTTAAAATCACCGATTAAAGAATCACCTATGAGTTAAAACAAAAGAAATGATATGGCTTTTCCATCTATAATCAAAGTTTTTTTTCGAGTCTATTCTTCTATAATCCTTATGATACCTAATCTGTCATACTTCATTCTTTATTTCGTCGAATCATAATTTCATCTATAAATTTATTTAATAATTACTAACCTATTCCTAATTAATTTTATATCTATTCGTAGATAAATTAAATATTCCTAAACTTTCCCTCATACATCGTATGAGAGCAATTTCTAAAAATTTTCACGTAATAAAAAAAATATATCAACTCCATTTCTTATCTGGAATCCGCTTTTCACGCACTGCCTTACACACGAGAATAAACTAGTCGAAATCTAGTGAGATTTCTGATTCGTGGCATCTTGTCTTTCGCGACCGCGTTCGGTTTCACACTCGCAAGAAGAATTATCCGTGGCGAGCGAACAATTGCATGTGGACGGCGATTGTATGTTAACGGGACTTCCGGAGGCGAGAAAGGAAACGGCCCCAGAGACGGGTCGTGACGTTCTTAGGGCCACCGCGTGTCTAACGGCCCTTCCCACTTGTCACCTCGGAAGTCGACACGACACCAAAAGGAAATGCTAAATAATACGGATGCGAATAATTTCAAAAACAATGGCTCATCATTTTACGCTGTTTAGATTCAAAGTTGCGTGGTATAAGAACATTAGAAACCAAAGAAAAAAAGCACGTAATGCATCAAATGTAAAAGTGATTGATAAATTATCGTAACCTTAACCCTAATGGAATTACATGCAGTGAATGTACAGTGTAATATTATTCAATATATACATTCAATGGAACTTAAGTGACTATTGTATTTGCTTAATCCATGCCAACGCTGAAGATAATATTTAAAAGGCTGATAACATCCTTTCCAGCAACCAAAGTGTTACATTTACAAAAATATAAGTAAGTGAAGAAGTTAAAACACAATTCTCAAAACAACGATGATTTCAAAACAGCATAGAATAAAAATAAGACAAATTAACACAAAATCTTAAACATGGAATCAGAGAATTATTAGCGACTTGAGTTTTTCAATATTTTTCATAATTCTGCGACTTAATCGTACTCGAATAATCTGAATGTAACCAGAAATCGTTGGGAAACTATTCTCACTTATCTCTATTTACCCTGACATGGCCAATAACTAAAATCAACAATCAGATTTGAATCTCTACTTTTACGTTAATCCTGATTGAAGAAGCTTTTCTGAGTGCCTAATAACATGGTTATTCATAAACCCGAATTTATAGAGAAACGATCATTATTTAACTGGTATATTCAGGTTATTATGGAGAACACGACCGAATTCTTTAAAGATTCCATACTCCGTATCAATTCATTGAATCTCCCTTTTAAACACGTGAAAATGTTCATTCAAATTCCCGTTTCATTTAAATGTACGTACGTATTGGAACACTGGCCGCAAAACTCCCATTCCGAAAGGCAAAAGGATTATCGACACCACTCCAGAAAATGTTGACGCGGCAGTCAAACAGAAAAAGAAAAAATCTTAAAGGATACACTGCGAATTAAAACTTTTAAGTGATTCCAAGGAGCGGCAGCCTCTCAAAAGAACGCCGGAGGGCAAAGCGAGAAATTCAAGAGATCCTGAGGACTTAAGACTGCAAAGCCGCCATGTTTTCATTCCATCATTTCCAATGGAAATAAGGAAGGAGTCCACTTGTTCAATCTCTCCCGTAACTAATAGCACTGAGGGAAGTTGAGAGAGGGACCACTCCCGCAGATTAAGCCATAAATTTGGAAGGAGAGAGCTTCCTCATTTGCTATTCCATTTCTTCCTCCCGATGTCTCCGCCGCCGCACAATTTCCTCGCGGAAAACTAGGTCTAGGCTAGCGAAGGCGTTAAACGATCAGTGCGATGGACTCAATGGGATCCTTATTTACTATGGAGTGGAGCTCTTCAAAATGACCGCTTGGACGAAATTACTCAAGTAAAAAAAGTGAATCGTGGTGTGAAAGATAAAACTAAAATCTTTAGCACTGAATCTATACTAGACAATTATCTTCAGCAGTCAAATATAAAAATTGAAATTAAAAATTACACTAAAATAAAATTTTACGCAAATTTTTATTATAGCTGCTTCTTTACGGGATTATTTACCACGGAGTGGAGCTCTTGAAAATGATCACCAGAACGAAATTGCTCAATTAACACTAGTAAAAAAAAGTGAATCATAGCGTAGGAGAAAAATAAAACTCAAATCTTTAGCGCTGAATCCAGCCTACACAATTATCTTCAGCAGTCAAATATAAAAACTGAAATGAACAATAATACTAAAATAAAATTTTACCCATTTTTTATTACGGCTGCTTCTTTACGGGACTTCAGCCTGATTTCTAACGGAGTAAATTTCCACATTAAATTTTATGTGAAATATTACTGAGAGTTCCCTCCAGACCATGCTTTCTCTACTCACGGGTTTACGACACAAGTCCAAAAGACACAAATCTCTTAAGTGGTAGTACTGAACGACTGATGCCAAATTACACATGCCACAATCCAGGGCGTAAAAGAAAAAAAATTGGAACCTTTTACTCTAATTGTCTTCGATCTTTTTCCCTGCGTAATCCCTAACTACGAATTCAAGGCTTGCTCATAATTACGATGGCATAATCACTAAAATGGAATCGTTTTTATGGAAATAAGAAGTGCATGGACCTCTCAGGAATACTTCATTATCTGAAACTTTGTCGTAAAACTTCAAATATTTAGCTCCGAGTACAGAGAATGAAGACCATTTTCGTAATCATCAAAAAATATTTTATTCCCATACTTTGCCTAAAAGGGTACCTAATTCGATTTCACCCGTAGCGAAAAATAATGACACCAAAAACTGTAACCCTTACACTATTGATAAAACCACCGCGGCAGTTCTACCAGGGCAACGGAGAAACGTCACGGAAAAAGCTTGGCCACGACTTTTCGATGCAAAACTAACAGCATGAATATTTCCCTCACGTCCCTTAGTTACGACTTCTGAATTTTTCCGTATCCCGGACTCCTTGGTTACGCTAATCCACCACCACCCCGCGCCGTCCATCACCTACGTATGCATTCCGGCATCTTAAAACTTCGTTATGTCATCGTGCTTTGTAGAACAACGGTAAGGTCTGCTATACGTGCCGAGTGTACGAAACCCAGAAATGGCACCAGCTCGGATAACCGATAAGGGCCAGAAGGGAGATAAAAGAGAGGAGCGAAAGTAGTCACACAACTCCGATAATTTACGTAAATTTTTCTTGCCGCGCGGAACACTCCCCGAGGTTCCTTCCGCGCACTGGATAAAGGGAGCTGAATGGGGATCTCTCCACAAAAAAAGGTCGTTAAGGGGGGGCTGATTCATAAAGGGAATGGAGACGGAAGGAAGAATATGAAAAGGGGGAGGATGGCGGAAGAGGAAGGACTTTAAAAGGCGATGCAAAAGACGATAAGAAGAAGCGGAAGATGCGGAGAAGCACGAAAGAGAGCATTAGATGTGCACTGGGCTGCGACCGCATTGTAGCAGGCAAAAAAAAGTGGATCACGGGGAGGGAAAAAAAACCCGTGCCCGACTGCGGAGAAATTCAGAGCTTCTGGTGCGAGAGAGACACGAAGCGTTTGGGTGGCCGAATCGATGTGAATTTTAGCTCGCCTTTGGCGGAATCCGGAAATTCCGTCTTGAAATAAAACCAAGAGGGACGTTGAGTAAGATTTCCTGCAGCCTGTAATTGACGTACGTTCGAAATTCAAGAGAAAAAATATTTATCGGTAATCGATAAACAACGGCTAGACTGGGCTAGTTTTCGGTGTCTCTGAAATATGGTTTGAACGTGGAAGAACTAAAATTACGTGTGAGCGTTCAGGAAGACGTTTTGGGAACTTTAAAAACATGCATTATTTTACAAAAATTAAAATTATGAATTTATAATTATTACTTCGAATCTGAAAAGGTATCAGTAATGTGATTAGGGAATCAGAGTGAAAAGTTATTATTTAAATCAAATTTATAAAATTTAATTATCTACACACTTCTAATATTCACATAATTCCTTCGTTTAGCAATAAATGATGTCCTTCAATCTCTATTAGGTTACACTTAGTACTTTACCAAACGAAATACCCGAATGGAAAACATTACTGACGTAACAGATTTGGGTTCATTACATTGGTAAACATCCTTTACACATCAAAGCAAAAATCGATAAACAACTCATTCAATCCCATTTCCGGAATATGACTTGATCTCTTTCGCAGACATTCGTAAAGCTCCTCCGAGATATCCTCCGTTAACAGTTGAGAGAACATTAGATGATCACATTGGTAAACAGGAAATCGATTCACAGCGTATACAAAAATGAAGAAAGCCTTCTTCCATTCTCAGGATATTCTAGCAGTTTTTCCTAAATATCTACATGGGTTTCTCGTAGAAAATAGCACCTTTTACGCTTATACTACGTAGCTTTTTTCATTAGAAAACACCTACATAATAGGTAAACGACAACTATCCAGATGTGATTTTTCCATTGCACACGGACAAATAAATACCTTATGTGAAAATTACCAATCGGGGTAAATTATACAACTTTGTAACTTTCCACGTATTTTTTTTTTTTTTTTTTAATATTGGCAACCGGTTTCGTAAGAGCTTCTTACATCTTCAGGCAATAATGAAAAAAAAAATACGTGGAAAATTAAAAAGTTGTATAATTTATTATGGCTTTCCACAAAGTAACGCCAGAACATATTGATTTCACCAATCGGGGTATTTCTATAAATTTACTGTACCCAATACTAGACAGCCCAAAACCGCAATATTCCAATGAAATTTTTTCTCGTGTACAGAGAGGCAATGGTTTAAAATCCGGTAAAATTCGACGATTTTTTGTACAATTAATACCTAGAGGCAGCTTATGGGAAAACGAGGATCCTTATTGATCGAAGATCCGCATAGCAGTATCCGTCCCCTGTCGCAAAGGCCGATAAACGTTTGAAGTCGAGCCACTGAATTAATGATCAAAGCGCTTCTTTGAGCTATAAAACGGTCGTTCAACTTGGGACTGCAACAAAGCCATACTCAGTGGCAAACCTACGGACGGTACGGGCTTTTTTAATCCCATCCCAAAATATTTTGCTTCCCTTGATGCGGAAGTTTCGCTGCTTTTCGAACCGAGTCTTTCAGCTTTAGTTTGGCCAAATGATAGGCAATTTCAATGACTCCGATATGATGATGATGAAGCTTTAAGGAATAAGAATGCAAAAGGACAAGCTGAACCGTGACCCTTCAAGAATAAAACGAAGGAAAATTATTCACGAAAATTTTCACTTCCATTCACCATAACGTCCATAATTTCGATTCGAACTTCCCGTACCCTTTCTAACTTCGACGACATCTTGTCAAAAATTGCCGCTATTTTCCATCATTATTCCCAACCACTACTCATCATGAAATTCCAATCACCACCACTGAGATCTTTTTCCCGACGAAGTGGCGAATCACGTTCCACAAGACACCCAACTACACTGCCGACACCTCCACATCTGTCTCTAGTACTTTATTCCGCATTCATCGAATCCGTTGGTTCTTTTTCTCGAGACGCATTTCTGGACTTTCTCCGATTCCCCTCCACCGACTCCCAACGCATCCTAATCAACCACGGAGCTCGCACGAGTGACCACGCGCAATGTCTTCCTTTGTCCACCTCCCAAACCCAACCTCCATTGATGATAATCTATAGGCAGCATTCATTGCCCTTTCGACCCTTCACCACGTGTGTTATTTCCGTTTGCCAGAAATACTGAATACCCGAATGCTTCCCCTATGCGTCATAGTCAGCGCTGGCAAACGAAAAAATCGATTTGTTTTTTCCGTTATCGAGAAAAAGTAGTCTTGTATAGTATGGATTTCTGTCACGTAATGTTTCCACTACGTTTCACATCACAATAAAGTAATAACTCAGCAAAATAATAAAGCTTTTTGTGCACTCCTAAATAGCACATTCCCACAAAGTCGAGCTCAGTGATATTTAAGTTACACTTTTGCTAGTTTATTATCTAAAATTTTAAGTTAAAGACGTTTTCTAAAGTCTTAGAAAACGAATATTTTTATTTTCCAAGGAATCCTGACAGAATCAGCTACATTTTCATTTATACATTAAAATAAGGAGCTATAAAAACTTAATATTCAATATTAATTGATGTCCTTCTTTCTAGAAAAATAATTTTATGAGCAAGATAAAATACTGGGTTTTCCAGCACTGGTCTCAATGCTTCATAAACCCTCTATGAGGCAGAACATACATGATTTTTTGAACATGATTGTTGAGTCTTTTCCTAGAGTTTTCAATATTTTTAAACAATTTTACTAGAGAAGCATACATACATCAACGAATTTGAAAGCGTTGTAATCTGTTGCAGATTTTAAATTCGTATTTTCAGTACTACTTTTTAAATTGCATAATATATGCACGAATACAATAGACTGCCAACCATCCACACAGATTTTTAAATTCTCTAAAAAGTTAACCTAAAAAAAGGATGGCTGGGGGTAAATATAATTTCGGTGGGGCCTTAATTTCTCCTGAAACCCATTAAAACTTTAGGGAAGAACTCCTCGAAACTAATTTCCCCATCAATATGTTAAGAAGGCGCATTACCGAGAGAATATTGCTGAGATGGGCTGATTCTTTTAACTTCCCTACCCATCCCGCCCCTCTCCGTACCCTTCTCCTCTCGTTAATCTTCTCCGATGCCATTCGAATTGTCTTTAGGTATGCCAGCATTCCTGCATCACCCGTAAGATTAAAGGGATTCGACCATAATCCCTAATATATAACAGATATTGTATTAGAAACAGGCAAAGAGGAAAGTCATACCATTCAAATAAATATTCTACCATAAAACACGCATGATAAAATAGGCCTTTGTTACACAATTTTATACATATTTGGTAAATATTCTTTAAACTGTTATTCCTTCATTTATCCATTAGAGTGCTATGGAACACTTATATACCTCCGAAAACACCAATTTTGAGGCTCTTGTAGGTAAAATAAGTATTTATTCATTTACTTCTTGACTAAATAAGAGCAATTTTAGTCAAAGTATTTATTATATACGTCACTTTCAAGAATACCCTCCCTAGACGCAAGCGGAAACAGTTAAAAACAAATTTCATGTATACATTTAAATACATTTTTTTTTCATAGGACATAGTGATAGAAAAATTTTGAAACTACAAGAAATTAAAACCTAACATGTTCGAGTTCGAGGCATTCCAGCAGGAATCGAAAGTTCATGAAGCAACATCTCACAATCTTTATGTGCTGCAAAACCCTCGCAAATAACTTCATATCTTTCATAGACTTCAAAGCAGCGATAGCTCAACACTAAATCATCAAATTTTTTTAGAACGTCGATTACAGTTCCTTGATATTTTGTGCGAAATATAGATAGAGCTCACGTTTCCAAAAAAATTCCTTTGACCTTCCCTCACAACCGTGGTGAATATATATACGAGAATTTCCTCAGATCTGAAGCCTCTATTAGCATAAAACACCCCAATAATACTCCACCGAGGATAAAATACGCAAACTTCAATGATTGAGCTCCACTTTCACAATCCCCGCATTTCTTCGGAATCCATTCTTTACGAGTTGGCAACCTTACCCCAAACCCTACCCCAAGCATGTACAAATCTTCAGGACTGAAATCGGGAAGGGATCTACGCGATTAAAACAAAGCTCGCCCGCGATTCTCTTATGCACATACGATTTGAGCCAACGTTTTCATGGTCACGAGATCATTTATAGCACTCGGCAGACGTAATCTCTGCCCGATATCTGCCCTCTAAAAGTTCATCTTTATTTCATGGGGGAGATTTTAAGCGTCCTCTCCGGAAGTTGAAGCCGAGTGCCTTCCACTTGGCTACCTTGCCATTCTTTTTCCGCCCTTTGCTTCCGTCTCCCCCTTTATAAATCTTCCGAGTTTCTCCTGGAAAGGGAGAAATGCGGAAACTTCGTCGACAATGGCGAGGGGGGTGTGGGCGTGGGAGATTCCTCCGCCATTATTATTGCCCTCGTTCTCCGAAAGAAGAGCTTAAGGGAGAGACTGACGAGAAGATCCCGTTGGAAGGTTTTTAATTACCTCGGCTTTGGAAGGAAATGAGTTTGTCGGTTGTGTCGTGCCGTCATCTTTCGCTAAAACGTCCGAAATTGCTGGGATCGGCCCGCGCTAATGGGAACTTGTAGTTGAAAAAGTTCTTAATTCCTCGAGAGAGATACCTGGCTCCCTGGTTTCGAGCGCGCTGCTAGTCGTGTGCCGGACACGTGCTGACTGTGAAAAACCAAAAGTGAAAAAGATGAAGAATGAGATCTTACTGCTGGGTGACACGGAAAGCTTCCGAGAGTTCTTCGACCTTTCCCAGTAAGCCAATTAAATCGCTCTAAGTATTAAGTAAACGTCAATCAAGATTACGTGATTATTAACATCCATTCTCATCACCTTGTGGCTTCTTTACTTAAATTTTTCCCGTCAGGTTAGGTATTAAACGAATTAATTTTATTATTTTTATTAAATTTTTATAAATTTTTCACCAAATTATTTGACATTACATTTTTTCACGCCGCTATTACGAAATTAGGCAACCGCACCTGCTTCATTTATTTCTCTTTACCTTACTAAGATAACTGCCAGTCCACTATTTCATTAGTGGGTGAAAGGCCTAGAGTTTTTCGTCATACTTCCGTTCCATGATGGATAGAGATTCACTATTTTGGACCATTGACATTTAAAACCACCACTAGATACTCTTCGATTGTTGCGTTGGACTTACTTGACAATTAAATATACTAACTTTAATGACTAAATTATTTCAAGTGGCGTACAGAAATTGTTTTGTCAATATCCCCAAATGTCTCTGACACATCGCTTTTTTCTGTTCCCACGGAGAAATAAAGTTTGAAAATGACTACTTTGCTGATCTGATAAATATTGAGGACTTATAATTCATACGAAATTCTTCATTTCTTGACAAAACTCGATAAGGTTCAGGGGCAAGATTAAATCGATCGTAACCAGGTAAGCTATTTAGCCACAGTTGCATCAGGACTCCCCCATCCAGTGCGAGCCCACTTCCTCTCCACCCTCACTTCCTTACGGTAAGATGCCGTTCCTGATAACTGCAGGCCATTTTCCTAGAATTTCTAGGAGATGAACGTACCGAGCTAGTCATCTCCGATACACAAATTTCGTATAAAATGCTCTCTCTAAAAAATAATACTAAAAATAATCCATCACTAATTATTCATAAACATTTAAGGGGTTAAGATCATTACAGATAAGATTATGAAAATTATGCCTCAAAAATACGACCTTTAACATAAGACATCCACAATCGAGAAATGATTTCGAATACTATACCAACAAATTCTATAATTTTTAAAATAAGAAATAATTGAGTCATTAAGACGCTCCTTATTACACCAGAAATCCACACAAAATGACAGAGCGAAATAAATCCTTTAATCATCAGTCCACTTTCTAGACATTTAATGGAAATTTTCCATCCACCTGTAGTTTATTTATCGACCGCTATTAAAATAATGAATTGCTGGGAGAGAGATTGCGGGTACGTTTACAAAATAATTAATCCTTTAAGGAAGCCGCTTAACTGTTAAAAGACCAGAAAGTACGTGCCGACTATTAAAAGATAACAATACAGTCTGGAGATAAAGGTTTCCTATGCTAAACCGCACATTTGCACGCGAGAGTGTAAAGAACAAATAACAGAAACTAATTGCAGAATCCATAAAATGCGGAACGAACAGTACATACTAATTAAATAGGGCATGCGGAATCCATGCAGGGACTTGTTTGGATCAAAGACAATTCTTCTCTTGGTCGACGTTAATTAAAACACGTGCAGGTAATTGATTAATATATGGAATAAATGCTATGGTGCGATAAAAGGAAACCCGAGAGTACAAGCTTTTACGAATACCAGAGAACAAGCTTCACGCTGTACGATTTAATGCCTCGGAAATGTTTCAGGCAAATTTTAATTCATCCACACAACACGCAATTGTATTCGAAAGAAGTATGATATAGATATCGCAATTTTCAGGTTAAACCTAAAAGTTATTAAGCTTAGTTGAATTTAGAATAGCCTGAGTAAAAGGATTAAATCCTCATCTCAGCATTCGATAAGACGGATATTGTTAATAGAGATTTTTATCACCCACGAAAAACCAACTTTTCATTTGTTTCAAATTACGTACTTAAGGCTCATAATACAGTTATCACGGACGTTTCATGATAGCGATTTCCCTTTTACTCTCTTAACTTTCAAACACTGATTTCAGCGAAAATTTCCTATATTTAAATTCAATAAAATACTAAACGCTGCCTTAAAAGTATAACAAATAAATGTAATAAATCGGCCGGAATGTGCATTACCTCTTTGAGGAAAAAAACTACAGAAAATAAATTCTACACAAGACTAGATTGCATGTATGCCAGACACGAGCATTTATAGTAAATCTTTGAGGTAAGACGAGAAAAATCTATATGGAGAAATAATTACAAACTTGTAAATATGAAATAAACAAGTACAACCATACGACAAATTTCGTAGATCTTGAAGGATAGAAAAATTTTATATGTCAATTCCATTAGACTCTCTACTGTATCATAATTAGAGTTTTATATATAAGGTCTCTATTCAGGCGAGATTGAGACTGAAAAGTCTCTTCTTCCATCTTTTATCTTGTAATTCATATGGGGAAATTACCAAGTTTTACCCACCCACCAACCTTACACTAAAATTTATTTTCTTTAATGATGACGATGAATTTTTACTTCCCACCCACTTTTATTACCCACCTTTTCTTTCCTTTCGTACCCGCTACCACTGAAAGAGTAAACTAGTACCTAAAAAATTAACAAACAGGAAGTAATCCGGGTGATGTCACGTTCTTATTAATCCCAACACATACATACTCGTACATCCACCCTGTGGCGAGCTAATACCGAACGACCAAAAACATCCCCATTTTACCAAGAATCCCTAATGTCGAAAAGCAACGTTCGAAAATTACCGCACCAGAAACCCCCAAGGTTTAAAATTTCCTCGAAAATTAATCAAACCGTGGATCCTCGCTATCACGCTACCTCGCTGCCCCCGAGGAATTTTAATCTCTCTCTTCGACTGGGGATCGCCAATCCTTATTGATAAAATCAAATCCCGTACGAAAATTCCTTCCCTCCCAAATCCGGGCATTCTCTGCTCGCACCCTGTGCTATTCTCCCTTCTCTAGCCACACACATCAGACGCTGTCAATATCGCCGTCACCAACACACTCTGCACCCCAGGCAAAGGAAACAAAGGCCGTGGTATGAATGTGACGTCACATGTCCAAACGAAACGGAGGGGAAAAAGGGGGGCCTTTCTGAGGGAAAAATGAAGCAAAAAGAGATTAAAATTAGCTTATAGAGAGTAATGCGCGGAAAGGGGGATCCAAACCTCCCTTTGACCGCCCATCCCTAAGCCTCGTCTTACAACTTCGGAAACGCTGAAAACATAATGAAGGTATTTCATCGAAAAGAAGAGCTATAAGAGAATCTGAAGGGAGAACTGAGTACTGAAGATCATTACGTAGCTATACAAACATTCAGGAGCGGTTTGTGGTTTGATGGTAGAACGAAGGGGAATACATTTTATACACATACTTTTGATTCTCCACGATGAACCAAAAATAAACTGCATGAAATACATACAATTAGAGCTGGAATGTAAAATTACGCAGAATTAAATGACTTTTATAAGCGGATCATGAGTGATTAAAGTGATTTCCGTCGGAAACATTCCAAGTTTTTAGAGGAAGTACAAATACATCGTCATCGTTAATGAAAAATAAATTTTCCCATCATCTCATAAATAAACCAAATAGGAGGTGAATGCTACTCGCAAAGCAACACTACACGGAGTGACATAACTATATAAAAATAATTAAACAATTTTATACGTGTAGCAATCATTCGAAAGATAACACAACAACTATGAGAGATTAAAATTACTTCGAGTTATTCTTCTTGGTACAGAATGCTGACAAAAGATTACTTAAGAATGCTGATTAAAAATTTGACAATACAAAAAATAGTGGTTAAATTTTAACAATATAGATGCACAGGAATTAGGATAGTCATATAAAATTCTGCATAACATTGATAACAATAATAAATATGGCAAAAGTCAATCGCCAAGAGTAGAATTAATAATTCAAAAAAAATTATCCTAAATTGTTCTGATATCTAAACCAATATCTAAAATGACAATGATACTCTACTATAATAAAATATAAGGAGATGATTTGGATGAGTTATTTAGCCCAGACAGGTGTAGACGAATAAACACACGGTTCTAAAACTTAAATTATGAAAACTGACGCAGTGCGGTATTACATATAACAAAAGCCCGGATCATATACCTCAGAAATCACTGAAAAATTCTTCCTCTTCTACAATTAAATTTATGAAATATTCGGAACAAAGGAAACAGACTTCAGAATAAGAGAACAAGAATCGCGGGTCTGGGAAACATTTTGGGCTCAAAGAATCAATTAAAATGACAAAATGATTGGCACAATTACGAATGAAAACTTAACTGCCAGGGACAGAATAATCCATCACAGGCTTCCGCTTCAATATTTTTCGAAGAGCAGTCGACTGACTTAAATAAATCGACAAAAACACGTCTCTTTTAATCGATGTTCGCCGATAATCCTTTCCTCGACTTTTAAGACCTATCAATTCAAAGTATCGACGTTTCCTCCGATAATTCACAAAATACGACCGGATTTGGCTCGGAAACGAACGTAGCATGGCTTTTGCTTGAAATAGATATCGGATGCAAACTTTCGAAGCAGTATCGCTGTCTAAAAACACCTCTGGATCATCAACGAAACGTTATCAATGAAAAGTTATCACATCGTAAACTTCGTACGTAAAAAATTTATCCTAAGTAATAAAAGGGACATCTATCCTAGGGAAAACAACGGATCTCTTTTCAGCACTGAATCATTTGGATGCCTTCGAAATGTATTCTGTGAGCTCTTGAATACTTTATTCCACAAAAATTGAGAATAAGATTCTCAACCTGGTTCCTACAAAATTCATTAGATTAAAGGAGACGATACGCTGATACTTCAAAATTCGAAGGCTTAAGTATGATATAAATATACTGACCTCGGAGTGAATAATATGAAAATTAGTATAGCTCACTTCAAGGATAACAACATCCTACTATGGCGAATTTAAGAAGTTTTAAAATAAGTAGAAATCACGTTTATTTCGAAAAGGCTGATTAATTTTCAAAATGAAGAAAATGACCAAAAACAGACAGCATGTGATTGTTCAATTTTTAGGATTCATTTTGAGGCACGAATTCTATAATCTTCCACTGAGCCCAATCAACTTAACAAGTTAAAAATCCCGAAATTTCCTGGAAGCGAAGTACGAGCAAACCAGAGCAAACATCAGCCTGTTTCACAAGAAACAAAAACCCTCAGCCGGCAACACGCGACAACGTACCACGTCGAGATATCCAACACGGGTGCGGCAATCGAAAATTGATTGCAAGTCAAAATTAATAAAACCCCGAAAGAGTAGCCGCCGCTGCAGAGGAAGAAAAAAACCATAAATTCGAATAACGACTAATTTCCTCCTTCAATTGCATCGAAAATGAATCGGAATTTCATTCCGAAAAAAATACATCCGGAGTCGGGGGGCGGAATTTCTTTTTCCACCCTGCGGAGGGGCAAAAAAGTAAAAATTTCGCGGGCCGAAAGAACTCGGCCTCAGCATTCGAAAGGAGAGTTGGATCGATGAGGACAGCGGAGTTTTATATCCATCCCCCTGACGCACCTTAATGACAGGGGGGCGGGTCCGAGTAACGCCGCGAGACATAAATCATCGATAATGGCGCCACGGGGAGTAGCAGCTAAGCGCCCTTCCGGAAGTCGGTGGAGACGATAAAATAGAATGGGAGGACACGGAAGGATGGCCAACCCCCTCTGCCTCGAGTGCGTGCAAGTGCAGCCAGCCACAGACTGATAAACGGCCGAATTCGAGCGGCATTCACGGACTTAAAAAGCTCGTTTTACGGGCAAACGACGACATTTTGGGAGCCATCCGGAATGCCAAGTGAGCGTCTTAGAAGGCCCGACGTAATGATCTGCCAATACATTGGCTTTCGATGAGAACCATTCAATTCGGTTGATCGAATGGAAAGCAACGGAGGAACGGGGATGGGCATAGATATGAGAAATTGCGGCAAAAGTGATTTGATCACAAGCATCCTCCGCAAACTTAGCAGAACAATTACTGCATTTAAAGCGAGGTTTCGAGATGAAACAAGTAAGAAAGGCAATCGTTGTACACGGCCTAGGATGTTTTCTCCAGAGGATATGCTTTGATTGCAATAGGTTAGTGATCAAAGTTCACTATAATAAATAAAGCACTGAATATATCAATACATTTTTATGTGACGTCATTACATTGCATAAGAAATTCGAGCATACTTGAGTACCTGCTCCATTGCAGACGTGTTTTCTTTGGTGAAATCAAATAAGAAGATAAATAGTTACTGAAATCAGGAGACTTATCATTGAAAAGGAAATCCATAAGAATTCTACTAATGTAGTTTTCCTGTGGCCACAGGGTACAAATCTATTATAGTTAAATACACATGAAATTTCGTCTTCATTTCCTAGGACAAATAATCAACTTCTAAGGTCAACTTTCTAGTGATTTGAATTCTCGAGAGCCAATCAAAGGATGGAAATAACCGCTCATTTAGTCCAAAGAAATCTACCATAAAATTTACAAAAATTGATAAGTTAACTACAAAATTTTATCACCATAATTTAGAATAATTCTTATCTTTCCCGAACAAAATCCTAATACTAAAGTGAAAAATTTGAAATGGCACGGTAAAATTTTCAGTCATAGAGAATTTTCTAGACGCAAATCAGAAAATAAACAAGTATATGAATGGAAAAAGCCACACATCACAATCAATTTCGGTGGAAGTGGTACAGGAAATCTTGAGCACTTCCGCCGGAGAGCAGCCAGCCTTACGAAATGAGGATAGGAGAAAGAACTGAAGGTACGAAACGGAAGTCATAAGCGAGGCAGGAAGAAAAAAGAGAGAAGAAAAATGATGGGAGAAGAAGAGAGGAAAGGCTGGTGCACTACTGCTCGAACTAAACATCAATAAGACTTTGTTTGGAGCATCACTCCTATCATCAAAGGAAAGTCTTGATCGAAAAGAAAATCGCTTAGTATGAAGAACTGAATCTCTCACTTCCCATTCTATTCGTCATTTACAGTACATATACTCCGAAGAGCATATCCTACATCCTCCTACATATAAATTTAGTATTTTTTTGTATTCATTCTTTTCTCATTTCTGTCTTTCATTTTGTATTCAGCTATATATTTTTGTAACTTTAGAATATTTGATAATTTTGTACATTTTTGTAATATTTATAAATTTATAATTTGAAATCCCATATGTAACCCATGGGTTAAACGGAAGACTACTTAGTCCTAATTTCGCTTATAAAAGACGTCACTAAATTAAATTAAATAGCATTTTTTAACCGCTCGATTCCGAACTAACCGTTTTCGTATCAAGAATTAAAAATATCTACGATTTTCCTGCAAAGTAGCCGATAACTTGCTCACACTAGCATCCTTAAAACAAAAACACTAAATAAACTACATGAAAAATTAATTATAGTAAAAAATTGAAACTACATGTAATGAATTAGTCGCACTACTCTGAAATTCCCAACGCTCTTTTCAAAGAGGAATTTAGCAATGGAGTTTACGTGAAATAACGCTGGACGAAAAAGAGCGATACTAAACGCTCATTTTTATTTTCCCAGAGTCTGATAAAAAGCGTCAGAGGGCGCCATAAATTCATTTCCAGCGAGATGTAAATTTAATTTACGTAAATGAGCAAGAGGCGGCGAATCTCCCTTTTCAAATCCAAAGCGTCGCCCGAGACGTATTTATCCATTAATCTTCGTTCAAATTTCGGAGATGAAATTCTTTGAAAGGACAAATTAATATCAACACTTATGAGTTGGACCTGTACCTTCCACATCCTATTCATTAACATTCAATGGATCCTCTGCAGCTAATGAAATATAGAGCTTATAGCAATGCAGTGAAGCTCAGAGCTGGTATTCCAAATTGCTTGAATTTTTCTTTTAATTAAAAGTAAATAATGGCTATTGGATATTTACACATATTTAAAGCACGTTATTTATCGACATGTGTAGGGAGAGTAAGAAAGAATATCGGTTGTATATTTTCCTG
Organism: Pachydiplax longipennis; assembly: GCA_036926295.1. NCBI lineage: Eukaryota > Metazoa > Arthropoda > Insecta > Odonata > Libellulidae > Pachydiplax > Pachydiplax longipennis. The sequence goes on along the minus strand of JAVFKF010000009.1, from coordinate 39,277,938 downwards.
CAAATACATCGAGAAAATATTCTAAAGCGAAGAACTTATCAATACAATGGTCGTGAAAATAATCAGATCACTTACTAATCAGGAATTCGCCCAAATCCAAGGATAATGAAATGAAAAATATCGACAAGACTGGGATTCTGACACAGGTCTTTCACTACATGACAGAGGAAGACATGAATTCAAATCCCGGTCATATAATAATTTTAATTTTTATCTATTTTTGGTTGCTACTTCTTTTGAAAACAGAGCAAATTTATGAACCGACACAAAAATCGTAGTCAGCCAGAAAAACAACTTTTTCGAAAAAAACAATTTTTACAAATGAACTATCATCGTAACAGATGAAATCTTTAAAATCAATCACATGAAAACATTACCGCACATATCTCCTTCCAACGTATAAGCCAGCATAAAAACAGAACGCTGCGAGAACGTTTTCGAGGCAATGAAAGGAATTACAGCTACAGCCGAAAATGGAGGAAGGAAAGCCGGGACTGATCCTTAAGAGCCGTCCGTTCATCTCACTAAGGGATACTCCGGCAAGACGCATTTCGCAATATATAAGACTCCATCCTCCGTATCCTCTTCCAATCTCTTTGATCGAGCTGGAGAGACTTACAAACAAATCCCCATCTCCGAAATGAGACTACTAAAGCGGAGTTCTCGGAGGAATATTCAAGAAAGCGGCAGCGTGAGGGCCGAGCGGTGAATGAAGGCAGTTCACTCCCTCCGTTCGGATATCGAAAAAAAAGAGAGCGAAGAGGGGGAGGAAGGAAGGAGAAAAGCCGATAAGGGGGAGTGATGGAGGAGCGAATCGGAGAGACAGCGGAAACAACGTCTACGGAGAGATAATGGGAAAGATAGATCCTTTCTTTCCAATAGCCCCTCCCACCTCAATGTCCCCTTCCACTTATTTCCCTTTACTCTTCCCACGCCCTCCCCCACATCTTTGGATACTTTTTTAAAGGCAACTTTTCTCGGAGGAAATCTTTTTATGCGGAACGATTTAAGAGGATGGAACATCATTGCTTTTCGATGGAAATGCGTTACGTCGATAAATTTCCAGTACATTATCATCACTGTATTCTGGTCGTCCTTTGACGAATTTTAGTCTTACTATGTAAGCTACTTCTACAATTCCCCATAGTAAATTAAATAACAAAACTAATAACGCCGTAAACATAACTAGTACTCGGAGCCTCGGTGTTGCTAGGCTAACAAGTTGACCTATACATTTTTTAATTCAGTAAATTGAGAGTAAGAATGGAATAATTTTAAAATTACAGGAAAGATTTTTGAAGTAATAGCAACAGAAGGATGTAGTATTAAAGACTTCGAACGTTATTTTTTCATAGTTTGCATAAATACTACAACTAATTATATAATATGTATAACAATTAAAAATAAAACGTAAGAACAAAATTAATAAAAGTATTAAATATATGAAAATAAAAGAGAAATTATTAAAAAATTACTTAATGAAAACAGAGAGTACTTCATATTTTACAAGGGCGTTTCCCACATACATCACGTCATGACATCACGAAAAATATCGCTTAACAGTGTTTAACTGGATGAAGATTAACTTTCCTTGAGGTAAACTAAAGTAGGGTAAATACTGAAGGTAGTATATCGAATCAATACATAAACCACTGGCATAAAATATACAACGGTGATACGATTTACAAAAAAAAATACGAGTTCATCGACGATATGCGAACGTATTCATGATTTTTCTGCAGGATACTTTCCCAAATGATAGCTTGATACATCTCTGGATACATTTACAACAGTACCCCGCCAGCCTTCAATTATACAAGGATATAGGTGTTGTTACACCTGCCTTTGAAATTTCAACTTATGCATGTACTTGTTAAAGAATGCCTCTGGTTGATATTATAATCACTTGTCATGAGATTACTTTAATTTTATTTATGTTAATTTATATTACCATTATATTAGAATTCATATCATTATATTTTATATTGATATAATAGAATTATTAATTTTATTCAGACTGTAGTCAACTCAAATTTTAAAATCAACTTCATCTATTCTTTACACTTCTTTATTTGAATGTCCTTTTAATTTTTTCATTTATTTTCCTTTCATATTGCTTCATCATATTAACTGCGTTTTCAGGTATTTTTTCACCCTCCTTCTCCGTGGAAGTTTTCCCGCAACGTAGGTTTTTTTCTTCGTCAACCTTCAGTTGAAAGTTTTTCCCACACTATACTCTTTCATTTTGCTTATTTACATCTGTACATAATAATAATAACGAATACGATGTTGGAAGAGGGGAAGAGAGAGCCTTTGGGCCTAACCTCGCCAATGATGGATCTATCTGCCTCATGGCATTGGCGGCTTACAGGGTCGGTATGTAAATGTAGCTTGCAGAATTCACGGTACGAATCCACTAGAAGTCATTGGTACCACATATGCTTCGCAAGGACATCCCACCAATATATTGAAACGACCCTTGCACTGAGTATAAAGACAACATGGGTCCTAACGAACGAAATCGTTAGTCCCGGCGAAAACTACCGTGGTGGAGGACGTCGACTCCTGAGGAGCAGCCGCCCAAATCGTTAGGAGGGGAAGGGAGGCGGAATTGGGCTCGTATTCTTGAACCTGCAGATAAGATTGGAAGGATGGAACGCCGTCGGGACAGGTCGTCGAACTTCTCTGCAGAGGGTAAAGGCCAGTAAGGAAAGAGAACGCCTAACACATTAAACTCGCGCTCAGCCTTCGCAAAAATCCGCACAAAAGACTCGCAAACTTTCTAAGCTTTGCACACGAAGAAAGTCGATAAGGACGACGTGGATTGTAAAAGTGACAGCGCACAAAACTAGAAGAACTCGTGCATAACTTATGACCGGAGTTGTGGTGATTACATTTCCTGTATGAAACCGTCGAGTCGAGCAATAATTTTCTCGCCCGAATCGTTAATGGAGCGTTCCCACGCCGGCTAAAATTAGAGCATTTAACAGTATAATTTTATGGGCTTACAGCTGTTATTCGCTTTCTCTTTCCTGAGCTGTCCGTGGCATTAACGTCTTCACGGCTCTTTTGGGGGAGGTGACACGTTGTGGCGTCAGTCGTATAGAAGATAAGGGAATCTGTGGATTAGAAAATGTCAGGCTTCTAAGTTTCTCAATTTATGTAGTTGAAGGCCAGAGTTAACTGAGCAACTGACGTACGAAAGAAACTTAAAAAAAACTACGTGCTGCAACGCTCACACCTAAAATTTTAGCCCATCGATCGAGACTTAATAAAACGATATCAATCAATGGTACTTCAGAAAAAAATAACAGAAGATACTTAATAGACTATGATTCAAGTCTGTAATCCAACGTTGAAAATACAAGTATCATTAGATAACTTCGATTACAGAGATTATAAGGAGTAATGACGGAATTTATACACAAATGATTATGCCTTTTAGAGAGAGGTAGAGAAAAGCTTATTTTTTTATACAGTTAGTGGGTGAATGTTTGTACCCCTTCTAATTCACACCTGTATTAGATGAAACCGGTCTTGTTTTGATAAAGCTATGGAATTAACATAGTCATTTAATTTGTGTGTCTGATATTATAGACTGCAAAGGTCCATTTCTGATTTTTTTCATCATGTTTTAACATTTTATGTTCGCTTATCTGAAGTATTTACCCGTCACATACTAAAAGGCGAATTGCAGGGTACATATATAAATGTGGAGTACCCTATAAACATATGCATTACAGAAAAAACTCCGCAATACACCCGGTAAACCTTTTCAAAACTGCGACGCTGGGACATTGAACCTGCGAACTTAAAAGCAATAACATCGACAGGCAAAAAGTTGGACGGAAAGGAATTTAATATGAGATACTCCAGCACTTCTAACAGGACACTCAAGTAAAGGGCCCGAGGAAAACTTCCGACAAAACCCTCCAAGACGCCGGATCCCATAGAATCCAATACACCAGTGGAGATGAATACAGAAGATCCCACTTCTACGTAACGATACACGGAGAGGACCAACTCTGAATTCCAACTCCCTGAGGCCGAAATTCCGATAATTGCGTGCTCTGCAACACGCACACGCGATGGCGAGAGCCAAGAAGGGGCCCGGATTGTGGGGGCCCCGCGCAACACGCTGCTTTGCGTAAGTCGGGTCAATAACACGGGCACCCACGCACCGTACGTTTCGAAAGACACGTCCGAAAAAATTGGACAATAAGCAATGAGCGTCAGCTGATCGAGAGTGAAAAGAGGGGAATGACCTTGAGAGAGAGAGAGAGTGAACAAGTGGACGAATGGGGCAGACGGTTCAACGAGAGAACTTGCCCTTCCCGCCCTTTCAGAGAACAATCAATTCTGCCGACCAGACTATGGGAAATCTAACCTTAGCCCAACGGTTCTTCCTTCCTAAGTTAAGACGATGATCGATCCCTTATACTCAGAATTAATATCACCGGTACAATCGGTTTGAGTCAGTGAAACTGAGACGAAAATCGAAACCGAATACTTTTTCCGGATCGAAAACCGAAACCGAAACGAAGAATTTGATATCCTTAAACCGAATCAGAAAACCGGAAAATCTGCTGTTCCGATTTTTGGTATTCAACGATGCATAATTTATGTAAAATAATCTGAGGAAAGCTCAGAAAATACTCGAACTACGACTTGCAATTAACTACTATAGCTATCATTTATTTATCAACGGATCCAACAACAGCCATGATTGGCAACTTCTACTGAATATGATAAAATTTTCTATAGTAAATTAAACATGATAAGAACAAAATTTAAAACAACAATAAAAGAGAGTAGTTTAAAGAACCGAGTCGTGGGTGTTGTAAGTTGTATTCCAAAATTTAGTGTAAATGAAAAGTTAGAAATAATGAAGCTAACTTTAGGAGGATATAGCATTCAAATATTCGGGACTAAATAAGCGGTGAGAGCCGGTTCGGAGTTGATAGGAGAGAAATTGAACGGAACCGAGATTTGGTTTCCTCGGTGAACCGGAGCGAAAACCGGAACAAATTGTATTACGGTTCGACGTCCTGGTTAGGAACCGAAAGCTGGCAAAACCGTTACTTATGCAGGGGTGAAAGACGAACCCAGACAGAAAACATGATTCCTTGAAATGAAACCGGTGAGTTATTTTTTCATATTCGACTGAGGTCTCAAATGCTTATTAAGTGACACTTCTGGTAGGTAGTTCTATGTAATAAACATGTGCAACGGTGATTCGCCAATCAGCCTGAAAATTTGTTGACTGAACATCATCTTTACCTCTTTTATAACAATAGTTCCATTCATTACGATTCAAAACCCTGGATAAAATTGACCTGCTAAACAACTTTTTCGGAGGATCAAGGGGCATGATGTGCGCTTGTACAAAAATTCAGAAATTACCAAAGCAATATGGTCATTACTCTTACTTCTGAACTACTAAAAGAAAACTAGTATTTATGAATAATTTCGGTGGATTTGGGACTTTTAATTAGGCCTACGAAGAATATGGCTGAGAATTATTAATTCGAATCATCTTCGAGGTCTCGCTGACTATTCGTTTGGTTAAATTTGAACATAATAAATAATCCGTTTCCTTCAGTACCGATGCATATAGTCGTCAACTAAAGGGCATAAAGTGATAAGTATGCAAATAACCCAATTTACGAAGATAACAAAATTATAGCAACTCAAAATTTTAGTGTACTACACAGATAAACTATTCCTCACAATTTTATGAACAAACATACGAGGAGAAGCGCCAATGCTACCGGCAGAGTTGAAGACGTCGGAAATGGGAATATGATGCATTTTATTTTCATTGGTCATTACTATTCAATGAAAACCGTAAAAAGCACTTCGGAAAGAAATTTCGTAACGGTGATAATGGTCAATAACGAGAGAAAGATAAGATTGACAACTGACTGACCCACTTGATGTGGCTGAGAAAGTAACGATACAAAATACTTGAATCCCCTGGAGTAACTACTATACTGATAAGGACACATGTGTGGGAAAAGATTACACTGAAACCGCTTAGCTCATAAAATTACCAAATGTGAAACTCTACAGGATGTAACGAAACAGCTGAAGCGCGGGAAAGGAATGGAAAAATCTCCAACGGAAATATCGCGTCCGAACCACAATTTCGACTTTAACTCAACAGTAATGACTGTGAAACCACTTTCCACTTTCCAATTCCGCAGAAGAGGGCCTACCAACGTCCCAGGGCCTCCTACCAACTGTCCTAAATAAACAAACCGCACTATCTCCAAGTCAACACAGTTGGCCTATTCGTGCATCAGCGAAATGTTTTAGGAGCCCATCCTTAGTATTCTTTCCTTTTTATTGATGTGCGTCAACCTCTGATCATGAGATTCTGCTGGCAAATGATCACGTTATGACAGTACAAAAAAATAAAATCAGGGCTGAGATATTCGCTTCCCATATCTTTTTAAAAATTATGGTGATTGAACACTTCCTCTTTCGCAATATCCATACTCAAATGATAACAAATTCGACGGAAATGAATTACCGAAGACAAAACCGTAAAATTCAAGAAGGAAAAAGTCGATACCATCCACAAATTTGAAACTTTAACCTTCAAAAGTTTTCTTTCCTTTTTCCATCGCGGAGCAAATAAATAATGGACTGAAACCTCTTTAAACAAGGTTGAATCGGTTGAATTAAAGGACCGAAATGGAACATGAACATACTAAGTAGTTGTAATACTATACTAGTAAAATTTTCGCCAGTAACCAATTATTAATGAAATGCATAATTTACCGCCGAGTTATAACATTTTAGGCATAAATATCAACAGCACAAATTTCTAGAATAAAATTTTTCAAAAATACAAATTTAACCTCTGAACTGGAAGAATTTTTGTATAGTTTTGATGCGCAATGCGTTTGCTACTTTCGACAACCAGTTGGTTCACAACTACTCAACATCGTTGCATAAAATATCATCCCTAAGTATCGATTGGGGAATCAGCAATCGTCTATCGGTAAGCGATCGTAGGAAGGATAGAAGCAAACCAGGGTGATAGACGCGAAAATAGCATCTACGGCCGTTAGCAATTAATCATAAACTAAAGAGGGCGACTTCCGAGGAACATAGATCGGAAAAACAGAAGGAGAATATCTGATGACGGATCTCTCTTCGAGAGACGGCGCAGTTGGAAAGGATGTAAATAAATGTCCGTCAACAAGGAACGACGTCATGCAATGAAAACCAACAGAGATATCCGCCCTTTGCTCCCATGACAAATAGGAAAAGCGCGATTCATCAAATTTAAAAATGGGCAGCGAGACTGGCCTCGCCCAGAACTATCCACGGTGAATATACGGAATGCACAGAATATATGGCTTATGATATCCGAACGTAAAACTAATGTGCCAGCAGCCCTATCGATCAAAGTTCTTCCATGCAAAATCCACGGACCACTAGGAGTTCCCGGAGGCACTTTCGTGGGGTAATAGTCTCATAATATTCTGTGATGCTGAAATCTTTCGAGAACCAAAATATTTCCAAAGCATAAATTATTTAGGCATCCATTAGAAAAGCTTGAGTTCATGATTTATAAAATATTTTTCTGATAATTTAGTATCATCCAGTACTGATAATCAAATGTGGTGCTTGGGTTTTAACCGGAACAGTTAATTTAATTTTCCTGCTGAATTTGAAGCAGTTACACCGGAATCTAAAACACGAAAATATCGCAACGCGATAACAAAATTTTAGAAATCTCTTTTATTCCCAATAATCTTTTAAGACTATCTATAGGTCCTAGTCGGAAAGTGTTTTAGACAGACATTCTTTGAGTTCCTAGCAGGAAAATGTCTGCTGAGATAATGGGTAGATAATGGGAGAAACACATACTTGCAAATGAATTTGACCATGAAAACATAGTAAACGGAAGTCCAAATAAAATTTTAAAATGAAGTCCATGGACGCTGCATACACATCTCCGACATTCCTTGCCCCTCCACATAATCTTAATAAGCGAGATTCAGTTGTGACTGTATTTCGCTATGTAAGGAATGTTCGAGCTAACTTGTTATCTTAATTTAATCTTACATGATTTTTAAGGGAACAAATCTACATTCGTGTAATTCGGTATGAAACAAGTTCATAATCTTATACGTTAGAATCGATATCCGCACACCTTTGGAAGAAATAAAACGGCAGAAACATAGGAGATTAAAAATAAAGTATAAATGTAGAAATCTGGTATTTCCAGTACCACGCATGAAGCCTCATCTTTGGAGACTTTGCCCTTAGAATCTTACGTCTAATGACTACCATTAAAAGTGATCATCTTGCGGTGAACTTTAAGCATCACCATTCAGAAATACAGTGGGCAATATCCGCAAAGCATACACCACCACTACAACATGTCAACATGAAAATTTCGCTTTCTTTCCACTCCGCACGAACACGATCTTCATCCCAAAGGGGTCAATGGACCGCCAAAGACGGCTTTCCACCGAAGCGCAGATCGATTCCGTTAAGTTACTGCAACAGACACCTTCGTAGACTTCCTCGCCAAGTTGCCCCAAACTTCTATTCAAGCATGAAGAAAGTTCGACGGCGGGACTGCCTACTGAACCTCTCAACCCTTGAAAACTTTATAACCGAAACCCATAGAAACACATCCGGGGTCGTACTGGAGTGAATGAAGAGATCACACCGACCAGATCAGGATCTCTGGCAAGTCTCCTTAACAAAGACACCCGAGTATCACCTGATCATATCGACACTACCGAGACTTATCAATGAACGAACTCGGTCCCACTATATCATTCAACGGTTCGATCGATGGATTGGATAGAGGATAAATCGATCAAATGTGGGAAAAGAATGGAGGTAGGTTCGGTCGGGCGTGACCAGGGCGTTGGACAAAGCTCAAGGCGCATGCGCTATCCCTTCGCAAGCCAGACGAGCATAATTCTCGGCTCCGGAGGCTGGGAGGTGAGGGAGAGAGAGGAAAAAGACGTGCCGACGAACCGCAGACGCTGCTGTCTAGCCCACCTCTCTCTAGTTCCAATGCGTGGAACCCCTAGGTAAGGCTGACCTTACCCAACGTCTATCGTGGACCAGATTTTTTTCCGCTCGATAATTTTTTGTTTTAGAGCGGGCAACCCTTTAAGTGCCCGAAAAGTTAAGGGAATCGGTTCTTTCTCATCCAATCGTCTTGCAGAACGTATATTTTGTATAAAACAATTTTCGCACATATTCAGCGAATAAATCAAGGGTGCAGAAGAATGATTTCATATTTTTTAAACCTGACCTTTTTCCAGGTTAAATCTAAATATCCCATCTAAACGATTAGTGAATACATCACATTATGGAACTTTGATACGAATGGAAAATTTATTTCCACGAGTTAAAAAATGTATAATGCAGGGAAGAGGGATGGGGTCAATTTACATATAAGGGCGTCCCCAGGAAACCTAGGAAAAATCCCGAAGAAAAATGAATAAAATAACCTCCCGGATAGAGGAAGACCCCGGGTTTTATGACTCCTTTTTCCTTGAGATGAGAAATACAGTTTATTGTGCCTCCGTGCTAATATTTAATTTATCATTACCAACTTTAAAAAAATTTCCCTAAAAATCAACGCTATTTTCTTGGTATATCAGAAATGAAAAGCCTCAAAATCAACTCATGAACAAATGAGTCTTTCAAGGTATATCCCAAGAGTCTCAAAATATAGTTCTGCTAAAATTTTTGCATTCACGTTCCTTGTGTTAGTTATGATTCGTGTTGATTACGAAATTATTCGATAGTTAGAATTCAGGCGGCCATCTTCCTCTCCCACTTCTCCAAGTATTTCCGCACATGTCATTCTCTTCTTCAGACTCGGCCATTTTCGCTACTTCTAGACATAAATTTGGCGCTACTGATGCAAAGTTCCATAAAAATATTAAGACAGTTAACTTACATCCAAGTGCAAAATGTGCTACAGTTGCGACACCGCACGAATTATAAGAGCAAGTTAAAAAATGATCGCAGCACTTAATGATTGCAACAACTAAAATCGCCAATCGACATCCTACGCCAATCATAAAAACATTACAGTCAATTAGCATCAATCTAATACACTTGGTTGCCCCAAATGTTATCATTAGTGAAATTCCATACCATTAATGGAAGTGAATAAATCTCACGGTTAATATGTTTCCAACTTTTTCTAGCTTTCACCTAAGACTCGTTATGGTAATGCATGTCCCACATTTCCATTGCGGGACGAAATACTCTCGGATTTGGCACTTTGCGAAAACTGGAACAATAAAAATTCAGCCTAAACTTTCGACACTATATTTAGCGAAAATGCTGTAATCAAACATGTAGTGCGATCGTAACAAATTAGAGGAAAACACATTTGTGGATAAAACCTATAAAATTCGTCCATCAATCAAATAAAAATTTGCATAGCTAATACCCATAATTTCCGAAAGGGACATACATTTCAACCCTCAACTCACGAAGACGCAAGATATTCAAATCAAATTGAATGAACGGTTGTCCGGGAAAAGAAATAAAAATACTTTCACAGAGAATAGAACAATATAATCATAACTAAGATCTAAGGCATTCAGACATTTCTTTCAATATTCTGACGAATAAGCTCCGAACAATCTATTGAGGAAAAATACCAAATATTATTCAACGGCAGATAAGACTGTCCATTCAAACAGTGGACTCTAGCAACTGACATCCACTCAGTCATCGAAAAATCGACCTTCAGAACTTCAGTTCTTCTGCAACAACCATCTTTATCGCATTGGTAAATGTTCTTTAAAAATACGCGACTTTTTTGTTTATCAAACAAAAATACAATTACATTTCAAGTCTGGAAACCACTTAAAATTGAACTTTATTCCCGGCAAAGAGGTCACATTTTATGCTTCCTGGTACTTGAATGAACTGTATGTAAACGATAAATAGTCACAAAAGTTACATGATTCGATATGGAAGAAAATACGATATTGGAAGCAATAGACTGCCATAGAACAAATTTGGATGGAATCATTTTAAATCCATTACACAGAAGGGTGTAAATACTTATGAGTCATCTCAACAGATAAGCGCTCCTTAATTCCGGCAGAGATAGCCGAATTCCATATAAAGAAATTCGAAAAGCACGGCTTAACCACTCTGTAGTATCGGAAGTACCCCACTTAATTTCCCTTGTATGAACTTTCTATGTATCACCTCAACAGAAAGCTCCTATTCTAATCAAAAAATAAACAGGCAAAAACCTGAAATTTGAATGGAATGTCTATTTACAAAAGCCGTGTAATTACAACTTTTCGGCAGACGAAAACAAGATCAGTAAATTCTTGAGCTGATCAAATTTGAAAATATCTTGTCCTTAGTTTGTATTTGTGTATACATTTTTGTCTTATTTTTAGTTTTATTTGTCGATTTTCTTATTTCATATTGTAATGTATATTTGTTTAAGGTTGATTTTTTGGAATTCACTTTAAACTGGCGGCACCGCTGTATGTGAATCTTTGATAAATAAATAAAATAAAAATACGTCAGTGATATTTATGGGTACGGACTTGAGAATTCAGAAAGAATGAACGTTATTTACGAAAATTCAACACATTTTTACATAATATTACCACCAAACCCAGTCCACGGCTAGTTCCCTCAGCTTTCCCCGACTTCAAACGCACATTCAAACCGCTTCTAAGCAATTCGAACACTAAAAAATCATCCTGCAAAACGACCTGATTAGAGACATTCAATCGAAAAAAAATCCCCATATGATATTGATTGTAATACATGTAAATTAGCTCCTTGAACACATGTAAATCTTACGTTGAGCGACCGAAACCAACCAAAAAAGGAACGGAATCTAATTCGGAGGATCCGAGTCAGCCCGTAAACTTGGTAACATCGCATGGCCGCAAGCTAATGGCATGGACCTGAGGGTGATAAGCATCTCCAGAAGGCCCAAGAAAGTGGCCTCGGAGGGCCTTCTCCTCTCCGCCGTTACCGTTTCCCTTTTCCGAAATGAATTATCGATCCCGCGTTGCATTATTCCCTCCGCAACGACGAATACGCCCGGCGCGCTGTTGCCAAATCGTGAATTTGGCACATTTCTCCCGTTCCTTTCCAAAGGGACTTCATTCCCTCCGTTAATTATTTGCCGGAAAGATAAACAAACGCAAACGCCCGAGCGACTACATTCCCAATATCACCCTGTGTGAGGCTATTCCGCTAAAATAACTTCCCGAGCGATATGTGCTCCGATGCTGTGTGATAATCGAAAATTATTAAAAATGAAAAAATGATTATTGTTAATTAGAGATAGATTTGTACTTTTCCACAAAAACTGGTTTTTATGAGTACAAATCTATCTCTAATTAACAATGAAAATTATTTCATTTTTAGTAATTTATGATTATTACATGGCATCGGAGTTCCTATCGCTCGGGAAGATATTTTAATGGAATAGCCTCACAAATATTTGTACTTCTAAAAACAATTATTGTGGAAAAGTACAAATTTATCTCTAACTAACTACAATTATGACGTTCCATGACATCACGGCCGCATCCACCGATCGTATTAGAAATAATTTTCATTCAAAAACTACACTGATAATGCTTCACAAAATCCTCTATCCATCCTATTCCCTAACTCAGAATCAATTTCTGCGAAATTAAAAAACACAAAAACTGAGTATCATTTTCAGCTTTCTATTTCTCATGGGCTTAGAGATCTATGGTCAAGAAATGGATACGTGGTTTCTGATGATACATCAACTGTCTCCGATTAGATCTATAAGGCCGTGAATTAAGATAAAAAAACTCATCAAACTTTTTAGCACGGTCCCGACCCGCCCCAAATCGACCAAATTAATTACATTTAAAGAGGATGAGACAACCTGAGAAGTGGTGGGTGGTCTAAGTGTTCCAACCTCAATGGAGAGGCATAGTAATTAAGAGGGGAAGATTTTAGCGGCCGATATTTATAACAGGGAATGCATTGAAGTCGATCACAAGCGAACGTGGCTCAACTTCGACCTATTCTTTAATGTTATTCGCCTTTTTACGAGGCTTATGAAAACTTGCATCATCATTTCCTTAAGCGCAATCTAAAAAGTGTCTCAATCTAAAATAACTTCCCATGATGAAGTCCAACCATAGATTATCTTCCAATGAGATAACAATGATGAAATCTTGCCCATATGAAAATCTCTGACAAAAGTGCCAGTTATTTACAGATATCAAGTAAACCCGAAGGAAGTACGTGAATGAATATACACGTAAATAAGTCTTATGCTTGATAATGATCTACAGATAACAAATAATTTTGATGATCTCATTTTCTATCACGCTAAAACTTTCAAGAATTTTCCATGGTGTGAATTCGTTGATACAATATTTACAAACATTGCTTTTCTACCTAAAAAATCATAATTAATTGAGCTCAGCTCAATATTTAAGAGAATTCAAATAATACTACTCGAAAAGTTAATCGAAAATTATCATTACCATTCCTACCATTAATCAATAATTCTTTAGCAAAAAATCATTACGGATACCAAAAACTAGGGGGGCAAAAATGGAACGAAGTTCATGTTCATTACTTAACTGCATCATATTTAATTATAGTTTTATTGAAACGAAGAAGAAAAAGTTTATTTTTGCGAATGAAAATGTGAATGGCACCACATATATATTAAAATTGATCGAATTTGATACTTGAAATACATTTTCCTATGTATAATAACTCAAAATACATTATTTCTCGCCCAGAAACAATATTGAAAACATTCTTAACTATCCTCCTCTTTCCTACGCAATCCATTTAAAAAACTTTGTATATTAAAACAATAGGGGAATAAATAATAATGAAAAATAGGAGAAGAAATAATACAGCGACAGTAATCGAAGTTTATTTAACAACAAAACGATTTTTGAACTTAATTTAACAAGCCATTTACTACGATCTTCAAATATATAAAAAACACAGTTATATCAAGTAAATACTGACATTTGAGCGGCAACAAGCACCCTGCCTCAGTAGGAACGCAATCCCGTTCCGAACCGCCAGTAGCAATGCGGGCATGGTAAGTCAATTAACCCTTAACTACATATCTCTCCGACATTGCTAGCGGATGGCATAATCGATAGTTAAGCCACTGCTTGATATCCTTCGATTGCCAATCCTGCCTCCACCTAACAACCTAATCCCCAATTTTTATCGGACGGGAGTATTCGCCGACGGAGACCTACCCAAACGCTATAAAATCGATCGGAGAGGGCCGCCGCATCTTCCAGCGGATCCTAGAAGCATCAACCCCTGCCACCATAGAGAAAAAAGCCGTCCAAATCAGTGGCAGTGGATGGAGCGGCGGACAGTGAGTAAATATCGACCGCCATTGACTTGCGAAAAGGAAAATTGGCGGAGGGATGGCGGGCGAGTGCGGAGCGGAGTGTAAGCCGGCCCTTGGATCGATGATCGGCGATCGAGAGCCAACGACCGCACCGAACCAACACGCGCCGCCTCGGACTACACGACGCTGGAGACTTGTGCGGGGGACAGGGCTCACTGTTTCCACGGCGGCTGCCCTTAAACATTCCGAGAACCCAAGGCTCAGGATCGGCTTCGTATGAGACCGAATCTAGAGATTTGCAGAATGGGGTGGTACCTTATTTACCTTTATTAAAGTAAAATTGATGGGGGTGCCTCAATTTCCAATTGACAGTGAAAATTCCAGAATTTTGTCAAAAAATTTGTCATCAAAAATATCGAAGATAATAAGTTATCGTAAAAGCATTTTCATCAGTCTTTATTCTGAGGTTATCTTTTGTGCATCCGTATATCGCTTCAGATTAGACCAAATTCGAAAATATCACAACATAATCAATAACAATGTTGTATAATAATATGATTATTGTATTCGAGATATTTCTTTTTCTCGCTCAAACGATGTTGCGTTCTTTTTCTAAAATAAATAACAATATTTCAGATTGAATGTTTCTGTAATATTAATTTTAAAAGATCTCCATATACTAAACAAAGCATTTATTTATGTACGAAATCATCGTATCACTGATTTAATTCTGGTATATTTTACGGTTTTATTATATAATCAATATTTTTCAAACAATCACCTTTGTTGAATTAATTACACTCAGCTGAGTCAGGCGAAAGACTGCAGCAAGGAGTAATGCTAAATCTATAACTCAGTTGTAAATGAGTCCTTTCAGCCGCTATAAAACTATTCTAGAAAGCTAAAGAAAACAGAGAAACAAACTTGACTTTATCATTCGTTCTTTCTGCTATCAAGAATTGGAAGCAAAATTGTGTTATGCAATGTAGAACTCCCTCACAGAAAAATCTACTTCCGAGACTTCAAAGAATCGAATGCAACATTTGGTATTTGGGACGGGAAATATATAATTTATTCCATTATGATACCCAATGACTGATTATGTTCAAGATATTATGCCTATCCGCCCATTATCAAGAAATTTATGCTCCTTATTACCAGAACGAAATTATTTGCTAGAACTGAGTAGAAAAAAGATAAAATACACCTTCAAAGCTCCAAAATAATCATTTCAAATCAGCCTCTGAGCGATCATTGCGAGATATTGCTCTACGATACATGAGAACGGGTCCCAATGAAACCCAATATATCTCATTCGGGAGGCAATCATCTACTTTATGACAATACAGGCAATAAAGTAAAGCAGTGAATTGATTCCGCTTTCCAGTGTCTCTGACGAATTACAACGGCCTGGACGTACTAATTACATCTGTCAATCAACAGCAAAATGGAAACATTGAAGCCATAGAGCTATTACAACACGGTGACTGAATGCTAGATATTGAACGGGCAAAGGCATGCCGCGATATATCTCGAGGGAATGAGCGCAATTGATTTCATCGTCAATGTTTCGATGGAACATATGGGAGACGCCAAATGGCAACAAAGACCCTACCACCTCTATCTCCTGAGCCTGCGCAAGCAATCCTATCGAGAATATACAACCTTCATCGAATTCGCCAAGAATTCACTCACTTTCAATCTTCTTTGCAGACTGAGCGGTTGAGCAGATACAGGAAGACATTCGAAATCTTCAAGAAAACAGGCCCATGAGGTAACAGCAAAGAATATTTTGAAAAGCTTTAGAACATTGGGAATATATCGACCCAAGAATGTAAGACTTTCAATAAAGTGGATTTCTTCATTTATTCATTCATAATTCATTTTCACATATATCATATATTCATTCATAACAAGTCTATTTATATTTCTGTAAAAATTGATATTAAAATAATCGAAATATTGTTAATTTTCAATTGAGCAAAATTCTTTAAAGTATGCTGCACCCAGTCAGTGTAGTCATACCGTAGTAATAAGAATATCTTTTGGGAAAGTTAAATTATCATAGGATAATACTCATACAAAATTATGAATTACAGCTGAGTATCTGAAAAGCAGAAAACAACCAACCAACTTCCAGGAATTTATCTAATTCCCACCTCGGTGGTCTTGAACAACAAGATGCCGTTTACCAGGGTTTCTCTGGCTAGGACATGGACTCTTGTGGACCAATGTACTTTTATTAAGCCGAAATTTACCGAAACGAGCATAATTGATGCAAACATGTATTAGTTACTTACATTTAAATTTTAACCATGCAAACCGCCACAGGCGCATGGCAGGGGGTGTAACCACCGAAAATACTATCTACCCTTGACTGCTCTTGGCTTCTCTAATAATTCACGGCATTACATAACAATAATAGGAAACGAAGTCATATAATGTCACTGTTACATGTAAGGATTTTAAGATATGAAAGATGGAAAATCACGGATTTGAAATTTTCACAAAATAATTTTATTTAACCGCTGATACAGATTTCAATATTGCAACACAACCAAACATTCATGCCGTAACATACGCACACTTGCGCAACCACGAAAGAAATCTCTTGCATCGATTCTGTCCCAGGTTCCCACATGTGGCCATGAAGAAACCAAAAGATCCGCCGTCACCACTGACAGATGAAGACGGACGAACCGAGCGAGAAAGAATTGACGAAAAAAAATGCCCAAAACTAACGGACTCTGACCATCGGGTCCAGCGGTCAGAAAGGATCGTCGTGACGGGATGACCCGAGGGATTTTGGCAAAACAACCCTTCGATGCAAATTACCCTGGCGACCATTCTTCGCCGTCCCTGACACTCCCTGCCTCTATGCTAGACTCACGAAACCCCCATCGGTCGCTAGAGAGCTTGATAGGGTTGTCACCCGTTCCTTTTCAGCCCTACCCTGAGAGCCGCCCGGACTGAACGAATAACTCAGGCGTGAATAAAACGCTAGTTTGATTACATGAAATGTACGGCGCATGAGATACCAGTTAACCCATCTCCGGGCCTCATTCACCTAAGCTGCACTGCGAAAATAAAAACACGCCAAAAATGGACGCGTAGTCTGTAGAAGTCATTATTCTTGTATTGTATTGTTCTTTGATGGATGGAAAATTATCACGCACCGCTTCACCTATATTCTTTCCGTGGGGGTCAACATACGAGAAATTATTTCCTTGCGACGTGAGAATTAGTTCGGATAGATGAGAGTTGGAGGATATCAAGAAACGGTTCAAGAAGGTATTTTCTTGTGAGAGAATGGGTTAGCGTGCCTTTTTATCGATGTCGGAACATCATTTTTGAATCACAGCTGACAGAAGAAGATAATTTACTCATAACAATGAACCTGACTTTGCGATGTCAACAAGAGAACGCACTGGCATTGTTTTCATTATTTTTATCACAGATAAACAAATTATCTCCAACAGGATTATCGTATAACAATCAGTTATTTTGCACAATGTATAACGGAGTTTATGTTGAGTTCTTTAATTGGGATTTGTTTGAATTAATGTAGTTGTTGCGACCAGACAAGCAGTCTGCAGCACTGTAAGAAATAATAATAATAATTACAGCAACAAGGATTTGGGATTTTAAGGGTCGAAATCATATTTGATCCTTGTTCGGATGTGAAAACATCGATTTTCAGCAGAATGATCGCAAAGCAGAATCCAACATTAACAGGGAGAATTTATTCATAACAATGAGCCTGACGTAGTGATGTCAAGAAGGAAACGCACAGACATTGTTTTCATTACTTTTTGCGGGAATAAAAGCAATCAAATCTCATCCAGGACTCTCGTAAGACCATGGATCATTTACTGGAAGACTTTCTTAAAACTCCCATCCGGGGTAATAGCGTTACATACGCACGTCATCTCTAAAATGGCCATAAACATCACAAGTTTCTTTCCGCCGCAACAAACCATAGCAAAAATTCCAAGAGATAACAGTTCCGAAATTCGGAAAGATGTCCAAAAAGAAGAAAAAAAGAGGCAACCACACTCGATCGGTTCCTCGTCAAAAGAGAAATAATGGAAGTGGACATTGACGTCAGCTTCCACCTGGAGGAGACCTCGGCAGGAATTTAAGGGAAGATGTTTTGGGCTCTTAAAAAAATAACCACGAGTACAGCGGAGGTGAGTAAAAGGGGAGGGGCGGGGGAGGAAGGGAAAGGACGGGCAAGTTTCTGGTCGGGAGCGGAAGGAGTTGGGCGAGAACTTTCTCAGTCCGATTAAACGGTGGAATACGAAAGAGAGGGCGATGAATGATCGTAAGCCTCCTCTCTCGTTACCGCTAAAAATAACCTTCTCCCAAAAACATAACTTCACTGATTTATGACTCCAGTTCGATATGCCTTTAAAAAACCGTACGAGATCGTCTCACACCATGTTAATTCGGTACAGCCAATCTTCCTCAATGAGTCGTTGACATGTAATAGTGCATCTTTTCACATTTTATAATTCTTATTTCTTTTATATGTAGCATATGAGTACTACAGTAGTATAGTTTATAGCATACAACTAACAGAGAATCATTTGAATCTATTGCTTTATCATCTCAAACGCAAACTCACCTTTTAGAGATTGGACAAAAATCTTGCATAACATTGAGCCAAGAAAACAAAGAAACGCAAGTTTAGGATTAGAAAATGAGAGCTAGGAAAATTCTGCCAATACAAGATGGTCTGAAAGGTTCACTACAAACGATCGCTAGAAAAAACATTGTTTTGCGAAGAACCAAAGGAAAAATATGTCCCAGTCAAAGAATTACTTTTATGATCGAATCTTTCAATGACAGTAAGACCAAGTTCAAACAATCCTACTGTCAGTGAGATTGAGAAATGTGAATTCATTTCATCTCCTTCCTGCGAGGAATTTGGAAGAAACTGAAAACACATGAATTATCAAATGTTTCCATTCAGT
This sequence comes from Pachydiplax longipennis, assembly GCA_036926295.1. Lineage (NCBI taxonomy): Eukaryota > Metazoa > Arthropoda > Insecta > Odonata > Libellulidae > Pachydiplax > Pachydiplax longipennis. The sequence continues at coordinate 39,258,597 of JAVFKF010000009.1, read as the reverse complement.
CTGGTATTACATGCATCTGAATAAGGAAAATCTAAGCGGAAATTTCCCAGGAGCAAAATCGAAATTTCATACGTATTTGGAAAGAATTTAACTTCGAGAACACAGAGCATGGAATTTTTCTTATACATAAGGAAAATAAGGAATAAGCTCTATTCAAACCATCATTTGCTGGTATAAATTCCACTTTTAAAACATTACCACGGCAGTTTTAATTTGGTGACATGCATCTCTAGCGAGCCAGCATCAACAAGCAAAGTTATTTCTCCGATTCATCATACGCAAACAAAATCGGGGTAAGGGAAGGGGGTAAAGGCGTAAAGAATATGCTGGAAGGGGAAAAAGAGGTGAAGGATACGGAATAAGCATAAAACATTCATTAAATAGCACAACACATTCATGCAGGTTTCACCAAAAACATAGTATCACTCTCCAATCACATCAATGGTAAATATAAAAACACAAGGAATATTATATATTTATTCATATTTTTGCATAGAGGAATCCCGAAGGATCGAGAATCCGCGGTTCATTGCCTGAACAGCACGCAGATTTCCCAGCGAGTTTTTCGCATGAAACAGCAAATCAGCAACCGAAGGAAAACCACTCCACACCGTCGAAGACCATTAAATCCACGTACTCAATGCCAAACGAGTCGAAAAATGACTTGGCGGAATGCAATCTTGGTAGCGAAATCCGATATCGACCGTAATGCAGCGAACCCAAAGAGAGGCAGTAAAACGAAAAATGACCGAGTCATATGCGAGGTTGCAGTCGTCGTCATTCGCCATCTTGCGAAAGGAGATTCCGAAAAGTTTTCAAAAGGTGCCGAAGATAAGTCTACCCCAGAAGAATCCTGAGTCAAAACATAGCTGGAAATGACCAAGTCGAGTTGGAATGCAAGTACGCTATAAGAGGGAATAGGAGGGATTCCGAGGAATTTTTAAAGAGGGAACGGATGAAAGAAGGAAATGGGAAAGATGATGAAAGAGAATGTGGGATGATGGCAAGATTGACTAACATCAGCCTCAAAGGAGATTTCAGCATTAATAAGAAATGCCGTTTCATCCCTTGAGAATGGAAGTAAAGCAGACTCAAGACATTGTCCTCATAATCTCCGCAGGGAATGGTGGAATACGAATAAAATTTCATTTCCTCTGAAAGTATTCCGGAATATTAAATATTACGACTCTCCCCGATATTCACGGAAAATTTTCCGACAAAATCTGGATACCTGGAAGTGAACTTATAACTTCATCTGCAAATCGCTGTATTATCTTGCTTTTGGTAAGTAAAAATAATCATCTAACAAAGGTCGATAGGTTACAGTAAATTCGATGGAATACTAATATACTTTTTCTAATTAGAACCGTAGTTTCACAACGAGAAAAATTTACCGTGGAGAAAATTAGGTGCTATAATCAACACAACTTAATAGGGGAATTTTCACTTCAGCACATTAACAAAACTTAGAAACATTACCAGTCGCTTCCTGTGCATAAAACTTCAAAACTAATCAACTTCAAGGGTTTGTAAGGTAAGTATGCTTTCTGTTCCCTCCTATTCTTGAGGTAACTTACTCCTCGATCGGATGGAAATATAACACAAAACGTTACCCGTCCTTTTCGTAGATTCTAGCATATATTAAACGAAGTAATGGATTATTTGGAAATGCAAGAGCAATTACTAACAGTCAAGGCGATTCAATGCATTTCAATGCCTACTACTGAACTCAAATTCAGTAAAAATGACAACATCCTAGTGTTTCGTGTTTACGACAGGATTCCGTATCAAGAACTCATGTTTTAAAACCGGGAAGAACGGCCTTACAGAATTGTGTACGAGGTATTCAATGCTATACATTCACTGAGATATAACAACCTACAACAAGCTAGTCTAACCAACTAGTTCCCAAATTTTAATCGCTGACCGAGAAACAATCATACCAAAAATGTTGCGTTAAAATCAGAAGAATCAAGTGTTGGCCTAAACGTGAAGATCCGCTCAGTTACTAGCTGTAACAACTCAGCTACACAGTTCGGCTACGTCAACGCACAGAAAATCGACCGGCCTAAACCAAAGGCATTCCTACAACGGTAAGCGTATCATAGCGAAATTGGGATGCATCGAAAGAAGACTCCACCGAGATGCTACGGATGAATGAGGATAGTCGGGTGTCGCTTGACGCACTGTGGGAGCGAACGGGAGACGCCGTCGCCGCGACGCCAATCGATCGACGAGAGGGGGAGACCAACACCACCCACCATCCCTTAAATAATATTCCCTTACGCACGCCGAAAACTTCCACAACAAAGAGAAAAACTTTCAGCGATACCGTGGGATATTCTACGAAAATCTGCGAAATATTTTTGTTCGACCTGGAAAAAGATCATAAAGATCGAATTTACGAGCAACGTAATGCAGCTACTGTACTACTGGTTAAAATCGAACAACTTTCTGTCTATCATTTCCACGTTCACATAGAAATAACTGTGAGAATAAATTTCAGAAAATATGAAATATACTCTAAAACATCACTATAGGTCTCGCACAGCTCGTGAACATTACAACACAGGCACTGAAACATTGCACTAAATCTAAGCAAAATTAGCATCGTTTAAGACTTACTTACTGAAAAGTAATGAGCGAAAGTATTATTTCGATGAAATACGAATCTCGTTTCGCTTCGCGATGAATTTACGTACTCGGATAACTCGACTCTAAATAAGGCATATAGAAAAGTTGTGCTGTTCTAACGCAAATGAGATATGAACTTCAGTAGAATTCAAGAATTGAAATCCCACATTAGATTGAAATATCTTCAAACAAAAGAATATTTCATGAAAAATAGATTCCACTGTCGAGCGTATTCAAGCATATTAGGAGAAAATTACGCGATAACCGGTATATGCAAAGTATATTCTTCATAAAAGCACAATTTCTATACAGGGATCACGGTTCGTTATGAGTATCCTCTCCGTGAGATGGAATGGGTGCAAGAAATTATTTTCGTCACTCCACAATATAACTCTTGTTATATTATTCCTGCTGAATGTGATGTGCCAAGTGAATACAGAGTCAGATGGATTAACTTTAGAGAATGATGTCGATTAGATGCCAATGTTTAAATATTCGGGATGAATACATTAAAACTTTTGTTTGTAGGCATGAGAACACGTAGTTGAGGAATACTCAATGGTGAATAAATATAATTGTCATTTGGTAGGAATAAACTGGATGAGAGAATTACCAATGCGAGCACAGAATATCCATTTTGAATAGAAAATAAACGCCAAAATAGTACTATACTATAATAGTACAGTACGCGTTTGCAAGTAATATTATCTAATTAAACTAATAGGAAAGACTGATATACTGATAGCTGTTATACACGTAAATTCAACATCAACACTAGATCCCATTTCCAAAAGTTTCACTTCAAAATGTATAAGAAAATTTATTTCAGAAAAATGATCGACAGTAGGTGAAATCAGGAACGTGATAAAAAGTAAAGCCATGAACCGTAGGGATTCCAATTATGAGAAAGAAAATTTTACGATTTCAATGAAGAAAATTGTCAAAAAAGTTGTGAAATGCACTTGGGCGAGATGCGACGTACGCGTGGTAATCTTGCCTGCAGCGGAGCGAGAGATTGAGGCACTGCATCACCCGTACGCTTGGGAACATTTTAAACACGGAAAAATATTTCCTAAATTATTTATGGAACTTTGCTGCCACGGATTTGAATCAACTTATACGAAGATTTTCAGTGCTGCACGATTTGCTGGCTCTTCACGTATTCAACAGCATGAAACACAATGAATAGCTAACCTATAAGTGAACACAAAAGCATAGATATTTCGGGCTATTTCCATTACAACTATACCCATACGATACTACAATCGAGAAATAATCTTCAATCTTCAAACCCAAAATATAAATTTCGGCAAAGGATAAAAGTTACAATTCATAATGAATAAGAAAAACACCAATAATATACACGTCTGCAATGGCTAAAAGTTACAATTCACGATGAATACGATAAAACACTTCCTTCTGTTTAAAATTTTATTTTACAGTTTCACATCTCGGAAGTCAACTTCTAATTATCTACCCTACCATTACGCTCTATCCACTCTTTTACTTTGACAGGCAGTGATGACCAAAATGATAAATTGCCACCACGTCACGCTCAAACAATTACCTCCCAGCAAAGACTATTCCCACAGTTAATCACCACGAAACCTAGCTCAACGCGATTTGGACAAATTGTAACAATCTCCTCATGACAACTACCTTAATGTCAAAGACATTCGTGAGCTATCAACCAATGTACCGCAGAAAATATGAGGGTCAACGGGCGAATTACGACAATCCCTACCGGCGAAAATCTTCGACCGAACAAGATGTGTACTCGAAAGCAAGATATGTACTCGTTAACAAGATATATCCAGGTATACAAGTCCTAACGCGCTACCGAATCACAATCAGAATTCACACGACCAAAGACCAATTCCTCCACGGTGCACCGACAACGACTACAGCATCAACTGGAGCAATAACCTAATTACCGCCGGCACTGCACATCCGGCATGCCCTACGAGAACATCGCAACACCAGACACAAAGCACAAACACCACCGAACTAAACACCGATCGATCCTACAACTTCGTCAATTGTAAACACCGCACCCATCTCAAGAGGTCTTCGGGAACTCCCTCTGAAGGCACGAGAAAGAAGATAGACGCGAGTGACGACTGGCGCTAACAGGGACGCGTATGGCAATGAATATGAAGGAGCACCGCACCTTCCTGCCTCCCCCACGGAAGGCGGCGGAGAGTAACATGGACTCGTCCGGGACTGGTATGGTTGCCGGGGCTCGGGGGAGGGGGGAAGGTAGGAAGAGGTCGGGAAAGGGGAGGAAGGAAGACTCCCCCTCCCCCTCCAACCGTTCACAGCTTCGACCATACGCCCGATACGTCGCTTTCTACCCAAGCACCAAAGCGCTGCATTTCACGGGAGGAAAAAAGAATGAAAAAAATCGTCCACTCACCGATTCGAGGGAAAAATATCCAAGCAGCCGAAGTCCGCACACTTTTTCGCACCACTTTTTTTTAAAGTTTCGCAGCCCACCACGGAATTCCGAGTTCGTGAACTAACATTTCGTCCGGTTGTCGATTTTCTCGCCGCGAATCGAAACTGGTTCTTCTACGAGTCCGCAAACGCACTGGGTTCACTGCAGGGTAATCCCAATCGAGAAAACTATCACAGCACTAGATTCCGGCGGTGGAAACCGTTCTTCCCGCCCGGTTAAATGGGAACGCGAGTTCGGGGAGACGCAGAATCAAAAATCCTTCTCTCGGGCTGGGAAAACTCACTTCCCCGGCCAAGTTGGGTTCCACTGGGCCACGGAGTATAACTCGGCAGGAGGAAGAACCCCGGTACCTTCGTTTGGAACGCTGGCGAAAGAGAATAGGCGGCGATCCTCACGTGGGGTGGGGGAAGAATGTTGGAACCGATGGAACTGGGCGTCTCGTCGCCGGAAGGCTACGCCTATCCTCCGTCCTCATTGGACGTCGATCCCTGCCTCACAGGCGCACTGCTTCCAGCCAATGGGAGGGCCCCTTTCAAATCCCTAGGCCAACAATTGATGAGTGGGCGTAACTGTGTGCGAGCCTTTTGTCCTCGGCATGATAAAGAGAGAGAAGGAGGGGGAGAGAATTATGGGGGGGAACGGAGATATGAAAGTTGCGCTCGCTGAGGTACTTCGGGGAGGGAACGTTCTCAAGCCGGGGATTTTCCACTAGATTCCCTACTTGCGACGCTTCTCTGTACACCATGTCTATTTTCTAGCTTATACATCGGGGATGCGTACCATCAGCTGTTCCTCGTTAAAAATTCCCATTGAGACCAAAAAATTGAGATATTTGTTTAAAAAACTGAATTTTAACGGAGATATTTGTTATAAAAATTGAATTTAACGGAAATTATAATAATAGTTTATTTATCGCAAACGGGATGTACCCAATTACATGCGATGTAACATAATAGTAAATAAATTAAAATAAAATAATACCAAACTAAAACAAAAACGCAATAATTAAAGCAAAATCCAAGAACAAAAGCAAAAAACTAAAACAAACATGAGGTTATAAGAACGAAATTATGATTTTATGGGTATCTCGAGGGAATATTTCCCTAAAACATCAATTGTTCCGCATTTTCCTCAAAACTAGTGCATATTTTGGTATATTTCTGCAGTTGGGGCACAATAGAAGACGCTCCCAAGCACAAAACTCTGGTAAAAGAAATCTAACCAATAAACATTTATCGACATGCATATTCTACACAGTATACCACCTCCCCCACATTCATCAAGTGGTTCAAATTCACCCTAAATGCAAAAACTCGCGTAAAACCCCGAATAACCCATAACAACCATACGCGATCCCAAAAATAATAGTCAAAGCTGCACTTTTTCGAACTCGTGTGGTGTGATGTGGCAATAGCGCGTCGGGAACGTGGAATCTATCCTGGGGGAGGGGGGGAGAGAGATAAAAATCGAGGAGGGATGTGTAGAGAGAGCGCCGGAGGGCAAATGAGAGCGGTGGGGGAGCAGGGGGAGGGGGTGAAGAGTACAGCGCGAATAAGCACAGCGTAGCGCAAGAGAGTTGGGTGGATAACAGGTTACGCCAATGGAATCCCCCACAGCCGTCTATAACGAGCGTGTGAGAGCGAGGGTTGGTCCGAATGAGGCGGGCGATGTAACAGAGTCTCCCATTGGTCGAGGGACGAGGGGTCGGGGGAAAGCAGGACGCCGTCGCTATCGAGCAAGCGGTGTTGGGGAGGAGGGAGGATGGGTGGGGGGGCGGATGCGGCGGTGGAAAGGGGCCACGTTGCCAAATGTACCAACGTGGTAATTTAGAGCGTGGTAATTACTGCTGCTATGGTTTGGCAGTTGAGGGATGGTCTTAGGTGGGTGGATCGATGGGAATTTTTGGGTCTCTCGAAATAAGTTTGGTATCATAGTGTAGTATGGAGCTTACCCGTGTTTTTCGACTTGGATACTCGTGTTCAATTTCGAATGGGAAGGAAAGTTGGTTGAAGCTGAGGGAAAAGTCGGACTGTGCGTTGAAAATGAGGGAGAAAGCAGTTTTGGCCGAAGTTTAAACAGAATTTACACGAATTTCCGGAGAAATGGCGAAAAATGCTGTATTATGGATGTTTTTACGAGTATCGATAGTGAGGGAATCTATTCCTGATATTTAAAGGGGATTCAAGGCATTACAATCAGGGAATAGGTTGATCTAGCAAGGAATTGGATGGCTAGGCTCGAAGTAGTGCAGAAAATTTCAATTTTAAAGAGCATTTTATGCAGTTACCTGATTACTACATGCAGAATGCTGATGTATACCAGAAATAAGGGATTATTTCCACATATAAAGGTCTTATACCAATAGAATCTTAAATATCTCTAGCATTACTAGACTATTCATCAATATTTAGCCATGTTTACTGTAACCACACTTTAGTTTCCGAATAGTTTCTTCATTTCCTCGATAGTGGCATCAGAATAAGTTCTACATCGAATATCTTTGATAATTTAAAATAGGGAAGAAAATTACCCCAAAAAACCTCAGGAAATGGGAGATAATTATGTAAAATTCTTGTCAAATATCCCTATATGAGACCAAAACCCAAGTCAATATATCATTGGAACGGATTTTCACGAAATAATTACGATCATTTTTGCCCATACGTTATTTAAGTCTACCTGGAATATAATAGCAGTTTTTATGCCTGATCTACTGAAATTACACCACAGCATACCCATTTTTACTATATTTATATTCGAAATACAAGCATGAAATACATATCGGGTTAAAAAAACTCAAAAAAATCATTCCGGTACAAGTACGCTACATTCCCCTCGTCATTCCGCGGTGAAATCGCACTCTCGGAAAACTCCTCGCGCTATTCTTAACGATCTATTTTTAAGTGAAAAACTCGGGAGCGCAAGTGTGAGTGGAAGCGGCAACGTCGGCTCCGTCCCCGCGGGAGTCGGAGGGGGGACCAGGCGGGGGCTCCCCCACCCCGCCTACTTGATGCGCACGTTCACAGTCACGGCCGGAAAGAGTGACGCAATCGGGGGGCAAGCGCAAATGAATCTTCCCCCTCCCGCCCCCTCGCCCAATCCGCTCCCTCTTCCCCTCCCCCTCCTCGATAAGGCATTGCAAGAGCGTGTATTCCCGTAAATCCCTCCCAAAGTGGGTCGCTCATAAATAGAATTTACGCCCGATGTGCGGGGATTAATTGGTCGCGAGGGTGGGGCTCGGCCTTTTGTCTCGTGTCGCGATACCTGCCCAATGGAGACGGTGTTTCCCCGGCGTCACGTGTCTCAATTGCTGGCGGTAAATGATCACGTCGATGGGTTCGCGAGTCACTGCTACTCCACGACGAAATGACAAAAAACAGGACGACTACCAAGCAAACTGATTCCCATTTTCATTAACTTTGCGCACTTTTACAAGGGTTCGAAAGCGATGTTCGTGAATCGAAACCAGTCATGTATTCCTTCCTATGTAAAGTTTATAACAATGGGAATCAGTTTCCTTGGGTTGTTTGTTTGTTGATTTTCTAATTACACGTTGCTATGTTTATTTACTTTTACTTTGTATTGTGGCATTCACTTTAAACTGGCGGCACCGACGTACGTGAATCTCTGGATAAATATATTAATTAATTAAATATACTACTTTTTTTGTCATTTCGGAAAATGACCCCTTTCTCGTGTATGCTAGTCAAAGAAGACATAATGCATTCCATTTTTCGATAACTCAATTTGAGGTTTGCCGAGGGAAAGGGTGCTGAATTAACTATGAGGGTGAATGGGGAAAACTAGAACAAGTAGAACGATTTTCATACATGGGCTGCCTTCTATCTACGGATGGAAGATGCACAACTGAGGTTGGCAAAAGGATAGCATTCACGAATCGAAGGAACTCATAAAAGAATCAGGAAAAGATCAGTAAAATCCTTGGCCAGGAGAGAATTATTACATGGGTGTGAAACGTGGACTTGCAGAAAGAGGATGTCGAAAGAGTAGAGATGTTAGAGACTTTCAAGATGAGGGTATGGCTCAGGATGGTAAAAGTAGTCTGAGTTGGGTTGAAGTTTTAATCGAACATCTCATTAGCAATCGACAGAAGAAATGGGTTCAAATATTGAGAGGAGATGGATTGCTGAAGAAAGCGATCGAGGGAAGAATGACAGGGAAAAGACCGAGGGGAAGACAAAGACAAAAGATGTTAGATGACTTAAGGGCAGGTATGAGTTACCTTCCGGTAGATTCATATACCTATTTCATTGGAGCACTCATATATATTAAGAGGAGATAGTAACCGATGTCGAGTCGCGTTGCGTCGCGAGGGTGGGGCTCGCTTTATCACTGTGATGTGTGGGATCACCTCGCGAACGCCACCTACCTAATGAAGGCACGTTGCAGATGAAAGCGATTACCTAGAGACTTCCATAACGAGCCTTAATGCATGGGTAAGACGAAAAGTATGCCTGAATACGTAATACATCGTATTGCTCAATAACATGTTAATCAAGATCTTCTCGTAACTATAATGAGCAGCGCAGATTGCTTGTCTTTCGTCCCTTATCGTTCCCAGAAAATTCCCATAAACAACTTTCGAGATAACATCGAAGCATTGCGTTGGAGGAAACGGCTTGGAAATGTTGTTGAAGAGTCATTAAAGTTCTTGGAAAACGAGACATAACACACTTTCGAGAAATAGTTCGACCATTACCATACTTATATCGAAGGCGTATGGGGTACTGTGTTTATCTAAGGGAAACCAGGCATAGTTAATAATGGTATAGTTGTTTGTGTTGTTCAACCATTTCCTTACATATATCGAAGGCGTAGGGGTTACTGTGTATAAGCAATACCTGTTGATGGCATAGTTTTTTTGTATTTCTTGACAAAAGTCTGATTATAATAATGGCCTCATCAGACTAAAATATACCTAATTAAGACGTAATAGGCAAACATATCCGACGAACTCTCAATCAAAATTTACGCAATACTACCACCGAACGCACCGGAGAACCTTCCTCTACATTCCCACTGATAAAACGTTTCTTACGACTTAAAACCTTGCGACTATAATAAACCTTCAGCGACCTTCTATATACCGCATAATCCCCTTGCTTTCCCTGACACGACCTTTGCAACCGATTTCCTTGGTCTACTTCATCGAGCCCACATTCCCATAAGAAATCCGTCGAATAGAAAATGAGCGGAGAAAGGGAGAGAAATGCTGGTGACCCAATGGCGATGGTAGAAGTTGCATGGTAAGTGCGAAGTGAGGGGTAGGGGAAGGGGCCATGTCGGTGGAAGCGATGGCGACCTCCGGCCGAATGCAGACGATGGACACCGATGGCATTGAGGGAAGGCCGATGTTTGTGCAGCCAATAAGCGACGGCTGCCGAGGACGAAGCATTTGGCGCCGCTCAGTGGTCGAGGGAAAGGGAATAATTAAAGTTGGGATGAAAATTAGCCGAGGTGGTGGTCCCGATGCGGCTCGGAGGCAACAAGTGGATCGCGCGGTTTACTCGAGAAAGATGGGAATCGAATGGTTTTGGAGGAAAGATACCTCATTTTGACCTGTAATTTTAGAGGGTGACGAAAAGTATCTCTGATGACATCAATAAAGTGGTTTAGTTGCCACCAACTCATTGTCATCAACAAGTAATACCATACCTTAGTCGACGGTATCGGAGATACTGCAAATCGTCCTACTCATTTCCTCATCTACACCCTAAATTTGCTACGTCGATAGATACCATAAAGAGGTGAATTACGTAATCATCAGTACATGAGCTAAGTACTACTGAATAACAAATATCGTCATACATTGAATTATATCCAAGTGCAAACAAATGACACAACGATACACAATTCAGAAAAGAATTCATTAAGCGAATAAAATCAGGAACAGTTTATTAATATATACAAAAATTTATCAAACATGAATTCGCGAAAAGCTGCTTCTTTTTCCTCCCTCAAAGAACGTAATACCTTGAGCTTCGTAATTAATAATGTCTCTTTAGAAGTTAAGCTAAACGCGATATGCAGTAGGATGCTCGTAGAGTATGGCAACCAAAATTCAATTGGTTTCGTATTTTCTCGTATTAGGATTATTAAAATGACTTATCCGCACCTACGCTGTAGTAAGCACGTGTAAATGGCTTTCTCACCAGTTCGTACGAATTTGGAAAATTTTATTGTTTGTATAACTTGGTTTAATCAAGGAAAGCACTTAGATTTGCGATGAGATGTTCGGATTTTTATGCTCCGCGGGCGTCAGCGATCTTCTAAGATAAAAGCGACTCCTAAAATATCTAATCCGATGATATAACATCATCATGGAGTAAAGAGTTCCTTAATAAATGGCTACCACAGCCACAGGAATCATTGATTACGTACCTACAAATTGCTTACAATTCGAATTCATTTCATCGACGTACGAAAGAATTTGCGCGTAAAACTAATCACAAGAAGAAATTCTCAAATTGAAATAAATCAGGAGATGTTGAGTCAAGAGATCGTATAGAATCGAGAATAGAAATTTGATAGGATCACGATGCTGAAAACTCTACGCATCCATATTTTTGCATGTATTCCATATATTAACTCTACTAAAGGAGTTAACGGAAAAATTGAATAACTGCCTGTTTCGAGAAGGCAGTAGTTGTGAGTGTTTGTCATTTACAGCGTAAGATTTTCTCTAGCTGCTTGGATGTATGCAGCATATCTAATGTCAATCCCAAAACATTTCTTAGAGCGAATTCTTCGCATTCATGTAAATAATGAGATGAGTTTGCATCTTTTCTCATTTAAAATACTTTTTGAATGAGAAAAGGGTCTTCCGAATCAATTAAATATGTTAACTCTAACAAACAATAATCTAATCAGTTGCCGACACTTGTAGGCGGTAACACAGTATCAGCCAAGACTGCTTTCCATATTTGATCTCATGAACTCGGTTACAGTTTCATTTAATCTGAGACAATACATGATGAGATACAAAGCCCCTGGATATCATAGATGACTTCTAATGACTCAATGATATTTTTTTATACTTTTACGAGATAACCAAGTCTTTTCTATCGCTTAAGTATTCGATCTATCCGATTACATCTTTTCGTAAAACTGATATCGCGCTTTCCTTAGAGTGCTGGGATATTCCGCCCAGTTTTTCACATTAATTATTAAAAACTGCATTAATAGCAAACCTTTTCATCTTGAATTTGAGAAAATATTTCAAAATTCAACTATGAATTTTTCAAAAATTTTAATCGATCGAACTACGATTTCATGTTCGTTCGTGCATTCGTTGGCGGCTTTCACTAATTATTATTATTGATACATGAATTATCTCTCCCGGTGAATTATTGATACATGAGATATCTCCCATGATTCCCAATTAGTTGCACGATTACTTTTAATATCAGTCGGAATGACGTATAAAATGGTAATTTTCTCAGTGGGAAAGTTTACTTTCTATCTCACTACCGTACGTTGGCATTAACCAAATACTTTCGGAAGTCGGCTAGATATCTATTGATACCATGATAATATGATAGGTTACACACTTTTAGCTGCAAAAATTATTAATCCCACCTTAATAAACTTACCATACCGTTTATTAAAAATGGAGGAAAATGAAAAAATACGGGTGACCTACGACGTTTGGATTGCCTATAACATACTTGTGCATACATGCAAGATATCCGAGGTATTAGAATCTCCTATTATATGTATCTTTTTAATCATTGCTCTTCTTAGAGATGAGATGAAAAATATTTAAGGATTCTCAGAAGAGTACGAGTGTAAAGTTCTCTCTTGATTCCGGCATGAAAAAGACTTCGATGCCAGAATTAACGGATATCATTCTGTAACTTCAACAGGAAAATATAAAAATTACATTATATCTAAGATAATTAAAATAAAGGAACCGTCACAGTAAACAATCAAGGATCTTCCGATGGGTTATTGCTTCGAAATATATCTGAAAAAGAGTAAAATTTACGAAATAGATATTGAGTGATTCGATAAAAATGGCTGAATTAAAGAACCCCATTTTTCAAAGCTTAGAGGAAGGAAAAACTTGTTTTATTCTCAAATGTGATATTATCCAAGAAATTATTGCGCTTATCCAGCACATTTTAATGAACGAACTAGTCCACCGAATTCCGCCGATGTGGAATCCGACGTCTCATTAACAGGATGAGAAAAACGGAAATTCTTTTCCCTGAATTCAATTATAAACCGTGAACAATAATCCACTAAATATTTTATAACTTCAGTGCATTCAGATTCGCACGCGCAACATACGAAAACGAAGAAAAATAATAAACTACGTCAAAGGAGGAAAATGAACAGCTTGAGAATATGCTATAATATCATCACCACTCTACTCTGAAACATTCTGCAGTGGTGATAACGATAGGGACACTAATATTCGAAAATAATCCTTTTTACGGAGTGAAACCGCGGGGACTTCGCCATTACTTGAAAGAGGCGCAACGGCGCATGCGCGTAGTGGCCGACGTCTCCGCTCTTCGTTCGAGGGCCGGGAGAGGGTGTCGAGGTGAGTGATTCATCGGTGTATGATTGGCTGAGTGAGATACAAGCAGGGAAATAAAATGTAAGTCCACGCTGATAATTTCGCCATGGATTGCATCACGAAAGAGTCGTGGAGCGATTACCTGATGGCAAGAGCGAGACATTTCTGGAAACAGTTCCATCGATGGCCGTCACAGCGCTGCGGTCGCTACCTCTTCGATGTCTCCCATGTGAGCGCGAAAAGAAATGCTATCAAGATATATCAATCGAAATTTAAAATTCCGATAACTTCTCAGGGAGTATTAATTTTGTTAGAGAGACGCATAATGCGAAGGATTATATGAAGAAATGATCAGAAGAAGAGAAATTGAACGCAATACAAAGAAAATGGTGAATAAAAAGCCTATTACTAAGCATCTATGATTGGTTATTATCTATTATTAATTTTTAGTGAAATAGACGCTACCGTAAGTCAGCTAAAACAGTATATGAATAAAAGATTCACCCTTAGAATAAAATCGAGGTCAATTTGATCAATTAAGGTAAAATTTAGTATCTTTCAATCAGTAAATGGAGATTACCCTTACTAATGACGATTTATGAAGTTCTAATCTCTTTCCACATCAGAACCTCATTACCTCATGATCGATTCCAAATCTCTTATTTTTCCTCAATCTAACTCTCCTTTGTTTCCTCTATCAGCGCCACCCATTACATACTGATGAATATACACATTACATACTCAAATTTCTTAAATTCATACGATACTTATTTCCGTGGTTTTGTGACAAACTATTCTGAAAACAACGTTAAAAAAAGAAGTAAAATATTCGAGGAAGAATTCATGATTCTGTAGTAATTCTGTTTATATAAATTCCGTTTATGTTTATTGAAGTGAGCACTAAATATACTGAGATGATACTAAAGGTCACACTTTTGAGGAATTCTTTTCGCTAAAACTTATAAAAACTTCCATTAGAATCTTCCAAAAAGACCCTATCCACGATAATAATTTTCGGCTTTACGGTCGATTAGAACATATAAATTATAATACGAATATCTAAGATCTTTGTCTGGGATTAGGATATGGCCCTCTTAATACTTAGGCTGTAATATTAGGAGATAGAAAATATTTTAATTACGCATATACGTAATGAATATACTATTATTACCCATGCATCATATCGATAAATGATGCTATACTATAGTATTGCGTAATTCATTACATATTTAAATGGCGAATCTGTTGATAAAAAGTAATTAGTTAAAAATGCCGAAGGAAAATTTTAAATAATAATAGTATTTTCTAATTTACCAAAATATGTCTAAAGGTTAGGAATCGTTACCTAGCCAGAGAATCATTCGGTCGCTTTTTACAAATAAAAAAATACAGAATCTAACATAAAGATTTCATTGTGGACTTTAGCAAGGAAAAGGGCTGTGGTTGATTTTTTTCGTCATTTTCATCAGGTTTTCTCTATACCGAGTGACATATCAAATCTGCACTTTATTCCATTCTATAAATCGGGTCAATTGAAAATAAACAGTTATATTACATTATTATTATATTATATACAACAGTCATACAAGAGAATTTAAATTTTCTATAATTTTTGCAATAAAATAAATATCCTTGAATATTTTCTTCTATCTTAAATGATTTATCCTGGATGCCGGTTTTGATATGATACCCTTCACCATTAGCTTAGGAGATATAATGAGGCTTACTAGAGAAAATTAGGAGTGAGGTAGTTAACTTTTATTTTCTACTGTAACCTACTATGCTTTGAGTGGGGACAGTCCATGTAAGACCAGCATCATGACCCAATGAATTATACTTTTCATAGCATTCAATAGGGAGAGAATAAAACGAATGCCAAAATTCCGCGCAATTCATACCTCATTTGCTTCCGTATTACCACAGCCTTGAAAGAGAAAAGCCTTTAGAGAAAGTTCAAGTAAGTGTTGGAATTAATGAAGACATTGGAAAACGGTAAATAAAATAAATAGGAAAAGTAAACAGAAATGGAGGAAGTGTGGAATAATAAAAAAAATGAAAGAAGTTAATGTAAACTCCGACCCAGCATTTATAAGAGTAATAAAGGGAAAATATAGCATTAATGATGTTTTGCGCAACATTAAAATAAGAAAATTGAACTTTTTCTGTTTTCCCTAAATATTCGAATGAAAGACGAAAATCGTCAGCAAAGTGCTATAATTAAGTTCAGTGATTCACTAGACACATGGGAGTAATGAAACCTTAACTGTTATTAAAGCCCACTTGGAATATGTTAGATCCAATTTTTTCGATTAACTCAAAACACATATGATAGAAAAACGATTCATGATAACACAGCATATCCAAAAATTTTCACCGAGTTTCTCTTAAAACAGATATTCGTGAAATCTTTCATTTCCTGTGCGCATGAAATCCACCTCAGTATAGATGAAAGTCTTCATTTCACTATTTATTTTGAATCAAAGTATACTTTCGTAATCGATAATTAACAAGTTTAATTTTTTTGGTTAGATTAATATGTCCTCGGTAGTATAGTGGTCAGTATCCCCGGGAGACCGGGGTTCGATTCCCCGCCGGGTAGAAATTTTTTCTGACGTTCTCTGTTTTGTAGTCCAATTATCTCTTCCTTGGAGTTCGTAATAAGAAAATAATCCCCTCGCCAGGATTAAATGTAACCACTTGCAACATCTGAGGATGCCTTTCGTTTTGAGGACAATACGCGAAAACAATCGACTGGACAAATAGAGTCATGGTGCTTGCACCCCCTGCCACACGCCGAAAGGCGGCTTGCAGGGTACATATGTAGATGTAGATGATGTAGATGAATATACGACTAATATTACTTACTGGACTTATCATTGAGAATTTCTCCATTTAATCTAAACGGACAGCAAGTTTGACGATATTGATACTCTACTAGACCTCAGGCTATGCCTGATGTTCAGTACCATTTAAAAATTCTTTTCATGATACTAAATTAATCTTTAAATCTTTTTAATTCTCCATCCGCGAGAACCTCAGCATGGAAACAGCCTCCGCTGTTTATATACGAGCTCTTTTTCCTGATTAACTGACCTAGGCCAATAAGGAAATACGGGAGCGCTCCGCTAACTCCGACATTAGGTATTTTATATTTGGAATAAACAGGATATTTACCTGATTCCACAAATATTTTCCAAATCCAAAGCTTCATATAAAAGTATTAGACTAACACTCGCAAGTAGGAAAATGGCTAATATTGAAGCAATCTAAAATTGTTACTACAACGCAAGGGAAAAATACCCATTCGTTACATTTATTCATCCTAAAGGAGGCTGTTTTTGTGTTATTAACTTGTTGAAAAATTATTTTGTAAATCACTTTTTCACTTCCAAATATATGCACTAATCAGGACATCAAACCGAAACTGAACCGGAAAACGGCGCCGAAAAGTTGGTTATTTTTGCTGGAGTAAAACAATGAATTCAAACCGAAAAGTTAAAAATCGTTGGACCGAAACCGTCATTTTTCCTTCTCTATTATTTTGCATTCTCATCAAGTATATAAGTAGTTATTAGGCTCCTGGAGATCCACGCGTTAACTTTGGTGAAAGCAGTCCCGGGTTCGATTTCCGGTGGGAGTAACCACAAGTGTCGAAGCACATATAACAATAATATACATTTGTGGCAGTTATTAGGTGCCTGAAACCTGACTTGAGATTCACTAATTAACATTTAGACTTTAATTACTGCACTTATTCTTTAATTATTTTTATGTCAATATAATCAATCATCTCTGACCGTACTTCGTGGAAAGACATCTTGAATAAATCAAAAACACTTTGTAATTTCCACACTATATATTATAAAGAGTCTTTGTAATATAGTGTGGAAATTACAAAGTGTTTTTGATTTATTCATTTATGTTAATAGTTATTCCCGGTAGGAGCCTATATGTGCGAAATGACCTTTGCCTACGAAGCACTTTTAAAAATCCTACTGATACAATTTTTATTCCAAATCTTGATAGAAATTAATTATTTTTCTTGAAATTCAATTTTTAAATAGATATGTTTAAAAAATTACATAAACTCTGCAAGGGGATCATTTATCGGAAGGAAATAGAAATTTTCGAACCGGTTCGATGTTTGCTGCCGGAGAGAAACTAGGACCGAACCGAAATTTTCGGTGTTTTCATTGAACCGGGGAGAATACTGGATCGAAGATAACTGACGTTCTAAAGTAAGAGTTAATCAATAAAACCATGATACTAATTCTTAAAAGTAAAAAACAAGTAATATCCCTACCAAAGGTCCTAAGCGCCCAGGAGCAATTAGTATTTAGAGCCCCTGATTATTAATTTTGTATTGCATTGAGTGGAAGACTTCGGCAAATAAGAATCCCCAACTAATCCGTACCCGGTGCAATGCATGTATACACACTACAATAGAGGTAATTAGGCTCTTATAAGGATTAAGAAAGGTTCAACTTAGTTCAACCTAATCTTGATAATTATGTTTCTATGTCAGCTAATCTATCTAATTAATTGAAATTGATCAGCTTCTTAATCAGATAATCGGTCTATTCATAACTATTTTTAGGAAAGAAATGCTACTTTTAACAGATGTAACTCAGATTTATGAAACAAAGAAATATAAGAAATACTATTCATTATCGTTATTCTCCTGTTTCCTATATATTCACCCAACTAATCTTTACATAAAAATACATTCATGCAATTGATCGCGCAAGAACCACCTGATGGCTTCATGTGTGACATAATGGTTTCATATACTTCCTAAAGGTACCTGTCGCCTACTGATGAAAAAAATGTTCCCTAAAGCTGATCTAAATAAAATATATTCCACTAAAATCAATCTAATATCATCCTATAAGCAGAAAAATTAACAATTATGCTAAAAATTAATTCCTGCATTCTTGTCTGATTTGATTTCTTTTATGATAATCTTGCTCTCCGAACTAAATAACAGGAATGACACAATATCTGCTAATTCATACTGTAAGTAATTTCAAAAAGGTATTACAAAGTTCATATATTAGATCATCTAAGCCTTCGTCTTACTTCTCCGGAGACCGTGTTTATGCAGTTTCAACGCTAGACATAGCATATTTTTATTTCTTCAAAGAGTACTAGTTATTTTCAATTATAGAATTTCCTTGAAACCTGCCGAAATCCGCTGAATGAGAATTAAGAGGACGGCAAATTCCGCCAGGATTCGAATTTTAAGTTCTCTACTTGCGGCCTATCGTAACGGTAGATTAATTTTTCCTGGTCGGGTATCATACATAACAGTAAAGGAATATCTATCGGCAGTCGAGTGTAGCTAATTTTAAAAGTTCTTCGACAGCTGAAGTCATTTCGGAAGTGATACCCCATCGGGAATCGAATCCGGGATCTCTTTCACCAAAGTCGATCGCGCTACCCATTTGCCTATCTGGAAGCCAAAGCATTCGAGATAACGTAGCTCAGTTAATTAACTCATCATAATTATTTTTTCTATATTGGGTCTTATAAAGAAAAGATGCTGTACTGTATACTTATATCTGTTGTAGTATTGCTGAAAGTTCTCCGACATCTAAGATCATTTCGCACCTACGGGACCACCAGTTATCGAACCCGGGAATAGAATAATTCCCCCTTTGCTATCAGGGACCCCCAATAAATTTTTGTGTATTATTATTAATTGGTTTATGGAAGAAATGATAATCCAAGAAGGTTTCCGTGCCTCACTGAAAATCCAAATAAAGTCCAACGTTATGCGCCCCCCACAAACCTCGCCGCCCCGGGCAACCGTCCAGTTCGCCCATGTTTCGGGACGGCTCTTATTCTACCTTCAATTCTTTTCTTTTTCGTATTTCATCGTTTCTCAAAATCTAATCCCCCTTTAACGAAAGGGTTAAATGGAAGATAGGACTATCCAGTCCCAATTTCTCTCAGGAATAAAGACGTTTTTTATTGTATTGCGTTTCCTACACTTCTATATTTCGTCGGACAAAACATTTTCTCATTCTACAATCTTCAGCACTTCCTCACAGGTTTTTCTATCAATTCAGATTAATTCTTACATTTTACGCCACACACTTATCTCAAAAGTATACAATCTTTTGATACTTCCGGCTTCTGAAAGCCCCAAAATGTTAGCCATCTTCTGTGAGTCATTGGTGTTCCCCACCCTCGGTTGATGAGCGCATGAGTAATGCGCGTTGAAACTAGTCTCGCAGCAATTCTCCTATCTAATAGAATAAATCAAAAACATTTTGTAATTTCCACACTATATCGTATATTATAAAGACTAACGTTTTCAGCACAAAGCCATCATTAGGTCTCAAATTTGTGTTTTGTGTTAGTGTTTTTTACTCAGCACTCAGAAGTGTTTTTGATTTATTCTTGATATCTTTCCACGAAGTACGGCCAGAGATGATTAATTATTCCTATCTAATAGGAATATCATAAGAATATATTTCGTAAATAGATGAACATTCTTTCTCACGAATTATAGGGTTCTTATAGAATTTTCTTGAATATAACTGAACGCATTTGGCTCTCTGGGACCACAATCAATTAATATTAAATTATTTACTGAAAGATTAAATAAATGTTTCTATTTTTATAATCACTATCATGTTTATACTGATATATTTACTTGTTTATAAATATATTTATATAATTATATGATATCATTAACGCTCCATAAGGAATCCATTGAAGCAATACTTGAAAATTAATTACACGTACTTATCAATGAGGTTGGAATATGGAATGTAGGGATTCATTAGAATAAATGTTAAATCATATACCGGCATATTTTTTTCCATAAATATCCATGTTC
Organism: Pachydiplax longipennis; assembly: GCA_036926295.1. NCBI lineage: Eukaryota > Metazoa > Arthropoda > Insecta > Odonata > Libellulidae > Pachydiplax > Pachydiplax longipennis. The sequence goes on along the minus strand of JAVFKF010000009.1, from coordinate 39,238,113 downwards.
CGACTCGAGGTGAATTCAAATATTCACATGAAAAATGCAGGTGAAGCTCATTTTAACGGTGTACAGGCTTAATGTCTTTTACAGGTTTAAATAAAAGATAATCTTTGTACATACGGAATGGAAAAATTACTGAAGAATTCTATTTTGGTCGAAAAATAGGCTTCCGTGTTAAAAATTACGAGAATTCTGAAAAAATACGAAATATTTGCATAATTTTTAGACATAAAAACCAGTTTCTCTGTCGACCAAGGTGATTATTTAATACGCAAGGAAGGGAAGGCAAGCCTTCGTGATGCCGGTATTTATAATTACGATAAACAAGACGTAGAGACCCACTTACTAACGTGTTTATTTCTTTACCAACCTGATTTTCCCAAGAAAATTTTATTTTGCTTTATCACGATCAAGGAGGCGAGGAAGCATCAAGATATTTGCCAGAGTAGAGAGGGAATAGAGAAAACCTTTGTATGGTTTTTAGCAAAAAAACCAAATAGATGAAAATAAAAAAGTTTCTGTGGTAGGTGTTGACCGAGGAGATGCTGACGTCAATAGTCAAAATGGTGATCAATTAAATTTTAATTTTTTTTTAGGAGCATATATGTCTACTTTCAGATTCTATATTTTTGATACATACATAATTTGCTTCAGTATAATGGGCGTTTTAAGCTCAAATATACTGTCATATATTTCATCGTAATGAGAGATCACGCCATAGACTTCCATAGCCTTCAGAAGGATACATATATGTGACATACGTTTTAATAAAATGGTCTCAATAAAATGAATTTTTCGGAAGATTCCGAACAAGGGAAAGAAATTAATTGCTTTATCATGATGCATGTTGTCACGGACGTATCAAAGATATCAGAGTAGAAAAGAAGAACGAAAGCTCGAGAATTTTCTCAAAATTCCACTCCATGGAGACCGATATCATTCTGCTACCTTAAATGAGTAAAAACGGACACCATTTTCAGGAAGTGACTTTGAAATTAGTCATCCTGTGATGGCATTCCACAAAGTCATGCCAACTCATATCAATTTCACTTCCCCGATTTAATCATTATCTAATCTAGAGATATTAACTTGAAGAATGTTTCTCGTAGATTGAAGAAGATTTCTCATCGCGGCTATTAATATCAGTCCTCGGTAGTATAGTGGTCAGTATCCCCGCCTGTCACGCGGGAGACCGGGGTTCGATTCCCCGCCGGGGAGGATATTTTTTCCTCCACTTGTTATAACCTCCATTTCATTGGTTAAGCAATATTGTCATAGTAATGCCCGGATATGAATTAAAATTTTTTCTATGTTACCTCAAACGATATTAAAATCAGAATGGGCGGGCTTTACTTTGTGGAGAATGAAAAAGGATAACTTTTTATCTAAAAAAATAACAAATTTCTCCTTTTCCATCATAGGAAAAGATTTTCTCTATCTGCAGCAATGGGAAAACGTTCTTTCCGGGCCTCATGGCTTCACGGTAATGATGCAAAGCTCGAGAAATGTTCGAGAAAGAAGTTGACACTCTGAAAATTTCCGAATTCTTAAAATATCATACTCTTCTGTAAGATTAATTTAATTTTTTGAAATGATAATATTTAAAGATGCTTTATCAGCTGATTTAAAATATTAGTGTACTAAATAGTACAGCTTAAAGTACTCCTTAGTACAGCTTTCTCTTCGCTATTTCAGTTTAACTGTGCAATGAATTTTTTTAAAAACAAGAATGGGATTTATATTGTATGGAGTACTTTTCTCAAAGGAGTATTTTTCTCAAAACATGAATCAGACTACAATAAGTACAGGTCATAATATATTTTGTATTATTAGAAAATTCTTAGACTCCGGTTTCGGAAAGCCACGTCCTCAAATAAATTCTTTATTTTAATTGTTGCTTAACTTCGTATACTAATTTATACTATCGAAATACAAAGATACTTCGGCTGATGGGTAAAACCACTAAATATGGTTTCCCTTGCTGCTTGCTGATTCAGCTATCGAATGCTTTGACGGGTGCCAGAATATTGTATAAAAGAATTTAAAATATGACTAAAATATTTTAAAAACTTCCCTCTCTTGCTAACTAGGAATAGTGTTCAGTTTTCCGCCATTGTTCACATGTCTATAACCTCAATTAAGGGAACAATGGGATTGAACTCTACTGGACTAAAGGGAACTCTACGGGAAATCATTTCAGGTAACTAAGATTTTAGCTTACGAATATGGTTCGAATGAACTGTTTATCATCCTTAGATGAGGTAACACATTTAATCTGTTTCTGAACCCTACTTGTGGTAATATTCCAAGTGGCGTTTTAATTTTCTTTTCATAAAAGAAAAATGAATGACGCCTACTCTTCCCCTAAGTAGTGATGCTTCGGTTTCTATGGTAGGCGGTCCCGGGTTCAATCTCAATGTGAGCTAAAATTTCCCAATACGAGTTGGCGGTAGGAAGGACATCTGCCGATATGCTTAGTGCCAGAATCAAAATTCATATACCTGAAGCAAATTTTAACCCCATAACCATCAGCCTTTAAGTAAAAACTAATAGTTACAAACGCCAATTAATGAATCGTGGAATCTATAAATTTTTTCTACTCAATAATATCTCTATGACTCAGCATAACTTTAGATTTAATGGAGATTTTTAAATATTAAATTAATTTAATAATTTTAATTCGATTCACTTTAAATTCAGCAACCGAAAAGGTGGATTAATAATCAATTAAGAACCTTTCCTATTGCTATTGAAAATCAAGTCCTCGGTAGTATAGTGGTCAGTATCCCCGCCTGTCACGCGGGAGACCGGGGTTCGATTCCCCGCCGGGGAGGAAAGTTTTTCTCCAATTTTTATAACATCCATATCATTGGTAAAGAAATATAGTCTTAGAAATATCCGAACATAAACAAAATATTTTTTGAAACAAACGATAAAAAATTCAATATGGTCCGGCTTTACTTTGTGGAGATTCGAAATGAAATAGGAAAACTTTGCATTAAAAAAAATAACTAAGTTCTCCTTTTTCATCATAGGAAACGATTTTATCTTTCTAAATAGTTTCCTATGGTAAGTATACCATCAAGGTATATTTACAAACAACTATGCACTCGGATTTCCATATCAAAATTCGAAAGGAAAAAATTGCATGGGTTTGCAAAGGGATAAAAGTTATATTATGAATCTTATCTTATCATGCTCTAATTTCCACAAACTAACATTAAGAGATGTAAATTGACTTTTAGAAATGAAGCGTGGATAAACATTTCTTCGTATTTTATCAGAAAAATGTCAGAGCAACCGATTCGGTCAACAACTTCGTTGAATTTCAGAAGAAATCTATCGAAATTTCATGTATGAATTTAAGAAAATTAGTAGCGACCTATAAAAAAATTCACCTTCGATGTTTTCTTTCTAAGGAAAATCTTTCGCATAAGTCAATGCTAACATAATATAATGGTTTAAAATTTTTGAAAACACCTACAGTTTAAATAGATCATGCCTACGGGTAATTAAAGCAACCGTTACACTATATTTTTCTGCCGAATTAGCTAAATCGTTATTCAGAAGATACATTTACGGAAAGAATGGTTACGAGTTGGTATATTAATTTTGTAGTTTTTAAATATGATACTTTCAAAAATTCTGAAAGATCACTTGAAGGCATTCGAATTGAGATTATTTATAAAATGAATAAATAAGAAATCAATGAGTTATACTTTATGATCATTCCACATTTTCGACATTAGAACAATAAAGAGATGACGGAAGAGTAACATTAGACACGGAGAGACTATTTGATTCAAAAATATTTTTCTTCGAGAAAGTAATAGACCGTTAAACGAATAACGAATGAAGGATAACTACACAGAAAAATTTACAAGAAAAAGTTCAAAGAACGCCCCAAATCTTCGTGAGAAATTCCAGATTACTTATAGCAGTAGTAGTATCGTTGAATGTGCTTCGATAGCTGAGGTCATTTCACACACATGGGCATACATCCTACATGGGAATCGAACCCGGAACAACTTTCAAGGGTGAACGCGCTACCCACTTGGCTATCCGGGAGTTGAGGAGCAGCTCATTCTTAATTTTGGAAATACGCTCCATATATACAGAAAATTGCATTCAATAAAGTTTGAGGGAACTTATTTTTACAAATTTTATAAAATTTCTAAGATTTTGACTAAATAAAGCCTCCCGAGGGTAAAATATCATTTGGAAAAGTCATATAAAGCAGCAACGAAAGATTATTAAATTTACGAATTTAGAGAGTGCTAAATCTCCAAGTACACCACTCAATTCATTTTAAGCGTGACATTACGCTAAAAACCATTTTAACAATATAGCATGAATGAAACTAAAGATATGACTTAGTTTGAGCCAATCGAGGAAAATATTTAAAGGATTTTAAAATTATTATACCGCATATAGATTTAGCATTAATATATATTTCTTTTTGTATTAACTGCATTACTTATCCTTATCTTTCTATAAAATTCAGTCTTCAATAATAATTAGGTTTCGCGGGTTTTTCCCATCCCCTTCTTGAGGATGTTTTCCTGCTGTGGAATAATATCTGAAGCACTAACTTTGATTTTTAACCCACAAATTAGTTTTCTTCCACGAACTATTTAAGCCATCTCTTTCTTTCACATGGTATATTACGAAAGGTTAGGTGTAGGAAGAGACCATTTCGCCTCCATCTTGCCGGAAAAATGCGTATTATTATTATTTATTTTTTTACAACAAACCTTTAGTAATTCGTTTAACATTACGTTACGCATTGAGGTCGCCATTGAAGACTTGCTATGGGGATTGGCGGATTGTCCGCCGTATCCGTGGATAATGCACGTTGAAGTTTCTGAGGTACGCTCCTACATTATTTCCTGGCTGTGGAACGTCTCTTTCTTCAGAAGCAACGCTAGATTTTTTCATTCATTCTCTAATCTTCGAAGGACTACGCACGTCTTTTTCTAACCTAGAGTTTAACGTTTAAGAATTTTTATCATTGAAACATGAAAATAACAAGTCCTCGGTAGTATAGTGGTCAGTATCCCCGCCTGTCACGCGGGAGACCGGGGTTCGATTCCCCGCCGGGGAGAATTTTTTTCTCTTTCGTTCTGTTTTGTAGTCCAGTTACTTTCTTCTTGGAAGACTACACGGAGATGTATGCTTATGACAATCCCTATATTTAACCTATTAGAGCAACTAAACTTCATCTTTATTCTCACCTTATTTCTCGCAGGCTTTATTATTTTTTTGGAACGATTACAAATATCTGTTCAATTACATTTCCTAGAATTTCCTTCAGATTTCCTTGAAATATTCAAATAATAAAAATACATTAAAATATACAATTTGAATGCATAATAATAATTTCAACACACTTATCAATTCATTTACAAAAGTAGTAATTTTCATAATGGGATCAAATAAAAATTTTCAGCAATTTTTTATCGGACATTACATTCTGGACATTTAGTTAATGATCTGAATATTTCCAAGGTTACGGAAAAGGGAAATTAATTTTCAATGAGATGTCAGAATTTTCTATTCGTGAATGTGTCCTCGGTAGTATAGTGGTCAGTATCCCCGCCTGTCACGCGGGAGACCGGGGTTCGATTCCCCGCCGGGGAGAACTTTTTTCTCCAATCGTTATAACAACATTTGATCATAAAAGAAATATTATTATAAGTAATATTCATATACAACGGATTTCACCCTCAATCAATTTGTTTCTTCTCGATCTCCCTATTTACAACTAGATGCTATCTTCAGAATACAATTATGAATGACTCATTTCTCAGCGCGCGTTAGAAGCATTAGGTTAATTAACTACATTTGAAATTTAAATATTTATCAGAGTGTATAAAATATTTTCGTGCTCCAGGGAAAATTTTTGTTTTTCTTCGCTAATGCATCGATCTTATACTTCGGCATGTTTCCCGATAAAATATACCTATTTTACAGCTGATTTTACGCAACAAATTACGCTATTATTCTTCTTTTCTTTCTATACTCCCAAAGCCAAAATCAAAGAGTTCCCGGATAGCCATGTGGGCAGCAGGCACGACTTTGGAGAAAGCGGTCTCGGGTTCGAACTACGGTTGGAGCCCACGTGTGAAATTATCTCAGCTATCAAAGCATTTTTTATTACTACAACAGAAACATAGAGGCGTTAAAAATCATAGTATATGACCATTTTTTGATTTCCTTAAAAATGTAGATAAAGACAAGATTATTAATGTACTCGTATATATAAAGATTCAAATGTAATAAGATTAGGTCACATGTCACCATCAAACATGGAATAGAGATCGTTTTGAAAAACTTTCAGATATCATTTTGAAAATGTTAGAGAAAGATAAAGATATTTCGGTGGGGAGTGAAGAGAGTTACAAGGGAATTACATAATAAAAGAAAACATTTTTACAGGCTAAACACCAAACATTAATGAAAACTATTCTCAAAAAATACTCCGCAATGGTTCCCGGGATGCGATTTTCATAATTAAAATCACAAATGGTGCAATCATTTACACGACAGAGGGAGCGAGCTTCCGCGTTTGCACTATTCAGTATAAATACATCAAGGAATGTTTTTCTCAAAATCTAAGCAGTCAGAATATGACAAACAATATTAAATTCTCCACTCCTGTTCTCTTTTATCATGCACGTATTTTTAAATCTTTCGAAAATGTTACTTACAGAGCTTGTTTGGAAATATTTCACAATGACAATTTCCTGTAGAATTTCCAGCGAATTTAGCCATTGATTCTTTCCAGTGACGCATGAATTCCCGCAACCAACAATGATTACTATTTAGCATTCCGCGAAAGCTTTCTAAGCCATTAAATAAATGAAGACTAAGGATGATTAGCATTAGCTTGAATACACACCGCGACTTATTCAAAGGGCATATGAAACAAAGATCAAGGCACAACGGTGAGCAATCCATTAAAGATATTTCCCTTCATGCTAATGTTAGAAACCACGCATTATGGTAATACGACTATTGGAAGAGAACTAATTGAAAGGTAGACCCATCCAAACAGAGAACATCCCTTTTCTCGTCTTCATTTCATTCCCTAAATGCATGACCGTGTCATTACAGCCAAAATTTTCGTCAGCGACGGTTTTTAGCCATGATCTTTACTTCATTATATGAAATACATCCTCTTTTCATCATCAGAAATTTTGAATAGGAAGTTTCCGATAGACTTCTCAGTCCTTTACATTCTAAACTTCCCTTCAATATGATTCTTATGAAGTAATGCCGGCAAAAATGTCCGATTACCTGAGCTTTTCTTGCCTTAATCCTTTTTAACGATTCTATTTCAGTCTGAATGTCATTTAGCTCTCGCTCATCTGTTTACCTAGTTTTCTCTATTTTCCTCCAAAACCACATTTTTGCAGCTTCAAGCTTTGTTCGTTCACTCATTCCTAGAGTCTGTATCCCGCATCCGTGTATTAAGACAGGCCACGAAGTTTCTTTCATTTGAATTAAAATCTTATCTTTATTTCATCTGCAATGTAATAAATTTCCAAACTGATATTCCAGTTTTTGTTTCACTATTTATATCTCACGTTCCAACCACGTCAACTAGGCTTACTCCTCATCACCGTGTTCCGAAAATTAGAATATCATTTGCACAACGTTTCCTGCCATATGGAGTTCCCAACCTTCCAAAGTCCGTAACTACTTCCATAGACGTATGAAGATTGTCACATAACTATTTCTTAAAAGAATGGTTGCAGCGTTATTTATACAAATAATATTCGTTGAATATTTTTATATTTAGCACAACAATCTCAATATCTCTGTTGGAGCCGATACGAATTGTGAGGAAGAGTAATTTTTTTCTCTAACACTTTTTCTCGGGGCAGAATTTTGGAGTAAAAATTCGCTTGGTGGTTTCCTTTCGTCGCAACCTGAAGTTGTAACCACATCGAATTAACCAAAAAGGAAATGCAGTATTTTGCGGGCTGATGAGCGTAGTCTTGGAGGGATCGTGCTTTGTGATGCCCCCTCACCACCGATGTTAAAAAATCGTCATTTTTCTCAAATTGTCCATTTGGTTGAAATTTATTCATAGTTGAGTGAAAATGGCCAAAAATATGTAACTAAGACGCTCTCTTTCTGCGAAAAGAGGGCCAATCCTTAAAAAATACTACTTAAGCCAACCAGAATAATAACACGGATTAAGAATAATAAAACACGGTATATATATATATATAGTGGTATCCTGCCTTAGAAGTGGTTTTTAATTTTTTTGTTGGTCCTCTGAAAAGCTCTATTAGAGAAGCTAACAGGGTCGATTAGGCAATGATGATGGTGTCACCACATCCTCTGCCATACGCCATTGGCGGCTTTCGGGCTATAAATTTATCTCTAAAGCGACCTACCGGGTTTTACTTAAATATTTAAGTAAAAGCTCCTTTTGTTGGAGCTATTCTTCCGAACTCTAAAGAGCAAGCCTTATCTTTCTCGATCAAACCACACATCTGCGCAAAGGGCAGGGCTGTTAGATAATACCCACGTCTTCGGACCTAAATTTCCTCCAAAAGAAAAGACGCAGAGTCCTTTTCTCCATCCGTCCTTCCATTGCTAGCCTATCGCCTATCTTGTGGAGATCGATAGAAAGGCGTAAAACGGTCTCCTCGCCTTAAGACGCAAACCGGTTCCTCGCGTGACAAAGGGAAAAAACCACCGCCCGTCCTTTTCCTTTCATAAACAGACCTCATTTATTTCCCGCGTATTTCATCGCGCGCATTATTTGGACATAAGCGACTCATTATAACCATCGCCGGCTCATTAGTCCCGCGTCCATTGAGTCGTGCCTCTTTCATCGGTGGAGGGCTTTCTGGCAAAACCCCCTTCTCGCAGTCAGCTGTCACTCGGCGATGAAAGCCGGACGCCGATTCAGCGAAATGACGTCGCAAAGGCGTCTGCCTCCCAACGTTGGATTGGCGAATCCGCCTTTGAAACAATGGCGTCCGTTCGGCAGCGGACGTCAGCCGGAAGCGACGACAATGAGTCGACAATGGTCTCCATTGGGCACTTCCTCGCGACGCGGGGGCGGAGTGTGTCGCGGAAAAGTGCCATTCATTCCCCATCATGCCAATCGATTGAAAAGTGAAGACAATCGGATAATCGCGCACGACTCCGGAGCGTGGATTTCCCTCCTTTTCTTTCGCGCGGAGGGTATCGTTAAAAAAAGAGGACGGGTCACAATGGGGTTTGGTCGTGAATAACTCTTTTCTGTTGATGGGCTCTCGTGTCTGGCGGATCGGAAGTGATTCTTTTCCACCTCGGGCGATCCGAGGAACAAGTGCGGGAGGGTCGCCCGACTCAACGGAAATTTTTTCCTCGGAAAATCCGCGGATGGGGATGAGTTTAAGCGAATGTCTCGAGGCTAGATGTCATATTTTTCTTGTGATATTTATTATTTTCTCATAGTGTATTCCTGCAACTTCCTATTTTTATTTGATTTTATTATTTTATTATTATTTTTGTAATTTCGTTTGAATGTTTTATCTTATATTTTTATCATATTTATTATTTCCTCATTGTTTACTATTGCAATTTTTCCTTTTTCTCATTTTATTTTATATTGTTTTTGTAATTTCTTTATATTACTGGTTTTGTAACTTCCAATTCATACACAGTTTTCTATTATATCTTTAGCATATACTATCAGTAGGTTTTTCACACCCCTATCTTTTTTTCCAAAGATATCAACTTAGGTTTTTTTTACATCCACTCCTTCTAACGTTTTCCTCTCTATTTCTATCCACTTACACAAAACTTTTTTATGTATACAATATCATTGACGAAAGGTTAGGTGGAAGAAGATACTTTTCAGTCTCAATCCCGCCTTAATAAAGACCTTTCTGGAGTTTGGCGTTTTTTGCTATTAGCAGAAATATTGATAGGAGAAAATTGTTTTCTTTGAGCTTTCAGAATTTCATATCGATTCATTTTTATAGGATATTGGCAGAAAAGATTTCCATTAGATTAGACCCCTATTAAAAATTGGGGCATTGAAAATTGTTTTATATTCTGACTGATCTATTTATTCATTTTACTTTCAATAAATTTATCTTAGAAATGATATTTTGAATTAATGATTTCATTAAGATTTAATGGATATTCTTCGTATCGTTGTATTTATATACATTGATAAATTTAAATCTTGTGAACTAGATATTTTTTTTGAATTTTAAATTAATTATGATACTATGTAACTACTCAAGAAGAGAAGATCTTGCGAAAGAACACATTCGGTAGTGACATGATGGATTATATATCTAGCTCGGAGAAGCTGATTAATTATTAAAAAAGGGAGGAACCACAAATAATCCACCACTAAAAATTTCAAGCGGCTGTTTTACTCATAATTATTTATTGTTAATATTTATTATCAGTTGAATATAATAATTTATGAATGGCATCGGAAGAATAGTAAAACCGATATTTTCACAATCTCTATTCTATTCTCTTTCGAAACGAACCGTGCTGCATGAATTATAATTTTAATTGAAGCAAATTTTCATTCGTATAAGATAGTGATGACAAAGGTACTAAAAATAAGTCTACATGTACGCAGTCGACATATAATAGATATCGGAATAATTGTGTATCAGTCAACTTCCGTGAATTGACCTAATTTTTTGTTATAATCCACAACCACTGAATAGTACAGATTATTAAAATAGTCTGTTTATAGCCAATAAGAAATATTCTTTTCCGATGGTAATAAAATATATTATTTTTCTCAAACTTAGTATCGCCCATCTTTCTTTTATAAAATCCGAATCCCATCTCTCTCGCCATCCTCACTATTTTCAGGTAAAAATAATTTTTTTACAAGTAAAAAAAGCATAACATGTAATAGCTAAATATTAAATAGTCTTCTGCCTCAGGGCAATTACATTACAAGATTTTAATTTTGATTAAAGAAGGAAATAGGAATTTACAGATATTTAGAAGGGTTTCCTGAACTTGATTCATAAAGGAAATTAAAGAGGTTAAATTCAGTGATTCATTAATTTTCATCAGAGCACAACTAAGCTTGCATTACGTAAAGATCGGAGGTTCAAAATGACATGGCATAATTACAACATGCTCGATTCCGTAGGGTTAGTGCAGAATTTGCTGCGGAGTATTTATCAAATCATATGTGTAATTATTTATTGCATGAATTTCCCCAGAGGTGAATATTTTACCACTAATTAGCAAGGATTTTATTGTTACCTTTAATTTTCCCTTTTATCCAGTGTTAAGGTAATTCGTTATCATCCCACATAATTTAATAAACATATCTTAACGAAAAATGACCCTAATTATGGGTAATGATACTTTTCCTGAAGAAAACCCACAAATCATTCCCCATCTACAAGATCATAGAATATTTAAAGGTGTAATTTATGTAAATATAGGAGAAAGAAACAACAAAAAATGGTATCTAAATGCTAGTGAGATAACCACATGGAGTAAAAATGTAGATGAATGAAGACTAGCAGCCGTCTACACTCTACATAGTAATTTCTTTTTCTATTGAGGCTTAAATTATAAAAAACGATGTTCAAAATAAATAACAAAAAATAAAATGTCGGTATGAAATAAACAATGAGGAGAATAGAAGAAGAAAAAAGTAAAATAAGAGTATTGAGGAAATTATGAAACAGAGTAAACAAAAAAGTATAGATTAAACGAACAATTTACCACGAATAGGATAGAGAGTATATAGTAGGCATACAAACTTAAATTTCACTACCCTCTCGTGTCAAGTCAGAGAAAGAAAATTATAACTAACATCATGTGAAAGAGACAGGTCCTCGGTAGTATAGTGGTCAGTATCCCCGCCTGTCACGCGGGAGACCGGGGTTCGATTCCCCGCCGGGGAGGACAATTTTTTCTCCAACTGTTGTAACTTCCACTTCATTGGTAAAGAAATAATATTTATATCATATCTATATATGAGTGAGTTAGTAAAAAGGATCTCACAAAAATAGAAACACCAAACTGGTAAACATAAACAGAATAGAAAGTATGGGGGAAAATATGAAAAAAAAACAGAATTTTTCATGGGCAAAACCAGAATGAAAGACATTTTCCATATAATATGACGAATCGGTTGTCGATTAAAACACGAGGTGAGAAGTACAATTGTGAAAGTATGTACCTTACTTAAAAAAATGGAAGATCAAACATCATCGTAAGATAACGGATGTCTTCCTGTAAATCTTTTGCGATGCAACATTGGCCTTTACAAGGACAATCAGGTTAATTCTAATCCAGATAATCCCGTCGACTACTGAGGTGCATACATCCGTTTTGAGAAACTCGAATCCGAAGTCAATCCCCTTTATTAAATTGTCACTGAGCGAAGTTAAGCTCACCGGATTTGGTATTATATTCCGCAAAATTGGCCCTCTTCCCATTTCCTATTGGTGTGTTACGTCATGGCTGCAGTTGAGGATGGCGGAGGGAACCATGGGTGGGGACAGAATTATCGGCTAAAGGGGCGGGAAAGAAAAGAGCCGTGTTTTAACGCTCTTAACGAGATATAATGGCTCAAGAGTGGTCCGCTATTCCCCTAGCGATTGTAATGCCAAAACTGAATACCCTCCTTTTATACCGTCCCTTTCTCTCTCCCATAATAGCTTATTTATTCATATTCACGAATATGCATTATCCCGTACATTTATATCGATCGGTTCCGTTGATTTTTTTGTGGGAAAATTAACGAAGTCCATTCTTTACACTCTCTCAGATAAGATCAAGTTGAGGATAGAAAGCTTTCATAATTAACTCTGCATGATGGTATGCACTAAATTGTATAGCAAAAGTTATTTTTGGTACATTTTCATTAAATTTTCTATAATTTTTTCAACATATACCATAGAATATTTTCGTGTGTCTTTAATTATTCATCCAGAATGCTAGTTTTCATCTCATTTCATTCTCAATTAACTAATATTCGCTTTCGAGTGGTGATGTGGCTTAGGGGACAAGATGAGGAGTGAGGTAGTTGACCATCAGTTTTCTCGGTTATCCGTAGAATACTACGTGAAAATGTGTGGTAGCAGACCACATAAGACCCACAGCATGACCCAATGAACAATAATTTTGATGGTATTCATAGAGGAATGATCACGATGAATGCAACCATCGCTGAATATTAATTTCCTACTTTTACAGGCACGACCAAGACTAAAATGAGTCAGAGTCGAATGAAAGATTTCATGAAATCCAAAACCATAAGATACTGAGAAGTTAGAATCTCTCAAAAGTGATCACTTTGGATCGATTTATTTGTTGGTTAGAAAATGTGAAGTGAGTCTTAATTGTCAGTTATTTTACGGAAATTTATTGCATATAAATATCCATTCATCCAGATAAAAATTATAAATATAACTAGATAAAAATGATTGATTTGGCTGGAATAGAGAACTAATTCGATAAATAAATAAGAGACATCTAATCGGAGATGTGATTGAAAATACTAATTACACGAATCCAACAAGAGTGGGCCTTATCGAAGGCAACTAGAAGATCCATCAGGGAACACTTGGCTCTCCACTTTCCCTACGTTTTCATAAAGGAGGCTTCTTTGGTTATCTTGTGGATAAAAATATCGTAAAATTTGCTTTTTACGATTGAATATACATCAGATAACCAATGGCAGACTTATCAGGGATGCTCAATCGAATTCATAAATTACTCATGAATTTTAGATTTATTCTGTGATCCATTACCTTCTTAACATCACTTCGTCTAAATTTCCCCTAAAGTGTATTCATTTTCGTTAACTTCCTATCTACTTAACCTGCCATAATACCAATATTTATCACAGCTTATTATTCCCAAAAAACTTTTAATACTTAATTAATGTTTTTACAGAAAATGCCAATATTAAGAGTCACGATTCTGCTTCTTGTAAGTAATTTTAGTGTATTTACTTGTAGAAAATAAATACGTGAGTAATAATAATTTGAAATTCGTTAATAAAACCGACACACTGTGAAATACTGTCTAAGTAATGGCTTAGTATTTATATGGGATTAAGTAGATACTTTATCTAAATACATCCAGATTAATCCGTTTCTTATTTATCCATCAATCAATTCCCAGATTATTATCGCCACACTTCTGAGATATCCCGCTCGTTCATATTCCTCTTATTAGTCATCACTTCCACCATAAAATTCGCGCGAAATAATTTCAGCCAATCTTTCAGCACTCTCCCTAACAAACTCTTATCTTCCCACATCCTCTCTCCCAAAACCCCACGACCATCCCTTACTTATATTCCACTCCAATCTATCTTGCCAACCCCACACTCCTCCCAAAAGTCTCAATGAAGTTGTTTGTCTGTCTCTCCTCTTCCCCTACCCTCCCATTCTCTTTACTCCTATTTCCTCTTTGCCCTCCCTACACTCCAACCCATTCCCCTTGTTAGGGAGGAGGGCTAATGAACCTAACCCTCTTTCAGGGGATGAATCCCGTGTGTGCGGAGGGGAGTGGCTCTGGGGGGTGGTCCATGAGTCATCGCATCCCCCTCATCTGATGCTTACCACGGTTACGGATGTCCATGCTGATTGGATGATGGCTTTTTTTTCACGAACGGCTTCCGACCGCAGCACAAAACGCGGGAATACGAGCTGCGTGAGCCCATTCATCATTCGTCTTCGGGTAATTAACAAATCGCGGATGATTTAGCGCACGAGTGGATCGTTCGCTGAGTCGAGTGTGCTTGCAAGGACGCGTGACACTGAGGGATTGAGAGGAGGAAGGTCAGCTGGTCAATGCTTTGCCTCCTTGACAGTAGCAGAAAATTCGTTTCCGCGAGGTACTTTCCACTACTCCAACGCACCGACGTGGAACAGATTCGCTACTTACAATGAGTCCTCGAATGGAAATTAACCTCGAGATTTTCGTTTGTGATTCGCAAAATCTGCTACGCTAAGCCGCTTATACGTCCCGTGACGTGGAAGTCGTGAAAGAGCCTCTCAACCCGTCGCTGTCATCAATACGATATGTTCCTTTTTAAAGCCTGTTCTGTATTAGCAATTAAAATTTACAATATCTGGAATAAATATTAGCTTATCAATTGTGAGAAATATAAAGAAGTTGTTGATGTATATAAAAATAGATAATATAATAAAAATTAATAATAAACATATTGTTATATTAATATTTTAAATAATATAATTAATATAATAAAAATATCACGCATAAAAAGTTGTAGATATATATTGTATACATCTAACATTACGTCAGTACATATATTTGATAAGTTTGATTAAGATATTTATCACGAATTCTTGTATACATATTCAATTGACTAAATTTCACATATATGTACCAGTCAATAGCGACACTGATTGTTTAAATTACAAACATAAAAATGTATTTCTTGCTGTTTGTGTTGCTACAATTCTATACTTCTACTTGCTACATCGTCACCGTAAATTGGCATTTATTATGCTGTATATGATGAATGAATGAATAATAAATGTATGATTTGTATTCATTTTGACTAATATTTTAGTTAAGGGATATCATTGTACTTCCATTTCTAGATTATTTAGATTTTTTACATCCTGAGCATTCTTGTATTCAAATTTTAAATACATTTTATTTGACGATCTTTTTCAGAATTATATTTTATGTTTTCACGATTAATTTTTCAACCCCTTCTCTAAAGGGTGTTTTCCCGCTCAGTGGGCATGTGCCCTCTTCAACTTTCAGATGAAAATATTTTTCCCCAAAAGCTTTTCTTTTTCGAGTTTCCCTTATACATTTTTATTTTAAAACTTAAACAAAAAATTCACACGTATCTACAAATGAGGTTAGGAGGAAAAGGGGCTAACTTGGGCTTAACCTCGCCTAAATCATATACATTTAATTGCGAAATTTAAACGTAATAAAGAGTTTATTCAATAATTTGTTCATACGTCCCGTCAGCTGGTGGATAACAGACCTGTCGAAAGGTTCTTTCTACGTAATCATCAATATCATCAATTTTTTCCCCTTCCTTTTTATTCCCTTGCATTCTATGCCATTAAATTCCAAATTCCTAGATTTAGAAAAATATGAATAACGTAATATCTTAATTTTACATATTATAGGCTTAGAAGGTGATTTATATATGTAAATAACATACCATTAACATCTTCTCTATATAAAAGTGGAATGAATCTCCTTTGGTTAAACATTTTTCACGGCAATATCTATCGAATCGATTAGTTGTTTCGGTCTTCAAAAGGAAAAATATTAAGGATGAGATCTTAAAAAAATCAGAACTTTAACTTTATTCCAAAGATTATCCACAAAACTCATAGCTTCTTGTAAAGAAATTGAATTAAAATTTACAATAAAGAGTTTTGATTTTAAAGTACTGTGCCATTTTATCGATGTATCCAAGGTAAATAAAGTCCTGGCTTTCAACGGTAATTGTATCTCTGTTTACGATATGTTACAACACGGAAAATGCTCCGGCTTCTTTTAGATGTATCTTTATTGGGAGAAAAACATCCGTAAAAGATCGTGCGAAAACTTGACTCGTTCATTTGACGGAAAATTTTCTTATCTTTCTCGTTGGGATAAGAGCAGCCAAACTAAAGGCTAACGTAGCATGATAAGAGCCTAATAAAAAAACACTTATGGCATATAGAAATGCTCCAATCTCCAAAGAATGAATAAATATAATAAAATACAGTATACTCAGCAATCGATGTAACCCATAGAAAATTCCTACTTTTGCTGATAAGTAATCGGTCTTGCGAGAAGAAATTTCCGATTTTTATGGAGTTTTAAACCCATTAATGAAGCTTCGATTATGTAAGGTGATACAATACAACTTATTAGCCGGAGGTTTATTATATTTCCTAATAGTAAAACCATTATTACGATAATCATAGGTGTCTAAAACAAATAGTCTTTATTTCGGGGAAAGAATTAACGGAATCCAAATGGCCAGAGTTTCCTCAAAGAAATTACATAGGCACAAAGTTTATCCAATTAGGATACGAAATCATGAAAAATTCTCCTAATGCTAAGCAGAGATTACGCGACCCCCCGCATTTTTTTCAGTCATTCTAACGTTGGAAAAGAAGCAAGACCTACAAGCATTAAATGTCCTTGGAGAAATATATTACAGATGCGCGATCGTAACATTTAAAATGAATGGGCTTGGTAAGACGGTACCTTCTCTTCTAAAGATGATCAATAGGAATGTTGATGTGCAAGACTTTTGCGATATAAAAATCTTTTTTACGAGACATTCTTAATATGTCGAATATGCATCCAGCATATATATTTATGTATGTATGAAAATATTTATCGGATATCGATACATATTTTCGTTAGGTATGAGCGTAGGTTTCCGTAGATTCTTATCGAAATCGAAACCTTACGTGATAATGTATTCTTTTCAGATCGTCCCCTCTGTTGCTCCAATTACATTATTTCCTAACATTCAGAAATACTACCTAACTCGTTTTATTTTCGATTATAACCTTACTATCAGTTGTTTATTTTCATAAGAATATACCTCTGAATTCCTGTTCTTTATTCTAGCAATTCCTTACGACCTATTCATGCATCCTAAGGGATTTCTTTCGTGGAATTGGTATCTATTCTTCTAAATCAAGTGGATCTTTATTGCTATTTCCTTTAGATCTCTCTTTCTCCTATCCAAAAATGCCTGCAGAAATTGACTTGTTTTTATCCAACGTGGTTCACGACTAGATCTCGACGTTCACTGAATTTTTAAGGATGTTAAATTCGTTCCCTCTACTTTTTTTTGGAGAAGTTCAATCTCCTATAATGCCATCTTAAGCTGCTTTAGAAGGTTCCTATGCATTGTGGCGCATCTTTAGAGCGCGAGCACTCTATTGTATGTACTTCGTCAAACTACACGAAGGGACCACGTAAATCTTATGGCCTCGGGTATTAATAAGGGTTAGATGTAAGAAGAGACTTTTCAGTCTCAATCTCGCCCGAATAAAGACGATTTATTATTATTATTATTATTATTAATTACGAAAGAAAGGCGTGAGATATTACCACTTTCGCATAGAAAAAGAAAGTTGACGATAATTGATTATGAATACATTCAGCATACAATAAAATTTATCTCTTATAGAAGAGTACGAACAGCCCACGCCATTCTCCCGTAAGGAATACACAGTGCCATAAGATTTACGTTGTCTTTCCAGGATGTTGAAAGAAGTATGGAAACGACTTATTTACACTACTAATACGTCTGAATTCCATATATGATATACATTCCCATATTTATTTTAATATTTATTCCATAATTGATAACTAAAGTATAATTTTCAGAGGTCAATTTTGTAATCTACGTTGAACAATACCGTAAGAAGGTTAAATCCTTGAAATGTCGAGCAAATTATACATTTTCCCATATTAAAAAAAAAATATGTTAAACCCGAAGATTAAAAAAGAACAATAATTGAGAAGAATTTCAAACTACGATTAATTACAAAAGAATAAAATTCTTGAACTCACTTCAAACAATGATTCCTCTAGAATACAGAGAGAAACCAAGATAGCAATGAATCTTTCGCACGGATATCGCGAAAACCTCACGTAAAGTAGCAGATTCACGGCAGAATAAGAAAGTTAATCGAGCGGCACCACAGAAGTCTTCCCCTTCGACTGCTTCCTGAGAACTCGGCGTTGATTCACCACCGCAGCCAATAAACGAGGCTTGGCTATCAAGAGGGGTCACACGGCGGAGTTATCGAACTCTCCGAGGACGCAAAAGTCACGTGACTCCCGTTGCGTCCAATCACGCCCCGTTCTCGAGCACGCCCACCAATCGCACGAGCACACTCTCCCGCCCTCGTCCAAATGCCTATAGAAAGTAGACGCGAATCCACGGACGGAGAAAACGGGATACTCTGAGGTAACAGGTGTCATCGCTCCGACAAGATGGATTTTCTCGCATTTGCGCAATCGATGGCTTATGGTCATGAGAAACAGGTGCAGTATCAATATTCAATAGTGGTTACGAAATGTATAAATGTTTCTCACAATATTTTTCTGCTGCTCAATTATTTCATACGTCCCTTTATTATACTAAGGAATAGTACCGTATGTTTTTCTTCGTTAACAATAGGAATACAGAATTTGGAAAAAATGAGACAGAGGAAGAGAAGCTCGGAGAATCATACTTTCCTTTTTTTGCACAGTAAGTAATTTCGAAGTAAGTAAGCTTCAAATAATTTCGATATTTCCATAAACGGAAGTTTCAAGTTAATTAAAATTAATGGTAACTCCCAGTGGCGATTTTAAAAAATGTTACGGAGGAGAAATAATGAGCATTCGATAAAAACAGGGGTGTCGATGCTTTGAACATTAATTTTAATCAGCTCCTATAAAGTCATTGTCGTGTACGAATTAGTATTTAGCTGTATTTCCAAATATAAAAAAATCGATGTAAACCGTCAATTTATCATTTTTATTAGAATAATATTTAAGGAGAGTCTAATACTTTATATTTAAGAATATATTTCTAGCAAATTTTGTCTTTTTTGTAAACTGTAATAATAAGAAATACTGTCAGCCATTACGACGGTCTAACTGCAGTCATTGTCCCACGCTACTGAGAGCTTGGTTATAGGTTCAGAAATTTCGTCCTTTCTATTTTCTTTTGTGATTGGTAAAATAAACCATCGTCGCAGGATATAAGTTAGAATCTTGCAAAACTCTCTCACTTTGGCAAAAAATCTCTTGTCACTCGCGTTATATGCGATCGATCGAAATAACGGGGAAATAGCCAAAAGTCCATTATGAATCCGGACGTATAATCGCTTTGTTCAAGAATTCTATAATTCATTTTGAAACTGAACATGTATACTGAATTTAGGAACGTTTCCGGTCGAGAGCTCCTCTTAAGGCTATAATGTATTCCCCATTTTTAAGATGTGTGAGGGTAGACTTAATCGTAAACCTGCACCGGGGATGTGTAGATTATATAGTTTCAGAAATTACTGACGGACCTATTGCTTCAAAACTTATTATTATTTCTTTAGCACTAACAGGCATTTAAGCCCAATAAGTTTTGCTGTTATATAGAGACAACACGCTCAACCATTCCCTGATCAGGGAAATCTGATCAGCCGGGATTCGAACCCGGGACTTTGGGGTCCGAGCGAAAGAGCAGCTAGAACGCTAACCACTCGACCACTTATGAAATCTTTGTAATTTTTTTGATTAACCATTTGATTTTCGATCAATACGTATTAGTTTCAACGACTTAATCCGTTTCCATGCTTTCCAGGGGAGAGAAAAACTTTTCGACGTATGTGCAACAATCGGGCATTTGATTGCGTATCGCCAATTTTTCCCTAGTCTGACATTAATATCTCACTTATGAAGAGTATTTTAATCGTTCAGTAAACTAAAAGAAAACTTTCCCATTTGATTTTCACTTGATACGATGAATGCAAGTATCTAAATGATTTTAAATAATGGTTAGCTTATTTTAGTGACGATAAAGCCGTGATGAACGCCAGAAAAGGCGGTACACGGCCTGAATACGCAAAGTTTTCCATCACTCTTAGAAGTTTAATTCTGGGAATCTGAGTGGTCCCGAAGTGTACTGGTGCCATGGTAGGAAGGCATATAGGCACCCCTTCCTTATCGATACTTGTGAAAATTCTATTATTTATTTATTATTTTATCTGAAAGTGAAGGGAACTGATGACAAAGGGACTTGATAAAGGAATCAGGAAGAGATTGGTAAAATCCTTGGTGTGGAGTGTAATGTTGTACGGGTGTGAAACGTGGACGTTAAGAAAAGAGGATGTCAAAAGACTGGAAAAGACTGGCTTTTGAGATGTGGGTATGGCGTAGAATGGAGAAAGTAAGTTGGGTTGATAGAAAAACGAACGAGGTGCTAGAAATGGTCGGGGAGAAAAGAGTAATGATTGAAGTAATAAAAAATAGACAAAAGAAATGGGTGGTCAAATATTGAGAGGAAAGGGATTATTGAAGAAAGCGATCGAGGGAATAATGCTAGGGAAAAGACAGAGGGGAAGACAAAAGTTATTAGACGAATTAAGGGGTGGGATAAGTTACTGGGAATTGAAGGAGAGGGAATTAAATAGGGAATGTGGGGGCACATGAACTATCCGAAAGGTAGAACACTCTATATATCTACAAGTAGACCGTAGAGGTAGAAGAACTACTAAGGCGAAATTTTAGGGGGTTTGACGTTTTTGACTAGTGGCAGCTCAATTCCGATGCCACCGCCAATGGCTTTTTTAGAGCAAAATGGAACCGCTACCGATTAATTTCGGTGGTCCTTCGTTTAATTTTACAGTGTTGCGTCAGTCATACGCCCAAAGCTGAAAATCTCTACATAAAATTTGACTAATTATTCGGCTATTCTCTTTGAAATGACACGATGAACATGAAAGCAAAGGTAACTTATTAAATTTCTAAAAGATGAATCAAGGGTGGATATGAATGTTTGAGTCCATCGTTTGATCGGAACGATTATTTCTTTTTCGGGATCGTTGACAAGTAACTTTCAAGTTTACTATATGCATATCCTTATCACTATCGAGTAGCTGTTACATAATTGTGACAGCGGTAATTATGTGCCCTGGAAATACGTGGTTACCGCTGTATTATATTTCCCAAGGAATTATCATCTCTTCCTTCTCACAATCGAATATATCTCATTCGGATTAAGATGATCCAAAACATATTTCTCTTGGTGAAATGGATTTAGACTTTCGGAACTCCTGAAATGTTACCCTGCTGCCATTAGAGACCAAATTATGCCTTCAGCGTACCCTTCCTTCGTCAATCTTTTATTAAGTACGGTAAACTGAATCGAATATACATTAAAGCTAGATTGGCAAAAGCCGTAAAAGACCTTATGGATCTTTTGCATACTTTACGTTTTGGAGCAAAATTTAAAATCGCAATGTTAGATCGTTAACGAGCAGGAAGGATTTAAAAATAAGTTTACAAGCACTAGTTGAGGGCCTCATCCATACGTGGGGCTTCTTTGGGTCGTGTGTATAGGAACTCAAAATGACATAATTTTCAAAATTTTATAATAAGACATCTTCACAGGTTCTTGTTTGTGCTGAAAAATGTTACTTTGTATATATTGAATAATTTTACATAGTTAGCTAATGGAAACTATTACATAATTTGTCTATGTATAATATAAATTTCTCGTTACCCACCTTATCAATATAAATACAAAATATAATTCAATATTTTGCTTATTCTTGCCTCTCAAGTCCTTGAACTTTCTATTGAGTGCAAAGTATTTCCCCATGCATAAGTCTCACCTTGATTTCTGGATCCAAACAAGGAAAAAATACCGAACGTTAATACCTAAGTGAACCTAATGTAACGAGGACCAATGAGCGCGAATGCAATAAGGGCGAAAACAAGAAACGCAATAAATACCAGCAAACTACCACTACTCTGTGGTCTGCATAAGCATGCATACCAGTTGTTTGAAAATTATTACCACAATTGCATAAGACGCATGCTGTTTAAGACCCAAAATTTTTTGGGAAAGAAGTATGTCTTGGTTATGAGTAAATTCGTCCTTTCTGCGATTTTAATCAGAATTCGATTCAAATGAGAACCATCGGAAAAAATGCCCATCTTTAGGACATTTTCCGATAATTCTAATTAGATTCCTCTAATTCCGAGGATTCTTAACGGGGGCCTCCATAGTACCCTATAGTCCGGTACTAGCGCTTTGGACTTCAGATAGTCCACCACCGAAGACTAACCCGGGCCGACCTTCCATTCAACCCACATTATCCGATACGCAATCGAGCTTTCCCCGATCGCACGCCAAGGTGACGTAACCCCGAAAGAGACCTCCCACGTGCACATCCCTCCCAGACGCCGCTCATCCCGCACTGTCCAATCAGACTTACATCTTGGTGAACGGGGGGAGATGTGGGTTAGTGCTGCCGAAGGGGGAAAACGTGCGAATTGCGATGGAAGTGGTGTTGCATGGGCGTCGCTACAATGACGCCCGAAGGAGGAAGGGGCGGTGCCTGTAGAGGAGGGAGATTAGAGCGGGGATATTTGAGACGACCCCCCTACTTAGGGTGTGCCTCTCCCGTTCCATTGGTGGACCGCCTCCCGATTCCCGCTCACCCCCATTCATCTTTCCTTCGCCTCATCTCCATTGTCTCTTTCCGCGTGCGGAGTTGGCGTGTCCGCCGCCTTATCGAGAGCGGGGTCACGTTATTGGAGGTTATTACCCGGGTCGCGCGGATAAAAAGTGGGTATCAACATGTGTCTGATAGGACCGGGGGAGGATCCGTGGGGGGTAGGGACTCCCCCACTGTGAGATAGGAGAACAATCGACGCTGAAACGAGCAGCTCGTGCTAAATTGGTTGATTATCGCGGATTCGAATTAGGGAATGTGACGAGCTAGTTTCCTACCATCACATCCCTAATCTAACATATGGCGTATTTTTAATGAAAGAAATTTTTAAAAATTTAATCAATTTCACTATTTCTAATGAATTTTTTTGCATGGACTTTCATAGTAGCCGAGAGAGAAAATGAGAAGCAACCGATATCCTCTACAAAAGAATGTTGAAATAGAGCTGGCCGAGTGAGCAACTGCTAAAGAAGCTCTTTAAAGAGTGAATGAAGAGGGAATTTTATTTAAAGCATTGATAAACACAGAGAAGCTCCGGCGTTAGACATTGCATGACTTCGATTTAATTTAATTTTGATGTAAAGAATGTAGAAACAGAATTTTTCACATTCTACACACTTTCATAACTTGACGAAATAATTTATTTATTCTGACCACAGAGGACTATCGATCATTTATGCTCAGTTAATACGATAATTGTGAGGGATTTTCAAATGAAGATTTTTTCTCGAAGTGGGCAATGGAAAATTCCCTGAATTACAGTGATATTTCGTTAGCTAAGGAGAATTTCGTCATTTCTATAAACATCAATGCGACTAAGTTAAAACAATCTTCAAACTTATAATAGTTCAATTTATTTCCTTCATTAATCCCATAGAAATGGATCAGCAACCGGTACGAATTTTTAAGATAGAATCTTACATATTTTAACATTTCCTCATATCTACAGATTGATAACTTAAAAAGTTATAATCGTCCTTTTATTTCTAGATATGAGAATATCTTTAGAATTTATAGCAGTTTTTTATTTTTATGTGAGTTCTTGTTTCTCATGGGTTACTTTTCTTATGTGTTTCACCTTGAATTAAACCTTATCGTCGATCAGATACTCTTGAAAGTTAATATAAATTATGAAATGTGCTGACGTCATATCTTTCATACACGACTCTCTTTTCCATTCAGCAGATAAGATATAATATCCACTTCCTTCGTACAACTCTCTGATTACATCTTGCAGAAAATTCGCTTCATTTCTTCGAACATTCTCATTGTGCTGGCCACGATGCCTTAGGCTAGAAAGACCAATGAAACTGCACCATCATTAATCAATGGACTTCACATCCATCATCATTACATCCAGAGAAGGAAAGTAGCGCGAATTCGTTCCGTCTCGTTGTTTTCGTCCATTAAAGTCCATTACACTTTCGAATAATGTTTGACGACTCAGATCATCATCATCATATGCTGATATAAGTACCACAACATTAGATTATTCAACCTAAACAGTGTCGAAGATAACTTGAGATTAATTTCGTAATTAAGTACTAATAGATACAAGAATCGGGAGATCTCTCCTTTTTGATCTATGGTTAGCCTTGATTTACACCTCTCACGATTTTATTTCCGTCAATTTTGTTTCAATAACATACTCTTCATTCCATGATCTGGTAATTGGGTTTAATCGGGTCTCACATACAAGAAAATGCTTATTGACGCCTAGTATATGAGCCTAACTTCAATAGAACGTAAGATGCCCTCAAATAATAAAAACAATTTCGTCCTCTAAAGAAAGTATTTACACTAAATATTGGATATATACATATATTTATCATATCATTGCAACATTTCAAATTTCCTCACCTATATGAACAAATTGTCCTTTAGGAAACTGTCAAATGTATTTACGAATCATTTTCCAGTCGCAATACCATCTACGAGAACGAGCAAAAAATCAATGAAGTTCGGAATTCAAATTATTATATTATCCTATACATAAGTTAAAATTATACGAACATTGTCCCACTTATATGGGGGTAAAAATATTTAAGAATCAGCCGGCTGAACTAAGGGAAAAATTTCATGTAAATTTCAAAAAATTTTTGGTAGCACAGAAGTGTTGACTGAAAAATTTTTCTATTCAATTGATGAATTTATAACGTAAAATTGTAAAATGTAATAATAAATTGTACGTAATATCTCTATGTAAATATTCATAATCTTGTGATCTGACGAGACATCTATTCATCATCATTGTATATATCAGTGTGTATGCATAATTTGAATGTATTACGTGAATAAACTACTATGACTATGACTAATACGCTGTTACAATCAGGCCAGCTTATTAACCATCCGTCACGTCGCCCGGCGCGAATGACGCAGTCACCTAAATCACGGAGTGGCAGCGTGAATGGCGGCACAGAGTCACGCTCTCCCGGAAACCAATCAGAACGAGGAGAAAAACTTCGTCTTCGGGCGGCGCTGGCGTCGTCCACGAGATAAACTCCGCGCCCGTGACGAAGCAAGCGCTTCCATCGAGATTTCCTTTATTTTTTCAAAGGGAGCGATGTTTGCGGACTCCAATGGCTGTGGAATGGTGCGTTTTTTTTATGTACTCGGAGGAGAGAGGTAGGGAGAGCAAGCAGGTCGTTATGCGCATAGAAGTTAGCAGGCAGCGATGAGGCGGCAGGAGGTATATAGCGCGTGGAGTGGCATTTGTGGCGAGTGTTGCCTTTGCCGTGTTATGGGTCTCTCGGGCGCCGGAATTGCTCGCTCGTCTTAGCTAAACGAGGGAACGGAAGGGCTCAAATGTTGCGTAGCGAAGCTCACGCGGTGGAAACCACGTAGTGTTTACGGAAATGTGCGTTGTTTGTAGAGATGTAGTGCCGTACTGAACTCCCTCGTAACCTGTGGACTTCCCTAGCTAAATAAAACGATCGTTTTGAAGGTATTCGGCCCCCTTTTGGGGAGACGATTAGCGTTACCAAATGTACTCTACAGCTTCGAAGAGAATTTCTAAAATGTAAACGACGACATGTAGTAGTGTACTAAACAGTACCGTACACAGAGAATTTCTTAAAAGCATTCTTTTCTTTATGACCGATCATACTATCCTGTAAACAAGTTTTAGGTAAAAAAAGTTAGTAGGATGTAATAGTGAATCTAACACAAAGAATGTGACATTGAAATTGTATTACATCAAAAGATTGCATATAGTAGTTGCAACTTCGCACTTGGTAATCGATAAACATTAACTTTTTACTCCATACACAACGGCTACATTCTAAACATCAAAAGAACATGATAGCTAACTGATACTATCTATCGAATTCGCCATGTTAGAAATGGCCTTTAGATTTTTCTCCGATTGAAAAATGATATTTCACGTTTTACTAAAATTCTCTCAGACAACCACACAATAACTGAATGAAAATAGTGCAGTACTCTTCTATTAAAATTTCTCTTTTAGAATCCTAAAATGCATTGCAAATATCACTAATTCATATTTGATGATCACATGCATTTGGCACATGCCTCAATCCCTGACTTTGTTTGATTTCAAGTCGTTATCACTTTTAAAGAAAGCTACAGACTATCATATTTGGCTTTTATGCATTGCATCAATATTATAAAATTATCCTCTATAATAATAGAAAATTTGTTCTATGCAATGAAAAACTTAATTCAAGACAGGATCATTGACCTTAGGTAATGATATTTTTCCAAACACAAAGAAAGAGTCTGAATTAGATCAATTAACACTCGATTCCTATGTTTAAAGCACACCTGCCAGCAAGTTAGAGATATATTTCATGGTATGATATAAGATGGTCTCATCAAGTAATAAATATGAGTTATTCCATCTATTAGGCCGGCAAATATTCTTCCTGCTACCAACGAAAGGACTAATTATAGGGTGTGATGCAATTAACTCTTATTTATCCACACGCCACCCTGTAATTAACCGGTTTGGCGGAAGCTAAGAGCCTACATGAGAGTAGGTTTAGATGGCATTCATACTCCTGGTTTTTTATTCGGCCAGGCGTATAACAGATACACACACTTTGAAGAATAACCAAATTATGTAGAAAAGTAGGAGCGTGAAGAGGACTAATTATCGCGCCGTTGGAACAAAAGCCTTTTCCCTTAATTTTGACGCCTTTGGAGAGCAAACCTAAGTTCATATGTCAGTAGAGTATTCAGTCTGAATGTCTGCTTGAGCCTCATTCTTTCCACCATTAGCTACGAAAGCTTTGGAGAGGAAATGAGGCGAATAGACAAAATGAGGAGTGAGGTAATCCGTCCATGTTTTCCTCAATGAACCAGAATACTTTCAGACAATTAGAGAAGCTAATAATCTCGATGAGGGTATGTTGATGGTGTCACTACACCCTCTGCCATACGCCACTGGCGGTTGTGGGGTATAAATCTAAATACTGTAAGTGGACAAAGTCCGACTAAAAGCAATATAACGACCCCATGAATAACAATTTTCAAAGCAATCAAAATAAGGGCGGACCAAAATGAATAATAGGTCCGAGACAAAAGTAAATACAGATAAATTTCCCTCCACCCTGTAGCGAAAGACAAACGAAAAACGTTCCATTCATCAAGATGCGACGGCAGCAACCCGGAGTTCATCATCGCCCAGTAAAAACCTTCCCTCGAGTCCTCGAGCCTCTTGCCGCGATCATAGCTTCCATTTGGGAGGGAACATTCGAAACCGAATTCCGGCGGGCGGCTGAAAACGATTAATGATTAACCGACGATCCAATTACACGCGCAGGAGATTGGAACCAACGGGATGCCCTGGCATAATGGGAGACAAAAATCCTCCGATTGCTCCAGCGATTACTATACGGAGCGGTGCGGAAATTGCGAACTCAGCAGTTGGGCGAAGATGGCAAAAATGGATGCTAAGCTACCTGACAGCGGAGTAGGAATGCGGGTCGGGAAGTGGGGGGGCACGCAGGGAGGAGGCGGGCGAAGGGAGAAGAGGCTTCGGAGGGTCTGGCGTCCGACTCTACGGAGATGGATCTGATCGCGGAGGACTGAAACCGTAAGTTCGGATCGATCGCTCACTTGATAAATTTCGTGCCCTCTTCGCACGCACTTCAATTGTATATGGCGTGCATTGTCCCCTCTTTAATCCGAGCGGACTCGTGAGCGATTCCGCGTTTGGTACGGAACGCCGCTAATGGAATTGGATCTAAAAACGATTACGGACCCGATTACGGATCACGCGCTAATACCGAAAAAGTATCGATTTTTGCGGGGAACTCAATTAGAACAAAGGTTTAATGAATTGTAAAGTCAATAGCCCGAGGTCTTACGGTTTCCTATCCTTCACCATTTGCTGCAAAATGTTATGAAAAGAGAATGAGGCTTGACAGACAAGATGGGGAGTGAGGTATTTTGTCCTTGCATTCCTCCCTGAGCCAAATTGCTGTAAATATATTATATGCGAGTGAATGATGCTTGCATACTGCAAGGTAATGGGTGTCAACTTTACACCAATCCCCAGAAATCGTTTCCAAATATTGACTTAGGTCCCTTTGGTGGGCTTTTATAGCACACAGGAACGTCCATACCCTATGACGGAAGCAAATCTCAAGGGCCCAAACTTTAAGACCTTGGAAATGAGCCATCAAGAACGTTGTGTGGTCTTCTAAGGACCCAAATCCCTTTTAAAACAATATAAGAATCATTCTGAGGCTTTCCGGAATGGCCCTCGAAAGGCCCAAATGAGAATGCAAAGAGCCGAGAATCTATGAGGACCTACATGGGTCCCAAGAACACGTTTACAGATAGCCACAGAAATGTTACGCCTCATTTTCTCATATCCGTATATATTTCCTTAGTATATTCTATAGTAGAATATTTTTAGCCATCTGGAGTCGAACCCAACATCACTTCTGAATACGTCGCGTGACTGACTACAGTTAAAGAGAGATTTCGATGTTCATCTCTTCTGAAATCGCTTATAGAAATTCCCAAATTCATCTAAATAGATTACTTTGATAGAAATTGGAATCTATCCTTGCGAATAACGTTCCGGAAGCATCTCTCCTGAGTTTATACAATGCCAATATCGCTTTGAGAAGCGCTTAAAAATCTCCGAATTTTCCTTACATTGGTAATGAAAAATTAATTCAGGCCTCTTTGTGTCAAACCCAGATGTTTTTTATAGTTCACAATAAAGAAGTACCTCCTCTAATGTTTATTCCATTCTAAATTCTACGTCTTTACAGAAAATAACTCAAGAAAAAATTCTGAAAATCCGGACTATGTATCCTTATAGGAAAAGTCGTAATTTTGGGGCCTTCTGGGATCGAACCCACGATAGCTGAGGTCGGTTTCTTTTTTCCTGAGATGAGACGGTCAGGGCCATTATGGCATAAACATGTCGAGCCAATGACGTCTATACATTTGGTGGTGAGTTCGTATCCTATACATAACCCTATGCTGTAGATGCATGGACCATATTTACATTTTACACTCACATACCGTTCAAGGAGACAATTTGGGTATAGGTTCCTTTATGACAGAGGTTACTTCTTATACACAGCTCGTAATCTTTGGCATTCATTTTTTCACTGAAAGCGTAGTAGTAGGAGTTATTTACTCATTGCAACAATTCTCCCACTACCCAAAGAACTCTCTTAAAAGTGATAATGGAAATCGGTACCTATTTCATCCATCTATCTTTCAGTAACATATTCAAGACATTTTTTGAAAATGTGTGAAGACCATATTTATAGTTCTGATGACCAACATCAAAGAAAATAGCAGCGAAGAGATACTATGTAATTTCCTCTTAACGACTCCGAACAATGAAAGAAATCGTGGCGATTTGATAAGGAGAATTTGGTATCTCTCACCTCTAATCTATCCTACATTGGGTCAAATGGGAGACGAGGCTAAATTACCCTCTATCTGGAGATAATTAAGAGGTTGTCGGGTCTAATTTGCTGCTTGATAGGAAGGAAGTTGATGGCAGATTACCAAAAGGTCTCTTAATCTACATCGGGAAATCAATTTCGAGAAACTGGAAAAACAGAAAACGATCCGGGGATCCAGCATTTTCACAATCACAACAAATGATATCTGGAGGCCCTTGACATCAAAGTTAATATCTTGAAACAATATAAAATTAAATTTGAAAGAATCAAGAATGAAATTATCCCATTGATTAAAGTTGTTTAACTGTGTGGAAAGACATTTTTTATAATTTTAACAGCATAACTGACTTCAATTTCTCATGATATTTTCCTTGAGGCCTTGTTACACCAAATTATATATTACCCTGCATTGGACTTTATTACGTCACATGCAATTTGAAACTTGTTGTATACGGTTCCGGATTCAAGAATAAAGTCAATATCCCTATCATTAAACAAAAATTTTCTTCATAGCTACTCACTAAGAAATTCGCATCATACTGTCTTAAACTGCATATTCTGAATTTCTATATTTTAGTTATAATTTCTATATTCTATACCTTAAATTAGAAAGACTTTTTGAATGAATTGAAAAAGACGTCGACTGAAAAATTTTTCAGATAACCCTGCTTCTTCGTATATTTTGTAATTAATTTCCACTTTAACTTCCAGTTAGATTGTATTTTGCATCTATTAAAAGGATGATATCTTGTGCATCTATGTTATAAAAAAAGGTGTACTGTGATAAGTATACTTTACTTAAAATAATACTTTGTATTATGAGGTATTTCTTTCATGATATACTATAATAATTATAAAATATGGTATTATTTATTATATTCTACGACCGAAAATAGGCATATACATATAATCTTTGCAACTGATCCTTTTGTAACTGACAAGACATCAATCACTTTCTGTGCAAAGAGTGAAAGAATGTGAATGCTTTACGTCAATTAAAAACTATCACTGTATCAAATCAGTCGTTTTCCCTCCTCATTCGTTATAACTCGCAAATAAAATTCTCCCTTGGTTAATGCGAACTGGTATTACGTAAGTGAATGCTTCATAGTAATACCCATCGTGTCACTCTATGGCCTTTTCCTCAAGAACCACAAATACAATAAAAATTCCTAGTAAAGGAATAAACTCAAATACATCAGAATTCTATTCCTAGCACTGATGTAAACGTCCTGATACGTTAGCGAGAAAGCACGGATGTTGGACGTGCGAGTAATTATCGTCCCCCGTACGCAGCGGCCTTTCTTCCCGGCGACGCCTTCTACAATCGAGGAAAAGAAGACAATGGTGCCGTGTTTCGACGAATGTTGGCTGAGGAAAGTCCTGCTCGACCACCTGATAATGGAGGCATAATGAGCACGTGCGCTCGGAGGCTTTTTCGCCGGGCTTTCACCTTTCGAGCCTTCTTAGAGAGTCCCTCGTCCTCACCGAGGGACACCTTCCACCGTACTACGGATTCCATTCCTCTACGACCGATCATCAGCGTGGTAACATTTCCTTAACACGTTGCTACCCAACTTCAGTGTGGGAAAGTGTCGCGCTTAGGGTACAGAGAAAGGTTCATAATCCAGAGAAAGAGCACGCAAAATTTCGAATTAGAAGTGACGTAAAGAAGAATAAAAATAACCTAAAAATACACTGAGTAGGAAAAGAAGACGGAAAGTACTCGCATGTAACATACAACTTTTTCTTCGGATTAAATTCAAGCAATATACTGTGATTAAAGATGCAATCGCACAATGTTTTTGAGGTTAAATCGACTATATATTGGCGGTCTAAATTATTAATGAGAAAATAGTTAAAGAAGCCTTCGGCTACTTACCAAATGCTGCACGCAGAGCGAATCAAGGATGTAACAAGTATTGAGCTTCCGACGTATCAAACTTCGCTAGTTGAAGAGTCACAAGCTGAACAAGAAGTCTATTTCAGTAGCTGAAAATTCAGAATAGAAAAGATTTTTTAAGAAACAGCTTTTTCATTATCAAGTACTGGAAATACCTTCAACAAAGAGCTACATGAAATTATAAATATTACATTTAAATTAAACCTATAAATTATACCTTCAAACGAAGAGATCATATGTCGTATTCATACGAATGGATATTATGTAAATAGTCCAGCAGCTTATTGACAGAAACCGTAAAAAATCTAGAAGCTTTGCTCCGTACTATTCTAATTAACTCTTCCAAAATTTTCACTAAAAGTTTTTTGAAGATCCGAGCAAAGAGTTGCAACAATCAGACATTTATAATTCAATACATCGATCGCAATAAATATTACAAAAATAGATTCTATGGTTTACGGGCATACAGTTTAAAATAATAAAGATGAAAAGACAACGATCAAGATTCCTATATTAGATTAATGTATACTAAAATACTCTTACTTCGGAGTAATGGGACCGTGATACATATTCAATTAGCTTCTATACCTATAGATAGTGACAAATATTTGTTACCTTCATGACCACGTCAAATTATCGCTTTAAGGACTGCTAAGGATGACTTCTCAAAATAGAACGTATGCATAATATTACAGTTAATGGGCTTTCAGCTTTTAAACACAAGAAAATCGTATGTTTGCTTGTTTAAGTGTATTTAATAACGCATCTATTCATCCATGTTGATTTTTTCCTTGAAATGGAAGGAAAAGGCTCTTAGCCCTTGCCCTGTGAGTCCACGAAAATTCCTTGACATTTGATTTGGAAATAACAGCGTAGGTCACAGTCTATTTTACCTTTATCTGTATTAAGACATACTGTTTTTATTTTCAATTAAATAAAATTATTAGTAAAAATGCTAAAATGCGATCTCTCGAGACAATTCATTATTTTGAATGACAACAGAGGAATCAGCCAGAAATCTAATATTTTATTAATATTGCAATGATATATAATAATAAACATTTCCCATATATATTTTAAACTAACATAATTTGACGGAAAAGTATGAATGAAGTTCTGGGGAACATGAACTACTATTGGAATCAGTAGAAGAGCCCAAGATTTAGAATGCTCATAAAGCTCAAATCATGAATGGAAACTTCAAATCGAATACAAGAACGCTGCTAAGAAACGGAAGCTTATCATCCCACGGTCCCTCGATAATTTCGGATATCTTCAATTATTTACACGGGAAAGATAAGGATAAAGGGTTCCAGATGTGACCCTGTCATCCTTTCTTATGTAACGTTCAGAAAGTTTGCTTCGCTTGATAACAGCAGACCGTTCCGAGCATGGGACTCTCATTCTAAATTTTTTCGTCAGTTAACCCATGACTTTGGAAAAGTATATGAAGAAGACAAATTTTACTGAGTTTATAGATCAAATAAGAGGTGACAATTAATGCTGCCAGGCCATATGATCGTGCATTTTGCTTCTAACGAGGATTCAGTAATTTTTCCAAAGAGGAAAATTCTGGTTACAATGACTTAAGTTATGCTTATTGTTTTTGTTTCCAGCACCAAAAATTGTTAAAAAAAATTTCCAATCAATTTATGAAAAAAGGATAGAGAA
The DNA here is from genome assembly GCA_036926295.1 of Pachydiplax longipennis. Taxonomy (NCBI): domain Eukaryota; kingdom Metazoa; phylum Arthropoda; class Insecta; order Odonata; family Libellulidae; genus Pachydiplax; species Pachydiplax longipennis. Next base: position 39,204,442 of record JAVFKF010000009.1, on the reverse strand, counting down.
TCTACAAGACAAGTATTCAGATACACTCTCAAACATCTCCCGTGTCTCCGATTTCATTGAAAGAGGGCAATCGGTACCCCTTCATCAGACTGACGCCGCATTTATGAAAATCTAAAATGGTAACAATCCTGCTGTCTCCAACAGGCTTTCGATTTCCGTTTGGCACCTTTGTGCTCCGTAAAGTGATTGGCGATACGATGGGCTTAGATTCAACGAAGCCAATTCACAACGGGAATAATAAAATTAGCTTTTTAGAATGGAATTCGTAGCATAGCTACGGGGAAACATTATATTTCCTCACAATGGATGATGGAAAACTCTCGTTTAAGGTCCCTGGGGGAGGTCCGGAATTTCATTTTCGAAGTCCCCTGCTGTGGCACCCATCATACGGATGAATTGCAGGGAATCATGAGCGTGTATCACTCCCTCTCCCGAAGGCAGAAAATATTTCCAGATATCCCAGGGCGAATCTTTCAAATTATGAAGTAACTTTATCTGGCCATATGTTGCCCCGGAAGGTGAAATATGGATGGAACCAAAATGCGGATATTGTTCCTGACTCAGATTTACACAACTGATTTTTCAGTGGAGCCAATAAGTGAGCAGAAATCAGATCGTTCGACTCAATGCCTTTTGCAACTTCATCGCTTTTAATTTATTTCTAAATTCTATCTCGATAGATACTCCGCTATCTGTTACTCGAAAGATTTAACAGTATAGATCTCGCTGAAAAGATAGTTGATTTTGTTACTCCAATTAACAACGCTCGCGAGCTCCGAGAGATAACTAAAAATTATTACCATGATATAATCCCCAAGACAGGTAGTCTTCTAGGCACTAGGTAGGTGCTTCTGGTCGTTATTTCCGCAGAGCATTAGAGACTATAATAACAGCAAGAGTTAAAGAGGGATATCGGTGTTTTTGCACCCTCTGCCGCACGCCTTTGGCGGCTTGAAGGGTCTACATTTAAATGCATCCACTAAATGTCTGCCAATGAAATATAGGAGAAATTTTTCTAGTGACAAAGGATCCATAAGCGGGTCTCTTGAAAACATAAGACTATATTATTATTCAGCTATCTCAGAGGATGTTTACAATATTACAGCAGAAAAGATTAATTTGAACAAACTTTAATGTGAAATCAATTCAAATATCTCCCAAAAGTAGGACCATCATGTTCAAAGTCACAGGAAGAAACCAGTACAAGGATACCAAAAAATTCTAAAAAGATTTATAATTTCCACAGAAAATAAATTTATTCGTTGCGACTAGTTTCGTCGACAAGTAGATATCTGATGGCCTGAATATCGTAACGAATAAATTTATTGTCTCTGGAAATTACTAAAAAGAAAGAATGTTGAATTCTACATTTAACGAAGTTCCAGGCAGACTATTTCTAGGTATGATCTTCGGAATTGGCTGACAGTTACGGATTTAGGTAAAAAATGTTTAGGAAGATTCTCGTTCTTTTACCAGAACACAAAGTTTATGAACGTTCAAAGCAAAGCGTTTTTTATCATTCTTGCTTAGAATGGAATTTGTTGTATTTTCATTACTTATTATATTACAAGCAATTTGCAATTTTCTTGTGAATTTAGGATTTGAGAGCATGTGTGAGATAGAATTTTCACCAACGAAAACTTTGGCCCACCTACACTGTTATTCTGGAATGAACTAACCTCTTCAGCAGAGGTTTCATTATATGCTCATCCTCACATGATGACAAGTTACGATCCTCAGTATCTTATTTACGAAATAACTTGGCATCATACGCCCTTTTCCCTCATAAGACCCCAAATAGCGGGGCATAGGACGCAGTACTTCATCCCACGAATAACCCGCAACCATCATCCGACACGCGATCTCACAGTATCTCAGATCGCGCAATAAACGTCGGGGAGGCGAAATAAGAAGGGCCGCACATCGCATTTATCCTTCAAATTCGATTTCCCGGAAAAAAAAGACCTCGTCCAGCTTAATATATCGACTCCCATTGGCTCTCCGCATAGACTCTTCGAACAGCCTCAACGTTCTTTCGGAGAATAGGGCCGGGTTGGGGGGAGGTTGACGGGTCGGAAGATGGAAGGGATGGGAGGAAAAGATGGATGGGGAAGCAGGGATCGAGAAAGAACAAGGGATCGGGAAGGGGAGAGGCGAAGAATGTACGGGAGTGCGAGTGAGTCGGGGAGGGAAGTAGGCTCGCCGACCGGCAAGGAGTCTAGCGGCCACTTTGGAGGAAAGAGACGGGACCCATCGAATTCGTTCCCTCGGGAGAGTCCCCTTCCCTCGGCGGGGATGCAACGAACAAGAATGGCTGATGTGTGGGCGGTGGGAGGATCCGAGGATGTATTGGGAGGAGAGGGACTTCTTTTTTCGAGAGGGTTACCGCGGGGAGGTCGACTTTCCAGCCGTTGGTCGATGGGCGGAGGTAATTGCACTCTCCGTGAGACGCCCACTTTCCGCTCTTGTGGGCCCCTCTCTTCCCATCGCCGCACCTGGCCACGACGACCAATTTGCCAACGCGGGGCCCATTTCTCACCGCGGGATTTCCGCGGATCGGGGAATTTTTTTTCTTCAACTACGGTTGGGGAGATTATCGTCCTGGAAGGGATGTCTAGTTATAATTTAGTCCGGAGGTTCCCAAACTACAGCCCTCGGAAGTTTTCTTATTTGTAGCGTGAAGTCAAGATATCGGTGCCTCAACGTCCACGGAATCAGCATTCGCTATATAGGGTATTCGCATAAAATAAAAATTCCCAGGAAGTATGTATTTTCTTTCTCGAAATATTTTAACTGGAAAGCTGCAAACAATGTTGATAACAAATTTCAAACCAAATTCTTTCCTTGTAATATTCCGCGAATTCAGCATTCACTTAGTAGAGTATTCACCTAAAATGTGAATTCTCAGGAAGTATTTTCTTTCCTGAAATGTTTTTGCTGGAAAGCTACTAACGGAATCGATAAGAATTTTCAAACCAAATTCTTTCCTTGTAATATTCAGCATTCACTAAGTAGAGTACTCGCATAAGACGTGTATTCACGGGAAGTACCCAGTTATTTTCTTTTCTGAAATATTTTTACTGGAAAGCTCCAAACAACATCGAAAAGAAGAGATTAAAACCGGACTATTTCTTGGTAATTTTATCTTGATGTTACTTTAAATTAGCAACAATCAAAGCTCGCAAGATTAAAACTTATTATTATCATTTGATCACAATTTTATCAAACATGTCTGTCTGCGAAGTTATCAGCCTAGTCTTATTTATCATCATCTTTACCACCTCAGTAACTGAAAAGAGGGAGAATGAGTCTTGCAAAGAAAGGTGAGGAGAGAAGTAGATTGTTTATGTCACTAAAAAAGAAGGCTACAAGCAGAAAAAGCCCATATGTGATCTGCACGATACCCTATGATATCCCTTTTCATAGCTATAAAGATTAATGCGAATATTTAGCAACACTCACACCTCAGCAGCTTTCATTTTATCTCAGACACATTCAGTGATGATTGTGAGACAAGAGATGAAAGATACGTCTATCTCGTGCCAAAAGAAAAAAGGAAAAATATTTCACTCATCAAGATATGGTAGTAGAAACTTTAAAAATATAAAAACAAGAAATATATATTTTGATAGGAAGAATGAATACCTTTTTGAATGAAGCTAGAATACACTAAAATAATTATTTTAACTGAAGTTTTTATCCCAAAAACATGAAATTCAAGCGGTTACCAGGAAAATTTCGTGACGGATATTTAGAAGAAAAAGACTTAGAATGACTACCTCATTACAAATCAGGACAAAATAAATTCAAATTTTCTATTTATTACTCTCTGAAATTCAGTTCTTTTGCAGTTGCTGATAACTAGGCTTCCCCCCAGAAGTACTTATTCGATACCCGATTCGACTTTATAACTAACGAACAATGAGCTATACCTGTTCGATTCAGGATTTACGATATCAATGTAGCCTCAAAAGGGACAGATTAATTGTCTCTCGAAAACACCTTCCCAGGCTCCCAAAAGAACAAGACAAAATGATTGAGCATGCTATCTTTGGAAACACGTGCTGGCGCATAACTTCCGTAAGTGGAGAGTTGCCTTCCCCTAAACATAACAACCTGCTTAATTAAAATGGATCGGTAGCTGTTAGCTGAGAAATTTACACGCGAGTTTATCGGGAGAAAGTGGATGGAAAAGGAACCAGTAGCACGAGAAATGGAGTGTTTCCAGATTTTTCCTCTCGTGCACAAGTTTCTCTTGAAAATGGGGCTTCGAGTTTCCGTAACTTTTGGTTCACAAATCAATAAAGGAGCATGATAACCGAAATGTTTAGAGTTAACGAGAAAGAAAATTTCATTATATGTAGCAAGTTTAATATTTCATTTATATCTAGCAGGATGCTATTTGAGGTTTGGCTATAATAGGTGTCATATAACGAGTCATTCCTATAATACGTGTTGGATATGAGAAAAGTTGTGTCTAGAATTGTATTTAAAAAGTTACTATAGAAACAAACAGAAGGAAAGTACTGACACTTGATCATTAAACTTTAGAGAGCCTAATCAGGGGTGCCATAATTTCGAAGGAAATAAAATGAAATTAGAAAAACAGGAAAAAATATCAGCAGAACCTCAAGTCATTATTTTCCAACGAGAAAAGTATACATCGGGGTGATTGACCATATTTTAGCATTTCTAGTATCTTTTCTTAATCCATCATTATGTAATCATGTAAGCAGCAAATTGGGACGAGATTTATTCTTTTTCCATTTTAAAAATTATTTAGGAGAGCATTTCCTTTGGTCGTTCCATTATGGATTCTCACGGTAAGAAATAAATACGGAGTATTTAAAAGACTATCGTGAGTTTATGTATGATCAAAAACATCACTTCCTGAAGTTTGAACTTCGAATTTCATTTTAAAAATCCTCACATCTGCTTAATGAACAGCCCTTATATACCATCTCAAGAAGAAATTAATGCAAAAAAATATTATTTACTTAAATTTGAGTCGTCCTTAAGGTAATCCACCGCAATCGACCTTCCCCACTTCGTGTATTCCCAAGAGCTTTCAATAAATTTTAACTAAAAACGAAGCCCGGATTTCATCTTAGAAAGCGATTGAAATTAAAAAAAAGAAGAGAAAAAATCAAGAGTCCCACTGAAAATTTCAACTAATTTTATTGATTTTGGAGTGCTGAAAAAGCACTTTGGCCCTCTTTATTAAGGAAATTGATAACTCATTACCTCCTGGCATAACATCGCAATTCTCTCCTTCCCAAATCACGAATAAATATCATTGTTACCAAGCCGATTTTTCTTACGATCCTTCTGCTAGAACCGAGGGGAAACTTCTCTTCATTTAATTAATCGCCTTTGATTTCCTCGCGTTCCAAGGAATTCCTGTTAGAATTCTCATCGGGAAAATATTTTGCGCCGCGCAATCGAGCCGCCGACAGTAAATGGCATTTAATTAAGGGCCGTGACGCATAGCCCTGGGCAAGTGAACGTCACTCACGCCACTGTTGTTTCAACGCGATGCAAGTGCCCTTCCAACTCAAGCACCCTTTATGACAGAGAAATCCGACGCAAACTACGGAAAATTATCCTGTCACATCGATCAAAGTGACGATTCATTTAATCGAGCCACGATTTTCGCTACGCACACATTTTCCTTGATCAACTAATTCAGAGGGGGAGATAATGCTTATTTTTTTCGCGAGTCTAAATTATAGGGGAGCGGTGAAAATTACATATTTCCACCGACGGGAAGTTTAGTTTAATCGAAAACGTAAATGAAATCTGGACAGCTTGGGTAGCATCTCTCGTAAAGGGTCAAACTTCTGAAAACAGTTTGCCGCTTTTCCGAATTCAATCTAATTACAATCCGCGGCAGATAATTCGTATTTTACGATAGAAATTTCCAACAGTTGAGGGCATTGTGAGTTATTTTTACTAATGCGTACCTTTAACACCATAACAAGTTATTAACAAGACACAGACGTATTATCTGTGCTAATTTATGCTTGCAAAATTAATTTTCCTCATTAAACAGAATTTTCCACGTCGTGTGTTCCCTGACACGGTTTATTACCAATAAATATTCATTTTTACGATTTATTACCAAAATGAAGACGAAATTTATGTATTTATTTAAATACTAAATCATTTGGCCATATTTTCTACAGTATGACATATAAGAGAGATATGGTTAATAAATATGAAGCTCTAAAGATAAGAGTTACAAGAATTACACCATATTTCCTTCGAAGGTTAATTACCAAATTTCAATAAAGTAAAAAACTTCCAAATATTAAGTGAATTTGTTTTGCGACAAAATATTGAATTTTGGATGATGAGGAAGGCTTCAACAATTTTAAAAATTCTTGCCACTTATTGCTTAATATTATTCAGTTATTTAATTTCATTGGCATTTCTAAAGATAATTGCCTCGGAATGTATTTTGAATGGAAGATACTTAGGGCTATTCATCCAAATTCGATCAGATTTCACTTCTCTAAGATACGACTGAAAATATTGTTTATTGGAGCTTTGTTAATCTTATCTAATCATTTAACACATGAGTGGTCAAATCATAATGAATAACAGCAATAAAATATTTTCTGAAATGTCATAGAATGAGACGGACTTTAAGAAAAATGTTGATTATATAGATTTAGTCTGTATCTGAGAGACATTTTTTGTTAACTGCACAAGGTATAAAGTATGGACAGAAGAATTGACAAGATAGTATTTCGCCGCATAAATTCTTGTTTGCTAGATCGTACACCTACATTCTCTTCTACCTTTGAAGTATCGGTCAAAGGTCACATTCGATGACGACATGCTAAGAGAAGTTAGTTGTTAGCTATTCTTGGAAGGTTATCAACTCCCTAGGAAATTACCATTATTCTGAAGATAAATATCCAAAAATTCGATATCAACGAAATAATGCATGGAAAATAATTTTCATCAGGGAGTGATTTTGACAGCATTCATGAATTTTCTACGTCTCTAGTATTTGTATATCAGCCAGTAATTCTCAAAAGACACATCATTACGAAGTTTCTATAACGATACACAGGCATTTGCGTAATGAGGAAGAAAGTGAACACATATATTCCCTATAAATTCATTATTTTTTTTGAATAAAACTCATACGTCGAAGTAAATATTGCAGCATTTGTAGCCTTCTAAAAGCAGTAGATGAAGAAATAGAATATTTTAATCGAGCTGGTACTCGTCTTTGATTAATCTCTTTTCAAGGACAATTATTTATTCATGAATCATTCTGGATCAACGTTTCAAAATATATTACACTCATAGATAACAGATCATTGTCAGGAGAATGACGGAAATAAACTTCTCAATAATTTAGGATACTATGAATAAAATGATTGTGGAAAAGCTACAGTATTTTTATTGAAGATTTTTCCCTTTAAAAACTGTCGACCTATATTTTTTTGAAATTATATTTTATTGGATTTATATGTGTATATTTGGCCTTCCTGTACATTTAGACCAATATTATATATTTATGTTTAATTGAAAAATGTTATTCACGCTTGATGGTTCACTGTGCTCAAGTTTGAGAACTATATGAAAACTACCACATAAGTTTCTATAATTGTCATTCAGTCTGATAAAACGACTACATACTAACCCCACGACAGATGCTGAATCAAGAAGAGATAAACGAATGGAATGCACAATCAATCAAGCAATTCATGATGACCAGGCAGACTGACTAAATTATCATTCCGATATTTGCATACTTAATCCATTCAATGAAGTAAAAAATATATTATCATTATGAACAATCCACTTGAATCGACACAATACGATGTCTATATCTTCAGTATAACGACATCATTCTTGCCACACAATAGAGATATGAGAAGTACGTACTACTCCCTCTCGAAGTCCTTGGTGAAAGCAAATACACTACGCAAGTTAACCTTGAGGAGAACCAATGTAACAAAGTAAGATAGAGGCTGGGAAACTTAACGCTAGAATAGCCACGGCAGAGATGGTGTACCGCAGATCTACTGCAATTCCAGATTTAAGCCCTTGTCTCAGTTACGGGTCTTTTTATCGGGATCTGAATCACATCTCTAGAGATTCCATATAACGGGAGCAACGGGGAGGGGACATTTTTGATGAGCATATGATAATCCCCCTGCAGCACGCTGAAAGGCGGCTCGCAGGGTGTAGATGTGGATAATTTATGCAAATATACGGGACGCGCAGCTATTGTGAATTGTAGCGCGAGACTGCTACAGTGGAATTATTTACCGAATTTCGACTGGCATGAGATTATATACCCCGCAGGTGAGGGAAAATTAATATTCAATTATAATTTACATAAACCAAAGAATCAAATTAATGTCCACAATGATTTCCAAGTAATTTTTCTTGTGAGATTTTTCTACTTTTACTGCCAACTAGCCCACTCAACAAAAACTCATGTTCTCAATAGTCGTCTAGATGGATTTTACTATACAGTAAGTATTTGAGTATGATTTGAGTAATTCATTTCCATCCTCTACAAAATTTTCTCTCGTGAGCTTATTTGTTTATCATCTTTGAAGGAGAAAAATGTATTATAAAAATTTGTGATATAAATCAAAACATATATCTATGATAAATTTATGAATACTTAGGTATAAAAAGGAGTTATCGAAGCTAAAAAATTAATAGAAAAACTAAAAAAGACACTTTCGAATGAAAAAGATATTTAGAAACCTATGCATCCGTTAAATTCCAAACTACACTCCCAAGTATGAAATTCATTTTCGACTGTTATTTACAGAATCTAACAATGAACATTTTTGAAATATCCACTGAAATTTGATATTTAATATAATTCTTGAGTCATGTGTCCAGTTTAAATTTAATCCTAATTTTATATATAGCAATAAACTGATATTTCACCAAAAGAAAATATTTAAAAATTGATTAGAACGTGCTATTTTGTGTCTTGTGCATAACACCGCCTTTAACATGCTCTTCTTGGACAATTACATAGGAGAATAGCCACATACTTATAATGGACGAAATGAAACATCCAGGATTCCCTAGCATCAGCTTTACCAGGAGAGTAAATTAAATCTTACACCACTGTAACCAGTGAGTTTAATTACATTTCAAAATCTTTCCCTAAATATCCAACCCTCGTCACTGGGTCTGATGGTAAGCAAGGGAAACCGCTCTAGGCGGTTTGCGTCCCTTGCTTACCCTTGGTAGAGGGTTGCTTTTCCTTGGAGAGCAAGGATGTGATGAAAATTTCGAATTCCTATATCATTTGAGTAAAATGTACCGACGGCTATTCTTATGTGAAGACCGTACGTAGGGTCAACGAAGAAAAGGATGTCGACGCTATCAATGTGATATGAATGAAGGACCAAGCATTCTAACGACTGAATTAACGAAAATTAACGGAAAGGAAAAAAACATTGCGTTACGTTAAAATGCATTGGGTCTTATAATCCAACTGTAGACATCTATTACCTCCAACTTTCGAAGAATAATAAAATAATAAAGATATTGAATATTATTTCCTTCAATGCCTTAGCTAATTATTTAGATGTCAACTATTCACGAAAGTTTTCCTTAGAAGTAATCAGCTGCAAGTATAGTTTGACCTTATCCTCTTGACCATTAGCAACTGGTAACTTTGGGGAGGGAATGAGGTGTATTAGGCAAGATGAGAAGTTAGGTAGTTTGCTTTTATTTACTGAGCCAGAATACTATAAATGGGAAAGGACTACGTTAGTCTATATGGTTCTACGAATAAACATTTTCATAGTATTCCATTAGGAGTGACCAGGATGAATTCCATCATTGATTTCCCAATAGCTTTCATATTACAGCCATAAACAAGATCAATTCAAATGTAAAATAAAGATGCGTGGTCTTTCCTGAACCAAAAACATTAGCGTTAGAACAATTCGTATAATAGGATCGAAGAAAGTTGCACGGTTCCCAGAAACTATCCTACTACAAGAAGGTCAAACGTCAGAAGCCCGACCTGGTGGTCATCAAAGCCATGAAATTTCATTCATCCCCATGCACAGAAGCACGGTTTCGAACGAGACATCCGGAACCTCATCCTGACACCCGAAGTATGACACGGAACAACTCAATCGCACCGCATTCCCTCAGAGGGCATGGCTTCCAGAAGCAAGAAACAGCCGACGCCTCCAAGTGGCCGGAAGTCCGCACGAGAATTGCGAATTTTTCATTTCGGCGAGCAAAACAACCTTCGACAGCGACGGAGGCTTAGTCACCGAAACCCTCCCGATGGGCCGCACATCTGTTATTTACTGGTCACCGCCCGTTCCAAGGATTAGAACCAGAGAAGGAAAAAGAGGAAGGAAAGAAAACTCCGGGAGGGATGATCGAGGTCTGGCAGGGAGAATATCTCGGGCAGAGAGGTAAGCGATTCCACCTCCCCCACAGTCGCCCAAGGGGGCCAGTCAAGAACACTCCTCCTGAGCACGCCCCTCGGGAAGCCACCCATTCCCCACGTCACGTGACACCCCTCCCGCAATTTCCAATTATAACAACTTCCTCCGCTATAAATGGAGGAATCCCCCCTCTGTGGGGACCGAACGCCCCACTTCTTACGCACGGATAGTCCGCTGGGAGAGTATCGAAGCAACGGGAACGGCGGGCGCGACCTCCGCGCGACAAAAATCCCTTTATCCGTGCGCAGGCGCGGGAGACGTCATCGGTGGGGAAAAAATATTGCTCGCTGACCGAACGGTAGACGTAAACAAAAGGAGGAAAAAACTGACTAAAGACGCGCGCGAAGTCTCGTTGGACCAGGTTGGGGGGGCAAGGGATGGAAAATGGGGATAATGTGAGGTGTCCTTCCCCACCCCCGTAGGTGGTGCTGGCGATCCCCACCTCTTCCCTCCTCACCCTTTTGGGGTATTGGATTTTCGTGCGCGCGCAGGCGACAAAGAGAGAGAGAGAGAGTCTATTTCCCACAGTCCCAGGGCGGCGGGATAAACGGCTCCAGATGGAAGTGAAGGCGAAAACGGTGCGGCCACCGGAGTGGAGAAGTGGGGGAGGCTATTTTCTTTCCTTCGCCTCATGGGCGAGGTCGCGAAACGAATGTGGGGCGTGATGGGCAGATCTTGCGGGAGAGGACTGCGGTAGAGGGTGTGGGTTTGAGGATCGCCGCGGTGATTTTCCGTAACCGCGAAAATTAAATCTCCGAATAGCCTTTAAAAGAGATATAAAATTCTATCAATAAGGCCGCCCTTCGCTCGGTATTTCATTACAAACATGGAAGTTGACAAAATAAATTATTTTATCAGACCTGATGTTGATGCCAACAATAGAAAACCGGGGTCGAATATGTCTTGACATTCCTGTGGTGTTGCATAAATAAATTTATTTTCTCAACTTTCTTCTTAGATGTACGATTTTATACATTATAATAATCTATACAGTGATGTCTAGGCTAACGAAGTAAATGACTTATTCCGGACATTTATATGCTATAAGAAATATATAAATCTCCTACTGATCGTAAAATCAGTTAAAAACCCATCAAAAACTACCGATCATATTTATAAGTGAGAGATAATGCAATTTTTCTTGTCGTTTTTGGTATATTTGTACACTCGTGCATCCTGTAAAAAATATGTGTATTCGAGTCGAAATTCGTTTCTTGAGTTTAAAAATCAACGAAAAAGTCTTCATTAACCGAAAAATACCTTTCGGAGATTTCTTGTTAGCTTTGAAGTATTAATTATGACTTTGCCGATGATCGATGAATTATTCTATATAAAAGAACCCTTGCCAATAGTATTTAGAAATTTAATTGCTATATTTCATAATGTTTACGATCAGATTGAAACTCATCTAAATATTTACTATGTGCAAAATGAATTTTCGTCATTGGAGTTCAAGCAAAAGAAAAAGGAAAACTTAAGAAATGCAGATTCTTAAACAAATAACACTTAGAATCCATATTTTTGAAAGAGTATAATAATGTAACCTCGGTGGCCACAATGGCTAGCCTACCAACATGGAAGTCCCGGGTTCGATACCCGGCTGATCGGATTTTTCCTGGTTAGGGTATGGTTTTATGTGTATCTCTATTATTACACTCTATACCTCTGCTGTAACTCTATTATAATTGTTCAAAAATTAAGGTTTGCAAGGGGAGCAGATATAAATAAATATAAAATAAATAAATGTTGATTCAAATGAAATTAACAGATTCATATGATTATCCATCGTCAGGGAATAAGGAAGTGTCATCGCTGCGAATCAAACATCAATAAGTTCTCCTATGTATAATTATATATCAGGCATGATTGAAAAGAATTATCATCTAAATCGTTAGAAATTGTAAATTTTATGTCTCCCACCGGTTTTGACGTAAAAGTTTAGCCAGAAAAGATAGCCTCCAGATTAGTGTTGGAACAAAGTTAATGATGTGAACGATCAAAAGATTCCGAATGTGATAAAAAAGGGAAGTTTATTTTCAATGCCATGCGAATATAGAACATATTCTAATATATCCTCGGTAGTATAGTGGTCAGTATCCCCGCCTGTCACGCGGGAGACCGGGGTTCGATTCCCCGCCGGGGAGAAATTTTTTCCAACTTTCTCTGTTTTGCAGTCCAATTACTCTCTCCTTGTAAGACTACAGAAAGGTGAATTCTTATGACAACTCCTGTATTTAACCAATTAAAGCGACTAAACATGATCTTTATTCTTACCTTATTTCTCTCAGGCTTTATTATTTTTTGGAACGATTACAAATATCTGGTCAATTAGATTTCCTAGAATTTCCATTAGATTTCCTTGAATTATTCAAATAAGAAAAATACATAATAAATAAAAATATATAATTTGAATATACAATAATAATTTCAACACTTATCGATTCATTTACAAAAGTAGTAATTTTCATAATGGGATCAAATACAAATTTTTCAGCAATTTTTTATCGGACATTACATACTGGACATTTAGTTAATGAACAAACTTAATGATCTGAATATTTCCAATCTTACAGAAAAGGGAAATTAATTTTCAATTACATTTCAGAATATTCCTTAAATAAATGTGTCCTCGGTAGTATAGTGGTCAGTATCCCCGCCTGTCACGCGGGAGACCGGGGTTCGATTCCCCGCCGGGGAGAAATTTTTTCTAACTTTCTCTGTTTTGTAGTCAAATTATTCTTTCACTGGTAGATTACTAGAAGATGAATTCTCATGAGTATCCTAATGTATATCCATATTGAGGAACTAACCGTGGCGTTTACTTTCACGTTATTTTTCGCAGGCTATTTTTTCTAATGATTAGAAATATCTGTGGTCCAATCATCCTTTCCTTAGAGTTCGTAATAATAAACGAATTCCCTACCCAGGACTAATTATAACCAATTACAACTGCTGAAACTGACTTTCATTTTTGCGTTGTAACTTTTTTCCTTTGACGAAAGGATGTGTTTGGTACCTCCGTTGAAACTACGGAAAAAGTAGATGAATATATAATCGTATATGAATTGGCATTTTTTGATTACTCTGTTCTGGCGAATAACTCAGCTCAGCTGCTAAAGTTAAACTGGATATAAGGTAACAATAAAATGTTACGCCTTTTCTGTTATTTTTTCCAAGGGTACATACATGATAAAATTTTGCGCGGCCTTGCTAGTTTGCATTTTTAATTTCTACTACTCTTCTCTATTTTACAAGATCTTAATATTGTTGCGCAATTTTTCTAATTTTATAATCGATGTGATATGGATTCAATGTTTCATGGAAAGAATGAGAAAAACTTCGTATATCTATACACTCAATGGGAAAAAATACTGATGACTGGTATGAAAGTAAATTAGCTTTTTTCTCTTTGACATTTCTCCGATTTCGGTTTGAGGTCAACTTATCGTCTTAGATTGTCAGTGACATGGATGCCGCGTCAGCTTCTACGTCTCTCCTTTTTACTAGCTTTCCTAGAACGCAATAAATCGCCTACATAATCAGGTAGCTCCCCAATGTTACGTAATTCTGAAATCACTAAAGGCACACGCGATACTAGGCTTTTTGAGGGCTCCACTAGAAATAAAAGTTCTAAAGAATTAGCCTTTCAAATGCAATATACCGCTGATCAGCCATAAGCTAAATAGACGAAAGAACAAAAATAAAAAGGGTTTGCTAGCTCTATGAGCGGTTAGCTGGTATAATTAAAATGAATACGATGTGGCCTACAACTAACTTGAAATTTGGCGACTACTAAATCTAAATTCAAAGAAAAACAGCTTATTAAATACAAAGCAATTTAATGCTTCGAAAAGTGACTTCTTTGATTCGCATCCTTATCTCTTATCCTTTCAGCAGCCTTTCCGTCCTCTTCTTTCCGAACCATAAGCACGTGTGACCCTCTGAATCCGAAAATTACATTAAGAATTCTTATCGCCTGGTCTCTGATTTATGGGCTTTCGCAGGGCCAGAATCTGAGCTGATGCGGCCTTCCTTTGCTCCATGGTTCTTTGTTGTCTGCGTCTTTGTCTTGGCATTGTTTTAAAATATTTTCTAACTCCGATCTTTCATTCAAAGGTTTTTTTCATTCCAACCGTCATACAGCTACTTAAAAAATTTTCTTCTGAGCTATAATTAGAATGTCGAAGGTCGGCGTTTACGCATGTTTTCGACAGGGTTTTTAAAATAATTAGACCAAGAAGAAATTTGCCCTATTGATATTCATGAAGCTATCCATATAAGATTTTCAAAAAGCTTAGATAATGTACAGAAAAATGATGTTTCAGTAAAATTTCAAGGAAGTTGACACGAGATAGAATGTAGTTTAACTTTAGTGGGGATTTCTGCTTGGAAGCTAAACTTAGATAAAATTATCGAACATAGGCAGTCAAAAATCCGTTCTTGTAAAATAATAACGAACAATAAAGTTATGATACACATTTTGTAACATTATCATAAAAACTGAGCATTTTTCTTAGAAAATATGACAAAGGGTCCATCATTTTTATTAGTTGCTTCGACGCCTTGTCAAAATTAGGAATCTGAAGTTATCCTATTGGATGAAACAGACGTATAAAAAAATCTTAATTATATACGGAAATGATATTGGATTTAACTACTATATCCATAGCTGAAAGTAAAAAACCAGATATTTCTAATCATTAGAAAAAATAAAGCTCTAGGGGAATAACGTAAAAATAAACGTCACATTCAGCTGCTCTATTTGGTTATAATATAAAAGGCAACTCATACGAATTCATCTTCCTATAGTCACCCAACGAAGGAATAATTTGACTACAAAACAGAGTGAAATGGAAAAAAATTCTCCCCGGCGGGGAATCGAACCCCGGTCTCCCGCGTGACAGGCGGGGATACTGACCACTATACTACCGAGGACACAATCTTACCAAAAAATTCTATCTCTACATACTATTGAATATTAATTTCCCTTACCTGTTGAATTCGAAATCGTTTGATCTTTCACTAATTCATACACGGTTACATTCGTAAATTTTTCTACTTGTTCCATTGATGCAACGGAGGTACCAAACATTTGCTACCGTCGAAAGAAAAAAAGTTGAAAGGCAAAAATGAAAGGCATCCTCAGATGTTGCAAGTGGTTACATTTAATCCTGGCGAGAGGATTCTTTTCTTATTACGAACTCTAAGAAAGAGATTATTGGACTACAAAAGAGAAAAAGTTAGAAAAAATTCCTCCCCGGCGGGGAATCGAACCCCGGTCTCCCGCGTGACAGGCGGGGATACTGACCACTATACTACCGAGGACACATTCATTGGCGGAAAATTCTGAAATCTCATTGAAAATTAATTTCCCATTTCTATAAAGTTCGAAATATTCTGATCGTTCACATCATTAACTCTATTCCATCACTAATCTACCAAAAATCCAGAATGAAATGTCCGATTAAAAATTGCTGAATATTAAGTATGTGATCGATTATAAAGATTTCAACATTTTGTAAATGAATCGATAAGTAAATTAAAATTATTATTGTTCATTAAAATTATGTATTTTTATGTATTAAGTATTTCTCTTATTTGAATAATTGAAGGAAATCTAATGGAAATTATAGGAAATTTAATTGACCAGATATTTGAAATTGCTCGAAAAAAATAAACCTTGGTAGAAATAAGGAGAGAATACAGATCACGTTTAGTTGTTCGAATTGGTTTAGTATAGGGATAATCATAAAAACTCATCTTCCTGCAGTCTCCCAATGAGAGAATAACTGGACTACAAAAGAGAGCGAGGTAGAAAAAATTTCTCCCCGGCGGGGAATCGAACCCCGGTCTCCCGCGTGACAGGCGGGGATACTGACCACTATACTACCGAGGACACGTTCATTTCCAATGAATTATTTACTCAGATTGAAAATGTAGTATTCAGATCTCTTTCAATCTTAATAAATTTTTATATTTGAAATCTTGAAAGATTTTGTTCGGAACTGTTTCGACCACTGAACGGTCTCAAATGAAGCAACTTTTGCCTTTTTTCTTTATCTTTATTCTGAGAATAATTCATAGATCAGTATGGGGTCTATTTGCATCACTTATTTACTTCCAGGAGTATTTACAGGAAGCAACAATCTATCGAATTTCGGCGTATTTCGAATACAATTTCACCAAATAATTGGACTAGCTCCCCTCTTAGGAAAACCCAATTTTCGCAACGTAAGTTTTCCCTTCCGTACTCGTAATTCGAGCCTTTGTGAACCAAAACGCCCACCATTTCGGATCGAAATCCAATTAACGGGAAATACTACAACGGCATCTCTTCATCGACATCCTCAACGAAGTAGTTCAGAAAAAAAATTTGACCAAATAACACGCCGCACGAAGTTTTCCATAAATCATAGGAAGCTTTAAGGATAGAGGAGGAACTCATTGAGGGAAATGTATCATCCCACGGCAAGAACGTCCGATGATGAGAAAGGTTGGGTTGATACATTTAAGTGGTTGATTCGTTTTTCATTAATGATAGGGGAGGCGGAATGAGGGAGACTGGCAGGAGAAGGGAAGCGGTGTTGTGTGGGAGGGGGAGAAGGGTGTGAAAGTGGAGTATGCGATGGGGTGGTTTTGAAGGAGGGAATGGCTCTGCGGGAAGAAAATTGGATGAAGGGGAAGACGAAGGGGGAGCGAGGCTGAGAAATGGGCTGCGGGGAGAGATGAATCCATTCCGGCATAAATTTTGGATATTCCTTGTATACAAATTCGTATTATGTATGCTAAAGCTTTCCTTCTCCACATTAGGTACCCTCAGTACAATCATACATTTTATTGGTCTAAATTGGGAGTAGAGATTCCCATGTACCATTTGACTCATGTCGAAAGTTAAAATTAATGATGTCATTAATACGTAGAAAATATTGATAAATCCATTTCTACGACGGTAAGTCAATAATTAAGTTGCAAACTTCAGTTCGCCTTATACTTATTCATAACATTTCTGCAAACTACATATATTTATCTGTAACTCATAAAATATTAATCTTCCTGTATTTGATACTTTTGGTTAGAAAATCAAAGAAATGCTTCCCTGGTCAGCCATCTTTGAAAGGTCGTCACTTTTTCCCAAGTGTGTTTAATACATTATTTATCATCCGAAAACCATACAGTACCGACTTAGCCCCCAGTGATTTTCATCTGTTCTTAAAAATCTTTTGGGTAACTACGACGTCATCAAAACGATGATTAGTAGCCTAAGAGGTACTCATTGGCTGCGACAGCAACAGAAAGACGTCTATGCTACCACCTATGAAGGACTTATGAAGAGATCAAATAAGCATCTGAACATACAGGGGGAATATTAGGAAAAGTAAAAAAATAATAGAAATTTGCTTTGATCATTATTGCCTTTATCCTGCTTTGCGACTTGCTTATTGACCTACTCTCGTACATTACGAAAATAGGATATAAGGAGGAAATAATAATATAATAATATATAATGAAGAAATAGGAATATTATCATTATTATTACTATAAAAGCAAAAATATGGTATGTAAGGGGTGAATCATTATTAAGGAGGAAAGACCGAGTGTGATTACAAAAGAATATTTTCACAGCACAAAAACACCCATGAAGGCAAAGGACGGGGTAAAACAACCCTATAATGATACTGTAAAGAATAAGGGAGAACGAGGTAGGTTGCAATCTAAAGTATTTCACGAAAGTATCAGCATAAATAATCTGAACATAAGTATTCATTCAGAGTTCACAGTGCAGTTTTGCTTTGCATCAAGATTCGTAATTTGATCGTTCTAATAAAGAAAATATTTTTGGTAATATGGGAATGTAATCCGTAAATTTCAGCTACTTATTAATTAAAGGGCAATCCTACTGGTAGGTAGTAGTAAGGGTTGCAGTGAATCAAAAATCAATCAATTCCAAAATAATTATGATTTTCAAATTCTAGAAGGTGGTAAATTATGGCCATTTCGAAACTATCTCTTACCAAAGTATGTAGTGTTCAAAATATTTCCTCTGGGAATAGACCGACTGGTACTTAGAAAATTCAACCGGTTAGGTTAATATTCCTTCGGCTTTTTTCCATAATTTTGCCATTCCAATTCGCAGAATCCAAAAATATTTTGAGCAATATATTATTATACTAACAGCTAGTTAGGACACAACCTCACCATCATGCTCATATCACAAATATCCTTCTGATATAGAAAGTTCTTCTCGGACAGAAAAGGACGTGAAAGCAACTCTCGAAGACGAAGCCTTAAAAGGACAATGAAAAATGCATTAGAGTCTCGCAACGCTCCTTAATCTCGCCACCGAAGTTTTCATTCTAATGCGAGGGGAAACGGAGCATTTTACGGTTTGAATCCGCTCCCTGAAATTAGAGTCTGGGAAGCGGACGGCTCTAAAAGCCATTGATTAAATTAAGTGTTGCCTTCTGCTTTCGAAAAAAGCGAATTGATGAATGGAAGAGGAAAAAGTTTTCAGCGTATGATAATACGTTCGAGCGCTCGCTCCCTTTTTGCTTTCTTTGCTTCCTCAGCCTCCAGGCGCGTAGTAGGTTTTTTGCGCGGAAAGATATTGAGTGTCGAGGGAAGGAATGAGACAAAAAAGAGACCAAGGAATGAATGAGTCTCTGCTTCCCCGTTTAAATGTCTGATTGTGAAGTGTCAAGGCGTGGGAGTGTGAGGCGTCTCTCATCTGAAGTACCCGCGTATCAAAAAGGAGACGAGACATAAATCGGCAGTTTGTTTGCGTGAATTCGAGGCTCGATTCTTTTGAGATGATGCTCGGATCCTTAAGATCGCTCGCAATTACCGCATTTCGACGATTATCTGTAACGTTTACAATGTGGAGAATCATGATTGTGGTGCGATGAAATACTACATCATTTTTTTCTAGACCGAGCAAACACGGCATGCTTTCATTTTATACAGATAATTCATTAGTCAAAAGGACTTTACAGTTAGACCGCAATGGAAGGCTTTTGACATAGCTCAAAGAAATGTTGCCTTTGGTTAAAATTTTTAGATTCATCTATTTACGAAACGTTTCCTTTCAGGAAATGAATAAATAACCACTTTCTAGAGAAGAACTGGTGTATTTATTCGGAATTGACTTAGCAAAACACTACAGATATCACACTAAAACATAGTGTTTTAGTGTGATATCTGTAGTGTTTTGCTAAGTCATTTCTGAAGAAATACACCAGTTCTTCTCAATAAAGAGGTTATTTTTTCATTTCCTGTTAATGGAATACTACAATGTGAGTCGCCGCTCCGTCGATTTTATTTTTACGTTTCCTTTCATTTACTTAAGCGTCATAAAGGAAAATGAAAACTTCATTCGGTAAATTACTCAACGGTAAGCTCTGATATAAATTTGATTTGAGTGGCTCATTGCCAGCAATAAGAATAGATCCACTTGGTTCTTTTGATAGTTTACGCGTATCGTGTTTCAGTCATTAACATCAAACCTAGGTTTCTAGAAGGGGACATAAAACTAAGTAAATTAGGTGCATGCTCCGGGGCACGTTTTCATGGGGGAATGAGGATGATTCTGAAGAACTATCAGTAACATGAATGTTTAACGATACAGGTGGTACATGAGTGTAGGCTTGTTCAATCGATTGCTGAGAAAAAATCACGAAAAACATCTTTAACTCTAAATGAAAAGATTTTCTAATATTTTCAATCCTGTTACGTAATATATAATGATTCATTACATTACTTAGATATTTCTACTTAGTTCCTAAGGTAATTTTTTAAAGATGTTAATAAACTATTAATAGTTCTTCAGGCTGATCAAGCTTTAGATCAAATTAAAACTAAATTTACCCTACTTTCATGTGCAACTTATGACATCAATGTGAGTTACAGTTTATGGAATTACCGTTTAATTCAATTTCTTTCTATATTGTGACCGAGCAATGATTAAATTTCCAATAGAATGCATTTCTACGAGCTTTAAAACAAAACGTTTTATACACTTACTATGATAATTTCAAATCGGAGCCTTGATCTTCCATTTTCGCCCATGGCCTGAAATAATCCGCACGATTCTACCTCATTCCTGGGAATTTAGATTCAAATGAGAAGCTTTAGAAGATTTAAATTTAGAGACAGCACTTTGCAGAGGCCGTAATCGGTATTATGCGAACCCCTTGCTACTTCGGCCGATCCCACAATGAACATAAAATAAGGGAAATAGGTGCTAGAGCAAGATGTTATAAGAACCCATTCTTTCCGCGAACAATACGCGATAATAATAAACTAAAGGAGCTCAAACGTTCAGCGTTTACGCCCCCTGCCGTACGCTGAAAGGCAGCTTACGGGTTATTTATGTAGATGTAGAGGGTTTCGAGCCTTCTCCGTGGAAATACATGCTGCACGTTATTGAAAGCTGTAATATTTTTATTAAAAGACCGGGAATATTAAGCCATTCCCACCTGTTACCCAGCTTCAGACCAAAATCCTACTCTGGGCAAGGGGGATGCCGCAGGTTTTTTTTTATTCAAGCACTGTTTTCACAGGAGGTATTCAAAGGTTTTAAAATAGGCTCGCAGTCTCAGGCAACTGCCCACCCACGTTTCCACCCTTCTTAATACAGCTCTGCTTTTTGCCCTTCTCGTGACAATGAGGCCATTTCCGTTATTAAATAGGGTAGAAACTCATTGTTGAGGACAAAATTCTGAAGCAATTTCTTAATTGCATCGTCTTGTCACCAGCCCATCGTTATATACTTTCCCCACGTGTTGCACTCATTAAAAAAGATGCTTTAAAAAATATGTGGCGACCACAAAAGGATTTCCGTGTGGCCACCGATAATTTCTCATTTCGGCGAAGAAATCTGAAAATAAATTACTAATGAAAATTTTGCTGAGAATTCAATCTTTAACGAGAAGAGAGTTATGTAGTACTGCTATGCAGTAAATTAATTTATTAAATTCTGTTCCTTATCAGTTGCATTTTTCTGATCAATCGATAATTGAGATTAATAATTTTCCGTTTATTAATCTTATTTGATTAATTTTAGAATCATTTATAAATTCATAGTGAAATAAAACCCCGATGGCTATAATATTTGATATACTTCTTAGAAAGTCGCTGCGCACTATATTGCACAGATCGAATTTCTAGCGACTTTCGTTAGATATTAAAATAATGTTTATTAAAATAAAGGCCTATTAAAGAACAGTCGCATTCCAGAACTAACTTTGGCTCGAATTGCGATTATGTTACAGAAATAAGACACTGATATAACCGCATAGAACGAGCATTTGCAATTATGTGGATGAGCCTTTTTTTTTTAGAGAAAACAGGATTTGTACATGTAGCTTTAAGAGTGAAGTAGTAATTTTTAAGGTAACTGTTGTGAGATTGTGCGTACTGCTGTATATGCGACCGGATGAGGAAACTTAATCGCGTGCTGAGTGCTTGGACGGCAAGAATAACGTCGTGACTGCTTGGTTTAACACGAAAATAGCTTCCGCAGCCGCCACCCACATCCTTGCTGACTCCCACTGCTTTTGCCCTTTTAAGGAGAGGCTATTCATTGTCGTTCATGTTGCTTGGAACTACATCCCATGAATTTCATCTTGTCCTAGGTCAAGATCTGTCCTCAGAATAAAAGTACCAAGGCCGGTTCTTTACAACTGGGCTCTCCATATCATATCATCGGTGCATTTCCTTTCATTGTTTTCTCTTTCTTCCAACATCCATCGTCTCCTTACGCAATCAACTTACGTAACATTTATCTCAATCTTTTCGGTTTCTACTTCGTTCCTTGGTTCAACATACATTGCTATGCTCCCATTATGATGACCTGTTCCTAGTTTTTATTTATAAAGGTGGTTCGATAGCTAAGGTCATTACGTACGTTGTTTTCGAATTGTGCCTCCATCGGGGATCGAAACCTTCCACTTTCACCGTATAGTTATTTGGATTCTCATTACACAAATACTTTTTTCTTGTAATACCTCAAAATTTCAATTTATTATTTCTCGAAGACTAATTTTCTAAATTATTTTCTCCATTGTAAGGGAAATCTTGCAGACCTAAGTTTTACCAGTCAATTTTTGTTTTTCAAGAATCATTTTCACACTCTAAGTAATAAAACGTTTTGGTAAACTCCTTCTTCAAATATATGCATACATTTAGTAAGCAAACACTATATTACTAGAAAAAGGAAACTGATACACTAATTCGATCTCTCATGATTTGTGCTTTCACTCTATGTCTATGACAAAGGTGATTCTGTTCACTATAGAATCTCCTTTATTTGATATTAGTTCTATTTTCTCATAATTTGATTCTTAATCCATTAATCATCATTTTATACCTGTTTCAATGCTATAAAAATTTTTAAGATGGAAACCTAAGCAAGCCTTCCCTATTGTGCCTTCATAAAAAATCTTATTTATTCTTCTTACTGTTAAGAATATCTTTCTTCCTCATTCATAATAACTGAGGATGACAACCAAATCCTTTTCTAACCGAAAGGAATTCAATGTAATCGGCTATCGCTTGATAGATGGTAAAACGATTAACATTGTCATATACTCGGCACCACAGGTCGTTTTTGTGGTCGTAAAGGACACGTTGAAAATGGATGCGTGACGAGGACCGGAAGATCTATACTCATCTCCAACATAGTCCACTCAGAATGTTCCTCTACATCTCACTACGAATCTGTTTCCATCAATCTTAGAGGCCCTTCCCGATTTGACGTTCGCATAACCTTCTATGGATGAGGAAGGTCGTGCTGATTTCCTCTAATGGCAAAAGTCTTGTCGAAGAATTCGTTCAACATAGGGGAGAACTTTTGACAGTGGGAATCGATCATAGTACGTACGTTGTCTCTATCTTAGGAAGACTGCTTTGTCAATGTATATTGGAATGCAATCAATATTCCTCTACTATTCATGAGCTTGTAAAAGTTTGGACATTCACTACGCGGGCAAAAGACAGCGAACAGCGACAGCTATAGTATGACTCCAGGGAAAGTTAGATTCTCAAACACGCAATTATTGGCTTCCGATAGCTCCGATTAGGGAATGAGGCTTAATAGGAAAGATGAGGAGAGGGGTGGTATTCCCTTGTTTTTCCTCACTGAATTTTTCTGTTTTTACCACGAACTTATTTCCTCGCTGAGCACCATTGCTAAAAAACGGAAATTTTCCAGGAAAACGCAGCTTAATGACGCACCTTACAATTCAATAAGGAGCGAACGTAATTCAGGATCATTCAAGACTCAGTAACATTCATATTTAACAGCCTTCAAAGGGACAAAATTATAGAAAATGGAAGATAAACTTCCCTATGCTCTATTTCAAAAGACAAATGAAAAATATTCCGTTCAACAAGATGTAATTAAAAGTTAAATCAAATGTGACGATGCGATTTTTTCGGCACAGATGCATGAGCGTAGCATTGTTCTTTGTAGCATAAACATATGTTGTGAACATTTATTAAACTTTAATTCGCACACTTTACTTAATGTCCCACTTATACAGATGGATGCTGGAGAGTTCTGAGTCCTGAAGAGATTTACAGATTTCCAAGAAAGACGGATTTCGAGAATTTTTTCTTGAATGATGCTGCAGATCTGCTTCTCCTCAAGGGGTATTTTACCAAGAGTAAAAATCCTAATTTTATACCGTGAACCTTTGTCGCTAGAATCATTCCTATAACCGAGGGTAGTTAATGTATTAATATTAGTTTATATTTTAACTTTTAATCTGAGGTTGATGAAATACTAAAATGACCTAATCTCAGGATCATACACATTTTCAAGGATGCAAATTTTTGGAATCCGATGCTTATGGTTGCCAAAGATTATCAAGCGAGGAATTTTTTAATGCAGATTACCAGGTTATGTCATCCACTACTAATTACTTGGCTCCTTCACCACTCCTATATGAAAATATTACCACCATCTACTCATTTTAACTAAATTTAACACTCCTATAATTCCTTACGCCATTCTTTTCAATAATGTCTCCGGAAGATTTCCTGAACTCAGCACGTTACCGACTAAGTTTCCTTTTCCTTCCTTAATGCTTTCTAAAGACATCTTTCTGAGAACCACCATCGTCATCATATTCGAAAGTCTTTTTCACTATTGACTAAGTCCCTCATTTTATTTTCGAAATTTTTCCGAAGCTTCAGATCTCCATTGCGTCTTTTCCTTCTCTTCAGCTGTCCTGGTCAAACTTAAAAAAATCCAATCAAAAGACCCTGACACACTATGATATTGATAGATTTTCATTTTCGAATACTAATAATCAGAATATCTAAAAGTAATATTTTCATTCCGGTTTTCGCACCAGTTCAACAAATAAAAAACAAATTTCGGTTCATTTCCGGTTTCGCTACTTCCGTCAACGGTTTACCGGTTCGAACCGGATTTTTCGCTCCTATCATTTTAATATGAATTCTTTCCAAAAGTTTGGTTTATAATTTACAGCTTGTACTATTTACATTATTTTACAATGAATTTTTGAATAAACCTTACTTACAATTTGTAGTTGAAAATGTTTAGAAAAAATTTCTGAACTTACGCTTAGGAAGAATGTTCATTGTAGAAAACCAAAAGGTCGGAATTAAAGAAATAACGGTTTTCAGTTGCGGTCGGTTTCAAAATTTTAATTTTTTCTGTTCGGATTCGGTTTTCACCCCGACAAAACTAACGGTTCTTTACGGTTCCGGTTAGGTATCCTGCTAATAAAAAATTACAGTATTTATCTTTCTTCGTATTATTCCATCTCAAACGATCTTAGCGTCAACAGTAAGATGCCTGATATCGTTTGACAGATTACACTAGTAGTGGAAAACACAGTACACATGTACCAGTAGAATATGGCATTACCATTATCACTGACATTCAGAGGTGTATCCGTGCTAAGGTATCGAAATATCTTTCAGAAATCTTTACGTTGTATAAGGGTAGAAACAGCGGAAATCCGTGAAGTTTCTTTCGTGCTCGTTCCAACATGATAAATTCCTCATTTCAGTTCTTGCGAGTTAAAATGAAGCTAAATCGTTTAGCCTTTCTCCCATCTTATACAATCGGTAGGAATATTTCAGCTTTATCTTGACGTTGTACTAAGATTAAACACAATCTCATGGAATTGCGTGCAATTAAAATAGAAATAAAATACTTTAAATCCGCATGACTAACAACAACACTCAAGGTATATTTATTGCAAATATTTAAGATAGCGATCCGTTGCCCTAAGGTACCCACTCACTGGAGTGTGAGAGTGAGATAGATTGACATTCTGATAATATGTACACTTTAATGATTGTTTGCACATTACTAGTAAGCAAGTCACTAAATGTGTAAAAAATATTGCTCGCTCGGATATATATAGGTACCCTCATGACTTTTTAAATGCCATCTAATGATAAATGCTAAAATTTCTTGAGAAAATTGGAATCCCTCAGATCAAATCTAAAATTTCTTTGTGATATTTTTCACTGTGGTACATGTTATTGTCACAAAACATTAATTTACTCCATATTTTCTCCAAAAGAATCCTGACTTAGCTCCGTTATCTAAAAGCTATTCACTATATGATATTGCCCCATAGTAATTTTCTTTCCATCCAAGAAAATAATTAGAGTGAACTACGCTTCGTACGAATTTCTAATAATTCCTGTTCCTAAAAATTAAGATTTGACAAAACTTTATCCGATTTACGCTACAAGAAAACTTGCTAACTGCAGTTGATCCATGGAGAACTCGGCACTTTCACATGGTTATTTTTCCTTGATCTATACTAACCAATGGCTATTTTCACTAGGTTGTAATGAATAATGTTTTCTCTAAATTACAGGGCAAAATATCATCTTAATGGACATCCGACCATCCTTTTCCCAAATCGCCTTTTAATTGTGACAGTTTCAGATCCTGGAAGTGTTTGCTGTTCACGTAAGGCTATTTTTGGTAAGTATGCATCAAGACATCCCATTTCAGAAAAAAAATCTTTCAATAAAATCTTATGCAAGGAAAAATTTTGTTTTTCATTTCCCTCCGACGACAGATTGTCACCGCATCAGAGAGGACGGAGGAAAATCGTACTAGCAGAATATCTTTGTGGGGCTGAGAAAAAGAAAACACCCGGGATTCATCGATTGCCCCTGAGGATCCGCAGCCTCTCTCGTTAATTAAAACGAGATTCATTCGCAGACAGAATTTTTTCTTCTTCCACGAGAGGCACGGTTTTGCTATAAAAAGCTAAAAATACAAAATGTGTAAGTGGAAAACGGTTCCACACACCCCAGGATCTCGCATGTTGTTATTAGCGTAAACGATTTAAAAATGAAAGAATGCGCCAAAAGAAAACATTTTTTTACTGCCAGCTCAAAAACCGAGCTTTCAAGTAAAAGGAACTTCACTTTTCTTTGTCGGTTGGTTTATGCAATAGAAAAATCTTCTGAACAGATCTATTCTATATTATAGTATATTGAATATATTTATCTATCATCGAAGAATTAGTATTATCTGTAGGTTTAAACGCAATATTTCAAAACATGATCAACTTCCATTAATTCTACCAACTGACTCAAAATGATTTCTCGAAGATATTTTTTCGTTTAAGAAATTCTTATAGCAAGTTTTCCTAAGTTATATTTCTAGAAAGTAGATCAGATATCTTCTAGTTGAAGAGATTCCGTTTTTCCATTTCGTCATATTTAGCGTCTCTCTTTATATCGATTGATGTCCTAGCTATTACTCTACAGATTCCTACGGCAGATATCAACACACCAAATCTTAGGAAGATAATAGATAAGCAAATTAGGTCAAGATGGAAACTTCAGAATGAACACCTTAGCAACACATTGGAAAGGTCTTTCTATACGACATTTTCCCTCTCCATGGCAGTTATATAGAGCGAAATGTTATATACTCCGAGTATTATTATCCAATAATTACTTATAATTAGAATAAAGTGAGGCAAAATGATCAGTATTGAAGCCAAAATCAAAAATCGAAAAGCGTATAGTGATATTTTTCAACGTCAAAGCTAAGGAAAAGGGTGAACATTTCAACATCATGGGACGTAAGTGTGGTAACCTTTCTGGTCACCTTCTGTCACAGGTTTCAACTGCCTCAGAAGGTTTTCCTCAAAACATCCTACTTCAAAATAATAGAAAAGAAAAAACACCACGTTTATATGCCGTGGTATACAAAAAATACAGGGAATAATAATAATAATAAAACGTCTTTATTCGGGCGAGATTGAGACTGAATAGTCTCTTCTCACATCTAACCCTTCGTCAATTTGTAAGAAAGAGATAGCAAAAAAAAGTGCACGGAAGAAATTTATTACTGTGTACTTAAATAACTTTCGAAAGATATTTTTCAATAATCTCTACATTTACCAAAACCAACATACCAGGCCTAAAACAGCATCTTAGATTCAATAATTTTTAAGTTGTCATTGTGTGGATTTAGTTCTTGGAAAATCAATAAAATTGTGCATGTATATAGATTAAAGAGCAAAAAATATGAAAATTCCGCAAAGAAAACAGTTTCATAAGAATTAAGGATATCATCAGAATACGATTCCTTTAGGAACAGGAGAAACGTAGTGAGCATCTGTTAATTTCTATTATAGATACATGTTTTGATAGATACAAAGGCAGCGAGAAAGGAAATCGAAGTGTAGAGTTGAATGATTAGGCAACGTATGATTGGTTGGGTGGAAGGGAAAGGAAATGTGGTGTGCGGCGGAAATTATGGTTATGAGATAAGCGATTGTGCGAGAGGTTAGATTTACTCTTAAGACAGGTACTCGCACTGCCTTCGAAGTGAAACATTCCCGATGATTTATCCCTCCTGAACACGCAAGATACTTACTATTAAAAACCAAGAATCCGCTTTAAATGACAAGATTCCTGCTGAGTTTCAAGCGGGGAAATTTATGTGCAAAAATACGAAGGTGATCTTGATTAAAGAGGAATCGTATATTTAACATTACATTCCTCGACTGTCTACCCCTTGGAAAAGTGATTATCGTGATCGGTAAACATAACACGAAGTTTTCCTGCGGATAGATACTGAGCATGTCGGATATTTGATTGATAGTCATTTAGTTCTAGATCCTCGACTAGGTTAGTTTCTGAAGCTAATAAATGGTACTCCAAGGAGTTCGACTCTGAAAGATGCGTATCGCTACACTATGATTGTGGTATCGATGTATTACGTTTTACGACATGTCTCATTCTAGAAAGAACTATTTGTACTGGAGAAAAAATTCTAATATTTACTGCCTTTAATTATATTGCTCGATAGAGCCACATCCTTGAAGATATCTCAATCCAAACGGAATAGATTTTTACTCGCAAAAAACGGAGATAAAAACGTATTCTTATGTCTATGTTGCTATCAAGGTTATTAAATGAATTTCTGGTGAATGAAAATTGAGACGACTTGATTGCATGGGAACAACAACACCAAGATTGGAATAAATAGAAATGAAATTTAAAATGATTTAATCCAGTTGATGCTTTCTGGCGATACCTGGTGAAACTTTTCCATAATAAATATGAAAGAAACAATTTGTCTTCGTCCACAAATTTTATTAAAAAAAAAACACCTGAAGATGAGGTATCCTCGAAACCGGTCGTGTTTTTTTAAAATAAAATTTATGGACGAAGACAAATTGTTTCTTTCATATTTATTATGATTTAATCCATTTGATAGACAATTTTTTGTTATTGAATCATAATATAAATTATTATATTACTGTTATTAAATATTATTATCAAGTCTAAATATGAAAGAGGTTTCATTATTAAAAATATGAATTTTTGACCTTTCCGAAATTATTATTTCAAAATTCTCCTCTTTTGCTCTCGTAATCTAGGACGCTTAACGGTTATCTTGAAGTCTGAGAAGCGAAAATCATATCGGTAATGGAGAAAAAAAGATCGGTCGATTCTCCAACCACATCCACACGATAACGGTGATAGTGAATTCGCTCAAAACAATAAAATTGGCTGCAGTAGGGAGTATCATTCCGAAAATGCTGCATTGATAATAGCCTGTTTTTGAAAAAAGGGATACTTCCCGGATGTCAACAACCTAGTATACGAAGTAAGAAAGACATTCTTTTGCCTGACCAAAAAATAAATTATTCGAATTCGTTGGCTTCAAATTTCAAACTCTCTTGTAATGTCGGAAATTCTGCATTGACTATTTAATGAGCGGACTGACATTAGGATACTAATTTTGAGATATCTATAAAGAGGTAAATTTTCTTCTCCATGCTAATTTCTTTACACCGAATGAGGAAGTGATAAAATAATCACAAATTTGATATAAAAATAACAATGGCTGGGGGATATGTCGATCGAAAGCTGACATTTATGTGTAGCTCCATAATAAAACAAATTAATTACTAGATCAAGGACTTAAAATCAAACCAAATTTATCGAATTTGAATCCACATATTGATCGAATTTATTTCCATGATTGACATTCGCTTTCACCTCTCCTTTCCTGCGCTCAGGCAAGAAAGAAATGGGAAATTTATCGCTTTACAAACTTTATTTGATACAGACAGCCGGAAATAAGAGGTTTTCTACATTTTCTCCACATAACAGAATCCTGAAACTTTATTAATATCCTTCTCCATTTCAATTTAAAACAACCACTGGAAAATTGGTTGAATTCTTCTCATTTCAGAATGGATTCGCATTGGCACGAAGCATTCAGAGGTTACGATGAGATCGTAAATTTAAACCGATTCGTTAGCGAGTTTGTGATCTAAGATATATCCTCTACGTTATCACTGAAAATAAATCTGAAAAAGGTAAGGGAGAAAGTTGGAAGGACAAAAAAAGAGGCATCGGAAAACGTCGGAATTCCTGTACTACCTTAACGAGTGTATGATTTTTTAAACTTTGAAATACAGCTCGTAAACGAAGAATAGGAGAAACCTTATTTATTTATTTGACAATATTACGTAAGTAAAAGTTGTATCTAATCCTTAATTTTAGTTACGGAAAAAGGGGTTTAGATTAGAGACTTCCGAGATGTGGGTGTGGCATAGAATAGAAAAAGTAATTTAGGTTGACAGAAAAACTAAGAGGCGCTAGGGATGGTTTGGGGGAGAAGAATTTTATGAAGTAGCTGAGAGACCGTAGACGAAGTGGGTTGGTCAAATATTGAAGGGATTACTCAAGAAAGTCATTGAAGAAAGGATGCAAGAAAAAAAACGGAGAGGAAATATGGTAGGTAATAACAAGTTGGGGAAGGTTACCAAGACACGAAAGAAAGACCATAGAATAGGGAATATTAATGAACATAAATGAGCATACCGAAAGGTATGTATGTATATAATGAAAAAGCACTAGTAAATTTGGATTTCGATAAAATCGAACACTTGCGTGAAACTGCCCTGCGAATGCGGCAACTTTCGGAAAAATCGGTTCGAGGGCGAGTTTTTTGATGTCAGAAACATGGAGGAGAGGAGAATTTCGCTGTCGTGTTTTTTAACATTCCTCTTGAGAAAATGTCCGAAGCAGAATGGCGCCGAAAGGAGCGGGGGAAAGAAAAGGATCCGGAAGGTGCCAAGACGATTGTTGTGCGCGGCCGCCAGAGGATTCCATTAGAATTTTGAGTTCGGGAAGGGTCACCTTTATAGCCGGCTAGCTAGAAGATACGTCGAAAAAAGGGAAGTCTTTCCGAACTGCATATACAGCAACATCCATCGACTATAACACCGAGCTGGACGAAATACGTGTGAAAAATTTACTACAGACGAAAATTGATTCCCTGCAAGCCCATCGGGGTGTGGCGGGGATGTAAACAAATTCTAAAATTTATTGACAAAAATGAAATCCTTCAGACAAAATCTGGAATTTCTTTGTGATATTGCTCATTTTGTTACATCTTATTGTCATAGCTCATTGATTTACAAAACATTTTCTCCAAAGCAATCCTAACTTAGGTCTGTTATCTAAACGCTATTCATCAAGCAGTATTGCCCATAGTAATTTTCTTTCCGTCCAAGAAAATAATTGGAGTGAACTACGCTTCGTACGAATTTCTAATAATTCCTGTTCCTAAAAATTAAGGAACGACAAAACTTAATCCGGTTTACGCTACAAGAAAACTTGCTAACTGCAGTTGGTCCACGGAGAATACATAGACCTCATTCTTACAGTCCATCTTTCATAAAAAATACACTTAAAAAATACTCATCTCCGCGTCTATTTCTCTTAATTTACTCTCATTATCTTAGCTCAGCTCATTACATCTATGACCTTTTTACCTTTAAGCATTCTGTCTCCTCTATAACTACCAGATCTGGCCCAAATCACCTTACAAGTATATGTCCAATCCCTCGTACCAATGCTTATCTGAGATCCTTTCAAATTGTTGCCTCTAATTTTTGGAAAATTCTATTCTTCTACGGCCACATTAAGAGGATTAATTTATTATTCCTTGTCATAGTATTTTTCTCGATTTCGGCGGACCATTATTTATAATTTAATTTTATAAAATAAATAAAGCCTGCAAACCCAAAAGAGCTCTAGATGCATTTCCAATTGTAGTATTCTCGAGTCGCCTTGATTCCAACAAAGAACATCTTTGGTAAAAAGACATCGATATATAACGTTAATTGACTCTCTAATGAATCCCTAAATATTGAATTTCTATTTCATCGGAAAATACGTTAAATTAATTTATAAAGATAGCTTCCATACATTTCTCCTGGCAGTTACTGACAGGGTAATTGTACAAATATCACAATGGTGATTATTATATAATATATATATCCAGATAGCCCAGTGTGCAACACGTTCAGTAAAAGCGGTCGCGGGTTCGTTTCCCGGTGGAAGCACACTTGCGAAATGAGCTCACTTTTATCAATTCTACAACTTCAAAAATTCAAATATCCGAATTTCCGACGAAGATATCGAAAAATCAAAACTAAGCGTAATATATACGTCTTTGTAAAACTCTGCGGAAGATAATTGGCCATATTATTCGTCTCTGAAGAAGCGTCCCCGCAAAATTTTGACGAATTTCTGATTTCTACGATAAATTCCACAAACGGTATCAAATGTTTGAATATTCGATAACAAGTAATAAGTCTTCACAGATAATGCGTATGTCTAACGTTCAAATTATCGGCAGGGCCGGCCATCTCCGTAAAGGTGCAAATTTCCCTTTCGCTTACTTTGCTCACGCGTCAATTAATTATAAAAAAATAAAGCGTGATCTGACAAAGCAAAATTTCTTGAAGATATAATGCCAACCTTCGTCAAAATAACAAAGTTACTTTCAAGAAATGGGGCTTTCGCAAATGGGGGCCCTAGATGCTAGGCATTCGTAGAACCTTCCTCTTAGCGAGAACTGATTATCGGTATTTTAATACGCCGTAAATAAATAAACGTCCTCGTGTACTCTAAATTGAGCTCAACATTTTTGGAAATCCTTCTCCAATGCATACTCTGGATCGCAGCTTGAAAACAATCTACTCTCTCGGTACGTGTGTGTTGCATACGGAGAAATTGCTAATATTGGCCCGTACGTGCGGCCTGGTAATATCCCTGTAAACTTGACATACCAGTAAATATGTTCAATTTTCAACAAGAAAATTCTAAATCAAAAAATTAATAATACTGAAGATAGTACTAAAGATAATACTACATCAATAATTAAATCCTAACTATAAAGTAAATTTGAAAGTTGGCCAAATTTTATTGGGCAGATAAAACTCGATATTACGGTTGGAAGTTAGATTTTTTAAATAAAAATTTTTAAAATAATAATTTAAACAAAAAAAAGCGAATTTTTTTAATTCTGAGGTAAACTTTCCTTCCCCACATCCTAAAGAAAGATGTTACAATAACAGGCATATACTAAATGTACCGTTTGCATACAAATAATTTTAACATATTCATTCTGAATAATAGTAAGCATATGGCTGCCAATTATACACTCATAAATGGGCACATACGTATAAGCATCAGCAAATTAAGTACAGCAAGTGGACGAGATAAATATTTATGCCTATGAATTGTTAAAAACATGAGAAGATTTCGATCAACGTAAAGTTATTCGAATCTACATATTTCTCATTTTACGCACTTCATAAGTGACTCCAGCCAACCGTCAGGATAAATCAAAGAAACGTATTTCCGCACTGCAGATTAGGAAGAAAAGAGACGAAAGGAAGTCGGCAGGGCCTCGAAACCAAAGATACTGGGAAAAGGCTTATCAAAAATCTTCAAAACCATTTCCTTCCGGAAAAAAAAGACCACGAGACTGGTACTGGAGTCCCCATCTATCGGCCGTTTTTGACATCACTCACCCGGGAATTCTAATAACTTGGGGGGAGAGAAGGAAAGCGATTACGAGGGTCGGACGTCAGGCCTTCGGGAGTATGGGGGGACAACAGGGGGGAAAAAGATAAGGAAGGGTAAAATAGAAGAGGGATAAGGGGTACGGGCTTTATATCGAATCCTCTGTAAGGGACACGCGAAGAGATCGGGGATCGATGGCCCTGGGGGGAAAGGGGGGGAGATTCAAGGGGGGATTTGGGGGGGAGGGGAAGATTTTTCGGGGGGAGGGGTGGAGATTTTTAAGGGGGAGAAGAAGTGGGGCGTGCGCTTATCGCGTGACTCTGCGTGTGCACGAAAAAGCTGGAAGGAGGAGTATAAACGAGGAGTGACAGATGAAAGGTGACAGGCGTCGAGGCAATTCAATTGGTATGCGATGCCCCACTGGGATTTGCAGGGGGGATTAGAAGATGGAGTCCCTCGTCCGGAACTGCACTTTTCTCACTCGAAAGGTCTCTCTCGAATGCATTCGATAGCGCCGCTCCTCGACCGAATCCGAAGGCACCCTCTTGTCAACTCTGCTGTATATCGGTCTCGAACGAATTGCTTTCTGAGATACAGGCCGATGGAGCGGAAGCTCCGCCGATACAGCGTTTCGTAGGGAGTTTTGCAGTGCTGCGAGATAATGCGAAAAAGGGATTTGAATGCCACGTCCTCGGAAGATACTCGTAGTTCACCCAGGAACAGAATCAACGAGAAAGCAAGTGAAACAATTACCCTCAGCAATCAAGGGACATAAACATTAGAGGATTTATAATTAGACGCAATAGGCCTTCCTGAGGGCATCATCGATTTGAGACTTCAATAAGATTTTGTTTATGAATTCTCAATAATATACTGCTATATTTTCAAATTTTAAAACGCATGGCATGTTCACGGATACTAATTTTTCGCTTCAGAAAAGAATTTTATATTAAATAAGTCTACGTAATACCTTTATAGGCTATTCTACATAATTAATGTCACCATATAATATAGTCCATCCATCATTCATAATAAATTTATGGAAACACTACTTGTAATTAAATAATTTGTTCATTCTTACCGTAGCGAAGTATGAGAGTAATCTATGGTATGTATTATTATTTATTTTACGCTAAATCAAATTTTTACCACCGTAATTTTATCAGAGGCCTCAGTCTGACCTTTGAACTTACTCGAACCCAGATCATCCTCCTTCAGGAAAGATGCTCCAGTTATAAAACTAATAAATCGGTTTTTTTTTGAGTTTAGGTCATCTCTTACTCGCGTAAATGCGCGTATATCCACCAGTGTATTCAACAGTCGAGACCGGATTTTCATCAGAGTCCGAAAAGCTGCGAAAATATCTTCAATTAAAATGGTGTGACTGCTCGTTTGTTTAGGCATGACTACATTTGGATCTCGCGAAATAGTGCGAACCTCAGCTAAAAGATTTGAACGTAAGGCTATCATATAAAATGACAATGAAAGGATATAGATGAAGTAGTAACTCGAAAAATACTTGAGATCTCTATTGATAAATTTGATTTTCCGATGGATAAAATGACAAACCGCAAGTGATTGTTGGAAGCCTCTGGGTTGTTACGCAAAAATATCCGATACCTGGATTATGTCAGCAAGTTTGCAGCAATTACAGCGTAAAATGATTGCTGGAGCCAAAAATGTTATCGAGCGAATCTAAAGAGAAAGGTTAACAAGTCTGCGGCAATTGTTGCATCAGATTGGCAATGCATCTGAAGTCGGGACTGAACTCTATGATCGACTGATGGTACGGTTACTATCATCGGAAGATAAAATGTTATACACTTGGTGTAGAATAGTCATTGTAGCTCAAATTATTTTGATGCACTACATCAAAATTTTGATAGCCATACTCTGAGGTGTGTTAGCAGTGATTTTAGCCAGAGCATTCGGCGGGAAGTATTACTTAAGTTCCATAGTGGCGTAGAAAATCATAGTAATATAATTGTAAATTCAAATATGAAAGGAAGATCTTGGCAGCGATGTATGACAATTTTTAATTTCTATTTTAATGCATTGATATGTCTCTGTAGGTGGTCTTCGTTAAAGTTCTGTTTTGGAATGTTGAAAGTCGAAGGACCGAAAAATCTTCGATCTATGAAAGGCTCTGAAATTTTATTGGAAGTGAAACACTAATTAGTATACTAATTCAACGATTTCTTGCTGAATCTTCTTGATATAGGATTAGATTCTTCAAAGTATTCTAAAATGATTAATTTAAATAAAAGTCTGAACTGAGAAAATTCTGCGTGCCTAAATCCGCGCTACAACACAAATTAATTTACCCCAGTTTATATATTTGTTCTCCACATATTGCCACTATTACACGATCATTATTACAAAAGTAAATTTCGTATTGCGACCAATATTCATAGATGCAATATTCTCATGCATAACATCAACTGACCATTTCTCCATTTTCAGAAATGCCTCTAGAAAGAACAGTTTGCCACAAATTTTACGTCTCCAACTGATGCGAACCTCAATTAAATGCATTAAAACCGTCAGCTGAATGGGAATATGAATATAAATCAAATGCATATTCCAGTGCATTTTATTTGGAATGAAGCTGTGAGCATCAAAGGCCTTATCAAAGCATCCACAAAATAAAAAGTATTTCATTAAAATTATATTGTTTAAATTTCAGAGAGTTGATTTTTCGTCACCAAAATTGTGTCAACATATCGTGCTCTATACTCTCAAGCGACATAAACGAATAACCCTCCAAATCCCTCACCATTTGGAACGGTATGTCATTAGCGAGCCGAATGGAAGCAAATCATTTTTGATGTTCTATGTATAAGGTGAAAGTTTAATAACACAAGTACTTGGAAATTCTCCAAACATTTCACAGATTCTCAATACTTAATGAAAGATATCAACCAAGAAATTTTTTGAATTATGTAATTCAAGTGATGTTGGTAAAAATTCAGTATCTTAAAATAAAGAGATATTAACTTATTTTAGATATTTTATTCGAGTTTATTAGTTCATTTATTCGAGTTTACCAAACTTATCAAAGACCGAACGCAAGAGCGAAATGAAAGCGAGATACATTGACGCTTAATTAATAGGAAGGCCAATGAAAAATTTCCATTCACTTTGGGAACTATTGAAAGCTTTTTCTGTGATAAAAAATCTCAGCCAAAAAGACGGAAAAAATAAATCCGCCCTGTCAAGGAAAGAAGGGGTATTTCGTGTGACAATGGGGGAATATGAGGGAATATACCACCAAGGGCCTACAATGATGATCAGTTGAATAAAACACTGTTTTAAAGTAACCAAAGTTTATAGGAAAGAGGGATAATTTATCATTTTATTCTCTAGAGATTAAGAAATGTTTCGCATCAAAATCATTCATTAAATTTTTCACACTGTTCATTCTTAATGCTTCTGAAATATTTTAAGTTCCTACAAGAACATAAGCTGTAGATACATACATATAGCTGTAATACATACTTCGAAGGTTAAGGTAAATACGGTAACGAATCATGCCCCGTTTTAATTTTCAATGGCGTCAATTTTATATTACAATAAGAATTTAAAAGATGATTGAATCAAAAAGCTTGGATCACCGTTTTGATTCTTATAGTTGTTAGGGCGGTAAATCTTCATAGAAATTCTATGTTTAAGAAGTTAGAATAACTTTTTTAGGTCATTAAAAATAAAAAGCAAATCTTTCGGCAAGGTTTGAGAAGCTTAACTGGAGAAAAGTATTCAGAATTAGGTAATCTAGGATTCTGCTAACGCTCTAATAGGAGAGAATAAAATATCCGGATTTATGAAAATTAGAAAAATTGATAAAGAAAGAATAATAACGGATAAAAGTTAGCAGGGATGTGAAATTATATAAGTTTTTGAAAAATCTGGCGATATCAAAAAGAAAAAAATTCTCCCCGGCGGGGAATCGAACCCCGGTCTCCCGCGTGACAGGCGGGGATACTGACCACTATACTACCGAGGACCGGCGAAGAACATACGCGTCAAACGCCAAGCAGCGTTACCACCAATGGGAAGTGGCAGCGATAAGAGCTGATGTGGAAACGTATCACGTTTTCCTGCGTTAACAACGTGATTTGCCTCACTTCTTAAAATAATGTACTTGAGACACTTAAAATATATCGATTTCTAATTTCTCCATAAATTTCTCGTGAAAACCAAATGGAAAATAATTCTTCCGCATTACGCTTAGATAACGTATTCCTTATCTTACGTAAGATTTCGTTGTTGAACGATTCTCATACATGCAATGCACCGTTTGAGTGCGGATAATGTGATAGGACGCACATTTTCGTATGAGATCTAATGAAGCGCGCTTCCTTCCCATGAGAAATGTTCTTAGACCATGTATCAAAGAATAGAGCCGCTTTTTGTTCTTTTGATAAAATGAAAGATAATACAAATAAACGGGAGTTCATACAATATCCTCAAATCATCACTATTTGGAAATTAAATGACTAAAATTTATACAGAGGTAAAGAAAATTATTCCAATTCTAAGTTCGTTCATACTCCTCATGACTCTATGGGATTTTCGTAAAGACATGTCCAATCTGCCATCACGTGGTCTTTTACGCCATCTTCACAGTAACATGGACGATTTTAAGTTACAGAGCTACAATCGATAATTCCCATTTCTCTTATCTTACAGGTGCCTAATGGCAAATAGACGGGTAAAGTTATACATCCACTGGTAAAATTCTACATTCTATCTCCTTAACACCTTTACCTAATAGAGACTGATTCCAAAAGTATTGGAGAACTAGCGGGTATGGATTCAAGAAACGGAATTTGACAATAACAATACGAATTTAAGAAGACCTGAAGATTGCAAAATATTTTACATTACATTTACATATAGACCCTGCAAACCGCCACTAACGCATGGCAGGGGGTGTGAAACACCGAAAACCCTATATACCTTTGATTGCTGTTGGCTTCTCTAATACTTCGCGGAAAAAATTACTAGAAATAACTATCTGTCCTGGCAACAATTTCCCTGTAACGCTTCATCGTTTTGTCTCGAAGATCACGTACGCTACTAACTGGTATAACAATATCAACTATCTCCTCCCCGAGATCCGTAGTGATAAATTTATTAAAAAGCTTCCTACGGTAGTCAAGTCTTCTATCACTAAGCAAATCCCAACCGAGGGATTCTATCATAGCTGAAACACTGCTGTCAAATCTGAAATCTCCCTTAACAAATCTACCTGCCCTACGTTGAACCATCTCAAGGCTGGAGGATAATTATTTTAAGGAATATTATTTTCACAACTGGAAAATTGAAAGTAACCGCGGAAGTTTGTCTCTCATGGCCGTATTTTTTTGTAGATAAATTAGTAATTTTGTCAAACAAGTTTCCTACGCTAACCTTCCCACTAAATTTCTACCTTTTTTCCCTCTCAATTCCTACTCTTTCATTTTTTTCCTTCAAATTGTATATTGGTCTTTCTTTCATTCAGTATACACGACAGTAATCATAGATTCTTTCCTGCCTTCTCCCTCCAATAATCCCTATCATGCGACATTACCATCGAAGCTGATTCGGCTAAGCTTTTCTATCGGTATGGTCTTTATGGACATTTGCATGATTTCTTTATTCGATCGATGCCTCGATCACACACTTCACAAGCTTATTTTTGCTGATTTTTCTTCATCGCCAACGTTTCTGAATGGTAGGGGATGATGGGATGCATAATATTGCTGGAAAGTATAAATTTTTCTTTCTTAGTAATCATCTATGACCATACTAAAATATTTGATCTCAAGTAGCTATTCTCCCTGCACGATTCTATTTCCTTTACCCCTGTTAAATTCCTAATCACGCGTGAAATAACTGCAGCGGTATGGTCAAAGAGAAAGGAATCCGACTCTCCAAAATTTATATTCATCTATTCGATCCGACCGCCCATAAGGAATCCGTCAGCATGCAAATGCCGTAATCTCTAAGTTAGCAGAGCTGTAAATAAACCATTTACTTCTATAATACTCTCTCTCTCTCTCACTATCCCTCAAAATATGCCTGCCTCCTCTACCATTTATGAAAAGCCAAGAATTTCAGTACCTGAGCCAAATGCTCTTCTCCCTCAGCTTAGGTATGCCTACGTTTCTTTTCAGTAATATGGATGATTTTAATTTAAGGAGCAATATTCGTTATTTCCTATTTCTCTCATCTTAAGAGTGTTTAATGACAAATAGACAAGTAGAGTTCTACATCCATCAGTGAAATTCTACATTCTCGAGATATTCATATCTATTGCTGACTTCGACTAAACCCTCTTCTCTGAGGACTTTGAGTGATTCTCTGATCCTCTTATATTATCTTTCTCGAATTAATATTATGATAACTTTCAATATCCTGCCAACGATAACCTAGAGACATGAAAAGACACCGGTGGCCGGGCGACCCTCCCCCGAAGTATCCGACGGGGAGCTTGAATTAAAATCAGACAATAAAGCGTTTTCTTGATCACTATATATTTTCTACATTAACAAGTACTATCTTCTTTCTTCTACTATCAAGAAAAAATGGTAATCTAAAAGTTTATTGGAGATTGGATCATACGGAAATGTCATAAAACCTTCCCTTTGGCAAACAGAAGCCGATAGTAATATACTATACTTAAATAAATTTCGTCCAGCAATTTTTTTTGGAACTTCCGTTACGCGTATTCCGAAGATGGAACAAGAAAAGCAAGTCATACGTTTCATCATTAAATTAACTCAAGTGAAAGCTTGACTTACTTTTACGATGAATTTTGATATTCATATATTTAGCAGTTGCTGATAATCAATTTAGCTGGGCAATTTGCAAATATTTTGAAGATTGGAAGTTGTTTGGCGTAACGCATTCTGTTACCATCGCAATTACCAAGGGAATATAGCGTAACTACTGCCAAGGTGAATTTCATAGTTTAAAAAAAGAGAGGATTGATTTGGAGCTATTCGCATCGATTTAGAGGATAAAAATCTTTTGGTATTCATCGTGTCGTCTATTTGATATTTTGACGTAATTTCTTGAAGATTGCAGTAACGAAAATACTAACAGTATATTCGTTTATTGCTTGGTTTCAATCATCATCATCAGCTGCCCTTTTAAAACGAATAAGAATAAATAATGTAGGTAACATATCCACTGATATAAAATCAATAGTAAGTTATTTTAAATCTCAGCAAAACAGGATTCGAGTATTACATGAAAAATTAAAAAATAGTTACCGGGCGCATTCTCAGATTTATATTTTAACTCCATATTCGATTTATCAGCGTAATTTACAAAAAAACGAAGCAGAGAGAGTTAAAACGAGAAGTTGTGATTTTTCGACGAGAATGAATCATAAATAAAGTTGAAGAACCCTTTTGAAATATTATAGAATGGTAAAATCATCTTAAGCAACGTAAAAGATACAATCGTCGATGTAAAAAGCATTTGAAAATAAAAGGATTAGCTCAAGAAACGATGCGTTGCGGAAATGCCCGAAAATGTAAAAGAACTATAATACCAATCAAAGATATGTATACATAATTGAAATTCGTAAAATAAAGAACTCAGAGATTGTAACGATAAATGTATAAAAATTATAATAAACAAATCCTTAACAAATGATATCATACAAATCGCCGTGGAAAGATATTTGATGTCAAATCGATCCTCTCGCAGAACAAACGATAAAATTACCTGACAGTAAAACCACCAAGATACTAAGAGGAGAGAAGTATGAAGGTTCAATCTGAAGTGAAAATGACGTACACGTTTACCTTGGATTCTTGAATTTTGGTCGGAATTTGAGGACAACAAGTACATACAATCAACAGAAATTCCGTCGAATGAGTCATTAATGATAGTTCAAAATGCGAGGAGTATATACAAATTAAAATATTTTACTCATACATAGATAAGACATGGGATAACTATAAACGTAGATTAGACATAAGGTACGAGTACAAAGGCAGAAAATGGTCTATGCATTAAGATGAAAGGAAAACCAAAGGAGGGAATTAAAAAATTATGCCCAATTTTGGAAACTGAATATAACGGAAGAGAAAAAGTCCTCGCATACGCTAAGGCTTTTATTCAGAAGGAAATATTTATGGGTGAAAAAGAATAAGTCCTTAGGAAGAAGCTAATAAAATTCTATATGAATTAAGGTGTAGAGAAGGCACGAATGATACAAAATAATGTATTTCTTGGAAAGTTTCGATATAAGCTAGATTCCGAAAAATTCACGCAGATATGTAATAGTATGAGAGTAAATTATTATGTTCAATAGGAAAGTTATTTAGATAGAGCAACGTATGACGATGAGATACATCAGAAAGAATCCAAGGAGAGTTAGAATGTAGGAAAGCATTATTAAGTAATAAGTACGACTTGATTGTAAGAGAAGAAAAAAGATATCCGTAATCGTTAGAGAAGGTCATAGGAAGATAGAAAATGAATAACTGGGAATAACAGTGAATTTAAAATCTGCCGAAATGAAAAAAACAGAACGGGTACCATAATGAGTTAATAATATGCCTGAAGTCATATCTGAAATAGATCGACTACATATTCTAAAAGTAATAATCTACATTTATCTCAGAGCGTATTATTAATAAGGAGGATTAAGGATTCATAAAATTAAAATTTTTTTACAATACAATGTTTTTTTTATCAGTCTCGTTGTCATGAATGGCATACTTTTAATGAAAAATTTTATTTATTTCGCTGGAAATAATACGATAAATAAACAAAAATTTCTTTGGCAAACTCGAAATACTATTG
The DNA here is from genome assembly GCA_036926295.1 of Pachydiplax longipennis. Lineage (NCBI taxonomy): Eukaryota > Metazoa > Arthropoda > Insecta > Odonata > Libellulidae > Pachydiplax > Pachydiplax longipennis. Next base: position 39,161,819 of record JAVFKF010000009.1, on the reverse strand, counting down.
TATGTGATAATTGCCTGAATAGGAAATTGAAAGAATATGTAATTTATAATAATAAGAAATGAAAATTATGTATCCCATTGACTGCATTGCCTTTAAAGTTGAATGAGAATCGTCGTTGTTCTTTAATAATTCATTTTACACGAGGTGAATCCAAAACTAAATGGAAAACAATTTATTTATTATGCCTTTATTCTTTGAGATTATTTTTAAAATTTTGACTTTAGCTATTATCGTAATTAATTTTTTTATGTTTGGGGTTTATAAATATAAATACATAGAGCCCAGGTAATTAATTGGAAAATTCCAATCCTAATTTTTAAAATGAAGTCGATAATAAATTAGTATATTTGATAATACTATTGTTTTGGTTTCAGAGAGAGGTCGAAAAAAATTTTGAACTAATAACATTAACTGCGGCCGCTAAATTAACTTTTTGAAAAGCATCTATTTCCATTATGTATGTCGATAGTCTTTTGCGTCAATCGCCCAGAATAAGAAAAACAGCCTTCAAAAAACATTTGCTAAGAAAGGCACGACTGTTTTCGAGCATCTTTTAATTAAACTTGCCAACATTTACTTTGTTTTGACTGGGTGTAGAGCTGCGTTACCTTTATCTGCGCTATGCTATACACTAGTCTATAACGGAACACATTTTACATCTGATGGAATATTTATCCGATTTTCCGGCATTTTCAAGATATTTACTGTGAAATTGTGTGCGAAAGACAATGAGATAATATCATTGTAAGAACATTCCATGATACCTAACAAATTCATACTCAGAAAAAAATGTGCATAAAGGTATTAGAATATCGTAATATCACCAGAATGATTAACAAGCCATTTTTCCACGAAAATATTTTTAAATTCGCAGTTAGCAAGTCCATTCTAAATTTCCCATGATAAACTAGATTTCTTCTGGATATTTGGTAGCCAAGCAGTCATACTAATCAACATACATTTTATTTAAGTTTATTACGGTTTCTGAGTCAATTGCCATAGTATCAATCTGTTGCGCATTTAATGTAATTCAAATCGGCGTTTTATCAGCCAGAAGAAAGTCGATCCAGAACGTCATTCCCGGCATTTTTTGAATTGTGAGACACAGCTAACTTCGTAAGCTAAACCTCCTTTCTGGCCGAAATTCTACGGAAAGAACGAGCATCATCAGCATTAGTTGCAGACTGAAACAGTCTATTTTGTAGAGTTGTTGAATGGAAGATACGAAGGATCTTTGACATTGGCTTCAGTATTTATCCTGTATAACACATTGGCATAAGAATTACTTTTACCAATTAATCAAATTCAGACCCAGCATTTGTTTTCTACATTTTAGAAAGTAAATGGATGATGAAAATTTACATAAAGACAAAAAGTCTAACGTTAAACCTCATAAACTCTTCGACTTCAAATTCATAATATGTGTAATGCATAAGAAAGACAAAACCGTGTAACCCGACTTGCTAATTAGCACTTAACTTCGACTCTTCCTAGAACTATTTCTAAACATCCTGATGTGAATCAAAAATTATTTCTCATTTCCTAATTTCTAGGTAAACCAAGTAAAATGCAACAATCGGCGCATTTCTGTCACTTTCCTCCTTTTTTCTTTTATTCGATTTTCAAATCATTCCGTTATTTCTGGGGCATGTAAATGTAAATTACAAACGGCTGAATGATGATTTTTAAACGCACTCTTATTCGAAAACTCAAATTCTTCTATGCTTCCTCTAACTTCACAGGCCGGACTTTGTGTCACGAAATCATAAAATAGAAAATCTTTCAAATAGAATTGCCAGTTGATTTTATTGAGAAAACCTGATAATGAGCCAACAGACCAGATGATGGCGGTCGTAGCGACGGAGACAGTGAAACCGGTTGTTTTGACAGAATCGAGATGCATTGAAGTTTTTCTTCTCTTAATTCTATCCATTCTTGCAGGTTCATACGACGTGAAACTTGCTGAAATTTTTCATTCAAAATCTAAAGAAGTAACATCACGCAGTAAAATAATTCTCTTCTTTACGTACCGCAAAGCAACACTAAAGGAAGAAATTTCACGAAAATTATATGAAATCGTTTGCCAGTGTTTTAAAATATAAGATTTCGTCATTATAACCAGCTGCATGATTGTTTAAGCGGTTAAGATGATAGTGATGAATATATTCAGTCTTTGAGGATGTCAAAAGATCAAAATATGGAGATGGACTTCATAAAGAATATAGCAAACCAAAATTTTACCCCAATACAATCGCAAAGGTGCCAATTTCAAGCAAAAACGTGGGGTGACTGAATTTCTCGCTACATAATATCGAATTAAACTAATTTAGTTAAACATCACTGCACTAGGTAGGCTAGGATTATCATAAATGAGTTTAAGAATTACAGAGTATAAATTGTCAATAAGAGCTTTTTGAAAGGCTGACTTTGATCCCCTAACATACAACATATCTCTATTAAAGATAAGTGGAAGGAAAAATATCGTAACACTAAGATGAACTGAATGAAATTGATATGATCAAGATCAGTACTTCGTTGCAAAGGGTTTTTTCTTTTAACTGCTACTAAACTTAAGCTGTTAAACTAAACGAAGCGAGGCACTGTAACTTTCCCTGTGTTAAATCTTGGTATAAGAAGCTAAATAAATAATTGATACCGTAGTAGAACGTGATATCAATCATTTGTAAAGAAGCCTGAAATATTTATTCCAATTCCCTCATTCAAAGTGTACAAAGAAAGAAGAGCAAAATCTCACTATTTAGTTGTCAAAAACCGTTTCTACGCAGCAAATTTGCAGCGGGGACAAAGGATCGATAAACGGCCATATCTGTTTTCTTTTACGTAGTCTACGGCGCATCTAGTTCGCATACATTACGTCGTTTGAAGAAGAATATTGACGAGGAAAAGACCAATACTGACAAGCCGTAGAGGGGGAATCCATAGTTACATCCATAGCTTTGAATTCCGGGAATTTTGAATATGGTATTTTCTCCGTTCAATAGCTTGAGTTTAAGTTTTTGTTTTAGAAAGCACCTGTACACTTGCACAATCAGTCAGACGTTCAAAATCCACCTCAAGTGTTCACCAAAATGAACTCGCTGTGGCGTAGGTCGCGCTTGTTGGATATTTCCAACGAAATCAACAAATATCCAACCAAGTCTTGTAATACTTGTTGTTTGATGATTTATAATATACGGTAAAACAACGAAGTAAAACGTGCGACTTCATTCGACCAGTGCATCTACAATAGTTTCGCCCAGTAATGTTTTATTTGAGTAATACCAGCTTCCGAGGATCCCAAAATTTGAATCATCGGTATGCCTATTCCTTTAAAAATCATCGATTTATTGAAATATTCCGAATATTTTTTGGTCATATAACTATAAGATTACCGAAAGTAGCCCGCACAATCCTATCCTATGACTACCGAGGTTTTCGAAACGACACTTTGCGTACGTCATTAGCAAACGTTGTTCGTTCACGATGGTATTTTAGCCACTTTCTGCAACAAATCCCCGTATTTAATAGCCTTGTTTATACCACCAAAAAGACAAGACGGGAAATATTCTCTTCAAGTTGACTCGACGAATGAATTCATGTTCTTACATACAATGATGAAGTTAAGCTATTTGAATGTAGGCAATACGCTACTCAAGAGTGGCCTGATGAGGCCTCTCTTATGCATCCGAGTGATAATGTGTGCCCTGATTATGATGGAAAAAGGTGCTCACCACTGTGATAGTGAATCAACTTCGTCAGCTGAAATTTTCGTTAGCCTAAATGATATTTCTTCAGTCATATTGATGTCTTGTTAAGCCTAGAACATATGTAACGAACTATCGAAAGGGGGTTACTACTTCATTTTACTAATGAGCAAGCGTGGCCAAAAGGGACTGATTCACCATTAGGCGCACTAGGCACTGGCTTTTGGCTCTTGAAAGGGGACGTTATGTCGTTTTTTATGGTGACTCTTTTGGTGGGGCCTCGAATAGGTCCTTGAGCCTGCGATTGGTGAAATTCGCCCCTAGTGGGCAGTAACCATTTTGCTATGGTAATGTCTGAACGTTTCGGTAATGTCTGAATCAATCAACGGATCCATACTATGTTATAGTAATATTGTGTAACGCTGTATGTATGTGTAGTAGTAATTACGGGACTTCTGAAAAAGTAAGGGATTGCATGACAGGGTGATGTAATAATAATAATAATAATAAAAAGACTTTATTTAGGGCGAGATTGAGACTATAAAGTCTCCTCTTACATCTAACCCTTCGTCATATAAGATTAAAAAAGAGATAGCTTGAAAAAACAGAGCAGAGAAGAAGACTAACTTGTGGATTTAAAAACCTAAGCTAAGGGCTTAGGAAAAAATTTCCACTGCAGGAAAACACCCTCAAGAAGGGGGGTGTGAAAAACCTGCGAAACCTACAGATCGGAAAGCTAAGATTAGGGAAAACACATAAAAACAGCTTATAAAACACAAGAAGTACTGTGAGGTTCTACCCCGTGACCGCTATGGTAGCCGAAAAGGCCTATAATACACCCCGAAAAATCCAGTAAAAACAGTTACAAATAATATTATAAATTTATTATTTAGTTGTAAGGTAAATATATGTATGAAATCATTCTGTGGGAATTGTATGTTTATCAAGTATGTATTTTATATAAATTATGTTTATCACGAGTATATATGTATGTAGGTATAAAAAACTACCACCAGGCTTACAGCCTACCTGCAGTTTGTGTAATAATAATAATACGCCAGTTCTGCAAAACTGCGAGTAAACCTACTTCAACAATCGAAAAGATTTTAGCAGCGTTACTCGTTAACTGAGGTAGCCTTGTATACAGTTTTACTGTTTCATAAACCATGTATCAACACACTTTGTAACATCCTCGTAGCTGCTACCATATCTCGATTACTATAAGCTTTAACTTTATCTTTTGGTAAAAGAAAAATGTATCTTTTCTTTCCTTTTGTGTCAATCACTGTTTGGCTAACATAAGAGCTACTGAGGCATAAGTGATGCTGAATTTTGGCATTGATTCTGGTCTTCACTTGCTGAATGCTATGAAGAATAATATTCATGAGGTTGTTGTGCTGCACTTACATGCATTCAGTGAGTAAAGTAGGGGAAACAACCTCATTCCTCACTTCTCCTAGTACACCTCTTTCCCTCAAAGCTTTTGGTAGCTACAGGTGAAGATTTGAGGCTCAAACCATCCTTCGGAATACTGCATAGAAATTCCCCTCACATTCAAGTACGCTTAGGGTCAATTAAGAAAAACAAATATCAACCCACACTCATTCACAGTATCTCCTTTATTCCACCACTACATAAATTCCGAAATCCCCCATGATCGCTCACGTTTATGACCAGTTAAACGATCATTCAAACCCTCTTAAACACCCAGGGTTGACCTCTGCTCCCCACGAAAATTCGTCCGAACGCCGAAAACGAATTTCCCTTTTTTATAATAAAAACGGGGGAGCGTCCATTTTAAGGGGCATTACCGAGATACCGAATTCACCAATAACCCATTATCACGGCTTGTCACTACTGACCAGAGGCCTCCCTTTTCGTGCGTGACATAATTTATGAGCGGCCCTAAAAGAGTTTGGGGGAAGGGAAGAGGGCAGGTGAAGAGTGGAATAAAAAACCGGCGGCGCTGCGGAGGGAGTCTATTTTTTATGAAGGGGGGGCATTCATCCGCGACCCTCACCCAAAATACCACGCCGCTCTGCCCAATTCCATACTTCTGATGGGGGATCGATTGGAGAGAGGAATTAAATTTCCGATCGCTGCGTCATATTCCGTGCATTTAATTACGCTCGAATGTGGGTGAGAAATTTCGCCTGCGGGCCCAAACGTTTTATCTGCAGTGGGGCATCTACTGCTCGCGACCTTCTCTCTCTCGTGCGGCTCAACACCTTCTCTACCCGAGCGTTAAATTTCGCTGCATTTTTATGAGCGATTTAAAAAAAGGCTGCACGTGAAACAATCCCTGAAAATTTTCAAAATGAAGCCGATTTCATGGCGGAGTGGTTACCAGAAAATCGACCCTGAGAACCCAGGTTCGAGTCCCAGCTATCTGGGAGTTTCTTGGCTGGGAAAGACGTGGTTGTATGTCTCAAAGGGAAACGGAAATGAAAATACCGACACACAATTATTGAAAACACTCGCCAGAAAAGTGTGAGATCTGGGTTCGAATTCCAGTCATTTCGCTAAATCATGAAAGAATACCTGCACGAATATTAGGAGACCTGGGTTCGAATTCCAGTCATGTCCCTATTCTTCACCACTTCACAATATAACTATCCGTGCAAAGATATTTCATAACCTTATTCCATGGTTTTGCGTATCGACCACTGTTACGATTTACCTTCCTTGTCGCAATTTTTCAGTAAATATATGTATGTGAGGAATCCGATAATTAATACAAATAGACTGAAGAAAATTTACCAACTGTATTATAACGGAATTTCGAAATACTACGGAGAAATTGCTACCGAGTCATCCGGATTCGAGTTTTAAAAAGCAACAGAGTCGGCTATCAATTAGTTGTTCTAGAGAAGGGGCCCAAGGTGGCATGTGAATGTATCCTTGTTAGATAATTTCTCATCATCATCTCATCTTCGAATTTAATAAATGTAAATTTCATTAATTATTTGAGCCAATTTATAACTAATTTGGTCAAAAACGATAACTTACCCATTGCTAGACTTCGTAAAATAGATAACGTCAGGGTTATGCACAATGATTTAGTGTCACACTGCCAAACAACTTCTTTCTTTTATCAAATATGGCACTCTTTCGACATAAAGTTCACTATGAGCGAAATTGAGATGTTTTCCTCTCTGTCCTGATATCTTCTTCATTCATGTAAGAGTCGTTATATAAGTATAATTACAACATAATTCAGATAGTGTTGGCTGGGCACGGATCCCATTCTCGTTGGTCAAAACACGATCAGAATTAATCTACAAAATAAATCAATCGCGTAATTGACACTTAGACATCTGAATGTCGTATCATTCGATTGGACTAGTGCACAACGCAAATAAAGACAAATCAAAAAACCGTTATTAGAGCTTACCACTGATGGCTATAATATTAAAAGAGTCACTAATCCTTCAGCTAAAGAAGTTTAAAAGAGACTCAGCTTCAGTTTAAAAGAGTCACTAATCCTTCAGCTTAGCTGAACCGTTATAAAACTTAAGGTTAAAAAACTATCACTCCTATCTTGAAGCAATAATATATCATGTAATTTTAAGCAATAATATATCATGTAATAATATATCATGTAATTTTTAATGAACGGAGGAGGCAGGAAGAAGAAATAAAAATTCGGAATCAATGTAAACGATCTCCAATGTTAGGAGATTTCGAATTAAATGATTTTTTTGCTGGTCAAAGGACTAAATTAGAGCCCGTAATCTCATTATTTAAATATTTCAAACAACCCGAACCCGACGATGAAATATGTAAACTTCTATGTTGTTTGCCGGGAGCTACTTATACTGTTATATCAAGACGATATTTTGAAATATCCGATGTCAAAGTCGAGAATTTATACTATATATTGAACTTGAATGGAGGAGAAACAGACGTAGACTAATCTAAGAATCGCAGAATAATTAAAAACAGCAAATTTATACTCCCCAGAACAAGTGAGAATATACTCGTAAAGCAGAGGATAAGAGGGTAGGCTACGAAAAATGAAATTAATATGGAGTTGTTAGAGAGAATAATAAGTAAAATTAAAATGTAAGAAGTAGAAAAAATTGAATACGATGGACAATTCAAGAATGTAAAAACCTACAGAAGGCATACCGGAAAAACGTAGGTAAATGGAAACAAATCTTTGAAATTAAACAGGAAAAGGGCAGACCGATGAAAAATTACCGTTTTAATCACTTATTCGTACTTAAGAAATTAACCGTAGATTTTGAAGCATTGTGTATCACGTCGACATTACTCTCTTGCACCCAGCGTTTAGAAATTCAACTTCTTATCATTTAAACCATGAAGCAAGGTTTCATGAGGGAGAATGAACAGTTGATGAAGGCTAGAGATTGGACGAGAGTTGGTTGTTGGTGAACACTAAATGCCGCGAGCCTCGATATGGTCACCCCAAGATTCGTGAATCGGTTACTTCCGTTGGCGAGATGATCCCTAATATCCTGGATAGAGATCCACGTAGATACATCATAAACTGGCTTTCTACAACAAATTGACCAGCTGGAAAATTTTTATTTCCTTTCATCCATCTAAATAGAGAGCATAATTCAATATTTTTATTCGTGCTCGCCTATAAATGAATTGATGAATAGACCGTTTCGAATATCAATTGTTACATCAACTGCTCAGCATGGCTCTATCTCCCTCTTCTCCTTGGTAACTTATTTGTACTTACAATTTACCCACGATCTGATAAGGAGTATCAATTAAAATTCGATTTTGATTATTCTCACGGTCACTATATATTTACTACATTTATCACAACAAATTGAAATTTAAAAAGTTAATTGGAGATGAGCTCATAAGAAAATCGTCTTAAATTACCCCCTGACATGTTTCTAGATCATCCCCTGGCTAGAATAAAACCAGAATTAAAGCAAAATATAAATTTTGCATTCGATTTCATTTTTCATGCGCGATGAAAATTAAAATTAAAAAATTTATTTAATTTGAAAACTTTGACTAACTAGGCATCTTATACCGGAATTCAGGTTCACATTTTGGATTTTAAGAAAATAAATCACACTGCAAACTAAATTTCATCGAAACTGCCTACTACTCTGCCGCAGTGATGCAAGAACTTTAATCCATCAAATTTTTATTAATTGCACTATATTGTGCAATAAATTATCTCATTCTATTATTAAAGCCTCATAAATCGCCTTAGTGATGTCATGGCATTCTTAATCTATTTTCAAAATGAAGTGGATGCTATGAACGGGCTTGATTTATGGAGATATTCCTGCATATTTTTGTGGTTTACTCCAGTTCTTAAGTCTATGATTGTCGCTCACATCATGAAGAAGGACGCAGTGAAATATTATATTGGGATTGTAAGACAGCTTGCTTGCTTCGCCAAAGATTATCATGAAAGAGACAATATGCGCTACAATAAATTGTAATTTTACATTACAGTAAATTGAAATCCCAAATTATCATTCAATCACTGTAATACAAATATTTTATACTTTATATAACTACTTCCTAATTCATTTTTAGGATTTTCTCCCCCTTCTTAAATGGGTATAAAAGAATAAAATGGTTAGAAAAATACCTTTGGCACTGAAACGGGCTATCTAAAGCTACAATAAAGGATATTGGATAGAAAATAGTTTACATCGTTTTCCGGAAAGGAAAATGAGCTTGGGAAGGATCAGCGTAGGATTTTGAGGAAGGGGCTCAAATACAGCGAAAGGAAGTGAAAGTCAGCGTTCCCACTTACCTAGAGCGAACTGCTACTAGAAGGAAGTGGATTCAGAAAACAATGGAGTTTCTTCATAACGGGTCCAACAACCTTTGAAATCAAGAGGAAAGAAAGAAATCAAACGGATGGAAAAATTCTGAATACAAAACAAACAAAAAATTTCTTTAAAAATTAAAACCATGTACCACTATCCACATTAGTTGCATTTACTTATGATTGAAAACTCACGAAATTTTGGGAATTGAAACTCGTGATTCCAAATTAAACTATTCTCATTCTTCAGAAGACATTATTGCTTTAATTACATTACAAAGAAAGGAAAATTAATCCCGAAGCTAGAGGAAGGGAAATTGTGTACTTACGAATGCATCGGGAACTAAATTTTATGTCAATCGACACAAGAATATTTACATCATATATTTGGCTCACATAAGAGCCGAAAGTTATAGACTTCAGAAAATATAATCCTCGCTAAAAAACGTACATACTTTAGTAGAGCACCCCGTATTTGAGGAACTAGGTTAAGTCCTAGGAAGGTGCTCCTTTGTCTATCTTACTATATATTACCAAACGAATAGTTAGGAAAATCATACTCAAGGCGCCCCAACACCAAAACCTAGATGCTTAACTAATCTTGCTTATTAATAATTAAAAGCATTTATAAAACTGCACTGGTCAGAGGAATGGGTTGAAATACTACTGGAGGATATTAGTAGACAATTATGTTCTCCTAAACTTAGCAGATTATGCGATACACCTTTCGAGTATATCTTTCGGTCTTTGATCTGGACGCCGATTCAGCTCTGATAGAGCCAAATAACCGGCTCAAATCTATTTCTCTATTTTAAATACACCCATATTCGGCAGACGAATATAATTGGTCCTGTAATCACATCTGTGAGCTGAAATATGTATTTCCTATCACCACTGAAACTACCAAAACATTGAACTTATTTTAACTATCACGCATGAAAAGGCAGTGACTATTTTTTTCCAGATGATTTAGGACAAGAGCAAAGAGGAATGTTTCAGAGTCAGTTCACGTATGAAACGTTTCACTTTCGATGATGAGTCTCGCTCTAAACCACTACATCCCTCACCCTACTCTGGGTTTGGTATAGCGTTTTGGATCTTCTAAAAGGGTTTATAAGGAAGGCCCTCCTTGGGCAAATACGCTTCAGCCCACCGCTCTGCTCTCAGCACGTCCGTCGCTTGTCCGATTTTCAATTTATACGGCTACCTTGGACCTTCCGACTAATCTAAGGCGTTGTGTTACTCTCTTATATTTAAAACGAACTGATCATCACGGCTATAGCTAGGAAATGGCTGTTTACTGGGAAAATCATTTGGTAGTTACTACGCAAGTTCCCTTGAGTGAACAATGGAAATAAAGACTTAAAAAACTGATTGTTTCGTGGGTAAGATTTTAGATGAACAAATTCACACTTGATGGACGAGATATTTAGATATTCAATGCATTTCATTAGCTTCCAATCCATAAAATAGAGGGGGTAATTTTAAATATTTTCAAAAGAGCAGAAGGCATAACGCCGATTATTCCCTAACTGGAGTCCTGTTTAAGGGTTCAAAAAATGCTGATACAACAACTATAAGAAAATTGGTTAGGAGGGGGCGAAGGAACTAAGGTGCTAAGGTACTTCTACACTTGGCACATCCTCATTTCCGCGGCTTTTCATCATGATAGTTTCGGTGATAGGTATATATCAGTAACATTCCGTAAATATCAGCAACTCTGTAACATTTTATAATCATTTTTATGTTTCTATAGAGCGTAATAAAGTAAAATACTTCCGAGACGCCTCCGCTTTAGGCGCTATTCAGCCTAGTTAGCAGTTTTCTCCCGGTTCCGGTCCCTTTCGAACGAAATACATGGTAAAGACACCGCTTAAGCAATCTACCTGCTTGTAGCGCGGATTTTTCCCGTCTCCAGATGCACTGCGACCCTCTAAACCTAATCCTAATTCGATAGACAACATTTTTTTAGATCATTTGTGTCGCCATCCTCTCTCCCCTCATGCTTCGCCTCGTCGCTAAAAAGATTACTTTTCTTTCTCTTATTTAGAATGACTAATTTTGTGAGAATAAAACCCCACTTTCAGAGGTGATACGAACTCATAGATAGAGTGATATCTTCTCCATCAGTTTTATTTCTGAGCAGAACGTTAAATTAAAAATTAACTCGATGACGTTTTCTTTCGACACAATGCCAAGGTGTAAACATATCGAATGAACCAGAAAGGAAAAGCGGTGCTTTTGATGGTTGTTGAGATAGGTCTAGGATAGATGTGTGAGATGAGTAGAGTGATGACCTCTCACCGCTGCTGTTAAAAAAATTCGTCATTCTTACCTAACAGCCTATCTGGAAATATTTTAATTGTAGAGTGAAAAATAACCAAAATTAACTAAGCAAGACGCTTTTTTAAGTGAAAAGCAGACTATTTATTCTCCAAAAATATGAAGAAAAGGCAAGCAACAACCAGATCAAAATGCAATCGCGCTTCTAACGTGGTTTTCGCTTGGTCTCTTGAAAAGCGTCTTAAACAGGTTTGAATAGTAATAATAATAATAATTTTATTACGCTCAGGGGTGTTCCCATTTAGCAACACAAAACACAAGTAAGAGTAAAGAAATGCATGAAAATACAAACAAAAGTGATGATTTGAATTAAGTGATGCTTCTCTGCAGAAATACAAAGAATGTGGAAATAAGAAAATTGCTCAGCAAAAATTAAGCACCGATTTATACCAACAACGACGATTCAGAACAAAATTAATAGATGCCATTTGTTTGGAAAAAATAAACAGAGAACAGTTTCAAAAAGAAAGACACAACATAAGTAAGCAGAGAATTTAGGACGTAAGACAGAAAACAAGGGAAAAAACTCATCTGACACAAAATATTCAATATAAACGTCAACAGCTAAGAGATGGTTGAATAACTTATCCTTAAAAACTCTCACCGAGCTGGAATATTTGATAGAGTCATTTAAACAGTTCCAAAATTTAGAGCCTTCGATCTGAAAGGAATTTTAATAAAATGTTCGAACGAGTTGTAGGATAAGTAAGTTGCTCGGATCCACTTCCAGTTAATCTGGTATTGGCAGTAGATAGCTGTCTTTCTCAAGTAAAGAGGGCAGAAATATAGCTGAGCTCCAAATTTTCCGAACACACAGAAAAGAAAAGATCCGCGCATGAACTTCCTTCTTTTAATTGACGAAAACCACGAAACGAAACGACAGTTTTACTGTATACAGTTTGTTAACTCAATGTGCTATAAATTTGCTTATTCGTAGTTCCGTGTACTAACGACAGTGCCTTTAGCAATCACCCCAATTCCAAGGTTTAGTACTCTTCAGCGTATAGTTTAAATTTTACTTAATACATTACGGGAGGAATAATCAGAGATTTCAGGACGCTGATTTTAAGGCAGTCATATTTTCAGCAATCAAAAATCAGGAAATTCATCGGACGAAATAATCTATTATTCTGAAATAATCTGAAACACTTAAACAGATTCATAATTCCTGAATTTTTAAGTTTCTTTCCGTGAAGGTGCCCCATATATTAACATTTTTTCGGTTCGCGTCCAACGATATCTTATGCGATTCGTTTTTCTGTGGGGATGGTTTCCATGAAATTTCCATAAATACATTCATAATTAATGGGGGCAAGTTGACTGAGAGATTTTTTAACCCAACTATGAGTCTACGTTCATATAATTGCTTGATTTAATGAAACGTTTGGAATGCAGAAAAAATACATACCTTGGATTCTGGCGCTTTACACCCGAACAAACTAAAAGAATGGACGTTGAAGGACAAGGTCGATAGAGATTGGTAAAGTTTTCATTCTATGGCAACGATTTCAACGCGAGTTTACTGAATCATGATCGCAAAATGATTACAGGTAATTTTTATTTGCAAATATCCCTCTTGCTTAAAACGAAAAAGACGCTCAACAATCCTGATTTGAAAAAAAAGTGACTTGACTGGGACTCGAACGCATGGCTTCTACTTTTCGGGCAGGTATTCTATCTACTGAACTACCAAGCCACATCCTTAGTAGTTCAGTTGTGAAAATACAAGAAAGTGTTAGACCTGGGCTTACACTTATACACTTCTTGTATAACCTTAGGTCAATCCGCACACTTTCCTGTGCTAAGTCAAAATTCATTACCATCATTTAATTCTGATTTGCAGCAGAAGAGTTTTACAGCAAAATACTTATTATTTACAAATAAATAAACCTCTTCAGTTAAAGTTCAATCGGTTGTCTAAAACATAAAAAATTACTCAATGAATATTTTATATTTGTGTTTATACCTCATATCTTTTGGTGATGTTCAAAGCAATGAGAAGGAATTAATGGAACTCAAACGGTGGGCAATTAAATAAATCAGCCATAATAATTTACTTGAAGGATTTCGATTTGGTATCGAATACGCCTAACTGATACGGCTACAGAGATGGCTGAGGATTCCCAGAAATTACAGGGAGGGAGTGAATAATATTAGTTAATCGATAGAGTGAAAATTCCGCCCCTAAAATAGAAGCTAATCAGGTCATTTAGTGAAATTAAATTTTATTTACTCAACATGAACTAAATGAATCGCATTTTCTACTTACTCGTAATTTGAAAAAAGAAATAATATTACACTAAGCCATGATGATGATAATATAAATAAATGGAACATAAAAATGTTACATTTTACATCCCTGTATATCATTAAATATTATACTCTTTAACGTTTATATAGAAGTATTATGGTAATTAGAATTAAAAATTCGATGATATCTAGGATCGAATAATCTATTACATCTTAGCTAGACCATCGGGCTTATTATGTAAAAGTTTTTTTATCAAGGGAACAAATCTAGACGAACCGCAAGGTAAACCGCAAACAATGATGGATGAAGGGAGATGTTGGTATCTGCGGCTAACCAATGTTCGGATTGAAACCTGTACACGATTATTATGGAATGAAGCGAACTAAAAAACACCGAGATGGTTAATTAAGTGGAAGAATCGGACGCTAGATGTGGCCAAATTAGCCAACTACCAGTGATGAGCAAAACTTTTATTTTTGCCGGCGCTAATGTCGGAAGAGTCAGTCGATCGGGGGCGTTTAAAAAAATATATCAAATTGCCGCTTCTGTCTCTTTCCTTCACTCACAAAGCCACTGGTGCATGTGACTTCTGTTTGAAATATTATACAAAATCGCAAGCTAGTCTGTTTCGAGCTAGTTTACTAAGTGGACACAACATTGTGAGCCTCGTTACGAAATCGTTATCTTACAATAAGTTTCTATTTCAGATGGATTATCAATTTTCTAGAACATAAATGATAGATGTTGCATGACGCGATTTGCTTCGGGAAAATTTTCCGCGGTGATATTCCGGCAGTATTACAATTGTTTTTTTTTCTAATTCTCATATTAATAGTTAATGCATTAGGAATTGATGATTCAGTAATGACTAATGCTCTTTAATCGCTCAATGCTGCATCAGTGGAATTTAAGTGATGCTTCTCTTATATCTACAAACAAGAAAGATTCCTAATATAGTAATATAGAATTAAAAGCCCTTAGAAAATGAGTTTTCTATGGAAGAATTTCGAGCAAACCTCATGTTTTCAATTCGTCGGTGTATACTTTTAAAAAACTCATGAACCTATCTACCAGTTATCATTCTTGTATTTTTATCTCAGATAATGTCTTCATAGACCCAAAACTTGAGACACATTACGCTATGATCTCATAAACTAAGAATGACCGATGAAACATAAACTTAGTGGTCTTAGATCTTTCTGTCACCTTTTTCTGAGTATCGGAAATACATTCGATTTTAACGTATGCTAACTTGATTTCTGGAAAGAATTAGTGCATTCCTATAATAATTATCAGAGCGATGCAAAATTATTAAATGAACGCCAATCATATTTATCATTCAATCAAATCACATTAATCAGGATCTAATTATATTACTCAGTTAGGTAAACGAAAATTATGCTAAATTTTTACTCATATTTTATTATCCTGCAGCTTATCATGAAAGGGCCACGTCACAGAGTACATTCGATGAAGTCGACTTCTTTATAGGAGTATTTTCAGCAAAGAAAATTGACATAATTTATTGTAGTATTCATGCATATAATTTAAAGCAATGTAATTGAAGTAACTTCTAATTAAGAGAACGTGTCGGTGGGGTTAATCTTGAAATTACCATCTATACTATTAGCCTCATTGAAACCGTCATTTAGATTTTTGGAGTGCTTGAATTTTTAACGAAGACTGGAAAATTTATAATTAGTTTAGATTAGAAGTTTAGATTCTATTGTTTATCCATATACCAACGGTACACCATTGATTCATTGCTACTCGAGGTGAAGTAAAAGACATTACTTAAGGAAAGGTGAATCTCATATAGAAACAGGCTGAAACAAGGTTGGCCACATTAGATTCCATTAGCTGTCACAAGGAAGAATCTTCTGAACTTAGGAGCCTCAACATTTGCAGAGCTTCAAATTAAAATTTACAAGCGTGTACTTGTTACAGATAAAATTATTGTAAATTGAATAAACACTGAGAAATCCTTTTTGCTATTCAATTCATTATCGAAGAATCGTTGCTTAATCTATCCGCCCACTCTGATGGTAATAAGCCATAGATTATATTCTAAAGAGCTGCATGACACATTAGCGGTAATTTTGCCTAGTCTGGACTACGATCTCTAGCATATCTTTCGCCAAGAAGAAGAACATGTATCCAAACTGATTAGCAAATATTTGTAATAGTGAACATTTTCGAAACATCTTAAAACAAAGCTTTTGTTTCTACGGGTTACCTCTGACTTTATTATCATGCATAATACCTAAATCATCTTACAGAGAAGCAATCAAAAATAACTGGAATAGGATGTTGGAGTTTGGAGGAATTAGTGGAAACAGAATTCGTACATCAAATCATTGATATGCGTCCTACAAACTTATGCATAAAATTTCGTTTCCGATCTGATTTGAAAGAAGTAGTTTATCTAAGCTAACACTTCGAAGCTTGTCAGCTCAAGACTGTTAAAATTTAGGTTTTCTTTATTAAAAAAGGTTGTTAATTCTTAACGTGCACATATGTTGCCACAAATTGGTCTGAACCGATGCCGAAAAACTGTTGCAAGTACTCTAATGACTCATATTCAACCTTCATGATACTACTTTCGGAGAGCAATACACGCTTTCAAAGCTTTGAATTCAAGTAAACTTTCTTTCTTTATTTCGTTCATCTGCTATAAGTTTCCTTCCGCGATAATTACGACTGAATATTCCCGGAAGAATTATAAGGCTAAAAGCTTATTATCATTCAAAAGATACTTACCTTGATGGAAACTATTTTTTACATTTGATGCACATTCAGCATGAGATTTCAGCAACTGCGCAGCCTCTTTCGATTTCGAAGAGAAAAAATTTCATACCGAATAATGAACTGACAGAATTGCCTCACAAAGGTATGAATAATCACCCCCATAAATTGGTGTTAAAAAAAATTTAAACCGGAGAATATGAGAAAATTCACATAATTAGTCTAGAAAAGTTAGGTGTTAGTAAAGACTAAACTTTACATTGTTCATTGGAAGCGTGTTCTCTGATTACACTAGTAGGATAAAAGTAAAATTGGACCTAAACAAAAGAAGCTTCGAATCCATAGTCCATATCAAGGTAGAGAATTATCTCCTACTATTTCTAAACTACTTAGTATTTTCTAGAGAAATATAAATAAACAAAAGTGTAATCATCAATCTAATTGTTTAAGGGACCTAAAATAAAACGAAAGCGAGAAGATGCTAAGCTATCTTAATAACAGCTTAATGACAGTCTTAAGTCTTTCAATCTTTCGCAGCGGTAAGTTTTTTTATATTTCGATGAAGAGGAGTACATATTTCTTTCCGGAGTCCCATGAGTGAAGAAGTAAAACTGACCTTCGATCAATTAATTCATCGACGGAGGTTACTTCTTCCATCCATGTGCCTCTTTTCTCAGCGAGACTAATTCTCCAAATTCGGCCTCGACTCCCTTACATGCACAGGATATCCTTTCTAAGTTGTTTTGAAGAATTTCTTTAGCGGTTTAAAAGGAAACGGAAATTCCAACTGAATTAGGAAATCAGAGAAAACAACAAAACAAAATTAGTACAAAAGAAGCTGTTTGGATTCTATTACGCACTAATATTAAGCCTCTCTGATAGTCAAATAGCGCGTTCGTTTTTGCCGAAAGCGGTTCAATTCCTGATGTTGGGTCCAAGATATTGACCCAGTATCATGAAAAAATGAGTTAACTGGTAGCGAGTCGACCATGTAGTAGTGGCCATGTGTCAGCCACGGCGAATGCTGCGACATGAACTCTCCTATATTTAAGTGTGTATACCTAGATTCAGTAATCAATCAAGGTGAATTTCTGGGATGGGAAGGGCTAAAAATGTGACGTTATTAATGAAAGATAAGTTAAATATCCAATTTTCTTTCCAATCCATCAATAACATCATAAATGTTTTTCTACGGAACTAAGATCACGGACTGTTTATTTGGCTCCCATATTGCTATTTGAGGAGCACCACGAATTAAATTCATCAGATTTCATTTTCTGGTTTAAAGTAAAAATAAATAAATCTTTTAAAGGTAAAAATGAAAAATTTCCTCTCGAAAGATTCTTTCTTAAGTTTTCTAACTAAAGGAATTACCACTCACAAACAGCCTGAATAAGGAAAGAAGAATTATGACGAATTTTATACATATAGTATCCAAATATGCAATTATAAATATAATATTCAGATTTATCGATGTATACCTAACTATATATTTGAAGAACCTATTTCGAATATTTGTCTTATCTATCGATGGTTTGTTGCGTATATATGTCCGTATTTTGAAAATATAAAAAAAATTCGTACATCATATCGCTAGATAGTGAAGGAGGATGGACTTGCTTCTCACTCAACTGAATTCGATACCCCAAATTCATACATTATATAAGCAGTAATCTCTTTCTTCCTATTATTTGATTTAAATAAAAGTTTCTCCCAAATGAAATAATAACTCATTAACTAGTGAGTTAACCTTATGTAGAGCTAGCAAACACTTTTGAATATGAAAGAAAGTATGCGAAGCAGAAACACTAATTGTTCCTTGTTCATCTGATAGGATATGCATAGAAATACTATTATGAAGTTTTATGTTGCATACAATGCTTTATTAAGAAATTCAAAACGATAGTTGCTTTCATTCGCGTTGAAATTCCTTGACGTGACTCAATGACGAATCTACCGCGTACAATTTGCCAGAAAGTGTTTCACTGAATATAGATAATTCAAATGGCTATGTTATTAGAGAATGATAAAATTAATAGAAAACATTGATGTAGATATCTAAAATATTTAAATTTATATTCAAAGATAGCAAAATTACAATCTATAAGCTTCGGATACGAATTTATCAATCAGACGTTCAGATTGATGAAAGAGCGTCGATGCTCCTATTAAAATTAAGAATCTCAATTTCTACTCACTGACTCCTACGGCATTGGCTTTATTAGCAAATAATCCTTTGATATCCCAGAAATAAATTTCAGTTAAGTAGTCAAACGCTAACAGAAGTTGTTTGCATAGTGACGTCACAAACAATTGATGGTTAAATTTTCAATATTTTACTATACTCAACAAATTCTATAAGGGAACTAATGATCATCTGCAATCACGCATTGTATTATGTATATCAAATGAAATTTTGTTCTGAAAATATTATACCACAGATAATCACCATGAAATATACGTAGCTTTCATTATTAATACCTTCATATCCCAATCAACAAAATGTTTAATAGATTTAATTAAAATGCTATGCTTGGATAGCAGACGATATAGATAACCATAAAACATCCAAAAATGTGCTACTTACACGTGGACGTAAAAGTTACGAGCTTAGTCCCACTTGAAGGTGCTGATTTAACTATTATTCTTGATATGAAGCTCGTGTACAAAATCTAAAACAAATCCTGAATATCTATACAAATCCTATATGTCCTGTATGGCTATTTCTAATCACTCATTAATATCTATGCAAACGACATTACCTTTTCCTCTTCCTCAGTGATTTACAGCATTATCACGCAGAGAATCAGCAGTGGCATGTTCTTGACAAAAGCATAGAAAATAGCAAGCCTGTCAACGAAAGTTAGTATACGTGATATATTGGATGGCTGAACATAAACATTCATTACTATCATAAAATAGAAAACCTTCATCAGTCTAAGTTGAAAATAGCATGACTGAGATGAAAGAATACATTTTGCTCTTTCAAGCAGTTTTTACAGGATTTATGATGTTTCAACCAACCATCACGATGAAAATAATAACATTGTTTGTATTCTTCTTACTACTTCGCAAGACAATGCACCTCAGTTATCTTCTTCTGTAGAACTTACTGAGTCATTAAAATAATCGCATGCTGCATTACCAAGTCATTACTAGCACGGAAACTTGATTTGATGAAATCGCTGCTTTTTTGTCAAGCGCTGTCATTAAATTTTGCAGAAATGGTTGATCAACGCTAATGTTTATTCATTTGCCATCGATGTTACTCAATATCACCAGCTTCTTCGTTAAATATAATCAGCAAGGGCGACCATGTCAATTGTTTACTTTCACTTTTCTACCAATATTTCGAGTTATTGTTCTTTTGGTACACAAAGAGATAATTTGCAAATTCTATCGGGTTAGAACTGACAGAAGTAAATAAAGCATTTAAGTTAATAAATTATCAAATATAAACAGGTACATTTATTTCTTGCGAAAATTATGGGTATAAAACATTTTAAGTGCATGATACGATACTGGGAATGATCAATCATGGTAATATTTACCCAAAGCGCCGCACAACTAAGGAATAGAAACGAGAGGTCTGATTTAAAAAATCTTCCGTTTTTATAACTCTTGATAAAATGTCTTTCTTGCAACGATTTCATCACCCAGTTATTGAAGGAAAAATAAATAGTTCAATCAGAGAGACGAATAGTGTCAGTGTCTACCGTTTGCTCTGGCTACACCTTGACTTACTGATTCATATTTTAAGAGGTTGTAAATAGTTATGGGAAAAGTAGGTGTAAAACACATGTAGACATAAATGGGAGATTAACAAGATAAAACTCAGAGAGTACAAAAAATTACCTCTTAGACTGAGGAATTAAGATCTTGTTGTTCGTCCCAATGGGTTGAAGTTGAAAAACTTCAAAATTTACATTGCGTTTTTCTAGCTACTTAATAAGTAGAATGATATAATACCTTCTGATTCACTCATGAAATCTGGGCAGAACTCGAAAATCAAACAATGTGAGAGATCAGAGATAATGAGTTTGATATGGATGTGCAGGAAAGATTCCACACGAAGGTGATTCAATTTACAAAGACAAGAGTATTTTGCAATGTGTATTCATGTTTCACAATACATAAATGCTTGCAGTCAAGATGAAAAATACACTTAACTGTCATAAATGGTGACCACTCTATGGATAATGAAACTATTCCCCTAACTGATCATATCATACACATAATATGGACATTATACACACAATAGGAATATTAAAAACAGTCTTTGAGTATTCATTTTTACAGGTGGAGTTTGAAAACGTTTTTCTATAAAATAACATTGAGTAGAAACTTAAGAGCAAATTAAACAAATATATTGAAATGAAAGATTCAAAATACCCAACTGATGTTTTTTTGCTTGTGTTCCAATGAAAATAATTAGCAATAATGCACTGGAATCACACACTCCACAAAATATTAGAAGAGAAACAATAACATGAAAAGTGTCATTATTCCGACCAGTTTTAACATCCTGGACGGCTCGTGGGGATTAACTTGCGCAGACTAGCTCTCAACTACTTATAATAATATAGTATACTACTTATCATCATTTAAGATAAGATTAATCATTCTTTGATATATTCCCAATATGGGAGCATCAAGGTATTTTTGGTCAGTTTCTAATCTTTACAAAAGGCACATATTGGCAGTAATCAAATGACACGTCTGTTTAGAAAAATCCAGTTTAACCACTTGAGACTAAAAAATAAACCTAAAAGGAGAAATTCCTAAAGCAAAATGCACAGTGTTCATGAGGACACTGATTTCACTTGGTTTCTTATCACTTTCACATCACTAATCAACTCAACCTGGCTTGACTTGACAAAATACTCTGGAACTTTACCACCCAACGTGCATGAGCACAAATCCACGTATGCACACATCATGCATACTTTCTCACACATACACAGCCGCCAAAAAGAAGAATTTAAAAATCTTTTGCCTCTTTAATACAAGAATATATGTGTTTATGAAAGGCAAAAGAGGGAAAAACAAAACTCAGGAGTGTGGATCTTCCTTTTTCTTCTCTTGATAAAATATAAAAGAATCCACACTCTATGGGTCTCTGAGGTCCTTAAATTTTTGCACAATATTTACACTGTAAAATGACACTTTCAGTCTCTTATTTTTCTTACTAGTCCTGAGACTTGACAGGTCACTTGCAACAAAAAAAATCTCTTTCAAAGAAATGCACCCGCTTTTTAAGGATTATATAATGTGTAAAGAGTACTTCACATCATGTCCATCACTTTAAATTAAAAAACAGAGATCGGCAAGCTTTTTTCTTTCTATGAAAGTTTAGAACATGCCCCGTGGTCCCACCAACAGTGCACTCTGGGGTCAGGCACCCCTCTTCCGTCATCAACTGGTTCCTCCCCCACGGAGGGCGTCAAAGGCAGCTTCCGAGGCACCAGTTGATCTCCGACCTGCAGACCCTTCTTCAGAGCTCCTCCCTTTCCTTTCCTCAGCCTGTTGCAGCTTAACCCTCTTACCACCATAAGTCCTCACTGTCTCTCCACCAGAGAATGCCCCTTTCTTTTCCTCCTCTGCCTTCCTCTTCCCTTTCTTTGGCGCCTTATCTTTCTTCCCAACCTCCACCTCGGAAGAATTTCCTCCATCAAAAGACTCAGAAAAATTCTCCCCTGACCCTCTAAGCCTCCTCAGTACCCTCCCTCCAACCTCACTCTCTGCATCTGATGTTTCGTCGTCCTCCTTGGAAGACTTCTTGCTTCCTGATGCTTTGTTCCCACGAGGAGTGCCATCTTGACCACGATCCGCACTCTTAGGACTGCTGCTCCCACTGGCACATAATCCTCTAACGCCTTTGGTATGCTTCCAGAATGCTGACAGTGACTTGTATCCTTTACCGCAGGAATGACAGGTGTACTTCACGTCTGAGGATGATGAATCAACCGAAGCCCTCTTTCCCTTGATGGACGCAGGGGTGTTACTTTTGCTCTCCTCCTCACCGATGACTTCCTCATCCTCCTCTTCATCATCCCCTCCACATTCACTATCAACCCTAGAAGATCCTCCATCTGCACTACCCACTCTAGAGCTTACTTCCTCATTATCATCATCATCGTCTTCAAACTCGTATACATCAAAGAGGCTTTTCTCTACATCGGAAGATGCTGCAGACCTTCCTCCCCTTCTACCTCTTCCCCTTCGGCTGGAACCCCTTCCCCTTCCGGATCCCCTCGACTGACCTCCGGGGCTCTGCAATTCTTCTGACTTTCTCGACGTGCTTCCTTTGGTGGGCACCACATTTTTCGATCCAGACATGAGTTTAAACTTCTGGGAAAGATTGAGCTCTCGTAGAGCAGCTTCTGCTTTGGCCTTGATGTCACTCCCGGTCCCTCCTCCGGTACGACCTCTATACTCCTTGGCGGCATTTCGCTGGAAGATCTTTTGCATTGGCAGAGCTCCCTCCAGGTGGTTAGAATTATGTTCCAGGTTGAGATGGCGGATTACTCCTTGAGGAGACTTGAAGTTTACTCCGCACACTGCTTCCAAAAGAAACAGAAATCAAATTATTGATACTTAGGCTTATTCCTCTTATAAATATTTGAGTTACTCAAAACTTTCATTATTACAAAAAGCAGTCCTACTTTTACTGTTATGTGAAACAAGCAAAAATAAAGGGCAAAATATTCCCATTCTGATCTGATTATAAATTGATAATTTTACACTTAATGGGAATTTATTACTCCTTTGGATGCCAAATTGAGATTTAGATGTAAGCTTAGATTCATTTGAACTGAAGGTTTAATATCATACTCCATATGCTTTAAATTTATATTTTCTAGTTAGTCTGAGGGCTTAGTCGAGCATCAAATACAGTGTTTTTCCCTATGCAGTGACAAAAGCCTCATGCCAGGTTCCTTTTATGCAGTCTAACTCAACTCAACTTTACAGTGGTAAATAATGATTCAATGTTTCTTGAGCAGTTACATTAAGAATTGAGGAAAATCTCAAAACAATGATGCAATGAAGATTTTGATTCACTAATTTTATATGATGATATTTCCATAAGGTCTTTGCTCAAAAGTGACAATGAATTCTGGCCAGGTATTTCCATTGTGCCCACATTTTATTATATTTCTCAGGGGAAATCCCTCATTATTTGGAATTTATAATATTTTAGGAGACATAATGAGCAATAGCCTTTACTTTAAGTTTACATTCTATATCAAGAATTTCTGCTTAGTTTCAGAGACTTGAAGTTAGTTTTAGTCAAGTTCAAAGTATACCCAGAAGTAAATAAAAAATTAATGGACTTAGATATGCAGCAAATAACGAGCAATGCTAGATATAAAATTGCTTATGAAAGAAAAATACTGACTTTTTGTTATTTCATATTCACTTTGCATCATTTCCATTGCAATAATAGTATAAATTATAATTCCACTCATAAACTGCAAACATTATTAAGAAAACCTTCACATAGAAAAGCAGGGATATTTATGGAAGCTATCGTGCAGGATAAAAAAAAACAACTACCTAAGAAATGATTTCATTTTGAGTAGCCACAATAGAAATTATTTTTACAACAAAAACTTGAAGAATATGCTTTAAAACACCAAGCAAATACACATATAAAATAATAAGTACTTTAAAATGTGCACTTGGCATCATGGAAAGCATTTGAAAAAGCTAATATATGAAGTATAGTTTTAAATTATCAGAAGAATGAAAAAAATAAATACGCAGAGTTTATAAAACAAATAAAAACAGGTTAATACCAAGCATGCTTCTACGTTGGTATTAGCTTTCATTTATTATTATCTTTAAATGCAGTTAGGGAATAAATACTTGGTCAATTATTATGAGAGATTTCAAAATTAAATGAAAGAACATTCCTTGATGTTATAGCCACCATAAACTACTGAGACATATACAAAAGATGCCCAAATAACATTTTATCATTCTACACTAACTACTTCTCAAAGAGCTATAACATGCAATGACTTGATGAGAGTGAGAGGTAATAGAATGACTACTTGTACATGTAATTATAATGAGCCGAACTTATAGCCTAATGATAAGATAATCATAGGACAGCAATTACAGCTTAGGAAAATTCATAAGTTGAATGGAATATCCTAAGAAGATTTACGATGGTTCCATGAGCTGCAATTGTGACAAGGAAAGAATAAAAACCCTCGAATAAGGCTAAGGACAGACCTGAGCAGAGATAATTGCCCTTAGGGTCTGGGTCCATGTGAGATTCCTCTTCACTTGATTTAGAGGAAGGAGTTGGACTGGCCATTCTTTGAACAGGAAAGGCTGCAAAGCAATTGGATGAATGATGAAATCCTCTCAAGAGGGCAAATTTTCAACATGTAATAAAATACTATTAAAATGGCTGAAACAAATTGATAGAGATTACAGCTGGGTAGTTGATTGAGCATTTATTGGTTTGAAAATGCTTGTCTGACAGGATGCCTGCCTTAAATCCTTACTTTACTCAATAAGCCTACAGACAACATGAGAAGTATTAGTTCATTGAGTAAAATGAGTATTTGGGGCAGTATAATTTCATGAGCTAGCTCTCAATTTTCTGATTTTGGATGTGAGATTTCAGGGAAGTAAACACAATGCAAAGAATTAGTCACATTTTAATTTAACTTACTACCAAGTAAATTGCAGCATTTCCCCTTTTTCCTTATCTCTAAAATTATCAGCTATTTAATCCATCTATATTCTCATTAGGGTACAACATCTCAAAATATTATGGAAAAGGTAAATATGAGCTCTGCAATACAATAATTGAAAGTAGAAGGCCAAATGTCAATACTTGTACAAATTCATATTGAATATAAGATGGACTTATAAAATTATGATGTCTGAGCATTTATTCTAATACTTAAAACTTATTACTGTACAAAAAGATCCCACCATCCCAAAATTCCAAAACCCAGGGGATAATAGAGACTGACTTGTACAAAAAACTGAAGAAGAATTTGATCCCAAGAATTAGCAATTATATACATATACTCAAATCACTCCTCCACCAATGACATTCATCCATAAACTAACAATTTACATTGATAATCTAAACTTTGACAAGAAGAAATAATCAGCTTTTTCAAACTTTCTTTAAATATATATTCTATGTCACAATTTTCAATAACACAATAAGCCTTTAAATACATCCTTTGATCAAGTAAAAATAATATCTTTGTGATAAAAAAAGAAGAATGTATGAAAATATTCGTACATATAATCCTCCAAATATATAATGATTTAAACATACTTAGTCTTTCAGACACTGAACCATGGCAGTAGATTCAAAATTTACTTTTTTTAAGAAAATATATTAGATTTGCTCTCAAATGCAATACTTGAATACTAAAACACTTCCTTTATTATGGGATCTCAGTGGTAAATAATTAAGAGTGTGATCTATTTAAATCAATGACTATAATCATTGAATTCATAAAGTATACTCATAAACAGATAACTCTTCCCTCTCCTGATTTAAATATTTTATATTCTGGGGTTGTTTTTGAATGGTTGTGCCCACAAACGGTGTACTTATGAAAATTACAGGAAAAGCATAGTGGGAATTCAAAAGTTAAAACTTTTTTTTGAAAAATAACAAAGAAGGCTACGAAATTTCAGGATTTTTAGGTTCATTATTTTCTTTTCCTTAGATTAGATAAGGGACATTCCTATGGATCAAAACATTTTTTATGAAAGAAACACATGATAAGTTTCACTGCCTACTATCTTTTAAAGTCACATAAAGATATTTGTAAACTATCTCTGGTTCTAATCTAAAATTGCATCAAAATAATATAGCTTTTGAATGAAACTATACTATATTCAAATGAATGTGAAAAGAAATATACTAACATTTAAATGGATACTAAGTCAAGTAGGATGATGGAATAATAATTTATCAATCAAGTAGATGGATGAAAGATGAAAATGTATGAAATTTTAGCAAGGAATTAGAAAAAATACAAGAGTGAGTCCAAAACCAAATGAACATCTATAACTTCTTATCATAAAGTTATTTTCATTATAAAACTTGCAAATTGAAGCATTCTAATATCTCATTAGGATATCCCATGAATCAATATGATGGTAATGAAGTAATATAACCATACTTTTGCTCGAAATAATTCACAACACAAAAAATAGTGAGGGATGATAGTGACTAAAATAATTTTAGTTGGATGAAAATGAATTATGTTGGATGGATTGCATATGATGACATATACAAGGACATTAGCATCAAGAAACACAGAGTTAAGTGTTCCCATACACAAAACTTATGAAAATTAGATAAAAAGTAAGCACATAAAATAGTATGTTAATTATTAATACACATATACATTCACACAAGAAATCTACAGAAATCATAGCTGAAAGAAATGTAGTGGGTTAAAATTATCAAAATTTCAATAATATGTAATCAATCCACATGTAAAATTCAAGACAGAGAAATACCATAATATATACATGATAACATGGCCATTATTTTTGCACTTGCATGAAAAACTTCCTCCAGAAAATAGAGAAAACAAAACATTCACAAATAAAGCAGTAAAAAAGGTTAATGAAGCAAAAAATAATCCGAAATAAAAATAAAAAAATCATAAGAAACAAATCTAGCTACCTTTCATTTTCACCAAAAACTTCTTCCTTATGACCATTGACTCTTCAGGTGATTCCTTTCTAAGTATAAGATGGTGATGCATTTCTGTTGTAAAGCAATTTATGCTCCATTCCCTAAACAGTACAAATAAAAATTCATAAATATCTCATCAAATGTTACATTCATAATTCTGCTTATTTATCAAATTAGATTAAATTGAGCTTAATAAGATTAAAAGACATCTCAAAAAATATCTCCTAATGTTTTCTTAACTAAAATTTACGCTTGTATGCTTCAATTTGGCGAGATCCTGTTTCCATTTATCCTTTATTTTATCAAAAGAAATAATTTTTGTGATTTCTTTCCATCAGGTAGGAAAGGATAGTCAAACTTATATTGTTTATTGTATTCCTTTAATCTATTTTGAGATTTACAATGCTAACAATTCAAGGAAGAGAATGGTTATTTCCAAGCCATGAACCTGTACCAAATAATTTATTTGTTGTAGAAGGATATTTCAGTTAAGAGGTCTGCCAACATATTATCTCCACAAATTAAGAGATGAAGTGATAAATTCCATTCAATTTTATAAGATAAGCTTCCAAAGAACATATTCTTTCAAGTAATAATTGGATAAATATCAGAAAATGGCTTTGCAAAATTAACAAGGTTCATGTGCATCATGAGCATTAAAAATGAGGGAATAATTTGGAAGAATGAAATGTTGAATCTTCTTTGTGGATGACAAGTAGAAAAGGTGTAAAAAATAAGTCATTAACCAATCAAATTTTCAGGATTATGTATGATACTGACCATTTTAAAAAATTAATCTAAGCATCATTCAATGTAAAATATTTATGATTTTCATAAGTTACAGAAAATGATCAATAACTGAAGTTAACTAGCCTTCATAGCATGAGAAGGAAGCTACAAATCATCAATTTTCACAATAGTGTCTGGATAACAAATATGAAATCAAGCTTCTGAAATCACCATCTAATGAAACTGACCTATGCTTAGCCTTAACATGTTTGCACAGTTTTAAGAAGTGGTTCATGCTCTCTCGACATATGGGGCACTCCATCATTGAGTCAGATGTATCTGGCAGCTGGGAATCTAAACATGAAAATGGATTCAGTTAAAAGAAAAAAAAATCAATTTCATTGCATCATAAATAAAATCATAAGCATAATTCCTAGGATTTCCAAGAATGGATTAAAGGTTGAAAGACTACAGGTATCATAAGTAGTGTATCAACCTACACATCCTAGCTGATAATTGAAATTATAAAAAAACTGATACCCTACTATAATTTAAACCAATGATGACCGTCTCGTATGAACCTGCATTGTTAAAATACTCAAATTTACATTCACATGAGAATGAATGGCAACTCAATATTTGAACAAATTTGGAAACAAAATTCTACAAGTAAAATAAAAAAGGATAAAAACGAAGAAATATTTAAAAGAAAAAAATCACAAATAAACTTTCTTATACAATAATTTCCATGCATATATTTAAGATACAAAAGAACAACTAAACAATAAACACGAATATGAAAACTCGAAGGAAGTTTCTCATATAATGTAAAATTCACAAACAATGAGATTGCTGGGTTGCAGCTTACACATTCTGGAGCAAGACTCACCAGAACCATTGTGTGCTCTCTTTAGATGTGCTTCAAGCTGTGAGTGACGCAAGAATGAAAGTTGGCATCCCGGACAAGGATGATGATTGTTGCGCCTTCCAGTTTCCAGCGACTCTTCTGACGATTCCTCCTTGATTAATGTACTATCTCCATCCTTGGTGCGGTTCAGAAGATCGTCAAAGTCAGTACTGTCATGAGATGCATTTCTAGGTTGTCGTAATATATCGAGGCAACTTGGATCTCGGTGTGCCACTGATATGTGTCTATTCCTGCTACTAAGCTTCTGGAATCTATTGAAGAAAGAGGGTAAAAATGATTTCAATAATTATGAACTAGAAGCTATGGTAGTCTTCTCTCCAAAGCTGTGTTAACTCTCAATTAAATTTAAATAGAATACTTCAGCCATCATTTCATGACAAAAAAAATACTGATATCATGACATAGTGTAATGAATCACAATGATTCAGAGGCTAATCAATAGGATGTGAATGATATGTTTTATTCCACATTCATATATTATTTTCAGATGATCATAAATAGGAAATTCTAATAAGGCATAGATGACTAACATAAAAAAATTTCAAATATATGTTCGCCTACTGACAAAGATGACAATAAGTTGCTATCATATTTAAAAAACAACAAAATTACGAAAAAGCATGATGCAGACAATTTCATAAGCCATATAGAAAGACTGAGTTAATTAAAACCATATCAAACTTCCTAAAAAAAACTGAATATTTTCAGAGTATTATCTATTTATGAATAATGCCATCTTACTATTATTATATTTATATAAAAACTTATTTAAAAACAGTTCAATGCTGAAAGGGGCAAGGTCAATTTAATGTAAAAGCTTAATCACCTGTCTCCACAATATGGGCAAATATGATGGAAACTTGGAGTAACAGTCTCTTCTTGTAAGTCTATCTCATGTCCTTTGGCAGAATCTTCTCCATCTGATGACCATTCCGAAGGGTCGAGACCATCATCCCTGCGGAACAAACCCACTTCTGGAGTTTCTGAAGATGGTTCAATTTTTGACAGGAAATCTCCAGGTCCATCACAGCTCGAAGGTCCTCCAAAAGACTTCCTAAGAGGATTCTCCACTGATGGTGAAAGCTTTTCTTGGGATTTACCCAAAAGGTTTAGCTTTGGGAAGATGAAACTTGGGCTGCAAATGTGGAAAATAACCAATAAAAATCTGCGCAAAAAATTTCTCTTGTCAGGTAAGAGCTACATAAAATTAAAAATCTAAAAATGAGATGGAAATGTGATCAACATGCCTAACCTCTACTTCTTGGAATATAATAGAGGATAAGAATTAAAATATTACGTTTTTTTCACAATAATTTTTTAAATAAATTTAAGTTTCTGAAGATGAGTTGGTAGTTAAGGATACTGAGGTTTATAAATTTTATTGAGGAAATTGTTAAGTATATTAATCCTTATCATATACCACATAGCTAGATAACTGTTAAAACCAAATTACCTCTTAGAAGCAGGAGTAAGGAGCCCTGGTTTTGCATTAGGATTGTTTGGATCTGTTCTGTTCCGAATGTTAGCCAATGCTCTACCAAGAAGATCTCCAAGGGCAGATGTCATTTGGCTCTTGAGGTCTCCATCAATCTCAGGGACTGCACCCCCTTCACCAGGCCTACGACGCAGGTGCTGTTGTGCTATGTGATGATTGAGTGATATGACATCTGAGTACAGCTCCTTGCAAACAAAGCATGGGAGCCTGCGTGAAGGAGTTGGGCTTGATGCAGCCACAACACCACCTGAGCCTGCACCAGCTCTACCAACCACCAGCTCCCTGAGAGAGTTGCTCGTTGTTTGAGTTGTTTTCTCTGTGGAGGGAAAATAAAATAAATTAAATACTCATACCATCATTTTGCTGTTTGAGAACAAATTTTGGTATAGATCGTAATCCATAGAAAAGATATTTTTAAGGAGCTTATAAAGCCAAGGAGAAAAAGAAATGAAAACTTTGAGGATCTGGAATTCCAGCTGCACAGCTTAACATACAGTTAAATACCAATAAAGCTTTGCTTCAATGCTAATAAACTAAGTTTATATATTTACTTAGCATGATTCACAAAGTTTTAAACATGAATATCACCTTTAAATGAATCAGTTTTAATTTTCAGAAACATAATTTTCTTACTTTCAATTATGTAATGAATGTTGTAATTACAAAAGATAAAATCTCTATTTTCAAGGGTTAAACTTAAATAATTTCTCCTTAAGGTAGTAGGAATGTTATCTCTTAGACAACATAATTGTATAAGCAACTTTTTCATTTATATTATAACACTTAACCTGAAAAAATCATGATCATGTGCCAAAGAGGTTGTTAAGATGATAAATAATTAGAAGATAGGAAGACTGCACTAGTGAGACTAAACCAGCAAGGATGTCATTTTATATGTTGGTAAATTATTTAATGTGTCATTTATTATCCAAAATCACTAGTGTTTGGGACATTCCATTCGTATACAAAAATGACAAAGTTATTCATCTAAAACTAGAGGCCTGATGAATAAAATAAATCTGTTGCCATCAGAATATGAACTGAATGCTGATAAACTTACTTCCAGGAAGATATCCAGTAGACTCCCCTTCCAGGATATGCTGCTTTGCATCTTTCAGCTTGTGCACCCAAGAAACATGGGTTTCAAGCGCAGCAAGGCCAAGGAAGTGCCTGTTACAAACTGGACAAACCATTTCCTTCTTCTCATATTGTGAAATGAGGAGGTGGGCTGATGCGAGGCTGGTTTGGGCAAGAGCTGGCCTACGCCCTCCACGCCACACCCTACCCTCTCTGGTTGGTGGAGGGAACCTCTTGCATTTGCTTGGGAGTGGGCCACATCGCTTTCGTTTGGAACCAAGTCCATCCTGGATAACATAGATAAACAATTAAAATATGCAAATTGTGCCACCTAATGGATAAACCACATCTGTTTCATGAAAGATAAGCTCAAGACAGAATGTTGCATACATTTAATATCATTTTACTTGTGAGCTTTGTTCATAAAAGAAACATACTAACAAATTCAGATAAGTGTTAGTAGTTTAACTACAGTTAATAATCAGACTATAAAGAGAATCAATCAAAGTAACATATTTCCAGGAATTTTCACTTGACAATTAAATTTAGAATAAAATAACTGAGATTAAGATTATTTTATTCAATACATAAATAGCTATCAAGAAATATATCAAATAAAAACATAATGCATAAATGGAAAGATGAAATGCAAGCTATTAGTATAATATTTCTATAGACCATAAATTAGATGTAAAAATTTTTCTCTTATTCCAAATTAAGGAAATAAAATGAAGAAGTTGTGAAAAAATAGAAAACTTACTTCATCCGTCATTCTCTATTTAATTATTCTTATAACATACTCTAATGTCAAAGATATGGTATAAGGCAGTAAGATAACTATACTTACTGCCATCATAGCATCTGATGTATTCACTGAGACAGCAGGGACAGCTGCTGTTTCTGCTTCTTCTATTGGTCCCTCAACCATCGTTACACTAGCAGGCTGGTTATCAAGGTCAACTAACTCAGCATTTGGCAGTGGACCAGTCTGATCTTGAACATCAGGACCCCCATCTGCAACACTGGTCAACCCTGCATTGTTATCATAGACAAAGTCCAATGGCCCAGTTCCTAACTGTTGCAGCATGGCCATTTCTTCATCAGTGGCTCCCATCGCACGCTGAAGTTCAGCTAGGCTCCCTTCTCCAAACAGCCCCACTCCTCCATACTCGTCTTCAGGAGCTGTTGCTGCATGCATTCGGGAGGAATCAAAACCTGAACCGTCTTCACCCAAAATTCTGTTGACCGAGTCAAGAATCGATCCAAGGCTTGGATTGGGAGGGGATGGATGAGTCACTGGAGCAGGATCTTCAGTATAAGTAGGCACACGAGGAATGGGGGAGAGAGAATGCTGGGGCTCCCCCCAAGGCATGGGATTGGGAGGTTGGTATCTCCATAAACCCGGAGAGGGAGGAGGGTTTGGGTCAGTGCTTGGAGCTTCCCAACCTCCGTATGCACCCCAACCATCCTGCTGGGTTTGATGGTGATGTTGAGGTCCCCCTGTCTGTGCTTGCATTGGTGCTGGAGGCACCATGTTATTGTCCCACTCAAATAAAGGGTTGCAAGTGGCAGGGGGTACAACAGCAGGCTGAGCGAATTCCTGAGATGCTGCTTGGGCGGTTGGTGCTTCCGTCCATGAGTTACGTTGAGTGCCTTCATTTGCGCTTTTGGTGCCCTCGTTGACCGTCGCGGATTCGGGCGCCGCCGCGACGACGGCTTCCGGGGACACCTTGGTGATGTTGCTCTGTGCTTCCTTCGTCTTCGCATTTACTTCCTTTCCTGCCTGGTTTTTTGTCTTTGCTAACTGGTCCTGACCAGTGACTCCATCCCGGTTTTTTGACAGGGAACCTTTAGAAGCTTCTTCAGAAGAGGCCGATTCTGTACTCTTTGAAGGAGTCTCTCCATCGGAGGCAGACTCTCCTTTAATCACAGACTGAGTGGAAGAATCTTCCTTTTTTCCGGATTCTTCCCCAAGAGATCCATTCTTCTCGGTTTTAGAAACAGCACCTTTATTTTTGACAGAATCAACGCTTTCCTTATCTTTGGATTTTGATGACTTCCCCTGGCCAGATTTACTGCTTGCTGCAGCACTAGTTTCACTGGTAGATTTCTCTGGAGATCTATCCTCAGGAGTATCCTTATTTGCTTCATCCTTGGTTTCTTCCTGTTCTTCAGTTGAAGACTTTTTTCCTATCTCTCCTTGACTTCCTTCATCATCATCTACCTTCACCATTTCATCACTCTCCTTTCCTTCTGGTTTCTCATTCCCTGAATCTTCTTCTTTGGACTTCTCCTCCTCACCATCCTGCTTCTCCTCTCCCTCCTTCTTTTGCTTTTCTTCCGCCTCCAACTTCTCTTTTCCCAATCGTAGATTCCATTTGTGTTTCTGAGACATACCATGCTTGACGAGATTAAATGCTGATGAATAACCCATTTGGCAGACATCGCACCAGAAGTTCTCAACTTCTTTCTTCAATTCCTGCCACTTTTTCTTCTTTTTCTTTGCCTTGGTCACTTTTCCCTTCGAACCTTTGGTTCCTCTTAATTTTGAGTTCTTTTTGGCCTCGGACTCCTTCTTATCTTCCTCATCATCTTCTTCCTCCTCCTCTTTCTTGTCCTCATCAACTACCTCCTCTGTCTCATTTGAGTCATCAACCTTCTTTGTTTTGGCATTGCTTTCATCTCCTTCTTTCTCTTCTTCACTTATTTTTTCATCAACAGTTTCTACTGATTTAGAAGGAGATGGTTCATCTTTAGTTTTAACCTTCTCTTTGGGTGATTTGCTAGATTTTACTTCAGGAATCTCTTCAATAGATTTTGATTTGACATCCAAGACTTCTTCATCCTTGGATTTTTCCTCAGATGCAACAAGGGTATCAGCTGATTTCTGAGTTTCCTTCTTCTTTTCAGGTGACTTCTCTGTAGAAGATGTAATTGATACATTTAGTTTATCTTCACCACTCTTTGTAACAGATTCTTGGCTTTGTGTACTTTTCTGGTTCTTAGGTTTCCTCCCTCTTTTAGATTTAGTTTCAGTCTTCTCCTCCTCTTCTGGTACATTGGTGGATGCATCTTTTTCAGCTGTTGTGCTGTCTTTGGTATCTTTCTGGACAGAAGCTTCTGGAACTTCTGCAACCTCATCTTTCTTTTCATCAGGTTCTTGTTTGATGGATGGTTTTAATTCTTCCTCCTTTTCCTCTGCTTTCTGAGTTTCATTATCTACCTTTGCTCCTTGAGATGCCTTCACAGCTTTAGGAGTTTTCTGTTTAGTTACTCCACCGGTGCTCTTTCTTCCAGGCTTTTTCTTTTGAGTCTCCACCTCCTCTACTTCTTCAGCTACTTCATCCTCAGCTTTATTCTTCTTGCTCACTTGTCTTCCTAAAGAGCTGCCTCGGGTGCGTTTCCCAACAGTTGGCACCTGCTTTTCTTCCACAGCTTCCTCATCTTTCTTGTCCGATTCACTTTCCTTAGATTCGTCAACTGCAGTTTCAACTGGAATGGATTTCTCCTCTGAAGATTTGGTTGTTTCTTGAGGTTCTTGAGGCAAGATTTCAGTTTCTGGTTGAGTTTCTTCTTCTGAAGGCACTTCTTTCTTTATTTCTACTTCCTCAACAGTCTCTACATCCACCAATGATTCCAAAGCTTCCCCTTCAGTTGGCACTAACTCTTCCATTTCCTTATCAACAGACTTCTCAGGTTCTTCTACTGTAGACACATCAACCTGCATTTCTGTTTCCACTGGAATTTCCTCACTAGGTTCCTTCTTCTCATCACCCTCGTCAGGAGCCACGGGTGTCAGAACAGGTATATCTTCATCTTTGGGAAGTGGGCTGGCCACAGGTTCTTCCTTATGAAGTTGAGGCATATCTGGTTCTTGTGGTGGTGCTTGGATTACCTCTTCTGCAGGCACAGATTCCTCAGCACCATCAACTTCCCAATCTTTCTTCGATTCTTCCATTTCATCACCTTTTTCTGATTCCTCCAGGACAGACTCTTCCATAGTATCAGGTGCTGTTGCCCTACGAACTTGCACAGGTTGTCCTTTGGGTGATGCCCCACCCTGACAGGCTCGAACATGTTTCTCCATTGGTGTTGCATATGTGAAGTTCTTTCCACAATGAGGACATGAATGCACAGGGCGTGTACTTCCTGATGAACTATTCCTCACCCCATCTGTTGTGGGCGATGAAGGCATCTGGCGACGGAAGACACACTTCTTTCCATGGCGTTCGCAGGAAGAAGCGTTGTCAAATACCGTTCCGCATCCTTTGCAAATGTAAGGTTCTCCAGGGGCATTCGAAGTTACAGTACTGCTTTGGTGCTGGTTTATGGGGGAAGTTCCCATTCTCGATCTTTTGACAAGGGAATACCTATCTGCTTCTGGACTGCTATTCTCTGGTAATGCTTCTCCAATTCTTCTCTTTGCAGAAAGGTCAGCTCCAGGAATGCTAGGCTTGCTTTTGGATCCAGGAGGCCTGCCTCTTCCCTTCTTTACAACGACAGAAGGGCTGGTGGTACTTGCTGGCGAAGCTGTAGAGGGAGATCCAACAGAAGCAGGTGAAGCATTGTAAGGTGAAGTCCCATCGGAAGAGGCTGGTGTAGATGGAGGAACAGGATTCTTGGGTGGTCTTCCTCTTTTTGCTGCAGTTGGAGCTCCTGGTTTCACTCCTTGCGATGATTTGTAACCACTAACACGTACAAAGGTCCCAGTGAAGGAAACCTGTCAATTCAAACAAACAGAAATTCAATAAATAATACCAATACCCTCCAAGAATCAGCTAGAAAATTCACCTCCATTTTCAAATAAATATCAGAACAAAGACAAGTCTATTTAAAATAAAAAATACATATGATAGCACTACTGTGCATACAGAATAAAACTAGTCTAGAAGCATTAATTTAACACTGATTGTAACTAAAATACACCAATCTAATCCAACTTACATGTACAAGCAAAATAAATAAATAAAATAGATTTCTGAAGAATAAAAAAATAATTAAGCTTTATTCCTTGATAAATAATCATGCAAGTCAATAAGAGAATACAAAATAAAATTATTACAAGATAATATAGTACTTGATACTATGGAGTTTCTGATGGCAATGAAGCAAAATCAACCTTGGATAGATATTTTTGAAGTAGTCCCACTATAATTATTAATAACTTTTTCACTACCAAGATAAAATTAATTCTTTCACAATAAAGATTTCATCAACCAGGTATCACAAAGACATTAAATTGTTCAATGTAACTGAAAAGGTTAGATGAAGGGTGTATGTCAAATGATTTAAAAAAAAGCAGGTCATATTTATCAGAAAGAAATCTATCTCAGACATGCTGTTTCAAATATAATTTTTGGTATAAATTTCATAGTGGAAAAGTCACTGTAGACAATTAAATGGTACAATGATTGGCAGCAGAATCAATAATTAATCATGATCAACAGGTTAAAGAAAGACAAAACTTAATCAAGAGATGAATTTACAAAAAAATGAATCATGGACTTGAGCAGAAACATCACCAGTCAGACAAATACATCAAGGTACACATGTATTTAGGATAACATAAACAATAAGCAACTTTTACAATCTATAAACAATATGCAATTCTTGAAAATCACATCTGAAGCATGCATTATGTTAACATTTCTTAAGCATATTTAAATACTTATAGAAACATTTCTTGCCTATAGACAATTTTTTTGGAAAATCAACAAAACACTACCTTGAATCTTTTCCTTAAGAGGTGGTTCTGTGGAAAAGGAAAGACAATTCATATGAAGAGATTAATTTTAAGTAAACTATACCTAAGGCCACTCTTGCAGCAGACTATACCCAAATATTGAAATTTTAAATATATTTATTGCCAATCTAATGGCATTCTCCAAATTCATTTCAAGAATGAGCCAAGAGAAAGAAAATGACAAAGATGAACTGATATGAATGATGAGCATGATATAAACATCTGCTGAATCAAGTTGATGATCTTTATTTCACTTCAAGCAGTTCTTCAAAATACTAAAATAGTTTATACTGAAGCATTCAATATTAAAGCTACATACATTCTCTATAAGAATGAATACCTTAAGAATAGCATCAACAACTAATGGTTTAATAATATCCACACTAATGAATGAGAGAAAGCCAATTTAGTCCAGCCCAATTCAAGGAAGGATACTGAGCCACAACTTTATACAAATACTGTAATTTGACATGGTTAGGATCAAATCAAAACTAAAATCCAACCAATAATTGCATTTATTTGTACTGAAAAGATAAACTGAGTGCCACCAAGATAGAATATAATTGACTACATTTAAAAAAAGCAAGGCTTTGGCATTCATTCAAATTTCCTACACTTTATGAATAAGTAAATCAACTGTCAGTGAAATGAGATATTAATACATCACTAAAGTGTTCAATTTATTTAAAAATTCACACAAGAATTAATTCTACTTCCTTCAAAGAAATTAATAGCTTGAATAGATTTAGGTAGGACACAGTAGAGAAGAGAATACAAAAGATAATTCAAAAGAACAAAAGGAAACATTAGAAATATATCAAATTCATTATTTCAGTATGCATTTATTTCAACCAACAACAAGAGGACAAATGCTTAGGATAAACCTTGGATAAAGTAATGAGATAAATAAATTAAAAATTATTATAACTGATAAATTATAAAATACTGATTTGGAAATTAGATTTGAGTAATTTTGCCAAAAGCAGATTGGTATGTGAGTAATCAAATTTATATATTTACCAGTTACCAATCTTTTTAAATAAAGCAAGAAAATGGTTCCTTATAGATAAAGGATAACATACTCAGCTAATAATTAGAAATTTGATGGTGGCTTATAGCAAAGAATTCAATAGCATTAAATAAATGTACGTAAGATCACATAGCAATGAACAGAAGATACACAGTAAGTCAAGGGAAATTATATTAAAAAGGAACTAAGAGGTGCCTGGTGAATATAAACATTAGGCAGTGCTATAAAATATTAGTGAGGAGAGAGAGTAACTGATCTTTCTCAAAAGAAACATATTGTTCATAACATTTCCAGCAAAATTAAAGTAGAGAAGTTAATGCTAGAATACATCTGGAGAAAGGTTAATATTATCATATAACAGACAGAGAAAGATTTCAAAGTAGTGCAAACATATTCACAACTACATTGTTGTGAAATCTAATTGATACCTAATAACAACTAAAAATTAATAAACAAAAAATATACAGATAAACAATAAATGGATTGAAGGAGAGTAAGTAATCAGAGTATGATGAAGCTGAATATGATGAGCAATTTACAAGGAATGAAATCAAGATGAATGAAATAGAATGAGTGAGAAACAAAAATAAAAAGAATATTTATTATTAGAAAGTTCTATGCTGGATTAACTGGAAAATATATGAGGAGAAAAGAAAATACTGGCAATGAGAGAGTAGCCTGACTGTCATAAATGAATTGTGGAGGCAAAATTAACATGGGCTATGAATTCCAGAGAGGACAGAGATTTCAAAATCATCTGATGTAAGCAAAGGGCTAGGCACTAAAATGGAGGTAAATGATAATAAATTTGAAGAAAGGTCAGTTACTGAGAGAGGAAAACTGTCTAACACTGCTAAACAATATTGATTCCTAAATCAACAAGGATATGATGGCAGATAGGAAAGTGGAGATGCATGATGACAACAAAATGAAGATATCACAAGTGATCAAATTCAAGAGATGAGATGTTTGTGATTTTTATGATTATATATGAAAATATGACAAGAAAATACTGACAAATTTTTGTAACAGTTTAGAAAGATCATATGATTTTCAACAATCGATACTCATACATTGAGTATCATTTGGACTTTACATCATAAGTCATTTTAAATAATTTTAGTTGATTAGCTAAATCTTCTATCAAAATTAATTAAAATGGAATTAATCACAGCTTGGCCAACTTACACTGTGAATAGTCGCCTGACTTCTTGTCTTGATTTCATCTTCATTAAACTGTATAACTCTTCTAGTTGCCCTTTTGGCTGGAAGATTAGCAATCATTCGTTGAATACTATCACCTGAAAGACAATGAAAAATTTAGTTTAAGCTTTGCATGTACTTAGACATAACAAACTAGAATGATTTGCATTTGAAATTTATAAAATATCAATCACCAGTTAAACACTTAAAAAGTTACATATTTCTAATTTGATACAGAAAAGCTATCATACATAGTTTTTACTGGCTACAGAAATACCTACAATTTCATAACTCTCTCTTTATAATTTCATGCCAATAAATATTTTCCAAAGCTTCTCTTTAATTCAGCCCATTTCTAGTCAACATAATTCCAATGATTAAATCTTCTAATCATATCTCAACTAAACTCACCCCTTCCTTGCAACATTTAACATTTCTAATTCAACACAATATCTAATGTCCTAGAACACTCATGCATCAAAAGCTTGCTCTCTTTTCAATTTTCTTTCAGTTAACTCTATCTTTTACTTTCATACAATGGGATCTTAGAGAAGAAGCAGTTAGAAACCTTGAAGTATGTCATTATTGTGACTTTTTTAATTTGACCTAATTTACTTATAGTTTTTCTAAGTAATTTCTATTCTCACTTTGCCAAATACATTAATTTTTCAATCTTTTTTTCTGAAAATTCACCAATATATGGTAGAGCTTATAGTTTTAATAGCAAGGTTATTGCAATATAAGTTGCTTTCAATTGAGCAAAATTTATAGTCTTATTGGTATCAGCAATTATCTCGGAAATCAATCTATTTTCCTTCAGTGGAGGATGATAATGAACTCATCTGGTACCAGAATGCACTTGGCTATCAGGGGAGTATTGTTCAGGACAAAACACATTTATTAACTGTTGGAGATAATAAATGCAAATGTAAATGAAAAATAAAAAATGAATCAATTTGCATCATATGCATTAGTCAAAGATTTTTTTACTGAGACAAAACAAATGAAATTGGTCATAAATATGGTATCTTATTGGTAAGGAAAAGAGAATTAAAAAACAAAAACTCACTGTCGGTTCCACGATGCCGTGCCCTGTGCATCTTGACTGGGCTGCTTGGGATATTCCTCTTCATACCCCTACGTCCACGTTGTCTCCTCCTACGACTACCAAAAGGCCTCCACTTCTTAGAATTCCTCCTAGAAGATGCAGCAGGAGAACTTCCTCCAGCCCATGCTGCCCAAGCCAAGTCTCCTCCACATTCCAGCATATGGCTATGGAGTTCGGGCAATGAGGGACATAAACGGGAACACTTAGTGCACTTGGCAGATGGGGATTCCATGCCATTGTTCAGGGTTGGAGGGATTGCAGGTGCTGCCAAAAGTGCCCCTCTGGGACCTAAGGGTTTTCTACACAGCAGATCCCCCAGGAATGACACTGCTAAGCTGGTAGATCCTGGAGACATCTTGGGAGTTCCAGGAAGCACCACTGCTCCATCTTCCACTTCCAAATGAGTGCACCATACATTCGGATGCTTGGAGTATTGGTGATCCTCCAAGGACCAGAGGTCATTAAAACGTGAAGCACAAGCGCAGCAAATGTAGCTGCGTGGTCTGATCCACTCTCCACTCAACCCTGGCCATTCACCTTCGACATCCGTCTCCTCTGTGGCTTCTTCTGTCTTTAAGTCTTTTGATATTTCTACAGCTTTGGATGTCTCGACAAGGGCAAGAGTCTGAGGGAATGCAGGCACTGCTGGTTGTTCCACAGGAGGTGTGTTACTTGCCCTTATCATGTTGTTCCTCACTACCAGCTGAGTTGATATGTCCCAGAATGACATTTGTTGAAAGTCTTTGGGGAAATTATACTTTTCCCAGGAAAGGTATGGCTCAATTTTATTGGAATCATCCCCATTTTCAATATTTATTTCATACTCATCGTATTTAATTTTTTTATTTGAGTTATCTCGATCTAGTTTGCCATCCAAATAATTGAGTAGATTATCCCTGATGTTAGCAGCAAGCCGGGTATAGAATAACGTCTCTGGATCATTGGCAGCATATGGTGGTGGGTAAGGACATGGGGAGGGGACAGAAGATGAAGAAGAGGATGATGGTTCTCCATCTAATAGATCCCTGTGCTGTCCTCTTTCTCCTGTATTTGTCTGTGACACCACAACAGGACTCTGACTTCGACTACTACTTCCACTATCTCCACCACTCTGCTTCACTCCAGCAGCAGCACCACCTTTCCTTCCAGGAACTTTGGCTTGTGATGCCCCATGAGCTAGTCTTCTATGCCTGCACATGTTCACATAATTAGTAAACATCTTTTGGCAAACTCCACAGGTATACCTGAATTCCTCTTCTTCTCCCTGAGCAGAAGTGGTGGTAGGAGCACTTTCAGATGTAGTTGATCCCTCTGCTGATGTAGCAGTGGCAGCTCGGCTCAATTCCACTTCCTCCTCCTCCTCTTCATCATCTGATCCATCAGCCGCTTTCCTGTGAGATCTGTGACTCTCAGCATGCTCTTCCAGAGCCAGAATGCTTGGCAGTCTTTCCCCACAGAGATCACAGGAATGGTATACTTCCTTATGAGCAGATGCCATATGTGCTCTCAGGTCTTCAAGCTGGGCAAATGATGACGTCTCTCCTGGATGTTCTCTAGCTTCTTCTGAAGTCTCACATAAATAACATGGGTGGGGTCCCGGAGATGACTCATGCAACTTCCTGTGTCTTCTTCTTACAGCAGCAGATGAGAATCTCTTATCACAGTAGGCACACAAAAATACCACAGGGGTAGGTGAAGAAGGATGCTGTTTAGGTGGTGGTGTTGCTTTGGGAATCACTGCTGGAGGGGTATGAGTAGCAGCATGCTGACGTAAAAGGCTAGGGCGGTTGGATCCACATTGATGTTCCATAAGGTGAGCTTTTAACCTCTTCTTCTCATCAAAGCAAACGCCGCAAGTATGGCATCTGAAAAGATCACGAAGAAGAGTCCTCCTTCCTCCCACACTGTTATTTGCCTTCTCATCGTCGTCATCGGTGGTTGTTTCTGAACTCTTTGGCAACGTTGTGTGGACATAGGGCCGTCTCCCACTACCACCTGTCTGCACAGCCATTTTATCTCCAACAACAATCCCACAGTTGGATAGATCTCTTTCTGAAAGGTGGCAATAATTAATGTGAGCACGCAAATAATGCCGCTTGAGGCTAAAGGCCCTTCGATAAACCCCAGAGCAAATGTCACATGCGTAAAGTTTGTTTCCTCCAGGACCACCTCCACCAATATCTGAGGAACGAACCACATGAGCTTCTTCAACACGGAAATTGTACTTATCAGGAGGTGGTGTTTCTGATCGGCCTCCTCTCCGTCCTGGTCCTGTCTTCTGATGGGGTATAGGAGTAGAAATAGTGGATACAGGAGGAGGAGCTGGTACTGGAGTAGGTGCTTTAGGAGTAGAAGATTTGGGTGCTGCTTCTTCAGCATGGAATTGGGCCACAGGGGAAGCACTTTGTACAGGCAATTCTGATTTTGAATTTTCATAATTCCACTGTTCTTCACCTGATTTAGAAGAATTACCACTGAAAAGGTTGGGTATCACAACACCACCAGGAAGGAGATTTGTTTCACTACTTGTGCTTTGACGACTGGAAACCTCAACAACACTAGCACTGCTAGCAGGTCTAGGTGGCTGATAATTGGAGGTAACATTGGCGGAGGAAGGCCTTTGCATTACGTTGGTGGGCAAGAATGCTGATGTTCCTTCTCTTGTCCTTTCAGGTACATGATCCCTTGGAGGCTCACTACTGCATCTAACTTGACTCAGATTGGTCTCAGTCTCTCTATTTTCTTCAGCACTGCAATGTGACACTCTTCCACTTGGTGTATTTGCTGGGTGAGAATAATCCCTACCAAAAATCAGGGGCAAGTTAGGCACAATTATACCTCCAGGCAGAACTGCTCCTCTGCTATCACAGTTTGGTGGTGTTTGAACTTGAGTCTTTGGAGATGATGACCTGGACTTAACAAGGTTCACTGGCACAGAACTCTGACGAGAAGGTTGCTGACCAGCAGATGATAACACAGGCAAGGGGGGTGGAGTGGCCGACATCTGTTTGCTCATTGTAAGATTAATGGCAGTGTCACTTACTGAGCTGGCACTTGAAGAAGATTTAGCAAGGTTAAATACATTACTATTCTTTGACATATGAGATGGTGAAGGGTAAGACATAACTCCAGCATTAGAAAAATTTGGAGTTGCTCCAGCAAAACTGGTTGCCGGATGAGCAAATGGGGGCCTGAAAGAATGTGGAGAATCCCTATTACGACCTCTTGTTGGTACAGGAGGATTACTTAGATCTTCCGGCATCTGCTCCATTCCTCGGTTTTCTTGTCTAACTTGAGGAGGGGAAACAGATCTACTACTACGAGGCTCCATAGGACCCTTAGGTCTAATGGGAAACCCATAATTATATCCTGGGGGCCAGAGGCCCATGGAAGTTGGAGGGATTGATCTCCAATCTCTGGGTGACCATGTTCCCAATGGATGGCCATCCAACTTAACTGAAAGCAAATCTGCTTCTTGACTCTGCCATTTTGGTGGGGGTCCAGCTCTTTGTTTGGATCCTTTTTTCCTCTTATCAACATCTCCTTCCATGGATATCTCTCCAGCTGAT
This sequence comes from Pachydiplax longipennis, assembly GCA_036926295.1. Taxonomy (NCBI): domain Eukaryota; kingdom Metazoa; phylum Arthropoda; class Insecta; order Odonata; family Libellulidae; genus Pachydiplax; species Pachydiplax longipennis. The sequence continues at coordinate 39,117,422 of JAVFKF010000009.1, read as the reverse complement.
GAGGGTCTTCCTGTAGTAAAGTCTACCCCAGCACTTCTTGGAATTGCAGATCTACCTCGTTCATCAGTAGGCAATTGCCAAATTGGAGCACCACCCATTTGCATTGCCATTGGAGGAACCTGACCACGAAGATCTAGCCCTTCAGGTCTATTGCCCATGCCAACTAAAACTTCAAGGGATTGATTTCTGAAATTCTGATGGGCTAAAACAGTTTGTTCCATTAGGTTCATAGGAGGGATGGCAAACTCTGGCATTTTCGTGGGTGGAGGCATAGATGGAGGCCTTCCTGGCTTCCTAGACTCAGTTTTATCCTTAGTCTTCTTCCCGGGAGATTCAACAGTAATTGTTACAGGTGAAGGAGCAGCTTTTGGCACAGTGCGAGGACTTTCCCTAAGTAGTTCAACCTCTCCCACCTTGGCTACAAATTCCCAACTTTCTGTATTCCCGGATGGAAACTTACTCCCAGCAGAAGCTGCATCAACCTGGACTGATTCAGAAACATTTTTGGCTTCTACAGATTGATCTTTTCTTTGATCATGAGTGCTAACACTTACAGAATAACCAGAGATGTTGCTGGCTGTTTTTCTCAACAATGACAATGGGCTATTGCTGCTGCTACTTACTCCTACAGGCTCCCTCATCACCTCAACATCATTAACTTTTACTATATCCTTTTCTCCTGCCACTCTAATAACCTCAAGCAGTTTAGATGATCTGATTGGACTCTGAGAAGGACTACTCCTAATTGAAAGAATATCATCCTTAACAGTTGATTCTAATATCTTAGTCTCTGTCTCCTTGCTAAACGGTTCTGTACTAACTTCAACACCCTTTCTTTTAGTTTCAAAATCCATCATTTTGTCATCCTTTTTTAGAGGTACTTTTACATTCTTTGGAGAGTTCTTTTCTTTGCTGCCATCTGCTTTGATAACTGTCTTAGGAGACGTTGATGGTTTAAAACCAGTACGAGTCCTTGTTGCTGGACCAATTGGTAGTGCTGATGATTCAATGAGTGTTTTTTCTTTCCCAGAAATTCTTTTCATACGAGGGGACTTAAATCCACCATCTTCCTTCCTTTCTTCAGCATTAACTCCATGGACATTCTTATTAGGTGACATGCTGTCTTCATCAATGGGTTTTATTTCCAGAGAATCTTTAGGAGTTGAGACCACAACAGGATCTTTCTGTAGTGGAGCTGGATTAATTTCAACATTTACCTTACTGTTGATATTTATAACAGGATTTTGTTCCTTTTTGGAACTGAGGTCCATGATGTTACTGGATGATGCTGCAAATAACATCTCTAAGTCTTTGCTAGGATTCTTATGTAAAGGAGTCTCAACCACTGTCGTTATCTGCAGCTGTTTTTCATCTCCAATAGAAGGTTGAATAACTTTAGGAATTGCCTCACACTTTCCTTCACTAACATTCTTTGAAACAGCATCATGAATAGCCTTATTTTCATTTGATTCATTACTCTCTGAAGCAGCAAGTAATTTGGCCTTCTTTGCTTTTAAATCCTCTTTTATAGCAAGGTTTTTCCTACGAGAAGCCTTGGCTACTCCCATCTCAATGAGACCAGGCATTTTCCTCGGTGATACTGATTCCTTTGATTGCACATCAGCAGTATTTTGTTTCTGTTGTCTCATCTGATTTGCAACAGCTAGCTTTTCTGTAATTCCTAAAATGGACTTTTCCCTTGACTGTTTCACATCTGCTCGTTTCTTAAATTTTGAACCATCTGAACTATCGCTATCATTCTGCAATGGAGTCACAGAGGACACATCTTGCTTTGGTTTTATCACTCCAACAGATGCATCAAGTGGCACAGAATCCACAACCTTCTCCTCTGATGAAGATTTAACTATTTTTTCTCCTTCAGGATTTGATCTTGTTGAGTCCATTGAACTAAAAATAGGTGGCTCAGAGCCGACAGAAACTGTAAGTGTATCCTTTTTGCTGGAATCGATTTCATTAGAAGACTTTGAACTGACACTTTTTCCTTCTGCTTCAGAGTTTGTCTCCTTGTTCGAGGAATTTTCATTCTCATTCTTCACAGCAGCCACAGGTGTTACTTTTGATTGCTTTCCATCTTTCAATTCAGATGAGACAACACTTACTGAAACTGCAATGCTTTCTTCTTCAGGATTATCTGATACTCCCTTATTTGGACAGGACACATCTTGCTTTGGTTTTATCACTCCAACAGATGCATCAAGCGGCACAGAATCCACAACCTTCTCCTCTGATGAAGATTTAACTATTTCTTCTCCTTCAGGATTTGATCTTGTTGAGTCCATTGAACTAAAAATAGGTGGCTCAGAATTGACAGAAACTGTAAGTGTATCCAAATTAATTTGAATATTTACCTCTGAATCGATAAGAGTATCCTTTTTGCTGGAATCGATTTCATTAGAAGACTTTGAACTGACACTTTTTCCTTCTGCTTCAGAGTTTCTCTCCTTGTTCGAGGACTTTTCGTTCTCATTTTTCACAGCAGCCACAGGTGTTACTTTTGATTGCTTTCCATCTTTCAATTCAGATGAGACAACACTTACTGAAACTGCAATGCTTTCTTCTTCAGGATTATCTGATACTCCCTTATTTGGAAGAATCTTCTCTTTTGCCTCTTCATCAATATTCAATGCCATCTTTAAAGCATCAGCTTTCTCATTGGAAAATTCATCTGAGTCAGTTTTTGTAGAATTTTCTTCCACCTTCTCTTCCATGTTAGCCAAACCACATTTTGTTTCTACCTTACTCCCTAAGCTATTTTCCTTGTCCTCATTCGATTTTTTTAAGTTCAACTTCTTTTTTGGATTTGAAGGATTTAATTTTCCAGATTCCTCCTTTAAACCAGATGAATCTTTTTCTGTCACCTTCTTTTCACTTATTGCTAAAGTCTTTTCTATCTCTGCTCCACCAATCCTGCAATGAGCTTTATTTGAGGAAGAAATTTTCTCTTTTGTAACCTCTTCCTTTAATACTGTCTCTGTAGAATTGGTTAAATCTTCACCTTCAGAAATTTCTGTTTTGTCATATGAAGATTTCTCAGATGAAGTGCTATTTGAAGTGGGCAAATCACTTTCCACCTGTGGTTCAATTAATTCCTCTTCTGAGATATTATCATTTCCTGGAACAGAATGAGTACTTTCTCCTTTAGGCAATGAGAGGATCTCATCTTTCATTACCTTACTTTCTATAGCTGGTACTAACTCAGGTGTAACAGCTCCCTTTGCAGGAGTGACTGGAATGTCTTTTGATGAAACTATTTCCTCTCCTTCCTTATGATTAGCCATCAATGGAGATTTTTTAACTTCTTTATTAGATGGCAAATCATCAGTAGTCTCCTTTGTAGTCACTTCTGTCACCTTTTGCTTGGATTTAATACAAACTATCTCAATTGCTGAACCTTTTACGGTACTTTCAATAGAGGTAAGAGTCTTTTCATGACTTGGAACTTGCTTCTCAGAACTCTCCCCACTGGAAGTCACAGTAACCGAGGGAAGAGACTTGGTATCTTCTGGCTTCTTTTCTTTCATTGTTTTCTTTGATGATTTTGAAACTGAAATTTCCTCAGAATCTATTTTTTTATTTGCTGACACTGTTTTTGATGCAACTGAACCTGGTGATTCTGTTTTTGAGGCCAAATTAGTTGAACTTTTTGAGACAGGGTCTTCTTTTTCCCGAGATATGCTTGTTTTATTTGAGGAACTTACTGCCACAGATTTTGCATTGTTTTTGACAGCTGGAGCTGTAGGCACTGACTTGGAAATTTTCACATTGCTTTCCACGGAAGCTGTATTTTTTTCTTCAGTGGCATTACCTACATCTATACAGGATACCTGAGTTGATTCTTTCTTCCCATCAATGTCACCAGAAAGACTTTTCTCATTCTTGGATTCTATGTCACTTTTATTGACACTATTCCCTTTGGATGAATGGTTAACATTGGTTCCTTTTGAGACTGATAAGGGTAATCTTGGTTTGTCATCACTAATATTTTTGTCTCCCCCTAAAGAACTAGCCTTCACGTTTGCAGGTACATTTTTGCAGACACTACTTACATTTATGGAATGCATATTAGATGAAGCACTATTATTGTCTTTAGGTTTTTCAGGAAGAGTCACTTCACGTACTTCCTTTTTTTCTTCTATGTCAGATTTCAGAGAAATGTCATGTTTTGAAGAGATTTTTCCTAACTTGGGGATGTCAGAGGATATAACTGACATTTTCTTAGGTGTGGTTTGGTCAGTGATCTTTTTCTGCTCCATAACATCAACACTGATAACTTTCTTGCTTTCATCAGGACGTGGGAGATCAATTTTGTCTTTCTCACTTTTTACAGGGACTGAAGAAGGCAAAATGTCAACTTTCTGAGATTTGTCCAACTTTGACTGGACTTTTTCTACATGATTATTGTCAAGTATTCTTGGTTTAGAGGACTTAGTCTCCTTTTCACTAGAATCTTTCCTAATTTGTACCTGAGATGATGCACATTTGCTATCTGGCTGATTAGCAGAGGATGAATTTTCAGAAACTTCTGACAGAGAACTAACAGCTGCTGCACATGGTTTCTTTTTATCAGCAATTTCTACCACTGGATTATCCTTAGGTGCTGACATGACCTTCTCATCTGATTTGATTTGAGATCCTTTCAAATCAGTCTCTTTTACAACCTCTGGAGCTTTACTAACTAAAATTGATTTTTCAGATGATTGTTTAGAAGCATTCAATTGCTTTTGGGTAGAGTCACGATCAGCTATCACAATTCCTTCATTTCCAATGGCATCCTGATCCACCTTATGCTTGTCTTTTATTTTCTTCTCTTCAGAAACTGTTAAGTCTTTCTCAGTGACAACTTTCACAATGGCAGTATTGTTTTCTTCTTTCCTAACGATTTCAGACTTCTTCATAAGTTTAACATCACTCTTATCAGCTTCACACAATTCACTAACAACAGCATTACTACTCTCTGAAAGGTTCTTTGCAGTTGTTTCAGTCTTTTCCTCACTCACCATATCAAGCATCATGAAAGTTTCTTTAACTGTTTCTTCGACACTTGTGTTTACTGAACACTTTGGGTCTAAGTCACTTTTCTCATCAGAGTCTACATTGCAGTTCACATTCCCTAACTTACTCTTGGGTACTGAACACTCCTTTAATTTTACATCTGGACTAAAAGAACCTACTTCCTTAGAAGCGATACCTAAAGTCCTAGGCTGCTCCGTATCTTTCTTTTCAGTCAAGGTATCACTACTGTTATTCTCAAGACCTGACTCTTTCCCCTCCTCCACATTTTTCTTGCCCTTCTCATCTTTGTCGTCATTCTCTTTTATGCTATCTGATTTTAATGCGTCTACTTTCTCAGGTGCCACTGGAGCAATGATACTCCCTGGTTCCTTTGACCCTGGAGTGATGTCCTTGGGGTTGTCATCTTTTTCCTCAGCTGTACTTGTAGCACTTTTGAGCAGAGGAACGGCTGGCCCAGCTTCATCTCTTCTTGACTCCTTTTCCTCCTTTTTCGACGATTCTTTACTGCTGTCCTTCATGATGGCCTCTGCTGGTAGATGAGCAATGGGTGCAGGAACCATCAGAGAAGAGTTGCTCTCTTCTGCAGCAGATGCAGAACCCTTGCCTACTTCACCTCTCTCTACTGTCATCTTCTCTCCTGAAAATAGCAAATACATACAAATTAATTTTATACCAACATTTGAATCCTACAAAAATGCATTTATAATCATAAGTACATTGAAAATTCTAAAAGGATGAAGTATGAAATCCAATAAAAGAGTCATATAAGTTAAGCTTTCTCATATGATGTAAGGAAACAAAATGGGCAAAGATGTACGGATTCAAAAAAATGAATGGAAAAAATATTTAATATAATATTCATCCCATATTCATAAGATAGTTTGTAGTAAATAATATAAATGATCTCAATAAACCAAAAAGAGCAATCACAAAATACTGAATAATCAAAATCATGTTTACCTAAATATATAAATATTGCACTTGGTACACAATGAATGAATCATTTTAAATATGAAAGAAGATAAAAACGTAACTAAACTCTTTCCTTTCAACTCGTATGATAGGGTTACCCCAACACTGACACAAAATAACATACATCAAAACAAAATTGTTGGTAAATAGCAATAAAGCATTAATTATTTAAAAATTTTAATAATGGATCATTTCATTATATATTCAAGTATACATAAAATTTTCATTGCAACTCTAAGAAAATAAATACTTGAAAATTTGAGAGGTAAAGAAATAAGAATGAAAATTTTATTTTCATGGAATTCTTGTAGTTATAACAAAGTTTTGATCTATTCATATAATTTTCCAGAATCAACTAAAACATTTCAATTCGTTAAAATTTGACTAAATTCTGGTAACCATATGCTAAAAAACTTAAAACACATTTTTGTTGCAAAATAAAGGGATACAACAATGATACAAAAGATTTTATTCACTGGATAACTGTGAAATATATGAATTCTTAAATCCAATTGAGATTCTTAATTATTATAAACAGTTGCATTGAATATTAAGACAACTAACATAGATGACAGAATATATCTGGGGAAGAAGGTGGTAAATAATCAGATAAACAAACACTTTGAAGGGCTAAGATAGCTCTTACTTGACATAAGACCCAATAAAACTGAGTGAAAGGTTTATCTCTCTAAGTAGAAAGCACAAGAATATAAAATAAACACTATCACATCCGGTCCAGTAGTAAAATTAAATCTTATCGATGGCTGGTAAACTGAAAGGGAAGCTAATTCAGTGAATGGAATCGACATCTTCCAAATCACATCTTTATCTAGACCTTGTTGATGATAAAATATGAGGTGTTGTTAACTGGAAATTAAGAATTAAACGAAGAAAGGTTTATAACGGGTCTGTAATTTTCGAGATACTATTCGAAGAAGGTCCTTAGGCGAAGGCAATGCAAAATACAACGGCGCGCTGCGGGTTGCATAACCGCCGTGCCAGAAAGGTAGGCAACCGGCGATGCTCTCAGCCAGGAAGAGGTGATGAACTCCTAAGGCGCTACCGATATATTTCTCCGACATTATGAAGAACATCGTACGTGACACAAACCACGGCCAACAACAACCCTTCTCAGGCATCTTTTATCCTTAAATCGGAGTAAATCCACGCAGAAAATATCTATAAGGTATGCTGACCACACATGAGAGATTATCAGCACTTAACGATAGAGAGAACTGTATCTCCCGTACGAATGCAAATCGGATGGACTTCCTTCGAGTAAATTGAAAGACAGGAGACATCGCTAACAAGGTCGTCGCATAAGAAGGAAACCGGATGAGGCCGTCCTCTTGAGAGAAGGCTTTCCCATGTGGCGGTGGTGAAAGCCTCTATGTATACGAGCTGAATTCATACGCGCCGAGGAGACCTCCGTTTCCAAATATTCCACAGTAAACTAGAGTTATCGCTAATACTCAAGGGGCCCGGTGGGCATTTGTACTGACAATGTTGGGATGGGGTGTTACGGAACTGTATGCGAGCAAACGTATTGCCGTCATATTCATAATTACACCACATTTATAAATGACTTTTTTTACAAATTCTTCGCGATCTTTCAAAACTATGAATACTTATTGTCGTCTTGCCATCGATAAAAACTTTTATCAGATATAACCTTATCGAGAAACATTTCATAAGTTAACAATCAGAATACAGGAATTTTCTGGATTTGCGTATTAATTACTTATAAATTTGTCAACACTATTCCTTATTATTAATTAACGTATTAACTCTATCATTTGAAAATGAGATGATAATTCATTTCGTAAGGATCATCAACGCAACTCACCAAGGTTGACAATTCAAGACATAACTTCCATTTAAAATACTGACTTGAAACACCCACCTATCAGAAGGAAATACCGGCAAACATTTTATATAATAATTAATTAAACGAAAGACAAAATTTTAGAAGAGTAAAAGTATTATACTCGGCGAAATTTACGTGAAACGATCTTTTCTACGAACGATTACAATTATCTTGCGCCTTTTTACAGATCTCCTACTTCGTTTTTACAAGACATTTCTAAACTATTCAACACTTTTATTAAAACAGGTAATGAATGAATGAAATAAGGACACTAGTATATTTACTTATTCAACACAGATATATAAGAGATATTGCTCTGACAACAAATATCTAGACCCACCCCAACCATCATCAGCTTCTCGGGATTCGACCTAGTTCCTTTAATCCAATTTGTTCCTTTAGCTGTCAAAACATCTTTCTAACGGTAAGGGCCGATGACAAAAAATACTACAACGCCTTCATCAATCACTGCAAAGCAACTCCAGACCGAAGCTGTCAGCGACTGCATCAGCCAGTTCCACGACTTGCTCATCATAAATCTATAAAAGGAACCATCGGTATCAATCTTCGATTAACTTCTGCGGCGTTGGGGTTTGGCGGAATAGTGGGGGAAATCCACCACTGCAACCCGTATCCATGCCTACCGAGCCCACAAACACTTAAAGGCACCAAAGAAATACCTAGCGCACGAATCAACAGGTCTCCGGAGGGCGTGGAATCGTTCTGATTGCAATGGAGAGGGGAATGGTAAGGGGTAAGGGATCCTTAGAGTGGAATTCGAGGGAGGGAAATCATTCACGTCGGCGATTTAGGATTTCCGCTGAAGAAAGCTGTCGAAGTCATCATTCGTCCACCGAGAATAGCAGACGATCGTATAGTCTACAAGGAAGGTGATTTAGAGAAAAATAATTTCAAATTAGAAAAATGGATCGACCACACAAAGTAGAGCTGAGATGTTATTTTAAGGCGATAAGAGTAAGAAAATACGGAAATTGAGAGAAGAATGGTTTCAAATCATATAACTGGATCGACTACACGGAGTAGATCTAGGAATACGTTAAGATATATAGGCGATAAGATTAAGAATGTTTGTTATCTATGGCACTACGTCTGGCGTACGCTGAGTGTGATTACGATATATCTCTCAGTTTCTTACGGATCATAAATGAAAACTATCCACTTTAGAAGATGAAATATTTCTGGATTTAACTTTACTCTCATTTACCATTGAATTCCTTGATTTATTTAGTTTTTTTGGTGAAATTAGCTGATTTTCTCCCTTCTTTAGTTGAGCGTATCATTCAGGAGATGGGTCAAATTTATAATGAAAAAGTTGAACTAGTCAATTTTCGGTGAACCGCTTCCGTATGTTTCAGATCTTTCAAATAATTTTTGGGTTGGAACCTGAGCTGAGTGATAGAAAAATAGCGAGGACTTAGAATACATCCGTTTATTTAACTCACATTGGTATGTATATGAAAAATAGATTCGTGCGTACGATATCGCAAGATCAAACTTGGGAAGGACGCAAGATCTTTTTCTTTTGATATGAATTTTCTAGAAGTTTCGAGAGGATTCAGGAAACAAAACGCACTAAAGGCAAATTACTTGAAAAGTCTAGTGAGTCACTTCGACCATTAAATCAACCAAGTCCAAAACTAAGATGTTCCCTTGATCTAATATATTGAACTTGAGGCGCATTTTATTTTTAGCAACGCCAATGTTACTGCTTAATATTCCAAGTTTCGCCTAAATTTTCGACAAATGCGAAGATTAACGAACTGGATTTAAAACCGAAGAAAAACTGATTTTTGGATCAAATTTAGAAATCGACCCTGGCTAGTTTCAAAGAAAGTATCTGACTTAAATAGGCATATTAGATGTAACCACATACAGCAGATTTAATTCTCTTAACAAAAAAAGTTTTTTTTTAATCTTAAGAGTATGATTATGAAAAACTAATTTATTTCTAAAGTAAAACAGATGGAGGAAGTTAGCGTACCAAATCTGAGAAGATAAAATTACCAAGGACAAGGACATTAAGTACTGAAATGTCGAAACAGTAATTATTCGACGAGGAAAACTAACCTCATTAGTGCGTTCGATGTCTTTTTGTCCGTAAATTCACGGATTGTTTCGCAGAGGAAACAAGTTCTGAAAATATCACATTAAATCGTAATGGCGCTTAAATTACCGAAGATATTCAAGAGAATTTGGCGAAATTTAATCTTCCATTTATGAGGAGGAAGTTTACGCAAAATATTTGCTATTTCCTTATAAATATCGCATTTCTTCCCCGAAACACGCAATCTGTGACAATCCCACATAAATATTACAAGTGTTTCATCTCTCTAGAGCCGAACAGAGGCAGGAACCAAATCACTATTTCGAGAACCTATCTCACGTTATCTGCTTCTAAAAGAAAATTAACGAAACACTGAGAATGGAATTCAGAACGACTTCACAGTAATAAAGATTTCTATAGTAAAATTCCAGAGAATAAAACCTGCGATATTAACCTGTCATTCGATTTCAGATCATTTAAAAATAACTTCTAGTAATTATGATTTATTCGAAAACTATTCAATGAGATGAAACGGTTCCGACGCTAGCAAAATTAAGCTTACATTACTTTGATGAGTAGGTGGATATCAACATTAATTGAATGTAACGAATAAGAATAAAGTGTTCACTGATAGCACAATCTACTCGTTACGTGAGGAGTCCTTGACACATTTCAACCTCATCCAACTTTGAAAAACATACAAGACATCAATATTCATAATTTTTCGCAGAACACTAACTAGTTTTTCGTAGAAGACCATGAATATAATTTGAGAAACCCTGGTGTAAAGATAAAATGGGCGATAACCGGAAGAATACGAGCAACTGCGTTAGGAAATACAGTAAAACCCGTTTAAAACGCTTCCACTTGAGATGCTATTCCGTTTAATATGTAGTTTTCTCTTGGTCGTGGCCCTTTCCGTTCGAAACACATTAAAATACCGCTGGAGACGACCTGTTACACTCCTATAAAGCGGATGCTTCCCCTCCTTAGGTGTATTGCAACTCGCTAAAGCAATCGTTCGCCTCATTCGATAGTTAATAATTGTTAATATTAACTGTTACAGTGTCTTTTCTCTTCTCCGGCTTCTCGTCTCTAATAGGGTTCCTTTTGACTCGCATGGAAGCGATGACTAATTTTGTGAGAAGAAAATGAAGATATTGGGAAGCAGAACAATTTCCATCACTTTGTCAGAGCCGATACTAGCTCTGAGATAGAGTGAGATATTCCCTATTAGCCTAGTCTTGGGGCAGAACGGTAAATTAAAATTTCACTGGGTGGTTTTCACTCCTTTGTTGCTATCTCACATTGTAAACAAAACAAACTAACCAGGGTATCGGTGTAGTGTTTTATGGGGTTGAGCGTAATATTGGAGAGATCAAGCTGCAGTTAAAAACTCGATGATTTCCGGGAACTTTTTGTCAAAAATGGTTTCATTGTAGAGTGAAATAAGACAAAAATAATGGAAAAAGGAAGGTGCACTATTTGTCTAAAATCTTTCTTCAAAAACACAACGAGAAGCGTTACACAAAAACAGTTGCAAACTTATTAACAGTGGGAAGTAAGCAAAATTAAGAAGATCCCTTTTGTTTTACTGTGTAAAGCAGATAAAAAGAGCCAAACACCCTTCCTCAAAAGAAACAGAAAGTTGTCATATCCCGTCTTTAACTCTACCCCATTTATAACTTCCATTCCTCAAAAAGCATCATAGCTTGGGTTTACTCTTAAATCACCAAGAAGCTAGGGTTGGGAAGGTGACGCGACTCCTCGATATATTCCCAGCTGTTTTCATCTCCGACTCAAAACAATAAGACTTGTGCAATCACAGGCGTTCATTTTTCCCTGAACGCATAAAACTTAAAAGCTTAGGGCGAAAAGCATAACATTTTTCCATACGCGCGCATGGTGACCTTCAACCGTCTTCACGCGCACCGCCATATCGCAGCGGTTGGGCAATATTTTTACGGAGAATCATCGCTGAATTTTCCCTCCCACAGTCGTAACTTGGGGGAACCTGAGCAGAAGAATACTACGAGAGTGTGTGGTGACAGAAGAGTGAGGAAAAGATCTCGTGCTCTCGCCCCGCTAATGGCGTTAACGGGGAATCAGGTATGAGGAGTAGGGGAACTCTCCCTCCGAGAGAGCTAGCCTCTCCCCAGGGGAAGAAGAAAGCGCTCCGTTGGCCGCCTTTACCCTCTCGCTTGATTCCCTCCTGCACGTCGTTCACGATAAGGAGGCCAATGGAAGGATGACGTCACGGTGGGACTCTGAAAAAAGGTTGAAAGGAGCTCTTTCCGAGAGGCTACGGGAGACTCTTCTGCATCGTTCCAGTCTCTTAATCAACTCATTGCCTGTGTTCGAATTACAACGGTGATCGAGTCATTTTCTTCCGCTTATGCTCGCTCCCGAATAGTTTTGTCGTGGGAGAAAGGCCGAGGGATTCTTGGACCGGATTTCCGTTGGCGGTTGCAAATATTTCTGGTATCCTTCCTCGAAACTTCGGTATTCACCATCCTCTTTTCGGAATTTCTGTTGTAGCGGAACTGTTTCCTTGAGTTCTTCATGTTTATCGTTCCCGTACTCTTGATTAAGTCTGATATTGGTACCTCTTCCAACAAAATTCAATGTTTTTGCTGAGTACCACAGTGATACATTAAGAACAGATAAGATTCCTAATAAACGTCAAATTGTACTTAAATTGTATGAGGATAGAATCTTAAGGAACAAGATACATTTGGTACCACATTCTTAAAACAACGAACAAAGCCATTTACAGCGTGAATTTTATTATACTACCCTTCAGTAATGCTACACTTCATTTCACAATCAGTATGCATTTAGGTGATCAGTTCCTTGCAATTTCTCTAGCCCACGTATTTCTGTTTGTAACAGAATATCTTGTGCAAACGTTGCTACATTAGCTACTTTGGAGATATTGCAAACATTGTCAATAAGAAAACTATCACAAATATTAGTGATGACTATTTTTTAAATAGAAAAAAAGCTACAGAATTTTTAAATACCAATGAACATGAATTTTTCACATTCGCAACAGAAAATTGTGTTTCAATGTTCTACGAAAGGCTATTTCGTACAAAAGCCACCTATATTAGTTGGCCGTTACTTACTTCATTTCCTACAGCAAAAGCTAATAAAATATTTTCCAAATTAAAAGAAGAAAGCACAAGAGAAAGAGGTACTACAAACAAATTCATATACTTAGAAATTCCTCTCATTAAACAGTGAAAATTTTACGAGGAAAAATAAGAATAATACGTTTTTATTAGGAAGAAACTAAAGCACCGTTTGCATAAATCACTAGGATTAGAATTGGAATGGATCATAGGCTTTCTGGGTCCTATATCATCACATAATATCTATGTAAAGCTTGGTCATTCGTAGTAGCAAGGGAAAATTAAAACTGAGATAATTACACAATAGAAGCAGTAGTAGTATTAATAAGAATTATTCGCTTCCGGAAATGGCAAAGATTTCAGAGCGAAAATAATTTTAAAATAAAGACGCCAACGCCATTATACGTTCTAAAGTGATACCGAGAATTACGAATGGAACTCAAGTTTCCAAATATTAATTACTTGAATATAGTGATATCCAAATGCATTTCTGTCAAATCGGAAAAGGTATCGATTAAGAATTAGTTTACACATGAAAAATGCGCCAAACAGAAGAAGATTAATCTAAAAAACCATCAATCAGTCCTTTGGAAGGCGCGGGAAAAGGATTAGTAGAAAGAAAACCTATTTATTCCTGGAATATATGATATCCAAATGTATTTCCATCAAATCGGGAAAAGAAACTATCAAGAGTTAAACGACATGCGATAAACGCTCCAAAAAGAAGAAGTCCCGGTAAAAACCCGGTAATCAGTCATTTCGACGGCGCGGGAAAAGGATTCCTGGAAATAAAAACCTAACGGAACAAGGGAACAAACCTCGCAAACGATCCCGGGAGCTTTCCAAAAGTGCACCTTGCACACAGCACTGCTTCCTCAGAAATAGCCCTGAAATCATTCCCCGCCGAAGAACAATGGCTTCGCTTCGAGATTAAGTTCACGGACATTCATTTCCGAGAAAATTTTTACGACATTCCATAACCATCGATTTCTCGAAAGTTCTTTCCTATCGGTATCATTGTTAACGAGTTCCTCGGAAGACTTGTTTACACCGACTCTAATGCTTCGCCGACGGAATTCTGAGCTATGCCTTCACTGGCGAAGATAGTTCCTTTTGCGTCACTGCTATCTGTGTGACCATCGTGTAGAGAAGCAGTCGAAAGAAGAGAAAGAAACCGAGAGAAAAAGCGATCGTACGAACGCGAAACTAAACTCCATTACACAGGATACGATTAGAGTTAAAAACGACAATTCTTGGTCTACTTTCCATATAGTGAAACCATTCGATCCTATTTAGTAAAGCCTACTAGGTTAGTTACATTCAAAACATAAGAATACGAGTAAAAAAATAAAAATTCAAAATTTGCTAATGAATAACGGAATGGATTCACTATTAGCAGAAAGACAGCTTTTTCCCAAAGAATAATGCGTAGAAAATCTTTTCAGGTTGTCAACGGGGCGAATTCTAATTCTCCTGGAACCAAAGTTCTAGAACTCACTAGAATGACAACCAGAAAAGATTCTCTCCGATTAATAACTTCATCCTTCTACGGGCGATACCCTAAAATACAATATCACAGGGATCCCCAACCATGGCACAGGGGTCAAATCAGCCCTGTGAAATTTTAATAACACCAGCGTATACTAATCTTTGGATATCGGAAACCCTCGTTGTATCCTTCAATATTTCTAATTAGGTAGTGTCGCGCATATTTGAAAGTTCCATATTTTTGGACAAATAAAAATGCTTATCTTTTTTTTTAATGTGATAAAATAATTCAAGAACGATAAAAATGTTCTTGCAGTCCTTCACAGTATCAGTGGCACTTTTCGTGCACGCGGATCCTTCCAAAAAATTTTAGGACTCCCCATTTTAATATAAAAAAGCACAATTTCCAAAGTTTCTACTAACATTCTTACACGATTAAGGGAGCAACATTTTCGAAAGAGATATCACGAAGGACGCCCGAGGTAATTGGTTGATTTCAATAAACGTATGAAAAAGGACAAAAGGATACTTATGTCATTCGATCAAGATATTGAACGACGAACTATCTGCTGTCACGCGGTAAGAACTACAATGCGAGAAATTGAGCTAAGCTGAGAGCTGAATGGTTTTTGGCATGTAAAATAAATTACTGGAATTCCCTTTGAAAAGATTCCAACATTAGCAAATTCTTCCCCAGGGTCAACAGTAACGATACTTTGAAATTCCATCCCAAAGGCAATTAAAGTTATTAATGCAACAACGTCAATGTCAGGGGGCTACGAAAATTTCAAGATTTAACTATTTTGGTCTAAAGTGCCGCGAAAACAAACTTTTTGAGCCCAACCCAATATTTACCTGCAATAAGTTATATCCTAAAATGTCTTATTTATTAGAACTGGCCTTCGCCGAACTGCGTCCGCTCTATTTTGCTTCCAAAAGACACGAAAGCAGCTAACATATTTTTCACGGTTTTCTTTTTTGTTTCCTTGGTAAAGATCCACCTCATGCGATTTCTATGAATATTTAGGGGGTGAAATAATGAAAAAATTTACATGATGATAACTTCACGAGTCACAATCCTTATCCGGAAAGGTTCCAGTTCCAGTTCGGCTCACAAAAAACACTCCCTTTGGAATATATGAGCTCAACCGACCGGAAAAGTTTCAACTTGCGTAAGCTCCAAGTATTACATTCACGAAAACACCTGTTTATAGAAACACTGCATGTTCCCTTCCATAAAATACTCCGGAAGAATATAATAAACGAATTAGCGTATGAATCCCGAAAAGAACATGCGAGTATCGCGTAACATAAACATCGGTAGATGGTGAGGGCAGGGTATACATCCGGTGTGGAATACACACTTCAGTACGAGCATCTTAATCCCGATGAGTTTCGATCCCAAACAAATAATCCACCCGTCTAGAGAATCCCACCACCGGCACGAATGCAAGAGATAGCAGCCGAAAAGCATTCGCGGAAAAATGGAAGGGTCCCAGAGGTACGGACGGAGATAAACAGTATAGCATCGAAGAGGCGGAAGAGGGTTTGATCTTCAGCTCCTCCAGGCAAGAAGGTCTGCTCCCCTCACATTGTCACGGGAAGAGGGGAGGTGGAAGCTTCGAAAATAGAACGCACCCGATTCGGGGAGTCTCCACACGGAGACTATATCTAGATGTCAGCCGGAGTGAAAGGGGAAGAAGTGAGATTGGAAAAGAAAACCTCTCCCATACTCTTTCGGGTGACATCAACACATAGTGTGGTGGTAGAAAATTCTCGAGTACTAATTTCACATGTGTCTGCACGAATGTAAACAAGCATCGTGAACGGCGCGGAAAAATCATTCAGCAGAGGTTTTATTAATGATTACGAGAGTAAAAAAATGTGGGAAACTCAAGCGTTCGTTAAGAAGTCTTCTTCCAACGGAACACTAAAATTTACTAGAGCGTAAACAGCCATCGTGTGGCGCACAGTAGTAATTCAACCTAATAGAACTTTATTTACTATTATATGGAAGAAATATAATTTAACGATTCTCAGATTGCCATGACATATACACAAAGATAAAATAAGAAACTAATGAATGACTTTCATCGGTAAATAAACTCAACAAAATAGCGGGACTCTCAAAGCATTTTTAAGAAAAACTGAGACTTTATTTCCATCAAATACAATTTCGGATGCAACTCCTAAATATAGTAGTCAGCTCAGATGATATATTCTATTTTCAAGCTATAGGTACAAAGGAAATACATATCGCGCACATTTAGAAATCGCAGTTAAGATTGATATGTTTATATATATAAATTCTTTGATTAGAGAGCCAAATTCCAGCGACGTTGAAGTTGATCGACTGGCTAGCTTATCTCCATTCCTGTAAACTAAGCTCCGTTCCAACGAGCTTTGAGAACGACCTCGATTCATTCTTAGCCACAATATTTTAATTCTTCTGAAGGTGAGGCCGAGGTGGAAAAGCAATTAGTTCACAACCACCAAATGATGATAAAAAAGATCTCATTATTTTTGCGTAAGATGAAATGCTTCTGCGCTAATATTTGGCTCATACCTCAATATGATATCATACGCGGTATAAAAATAAAATCCATTGACAACAATAAACATGTACACCTCAACATCTATTTCTTAGAACTGATGGACTGTTAAATCAGCATACTTCGCTTATACATGAAAATGTTTTAATGTAAAAATGGGAAATTAAGAACTGAAAGGTTTGATGGAAAGAAAGAGGCCTAGAATCCGCTAAAAACTGAAAAATGCGTAATATTATTTCCCAAAAGCAAATTAGTGCCTGAATTATCACGAGTAGCTAAAATATCCCTTACAATGTTCGGCCGGAAAATCAATCAAAAGATAAGACACTGCCTCTTTACGGATGAATACTGACAGTGAATGGAATAAAGTCTGCATAAATTGATAATCAGAATACCAAAACACGAAACAAAGATTTCACACCAAGAGCGTAGTAGCAAATTTCCAGTTGAGAAACTCCCGAAAACTTAAAAGAAGGGTCAAAGTGAAGGACCGATTGACTAGCTCTTTGATGTGCGGTGATCACGTGACAGATGAAGTCTGCCAAAAATTTCAAGCTCAACCCAAGCAAGAAAAAGCTCAACAAAACTGAAGCTAACAGACAACTTGTCAAGTTAACGATATCTATATTTCCTTTAAGTTTTATTAGAAAGAGAGATTTTAAAAATCAGTTTCTGTCGTTGGAATATATATTTTTCCTAAACGCTACACTAAAGATCTAAAAAACACTCCGTTTTTAACAAGTCTATTGATATGAATGTTATTTATGCATAGCTTATGAAATATAGCATTGAAACATTAGATCCATATTAATAAAATACTTGACATCTACGACAGAATTGATCTCAAACAGCGGTCGGACAGCATTTCGACCATTGCAGACAAAAGACGGTAGATGCAAAGCAAAAAACGTTCAAGTGTCATAAAGGGTTTCTTGCAAGCAAATGGTAAAATGGTTTCTTCTTGTTCCTTAAAAGCATTAACTGATCGGTAGATATTAACAAACTAAAATCCTCATAAAACTCTGTGAAGAGATGTCCTATTGTTGACAATAAGAAGAAAATCAGAGTAATGTTAACTTTGGAACTTGGAAAATCTATCTTTGTAGCAGTAGTTTACGGAGATATGGATAGAAGTGTAGAGATAAATCTGTAGAAATATTACTTTTCAAATCCAATGAAAAGAAGCATTACACCGAAACCACCGATAAGGCACCTATTCAATACATTGAAACCTATAATACACTACAATTAAGATATGGAAACTGATTCAATCAATGAGAAATATCTCCGAATAAAAATGTTTTATATACTGCGATCTGAGACTACAGAATCCCCGATCGCGCTCAATTGCAGCCAATGGGTGAGCTGCAGCATTAAAATGTAACCGAAAAATAATTAACTTGGACGTAATTCACTAAGCGGCACAACATAAATGCACTGGCAAGGAATAGTATCCCTCAAGGGATCTGAATATTAGGATACGACGAGAATTCTACAGGGAGACGCCGTGAATGTAGGCAGCCCGCGTGGCAATATGCATTGCGGGTTGCGTCGTTTCTTCTCACAGGCGCCGGGGAAGCCGAGTCCAGCGATTACCCCGGAGATGGAAGCCACCTCGCCGGCCTATTCGGAGGCAGCGGTGAAGGGACGTGAGAGAGGAAGAGAACGGAATCCAGAGTGACGATGACGCTAATACGAGGTGAAAATTGGAAAAGGCTTGGCCGAAAGCCTTTTTCGTCATTACGGGAAAACTCTCACACATCCCTATTTTACGCTGACCCCTTTTCCAGAAATTTAACCTGGGAAGAACTTGAGAGAACGGTGAGGATATTTAGAAATAAGAATCGATCAAAATCAATCATTGATACGTTTAACGTGAAATATTTTTGTGTTATTTTGTTAGTTCTATACATTCGCGGGTTACTGTGCAATTAGGACTTAATCGACCATTTTGCACTCATTTCGATAATATCTAATGTCCAATGTCAAATTAACGAGGCTGTACTGATGATTGTAGTAAATATGAACGAAATATTTTAACAAGATACATGTGAAACACTACAGCAATTAATAATTTTATTTAGAGGGAATTTCAGTCGTAGCTGACAAGACCATTACATAAGAAATGGATAACATATCGGTAATTTTGTCCTTAAATTAGTACAAAGCTATTTTTACAAAGATTTACTACCAAATTCATTCTCACTTTAAGTACTTCTTGGTAGATAATTATTTCCACATAAGTACATAACTTCTCACACTCGATGGTAACAAACATCTCACAGTAACCATGAAACGAAAATAATCAAGCGGAACATATAGCTACATCTGAACCAAAGATAGCCTAAGTTGAATGCACTAGGAACTATTCTTGATTATTTTTTAGGCTCATGAATGAGTAGGCTTCTGGTTTAACTTATGAATCGAGTTCCCAGAATTTTCGGATAACATCATAGCCCAAAAACGCCAACAACGGCATCGAAGCGTGAATGTGAATGGTTCCCAGAGACTAAATTAACCGCTTGCGCAGTACTAAGCTAACGGAGACGGGCCATGACGGCGGAGATCGATGTAGAATGAGCAAATCGGTCTCTGCTCGAAAGAAGCTGGCAATTTATCACCGAGTGTAAGCTGAGGGACATGGATAAACAGGAAAACTAATGGAAAAGAAATCAATGGACTGGAGACTGTAACAGAAGGAAAAGAAGCGTGGAAATAATACATCACATTACGGATGGAAGAAGCTTTTTCTGCCATCAATGATACTCTAATGTTAGACGCTAAGTGAAAGTCTATACCAATGGTGAACTAAGTACGATCTGCCGTATATTTTCATTGGGCCAGGAACATTGTTATAGTAGTTCAAATCAATAGCGATCGTTTAACTATTAGAAAATTTTTGGATAGCACTATAGCTGATGATGATTAACTACACTTAAGTAATTCATTTCGTAATACTAATAAATAGATTAGGGATAGTGCAGTTAAGATATAAAAGAATTAAAAAATACATTATTTTGAAATAATTGAGGCCATTGCCAGCAGAGTAAACCATTCTTAATAAGAAAGGCAATATTTTACTATTGGTATAACGATACGATGGCAAAAAATATAATCAGATACAAGCATTAACCAGATATACGAATAGCTAAATGCAAGGAAATACCCGCAAGTATCTATAGCTTCAACAAGAAATAAATTGATTAAAGTTTGACAACAGGGATATCTTCCGTTGAAATATTTTCATGACTGCTTTTCTGTTGCGATACATATTTGATTAGTTCTTTCATAAGTTAATCAACGCTTCAGTAACTAGATGTTTCAGTCTCAATTTAAGTTTCGAAGTATGTTATTTTATTGTTGAATTTCTGGTTAAAGAAATTCTACAGCCCGCTGGAAAATTTCCCTCAGCCAAAACGAAAGTCTACACTCAATGGCGTGATCTTCATTTACAGGGATCTCCAAACATTAATAGAGATAGGTTAGCAATCACTCAGTTCTTCATATTATTTTTAAAGAGTCAGGCAATCAAATTATTGATTAGATAATTTGAAACGTAATTTCAGAGTGGAAAGAAGTGACTCACAGAAGTCACTAAATTGAGAGTATCAACCTCAGAGAAAGGGAGTTGGGTCAGCATACACATCTAAAAGAGGGTTCAACAATTGTGTTTTCCGAAGAATTAAGACGGAAAGAGCAGATTTAATGCCGTTTCTAATTGAGTTCCATTGAAATTACGAATTCGAAAACAGAAAGAGAGAATTGAAGACTGAAACTACTCAACGAAATCAGGAAGGAGAGAGGTTAGGGTATTGTAAAGGAAATAGAATAAGAAGAACATAAAAGAAGAATTGCAAACGGAAAATTCCAGGAATAAATTGCGCTAGAGGTTATTTCGGAAAGCTGACACTCCGTGGATCCTTTGTTTGCAACGCAGAAAATGGGGAGGGAAATATAATTTAATGCTGCATAATATGACGTTTTAATAGCCACTCTAGATAGATTCTCTTTTGAATTAGTTCGGGAATTAGATTTTGAAAGTAACAATTTAAAATTATGTAAAATTCGCTAAAATACTAATTAGTGCTCAGAGAAGGATTCGTTATTCTGAAAAATAGAGTGAAACGCCTTTTTCGTGGACATCTGCAGATATCCCAAGGACTGCAACATTAAAATTCTATGCAGAAAAAGCCAATAGAAAATACCATAAAAGTCATTTTAACGGTGACTCTTGGAATTGGAAAGAGGTTATCGAGGATGTTACTTCCAAAGAAATCGAGCAATAACTTTATTTTCTAAATCCGCATGTTCACTGAATACACACTGCAACACTACCCAAAGGTTTCATCTGTACACAATAAAACCTTATACAAAGTCAATGTTAATTTATAAAGGACAAATACAAACGAAAGGGCTTTGTCTTACATAAGCAATGAAACCAACCCATCGACGCTCTTCGATCTTATTCCCAATTCACAAGATTATTTACTCGCAATGTTACTGCGATAGTTAAAATTATTTCGCATTCGGATTCGCGTTTTCCCAGGATGTTAAGTAATTAACTAGGAACTAAAATAAGACAAATTTAACAGAAAGAAAAGGGAAAAATTAGACGATTTCTGTGGATATAAAATTTCTGTAACTATTTAATTTTTAATTATAAATTTTATATGTAAAGATAAATGTTATAAATATACACCCTTGCATTTTTGTATAAAAACATTTTCTGAAGCTTACGAAAAATTGACCGTGGAAGTAAAACAAGAAAAGTGCATGAGAAAGATTTGATAATAATCGTTAAAAGATGTCAATACAGAAACCCTTAAAAATGACATGGAATTAGATTAGTTGAAACCGGTAAAACACCGAGTGTAAAACACCTTGAACAGCCAACTATATACAATAAAACACCTAATCAAAGACACCAAACAAACAAGCTCCTGAACCGAGCAATCCTCCGAAACCGCACCCTTGGCACACACTTAAGAAAGCCGTGATTCGGAGGATAGCGAGCCTAATCACGCGACCCCAACCCTTGAGCGCGGCATCCTCTCGACGGCGGGCTGTCAGAGGGGCGCCGGAGTGCGGTCGCCAACATTAACGAGGCGATTGAAAGGGGCGAAACAAAACGAGAAGGATTGGCCAGGAAAGAGGGAAAGCGAAAAGTGCTGTGGAATCGATTGCGTCATATGTTTCCGAGGGCTGTGACAGCCATCGGGGCGATAAGTCTCAATTAGCTGCAAGTGAGACGTGACCGGTGACGAGATAAGACGAGAGACTTACGCACGCTCTCATACGAATAATCTGCGTCCGGAGATGATTGAGGTGCTCGAGAGACGCGGCCGATCCTCGGAAGAATTAACGACTCGAGCGATTTCTGGAAATATTAATCATCGGTCTCCTTCGGAACAAATTATTTGTAACGCGCCGTAACTTTGAGATAAACGAAATTTTAAAAAATTAACATTAACTCCTTCAACGATTGTTTTCAAAGTTTTGAACTTGATAAAGTTTTCGGTAAAATGAGAATGAGACACTAGACAAAATTAAATACTTAATTTTTTTAAATTGATAATTTTAATTTCGAGAAAAACTGCATGATTTAAAAAATTAAAAACCTTTTAACGTCTTCGACGACTTTTTTCAAAGTCTTAAACCTTGCGAAATTTTCGGTGAGATGAGAATGAGACACTAGACAAAATTATATACGTAAATTTTGTTAAAATTGGTAATTTTGATTAATAAGAACAATCTAGATTCTGTGATATTTCTAAGAAAGCAGTGCTTAAATGTGCCCAAAGGGAACTCACGAACCCGCGAAGAAAAAGCGATTTCCTCGAACACAAATTCTATTTTTTTTAGAATATACTTGTTATATAAGAATATAGATTTATATACTTGTAATATAAGAATAAGAATTATATTTTATAATATAATTGTTACATAACATAACAAGTTATGGTACGAACATGCGGCATAAATATACTTGACTGAATATCGGAAAGTAGACCGAGCCCGCATATAAAAGTAGATGAAAAAGGGATGAGAAGCTGAATTCCTAGTTTTGCTAATCAGACTTTAATAGTAAAAATTGATACTTTTCAGCGAATAAATTTGTATCCAGCATGAAACATTGTAGTTTTTGATTCACGAGAGTGAAAACGGAAAATATAAGTTAGATGATGAGACAAAAATTATTTATAAGAATTTATTATAAGATGCAATTTCAAAGCAAAAATTGATATGATTGACCACGATCGTCTTCATCGCGACTGCATGATTCTGCCGAAATAAGTCGAGAGCGAAATCAAGAAAACTAAGCCTTTTGGCAAAAATGTAGCACAGGTAAATTAAGATATACAGCTGGATATCAAGAACGGTATTAGTTAAAAAGATCTCGGAAAAATTCGGACTTCCACCGCGGCAAAATCTGAATATTTAGGTTACGGGGATCTCTGCATGAAAAGATCGAAAAAAGAGAAGGATCCGCTCGCGGAAAACTATGGGCCTTTCCCCTCTCACCTGGGCCTCTTCAAGGTGAAAATCCGCGAGATCCGCACGACACATTTTATGGCTCTCGATAAATAAAAACATTTTTACAACGTGCAATTTGCGGAGTTTTAAATGAGACCAAAAAAATATGTGATATCCTCAATAGGGCACTTCCTGACTGGCTGAAAAGCAAATTGATGGTACTGATGGAAACATGAATAACAGCATAATGTTAATGAGGTAAATATTAGAAATAGTGGCACTAAGGATGGATCCAACAACATTAATATCAAGTGCTTTTATGGGAAAGTACCGTGTTAAATTTATTCACGGCGTGAATAACGATAAAATTCCAAAATTTCTGCGCCTAATTTAAGCATTCCATCAACTATTTATCTATTACGCTGACGGCAGCCGATATATTAGTTAATACGCGTATTTTCCCTGCTACTTCATCAACTTTACCGTACTAATCCAAGAATTTTTTAGGTCAATTAACAATCTACAAAAACCATTTCCTTTTGCATCAATGAATCACGTATAAGAATGAATCATGATGTATTTCAACTAATACTTATGTAATACTGTTAAACTAATACATGATCGCAATGTCAAAAATACTTCATTATCGACATATTTTCATCAGTTATAAACATATCCAAGCATGAGCCGTACTTAAGCAAAAACGTCACGCAAAACTGAAAAATCCCACTCTTTCAGTTAAAAAAATCGCTTATTTCCTGAACAGCGACCCAATAAACATTCAAGCACCTCATACAGCATACGATAAGCTCAGCTCCCATTTCCATTTACTTTGGAAGCACGGGGCAGATCTGCTGCAAACCTTGAGCTTGCAAATGGGTATGCTAGAACCTGTCTCTAAGTATTGCTTCTCTAGAGCGCCTTTAGCCACCGATCTAATGCAACGCGAACCAGCGATTTCCATCCACCATTTCGCCATACAGTGAGAATGAGGCCAAACGAAGGCGGCCTTGTAGAGCTTGCGCTGGTGCCCGCCGCGGCGCTGCCGATGGCCTGGTGGAGAGAAAATCCACCGTCGACCACTGAACGCTGTTACAATGAACCAAAGCCAAAATGAATCAGCAATACCGTTTCGATCAGCTGAAACGTGGCGCAAAAAGATGCTGCACGGAATCGCCTTTTTATTCTGCGGCATCGCCTCTTTCGAGCGAATTGCCGAATTAAAACATCGATGGCTCAGTCGCAGAAACGCCTCTGGAATATCAACCAGGGCCGAAACACGTGAGAAATTAACGTTATCCTCACTTTTCGAAAAGGAAGGACCTTTATGTCCGTAGGCTTCAGTATGAGAAACGAATTAAAGCAGCGGAATCCGGAAGGGAGGACGGAGAGTAAACGGAGAAAATGAAACACGTCAAACACTCCGAGAAAGATAAGTGGGGATAAGTTGCGTATGGTAAAGCCTGAAAGAGCTTTTTAAAAGGCAAAGAAGGGAGAAAATCAATAGCAAAGTTCGCTAAGGTCTATCGATGAGGAAAAGCCGAAAGCATGTGAGCAAACTATGGGATGCAGTACTTGGTGGAAAGGAAAATGTATTTATCTGTCTTACGTAAGTGATATTTTCACCAGCGGTATTTTAATTTATAGTTAGTATAAAAACAAAGGTGGTACTCGCGATTAAATTTTCGTTCTGCCGTAAATATTACAGAACGGTTTCAAAGAGCTTCATTTGGGAGCAATCGTTTCCAGAATATGTATTTTATCATGCAGAAATTAACCTGCTAATATTATGAAATATTAATCTTTTACATAGAGAAAACACGTATATGCATATATAAACAACGAATTTGAATACCTAACAATGGGCTAGATGAATTTGTTGAAATAGTTTCAACAAACATAAGAGAATACAAGGCGGAATAGAAACAGAAACTTCCGAAAAATGTCAAGAAAAGAAAAAAAAAAACTAAAAAAACTACCGATAATTCCAATAAACATTATCTTTCAAAGACCTCACGCAGCGCAATTTGAATAAAGTAAGTTTATGACTGTTCCAAACAAAGGGCTAGATGTAAATAGTTTCAAAAAATAAAAGAAAATCAGAGGCCGATAGAAACAGAAACTCGCTGAAAACGTTGTGAGAAAAAAAATAAAACTACCAAAAATTTCAATAATCACCACCTTTCAAAGACCTCACGCAGTTTAATTTGAATAAAGTACTTTCATAGAGCTGTGAAGACAAACGCATGAATAGAAAACTCACTTCTCAACACCACCATCTACTTCCTGACCTTTGATCGATCATAAAGCAGAGAATCCCGCACCCACCATCCCATGGCCAAGAATTTATCGACTAGATCGACGTAATAGATACCCCATCGGTAAACAACGACGTGAGAGATTAAACGAAACGCACCTAGAAGGGCGTATAGGCCCTGGAGAACGTTGCAGAGCCACCCTTAATAGGGCCGAAATCTGCAGCGAAAGCACTATGGTGAGATCAGAGTCTAAAGGTATGGAAGAATACTGCAGGGGCAGACGGCGAGGGAGGCGGAGGGGGGCGAGGGGTAGAGAGGATGTGAAAAGAAGTGAAAAAAGCAACCCCCGAGCGAGAGGGAAACACGAGGCAAGGAGAATACACCCGTGTAAGGCGGCCTGCATCACAATGGGAAACAGGAGAACACCGCGATTAAGACATCGAATTACGCCTGTCTCTCCGCGTTTCGGGATTCTTCTTTCGACGGACTTCGTTTCCGACTCAACTATTGGTCCCGTTGGAAGTTCTTTCCTCGAGTATCCATTGTGTAATGATCAAATATGGCCGACGAAGAAGCGTGGAAGTGTTTCGAAGAAAATTCGCCTGCTGTCTAGAAAACGGCCGGAGTTTATATAAACATAATGAGTAATGTAAGGCCCTTAAATATTTATTTTTAAGCATTAATCTATTTAAGAAACCTTTTAGTAACTAAAACCTTAACACACGATACCCGCTAATCAGAATTAACAAGTGTGATTAATCCTTACCATATATCGTTCCCCTCTAAGCAAAACCATTTGCTAATACGCAACACTCTTTTGTAAATAAACATTCCTTCACTACGTTCATTGAGTAGCATACCCCATGAAGAGACTTCTGAACATTCACTGCAAAAACAAAATAGATAAATTTTACGGTACTATAGAGTATACAGGAGAGGAATAAAAGATTTCAAATATCAAGAGAGAACGTCGAGCCAGCAATATTCAAACCAACGAAGACGTCAGTTTTAAACGAATTTCAATATAACAAACCGCAATGAGATGAAATTTAAAACCACGATATTTCGAGCAATGCAGGGAAACTAACGGACGAGGGCTAAAAAGTGGTTGAATAAAAGGAGATTGAAACAAACAAAGCATTTCGTACTTTCGAACAAACAAATGCTTCAATAACCGCTCTATAGAATAACAGCCCAGCGTCGATACATAGAAAATTGCAGAATATTGAGACACTATTGATTTTATAAGCATAGGTTAGGGCATGTGCAAACCAAAATCACCACCGAACTCCCGTTTCGAGCAAGAAACCGCCAAATCCGGAAATAGATAAAGTACGTGCAAGACTTCCAATAACATTCGAACCGTACTTTTCAAAGACACGCGGGTAGACCAACCTGAACACCGAACTCAAACCGTACACGCAACAATACTAGTCTGCGCTGAGAAAAACACAGTGGAGAGGCGGAAAATGAACCGAAAAGATGGAAGATATGAGTAGAGGAGTGCAGGCAAGAGAGCGAGGGTTGAGAAAGGAGCTTTTGGTGGGCACATTTGGCGTTGGAGACCCAAGCGGGCCTTTCATTGTGCGAGGGTAGGCAAGGGATGGAGATTAAGGAGGGTGAGTGGCGGTACATAAAAGAGGTGCGTTAGAAAGGGTCGCGAAGATCGCTCGTCAAGGAGGAAAGGAACGGATGCGTTAACGTCGCTTTCCAGCCGTACACCAAGACGACGTTGCGACAGAATGGACTTATTATTTCCCTCATACTGTCGCCCTAACAATGACCGAAGAGGGGGCATTTAGTCACAGTTGTTATACGATAATTCTGTAGCTATTTAGACCAACGTGTAGCTATTTAGACCAATGAGTGACCCAGCTAATTAATTATCAGCCTTAAGACGATTTTTTCCACTGTTTTACAGACTTGCCTAATTACCATTGTAAGGGAACATTAGTTATTTGCACATGCATATGTGCAAAAAAATCAGTATAAACCAAAACGAAGGTTATTGCTAAACAGTAAAAGAAAAGGTACAGTTTACAGTGTTTCATCTGTAGAAGGAAGAAAATTTCCGACATTTTTTTCAAATGATTTTCGATTTATCTTAAAAAAATTACGAAAACAGAATTTGAAATAAGCTGATTCCACAGCTAAAAAGGAAGAATCCATCGTAATTTCATTAAAAATTGGAGGAAAATTATGACTCTATTAGTGACAGTTTACAATATCAAATTCATGTTGCGTAATCTAATAGATTAAAACTAATAATAAGTATAAATCGAAGAAATATTCTAAGAAAAGTAAGATATTAAAGTAAAGAACAAATCGTTCAGCTAAATATTGTATTTAGGCAACCAGAAAATGAAGGCAGAACTTGTTACAGTTACAGGAAACCAGACACAAGTAAAACTATATACAAGAACGGTACCGGTAAACACCTGCATAGAAATTAAATCGATTTCAGAAAAGACAAGAGATGAAATCGAAAAAAGCGCGTATAACAATGCAAATTTGACGTTAAAGAATACAGGAAATGTGGGTGAACGAAAAAGGATAGAACTGAGTTGGAATCGGAAAAGAAAGACGAGAGCGAAATATCAATGAGGAGAAAGAGCAATCGAAGATCTTTTATTCCCGAGGCAGAATAGGCCGTCACTTGCTGCAGAAAAAAGTCATTTGACGTCCATTGTAAAAGGGCAGACGCTATTGTTTCCTTGCCAATGTAAAGGTTCGAGAATTTGCAGCGATCCCCCTTTTCTTAACAAATACTCTATTTACTGGATTTGGTGGAGAGGAAATATCGACATTTTACAGCAATAAAACAATGGTGCTGAAAGATTAAGTATAATTGCAAAAGAAAACGTACAGGAAATTCCATCCGAAGAGGGATATGGGTATGATGGTATACAATGCCCATTTTTCGACCGAAAAATACATCCCAAGAATGATGTATCATGAATTTCAACGCAACAATGTCTCGGATGCATACAATGGAAGAAAGTAATCATAAAACGTCTAGCTACGGACACGTGAAACTATTCGGTGAACAGTATAAAACGATACCAAGAAAACTTAAGTAAAATTCTTAATTTACGCGAAAAACACGGTGATGATTAAGAAAAGCGAGAAAAATCTACAAAAACTTTCGCAGACTGAACATTTCGTATAGTAAAAACAACAAACGTAGGTGGACATTCAGAGAAAAAAAAGAACAATAATGATGGATGAAAAAACTAGGAAATCGTTATCAATCCTAAGTTGATCATATAACAAAATTGAATTTTTATTGTCCTAGCGACGTATTGATCGAGTTTAATTCGAATTTAAGATTAGGTTAACTTAAGTCGACGAAAGTTACGTCCTCATGTAGTAATGAAAGTAATTAACTCTCAGGTAGCAAAGTGGGTAGCGAGTTAGCCTTTGGTGTAATAATAAAATAAAGTCCTTTATTATTATTATTATTATTATAAGCGGTCCCGGGTTCGATCCCCGCAGATAACCCAGACGCAGGAAATGACCTCAGCTGTCGAATCACTTAAAATCAATACCAACAATCTAATGAAGACACTTATACCTCCACGCGTACGTTTAAATCCATTAAGAAAGAGAAATCATAGGTATAGGGAACAAACAATTCAAAGTTCAACTGGAGCAAGGACGATTCTCCAGCGGGCGAGGGAGTTAAACAGCTCTGCAGAATCGATTTGAGGAGATAACATAGCAGT
Source organism: Pachydiplax longipennis (assembly GCA_036926295.1). Taxonomy (NCBI): domain Eukaryota; kingdom Metazoa; phylum Arthropoda; class Insecta; order Odonata; family Libellulidae; genus Pachydiplax; species Pachydiplax longipennis. Next base: position 39,087,853 of record JAVFKF010000009.1, on the reverse strand, counting down.
GAAGCGATGGCACCCATAAATCCACAGCAGAAGGTGGAGAGGAATGCTAGAGGCAGGCCAGCGTCGACAAGAAAGCAATCCAAGGGCAGAGAGAGAAACGGGAGTTTATGGCCGAGTGTCGCTGGAGGAGATAGCAGAGGGACTTCGGAGGGCATATCTTCTCTTGGGCTTGGTGTTCTCAAAGTGACGATGGCAGGGTCCCCGGAGGCACCGCTCGGTAAACCTATGCTTCCGTCTGACACGTGGCGTCTCTGAGGCGGTGTTTCTGACGGGGTATCTTCTAGAGAGAGAGCTGAAGCACCCTATCTAGCAGTAACAAAGCAAACCCTTTGGCAGGAAAATGGAAAGTATCCGAGGAAACTCAGAATGATGTGGATTCCAGTAACCTATTTCATCTCGTGTTTTCACAATTGTTAATGAATGATGGAAGTGATTTCGAACTTAGCACATGAAGTTGTGCGACTAAACCAAGGTTGGACGAGAAGTGAAAAATAGCGACTTGAATGGGAATCGAACCCAGGTCTCCCATTTTCCGGGCAGGTATTCTAAACTGCTGAACTACCAAGTAACGTCATTTGTTAATAAATCTACCTTTATGATGAAGCAATTCCCTGTCTTATTAAAGAAACCATTAATTTAAACTATTTGAAAAATTATCACTATAACAGGAATAAATTAACAAACGACCAAGGGGTGTAGCTAGGTTACGAAACCAGTCGTGATTTGTATCTTCATCCTTGTGTGTAGCGATAAAACTTATTTAAACAAGCTTCGTTATCAAAATCACTAAGTGAAACCTACCCTAGTTTAAACATGACAGATTTAGATGAGATATGGTGGAGCTCCTTCATAATCACACGCAAAGAATAACTCTTGGTGGTGATCACAAGAACCTTATTTATTTTAAAACTACCCTAGTTTTATTAATCACTGAGCTACTTTTGAAAATATATCCCCAGATAAAAAGTCTCTGAAGATATTCATTCGCATCATATTCATACATCCATTGAAGCTTACTACTGCGATAAAATAAATAAGCAGAGGCCACCGCCGTAGAACTCCGTGTTCGTAATTTTTTACTCACATTTGAATACTGCTGAAAAAAAAGTAAGGGATAAAACAGAACTCTATTCATGAGATGGAATAAATGCCGAAATATGAATGAATTAATGAGCTCCGAACTCCCTTCTCAATCCCACTAAGATACGATTCTAAATACACCACAATGTGTAGCCATCTTCAACACTTGCGAAGAGTACGAGAATAAGTTCACTCCCAATTTAAGTGCTTTCACCGGAAATGGAAATAAGGAAGTCGCGAAGTAGTAGGGCGGACGGAAAGGGAGCAAAACTCACGAGAGAAACAATGACACAAGGAGGTGAAAATAAATTAGAAATTTATATTTCCGTTCTCTGAAAGCGAGAGGTTTCCACTACCCTTATGCAATGGCATTTTGTACTCTTTATATGGAATATAAACTCATCTAGTTCTTTTATTTCGCTCATTTTCTTATGATGCCATTTTAGAGCTTAAACAGAGGCAAGGAAAATGCGTGTTGTAAATTTCCGTTTGACCTTCGACGAAGTACGGCCAAACCACATCGATTACAAACGGTAAATGCCTTTATTGGCTTAAAAAGAAAAAGAATTCAAATCGTCATTAAAACTCTTATGGGCGCACTTCAGTTACACCTGGCATCTACTGGTATTGACATCAGCTAAAGGTCTAATGATAAAAGGTGTTTTATTAAGCAGATACCCAAATTTATAAAACTTTGGATATCAGCAGCAAGGTATAAATACATGAATTCTTATAAACAGCCGAAGGGAGAACTTAGAGAAAGGAATACGTCATCTATCACTTTTGGTCGTAATATACTTATGCTTAGAAATAATAATAATAAATCGTCTTTATTTCAGGGTGAGATTGAGACTTATAAATCTCTTCTAACATCTAACAAACATGTCTTAATAGATTAAAAAAGAGTTTTAGAAAAGGAAAAGCAAAGAAAGAGAATGTTTTTGGGTTTATAAAAAATCCTTAATAATTTCTTAGGAGAAACTAAAACTCAGTAGGGAAACCCACGAGAAGGGGGGTATGAAAAACCTGCGAAATCTACTGATAGTAGAAACAAGAATTTAACATGAAGATAGAAAGGGGAAAATGAACGAATGTGAGTGGAATATAACAAAAAATATAGGGACGGCAGGGGAATGCTGGATCATAGTTTCGCAAAATAAAACGGACGATTTACATCTGCCGTGGTAATAATTGAGCATTTATTTGCATATGAAATCGTGGCGTAACGCAAAATATAACTCGAGGTGAGGGGAGATGCTCTTCAAGGCATGAGCGGACGGACAAAAACTACGCCGGAAACCGGAATGAGCTAAACGCCGGCGATGGAATAAAGATTTTCGAGTGAAACGAAACGATTAAACAATTAGGGGCGGCCGACGGACCGTGTATCCATTTCGTGCTATGTGATTTCGCTTTAAACGACTTCCGCCATTCCATATCGTTGCTAAAAATTATGGCCGATTCCGACGCAGAGGGGCGAGTTAGTCGAGCCAAACTTGATTACTATTCTGCGAACCGGGCAATGAGGTAAGTCTCACTTGGATATAAAATATTACCCTCCTGAGTGGTAATTATTAATCTCCGATGAGTGAAATAATGCGTAATAACTGCATTGCATTTCACGAACCTATTCCGGAAAATTAATACTAATACGAAGAAAGTGAAACCCGCTTTGTGATTAACTATATTGGCCTTGTGATTAATTGCTGCATTTTACAACAGGTAATTTATGGACTTTCACGAACATTTTTAAGAGAGCTATATTAACTTCTGCGAACAAAGTTTAGAAATAAAGCTACAGCTAGATACAATGAATCTATTTTTCACTTTACTACTCCCAGAACTTACGTGTTAGAAGTGTTAAGCTTGGTTTATACGTTTACAAGGAACACAAATACTTAACATTACTCCATTCTGATGTTTAGTGTTAACCCAATAAAAAATGGCGATATGCTTGTTTACCGATTACATCACAGTTAAAAGTACTAATTAAAACAGTTATATAATAATATTGAGAAACGCAGTTAAAACAGCTATAACATATTAAACAAGATTACTTACAATTTAAAAAAAATTTTAAATCATAATTATTCTGTGAGCCGAAGGGAATCCAAATTACTAATTTAGTCTAAATTTTACCGATTTAAAGAATACGACTATTCTTGACATTCGTCAGATTTAATGCCTGATTTCAACCATCGTGGAAGTCTTACAAACCCGCGTACACTCATTTGAGAATCGTACTTCTCTCAAAAGGGTCTCCCAAGAGAGAGCGTCGCTTCCAAAGCTTTGAAGTCTCACCCAGCAAAATCACTCTCGGATTACGGAATCATTCCAGTAGCAGGGGATTCAGTATTTCGAAGAGAGCCTCTCTAGTAAAGCACGCATCCGCGGCGGAGATGTCCAATTTCGAAATGAACTTTGAGAGAAGAGTGAAACTGAAAATGATGGGGCAATGCATCACTTAGAATAGTGAGAGCCGAAGCGAGTAAAGAGGTTTCGCAGAGAAAAAGAAGGCAGTGAGTGAGAATTTAGCATGGGATAGATCACCCATCTTCCTCCAATCCGATTATAAACCCTCCGCCACATATCTCCACGGGTGGAAATAGAACTGTAATCTGATATTAATGTAAGATACCGTTTGCGTCAGGGCCGTTCTATCCGTTACGCACAATAGACACGGAGTCTGTAGTATATGTGGAATTTTTGAGGCCATGAAAGACAGTTAAATAAAAGTAAGTAAACGAAAATAAATAAATGGAGTAAAGTAATGGAAACTAAAGACATTTGTAAATGAATGTTCACGTAACGAATATAACGAAAAGATAGACTTTACAAAAAATAAATTAAAAATTTCCATTCAATAAAAATTAAATTAAAAATCTTTTACAGATATTAGGTGACAACAAAGAAACTATAGTTCATAGCTGCATTAATTTCATTATCCATTTACTGCACATGTCCTTTACTAACCGAAGAAAGCGAAGAAGACTTATGAAAACGGAAATTTTTAACATACGATTTTATTTCATAACACGATTTTGAGAATGTATTCTCTCAAAATTTCTTTGTTCCAAAACGGAAAATGAACACATTTACAAAATAGTCATTTTGATTTATGAAAAATAAACTCACGACTCAAAGCAACGCTTAAGTACCGGAGTGAAGGAAGGAAATGATACTTAATAAAAAATAAAAAGTTACTCTATTATTCTAAAATTGCATAAATTAGAGAAATATTCGACAATTTCATGAAATACTGATTAAGAACTGTGACGCATTTTTTGAGAAAAGAGGTGCAAGAATTATGACTTACTACACCATACCTCCACAACATAATTAGCCTCCGAGTCCAACTTATGTTGTATTTTTTTCTGTCGTTTGTATGAAATAAAATTATACCATCCATTCCATTGTTATGGAATAGACTAAGGCCTTAACGGTCCAACACATTCTCTGACAAGTATGATCACAATTCTTCCGTTAAAGAAAACTCCAAAGGTATACATTCTATCAAATACACCCTATATGCTTTAATCTTGGAGAATACAAACAAATCGGGAGATCGCAAAGAGATAGATTCCGAGGCTAGGGATTTTTTGCCAACATCCGGACTTCTTTGGTAAACAACAAGCTTTGAGTTAAAAAAACATACATATAAATCCAATTCAAACACAACGGAGGCTACATCTCGACGAGCTTAGGGTCAGAAAACAAAAATACGGACATCATTGGCGATGTAGTAAAGCAATAAAAGATTAATATCCCGCGGAGATTTGAGCACGAATCTTTGCATCGGAGGACAAACTTTCCGGTGAAAGAAGACGAGTAGGATTAGGTAAAAGAAAGTAAGGAGAAAGATGCGAAATAAAGAGATGGAAGATAGGATCTACGAGACAGAGGAAGAGGGATGTGGAAAGCTCCAGCCATCGATAAAAATAAACCACCCAAATCCTAATGAAAAACCCATATCCAGACTAAAATTAGCCGCAGCTCCTGTTTTAGGGCTAATGCAAATGAATGTTTTTCTTCTCCATAAGGAGGGATATAATTTATAGAAAATATCTCTCCTAGTGATGTCATTCCTAGTGATTTAAAAGACTCCGGGGGTTCTTAATTGGCTGCCCTGTTTCATAAGCGTTCACCTTCCTCATCAACGCGGAGCAGGGTCTCTTATTTAATAATGATTAAAATCAAAAGAATAAAAGAAGCAAAAAAGCATGAGGGGAAGCTTTTTGGTCGAAATAAACGAAAAAAAATAATTCATCAAAAATCATTTAGGGCATTTTATGAAGCAGAAGGCTACTTGAATAATCCAAAATTCCCGCAAAATTTTATTTAACTATATTTTAAAAATTATTAACTAACTTGGGAAATTAAACTACTCTTGATTTCCTTAAATAACCAACGCTTCCAACGACATCAGAACGAGGATCCATCTGCAACATTCTTTTTTCCAACAATTTTACTACGACACGTAAGTCATCAATTAAACGAAGGGGTTAGACTAATATAATACGCAAAATATGAACTATACTATCATGAGCATCAGTCTTGAAAGAGGAAATAAACTGTTGCTGGTCATTGCAAACTCAATATTCTGAAAATGAGAAAAAACTCAACGAAGAGTAGAGAGGTTGAATTAGATGGAGTAGAGATTCATATGCTATGCCTCCATATTGGCGAGGTCAGGTCACATGAGTATAAAGCGTTACATAAAAAGATAGGAATAAGTAGTTATGGAGCAAGGGCGTCAATGGAACACAATAGAGACTGAGGAAGGTTGCAATGATAGTATGGAAAAAAATTTCATACCTTATTTGGGACTTTTACACTCGTGAGATAGTTCATTTGTATCTAACAACAGGAAGTCTTCCTCTAGAGAAAGTTATTTAACTAAAATGCAATAAATTTAATCTACATAATTTACTATTTGCTTTATCCGATCGAATTAGGGTAATAATATTTTAAATTAAAATCTTTAATTTCATAAAAGATTTACACTACTTAAAACGGAAAGGTTCGCAATTCTTCCTCTATAACTTACTAATAAACGGTAGATCACAAAAAAGTTCGAATCATGAAAAGCGATTTAAAATAAACCTTCAAAGTAAATATTTTTAGGCTATCCTAAACTCAACTAATGCAATTCACTCCGCGATCCTACCACCCTTCAAATAAATCACGCTCTAAGTTATTACTAATAAAACTGGCCCTGAAAATGGAAGACTCCACAGTAGTTCAATTTTCTTCGCCAAGGAATTTTACATTAGAGATATATATGCGTCCTTTTCTCTTTTTCCTCCGAGTGGCTGCACTTCCGCTGTTGCCATCGAGTTTTTCCATTTGAAGAGCTCCACAGAGTACGGCCCATAAGAAATCCGGTCCTCCAAGTCGTTGATTTTTATGAAGAGAGCAGGTGGTGGACTGGCGACCGACAACACACAATTCGATTTCAAAAGTTTTCCCGGTCACACTTAGGATTCGAAGATTAAGTATCTCACACATGCTAATGCGAGGATGTGGAATATTTACGGACCTGAATGGCCCTTTAAAATGGGTTAATTTATCTTCGACCGGTTACAAATGAGATGAAAATAACGTTTAACTGGCAAAAAAGAGTGGTTTTTAGGTGGATACAGAAAGGTTCTTTACATTGGTATCACCGCGAATAGAATTTAATTGGAGGGTGATACGAAGACAATCATATTATTCGAAAATCATTAACTCGAATTTTCTCAACCATGATTCAGTTCATCATCGCGTATAACAATGTTCTTAAGTGTCCAGATTTCTTATTTGATGCGGTTTCGCCCAGAATTCTATATTTGGATTTTTTCCTACAATATTAAAAAGAAAAAGCACATGAATATCAAATCCTCATTAAATTATACCCCACTTCCAACGAGAAACAAAATAAATTGCATAGAATGTTAATCATAATTAATACGAATACGAAAAATTCGTAAGAGCCTAAGAGATCTTTAATGTGATCTTTGGTTAAGAATGGGTTATTCCAAATTTAGGGTTGATACAACCTCTATTTTGTCCGGTTTCCGACAAGATAGAGGAATATGAGACTTACTTACCGTGGGAAGTTATGCTAAAAATAATCAGCACAGATCTAATTGACGAGATGGTAAATTTTCTTACTCTACTTTAAAACGTACGCGAGCTCCGAGAGAAAATGAAAAAGTGTTACAAGAAAGTCATGACAAGTAGCTACTTCTGGTTGTGTTTTCCGCGTAGTGTTAGAGAATCAAACAGCAGTTAGTTTAAGTTAGATAAGGACATCGGTGTTTTTGCAATACCTTACCACATACCTTCAGCGGCTTGCAGGGCCAGCATGTAAACATCTTAATGTAAATACGTGAATTAGAAGTAGGTTTGATTCTAATTCGAGAATATCCTTTCGATCCTTACCTGAAATCCCAACAATTATCATAAATATCCGTGTTTGAAACGCATCTTTTCACCAAAAATATCGGACAAAAAGGATGAACGTCTTGTAGGATCATATCGATTTTTACGGCATTTATTGTGATAGATGAAGAATACAGCCCGAAAACCTCACTGTCTCTTCAACGCGGATACATACCGTACTTCGTTACCTCCAAAAACGTCGATTCCGATAGACAAAAGAAATTTTTCCGGCATCACAGAACGGAATCTACGAAGAAAACGGATTGCTTCGAATCCGAAACAGGTTTTCCGCGAGAGCTCATGCAAGGGCAAACATCGAGGGTAAAATCAATCGGGGAGAACGAGAGGATTAATAAATCCGAAATAGTTTCGAGGTAGTCTCCGAAACCGTTTCCACAAAGAATACTGCCTCTTTCGTACGCAGTTCAGGGAGGAAAAAGGTGGTTCGGTGGGGAGAGCAGGGTAACGATAGATAACCGGTCGGGGATAGGGGATCCCACGCAGAAGAGGGGGACAATGGAGCAGATGCGTGAGCTGCAAAGGAGCAAGCGGATGGGGAATCGAAGCGGGAATCAAAGCTTGATACGCATCGATCCCCTCCAAACTTTCTAGGAAAAGACTCAAAGCGAATAATTCAATACATTCCCCCGGAGTGGATTTTACGCTGAGAGGTACCTGTCTTTTAACTCGGGATTGTTTTCAGTGGAAGAAGATACAGCGTTCTTTGCGAGACTCAGTAATTTCAACGTTTTATTTAAACCATGAGACTTCCTCCCAATTTCTTTTGATGTTTACCTACGTAAATACAAAAAGCATACCCTTTTCTTCCTACGTCTTGGGGTTCCTGCTACCATATCCTTATTATTGATCATTCGTTGTTCGGCTGTGATGATATGAAAGTTATCAATTCATCCATGATACAGGCAGTTGTGGCATTTATTTAGGTCACTCCTTATTGAATACCAGTCGTACTTTTATTCATAGGATCATTGTGCTTCTCTAACGAGAGAGTATCTTCATTTCTTCGTACAATTCATTTCAGGTTCTCCAGTCAGTTATGGTGGATTTCATGGAAATGAATACTTATGCATTTTTTTTCCGTATTGCAAGGATGGTCTAATTCAATCTAATTCCGTCTCTATGCGTTCTACCTCGATCAGACAATTAAACTTACTACATGTAACCTAAATTAGAAGATTTTAGAAATAGAGTTATTAGCGATCTAACCGACACGAAAAACTGGCAAATCGTATGGTATTATATCTCAATGAATAAAGAGAAGGAAAACTAACTTACTCCTAGAAAACCTCATTCCCGCAACAGAACTTTTGGTAGATAATGATGAATGGCTGCGATTAAAAGCATCTCCGTACTTAATACTGAGCACGCTATATATATAAATATATGAATATAAATATATTAGAGATTTAACTTTGGGTTTTAAATCTTTATTATTCAGTAGTGTTATCCAGCCAAGAAAGACTTCGAAATACACAAGAATATATTTCTACAATTAATTACTAACATCACAAAGCATCTTAAAGCCAAAAAAGAGACTGAGTGCAAAGAATTTTTATGTTTCGAGGACAAAAGAAGCAATCATTGTGCCCACCATTTTACTTATAGTTATCTAAAAAAGCAGAAGGAATTATATAACATTTTCCAACAAAAAAGAGCAATAATGCTTGAATGTAAGAAAAGTTATTCTCGGAATTCTTATAAAACCTACCTCATTTTTATCGATTATATTTCCAACTAACGATCATGCAGTTAAAATTCCGTTCTTCTTTTACAAGAGCCTCGCTTTGCTTTGAAAATATATAAATAACTGCAAGCCCGAAAAACTTTATCTTAACGTAACAAACTTGTTAATGAAATTGCGAACATGTGAAAAATTCTAAGATTGGACTATATCCGAAACATAGAGGTCTACTTCCCTGCAGAAGACATTTACACTATCGAAATCGCCTCTGATTTCCTTGAGCGAAAAAGGTCTCAATAGGGGAAACTTCCAAGTTTTACACCCCAACTATCTTTATATCCTCGGGAGAATTTACAGATTACGACCCAAAAAGAGAAAAGAAATATCCCTAAGGGCAATTTAGAACCGACTGAATTCCTTTGACCAAACTGAAGCTAAAATGAGAAAAAAAAACTCTGAGGAGGGGAACACAAAGAGATTTAATTTTGATCAAGATTTATCAGCCGATGCATCTTAATGCTCTACGAATTGTCCCTAGGACAAAGAAATCTGCTGAGCTATATATTTTCCATTAATCGAAAGCATCACCTAGAGGGATGGATGACGTCAAGAGCACTGCTGCAAAAATTCCAAGAATCTAATTGTAGCAGGAAGGATAAGGCTGTACTGTCACAGATTACATATTGTACAAATTGGTACAAAAGCGCGAAATTACATGATGAGCTCGATTTGCAAATATTCCGGTTGAAAAACGAAAATAAAGTTCTCCGTAATACCTTCGTAGAGTTTCATTGAATGAAATAAAGAATAACTTGGTAATTTCCACAGAATATAATTGATATATATCAAAAATCCCCAAAGGTATATAAATGCTGTTGCTTTCCCTGTATAACTGACCTGAAGATGGCGTTCAGCCGAAACTAGTCGTCCTGAAATATATTGTGGAAATTACAAAAAAAATATATTCTGTGGAAATTACCAAGTTATTCTTTATTTCATTCAATGAAATGGCTTTCCACGAAGTACGGCCAAAAACGATTTATTACCTTCGTAGAGCACCGAAAGAGTGACTTTGGACATCTATTAATTCCAGATGAGTGTAGTTCCAAGAGCATGAGATTCCTCGGCAGTAAGAAAGTCCAAAATTACGCAATCGAAAACTCGGCACGTGTTCTTTCCGCAAAAGATAAGGATCGCAGGTCGACGAAAGGGGAAACGACTTCCTCTCTCTTCTTTGTCACACATACTCCTGTTTTTATCCACATTACATTGCCTTTCGGTTTCTTTTAATGCAACCATGAATTAACTTATAATGGTAAGAAAGGGGCCCTTAATCTCGCCTAATGATCAATAATGATTAATGCGACGTAAAATTGGGAGTCGAGAAACGTTATTTCTTCATTTAATTTAGCTTAAGAACTGAAAGATGATTTCCCGAGTAATTAACGTAAGTTTTTCAACTAAACGAGATTTGTCAAAACCAGGTCTCGTAGAATACAAAGAGGAAAAATGAGTTATCATAGATATTGAATAGGACAGGTTACTGATATGGAGTACGTACAAACATAAAGCATGGCTCGATTCAAAATGGAATAAAAAGAGATTTGTAATTTAACTCCGATTTCAGCAGTGAATGGTAACCGTAAATTAACGAGTAGGTGGGATTGATTAAACATTTTAAAATTCCTGTGATGGATACACAACAGTGCATTTCAAAGATACACATTCTTAGGTTTAATTTTTCAGACAATGAGCGAGACGATGAAACATCAATACTCACGCGTTAAATTTCCCAGAAAATTATTCGATTGATAACTTCTTGAACAAAAATAAAAACTATTCGATATTATTGTGGTAAGATTTTATGTTCCAGAAATTGAATAACCTTCATATATGTACTCCAAAAGTATTTAATTTCTCAGGATGGATCAACCGCAAATTGCGTATCATTTTTATTGAAAAAAATCTCTGTATAAAAAGACTAAGATTTCATTTATTCCTATTTAAGAGATATATTTCACCCTTCAGCCTGATTTAAGACATTTTATCACCGATGAAACTACCAAAGATTTCATTCTCTTATTTTTGAGTGAACATAGAAAAACTCTCATAAATCAATTCTCATTATCTATAATATGAACATGGAACTTAACCTCTGATAACACACCAGCTTCATGGGTGAACATTAGTGCACTAATACTTTTGCATATACCTTCATAAGGATTCTTCCACAAACAATAAGGAAATTTTGAGGAAAAATACGCATAAGTTTCGAGATAAGAAAGTTCCAACATCCCAATGACGCACACATTAACTTGTATCCCTCCTAAAAGAATTCTTCCATATCTTACATATGCATAAAACACTTTCCTTAAGATTCCTAAAGGAAATCTTAGTATATTATGATCTTTCTTTTATGTACAGCATAAAAAACTTCTGCTGAATCTCTCGAATTAGTTTCACAGTTTAAATATCATATTCCGCCAAGGGAACTAGGCTTACTCCTTTTCTCCATGTTTCTTCTACGCTAGATAATCACAAGGATCCCCATTGTATCATGCTCCTATTCTTCTGAACTCTACCTCTCCGTAGACTCCTTCAGGCCGTCGCAAGACTCATTCTTGATTCTTTACATCATTATTCAGGTAAATAATTTTGTACATAATCCATATTTTCTTACTACGAAATACTTCTTTAATTCCTTATCTTGATTGTGTTCCTAGTTCATGCATATTTGCTGTAAATTTGTTTCAACTATCTGGGATTCGCTCGTAAATGATGGCATCACCTTACGTGAATCCATCAAATAAATAACCACGAGTATTCATTCCAATCCCAATTAAATCCTGCCTATTTAGAAAGGGAAGAGACTCCTCCAACACTCCCCAACAGAAACAACCCGAGTTCCCTTCGCCCCTCTCAATACCAGATAAACCATCGAGAAACCCTCAAACTCCTCCCACGAAGCGTGGCGCGAGTAACGGCAGCCGCGGAGAAAACAACGCCAAACAACCTATGGCAGGGTGTGTGAATGAGTTGCTGAGCGCAACTATCATGGGAAACGAAGGGAGAGGTAAGGTGCCAGGGAGGACTCGACACGGAGCGGAAGAGGAACGTGGACCAACCCAACGGGATGGCGCAAGGCTCGGCAACAGCGGAAGGCAGGCAAGAGGCAGATGAAGGGTAGCCGGGGTTGCCACTTCTACGGGAGGGGAAGCCAATGGTGTGGGGGAACCGTCTGCGGGGATGAAAATGGTCTGAGGGGAAAGAGGCGACCGCTGCCTCTCCGAGGGCCTTCCTCTCTGGAGAGATATGCACTCGTCGAGAATTTCTACCTTTACACCAATTTAAAAGGACCTCCGTTTGGGTCCGCGGGACAAGTGGCTTCCGCGGGGTTTTTACGGTGGAAAACGAGGTTCCGATGACAATGACTTTCGCGTCCACCGGAAGTGTTTCCGTGCCTCCGGGGCAGAGGCGATCGGTGGCGAGGAATGGTGGTTTCTAAAAATTCCCGGCAGGGAACGGGGAAAGTGGCAAAATAGCTTCTTGAGGCCTTTTGGAGTGAGATGTTTATGCAGTTCCATGCACCCGATGTCGGAGGCCTCGTTCCACGGTGGGCGAATGCATTGGGAAAACAAATCCGAGAGGAGAGAAATCTATGGGTGATCCTTCGAGGTCTTCCACGAGAATTACTTAGGCAAATACGGGAAAAATGAGAATCCATCCATCATGCGTCTTTACTTAGTTGAGAATTTTCTGCTTGACCAAACTGATATATCACTCTTAAGATTTTACACCAGCATGTTATAGTTACTTGAGTACGTTTCAAAGAAAAAATGAGAATTGTTGAAAATAAGTTACGATGAGAAGGAAACTAAGGGAATAATTGAACACCGCAAAAATATTCATTCAATGACCTATCATTGACCTGTCTCAGCATGAAATAAAAATTCACATGAAAACTAGAGTAAAATGATAATACAATGCTGTGTCATGAATTTATAACGTCAACTTACAGGACATCAAAATACAGAAAGATAAACTTTGATAAAAGTCACAGAAAGGAAAACTTGAACATAACAGCTAAGAGAAATATTTAAACTCAAAGAAGAATTTTTTTACACAGCACTGAAATGATTTATTAAATCAATGGAATAAAGAAAAATGCCGATGAAAGCTATCCAAAACTAATAACTTTAGGTTCTAAAATCCAACTAATAAAATAAGTTTAGTTTCTAGATTTGTTGGGGAAATAATCTACAGAGATAAATTTTTCATGGTCTAGAAATATATTCACAAATATCTACAATCCACTCATTATTTCAAACTCAGATCAGGAAAACAAGTCAATCGAAGAAACGACTAGTGAATAACGTGAGTGTAGCACCCGAAACTTAATATTTCTAATAGCTTTATGGGACTTCAAATAAAAAAAGGTAGCACTGAAAAATGAGGGAACCATCCAGCCTGAAAAAACCACACAAGGTTCATCACAAAGTTCTTCAAACTCTTAAGCAAATGCTAAGCTGAAAAATCGAGAGGCCGGACAGAAAATCAAAGGTCAAGCTCGAGGACAATGGAGACCGTTTGAGGTGCCAATCCAGAAGGGGCCAAAATCAGATAACAAGTACAAGGTCTTCTCTACACCAACAGAAAGTACCTTTTAAACAATGATAGGAAACCCTTCACTGGGACTTTTAGGTCTGGTCACATTTATACTGAAATTACCCAGAATTAAATTAATGGTATCCGCTTAACATTCGGATGTAACGTCACAGCTGGAAAATGTCTAAAAAAAAGGATCCGGGAAAGGTATATACAGGCATGTGCCTTTATAACCAAAGATAATCAGCAAAATATCCACCTGAACGTGACTGAGGCTCGAACCTGAGTTAACTGAGTTCAATTTACTCATAGTTGGGATCTAAATAAAAGCAAAAGTGGAAGGAATCATTACTAAGATGAGATAATAAAAAGAAAAGTAATGCGATCTGAACACTTGTAAAATAAGTACGTACTATAATCAAAAGGCAGCAATATTATCAGCTTTTACGAAGGCACAAAACAGAACAGTCTGTGATATTATTTCATATTGGAATAATCTAGTTATACCTTCTTCCGAACTATATTTTATATGACTGTATATATATGTATATATAAGTATGACTGTATATAAGTATGACTTGAACCCGAACAAAAACTTTAGTTGAAGCAGTCACTTTACAGATTACTAAAATAAGATAACAAAAAGGAAGTTACGTCATGTAAACACCTGTAGGAATAATTACATACCACAATAAAAGACTTTCCAATATGAGCAAATTGATGAGGATATAGAACATAAGAGTCTGTGATATTATTTCAGAATGGAGTAATCTGTATATATCTTTTTCCGAACTCAACTTTATCAAGTGTGAGAGATAAGACGGAGCGGCCATCTTATTCACGACTCAACACCGCCCCACTCCGTAATGGAAACACCTACATGACAACAAACAGCTTTCCTCTCGAGTTTCTCCACCAAATTCATACTCGTAAATAGAAGGGAAGAGGAAAGCGATGGATTCGTGCGCTGAAGCGATGGGAATTCGTGCAGAAGGTTGCTCATCGTCTCTCTAATAAAGACTTCCCGACAAAAGGGCCGCTTCTCGTATTTACCATCAACGACACAGTTAGCCGTTTGTCTTGCATAGACTCTGATATCCGGTCAGTACGTTCTGACTATAAATATATTTGGTAGAATGGTGCCGATTCACACGACCAGCTGTTTGGGGCGACGACGGATTCGGAGAAAGAGCGGCGTTACAATGGGAGGGAAACTGCGAAGGATCAGGGGCAGCACAATGAAAATCCTCAGGGAGCCATCCTAAAAGTTTCAATCCACGGGCTACCTGCCATACGGAATGAAATCCGTGATATTTATGAGCGGTGAACGCGGTTCGCTCGGCATATGAAATGCAGTATAATGCAGTAGTTCAAATTTTGGGATGCGATTTTCAGGAGGTGGCTTTATTAGTAAGCGATGTTAAACGTGACCCCAATTAGCTACGTATGATCGCCTTCTATATATCAAATTTCATGGTTCTCTTCCTTGGTTTCGAGTTGATTAGGTATTCTGCCTTGTAATGAAAAATAATTCTTGCAAAGTTCCCCTTTGGTATATAAAATAATTAATTATGTAATTAGGTAATTTTATAGTAATATATATTTATACATAAATTAGGTAATTTTATGCTTTTAAATACGTCATAGGATAAATATTGATATACAGTCCACCTTCATTAGGAGAAATAACATGCAAAATTTCTATATTGACATTAATGCTCATAAATAAAAAGGTCCGATTAAAATGAAACATACATCACAATCAATATCATCAGAAAATATCAGAAGAATGGAATTCTTCAATATTAATGGAATTCTTGATCTCACCTCATTATTTTTCCAACCAAAAGCTATTTTCCCCTTCCATAACTGTGAAATATGCCGGACTGAATTCTTACAGCAGATGAAGAACGTTGTGTTTCATGCGAGAAATTTATTAGAAGAAGAACATTAAGGCTAATGGAGAGCATGTTTAAAGCAAGGATATCTTAAGAAACTTGCCTTAGAACTGTAGTACTTTTAGATAAACGATAAAGACTGCTGTTAACGGTGATTCTAAGCAAGATAACTCAGAAACATCAGTTGTCCAACTGCTACGACATACACAGAACAAAAAAGAAAGCCTTTCGCAACCTGTGCTTCAACAACTTAATTTTTAACCTACCAAGACGAAACCTTCCACTCTTCAACAGCTATCATTACCGGAATTTCTAAAATTCGGAAGATTCTGCATATAATTTCTAATTTACTTCCATTTAAATTCACGATTGTATCCAAATATGAAGTTTGATCAAATTTATTTGTTCTATTGACTTTTCACGCGTAAATTATTATATATACTATAAATATTAAAAAAACTGTACAAGTCTCGCTGTACATATACATGAATGCGTAATTATATGATATATTGCATAATGTATAAATATATATAAGCAATATGTACTTGTTTTATATATTGTATAATATATTAAAAATTGTATTAGTCTCGCTGAACATATACATTGATGTGTAATTGTATGATATTGCATAATAAATGTTTAAATATATATATATAAGCAGTATGTACTTATGTATTGTATTGCATAGTATATACAAATGCATCAGCAATATGTACTTGTTTATTGTATAATAAATTTATGAATATAACTCAGCTATGTAAACATTCTCATTGGGAATTAAAAGGCTCCATTTCCTGCAAATACGCGATGCAAAAATGGGCAGGTACCTGAAGGGTGTGCTGCAAACTCATTGCGGTCCGAAGTGAAATTGTAATGTGGAAGCACAGCGGCGAGCGGAGCAGATGCATGATTCAGTTGTTGGAAAGAATCGAAAGGAATCGAGGTCACGGGAGAGGGCGTGGGCACCTCCCTTCGAAGTGGAGAAAATCCCTCTTTAACACGATGAAGAAGCCTCCGTGGGATGCACGCGCTTCACGCCCACGCCGAAGGCACTCGTGCCGGGGAAGCACGCCAAGTGATTGAGCGTTAATTGCGCCCTAATGTGGCGAGAAGAATCTTTGCAATGAACGGGAAAACAAACGGATCGATTGGTTATCTAATTCCAACGTCTCTTTCATGAAAAATATTTCGGAGAAAATTTCTAGCAAGAGAAGCATCCGCGGCTCGTTTCACAGATTTACCAGGAAAGATTTATTTCGGCGGCAATTAAATAGTTTAGAATCGCACAAAATATGTAACGAGACGAGGGGATATCGTCATAAATGTTAGCGTTATTAATACGTGATAGAAAAATTACATTCGAGGGAAATATTAATTTTTACTTAATTCATACTGATAGTCCACCATATATTTTCAAAACTGCTGGAAATTTTAAGTCATTTCCGCGGGAATATTTATTTGTGGCCGATTCACAGGAGAAAATAATATCCTATAATGAAGATAATTTACATTTACATGCAGACCCTGCTAGCAATGGCGTGTGGCAGGAGGTGCAAAGCATAGTATTTAACCCTCATGCTTTCCAGCAATTGGTTTGCAAATGCTATTCAATTAAAATACAATCGCTATAAAATTTCCATGATGCCCTTGTCGATTTAAACAGCTGAACATATTTAATAAACTGAAAAGACTGTTCGGAAAGACTTATGAATTTCCTAGAAAAGTAGGGATAAAATAACCCTTTACCTATTTCCACATATATTAATAATTAATATATTTGTAAGTATGTAAAATAATAGTTTATTCCTACTTTTCCTTGCCATGGACTATCATTCGGTAAAGCTTTCCACAATCTAAATGATATTCCTATACATCGTAAGATAACTCCAAATCTGTAAAACAAACCAAAAAATTCCGTGGAGACATCTAAAAAACACTAACCAAAACACGATGCTAAACTGAGGAAGGATATAATGGAGATGTCGTATGTCGGAGAGGCAGAGGAGCACTGTGTATATAGGAAGTTCGCGACGATGACACCTCTAACACACACATCCATTATTCCTCACGTGATTTACGAACTTGCACTTAGATGACAAGGAAATCGCTGCGAGTAGTAACCTCCCATAGACGCTTTCTGGACTGTCAGCCTGAGAATAATTAACAGTTCTCCAGAGGTTGAATGATAACATTTTCACTACGCTCTCCTACGAAATCTCCATCACTTTAACTGGGATGAACAATAACTTAAAGCAGTTCAGAACAGCTACATCTGTCAATATTAACGAGAATGACAATTTATTGTGAAGAGAAGCTACGGAATTGAGTTGTTGCACATAGATCAGCGCAAAAATGATATTATGAGCGGAGATTTGAATTTATTACAGTGATTATCTTTGGTACGCTCCGGGAGAAAAGCATGAAAAAAGAAACAAAAAATTCATTTTATTTGAATTTATTTATTTTAGTGATTATCTTTGGTATACTCCGAGAGGCAAACATGAAAAAGAAACAAAAAATTCATTTTATACTGAACACGAATACTAAAACATTTATGAAATGAACTCAGACCGACAGTTACCTCGGTTTGGATACCTGCAATTCGAGCATTGTCAGAACATCAAACGCAAACAGCAAAATGTAAACAAAATGGAAATCGTTAAAACCATGCTTCTCCTGCAGTACTAAATTCAGGTGAATGAACAAACACAATCGAGTGAGAGAAAGGTTCAATTCGTCCTCTTTTCGGGAAGGACGGAACTTTCAAATTCACGCAAACCCAATACCTACTCGCTTAGCTAAAGCCTGCCTCAGATTCTATGCAGAGGAATGTCTGGAGTAGGAAAAATGAAGTAATAGTGAATGTTAAGTCTACGATGAAGTGCTCATGCATATTCAATGAGTGCATTTTAAGGAAAAACGTGTTCGAATTAACAAAATCACTCAGATCAATAACATTTCCTCGCATATACGTCCTTATTTTCCAGAAATTACCAAAATTGGACAAAGAAATCATAACAATCGTGCATTTACTAAATTATATTTTTTTCTAAATTAAGTGCTCAAATTTCCAATTCAAATATGATTAATTGTTCCCGCACAGAGACAAGAGTATTTGCCCAAAATCCAAAACTAGAAGAATATTTCAAAATTATGAGTGAAGAGAAGAGGTGTGTAGATATATTTTTCCTACTCAATTATCTCAAGTGTTTCCTTACAAGATTAGAAATTTAATTCATACTTGAGTATCCCCGGCAGGAGCACTTAATTTATTAATGCAGGCAAATGAATTTAAAGTTCATGAAACACATAGAGTACATAAGATAATTAATTCTCTATTTCTAGCAAGCAACTAACTTAAACGAAAAGAATGAGATACGTACAACAATAACAAGGCATTTCTAAAAAGGGATGTGTGTAGAGATGAAGTTAATTTTTCATTTTTAATAAAATGTCCTTCTACCCATAAAAAATTGCTATGGTAGCATAAATACAACGATTGGAGAAAGAGTTATCAAAGATATTCCTTCATTAAATTCTATCACACAAAAATTCTTAGCGTTTTGAGATTATAACTCAATGATCAACATTAACATATTTTTGATTTGAAAGCATCCTTTTTGATACATACACCCGCATCATAAACACAGAATTCGGAAGAAAATTTAATCCTTTAACAGCCTCATCTCTTATCACATACTCGACTAAATTCGCGAAACTTCCTATTCATTAAAAATTTTTTTTTAATCGAGTATAATATAACGAAACTTTCATTTTAATCATTTACCGCCCATATTTGGTAGTTTCTTTCAATTTTAATAGAAACGCAAGTTTTTCTATCATATTTAGTGTCAGTCGCTCCATCCAACCATCATCCACAAACATTTCTCAGCATTCGGGTGATTACCATTCCAACCCATTAACTCCCAAACTTTGCGTCATTATTGCTTCTGAACGGAATTTCCGAAAAGAAACACCTCATTAACCACGTTGCCTCTTCTGTTCCAACTTAGGATGGGAATTCGCTTAAATCTCTAACCACCCTCGCCAACGTGAATAGGCAATCCCTCACCTGTCCCTGGTTACAACCGCTCTAATGGAGCAAAATTTCGACCATTAGGCATAAAACATTCCTCCGGCGGGACTTTCTCCGAGATTCCATTCCATGGACGCAGGATAAAAATGGCTCCCGTTGGGCGCATAGGCACAGCGGGAAAGAAACGATCAACTGGCCGGGGACCAAGGAGGGGTAGAACGTGGCGACGTGTGGATGATAAACCCTCTCTGGGAGATGGGGGAAGAGGGGAAGTAATCGACGCTGGGGATGAAGCGTCCACAGGCGTTCTACTGGAAAGACACGCCCGGGCGCCCCACGATGGACACCGTCTCCCACGGATTCTTACTTTCTTTCTACAACTCAAGATGAGAATCATGGCAAAACTAACGAACTATTCCTACCGCGAGTTTTTATCTGCGGAAAAGGATGGGTCCACTGCGGTAAACCAGTGGGTGTTAATGAAGAGACTTCATCTATCTACGAAATATTCTTTTATACAAGTGGAATGGTAAACGATGTGCCAATAATTTAAAAGGTGGACAAAGTGATTCACTACCACACCGATGTTCAGGGGACATAATTACTAGAATTGTACCACAGAACTGTATGAAATTTCTCATTCTCTTGTAATGTTAGACATACCATACGTAATAATTTCTGCAAATTACGGATTTCCAAATTAGGAATGACTATCGGATAGGTTGCTATCGGAGTCATATAATTGTTATTATCTCATCTAGTCAAACTAGTAATTTGCCTGCATTTAAATATATATAGTAAGACCCTGCGATCCGCCGTGTGGCGTATGGCAGGGGTCTAGTTAACTACCTAATTTTTGCGTACCTAATACTATCTGGAAAGAGAGACCAGAAATAGCTTTCCGAGTAGCCTAGGATGTGACGAGGAGCTTTAATTAAAATCTATGACGTGCTTTCACTGCTTAACTAGAGATGAGTTCACTAGGATATAGTCTTAATGCCTTGTGACAAGATCTGCCCCAAGTAGGTAAGCAAATGATGGGAAACTATTTCAGAAAAGATACTTGACGTTTTGTTGGTGAAATTAGGGACAAGAAAATTCCATAAAATTCATCCCTATTTTAAAATTCATAAAACATAAAATTAACACGCGATCCTGTACATAGTAAGGTTTTTAATGTCAAAAGATAAGTAGAAAATGGAGAAAAGTAAGGAGATATCGTTACAACAAATCAAATGCCATGTATAAGACGCGATACAAACCATAGTGTGTTATAATATTAGACGCACTGATCACAATTTCGCAACATGCAGATATACTCAGACATCAGAGTATAAGATCTATGATTTATCCTAATCACGTTTCTCATTACGTAAAATTTACATAAAACATTGGGCGATTTTAGAGATTTTTTAATTAAAAATTACATAATTGATCAAAAAACATTAGCATGCACGACCGCAGCTAAAAGGATGATTAATTATCCACGAAAACATGAAAATAAACGAGACATTCATTTAAAGGAAGCCAATTAAAGAGGAGAAAAATCTCGCAATTTCAATTAACTTAAAAATCAAACGGAAATGGTCGTGTGAATGACAATAGCGCGTTAAGTATGCAACGAAAAAAACTGCTGATTAAAAGACATCAATTCGTTGAATTCATCTCGATTTGGCCAAAAACGGACCACAATACGATTGGATTGACAAATAAAAGCGTGACTTGGGCGTAAATGACGGAAGTCGTGCTTCGGAGCAATTTTGCCAATCCGTGAGATCTTATAAACTTCAACCATTTAAAGTGAAAATCTCTGAAAACCAAAGCCTTCAAAAACGAGCCTTCCTTATCCATTCGTTCCATATCCAAATGCAAAAAAGAATCAATTTTCAGAAATAATCTAAAAGAGAACGGACATGGAGAAGAGGTGGCATTTTAGGAACTTGTGACATAAAATAATCCCATTAAAAAACATGTCCTTTGACGGATTTTCCTTCTTATTTCCACAATACCATTTTAGTTGTTCGGTTTCAGTCAATTGTGATCACGACCGGGATGCGTACACTGCAGAAATAATATTTTAATGAAATTCATGAATTTTTAAAATTTCCAATCGAAATCTTTTTTTCCACATCAGCGAGGAAATACTGAAGGCAGCGATACCATCCTTATAATTGATTAATTTAGCATTCCATTAATAATTATAATATTTTATAAGGAGTAAAATCAGAGATACTGCGTACAGCGTCATCAGAATTAATTCCAAAATAGGACGAGAGGGACCGTTACGGATGTGCTTACTGTATTCGCCTTCAAAAAAAAAAAACTAAAAAGCACGTACACTGATTCCGAAAAGGCTCAGAAAGAAACATAACAAAATTTTAGGGTACAAAGATGAAGTAGAAAGAATTGGATTTTAATTGGAAAGATATTCGAATTCCCCCTTTTTTACCTTACGATGAGATTAAGAGCGAGGATCACTTGTCATTAATAAATTACGTTGGGATATTTATTTTGCGTCAGATACGCTGCTTTGAACGTGGTGATAACATTTTCCTTCAATAATTCAATTTTATTCGCTAACTTCTGGATGAAGAAATGACTATATTAATATATATTATGAATAGTAAAGGACAGGCAAATTAGAAACGTAGAATTAGACTAAAGGCTTCAATTGAAGAGCAAGCTCATGAAACCTAAACACACGCATAAAGAATTATAAGGAAAACGAATTTGAGGAAAGATATAATTTACTGATTGACCTATCCTTACCAAATTTAACGGGGAGTTAGACATCTATAGCCTGGAGAAAGATGCTGCAGGAAGCTAATTTCACATTTAATTTGCATAATAATTGAATTCATGGACCTAAGTAATCCTTCGCAGTGGAACACAAAAAAAAAGATATTAGAAATGGCAAGGGAAAGGAATATGAAATCACGAAAGAAAAAGGTACACGTTTACCTTGATTCAGTACTCTGCGAACGGTCATAAGACAGAAGGAGAAGACAGTAGGATACTAATGAAATTATTTCGAATGACTAAGCATCATGTAAGCACTAACTCTGAACGAGAACCAACAAACCTACGGAAAGGAAGATGACAAAAATAAAGAAACTAAAGTTGATAACGTGGACCTGGATTCGGACTGTTAGACCCTGAAGAAGGAAACCTTTCCCAAAGTACCGCAATGTCACGATTATTGAACGATTTCTGAGAACGAGGAAAATGGGTTACCGGAGTTTTAATAAGATTATTCAGCGGAATTCCCTCAGCAATCCAACACCGTATTTTCGAGAACCGAATTTAACAAAAGTCAACGGTGTGTTGCTCACATTACGCAGCTCACGCAAAAATTAAACAGGAAGGCAATACGTAAGAAACACCTTTCTCCAAGATGTGCAAGCAGTGGAAAACTGAAACTTTTAGGTCATAGCAGCCAGAAAGCTTACTTCTGATAAACGCAATCCTTCTTTTACGAATGCTTTATTTTACACTGAGTATACATACATATATAAATGCTATTCGGGGAAGATAGCGTGACTTTTTACGAAAATCTGACGACAACTTATGTCCGATGAGACAGGATCTAGGTTGACTATATTTATAATTAAAATTTTTATGTAGATCTTTTAATACTACTTTCATGTAATTTATATAATTATTCACTCAGAAATTTGAACCTTCCACGAAGCCAGAAAATGAATGAATAAATCAGATACGAAAATATAGCTGGGTGGGATAACACTAGAAGCTAGAACAATAGAAGATTTAGGGATTTATGGACATCCGACACCTCAAATTTTTAGATTATCAAAAGCAGAAATGTTTCCATAATAAATAATGCTAAATTGAATTGCAGGAAATACACCCTATTTTTCGTGCATAATAAATACAAAGATATCTCTAGGGCGTACTATCACGCATAGAGAAGTGACATTTCGTACAAGCAGCTGCTAGAGCTCGGGATGTATCCTTTTTTTACCTTAATCGCAAAATTCCGAGCGTTAATTCCCCTTAGGCTTGGAAATCGGCGGAATTAAGAGGAGAAGGCTGAATTCGCCCCTCGATAAAAGAGCGGGAGAAAGAGAATGGTAAAAGGGGAATGGATTGGCGGGTCAAGGTGAACTCGAGGGGGGGACAATGAGACAATTCCATGCGAGCGGACGCCGTTCGCCACGAATTTTCGCAACCGGATTATCTACGGCCAGGGAGTGGAACTTGGGCAAAGAGTCGTTACGATACTAAGTACCTCCCTTGCAGTGCCCTCAGCATGAGAATGAACCTTATTCGCGACTTCCCTTACCTTGTATTTCGTTGCTGAACGCACCGCAGCAGTTTTGAGGAAAGGGTGGTCCCACAACCCTGCGGAAACTTAGTAATCCGCGAAGACAAGATATCTTCCACGGAGAACGGGGAATCTAATAAGTCAATTAGCAACTAACGAGGAGAAATTTTTTCTTACGCGATTCAAGAGCAATCTCTCCGTACAGAAAAATGGTGAATAATGGAAAAGGAATGGAGAAGAGCATAGCTGTTATATAACCAAATCCTTCCGGATCAATAATAATTTCTTTACAGGAAACAGGAAGATGCCGCTTCAATTTTAATAATTTTATTGACAAATATACAACCACTCCCTAGCCAGAAAATCCCAACTAGCCAGGATACGAACTCAGGACCTTGGGTTGGAGATTTCTTGATTCTTTAATATTTAGTTTAAAGTTAATCGCGAACTACTTGATCGCAGCGTTTTCTTAAAAAAATTTCTACGAATGAAACTACCAAGCCGCATATAGGGTCCAAATTAAGATAATATCGTCAATAAAAAGGTAACGAGTGCTGTTGGAGGGGAATTTATTCGATGCTTCTTGAAACTCGTTTCGCTGAACATGAATAACTGACGGTTGAATTAAAACATTCATATCTGTCACTTGACCATATCATCTTAGATAAACTACCTATTAATGAATGCATGATATTTATAACTTTTCTCAGTAAAATTCATCTTCATGACCACATAAAAAAAAATTTTAGAAATTTTGCTACTATTAGGCGGCGAATCTTCCGTAGGTGAAATCGTCAAAGAGTTGAGCAAGAACTTTTAAAAATCTCTAATCATTAGAAATTTCTCATTTACACTGTATAGCAAAGCACACCGTTGCACAAAGCATCACGCTGTTTTGCTGCAAAATAGCGAATCAGCCTTCTTCAACACTGTCGGATACCTAAGAGTTCACAGATGAAATATTACCGAACCTTTCTCAAGATACGTTGATATGAACGGTGAAGAAGCAGCAATAGCACACTCGATCGATGATGTTTCTACTCGAATACCCGCGCATTCCCAAAATCGCTGCCATGGAAGAAAATAATCGAAGAATACTTCCTATATTTGTTCTTCCGCGATCGATTAGACGTTTGAAAAGAAACGGGAGCAGATATATCCAGCATTGCTGCCCCTTGACCCATGACGGATTGCTTAGAGGCGGTTTGAATAGAAACTTTTATGAATGAACGAAAAATCGTTCGTGAACGTCTTGGACTACATTAGAATGAAAACGCGGATGAAAAGGAGACCGAATTGAAAGGGTAACAGGGGTTCCCGGATAGCCATGAGGGCAGCACGTTCGACTTTCATGAAAGCGGTCCCGGATTCGATTCCCCGTAGGAGCCTACGTGCGAAATGAACTCAGTAGTCGATGAAGTTTTAATAATGCTACTACTACTACTGAAAGGGTAACATAGGGTGAATAAAATGACAAACGTTAAATATACATTTATGATATTCATACTTAAATAAGGCGTAAGCGTGCTTCAAGTTGAAAGGAAAATTTAACGATTATTTGTTATCGGTTAATGCACGATTCAATAGGATAGGATGTCAGGAGTTCACGTGATGATCCTCTGCTGCAAATTATCAATGCCAATCCACCGTAAACAAGGCTATAAAAAAGACATTAAGATATAATCAATTTGATAGGAAAAAATTAACTTTATACAATTTTAACCGAAATTCGTTCTCGACAGTCACTATTCTGCTTAGAAAAAGCTTAGCTTTTAAGGTATCTAAAACAATATGGACATACTTTGTAGACTAACTTGACCATTGACAGGATAGTTAGAGAAATGAGTGCGCAAAACATATATCAACTAGATTTCGCTGACTAATTTAAAATTTCCTTTGCTATTTCATCTCGCAAGAGAATTTACATCCTTAAATAAATAAGATTTGTAGCTACAAATAATTAACACTTCGAAAAAAGGACTACTTTCGACGGCTTACTTTGAATTTTCATTACCGCCAGAATTCTAAACGATACCTTAAAATGGAGAATGATTTCCAATTTACCCCTTGAAATTTCTCTGTGTGAATTTTGCATCAAGTTTTTTATCTTTACCGTGTTCTCATGGTTTCCTTTTTAAACTCCTGCTCTCCGGACGTTTCCCGCGAGGTGAATTTTCGTCAACCGTAGATTTTTTCCTTCTCTCATTAATATTTGTAAAATATGCAGAAACGACACGCTCGGTTAGATCAGAGAGGAACTCTCTCGGGCCTAACCTCACCAAATACATGGTCCATATATCCGTTTTGCCGCAAATAGACTTTTATTCGAAGAGAAAAGAATATGAAGCGGAGTGAGCCTTGGAAGCGGCGACGATCCACCTCAGGGCCCAGAGAAGGAGGAGATCGATGGGGTGGAGAGAGAGAGAGAGAGGCTAAAGGGGTGTGGACAGGGCTGCAATACATGCGATCCATTCTATACGCACCTTCAAGGGAATACGACAGCATAGCTCGCATAGGATAACTCGATATGAAGTAATCCTTCGAACTAAACATAACTTGAGAAATAGGAGCCAGGCGAAAATGTTTAAGAAAAATTTTGGGATCGAATTTATTTTGCTAGAATCAACTACCACACCAAGAAATACATTTCCGAATGAAATTCACTTCAAAAATCTAAATTACAGCGATCAATTTTGTAGTTGAATGAGTAATGATAATATACGCATTAAATAGAACATCATCAAATATGATACTTTCCTAAAGAGAAATAATTACGACTTTGCTGGCCTACAATGAACATATTTTACCTAAATAACATTGTAGTTAAAAATATTGGAGACCGATGTATCAATAAGGAAGTTAATCCTGGAAATTAGAAATCTCTGATGCGCTTTTCAGGTAATCTTTTTCTTAAACTCACTTTTTGCGAGGGATGTAAATTTACTTCATGAAAACTATAGAGTAACATCGACTCTTGTTTGATACGCGGTTTAAAAAGCATTGACCCCGGAAATGACAGACTAGAATACAAATTGTAGCCGTAAAGGAGAATGGAGACAATGAATGAGTAAACCAGCAATCATTGTGTATAAATTCAATCACAAGAACTCTAAAATAAAGATAATCTCCAATAAAGTAATTTCCTCATATACGGGAAGATGTAAATCTAAAATAGGTATTTTTCTAATTCTATTTCCGACTACTTGAAATGATTAGCCGAACAAAGAATGAATGAATATCCCTTAAGTTCCCCTAAAAAAATTCAGCAACAGAATATTAAAAGATAATTTCTTCACAGGTAAAAAAAGACTTCAGCGAATTGCTATTCATAATTTTTTCTACACCTGTACTAGAGAACGGAATCTATCCAAGTCTGTAAAGTCATCACCCCAAAGAAATCTTCAAGATACTACAATCCTCCAAAGATTTCTCAACGCACAATTTAACGTGGGAAACTCATCCTCTCCTTATTTTGACCAGTACCAGAAAAAGGAAAAAGTCCACTTATTGATCTTCCGCAATCGGAATGGGAACGTCCTCATTTACAAAACTTCTTCCCGAGATATTTTCTCCCTCCTACCTGCTGGATGGGTCAAGGAAAAATTCCCTCAATTTTTTATCGTGACATAAATTAACCGAATGCGAGCGCGGAAAATAAAGGTAACGCTCCGCCATCAATTTTTCCTCGGGCTAAACCGACATCGATCAGCGATGGATGCGAAAAATCGATCCTGAGACCCCTTCGCCTACTTGCGCCCCAAAACTAATCACAAGAGAGAGAGAAGCCTTAAAAACACAAACAACCACATCCCGCCTCGACGGAGCCTCGAATTCTGCGCCGCGGTGCCAACTGCACAAGACGCCTTGACCCCGGAGACACTTCCGAACAGCGTTCACTATCCGAACATTATGGATCCGCAAGCGACGTAATGATGTCCATACGTCCATATGGGATCCTATAATTCTTCTATATTATAGCTAAACATCCGGTCTCGGTGACCAACGCTTTTCTCCCTTCACACTCCATCAAAACATATAAATGACTAACCATTTTAAAGAAAAGGTTCCGCTTCCTGCTAAAAACAGACCAACGCATGAAAAATGCACCAATTGGTATAAATATGGTATTAAAATTTGAATTTGCCCTATGAGATTCGTTAGTGGATGACTATAATAATAATATCTATCGATACAAACGAGGTATATTGAAATGGAAAGTGATACAGAATATAAAGGTGGGTTTTTAGATCTGTTTGGTGTTTATGTATTCGCTTGTAGAGATCGGAGCGTCTTTAGAAATGTATTTGGTTGGAAAAATAGAGTATCAGCGTCCGACTGCGAAAATTTCGCAATGGGCAACTAGTAATCCTTTATTCTTCGTAATAATTTCTTATTATGAGCAAGATTATTCTTCTAGAATCTCTTCCTACATTTAACCATTCGTCAATACACATTCTTTTAAATTGGAATTGGAAAAGGAAACCAAATTTTACGTGAGTTGCTTCCTTCACCTTTTTTTCAATTTTACACATTTCTTTCAGATAAAACTTTTTATCCCTTCATGTTTGAACCGATTATTCTGACAGAAAAAAACAAGCTCCGGTAATAACTACGTCATGTAACTAAACCATTAAAATTTTATAAAATTTGTATATATATCATAAATATGAAATTAACACAACCGTTTTTCATCATCAAAGAGATAAATTCTTTGCGGTGATCAAATTTAGGTATCACTGAACAAGAATGCCTAAAATTAACTACTAATAATTTGAATGAGAGATAGAAATATTCGAATTATAGCGGGAAGTATTTCATTTGTTTCATAATTACCAATTATCGCCACGGTTATCGTAAATACCGGTCTCCGTTCGAGGGCACGTAAAGAAATCGTGGAAAAACCGAAAAACTCCCAGCAAATTCCACAAAAACGAAAAAAAGGGGAAAGAAATACTTGAACGCATTAAGGAAAGAGGGAGCGAGACGTGAATGCAGAGCGAGAACGACGAAAAATGGAGGAAAATTACATATATAACCGTGGAAATATGCGCGGAATAGCTCTCTCGCATAACAACGCCCCGGAGTTGGGACGCCATAAAACAAATTCTTCACGTTCAGCTCCTCTTTATCTTGTCCCGCGAAAATTAATTTCCAGAGTGGATTTAGAGCAATGCGCGAGGAAATTATAAACCCTCTGTTTCGCGTCGTTAGAATTCGCGTTACGACACATTTTCAGGGAACAAATTAACTCAGTTGCGAGAGGAAAAGGGAAGGCTGGTCTTGAAGACGGAGGACGGCTAACGAGGAAAGAATGGAGGAATGAGGAAACGGAGAGTGGCTGAGATGGGGATTAAGAACAGGATTAAGGAGAATAACCGTCATGATTAATGGGAAAAAGTGACAATAAAAGTTCCAGGCATAACACGGAGAACGATGCGATGGCTTTTTGCGATGCGTTTCCAACTCTACCGAATCTACACTAATTGTACACCTATTAGGCACACTTCAAACTAATGACACTTTTCTCAAATTCAAGAATTAGAGAGGAACGAAGTAATATAACGCAACAGCTGAGTTTCACAATAATTACACTAGAAACTTAAATGGCCTTCTAAATAAATAATAACCTTTTTATTAAATTAAATGTGTGACTAATCACGGCTAAATGATGCTAGGATATTGAAATGAATTTACGATAAGTCGCTATTTATTATTGTGTTATGAAATAATTACTTTACTGCGTACAGTTATTACTATAGTAAGATTCGGATGGATAAATATTACCATAGTTATTTCCTACCGTTTACAAAGGAATTTTAAAAAATTTCAAGATATACTGTAACCTCAAGGAAAACATGCTGCGGAGAAGAAGCATTAAAATAAATCACTTCCTTCCTTTTAAAGTGAGAAATATGAAATGATCTCCATAATTAAGTCAATCCTGTAGGAAATGGATACGTAACTTCAGCAAGATTAAAATTTGATTTAAGATTTTAGTGTAAGTACAAGAAAAAGGCAGTGACCACTATTTGTATTTTGCGAAATCCAGAATGAGAAAAAAAAAATTTCGTTGAAAGATCCATTCCGTCGAATGATCTTCCTATTATCAGATAAGTCTACCACATGAGGTCTAATGTATGATATTTCTATGCAAAATATCAAAAATGCAAATATATTATGCAGTATGATAAGGAAATCTCGCCGCACCCCATTTCATTCCACTGACTTCCTCAAATTATTCCTCCTAAAAATAACATGACTCACCCTTTGCGTCATCCGTACGCGATTTCTACGTCATCCTCCAATGACGACTCATACTGATTGGGAAGAGCCGAACAGAATAATGTTCTTTTAAAGACAACGCATCATTATATCTTCCTGATTGTACTACTAGAATTGGCAGGCATCTAAAACTGCGAACTCCGAACTTTTCGAGATAAAAGTGGCATCATTAGCTGAGGATGCTTAGCAGGGGATTCCATGGAACAACTATATCTTTGGAAGTACACAAGGCTTATTTGGAAAGGAAACATTGAAGGGATTTTTATTCGAAACAAGTCAATGAATGGCAGGTAATGAAATATTTAGGATAAAACGAAAAGGGAGAAAGTTATATATTATAGGTCGCACTATGTTAACGGACCAGATTTGGAGACCCTTGATTTGAGGAGACTAGAGATTCAATAACAGGAATAGCAAAAATATACGGAAAAAAATTACGAAGATGATTTGGCTTCATGCCTTTCGTTTTCATTAAAAATCCTACATCAAAATTATACGCGTTACTTTTGGAAGTACCTAAACCGTATCCTAGTTCTGAAAATTAATTGACACTCCAATATAATATATTTCAAACCAAATGTTGAATATTTTCACGAAGTGAAATAGGTTTCCAATAGGGGAACTGAACTAACTCAGAAAATCAATTTCTCCATACACTAATCAAAACTATACCATAAATGCTAAATGTATTACGATGTCAGAGTACGGAAAAATTGCAATTTTTACGGACGGACTCACGAATTGGCACATAAGAAAAAAGTTAATAATTAGAAGTTAATGAACACTCCATAATTTCTTTCAGCTCCAGGATTTCACACACATTTTTAGATGGAAATAATACCAATATGATACCCATAACCAATATGATTACATCTGCTAGAAATAGCGAGTACTTAATACAGAAGATATTTTGAGACAGAGATAAAACTACTTCTGTAGCTTGACCCTTCTCGCAAAAAATACAATCTTCCGCGCAACGACAAATTTCTTCTCCCTAAATAAAACAGTACAAGGTGTTTCTATTGTGAAAATTGCAGCTTTACCAATATAAAATTAGCACCAGAATATACAATGCAAGTATGGGACGAAATCCTAGAAAACAAGATTCGAGAATAATATTAGGATCCATACTTTAATTAAAGGGCCTAAGTCTTGCCTGCGACGAAATCGCATCACAAGCCGAAGAAACGTCTCCTTCAGAACACAATGTAAATAAACAAAGGGGACTACAGAAAGAGAAAAATAGGCCAGAGATGGAATAAAATAAATGACTCCCTAACTAAGGGAACTACAAAAACGTCATTGTGCAGCGAAAATAATTCACAATCCGTATGTCGTACTGAAGCCGAGATCTGAGATGCGCTGAAGGACAATATTTTGAAGACAATGTTTGGCAACTGGCTCGCGAAATTCGACTGAATAATTCTAAATGGCTGACCGAGATAAATGCGAAAAGAGGAAAATATTCGTCCTCTTTTAAAGCACGCTATTTTTAAAGCGAGCTCCCTTGGAGTTTTAGCGTACCACCAGTTCCATCAGCACCGAAGGCGGGCTTGATTTACGGAGGGTACACTTGAAAAATGCACACGAATCCACTAACTCTCCCTAAAAAAGTATTCTCGAAGGAGAACATTAAGGGAGGAGTTTATCATGCCTTTCAGAAGGAAGGAAAATGAATAAGTCTTTCTCATAAGCTCGTAATTATCGAATGCGTTATTCATTACAAGGGTGAAATCCTTTTTTTCCGATTCAATTTCGACGCCAGGAGCTGATCGATAACACCGATATGGTAACTGATTGGTGTAACAGCTACGTCTACCAAAAAAAAATAGGCGGTACTCATTTGGAGGAAAATATTATGTTCTTGAATACTCTACTAGTACTACTTAATTACATACTTCTCATATTATATACTCAATTTTTCCAAGGAAAACGCATATTACTCTGTTAAGGTTTTACTTCAATAAAATTCACACTATCTTCATCAACGCTTATTAATCTCATCCTCTCGATTAGTGAGTGTTAAACACGACAATTTGCAATCGATATTTATATTATAAATAAAATAAATAAAGGTATTTCAAATGCAAATCATTTGTATCATGTTGCGTGCTTGGTTTCGTTTACTTATACGTATGATGGTGGGATTCTTAAAATGATAAATCAATGTCTTTTTTTCTAACAAAAGCACCTCTTACAATTTTTTCGCACTTTTTCTAATTTATGCCAAATTTACATGGAATACGATTATAAGCGTTCTTTCCATCCTGAAGAAAAAGAACTCGGCTTTATTTGAGTACAATAAGGAGCACCATAAAAACCCTTCAATGCAGGATGACATATTTCATACCACAAATAAATTCATAACGCTAAAAAATTCCAAAAATTCATCTACATGCAAACACGATTCTGATTAGAAAACATGTATGAGGTTTAGACTTTGGTCGAGCTTCTGCAATTCACTTAACTTAGCTACTGATAAATCCGCCGGAACACACAACAAAATCGCACGAAGCCCAAATATAAACCCAATAAGATTTAATCGAAAATTACGTTTGCGCGTTTTTTGACGGAATGGGATAAAAAGCTGCCATCTGGGAATTACGCCGGATTCGATATCCATTAAAGGGAACGAGTTAAAAAATTCGCGAGAGGTAAACGTCCGTGAAAGAAAGGGGAAATGACAAGCATGTCGAGGGGGGAGGGTCGCGTCCATCAGCAAAAGCTTTCAGAAACACGAAATTTAATCCGTGGAATGACGAGAGTCGAAATGAGAACTCGATAGAGAACTGAGAATTGACGAAGAGTCGTCGTTAACAATGGAAAGAGGAAGTGACGAGTGGAGAAAAATTAGGCATCGGAGTCGAAAACAGAAGAAAATTTAGAAAAAGAGGGGGAATGATTGAAACAAGGGATAGGTGATTAAAAATTTTCAAAGGAGAACAGAGAGTTGGACACAAACGATAGAATAGAGAATGAAATGAAACTCGGTTGGAAAAGGAAATGAAAAACGACATGATAGCGCTTGTTAGGATAAGAATATTAACTAAGTTGACCGAAGCCTAGTAAAACGGTATTCAAACTGAACTATCTATAGGAAACGCGTTAATGCAATGCATGGTATATAAATAACAGCCAAATAGAAATTACAACGGTACCCCGATAATTAATTAGAGGAATAAAAGATGAATAAAGAAACAGAGTGAGCCGTAAATAAGGAAAGAAAAACCTCTCGAAAAAATTTAAAAGAAGTCACGACATGAAGAAATGAACCTCAATAATTTTCACAAGATTTAATTAAAAAAGACCGACTTCTTTACCTTCATTGTGTTTTTCTACGAATTCCGGCCAACGATGATAGACTAAAATCATAGCATGAATATCTAAAGGTGACAAAGGTGACAAGGCACCATTATGGTAGAACTAGAACCCTAGACATTTTTTTCTCTAATAGTCGGAATGTCTCTTCGAGAAACTATGACAGGTAGCAGGGCAAATTCTTAAAAAATCTATACAGCATTTGTTGAATAGCAAAAATTTTTCAAGTCCTCCACCAGCACAAGCATAAAAAACATCTCCAACCTTAATAATTTGCAGTATATTACGAAAAGTAGTTCTATTCACATCGGGATGCTCATCGAGCTCTCCTATATCTGGGGAAAAACACCGATAAATGCTTAAAAGAAGACCGCTTTTCAAACCCCAATCAATTCTAGCGGAAAAAGCATCCTTCTGGTAGAGGACTTGTTTCCTTACATCCACTAAGAATGTTATTGCGGGATCTGATCTTCTTAGCGACACTTCCGCAAGCGTATGTGCTGAAAAGGAAGTACGACTAGTTGGTAATGAGTCAGTGGAGGGGAACACAAGAGGGAATTTCGGGAGGAAGGAAGTGATTACGCATTTGCTAAGAGGGAGCGGAAGACAGAGACGTATTTAGAGATTCCTCAGCGTCCATTCCACCCCATTCTTAACCCCGTTGGTGCTCCATTTCACGCCATTGAGGAATCTCTTCGAATCCATACTCATTATCCTACGTCCGCCACGACTCTCTCATTCCAACCTTCTATCTTTCCAATACGAAGAGTCATAAGGTTTATGTGGAATTGGTTATGAGTCACAATAATCGCAGATACCGGAGATCCCAGAAGAAAGCGGATTCTGAAGAAAATGATCACGCCTAACAAGACATTCCGCGCAGGAATTAGAATTTCGATAAGAAACTAAGAGCTACGAAAGAGCAACCATTCATACGATATTATGGAGTGGTTATCAACTCGTGTACGTTATTTTGTAACATTTATCCTTAATTCCTAAATATCGTAATTATCTTTGATAGTATAATTCTTATTTATATACATTTCCAGATCCAGGCGGAGAAATTTATAATTAAATGTAGATTATGGTGGAAAAACCACAGCTTAAACAAAGCTTACTTAATTTATGAAACTTTATGGTACAAAATTGTATGAAACTTTTATGGAAGAATACTTGATTGGGGGCATGAGATAAGTGAAAGCATCGCATGGGGCCCGCATGTTGATTTATTACAAAGCAATGAGGTCTCACCAAGGAAACAAACGTCAATGCTATCTTTCGAATGATCTATTTGGATGAAATGATATTCGGTTAAGAAAATTTCACGAAAATATTTGAACAGATAGATAAAATAAAAACTATTACGCCAATGGCATTCAAAAGCATTAAGAATGCCATTCACCTTAGAGAATTAGAAAACGTTTCCAACAATAAAAATTCAAAAGACTCAAATTTAGTATTACTCGGATATTATATAAAAATAAAGCATTACAAATTTCTCCGCATATTTTACACCGGATTCTTAATTTCCGCAGCACATCCCTTCCCAAACTTGCTTGACAGGAATAAGCGTGCCTCATATGCTACCCCAAAGTCCCCCCATCTCAGAAACCAGATAAAAAAAATTCAAGAACGCAGCTAGTATCCTCCCTCCAAGGGATGCATATGGAATGAGAGAGAGAATCGAATTTCTTTCCACGAGGAACATACTGAAACTTTTTGAGAGATGATGCCAAACGCCTTTGAGAGAGGGTCTTCAATCGGCATATTTCATCACTACAATAGCCAACGAAAAAATTCAAACAATCTTAGAAAGAGATACAGGAGTTAGAATACCATGGGCGTGTACGGGGCAGCGAGAAAGGCTGAGAAGTGAAATTTGCTGCATTGCGGGTAGTATACACTTTCAGGAAAACTCTTCTATTTCCAAAAGGGAAAAGCTACTCTGGTGTTTTTAATAATTTACAGGATGTCTTCTTTGGACTGAAATAGTGAGTCTTTATAATATACCACCGCACGAGTTTTAATAAATTTACAACACCGACAAAGATTTCCCATATGGATAGTGCAAATGAGATTACCTCCATCTTGAGGAGCTAATAATTTAAAGTGAACCCTTATTCGTAAACCCTGGAAGACCTTTCCCACCCAACCATCTGAAAAAACCAACCATACCCCGGTTTAAACTCGAATCTGCTGATCCACCGCCATCGGAGCACCCAAATCCCTCCAAAGCGTACATAAATTCGAGAGAAGGGTCTCGCGACAAAATCCCCATCTCTCCAGGCGCCTATATATTCCTGACTTATCCCTTTCTCTCCGCAAAAGATGCGACAAGAGACGAGCTCAAGGAAGGGTCGATTGGCCCACCATCCTCTCCGCCAAATCCTTGTTACCCAGTCTCCGAAGGGTTAGCAACCAGCCTTTATGACAGCAGGTCAAACGTGGAGAGAAAAAGGCCCGTAGAAAGAAGTAAAGCGAGCTGAGGTTACAATGGGGGATAAGGTGCGTGCAAGAAGGCAGTCTTAGAGGGGGGCGGCGGGGGTGGCGGCGGTGAACTAGGTCCCGACGCTACGCGCATGCGCTCTGGAACGGGCGGGCCCACCCTCCGGATATCCGGATATAGCCGGGCTCCGTAACGCAAGGGGGCAAAAAAGAGGGTTCGGGAAAGTCAGGGGATGCGGGAGGGAACGCAAGATGTGGACAGGTAAGTTATTCGTTTGCCCCTTGGGTTCGTGCATCCCGAGGCTCAGTGGCATTCCGCCCCGGCAGCTTCACCGAATGCCGTCACGCGCTGCCCTGAAGACGCACGAGGAATAAAAGTGGATCCAAGGTCGGACGACCTCCGATGCTGACACTCGCATCCGGGGGAAGCAATTCACATGATTTATCAGATCTAGTTTTAGATGGGGCCTTATGAGAGGAGGGAATAATAGGCCGTGTCTTACAGCCGATTCCTGATAATGTAGAGAAGGCTCCTTTTTTCGGGATGAGGTGGTTTCTGAGATGGAGTGATTGAGAGAAGCGATGGAGTCAGCTAGGGTCGTGTTTAATCGACTCCTTGCAGGTCGGGCAAACTAAAAAAGCTGGCAAAATACTGCCAGCTGGTACTAGTAGCGTTACTCAATTAGCGTAACTAACTGATTTTAAAATATTTCCATGGTAGATGTTTCCCTCGTTCAAATTAAGCCTGATAAAATATTGATTCAAGAATTAGAATGGGCTGACTCCTTCTACACAAGATGGGGAAAAAACAGCAAAGAGAAAAACCACAATGACTATTCCTTCCTTAAGCGTAATTAATAACTGAATTTAATTAAAGAAATGGTAATAAATGATTTCCTCCATTAAAAACAATTCCTGAATTCAAAATTCATGGACCACATGACTTACACCAAATCATCATCTGTCTAAATACCATTTGCAAACACCAAATCCTTAGTGGAAGCCATTTAAAATTTCCTCTCAGTTTCCTCCATTTGCAATTTCATGCATCGGTCACCTTAGATAAAGCAGTTTAAAACGCGAAATCATTGAATTATAATACAAAAATGTTTATCATAATTCACACACCATGGAATTTTGGAATCTTGACGAATCGCAATAATCTAAGAGAGAATTAAGAGAAGGATTCAAACCACATCGATGCTGTTACTACCATCCCCAAATGAATGTTAAGGCGTAACTGCGGAGATAAATATCAACACTATCACAAACAAATCACTTATCCTCATGCTCTGCTACGCATTAATCAAACAAAGGTTCGCATGAGCGATGAATCTCGACAGCTATGGAAGTCCCACTGAACGGCGACATTCGAGTTTTACGTCACAGATACAGATAAGGAAGCAGCTTTCGAGGTCATTCACAGAAATGATACGGAATCAAAAAAGGCCTGTGATATACTCCTTGCGATGAATAACCAAGCTTTGGGAAAATGAAATTAATATTTGATGAGCCAAAAAAAGCGAAAAATCGGTCATACCTCACAATTCGCAAAATCTCACGTAAGTTACGCTCCGTAATTTCAAATATCTTCATGCTTCTTTAGCCCAAAATAAATACCCGTGCAGAAAGTGGCAGCGTTCACGCTGAGGATCCCCGTAAAAACAGTTAACCGTGCATCAAAGTGCGTCTGTTAAGTGATTTCTCCGATGCGCGCATGTGAATCAGTTTTCGCGAACAAATCCGCTACGGTTTACACTGGCACGATTCAGTGCATAGGGTTTATTTAGGGATAATGAGACTTTATTTACGAGCAATTAACACATCGGCGGAACGGGAGCGAGTGCGGCGATGCGATCCTACACCATTTCACTCTTCACAAAGGAAAACTTCCGCAAGGCTATTCCGTAAAAGTGCTGATAAGTGAAAGATTACTTAAATGCTTTCAAGGCAATAGCTGAGGAAATACTTTCCTGGATTATGATCGAAAGAAGCTCCCGAAAGGTAAACAAAAGGCTCATATGTTACAAAAATAGATGAAAAACGAAATTAAAGAATGACTTATTGAAACATTTTTAATTGAAATTCACTTACTTTTATGATTCTTAGTTGTTTCTCCTACCTACAAAGATAGGTTGGGGAATAAAGAAAGTAAAAGAATTAACTCACGCAACAGATTTTCTATTCTAACTCTGAATTATTCACAGACCAATATTAAATCAACCAACTCGTCGATCTCGAATGAGGTGATCTTACGAAGAAAATAATATTTACGCCCGAGTTTAATTTTCTCGATGAATTCAGAGACAGTAAGTCCTCGTAAGGCATTGAAGTTACATATTACGTGTCCTTGATACATTGGCCGATATGATACTGCAATATAAATCAGGGAAACGCTAGGATAAAATTCAAAATTTATCTTTGCTCCTGACAATAAGTATCGCAACCAATTAGAGAAATAAATTTACGATGCATTTACTCTCTGCCATATATTGAAAACCGCCTTGCATGGCACATGTGTAAGTATGGATAAAATAATTTCTACTTGAAAAAAGAAACCAACAACAAAGGATGAATTGAGGAATTAGATTGGGGCTTAAAAAGATAAATTTTACAGCATGAAAAAATTAAAAGATCAAGAAGGTGTGCGGATTCACCACGTTGATATTTAGAAAACACACATCAGAGTTAAGAATTATTTCGCACGTCCTGGAGAGACGTAGAGTGGAAAAGATAGAAAACTCTACTAAATAAACAGTAATTCGCGCCCCTTAGAAGGTGCATTGGCATCAGTGCAAAAAGGAGTCAATAAATTGTATCGCGTTCTTTCGTGAACTATCCAACCAACCTCTTTGTTTATTCATAGAAACCGAAAGCAAATTCCTCAAAGCAGCCACACCAAACGGCGCGACCCATTACCACATGTTTACTGCGAGCAGAAAAACATTTTCCCCTTTATTCAACGTGAAGCTGGAAAACAACGGAACGCCAAGTGACCGCTTTCGATGAGTCACTCCCCGCAAAAATAACATGGACACGTAATGCACTGAAACCAGTCACTGCATCCCATTGTAAGGGTTTTTATCCCTGGCTAGAAAGGGAAAATGGCATCCCTACACATGACTAACGTAGCCTCGTCACCGCGGATGTTGGAATCGACTCTAGATCAACACGGGGGCGATGGGTTGAAACGGAGTAAGAGGTGAGCGCTGTTGAGGGAGTAGATCTAACCAAGATAGTGGCAGTTCAACGATCAAAAACTTCAGACGAGTAGTAAACAAGGATGCTTAGGCTTAGCTGTCTCCTACGTCACTGGGCACGCCTGTGACGCTCTATCACTTTATGCGTAGGGGAATTATTTCCCCGCGTTTTAGCAGTACCCTCATGAGAGGGTATTTATAAACGAAGCCAGTGTTGCACAAGCTGTGGCTCACGGTCAACAAGTGTCTAAATGTCCCTCCAGTAACACCTACTTCAAGAGAGAAACACTCCATACAATCGATAATACATAATCACCAAAGCAAAACACTCAATATCGCCAAAGATAAACACGATCCATGTATTTAAAAAAACGTGACATTACTAGTGGAAGATTTTTTATTCACTTGAAATAGTAGAGGAAATACTCCCTGGATTATAATCGAAAGGTCTCAAAAAGTAAACAAAAGGCTCATATGTTACAGAAATTATTTTAAAAAATTATGTTAAAAAACGAAATTAAAGAACGACTTATTAAAACATAAGAGTTATAAAAATTTGAAACAACCCAGATAGGATGAAGAAAATTAATTGGATAATAATAAGAATTGCATGATTTTCAAAGAAAGTTATTATTAATTTTGGGAAATGAGCGGTAATTATAGAAAAAGATACGAGGACTACGACAATTCCCATCCATTTTCAAGGGTACGCAACCCAACCACATATCTACAAACTTATTACGATGATAAACTAATACTTAATCGAAGGTCGAAGCCGTCGATTTGTGAAAATCCATAAAATTGCATAAAAACATAACATTTAAACAAAATACTGCAGCAAAATAGCGAACTTTACTAATTTATTTTGTTTCTCTACCCTTAATACCTAATCCATAGACATATTGCCAGTTACCTTCTGAAATATTTCAAAATCGTCGCATATTTTAAGTAAAAACAACTATAGCTATTTATGGAGCAACTGCGAGAACTTTTCCAAAAAAATATTATCAATGTGACAATGCGTTTAGAGCAATTATACAAGGTATTACTGAAATAAAACAACTAAAGCTCTCAGATAATAACAAAGTTAAATCGAATGGAATCCTAACTCTGGGTATCGGAGGCTGATAGCAAAATCAACAATATTAGTATGATTCACGAACTCAGAAAATTGTAACCAAGATGGAGAGCAGAATGAGCATCCGGCAACGGCAAATTGTTTCATGTATAAATAATCTTGCAAAATTCCTGTGGAGTTCCTTCAACGTTTGATCCCTGAGATGAGAAAATCGAGAAAAAGACCATTACAGTAATCCTTGTTGGAGAAGAATCCGTTCACTCGCACCGACAACAGGAGTTATGCTATGGGTCTGCAAGAATCGAGGGCACAATAAAACGATTCGGAAAATCGCATCCTTTGAGACCGCTTCCATGGAGATAGGCGGCGTAAGGAAAGAGAAAGGAAACAAACGGTGCAGCGCAAGGTGCAGCAAATGTAAGTAGCACAATGAAGAAGTAGAGGTAGATAAGAATAGGTGTGAATCAGTGAGGAGAAAGTAAGAGATTGAGGGATGGAAAAAGTTAGGAATGCCCAACAGGAAGAGATGCATTGGGAGTGGATGTCAATCAGGAACGGAGGACGCTAAATAAAAGAATATATTTGCAAAGGTAGGAAAACGTAGATACGTAAAATGTAAGTATGTAAGAAATGAGGCATGTAAAATCGCAGTGTTATGCAATAATAACCAACCGTTCGACTGAGGAACTATAGCAGAATTTCGCGAAACTAAATCTCTAAAGAGATAAATATACAAATTGAAGAAAATTACGAAACGGAGAGTTATTCGGACCAATAATTATCTATAGAATTAAAGAATAATGTTACTTAAGAATCACTGGTTATAAGAACGGAAAACTTTGATACTCCCTGTTTCAAAAATTCAGAAATCCCAAGGGAGAGAGATTAAAACGAAATAATACAAAATTTCGCAATGCTAGGGATTAGGAATTAAATTTTTTTAAATAATAAGAATGAGCAAAATCAAACAGTAAAAATTAATTCAGCGATATACTACGCGAATTATATTACGGCTCAAATTTTCGAAGGATATCTAAAGAAAGTGAGAAAAGATTAATAAGAATCCGAGAGATACTGGAGAAAAGCCAGAAATAACAGACGCTCATTCTCCAACGAATAATACTTTCTACTCCTCCAACGTAATAACACTCGTAACGATATGACAAAATGAAACTTCCTCATCTCTAACATGTAATTCTTCCTCCAGAAATTCCAACCAGGGACGGACTTTCATAAATGAGACACTATGATTCAGCGTGCGGCAGTAAAATAACTAGCGCTTGGGTTCACAGACTAATATTCTGAAGACTTATTCTGCAGATTCGTAGCTCTGAAGAAAGAAATATACTTCTTCCGAACTTTTGGCGAAAACTGCTAAAGTAATACGATTGCGAAAAGGGAGAAAGGGACCGAAAATAAAAAAAAAACTATAACCAGGAAGGCAGGAAGAAGATTGAGATAAAAATACTATTCCAAAAACATGAAAGACACAGTACAAGAGAGGTGATATTACAAAATAAAGCATGAAGAATATAAGATAAGGGCAATTTTAAATATCAGAGTCGAACCGAGCAAAAATTGGATAGAGGCTCCCATATGTAATTATTCGAGTAAAAATTAATAAATAATAAATAATTTACATCCATTTGATTAGGGATACACAGAACATAAACAAGATAAACATCAAGAACAAAGGCAGAAAAAGAACCGAAATAGATTTAAATGAGATTCATACGAATAACTCCAAGTAATTGACAAATTTTACTCTTTCACGCATCTGAGTGTTTTAAATAGAATGAAATTTTCCGTATAATTACACTTCATATTGACAATGCTTGCTTACGGGACCTAGAAAGCCAGATTATATATAAACGAGAGCATCATACATTCTACAGGACTGTAATAATATTCTTCTTAAACAAGCTACCAAAAAATTTATACTTTAGAATGCGTTACATATTAATACGCATAATTCTGAAAATATAATAAAATTGATTAATCTAAAAATAACAAGTAAATCATTCTCCATACTTGTGCGCGCACCGAGAAACTATAGAAATAAAAAATCTTCTACTAAGTTGTTATAGATAATTGTAGAGTTCCTCAGCATTCCTTACTAAGGACCTTAACTAGCACAATTAGCTCCACAGCATAATTAGCACCACTGGAATACATAGCAGAAATTTAAACAAGCATCCAACGTTCGAAAAGGG
The DNA here is from genome assembly GCA_036926295.1 of Pachydiplax longipennis. NCBI lineage: Eukaryota > Metazoa > Arthropoda > Insecta > Odonata > Libellulidae > Pachydiplax > Pachydiplax longipennis. The sequence goes on along the minus strand of JAVFKF010000009.1, from coordinate 39,045,288 downwards.
AATAGGGAGATTAGCAGAGAAAAGGAACGCAGTGAGAGAATGGCAGGCGAAAGGGACAGAATGAGAATTCAGAGCAATATCCCTCGCTCCCCACTCCCCAACTTCCTCCCTCTCCTAGTTCATCGAACCTGTTCCACGCCGATGGCTCGGCTCTGGAAAGCCGCTCTCGAGAAGTCCAAGAGAGGGATTTTGAAAAAAAGAATGAACATCGCGAGAGTCAATGACAACTCGGATGTGTTTGAAGAACGTACTGCTAACATACGCACGCACGCACGCAGTTTGAAAAAGATATCGCGAAACTTTCTAGCAAGATGGAGAAGGCGGTGTCAGGCTGGCTTTAGCCACTTGTCAAATGGTGAAATACGTCGTAGTAACTGCTAATGCGGTCGCCGATAGACGGCTTTGACGTGTGCGCACGCTACGTGATCATTAGGACATTTCGATGACAAATCTTTCGCGTTTAATCGTCTAATTGTGGAGAGGAGTTTTGATAGTCTCTGGGAAGCTTGTTCAACACCCATTTCCTTCGACAGCAGTTGATCATAAAACATTACGAGTGAATTTAGTGGCTAAGGAAATTTCGCAGCATTAAATGGAACAAATTCACATCCTACTATTTTTGTAAAGGTGGAGCGATGTTTCATAGACCACTATTTCGATCATTAATTCTACCTTAACGGTCACGATTCGCCTGTGGACTTAAGCAACAGCTTGAATCGAAATTGAATTGGAATTCCTACCTTGAGGATATTAGAACACACCCTTAAGTTCGCTTTGAGTATGATATCTCAGAAAATAGAGCTGCTACCAAAGGAGGAAAAAGCTAATGTATAAACCGTAACCCACGAATAACCTGCTGTAAAATATGTCCCGCATTGAATAACATCTATATTTACCAGGGACTCTAATTTTAATGAAATTTGGAAAAACCTAACCACACATTGCCAAAACCTTCCACAATGATTGATTATTGATCACAACATGATTTTACTGGAATAAACTATACGATAAAATTGTAGCTTTTAGAGACAAATCTGAATTCTGCGTGAGTTTTCGTCCCCTTATTTCACAAGCACGACGAATTCTTTACAATCGCTAACTTTCCACTCAAACGCAAAAACTATGAAGAAACCGCAAGAAGCATAAAGGGAAAGCGACGAATATATTAGAAGCTATGGAGAGACGTGAAGCTACACATACATCCTTAGAAAAAATATAAACTCAACACTTGAAATGTCAATGCACCTTCAGGAGTCAAAAACTTAACACTCACGAGAAGCATTGCATCACGGAGAAGATGTGTGGCTACGCTACCATGATTTCTATCAGGTTCTAAATTAAACCTCACAATTTACGAAATTCTTGAGCAAGTATTCACCAACTTAGTCCCGATAAACCTCAATCTTTCTGTAGGTTTATTATAAAATTTCAGGTTTTCATCTTCGGATACTCCCCAAAAATGATACTTCATAGTGCATAGGGATACTGCAAAATTTTCTACTTTGGTTATAATCCATCTATTTACGGAAAAGGACAAGGAAATTTCCCATAATATTTCTGCATTAGGTAGGGATTGATATACATATTTTCGAATCGGGTAGAAAACAACAAGAAAATTAATCTTGCAACAATGTAGCCACGAGATAACACGACTTTTGTTAAAAATATAATAATGATGAAAACAGAATAGGAATGAACGGCGAAAGAGAATAACTATGGGAGGAAGCCTTGATTGAGCTACTGGAGTACTTCGATAGTCTTGTCAAAGGTATCCTAAGGTTAGGAAAAGAGAGGAATTCTTAGGTAATGAATTCGCTTGGTAAAGGATAGCTTGGTGAGCAGTAGCATACCAGTCATCGGACTGATTAACCCTGATGACAATAAAAACATAACGTTAAAACGTAAAATCAAACATATAAAGTAAAACCGAAAAAACAATATATCCTTCGCGATGAGAGAATCAGGGTGTGGTAACTACGTAGTGTCTAAGTAAATTGTGGAATATTATACGGTATATTATATAATAAATTATAATATTAATAAATATATATTAACCCTTACTACAACTTAGGCTATAAATTTTACAATATTTAGCATATTTATTCAAAATTATATAAGTTCACGTAAAATTAGTCACCTTCTGATGAGCCACCTTCGGCTTAGGAGGACCTCGCCGTGAAACTCATTGTACGAAGTTTGCAAGACCATTCCTCATTTCCATACCTTTTACTGTAATAAACTGACTGCAATTAAGCCTTTGAAAGCCAAACCAAGAACGGAAAACGCGGGAAACACGACAGTAACGGAGAAACTAAGGGTTGAGAAGGTGCGAAGAATCCAAGCATCGAAAGCTCCGGAGGGAGGCAGAGAGGGGGAGCGGCGGAAGACGTCGATAATAAAACGGCGCCACATCTCAGTGAGCGTCCCCTCCCAGGCCAATGGACCGGCGGGCAATATTACCCAGTGAATTTGGGAGGGAAGGCCCTAACCTGGCCCAACGTGGTTCGGACGTGGCCCCCCTCTTACCGCAAAACCCTTTGCGGACGAGGGGGAGAGATAGGACAACACAAAGCGCGTCACCGATGACGAACGCGACATCTTCTGGATAGCGAGAGAGATCCCGCCCACGCTGGAGAGGGGCAAGATATTCGCTATCGGGAAAACGGTTCTCTCGATCGAAAAATTTGAGTCCGGGAGCGAACTTTTGGAGTAGACTTAGTTCAGAACTGATAGAGTATTAATAATATCGAGCAATATAATGGTAAATTGCTTCATGATCACATAGAAGATAATGATCACAGAAAATTATACGCAAGTCGTGCTGCTACTAAGATGGGAACAATTACATTCAAACGATGAATAAAATCTCATTCCTATTTTTATTCCACGCGATAGCTGGAAGAATATTTTATGTACATAATGCACAAGAATGGAGCAAACATGACCAATATTTCGATGCATAGCATCATTAATAGGGCTGATTATGATGCTGTGTATCGAAACCTTGGTTACATCATTAAATTTTTGTGTATTGCATAAATAAATGATTCTTGTAACCATTCTGTGTCATAAAGTTCCTTAAAGTGAGGGCCAAAGCCATCCTTTTTCTATTCTGAAGGTAGACAAGAGGTTTGGCAATTAGAACCTTGCATATCTTGAAATCTCGTAAAAAGTACGCTGAAACAAGTAAAATAAAATACCCCAAAGTATAGTAAAAAGTGTCATGGAAGCTCTCTTAAAAATCACGTCGCAGCTTCCAAGGAAAACTTATCTGTAGTTAAAAATCAAAAGAAAAGTATTTGTTCATGATTGCAGGGATACTGATAAAAATAACCTTGAATTGCATCCTATGATTAGCTCAGAAATAAAATGATCCCACGCATTACTAATAAGAAAAAACGTTACTTCCTTTGACGAAAGAGCCTCTAATTGGGACTAAGCAAAATATTCGTGTAAACATCTTTCGAATTTATGCACTAGTAAATATTGATACAAAAATAACACAAACTTCGCTAGCAATTTTTCATCTCATGGCTCTGGAAATCCTAAATGTAGCATAAAATTAACGTGCGCTTAAAAAGACGATGAGTTTAGCAAACATTTTATTCTGTTAATCCTAGACTTACTAGTGTATATGCACGGGTATCCACTAAAACATACATTAACCGATTCCCCATCCGCAAGTCCTGTCTAAAAAACAACGAAAAAAATCTCGGTCCCAAAAATCCGTTAGACTGCTTACTCGTTGACCATGGCGGAACTGGAGAAAATTTGCATATGAAAAAAATACGCATGATGTCACAGTGATCAAACGACCTTAGGATATGTAGCAATGTTAAGTCGCACCGTGAAGTCGTGAATGTTGGTTTGTTAGCTCTGAGTGGGTCTGAGAGAAGAAAAACGGCAGATTGGCAGCCCTGAGGAGATCGTGGGAGGAAGATGAGCAGGTAACGGCTCCCGAGGATGGGAAGAGCGGAAGTCTTCGTGGATGTGAAAATGTGTGGCAGCGGAATTCTCCTCCGAATAAACTCAGTTACGCCGAATTCGTATTCACGGGAAACAGCCTATTTAGCTATAATTCTTCCAACATCGAGAAAATAACACGTAAATCTTATTGCTCGATGTATTCCTTATGGGAGAAAGACGCGAGGTGTTGTGACCTTTGCATAGAAAAAGAAAGTTGTCGATAATTGATTCTGAAGACATTCAGCATTGATTAAAATTGATTTCTAATAAAACATTACGATCAGTGCGCGACATTCTCCCGTAGGGAATACAGAGAGCCATGAGATTCACATGGTCTCTTCAGAACATTGGATAGAATATACAGAAAAGAACCACCTGACGATGGGACCAGAAATCTACGAAAGAATACCCCTGAAGTAATTCGACGAAGTATGCGGAAAAAGCGCGCATTCCGAGAGGAAGGAATAGAGAAAATGTGGAACGATAAATGAATGATAAATCGGTACATTTTTCATTCACAAAGACTTCGAAAAGTTCTTTGTGCGCGACAATACACGGCTTTTGAAGCCGAATCGACGCTCCATGAATATGTTTATGCGTGCTTTTAAAAACATAAAAAGCGTACTCTCAGCCCCAGAAACAAAGCGTGCCGAAGCAAAAGCTGCATGAATATTTCTGTAAACATTATCCGTAGAAATTACACACAAGAATTCAACTGATGCAGAACTGGTTTACGTGCTCCATTATGTATTGAAAGGAAACTTTCTAACGATCGATGAAATATAGACGTTTCAACTGTCAGATGTATGCCAGATAATTCTAGGTTTGGTCAATTTTATCACTCTTCAAATGTACTGTATAGAGCTATCAATCAATGACAGAAATAAACCTGTGAGTGGATTATGAATGGGAGGATGAAAATAACTGACTAATAAACTTGTAGATGTTGTCAAGTATGAGCAAATCAAAGCATAGATAGAAGATAGACTACGGAATACTATTGAAACCTATTACTGATTCTCTAAAATGAATTATTAAGGCGTAGAATGTTGGAGAAAAAGACAATTTATTGCATGCTTAAAATTGTAATTGATGTACATTGAATACTACCCCTTAAAAATTTATTTTCAGTATAATAGCAACAAAGTTAATTCTTGAATAATAAGTTACAGATTTCAGATGGCTAACAACTATTGAAAGTAATCTTAGTCATCTGAATTTTCCCAAATCTAGAATAAGATAAAAGTTTAAAAAACTCTCTAGATAATTTCTAGATTACATGGTCGTAAAAAATCAAATTTTTCACATGAAATATATAAGTAAATATGAAGAAACATATATTTCCAGATTTCGACTTCAATGGATCCATTTGAATGTATTTGAACACTACAAAATGTCAAAGAACGAAAGCTACCGTAGGAAAATGTAAATATAATTTTTTAAATACGTGCTTCCGGGAAAAGATCCAGCCAAGACACTACTCACCACGCAAACTTCTATCAAAAGCGTTACGCTGGAGAAACCGTAAAAAAACATTAAGCAATGCCACGGCTATTACTTATCGCAACACTGAAATCAAACCCACGCAAATCATCGTATCGGAAGATAGAAAACGAGAGAAGTTTCCACCGATCTCACGCATATATCTCCGATTCTGCCGTCCGAAGATGAGGTGAGCCCGCATTTCGGTAAAAGGAGACCGTGGCGTATACTTTATCGACCCACTTTACCTTCTTTAACTCTGCCGAAAGCCAGGCGCCGAACCAGGAATATAAAACCGACCAAGTACACGTAGAAACGACTTCTAAAACACCGAAAACCAATAGAATTTCCAAAAAAAATGTTCCTTAAAATAAAAATTTACCAATAAACACATTTAATTCCCCTGGATAACCGGAAGTGAAAATATAGACAGCTGGGATCGATCCCAGGCCTTATACGTGGAAAGTATTTACCTTTCCCTGATCCTTACATATCCTAATATTGTTCTGATATGAAAATAATGCGAAAGCATTGCATTTCTCTTTCAAAAATACAGCGTGGTCGAAACAGATTCTGGAAGAAAAAATACGTGCATGAAAGAAGGGTTAATTTAATAAACTCACGACCTTCGCAGTCTTCATCGCGCATTATACCAGCAAACAACATTGCAGTAAACGAGGAAGTATGTAAAAATCGACCTCGACATGAAAAATCGTTTTCGTGCACCTCAAAATCAGTATTCATCTTCAATTTTCACGCATTCCCCAAAATAACAACATTACATCAAAACCACCAACGTAAAGTTCCGGATTACGCTCCTTTCCTTAACGTTACGTCACTCGCGAACTTTCCTTATAGCCCGTCATCGGCCCTAATGAAGACCCAACCGGGAGAGAGGAAAAAGAAATCCAGTTCCGCTTCACATTAAATATAAACCGTAAACAAAAACAGCCGCGCCTACCCTCTTAAAAATAAACCCGATAATTGCGGGTTGTGGAATAGAAGTGACACTCGGAGAGGAATGACCCATCTCGATAGCATCCATTACAGCAGAAAAAATTGAACGTCGCAGCAATGATTGGCCTACTCAGCGAATTCCATGTCACCCACCCCGCTCTCTCTCTCTCTCTCTCTCTCGCTCCTCCGCCATTGCCAGCGAAACAAAACACACGCGCGCCCGAACCTGCGGCAGAGGAAGCGCTATCTGAGAGGGCAAATAAAAATAAGGGGGAAAGGAAGGAATAGGAAGTGGAGGTTGTGGAAGAGAAAAGATTTCCTCCGATTGCCGCTCCTTTCTTTCCTACGAGATGGAGAATGGGAATTCTGTAGGGAATAATGGAGAGATAGGTTGTAGAATGTAAGAAGTCATGAGAGGTGCATATGCCAGGACACGCATTCGTATTACATCCGCCTCAATCGCTATCTGATATTGGGAAATGTTTCGGAATAACTTCTTCCGGAAGGTAGTGTAATGTTTTAATAGGATGGGCAAACCCCAAATACTCTAATTGTATTAGAGGGAGTAACTGGAGGAATACCTAACACTAAAGCTGTTACGGGAAATGGAATAACAGTAACCTGACTGCCTAAATTCTCTAAAAGGATAGAATAGCTCCGTTATGAGATAAGAAGATTGTTCTAACGCAATCACCCATTAAATTACTGACGAAATATAGGGGCTCAAATGAAGACTTCGAATCTACGTATGGTTAAAATTTATTGAAAAGAATCGTAGATGAGTATATGTTTTAGCCATTTAAAGCTTAATAACGCTACTAGGAAAAACAAAAACTGAAAGAAAACAGGTTTCAAGTGAAAACATCTAACTTTTGTTGTATTTAAAAATGATACGATTGTATTCAACTTATAATAAAGTTTTTGCTTTTAAATTGTACTGTATAACCTGACTAATATTCGGAAAAATAATATTCTTCAAAATAAAAATCTTAGCAAACAAGATAGTAAGAAAACGGTGCCAAGAGTTCAATAATTCGATTTCACATGGTTCAATCACATGAAGATTAAAACACAAATAATACAAATTTTTAATTGCTACAGTATTATTTTCATAACAACAAAGAATGTTCGAAGCCATTAGGAAACTGATAATTTTCAAAATTTACCTCAAATGAAACAAGCATTTACTGCATTACTGCTGAAATTAAGTAAGCCGTGAACCCCCCGATAATACCTGACAATAATTTTAGAGCATTGCATAATGGATAAACCTTTTAATCCTTCGAATTTAAACCGCACCCTTCTTGCAGCAAAGGTCAATATAACAACACCCATACCCTTAAAATCGACCAAAGTATCAATCACCCAAATCGTTCCCAACATGAATATACAGTGCCGCACAATACAAGAAATACTTTGGGATACCATTCCTGTTGAAAACATCGAAAATTTCTCGGATGAAATTCCTCCTGCAAACTCATTGTGTTAGATAGCGAAAGAAAGGGAATGGGTGATAAAGAACGACCGCGGCAACGTGATCTCCGGGATCGAGACCCGCTGTGGCATTCGGAATGCTACCGAGGCACATTCCCAATAGCGCTCGAAAGTATACAAACTTGGCTTCTCCTTTTCCCTCGGCGGTTCAAAGTCCGCCATTCGCGGCGTCTCCGTACACAAAGAAAACGATTCCTTCCGATATAAGGAGCAAGCTGTCGCTGGCCTAAAATCTCCCTACGTCTTCATGAACGTGCCCAGAGCTGTAAACAAATGTCGGGTCCGCCGTACATGTGATCGCTGAAACATGCTCAACTCGGTAGAATACACGCATCTAAATTCTTTTCGGTAGGAAACGATTAAATATCGGCACTTTCAAGAAGAGATTCTAATTTGAATATTTCGCATTTACAACCGAGATTATTGAGGCATTTTATGCATTTTTGTAAATCCTCATTTTTCCAGTATAATGCAAAACTGACTCCCAAATAATAAGAAAGGAACCAGGTAGATCTGAGGATGACTATCAATAATTCAAACCAGTCGCATCTATTTGAAAAATGGAATAGATAATATAATGCAATTGAAGTCTTTGCTGATTGCCGAAATACCGCGCCATACTTCGTGAAGTTAGTTCGGAAGTAATAGTTGTTGGAAACACAGAGAAATTTATAAAATGATCATAATATTTGTCGGAACGAATCATTTTTCCTATGATCTATCATTCAACCTTTCAGTGTTTATAACTAAAACTTAGTTACGTAAGTTATAATCGGCTAAAAGTTATCCTCACATTTAATACAATATTAAAAGATTGTTATTGCTATATAATGTGAATCAAGTACAAAAAGCTCAAATTAAAATCAAACGAGCGATTTACTCCACGTCTTTCTTATATGAACAAATTAAAAGATGAAGCAATAATGTAAAGGAGTCGAAAATTATTCGAATACGCCCAGAAATAAATTCATTCGCTCATAAATTCAACTTAATACGACACTGAAGCAAATGTGAGGACCACGGCTCCATTTCACGACAGCTGCATGGGAGACTACGAGATGACGCGATCCCCTTGCTCGTGCTGCTTATGCATCCCGCAAGACACAGAGCCACTTTGTGATCAGGGGTGCCCAATCTAATTCATTAAGGCGAACTTCATTCACAAATCTCTCTCAACACGTGTGAATAGGGCGTATCTCGAAACGTTAGAAAAAATACGTTGCTCACTTTCACCTATAAATCCTGATTCTTTACGACACAGTATTTCACGCTAAATATGCCCAATACTACCCCTTTCATTGTAACAGTTAACTTACTTAATCAGGGAAAATCGGATTTTCCAAGGATATTATTGTCTACTATCCAACAATTACTTATTAGACGACAAACTGATGACAATTAAGAGAGCCCAACAAAAACATCGACTACTAATAGATCCAACCTTATCATCTTAACAAAGAACCTGCAGAGGGTACCGGAGGAAATGTGTATGTAAACATAATGTAAAACATAAAAGAAATACCTTTATTATTAAAACTTAGAAAATTACTGTAAAACGTTTCTAAACGGCCTAAGCTATCAAAAAAATATATTTCCATTTTAAATAACGATACATTAAATTTTTGGATAAAGCCAATAGCCTCAATTTCGCTGAAAATAATTAGTTTCAGGAATGTACGCAGTGCATCCCCAAGAGACTAAATTGTTAGCTGAAGTAACCTGAAAGGTATTCAATAATCTGAATCACCCATGCTTCTTATGAATAAGGAAACTTGAATGCATACAAAGAGCAATTTTCGGATTTTCATCGTAACATAAGAATCTATTAAAACATACTTTTCATCATCTCTACCATTTAATATCCTTCAGAAAGAGAACTGTATCATTCAGCCGATTAAACCGATAGGAAAATCTTATCATTCTCTGAAAACGATAACAAAGCAACCCGTTCGAGGCTATCTTTATGATAAAACCATCCCATGTTAACAAATTCGCTGATACGAATACGGACAGAAATATACCTAACGCAAGACAAACGAGAAAAAAAAACTGAATGGGATAGTCAACGAAAATTCATACGACCAAGAATGATAGAGCTTATTTACGAGCTCCAATCCGCTACGCATGCTCCTCCATAAGCAAACTTTATTTATCCCCACAATTACTACCACTAACTCCGCAATCACGCCTTCTTCCTCTTATCCGTTCCCTTTCCAAGAAAATGAGGTCATCAAGAAGACGCCATTTTTACCGAAAGCCCCACTGCCGATGACTGTCCACCGTTCATCTCTTCCTTCCACAGCTACTACGAAACTTACTACTGCAACATCGGCTTCTCCTTCCTCAATCCGAGCCCCTACTCTCCTGCTGGGAGGCACCTAGCCATTAAATTTCGTAAACAGAGCATTTCAGCTCCGTGCATAACGGAACTCCGCGAGACGCTGTGGAAAGAGGTCTCTCAACACGGCAACTATAGAATGGAGGCCAACGCATTCCGGAGAGCACCGAACTACGGCGGAGTGGATGGAAACGCAGAGAAAGAGACAAAAGGGCGAAAAAAGTACGAGGCTCGTTATCTGAAGGAGATTCCTTATCCGAGCGACACAGTCCGTTTCAGAGATAAGAGAGAGAGAGAGAGGAGCTGGGGAACCCTTCAGGGTACTCGGAGGAAGGCGCGGGTTAACTAAGTAAAGGCTCGTGGTAAACTAAAGCGAGGATACCCTTAACGCAATCGATCTCTTAATCAGATGGGATCCCTTAATCAGAAACGTACAAAATAACCCAATCTTCCGAGTTTACTTGATGGGTGTAATGAAACCAAAATGGTGAAAAACGTGGGCAAATTAAGAGAAATTACGATACTGATGTCTTGAGAGGAAAATGAGAGGTAGTTAGTTAATAAAACTACCATATTGGTATGAGTATCTTGAAATATATTAACAGGTATGTGGTTTTCATGTCGGAAGCCAACCTGGGTTACTTCCATGGCATAATATAACTCAAAGTTATCAAAGTTATATTGCAAGGAATTCAGAAAACAAAATTTCAGCTAAACTTCCGTTCAGGAAATCGATAAAATTAATATCCTAGGCATTGGAATATTTACTATACGGTGGTTATAAATTATTATACTAGGTACTGCAAGATTTGAACCTGAAAAAACTAGCAAAAACAAAAAAAAACAAAAAAAATACGGCATCATTCTCTTCATTATCATTGCGTCACCAAGGTAACCCAAGTTTTCCTTTTCGTTCCACCAGGATATTAGTCCTGATGCATTCCTCATTAGGAAATTTGGACGCTTATCTCCACAGTTTACCATAAACCACACCTCCGCAGACCCTGTCGACACCCTAATACGGGCGCTAGGACAGCTGTACCGAAAGGAAACCGCCTGAAAAAAAACCGCGGAAGATTTCCTCGAAACCGTTATCAGGGCTCGACAACACCATGACGGACGACTTACACCCGCCAGAAAGATAGAGGGGAAACGGTGCCTTCCTCATGAGAGGTGCCACAGAGGGGTGGATGGAGGGCGCAATGAGTTAAACCCTCCGGGAGGTCTGCATCCCCGCCAAGAAGAAAATCCGAAGGTCGCTTTTGCAGATGTATTTCGCAACAGAGAGAGAGAGAGGAGGGGAGATAAGCATTCCCATAGGGAAAGAGGAAACGGGAGAGAAAAAAGACCGCTCCGGGAGTCATCCGAAGTTACCCAGAACCAAAAGGGTTATTCCGCGGAATGAAACAGCTCCGAGTAACCCAACCCGGAAAAAGAATCACCGGAGAAGTGGAGGAAAAGGAAGCAGGAACGTCAGCGTAGTCTTCTGCAGGGCGGAGGGGGAACCCTGCAGACGTTAGAGAGCCCGATGCCCACCATATTGGCGAAGACGCCTGCAAGAGTGGTAAAATTACCTAGGGGAGAAGACGTCCAACGCTCCTCTGAGGTCATCCGTGGTGACCCCCTCCGCTTCCTTCCCCAAACATATCCTACTTGGCTCCCGGTGGGGACCTGCTAAGCCGCGGCGGCCCGTCCATCGGGCACGCATTAACAAACCACACGATTCTTGCAGCCGGGAGAAAGGTTAATCCATCCGCACACACACACTCTCGTACACATTAAACACGATCACACCCCAACACGATATCCCCGCCACTTTAAAGGGAGGGTGGATAGACAAAATGCCGGCGGTAGGGTGGCTCTTTATCTCCCCTCCGCCAGCACCACGCACTCCTTCCCCTGACGCACAAAAAAAAGACCCCTCGCGCACGAAACCCTCTCCGATCACCAACTCCGCCTCGTCCGCGAGAGCTCTCTCTCTCACTCCACCTTATCCTCCTCACGTCGGGGGAAACACTAACGCGCGCGCCACCCAGACGGCGCGTATGGGAAGCGCCCGAGCGACGCCTGAGACATCTTGCGGCGGGAAGGGGGAACCAGCTACGGTTGCCTGCGCCCTCCCCTGAGAAGCACGGGAAAAAAGATGGGGCGAGGAAATAACTGCCTCTTAGGGGGAAATTCCCTTTTCCTATGCCAATTAAATATCGGCTATCCTGCGGATTCTGAATCCGCGAGGAGTATCGCCTCGTCCCTTTTTTTATCGGGCGCTTTCGTGGCGATTTCGCAAGCGTGGAAATAACGTTTCCTTTGTCGAGCTGAAGTTGTGGTAGCTATCCTCCAACAGCACGTATACATTAATGTAAGATATCAAACTAAGAATTTGCCAGCTTCGAGATACTCTGGCGATAAAAATATTAAAATGAGTTTAAGCATAATATTCATACACTAAATATCAAACTTTGTGAGTAAAGCAGTACCCAGAACTGGGAGGTATTTGTTAGTTAACATGAATAACCTTGAGATTAAACTACACCATCAACTCAACCTAGCCTCTCTTATCTCATTCTCAGAAATTTTGCAAACAAACGCGAGCCGGAGCATAATCTGCGCATTAAAAATCCCAATACATCAGCTCCATTGAAAAATTTCTCCTGAAACGGATTACGGAAACCGAGTGTGACGAATATTCCACGACGATAATACCGAGAACGATGAATCATTCGCAGGGATCTCCATTGAAGACTCGTGACATTTCCCTCGTTTCGCACATCTTTCCAGTGGAAACAAAAACCCATGTAAATACGAAAGAAACAGCATAGGTTCCCTCACAACCGATTACAACTTCCATAATACGACAATTACGCATAATGAAGGGGAACGATGTAGCAGAAGGCTGTCGGAGGACGATTATGGAGACCATCCGGCGCAAGGGGATACAGAAACCCTTGCCATTCCCCCGAGAGACCCCTAATGCCCGCACAACTGTGGCATCCGATGGACTTGGAGGAAACGACGGCTAGTTAAGATGGAGGACGGAACACCATCGCCTCGCCCATAGTTGCGACACTGTTTGCCTCGACGCACCTCCAAGTCCACGGTGCTGGAGGTATTGAATCGATCACGGAAAGGGGTTAAAAGGAAGAGTTGAGGACAGGAAGGGTATTTCCTCGGCCATTAGGGCAAGTCCAACGTCATCGCAGACGCTGGTGACGTCAGAGACTGGTTCTGCCATTGCTGGGGCGTGGGGGAAAGAGAAAATGGTCGCGCTGCAGGAGAGGAAAATGCAAGGGAGGTATTTAAGTTAAATAAATGGAGCAAGAAGGATTCGTCCTCAGTTTAATCCGCTGCCGTTGACCAAGACGTGGGGATCGACTTCCCGTCACATAATTCAGCCGTCAAATTCGGGCTCTCCTTTTCGTTAATCGGGGAGGTGATTTCTCTTAGGGGATCCTTAAGTGCCCACGAAGGGTAATTGGGTTAAATGCCGATCGCGATGCAATTTGTGAAAAGTGAACGCCTGAAATGCGGTGTGCCATTAAAGGAGTCAACAAAGCTTGAACTTGGATTAAGAAATTTAAGCTCCTTTGTTACTTCCCAGATCTCCGTAACTTAAGTTTGGAATTAAATTACCCATTAAATTCATTCTTGACTTGCAATCACGAAAAACGCCTTAATTTTAAAACGGAATACTTCTGCTTTACATGGATGAATATTTCTAATAAAAATAAGTGGAACTACTTGATCAAAAAGATATCAGAACAGAATTCAATTTACAGCTTGGTTTCACTTCCTTGGCTCTACTACTTATTTACTATCGGTGGGTTAAAGTCTGCTTCCGCATCAAACAGCCATAGTCATGACGTATTCATCAGTTGAGTCAAAAGAGAATGGAGTGAATTTAGTAAAAAATACGACAAACAGATAACCAATCATATAATGCATAAAATCGGAAGAATAATAATGCATATCAGAAGAATTGTAGGAAGACAGAAATAATAGCTTCCAAAATCGGCATTCTTAATTATTATTCCATGCTAAAACCGAAGGAAAGAGAGACTTAAGCGATCGTGAGAATGGAAACGAAAATATGAGAATCTTTCAAAGTGGATGCAATGCAAGTTATACATTTTAATACACTGAAACCGGACAAAACTTTAATTTCATTTTGATCTTTCGATTCCAAATAGTGTAAAAATAATACTGAAGGGTTAGTTTAGCTTCTGAAAACACGTGTATAATTCCCCCACGCTGACAGCTCAAAGTTTCAGAGAGATTCCTCAAAACGCATATGAGGTAAACTAGCTACGAAATCGCACATCGTATAAATAAATTCCAACAGATACAATAGCAAAGACAACTCCGTGTTTACCTGAAACGGCTTAATCCTGCTGGACCTGAAATTCTTATAATGATGAATGGATTCCAATGAGAAAATAGCAAGAAAGAGAGTGACTTAAGACATATAAAGAAGTAAATTACAGCTGTTACGGAAATAAGCTCCATCAGCTACTGCATTTTCCCATGTACAAGACGAACTTTGTTCCATAAAATTTGGGGTCTAAATACAGTGTACGTGTTATACAGTAGTAATAGATCTTTTTGCTACCATTTCCCACCTTATATATTTTATATAGATTTTATAGAGCATCTTTGCGGTATTTTAGCGATAATTTTCTTCCACGTGTTCCATTATTTTATGTTTTGCCCAATTGTCTCAGAAAAGGATTTCGTACACTGCTGAATAATTTATGTCCTATGTAATAAAACGATTTTTTTTCCAAATTTCTCCGATCCAAAAATCAAGTTACGTCTTGGACACGGGAAAATACGGTATCTGATTGAGAAACAAGATGTATCTCTGCGAGTGTTACGAGAAAGTTTACGCCAAAGTAAAATTCGAATTGCTAATCAGTAAGGAAGTGACTCGCCCCTTCCCAAAAATCATGAATAAGCAGATACTAACTCTATAGAAATTGAAGGGCCTTCTCTTTTTTGCTAATCTAACGTTTAATATGTCAAACGGAATTCTCCTAAAGTTGCTCTACGTGTGACAATCGTGAATCGAAGCATGTGACTTTGATGGCATAAAGATGGCTGAAAAAGACCCTGAGCCCCGTGCGTTTTTCCGTAGATTATCCCTTCAAAAAATTGAGAGAAATTTTTAATAAAACTGTTAGGTATAAATAGCTGGAATCGTACCTGTACATTCAGCCGGGATGTCTCCAGTCTTCGTTTCTGAAAGGAGAAATTTACAATATTAATCACTTATCTAATCCACTAATCAATAAATCAACTTTAAATACGGGTATCAAAAGACAATAATTATTTCTTTAAAAAGAAATAAAGAAAATTTAATAAACGCTGTAGCTCCAAAAAATAATACTTCAATAAAACAGAGCAAACCTAGATTCAAACATTTCGGATTTTGTTAAAATATCCTATTCCTAAGAAATGAGTTAGATATAGAAAGAAGGAAGAGAAAAATCTAAATATCACCCGAAATATAGATGTTTGCATATATTTCCACAAAAATGTGCCATCCGATAATTGATTTCACGAGGGATGGAAATGAGGCATTCAGGCCGTTCGAAAACTACAAGAAAATCAGACCTACACCAATCCTTGCAATATTAGAAAAAAAAAAACAATTTCTTTCTTTGTGATCAAAAAGCACAATATTACACGCTAGGATTTCAGCCCATATTTTTTTAGCAAAACAACTCAGTCAAACATTATTTACTCCCTAAGAGATCTTCTTAGGTCAAAGGTAAGAAACCTACGGCCCAAATCCGTCTTTCTTGACATTCTATCAACCTTTTTCCCAAATATTGTTAAAAAAATGCTTAAAAATATTGTTTTTAGATTCAGATTTGTACCCCGCAAGCCACCGGTGGCGTATGGCAGGGGATGTACTGACACCATGATCGTTTACTAATAGACCCTATTAGCTTTTCTAATAGTCCGCGGTAAGCACGACCAAAAATAACTATCTGAACTGTTTTCTACCAATATATATATTATAAATAGTAGAAATAAAGCGGGCAAAATTACCACTTATTTTCGAATGAATTCATCTTTCCCCAGCGATTCTAACGTAAGACTAAATAAGCACATGTAATACGTCTTTCGAGTACGACCAAATGGTTTCACATGCTGTCTTTTACCTCCAAATGCGACCTTTCGATGAAGAACGGCTCCCCACCCTTATTCAAGGTCTATCTTTAGAAAAACTTCCCGGAGACCTAGTGTATTCATTAAGGAGATACCTGGATAGGGCCCTGAGCCGCACCGACTCATAGTAGACGGCTACTTTCGGCCAATCTCCGGAATAGCAAAACGCAAAACCATTCTTGCCACATTTGAAATTTCGCACGAATGGAAAAGTAACTGCGGAATCGCCGCTAGAGAGAGAGAGAGAGGAATCTTCGAGGGAGGAATTTCAAGTGAGTGCTCTCACAAGGCCAATCAACCAGAGGGCGCTAATGGTTCCAGCAAGCCGAGGGAGCGAGAAACACAATGCAAACCGCCACGGGACGATTCATTATGGACTCGTTTACCACACTTTCCGGGATAAAAGGCACTAATCGTGACATGACCATCGTTTTCGTGTCAATCGAGCCTTATCACTTGAAACAGGATTGTCCGCCGGGTAATGAGGTGGAGCCAAGGGCAGGATCGTTTAAGAGGGGCAATTAATAACATTTCAATATCAACAAGTCCAAAAAGATGGATTTTTTTCAGGCTGCGAACACCTGATTTGGTGGAGTTACTGGGGATATGTTCTGGAAATTGGGTCTTGTTGTAGTGTTCGAATACTGTGGGCAGTAAATCGAAGTTTCAGCTGTTTCAGTAGAATGAGTTATCCGAGGAAAGTAGATGTGTATAATCAACTTTTACTACATTTATAGATGAACCCTAACTTAAATAGCTTAAAATGCGGTACTAATCCGCAAATAATATTAATTATGATACTTCGTAACTTCCACAGACTGTGTTTTTATTTTACTTAGCATGGCTCCCATCCAAGAAATAGTCCTTCATATCAGATTAATTATGATAATTCCAAAGACCTATCTATTCAGAAAACATCGACCAACAAACATCAGACTATTGATACTTAAGTCACAAAATGAATGGAAAGTAGTTTTCACCACTTTGGGATAAATTAATCCAAAAACGAATATAAAAAGTTTCGTTCCTAAGTATTTAAAATGTATTTAAAAAAGTATTTAAAAGAAACGTAATCAGTAGCGAGTCAAGAACCAGATCACAAATCTTCCAAATATACAAAATAATAATGTTAATATATAAAATATATGAAGAACGCGGAGGGTACAAAGATACAAACAATGACGTAGGGGAAGAAAAAGAGAATTTGTACTGATGAAGCGAAATTCACTTCGTCATATACAAGTAATCACTTATTTATTAGACATTAATTCCGTAACGAGCCATAATATTGACGCACTTACTCATTAAACAGTTCCTGCACCCATGGCAAGAATAGTTAATACGATTGCTAGTGATAGCTGAAAGTGGCTCATATTATATTGCAATTCGAAAAGCGATTTCAGGCCATCTACGACTAGGAACACTTAAAAAGAAAAACTAAAGCATCAAGAAGAACAGGGTACAAGACTCTACCAAATTCCTAATCTCATCGAGGTTGGGAGTCACCTCACACCGCACGATTTCCTCGGGCGTTCTAAACTGATAAGATGACCCTGTGTCAGCAGAGGTTTAACGCCAGCGACCTTTATATTTCCGCGGCAGGGATTACTAATGTATACGGTTGTTTAATCGTTCCAGGATTCGCAGATTCATGTTTCGAAGAAATGATGGCGAAAGATCGAGCAAAAAGAAAACTCAACATTTAGTTCTGAAAGCGAAAGCGAAGGAAGCATGAAAGCACATTGGGCATGAAAATAAAATTGAAGCTAATAACAGGTTCACGTAAAAGACGAGGATTCGACTACGGAAAAGATAGGGAGAGTAAAGCTGCCAGGAAATCTCTATTCACTTTGTAACATAAAAACTCCTATACTTTCATGCTTGCTTTGCATATGAGAATCGATTGTGGGGAAATCCATTACGAGGTAAAGTAGAAATGAAATAAACATTTACGTATTTCCACATATATTTACAAACACTGCGAAAAGCGGTGTTGTATGTATAAATTGAAAATTGGAAAACACGTAAAGGTTCATTTTCTTTCTACTTTTCCTTTCTCTTACTTAAAATCTCTCTAAAGATAAAGATTATTGAAGGTTGTAGCCCGTTTACAAAAAAATGCACGCAGTTTTCCATATTTTAAAAGAAACAAAGAATGCATGTGACAGTATTCAGGAAGATAGATAAATTATTTCTTAATTAAAATCTCTGAATCATGTAGCCCAAGCACACGTTAACGAACACTATTTCCAAAGTAGTAAAAGAAACGCAGAAACCGAATGACAGCAATCAGGAAAATAGACGAATTCTCTTTACTTGAAATCAGCGAAATGTATAAAAGAGAAAAATCAACAGTAAAAATCGACAAAACCAATGCAAATGAGAAAGCATTCATAAACCTTCAAAACTAAAATCGAGAAACATCAATGCGATGCGTTGATATCCCGGTGCATTCGAAATTCTAATCGAAATATCCATCCTTCAACACCTACGCTAAGCATCCCCAAAGATAAAAATCAAAACTTGCTTTCAAGTCCTCGTGAACGTTAAGTTGCCGATTACAGTATACTTCCAATATATAGAAAAAACACCGAAGAAAAATTATCCTTCAAACCGCAGCCTGTGTAAATCCTTTTCCAACATTTTCGCCCAGTTACGGCTCGGAAGAAGTTTTTCCGCCGAATAACTCTCGGGGATTCGTAATTAATTCGGTCGCTCTGGGTGATGTTGTACGCCCACCAGCCAAGCGATCCTCTGGGGCGCGACCCAGACTTTGAAAAACGGCGGATAAGATGGCGGCGATTCGGCGGAGAAAGGAAGGGAACCGGTATTCCGTCTCTACCGTTAAATCCGAATGCTTCCCCACGGTCTCACACCCGATGGAGAGGGGGATGTCGAGCTGCACGTAGATTCAATGGTGACGCCATTCGATCGACTCGAATTCAGGCAAGTGAATACACGATGAATATATATGATGTATTGTATCGAAATCGGTAGTTAGAAAATAAAAGTTTATGTAGATTATGTAGATTATGTATATTATTATTATTATGTTATCAATCTCTAACTATAATTATGACGTTCCATAACATCATGGCCGCATCCATCGATTGTATATTTGGGAACAAATGAAATTAAAAGTAATTATTCGTATATCCTTTCAATTTCTCTTGGGTCGTTTTGTTTGAGCTCAAGAGGGTTTAAGAAGTCCATACGACTCTTCTTACGCTCACGTAAGTTGTTTATGATCAGCGTATTAGCCCTGTTGTTTTCTTTGGCTAATTTTGGATTTTAGTTATGTTAAATTGCAACTTTGACTAGCTCTATCCTTCATACATTCTTGATTACAATATAAAATCTATAAAAACTAACCAACGTTGAAGGAGTACTTCAAACTCTTAACTGTTTACTAATAAATCATTGCTTTAGATAAATGAACGAACAACTATAAACAAGAAGGCTTAAAATCGGCTTTCTATACTAAAACGATGATGGTAAAAATTATATTCTCCAACGAATTTGTTTTATTAATGGCCATCATTGGCCTATACTTCGGATAAGAGACTGATACAAATAATGAAAGTTCATACGTAGTATCATTACTATAATTTATTCAAAAGTATCTTTAGAAGAATATTTCAATGCTAAACTTGCGAGTCTTATCTTTCTAAGTACTTTAAATTTGAGAAAAAGAAGCAAGTGTAAATGCCAAGCAAAACACGTAAAGTGAAGCTTCTTATTCTATTTTTCGATATTTTCTTGATTCTATATCGTCAACGGAAACAAGTTGCGACCACGGTTTACACAATTTATTCTATTCGGCATGACTCTCGAGAAGATTTTATCATAATACAAATATAATGGAAGATTTGATTTCAAGATTTCAGCAATCTTGATGGAAGAATAGGGGAAAAAAGGGCAAATGATAAAAACTTAAAGTAAACGAAACATAAGAAGGAAATAAAAACAAATTAAACCACGACTATGATCTTTAAAATTAATCGTTACACGATGGAAGATTAACGAACTTTCTATCGAGAGCGATATAATAAGTCATATAACACTCATAATAATAACAATAATATCATCTTCGTCGGGCAAGACTACTGAGACCACTTAGAATCAACCTTCATAAATATACACAAACAACCATTCCCTAACCAGGAATCATATCAATGCAGCAAGGCTAGTACGCTAAACCCATACGCTACCGTGACCCTCTTACAGCCAGAAAGGCAGCAACTTTGATTTACATATAAATATGAAGCGAGAAATAGCAACGTGTGTGGAGGATAGGGAGGGAGCTCTAGAGGATAGATCCAAGAATCTGAAGGCGAACTCACGAAAAATAGGACGCCTACTGTTTTTCCGACTCCACCGACAGGTGCGTTGAAGCAGCACCGTGGCTATCCCAAAAAGCCAAGGATGGAGGATGACTTGAAAGCAGAGGATTAGGGTAGATAGAGAGGGAAAGGTGGTTGGGGAAGAAGAAGCATGCGACTGCTGATGAAAAATTCATTACTTCTTACTAGGAGAAAGCTGCAAGACTCAGGGTTCAACGCATTTTACGAAGAACGACGCAAGAATACTATGAAACCCACCACACACATAATACGTCTTACAAACGACAGAATACTTATACTGTGCAATATAAACGTCTTTATAGATCCAAATCATAGAACCAAATCGGGACTAAAAGGTATTCCATTTAACCCATGTCGGAATGTAATACAATAAATTTAGAATGAATTATGATTTAAACAAGAATATAAACTATAGTGTGAATATATTTAACAAGGTGTTAATATAAGGAAATAAGAAATAGTTTCGTGGAGGAAAAAATTGATACTTTTTATCACAAAATAAAAATATATTCACTGCGGAAAAACACCCACGAAGAGAAAGGGAACGTGGAAAACTAGCGAAAGTTGTAGGAGAGAGTGTAAGACAGAAAATTATAGATTCCAGTTGACAGTAAAAATGACAGAAATTATTAACATATAAAATATATATTGGAACAGAAGTATTCTTTGTCATTTAAATTTGCTCTCAGGCTTAAATCTCATAATAAGTGTCACCGAAGTTTCTTAGGCTAGATTATACTATCCAATATAAAAGAATTGAGCTACAAAAGTTATACCCACAAATCCGTCGGAAAATTTCTTTTTTATTGATTTCTTCGATAACACAACGTTTCCACGAACCGCTGCAGTGAATAGACTGCAATGGGAACTTTTACATACTAATTTTTATCGAATAACAATGTAAAAATTGAGAGGTGACCGGAATAAAAAATCAAAAGGAGCTTTCTTTCAAATATGTCTCTCAGTCACAAGCGAACATGCTAGAATTCTTCGGCTCCAACGCAACAGTGTTTTCAATTATAATTCACAATTTCAAAAACAAGCACAGCTGATGATGGTGCCTAACAATGATGATGACTCCTTAAAACCTGATCTAGGAAAGCTTTAGTTTATATAAATTCCGAATTCCAGCGTCCAGTATCTGAAAATTTACACAATAATGTTGATGTTCCAAATTTCTGTCATCGCCTTAGAAAAAATTTGAAAACCAAAACATTAATTATGATACATCAAACGGGAAACTTCTGCCGATTCGGTCAAATGAGAAAAAGAAACTTTCCTGATAAAGATCTAAGAAATTAACTCCGCAAGCTTTCCTTGGACTTGAGCGACATCTTTGATGAAAAACCATCGACTCCTCTCACTTCTCCAACAAAAAGAAAGGAAAACTTTTGCTTTGCTTCCTTCAAATCCAATTTTGCCAAAAACCGCACTTTCTTTCCAAAAGATATTTACGATCATTCCAAACTCGTCTTTCATTTTTCAGTGAATTTAAGAAAAATTTACCACGGATAAAACTTTAAGAAAGGCTGGACTTTAAACGAAAGATCTATTGTGCATAATGTGAAGACAAGCAATTCCCACTGAACATTTGAGTCTTATTGGGAATATCTCTTATAAACCAAGGATATTGATGATGAAGCCGCAAGATTCGTGTGAAACGAATCGCAAGGCACCATCAAAAGATTTCAAATTCTGAAAATACTCCCAAAAATGAGAGATTCAAAACTATTTCAGAAAGTAAAATTTCTACTTCGTTCCATTCACTTCCCCTCCAGTTATCAATTAACACAAAGAATAGAAAAAGGAAAAGATTTTTTAAAATTTGGGAGCTTTTTTCTCCAATCCTGTCTCGTCAAACACAAAGAACGGATCCATTTACTAATTAGAATAATCTCCCATTAACATTAAAACTATTTTAGAAAGTTTGCGGAAAGAATCAAACTGGAGACAGAGGAGATGCTTTCACAGTGATTAAATATAACTACATCTTCGTCAACACACATCAAATTTTGGAGATTAATTCCGAGAGGAAATTTGTTGAAAATTTTATGCAATTCGGTATCCTTAGATAGAACTGTTACAATTTAGCTGATTTTCAGGGACGGGGAAAGGCTTTTAAAAATATTCATTAGTATCATTGAGCTTAAAATCAACGTATGCGCGAAGTTAGACACTTAAAATAATTGCAAGAAACACTAATCCCTACCTTTTGCCTATTAAGTGAACGTTACTTTAAGATAACAGCATACAATGAAAAGATGACATAGATTTTATGGGTACTCACCTTTGCGTATAAAATAATAAATTTTAATAGATTTTAAAAAACTAGGAGAAAATGTCTAGAGAGGGATCATAAAATTATAATCATTTGCTAATTCAATATCAACTTTAGCAAATAATAATTTAACAAAGATAAGAAAAATCAAGAATGGGATATAGAGAGATTCTGACGATATCACTACAGGAATTTTCTTTTGTTCATTAATAAGCATCAAGTTATTCAAATGTTGCTGAGAAATTAAAGAAAAAGAGTATTAAAATTTAGTATAGCCTTAAACCTGCTATTCCAAAATTTTAAACTCACATTTTGTCACTCATATATGTCACAGAAAATCGATTCTAGAGATCGGTGCAAACAGCCATATATAAGTTTCAAATACAATAACGGAAATAATCGCTACATTTGGAGTAAATAAAGGTGAATACTGGAAAATATCGAAAATGCAGAAAAAGAGGATTAAAACTGTCTCAAGTAATATCAGAACTTGGAAGTGGAATTATCCGAAAAACGTAACTTACCACTTAAATTTCCTAGAACTTATAGCATATTATGAATTTCTACAACCATTAAGTTTGACTTTTTTCAAACAAAATAGGAGGATTCATCTTTTTCGATTAGGTGCATTAATGTTTTAAATCATTAAAAACTTACAAACAAATGAATAATCTATAACACTTCGACTAAACCGCCGGTGAGTATCACCCAAAAGCTAGTCAGACCTAAATGCTCCATATAAGCATATCGTGAAACAGGAAAAGAGCCAATACACTAATCAGAACGCTTAGAATTATCAACATGATTATTTGAAAACCGCCGAATCATTCTTGACGGACCACAAAATGGTAACTTACTTCGCGAAACTCGCATAAGATATTTTCAAATTTCTCCATCTCTTATGCCCATATAGAGAAATTAAGAGATTTTAATCGGCGATGGGAAGGAAAGTGAATGGAAAAAATCGTTAGGAAGCTCTGTTGAAAGAGCAAGGGAAGGTTTTCGAGAAGCTTACGTGAAGACCTCTGCCGTGTTTCCTGTCAAACTGCCTCTTTCCCGAGAAACGAATCTCGCAACGCTCACAGAGATAAGGATCCTGTATCGCCGACTGCTATTCCATTGTTTCCTTAAAACTTAGCCGCTCTGTAAAAACGCCAACATCATAGCTTAAGCCTACTAGAGCTTCTTCATCGAGGTATACTGAATGTCACTAGGAAGCGAAATTATGACAGTTCCTCAAGGAAAAATGATATTATATTTCTATATAATGATATAGGTGGAGCTGTAGTTTCATCCAATGGTAGCTTATGAACAAACATAGCAACGTGGTGACCGTAAACAATGGTTTATAGTTAAAGTGCCTTATAGTATAAATAATGTCGAAGGGAAGATAGTAAACTTTGCATGAAAAGGAGTGTGGCTATAAACCAATAAATTTTGTGCTCCGGTTCATCGGAATAACAAATATCGGGGCACTTCCGCTTTTACTCCTTCAACCAACGCCGAACCGGTTCGATCCGATAATTGTTATATTTTGAATCCTCCTAAAAGTCTGCTTTATTATCTCTAATAAAATCAACCAATGAAGCATTTACTTCGTGGAACTCCATCCTTGCAATTTTGCTAAGTTATTCCCTCCTCAATTATTATCTCTAGCAGTTCCTATTTATAATTAATTTTAATTTTAGAACAAATTTAGTGATAGTCACTTGCATTTAGTATTGAAACGCTTATTAAATATTTCTCCGAATATATAAATAAAATTCTCATTGTTTGGAATCGGAGCGGAATTGATAATCTTTATGGTTCGAGAATTTCAATTTTTCGTTTCGAATTCGGTTTTCACTTCGGAAAAAACAAAGGTTTTCTCGGTTTCAGTTTGATGCTTAAATCCTGGGATGCTTAAAGGACTTCTGGAGAAGGTTGGTGATGTGGAGCGTCACTTGCCTTGCTCACAAAGCAAACCGTAAACAGATAAGAATTGACTTGACATGATGGTTCAGTTGTTAGAATATCTGCCGGGAGACCAAGGTTCCAATTTCAATCACATCATAATTATTTTTTCTTCTGCTTACCTTTGGGTAAGGAGACTGCGATTCTTCCAATGAAGGCGTGATTACTATTATCATATAAATAATAGGGTACATATCATTTTCGGAGTAAAAGTTTTCGTGCAAGTCGTAGTTTGCTTTGCTGAAAGAATAACCAACTTGAGCATCATAAACGGGAAAAGTTGAATGACAATCAAAACTCCAGATTTGGATACGTATAAATCAGTAATGAAATTAAAAAGAACTGGATTTACAGAGTGGACTAACTTTCACACTTTAAGATGGCTTTACTTTCAAACTCCCTTTCTCTTCAATGGTATTTTCCTACAATGGCTACTCATTTTTCGGTAGAAAAACATTTCACGTAGCTAAAAAATACTGTGATTTCCGCAAAGACGCGTCATCCGCAAAACCTAGAGGAAATGAAATACCATTGAGTTTTTACCACTCTCATTAGATTAATTCAATAATGTCCAACTTGTAGAACGCATCCTCCTTAGGTTTCAGAGCAGGATCGGTTTTAGCCGATTCAGCGTCTTATTGAATCTTACAGCAGTAATTCGCTACACAGATCGTACAAGATCGGTTAGGAGAGCAAATAAAATACATGGTAGATGAAATAAATCTAACGCTAATATCAGGGTCAGCTAGAGGGATTTTGGCGCCCTCGGCGGATTATATATTGATGCCGTCCCCGCCGATAAAAGAAAAATAAGTAGGTAATTTTCCATTAATTAAATTTTAAGTATCCAAACTATGTATATCAATTTACTAGACTGTAATACACATATATAATGCATTAAAAGCATTATTTACAAGACATTTTAAACCAATTAATATATATCTAAAACCCACGCAATCGAAATAGAAAATATAGAATAACTCATGTAAGATGCAGAAAATTATTAAAATGCATACTTAAATTCATAATTTAATTACTTGAGACGGAAACGCAATTGCCAAATCCAACCCGCGTTTTTTAAGTGTATTTTCTTTCTAGATTTATATCAAAAGAGCAAATTCATTGACCGATCCTATTAAATCCCATTTCACAAGTAATCATTTTCGTTTGAAATCAACTTCTTGTGAAAGGAAGTAGTCGACGAAAATTCGTGCTAAGCCCTCTTTCCTTAAACTGAAATAAACTACGCCTACTCAAACAATAATATTTGCTAATAATATGTAGTGAGAGCGCTTTCTGTAACCATTTTCCTGAGGGTTCTCACCGTTCATGGCGAAAATATGAAAGAATTGGATAGTATTTCATTTTAGAAGAGTGAAATGGTCAGGATGGTGACCCCTAGACCCTGAGTTGATGCCCTGATCGCCCGCAGATCGGACTGGAATACACTTAACAAAATGAAGGTGACTTTGAAGTACACTGGGTGCACAAAGGATTATTTCTACGGTGAAAGTTGTGGCAATTTTCAAATCCAATTTCTTAAGAAATTGGAAACAATTAACTGAATCACAAGGCATCCTAAGGATACAGTGACAATGAAAATGACCCATGGCTCCGTTAAGTGGGCACAGCACGGCAATGAGACCTTCCGTATCTTTGCAAGCCCACAAAAGATTCCAAAATCCAAGGGGTGCCCCTCCCAGCATAGGGGCCCGCGTGAGGATGAGAAGGTCATAAAATGGTCATGTGAACCAGGTAGCAGGTCGTTCACATTTGCTCCTCTTCACAAATGTTCAGTAATCGAGTATTAAGCCAAACCTTTAATGTTTTCCGAGAATCACTACCATAAAACAGGTTTTACATTTTGTAGTGTATGCAAAACACAAGAAGAGAAACTTAAATAAGTCGCAATTTGTCACTTCTTCTATAACTTTAGATTAAACAAACAGAAATAGTAAAAAAGACACAAATAAGAGTGCTTGTACCAATATATGTATTTTACACGCTAGAGAGCAACAATATGCCTTCAAAGTGATGCCATTTTAAAATTTATAGCTAATTTTACGAAAAAAGGAACTCAGGACTGACTCAAGGGTAGGAACAGGATGAACGATGCGGATTGTAAACGCCTGTTAGGTTTCGACAGCTGTAAAGGCCTATCAGAAAACCTTGAATAATCTAAGGCGAATATAAAAATAATGTTGGATACGTGTGTACAACAAAACATTTATTAAAATCAGTAACAGTGCACTGTTACCACATTGATGAGAAAATACACTTAATAGTATGTGCGATGCTTAATAGACAAATTGCAAAAAATATGATACATGTACGCAAGTAGTGTACTGCATAATTAACTCTATGATAATTATACAGCGCAATAATGTATGTATATCTATTATATTTAACAATGACGACAGTCAAACAGTAGCGTAGGATTTATAGTAATTATAGTACCGCATTGAATGTCCCACGGAAAATATTTTAGGTTTGACTTAATTATGGATTACAGAACAATTATGAAGAGGAGCAAAATGTGAATAACCTGCTTCATGTGACAATTTTATAACCTCAGTCCATGTCTCTCTTTACGCATCATTAACCTATGCAGTAGTAAAAGGACGATCACCCTTTACAGCTAGTGTCGAGTAATTCATCAAAGCAAGAGAGAAGGGAAGAATTATTCTCTAAAGGCAACAACGTTCTTAACGGAAGAGATCTTTGGAGCCGATCGAAGGCGATTTATCATTTCCTAGATTGGAGAAATCAGATAGGAGAGAGGATGAACCGATATTTCGCCGAGCACGAAATCTTTCTCTCGGGAAAACACAATCGACACGAAAATGGAGCACATTTTTTTATAACAGTTCGGTGCTAATTATGACATGTGGTGAAACCTCGAAAAATAAATAGGATACTTTTTAATTTCTTTGATTTCGAATGTTTGAATATTTTCTACTAAACACTACAGATAGTATTATATGTGCTCCGTAAGTCGGATGATTTGAAATCAAAAATATAATATAGTTTAAAGTCCATCTTTGATTCGGCAGAGCTCAAATATAAAATAAGTTTACGAGGGATTCCGCATTTTCGTACATTTACGAACGTTCGTAAAATTTACGAATTTACCTACCAATCTATCCATCTATGTGTTTATATGTATTCTACGAGTCCTATGTTTCATTTACTCCAAGTTTTTTCAGTTTAAGCGATTAAAATTTTCAACCGCGCCGCATTGATATGAAATCAAAACACGTGATTTTCGGATCTCCGAATTCTGAAAGAACAAATTATTATACGATCGTTTTGTCTCCTTATAGAGGCGATTTCTTCATAACGTACGAATAACAGAAGCTGTGATGGTTGCAGCCTTTCCAGTAATAGCTAATACAGCAATATATTTAAAATGGAGAAGGACAAGATATCATCACTAGAATGATCATTTTTTACCACCTCGAAGAACCTGAAGTCGGATAGTAAACAGATTGAACAACCTGGTAAGATTTAATTTAATTAAAAATCGTGAGAAAGGCGAATAGATAAGCATGAATCGAATTTCAATTCTAACTAGAACCAAACTTTTAGGTGATTTTCTTCTCAGTAAACAGTTTGAAAAATCCCGTAAGATTTAATCCAGAGTTAAAAATCATGAGAAGGGTGAATAAAAAAATCATGAACGAAATTTCAATTCAAATTAAAACCAAGCTTTTGGTGATTTCCTTTACTGTCAACCCATGAAGCAAAACAAATCCCTTGATTACCTACAATAAAACGCAAACGCAGAAAATTGTTACAGATAAAATAACTTTCGCTCGTGTTTAGTAGCTATTTTGTTAAAATACGAGGAAACCTGAGCTAAAAACAACTAATAAAATTCAACGCTACGGCAGAGAAAATCAAGTCGAGAAGGAATCGTGAAGAATACGCAAACAGAGGCGTGATATCGGCGAGATAAAGCACTATCGTCGAACCACGGAGCAGCGATGAAAAGATAATTAAGATTCCCTCGCAGCAATAAAATCCTTTCGACGTTAGACAAGGCTTTCGTTACCTGAAAAATATACAAGGTCGCCTGTACAGATAAAAGGAGACATCGGTCAAACAAATCTCATTTGGGCTCGAAACGAGGGAAAAGTAAAGCGCGCCATCCTTGCCTCGTTAATGAACTAAGCACGTCTTCTATATGGCGAACCGTAAACTTGCGGACTCTACCACGGGTGTAACGCATTCCATTAGAGAACAGTCTGTATTTCTGCGTGCCACGTCATCGACGAAATGCTGAAAGGTCACAGATGAAGATTAGATTGGGACATCGTCTGAGCTACACGGGGAATAAGAAGTTTCTTTCTCCATCTATTTCTTATGAGCTTCCCGACTGGTGTGCCGCGGCACGGCATACATTAGTGCCGTGAGTACGGTCTTACTGTGCCGCATAATATGCAAGAGCGCCATATGTTCCTCATTTTTGCTGCGCATACGTTTTATTTTCCCTGATTTTGTTTCGATCGATGGAAATCATCGTGAAATTATTAAAAATTTCCATGGTACGAATGGAGTTTTTATCTTGCAAATTCCTAATCAAAATAAATATGTAACATACCGTAAACTTGATGTGGATGTAAAAATATATCATGGAGGATCATAGGCTGAAAAGCGCAGATCTAATATATGAAGAAAACTTGTTCTACCATGCCAATATAAATTCATTAACAAACGGAAAAGATAGCAAACTTTGAGACATAATTCACAAGGAATAATTTCTGAAAACGTTCATCTACTTAAATGAGTACGCAGCTAGTAAATTTGAGGATAGCACTACATAAGATATAAAGTGAGCATATAAAACTAAAAGCTATCTCAAGCCTAGTAAATGAACTCTATTTTTCCAACTTCCGCATACATTACATGAAAGAATCTAAGATACATGCTTCCGTATATTAAAACAGCTATTGCTCCGTAAAGACAACACACACGTTGATTATAAAATAATTACAGCGAAACATTAAACCAGCGATCGCTACCGCTTATTTTAGAAAAGCGATGAGTTGTTTTAGATTTGGTTCAACACACGGAAATTCAGTGTTTAAGTGAATCAAACATTACAGTAATTTAGAATTAAGAGCCTAGAAAAAACTGCAAAGTAAACATAACACCCATACTACTTAGAGAAAACTGTAATTGTTACATTTGTTTGAATAGCATGAGTCATCGCGAGTTGTGTAAAAACATCCCACTAGACTCCTTATGGGAGAAATAACCTTCTCCTTGGTAAAACATAAAAATCAATATCGAACTTCTTTGAGGCCAGTGCTGTACACAAGGAAGGTTAAAGTTGCAATCACCTGCTATTAACTTCCGTTAAAATTAATGATAATATAATTGCACGAATGGTAAATATATTCACTAAATAACTGATATCGAAACCATTATACGGATACATATTTACCAAGCACCCACATTTTGAGGTTTTCATGGTTTAAGAAACGAATTCCGCTACCAATAATATCACATTTGCAATTAAAATTTCAGCATTCGCTTCGAATTTTCCCCATAAAGACCATGTGGACCCACTGCTGCTAAAGGCTCTCCATATACACGTTATTTTCAATGGCATTTATTTGGTTGATGGAAGGAATTGCTCCAAATAAAGTTAACAAGAGTTAAAATACATAAAAAGTCCTTAAATCCTCTTACTTTCATTCCCAAACGATAGTGAATCCTGAACTTGACATTTCGACCCCAGTTTTAGAAGGATACTTAACGATTTCCGTTACTAATTACATCACATTTGCGATTAAAATTTAAGCATTCATTTAAGAATATCCCCATAAAGACTATGTGGCCTGCTTTTAGCTATAAACTCGCCATATGAACGTCAACTTCGCCATATCAACATTATTTTTCCAGAAATTTACAAAGTTGATAGAAAGAAATTGTTTCAAACCCCTCAAAATAAAGTCAAAAAGAGGTAAGATGCATAAAATCCTAAAATATTCAAACATTCAGTCGTAAACACCACTGAATCCTAAAAATTTCTACTCCAGTTAATAGAGAAATAAACCACTTAACACCCTCGAAAGAAATTGTTTCAAACCCCTTAAAATAAAGTCAACAATAGTCAAAATACATAAGACCCTAAAATCCTCCTACTTTCATTCCCAAACACCACTAATACCTAAACATTTCTACTCCAGTTAATTGAGGGAGTGACCACTTAATGTCCTCCTAAGAGTCAAAGCAATCCATTTAAGCCCTCCAGATTCTTAATAACCGCAAAAACCACCCAATCCGAGCACGCGTCAAAAACTCCACCGAGATCAGACAACTCCAATTAAATCTAAAATTAATTGTGCTGCAAAAAAAATCGCTGGACTGTGATCCTCGCACAGTTGCGTAACCTCCCATCGTCATACGTCTCCGACCGAAAAAAGAAAACCCGAGGCCTCCAAACAATCCCGCGCGGAACCGTCCGGTGGCATTCGAGGACGGAATCAAACGGTCAATTCCAAGGGTTACCCGTCGCCATCTTGAATCAGTTAAAAACTGCCGGGAGAACTCGGCAAGGAAGAGAAGGGTGTGAAAAGACGCCCCACATTCGGAATCGAAAACAATGCAGCGGTGTTGTTGCGGCCGAGAAAGCGGCCCGAGGAAGAAACTTAGAAGCATCCCTCGAACGGTTGGAATCGACGGAGAGAGAAAAAGAGTATGGCGGGCGAAGGAGGGGAAGGCACGGAACGATCCAGCTGCGAACGCGCAACAGGATGCATAATGACACGGGGCCAAAGGAAGAGAGACCATGGTGCTTTTTTTAACACGGCTATTGCACCCTCACCAGAGGGTTAACACGATCTCCATGGAGAGATTATTGTTCGCCGAGACTGGAGGGGTCTCCAATATGGTTAATTTAAGCAGGTTGATTCCGAA
Organism: Pachydiplax longipennis; assembly: GCA_036926295.1. NCBI lineage: Eukaryota > Metazoa > Arthropoda > Insecta > Odonata > Libellulidae > Pachydiplax > Pachydiplax longipennis. Next base: position 39,013,358 of record JAVFKF010000009.1, on the reverse strand, counting down.
GTCTGATAATGAACCCGTGATAATTCCGCGAGGATGTGCATACGGAGCGATCTAAATCATCGAAAAGGGACTATTTGTGGGGTTTATTGAGGTCTATCATACAATTGAATTCATAGGCCTGGTATGATAGTATACAGTTAACATGGAGCTTTATTGTAACCTTCAGGTCAACTCTAAGTAGCCGTATTAGAATAGACAATTACGCATTGACTGGCAGTTAAAATTATGGTTAACTTAATTACTATATTGAGATAGGTTCGATTATTAACCTTATGGCGAACACAACAATAACAATACAATATGGCGAATAAATATCAGTAAAACATTATAACACATTATAAAAGTATAACAAATTAACAATGAAGCGAAAAAATATCAGTAATAAGCTAACTGTCTTACTATGGTTAAAGTTTCATAATACTTTCCATGTCGCTAAACTGTAGTTAAGCATAAAATTCTGATTGTTAGACGAGCAGATTTGACTATACATGACATTAGTGGGCCACAGTGAAGTAAGACCAGCTATCAAATTTTTAAGAAGTTTAAGGAAAGACCATATTCCAAGATAATATTCTAGCCAGATGGTTTCTCTTGGCCAAACGAGCCTAGCTCAAGCGAAATCGACATTCCAGGTTTTTTCTAATGAAGAAGCAGAGGGTAATAATAAACAGAAGACATTTATTAGGAGTTACGTCTTAGTAAGGATTTATTAATTGCTAAAGTTATACAGTGGAATGATATTCCTGCGATTTGCGATTGTAGACGATACCTATTGGGTTTTTGAGTCAAAGAAAAACTGGCAAGGACGTTCTTAAATGTTATTCAGTACTCCATCGAACGTTTAGTTCCTCTCTTCAAAAAAATATCTCCTAACCCACTCAATATTGGAAGGAGTAAATCACTAGCACAATGAAATAAATAGGCACAAAGACAGACCTTTCCCGAACTGGTTTATAAAATAATATATTCTACTTCAAAGCATGGCTAAGGCACTATAACCTCTTACAAGGAGATTAGTTGACTACATTTCACCGAAGTCTGTGAAACGAAACAATTTCCAAATAAGGAATCGAGAGTAAATAATTCATGACCACAAGGAGCCTAGACTCTAATATTGGTTGCTAATGAGGCTAGCTGCATATTTAGTAAAAAAGGAAATAATACGGCCTCGATAGAGATAAAATACTCAGATTAGGTATGATAGTAAACAAAATGGAGTAGTGTGGCAAAGACGCTTGAACTGCGAAAATAAATCTAAATTAAAACGTAAATATTTACGCAGAATGGTAATAAAGGATAGAATTTATTGGGAACAAATTCGCAACCACGGATAGTTATGTTTCACAGTTTTCCCAATCAGCTACAACCACCAAATCAAACCACGCATCTACCGCGAAAATCACGATTCAAACCCCGAAAACCATACTCCGTTAGAACAAAACATCCGCGTAGAGCGGACTCCTCTCCGGACAAAACCCCTCCCTCACTTCACACCGGAAATGAAATTCCATTGACGGGAAAGCGAAACTCCCAAGACCCGCAATCGACGCCTAGGAAGATATCTGGAGCGTACGATTTTCGAGCGAAATGGACCCGATCCGTGGATGCTTCCAATCACCATCAAACTACATCTGTCTCTTGTTCGGGAAAGAAGGAGAAAATCGAGCGACCACTCGACGCCCACCCGTATTTCCGCTGGAGGAGGTGGGCGAGCGAGTGGGAGTCGTGGGGGGGAACGGGGGGGAAACGCCGTAGAGACAGGAAGTGGAGGATTGGTGGAGCAATGGCTCGAGAAGGGAAACACGGACTCCGAGAGGGTTTTTATCCGAAATTTCGCGCGAGGTGGGATGATGAGAGTGTGAGTGACGTGATCGGCGTTTGCTTGGGTGCGACTCGGCTCCTTACTGAACCTCTCGACTGCGTCAGGTGGTGGTGATGTCATTGACCCGAGGCGCCCGTGATTTCATGCGCGAGGGCGGATGTGAAGAATGAGGAGGTGATCAAGAGGTGATTCCTATGAACGAACCTCTTTCGGAACCCTAGGACGTCCTTTCGGGGACGGACCCTGGGAACGTGACTCACAAACGGGTATAAAACTTCGATTCCGAACTGACGAATGAAATTACCACATCGGCTAGATGTGAGAATAGTCCGCTAACTCAAAAATAATCTTTTCATATTATCTCTAAACATCCGTTTTCGGTGACCATCGCTATTCTACCTTCACAATCCGACGGAGCCTGGAAACGCTACTCATAGGGACATAAAACTTCGATTCCGAACTGACCGGTACAATTACTACATCGGGTAGATGTGAGAATATCCCGCTAACTCTAAAATAATTTTAGCATATTATTTCTGAACATCCGTTTTCGGTGACCAGCGCTATTCTACCTTCACACTCCGACGGACCCTGGACACGTGACTCAGAGGAGCATAAAGACCTTGATTAAGAACTGACTAATGCAAGTACTACATGTGCTACACTTGAGAATGGCCCGCTTCCTCACTTATAGGCACATACAAACATCCGTTATCTAACTTTTCACTGAAAGCCAAAATTCCCATTACTTCCCTCCCTATTTATTTCAAACAACTTGAAATTTTATTTGGGCAATAATTGGATGTTAATTTACGAGTAGATTAATCCTTATACATCATTTATAGACATCCGTTTTCGGTGACAAGAGCTTTTCATCCTTCACAACGCATCAAAACTTATAAAGCCATGGAGATATTATTACAATAATAATGATCTTTATATATTACTACTAAATATCCGTTTTCGGTGCTTTTCTCCCTTCACACTCCATCAATACATATAAATGACACCGTATTTTAAAGAGAAAGTTTCCCGCTTCCTGCTAAAATTGGACCAACAAATGAAAAATGCACCGTTTTTTCAGAAAACCGAGTTAAAATTTTGTATTTGCCCGCAGAGTTTCGTAACTGGATGCGTAGATATAGATATTTATCGATACAAACGAGGTATATCGAAACCGACACTGATACTCTATTTCCCTACCCAAATATATTTCAACAGTCACTCCAATCTCTACAAACAAATTCACAAACACTAAAACATTTCTAAAAACACACCTTTGCGCATAAATCAATTACTTCCAATTTAGTAGAGCGAAATTTTCGTACGAGGCAACTAATAAGATACATAGTAAACCTAATAAGCAGGGCCTCGAAACAAAGGTCGTTTCCTTTATTTTGATACTGAAGCATGGTAAATACGTATTAAAGGCGTTGTTTTGAGTCACTATTACTTATTGATACGGAAGAGAACCAATGCAAGGCCAAACCCGCCGAATATGGACAGTATAAACTGCTGACTTTCCCGCTTAGTTTCCATTTCAGTAATTTCAATGAGTATTATCGTTACGTAATTCTACACTTGTAACAAATTTCAACAGGAAATGCATTTCTCTCAAGCTCAGTGTTGTTGTTGGTTGTATCGACATCTCGTTTGAGTATTTTTCTATGTGAATGCCGTCTAAATCATCCCCTGACTTCTAACTAGCTAGTAAAAGAGAACTTGCTTCAAAGGGTTGACTTTGATCGACTTGTCATATGAGTCTTCAAGGAGAAAAACAGCTGCTGAAGAAGGATTTTTCCAACTTATTCCAGAATATTCTCGATCTTATATACATACTAGTTTCGAGGATGTATTTGTTGCAATTCATAGTTCCATGAAAGACTGAAATCATCCTCAAAGTTAAAGCTTTCCTCCAAACTGGAATAGGTTTTTAAATTCAGAAATGCGAATATCAAACTACTTTGAGAGAGAGAATTTCCAAATACTGTATATCTGCAAAGCCACCAATCTCCAAATATGCCCATTATTATAATCAGATGAAACAGAGAACTAAAAATATCTTCAATAGAAAATAATTCAAAAAACACTAAGAAGAATGGATCATCAGCCAGATAACATGAAATATATTACAGAGAAACAGGGATATTGAGTGATAAGACAGGGTGTCAACTAACAAAAATAGTAAAGAAACTTGATTGGTGCAATACCTGTAAAGTGAGCAAGTCTTCCAAAATTCAGGGTAATACATTGTCATAACAATGGAGAATGGCAGAAATAAATAATTTTGCAATATATAAGACTTGAAAATTAGGTAAGAATGGAAGCAATTCCATGCCCTTAGTAGACAAATGTTTACTCAAATATATTTTACATGCTTGGATGTGTACTGCAATACTTTACTGTATGCCATCTTTGCGAGGACTTAGAAAATAATAAATATAAATTCCTAAGACAAACTCCTTCATTTCAATCAATATGTGAAGCAATATAACATTTTTTCTTTTTCAAAAATTGAATTCTATTCACATTAATTGTTGCTTAAAAATGCTGAGAAGTTCATTAAAATGCAAATACCGATTGGTATGCAACTATTATCATTCTCTGAATTTCCCCCACTTTCAAAATTTGAATACCTCACAAGCAGAGCAAGTGAAACCTAATGTTTCAATCCACAAGTTAAATTTTTAATTGTCCCAATAAATTTGGAAATCTCAGTTAAGGAGCACAAGAAAATGGAAGAGAAATCCATAGTTATCATCCTCCAGCAGAGAAAGTTAAGTCATTCAGTGGATTTTTCATTGCTACTGATTCCCTTCATCATACAAGCACTCAAAAGCTCAACATCATTTTAATGAGCATAAAATATTCAACTGAAGCAATAAATTCCCAAAAGAAAGATAATTCATTCTTAATACCCTTCCAAGTAAAATTAAGCTTATCAGAATAAAATTATTCCGTGAAGGTAAGTACTCCTATTTAAATTAGAGGGAATTTGAAGACAAAAGGGGTAGGTATTATAATATACCTTCAAAAGAAAAGGATGCAACATAAACATTACTATCTTGCACATATAATATTAGAAGTCAAATAAATAAGTTAAAGCCTAATTGGAGAAAATAAATGGACAGGAAAGAATTATAGATGATTTACAGGAGGTGGCTACACAATGTAATAATATCCTTGTAATAATCCTTCATGTGGATACAACTTTTTTCAAAGATTATTAACAAATGTTGCTCCTGTTCTTAAAAATGGTGAACTGCACAAGCAAAGGATTTTACAAAAAGGAAAATATAACAACAAGTCAAAACTTAATAATAATTTACAACGTAAGATTTCTCTTAGTAGATATTCAAAATGTGCTGAAAACTTTTGTTCTAATACTTTTATTCCTAAGGTATGATGTATCTTACACTCACAAGAAAAAAGTGTGAACTTAACTTTTCAAATTTAACTATGTAAAGTAAAAGAATGAAACTTCTCTACATATCTAAACAAGTTTATACGGATTTTGACACTGGAAAATATTGAATTCATCGGAGAGTAGTTCAACTTCATGATTAAAATCATGTTAAATGTCTCTCACGATGCAATGAACTGCAGGATATTTATAAAATGATTTAATACCTAAAAATGTATCGTAGATATGCCTATAAATCTAAATAGAGTAATTGTTTTAACTTGAACTACATCAGGGATGACAAGCTATGAGTTACAAGGAAGATCTTCAGCACCCTTATTCAATTTTCATGTAAAGAAGAAATAATGAAAGATACACTTGAAGGAAAATTCACCCTCTTGTGAACATATAATTTTAAAAATGCAACCATAGAGAAAATTAGAGCATGATATGACAGCAAAAGGATTAAATCTCAAGTATTAATTTTCCTTAGAAAAGAATAAAAATTTTCCAGAATAATCAGTAAAAGGAAGAAACAAGCAGAGTGGGTCTAAAATGGGTATCTATAGAGTAAAATAAAACAGAACTTACCTTTCAAGTCCTCCAACGGCTCCTTGGATTTAGACCCCTCTTCATCCCCTACAGAACTCAGTTTCTCCACCTCTGGGGTGACTTCATCCTTGGAAGGAACGGCAGCTGCAGCTGAAGAACCAGAAGCCTCAGATGACATTTCCTCCTCCTTTACTGCCTCTTTCAAATCAGTGGAATCACTGCTCATTTCTGATACATTTTTGTCATTGTCTTTACACTTGAGGACCTCAGCATCTTCAGACTTAGAATCAGCCTTGGCCTTTGATTCTTTGTTACTTTTCTCACTTCCACCATCCAAAACAGCTTCCTCTTTGGATGATGAGCTCACATCACTTCCGGATGCAACTTCCATCTTCTCATCGCCTGATTTAGCATCTTTACTCGGTTCAATTGGTGCACTAGTGGTATCCTTCGCAACAGAGCTGCTGGAAGATGCAGCCTCATCTGATGAAGGGGAGGTGTTATTTCCCTTTTCTTCACCACCCTTAAATTCCTCAGCTGGTTTCACTTCCTGTCTTTCCGACACATTCTCTTCAGTCTCATCTCCGGTTCCACTTTCAGCTTCAACATTTTCCGAGGGAAGATTCGATGAATCAGCCTGCCCTTCTTCCACATTGCTAAGATTCCTTTGAGTACCAGCTGGGCAGAGTAAATCCACATTTGCTTCACTGGAAGGTCTGGGGGCAGGAGGAGTAACCACAGCCAAATTCTCTCCCCTTTGACACAAATCCGGCATGAGAGGTGGAGGAATCCCTCCTCCGAATGGAGTCGGATTGTTCAGCATCCTTCCCAATTGTCTATTTTCCTCTTCTGAACCAGTGCGCAACACATCTGGAACTATTGACGTAGGGGGAGATGACGGTTCGGTAGGACAATCCCTTCGGACGTCGGGAACGCTGAAATCTGCAGATGGTAATGCAGCATTCTCGCCCTGAGAAGATTCTCCCTGGGTATTTAGGGGAGTAGAAGGGGCTGGTGGTGCTACTTCGGGTTGGTTTCTGGAAGAATTGGGTGTGGGTGGGGATGGATTTGTAGGAGAGGGTCTCGGAGGGTTGGAAGAAGAAACTGTAGGCTTTGATGAGGACTTAGGTGATGGAATAGCAGAAGAGAGGGAACTGGAGGAAGGTGTTGATGGGTTCTTTTGTGAAGCAGTAGAGGAAGGGGATGATTTATGTGATGCAGAGGTTGATGAGGAAGGAGAGGAAGTGGTGCTTGGGTTGAGAGAGGAAGAAGGCTTAGGAGAGGCATGGAATGATCTTTGTGATGATGCTGAGTGAGTAACAGGAGTATTAGTGGTAACTCCTGATCCTCCAGCAGGAACTGAGGGTTTCCCAATGGAAGAGGGTGCTGGGGATTTAGAGGATGAAGAAAACTGTGGTCTTGTTAACTTAACAGGTGAGGATGACATTCCAGAAGGTCTGGGTGAGGATGATTGATGTTTAGAAGGGCTAACTGCAGGTTTAAGGAAACTGGTTGAAGGTTTTGGGACTGACTTTTGTGGTTTGGAACTTTTTTCTGGGAAGGGTTTGGAAGAGGTAACTTCTGGGGTAGATGAAGATGATGTTGAGGGAGGAGATAGGGAGGAAGAACTAACGGAAGGTGACTGCATCTTAGAAACTGACAGATTTGAAGATGAAACTGCTGCAGATGGGGTTTTTGTTGACTGTGAAGGGGAATTTATAGATGAATGTTTCTCAGAAGTTGAGGATGACACTATGGATGATGAGACTGAAGACAATTTTGGTGTTGAAGGCTTCAGTGTTGTCACCTGAGATGAAGTCACTGGTTGAGAAGCTGAATTCTTTTGTGGCAGTGGATCTGCAGAAGAATCAATAACCACAGATTGCTTATCACTAGATTCAGAAGATGATCCAGCAGCGCTCACTTCCTCAGAGCAAGGCAAATTTTTATTTTGAGAACTAACAGGTGGCTCCTTTTCTTCGTTTTTCTTAACAACAGAATCATCTGATGATGCTACTGATGACTCGGTAGGAGAACTACATGTTGCTGGCTTCGCAGATGATGTAGTCACCAATTGACTGGATGCATTTCCTTTAGAATTGGGTAAACTCACTGACTGCTTTACTGTTGTTTCAGCAGGTCCCACTTGAGGAGATGAAACAACATCTGGTGCAACTGGACTGAGAACTTCCGCACCACTGACAGGAGTTTTATCACTAACTTTGGGCATTTTGCTAGGTACAGATGAAATTTTGTCTAAAGTAGCAGTAGATGAAAGAACTGCACTTGTAGTTGAAGCAGAAGTAGATTTGGCAGTCTCCGCAGGTTCTGCAGATTGCTGTTCCCTTGATGCTTCATCTTTGGGAGTGCCTGGATCTGAGGATGATGATGGTTTCACAGATTCCTTTGGGACTTTTGAATTACTACAATCAGCATCCTCCTTTTGATCATTTTCTGGGCACTTCTTGGCATTGGCAGTATCTTTATTGACTGATTTAGGGTCCTTAGTTCCCTCTTTCAACTGAAATTCAAGAATTAAAGGTCTAAACAAAAGAGGACATAATAATGGATATTCAAATGAAAATAAAATTCTTTATGATGGAAAAGCTTCAGTGGGTGGTAGAAATTGGATCAATAATATTGACTAAGTCCATGAAAATAGTAAAGAAAAAATAATAATTAAATATCAATAGATATATCAAAAAAATACCATAAATCTTTTCCAAATACCATAAAATCTCACTCTCCATAATTACACTATCATTTATTGTGATTTCCAGAGAGAGTAGTTCAAATACAATATATGCAAAATAACATTAACAGATTTCCCACTTCCTTCATTGTCTCATAGAGAAATTAAAGTGAATTTGAATCAAAGCAAATTTAGTATAATCCATGAATTTGGCATTTTCTGAAAAGAAAAAAAGGCGCAGAAAAATTATTCCTACCTGGGAATTGTCATCTTTTTCATCAGATATGTTGGCTTTTTTAGCCTCTTCTTCATTTTTTCTTTCCTGAGATGAATCCATATCTCCTTTACCTGAAAGAAACAAACATATTAAAGTTAGCATACTCAGAACCCTTGCTATCAGGTGGGATTAAATAAATCACTATGTATGGAGTGTATAACTTGGAAATTTGGGTATGTAGAGCCTAAATGATTCTAAGAATAGATTTAAATATTAGAAACATAAATACATAATCATTTTGATGGAATGGTACTGAAGGGTATAAAATAAAAATGATAGATAAGAGATATCCAAACAAGAGTATGTGAAATTGGAGAACAAAATGGTAAATGATTATTATTATTCAGAAACTCTAACTGTTGCTCGTACTCTTGTAATATGATTTTTTTGTAAGTTTAATGAGTTTACCTGCAATAAAAAGTATATAAATAATGATAAACTTTGATTTCAGGATACCTTTCCCAATCATATGTTATTCAAATTTATATTTTATTATTGGGAGCCCTTTCAAAATAAAATTTTTCCTTAATCACTAATTAAAAAGATGCTTGCCAATTTTCCATGAACAGAGCTGAAATATTCCATTTTAAGATGTGGCTCCGGAATACAAAGAATAAAATGAGAATCTCCCAATAATAATGGTGGAGCAGTAAAAAAAGTTTAGCGATACTCCTATATTTTTACTAATATATTTAAATTAATATCTTAAGAAACTAAAAGAAGAATTTGACTGCACTATTATTGATTGCACTTGGAAAATAAGAAATGCCCTCAATTAATGAACTCTTATCATATTCAATGCAAAATAAAACTATAATTCATATGAAAATCAGACAAAAATGTAACAAGATTTATAGAAATTCTTACAAAAGACAAGAATAAGGATAAAAAAATTAATTTAAAAAAATGTTCCTAAACAAGATCTACAAGAGCTTATTCTTTTTAACTAAGAGAATGCAAAACTAGAATTTAAAAAAAAAAAACAAATTTAATTTAAAAACTTACTGACACACAACTATTACTTTTTATAATGAATTTTCTATGGCGATTTAAAGGATTTTTTCACATGGTTTCCAGATATATAAAAATACCCATAAAAAGTAAGAAGACAACAAATTTATGCATATAATGATGCATATCTCACCAAATACTAAGTATGTTAATAATAAAGATTGACTTGAGAATTTCAAACTGATACTCTTTTGTCAAAATTCTGGTCCTATGAGATGAACTATATATAATTTGAGGTGTCTAATAATAGGAGTATTTCTAACATGGATAAATACTTGAGATATTACAAGTAAATGGAATATACACATTCTGAGGCAAATATTAGTAGGTTTAATCATTTAATTCATAAATGTTTTTACTGCTTCAAAGAAACTAGTTGAAATTAAAATTTATCAACATAAATGCTAAAATTCTACAGAAAGTTTTCAAATTATTAAATTACATAAATAACATTCCCAAAAACTGAGTTTAATCTGTCAACTTATCATTTGAGAGAATCTGTAAATTTCCTTAGGGATTCTGAAAAATACAACAATATTTCAACTAAACCAAGCCTATTATTATTCCCAAACTTTATTTCTCCTAATTTAAAAGATAATCTAGGCATAAAGGCCAAACTTCACAATGTATTGGACCACAATTTCTCCCTTAGAGAAGAAGAAAGCCTCTTCACATCCTCAATGTTAAATTTCCATTTTTCCATCCATTTTTACATTCCATGAATCCATTTTTTCAACAAAGTAAGCTGAAAACCGATTTTATGAGTTTTAACATTTTAACATATTGTAAGTAAATAGAGAGTAAATTAATTTATGCAAAAATGACATCTGAATATTCCTTTACTGGTAAACAGTGATGATTATTATTCCAAATGGTATTCTGAGGTTAACCTACTTATGAGCATATAATATTAACATACCTATCATTGAATTCTTAAGAAATTTCTATAGCTTGATACACCAACCCCTGATATTAGCCATTTTGACAAAATGAAATATAAGAAAACAATTTTGCTGGAGAAACACCTGAATAAGTTAACTTTAATAAGTTTTGATTTCAAGAGCATGAATTTAACATTTTTTTAAGTTCTTCCATGAAAAGAATATTCCTATCATTGAAATTAAAGAAATTCCATAAATTGATTGGTTTATTTTGATTTTTAAAATAACAGCAAAGAAATATTCCATGCAACGACCTATGGTATCTCTTCATATCCCTAATCTGTTACTGTTCTACTGTATCCAGCCAATTCTAGAGATATATCAAGGAGAGTAAACTTAAAAATGACTTTTTCCTAAATTTTTAGATCAAACTTTTCACATATCTAGTAATCTGACAACTGTAACCATTACAGAGGCAATTTTTTTCACTTTTAACAGAAGAAAGATGCTTGAACAGCCCAATAAACACAACTATCATGATGTTTAATAACTTCAAATCATAAAATTTCTCATTAAGAGAGAGAGAGACAGTGAATTATTTCTCCATTTACTAACAATAACCTAACCCTCAAAATACAAGATAGGGAGGAGGAGAAAGATTTAACTACTATTAATCATCAAAATATCAATGCTCTTGTGTTCCAATGGTAAGATGCTATAATTATTTCAAAATAGTGTTACATGCAGTTCAAGAAATTGAAAAACTCAGTTTTTGCAGCAATACTTTGAATGCTCCACAGAAATTAATACAAACTTAAAGCTAAATCAATATATAAGGAGGTCATGATGAAAAAGAAAACAGAATATAAGTGTTTATAGAGGAAGAAGAACATGATTTTGCTATATCCAACTTCAGGTCCAAAATATTCAATGGAATACTTAAAATGGCTAGAGATTTATGAAATAACAGCTTTTTCAAATAAATTAAAGTTGTAGGCACAAGTTAAGCCATACGAGCTGAATTCCTCACTTCAATGAGGGATATCATTAATGGAACTGTGTTAAAAATTTGGAATATAGGTAAGATATGGATAAATTTATCATTAAAAAAATTCAACAAATCAACCCTGATGCGAAGAGACAAATTTCAGAAGATACTTTAGATTTCTAAGTCATTTTCACAACTCATTAGCTTACATAGTAAATTATAGTAAGATTTGTTGCATTGATGAGTAAATAGACCTTGTATTACCTAAGATGTACTTTATTCATGAATTTGTTCTACATTTGCAACAGATAAAATTAAAAGGTTTTGAATTTACTTCAATTAAAGTAGCAAATTGAGACTATAATATCTTTAAAGATAGCTGATGTATAGAGATACTTTATCTGGATCTTAGACATGGAGAAATAAATAATGCAAACATGTGAAAACTTCCTCAGCATGAGTGATATTTTAAACTAAAATTAAGTAGTTATAAAGAACTGAAAAGGGGACTAGAGGGAAAATCATTTAAGGCAATGTAGGTCATTATCAGTGAGTTTACTATGAATTTTGTTGAAGTATTGGCACTGTAATGATACAATACTTTCCTCATTTGTATAACTAAAATTAAGGTATACCTATTCATTCGTGAAGAATAAATTTTTCACTCATTCAGGGATATTCATTGCAGAGAAAATATGCTACAAGTTGTTTCTGATACTGTGTGGAAAGTTGTTTTCCTACTCCTTGGTCTCAATGAAATAAGTATCATCTCTATGCATATTTACTGGCCAAAGTGTTTTAGTTAAAGAAGATTATGCCAAAACAATGAATAAATAATATTTTGCTTGGAATTATATTGTAGCATCATTACATTTTAGTTTTATTAAAGAAACACAAAACTACAGGTGGAACACCATATTATGAGTAGAATTTATCTCTTTATGATTTTATGCTCAAATGTATGTATAATCATGAGTTAAATTTGCTTTAACTACAATCAAATGCTGAAATTTGGGACTTTTTTCAAATTAATACATTTATTTTCTTTAAAACTAACTTTGAAACTTTCTTAAAAACAAAAATGATCCAGAAAGGTAGCTCTAGTAAAAATTAAATATCTGCAAAATATTATGTATGAATCCTTCCATAGAAAATAAGGGAAAACATTAGTTTACATGATGCTAAGCAGATATGAGTATAGACTAATGTAAATGATCTACATATACCAAAACCACACTAAAAAATTTCACATTCAGAGGCCAAATGAAAAATTAAGTACTCTACTCATTTTGATTTGCATCTAGGGTGTGTTTTTGCTTCACAGCAAAACAAATACAGCATCTATTGATTTTAGGATGCAATAAATGGTGAATGTTTACTGTGCTCCATATTATTATTGAAATATTTAATCCATCTCTTCTTCCCAATATTTGTATCTTGGCAGATGCTATGCCAATATTTATGCATGAACAAATGAGGATTTCTAATTAATGGTTTTCAAATCTATTCCTAATTGGTGCATAATCAATACATATGCAGGTAAATATGATTGATGATAAACAGTTATATAATCATGAATAAGTTAACATGAATGAATGTAATGTTTAGGGATTAGGACTGATCATTAATTCCGTGATGTTACTGATATAATATAAAATGCTTGACTTTAACTTAGCAAAAGGAATCAAAGGAAACAATTCCAACTAAATCTGCAATGGTTAAGTTTGAATAAGAATTGTTTTGAGTGTGGAGAAAGTTAAGGAATTGGAAAAATATAAGAATTTGGTCAGCTGATGGTGGTATGTATCAAAATGGTAGCTATACAACATGATACTAAGTAAAATTAATGACATGACCTCCTTCCTTTTTGATAAAATGAATGTTCAAACCATATTTAATGAAACCCACTTGATTCTTCTCCTGGAAGATGTCCATCTTCTTCTTCTTTTGAAGCTGTTGAAGCTGCATCGGCTTCCATCTCCATCATTCATGGCATGGCCACAGCAGCTTATTCACTGCAGCTCCTGCAAAAACCAATGGAAATATTAGAATGGAGAATATAAACAAAGAGACATGGCATGAAAAAAAATTTGAAACATTCTTCCTGCATGATTAAAATCTTGCAATTTTATGAATCAATTCAAAGGAGGACAATCTGAGATGAAAATATTTTCAAGGAGATTTTTGGCAATTCTTATATGAAGTTTTGCAGTGGAAGATTTCAATATTTTAGGAATACAATATAGACGAGAAATTCTTAAAATAATAATCTTCAAGGATGTTGAAAATTTATTGGAAGGATGAAAATTTCCCAATAATAGTCCCTAAAATTGATTGAATCAGGAAAATATTGACAAATATTAAGAAAACAGAGATTTATGCCGCATAAAATGTACAAAAAGGGGCTTGTAAACAAAATTTAAACGATAAAGTGAAATAAAGACCATATCTTATGATCCAAAATAAGTTTGAAATCTTTCCCTAATAAAATTAATGAGTAAGAAAGGTAGAGTGGGTGTTTGGTGTTTATGGAAGAGTATCTCCTATATATTTTAACGAAGGGCGAATATGTACGTTAAGAGAGAGCTGTAAACAAGTACCAACAAGAGATACCACAACTTAATTAGCGCAGGAATGACGAGGGAGAGATTCTTCAATGTTTCCGCTATCGGAAAACATCGCAGAGCAGTATGGTGGGTGGGGGAGGTGGGAATTCGATCTCCTTCACAATACCAAAGCAAAATTACTCCTAAAATTAATGGAAAGTCTCCTGCCCGTGAATTAGCACCTCCAAATTAACTTCTCCAATGTTTGCGTGGTATCCTGTCAAGTAGCTGCAAAAAATACTCTCAGGGACCCTAGCAGGGGCATAAACGGATGACAAGTTCCACAAAAATGACTGATAAATGATGTCACGAGAGTCCTAATTTGTGCAATAATTAATAGAGACAGGCACGACAATTTTCTGAAACTCTAAAGAGAATGATTTCGAAAACTGTTCGGAAGGAATGAGCGTTCCCATACAAAGGTTGCGCAACTCTACCGAGGGAGTTTATTCTCTCCGCATGGAAACTTATTCCAGAGCACAATAAATGCGTCAGAAACTCAATGCTCCTCGAAATATATCCACCAAACCGAGGCATGAACCACCAAACACCCCTGGGGGACAAACAAACAGCTTTCCACGTCCGAGAGAAATTTGATTACACCGACAAGCGAATAGGTTTTGGAAGAAAATCACGTTAAAAACCCCTTCAAGGACTAATATACCCACGGAGTTTGATATGCAGACGAACGTGTGTACGGAGAAGTGAGAGGTGGGATTCACTCGTATAAAGTATGGGCAAAGAAGGGAAGAAACCCACCCTCAGCGACTTTGGAGAGTGGGGATAGAGAGAGAGAGAGGAAGAAGGCACAGAGCCACCCACCCACTCCCAACTACACACGGCCGGCCTCGCGTCTCCGGGTTCGACACGACAACGCTCTCCTAAAAAAATTCCTTCCTCGCTAACCGCTAAAATCTCCCACTTACCTTCGCTTCCTCCTTCACAAATTCTCTATCACCATTAAATCACCAATATCCCGAATATCCCCGCACGAAAAATCCAACAAACATTCGACAAGAGGCAACGAAACTCAAGCAAGAGGAAACAACATCCACACGAGTCTCTCTTAGACAGCAGAGACCCCTCACGCCACTATCGCGAGGCTGAGGGCGGGAGGAGAGGGGAGAGCCGACGCGGGAGGGGAACTTGCAGGAGTGTGGGGTCGGAGTGTTGGACGGTTGGGAAGGCGGAGGGGGGGCAGGGGAAGTGAGGGGAAGCGACGGAGGGGAGGGGGCGGTAGAAGCTCCTCTGGCGGCAGGGTGGGGAGACTTTTCCACGGCCCCCTTCCTCCCTTTCCCCACACTCTCTCTCCCTGCTTGCTGCCTCTCTTTCTCTCTCTCTAACCCCCACGCCACGTATTCTGTGCGGTTTCCCTTCCTTCTCCAGCAGCGTCCTCCTTTTTTCAACTCCTCTTTTCGCGTTGGCACAGGAATTGACGAAGATGTACAACGCTAACTTCTCCATTCTTCCTATCCACCGTTCGGTTCGCGAAGGGAGAATGGTCGGGAACGGATTTTTTTCCCCGCGTGGAAACCGATGGAAATCTTTCCGTGGCGCCATTATTGCTGGCAAAATTGGAATAAGTTCCCTATTTGCCGCTAACTGACATAAGTTTCGACTCCACTTACCTTTTGGTCAGCGCCCTGAAAACGGGCGGGTCGATTTTTTTTCTCCGCACAGCACGTGTGGGCAAAAACGGCTCCTAAGATTAATTTCTGGTCGATAAGTTCGGAAGTATCGCTGCCGAAGTAATTGTTCGAAGGACTTCCGTAGTAATGCAGGGGTATGGGAGACGTTCGCGTTCCACGAGGTTTTTAACGCGATCCTCGATGGTGAACCGATGAGAAACTCAAAACGCACACGAATGTCAAGATGGTTAACTGTTGGGTGATTAAGACACGAGACGAAATTCGTTCGTTGGAAGAGTTTTGGGGAAACGCATTGCTCAATGCAGCATCCTATGGAAAAACAGCATGAGTCGCTGGAATATCCTGTTGGGTTCCCGTGGACGTGAGACTTACTTGGGTACACGGCTACCCCTGGGGCGAGCGATAAGAGGTTCGGATGGCAATTTTTCAAAAGCTGAGCAAATCCATAATGAATCACGAGTGATAGTTATTTGGAGCCCCGTTGAAAGGCTAAGTACACCCTCTTTGCTCGTGAGAAGGAAAAACTGCAAGAGCGCGCTAACAAAATGGAAGATGGCGAAGCGTGGACAGATAACGGACTAAGGAATAGGGGAATTTAGAAGTAAACCATGTTCTCACGCCCTGTGGGCCCATAAATGTAAAATCGACTTGCAAACGAGAGACGAATGGAAAATAGTTACGTGGAAATAAGTTGGCGTAATTTAATTAAACATTCCAACGACAATGGAAAACAGTAGGTGAGGTTTTCTGTATTACATTGTAATGCAGCTTCGATTTAAGACTGATTTGCTATTGGTTCCGAGTCATTCTTCCAAATCATAAGTTGATATCCTTCGTGGAGTCTCATTCTTTATTGTATTTAGTAGGTTTACAATTCACAGAATGTCAAAAGACTACCTGTAGGAATGATGAAAATTGAGAATATTTCTCGAAGATTAATCGTTATGAAAATATACCATTCCACACCCTTACAAGAAACAGCATAATAATGCGGAGAGCTCACTAAATATTCATGAAAGCCAAGTAAAAAGTAAGGAGGACAATCACGAAAAAGCAATAAAGTAACACGCTAATCTCTAACCACAGTCTTTTCACAAAGAATAGTTTTTAACTCCGTTAGAGAAATCTATCATCCTTCACAAAAATCAGGATGAAAAATCATGTTATGCTCTCCTTCGTAAAGCACATACGAGCTCGTATTTTAATAGATTTCCCTAAGCACTCCGTGTCCCTGAATGGCTCAGACACCGGATAGACTTTGTACCACGTGTACTCACATCGCCAGATTAGACACTGCGAAGGAGAGTTGCGAAATCCGCAGGAATGTGAAAATAGGCACGGAAAAATAACCGATATCTTCGAGGACATTAAAAACGCCACATTGCAGAATTAAGCTTCCGAATTTTCTAACATTTACGACCGATTTCGCAACTCAAGTCCCTGGATGAAAAGTTCTCTACAGGGTAAGCAAAGAGAACAGTCGTTTTCACCGATGATATGGAGGTTGAATTATCGGAGAGATGGATGTAAGGGATTGAATTGACCTTCCTAATCCTTAACAGCGAGGTTGGGCAAATTTCCTGGACCTCATTGGCGGAAAGGAATGGTGGAATGCACGGAGAGTTCCGGTATCTTCCAACGGCTGTATTACCATCACGTTTAGGTCTTCGGATCTCCGGATTCCAATGTGAGGGATTAGCTTCCGAAACTATAACACGCCTAAATTATGAAAATACTTTCGAGTGCATTCTGACGTGGTCTGTGCGGGAATTCCTCCATTTTCGAATGCAGATAACTTTCGCTTTTCTGACACAGTTTACCACATAATATTGTATTAATTGAGTCAGTTCGCATAAAATGAGTTTCAAATTCTCAAAATAGTTGTTGATTTGTAGTAAAGTAATGTATTGATTAGATTTTATTAAAATGTAGGATTGAAAGTCAGAGGAATATCAAAATTTCGTGAAAATATTCAAGTTAAGGATTAAGATTCTCACTTCAGATTCAGAAAACTCACGAATTCGACGAACTGAATATTACGACTTAATTTTCCAGAACTCTGTCCCTTATACTGTAAGACATTCATTCGAATTTCTATGTAGACTTCAATTTTGAGGAGAAATAACTCACCAGCAATCGGTTAGAATCGTAGAGAGAAAATAACCTACCACTACTCGATTAGGATTGTAGGGAAAGGAGGAAAATGTTTTCCAAATGAAGGAGAACTTTATCGAACTCTTAATCGCTCTCTTACAGCCCATTGTTAACCATATACTCTAAGAAGCGATGATCTAGCGAAGATAACTCAGAAAAACTAAATCTGGTAGTGAGTAATCGTCGACTTCCGTTCGAGCGCACTTACCTAAAACAGATCAACTTCCGGTGGCAGCAATATCGCATTCTGTACGATATTAGGTGAAGATAACAGTTAAGAGAGTACAACAGATCTTATGAGATATTAATATAAAATGAACGAGTTTGGGAAACCGTGTTCTATGAAACATTCCTGATTATCGGGGAGTTAGGAGCGAATGCATTCTGAAACCTTTCTTAACTTGGTAGCATTTTAATTCTTTATTCTAGGATCTCTTCAGGGATTTTTTTTAGAAGTAGAGAATTAATCAAAGGAAAGAGACATTTTGTCCACAAAGAAGGGAGAAAAATTCTAAAAACAATACATCTTGATTATCATAGTTGGTCTCCATTAACTTTGAGTGTTATCCACAATTTTAAAAAGTCATAATTAACTAACTTATGAATTTTCTCTTGAAGCTTTCTCCATACATATTAGAAATAAGGGAAATTTTAAAATTGTATCAGATCCTGATTCTCATACTCTCTATTAATGTTAACATCTTCACATACCTTTACACATACTGATCGGAACATTTAATAATCTACCTACTATTACGTCCTAAAAAAACTATTAAACTGCATTTACAATTTTAAAATATAGTTATCCGCTAACTGATAGAGCTAAAGCTGTTTAAGTGGTGGTATAATACGCCTTCTTTGTTGATTAGTATCATTTGTGTAAAAGAGAGCTACCAATGATCTATAAAATTTTATTCCTTTGTTCTTTCCTACATTGTTGATCAAAATAATTCTGCTTAATCAGATGTAGGTTCCTAATTTCCTTTTACTTGACGTTCAGATAGTTTCGTGGCAATCTTATTGCTAGAGATTCCAAAAATCTATGAAAAAATTCGAATGAAAAGCACACTTTATTACTTCCTAGAAAAGCTATAGCCCTATAGAATTCCTCTCATCGGATAGTGAATTTGCACGAAATCCGTTTCTAAAAATCTCTCGTTACTACATTATGAATTCCACGAATAGATCAAAAATATTTTAATTTTTCATTTTTATCGATGTTGATTCAGTATCTACTTCATATTTTCATACGTTTTTCGGCAACTTAATTCTATTTCTTTTTCCAATCACTTTCATTTTATTTCAAATTTTCATTGCCATATTAACAAAATTACACATACTACCAAGTATAATGAGGCGTAAGTACAGCTAAAACTGCAAATTTTGATCGAATATCGTAAAATTACGGTTCAATTAATTATCGTTCAAGTAAACGAGGAAAATCAGTCCAAATACTGACTATAGGGAATAAAAATTAATACTAGTTTGAAGCAAAACTTTAAGAAAAATATAACGTAATGTCCTGATTTTCATAAATAAAATAATAAATCTTTATTATTTCTTATATCCGAAGCATCAAGCATGATATGCTTATAAACTTACACGTACACCATTTTATGACATCGCATAGGAATAGTAATTAAATAAGAGCAGAATTTAGGCCAAAAGAATAAACACACAATATATATTTTCAAGTAGGTCGTTCTACCTTATTTCACTGGACTCGACGAAATAAATTTTTAATTATGATTGAAATGATTACTTAGAAATTTATTATTTTTCTTATGATATACCGATATCTTCTTACTACCAATAAGAATGCAGATTGAGTTTAGCCAAGCAATACTTGTTAAATTAATTTAAAAAGATATCGATTATTGTGTGATGCATTGCTAGCAGTATCACAATCAAAATATTCTTCTTGCTACTTGGAATTTCTCCTTTCAAATATATAAAAATCCTTACATCTTCGAAAATGTCTGATGTAAGTATATAACTTTTCTATACTCCAAAACCTGCTCAAATTCGCTGCAATATTTTATTTATTTCTCCCCCAATCACATTTTCTGGAAGATGACGCAATTCGTTGGTTCCAACGGTTTATTATTATACTGGTATCGATAGTAGTTCGTGTTACTCCACTCTCCATCTCTCGAGTGAAGAAAATAGTCACGTGACAGAGAACGTATGCATCACAGATAAGGCGAGAACAAAAGCATATTTCGATGAACGTGTTGAATTCAAAATTAGTTTCTCCGTAACTAAAGGTATAGACAGTTCACAAAGTACTCTTTAACCTTCAATAAACCCTTATATTTTTACGCAACCTTCAATACTGGTAAATAAACATCAGATCAAATTATCACAGAAAATTCCTTGTCGATAATTTTATCTTGATTGTTAAAGATAAACAAGTTGAGACGTGAAAAAAGAAGAATACATTCATTTTAATAGTTTCCCTCTGACATGTTTTCAAAATATATCAAAAGGCTAGATATTAACATATTTCGATGTTTTACTTGTAGAATTGATCTTATGGAATCCCTACGTCTCTCTGTTTAAATAAATTACATCAGAAAAATACTAAGAACATTTTTCTTTTACCCTTCATTATTGAGAAAAGATTTCTTCGACAGAATGGCTTCAAATTAAATTCATCTATAATAGTATGATAACTTATTTATAACTATCTACGATGTAGACGCAATTCTTGAATGAACATCAATCTGCCAACGGATATCCTTCATTATTTTACATTCTCCAGGGTATTTTATTTTATTTACTCATTCCACGGGTCAAGCAAAAACTCCGTAAAGGAATAAGTAGGGATACTTAGGGTACACAGAATTCAGAATTCGTTATCAAAGTTCAAGAATTCTAGGCTAACTGAGACTGGCATAGCCATAAATAGTAACAGTGGAATAATAAGGAGCAAGTGGACATCGATGATGTTTGAGTGAGACTAAAGAAGGACGAAAATAGAAAAAGGGAAAGGTATTAAAGACACGAACATTAATAATAATCTATTTCGCGCAATTACATTCATGTAGAAACAAAATCCTTATCGACTCCATGTGATCTGGCCTAAATTTGTGGAAGGCCATCTGAAACAACTCCAAGACAGCTCTTCGTATTTTCTACGGAATTTATTTCGGTAGATTACACATGATTAAAAAAAAAATTGCGGAAAAGTCGAACTGTCTTGGCTTTGTTTTAAAAGCTATATTGAATTGGCGACCCGTCACAACCAAGAAAAATCTAAAAAAGGGCTAAAAAATAAATAAAATTGAAAAAATTGCAATTAAACAAATTGTAACACTGCAAAGAAATAATTCGTGGCCATTATGGGTCGATCTAGGATATTCAAATTTGAATCGCGAATCTTCCATTTTCGGTAATTTATGCAGCTAGGAATCGAGGACGAAATTTATTGGAAGGTTTCGTTACAAAAAGTGAGGGTAAGAAATAAAGTTAGGGTCCACTCACGGAACATGCAACGGCGCACTCGCAAGTGTCTCCCAGCTCACGCTAACCCTAGATATTACTAAAGCCATCGGACACGTGAATTTTTTCAATACCTAACATTTGCTTACGTGACTCGAGTCTTGTACTTTCTCATTTTTATTTGCGGATGAATGCCGCGCGCTTTCTTTCCGAAGATACGAAGCGATAACGAAGACTGAGGATCGAACTTGACGTGGGACTTCAAAACTATTGCTCTCATACTCGGACAATTATCATTCGATGTTAATATTACGTAGCAACGTCTCTCTCTCTCTCAGAAAATGAGTCGATTTCTAAATGAATGCCTAATGAGGTGGGTGTGGAGACAAAATGGAAGGTATGACTGGATTGATAAAACTTATAGAGATAATCTAGATTTAGATACAGATAATTTGAGATACAGTAAAACCCGTTTAAAACTCTACAGCTTAATATACGCTTTCCTCTCGGTCCCGTCTCCATTCGCAATAAACACAATGATGAAATTCCGTTTAAGACGCTCTTCTACCCGCTTATAAGGCGGATTTTTCCCGTCTCCAGATGCACTGCAACCGGCTCAGTCGAAGGACTGAAAATTCTTTAAATTTTTCTTTCCTAATTTTCTACATGGTAAAAATTACTTCGTTGTTGGGGGGTAAAATGACCAAAATTTGGTAAAAAAGGAAGTATGGTTATAACTATATGGTAAGTCTTAGTCCGAAGACTATCCCTAAGAATAGGACGACCTAGACCTAATAAGAAGACAACCAATGTTACACGACATTAACCGCACATTCTACAGATTCTGGATATCTACAGCTGTGACAAGTAAAGCAAACTATCAAAGAAGCAAAGCATATAGCAAAGAAGCTTCCTCTTCGTTTCTAAGGTGTAAAGTTTTATTTCAAAATCAAAGAGCCGGTAAACCCTTTCTCTTATGTTTTCAAATTTACAAGAATAAAAATTGTAATATTCCTGTTATAACGCGATTCCGCTAGTAACGAGGTTTTACTCGGTTCTCTGAATATCGTCCTAACCGGGTCTTACTGAATTTTGCGGGATTAAAATTCCTAAACACTAAAATAATTCCTTAAAATAGAATAAAGTCTGCCAAATATTGCAAATGATGACAATGAGAGGCAAAAATTTCAAATCCGACCTAAATAACAAAAATAAACAGAATGTACTGGCTAAGGAACCGATGAAACCGATGGTGGTAGGTTTTACAGAGTTTTATTCCCCGATAAACTCAATTAGCGAATAATATTATTGTTGCGATGATTTGAAATCTTATTCGATTAAATATACGGGGTGGCTCGAGCCCGTCCCGATCTCAATGATAGAACTTAAGTTAAGACCCGATTCTTGATTAACGATTAATATTTATTCTGCTTTTTTTGGCCCACGATTTCGATCCCGTAGAGAAGGAACTGTTTCTCGACTCGATTTCTGAGTTCGAGTCAATACAGACCTATAACCTACTGGGAACTATGTTAATAGATAATTGATTATGTGAGCAACAAAATATAAGTTGCACTCCATTTTTACGATCATATTTCTGATGTAATTACAACTTAAATGTTACATAACACTCTCCAATTGATTCCTTACGATGCATGACAAGGATATTGTTCCACATTTACCCTAAATAATTCCTCTTCTACAACTTATTAAAACGGTATAAAAGATGACTGACCCCAACATAACCATGATAGTAACAGTGGCATAATAAGGAACTAAATAGCTATGATGATTAAGTGAGGTAAAAGGTGGAAACTGAGAAAGTTATGGAACGCCATCTAAAATAACATCAAGATATTTCTTCGTATTTTCCACAAAATTTATTTCGATAAATTCTGCACACTTATAAAACCGAACTGGTGGAATTCAATGGTATAAAAGATGTAAACGAGCTAATCAGAAAGTTAATGAAACTTAGAGGATTGACCATGCGATCAGAAGAGAATGAAAGCATTTAAATAGAGAATTAATAAAGAAAAGTATGGAGTAAAACCCTACACTTGATAATAACCAAAAAAAGACTTATAAGGAAAAGAAATAACAACGAATTAGGACTGCGAAGTGAAGAATTCGGATTTCAATTCAGTATTTTTATAACCTTATTTAGGAACCATCCGCTGCTTTCCCTCTTCGTAACTCATTTAGCAGTGCGTACATATTTATCATCAAGATACATCGATTTCGCTTATTAAAAATTACGTTCTTAAGGAAACGCTTAAATTCCTATATTCATCTTTTCCGTTCTGCGTTGCTTAAAGTTTGAATAGAAAATTCTACAGCACGGCCTCAATTGAAACCTATTAACGAAAGTCTTTTGTCCGCCCCATAAATCTTGCATCGTAGAGAGGACTCTTAATTCACTACGAAGAGGATACCATTAGAGAGAAGATACTATGTATTTTCTACGTGGGAGATGGAGGATACTAGGGTAGCAATGTTCATTACAACAAATTTTGCAGTTGCCCTACATGTGGCATCTGGTAGAAATCCTAATTACTCATTAAATTTATGAGCAGCTGTAAGAAACATCCTCATGGCTACAAATTCTTACTTTCTTCTTCAAGCTTTGAACTCTAGAACCCTCTCTTTATCAGTACTTTACTATATTTTAATCTGAAATATACATCATTAAACAGCATATTACCTGAAATGATGAACTGTTTTGAATTCCTAGGGCTTCTGTAAAATTTCGTTTGAATATGTAATTGGTAAAAAAGTGGTTAAAAATTCTTATGTTAGGATTAAATGTGTCAAAATTATACATTTACGAGCATAAATTTCTCCAGCTCAAGTAAAAACCTCATCAAACTGTCAGACAGTAACACATGAGAAATATACAATCAAAGATAACCTGGAAACATCTTAAAGATCACTTACCGCTATAATCAAAATATAAGGGTGAAGGAGTGTAAATTATTCATAGTATTCTACATAAAGAAAGTATTGATTAATACCGAAAAGTATAGAGATAAGTATGAGACAATACGAAGCTGTGTATACAATGCAGGAAACCACAGACAATGGCTACGTGAAGTAAATTGAAAACAGGATAATGAATAATTACTGGAACACCAAATGCATTACAATTAGGCATTACACAGAGTTGGGTACTTAACCAGCGAAGTATTCTTAATTAATTAAATGTATGACTCTACTGTTCAGACATACGGATATCTGGTCCCTCTTTCCTGATAATATCAGCTATATAAATCAAATAGTTAACCAGGGGGTTAGAAGTTTTTAACACCCCCTGGCATATGCCATACGGCGGGTCGCGGGGTATTACTGCAAATGTGTAAATGATATTCTTCATGCTAAAGTAATGTGGCACTGAAGATTGATCAACGAACTAACTTTGAGGTTTCTCCCAACAGAGGTAAAAGCAGTCACAAAGCTAAACCCATTCAAGTTTGACCAACTCCCTACAAATATGTCCCGACGAGAATCTTCAAACGGTTTCCATTTCTAAACGCACTCGGTAAAAACGCAGTCGTCAACACGCATCCCCCAACTGCAAAAGGGCGAGAGCACAGGTCAGCGAAACGAGTGGGACAAAAGATCTATTTCCACATGCGCGGCGTTACGCTCGATTCGGACACTTCAAGGATATGCCGTAATGGAAAGGTGAAAGGCTATTTGCAGCGGTCGACGGAAATGACAGCTCCGTGCCTCCGAGGGCACTTTTCCGACGGAAAAACAATCGAAAAACGCCCAAATTTGCGCTCCTCCACAGTGACACTCGAGTCCGATTGAGTTCCAAACGCTTCTGATTCATTCTCCCAAAGTGATTGAAGATGCTCCCAGAAGGTTTATGAGCTGCTCGATTTTAAACGTCGGCGTTTTCGGCGATTCTTTGCTCCTGCGTACAACTTCTTCGTTCCATATGTTGAGTACGTAAGTTTTCGTCACACTTCATATACTTCATCTACAAGCGATTTGAATGGTATTCGAAATCTTTCGAGATGTGCGTTAAATCGAGACATGTTCGAACGGAAGTTGGAATGGATACTGTTTTTAGACTTCCGGAAATTAGCTCTCGCAAGCAAACTTTAAGCTCTTTTGAAAGCGAATGTGTTCCGTGAATGGTGGCGATTGTAAAAATAGTTTAAAGGGGACTTATTTCGATACCTTTCTTATGTTGATATACGGCTACCTTCTTTAGATAAGGGGATGAATTGTTGCATTGCGTTAGACCGACTGCTTGGACCGTTACTTTGTTGTAAAAGTGAGCTGATGCAATTAATAAATAAACTGAGAAGGAATAATAGCAAACAATTACATTGTATTCGATTTGCAACTATATATGGCCCTGATACTTAAGATTCAGGAGAGGAACTTATTCGTGACGTTGGAATTCCGGATAGTATTTTATAAAAACCCGTACAATAAAGAAATACATTATAAAAAACAAAATTCATAGTGGTAGATCACCAGGTACACGGAAAGTAAACTAAGGTAAATATATCTTGTGAGAAGATAAAGGATGTAACAGATTTCTAGTAGGGTAGCATTATCGAGAAAGATGACGGTTATTCCTCAGAGTTCAAGAGAAGAATAAGTCTTGCAAAGAGAGCTTTTCAAATAAAGAAAATTCAAACAGTAAATAAGCGTATAGTGTATAGTAATATAATGAGAATGGGAATAAATTCTTGGCAAGTTTTGCTTAGTTTGTAATAATACATGAATGAAAAGCATGGACCATATGAAGCGATGAAATAACAAACTTTTAAGCTGGGAAAACTATCAATCAAATGCTAAGTTAAATTCAAATTTTACTTCAAACTTTTAGAGAGAGAGAATTGGTATTATTCAGACAAGAAAAGCTCACCGGACTCTCACTGCGGCAGTACCTCTTCATAAGAAAAACATACCGGAAGCGAAAATGGTAAACAAAATATAAGACCGAGAATTTTCCAAGAAATTGGTTGGGGATAAGGCATAGATACGGCACGTAGAGGCGTGCGCTTAGCAATAATACGGAAATGAAAAAAGGCTGACAGGGACTTGAACCTGGATCTTTCACTTCCGGAAAGTGGAATCAATGTTCGTTTTCCTTTGGGAGAATTTTCTATTCAAAACTCATAATGACGAAAATGAGATGCACTTCATAAAAGAAAGTAAGACGGGTGCATATTGTAACTGATAGAATTCGTGACTTAAAGATAAGCATTTATGACTTATTCAGTTGTAGAGAATGAAATCCACATATTAAGCTTTGCTGATGTACGTTAATTGATAATGCTCTTTCTAGTCTTTATTTACATTAACGTCAACTGAGCTTGAAAATTTGTCCTCAAACACTGCGCGATTTGCTTGGTGATACTGATCGAGTAAAATATATCATAAGCAAATACATATTAATCATAACAAATAAGATGCTCCATTTTTTACGCGATAATTGAACTATTGATAGAAACGCATTAAAAGTGTCTGTGGTATTGCTATCGTTACCACCGCCATCTGTGGACAATACTTTTGATCTACCGCTACACATGTATTAGTGTCTCGTTGGGATTATGTGCATTTAAGTTCCTCACTAAACGCCGTTTCCTTTACATTTTGATAACCTATTCCACAAACAAATCCAGAAACGTTTTCCTTCATCCTTATCATTTCCATACCATCCTACCTTCAATTATTTTCTTTGGACTTCTATTTCTCAATATTCGACCAACACTTTTCTTCTCTATTCTCTTTTTTTCTTTAATCCAAACCCTTTCTTTCTCTAGTTTCCAGCACCTCCTTGGTTACTTTTTTATCAAATCAACACCCCCCTTTTCCTTACCCCCATAATACAAATTTCCATTTACTTTCCTCATTTATGGCCAATCATACTTAGCTAAATTGTTAACTTAGCTGTTAACGCAATATTAGGCAATCTTCAGGAGATTCTTAACCTTTAAAATTTTTGCTTTAGGAGATTCTTAGTTTTAAATTCCTCTACTGTACTAATTTTTAAGTGCCTCCACTAGATGGAAACCTAACAGACAGAACCGCCTAGTAGATGATTAGTCTTAAAGTCATTTAACTTTTATTTTTTTGAAGCAGACGAGAGAACGATATATCGGTAACGCTAAAAATCACTTGTTTGCCTTGAAGAATGGTTTTAATAGATATTACTTTATGCCATAGTTTTAAGGAAAATTAATAGCGAAAATAAAATACATGTATTTGCTATATAATCCTTCAAGATTAACTGAACAGCAGATTAACTCATGTCACTTCTTCAGCTACTTCACTCATCCATTCAACACCACAATAGGATGAAGTTTTTACAGTCGCGGTGGGAATCGCGGCATTTTCTATTTGAAATTTTGCAGATATCAAAAGAAAATTTCTAAAATAATGGTAGTAACTTAACTTTCTATGACAATGGTACGATAGGGTATCTGTATATACTTAGACGGTAATTCTGTATTCTACAATTTGTATACTGACAAGCTCGAATGCACACGAATTTGAAAAACGCAAAATTAGAATAATTCGAATCTTTTACGAACGATAAACCTATTGATTGGTTTACCTATTATTGATTCACTTTCTCCATAAAAAAATCTAAATAATTACTCAATACGTGATCAAAAATTGTCACTCTTCAATCAAACATATGTGGCACGGTAAGAGTTAGCCTTTTCTTGCTTAATAAATAATATCTTTCCTCAAAAACTTATCTGAATTACAAAATCAAACCTGAACATATAGAGCATCATTTCATTCGTTTCCAAAGCATGAAGATTAAGAGAAAGTTAAGTATTTGAAGGAATAAAATTTGCAATTTTCGACCATACTGCGTAAAAAACGATATTTTTTAAGTCATAAGAGTAATTCAGTCAGATTATTTTGATTTGTCTCGAACTGATTTATCGTAGGAATAAGAAAAGGGAAATTTCAAGGAAAAAAATCCCAATTTTAGGGAAAGCAGGATGCTTTGCAATAATTTCCAACTTTTATTCCGTAGATAAAATACACACACTATAAAAAATTCACTTATTGGTATTTCCATAATATTCATGAAAATAACGATAGATCAAAAGATTGGTTCTTAATTTGATAACAATATTTTTAGCTTATTCACGAATAATCATAATGTAAAATGGTTGTTTTCCATAAAAGTAAAAATGTATACGAAGATGAGAATGTAAAAACATAAGGTAGAGAAACAAAAAGATAAAAAGTATTCCATTAAATTGTCTTTGATTCTATATAATTATCAGATGACCTCTTTTTAGGTGAAATTCGGCAAAGGGATCTCTCTTCCATATAGCCTCGTATGATATTTTTAAATGAGAATTTAACATAAAATGAAAAGGTAAAAAAAAAAGATTAAAAAAACGTTGCAAAGATTTCGATTTGGAGGAAAAATCTCCTCAAGTATAAGCCAACAGATAAATTAATCTGTGTTGCAGGAAAACAAACAAGAAAGGGGATGAAAAAAGCACGGAAACACAGAGAGGAAATTAAAGAAATATATAACCGGATTGTGTAACGCTGGTTGCCTTAGATCAAACTTTTTGAAGAACATTCTGCTTTCGTACAAAGGGAGCCTCTTAATTTATAAACTTTGGTCATTTTTCACTCTTCGATGAAACAGTATTTACCAGGTGGACAATTAAGTAAGAAAAACGAATCTCCAACAGGAGTGATGAAAGGGTATCACAGAGCATGAACTCTGTAAGATTCCTCTCACAAAATACTGCACTCTATTTCTGGTTTATTCGATATGTGTACAACTTGAGGTTGCAGCGTAAGGAAACACCTCCAAGCTAATTTTTAATCTAACGTGCTTCCCTGAGAAAAAAGGCACGAAGAATATTTCACCCTGACTTAGAGTTTGTATTAGCTCCGACAAAGACTGTTCTGCTTCGCGATATCTTAATTTTATTCTCATAAAATGAGTCATTCCAAAAAATTAATTTATGAGAAACCATTATAGAGATAAGGTTAAGCGTAAGAGGAGGACACAGATGATGTAAAAATAGTTTGGTCCATCGAATGAGGCGAACAATTGGCTAAAGCGGGTTGCAGTGCATCTGGAGAAGGGAAAAATACACATCTAAAGTGGGCATCAGAGCGTCTTAAGCGGTATTTTACCATGTTTTTCGTTTAAATAGACCGGAGAAGCCTGAAAATTGCATAGTAAGCAATTGCATCATTAAAACGAGACACTGTATTCAGCGGGAGCGTTTAAAACGGGTTTTATTGTACCAAATAATATAAATCAGATGCCAATTGGATTTGTCATAATTATAAGCCGATAGAGTTGTCTGATATATCAGATTATTCGAACTATTGTCCAATGCACGTGTAGTCACCAGCAAAAACTGCAGGATATTGCTGAGCAGTAGTGGAATCACATTAATGTCTATTACTACGTAATTTCATGAGATTTATTTACTATACAATTGAAAAGTCTCGTCTAAGACGGACTTCGTTTAAGAACATGTGGAAGGTTATTTTTCCCTAAATTGCATAAAAATTTTAAGCAATATCTTTTACATGGGAGAAAGGTCAATAAAGATAAGATAAACATTTTCATACTCGATTAATGCAATAGTTACAACATCCACTTTCCTCCTTGTAATACAACATAACTTACTCATAATGAATATATAGACTTTAGAGGTTTCACTTCGTTTATTCGGCATATATATGTAGCCAAATCGGCGTCTCTTATTGTAAGGCAGCAAATTTGAATAAAATATGAATGGAAAAATCATTAATCGCAGCAAGGAGGGTCCCCAGCTATATGAGAAGCAAATATATGAAGATATACATCTTCTCTTCTAAATCAAATTCTTGAATACGTCCTTGATTACGTTAGCTTCCCACTAGAGTATACCACTCCGCGACCCCTTTCTTAGTTCACGGTTATCTTTCGAGGAAAGGACGCAAATATTATTCCAGGAACGAGGAGAAACAAGACGAGGGCAGATGTGGGAGAGAGGAAAGGATAAGATAATTTTTCCCATGAGTTTAAACCTAAGAATGTCGTAAAGTATTTCTCATATAACAAAGGTATGAGATAGAGCTGCTGCCTAGCGAATTTTTCATACTAGGTTATGTGTATGTATATTATACTTCGTGTTTTTCTGGTCATTTTGAAAGTTGAAAACTGTAGTTGGAATCCTCTTATATTGATTATAAACAGTAATTTTTATCTCCAGACCGAGGAAGTCCGCAAAGAGACCACCTGAAACGAGGCTTTTCTAGCAGTATGGAGTAACACGCATAGGATTTCATTCTCTAATAATCCATCATTGCTGCCAAAAAAGACCGGAACGCATTATAAGTCTCTTGTGCATTATGCAATTATTTTTCGTTGAGTGTCAAACTACACTACTTATTTTCCTAAGTCCGAGGCAAGTTCAATGAGGTAGTCGAAGACAGACTTGTCAAAATTTTCAATTTGGCAGCAGCAATTATAAAAAGCTTGCGGGAAATTTGCAGAAAAACAGCAAAAAGGACATTTTTTCCAAAAACTGCATGCAAGAAGACGATTGTTTCTTACCTCTTATGGAAGGTATTATAAATATTTACACATGCCCTATAACGCATACAGTCTATGAGATAAGTAAAAGTACAGAGTTCCTTCCTTTACACATCAGTCACGTGTTGTGACTAAGATGCCAAAACCAGTTAAAATAAATCCGCTAATGCATTATGATCTCACACCCTAGATTCAAATTAAAGATTAGGAACACAGAAACAGTGGGACGAATTCATGTTTTTCCTTTGTAACATATCTTGTTATCGTCAAATTGCAGGATACTAAGTTATAGTTACCATATGAGAACATATTAAACGAAACGCTAATCATTCAATTTCATTATGAATTCAAAATGACGCTGAGGAAGTCCTCCATCTTGTCTTGACATCTACCGCGCAACGTCGCTTTGATTTCAGATGGACTTTTTGCTCTCAAAATCCATACCATAGTACACTATTGTGCCGTAGCATAGAGTTTAGAATAAGCTACAGTACTCCAAACTTGACCTTGACTCCTTCTACTTAACCCTAACTTCCTTGGCATGACCAACAGTAATACTTTCACAATCGAGCAATGTACGAAAAATTCGACGGAGGAGCTTATGAACAATCCGAAAGAAGCGTCCCAAGACTGTTTTAAATAGTGGAAATACCGTTGGGATAAGTGTATACATTAGGGTGGGGAGTACTTTGAAGGAGACCCGAAGCAATAATGTTTAAGTGAATTATTTGTGTTGTAATAAATAAAGTTCGGGAACTTTTTGAACAGTCCTCGTATGAGGCATATTTTTACCGTAATAAATATTCAGTGAAATATTCTATATAATAAATAAACTGTTTTCTAATGATATAAATTTATTTTCCATAGAAAGAGGCAAACATACATTCAACGGGGTTATGGGAGCATATTAATGGAATCGTCTTAAACGAGTTTAACTGTAATTACTAAGCGATATATTTTTATCATTTTATTTTGACCACTGAAATTGTTTATCACAGCTCCCTCTGGTAAGCACCCATGGTTGGGAACCACTAGAACTTACCCATCATCAGGAAAAGAATATCCATACCAAACATTCCATAGCGATTCCGTTTCAGTCTTGAGTTCTATAATAAGTTTTTAGGCCATCATTCCGTTAAAATAGGGAAAGTACATGCTTCGGAGAGGTGTTGTGACCAACACGCATGGTTATGTAATAAATAGGAGCAAATGATTTGCAAGAGAGAGCGGATTTTATTTCGATTTTAAAGAAATTACAACTGGATAACCAATACAGAAAATGGATACTGAAACTTATTTTACCCACTGTATCAGATGATGCTTTGAAATGATTTAACTTCAATACTAATTAAAGCCAAGAAATCAGATAATCATATAATAAGAAGATATACAATTACGTAGCTTCCTCAAAGATTCAATTGACGTTTTCTAGGAAGTAAAAACCCATTATACTAGAGATAAAAGGGATAACTACTAACTACAGCATCAAGTACTATTGTCTCACAGTTAATTTCAATGTGGTAGTGGAGGACAGATTTGTCAAAAATTTTCGATTTGGCAGTAACAATTAAAAGATGCTTGCGAGAAATTTGCAGAAAAAACAACGAAAACATCTAGAAATTTTTGTCTGAAAATGCATACGAGAAGACGATAGTTCCTTACCTCCTATGGAAGGAATATTATTAATATAAACACTTGCCCTATAACACGACATGCTGCCAGTGAGATAAGTAAAAGTATCGAGTTCCTTCACTTACACTTTATCGTTCCACTCCATCAAAAGAGAGATATTGCTTGTAAAGTATTCAGTCTGCAGGCCCGTTCATACCTCAACCCCTACACAATTAGCTGATGAAAGCCATGGAGAGGGAATGAGGCGACTAGCCAAGATGAGGACTTTGGATTTACTTCCCTCATGGAGCCAGAATACTTTGAGTGGAAAACGTTCACCTAAGAGCAGCGACGTGACCTACGATTTACATATAGAATTCGATATGCAGTGATCATAATAAATGCCTTCATTCAGCATCGTTTATACCTCAGTGATTTTCACATTGCAACGGTCATGAACACGAGTGAAACAAACGTAAATAAATGCTACATTTTTCTACACCCTATACCAAATGCAATACATTTCATTAATTGATAAAGGAAAGGTAGCAAAAGGATGACCGATACTAATGGAGGAATAACTTTTCGAGCTTCAATTTCGAGAAATACGCAAGTGAAATGGCTGCAGAATCTAATCTTTCCATGAATGGGGATTAGAGCTCACTGCGTTTCCTCATTCAAGTCGTTGCTTACGAAGTTATAGAAATTTCCTCTTTCCGTCACAACTTCCACGCATAGCGTATTTTTGAATGTGAATCGAGATTCGATACAAGGAAAGAGCGAGACAGCAAGTTACAAAAACAAATTCTTTCTCTGGGATGAATTTAGAAATTGGGTAAATCATTTCTTGGGAAGAAGGGGACGCTGAGACAGAACGGAGGGAATAAGAATTGAGACCAACTGCTGATTGCTCTTAGCCATGTTACCGCCGAACACAAAAGGAGGATTTATGGCCTTTTCAATAGAAACGTGATGAAATGAATCTAATATCATCTGTGCGGCGATGACGCCGAACCACGGCAAATAGTCACGTTTTAAGTGTTTTTTCGCCCATAATGCATACCGTAGCTAATTTTGCAATTATGGAAATGCCGAGGGATATAGCGTTGGCTGCCCGCATTGGCAAATGCTCTTTTAGATAATTTCCATCGCCAAACACGAAGATGCGAAAGTTAACAAACACGATTGAAGAATTTTACTGAAGAATATGAATACTAATTTATTCCGAGGGTTATGTTTCTTCATTTTATTAAAAAAAACAAACGATCTTGTTGGATGAGCAACCTAGAAGTCGGAATTCCTTGTATTTATCTTTCCTTAATTTTCAGATAAATTTAATATATTTTATTAATATATTTCAGATGAATATTATATGTTTTCCTTCAGGTATTTAATAGAAATACGAACATCTCGCCGACCCTGAATATTTTAGGTTGAAGAAATTACTAACCTATTAACTGAAATGAACACTGTTGCTGTGTACACTTAATTGAAACAATTGCATCGTGATAATGCATTTTTCAACTCTACCAATAATTTCGAAGAAAAAACACCCGTATGTATCATGTTACCATCGACTATCAAGAACTATTGAGAATTTAAATACGTAAAATAATAAAAAATGAAAAAATATAATCGTTAGTGAAGGATATGGAAACTAATAAACAAGAAAAAATACAAAGAGAGCTAAACAGGAGAAGGGAGAAAAAGGAAAAGATTCAAAAACTTTCCTGCGTGGGTATTGCGACAATGCATTCCATTGGCGGCATGGAGAAAGACACGAGGACGTTAAAAGAACATAAACACAAAGGAGCGAGAATTCTTTTTCAGATCATTCTATTATGGTAAGGAAACCTCATGTTTCGACTCTATGGATTATGGTCGCGGTAAATGGCTATCGTTTATGGCTGAAAATCTCTCTTCCGCTTAAATTATGGCTATACCATTTCACGCTCTCCGAAATGAACACGGCGTTTTTCTATGCTATTTATTCCTTGTACTATCTCCCCTTCCATTTTCCGAGTATTCCTTCCGAGTAATTCTTTTCGATCAGTATCCACGAGTCTTTTCTTTCATATTCTTGTCTTGTCTTTTTCTTGCATATACCGCTCGGTCCATCTCTAGCATCAGATTTTGCGAAAAAAATAGGTAAGCATCAGTTACTTAAGACACCTACTTGCTCGTGTATAATTTCGCTAAGAAATTTCACAAAACTTCCGATTTCAACACATCTCCGGAATAATTCGACCGCAGGTTTCCCGAAATCATTAATTACTTTTAAGATCATTCCAGTGGATCAACATTAATGATGGATAGCTGACATTTTAAAAATATATTTCTTCGTGAAATAAAGACTGAGAAAGATATGTTAAAACTTTTTGAATTTATAACTTTTAGTTGTTTAAGTCAATAAAAGGTGGACTTTCGGATAGCCAAGTGGCAAGTGTTTTGTTTTAGCAACGGCTGTCAAAGCACTTTCAACAATACTACTATAGATCAAGTTATGCGACTTTGTAAGGGTTTTACTCCGTCAGATTCTATGTCTTGTGACAATATAATCGGTCTTTCTTTACAAATAGAGGTAAATTTCAGCAATCAGAGGCCCTGGACGCTTAAGACCGCTTTAAGGTTCAATAAGGAAATAATTCGCTTTAAAGCACGGCAAAAATGTTATTTTTTGGGCCCTAATTACATCTAGGCTAGCACCTAATGCGCCTAATGGTATATTCGTTCCTGATTCCAACTACCTTTAGGCACCGAATCACATGATATGCCATACATTAACTACAATAGTGATTATTATTGTTAATTGATCCTTAACAGTTGGACTGATAATCAGATTGCAACGCTATTGATTACTATACCATCATAAAATAATACTTTATAATTTGAATTTAATTATTAAATACTTAATATTTAATAAATTACAATAATAGTAAGTTATTGATAACCATAATATGGTAGTGGTAGTATCGTGAAAAGTGCTTCGACAGCTGAGGTCATTTCGCACATGGGTTCCCGCAAACCATAATAGAATTAAATAATAATTAATTAAATAGAATTAAAAGGGTTTTGTAGTTATATATTGCAATTATATTTTTATTTAGTAATTATTTCTGTATCTTGTAATTATATCTGTAATTATATTTGCTATCTTATGATGATGTACTACCTTCGGGAGGTTTTGGGGGTTTTTCCTCCCGACTAGGGTGAATACCAGGCAGGGTATTTTAATTTTCTTTTCCCCTTTTGATACTACCACCTGGCCTGGTGCCTACTTGTAGTATTTAAGAATAAATAAATAAATAATATAGATATCTCCTAGTTACATCGATAGACCATAGCAATACGGGTACTCTACTGAAATAAAACATTTCCACATAAAAGCAGATATTAGAATTCCATTCTTTTAATTAATTTCATGCTTTTTGTGTCATACTTTTTTACTTGGTAAGTCACCGCTGTTAACATCACGTTAATTCCCTACTTCACTTGCACTTCAACAACTACAATTGATCAAGTACAAGACGAACGTGGAGTATTTCATTAGACTTTAATAAAAATTGAAATATTTATTCGAAGGTTGACCTATGCGGGAGTATGTATGGTATTCGATATTTATAATTATTAAGCATTTCAATGTGCACAATAAGGACGGTTATAATTATTACAGAATAGTTAACGATACTGATATGTATATTTTAGAGAATATCAATATTCCTAAGAGCTAACAGTGAAATTCAGTGAAATTCTATTTCAAAGTAGAATAATAATTTACCGCGTGAACTGGTAATTCTACTTGATAAAAATTACGTAATGCAAGGAAAATCTGAAATCACGCATATTTTTATCCAGGAATCAACTGATTCAGAAAATTCATTGCTAAAATCTGAAGAGAAGTGACAATTCGAGCTAATCCGCTACTTAAATCACCAGTTAACGTAATCACGACGCCAGGGAAAGTTGATTAGCCGGATTAATAGTTTCACGGAGAGTTTGAAAGAGTCCGAAGTTCATCTATCAACAGTTTGTGACGCGCAATTCTCTTATTGGAAAGGAATCAAAGCAGATACTCGTCAGGAATTCTTTAACAAAATTACCAGCCATCATCTCGCGGCATTCATTCTGAAATAGGGTCCGCATAAGTTGAAAATTGTTCATCTCCTAATAAATTCCAACGACTTTCGAAGAAGAGTGAAATTAAAATGTCGCCGTATGCTTGAAGAACAGAAATGAATATGAATGCATATTTCAAACGATTTCCCGATTTCAGAATACGCGTTTAAGAATGAAAAATTCTTGATCGAAAACTGTAGCAAATTACTCTAATGTAATCTTCGTCGGATTTATTAGAAATAGGTCATATACTTCACTCCTAAATAACAAAGCCAATATTTCTCTCTCCTGCATACTTAGCCGATGAATAGCATGTATCGTTTGCCTCCATAAAGTATATTTACGTTCGTTGATATTTCTGATATTTTCTCGCTTTCGAATACAGAGTTATTACCATGAGCTTCCTAATAGCAAATCTAACTATAACAATCATTGAAGGAACGGATCATGAAATTGCGGTGATAAATTTTTACCAAGCACATAACAGAATGAGGAAGAGCACTTGAAATAAAATAATTAGCCTTACATACACTTTTATTGCGTTGCTGCTTCTCAGGGTAAGCGAGTTAACACCCTCGTTAAACATTATTCCATTCTTTCGCGTCCTTCGCATGCATGTATCTTTTCATATATTCTCTTATATATTTTAAACTAGGGCTTCGAATTGTAAATTTTTTCGTTCTAGTTTTCGATAGAGTTGGATGAATAAATCAAATTTCGGTTCAGTTTCGGTGTCGCTCCTTCGAACCGGTTTTGTTCACTCCGACCATGATAAGATGGCATCCATCCAAAAGTACAAATGTTATTTTATTTCTGGCTATGTTAATTTTGATTAGATTACGTTAAATTTTCAAACAACACTTATTACAGAAAAGTAAAAGCGATCAAAATATTAGATCAGGTAAATTGAAATGTCAAGTATTCATTTAGTTGGTTACAAATATTTAGAAGATTCCTCCGTTAACGCTTAATTAAAATGGTGTTAATAAGAACCGATAATCGGAATGGCATAAATAACTGTTTTTGGTTTCTTTTCGGACACAATAATTTAATGTTTTCGTAGAATAAAGAGAGGCGTTGTATTAAATTAATTTTTAATGTAAAAAAGGATAAATACATTTTCGATTAGGGTTCGGTTTACAACCCGACGGACATAAGTTTTCCTCGGTTCGATTCCGGTTCATCATCCAGCTTTAAACTTTCTACATCTCCCTTCCTAAATACCTCATCCACCATTACATTCCGATCTTAATTGATAATCCCTTTATATCACTCACATTTACTCATGCATCATTTATGCCACTGTCCGTGTCCATCTTTTCCCCACATCTAAAACACTTCTCTCATATTATTCCTGCATATT
The DNA here is from genome assembly GCA_036926295.1 of Pachydiplax longipennis. Classification (NCBI taxonomy): domain Eukaryota; kingdom Metazoa; phylum Arthropoda; class Insecta; order Odonata; family Libellulidae; genus Pachydiplax; species Pachydiplax longipennis. The sequence continues at coordinate 38,975,242 of JAVFKF010000009.1, read as the reverse complement.
TTTTCATTCTCAGTCATCGGTGAGTCCGTCAAAACTGTTTTTACTAAATATCCTTATATATTCCATTCCCATTGCATTACGTTTTCTCATACATCTGACTCTCTCAACTTTCGCTACCGTTCAACAAGATGGCGCAAACGCACTCCTGCGTACAGCCATAATACAAGTAAGTTCTACAGCTACATACTCAGCTGTAACGAGTAAAAGGTTTTGTAGCTTTGTACTGTGAATATTTCTGAAATTTGAATTAATGAATGGAATTTTTGAAAAGGTTTCCTTTATGAAATATATATCCTCACAATTATTTTCATTGGTCAACGGGAAGGATTAACTACATTTCAACTCATTTGAATCCATAGGTACGAGAAATGACTGTGCTTAGAAATTATATTATTGACACCTGACATCTTTGCTTGGAATAATTCTGAAGTAAGGCTCAAAATTAATCCTGAAAACTTTTCTTATAAAAGAATATTTTTTATAAAGAATAATTCTTATAAATGAATAATTCTTCGAATGAATTTCCTCAAACATCAATTTTTCGAGCGAGTGTCTCTAGGACCAAATTATTTTTTCTTTAGAAATGCAAATATTCAAAGTATAAGGTACAATTTCAATTAAAAGCAAACATTATTCCGTAGGTATCTTTGGAGAAAGGGCGTCTAGGAATTTTCACAATCGTTGGTAACCAGAGCAACTCCTTGACTCATCGCGCTTATAATGCTCCAGAATGCGTGATATTAATAATTAGCTCAATAATTATTTGATTAATTGCACATTTATTCTCCTTTGCCGGAATTCGCCGTTCGACGAGTTGCTTTTTCCCATAACTGATTTCCTAAGAATTGTAACTGTAGGAATTAGTAAGCGGTTCCTCCAGGAAAATTGTGAGTAGTTTTCGAGTAAACGGATTCTGAATCCTCATTTACTTGGAGTAGACAAAAAATCTGAATAGAACACCCTCATTCATTCTTTTACAAGTTCTAATTATAAAAATCTAAGGCTCTTTCGATAACCTTTATTAATAGAAAAGTCTCCTGAAGCGGTGTTACTTGGTGGCATTCCATTATACATGAATTATCTAGACAGTTTCAAAGGAAATCTGCAGATGAAATCTATGAATGCAAACTAAGAATCATAATTTTATTCGTCCGATTCTGGAGCTTAACAACCAGGCGACCTACATGAGGTAATCTTTGCAGCACGAGGAAGAATATTTTGGAAGAAGAGGATTTTTTTCCTCATACGCCACCAATACTGACTATAAATACTGGAACGCAGTATAGAATAGAATAACACTATGTAGTAGCAGTAACATAGTACAAACAATTCATTCGAAATCTAATATGAATATAATCTCTGTAACTGATATTATGCACCCTTCTTGTTATATAGGCCGTTCTGATACCGTAAGAAAGATCAGAGAAATAGATTCTAGAACCAGTCTATTCAAGAGTTCATTTTTCGAGAACGATACGCGAAAATAATCGATTAGGAAAGTGTGGTGAGAGTCATGGTGCTTGCACCCCTGCCACACGCCGAAATGCGATATGCAGGGTACGTATTTTTTAAATTTATTTATTTATTCAAAGATTCGCGTACAGCGGTGCCGCCAGTTTAAAGTGAATGCCAAAAAACAAACTAAAACTAAATATACATAACAACATGAAATAAGAAAATCAACAAATAAAAAATATTACAAAAATATACACACAAATGCGAATTAAGGAAATTATTTAAAATAGTCTTTATACAAAAATTCTTTCAAGAATGCATCAAGTGAAAGCCTGAAAGGGTCCATGGAGGGAGAAAGGGAATTTAAAAGATTAGGAGGTATGTAGATGTATGATTAATGTAGGCTTAGGTATGTAAATGTAGATGTAATGTTTGTGTTACATACATAAGAACTGCGTACTTCTGCGATTTTTTCTAAATTGTATCAACACTTTCCTTTGATTCAAAATTTCACATTCAGTTCAAATCAATTTTTGAAGACCTTGTTCTCTATCTGCTGAAATGTGAATGGGAGAGTTTTCGACTGAATCTTTTGGATACTCCGAATGTTTCCCGAATAAGAGGATAAACTTAACAGATGACTAGGTTTGGAAAGTCCGCACGCTTTCCAACGCGTCTTCGAGTGACGTCATCCACCAATGACTGCACAACAGCAACTTTGATTATTTTCGCTGGAGACCTTCCCCGAGAAGGGTGTAACCTAGGGACACGCGGTGACTTTCTGGAATCTTCTCCCGGACCCCAGATATGCTTCTCTACACTTGTTCCGCACGCAGTTTTTACTTCACGTACACATGTTCATGCCGTGAAAAAAGTCCGTGGTTAGATTACTCGATAACCTAAGTGCTGACTCCAGATAAAAATCGCTCTTACGCACCTTTTTGAACGAAACGGCTCGTTTAAACGACCGTGAAAATTATCCTCTCCGTTGAAAAATATTGAAGCAATGAGAACTCGGTTTTCTATGGAGAATAGCATTACTTTTTCTTTTCCCTCTGGCGACGGAGAGCGGCACTTCCGACTTATCTTATCTCCGCGACTGCAATATTTGTTTTCCTCCGCAGTCGATTTCCATTCGCACCAAGTAGCATTTAAGAATAACGACTTTGGAGTATGTTTGTTTCTTCGCAACTTCCGGGCTCTCTCGCTGGAGTGATCATTATCATACGTAAGAACGGCGCAAACAACCCTACGTCGAAGAGGTAAAGGCAATCAAGAACTCTTATTTCATCGGTATAGTGGGAGGAAAGGGGTTCCGTTTTGCATACCTTGCATCGGTTCCTAATCGATTAAGAAGATATTAAGCAAAGCTGGCTGGCCATGGAGGAAACTGGAATTTTGAAACGATGGCTCGAGTTCGTCGTTACTCAATTTCGGCCAAAGTCAACGTATTACTCCTTAATAGATTCGGTTAACAACTGATTCACACCATTAATTGATGCGGAGACGACCATAAGAATAAATAGTTGATAAATACTAGAATGAATTCTTAGTGACAAATTGGACAAAGCAATAAATTCAAAGTCAATATCTCAACAACAAAGAACTTAAAATTTGATTGTGACTTTATTTTAATATTATGTAATATTATTATAATACTATTGTAACATTATTGCATATTGCACTATTATTAATTGTAATTTTATTGCTATTGTAACTGTGATAAGGATTTTATATTGTAGTATTGAAATAATTGAATGATTTAATTGGTTGTGAATTATAAATGTAGACGGTTAATTTCTTGTATCTTTTATTGTATGCGTTATTTTCTATGCTAAATGTGGAACCTCCTGACGAGCCTTTCTCTGGCTCAGGGGGACCTTAAAGTTTACAATGAAAAAAAAATTATTTTTATTATTATTGTATTTTGTGACAAAGTGAAATAAATTATTATTAATTGTAAAAAAATGAGGTTTAAACTGTAAATCTCGAAATTTGTTAATAAAGAGTTTAGGATACCTGTGTTTATATTTCTTATGTAAATAAATTGCGTTTTCGTCATGGGCGAAATCTAGACTCTTAAGTCTCTTTTTTTATTTAATCCATTGCAATCTAAAAGAAAACGATTATTTAGAACTAATGGAAAGTGATTTAAAATTATCGTATACAGGTTTCCCGTGCAAAAATTTCGGACGGACACTGATACCCTATTTCCACACCCAAAAACATTTCAAAAAACACTCCAATCATTAAAAACGAACACAAAAACCCTAAAACATACCTAAAAACACATCTTCATATTCTATATTAGTGTTCGTTTCGATATACTTCGTTTGTATCGATAGATATCGGTATCTACACATCCAATAACGAAACTCTATGAGCAAGATCAAACTTTGACTTGAATTTTGGACCAAATTATGGTTTTTTATTTCTCAGCCTGTTTTAGCAGGAAGCAGGAAACGTTCTCTTTAAAATGGCGTGTCATTCATTTATATATTTTGATGGAGTGTGAATGGAGAAAATCGCTGGTCGCCGAAAACGGACGTTTGGAAATAAATTATAAGAATATTGGATTTATTTTATAGATTGATTATGAATCACGCACCAGAGACGTAAAATTATCAATGGACCGCTCTTTCTTCCCGTTTTATATCAAAATCGAAAACTTAAGATCAAGGGTCCCCATCCCGCGGCCCTTGCTTCCCGTAAAATTCTGTTTTCTTAAACTTTTTATATGCGTTTCACCCTTGAGCTGCGAAGAAGATAAGAAAATTTTTATTGTAATCTGATATCCATGGAAGAGGAACGTAGAAAAACGAAAAGAAAATTTTTTGATTAGCATCTGCTTCCAACAGTGAAACATTGACTCAACTATGGAAATTATACACTACAGACAGAGGTAATTGAAACATAACTAAACGTATACTGCAGGATTGAAATTTCTTATAGCATCTTTCGTTACCGTTAGCAACGGATTTAAATTTCGTTTACTCTATTTTATTTTCGTTTACTATTTTCGTTTCGTTTCACTTGCGTCAAATTGAGAAAAAATTAAAGCAAGGCGTGCTTACGTTATTTCTAATAAGGAAAAGCATTCTTTAGAAAAGAAATATTAGTGATCTTATAAATTACAGTATATTCTATGCGGCTTGCGTAGGATTTCCAAGGGTTTATGCGGCCCATTGGAGGTGAAAGGTTCGGGACTCCTGCTTAAGATAATAATTAAGATGTAATACATTCAAATTGCAATGAATTATCAACGGAAGCATTACGACGTAAACAGTTCAATTCATTTTGTTTATTTTTTTAATAGAAAGTACCAGTTGATGACCAACGGATAGGTACTCTATGAATATGCTTATGTATCTCTCTTTGAACTGCTTAATTATTTAGAATATGTCAAAAGGAAAAATTACCTCCATTCTCTAAGGAAGAAAAATATAAATATAAGAAATGATTACAATGAAGATAATTCTCATACGAAATATCCTTCAATGCAAGAAAGAGCAAGACATTGTATGTTTCACAATTACTTTTCTTTTTCCGACCGGTTTCGGCCACGACGGCCATTTTCAAGGATCTTCTTTACTTCACGTTATTTGCTACGGTTGAAGGTGGGATATCTATTGATTCTGAAAATTATTTTTTATGAGGGTTGGAATATAAAAGACCACTGATGGATGATAGATGATGAGAAACGAATAAACTAACAAAATATTATATGCATACATACATTGCTTATTTTGAGGGTTTCTCTGAATGTTTCTCTGATTGGTATCTCTGAATCTATCAATGCTGTGTGAGATGAAATAAGAGAGATGAGATAAAAGTGTCTTCTTTTGAAAAATAGTCTGCTTTTCGGACAAAGAGAGCGGCTTCCCTTACTTCATCTTCGTTTTAGATTATTTCACCCAGCAATAAAGCATTTTTTACCTGATGGACAATCAATGATGAATAACAAATTGTTTTTATAGAAACGGTGAGAGGCCCTCACAGAACGCGATCTCTCCAAGACTATGCTCAACAGGGATCCAAACACTGCACAGCCACACTGGTTTATTTCATATGTTTACAACATGAGTTCATGACGAAAGAAAACACCAACAAGCGACTTCCAATCTTTCTGCCCTGAGACTAGACTGATGAGGAAGATTTCTCTTTATCTCACAATCGGCTCCGACTGTGCTTGGACAGATTGTTTTGTTTCGCGATATCTTCATTCCTTTCTCGAAGAATTAGTCATCGCAAATAACAGAGTCATGAGGAGCCCCATAAGGGACAAGGCGAAGCAGGAGAACGAAGGACGGCTAATACAGATTATGTAACAAATGAAATCAAAATATAAGGTCTTTATTAAGGCGAGACTGAGACTGAAAAGTCACTTCTTCCATCTAACCTTTCGTCAATGATACTATATACATAAAAAGTTGATGTAGGTGAAAAGAAATAGAGAGGAAAAATTTAGTGGCTGTAAAAAAAACATAAGGTGATATCTTAGGAAAAAAAACTGAAGAAAAACACCCGAAAAGAAGGGGGATGTGAAAAACCTGCCCGAACCTATAGTACTCATAGTAAATACATGCTAAAAGATATAATAGAAATGTATGACTTGGAAATTACAAAAGCAGTACTATAAAAAATTACAGAAACAATAATATACTAAATCATACTAAAAAGACATATGAGAAATTTAACAGTTAATTAAAATGGTAAGTTAATAAATACGAATGGAAATATTTTTTTAAAAAAGGACCTAAGAACAAGTACAAAGGAAAAATATCAAATGAGGAAGGGAAATGGACGAAACTAAAACTAAGGACTACATTAAACTGGTTGCACTGCATCTGTGGATAATTTAAATCTTCCTTATTATCGGTCAGCAAAGAGTCTTAATCGGTATTTTTAAGCTAAGTTTCGTAGGAAAGGGCGCGGGATTGAGGAAACTGCACGTAATAAACGGGATAGCGATTTACCCGCATTTCACTGTTTATTCTTATTAACATGGCAATCTCCGTATTTTCGTATAAATTAATTTTTACATGATCAAATCGAGTACTTTTCACGCTAACCTTGCTACCAAATCTTAAGGAATTAATATTTATATTTGAGTCATATCAGGGAAGAGAAAAAAGCATTCTTCATTTACCTTTGTCTCAGTCTTGCATATGGCAGTGATAATAGGAAATCTGTTGAGTATGTGTAAGAATAATACTGAGAAGTAAGTTATGCCGAGAGAGGTAATTTAGGTCACCTCCTATTGAATGGTATGATAAATGTTATTCCTAGAGTGATGGTGCTATGAGTTCCACTAAAAGCTGCGAAAAGCGAGGGAAAACCACTCATTCCTACCCTTGCATTGTATACATAGTACACCAAAGCTTTTGGTAGGTAATGGTGTAGGATTTAAGGTCCGAACAGATTTCAGGGGTGGACAATGTAATCATGCTAATGTCGAATCAACTGTCATAGCTGAGCATAGTTTTCCCTGGACAAATGCGTATAACACGTATTTTTATAATAATAATAATAATTTTTTGAAGATACAAGGTACAATAAAAAATTGCAAAGTACAATCAAAATTACAAAGTAGAAAGAAAAAAAATTAACAATATACAAATTATCTTGCAAAGTAAATTACTTATAAATGATGTAAAAATAAGATAAAAAATCTTTGCGTAGAATTTTTTACATTCGGGTCCTGCTAAGTCCAAAGACTTGTCAGCAGGTGCCTCTCTATAAAAATGAATTTAGCAAGGAAAAAAAATCAGCCTTAGCATACCTGAGCAACTATAAGTTTTTACCATAAAAAATTAGCAAAAACCAACAAAAATACATAATAATAATAATAATAATAATAATAATAATAATAATAATAATAATAATAATAATAATAAAGAGATAGCAGAAAAAAGTGCACGGAAGAAATTTATATTGTGGGCTTAAAATCCTAGGATAGGAAAAATAGCCCACAGCAGGAAAACACCCCAGATGAGGGTGTGAAAAACCTGCGAAACCTACAGATAGATAAGAAACTGAAATTTATAGAGAAGACTGAAATCAAAAAGCAAGGAACATATTTACACTTCAAACTGCATATAGAAATAATCCATAAAAGAATAACAGTTAGTAAAAAGGATAACATGAGATAAGAGATAAATAAAAAAACACTGAAAATACATACATTTTTAGGTATATAATAAGTTTCCAGATGAAAAAGTCAACGACTAGTACGACTGAATTAGCTCCAAATGAACGAAACTCGAGGTCTCATTCCATATTCCGGTTTAAATAATAAAATTTTACCGGGCTAAAAATAGGACAGAACATTGAACTTCACGGAGCTGTCCACTAAGGCAACGGTGGTGACCCAGAAATGAGCATCTCAACAGTCAACCCATGGTGAACTGGAATCCTGATTCAAAACTTGCAAACAATACGGAAGTTGGGTGAAAATTAAATTGATAGAAATTTCGGAGTTGGAACATGACTGGAAGGAGGATCATTGTAGTTGCGGGGAAAAAAAAGTTCTCGGAGAAGTTCACTGATGTGTAAAGAAGTGTGGCAGAGGGGGCGAGAGTCGTACCGAGTCGAAAACAAAGTAGTGAGTTATGTACAGGGGAAGTTTTGGCGTTGAAAAATGGGAGTTGGGGAAATATGGTAATAAATATCGAGAAAAACGGAAGGGAAACAAGATTTGTCGGTTAAGTATCGTGCTTGAAGTTGTACTATTTATTAATAGACTGTCTCTTTTGTGAATGATACTGACGGGTAATTTCTACTCGTAGGGGAGCACAGCATATATTTCCCCTTTTTAAACCAGAAAGAGAGAAGGCTGAGGAAAATTTTTAAAGTACTCCACCTCGAACATGCTCCTAATGCTTCAAAGTTTCGATTGAAAATTCTATTTTATCGACGTGACCAAAGAAAGATTTCTCCTGAAATCTTCAACTCAGTTACTCTCTCCTTTAGAGAAAAACCGGGTAGCATTTTCCTCATGATTGTTGAACTGCATAAGGTAATGCCTACCAACCAATTTATGATATGTATGTATATTTTGTAATTTCGTTTGAATGTTTCATCTTATGTCTTTGTCATATTTATTATTTCCTCATTGTTTACTATTGCAATTTTTCCTTTTTCTGAATTTATTTTATTATTGTTTTTGTAATTTTTTTATAGTACTCCTTTTGTAAATTCCAAGTCACATAGTTTTCTTATATATCTTTTAGCTTGTACTATCAGTAGTTTTGCGCAGGTTTTTCACACCCCCCTTCTTTGCGGGTGTTTTCCTGCAGTGGATCTTTTCTCCTAAGATATCACCTTGGGTTTTTCTTAAATCCACTCCTAAATTTTTCCTCTCTATTTCGCTATTCACCTACACATAACTTCTTATGTATATGATTTCATTGACGAAAGGTTAGATGGAAGAAGAGACTATTCAGTCTCAATCTCGTCTTAATAAAGACCTTATATAAATACTTATTATTTGCATATGAGCATATATTAACTGCATAAACCTGCTCCAAAACCCAATTAAAATTTGCACTATTTCATCATTTCTTTATCTCCTTTTGGAATAGGAAGACTAAATCGGTTCTTCCTTTGTAATGAATTCGATACAAAACTTCAAATTATTTTCAAAATTAGTCTTGTGTTACAACAGAAAGATATGTGTTGTAATGTGAACCATCCCTAACCTATAGCCCCTTTCACTGCATGATAAATATTTAAGAGGATTAAACTGGTGGCGGTGTTGAGTTCGGTCAGGTTTGCAAAGAGGCAAACTAAATTTTACAGGATATTTTACGCTGAACTGGCCTTAAAATATAGAAAAACAATAATAAAAAGACCTCGGAGATGTGAATGAAGATAAGGTATACCCTGAGCCATACGATGCCTGATTCTGCCTTCAAAATTGCGCTTTCAGAAAGATGGTAGGTTCGAGTTACGAGCGACTGCCTGGTTTTCTGGAATATGAGCCATACGATTCTGTAGAACCGGTTGCTCAAATGACTCCTGCTTGAGACCAACGCTTGTTTGATAACCCTCCAACACAAATCTTCTTAGTTCGATCGGCGGATACCACGCGGTTCTTTTGAGAATCAGCTTATGTAGACGAATGCGGAGTATGATAGAAAGAGATTAGTAAACGATCACTCTGGAAAGTGATGCCATAAACATAGAACAAGGCCAGTTTCTCTAAATTTGGCTGCAAAAAGGTTACTCCGGGATTTCGAGTCTGGAACAATTCGCCGCCGCCACTTTACCGCAAGGTACGTTTCGCCGCTAATAGTATATTGCATATAATCTTTATTTATTATTTCTAAATATCGGACCATTTGGTCAAAATTTTGAGTTAACATTTGAATTTGCCCGTAAGGTTTCATTACTGGATGTGTAGATTTCAATATCTATCGATACGCACGAGGTATATCGGACACTAATATAGTGTACATTTAGGTATGTTTTAGCGTTTGTGAATACGTTTGTAGTGATTGAAGTGCTTGTCGAACTGTATTTGGGTGGGGAAATAGAGTAACGGTGTCCGCATGCGACATTTTCTTAAGGGAAAACTAGTACCTGAATATATTAAAATGGAACAGACGTATTAATTTATTACACAAGGTTTTCTTATATTGAAAGAATTCCCCGCCGCCATATCGACCACAATACACAACCCAACGCAGCTTATTGCGACCTTGTAAAAAGAGCTGAATGACGAAAATTGCTGCATTATCTAGTCCAACAACAATAAAATTTAATTATGGTATGGACCTTTGTGATGCTGATGCATGTTCAGTTATACCATCTGCTGACATTTTCTATGAACATGTTCCTTCACTTAATTATAGGTCTCCAGAAGAATGGACACACCCACTAAAAACACCGCATTCACGGTACTCACGGAGTACACGGTATTCACGGAGTATTAATCTTCTTCTAAACTGAAAAAAATCCTAAATATTCCACGAGTAATATCTTAATTCCTAAAAATCTCGCGGCGGCAAGACGGCATCGGCGAATCGTCCGAGTCCCGAGATTTCCCACTTCAAAGGAGAATCAAATTTATCAAGATTCATTGCAATCAAAAAACAAAGGAGCCAAGATCACACGAAATTCCCGCACAAGAATTTAGTTGATAGAAAAGCCCTCTAAATGAATGTTAAATTTATATTTTGCTGAATAACATTTTAATCGTAATATGCTTATGCAAGGTACCTTGACAATACTATATTATTGCATCAGAAGGGAATCTTTTCAGAATAAAATTTATTGGGTAATACAACGATCTGAATCAATATCGGTTTAAAAATATTATTTTCTTTGGCAATTACTAACTTTATTTTAATAGTATAAAATCTGCGGCGCACTTTTACAGTACTTTATAAATGGTTCAACGACGCTACTTATAATGAAGCAATTAAATTTTAATTGATAAAATTTCGCTTCATTACTCAAGTGTTTTCGGATGTAAAATAAATCAACGGTCTTTGCCGTATTACACTGTAGTTTACGGTGATGTTTATAGATACAAATATATAAATAATACATAAAATTGGCAAAAATGAGAGAATATAGTGATGACCGGTCTTAAGTAAAAAACATCGCTACCACTATTCTGTCCAAAAGATACTATGAGCAAAAATAATTCATAGTTCGATATTTCGAGCTGGAACTGAAATGGATAAATATGAAACGGAGGGTGTAAGTGACGGAGTTGATAGACATTTCCTGTGGCCTTTTTCGTGGTAAGTGGATTCCAATGTAGTAGGTGACGCGAGGGCTGCTTACTCTTGATAAAGGCAGCCGTGTGGAAATGTTATGGAATTCGCCGTTGTAATTACAGGTTCAACAATATCGCACGTAGATCAGCTATGGAGTATGAGATGCCGTTATTTGAAAGGCAAATGTTTACCGAATTTGATAAGACTGAGATAAGAAAATATGTACCCCTGTAAGAGCTTCATAAGAAAGAAATCAGCCAGCTCTCGAAAGTTAACATTTTATTTAACTCAAAAATTTTACCCTAGGTGGTTTGGTAGATTTTGGCACCACCAAAATTCAAAAGGAATAAGAAGTTAAACATTGCTAAGGGGGCTAAGACAGAATTTTCGCAGGCACTGAACTGAGATGTAATCGCATTACTTAGATATTAAATACATTGTAAATCTTATGACCCTACTGACATGGAAAAATTTGTGCTATTGAATTCTCAAAGTAATGCCATTTTAAGTTGCATTTGTTTCGCTTTTTGTAGTTTTCTCTAATGATACAAATTTTAATATTTTCATCGTCTGATAACCTTTTCAGGCACTTGTGGTTAATTTCTTCATACGTAACAAGCCTCTGAAAAGGTTTCTCAAATATTTACAACTTGCCTTTTCAAGTTAGTTTTCTAATGTTTCCAAATCCGTTTCAGTTTATTAGGTTTTAAAAGTAAATAACTGTACTTTAATAGGATAGTCATAGAAAGAAATATGGGTTACTTTGAGGAAACGTGTACGAAAGGTTCATCATTAGAATGGTATTCTACCAAGTATGTGATCTGGCGATATGATTTCTATTTACAGCTACCCGAAGGTAATAATAATAATAAAGCCATCAAATTAGGAGTAAGTCTGGGGTTTAGATTTAGATTTAATCCCCGCCAGCCACTATTTGCCTATAGCAGGGGATTAACTCCAATCTAATCTACCCTATTAAGTTTCTTAATGCTCCGCGGAAATAACGACCGGAAGTAACTCTTTGATTTAGCGATTAAATGATTTGACACTTCATCGATGGAGATCGCGCTCGTAGTTTACTGGAATTACGTCAGCTATTTCACCAAAGAGTTCTGAAGTTCTGATGAATTTTTCCAAAAGTCGCCGGCTGTAATATGGTCTTTTCACCTGAAGTGAATTCCACCAGGAGGATTACATCATAGCTGAACCACTTCTGCCGAACCTAAATCTCCAACAAAGAAACGAGCTGCTCTACGTTGGAACATCCCTAAATCTGAGACTAACCCTACCCCTTAGTTATATATTTTTTACTTTACTTTTTGTACTTTTCTCCATGATTTTTGAATTTTAAAAATTATTTTATTTATTATATATTTTCACTGTGTTTTCGCGTTTTTTTTCGCCCCTCTTCTTGTGTGGGTGTTTTCCCGCACTGTGGGTTTTTTCTCTATCAACCTTCAGTTATGGAGATTTTTTCCCACAAATCATATCTTTCTTTTCCGTTTTTTTCTCTTTCTCTTTTTTTATTCTCTTAGTATTATTTTGAATCTTTATAACCATGTATCTTCATACGAGGTTAGGTGGAAGAGAGGCCCACTCGGGCCTAACCTCGCCTAATAATGGGTCCAATAAATAAGTAAATAAATACCCCATCTGGATCCCAAATCGCGCAACAGTATTCCAGACTAGGTCAAATAAGGTTTCCTCCATTTTTTCGTTTTATAACGACTCTTACTCAATTATTACTATTTAGAATGTTCAGGATCATCTCTTAGACTATTTTCAGGTGGATAAACTACACCCTCTTCTTCGCTACTTATTATTATGTAGGCTAGGCTGATGTTCACCCCTGCAAAACCGAAATTGTTGCTACAGAAATTGGTATACGAGGAATAAATACACATGGAAAGAAAACAATTCGAAGTCCCCCAAAAGAGGCGCCCGCCTGCAATGCAGAATCTGAAGGCCCGCTTCTACCGTCCCTGATTATTGCCAACGGAAAATCTGCGAGATTAAGCGTTGGGATGGGTAAACTATTCCATGAATTGCTTGTTTAAGTAAAATATTGTAAGCAAAGTAAATAATATAGCAACATAGATTTCTACCTACTAAGAGACAAAGGTTCTCCAAGCGCCGACAGCGGCAACCGTCTAGGGTGATTCTCGGGAAACGGATAATCGTTTAGCGGTCATCAGTTATTCAGAATCCCGATGCGCATTTCGGAAACAATGCTTCCATCTTCATAGGGGGTCCAATGCTGAATGCATGTTGGCGCTTGGAGAACCTTTGTCTCTTAGTTCATTGAACGCCGAGTTCCTTTTTTCGTTTCTTATAGATTTCTATGGCTAAGCTACAGCTTTCGAGAAGTACCTTTATATATTATTTCTAAACTTCCATTTTCGGCGACCAGAGTTTTTCTCACTTCACACTCCATCAAAACATATAAATGACACAATTTTAAAGAGAAAGCTTCCCGCTTCCTGCTAAAAATAGACCAACAAATGAAATATGCACCATTTTGTCAAGAACTCGAGCTAAACGTTGAATTTTCCCATACAGTGTCGTTACTGGATGTGTAGATATCGATTACTATCGACAAAACAGGGTACATCGAAACGGACACTAATACTCTGACTCTCAACCCAAATAAATTTCAACAGACATTCCAATTGCAACAGAAGAATGCATATTCTCTAAAACATACCTAAAAAACACACATTTTTGAAAGAGTGTCGTACGAACTTTTCGCACGGGGCAACTAGTGTAAAATATTATATCGAAGTAGACCACATCTTTGATGAGTACTTTTTAATAATTTATGTTGCAAAAATAAACTGCACGTTATCAACCAAGAGATTTCCGTACTAACCATATACTTGATCTGCATGTTAAAAAAGGATACTCTTTGATACACTGTCCAAAAGATTACGAGGTCCCTCTCAAACGTTAAGAAGCAGGCTTTCAGATACTATATTAAGAGAGAAGACATTTCTTTTCGCGTATAATTTCGCTACTTGCATCTGAACAATAGAATTCTGAAAATCTAACTTCATCAATCATTCTAAAGCGCGACTCATGAGATCTCCTTAGAGAATAAAGTCGAGAATGCGCCCATGGATAATTCCAAAAATTTCATAGCAGATGCCATATTCGCGTAATGTGCCACCACAACGCTAAATCATTCATTCCATGTTGTATAGTGCCCAAACATTTCATTTTCGATCGACCCAATTTCGTTTTGCACGCGATGTTACCTCCCTCTCGAGGTCGAACAAAGAAAATGGAAAATTTTTTGCTCCGCTATCCTTCAGCAATAGGTATTTAAGCGATGCATTACGTCCCAATAATATATTTACCCTGCTTTTCCGCGGGCTCGAAAAGTCTCCATAAACTTCCCGAACCTTTCCGATGACGGGGATGCACCTTTCAAAGATGGGGCAGTCACCGGGGATCCCTTGTTAGTCTCGCTTCATTTTCGATGAGAGAGGACAGTGCCGTTATTCAACACGGGGAATTTATACCAGAAAATGACGCAGAGTAAGGGTGATTTGTTTTTGGTTGCAATTGAAGGATGGACATCGGAAGTGCTGAAAGGAAAATTTTCGGATAGTGTCCTGAGGGATTTTTTAAAATACTATCGAGAAACTGGCTCTATAACTTGGATTATTAACCTCTGTAGTACCTAATATCACATGACTCTAACGTGACCCTATTCAATTCTTTTAAGGAAAAGATTTCACGGAGTTATAGGCATGCTTTGTCTACTCCCATAAGTGCAAATTGAGATAATCATTGCAAAATACGTTTCAATTCAAAAGCAATGAATTCTCTGTCTAATTCTACTACGGTAGGTAAAAGGAATGTCACAGGAAATTTCGACAGAATTTTGAAGTTTTTCAGGTACGCTGGTTTATACAAACAGACATAAAAAATAGGAAAACAGACATTTTACGCTGAGGAAAAAATTATTTATGTATTTTATCCATCCATTGATTTTTATATATTTATTTGCAAACCATTTATTTCTATTTTAATCAAGCTGCTGTTGGATTTTTGACAGATTTTAATTGTCAGGAATGTAACTAGTCCAATAATTTATCGATAATTTTTGAAGAGTATTGGCGCAAATAACCTGGCAGTTGACATGCTTCAACTTACTACTATATATATATATATAAAGTGTTCTACCTTTCGGTAGGTTCATATGCCCCCACATTCCCCATTTAATTCCCTCTCTTTCAATTCCCGGTAACTTATCCCACCCCTTAATTCGCCTAACCACTTCTGTCTTTGTCTTCCCCTCTGTCTCTTCCCTAGCATTCTTCCCTCAATCGCTTTCTTCAATAATCCCTCTCCTCTCAATATTTGACCCACCCATTTCTTTTGTCTATTTTTAATTACTTCAATCATTACTCTTTTCTCCCCAACCATCTCCAGAACCTCCTCGTTCGTTTTTCTATCGACCCAACTTACTTTCTCCATTCTACGCCATACCCACATCTCAAAAGCCTCCAATCTTTTGACATCCTCTTTTCTTAACGTCCACGTTTCACACCCGTACAACATTACACTCCACACCAAGGATTCTACCAATCTCTTCCTGATTCCTTTATCAAGTCCCTTTGTCATCAGTTCCCTTCGCTTCATGAAAGCTTCTTTCGCTAATGCTATCCGTTTCCTAATTTCTGTCGAACATCTTCCATCCTTAGAAAGAAAACTGCCCAAGTATGAAAACTGATCTACTTGTTCTAGTTTTTCCCCATCCACCCTTATCGTTAACTTAGCATTTTTCCCTTTGAAAACCTCATAATTTTAGTCTTTCTTACATTGATTTTCATCCCAAACTCCTTTGATTTATCGTTTAGTGCATTTACTAGGATTTGCGAACCCCTTTCAGAATCGCACACAATAGCATTATCGTCTGCATATCTTACTGACTTCACTACTTCCCCACCAACCTTTATTCCCTTATTTATTTCATCCCAAGCTTCTTTGATCATTACTACTACTTACTACTACTACCAAAATTAAAGAATAAAGACGAAACGAATCAGCGACAAACATAAAGAATTTTCATCCTGACCTTGCTCCTTCGCATTACATTTACAGTTATTAAAACTTCATGCTACAAGCAAATAAGGCTTAATTTTGTTGATTTCAGTCTGAATTCTGTCTATAGAACAAAACGCTAATGGTACGCCTATAATCAGAATTTGATAATATAGAATCTATGTTAATTTATATAATAATTTTATTCAGAAAATTCAAACAATATAATAATGCAATGTATATAATATCCCTGCCTGCGAACGGCTTACAAATAAACATTACAGTAACATTTTAGTTCCAGATACAGGATTTTATATATCGATCTTTATGGTCCTCCTGATGTAGGCTCATCAGGAGGTGCCAGGTTAAAATTAACTTAAATTAAATAAAATAATCATCCAAGAAAATGTGATGATGCAGAAAAATTACCAAAAATATGTTACAAATATAGACATCAATACAAAATTAAAGGACAAATATTTTCTATAGTTGAACATAATGAGACAAAGGAAAGCTTACATATTGAAAACTAGTTTGACGACGCGTACCAGTTAGGCAGCGATTAAGCTATTGATCTAAGCTATTAAATAAAGAAATAGGCGGGGGCGAGACTTCGTGGAATTTTTCCGTTAGGAAAATAATAAGAAGTCAAATTTGTAGATTCCAACCAAGTAGATCATCAATTTATTGGGTGGAATCAACGAAATTCATTCCTCATCTTTCCTTTGTGAGATAATTAGTGGCAGGGAGAGTAAAGATCACTCATCAGAAATACGATTAAAAACACATCACTTTGAGACAACTCATAAATCGACAATATATAAGAGAGGGAAGGAAATCTAATGAGGCAAAACAAGAGAAATCGCATCCAGCTTGGGGAATATATATAAGGCCACCAACGCTGACAAAATTTTCCCGAAAACGACTTGTTCAAATATACGGCCACTATTTTTCATTCTGCCCGTGATAAAGTTTCCGTGTCAATCCATGCACTGCATTTCGTCTCACCGGTGGATTTGGGCTCGGCGTAATCCTTCGATACGGGAGGTAAAAATTTCGCCAGAACTATTCGGGGTTATCATTACGCCGGATTTGAAAATGACAACGATGCTTTCATACGTTCCCACTTCGACGTATCTGTTTCGGAGTATCGACGACTCGGTGATGGAGGGACAAAAAGTAAACGCGGACGAAACAAAAGCGGAACGGAATATAAAGGGCGCGCTGGTTCCATTCAGAGACGCCAAAGTACAACGTTGCACAAAGTACTACTACACTTTGGCAGTGATTTTGAATCTCGATGGGATTTTCGCATCTTTTCCACACGGGATTTTCGTTAAAGAGAGTAAAATTTATCTCGTGAAAATGGGAGATACGTATTGTGTTTCCGATGAAAATAAATGTCACCGACCACAGAAACACAGTTGAAAAGGTCAACGTCTCTAAAAGAGCAGGTGCGAGTGAAGTCTGAAAAGAAGGGACTCACAGATGTTAGCAGTCATTATTAAAGCAATGTTAACATTTTATGGTAAAATCTAGCATTCACTGAGGTGGATATCATCAATTAAAAGATGTAAACCGTGAATTATTAGGTAAGGTGAATACTTGTGAGTAATGAATCAACTGTTTCTCAATTAATGACTGTTAATTTGTTAGATTGCGCCGAAATGAATCTCTTTCTGAGATAAAGTATGCCTTCTGTAAATTATACAGTAAAGAAACTAAAAAATCACAGGGTAAGATCAGTTCGTGCGGAAGGTTCAGCTCTTTGTATTTAAGAAAATGACGTGAGTTTTAAAGTGCCTCATTGAAGATTATTTTGAAGGTTTATTATTGGAGATATGCAGTTTTGTGGTACACTAGGGTTGCCAGCTCTCTCCGATTTGCTGGAATACTCCCGAAATTAAACAATGTTTAAAATAATAACGGAGAACTTTGTAATTTTTATACACTAAATTTATTTGCGACTCGTTTCACAGTCTTAAACTAGTCGGAAATAAATGCAGTGTGGAAAAGTCACAAAGTTCTTCATTATAAAAATTACATAGTTCTTCCTTACAAGGTTTTTAATTATTATCATGGCTTTCCACGAAGTAACACCCAGCCATTACAAATATTAAAATTAATAAATATCTCCGATCACCTGGATTGAGAATTTTTTCATTCGCTTTTTACTCATCATCAGTTTCATACACCAACTTACCGGCTTTCGAAACTTTTTGAGACTAATTTTCTTTTATATTTTAATGTAAGCAGTCCTCTGCAATATAAATTATGCTCCATCTTTCTTTGGAGTTATTTGAAATATTCTATATGATATTCATTTATTCACTTCCTTTGGACGTTGCCTGGAATAATGACGTTACAGCTAATTTATAAGATTCTTTAGCGAAAACCGCGTTCGGTCATCCTAAATAACACCTTTGTGGAGTTCAAATTGTATACTACCATTCATTGACGAAAAATGTATTCTAGGGAATTTGAGTTTATAATTTAAAAGGTCTCTCAGAATCACCCGCAAATTTCCACTCTTCGAAAGATAAACTCCCTTTGAGAATTGGCAACCTTATTGGTGACAGAGGGGAGGGTTTCAGAAATCCCTTAAATTCCTGTGATATTATTAAAAATTATTTTGATGGTTATTTGTTTCTATTAATCTATCATACTCTGTCATTAGTGGTCTTTTATGTTCTGTGAAGGAGTGGTGAACAACTGACGCCTAACAATATGCAGTCTTTAATCGCCGCACCCCTTCATATGAGTGGAGGCGAGTTCACAATAATCGGTAAAGCAACACTCTTTCAAATATAAACATGGTAAACCATTCAAATAGCTATAGAATTGCCATATGGAAGGAAACTGCAAACCCCCATTTATTTTACCGAAAAGCTTATCAGTTTAGCTTGGGGAGCTACAACAAACTAATTCACTATTGTTCTCTCTTGATGATGATTTTAAATAGTGAGAAATGTATCTACAGAAAGTCAACCTCTTCAATCCTTTTACCCTACAATATTGGCAGATCCTTTGATACTAATCTACACGAAGAGTCCAGAGGTTGAAGACCCATCATTATAGGTAGATCTTGCATAAAAGCTTACGAATAATAATGAATCTAACATACATCACAGGTACCAAAAGATCAGGGAATGGGTATCAAAGAAATACACGACAAGAGAACTTCTACAATACACTCACACTAAGAATAATCCTAAAAAATACACACACCGTACATAATACACAGAATATTTCGGCTGATCGATCGAAACACCTATTCGTCCGATATATTTAGCGAAGAGTAACAAATTGATAAAAATATTTTTTTTTTTTGGATTTTCGTCCTCTTAAGATGCTCTCGTGGTGCCGAAAATTCCCACACGTGATTTCCAAGAGAGAAATATATGTTACGGAAAGGATGAAACGAGAGAAAGTTGAGGATACTTGTATCGCATGAAAATTCGGGGAACTCGGAGACGTGACTCCGTCCGGTGACAGAGATCTGTTTCCGGAGCCTTTGATAGAGCTGTGGAGAGGTAAGATAGGTAGCCAGTGGAAAGGAAAATGAAGAAGTGAGCAGGAAGAGGAAAAAGATGGAGGAAAGAGATTACTAAACGTGAGCATGGACAGAGAAGATTTCCCCACACATACTAAAAATCACACTAAAGGTAGGACATCATTGACAAAATTAGAGTACCATTCAACGTGATGATAACGATACGAAAATCTCATATGTATATAAAAAATATTGAGAGTGAAATTAAAGATTTTCTATCGACGCACTTAAAACAGCGAAATAAATGCTATGAAATATAATATACATTATATATAGAGAAATTAAATAGTAAGATGAAATATTGTATTACTCGACAGTCGCGACTTCATCTGGGAGTACGTATAACGTAGAGGAGATGGTTGACTCCTTTTAAGTTTTAAACGATGAGTTTTCTATCCTAGTTCTGCTCTGATAAACACGTGATATTCTTTTTTGGACAATATACTAAATAACATA
This sequence comes from Pachydiplax longipennis, assembly GCA_036926295.1. Taxonomy (NCBI): domain Eukaryota; kingdom Metazoa; phylum Arthropoda; class Insecta; order Odonata; family Libellulidae; genus Pachydiplax; species Pachydiplax longipennis. Next base: position 38,955,001 of record JAVFKF010000009.1, on the reverse strand, counting down.
TTACAAATATGTTATCCAGGAATAAATATAGCATATCCAAAGTTAATCAATCCATCTCTTTATGTTGGCGTGAGTCTTTCTCATCCTATAATCGGGATATAAATTCTCTAAAGAGAAGCCTTCATACCCCCCATCTCTTATAATATCTCATTTTAATCCTTTCTTCTTATCTGCAAAATCTATTCGAAATATGGTTGCGAAAGAGTAACATGGAAAATTTCATCTTATATGTTTGTTTTTTTTTGTTATCGATTATTATTTATTTATTTATTCTCGTTGTTTTTCACATTGTTAATTTTATTCATTTCATTTATTGAATTTATTTTATAATTTTGTTTTTTATGTTTGTTTATCGTCAGCTGTAATTGGCCTCGTGCTGTATGTTGATGCTACTAATAAATAAATAAATAAAAATAAATAAATATGATAATACATTTCGTGGTCCGTGGTACTTCGTTTGATTAAGCCATAAGATATAACTACGGAGAACGGAAGAGCAATAAAAAATATAAATATTAGAAAGGACAGAAGAGCATATAATAATGAGAGATCCTGATGAATAAAATACACTTACAACGAAAGCTTCTTCCTTCTTCTCGATACACGACTACATACCTACAAACATGCTAACGCAAGAGAATATTCGGGTATTTTACAGTATGAAAAGTCTGCTTTCTTAGGTTACAACAGGAGGTAATGGAGCCCAAAGAGAAGCTAGAAGTATCTTTAGAGATTAAATGGAGCTAAGATTTTTGTATGAGAAGGTGAACCCAACATCTCTTTCAAAGTCATCGTGGACATACAATTCAAAGTCATCGATGTTTGACCTTCGCAGTAATTAACGGCCTCATTTAAAAATTGATCTTCATTATTTCGTAAAAATGATATAGCTATATATGTATAGAAACATATAATTATTAAGAATATATAATTAAGTACACAAAAGTAAAATATGTATTTAATTAAATATTTAGCGTTAATTCTGGCGAGTTGTTCGTAAAAGTTCTGTCACCCTCAAGCATAAATACATCTATTGTGCGTTCCATTTTCTCTGGTCAGTAATTATGTTGCTTTTGAAATTACTTATTAAGATAGTATTGCTTAGCTTTACGTTGCATCCTTTAAGGAAGAAAATTTTGATGGAGACAATACTACTTGCGGTTTGCTCGGCTCTCAAGAATACAAAAGATCGCCGGTGTAAAAAATAAGGCGTTTGATTAAGTTATCATTTACCCGAAATACTAATGTAATACGCGGTATTAGAGTCATAGTTCAGACACCCACTGCCACACGCCGAAAGGCTGCACGCAGTATACATTAACCAATTTAAAGTTGTTCCAGTTTAAATCACACTTAGTAGCTTCATTATATTCAAATAGAGTTGGCAAAGTCGAGGTAATAAAGAAACTTTCCCTAAATTTATTTATTTATTTATTGAATAAAACGCTGCAGTTTGGTCTTTTGGTCTTGGACCAGGTGGCAACGGTTAGTGATGATAGATCATAAGGGAATGAAATCCTACGTATTTTTGTGTTGCAAGGAAAACCTTATTCTAGGTTTTATTTATACCTTCCTGAAACTACAGGTTACGATTAAAATTACGAATCTTAGCTTACGTTAGAAGATTTCAACTAAATTTTTTAGCTTTCAAACTGACTAGAAAACTGGTACGTAGTATAGGTATAATTTCTCTTATTAACCCGGCAAAATTCACGAAAAATCGCTATCCTATAATAAGTCGAAGAAACCGAACTGTTATGGTTAAAACGGCGCGGAAATGAATTCGTCCGATGAATGCTTTTCTGCGGTTTACAGGGAGAGACTACCGGTTTCTGAAAAGCGATGCCGTCATCAGGTAAAAACGTATCTTATGCAGCATCTTGTTCGGAAAAACGGGAAGTTTTGAAGGAAAAGAAAGAGGCTTCCGTAATGGGGAGTGGAACATTGAGGTAGGATGAAAGAATCTCGACTCATTATCTGGGATTCAACGCTGGATTATGCTATGGAATGGGATTCTTATTCTGGAGAAGCTGCTCTGTCTCAGATCCGTAATTCTTTTCCAGTGCTGATGCGATATGGACGATTCATAATTCTAACAGTATGAAATCAAAGTTAACTTTTCTTCGAAATTTATTCGAGAAAAGCAATCAATGCTTCAATTTCGTCAAAGTAACATTAAAATACTCGAATCCTCAATTATTCATAGCAATCAATTTTGATAGCTCAAATAATTCGAACATTCATATATTTATTAAAAAATGTGTATCCTTAAATATTTTTGTGCTCTATCCAGCTTAACGAACTCAAAAAACACTTCAAATTAGTTCAATTAGTTTCGGCTGGTTTCAATCGATACTTGAAGATCATAGCGTTCCTCCTAACTGGAACATTTTCGAATCCTTTATATCATAAAAATATTTCTGATGAATTTCAATACCTTCGACGTCTATACAACCTTTGATCTCATACAATGTACGGAAAGGATATCCGAACTCGGTAAAAAAATAGCACGTTATAGAGTTAAGAACTGTGTAAAATAGCTTCTCGTACACAGAATGGGAGGATTAAAGCAATGAATTCATGAAATATATTTTCTATTCGACTTCGAACAAAATTACTATGTGAGTTAATAAACGAAGTGAAAAATGGCAAAGGTTAATTTAAATTAAATTTAAATTTTAATTTTAATTTTAATTAAAGACAACAGCTATTTCGGTACACGAAAAGTCTCGCTTGAACGGCCACAGAGGATTTCCATTAGCTTAGAGCAGAGGTAGAGAACCTGCGGCCTTCAGGCCAAATGTGGCCTTTTGGTGATATCCTGAAACAAACCCCCCTATTTAAATACTTTTTTCCATTTTTCTAATGAAGGCAAGTGACAGTTATGAGGAAAATGTTCTCTTTTAGTTCACGTTGAGAATGAATTCGTATTCTCACACATTTTCGATGTTCATCATTTCGATCAATCATTTGAATTCAGGCAACACGGGATTTAAGAGCGTCCTGAAGCTATAATATGCGGCCTATCCTACGCGATTGAGTGCTAAATTCGGCCCTAAATAGAAAAATGTTTCCCTAGCTTATAAAAAGGAAACCATAATCCCACTGTCTTCCAAATATCTCCCAAATATTTTGGAGATCAGCTTGGTACTTCGGAAACAAGATGGCTAATTCGTTCTCAAACACCTTTACACAGATTTCGAAAATAGTGCACACGTGGGATTCGTGAGACTGACTTTAGAAGCAAGACTGAGAGAGAAAATTCATACAAATTATACTTTTTAATGCATTCACTATAAATTGCCATCTTTTTCTGCAGATAAATTAAGACATACTATTTCATAAAAGGAAATGGAATGGAATCTGTACATAACTTCGATCATAAAAATCTTGTATTATACATTCTGATGTTGCATCTCTAAACAAAGCCTTAAAAAAGGTCCATGTTACTACATGGTTCATATTTGAAATTATTCAAAAGATATGCTATGTGATGCATCTCCATATACTCTGTGTAGAAGTCTACGCTAATGAAAGTAAGCTTATCACTGAATACCCTTCAATTCTCACGAATCACGCGGTGTTTCTCCACAAGAAAAGAATTATATTTTCTCGAATTCTCCGTATATCTATATAAGGAAATTCACTTACTTGAAAGGCGTTTAAACCGCAACCACGAATAATTTGAATAATTTGGTAGACTTCTACAACTGGGATTAACATACTCCTATCGATCGAATTTTAGCTTCACGTCTGAAAAAAATTAACTGCATATAATGAATAAGATAATAATAGAATAACGATCTAAAAACGAGATTGCTTTGCCTTTAGCAGCCTTAATGAATTTTAACCATCCATAACCTATGATCTAAAAAGGAGAGTTCCATATTAAAAAAAAAATATTTATCCAAAGGAGGAACATTATCCAGTGATACCTAAGGTAACGAGTAATCCGATTAATGAAGCTTTCTTCGTTATTTTTCAGAAATGGCTAACGAATATGAATTCGGCTGACGTTTTTTATCGTTGCTGCACGTAGAGGCTGGGAGCACTGAATGAAAACTATCGAATAATTAGTTTGTGAGCGCCCATCAGATAATTCGAATAAAACATTATAACATAACATCTTCCACTCCATCCTTGGCGCTGCGAACGACCGAAAGATTTTATTACATTTTAATCTCCTCTCCATCGAGTGAAACATTCGATATTTCACTCACTTAATTTTAATACTACATACTATAATAGTGAACTACCTCCAGAAGGGATTGAATGACTTTTTATAGAAACGTATGGGAAATCATGTTTCGGCAAACGAAGATTTCGGCTAAAGAATGTGATTCCGGGACGAATTATCTTAGTTAGCCGAGGTATCATTATAATTATCACTACCTTAAAAAAAGTTTACGATACCTTTTTCGATTCTAGATATTCTGTGCAAATAGAGAAGAAAAGGCCGGCGAAATTCAGCCCCATAGGTCCAGGAATGTGATTCGCCTCTGAACAGGAAACGGAAGTCAAACGTTCTCCACGCAAAATTTCTACAAATAAACACTATTTATTAAACAATAAATTTATGAGTAACCTGCTCAGCGAAATCCAAAGTTGTGAATTAAAACAATAAAAAAATCGCAATTTTCCTAAGTGAGACAACTATGGAATTACGCATTGAATATCGGTTGGCATTCCGGAAAATCTGTTGCTGATGAAGAAAAACGCTTTGTCCGCCGGAACGCCCAAGTGACGCATAATCTTGACGCGATAAAAGCGGGAATCACTTTTATGCCTGCTGTTCCGCACGCGTCAAGGTCAGGGTTAAATAATTTCACGCAAAACCTATGCACCGTTCAGAATTAAAGGGAAAATAAAGCTGAAGTCATCATCATCATAGTTCATTCAATCCGTAGATTGGTTGACTGCAGCCCTCCATTCCTCTCTATCTAAAGCTAACTTAACTACATCCTGATATCTCTTCTTTCCTATATCTCTCTTTATTTGGCTAATATATTCATCCCTTGGTCTTCCTCTTGCTGCTTTTCCTTCTTTTATTCCCTTAAGTACGTTCCTAAAAAATCCATTGTGTAAAGCTGAAGTAATGGATTTTATTACATTTAAAGGGAATAACCTCTGTAATCCTCCAGATCGGGGTGTGTGGCAACAAATAATATGTACCTAAAAAATCAATGGGTTTGTTCAGTTGGCTACTTTGTTATCCGGAGATCAAATTAGGGGACTAAAATGTAATGTAACAGTACCTTTTTTCGACTTAGCGTAAAAAGACGACAGAAGACGGAAACTTGATCGACTTAAAAAGTAAGTAAAGAAGAATGAAAATGTATAAAATTAAAGCAGAGGTAACTCGAAGCTTGACACAGTCTTTCTTTTAATGTTGAGTATTAGGAAATATGTATTACTTATTATTAGAAGTCACTTTTATGACTATTAACCCAATATTAAATTACTGTTTGAATTGAACTTTTTAGTTTCCTGCATATATATCAAACATATTATTGGAGTTTTTATTGATTTGCATACATAAATTATTTCAATGTGATAGAAAATTATTTAACACGTAACACATTTAAATTTATTTATTTACGCGGAGCATAAAGTTTAATTTTAACTTCTAGAATGATATGTGTAAAAGCATATACATTACATGTAATTTAATTACATTTTTTGTTGCAATTCAAACATTTTCTGAACAACAACGCAAAGCATTAAGTTTCCGCATCATTGAAGGGCATCTAAAACTTCACATTTGTGCTCAGGAGAGAGCTAAAGTTGCTCAACGACAAAAAGATATCACAAATTCAGCGCATAAGGGGAATGCTGGACAGGCTATCCGATTCTGGGAAGGGAAAGGGAGATTACAAGCCTACCTTTATCCTTATCTCCACGTATCGAACTATTTTAACTAAATTTTTCCGAGGAGGAGAAAGGCCTTGGGAAGGCATTAATGCAACAGTAGGCAAGAAATCTCAGCAGCGTGTATCGATCTAAATGGGACGAAACGCCTCTCCGGTAAACACAATGTCTGTGATATATTTTCGCGAACCAACTCAATGCCGACTGATGAATGCAAAAAATGTGATAGCAATTCGAAGTGTATATGTTAGATAGCCAATGTGTATATGTTAGATAGCTAACGATCAATGTTACTCAAACGGAAACAACGTAAAGACTTCTGGGCAGACGATTTCATCTCTAATGTACACGACGTACACCACTTAACACTATCTAAAACGGTGGTCTTGACCCAATGCAACCTTTAATACAATTCCTTGCAGCCCTATAGTTAATTCTACCCTGTAAGTTCTCCAGACATCATCCGAAAGCTTGATGAACGAAGTGAAAAAATGCTGAAATCGTTCCTAAGGAAGTAAAAGTAATACTCTATCTAATACTGTAACGAAGCATAGCATTTCGATGAATTTTTCATATTCACAAAAAATATGCTGTACAATGTCTGCGGCACGCGGAATCATTATTATGAGTTAATGCGTCTAACTCGAGCTAAAAATTTTGACACCTTAAATCTTGAAATTCTTGAATCTTAAGTAAACTAAGTATATAATGCTAAAGGCTACGAAATATTTTAAATTTAAACTCAATGTCCATCATAATTCGAAATTTCTTCTCTTTGAGAAAAACTCTTGCGCCGAAACTAAAATGGAAGGCTAGAATGTTGCATTACTGTCACTACTACTTGTCATGTCTTGCATTGAAATTTAGGTCCTATCTTGGAAGATATTGCAGTTGCAATGAAGACGTATATAATTTTTCCAGTCTATAAAGTCAACTGACCGATTCCTGATTCGATCAACCCCAAAATCATTAATTAAGAAAATTTTTGGAAAGAAAATAGAAAGGCTTACCCTAGATGGATACTTACAAAAGATGAAAAGTGAGCTAGTTTTCATTGGTTCCGTCAGGGAGCCAAAGTACTATATATTGAATAAGTCCATATAAGTACATCACAAGGATCCTACGGAGAGCACTTTTCGTGGCATTCAATAAGGACCGACCAGGATAAATGCTATCTTCAGTGTCACTCAATTCACTCGTTCACATTATCATTGCCATAAGCAAGACGTAGACAAAATTCAATGAAAGGCACATTTTCCTCTATTCTGATACAAAATAATAACTGAAAACATTTCATTCATCAAGATATGATCGTTAATAATCATATCTCATGATTAAACCTAATACTTATCGGAAATGAGACTAAATTAATTCAGAGTCATCAAAGCTCTCTCCTTTGCCAATTGATGAATTTATAATAAAGTTTACATTCAGTGCATAAATTTTAACTAAGAAATATAGAAATGTGAGAATAGTGTTTGATATTAATGTTGTATTAATTTACTAACAAACTTTCAATCATAGATTCTTATCGAAAGAGATCATACAATATTTTATAAAAATTATGGATTATATACAACAAAGAAGCTGCGCCGGACACGAAAACGAATATATTTGTAATACATATTTGCCCGTGTTCGATTTAAAGCATGTTTAAGGCTTTAAATAACATCAATTGCATTTGCCAGGGACCCTATCCCGGAAAGGGTGATATTCCATTCATCCTAAATGCATATACACAAACAAACTGTTATCACTTTCTATTTCCATGCTTTTATACCCTTGAGGTATGAACAGTGTAAAGCAGGGTAATAATTCAACGTTTGTAAACAATTTAATAGCATAAGCCTCTGTAATTATAGATTCACCACTGCGCGACGCTAATATCAACGGATATCAATTACATTTGCTCTAAATCATTATCTATTCAATCAGATTCAAATCATTGATCCGCTACTGAGCTTTAATCACTGAAAATCATACATCATTCAAAGTGGCAATCTGTCTTTCACGAGGATTTTATACATTACATCCCAAATGACTGGATGAATGCCTCTTGTTTGAATATAAATAAATTTAACTAATAAACCCGTCTCTTATTTATTGTCATTACAGCCACAAGCTTTTTTTTTCAAATATCGATTAAAAGTCGATTATTTGCGAAGAGAGAGGTACGGGTCAACTTATTAACTATGGAATCATCCTTTTATTTTAGATGATTGCTAATTCTTTTCCTTCGTAGAAATTGCTTGTATTCAAATATCCTTATTTTTTTCTATAAGTACATTCATTTTTTTCCCTTTGGTTTGCAGTGAATGCTGAATAGATGCAAGCTCCTAGATCCTAATACTTTCCGAATTCCACTCCGTTTGTATTATTTTTCAATTAGAAATCCTCTAAGACATCAAAAATTTGGAACAAACTGCAATGTATGAGTCAGTATTCTCGATGCGAAATAATAGTTTTTGAAACTAAGAAATGTGTAGAAATATAGTAAATGTTTGAGAGGTAGAAAGTATGTCTGCATCTACGTCTACATAAATACCCTGCAAGCCGCCTTTCGGCGTGTGGCAGGGGGTGTAAACACCGACTGTTTACGTGAGTGAGAAAATTTTAATGGGAATGAATTAAAAAGCGTATTTCCAGGTGCTATTTCAAGCTTTTCCGAGACTCGAACCGTGATGGATATGGTAGGGATTTCAAAGCTTAGGGAAGAGGACGGATTTGACTTGATATTCGTTCATTTTAACAGAGGGTAATACAGAATGGAGGTTGACCAAAGAGTCTTCAGTCCCTTATTGAACACAACTATAAGGTTAAGAGCAAGGCATAGAAGTTTCAATGAGTGCATACGTGATCTGTAAATTTTCTCCATACAAGGAAGACTACTTCGTTAAAATAATATGTTTAAATAAGATTAATATTATACATGGGTATTGAAGTGATACTAAATGTTTATCTCACATATTCATCTAGCAATTCACTAGGTTTAAGACTGTAAAGAGGGAAGAGTAAAGGATTTTGCATGCATATAGGTATATAATTAGCTACGCACATGGGTGGTCTGAAAAGTTTCCGACATTTCGCCATTTCTCGAAATATTTTCTGAAAATTTCGGAAACTATTCTGAAGATTTCTGAAAAATCTGGGGTCGGAAACTTTTCAGACCACCTTCGTATGTGTATATGTTTAAGTTTAAAAATAAAAATGACCCAGCTTGCGAAAGGTTTTCATTCCTGTTGATAGACGAAGTAAAACAGAAATAAAAAGGAAAAAGAACAGAATTGAAATATAGCGCCATGTCCCACTTTTTCAGCAGGTCGAATAACTGCTCGGAAAATAGGAGACCTGGGTTCGAGTCCCAATCATGTCGCTATTTTTCTTTTCTGTTATTTCGCCGGTTTTAAGGCGAACGCCTCTTCATGCTAAGTAATTCACCTTTCCCTCATACCAGAGAGAAATTCCTCGAAAGTTTACGTACAACTCGGACAAAATAGGTGTTGAGTGCAAAATTATCACTAAGGGATCGTAAATATAAATATTATAAATGTAAAAATCAGTGCATGAGGATGTCGGATTGACGAAACTAGTGGCATTCAATATATTTTTGTGGAATTCACAAAGTGTGTTTTTTTTATTTTGCATGACGTAAAAGTCAATGTTTGCTACGGCAAATACGGTCTCGGGGAATGAATCAGATTGCGGCAAGGTTTGTCGCATATTAAAATAAAAATAACTATACGCATGAGTCACAATTTTCGGAGAGAAAAACATGACTCATACGTTTTTAATACTTTTAAGAATCGATTCATCAATAGCTTGGCCTCAACCTTGTGGTAGTGTGCCATTATGTAGACAAATAAAATGGAAACTTTTACCATTTACCAAAGAATATTTTCATTTTAAGACCATGGTTTCTAATTTTTGGGTCATCATCAAGTGACCTGATTAGACAAAAATATTCTGTTATAAAGTCTGAAAGTTTCAATTCTAATCGATTCATCAATAGCTTGGCCTCAACCTAGTAGTAGATTGCAATTATTTAGACAAATAGAATAGAAACTTTTACAGTTTGCCGCAGAATATTTTTATTTCACGATCATGGACCCTTTGGGTCATCATCAGGCGACCTGATTAAACAATAATATTCTGTGATAAAGTTTAAAAGTCTCCATTCTAATCGATTCATCTATTAACTCAGGATACCTTCCTCACGTCTAATTCCCCAAACTTCGAATGCTTTAGAGAAGGATGCTAAAAGCAAAGATCAGTCCACCTACTCCAGCACGGGTATTAGAATCCCCGTTTCACGCACAATCCACCACGACGCGAGTCCCAAAACCCTCATTGTCATTCGTGAGAGAGGCACCAAAACGTCTGGAACTCAAACGAACGGACAAAAACATCACGTATCCGTCCGAGGGGAAAGAAACTCATCTCGCCGAGACCGAGACGTCTTTCTCCGGCGAAGAATCGGTTACCGGAGAAAAAAAGAAACGACGTAGGGAAGGGAAAAAATCAGTCCTCGGGCAAAGATAGATTCACTCCCGAGAGGAAACTGGTCGAGCGGTGCATTTTGCCAATTCTCACCTTGGAGGCAGTAAAGGAAGGGAATGCATAAATAGAGCTGGGAATCGTTCCAAGAGAAAGAGTTAATTGTTCGAGAGATAGGGGGCGCTACGAGAGAGAAAGTATAATTTGCATCCGATGCGCTGACATCCAATGATGACGGGGGAGAGAGGAAGCTCGACAAATGACGATAGAAACAAAGGAAGTGCGATCGAAATTGGCGTGGAAACTCTATTCCCGATTCGTGGCTGGTCATGAGATTTTTTTTGTCGACACGTGGAGATTTTGCGTAAGAGTGTCAGCTTCTGGTGCCGTAATTACGGCCAGATCCTGCACGCAACATACTACTTTCGTCCGGTCCGCGAATATATTTGTAGCCAAACTCGCAATGTGTCATTCAATTAACAGTAACTTGTTGCCCCGAGCGAATATATGGTACGACTTACAAAAAGGTTATGTTCTAGTGATTCTGCATTCATCTGTGGTGATTGGAGAGTTGAGTTGGCTTGAGTATAACCTTAACACTAATTTTAATAATTAATAGCTGTTAATTCTACAGCTTAATCGTATTATTCTGTCGTTTTTGCTTTTATTCCTGTCTGTATTTTTACAACTTTTTTGCGTTTTATGTCCTCCTTTTTATTACAGCACATGTAATTGGGGTAACATCTATCAGCTAAATAAATTATTATTACTAGTTGTGTAGTGTAAGATTTCATTCAAATAAATTGAAAGTAATTGATCTATACGAGAGGGTATGCTTTTTTAGGTATGTTTGAATGTTTCTGAATTCGTTTGTAGTTATTTGATTGTTTGTTGAAATGCATTTGGGAGAGGAAATAGAATATCAGCTTCCGTTTCGATATACTTCGTTTGTATCGACAGATATCGATAACTACACATCCAGTAAAGAAATTCTATGGGCAAATTCAAATTTTAACTCGATTTTTTGACCAAATGGTGCATTTCTCGTTTGTTGGTCTATTTTTAGCAGTGATCAGAAAATTTTCTCTTTAAAATGGTGTGTCCTTCGTATGTTATGATGGAGTGTGAAGGGAGAAAAGCGCCGAAACGGGTGTTTAGAAATATATAAGGAAAGCTAAATAATTATTAATAATATGAAATAAAATTTTATACATTAAGGAAGGCCAAATTTTACAAATTAAGATGTAAAATTTTAAACAACTATTCTCTTCTGATGATAACAATCAAAAAGAAGAAATATCTCATAGAGAAGCCTAAGAAAAGCTCTCTTTAACAGCAATATCACTTTTACAATGATGAAAACTAAAGAATTCTAGAAAATTTAGAAGGTAATTAACGTCGAGCACGATTCATGAAACACCAAAAGACCTCAATGTGATACTAGCATTAAAAAATACCAGAAAAATACGAAGTTCATGCACTACGGAGAACTTCAAAGAGACTTTTACGTCGATAACTGGGTATGGACATTTCACTTAAAATCGCAACTGCGATTAATGCTTCAGTAGGCACATATTCCACACGGAAAATACTCTCGGAGAGATACCCGCTACGGCGTGTTTCAATTTTCCATTTAGTCACATTAAAAAAATACGGCGATACGAGCAATTTTGTTTTAAATTGACAGCAATTCAGTGTTTATCAAGCGAAATAAAGGGAGCAAGAATGAGTCAGTCGGTTGAACATTAGGATATAGTGATAGCGAGAGTCTAAATCTAGGATAGCAAGGGTCCGAGGTCCCTGTCAGGGTGATTATTTTTTTTTGCTGGCGTTGATAGGGTAGTGTAGTGCTTCCCAACCGGTGTGACGTGAATAAAGTCTTGGTGTGTCTAGCAATATCCGTGATTAAAATATTCTTGAAAGTATGCATAAATTATTCGCTTAATTTTTCGAAGAATTCTTTCTCTTGAAGAGACATCGAAAGAAAGCAATAATATATTTGTATTCCACACTCATTTTTGTCTTCCATTGCAAATTTCATTTAGAGTGAAATCATTTTAGGTATGGCTTAAAGTCCGGCGAATCTTAAAAAACAATGTAAGTGTGCCGTGGAAAAGAGGTTGGGAAGCAATAGCGTAGTAGTTAGCGAGCTAACTTAGGCACCCTGAGGGATAGGGTTCGAAAGTTCGAAGAAATTTCCGATGAGAAATAGAAGTTTATATTCATTTGTTTTAAATTTTCCTCATCATAATCGGCCAATGATGGCTGCTGATGGAGCGTCTTAAATAATCAATAAAAACTTTATAAAGTACGCTTTAAAATGAGATGTTTTTAACCAGCCTCCATATATTTTAATCAAAGGTAATAATTTATAGATGAAACTGGAATATTAGATTTGCTTACAAAAAATGCATTATTTTCTAAGAACATGATAAAAACTGACCAATTTTCCCACAGTAATATGATATCCGTCCTTATTAATAAAGTATCCGAGGATATAGTATACTTTTAAATACGTGACATTTTTGCTTTATGTTACTGAATGTGTCCTCGTTTAAAGATTTTAAAAAAGAATTTATGTAAATTGACCTCCTCGTACTCAGTTTTCCCCAGTCATGTCTACTAACATGTTTAACCAGCACAAGCATTTTTACTGGTAAATTCCAATTTATACCTTTGTAGACCTTCAATCATATAGTTTTAACTGTATGGTAACGAACTTTCCTCATATCTTCCCGTATGAATGAGAATTGAGAAAGGAGGAAGGCAAGATTCTAATGTATAAAAATGATCTAAAAGATTAGCAAGAAAGCGAGGTATAAAAATGAGGATGTAACATTTACGAAAAATGCCGACGCAGCACATGAAGCAAGGAAAAGAAAATTCTGTCAATGCGGCCTTGATATCGTTCTTCGTCACAAGAAAATGAAAAGGATCTAGTACTTCTTTGCGACAAGTATGCATATTTAAATCAATTCGCTCCCTAATCTCACCACTCACAGAAAATAAAAATATAATGGAAAATGCAGTAAAACCCAGTTAAGACGCTTCTCAGGGGACCAAGACAAAACCGCGCTATAAACGATATAGCGTTATAACCGAGCTATTACAGTTATCAAGTTCTTTGCATCAGAGAACGTGTTTTCTTAGCTCCTTAATTCTTAAATATGTGCTTTACGCCTTAAAAACGAAAATGAATCTTCTTCAGTTTGTTTTACTTGCCATAGATATGGCTATTTATTATTATTATTGGACCCTTTATTAGGCGAGGTTAGGCCCGAGTGGGCCTCTCTTCCACCTAACCTCGTGTGAAGATTTTACATAGTATCAAGATGTAAAATAATACTAAGAGAAAAAATAAAAGAGAAAAAAAACGAAATAGGAAAGATTTGATTTGTTCAGAGAGATTGATTTAGAGAGTTCATGAACTATTAATGCATGAATTATTAAGTGTAATTCTAGTAGCCCTCACGAAACATTTCTTAAGAATAGTTTGCTTTTCGTACAAAGAGAAAGCTATCCTTTTTTACTTAATTTTAGTAATTTTCACCCTACAAGGACTTTTTCCGGATTGACAATTAAGGAAGATAAATAATGTGGACATTTTCGGTCTTCAGAATGAGGCGAAGGATTCGCTATAACGGGTTACAGTTCTTGGGACGGGTAAAATCCGTCTTATAAGCGGGTAGCTTAATAATAAGCTCCATTACAGAAGAGAAGAAAAAAATTATGCGCGTATCGTTGAATGCTCATAATTTTGTCCAAGACCAAGGAGAGTATGATGGTAATAAAACTCGTCATACGCTACCACGTTAAAAAGAAATCTAATGCAGGCATGTTTCAAAAGCGAGCTAGCATCATTTGGCATAAATATTTTCCATATCATACATATACATCAATAACGCTCTATACGCTGAGTTATTTTCAACGAAACACGGTTTATTGACTAACTTCCTCATCGGCCTCGTGGCCTAACGGATAAGGCGTCGGACTTCGGATCCGAAGATTGCAGGTTCGAATCCTGCCGGGGTCGAAAAGTTTTTTGTCCAACCAGACGGTTCAGAAATTTAAGTTAGGATGAACAGTGCTGAATAGGAGTTACATGGTTGTTTTCAGTGATAAACATTCATTATTCTGTGGATGAACCTTTTCAATTTTTCACGACTAATCACATTAATTTTTGTTAATGCAGACAGCATTCACTTAATATAATTAATGATTGTTCATAATATTTTTTAAGTATTAAACAGGCCAAAGATCGCTACCGATCGTAATGATTAAGAGAGTTTGACCAGAAAACAGATTATTTTTTTCCGGTGAGTTTCCTTAGCTTGTATAAATTCTCATATGCCGTTAAGAGCATAGCATAAAAATCTTAGAATTATAAAACTATATCACGCATTACAAATAGCAATTATAGCTATGAAAGAATAAACTAGAATTGCTGAGCGAGTTCAAAATGTAATTATTTAAAATTATACAATCACGAAATTATAGTCTAACATACTAACCCTGGTTATTACTAAAATTATAGAGGGTAATTGCTAGAATATATGCTGACTGAATGGGCCAAAAATGCATTAGTACCTCTCTGGATTTGCTGTTCGAGAGAAATGCGGCAATTTCAGATCATTATGAAACCAAATTCGCCATCTTTTTGAAAAAGTTTTTGCGTACTATTATTTAAAATATCGTATCACATTACATATATTTCTTACTTTCATTTTCACTCTTATGATAAAAAGATCGATAAAAGGATGCGCAAAAAAGGCACGAAATAGCCAATCATACGATACAAATGAGAGATTAATTGATTTATCTATAATAAAAGTTGATGAAAATATAATTAATTACGTAATCATCGTGGTGTATTCCCGAGAAAGACATGTAATTCTCTAGTAAACAGAGCCGCGGAAACCAACTCAGCAACAATAAATAAAGTTATAAGCCTACAAATGAGTTTTGTGAGATCATCCACCCAGGTAGAGAAGGGATCCACTAGAATGAAGATTATCAAACCAAATAGGTGGTTGCTCATGAGGAAATAAGGTAGAAGGACGAAAAAAGTTTTACAATTGTGTATTACGTCAAATGAACATTTGGTAAAATTAACCGCATTTGTAGATTACATCTAACTCAAATGAGCCTGGAGAAGGTAATGGAGGATAAAGGGAGAGAATTAATTGAAGAGCGAAAGTTTGAAAAAGCTGCGAGCTCTCAAAGGATGGGATTTTGAAGTATTAAGCAGAAATTTTGGGAATATAAATACGTGTATGATATGTGTGTTCTACATCAAGGGCTTAGGTCAAATGACGATAGAAATTTCAATTTCATCTTAAATCCTAATCTTGAGAGCTTCAGCGACCCTAACACCCCTTGATTCTCAAACAAAAGAATATTGAGTTCGGATCAGCACTTCATTCTTATGAACTATAATGTTACAGAGGGAGCGTTTCGATGACGGGATAATTAAAAAAAAAATTTATATATCACTCATGGTGTATTGTTCGAAGTTTTCGGCTACGATATCCATAGTGGAATTTGTTCTGCTTTTAACTACTGACTTTAAAGGAAAGAATGAATTGAGTTATAAATAAATAAAAGAAGACATACAGGAATACAGATTACCTATAGACATCGACGCAAAAAAGTAGCTAATGGTATTAAGATAAATAGTTAAAGTACAGTATCTAAAATTTATTCAGTCAAGTATAAAAAGTGAATAAATTATGAATTTCAAAATTATAAACTTTTATTGAACGTTTGGTAAAAAATACCATAGCCTTATTGAACGAAAGTTATTGATCACATTCTTGGTGTCTTGAAGCAAGCCCAAGGAGCTATTAAGACCGCAAAAATTATGCTACACATACATAAGGAAAAAGGAGCGAAAATAACTTAGGATCTCGGAGGTGGCCGAAAATATTTTTCCAGCGTCCGGAAACCAATAAATTCGAGATTAAAGAAATACGACAGACGATGCGGTGGAATAATAACATTCAATGTACGAATTTCACTTGAATATTCAGAGAAAAGCATGAATATTCATTTGGTTGAAAAATCAATAGAAAAATATCCTTCTTCTGCTAACAAAGTAACTGCAAGTTCTGTATTCATTTTCTGTCGGACAAATGCAAATTCAAGTATGAATGTTCATTTATATCATACAAGGAAACTTACGATAGGTCTCGTTCGTAAAAATTTCCTCCAATAAATTTGATTCCGCGTGTAATCGAAAGGAAAGAAACCCGGAAGTTGAGCAACGGGCTGAAAAATAAATCGGTATGCTTTCACGCAATCGAAGCGAAGGAATAAAAAGGACCTTAAATTGTAGTAATTATTTCAGTTGATTAAACGTTTATTCGGTATTTTCACGAATATAAATGGATACCCAGAAAAGCTTTCCTCTTAACCCCTCACAATAGAGGCTGAAGATTATGAATATTCAAGAGAATATATACTTTTTAAAAAGATTTATATTTAAGCATTTAAAGCCAATTACAACGGCATATATTTTAGTATTATTATTATTGCACAAACTGCAGGTAGGCTGAAAGCCTGGTGGCAGTTTTTTATATCTACATAAATACATATCAGTGATAAACATTAACATAAAATACATACTTGATAAGCATACAAATCCCACATAATGATTTCATACATGTATTTACCTTACAACTAAATAATGAACTTATAATATATTATCTGTAACTGTTTTTTTCTGTTTTTTTTTCGGAGTTCATGACAGGCCTTCTCGGCTACCGTAGCGGTCACCATCATTTTACAACCAGATGCATAGATAAACGATGAATCATTTGCAGCAACTTCTTCATATGAGAACAGAAAGGTCGTTTCGTTCCAATGCGATTGATACCTAACTAATATTTCGTAGCCTATGTGTTACAGACATCCGCTATAAAGAAAGAATGAAATTATAAACAGCCTGTACTACTATTGTGTTTTACTACCAGTTTCACGGAATGGCCAGCATCAGCAGGCATAAAAGCACAAAGGAACAAGCACATTCTCGTGTGAATTACAGCTTGCTCTTTCGTATTCATTAATTTTTTGCTTGATGATGCCGACCGTTCAATGAAAGCGGCACCGGAAATTAACTCGGCAGAGGTACAAGCTGTAAATGATTTTTTTGGGGCTTCCTTTGTGAGTTTCAAGATTTGTACATTGAACGTGCTACTTAGGAGCGGGATTATTAATATTCATATTTGAAAATGCCAGCCAAGCCACTCGGAAGAGCTAAGAAGGTGGCGAAAATAAAAAACGACTATCGCGAAAAGTTGCCGTAATGGGATAGCCTCCTAAAAGGCCGTTGAGAGCTGAAGGTCTTTAGTCTCATCTCATTACGCACTAAATTTAACCAAATTTTTAGCGAAAAGGCTAATTTTCACATGATGCTGAATTGTTGGACAAGGTAATAAAACGTATCTTTTTCTCTCCTTACTTTTGCCTCGTTAACGGGTTTTAAGTTTCCCCATTATATTCACCCTAAGAAGATGAGTACTAACCTATAGACTTAACTTTCCTTTGTAAATAATACAGTCATACATTTAGGTAATCAATTCTCAACCGCTAGACTTTTAATGTCATATATGATTCGATGCGTGAACTTTGGAATTAATTTATTAGATTTTAACTTTGGATAGCTCAAGAATATTTTATTGAACCATAGAAAGCAGTACAGTAGGCAGCTTATGAGACCCACAAATATTGGAATATATACGTAATTGTAAATTTTGGAAACTGGACATACGTGTGACAGATAAAGACAATACAAAGACAGTCCAAAAACTGCGCAAACGAATGAAAAAGTTTGGTTTTATAGACGGCATTTTCCCTTAATGCGATGATAAGTTTACAGAGAGTTCACCTTGGTCAGTCCCCATCTGAAATATATATGGGATATAGAAGTCGGGAAATGCACAAAAAATCACTTGTACCTGTGGTCTTCAGAATATGCAGCGTAAGGCGTTGTGTTTCGTAGAAAAATGTTATGACAAAAGAGCAAGATTTAGGAAACTTCCTTTAAACGGACGTTGGAAATTCTTGCAAGAAAGGAGATTAGAAGCTAGGCTGCGATTGATAGATGTATTACGAGAAAGTATGTACGTCTATAATCGGTAGTACGCGACTCCCTTGATACTTCGGCCGATCAGACAGTGAGCGTAAAACAAGGAAATAGAAGCAAGGACAAATCGCTTTAAAAACTCATTGTTTCCGCGAACGATACTCTATCGTAATTAGCGGAAGAAATGGGTCGATCGCTTACATCCCCTGCCACACTCACATGGGTTCCTTGCAGAGGATGAATGAAGTGCATGTAGAACATGGGTATTGTAGATGGAAATGAGCGATTTGCAGACATATTTACAGAATATCAGACCGATTAAATACTTCGAAATTCAGTTCTTGAGAAGTCAATCTTTTGAATCCACACTTTCTCCTAGGAAAGATTGTTTTAAAACCGAATAGTTTGACGTAAATAGATGAATTAGTATTAGCATTAGTAAACATTCTTCTACAGCGGGAGTTCTCGGGGATGGTAATGATGTTTGGTGAAAACTATTAAAGAGCGAGTGCGGTTGTCTCTCCATCCTAAGGATGTTTACATGCATTAATAAACATAAGAATTCAATACATTTATATTGAAAGTAGTTTGTATATAGAGATGATTATATATTATGTACATCGAGAATTACAATAATACTGAGAATAATATGTATATGAGAATAGTTTATCAAATTACTAAAGGAAAGATATCATCGCAATAAGAACGCGTTTTAGGGAAATAAGTTAGTAAATTTGAAACCACATTTAATTTATTTAGAATAGTTTATTTCACTAAATTATTTTATTTTTATGAGTAACTCTAACTATAACGATAATGAGGTAGGATTCCATGTTGTTTCATTAGTAATTTTTCGAAAAGAAGATCATTGAATTTACTGATTGGAAGAATTCAGCTTTGGAAAGATCTAATTTTAAATTATCAGTATCCCATCCACGCTGGGTAAGAAATGATACTACCAAGTATACATTTAGTATACACTAGAGGTTCACGACCCTCAATTTCATAAATCACCCGCACTATTTCTTCAAACCCCTTGATTCAATAAAGAAAAACCCTTTCCCCAAATTCGCGAAGAAACCATCGGAGGACTTTTACTGGCTATTATATATTGAAAATATAAATATAAATAAAATATAAATAAATATTGAAAATAGTTTGTGTATCGAGATGATAATATAATATCTAATAATAATATAAGATCTAATTTTAAATTATCAGTATCTCATCCACGCTGGGTAAGAAAAGATACCACTAAGTATCCACTTACATTCATATTTGAATACTACCAAGTATCCATTTATGAACTACAAAGGGTTTTGGGAGGTTCGCGACCCTGAATTTCATAAATCACCCACACATCCACATTCTTCCTTCAAACCCCTTGACTCAATATAGAAAAACCCTTCTCCAAAATCCACGAAGGAACCATCGAGGGGAAAGTGACTCGCGAGCCACGGTGGACACGGACACTCGACCCCATAAAACAGCCTCCCATTCCTTATTCCAGACTTCCGGCTCAAATCCCACTCAATCGAACCGTGACAGCCGTGAATCGCCGAAGAGATTCGCAAGATGAATACTCCGCTTCATGTCCGAGAGAGTGTCCTGGGGAAGCACCAAGTTTACGAGCGACTCCTTCGCATTCCATTTGTCATTGACTCCGCTGCACCACTTGGCGCGTGCGCTTTAGAGGGGCGCGGATTTGCAAGCGCCGAAGACTAATGGGCTTATGGGCGACTCGGAGGGCCATCGTGAATGCAGACCACACCCTCCGAGGGACGTTGGTTATCGGTCGTGGATCAGAGGAGTCATTATGCGGAGTAAAGATTCTGGGGATCGAATGGGGATAAGCTGGATGGAGAGGATCGGAAGTTGAAGGGATTAGGCCAAGTGATGCGATGGGGTTGATCCTCGCGGAAGTATCGGATGGTAAAAAGGGAGATTAAGGGGCTACTTTGGAGGAATTGATTGTAAGCGCCTTAAAAGTTTTGTTTGAGCTAGAGATGGGGTAGTGTGAGCTTTTTGAACGTTCCCTGTCTGGAATAAATGCATGCATTAAAATACCTTTTTTTAAATGCAGATTATCAATTCTACTGAAAATAAAAAGGGAAAACATTCTACCTTAGTCTACTTAGCGGTTAAATTCATTTTCCTCCGTGCAACATCAAGGCTTAATAATATGCATGTCGGCAATACGTCTTTTAAAAGCGGCCTAATGTTATCCTATAATGGATATTTTGTAAACACACTCTTTCTTGTTCTTCCTTTTTATTTTATAGTTTTTATGTAATTTTTTGTATTTTTTTTGTTTGGCTGTATGCAGATATAGTTTGGGGTAACCACGAGACAGGTTCTTTTTCCTCTGCGGTACCTATATTCCCCCTTCTTTTGTATTCTTTTTGACCTACTATATGGCCATACATTGTATGTTATATCAAATTTGTATTACGGAGGCATAAATCTTATTATTATTATTTTAATTAGATATGACCAAATGGTTTATGATTGTAAAAGGTTATTCACCACATGCTCAGACGGAACACAATGAGAGTGACACTCAACGATGCTTGAACTTCTGCAAATAAGGAATGACAAAATTTTTAAACTCCTAAGTATTTAAATTCATCTATGATGAATTGGGAGTGTTTTTTATGAAAAGTTTAGAGAATGAACTCGCTTTTACGACTATACCGAAATTAAGTAGAATTTTTCCTGAATGTCCTGAAACAGATCAAACTATACAATTCCACTACTTTCCTTCCATACGTCTTACCACCCCACAATAATAAAATCTAGAACTAAGAACTCTTCTCCAGTACCTACAATCACTAACTGTCATTCCTTGTATTTTCTCCCACATATGTGTCTAATACAGATTACTAGATAACTGATGATTTTTATTTTTAATTTGAATTCTTTTGTGCTTCTTAGTTTTTCCTTTTGATTACGTATATTTTACAGGTCGTTCTTGTGATTCACATATCAATTTGTTTTTATTTCATTCATGATGAATAACACGCGCTGTTGGTGGATTTCTTTGAGTAAATAAATTATGAGTAAAATTAGCCTGGTGGCTACGGGTAGGAATAATTAAAGATAACCACAAAAGATTACATTTAAACACTAAGAAAATAAATCCTGAGGAAAAATACTAAAGATAAAATACTATAAGGAATTTTAAGAGAATATCTTAAATTAATTACTTAAACCATAGATTGGAGAAAAATCACTTAATAAATATAAATGAGGTATGAAAATACAGAGAAAGATTATCTTTTCTCAGACAAATATGCCGATAAAACTTTGATTACGCAAAGAGGCATTTATCGTTTTTAATACTACTCAGAGAGATGTCGATTCCTACTTTAAAGAATTTCTTAAATTACAAAGCAATGGTTCTATGTTATGATAAATCACAGCACAAATAAAATTCCTCAACACACGGAATTTAAGTAACGTCGAAACTACAGGTATTTTTTTAACATTTTTAACCACGAATCGGAGTATCGGAGATATCATCAATGGAAAATGTGATATTTTGTGATCCTTCATTCACAAATGCTAATAATTTGCGGATTAAAATTCAAATGACTCCACAATTTTGAGGTTAACGGTCACAAAAAAAACAAAAAAGAATAGAATTCAAAGAAATTGGAGGCTCTGAACAACAGCAATATCACGTATATAAAGGCGAAAACGAGAGAACTATACAAAATTCCAAAGGCAATGAACGAATAATGTGATCCATGTAACACCAGAAGACCAAAATGTGAAGCTATTATTAAAAATATCAGCAAAATACAAAGGCCCATCACTAGAGAGAACTTCAAAGAGATTTTTCCCTCTATAACTGTATGAGAACACTTCATTTAAATCGCAACTGCGTTTAATGCTTCAGTAGTCACAGAAGATAATCTCGGAGTAATATACGCTACGGCGTATTTCAATTTCCATTCAGTCAAATACACGGCGATACGAGTAGATTCTTCTAAATTTTCGGCAATTTAGTGTTAATTACGAGAAATTTAAAAGGAAAAATTGTGTGATTCACCATCGCGATTTGCGATGGTATCAAATTTTTCTTGAATTAGTACGGCTATCAGACAATTTCTCATGTAAGAAATAGCAAACATAAAAACTTGAGTTGGTGATGAAGCTAGCCTATTTGCTTATTATACTAACATTAAATCAACAGTTGTCACGATCCAATTACGATGTGGACGTCAAGTTTAAATATTAATCAAATCCACAGAATATTTAGGATTTTTTTCTGTTATATAAAGCTATATCCCATGAACGTGATAGAATATTACCATGGTAATAGATAATACCATGAATATGAATTAATGAGTTGAGTAATAACATATTTTTTTAAATTTGATTTGATTCGATTATATTGTCTAAGGATTTGCCGATAAAATATTCCATAAAGGAGTTAAGTTCTTCGTTCTCGCCTTCGAGATAATTGATTACGATAATTGCAAGATCTATAGTATGTCTATCTATATTCCATTTATGTTCAAGCTTGGAGAAAATTTTGCAGAGTTTTAGGAATCAGACTAGAAGTAAATGAGTATAAATTTTCCGAGAAATTGAAATAAAGATGATAAAATTAAACGTAAAAACATAACTTATGTAGATTGAAAGAAGCATTGAAAAATAGCGCAAAACTATTATGTCGAAAAAAATACATTACGTCAAAGACAGGAGTAATAATTATACTTAGTTTAAGCATTCGTATTACGAAAAACGATTATGCCAAATTTGAAGGATCGTAAAAGTAAATAAATCTTTAATCTTTAATCAATACCAAATCAAATAAAACTCTGAAACCATCACTGGTACCGATAGACAGGAAACGACCGAAAATCGCCTCAGATTTGGAAATCAAGACCCGAAAAGAATACAAAAACACCGTAAACAAATCTCCACGGATGTAAATAAGAAAGGGCAAACCCGACTCTTCACCTTTTGAACCCGAAGAAAGATTCAAATTTTTCGCTCGAAAAATACACCAAGTAGTTCCACTCCGCCTCGTTGTACGAAACTGCCGACTTAGGGCGATTCGGTCTCCTTAGCGACGTTGAACTCTCAACTCCGCTTGCATACGAATCCCATCTTCATCTCCTTTTTTCACTGCTAGACTTTTACAACCGAAATTTTGGCCACGTCCCCATTTCGAGCACCGGGCACGTGCAGCGACTGCCCCGCCCTCTCGCCATTCCTTTCTCCTCTCCTAAACGTGTACTAAAGGTTGAACAAATGAGGGAGAAAAAGTCCGCCACAGCCGGGATTCGAACAAGGATCTCCCACCTTCCTAGTGGTTGCTTTATCCAATTGAACTATCACGAAAGACCAATCCCTCCTTCGATTTCTTTTGCCATGATCGAACACGGTGTGAAATGAAGGAGAAAAAGTCTGCTGTAGCCGGGACACGAACCCGGATCTCCCTAATTTTGGGCGGTTGCTTTATCCAATTACCCTACAACAACAGAACAATCACTCCTTTGGGGAGAACAAGGCATCACCTCGAGTATGCATTCAGTGTATGGGACCCTGCTGAAAAGTGTTGTATTCGCAAATTAGAGAAGATACTACGAAAATCAATACGTTTTGTAAAGAATTCCTATGAAAATTCGGTAAGCGTCACTCAGATGGTTCAGGAGGCAGGATGGGAATCTTTATAAGAACGATGGCTCATCAGAGATTTAAATTACTAGATAAATTCAGACAGAGTAAGTTCACAGAAGATGTAGCCGATATTATACGCCCTCCTTGTTATATAGGCCGTTCTGATACCGCGAGAAAGATCGGAGAAATAGACGCTAGAACCAGTCGATTTAAGAATTCATTTTTCCAAGAAAGATACGCGAAAGTAATCGACTAGGAAAATAGAGTCATGGTATTGATTCATAATCATGCACCCCCTGACACACGCCGAAAGACGGCTTGCAGGGAACGTATGCAGATGTAGTTGTTCTTCAATTTCATTTGCTATGATGGAACACGGTGGGAAAAGTGGGAGATCCGAGTTCGAGTCCCGGCTACGGTAGACTTTTCTCCTTTATTTCTTCAATGAGAGAACCAAGAACCAAATTCTCCAATCGCCGAATGCCGACATGTGGCGACTGGAGAATTCTTGCTTCTCCGATCCATTAAAAGCCTAGTTCCATTTTCGTTTCTTTCATTTATTCATCTAACATTAAGCATGAGAATTATGCGTTTTTCATCTATCACGCGTGATAAAGGATAAAGATGGAATCATGTGGTGAGAGATCCGGGTTCGAGTCCCTGCTACGGCGGACTTTTCTTGCTTCATTTCTTCACCTAGCATTAAGCGTGAGAATCATGCATTTTTCATCTATCACGCGCACTAAAGGATAAATATCGAATCATACGGTGAGAGATCTGGGTTTGAGACCCAGCTACGGCGGACATTTTCTCCTTCATTTCTGCATCTAGTATTAAGCATATGAATCATGCGTTTTTCATCCATCACGCCCACTAATGTAAATAGATAGAATTATATGGCATTCATTCTCCGTCAGAGGCAGAGCTCGGTTCGAGACCTGTCTCCCGCAGAACACCAACTGTCCTTCCTCAGCCTTCGAGAGTCGCTTGGCGGGAGGCGGTCAAAAGTCGCCTATCTCACAAAGGAATTTGGGATCCACCGTTGGACCCTTCGGCACTGTTGTCACAAACACTCCGACGCCATTTCTCCGTATTCCGTTGGAAGAGTCCGCCCGATGAAAGGATGGACGTCCGAGGGGGAAATGTGACGTTTCCGAGTGGCTCGACGCAGCGGAAATTCGTATTCCGAGACATCGAAAGTGAGGGAGAGGAAAATTTTCCAAATGTATGCTGCTTGAATAATTTTTGCGAATGTACGACCAATACTTTTTGGGGATTATGCAATAGTACTAAAGGATTTCTCCTATCTCAAATTTCTTTCAATTACTCACTTGATAAGGGTCAATAGTTAAGATAGATAGATAAGTTTAGAATTATGTACTGATGATGGTAGCGCTACAACTCCAGCCATACTCTACTGGGTTGTAAATCTAAGTAGTTGATATTCTTCGTAATCCCACGCCTGGGATCAGAGTTCATGAATTATAACTATGAAGTTTCGATATAATCAAAAGAAACACTGAGATCTATTAAAGTGACCTCTAAGTAAAAACTATCCGCTGCATGAAAATAGGGATAAATTTACCATAGTACCTATGTCAATGAGATTGAAAAATTTTTAAATTTAATCGTAAATACAATTAACGATAAATTTATACCTAATTTAGTTCTTAAAATTCTTCTATCTAGATTAAAAAGGTAGTTACGGCATACCTTGCATGTCTAACTGTAATTTGATTACTACGAGAGTGAAATGCTACGAATTCTCCTGAGTGATTAGATACTGGCCCTCGAAACAATGAACTTAAGTATGTACAGGATACATTGAAAATGATTTTTACATATCGTTTCGGCCGTCCATGCTTCTGAATTGCGGAATTAAACATGAGAAGATTAGGCATATCTTTAATGAAAACATATACCCAAGCAAGAAGAAAAGGAATCGGGTATTTCATAGATAAGTTTCGTTCAAAGAAGTTCCGATAATATGCAGTTTATAATTTAAAGTTACCTTTGATATGTCTCGTAAGAGATGCGTTTAACTCTCAAGGTCATCCACGATTAATGTAAAATATTTAATAGAGTTTCTGCTATAAATTCAGCTACTCATACTACACGGAGATACTCAGGAAATACTTCATTGGAAAATGTGATTTTTTCTAGCATCTACAGTGAAATATTTTCGATTGTCGTCTACTTCTCTCACAGTTAAAAGAATTAGCAAGATATAGTTATGGTACGTAAGATCTCTACGCTTTCTGAAATCATTCCTTGGAGATATTGGAAGATATGAAAAACTTGTAGTACATAACCTCCAAATAAGGTGACCATACTTAAACTGAAACAAGTACAGTAAACAATTAACTGATTATAGAGGGCATTCGATTTCCTAGTAAATTAAGAATGATAACTTAACTTTGATCACTTAATAAATTTGCATAAATTTTGTGAAGCATAGTCTGATAAGAAATTATCAAGTCGATTAAGAGAGAACAGGATCTCAAACAAGTTGCAGAATTAATTCAATTAAAAAATTTAATTTTATCATTACACCTCACGCTGATTGTAACGTCTAATAGTAACGAACGGATGTGGAAAGAAAGAAATTCTAAAATTCGTACATTATGAAAATAGAACGGTAAAATGAGTATTTAACACAAACTCCTGTTCATTTACTGATTTATAGAAAACATGATTATGACAGGAATGATCAAATTGTACACATATATTTGAATGGAACGAATCATTTGATACAGAAAATCTTTGATTCCAGCGACTTCCAAATCCGTCAACATAACCGAAATGGTTCAATCAGCGGGCCATAAGACGCCTCATTAGCCGTATCTGCATTTTCGCTGAATAACAGCTCAAGTCTACCCACGGATCGAAGCAAGTTGAAAGAAGCCTCAGAACGGTCCCGTTAAAGGTTTGGCAACAAAATCAGAAGTGGAGCAAACGGTTCTTACTCAAGTGTCGACTTCATTCGAAACAATTTCACGGGGTAGTTCAAAATACGTGTCCGAATTTCCTTTCAACTAACGGAGGCGAATTTGCAGAGGTGAATTGCGCATGTAATTGTGACAACTGAAGAATGGATTTTTGGGTAATGATGGACCGTCACGGTAAAAGGAAAACGTAGACTGTGTTACTAAACAAAAATTAACGTCGTAAATACTATTAGATGAAGGCTATATCAGCATTTAAATATCCTGGGTTTAAATATCATTTGCTCTCTTCACCCTCGACCATATCAGTGTATATTCAGTGTTTTTTTATCTCTTATCTCATGTTTTCCTTTTTACTAACTGTTATTCTTTTATGGATTATTTCTATATGCAGTTTGAAGTGTAAATATGTTCCTTGCTTTCTGATTCCAGCCTTTTCTATAAATTTCAGTTTCTTATCTATCTGTAGGTTTCGTAGGTTTTTTACACCCTCTTCTGGGGTGTTATCCTGCTGTGGACTATTTTTCCTATCCTAGGTTTTTAAGCCCACAATATAAATTTCTTCTGTGCACTTTTTTTTCTGCTATCTCTTTCTTTCAAATTGACGAAGGGTTAGATGTAAGAAGAGACTACTCAGTCTTAATATCGCCCGAATAAAGACGTTTTCATTATTATTATTATTTTTACAGCAGGTACACGATTGGGCACTAACACATTATTTTTCTCATGCACATATACAGTAAGACCCGTTAAAAATGCTCCCCCTTAAGAGGCTATCCAGCTTAATATGCGGTATTTTAATGGTCTCGGTCCTCCCCTGAACACGTACTAATAATATCCCTTGAGAAGCTCTGCTGCATAACATCTGGAATAAATATTTTGATGATTCGGTCTTTATCGTTTTATCAAAGTAACTGCGATCATAGTGTTATTACTGATCGAGTGATCATAATGTTTAGTTTGTTCGAAATTTAAAAATATCAAATGTTAATTCAATATTAAAGCGGTTCGAATTATGATTTAAAAGCTTAGGCCAAATCCGTTTCAGTTAATTTCAAGGGCGTGGCTTCCTTTAACAATAATTAGTAATGCGAAAAGGGACGTGAAACTTAATCAAGACGGTCATCATCAAGAAGATGTAAAAGAAAAAAAAAGCAGGACTAGTCGCTTCTGTTTTGCTTGACCTAATGTTGACATCTCAGATATATCGACGAACAACGATAAGCCAACATTTAAAGTTACCTTAATTTGACCAAAACAATTTACTTTCCATGGAGTGATTAGACTGTAATTCATGCTAGTGCAATTACGTTCAATTATTATAATTAGAGTGGGCTCATTATGTGTTGTCCTCATCCATTGATTGTAATTTATAGCATGTTAAATTTATCTACTATTATTTTATATATTGTTCCTACATTCCTTAATTATTGAAAGAAGTTGGTAAGACTAGAATGGTTCCGTTGAATTATTTCAGCTGTAATGGTGTTGAGACATTCCATAATATACAGTAAAACCCCGAGAAAATCCTTCCGCTTAAGAGGTTATCCATAGGTGGTATTTTATTGGTCTCGGTCCTTTTCAAACTAAACACATGGTAAAATTACCACTTAAGACGCTCTGCTACCCGGTTAAGACGCCGTCCTTTTTTCCGTCCCCAAATGTATTGCGATATGCAGTAAACAATCCTTAGCTTTGTTTTATAGACCGAATATTGTTCACAATATCCTTTCCTAACTGTCAATAAGTAAAAATTTCTTCGTTGTAGAGTGAAAAATGACAGGTTTGATATAACGAAAGATGGCGTCATCGCGATCCGCAATACCCAATCCTTTGCTTCATTTATAGACCGATAACAGTTCACATTATTCTTCCCTCATCATCATCATAGGTCATTCAATCCGTAGATTGGTTGACTGCAGCCCTCCATTCCTCTCTATCTAAAGCTAACTCTACTAAATCCTGATATCTCTTCTTTCCTATATCTCTCTTTATTTGGCTAATATATTCATCCCTTGGTCTTCCTCTTGCTGCTTTTCCTTCTATTTTACCCTCAAGTACGTTCCTAACAAATTCATTGTATCTGATGATATGTCCAATCCATCATCAATAAGAAAAAATTGCTTCGTTGTAGAGTGAAAAATGACCGAATGACGAAGGATGGCGTCTCTTTGTACGCACAGCAGACCATTCTTAAGAAATGTGATGAGAAAGCAACCAGTGTTACGCAACAATAGTTCGTGGAGACACTCGTTATCTACAGCTGTGGCAAACAGAAGAAACTAAGGAAGCTTCCTTTTCGTTTTTAAGGTGTAAAGCACTGATTCAAAAATTGAAGAGACAAAAAAACCTTCCCTTTTGTTTCATGATGTGAAAGTGATAAAAATTGTGATATCCCGGTAACAACACTATCTCGCTTTTAACGCGATTTTCCTTCGGTTTCCTGAAAACCGGCTTAATTGAGTTTTACTGTATTTAGTGGAGATGTACTGTATGTATTGAGTGAAGAGAAATCCCAAACTTAAAATTAACATTTCCTTCCTAAGGTATCACCGAAATAAAAATTAATAACGAAAACAACGGGTTTATGAACGAAATCAGCTCTCAGAATCATATCCATTAAAAACTCTAGTATCTTGCAAAATAGAGCACGTTCAGAATGTCGATTAGAAGCATATAGAAATATTGAAAATTATAAGGCAAATTAAAGGCTTCTTTGCCGCAAATAAATTGAAACGAACTTGATACCGGTGGTGTATACATGGACCAGTAATTTTCACACAGTAAATTAAGTCATTAAGCCTCCATTCTTAAAATGGAAGGTGTTGCTCTTCCTTCAATGCATCATGCAACGATATTGTACAGTATAAAATCGAAAGAAATTTCGAGATTTTTTTAGTAAATGACAAAAAAGAAATGATTTCGAATTGGCGCGAGGAAAAGTATTTGCTTGAAATTGACGGACTGGTTTAATTTAGCATACAAAACAAAAAGAGTAGACTCCGATTCTAGATGAATGGATTATGGAGAAAATTAACAAACGATCAGAATGTGACAATAGCATACATAAATAATTAAATCGGACCCAAGTAGTCTTTCAAACATTTAGTCGTTGAAACGCTCAGACTTTGGAGGAACGGAAGGTAACTTAAGGGGCAAATACAGGTAGCGAAAAACTGCCATCATAGTTGCTAATTTTGCAATTTTTTTGCTAGATAAAGCGACTTTTTCCTCTTTTAGCGAATCATTTTTTTGCGACCGATATACAGCGATATAAGCTCTCTATCTAGAATGTAATGGTATATAAACCCTCTTCTACAAACTCAAAGCTGAGCATGTTTTGCTGATTTATAAATCAAATGTTACCACTTGTGGTTCATAAAAGACTCTGGATTATTCTTATATATTTATATTCGATGTAATATCTTTGTTTTATTTATGTAAGTCTGGCGTTTTTTTGGGGGTTTTCCTCCCGACTTGGGTGAATGCCAGGCAGGGATTTTATTCTATTTGCCCTTCCAATGACTGCCGCTAAGCCAGATGCCTATTTGCAGTCATAGAATATAATAAATAAATAAGCAAATTCTAGTGGTTTTAGGCGTTAGATTCTTTTATAGCGATATTTTAGCATTTTTGGCTAATTTCACGATACCTCTAGCGACATTTTCAAAGGTAAATTGGCATCTCTGCTTGCATCTCTAACCACAACCGAAAAAAAAACTTTTAGGACTGACGTTAACATTCTCAAAAGCAATGCGATAAATCAAAAAGACCCAAAAGAAGGTAAAATTCAGTGCCGATAATGATAATTCGAGAGCACTCCGACGCATACCTGGGAAACGTTAGAAAAACGCCCCTTTCTTTCGACTTATTAACAATCATCCACTCCCATTTTCCCGAAAGCAAATTTTCAACGGCTTCTGCCTCAAAAATCACATAAGCCCTTCCACCTTTCCGACCCGTGGATTCACAGTGCTCCCTTCCTCGAATCCCAAAATCCATTAGCTAACGCTCTCGAGCTGATCATTCGATTCAACGAATAATTAAAGATCGTAGATTCGATTGTGATTCCAGAGAGTAAACGAATGAGAGCGAGAAAAAAAACCCTCGAA
The DNA here is from genome assembly GCA_036926295.1 of Pachydiplax longipennis. NCBI lineage: Eukaryota > Metazoa > Arthropoda > Insecta > Odonata > Libellulidae > Pachydiplax > Pachydiplax longipennis. The sequence continues at coordinate 38,923,865 of JAVFKF010000009.1, read as the reverse complement.
ATCTGCCATCTCCGATAAGGTTTCCAGCTTTTTAAAAACGGGCCGTACCCTTAAAGGCGTAAAAATCGATGTACGCCGACTTAAGGGCGATAAGTACGAGAGGAAAATTCTTATTCCGTAGTTTGTACGGCCGATATGCGGCGACGTTAAAACGGTGATAAGATCGGCCTTGGGGCTGAAATGTTGCATCACAGACGAAGTGGGAAAAGGTGGTGAAAACTTGGTGGTAAAAGCCAATTACTCGATTTAATGGCGTCTAAATATTTCTAAACCTGTGAGCCTAGACCGCCGCAGTCAATAGAAAACTGAGATAATGGCGAAGGGTTATGAGCGCGCATTAATTACTAAAACAATAAAACGAACGCATAACACGCCGAAGCTGACGATTGAGGTTAAGGCCGCGTTAAAGGCGACTCACAGAGATAAGCAGTATTGAAGTGCGTGGACGAGAGAAAGAATTATTTTGCATTCAAAGACACGGACGTATGCACAAAGAATATTCTGGAGTGTTGATGCTATTCTGAAATTTCATGCTCTTCATTTTCTTTATCTTTCCTCACAACTATACAAGGAAGATCATTCGTTTCGAGAAACGCCTACAATTATACAACGCCGTAATTATCAGAACGATAGAAATTTTAAGTTATTAACTACGGAACTGCAAATATATTCTCTCAAATAGTTTTTTTCATTTTTGGAATGCAGTTTAGGGGGAGATTGTGCGAAAAACAGGAGGAACAAATTTAGTAATAATAGGGATATGAATTATTATGGAGCTGAGAAAGCACTAGTAACCGTAACATAAATGGTGCATTAGGCTTCAGAGTAGTGTATTCTCGGCATAATGGTAATCCGCGAAAAAAGAAAATTGTAGTATAGATCCTTTGAGTGTTTGAAAATTATTGTAAATTCTTCTTCACCATAGGTTTGTTCGAATACGAAAACTTATACCACAGAGACATTGAAACTTAATAGTAGTAGTAGCAGTATTGTGGAAAGTGCATCGACACCTGAGGTCATTTCGCACGTGGGCTCCCACCGGGAATCGAACCCGGGACCGCTTTCATTGAAGTCGAACGAGGCTCCAGGATAGCCCACACGGCTATCCTGGAGCCCCTTAAAGTTGGCAAATATCAGCTGTTTTGTTTCATTATAGATTACTATTTCCGTTAGCCGTTGCAATAGATTTACAGAATAAATATGTGCTTGTAAATCAAGAAAAATATTTCTTAGTTGAGAAAAATATCTGCTAGTTTTTCCTTTACTTGGTTTCGTTCTAAAGCATTTTCGAGTTGCGTGCGAAATGACCTTAGCTTTCGAAGCACTTTTAAGAAAATTACAACTAGGACAAGGTTGGAATTGGACGGCAGAGTGATATAAGTATCTGAAATGAAGAGTAAAAGTGTTTGAATTTGGCCCTTGATTACCTAGAGAAAGAGCAATCTCGTAGGACTGAAAAAATATATAAAAAATAATCAAATATTAATCAAAAATAAGATATCAAACTTATTTAATTACCTTTAGATATCTCAGAAAACAATTACTAACTGTTTCCTAGCAACAGAAGCAATACCCAGACTTTAATTAACTTTAAAAACTAAATAAACATTAGTATCGCAAGGAATAATTCAAAATCTTCACCTAGCAACGGAAACAATAAGAGCCTAAGATTAAGGGACTGAGTAAACAGTAGTATCTTGTGGAAGAACTTATCAAAAGGTCATTTTAGAGCTTACTCTGAAAGGAAATAGAGTTGCTAATCTTACATATTTAATTTGCTGAATTTCAACATTCGTAGATTTAATTAGCTTTCTCGCCATAAGTTTCCAGCCAAGGATAAAACTGTCATCGGGAAGTGGAGACTGCTCTTTACTCTTAATTTAAAATGATCGCTAACCTGGTTCAGTTGGATCCGTCTCTCGGTCGACGTCGGACAGCCAGTGGATTACAAGATGGCGAGTTCAGGTAAGCTGTAAGTGAAAGAAAGAGTTGTTACTTGGGAAGAAATGCAATAGGACACGAGATAAGACCTTAAAGGGCAAAAGACATTAGGGCCAGCCCAAAAGAGCAGGGCGGTAAAAAAGACAGAAGAGGAAATAGACCAGAAACGGCAAAAAAATAAGCACGTACGTTTGTGATCGATAACTCTTAAACCGCATTGGACTTCTTTAGGCTCTAAATACTACAGCTTATCTTCTAAGGGATATCGATCTAAACAGGTGGAAACTCAGGAGATTTGTCATATCATTGAAGCTCAAAATAGGAAGCACTCAACGAATCATAAAAACATCCATTTTAATATTATTTTTTTTCCTATCATTCGGTATATGTAGCTGAAAACCCACCTGAAAATGAGGGATATTCATCGAAATAATTTTTTGTTTTTTTCATACATATAATGATTTCAAGCTATTTTACCTCCATTTAAGTCTTTTATAACAGGATTATCATTTTACGAGTCTCAAAGTAGTAAAATTCCTAGCTTCAAATATTTCAATTTTAAGTAAAATTTAATTTTCTTAAATATTGATTGATATTTGCGGAAATTAGTTACGCTCAATTCAATTGGCGTTAATTAGAATACTTGTAGATAATAGAAGTCATTCGAGTTATACGATTAGGGTCACTCCGCAGGTAATAATTTAATCATCCTGGGTTTCTAATAATTTAATTTTTCCAACCGAAAAATGACTGAATCACAAAACGATTCAACTCGAGCGATCTTAATTTCTTCATAATTTATTAAAGTGAAGAAACAGAGTTACCAAAAGTGTCTAAGTATGTTACTTTTCTGTGGATGAGGTAAGACATTGTTCCTTTATTGAAATGACTCTTAATTATAAACTAAAACGTGGGGGGAAAGGTTATCATCAAATTTCGAGCGATTGATTAATAGTTAAATATAGAGCGACAAATACTGCAAAAAGTACTCTTTCTCGCATTAAATTATTAAAGTATATTTACCTAAAACCTCTCCCGTTAAACGAAATATAATGAAGGTGTGGGTGGCGAATATGTTCCCTACCATAACCTTGTGGGCACTATTCTAGTAAGCTCCAGGGAACATAAATATGGATTCTGTATATTAGCTATGACGATCATAGATTATTTAAACCAATTAGAACATCTTAATTCCACATTAATAAAATATGGCACATATGGATTCTGTTCATTAGTTAAGATAATCAATGATTATTTGTTTTATTAGAGCGTATTAATTCCACTACTGTCATAATAATACTGTCATGAAGTCCTTTCCACCTAATCTCAAATAATTTAAAAAGAAATGTGATAAAATATTGTAGATGTAGATTATCAATAGGTTAATTGGATATTGTTCTCAGCATTTTTTGTAAAGTTATGTAATTAATGCATATGTATACGCTGTCACCATTAATTAATAACATAGATATTTTTGTTTGTATTATGGGTGACTGGTAATTTTATATTGTAGTAAGAGTTGTAAATCGGACTGTGTTGACTGAATATGTTTACATATCTGATTTTATATTTTCTATTATAACATAGATATGTTTTTTTGTACTATGGGTGACTGATAATTTTATATTGTAGTAAGGGTTGTAAATCGGACTGTGTTGACTGAATATGTTTACATATCTGATTTTATATTTTCTATTATAACATAGATATGTTTTTTTGTACTATGGGTGACTGATAATTTTATATTGTAGTAAGGGTTGTAAATCGGACTGTGTTGACTGAATATGTTTACATATCTGATTTTATATTTTCTATATATTTTTTATGAGTTGCCACCGGACAGCTGTCCACTTGTAACTTGACATTGTAAATAAAAATAAAAATAAGATAGATAATCTCACTAAGAAAGTGAGATGCTGATATTAAGGGTTTACAATTATCAAATATGGCACTCTTGCCACAAAAAGTTCGCCATCTCTACCTTATTACATAAATTAAAACAACACACAGCAAGCAACACAAACTCGAGATTTATTTCGAAACTGCCCGGCTCTATTTTTTCGTGTCTTTAAGAAGCGGCAACGTCCAGAAGCGATACCACTGAGGATCACATCTCAATAATCCCGAGAGACTGAAAATCTGCCTTGACACACGCAAAAAACGTGTCCTTGGTAGAAATATTTATTGGGCGTAACAGTAAGACCGCCGCAGTGAAATACGAATGGGGATATTTCGTTGTAAAAACCGCTTTATCGCAATGGATAGAATTTCCGCTCCGCGGATCAACAGGTCGGGAATGAAAAGTTTTAGGGAGGAGAGCTGTGAATCGTTTCGGAAAAAGATAAGGTAAAAGAAATACAAAAGCCGCCCATCATCGCACGCTGAAATAAAACGAATTTAATAGCCCGAATTCAAAGTGTGAAAACTTAATGAAAATATACACAAGTGAAGTCGTGAGATGCAAAGGGTAGGTGTACAGTACCAAATGAACCCCCAAAATTTTTCATTTCTTTTATTACTTTGAGGTTCCTAATGGTATGGAGCTAGTTGCGTTCTTCATCTACTTCTCCCTCTAAGCGCTTCTCAGTGCTTCCCAGAGTATGTTTGTGATTATCGCGTTGACGTTGCTGAATCATACTGACTCTCATTATTCTATGAAATCGTGAACTGAAAGGAAGGACAATTATCGCCGTTCTTCTGATTCTACTATTCGCTGCAGCTCATTTCATCGTGGTCAACGCTTTTGGACCAATTCATTATTCGTTATCTTTACTGGTATATCTGTCTTTCACGTTGGCTTCTCTTATCAGTTTCTTTGTATTATCACAGAGGTAAATTTTCATTTTGGTATGTTACTACTGCGGTTTTTTTTACGCCACGGTAGGTTTCAACATTAAAACATCTTTAACTTTTCCTTTTCAAAATCATTCGATCGGAAGAAAAGGTGACGATAAGATTTCTACACGTATGAACTTTTTGCTCTAATGTAAGTATGAACTTTTTGCTCTAACTGCACGTGGAAGATCCCTTATAGACGGTAACAAATATAACCGATGCGACACGTGAGAATTGCAGGAAAATCTTTGAATGTTTTTGAGAAATCAGCATGTATAACAATTAAAGGGTTTGATAAGCGAATGATAATAACAATTTTATAATTACATCCGATTGAAGCGATCGTATATTTCTAGTTTCAGGAAACCGCAACCTTGTCACTAAATATCTTCTCTTATAGGCATAAATTATGTGCAGAAAAACTGCATGGTTATGAATGGAGTGATATACGCTTATTTTTTATATACTGTAAGGGAAAAATTAAAAAATATGATTGTCCTCAATGGTTGATGATTATTTCCGTCAGTATGAGAAACAAAAAGAGAAACTGAACCTGGCGTTGTTCTGTGATGGATTTTCGCCACATCTTTCCTTACTCTGTGATGTTTATGCATTTCTATTTCTATTTTTCATGCCCAATTTTCAATTATTTAATAACGGTCTAAAAACGGAAGATATATCATTCTATCATTAATCCTATGCTACTCATCAACTACAAAGTTATGCTTCAACGTAGACTACACGCTTATTGTTAGTAATGCATAAATATAAAAAGAGCTGAAAACGGACGAATCTACGCTTTCAGGGGAGGCAATTTAAACCTGCATACCTACTTTAGAGTAACAAAATGTAGTATAGTATAGTGCCTTAATACTCTCCAATTAGCTGTTGAAATTCATATTTTCGTGAAAACTTAAGTAGATGTTAAGCTACTGTAAATTCTTACACAGTTAGTTTTAACCCTCCTCTAAGAAAATGCTAGAAGGGCAAAATCGTGAATGGCAAACGCCCTCATTGACCCACTGTAGCGAGATATTTTGCTTCTCCTTTCTCCATGATCCATGAATAAGTGAAATAAAACAACTCTTTATTTCTGATTAAGGAAATTTTCGCCAAAACAAATATCGGAATACATCCGAAGATTTCTTCCAATCAAATTCGCGCGGCCCCTCTAAAACTTTTGATGGTATGTACATCAAAGTTTGATGCCAAAACAAGTCCACAAATTAGGTTAAAAATTGAATAATAATAAAATAATAAATAACGAATGCTTTTGAGCTGAGCTGATTGGAATGTTATAATAAAAACCACATTGAGGGGTAGGAACTTACTTGAATGGTCAAAGTGCAGTTAGTTACAATGTAACATTTTTGTGAAACTGAAATACTGCACCTATACTGGACACCATATTCCAGGAAGTGAGGTCTGAATACAATGGGAACGTAAGTGGCGAGAGATTGCTCGCAAATTTTTTTGGGCCTGAGACAAAAACACGAATCCGCAATTTAAAATTAATGGAATGGAAATCAGGGAGAAATTAGCACTTGTGCGAGCAATATGGGCACGTGAGATGGATCTCATTGACCAAATTAAATTAATCGGAACAATGCGTGGATGGGAACAACAGGGCATAAAAGGCAAAGAACCTCCTCGATCGATTACTCCGAAGCTCTGACCACACATTCCAATTTCATCGAATCAGGCGAACAAATGTTGATCAGCTTTAAGTTCAATTACTGTTGATCAGCTGTAATTGACCGACTTGGAGGGAGCGGAAGAAGTGCCCGATTTCCATAATCGATGGAATAAAGGCGGAAAGGAAGATAGAATGGCGAAATTGAAAAAAATCATGAAGAACGAAGAAGAAATGGGGAAGAAAACTGAGGAAGAGGTGGTAATATAATGAGCAAGAATCAGCAAATATTTTCGCAGTTCCTTCTAACAGACCTTTCGACTACGAAATGATATCTCATATTATTATTTTAAACTGAAAACGGTGCGTAAAAACTATAATTTTACTTATGATTCTAACACTTGTGGATGCAGAAGGCATTTCGAGTAGAAATTCTCCCATACAAAGATTAAGATGTTCAAATTTGAATCCCAATGCAATCCACCATAAGTTTTCCGCAGATAGGATTCAAAATGTCTTTCATTATAATTCATGTTCATATAAAGAAACATATAACAAACGATATACCACTCCTTAAGCATAATAAATATAAAAGTGAAAAAAGTAGCACGTGAAAGAAGTTAATAAGAAGACGGAGTTAAACCAAAAAGAACGAAAACACACTCGTAAGAAATCCAAAAAATGTGGAACGCTTCACGATTTTGCGTGTCATCCTTGCGCAGGGGCCATGCTAATCTTCTCTGTATCGTTCCAATTTTAGTATATGTACCGCCGAAGCGAGTACGACAATATCGGTTCATGATCGTATATTTATACTAGCTTAGCCCGGAATTTGGCGATAGCGATGAGTAACATTTTTTATCCTTTCGAGCTTTATCGGCTCAATACTTTAAATAAATAAGATGACCAAAAGGCGCATATTATAGTTATCTAGAGGATACAGTACTTATATTTTAACTTCTTACAAAAATATAATTAAATAGTTGAGTTATTGACTTTACCCGCCCAACAGCTGCTTGTGCGGCGTCAGTAGGTATCGCCTATCCGCTATCCCCTCACTGCCTTTCCCTTTACTGGACTATTTGCTGCCACCATAGTATTTGCGCATTTTTACTATTTTATGCTGCACCTTTGGATAAATATTCATCTATAAACTTTAACTGTATGCTATACAAACTTTACTCTTGCTATACAACCGATGGAAAAGTGAGTGATGATTTGGGTAGTAATTCTTGTCAAACATTTAACGAATATACGGTATACGTACTCAAAGAAACAAAACTCTACTTGTATGTTAGATAAGCAAGATAAGTGCAATGCGATATCTTCAACGAGATATTAGATATTTGCTTGTTTTCCACAGTTTTCAAGCGTATACTCGCGAACTCGTGACAGGGATAACATCTATGAGAGAAATGAGTTACGAATGGCGGGTCTCTTTATGCTACGATCTCTTCCCAGAACTTCAAAGAACTTTGATGAGTGTGAGCCATTTATGAAGCCCGTTCAGCTCAGAGGAAAGAGAAATTTCCCAAGGATGACATTTAATGAAGATGTTTTAACGCAGATAGGATGTTTCCAGATATTTCCAACGAAAATTTTGGATCTTCATTTAACTAAAAGTTTTTGTACTAGTAAAATTTCGTTGATACGGATACATTGTTTTGACTTAAATAATTTTAAATACTTTCAGACTTATAAGAAAACTGTAACTGTGAAACCAACGACCCCACAAAAATGTTAGTGATAGGAGAATTGTAGTAATTGGTTTAACTACCCCAAAATAAAAGGATATACCCGTTCAATATTAATATTATTATTTTATTTCTTGATTAATGAGGTTGACATTGCATAGTCCCTCATTAAAACTGACCTCAGTCGTTTCCACTGCAAACCTCAGACAAAAAATGTTAATGTAATGTAATTTCTTTACCGAAAAAAGAGCAGAGGAGAAAGAGACCAGGGAAACTGCAGGATAGATAAAAGGAATTACTAAGAATTAATAGTTTCAGCTATCACTTTGTGAAAATTCATAACAAGGATGAGAAACAAGATAATGTCGGGTCTCTTTATGCTTTCAACAAGATTGAAAGTTTCACCGAAAGTTGAATCCTGAGTTTATTCTTAAAGACAGTTTAAGATTTCACTAAAACTTTACAAAGTTATTCGGCTTCTCATCCGAATTACTAAGAATACTCGGTATCTCTTTTTATCTTTACCTATGCCTTAATAGACAAAAAGTTACTTGGAATCTTTTGCACTTTAATTTATATTTATAGTATAATTTATTCCACCATAACGCCTAACTCTGTCTGCTAATAAGCTGCAGAAAAAATAAACGCAAATGATAGTTCAGGCTAATATCGGTCGTGCGATTTTTTCGAAATAGACTATTTCTTTATAAAGTCCACTTCTTCAACTTCAATGGAATCTGGTATTAATAGCACTCGTAAACAAAATATAGCTAATTATTCTAATATTAAATCTAAACTAATTTAACTAATATGGCAACTTCCACAGATTTTATCTTTCGACAACGGGTTGGAACCCAACAGATCTAACGATCGCAGGATATCAGAAGAAAAAATTGATTAATCCAATTTCTTTCACGGCAAATAATAGACGATGCCTCAACTTTCACTTTAGAAGAATTTAAGAGAGTTTTCCTGAAACGCTGTTAACTTACAAGTAAATTAGATAAACCGGCGCAACGCTTTGTTATGCAACGAGTGAGGAATTTGCACGATGAAAAACGTAACAGAATCTTGGAAACACAATTCGCCCCACTCCGCACTCCCACAAGCAGATCGGCAATTGATCGAGACTAGGCGAGTAGGGAAACATTAGAGAGAAAGGGCACAAAACAATGAAGAAAGGGGAAAGTTAAGATTTTAAGCACAATAGCATCCGTGAAGTTTGCCTTCAATCGTTACGGAGATAATCGGAGGGAAGGCGGGATAGAGAAACTTGGAGGGGTTGAAATATGAGAGAGGGTATGATTGGTTAGGGGTTGCAGAACCATCTCCCTCGAGGGTGGAGTACAAAGACGAAAGGATGGCTGGTTTACCGAAAAGTTATCGATTTGGGAAAGGTTTGCTGAAAGAGGGCGGACGATCGGCCCCTTTACCTGAGGCGATTTTTTTTTATTTCTCTTCTTCCTTCCACACGCGAAATACATGGAAAGGATTTGGTGCGTTAGATCGGATTTGGCTGCCACCGAGGCCATCATCTTCCCTAGGTGGTTATGGAACCGCATGTAATTCTAACAGCGATGGCTGCCTATAGTCCAGGGTGAAGAGACGCCGCGCTCTCGCACAGCGGAAGACTAAAACTTATCGATTAGCATATCTTCGGGTTTTTCAGACTAAAAAGGCCGTTTTCTGAGGAAGCTGTCGTTTCACCGACAGTGGTGTCGGTGAAACGTCCTGCTTGATAAGAAGATGCTGCGAAGCGCTGGAAAACTACCTCAAAGATGATGAAATGCATTTACGTGCATTATATATGTTCATGTCAGGATTCTGTCGTTCGACTGAGGACCATTTAGTCGACACGCACTTGACCGACACCATGATTAAGGGATATTACTCAAGCCACTCTTCCGTAAAACTCATTACAATTGATTTATGCATGGATTTAAAATAATAATTGTTTCCAAACTATTTAATCCACTTCTTCCCTTTTTACTTCCTGGAACCTTACAATGTTATTCGTAATTATTTGAAGAATTTTGAACGTAATCGTCACGACAAAGTATTGTTTCTAGATACCACTTCTTAACTTAACGTTAATAAACAACTTTTTTGACGTGGAATCAAGACGTGAATAAAAGATTGTGGAAACCGCAAGACTCGCAGAATAAAATTGTAAATGTACTTTGTATTACAGTATATTTATCATTATTAAAAAAGTAGTTACCTAATTAAAAATTTTCTGTGCCGTTTCCTCATTAACTACTGAAGGTAATCTTTTTCTATTAGTTATTACACATACAGCCAAGAAGTATCCATTCAGATTTGTTAGCATCATTATTTCATAATTTCGTGTATATTTTATCAATTTCATCGTTTGTTTATTATCAATGACAAAGAGAGTTACAACCATTGATAAAGGTCCTAAAGGTCTTCACTGAAGCGAGATTGAGACTGCGGTAATACGGATGTCAATTGACTGCGTTATCATACATCTTTCATTTCAGTTTAGCTCCTTAAATTGAGTCGAAATCGTTCATTTACTCACTTCATACACTGAGCTGCTGATTTCTGTTGACAATTAAAGTAGCTTGACTAGGGGTAAATGACAAAAAAGGACATGCCACCTATATTGGGTGTCGATGAAAAGTGTTCCTCAATTCTGGTGTGCAACCCGATCGAAGTGGACCTGTTTATATTGTCAACTTTTCTCCCATAGCTTAAACAGAAGGAATGAATATAGAAATATATAGAATATTTTGACCACAAAATCATTCATTGGTTTCTTAATTATGTAATGAACGCTGATACCAGATCTTGCAGCGGAGCTATCTTAAATACTCTTACCATTGATTACACGATTACATATCTATTTATACTTAATAGGCACATATTGAATCGTGGAGTCGTGATGATCCATCACAATGTAGAAAGTAGGCCTATTTATTTATACTTAACTACAGATAAATGAAAAAAGCGACCTAGATTACGGAGAGTCGCTTATACATCAAGCTAAATATGCTCAAAGGAAAACGTAAAGCATATATAAATCGGTATCCTTTCTTCATTTTAGAAAGATGTCTTTCCTGATTGTTTATTTTTCGAATTAGTGACACTAGTTTTTTTCATTTTACATCCGTATTTTTGTACGCTTGTACAATTTCGTACATTTTATCGTAGATGTTTTCAGAAATCAGCTAATTTGTGGTTAGTAATGTATCCAATATCAACGAAATACAAGCAATATCACCTTTAGTGGTTTAATATCACCTTTAAAAACGCGATTGGCTAAGGAGACTAAGTTATTAGATTCGATTTCGACTTTGTAATCACTAAATATTTATTCGGCTGTGGTCGAACGTCCGAGGACGTAATGAAATGTTCACTTCCAAATTGAAAACCTTAATCAAACGAGGAAAATATTTTTGCGAAGAGTTTCAAGAGGCTAAATTAGATGAATTAAGTTCGAAAGTGGAGAAACTAACATTGGTTTCCGTCACGATGAACTGGAGATCGCAATCACATCCCAAAGCCATTCAGAAAGACAGAATGCGAAGTATTTTAGTACAAGGACGATGAGATTAGTCGAGCGGACAGTCCAGATAGCTGAATAGGTGTAACACAGTCAGGGATCTGCAGATAACAAATTCGAGAGAATTTTTCAGGGGAATGGGTCACAGCAGGAACTCATCACCCGAGATTCCAGCATCAGTCATCAGCATGACTCATGACCGTACCTCTACATGTTTCTCATCCAGCTGCGTTGCCGTGGGCTAAACCACCTTCCCATCTACACCCATTTCCTTATCATCCGATCACTAAACTACTCTATTCACGGCATATTTACCAGCTTGCAAATTCATTTCTGCCTCATCTGTCAAACGAAAGGATATTCATCGAGCACACAAATTAACTAAATAATTAAACGCATATAAGTGGATGATTGGATTATTTAAACGTTTCGACGGGGGAGGTGGGGTATGTATTCCGTTACACATGTGTTGATTTGGATGTTCGATGAATCTGAAAAATGGCATGTGTAAGCTCGACGCGGCCTTTTCCTCATTTTAATCAAACTGAAAGGTCACACGTGAAATAGTGAGTGGTAACGTTAATGAAACGCGGGAAATGCTTTAACGCGTGACACTGGCAGAAATGATTTAAGAAATTAAAGCGAAGCTCCTCTTTAATGTGGAACAATTGCGTATTTCCGGCGAGTATGCCGTACTGTGATATGTCCACCGTCCCTCATGCTAACGCTCTATACAAATTAGACCAAGGTAAATTATGGGATTTGCCTACGATGTTTGTTAGACCGGCGATTAATTAAAGTTTTAGACTAATCGCACACTCGGTGGGGCTTCACGCGATGTATATTTAATTTTCCGAAGTAAATCCGAAATCCTGGTAAGCTATATGAAGCAGATCATAGTGACATATAATGAACCAAAATAAACAGTCGCATAGCAAAATAAATTTGCGTCTAAATATATGAGAGGGAATACCCGTTTCGCTTTAAGGAGTAGTTTCGGTGAGAAACATGAAAAGAAATCGGCAGAGATTTGACTTCCTCAGCGATACAGAGAAGAAGATGCTACTTTTTAAAGTAAAGCCGACAGTATTAAAGTAAGATTGATATACTATTGATTTGATTATGGTGATAGCCTTTCCACGAAATGTCACTATTCCAGACCAAATTAAACTCAAGAAACCTCAAAAATTCTGAGAGAATTACACTTCTTAATATATGTAAGGATATAATAATCTTCTGTATCCCTGTATTTCTGCAGCAGAAATAATTTATAAAGAGGTATTCCATGAAAATATAAAGTTAGCAAACATGTCAAGGCAAGAACAAAGACCGTTAATGGAACAAATTCCTTACAAAGAAAAAATTTTACCACAGCCAAGAGCAATGTAGATAATGTAGATGCAACACGTAAACTTCGGTAGATAGAATCATCATGGAGCATATTAAAAAATAATTTATGAAAGTCACTCCTCAGACAAGGCTTTCGAAACTACTCAAAAGTAAGGTTTAAATTTTAAAATAATCATACGATACAAGTATTTTAGCACAAAATGAAATGGAAGTGATCAGAAAATAAAGAATCGACGCTCAGACTGATTTATTTACGACGAGCTTGAAGCAGTTCAATGAAAATCAAACTCCTCAAAAGAAAAAGATAATATTAACTCCTGAAATGTACAATTATTTAAATTCACATTTAAAGAGTCATTTTAAAAGTATGTAGGGTTCAGAAATAATTACCCATGCCATTCAACATGACTTTGAAAAGGTGTAAAAAAAACTTTCTTTGCACTGATGGCTTCATTAAGTTAGATTTCTTGCTTTGTGAATAGTAGAAGTCAGGGTACCTCATCGTACCAAATCGTAATGATGCTATTTCTCTAAGTAAAGCCGACAGTATTAAAGTAAGATAGCGTAACTGATGTCAAAATTTGGAGGGAGAATTCATCAACGAACATAAAAACTACGCGGATCAATATAAAACAAAAGTTGAGTCCAAAAGAAAAGGAGTTGGGAGAGACGCAAAATTCCCATTCTGGACATCATAGAATGGACTAATTCGAGCAAAGAAAAAAATTTCGAGAAAACATGAAGTCAATTTTGAAATGTAAAATGTAACACGTAGTAGCTCTACGGAGACAGCAGCTCGAGAATATATTTTCATTATCCAGAGACGTTTTCAGCGGCTCAGAATTCTGTGCAGCAATGTAATTATCATATTATCCTAATACGTAATTTAAAGTGAAGCTGTTACAGCGAACATCTTGTCACGAAGTTACCGAGAAAACCACTTAATTTTTCGCAGACAGAAAAGTTGCGTATACAATTTTGGCACAAACGACTCAATTTACAATTAGAATCAAGAATTAACGTTAAATTAGCTCGGTGATGTAGTGATTGTTTTATAAAAAATGCTACAAAAGTTGTGACTACTTGGGGAGGATAGTAGGAGGGTAAATCAAGAATTTTTCAACGTGTGATATACCTTACGTTTCATCCATGAACTTGAATCTAAATACATACTAGTGCAAATTTCGCCCATATAGAATTTTCTTTTCAATTTTTTAAGGAAGCTCGTATTGTATGGTAGAGAACAATAGAAAAACATAACATATTAAGCAGCTAACTTGAACCACGTTCTACCAGTTCAACAAATTATCGAGATTGATTTCTTTCAATAATTCCAACTCGTGAAAAATATGAGGAGGCTATGAATCTACATTATTATAATAATTTAAAACACATCTTATTTAAAAACATTCACGACCCCAAAATTATTGACTTTTATTGACTGTTTATTGATAATTTGCAATCGGTGATACCTTGCTAACACTACCTTGGCTTCCTCGCTAGCCAATATTTGGATTTTTAGTAGGTTTTCTTTTTTATAGTTTTCATACTTGGGCAGTCTTCTTTCTAAGGATGGAAGATATTCGACAGAAATTAGAAAAAGGATAGCATTAGCAAAAGAAGCTTTCATGAAACGAAGGGAATTGATGACAAAGAGACTTGATAAAGGAATCAGGAAGAGATTGGTAAAATCCTTGGTGTGTAGTGTAGTGTTGTACGGGTGTGAAACGTGGACGTTAAGAAAAGAGGATGTCAAAAGATTGGAGGCTTTTGAGATGTGGGTATGGCGTAGAATGGAGAAAGTTAGTTGGGTCGATATAAAAACGAACGAGGAGGTTCTAGAGATGGTTGGGGAGAAAAGAGCAATGATTGAAGTATTTAAAAATAGAAAAAAGAAATGGGTGGGTCAAATATTGAGAGGAGAGGGATTGTTTAAGAAAGCGATTGAGGGAAGAATGCTAGGGAAGAGACAGAGGGGAAGACAAAGACAAAAGTTATTAGACGAATTAAGGGGTGGGATAAGTTACCGGGAATTGAAGGAGAGGGAATTAAATAGGGAAGGTGGGGGCACATGAACCTACCGAAAGGTAGAACACTTTATATATTCTTTTTTATATGCTTATTCTAGCAAAATAAATAGCTTGTTTGTCAGCATTATTAATGTGTATTGTAAGATTTGGCTGCTTACGAGCACTTCAGCCTCTTTTTTGTCAAATTAGCATTTCGGCCAGTGAAGATTACGGTTGATGGATATGAATCCAATACGAATAATATAACGACTTCGTTAGCAGCGGCATTACCTTATTATCGTAAATGGAAGGTTTGCTTCCAAAACTGAGTGAACGTTCATTTCACGCGTAAGATTCCACGAGAATTGAATCTACCGCACCTTAAAAAGTCTCCACTCCCCGATTTCAACTCACGTCAACCTTGAAAAGGAAAAGACATCCGCCGAACCAAAATTTAGATTCCGAGCCATAAATACTATGTTCGAATGAAACATGAAAATAAATGTCTGGTAGGGTTACGACCGTGGAATTCTCGACGACCCCCTCCCACGACGGGCGCAACCAGCGCTACGTTGAGGAAGGAACACGTTCTTTTTCTGTTTTTTTTTTTTGAGAACGCATCGATCCTCATTCACGGGCGTTATCATTAAAGTTCTGCGGGTCGAAGTCTCCAAACGTTCCTCGCTAACCTTCGAGTTATCGGGGATTTAAGACCGGGAGAGTGCGTTTTAATCTAAGCATCTAACTCGGCTGTCTAAATGCACTAAATTTTTTTCTAAATACGATGCTTAGAAATTGATATACACTCGTATGAATACTACCGTCTTTCACGATCCAGAAGATGAATAATTAAGTTAAGCATTATATAATAATCGAGTTATATAAATCGTTAAGTGTAGCATTTTAATAGTTATTACATAATAATTAAGTTCAGCATTCTAAATTTTGATAGGCCTCATTATTTTCATAATCCTCTGTGTTTAAATATCTTTATTTCCTATAACTTCATCTGTTTTTTCGTCCGCCTTCTCTTTATGGGCGTTTTTCTGTACTAGAAACATCGCATTTGCTTCATTTAAAGTTACCTTTTCTTTCCTCGTCCGTATATTTTTGCTTACTTAAGACGAATGCTCAGAATAAATACTCTTATAAACTATTAGGTATATTTTTGCATTTATTCTCGAAAACGCTAGATGTAATTTCCTGTTCTTGTTTTCTTTAAATTAAGGGGAAATTTAACGTTCATGAATCCATCGCGCGTTGAGTATGATTCTTAGAAATTTACCGATGGAATCCTATTGACCGACCATGACTTTACTAATGGACACAAGTTTGGAAGAATTTAAACAATTTGAATTCCGCAAATTAGAAATTCATTAGATTCAGATTTAGATAAGTACCCCGAAAGCCCCCAGTGGCGTATGGCAGGGGGTGTAATGACACCATCATTGTTTTATAATCGACCCTATTAGCTTTAATTAAAATCATTAATGTCCTATATAATTAAAAATTGACTATGTTACCACACATTCTACCATTATTAGATACCAAGTAAAATTTGTAGGATTTGATTTCACTACGACATGTATCAATAAAATATTTCAAGGAAATATTGGAAGGGTTTCTAGTTCTCTTTCCGCGAAACAATATGGAGGAGCTTACAGACCTTAGGATTACGTGAATTTTTTTACGTTTTTGGAAATGATAGTGTTTATACACCTACCGTCGCTCGTGGTCTGCAGGGTGCAGAATATGTAAATATAATTGTTAAATGTAAAACGTGCGCAGTAGCCTGCGTTTTGAGATACTTATGAAATGTAGATATGAAAGAGAGAAACCTAAAACTTGATAGAAATTGTGCCCAGCGGCGAATTTTAGCAATCACAGACTCCAGAGGCAAGGACCATTTTGAGGTTCCATAAGAGATTGTTCACCATAATAAAACGAAAAATTAAAATTCTTGGCAAGGCCCTCAGCTGGCGCGTAGTTTTTCTAATGTAAATCCGTTCCTGACGGCCGTATACTATTCTCCGTGAATCTTCCTTTATTTGAACGACTATGCTAACACGGTTTAAGTGGATCCTTTACCCGTCTGAGTCTGTTCTTGCCAGCTATATTAACGATATTATAGCAAAGATCGCTAACAGACGATATTGTAATAGATAAGAGAGCGGAGGTATTTACTATGACGGTATTTGGATTCGAAATCACAGTAAAATGTTGATCTAAAGTTTTTGTCACCATTGCCTTTTCGCCACCTTCATAATAGACTTACTGTTTCTGAAAGTTACTAACAAAACATTAAATTTGTATCCATCGTTTTCAGGCATTCAAGTCGATTCCTTCAAATTAGACAAAAGTAAAAAATAAATTAACATACATTTGTCTCCCTCAGTAACAATTTTGTCCGTATTTTTTTATACTATCATTATTAATATGTACAATTACATGTGAACTTGTCTTCCGTTTATGTATTTACTAACTTTATGGATCACTGAAGATTAAAATCGAAACGAATGTTTCTCGCGGTATCTACAAAAGCCGAGCTGCAGAGTAATTCAGATTACTTCTGTAATCCGCTCAGCCACTATTCACTTAAAATTCTAACGGAAGGATAGTTCTTCGTATATTCCGCTAAACTTGTATTTACCACTACAGATTTCGAGTTTGATTTCGCAGATTTCGCTAACGTTAAGGTAGAGCTTAGCGAATAATACGACTAATTGTTTTTCTGAGAATTATTTGACGGCGTACTGTAAAGTCAGGCTTCATCGGCTTGAAATTACCTTAACGCTAATGTAAATAATTACTTGCTCTTAATTCCGTAGCATAATCCTATTATTCTGTCTTTTTTTATTCTCGCTTGCATTTTTACTTCCTTTCTTGAGTTTTGTGTCGTTCTTTTTATTATAGTACACGTAATTGGGGTAAGTTGTATGAAGTAAATAAATTGTCATTATTCGTTGCCCCCTTACGAAAATTTCACCAGAAGAAATTGAAAGTGAATCGATTTATACGCGAAGTTTTGTTTTTTTAATTATGTTTTAGTGTTTGTGCATTCGTTTGTAGTGATTGGAGTGTTTGTTAAAATGTATTTGGGTGGGGAAATAGAGTATCAGTGTCCGTTCCGATACTCTCGAACTCGTTTGTCAAATTCAAATTTTAACTCGATCTTTTGGACAAATGGTGGAATTTTTAAGTTGTTGGTCTATTTTTAGCAGGAAATGGGAAACTTTTCCTTTGAAATGGTGAGTCATTAGTATGTTTTTATGTGAAGAGAGAAAAGCGCCGAAAACGGATGTTTAGAAATAATATAAAATGATAGCAAAATTTTAAAGTTGAGATATGAATTTTAAAGCATCTCTCATATTATAGTGATAGAAATAAAAAACTAACAATAAAACACATCGAAGAAAAAATGGATTGCATATATAGCAGCAATATCACTTTTACAAAGATGAAAACGAAAGAATTATAGAAAATTTCGAAGGCAATCAACGAAGAGTACGGTTCATAAAACATCAGAGGACCTAATGAGAACTTCAAAGAGACTTTTATTTGGATAAATGGGTACGGACATTTCACTTAAAATTTTAACTTCGATTAATGTTTCATTAGGTACATATTCCACACGGAATTTGTCTAATAGCGACATCATCAGGTGCAGGAAAACAACAATCAGTAGCTTTTCTATGCAACAGGAATCGGTTGATATCCTTGTGCTTGATGATGACGTTATGCGTCGAAACTTAGGTCGTTTTTATTAAATTCTGAGGTAACGCGTATGTTTATATGTTTTGATGGAAAAGGAGAAAAGCGCCGAAGACGGATGTTTCGAAATAATATATAAATTATTATCATAAGAATAACTCTGAGGCTTTAAGACCAATACCAGTAGTAACTATCACACTTATTCCGAACAAAATCATCAAGGATGATTAGAAATAATACATAAAGATTTTTATTATTGTAAGAAAATCTCTGATGCTTCAAGACCAATCCCAGTAGGATCTACTACACCTATTGCGAACAGAATATTCAAGCATGATTAGAATAAATACATTATTATTATTATATCTCTGAGTATAATACCGTTACGATCACACCATTTCCGAATGAAATCTTCAAGGATGATTAGAAATAACACATAAAGATTATTATTATGATAAGAATATCTCCGAGTCTTCAAAGCCGTTCCTATTCCGAATAAAATCTTGAAGCGATGCACATCGAAGCGATATTCAGAGCGGTACGCAATCGGAGGGAAAGTGTTGAATGGGGAAGGTTCCATGTGGATTAGCGTAACCTACGTCGGGAGGGAGGCGGCTAATGGCAGCCCGGTCGGCCATCTTGGTGATAAAAAAAGGAGTGTGGGTCTCCTCTCTTTCCCGTGGCAGAAGGCCATCCGTCGAGGCCAACCCTTTACAAGAGAGGAAGGGAAAAACATCTCCACTGAGACGTCGAGACGTTTAGATGAAAACGAACGGACACCTTTCGGATAACCGAGTTAAGTCCTTTCGCCATGGGTTGCGTCGCGAACAGTCTTCGAGAGGATTTTTTCAAAAGCCACGTGGGTGTTTTTCGTAACGGAGTAATCATTCTCCGCGATTATGATATTAGCTTTTGCGCTTGCGACGAAGCATTGCATTGTTTCAGGACGTGTTCCCGTCATCCACGAAGGATATCTCGTTTAACATTCGAAGCGTGATGGTGGGAGACGATTTCCGAAGAAAATGCGTTTACGATCGCCGCCCATGAATTTCGTTATTAGTTCGTCATTGTAACGAATTACTCTCCCATTAATTCTAATCGGCGAAATGATGAAGGGAAGCTGGATTGAATTCCGCTGGAAAGTCGATAAGGACTACAAAACAAACTGAATAAACTATAGATATATTTTCAACAGATAAAACATAACGATACAAGAAAGTAGAAAAAGGTACCAGCTTTCAAAAATTGCCAATGTGACTGAGTAAGAACGGAAAATAATTCAGTTACTCAATTTCGTTATTCACTGTGCTTTTACGAAGGAGATACTGAGAGCAGTTTTTGGAAAAGTATTGATTTGACTATGGAGATAGGGTTTCCGAGGAATATCTCTAATCTAGGCCAAAGTAATCTCAAGAAGCCTCAAAAATTCTGAAAAAAATACACCTCTTAATATCTGTAAGGACATCATAATCCCCTAAATATGACCACCGTTATCTGAATTGATACAGCGAATGACGATTCAGAGGGAAATATAAAGTAGATGGACTACGATTAATACAGATAAATGCAATGCAATACATAATACAAACCTCGGAAGATAAAATCATTATAAAATATATAAAAAGTTGGTTTAACTCAAGATGAAATTTATTCTTCAAATAATACTTTCACTGTTGCTCAAAAGTAAGATTTAAATTGTGAATAATTTTCCGATACAAGTATTTTAGCATGTCATAAAGTGGAGGATCAACTTACAAAAAATATTTATTTTCAACGAGCTTGAAGCAATTCAATGAAAATCGATTTTAGCCACAACTATCCAAAAAAAATGTTCATTCCTATCAAGCAATATTGTTCACATTCACATTTAAAGCGTGAGGTTAAAGTCTGAAAGGTTCAAGAGGGATTACCAATGCTCTTCAACAGGACTTTAAAAAGATGCTGAAAAAATTTCCTTCTTATTGATGGCTTAGTTAAGTTCAATTTCTTGCTTTGTGACTCGTGAAAGTGATACCTCACACCAAATCGCCAACATGTGCTAACTACTTGCAAGTTTAGGATAGATGGGCCTTGCGACCGATACAACTATTTATTTTTAGAAATAGCTTCGTGAAGGAAGTCGGTTCTGTTTCCTCAGAATGACAGCTGAATATCACTTTAACTTCTGCATCGCATCATTATTTATGAAGATATTGCAATTGTGTTTAGAATTTTCGAATTTCAGAAAGCTCTAACATAATCACTTCGACTGGGCTACATTAAAAAACAACGACCTGGGCTCACAACAATACTACAGGGGATAGGATGGAGTACTAGGAGTATAACATGAGGAATCAAAACATGAATTAATCTTATATCGTTAACTAATGATGTAGAATTACTATTGATCGCAGTTGCCTATGTGCCTATTCCAATGGCTTTATGAAAGTAATCATTTGTGCCTGTCACTGCCATAATATTAAACCTTAGCTTTTGCGTACTCATTCATCTAATTCACAGTTTAATTTCAGCTTTCCCAACCTCCTTTTCAAGCATTTAACATTCCGAAGGATTTCCTGAGTAAGTCTAATGCGTTACCTCTCCTACAGTATAGTTGCCACGAAAAGACCCCGAACTCGCATTTAAAAATGCAAGAGGGGATTCAAAACAGGGCGTATATTCGCCGGGCAACAACGTAAAGCCATCGCCGCTTAGAGAAACAGGTCTCCGGGAGCTAAAAAGATGAAATTGCCACGGGAAAACTTTTCAGAGGCGATGATTAAAACCCGAGTAGCACAATCTCCTCGTGCAGAACACGTAACCTCTGCCAATATCACTCCATTATTAGATCACAAATAAAATTCCGTTTCCGAGAAAAGAGCCACGGAAGGAGAATTTCGCCTCCGGTCCACGCCGGCATACGCTCTGACCGTTCAGTGATTTTTAATGTCACATGCGACCTTTTTAATGAAAAGTTTTGCGAGGCCGGAGTTTTCGGGTAGAGGTAGGAAAGTGGCTGGTAGAAGGACGGCTGTTTTCGAAGAGAGAAAAATAGGGAAGGTTGAAAAGGAGGCAAGGCAGGTAGCGAGAGGAGAATGGGCAGAGAGGTGTGGGGTGGGTGAGGTGAGAGAATGCTGTTAGTGGGAAAGAGGAGGGTAAAAAGTGACCGGGTGAGGAAAGCGAGGGATCAGGGGTTCTTTTGGAGAAAGTGGACCTTATACGGGGGTCGCGAAACGCCGGAGAAGGGAATCTATGCCTCACCAGAACTACTCTCGATTCTTTCGTACTATGTTCTCCGAGTTACCGATTGAGTAAAATGACAAACGAGCAGGAGCTAATTTAGATTATTCGAGGTTTGAGGAGCAAAGGCTAGATGACCTACGCTAAGAATATATTTATTTAATTATTTAGGACTTTCCACCGCAGTTATACTTATGGCTGGAGGCAGCGTAATTATCACAATTATCACCTTACATATAACAACACCTTACATATCACATACCTTATACATCACGAAACCTTATACATCATAATTACGATTACAATTAAAATACCATTCTAATTTACATACAAACATATAAAATGTCAATTTTACTTAACTACGAATATACCTGTAAACAATAAAAGAAATCACACATGCAAGTTTCTTCGGGGTTCCTGGAATCGACGAACTTAGGATCAAAACAATAAGAACTATCATGGTAGAAAATTGAAATATTTGTTTTATAGGAATAATACGTCATTTAGACGTCAAAGTGAATGCTAGTAGAGCAAATAAGGCCAAAGTATATCGGAAATACAATTTGAGATTCCGTGCGGTTTTTTCGAACATCTAATTCCCTCGTTTTTGATTTGATGATCGCTACCATTCGACTAGTAAAATTCAGTGGAAAATACTAAATTTGCTTTGTTTTTTATGATGGCGTTATACAAAGTACAACCAAAACTCCTTGATTTTGTACTTGCGATATTATAGCGAAAACGAATAGATATTTCAGGTCCATCTTTTCTGGTACTATATAAATTAGTTAGTTAACTGGCGAGTTTGGTGTTTTCATATTTCTTGCTATAAGCCATATTGTGGCTCGTGGGGTATTAATGAAAATGTTATAGATTAAATATAAAAGATGAAAGAGGATTAAAAACCCTAAATGAGGAATTATCGCTATAAAAATGAAAATAATCGTTTTGCTATGGATTATGTTCAAGAGAGTTTAATCGCTACATTGCGGAAGATAACGAAATGCGGAATTGCAGAAATAACGAATTTAATCAACTGATGCAAACGCTACTAATCGGAGCTTCAAAAAGGTAATGGGTGAAAATAACATAGTCGTGTCTCCACAAGAAATATTTAAATAGGTAACCGGTCGCCTGGTCTATCCTCTTGTGTTTTTTTTTGAAACCAGATGACTATATAAACATTATTACCTCACTTTCGAAATATTGAGTAACAAGTGGTTTTCCCATAAATATATATGGAGCATTGGTTATATTTTATGCTGTGTACAGACACGTGAGATATTTGGAGCTATATTTTACATAAAAGGTTGCTGAAAAGTCTCTATTTAGGCCCCACGTGGTTCTCAACTGGAGCCAAGAGTGCCTCCAGTCCGTCCGATCCGTCCGTCTGTGCAGAAGACGGTTTCATTCACTCATTATTCACTCGTAATGCCATTAATACCTGTAAATGATTAACAGTTTAAATTTACTTTCCATCCCGTAAGCCACGTGGTGCAGGGATGTATAAACATTCCCATCCAACTCTATTGCCTGTTGCTTGTAAGTTTTCCTTTCAAAATAAACAATTAAAAGAGAAAATCCATACCTGCTATTATTTCTTAAAAATGCTTTCCACTTTCTTTCAGAGTTCGCAAAGGTATACCTGAATGACTATCTCAAGTCGACGAGTTCTGTAATGATTAATTTTACGAAAAAATCTCTCTCTCTCTTGAATCGAACCCCAGCGGAGGGACTCCATCATGGTCGAAACACTTCTGTCGAACCTGTAATCTCCGCTAATAAAGCGAGCTGCTCTACGTTGGGCCATCTCTAAATCCGAGACCATCCCTACTTCGCGGGAATCCCAAATCGCACAGCAATATTGGAGGAGAGGATGAAAGAGGAAAAAAATGAACTATTTTTTATTCTCTTGGGAAGTCACCACAGAATTTTTCTGGTTAGTCTTTGAATTCCGTTCGCCTTTCCTATTACATTTCGAATTTGTTCTTAGAAGAAGAAATTACTGTCAGATGTAACTTCTTGATTTTTACGATGAGCTAATTACAACTTGCAAAGAACCTTATCAGGTCTCAACTTCGTAGAACGTCATCAATGTGAAGAATGTTTTCCTTCTTGTATCGAATAAGACATAGAGCAGTCCAACAAAGAGAATTGAAATTACTATTTAGAACCAGCGTGAAAATTTGACGAATAATTATCATTCCAATTTCCTGTTTTGTCATTCCTGCGCATTATATTTCATAGATTTATTTTTCCTTAGGTTTTCATAGATTATATTTCATTATATATCGTATTGCAATAGCATTTTATAACACTATCAATATTTTTATTGTTCACTGTCAATGGGATAACAACCGTAATAAACATATTATTATCATTAAAAAAGTTAGGCCTAACGAAATAGAAAAAGTTTAGCAAAGAATTGTTACGACAATTCAGTGTGCTATACTTAATCCTTCATTTTGTACGATGTGAATACTGGGAGGAAAGAAGATTAAACTTAGTTCGAGTTTATTCAATTAATGCAGAGTTCAAGTGCTCTTGGTAGAAGTTATTACAGATGCGTCCATATTGTTGAATAGGTGAATCAGACGTCTAAAGTGAAAACCGAAAAATGGATTGTAGGGCTAGTCATTTAAAAAAGAATCATTCTTTGAAATGACCTAGCATCAATAAGCGACGAGAGATTTAGAAGTAGAATATAGAGTGCAGCAATCAGCCACATGCCGAAAGGCGGCTCGCGTGGTTTATATTTAGATTTAGATACATGTAAATGAATATCAAACTTAACTCCGATCCATCCGTCTGTTTTGTCCATTTTGGCAGCCTTTAGAATTGGTAGTGTCTCAGAATTTTGCTGCAAAAGCAGTTCAAGTAGTAGTTTAATAAGCTAGGTTTATTTTATTAGTAATAATGTAATACCATCCTCTGCTAATTCATCCACAAGATTATCTTAATTAATTAGCACTTTAAGGATGAGATAATCATTAATATGAAGAATAATATGTTAATAATTGCCCCGTGAACGATGCAATTTTTGTAATTTCCTTCAGTTTTGCTGCTTCTTTCCTATACGGCGGTAATCTTTTTTCCTACTAAACATGTAAGGACTTCGCGTAATGAAGCAAAATTTACTTCGGTTGGCTACTTTAAAGAGGATTTAGCAACAAAGTACTAAGCTATATGTATCACAGCAAATTACGATGTTACCTACCATCTCTAAAGCGAAACCATCTTAAATTCAGATCTCTATGAAATAAAGCAACGTTGCCTTTTTTATTCACCGAAATACTCCTAAACTTATTCAAAAAAAGATATGATTTATTTCTGATGTTATATCTTTTCCTTTTTCTTAACCCCTAAGTTTTTCTGCCGAAGATCTATTCTCGAAAATAATTACTAAAAATAATAGAATTGCATAAAAATGTTTTAATGTGAATAAATAAAATCCAGCACCTTATATTAGCTAACATCTAAAAGATTGAGATAAAAAAACTTTTCTAAATAGCGATCGAATAGTACGCAAAATATTTTTTCCAATAAGCACCCAAAAGAAATTTTTGAGAGTATGAAGAAATTAATACTTAAGTTTCAAATGTCTTCTCTGAACAGGGAGATTAGTAAATGGAGATATTGGGAACTAACTTATCCGTAATAATCACATCGAAATGGGAAAGAACAGGTGATAATTTTGCCCGATGTGGCAAGACATGTTGACAAGAAGCTGGCGAGATGCAAGTTTCCCGACTATAATTAAATTTCCTGGCGATTTCTCATAAAGTTCACAGAAACGTCACACATGTGCCAGCAATATAAGTTTTGCGCAAGTGGTAATGTCTTTAGTTTATGGTATACTTAGGCTTGACTACGAGTTGAAGAATCACAAACTATTACTCTAAAGAGAACATTTAAGAAGGAAGCCAACAAAGACAACCTAAATTGAACGACAAAATAAGTTTTTGTATGGAAAATGAAATAAGAAGAAAAATAAATTAATCCGGAAAAATTTTCTTCAAAAAGTACACTCTAAGAACACACCATTTGTGTGCTGTGTTTTTACAGCGTATTTGCGAAAGTTATTAATCAAGATATAGTTGTCTCATGAAAAACATTCCTAATTTTTTCGGTTTTCCTGTGATTGAATACAATAAAGTTAGTCTCGTAATTTGTTATGGAGCTTGTAATTTATTACAGAAACACGGATACCAGCGGTGCCTGATTATTTAAAAGGAAATATTTTCCACTGAAAAAATATTACTTTTATTAAAATTATCATAATCACTACCGCAAATATTGTATAAGCTGCACGTGTAATACATTAATCAAAAAAGCAAAAATTGGTGCCGTATGGATTCTGTCACAGATGATATACTGCTTCATTCTACTTTATTTCAAGCAATGGTAAATTATAGACTAGAATAGTTGATTTAGTTAAATATGCTGTTATAGTAATAAAAAGAAAATTCTCCTTATTATATAACGAGCAGAAATATTATGGAATGAAATACACGAGTACAGCTTTAACTCTGGGGTGGATATTTACCACAT
Organism: Pachydiplax longipennis; assembly: GCA_036926295.1. Lineage (NCBI taxonomy): Eukaryota > Metazoa > Arthropoda > Insecta > Odonata > Libellulidae > Pachydiplax > Pachydiplax longipennis. Next base: position 38,897,396 of record JAVFKF010000009.1, on the reverse strand, counting down.
AGCTAAAATTTTTCAGCGTTTATTACACCAAATACTCAATAGAATATAGTGGCATAAATGATAATATTTGTAAACTTTGATATATTAATGAATTTTCTATTAGGGCATCGAACTGGAACAGAGCCAAAAAAAAGCCCAAACCGAAAAAGCCGTTACTTTGCTGGAACTGAACTCTAACCAGACAATTGAAATTCCTGAATCTAAACTGAAACCGAAAACCGTTATTTTACACCGTCCCGATTTCAGATTCGCATCAATACCATTCTAGTTCATTGTAAATGGTGGAAGACTCACTAAAGATATTCATTTGTAATTAAAGTAAACTAATGTCTAATATTTACATCTATCTCATACTTTGATCGCAAATTCTTTAGCATGGCAAGTTTCATTCCGCAATTTGGTTAAGCTAATGTAATTTAATTTAAATTATTATTTACATTACTTAATTACGTTTACTACACCACATTATTAGCGTTGAGGAGTACCATAATTAGTGAAGTGAGTAAACGCTATTATTATGATGTTTTTACCATATCCCTATCATAAAGTAAAGCTTGACATTATAATTTATACGATATTGTAGTAATATAACTTAAAGATGATATAGAATATGGGATGATTAAATATTCTAGCCTTCCATGGTGATCTCATGAGTGAAAAAATCTACGAAATATTTGGAAATTCCTTAGTGGTTTTAAAATTAAAATTTTCTGTCTCCAGCAAGGCTGTCATATTGTGAGAAATTAAAAAAAAAACGTTTAATCGACTCCAATAACAAGATCTCTCAGAGATACCTTGTAACCTCACGACTAATATCCTCCAGGAAAATAATAGGAACTTAACGAATGACAAATTAAATGAGTATAAAAGTAAAATTGGCGATGTTCCTAGAAATATCATCTATACCTCCTTTAATTGCATTCCATGTCAAATTAGAAATTCCCAAAGCAGTGGGAAGCAGAAATGCGTGAATATCCGTAGTTAAATGAGGATACACAAACGGGGAATATAAGAGCGAATAATGTTTCCACGGGGTCGAACACTGATTTTAGAATGGAAAGCAGAGGCCGATCACAAATGAGTTTCACGGGTAATTACGCGCCATTCTGCGAAATCAAAGGATATCCTACGAGTCTTCAGAGAATAGAGATATTGAAACTTCGGATGGAATTCATGAGCGCCGACAGCAATTTGATTCGACCCGAAAACTAATGCATATCAGCGATCCGATGCGGTCATTAGCCGCAAATATCAATGCTCATTGAGCACGCAGTTCTATAATTCCCTGCGGATTATCATAACTGTCGAACTAAGGTAGTTCTCTTCTCTCTTACGCGTGCGTTCAGCAAGGTAGACTAAATCCGTTTCACTCCTGATTTCTAATATTTAAATACTCACTTAACACCCAAAATTTTCAAATCTTTGTAGGAAGGGAAAATGAAAACTTCATTTGGTGAATTTCATTCGAGTTCATTCCAAAATCATTCTTCCTTATAATCCACAATGAAGCGTTATCAGCAATATAATGTCTTGCGATAAAATCTTTAGCTCTTTTCTTTTATCAAACTCAATTTCCTATCAATAAATGAAATTTCCAGAAATGTTCAACACATATTGATTACCGTGACATTTTTACACTCACTCTTATCAGGCCTTCAGGATGTTATTTGATCATATTATCTAGGAGTAGCAATTGAATGGACATATAATTGTTTTGTTCCTTTCCTTTTTGGTGACGCACAAACACAGAAAAAATAAAATTTAAGGAATTCAAATTATTAATGATCTAACTATATAATATCCTTCTGTTACCAGAATAATAAATTTTAAGAGTATTAAACTTCACACTATATAGAATTGGTATGCGATTTTTAAACTTTAACAGATTCATAATGATGATCAAACCCCACTTTTTATGCTTCTTTATCAGTAGTAATTTGTCTTGGATTTGACGAGAAGATTGAATTAATTACAGATTGTAATTTATTTTCATGATAATCATATAACTGCTATATTCGCCACATCAAAATGGAATTGAGAAAGTCAATTGGAGATGAGTTTCCATGGACATTGAATCACCATCTCTTTAACAAGTTTCAAGATCGGCCCCAGTATGCAAATAGCCCTTATTAGCTGTTATAACAATTCTACGTTCCAATCAAAATGGAAGTCCAGAAATACGCAACGACGATGATTGTAATAAATTAGGAGTACAAATTTTTCTGGAAGGAAGAAGTCCAGAATAGTCCAGAACTCTAATACATTCAGAGCAATAGGCTTCCTTGCGTGTAGTGATTAAAATTTTGTTTGTTTGTCAATCATGAGAAAAGACTTAACCAAAATTTAAGGATTGAAGTAAGGATCTTAACTTTAGGAAGGAATTCAACAATTTTATGGAAGGAAATAGAAGTTAATAATACTTAAGGATAGGAAAGAAGTAATGCCAGACATGTTCCGACCAAAACATACCGAACTGTCTCATTTTTCCGGATTTTATGTCTTATTCTGAATCCATGTTGTAATACCAGTGAGTATAATTACTGTTATAATTAGAACTATTCCGTGATTCCCAAACCCTCAATTCCTCAACACCAGTCGTCAATTGAGTGTCTCCCTTGCTTCCAAGAAATGAAATCTTTCCTTTAATTTCCATGCAATTTTTCCATTTGCGATCAATGGCTGAAATGTTAGCAAAGATATTTCGAACAAAATCAAGCAGAAAAATACATTTATAACTAAAACAACATATTCTCAAACGGTAGATTAATCAGCAGCATTTCATAATGAAATTTTCGTATATGAAACTGAAGTAGGTTAACCGCCGTCATCGATTTCTTTCCAAATGCGGTCCACTGGAACCATAGGCTTGGGACACTTTCATATAATCCATACCGTTTATAATGCAAACAAAATTCGCAGAGGGCCCATTCTTTATAAGATATCTAAATCCTAAACAGTAGTTCAATAATATCACACGGCTGACTGAATCAACTCTCATATCTATGAAGGCAAAATTAGAGGAGCAATTCATTACAGATTTGACATGACATTCTGTTCTAACTGTTACCATATTCTCAGATGTACTGAGTATGAGATAACTAAATCCTAAATAGTAGTTCAATAATATTATACGGCTGACTGAATCAACTCACATATCTACGAAGGCAAAATTAGAGGAGAATTTCTTTAGCTTTAGACATGACATTCTGTTCAAACTATTATCACACTCCCAGATACATTGAGCTTAAACATAAAATCACATTTTACTTCAGTACGACCAGATAAGAAACGACATGATCGCCTGCGAATTGTCATATAAGAGATGATAACAGACGTATGAAGAATTGAAAATGGCAGAAATGACTGTGAAAAGAAAGGCGGATTTCATAAGAAATAACGGATTCACCAACAAGTTCACATCCAGCAAAAGATGTTAAAAAATGTTTGGAGAAGAGGCGGGATCGAGAGAAAGGAAAGGTCTGTAGTGGCCGATAAGACGAAGCGATGCCCGCAGCTATATAAGTGGAGATGACGATGCTTAGCCGTACAGGTGTTTCATCAGACGCTTATCTCCGAGAAAGGTCTTCGGAGAATCCGAAATCCAGAAGGACTCCGAAGTCACCACATCCGGTCTTTATAATCATATCTATCGCGATAATGCCTCCTTCGAAGAGTAATATCAACTTTATGAAATCCAATTGAATTCGTTAAATGACTGTCTACTGCCTCATTTGCGCAGGCGTTTAAAGGGATGTCACGATGTCAAAGAAATTTCCTGATACTTCATAGGCTCTAAATGCACGATGATATGTGTTTGAATACATATAATGAGTGTATGATAATATTTGAATATATATAATGACATTGCCTAATGTGAGTCTCTGTTTATGAAGTTTTCGCCTAACAGTTTTTCGCTTTATTTCGGATTCGAAATGTAGCGAAATTAAATGTGGCGAAAACTATAAGAATCGAAAATAACGAAGCAGTATTCGACTATAGAAATCCTTCTTTACTAGTAAATGATGTGGTAGTGTTTTCGACAGCGTTTATGCGAATTTACGAGTTAGATCCCTGCGAGAAATCTAATTTCGCCGACAGAAATCTGGAACGAGTAAACTTCGTTGATTTAACCGCATTTTAAAATTTTCATCGTCACCTTTTGTAGAGTTAGTCATATTTACAATACAGAATGCGGCTAAGAATATCTTAAGACGAAAATATTTTCCATATCGAGACAGCAAAAATGTTAACTCGCAAACAAATTAACTTCATAAATTGCCGTTTATATAGTCGTCAATCTGTATTTCTCAATATAATTGGAATCTGTTATTCCATAATTTCCTGATTATATTATTTGCTGCTTATCCTGGATTGGAATTTTCCCTGAGTATCGTTAACAGTCATAAATTTTGAAGTATTCCACAACAAGGAGAATCTTCCTCTAATCTTCCTGAATTATGAAATGATGCTTTTGATAACAGAAAAGATTTATAATTTCAATATAAGCCTAAAATAGATATCTTATCTTATCATTAAAAGAATAGTGAGAAATGATTTGATAAAACATCAGCGATAAGAAACAATCTTAATAAGAACAGATTTTGCTCCATGGCAGAAAGTTTGATTCGAGTATAAGTCAGGCTTTCTCCTCTCTAATAGCCAGCTTACCAGCCGTTTTGAAGCTTTACGTTGCTCATATTGAATTAATAGTAATAATAAGCATATTTCACAAACAGTAATAAGAAGAGGATAAAGAATCAATTTTATCGAGATATACTTTGAGGAATTCCATATTTTCAATGTAGAAATAAATGTAGTGTCTAAATTTATATCTGCAATAAAAATAATTAGAGGGTCTCGCAAAAATATTGAGATTTTGTAGCTCTTCGTTCTTCAAATTAATGTAAAGGAGGTTAATTTTTCTTAAGCTATAATTTTAAAATTAATACCTATACGAAATAAGACGATGGGATACATGGAAGAGGAGTCCATTAGTCCTAATCTGGCCCAAGTAAAGACGCTTCATAATTATAATCATCATAAGTCAATTACGGAAATTCGCCCCGAAGAGACCGAAGTTTGATCACGCATCCCTCTTAATTTCTCAACTCCATCGCCTCACCATTTTTTCCGGGACGGCGAAAAAAAATCGCATCCTGAATTCATCCTGGGCGCTCCGGCATCTCCGATGAGATCCGCTCGCCCGTGGAATGCTGAGAGACTCGGGAGATCGCCTAGGGAAGGCGCAGTGTTTCTCGCAAGCAAAGCGGTCGACGGGCCTACCATAGGAGCCGAACCCACCCTAGCGAAATACAAGCGTCGGTGCAAAAACGTCTATTTCCCAAGGACTTCGAGAAAAACGGTCCGGAGCATTAAAAATTCACCGATATTCCGAGCGACGAAAACATTTGTCTGGCGGGGAATTGGTTTCGGGATAGAGGAAGGGAAGAGATTGGCGATGCGAAGGGTTATAATGCAAGGAGAATAAATGTCGATGACGCGAAAGGTCGCGCATGATGGCGCAGGGCGTGGGAGGGAGAGAAGGGACGAAGGAGAGTGGAAGGGAAGAGGGGGAGACGGAGAAGAATGCGGGAAGGGGAAAGGAATTAGGGCGGGTTGCAGGGAATGAAACCAAGGGGAAAATAAGAACTGATGGACAAACATATTACTTTATTTGAAGAGCGATACGGATGGCACGAGGGAATTGGTGCCGTTCGCGTCAGATTTCGGGTTTTTTACGATAATGCGGCGCCTTAACTCGTAACGATATTGCACCATTGTGAGGCTTATTTTCCAGCTTGTGTTCATCACTCTTGTAACCTTATTCATTCATTCCCGTAGCTCTATCTGCTCCATTTAGTTGTATAAAATACTTCAAGGAGGCTGAGATTAGTAGTTTCCGCGATTTTCTTTATACTTAACTTCCCTTTACATCTTTAAGCTAATATTTTAGATACGGCTGTTAATATTAAACCTACGTAAGATTAATTCTATTTGATACTGTACTTGGTTGAATTTTTAATTATTTATCCACCATAATCCTTTCATTAAGAGATTTCATACCCGTCTTCTTTGCGGGTATTTTCCTACTGTGTAAGGTTTTCCGTGATTCATTCTCTAAATCTTTTTAATAATAAATATTTAATTAGTAGATAACATTTTCTTCTCATGTTTTAATTCACTATTTCTATATTAGATTATGTCACATTGTACAGTAATTTATGATTATATGAAGTGGTTTTACGGAATGAAACGCATCTCAATGAAGAGCTTCATCATTACTATCATAAGTTACAAGTCTAGTAGAGAATAAAAATATATTTTTCATAATCTACGTGTGTTATAGGAGAAATTAAACGCGAACGAAACAGGAGAATTGCTTTCCATCAGTACATAATTTTCTCACATTATAAATATTTCAGTAATAATACATGCCGTTGGGTTAATTCTTCATCCAGTAGATTTTCACAACGACCGACGTAAATTTGAGCGAGTAAAGTTCAGTCCCTGGATTTACTCTGAGCTATGAAATTAAGTCTCGCTGTACCATGTAAATTATGCACGAGTGAAAGTACAAAATGCACTCTCTCCCAAAACGTTGGATAATGTACTTTAAACACGCAAAGTATTGAAATCTCGCCCAGGCTGAGCATGATTTTGATGAGCTGAATGTATAGCCAGATTTTGGCGAAATGCATGTTCTATCTGCAACATCTACGAAACTCACAAAACGTAAGATAAGATTATCTTGTATCACTTTTGAGTTTATCATTTTTAATCATCATTCGATATTTATCCAACCGGTATATATACCAAAACAAAATGGTTACAATGTATTTTACGCAACCGTAAAACGATGTAAAAAGGAAAATTTTTCGTAAAGAGAATGTATAGCCAGATTTTAGTGAAATGCATGTTCTATCAACAACATCTAAGAAATTCACAAAACGTAAGATAAGATTATCTTGTATCAACATTGAAATTATCATTTTTAATCATCATTTGTTATTTATCCAACAGGTATATACACCAAAACAAAATGGAAGCAATGTACATTACGTAACTGTAAAACTACTAAAAAGGAAATTTTTTTCGTAAAGAGAACGTTTAAAATTTACCAAAAGAAGCCAACGTATGTTTTCGTAGCGTAAATTTTGAAGGATAATCCGTGAAAGATATAATGAAAGAATGCATAAGAATAGGAAGGCAAGAGAATAGGAATGATAGAATGACGTGAGAAAATGCATATCAATTCCGGGAATCGAGGATTGATAAGAAAGAGGCTATTTTGAGACAAACTTCGACCTGAACTGAGTCGCCCCACCTTTCACTCATTCATGTTTCACAATAGGAATATGTATAATGACTCGAATACCAATCCTAATCTGAAACACTTTCGCCGAACATGTAAAAACAAAGGCGAGTTTTATACGCAGGAACAAAAAGCTGAAAAAGTGGTGATAAAAAGAGAAGAAGAGGGAGACCTTAAGATGTTAATGAAGAGCTGAAAGGGAGGAAAGAAACTCAGGAAGAGTTCGATTGATTGATGTCTTTTTTGGGCAAGATCCGGACTAATGAGACCCTTCTCTTATCTCTCGAGAAGAACAAAAAAGAACAGATGGCTTTATTTTAGAAGCTAAAAGATACTCATAAAAAAAAACTCAAAAAAAGTTTAAGAAATGTCAATTTGTCTTACAAATACGAGGCGTAATTGAAAAGAAGGGTCTCCGACATTTTATAACAGGAGTTTATCGTTCTCATATCACGTTTCTCGAGAGAACCATTTAAGGGAACAATGGATGTATTATAATGGGAAAGGTGATTAAACTCCTTGTAGTTACAATACGTCCCGTTTTAAGTCCCGTTTGCTGTCCTGGTTTGAACGTAAATCTCCGGTCAATTGCAATCTTTTACCAGTTTTACGGAAAGATTTCGTAAGACAACGAAATATTCATATACAACATAAAAAAGACACCGCGTTATAAGCTACTGTATCTTTATAAAATTTTCGATATTCATTCATTTTAAGCGGCCAATTGGGTTAGAGGAATACTACGAAGGTCGCTGAAAGTGTTTCAATGCAACGTCCCGGTCGTATCTTGGTTTTGCTCTCTTTAAACAATGATGTCCGGGCTTAATTCAGACAGTAATCCTAAAGCATAGCTCATATCTATTACATATAATTATATATTCTTTGTACAGGGCAACTATCTATCTTAGTTATCTATCCTTAAACGTACGTATTCAGAAATGTGATGATTTTCAAGGAGATAAATATGCCTCTTATAAGAAAGTACGGCAGAATGGGTAAATGATAACTTGTAGGTTGGAGAAGAAAATATTCCTACAAAACAAATCAATTTAAGTTTCCTTCAAAAGCAGTTGTTAGCAATTTTTAACGTCTCTTCTTTTAATAATTGCTTCAACTGCTACGAATGGCTAAGTAGTACAGCACGCTACGGAGGTCGTCGCTATTACTTTTTGCGTTCGCTGTTTTTGCGCTAGTTACATAAGATTTGCAAAGGTACATTGATTTATATTAGAATTTCTTTCCAAATTTCGGGTACAAAAAACAAGGTGTATCTTCTATATAGGGAAATGCGGTATGTTTCTCAGCATACACTGGTAAACATTTGCAATCAAATAGTAGCATGTTGTTGATATGATGTTTAACATGATCGTTGTTCGCCGAAAACAATATTCGAAATTTTCGATTGTCCAGAAGAAGCAAATAGAAACTAATGATTATATAAAACAATAAGTCATCCACTAATTAATAAGTAAAGTAATACCCGAACAAAACGATCCTGTATAAGATGCTATACCCTCTAATAGGCGGTTTTCTCTCGATCCTAGTCCCTATTACAGGAAACACTTGGTAAAACTACTGCTGAAAAAGCTCTCCTAACCACTTATAAGGAAAATTCTTGTCATTCTCAGATATATTGCAATTCGCTTTCGCCCATCGTCCGCCTCATAAGATAAAATTGTTTATAACATCTGAATCACCGTCCTCTCTCTCATTTCCTGTTTCGCTCCGTCTGAGGGTATCCTTTTGTTTTGCTTTTCTGCGATGACTAATTCTGCATGAATAAATAAAGATATCTCGAAGCCATTCTCCATCTCTCTGTTGGTGCTGATTCTAGCTCAGGGATTGATATAGATTTTCTCCCTCACTCTAAGGGTAAAATATTAGAAAAAGTCGAAAGATGACGCATTCTGTCGTTTCAATCTCTCAAGAGCCAATAAACAATTCTATACAGTTTTTAAAGGGCAAGAAATTAAGGATACCCCTCGTCTGTCAACAGTAAAATGATCACTCTTCTTCCGTATTCCTTCATTGTCCAACTCCTTTTCTTCGAATAATCATTTCGATCCCTTCTTAATAATAATAATAATAATAATAATAATAATAATAATAATAAAACGTCTTTATTCGGGTGAGATTGAGACTGAAAAATCTCTTCTTACATCTAACCCTTCGTCAATTTGTAAGAAAGAGAGAGCAGAAGAAAGTGCACGGAAGAAATTTATATTGTGGGCTTAAAAACCTAAGATAGGAAAAATAGCCCACAGCAGGAAAACACCCCAGAAGAGGGTGTGAAAAACCTGCGAAACCTACAGATAGATAAGAAACTGAAATTTATTTCCTAAATCAGTCCAGAGTATGGTTGCAAGAGAATGACGTGGTACAATTAAATTCTGCGTACGACTAAAATGTCATATATTATTCATTATAGATGTTTATTTCGTTCATTTTCATAATTCTTTTGTAATTGTTTCCTCCGTTTTTATTACCACTTTTGATCGTCAACTGAAATTGGCTACATGCTGTATATTGATGTTTTAAAGATAAATAAATAAAAAAATAAATTAGACAGTCACACCCCAATTAAAACCTTATCTCGCTTTAAACACGACTTGTAGTCGGTCCCCTGAGAGACATCTTAAGCGGGTTTTACCGCATAACGTTGATGTATGAATAGGAATCTGTAAATATCAGAAGGTCAGATGGGGGAAATCAATGAATCCTGAAGGGAACGGAGAAAAGGAAAGTGTTTAAGGAGCGAGGAGTGAGTAAGGGAAAGGAGCTTTGGAAAGAGAAGAAAGGCATTATGAATGAAAAAGGAGGGAAAGACTCGAGCATCGGTTGAGAGGGGCTTAGAAAAGAAAGCCGAGGGATGTCTATGAAACTTTCTAATAAACTGGAATTTGCCCATAGAAGCAGGGAAAATGGCAGGGGAAAAGAGAGCAGTAAGTAACCGGAACAGATTCCCGAGAAAGAGACGAAAGAAAAAGAGAGGGAGAGATGAAAGAGGGAACGGAATGGCAGCTTAGACTGATTTAAAGGGGATTTTTCCCAAAGCCCTCGCACTCCCGCTAAACTCACTTTCCAGAATAAATTTCCGTATCTTGGGAATGAAAATGTAGACCATGGGAATTTACGATTATTTTATCTCACGATCGGTCGCTAGAATTTGCAATTATAATGACCGATCGCAATGAACGTAATTTTTATCTCGGGAAAGCGTCAAAATATCGTTCGGACATGCATATTTTGCTCGATATTTCCCGAGTTTTACGACGAATCCGCATTAAGATGCTCAGTCGATTGACATTTTGAGGAAAGTCGCTAAATGAACGTTTAAATGATATTTCAAATGGGATTCAGAGTTCCTTAACTCAAATGATCCAGGAAACTGTTAAGAGTTTGAACGAATTTTCTAATTGCACGACCTCTAGATCAAAATTATAATCACTCCTCGTCTTTTAATAAAATTACAGTATCATTAGCCGAATTAAAAGCAGTTTCCTTTTATGATGATACGACCAAACCTATCTTAAACCTTATTTTAGACTTAGATAGAAACCTATTTAAGAAAAATCAATCGAATCAGTCTTAGGCAGTACTAAATTAAACAATTAATGACGATTTATTAAAGGGAATTCTAGATACACTGAGAGTGACGATAATTCAAATTCAAACGTTAGCTGTAATTTTCACTTTGAAATTATAGAAGTATCTAGTTACGAAGTGGAAAGCAAAATACTTTTACATGTACGTATGCTTCTAGATTCTCCAAACCATCCAAGCAAATGAAAGTAAGATTTTACGAAGAATAGCTTAGGGCAAAGAGTTACAGCACAAGCAAAAAATCTCCTCAAAAACAAAACAGATGATGAAGATACAATTTAAATATAAAAACATAAAGAACATATAGGAGTAGAAAATTAAATTTAAGAGAAAGGTATCTGAAAATTTGATATTACAAAAATATCGAAGAGAGGAATATGTACTCAGTCCTGAGGATACAGAATTTCAAAGATCGAACGCAAACAACAAGAACAATTTTTAGTAGTTATGGTTCTAGGTATCGGTATTAATGTAACTAGGCCCAGAGCGAGTAAATTCAAATAAGAAAAAGATTTAATACAATCGCTATATAACCTGACATAGAATTCCACGTAGTAAAAGATTCATCAATAAAATACACATAAAACGAGAGTGTTTCTAAAGGTAAAGAGGCAAAAAAAGAAGATGAAATTGACATCGTTTAATCCGAGAAACTTCATTAATTCAAGGCAACGAGCTGTCGTTTCTATGGTCAATCTTTTCATTCCCTGATTTCGTCCCAGTTCACTCTAATACCATACCTCGGGTCCGCGTTAAGGTATATTGACTTTTCAGGTCCGAATCGTTCGGTTTTAATAACCGGTTCAATTTCAGCTCTTTGCCTTGAGAAATGATGCTTTCCGACTTCATTATGGGTTTTTAAAGAGTCATATAATTTTAATGTTCGGGTAGAGTTAAAAATAGCCGACTTCGGACAACAACAACGATTTTCTTTGGCTTTCAGTTTAAATCGGTTCGATCATGTTTCAAATATTATTAGCATTGTTTAAAAACTGCATATAAGATCTACGCCTGGTGGCAGTCTGTTTACAAAATAGGCACAAACATCTGTATAATCTTCTGATATAATTAACTTGTTTCTGGATTTTTAGGCGTTCATGACAGGTGTTCACGACTACAGTAGCGTTGAAAGGGTTTACTCCACTCTACATTACCCTGAAAAATAATCCCTTACTTCCTTTGCAACTGCTGTCATTATAACTCAAATACCCGAGATTAATCCTTGTATTACCTTAAAAAGTACAACAGTAAGCATAAGCTTTTCTTTTCTATGGACTTAGATTTAGATTCTCGAAAGATTTAGTTTTCTTACTGAAATAACTTATGGAAAATTTCTACCAAACATCGTTCGATTAGACTTGTTAGTGCAACATATTCAAAAATTAAAAGATTTAACATCTTTGGGCAAGGGCTGGAAAGAGTAATGTAACACATTCCAATCCGAAATAGCTCCATTGAGAGAAAAACTGAGGTAAACTCAGCAGCGATTCGGCGTCATCGTCGATTTATAATACATTTCAGATATGTTTCTACCCATTCCCAATGTCCTGGTGAAAGAATCCAACATGCCCTAGGGGGGAATTATCTAACTTTAACTTTAAAGAGTACACGTGTACAAATAAACTTAAAGACAAAGCTCCAGATATTGAACCGCGGAGCTTCCAGTAAATCTCAGATTGCTCTTTAGTATTCAATACTTTTGTATTCTGGAATCACGTAAGTATAAAGAAAGATATTATATCAATCAGCTGTTTGAGACGTATTGTTAGATGATGAATTTAATTCAGTATGGGTGTATGTGAAAAATGCTAGACGAGATTAACGTAATTTTCGATGCACGAATGTTTTTAACACGAACTGTCGATTTTGCGATCCTTTTGGGTTCGTGAGGTTTCACCGTTTATGTTTCTAGCTAGCATACCTTGTGATCAGCTACTCTACAAAGTGAACTAGGAGTTCCATGACACACATTGACACAATCATCAGATCAAAATCATTGCTACGCCACTTCTCGTCTTTTGATAACATTACACTATGATTCTCGGGTTCAAAAGCAGTATGATATGCGACACAAATACCGAGGGAGGAAAATGGAAAGGCAGAGAGAGAGAAGAGGAGAATGTGGTTCGTTGGAATCGGCCACTTTCGAATCGTAGTGCGGATGCGAGGCGAGGGAGAGAGAGAGGAAGGCCCCGAGGCAAATGCACTTCCCGGAAGGAGGCTCTTCTTATTTCAGCCGCCGCTGCGAGCAACGCCACCCTGAGAAAAATGTAACCAACGGAACGGAATGCGTGACTGCGTGCGTGCCTCCGATCGAGCCACCGATGACCGATGCACTACGCCGAGATGAAATGTTACAGGACTTGAGTGATATTTCAACGGCATCATTTGCGGGATTGATCATTTTCAGAGGATAGCCCCACAAATAGTTTCGGTTACCAATGTCTTGATTCCGAACACGACTTGGAGTTCCTTTACGTAAGTGGATGATCGAGGGAACAGTCAAGAGTTTGAGCAAATTTTCTCATGACACGGTCATCAGATAAAGGTCATTATTACGTCACATTTTGATAAAATGACTGTAATATTCTAGGGTTCAAGAGCAGTATGATTAAACAATGATACGATCATACCCATTCCTACACCTAGTATATACATCTATTAATAGAATCAGTGGAAGAGTCTCAGAGAGCAATACAATAAACTACAAAGAATGATTTATTAAAGTGAATTTTAGATTAAAGAAGAAAGATTAGATTAGAATTTGGATTAGAGTGACATGTTCTACGATACTGGGTGCGACACTAGTTCAAAATACATTAGTAATTTGAATCAGTGTCGCTATTTGTAATTTTCACTTTAAAATAATGCAAACAGCTATTCCCTAAGAAGAAACCAAAATTCCTCAACATGTGCGTAAGGTTACAGTCGTTCCAATCCACGCAAATGTCATTGGGGCAACTTTCATGGAGCTTATACACAGACACCTCGAAGTCAGCCTTACAGGGGTGTATCTAAGAATTATCTAGGGAATTTTATACAATTTCCACGAATACTCATTACTTCCTTCCTCCTACTTTACTATACACTATACAAAGTAAAGCAGTTCCGTATTCAAAATATCCTTCTGAAATTCACTGTTAAGATACCACCGTGTAATAAAAATATCTAATCGATGTAAAGGAACTGTAGAGACACTGCTGTGCAATATTCAAGGAAATACTCTATTACACAGAATTTTATTATTCTTTTTATATTGTTAAATTAGAATGAAACTAATAAAAGCGTGATTTAGTTTTCCCTGCGAAGATCGAATAAACATGTAAGGTTGCTGCGAAGGACTCAAGGTTGGGAAGCACTACACAGGGATGGCAGTTGTACCCATTATCCCCAACTAGATCTTCAAAAGACCGAGCCTAAACATACAATTAAATGCTCCACATTTATTCGTCATGGGTTTCATTTCAAACTATACCTATTCAAATTATTTTAACATAATGTAAATGACATTCCTGATTAGATATAACAAAATGACATGTTAATTGTAAGAATTTTCCTCTAAAAACTTTTACAACCAGCAACTATGGAAAGGAAAGTCTATCATCGGTTGGAATGAAATAAAGTATATTTACAGAGACATGAAACTTAACTGCATGAAAATTAACACAGAGGGAGGCGAGTTAAGTTTCGCTTCATCTCCTGAATTTTAAGTATTATTTCGTTTCGAATTATCACAAAGATATTCATACATAAGACCTCAAGGAATTAAACTTGAGATTTTTCCAATTTCTATTTATAGATGAACATACAAAAGTATAAATCCGTCTTATCTAATAATGAAACTGGCGATTCCAGAGGTGCACCTGTTGGTATATATAGTTGGTATATATTTTCATATATTTTCTTTTTCAGAAGTAAGATATTCCATGATCACAGAAAAACCTCTGTCATATTAACTAAGGCTAAGGTGATTTTAGGAAACGCCTAATCTTTCTCCATTCGAACAGTAGTAAAATTCTGAAACTTCAAAAATAGAAAATGTATTACTTGCACGGCCTGCTCTGGATTTACCTGAGAAAATTCAAGACTTAAACACAAGTAGCTCTTCAACTCCATCGTGTAACCACAGGCCTCAATAACGGATCAATTAGTGAAACGCGAACTACTAAAAATAAGGGCAGATATATCGATGGTATAGAATAACACGAGAAGAACATTTTAATGAGGATTACACTCTTTGATATCGGACCAAAATTTATACATCATGGAAAACATACTTCAATCAATTCCACGTAAAAAAAACAGTCCTTCCCAAGCATTTCTCTTTCACGGCATGCTTGCCCATCAACTCCAACTTATCTAACTAAACTTGGGAAGGAATTATGCTTGATTAGAAAAAGAATTCAATATATATAGTTGAAAATCTTTAACTTTTCCATAAGATAACCCATACAAGTAAAAATATCTCGAAAATTAAAGATGTGAAAGCATAAATTTAGAACTTTAAGGTATTCTGGGGCAATATAAGGACTATCGAAATTTTATTCACCGCACGGAGAAGCATGTGACAATTGTGTATTACTTTTCCGTCTCATAGGAGTGAGGGAAACTTTAAGAATGTTATATTTTGGAGATTTTCACAGCGTAGGAAAATGTGGGAAGTGTTCGTGAAATACCTATATAAGCCATGCATATTTTTTACCATAGGCATGCAGAAACAATTTTCATGTGAATATCCATCCGAAAAGCGGATTTTTGTAAAAATACATTTGGAAAACATCCTCCGAATGATAAAGCCTCTTTTCTGCTTTAGCTAGGTTCAATACTTCCCAAATATTTTCTACAGAAAATAGGCCGACCGTTTTTTGTACGGCGGCAGTAACTTTACTACCTATTTCGAATATTGCGTAACTTCGATGAAACTAGAAATTTCATTGGCGTTCTACAATGAAGTAAAACGATTCTATGCTTCGGATGGAATTTTAATTAAGGAAAAATGTTTATTATCAGGCAGTGAAAAGATAAATGCGGAAGTAAACGAACAGGATTAGGATTAACTTACGGCGAAGATTTTTCTTTGGTTTCTTTTTCGTGATATGCTATATGGAAATATGATGGTGACTTAAATCAACTATAAAACTAATTGCACGAAATATATATTCTGAATAGTGAGATAGACTACTCCAGTACTTCAATACTACTCCACTCTTAAGAAGAGTCCATTAGTAATAATTAATTCCGGAATTGATATGCAGAGTATTATCGTTGAATCACAGACGTAGTTTTCCTTCTTTTTCTTTCTCGATTATAGCTTCTCTTACATGAATAACTAAAAATTCGTAAAATATTCTAAACTACCACTTAAGAGCCTTTCCGTATGAAATCACTGAATTCAAATATTAGTTTCACTAGGGCAAAAAAGTGCAAGTCTATTGGTTCGCAGATTACTTAAGGCCAGAAAGCAACTTTCAGCAAAAGGTTTTCACTTTAAAAGATCAAATCGAGTAGTAGATAATGTATAGTAGAGAGTTCTGGTGTACTTCAGTTACACATCTATGAAGAGGTACTCCTGTGAAGTTCAACTTTCCATTAATCACGCTCTGCATATAAAAGAATTCGAAATTCAAATTTCTTTTTCATTCATCAGTATCCCAAACTTTAAACCTGAAGATGTCGTACTAACGACGAAACTAGTCGTCCTTAACAAAACATTCTCTAGAGGAAGATACAAGTTATTTAGTTCTATTTTCAGTAGTATTTTAGTACTTTAGTATTTTTTGTTCTATTTAGCATGGCTCCCTTCCACAAAGTTGAGCTTGGCCATATTAAATTTATTCCAAACTCTCTATTCTTTTAACGTTAATCCTCCACTTAAACACCAATATGAACACATTTTACGAAATACCAATCCATATTTTATCACGGAACGAATTAAATGATAGCGCTCCCCGCTGAAACAAGTCCTCCCCTCTAAATTTCAGACTTAATGATTAACCAGCAAAATCAATTACAGCGATAAATAAAATGAAGGACGAAGACTTCCTCCAATTAATCGAAGCCGAAACATCAGGGAGCCAGCGAATTCGGGGCAAAATAAATCGTGCCGAGTAAATAAATGGTGCTCTGGGGCAATTGGAAATCGCGAGCACCAAAGGCGTGCATCGATTTCGCCCCTAAAGACTTATGCCGCCCGCAGTACGATCGTCCACGAATTGAGAAGCGGCGGCGAGGGCGCCTGAGAGGTATGCAACTCGCGTGGCGCCGGCGGGAGACGGACAACTTCCCGGAGGGTTGATTCCTCCTCTTCCCGGAGGCCTTACTTCGAATCGGTAAAAACATCAGGATATAGGGATTGTCAAAGTATCAATGAAATTGAAAAAAATCCAAAATCTGACCGATATCCGGAAAAATGGAAGTAATCGATATTTTGGGTGAATTCGATCGGATTATGCATCAAAAGCTAGGATTAAAACGGATCTTTAAATCTATAGGTTTATACCCAATTAGGATCAATCTATTTTTTCTTATATTACGGATCTTTTGAGGAGAGATTAAATTTTTCGAACTGTCTAAAACCACTAATGCATTGCGTGATTACAGGTAAGCAGGAAGATGTTAGGGTATCTGGTTTGACTCCTGGCATAGCTTTGAGCGCTTTTATTTGCTATGGGCTGCGGATCGTTATATTTGTACTTTTATACCCGATTAGAATCAATCTCTTTTTTCTTGTATAGTGGATCTTTTGAGGAGAGATTAAATTTTTCGAACTGTCTTAAACTATTAATGCATTGCGTGATTACAGGTAAGCAGGAAGATGTTAGGGTATCTGGTTCGACTCCCGGCATAGATTTGAACATTTTTATTGGTCGAGGGCTGATTGAGGTGATGGAATTCTATTCAAAGCGACTTAATAAAGTCATAATCATAGTCCCCTAACTATATCGGACGCGACGACCATGAGTTAAAAATTAAGGAACGTGAACAGAAATCCGATGTAGTGAAATATTCATTTATTAATAGAGGTATAAGGGAATGGAATGCATTACCTGGAGAAGTTATCACTCCAATGCCTATAAACATAAAAATTTTTAAAAAGAAGCTTAAACGCTTATAAATTTTTGCTTATATCTATTAATGTAACTTTAATGTAGCTATAACTAGTAATGTAACCATAATGTAATTTTGATATCTATTAATGTCTTCTGTATATACTGACTGTATCTCTGTATTGTAAACTGTTTTATTTATACTGTCTGCGGGAGGTTTTTGGAGGGTTTTTCCTCCCGCCTAAGGGCGAATGCCAGACAGTCATGTCATTGTAATTCCTTTCTTCCCCTCCACCGTTGCCACCTGGTCCAAAGACCAAACTGCAGCGTTTTTACAATAAATAAATAAATAAATAATCATAATTATTACACTATCAGTGTGGATAAACCAAAATAAGAGAATTATACCAACTACTGCATCGCAAATACGAGTATGATTGATATTGTAAAAATATTATGAGTTGAAAGTCTTTCACGATTAGATATAGTATAAAATGTAACACCTTGTCAAGCGATGCAACTTATATGTAAATATAGTTTCAGTTTTAGTCTGTCTGAAAAGCAATCAGCCCGTTAGATGGCTGGATTCTGAATAGTAATTGTTGTAATCGGTATTGTTAAAAATATTTCGACGACTGAGGTCGATTTCGCTTGAGAGCTCCCACCGAGAATTGAGCCCTGGGACCGCTTTCACCGAAGTTGAACGCGCTGCCCTCTTGGCCAACCAGGTCCCTTAGATCCTCAATGGCTGCACTATCAGTTACAGCTACTACTAGCATTTAGGAAGGAATAAAGTATACAAGGCAAGAAGAGTTAGGTAGTTTTCGCTTGCTTTCACCACCGAGAGAGAAAGCAATGAGGGAAGAAAATTCACGTAAAAGCATCAAAATTAATTACATTCGATGATATACATTTATATTTATACATTTGAACTATTCATATCATCACAAGCACGAACAAGACTGAGAGAAAAGTAACTGAAGGATAAATTATTCTCCGTTTAATGCCAAAGGACAAATAATAATTAGTCACCCTAGCAATCATGATAAGGTTGCAGGATTAACTTAAAACAAAATGCAAAAATTTAGTAGCTGATGTGTTGGACGAATCTATCTCTAATTTACGCTCCATGTTGACTCGACCGAAGTACTTCTGTCTTTTTAGGGGTTATTAGGGCATTTAAAATTTGCTTTTAATACTTGAAATCTTTCTTATGCCGATTTACTCCTCATTAGCTCCTGTCAGCGCATTAGGCGACATTGTGTTACTGTTACGTAAGTATCTTTGTTTCACCGCAGTAATTTCAATTGCGCTTAATTTATCACGAAAATAAAATCACGGTTCTAATAGAAAGGATTTACGAGCGTAGGGAAAAACTTTTTAAAACAGAGGAAACGAGGATAATTCTCCTCTAAATTTACTTCCCTTAGAATTAATGTACCAGAAACGAGACGTTTATGCGTTTCATTTTTCACAGCACAAAAAAGTTAACGGCGTTCGAAAGACGGATACTATCGCAGATTTCGTGGAAAATGACCTTGAATTAGGCCGTCCCAATTAAAAAGGCAGACTAGGAAAAAAATACGAAGAAACAAAGGAAAAAACAGAGAAATATACGACTGTAAAAAACGGTGGTTCCAAAATATATCGAATCATCAAATTGAAGAGTAATTGAATGTAAAAGAAGTAAATGAATTAGGATAATTGGTAAAAAAAAAACAAAATATGTAACAGAATATTTTCTGTCTAGCTAACGAATCTAATATTAAACAGGAGACATATTAAAACCTATTGCTAAATAGGGCATCATTATAAACAAAAACATTTATTTTCCGGAATAGCTTATCTTTGAAAACTAACACCTCAGGAGGATATCGAATGTTTTGTACTGCTAGTGTAGCTTCAATGACACTTTTCCAATAATTTAGCAATGTATTTAATATTCACGTACGTACATCATATCTTCTCGTTTTCAATTTATATGAATAGGCATTTCTGTACGAATAACACTTGAATAGCTAAACTATTAGGAAACAGTTTGAATTGAAAATTATTGAATGAAATGTGTAATTTTTACCAAATATATTCAACTGCAACCTAATAGAGGAAAGAGAAAATTCAATACAGAATGTTTTATAAAACGAGGAATTTTTCCAGTTAAGAACTAATGAGCATTGAACATATTTATGGATATTTTGAAATGCACACACGTAGAAGATCGATACATGTCGTTGTCGTTACAGTTCTCCTATACTTGACTGGAAACAAACTATATTTGATCGAGCAGGAACAATTCCTTATTAACATAGATTGGATTGATCAAAGAGAATTTGAGCTGGCAAAGAAACCCCTCTTTGTGTGACCACACTTTGTAGGATTTGTAGTTTAGGACGTTCCTAAAGAATAACGAAGACGAAGTCAAGTTCCAAACTTTTGATCTTGGAAGCGTTAAACCATAGAAGAGATGTTCCTTTCATCTTTTTTTCCATTCTTTTGAGAAAAAAATCCTGTAAATTTATTTTATATACTGAGTTGGTAGAGAAGTTTAGAGGAATTTTCTTCAAATGTCGTTCACAGTTTATTTCAGTTTGAGCAAGTTATTTTTCTGCATACTCTGCAAGTAAATGGCATAACCCTTAAGCATTCCGATTCGCGTCATATTCAAACTAAAGATAGCATGTCTTCACCTCACTAAAAATACGCCTAATTGTATAAATTCTATAGTGTCGGATTAGTTTAACCCTTACAGAGAGATATAACCGATGGAAAACCACGGAAAAATATTATATAATTAACTATTTTGGTCGTTACTGTGTTACATAACGTTGAGATTATATATAATTTAATTAATTATTGTAATTTTCACATCGTAAATCTTATCCTGTATGTGTATCCTGTTTATCCGTATTTCTTCCTTCTTCATTTCTTTTCTTTTAGGGTAAGAAGCTCTAGTTGATTTTACTTAATTTGTACTTGGATTTTTATTGGGTTTTATATTTCCTTGGTGTTTTCGCGGTTTTCACATCCACTTCTATGCGACTGTTTTCCCACAGCATGGCTATTTTCTTTGTTCATCTTATATTGGCACACACACCTTTTTGTACAAACCTGTTTCTTTTATTTTATAACGTATCGTGAAATATGTTAAAACAGCATGTTAAATGAAATAGAGGTCTACATGGATCAGTCTTGCCTGATAGAGCTTAGATCCAATCTTACTCATTTATTGAAACTTCGCCTGAATAAATTACAAAACTACATGTGATAACAAAATTAACATACGAAACATTTCCTTTCATGACAGTCTCATCTGTGCGACGATTTAGCTGAGAGACCATAACACACCGTAACACGATGTAAAAATTCTAAAGAGAAGATATTTGTTTCCTTTAAACAAGTCGATAAAAATATAATGACTTTTTATTCCTTTTACAGTACTTAGCAGTAATATAGAACACGGGAATGACACAAGGTTAAACAATGAGCGCGATATGCTGTGGAACGCATTTCTAGCATCGTTCCAGTGTTCTACATTACGTCTAAGTATTCACTCGATACATTTAGAAGAGCATTAAGCACGCTTTGTTAATGAGAGGCTTCAAATAAATCTATTTCGTAGAAACGGGGCTTTGGAATGTTAAGAAACACACTTGGGAGCGGAAGATCAACTCCTGGGGGAGAGAGGGACGTCCTTCCGGAGCAGAAATAACATCGATGCTGATAAGAGGAACGATGGAAAGGAATCCGATATCTCGACACGTGGACGCATTGCGATAGCCGTCTCAAACAATGGCGTTAGTGCGCGGGGAATAAATCGCCTATTTTACGCACGGCTGCGTTCCAATAATTCCGAGCCAATCGCATGACGTTCATGGTTTTGGTATCAGCTACCTCGTTACGACCGTACGCCTCCTGCAGCGTTACTCCGCAATGGGTCTTTTACGATTTCCGCGAAAGATGAAAAAGGACCTATCCGAAATATAAAAAGGACGATATGGGATTCACGACGAGTGAAATGGAATAGAATTTACGATAAAAGATCCGTCATTATTTCCGATGATCGCCAGGAATTGAAATTGATCCAAATGAGACAATTTATGTAACCATGGATTCCTCGTTGATAACGAAAGATTTTTTGATTGACTCTGCGCGAAATCGTTCAAAATGTTACAACATACAAATGTACAAATGTTGAAGCTATGCCTCATCAACGTAGTACGCTTCCCGTTAAAGATATCGAGGATAAGAATAATGATATTTTGTATCATTACTCTCCTTCTTAAGTGAAGAAATTATTGTACTAAAAACAAGTTTATAGTCCACAGACGCAAGAAAAGTATTTTTTATTCTATTTATTATTCTAAAGGAAAAACCGCCGTCCTATACGCAAAAGGAAATTGAAATGAAAAGGACTAAAATGTTTTATATAATTATTGAGATAAGCTACACGAAGAAGTTATACGTAGTATTTAATGGCATAATATAGTATGTTAGAATTGTTTTTATAAACGCTACGTTTTTCGCTACGCGATACCCAGTATTTATCCATTTATTACTACATGATATGATACCAAATCAAAAAAATTTGAAAAACTAAAGGTGGATAAAATGGTAGATCTTTCAATATAATATGCCGGATAATACAATGTAATACACAAATTCAGTGCAGATATTAAACAGATCAAAATCTCTACGGAAACAGTCACCCCTAAAACTCATATTTTTAACTTATTAGCATACAAAGAAATATTTCTTTCTTTTTTTAGATTTTTCTAAGATACACTCAAAGCTAACGATTTTTAATTAGCCAATTAATTCTTTATTACTTCCATCATCAAAAATTACCCTAAGGCTAATTTTCTAAGAGTCATGCATGAACTATTCGGTAACTTAAAAATTGGCTGTTCCTCTTGCACGAAAGACCAACATGATTCCTAACTGCCAATCTGTCATATCTTACTCTCGCGATGACGCAGGGCGTCGAAAACTAGATTGCGCGTGAATAAATTCTGTGATGACGAGTCAAAGTCTTTATTCTTTTAGTAATTCGAACTTCATAGAAATAATTTCAAGCTCTGCATTCCATGCGATCGAGAAAGTGGATCTTTAGTCACAAAACAACAAACATCGCTGCTTAGGTGTTTATGCTCCCATATGAGCATTGTCCATTCCTCCGGGCTCTCTTGCGTCACATCTGGTAAACATTCCGATAAAGACGTCCCTCCTTATCGAAAAGGTTACAGACCTTTGATTTAAACCATCGACACACACAAAGAGACGGGAATGAAACTCCATTCTCTCCGAAGGCATCCAAATCCCTTAAATCCATAAATATCCCCGAGTCTAATTCCTAGCGAATGAGGAGGTGGAAAAAAATCCGTAGCGAATGCGAAGCGGGCATCGGAAACAAAAGAGGAACGGCGAAAAGAGGAATGGACCGAGGAATTCCGTCTATCACCCTTCCCCTACGCCCCCTCACCGCCTCCCCTTTGAGCGCTTGTTGCGAAAACATGCCCAAGGCCGACTTCCTTGCGCCGACTCTCGCCGTATGAATATTCCTATGATTAGTCGGTCGAGGATAAGAAGGGCCTCTAATTGGGGAAGACACCCACTGATTCGACTGCTCGTCGAAGGCCCTCTTCGGTTGCATTTCCATGGATGACGTGTGACGAGATCAGCACCTTTAAAGAGGTCTTCACGGGCCGAACTATTTCGTCCGAATCCGTTCGTGAGTGAACCCGAGCACCGTCCGACACGAACCCAACTGTTTCCAAATCGAAGCATATACTGCTCGACTGCAATATGTTGTATTCGTGAATTAGAGAAGGCACAACGAAAGGCAATACGTTATGTAAAAAATCACAATGAAAAATTGGTAAGAATTACTCAGATGCTTCAGGAAACAGGATTGGAATCTTTAGAAGAAAGAAGGCTCAATCAGGGATTTAATTTACGCAATGAATTCAGACAGAGTCCGTTCATAGAAGGTGTAGCCGATATAATGCGTCCTACTAGTTATATGGGCCGTTCTGATACCGTGGAAAGATCACAGAAATAGATTCTAGAGCTAGTCGATTCAAGATTCATTTTTTTCCGAGTACGATAAGCGAAAGTAATCGATGAGGAAAGTAGACTC
This sequence comes from Pachydiplax longipennis, assembly GCA_036926295.1. NCBI lineage: Eukaryota > Metazoa > Arthropoda > Insecta > Odonata > Libellulidae > Pachydiplax > Pachydiplax longipennis. The sequence continues at coordinate 38,873,299 of JAVFKF010000009.1, read as the reverse complement.
ATGGTGCATGTACCCTCTGCCACACGCCGAAAGGAGGCTTGCAGGGTGCATATGTAATTGTAGATGTAGATGAAGACTACTGTACATTGGATTGTAATTCGTTAAAATCACGTTATAATCTATCCATTTGTACTGTTAATTAAATTATGCACATCTTAACAAAGATAATTGGATTCAAAATTTCCATATAGCAATAAAACAATTGACTTCCTAACTAAAAAACGATTTTCATGACAGTTATGAAGGGTGGGGAATAAGTTACGTATATATGACGAGTTAATTTCCAGCCCATAACCTAAAAATTTAATTAAAATACAGTAAGAAGCAAAAATATCATAGAATATAAACATAATATACAAGCAAAATGCACTGATCAAAGATATGCGGCGAAGAATATAATTTTTGTTTAGGTTTACTTAGCCATGAGTGCGTTCGACTTTGATTAATACAGTAGTTTTAGATTCCCAGTAGCAGCCCACGTGCGAAATGACCTTAGATATAGAAGCAGTTTTAAAAATACTACTACTGCTACTATAGTTTGTTTTCAAAACATGTAAGTCGCGATCGATTCGATAGTATGTATTTAGTGCTGAGATGATATGCTTTTAATTATGTGTGAACCTGGCACGAAGACGAACTCTTCTAACCAACCCGAGTCAGTGAAGACCTCTAAAACCTAATACTCAACGTTCAAGCTCTTTATCCACCGATTTGATAATAATCTTCGATAAATTTCCAGGGAATAAATGGTGGGATGTCTTACGTGGCTAAAGATTTTCATCGGCGTATTGTGAAGTGGACGGGTGCCAAAATAGTCGTTGGCTTGGCTTGCGGCAGATGGGAAGTTAAGGATACGGAAACTGACATCGCCGCTGAGGGAACATCAACATCTTGAAGGATCGATCCCCAACAACTTCTTGAAAGGGCGGAAAGGAATACTGCAGGTCGATTTGATCAAAGAAATGCGCCATCAAATCCAAATGAGATTTTTTCGAAATTTAAAAGTTTTCACGAGATGTTTTCGAATTTCAATTTTATTGCGTGCATCAAAGAATTCTTCCAATATCGGCGATTATGAAAATTATATTTGGGAGAAAGTACGTTCATATTTATATATTTATTGTATACGAGGGTGGTCTGAAAAGTTTCCGACCCCAGATTTTTTTCAGAAATCTTCAGAAAATTTTCAGAAATTTTCAATAAACATATCGAGAAATGACGAAATGTCGGAAACATTTCAGACCACCCACGTATTTACTATCCCTTTTTCTATTTCCTCCTTAAATACGATGCAAGGATTCGAATAAAAGTGAATTATTACGTAACATATAGCACAATGGATAAAATAAAATAAATAATTTGCAATAAAATTTGCAAATATGCAAAAGCAGGACAGTATTGAGAACTAATTCGAAATTTAAAAGACAGCAGATGAGGAATCCGTAAAATATCAAATATAACTTTGAAATCAGCTGAGGTTAATTTCCAATTGGATTGTAGCAAATATAGAAGGTCGCCATTTTTTTTAATTATGAGCAGCAGTAATCTAAATGGAACTGCTTCGTCCATAAATATTCCACAGATACTTTTTAAATGATACATTTGTACCAAAATGATTTTTCCGGTGACTTACGGTCTTTAGTCGATAAATTTCGAATAGTCTAAAATAAACGAAATTTATTTTTACATGTAAAATTTGAGAAGAGCGCTCATTTTTTACTGCAATATAATTAAAATAGCTATCCCGTGGATGAGCAAATCGTTTTGTAACTATGACGCAGTATTTAAGAAGTTTGCTCGGAAAACTAAACTATATTAGTATATATTCTATCCTTATGCTATTCCAATTTAATATTCACCTATTCATACACTCAAGGAAAATGTTAGTTCAAAGAAATAAATATAAATTCTCTGCATAGCATTTCTATTACTCCATCTGATATCTTAACTGCCCAACTCCCCTAATACAAATGCTCCAAATATCCTTGTTAGTAGAAATGTTACACATTTTTAGAAAAAAACATTCTCTGGGCATTAATGGGTATGTCCGGTAATAATCAAACGAAGAACCCTGTCACTCACGAAGTAATAATTAAATTGTTCAAATCCGCTATCTTCCACATTGATTGATTTCTTCCTCATGAAGAAGACTCCTTCTCAACTGAGGAGAGGAGTGATATTAATTAAATCGTTTCCCAAGGCCTTCGTTCCGGGCTTTATTGTTAAGGCATACGTCAAGTTGTCCTCCTAGAGACATCCTGATATGCGATTTCATCAAATGAGTAAGTAACACTTTCAATAACTTAATCAGAATGAAGATAGAACTGATTTTTCACTTCAGCTACCCAAATGCTTGTTGATAAAGATATTTCGGTGGTCGGAATAATATGATTCCCTTACTCAATATCCAAAGAAAAGTTGTACGTACACATAGGAAATTTCTCACTCATATAAATTCGTTAATGCTTGTAGCATAGTACCAGAAGATTCTACTCCTGGTAGCGAAACCGGTCGTTAATAAAAAATAGCGTGGAAAATTACAAGTTTACTTCTTCATTACTTCAAACGGCTTTCCACAAGGTGTCGCCTGAATATCCAGATTTCATTCTCTTTTAACCGTCTACAATTCAATTAAACCAACGAAAATAACAAGACAAGAGCAAGAAGAATTTCAGTCAGAAACTATTATATTTACTGGCAGGGCACGCAAGGGGCTCCCGATGGACAGTCTCGATGTATTTAAAAAGAGGAATCGTTAAAAAAAAGTGAGGATCGTTTCTCAACTTGCCCCGAAAGACGCGCGTGGAATATAAATAATCGACAAAGTGGTTCGAGTGGAAGGACGTAAACGATTCATGATGGTGACAGAGTTCTCGGGGGAGCAAAAAGTAGGAATTATGCGGGAAAGGGGAGCCCTCCGATCATTAGGAGGGTATTTCACAGGTGAGGGGGGGTGTGCGTTTTCGGAGGAATTTCCGACACAATCGGAGAGACTTTCGAGAATGAGAGGCGCGAGTGTTTTCTCTTCACAGGTGTGCCGTTGCATAATCTGCTCCAATTAGAGCAGAAGTTTTGCCGTTTTGCTTCGGAGAACGACCTTCCAGTGCCACAAGCCGGTCTCGAATGCTGACAGCGAAATACTCGAATGCCTATTGACTGACGGGATACGTTCCCAATACGAACACTAGGATTTGTTAGACTTTTATAATCTTAGGGATAAGTAATAAATAAAAGATGGGAGGATTTATATCTTTGTTAAAGCTCTCCAAGGTGGTAATAGTGTTAACAGCAGATACTCAGAAAACCATCAATAAAAAACTTACAGTAAAGACTATACGTTTTGTTTGGCCTATTGGCAAACTAATTACTCGTTTCAAAGAACACTTGGCTAATTTTAGACTTGGCTGGCCACAATCCTCCAGCGTTGCTAAACATATACATGAAACAGGGCATGCCATATTTATTAAAGATTTAAAATTAGCAAACCAAGCAAACTCCAACCTTAATGCACTGGAAAATTTACACATTTATAAAAACAAAAACCATTTGTTGAATCAAGATGTTGATTTTAACAAAACTCTTTTTAAATTATTAGACACGTAACATATTTCGCCCTTCTTTTGTTTGTTGGTTGCTACCACGGTACACCTCCTCGATATAGTCCAACGCTGTCACCCCTGCCCTGAGGATGACTTCATTGAAGTCGAAATACGTATAGGCTTTCCTGTACGTTTTTTATTGATGGTTTTCGGAGTATCTGCTGTTAACTTAGTAACCATCAGCAGCCAACCAACAGCCAAAAAAAATCCAAAAGATTCATTTTTCAATTATAACTTCAATGTGGCACGTGAAACCGATATTGATACTTGACTCTCTTTAAAACTAGCTCATTTTAATTTCACATTAATAAACGGAATAAAATAAAACGCAAAATCACGCTAAAACATCATTATTTTTATTCGTTGAATACAAATTTCCGCGAACTAGAGTTTTTCGTAGGCGACTTTTAGAAAAGCACGAGAAATGTAAATCCTACATCAAAAAGAATGGTTCTTGTTTTCTATCATTTTTCTAACTGGAAAAATCAAAATTTAATGGAAAGGTTCAGGTTTAAAGGAAGGTAGTTCTTTTATAAAAGGCATCACTTACTATAATTCTTTGTTGAAAAGTCAAAATTTATGGGAGAAAGAGTTCTACAAGTATGAGTTCATTCAAATAATAATGATGATACGAATGTTCTCCAGTCTAATGAGATTATTGCAAGTATGAGTCACTAAGATTTCTTTAAAATAGTTTAATAAACGTATTACGTCAGATAAAAACGAATACCTTTTTACCCGCTGAACACTCACTTCGCTAGAAGATAATCTTCATTCTCGTAATACTTCAATAGTAGATATCATTAGCATTAAGATGAGGAGAAGCATAAGGTATATTTACACATCTCTGACTGTAATTCATTAATATATGATTACTTTTCTCCTTACACATAAAATAACCATCTGAATTAGATACAGCTCTGACTATACATATTATTTCATAATCGCATACATATCAACACGTAAAAAATATATAACTCCTTGAGAAATATACCGTCATCCTGATAAAGATTTGGGACTTATGTTTTATCTTCAGAATCAGTTACATTTTCGGTATTCCGACGTTAAGGTTTCAATGAAAACACAAAATACATTAGTACAAAAATATTTAGGGATAATAGATATCATAGGTTTAGAGAGAAGAAAGTTAAATTTCTTGATTCACTAAGAAAGTAAAGTAAAACTTGAAATGTTTCAATCGATCATCGGGCTTTTTATCCCTTTTCCAGGTTTAAATGAGTAAGATTACAGTGACTGAGTATAAAAATACCAAACGAGTAGAAACATCAAGATTAATTTCAAATTGAATTAAATGTAGCAGTAAAAAGCTGTGAGATACCTTTTGCTCTCCAGGAACACGTAAAAGAAAGCTTAAAAAGAATTTCGGGTTACGTAAAAAACGGTAAAATTCGTTCCAAGCTTGTACTCGAATAAAGATAGTGGAATCTGCAAGGAAGACATTCATAATTGGGCTGAATCAACGCCGAGGGATTTATCACCGGAGAATGAATCAAAGCGCAAAGGATGCAGCACACCTGGACCGAAAACCCTTAAATCTTCAACCACCACGAAACCTATAAAACGTGAAGATAAATCATCGGATAAAGCACGTTCTAATGTGCGGGTGTAAAACGGGAATGCTGAAAACCAGGATAATCCAATGCCTTGGAAAAAAAGACGCACTTGAGGGGCGAATTCTGGGGTTGGACCACAAAATAATAAATGGACGCCGACTACTGTCTGCGGTGAAATTAAAAGGCATTAAAATGGCACTGGGTTCGCCTCACTGCAATGGGCGGTGGCGGACTTATAAAATAATGAAATGAATGCTGAGAAAAGGCAGAAAAAAAGAAAGGAAAGAGGGAAGGAAATTGGAAAGGCCTTTGAAATGATCTTTGAATCTCTTGGTGGAGTAACACCCACTTTAACAACATGAAATGAAGCAACCACGACGCTGAGGAAGAAGAGAGATGTATAGAACTTATTCACTTAATTCAATGAGTTAATCCGTGGGATACTTTTGTAAAACTAACATGATCAACTCAGGGTTAAATAGGCATAAGGATGCTGACTGAATGATAAGGTTATTATTTACGTCACCAGAAAACCGTAAGTTTAAAAACCGGTTATTATTGCACTGATTAACAGAGAGAATGTTCCTTTCCTATTAGAATTCAAATGTTTTTATTGCTTATCGTAAATATTAGCATCCAACATATAAATCATGTAGACCAGGGTTTTCCAAGCTTTTTAGTTCCCGCAAGCCCCTACTTTGAAATGAACCTTTTGTTCTGCCATTCTTCATAATAGAAAATAAATTTTAATCAGTTTAGTTAAATTATAGGTACCAAAATAGAATGGCAGGGAATATTGCTAAACAGCACCGATATAAAATATCAGCGGTAGTACTGAAACAACTACTTCTGGAATAAGTGAATAGAATGACATTCTTATACGGCTATCATTCACCGTACCTGTGAGACCAACCTTTCGTACCCCCGAAGGGGTACAAGTATCCCAGCCTCGAGAATTCCTGCCCTAGAAACCAATAAAATATACTACGAGAACCACAAATAAAACAGTTATTGTTCTATGAGGAGAAAATAAAAGCAATCAGCGAAAAAATAAAATCCAAACACGGAAAACAAAGAAGAGTGTTCATATTTGGAATTCAAATGACGACAAAATTACATGGATTACGGCTGAATAACTTGGCACAATTTCGTTCCTTAAAACATGAATACCGTAAAATTATATTTCAATGAAAGTAATTTCTCCAAGAATAATAAACACATGAAACCTAGGACACATGAAAGATAAATTAATCGTTTTTTAATGTTATAAGTTCATGGGTAATGTCAATTAAAATTTCATGCTAAAAATTCCATAAGTTGGACAGATACTATCAGCAAGAAAAAGTAGTTAGGTTCTTTTCTAGCTCAAAATGTGATTAAATTTATTATACGTTCATAATTGTCGAAAAATTTTTAATGCATCCGAAATATTCTATATTTAAGACACATGTAAGGATAGGATTTCCTTTCCAACATCCGTATCCATCATTTTCTTTAACAACCGTAAATTCCTGTTTATTCTTTCATATTCATCCAAATAATTTGGGTTTTCGATGTGTTTCGACAGTCGGAAATTATTTGGGAAACTAATGCCAACTTCAACTAAAGGGTTTTGTTGCAAAACTTCAGGAGCAAAATGCTGTCACATGTAAATATCTTTCGTGCTATTTTAATATTCGCGTATTGGCAATTCTTAATAATAAAAAATTCCCCGAGATGTTGAAAATACCAAGAAATATCGAAGCACGAACCTGCGCCCAAAATGTGCGCGGAAGGAACCGAAAAGCAACAGAAAAGTTTCTGTCAGAGCGAAATGCATTACCAATCGTTATATATTTCGACAATTTTTCGCTCCCAATCCCGATTTTGGGGACGGTCACTCTGAACGAGGGATTGCAATCCTAAGGGCATGTCGATCGGAAGAAGGAAAACGCACGTAGAATTCCTACAGCGTGAATGGGAGAGGAATTCCATTTGCGTTTCGGTCACACAAGACGCTTTCTCTCTCTCTCACTCTGGCCTATCGATCCAAGCGAGACTTCGGAATTTGTGCCGACCAACTCACACCAGCGAGGGGGATAGCGCACTACTCTTGACGGGACATTGCGAGGTACTTACAAACAAGGAAATTACTGCGAAATTACGGATGTGAACAGTCACCAGTGGCCATCCTGACCTAAACGAGCATCCCATCGAATTTCAAAGGAAAAGATTTTTCGGAAATTGTAAATGAAGTAGTAGAGTAAGGTACTGAAATTATGTTTGGAAGTCTGAGTCACTTTTCGAGGATTAATCTTCTTGACGGAGAGGACTTGCAAACCGGCAAATCGATTGGCTAAAGCAGCCGTCCGGCAAGTGGAAGATCCCGGTTCGAGTACTGGTCCTGTCGTATTTTTTTCATGTCCGATTTTCCCTAAGGAATCTGTTATTTTTAATCTCATTCGATACAAAATTTTCCATACATTGAACTATTTCAGGAACGTTACAAAAAATTAAGGAGTTCATAAAATCAATGAATACACCAAATGTGGGAAGGAAATGCTTGGAGGACCATCATAATGAAAAATAAATTAAAATTTTCTTTAATTTTCGTTATTAAGAAATAATGTCGTCGAGCTATTATACTCTTAATTATTTCTTAACAGATATACAGAAAAAACGTACCTTAACTGTACTATAACGTAGAAAAACGTATCTTAACTGTAACTGAAAGAGACTAAAGCTTGATATTATCTTTAGATTTCAAAACCCTAATCCATTTTTCCTATATCTTTAAAGTCTTATTTTAAGTGTTTGGAGAAACGCTCCGAACGCAAAGTATGTTAAAATGCGCCACCAAAATCCACAACAATTCTACATACTCCGTCATAATAGAGAAGAATATCACAACATTTCGAAGTGACTAAAGATTTAAAGTAATGATGTGCCATAAATTTTTCTCCGTTGAAAACAAGTGTTTCTGAATATCTGAAAAAGTGGTGCTTAATGTCCTCGAGCATCGTTATCGGTATGGATATCTCTATCACAAACTGTTTGCTCACGACCGAGTCAGAATAGATAATGGCTCAAAAGCCGTTTCATACATGCTAAGAAACCTTTAGTCCCAATAAAAGAGCGAATTGAAAATCAATGTGAAAAAATGTAGTCCTCGATAATGGAGAAACACATAAGTATCCGCAAAAAAGGTAGAAGAAACAGCTAAAGAATTAATTTAAAAATTTAAAGTCATTCAACTCATGATAGGAAATGTTAAGGGAATTTGATAAATAGATTCACTCAGGAAAATCACGATTGTTAAATTGTTTATTGTGGCTTTTGAAAAACAATAAGTATGAAAGTGAACATTATGAGGTATATTTTAGAAGTAATTACCATCGACGCTTCAGAAACTTAGAAAATAAATCAAAAAACGAATTTGAAATGGTAGATACAGATTTCCTGAGAAGAACTTACTGAGAAGAGTGTATTAACACGGTAACAGATAAAGGAAATCAGGCGTATAAAATTTCTTATTGATCACATAATTAATTGAACAAACAAAAGTTGCAGAGATAAAGTCGTATTGAAATTTGTAATGAATTAAGGATGCTTAAGAGAGCAAATGACTATTATCTTATATAAAGTATGAGGGTTTATTGGAAGAGTACTTAAGGGCGGAGGACTGATGGAGGAATATTGGAGAGGTAGAAAAGGGAGATGGTTGAGAAACAGCACGCGAGGATAGCCTTAGGAACCGCTAGACAGTATAAATAAATTCATGTTTTTTTCACGAAAAACCACGTTTTCAAACTTATCATATGGAAATGTATAAGATATATCGATAAATGTAAATTCTTCGGAGAGAAATACTCTAAAACCACAATCTTCATGTCAAAACTATTGGAAAGTATGGAATATTAGTATGAAGAGCTCAGTTTGAACAATTTGAGATAAAAGAAAGAATTAAAGGAATTAATTTACATTTATTTCATCGTGTTCCAATTCTGCACCTCTTTCACTACAGAAAAAATAATAAGAAAAGAAATTCTTTCTAAAGAGATTACAATTACAAACGGGTGGATGAATTTGAAGGTCTATTAGAAGAAAAATATGAGGTAAAAGCCGAAGATAATCAAGTTCCAGAGATATTTTGAAATGATTTTAGATAGAAAATTAAGTTTTTAATTAATATACTGTAAAAGGATATTTAGGTCAAACACTCGATCAAATTTTGTTCACCAATTGAAACAGTGATCTCCCCATTCATCTCAGACCGATCTTTAAAATACTTACAAAAATAAATATGCAAATATAATGAAGCCAGCCCAAAGAGCTTCCATTAGTAAATTTCTCTTGAGGAACTCACTTTCTACAAATGTAAATTTTGAAGATGACCGAAGTAGATGATGATGAGGTTTGCATGACAATATGAAGGTTTTCAAAAGAAATATAAAATTAAGAGCATGCTAATTCAAGTCATCATCGATAAACCATTTTGGAGGGGAGCGTCTGATTTCATAGAAAAATTCAGAAGAATTTCTTTTCGTACAGCAATCAATTTCGGTTCAAATACTTTAATTTGTTCTCTCGGAAATTATTCTCATTTTCTGTTATGATTCAGTCCTCTTCATAAATTATATGTGTTAATGAAATTGAAAGAAAAAGAGGCACCACTTCAATTTCCCTTAATATTTGCTATAGCAGATATTAATACGAATAATATATAGTAACTTATGAATGTATCATTTGATTTCATAAACTAGGAAAGCACACTCTACCCTGTCAATTAAATGCGAAAGTATAGAAGACGAGCCAAGGATAATTATTAAATAATTTTCACTTATCTCTCTAAAATTTAAAAATATCCTCTTCAGCTACTCCCTCTTGCTTTTCCACGTATTTGTTTTTGTTCTTCCGCATTTCAATTATTTCCTTGTTTATTTTATCATTAAAGTATCACTTTAACGGGATTTGAAGACACGCAATTCACAGAAAGGCAATTGACAGTTATGGAGCATTGAATACTCTCTTTCATTGGATACAGGGATGGCAATTTTGTGAATCAATAGTGCAAGGAAAAAGGAAATTATTTAAAAACTAATTTTCAAGCTGAAACCAGTTTCTTATTTATTATATATAATTCTGTAAAATAGTATAGAACTACGAGCACAGTATTTTTCAACGCTTAAGCGTCATTTTAATGATTTTTTCCTTCCTCATGGAATACCACGAAGTCACTCGTCATTCGATTGAGTGCAAGGAGGATATCATATTTGGAAACAACGCCAAGAAAAATGTTCCTCATAGCTTATCATAAGAAATATATATATTTTGTATACATCAAAGAGAAGTAGTCGAAAACGTCGTCGAACGGCCACTTCCACGGAGCAATTCCATTACAATTTCAGTTCTCCTATACTAGAGCAATATCTCGTTAAAGGACCGGGAAACACAACTCTTTAACAACATTCCGAAAACTTAAGTTTCTCTGGGGAGGCCTATGCTTCCGCCTCCAGGCGCACCCTCGTGGCGAGATCGATACGCCTTTCGATCCATCGAATCGATCGATGGCCACCCTCAAGCATTCTTAAGGGGATTCCTCACCGGGAAGGTCCCCAACGGCCTCTTCTCTGCTGGTCACGACCATTCCGAGATGTTTCGGACGTCGGAAACGCGCAAAACGCTAACCATAGGTGGAAACGTGCCATGCTGCGCAGAAAAAAAAAGATGACGGCGCGACAGGGCGCTGCACCACGTCTTCGAGTTTCCCCTCTCCGACAAGCGTTGCGGAGAGCCAAGAGCAGCTTTATTACGTGGAGGTACATGGGGATATACGAGGGGGCAGAGGAGTCATCAGTAAGCTCCATATTGAAAAGTAAATCGAGTGAAATCAATAGAGGATGGGTTGACCAAATGCTATTCCACCAGCCAAACGATGTATTTGGAATATTGGCTGTCTCAAAATTTTACGCTAATAAGATATTTAACGATTAATTTCGGGACTTCGTACCTTTATTGGGTACTTCATAAGGAAATTATTATTATTTATCGGATTTTTGATAGCATGTCTTCAGAAATTTTACTAAATTTTACCGTAAGCTTTGCATCAAATGCACAGCAATGGTTCTTATATGAAAATGAAAATTATTCTACATTTTTTGAGATATTATTTTCGCCGGCCTAGGCTGAGTAGGGTAAATTTATTTATGGATAATTTGTAAACGATTTTCTAAAAGACTAACGATGAAGTAATATAATAAGAGATGTTCATGATGAATAAAGCAAATTCATATTCAGGGGAGTGATTTATTCAGATTAAGATGAGGTGCTGCAATTATGCTATTGATAATCAACATTTTTATTTCCATATGAAACGACAAATATTGATTTTTAGGCCTCAGAGGAGACATAGAGCTCCTTCTCTATAAATAAAGATGGAATAAGGCCTGTAGAATCCGCTGCTTAAGCCGTGAATTCTTAGGAGGACTCCATGAAGGAGCAAAGAAAAGGCGAACTTTTACTACACACAATATTTATTTCTAACGACCACGGTTTCTACTGATAGATTCATCGTCATCTTTCTTGTTGACGCCCGTTTACCTGAGGAGGATTATGAGTCGAAACCATGATCGTTTGAAATAAATATTCTGTTTGGTAAAGTTCGCCTTTTCCTTCTTCCTTTGGTAAAACCTTATACTTTAGGAACTAAAGAGTTTGATAGCTTCAGATATAGATGAAATTATTTAATTTTTATCTTGGAGAGGGAATTTTCGCCCCAACGGAAATCTTTCATAAACCGAAAAAAGATATCTTAAAAAGAAAAATATCTTAAAAAAAAAGATCTAGAATATTTGGAAATTATTGATTGCAGTATTCTTTACCTGAAAGAAATCTGTTTATATACTATTTAGCGATTATAATTTAACGGAAATGATGCAAATCATACGATCCTCGAAAACTAATCAAAACAGAAATTTCATCCTTTATAACATGTAGATAAATGACAGATTTTATGAGGAAATTCTCGCAATCATGGGTTTGCTGAAAAAAGTTATTTATTGATTTTTCGAAAGAATAAATTTCAGAGAGCATTTCATTATAGCTATGCATTCAACGGATATTCAGCATTCATGAATAGACGTAAGCGTTCATTAGTTTCATCCTAAAACCAGCTAAAAGGCCATAGGAAATGGAAATTCTTAAAAGAGCAGATATTTCCGCGAAAAATCCACTTGATCATCGACTGAATAAAACTCAATAGATATGAATTCGGAGAACTGAGATAATAGCACTCCATAAAAGGTTTCTGCTGCTCGTTGTGAGTTACAAGAATTGATTTGTTACTAAATATACCGCTAAGCAGGAGGCCCATGAAAAGGTACGAAAAACTCTTTGAACAGGGCCAAGAGATAAAGCACGTTCCGGCAATGAGCGTTACTCGAAAACCCGAGAACATTAAGTATAAAATCCGGCACTTTTTCTTACACCGAAATTTGAGCTATCGGATCGAGCTGGAAAAGCTTGGTGCAATGTTAATGCTCATAAAAAGTTCCATAAAGAAAGGAAAAAATGTAAACGCAAAATGGGTCTTCTAAATGTCGTTTGCGATTAAAAGATTGTTAATTTTATAACAAAAAAGATCAGTGGAGGCTATTCTCCAAACACTTCTGGAATATTTCATCCCTTTTCATAAGAGATAATTACAGACGGTTTATTTGTCAATTATTTTGAAAGTCTGATATTCATAATCACGGGCGAACAACACACGTTTTGGTACGATAACATTACAGTTGTTCTTAAAATTTGGTTACCCTTAAATCCCAATTTTTCCAGATTTGTTCTGATTTTAATTACTTTAACTACCAGTCGACCGCAATGTTTAGGGGAACCACAAATATCTGATCAATTGTAAACATCTTTAATTACTTTAATGACAATTAATCGAGCGAGGCTTTTTATATTACTGAACTGTGTTTATCTGTGATCAAGATATGATAGCTACTAATTGGAGAACAATATTTGGAAACCTTACTTGGTCACAGATGCCATGTTAATAACTTAATATTCCGAACTACGGAAATGAGTGGACATGCATTAGTTACGCTTATTCCTCGGAAATTCCCGTCATCGAGTAAATTCCCCGGTTTTGCATCACAAGCCTCCTAAATTTTATTTCGTCTTAAGAAAGGTTGAAAACCTTTAGTTAATATAAAAATTTCTCTGCGTAAGTATTTCAATTAGTCTACATCTGTATCCATACTATCTTTATTCCTTACTCGTCTGGACCAATAAAATAATGTATACTCAAGGAAACTACGAAGGGGACTGATCCAAGATTGCTCCTGTTTATTTGAAACGATGCCAGTTCTTTTTATGCGATAGAATCCGGCCGATTTATCGGTCTTCGCGGAGCTACTTCCTCTCGGAAGATATTTACTTAGCTAAACTGCGCTTCAAAACAAGAAATAGAGAAAGTTCTTTCGTGAAATGTGTCATAAGAGGATTTTTTGAACGTCAGCAAAATCAACCGAGTTTTCCGTTCTTTCCCGCAATGATGGAATTCCTTTCTTTCCCAGCTTTTCCCAAGTTTCCCGGGTTTTCACGTATCCTGCAATTAAGTGGATACACCTTCTCGATACAACGGCACCTTTATGCATAATCTCGGTTTCTACGGCTCTATAAATAAAGACCTATATAAGCCCAGGAAGCTGGAAGCTCACGATAGGCAGCACAACTACTTCTTATTCTCATTTTTACTTTTAGCATGAGCTAAGATTTGAGAGTTCGTTCAATTTTAATCATTGGTTTGATATAAAAATAGTAGAAAATTTTTAAAATTTTCAGTATTTTGATATCAAATCCAGAAAGGGTATTTCCAGAAAGTGAGCCCTGAATTAAATACGAATTACCTATACCTTAGTAAGTAGCAAGCTTAATCCGACTCGATAGTAGTTCTTATTGCAACTTATTAACTTACTGCATTTTATACATAAGTATCCATTACATTAAAGCCATTAAAATACATTATATTATTACTACGTATCCATTGCATTGAATTAGTCTATTAATTGAGTCTCTTCTCGCATTTCATCATTGGTGGGTGCATTTAAACAGCTAAATCCCAAGTGAAAACAACTATACTTACACTATACTTTGCATTTCGGAAGATGCAATAAATGCTCCTTTAAATTCTTGCAAATTTAGGATACCCCGACTCTTAAAAATTTAAAGTTTTCTAACTTCTGTTCCTTATAAAAGACCAGGAAAGGGATAAAGATAACTTGGAACGTTAAGGCGAGCGCCTAAGATCATTTTCAAAGAAAAAAGGATATGAAAACAATCTGACAGGACTCGATTCCGGATGTTCCAATACCACTCGCCCTTTACTATTTCTAGTGCTACTACTTTTCATGATTGGATTTTAATGTACTTATATTTATACAATCTTTGTTGTAATGTATCTTAATTTAAGTGCACTAAGTTGACTCTCTTTTTCTGTATTTTATGATTTCATGTTTGTTTCTATAAGATAAAGTATTTATAAGTGTATACCATAATAGTATTTAAATTTAATTTTATTATATTTAAGCTAAATTTCCATTCCCTCTGATTTCGCGGGTCTCTTCACCGCATTCTTTGTAAGTTTTTTTTTCCTTCTCCAACATTTAGTTGAGAAGATTTTTCTCCACAAACCCAAATCTTTTTGTTTTGTATTTCTTTATCTCTGGTTTTAACATTAAATTAAGAATGCACTAAAAAATAAGGTTAGAGAGATGAGAGGCCAACTTGGGGCCTGGCCTTAATAAAGAATTTATTCATTCATTAATTCCCTCTTGCCTACATAATTTCTCAGAAAGGCAAGTCTGAATTTCCTAGGAATATTGCTCCCTTAGAAAGAGCAGCCGCCCGGCAAATGGAAGATCCAGGTTCGAGCCCCGGTCCTCTCAAACTTTTTTCATGCCCGTTTTTCCTTTATGGAATCATGATGAGGACAGCAGTAATTATCGAATGCTAAGATTTAATACTAGTACAGATGAGTCTATTAAGAAGACAAAACATATCGCAGATTCAACACAATTTAACGTAGATAACACTCGGAGCTCATCATCATCTCCCTCGCCGAAACCGGCCACGAAGCTCCTCCGTGATAGCAGCAGGTTTGCGTTTGAAAATAGCATACGGGGAGAAACGGGAGGGAACTCTCCGCATACAACTCTTAATAACCATCCGCAATATTCTATTCAGGACCCTTTTTCCCCGTCGGCGTGCGTGGCTCTCCTTCGGCACCCTCCAACGCCCGCATCTCGCTGTCATACTCCCATAAAAGATGCGTCACTCATTTCACGCCCGCAACCCACGCGCACGATACACTCTCTTTCACGTCGCCGACGTATTCCTTTAAATGCATCCCGTTATGTACATTTAAAGGTCAGCAAAAGCTTCTTCTTCTTCCCCATCACTTGCATGCGTCCGTTTCCCGCTTCCACGGTATTTAATCCGCGCGATGAATATTTAAGAGCGAAAGTGCCAAAGGCAATATTCTTAGCCGCGGCACACCGCTGGCCGAAGGACTTCCCAGGACCTTGTGACTTACCAAATCTCATTAAATGTAAATAGATTCTCAAAGATTTGCCTTTGTAAAGAGGTGTTAAGGGAAGTGCCGGGGCAGACGGGTCCCCCGGAATAATTAAGGAGCCCTAAGCAGCTAATTAACAATTGTTGATATGCGGGGGAAAAGCGGGCGATCGAGGACTACGAAGTAAGCTACACTCCCTTACGAGAGTTGCACTGATAAACATTCTGGGTGAATGAAGAGATTTTAAGCACCGCGTCCAATAATGATAAATCCCTACGAATCATCTCTCCTAACGATGGTGATTACATTCATTATCAGGTCCAACAAGTTTACGACCGAAAGCTTACAGTTTATTAACCAGAAGTATATTGGGGTGATTACTACACATGACGTTAAATACGATTTCCATTTAGGTTGTGGGCATGAACATCGCTTTTAGAACCTAAACATAATCTATTTTGCTTCCGGTAGATTCTTATAAACGTCTGTTCTATATTTTATTCTGGGAACTGTTCGGAATATTCGCTTGTTGAATTCTATTGAGTGCCTACGAGAAAGAATGTGAAACTCGATTCAAAATTCAAGCAGAGATTGTCATTGGCACTAAGTAGGATGTTGAAACAGTTATCTACGGATTTTACATAATGAAAAGGTTAAATTAAAGAGCTATTTTATGGCCAGCTTTTTTATTACAAAAGAGACCAAGCCAAGATCATGACTTCTCCGTGGTTTAAGCCATCTTCTTTGAAATTATACGAGCAAATTTTTAATGGAAATTAATGTGATTTCACAGGTGATAATTCGACTATTTCTTACAAAGATCCTTAAAAATCAGGAGCTCACACCTCAATATGAACCTACGACAAGGAAAAGTAGGAATTGAATAACATATTATATATTCCCACATGTATTTAGAAACACTACCAGTTTTGATACACTCTGCCATATTCAGGTCTGTTTTGAAAATATATATGGAAATACTTATTATTTTATTCGTTTTTCCTTGTCATGGTTTACGCGGTAGAGCCTTCCACCATCGATTTAATTTCAACTACGGCAACATACTTCGCTGAAGGCATGATCCTTTTCTTCTTCGGTTATAAACCAAATTATTCCGTTGCCATCACGATCATTGATAAAACTAAATGGGAAAGAAAATAAAATTCCGGCTCTTTCACTCCGATGTTTATGATTTCTATTCTATCTTCCATAATATTTCCTTCGTCCAAAGAAGCTGCTTGATTCGTCAATTAAGCGTCAGTCAAGGAGGGAAAAGGGGCATTTTTAAAGTTGAGTCGGAACCACAAAAAGGTTTGAGAGATATCTCAAATGAAAACGTCACCAGAAAATGGTACTTTATGAGCAAAACATAGTTTGCAGGATTTGGATTCAAAAGAAAGTAGAAAAGATAACGATGACCACAAAATCAACATACAGCTTGGAATTATTTAGATTTATTACATAGGTTCTCTGATGAATGCTGTAAAAGAGACCAATCAAAGTAACAATGATTCATCCAGAATGTATGCTTTCGTGTTTCGAGATTTCAATCTGAAATCCAATTTACCACTTCGTATCTCACCATAAGGGTTCCGTATGGATTATGTAGGGTAACATCCACAAGAAAAAAATTTCAATGACTTAGTATGTATGTATATAGTAAAGGGATTTCGAGTCCTTGAAAGAAATCCTCATAAAATAACACGGTAGCAGAGTAATGAAATACTTAGCACAATTCCGAGTATCCAGAAATTGAGTCCAAACTGCTGACTTATAGTTGGACTTGATATATAATAACTGTGGTGAACGAACAACAGAGAATACGAAGTGTTATATAAAGGCATTATGTAAGAATAGAAAATAGAATACGTCTTTCCTTCCTGAATATTTCATTACTATTTCAATTGATCCATTGACGTCTCGAGAAAAAACCTTTAGTAGAAGCAAATCCAAAATTTAATATTCCAGAAACACTTAAATCAAACTTTCTAATTTTTCTGGTATTTTATTACTGCAGAATCATACAACTTTTGAGCGAATAAAACTCTTTCTGTTGTTAGATTCGCTTCCATCGATTCCATGAATATAGTTTCTTCCTCTTTGAAACTCCGACGCACCAACTCTCCACCAATAAATCTACCAAGACTAGGAAAAATAAACATCTCGCACTCAGCACGCGAAATAATCGCTGAAAATTAATTCAATTCGAAAGCAGAACCTGTACCGTGAAACAGAACAAGAAAAGCACTTGTAAAATTAAAAAAAAATATATCAAGCTCCACTCCGTATTCTCCCCCTTTACTTCCGGTAGCTCTCTTTTCCCGGGTAACGAGGATTTGTCACGCTCGCTTCATTCAATTTGATAGCGATCCACTCGCCCAAGAAGTCTCCGATTAAGACATTCTCTAAAGCCAATGAGGCCTCCACTCGAAAGATGTATCGCTGCAACTATCGCCGTTAAAGGTTCTATTCCCTATAAGAGTGCACGACAAGGGACGCGCTGGAGGTGCTAATGAAATGCTAAACACTACAACGGTTTCAAAATAGCTCTCCTGACGACGGAACATCGACCGCGGAGAAGAAAACACTTGCGCAATTCCGGGAAATTTCAGTAAGACTTTCCATCGCCTCGAGGATATTGACAAGAAGAGGCGGAAAAGAATACCAGAAGCTCTCGCATCAATTTTAGCTAAGTGAAATCTTTACGGGATCATCCTGTAACCAGGAAATCGAACTGGAATGGAACCGAAAACCAAAACCGGGAAGGACCGTTATTTTTACCGGAATGAAAACCGAACCCGAACCGAAAAGATTGAAATTCTAGAACCCAAACCGAAACCGATATTTATTCCGTTCCGAAATTCGATATCCAACACATTTTACTTACGTCTGATTGGAGGAAGTTTAACTAACTATACGCAAATTCGACTTGTAACAAATTTCTACTAATTTCTATTCTAAAATTTAATCCAAAGGGAATGGAAAAAGTAATAAACGATGAGTATAATATATAATAATATAATAATAAGTAAGAAATAATAAATCAAACTTCCAAAATGATCTAACATCATAATGGTGGGAGCGGAAAAATAACTGATCGAACCGGTTGAAAGTTGGTAGAACGAGCGGAACTGGAACTGATTCGATATTTGTGTATTTCATCGAACCGAAGCGAAAACCGGAACGAAAAATATTACGGTTCCATCCTTTGCTTGTTATCAGCCATGATCCGAAAGAAAGGCGTGGCACGCATCTGATGATTTAAACTAGTATAACTGAACGGAAATTAAAATTGGCAATTTCAAAGATAGAATGATTAACGTTATGGCTATATAGGCTTAGTTTGCTTAATTAATTCAGATAAAGAAAGTTCTTGGAAGACGTTGCGGATATAATGCGCACAATCGATTTGCCGATTTGATGCTGAGAAAAAAATTAGTGAAGCAGACCTTAGAGATAGATTTCAAAATTTCATTTATTCTGCGAACAATAATCGATTTAGAATGTATATAGATTTGTGTATCCCTGCCTCACGCCGAAACGAGGCTCACAGGATACATATGCATCTGTTAGTAATTAAAAGAAGCATTTTGCTTCCAGGAAACACTTCCGACTAAGGTAAATAGGCGTAAAGTTTTTAACAAAAAAGGATTGGATGGTTGTGATTGGATAAGTGAAACAATATTATCAGTAGAATTAACATGGCTACATATGAAATACGAATTTCTGAAAGTAGAAGAGTTTTCAGACAAAAAGAGTTCCCTTTCTGTCCTATATTAAAACCAGGCTATAAAATAGGAGTATGCCAGTCCGTTATTCCAACAGCAAAAACTAATGAGGATTCCTAGGACAAAAAATATAGGTTAAACTAATAGCAAAAAACATGAACCCAGAAGATAAACTTTCTGTTAAAGTCACCCTAACACTTAATAACAACTCTAGGAAGAGCTTTCCTTATAAAAAAATCAGACTTTTTTCTGAAAATTCGTAGTAAAAAGCTGTGGTGCTTGATCCTACATAGTATTATGAACTGAAAAATATTTCGGATCGATGCTTCTTAAATTCGACATTCTCATGCCAAACTTCGTAATAGGACGTTCTAATAGAACTAAATTAAACTATACAGCTTAATCTTTTCCAATCGTCGATTAATTAAGGTAATTTAGAGGTTTCGGCTCATTCGACATCATATTGATTCTTAGATCAACCAGAAAATCGACTTCAACACGTCTAGTTGAGTTGAATATTGCTGCCCATGCCAAAAATCGTTAAAATAACACACTTTTGGCGAAGGATGCATTAGTCACCTATTTATATTACATATTAGTCATCTCTTATTTTCGCTCGATGCTTCTTATTGGGATTCGACCGCGAAATTCGAAATCATTCTTTTAATCGATCATAGATTACTAATTTACAATATATTAAATCTTAATACCGAGAAAATATACCTAAATATATCAAGGATAGATCGTAATATAATTTTCGCATACTATTTACAGAAATGAATGGATTTCCACCATATATCGCCTGACTCTGTGAATTTTATAATTTAGAGAAGGTTAAGTTTGGAATATAGAGTAGCCGATATTAACCAAATCCAAGAAGAGATAGGTCTCAAAAGCCTCAAACTTTACTCCACAACTTCCGTCTACGTTTATATCCACGACATGATACGCTGACCCCATTCTATTCAGCATTTAAGTTCGCATATCACCGTCGCATGGCACTTCAATTCAAAACAGATTCAATTCACAAACATAAGGGAAGTATGATTCACGCTGAGACCAACACTATCGAGGCGCATTAACCTTTGAATATCCATTTATACATCATTACGTCAAGATGACATTTTCATTCGGGAATGATTCGAGTAGGATGAATAGACAGATATCGGATCACGGATTTGATCCTTAGAATATAAATGACGTTCATTTTCATACGTGGACGTGCTGGACAAGAAATCATGTAGCGATGACTACATTGAACTGTTACCTGCATGAGAAGATATTCATATTTTGGCTCAGTTGGAAATTGCTCACATTTCTCTCGTAAACGAGGCATAGTGAAAAATATTTTCAATCTAAAGTTCGTGCGGTTCATTCTAAAATTATGCAGTACAACTACCGGAGGTCGGATGAATATTAATCAAGAACCGCGTGGGTATCGAAACAATTCGTTCTGTGCAAGAAATCGCATTTATGAGCGTTAGCTAACCGATTCATATTGATCTCATGAAAGGGTACTAATGAAATACCTGCTGCTCCACATCAAAATCATTGGCTATTTCAAAATAAAACTTTTCATGCACTTTCGATGCTACTTCCTCGCCTTTCGGAAGAATATTCACTCTAATAAGTAAAAATAATTATGAATGACAACAGTTATTTTATAAGTCTTGAGTCGTGTTTATGAATATCTTCCTACCCTAAGTCAACCTCGACGGTTCAAACCTGTTTATACGCCTCCCTTTCTCTGGAGTCCGCTTTTCAGAGAAGTCTAACTGTACTTCACATATCATGGTTTTCTCGACCTCCTTCTTAATATGCTTAATCTCACTCGCATCTTCTCATTTCCCAGGATTTTTCCACACCGAACTAGAACAAACCCTATTAAGTCGCATATTCCATTAAATTTGCAACAAAAATAAGAAACTTGTACGATGGAGTTAAAAACAAACATATATGCATGTGTGAATACTTTAGTCTAATTTTATAAATTCGAAAATATTTCGGTTTCCTTGAAAATTGGGTTTGAGAATAAAACATGAGAAATAGATGCTAAAACAAGTCTTCAATCTTTCCGCGAACTCTTTTTAACAAGGACTCATTCTTTCCGAGAACGATACGCGATTGTGGCAAAATAAAAGTTGCTCAAACGTTCTGTGTTTACACCCCTTGCCACACGCCGAAAGGTGGCTTGCAGGGTATTCATATAGATATAATGTTGGGTATCACAAAAGCAACTAGTTTACACATAGAAGAAGTAAAATGAGTCAGAACATTGCTAAAAATACGATATTCGAGACAACGCAGAGATAAAAAATAAAAATATAAAAATGAAGGATTTGGCATAATATTTCTTTTGGCATAACATAAACTTTTGCGATTAAATTGAGAAAATCGAGAGCAAGTAAGTTGATAAAGAAGCTCGGTGAGTGTACAGTGAGTTATTCAAATGCAAAACTCGTAATAGCTGGTGCAATATAGATAAAATCTTGTTCTCTATGGTATATTGGTAAATATTGGCCAAGATTTTAAGAGATATATGGAATATCCAGCGGTATGAGAACAAAATTATTCCTCAAATTAGCGCAGGATTTAAAGCAATCAAAATCCGTGCAGCTTGTCTTCTAAAAGATCAATTTCTCACTTAAAACTCGCGGAATGGAAAATATATCGAAATAAAGAAAAAATATTTGGAATGAAAAGATAAAATATACTCCAACTTTATAGTTCGTCAAATAAGAAAAAGACTGTAAATTCCATTTTTTTAAATGGAGATTGATAACGATGGCCTAAAGGTAGATGACTACGTCACCCGAGACCGGTCGTTTTGTAAAAAAATGTGGAAATTACAGTTCACCTCCTTAACGTTTAAGAAGTCGTTTCACAAATTACGGCCGAGCCAGTTAGAAATTTATCAAAACGAGATGAGAACATCACTTTTCACTATGTCATTTATGATTTTCACCAACACATCGCATAGTTTGTGTGTAGAGAGGGCAATATTTCTTCCCTTTCGCAATAGATGCACAACAGAAAAATCTTCTCATTTCCAATATTCCCAAACCTTCACTTTTGACATATCTGGCGATGCTCACTATTGCTTACTCACTCTATAATAATTCGTCCAAGAAAAGATAAAATATTCATTCTAATGGTTTCACTGATATCTTAACCTCAGTTGATAATCTACCACTTGAAAAATTTACGCTCTGCCAATAAAAGAATCCCTATCTGATCAAAGTAATAATTGACATTCAATATTTGCCTATGCGAGAAACTCATTTTCATTTCAAGATCTCAAGAAACTACTTGAAAGTCACTGTCATGATTGAAATAACATATCATCAGCAGATGGATTAGAGAAAATTTTTATCTGGTGTCACCGATTTTGATTTTGAAAGATAAATTCCACTATGATATAGTTTTCTGAACTATGTATTTACACACATGTGTCTTTTCTTATATTATAGAAAGAAATCTGAAAATTTACTGGAGTAGCGGAGAATAAATCTCACTGCGCTGAATCAGACCATTACATAACTGATTTTCCTACCTTGCCATCTTATCGAATAAGAAAATACACGTTAACTAGCGACAAAGGAGGTAATTTCAACCTAGTTAATTAGTAAAAGTAAACGTTTGAATAAAAATTTAATGCCTACGCAGACCTGATACTCCTTTTTTATGAAAAATTCTGTAAGAAAATAAAAAATCCTGTAAACTTTCCCAGCTTTTTCGACTTATTCCTCGACGAATTTAATTTCTCAAATAGAAGAATTCTCAACATTTGCACCTATCAGAATATCTACTACGTACAATCGTCACATTCGAAAGCAGGTCTCACGTGTTGGAGTTACGACTTGGATATCGAGGTAACTGGACTAGATTGTCACAGATGTTCTGCACAATGCCCCAAGTTTGTATGTCATCGAGTACGAATTTCAACCCAACCGTTGTCAACATCACTGCCAAAACAAAGATTACGAACTCATTTTCTGTTAACTCCTATTCCATCTTGAATTCATACCAAACTACCTCAGAAACTCTGGGAAACGTTCTTTTGCGGTATAATTCGAATTCCTATCTGTCTAACGCAAATGAGTGCTTGTTTAGCATCCTTTGAAAGTTTTACTCGCGGCACAGTGAAATTAAATCTAATGATTTTTCGTTTATATATGTTCATGAGAGACCGCTGCACCGACCGTATAGGTTTATCGAATACATTTTACTTTGGGCCATTTATTTTTAATTCTACTTTGCAAACTTCCCCCTATAATTCTCTGGCTGCTTACAAACACAATGAACTTTCCATCTGCCATTATTTCTTGTTCCCTTTATCCAAATCTGAGTATCTGCTCCTACACTACGCTCCTACAAGTTGCACTTAAATCCTGTATGAACTTTTCAACTGCCAATATGTCTTGATATTATCCAAATCTGAGTATCCGCGCCTACACTCTGCTTACATTGCACTTAAACCCTGTGATACCTAAATATTGAGGTAAATAACCAGGGTAAAATATATATTGAAATCGACGTTCTGTTAAACACACCACCGGAAAGAAACAGTAAACGCCCACCAATCGTGGGGAGTCGACACACAAGGTTTAATCACCGGAAGAAAGCCGGAAACGGGGACTCGAACCCGGTATCCCCAGACACAGAGGAACATCTGGGGGAACGATACTATTAGGGGACTTCCAGCAAGTCGAACCCACGAGGCATGACAACACACAGAAACGACCGTCACCCGGCGACCACTCCTACACACCGACAACAAAGCACAAGTCATAGGGGCAAACGGAACACCTCCCACGTGGGCATCGAATGCAACTCCGAAAAAACCCCGACCACAAGAACTCAACGCTTTGGACGGCGTGAAAACCGGCCTCGGAAGACGCCGACGTCCCCTCCGGCGCGACGCGACCGAAGACCTCGACGGATAATCAAAATCACTCCGACACGCCTCCTTGGACGGGCAACCGGGTAAAGAAGTCGGTGATCGGGAAGTCAAGCCGGCAATCGGGAAACTTAGACGGCAACCGGGGAACCAAGTCGGCAACCGCGGGGACGACCGGTAAAGACGGGCGATTTCTCCGCAGCAAAAAGGCGCGAAACCTCGCAGTAAAACAAATGCCTCCAAATGTTGCGTGGCTCGTTCTACAACGGGAGGCGGAAAGCTAATGGGGAAAGATCGAGGCTGAGTCCGAGAGAAAAGGGGGAGAGGGGGGGGGAAGGGAGTGGCGGTTGGGGGGGGAGGGGAGAGAGGAAGAGTTTAGCAAGCGATACCGAGTGGAGTCCTGCACGCAGTGAACAGAGAGGCAAAAGCTGTAGGGGAAGGAGAGGGAGAGAGAGAGCTATGGATAGGGCAAAGGTAAGAAAGAGAGCCACAAATGTGATCTCACCCCTCCCGCCCCTCCAACGCCAAGCCAAGAGAGAGGAAGATGGAGATATTGGAAGCAAAATGGTGGACGACTTCGGAAAACCCATACGTACACCTGTTTTTTCCTTTCTTCACGGAGTGAAAGCGAAGCGGAGGAAATGGTTCGTTTCCTCCTCCGTTGTTGCCTTCTGAATGCACCCCGAACCCCCCTTTATCCTTCTGTGCCCATAACTCTTCGACGCCCGAACCGAGTGCAGCATTAACAAGAGACCGCTGAGGGGTAATGGCGAAAAAAATGTGTGAAATTTCAAAACGCGGACTCCTTTTATTCGCAACCTTTCCGGGGCACCGGAACACCAAAAGGAAGTGCTGATACTTATCCAAGAGTGCATGTTTTAATCCTTGAACTATTTCCTCTAGAGCTGTGACCACCCCCGATATCGAAATTGAAAAATATCCATTCAATACCTAGTACTAACACTGTGCTACACTTTCATACCTTCCTCGATTTATAAAATGTAAAACAGCTCCCGTTAAAGAGTAAAAATCTGAATAAGCTATCGACTGCATTACTCTCTCTAATGGAGTGAAGCGGAGGTGACTCCATGAACTTTAAAGCGAGCTTTTCTCTCCACAGAAAAAGTGAAATGATGTCGATAAATTTTTAACGGATGTAGGCAAACAGAAGCAAACTAGCTCCTGAGACCAAAGGAGCTGATGCGTTACGTAAACCGTAGGTATACCTGGCGCTGAAGTAGGCCTTCCTTAGAAGATGATTATCTCTCCGAAGATAAAGTTCGGAGAAATTCAAGGAGATGAGATATCGCGTATCACCGGAAACTACCCCTGGCAAATAAGTAAGTCTTTGACAAAATTTAATTAACCTTGAAAATCAGAGGGGAGGCAAAGAACGAGAGTGGGCAAGTTTCAAGGGCTAGTAAAAATAAGGATATATACATTGGTAGTTTAGTGGTTATAGCATCCTCCCAGAGGACCTGGGTTCGGCTCCAAGACTCTCAATATTTTTCTCATATTTTTCCTTGAGTTTTAAGGCAAACAATATACATGCAAAATATTTACCTTCCTACCTTCCCTTGATCCTGAAGCCTTATTAATATCAAACGAAGTAATATCCCCAATGTATCGAACGAAGGACGCTTCTTATAAATCGATACATAAAAAACACCGGGAGAGACATATTTCTTAGGCTTATTTCTCTCAATTCATTACTAACTCAATATAAAACATGAGAAAATAGCACAACTTAATTGGCTTGAATATGATATATTCGAGTGAATCTGAAAGCAAATTGAATTGATTGAACTGAAGAGAGCATTCGATGAATGTAAACGATCGAAATTTTACGATAGAAAAATTGCGATTGAGAATAAATGTAATTTTATTATCGACGAATAACTTTAATAACTACCCACAAATCACGAAGAATCAACGTCGCCACTGATTTAAAACAACCGAGTATTTCTGAAAGTAAATCTCCAAAAAACATTCGACATTTCGCAACCATCTTAATTCCGCGATACTCGAAAAAATCTTCCTCTTCGACAGCACCCTTCAATCACCCCTCAGGAGACCAAAAGGTGCAGGAAGCGCGACTCAAAGTCAAAAAATCCAACACCTCCCAAGCGGCAACCGCAACCCGAAGACTCCCTCCAAGTCACCAGGGGGTTTGCGAAGGGGAAAGGGTACCGCGATGGAGAGAGAGAGGGGGATTCGGACCACTGCGGCCCGCCCTTACCTTCTCTTCAACCCGCGCTCCCTCCTCAACCACCGCGGAATGAATGAGGCTTTCACAACTCCACCCCTCTCGACGCAATCCCTACGCACACCCGCAGCACAAGTACGGCCGCAGACAACGTGTCGGTGGGTCCCTCGAAGAAGGGGAGTGTGATAAGGAAGGCGGCGCCGAGGAACCTCCTCTCGACGCCTTGCCAAGAGAACCCGTTCTTCGCCAGCAAGGTCACTGAGCTATACGTGGTGATACTGAACGGAGAGAGGAGGGCTCGGCACGGCAGTTCTCCGGCTGACGCGGGTGGACTCGGCACGGAACGGCCGGCGAGAGAGAGAGAGGGGAGAGTGAGGGGAAGGGAGAGAGAGACGCTATATGCATCATCTTCCCGCATCCTTCTCCATATGCAGATCTTAAATGCACATCTCCCTCTGTGTGCTCATTAACGTGGACGGAAGGGGTGGATTCGAGTGGGTTTGACGTTAATGATACGTCGCGTTTAGGGTGACGGAGATTATGTTCGTGATTGCGTTTTCCTGCGGAATGATTCGGAATTTGGAATTTATATCCCTATGGAACCATAAGTCGAATTTAAAGAGTCTCATGCGAACACGGAGATTTGATTTTTGACGCTTTGCGAGATGCTGTGTAGATAACGGCGAAGTTCCTTGAGGTGAAAAACTCTAACGTGACTTGTGACTACATGCGCCGTCAATGAGTTAAATCTGATAATCTGCGACTGCATCAAGCTGATAATTTTAGTACCACCTCCCTTATCTTTGTGCCACTGATGTTAAATATCGTATTTATACACCGCTGCTATTTTTTTATCACGTATTTCTGTTTTCTGTATCTCCATTAAATTGGCGACTCATCCAAAAATGATACATAAACTGATAAAAAATGGAAACAAAATGCCCAAAATTGAATGTAATGAATTTAAGCCCCATCAGGGTTTCTTGATAAAATAATAATTACGGATAATTCATACAACGAGAACAGTTAAATGTTAAATATCATACTTATATATCACTTCACTTTTATCAAGACGTTTTGATGTTTCTTATATCTCCATTAAAATTGGCGACTCATCCAAAACTGATAAATAAACAGACAGAAAATAGGGAAAAAAGGTTTAAAATTGAATGGAATAAAGCTGGGCTTCATCTGGGTTTCTCGATGACATAATAATTACGGATAATTGCGAAAACAGAACCTTGTTATCCAGAGAAAATGTTCCCTAAAACCGTGGACTAATGTCCGAAAATCGACGCCATAAAACCAAAGCTTTATAGGTCATCGAAAACAATAATAATCTGAAGGACAGTATGTAGCAAAGAAACATAGATAGGTGAAATAAAACAATTTTGTTATCTTGGTATTCTAGAAACACAAGATAACAAGTGTACTTCAGAAATCAAGACAAGAAAAAACCCACTTTCTCGGCCTCAATCCTCAATGTGTATAAGAAGGAAAAGAAGACAACTTTTGCTGGACAAATATTGAATTCAATCTGAAGACATAGGTTTCAGCGCTGAGCATCATCATCAGGTAAGCGTTGTATCGTAAGCTAAGTAAGAAAGGCATCGAAACGTAAAAAATAACCGTTTAAGACAAATATCGCTTCAATTCCGCTTTCACTTCTTCCGTTCGAACTGTTTTTTTTTCCACTCTAACCATTGTAGTACTTCCTTTGTTTGAAGTTTGTTTTACTACATCTAGCTTTTTAGACTTACACTACGTTAAGTAAAATTTTCGAATTGATAATAGTAACATTTAGTTGTTTATCGAATCTACAGGTTTAGAAAACATTCTTCTAATTACACCTCAGTAAAATGTGAACTGTTGTGAACCGAATTCGGGATAAATATAGGAAAATTCAATGGAAAAGGGTTTCGGCTCGTGTTCAAGATTTTTCTCGGTTCAGGTTTGGTTTTCAATCGGCAAAATAACGGCTCTTATCGGTTTATAGTTCAGTTCCTGTTCGATCCCCTGGTTTAAACCTAAGCAGTAAGAATAAATTCAAGTGGCACCGAGAAAAGATGTTCTTTCTCTCTCTTATTTTCGAGAGAAAAATTACTACGCCAAAGAAGGCTTTCCATCGGAAATGTTACACTTTATAAAAATAAATTTGGATTGAAAAGTTAGGCTACATTGGAAGCAATAGCAACGTGGATGTAGGATGAAACGAACTAGCTGGAGAGAGGAAAAGATATCCAAGTGCTAAAGGCGCAGAACGAAAGGATATTATTTAAATTGAGGGAGAAAGTGAGAGAAAGATTTTTAGCCCACGTAAAAAGACAAAATACATGGCAAGGAATTTAATGGAATTTAAACCTATGGCTCAGAAAGGGAAAGGAATAACATATATATGATATTCTGATTAAAATGAATTTCAAGAGGGGTGAGAAGTAAAAAGAGGGGAAATGGATAAAATATGGAGGCAGTAGCAATGTTGCATAGCTTTCAAAGCATTATGTTGACGGTGTACTACGGTGTAAATACCTTAAAATACACAAAATACTACATTTCTCTCGTGAGATCGTTTCTAATTGTCATGATATTGACTCCGCTAAATCGATTTCCTTCTGCATGCTGTGTAATTATCACTTTGCATGCCAATAAAAATCCATATCATGAAAGGGAATTAAATGGAAATTGTTTCCATGATAAGCGAAACCATATTTGACGCTGATAATATTTAATCCCAAAGCAAAGATACATATTTGCTTACATCTGGTTATCGCCTATCACTAAATGATCCCAATGTGTACAGAAGTTTGGGGCAGGGGATGCGATGGTCGTAGGTCCTTTCATCACGAGGAAATCCAATCAAATAATTATTCCATGTTATATAATTCTACTTATACGAAAATCTCTCCACTTCTAAATTTATTTATATTATTAATTGGCTCATTATTTACGACGAAAATAATAAAGTAAAGGTGTTTAGTAACCTGCATCAGAAAACTGCTAAGAAACCTTCGATTGAATATATAGTTACGATAACACTAAAAGACGCAGGTTGGGAATACCTGAAGAAAAGGAAATTAGAAGCTCAGTTGCGATTACCTGAAAATTTTAGAGAATAAACGTATACGGTAAGACATAATCGGCATTATGCGACACCCAGGAAATTTCGGCCGATCCGAATATGACAATAAAGGAAGAGAGAAAAAGACTAAAGGAAAAATCCATTCAAAATCTCATTCCACAAACAAACTAAGATAGGAACAAACAAAATAAATAGGTCAATAGCTCGGTGTGTCACCCCCTGCCATAAAGCGATAGGAGGCTTCCATAGTATGAATATAGATGTATATACTAATGTAAACAATGCTTCAACGAGACGTAGATTACATTACTTATGAGAATAAAACGGATGATCACCAATACGGTACTCAGAAAAAATGGTCGTTATTAAGAACATGTAGAATAGCTACGTATTGAAAAACGAATATCCTAATCGGACCATCGCTTACATTAGTCAAAAATAAAAATTAGGTTTTAGAATAACGTCTCATGAACTTTTAATAGTTGTTCACAAATTCGATCCCGTACTCTCCACTAATAATGTTCTTTCACGTGAAAACAGAATTGTGTCGATATTTTCCACATGTTATGGAGTTCACTATAATGTTTTTATAGACTCATTTGCTAGGGCCTTGACTTCGTGAAAGTACTCCACGATGGAAGAGAGAAAATGCTATGCCTTTCTTATCTTTGTATCGATTGTATTAATCTTGCCCGATGCGTCGAAATCATGGTCGTTTTTGAAAAATTTTGTGTGGTACGATGGAAGACAATTTTCTAGTTTTTACAAAGGAAAAGTTTACATTTTTCGAACATGGTATGTATTGATGAAAATGAATAGTCAATGTTCCACAATTTTTCCAAAAAATGTTGATAAGTATCGAAAAAATTTCCTACTTTGCCTCGTTTTCTTACACCTAAAGTACCGCATAATCTAATTCAGAGAAGTTCAGTTAAATTTTCCATTGATCCGCCATGATTTCCTTATTCAAGATATCTTATTTCCTCATTTATTCTTAAATATTACTGTGCGTTTTCTTCTAGTGAAACAAGGAAGGATTCTAATCAAGAATTACGTAGGCATTAGAAGAAAAGCAAGACATAACGATATCGAAATACAGTCATAAATAAACTTAACGCCTCGATGATAGATTCTCTAACAGGTTAACGATTATCGAGTTTACACCAACATTCTTCATTCCAAATCTCTATAGCTTTAAATTATACTGAAAGTAAGGGAAGTAAATTTAAAAGCACTGGACATATGCCCAGAGATAATAGGAGAACAAGGCGTCGCGTGAGCTAGGAATATGTCACGAGGGAAATCAACCCGAGGCCGTGATGGCGACGCTTCGTATACACCCGTAGACGGGATAGCAATCAATTAATCTTAAGCTATTTAGTGGCACTAGAGTCTCTTAATCTTTATCAAAAATAGTATGGCAATCTCGAAACAGAATAGAGTTGATAAAAAAAGCCCTCTTCACATGCTTAAAAGGTTTAGCTAAAACATTCAGTAGGTTTGCACTGGGTTTTCACACGTCTTTCCATAGTAGGCCTCTCTTTACTGTGGATACTTTTCCTAAGCTTTGCTTATTATTTTGTCCACAAATTAATTTTCTGCTGTTTAATAAGATTCAAATAACTATCTATTATAGTTTCTTAACTATGGCTTCTAAGTGCCCCTTGCAAAAAATTTGCAGATTTCCATTTCCCTACCCAAATATATTTCAACAAACACTACAACCACTACAACTGAATCCACAAGCGCCAAAACACATCTAAAAACACCTTCATATTCTGTATCGGTGTTCGTTTCGATATACCTTGCTTATATCAACAGATATCGATATCTACACATCCAATAACGAAACTCTATGAGCAACTTCAAATTTTAACTCGATTTTTTGACCGAACGGTGCATTTTCATTTGTTGGTCAATTTTTACCAGGAAGCGGGAAGCTTTATCGTTAAAATGGTATGTCATTTATATATTTTGATGGAGTGTGAAGGGGGAGAAACGCTGGTACCAAAAACGGATGTTTTGAAACAAAATATTAGGATTTTACATTGATGATGGGTTAGACGAAAGAAAAAACATTCAAGTTTCAATATCCCTTATTACATAAGTTATGTAGCATTTTTTGGTTTACAATTACTCGTTTTAGGATAGAATAAGCTTACTATAAATTCTATATGATTATTGATTAGTCTGCTCGTAAATTTAATGTCCGATTATTGCCCAACTAAAATGTTAACTCCGACTTACATGAAAAATTAGAAATGGAAGTAATGGGGATAATTTATTTTTTCAATGAAAAATTAAAATAATGATTATGTATGTATGTACCTATCGTAAACAAGCATAGCTCTATAAGGAGCCTGCCTACCTATATTTGGACGATGAGACAATGAGTAAATAAGATCTGTTCCCTTGGATGTGAGCGAAAGTTAGATATTCAGCATTGCCTACTTGTTTGCGGGGATGTCGTCATCATATATTTCACAAGGGCACAGCCATTGAAGAAGAAGTCGTACCCACATATAAATCATCCTTCTTTTAAGAAATGATTTATTTTAGCAGATGAATATCTCCAACTACAACGAATTTCCAAATCCACAGAATGGACATAACCTATATTCATCGCTAATTCTATAAGGATTAACACACTACAACTGCAATCCTTACGTATTATTTCGTACCAGCTCCTTTTAATGAGATGGGTGAATTCCATGACTTACCAAGTAGTTATCGGCTTCAAAGCGTAGCAATTAACGCAAGGGTGATAACGCAGCAGTTGCAGATAATGAGAGTCCAAGTTCGTTTGAAAGCAGAAGAGCAATCGCTAAGAGTTCTTCACGTATGGAGCTTTTTTATAGAAAGTGTAAAGAAGTTTATTTCCTGCACTGATGTTTACTATCAACATTAAATCCATTGAAGATAAACCTGATATCTTAAAAGAGAAAAAAAACCCTACCGTAAAATAGACACTATTTATTTGTATCATTCCACTAGTTAATATTTCGCAAGATAGAACCAAGTGGGCCACTAAGTTATCGCGTACGATCTTCGAGATTATAATTGTCTCACAAAACTGCAGGCATATACTGAGCTATAGCAAATAATCATATGTTAACCTTATAATTCACAGTAGATAACGTAAGGAAATAAGACCTTAATGAAACACTCAGGGCTGCACCGACAACACGAGCAAATCAAGGATTCCTTAGGTCTTTCATACGTTCCTTTGATTTGACCTAATTCATGATTTTTTTAATGCAATACAGTATTCTTCTTTGTAATATGTTTATTATTCTTTGTAATGTGAATATTGTATATTTTAATTGTAAATAATATATTTTAATAATATTGTATCATAAGTAAGTTATAAAGATAACGGTGATAAATGAGGCGAAGTAGGAAATGAAAATTCTTCTAGCATCTTGGAATCCTTTTAAACATTTCTTAACGATCAATCGTAATTACGAATCTATAATTAATCGTATATAGCAGAACGAGGATTTTCCTTTCTAGTATCTTGTATATTTGATAATAGTAATAAATTACTTTTATTGGAGTGACGATAATAAACCTTCCATAAAATATTGTTTTTCTAGAACAATGTATTATTTCAATTTAATCAAACGATACTGTTATAACAACCATTAGGATGGTTGCAAAAGAAATAATTACCGCCGGGGGCACCAAAATAGCTTGGGCAGTCAATGCAAGTGGCAATAACTCAAACGAATGAATGTCTCCCATTCGTTCCCCAACTGATGGGATCCGAACTAATGGGAATAAATGTAACGGAAAAATATCCTCTATAGATTAGGTATACATGTAAATTTCACAGTCGTATTAGGTAATGCTTTTAGATTTGAAAGGGTCTTATTATTCAAGACATCTGGTGTTTCGTTCATCGAATAATTCGCGGCAAAATAAATTTCAAACTTAAACCTACCACTATGAATGAAAAAGACTAGAAACTGCACTACTTCGACCGAGGAGGCCTTAGAAAGGAATAATACTTACATAATTTCACTGTTAATACAGAGCAGTGATACGAAACTTTGTGAGATGGAAAATGTGAGTGAAGTTGTAAAGCTCTTCAAATTGAGATTCATTTATCTGTAATGTATACTGAGCTTTAAGTTTGATTAAAACTACATGGGAAAATATGTTTGATTTACTGAATTAACTCAAGCAAGGCAGCGTAATAAAACGCAGATGATGGCCTTCATTGCGACCATGGGTGAAAACGTTCCCAAAACGAAATGAAAAAAAAAAACCATTTTCAGTCAACTTCCTGCTTGCAGTTGAGAGATTCTCAATGAAATACAAGCAGACTCTAAACATCAATGATATAGTAATATGTGTCCGAAAATTTCCTTTCCAATTCGAGAATTAGAATTCAAAGTTAATTCCGATGAGAAACGACTTTAAAAACATGCAAAACGCACAGAAAATTATAGGCGAAAAAACGCAAATATGCAATCAACATTATTTCGTCCAAAATAGCCTCTAAAATACTCCAGAAAACTTCGGAAGATTTCCAGAGATGGACTTGATCATTCAAGAATTTCAATTATTAGCTAAAAACCACACTGTAATCCAAAACATTACAGCAGAGATACAAATGTACCTTCTCATCGAAATGAACTTGATATTGATAACAATATAACATTAATAAACCATGCTTATTTAATTCACTAAAATTGCCTCCTCTTCCTTCCTATACATCGCTTACGAAACAGAACAAATACTTAAAAGACGGAATTAAAAGTGATAGAGAAAGAAACTTTTGAAGCGATAGTGGATATAAAGAAAACTGAGTATTAGCAACGAAAGAATAACGGTGAAAATAAAAGAAAATCCACGAAGATGCAAGTTTGAAAAGGTGTGACGACTTTGCAATCAGCACAAATGAGGAGAAGACGGTGTAGCATCGCCGCGAACATCATAGTTTCACAAGCGTAAACTGCAACTGCACTCATTTAACAGATTATTCCGCGAAGAGTGAAGCTATAAAGTTCAATCCATTCGCAATAGTGAACACATTCCCATATAACTGAAGCGGGAGATGGCTCATAGAAGGAAAAGGCGTTCGACCTGTTGCGCCGTCATCATTCCGCCATCGTCGTTAAGACGCATCGGCTCCTTAATGAATCAAACCCCATTTCTTGGGTACATTCACTATGGCTCCAGCAGAAAGCTTGGAAATTCAAACAGTTCGTTAAAATGTGCTACTGTTCCATCCACTACATTTAAAGTCTAGATAAACGAAAGATTTGAATCGCTCTTTCTTTAGACGAATTACCGATCGGATTAATTCAGCTAGAAGCACATATTCTACAGCTTCAATGGCAGTCTGAAATAAGCATGAATCTTGCTTAAGGGAAATTTTTAAGTGCTAAATTTATTTCTCGTTAAACGTACTGAAAACATGTTATGCATTTTTATCCTTGCCTCATTTTATAAAATTTCAAACACGGTTTATGCCAGATATGATATTTTTTCGGAATCTCTCCATTACCGACGCAACCCAGAAATGAAAAAGAGGATGGCTTTCAAGGATTACTCGTTAACTTTCGTTCGGATTTTCGTGCAATCAAAACGTTTATTACTTCTAACGAGAAATACACCATGTAGGGATTATTTTGCGCTGAACATGAGAAAGATAATATCATTGATAAAATGAATAAAATTAGTAGACACTAACAACTTTAATTTATACTTTTATATATAATATCCGCAAAAAAACAGGATAGACACATTCCTTGCATAACATCATCATCAGATGAATCATTTGAATTATTGAGACCTGGGAGGGGTGTATTCTGTTGTTTGCGGTAGTGTCTTAAGTAAAATTGTCAGTGCCTAATAATTTTCGTTATTTAGTAACGGAATATCACCGATTTTGATATAATTTCCACTGTATCAACAACTAGCAATAAGTAATTTATAAAAGCCAATAAAGATTGAAACGTGAGGCTTGAAAATGCTGGTGAAGTATAACATGCAAGTAATATATAATTAAATTTGTTAAATACATTCTCTGAAATGTACAAATCATCATTGAACCTTGCGCAAGACATGAAAATACTAACTGAACTTGTTTTAACTGAAGTTTGTCAGATTTTCCCAAAAATAATAACAAAAAACGATAGAATAGCCTTTTTGCGGCAAACCTTGAGCGTATTCCCATACCCTTTTGCTAACTATAGTCGATATGAAAAACTCTCTCAGTTGGTGGTTCTTTTCTCGAATGAAATTATACTCCTAGAATCCTATCAATTGATTCTGGCAAGATTTCGCGGTAGGAAGTCATGACTGACAAAAATGAAAGTTCATTTGTGTCAGACTTAAAAACATATAATCCCCATACGATTATCATTTCCAACTTAATTTACTTCCTCCTTACTTTATATCTTTGTACAAGTAATCAACAAAATTTGAGATAAATTCTTAGTTTCTAACAGATAATTTTAGAGCTTGAGTTAACTGAGGTTCCTGCTGCCATATCTTGACGGAAATATTTCTCATTTTTATTTTAGCACATAATGGAACGAAACGTAACCATAGATTACTTTTGCTTCAATTTTGTTCATGGCGGAGATATTGGAAAAGACCTACGGATAGCAAAGCCTGCAACGCGTTCGACTTTGATAAAAGCGGTCCCGAGATCGATTCCTGGTGGGGCCGTATGAAATCATCCCGGCTGAATAAAAACTAATAACAGCTCTTTAAAAACCACTAAAAGCTCTTTAAAAACTACTCAATACTTAGTACTACTTAATACTTAATACTACTTAATACTTAATATTACGATAACATAATAAGAAAGCTCATTCATTTTGGTCACTCCGTATCGAATGGTTGAAAAGTGTTATTCATATGCTCGTATCATTGTGCTACACTTGTGTAGACGTTTTCGACTTTTAGCTCAGCGTGGAAAAAGAGCCAATAATCTCACTACTCATTTAGCCTAGTTTCCTCATTCCCTCTCCAGAGTTCAAACTCTATCAAACAAAACCATATGAGAAGAAGTCAATTTGCAGAAAAAAAATTCTGAAAACGGAACACATTCGAGGGAATAGCGAGTTAATTAAAGGCACTTTTAGCGGTGGACCCCTTCTTCGCTAGAGGAAAGAGAGCTCCACTTATGATGCACATGGGACGACAAAGGTAATCGCGGCTTATGGTTAAAGATCGTCGATGGTGCAGTTTAAATGAAGCGAGAGAAAGGGTATCTCCTTTAGCCACAAAAGGTCCGCAAATGAGATTCGCATTTAAATTACAAAGCATCTGTCGTCGGAGATCATTCAGAGAGCGACGGGGGTGAAGTGTGATTAACAAGAGAGGGCGGTTTTGATGAATGAATGCATGAGGAAGAGATGGAAGAGCACCATTTTAACGCTTCCGTCACTTCAATAAACGGGTAATTTTTCATAGGACTTTTAAAAACAATGCGGGTGCTCGAATGACGGCCGAATTTTCACGCGAGCATATTTCCGAAATGAGTTATGAATGGAAGAATGGAAATTCCAGAACTAATACTTCGGGTTGGTTCTATTACGCTGGCGAATCAATGCCGTTGCTCATAAACGCATTCTTTTGAAAGAATTCAGAGTTTTCGGAAATGTCGCGCACTCGTTTGAAGAATCTGTAGAAGGTTTCTCGCTTTAAATAAGTTATTTATTTTATTTATTTATTAAAAGTAGTATCAACATACAGCACGAGGCCCACTATAGCTGACGATAAACAAAATTGGATCAATAAAATCAACAATTAAACATTTATGTAAAGTATAAAAAATAACAAACAAAACAAACGAAAATAAGACAAAGGATCAATATCTTGCAACCATGCTTAAGATGGGGTTAAGAGGAAAGAATCAAAGGTGTTATGGGAAGCCGAACAGCGATATTGATCGTAGAAAACAAAGTTAATGGCTGAAGATGAGTAAAAATGATCATAATTGAATGAAGATAAATAATATCAATATTCTTTCTCTGATGATTATTTTGATAAACTTTTCATTAAATAACGATTCTACCGATTATTATAATCACTATACCACTTAATAACCTTGTGGAGAAGGAAGATTTCCGTAATTAAATACGAAAATACTACTCATTCCTAAAAAAATATGTGGGATTTTTTCTTTCATTAGATATGTTCATTTTTTCCTTCAGCTAGATGTATGATTTGATTGAGATTATATGAACATAACCTAGAAGAATACTGATGCCTGATGACAGCGTTATGTTTCAAAGAAATAGAGACCAATTTTAGTTGTGTTGGGCTACGGTGGGTTAAAAGAAAGGTGATTCTCACAAGGCCATTTATAATTCCCAATGAATTCCCAATTTCCCAATTAATTCTATCCGGGACAACATTCATCGATAAAATGATAATACAGATTACACGCGACAAAACGGCGGCAGTATAACATACATCTAGGCGAAGTGTCGATGGTAAATCGTCCTAGACCTGCACAAATGTAACTCAAGCTTTCCGCTTACTCTTGCATCCACTTTACTTACATCTGCTAAAGATAACGTCACATAATATCTGCATTGTTCTCATACTTTCCTCCCCAGCGATGTTCTTACCAGTAAGTTACTCCACTATTTCCCATTTTTTTCAGTTTCTCCGCCTCGTTTTCTTTTCTCGGTGAATGGAATTTAATTTACCATATGGACATATCCTCTCCCATGTTCTTTTTGTGAAGCTTCAACTCATACTACGTCCACCGTTCTAAATCCTACTTTGGTTCAAAACATTACAGCGTTTTGACTCATTAACTTCCTCTCGCTTTGCTATTCACAGCTAACTAGGGCCGTATTCAACATCTTTCACTGGTCTATTTAAGATTCACCCAATTAGTGTCGCTAAATTACACTCCTATTTATTACCCAAGATAACGCTTTCTTTCTTTCACACTTAATTAAAGTTTGAGTGCTACATTTTCTTCTCCTTGCTATGGTGACTTTGCTTGTTTGTCGTAAATTTTACTTGAGGGCTATACAGCAAAATGTCTACATCTCTTTTAATTGGCAGTAAGAGATTTCCAGCAGCTTCATTACTTACTTTCCTAAACTGCATCCATAAGATGATTTTATTCATAGTATTATTTACACAGTGAGTAAATTTCAACAATGATACAATATTTATTAAGTTTGAGTAGACGCTAATGGGTACTCTTAGAAACTTTATCTTCTACTTTCAGCGAGACGGCAGTTTCATTCAAACTAGATTTTTCACAAAAATTTTTGTGAAATTTTACTGTGAAATATTTTTATTGTTACCAAATTTCTTCGCTCAAGTTTCATTGAATAATGCATACTATAAAGTGATAACTGAATCAATCGAATTCAAATTATAATTTCTGATTGTTCAACATATTATCTACCTAATTACGACTTCTTGAGCAGTCTCTATTGCCTGAGTATAATTCACTTTAGATTAACTAAATTTAATTCGATCACTGATAGACAGCCTGATAAAAAGTCCTTCGTGATCATTGTTTGGGGCGTGGACGTTGAGATATAATACGTAATTTGATGGCTGGATATGCAGACTAAAACCACAGAATCAGGATAAAACTGGATATGACTTAAGCTCCTTCCTACCGAAACAACTGAGAATATGATGTTTAGGTGTAGCCAAAGTTGTTCATTTTTCTTCAGTTTTCCAAGGAAATGATCGCATATACTTCCTGTTCTCAACGCCGAGATAAAGCGCACCGGAAATTTTCTCCCGCTCTTATCAATTAGCTATGAAAGTGGAATCCAATCCAAGAATTCTGTTCTTGAAGCAGATGTTTCTATATCATCTCTTTTCTTTAAGATGCAAGGTCTTGGAACAATCCTCTGCGGCGATTGGATCAGGCAATTACAATTCCGAATATTTTTCTTTTGTCTCCAAAGTAGTTTTAAGTTAGGTTATTTTATTTACATTTATATATTAACCTTGCAAGCGACCCGTAGGGTTTTAGGTTATTAATAATTTACATTTATGTATTAACCCTGCCAGTCATCTGTACGGTGTGGCAATGGGTATAAAAATTCCAATATTACAAACTAATTCTAACTGCAATTTTCTGCTTATTCTAACTTCTGTTTACTACTGTTTCTAACCGCTTAGCTCTTGTGTTAACCGCTAATCTCTTGTGCTTGGGGATAAAACGACGAGAAGTAGCTATCCTAGCGATTACTTCCTTTTCCTCTCGGAGCTCGTGAGTGTTGTTAACTTGAGTAACAAAATCAACTATCTCGTCGACGAGATCTGTACTGATAAGTATTTCGAATAGCTCCCGTTGGGAATCAAGTCTTCTACTCTTGAGCAAATCCCACCCAAGGGACTCAATCATAGACGAAATACTGCGGTCGAATCTGAAATCTCCTTCAACGAACATTACAACTCTACGCTGAACCATCTCTAGATCTGGGACTAATCCTTCATCTTAAGAATCACAAATAGCATAGTATTGTTCTAGGAGAAGTCTAATGATGGAAAATACACTTTCTAACCACACATATTAATTATTTTCGATGAGCATCCCCTCAGAATTCTACCGGCTTCTAATCTTCGTATCTCATGAACCTTTCCTATTACGCTTCAATTATACTCTTTGAAGGAAAAGCTACTAATAAGTGTAAATCCTACGTATTTATGATGACGTCATTGTTGCAAAGGATGTCCTGAAATTTGTACAGGGTACTGTGAGTGAAATGGTACAGGAAAATGTTAGTGAAGCGCGTGAAAATCATGGCTACGCACTTCTTTATACCAAATCAAGGTGTCTATCTCTTGAAATACCAACTTGAAATAACGCTTAAATCGTTCTGTAAATACCAGAGTATTATAATGACGCAACCTCTCTATAAAAAAGAGTATCTTGGACAATAATGGCAATTTTCTCTCTTTCCCTCTAGTTATTAAGAAAGTTAACCGTTATTTTGAATTCGGCTTGATCCGTTTTACGTATTCTAGGCCTACTGCAGCAGAATTGTAAAAAGAGACTTAATAATTTAGTAAAGTTTATTAGAAAGCTCAATTCACATAGCTTCATAAGAATTTCGTCTTTGAATTAATTCTCTTCTGAACTTCGGAAACTTTTCTTATCGATGGAAATGATTGCCAAAGAATCATCATAGTTAAATATATGAGTATTCATAGAGTACTGAGGGAGTGTGTTCTTCCTCTATGAAATAAAAGATGTACTGCGGGTAATAAGAGATGATTTATGATGAGGTACCTCGGTTAACAGCGGTAATCCTTTCCAGAGTTATCGCTATCATCCAAGGCGCAATTCCTCATAAAATATGAATGGCAATCGATTCATTCGTTCCTCACAACCCCAAAGCACTTTTTTGATATATTTTTCATAAATCTCCGAGGAATTTTCACGAAATAGATGTGCAGCTCTGATGACTTCAGATATTTTGGCATTTCATTACGTAACGACTTTCTGAACTTCTTCCCAATTACAAATACACCCAACGTATTGTTTTGTATTCATTCCTTTCTCATTTCCGTCTTTCATTTTGTATTCAGCTATATTTTTTGTAACTTCTGTATTTTGTATTTATGATAATTTTATAAATTTTTGTTACATTTATAAATTTGTAATTTGAAAATCCCATGTGTAACCCATGAGTCAAATGGAAGATGGGACTACTTAGTCCTAATTTCGCCCATAAAAGACGTCATTAAATTAAGCGTTATTTTACATTAAGACTATACGTACAACGGATCAATCGCCGTTAACCAAAGCTTGCATCGTTATCCGATATAATATATAATCACATTTCTTACAGTAATTCGTCGTTAACCGAGTCCTTCGCGCATATGGTCGTTTTAAAACGAGATATCTTTGCTGCTTAGGATGAGCTAAAATGCGCAGTGTAAAGGATTGAGGAAGAAAAACGACTTATTAAAAAAATAAGCCGGATCGTAAACGAGGAAGTTGAAACCCTTCCTTCAAGACACGCCCCTATTTCCGAATTCTCCGAATAGACTCGTCCTGGAAGGAGGAAGCGGTCATGCGCAGAGTCGATAACACTGCATCACTATACTAACAACTCGATTTCATCACCGAAGTTGATAAAAATCACATTTAAGAAGCGATTTTGGTTAACCATAACCATCCAAGATCCTACATCATCAAAAAAGAAGATATTTGGCAGCTCAAAATCTTCCGAGGCATAGTGACAAAAAGACATTTTGGAAGACATGAAAACATTTTCGCTTGAAACAAAACAAGACGTAGAAAGCCTCCGTTACTCGTTCGAATTATTACGAGGCGAATCTACTTGCGAATTCATACCTCCACGCGGCAGAGGGAAGATAAAAAAAAAGAAGAAAGAGGGAGCATTAGCTGCGGGAACCGGATGAGGTAGCAATTCGTATTTCCGTATCTCTTAACGTCCAGCCAGTTTCGTTCCAGGGGTGTCCGGAGTTTCCACTTTTCAGGCGAACATGTTTGCGAGCTTCGGGTGGTAAGAGGATCAACACGGGAATTGAAACAGTCCTAATAAAGCCTCAAGAGATACTTGATTAGATGGATAGATTACTTTCGTACTTCAGATTATCGAGTT
Source organism: Pachydiplax longipennis (assembly GCA_036926295.1). Classification (NCBI taxonomy): domain Eukaryota; kingdom Metazoa; phylum Arthropoda; class Insecta; order Odonata; family Libellulidae; genus Pachydiplax; species Pachydiplax longipennis. Next base: position 38,831,071 of record JAVFKF010000009.1, on the reverse strand, counting down.
ATCGTATAGATCTGAGCAACTTATATGATTCGTGGGACGATTTTGCACTTACTTTTATAATATAAATCGGTAAAATATAACCATAATGTACCCAATACTCAAGAGATACGATGCGATTTCTTACGTACTTCAGCATATTGACGTGAGTTAAATATTTGATTCATGGGGCAATTTTTCATTTACTTTCATCATATGTCATTTCCTGTTGAAGAGTTTTTCTCCCACAACCAGAATCTTTAAATATTAGTTAATATTTAATTTATTTTTTATGGAATTTCGTTTTTAATTAGATGTAAGCTAACTATAGTTCATAATCTTGAGTTTATTTTAAACATTTTATATAGTATTAGTAAAGGTTGGGTGGAAGAGAGGCCATACTGGCCTAACCCCGCCAAAAATGTCAAATAAATAAATAAAATTATATAAATTGGTATATAATAACCGTAATGTATCCAATACTCAAGAGATACGATGGGGTTTTCTTGTACTGCAGTATATCGATCTGAGTTAAAGATTTGATTCATGGGGCGACTTTTCATTTACTTAACGTTGTTAAAAGTGCTTCCACGGCTTCCAGTTATGGGCTCCGACCAGGAATCGAACCCTGGATCGCTTCCACCGAAGTCGAGCGCGCTGCCCACATGGCAAACCGAGAGCCTTTTCATTTACTTTTATGATGTAAATCGATAAATTGTAACCAGAACAGTAAAGGAGTTAATTGATCTTTTTGGTAAGCAAATGAATAATAAAATCGACATTTGATGACTTCTCTAATACATGTTTGAAGCAGAAATGAGTACACTTTATAATTAAAGTGCATAATTTCACAAAATTTACTTACTATAACGCGAGAGAGTCATTTCGAGCAACGAAATACTTTCAACTTGAAGTTGAACGCAACTCATGAGAATAGGAGAAAATTATCAAAATTTATATAATTTCATGAAATCAGAGTTGGAAACTTTTGAAATGATCAAGCTCTCATACCACACTTAATGATAGCAAATTCAAGATGGACCCAAAAATTTGACAAAAATCTAGACGAAAGGAAACGGAACCTTTCGTTGGATAAATGGAAAATATTTTCACGAAGAATTGCTCAGGAGATAGGAGAGTTGGACTTGTCCTGTTTGCACAATGAAGATAATGGGAATGGAGACAAGCTCCAGATAAACGATACGTTCGGAAAACACTTCTTACGAGACATAATCTTTCGAAATGTATCTCTGAGCTTATGAAGAGATTATACAGAATGGGTATGAAACAGGTAATCAATATTATGAGCTTGGAGAGTACAATAGGCAGGATAATCAGATGCAAACCACTGAGTAGAGTATGACGAACAAAGGGTTCAAATTATTGATACAATGTAACAAAAATAATTTCTTAATATCAGTAGCAAAACCACTAATTACCATATCAATTTAATCCTGAACAATTGAATTATTTTCGATAGCTGGGTTAGCAATTCAAGGAAACCCCTCTTTGATGTTTTACTAGTTTAACCAAGACTGTATTGTTCTATTATACCCCAACCCTATTCTTTTGAAATCACTTGCATTGGGTAATTGGGTTTGATTACTGTTTCTCATTTTAAAATACGTAACCAAACTCGATAGAGAACGAAAAGAAATTGGAAACCATCCAACACAATCACCTCATAAAACTGATTTCAGAAGACTGGTAGTATAATAGTGTTGATTTCTGTTTGCCTACATCACTACAAAAAATCCGCAAATACAGATTAGTGAAAATACCTTTCAAAATTTTGTTCAAATAAGGCTCTATGCGTGTAAGTTTCATTCATTAATAACGTGACGGTGAAGATATAGATATGTACAGGAGTTAAATGATTCTAAAATGAATTAGAGAAAGGATTTTTAATTTAATTAAAAGAAAAACTTACCCGGAACTATGATGACTATTATTTACAAAAATGTACAATATATCATATGTATACAGGTGGAAACTTTCCCTCCAATTTAAAGCTGCGCTTGAGCAATATAGAATTACTTCGTTATGAAATGAAGGTTATAGAATTTTTTAGAGAAAGGCAAACGCTTCAGAGCGAGGAAAATCGCCGCTAGCAATATAACGGGTGGACGTGATTCTAACAGAAAATACTGAACTGCTGTAGGGTGATCTGATGTTACGTCACATAATCAAACAGAAAATTAGACAAGATAAAATATTAAGATAATCTTTAATGCGTCGTTTGTTTTCCTAATCTAAGAAGGAGACCTAGCTAATAGTTTTTCAATTTGATGGAACATAAAATTAAACTTTCCTGAAAAATTGCGATGCGAACAAAATGCAATCTGAATAAGTATCTACTAGAAAGAAAGTACTAAAAAGCAACCTGTTCGGGGAATTTGGGCGACTGAATTTTAATATTTTAATCGAAAATTTTTATAGTTGCCACGATAAGGGATACAATGAAATAGTTTTATAAAAAAGGATGTGTTACTTCAGCACCGTAAGGATTTATAATCAAATCACAAATAATTCACTCAAAAATATTAAAATGAAATGAAATATTTTTTAAAAAAGTGGATGTGATTCTTCAGCACCGTAATGCTTTACAATCAAATCACAAATAATTCACTCAAAAATATCATGGAATCACAAAAATAATTCGATGAGTAATATTGGATTCCTTGGTGACGTTTATACATTTATAACAACCTAAAATAAATATTCCGTCAAAGCAAAAGTAAAGCACGGCATCCCATTAACCCAAGCCACCAAAATAGTCTTGTCACACTCTTATGACGAAACTGCTCTACTCAGCCCGTAAGCCTTCAAAACATGACTTTTCGACATATATGATAGCGCGTCTTTGGCAGAAAACACGAAATCCCGCCGCCGAATTTTCGCTTAATCGGTTGATAACTCGAAATTCCAACCCAAAAGAGAGCGCGGGAAGAAAATTCAATTCACAAAACCACCGAACAGTCGCGCACATTCTCTGCGGTTTCGTTTAATAATTTATTTCCCTTTATTCCGTTCCGATGGAATACCGCTGTATTGAGTCCTCCACGAACCAAAAGTATTTCAATTCGAAATCTGTAATAAATCAAAAGAAAAAATTCTCCGATGGATACGATATATAAAAGAGCCACTGCGAGAGTTAGGGTGGAAATGTGATAAATCGCCAAATTAAGTCAAGCCAGCCAAAGGCTCGATAATAAAGGCAAAATAGAATTAAAAATAAACACAGGAGGAAAGCGAACGGATTGTATGACTATAATTATCAAGTAATGAACTACTGGTTGACTGTAAGTCTGGTGGAAGTTATTTCTATCTACATAGATATATAAACATAATTAATATCAGTATATACATGACAAAAAGACGATTCGCATAAAATCATTAAATATTTACCTAAAATATGCTTAAATATTTTTATTACCATAAATTTTATGAGATAGAAATTGTATGACTTAATATTATTTGTTTTTTCAATGCCGGTTTTGCACATGAAATTGTAAAATTATTCATATGCGTCAAAATGTATTAACTCAATGTAATTATTGATTGTTGTGTTTTAATTTGTGATAAGATCTGTGGTATCCAAGGGAGGTTTATGGAAGGTCTTTCTCCCGTCCTTGGGCGAATACCGGACAGATATTTTTTCCCCTGACCGTTTTCACCCGGTACATAGATCAAACTGCAACGATTTATTAAATAAATAAAACTAAGTAATACATACAAAATATTATATATATAACTGCTTTCACCGAAATTTTCGTAGTTCATGACAGGCCTTCTCAGCTACCGTAGCGTTCACGGGGTAAAACTCCAATCATACATCACCCTGTCAAGCGATCCCTTACTTCTCCACTACTACCTATATAACTACAACACGCTCAAACATTTCTTTCCGAAGTATTTCCTGAATATGGGCCAAAATAGGAATACGTGTCAGTGTGTTCAACATATAATACCCCCGTGATCGATCAAACTCTTCAAACCCTGGGGCACGGAAGATATTATCGCCGTAATAAAAACTCCCACTCATTACCCTTCTAGGTATGTCTAGGTGACCCAGAATAAACCAGTTCGAACCACGCTCACGTTCGGATCTGCAAGCGGATAAGAAGTTAATTCGAAGCAGATACCCGAAGGCTTAAATATAGGATTCGATTAAGCGGCGGGCACAACGGCCTTACGTCATCACGAGTTTTTTCTCCCTCCCCTATCGAAAGTCCTCCACATTTTTCCCCACCATTCGCACACCGGAAGTAAGAAATGACACTATCGTTCGCACTTACCTCGTTCGGGTGCGTGGGACAGGACGCCTCGACGTCACATCCGTTGCGTAGGAAGAAGGAACTTCCCAAAGGACGAGTGGAGTCGAAGAATCGGGAGTTGGCTCCGCTGAGGGAAAAAAATTTAGATCGAATGAACGGAGGAGCTAGGAGATCACGCGGAATGCCAACGGAGAGTATTTGCTTGAAAAAGAGTTCCTAAGCTGGCATAGGAACCTTAGGAGATACGCTAGGGCACTAGAGTTTATTATCCATTTGTTTAGGTCTAAGCTTTTGAAAGATCAGGGTTTCTATTTGGTAGAGAATTTTTCATCGGGGAATCCACAATCACAATCGGTGAAGGCTTGACTTAGTCGATTATCACGGCTTTATTCATCACGGGATTATTTCATACTCACAAATAAAAAATGTTAAAAATAATACTTTCGAAGTTACAAAATGATGGTCAATAGAAGCGTCCCCGAAATATATTTGCAATGCATTTGTTATAGAACTTTAATTTAATTAATAATTAAATGGATCACTTTCCAAGAATATTTCAATGTCACTAAATTAAAATGATGCACCTAATATTTATCCATATAAAAACAAAGGAAAATACAAAACCTGTACCACTCTACACTTCTGAAATTGATAATAGTGGAAAATTTGAATAGTACTTGATTTTTTTCATCAAGAATAATCGCTGATGTGACACGTTAGTAACTGTAACCAATGGGAAGTTGCCAGAAGTTTAATTAATCTTTACCACCGTTTATGATGCATCAGTATATGAAAAATTCAATGAATGAAAGCACTTTAGTGAATCACAAACATTTTTGTGGTTCAGTTGTATCGTTTTCTCAGAATACATATTATAGAATTTAATTCAGTCATAAGTATTAAAATTCCTTTTAGTTTCTAATTAAGATCTACGATCATGTATTATACATGTACTATACTCATCATATATATGTACTATGCTCATCGAGAAGTTTCGTTTAATTCAGGACATCTTTTAATTAAAAACCAAATACGTCAGATCTCTTTCTATGAATTTCCTACTTCACAAATATTTCTCAAGCTTCATTACCATCATTATTCTGTCACATACTGAAAGATATTGTTCTCACTGATTTTATCGTAACTATATAAATCTTCTTCCTTGGAAAACTTCCAAACAGACGCCTTCTTGCATATAATATTTAAAATTTAGTCCGCTATCAGACCTCATACCTACTAGCATATCGATTATTTCCGACATTAACCTCAAATTCGAAAAGTAAAGCTTCTATAAGATCATCTGTTCAACAGCACGCAGAAATGTTCTGATTTTTTTGTTACAATAGACATCTAATTAAAAAAATATAATTGAATAAGAGAGGTTGGAGATGTTCTGATATCCGTAGAAGCTTTATTTCACTAAATTGAAATCTCAGTGTGTTTCCTTCAAGACACATAAAAGCATATTCGTTTGTACATGTGGGACTGAAGTGTGCTATAGTCAATAATTCCTATCGAACGTCGCTATTTAGAATGCCATTAAAGATAGATATTGAAAAACTTCTCCAGGAGATAACTTTATTGGGACTGGTTTATCAGACATCTGGCCGTCTAGCGAAACGAGACGTCATAAAATCATTTCATGGGAAGGTAACAAAATTTTTCATTATCAAGCTGCTCCGAATTTGTAGAATTTCGATTGTGGTTTGATCCATTTAGAGCGAAACGATTTCCGGTGTATAACAAACCAACAGACAGTCAAGGACACGATTATTTTATGTTTTGGTCCTTCATAGAGGAGAATAACCCTACGAAGAAAATTGGTCAACTGATGATATATCTATTTAACTATTACAATGGTTATAAAAGGACTCAAATATAAGAATCAAAGAAATCAAGCACATCCAACCTGCTCTGCCCAACCTGAAGAAATTAAACATGATCTATCGAAAATAAAAAGGGAATCTCTTGGACAAATAAACAAGAAAGTTAAATGTGATAAAAAACACAATTTGACTATATATCACCTGAACTAATTAATCATAAAGAAGAAGAATCTAGTAAGCCTCAAAAAGCAGAATTTAAAAAATATTCTCCTAAATTTTCTTTCGTTTAATGAAGCCAATTACTTCAAATAAATGCTTATTTGATTAAATTTACTAAATTTTATTGCTAACGGAAACATCGTATGCATTACATTACACTAACTTTATAAAAAAAACATAGTAAAAGATAAGAGCAATTTATAGTTAGATATATTTATAAAACTATGCTGTAGATAAACTTTAGTAAATTGTGCATTGTTGGGAACCGGAAATCGGAACTGAATAAATTACCAGTTTTGCTTTCGGATCGAGTTTACGAATTGCGATTTTTCAGTTAGACTTCGGTTTTCTTTCTGGAAAAAATTACTTTTCTTCAGTTTCTTCTTTCGGCTCGATACCCGAAATAGAGACGAAGGGTCTGAAGCTTCTAGGCTGCAGGCGGTCATTTCCAGCGTTCAGTGCAACATTTCTATCTCGCATGCAAACGAGCCCAGGTATTGAAATAATTGTTTTCGTCCCTTTCATTACAAATGCCGGAAATGTAACGTAAATAATTCTCTCTTACAACACTACTACATCTACTCTACATACCTACTCTGCAAGCCGCCTTTCGGCGTTAGGCAGGGGGTGCACGCACCATGACTCTACTATCCTAGTCGATTATTTTCGCGTATTGTTGCTGGAAAAAAATTAATTCTTGAATCGGCTATTTCTAGCATCTATTTTTCTTATCTTTCTCGCGGTATCAGAACGACCTATAACAAGGAGGGCGAATAATATCCGTCACATCCTCTATGATCGTACTCTGTCTGAATGAATCAAGTAAATCAGCGATTAAATTCATTTTCTTACGCACAATTCCCATATCGAACACTTGATTGTATGCAACACGCAACTCAAGTGCGTCCCAACGGCATAAACGGCTTCCCAACCAAGGAAGTTTCCTACCACCCTTCTAGGAAAACAAAAGGCCCCGTTTTGAGCAGGCCCTGCCATGATTTCACTCATGCGGGCCTCCTTTCCGAAAGTGCGAGTACCGGGCGTGGAGAAGTGTAGGAAAAGGCATGAGGGAGCGCTCGTTTGCAGGTGAAGGAGGCATGATTTTCATCGAAACCTTCAATCCGAATTCCTAAGGATGTATGGGAGTGGGTGGGCGAGAGGGGCAAGAATGTGGGAGCGCCTCTGGGAAGCGAAAGGCCGCCCACGCGCTTCCCTAATCGAGTTGCCCGCGATTTTCGCTCCATCACCGCACGTTAGAGGCTGCCCGCCGACTAACTTACTTCTCAGGGCCTGGCTTGACAGCCTACAACGGTAATGCACTCCGAAAGGATAGCCGATGCGTTGCGGTTAAGGGAGCAAGTTCCGGGTTCGAAACCGGGTGAACGCTGTTTACCACGGTCGGACCTTCCCCGCCAACACCTCTCACTTTCTTTCTTAAATGTGGGAGTGAACCACCCACGCTCGAACCCCTCAAGCGATTCTCAAAGACTGAAACCTATCTCATTTAGTCGTGCAGCTATTATCAGGGATGTTTAATCTTGAGGATCGGAGGTGTAAATCAACTGGATATGATCAAACATAAAAGCCAGGAAGAGTGCTTATAGTAGACAACGCCTCCTATACATGTGTTGATGATAGTATTTGGTGGCAGCAGTCCTGGGTTCGATTCCCGGTGGGGGATCAAATGTGCTAAATGACCTCGGCTGTCGAAGCACTTTCAAAAATACTACTGCTATAATATTTGGTATCTTCGCACAACTTAATCTCTCTTAAATATTTTTTATAATTCATGATAAGATGGATAAATATTTTTCCTTAACATAAGACGTTAATTGGAAAATTTTCCGCAAAAACGGCTCAAAAAGCATGTAGTATTGATAACACAAAAAGCTATCATTCAAAATAAATAAAATTAACCGCAACTGCTAAACTTACCTAACAATACTACTACTATAATATTTGGCATCTTCGCACAATTTAATCTCCCTTATTTTTATGATTCATAATAAGATGGATAAATATTTTTCCTTAACATTAGACTTAAATTGGAAAGTCTTCCGCAAAAACAGCACATAAATCATGTATTTATAACAAAAAAGCCATCATTCAAAATAAAAATAACCGCAACTGCTAAGCATACCAATTAGCGTAAGCCAGATCTTTACGAAAGCTGTTATAATGTATGGTTCCCATTTGTCTCAAGACAGTTTATTAAATTTACCGATTTATTCTTAAAACTCCCACTTTATTTAAGTACCACTTCTGGAGAAAATAATACTATACATGGATTTTATCCCGTTTTTAGAACTGATTTATCTTAAAATGCTGTTATAAATGATTACCGATACCAATATGATAATGATTACAAATAGTGGAACAGTTAATGATAACTAAAAGTAATAATGGCGATGTTCTTTTTCCTATAAAATGCTGTTATAATGGGATAATGTTCCCATTATAACAGTATTTTATTTGATCAGCACTAAAAATACTTAAGCATTATATTCTAGTTCTATGATCATAAGCCAAGTAATATTAATAGTAAGAATCAAAGAGAATTTTTTGCATTAAGGGCGTATATGAAAATATAGAATGTACTTAATATAACTGTAAAGTCTTCATTTCACATGGTGATCGGTCAGATGTAATCAACCACGTGAAAACGTGATGCTGTTACTCAAAAGAAAGCTTCTAACTGCAATGTAATTTTTTAACCATGAAAACCAAGAGAGTGAAGGATAAAAGAGTTATCACTGATAGCCCAAGAAACAGCCCTTGGATACCCCAAAGCAGAGCATAACCATAGCTATAGCTACAAGGACTGCACAAAAAACATTGTGGAAAATTGAGGACAATGCAGGTCATGATTGCAGTATATTCACAGTCCATTTTATTTCCTTATCCATCTTCTATAAACGCTGACAGATATACGATATTTCTCTAGCGTGAAATCTGCCTTAACAAGAAATTCTATCGATTTATTATTTTAATGAAAATGCGGATATTCTAAACATTACAGCTCATAAATAACAAATGAAAATTCCGGAAATATTACCATCAGAGAAATCTAAAGCTCAGAGTCTATGAGAAGAGATTTATAGGAGAAAACTGCTGAATGTTGAGAAGTGTACATTTCGCATGTTCGATCTTTGCTGCGTAGTTTGGGTCTTCATGAAACTGGTTTGACCTCCGCTTAAGATAAGGCAAGAGTAGAACGGCGTGTTTTGTCAAGGAAACAGCAATAATCTGGGATGATAACGAACCGAGTATGTAAATCGTGAAAGGGCAGAAGACTGAAGGGGACCCGAAGACGACACCAGCTAAGACAACTTGAGAAGGGACGCTATATATCCATGCCAATAATAAACAACCACAGAAGACTGAACAGAGCGAAGAAAATAGAAATTTTTCGCCTGAAACTAGGAGCACTGCCGTAGAATAGAACCGAGGCCATATGCACCACCAAATCGATAAAACGTAGTCGAATTCAGATTCCGAATCGAGACCTAATCTGCCAGAAAAGTGATATAGTAACTTGAGGTGTAACCATTAACGTGGATTTTATTCAATTTTAAAGAGAAATTTGCGGAATTGTTTCAACTTCTATAGGATAATTCTAATTGATTTAGTAAATATGAGAGAGTGATTAACCACTAGCACATAAAATTATAATAATATACCTTGGGACTGATGCGATACATAATGTTTGAGTTAATTTTTATTAAGGATATTTTCATCCTTTAGGAGATGTACACAACGATTTTCAGTTTTAAGCGGTTAAACTATTACATCCTTAGTACAGATGCATATTCTCTGAATAACTAAATAAGGGTAGAAATCAGTTGGGAAAATATACGTAAAACTGTAAGTCTATAATGAATGATGTTTCACATTCTTGTAACTGTTTCTTTATCTACGAGTTTCCACGACAATGTACATTTTTTCGCGCAGCTCAATATTTTTAACTTAATATGAGCAGCTAATTCATGGTTTGCCGCATTTTTAATTATATTCCCAATCTTAATACAACGAAGATTAAATATACACTACATTTATAACTACAATCTTTTTCGGAAAATTAATATCAGTGTTGTATTGAAGAAGAGAAATATTGGAAAGCTTTCTAAAGGGTGTTGAAGATCCAAAAAAGGATGCGCTATCACAATTAATTCAATCGCACACCGCAAGAAGAGAAGGCATCTTTTCACAAAACGATGATAGCGTATGCGACAAAAAGAGGGCTCGCAATGCTTCCAGACAAAATATGCACTTGTGCGAGAGCTAAGAAAATAAAAAGCGCATGAGAAAGCAGCAATGATGACTCGGATCTAATCGATGACTCAGTTCGGCTTCACCCCACTGTGAAGCTTTCTTCTTTTATCGATTCTTGTTTATATTTCTTGTTTTTATTGGGGCATATTCTCCGGGAGCATAGCGCACAAAGGAAAGTGCAAAAGTACGAACACTCGACACAATGGCGTTCATTTGGTGCCCGAAATTTACACTCATGCGTAGTATGGATATAAAACCAGGACTCCTTTCATCACTTGTGCGAAGGTTAGTTGAGCATCGGGAGGGACGTGAATTAAATCTTCTATAAAATTCATGGTGATTTTGGGTTAAAGCTCAAACGAATTTTAGCTACTATTCTTCTATGTTCTTACTATATCTTGATAGATGTCGCAAATATTCGTCTTTTCGTAAAAAAGAGAGGATAAAGCATCTAACATCAGCTTCGTCTGAGTCTTCTTAATGAACGCAATAATTAATTTTTATACATATATTCTACTGTGGTATGAGTATGCGTAGTTAAAAAATTCATCTTGGTCACTCCTTGTTGAATGCCATATAATTGTCATTCGCTAGGTCCTTGTGCTGAACTTACCTGGTCACCCTCCGCTTACAGAATTCCGGAAATGATTATCAGAAAAAAGCAAAGGAACATTACCTCACTCTTCATTACCCATGTCTTCTCTACTGAACCTCATTCTTGCGACAGGACGTTTTCTAGTTAACGGTAGTAGAGTTACGTATCAAAGCAGCCTACAAAATATTTTATAGTGATTAGCTGGATATTTGTACGTGCCAAAATATATTTATTTAACACCGAGAATGGTACTATTAAAATTACACAGAAGGATACAAACCGAATTCTACGATAAAATATTCAGGAGATATCAATTAATAAATTAATCTAAATGCCTTTAGTCCCCTTAGGATACCCCCTGCAATCCAATATAACCTATTTAATGAATCACATGATGAGTTTTGAGGACGACTACCGAGGTGAAGACGAAAGAGAATGATTACTTACGTAGTAAGTCTAGATTTATACCCCATTTCTCCAAATGATTTCGAATTTATCCTTTCACAACTCAAAAATCACATATATATCACGAAGGTCTACGGAGGAATACTTTCAGTTTAAAAAGATCTTATGATTTATGAGAGGATTATTAATTTATCGATTATTTATTCGATTGTATGCATATCCCTTGTACATTTGTCACCTATTACACACATTTCCTAGCTTCTATAGTTCCTACCCTTCTAAACACTACTAGAGTTCAGCCAAAACCATGCTTAAATTTTTCAAGTAGACGTAATGGTCATAGACCGACGACCAATACCTGAAGATAAAGTCAGGAATATTAGGAAAATAATTCTAAGGGTAGATTCTACTCGAACGTTCATCAAACTTTGAATGGCATAACAACTAGTCACCCCAATGTAGCGATCTCACCTAATCCACCGCGTAGATAGTTCGCGAGCGCTTATTTTCAAATACGAACTTCACAGAAAAAACAGACATCACGTTTGAAGAGAAAGAAGCAGGCAAATGTCGAGGATATCCACCACGCGCCTATGTTCCGTGCGAAGAGTGCAAAGGACGAATAAAACAGTATACGGCAGCAAGAAATGGAGGAAAATACGACTCCCTGTTGCGTTCGGAGGAGATTGAATTAAAGGAGAGTGGGAGAAGAAGCATCTGTGGAGGATGGAAAGAGTTAAGGACTCTTCCGTGGCGCCCTCTTGTAGACAAGGAAGAGTCCAAAGGGAAGTTGGAGAGGACGCTAGTTAGGGTTATCCGTTTTCAACCGCATATCCTAGGGATCTGAAAGTTTGAGCGGTCCTCGGAATCAAACTGAGACGATAACTTGAAACTTGTGAGTTAACGACGTCAAGCCCTTATAATCCTTTCACTCTTATTATGATGGTATCCCTTATCCCGTCCAAACGGTGTGCCACGGCGCAGAGGTGTAGTGAGAATAAGCTCTTGGTGAGGGGAATCTGTATCCTATAGGGTACAGGGGTACCCCTGATTGGGAACCTAGAGGATGTGGGAAGATAATTACCTCTTAGATATAAAAAAAACAGTGGCTGTTACGTTAAAAAGAGGGTCCGATTTACCCCTGAATTGTATCATCTTCAAGAGGCATGAGATAAAAACCTCAGCGAGAAAAAATAGACGGTATTGAATGAAATAAACTACAAAAACGAAACGTAAAAGGCCTACCAAAGAGCGTAAATAGTATGGTTCAAAAGTTTCAAGATACATTTGCTATAGTAGCGAAACCAAGTTAGCCACGTTAATATTTATAATTATAATCATCTTGGTGCAAACAAAACTCCTAACCTCCTAATCATATTGGTTCAAATAATACTGCTTCCTACGTAGCATTTATAAATGAACAGGTAATCAACTTTGACATTATTCCGAATGGAAAAAATTTGGGAAAAGGAGGGAAGGAAAGGAAAAACTATGAACAATTGAGTACATAATGGTACTAGGATAGCCAAGTGGGCAGCGCGTTCAACTTTCTTCTAAGCCCAAGTGAGAATTGACCTCAGCTTTCACAGCACTTTTATCAATACCACAATTACTACTACACTGCTAAACTATAAATGCTAATCTTAGTTACGAGTAACCTCTATATGCAGTGTCTTCTTTAACATTCCTATACTTGCAAATTGAGCAGAGATAAATCCTTTCTTACGAGTAAGCACAGAATTTTCAAAACAATACTTTTCGACGTAATGTTATTCAAGCAATTTATTTTCGTCTTTTGGTGAGAGCAGTAGGCTAACAAAAGCTCTACACCACCGACGTTATTACAAAAAATATTCTGTGAATATGGGTATTCATCCTTGAGATTATTTTGTAGGAGAAAGATTACCGAATATGACTTCCTTTTACACGGAATGCATGGCACAGTGCCAGTGAGATAGATGCAGAGGGAGATACGTAATAAATCAATAAGTACAGAAGATTCCAATCGAGCAGTAACAGATAATGACTATTGAGTAACTTCAGAATGGGAATACGAGTGATATTATTTTGTGAGACTACAAGAGATTTACAAACCTGCAATATTATTGAAGGTCTATGTTGAAGCGTCTAAATCAATTTGGGACACTTTCGCAAATGAAATCTTTACACAAAATGGACAGTTATAGAGATACTTAACTGAATATTACAGTTTCAGCTGCGGATTGTGAAAATATAGCATATGTGGACGTATTAAATACAAGTATCTCTCAAGATCAATAAATATTTATGCGTCCTTTTGATAAATTTGCAATTTCATTTTAACTATCATAAAACTGCTCATTTTATTCCTTCCGAATTATCATTCAGCAATTTTAAGGTAATTTAGACAGATTTTCTCATAGGTCTGGATCGTTTTGCACATACCTACAACTCGCATTTGCAGCGGTGGATTATGTAGAATGGGCACCATGAGAGAACACGGCAGTTTTAACTTTTGCACTTAGTCTTAAGTTTCAGCACCTTTGGCGTTGTTTCTTAGAACTATATTTGTTGCAGCTAAAATTTGTATTTATAACTATGTAATTTACATTTAAATATTCATAAATGCGTCATTATATTATGTTTAATTAAATACATTTACAACATAAGTGTACCACGAAGTACATCGAGTACAATTTAATACAGCATAGCCTCATAGTAAAGTAATCCATAAGCTAATGAACAACCCAGCTAACAAATGTTTAGCTAACGCATATGATAACGGTATGAATTACCTTCGTCAGCTACTACACTTAAATATACAATTAATACTTTTAAATACTAAATCTAGGAGGAGCTGATAACTTTTCTTTATGCATAATAATTGACGCCCCATCATTTGCCGCATCCTGAAGTGCTTGCATTACTTCATCAGTCTACAGCCAGCTCTGATCTTAAGTAGCACTTTCCTAAAACAATAGGTATCCTTGCTACAGAAAATAGAGCCAGATTTCATTTATCGAGACAGGATATCTGTCATCGATACATATTTCTTTGAGAAATTCAGTGGTCTTCAAAATAATATACGCATTATATTTTGACTGAATTGCCTAAGAATAATGAAGAAGAGCAGTTGACCTTGATGAGAAAGTTAGGCAAAGGTAATAGAAAGAAAGAGAGCGTAAAAGAGAGACAAAGGATTGGGAAACTTGAATGGCACACATTGCAGAAATTTCAAGGCGTTTTAGATGCCGAATCACCCCGGAGAGATTAATAAGATCAATTACTCCGAAACCAAAGAACTTTCATGAAATTTTAGCTCAATCATCGTATTACTCAACACAGACACTTCAACGTGCTTTCAAATGGAATGACAGAGTATTAAAGTTAGCAATATCGAGGTAACATTCCATTTACCGAGATACTATCTCCTTCGAGGTATTTCGAAAGGGTTGATTTTGAAATGATATTGATGTTTCCAATCGACGACAATGATGTACTTAATTCGAGTTGTTTTCTCGAAGATATGATGCATATTATACATGAGAAACAATAAATGAATAATCAACGGTAAAATATTAGGTTTTCGCCTTTCCTGACGGAATTACAATACGGATGAATCCAAGTTCCTACAATCATTTCTTGACGAATGGAATATTTTCGTTTGTTTTTTTTAACAAAGGAATAGAGTAAAAAATCTATCATTTACTTTTGTCTCGATCTTGTTCATGGCTGTAATAATTTGGAAGGTATTGATGCTTGAGTGATACTTAGATTGAGAATTAATTTTGGTCTTCTAAATGCAATGAAAAAGTTAATTGAACCGCACATACGCGGGCGATTTCCAATCATTTCAATATTGCTTAGTGAGGAAAGGAAAGCCAAACTACCGTGAATTGCCTCACTCTTCGTTAAAGTTTTTAGTTGGCATTGGTGGAAGGTTTAACACTAAAATGGCTTCCAGGCTAAATACCGAAAAAGCATAAAATAATATAATCATACATCTCCTCTTCCTTTTAGTGACTTCGGCATTTCAAAGATGGTTGATATCTAAATATACTTGTATTACTTTTACATTTCTGAAGTCAGAACTTTCTATCAGACATTTGAGTTCTGCCAACCTGCAACTTATCCTAATCAAAATCCGGATATCTCTACGTAAGGTAAGATAAGAGAGAATAATATATCCTTCAGAGTCAGGTAATTTTCAATCTTCTACGGATACGGAGCTGTAGCCTGCAGATACATTTTGAATGTGGAGGTGGACATTTATATAAGTGCTGATTTTTAACAGAAATGCTGCACATTACTTATACCTGGAATATAAATCTTGTACGAATAAAATTTAATCAAAATAGTTCGGCTATTAAAGCTATTCCTCACTCACAGAAATCAAAAGGACACACACACTAGTGCACGTCCTTTACCTGTGGTCCCTAACCGCCACTTTATGATGCTGAGCCAAAAATAATCATCATCAGTGCCAGCACTGACATTCGCGATACGCCTGTGCCAGAATAGTCCAAGCTAAAGAGAGTATTGAATAGAAACGCTTACTACGTTTAAGCAAGTGCAGAGTGATTAAAAAATTTAAATGACATATTCATGAAATCTATGCCAGGAAAAGTAACATATCGGGGTAATTTACATAATCTATGTCATTAACTTATGAGATTTTCTCACGTTATATACTAATAAGCACAAGGACTTGGTAAATGTGACTTGGAATAGAAATTAAGGAAATACTAGTTGCCTCATGCAAAAATTTCGCCCAACTAAATTGAAAGAAATTGATATATACGCGAAGGTGTGTTTTCCAGGTATGTTTTAATGTTTGTGTATTCATTAGTAGTGATTGGGGTTTTTGTTGAAATGTATTTGGATGGCGAAATTGAGTATCAGTGTCTTTTTTGTACATTTCGTAGCGATAAATATCGACATATACACATCCAGTAACGAAACTATATGGGAAAATTAAATTTTAACTCGGTTTCTTGACCAAGTGGTGCATATCACATTTGAAGGGCTATTTTTAGTAGGAAGTGGGAAACTTTCTCTTTGAAATGGTGTGTCATTTATAAGTTTTGATCGAGTGTGAAGGGAGAAAAGCGCTGGTCACCGAAAACGGATGTTTAGGAATATCATACAAATATAATAAAATAAAAAATCGGAATTTTCTTAAATGATCTACCTCCGGAAGTGAAAAAGCAATAGTATAACCTTCTGACTCCCAACATTTTCCCGCACGGCATATCTTTTCCTTTATTGCAGCACACTCATGTCTTTACTTATCCGTGTAACACTAAATCATACATTTACTTTCTTCGAAACGAATACAACTTAATGAAAAGCGGGAATTTCTGATATTTTCCGAGGGAAATTTCATGAAATTGGAAATGTACACTAGGGAAAATAACGCGCATGTTTAATAAAATTTAGAAATATAATATACGAATGAATTACATGAGGCACAGAGAAAGATTACTAAGGTCAGTTACCACGGCACACTGGCATGACACACTGGGAACCTCCGTTATACTCAACAAGAGTGCAGCCGAACTCTCGAAAGAAAAGTACTAGACAGTAACAAAAAATAGAGCTGTATTTATGTATCTTCATCCGAACGCACAAAAAATAAACAAGTAAGGCGAAACATTTTCAGCCTATGAAGACGGAGCACTTATTCTCCCGTCGATTCCGGAACAAACCGCCACATATTTGAGGAGCTCATTTCCCGCATTTCCCGTCCAAAACTTACGCTCCCTATCCTCCGATCCGAGGCATATTCTCTAGCTAATGATCGCGTACTTTTGCCAAACGAAACGTTTCCCAGCCATCCATCCCTTATCTCCAGCGAGATTAAAGCGTCGCTTACCTCTTCCTCCAGCTAAGAGAATCCTATTCGTAAAGGAGACCTATTCTCCTAGTATCCGTGCCATAAGGGAGGTAGATGAAGAGGATCCAATTCTTCTACTTGACATGTAAACGAGATGCGCTCGGGCGATGCAAAAATATTACCCGGTTTAATCTGAAAGGCCTTTCTGGCACGGGCGCAGAAATATAATTCCTTCCTTGATTTCCACTCACTCCGAATTTCCTTCGCAGCTCTTAATGAACGAGTACAAATATTCATGCATTTTCTTCAGAGAAGACAGGGGCCAAATTTAACGGAAATCTTTACTTCTCTGCACGTGATGGTGACTGGAGGGGTACAGCATACGTGCAAATTTATAGTCAAATTTTGATTTGACAGCTTTTAGATATACGAGTATATTTTCGATTCTGTCGTTTAGAATCCAATGACGATGTGTTTCAAATAAGCTACGAATTAATCTTTAGCAATATTTGTTCAAGTCGTTCGAAATAATCTGGTATCAAAGAAATGGAATGTTTCTGCCCCCAAGTTGGGAAGTTTCCGACAGTAAAATGGCAAGATTTATGCTGTTTTAACATGTATCTCACTTTCATTATTCGTATTTCCTTCGGTAACTCGAAGAATTCTAGGCTATCGAAAGAATGCATTTGGTTAAAGTTTTTGGTTCACGGACATGATTCCAGATTAATATTTTTTAGCCAAAGTATCACTATATTATGAGGGGTGACAATCGGTAAAAAAATAGCACTATACTACATTAAGCCGAATTTTCACGAAGCATAATTTGACCGAAATGATAGAACAAAAATGATTCTATTAGCATCAACACAATCTCTCGGATGATAAACTATATTCCGATACCTAGATGATGTTAGAATGTAAGTCCAAGTTAGATGAAATCATAATCTTTCTTAAATTTTCACACGATTATTTTGAAGGCATTTCTCCGGACAAATGTTTATATTAAAACTGTTCCATTCATAAAAATGCAAGTACGGTTTGAAAATCCGATTCTGAAACGTCGAAGTCCCAGAAATGTGAAATTTATCGTTGCAGGAATAACACAGTAAACGGGAAATTCATATTTTCAAGAAATAAATCACTTGTGAGCTGCTAATACTTCATCATGACAACGGATAGGTAAACATTGTTTTACTTTGAAGGAATTTCAATTAATCTCACCTTACAACTAAATATACCAACTTTTTATCCTTCTTTGAAATATAAAACGGAAGAAAATATATTTCAAAGTGCTCAACAAAAAAGAATTCCCCGGAGAAAGAATGGGAGTTGAAACCTCTAGGGAGACGGCTTTTAAAACAGGAAATGGAATTCTACAGAGTTACCGGCCGATGCCTCAGAAATACACAATTTCAGGATGCTTTCGGAACAACCTTTAATATCGATGAATTTATGAATAATCCAGATTGGCATACAAAGCTTTTAATTAAATTCTGATAACTAAACGCTACCCAGCACACACACGTACGCATTTTAATGGTATATTTTCTTATAATTCTATGGACAGGAAATCGAAATCTACGAGCAATTTCGAAAAATGAGGATTAGATGATTCGGCCGTTACGGGGCATAATAAAGCATTGAGAATATCAATGTGATATGACATAGTATTATCTGGATTTCATTGACCGTATCTCGTGGTTACATGGCTACTAATAGTTAATCAGTTTTTTTGTAGACTTACATGGCAACTATAATATTAGAATTTGATTTAACGAAGTTTTCTACACTACGAAAAATTATATATTAAATTTTATTATTTCTGGTATACATATCATCAAGTGTGAGTCCTAAATTCATTATAGATATTTAAAAATATATATAAAATTAGTATAGTTTATAGCCGTAAGGTTCTTCTTGAACATTACATCCCAAACATTTGAACTTACTCCTATTAGCAAGCTAAGCAATAGGCCACGTTCTTTCGGTCATTCCTTATATCAGAGAATAAAATAAGAAGCACTAGACTTGAAGACTAGTTGGAGGCATTAGTATAAACATTACTATGAACCTTTTAGAATGTATTATATCTTTAGCTAAAACCGAATTTCTCGTAAAGGTGACCTATATCTTTTCTAAGTTCTGTACGGTGATACCACGGCATACGAGTAGCCCGGCTGGGGAATATTTTGGCTAATAAAGATTTTTTTGCTGTTTTACGGACTTGGATAAGGAATGTTTTAGTAATTCACGAAGGTGGAAACAACCGCATAATTCTATTGCTGGTTACATCGAATAATTCAAATTAAAACGTTTCGATTTTTCAATCTATCCTTAGCGCGCCAATCAACCGAATGATACAATTCGGTATTACACTCGCTCGTCACCATCGAGTTAACTATTCAATATTTCGCTCTTTTACTCTATACCTTTAAATAGTGGGTAACATACCGAACGATTTTATATAATAACCTATGGGTTCCTTTGGCAAACGAATATTTCAACTAACAAATGTGATTCCGGAACGAATTATCTTCGTTAGCCGAAGTACCACTGTATTCATCTTCCCTACCTCGCTAAATGAAGTCAAAAGCAAGAATCACGCAATAAATTCATAAATTAAGGTCACGTACGATCAGCAACTCTGATATCTACGCAAATGATTTCCAGGAACAGGAAGACATCAGTGCGTTCGATAATGAAATTAATTCAACACGTGGACTCAAACATATGCTGACCATATATCCCATATTTTTCTGAAACAGTCCCGCGTCTGAAACTTCCACGAGACACTGGCTGTATTTTGTACCGTCCTTAAACTTACGTTTTACTTACTTAATTGCATTTAAATTCGTCAAAAACAGACTTAAAAGGCGTTAAAGAGACGTCTTATGGGCTCTCACACTGATTTTGATTAGCGATAATACTGTCTTACAGAAATTAAGATACAGAAATCTGAAAATTTTAATACGAGGGAAAAGATTGACGTTATTATTAAATTAAATGCTAAAATATCTCTTAAGTAATAAAATTGATTCACATCAAGTCTATTAACTTGCTTAAGACTAATAACTTTATTAACAGAATTGATACATATCAAGACTAAGAACCTTTGTGAAGCAGTAACGATGATTGCTATTGCTGCTGAACTCAAATAATACTTATGAATTAGGGATCTTTTCTATTCAGTAAAGATAGAATGAATTTTTATAAAATGGCCCAATATTTTTCAAAGGATATCCATCATGAGAATCTTTGACATTTAATGAAACTTAAAAGAAGCCTTATAAAATTACGCAAAAATTGCTTCTCCGCTTTGTCCTCTCATCCCGATGCTGAATATCCCGATTTTGACTATTCACTGGGTTCTTCATACATGAACATCATTCCTTAACAAAACTTTCCCCAATTCTCATTCAAATCCATACCGATCACACCTTGGAGAAAGCGTCCACGAGGTTATTCTCCTCGCGATGAATTCCACGCGATAGAGGCCAATTCTTAGAACGGCAAATAATTCTGAATGGCCCAAAAATAGAGCGAGCGAGCGCTAACGAGGGGATAACTCCTCTATCCCAACAAAAGTAAACGGGCAATAGCGGGAGGCTCGAAAGTAAGAGGAGAGAGAGAGAGAGAGAGAGGGGGGGGGGGGACGGGCAGAAAGGGAATCGATAGGGCACGGGGTGTGTCGGGGGTTTGAGAAACGGTGGATTCTGATGAAGGGGGCCTTGCCTTGCCTTCCCTCCTCTTCATTCTCACAGACACGTCCATTCTCATTCCATTTCCTGCACCCCCGTCACCATTTCTACGCTGGACAGGGCTTTGGGTGAGTTTTACGAAAACGCCTCCATCAAGAGCAAGTTTCCAGAGTGAGCCCGCGCGGATGTTTACCGAGTCGTACGCTTAATACTGAGGGAACTTTCCGATTTTAAAGAAGTTTAATATTGGATTAGCTTACGTTCTCGCCAGGGCAAGCGCAGCGAACCGGAATAGAACCGGAAAAAGGAAAAAGAAAACGTTCTTAACGGTGTGAAAACCGGAATTGTTCGGAAAACTGAAAATCGAGAATCTGAACCGAAACCGGAAAGTATTATCTATTGCTCAGATCTTCGTTATATTCGATATTGAATTATAATTAAGCCTAAAAGTACTAGTTATATTAGCGAATCATGCATCTGAGTCGTAGGCTGGAAGAACTTACCGATTTGAAAGAAAATAAATATTGGATTGGATTACGTCCTTACCAGGGGAAGCGCAGTGAACCGGTATTATACCGGAAACCAAAAACAGAATAAACGCTCTATCCGGTGTGAAAACCGAAATCGCAACGGAAAACTTGAATTCGAGATCCTGAATTGAAACCACAAAGCATTATTTAACGTTCAAATTTTTGTATTATATATTGAATTCTAATTAAGTTTAACAGTAGTTATATTAGTTAATCATGTGTAACGGTGCCTCGTAACACACTAATTAACATTTATTTCTTAATAACTGACCTAATGCTTTCCTTTAAAACATCACGGGTTTTATTCGAAAGTTTAACCATTAACCATTACCAACATTACTATTAACTTAATTAAAACCCGCGCTATATAAAAAATCTTCCAAAATGCAATATAAAATGGAAGAGAGAAAAACCGGTTCGATCCGGTTAAACAGTGGGGGCCAGAGCAAAATCGATATTTAGCCGAAAATTGGCGTTTCCATTGAACCGGAGTGAAAAATGGAACAAAGATAATTATGTTTCGATACCCTGATAATGGTCATGAAAATGTGTCTCTTTGCATCTAACTCATCTAAATTATCTGAATGTAGAGTAGGCGGAAATTAAAAGAAACAGAAAAAGAAGGAATAAACGGCTAAGAAGATTTACAATCTTAAGTCGAATAAAGCTTTACAGCAGTAAATCACTCGCAATAAGGGCGAAGAACTTGAATAAGACTTACTCATGGTAATATTTAATATTCAATTAGAAAGGAAATGATACTTTAAGACATTTAAAGAATTTTTAAAGTCAAAATGCAGAAAGAATGCGTATTGCGGCGTGAAAATTATTTCCTTGTCAGTAGACAGTAAACACTGAAATATTGTAAAGGTAAACTAAAATCATAAAGGCGTAGATAGATCATAACTAATTCAATATTGGTAATAAGAATGTGTCTGCGAAAGAGTATATAAACATTTATTCCAATAGTGGATGATTGAAATAAATTATGAAATAAAAAATGAAATTGTAAATTGAATTTAATGTTTTAGTGTAAGTAAAAATTCCACATATACATTGTAGCAAATCCTTAAAAACTAAAATTAAGGGGAATGCCTAGCTTAAAAATAAAATCAGTGACAAGGAGTAGCAAAAGGTTAATCCTCCGTGTATATTTCACTACAGAACAAACTGCAGAATTTCCTTCTAGATAAACTTTCTTTGAAACTTAGAACTCAACAACAAGAAGGCATAACTCTTACAGACTTAGCTAAATGATGATAGAACTAATTTTCGAGACCAGTACTTCGTTTTGTAATGTTCCCGTTTTTCACACGAATTATTTTTCGCCCTTTTTGCGAATTATTAGTATTTAATTATCAAATACTGTCTGTTATTAAAATATATCGTATCACCTGGAATGTCGTGATAAAATAATTCCTGGAGACAATTTTCAATTCCAAAACTGGGCGCATGATAGTAAATTCTTCTTGAGAGAATTTCCGAACGAGTTATTCGCGAAGAATTTTCGGAGCTATTCCCGAGAACCAATGTTTCAAAAATGGTTTTTCGATAGCAAGTTTCCCGCTCGCAATATTTTCAGCGGGGGTTTTCCGAATCGTAAGATCTGCGATCGAATAATGTAAAGGTCATTGGTCAAACGAGTTTCCGACGGAAATTTTCCCAGCTATAGCATCTAAAAGAAACATTTTAGTTTTTCTAAAAACAATAGAAAGAAGCATTACGATCGCCACTATTGTTCGGGTTCATCTTACTTATAACATACATTCCAACGATTTGAATTATGTAATGTGGTGATATTTGCTGTTATTTTATTCCGTAAGATCTGGAAATTTAGTTTCCTATGAGACTTGGGCGTCGGAGCGGAACCAATTCCGAGATCAAAACCGAAAAATTGGTTATTTTTACCGGATTAGAAACAGACACCGAACCGAAAAATTAAAATTCTTCAACACGAAACATTTTTAGTAGCCAAAAATGCTCATTTTACTTGAATGTAATAAGAAGGAGAGTTTCTAAACAAGTCAAATTACGACTTGCTACTGGCTACTAATATGCTTTATTCTAAAATTTAGTGTAATGAAGTGTAAATGAAAAAACACTGGTAGGAGCGAAATAACTGGTTCGACGTTGGCAGGAGGACAACCATACCGAAATTTATTTTCTTCGTTGAACCGAAGTGAAAAACGGAACGTAAAATATCATGATAAGATAATTTTATAAGATTCTAATGGACTGAATAGAGATTCATATACACTTAAAAAGAACAACTTTTTTTAACTAAGATCTCTGCTCCTTTTCCTAATTTTATTCTTCTACTGGTCAAAGGTCGCGCAACCTTCTCAACATGTGAGGGCCCCCGAGATTTATGCCCCCAGATGTATCGATTTAGGACCTCCTTATTATTCATTGTGAAGGGCACACAGATTCTTCGGTACGTCTCTAATTCCCCAATTTATACTTTTAGTCATTGTCTCTCCAAAAATCTTTCGGAAAATTTCATATCGCAGAATCAAAGCCCAAATGAAAATTCTCCATATCCTACTATCCTACAATACAGCGGGAATACCATAATGAATGCTCCATGAAACTCATTTCCTCTCACTAAACCACTCGTCTCTCCCATGCTTCATAGAGGATCTTTCCTCACCATTCTGTAACCGCACGTCCTTTCACCTTTACCTCCAAACCCTAACATTCCCATTCTGCCTACACACGTCAATAAATTTTCAATAATCTTTACCTCATTCCCGTTTTGCAAACAGACTTTTATGCGCGCGCGTGAGGAGACTATGAAAATTTCCAGCAGACGGCGAATAGAGACTCAAATTCCTCTCAAAAGAACACCGGTGTCGTTTCGGGAAAATTCAATGCAGAGTAAATGCGCAATTCACGAGCGGGAGACATTATTCTTAATTTCACCGCCTTTAATTTTTCAATGGGAATGAAATTTCTCTTTTCCCTCCATTCTGGAGAGAACTGGGGTTATTAAGCTTTCTTGTGAAACCTTGGTTCTATCTTCATTCATTTAAAATTTCATTCTTGGAACAGTGATACGTCGACGTCCTGGACGCGGTCATTCTTTCATTTTTATGACTATATTTTCTCTTGCAAATAAGAGTCGAATTTAAAAGTGAGAGGCGGAATTTTGACTTAAGTTCGATTCGTTACGAGTATTATAGAATAAACCATATTCACCGGGGAATGCCACATTCATGAACCTCCTACATAATAAAACGCTTTGACAAATATAAAATAAACTTGAGGATCCACAAGAGAATTTTCCATATTTTTCTTTTAACATCCCTCAAGAGAAAGTTCCAAAACAAATTTACATATGTTTCAGTTCCTGCGGCGAAATTCTATAGAATGATATAAAAAGGTATGTACAATTTAGATTTTAAGATGCAATATTTCTACACAAATAGTGAAAGATCCCGTGAAATGGAAATGTAATAATATTAAATCCTAGGAACCCGGAATCAGAAAATACTACGGTTCCATGCCTTGTTACTTACTTCCTGGGGATAACGATTGATGGAATACAAAACGGGAATATTCGTTGATAGCGTTTCGAATCCACGCAAATATCGGTAATCTCTGAACATTTATGGTAAACAATTTTCCGAAAAAAAACAGAAAATATTAACCAAAAAACCAAAAAAGACTTATTGAAACATAGGTGTTATTTCAGGTAAAGTACACACCAAATCGGCGCATAAACGGAAAGTTTCAAAATCCCAAAGTATTCCACGAGAATCTTTTTATCGCCTGGTGTCAATATTTGGATTAGCTTTGATGTACGAACATACTTCTCCTAACATTTCGCAGATGAAATTTTTTCCGTTTGCGCACCCCCCAAAATTCCTTTCTTGTATCCCAAGGGGATCGCTGGTCAAAAAAACTCCTAGCTTGGACCCCTCCAATACTCCTCTAAGTCCCCTCCCCATTCATCCCTTCGAGCAGAATTAAAAAAAAAAGAATACCTCACGTTAGGTTTCAGGGGGAAAGAGTACACCGACAGATGAACAAAGCTCTCCCTGGGGAACGAGCCATTGTAGTAAGGAGACTCAATCACCCAAAGGTGAATGCTACCATCCATTGTGTGTTACTACCGGAGAAGTCTACCCAGGCCACAGCAACTACCTACTGGAAGAAATGATTGAATGATCGAATGGCGAATTAACCGGTTCCTGTGTTTCAGGTGAGAATGTTTGGCATTTAACGCAAATATATATGACGGAATTCTGAAGTGCCAATGGAGAATGATCGAATTCCCGCAAAAAAGATTTGCAATGAAGGAGGAATAATTACCGCTAATTCTAGTTGAGGAATGTTGGAAAGTACGTTATTTTTCGTGTATTCATGTACTCATCTGTATGTAATCAAGCCACATTTACCCAGTCCATGTATTCTAATAAGTACATGGACAGGGTAAATGTGACTTGAACAAAATTTTAAGAAAATGCTATTAACATGTGCGAAAATTTCGCTCAACTAAATTGAAAGAAATTGATCCATACACATGTGAAGCTGTGTTTTAGGTATGTCTTTGTATTTAAGTATTCGTTTTTAGTGATTGGAATGTTTTTGAAATGTATTTGGGTAGAGAAATAGAGTATCAAAGTTCTTTTCGATACATCTCGTTTGCAACAATAAATATCAATATATACACATCCAGTAACGGAACTCTACGGGAAAATTAAATTTTAACTCGATTTCTTGACCAAATGGTGCATATTTCATCTGTTGGTATATTTTTAGCAGGAAGCGGGAAACATTCTCATTAAAACGGTGTTTAATTATAACTTTTGATGGAGTGTGAAGGGAGAAAATATTTATATCTCTTCACTTACTAATTACTTCAAAAATGACTACATAAGGAGAAGGCGTGATAAAAACTGGAGAGGGGGTAAATAATTTTATGCAATGAACAAAAATAGGACAAAAATTTGGCCGGTAAGAACGAATCGATTTACGTTCATTTGATAATGAGTATCGTGAACTAGTAGCTAGGTGGTATTGAAAGGATGAATTTGTGAGTGTCTCAAAAGGAAGAGAAAGACAGAGCAAATGAATGAAGTGGACGAGGTCCTGAATGGACTCAATTAGCCTGATTAGTCAACAGCTTTGCATGAAAACGTGTACTCTTACCTAAAAAGAGAAATATTTTTTTCGAGTACGGAATAAATGGAGTATGGGGAAAACACTCTTGCGTTACTCATCCTGAAACTGGATGAATGTTCTGTATTCGGATAAGACTAATTAACACGTCAAATTTTGAATAGCACTGAGCATAAGTTTATATTATGGAATAGAGTAGCTACATAACACATAGCTAAAACTTCATAACAACCTCCATACGAGTGACAAAACTGAGCAAAATTAAAACTTCAACTCTGAATACAAGACGTGGTTACGAATCTAATATTAGAAAACAGAGAAATAAATTATTGAACCACAAATGAACTATTTTTTAAAAGTGGCAGGCAACTATGCTGATCATCAATGATTCTTACCTGGTTAGTCATTAAACGTGGGGAAGTTTCTAAGATGAAAAAATGGCAGTTCAAAGAAGTGTACTTTCGCGAATCTTGTTGTGCGGAAGCAAAAGTTGTGTTTTTCAAGAAAATCACATCAGTGAACTGACTACATTTATTAGAATAGATAATTTGAAGAGAGGGAATAAATAAACTTGCCAATGAGGAGGTGATTCAAGACAATTTCTTAAAATATTCATCTTAGAATAACGATATCCTTAGTACCATATGTCAATACTAAAAATGGCTAACAATAGCATTTTGTCGTGATGAATGCCTCACTTGTATAATAATCGTGGAAACACCTCTCAGTCAATTATCGGTAAAGGCTTGAAGACATAACTTAAGCTAATTGCTGGTCCTACGAAGCCATTAGGGTAACGATCACCCCTATCGCTCCACCCTGGATCCGCCTCCGTATGAGAAGCATGTGAGACAAAAACTGGGCAAAAAAAAGACTGGGTAATGAATTAATAGGGTCTAAAAGAAAGGCTGCGAGGAAAGGGAATGTTTGATGCTGGTTTATGCAAATTGGGGGGTGGATGGGAGCAGAACGTCAACAATGATGGATAAGGAGTGGTAAGAACAAGGAAGAGGCAGATCGAGGAAAATTGTAATATTTTTTGTGAAAATGTTTTCTTGAGATGATAATAATATTTTTAGCCCCTGTTTATCTTCTGGTTCAACGGAAAAATAAATATCGGTTCAGCCCCGGTATCGCTCTTGTTTAACGTCGTCTGAACCGATTTGAACTGTCTATTTAGCTACGAACATTGTAAACATCGTAAACTTCTGAAAATTTGTTTTATTATTTCTAAATTTTTTACATTTACATCAAATTACACTAAACGCTAGAATAAAACTTGGTAAAAGGTTAGTTGCAATTCGACGAGTCGACAAGTTACATATGTTCAGTCAACTTCCTGCAAATGCGCTTAAGTAAAATACGAATTCTCATTAATCAAAAACCGGAACAGAATAAATCGGTTTTCGGTTTCGATTCGGGTGCAATTTTTTCGGTTCGCGTCTGGTTTTCTTTCCGGTAAAAATAACAGTTTTTTCCGGTTTCGGTTTCGGTCCGGATTCGGATCAATGTCTTTATGGGATACTAAAGAAATAATGATAATAAATAGTCTTCGTTCGGGCGAGATTGGGGAGAAATGGGACACACATAGCTTAAATACAAAAAGGTAATGATGAACGGATGAATGTGCATTAGGGTGGATCCAAAAAACTTTTTTTTCGAAATAGGTCGGTGGCTAGTGCTTTAAGTTTGTGGTTGGTGGTCCTTATAACCCATAAGAAATTTCAACTCGATCGGGTTATGTCCTGAGGCTGCGATTTTTAGTCAAAATTTGAGAATTTTGTGAAAAAATGTCAACAATTTGCAATTTTTTCTTATAGTTTTTCGATGTTTCCGAAGTGATTTAATGGCTAAATATTACATATATTGCTTGTATATTGCTTAATAATTAACAATTGATTGAGTTTGAATGAGGAAAAATGGTTTCTTAGTTCGTGAAAATTCTTCAAAACACGCCAAATATACAGAGAGGTTACGGATATTTAGACGTCTACATCAAAAACAGTATTGAATGACACTATGTGTGGAAGAATACTACGAATAAACGAGGCAAACCAAGTTCTCACCCCGAAAGAGAATAGACTACCGCGTATGAATATTTTAAATGTGAACTGTCGCAACCACGAGGAGGGCATTATTCGCCATAAGGAGAACGTGTATCCTTCAAAGACTCATCTGCACCCTCTCTCGAAACCCACTGAATTACAAAGATGCCCTCATCCTCATTAAATTCGCCTTCTGTTACCTAATTTCATGGGATCGGAAAGAGACGTGGCGAAATGACGAATCCATGTTCCTTCCAGGTGAGAAGACTGAGAATTTCCATATAATGGGGGCTGAATACCCTGCAGCCACTACGTTTAAGTATTCGACAGGAATTTCTCCGTCTCCTCCTACGCCT
Organism: Pachydiplax longipennis; assembly: GCA_036926295.1. Classification (NCBI taxonomy): domain Eukaryota; kingdom Metazoa; phylum Arthropoda; class Insecta; order Odonata; family Libellulidae; genus Pachydiplax; species Pachydiplax longipennis. Next base: position 38,801,933 of record JAVFKF010000009.1, on the reverse strand, counting down.
TGCCTTGTCTTTGGAGGCGGTGAACAAGGCAGGCGCCCAAATGTCATTCTAAATCGATAGTTCAATGGCGGTGCCCATTACCTGTTGATATTCACTCTCGTCGTTACCTGGAATGCGACGCGAAATCCCACCTAAGATGTAAGGTGAATGCCTAACGTCTTCTTTTCTGACCAACTCCTCTTTATTCACGCTTTCTGGTTAAGGGAAAACGGCATTCCATAAACTCGGCGCTAGAACTCCACTGGCTCTTGAGTTGGGATTTTTGTGTCTTATACTATATAAATTGGGCCAAAGTGACGAGCTTGGAACATCATCAATCGAAACTAATACTTGATGAGAACTGAGATGACAAATCGGCCAGAGTTACAAAGATGCTGCTTATTTTTGTGAACTACCTTGTGCATTGAAAATAATATTGTTTAAAATGTCCCGCCGGCAGGTACTAACCTGACGGAACTAAGATGTATGTAATTGAAAAAAAATAAATAAATAAAAAATGATCGATGGACAATGATAGAAAAAAAAGGATCATAACTGTCGATTAATTCAAGTCAAACATCATAAATTCTTAGATGACTTCGTAGATGTTAAGCGTCTACTATGAATTAAAGCTCGATCAGATACTGATAAGTAAATTAAGAAAATAGACGCTATGAATAGTCGTTTCAAGATTTTTCCGCGAGTTGTTTCCAAGAGAAACCGATTTGGAAAATAGAATGTGCTACGCTTGTGACTCTACCACAAACTGAAAGGCGACTAGCTAAAAACATACATCTTTGGATGCGTATACGTAGGTGAAACCTAAAACAGTGTCCCCCCACGGAAGTGAAATGATTTTATATATTATTACTAATAATTTCCGGTCACGGAAAGCCAAATGCGGTGGCGTGGGCTGACCACGTATCACCCACGGTGAATGTCACCTGGCTAGGTCAGGTCCCACAAAGGGACACACAACGTGCGTTAAATTCCACAAAGTTACGCTTGAACACATCAATTTACCCACAAAGGGATGTCGCGCCGCGGAAAACAAAACCAAACAAAAACTTATAACTTTTAACACAAGAGGAATCATATTTGAGAAATCAATCGATGTAATTTAACTTTGCTATAAGCAATATGATACTATCGAAACTTTGACAAACGTGAACGATTATTAAGACCAAATAAATGAGAACAAACTTTTCCAATATAATTCCTTGTGGAGAATTGCCTCCTCTATCTAAAGGTTTATCCCAAGTATAGTTCTGATAGTGGAAATCTAATATCATAGAATTCCGATTTATAATGTTCTTGTTACCATCTATGTACAAATTAATTTGTAAACTACATCGTAATAGTGATATATTGATAACTGATATCCAAGCCTATGGAGAGCGAACTCTTCTATTTCGTGAGAAAATTGATTGACAAAACGGTAAAAGCTCTCTGAAAATGAAATTAGAGCAAAAAATAGGAATTAAATGCTTTAAAAAAAATTTAAAAAGTAAAAAATTCCGTGGGAAAAAAGTAAGATTTTTTGTGGAAGAAAAGTAAGTTTTTTCTGGAAGTATATGAAGCTTATTATACCCATTATCGTGTATCATATTCCCATGTCTGCCTTACACGAAGAAACGCCTTCCCACATTAAGTTTATTAATTATCTGCGACGTAATTAAGACTTCAAAGCCTTTGTTAAAAGGCATTGATCATAATGATTCGACAAGGTTTTCAACTACTGAGAAGAAGGTGCTTAAGGGGAAAACTCAACTTTTCTTGCCTTCTGACACCATTAGAAATATCATAGCGAACAACTTGGCAACACATCAAGAAAAACTGATTCCACTACTCACATAAGTCAATATTAACTGATATATAGAAAAATGTTTTCAATGCTTTCAGGCCTGAAAATTTTCCTATCTTCGCATTTTAATGAAGCCAGTCTTAGAGAATCCTATGAAGCGATTCTATGAACCGTTCCGAGAGTTCAGTTCCTCTGAATGACGGGTTAATAGATTAGAAATTCAGCACGTTTTCATTAGAATTTCTCCTCCGTAAAAAACTGCGGATTGCCGAGGCATAATCTCGGGCTGCTTTCGGAAACAATGGGAGGAATTTCGCCACGGAAACCCATGTAATATACACCGCGCAGTAATCTCGGATTTTCATGGCTTTCGGAAACAATTCCGAAGTAGTAAAGTTTAAAGCATTCCGAGGTTGATCCGAAGGCATCACCTGGGATTGGTACAAATATTTATTCTTGTAAAACTATACAGTTTCTAATTCAATCTACTAAAAGAAGATTCGAATGTGTTGGGACGTTTTATAATAACCAGTTGAATTATATTTTTGATTATCATAATTTATTACTTTGCCATTTCTTTTCCCCCGATCATCATGGATTTCAGATTAGTGTGATTAGTAATAGCAATAGAATAATGTACATTTTAGTACATATCCTAAAAACATCATGGTGCATATCCTCAATTCATATTCCTATGCTACAAAACGATAAAAAATTCCCCGCGTTCTATTTTACGGGCCGTATTGTTTATTATGATAACCATCCTAAAAAATATGATTTTTGGAGTCATAAAGATATTAAGATAGCAATAACAATAAACACTTTCTTCGGGCTAAATTAAGGCTAAAAATTACCAGCTTACATTTATAATTGCGGTCGTAAAATATAATTAGAAGATTCCCGCTAAATAATTTACTTGAAGAAGCTTACTCGGAATGCTAGCCTACTAGACATACGCCCCGGGTTCGAATCCTGGCCAACAAAGATGTCGCTGATCAAGATATGGTCTTCTTCAGATGTCACATTTTATGTCCCTCGATGCTATTCTCCAAAGAACTGAAGTTAATGGGGGTATAGGGGAAAATATATTCTTAAAATAAAGAATGCATTGCTGTAATATTTCATTACAGTATACCTCTCCAAACGGTTCAAGAACTTGATCACGAAATTTCACAAGAAAACAAATAAGAACGTCACATGCGATGCGAGCGAATTCGTAAAATTTCGAACATATTCACTCTAAATGAATTTCCAAAATGAGTTCTGCTTCTCACTAAAACCAAAAAAGACGAAACTTATCAGCAGTAAGTCTACCATGCGAGAGCTCCTAAATTAAACGGAAGAGCCACCGTTTCTGATCCATTTGGAATCTTCCATTAGAGATCATGACGACAGAAAGGAGTCGGGAGAGGTAGAAAAACTTGAGTGGGCAGCTTGATTCCCTCAACAAGCTTACGGTACAGAGCGAGGCTCATCCCCGTTGAAGGAGCAAGATTGAGAAAGGAACCAAGAGAGCGCCCGATTTTATCTCTCCGTAAAGTTCCAATCAGATTTACTGTCAGCGGAAGCGGGCGAATGAATTGAATTGCCATATCACGCGGTCGGATCCTTTCCAAGAATGACGGAAAGCTCTCTTCCCCAACACTGAAACAATTAAAACGGTGTTGCAGGGTAAACTCCTCATCAAGACGTCGCACTGTAATTAATTCGGTTTCGGTTTTTCGCTTCTTCGCTTTTCAATGGTAAAAACACCATATGGTTCCGGTTTAGCGCCAGCAGCCTCCTTCGAACCGGTTTTTTCATTTAGAGTATTCAGTTGCAGTACTTCTGAAAGGTTTATATCAAGCCCACATTTGTATGCGACCACATGTCATTAGTCTTTTAATTAATTATTCGTTACGTTTAGAAACTAATTGTAATAAGAGGGCAGTTATTAAACTCTAAAGGTTAATTAATGTGTCGCAGGACGCCTTAAGAGTCGTTATATTTAGAAACAAATAAATAGTTTCTAAATATAACGACTATATATAATAAATAAATAGTATAGTATTTAAATACATAATAAATAAAGATTTTTATATTTGTATATATTTATTATATATATGTATGTTTCAAGAGTTTAATAACTGCCCTCCTATTGAATTGAAACAGGAGGACGGTTATTACACTCTAAACTTCAATTAATGAGTTGCAGGACGCCTGTAAAAATTATTATCAACTATAACTACTGTTAGATTCAAATTAATGTTGATGGTTTAGACCTTCACATCGTGATAAACCATAGTTTAATAAAGAAAGTAAGTATGCGCTAACAAATTTAATTGTTACACTACTATTACCACAAAGAACAGGATCCACAGTTTCCAGTTTCAATGCATGCCATCATCATCAGATGACATAGCAGATTAAAATAGATAGCATCATCATCACCACCTGATGATAATGCTGTGCACTGAAACCCAAGTCGTGCGTATCCTGTTGTTTGTAGTTGTATATAAATTGAAATTGCTAGGGTATTAAAAGTATTCGTTTTCTTTATGCACTCCCTGCCACACGCCAAAAGTCGGCTTGCTGGGTATTCATGTAGATCTGGATGTATACTTATATTTTATTTCTAAATTGATTTTGAATGAGAACCGAAATCGGTTCGTTATTTATAATACTTTCCAGATTCGGTTATGGCTCGAGAATTATAATTTTTCTCCTCGAGTTCCGTCACCTCTCGGGCAAAAATAACGGTATTCTCGGTATCAGTACGGTTTTGGTTCGATGCCCTCCTCTTCAAAACACATGGAGCAAATTTAGCGATCGCAGCACCACGTTCCCAGCGTCTTGAAGTTAACGCGGATCCTTTATTATTTTTAGGGGTTCGGGGCTCAGAGAAAAAAACGTCCCACTTTCCGCGATAAAAACCAGCGAGTCAGCGTTTCGAGATGAAAGGCCCCAAAAATCGAGGTCCTCAGACGGCCGAAAGGACCTCCTCGACCTCCCGAATGGGACCGCTTTTGTGAGAGGAAGGTGGTGCACAGGGGGTCCAACTTGAGCCGTCTCTCGTCAGAGGGCCTCAGCGGCACACGGATGCATCACGGAGGGAAAGCGACCTTCCATCTTGGGGGTGAACCATCACGGACACCTTGTGAGTCGACGGCGGCCATTTTCCCGTTCCAGGGGCGCTCTGAGGGAGGATTAGAGACCCCTATCATAAACTTCACCGCCACATGTGAGCCCTTCGTCGAAGGAGACGTATTTAGCCAGTGGAGACCTACGTGGAATTTTAACGTTGGCACCCTCATGATTGCGGGATTCGGAGATTATGAAATGCTACGCTATTTGTACTTCGGATAAAGTATACTACGCTTCAAGAGCAGTATATGATCTAGGAAATAGCCAAGATTAAAAGAAATTAAGCGATTGAAAGGAGTCTATTACTATTTGGAATATCAGCGGGGTCTAAAAACTTGCAAAGTGGAAGGAGTGATTATATACTCTTTCATCATATACTTATCTTCAAGGAACAGCGATCTTAGTTCCTCAATATTCTCCATTTAATGTTAAAATGCAGATATTATTGAAGATCAGTAATCTCAGTTCCCCAATTCACTCCAATCAACTTTAACATGCAAATATGATGAAAACCCAAATAATATATATGATATGATTAAAACATTAATGGAAACTCTTTGCAATTAATTTGCAATTTGAGCTCCTCTTCAACTCCTAGGTATAGGAAGCAGCTTTGTAAAAACATAACCAATAGGGGCGATTTTTCAAATGCAAATTAAACCTCCTAACATTGACAGTAAAAATAGTACTTTAAATATTTAACTAATAGCCATTGTAACTGTCATATTTCGTTGCCGTGGAAATAACGTTCAAGTGCAACGACATTTAGATAAGTTTTCTGAAATGTCGATATAAATTTTTTGTTTGAGCTCCATGTCTTACCCCAGCTAAAATGCATCCCCCCAATAATAGGTTTCTTAGGGTATTTTGAAGTTAGAAAAAGGAAGTCTTATCACGACGGGTGATGGCTTGATTTATCCCGATCGAGAAATATCAGAAAATTTGTTGGATTATTCTTGTATTTAGAAAAGTCGTGAATTCCGGCAAGAAGACGCTTATTTATCTATTTCCTTCTATTAAATTCAACTGAAATCAATTCAGAATAGAATAAATCACGTCACAGTAATAATCTCTTCAGGATCTCTATATCCTTGAGATTGAGCTTCGAAAGTGAGCATTGAAAAAATCAGGGATATAAGAACACAAAGTACGTTAAGATATAGCCAACTTTTCCTTTCTGTATGAACCCTAGACGTTGACTCGAATAAGATTATGAAAGCAGAGACGTTACAATAGGATATAAAATACCCAAAGTGAAAAGATTACGACATAATCCTTTTATATGAACACAGAATATACCGAATAGAAAAAACTATGGAAACGGAATGCATCGAAAATAAATTTGAACAATAAAATTCGAAAAAACGTATTCTGTATCCATTCAGGAGATTCAAATATCACGAAAAGGCGACTGAATGACAGTAGCCTGAGCATACGATAGCCCATAATCCTGGAAGGAAGTGACAAAACGGTTTCTACCATACAAAGTGATCCACCATCTGAAATCATACTTTTATTGACAAGACGTCCTCTGGAAACGCTACGCTTTGCATAGAATCTCAGAAACATTCAACAAGAACCAGGGGCGAGGGATGGGGATCTATCCAAGCAAGACAATTTGCTAATGAAGTCATAACTAAAAACAGTTTTGCAATACCACTTTGTAGCTATAAATTTGTGGAAAACTTCACAACCTGATTTTAATTCAAGCACCTTGTCAGATCCTAGGAATATTGCTAGTCATCAAGGGTGTAGCTATCATCCCCTACGTTCCCCTTCCTATGGGACCACCAATTATTAGAAGGGGTTAGAATCCCGTAGGTTCCCGACCCCTCATGTACGGCTGCCAAATATATCCAGCACTCGCTTCTGTAGGAAACTTTTGTGTCGACTTGAAACTATCAAACCTTAATCCTTCATTTATAACACCACCGAAATTTAAACTTTTCAACCAGTAATAACGCGAATTCAAGTCAGTGAGGTAGGTGTCGGTATGAGGTTCCGGCGCCGGCTGCTCCGAAATCTGCGGGTGGTACGCAGGAAAAGAAGCAGAAATATTTTTCGCTCCGGTTCAACGGAGAAAACAATTTCGGTTCAGTTCCAATTTGGCTCCTGCCAATTTTAAACAGGTTTGATCCGTTTTTTTGTTATGGCTCCGACCATTGTAATATCATATTTCGAAAGTATTTTTGGTACTTTCATTTCTTACTAACAATAAATTAAGTGAATTTTGGAATAAAATTGAGTAATAGTGTCGAGACAAAGTCTTTACTAAAACTTCCTCCAATAACAGTTAAGTTAAATGTGCACTGTTGATTAGCGAAAATCGGAACGGAACCAAAAATTGTTTCCAGTTTCGGTTCGGGTTCAAGAATTTCAATTTTTCGGTTCGGGTTCGGTTTTTAGTACAACAGAAATTATGGATTTTTTTGTTTCGGTTTTCGGTTCAGTTCGGGTTCGATGCCATAGTGGTACCAGGTACCGATGCCGGCATGGGGATCAAACAATTGAGTTGACTAAAATTAACTATTGAGAGAAAATTTTAATTTCAACATTCCAACATCCATGATGTATGATAAATAATTCATTGTAAGGATTCACGTGAGGGGCTTAATCTCCATGGATTAGAAAAGCCTTCAATCAATCAACCAATGGTTCAAGCGTCCTATGATAGCACATGCTTCACTCATGCCAAACAGAGAATCTATAGCACTATACAGCGGAGCTTAGCGATTGCTCGTAGGGTTATGCGATTAGAGTCGACCTATTTCAATAGCGATGTGAAAGTGATTGAATTTATCGCTATTAAAGCAGACCGTCGATTTAATTACTACATATGAAATATTTTCACACTGCCCGTGAATGTGAGGACCTTAGGGAAAAAACAGGTTGTTTTGGGAATCGCCCATACTGAAAATATCTATAGATATATTTAATCCACTCACGTTTACTTTAGGGTACGAATTCTGGTAAAAATAAGCAGTCGTGGACGATCTTATTGCAATTAATTTGAAATACCTAACCATCAATAGTATAAACTCAAAGAAATTATATTTCATTAATTATATGCGTAACTAAATATTTTTAACTAAATGATTAGATGACGAAACAAGGGAGCGAATAACCGATTGCATTAAATACACAATGATATTTCTATTTGCAATTCTAGTAGCAGCATACCTACTAATAAATAAATACATATAAGAAGCAAAATAAGACTGAGTTAATGCAAATGTCATTCCAATTTCAGTAACAGTTTTTGTTAGAATCCGTTTCATTGTCATTTAAACTAACAAATTTACTAATTTAAAATATCTGGATTTCATTGTCACAATGCAAATTTATTATTTCAACCATCAGTCACACATAAAAAACCCACTAGCTCTCATGAGTAGAATCGCGCGAATTAAGGAACGAAAAAGTCCACAAAGATCACGATTTAATCAGGAAATATTTTCGAGGATCCTTGAAAAACATTCCGGAGAGCGCACGCTTGGCGACTTCCGCAGGCGAATACGCCGGAGAAGCATCACGGCTGCCCGCGCACCAAGGCTACTCGGTGCGCTACGTACCGTGCAGTTGCCGCGCGCGGAATCTAGGACGACGGACTCCCTGCTTCTATCCTTAGCTTTCCGTTAGGAGCGCGATGAAACTAATAAAATTCCGCGGCATGCACGCCTCTCGCTCAAGATCATCGGATTCATCAATATGAGCGCATAATGGCCGAGGACGGAAATCGGTCTGCGAAAGTGAAAGGGGATAATCCGGCACACAATCGGTGGAAGACGGCACTCGGTCGAAACGTGACATTCTGTGGGTTTGCGCCTACGCTTCTCCAGAGGGCTGCTTTCGCCATATCACACCGCTCTTTCCTATTCTCCGCCGATGCAGACGTGAGGCAAGAGGTCCACCTTCCTTCGTTCACCTTACTTAGAGAACGCAACGCTGCAGCAATTCTTAATTAACAGCTCTACCTTTACGAATTGTACATCTCTTCCCTCACTACGTATAGCTGCAATTTTTCTACATAAGAAGAATTCTGGATGAAAGTTTTAATTTAGCAACTTTCACGCAAGTAGTTTATTAAAATTCACCATGCTTCCTACTAAAGATGAATAATTTTTCAACTGGTACATAACTTATACGATAAATGATATTAAATTAACCTAACTGGTTAAAAGGGCTGTATCGAGTTGCACTTAGATTAACTGTTCTATTTACATCTACATCTATATACGTACCCAGCAAGCCGCATTACGGTGTGTGGCAGGGAGTGCCTGCGCCATGACCTTCCTAATCGATTACTTTCGCGTATCGTTCTTGGAAAAATTAATTCTTGAATCGACTGGTTCTAGAATCTATTCCTCTGGTCTTTCCCGCAGTATCAGAACGGTCTATATGACAAGGAGTACGCATAATATCGGGTGTATCTTCTATGAACGTACTCTCTCTGTGAATTTATTAAGTGAATTAAATCTCTGAATTCCCATCCTGACTCCTGAAGTATCTGTGTAACGCTTACTGATTTGTCAAGGTAATTCTTTACAAAACGTATTGCCTTTCGCTGCACCTTTTCTAATTCGCGAATACAATGCTTTTCAACCCATACACTGCATGCTTACTCGAAGTGATGCATAACTAGCGCAATTTTTCTTTCTATAACGGCATCGCTCACAAAATTAATCTGTTCTAGATGTAGAATTTCAGTCATAAGCAAGGAGCGGGTTTACGCTAATGGCTATTTTGGATTCCGTTTCTTAGCTATTTTTGTTAAACTTGATTTTCTTTCCCGCCGATTATTTATTCATTTGGTTGCGGCCTCTGAAGATGATTCCATCGAAATTGAAATACTAATTAGGTAAAAGCTGCTTTTTGACGTTGATCAGAGTGGAATTTTACTATTATATTTTGCTATCAGTTTGGCCTTCTCGACTATGAATTATCATTCGCAATGCATTAAATGCACATTTATTTCGCTTGGCACTTCATTCTGTAAGTGAAGAACACATAAAAATGACAGTTCAGTCGGAGTTCCGCAGGCCAAAAAAACTATCTCGCTGGCCATAGGTCCGCCACCCCTGCTTTAGTATGCCTTTCCAATTAGTAAGATGAGCTCCATTGCGGAAAAAAACAAAATTCATCAATGAAACTCTATTCATACATATACGATATATGTATGAATACTCTCCCTTAATGGCTTTATAGTACTTCAATTAATTGTCTTTATTTAGGCGAAATTGAAACTAAAAAGTCTCTTCTTCCATCTAACCTGTCGTCAATTACATTGATAAAATCATTAATAAGTATCATTAAATCTTAGATTTCTTAAGAAAAAGGACGAATTTACTTCAATGAAAAGATGTGCTATGTTGATATATACAAACACACAAAGGTGACATGTCCACACAGCATACGCTGAACGGCTGTTTGCAGGATACGGATGTAGATGTATGTATATGTTTGTACAGGAATGCATGTGTTCAAACATACGCATATCAACACATACATGATCTTCGACAACGCTAATCCATTTCGAGGTTGGAACAATACCGTTATCGTTAACTAACGATATTCGTTCATGCTTTCCTATACTTGCACATATCTTTCGTTACTGCAGGTCTCCATACCGCTATTATTTTCGTTCCAGTTGATAACCGTCGGATTTCTGTCCAGTTCTGATTTCGCTCCGACAGCAATCGTCAAACCAAGGTTCTAACCGTTCTCTTTCCGATAAAACAACCCCTACGCAAGGTTTACAACATTAGGGGCCTTAAATAACATATTTTAATTATGATTTCCTTTTCAATATTGCTCAAATGATGGAAATGAAATTTGACTTAGCACATTAAGTTGTGCGACCAAACCTAAGGTTATACAAGAAGTGAAAAATTGTGACTTGGCTGGGACTCGAACCCAGGTCTCCCACTTTCCGGACGGGTATTCTATCCATTGAACAACCTAGGATAGAATACCCGCCCGGAAAGTGGGAGACCTGGGTTCGAGTCCCAGCCAAGTCTCAATTTTTCACTTCTTGTATAACCTTTTAAATATTGATTAGAAGGAACTAACAAAAGAATAAGCTCAGTTATTGAAAGTTAATTAGTTGGTTGAAAGTCGTCGTTGTACAAGTCCATTAAATACAGCTACTGTTACACTTTATGAAAATACGAACCGATAATCGGCGCGAAAAATAATGGCTTCAGATTTCGGTTCAGATTGAAAGATTTTATTTTTTAACTTCGGTTCGGTTTTCACTCCAAAAAAAAAAATTCTTCTTTCAGGTACCCTTGACCGTTAGGCCCTAAGCTAGCGACTAATGGTGAATCTGTCCCTGATTTTAAAAATCACCTTTTATCACTAAATTCTGACAAACCTCTTTTTCATGATGACCACGATTGGGAACAAATTCCCCGGTTCCTTCCCTACCCTTTCCTCGTGGAGTTTTTAGAATCGTACCTGTCATAAGCAAGAGCACTGCGTTGTTGCGAAAACATCACTTTCAATCCGAAAGCCTCACATAATGGCTTTCAAAAACAAATATCAGACTAAATCCCGATATGCCTTATGCTTTATCAAATCAATTTCCCCACAGTGGATACAAGTGACCCCCAGCCCGCGGCCCTTCGCTCCCGATAAACTATACCCCTCTCTGTATTTGATATCTGTAATTTTAACAAATTTATTGTTATCATTATTGATATTCACCCATAAGGTGCAATGTTTCACTGATATCAAGTGCTATCACAATCAAATAAATGCGGCAGGAACAATATCCAATAGAATTTTAATTTGAATTAACTAAAACATTGCTTCAGAGCTCTGATATCCTTCCAGAATAATGTAGCTTAATAGAGCAGCGAGTATGGGAGGTCTTGGAGTATGAGAAAGGAAGAATATACGAAAAACTATCGTTAGGAACTTATGATAAAACTTGGACTCTCCAAAAAGTTAGCAAAATAAGTATTCACCAAGTCTTACGAAACATTAGAGATAAACTTTCGAGACGAACCGAAAGAAAAGAATACACCTTTACAAAATAATTCAGATATTAAATAAGGTATAAATAAAATTTGGACATCACCTAAGAGTTAATAAGGCTTTTTTGAAAAGCAATATCTTAATGCGATTTTCCGTACATTTAATTTATGTACCATGCGTGTTTTAGTCCACTGTGTGAAATTATTTAGGACTTATGTTCCACATTCTGATATCAATGACTTCAACGCATTATTCTAGAAATGCATTTTGGTTTGCCGGACCATGGCTATGAATACTCAAAGGTTTATTTCCGAAATCAAATATCCCTTGCTTGCCTCAGGGATAGATAAAGTGCAATAAACACCGAGACCAGGCAGAAATTAAAGTGGGAAGTAACGATCCATAAAGGTGATTTAAACCTCTTTACCGACTATGTACAGTTACACCTCCACTACTAATGTAGTCCCTAACGAAACTACTACATTTCCGAGAATGATGGACTATAAAGCAGAATTAATGGCAGATAATTAGGTAAAACAGTCAATTTTTAATCATATTTGGAACACAAGCACATGTTAGCACGTTTAAACTTCGTAAGCAGGAAAGTATGAGGTATGTTACCAATTCATCAGACATAATCGGTTCGGAAAATGGCGGTGAATCAGATTCGTGATCCTTCAACATGAATTGCGGAGTATATTTCACTTCTTGATACGTTTTAGAAAATCTGCAGTCACCCGACTAAAGGATATCATAAACAGCAACCTCTCACAATGCACATATATAAGATAGGTTAAAGACTAACTATGGAATTACCACGAGCGAAGTTACTTTGCGCTAGTTAGACCCCACCTAAAATATACATGCAGCACATGAAAGCCCGCAGACAAGGGTTGCATTCGTGAATTAGGGAAGGTCCAAAGCAGATCCGCTCGTTTCGTTAAGAATTTCTACGTCAAATCGATAAAGCGTAACGAAGGCGATCCTTGACATAGGTTGGGAATCTTTGGAAGAAATATCACGGAAACAGATGCTAGAACCAGCCGACTCAAAGATTCACTATTTCTGCGAACGATTTGCGTCTGAAGCAGATTAAAGAAATGGACTTACGGTGCATAAGTCCTCTACCACGGGCCAAAAGGCTGCTCGAAGAGTACAAATGTACATGTAGACGCAGATAAAGTTCCAAAATACTTTAATAAAACAGTAAAAATACTTCGAAGTGGTTAACGAATCTCTTAGGATAAGATATCGATACAATAAATTGAACCTGAAAAGTTCAAAAATCGCTAGCTTTAATTGTTCCGTCCATTTTATCCTTCCGCAGTTTCTGGAAATACGAGAGTAACACGGGATTAACTCTGCCTGGAGGAGTGGCGTAATTATCGACGGTGACGGCGACCAGAAGCAACGACCAGCAACGTCTCCATCTCTCCTCACGGCCAATCGAATTAGCATTCCACCTGCTCATGATTACTAGTATTTGTAACTCTAACTGATCGGGATGTGAATCTTAATCTACACCAAGGAAGTAAATTCATATCATAAAAAGAATCCTCATTATTTATCATCCAAAATATATTTATCCTATTTCAGGAAAAGAAAATGTTCTTATGAAAACACGTCAAATAAATAAAGATACTGTTCGGTAATAATTCATGCCACGTAAAAACTGGTAATTAGGATCACGTAATAAAATCAATATTGGCAGACGTGACTTCGTGGATAGCCGTTATCTGCATGGAAAATTTACTAAGTGTCTCATTCTGCAAGATGACGTAAATCTTAGAAAATTTATGTTGACATCTAGGAATTCAGCAGGCAGCAATAAACTAATTTTTGTAAATTCATTGCGAAATATACTAATAATATATAAATCGCAGTATGAAATAAATTTCATAAATGTGGAAGTTTCATCCTAGAACAATTCTAACTACAAAACAGATGGATCCGTAAAAAGATACACCAATTATGTAAGTGGAAGATCTAGATCATTAAAAGTAATGGCGCAAGAACGCCTGATACAATGAACTGGGAGGAGGTAGAGGTAACTTTTAAGAAAATATGGGACTGAGAATGACGAGAAAGCTCAACAGGAATGCTAAAATTTATAAGATATTCTCGTGTACATGGTGACTACCAGGGTAGAATTTAAAGAGTCGGACTAAATGAAACAATACAGGAGGAATTGAAATAAAATTTTCTTACGAATATGTTATAGAAGAGGAACGTGAAATCGTTGAAACAGCATTAATAATCATCGTGAATGATTCATGTAAAGTTTTACTATCATTTAAGTTAATCATCAAATACATTTAGAGAGTCATCACACTGCATAACATTTAAAAGCTTCGGCATTCTCACTTAAATTGATTCCCATAATGCATAAGAGTTAAGAACTAACCAATCAAGGCCGTTCGCAACCAAGTTCCAAAAGTAGTTTATAAGTTGGATGGATAAAAATTTATATCAACTTATATATCCATTAAATTAAATTTGTTTGAATAGTGAAGATATAGCAACTTACTAAAATTTAAATGTCAACAGATTATAAAGGATTATCAACTCTTTTCAATAGAATCACAATTGTAAAAATAAGATCGACCTCATGTAGTAAATGACAGAGTTATCAAATTTGACTGGAAGGAATCACTTATACACAATAATAATTCAGCAAAATTTATACCAACTTTGCTACAAGAAATCGCCTGAAGATACGAAAGAAGTAAAAATTACTTTCCTAGGGTCAAATTTAACTTCTTGCTTGTTAATCAACAGTTTAATAATCACTTTCGAAACTGTTGCATGACCATTTCCGGTGTTAAAGTTAGCTGCTTTAAAAATAAAAACTTGCTTAAATCTGATTTATAAGAAATATTTAAAAGTTACGTTCAAGCAAACGAGAATTGAATTTATTAAATAAAACATTCGAATTTAAGCGTGAGATTATATTAAAAATTATATCGAATGAAATAAATTTCTGCAAGATGAATGCTCCTACATTTAACCAAAAAAGAAACGATAAATTTCGTTTTAGAGCTACCAAACCTGCTGTTCGGTTGAGATGAACAATAGACACTTGGAAGTATCAAACGGATAGAAATGTTTGACTCCCGATTATCACTTTACTTTAATGGAGAACTTTGCAGAAACCTTTCTTTCTGCAATACATAACGAAATTGGACGTATAAATTAAACTTAATGACCGACATTTCGGAAAAACCATCATACCACTAACATACGTCAAGCGTAACCACACTATGAAAACGAATTCAAAGAAGGAAGCGAAAACAACATTTGTGCGCGGAAGTTCGACCAAAATGCTTCATTCCACCCCCTTGAACTAAAAAAAACCGAAATATATTCCTCCTTACAAATTACTTGCGAAACCTTCAACAAAACGTCTCTCAGAGTACCCCTTCAAAGAGGCCATTTCCTTTCAATTCACTTCCAACAATGAGCATATGAATATCTCATTTATTCGACGCTCATAATTGGAAGGAAGAATTTATTTCATGCACGCGTCGCCCTTCGAGTCAACGAAAGGAAAGCTATATTATCGATCGAGAGTACGGAAGAGAGAGAGAAGGGAAGGGGCAGGGCGAGAGGGTTGGAGACCCTGAGGAAGGGTGGGGACAAGGAGCTGAAGAGCTGCGAAAGAGGGGAGCATTATACATAAATAAGAGGAATAGAAGATTTGGGAAAGGATATACGACGGAAAAAAATTATTTATTCTGATATAGGTACGACTCGGCCCCGACACGAGGTAAGTCTTCGTGAATTTTCGGTCTGAAATTTAAGTAACGAAGAGAAACGAGGAGGATGAAACGGTAAAGAACGACGCAGGTATTAATTTTGAATAAAGAGACGCAAAAGAAATGTTTTATCCCTACCTTTCCATGTAACCAACTCGTTAAGTCGATACAGGTACGATTTAAGCCCGCCGAAGAAGATTTCGGAAGCGAGATGCGGCAGAAATACTACTTGTTCTTATGTAGCTAAGATTTAACCTTAACATATGTGTTAAATATGCAGTATTTTAAGTTTCAGATTAAGATAAAACACGAGGAGAAATGGTTGAGTACCTATTTGTTATTAAATATTATTTGTTCTTATATAGCTAAGATTTAACCATGACGTATGAGTTAAATATTCAGTATTTTTAGTTTCAGATTAAGACAAAACACGAGGATAAATGGTAGAGTACCAGAGAAGAACATAAGTATTAATTTCAGACGTTAATGAAAGATTAACTACAAACTGGCTATCCAACCTGAAAAGAAACGAAGAGCAAAGCGAAGGAACAAATTAATGCTATATAAAATGGCAACATTACGAATAATTATAATCTTTAGTAATATTTACAACTTAAAATATACTAAGATATCCAAGGGTCGAAGGAAAAAGAATGCCAAAAGGCTCCCGCTGAAGATGTAAAGGTCTACCTAGATGATTTATTTAGATTTTCATTTCTTCCGCTACGCAGATTTCTGAATTGGAATTCCTCTCCAACGTAAGACAAGAAACAACGCCGCTCATAGAACAAGAAATTGAGTCTGAATTTCTATGAGAGACTTTTGTGAATATGAATTAAGTCTCTTTTTCTTCGGCAAATAAAGTGAAGAAAACGAGCAAAGAAATTTATAACTGTTTTTCAAATACAAAAAAATGGAAAAGCTTAAGAAGCAGATGCACAAATCAAAAATGCTGAATTACACCGATAAAAGGAAACTGATACAGTGTTTAAAAACAGCAAATGAATTTTATGAAATTCGCAATGCTGTTCAAGAGATGTTCTGGCCGAAAAATGGATAGAGCAACCGACCGACAATTGGGAAATCCGAATTTGAGTCAGGTCAAACATTTTTACGTCAGCTTTTGCAATTGATGTGCTAAGGCAGCTTAAATCCATTTTCGTGTAAAATAGTTCAAGGATTACCTCTAGAGCTCTGTTCATTTTTTATCCATATTTTCTACAGCTAAATTGCTTAAAATATACATACATCACAATATGGTGTAAGGAATGCCTCGAGGCTTCCGGATAGCCATGCGGACAGTGCGTTCGACTTTGGTGAAAACGGCCCTTGGTTCGATTCCCGGAGTGAGCCCTTATGCGAAATGACCTCAGCTGTCGAAGTGCTTCTAACCAAACAACAAACAAAGGCATGGATATATTCACATCACGAAGCCGAGCTATCCAAATGTAATCCAAGTAGCTCGGTAACATTTACCAAAACGTTTAATTCAAATGGTCATAAATAAGCAAAAGGAAGATTTTAAAAGCATGATAAAATGATTAGATATTATGCACAGTGAAACGGCAGACCAGATACTTAGAGATTTTTCAAAAATAAGCGCTTCAGAAGCACAAGGAAAGCTCTCAAAACAGTGCAGGATGAAACTAAATAAGACGTAACAGCCGAAAAATATTTTCTACTTTTTTCAATGACATGTGACCGATAAGTTGTTGGAGGAGCAGAAATCGGAAATGAAGAGTGAGAGCTCGCGAAGGAGTAATAGGATTTGCGGCAAAGGGTTACGATGAGGAGGGAATAGGGAAATAAGGTTGACAGAGACGCGAGCGAAAAGGAATTCCGCCGGACAGAGCAAACAGAATAAAGAAACAAAGTGAGTTTGGGAATGGAGGCATCACTCATGTAACGACGTTAATTTGTTACGCGAAACAGAGCCGCGCCGCTGTCAATAACACATAAGTTTAAAATCTATTCGATGAGTGAAGACTCTCGGGAAAAGGAAATCCTTGTTCTTGGAATAAATCCATCTCGAATACCTTGAAAATCCAGAAAAATGCCACCAAACTCTACATGTCGAATTACTCTACTGTTTTTCGAGGTCATTACGAATCAGCTATGCGAAAATGCGTTTTGAAATTCAAATGCAATGCAGAGCAGTAACAGAATGAGGCACTCTGCAAAGAATGGAAATAATCCTATTCTAGTTAAAGGTCAAGAACGAAGAGACCTCTCCATTCAGCCTGCGTAAACGAAATGATAGCTTTAAAAACTATGCAGGAAGATTCTGCTAATTACTCGGAGGAGAAAAATCATGAATTTCTGAAATTATACTCTGCATTCATACGAGAAGGATGATTTGAAAGGAATTACAACTTAATTATGCTGTTACCTTAACAAAGTGTTGAAGTACTTTTGATAATTTCATCACATTACCATACGGGAAAAGGTTCCAGCGTCATGAATAATATCGTTGCTACTATTCTTAAAACATATTTTGCGGATATCATCTTTATACTCGTCTTCGACGGGAAATTAATTCGTTTATTCTGATTTCAAATAAAATTCGGTGATATAATCAAGTGTACCTGAATATTAAAAAATTCAAATAAGGTTTACGTGTGTGTTTCTTATCCAAAAAATAATTTTACTCAATTACGAGAAAAAGGAGTAACATTAGTCTTAATAATTTTTAGCTGCTATAATCGAGAAGGACAGTATTGGAAATTTCTTATGACGAACATCACATGCTTACATTAACTTTCTTAAAAACTGAATAATAATTGGAAAATCATTTAATAATACTTGATTATTATGATAATTAATTGGAACTTCGTTTTTATGTTAAATACGTTCTTTTTACAATATTAATACTTGTAAGAACGCACTTCACAAGTTAATACATAAAAATGCAAATTATTATACAAATTATATACATTGAACCATTATCAAAATAAATCACTCAAACATTTTTTTAATAAAGTAGTATTAAGTTGCAAAACTGTGACGCTCAAAAAGTATTATAACGAAATTCTCCATTGTATACGAAAGCTACTAGACAAAATACGAGCCTCAAAATTCTATTCACACCGCTGTATAGTTTCCTCGGAGAATTCTATTTAAATTATGCCCGCGCTCCTAAGCTAGGCCGACAGTATCACAACATTCATTCTCCATACACTGATATCTATTCGGCGCGTTCCTCCGTACCCTTCGCTGTTTCCACCATTCAGGTTCCTCAAACCTGCCGTGAAACCACATAAGGTCACGGAAGAATCGCTTAACGATAAGGCCATCGACACATGGAATGCCCCGTAGTACGCGCACATGCATTAAACAATGGCTCCATACGTTGCGGTCGTAACGTATCCTGATGTGTGTATCTCTAAGCTCGTGCATGCGAAGCGGTGCGAATCCGCGCTAGATTAGGGGGAGTACGGCGTGATCCCGAGCATCCTAGTTCCGTTATTCTCCAAAGGTATAAACAACTTTGGGGAGGCGGAGAGATCGTGTTTGTTTACAAACATCTACATCGCTACCCGCAAAATCAACGAACGATCAAGAGAGAGCCTCAGACAAATTACAAAGTTGACAATTATCTTGGGGTTATTTAATTGTGACAGCACACTGATTAATTTATTCTTTTGTTACAATAGATTTATTTCTTTAACTGGAATTATTCCTACGTCATAAGACGTCACACTCATTAATTTTCGCTGAAAAGGAATGCAATGGCGGACTTTCCAACTCCCCGATTCCCCTTATATCTTAGAATATGAAGTCCTTCTGAACTTGAAAATGCAGCCAGGCTTACGAAACCAATATTGCAGTAAAAGTTCAGAGGTAAACTTCAGTTTTTTATTGCAATATCTTACTACCAAGTTACGTCTTTATTTATTGCATTTATTTTCATCGGTCAAGGACCACACTTGGAGAAAACAACAATCAAGATATCAGCTATTTCTAATAAATTACAAGAAGAAAATAGAACTGAATGTGCAAAAATTGAAGGCAAGACAAAGAGTAGAGTGCTGTGGGTCTTGTATTTTTTCTTTGACATCATTGGTGTAACCTTAAAATGAAAACCGAAGCAATAACCCGGAATTGGATTATTCTTACAGTAATCCATTAGAGAACGATGTAGTAAAAATTGCAATGCTAAAATAAAATTAATACGTTCAATCTTGACTTTGTGGAATAGTCCTCTAACCATCTTAAATCAAACAGACTTATTAACTATCGAGATTTTACAAAAGAACAAGGCATTTTCACTAATGAATAATTGTTCCCCAATCCCTCTCTTCTTCTTTCCCTATCCATAACGTTGTTCCCTTCTTAAACCCCTACCCATCTCCTTCCTCTCCATCTTACCTCTCCCTTCCTACTCATATATAAGTTCGAATTTTCTGTACTATTTTGCCAGAAAATTTTAATACGTTAACCTAACTGGTAGCGATAATAATTATACTGAGGAAGTTACTTAGTGCGTTTAGTTTAAGATGGTCATTGCAATGCTATAATTTCTTTCTTGTACTTTTGGAGGAATGCTTTTCGTGTAGGATCGTCTCGATTTACCGACGCCCGAGGTAGAGTATCTTCATGTTGCCCATGCATATATGCATAGGTTAAAGAGATTTTGAAAAACACAGTTTCCCTCAGTATTAACATAGTTCATTTTGTATTTTAAGGGGTTTCGATAGTTTCCCCCGGGAATCGAACTGCTATCATCGAAGTCAAAGACGTTGCCCATTTAGTTATCTGGAGGCCCCAAATATTCCTATGAATATGGTAATAATTACATTAAGTTAAAAAGGAGCTAATGATAAACGAATAATCTTTCTGTTAATAATTACTGTTTCTGTAACCGGAATGTTCAATATGGAAAAAGTCGAGAACGCTGTTATATTGCTTGTTGCTAGAAGAAGAAATTCACAAAGATTTATTAATTTCTCAACCTCGATAACAGTCTCCCTTGTACTGTTTCCAGATATATTTCTTGCACCAAAGTCGCGCATAATTTGCGAAGAAAAGGATTCGTTCCATTTACGGTAAGTTGATGATGCAGCAGATACAGGGACAAAACTGGACGGAGTTATGACCAGAGTGACACATAGAGCGAAGATATCTACGGTACGATTCCCACTATTTAAGTGAATTATCGAGCAGTTCGCTTCTCAACTTAATGTCGGAGATAGAGGAAGGGAGCGAGCGGAGATCTCGGAATCCCTTACGGCAGAGAAGAGCGGATTCTGTGATAGACCTTCGTGTTAAGCGATATCAAATCCTATCTCTTATCCACAATCTCTCAGAGAAAAAAATTTCTACAACATTAACTAATGAAGCTTTTACTTCCTTGCGATTGAGGAGGAAATAACTTTGCAAAGTTCCACTTTACGGTTTAATTTCTTACTGGCAACCGGTTTCGGACTATTTGCTTGATAATGGACAAATAGTCCGACACCAGTTGCCAGTCAAAAATTAAACCATAAATTGGAACTTTGCTAAGTTATTTCCTCCTCAACCGCAATTTTTATAAACTTTTGAGATCTACGTCAACGTTCCTGTATTTACTTCGTTTCTTCTTTAGCATTCTGTTTTTATACACTAACCTGTCAAATCACATCATACAAATTTTTTATCAAATAACATGCTTCAGTTTTTCTGTTTATTCAGGTGGGAACCGCATGAATCTCACAAAAAATTTAAAAATTAAAAATATTAAGTAATAACAAAAGTATTGTGGACAATAATAATCCAAAAAAGTTGAGTTGAAATAATCCAAACGTTGAGTTAAGTGAGGGAAGATAGTTTTCTGCCATGCCAGCAACTCTATTTTGAAATTTCCATATAGAGGTAGATCTTATGGTCCTTAGCTCGCACGATATCCTTAAATCATATACGTCCTACGACTAAGGCACAAAATCTATGAAACACCAACAAGCAATGCATCAGAGGTCTAACAAGACTGTGTCTTCGATGTTTAACTCACTCTAGTGGACACCAAAACCAAAAGATTTCCTATATAAAGCAACGTCACGTGTTACAAAATACTAATCACCAGAAAGAAAAAATATCAACAACAGCTCTCAAGTAAAGTGAGTTCAACCGTCCATTTTGTCCTCGAATAGCCAAACGCATTTGCTTTCGGCGAAAACGATCCTATGTTCGATTCTCGCTGAGGATCATGATGTTGACCCAGCATTGCGTAGTAATTGGGAAGGTACTTGATTGAATAGGTCCAATCGGTCTATAAAAGCCAAACACGGCGATGTAGGATTCCCTACGCTGGCCATTGTGCGGACGAGGAATGGCAGACCGTATACCTAAATAGGATGCCGCACCATGGGTCTTACTTTAATTTTACAACCTTCGAATTCTGAATTACTAAAATATTTATTCCTCATAACAGCTTTCGTATCAAGTTATTCCGATAATAATAATAAAAAAATCGTCTTCATTGCGGGGCGAGATTGAGACAAAGTTGTCTCTTCTTCCATCTAACCCTTTATCATCATATAGAGAAAAGAAAAAATAACAAATATATATAAAGAGGAATCGAAAGAAAGGGAAGTAATGAAAAAAGGAATATAATATGGGCTAAAATAATTAAGTCTTCTCTAAGGAAAAATATGACCCAGGAGGAAAACATCCACAAAAGAAGAGGGGTGCGAAAGACCTGCGAAACCTACTGATAGAAGCAACTAAAATTTAATAGAAGGAAGGAAATAGAAAATGAGAAGAAGAAAGGAAGTTGTCAGCAACATGTCGGGAAAAAGACGTTAGTTACGTTAGAAGCACACAACAGTAACGGATATAAAATTAATTGAAAGCATTAAATTTATCAATAGGAAAATCATTCTCGTACTCTTAACATCATTATTATTTTATTATCTTTATTAGAAGAAGATAGGCTAGGGAGAAAAGGAAAAAAAGACAGGAAAGATTTGATTTGGCCTAATCAATGATAAGGAGTGAAATATTTTTAGAATCTCAAACCTCAGAAGATATGTATCTAATACAAAAAAGAGGGAGTTTTTATGCCCGTTTAACAAATCCAATACTACCGTTCAACACATCACTGCGGCTTTGATTTTTCGAATATTTAATTGCTATCTCTATGGTGAGCTTTACGCAGCTTCTGGAGTGCGCATTTCTACAAAATTTATTTTCAGTGTATTTACAATATTTAAGAAGGAAAATTCTATTGGTGAGTAGCATTAAACTGTAGAGTTGATTACATTGCATGCATGACCACCTAAATCGACCACATTATGATTGGTTTGGAGAAATTTCCTTGTGATAATAAATTTTTTGCCTTGGTGTCATTCCGAAATAAATTGGAAATTCTTCGACAATAAATTAAGATATAATGTCTGATTATCAAAAATAACTGATCAGTGAAATTGATGAGGGCTAATTCATAAAAAAATAAAGCAAATTATAATGAAAACCGTCTGGCTTTAATTAAAATTTTTATCTTCAACACCCATTAAGCTGTGAATCATTCTTATCAATGCGAATTTCACCAGATTCGCGATAAATTCAGTTGCAAAATCATCCGAAATCTTTGCTAGGTTGATAGTTTCATAAAAAGCATTGTCTTTAATAACAACTTTGTAATCTGTTTACGGATATCATTTCCATATAATACTTCAAAACCTCAAAACAATGTTCTTGGAACCCATTCTTATTCAAACTACCCATCTCATTACGTTCTATTTCTGAGCAACGAAACAATACACTAAAAGTACATTAATGAGTGAGCTTCATCACAATAGCATGAACTTACACGATCTCGAACGAGAAATGCAAATCTTAGTACATCTACAGTACAATCTACAAAAATGGACTTCCAAACACAGACGTGGGGAACCTGCGGCCATCAGACAAAATGTGGACTTTTTGGTCATTCAGTGCGGCCTATCTGTAACAAATGCTAGTATTTAAATAATGCAGTTATACAGTCTTGCTAATGCCACTAATCGAAAAATAGAATGTAAAATGTATTCTTTTTCCGTTCACCCAGAATATGAATTCATTTTCTCGCGTACAATTTCGATCTTCGACCATCTGATGTAGACAATACGCAACTTATGAACGGCTTTATGGTTTTATAAGTTAATACGCTTCATACAGTAACCTTACAAGAAGAAATATTTGTTGTAATATGTGGTAGTTATGTAGGGAACTGTGGAGAAGTAAGGGATTGCTTGATAGGGTGATGTACGGTGGGGTTCTGACCGCTACGGTAATCGAGAGGGCCCATCATGAACCCTGAAAAATCCAGATAAGGCAGTTATGTATAATATTTTGCATGTATTACATAGTTTTTAGGTAAATATTATATATGTAGGTGAATATATTTAATAATTTTATAGAATTATCTTTTTATCGTATATGCACAGCACACTTATTAGGTTTAATCGTATATTCATAAGGTAGAGATAACTGTCACAAGCCTCACAGCCCACCACCAGTTTATTGCTAATAATAATATTTAGTCTATCTTATGCAGCCGAATGGTGAATACGGCCTTTCACTGAATAAAGGTTCCCCACCCTTGATCTAACAGTTTATTGTTTCTTAAATAAAGTGCGCTGGCGAGAAATAAATCCTAGCGGAATATATCGACGGAAAAACCTTCGATAGAGAATGAGGTCAAAATTTTACGGCGTCGTAACTCTGAAAGGTCATTGTGCCAAGCGTCGTTAGTCCGGGGACGCCTGCATCTGCAGACTGCGCATTCTCTGCCAAAGACAGAGCGAAGGTCGCACAGAAATGCAGTCTCATTCTCCATCTTAAAATTTTTATCGCTCAAGGGGACGGCCGCCGGTGCTTACGTCAGAGGAAGAATGCAACTTTCCTTCAAAAGAGTGACGCCTCATTCTGTACACCCCCGTTGAATTAATTCTCACCGGCGACGTATTTAACCTTACGTCTTACGGCGAGTGATCACCATCTCGGATGATGATGTCACTAGCAGATAAGTTTCCGTCGAGAGCAAAACTGAATTATTTATCAACAATCGTGCACGTGTCAGTTCAACCATCGAATTTTGAGACGCGATATCTTTCAGCCGAATTATTTCGATAGAATGAGATCAACACCGCCATCCTATTGAGTAAATTAAGAGAATCAAAACGAAGAAACCGAATTATCATAAAGTAAACATTCGGATATCAAAGCGGTAAAAGAACTCGAGATTCCGACTCACTTAGCGAGTCTCGTTGAACATCACAATCAACTGCAGATGCAATTCAAGGTTCACTTTTTATAGCATTGATACTCAACTTCCCCTTTTTCATATATTTACTCCTCATTTTCAAGTGCGAAGTAATTCTGACATAAAAGCGATGCCGCTCTGAGTTATATGTATTTGATTAATATCTCAATTATCTTCACTTAGGGACTCGGCGGTGGAAAGGTTTCAATGAGAGCTGGCTTGAACTTGTATAAACATTTTTAAGGAAAACGATCAGCCTTGGAACTGTAAAAGCACTGAATTCCATATCTATTCTTTCTTAACAATTCCGAAATTCAATATTAGCAAATAGAGTTTTATACGACATGAGAATTCGGATTTTGCCGCACTAGCTTAAAATATGCATGACCTTGAATTTTCGTAAGCGTTAATAATTATCGATGGAGCTGAGCATCGTTATAAATAAATCACCTAAGTTCTATTCCAGATCACGTCGCATATTTACTGTAATTCCTTCAAAAATATGTCCAATTTTTTTGAGAATAGTACCGATTTCTGGACAGTTTTCTCTTATTACATAAGTAAAAACTCTAATTTCATTCAAGGCCGATTCATGAATGCCATAGATATGCCTACTAACCCAATCATATCCAGTTTTCATGTTTGGAGACCTTTAATTCCTCTAATTAAGTCTCCTAAGCACTCGAGAAATATAAGAATTTGGTGAAGACATTCTGTGGTTAGAGTTAACACCACATATTAAAAGATACATACTATTCAAAAATATTTTACCTTACTGATTGACCACTCTTATAATCAAAAAGGTTAAAGTTGTATCTATTTATTTCTATCCTATCAATTTCTTACGTGACCACATAATAAATTATCTTCAGAAATGCATTTTCACTCATCTATTACAAATAAACAAATTGTTTATAAGACGCTCTGTTCTATATGAGGTTGGAGAGTTTCAGAAATTTCCAGATCTGAGAGACCCTACTCGCGAGTACTGAATAGTGGAAGATGAAGCTACTCCCCGGATACAATGGTTTTCGGATACCGAGGCAGTAGTGAATATTTTTGGTAGAGAAGAGGAATAATGGTAATTAATGGGTAGTAACGCTAATCCACTTGCCTCTTGTCAAGGTATTCACGCTCCAACAAACCATCGACGAACGTCAAACGTTTTGCTTTCCCAAACCACGACGCCTCGGGCGACTGTCCGGCTCGCCCGTGTCTAGGGAGCCAGCTGCGAATACACATTTAATGCTGCCTCAAAGTCTTCTAATAGCAAAATTAGAGGATACGAACTGGAAATTAGCAGTTTAACACCAACAAAAATCGACGTCATCGTTGAATTTTATTTCGAATCTCAACAGAGCTATTTGAATGAGAATTAAATCATTGAATACTTCACAAATGGATTGAACACTTCACAATTGTTTCAAGGTTTGTCTCGATTTCTTAGTAAATGAGTTTATTATACGCTTTTTCAACTTAGAGATGAAAAGTCGCTGCGGTTTCCCTTTCCAATTTGGCCAAGTAGCCATACTGGAGCATAAAGAATTGAATTTCCAACGTCCAATGTTCTACCTTCCATTCCCATACCCTGTTAAATTTTACTCTACAGACCAAGGATACCGTACTGCTCTGCATTCACTCCAAACGTAATTTGCTTACAGTAAAACAAATCCTGCTATAACTATTATATCGTGGTTAGCCGCAGGGTTCATTAATCTAGAGCTACAGCGTGCTAAGTGAATGAAAATAAACCGTCAATGCGTGGAAACACTTCAACTGGGAAAACCGAAGTAATCACGCACCTACGCTATACTGCGCGGCTGAAAGCGTGCATTTTTCTGTTAAGAACATTGGCGTTAATTCGACGCGGTTTCCAATTCATTCGCCGCCTAAATTAAACTTCGCCCTTTCGGATTTGCTGGCTCGAAACTGAGTTCCACTGGAAACCAAGTGATAGACACAAAATTGACGGTGGGAAATGTGATTGATCATTCAAACGGAACTACGCTATCGGCAAATCCCGACTAATTGTCTCCTAAAACTGCCCAAACGGTTGGAGCTATCTATCGAAAGAGTAAAATAGATAGGGAATGACTTTTTCACAGAGATTTTCACACACTGATGGGCAATAAGATATGAGAGTAACAGGAGGACGAGTTCAGTGGGAGCAAGGTTAAATTTTGAAATGGGTAAAGCAATATTTACTCTGGATTTGATGTTATTATACATGTTATAGCATAAAATTACTGTCTGAAATTTCGCGAAAGGCTTTTCTAACGTGAAATTAAATATTTCTCCGTGGCTGTAGGTATGTCTGGAAAAAAGTTCGAGAGACCAACTATTTCTTACCTATTTAATGTTTCAATAAAGTTTGTGTTCTCTATTCAACCTTTTCGTATTCTCTTCGTATACTGGTGATTCTGGTGTAATTAAGAGAAAAAGAGCTAAGTTTATACAAGGTTGTCTATATCTTCAGACACAACTTTGAGGTAGGACTCTATCATAAGGGAAAGGAAAGAAAACCAACCAACATTTACTCTAACCAGAGTTTTCTTGACCATGCTGCCACGACTTGAAACCTGAGCAACAAAATTAAGTATTCGGCAAGGGTAAAATTTATTTCCCCCCCCCCCTTTTCTTACACGTAAAGACGTCTCAATGAATTGAAAATGGATGAATTTTCGATGTCCATGAGCTGTTGTAATTCTTAGATACAAAAAGGCACCAACGCAAGCATAAAAGCACCGACATCATTATAAAATTCAGAACATCAGCGACATAATTTGCTTTACAATTGAAAAACTTGGCACATAGAAACGAAACTACGAAACGGCAAAAACTTAAATTGACACGAAATGTAGGACAAATATCAGTCTCTGACACTGACAGAAGGTGATAAAGATGAACTTTTTAAGCTTCCTACAATGGCTTATAAGAATTTAAGAATTTCCATTGATAAAACTGAATTTCATTCACATCTCGGAAGGATTTTTCGCGTGAATATAAACGCGGAAACACCCGATCAACAGCGTTCAACGGATCGGTAAAACACGATCGACGAAAAGAACGTCGTGAAAGATTCCCCCAAGTTGAGCGTTGTAAGGGCATAATTACTGCAGGCTCCTTCTCGTAACTGATTACAAGTTGATCCTCTCAAACGAGAAAACACACTTTGAGAAGAGTTGCCCGTTGAGGACAGCGAGTATAGGCAGCCGCTGGTGTTTTGCGGGTTGCGGGAAAGCAACGAGAAAGGGGAGGCTATAGAGGGGAGGAATTCCCTGCATTAATAAAGAAGGAAATTCCGCTTCGCCATTTGTTTTCCGCCAAATAATTAAGTGTCTCCCTCAAAGGGACTGCAATCGCTACGATCCTTGAGTGGAATACGTGATAAATCCCCAATCCGGAGACGGTTTCTTAACTAATCCAGGATTACGTCAGTTAAATCTGGCTTAAATTAAGCGAAACGGACATTTTGGGGGCACGGAAACTGTCATTGGCCTATACGTCGTTGACACACTCCCACATTCGTATAAATTTAACGTAAGATGTCAAAACACAGATGTATGCACTGTACCTTGTTTGCACTCCCTCTATTCCGCGGTACACCCTGAGGATTCTTGCTGCAAACCACTAGTTCCTGTAAAATATTTTGCTATTATTTTTCATCCAAGCTAACCAAAATCATGATAATTTAATAAATATTAAAATGTATTTACTAAAACTAACACAGAAATAATATATGATAATATATAATGTAATAATATACGAGGATGGTCTGAAAAATTTCCGACCCCTTATTTTTCAGAAATTTTCAGAAAACATGTCGAGAAACGGCGAAATGTCGGAAACTTTTCAGACCACCCATGTATACCTAATTTCTACAAATGCATTCCTCCACCATATCACCAAAAGAAAGGATATGACATTGAAAAAAGTTGTGTAAAATACACTAAAGGACACTTCGTAGGTACTCTTCAAAGATTACGAGCAAGACAAGTGATCTCTCTAAATACACTAGAATACATGCCATTTGCATTTTTTTCTTCCTTTACTTCTAAGTCTTTTGATTCGTCTTAATAGAATATGATTCATAATACTGGATTAGACATAAGGAGGAAGTGTCTTGGGTTCTAATCCTCAGTGATCAGTTAATATTTATCAAAACCTCCAAGTTTATAGACTTCAATGATTTATAATTCTTGATCATAATACTCTTATTTTCCTAATATTCTTTTAAGAAAAGCTCTTATAGTAAAAGAACGCCATTTTCGTCTCATTTAAAAGACATAATTGTAATTAATCATACAGTAAATTAATCTACAATGATATAACTTATTTAAAGTCATAAGATCGATATACATCATTATTATTATTTTTAATATAACATAATAATTTAATGTATAGTGATATGACTCATATACGAAAATAAATCAATGCACAGTTATTATTCGGAGTATGGATTGCACAGTTTCGATAGGTTGTTTAAGATCGCAGAGTTATTTCAGAATACAGTAATGGGATAGCCAAGACTTGATTTAGCTGTAATCATGCGTTAACTCTTTATGAACTAAGGATTGACACATGCTATCCGAATTTCTAACCGAAAATATCAATTATAATTCCCTCGAGTGAACCGAGTCAGAATGAGATAAACAGAGATAAAGCAAGGCTAATAAAAACTCCAATTTCAATGCAGTGACACCAATAAGATCGATTTGACACTCTTGTAGTTCTTGGAAATAAATTATCAGTTCATAAGGATAAAATTCGTAGCATTTCTGCTAGGTAATTTATTACGGTTGGTTTGGGCTTACTAAAGCAGGCTATCTAAATTCCATAACTGCGCATCTCGTCCCTCAATATCAAGTATCTCAGCATTTTCGATAACGCTATCTATACGGAGTTATAAAAATAGCAACAAATAATGTTCAAAGTTTGTAATTTCGCGAAATAAATTAAAGAAAGATATGAAAAACTTTGAAGATCACTAACAGAGACATTTCTACGATATTTTATCGTTAATGAAAACTCATTTCCATGAGAAAATTTAAGACGATTCGCGGAGAAAGATGAGTTGGTATGCATCCTTGGAATTGCCTAGTAAATTTATTAACTAAGTAAAATATCCAAAATCGATACCTCCGATAACTATCATCGATAGTTAAGATGATGATGTTTAAGCCAAAGTTAAGCATCATTTAGCGGTTTTGGTAGATATATATTTCAAATAGCTCATAGCAGTATAAAAACTTGCCAGAACCGTAGGCCCTAGAATCAGGTTAGCATGGTCAAAATTGGGTCTTAAGTTATTTATTTTAATTACTCGTACTTCTTAGATATAGAAAGGAAACGTCTTTTTCTTAGTTTCGAAAACAAATTCACTGTTATACTCTGTTAACCTATACAAAGAGGGATAGTTTTCATTACTACTGTAACACATAATGGAGAATGACAACGATTTGTCGATATAGTCAATAGTCAATAGCATGTAACAAGTAAAATTCAGCCAATAGTAGTAAAATATATTCAATGAATCTATGCTTCATATTCATCAAACTTGGACTCGGTTTTCTTCTTACTATCGATTAAAGTTTTTCTTAATTTTAATATTAACGTCAACGTTACTTTGAAAATGAAGCGTATGAGTTCAATTCAGGATATAAATTTTTATTATTTACCCTAAGTGAAAATTTCTTAAATTTCATTAATTCCAATAAATAACTAATAAGTTACCATTCGTTTACATCTAATTTCAATGCAGCATTATTTAAAATCATCCTTAGAGTGAAGTAAAAAATTCTCATGATGAAACCGAACAAACACAAGAAAACTTCTAATCAAAAGAAACATCGAAATCACTTGTTTTTCTATAATGAGAGAAGAGTTAAGAGAAAAATATACATGTGACATTCAGGCTGGATGACCGAGTATAATTTGTTCTTCCGCTTCCATCGACGAAAAATTATCTTTCATTTGAGAGGCATATATTAGAGAGATTTGTGGGTGAAAATTCGGGTATCGGCATGAATTAACGGAACCTCTGATACGGAGACGGAAGTCTTCAACCAACCGCATGACGTATCACACAAATCCGTTAGCATTTAGAGCTGCCCGCATGTACGTGATGGATATCGTTGCACTGTTTCACTGGGAACCAATTAACAGTAACTGTCGAGATTAATTCAATAAACGCCACTCTAAACAGCTCTCCCACCTGACTAAAATTTCCGATGAAAACTTTAAATGTTGATTTGTCACTTTCGAGTCATTCCGAAACGAATTCGGTTCCAGAGAGTGGATTGCAACATTAGCTGCTGTATACCCGCGGGCTCTAAACGTTCCAAAATAGCTGGGTAGAAATATCAAGCATACTTATATATTAAGAGACTACCGAGTACCGTCTTCATAATAACTCCCTCTGAGTTTCTATAACTCAGTTATATAAACTTCAGTTATATAAGTTTCATTTATGATAGAGAAAATATTGACTTTCTACAAGCAGAAAAACTAGTGTATCCAATTCTTTGGCTTTCTTATTGAAATTTCAATTATTTGTATTAATAATTGGGATATGGATCCACTTTCGGTGTTATAATGATCTCTACTTCCGAGAAATAAGCCTCATTTTAAATGTTGCATTCTTAATGACATTAGCTAAATCTGAAGCTTAGTGATCGATAAGTAGGAGTTACATCTCCAATTGTGAAAATCTTCTTTGGAATGATTAATTTTGTGAGAATAAAATTAAGATATCCTGAAGCAGAGGAATCTCCAGCAATCTCCGGTTGGAGCTGATAAGAATTCTGAGATAGAGTGAGGTCTTCTAATAAAAATTTGTCACATGATCAAAGCAGTACGTTGGATTAAAAATTCACTTGGTGTTTTCTTTCGTCGCATTCTCAACTGCAAAAAAAACTGAAAAATCCAGAAAGGGACTGTTTGTTTTTCGAGCTGTTGGGCGAAGTTTTGAAGAGATCGTGCTTTCTGATGCCAATTGCTGTTAAAATCGTTATGCTTCCCTAATTCTGTGTATGGTGAAAACTGCTTCATTTTAGAGTAAAAACAGACCAAAATTAAGGAATTAAGACTCTCTCATCGTGCGAAAAGCAGACCATTCTTTTAAAATAAAAGATATTATGTAAGGTAACAACATTACACCGGTTATTAAGCCATCCCGCTTAAGATGTGGTTTTCGCTTCTTTCCTTGAAAACATCTTAACCGGGTTTTACCGTACATCAACCGTGGAAGCGATTGAATAGGATTTAATAGCACGGAACTAAATTTGTTACCGAAATTTTCACAGCGGTAATCTAAAGCCATTAAAATGTAATCGGTTCGTTACCGCAATCGCCATCAATTTTTGGAGGTAATATGTGCTCAGTCTCTAAGCGAATCACAGCGAAAATCCAGTTAGAAAAAGTAGCGCGGAAAATAAAGTGCAGTTTGGCATTAAGATCAATACTAAAGACTTTCGCTTTTTCCGAAGGTGAGAGCGGGCCTAAAAAGAGTTGAATCGCGGGAGAATATTTGGCGATTCCTAGAATTCGCAATTTTCGCTACATGATTTCAGACGGAGAAATTCCGCCACAATTTCGTTCCATCAATCACTCTGATGGATTGGCCGGGAAGGCGGTCAGCCGTGCATTAAAAGCCTATTAAATGTGGACAGAGAGGAAGAAAAATAAAGCCTCAAAAATTCTGAGCTTCGAAGCAGATTAAAAATCGCGGTTGACTCCAACTTGAATCCTAACTTTTTCCCAAGTTTACCAAGAAATGAGGAAAAAAAGAATTGAAAATGATAAACCCTAACAAAGTTTGTACAAAATAATAAAAGTAGGTGTATTGAGATTCGATCATAGAACAGTTTAAGAAAAAAAACGTAACGAAATAAAGGTTATAACCTTGACATATTTCCTATACATCTTGATTACAAAGCGCCGATCCTGAATAAAGATTCTATGTAAATTCCTGAAGATAATTTTTTATTGCGACTTTTGTTGAAATTAATTGTGGTTAGTCTTTATTCAAGATGGATGTTGCAGAATTCCACCAAGTAAAGATTGAGCATATTAATTACATGTGGAAATCTTTCACGAGACATACTTCAGCGTAACTCGTGAAAGTACGTATATAGTAATATTAGTTTTGATTTCTCTTTCACAAGAACCAATTTTGTCATTCAAGAATATTTACACTGATGTCCTTTCCTTTCCCAAATGCCTCCTCAAAAGCAACCTGAAATGATATTTAATCGCGAAGGCAGGGATTTAAGGTTAAACGACAAGTTTTCTTTCAAACCTACGCAACTTGAAACTATGTTCAAGATAAAGTGCACGCTCAGCAGCTAAGCAGTTCTCCATGTTTGACGCTCCTCGTGTGGGATCACCGGAAACAGCGTAGGAGTGTGGAACATCTACATTTAAAGGTCGCAAATGAAGAGAGACTCTCAGGTATCCAGACTCTTTCAAAGTTCCAGTAAGACGAATAAATGGTTAACTTTTTATCCTGGCATATTCCTAATTTTTTAAGAATATCATTCCGGTGCACACTTAGTAACTTCCACAGATATATCTTTTTAAGGCAACTTGTTTCGTCGCCTTTTCGGAAGTCAATAAGTGTACATTGTTTCATTAATCATGGCACCCTTCCACAAAGTTGAACTTGATAATATCAGATTTATTTTGATATTATTCCATGTCAAATAATTAGTTTCATTTGCCAAACCTTGTAAATGGAATCTTTCGAGATAAATTATCGATAAAAATGTTGGCTTCTCGCAATTCTGGTAATTTTAAACGCTTTTTACTGAGAAACGGCCAAAAGTTGGTCAATGCTACAATATTTTTTATCAATGTTAGCCCAAGAACAATTCCTCAACGCCCAGCATATCCACTCTTTGCTGTAATGTTTAAGGTTCCCTTTTCAGCAAAGAATATCCGTCATCTTATAATATTCCATTTCAATGCGAAAAGTATTAGATGCGTTGAATATTAAATATCTACGTAATAAAGGATGTCTCTTTTTAATTATTGGCAGATAAAGGTTATGAAGGATTCCAGGATAGCCATGCGCGCAACGTGTTTCACTTTGGTGAAAGCAGCTCCGGGTTCGATTCTTGGTGTAATCCCACGTGAGAAATAATCTCAGCTGTCGGAGCACTTGTGAGAATAACGCTAAGAGTTATGTGAATTATGGAAAGACACTAACAATCATTGGCGGTGAATATGGAACGGAAACTTCGTCTTTTTCCAAGAGCCTCCGCGAAAGCAAAACCTGCAACGGACTCTAAATTAATGCTGTGCCGTAATGGATTCTCTACCATAGTCACGAGACTTCATTGAATAAAGTTTTCTCATAGAGAAATACAATATGCGCCAAATGAATATAAAAATATCCTTGAATATATCACAGTGTAAGAAAAATATCTTCTGAAAGTTACTCCTCGCGGACGCTGCAAGCGGTTTCACAGTGGGTATATATACCGGAAATCAGCCCGCCTCTATCGTACTCGCTTCGGCGGTACATATACTAAAATTGGAACGATACAGAGAAGATTAGCATGGCCCCTGCGCAAGGATGACACGCAAAATCGTGAAGCGTTCCACATTTTTTGCGTTTTGTAACAAACATTTGACAGATCTTTCATAAATTCTACCTTATTCTGCAAGCATATAGCAACGCTATACTTTTTCTGCCGTTGAAACATTATCATACGGAACTCGGTATGTTCCGAATCATCCCTCTTACAGTTCCTATCGTTAATGTAGCCACAATGCCGCAGTTTTGGGAATTATAGATATACATATACCATTTATGGAAGCAAGTAAACTTACACACGATACGTAAACTGGTATAAATTTAAATGAAAGTAATATACTTGAGAATTTCAAAGAAATAATTATCAAAATATTCCATCAATAATAACAGAAAAGATTATTCACTTAAAAGTAGCATGTCCGATACTTTCTTTGGTGTAGATCAATACAAGATTACGCAAAGAACGTTGAATATTCCTGCATCATTTATATACAGACGAAAATCATCGACAAGATTGCAGTACTGGTCGCTCTAAATTAAAATCTTTAGCAATGTAAGTGAATATTTTTTGGATTGTTACAAATCGCATACATTCTTCCCGGCTTTACCCCGCAATCCACTTGCATGAAAAGGATTGGTCGTCCTTGAAAGCATTCATAAATGTTGAGCTCATGACGAGTCAAGGCAATAGGGAGAACAAAGTCTAAGTTATCGAATCAAATCAATTATGAACCAAATGTACAGCCAAACCGTAAGCATGCAAAGTATTTAGTATGGAGTAATCTAGAGTAAAATATATTTTAAAATATGAGGTTTATTATAAAATAAAAATAAGGCCATGGACAAACTGCGTAGAATCAAAATTAGACTGTAGCCAAATAGTGCAATAACACTAAGTCTTATGCGATATCTCGATTAAGTTATTAACTCGGCATAATGATCAGTAAAATGTCATTATCATATAAGGAAAGTTTTATACAAAATAAACGTTCTCTAGATCGTTCTAGAGATGGAATAAGATGGTCTCTCTTTATGTCAAAAACATGCACATCGATTTTGGCAGTTAATTACGATAATCACATCCTAACCATTTTCAACCAATAAGGAAATTTTTTACTATACTGCGTTCTATTTTCATAGTAGTTGGGTAGCTGAAAATGTATTTAAACTCTTGTATTGCAAGCTACGAATCTTAATTTTAATCTTCAGATCAAGAGACGCCGTATAGAGAACACAGGAATGAGGCCATTCTCAGTGTAAATAATTCGTATTTCATTCCCATTTAATCCATCATTACTGACAACCTTACCTCAAAACGGGAACGCACTACTGCTACTACGACCATAGCTTATTTCAGCCATATCATAGCCATATTTTACTCCATTTATACGACCTGGAGTTAACGTGCTTTAAAAATCTTTATAGAGCAAAAGGGGCAAAGACTTTCTTGGATTAATCATAATAAAATTCCGGGGGAAACGATGGATGTATAATCAATTCCCATCCCAGCGGAAAGCCGCTCACTTTCAAGCGCTCAAACATAGTTTGGCATTGCGTTCCCAAGACTACGCTCCGATAAATCCCTATTTAAACTTCAAAGAAGATATCGTCCACCAGAAGTTCTAAGAATTGAAACCGATGAAAGCAAATGATAAACACTCGAATGCCAATATCACATCCAAAGAGAAAGCTTAAACCGCATCGAAACGGATGAAAATGCGCTGCGAAGGAAAAAATATTTCGCTCGCAGAGAATCTCCGACGTAATGAAAGGTAAAGAAAGTAATCAGATTCAGATCCTCATTCTCGGGTAAACAAATTACGGCTGCGAAATGAACTGTGGCACGATAATAGAAGTCTGCCCTTTGATGCTAAAGCTCGAACGGCGGATGAACTAACACGGAAAAACAAATAGAATTACCCCTTTAGGGGATCTGCTTAGCCTCAAATCGAATGATTGGATAAATTCATGTTTCCCGGGACGTTTAAATAAAGGAAGCATCGTCATTAGTTACCTTCCTCTGATTTTCTGCTGTATGGACGCCTCGTAATATTTCCTTTTACCCGTGAACGTATTCGCTTGACTATATCAACGAAAGTTCGGTTCGTCAGCGGTATATTACCCGAGTATCGATGGATGAAATATTAACTGATATTCGTTTTCAGTGAAATTTAATTAATGTAATATTTAAAGGCATAAAATTCTGCTCGAAATTCTATTTAAAGCGACTTTACAGTATCGGCGAATGATGACTGAATGAAATTTGACGAATGTGATTGGTCAACATTGATTCCCGCATCATAAACCCGAACGATGAAGAGAATATGAATTTTCAACAAGATAAAATTTCGATAACCTATTAAAATCTCCCTTTCGTAAAATAAACATGCAAGATCTGTTTACATGTATGATTTATTCAATAATGAATTTTGGAGGAGTTTAGAAACATTATGCCTTAGCTATTTCATTTCTCCATTAATTTTTTTACCAAAGTATTTATAGCTTTGAAGTTAATTCTAAATTTTACTATCCGAATTTACGAAAAGTTCCAAAACTCTAGTGATAATATCACTGGAAACATAATCCTGGGCAATAAATATTTTAAGTTGTAAACTCAAGCCATTAAATCGATGTTTGAAGGAGTGACTTCGAGGAACGACGTAAGGATTTCCATTTTCTTTTCTCAAAATGTTTTCCTAAAATTTCCGTACGTCAATGAATATTGTATGGGATGAATGTATTTTTATAAAATAAATACGACGTTTCATGAAAACGATGAAAAATGTTTAATTCACGAAATGCATGTAAAAATTTTACTAAAGAGCTCATACTGGTAATAGAGGTGTCTTTTTTTGGTCAATGACATCCTAAATTTCTACAACGAAATTCTTAGGATAATATCTCTATAGAGCACAACATCTTTCTTTCATGATGAGGTGCTCCGGACAGCGTCAGTGAATACTTTGATTTGAGTTAAATCGAAAATTTGTACCCGGTTAAGAGAGAAGGTACTCTTGTATCTAATAAGCTAAAGAAACCCCAATAAACTTTAAAGAAACCAATATCAAAGGAAATTATTATAGACTTAGAAAAAAGATAAGGTATCCTCAGGGCTTTAAGCCTAAAGCTCTTATATTATAAATTAGTTCAAAATTTTTAAACTAAGATAAACAAAATTTTTCCACAAACTATTCAATAAAGATTCAGATATGGGCGAGTCATCAATTTAATAAAAATGTTTGCTGAGATTAACAACGTGAAATCACAGATTAGCGTGAAATTATTACATGCTTAATTTATTAACGCATAATAGAATTCATCAGCTCATGTTGAGTATAGAAAAGGATTAATATATGTAAACGTAACTAAAAACGAATCGACAATAACATATAATTAATAAAACTTATTTTTTAATTACTTTTTATGAGCATAGTTACGATTTACGAAATACTTTTTCAAGTTCGATAACCAAAGTTGAAAATTTACGTGAAGAATTTTTGAATATATCCTTTCAAGAAAGTGATGTGAGATTTATGGAGGGTTTTAGGTTCATTTTTAAGTTCATGATGTCGGGGAATCTATGGAGTAGTATAGGATATAATATAGGATATTACAAAGATGGGAATAAGTAAAATGCGAGTAAGCTGATCGGTTATGGTTGAGACATGATATCTTAAATAACTGATTCCTATGCGAGAAAATTTATGTGGTAATTCTTTCTATCGTATACTATATACTTAAAATAAAGATAGAAAGTAAGAATGTTAGATATGAGGGATCCTAGGGGAAAGGTATTTTAATATGGACTTTCTAGAAAAATTACCTGTATTTTTAAGAAGTAATTATTCCAAAAAATTAATAGTTTTATGATACAAATATCTTAAGCTTAAAGAAATCTTTGCATACAAATTTACACAGCACGAAATCTTATTCCAACTTTTAATAAGTGCAGGTAGCAATCCTCTAAATTCGAATCATAAAATGGTGCCCAGCAAATGAACAAGAAGCCTCGCGAAGAAAATCATACACGCGGAATGCAGCTGAAATCCACATCTTTTCCCTAGCGATTTAATCAATCCCATGGCAGCAGCCTCTGTACCGCAAAAACTCATCCGTCCATCAACTTAATTTTCCGCAATCTTCTCCCTCTCCAGACGAGAAAAGATGAGTTTTATTATCATCCGGATATAAACTGGAAAATTCCTAAGGATATCAACACGGGCGATGGGAAACGTATAGAGGAAACACTGTCGCGGTAATAAAATATGACATAGTTTCATTTTGAGGAGATGGAAAAGAGAGAGAGCAGGGGGACAAAAGCGATTTTCTCCGTCGATCTCGGAAACGTACCCTCAAGCCTGTTTGCCTATGTTTCTTTTTGGAATAGTTTCCTCGATTGAGAGCCCTCCTGTCAGAGTTGGGAACGACGAGAAGCTATGAAAAAACGATTCCAAGAAACTCGAGATGAGTGGCACTCGAATTATATGGACTTTGAAGCAATTCAATGAGCCCCACCATCCTGTCCATTAAATGTCAACTTGAGCCTCGATACGGATGAGTTTTAAATTGATGTTTATCGAGTTTAAATCATCGTGATTTTAGTTCACCGAACAGCAAAATACTTTTCTGAACTACTTCACGTCGAAATCATTACGCTCAAGTTTATTACTTTACAATCTTTGTGGAAACTTAAGCCTTTAATAACATAGAAGCATTTAGAAACTCTACGACAAATTTTGAATGTTTGTAACGTCAACAGCTCTGCGTTAAGATCTTCAAACACTTCTACCATTAGCAACCAAAAGCCTTCCGAAGGAATAAGGCGCACAAACAAAATGAAGGTTGAGGTAGTTTGCCTTTGCTTTCATCACCAAGCCAAAATGCTACGAGTGCAAAAAATGCTTTCATCAGTCAGATTAGGTATTAGAGTATGAGAGTATAAAAAGACTATTTCAGAGAACTACAGTAATATTTAGCTTGTTGCTTATGTTGAGAATTACATTTAATGTTTTCTTTATCACTATCATATTTATCTACCTGTAAAGTATTGACGCCGGTTTGAACCTCATCACCTCCACAATCATAACAGCTCAGGAGGAGTCAGGCCTACAAAGCTTGATGAGGAGTGAGGTACTTGGCCCTTGCTATCTTTTCTGAGTCTTAATCCTATGAGTGGAAATGTTCCACATGAGTTCAGCACAAGGACCCTATGAATATCACTTCTCATAGCACTCGATTAGGGGAGACTAGAATGAATGTGATTATTCAACATCGCTCCAATCTTATTTGATTTCATATCATCATAACCATGAACAAAACCTGTGCATCTGAAGAGTACGGAATATTTATTGATTCATCAAAATTTGTTACAAGTGAACGGTTTGTGGAAGTAGAAGTTTAGAAGCTATAACTTTGTGAATGAAATGAATTTGTTCATTTTCCAATCACTTTCAGTTTTCTAATTCTTCTCTGTTTTTATATTTCATCCTGAAATCAATAGTTAAGGTCTTTTAACTAAACTAACAAATTTTCGGAAATTCATCAAAGTTGAGGAGTGTTAATCAATGAATGAAGCTGCAGCTTTGTAAATTTTCATCACTAGGCTAGAGTTGTACAAGCATTTTATTAGTTACGATAAATTTACATCGATGATTTCTGTTTCTAAGGATGACTGGGAATTCATATATACTGTAAAAAATATTCTTTAAAAATTTGCAGTGAGTTTTGCTGTTCCAACGCATGATATTTTTGCTTTCAGTGTTATATTTACGTCAAGTATGAAACCACTATAATTGAATATCACATTGAATATGACGAAAATTACATCATTAGGAATACCTATTGTCATAAATATAAAGGTAAAGAAGCATACTATCGTGTTTGCAGAATAAATTTTTCAAATCATTACCGCATCGGGATATTAAACAAGACATGTTAACCAGTCTTTTCCGACACGATTTTTGATATTTTTCATTCATTACCACTAAGAAGGATCAAGATTAATGAACTAATCATGAAATTAGGTTTTGACATGTTTTACTCCAAGATCCCTCTCGGGATCCAGTCTCGGGAATGTATGGCCTTCCTCTCCGGAAAACCGGGATCGAACCTATGGCGCTCCACTGAAGACAAACGAGCACCGATTGTGCCAATCGATTAACAACATCAATCTTGATAGCTCTGTTTTTAAATTACAAATTTTTATAACTGAAAACTAAATTAATTTTCTATCTATATTGAATAAAAATATTTCATCAAATGTGCATTTACATCGAAATGAATTGAACCAGCGATAATATATAAAGTAAGTTTTGAAGAAGTGAATTTAAGATTCTTTAATAATGGTCCGTAGTTATTTATTAAATAAAA
Organism: Pachydiplax longipennis; assembly: GCA_036926295.1. Taxonomy (NCBI): domain Eukaryota; kingdom Metazoa; phylum Arthropoda; class Insecta; order Odonata; family Libellulidae; genus Pachydiplax; species Pachydiplax longipennis. The sequence continues at coordinate 38,761,167 of JAVFKF010000009.1, read as the reverse complement.
TATTTAAAATATTTAGCCGACGAAATAGATCCTAACTGGAATGACTACGCTATCTTTTAAAAACTCACTGGGTGGTACGAATCAAAGCAATAAATTATTTTTCGCGGTCGCCGACTAATATATTTTGATCCTGATTACTTTCACGAATTTCATCAAAGTTAAATCCAACGAGAGTAAAAACACAGCCATTACAACTAAATCGCAATTTCCGGAAGACTTCAAACTGTCTAAATACCTATCTGTGAAAAGTTTTAACGAAAAAGTAAGAGAAATAACACTTGTACAATTCCACAATGTGAACACAAAGAGGTGGCTCTACTCTCTAAGGTTCTCACGATGGTGCTTGGTCGCAGAAACCGTAAACCCTCTTTTTGTGTTCATATTGTGGAATTGTACAAGTTTTATTTCTCCGACTTGGTCATCAAAAGTTTTTGCGATGAAATTCCACAAAGTAACGCTTGATAATATCCCCCTATCTGTGAGCCTTGTGCAAAATAATAGGAAACAGAATTTGTTAGAGAGAAGCGTTGGATGAACCGAATATCATCATGGTGATTCCACAAATTCGCAACTCTCATTTACATCTTTATTAACACCTGAACGCCCTATTTCCCTTTTCTAACAATGATATTCAGACCTCAGTTGCTTTACACAATCCCAGGAAATAACTCCATTTCGACTGTAAAGCCCAGGAGAGCGGAGAGAGAATTCACACAGCAAAACCGCAGAAAACGTACTCTCGCTTTCGAGATCAATTTCTGTATCGCAGTGCGAGAAAAATCAGCCGCGCTCGAAAGAATATTTCCTCGAAGGTCGGCCGAGGAGGGAAAGGTGACCTTAGCGCCAAGCTGTTTGTAATCCTCAAATCCAAATGTCAAGAAGGACACCGCATTCCCGGGGCTCTTGTTTACGCCCGAATATCGGCACAATTCGTCTATTCATCGAGACAAAGTCCGAAAATACCGTTTTCTTTCATCTCTAAAAAATGTTCTTCCTTGAAGGTAAAACGGTTTGATAAAACGCTATTGCTTTCGATTCTCTCGGGATGACTCACTGTAGATTTCGCTTATTCAGGAAAATCTTATGTTTACTTATGTTGTGACAAGCTAAATGAAATATCCTCGAGTAATGCACTACAAGGAAAGTATGGGAGCGATCACAGAAAAGTTATAAACGCAAAGAATATTTCGGTATTCACTACAAAATATATGGAAATCATACATCATAAACATGTTTACTGAAAAGCTTGCCTCCCAGATATTACAATTAAAGTGTACCTGTCACTTATAATTTTGCTCATTTCTGTAAACCATACGATCATAATAAATTATGAGATATCAAAGGATCTGCTGTTTTCCCTTGATAAATTACATAAACGTTTTTAAAACCATCCTGTGTCAGATTTATAAACTCCTTCCCTTTACACCGGGAAGGAGTTTATAATATATCACTCATAATGAGTAGAATATGCATAAAAATGCGACATTTTTTGTCCAACAAATTTAAGGAATCAGAAGATGGACGTGGAGGAATGTACGGGAAAATAAAACCTGTCCATAAATGAGGCAGCGTTACAAGTAATGGGATATAAGAAAGCGACATTGTAAATATAATCGAGAAAAGAGAAATGAGCAAGAGATCGTCCAATAAAAAGGTACCTTAGAGTAAGTATCTCACTCGATGGGTACTATCTAATTTATGATGGCATAAAAATCAGAAATCGATTGTTTGGAATATAAATAGGTGAAACTTCATAACAAAATGAGCTAGAACAATTTGTACTTTTTCCACAAATTATTTTTATAATAAACAATAAAAGACAGTGAAACACACACGATTAGTTTCGGAGATTGATCTCTATCATGATGACTTGATGATGGAGATAAATCTCCGAAACTAGTCGTGTGTGTTTGTCTGTCCTTTTTTATTGTTTATAATAAAATTAATTTGTGGAAAAAGTACAAATTGTTCTTGCTCATTATGGAATATTTCCACAAGACAACGCCTGAGACTGTGAATTTTATTCATAACTAAAATTATAACACGACCTGGGTTTTGATCCTTGCATCATCATCACCTCACGATGGCATCAAATACCGAGTCGTGATGTAACTTTTTCTATCCACAATTTTTGAATCGATAAATTAATTTTATTTTAACCAGCCTGTTACCAAATAAGAGCATAAATGTACCAGGAAAAAAAACAGAGTTAAAATTTATATTGAGGCCAGGAAAAGAAAAATTCTGGGGGATCGATAGTAATGGAACTGCTGCGATAAATGTACAGAAAATTACCGGGGCCAACGTGAGATGAATATTCTGGAAGGATAATTTCGAAATCTTCGGTACGTATTCCCTAATTCCAAGAAAAGTAGACTTAAGAAAAAGCACGGGCTCTAACAACGTCAAGTTTTACTTTCCCATCTATCATTTTAAACGCTCCATTTGGATTTATGTCCCAATATCATGGCTCGAGAAACACAGCAGCACAAGAATAATTATTCTGGCTATGACCGGGAATCGAATTATTCATACAATCCTCATAAGGCATCTCGCAATAAATTGAAACAAACTGACATTGTCAACTGATCTTGCAAAATATATTACCACCATTTATAAGCCGGCTACAATTATATATCGATTTCAAAAACTTTCGGAGAAAAGAATGAAAGACAGGTACAGATAAAAAAAAAAAATTTCCACGAAATCGCTATAGGTTCCTTTACGAAGCCAACTGAATATCTGCCCCACCTATTTATCCCGAAATAATTCCTCGTGAATTATTGGCTGGAAGGTTACATCGATTTTGGTAAACATGCTTCTTAAAAGCCAACACGACAGCTAGATTCCTCGCCGACCAGTTTTTCCTGGAATAAGTTTCCATTATGCAAAGTTTATAAAAGCTGCAATTCCTCACGAGCAACCTACACCAAAACTTTTCCTCTACGAAAAGTCACGAAAGAATCACTTTCTCGTCGACTTTTTGGTTCCAAAGCATGTCGAACAAAAACAATTTCCTTTGAGCAAATTAAGCTCGCAGAGGAGAAAATTTCTCCTTTCCGAAATTTTATGGCGAAGCAGAGGAACGGTAGTAGTTGAAATCACACTCCAATCTCTGATATGCATGTGGTAGCAATGTCGCTCAAATTTTCACTAATTCTGCAGTAAATCTGGTTAAGACTAAGCTCACAAGTTCCCTTGTCAGTTCCCATTTAATTATGTCCCAGGATACTATGCGCTTTCTGTTTTTCGATTACAAGAGTATACCGAGATTTCGAATGCTTTCGTTACGAGCAAACGAATACTATCACGGAAAAGTTATTTTTAATTACGAGGAAGCATATTTTCAATCACAACATGAAACGCAGTACACGAGTTTGAAGCAGTTTCTTTCGATATCTCCTCAAAAATTCCTTAAAAGCAAGGTCTTAACTTCACCCAAAGATTTGATACTGCTTGATAATATGATATGAAAAAATGATAATAAATCATATGAGAAACAGGATGATTGCGTGAATTTCTGAATACATTTTAGTCTTACATCTTTTGTCTATATCAATCTCTTCTTAAAGTAATTAGCCATAAAGTGAACAAACATTCATATATATTAACACAAATACATGCAGGAAAGTAAGACGATTTAAATAATTATTAATAATAATTACTTTCCGAACGTAATCGAAGAAATCTTGTTAAAGAAGATGAATCAATGATAAAAATTTCAAAGCGTAATTACTATCCAATGAGCAACATATGAACACAACAGTATCCAATGAACTTTTTCCGATTTATTTCAACTTCAAAACTTAATTATGAATAAATTCACTTTGCATCGCGAAACAATACGTTGCCTCATGAATTTGGAAGAATTAGGAAGAATCCATAAACTGCGACCAAACTAACCAACATGTATTCTGTTAGTAAAGTGAAACTCAGGAACGTGAGAAATAAAATAGACTACACACCCTAAAAATAGAACGCTAATCTAGTTCGAACCCCATTCCTCAACAAAGACCAAACCACACGCTAAATTTTTGACGACCCGAACACTAAACCAGCTTTAAACGGGGAGTCATGTACTCGGCAGCGCAAAGCGAGTAGTAGTGATCTAACGGTGTGTGGTTGCGTGAGTTGCAAGCCAACATTACCGATACGCATGAAATCTGAGGTCCTTTAAACAAGCGCACTCACCAAAGGGGCGACAGATGGCGAAGAAAAGATTCATGGGAAGTGCTTACGTGAGAGAGAACACGAAAACATGCACTCGCGCAGTTTATCTCTAGAGGGCATAAAAAGCGGCTCTCCGCTATGAAGATGATTACTCGATCAGCTCGCCGAGTAAATCTAACCTGTTAATAAACCGCTGATGCCAAACAATTAGATGTTCATTATAGGAGGAGTAAATTTCCCCGCAGGAGTGATTGTAAACGGGTATTCTTTGGCGTGAAAGCTGACGCCATGTTCTGCTCTTTCGTTCGTTTATTACCGAGGCTTTTGCTGAACTTGAAGTTCAGAATGCAGCGGTGACTCGCTGAAGATTACGAGTTTTTCGTTAAAGAGAGGCACAATATAGCTTTAGTTACCGACTCGTTTAACGACATTGCGGCGGATGTGTGGGGAAAAATCAGTGCTGGAAAGTGAAAAAGAATATCGATTAGTTACGTTCTCTTTTAAGGTAAAGAAAATAATTTCGTTTTCTTTACCATAGCAACTAAAAATTTTCCGTTGCATTAACCTTCGATATGAAATTATGACTAGTGTAAATGAAACACTTCTTTAGTATATCTCTTAGCTTGTTCATCATATAGAAGCTGGAGTTCGAAACATTTTTTCAGGTTCAAGCATTTTCGAAACACGTTTTAGATTACTAATATTTTTAAGAATTCTAAGGATTCGTGAGGAATTAAATTCGTTTACGGATCATGCATATAAATTAGAAAATATCCAAAATTTGAATTTTTTAGTTAATATTTTCCCCACTTTGATTCAAAATTATTTTGTTTTCCGTCCCTTCCTTACGTTACACAATGTCCTTCAGAACTGGAAAAATCAGAAATACTCCAAACTTATTGATTGTGGCCATTCCTGCTTATTTTGCTCGTACTAAAAGGAACTGGTAGTTTTCTGGCAGGGCTTTGAATGATTTTAAAGGAATTGGGAGAAAGGATTTCGGCTAAAATATTTGGCCAACGAATGATTTCGATAAGAATTATCTCCGTTATCCGTAACATCGCTAAAATCTATCGTCTTTTTTATTATTTAGATAATTCTCTTGACGCTTTTTATGCATTGGACAGTATATACTGAAAGGAATGAGGCAGGGTCTAATGTAAATCAATTGACTGCCTAATTCGAAAATAACCACCAAGAAGCAATTACGGGTTTCAAACTAGATTGAGAACACAATTTAACAGTTACCCGGCGTTTGACTATACGTTGAACCAATGATGTATGCTTTGATTGAAAAAAGTGACAATTTTTCATTAAAGGTAAAAACATCATGTCTAAATGACAACGCAAACATACGGCTGAACTTTGCTCCCTGGAATAAGTATTTCTCTGTCCTTCAGAATAACACTTCCCCGAATTCATAGATAAGGATTGGGAGAAATTATTTCCTGAATTGTGATCGTCAGCAGACTTATGGGAAAATGGGGAACGTAAGGGTATTTCTCTCCCATATGTTACCAAATCCTTAACTACTCATACACAGTTCCAGAAAGCCTATTTGTACCAGAGCGTGCGTGCGAAGGTCTCCTCCTAGAATTCGTTATCTGTGTCTGAAAAACAGTGAAAGATATCTCCGCGAGCCGATAAATTCCTTAGCAGAGTCCTTCATCAACCGAAGAATAGCTGAGTATTGGAACCATAGAATTCTTAGAAAAAAGTTCCGGATGTTCTTTGAGCATAATGGATTCCTGGAAAAGTTACTCAACTTGGTTAGAAATTCCCTTAAGTAAGCAAACCATTGAGCATTCCTCTTCTACATAGAGATATGAATATACCTCGGTTAAAATTTAAATAGAAATACTTGATTATCTTCACGTGCTGATATCATTTGGCCATAAATTCTGGCAAACTGCCAAGAGAGTATTGAGCCAGCATTTCATCTGATATTCAAATGGTCTTATTTAACTGCCCGATGAATATCCTTGGATAAAATATGGACAGCTAATTTACGCTTACATAATATCTAAGAGGAACAATTCAGTATATGAAGAACATTCAGCTAAGGGTGTTGGTTAAACTGAATAGCAGAGTAAGTTGTAATAAAATTAGCATTTTCTTAATAATAATAACTAAAAGTTCAAGAATTTGCAGATGAGGCAATGTCAGAGACTCTGAGATGCTGGAAATAAATAAATAAAAAGATACGGGAAACTTGCTTTCTGTTCGCACGTTAAGGCATGCAACCCAAGGATAAACTAAACTAGAAATTACTTTACAGGACTGCGACTCGAACTCTAAATTCATTTTCCGGACAGATATTCTTAACTGTAGAGCATCTGCTCGGTAAGCATAAGAACTGGGTTCGAGTCCCAGTCATGTCATAATAAACCTCTGTTTTTTCATCTGAAGTTAAAATGCTCGTTTTTGACTGAGCATTGTTTTCTGGGTACCGAAGGGAGCTGGGAAATTCGGGATTAGAATTTCTCTATCGAATTTCTTTCCAGATCCTCCAGTACCAAGAAGATGCTGACCCGACTAACTACCAACCGAGTTTATTCAACCTTTTATTCATTAGTCGAGTTGCAATTTTCTTTGCTTAAAACAAATTGCAAATCGTACAAGTAAATAAAAGCTTTACAGTCATAAAATTAAACTACTCCAACGTATTTGGTGGAATTCCATCATACAAAATCAATGACATCTAATACTACATCCACATAAATACCCGCCTTAAATATGCAAGCCGCCTTTCGGCGTGTGGCAGGGGGATTTATAGTAAACTCAATAAATAAATAGATCAGGTAAACAATCAATGATTTTATTTCTGTAGTCACGTTAAAATTTCGTCCTCCTTTTCTCTCAAAAGATAAACAGCTTTAAAGCACAGCGAAAAAATATGAATGAGAGGCCAAGACAGCAAAGTACCAAAAGCCGTAGAAATATTCACAAGTTTGAAGAGCTCCAGCGAAACTGAAGGAGGTGATGCATCGCACGGAAAAGATTTCGGAACAATCCCTTACGAATCGCCGCATTACGTCACATCGAAAACAGGCAGCAGCTAAACCCACCCCTTTCCCTTCCATACATTATTTCCGAGAGGAAACTCAATCGTTACGGCTCTCCACCCAACCAAGAAGTGAATTAAAAAAAGGAGAGGATTACCCCGTCATTCATCCACCCACAATCGATAGCTTTACGAAGACATATTCTCGCGGAGTGGAAATGATAAGGTTCGCGCGACGATAAGGCGTTATTTATCGCTCTCATCTTCGGCCCACTTATCCCACTGTCGCTTTTCGGGAGGGAATGAAGCGATATGACGTATGGGTTGTCCTTTATAGCCGGAGGCTGAGTCGGAGGGGAGTGGAGGACACCGTGGGATCGTGGGCGGTTGCTTGGCTGCCACTTCGCAAGACCCTTTCCACAAGAAAGACGCTCTGTTGCTGAGAATAGCTTTCTCCCATCTCTTCAGTTCTCTTTGAAGTGCACCAACGACTAATGAAGACTGTTAACTCTTTGGTTCCGAAGTGAAACTGTCTCTTGAATGAAAATCATCGCCTATTCTTGCTGGGATTTGTCGCGTGGAAATGATCGCTCGAGTCAACGGCGAGAAAATGTTATTGGGGTTGAGCAATGTAAACTCGGGTCTTTATTATTTTATGCGCTAGGATACCTCTGTATACCCAGTGTATAAGAAGCAAATGGATAAAGTTGATAGGAGCCATTCTAAAACCACTATTTTCATTCGACTGAAGTAATTAAGCGACGGAGGAGGAAATGGGTGGGTCAACTATTGAGAGGAGAGGGTCAAATGAAGAAGTAAGAAGAAAGCAGGACCCAATAGAAAAGGTATAAGTGGAAAATATAAAAGATGGATCATATAATGAGAAGATAAACGAAATGACGTCGAGTAGGGAATTTCAGCGCCAAAGAAGCCAGAGCTACTATTTATTTATGATGATGATTTTCATCTACTTAAAATTAACTATCGTCAAGGGTTATCAATGCGACGAATAAGATGGCTGCACTCTCCAAACAATATTGCCCTCCCTCTCTTAACTTCCCTATAATACCCTTACAGATAAACCCTCTTAATACTTCCTAAGCTAATTTGTTAACTGAGGGATCAACTACCCACTTCCCTCCCACTCTATAAATTCCCTTCAATCACCTCTAGTCATGAACTATCTTTCAAGATAATCCATCCTGTTTGGCTTTCTCCTTCGTAACTTTCCTTGACGAAAGTATTGGTAAATTTTAATCTTATTTCCCTGAAGTACGCAACATATTATCGTCATCATCATCAAGGTTTACCCGTCCAATGGTAGGTTTTTACAGCTCAACAAACTATCTTGTCCCACTGTCAATCGCTACATTCCTTCATAATTTCTAACTTGAACACTGACTATCAAGTAGATACCTTATTAAGATCTTCCTCTGCAATTCGTTCCTTATTTCTAGAATAAACTATCTGGAAGAGACCGCCGCGCTTCAGTGAGTTCCAGACTAATTTTTATATTCATTGTATCAAAGATTTTTACCGAAATTTTACCTTCATTTATTTCTTGAAGGACCTCATAAATTGCTCAGTCTGTCTACTTCTTTTACATATTTCTTCCATAGCATCACGTCTCCAAATCAAATATTTTCTTTTTCTCTTTTTGTCCATATTGCACAGCCAGAGAAGAGTACTCCATTTATTGACGTAGAAAATCGTATTTGTGAACAACTGTCTATTCTGGTGGCTATATCCTCCTTACTTAAGCTAATCTCTTTAATTCTCTAGTGGTACCATAATAGAGGTCAATCCGTTACTCGCGACAAGATAAACGCAACTGATTGCTATACGGATACCTTTAAAGTAAAATTAATATGATACATGTAGACTGGACGTAGAAAACCTAGCTAGCACGTCCATATTTGATTCGGGGTTAGATTTCCAGTGGCAGACGAATACCCTAGCATAAGGGAGAAAATGCAAAATGGCATCCACACAATCCGAACCAAACGCTTGACTGATGGAGAAAGATGCAGAGAATTAACGAATATTCGAAACTCGATCGGACGCGAAATGAAAAATGAACTCTTGCAAAACAGGAAACTGATAGGACTGGAGAGATTAGCTGAATCGATAAGACGTCTTGGAAGAAAAGGAGCAATCTATAGATGCAGGGAGAAATATCAGTGAATAGATGTAGAACTTAAAATGTTTTAGGAAAGCATAAATTAACCATTGAGATTTGGGAATTGAAAACATAAAACAAGAACGTATGAAACAGTGTGACGAACGACCAATGCGAACTTCCTTGAACCGTATTAGATAAGAAAGATAGCAGCCTTTGGAAATTTTTAGATTCCTTGGTCCTCATCAGTTACATCTGGCATAAAAATCTTAAGACTGGTTTCATCTTCGCGCAACACTTAATACTCTCCATTGATGTAACTTTGTCTCATTACATTGGTTTCGATAAAAGGTATATGTTATGCCTTCTTCCAGACTCAATTTTCTTTCTCTAATATTCAAGAAAGGTGAAATTAATTTTTATGTGAAAGACGAATTCACTCCTTTACAAAGCAAAATCTGTACCAGTTGACGTACTACGAGAACCCACGGAATCTGAATCGTGAACGTAACTGCAGAAAAGAAAATTACCCATCCCCATTCAAAGTTATAAATAATTTAGAGGAGTAGCTATGTATTGACATATCATTGAGACCGTCATTTTCGCTGCTGCTGATCAAATAGATATATATAAGAAGTTTTCATTATCATTGATTAATAGAGTAATAGAAGGACAAACATGTTTTAACTTATTTCTATTGATATATATTGTTGAGAAGCCCTAATTGATTATCTACATTTTGTTTTTTTAGCTTATCTTTCATCAAATATTTTACATTCACATTATTCTTTCCACTAAATATTTAAAGCTGAGCTTTACTTTCGCTTGACTCCCTTCTAATCATTGAACAAAAGTTAAATTGAGACACGAGCACTCAGATATTCCAGGATGAAGTCAAGTGAGTCCGAAAGTATCGAATGACCGAATTAAATCCACTTCCATCACAAATTAAAAGCAATTATAAAAGAACTAATTCATCCAATCCACAAGTTTGGCTGGGAATGTAAATAACCCTCTTCCCGGAATTCCAAATATAAAGTAAACCTCCAAACACACGAATGTTAAATCATGAATTTCGAAATAAATTCTAACTTCTTCAAACTTCGGATCGGAAAATAACAGTTATTTAGCAAAACCTCAGAAAATTAAATGATAATTCAATCGAGATCTAATTTAACGCAGAATGATTGGGTAGATAATTCATAGTTTTCATTGAATTCATCTTTTGCAAAATCATGCCACATTATTCATTATTCCTGCTTGCTAAAAACACTAATCGGATTACAGGGAATTTAATTATAGCTCAAGAATCGATTGAAAGATCTATTTATAAGGGAAGAGAATTTCCAGCTCATTCTTACGTTTCATTCACTCTCTTCTGATATTTTATTTTTATGATTAACTAATATTTCATTTATTATTTGTTAGTTTAGGAATCGAAATAAGCTCCAAGAGTGCAGTAAATTAACAAAAATTCATCGATAGCTCAAAAGTTACGTTTGAATCATACTTCTCGCTAAGAATCATACAAATAAGGTACAAAATTAAATCATTCTAAAGGAGACCCCTTGGAATGTAAGTACTTAGGTAATTTTAGTAATACAGATAGACAAATATTCGCAATCTTACGGCTCTACCTCAAGCCTTTGCTTTCAAAAGTTGAAAATTTCTAGACGAAGAACCATCGCTGCTGAGAAGACTATATCTTCAGCGAGCAACACCATATGCTTCTGTGTTAGATAAATTATTAAAATTAAGCAAAACTTCCTATTCCAAAGCCAAATTCTTCCTGCAAACATTGAAATCTGAAAAATAAGCACGGAGAGAATATGCGATCGGAATACTGGACGAGTAAAGAGTTATTTCGACGAATTTCCGTTTGAGATCCGGTCAGGTGGTGACGCCGATGTAAGGGCGGATCTGGAAACTTCCGCACAATGGTGCACTTCCTCCTGATAGAGAACAAATTTCTCCACTTGAGAGAGGAGAAAATGCTGATTCTATTTAAAAATTTAACGGATTCTTCGAGACGCAGAAAATGATTCAATCGAAAACAGAAAATTGCAAACTTAAGCCCTGCTTACGTTTCCCCAAACTCCTCCGTATTTTTTGAGTAAAGTAAAGGTTTTACAGCAACAAGTCTTTATCAAGTCGATGTTTTAAGAGAGTTGTCAGGTTATTCGCGGAATGTTCGATGTTTTCATTGTACCATTGTGAAGGTCTCTGAAGGATAGAAAACTGCTCTTATGTAGCTTATATTTTTATTTATTTATTATATTCTATGACTGCAAATATGCATCCAGCCTGATGGCACTTATTAAATTAATGCATCCCTTGTACAGTGCATTTTTTAATGACTGCCACGTAATAATTTATTAAAATATACTGTGATTCTTAGAAACAAAATGTAGAAAATAACCCGTTTTCTTTTTAGCGGTAGCATTTATAATGATAGGCATAAATATTTCGGATCTAATTCAATCCAATTTCATTCGAAAAGTCCTGATCTAAATTATTAAACCTTTCATGTTTACAAGATGAAATAATCTACGAATGTTAATACGGAAAAAGTAAAAGAGCCACACATTTCCTAAACTGGCGAGATTAAGCAAAGATAGGATTCAATTAAACTACACATACTATATATTTGAACGCACAAATTGCAGGAATCAAAGACTTTGATAAGAAATAGCATGTAAAATCTCTTCTCGTAAAAACTGTTTCGTTTGGAAAAATGCACTTCGCTACACATCACCTATACGTGTAGCAAAACTTATTATCACCACGAGCAGCACTAAGGCATCAAGGAAGGAGTCACAAAAGCAGAGATATACTATACTATTTTGTTATCGCTTCACAGATTCTTGAAGAAGTGTGCTAAAAGAAATTAGCACAGATCGAGCTGCAATCGAAGAAAATGTTTCACTTCCATAAATGATGATGCGGCAGTGGACAGCTACAGTGTCTGCATCTATCACAACGACAAACTTTCTTTCTTTAGAAATGTTTTGTTCTATTTCATCTGAGTAAGGGATCATGAAGACTTAACTTTAAACAGATAAGGAAACTGCGCCCAGAAAGATGAACATGTGATAAAAAGAATGCCTCACTCGGCGGAGAACCAAATGAGACGAACGGAAAGAAACCAGATGAGCGCTAAACGGATAATATATGGACCGTGACAAAATCTATTATGCCAAAATGAAGGTCTCCGAGAGAATTTTTCACCGCAACATCTAATAATAAGTCTGCGTAATACGGGATAGATAATCAATGGTTGGGGCAGAAAGTATATGAGGCGTGATGGAAGAATTTTATGGTCGACTACAGCGACATAGTTCTCCTCTAATACCTTCACGATTAGTGGAAAATATGACTTTCTGCGGAATTCTACAGCTAGATCGGTGCTAACTTAAAAGCAATACTTATTCACGTGAGCTTTGGTCTACTAAAATACATAAGATGAATACATGAAAATTTGAAAAGATACTTTCGTAGTAATGAGTGTGAGTACAGAGGAAACGCAATACCTATTGTGGAATTGCTAGCCTAGAACGATTCCAATTAACATTTTGATTAGTCAACTCGTAAGTTATGCGACCCACTAACCGCAAAATATTCTTATCAATTTTAAATCGGTTCCCTTTGAGAAGACTAATGGCTCTTCTCAAGATCTCTAAATAAAAAATACATTGATAGCTTAAACAAAAGTCGTTTTCGTAGCGAAAACTTTCTATGAGAAATTCGTTTTCTCGGTTCGGAACTCAAATTGAGTTGGATCAATATTTCGTCCTAGATAAGTGTTACAGTTAATGCAGAAAATAGCACCATTAACTTTCTCACGGAAAGTTAAATTATTGTATCTATTATGTAATATCTAAACCTTACGATAAATCAATGGTTTACTCACAATCAATAAATAATTTCGAAGAGAACATCAACAAATCAAATATATGACAAATAAGTTTGTCATGCAATCACTTGGAGCGACTAACGGTCATATTCCTCCAATTCGAGCAACGGAAAAAATTCATTGGATTCGTAATCTGAAAGCATATCTCATCATTAGTAACATAAAATCATTTTCTACTTTAATGAGTTAATATTCTCGGTTGTGGATACAACGGAAGCTTCCTGGAGGAAAGGAAATTAAAAATAAATTTTGGTGCAAATTTAAGCTTTTTCCTAATATTACCCATCGAACTTTCTCCTTCCAAATTACTCAATATATCATGAGTACGTACTTTCTCCGAACTTCCAAAGTTAATATTTATATAATAGACTCGGTGAAGGTTGATAATAGATACAGCTTACATCCAGATAGCAGGTTTCATCTTTTATTGAGAGTGCTGACACACCCATGAAAAGATTCCCGATAGCTTCCTAAAATTTAATACATATCATTTCCAATGTATTTCTTGATACAGCACCGCACGACTGCTCCGAAGCTTTTAAACCAAGCCTCTGCAGCCAAATAGCACGTGACAGCCATTCCGAACCGCTTTCCTCGACACTTGGGACGTTAATTCCTTCGATAGTGAAAAGATTAATCGAGCCACGGAGCTAGAAACATTCCTTCCCTCCCGAAGAGGAAAAGTCCTACATCTCTCAGAGAGGAAAAACAGAGAAAGAACCCCTCCAAAATGGCGGCCGAAAAATTCACGGAGCACCAGGCGATAAGAAGCGAGCCGATAACGCGACAGAGAGCGATCGAAAACAAAGCTTCTCGGGACGGGAAAAGAAGAAAAATGTTGCTACGTCCGCAGCTTTTATCTCCCTACGCTCGCTAATCACTCCTACCCGTTCGACAAACTTCCCTTTTTCCGGCTAACTTTCTACTCTCGACCAGCTGACCCTCCCCTACCTCACCCACCTTCGTCTCACCCCGTGAGCAAGACCATCAGGGTACCTCCACCACCCCCGTGGGGGAGAATCCTACTTCCAGCGCCATCTCTTTACCTACACCCCAACCCTTCCGGTGAGGAAGGTCCTCCAGCCCCCACGAGGTACATCTCCCGAACGACCGCGCCGAATAGAATATCCCATTCCCTCTTCCATTTGATCCTGCGAAGATCCGAAAAACCTTATTTTTCCCCCCTCGGTGAGGAAGGCGGAAGCGCTACGGAGTTGAGGGAGGTGGAGAGAAAGCCAGCGTATGCCCAAAAGAGTGGCACCAAACGGTGGCAATTTTTCCCGGAAGGTGGCAGAGTGCACTCCGCGACCGTGCTGCCGCCGCGTCCGCCTTCGGAGTCGAGTTGGGGAAAGAATCCACCATCGTCGGCGGTCGACGTCCTCAGAACGAGGCCAAACTCTCTTTGCACGCTATCAAGGAGGAGGTTGATGATAACGGAGGTTACGGTAGATAGAGAAGGGAGAGAGAGGACTGGAGGGATAAGGCGATACAAGCGGAATCGCCACGTTTTTCGAATGTTTGTACACGGATGGTGGAAAAAAAATGCAGGGATCCTTTCGTAAATAAACTTGGCGGAAGGCTTAAAACCAGTTTGTCTCTTTTTTCCCGCCGCGAAGAGGGATACATTGAGGCTTAATTTCGTCCGCGGAGGATCCTTTTTTAAGCCCTTAAAACCTGATATGCTTCACGCTAATAGTATTGGGATTGTGGGGTCGGGAGAAACGGTTTACACTTGGGAGAGTTAATTTCGAGCTGCATTATCGACACCTTTTGAGCCAACGACTTCATATCGGTTTGGTTGATGTATTATTTACTGGTAAAGGTTCGAGTGGAAACTTACTAGGGTAATGATGCAGAGCTATTTATCCTATAATTCTCCAAGGAGCACTGCGTGCCAACCTAAATCTCGAGGCGCATATGTAATTAATTTGGTACTTGTGTCCGTATCTTGTGGAGCATCTTTTTGAATTTTATAAGAAAACTCAATATAATACATAATCAAACTTACTAATTTAAGCTTCAGGTAGTTATATGATGATACTAGAGTATAATATGATACTAGAATGATATGATACTAGAATATAATAAACCATATATCAGGGGTTTTCAACCGCAATTTTCATTTCCAAAGAAGATTTTTACTAATTTTAGGATATGATTATACCATAATGAGAAATGCTTCCTAGGCTGTGCGCGAGTATGCTCTTGGCATAAAGCGAAATGTATCCACAGGCAATATTCAAATCTGCCATTACATGTAATATTTATTTGTGACATAAATTGTCTCTAAACAGACCTTACTATTAAAAATATTGGAATATTTTAATACGCACTTGGTGTTCCTTCGTTTGTGTTTCCTCCTGATACCAACATTGAGTACCTTTCAATCCTTATTTTACGTAAATGCATGCGCTAAAATGTCCGAGATAATTTATCATTTTGCTGGATTCAGTTGTGGATGACAATCTCCATTCCATGCATAATGTTCGCTTACATGTGTAGTGCATGATATACAAGTCACCGATTTTGATAAAATTTGGTAGGATGATAGTACTCAATATACCTATACCTCCTTTATGGCGTAGAAACTCAATAGCTTTAACATAAATAATACTTTACTTCAAGAAGACGACTGGCTTAATAGCTTTCTGATGTCCGAAAGCAGCATAAATACTCCCCAAAATTAAAAACGAAATCTATTTCTATCTATATTTCACGAAAAAGTAATACAGGTTATCAAAAATTAGATAAAAGTACGATCCAAATCCTAATGATTCGATATCCTTTGATAATTTGATAAGCAATTCGCAAAGAAAAAATATCTCCTTGTTAGTTACCTATTTGAAATACTCCTGAAGGTCACTAACCAATCTTTTGGGGTTAACTCCAAGTTAATGCGTAATTGTGCCGCGGAGGAAGAAAAGTTGGTAAGAATTGCTGCTGAGAATCGCTTTCCAACAGCTTCCTTGCGGCACACCAAGAGGCCGCGGAACACCGATATGGAGGTCTTTCTCATGGGGAATTAATGAGGAAAAGCGATCCAGAACTCCATCGCGATAACATTTCAAGGACTTCAATTAACCCTGTAAGAGTCGTTATCTGTGTCCCTCATTGCGAGTACGGTCGAATAAATGAAACGATATCTGAACTAACATTCTCACATCCTCAGTATCCGTTCATCATTTGCTTGTTCGCGGCGTTTATTGATATTTTATTTCATTATTCGCGAAATGTAAAGCAAAAATCTTCCGCAAACATTCATAAAATGTCAAACAGGTACACAAAATACCATTCTCTTTGTGGAATATGTGAAAAAGAAAAACTCGTTCAAATACATCATAATTACATAGTTGAATGGCTTGATATTTATATCTCGAAGTGAGAATATTAAGGGATCTAATGTAAATTTATTTATTAGTAAGTACGCTGCGAGTACAATTACTTCTGGTGGCACCCATTATCTATAAGTATCACAATTAAAACCCCAAATCACTACATCAGACGTTACATGGATAAATATTCCACAATTAACGTCAATACAACACAGTACAGTA
This sequence comes from Pachydiplax longipennis, assembly GCA_036926295.1. Taxonomy (NCBI): domain Eukaryota; kingdom Metazoa; phylum Arthropoda; class Insecta; order Odonata; family Libellulidae; genus Pachydiplax; species Pachydiplax longipennis. Next base: position 38,744,407 of record JAVFKF010000009.1, on the reverse strand, counting down.
TTCAAACACCACTACACTACATCAAGACTTAATTTACACACACCTCATTGTCAGGCCCACCAAAACACTTACAACATATATGTCCCCTAATAACAAAAACTACAGTTCACTGTCACAGTCTATAACGTTTCTTTCCAGTCCAAATTGTCACTTAATCGTTTTCACATCGTCACCTTTACAAATATCCATATAATACAAAACATGACAATTCTCACTCCACTTATTTAATTAGACTACAACATCTACTTTTAAACTCCTTTCTATATTTAGGTATGGGTAAATATTTTATTTTCCACGAACACACGTTCATATATTAAAGAAACACCCGTTAAAGGCACAATGACTACCTTAGAAAGGAAATAAAACATTATAAGGGGGCGTATTTTCCGGAGAAGGCTTACGAGAACACTGAAGAAGAATCGTGCCGAAAGAGATCCGAAGAGGATCAAATTGGCTGCAAACAGCTATTCATAGAGGATATCTGATACATCGCTACAAACAAAAATAAATTCACGGCTGTATTTCCAAATCATTTACATATCATTACCAATGAATTCTTAAGGTGAATTATTTAAAGTAAACCTTGAAACTATGCATTTAACTTCATGTATATAAAGTATGTTATGTAAATTAAAACGTCAAGTAAATACATGTCAGCACTTGGGAGATATAATGGTACCCTTAGAGATATTCATGAAAATGCAAAGAGATTGTGTAATCCGAAGATTTCTCTTGTTGCCATGAAATTCATTTCCCATCAAACTGCAGACTGAGAGAGTGAGTCTCGGTGAATTCTCCGGAGTGATGTTCTATTCTCCAGCTAAAATCTCTCATTCCGTAAAGGATATTACATCAATTCATTCATCACACGCTAAATTAACGTAAAGCTGGACAAATACTGCTTATCAACTGGCTACGATTCATGGGAAGTTTCGAGAATCCCTATCCTACTCTAATTAAAAAATCCGACTTTCGCCAAATAATATTCCCATGTTTTATACTTCCACACATATAACGCAGACGCTGCCAGATTCCGGAATGGTGACAAATCTTTCACTTAGTGTCATTTAAAACTTTTTTAAAAATATGAGAAATTTCAATTCGAACGAATCCAAATGATTTCAGAAATATTATGAAAATAAAGGGTCATTGACTGAATCGAGAGGGTGGATAATCAATGGAATTATTAAATCATAATGTGGTGTTTAGATATATTCTGCACTTTTTGTCATAATCGTGTATTGTACCAAACAGCTTTCGTGATTCCGTATGATAAAATAGGCGTATGGGGAACAAATAGGAAGAGCAATTCGCTTGAGTTAGGATTCACAGTGGACGTTAAAGATTCTATTTCCAAAAGTCAAAATACATGGTTGCAACCATCACCTTTGGCACTGCATTCATCACGCTCAAAACATAACGTTTCTAGATTATGATACACATAACTGGTTTTCGATTCACGAACAGGTGACTGGAACGTAACCTGTTTGTTATTCCGAGAGCAGCTGTACATATTCTTTTCCGCAAGACTCATTGCAGAGTTTTGCTTTATCAGATCGAGTATCCAATAGTGTCTTCCGCAAAAATCCTTTCCTTCAGAGAGATGCTTCCAACACGTTCGGGCCCTTAGAAATCCTCTAGAACGCCCCAATCTATTTTTAAGATGCGGATCAATCTACCTTTTTGACAGATGTCTACGTCTGGAACAGGATCTTGCGATATTAACCCGTAAGTAAGAGATCTGGACTTCACTGGACGTTAAGTCCAGTGAAGTCGAAGAGCTATTTAGCTGTCATTCTCGATAGATCTCTGAACTATAGGTACTCTTAACTTAAACCTTCCTCTATAGCACGCTTACTAAAGTATATATTAACAGATAGAACACTGAAGCGACAGATTCAAGACTAGGTGAGTGAAAATCAGCTCATTGGAGATTCACGACGAAAAATATTACAACCGGGAAGGGGCACAAATAAATTCGATTCTTATAAATTATCCTTGTGTCCTTGGGTGTTTCATACCTTTACTTAATTAGGCATTATTTCTGTTTCTTGTGAATGCAAAAAGGAAGGATATAGTCTTGCTAATAAAAATTACGCCCCCAAAATTTCGCCGTCCAATGAGACGCTTGCTTTGCTTGTATTCAGGGCACGAATCGTAATTTTTTCGTTCCGGTACTCACTCCGGTTCAACCATAAAACAATATGCCGATTCATTTCCGGTTTAGCTCATTCTGCCAACGTCGAACCGGTTCTGTATCAAATTTCCATCTTTCTTTATCAAAATTTTAAAATTATTTCTAGCTCTCTTCGTTTACAATACATCACACTAAAATTTAGAAAAGAAGTTAGGGACAGTTAGTTAAAAGTTGTAGTTACGAATACTTAGAAAACCTCCTCTAATTACACTGAGATAAAATATGCATGTTTGGGATATCAGGTTAAATAATGGTTCTCGTTTTCGGTTCAGGTTCAAGAATATTATCTTTTGATTCGGGTTCGGTTTTCGTTCCGGTATAAAAACGGTTTTTCCGGTTTTGTTTTTTGGTTCTGTTCCGGTTCTATGCCCTGCTTGTACTAACCTACGGATCCAAGCCACTCGGAATACTCGGAGATGACGCTACATATGAAGTTTAATTTTAATTATGGTTATGTAACACGGAAGCACTTAGTGGAGAGGCAGCGATAGTTCTTCATCTAGAAACTTTCAACTTATGAAAGCAAAGGCTTGAGGTAGAGCCGTAACATTATGAAGTATTTGTCTATATGTACAACTAAATTTACCAAAGGACATACTTTCCAAGTATTCTCCTTTGGAATGATTTAATTTTCAATTCTGTGCCTCATTTATGTGAGTCTTGGCGACAAGTTTTATTCGAACGCAACTTTTGAGCTATCTATGAATTTCTGTCAATTTTAAACTAAACAAGAACTTATTTAGATCCTAATTTAATGAATTGTAAAACATCAGTTAATTATGATGTTAGTTAAGAGCTTATATTTATTCCTATATTAATGAATCATAAAACATCAGTTAATTATATGACGTAGGATACATACATCGATATGTACGGTTGGGAGAGTTTAATCTAGACGTGGATTGTCATCCTCCAAGATTCATAGTGATCCTCTTTCCAAGGATCTTCCTAGTCTCGAATGTCTCCAAAGTTTCTGAGGAGAGGACATTTCGGCTGAGAATAAAAGGAAAAGAGAGAGGAAAGGGACGGAAGTGAGAGCGAGAGAGCGTGGTAATTCGAAAAGCAATGCTGCGTGATCGACGGAGAAGTGGTAGGTGGTGGCATGATGGGTTTCCGTTCTATAATGGAGTGGAATAAAGGAAGTTGAGGGAAAGGAGAGAACGCAAAAAAACAAAGGGAAAGAATAGAAATGGGCGAATCGAGACTTCCAAGTCCAGCTAGGACTCAATCATTTATCATGTGATTGAGAAAGGATGAACAAATTCGCGAACTGCGATACGTTTGTACTAAAATTTAACCAAACGTGAGAAAATCATTCGACTCATGGCTCATGTGACCTTGATGGAATCTTTTTTCCACGGGCTTCGCTCTAACAGCTTTAGATTTCGGAAATAATATTTTTGAGATAACCCCCACATGTATGTATCTATGCATAGAAAAATTACGCCATACTAACCATTAGGAACGGAAAATATACTTCCCATTACTAACCATAAGGAAAGGAAATAGAGTCAGTTAGGTGGCACGTTGGGGATTCAGAAGTTTAACTCAAATTTTGGACATAAACGCGATTGGTAGTATTTTGCATTAAAACAAAAACTTCAGTAAAATGTGAGGTGCTATTTTGAGGTTCTCTACGTGGCCACAGGATTCGTCTAGTTTAGGCCGATATCTTTCCGTCTACCAACAGAATCTTCGTGTGCAATTTAAGGAGAGGATTGACTCTCAGAGTTAAATCAGTAAGTGTAATAAGAAGAAACCGAAAATTGGAATTGTCTACCAAGAACTCACATTCAGGGTAGTTTAGGTAATAAATATACAATGGATAGACAAGTGCTTTCTTAACAACAGCAACATACTGCATTGCATATCATATGAAAATTATCCCAGTAGCTCTTTTAATTATATTTTTCAGATAATATTCGTAATACAACTCATCAATACAGCTCTGAATACTAAACGGCAGCTTAAATTATTAAAACACGACGATAACCTCTTTCCTTCAAGAGTTGAAAGCTAATAATTTAAAGTATATTAATGGTGGAAGCCTTAACTTTGTGAAAGTCCATATCCAAGGACGAGGAATGCTAACTTAGCTTAGTTTCATGAAAATAATTTTATTAAACGTTACTAGAGAGAGAGATTCTTCAGTCACGACCAAAGTATATCAATATATATTACAACTATATACACAGTTGGGTCTCCTTTTTTATCATTGTTTAATAGTGGACTCTGAGAAGAAGAAATTACGCTTGAAAAAATTTATGTAGCAAAATTAAACCCACATACTATCAATTTTTCCTTAAATGTAATGTTACAACAAACCAAACTGAATTGAAGATTATTTTCACAGTAAATTAGTCTAATTTAGCATAAATTGTTAGTATCAAAGAATATATTATTAATATTTTTAGGATAATATGTTGAGAAAAATAGAAAATAAAAATATAAATTTTTCATAGCCTATGAATTGCGAAGCACCAGCGGCGTATAACTTTGATTCCACATAAATTTAGATTAAGCAGTAGCAAACTGCTAAGGATTACAATAAGATACGAAGAGCTTTATATACATTAATATCAGGAAATGTTAAATAACCCTCGACTGAAACAATAACATTATTTAAAATTTAACCATGCAATCATAAATAATCGATATTATTATTTGTTAAATAAATTATATTCTACCTCGAATTTACTCGGCTTTGACTATCGACATAAAAAACGAACAATAACTTAGAATAAAGCACTTAAATTTTCACTAAAGCATAATATCAACATAATTATAGTACCCAATAACCAAAAAACCAACATGGGGTACTTAATAGATATTAAAAGTGTGATGAGTAGTGATTGCTAGCTATTAAATCACATTCGATCCTCTCTGTATTTAAAATTATGACTCTAAATTGAACTCACAATACGAATATTTAATATTGAATAATAATAATTCATTGCGAGCTTTTCATTTCCGTTAAAAAAGGCTATAAGAAAGCCTCTCATCCTATCTAGTTCTGAGGCTCGTTCGGAGTAACCAACCACCCTTTACCGTTGGCTTGTCCCATAAAGGCCTATTGATTTACGTTTGTCGTGCCTAGGGATTCTTCCTTTAGGAGACAAAAACTCTTTCTTTCCAATTCAGTCCGCGTTGAACTTGAAATATAAGTCAAGTGGTTAAGGAAACAAGGTGAGCAAGAGTCACTGACAAACGATTCTCAGGGACACTAATGATGATTGAGAGCCTTATCTTACATTCAAACCACAATCGAAATAAAGATAGGACCTTGACCTCAGGTTCATTCATAAAATGAGAAGTATCGGCAGTCGAGTTGATAACTGGTGAGGGGATAATATAGTTCCAGAAAGAAAAGAATAATACCGAATGTAGAAACTGTTCAAAGGATACAGGCCTGTGCATATTTGTGATTAACACAGAAGATAATCGAATGAAATCTTTACGAAAAGACGAAGATAGTCATAAAAATTAGAATGAATAAAATTTATCGAAATAGTGATCAAATTATTTATCGATGATGAATAACGAAGAATGTATCAGATAAAAAAAGAACTTAATAAAGTAATAAAATAATCTGGTGATATGGTGCTGAAAAATCGCATACCGAGGATAACCTCATTTAAAGTTCTAATCGAAAAAGTCAGTTAAAATCTACATCGAAAAAGTCAGTCAAAAAATGAAAATGTTTCCGTAAAGATAATTTTGTTTTCTAATAGTAGTAAATGGGAAAGAACCCGACAAAGATTAAAATATATTTCCTATTAGATAATCCTTCGAATATGCCTTTGTGATACGTTTACGAAAGATTACAAAAAGACACTAAAATAAAACAGCCGAATCGAGAAGAAAATTAAATAATAATAAGGGAAATAAGATGAAAAATATACCAAATTAAACTTCTGAATGAGAAAAAGATTTAGGAATAGAATCTCAAAAAAATAGGATGCATCTTATCATAGGATGTAACTTATCTGTTTGGAATAACATTCCACTATCAATAGAAATTGTATCATCTGAATGGAATTAAATTAAATAATAGCCAAACGTCATCATCTTCCGATTCATATTATTATTTATCTTGAGTTTTCCCAGTAATCATTCAAAATTCGAGGTATATTCCAAAAAGAAACACTAGCAGATTAACCTAGCCTTCATTTCTTCGACAGCAATGATGTCAGTTAAACCGAAAGGAAAGACATAACGAAATGAAATAATGAGTTCTAACGAAAAACGATAGGAAATGGTTGAGAAAGAAAGATTAAGAAGGCAGACGAAAAGATGGTTCATTGCAACAACAATAAAAGTAAATGATAAGGGAGGGGATGTAGAAAAATCTTACCAAAAGCAAGGGTAGGTGCATTAGTACCAAAAGAAAAACAAAGAAGGGTTAAGGAAGACTACAGAATGCAGAACAGAAAAGTCAGGGGTATGGTTAAAGAGATAGTCTTTAGAGGAAAGAAGAGTTCCCAACACTGAGATGCAGAACAATAAACGGACGAAAAATGCAGATAAGATATGAGGGAATATAAAGGTCTCAACTAAACTGACACAATAAACCGAGACAAGAGACTTTTTTAGCAAAAATTTGAATAGTGCCACATTTGAATTCCGAATAATCATTTGATCCCAGTCCGCAGATTTTTTTCATTAAAGGCTTAGTTGTGGAATGAAATATATAATAATGAAAAATAAAATAAAATTACCGATTATGCTATGAAATCAAGTCAGAGATATTTCTCAATTTCCATGGTATTTCATTGAAAATATATTTTTGGAGGGTATTATTCAAAACGAACGAAGCTGGAGCGTTTTTTTGTTGGGAAACGTTACCATAGGATTGCCTCACGTTGAGTTGTTAATGGAAAACACTTCAGCGTATTAAATGATGTGTGATAAATCATGGGAAAATAAACTATAAATTTAATTTATGCATATACAGATAAAATCGAGACAAAAAACGTGAATCCACGAATAATTAACGAATACGGAAAAAGATTTTAATGACGGAAAATTGTATAGAGAGTTTATTATTAAGCTCTTAAACAGAATACACTCTATTAAATTTGAGGTAATAAATAATTTGAAAAGTACCGGTTGATCGATTACTTATTTTAAAATATTCACACTCTAAATACTTAACTTGGTTTATTTCACTCAAATGATATGGAAAAACAGAGTACAAGTATATTTTTCAATGAAAAAGTTCTCTGCAAAGTTAATGACCGTAAATTAGTGACATCAGTCTATCATATGCCGAAATCATTTCACCGGTTTAGTAAGTAATTTTTCTATACAATATTCTGATCTATTTCCAATAAAATAGAATAAGAAATGGAGAAAAAACTGGAGATTTTACTTATATGTAATTAAATGTATGAAAAAGAAGGAAAATTCAAGATAGGGGGTTTTTGTCCTTATAACCTTCATACAACACTTATATATTTTTTATCATAAAATTTAATTATTGTGAACGAGTCTATTTGTAGATTTTATTTTTAGATAGCCTTAATCCATCCTAAGCTTTGCGCAGAACCATCTTTTCCGTTTACGACTACTTCTAGCATTAGTGAGGGACTACCTGATCGTTTAGCCTTAAAGTTATAGAATTCTTAAAGATGTTATGATGGCAGTACCTTCTTTTGATGACTGAATCTAAAGTTTCACAAGTTGATTTTACAAAGATGATGGTAACTGTTTTCATAACAAGTTAATGTATTATTAATGTATGGATAACCACATGTATTTTTGTGATATACATGTATAATAGGAGAGAAAAAAAATGTGTTATAAAGAAAGGAAAAGAGGTAAACTTGTAATGCATAGAGTTCAAAAAAGCTACAGTAGATCTCTTTTTCGTATAGATCTCATTCTTCAAGTTTGTTAAGATAAGTATGAATTTGATAAATAAATTCAGAGATAATTCTTTCTTGTGTCATACGCTCGCCCTGGTGCCTAGGTAGCTCAAGTATTGCAAGAAATGTCAAGGACATAGCATGAGCGAATCTAGAAAACGCCCAAACGGGGGTAGATAGGCATGCGGGTTGCGGTTTCCTATATTTGTGAACCAAAAGCCGATATTTGTGAAACTACCTCAACTCGAAGTACTCTGAAATACACTACTACCATAATTTTCCTCGATACAAAAATCATTACCTCGGTAATTCTTAATATTCTTCAAAAATATATTCCCCAATTTTTTTAAATATTGGCCGAAAATTACACCAGAGGGTTTTCTAAAATACAACAATAATTTACGTGATAAACTTTGAAAATGTAACGTTCCTTGCCATAGGAAATGTTTCAGAAAATGATTCAATGAAGCCCTCCCAAGCTTTCCGGGCTACACATATCCAAGAGGAGGGGCGATCGCCACCAACGCCACCGCCCCCCTAAGATACGCCAATGGGACATTTATAGATAGTAGGACTAATAGCTAAAAATAAAATTCTGTGAGTTAAGTGATATGCGTCTTTAACCAACCATATGAATGGAGTGTATGGTGGATGCACTCACCGTCATAAGCCGAAATGCGGTTTCAGGGTACTTATGAAAATGTAGCCGATAAAAAACAATTTTGCTAGTGACAAATCCCTAAACTGCCGAGCAGACAAAAGAAAAAATCTAGACAACGCTATAGATGAAACGACTTGGCATAAATATGATAATTCAAATAAAATGCTGATATTCGGGAGGAAATTTATCGAACAGAACTCTAATAATATGCTGCTTCCTGTGGTAAAGTACAAGAATCTTCATATATCATTTCTAAACATCCTTTTACTGTGACCAGCGCTTTTCTCCCTTCACACTCCATCAAAACACATAAATGACACGCCATTTTAAAAAGAAAGTTTCTCGCTCCCTGCTGAAAATACCAACAAATCAAAAATGCATCCTTTGGTCAAGAGATCGAGTTAGAATTTGAATTTGCACATACGGTTTCGTTATTGGATAAGCAGATGTCGATATCTATCGATAGAAACGAGGTCTATCGAAGCGGACACTGATACTCTATTTCCCCACCCAAATACATTTTAAAAAACACCCCCATCACTAAAAACAAATACACGAACACTAAATTGTGTGTACCTACTAAACATATTGCATATCAATCAATTAATATAATCAATTAATTTCAATATAGATGGGCGAAATTTTCATACGGGACAACTAGTAATAATAATGTATTAGCTCATACAGGTTACCTCAATTACATCTTCTATAGTAAAAAGGGTGACAAAAATCACAACAATGCAAAAATGGCATAAAAAACAGAATAATAGAATTGTTCTGCGGGATTAAGAGCGATTAACTGTTAAAATTAGTGTTAAGGTTAAGCTTTTAAACCTGAAACCTGACTTTATGGGATGCCATCAAAAAATAACTCGCAGAAAAAGAATTCGTCCTATATTCGCTATACTCTACCTTAACCTTAGTACATATAATATAGTAAGGTTAAGCTTTTAAACCTGATCCCTGACTTTATGAGATGCCATCAAATAACTCGCAGAAAAACAATTCTTCGTAATATTCGCTATACTCTACCTTAACCTTAGCACATATAATATCAACATATAATACAAAATACATATTCATACTCATGGTATGTATACCCATGTATGTATACCATGTATGTATACCCATGTAAGTATACCCATGTATGCCCAGAGAACTGAATCAAAAATAACGGCAAAAGAAGTAGAGCACGCTTGAAATGAAAGACGCGTACAAACTGATAGAGCTGGAGGGGAGAGAAGATACAGAAAGATGAGGAGTAGTCAAAGAGAAATGGAAAAGCGCGAGAAGAAACCAGAAAGAAGGGATAGACAGATTGACAGATAAAAGTCGGAGATGGAAAAAGAGGAAGAGGGAGGGACTTAACTGTAAAAAGCGCTGAATGGAATTAAACGAGGAGGGAGATTCCGTGGGAAAGCGATGCAGAGAAGGGCTTTGATGCGAGAGATTTGGGGAGAAGTGTGGGCGAGACACAGAGATGTATAAACGCATTCAAGCATCAGAAATTGAGTGCAACAATTCCCTTGTTTCGTCCGCCCCGCACTCGAACAATAAAATTCCCGCGTTGAGTATCTCGATGAGGCGGATCTAGAATAATATTCGGGGCTTTGAAAAAGGGGTTTTTCTTGGCTAGGCTTAGTATTCTTCACAGTAGATTTATAACGCACATATTTCACTCGCATTCGTAAACGGAGCGCACGAAATAACTGAATGGGATGGAATTTTGTGGGATGAATTTAGATGAAAGCGCAATTGAGAAATTCGGAGAAAGATATTCAAGAGTGAAAAGGTTCCCGTTATTCATGCACAAAATTTCCTTTCTTCTTATCTGCAAAATCTATTCGAAATATGGTTGCGAAAGAGTAACATGTAAATTTTCATCTTATATGTTTGTTTTGTTTTGTTATCGATTATTATTTATTTATTTATTCTCGTTGTTTTTCACATTGTTAATTTTATTCATTTCATTTATTGAATTTATTTTATAATTTTGTTTTTACTTTTTGTTTATCGTCAGCTGTAATTGGCCTCGTGCTGTATGTTGATGCTACTAATAAATAAATAAATAAATAAAATAAAAACCAGGCAATCTCTAGTGATTTTATGCATTTACTTAAAAGTAAAACAAAAGGCGAAATATGAGGAACAATCTTTTTTAAACTTGCCAAAGGGGTGTAAAGGATTTAAGACAAATCCATAAGAACTCGTTTTCAATTAAATAACTTTTTATTGTGATTATAGTTTAATAATAATAATAATTAAACTTCCTATAATAGATGTGTAGTGATTGTGTAGAAATTTCACTATCTAATTTTAATTCTAGCTCCTTGCCAGATCATAGGCAAATTTCTATTGCAATGATATCTTGGATAACGAGTAACCCTGCTGACGAATTTTTCCACCGACAAAGTTTTCGCTATTTTCCGAATGGGCTAATGAATATTGATTTGGCCAACGAATGTCTTAGTGGATGCGCGTAGGGGAGGGAACAACCGAATGGAAACATTCGAATAATTCCGTTTGCTTCCATCGAATAATTTGAAAAAAAATACACTCGTTCCATCAATCGAGTGAACTATTTGATGGTTTCGATCTTTCATTCCCTCCACGCCTTTGAGTGAACCATTCGATAATTCACTTGTTCACTATATCTTTGAACAGTGGGTATCACCCAGAAAGAATTGAACGATTTTCTACAGAAACCTACGGGAAATTCCGTTTCGGCTAACGAATTTGATTCCGGAACGGATAACCTTCGTTATCCGAGGTATCACCACTTCAAAGTCATCAAAAGGAGTCCTTTTCCCCTCGTCCTCTTGAATCCGCCTATGCAAAGATCGGGGAATTATCCCAGAGAAAGGATTTTCATCTCTCCCGAAAAAAATAGGCCGGCTGGAATTGGCATAAAATTTTAGCGTACGCGCTCTGAGTCCCACGAGTTCGATGCTCTGTCCCGCGACAAGACCATCGATTGGAGAAAGGCAATGGAAAGACGTGCGGCAGCTGTAGGCCGCAAAGAACCAAACGGCACGCAGAGTAGAGAAAAGAACTCGTGGCGACACAGGCGGGGTAAACAAACAATAACCAGGGGAGAGTGCATCGGGGAACCATTTTGTGAAGTGCGCCATTTCGAATGGAATGCGAAAGAGACGGGAAAGAAGGAAGGGGAGGTGAGGAAGACTCCTTTCTGCTTGCCTCTCACGTACTCGCGGAAATATAAGCCAAACATTCGTGATGGTATCATAAACACTCCATTTCGCGCGTTACTTGCGCGAAGAAGAGAGGGAATCGTTCCTGATCGAAGTGGAAGAAGTGATTTGAAAATGGAGGCAAAAGTATGGAAAGAAAGAAAAACGGTTGCTTCAGCCTCTTTGTTAGAAGGTGCGAAGGAGCATTAGTAGAGTGCTGTGTATCGGGAGATTCGTATCGATTTAGAATCGGTTGTGTTGATTCAGATTCGAATCACATTTCAGGGACAGGAGTGTTGTCATTATAAATTCAAGACTGATAGCCAATTTTCATCCTTTCAAGGCACAATTTAGAGACGTTAATTTTTTGCTGGAATGTGCTAAAATTTGATCATATGACCTCTGAAATTATATTTTTTCTAAATACCAGAAAATAAATTACATTCACTCCTATTTTTACTTTGCATTATCAAATGTACCAAACATTAGTTCATCAAACATCCTACAGATGTAACTTATCGAGGATTTAAACTTTATGATTGGAATAAGGAAAAAATGAGAAATTAAAACCATGATGAAGATAAAGGAGATTTGCATTATGTCCACGACAGACAAGTATGTAAGACAGAAAGCAATAAATAGTGATATTTCGATACAGAGATTCACTGATTATTCAAATAGGTACAATCGTTCCTTAGGTTACGACTTAATATTTTTTCGCTTCAAATCAACTCTAAAATTAGATGTTGATATCTAAAAGAAAATTTCGTTATCAGTTCACAAATTAGACTTATCGTCGGAGAAAGATGAGAAAAATAACATAGAATAGGTCATGAATCTTTATTTACCGGCTTATCTCACCAAGAGCATACAACTGGGCTAACCATTGACTTTTTAAATAATGTTTGTAATTCCTAACTCTTATGTATGAATTCATGCCTACTTAACGATGAACTGGAACAGAAGTTAATAAATTCTAATAGACTTGAAATAGATAAGGAGAAGTATAATTGGAGTAAAATTTACGAACATTGAGTAGCAAATTGATTTGTCTACCAACCAGAAATATAAAGAATAATAAATTTGTCATTTTTCCACTATCATGAGCCAAAAGTTCAATTTAAAATAAAAGAATATCCGATCAATTTCATATTAAATTCCTATCAATTCCATATTAAATTCCTATTAAATGTAAATGACTTCCTATTAATTGTTCCACCCAAACCCGAAAAGTCCTCAAAATAATAAAAAATTTTGAACTCAACCGAAACAATATTTTTTCATTAATTTTGCTTTATTTACTTCTTTATTGTAGCATAATTGCTTAAAAGACTCCAATCTTAGCTCATAACAAGTGACAAACTTCAAAATCTACAATATAATGCGGCCACGTTGTCTTCCAAACTTTGGAGCTTATAGCCTTTAAGGAGCACTAATAAAGCGAGAAGAACATCAAACTGATAATACACGTTTCATTGCACAAGTATGTACACTTACCAAATAAAGGTAGGGATGAAGATGAAAAAGTGGCCTGAATAAAGTCTCTATCTAAAACAGACCGTAACCATTAACATATAACAAGTTCCTTAGCGATTCAGAAACAATCCAAATGGAGCAACCAATCATATCATCATCACTGGCATTTTTGATTGGTCAGTTATTCAACTATATACACACACTATAATATAGATTATACAGTTATTTTATACTCCTGATTAGATCAAGATAAATATCTACATACAATAAACCCGGTGGAGATGCATTTCGGAAAACCAAGAGAAATTCGCGTTTTAAGCGGTATAGCATTGTAACTGGGTTGTGTAATTCTTGTTGCATTACATCATATTTTCGAAGAATGATCAGTTTTTCGCAAAAAAGAGCGTATTAGTAACTATTTCGGGTATCATTCACACTACAACGAAGCAGAATTTATCAGATAGACAATGAGAAAAGAATAACGATTTTTAACAGTAGTAGTGAAAGGGCATCACGAACTTTCCGAGACTACGATATACAGCACAAGAAACCCTCCTTTTCTGGCTTCTTCTTTGTTTACTTCTCAAGATTGTGAAAGCATCAAAAAGTGAATTCTTAATCTACTTTCTGCCATGAAAAAAGAAGATTAAAAAGATCTCTCTCTATCTCAGAGTTTCTCTCGTCTTCGACTTTGAGATCTGCTCTGCTTCGCAATATCCTCATTTTATTTCCACAAAATTATTCATTCAAAAGAAGAGACTCGTAAGGAACCATTATAGAGACATGGAGGGGAGAGACGACGGCGACACAAATAATTATTATACATACATTACTATTATTACACATTATAATGAAGCATTTTTTAGCCTATGAAATGAGATGAAAAATTGGCTATAGCGAGTTGCAGTGCATCTAGGGACGGGGAAAATCCGCGTTTTAAGCGGGAAACTGTGGCTTAAGCGGTACTGTTACCAAGTGTTTCATGTGGTAGGGACCGGGACCATAAAAAAACGAGTATTCAGCGGGATAGCGTCATAAACGGGTTTTACTCTACTTTCTTAGCTCATCGGTCTACTGAATCCTTTCCACTCCTCACTGCTCTTCTAAGATTTTAATAATGAAGGATCTTGAGACTATAAAGTCTCCTCTTACATCTAACCCTTCGTCATATAAATTTAAAAAAAGAGATAGCTTGATAAACAGTACATAGAAGAAGACTACTTTGTGGATTTAAAAATCTAAGCTAAGTGCTTAGGAAAAAAATTTCCACAGCAGAAAAACACCCTCAAGAAGGGGGGTGTGAAAAACCTGCGAAACCTACAGATAGGAAAACTAAGATTAGAGGTTAAATCACACAAAAACAGATTTTAAAACACGAGAAGACATACCAAAAATATAGTACAAAACAAAAAAGAACAAATAGTTACTTATATACATTAAGTGTGGTTAAGATACATATTTATATTAAAATGATAATAGGAAGAAAAATATTTGAAAAATATATAAAAAATAATACTAAAAATTAAAAGAATGAAATAAAAGAATTAAAAAATTAAAAAATAAACTCTATAAGGTAAAATAAAATTTAAAATGCATTCGATTATTAAGACTCTGTTAAGATTATTCTACTCTCTAATTTTACTTCATCTACCCTTACCTCCTCTGTTTCGCTGGAGATCAATCCAGGAGGCTTTCCTTCTTCGCGTCAATCCCGTAATGTCATAAGCTTATCAAAAATATGCCAATAGCTTACCCCTTTGCTGGCCACTATTTATCCGCTACCATTCATTTCCACCGAATAGTGCTATCTCGTTTTCAGGAAAACCGCAGCTATAAGATTAGAGGGTGACAAGTATCGATTTCTTTCGCGGCTTTATCGATAAGTCTTTTTCCTGTCTTTTTACCTCCTCATCCAGAATACAGTTACGTTTTTCGCGCACCAAACACTGGAGCGCACTTAGTACAGACAGCAGTAAAACGAACTATTCAGACCATCATTTCCAACATAAGAAAGATTCGAGCGGTGACATCGGTACGTTTCCAACATTCAGCCTTCATGAATGTTTATTTAACGATGACGTTAGATAGCCCGCGCTTCTGAGTGAGTGAATTATATCTTTACTCGGGATTCGTACGGTCGACTGATAGGCAATCTTGAATCGAAAAGAGGATTAGCGGCGATGGAGACAAGATCTGCAAGTAGCTGATCTGGACGATGTGCTAGTGAGGAGAGCGAAAAGAATACAGCAGGAATAAGCTTTTATTGTACTGTAAGTACCATTTATATTAAGCACTTTTAAGTTCACTGTATTGAAGAAAACTAGGAAGGAGCATCTGGCTCGACTTAATGTTACGTTATGGGTTTATTCATTCAGCGAATTTTTAGGACGGCGATATTTATTAATTATTGTTTTTTGGTCGTAATCCCAGATTGTGGAAAATATGCTATTTTTAATATGTTTTCATTTTGAGTTAAATCTTTTGGTTAAATTTAAAAAGTTGTGGAGAGAGGTATGATTTTATGGTATGTTTATATCTTAGAAGTATGTAAGGTAGAAGTATGTATCTGATATTGGACCTTTAAAACCCCTTTATGGTTATTTTTTCGAACCTATACAGCTTCTGAAGATAAGATTTGTATGTATACTGCCAGATGGGTGATATATATAAGTGAGCATCGGTCGGCTTATGGTTGTGATACAATCTTCCGTGCTAACTAATTGTATTGGTCTAAACTTTCTTTACTATATAATATGGAATTCTCAGGGAATTGATGCTTACGTGTACGTTTTCCACTCATGTTTTTGTCTGCAAAGGCAAACTACCTCATCCTTCATCTTGCCTAGTAAACCTCAGTCCCTCTGCAGATCTTTTGTTAGCTGAAAGTTGAGGGTTTAAGGCTGAAACCGTCCCACAATGATGAACATCATACAGTCAGTTTTCTGATGAGAACAATCTCTTACGACAAAGACAGCGATTTTATAAAAGAGATGATGATTATAATTACTATATTGGTCTCCTTAAACTTCCTATTCGCTAATTGAAATCAAGGCAGAAATTTTACCACAATTATTCTATGGAAACTTCGCATTCGAAATTCGAAAAATTCTGCTCTTATTGGAATGAATAAAATACGGCAGAACCGAGCGAAAAAAATTCCTACTGTTTCCATTCTTTGTAAAACTAAACCACTTGTTGCAAACAGAGCTTCACAAACATTCCGAATTGTTATTACAAAGTGGATTAGAGTGCCGGTATCTTTTTTCTCTGAGACAATGTTATGTGAGCTTTATTCAATAATAAAGCCACGAGATAAACGAAAAAACAAGCAAATGGGTGTTAAAGTATTAATACGAACGATTCAGCTTCGCAGACCAATATTTAGCACTCATTAATAGGATATAGTACAGCATTGTATGTGTATGAGTTCAAAGGATTATTCGCGTAAAATTTTCATACAATATTAAAGTTTTCTTTTTCACTTCCGCATTCATGAAAATAATATACTTATTTTATAGCGTTAACTTTTACATCAGAATTTGGGTTGGTGAAGGTAATGTCGTTGAATCATGATGATCTAAACTGATATTGAAAATAGTCTTCCTATACATCTAAAAATGATCCGCAGTTTAAGTTCTTCGGAATTTCTTAAAAAATAAATGTTCAGAAATGAATATAAATAAATCCTCCTTAAAACTTGCCATTTTTATTACCATATGACTAGCACGGATTCCGCATATTTAGATGTACACAGCACGACCGGTTTCCGTAAAAATACCGCTATTGTGAAAGGAATTTTTTGTCTCATTCCATGGAGTTTGCATAAGTGACACGATATAAAATAGAGCGTGCAATCGCTTCGAACAAAGAAACGCCGGCATAGCTCACCGAAAACGTAAATTAAAATTTTCATTGCGAAAATATACAAATATTCTTGAATTAAAATGTGCCTCGCATGATCTTCACTAAAGTACACTTGCAATAAAGAATATCTTCTTACCTGAAGTTGATTTCTTGCTTTACAGCCGCGTAGTCTTGATAGGGGAAGAGTGCCAAATTATATATCCTTACTTCTCTAGAAAAAAGAAAAGAAAGAAATTACTCACTCAAAGTACAACAATAATCCGTTATAACTTAAAACTTATGAAATAACACAATATATTTCTGCCTTGGAATTAAATATCTCAACACCATCGTTAAAGAACATCGTTTTATACCATAATTTAAGATATTTAATCCATAAAATTAAAATGCCCATCAAGGTACATTTTATCCTATTAAAACAAAATATTTAAATTAATGGATAATTTTAGCATAGTGAACAATATGCATCTATCCAGCTATAAATAATTCTTTTGCTTAGAGCAGGGTATACTCTGCTATAATCGAGACCAAAATAAAGAAAATGTAAACTGCCTGGTTGGATATTCACCTCCTCAAACATTAGATAGCAAATGTTTTAGAGGAGAACGAATTACACTAATTGGAAGCATAATGAGGAGTAAGATAATTTTTTTCATTCTTTTATCTTGGTAGTAATCACTTAAAAGATTATATACTCCGCATTATGCGACAGCTACTAGAAAAGTAGAATACGTAGTGCGTGCATATCACACGCCCAGATGTGACAACCAGTGCATGAGACGTAAACTGAAGTAATTCAGTGATCGCCGGTCGGATGATATATAATGCAACCAATGCGATGATTATATTTTAATATCCATAAGAGACGGAAAAGCTTAAAACTTTAACTGGACAAGGAATAATCTAAAATCGTAAGATATCCTCCCGTTATGCTCACCAAATTAGTAAAAATGAATTAAATCGATTCCGAATTTTTAACAAACCAACGGTTGTCATTTTCGCTCTTATACGCATTCGGCTAACGAACGTTTCAGCAGATGCTAGAATATGTGCGTATTCATGAAAGACTCACAAATTTCCCAGGTAAGAATGGATATTCCCATTTTTCCTTACAAATAATTCTGTGCTGAATCTTTTTACGGTATATTCGTAACCATCCTAGGATTTGAGAACACGTGGAAAATTCTATTCCAGCTGAATGAGAGAATTATCTTCCTCGCCTGAGATATCAGTGAATTTCCTCTGTTATTTCAACAAATACCTTAATCCAGAGAATGGAACTTCTCGTTGGAGATTCACATACCATATCTGATGAAATAAATTATGAGTAACAATATGTTGCCGAACTGAAGCTAACATTATCTATTTTATTATTAGATCAATTGGACTCTATTGGCGAAAGCCTTATTTTAATATAGGTAACTTACAATTATTTACTTCGAATTTTAATAATTTAAATGTGAATATGTAAAAAGAACAACGCCGATAAATCCTCGAGCCAATATTACTCATAAACCACTTTGGGCAACCATACCATAGATTCGCCTCCCCGATGAATAAATTATAGCTATTCGCCCTAAATAAACTACAGTTATTTGCACCCGATAAAATTATAGTTATTTGCTGCCCATTTCTGAAATAAGCTTTCTCATTTTTTCATCAAGCGATGACATTTGAGTCTCAGTGCATAAAAAACTGTGTTATTCTCAAACCACCCTTTCCGTGCTTCCTTTAACTAAACCCGCGTCCGTGAGAGGTTGACAGGGTTCTTCTCCACTATTTTCAAAAGCGGAGGGAAGTTTTCAAGGGAGGCATTCATAGCAAATGGATCGCGAGTAGCACTTGCATGGCAGCTTAAACCTCACCGTGCTTTCGTTTTAAAAGCGGCCTCTCTAACAAGGGCCCACTAACCCACATGATGTTTCGAGACCATAGAGAACGTATCAAGACGTTAGTGAAATCTCTGATGCCCCGAATCTTACCTACTACAAGACCAGTATATCTTTGTTACATATGACAAATATCAGGCTATATGCTATCAGCAATAAAGCCTTCTTAGAAATAATGGGATCAATTAGTAAAAATCATCATATTTGGAAAAGGTATATTGTTCATTATATCTCTGCGATATGTTTGAATGCATAGAGTAACCTCTTAAAATATGATTGAATCATTTCCAGAAAATATTTGGCCTAATTCATAAAAATGCTGTAGGTTACAGTATGGAATTATTTTCTTGGCCTTCATTTCTCCAGGGTATTTTGATAGGAGTCTGTAATACTTTCTTTATTTCATAGTTCTTGTTATTCCTGATACTTAATTGTTATCTAAAGTGGTTTATGAACGATTCTCTATGAGTTGATTTCATTGTCTTTTATATAATCTTAAAAGATTTTCATTGACATATTCATAGATACTCTAAAAACAATTACCTTCAACCTAATATTCCGAAATGTAACCATTCATTTAGTTGAATATTTTTTTGTTTTATAATATTTTATATTGACCATAAAGTGAAAAAAATAATTCTTCCTTACAGCACTAAGATAAATGGGCAACATTCTTCTTTACAAACAATTTATAAAGACAAGCATGACGACAAGCCATTTAGAAAAACGTTTGCATTAGAAAAATAACAAACCCTCTCTGAATTTTTAATTGCTCAGTTAGATTTACGATTAATATCACAAATCAACCGTTTAGGACTCATAACAGGGATTTGCACTAGTAATTACTTTTTCTAATCCTGCCAATCATACATTTATACACACAGTCATACGAAGTAAACTCGCACGGCGAATGGGAAGAACAAAATGGAGGATAGTAACGACTTCCACTTCGAGACTTAAGGGAGGAAAGAATTGAACATTCCGTCGATAGAAAACTTAATGAAAGTTTAACGTGCAATGCAAATTACAATGTAAGAACAAACTCTATAAATGTTTCAAGGAACGTTATGAGTAACCTAAAATTCTTTCATATCCGTTCCAGATCCGTTGGATGAAAATTATATTTAAATATTTTCATTAAAATTTTCAACGATAACAACATAGGATTACTTCAATACAGACCTAACATTCAAACGCATGACACTAATGTCGTTCCCTTTACTCTATAAAAGTCAATAATAAAATGAAGAAGAAAAACGAATATATATACATGATTCATAAATTATACTGGCACGAAAACTTTTTTTACCACAAAGCTGTTTTAAGTGGAGCATTGAGTGTTTGGTGCAGTTTAAGCATCGTACTTTCTAGTGATGGATGGACTCCCGGAAAGCCAAGTGGATAGCACGTTGGCCTTTGATGAAAGTGGTCTCAGGTTCAATTCCCGGAGGGGGCTCACGTGCAAAATGACCTCATCAATCGAACCACATTCTAAAACTACTACAAATATAAAAATCCACACTATTACCCCCGTAAACCCCGAAATCTATGAGTAACCAAAATGCAGGAAGAACTGGCATCAAACAATTCCCAAAAAACGAATTTCGGAAAATCCCTTCTCTTGCTGCAATAGCAATAATTCTATCGTCAGGCGTCCATAAGGAAACCTCCGTGTCCTCCTCAAGGACGAAAACTGCTCAAATAGTGTCGACACACATCCGTCACCTGTGCGAACGAAGGACCTCAAAACAGATGGGGAAAGTTTTTCGACGGATGCAGCCATCCACCCTTGTTTCCGAGGGCAAGATTAAACGAATCCGGAGAAGAATTCGTTTACCTTCGGGAGGACGGGGGAGAGAGAATAAAAAGGGGGATGGAAAGAGTAAGGTCGAGGCCGAAAAATAGAATATCGATCTGGAAAAGGTTGTCGCGCAGCGGGAGGAATGCAGTTTGAAGAGGTGAGCGTCGAGAGAGAGATATTCATTGGGATCCACTTAGGGGAAGTTATCGCCTCTCGAATAAAAATGACAGCGGGGAGAAGAAGGAAATCTGAAGGGCGAGAATTGAATGGAGAAAATAAAGAGGCATTATTGGGGCGGAACGGGAATAAAAGAGTACGCTTCCGATGTGATGAAAATCATGAAGGGAGGTGATAACATGGTGTTGTTCATATTGGTAAAGGTCATAATTTATCGGAAAACATCACAGGAAAGAGAGCGTTAGAGTAAGACGGAACAACTAAGAGGTATTGTACCGCCTCTCGGATAGCCGTGTAGGCATTGTGCTCCACTTTGACGATAGCGGTCCCGGGTTCGATTACCGGTGGAAACCTAACTGCGAAATGAACTCAGCTGTCGAAGCGCTTGTAATAACAATAATAATACTAATACTAGGTATTTTACGTATAGTCCATGAAGATCCGGTCAATTTTCCAGAACGTTGGAGTAAAAATTAACTGAGACTATAAAGTCTCTTTCATTTAACTGGTCGTTAATTTAAAAGAGTACTAATAAAAGGTGATTTAAAATTAATGGAGAATAAGATAAAACTTAGCCGTGGATTAAAGAAAACCATAACTAAGTTAAGTGATTAAGTCAACTTCTGTGTCAAAGGTCAAATATATGCGGAGTAAAAGAAACAAAATGTAACACAAATGCGATATAAAAATAATTAGTAACGACACTTTCCATAGTCAATATGATTCACCAAGAGACCAAAAATGATCGACAAATTGTAATACAAGATATTGTGTCTAAAAGATTTTTAACAAACATATATGTTGTCTTCGGGAAGAAACAAAATTATATAATTATAATAATTATATTTTTCATCCCAAGGCAAGCAGAAAGAAAAGTACTAACATGAAATGAAGATTTTCTGATTAAAAATTCGTGTTGATTACTCATTTTGGAAAATGCACTACTAGTTACTATGAGAGAAGAAAATACAAAATATTAGCACTGCAACAATTACATTCAAATATCTTCCAAGCTGACCTACATTTGTGCAAATGAGATACATTCCTGAACGGAGAAACGAGGTATCCATGGAAAAATTATGATAAATTTTATTTCGTTAAATTTTTATGCCACGCCATTTACAACCAAATATAAATATTATACACTCAGAAGTTTAAACAATTATTACTTTATCTACCACAATAACTTAATAATGGAAATTCTGCTTCATTAATGGAAATAGATAAAACATAAGAATATTAGATTATCAATCATTAACCTGAAATAAATAGCATAGGAAAATATTCTCCTTTAAATGCCACGCGACCAAGGGAGCAATTGATTTTACCATTACGCCAGCCTTCTTGCGATAGATTTAAGTTTTTCTACTTTAAGCACTCGATTCTCATAGTATGGACTATCTCTAACTGTTGGAATCTAACAGACAAATCTTTGAATTATACATCTTTATAAAGGCAATACAAAGAGTATCGGCCATAAGTCGAAAAATTACAATCACGTTATTTAGTTCTTGGGACCCTCACAAACATTCATGAGTATAGAGAATAGAAACGGTAACGAGCATAATCAATCATGTCCTAACCAGGAAAACCCAATTACTCGGGACTCGAAATGCGCCCTTGCCGTTGGAAGGATACCACCCCGCCATAGAGGTCAGAAATTCATATATTTTACTGATCTCCCTACTGAGGAGTATTAAGTATTTAGCATTCTAATCATAATTAAGTTTCCCTGAAATATGATCTCCAGTAACTTTCATACCATTAACACAATTTGTGATTCAAAATATTTATGCTTATGATCAAAATACACCGAAGCCTCTTCTGTAGATTCCACGAATTCCGTTTAAGGAACCCTTCTCGAAGCAATTTCGATTTTGATTGAAGTTTTAATAGCAGTGAAAGGACTCTCTATCAAGTGAGCGGAAGTGTGCACGAAAAATCTCGTACTTGCCTTCAAATCTTCTTTACATCTTTCAATATTTACAAGCTTCTATTCCCTTTTGGATCAGCCCTATTTAACATTCATGATAATCAACCCCATGCCTCAGTCTATGGCGAATGGTGCTCCATTTTGAAAGATATATTTCAGAGCAACTATATAACAGTGCTATAATTCTCCTAAATATCTAATGATTATTTAATTTAATGGAAATACAGTACCAAACTATTTGAATTTCCTTTAGAACGAGCAATTTACTCAAATATAATTCAGCAGTCAGTAATGTGCCATCGTTTCGGTATAAATCTCTACATTTCTGTTCCAAAATTAGCCATTCGAGATTCTTTCAGGGAAAACCCAGACGAAATAGGACCAAACTAAAAATTCACGCCTCTAAAAAATTACAGATTCTACAATCTCACAAGTCTTCACAACAGGAATTCTCATTTCGATTCATGTAGATCTTAAAAATAAAAGATTAATCAAACGTTTCTTATGAAAATAAAGGCTGCTCCACGTCCAAAGATCAGTATTATGATTTCACATCAGCCGATCGCTTAAACGATATTAATCTGATTACAAGATCAATCTGAATTTAAATCGAAATTTGAGAATTTTTTAATATTAAGATCTTTTTCAAGACCTACGATTCAAGGTAACTACTACTTTCTATAGATAGATACCTTATAAATTTAATAACGAGATAAGTATCGTCCTCCGATAGCAAATTTCACTTCGCCAATGTTTCCGGAAGAAAGTCGAACGGTTAAATTCTTTCCTCCGACCCGAATGGAAGCTCTCCATTTTCCACAACCGATCATTGGACGGAATCAGACTCAACATGGCGAAGGAAAGGAAAGGTCGAGGTATAAAAACGTTTCCGAAACTCGATGATAGCGAAATTTAATCGTTTATGACGGTAAGTAAATCAGGAGGATACCCACACAAGGGACGGCGAGGAAATATTAAGCCCAAGAAAACGTAATCTCACGGAAGATTAATCCAAGAGCCCCTTTTCTAACTCATCTCCGGCTTCATCCTTGGTATCCGATAGCGAAAAGCAAGCACTTCCTCAGAAGATGTGAATGAGATTCAAAGCTCTCTTCTCGTGTTTACCTGGACTGAATTAAACCTGTCCAATTTTAATGGGCCACATTTTAGTTAAGCGTAAACTCTTAAACGATCCCTCTCTATTTAAGCCCTGGGGGCGTCCATCTAAAGGACCGCTGGAAATATGGCCAGCAGGTATAAATAGATGTTCGCAGCTCTGAAGGATAGCGGGCGTGTGCCTTCCCAGACGCTGGGTCGCTACTGTTAGATTTCCAGCAGACTAATTACTATAGTCTCCAATGTTTGAAAACATTGACGACTTTCTCACCTTGGAGTGAAACCAAGCAATAGATTCCTAATTATTAGTCAAGGATGGCTACTGTTAAGCAAATTTCTTATTGGGTTAGTTTTTCAGTGAGCTTAATCTGATTGATTTCTTGAAAGCAATATACGTTACAGTCTATACGTATACGTACGAGTATATACAATATACTCGTACAGTCTCATTCAGGTAGAAAAGCTCCGAGAAACAGCAAGCAACTGCTCTGAAGGATAGCTCAATTATTAGAATCATCGCCCAGCATGTGGAAAATGTCACATCGAACAACAGAATCAAACATTTTTAATGTTGCATTTCGAAGATCTTAAGAATGAGATAACTTTTACAACCTTTTCTTCATCAATGATATTACCTGAGGAATGACTATAAATAAAATAAACTAAATAAATGTTACCGATGTGAAATTTTGTGAGGCATATGAAAACATATGTGGCCGGACATAACCCCTCAAGACATTACCACAGAAAAAACTTCACACGACAGAATCAACTTCTTACGACAGAACCTTACAACATTAATAAATTGATAAAACCCCATATTAATAAAAACCCCACAGGCATAAATATCCAAATAGACAAACACCCACTTAAGAAATGCATTCATATGCCTAATATTACATACGAGTATACAAGTACACACTGAGAAGATAATTATTATTGTTGCTACATTAAGTAATATTAATTTATCGAAAAAATATCGCACCTTAATGATATTAACGTAAAAAGTATGCTATTGTTTCTTCTGATCAATCGTTCACACTATTACTAAGTTATTAAGGTAATGATTTAAAGTTCATGATATGAAACTTGAAGAATTAAAAATAAACTGAATAGCGAGCTGCTTTACACGAAATAAGAGGAATATGGAAAGTTTTTCATGCTCAGCATGTGTTCACAATGTATCGTGAAGGAGCGCCGACGGGGAATACCCAAAGATAAATGTCAAAGGCGAAATAAAAGGAATTTTCCGAAAATAAATAAGAAAAATAACAGTAAGCCACATAAAGAGTAAAGAAAAAATAAAAAAACATATGAGGAAATTAACATGAAAAATATTCTGAATCTGCTTCATAAGAAAAGATAAAAGGTTACCTGCTGCAATGCTTCACTCGGAGAAAATTGTGCAAATAATTGATATACAAGCTAAATACTAATTAGCGTGTAAGAAACTATCAGGACCAACACCTAAAATATTCATTTCCTGAATCATATTCCTCCTGGGTCATCTACCTCTGCTTCTATAGTCCCTTTAACACAATAAATCCGCTCAACGAAGTCTTATCTTGGAGAAAAAACGTAAAATAATAACACGTAAATATTCTCACCATAACCATTATTGCTGAAGTAGAAAAACTAATAAAAGACAACCACTCATTTAAATATTTATGAATACTCCAAATGAGTGGTTCAACTGAAACGATCATTGACAGAAATGGCCTTCAATTCCGAATGTATCTCGAATGTAAAATTAATATAGCTTTTTCCGTGTGTAATCGCTGCGTAATGAAACTGTCCGACGGTTAAAAATACAAGCAACAGTATTTAAATCAGAAAACAAAAGCGTCACGAGAAGCGGCTGGCACACTAATAAAAGAGTGCTTGATACCGCACCCCTCGTAGCTGCGAGAGCAAAAGGGACCATCCAAACATTCTAACAAGTGGACACCGATCCCCCATAAATATTTACGCGTCTCGCGCGATTTTCCCCGGCCTCGACCTTTATCCTCGCCCATCGAAAAGTCTCCCTGACTCCAACTCCGCAATAATGTAACAACACGCGTCCAAATCAATCGCAACTCAGATCTTGTCCGAAGTCTTCCAAATCGCGTTTTCGTGATGCATGAGCAAACAGCCTAGGGGGATGAAAAACCCCTATCACATTCTCGATATACCTGACATTTACTCCAGTGTCGAGAGTTCTGTTGCGACAACGCCCACGAATTTGAATAATTGAGCTGAAGTACTTGGTATAGCAGTTAAAATTGACTTTCATTCATCCTGCCTAACTTTTTACGTGAATGCTGTTGATATTAGACTCTCAAATATCCCCTTTCTTCTTGTACTTTACTTTTTAACATGAGCCTATTCTTGATATTTTTCTCAAGCTATCTCCATTGCTAATTGAAAATCAATTGCCGACACCAAATATTATAAGTTTCGACACCATGAATCGGTTTATAGAAACCTATATGTGGAGTGTTCTTTTGTATGGGTGTGAAAAAAGGTCTGTGATGGCTGAAGAGAAGAAAAGAATAGAAATAACAGAATAAATTTCACAGAATCAGGGTAGGTATTGTGCTAATCCATAATGGAGAAGAACTTAAAAAGGTTTGTACTTTTACCATAAAAGTAAAAACCTTTAAAAGTAAAGTACAAACCTTTTTAAGTTCTTCTCCAGAAGCAACAGAATTTTTATGACGGTAGAAAGATAGAAATAAAATGGGCAGACCGGGTAACTGATGGCAAAGTCCTTCGAAGGGCATATTAAGAGCCACAAATTAATTAAGACCCTAAAAACATTAATAAAGAAGAGGAGACTTAATCGCTCTCAAAGGATATCTACTGAGGACAGCGATATAAGATATTACCGGAAAGGGAGAAATTACCCATTGAATATCTCCAACTCAAAATGCTTGGGACCAAAGTTACTTCGGAATTTGGAAATTTTTGTGTTTTAGAATTCATGACTCGGTGGAGTCGAAGAGAATTGAGGTAAAATAAGACTTCCGAAAAAATGCATTTTATTGAACATAAAAACATGAATAATCTTACAATACGCAAGGGATGCATAGTTATGCTTATTTATCAAATGAGGTCGATGGACCAGGAATTGAATCCCGTATGGACAAAAAAGAGGCATCACATCGGTAGGATGACTTTTTAAATGTTTCCTTTTGTGTCATTTGCCTCATTTCCGATGGTTTTTGTGATAAGTCTTTCTTTCCTCTATGTAGGGGAGAGTCGAGTAATATCGGATATCGGGAGGGTTATATTGGACAAATGGTTTTTCGGCTCTTTTGGATGTGCAGAAGACCCTGACGCGTTACTGGCTATTACGAGGAACTAGTAGAACGCTATATTAGATCTCATTGTTCCGGCGTATGAAGGTAGAAGAGTGTTAGATAAATTTGGAGATCTGTCTCCTACTTGAACGTAAGTAGAATCATATTCTGTGTATATTGATAACAACTGACGACATGATTTCGTTTAACGGGCATATCAAGGAAGGTAAAACAACTTTGGCAAGAGGGAAATATGAAAATGTCAATTATGAAAGATATATTGAAACACATGTCATTTAGAGAAGCAAGTGAGCATTTTAAGCAATATAAAAAAGAAAAGGAAATTACATTTCAGTGTAGAATTTTTTAAGTTTCAGAAATTCAAATTCATAAGGGTTTATAGAGGAATTGTAAAATATTTAAACTAACCATTATAGAAGATGGTCAGAGCAAATACTTACAAATAGCTAACCATTTGGAAAGTAATGCATCGGCGTAGAGGAAAAGACGCTTTTATTACTGGTGGAACGAATAGAACCGACGTTTAAGAAAGTTTAATATGTGATTTCATCCGAAACAAGATGGTTGGTCGACAGAGTGTTTAAGCGCGGTGAAGTAAATGTCGATGAAGTCGAAGGTCGAGAGAAACCTTTCAAATGGCAGAACGAATGGAATATCACGAACGCCTCCGGGCCTTCTGACAATACCTGAACATTTCTCCCAATTGATAAAGTGAGTCGTTAATCTTAAACAAGGCGATCACTAAACAAAAGGAGAATAGTAAAAAAACTATTTAACAACCATAATCACGTTAGATCGACTTTCTTTTCTTAGGATATGTATATTTCTTGTGATATCTGAGACAAATGTTCATCTTTATTCACTTAATACTTTACAAGCCATCCATCGACTTATAGATATACACTAGCCTCTTGGGTTAATTTAAAATGATTATTTCATTTCGGCTAATCCTTCGCGATGTGATTTTCAGTGATTTTTCGTCGGGCTTCCCGCATATTTTCCATTTTCATTTTTGGATTTCTGATGTAGCGAGGGCCTCGCATAACTGTTAAATCTTCTGAGATAATTTATCGATAAATATTTGGCTATAATTTTCTAAAAATTTCAACCTAGTTTCCAATTTCCTTCCTTTCGAGAATTCCCAACCTGTGTTACAAACGCTCTATATTTTATCATATTTTATCACAGAAAAATTGAGAGGCGCATGGCCTTAAGTAACATCTCGATTTCCTATGCGCAGAGATACCATGTACCAAAAGCATACTCTAGAAAAAAACCTTCCCAAACATTTTTCTGCTGCAGCTCACGGACGAATTCACTCAAAATTCACGGAAAACTAAACACCACGTTTGTTAAATTCGATCTTAATTAAAAGAAAGGAAGAAAAAGTACAAGTGCAGAATTTATCGCTTGAGTATTTTCGTACGTGAATACACCAAACAACGGAATATCTCGCAGTAATACTAAATTTGAAGAATAAGTTGGATATAAGGAGGCACATCGTCTGGATGAGACCTGATAGAAGCAAATTACCACGATTCCCTAATTTGTAACCTAGCAACCCTAACTGACAATATACATAAATTAATTTGAACCGAATTTATTTAGTTACTCTACTGCAAATCATTTTGATATGATTCGTCATTCCGACTCCAAGATATTTCACCATATTGAAAACTTTCACGTTTTTCCACGAATTTTATACTGATAATCTTAATGCAAAAAACTTGTATTTGACCTATAATTGCACTAATGTTACATATTCTATAGAATAAGTATATATGTGAATGTATATTTATTAATTATATTCTTTAATTCCAAAGGCACATTGTCTTCACATCTTCCTATTTTTACGGGATTCGAGATGGATTTTAGCTTATTAACGTCGCATGCTGATCAAAATTCGCATGAGATATACGCATGTAATTATTCCTCAAATTTTTCGTGCCAAAAAATAATGAAAAGTGAAAGTATCCTAAGAGAAAATTACTCATTCAAAATGTTAAAAATTTCATGATAAACGGAGAGCGCATTGTTTCGAGTGGATACGCCACGTGAGTGAAAGGAGATTAAAAATCCGCTCTGCCAAAAACTTTCATCGCATTTTAATATTTTAAAATTGAACCATCCGCTTCAAGAAAGCTTCAATTTTCTTATCAATTAACGCCAGTCGTCATGAAAAAGGGAAATAATTTATCATTTATTTATAATATATGTCGTGAGAGAAAAATAAATTTTAAGTGCGAAGCAAATAAACAGAAACCAACCCAAATTTCGGCTTGAGCAAAGAGTTAAAAGCATTTATTTTTAATTCGGTTCGCCTAAATTGACGCTAGCGCGGTGTTTACCACTGAATTTGGTTTAATTTGAACAACTGGGTATCCTAAAAGTAAACGAGGTGTTGGCCCTTAAAAAACCATGACATTACCCATGATAGAGTAGATATCCACAGGTAGTCACCCACTCCATGCGTTTAGAGTACCGGACATAGAATCATTTTGTCTAAAATATCCAATTGCATAATTCATACCGACAGAGTCGGGCATCAAAACTATCTGGGAAATAACACGCTCATGATTCATGCGCCGAGTTAAAATCTTTTTGGTGAGCTTTAGGTAGTTTATTTTATATGAAAACCTTTCAATCGTTATAAAATATTCTCTTAGGTAGTCGATTAGCGCTTATCTCATTATAATGTTGTAGTGTAAGGCTAAGTTTGTGAAAAATAGAACAGTCTCCGATCAAATTATTTATTACGGTATTAGTTTCCTACCATGAAAATCAGAAAGCTAATATGATGAGTCCCATATCCCACTTCTTCCTTGGAAGCAATAAATATAGACTCAATTAGCTAGGAAATGTGTGAGGCGGATATGAAAAGAAAGAAAAAACATTCCCTCTACCATGACGTAGTACGGGAAATAAGCTTACTACGGAAATTATAAATTATGTCTTACTTAGTGTATTGAGAAGCAGGGATTTTGATAGCAAGTACTATCTTTAAATATTTTGAGGTGACCAGATTAAATAAAATTTCGTATTTAACTCACGTGACATCACTGTGTTTATCTGCTTTTTAAGACATTCAATTTTACATTCATTTAAAAGAGAGAAAACAAACGTACTTCTAGGTTTTTGAAAAATATCAGTAATAACTTCTTATTAAAAAAATTAACTCAGTAGAATCATACTGTGTCCTCGGTAGTATAGTGGTCAGTATCCCCGCCTGTCACGCGGGAGACCGGGGTTCGATTCCCCGCCGGGGAGAAATTTTTTTACCGACCAAGTTGTAGGAGTGTTTAGAGTGCTGCAATGCGAACGCTCCAACACCGTGGTCCAGGGTTCGAATCCCGGCTAATCAAATTTTTCTGGTTAGGGAATGGTCGTATGTGCTCTTACTAAGTTATCATTGTTATTTGTTCCATTTTAAAGTCTTCGTGCTGTTTATGGATTTATGCAAATAAGTAAATAATTCCTAGCTAAAAGGGCAGGCAAATTACCAATTAAAATTCGGAACAAAACGGAAACCCGTGATAAAGGGATTTCGAAAAAAGTACAACATGCAGTAAAACTATATCTTGAACGATAAAGATGAAAATTTCAACTACTTCGTTTCTAAAGCTACGCGAAATTGTAGAATTTTCTTAACATCAGCAACAGGCTTATCTGTGATTAATTTAACTAGCTTTTAATATTTCTTTTTTCTATGATTTAGTAACTACATAACTGACTTAATCTACAAAAAGATAGTCCGCTCGGCAAGTGGTAGATCCCTGGTTTGATTCCCGGTTTCGACAGACTTCATCATGTCCTTGTATCCTATCACTATGCATAACTGAGATATACAAATCTTTACCAATTATAGTCATTTATCTTTTGGTATAGGAAAAATGAAAATGAATTACATCTATGTCTTGCTCTTTTTATAGCTCTGGTTTTATCAAAACTACTGAGTTCTAAGTGAAGCTAAATAATGGAATTAAACTTGGTCACTCCTTATTGAATGCAATTAAATGTGTTATTTATAGCGTTTTTGAGCCTCACATTGACTTCTACCACTTATAGCAACCTGATTCAGGGATTTTAGCTCATTCTGTACATTAACAGTGAATGACGTGGCTTAATACAATACAAACATCTTCAATGGGCGAAATTGGGTCTAGAAAACTTATAATTAATTTTATCCTAATTATAATATAACATAAATTACGAAAAATGGATTTGGATTTGAAGAATGTAATGAAGAGTAATATAAAATTTAACAGATACATTTTTAATAAATAGGTGGTATTGGAGAGGAAAATAAGGAGAGGAAGAATGGTTTCGTAAAGGAAAAACTCTGATATATTTGAACAGAGGAAAGCAAGGGAAAATTACCACACTCCTCATCCTGCCAAGCCTCATACCCTTTCTCAAGCTATTATGTAGATATTGGTGGAATGTCTCACCCAGCTTTTCAGCCAAAGTTGTACAGTCAGACCAAACTGAGAGAGAAAAAGGTAAAATTAAAGTCGAATCATCGACACCGGTGAATATCGCAATGACTTCATTTTCATCGTGTCCTAAATTCCTAACCTTAGTTCACCCTAAAAGTGATATAGCCAGCGTGTAAAAATAATGATAAATAAACTCACAAGCGATGAAAGCAAAAGAAATAATTAACACATACTCGGATAAGAAAGAAAACTTCTAAATGAACCTGCAAACAGGGAAGACAGATTTTTAAGAATAAGCGCATTAGCGTAATAACTTCCATGTCCTCGAGGAAGACAAGATGGTGAAAGCAAGAGTAAACGCCGGGAGAGATAATAGCTGTGGAAAAGATGAGGGAGAGAGCTTTAATGGCGAAGATAAGAATAGAAGAATAAAGATTGGGGAGTGGAGAGGAGAGAAAAGCCGAGAGTAATGCATTAATGACAAATGCAGCGAAAGCCTCTATTCGCGGATAACGGTTTGTCTTTACACTAAAGAAGAAAGGCAGTTAACAACGGCCTCCTTTTGAATCACAGTCTTTCCTCCTCAACGACGAGGGAGAGAATGGTAAAGCCACTTCCTATATCCCCTCTTACCTTGCGGAGAGTTGTCGTAACAGTTCGACAGTCATGGACGTTGGACTCCCTTTATGAGCCGTACTCATAAAGGAGAGCCCGTCAAAATCAACGAGTAATTCCAAGAAAGAGACTATTAAATAAAGATCTAAAAGGTTAAGCGAGTTTAGCCCAAGGAAGTAATGAATACAAAAAGGTACGGACACAAAGTGCGAGACAATGTGATGCAGATTTATATGTGTACCATAAGAATAAAAATATTACAAAAGATTTATTAAATCTGAAAAGAAGCAATAGAGAAAGAAAATTTATATGTGTATATACAAACACGCATAGAAGCAGATCCAGGGGCTTTGAAAATGGTATATTTATATATTTCTCAATTAAATCCAACGCGAGATGTAAGCTTTTAGCAAGTATGCGAGAGTAGATTCAATCGAAAAAATTACAGATGCATACCCTGATCATTATCTCGTCCTAAAATACATTATATAAGTTAGTACAAACACAGCTTATCATATCAAAAGCCTCTTTATTAATTATTCATGTACCTGTCACATTTTCCTCCATGACTTTTAGGGATATTCTTTCGAGCATATGATGGAACCAAATACATCTTACGAAAGAAAACTTTGACATTACAAATATTCCAACTCCAACAAATATACAAACTCTTTGATTTATCGGTTACTTATTACTTCGGATTTATCGGTTTTTTATTATCGGATACTTATCGGTTTCGACCGAGAAAACCACGTCAGGACCCATATAACACCACACATATGCTACGTGACCACACTCCCTAGTAACTTAACGACATGGATGGATGGAGCTAAAGAGCAGAATAGAGGAACCACACTATATAGCGAGAGGGGATCATTTACAGAAGTTAAAACTGAGGAAACAAAGAACTGACGTCGCGAAGTATTCCTTTATAAATAGAGGGGTTAAAGAATGTAATATGTTGCCTGAAGAGGTCTTCAAACCCTTACCTAAAAGTAAAAAAAAGAGTTCAAAAGTAGATGTTGCAAATAAATTAAATAAGAAGAGGGAGAATCTTTTGTCTTTTGTATTATTTGGTTGTTTGTAAAAGTGACGATATGCTTTAATACTTAAGTTCTGTGTGTTGTGTTCTGTTTTTTTCTTTTCTCATGGCTATATAATGCATATGTGTATGTATGTATTTTCAGAAAACTGAACTGTGATTTCTGTTCAAGCATTCTGGATCATACTTTTGATGTTGTTTTTATAGCGTATTCATTATTTCCATGTTGGTGCATTTATGATACCTGATTGAGCTGCTTTTATGATAACTGATTGTGCTGTATTTATGACATCTGATTGTGCTGTATTTATGATGTATAATACTGTAATTTTTTGTAAACTTTACATTCGCTACCACCTAGCCAGTTGGCGAACTCGCAGCGTTAATAATAATAATAACATAAGAACAATTCTCCAACCCGGCGCGACAGAAAAATTCGACCGCCACGAACAGCAACCTTCCAGCGAATTCCGCAACGAAAACACGCGTTTAGTTTTAAAATTTACCGGCATCTCCCGTTCCGTAGGGCGATTTTTGGCCCCGTTTCTTTAAAAACAAATCCGGCAGCGGTGGGTGAACGGGAGAGGAAAAAGGGCCCGAAAAGAGAAATTTCATCAAAAGCGAGCGGGGAATAAAGGAGAGAAATTGAGAGGAAATGAGGGAGGAGAGAGGCAAAAATCCCCGAAAGGGAAGGAGATGAGATGGGAGGGGTCAAAGGGGAGGCGGTTTGATGGGGTTTTGGCGCCCAGCGCCATCTTCATCGATCCGGGGAGGGTGACTGGAACAGAGAAGAGGCATGGACCAAGGGGAGGAGGGGATGATCCGAAAGGTGCCTCACAAAGCGTACGACATATCCGTATCGGCGATTCGAATGGGGGGGGAGTGGACCGAATTTGGATGCGGCGACTCAAAAAAACATAAGACGAGTTCTTTTTTCCGGCGGGAGATAATGAAATTCGTCGGACGAGGGATGAAAAGTTTATGAAAGTGGGAATTGATAACTATCGCTCCGAGGATGTGCGTTAACCTTCCCCCGACGATTGGAATTGTAACGAAATTTCCTAATTATGTGCTCGGAAGGTGAGATTCGGCACGGAAAAATGCGAGTCGAAAACGCCCTGGAAACGAACGCAACGGTGGCAGAGTTCGCCCAAAAATGAAAAAATGTCGATGTTTAATTTATCCATATCGCTCGATAAAATGCGTGTTCGTGTATCATTCAATCCAGATTTAAACCCTTTCGGTTTAATTTTAATAAGCGCTTCGAATGATTGTATAATTCGTAAAGAAAACACCATCTTGTGTGCAATACAGAAAACGAAAAGAATAGCTATTGAAAAGTGAAACGCCAATTCACTTTGATAATAATTATAGTAAAACTATTTTCAATGGACTGAGTGAAAATCGCGGTTTAAACGGGATAGCCTCAAAAACGACATATGACAACTATTATATTCTTGCACATTATAAAACAAAATGGGTGTTTTGGCTCTTTAATTTTCACTAAGTGCTTTATACCTTAAAACGAAAAGGGTCCTTTTTACTTTGCTTTATCGGCCACAGCTGTAAACAGGGTATCAAGAGAGTTCGCGAACTATCATTGCGTAAAAATGGTTGCCTTACTGTCATATTTCTTGAGAAAGACCAACTTTCCCAACACTGAGAGCACTTTCCTTTGTTACTTCATTTGATCAATTTCCGCTATAAAGAATGAAACAATTTTCACCGGATAGACTATTAGAAAGGAAAAACAAACCTTTTAAAAGCAGTTAAAGAGACTGTCCAAGTAAGCTAGAATCAGCTGCGACAGTGGAATGCAGATTATATTTCGCGTTATCTTTGTTTTCTTCCCACAAAAAAATCAATCATCGAAAACGAAAGAATTAAAAGGAATCTCCTATAGAGAAGTAGGAGATTGAAGAACGGCGATAAGGATAATTTAAATTATTCTTGATCCATCAAATAACACGGACAATTGACATGGGCAGATTGCAGTGCTTCTGAGGAAGTAAATATCGACCTTATGGAGGGTTAGCAGAGCATCTTACGAGATATCTTTATAATGTGTTTCGTGTGAAAGAGACAGGGAAAAAACCGCATTTTAACCAGTATATCGTATTAAGCGGGTTTTACTATACAAGGAAATTAAATTTAGTCTTCTGTTAACTCATAAAGTTTTATAAATATGCGTGCCATAGAGTTGACTGTTTACCACCGAATGTTTGAACCATCGTATCTCAAAGTTCAACGAATAAAGGGTGTGGATGAGCTATTCAAAGTAAAAGATGACCGACAGAAAAATAGTAAAATTTAAAATTGACATCGGATAGCCTAGCGCATTCGACTTCGGTGTAAAGGATGCCGGGGTTCGATTCCCGAGCCTACAAAATGACCTTAGCTGTCGAAGCATTTTTGACAATAATACGACTACAATAGATAAAATATTAAAGAGAGCTCGAATAAAACTATTAGTTTGGAAAAGCCAATTTACCACAACTTCCTTAAAATTTAATCAATACATCAAAGGTAGAATTGAAATATCACGTGAAAATTCCCTAAAGAGAACTCAATATAACGCCAATATTGACTTCACCCAATATTTCTCGCGCGGGAAGATTCTTATCATAATTCAATCTGTTCTCGGAATGAAAAGACTCCGATCCTTATAAATACAGTCAGCTCCTTAAGTAACTTTATTCCTAAGACGAGTATTTCAACTGGCGGCCGAAATCTTCGCATTACGTGGGAAAAATTTGAATTCTAAATAGTAAGGAAAAAGAAAATTCATCGTCTTTCCGAATAAGCTACATTTAAGAGAAGGCTATAATTTTAGAAGTAACACTAAAAGTTATCAAATTTAGCTCTATGAAGATTATATGTTCCGCAGTGCTTTTTATCACATTGAAATCGATATTCTCTTGCGCTGCATAAAAATGCTTCACTTTTAATATTTCATCCGCCATCTCACGCTCATCTGCTCGTTTAACTCAATTTCAAGTAATTCCTTATCTATATAAGAGAAGATAGAGACGGGATATGCCGATAAGGAAGATGTGTTGTCAAAATGTTTCCCGGGGAACTTACGTGGTTACAGACTTTGCGAAAGAATACAAAGAAGAAAATCTTGTTCAAGAGCTCTCCCTGTTTTGGAAGATTCATTGAATCACAGATATAACAAGATCAAAAACTGATTTCAAAATAAGGCTGGATTTATATGAGTTTTAGGATCTGCAGATAAATCCATCCATACAATAACGACAGAGATATTTATGATTTCAAGTCCATCTAAGTGTCCTTTAGAAATAATCATGGAAGCAACGTTATATTCTGGAAAAACTAATGAAGCTTTTAATTCTCATTAAGGAAAACCCGAGAGAAAAATTAGCCCCATTACAAAAAATTGTTAGAACGACGCAAAAAAATATTTAGAAAAGATAATTGGAGGATTCAATTAAGCGTCTTTCTCGAGATCATAATTACATTTCCTATTAGACATAGATCGATCAAGGATAACCTTGTTACCTGCATAGGATACGCCGAGCATGAAATTTCCTATTCTTAATGAAATCAATTTTGATCGTTAATTAGAATGAAAAAAGTGACCTCCGAAATTTTATTGAAGGAATTTTGTTACTTTTATATATAATCTATATTTTCAGGTGAATCTGGCATAATACAAAACGTAGCTTAATTAGGTAACCATTAGCTCCTTAGAATCTTAAATAATGCAGGCGATTACCTCTACCAAATACGTCTTTCACACACATGCCATCTGCCTGAGAGTAACTCATCAATTTACCATAACGTTAAGCTTCCAATTCTAGATTAATGTACTTTACGCCTAAGTATACGATTTCTCAACCAAAGGAAAATGAACATTAGAGAAACTTAGAGCATTAAAAAATGTAACATGTTACCAGACAATATAAAGGTTAATAATTACGCAAAAGTTGATAGTAAAGTCGAAACTACCAACTATAAAAATATTCCATGATATAGAGGATTTTATCGATAAAAAAATTATTAGGTTTCTACGTGAGCGATTTGAAAAGTTTTCGACCCCCGATTTTTCAGAAATCTTCGGAAAATTTTCTGAAAACATGTCGAGAAATGTCGGAAACTTTTCAGACCACCCATGTACTATATTCATAATTATTCGTATTAAATCTTTAATGTACTGGAAACATTTTGCTACGACGTTACCTGAAACAGATCATAGCTATGAAATTATTTGACCGGATATTTTTACAGTATCTATACATTTCATCTTCTCGGTTCAGTCTTTTTCTCTATTCGTGGATGAACTGAGCACAAAATTTATTCGTCCTTATAGCTTTATGGCATATTGCTATTCATTTAAATATCTTCAGAATTTTGCCCGATCGAAACAGCCATTTTCGTAAAATTATTTGAACTGCCCTTTTAACTTAGGCCGGAAGAGGTGAGTTATATTAGTGGAAATAATGAGATCCTTCCTCCAAGCGAAAATGCTATCAGTTTTATCTCATCTCCTGTTAAGACCACATGGCTGGGACGAAGACTTCAGGCTATAAGAGAGTTCCAGGAGTATATGCCGTCAGATTTTCGGAGCTAAATGGTCAGTGCATTCATTGCTGTATTCTTTCTATAGATCATTCTGTACCTATCCTTGACGTCACAAAATGATTTTCTGGATATTTTAGATTGTGATATAAATTGATAGTAGCTTTAAATCTAAGTAGCTTAGATTTTATTCTTTAATTTAGTTATATCAGCAGAATCTTATTATTATGTAGCATATGACCTGAGGTAGTTCAAGATTTTCTTTCTGAAACATATCATTTCTGTAAAATAAAAGAATACGATCAAGAATTCAATTACCGAATTATTCCTAAGCAGCTCCTTTACGGATATGGATATGATTTTACGGTTGCACTTTTACACATATAATTTTGCTTTGCGCGAGCTAATTAAATCAGAAATGCCAGTCGTGTGAGCCAGATGATCAAGAATCTTCATCACTTATTTACTTTCGACTTTGATTATGGAATATTCTTTGCGCTTTCACTCTAACATCATAGTAGCGATATAGGCAGAGTCAAAGTTCACTAGCTCCGTAGCTTCTCAGGTTTCGATTTGTAGGCAGGGATTATGAAGAGGGTCAGAAAGCATTCAAAACGAATGAAAGAAATGTTTCGTAAAACATTCTTCCCAATCGTTACTCTTCTAATTAACTATCGGCGCCCATAAAGATTTAGACAAAGATCAGTGGAGTTATCCTGGATACTAAGCAGGATTTCGCAAATATAACACAAGATCCCTATTCATAAAATACTAGGTAAAAGAATTATTTAGAAATTCAAGGGACCAAAAACGACTACTTCAAAATATTCGCTTCCAAAAGGAAGAAACTATAAATAATATATATTACCCTAGCACGTCAGCACTCTAGGGCGAATCCACGATATTGTTCTCCCAAAAATCCAAAAACATTGATTTAATAGTAATAATTTAAGGATAGATAGAATAAGTTCCGGAAAACTTAAAAACTTAAAGCTTTCCTGATAATGTACTAGCAATATTTAGGCTTGTCAAAGCTGAATTCATTTGATTTCATTAAAATCCAGCTCGAGTATTAAGGAAAATTCCTTTAACTCCAATTTATTCATATTTAATCTTCAAAATGTAAGCGTTTTGCAAAAATAAGTTATGTTTTTATATCTAATACTGCGTTCAAGTAACATTTAGGTCATTTTTAAGCAAAGAGACTTTCTTTTTGAATTTCCATTTTTTATTTGCACCAATATAACCGTACATAAACTCAATAACTTCAGGCATGACCTTGTAGAATTTAACAACCAACACGAATATTATTTTTACTCACACGATAAAAATAAAAAGATCACGCACACTTCCAACAAATTGTAAAAAACACACGATAAAACCACCGGTCAAGGCCATTCGGCCATCCTCAGGATGTTATTGTGTTTTTTTTTTTTAATTTGGTGGAAAAGTATAACATCTTTTTATTATTATTTTGTGAAAAAAATAATATTAATTTTAAATTGTAACCGTACTTTCCTCGTCCCTTTTTCCTCTGTCCTTTGTTACTTTTGCGAGAGCAGAATATCATACTTTATAATTTTCATACACTCTTTTATGGGGGTCTTTAAACATTATAAATCTCATTATGACATTAATGTCATCAGGGGAGGGAAAAGGGTATGAAAAGGGGCCGAGACCCGTGATTCCTCTCTCGAGCCCTTTCTTTCCCATCTCCCACTGCGGAGAAGATGGACTCCTCTCTCTCTTCATAAGCAAAGCTGAGGCGCGAACCAACCGAAAGGGGTGGCAAGTGACGTGAAAAGGAAAAGAAGCTAAGAGGAAAACAAGGCGAGCGCTTCGAACCGAATTCACAGCTAAACGGATTCGCGATATAAAAAGACGCTCTTATGTGATCGTCTCTTTCGCGTTCGTAGCCCAATCTGCGAATTTCCCTTCGATTAGAACGCCGGATGCCGGATTAAGATAGTCCCGATCTTCTGAATTCAAAAACGAAGTCGAGTGATTTTTGTGGTTGAATTTTCATAGTCTTAACTATAAACATAAATAGATCAAATCCCTGAATAGTAAGTATGAGGGTGGTCTGAAAAGTTTCCGACCCCAGATTTTTCAGAAATCTTAAGAAATTTTTCAGAAAACACGTCGAGAAATGGCAAAATGTCGGAAACTTTTCAGACCACCCATGTACGAGTATATACCGACAATAACAAAATTTTTATTCTATCATGAAAAATTATCTGAAGTGCAGGTAATGGTTCATTTTACTTTGAACGCTGTGACGGAATATTAATCTGACATATTAATAACTGTGATATGACGATATAAAAATCGAAATCAGGATTATTGATGCTTAGAAAAATCTCCTTCCTACTACTAGTATAAATATGAAATTAGGACATACAAACTGGTTCGATCAAACACGGAATACCGGGATTTTACATTATTTCACCCAAAAATACCATGTAACAGCTTCTATTAATCACTCTTTACATATGAAATCAGTGTATAAAAATTACCTTACATTGCGAAATATAGGTTTATTTAAAACGTTTTGTTTAGCTAGTTACGGTATAATCAGTTGTAGATGCATCCGGTTAAAACGGGGTTTTCTAACAGTCCCGGTCCCTACCATACGAAACACTTGGTAACAATACCGCATAATCTGCACTGCTTCCCGCTTCAAACGTGTATATTTACCGCCCTCAGATGCTTTGCAACCCGCTATAGTCTATTGGTTTGCACACCTACATTCCTCCATTCTATACACCTAAAATTTTTGCACTATCTGCGTCGCCGCCATCTCAACTCCCATTGTCTCTAAAAGGATCCTTTGTAAGGCTCTTCTTTTGAATATCTAATTTCGTGGAAATAAAATAAGGATATCGCGAAGCAGAGCAGATTCCACCGTCGGAGCCTATACGAACTCTGAGATGGAGTGAGATCATCTGAATCTTCTTTTTTCTCATGGCGAAACGTAAATTAAAAAGTCGCTTTCCGATGCTACCTTCCGTCACAATCTAGAGAAGTAAACATGTCGAGAAAACAATGAAAGGAGTGTTGCTTAGGCGTAGTTTCGGAGAGATAGTGATGCTCTCTCACCACTACTGTAAAGATTTCTCTATTCTTCCCTAATTGTCTATCTGGTAAAAATTGTTTCATTGTAGAGTGATAAGTGACTAAAATAAAGGTACTAAGACGCTCTTTTGTGCGAAAAGTAGACAATCCTTCAAAAATATAATGTAAGGTAACTAGCATTACATAACCTGGTATTAACGCTATCTCACTTAAGACGCTGTTTTCGCTTGGTCTCTGTCCTATCTTCACAAATAATTTCGATTTTTAACTCTTTTGCGGTGCATCCAACCAAATCCGTACCGAAAACGAAAAAACAGTGTTTTTGTCCGAAGTGAAAACCGAAGCCGAAGGGAAAAAAATGAAATTCTTGAACCTGAACCGAAACCGAGGACCATTATTTATTCCGTTACGATTTTCACTTCTCCGCAATGCCCATTTTACTCAAGTGTAATACGTAGTACAAATATTTACTAAGCATGTGCAACCACGACTTGAAAATAGCTGTTACTAAGTTTTATTCTAAAATATTTTTTTACTCTAAAATTTAGTCTAACGTTATGTGAATGAAACAGCTAGAAATAATAAAATAGACTTTAAGAAGGTTTTAATATTACATTGGTCGGAGCGAAACAATCCGGTTCGATGCTGATTGAAGGAGCGAAACATAAAATTAGCCAAAATTTGGTCCTTTCTTTGAACCGAAAGGAAAACTGGAACATCAAATATAAATATTCGATATCCTGCTTCTTTTTAGATATATACATTTACCTTAGTAAATGCAGTATGTTGAAGACGTACGTAAGGGTTAGTAGCAGATTAAACAAAAATACGCTTGTATTTCAATAAAAGAATAATACTTTCTCGGGAAACCGGTTGACGCATTTACTCTGGCATAATAATAATAATAACCCAAATCCGGTTTTTCCTATACCGTTACGGTTTGTTGGATTCCCTAACATTAAAATTGGAAATCGTCAAAGATTTACCTTGGTATATGCAGTATGTTGAAGATCTACGTTTTAAGGGCGAATAGCAGATTAAACAAAAGGAGAACGCTTGCATTCCAGCAAGAGAAGAATATTTTCTCGGGTAAAAGGTCGATGCATGAATCGAAAAATACGCTACCCTTTCAATAAAGAAAGAATATTTTCTTGGGTAACAGGTCGATGCATCACTTGGCATAATAGTAACCGAAATCAGGTATTTCCAGTATAGTACGGTTTGCTGATTTTAATGTAATTAACATTGAAGTAGGAAATCGCTCGGGGTTTCCGATGCCGAGCTTCAAAAATAAAATCATTTCTCCATCAAACAATTTATTCATTCTCCGACTCATCTCCCAACTTCCCACCTCTTATCATCCTGCCATTCTCCTTCAAAGGGTGCAAGGGGTGTTCACACACGCACTCACACACCATGGCCACGCCCTCTGGGAATACGGGAGTGGGGATGTCGATTTTTCCAGGGGCCTGAGAGGTGGCGCTCTTCTCCAGCGGAATATACGGTGGGGTATATAGATAGATAAACGTCTCTATTGGGGCGAAAGTTGATGGGCTAAGGGTGAGAGAAAAGGATTGGGAAGGAGGGCGTGGATGAAATGAGGGATAAAGAGATCCCGCGAGCCAAAGCGGGTCTTTGAATATAGCCGACTTCATTTTCGGTTGATCTTGGAGAGAAGGCGTGACGATAAGGAGAGATTTACAAACAAAAACATTTCTCATCTTTTGGATAGCCTCTTTAAGCTGGGTTCATAGAGCCGAAAAGTAATTGGGGGGAAGTAGATAAAAGTCTTAAAAAAAAGTCTCAATACGACAGAGTTTTCTTTGAGATAAGAGAATCAATTTTCAAGCTTGAAGAGTTTACAAGATGGTAGACGTGAGTAAACAGCTGAGGAAGTGGCGAAAAATATGTATTATAGCGTAGATCATTACAATATTGGATTCCAAAGTCGCGACCAAGGATTTCGATTAATTTAGTACATAAAATTTAATTTAATCGTTTTCATATACACTAATGTAATTTAAGCGATTTAATAATTATAATTTATTCAATCGATTTCATATATAATAATATAATTTAATCAATTTAATACATAATAATTTATTTTAATCCATTTAATATTTTCGGGCCATTAGTGGGATAAAGCAACCTCTCGGATAGAGGGAGATCCCGGGTTCGATTCCCGGTCCCGTCAGACTTTTTTCGAGTCCCTTTTATGTTCAAAATTATCGTAACCGTCTTCTTTAATATAAAATAATTTAATTTAATAAATTTCCGTAAATTTTGAACGCCCAAGTCCTCCCTTTCCAGAGCAATATATTTCATCTATGTATATAACTATAAACAACAGATTTAATATTAATGGGGAAGGATTAATACTAGGGTTGACAACTTTACCGAATTCGACGGTAAGTTGCTGGATTTGGAAAATAATTTAATCTTCGGCCGAATCGAGCTGTTTTACTTCCACTTTTACTCAACTAGACCCATCTTACATTTCGTGCTTTAATTTACCGACTTTCAAATCTATTTTTCCTTCGGTCAAAGTTTCAGTTCAATTTCAGTATTTTTCTTTCAACCAAATTTATTTTTCTTTCGGTTTCCTATCGGAATATTTAAAAATATTTCGGAAATATGTTGCGATGATGACGTTGGGAGCTAAATTCTACGATTTTGTAACGGAATCGAGTTAACTCATCCAAAATTGCATCTCTGGGTAGATTTAGAACAACTGTGATAAAATTGCACATATATAGCATCCATCAACGAATAATATATATTCTACGGTAGGTGAGGTTATGCTTTTAATAGTCTCTCGGAATCTACAATACCCGGAATCAACTCTCCTGGAGTTGGCAACCATAATTAAGACTCTTCCGAGACCCGAAACACTAAGTATTTATGGACCCTCGATATATTGTGCTCATCTAACAACCGCTATTCCCGCAAAAAAAAGTCTGGTAACAACATTTGTGTACGCAAGAATGAAATAAGACAGCATCCTAAATTTTAACCTGTAATAATACATATAACAACATATACTATGGGTTTGCTGATAACAGCACAATAGGTGAGACCAGCCCAACTGACTCATTCACTCACAATCAGCCGTAATATCTGAAAGAGAACTTCGATGAAAATGCTCAGTACTTCGAACCATCGCCATTCCATTCACAGGTAATTCATCTGACTTCCCAAGTGCATACCGCGCGATTTTCAAGAGATGAACGACCGTTTGCATTTTGCAGTTTTCTCGATTGTTGCGTCACCGCTTTTTACCCAGTCACATTCTCGTATTTTCCCTCAGTGTGCTTATCGAGCGTTTTAAAGCCTCTCTTTTACTGAAGTTGACACTCATGGTGAGAGGGAGAGAAA
The DNA here is from genome assembly GCA_036926295.1 of Pachydiplax longipennis. NCBI lineage: Eukaryota > Metazoa > Arthropoda > Insecta > Odonata > Libellulidae > Pachydiplax > Pachydiplax longipennis. The sequence continues at coordinate 38,699,845 of JAVFKF010000009.1, read as the reverse complement.
GGAAATATATTTTATTAAGTTTTGCGCTGCAATTTGGCCTTCTGGCCAGATGGTAACGCTGGGGGGGAGCATAATCCTTATATTTTATTTCTAAACATCCGTTTTCGGTGACCAGCGCTATTCTCCCTTCACACTCCATCAAAACGTATAAATGACACACCATTTTGAGGAGAAAATATCTTCCTAATAGAATATACTAATGAACTACATTGTCAAAAATCGAAAAGAAATTTGAAATTTCGAGTTTCGTTACTGGATGTGTAGATACCAATATCTGCCGAAACAGACGAGTAGTACATTGAAACGGACACTGATACTCTATTTCCCTTCCCAAATTCATACAAGAAACACTCTAATACCTACAAACAGATAAAAACACTTAAAACATACCTAAAAAACACACCGTGTAAAAAATAACTTTCAAAGTAGTAGTAGTAGTTAGTTTGGCGAAATTTTCGCACGGGGAAACTAGTAACACATTAATTTTAAGATTTTCAGGAATTCGCACACAGATAATAATAATAATAAAAGACTTTATTTAGGGCGAGATTGAGACTATAAAGTCTCTTCTTACATCTAACCCTTACACAGATGGGAGGGAACATCTAAAAAAACATCCCTCATTGTATTTATTAATATTTTTAGCGAGTAAATTGAGAAATGAAAATTGCATTTTACAACAGAAAACTAATTCGAAGTTTAGGGAATTTGTCCAATCCAATGTATTCCTGCCTTTCAAGTAAACACTTTTAAGTACGGAAGTTCTCGGTTTTATGATAAGGATATACGAGGAAGTTCCGAAAACGACTTAGCACGGTTATGATGATATATTTTTTGATAGAAGAACTCAGAGATTCTTTTGAATATGCAGTGCTAGTATTCGGGTGATCACTCATCAGGAACGTTTCTTGGTGATGTTGAACGTGAAATTGTAGGAATGGCATAATTTCTATGTTAATCAGTGAATCGTGAAAGTTGAGAAATATTGTGGTACTGGATTTCATCAAAGAATGCGTTTAAATTTGAGGCAATAATGAATCGTGTATCTGGTTTACTCTACTAGTTAAATTTTTGGGCTAAATTAAGCTAGATTAAACACATCTTTTGGGAGGAAGATATCTCTTGTTAGTTAGAAATCATCATCATCAGTCATGTTCGATCCGATGTCGGATGTAGGCCTCCCCATGCGCTTTCCAATTCTCTCTATTTCGAACTTCTCTTTACCATGTCACTCCTAAGTACTTACTGAACAGAGTAACGCACCTTTATCTTGAGTATAAGTTAGTTACATTGATGAATATGGTCTTAAATTACTCCTCTAGAATCTATACCAGATATATTTATCTACTACCAAAAAAAGCTACTACCGATTTCCCTCGAATCATACCCAAAAAGGGAACTTGATTCGAGGTTTGATAATTCCAACTACCTTTAGAATGGTGCTCCGCCCCTTTGTAATAAGATTCCTTCTCTTGAACTTGTAGACAATTTTCCCTCTTCCCTATTAAATTTTTAGAAGTGACGTGCATATCTCCGAATACGTGATGTTAATACAAGTTCGATCATTTTTGAACTACAATGGCAATGCATGATAGTATAATTAATAATATGCTTTATGGGTCCATTTATCGTGGGGTGATCGCCAGAGAAATGAATTGCTTCTTAAGATCCACTGCCGAAATTTAATATAGGGTCGCAGCAAAATTGCAGGTTGAAAACGAACTCCTTTGGCTAAGTATCTTCGCGGGGACCAGATTAAAAACTGGGTGATTTCCTCCAGATGTTATGCGCTAGAAGCTGAAGGCTCTTTTGTGAGTAATGAACTGAAAAAAATTAACTTGATCTCAGGGAGATAGCAAAAAGATTTCATTCATACCCTGTTTTGCCAGGGAGTGCCACACACATGCTTGATAATCATTGTGATACAACTCAGAGGATTTGGAAATTAAGTCGGGTCGAATCGAAATCTTTTCCCGACCGAACCTCCATCACCCCAAGGGCAGATCTATACACTGTCCGAGAGGGGTATTTAAGACAACTGGATTCCCAGATAGCCATGTGGGCAGCGCGTTAGACTTCGATGAATGCGGTCCCGGATTCGATTCCCGGTGGGAGCCCAAATTCTTTACGATCGCATCCCAAATTATCTTTTTAAATCCCATGATATCGTGATACATGTAGTAAATGCATAGTGTTTGTGGAAGGACTTCATTATCGTATTTTAATTAAAGCTCCTCGTTAGATTCAAGGTAAATTGCTTCTACTACAGAGTCATTTCACAAAGCGATTTCCCCCTTCGTTCTCCCCCTGGATCCACCAATGCATCAGTCGCGTAAGGATTGAATGAAATAGAAACAGGAGCCTTCGAAAGCCTTAAGGAAGTTCCATGGAAAGAAACTTCGCTACACTCTCCACAACTCATTCACGCATCGTGTGCTCTGCCGGCTGTGGACGAGGAACAGCAGGTTCATTGCCCTGCCAACTGAAATATATCATCTTACTCAACTGAAAATGCTCTGCTAACACCGCAATCCGCCTACATTATCAAGAACGATTTTCGTGGGACTGTCATTGTAAACTTAGACAAAAGTTGTTAGATGAATTAAGGGGTAGGATGAGTAACCAGGAATTGAAGGAGAGGGAATTAAATAGGGAATGCGGGGGCACATGAACCTACCGAAAGGTAGAACACTTATATAATTGTTAACGTACAGTTGTACAACATTTGATAAGAAGTCGATTTGAAGATGCGCAGGACTGTGAAGAAGAAAAGATGTAAGAGAGTACTTTAAAGTATAGTAATAGTCAAAGCACACGGTTCCTTATGTCAAGGAGGTTAAAGTACCATATGCACACACGAGTTTCAATGCGAATAAACAAAGCAATATATAGTATACAGGTGAAAAGCATCGTTTGCCTTCACAATCCTCGGCCAGATGCACAAATTCTAATTTAAACTTCCACTTGACCTCATAAACAATATGGTCAAGTGGAATACGATCATTTAAAATATTTATAACATTATAATACCGTAGATAAATAATAATTTGTCAAAATTTTAGCAGAAAAGATTGTTTTGGTTTACAAAAATGGCTTCAAAGAAGAATGTGTACGGAATACCCTTCATCCAAATATTACTCTTAGAAACACTCCTAGAAATGATGTAACGTGAAAATCACCCAATACAAATAGCTGAATATTTTTACATAAAATTTTCTTTTTCCTTTTCAAAGTTAAAAGACAGGGACAAAAGGTCAACAACAAATCTACGTAAACGACTTCTCACCTACCTTATCTCGTTGTATAAGGCCTCATAAAGATACCAGAAAACGTCTTTAAAGACAGTTTCCAACTTGATTCAACGAGAAATGACATTCAAACGAAACGGGAAAACATTCGAATAATCTAAAACAAGGAAAATGTGGAATTGAGAACTTAGAGAAGAGTACGGAAAATTGCGAACGGGGTGAGTTGACTCCAAACTTATTCGGCCTCCTTGATTTATTTATGTATGTGCTTATATTCACGTGTTTGTATTTTACAATATAGGATTATTCTTAAAACCATGCACTCGACTCCATTGTGTAAATTTCAAACGGTAAGTTAAATGGATATCACATTCCGGTTTGATGGGAGCATATCGCCCGTCAAACAGTGATATTGTCTCGTTCCGGTAAAAATTTACTCCTATCAGTTTAGCTCAGACTTGATTGTGAGTTTGGCTGATTGATAATGTATCCATTCACGAAAGATAAATAAGAAATGCATAAAGATAAGAGTCTATAAGAAGTTAATTTTACTTCCATATGGTTGCTGTACACTTTTATCCCGCAAGGAATGGGAAGTGTTGAAACTGCATGCGTGGGAAAAATGTCGGTAAAAAATTCTCACTCGCCCATTCCAAAGCGTACGTGGTACGAAAGTCAACGAAGAACGTGATAATTGATGTATGCAAAACCATTATGTTGAAGTAAGCCTTCTTGCTTGCATCTGGCGAACATGAATTCTTTGTCTAACTCCTCAATTCATAATACAAGAAATTTGGTTAGGCTAGATTAAAAAAAGGTGTGATTACATCTTAGGGAAGGTACGGAGTCTGAAAACGAACTCGTAAAGTTTTTGTGGACCAAAACCAGGGCGCCTATAGCTAAAGCGTGCCCAGGTGCAAATATAAACCAGGGCTGCATTCTTATTGTCTCTCTTATTCTGGTAAATGCCCGAACCGACATAATTTTTCATTCACTGTAACATAAAATATCAAAAACTTCAAATACCTGGGATTAATTTTCTATGATTTTTCGTCACATTAGCCTCTAGAAGAATATTGAGCATGGGTAATGTAGACATTGCAAGACGACTCTTGAGGAAATGTTTCTCCTAAGAAGTTCTGGTAGAATCTCAGAATGATTTTCCAGCAAACCAGAGAAGTGCAAACGGTTACGAGTCTGAAGCCATCTATTGCATTTATGAAGCAAGAAAAATACATTTAATTATGAGAGCTATTTTATGTTGATCTATCTGAAAAACCTGACACTTCCCACAAATAAAATAGAGTAAAACTTGCTGAGTATATAAAAGATTATTTTGGCAGCAGTTAAAATACCAAAAAAAGATAGTTGTACATTTCTACAGCAAGAAATTTCATAGTTTGGAACTATTATTCATTTAAAGAGGCATACACTATGTGGATCAAGGACATTCAATAATATGTAAGGATTTAAAGTTGTAACCATTTTTTGTAAGGATAAGGACCATTGTAAAATTGTCAAGTCTACATTACAATGGAAAAATCAACTAACAATCAACTTAATAAACATTAACAATGCTGATTTCTTCTGGGATTAGTTTTGTAGTTGATGCATGTCTATATGTTCATATATATTTATTCATTAGACTTCAAACATCCTTTCCATTTAGAATCTATTTATCATATTCAGCGAGCTTTTCTTCCTCACCCTTTTGTTCCAGTACACACTGATAACATACCACCTTTACCATTCAGCTTTTCCATACATCCAAACCAATGCTATATACTCCTTTTGTACAGTTTCTCAAGGCTTTCTTTCTTGTCCAATTATCACTGACCCTGCTCTATATATTTTACTATACTTTACTTTCCCAATCTGAAAACTCCATTCATCACACTACATTTCAAGAACTTCAAGATCAATAAACCAACATTTCCAGTGTTATAGTTACTTTCTCATTTTACATTAAGCAGTGGATGAATGAGAAAAATTACAAATTTGACTTTTTTATACATCCCACGCACTACAAAAGCACATATTTTCAGTATATACAAAGATATTGTGATAGTGACTGCACCATGGAATTTATAATCCAAATGAAAAATGATGTAGCATGATAACAGCTGAACTTCATATTGTTGATGAATTAGCAGGGATTAGTCACTGATTTTTAAACCAAATGACACATTTCATGAATGCCCTGCATCAATTTTTGTTTAGATTACATCTAAAATCTAATACAATTTAAATGATAAATAATCTGCTTTATTATTTCAACCAAAACTTAATGAATAATTCCAACAATATTTATAAGCTAATTTTCAACAGAAACAATGATTTTTAATATGTATGTTTTATAATTACTATAAATACTTTCACAATAATAAGGAACATTTTTTCCTTCCAATGTAGTTGAATTAAGCTAGAATTAAAACTACATATTTTTCTCTTTTCTCTCTTACAGCTGAAATTTTCAGTCCAGTTAGTCGAAATATTTCTCCTGTCATCTCTACAGTGACAAGATCTATCATGATGGAAAAATTATTACAAGGTAATCCAGAGAATTAAAGTAAACAATATGGATAAATATCCATAGTATTTATAATATTAAATATGATTTACATAAACTTTAAATGTTGGATTAATTGTATGTAAGGCATATTCATTACTTAACAATAAATAATCAAATATTCTCAGGTTTTCTGATTTAGATGTACCAAACAGATTGCAAATGTATTAATTTAAAATCTGACAGAAAAATTTGTCAGATAAATAACCAATGTATGAGGTCACGTTAGCATTGTAAAAATTAATACCAAAAAGTGGCCTTGCTGAGTTTTCATCGATTACAATCATTACCTTTATTTATACCTCAGTAGCATAATTGTATCATATTATTATGTAAGCTTATCAACAATAGTTAGTGAAAATCAGCAAGATATTGTACTTAACCTAAAGAGAACTTCATATAGTGTAACAACATGATATGCATGGCATTTTATAAAGTACTAGAAATCACCACATCTTCATGATTGTAACTGAGAGCAGAGGTATCAGTTTATTACTAAATTAGTTTAACCATATTAAATGATTCCCAAACACATCTTAAGAATTATAAAAATGATAAAATCTTCTATGATTTTACTTAATTTCATCGACTAAGAATACTACAGCATATTACTTGGAAATGCAGATTACATGTTTAATACTGCACTCTTGCTCTGTTATTATACATAGAACCCTAAAAGAAGATAGGTTATTTCTTATGAATACATCAAAAAATTTCAAATTTACTTATTGAAATTCATATTTTGTAGAAATCACTGTGATAAAGCGCTTTTTGTCAGCAATATAGTAATCTATAACACCGTAACCAAATCCTCCTCATATTTTGCAATAATTTGGCATAATAAATTTATCAACAGGTTAGTAAAACACAAATATACTGCTGCAAACCATTTTTTGAACAAAATTATGAATCATTTATAGGAATGACTGAAATTAGCACAATTATGCTTGCTGATTCTGCCTTATCTATCTGCTTCTGTAAAATCATTATCAATAGAGCAAATTTATTTATTAGAAATTTACTTCTGTGTGTATTCCAATATCAGTGAACCTAAATGAGTGTAGGAAGAGTTATTGACAATTCATTATTAGTTCACCAGAAGTTTTGTTTAAACAGACTCTACACAACTGACGCTAGATGACTTCTGTTTGTTTGATTCATGAATTCAGAATATCATTTAAATAAGCAAAACTAGAATGCCACTTCAAACATCACTCACCAATGCAATGAAATGGCTATGAAAGACAGTCACAGCTTCTAGGATTAAGGCTGAGCCAGCAATATTCACCTTAGGATGTTCAATTTTATATTCCTCTTCCTATAACAAAAATCACATGCAGTAAAATAATGATGGATTACAGTTAACTTACAATGCTTCACTCAAAATAAATAACTGGGATTTCTCATAAAACTGTTAGGCTAAGATTTAGTAATAGACAGCCAACAAAGCGGTGAGTATTGTTGGGTATGGGAGATCAGAATAATGTGGAGGAGTACATTGGTGTCTATTACCAAATCTGTGCAAACTTCTTTATTCAATTTAATAAGGAATAAAAAAAGTAAGCAACTGGAATAAAGGAAAGAAATTTTTATTTATTCTCTGACATGACATCATCACCTTGGTATTTCTTATACAGTTAATAAATTCTTATTTCATCACAGTAACATTATACAATGATATAATTATGAATTGACTTCCATCAAAGATAAAAAATTTTGAAAAAGGAACAAATTGAAGAACCGAATGTCATATTATTACGACAATTATTAATATATAACATTAACGAAGATCGCAAATAACACTTTCAATAAATAAAATATAATTATAAAATTATAATGGCAGAAAGAATAGATTTATAGATTGAAACATAGATACCAATCGCCTATGAAATTTTTATTTTACCTTCTAATCGATAATAATGCATATACGTTCGAATTCAACGCCACTGCAAAAGTTAAACGACTTTCTTTCAATTATCAGTACTCAAAAATTTTAAAGAAATAATAGTTTATCCAAAATCAATCGCACATTACTTCAACACAAAAATTCCGTTATTCAGATGTTTCTCAATATCAAACCACTTAATTATAAATTCAAATTACGAACGATTTACTCATATCTCTATCAAACAGATATTGTAATCGAATGAATTTTTGCCAAATAATAAGATTTGGTATCATTGAATCTGATGAAGTTATAAAAATTAAATACTGAATTACAAGTAGCATTAGTCTTGACCGCCGCGGCACCTGATTTTAACATGATAGGCAGTACTTTTAGCGCCTCATATTATTCATGACGCTTACAATCTGAATAATTTTAAAATAAATAGATAAATTTATTACTGATAACCAATCATCAGTTAGGTTGTTCAAGAGAAAGAAAGTCAGATATGAGCACAAGAACTCCGCACGTAATCCTCTCCCAAAGCTGCTAATTTTCTCCTTGAAACTTCGGAAATACTGTCTTCAGAATATTTTTTGTGCGAGGTGTATCTTAATGATATATACCCTTCTTAGTTTATCCCTGATCGGCCGTTATCTCAATTAATATATAATTATGTTGACCGACTTATTACTTACGAACTTACTTATGTAGTTTCCATTAGCATTTCGAGATTTGTTGCTTCCTGAAAACATAATGCATGTAGAATGCCAGTAGAATTAAAATAAACATTTTTGAGATCAATTTCTCGACGTTTTACGCCCCATATTAAACAGGAAACTGAATGGATTAGTAAAAATAAACGCAGACTACGTAATTGCATTTAGAGCACATATTGAAACACATCACCAATATACTGGATGAAGAATGTGTCGCGCAAAGTACTATTAAGATATTTAAATTTTCTTAAAATTTCTTTAGAGGGTTTTAACAATGGCTTATACCGCCATCAACTATAACATAATAGTAATCGTGTATTACGGTTCATGAGACCCATTCACCCATTAAAATGAAGAAAAATACTAAGCATGTGATTAAATTTACAAAATATACGGCAGGAACCTGAAACCAATAAAAGCGATATAAACTTTTCAAATTCAATATAAAATACAAAAAGTCAATAAAATTCAATAAGAAAAATATATTTATAAATACATGATATAGTATATATTTACACATAATATAAAATTAATTAGGCTAGATATATAAAAAAGCCTTTATTGAGGTAAGTTAATAAGTATGATCTTCAAAATATAACGGGAATAATAATCTAGATCAACTATGTTATTATCTCTCATAAGTCTTGATATAGGCATAAGTTATTTTTATTATATGACACTTGAAAAGAAAAATTGTTTCTTATAAGAAGTTAAAGAGCATTAATATTAATTAACGAGAGCAATTTTGATGAATCAATATAGTTTTTTTTTACAATTTACAGATAAAAATAATTACTAAGTTTCTTCTCCTTGTTTCTAAATTTTTCATATTTATGATTGCCGCGAATAAAATTAGCAACTAACTTTCCATTTCGGTACCTTTAGATTCAGCGACTACAACCAAGTAAAACACTAGAATGTCAGATACTGAGGTATCCATCATGACATAGGATCGTAAATACATAAGACGTTACATTTTCAATGAGAACGAAATCAAATAGTTTCTGAGTGGCGCCCAGCCGGGTATGCAACCCGGCAAGGCTATACTGTACGGCAGAGTTGCTCACTAAGTGAATGAAGGATGAAACCCATCACAGATGCAGAAAATCGGCCGGATTTCGGGGGAGTATTGCGACATCATAGACACGTCTTTATCGGTTTGATAACGCAAACAGAACCAGAATGCGAACTAAAGAAGTTGATTCTAACACTGCAAATATCTATCGACAATATGCGCGAACTAGTCTCCCGAATCACAGTAAAAAATTACCGATTCCCGTTTATATAATAGGATTGATAAAAACCTCTAGGAATTACCATGAGCTGGGAAACGTAATTTCTATGCTACTATAATATTTCCAAAATTTACCATTTCAAACATTTATCAAATAGTATTTCAATATGTGATCATGAGTAATGCACGTAAAATATGATAGTCAACGTCAAGATACAAGACACTCAAGTCACCAGTAAAAGTGGGGCAGATTTTTGCTCTGGTTATGGAGGTCACTCGGCAATTCACGTAACATTAACAGGAATTGCTGAACATTTTTAGTTTTATAAAAAATGCATATGAGGATAGACATTGAAAGGAAAGAGAAATTTTACTAATTTTGGAAAGTCACGGAAAACTGTCATTGGTTGCGAAATACTTATTTACTAAATTTCCGCCCTATAAACTACTCGCGTAATCTTAAGTGACGGCTTAATTAGATAGATGGGAGAAACTGAAGCCTAAGATAAAATTATCGTGACATATAGGCAACAATAAAATTTTTATTCGATCGTAGTTCTACTTCTGACAAGCGAATGTTCAGTCCCCGCGCGATCATTTTAAAATTCCATGTCTCCACGATTTGCCAACTTAAACTTACTTATGATGCTTCCCGTGAATGGATAGTTTAATGATGAAACATTACAGAGTTATCGCCTGATATTACCTTGATTCTCTACTTTTTCGCTATGACCAAACACAGCTAGCGATCTTCTTCCAAGGGAGCTGATCATACGGAGCTGTATCGCTTGCAGTGAGTCAATTGTTTACCCACCATTCCCGATGACAACACATCGATATGTGAAAATGATAGGCTTATAAAACTGTTGTAAGGGAAGCCAGTCGGTTAGTTATTCTGAACGTTGATGTTCGTTAACATTAATGGACCCTCTGTCTTGACCACGCAAGTACTTTTTTATTTCAGTAATGAGAGTAATATGAGAAAATCATCGCCTGTCGTTTGCCATGTCTTACGAACCTTATTGTTAGCGTGCATGACTTTTTCTTTCCACCCACCGCTTTGAATGTTATCCAGTCTGATAATATGGAATTCATTGCACATTCTCTCTAAGTTTTGTTGATGTTCTGCTGAGTTTACCGATATTTGTTTCGCAGGCAAAATGAGCGCCCCGAGGTTCGCTAGGGGCAGCAAGAGCCGAATATTTCTGTACGTAGGCACAGTTATCCTTTTCGGAGTTGCTGTCTGTATAATACACGAGACACAAGTCCAGCTAAATGAAAGTCGAAAGACTGCTGAGAAATGTCAACAGCAACAGGAGTCATTATCAGCGCAACTACAAGGTACTAAACACTTTTCTGCGGAAGCGTTCGACTCGAATTTAATTCTATTCTGTAAACAGTAAACTGCTAAAGCACTTTACTTAATTTCAAGACAATCTAATTTTTGCAACCTTTTAGAAATTGATTTATCAATTCAAATGTCAATAGATATAAAGAAAGCCTAACATTGTTTTGCTACAGTTATCTTTGAGTATAAACTTCGTTTGGAAAAGTCCTTGCAAGAAGAAAAAGCTCTCCACAGGAAAACTAGACAAGAATTAGAATCTCAAGTGGACACTGAAAAACAAGTGAGAGAAAAAGATAGAATCGAGTCTGTCAATAAATTTACTTCTCTACAACAACAGTATAAAATACTACAAGTAAGTTCCTTGATTTGACCTTTCAGTAATTTATATTGTATGTTATTCCAGATATTACTACAAAAAGACATTCTTTGGAAATTAACTGCATGTTCATAGTATTTGGAATTATAATTTCAAGTTGATGCATTTCATTGTTTTCAATTGATATGAAGTCACTCTCGGAGTACTATTTAAAAGAATAATTTATTTTGATATTGACATAGGGTCAGCATGAAGATCTTACAGAGGAATGCAATAAAGTTCGACAAGCACAAGTTGTTTCGGCGGGAGAGCGATCACGGCTGGAGACTGAAGTTGCTGCAGCTAGGCAAGAACTCGAGCAAGTACAGGCTGTGAGAGATAAGGAAATTGAAGCTATGAAGGTATTTGGTGAACCATTATAATCTATGGAGTTTGTGAAATGAAAGAACTAATTGCAAAGTAGCGGGTTATACATGCATCAATAGTAGATTGGCTGTTCACCAAAGTTTTGCCACATTCGAACTCAGGGACAGCTTTGTTTGAGGACTAATTTCTACACTAACATAAGTATTCAATAACATGTTTAACATACAGCATGAGTGATTATTTATTACCATAAGTAATGACGAATTTTATTGACACTAAAATATGCATGGGAAGCTAGTGTTAATATTTTAATGACTAGAAAATTGCACCAACAGTATTTATAGTAAGATTTGTATTTATCTAACTTATTTTGATATATTGCTGTTACCTTTTTTAATATAATAGCCTCCAAGCAAATGTTATCAATTTATATGAGATTTGTATATTTTAAGTCTGTCTTTTAATGCAGTATATCATAAATCCCTTTCCTGGTCAAAATCAGTGTGATGAGGTTTTGCATTTTTTGTGTTTTTACAAACCACAAGTCAGCAACTGCATGAAAAAACACCTATTTTTATCTGAAAATTCTCACATTTTCTGAGAAATAAATAATGCACCAATGTGAAAGTTTTGACAGTGGTACTAACTATTTTATATGTTTGGCAAAGGTCCTTTTCATGTTTATTCAATGTAAATTATCAAAATTTAAAGCTTAAACCTGTATAAAGTAGCCTTGAATAACTTAAAGGGTTGGAAAGGTGTTATTTTATTTCTTTACAATGATCGAATTAGTCTAAAAACATTTTATATTAGGAAACAAAGAGGCTCAGATAATGTTCTAATAGAATAAGTTTCAGCTCAACTCTATCAATGAAGGTGTCCGTTGCAATAGCTAATTCATATAGATGGTAATGTTAGCTAAAATTCCTCATAAAATATCTCAGGAGAGATTTGTGAGGCCAGATACTTTAGAAGCGTTCTTTCTTCAAACTGAATTTCTGATATGAATGAATGGCTAGCTAAAAAGGTCCTTTATTACTGCAAGATGCATCTAACTTCACAATTGAAGTGATATGTACATTCTCCATTGTTTTGACTGAAGTGTGCTAAAAATTTTCTTTTTTCAAGGAATTGAATGAGCTTGGAAAATAACCCTTAATTGTAAAATGTTCATGCCTAATGAAAAATTTCCATTTTTCTAACAGACTCAGTACCTTGAAGTTCTGACAGAGAATGATAGATTAAGAAAGCAATACAATGATGTAGAAGGTCAAGCACAACGTTCTGCTGCAGAATTGAACTTCCTGAGAAAACAGAACATTCAAATACAAAAAGAGTTGGATGATTTAGAGGTGTGTGGTAAATTTTCAAAAACATCATTCAGTCTTCAAAGATAATTGCTTTTTAAGTGAAAATTTTTCTATCATAATCAGCTTTTCCAGGAATCATTTGATTTTCATGTATTTTAAATCTTAATACCTGTATTTAATTCGTTTTAGGAGTTTTGGGTAAAGTAGAATCTTCTGTAGTTTATCTTAGTTATATTTTTGCATTGTTATTATTAATCTTAAGGACACCAAATTAATCTGAGAATGATAGTTTTATATTAAATTAATGTAACATCACACATGATGCTAATCTCTGTGGCAAGATGATTGATCCCTTATTTTGAATTAGCAAGACTATGGGCTATAAATAATGCTTCACAAAATCATAGAAGCAATGTTATATATTGATGATATATCTTTGATACCATCGAGAGAATATTTTGCGTAGTTTAAATGGAAGTTAATAGTAATAGTAAAATGATGAGGGGTAGTTTTCAGAGGAAATTGGCCATTAGAAAACATTACAAATATTTAAACTATTTCATTCCTTTACTCATACACACTACATTTTGAAATTGTTCAAATCCTCACCAGATTACTTCTTATATGAAACTTTTCAAGAAACTGAGACTCAAACTCTTGGAATCACTTTTTTCAGGAGAGGAATAGCAAAATCTGTGAAAAAATCAATGCTACTTCAAAGATTTGCTTGAGTGAAATCAGATGTTTCTTTTATTAAATTATTTTTCTACTTTGCCACACATGGGTTCAATTTTGAAGGCACAAACTGCACCACTTTTTTTTCCTTTGGGATGTGAAACTAATAGCGGAATGCTCCTTTGGCTTGTTTTATTTTCATGTATAAAATTCTTTGTAGTTGATGTGGATGTACAAAATTAATGTTCTGAAGGGTGATATCATTCAGTGTTGTTTTGCATCTTTTTTGTTCTAAACTAGATTTTTATATGGCATGTTTAATCTAAATTGAAGTTCAAAGGAATTCATAACGATAGAGAAAATTCTGTATTGTCTGTAGAGCTGTTGAAGTGAACTTGAAAGTACAAGGGTTTTCATCTTTTGCATGATATTCATAATCAGAAAACATCGTCATGCTTGCCTGTAAGAGAGTCGTGCTTGTTGTATCTTAATTTTTGGGTGTTTTATTTTGATGAGATCACATTTTTAAGTAACAGAGGTTTATGTGATATCATTCACAGAACCACAATGGAATCTGTTGTACATTATTTGTTTTTTGAAATTCATCCAAGCATTTTCTCTGTCCCACACATCTTTCATGGGAAATTTTTTTATTAAATCAAACAACCGTCACTGTTTACAGAAAGCTCTGGCATCATGCAAGGTTAAAAATGGGGAAATTGTGTCAGGAATAATAAACAAGCCAAGTGTCGAGATATCTATTCCAAAGGAGGCTGCTAGTTCTAAGAAAATGGTCAGTCCTAGTCCAGCTGCCCAAGCTCCAGCAGTGAAAAGTGAAGATGAAAATGCCAAGAATGTTCTTCCACAGCCAGTAGCACTGCCTCACCAGGTTGGTCAGTCAGTTGTTTAAGCATGATTAATGGAATGCTTTTTTTAACATGGTGAAAGGAACAAATAGTTTCACTTTTTTGTCCAAATTGAATGGAAATTTATTTGAGGAAATATCTTCACTGTGCACAATCTCTGCTGCCTCTGGACATTGTAATAAATCTGAAAACTATGTAACCCTTTGGCTGACATTCTAACTGTGGTTATGGAAATGGAAAGAATTTCCTGAAAATTTTTTATGTATTTTCTTGAATGGGCACATTTTATAGTTGAAAAGAGGAAGTCAATGCTTGTCTTGGGATATATGTGGTTTCATCTATTCTGCCTTAGAAAATAGTAATGTGTATTATCTTCATTTTGCTATTTTCAAAGATGAAATGTGATTTTCCTTTTACATTAGCTCATTCAATTATTATATACATGACTGTTTTATGTGAGCATGAAAGTAAAGCTGTTCCTTAAAAACTGTAATATTTGCATCACTGATGAGAGAGAGAAAATTGTTAATTCTTTTGATAATTATTGTAATTTTTTGCTCTCATATTTTTATAATTTATTTATTTTACCATATGATTGCTTTTTTACTGTTTTAACTCTGAAAAAGTCTATTTTGTTGTGTTTGGTGCTTCTATAATTTGAATCTGAAAATTACTGCTTGAATTCCAAATCCTAACTTAATTTGACTGGTATTGTACTACATAAAGTATAAATTATGTGTGACATTTTGCTTAGATACATCATCATCTCTCACATATCCTATATAATCATAAATACTATCTTATTGTGAATATCTAAGATATGGAATTATAGTTAGTCAAAAAATCGTCTGCTTTTTCTTAAGTTTTTATTCAGTTAATGATAAGTTTATGTTACCCTTAGCTGAGCTCATAGTAAACTTTCAGAATTAAAATAAGAAAATAATAGACAATAACTTAATATAATTCCAAAGTAATCTTTGAATTAATATTTGGGACATTGAAGTAGATTTTAACTTGTTTGTTTGAGAGAATTTTTGGGACAAATTTTTGCCACCTTTTTCTATTTTCTTTCTATGGAGCTGCCATGATAAAAAAGAATTAAACAGGAACCGTATATTTTAACAGAAACTCTCATATATTACTTTGTGATTCAAGTTTCGATAATATTCTAATATTAAATGGTTCATTTCTAAATGTAAACCATATTTTAAGAACTTGCTTGAAAGAATTAGCTGTTCATAGTTGTCTGCTGCTCTTTCACAAATTTTATCATTAGTATTCTATAACCATCCCCCTTAATTCTGGCTTCATTTAGGAGTATTTTAAGTGATCTAATTTATGAGGAATCAGTGTTTTGAAGTAATTGCTGAATTACAGTGAAGTATAAATATATGTATGACTTTAATGATTAACATTGTTGTAAATTTTGTTCACGAGTTCCATTATAATTG
Source organism: Pachydiplax longipennis (assembly GCA_036926295.1). NCBI lineage: Eukaryota > Metazoa > Arthropoda > Insecta > Odonata > Libellulidae > Pachydiplax > Pachydiplax longipennis. Next base: position 38,683,858 of record JAVFKF010000009.1, on the reverse strand, counting down.
AATTTTTCCAGAAAAGTGAGAGTAAAAGATTTATTTCTTTGCATATATCCTAATCAGTCAAGTACTCTGTCATGTAAGGTTGCACATAAAGGGCTTTTTCAGGCTGCTTTTTTATGATTTGTGTGTTGTTTCAATGATATGTAATCAATTGATCTATGGAAGTGGTATTTACTGTTTTTTATGCATGTTGTATGATTAATTTTGAGGAATTTATTGCATGCTGTAACTAATTTAACTGATGTCACTACTGAATGTGAAGCACATCCTTCCTTTTGAATGAATTTTATTGCAAGATGTTTTGTTTTGTACTCTGTTACTTTTTCATTGTTGTAATTTTATCTGCTTGCACAAGATGTGATTTGTATCAAAATATTTCTGAATAAATGTGTCATTGGTAAAGTTTTTGTTAAATATTTTATTCTCTCCAAATAAATCTGATGGTTTTGGCCTTCACTTGCTGGTATTCCATTTTATAAAAACAATAGAAGCAACTACAACACTCAAGTTTTACTTTACCACAAGAAAACATACAGGTTTCGATGTCTGATGATGATGCTAGGCCTCAAAACGCAGTTCATCTATGTATGTTTTTTTTGGTTAAGTATAAATTAAAAGTGTTTCAGTTGCTTCTGTTTTTTTAAATCTCTTATTCTAATTCCTATGTCTAATTTTCAAGCTGTACTCCTCTCTTTCTTAACCCATGGGAAAATATGGGAAACATGCCTTTGGGAGTCTAGGGAAGACTTTCCATTTGGAAATCTTTCCACTTCTATGCTTTTATAATTGTAAGGGTTCTTTGCATGGAATTGATGAGGTTTATGCTTTGAAATTTTCTTTGCCAAGAGGGAGAACCTATGCCATTTGTAAAATATGTCCATCTTGCATGAAGAATCCTATACAGTTTTAGTAATGCTTTCTACAATTGTAACCCTAATGATAAGTATTCCTATGAATTCTTCTGAAATGTATGTATTCTCATGTACAGAATAGGGAAAAGCATGTAGGAGATACTAGGTTAAGGCAGTATATGGCTGGAGAACCCAAGAATAACTGAAGGTGATAAAAGTTGATGGGACCTCAATTGTAGATCTCTCACTTGCCAGTTACATTGACAGAGCAACCTCCCAGCAATTGAGAGATCTTGGTCTTGTCAACTTTTTTCACATTTGCTTATCTTTGGGTATACTCACATACTCTTTTCCTCTTGCAAGAGTGTTAAAGTGAATTTGTACAAAAGTGAAGGAAAAATCCCAAATAGTCTCAGTTTCTCCTTGGGACTTTTTGTTCTTGTTTAGTAACAGTTGTGATTTTCCTAAGTTTGACACTGCTTAAAATGACTGTATCAGAATATCTCTTGACATGGAAGAAACTAAATTAAAATTTTCAAAGCAATGTTAAATACTTCTCTAATAGCTTGATTATAAACAGCATGTAAATTTTCATAATTTATCCCCTATTTCTTGAAGATTCTGCACCTACTGACTCTTCTTTTGATGTTTCTAAGCCCTTCCTGATAATTCGATCCTTTCTTTCCCACCCACCTTCATCAGCATGGATTTCCAATTTAGGCTTGAAGGGCATAGCTCCCTACGGTCAAAGAAAAAGAACTAAAAGTGTCTATTTAAGATCAGTTACTCACTATAATTGAAACAGGTAATTGCCAATAGAAATGGTTTAAGGTAAAAGGTGTGAATGTAGTTGACTTTTTGATAATTAAATGTAATAATGATGAGAGTTGCACAGAACAATATGACTGGTAACTACTTGGTGAAGGTGAAACCCAGATCAAGCCAAGTTGATTTCTGATGAAAAAATGGAATATTTTTCTAATAAAATGAGGTAACTATGAATTGACACAAAGTGAATAGGGCATTTTTGCTAATCCTGCCAGGCAAATCAAGAAATTTACAATGTAAAATTAAATGAGTTAAAGAGATAGTGATGAATCTTTTTATGTATGATGATAAAAGTAAGGAAGTAAAACAGAAGAGGTATCTTGACTCCAAAATTATTCTGGAAATTATATTGTGATTTCAGAAGAAGCTAGGGAAGGTGGAAAAATGTTTGATGTGGATGGAAAATTTTCTGTAAAGATACAGTTCCACTGAGATTTAGGAAACAAGCTCTCTCAGAATATGTAATTCTTTTCTAAGCAGGACTTGGATTTAGTTTTGAAAAGAAAAATGTGGATAGCAATAAAAGCAATGTCTAGATTTTAAAATTTCATTTATAGAATTCATCACAAGAAGAAATAAAAGGATTGGCACTGCTCTTTTACATTAATGAGAGAATATTTTAAATACTTTTAGGTGTTTAAAATATGTCCACTGTTGTTAAATATCTTAAGCAAGGAAGTATTTGAAAGTTTTGGAGAGTTCTAGCTCCTCAGCTTATGAATTCACACTTTTATGGGCTTTATTATGTTGATATTAATAACGTTAGCTCTGTTAAAATAAGATAATTGCTTCATTTGTCATTGTAAAAAGTTGAATTATACATTAATGGCACCATGTAAATCATAGAATCTAAAAGTCCTAAGTTCTGTTTACCTACATACTAAGGTAACACAGACAAGCAAATTATTAGGATGGAAGAGGAATTTTGTGGAATTATCAATGATATATTCATCGTGAGGCTATTTAGATAAAAAATAATTAGCATGGCTTAGCACAAAGTATAGTGTATCAGGAAAAACTCCAGGTAAAAAAAGCATAGAGAAAGCTAAGATTTTTCACTCTATATGCAGATGCTTCAAGTCAATCTGTCATGCAAAGTAATCTCACTCCATGTTTAGGGAAGCTCTTTACATAAAGCAATGCTGCAGTACATAGTTTTCTACCTAACTACATTCATGATAATTAATAATATAGCTAAATTAACTATATAATTAAAACTGTAATAGTAATAAAACTAATAGACTCTAGAACTTCCACTTCAAAATTTAATATTTTATTTTTCATGAGTTAAAATTTAGTTTCTTTCTGAAAACCTTTAGTCTTTGTAGTGATATCATTTTTTGCCTGAGGATTACAAAGCCAACTTTGTTACGTCAAGATTTAACTTATTGCCATTTTGTTAGAGTTTATATCTTACTTACTACTTAGGTTGGAACTTTAATAGAGGCAACTATTTATTTACAACTAATACAAAAGAGATACATGTTACCAAGTTTTATTGTCCTTCAATGATCACTAGCATTGAGTACAACCTTTTGCCAGCAAAGTGAAAGTCATAGGATACCTTTAGCAGAGCCTGTTTTGTTGAAAACTGGCATAGAGTGGTCTACTGCCTGAAATTCAGAATGTGAAGAACAGTCTCTAATCCTGTCTCTCATTCACTGTCAGCTCACGAATAGTATGGCATTGATTACTATCCAGTAAAGTGGCAAGAGTATACAACTCTTTACTGATATTAGGATGACCCAGCCAACATGTTTTCAACATTTTGGCATTCCTCATTGAATGCTTTTACCCACCTTGCCACCATTCTCTAAGGCAATGCAGATCCCTTGCAAGCCTCTTTAAGACCTTGATGACACTGTCATGCTGCACAGCCTCTGAATTTATCATAAATAATATTTTGGTTATCTCTATTGCAAAGGTGTCAAGTTCCACAACACACGGAGGAGGTGCTCATTCAGTCACACCAAAAGGAAAGCTGACTGAAGATAAAGTTGATTCAAACAATGTTATCCCAGTTCCTCCACCACAAGGTGAACAACAAGGTGTAGCGGAACATAGTGAAGGAGAAAAAGACCAAGGAATGCAACCAGCAGATGGTGTTGGTGCTAGGCCTGATTCTCGTATACAGGTGGAGAAAGACAACCAGCGTGAAGAAGAGGTTTGTAACTATCAGATATCACTAATGTTTTATTCATTTTTCTCGTGCAATCTTTGAAAGATTTGAATTCCTCATTTTCATCCATTATGGAAAAAACTGTGCAATATAGGTAAACATTGTTTTGTTATGAGTTTGGCTTACTGATACCTTTCTATTGCTTGTGATTCTAACCATTGAGACTCCCTAGGGTAGAAGATTTGTTTTGATTTTGGCATCATCAGATGATGCTACTACTGTTTATTTTAAATGTCAGAAACAAGTATATAATAATTACTTAATTCAATCATTTGAGGATTATTTTCTCCCATGAATTGTGAAATTATTATCAAACATTAAGTGAAGTTCTTCATATTCCATGGATTTTCTTCTGAAAATTACATCCTTTCTCCTTTTGGTTTTACTAAGTAGCATAATTTTATCTTTTGCAGAAAGCAAGAGATTCAGATCATGCTATGGAAGTGGGAGCTGGCGTAGGAGCTGCTCCAGATATCTTGAAGCATGATGACGACAATGAAAATAAGGAAAATGCTTACCAAATGCATGCCATGCAATGGCGTCATAAACCACAGGATTTTGAGATGCCTCAGCAGGCTGTTGTTCCTCTTCCTTATGCATATGAGAATCAGCTGCATCAGGTATGGTGTTACAGTAGAATCATAGATTCTTGAGTTTTGACTGATCTTTTTATAAAATGCAATTAAATTATTCATAAAATCAGCTGTGCATGCTTCCCTCAGATTGAATTTGATTGAACACATTACTGTACATTAGCACAATATTATTGTCAATTATTTCATACAATAGGCTTCAATTTTGGCATCATATTCTATGATTCTAACCATAAGTATAGGTATCTGTGTTTTCACCCTCTTAGGATTTAAGGATGTGCCAAAATGTTGAACAATTTAGGAAATGTGATTATTAAAATTACATCCAGCCCTGCTTCTAGGGAAAATCTAGGTTTCCTGTTGTGTCTCTTTAAATCCAAAGTAAAATAAATGATATTTGTAACAAAAATTGAGCATCTTATAACTTAACTGTTATAGTCAATGAGAATTTACCATTATTGGTCATATATGTTGAAGGAAAGTTGGAATCTTAAAATATATTCACTGAATTATATATTTTTTACTTTCAGATGCCGCAGAAGCCATACAACTCAGAGATCCTGCATAATGGCATCATAAACAGAAATCCAGGACATCCACGAGTATATCACCAAGATCTGCCCAGAATACAACCTCCGATTCCCTTGCCACAGAGTCAGCACGATCAAAATGCCATACCACATCATCCTCTTCCACTTCCTAACAGAAAACCAATAAGAAATTATGTAATGAAGGAAGTGGGCCATCATAATCTACCAGACAATGATGAGGCAGATCATGGGGATGATGAGCAAAGCAGAGGTGCTGCTGCTAGGTGGCATCTTAGGGAACAGCATCCTGTTGGTCCTTTTCCCTATCATGGAATAGCAGGAGACTATGGAAGAGATGAAGGAGAGGATGGTGATGATGGGGCAGGAGGCAAAGTTGGAGCAAAGGTAGATGGCAGAGGGCGATGGGCAGAGAGGAAGGAATCTGGAGGTGTTAATCCTCAAGAGGACTTGCAGTTGGAGGAAGGGGATGAAGATGGTAAGGATTTTGATTCACTTTTTACATTTATGGTTTATTGATTGTGATTGTAAATTTGAGGTACCTTGACAGGGTCATTAGCATTTCAAAAATTTTTTAAACCAAGATTATAATTGCAAAAATAATTCATAAATTATAGTATAGAAATTTTAGGCCCTCTTTTCTAGCAAAGAATCGTTTCCTGGACTCCCAGATAACTAAGTGGATAGCATGTTTGTCTTTAGTGAAAAAGGTCTTAAGTTCAATACCTGATGGTGCCCATATGAGCGCAAATTACCTCTGCTGTCAAAGCACTTTTATTAATACTATTACTTGACGTCCTTCATATTAACAAACAACCTTTTCAGGATTGAAGGGCCGATTCCTAAAATATTCTTTATATTCCCCATGATGTTTATTCTTTCATGTAACTTTTCACTGAACAACAGGTAGTGTGTTCCATTATATACACTACATAGGTCTCAAATAGGTGGTGGGTGCTGGGGCATGTCCTCCTGTAAAAAAGCCTAGCGTACTTACGATACTTTTCTCCACTGATATGGCTGTTTTTCTCAGCAATATTTTTGGAGTTCATTAATTATCGTTGAAAAGTTCAACATTCCTTTCCAATCACACTAGATTTCTTGGTACTTTGCCACAATTAGGCTAAGTTTGAGCTATTGTTCACTATTTTAGGTAAATTGATATGAAATGTTTCATAATTAACAATTCAAAAATATTTTTCAATTTTGTTAGTTGGATGAATATAAATAAATATTCAAATTAGGCTACTTTGTTTGAGATTCTTGCTGTTTCTCTCATCATTTTTTTTCGTAAGGTATCTACTGAATTTGCCAGATTGAGGATACATCCCTGTTGTTGGAAATAACATTTTGGGAAAAATGTTTTATACGGATTAATTGAAAGTTGTGTAGGTGATTTATATTGGTAACAACAGAACCAGATTTGATGACTTTTTAAGCATTTTATTGCCCAAAGAAAAACAAACACGAAGAATTGACAAGACTGTGAATCAAACCTGGATCTTCCATCTTTGGGATGGATGCTTTTAGTTGATTAAGCTATCAAGGCAACACAGTGAACATACTGTTTTGGGAGACTTTGTTGGCAAGGGCAAGTGAGTTCGTCCAACTAAACTGTATCGTTCACTGCCAAGACCTCATAGAGGCATTTGCCAAACAAAGTAAAGTATCCTCCATAATGATAACATTGGAAAAGGGTTAAAGGAGATATTGCACAAAAAGTCATGTGCCTGATTAATTGGCTAAAAGCATCCACCCCAAATATTTGGGTCAATTCATGTCCTGTCATTTCATCACAATTTCAACTGGTACAGCATTATGCTAACACTAGTGGCTGCTAAGTATCTAGTATCAGAAGTGACTTATGAAAAATGCATCCTTCAGCAGGAAAGATGCACTGTAATTTGAAGGGGCCGATCAGTCTGAAGAACCACATCCTTGATGTTGGAAAATACTGTAATATATTATAATTTATTTATATAACTTACCTGTTTAAGTTAATCACTCTCTTATTTCTAGCATAATAACTGGATGGAATTACAATTGTGCAATCCAGTGCCATTTACTGAATCTCCCCTTAAGACATATGTCCATAAGATTATGCTAAGATACTTATTTCGTACTTAGTTTTACGTAGCATCATTTCTGAGATTCTTATCAATGTCTTACAAATTTTCTCACCAGATGAAGACGTGGATCAAATTGATTATGGTGCCAATGAGGTTGCTGGAGCACATGCTGGAGATAAGGATGCAAAGCATCAAGCTCTGAATGTGGAGGTAATTGAAAATTTAATCAGATTTATAAACTGCATGAAATATCATTTAAGTCAAAGTAGATTAAATTTCTAGGTTCTGTGTTCAATCATATAAATTAATTCTTCCCAAAAGAAACTGTTGAAGCAGTGTGTACATGTTTAACAGAAAATTTTTAATAAGTTTAGAAGAAATAATAATTGTTGATTATATACAAGCTCTATAAAGTTCAAACATCTCATATCTGAATCCTTATTCTGTGATCATCCACCTTTTGATTTGAGATGTCATTTTTTTATAGAGGTTATAATTAAGATCCACCAAACTTAATTTGTATCAAGAAGGAAAATATCATTTTAAACAAAATTAACCTCCAGTAACTGTGTCAGCTTATATTCCATCTCAGATATTCAGTAAACATTTTAAGATAAATATTAAGTATCCCTCTTCATCAGAATTCTAATATACTGAGGTGTTTTTAACCTCTTTAGTTTTTAAATTATAATCCTAACTTCTCTGAATATGTATTCATCATTTCTTACATTTAGAGCAGTACAGACTATCTTGGTAAGGAGTTTCATCATCAAGAATTTCTTAAGTTCTGACCTGCTATTCTGAGGTTATCATTGATATCTCTCAGCAACATATTTTGCACAAAATCAGCTTGTTTGTGACTCTGGAATCGACTCGTTTGTAATGCTGGATTTTAAAATCCAATTCAGTACCTAGAAATAGCATCACCCTGCAGATGTTTGCAGTAGCAAATCTTTTTTTCTGGAATACCATCATTACCTACTCACTCTAGCAGTACAAGTTCATTCAACCAGTCCAGTTAAAACCAGAATCGCATCAATAAAGTAGCCATTTGTGAATGTATTTACACAACATTAACAAATTTTTCTGCATCCAGATGAATTCATTTTATTATCTAATGACAGGGTATTTCATTTTTCAGAACCTATCTCACACATTAAGAAGGGAAAACTTGTACCAAATAATTTTCCCAGTTTCTGAATGTAAAAATAGCTCTCATCTCATAATTTGTTCATTATAACTCTTAGAAAATAAGGCACCATTCTTGTCTCTTTTTAAGATTAAGAAGTTTACTTAAGTGCTGAAAAAAAAACTTTGCACTGGTCATCATTCGAATATGAATAAGTAATTACTTGTAACTGAAACATGACATACAAATATCTAACAAGGCTTTGTGTTAACTTATCTACAGTATAATTATTGTTTATTTCTCATTATTAATTTCAAAGCTTGAGGTTTAAGCATTAAGGCATGCTTCTCTTTATAAATTTTCCTCTCCAACAGCAAATATAATTTCAGTTGTATCAGTTCAGCATTATTCTAATGTCCAATTTACTTTCACATATCATTTAAGTAAGGAATGTGAATCAATTCTAATGTGAAACTTCCTTTACAGGATAAGAAACATGAGAGTGTGATGGTGAATCCAAAATGATTTCCAAGGGGTGATGCCAGCACAGAATCAGCTCAATAGACTTGTGCTATCCTACTGTGTAGGAATGTTCATTATGTAAGTTATGGGACTGAAATGGACAAGTGAATATTCAGTCTCCTATTTATTGATGAACAGCAAGATGCAAGAGAATGAACAGAGTGCTATGTCATGAAAGAATTCTGCTTGAGTGCGTTTGATGACATCAGAATGATGCAGCCCTATCAAGTATTAAAAAGATTGCCTTGAAAACACTGCTACTCATATCCAAGGAATGAGTCGTGCAGATCAATGTGTTCTGTTTAGGCAAGCGTTAACGAAGTGGATGTTTCGATGTGCCACTCATTCAAAGAACTCACCTGGAAGTGTTAACCTTTGGTGGTGGTATACATGTCCATCGGCTTTGAATTTCTATCTTTTGTGAAACAGCATCGTGACTTAAATGCTATAAATATTTCCAATAAATAAAAATACCTCCTTCAATTTTTTTGGCTTGTTTATTCAAAATGCACATGTTTTGTGAAAAATTATCTTTTTGTACAAACGTGGCAGACTTGCCATTCCCATCCGTTCACTCATGCCTGAACAAATGTAACGGCAACCAATAAATACATCACTGACCCAAGTGAACCAAAAAAGATCTTTCTTTGCCATTTATTACTTCAAGTGCTTTAAAGCCAAAATGTCGGGTCTTTTGAAAGAAAAAAAATCATATTGACCAGACTTGGTAGTTGATTTGATGTAAAAATGAGTTTTTAACCCCCCAACCCACTCCATCTTCGGGTGCTCATCCTATCGCACTGCCTATACTTCCTCCGCCTGATCAACTCTCCAAACCCTATTCCCACCATCAACTCCCTCCCACGTGTTGGTACGATTTTCTCAAAAACACATGCATCGTTGGACAAGCATGGGGAACACTGTTGCCAGAAGAGCCAAACAAGACCTTACCAGCACGCATTGCCACCGCCGCCATTCCACTCAAGCCAATTATTTTTCGTCTTACAACGATATGAGGTGCACGAAAAACTCACAGCTGATTCCACCACTTCATCGGGGAAATGGTCGCATTCCCCGTCATGGCAGTGGATGGCCTCATCGAGTGACATCTCGAGCCCAAAAACTAACAACTAAAAAAACGGCCAAAGGGCTCTTGTAATGGCTACATGCTGGGCAGGACTTCCTGCCACTTGGCTTTTGGTACACAACGAATTGGAAAAGAATATTAGTTTACCTGCTCAACCCCAGGCACAACAGAGTGCATGCGCTAGCTATCCTGGGCCCACTTATAACCTCTCCTCTACTCTGTAAAGGACAAATGGTGTAGAGGAGCATCAATACGTATGGGAAATTTTTTCAAGCCAAACACAAAAAAAGTTCAACACTTAACAAAAAAGAACAATTCATCGGGCTCACTTCCCTAATCACCGAACAAATCGCCAAACAAAGCAGTTAACATCAATCAATCAAATGTACCACATGCTCACTGGAAAATAGCTTCAAAGCAGACTTAGTGCAACAAAAACAGTTAATCGATTCCCAGAAATTTCAAAAGTATTGTCATTTTTTTGTAACCGTAACAAGTCCCATCTGAACTTTCATACAGAGCCTTGACGCTTTTTGATATTTTTTGTGGTTTTTTTTCCCGTCCCTTCACGGTGGCCTAAGACAAGCCAAGCAATTCGCATAGAAGGCGGTGACTTTCTCAGTTTTTGTTACCACTCTAGAAATCAGGTCTTTCACGCACTAAAACAAAATGATGTTAAGAAGAAAGATGGACTTGGACAACAGCTGGATCTACTAAAAAGGTTGTGATACAAGACAGTGCATATCCCCCTCCGATAATCCCCTCGCTCCATGTAAACCCTTCTTCACCCTCTCACTCGCTGTGCTCTCCCCAACTGCTGTTCCAGCCTTGCCTTCAATGAGGAGGCTGCAACAACAGCAGGGTGGAGGCCCCTCAACTCTCCCCTCAGGCACTGCTCTCAGCGGTTGTGGTGTTCTGCACCTCCTGCACTGGAGCGGCTTCCTCCTGTAGATAATAAGTCACTCTGTCCAGATCAGAAACTCACTATACCGCATCACCACTATTAAATGTTAGTTCTAAACTACAAAAAACTTAGGAATTAAAACCATAAATGATAAAAAAATCTATAGAAGAAAACAATGTGTTAAAACAGTTTGAAAATGTACAGAATCAGTACCAGCATGGTATTCCCACCAGCCAATACTAGGAAACTAGAATGAGCTGCAAAACTCGTGTTTCACACCTGCTCTTAGAATGCCCAATACATATTTTGATGATGAAGATGCCATTTCCATGGGATGAAGAGAACTGTGTTAACTGAGAGCTTAGTTGTTGATAGATATATTGGGAATTCCAAGAACTGGTGAGAAACATAGCGATTTTAATCCCTTTCCTGGTTTCCTATGACTGGCTAGTGGGATTTCAGTTGACAACCAGCAGCAACTGCTTGGGGATTTAAAATTCTTTCATAGATACAATAAAACCCATCTAAGGAGGAATTCTTAAAGGTAATGAGTACCCTCTCTCTTAGTCACCCTAGTGCCTGTAAAGCATAAGCGTCATATATGGGAAAACACAGATGAAGAAGAATTGATAAAGAGGGAACTGAAACACTGACTTCAAACAAAAAACATGAAACTTTACTATCTTCTACATAGATTTAAGCAAAATATGTTAGTTTGCAGACAACATGATCTTATTTAGACACCACTGAGTCAACTATCCACTCTTGACCAATATTTCAGCTGTCTTCTGTAATTGCCAATAACAGAACTAAGTATTTTACTTACTTTTAAGTAAAATACTTATCTTTAAGATTCCCTGGATTTGAATAATGCACCACTAATTCACAATATAGAAGGTTCCTGTCTTTGATTAGTTGTATGCTTAAGTTTTAATCAAACAAAGACAATAGTAATTTTGAGATTACACAGAAAGTAGAGGGACAATATATGCCATAATGATTTGGTTTGAATGCGGCAGTTATAACAGCTCAGCTAAATAACTTTGTTATTTTTCGAAAACTAAAACTTCATGCTGTCATTAAGAAAGTCCTCATTTCAGATAAATGGGACCAACAGCAATATTTCATATACCAACTGTGTACCTATATATTTTTCAAAGCCAAAGCCTTCAATTCACTCAAACTGTATGCAGTTTATAGCAAGAAAAACCAAAATTGCTTCAATAAAATCAGTAAGGAAATAACATTTGTTAAATTCAGGAAGAAGTTGTTAGTCTTTCACTTAAAACTTATTCAAGTTACCATAGTTTGTATTCAATGGCTTAGAAAGTATTAGGTTTATTGGAATATTTCCTTAAAGAGGTTTTATTGTATCATTAATCATGGGAGAATCTTTAATTTTTTCCACAATAATGCAAAGTATAATATTTTCAAAACAAAATCCTACCCAAAACAGCAAGTGTTAGTACTTAATTCCTATCAGATCACGATGATTAAATTCATCTTTCACAAAAAACAAAAAAGTGGACACATGAAAAACATGCCATTAACATTACGTGGACCTGTCATGTGCACCAATATTTTTCCCAAGTCAAAGATTTCCAAAATGAAATCATTGATTTCCAACAAAAGACCAACAATTAAGCATTCTTGGTGGAAAAGAGCATGATAACCTAAAGATGAAAGAAACAAGTACTTCACCTATAACTTACTTCCACATAATTATAACAAATTATTATTTTCAATAAGAAAATGAGAAGCTTTGCATTACAGTCCCAGTCATCATCTCTAACTTTTAATTACTTCAACAGAAAGAGATAACCTACAAACAAATAATTAACTTTTTATTCAATTTATCTTGAGGTATACAGAGAGTATACATTACATGGTGAAAATTAGAAATTTTAAATGACTAAGTTATGAGATATAAAACAAAAGTGGGATCGATGAATTTTAAGAGATTATAAAATTCTTAAATCAATTACTCATTAGAAAAAATTATTTTGTGCTCTTTAGGCTACAAGAGGGTGTAATGAAAACCAAGTTTCACGTATTAATAACCAATGTTAACAACCTTATCCCATTATTATCTATTTAACTTAGTTCAAATCAGATCATCAGTAAACATTTTATACTGCTTTTAATCTTTCAAAATATAACTTAGAAACCAAGGAGTCAAGGAATTGCAGGTAATACGACAAAGATTCTATGATTACAGCCTTTACAACTAAATTAGAAAGCAAGTTCACCGAAAAAAGATAGGTAGGTATTTGGGCGATGAACAACTCCCTTTGTACAAATAAATCATACCACTATACAAACTGCATGGCTACGTGATGCTAAGCATTGAGAGAGAAATATCACAATGACCAATCCAAGGGTTTAAAACTAGAACTTTGACCTACTCCAGTAAGGAGATATGCCACCTATTATAAACACAAACATCATATTGGTAGGCTAATCCTCCAGGCAACTACTTCAGTATGCATTACTCATGGATTCTAGTAATCTTACTCACTGGTAAAAAAGCTAAGAATGGCCTATTCCCTGTCAATTCATCTATGTAATGATCTCTATTAATCACCATTTTAACAGTCATGAACAGGCAGACATTTTAGAAACTAGAACGTGGCTAAGTTGCCTATCTCTTGCATTCAAAACACTAAGCATGTTAAGAAAAAGCTTTGAATTTCTGAGATAAAGCAACAAATGACAGTTATGAATAAATATTAATACAAATACTATTCTGATTCTTGTAAAATAACAGTATGAATTACCTTGTAATACCTAGATGGATTCATAATACACTTAAATACAGTATTGGCTCAAATTTCAGAAAAAAAGTATCAAGCATCGAAAATTTCGTATATATGAAGTATATACTCTAACACAAGGTAAGACTCACAGAAAGGTCAATAGTAGGCCAATGCAATAGAGAATGTTAATGAAATGGAATCATCATCTTAAAGCTTATTTATCTCGCGCCCACTGATGTATAGCAAAATCTTATAACAAGATTATAAAATCCTTAACATTGAAACAAAAAATAGGAAACCTGTCATTGCAAAATATTTCCTCGGGAAAGATTATTATCTAACCTAACGATGTTGTATACATGTGAATCTAAGGAGGATGCATAGTACAAGATTGAAATAGAGGATATATACGTTGGATTGAAGAAGAAAAGAATTGGAAAGTAAGCTGGTATTCACAAAAAATATGAAGAAACATGATAAATTTAATATTCTATATGTCAAGGAGAATAATACACTATTATAAGGAATGTATTTAAGGCTAAATTGTTCCTGATATCAAAAGCACCTCCATAATTGTTATTTGCAACAATAAACAGTGCAAAACAATGAAGAGTTAAAGTTATTACTGCAATGTATTAGAAAAGCTGTTATTTTGCCACCTTATGCTTCATATAACATCTCCCACAGGTGTGAATTCTAAAAGGATTATTTTGTTCACATAATCCACAGCCATGCAAACACTATACACACTTATGAGAATGACTCACACAGACAGAGCAAACACATTTAGGATTGACTAATATAAAATAGCACTGCTTTGTGTAATGTTTAGAAATTACACTTATAATACCTTCCCACTTGACACTCTGAGTATAGACCCTGGGTGACCCAAGAAATAGGTCTTTTTAATTCTAATTAATGTTGAAACCCCTTTATAAGAAAATAAATTCATTTTACAATAAAAAAACTTAAGGATATCTTAATGTAAGTAATCGGAGGAATGAGAATGTAGAGCATTGCAATTCTACTCAGACAAATCAATATAAATAAAAACTGATTTAAAAATACCAAATTTTAATTTTAGATACCATTTAGGGAATTCAAATACTATCATAAAATGCAAAATTGTAGGTATTTCTTTTTAAATATTATTTTACAGTGTTTGAGATCAATATCATCAATTTCCATTCATTTCTTACTTAGGTAGAAACTGCTGTAATTGAGAATTCAATGTTAAGTCTGGATCCTCCAGGACCTGAGTCTGTACCCTATGTGAAATTATTTAGGTTCATACTCAGAGCGTTAGTGGGCTACTGCATGCGAAAGAACTCAGCAGAACATATTTCATGACATATACTCACTTTAATATTACTAGGAGGAGGAGGAGAGGCTGGAGCGGCTTCAGACTGGGCAGGCTGCAAGAAAGAAAACGTGCACCAATGTCAACATGCATCCATATAGGGGATGGTTGCAAGGATCCACAGAGAAAGAGAAAGAAAGAATGATCCCATGCGAGAATGGGACCATGAAATTTAAAAAAAGTGGAGGATGCAACTGGAAACAATGAAAGGTACACCCAACTAATTTTGCTAGCCTATCAAAAGCATTACAGGGGATGTATCCTAACACACATATGTGCAGTTCCCAAATAAAGAATGAATGATAAACTAAGTTTACACAATTACACAATTCTATTACGATTTACTGGGTGATTTAATACTTGCCTTAGATTCCCACTCATAGCCTTCGCCATCACCCTTGAAAAAAGCAACATTGGTTCATTAAAAATTGACAACTTTCAAAAACAACACTACCATGGGGATATGAACCATGGGGTGGCATTAAATTGACCACATTTTCATTTAATCAAGGAAGCACTTAAAATTTAGTGTTAAATTCCTTTAGATACAAGTATCAATTATTTAAAAAGGTAAGCATTTCTGAGGTTTTTTTCAAGATTACATTGTAAAGCAAGTAAATTGTCTGCAGGTATTAAGGTTATTTAGGCATTATCTTCAACTTTGGTTATTGAGGATAGCAGAACACAAAGGAATGTTAAATGGAAATATAGTAATACGATTACTATTTCAATAGCTAGTGCTCCTTCAAGGTAAAATGCAAGTCTTAATTATTACATTACACAAAGGCGTAAACATGTAAGCCAACATACATGCCAATCCAAAACACAAAATTTACATTGACTTCACATGGATAAAGCTGATCACACAATTACTTTCTAACATGCATAAAAGACTATTTGATGGGATAACTCACATGAAGAAAAACAAAAGAAAATAGGATTTATTGAAATGGGTGAGTTGAGTACGCATTTTTTAACCATACACATTTTGATGATGAAATAAGAGTACAAGGTCCATCTTTCTTAGAAAATATAATGCTAAAACAGCAGATTCTAGGGTAATAATGATCTTAATTAAAAAAGAAAGTAGGAAACTCTTACCAGGTTACCATATATACAAACCATCAAAATTTTCACTATCAACACAAAGTTCTGATCCATACTATTTAAGTCTCACAACTTTGACTGCATATTCATTAAACATGAGAGCTAAACCATTACAACTTCTGCTCTTTCACTTTCTGTTTGAAATTGGCATGCTGGATCATAGTTACCAACTTGGCGATTTCATCACTAGATCTAGCGACTTACTGCAACTTAAAGCAACATCTCTTTATCAAACTAGTAGGTTATGGTACAAAGACTTCAAAAGTTCAAAAGATAACAGGCTTCAATTATTTACAAATGAATATAGCATCAGTTTTAGTACACAAAAGGCTGAATAATGAAGTTTTTCATAAATGCAATTGCTAGAATTGTCACATTTATGCAAGCAAGCAGTTCTATATTTTTTGCTTCCATTTGAGAACACTTTTCCTAGTTTTAGCAACTTTTAACTTAACTTTTTCAGGGTACTACTAGCAACTAAATAAAAAAAAATTAATTGGCATCCCTATGCTTGGTCACTATCCTTAAAATACTAGAGGTTAATCTAACCAATAATTCTGAATGAAAATTAATCCTACTCAGAAGTTTGATTAAATTTATCTTTCTCCAATCCTCAGAAATAAAGTTTACAAACTTCACTGTATATTTATTGGTCAAATTAGGTAATTTTCCTAATGATCTACTACCAAAAGTTAAGCACTTCAAAGATTAAGTGGAAAATTCCACTTTTCATGAAGTAAAATAAATTTAAGACGTTTTGAGATATAAAAATGCTTTGCAAGGACAGGATTAAGTCAATGATACCAGATCATATTAAGGGCACAAGACTTCTTCATATCAGATAATACCTTCTCAAATTCTATGAATAATAAAAATAAAAGTAGCACAATTCAAGCCAAAAAGGCTTGATTCATGAAGGCTTCTCATGGAAGCCAACATAATTCATCCCGTATTATAAAGAAGAGGAATTCCATGGACATCAATGTATGCTAAAGAACCTAAATTCCTCTCCTTTTTCTACCTCATAATACTTCTCCAACTAGAATACTTATATAAAATCCTTCTAACATCAGGCAGTCAATTTTTACTTATCAGAAGATGTATGATGGCTAATGGAGTGTACGATGTAAAGCATACGCAAAACTACATTTTGCCTGATCCTTTCATATAAATATAAAACTTTTGGAAAATTACATCTAAAATAGAAAATAATCCAAACATACCCAAATTCTACATTTCATACATAACTATAGCCCTGGTTTCAAAATAAGTGAATCATTTGAAGAAGAAAATACGAGACATTAATTATAAAATACAAATATTACAAGACTAATTGATTAAACCAAATGTTGGAGATAAGTCATACATGATTAGAATTGAATAAATAAATATTGCATAAATTAAAACTGATTCAATGCACAACAAACGCAGAAAAAAAAGGGAGGAGAGAGACTATAACCTTCTAAATAAAACTATGGCAATAGCCAAATACTTGGAAAACATAAGTCTAGATTACAAATTATTTTCTAAATTCCTAGAAAATTGAATTTTTACCTGATGATTTGAGAATACTAAATTTTTATTTTCTCGCTCTCGCAGATCAATATCTATATTTCAGAGTACCTACCTAACTGAAAATAAGTCAAAAGATGCCAATTATCGAAAAACCACCAAGTTGTTTAGATAATTCTGAAGAAAATAAACTAAAAGCAGAACTTTTATACAAACAATTTACAAAGCAAACACTGGAAAATATTGGACCTTGTTTCACAAACTAGATAAAAATGACTTTGAGAGTTTATAGAGACCAAATTAAAGTAATACAATCTTTGACATTGTTGGACAAAAAGAAAAAAAAATTCTGGGAAGATACTGACAGACTTACAATAATGAGCAATTACCTTTGACTTATCACCATCACCTTGACCAGAACGTGTAGTGCCACCTCCACGTGATCGAGGGACACGACGGCGGTTGTAGCGTGGTCTTCTACCTCCCTCTACACCACCTCTACCTCCACCTTGTTGGCCTGCTCCTGAACCACCCCCTTCCCCCTCCCAAAGTTCATTCCCACTTGCATTTGCACCATCCTGGCTTCTTGGCCGCCTACCTCCACCTCCGCGGTAGTTTCGGCGCATGTACCTTCTTGGAGCGCCTCTTCCTCTACCGCCTCCTCGACCACCTTCTCCCTCTTGCCACTCACCGCCTTCTTTTCCTTCACCCTGTTATCAACCATCAGACAACTTAAAACCAACCCTTGAATCCTTATTTATATAAGATTCCCATTTAAAGGCAACTAAAATCCAGGGCTATGAGGTCTGAATGAAGCTTTCATGGGGTCGACCTCATTATATTTACTTTTACACTTAAGGGCAAAATCTAGATGGAATTTAATTTATTCTGTTCTCTCTCTGAGCAAATTTTCAATGAATGTAGAATTAATTATGATATTATGTTTGTAGCATAACTGTATATGAAACACCGATAGCCATCCCAACTTGCAGAGGGAATTTAAAGAAATGAATTAACCAATTACCAATTCTAAATAAAAAATCATTTCTGGAAAACACCAGTTCTGGAAACTACTAGTCTGAACACATACTTTGAAATAAAAAGAAGCAGAAAAATAACCAATATCTAAGCTTTCAAGAACCCATCATGAAAATATTGCAACTTCTACTTTGAAAGTGAAACAGAATTGGTAAGAAGACAACTCAAAGAAATGCTTAAAATTTGCTACTAATACAATATCAGATATAAACTTAAGCAACAAGAACAAAATTTTGGATTTTACAAATTAGTCCCTCCAATGCCAAAATGAAAATATATGAACTAATGTCATGCATATGTTGCAAAATATTTGAGAAAATTAACCTTCAATAGATAACAATAAGCCAAACTATTAAAAGAAGCAAAAGTTGATTTAGCATTATGTACCCCTTCTTGTGGCTGACCCTCCCGATTAGCCATGGGTCTTCTTGGCCGATTGTAATAATTTTCCCGGCGAGGTCGGTAGCGCCGAGGCCCCCCTTGACCACCAGCACCTCCTTCTCCACCATCATCTCCTTTTCCTTCTCCGCTCTCATAACCACCCTGATTGCCTCCATAACCATCATAACCTGAAATCATATTTACTCAAATTACTCTGTTGAAAGAAAGGATAGGCAGCCACACCACTTGCCTTAAACGCAAAACAATTAAAGATTAAAACGTGAAAATGTCCAAACCAGGAAACAGATATAACCTGGTGCTCCATAAAAAAAGACGCCCTTTAACTTTAAAAGAACACAGGTTACCAAGTCATACAAAATTATATTTAATCAAAATTATATAAATATGTTAACATTTATCTTTAAGGACAAAATATTCTTAAAACATACATTTCTCTAAGAACTGGATATGGGTGATTAATCTATATTATCCAGTGTGCACATAAGAAAACCAAAAGAATAAAAGGAAATGTAATAGTCTTGCAGGACTACTCTTGGCATCCTAGAATTACCCACTTCCTTTAATTCCCTGGGATTATGAGAGAAGAGGGACAGCTTTACATCAACACACTGGATACAACAATATAATTGAAAATGAAACCAGGACTGTGAAAAAAATTAATGTATTGTTTTCCCTAAAAACCCAACAGGATTTAGACTAAAGGCATGATATAAATTAAGATACTAAAATGAAACCTAAGTTGTATTTAAAGCAAAAAAAAACATCTAAAGGAACTATATGAAAACAGTTGCCAAAAAAAGTTGAGATTTCTTTAGGGACACCATATTCACCAAAATGCCAGAAGTGCATATTTAACTCAATTGAGCATGCCAATTAAAAGTTTCAAATTCAAAAACGATAGCTACTTAATTTACTTAATGCATCATCCAACCCATTTTATTCTTGGACAGTTCTTTTTCTTTTTACAGTGTTTTGATTTAATGTTCGTTTCATACATTTCTAGTCCTTTTTGGTATGAGTTTCTCAAATCAACAGCTGAATTTACACACCAAAGTTCTCTCTAAATTATTTGATTCACATTGTTCATATTAATCATGGCGGAAAAATAGCTAGCATATCAATCAACACAATGGTACTGGGTTCATGTCTCACCTAATTAGGTTTTTATGATTAGAAAAGAGATGTGTTCATCAATAATTATGATAATTAGGGTCTACATTTTTCCATCACACGAGTTGTTACTATTACTAGACCTGAGTAGGGAAATATTCAATTAAAAAGTTTTGGAAGAGTCATTCTCCCATTCAGCCAATAAACCGTTACATTCCCATGTTGCAGCATGTTTACTGCAGCTAATAAAACAACCCACTTGAATACAAAAAATTCCAAGAACATTTCTACTTTATCTGAAATTAAAATGGCCAAGACGGAAGAGAAAATATATAACATTTTCCCTCTCATTCCTCTCCACCATGGTTCATTTAAACCCTGAATTACAAAATATCTCAAAAAGAACTGATTAGCCTATTCTTCTGTTGCCAGCCTTTAGTACACCTCATGTTTGGTTAAAAGCCTTACAAATAGCTTCGTACATCACGTTATTTCCATTCTGGAACAAGTATTTCTTCCAAACACAAATCCATAAACAATTCAAAAGGATGTACTTTTCAAAAGTAATGGTATCTATACAAACAACAAACTGAAGGATATACGAAAGCTAAATTTTTTCATATCCTTTACTTATAATATAGGTTTATTAAATACATTAGAGTATCCGTAAAAATACATGAAATCCTTCAAAAATCTTAATTGAATCAGACACATTGTATTATTATCGTAATCATATAACAAATTATTATTAACACAGCAGCAAAATCTTTACTGTTCACTCCTAAACAAACAATCTTTCATGTATATACAAAAAAAATACTATTTCAGTCCTTTTTGGATCACATGCATTTTTACAAAACCCAAGCTCACATCTTGTCACAACATTCCTCCAAACAATACTTTGTTATGCATGTTCTTTCACATTATGGAAGTGATTTTCCATAAGTCCTTAGATGATACATCTATTTTTTTACCATTACAATAGAAAGATAACAAACCCTCTCTTGGTCTTGGGCGGAGGCGCCGACGTGGGTAATATGTATTGCGGAAGTTGCGTCTTTTGTCCGCAGCATAAGGAGAACCCTTGACAGGTTCACCATCTGGGCCTGTTACATTTGCTGCTTCATTACCCTTTTCTCCAACAACAACATCAAAAACTACAGTTTCTCCATCACCTACACTTCTAACTGCTTTCTTCGGGTTGTTCTTAGTAATGGCTGACTATAAAAAAAACATTGCATTGAAGAAACTGCAACCATGTAAACACACAACAAAAAATCTTAAAGTAATATATATATATACTTACTTGATGGACAAATACATCATCTTTGGTGTCATTTCTGAAAAATAAATATTTTAAATTAATAAAAATAGGAAAGACTGTGCAAAGACTTCCCATTCCAACTTGGTACATTTCTGATATTGTTAGCACACTATTCTGGAAACAAATTTCCCTCCCTTTTAGAGTTCTAGTGCCCTAAGGATGCGCCTTTCCACATTGTA
Source organism: Pachydiplax longipennis (assembly GCA_036926295.1). Lineage (NCBI taxonomy): Eukaryota > Metazoa > Arthropoda > Insecta > Odonata > Libellulidae > Pachydiplax > Pachydiplax longipennis. The sequence continues at coordinate 38,662,363 of JAVFKF010000009.1, read as the reverse complement.
TTTTTATGCATCGGGGCACATCCTCAGAGTGCAAAAGCACTCTATATTTAATGCTACAAAGGTTTGTATAATGTTTATTATTGACATTGTAATTAATAGTTACATAATTTTAAGAAAAAGGCCATTACAACAACAGCTCCAATAGAACTGTACAAAGACTACCATAATAAAAGGTAGCCAAGAAAACTAAACAAAAAAACCTTTTTCTTTGAAAATTTACAAAATTATTTTGTAAATTGAAGATACAGAACATTCTCAGACCATTTTGGTCGGATAAATTATGTAGATTGTAAGACTGATAAATGTATAAAAGAAAACTATACCAATTTCAGTAATAAAATTATTAAATAGGATATTTATTAATGATTAATACATCATAGCTAAGATTTTATTATTTTTCACATCACTTCTTTGGTTTCCTCAGGAAAGATGTAATTACCAAATCTTTTTAGTCATCTTCTCATACCAAATGCCTTCTTAAGACTTTGTGATCTCAGTAGGCTGCCTCCAGCTAGTGGTAGGAAACCACTGATCATACATGAATGCATTACTTTCAATTTTGTTTATAAAACCCTATCATTATATTCTGAATCATCTTCGGGTCATCAACAAAGGGTAGATACGCGACAATAATCGCATAGCAACAATGACAGCATAATTATAATAAATATTTATTCATTTTCAAAAATTTCTATTCATGGTCCGCAGGATTCAAATTGTATTTAGCGGTCTGTGAAGTCAGAATTGTGACCGCAGTCTGAATGACACGGGTATAGGCTGAACAAAAAGCCATTCCTGTTACTACGAACCAAACATTCTAAAAGAGAAAAATCACGAGAAACGCTCCCCTACTCCCCCTCTCGAAAAACATCTGCGGGAAAATTTAAAAATCGCCCATAGTGGACGTAGAATTTTTCCGGGTTCCTCAGAAATTTATTTCTGGATCGATGAGATTCCGCGAAACATTAAACCACCAATGGCGGATGGTAAATAAGCCAATTATGATGACCCATTCACCCCCGATCCTTCCGGGGCCACGTGACGAGGAAGGGAGTCCAAACGTCGAGGGTCTTCCTCACGTTCCACAAAAGCAGACACTACTACATGCTCCCCCTTTGCGAAGCCAACAAGGTCAACGCTCTCGCGAGACGGAGATACCCAACAGACTCCCGCGCCTCAACGCGATGGCGGGCCGCGAGCTAATCTTATACTGCGAGTCTGGGGAGGTGGCGAGGTAAAGAGGGGATGTGGCAGAAGGGTTAGTTCCTGGAGGGGAAGACCTTTTCAATGAGCGGACAGCGGAGAATAACCAGGCCGATGAACTAAATCTCATCTTCCGATATCTCGGAGAACGAACTTTTCATGTTGCAAGGGCGAATCTATAAAAAAGTGGACTGAGATATGGGGAGATTTGGTGGGAAAATACTGCCTTTAATCGATTACGGAGATGCGCAATACAATCCACATAGGAGCAATTTAGGAGCCTCTTACGTAGGAAAATCAATTTCATACGCCCAGATGTTAGCGCATTCTATCGCTCGGGCATTGAAGAAATTAGGAGAATAAACCATTCGGAAATTCTACCACGTGAATTTTTATTCCCCCGGATATCATAAATTTTCCGAGAAATTCCAAAAATAGTCCAAGACGCTCAAGTTCAAGCTGAAATTCCAAAATAGTGACGGAAAAATGTATAATCATACATTTGACCCCTGAACTAAATGCTAAGTAAAAAGCTGAAAAGTGGATGCAAAGAGCATTAAACTGGTTTTACTCAGTTAAAACGTAAACCAAGCTTGAATTCCAAGGATGGATACGAATCCTACGAAAGATAAGAAAATGATTTCTGAGAGATAAGTATTATCATTAAGTTAAATATTCAAAATGTAAGATTCCCTGTAAAAGAAGCTAATTACTCCGTTAAGTCTGAGATAAGCCGAGACTTGCGGACAAAGGTTTCCTCGAAAGAAGTATTGGTACGCTCTCAGTGGATAAACACTGAAGAATTGTTTCGGAGATTTATTTGGGCTTAGATTCTCTTTCCCATACACAACAACTATCGATCGTAACTTCTGGGGAGCAGAGGCGAGGGAAGAGACGCCAAGCGACGACCAAACTAAACAAAGCATTTCCTGGGTTGCATATGCTGGCCCTCGTGCACATCCAAAACAGCGATAGGAAGACCGTATCTTGAACACGAGTAGCTTCAAGGCAAATTAAGTCAGATGCATCCCAAACGATGGGTGATATTTAACAAGGTGATGAGGTAATTCTGGTGAATCACTTACCTATTGATGAACCCGTACCCACTTTTAACGTTGAACCACTTGACAGTCCCGGTCACTTGAGTAGCTGAAATGGAGAAGTGAGAATGAGCACCGCACTACGGGTCATAGGGTTTTACGTAAAAAGAAAAATGTTTAATTATAATTCCGGCTTTGGAATCTAAATGAAGCATTACCGCGATAGGATGCTGCATCCGAAATAGTTGGCAATATCCCAACAGCGAGAGGGAAGCAGGAGTAGGTGGGAATGACAGAGAGAAATTCTATATTTATCGATGGGGTACTATTCACCGAAACTATTCCTCATAGAAATCTCCGATTAAATTAACTCGGAATCCGCAACTAAATGCTTTCACTCAAAATAATTTTCCGTGGAGTTAAATTCCTAGCTATGCACGGCGTAATACCAAGAAAAATTTACGCATGTATATGAAAGTAGCTTTAAAATTCGCAAAATTTAAATTAATTATATCAGTGGATGGTAACACTTCCATGGTACTCTAATGTAAGAGGGGGGTTCAACTGGTACATTACGAAATGATAAGTCTGGTAAACTGCACATTGTGCTCCTCTAATACTTTTAAATTACTGATCATTCAATGAGAATATTTATATGGTAAACTGGAAATTGTGCTCCTCAAATACTTATATTGGACTGATCGCTCAATGGGAATAGACTCTTTCACGAAAAATTCTATTTTAACATTACCCGCAACTTAATAATCTTAGGCACCATCGTGTGACGTCATCGTACATCCTCGCGGAGACTAGGGCAGACGATATAAATTAATTTAAACTCTCCTCCATCGCATAGCCAAAATAATGATATTGTATTGAAACTAGCCGGCGATTTAAAATTGATCTCAACAAGAAATCAAAAGAGGCTATTCGTTTCATAATGATATCAGAAAAATTCTCCGAAAACGGGGAACCGACATGTGATGCCAAGACGCTCCGAACGATGAAACATGGAGGCGTGCGGAAAGGCGGCAATTAGGAATTTCTACTAAATATTAATAGATAATCATTAACTTACCGATGACTTGCTTAAGTGGGGAAGCCTTTGGTTGTTCAGGCTGTTTCTCCGGGTCAGCCATGACGTTCCGGGTGGTGGAAAGGTGTTAAACACGCCGTACCGATGTTCTCCTTCCTTCCCTTAGCTTTGTTACTATCCTTCTCAACATGGCGCGTTGCGCTCTGTTAAAAAAGAACGGCGCGAGTCTCTGATTGGCTGAGCAATAATGAAGTCAAATCATAGTTCCTCATTGGATATTTTGGAGTTCCTAAGTAACAATAAAAACATTCAATAATTTTGTTCATAGAAACAATAATTTTTAATGTTTCAATTTTGAAGCTCTGGATATAAGTGTGTTTTAAGTGAAGTAAATGTTTTAACTACTCTGGAAGATATCTCACTCATGCTAGAAACATATCATTACACAAAAGTGTAAGACATTTGATATGTTTCCAATTCTATAGATTTTCTTCATAATAGTGACCAAAGAAAGAAAGGAAACTCTTATATTTGTTGAGATCAGTGACAACTCTTCCATTATATTTGACTTGTGATGGAAAAATATTACACAAAATTGTGAGACATTTGATATTTTTCCATTTCTTCGAGTGTTCTTCTTATCTGCGACTAAAGACAGAGAGGAAACTCTAATACTTATTGAGATCAGTGAATACTCTTCTTTTATATATCAAGGTTAATGAGAAAGAACGTATAATGAACATAGATAATGGTGTTTTATGCATCAGAGGAAACAATTTCCCGTAAAAATCCTTCTTTCAAATAATATAATCGTAATATAGCATCTACTCGATTCAAAAGCCCATCGTGCTCTATGCGCTTTACGACATTCAATCCTAAGGAAAATCGTAGCGGAAATGAGCCAGCAGGAAGCGCCTCCATATTCAGTTGAAAGCGAACGTATTTAAACATGTTTAACACTTAGGAAAAATGCCGCAAATAGAGCGTAATATTGCAGCAGTTTTTTTAGTATTCGCTGGGATTTATGTGAATCAGTTCTCCTTGCCTCTTGCAATAGCAATTTTAGTTGCAGCTATTTTAGTGCATAGGGGCTATCAGATGAGTGACCTTAGAGTTGATGTTCAGAACTCCAACCGAGTCCAAACTCTGGCGTCATCCGTGTATACATGGACTGAACATGCAGTTTCAGCAATCGCCGCGAAGTGCAAACTATTGACAAATTCAGAAAATCGTGCATCCGCTCAAGATGCCTCGAGTCCGCTGGAAAGTGACGTCCGTCAAGATTATTACCCTGATGCAGAAAACGTTTGCAACAGAGAAAACCAATTCAAAGGGAATCCCCGAATGAGAATGCGAAAAGTTAACTATCAATTACCGGAGAATGCAAGTCCTTACAGCTCTGGAACTCCGGGAAGACAAGCAAAATCTCCCATACTGACCTCCGTTAATCTTAGTGAAAAATTTAGCAGTCCACATCTTCGAACATCCGAGAAGGAAAGTCTTACTCCGAGAGATTCTCCTTGGGGGTACAGTCTAAGTCCTCAACAAAGAAGTCCAGCTGGCGATGCGAAACCAGTGCAAGCAATAGCAGGTCCTTTACTTGCATCAGTTAAATATAATGCCAAAAGAAACTCAAAGTAAGTATCATTTGTTTAATTATTGATGAATTTAATTCTATAGTCGAAATTAGGCGTTTTCCACACTGAATTCAGTGTGGAAAAGTACGAAGTCTTTGCTTTCATTGTAATTTAATTCTGTTTATTTATCAATCCATATGTTTCCAGCCTTTACGTGGATGTTAGCAGCCCTGGCTTCAGTTCTCGTTTATTGAAATATTCTGAAGCTGCTACCCATCAGTCTCAATATGCAAGACCAGGCCAACTACCTCTTGTGCATTTAAATAAGTCTCCTATGCCAACATTAAGTCCACACAATAGCCGAAAAGTTCAAGTGCCAGTACGCCTTCGAATAGCTCCACCATCCTATGATGTATCTGAATCCAGGTAATTTTAATGCTATACAGAACTCAAAATATGTTGCCTGTATTTCTAAATCCTTTACATTTGCTATTGAAATTCTATGTTCTTAATTCATATATGTTCTTCTTCCTCTATTTTCTGAAGGTTGTTTTCAAGAAATGATCATCAGCAAGAACCGGAGCATCAATCAAAATCTGTGGTTGATGTGTTGAAGGAAATTTCCCGGAAACGTTTCCGGACTGAGGTATGTTGCTGATATTTTATCTGCTAACATTTTCTTTTTGCTCAATCTCATATCTGAACTTGGCTAAATTGGTTTTTCTAGCATAGTTTTCCAGATATTTTTTAGTCTGTATGAATATTTTATTCACATTTCTCCAATGAAGCATTTAAAAACTTGAAAATATTGGAACACCTATATTAAATGATACAAAATAGTAGGCAGTAATTTTTTAATGTTTGTTTTAACTTGTCTGCAGGATGCTGTAAGTGATCCTAAGAGGCATCACAGAAGCGATTCGTCATCTTCATCCTCCTCTTCATCATCACCTGCTTTTGGAAATGAAATGAGTTGTGACCCGACACCTACGTGAGTGCATACTTTTCTTTTCTAAGTAATACATAATTTGCCTTTTTCTAAGTAATACATCCTTTGCATCAAACATATTTGTTTTGAAAGGCTCCTTAAATTATTTCCCTTTGACAACTTTCATTTATGCAAGAGTGTTTCTAAATCTTTTCACAGGGGTAAAAGGCCTAGAGAGGAGGATTCTCCAAAACTCCAAAAGAAAAACATCAAGAGGACCTGTAGCAATGAGATTTTTAGTTCACTCAGTTCAAGCAGGAACATCTGTGTAGGAAAGAAGAGAAAAGCTGGTAAGTATCAACTGTTTTCCCAAAACATTGCTATGACTTCATGTTTTTAGTGTACCTCTTAATGCACGAAACTTTCATTCAGTGAAAGTGAAATTTTGACAAGGCCAATGTTGTCGACATTTTCTTTAATTTCTCTCTGTCCCTCTTATTCATGTATAATTTTTACTTAGAGGCCTTTGAATTTGCTATAAAAAGTCATGTTCTCTGAGATTGATTGATTCTTTGATATTATTATATGTTTTCTTGAAATCAACCTCAGTGAGTCAAGAGTTTCCTTTTAGTATTCAATTTAAATTCTTAAAATTTTAAGTCAACTGGCAGTGAAGTAGTTTACTCTCACTGAAAATCCATTTAACTTGCATTCCTTTGTATAGGTAATTTTTGGATAACATGCATCTCAGAAATATACTGTTGTTAGATATCTTTTTGCACTTGTGCGTCAGAGAGTTTAAGTTTAGGTATGGTTGATGCCCAAGTTCTACTATAATAAATATATAAATAAAATTAATTTACTTTACAAAATGCTTATTCCAGCGTTTTCTTATACTATTCACAAGTATGTGAGATTTAAAAAGTTATTTATCGTATGTAAGTAAAAAGGCACCAGAAAAAGATTACTTCAATAAAGTGACTGAGAAATGACAGATTTTTAAATGACCCTGTACAATGCCTCAGGTGACAAAAGTCAAATTATGTATGTAAAACATGCAGTTCTGCTCAAAACAGTTTGATTGGGGAATGCAAATGCATTCCTTTAGCATACATATGTACATTTCTGTATGGTGAAAATCACTAGTGTATGGATTTGTCTATCTTCTCTAAGGTCTATCACTTTAATGTCTTTCGTCACATGATTGTCTTACTGTCAAATCTCTCAATTTTTTTATGCTTTTTTCTTCTAATTAGGCTGAAAAACAAAATCTTTCTCCTGACTCATTATTATCTTTTCTATATTTTTGCAGCTGACAATTTATCTAGATCTACTACTCCATCCCCCATTGGCAAGCTCTTGAAGAAGAGTCCTCGTTCTATGGGAGCAGGTGAAGTTGGTGATTTGATGAAATTGAAACCATTTGCACAATCTCAGCAGCAGGAATCTAAACCTAAAGAATCATTCCGAAAGGATGAAAAGGTAAGATTGTATAAGCTTTCCATTAGTACCTAATGATATAATTTGTTTCCCCATTATTACTGCTGAAAATGTTTCCTCATAAACAGTGTAAAATTATGACTAATTGCGATGGGTTCTATACTAGTGTACACATTTACCAATGTAAAATCTACCAGTTAAAAAGTTTACTGGGCTAGCTGTTCCCCTTTCAATTAAAAAGTCTGCCAACAATAGGCCAACGGTTAATCAAATACTAATTATTATTGTATTACTAATGCATATGCTGCACGCAGACTCACTGACCATTTTATCAGCAATGCTTTCAGTTCATTCTGAGTATTGGTATACATGTGAATTGATAAAGATTTAAAATCAGAAAGTTCAAAATCATTGATTGAAAAGTTGTAAAAGAGGCCAGTGTTCTATAAAAAATTAAAAGAATGTGCAGGTGCAATCATGAAGAAAAAGCTAAGGGAAAAAGTTCTTAAGCTGTTATACCTGAGTCTCCGTTCCTCTTTTTAATCATTCTTTTCCTTTGTTTTATAATCAGAATAATAATAGTGATTCAAGATAATATTTTAGCTCTAAGTATTGAGTCATGTTTGTTAGTGTGTATTCTCACAACTAACCAACTGAAGTCTTCACAGTTCAGTTAAGTTTGTTTAATGTGCTCGGATTGAGTCCGATAGTATTAAACCATCAGCTGGCAGTTTATTGCAAAATATTCCCTCAGTGAAAAATTGTGTGTGCGCAAAAAGTCTAATCGATAAATTCTTATAAAGTCACTAGATTACCAGTGAAAGGTAGGCATTATGATCACATGTGGTAATATTGTAATAGTTAATGCAATTAAAATGTTTTAATAGTAAGAGTCACACTTAGTCACCAAGCTAGATGTGTTTGGCACAGTCTGAGTGGTGTAGGTTAATTGCTTGAAAATTCTAATTACTTGCATCTAATTATGTGGTGTGTTCTACCTTTTGGTGTTTTTTCTCAATTCAATATGGTTTGCGCTTTAATATTTTTCAAGTCTACATCTTCATGTCATCTGTTGTGACTGCAAGTGCATTCATCATGGAACTGCTTCAGTCCAGTGTATTAGTAATTTTCTAGTAATACATAGTAGTAGTATTTTAAAAATTGGCATCTGATATACTGGTCTTCATCAGTGGTCACCAACCTTTATTTACCTCCCTCCTGTGTATTCTTGGTAACAGATTAATTTCCCTAATACCCACTGTTGTCCCAGTTATTCAATTCATTATATCATTAGTGAAAATGCAGTCAGCAAGCATGAGCTATGTTGGTTGCTGGATGCTTGTTTCTACTGAGAGTATCAAAGATATTTCATTCATCACATTTTATTGTAAAATTATTGCAAACAATACATTTACCCAAATCTTTTCTCTTCAATGATTCAGCTTACTAGCATCAGACCTGTGGCACCTCAACTTCACTCTCAGGTACCAGTTGCAGACATTGCTCCATCTGCTAGCCGATTAGATGAGCATAAGGGAGAAGATAATGCAAACAAACTTCAGCCCACCAAAAGCCAGTATGGAAGATTATTTGCCAAGACATTATCTAAGGGCGCACCAGTTCAGCAAGAGAATACAAAAGAAAAAAGGAAGAGTGGAGGAACAATTCCTTGGGTCTCCCGCTCAACTGCAGATATTGATGCAATAACTGAAGAAGATATTCTCAGTGAAGATTTTACCCGTGATAACCATCGGTTGAACAGTATGCTGTATGTTATTTCAGCTGCAGGTAAGTCTTGTTTATTTTGTACTGATTAGTATTTATTTTAGAACATGTTTACCACCAAGTAAACAGTTCTTTTGAGGAAAATGATATCTTTACATTGAAATGATCACAAATGATCAAGAAAAGATCAGCAATGTTCTTCTATAGTAAAGTCTGATCTACAACAAAACTCACTTGAGATGCTTTTCTGAGAACTAAGCAGTAGTAGGTTAAAGTTAATATAACAAATCACAGGTTATTAATTGAAGCAGTTAATTAGCTAAAGCAGGTTGCATAGCATCTAGAAATGGAAAAATCCACCATATAAGCAGTTAGCTAGGTATATTAAGTAGTATTTTTACCATATGTAAAAAAATGGGGAAATTTATATTGCAAAAGATTAGATCTCAAGCAGAGCTTTTTAAATGGGCTTTACTGATTCCATCTAAAGATACACTGAAAATCTGTGCTTGAAAATTGTATTATTTTACCTTCAATATCCCCTCTTTAATATTAATAATTAAGTTCTGGAATTCATGAGGAAATCAGTTTGAATCCGTAAATATATCAGAGTTTTTGCTGCCCTACATTATTATTCTTTGTTATGAGTATGCTGATTTTATTGCCTGCAACGTAACATACCTGAGCAGAAGTGACTTGAGGAGTACACTTCAAATTTATTTATTCCCCCATAATGCAACTTATGAATAGTAATAAATATTTCATTATAATGGCAAATATTATTAGGATAGGATTTTTATATATCTTATTTAATATAACTCAGCTTTGATATCATGATTTTGAGAAAGTTTTTGATCTTTACCTTCTCAAGCAAGAGGAATTAGACCACCTCCATGCTACATCTCCTCCAACTACTAACAGATGCCAATACACTGAAAGCATCCTCCATGAAGAGGTTACTTACAGATTATGACTACATTGATAACATGACAACATTCACAATAATTGCACCAAACTGCATGCTGAGTGATGATCAAAGCTTCCTGATTGCTCAGCATTGCCTTGTTTTTGAGTTAAGAAACTTCCAGAAGGAAGAAGACCAATCTTGAAATATTTAAATTGCCTTACCCTGTGAATCCTCAAGATGAAGAATGAATTTCATGAATAGAGTACAAATTTTGAGTTGCCACTATAATGGAAGGACCACAATACTTTGCTCTAATGTGGATATATTTCCATTATTTTGAGTGATACTTAGCAGTTTTACCTTATGACCCTAGAAGTGATCTTATTCTAGAAAACAGATAACAGTGAAATGCATTGAACACTAGCGTTGCTGTGCATATTTCACCTGCGTGACTTATAGGTTAAGTTTTTGACCCCAGTGATTAGAAACTCTTGGAATCTTTTTCTTTCATATGAGACAATCTTTTTAGCTTTTTAACGGAATGTGCATTTTGATATCTGGGACACTCTATGTGCTGTGATGGTGATTTTCTAAGGAGGTGTGACTTATCTTTAAGAATGAAATTTATTAGTATTTTCTGAGACAAATAAATCATGACATCAATTTTTCTTATTTTAATTTTATAGTGCTTAAAAAATAGCTTAGTCTGGAAGTTAATGTACTTTCCTCCACAGCTTCTCTGCATCTCAAAACTGATCTTTCATTATATATTCATACAAAATTTCCTCTTTTAAATACATTGTCTCCTCTGATTTAAATGTGCATAACGTAATTTGGCTGTCAAACCTGACCAATAAAATCAGAAGAACTGATAATTATCGCAAAGTTAAAACCAAAACTTAAAATTTATTAGCTTACAACTGAAAATCCTAAATTTAAATCTATCTAATCGCATAATTTGATTACTATTTCTGTATTACCACAATTTTTATTCTTAAACATAATTTTATGCAATAAAATTGAAGAAGCTATGCATGAAAATACTTTCAGAAATGTAACATTTTAATGACTTGATCAACATCGTTAGTTGGAGCATCGCTAGAACTAGGGAAACTACAAGGACAAAACAAAAACTGACATTTGATTATTTGCTATTGCATTACTATTTCTCTATGTACAATTTAGTCATGTTAAAGAACTTGAAGACCATGTACTTTGTCAAGACACCTCAGGGACATTAAAATCATCAAAATAATTATCATAAATAATATACAATCATAAGCAGACTGAGATGACAGCAGAAGCTTTTCTCAGAAAATTAGAAGAAAATTATCAGGTGAATCCTCTCAAAATACATACCTCTCCTCTCGTCATTAGAAGAGAGCGGTAAGGATTTACCTGATCCTTTTATTTTCCCTTTGTTTATAGGTGAATTTATACTTTCTGAAAGTTTGCTTTACTGAGTTTACTTTGGTGATACTTGTTATCTCTATGATTCATTCAGTCATAATTCACAAAAATGTTCTCAGTTGTCATTATTATCACGCTAAAGAACTTGAAGATACTTTATTAAGCCCCTTAAAAATATCAAAGTTCACACTATTAAAATTATGCAGCTGCTCTTTAAAAATATGCTTTCCATAACTTTAAAATGTGCCTCTAAAGAAAATATTTTTTCCTTGTAATCCTTTATTTTGTGCATAAAAATGGAAAATATATTTTCATGTCAATTTTTTTATTGCTATAGAGGTTAACCTTTCCCTGTAGTAATATATTTCATAATATCTTTTATCTAATTTTATAATTGTATTAATTTAATTTATGTATTTGCTGTAAATATAATATCAATTTCATGTGTAATTTCCAGGAAAATCTTCAGACTCATCCAAAGATGATATGGTGGATGGAAATTTAGCGAAACAGAGTTCTTCCAAGCCATCTGATAAAGATCAAGAACCAAAATTATCTGCATCAGCTCCTGAAACAGACAAGCAGGGGATTAGTGAAACTCCAAAAATTTTGTCTGAAAAGAATATCATATCAGCAACACCTAGCATCACAGAAATAATGGCACCTAGATCAATTTCTAACACCAGTGAAGTGACATTGCCTAAACCTGAACAAGGGACAGCAGCTTCTACAAATGTGTCTACTTCTACCTTGCCACCAGTATCAGGTGTATTTAAAGCCTCCTCATCAACTCCTTCTTTTACTGCAGCAAATATCAAACAGGCTTCTGATGATTCATCTGTCAAAACACCTGTTACATCAGTTCAGTCGGTTAGCTCTCCTAGTCTTGCCTCACCTGCAATTTCCTCTGCATTTCCCTTGCCTCAAACAACACCTGTGAATCCACCTGTCACAAGTCAGGTTACCCAAAGTAATCCATCAAGTTCATCAGTGCAGGCTCAGCCCAGTGCATCATTGGCTGAGTCTTCAAGAAGTTTTGTTTCAGGAAATGCTGCTCCGAGTATATTTGGAGCTCAACAGCTGGAAGAAAAACAACCAGTCTCCAGCTCTCCAAGTTTTTTATTTGGTGCCAGTTCTGCATCCAATGCTCAGGCATCACCTAATCCAAAGCCAGTATTTTCTCTTCCTTCATCAAATGCTGCTGCTACATCCACAGTATCAAGTGCATTGCAGCCAACCATCAGTTCACCCTTTTCAGTGGCAAATACATCTACAGTAACGTCATCAAATACAGCTATCACCGTAAAGCCTGCACCAAGTTCAGTTACTTCTGGAGCCTTTACATTTGGTGCTGCTCCTGCAGTGACTTCCTCTTCCATTGAATTTCCAAAGACTACGTCCTCTGCCCTAAGTTTTGGAGGGATTAATACTCCAACTACTAGTGTAACTTCTTCACAAACAGTCACTCCTTCCCTCATTAGTGCAAAAAATATAACTTCTGCAGTTACAGATACTAGTTCAAAGCCAACTTTTAGTTTTGGCACTCTCCCAGCAGCATCTGCTCCAGCCCCAGCTTCAACTACTTCTGGAGGATTTCATTTTCAGTTTGGTACAAGCACTCAATCAACAGTCTCTGCACCAAAGCCTCAGGAAGCTGGATCTGGTTTCAAGTTCACTTTTGATGCTAACAAAGAATCCACACCTTTAAGCCAACCTTCTGCTCCACCATTAGCCAAGCCACCAACATTTGGCGGAGGATTTACTTTTGGAGCAACTTCATCCGCTAACTCGCAAGAAAACAAAACGATGACATTTGGGACCCCTGGGTCCATCAATCCTGCTCCAGCACCAGCTTCTGGGGGTTTTAGTTTTTCAGCCAATAATGATCCAGCAAGTAACATCCAAAAACCAGCATTTGGACCAGGAGCTGCTGGCCCAAGTGCCACATCTAGTAATCCCCTTGCATCAGGAGGTTTCAATTTTGGTGTAAAACCTGCCGAATCTGCAACAATGGCACCTTCAGCTCCTCCAAATGTGGCAGCACCATTTCAGTTTGGTGCAAGTTCAAGTGCTCCAGGCCTCCCAGTCCAGCAACAACCAGCTCCAGTGATGGGAAATCCTTTCTCAGTTGGTGGAACTACAGAGCAAAAGCCTATGGAAGAAAGATTTACCTTTGGTAGTGCACAATCAACAAGTATGACTACCAGTTCTCTACAAGCCAACCCACCTACTTTTGAGCAGCCAGCATTACCAACATTTAATAATCCAAATGTCAACCCACTTCAGAATCCCGTGTCTGCAAACTCTTCTCTGTTTCGTTTTTCATCTTCTGCTACAATGGGACAACCAGGTTTGTTTTATTACTCTAGAAATAGTTTCTTTTCTTAGAATGAAGAGTCAAAGACAAGAAATTTAGTGCCTTTTTATATTTAGTGTCTATGAATATGTTATGTATAACATTTGCAATTTATTTGGGATAATTGACTTCTTTGTATTTACTCCTGAGGGAAATAAGGAAGGAAAAACATTGCTAATTTATCACAATTACAAAGGTAGCCAGAAAAGTTTGAAGCCTCATAATGAGCATAAGATAGCATGACTCTTCATAAATATTCTAGTAATATAGCATGAAAATTTCAGCTATTTTTGTGAGACTCATTTGTTGCTTTACAATTTGTTAATGTGTCATCTGTATTATTTGATGTTATCATCTATAAAAATGGAGAAAACGGAACATCAAGCCATCATTAAACTCTTGAATTTTAAAGGCTATACCTTTTTGTAAGTAAAAGGCAAAATGAACATTATTAACAGGGACTCTGCAACAGTGAAATTCTGGGCAGTTGATTTCAAGTATAGTCGTACCAGCTTGGTTGATGAAGAATGTTGAAAAGAAGGAAATGAAACTGAATTTTACCAAAAAGATATATTGTTTCTCTATGGGGCTTGAAACTTTTAATACTAGCCTCCTACTCGAGAGATTATGAAGGTTGCATATGTTAATGAAATTCAGTAAAATCTTCAGAATTAAAATCAATATTTACAGCCTGAATTTCTATTTTTTATCAATATTTTTGTAGGGTATTAATGATTACTGACTTGAACTATTGTAATAATCATTTTTGTGTTTTATTAATAATTTTAACTATCCTATGTCAGTGACTTTGTCAAAAATACACTCAAAGTTGATTTGTTTATTTCCTTGCAGACCTTGTATGATCCTTTTAATTTCCTTTTGCATAATTCTCTATCATTGTTTAGACTAAAAATATATATATTTCAGTTTACGGAAAGAATAATTTGAGATCTTTTCCGTTGTGTATTTGTTGATCATTGTAGTTATTTTATTTGCATGCTACAATTCCTAAAATTTTAGCTTTGAAGAAGTTTCTTGCCGTAGTTTAATGCTTAGAAGTATACTCACAGATTTTGTCTAGACATTTTGTAGACAAGTAGCTAGTGTACTGCATGTATTATACAGATTTTATTTTTCATGAATAATATTTGGTTCATTCCAAATACTTCAAATATTGTAGTCTCTCTTAATTAGAAATGTTGGTTAGAAATTATGCAAATGTGAAACTTTCCCTCTCTCTCTTCTGTGCTATCTAACCCTTTCTTCTCTAGGTATGTTTTCTGGGGGCTGTAGTTTTGGGCAAACACCGGCCACAGGAGTTACAACCTCCGCTGGCTTTAACTTCAATCCAAGTGGGCCTTCAGCCACCACTCCATTCCAGTTTGGTGGTAAGGGAACATTCATGCATGATCTTTTTAAAAAGCGCACTGATTTTCTTTTTTTATGTCTCCTCTTTATTCATAAAAGAGATAAATCAACTGTGCATTTTGTAACAGTAGTTAGATTTATTATTATTTTGTAGATAAAATTAGAAATAAGTAGGAATATTTGCTTTTGGTGAAGGTTTTCCGTAGGTTTTACAGTGATACCTCATGCAGTAAGTATCAAATTTCATAGTACCAGTATAACATGGTATTCAACTATGTAAGTAATAAAAAATTTATTAAAAAAGGGAAATTTCTGAAAATCTGATAAGCTTTCTATTTACAATGGAATTAATGAAATATTTGTTTTAAAACTAAACTTAAGTTTTTTATTTGGAATAAAAAAACTTAAAAGCTGATGCAAAGATTTTTCACAAATTCCAAATTTTTAAATTTCACTGTGAATTCTTGCAAGAAATTTTGTTTATCTGTATGGTAATTCTTAAATATTGTTCTTTGTGCAAATGCATAAACCGTTACATTTAAGCTCATGTGAATGAGTAAAGTAAATTGCAAAGAGAGGTATTGCTGTGTACTCGTGTTGTTACTGATGTTGATGCTTACAACATATTTGTTTGTTGCATGAAGTATTCTAAAACCATAATGATGCATAAGAATGAAATGATTCACCCAATTCTTAAATGTAGTATATAAAAAAATAGTTGGCATTTCAGCACATTTATTTTTAAAATCAATGATATAATTTATAACTATTTTTGAGGCACTTTCTCTTGAGTCTGTAATGAAATAGACATTTTCGCCTGGCAAAAGTGGTATCATTTAACTCATTTGCTGCAGGTAACATACATGGGAATCATATTTGTTGAAATTTTAGAAGGAATTAGAGGATGCATTGGAAAAGAGGCATAGTTCTCTAGGGTGATAGGAATGTAGTTTTAAGAGTAGATAAAGATAGGGAAATGGAGATTATAGTGGTCAGGAGATGATATAATTCAGATAAGGAATAACTTAAGCATCAGTAAATCCACGCTATAGCAGCCAGAGGTACATATAGAAAAGGCCAAGAGTTACAGTAATGTATGAAATTGTTTACATTTAAGTCCAAAAGAGATTTAGAATTTGAAACGAGTATATCATAGCAAATTAGAAACAGGAAAGAATGTAGATGCCATCATTTAATTTTGGTTTAGATATGTAAAAATACTGCTCTTAATTTAATAGTCCAAAGAAGAAAGAGAGAGTTTAAGAGAAGGTCAATCATATGGCCAGTTGAGATGGTGAATCAACCGTAGAGGATGGATGGGGAAATGTTGAACGTGTTGCTGGTAAAAGAGTTCAAATATTTATTGGAAGAGTCTGTAAAACAAATATTTGAAATGCTTTATCTTATGTATTACATTAAGATAAGGAAGAGGGTTAACATTGATCAAAGGAGAATGTGCAAGGCAATGAACTTAGCTAGGAAACAAATGAGCTGGGAAACAATGAAGTAGTTGAATGTAAATGGAAAGATTGACATTAGGCATGGAAAACTTAAAATTTTGATTGAAAGTAAGGTTTATAATACAATAGCCACTATGAAAGGTTTCAGGGGAAACTCACTACTGATAATTGAATTATGATCCAGCCGTGACTTAGGAGAGGATGGAAAAATAAATAACACTTTGTATTGCAATTCTTGATGTTTGCAATGAGTGCCAATAGTTATATCCTAATGCTCACAATCATGTATTGTAACTTGAGAGCTTTGACTAGTTGTCAACTGAGTAAATTATTTTGCAAGCATGATTACTCGGTTACTAAATTTAATATGGATGGGATGATTGTATTTAAATAGAAATTATGATGAGCTAATATGAGTAAATTCATTACACTCCCTGAATTTCTTATAGGTCTGCTTTTCTTGAAATTAATTATAAATATTTATGAATTAAAAATGAAAAATTTGCGCTTAAGTGCTTCGGGTAAATATATTTTATTATTTTTAATTTTTTTATTTAAAAGCAGTAGAGTAATGATGTGATTCTTTATAGAGATAATATGAAAATGTTTCAGGCTGTTTGGAAAAGCCTTCAATTCCATCTGCATATCCCATGTTTAGTTAATATTTAGTGTTTTCATATTCTATAATGTGTATACTCAAGCATAAGTTTATCCGTAGGTAAGTACATAATTATAATGAAAAGAATCAAAATCCTGTATATTGAGAGTGATACAATTAGTATTACAATTTGACATACTTCTTAATATGTATTTTAGTTTTCTTCAGCTTGTTGAGGTGAATTATCTAAGAGATAAAGGTTCTCCAAACGCCGAAAAGCGGCAACCGTCTAAGGGCGATTCCCGGGAAACGGATAATCGTTTAGCGGTCCCAGTTCTTCAGAATGAAAAATTTGTGCTTAAGTGCTTCAGATAGATATATTCAGAATATAGATATATTCAGAATGAAGAACTGGGACCGGATTCTGAAGGATTCTGAAGAACTGGGACCGCTAAACGATTATCCGTTTCCCGGGAATCGCCCTTAGACGGTCGCCGCTTTTCGGCGCTTGGAGAACCTTTATCTCTTAGTTCATTGACCGCCGAGTTCCTTTTTTCTCCTTTCGAGGTGAATTATATCAAAAATTAGCAAATTATCCTCCATACTTAACATATAACAATATTTTTAGTCCAGACTATTCAAAGTTTTGTATTAGAAGTATCTTCTAACTCTCTTGTATTTGATATGTCTTTTAAATCTCTAACACTTATTACTTGAAATATGTATTTAGAAAAAGTCCACAAGCTATAATTGATACTAATCCATCAGAACTACTTAAAGGGTATTTAATAATTAAAATCTTATGTTCAACGCATGATTTACAAAATATGCAGAATATTCAGTTAACAATTTACAAGGAATATACCTATACAGGTATTGTAGAAACAAAGAGCTCATTATAATTGATAACGTTTTTATTTCTTTTAAAGCATTAAAAATGTGTCATGATTATTGTATTATATTAGAAATTTTTTATGATGAAGAGTAAAATTTGAAAAATAAACATCAGAAAATGTCTTTATACTAATAATCTAAATTTTCATTCTAGCAACTTCAGCCGCACCAATGTTTAGCATTGGTTCAGGATCCACAGCTCCTCGTTCTCGACCTAGGAACCGAAGACAAAAATGATCGATGAATGCTAGTACTGGAAAACACTTTAAAAGTTGAGTGACAGTGTATACTGTCATCAGATGCTGCAATTTTTACATTAACTGCAAGATCCCAGGTCACTGCCGTTAGACTGAAAGCATCTTTCATGAAGATGTTGCTTTCAGATGATAAATACATTGATAATGTCATAATTATTGCACCAAAACGTATAATGACTGAAGGTGAAAGTTTCCAGATTGCTCAGAATTGCCTTGTTTTTGAGCTAATTACTTGCCAGAAGAAAGAAGGTCGATCTTGAAATGGGGTTGATTTATATTGCCTTGCCCTGTGAAGCCTCAAGATGAAGAGTGGATCTCATGAATTGAATATGAATTTTAAGTTGCCACTATAATGGAAGGACCATAATATTTTGCTCTAATGTGGATATATTTCCATTATTTTGTGTGATACTTAGCCGTTCTGTTCTTATGACCCGTGAGCTAATCCTAGAAAAGAGTTGACAGTGAAATGCATTGAACACTAATGTTGCTGTGTACATTTCATTATCCGTGTGATTTTGGATTAAGTGTTTTATCCCAGTCATTTGGAACTTTTGAAATTCTTGTTTTTATTGGAACACTTGAAATGATTGTTTTTGCATAAAAGACAAGTTTTATAGTTTTTTTATCGGAATGGAAACATTGATTTCTGGGACACTCTGTGCTGTGTTGGTGATTTTTTTAAGAGCTGTGAGAATTTTTTAAGAATAAATTTATAAGTATTTGTCTGAGACATAAAGAAATTATGACAGCTATGCTTTCTGATCTTAATTCATAGTGCTTAAAAAGTAGCATATCCTGGAAGTTAATTTATGTACTTTCCTCCACAGCTTATTTGCATTCAGTAATTGATCATTCCATTTTATATTCATACAGAAATTCTTCTCTCAAATAAAAATTTTTCCTCTGGTTTTTTTCAATTACTCTTTGTGCTATGTATTTGAACTATTACCTCAATTATTTTATGTTGTTTCTAAATGTTGCAACAATTTTTAACTCTTAACTTTACATCAAAATATATCTAAAGAATGACAGGTTAAAATTTCACTTTCTTAATTTATAGGTAAAGCATCAGTTAACAGTAAAGTTATAACTATCTTTATTTGGAATTTGCATGCTACCAGTTTATTTCATTTCAGAGTTTGTCATTAGTGATACTGATTTACTTGCTGCTTGCATATTAGGTTTTTTTTACGCCACCATTTTTAAGACTATATATGTGCCAACTGAGAGCTTTGATATGGTTCATAGAGCTCCATTAATGAATAACCACTGAGCAGCATTCCAAAAATTCTGAGGACTAGTTCGCTTGCAATAATGCCTTTCTTTGAGATAAAAGCATGCAAAATTTTTATATCTAATCATATCCATTGAGTAGTTACAATTCTAAATTAAGTACTCATTTGTTTTTTTGTTGTTTTCAAAAATATCTTCGGGCATAGGCAGATTAACAATCATGTTGGCTCAGTGGATCTTATTAAATAGAGCCTTAATCAAGATTTTGCTAAGGTTTTCTCAATGTATGTAAATGCAGATGAAGAGGTAATCAATTGCTATGTGAAAGCTTGGCAGCAAGATGTACAGCTAGTTCCAAAAAAAACTTACCACCTAAGCCGCAACCCGCATAACAGGCAGTGAGTTTCCTGCAAGCGAGCCTTAAGAAGTGAGAGAGAGAGAGAGAGAGGGAAAACATGGAGGAGATGGTCTGCTTCTGACCTGGCTCCGCTTGCAGAGTTGAAATGGATTTATTTGCATTATTGATATTGCAAAGATTTGTTAGTATCCTTAGTTTGGTGGCATTGGCGTAGCAGAATAGTATTATAACAATATGGATGTTGTAATGCAAGAATTCAGTTATTAAAATGGTTATTACAAATCAGTATATATTCTAGCTTTGCTTCTCGCACCGAGGGAACCGGCGCACACGAGGTCCCGTTATTCCTAGGAAACCGAGGCAAACCCCCGTCCCCTCATAAAATTTGAGTCTGAGACGAAAGGCACAAGCAGGACGAAGGAAATTTTCGCAAACCCTGCCTCTGAGCCGCTCTGAGCTTATGTTTAGCACTGAGATGGGAGAAAGAAAATTTCCGCGCAGTTTGAATCAGTGTCGGACCCAAAATGTATAGACCTCGAATTCGACGCCTTCGCTTGCAAAACTCTGCGGTTATAATGGGTCGTATTATATATTATAATAGTAGATAATATTATACATCGTTCAAGAGAAGAGTTATTAGCCTTTAAATTATATACCTAAGGAGTCCATATCGATCACCTGTTTTATCACAGCCTGTGTGAATGCAATCTACAAAAGTTAAAGTAAGGCGAACTCATGGCCATATCTACGCTATTACTTTAAATATATAAAAAATCTATAAGTAAATATGTAGTATGAAGTCTTGAGGCATTCTCTGCGTATTTTAGATAAATTATGTTTCATTTGATAAGCATCAATATTAAAACTCGATCGGTAAAAAATCAGTAAATTTTATCATCTATGCAGTTGGTATTTTTAATATACCGTCCAAATCAATTGAGAGAAAATTTGCTAGGATCGATTTTCCTGAATTAATAAAGATGACGGATACGAGACAACCATCTTTCACATTAATTTTGAATCCAATATGAATTTTTTTGGTGTCATTGAAGTGTGAATCGAATAAACGTGATTTCTTCTGTGGATTCCTCTTGAAATGGTTGCAGTCACAAACCATTACGTTCTTAAACGTTCTTCTCTCGTATTTATCAAGTTCTAAAATACACAAAAAGATATGGCGAATGAGGTTTTGTCATAATGCTCATTGAATGCTACTGTAAGCTATGAATGTGAAATTTTCAATTAATTTTGAATGCATACAAAACTACTTGCATTGTTTATATTTCAACTGTTTATTATCACGTTTACAATTATTATAATGTAGAAAACGTTAAAAATACGCGAAATAATAGGGACTTAGTGAAATAGTTTTAGGGCCTTTTTACCTGTAATTCCAACCCTGTAAGTATCACACGGGGATAAGAAGCGCATATGAGGCTCATGTTGAAATTTTGCTCCCCTCGGTTGATGGCTGGCCCTACGTAACTCTCATATTTTTCGACAGAATTTTAATGATTGAGATGAATGGGCGGTGGTTTGGTATGAATAGTCTATCTACATATTTATCGCTCGGTGATATTGAAAATATTCCTTCGTATTTAAAATGTATGGCTATGAGAAACTTTTCATCTCTCCACATTCCATGACAAATTTGAAAAGCAAGATAGAGGAGTGATTGGAAGAAGTGGTTAAAGCAATGAATTCACCAGGACTTCAATAGGGGGACTGTTCTGATAGAGATAGGGAAGTGAGAAACGACGGCAACAGTAATACATACACTCACATGAATTTAACAACCGAAAGGGTAAGAGGTATGTTAATTCCAGATTTTTGGATCACAATAGGTAATGGCATTTCTTGCGTTCCTCGTTGACCAATTGGTTACTTTGAGTAGGAACAACGACCTCTTTTAAAAGTATAACCCACTGACTCACCTTCTCAATTTTCTCATCCAACATATATTTCTTCCGTTTATGACAGCCTCCAGAGAAACTACTCATTTATCCAATTTAAGTAATATCTTAGTCAAACATGGTTAACATTCAAATATACAGGATATAACGCCCATGGCTTATCATACTTTCAGAAATTTCCTTCTGATGCATCAGTAATTCCCAGGATATTTTTTATATTTTTATTATTATTTATTTTTATTATTTTTATTATTTATTTACAATATTAAATTGTATACAATAGCGATGTTCAATGTATCGTACCAACCTTTTAATTCTATAAGAAAGTTCGAGTAGTTTACTAAGCCAGAACCTAAACCATCTTCTTATCAGCAATTTATTTTGGAAAGAGAGTTCGGTTATTTCAAACCGATAAAAATTGCTAACATTGGTATTACTATCTATGCAAGCCAATGGTTTATTCTAAATCTTACCTAACTTTAGAGATGTAATTTATCTGTAATCGGCGTATAAACTTCAAGTTTCTGCGACACTAAATATGCGGAGTATCTAAAATTCCATATTTACGTTTCAATTCATATTTTAGTGACATGATAATATAAACTTTAGTCGATGTAGTAAGATCATCTTCAACGCTCTATCTATTTTGTATCATAGATGTTATAAGAGAAGTGAAACGATTTGGTTCTCGTAAGCGTAAGGAATAAATATTAGATGGCATTTCTCTAGTTCATTGTTCATTTCTCAAGTTATTTCAAACTACGAAATTTTTAGCTCAATGTAGGGACATAATAAAGCATAAAAAACAATTTATATAAATAAAGTAAACAATCATTGACGAAGAGCTTGATTGATATAAATTGACGATAGGCAGCATTACTTATTTTTTCATTTTTGTTGTTGAATTAGTTATTTAGTATAAGCTAATACAGTTTATACCATTCACTTTAAAAGCAGAATATAGAGATACTAATTCTGATATAATGCACCCAAACATTGT
Organism: Pachydiplax longipennis; assembly: GCA_036926295.1. Taxonomy (NCBI): domain Eukaryota; kingdom Metazoa; phylum Arthropoda; class Insecta; order Odonata; family Libellulidae; genus Pachydiplax; species Pachydiplax longipennis. Next base: position 38,639,657 of record JAVFKF010000009.1, on the reverse strand, counting down.
CAACTTTATGTTATCGTTCAGATTTTCCGAAGGTGCTATTTTAACTGGAATGATCTTCCTTGCATTACTATTTAAAAATACTATAAAAAATTTAAAAAACATCTTCGCAAAGTTCGTAGAGACTTATGATGTGCCTAGGATGAGGGTGTTACGAAGGTCCTTGGAGTGAATGTTAGAGTAATAGATTACATATAGAACCAAGAATATTTTAACAGCTAGCGTATGAATCATGAGAATTAGAGGAATATTCTCATGTAAGTCCGGTTACCATCCGTTGGTTTCTATTTTTAACGTGTTCTTCCATGACTCCTTTTACCCATCATTCATAATTATTGATAGTGAATTTTCTTTTAATTATTATACATATTATGCACCATTCAAACAATTCGGGTTATATAGCTTGCTTGAGGCATTCAGAAACCGAAGCAGCAATCATTAATCATTAGTCTTATTAAACATTAGTCTAGCGCATAGTTCTGAAAATCATTTCAGTAACATTGGAAATCCTGTTGTGGTTGTTTTCACACCCCCTGACATACGTCATACGGCGGCTCGCGGGGTATTGATGTAAATGTAAATAAACCAGGTGTTAACGTGTAAACCTGCAATATGCAAGTATAGGAAACCTGGAGTTTATATGCAATATGCAAATCAGTCTTAAGGTTCTGATTTGCCATACTAACTGTTGTTTCTTAACCATCTTAAACTGTATTCCTTGCAAGAAGTCCTGAAAGGTCGTCTACCTCAAAAATAGAGTTGAATATCTTCATTCCCTAAGGGAATACCCGTGGCGAAGATTACAAATCGCGGATCCACCATTTCCCACCTTACTTGTGATCGGTCGCCGCCACCATACCCTAACCTTTGATACCTGCTCAGCAGGGGTGCGGTCAGGAATCCTCATTAGCGCTTTGAAATTCGCTACCCCGGATACATACGACCATCCACAATCTGCCGAAAAGGGGGTTTTTCTTCTCAGAGCGGAGTTCACCTTCACCCATTAGCCGTTTTATGGTTCCTTTGAGAAAATAGACAATACCTTTCGATGGACGCAACAAAAGAAAAAGAAACAACAAAGGAATGAATAGGGGATACTCCTAGGGCCAGGGTGGAGGGAAGGAAAGACCTCCTTTCTCAATTGGAAGAATTAGTGAAACTTCAGACGCGAATTCGTCAGAAACAGCAAAATCTGATCTCAAAATCATAATGCTTCATCTGATACCGTCACCACGAATGCCTGGTGGAAGTAAGAACAGAATGACATGTTGATGCATATATTCTGAAATACCTAATGCTCTGTTAATTGTCGTATCAAGCAAATTTTATACTTCTCTGTATTGCAGAATAATTCAACTGCGAAGAAATCGAGTCAAAATTTGCACCACGGGGCAAGAAAGAGATTTAGCATCAGATAAAAGTTGGGACAGCATAATTTTGCAAGTAACATGAACTTGATTTAATTAAAGGGATAGTTTTTCTGGGACTGGCAATGAACAATATTTTCGGAAAAATGTTACGAGATGCTGGCGTTAATTTCGTGGTAAATTAATTTTTTATTCGATACGTGAAAAAATTTTGTAGCCCTCAGTATTTAAATTGTGCTACTATTCTAATATCTATGTTATTTTCTAAAATATTAAATTAGCAATTTGAATTTTAAACAATTTCCTTAGAAAATGATGAAAGCACACCAATAAATATTTTACTTTCTATCATATGATTTGGTGGTATTTAAAATTTGTATAACATTTGATGTAATTATCTGATGTAGTTGATCGTAATTTACTTGGTTTATTTTATTGTAATATGTTTTGGGTCTAATTTTCAGAGCTCTCTTGAGGTTGACCAGGTTGACTTAAAATGATTCTTTCTCGGTGCATTCGTCCAGATAAAGTTTCTTTTCATCTTTGCTTTCCTCAGTAGGTTTCGAAGTTTTTTCATACTCCCCTTCTCGATAGCATTTTTCTGCAACATAAATTAGTTGACATACAGTTGATTGTGTTCTTATTCCTAATTATTCTTTATCTCCTTGCAGAGTTTTCGTTCATCTTTCTATTTGAGTCATAGTCGTGAATTTCCTCTAAATAAATTTAAAAGTTCATCCTGTAGGCGACAAGAGCATAAAAAACGTAATAATATAATCCTTTTTAATCTTGCAATGATATAATTTTTTATTGGATAATTGAAGCAGCTAAAGTAAGTTTACCCGACGAGAGAAAGGTGAATTACGCAGAAATCTCTGGCCGAAATAAGGAAATCCGATTTTCATTTATTTTTTAATACTATGCTGCTGACATAGTAAAAAGTAACACTAAATCTAGTTTAACTAGATGCTAATAAAGACGGTACATATACGTTCAACGCGTTTCACAACGGTTTAAAAAGGCGCCTTCCTTCCAAGTGCCAATAGAATGCGTGGAAAACTCTAGACTCGCTCTCATCGAGCTTCACGTCTGTTATGCGGGTTGCGGCTTAGGTGGTAAGTTTTTTTTGGAACTAGCTGTACAATCCTTAACCTAACAGAAATCAGAAACTCATTTAAAAAATAATAATAAATAAACCAAAACTAAAAAATCAACATACAGGGTGAAAGCTGTAAATCCTAGGCATTCATATACATCTGATCTCGTTACCATCATTTCTTTAATATTTCAATTTTTATTCTGAAAATTTATACAATAAGATGTTAAAGAATAAGAAACCTTTCTGAGAAATATAACACTTTTGTGGCCTGAGGGATAAGAGCTAGTTTGACATTGTTGGATGGAGCTTAACCTGAACTTACCTAAAGTGAATTTTTTTCCCATTGAACTGGAATGTTGAATGGAACTTTTACTTTATTCCCTAGCCCAAATTCTAGAATTTATTAACTATACTCTTTACTCTCCAACTGTAAGTTAAACTGGCTAAATCCTGAAACTGTATGAGGCTTAAAAAACCTTCTATACCTCAGAGCTTACCCTTCATATTGGCTTTGCACTAATAGTATGAGAGTAAAATTTGTTCTCTAAATTTAAATCAACGTACATATATTTTCTTCAATTAACAAAAATACTGCTTTCTAAAGAATTGGGGTGTAGAATTAATAGAAGTATTTAAGAGCATATTCTCATTTACAGCAAAGCCTAATAATTGAAACACTATTTGTTCAATTTTGGATCAATTACAAATTTTGGCCTTTCAAGCTTGAAGTATCTTACTTAGGAATATAAATCAGACACTTAAATAAAGACAGAGTCAATTAACATGGAGAGACTGATTGTCCAAGCTGGCTAATTAAATAATTCAATACTGAATTAACAAGTATGATTGTAGAATTTTTATATCAGTAACAAACTCTTCCTTTACCATAGTTATGTAAGGGATATTCAAATATAAAGGTACAAAACGACACTGTCTTGATTCAAAAGTAATCTCCAGAGACCTGAGCAAAACTATCCCACTGTTTATCGAGCCAAGGGATTCCCTGCTCCCAGAATTCCTATGGCTCTGACAAGAGAAAGTCCTTTACCGATTGATAGTGTGTTCCATCCAATTGACTCAGCAGTGCATATAAGGACATCGTGGCATTGTCATTGCATAATTCGACGATTGTGGAGCAGCAAGGTGTCATCAGATTTCTAACTACAGAAGGTGTTAAACTGGCCAATGTTCATTACCAGATGATGGCCATATATGGGGGAGACTGTGTGTCCATAGCCTACACAAGTCTATCAAAAGCAAACGGCCAGGGCTGCTCACAGAGGGAGTGATTCTGCTTTGAATGCGTGTCCACATGTCTCCAGGGTCACACAAAGTTTACTGGCCAAGTCCAAGTGGCTTGATCATCCACCCTAAAGCCTGGACATGTCATCCTGTGACTTCAAACTGTTTGATCCTCTAAAAAATATCTCAAAAGGAAGTGCTTCAACTTGGACAACAAACCAAAGGACACTGAAGGACTAGCTCTTGTCACAGCTACAAGGATTCTGGGAACAGGGAACCCTTCTGCTTGTGAAACAGTGGGATAGTTGTTCTCAGGCCTATGGTGATTGCTTTTGAATAAGACTTCAATTATACCCACGGTATCATTTTGTACCTTTTCATTTGAACAACCCTCTTAATTTCAGATAATTTTCAAAAATAGTGATAGGTAACAAATATAACAATACTATAGATTCTTGTGGAATTATTCTTATCCCACCCTTTCTTACTGTTGTTGAACTTCCCAGTAAAATGTTCATTATTTTGTTAATGAACATACATACATAAATAGATATAATTAAAATTTATTGCTTCATATGAACTAGATACAATGAAATCTATCAAAGGGCAATGCCATACAGTGCTACACACTGTATAGGTGCTTTAAATTATCACCAATTACTCCAGTGTTTTGAAGTCTTGAGAGTACGTGAGAAATTGTTTAATTTTAATCTATATATATGAGAGCATTTTATACATAACATAATGATATTCATTTCATTTTTGCTGAAAACGTTCAATAACTAACCAAAAATATTTTTCTCATGAGTAATCCCCTTCTTCAAATTGCAGAATTTATTTTTTTTCTTTTATTGTCATTGTAACTCAAGGAAAACATTTTTGGAAAGGTTGCTATTAAAACTGCCAACTCTGATTTTAAGGAATATTTGATTTTATTACAAGACAACAAGAATGTACAGCAAATACAGTAAAACTCAGCTAAAATGCTTTTCAGGGTTTCAGGTGGTTTGCTTTTTCTTTGTTAAAAGAAATTTATATACTACAGCTGATGATAACTGTAGGAAGTGCAGTGCATCTGAAGACAGGAAAAATATGCACTATAAACAGGTAGCAGAGCATCTCAATGCACTATCTCAATCTACTGTTTCGTGTCTGTATTCTAAGCAAAATAGCAATTCAACCAGGAACATCTTAGACAAGTTTTACTGTACTTATTTTTCCAATTCATTTGTACACATATGAAAAGTTTCACAGTAAATATTTGGTCAGAAATACCTTCCATTTATTCATCGAGTTTAAGTATCAGCAAGACGTTGTTGCATAGTAACTTTAGAAGGTAATCTTGAAGTACCATGTTCAAATGTGGTTGACCATGATAATGACTGGTAAACCACTTCTTCATTATCATCATCACACTTTTTTAGAGAGGCAAGCACTGCCCTCTTACGCACTGAAACTGACAGTCTTGCAAATGCAATCAAATCCGTTGCTCTCATCGGACCAGTATGATTTACACAGCGAACAACATAATGAGCGTGGAACAGCATAGGATCACCTGTGAAGTTAGATTTGGACAATTTTATTTCTGTTCAAATAAATTATATCGTGATATTAATTTATCAAAACAATACAATTAAGAAATAATATAGAGCTTCATTTGATTAAATTACTCTAATCATGAGTCAACTCACACACATTTAATTTCACAAACTGCAGATAATAGTAACAAAATAATCAACTTGCTAGATATTATATATGGTCTAGCTGTTTATATAATTCATATTATTAATATTAGCAATACAGCATTTATGACTAAGTTGTCTTTTTCCTTCCCCATTGAATAATCCTCCCTTGAATATATGTTATAAGTCAATCTTGATTTTTTATTAATTATTATTATATCCCACAATTTTAACTCATAATTTCCAAAATTATATGAAGTAAATAACAATGCACTATTTTCAAAACATAACCCAAGCAATCAGCAGATCCAGAGGAAGGTAGTAGAAGTGACTGCACCTCCATTGATAATTTTATAAAACAAGTGATTAATAAAAGCAAAAGGAAAAACTAAGAAGCTCCAACAAATACCAAACAGTAATGTATTTTTTACTGCTTTATATCTACAAGATTATGGCAAAACAGCATTTAATGAGTTGGTTGGAGTGATTTAAATTAAAGGGAGATTAAGGTTACTTAAATATAATACAAACACAGATATTGTCTAAAATCCCTCATACACAAGTTTCATAATTTCACCCAATAACTCATAGAAAAATGGCAAGGAAGCTACCTTAACTACCAAAAATAATCACATTCTTATGCTACAATCAAATTCTCATGTAAGAAACATGCTGTAACTCATTCAAAATGAAATGGAACATGTAGAATTAAATTATTACTTAGCCATTAAAATTCAAAGCTTTCTAAGAATTCACACAAAATATTGAAGGGAAATTTATACAGAAATTTTTCAAAATAGTCCTTGCTCACTATAGATTAGAAATAGAGTTCTTTGACAATAATACACACCTGGATATACAAGATAATCACCACCAAAGTTGTAAGCTTTAGTTACGTAATATCCCCTTTCCCAAAAATCCTTGAAAACTCTATAATGGAGATACTCTTCTTCATTTGATGGATAATTCCAAGGGGCATCAGCCATTAAAACAGCATCCAGAAATGGAGAAACTAGATAAGGGTGAGAATTGAGAGATATTTCATCAAAGAATGGTTTCAGCATTGCAACCCAAACAAAATATCTTTCTTACAAAATAATTAAAAAGAGGAAAATTCATGACACCTAACTAGAAGAATTAATATGATTAATTTTTATACCAAAATTGCAGCTTACTAAGGCATTCAACACACTTTATTCAGGTGAAGACACTTTTATCAAAACTTACTCTTAAACCATACCTCCTTGATTAAAGATTTGAAATGAACTTTGCAATCTTCTTGAACTAAATTTTTAAGTTACCATCTGACTATTTAATCTAAACCCTTCATTACAGAACAGGAAAGTCTTGCACTTCCTTCTCTAACTGTATAGAAAATATATGTCTCTCCAAATTACCTTTTCTGGACTCCAAATATGTACCCTTGCTTTGACATATGGAAGTGAAACAGCATCTTTAATGACATTGCTCTTCCACCGCCTCATAATTAAGATTCAAACCCATTTTTACCCTTGATTATGAAGTCTTGGTGTATATTAACCCTTGCAGACAGACAGACATTGGCCACATTATTCATTATAATTTATATGTTTACTCTTTATTTTGTGGAATTTTACAGCAATCATCTTGAAAAGTAAAACACTTAGTAACTGCCACAGTAGATTTTTAATTTTACACATTTTATCATGAGTTAATATCTTCAGGTACATTAAGAAAATACGTTCTTATAGATTTGATAATTTTTTCATCAATAAAAAAATTCAGGTCTGAATGGGTTAAATACTCTAATCTGCATAAACTGAACATTTGGATGTTTTTCATAAAGTCTATATCTTGTAATGATTCTTGGACTAGCAAGCCATTATTATTATTTATTTGCAACTTCTCTAACTAATTATATCAAACCCAAGGTTCACACAACAGATATCCAGACGAAAGATATCAACTAATTTTAGGTAAATTGAGACTTTGATAAAAGGTAACAGAATTGTTTAGAGCTAAATTAAACATTGGGATTCAAAAGGAAACAAATTCCCACTGAAACACAGTAAAGTAGATAAGTAGTGTCCACTTTCTGAAAAAGACCTGGGAACATTAAAAAAAAAGTATTTCTACAGGACTCTGAAATAGCTCAATTAAATACAAAACACAAACCTGTGGCATTGACACCCTTGGAAAATTTGGAGCCTGCAGAAAAACGTCTGCAAGCAACCATGCCCTGATCACTAAATCATTAGATACTTTCCATTTTTTTAAAATCTTTGAAGTATTTAATACAGTGAGAAGGGATGAAATCCTACTTTTTATTTACCAGTGAATGATTTAACTTGTGAATTTTCCCTTGGAATTGGATCTATTTTGGCTAACTCCTCCTTGAGAAGAACAGCTGGATCCAAAGAACTTTCTTTTGATTTCACATCTTCCTATAAGAGAAGGTATGAAGAGAAAAATGTAGGTATTAACAACTAGTTCTAAAATTTCAGTATTATAATGCAAGCCTAAACTGCAAATATATATAGCCAAAGTTTATAAGAAAGGTAATGTTACCATTTTTATCTCTACCCTGAAGTTTTGAAGAAAGCCAGTTTTATATCTGAATAATGTGGTTACATAGTTAATACTTCCAGAAGCTAATGGGGAAAATAAGTGAAGGTGACTTCTCTCAGGCAGAAAATAGTTATTATTGTTACCTTTTCATCTTCAGCCTTAATCTTCTTTGACTGTCCAGGACTTTGCATACTAGAATTACTGGAATGCATCCGTTGCCTCCTTTTGTTTTGTTTTCCTTCAACAATGCGGTCTAGCATACTACGAATCTGCTTTTCTCGACCCTCTTTAAAGATTGCCACCTATGACATAAAAATTATATCTCAAAATATATTTCCAAAATATATGTAATGTCAAGTTTCTACAGATCTCCTGTATATTAAACCTAATATTCACGGTATATAACAGAATTTGTAAATATACGAGGGTGATAGCTTGGGCAGTACTCTCAAAAATATCGATTTTAAAGGTAAATATGAATTGTTACCAAAATAATTATCAAGTTATTTTAATGAATGTATAGGAAGGAATTATATTTGGTTATTTACATTACGATTATCTTTTGGGATTGCGTATACTTTATAATGCTACATTGCTGATTATAGGCATTATTATTGTTTTGACAAACAAGAAGAAAGATATCTCAGATACAATATAAGAGATGTGGCATAAAACCTGTTTTTGGTAACTCTGTTCCCTGTATTCCTTAAACCGCTCTACAGCTTCTTCCGACGGTTTTTGACTGATGGCAGGAACTTGTACAAGCCTTGCAAAGCCCTTTTCGACTAAAATATTTACCTCTTCGTTGAGAAGTGACAAAGGAAGACCTCTTTGCCTGCAAGTAGTAAGTATTCCATTCTTTAAAATATCTAGCTTAACTGCAGACTCTTCTCCTGTCCATGGATTATATACTAATGTGAGTCTGATACAAGATGATAAGGTCAGGGATTAATTTTCTGTCACAGATCTCATATTGCGACCGAGAGAAAAAACTGATTTATGTTTGATATAGGGCAAATAATAGCGGAATGAATTATAGATGGGGGATTGGGTAAACATGAATGAATGTTCAACATCAAATCTATGCTAGGAGGCTTGGCAATTTATTTGTTGTTAAATTAATTTTTTAATTTTTTGTTAACTTAAGCTATTCGTCTCACGTACTTGTCTTGATATGAAAAACATGCCAACGTGCCCAAAAGCTGTCCGATGATCCGATGTTCTTGTCGAATTTTAATAACATCTAGAACAACATTGAAAAAACAATGGAAATCGTACACTAAAAGGGAAATTTTCCTTCCCATTAAATGAGATACAATGCATACCATCAACATTCCACACAAGAACTCTTCCGTTGTCAACCGTTAAATCTATCATCGTTTATGCAATGTTTTTTCACTTAAATTGCTATCTAGTGGCTTAAAAGCTTAGTGTCTCATAAATAACTTAAAGGTAAGAAGGAGTAAAAGGATTTTTAACAATTTAAAGCCACACCAACAATTGACATCGTCGACGTGCTACACGAAATGCGTTATACTACTAAAGCGCGTGATATGTAAAATATTATAATGAAGATTTCAATGATTACAATTATGAATTTTGAGCTATTGCCTCACAAGTAAGATAGTAGCCGTGTTTGTCTTACTTATAATATTCTTCAACTAGAAACTTTGCTATCTAACCTTCATCAGAAATTGCATGATATTTCAAGGTTTTCATATATCCATGTTATCTATCTTTACTTTAAAATTTCGTGCTAACTTTCATATTGCTTTTAATTTATCTTCGAAAGAAATCAATCTCTTAATAGTCTGATTATTTCCTCTATTGATCTTTTTAAGCCCTCTTGTTTATTTACTGAAACAGTAATATCATCATCAAACCTTGGAAATTTAAAATGTTGAATATTTTTTAAATATTTTTAACAAATGATAATTAACCATTTATTTTCACTCACTGTATGTAATTTATTTTGAACTCCTTAGCTGCTTCTTTTTTATACATGGTAAATAACACTGATAAAAACTGCAACCCAGTTAACTTCCTTGTGTGCTTTGACTGTCTTTCAACCGCTATCCCTAAATCTTAAAATGATAGTTTGAATTTCATTTATCATTTAATTTATAATATATTATGTTATCAATCTATATCCCACATTACTCGATCCATTTACTCCATCGCCAATTATGTCATTTTTTCAGTTATTCTCTTCATTCAGTTCATTTCTCTTATATCTTCTCCAAAGCTTCATTGCTTGTTTTAATGGCAGTCTTAATTTTGTTTTCCATCCTAGGTCATACTAAAATCTCAAAAACAAACAGTGGTGAAATTCAAAAATATTATGTACAGTTTAACCTGTTTAAGAATTATCCCTACAGATTATTAAATCAGGCATTGAAACATTAAATACTACATTTTCTCTTGTCATTCTAATTTAAATATTTTACAAAACTTTAAGATGAAATAAGAAGTACCTAGTAGTATTTCAATAACTAAAATTGACACTAAATTCTCGTTGTAGCAAATGGATTATAGTACTTGCATGTGTATCATTCTACTGTAGTATCTGGCAGATTTTGGAACTGGTTTTCTAAACTCAAGAATTTTAAGAACCAGTGTGTGCAAATCTGCTGAATCCTACACTGCCCACAATCATTAAATTTCCTCCTCTCTCAAGGTATGCTTTTTCTCTCTAGCACAGCACTCACAACACATTGGTATCAGAAATTTTGAAAGTACTTTGACAGTTGAGGTCATTTCTTGCACATGGTCTCCCACTGGAAATCAAACTTGGAACTGCTTTCACTTTCCCTTGCTACCCACTATGCTATTTGTGCAACAGCATAGAACAATAATTTTTCTAGTAATTTCTTGCAATCTTTCTCAAGGACCTTCGTCATCAGCTCTATTTTGTTTGTGAGAGCTTCATTTGCTACTGCTATTCTATTCTTCTAACTACACCTGTGCAACTCTGTTGCTTAGATCAGTGATATTTAATTGTAAAAACCCAATCTCAGAGTCACATGTAACACCTATGTAATTTATGTCTAATTAACTGCATTGCTTAACTACTAACTTTCATCCTTTTATGTAATTATTCCATGACTTAGCTCATCATTTCCTCTGTCTTTGTGTTGAAAAGGACTGGAGTTAGAACAACCTTTGCATTACTTATTCCAATTCCTCTCAGTCACCATCAAACTTAATGTTCATCCCAACTTAAGTTGTTTGATGTATCACTACAAGTTTTTCTCCAAGTTCTTATCTTATGGATCTCGTCCAACATTCTTCAAACATGCATTTTTTGGCTGTTGAACTCTATTAGGACCTTTCCAATACTAACAGGATAGACTTTAACACAATCACTTTCATTTCCTTTTTCCCCCAAATTAAAATGCTTGGGCTGCTAAACCATCAAAAGGAGAGGTAAGACAGAAGTGTGCATGTATAGACATGTAGCTTAAACCCTAAGAGTAATCAGAAGTGAAAATTATCCCAGTCATGTCGATATTTTTCACTCCTGTTCTCCAAAAAGGTTTCATCCGCCCCTACGGAAGATGGGTAAATGGCTATGTAGGTTTGGGGATCCCTGCTCTAATATTTGTGATTTACATGTAGATTCAGAGGTATTTTGGATCTTGTTTCTTTAATAAGTTTTTAGAGTGAAACTCAAATAATTTTTGAACTTTCTCAATGGTTTATTAAAGCTAATTTCTGATTGTTAAGTATTATTTTCCCATTAGTAATCATAATGATGCCAATGTTATTGTCGTTCCACAGGTATTAATGAAGAAAACAAATCAGAAGAAAGTTGTTATTTCATAAAATCTGACTTCGAAATTCATCATGAAAAGTTTTGCTACCATTTTGGTAGGTACTTGAACATTTTTTATTAATGCTAACAGTCTTATGATTTGTGTAGAAAGTTTGTGTGTGAATGCATATTTGTCTGAAAGCCAAGATCCATTATCATTTTTATATAAACTAATTGTTATTATATATACCTTCCCTGTGGAGATAATAGACTACCTTCTATCTACTTAGTGGTTCCCAGTTTGGTCCCAGAGGAATCAAAGCATTCCCATGAAGTATACTGGTATATTTCATCTCTATTGTTTAGATATTTATTTCTTTTGCACAAGCAAATAAGAGGGAATAGTTGATTAAAATTTATATAACCACCAAAAATGGGAAATTGACGAAAATTCTTACACTGGACATAGAACATTGTTTTAAATTCAAAACTGCAGGAATTTCAGAAAAGAAATAAAATTCAATGCTTATGAACAGTCTGTCTCATTGAAAACCAATTTGATTGCTGAATCAGAGCTCAAGCATATTCCCATACAGATACATGGGAATTCAGGCTGATATAAAATTATTGCAGAATTAGCCATGGGGTGCAGTCTGAGCATGCAGTGCATGTCTTGAAAGGAGAGAAAATGTTTGTTAATATTATTATTTATAAGAACTCTCCCAGCATGCAATCTCAAAATAGCTTCTTCGAGCCTCCTAATAAGCACACTGAAAGGTTTTATATTGCTGTGATTGTGGTCTTGAACTGCACTCTCATACTGTAAATATTTAGTATTTGAGAGAATGATGGTGAATCCCATTATATAAATTTATCATGTCTAAAAGTGATACAGTAAGTCAAGATTCATCAAAGAGCTTCGATGCCTTCAGTATATGATAGAATGAAACTAAAATTGCTATATTGAATGTGTTCACAATTTATTCTTTGAGTCTACAATTAACAATATAATTGTAACAAAATCAGTAAGTGTAAGTGAAAATTTTCTCATATTCTTATCAAATGAAAGGCAAGTCCATACTAATGAAAATCAGAATTTATTTGGAAGTATAACTGAAAATGCTAACTCAACCGAGAAGGCTTTTTATGCACCCCATAAGATAAAGATGTAGGTGTACTATTTGGTACAATTTTCTATCTGCTTCAGCAATGAATGAAATCATTGACATTCACTCCAGCAATTCATACGGTAATTGTACCCAAGAAATGAAATCCACCGTAATAATTCATGCTTTTGGTACTACATTTAGATCAGAAGCTTACTCTGTCCTACTGTAAAGATCGCAAGTTTTGTTGTCATTTAACCCACAATATTTTCCTAAAATAGTTAATCAAAATGTTTACTATGGTTTAGTACCTGTAGCTATGACAATTGTAGATATGAAGTAAAATTACCTTCAAAGAATAATCTTTCTCCTTTATTCTCTATCAGTTTTTGTAACAAATATGATCTATTACTACCACACAGTCCCAATACAAGGTCATACAGTTGAAGATAAAAAAGATTCATGTCGTCTCTTTCAATTGTTTTCAGGTCAACATCATGTTAATCAACTGTGAAACTAAGAGTTCTAATTGATTTTTAGTGGACATAATATCTCACCACATAACTTTCTAATTATTATTACATAAAAGTAGGTAAATGCCAGGTGGCAACATAGTCACACTTATTTGAAAACATGAACTCCTGCTAAAACTATCATAGTACTTGCATATTTGAGGATAAACATCATACATAGCAACTATGGGGCAACATATCATACATTTTACACTAAACCTATCATTAAGCACCTTTCTACATTCAGTACATTACTACGTAGTTAACTGCACTACATATCTAGATTACATTACTAATATTCATCAACCAATATATATCAAAGCATGTATTTTAATATTAACTCCAACACAGAAAATCAGCAGCTATGATTAATAAAGTCAAACTACTTGGTGCTTAGCAAAACATGCAGCCTTATTACAATATGTTGAACTAAAAGGCAGCCATGATACAAGTAGTACTAATCTACAATTATAATAAATCACAACTTCATAAGGATTTAGGTGTTATACCACAAGTTGATTAACTTATACTACTACATCATTTTCATAAGTTGTCCTACTTCTCTTATAACTAAATCTATATTCTGGGAAGAGACTCATTGGGAAGGCAATTCCAGTTGCTTGATGTTCCATTTATCAAAAAAGTTGAGCAACTTCTTTCTTGTGACCCTTAGTTCTACAAAGGATCTCACAAAAACTATATTCTTAGATTAGAAAAGATTTAGAGGAAAATAAAAAGATTTAATGATGATTAAAATCAGTCATTCTACGAGATACAATAGATTACAACACGATTTTACCTTAACAAAAAATTCTTAGGCAGAATAAACTTAAATGCAATACCTATATTGGATGGCATACATTGAATTTAACCATAGCTTATGTTAATTTAATTTGCCTGCCAAAGTTTTGTCATTCATCCAAAGTTATACTCAAAGGCAAGTATATCACCACATACTGTATTTGACAGCACAAAAGACCCTCATTTTAGTAGGAAAAACGAAAAAAAAAATATAGCACTGTTGAAACTAGAGATATTTCTGTTAAATAATATTCTTCAAGTTATGTCTCTTAAAATCACATATTCCAATCTGTCAAGGTAGTTTGATATCTCAGTTGAACTTCGTTCTATATTGCAGAAATGGTAGAAAAGGTATCTTTGTGTAAGAGACGTCATTTTTTAGCCATAATGCTTATGAAAAAGATGCATCTTGTATCCTGCCAAGTACTGCAAATGAATTCTACCATGCTAAGTGGACAGTGAGCCCCATTTCTTTTGACTTTAAGGTCTATAAGGTCTTTATTCGGGTGAGATTCTGACTAAAAAGTCTCTTCTCCCATTTAACCTTTTGTCAATAATAATAATAATATAACTTTAAATATTATTATTTAATAATATAATAATAAAAACTTTATTTAGGGCGAGATTGAGACTATAAATTCTCCTCTTAAATCTAACCCAATGATATAATATACATAAAAAGTGTAGGTGAAAAGAAATAGAGGAAAAATTTAGGAGTGGATGTAAAAAAAAACCTAAGGTGACATCTTTGGAAAAAAGATCCACTGCAGGAAAACACCCGCATAGAAGGGGGTTGTGAAAAACTTGCACAAACCTACTGATAGTACATGCTAAAAGATATAATATAAACTGTGTATGTATTGGAAATTACAAAAGCAGTACTGTAGATAAATTACAAAAACAATAATAAATATGAAAAACATAAGGTAAACATCCAAACAAAATTACAAAAATAATAATAAAATCAAATCAAAAAAGGGGAAGTTGCAGAAATACACTAAGATAATAATAAATATCACAAAAAATGATAGAATAAAACATTGAAATAATAAAAATTGTTATGAGAATGGAGATGCTAAAAAGATGAGAAATTTAAGTTAATTAAAATGGTAAATTAGTAAATACTTACCTACAATTAAAATTTTACAATAATCTGATTGGAATTAACATCAAATCAGCATCGAAGACAGAATCATGAATCCCAAGGAAGTATAAACTTGAAATGTGGAAAAGTTGACTATTTTATATAGCTACAAAATGGGAAACAGAATGAGAAGTTTCAGTGATGAAGCTGAACAATTGAAAATGAATCTTGTTGTATGCACTTGGCAGGGGTCCTGTAACATCCAAATGAAGACTAATTTCATACTTAACCTTACATTCAGTGCAGTGGTTCACTGAACAACAATAAACAAACATGCATTTTCATGGTAAAATTTTCCACCTTCATTTACCTTTTCGACTCATTAAAGACACTCAAATTTCACTTTAGCCTTCAACTAAAAGAGAATGAAGGATAAGGAAATAAATCATAATCCAAATTGATGATTATTAAACAAGTTTAATGGTTGACTCATCCAACAATAATTAATTTTAAAATAATATTAACTAAATTGGAAGGAAAACAATGTAAAGCAATGTAAAAATTAAGATTACAATACAATGAAATTCAAAATTAACTATCTGGAGAGACAAATTAAGCATATCGAGACATTCAACACCGAAAGCCCTAGAGCCAGATTGATTTGAAATGTTAAAAATATTCATAGACATACATATACAAAGCATATAAAACAATATTTAGATAAGGTACTTAAGATTCAAAGAATTATCTTTGGAAATCATTGTGACATAGAACTTCAAGGCAATGTGAAAAAATTAACATCTAACTCACCAATGCAACAACTTCATGCATTAATGTAAGCCAGAATAGTCTTCACAACACAAATGAGTTCCTAATCCGTGTTCTAGTACACAATAAAATTCTGAGTCAAGTTACAAAATAATCACTTAGGTCAACAATTTAGTATCTCTAAAATACAAAAGTAGAGGCTGTTACATTATATCTTATCACAGATTGGATTTCAATATGTTGATGACCTCCTTATCAGTTTATAAAAATAGTAGAAATATGTTTTTGTGAGATCTTCAAAATGGTAAATTTGACAAAATGGAACTTCTTGATGTCCAGAAACTACATAAAAACGTTACTTTATATGCATAGTTAGAAATAAGCTGAGACCCTTTGATGATCTTCCATACATCCAAATGGATCTAGGAGAGAAAGAAATATATATTAGATAAATTCATATAAAGGTCGCAAAAAATAATTATATATATATAATAAATTGTTCAAAGTCCAAGCTCCTACATCTACTTAAAAGCACCCTCCAGCCTCCTTTTGTGCTAATGGTAAGGGTAGCACAAAGCAGACATAGGTACAAACTTGCAAACAATGACCAAAATTATTCAAACGAATTGTAAATTAAAACATTTATATCAAAATAAATATTTGAGTCAATGATTTGGTTGTATTACTGGCATGGCATGTTTTGAACATACATACATCAATATAATACATACATTCATTCACATAAATTGTCTTTTTTCTACAGAGTACAATGGATTTTTATAGATACAGTTGAACGTAGATAAATTCAAATCCTCAGCCAGTCAAAATATATACTACAGATAATTCAAAGTTTTAGTCCACATTCTGGAGTCATGAAAACCTCTTAAATTAAAAATATACATAGCTCAACATTCTCTACCCTATCTATCACAGCCTTTCATTTATTTCATTCTGATATAATTAGTAAACTCATGAAATTCTTATATACATTATTCTTTGATTTGCTTTCCTATTTTAATAAATCGTAAACTGCCAATTTAAAAATTATTATTTTTTATTAATTTACTTATTACTCAATTGTATCTTTTTACCTCAAGCCTATATTATTTGTTTACTAACATTAAATACTTACTGTACAGAAAGCAAGTTTTCTTACAATTTTGTTTGCATTATTAAATTTTCATC
Source organism: Pachydiplax longipennis (assembly GCA_036926295.1). Lineage (NCBI taxonomy): Eukaryota > Metazoa > Arthropoda > Insecta > Odonata > Libellulidae > Pachydiplax > Pachydiplax longipennis. Next base: position 38,622,513 of record JAVFKF010000009.1, on the reverse strand, counting down.
AATTAAAAGTCTACCAAGATGACTTGCATTTTAAATTTTCCTCATTTTAAAAGTTTATATATGGTAAGGGATGCTTACATTGTCTGATTTTAACATTCACTACACAACTCACCTAATAACTCAAAAAAAAACAAAGGTTTATGGCCATCCCATTAGATTTCAAGTCCCATGTTATCCAGGTTTAACTGTACATATACAGTAAGTTATTCTCAGAAGACTTTTCATTAATTCCTATTCAAAGGTATTAAATACCTAATACCACCTCAACACTACAAATGAAACATAGCATACAAACAAAATACTTGAATGACTTACCATAAAACCTCCAAACAAGGAGATTATGGTCTTCCCAGCCCTCTGCGTCCTGCAATGCCACCCCTCTGAAAGAAATTAGATCAAATTTAAAATAGCATCAAGTGTACTACACATCAGATGCTAGGCGCTTTTACTCAACTACAAAAAATAATCACACGAAAGCTTTTCTGTTTACCACACTTAGCAAGCAAGTTGTAAGTAATCTTTACGTGCAAAATTGTTAGCAGGAAATGGCAAAGAAGTAAGAATTGATGAAAACTTCCTTACTTCTCCAATGTTTACTCTGCTTTATGCGATGTTGATTCACTTATCTAAATACTAGCAATTTTTACAATTATTCCAGAAAAATGAAAAATGCTGATATATATCTAATCCTATGTTATATTACTATTCTTGAAAGGTAGGATGGTAGCAACAACTTCACTAACTGAGACCAGTCCATTTCGTAAGGAGAATTACTTGCGTATATAATCTAGGATCATATGTAAATCGTCTTCAACAAATAAAATTCCTCAAAATTTTGAGTTTATACCACCACTAAAGCCCTTTAATTCATTAATTACCTTGAGAAAATTGGAACTTATGTCTCAAGATCTGAATTCCGACATTTCTCCCTCCTGCTTACAAAGAACATGAATATTCGACAACACTGTCAACTCTCAGATATGATTATGAAATCAAAATGGAGAAATAGACGCCCAACAAAGCAAGCAAACAGCAACAGTAACACTAAAAGTTAGAATATGGTGGACCACTGATGGCATTTTTCCTACCCTGCTAAATGTATCATATTTATTCTCAATGTAAGAGTAGCACTAAACAACTTACTCTGACACGCCTCATCTGCATCTGCCACTCCTCATCCTTGAATGTGAAATCAGAAGCTCTTTCATCGTCAGTACGTTCTTTTTCTGAAATTAAACCCATGTTTGCCGCCAGTTTTGAAGTTATCCTCTGTTCTTTATATTCCTCCAAAAGGGCGCTTGGTTTCTTTTGTTGATCACCGGCACCCCACCAGTCAGGTTCTTTTTCGACTTTCTCATCTTTCTTTTGGCTACTGGTGCCTTTTTTTGGACCCTGATTAGTAGTTCCCTTTGGGGAAGCAGCCACCTTGCTCCAGCTTTTGACTGTATTAGAGTCCATGCTTGGACTGTTTTCTTCAGGTTGGGCCTGTGGTTGTCGCACCTTTCGTATGGCACCACTCGAAGGTAATATTTCTGGTATCTCTTCTTTTGCAGGAGCTTCTTCTAAAATAGCAGAAACCAGATCCATTAAACAAAAGCAATGAATATTCCAACCAAGGAATTAAAAATACACATGATCACTTGGAAAGGTGATTAGTAATATATTATATCATGTCCAGTGGACGTCAAGTCAAAATAAATACATTTCCTTCTAGTGACGATCTCACCAGAAGGCTTGGTATTACAAACTATAAATATAATTTTATACTGTTTACTCATCAAGCATTTCTGCACAATATACCACTGTTATGATTTCAGGTTGTTAGTAATCAGCTATTTCTTGACATATACAACACTATAACTTTCTGGCTCCCCCCCTCCCCTAAAAGGATCCCTTAACAATGAACAAATTTCCACGAACTTGTGATTACTGTAAGCACCGCTAAGATGGATGCACACGAACAATATTTAAAATTTCATAAACTGTAGTACATAACAGCACAAATAATTTCCAAATAGGTTGAATAGCTGTCCTCAGTCATTGTCATTATCAGGCAGAAAAAGTTCAGACTGATGGGAAAATTCCCGAAATGGCACGAGTTAAGAAGTCAAACATACGAGGGTGTAACATACGAGGGTCTGAAAAGTTTCCGACCCCAGATTTTTCAGAAATCTTCAGAAAACAAGTCGACAAATGGCGAAATGTCGGAAACTACCCATAAATACATAGAGAAATGAACCGACCTGATCGTGCCATAGCAAGAGCCATTGAAGTTCCCCTGGGTTGACGTAGCGGACCTGCTTCCACTGGACAGGGAAGAATGTGACCGACTCTGTCACCAACAATCTCATCCAAATTCACTGAAGGACCACCCACTGCTGCACCCACGTTACTTCCTCGCCCTAAAGGCAAGCGATTCTGACCTCGTCCACGGCCAATGACTTTCTCACCCTCTGTTGAGACTCCAGCAGCGCTGGGGGCTGCGGTGTTGTCCATTGCCCTATAGAGATTCATTTTAGATATCTTAAACTGTAGAAAAAATTGAGAAAACACTTCTCACCACAATGCAATGGCTTAAATTGCATGCTACGCATTTACCTTCTGATTACCTAACATAACTAAGCACACTACTTAGATTATAATTGATTATCAGTTGTAATCACTACCCAAGTTAGTAGAATCACTATATTAACAGAAAAAAAATCTCAAACGAATTTTCTAAAGGGTAGGCATCCTAACTTCCAGAGAATAATAATTAATCACTGTGTAAAGCGGAATTTAATCTATGCGGAGGAAGTTTATTCGCCCATTACTCACGAAACTAATATGCCGTTATACTAATCGAGACATTCCTTATTTAAATTCAAATTAGACAGCGGATAACATTTTGACACAATTAGTGAACGTCACTACATAAATTAAAACGATTCGATACACTTTAAGCTACGTAAATCTTTCCTCTTTCACAAATTTTTCTTCTTTCACACTTTACTAAAACGGACACGAATATTAATCGGATTTCCACTTGTATGCTAAAAAAAATTCTACCAAGCTAATTTCAAGAGGGTATTTATGTTAACGCCAATAATATGGATTCAAAAGCATTGCTAAGGGAAATAAACTACTCGGAAAATAACGAAAAAAAATAAATAAAGTTACTTACTGTCCAGAAATAAATTGAAGCATTTTCATTCTCTCGACTTGCCGAAAGGCCTTCCTTTCAGATTTTGTGGCACCATGCATGGTCCTGCAAGGTAAACAAAATTCAAATGAGGATTCATATCACTTAGCACTTGATTAAAAACGCCCTGTAAGCCGGGAAGCCCAGAATAAAATTTAACTATGAATGAACATTTACCGATTGTCGCAGAGCGAATCACGAAAGGTCTCTAATTACGCAAACTTACCGTAAAATGGGCTGATTTTCCAGATGTGGAGTTGGATCGTACGTGTAGGTTGGTTCATCAGGATCATCCCAGTTTTCCTCACATGGCGGCAATTCAGGGAAATTATACGTAGGAGGAGGAGGAGCTGCTTCATCTGGAGTAGTTTCTGTCTCGACTTGATCATAATAGAAGAAAATTAGCATCAGTCAACTCCAAAAGTTAACCGAGCTCCACACAATTCCTAGAATTACACCAACTTACTTGTATATTTTTCCGAATCTACGATCTTTCTATTAGGGCAATTTTTCACATGCTCATCATATTCCTCTTTGTTCACATGATGAGTTGCATCAAATGGGCAGATGCTCTTCTCGTCATCGGGTTTCTCAATCTGAAAATTAGCATATGTATCTATTAAAATATATCACAGTACGGCAGAATACAGAATAAAGAAACTACATCCGGTAACAGACGCAAAATGTAAATGTAAATCGCGATAACAAATCCTTGCTCGCTAGAGATTACGACTGGTAACTTTTATGATATGTCACGCAAATTCTAAAACGTAATAACACATCTAACAAGATGAATGCATGCAAAATTACAGTACGCAAATGAAAAAGCGATAAACAATCTTCGCTGAATATTTACACAAATTATCTTTCCGCATTTCAAATAATATCATACATACGTAAATGCATATAATTACCTTGACAGATCTTTTGCATTTAACCAAATGATACTGCACACGAGCTTTCAAGATCCGATGGCTGGTGTTGTATGGGCAAGTTGTATACTTGGAGTCTGATTTCATCCCGTCAGTTTCTAAGCAAGCAGCAGAATCCATGTTTGTAGTGATCTAGGCGAATAAAACTTAGCAACAGCAGGACGATTTCCTTCAACAACTTCCGTGTCAAATAAACTCAAGGACGATTTCACCGCGAACCAGCTCTCTCCTCGTCCTCGTCGTCTCGTATTCCTGCGCTTGAAGAAGTGCGCCTGCCAGCTGCGCGTCAGCTTTCAGGTTCTTTCATAGTCAATTGAAGTACTTATTTTCTACGTTGTTCTAAATCAAACTTTATAAGTTCATGAAATCATCTCAAACTAACGTTATAAATTATTATATTTTTAATTATTCTACTTTTAGTTGTTATTCTAACATTTAAGATAAAATCAGTTACTTACTTGATCCATCGGTTCAATTTGAAGTGAACCTTCAACTTCAACATTGTATTAATCCGGCCTGAAATGTTTAATATCTCTTCTGAAAATGATTAATTATCTCAGATTAATGACAATGTAGGTAAAGGGATGAAATTATTATTAGTTTATGTTCTAGTGAGAAGTGTACAAAGAAAGATGCCAACCGCAAATTAATTACAAAAGTAATTTTCACGTTGATGTTTTATGAAGAAAGGGCAATGTAATTACAATCGAGAAAAAGAGTTCAAAACACAGTTCCCACGAAGCAGGACACCCAGCAGTCCCACCCGTGCTGCCCACCCATTTTTGGAGCGTATGATAATTTTTACGATAATTGAAAGTTAATCAAATTCATTGTTTTAGATTCAAAATTGAACTATAAATCTCCTTGGATATTTTCTCTTCGTTTCAAATGGTTTCAAACTACTCATTCTCGAAAAAAGCAGCTCAGGGAATTTCACCTTAGAGATAATAATAGGCTACTTTCAAATAAACTTTCTTTCATGAAATGCTATACTTGAAAAAACCAGATATAGGTAGTAAAAAGTGCAAACAAATTTTTTCATCAGATATATACTCATTTGCAGGTTCTGTGTCTCCGCCCTTTTCATGCATCACTTTCGTAACGGTAGACTTTAATCTGTATATTAGTTCATTCACACCCTTTGGCATCCTCTGAACAGAAAAATCGAATTATGCATGCCAAAAAGCGATCACCAGTTAAATCTCGTGCAGTATCCCCCTTAGTGTGAAAGCTTCCATTTAAACATTAGGTAACAATAATAACATTAAGCGGTCCCGCTGTTATGAGCGGGCGCGGTCTTTGCCGCTTCATCTCAAAGAGGCCCATTCCAGACGAGCGGGTGAAGTCTGGGGTATGCCTGCCAAACCTCTCCAAAATATTTCCCATTGTGTACGAGCTGTTGAACCGCGTCGGGTAAAAAGCGACAAAAACGCAGGTCAAACCCTCGGCCATTCTACACGGGCGGTCGAGCCGCCAGTGGCTGCGATGGAATTTATTATTAATATTATTTCTTTATTTCTATGTTATACAATTACAATTTCATATTACAGATTGAATGATAGCGCCCTGTAGGCTATTGCCTTTAAGGGGCTTTGTCAGGGGGTATGGAGGCGCTGGGAAAGGAGTGTCTGACATTTGTCCGGGGCAGTAGGGAAACCCAGCTAAAACCTACTGCAGACACGATGGAAATGTTGTATTGTCTTTTATACACTGCGGCGAAGCAAAAATTTTTATTGGGGGAGGGTATCTGCACGATCTTTTGCATAAATTTGTGAGTAAAATCTTATTTCAATAGGTATATTTTCAAATTTTTAGCTCGGAGCCTTTCTTTTATCTTTGGTCTAGTCACAGTCATGTAAAATGTACACGTGTTTCCTATTTTTCAAATGCTGTCACCATGTGACTTTGACTTGTCAATTAAAGATTAATTTGCGTTTTGTTTGAAGTTAAGGGGGACCCAAGGACCCTTTGTCCCCGCCCCCCTTGGGGGCACCACTCTTTCCAGTGTCGTACATGATCAAGTCTCAACAGGTTCGCAATATGAATGACGCAACCGCGGCGGGTAAACCGTTTGTGTGGATATTTCAACTTCTTCCTTCTTTCCTCCTTGGCTCATGCCTGTTTCCTTCAGTACCTCACTCAATCCACTTCCAAGTCATCCCTCCGTCTTTACCCGTTGTAAAACCGTTGTACCCTTATTTATTGGTCCCCTAAAAAATATCTTTATATCTTTATATTTTTTAGGGGACCAAGCGTAAACTGCCTGGGTTGTGGAATTCTCGTTGCCTTACTTAATATTTTCGAAGAATTGTATGCTTTTCGAACAAAGAGACCCTTAGTTACTTTATTTTGGTCATTTTTCATTCTACGACGAAGCAATTTATTATTCATATGTTTATTATATATTTATATATATTATTAATTATTTACCAGATACACAAGTGGGGAAGAATAACGAATTTTTAACAGCAGAGGTGAGAAGTTTCAAGCCTGCTATCATGTAACTTTCATGCATTCAGATGATACAATGAGCAATTGAAGAAAAGATCAGCATTTTATGTTGGATTGTAAGAGAGTAATGGCTGTTTTAAAAATGTTCACGGGTGAAAACTCGGCAATTCATTCAATTTTCGCTTTTAACTTTTTTGTTTCTGCTGTAAATGCATAAAATTTTCACTGTTGTGTTGATAGAGTTATTTTCATTCAAATTTCATCAGAACTTAAGTTTGAATCGGTCAATGTAAACTACGAATCATAATTATACCCGTCCGAATCCGTAACTCCGCGTAAAGGCGACCCGGCGCGTGATTTTGCTTCTCTCCCGTAAGACAATACTGACTGGAATTTTGGAACAGGCCATAGGCAGCATCTGCCTTAATTAATAAATGCTAAAATAAGGGCAGATTGATTTACTACACTACTGCAATGCAAAATTTTGAAACGTGAGTCATTTGTTAGAATCTCCGATATGAGAAGCTCCGGTACCTGGTTTTTATGTTTGATTTTTCCTTCCAATCCTTTTACTTAATGCGGTATTTCCAAACAATACATCACGCGTTATCAGTAGCGAAAACTGCCTTGGGCCTATATGTATATACTCTGTGAATGTTTGCCTTCCAAACACTTTTTTCTTATCTCCCTTATCGTTGTTGATTTAACCTGTAAAAATCTCTCATTAATGGTCTTCCAAACTTTCTATTTGAAAAATCCTTTTTTGTTTTTCTTTGTTATGTTCTTATCTCTCAACATTCCTAAGTTGCGTGAGTTTTCGCACATAACAACTGAGGCAACGGTTACAATGGATACAAATTCTGATGGAATCGATAAAGACACAATAGGTTAGAGTTGCTCGTCATAACATAGTGGTTACACTGTACTTGCATTCTGAATAACGATATTTCTCTTCCTCCCAGCGAAGATGGAAGACAATGATGTTTATTGTTTCTAGAAAGTTTCCTTTTAAAGTTATCAACGATGGAAGGTGGAAAAAAGGAACGTGTAAACCAATTTTTCCGACGATAAGAGTGAGTATAGAATGCTATTTAAAAACCTTTCAAGAGATCCAAAATTTTTTTTTAGTATTTCAGAATGATACGAGCAACATTTAAACGTATAATGTTGGGAGTATCTCTAAGTATACAAATTCTAGTGATTTTATTTCGACAGAGGAAAGACTACCTGTAACTTTAAGGTAAGAAAGACTTTAATGATTATTCAATGAATGAATCTAATCGTCATATTCTATGTTATTGGAACTTTTATTTCGATGGATAAAATGTTGCATTACTAAATTTATTTTGAAACATTCTGTCTCTCAAATATTTATTTAACTCGTTTCAGCGTTGAGAATGGGAACTCCCTTTTGAATTGCTAATTAGTGCCGTTAGAAAGTTTTTAAGTATTGATTTCACATTCGGAAATGCAGATCGGATACCACTGATTACAAAATGACTGTTATTTGTTGTCCGTCGAATGCTAAGTACAAAGCAATTTTGAGCAATTGTAGCTTTTCATGCTTGAACTGTTTTTCGTAAGAGTTAACTTAGTAAACACATTTTATCTTACAAATGTATGTACAAATACTTTTCATTTTCAGACATGGTCTAATAAGATAATCAAATATGAAATAACTCATGATACACTGTTCCTAGCTTTGATACTTCGAAGTTAACAGTATTACAAATCACATAAAATGTATTAACAATAGAGTGCTTCCGGTTATGTAGAGCACTATCATTCTTAAGGTAGAGTATTCCATATTTTCAACCGATTGTCATGATATTATAATTGAAAACTTGCTTTTTTCGATTATCTCCAAATTTTCTCACATCAGAACTGAATTTCGCGAGAGATCAAAGAAGAATAGTGCAATTCAGTGAATATTCCTGTAGGGTATCCTAAACTGATTTACTGGTATCAATTTTCTGTAATAATTTATTGCACAATTGTCAAGCAAAAAAGTTTCGTAATATTCTAAATAACTTTGTAGCTGCTTTGTTCCTAATATACAATTTCTAAATATAAGGTTTCTCCTTTTCATTTACTGAGATACTTATCGAAAGCTCCTAAATATTTTGGAAATCCTATTTTAATGCTAATACGGCGACAACCCGCCCAGACCATTCGGTTCCATTCATTATTTTTAGGGTTATATATCCTTTGCCAAATAAAAATTGTAACTTTTCAAACAGATTAATGATTTAATAACAGATTTTACTTCATTTCACCACTCTTTTAGACAACGTTACGTTTATTTATAGCTCATATGTTAGTTATGTTTCGCTTCAAGACACTTTTAAGACCTTTAGATTGATGAAGTCGAGGCCCTCTGTGGTGGTTTTCTGAGGTCTTTCAGTATAAAGAAACCCTGCGTGAACTTGCTTGCTTCTTAGTTCGCAGAGAGGAATGAAAGTATTTAGCTCGAACATTTCCGTTTCCCGTAAGAATGTGGAGAGAGTGCAAAAAAGGTTCTTGCTTTTTCTATGGTGAATGTCTTTAGAGAGAAACAAATACGCAGAAAATACCTTTCTGAAGGGATTGTTGGAACACCTAAATTCTGGACGGATGGTCTGCTTGGAAGAGATAATGTCCTGCGTTTAAGAAAACTCCAGAATTTTCCTTTCTTATTTGAGCATGCAACCGGAAGCGGATGGAGGTTAGAGGGCCCCCCAAAGGCCCTCAACTAATATGGACCACCATTGTCTACCGCGGCACGTGTTCTACGCGCCGGACCTCTATACACTTTTGAATGGATAGTATGTTTCAATCTTTATTGGGGCCCTCCACCAGACAAGGACCCCCTCCTGACGAGGGGGGCCTCCTCAGCTGGTGTCTATTATACCTAATTATAAGGCCGTGGCTCTACGGGCAGCGAATTGCCGCGCCTAGGCGCGTGTTTCGCTGCCGAAAATCTGCTGCTCGGGGGTGGCTCCACGGGACAGTAAATTACTGTCCCTAGGAGCAGCGGATTGCTGGCGGTCGCTGTTAGCAGCTGTGAAAAATAGACCCTAATCCTTGCTGCGCGGCATGACCTCGAAGCCGTCGTACAAACGCGTCCTATCGACAGCAAAATGTGGCGTGTGGAGCCACCCTCATTCAATCCTATGGTTCTTATTTTCGGTCAGTAATTCGCTGCCTCTAGCGGCAGCGAAACGCTGCCCGTGGAGCCACGGCCTAAATTTGCCCCTGTGAATTGAAGTCAGAAGGGTGTCATTATGTGCTGTTAGGTGAAAAACTCTATAGCATAATCTTACTGGACATAACTGTAAATCATGATAATTGTTCACCCAGCCATTGCCGTAGATTCTATAAGTGTTTCCCCTTATCATACAAAAATGGCGAGGAAGAACGGGCATCTGTGGTCGAGATAGAAAGCTGCTGACCACCAGAGTTAGGTGGTGCTGGTCAACATGTTTGCGCGCCAGATCTGATAACCAGACGCTCCGTGCATGAATTGGGACCATTGTTCGCTCTCTCTAATTGAATTTCTGCGTTCTGCTTAACCTGCGGTTTAAATTGCTTATCTAACCCCAAATCCTTGACCTTTACAGATGGATATCCCTCTAAGGTTCCCCTTGTTCCATCTTCGTTATTCTTGAGCCTGTTTAGGTCCAGCTCCGAGAACTCTGACAATGACGTTATCATTTCTGAGAGTTATTGTTCTCGAGATATGAATATCGCATAACGCTGCACCAAGTCGTAAATTCTAAGCCCCAACCAGCCGAATGCGAGATATTCTGGCTAAGCGGTGAAAGCTCTTTGCACGATTTTCGAAATGTGTTATTACAACGAATCCTTTTCGAATTAGCATTTGAAATAAATTTTGAAAAGTTAGGTTGAGTCGGGCTTAGAATTTCATTGCAAAAGAAACTTACGTAAATTCTGATTTGACAATCCCGTAATTATAGCTTCTTCGGACACATCGATCATAGTTTTCGTGTGTTTATTTTAAATGCGATTCAAAATACAATATGGTACCTCATCCCACCAGACTGAACCCAACCCAATGATTGTTATTCCAAAATGCTAAGTTGAAAGACATCATTTCATTAACGCAATGGCCAAACTGAAAGTTTCCTTCTGGTATTGCGAAATGTCCACTCCGTGGACTGACTATTTTATTTCGCGCATTGTCCGAATTCGGCAATTGTGAATAACGTATTCATTTACAGATTCACCCTGCTAAGCACTGGTGGCGAGTGGTATGGGATGCATTAACACCGACAAACATACCGAACACTGTAGCCTATTGGCCTCTGTAGAGATTCACGGCAATTATAAAGTAATGAAAGATATTTTTAAAAGGAGTGAGTCATTATGTTTCGGAGACATAATTTTATCCAACTGGAAAGTAATTTGCAGCTATGTTGATTGGGGCTGTGAAATCGGAATCGATTTAATATGGAGTAGGATGAATTTACCGATCTATTCTTACCGATTGGAAAGCATCAGTGAATGTGTTTCTTATTGATCTATTTATTTCTCAGAGAAAATCAACCGAACCGGTTACCGAAAAACCGTTATATTTGGTCAGAGTGAAACCCGAACTGAAAAAAATTAAGCCGCTCAAATGATATTTGGTGCTATATTGCGATCAGTTTACAATAAAAATAAGTAAATATCTATGTTTATTGTAAAACTATTGCAATAAATTATTTTGTTGAACAAAAAAAAATAAATAAAATCCTTGAACAGTTACCGGAAACCGTTATTTTTTCCGTTGGTGTCGTAATCCCAGATTCTTATCAAACGTAACAGAGGTTGCATTTATTAAATATGCGACGGTCACTTGCAACTCTCTTATTAACGTTTAAATAACATGACATATTACTATTTCTTTTATATCTAAAATTTTCTTCTACACTTTGATTAAGAGAAATTCTATTGAATTGACTCATTTAATATAAATATAATGGGATATATTATTTATCGGAGAAAGCAGAGCTGATTCGAACCGGTCTGACGGCTGCTACCGGAGCGAAACCGGAAGCAATTGGATCCCGAGATTGTTTGCGGATTCCTATCACGATTGGAGTTTGGATTTTCGAAAAAATTATCGGCACAGAACTCATCGATGAAGTAAATGATGTCATGATTCCAGCTAGCAACGAACGCAAACTCTGCGAACATTCGCTGAAGCATCATATGGTCAGGAAGACCTTTCTAGATCATTCGATCCAGAGCTTTGATTACGTCAGCAATAATGAGACTGGGAGAGATGTCCGCATTAATCGTAAATGGACGTTTTATCTGTAGGAATTACTCAGCCAATCACGAGATACATTTATGATCATGAATTACGTAATGCATTTATCTTCTAAACGTTTTCTGCAAGTTTTATGCGTGGATTGAAAAACGAATGAGACGGATTTGAAATCTTCTGTCTCGAGGATTTACATCCGCAAGAAATTTTAGATCCATCGATTATTGTCATGAATTTTGATGGATTTTTTATGTACTGAAGATGCATGTAGCCGCATGAATGTGAAAATTCAAAAATCTTATCCTTGTGTTGAAGTTGGGCCATTATGTAGTAAGCATGCGGCAGCCGATTAACTGTAGAAGGTGTACCTTACACACAATGTACACATTCATACAGTATTTAAAGAATGCCATCCGGTGTAAAGAGAGTGTAAAGTACCGATATATTTTTCCTTTGTTATCTACCTCAAATACAGTAGATGCGTAGTAATCGTCTAAGGACTTTACATTAAGGTCTTAATCTAGCGTAAGCTCTTCTTCACGTTCCAGGCAAATTGCTGATTTGACAAATTCATTAAGGAAGGATCGCTCTACTTTGAATCCACCAATGGCTTGACTGTAAAGTATTGATATCTTCAAATGCCATGCTCAGCTTTCTTGCGAGGAAATGATGAATAAGCATTACTGAATTATGATGTTACTAACGTGTGTATCTCATCAGATTTTAACCGTGAAGCTTTTTCTCCCTACCTTCATGAACGTGACCCGGACAAAGAGCGCTACTAGGAGTGATAGTCATTTTCTGCCGGAAAATTTCACTAAATTTTCATTTATTTTAACCAAAATCTCGCCATTACGACTCGGTAATAATATTTCACGACAAAATGAAAATCTTTGTTCAATTTCCTTTCTTATGGCGTATGTCTCGATTTCGTATGATTATTATTTCTAATTTAATAATGCAAAAGCAATTAAGCCTGCAGCCGATAAAAGATAAGTGATTACGTTGGTTACGTGCAATTTTTATGGGAATGCTTTTTCTTGCCTGGTTACGAACTGGGGAACTTTAGATAAATAAGAAGTAACCAATTATCTGAGCAGGAAGTGCGTTTAACAATCTTGAAAGTTTGAAAGTTGTGCAATTTATGGTTCTAACGAAGAAGTGAACATTGTATCCAAAACACCAAAATAGGCCATTTTTGTTACCCATTTAAAAGTTTACAATGATTATATTTATTAATTCAATGCACTGAATGGGGATCATAACCTGAAATGGGATATGCCTGGCCACCCAACCTTCATCCCATCAGTTTCGCATATCGAGGTCCGAAATGAAGAAAATGGAAATATTTCTTATTCATTCAATAGATTCAAGAAGTCTCCAATTTGCATGGAAAATATATATTTTTAGATTAACATACATAAATATCTCTTAGGCAAGCAATGAAGTGTTTTTCTATATCATCACCAGAGATACATCCATTCTGAAATGACAATCGACTGAGTTTAAATAAATAAATTACTACCGATATCGATCTAAAACGAACTTTATCAGAAGATACGCTTCGATGCTCTTTTAAACGTTTAAGAATTGGATTTGAGAAAGCACTTGATAAATCGCGATATCATCGTTAATTAGGACGTGTTATTGTTATTAAAAGCAAATTTCAAAAGACTGAACCAGATATATCTCAGCCATTCCCTTTCGATTGATTCGGGAACTTCGTCCCATGTCTTCATTTTCCTATCAAATATCTATAGTACGGAAAGTTTCTAAGATAAAAGTTCATTGGAAAAAGTTTCTGTAACTCTACTTTTCGCTACCCTCCTTCGTTTTCAGAACGAAAACTTCCTGGTGACGTTCACTCGAAGCAGGAAAAAGGCGCAAAATATTCGTTTAGAATGCTCTCCACCCAACATCTGAGCCGGAAAAGAATGGTACAACGGAATACGCGACGGAACGTGATTGGTAAGAAAGTCACAGGAAAAAAGTCACAAATTTTAACAAGTCACAATTTTGATTAGGCTCTTTTTTCTTCTTCTTTGTTCGTTCCGTCCTTGGACGGGTTTCAACGAAACTTTTGCCTCCACAGCATTCTGTCTTGGGTATCTCTCTTTATCTCGATATATTTCCTTCCTTTTTTGATGTCTGTTAGCAGACATCAAAATCAGGCAGAGGAATCCGGCCGGGATCCGGCAGAGTCCCCAGAGAATCTCAGATAGCCAGAGAAATAGTGTCCATCAACGGGATCATCACATCCACCCCACCAATCAGCACCCAAATTAGACACGGTTCTGGAGACAAGGATTTCCCCAAGTGGAGATTCCTTACTTTTTTTCCGAGAAAATATTCCAATGCAAAGATGTTCGAGATTGGAAAGAAATGGGCGCTTACGTTGCCTTTATTTGTGCAAGCATGGATGTATCTTGCTATTGGAGACTTGCAGGTTATATCCATACTTTCTTTCTCCAAACGTGAATACCACCCTCAAAGTTAATCATTGCTACCCCAACGCCCCTCTTTGCTTCTCGTAAGGTTCTTGCGAGTTTTGAAGAACAATTTCTTCATCAAAAATTCCGCAATATGTGTGAACCGAAACTGGAGCGGAGTAAATAGCAGTTTTTCGGTTCAGGTACGATAATGTTTTCGGTTCGGGTTCGGTTTTCACTCCAGAGAAAGTAACGTTTTTATTCGGTATCGCTTCGTATTTGGCTCGGTGCCCTGGCCTCACTTGGATTATACATGCAGGTCATGGGACCTGCCAACAAGTGTTGTGTTCGAAAACTAGATAAAGCCCATCGAAAGGCAATTTGTCGAGAATTATTATTGCCTTATGGGTATTACGTACGTAATGACGCAATACATTATAGTTAAATTATGTAAGCGATACTAGGTGGAACTTACTCATATTTTTATTGAGTTAAAAGTAGTTCCATATATTTACCTCCTCTGCGAATGCACACTCCTCCGCTTCCGGAAAATTTTCTGCGTTGCGTAGCGACAGGCAACGAATGACCTCCTTCTTCAGCTAAAAAAAGCCTCATCAGCGAGAAATTCGATTTTCCGCAGCGAATCTGACTTTGCCAGGCGATAACTCGTGTGGTGATGTATGCGTGGGAGTCTTGGAAGTGTATAACCTAATACCTGCTCCGATTTTTCACTTAGATCGATAGAAATTTGGAATTCTGACTTCTTCAAATGTAAGAAGTAGGGAATATCTTGCTATCAGCTATGATTACCTTTGATTCAGCGAGTAATTCACTGTCAATTTGACAGTGAAATTTTCTCAGCATTACGTACAATTTTAAGCGAGTACAACGGAAGAAGACATATATTTATACGATAATTTAAATTTAGATAGCTTGTGTTAATTGAATTGTTTATATTTTGGTGGGCATATTTTTATTCGAAAATTCGCAAAACCTCTTTTACCACCAACTACCACGTCTTCCTCTGCCAATCCTCTCCTCGGCGCTAGGATGTGCTTCCGACACCACTTCCTCTGAACTTCCCAGAAGAGCATAATCTTCTCTCTTCCCAAAATCCCTTCTTCCACACTTCCTCTGGTCCATTCTTTATCATTGATTGACACCCCTTCTGCTCTGATCTTTATCGGTGGCCCAACTTCCATCCCCTCTCTCTCTCTCGACAATACATAGGGACATATTGCAGCCATTTCTTCTAACATTCTCTCGTTGACCCTTTCACGGTATATTTCATACAGTGCAAACTTTCTCTAAATCCTCCCAATAGTGATGGGCGAATGGTAACTACTCGTTACTTAGATATTCGTTACTCCTTCGGATCCGAAGTAATGAGTACTCATCCTAAAAATACTCGTTACTCGAGTAATCGCTTGGCGATTATCAACTGTTGGGGAGTAACTACTCAAGGAATGAAACTGCTTCTGTAGGTTCTCGGATCCGAGGGACTCAAGAACGTCAAGAACCTAAGACTGGGAGAGAGACCGAAACCTGTGAATCTTTATTACATCCCGTTAACAGATATGTGTTCACTATCGACAGACTAATTAAATTGTAACCCGATGCATAATATTCTAAAAATCTCAAAATTCTGTATGAAACGTATTGAGATGAGTACATTCATTCAAATATTTATGTTTTAAAAATCTTGAAGAAATCAAACATCTGGTGACCTACAATGATTCTGAGTTAATGTAGAAATCAGCTTACCCTAAAATTTATAAAGGTTACCGAATACTAACTACTCATTCGATGACTACCGAAATCCGGACGAGTAACGATTAAGCACTTAAGTAACTACGCATCCAACGATCCCTACAATCAACTCGATCTGGGTCATCGCAGAAGTAACGAGTGTCTGCTCGAAAAGTAACGACTAGTAACGATAACAAGGAAGTACCGGAAGAGCCCACCACTGCTCCCAACCTTCCGCTGCACACTTTTCTTTGACCCAGGTCAGCAACTTTAGCCCCTTCTTCATCCATAAGTGTGGAACGAGCCCCTATACAATTCACAGTGGAAACAATAGAAGATGGGATGCTTATGGCGGAATTTGTACCACTTCTTACCTTAATTAACTTGTACAAATTCATGGTTAATCGATTTCTTCATTTAACTCATAGCTCTCTCCTATCCTTCAACACCTTCAAAAAGAATACGAAAACTTAATCACTTTTCACGTTATAATAGGTGCATTTGATCTGTGACCGCAACAAATACATTAATTTCGAGAAAATAAAAAAAATTATCAACTCACTTAAGTTAGAAACTTAGTAGCTAAAATGTTAGAGAAATTCAATTTAAAATAATGCTATCTTTATAATCCATTGCTTAATAAAATTTGGGCATAGTCTCCCAAAATCAATGTGCTATAAAAGAGGATTAAACATCCAAAATTAATTCCGTATTAATTCCAATGCCAACCCTATAAAAATAAAAAGAATGGCTTAAGATAACCTTCACACTCACATTCGCTCACTACCTATTAACAGCACACATTACGTACAAGCAACTACACTTATTACCATTACATAGGAAGAACTGTGATAAAGACATTTTATATTGTTTCATATAAAAAGTTATTGGCACATTAAATCAATACTCAATCTCATCATTGTTTACGTTTCTTTCTCCTTCTCCTTCACTTCTACCTATCCTAACAGCAGTTTCATTGCTTCCTAAATTAATGTGCTAACCTTAATCCATAGAACTGAGTCATCGTTCGTCAAAAATCGGAACCCGTTTCACCATGTTATCGCCTGTGAATGCTCCCACTAAGCACAATATGGGCCTTGTTTGCACTGCATCACCTTACTGTATACCTAACTGCTAGAGATGTGTCCTTTTCCCTACCCTTTCTCGAGTGGGCGCAATCCCCTGCTATAAATATGGGACGAAGCAGCAGTCTCGTACCCCGAAACGCCCACGCACCTTCAGCTCAGCTACCTGTCAAGGCGTTACCCTATCGAACTATGAGTGGCTGAGTAATCTCCCACGCCGGACCCCTAAGCAGGGGCTGATCTATTTCTCCACTTTTCGTGGACGAACGAAATAAAGCTTACTGAAAGACTGTACGCATATATATCGGCCAATCTCTTCCATAATAACTAAGTCGCATCACGACAATCTAACAACTCGGTTGTTTGCTTCCGTCGAATTAAGCGTTTCGATTTTTCACTATCGTAACCGAGTGAATATATTCGATTGTTAGAATCGAGTGATTTCCTCGTTGGGGAGAGGAGAGAGAACATAATGATTCTATTCGATATTTTCGCTCGTTTACTTTATGCGCCTTCGAGAGGTGAGGATCGACCGAATAGAGCTTTAATACCTGAGCGTTGCATCATCCGACCAATAGAAGTCCTTTGCGAGGTAATAAGGTGCTGATGAAGAAGATTTGCATGTTTGCCTCATCATCTTTGATGGTGTTAGATCTTCTCAATCTTAATGTGGTGAATAACGCGCTGATTTCAAAGAGTGAATGAAACTTTTCTAATTTATAACAGATACTGAAACGTATGAAACTATTGCAGTAATAATAGAGTATTATACTGAACCTGTAATTATAGGATTGATTTTTTGAACAGAATTTATTTCTTCCCCAGTTATAATAATGAAAAGGAATAAATATGAAGATCTGAAAATTAGTATTGGTTGCTTGCTTATATGATTTTTATTATGCCTTACTGAGTCATAATATTTTTTAAATTGTGAGTAATGAAAGACGAGTAAACGTTTTAACAAATACCTGAAACCACGTAATTTCCCGTACGTACAGTTTTTCCAATCGCATTTTTATCGGAATATTCATCATTATTTCCTTCTTAGAAACCTCTATAATGTTTCTGATGGCGAAAATGAGGTGACAAATCACTTTTTCGGAAGTACAAAAATCAAATTCATTTGGATTTTTACCGCAACGTGAGAAAAACGCAACTTAAAGACATGAGAGATGATTCGAGAAGCTGCCTGGGCAAAACCTCGGTAGCTTGCGAAATCACTGGAATGAACGCAGCTGAATAACTATTTGATTGTTTTTCGTACGATCGATCGTCCCATATCTGCCCTCCCCACCACGGTGTGGCCACGCATGTCGCTGTGATTCGCTTGCTAGTTACGACGCATTTTCCTCATAGTCGCGCGCAGCACTGATTATTTATTAAAGGGACGCTTCACGAGAATACCTGTCCTTCAATCATGCGATATCAAAGCCCGATTCAGATAAAGATACCTTCAATTCTGAATTCTCTCACATATATATATCACCCAAAAGAACTAAATTCTGAAAACTATGCTTCTGGAAATGTTGAAAATGAAAACTTTGTTTCCTTTTCGATTCAAATCCTGTATTTTAACCTCTGATGGAATTTCTATTTGGTGCATCTAAGGGGGGTAGTGGCCCTGACCTGCCACGCGCCGAAAGGCTGCTTGCAGGGTATTTATGTAGATGTAGATGTAGCCAGGGGCCAAGAGTCATTAATAATAATAATAATAATAATAATAAATCGTCTTTATTCGGGCGAGATTGAGACTGAATAGTCTCTTCTTACATCTAACCCTTCGTCAATTTGAAAGAAAGAGATAGCAGAAAAAAAAGTGCACAGAAGAAATTTATATTGTGGGCTTAAAAACCTAGGATAGGAAAAATAGCCCACAGCAGGAAAACACCCCAGAAGAGGGTGTGAAAAACCTGCGAAACCTACAGATAGATAAGAAACTGAAATTTATAGAAAAGGCTGGAATCAAAAAGCAAGGAACATATTCACACTTCAAACTGCATATAAAATAGTCCATAAAAGAATAACAGTTAGTAAAAGGATAACATGAGATAAGATATTAAAAAAAACACTGAAAACACAGAATGTTATAAATGGAAATGGCAAAAAAACTAGTATGAATACAGAAAAAAGAAAAAATAATAAAATAAAATGAATAAGCACAAAAAATCACTATCATTTAACAACTTCGTCAATGTTCTTTCGAAGAGTCATTTAGTTAACACGTGATGATCCAGGGGCGAGAAAATATTCACCTTTGCAATAATGGATACAGATTAACATTTCCATATGTATCGCGTGAGTTATCAGTGAAACTTTATGTATGTAAACATTTACGTAATTATTATCGTTTTCATAATCACGATGAATGAGCATTTCGTAAGCGCTGTAGTCATTCTTTGTCATATTATGCCACTTTTATTAAGATTACGAAGCGAGAAGGAAATTGATTAAATATTTAAAATTGTTTCTTCATAGCGGAAAAACAAAAATTAAATTGTTTCTCTATATAGTACATACAATCCAAGTTTCTGGAAAGTGTAATCATTTCACAGAATCTCAAAGATGAGGGTCTCGGATACTTGCTTTTAGCGTTGGATTTTTTCATTGATTCATTTAGTGAAAAACCATATTTTCAAGCAATTTATTCATCCCATAAAAGATATGTTGCTAATGTTTACAATTAACCCATCGTAAAACGCGCAATTTACGCCTCACAGCAACAACTCGTGAGGCGGGGATGTGACGGATAATTAAAACACTAAAACATGAGAATAATAGGTTACAATGAAACGTGGAGTTCCTTCAAGGAAATGTGACAATTATTAAGTTGAGTGCGAAAAAATAGAAGATGGAATATCGACGGTCGGGAATTCCTTCCAGGCGTGTGCTACTCGGGTTAACAGACAGAATAAAAACCGTTTCAAATCGTGAAATTAACTCCAAAGATTTTTTATTTCTCAAGAAAGCGCATCTTTCCTCTAAGATTTATAATATACAATAGTATATTAGGTTATCAATGGACATATCTAAGGTTAGTTATTATTAGTTTATAGAAATCGATACCTTTTATCAGCTCACCGTAATGAAAATGAATTAATAAACATTGCAATTTGTGATTAATAAATTGAATCGTTTCGAAAGAAAGCAAAAGCTTACTTAAATTGAAGAGAAGTAAGCAAAAATATTCTTTGTTTCGATAACACTATTTTTAAATCCTCTATCCTTTTATTACTCCAAAATTTGGAACATCCTACAGAGATTTCTATCATTTAAGCGAATATATAGTTATGAATAATTGATTGCGAATGAATTTTATATTCTATCCATATTTGATTCTAGAACGTTCAACCTTTAAATGGCGCGTGGGACGCCGGCGTTCCGCAGTTTATCTGATAAGCCTGCTGTGTAACACATACTTCGCCCACGCCCAATTATTCCACACGTGGCAGAGATGCTTTCTTTGTCTTGCGGAAAGAAATATGATGGCATTATAGAGGCATACCCCTCTTCATCACGACCATAGAGTTAGTCTTTCATTTCGGTGTGGAGGGACTGTAAACAAATTTTCGAGTGGGCCTCTCTCGAAATGGTTGAACTCGTATGGACGATCTCTTTTCTAATCTAAACAGATGAAAGAAACGCTATGAGTAAGCCCTTTCCCGAAAGCCTCTTGCATGTTATTTTCTTCTTTTATCAAGTCCGTATGGTCCGTATCATTTAACATACTTTCAACCAAGCACGTGTAGTTGATCAATAGCTCTTCTGTTACTCGGAACGTATAGCAACGCCTTCGTTTTTCTACGAAATCATTTCTTACGATATCTGTAATTTTCTTTATAATCTCTTAAAATGCCGCCGAGGTGTAAAAGCCTGCAAGAGGAAATCGAAGTGCTTTTCAGTTCAGATTTAGGTGATTACGAAGATGATGGTGAGTCAGAGAAGGAAGAGCCAACGGTTGCTGATTCCTGAGAAAGTGTTATGGAGATAATGATTATGCTTTTAATATGGAGAGTAATTTTCAGGCAGTATATCTCTAGAAAGCATGTTTCTTTGTGTAAAAATGTGCAAACTGTGCGTCTAGAGCGGATATTCTTACGATTAGCAGTATTACGATTCTTACTCTCACAATCATTAAGCATTTAACCCCCCTTGATCATGTAGGCATAGTCTCCGGAATGTGCATTGGGAATGTCTGAAAATCGGTCCGAAAACCGATCAAAGAAAATTTACTATGGTAGAGAATATAAATTTAAAAGTAAATGTTTAGAATCGCTATTGATGAAAGTTGAGTGACTGCTTAGTTATAACAAGTTGTATTTTTCACGCATCTCTCCAGTGTGAATTACAAAGGCATGGAACACACTATTATATTAATAGACAGTTTCAATAAGTTCTCCACAGTCCTTTTAATATCTGACGAACACATAATTTACTTTGATTTAATAAATACTTTTTACCGGTATTATACGAAAGAAAATAATCTGGGAAAATTAGAATAAAGTAAATAATCACCAACTTATGAAATGTCATTCTCAAAGAGAGGGGATAAGCGTCCGTAGCGGAGCTCGCAGTCAAAGAAATAAGTGATCATGTAATGCCAAATAAGATTTTAAATACAGAGTGAGACTGTGAGACCCAGTTTCCGATCTCTTTCCCAGGAATAGAAGACATTTTGCAATCAAGGATAGCAATATCTGCGTTTTGTTTTCCATGTAGGTGCAGGTGAAGCTCGAGGAAAGATGTTTAACGTTTTTAATAAGTCAAGTGGTCCGCTGCGTTTCCCAGGGGTATTGCTATTTCGCGGTGAGGTCCGTCATTGACTCCATAACTACAGTCCAAACATAACAGCATCGCCAACAAATTATTCAATAAAAACTAAAGAGATAAGGTATTTTCAAGGGTGTTCTTGACTCAATGTTTGTGCGAATATAAAACTCAACAAATTAACTCAGAGATATGGGACAAAAACTGACTAAAATAGTTGTGATACTCATATTATATCTCATAAGATGCGGAGACAAATAAAATAGCAGTTCAGGGCTGAAAACAACATGCTAAGAGTAAGAATAGTTTTACATCGGCGAATCGATGCCCTAGCGAATTTTGTTTCAAATATATCATATGCCTTCTAAACCACCTAATCTTAATTGTTTACAAAAATCAAGATTGAGAGAACCCCTTAGATGGAAGGCGAGCGAGAAAAAACTTTAGTGGATAGTTTAGGCTTTCCCTCTTCGTTTGCAAATTTTACGGTTCTCATTCCTCAAAGGCGGACAGTCAAAGGGTGATTGTCATTGAGTAATTGAAAATGTAGTGTAGGAAAACTTTCCGGAAAGCACAACCACAAACCAGGCAGTTCATTCAGTATGGAGTTCGGTCTTTAATATTTTATATTATTATTTTACATACATCCCCTGCCATATCTCTTAGGCCGATGATTAAATAATTCCAGCGATATATGGCAGAACTTATCCTTGTTTAAATGAAATTAAAAAAAACAAAACTTGAATATATTCATATCGATGCTGTCAGTTTAGAGGTTATTATCTTATCTTCAGGAAACCAGAAGATAAGTGTGAGATGCGAAATAAGGAACCGAAAAGCTTGTGGGAAGGGAGGGGAAATGGTTAAGCGCATTAGAGGAGGAACTTTGAGATTTCCTTTGGAAATATATTAGTTAGGGGTAAAGAGTGGTTGACAGAAAGGATATACGACGACAGGTGAAGCGGACAGAGGGAATGTGAGAGTTGAAGCAGCGTCTATTTGGAAGAAAGGGGAGGGAAGGAAGGCAATGATGTCGGTTTGTTAAGAAAAATATATCTAGAACTGCACAGCCGAAAGATTTAAAAATTCTATTATAGCTTTTAATGTACAGTTATATGGTGAGGATTTCGAAATTTAAATTTCTACTCCAAAATATCTGAAGAACAAGATACTACGTTATGGGTTACGAGAAGGAGGACGTAGGTAAGGGAGTGTGGAATTAAGTTAGATAGCTATATTGCGAAAATGTATTCATTGGCAGAATGTATTGAGTGATGAAGGCAGTGGTGGATCTGTAATTGTTGCAACTGGTCAAGTTTTTTTATCTTTAGGTAGAGTTTAGTATTACCAAGGAGAAAGAAGCATTGAGTTTACTGCCAGTGACATAGATGACGAAGTAAATGTTTCCCGATTTCTTCAAGTAGGAGTTCCTATATATATTCTTCTGCCCGTTTTTGCAAATTCCTCTCAACTTGCCCCACGCAAAAAATATTGCAGTTATGGCTCGTGCGGTTTATATATGAGTTTCGTTCCCTAAAAATCCGCGCAATTAGAGATATTACTGTACTGAGAAGTATAGATATCGCTACTCTGAAGTACCGCCAAGCTAAGGGTGGCAAAAATTTAAAAAATCAGACAGGATAATGTTTTGTATGGGTAGATAAACTGAGTGAATGTGTATTCATAATTGCATTTCCACTTGAACTCACACATCTTTAGAGCGCTCCAGTTTTTCCAGTTAGTTCGATAGCTGAAAAAAGCAACTGCAGTCATCTAATGTTAGCTATGAATCGTAACATTAATTACCAGATTAAAGGACAACACACAGAGAAGACCTGGAATGAGTCTATTCTTACAGTGTAGAGAAAAAGATGGGACTTCATTCCCATATGATTCATCATTATTGACTAGAAAAACTGGAACGCATTATAGATGTAAATTATTTCGCTTGATTGAAAATACTGAATGGCCTATAAAGAAATCGCATGTAGAATATCATGAGGACGAAAATTTTAAAAAATATAATTTTCTTAAATAATATAAATAAAAAAAAGCAAAATTCCTTTATGCCCATCAAATATTAATTGGTAATATGTATCAGTGTAAATGTGAGTTACAAGCAAGGAAAAAATAATGTAGCAAAAATAAACATACACATATTATGAGAATCGTTATACGAAAAACTAAATTACTCACTATACTTATAGGGCGAATGCTACCATAGAATCAAAGAAAACTCGAGTTTCCCAAAGGATGTTGAACGTAAAGTAGGGAGTAGGTCCATGAGAAAAGGGAAAATTTTGATAAGAGTGGCCATAGAGAGTTATCCCAACCCCTTTGCTTTCTAGCCTCTGTAGAGACTTGAGGGGGCAGAATACATTAGGATTTCTCTGAGGATGCTTGTTAACACTTGGCCATAAAGAGAGCGGGATTGACGATACGCAGAGAACAGTTGGAGAGTGTAAGCCATTATTTACATAAAATATGCGCCTTGGACAGCCTCTCAAGGTTTTAGGCATTCATCTCTTCGAAGTAGAAGGAGAGGAAATGGTGTACTCCTAAACCATCAGAGTTGCCCCGCCAATTTGAACCGAGTTGTTTTCTTTATGGTGGGAGAGAGTTACAAGATTGAAACGAAACTCGTTTGAGTTTGTTTTTCATTTTATGGGCTTTGTTTATCACATTTTTTATTTTGTATTCCTCTGCCGTGTTTAAAGCTTTAACAATAACAATGGAAGCCCAACCGGAAATGGCGTCATGGTCGAGGCGTGCCGTTCTCATGATGAGGTCTAAGATAAGAATTCGTCACATTTCAGGCGCGTTTTTCCGTCACTTTTGCTCTCTTGATCTTTTCCCTCTTTATTTTCTATGCGAGCCTATGCCATCACTCGCAGCGATGACCTAATTTTATTGTTTCGGTTAATGTAATCGATCCAAACTGCAATATGGGACTCGGAGAGAGCGGTGGAGGGATGCACCAACTGGATATAAATAGAAGCGTGATTGCTTTCAATCGTTGTTGCTGTGTGCCAATTTACTGAATCGAAAAAGTCATTTCCATCTTTCCTCCAATGTCATGAAGTGATCACGTAAATTTTATTGGTCCGTGCATTACTTACGGGGGAATAGAGAGAGTAGTTGCGATCTTTGCGTGTAACAGAAAGTTGTCGAAAATTGATTTTGAAGACATTCATCATATAAGGAAACGAATAGCTCGCGCTGTTTCCCCGTGAGTAATACACGGTGCCGTAAATTTTACGTCGTCTCTTCATGACGCTAGACCAAGCAGCACATTTTTGCTCAAATATAAACTACTTGTAGATTTCTTAAATAGAATTCTTAAAATCTTATTCATAATTCTTTTTACAGCGAACTCGAATTTCCAGGAATACCCCAAAGAGTGCTGAACACCTGGACGGAAACTTAAATTTTAAAACAGCCACCTCGCGGTCACTTGACAGGCTCCCACTAGGAGGCCTCTGTTCTAGGTTCGAAGGAGGTTACAAACGCAGTAAATTACTGTTCTAGACTAGCAGCAGAATGCCATCGGTCACTGTGGAACAGCTGCTGGTAAAGTTGGGTACCGTGGTTTAAATATTTCTTCGCAGTGTATTAAGTTCTCCATCTTCATCGGTGATAAAAATAACCCCGAAAGAATGTGGAATTTTTTCAATGTGTTGTGAAATTCATTTCTATGCCTTGCGTACCAAGGTTAGAATAAATTCACGAAGACCAGGAGCATATAATTGAAATCCTGAGTAGTAGGCTGAATTTAAGGAAATAATGCTCTGTTAGCGTATTCTTTGCCGACTTCTCTGCCGTCGTCGATTACGTTTGCATCAGTGTTGGATGCATCCAATGATCTCAACCACAGCAAGTGAAAATTTTACGTGTTAACGATAAACAAATATCATGAAAGGCTCGGAGGGTGCAATTAAGTGACGACGGTATCGTTTACGAAACGAAAGATTCCTTAGGTTTATTTGTATTGCATATTATATCAATTACAAAATTTTAATTGTATAGCGTCAAAGCTAAATATTTTAGCAGACCTTATGTAAATTTCTTCCCTTTTTGTCTAAATTTCGCAAATTTTTGTACCTCTTCCGGAATTCGTAAACATAAGGACGATAATAAACTCTTAATGATATTTATATCTTCTCGATTTGAAGAAATGAGAATAAACTATTCAAAAATTACATACTTAGGTAATGTAAGAGAATGCGAGTAGAACAATTACAAAAAAGGGAAAAAGTAGAAGTTATCGTAACTGCCTATAGAGCCGACATCGAATTGCTGCCAGTGTAGCTGAGGCCTTGTCGTAAAGCTGCTTTGAGTAATGGAGTGCTAATTCCAAGGCATTTTAATTTTTGTGGCTTGGAATTTATTTCTTTGCGCTCATTGGTAAACGTCGAACGCTTACTCCGCAGATGGGAACATTACACAGTTATTCGAATCATTTTCTTCTGATTTTGTTTCTTATACAATGGCGAACCATTGTTTTAAGACGAAGTCGTTAGAATGTGTTATCATACTATACGTGGACACTTTGTACCCGTGTCAAGGTGTTGAAATTGCTATGACTTGATTACTGCTAGGTAATTTTATATTTAAGGGAAAATTAAAATTTCCCACTCGTCTGTGTGGGATGGAAGCGTACTTGCCTGATTGCGCATGAAAGTATATAAAAAAGATTCAATGGAAAAATGCCTATGTGAATAATACGATAAGAGTCCCGTGTTGCTCTAGTATTTATCCTTCACTCAAATATGTGATGATTCTGCTGAATGAATCATACGGAAAGGAAATTAATTATCAGAATGCAACCTATACCCATTTGAACGAATTCTTTTCAATTTTACTTCATCTCCTCCACCATTAAAAGACTATTGGCGGATTAACTGTGCAAGTCTCTCTTGGCAGCCATAAAAAAACTGTCTCACAGTCACGCGTTCATTAGAAAATATCCGAACTTTAAAGATAGCTTATCGTTTCGAAGGAGACGTTATCCATATCTCTGAAGGGGAAAAAGCTGACGGGAAGGAGGATATCAAGAGATAGTACGCTTTCGATATTTCGGTGACCCATAGTGTAGCTTCGGAAAAAAGTTGTGGAAAAAATTCACCATTTTGAATAGGGAAAAAGTCACAGTTGATTTCCGGTGGCCGGTTATAAAGTCGCAGGAATATGTTCGCAGAAAAAAGTCACAATTTTGCAGGCGGTATAAGTGAGCATACGCCATTATCACAATAGCTCACACAATACAATGTTATTATTGTATAAAATGCAGCAATTTTCATTAGTCAGATCATAATTAGTGCCTGCGTTAATTTGAGTGGTCAGTTGGGCGCGGGGAATTCTTTCAACTAAAGGAAATCTTGAGAAATAAATTAATAAATCCGTTCCTTATATCTGTGATTTTTCTATTTCTTTTATCTGTTATCACTAATCTCCTGTGCCGTTTTTCAGCTGCATTGATGTTTCGGCGTGGCGTAGGAAGCGTGAATTGGAAGGAAGAAGTATGTTGGGTGGATTAGGAAATTTTTGAATTGTTTTATTACAATTTCAGCATTTTTAATTACCTTTCTATTGAAACGAGAAATAGTCTAATATAGAAATGAGAGCTCAGTGAAAGGGATTGAAAAGGATTAGAGAGACATGGCTTTCTTGGGGGAATATTTAATAGATTATCAATAGTTGTTTAATTACTTTAGAATAGATGGGAGCTCTAGCATAATTTAAATGCTCATTAATATTATTATTTGACCCTTTACTAGGCGAGGTTAGGCCCGAGTAAGCCTCTCTTCCACCTAACCTCGATAATTTATGGTAAATTGAACATTTAAAAATTATATTTCTGTTTTAGGTAAAAAGTTTGACATACCTCAAATTTTCTGTTGTCATCAAGAACATTGGCCAAGATACTTTTAATGGATTTCGATGATGATGCTGATAAGGATGTTTTTGCTACATTAACACGGAAGTGCTAGAAATGGCTGGAGATGAGTGAGTTTCAATTGAAGTAATGACAGAGGCAATATGTGAGTCAGATGTTGTGAAGACAGAAATTTCTAAAACGGTGATTTAAGGTAAGATGCAAGGGAAAAGGGAAGGAACAGCAAAAATTGTTAGATGATATAAAGAGAGAATCAGTTGCTGAGAAATGAAAGGAAGGGTATTGAGTAGGGAATATTAGGATACATGAACCTATGGAAAAGGTATGTCACTCTTGTATATAATACGGGAAATTGCCCCTTTGCTTCCCATTGAATGAGCGACTGACTCAACTTCGTTATTGCCATCAGAGAATGATGAGAACCAAACGTCCGCAGGAAGTTTTTTCCGCCGAGTAGAATAGATGGCATAAGGGTGTTGATGTTAATATTGCCCCTTGCCATAAGGCAGATGCGGTTTGTTTATGAGGTAGAAATGAGAATTTGAATGGGAAGTAAATCGAGAATAAATGGAGAGACTGAGACAGTTCGTAAATAAATGAATGTGGTAGAAAGAAAGGCTGCATTACTAATACGAAAAGCATGATTTAAGCATATGGAAAAAAGATGAGTTAAGTAGCATGGTGAGGTGGAGAATTGAGCGATTATGAGACTGACATGAGATAAAGAGAAAAATTTGGCTGGATGTGGTGAATGATGAAGGGAAAGGAGGTGAAGAGCCAAATTAAAAGAGTTTACGGATATATCTAAAGAGTAAGATGTATTTCCTGAGAGACGCCAGCGGCGTATGGCAGGGTGTATATTAAACACCAGCAGCCTTCCATGATCTATACTGATTTACTTCTCCAATCTCGCCGGAAAGAACGACCAGAAATAACTTTCTATTTTAGCGATAAATTCCTGGTAAAGCTTTGTCGATAACTCTCGTAGGTCACACAATAACTCCCTCTCTCTGAGATATGCACAATGACGGGAAAAAGTTAAAGAGTACTTCAAATGGAAATGTTTTTTTCTGTGTTCAGAGTTCAGAGCCCTCCCGAGACGGGGTAGTCACCCGTGTCTTCGAAGTATTGGAGGGCATGGCGTTCGAGACTCGTCGGAAGCTTCGCAGAGAGACAGAAATTTCGATAAGGGGCTTTGTTTGCATAGGATTCGTTTTGCAGCCGTAAACCCTCTGCTCCTAGAGATAACCCTCCTTTACTGGGCGTTTTCCTCGGCCTCGTGTTAGCTGAGAGGATCCTCTGAGAAAGTAAAGAGCTAGCCGTACCGTAAATATCTACGGAAATGGTAGTCTCCTCGGAAATGAACGAAACGGGTATGCTGCGAAACAATAATAACCCTCAGCCGGCTTTTTGGTTGCATGAAGACAGTGTTATGATTCCATTCCATACCTCCCTCTTTTTTCATTTTCCTGGGAAACACGCATGCCTGCACAGATTTCTATGCATTTCAAATAAATAAATAAATTTTCCTGAGAAAAATGTACACCTGCACACATTTATTTCGGGAGAAAAGTGTGTTTGTTTTTCGCAATAGCCGAGTTCATTGCTCAAAATTGCTTTGCTGTGCATTTGCATTACTATTTACTCCGTTGAGTGAGTACTTCCATTTCCGCAATTATCTAGGGAAGTATTCCTATTTAGATCATCGCGCAAATGACTTATCATGTCTTAGCATTTTGGAATGGCTTTGGCTGGGTCTGGTTAAGTGTTGTTATTATTGGTGGTGGGACATTGCATTTTAATTTTCATCTTCCAATAAACTCCCTCAATCAAGGATTGAAACTCCCGAAGAGATTATTTACACGGTAGGGGCAAATCAGAATTTACGTGAGTTAATTTTTAGATAGAATTCATTTACAATACCCCGTTACTAACCCAAAAACCCAAGTTAGGTCAGTCCAAAATGCTAAGTTGTTATCAATTTTGATATTGCTACATTTCCAATCCGAGGAATGGGTATTTAATTTCGCCCATTGCCCGAATTGCTGTATTCGATGCCAAATTGCCGAATCATTTTATTATAATAATTATGATTGATTTCTTAGGGGAATATTCTTCATTTTCCCAGAAGGAATTGTTTTCCTATTTTTCCATGGAACTTTGGACTTGTTGATCGTGGTTTCGCAACCGCGAGATTCCAAAAACGCAAACCCAGGCGATATCAAGTGTTTATCAGTATAAGTACTTTCCAATAAGCGTTCGAAACATATACTGAAAGATACAGCTTTACCACCGTATTGATATTTTCCTCAACCAGAACAATATTTTCGTATACTAATGCTCAGGCCTACCAATCAAGATAATTGTCTTTATTAAGGCGAGATTGAGACTAAAAGGTCTCCTCCATCTAACCCTAAAATAGGATGTTCCCAAAGAATGAAAGTCTGAAAGTAAGGAGTGAGCATATTGTATACATCTGTAGAATCCTTTTAGATGCAATTATTCTATACCTTAAACTTGAAAAGGTTTTGTTCTTTGCAACGGAATTTGGATTGGCTACCGAGA
Organism: Pachydiplax longipennis; assembly: GCA_036926295.1. Classification (NCBI taxonomy): domain Eukaryota; kingdom Metazoa; phylum Arthropoda; class Insecta; order Odonata; family Libellulidae; genus Pachydiplax; species Pachydiplax longipennis. The sequence goes on along the minus strand of JAVFKF010000009.1, from coordinate 38,592,210 downwards.
AATATTCCACGTTGGAATCCAAAAAATCAGGCTTCTCTAGCGAAAGGGGACAACTTTTTATGTGTATTTACGTTGTAATAAGCGCTTTGGAACCAAGTATTCTAATTAAAGGCACAAAATCTGACTGATTCAGCAGAAAAAGAAAATAAGTCACGACCGATTTCGAGAGTACTCCCTACGGTTGCCGCCTCTCCGGTTTTTGTTTTTATATCCTGTCTTCGATTGTATGAAAAAAATCCCGGTCTCTAGACGTTTTTAGACAGTTAATTGAGACACCTAGAACCTTTTTCGAATAGTTTGAATGTAGAAATAGATCGCATACACTTTTGCCGAAAGAGTTATGCCTGAAATAATGTCGCGATGATGATAAAAGACTTCTGAAATCGGAGCTCTTGACCCTTTCTTTCTCAAGAAACTCGTCTCCTGACGAGTCGCAGATTTGATAACCTCTTGTCTTTCTGCCACAAAATCTCCAATATAATATCTTAAAACCGCTGTATCGAATGTAATTCTTCTGATAATCATTTAATCACATAGTTTCATGAACATTATTTTATGTGTAATACGTTTCCCAAGCTCATATTGCTTGACTAAATCCTGATAATTAGGACTCGATGTAATCCGTTATTTTTGAGGACGAGTTTCAGCAACATTCTTTTAGATTACTGAAAATATCTCATCCGATTCAAAACTAGAGGCAATAACTATGTCAGTTCTTTCATGTACGCCTGGCTGCGCAAAATGACGTGCTTTTTCTTTAGAGATGCAGATGGCTCGACGCGTCGCGAATAAAGTTCAACCGAGGTCTGAATTACGGAAGGGTTATCATCAGCGATGTAAAAAATGCCCTCTTTAGTTCAAATATGCGATATGCAGTAAAACCCGAACCGGGAAAAAACCGCGATATAAGATATATAGCGTCATAGTCATAGCGAGATATCACTATTGTTACGTAATACTGGTTGCCTTCTCGTCGTATTTTTTCAGAATGGTCTGTTTTTCGGACAAAGAGAGCATCTTTTTTATTATTCAATTTTTGGTCATTTTTCACTTCACAATGAAGCAATTTTTACCAGGTAGACAGTTAGGGAAAAATGAAGACTTATTTAACGGCAGTGGTGAGAGACTATTACAGAGATGATACGATCACTCCCAGACTAAGCCCAATGTATATGCTCTCAAATACATATATATTTCGTTTGCTTTTTAAGATTTAATTTTCTGATAACAAAATTGAAGGCCCTTCATTTTTATAACACTGGTATCTATGTTTCTATTGCTAGGTATTGATTCATCTGCTGTTAATTTATAGTCTTGCAATAAGATTTCTTGAAGAGTTAACTTTATTAATTACTAATACTTTTATTGGCTGAAAAAGTAATTAGGAAATATATTTAATATTTTAGGAATATGGATTCATAGATGCAGCTATTCTCTTTAGTATTGGCTATTAGGTACATTTTTAATGATTTAATTTTCCAGAAAGATTTCTTCTAGGTATTATTTATTTGCCATTTTGTGAGCAGCTCAATATCTCAGTATTGATTTCAGGATCAGAAATTTTCTATGAATTATTTGATATTGATATAAATTATTCATTAAGTTATAAGATTACATACAGTTACAAAAACTGTAAAGAAATAAATTACCATGTGAATGTTGAATAATTGATACTTTCGAATAATGATGCAGATTCAATAGCTTCTTCACTTTTGTCATTTTGTAGAATTTGTACATCCTTCTATTAGTGCAAAATTTTATTCTTCACAGTATAATTAGGTTGTGCAATAATTATTTTTCCTCTTACAGAATTATTCTGTTTGCATAAATTTATTTATAATCTGGATTCAAATGCTAGAAATATCTAAAATGTGATGTTTCTTTTCAATTTTGGTATTTGTGATATTACTGAAACATCTAAAACAAAAGATAACAATGATGAATGTTCCAATGAACATGCTGTTTTAAAAACAGCATTCACAGAATTGAAGGTGCTCTTGAGTTTGGTGATGCTACAGAAGCAATATTTCCAGCTAATGTTTGCTGACTTACCAAAAGGAGGAATACATTGGGGGTTTCATGTTCCTGGAAGGAACTGAGATTGTGTCTGTATTATTGTGTGAGTCCTCCAGTACGTAGATCATGAAGCTTTAATTAATAATTAAAGAATTCTTATTCAGTGGGTATCCTCATAGTTGAAATAATAGTTTATTTGCTTCTGTAGTCTTCAGTAGTTTTTACTTTTGAAGTTCTTAGTGGTAACTTTGGAGACTGTGTGACATAAAAAGTTTTTGGTATGGAACTCACAAGTGAAACATGGAATATCAGTTTTATAGCATTCATTTCTCCAATCCTTTTCCATTGAAATACTCATTTATGTTTGATGTTCAATTGAGTTTGCTTAGGATCAATCATTAGTAAGCAGGAGAATACTTTAGATTTTGAAATTTTAACTATCCAGGAGGTGGCACCTTTATGATCAAGAATAGTTTTGAAGCTATTGAAATGAGAAAGACAACTACTAAACTATAAGTCTATATGCTTTTACTTAGATAAGTTACTAATACTAATTTTATTATAGTGAGTGAGCCAAATGTACCATTTTCTCAAATATGATTTGGTTTATATTGAACAAATTCACATTGAATTCACACTAAAATGCATAAAAATTCCTTTCCCTGCATAGGCAAATCTTCTTTTACTTTAGGAGGAAATTTCTTTCATAATTTGGGATTGTGTTCACTCTGTTTGTTAACAGTGGAGAACAACAGCTATACCTCCTAGCAGGATGAATATCATGTTAATATAAGAATAGAATATAATAAGTAATGGAGATATCATTTTAAGGAAAAAGAATTCATTGGACTATCCAATATCAAAAGTAGGTCCCCAAGACAGTGAAATAAAAATTTTAGATTGCAGCATTTCAATAAAGTATTCTTTTGCTTTGGCTTTGGTTTTATATGCTTCTCCAAACCTCTGAGAGAATATCTGCAAGGAAGTGTTTACTTTTTGCATCTTAATCTTAATAAAAATTGTATAATTGAAAAAGAATATCTGCAGTATCCAAGAGGATGTTCATTGATTGAAATGTAGAAAAGCACAAACAAAACTGTAAATATTTTGTGCTATGTGTTTGTTTTATGTGAAATGTACTTTTTTATCACATTTACATAACTGACGTAAACACAACAATATTCCTAAATAAAATTGATAAAAGGAGTTGGATGCACAAGCTCCATAATGATGTGTATTTTCTTTTGATTAAAACCAGTTAGTTTGAATATTTAGTTTCCATCCTCTTAATATTAATAATAATAAAACCCTCTGCTGGTTTTAATCAAAAGAAAATACACATCATTATGGAGCATTATGGAGTAAACCCTCAGCAGAGGGTTTTATTATTATTAATATTAAGAGGATGGAAACTAAATATTCAAACTAACTGGTTAGTTAGGGGATAGTCCAATGAATTCTTTTTCCTTAAAATGATATCTCCATTACTTATTATATTCTATTCTTATATTAACATGATATTCATCCTGCTAGGAGGTATAGCTGTTGTTCTCCACTGTTAACAAACAGAGTGAACACAATCCCAAATTATGAAAGAAATTTCCTCCTAAAGTAAAAGAAGATTTGCCTATGCAGGGAAAGGAATTTTTATGCATTTTAGTGTGAATTCAATGTGAATTTGTTCAATATAAACCAAATCATATTTGAGAAAATGGTACATTTGGCTCACTCACTATAATAAAATTGTATAAAAAATAAAATTATGTACTAACATTTGATTAGTAAATTTAATCTTAATCAGAAGCAAGCATGTTTTTAATCGAGGTGATGGAAACAAAGAAATTGCATTTTCCGATATAATTATTTATAAACCTGCCATTATTTTACTACTCCTAAGTTTCTGCAAACATTTATATTAGATAAAGGAACTCGAAGTTATAAATAATAAACTGTGAAGGAAATTATCTTTTATTAATTTTCAATAGCATCCTTTTTTAAAATTATAAACATATAATGGAAAAAGAAAAGCAATAGCACCTTCTATATTATTTTAATTTGGTCATTTATCAGTCTGTAACAAATCAATCTTTTAATAAATGGACAATTAGGAAAGAAAATGTATTTTTAACAACATTTGGTAGAGGGTGTCACAAACCAAGACACACTCAAAAACCCATTAAACACTGGGCTGCCTCTCTCATTTATTTGATAAATTTTCTGCTTGAGTTCCCAATGAAAGAAAACATTACCAAGTGAATTTTAACCTGAGTTTCTGCACTGAAATAAGATTGATGGGAAAGATTTCACTCAATCTCAGAATTAGAATTGATTCAACATTTGGATGGAGAATAGACTGTTTTTCAGTCTCTTAATTTTTCTTCTTGTATAGTTATTATTCGCAAAAGATAGAGAAATAAAGAGCCTCATTTGAGAAAAGGTGAGGTAGGAGAGTAGAGCAGAGTGATACAGATAGTGTAAGCAAATTTTGGTTTCTTAAATTAGGCAGGGCTATATAATTAGGCTATAGTGGGTAGCATTAAAAGCAGAGATTTTTATTCATTGCAATGGACTGGAAAACATTAGAGCATTAAAAAGTATGCTTTTCATGCTTTGTATTTTGAAAAGAAATGATAAAGTATGTAAATACTTCAATATTTATATGTTGTGCTATGCCCTATGTTAGCAGGTAAGTAAACCTCAAGTTTCGTTTCTTTAATTTAATTCAAAAGAAAATTACACTATTTAATATTCAAATAAAAAACTGTGGATATTATAAATTAGCCAAGGTGCTCCAGAAATTCATCAGAAATCTTTAGTTCTTTGACTTACTTCTCTTGTTATGAATCAAAGGGGAAATGGATATTAAAATTTTATTGATGAGTAATCGTAAAAATAGTGAGAATAGACTTCGATTTCTCTTTATAGTTATTTAAATTTAGCTTATTTCATTAATTTACCAGCCTAACGAAAGAAATTCACTGAGTATTATTGAGTTTGTGTTTCCCGCTGACATACGTTTATCGAGATTCAACTGTCGCGCGGCAAATGCACATTGACTATTTCCAGTCAGATCGGGACTTGGTCATGTGCGAGTTGCATTCAACTTATGTAGTTGGTAAGTAATTCCATTCTGTTTATGATATCTTTAATCGAAAACTTCTCCCATAATTACGGTTGCTACTCGGACTAAATTTCTTGAATACCCCCTTTAAAATTCACGGGAAACTTGTATGTCTCAAAAATCTAATGAGATGTAAAAACTAGCAATTCTTAAGAAAAAGCGAAATGTCGATTGAAGAATCAAAAGTGTTAGAAAGTTCTTCGATAGACACGTTAAATTAAAGTTGATTGGGTATCAACAGAATACTTTTTTTGAAGTCTTGTGTCAAGTATTTTTCCAAGTTACTTCATCATATTGAATTCTTTTTTCTATGTCATTAATAGAAAATTCATAGTTCTTGTACTGTCGTCATTGTTGTATCTTTTCTGTGAGTTCAGTCAATTCATTGATTTTTATCCAAAGTAAGTACGTTATGTACTTAAAATGCTTAGAATTACCAATATTTATTCTTAAAAATTAACTCTTTTTATTATCCACTCACAGTCTAAATTTATATTTTGCGAAGAGAGTGTAATTGTTATATCTAAACTGACTGATAAGTTATTCTATTTTTCCATTATCGTTGTAGTGAAATCCAACTCATCTCATTCAGTGTGAAGGTGATGACTAAGAACACAAGATTGATTGTCTTAAAAGGTATCACATGCTGGTCTACTGCTTCCCTGAAGGAGGTTGGTCTTCTGTTTCCACGAAGAAATTTAGTTCTCTTCAGGGGTGAGTTGGTTTTTTTAAATGCTTTTATGTAAGAAATGGTAGACCAACTCAAAGTTAATTTCAGCTAATCCTTTCATAATTTGTTGACGATAATTTACCTTTAGCAGTTTTTGTTTAAGAAATCATAAGAATAAGAAATCAATTGCCAATAGCTTAAGATCTTTTGGTGCCAAAACTCGGTTCTGATTTTCATATGAAATTTTTAAGTCATAGAAGTTTAATACCAGGCATTGGTAGTGGATTATCTCAGTGTAAGGGTGGTTTACTTGAATAATTCCCTGATGTTATTGTGGGAAGGGTGATTGTTCTACTTGCAGAAAAGATAGCTGTTATCTACTCTATACAGATGTAGGGCAAGTTAATGAGTGAAATTGTATAGTAAAATGGAAGGTGATTAATCAAAAATAAGTGGAAGGGAGGAAGTCATTTCTTATTTCTGGCTCATGTGGAATTTGATTTAGAGAATTAGTACCTATTTAATTGAAATGGTTCTTGTATTCAACTCAACAATCACGACAGTCGATAAATTAGTATTTTTGCAAAATCTTTTATTTCTCATAATTTACATTCCTCATGAGGTTTAGTTATGTCATTACCTATTTTGATATCCAACATTTCTGTTTCAAGTAAATTTTTTACTCCAATAATATTAATGTTTCAAGGAAATTACAACTTTTTGAAAATCGTTTATCATCATTTCATGAATTTTTACAAGATGTTTCAAGGTAAGGAGATGATTTTAGAGAAACCTTCAGATGTTATTCATATTGATATCTTATCAATATCATTTTTCAGAATAACTTTATTTTCTTTCATATGGTAGTTTACTGTGCTATAAAACAATCAGTGAAATTTTGTGTCCTCCATATGACTTACTTGATCAGTGCTCTTTGCAGCAAAAAGTTGCATTTACTTTAATTTTGACATGGTTTTCCATAGAATGTTCATTAAAATTTGTCATTTTTTAATTTCAATACTTTGAAGACATTCATCTGATATTGCATTTAGCACTTTGTAGATAGTTATTCTTTCTTCCTGGAAGTGTGAATATTTTGGAAATCACTTTAGACTAAATAATTTGGAAGGAGATTTTCTCTTCTTTAGGTGTGGTTTGGGAGCTATTATTTCTATTGAGCTACTAAAGCACTTCAATTCATCAGTTTTTTGAGCCTTTGAATCCTTTTTGAAATGTTTTGGATCTTGTAGCTACATATTTAGTTGGTTATATGCTTTTAGTACAATTTTTGATAAAGATGACTGAATTCTCCTTGGTTTTTATGCAAGGTTGTTGCTAAGATAAAATAGCATTGTGAAAACAGTAAAAACCATTTAAAGGATATGGAATTCTATATATAACAAAAAGCTTTACCAATCAAGGCAATCCTTAGCTCCTTTTCTTTTGATTTCTAGAAATTCTTCTTTAGTCAACCATCTGGTTCTTTCTTAGTTTTTTTTTACAGTCCTTCCTTAATGTTTTACAGTCGTCTATTTGGCTTGTGTGTTACATTAGACTGGGGAAAGTTATTCCTTATATATTCCTCATGGTACATAATTGGCTAATATATTTGGTATTTTGCTATTTTAATATGTTTTGATCACAGTATAGCATGTTATGCTTGGTTTATTTTATTATGTATTTCTTTCTTTCTTGTTTCTTCTTTAATAATTGTTGCCTCTTAGTATTTATATTCATTACAGCCATTGATGACCTCTCATTTTATCTAAATCTGAATTAACTTAATTTATTACCATATACTTTGTTTTAGTGAGGCTCACTTAGGGCTAGTCTATACTTCTCACTCTTCTCCTCATATACTCATGCATGCATCATATTGATCTCCAGTTATTACAATATATAAATAAATATATTCTAGACAAGTAGTGTATACAGCAAGTATCCATCTATCCTAATCCCACACATTTATTCTGACATTCCTTCAAGAAATTTATATTTTGCCAAATGAGCATTTAATCCTGTAGTATTTAAAGTTATTCCTTAAGTGATAGTGTTATCCTAAATATTGAAGGCTAAGGGAAAGTTTCATTTGAAGGTCCCATCAGTGATACTGTCTAAGTGTATGATCATGATGAGTGATTTACATGACGTAGAAATTCCCTATCCACTTTTTCATTGTTAGTAATCCATTTTATCCTTTATAGTTGTAGGAAAATCCAACACATCTCATTTTATGTGAAGGAAGAGCCTGGCTCTTGGTGATTAAGAAGACAGGATTGATTGCCATAAATGATGTTGGTTGCATGTTAGGCTAATGCTTCCATGATGGAAGGAAGTCCTCTTCATGGGTGAGTGTGAAAGTGCATCTTTCTTTTAATAATTTCATGAATTTCAATAGCTTATATATTTTTTGGTTCCAAAACTTGGTCTTTCATAAACTTGAGTTTTAAGTCAAAGAAGTTTGAAGGCATTGGTAAAGTTTGTTGGATTATTTCAGTGTAAGGGTGGTTTATTTGAACAATTCCTTGTATTATGAGAAGGGCATTCTATTATCAGAAAGGATAAATATTATTTTCACTCAGTACAAATATAGGGTGTTAATTAGTTAATGAGTGAAATTGTGTAAGGAAAGTACAAGGTACTGAATCAAAAATAATTAGAAAGGAGGAAGTCATTACTAATTTATATTTCTGGCTTACATGAAATTTGATTTAGCTTTTAATTGAAATGTTTCTGGTATTTAACTCAACAAGCAGTTAAATAGATAAATTAGTATTTTAATCAAATATCTTATTTCCACTTCATTGGAATTCCCCATGAAGTTTAGTCATGCCATGTACTGAGTGTTAATATTCTTCATTTTTGTTTTTAGGAAAATATAACGTCAATCCTTTTTGAAAATCATTCATCATCATTTCATGAAATTTTACAAAATGTTTCATGAAGAGAAATTATTTAGAATATCCCTCAGAAGTTATTCATTTAGGACTGTGAGTATCTCAATTTTATATTTCATGACACCCTACTTTAATTTGGTAACTTAATTTGCCATTAAACAATCATTATAAACCATTAAAAAATTAGTTCAGTGCTCTATGCTGCAAGAAGTTGCATTTACTGTTATTCTGACATGAATTTCAGTAGAATTTTCATTGAAAGTTGTCATTTTTTATTGTCAATACTTTTGAAGTCATTGTTATATTGAAGTTATATATTTAACAGCTTGTAAATAGTTATGTATTCTAGAAGTCCATCATCCCAGAAGTATGAATATTTTGTAAATCACTTTACTCTCTTAAATAATTTTGAAGTAGACTTTCACTTCTATAGGTGTTGTTTGGGAGGTATTATTTTTATTGAGCTACTAAAGCAATTCAGTTCATCCATTTTTCGAGTCTGAATATTTTCCTTGGAAATGTTTTGGAATCTGCAGCAATATTATAACTTGCTCCTCAGCATTTAATACAGTTTTTGATAAAGATGACTGAATATTCTTTGGTCTTTGGTGTATCTTTTAATATTAAGTGTTGTGAAATCAGTGAAACATCTGTTTAAAAGCTATGGACTTAAAGATATGCTATCCATTTCCTAACAACTTTTGTAGCTACCAACTGATAGCAAAGTAAACATGTAATTAATAATTTAAAATTTCTTTGGGATCTTTATGAAAATAGATTATATTCTCTAAGTTTTCATGATATCATTTTAGATAATAAACAACATTCAAGGATAAGAATCCTATTTAGATTTCTTTTTTATGGTATTTCTCCTGGTTCTGAAGACAGCTCTCTAGCATAAGGGGTACTCTGCAATGAAACTGTATATTAAGTTTTATGATTAGATACAATGGTCCAGGTTTCTCAGATATAATAATAGTGTATCTGGATGAAGTCATGTTTCCTTGATTCAGTATTTAAATTTCAAAAATCTAAATTTTTTTCAGATTTATAATTAACTTGCTTATGTAAAAATTTTCCCCATTGCTTTCTTATTCATCGCATCCTTGTTGAATTAATGACTTAAAACTTAAATATCTGTTCACCCCACCGTCAATTCTAAACTATATGGTTTTATGCAACATGTGCAGAACTTAGTCACTCCTTTTCATTGTTCTAAATTTGAAAACAGCTCACCTTGCCTCACTGTCAGCATGAGTTAAATGACTTGGTGCCATAAAAAATGTGATAATTCCTATTTGTGTTTACCCTTTCAGAATGTTACACTGCTGGTTCTAAGTTGTGAAATTGATTTTTTTTAATATAGACAACCCAATCTAACATTATTTCAAATTGGTTGTCTTAATCTTTGTTGATTTATTGACATTCATTCATTCATTTTTGTGAACTTTCAGTCCAGCAGTTTAATTTTTTTTGAAAGTGGTAAACTGAATTGACTTGAAACTGAAAAATTTTCAGCAAAAAAATTAACCTGGAAAATAATGTGCGATAGAAACGATTTAGCCGCATGCCAAGTAGGTTTATTTGTTCAGTTCTATCCTTCAGAGCAAATTTTTATATTTTTCTCAGAAATCACTGCAGTTCCAAACCTTTTCCCATGCTTTTAAGTAAAGAGTCAATTTATCAGTGTTATCAGGCTTAAACATTGAACTTTCCTCCTTTTTGAAGTTTCTTGAAAACATATCATGCCTTCCTCATTCATTTGTTTTTGAATATCAGATTCACAGTCATGAAATAGGTTCTCTAGCAACTTTTACAGAATCAGTTTATGAGATTCTGAGTAGTGGGTCACTCATTTCACAAGACAGATCTTTCTTATTAATGTCTCTTTCTAATCAGTTGAGTATTTGTTCACAGAATTTTATTATGAGCTGGATTGTACTGCTCTTTGAATTTCTCACAAGCTTGTTTTCTAAATTTTACAATTTTAAGTTCTGATCTTAAATTGCATAGTTTTCTTGTTGAAATTGGGCTACAGTTAATTCCTGAATACTTTTACTTTTCATCAGGCCTTTAGTATTTCTGATACCAAAATTTAAGTCTGATGGTTCAAATAATTAATGCTTCTCTTGCTTATTCCATTTTGTGTAAGTTGAAGTGTAATCATCTTTCTTGTAAAAGTGGTATCTCATCATTGTGAGAAATATTCAAAGTTCTCCTTCTAGTAGTTTCTGGATTGTTCTAGAAATTTCAGAAAAAAAATCTCTCTCAACCCTTTATCACCTCTTTAACCCTTTAAGCCCTTTGGGCACTAGTAGTATAGAAAAATTATTCTAAGTCCCCAAGGTCATTCAGTTGATTAAAGAATAAGATGTTTTTTCTCTGTTCATATATTTATTGCATTTTAATATACTTTCTCTTTTCAGATAATTTCTGCCTTCTGTACTTGCACTCTCAGTGTTCTGTGCTACTCAATGGCTGTATTCAGAATGACTTAGAATTATTCTGAATACAGCCATTGAAGTAGCACAGAACACTGGGTGTGCAAGTACAAGAGGCAGAAATGGTCCAGATGGATGCTGCAACACCAGAAAACAAATGACACATCAAAATCTTCGAGATAGGTTCGGCCATTCCGGCTCTTCCAATACCAGGAACTTTTGGGGGTTGGGGCCAGGACAGGTTTTGAATGAAGTTTGAAAATGTCCTGTCTGCAATTTTCTTTATTGAGCACTGTAATGAATGTACATTTACAACTTATGCAATAAAACCACATGTAAAAGAAGTTGCTTGAAATCTCCATTTCTTCCTCCTGCTGTTGGCAACACTGAAAAATAAAATCCATGAGAAATGGACACTTCTGAATACTACCTTGGAAAAGTTCTATTTCATATTTGAGAAAATCCAATGAAAGTAAGCTGTATTATTTTATTTTGCAAGTAAAATTCCATGTAAAAACATGAATTGTTGGCAATTTCTTAAATTTTCATAAAAAAAACAAGTTCCAGACAAAAGGAATTTTATAGCATGATTAAATCTATCCTTTACAGAAAGATTGAGACTAAACATACTTCTAACTTTTTCTTACTGTAGCTGATGAAAATTGTTGTTACAAAAGTTTATGAAACTATAGTTGAAACAATTTGCTGAACTTTGAAAACCTTGCCTGGGTGCAAATCGATGATTAAACCTTAATTATGAAGCGAAATTTCTATTCATGAATAGCTTCCTTTACATTAAAATACTGTAAAACTGTACTGATGTGATGCTATGAATGCCATAAATTTACTATGCTAAATTACTGAATTGGAAAGCCTGCCAGCAATAATTTGTGTTTAGATTTTCAATTTAAAGATCTTAGATTTATATTCTACTATCACCAAATTGGGTTTGTTTCATCCTCTGAAATTATGACAACCTTGAGAAGGATTAAAACGCATGGAACACGGTTAATATTAGATGAAGAAATGAAGGAGAAAATTACGTCATGAATAAGTCAACTTTATTAAATTTAAGTTTGAGCAGATAATTGGAACAGGTAATAAATCTTTGTCTTTCGGCGAGACAACATTTAAAAAATAAGTTTAATGTTGATAAATTTTTAAATTTCACGATAAAGGATTGGGAAAACTAACGATGGTTAAAGTAGCACTTATTGAAACCAAACTCATTTTATGAAACTTGCCGTGAAGAAATAAAGGTTTGGCAAAGTTTAACAAAAACGCAAATTCAAAAATTCTCACGAATTTCAAGTCGAAATGAATAAAATGGTAAAGAATTAAAAATTCCAAGATTTCAGTTGGAGAGACAGCTCGTTTAGCACTAATCCAGACTTAAGTTAAAAATCTTGTAGAGAAAGGTCATTTAAAATAGATTTTACTGAATAATTTAAACTTAACATATTCACTCTTAGCTGCAAAATAAATTCAAAATAGTTCTTGTCCAGATCAAAGTTATTAGACTATGATATCGCAGCACCTACCAAAACCTACTATCACATTTCATGTCAAATCGCGCAATGTAGACAACATTCTAGAGCTTTAGTAAGCTTTGACATCACTATTTGTGTCTGGTATTCACATGTTAAAACCTATTCCAAAATCTACTGAGGAGAACTCTGGAATTTGACGGCTAGTGAGAGAGAATGAATAAATAGGTACTGAAGGTCCCTACGCAGGACAACCCCCTCCCTAAATAACTGGAAAAGGAACCTGTTCAAAAGGCTCAAAAATCCTGTCCACGAAATTTACCTTGGCTGTTGACTCCATCACATAACAAAATATCGTATATTACAAGAATTTGAAATTACCGTTTGATTTGATGCTACGTTTGGAGTTCCCATTCTATGCTATGAGTAGAGTAGGTCTATCTCTACCTCTACCCCTGACCTACGCTAACGTTACGGTGTAATATACGTTTTAGTTCGAACAATAAATCCAAAATCATACTTCGATTTAGAGTTTTACACAATTAGGTAAATGTAAATAAATTCAAACAGTAAATTTCATACAGAATTGATGAGTGATTCCGGAGATAAATTTTTTAATTCCCAAAATCAAATTGGAATTTAGAAAAACCCAAGAAATTAAAAAAACGTCATGGCATTAAAGTTAAAGCGCATGTAAAAAGGCCATCACCCCTCAAATTTATACATTCAAAAAACTCTTAACCTTAAAAACTAATCTCAACAGAAGAATCGTAGCGCGGTTAGCTTGCATCAATGACAATTTCTAGCAGCATTTTCTGTATTAAGCTCTTTAAAGAAACTTAACTCCAAACTTGCTGATTACGCCCGTAAGTTTAATCCCTTCTGCATTTTAATGAAATCAGGTTTTGAACTAAAAGTTTTATTCTATCATGACCAGATCACTCTAAAATCTGAAATTAAATGAGTATTATTCAACCGCGATAAAATTCACTGCGAAAGAGTAACGAGTTGAGAGGAATCGCCTCAGCAAAGGTTTCCCTTTGCTGAAGGAAAGAAATGCCAAGAAATATACTTCAAGCGATGAAGTATAATGAGTTAAATGGAGCGTGCCACACTCAGGCAAAATTCTGAATTCAGTGAAATCAGGATACCTAAAGTTCAACTCGCACTAAGCATATAACTGGCCTTGACATAATTTTTAACCAAATCACAACTATCACAGAATGTATTTCGCTTCAAATTAAAGTACAATGAACTATGAGAACGGAGAACTTACAACGTAAATTCCGATCAGAATCCATTTGACAAGATGGCAAAGAGAGGGACAGCAGGACGAAGTATCTAGGACATCCTGGGTTGTTTGATAGAGACCGTGCACCTACCCAAATTTGCTTGCAATAAGAGAGAAAACTTTGATGTAATCTTTGTCAATATAAGATTTCTGTAGCTAAACCACGATAGTAATCTTTAAAGTAACTCTAATCTTAAGAAATTCGATAATATGCTTTAAGCGTATTAGGCAAATTAAAGCACGAAAGTTCAAACTAATTAATCGCACACAACGCTTATGCATTATCCTTACCTTAGAGCAATGCAGATGCAACCAGACTTCTTTCAGAATTCAGACGGAGGTACTACCCTCGACCGTTGACACAGCGATGCAGAAACCTCGTGAATTTATCTCATCTAGCTCAGGTAGCAATTGGCTCGACAAAAGACCGACCTCCTTTGCAAACCTGCCTTATATAGCTTTAGGGGAAGGTACTATGGGTAAAATAGACAAACGAAATCCACTGATAGTGAAACGTATTTTGATTTAATCGAATGCCAAGAAAAATTCGCCTTTTTCAAATATTATACAGTAAAACGAATAAGGATGTTATCTCGTGTTTACGCGTTTTCTAATTATTCGGGGTTCGAAAATTGTATTTTACTTATTATAAATTCTATCTTAATAGTACTATTATAAATTACAAATATTAATTTACAAACATATAAGTAATTTATTTGGTTCGTATGAAATTAAACTTTGGTGCGATTATAGCCAAAAATTCTTAGCTATTCATGATAATAAACTGTTTTGTAATTTAATATAATTCCAGAATGCGATTTAATTGTTAACCATTTTCTAACTTCCATTTTCAACTTTCCTAAATTTTCATCCTTTTAATACGAAGGACATCCTCTCCCATGGTTCATTTTATCTCCTCTCATGTGGGGATTTGAATCCACAAAACAATCCCCTTTTTAACAATACCTCTGATTTTAGCTCCCCAAATTTCGCTTCAAAAGTTATATGTTAAATTACGTTTAATTTTATTGACAAAGGTATAAAAATTATGTATGGTATTGACTATTGAGAAGATTAAAAATAAGAGTAATTTTTAAATCAGGAATTAAGATTTCTTTCCATAATTTGTTAGCAAATACAACAATGAAATTAATTTTTACTCCGTTCCATGTGATGGTCATCCATACAATCGAAAAACAATTGTCACATATAGGTATCACTATATAAAAGTATCACTTTACCTGCATGAATTTCTTCTCTTGGAGACATCCCTTTGCTCCTAACTCAATGATGACCAATTAAGGCTTTTGTAATATTAGAATTCAAGCACCCAAAAATGTGTAAAGTGTTGCCAAAAAGTTATACATGTAAGAAAATAACTTACTTTGCAAAGTTATTTAACCTGAGATAATTATTTCATGACTTTATGAAAATTTTTGAATCTTGCTGAAATCTGCATTGATTTCTGCAAAGTTGCATTTTATTGTAAAATAATTGAATAACAAGAAGCAGTTGACATAAGTATGCATTAGTAGAATCTACATGTAAAATTTAAGTGAGAAAAAAATGTTGTTACTTGTGACAATTGAGTGAGCAGATTTCATATGCCTACCACTTGCAGATTAAGTTTAGGAAAGTTACTCAAGCATAAAAATAACAGTAATTATGTTACATTCAGATGGTTTCTATGAAGTGGAATTAATACTTTCATTATTAAACATTCTTATATTTACTATACTTGTTCTTGGTGTGCTGAAAAATATTAATGCATTCCCTATTCCCTGCTTATTTTTCAGATTGAATTTTATCAAACCTGTCATTTCTTTGAAAATGAATCTCTCATTGTACTCTCAGATGTGATTATGCTCGTATTCTATGGTTTCAGAGCATGTCTTTGTTTGTATGAATTTTTCTGCCTTTTTAGTATAGTATTATCAATCTATAAAATTTGGATAGTTATTAAAGGACTATTCATGTCTTATTCACCAAAATAAATAATATCCCCTGTGCCTGCATGTGGCAGAGAATGTATTTTTGACAACCTAGTTTTGTTCTTTTCCTTAAATGCTCACTGAAAGGGGTTTTTTAAAAATTTTCATCTACCATTCTTATTATATATTTTCCAATATATGATGGCATAATTTCAATTACTTTACAGCCTGAATCCAGAAATCCCTTAGTAGGACTCTTTGTCATATGCCAACATAAATTTAAATTTCCTGGAAAAGTAGGAATTGTGGATTAAAGATGTATCGAGGAAAAATAATTAACACTCAGTTACTTATCTCTTCCTTCCAAATTACATTGGCTAACTTGATCAGAAAGTATATTGGGTCTATTATTCTTTGCAGGAAAACAAACGTTGCTAAATTGCATACATGCAAAATTTTTAACAAAATTAAAAGTTTTGGAGAAAACTTTATTTCACCACAACCTTAGATTTAAGTCAAATAAACTTAATTCCAAACTTTGTATATTGTTTTTGAATGAGAAAATTAAATTAATTCTCTTCAATGAATATTTCCTCCCATCAGGATTATGATTACTATTTAATTAACTGCAAAATACCTATCCCCATGCAAGTAGTCAAGTAAATATTAATAGTAACAGAGATCCTATTTTGAAAAAGGAGCAATAATGATAATGTGCTTTAGAGATTTGCTCAAATTTATCTTAAAGTATCATAATAATTTTCAGTAACCTATTTTCTTCCCTTATTTCATTGATAGTCTTAAAAGAGATATCTGTGATATGTATTTTCACAGTTATCAAGAATTAGAAAACCGCATTATAGAAAGTAGAAAATAAAGATTGGAAATAACTAGGAATATGACTATCTTTTCATCACCTCATATGTTCACATTCTTGGAATGAGCAATAAATCTGAAAATTACTCATAAGTACCTTGAGAATAATTCAACAGACATGCTTATTGCTAATATTGCTATATATTTCTAAAGTAATAAATGTAATCAATCAAGAATGAAAACAAAAATGCTTTGCCAGTATTTCATACCAGGAAGATTAATTTAACTGAAAAAAACTCAAATCTCAAATTTAAAAATGAGCTCTACCATAAGGAGGAAAGGAGAACATTCTCTTATATCCCCTGTAAATTAGATATTAATGTTGAAATCATAATGACAAAATGGTCTTAGGTAATCATGGAAAACAGCAATCTTTTGCTGTTACTTTAAAGTGGTATATTTCTCAATGGTATTCCAAGGTTTTTGTGATATACGACTTAAAGAAGTTTTGTTAAAGTAGAGAGATTTTTAGGATATCACTGCTGGAAATTTCAATATTTTTGTAACCAACCCAGAATATGCAGGATATGCAAAATACAGAGGTTAAGTCAACGTTAATGAGCTTAGAGTCAGGAAAAGCTACTATTTAAATGCAATACTTTAAAATTCAAATTTTGGTTAAAATAAAAAGCATAAAAAATATAAGCCGAAATTGTGGAATAACACCTATGATAAGGATTTGGTACTTTTTACTCTCTTTTTAGTGACTGACATGTATATCGCTCACATTGAGTTCTAATCTCATTGAGGTAAAACAAATTTTATCATTGATCACCAAAATACTGTTTATTATTAAATATCAAACATTAATATGTTTGAACGTAGGACATTTTCTTGAAATCATCACCAGGCTGGATGATATTGAAAACTGGTACTGACCTGTCAAATTTGGGAGGATTCAATGCTTTATTCAATGTGATAGCCAGTATTCCAGTTAAATCTAATGGAATTTATTTTTTGCATTTGGTTTGGAGCTTGAATATTAATACCCAAACTAATAATCAAATCATTTACTTAGTTTTGACAAAGTTCATTAATTATGCCAAGCTTCAGAGATATGTACAGTATGGAGGTACATTTCAATTTGATACATAATTGAGTTGATAAAGTTCAGTTATAAAACTTCTTTTCTAGATTATTTAACCTCTTAGTGTACTAGATATTAGCGAAGATTATTATATCCTTATTTCTAAGTTTTATAGAGATGAATTCCATAAAAAATAAATACATCGGCAATTTTCATATTTTCACTAGTATAGACTCATTTTCTTTCATATTTTCTTAGAACCATTACATTATTGTTTTTGTTATTGACAGTATATAATCTCAAGTGGTTGAATTTCTGGTAATACCAAGGACCAAAAGCCAAAAAATATCATTTTTCAACTGTAATTAATTAAAGATATAACAAGCTTAGCCATTTCAAGAGCATTAGAATAAGTCAGCCATTTGTAGTGAAATATGTTGGTCCACTACAGAGTTAAGCTAAATCATCACAATAACAGATTACATACCATTTGTAAACTTTTGTGCAACTACAATGATTTGCACAGTATATCTTACAAATAGCAAATATGTTTACAGAGTTACTCAATTTTCTCACATCTCAGAGTGAAAATAACTATATCAAATGTAGATCAATAGTGAAATCTTTTGACAGTCTAAAATGTACTGATATGCTGAATAAAATGTAAAATAAGACTTTTGGATATCCTTTACTCTTGAATAGAGAAATTTAATTCTCAGATAAGCAAAAGTCTCAAAATTAGTGGGGCAGAAGTAACTTGGGTTATTTAAATGCTATATTTATTGTTATCTGATGACAAATTATTTCTATGTTTTTACTTGATTTCATCATCTTGAGAATTAGCATTCATTCAATTATGGTGGCAACATCATCTTACATTTCACTTGCTAAGGGCATTGTATTTCATTGAATGGCTTCATTGTGTACCTTACATTATCTCAGTTTTGAAGACCAATCATTACATCTCATAGATTTATCCTGACAAGAATTTTGGAGCAAGTAAAGGATTTTTGATGCACAGAATAATGATACCTATTCTTACTTTCATTATGCTTTCAGGAATATATACATTTGGATGGATAGATTATCATAGTTATTGTAGATTCTGTGAGATATACAACATAGCCATATGTCCATGATTACCCCTAAATTTAAATAGATAAAAAACTATGAACGACTATGGAAAGACTTCTATAGATAGAGATAATTTGTATTTGTTGTGTTTAAGCACCAAGTATTGTATTACAAATCAATCACCAACTTCATCTCACAATTTAAAAGCAATATATCATACATGTATAGTCATAGGATTTATGATGCAAATTAATAAATACCTGGAGTATATGAGGATAACTTTAAGAGGTACATGTCTAAAAACATCAACAATTGCTTTTCAAATATACAATCATAAGATGTCTCTATAGCATTTATTAACTATAAAAGGGTTATTGCTTTGTTTGTTTGTGAGTAATTGTAAGATACATATAAAACCAAATTTTTCTTTGGAGTTTAATATCCAAAATACTTCCTTGGTGAAAGTATCAGGTTTTTATCATGTCATGTAATTTATAAAAAGTATGATATAACAGAAAGGGCTAATGATACCCTTACTAATTTTTTCTACCCTAATGAAATTTGAAGAGAACTTGATAGAGAAAAGGCCTTCAAATTATTTGGCATTGTGGAACCACTACATTTTAATTAAACAGGACAGTTATAACAACTTATAATATAATATGCAAGAAACTGTTTAAAGAGAATAGAGGAACTCTTGATATTTTATATGAGATAAATTTCTTCACAAACTATAAAGAGAATTAGTTGTCTGATCAAATTGTGGTTTTACAAGGAAAATAAAACGAATTAAAGGCATCATTTCAATTTTCCTAAATTCAAAATTATCTGATATATGGATGTTAAAGAATGTATATTAGATATGTAATATCACAATTCAATATCAGAAAAATTGTTTGAAATTTAGATTCTTGTGGTGTTTAGTTAAAACATAAAAATGTATAAAGTAAGAGATTATTTTGATATTTAATGACACAGAAAATTTTATTTGTAGTTATTATTTATAGATAGAAATTTATATTTAATTTTTTAAAGTAATTCATGTTTCAAGTTCATTCTGTATTAGATGATTACCAAAGTAATACCTGTTTTGCTTTTTGATCAAGGTGAATTTAATGTAGATATCACACAGTTTTAACTCTGGTTGGGTTTGAATGATTTTTTCTCATAATTGTCATTCTATATTCCTTAGCATGTTCAGTCATAATTAGGAAAACATGATAACATTTTAAGAAAACATTTAAGGATATATTTGATATTTTGCAACTGAGATCAATATCTTTTGAATGTCATGAATGTTGTAAACAACTGAATGAAAAAACCCATTTCATCTTCAATTTTCCAATCATAAATTATATCTTCAACATCCACCATCCTCAACTGTTAGAAATATAAATAAAGCAAGACTGCTGTAAATATAAATGAGGGAATGTACCGTTACAGAAAGTATGAGATTAAAGAGGGTGCCACTGGGAACAGTATTTAACTTGTTAACATATCACAAATCCATCAATCAGCTCACAACACAGTCACTATTTCTTCAATGTTGTACAAAGTGTCAGAAATGAGTAATTTATTTTCTTTGGACACTCACCCACCCATATCTTTAAAAGATCATTATTGTTCTTCCCAAGTTTGAGTGTAACTTTCTCAATATATAATAAGTGTAAATGATATTCCATGAATTACTATAAAATTATTAAGAATAAATCTTGTTAGAATTAAGTGATTTTAATCTATAGAAATTCACCGTTAGTTATTATTTTGAGATGGTTCATTATTTTATAGGTTCAAATTACTGATTTCCTGAATTGAAAACGCTTCTAAATATAGTCTGTATATATTTGTTTCATAATAAAGTCTCTGATAGTTGATTTAAGAAATTTATCCTCCAGAGAAATGAGAACATAATGCTAAATTAATAAAGGAAATCTCATGTTACTATAAGTTTTCTTTCTTACTCAATATACTCTCTTTCTTACTTAATTAATTCCAGATGGTTGCATATTTTTCATATGAAATTAATGTGTGGGAAGCTTAATCTCTATTTTTGAAGGTATGTTTTATTCACAAATAATAGGGAATAACTTACATTTCACATGGAGATTAAAGCATTTGAATTAGGTATAGATTAGAAAGGATCAATTTTCTTCAAAATTAAAACTTTAATTGCTCTTGGTATAACTTCCAAGTGGGTTTTGTTCTTTAATAGATCAAAGGTAAATTCTGCAAAAAAAATTGCTTTATGCCCATAAGAAACAGAAATCTTATAATCGACCAATGATATCACAAAATAATATTTAAATATAAAAACTTTATTATTTAATTGCTTTTAAATAAAGAAAATTAAATACAGGACAGTATTTCATTGAACAGCATTTCATCAAAATTTGTGAGTCATGTCAGTTATCTTTTACATTATGTAAATATTCAGCAGCAATATCCATAAGAATCAAATAAAACAAATATTCAAAAAATAATAAATGTTCTGAGTAGCATCTGTAACAGAAATTATAAAGTTGAAGAAATCATCTCTGTAAATTTCTGAATTAATCTCACTGAAATTCAAAAATTTCAAGTTCATTAATTAATACTGAAAGAGAAGGGCATTGATTACGTTTTGCAAACAAACTTAGGTGATTTGTTCATCTAATAAATGATTTATGCATAGAGCTTTAAATAATTTAAAATTCATTTTATTTGCTATTTTTCCAAAGAACCAGGGTATCAGAATAACTGATTCTTGTTAATATATTTATTTGCGATTTATTGTAACGTGAATCAAGTTATTAGTGTATTTATCTCCCTAGATAAATATCAATGTTCATAATGTATTAGCTGCACAGAAAGACATTAATTCCAATGTATCTATTAATCAACTTGGTGATATAGTTGAATAGTGAGTTCATAGATGTTTTATGTCAGATAAATACATATTTACAAGGCCACAGAGGGTTGATTCAACAGCCTGGGCAAAATTTTTCCTTGATAACCCTACATTCAGCACTGATTTTAGCTGAGAATGTTATTTTTGGATCCTTTCTTTCTTTCTCAACAGCCCAGGATTTCAATAATACCCCGATGGCATTAATTGATGCATGTGATGAATAATGTATGAAATGACAATATGCTAGGAAGAGTAAATAAGTATTGAAATTGTGACTGGAAGAGGAAAACCCTTTGAGAAAATAGACTTGAGAGAACAAAGATATATTTAATGAAATGTCATTCTTCAGCTGCCATGGTATCTTTTAATGTGCACTTCACTAGCAGTTGAAGATAACATTTCTCAATTTCAGCTATTTACAGGTGACAATTTATTATGCCTGTCATTAAATATGAACTAAAATTTCTAAAACCTTATTTTCACTATCAGTAAAAGTTTCCATAAATGCATCTATAGATTTCGGTTTTGCAAGCACATACAAATGGCTAAGTAAATTTTAAAGCTTTACTCCCTCTTCTAGCAAGCTCAAAAACTAGGAAAATTGTAAAATTTCTATCAAACAGTTCTGTAGCATCCCAAAATATTACGCAATATCACCCAAATTCTCAAACAAAAATATCCTCTAATTCAACTCCAATTTATTCATGGACTATTAAACCTGTGAACCAATAAATCCTAATCGCTATCGACTAAGGGAAACCGGAATTTTCCTAGAGCAGCAGCATTCACAATCATTTTATGAATAAAAGGACAGATTTCAATAAGAAAATAGCAGCATTAACTCCACAAGTGTCACTCACAATGCCGTCGCAATAATCTCGGAGTATCTAAATTTTTGTAACCCGATTCGTTAATTTGAGGAGATCGAAATTTGTTGTGTTCTACTACAAATCTAAGCACCACCAATGAAAGGGAAGAATAGAAGGCAAGTACTTTAATGCACGAACGGAATCACAGAGAGGGACCAGGCCCAAGTTTTGAAGAGCCCTCCCCAAGAACCACAGCAGTTTGAGTGAGACTTCCTCACACGATTAAACAAGAGTGAGCCCTGGTGTGTAGATAGCATCAACCCAGCAGTAAATTCAGATATGCTCGCGTAAATGCCGTTTCCTAGGAGGCTATGCCTCTATATTATTCAAAGCTCACAAGGTACTGATGATAACCGATTGAATTGAATCATAACACTCTTATATCTAAGGGTCCATCGGATGCCGAACTACTATCTTGCATCCAGAATTAAAACATTCTCTAGTATTGCTCAAAGAAGATGGCGCGAGAGACGAGCTGTCACTTCCGAAACGATGTCCGAGACACCTTCGTTTCACTTTCCGCGCTTTGTCTTCTCAATTTGTGGAAAGAGTGACCGTTCCTCGACGTGAGACATCACCAATCGTCTCGACGTTTACCTACAAAAAATATTAGCCTTCAGTTCAACGCCCCCCGAACTCATGGCCCCACGAGCCGCGAGATTTCGAGACGGAAGCACCTTTTATCGTTATTGTAACAGATAAAATTTCGCAAAATTTCACCCAAAAGGCGAGTCAGGTTTGTTTTTCAGACGGGGTTACAATCACATTCGGCGTTACAGTCCGTTATTGTTTCAGAATGTTTCCGGAGTACTCAAAACCTCTCGAGCGACGACACCTTAAGTACAGGGGGTGTTTCTCTGAAGCAGTGCCCCTACAACATGACTAGAGAGGGATCCGCAGGGCCAAGCCTCGGATTCCCCTTCAAAATAGCGTAAAACAAGCGATAAAAACGACTCTCGGAGGAATGTGGGGGTACCCACCGCCTCGGGGAAAACAAAAACAATCGGAAAACTTAACAAATGTCCTAGATAGACGTCGTCCCCGTGGTTGCCAAACAAAGTCAATGCCGCCCCCGGAAGAGAGAGGAAGAGATAGAGAAAGAGAGAGAAGAGAGAGAGGGCGGGAGAGTGGAGAGGCAACTTTGGGGTTCCGTTGAGAGCACTATCACAGTTCCGACGCTGCGTGACCGATCGCTTCTCCTGCACCGGCCGTCAGATGTTCCGCGGCCGCTTTGGTCAATGAGGCGGCGACCTGGGCGGCTCGCGAGGCGCACGGACTAGGCGAAGCCATCCAGAGAAGGTCCCGCACGGTGGCGTGGTGCATGCAGTACACGGCCGACACCACCAGCAAATGCATGATATTGTGGGAGTTTAGTATTAGATCGACTCGTCCCGGCATCCATTTCTCTGGCACGTGCATCGCTCCTATTGCTCCTCCGATGGCTGAGACGGCATCCTGAAAAGAGGGAGATTATTGTCATAACTATCCTCTATATATTATTTCTAAACATCTTTTTTTGGGTGACCGGGACTTTTCTCCCTTAAAACTCCATCAAAACTTACAAACGACCATTTGAAAGAGAAAGTTTCCCGGTTCCTGCTAAAAATAGCCCGACAAACGAAAAAAGCACCGTTTGGTCAAAAAATCTTAATCTCGAGTTGGTTAAAAGTTAAAATCTTAATTCTCGAGTTTCGTTACTGGATGTGTAGATATCGCCGTTGTCATGTTTGGAGTTTATTGTTTACTTGATCACGTTAGTTGTGGTGAATAAATAGTTTTTCTCATCGGACGGTGATATTAATTCTCGGTCTTTAAACGGACGAAACAGTTTTTCCAAGTAATATTGTAGTCTCCATTAACGAAGACCTCGACGTCATACGCGTACATAACATTTTAATAAACCGGTATAAACTTGCATCTTTTGGGAGAAGAACTACAAACACAGAAATTTCAGCATTGCCGAATATGAAGGTTTTTATCACACTTTGAATTGCCATTTCATTCAAACTACCGCTTTATTTTAATTAAATTGCTCGTATCCCAGCGACCATTTGTGCGATTTTTTCGCACGGGACAACTAGTATATTATTATTGTTATAATAATTGCTATCATTAAATAAAGTCCAATCCGGCTTATGACGATATAATTCGTAGTTTAGGTTCGAAATACCGTATACCAAGCATATAAGACGCAGCAAGGTTTTTGGGACTTTATTCTTGATTTGTCGTAATACCAAGGAAAATCTATACCCATCCACAAGAGTCACTCTATCTTTTAACCTAAATTTTTGATAGATAATATGCGTTTTATACGGTAAACTGGAATCACAGATTTCATTTTATCGTTTATACGTACCTCTCACGTTAAATTTTAGAAAAGGATGTTCCAGTTGAACAAAAGACATAACGATTGACACTCGCGTGGAATAATTTAAAAATCCGGAGGTATGGAATACCTTACAGATCGGTAGTTAACCTGACATACATGATTATAGCTATCATTTCACCTCGACCATTTCAACTCGGAAGCAATAAATTGTGTTAACAAAATCCTAACTACTATACTGATAAGAGATATCACTGTTACTCAGAAAACTTCTATATGAGATTCAGAGATCGGCTATAATGAAAACAAATGTCACAGAACCATTTGGTAAAACGTTTTCCACAGAAAAACTCGATACTAAAGCTTGTCCGATAGGTTCTATTGATCCACAGCAACATCGGCAACTCGTGGTTGATAAATCGTTCCTCCTGAAACGAATACCACGTGAATTGGTACCGTTTACCTACGAATACCTACCCCAATTAATTTTTAATGTACGGTCCTAAGAATACAGATGTCACGAGGTAGGTTGAAGAAAAATGACAGACTTCGTCCGTTCGGCTTAATAAAATACGACCGGCAGTTGAGGGAAAATGATTTTTTGAATTATTACCAGGAGAGGCATTGTGAGCCGTAGTGTAGTAGATACGACCGCAAAATTCCACTGCAAAGGACGCGGGTTCGATTCTCTCTACAGGTCAAATTTTTTTGTAAATAACTAATACTGGTTATCAGTCTTACGATAAAGAAAAATTACTCTTACACCCTAATAAATAATATTTAATGATATAAATAATATAAAATAGGCACCCTCGAATCCTAAGAAGTGCTTTCATGTTAATCGCAAAGGATTAAATCAGTCTTTCCTTTAAAAATGAACGTTGTTGCAGTACGAAATCTAATCTTTCCCTCAGCAGAGCCATTCGAGAAAAGTTCTCAAAATCCTTTCCCAAGTCCCGATCAAAAATTCATTTCAAATTCGACTTTTACGCTTTACCAGCACTTTTTCCTAAAAGATAACTTTGTGACGAGGACTTAAAAAGTTCTCCGCTCATAAAATAAAACTGCGCCATTTCCCTTAAGTAAAAGATTGATAGAGGAGGCTAAATTAATTTGAATGCCCTCCGTTTACACAGGAAAGTGAATGGAGTTTCAATTCAATAATGATTTTAACATCATCGTTGATTTATAAAAGGAAGACCGTGCTCAAATACAACGTTAAAAAATGAAAGGATGTAAGCAAATTCAGAGCATGCCAGCAACTCGACTGTAGCAATTTGGATGTGATATAAAGTGATTCGATATAAAAAACTTTAAGATGAAAAGGTAGAGCGTTGACGTATGTGATTCTCAAATTTCAAAGCATACTTATTCGACATATACTAGCCATCGCAACATATCGAATCAGTCTGACTAAGGTTTTATTTAAGCAAAAATCATGACAAATTCTTTAAATAGATTTGAATAAAACGGACTAAGGCCGTGGAAATATATTTATATTTGATATATTCTTGTTAATCATAATTCGTTTCTTCGATTGCATTTTATGTTTTTACAATACATTAATGTTCGACAGCTAATTTATTTGGGTAATTAATGGTCGAAGAAGAAGAATATTCATAATTTTGAAGTCATAAGATTTCTCAAATTTTGATAATTGTGTAATGCAGGAAATCAATTACTCTATTTCTAAGATGCGACCGTCTAGAAAAGAAAAGGATCGACATGTATGTATACTCTGGAGTATATTACTTACTTCTTTATTGAGGAAATAACTTTCATATGCAGAATGAAAATTTTTAGGTCATATTTTCGATTATATCTCAGCATGAGTTCCCAAAAGTTAGAATAATTCATCGAATTAATTATTTACTTCGTTTTAAATTGTATTTCACAAGAATGAAGAGAGTTCATTCAGTTTTAAGAAGACAGTTGACTCAGAAGATGTAGTTCTCAATGCAACTGTTTTTTACGATGTGATTCATTCATGTCAAAGATAACCGATAATTTGGCGTGGTAGCTTGAGAAAATCCTTAAAAGAATTCAGTTCTAAATTTTAGGGGAATGTTACTTGATAATTAGTAGAAAATGTTGAATTTTATAGTCAAACCTGCAGAATGACGTGCATCATGGCCGCGGGATCACCTCCTCCGATCCCAGATGACCGCAGGCAGCATAGGAATGCTCGCATGCAGAATGGTAAGGCAAAGCAAAGGCGCCGTTCCCAAGGAGACCAAGCCGTCAATGCCTGTGGAAATCCATCGAAAGAATTAACCTTTCCGAGACTTAAGGATATTGCTCTCAAAATTCCATTCCCTCTCTCTTGCATATAGATTTACATCAGTTAATTCCTTCATCCCAAACGACAAACGAGTTGAATAAGTCAAAGTAGGAACTACTGCCCCTTTAGAGGAATGATGAAATTGAGTGATTTACGCCAGGAATTTTATTCCGCTGCTGATGATACTTCTTTTGATCGACAGAAACTGGGTATTTAACCAATGAGTGCTTCAACCAGATTTATTTACAAGGAGAGGAATTAAAATCAATGTTCACGTGCAAAAAGTTTTGAATTTTAAATTGAAAATTTTTTGAAACTTTTCAACAAGAAAGTTTTTACTTTGCAGTTTGTACTTTCCAACTTACTGTGCACACATATGCATACATTATCGAAAGTCTATAAAGAAGTTTAGACTTGATAAGAACATCATGTTAAGATTCGTCACTGAGGTAGTTCATTCGTTTGTCATCAGAAAACATAAATAATATCATGAGAACATCGAATTTGATTAAAGAAATCGTTGAAAAACTCCGATTGGCAAAACTTACATTAAAGACAAAAAAGTTCAGTGAATAGAAGATGAGCTATTCATGAATAGAAATATGTAGAAATTCGACTTTTAAGTGCAAAGGAATCCATTATATGTTCTCATGGATTGAAGATGCCGACAAACTCGCTTAAGGCATATATGCATCAAGTTAGGATTGATTCATCAAAAGAAATACAAACATTTTCAACCAGAACTTGTTTAAAAATGTGAATAAGTAATGAATAACGCATAATATGTATACTTGATCTTACGGGAAGATTCGAAAAAGTCTGACGTAGAAAAGAAAAAGTCTGACGTAGTTGGGACTCTATCCTGGATCTCCCATCTGCCGGCTATATAATTTTTTTACGGGAAAACGCGACACATGGTAACTCAACCAGGTTCCGCATTGGTTATGCAGAATCAGTCTCAATTTGTTAGAGAATTGATAAACTGGAGATCCGATTTATAGTATCTGACTAGGGTACGTCTGAATTTTTCTTTCACAATTCCTTTGATACCAAAATGTAGATAAGTGGAAGTGTTTACCTTATACAGGCCCCAAAGGGAAAGGATGGAATATGCGGAGAGCAGTGTCGAGCGCCAGCTCCAAGGCAGACAATATACTGAAGCTGAAACCATTGGCATAGCCCCTAAAATGAAAAAATAATTAGTATTCAATTAAGAATTTATTGAAAAATGGTCGGATAGAAACGATCCTCGAGAAAGAAAATAATTTTAGTTTCCTTGCAAGAGGAATTAGAGGATTCATTCAAAAGACAATGAAATGCAAGACAGGAATAAAAAGATCGGTGCTGTGGGTTAATTTTTTTGCTATTTCTATTCTTACCAGTCACTGTAGGTTATAAAAGAAGGATTTCCTTACTTAACCTCATTGTGACAGACTTTCTCACCTCGTATCCCAAGAAAAGAATAATATATTTTGTTAATAATTTTAGGGGTAAATATATGTGGTCTTACTATGTGGATGATATTGCGGCTTTATCATTAACTGATAAGGGGGAAAGGTTGTTAAATACGCGAAATCTTTTCTAAGAAAGCTAACGCGATTGAATAATGAGTATATTAAGAAATACCAAGATTGACGCAGTATTCACAGCTTAGTTCTAAAACTAGAGGAAAATGGATGGGTATCAATTGTTATGTACAGAAAAAATATTCAAATTATTTAATCATTTTTTCTCTAGTTACAACGTGTTTTATTCGGTGATCATCGATATTCTCCACGGTCTAAGAGCGTCGGTAGGCGGTATATTGTGTACCTCGGGTTTACTGCAAAAGATTTCCTGATTTTAAAAACTTTAAGAGATTCATTTAAAAAAATTCCGTTTTCTTATAAAAGGTAGTAAGAAAGAAAGAGAGATATGTTATGTTAGCTATCAAAAAGTAAATAGCTACCACTTTCAACTCCAGATCACAAACACAAGATTAGGAAAATCGATTAATACGCAAAATTGCTGAAAGAAAATACAACATTGTCGAATATGAAAAGAAAAAATCCGTATTATTTTCATATAGACCATAGCGGACACATGCGATGCGATGGAAAAAAGAATCTGCGGTGACTCGGTCTCCACTGCTTGGATTTTTTCTTTATGAGACATAAGTAGCTTTACAGCCTTCGGAAAAAATTCTAAAAGTGCACCTCGTCAAATGGATCCTCGACAGAAGCGCAGAGAAAGTTCGAAAAATATTCCCATTTTGCGTTAGTAACATTCCACTGTACTGTAGATAATAATATTTTGCTTAGCTTATAAGGTAAAGAATTCTTTGAGGTCTTACTGAACTCTTCAGTGCGTATTTTCTATGTAATCCTATCATGCTAAAAGAAGTTTGATATTTTTTCTACTAATAATCTTTGTTAGAAAAGATGATAAGGGATGATGTTTGGAGGTTTATTTCACTGAAGATGAGCGAAAACTGAAACTGAAAACATTACGGCGCGTGTTTTCTACAGCGCCTGAAACACACGCAACACAACGTACACATCTGTAAGGCAGTGTGCATAAGATCAAGGGGCAAAGGAATCTTCAAAGGAATGGCAGGAGTCGCGCGAGACGCGGGACCACGCGTCATCGAGAAGATTTTAAGTAATTTTATATCCAAAGATCTTTTATTTCATTTACTAAGACAAAGAAATTACGAGTTTTTGCCCAAGAAAACACACACAAAACACACAAAACTTCACTATTTTGATAATTTGATCCAAAACTCGTGATATCCCCGATTATCTTGAACAAACATCCTCACGATTTAGTCTTGCAGAAAAAAGGAGAAAAAGAAAACAGAAGATATAGCACTTTAAGCAGTTATTTACATTATTTTCCTATTATAATGATACCTATCGTAAATCTTGCATATAAAATTAAGGCTTAGTATTGTAGATTGGGAATGAATAGTATAATTAATTTAGATTTATTTCAGTTACGTTGTTGATTAGCATTGCAATACGGTATTTTATTTTCGATTATAACGTGAACTCAGGGTATTATAACCAGTTATCACTAAAGTAATACGTATTTAAATATCAGTATCGTATTGTACCGTAAATATTACTATGTTAGATAATCGAATTCGTAATTTCCGAGGAATCTACGTCTTAGTTAAGCATAGTAAAGCTTTTGGTAATTAATTTTGAGGTAAGAATCATAGCTTCTTGGAACCTAAAATTTAAATTGCTAAAACATGGTTTCTTTCGTGCAGTTATATTTAGGAAGGCATTAATGCAATTAATTTCTTGAAAGAAGGCGCTGAATTTTGAACTACTTAAGTAGTTCCTATTTCTTTCCTCATTTCCTATTCATTCATTCCTCGAATCCTTTTCCCTCGGAAATATAAGGATTTATTTCTTCGCCTTCACGAACTTTAGTCCCTTATCTGGCATTTCGAAAGAAGCGGAACTTTTAAAGTCTTTATATTTGCTAGAAGTTACCATAGAGATAACTAAATTGCGTTAATGCAATATCATACCACGTGAATATTTATATTCTACCTTCACCTCATGGAAGGGTTTGAGGAAATATGGAATATTTAAGTCCAATTCAGAATTACAATTTTCAAATGGTTGACTAAGAACGTATTGAATTGGTTCAATGCATGATTACAACTTAATATCATATTATTAGTCACCATTTTATGCTAAATATTCGCTATTTGAAATATTCGTAATTATTATTATAAGCACTTAAAGTTGTTCACTTTGAGAGCCGTAGCTAAATGTCAGGCCGTTAATGCCGGGCAGTGTACCTGTATTACTTATATCGTTTATTGAAAAGAATAAATTACATTTCAAAATTTAAAAAGTATAAAATAAGATAAAATAGGATATGAAAATTTACGCCCGTGGGCTAAAAAAATATATAAAAATAAAAAAAAGAATTTTTATATTTTCAATAAAGGTTCATAATTCGTAAACTTACCTAATCCGTAGTGTGGTCGAATACCTGTGACTTTAGAACTTAAATATACTAGGCGGAGGGCAATGAAGCAACCTACGACTTTGAGTGAAGAATGTTTGAGTTTTGAACTTCGCGCGTATCTCCTCTCCGTAATCACCTGACCTTCACAGAGAGCAGTTGATTCATTGGTCTACTTGGTGTCGCATAGAGTGCATGAAAGAAATAGGGAGACGGCGCTTATTTTCCCAGCGGGTAGCGATGATGCATTAAGACTTTGTGAAATTATGGAAAACTTTAGGATACAACTGCAGACGACGTATTTCAACCAAGTGAACTATTAAATATTATTATTTTGTAAGTTTGGAAGAAGTGGAATGAGGAAGACTTCTTTTTTTTCGGCCTTGGTCCAAAGATATCACTTTATTTATTGCATTTCGTATCCCTCGAGCCAACTTCAAGGTATGGCAGTTAATTTGACATACGATAATTTTCTAATATGTAATCTACTGATTGACTTTGGTGTCCTAGGATTGGCATATTTCGTAAGAGTTTCGGTTTAATTATATATTTAAAATATGGTATGAAAATGAAAGAAGTGTTAACCGTATATTGTCCATTGAATTCGACACACGTTTTGTAATGCAGTTCTCTAGCATATATTTAGCCTCAAGACTGCGATAATTACGCTTAAGATTATAGGATAATAAAATGACCCTAATTATTAGACTTTGTTATTATCATTAACTTTCTTTACCGGCATGAGTATGCAGGTACGATAAATAACCATCATCTGTGGTTTCTAAATTTGTACTTAGGATCGTGAATACTGTGCATATAGACTTTGTAGCTTAAACGAACGAAAAAATAAAATTTCATATGAAAAAGGTCAATATTTCTATCAAGTCAATGAGAACTACCATTTCAGATATTACAAGCTTTGAAAGTGAATTTTATTGGACCAATTAAATTGTGATAGCTTAAATAATACTCAGTATTCTCATATATAGAATGGAGAGAAGAATTGTCCATTTATCCATAAAAAACTTTAATTAATGTTTAACGAAACGACAGGTTTAATGAAACATGGCAAAAAGTACAACGCCTCTCATTCATTCAACATGATGTATTTTCACAACATCTCTTACTGTGAGAATACATTCACACTTTTTTGCAATTCACACATTTACATTCACAATACAAATCACATTCATTAAACGATATCCTTGTTTTACGAAGGGAACGAATAATACAGTAAAATATATGAAAAATACCCGAGTACCACCTGATGAAGATTTGAAGAATTACTTTCTCTTGAGAACGAAATTCAAAGATTTAAGCTTTAACTTAGCAACATGAGGAGAACAAAACAATAGCCTCAAGACTTTTGCGTATCACCCAAAGTACTAGGCTTGCTTCCTCTAGGTAGGATGTCACTTAGACGCGAGCTATTTGCACACTCCAAGCTCCTTTAACGAATGACTGTTTCAAACGGAGTTACTTACCGAAACTTTGGCTGATCCATATTCCCAGCATATCGAGCTGCAAAAGTCGGCGGTATACGGGCTCTCCGCATCGGGTATTCATGAATAGGTGATAGAGGAAGGATCCGACCCAGGGACTAACGGCTCCGACGACGTGACACCAGGGCAGAAACCACGAGTCCAATCTCTCCCACGGGAGCATCCGCGGCACGGTGATCAATATGTACAGAATTGGAATGCCTGTGAAAGAGAGGACGTGCATCGCATTCTTAAAACAAGCCCAATTGACCAATTTTGTATTTTACACCATATATCATGATTGGACGCGTTTTGAGATAGTGCACTCAGGTTCGTGAGTGTAAAAAATGCAAATATGAAAGACAGGGCTTACGGTTATTACGGGGCAATTTATCTAGTAGTGGTAGTACTATTGTTATTAGTACATGGGTGGTCTGAAAAGTTTCCGACATTTCGCCATTTCTCGACATGTTTTCTGAAAATTTCTGAAAATTTTCTGAAGATTTCTGAAAAATCTGGGGTCGGAAACTTTTCAGACCACCCTCGTGTGTCGACAGCTGAGGTCGTTTCGCCCGTGGACTGCCACCGGGAATCGAACCCGGGACCGCTTTCACAAAAGCGAACGCGCTACTCATATGGCTACCCGGAAGCGCCGACAATTAATCTATTAATCGGTTAATTAATTAAAGAGAAACATATCCCGTTTAGTATGCAAATGATTTTAACACATTTTTTTCAAAAAACACAATTTTTTAATTAATCTACTATCAACCTTCAAAACAAACATACATACCATATTTATTGCATACATTAAGGTAGAAGAAGGTAAGAAGATATATGTAAAACGAATATATGTTAATTAATTTCAATTATACATTTTTACTTAGGCTATAGAAGACGATTTGTTCCGGAAACACATTGTTTAGCCGAAGTCTTCGTCAGTCAAAACGTGATTTCTCATAGGATTGTTTAATTGTTCGTTTGCTCTAAGTGCTGCCCACTACTTAAAGATATAGAGTAAACGAGCGAATTATCGAATGGTTCACTGGATGGTGGGAAGTTAGTGAAACATTGAATCCTTCAAATGGTTCACTCAATGGGGAAAAGTGAGTGATAAACCTAATAGAATCAATTGGTTGTTCAGTACACCAAGGACAGGAAAAAATCGAAACTTTTTAATCGAATTATTCAACAACGAGGAAACAAACGATCGAACTATTCGACTGTTTTCATTTGGTAGTTCCCATCTCAATGTGCATCCATTAAAACATTAATCAGCCGATTCCTATATCAATAGCCGAGTCCAAAGAACAGGGGAAAAAGTCATCGTCAGTCAAAATATTTCGTTGGCCGAGGTATCACTGTTCTCTATAATCCTAAAAAATTTAATAATTAAACCTAAACATATCACCAACACTGTTCTACATGAACCAAAAAAACAATGGATATTGTTTAAAAAGTCTACGTTTTACCTGTAGAGTTTATTCATTGTACGGTATATGTTAATGTTTTTTCGCCTTGGTAATGAAAAAAACGATTAGTAATTACCGGTTAATCTTCATTTGAAATGTTGTATGATGCGAAAAACGCTGTTTGTCGGTTTTAGGTGTGACCGGTTTGGATGTCTTTGAATTTTATGGATTCATTATTGATGCAGGAATTTCTCACTGGTTTCATGTGATATGCCTCCAAAAGTTAGATGATGAGCTGAAAACTTTCATTAGAGAGGAAATTTCGACGAAAAGAGGAAAAGGTGCCAAGTTGATTTTAATAATACCCCTAGTCCCAGCTCATCATTTATGTAAGCAAAGCGATAATTTTATTATTATTCCAAAATTTTTTACTCGTACAGCCATCTTTATGATGCTAACTATTATTAAGGTAACCACAAGGTATTTTGATGGGATAGTATAATTAGTTACCTTAATGATAATTACAGTTTATCACTATTTATCACAAGGTTATTAAGAAGAACAAAAGAAAATATTGGAAAAGCGATGGAGCTCTCCTAAATTTCCAATTTCCAGCATTTGGATCAAAGGAAACAATTGGAAGCATAAAAGAGATGGATATAATAAACTCACATTAGCTTTTCCTCGGGGAAACAATAGGAAAATTAAAAATTACCACGTCTTTGATGTGTTAATGTAACTCACTTTGTGCCCAGTGAGTTTCCCAATGCATTAGGCTGGATGTTGATTTTCATCTAGCACAATCGTAAGTAATGCCTCATCCCGGAATAGCCTCTTAAGTTGCTTACTGGGAGAGGGAAATGGAATGATGTATTTTGGAGCCAAGCACAAGATGTGATTCATGTAATCGTCCTAGAAATGAGGTCGGCGACCTCTTGCTCTCAGAAATTCTCATTCAGATAATTCCTTATCCTTTTCTCTACTACGTTACTGCATTTCTATCGGGTCTAATGGAAATACTGCAATTAACTCCGCGAATTCTGGAAAATAGTTCACTTCTTCGCTATTTTATCTGAAATTTTAAGTGTGAACGGTCTTCATAAACTAACGAACTCGCTTCAGATTAGTTAGAAGAGCGTGGATATTTAACGACCCTCTGAATTTAATTTGTTTTAGAATTTAGTAAATTTAACGAATCGGTGTAGAAAGGCAATATATTTAGAAATATTATTTATGTATTATATTCTACATATATTTATTTATTACATCTATATTTCATTATAATTTAGAAACATAAAGCAATTACTGCCAATATATAGAGAAATATGTAACAAGGGAAAAAGCACTACCATTCCCTAGCAAAAAATCCGACTAGCCAGGATTCGAACCCGGGACCTTAAGACATGCTAACAAGCTAACTAACGAAAGCTTAGCCACTGCAGACCTATTCATTTTACGGTCATTATCAGAATAATGTTTCAGAAGAAATCCAAATATATGAAGATTCAATGCAGTTTTGTTCATCAGAATCAAAATAAAATCACGTAGGAAGAGGAACTTAATTAACTGACATCCTTTTAAAATCGACTCCTGAAAGAACCCTTGCTCGACAGCTATAGCGATCCAACTATACTTTGAAAGAAATATAGAGCAACACGATGAAACCCCAACAAGAAGTCCCTCAGTAGGTTAACGGAGTAAACGAAATTTGTGATTTTAATGTGGTTGCATCACTTTCAGAGGGCATGAAATACTACAGCATTCCCTGCTGTGCAATGTGTTCCTTGCCTCATTCTTCCAAATGATTCACTACGTCATTGACGCAATAAACTTTCTCGAAAAGAAGTGACTCGGAAAAAAGAAGGCGTTCCTTTTGGAGCCCGTCTCTGGCGGTTAAATATTTAAAAAGGTCATCCGTTAAAGCTCTCGACCTCGTTTGCTCTACCAGACATGCACGAGAGCCTTCCGTGACGTCTCTAGCTGCATTCGGGTTTACCTTTCAACAGGTTTATTTTTATATTCCGCAGTCACTTTGGAAGGCTTCAGTTGCTGGACGCAGCAGAAACAATCAAAATTCTCAGCTAATTACAGGGATAGCCGCATGGTTTCGGCAACTTATTATGGTCAGGGGGAAAAGGTAACACTATGTTCTGACTAGGGTTGCCACTTTCTGCTGAGGAGGTTTTTGCCACAATCATTAAGGATGTCCGGGAATCTCTGAACTGATTCTCAAGGTAATTGAAAATTATCGAGAAATATTGGGAAAGAAAGAAGGTAAGAAGAAATGTTTATAAACTATTCTTAACTACATCTTAGCAACGAAAAATTAACCTCGGATTTGTTCTTGATATTTCTTTTACGTAAATTAAATGAGCAGGTATAATAAATATGGAAATATACAAATAAAAATACCGTTGAAAGTGTATTTTGTTTCACAGAAATGTTAATTCTCCGTTCATACCTTTTATTTCTTTCAACTTCTTCTACCACCCTTGATTTATTTTAGATAAAATTAAGAAATTCCGAGCAAGTCAATCATAACTTTGTTTTATCTTTAATTCTGCATCTGTGTTTTCAGAATTTCAAAGGTTTATTTCGTGATCATTATAATAGACTAAAGATTAGAGTCTAATGGCAAAAATAATCAAATCAAAATTTCCTGTCCTAAAAACAGATGGGACGGTTATATTCTTGTAATTCAATTTTCACGCGCACTTAAAACGGATGAAAAAGAGAGAGAGAGAGAGAGAGAGAGATTACGGGCATGAACATGAATATTAAATCAGAATGACGTCACATTTCTCCTGCCGATGTGCGTAATTTACTATGTATACGTTACACGTAGAGAAAGACTCAATACGCTAAAGTTCCTTATAGCCAATCCCAAGATCTCTAACACTGAAAAATGAAACCATCTTATATATTAAAAATATATGAATCACATTGCAATGACCTAATCAACCAACTTCCTTGACGTATACCTCACGGTATTCATAACTCAGGTTTCAAAAAGCATTTCAGGGACGATTGTATTTAGACATTTCTAAAGGTCTTGGAGTACTCCATAGTTTAGAGAATTTCTTGATATATTACTTCCCTTCCACATAGAAATGTTTTATTAATATTGTTATTAATATCTTCTTCTTGTACAATTTTAAAGATGCATATCGCGATGATGACTGGTGTGAAAGACACGAGTATGATTTCATTCCAAGTTGTAAATTCACGAAAGATATCTCAACTACTAATGATTTTTTCGCGATGTACATAATCTTTTAATAAATATATATAGAAACAGCGCTTTATCTATTTTTCATTTTTGCTTTCACTGAATCTACCACCAGATAGAAGGAGCACTCTGTTTTGATTGAAAGGCACCTGCTGAGAAGCCATTTACTGGCTTAGCAGAACCAAAAATTCTTTAAAAATACGCTGTTTACAAGAAAAATTTTATAATTTCTGTCACGTCTTTGCTGTAGTTGTACTAGAATAATTGTAACATTAACCCGTGACTTAGATTTCGTGATGCGTACTAAATTATTATTATATATAAAAAGAATATACATCGCTATTGATTTTTGAATAATCCTCGTTCGAGATGGGGAGAGCGTGAAAAATGCCGGACTTCCGGTTGCGAAAGGAACCACCCGAAACGATCGACTTCCGTATCCGATCCTCCGCTTCTGGACAGCAGGAGGAACGGTAATGGAATCCAGATATAGACCAGTTCGTCCGAGCGTTAACGATTGTGTGCGGGAGGCGATCACAACTCCTCTCACCGATCTCAATGTCAGACTCAAGGCCGCGTGATATTATGCTCGAGATAGACTCGTGTCGCTTTTATCGTTATAGCGGTTCAAAGAACTCGTGGCACGAACGGAGGAGTTTGCGGTCATATGGGGAGGAGATATCCCCGTGTCAATCTTCCACTGTTATCCGCTTATCCGTTAAGGAGAGTTCCGTGTTGCAGCGCGATGAAGAGTGGGTATCTTGAATGATTTATTATCGCGCGATGGCGCGGCGCATGTGGCTTGAAGTCATAAAGAAGATCGAATACATGCATGCACTTTTACGTGAGTTGTATGGAGCATATGCTGGAAGAAGTTGACGCAGTGGGGGCTAATTTCATTGCGCATACTCTGATGCACTTTAGGAGCTAACTTTGCTGTCTGTTAGTTCGTACAGTATATAAATTTTTTTATAACGTTCCATTTGAATGGAAGCTTGAAAGTTTGGAATGACCTGCATTATTTAAGCATCATATTTATTAATAAGATAGACAATTTTTTATTTATTTAATAATTATTAAGTGTTAGTGAAAAGTATCGGTGTTAATGAATTACAATACAATTAATGAAAATAATTTATCCTATAAATATGTTCTATGCTTTTTTATGTCGTTGGATTAATAAATGTATTACATTATTACCGTAGCATCCGAAGAAGGTGTATCTTTAGATCCTATCTCTCACACATAGTTTAACGACGAAGGACTACGAAAAGACGACGAAATATATAAAATATCCGTCTCTCTGAAGGTAATGAATCACGATCTCATTTAGTTAACCATGAGTTGTCCTTTATTTGGTTCTTTCCCCTGAAAAAATACGTTCGATGGATGGAAAAGTACACATCTATCTCTAACTAACTCTACGTTCTAAATGTTTTCTAATCTTACGAGAATACACATGCTGACAGGTTTTCTTGATTTAGGAACGAAACATATGACGAAGTAAGTCCGCACAGAGATGTCCCATTAATTTTTGTGCGCTTGTTGTTAATTTTCATCCAGTGTACTGTTATTGTTTGAAAAAATGCAGTCAGTTCTATATCAGATATACCAGGCCTTGTCTTACGAACATATATGTACACAATATACGTACATATTTCCGTACAGAAGCGTCTTGTTATCAACTTTTTCTTGATTTTATGGGTTTCTTGACATACCTTTAAGGTTACTATAGATGTCAAGAGGATTCTGACTCCTTCTATGCTATGTTAAGTGATTCCATACTTTCTCTAGAACTGTTGCCAAAACCAAAGATCTCCAAGATCCGTATTTATATTTCCTAAAAACAGTAACGAATTTCTTTCGGAATGATTTAAAACTTTTGCATTAATCCAGATAACTACTTTAATTCCGAAATACCTCTGCTAAGAAAAGCAAGTTTAGCGATATCTGTTATTCACCGCAAAATCATAACTCTGAAGCTATGCATATCCTTCCCGAAGAATTTCGTCTGCTCCATAAAGTACCCATGACAGCCTGCAATAATTTGATAAATGCAACCCATTCTCTATATTACGTGCCGATACCATATGACGCATAAATCATGATGGAACAAAATATATAAAAATATTTATCGAACTGGTAGTTTCCGAAGGAATACACTACAAAAGTCTACTAAAGTTGGAAGCTTTTGCGAAATTTTTCATTGTTTCTCCAACGGTTGCCGAGAAAGAAAGTAAACTCTAAAGAATTTGGAATTCCTTCGTGGGTCAAACATCAATTCTAGAACAGAGAGTAGTGAGATTGAAAAACTTTTCTCCGCAGAACTATTTTGAATTCGGCTGCGGAAAGAAAGGCCATCTTACGTATACGCTAAGGCCACCGCTGTTTTTCCTCTTTCGGAGATTCCTTCTCTTCCGCATCCCCTTGTCCTCCGTTTCCTTCCTTAATCTTTAAGGAGAAGTGATACATATTCATGACATCCTAAAATCGCGGTCGTTGGGAAAGGGCGGAAATTTTAAGAATCTACTGCATTCATACATTTAAAGCTAACTAAAAGAAAAAAACGTTAAAAAATAGAAGAAAATGACGCATTGGAAGAGTATGTAAGAGGTGTGTGTATTAAAAATGGGTCGATATACAAATTGATGAAACGGAAGATTTTTAAAAGGTATTTATATCGGCGAATAGCCTTCTGACCTTCTACAGCACTTATTTGAATCCTTGTGGATTCGTCAACTGCCGTTTCTGCGAGAAATTGATGAAATAATTAATAAAATAATTACTCTTTGTTCACATTTGGGAGAGATTGAGACCTTAAAGTCTCCTCTTCCATCCTTCATACCGTCATATTCAATGCAGATATTCATTCATAAGAGATAGCTTTATAAGAAGAAAGTTAAGGGAAAAATTAGATAGAATTTTGAGAAGAAAAATGAAAAGAAGCATAAATATAATAAACCTAAGAGATACCTAGAGAAAAATTACCCATGGCGGGAAAGCGCCCGATAAGATGGGGAAGATTTAACATTCGATAAAAACAGCTTAAGGATATGAAAAAAACATTGCCAGAGTATAAAGGCATAGGTCAGCAAGTACAGTAAAACACATAAAATACATAGAAAATAAATTATATAAAAATCATGGACAATGAAATATATAATCCAAAAAAAGTACCACGTATGGATGAAACGATTCATTTTTAAGGGTTGTCACTTGAGATGCCCAAGGTGAATTAAAAATTTATATTGAAATCAATTGTTAATTTCATGTTTAACGAATGTAACATTCGTAAGAAAGATAAAATATTTCTACCCCATGTTACATTTTGGTCATGACATATAGCTATACATAATGGTTTATCTATACACTCTATCTATCGCTTTATCAACCCTAGCAATTTTAAATTCCAAATTATTGATTATAATCCGACACCATCGATCAATCTTCATTAGAATCGATTGTAATTTGATAATGTCTAGTTTTTGTAACGGAAGCCGCTAATGGAAAACTGCGTCATTAAGTTTTTTTTGCCTTCCTAATGCTTTATCTCTTCCATCGCCTCCTTGTCAGATGTTCGAAGGAAGACGGACTAAATTCGGTATCGATTACTCATTTATCTAACTCTTCTCTTAATCCCTCACCTCCTTCCACTCAATATCTTTCCGCAATCCCATCCTTCTCCCACGTTTTCCTACATAATCACATAAATAATGAAATTTTCCAGGTACATACTCATTAATTCCAAAGACACGTAAAAACTGTGAAAAGTAATTGTGCGAGAAGAAACTGAAAATTGAGTCCGTAGATTTCATGATCTTATTTGTAAGATTAAGGGGCACGGTGCATTGTACCAGTGTTCTGTACGTAAAAATGCAGAAAGCAGCTATTATTACAGAAAGAGCGTAAGATGTACGTCACAATTAACCCAATACAAAACACGTGTTTTACTAAAAATGTGTTTTATGTGTTTTATTTAAAAAAAGTTTTTTATGTCTTGATTTAAAAACAATACGGCATAAAATATTTGTTGAGTTACGAAGTCACTGATCATATATTTAGTTACTAGTAAATCCCCCGTCAAAAATTACGGGACTAAATTTAACTTATGAAAGATGCATAAATATCTGGTAATACTTGATTTTCAAAAACAAAAATAATCCCTCTCAAATTTTAAATAACCATCGTGATAAAACTGAAGCTACAAATAAGAACGGAACGCCTAAAATTAGCTTGATAAAATTTTATTAAACCTAATATATAAGAATTTTCTAAAAGACTAAAGTTCCACGTAATCAAGAAACGTTATTGCTGTTAAGTACATTTAAAGTCAAGCAATACAAATCGAAAAAGAGTATAGAGCATAGGTTACATTATTTTTATATGTATATTGCTGAATTATGATTTTCAAAGTATAATAATATTTAAGTGTATCTGTCATGCATGCAGTTTACTTGAAGTATTCAGCCTTTTTTGTTAGATTATAACCTTACAATTACCATCATCAGAATGGCCGAGTGGTTAGAGCGTCTGGTTCAAGTTTCCGAATTTCCAAAAAATCCAAAGACTAATCCAAAAGTTTATCATTAGTGGTTCGAATCCTGCTCACGGCAATTTTTTTCCGGAAAATTAAGTATCAGGTTTGCTACGAAGCTTCATAAGAAGATGATAAGAAGTTTCCACGGCTTGCTTGTTTTAATATAGCAATTATTTACATGGTTAAGCTTTCGTTTCTTTTTAAATAGGGAAAATACATTTATATTTATAATATCTCAATATATTTCCAATATTAACCTTTATTTTCTACCATAAAATTCATAAAACTTTTAATTTCGTTCTCATTTCTTCTCATTTCTTCATACATGTATTACCATACCTAATATATATGCATATAACGTACACTGTCAATTGTCATTAACTTCAGAGGATTCAGTAATTCCAAACATCTTTTCACATCATTTAAGTACGGGGCCTGACGTGCTAAAATTAAATTCGACACTAATTTATTTTACTTTAATCTTAGCATTGATTCGAATAAATAATGGAAGACTAATCTTTATAATACTTAATTTAAATGCAGTCAAAACTGTATTCTGTAAATAAAACTTAGGTGAGATAAGTATTCCATTCTATCAGATTTTTTTTCATTGATGATTTAAATGATCAGCTCTTAGAGACCTACTGGATGGTTTAAAACTGCTTCCTGTTGACTTTATCTTCCAAATTATTCTCATAAACTCTCTTATATATACATAGACTCACAAACAATGGTAATTATAAATGATAAACATTCAGTTTCATCTCGATCACAATAGGTTTGTGTATTTAAACAAAGTGTTGTGTAAAGTTACGTCTTCTGTTTTATTTTAGTGGCCGAAAAATCGATTTTTTAAATGGCATTACTTTTTTCGTGACTTTCTCATACACTTGCCCAGTTATCACAACGAAAAATTCTGACTCAAACTGAACTTAAAACAATTTTAACTCATATAGCCTATTTCCTATTTCATATCAAATTCTATCTTAAGGTCAAGGTTCCACAAACGATCACATGACCTCTATTACAAGAGCATGAAAAACTTCATTGGAGAAGCTAGGCAAACGAATAGGAGATACGAATCCAAAAAACGGAAAATTCGCCGCCACCGTACTTCTTCGCTCCTCTTTCAGGTATGGGTGTTTCATGCTTTCCTCGCCCCGTTTGCTGTGAAATACTTTCCCAACTCCTCCATAAAACACTTCTCTCGCGCATTTTCCCCATCTTATTCTT
Source organism: Pachydiplax longipennis (assembly GCA_036926295.1). Lineage (NCBI taxonomy): Eukaryota > Metazoa > Arthropoda > Insecta > Odonata > Libellulidae > Pachydiplax > Pachydiplax longipennis. The sequence goes on along the minus strand of JAVFKF010000009.1, from coordinate 38,549,158 downwards.
CGAAAAAGGGTCCAAACGTCTTAGTGTCCGTACAGAAGTCAGCCTTTGGGTACAAAATGTGACTCCCAAAAGAGGCCCCTCCCCAGAGTATTGGTCGCTAGGAAGGAATAACTAACGCAATCACCCTTGCTGCATACATAAATAGAATGAACACGCATGTTATTTTCGTGTGTAATCTAAATAGTTTATGAAAATAATAACACGGCGATTTTCAACCGCTGAAAATTGTTTCAGTATTTCATCGAATGTCCGAGATTTCACTTTCCTGGATATAAAAATGCATGCCTCTTGAAATCTAGGACCCTAGGTATGGCTTCATAATTTTCATTCAAAAATTTTATGCTGATATTGTGGAAATCGTAAAGAATGAAATATTTTTAACACCATCAGTGAGTTGGGGTAAAATAAATAGAATTTTGTAATCCTGCTGTTGAATTGAAAGTTTTCATTTGCCCTCAAGAATAGGATAGAGAGAAATATATCTTAAATTTACTTTTGATTTAATCTATCTCATTGCTATGAAAGCTAACGAGATATGAAAGATGCTGGGTAATTGCACCTTGATCCTTGTTTATCAAACGCTACGGAAAGTGCTGTACCCAGCCACCTCACTCCTCATCTTGCTAGAAAGCCTCATTACCTCTAAATAAAAGTGTGAAGTATACAAGCATATATTAGTAAGTTCGAATCGGTCTTCGGGCAGAATACTTTATGGACAAGCTAGGCAGACAAACAAAATGGAGAAACGAAGAAAACTAGGTGTAATTACGATAATCCTCGTTCGCTTTGAAAATCGAAATCATGTGCTACTTTTGTATCCGTCTGAAGAGTCCTCTGCCCACAACTAGCCCTCGGCGGTTGGCAGCCCTGGATTTCTCCTTCTTTTCCCCTTTGGGTTCACGGAGGTCGTGCTGTCACGAAGACTCATGACGTCGAAAATTATGTGGTCCCAATAAAAAGTTCTGAGGGAATAAATTTTTGAAATTTTCATTCTTTTTTATCAGTGACCGGTGATAACGCGGGCGAGGGAGAAAAGAAAATATTGTTGTCGAAGGAGCAAGCTAAAATAACTTACTATTTCTCAACAATGGGAATATAATGTCGATGGGAATACTTCTTCTATCTATAAAATAAATCTGGAATGGATAAAAATAAAATAGAACACGGTTGTGAAAGGAGAGGTTTGTAAACGTTTCGTTACCCTTATGTCGGTATACGAACTAGCGTCAACCAGGAAGCAATGGGAAGTCCTAGATTACCGAAATCCAGGAATCGCCCAATACGCATTTCGATAGCTGTGCTATTACACGTAAGGGTTCAAAGAAGAAAACCTCTGTCGTTATAGCATAGTCTAATAATATAACTACTCTAAATAATGTATCTGGAGTATCACAGCAATTATTCAGGATTGCGGCAGTGTGTACAGCAGGGAAAATAAAACATATTGTCAATGACATTAAGTAAGATCGTTTGCGACTACCCATTTCATAACTAAGAATACTTTGCCATGAACTTACGCCAGCTAAAATAATTTAGATCAAATCAGTGAAACCAAAGAAGCTCCAGTAGATGACCATTCGTTCAAACCGACTTGTAAGCGGTAGATTCAATGAGATAACTCAGAGTTATCTTTAGGAATTTAACATGGGTTATTCACTTCTAAAATCTTCGCGGAAGAGCCCCAAATGTTCTCGGATTAGTTACTCGCTATTCTTCCGTAGAAGCGGTAAAAAACTCGAGAATGTTGTTTAGGCCAAATTTATGGCATAAATATTCCTATAGTACCCTGTACCTAAGAGAGGTATTCTTGAATAATAAAGATTCAGCGGATATCCCTGCGTTTCCTTTAAGAAACACCTCGATATAACGGCAAGCCTTTCCAAGATGCTTATCGACAGGAGATAAAAATCGACCAAAGGAAAATTATCAAAGCTAGTCGAAATTGATCCGTAAATTCTAGAGAGAAAACTTTTCCTGATCCTGTTCTGCTTTATTCACGTCTATTTTTACTTGTGAATTTTTCCAAGTTCACGCCTTATCGCGCAAAGCTATCCGACTCCCTTTCCTTTGATCAGGAAGATTTAAGAAAATGCAGCCTTGAGAACGTTGATAACTAGAGCGTGATATATTTGCTCCTAAGAAATAAGAGAGAAAAAGTCTTTAGCACATAATTGGTAAGGTGTCCAGTCGGTACAAAAATTCATTTTTATACGACAGATAATCAAGAGAAACAGATAAGGAAAATAGATAAAACGACGTGCCTATACCTTGCTGAACGTGGAAACGCGACTAATATATTTCAGGGTTAAAGTGGATGAATTCAAGACCCCACTAAATATATTGTGGATATTTTGTTCTTTCCACTTGGGAATAAAGGAATATTGAAACGGAAAACCGATTCCATTCAGTTTCCGAAGTCTTTCACGGTAATCGTTTTCAAGTGAGCATTTTCTGCCGCATTATCCGGGGTTAATGGAATATTTCCTCTTTCTCAACTTGGGGTCATGGCCTCATCGCTCGGGAGGGCCAATCAGCGTGCGCCTTTCCGTGACCAATCGCATCCCTCCACTCAGTCCAAAGCAATCCGCCAAATGCACTTTCCAGCTCCGAAATATCTGCTTTCCGATCTTCCGTTCCTTTTATCAATGCGATTACAAGGAAACGAGACAAAATAAGTGAGGAAATCCAGAAAGGTATCCCATTTTCTGCCTTATTCGGGAAATGGAAAGGAAAATAAAGAACTAACTGTAATGGGGGATATAAACGTATGAAGTATACAATGATCGAGCTTTTATACTTAATTTACGTACATTATTTTGGTGAATTTTATTTGTGTCTATATTATTATTTTTATAAATGTGCATGTATGCATAAGAACAGATCTATATGTAATTACGTGTATGTATTTCTATGAAATGATTATGGCTTTGAGTTTTTTAATTATGATTTTACTCTTTTAATTAATGAATGAATTGAAAGTAAAAAAAACTTTTCAGTTTTCACACTATGTAATTAAAAAATAAGAAAAACAAACGGTTTTTAGCTAAATAGCCATCTTCAAAAAATGAAGATTCAGCCGAAACCGGTAGTTTTTTTTCTTTTTTAAATAAATCGTGTGGAAGCTAAAAAGTTTTTATTTATTTTTATCACAATCATCCACTAAAATTAAATCGTGCGGAAACTGCATAATATCTCTTTACCTTGATTGTTAAAGAAAACTGTCCATCGATCAAGTTCAGCTAACGATTATAGATTATAATGAATGAGTTTCAATATCTTGATTACATTTTATTTAAATGCCAAAGTCTTCTCTTTTATCATGTCGAATAATTTCTTTATAAGAATCTTCGTTTTACTCAATCTATTCCTTAGTAACTACAAAGGGTTGATTGGCAGAGAGAAAGAAGTATACACCGAGAACGCAATTAAGGGTTTCGTGTTGTTAAACTTCCTAGAGTTGCGAAGTAAAGCATTGATTGACGCTTCTATTTCCGCTGCTGGCAGAATCGATTCGGTATTCTTGTGGTAACGATGCATGCGATCTGGAGAAGACCGTTTGAATCCTTTCATAGCACAAGATTTATCTATAACATGGCTCTACATGGATTTATGGCTTAGAAAACCGCCCACATATTACATGAAAAGATTATTTTGTTTCTGTTTGCCATTACTCATAAATTTCTACGACCTGTAGAACAGCCCTATAACATATTATTTCCGGAGATTCTCAACATCCGAATAGAAATCTCTGACCTAAAAGATTTGGATGAGCGATTTCAAACGAATATTTATGTAGTATTCGTTCCCGATTTTTGATTTATTTGCAAGATCAATCAAACCGCTCGAAAAAATCCAGAATTTATATACATTCTTATTATTTTGATAGATTTAGGGAGTTAAGATGGTAGAATTTTCAATATAAATACACATAAATATCCATAAAAGGGTATGCGGCGTCTTAATTCTTTGTGAGATTGCCAAAAGATGAGCCAAGTGAGTTCTCATCTACGATGCATGGGGTATGAATGGCCAATGGTGTGATAAAAGGAAAAGTAGAGGAAAACTGAGGAAAAAGAAGGAATACATTCCAACTGACGGATTTTTCATTAGGTATATACAGGATGCCTCAAAATTAACGGGTTGATTTGAAAATCGAATAAAATGAAAATGGAACCTGATAGAAATGCATCGATCGTTGCATTTTAATTGGAAAACCATTAAATTTTTGGTAATCTTAACATTAATTCAAAATTTCGCCAACAGATGATTTTCCAACGCAATGGAAAAGTGTTCAAAGGTATAGAAAAATAGAAAAGGTTTTAAAGGCTCCGCCCCTGTCAGATTCTTTTTTTATCTCCGTTTTTTCTTGGGATTTTAGCCAAAAGACGGGTATGAAAACGTTACGATTAAGCTTTGCAAACATCTAAATATATAAATTTTCCAAATATTTACCGTTTTCTGCAACAAAATTGAGCCCGTGAGCAAAATTTGCAGAAGCCTATCCTAATATTAGAGCCTGAATGACTTCCTATGCGGTATTTGTTTTAGTCTTAGGGTAGAGTAAAGAAAGTTCCCTAACCCACAACTTGACCAATGATATGACCTAGAGTAACCATCCCCATCACGTGTCCCTAGAGTTAAAGCTCAATTGAAATGTATAAATTTCCTCATTTTTGACTGTATTCTGCCTGAAGATGATCGTTACGATCGAAACCGATCGTAAAAATAAAGGTAGTGGAATGTAGGAAGTATCGTTTTGGTTAGTTCTAGATAGCTTTCCACAAAGTTCGGCCAAAACAACAGGATTTTATAAGAAAATTAATTGTATTAATAAACATATCACAAATACTTTGCTAAAATTATTTCCGTGATCCCATAATTAAGTTACTGAGACGGTAGGAAAATTAGAATGCTAATAATAGTACATGTAAAAAAGGGTTTATTAAAAAAAGGTTAAAAAATTTTGGCGACCACTGGGTTTAACAGATACTGACCGTTTACGGTATTAAGATATACTAAACTTAAGAAATGTAATTCGTGGTGTAAAGACTGATGGAAAGTGATCTCTCTTGGAAATTAAGAAAAATTTTTATCATATAGCAATGCTTTCATGATCACAGGGGGTCCAATGCTGAAACATTCATTCATTGCATTGCTTTCGAAATGCGCATTAGGGAATTCTGAGTAACTGGTTGCCGCCAGACGATTATCCTCTTCCGGAGAATTGCCCTGGACGGTGGCTGCTGCCGGCGATTGGAGAAACCTTTGTCTCTCATTCACAATGACTTGTTTTAATTTATGTAAGGAATAACGAAAGATTAAATGTGATGTAATTGTTAGATTTGCCTGCAGTCGGTATGCCTCTGTAGCACAATTTTTACACCGTTGCCTATTATGGCATTTACGTGGGGTATAAAAGCTTCCAATAGTTACTTTCAGTATAGTTGTTTGATGTCAGTTTGACTTGTTCACCCATATCTATTTCATATTACTCTTTTCTGTAAAAAATATGAGATTGTCAAAAATATCAGTGTGAAGCTAAGCTTGTTAAAAAATGTCAATGAGAAGGTAAGATTGTTGAAAACATCAATGAGATAATTCAGTTCTTGCGATTAAATCACGAAGGAACACCAAAGAATAACCCTTTGAAAGAGGTTATTCCCGAGCAGAAGAGTGCGTTCAGATCTTGAGCCAACAGAAGGAAGTGTGGGTGTTCGAGTGACGCCCTCTTCTGTCCGGAAAAGGAAGCGAGGGTTCGTTGGTCCGATGGCACGCCCTTCCAGATGACTGTATGCAAATGCCGTTTCGAGTGGTCTTCTAACTCACTTGGCTATGCAAGGGGAGTAACTGTTTGTCCTCTTGGGAAGAAAAGTCGAGGGCGGAAACGCGGAATTTCGAATTAATCGGCTTGGCGAGGGAGCGACGATCTGTAGAAATCTCGTTCCACTCACTCTTGGCTGCGTTACGTCCGCAAATGCGTTGAAAAATTAGATTGAATCTCCCTCCAGTGTTGGCAACCACGTTCTGAGTGAAGTAATAAACAAATTAAATTATTACGGGAGGAAAATTTTCTACTCGTTGATAATTGTTTTATTTATCGTTTCAGAAATCCTAGAGGTTCGTGGACGCAAATCCATTTACTTTCTTTTTCTTCCAGTTTTGCTTCATTCTTCTGCTCCCTTTCCGGGTTTTCTCCAGAAAATACCCATCTAGTTCCTGTATTCTCTCCAGCCAAATCTTTCACTGCTGAAAGTTTTCCTTCTGAACATCTTTCCGTTTCCTTGTCCATTTTCCTCATTCTGCATTTCTTTTAAAACAAGTTGCTTATCTCATCCATGGAATTCCTGTCTTAATTTTTTTTCTGGAAACTTTTGATTTTGGTAGATTTCCTGTTACTGTTCTCACAAGTTCATGAAATGTCGTTCTTCCATAAGTTGGTAACATTTTAATGTAATTTATTATAATGAGGGAAATATTAGTTAAGTTTAATGCTTTGAGAATGATTTTTTCTATATGTAAGGTGGAAAAGATTTGCTAACGAGCATTTGATACGAATAATAAGTACGTGAAAAGAATTTGTGAATAGTCTAGAAGACAAAGATCCTTTTCCTTGGATAGGGAAATAATATATGCACAGGGCAGAACCAATTAAAAAATAAAAATATTTTTCGTGATATTAGCGAAATACAGATGCAACTAAACAAATAGACGATGGCAGATATTCTATAAAATTACATAAAGAGCTTTAAATATATTTATCAAGGGAAGAAAAAAACTCAAACCCTGTAGTTACATCAAGTAAAACTTTACTCAAGGATCGAAAACTATCAGCTCGTTCAGTTCTTATTCAAAGCAAGTTTATATCAACTGATATTTGTGTTATTAATGGTTCTAAAAGAGCAATCTTTCCTGGTTACATTATTTTTAAAGATTTCCGAATATTTCCCGATTACATTATTTTTAAAGGTTAGCCGATTGGGTGCCTCGTCCTTTTGTAAAAGAATTCCCGGGATCTATTCCAGAAGGAGGCCATTATAATGACGTAAACACAATGAAAAAATAAGGGAAGCGACCAAAACCATTTGGGTCCATAAAAGCCAATATAATGCGGCGTGAGAGACGATGCGCTGACCACGTGTTACCCACAATGCCGCTTGCCTTAGCCCTGACCTCTTTAAGCCAGCTGCGCCATAGGTTTCATTTTATTTTTTGATATTGCACTCAAGGGCACTCATCCAAACATTTTTCATTCAAGAATGTTTTCAGGAATATTTTACCTCGTGGATGTTAAAGATATGGCCTTAACTACCTTAAAAACGCAAAGAAAACACCAAAATTAGGATAACTACGTTTTGTGGGGGTTTCGTCCTCCGACGATTATGTGATCTCCAGTACTTGTGTCTGTGGATTCTAAGGGTTTAAAGTCAAGGAGAATCTCTTTAGATTATGTTTTGCTGACACCTTTGAAGATTGAATTGGAAATCCATATGAACATTCATATAAATTTAGGGAGCTAAATTCGCTTTATGAAATTTAAAGGGAGCTAAATTCGCTTCATGTTTCCTACAAGTAATAGCAATGTACCGATATCTCGCCTGAAGAGGATGATTCGTTGGGTAAAATCATAACTAAATCTAATGGAAGAAGAAAGAAATCAAAAAATGGAAATACTGAGGATACAGAGCGAGGGACAGAGTCCACGTAAGAAATGGAAAGATCAAGGATAAAGGATTTCGCAACCTTAATTCTTACGAAGAGAGAAGAAGAAAATCATACGTTAGAAAAGCCATTTCCCAATCGCTATAAAATCATGAAATACAGTAAAGAACTATAAAAATATCCAACGAGATGATGCGGGAATCCATGAAGAGATGGAAACGGTATTAATAGAGAAAGTATCTATCTCTTCTCAATATAACTTTAGTAAACTCAAAGCTATTCGTTAACCAAATCCGAGAACAGAAAATTACATCTTGATCAGCCGAAAAGTTCGCCATTGGGGTCACTCTTCAGCCAAGATATTACTACAGTCCAGTTTTGCTGATTTCATTTTATGTATTTTTACAATAGTATTGCTTTTGTCATTCCTATGCTATACTCAGTTTTCCATTGTATATTTTAGCTTGTACTATAAGCAGATTGCCGCAGATTTTTTTACCCCTTCCTTTGTAGGTGTTTTCCTTCTACGGATATTTTTCCCAAGACAATACGATACCATAGTCTTTTTTATATCCATTACTTCTAAAGTTTTCCGCTCTATTTCTATTCACACATTCATTGTTTACGTTTTTATCAATCCCATTGACAACGGGTTGGATGGAAGAGGAGACTTTTCAGTCTCAATCTCGCCCAAATAAAGACCTTTTTGTGATACCCTAACTGCCTTTCAGGAAGAGGAGATTCAATTCCACCTCAGCCCACTTCGGACGGTCATCCCTCCCGATTCTTCCATTAAAAACCTCTTCAGCGAGTCCTTCGTAGCTTTCCTTTGTTTCATCATCTTCTTGGTTACGATCTCCTATTGCCTCTGAAACCCTTGTCTCAAGGATAGGGTTTCTGCGAACCCCGTGGTCGGAGACAAGGCAAACCGTAATAAATGTGATATTCGAGCCATAAGTAATTCCATCAGCAGTTTGGCTTGATTCGCACGCTAATTGCTGGGACCATCTACGCCTAGGAAGGGTTGGGAATGCGTTTTTTCGGAGAAAACGGAAATCGAAGGGAACGTGCTCGGTTTCCCCTTTCCAATGCCTCTCGCGTAATAATGGATGGTTCGAGTTGAGTTGTTACAGTTAGCTAATGGTTCACTTTCCCTGACCATTTCTCTTGATTCAACACACTTATGCGTTGCAGCCCTCCCATAGGTTCTCCATTAATCCCTTTCCCAAATAATCCTTTTCGGACGGTAAAATATCTTTGATCGAATCAATCCATTTAAAAAGGCGGTATCCGTTGTTTGAAAGGCTTCTAACTAATTTGAACGATTGCACTTACCATATAGCGTCGATGGATGCTCGACTTCAATCTCTTTTGGATAGGTTTCAAATGCTCTAAATCGATATATTTGAGGATGGAGAATTTCAATAAGTGCCCCATCTCTCAATTTAAACTGTGATTCAGCAAACATGGCTTTCCCAAAAATAAAAGAATTCTGGTAGCGGATTGGGGTCTATTTCAAAGAGAATAAGCAATCAATTGGCAGCACCGTACCATCGCGAATATAATGCGAATCGAGAGCGACCGCTGGTAATTTGGAGGAAATTTTAGAAAGAGGACCAACCCACTTAATCTTTCGCTATAGAATAATAATTTTCTTTGAAATCCAATAAAAATTTTAAAATTTAACAAAAGTTGAGTACGGAAGCATTAGTGAAAGAGCTACTGAGACTAAAAGCACAAGCGTGAAAGCTATTGGTATCGAAAGGCAATGGGTATTACTATTGTGATATAAACAATTATAATCATTATAATTATTCATTATTATTCATATTATTTATTTTTTACTATTATTATTGTAATTATCATTGTTAATTAATTATTATTGTTAACTTAATTAAAATATGAAAGCTTCTAAAGATCATATTGACTGTCTTTAATAGAAAAGATGATGGAGAAATATATTGCTATCTTTATTTCACAATTACGTTACTGTAATGGGCGTTGGAAAAAAATATCCCATTTGGACAAATACGGTTGTTAAAATTAATAGTGATGAGAAGATATTTATCGAAATACCTTAGTTTTATTTTATTATATACCTCCTCTCTGAAACTGTTTTCAGTGACAAGAGTTCTCAAAGCCGTAATCAAGAAAAACAAGCATTTCTTCGACAGAGCCTTTTACTTTATCACAGTTTCTCGCCCAATTCGCAATCCATTAAGTGCATCTCAATTTTATATACCATCGCTGCGATATTTCCCACTGAAATTGCAACATATCCTGCTCCATCCATTTATAACAAATTTCTCCCCAAATAAACATGCGAAGTAACTCCACTAACCCTCTTTAGCAAGCATACTAATATCGCTTAAAAGTATACAACTCAGTAGAAGTTAAATTTGAGTAAAGAGGAGCTATAAATCTATTATTCCTATCTTTAAAGTAAAGACGGAAATTTTTCGAGAAATCAGTCAAAACAATCCGTCGACGAAGAAATTGATTTCGTTATTCCAGTTAACTACGCTAGCGAACTCGGAGAAAAAACAACGAGGAAATGACCGCCAAGAAGGATAGCTGCTTCTGGTCGTTTTTCCTTGAAGCATTAGAAAAGCTAACAGATCAAAGAAATCAAGAGTTATGAATTTCCATCATGAAACTAGATCTCTTTTATTACTAATTTGCATAAATCCACCATCCAAACCGCACCGAAGTTTGTGGGGACTGTTTTTGAAGTGCATAAGAAACACGGAAAGCCTATTTTATAAGCAAAGGAGAGAAAGGGTTGAGAAGATCAAAGAGACCAATGGATCAGGCGAGAGGAGAAAGTAGGATTCAAGGGACACATTTTGGAGGCAAAGAAGCGGAGAAAGAGATGGATTCTGGAGAAGTAGAATCAGGGCATCTAACCGTAAAATGTTTCGTTTCGATTTTCAATCCTCTTCAACGAGAAAACCGGATCTCGGTTCCGATCCTGTTTGTTTCCTTCTACTGTCTTCGAACCGGTTCGAACAGTTTTTTTAAGGACATACATCCTTCTGAAACTTGGTTTTATAATATGTGTTTTCTTTCATAACAATGATATTTTTACGATCGATGGATGCGGCCGTGATGTTGTGGAACGTCATAATTATAGTTTGCTAGAGATAGATTTGTACTTTTCCACATAATATTTTATTTTCCGAACTACTTTCCGAATAATTATATCGAAACCAGTAATTTATAAAGTAAAAGTTTATGTGAAAGAATACACATCTATCTCTAAAACTATAATAATATTTTTTATAAAACTAAGTGATAATTAATTTCAAATCATAGTTAGGTGTTTTTATTAAACCTTCCTCAAATTAGGCATAAGTAAACAGCATTTTTGAGAACCATAATCGGAACGAAGTTTATATCGGTTTTCGGTTTCGATTCGGGTCCAAAAATATCCTTTCCGTTCGGATTCGGTTTTCAATCCGGATAAAATGTTTTCCGGTTTCGGTTTTCGGTAAGGTTCCGGTTTGATGTTCTGAGTAGCAGTGAGGAGAAGGTACGAGGAAAAAAAACATGATCATCGGTGATAATGTAGTACGGATTTTCTATGACAATGAGTAACTTCCGCCTGCTCAGTCGATTTTATCGAAGCTAACGGACTTTGGAATTAGAAAGTGACGTTCAAGTTAATACTCCATTCAGCACCGATGCCATGCGCGGTGAATACGCAAGCAAAAAAAAATAAATAAACCAATAGATTTCACGGAACCTTTAACGGGGACCTCGCAGAGAAAGGAACGCGGGCATTAATGGAAGACGAATTTTTAGATTTCGGAGGGGAGGATTTTGGTTAATCGACGGAGTAGTATCTCTTCATTTTCTGCGAAGGTCGTGCAAAGTGGATGAGAAAGAGAGAGAGAGAGGTGATGATGGGAAGAGAGTGAGGCGCGGGTGGAATGAAACCCGAGTTGCCGCTGTCCCCCTCTGAATCCTTAAGCGCATTCTCATCAATCATTCCCGTTGGGTCGAGTTTGGATCAAAGTGTGTTACGTGGGCCAGAGGAACTGCGATATCTCGCGGCGACGGAGGATGAATCTCGCTTTAAGGGAATTTAGCGGAGCCGTGAAAGCTAAGGGCGCTGCGGGAAGAAAATTCGAGGCGAAGAAAAAACGACGGCGGTAATTGTTACGAGCCCCGTTCATCCCTTTTTTATCTCATCTTTTTTGCGTCCTTTTATATTCCGCTTTATTTATTTCCGTTTAAATGCGCGCCCTCCCGTAGGATGGAATTCTAATGAGATCATTAGCATGACGTCTATGTCTTTTCGATACTTTAACTTCTTTGTTCTGAAACGAGGATGGCCGAACTATTCTCATTCATGAGGGTGAAATCGTGCAGTTTTGTCACGAGAGATTTTTATTCTTTGTTTTTTTTTACACCAGATGAGTGATCAGCTGAATATGATTTACTTTCATTGCTCCTCTTAATAATCTACTCTTATCTTTCTCACTTGATACGCTGTTTGTTGCTAGAATTCCAATGTTAATTTCACTCGACAATTGGTAATCGTATCAGATGATCTTGCGCTGCGCATGAATTTATTTGGTAGCATTAATCATGTCAAGTATATCACGGCAGAATTCCATTCAAGATACTGATATCAAATTTGCAAAATCTGCTTTTTCGTGAAGAAACTAAGAGAAACTGAATAATGTTAATTCGTAGAAAAATTATGCTAAACAACTATTACCCTTTTTTGCCGACATAAATTTCAACTTGAAACTAACTGAACCCAAAATCAATTGTATTTGTATATGATGCGTGATGGTGAATGGTGCTCTGCATAAATAGAATTATTATAATCTTAAATTTCAAAGAAAGAAAAATATCTATCACATATATTTTTTAACAGTAAACGGTTTAATAACTTTTCTCGAGAAAATTTGATTTTTAATGGATTAAAAGCTTGCTTTAAGGTGATGAGAAATTCAACTTTTTAATCGGTATCGGTACGTAAATAAAACTAATATACGAAGTTTGACAATTCACTCGATTTTAACTCTGGATATCATCAAATTTTGCTTAAGTGAACAATAAAACTGGGAAAAACGAATTTTATGACACAAATTTCTCTTATTTTTCGTTAATCGAGAAATTATAAGTACAAATCTTCTGTTTGAAAACCAATCCTAATGATGTCCAAGATAATGTATTCATTTATTTATAATGTATGTATATTATTATTTTGAATTGTTCATTGCATAAAATTCCTTAATTAGACTCAGTGTGCATAAATATGAGCCATAAACTGATGAATGATAGCTTTGATTGCTAATGTAGGCACGCTAGTTTTCGCATCAATCTAGCTCGTTATCCCATCATCATGATCGATGAGAGAAAGGACTGGGTCAAGTAGCGACGCTCTTCTTCCATATTTGCATTTACATGTTTACTTTTCAAACCACCACTGGCATCGGTATCCCATGCATTCGATAGTTCATCTACACTTCATATAATTGCAAATATTTACTCGTATTCTTTAATCGAGGCATAAATGTCGAACAAAAGGATGAGAAAATAAGCGAATGATAAAAATGAAACTGAACTTACGGGAAGTAATAAAAATATAATTATTTAATTTGAAAACAGGCAGGGTTTCGGTGAGTAAGCAATTGAGGCAACCTCATCGGGGCGCAGTAATCGGGAGTAAGTATTAGATTATCGGAAACGTGCGTAAACGACTCCAATTAAAAAAAAATAGAGCTGTTACTTTGGAAGCAATAACGAGATGCAAAATGATGCATATTTCAAAAGTATTTGTGATATCCATGAATATGAAATATATGTGTATCAACTTAAGACGAATAAAATTACGAATAACGAAATGCTTGTTGCATCACACAAAACTTTACAATGATAAACTAAAAGATTGTTTATATGTGTGTAGATAGAGAAACAGCGAGCAAGGGAGTTTCCTATAGATTTAGCGCAGAAGATGAACAATGTTTACAAATAAAGGAGATGTGAGTAAAAAGAGAAAAATTTAGCAATTTAAATTACTAAACTCAATGAAAACAACGATTTTTGGGGCCTTTGCAGTCACGTAATTGAACCCGACAATACTTATGTCATATGTGAAGTGAGCTAATAATAATATGCCTAAATCTCCATTTAAGTTTTAATCAACAAACTAAATAAAGATAACAGTTTTCGGGACCTTTGAGGTCACGTATAGTACTTGAATCCGGCAGTAAATATGTCATATGTGAAGTGAGCTAAAACTATAAATGCCCAACCTTCCATTTACACTTTACTTGATGAGTGCAGTTCCGGTTTAGGTCAAATAACATCTGTAACATTTTGTTTTGTGTGATGAAGTTTCGACCTACACGATTCAATGAAATACGTAGGTATAAAAAGACAGAAATACAAGAATTATAGTTGTACCTGGCGAACCTCCCTTTCATCAGCATGTAGCAGCGGCGGGAAAAGAACATAAAAAAATTTCTCGTGTCGAAGAAAGCAACAGAGGTAGTGATGACGACATTCAGAAAAAAATAAAACACGTTTACTGAAGCAGAAGATGAAGATAGAGAGAGGACTCGTATTATCGTTTTTGTGCACGTTATTGATTCTACGCATCACTTCATTTGGACCCTAGTTCGCGTCATACGAATGCTAATAGAAATTCACGTACCATTTTGCCAACGGAGACCCTTCTTTTCATTTTACATACCAACGTTATTCTTTATCTCTCGAATTGAATTACCACGGCACTTTTTCGGAATCTATCCAAATCCAGAGTTTAGGTTTTACTGAGCTAACCGTCTGAACTTTTAAGGGAGGTTTCAGATTTGACAGCAGTGTTCCAGCCATAATAGAATTCCTCGGTTGGGATTTGCTTAGTGATAGAAGACTTGATAACCGTGGGAAGCTTTTTAGTAAATTTATCACTACGGATCTCGGGGAGGAAGCAGTTGAAATTGTCATACCAGTTAGTAGCGTACGTGATCTTCGAGACAAAACGATGAAGCGTTACAGGGAAATAGGACAGATAGTTATTTCTGGTCATTTATCACCATTAGCTACGAAGAACTCTGGTGAGGGAATTAGGTTTACAAGGCAAAATTGGGAGTGCACTAGGTTTCTTCTTTTGATACAGAATATTGACAGGGAAAAAAATTAAAGTAGGTGCAGCTTTACGACCCTTAGAATTTCACTTGAAGCGTTAAAGGGAAATAGTTGCCAGGACAGATAGTTATTTCCGGTCATTTTTACCGCGAAGTATTAGAGAAGCCAAAAGCAGTCAAGGGTAGATAGGGTTTTCGGTGTTTTACACCCCCTGCCATGCGCCAGCGGCGGTTTGCAGGGTCTAAATGTAAATGTAAATGAAAAAAATGTAAACTTAAGAATAGGTGTCAAAATATACGTGTTACACAGGATAAATTTAACGCGTTTCCATGCTAATCCGCGTTTGGAAGTGGCGGCGGTTTCGATATAATGCGTTTTTCGGCGGGCGTGAGAGCGTCACTCCCCATTCGCGCTATTTTTCCCATTCGCGGGGATAAAACGAGGAAAAAGGGAAGCCTGCAGGAGAGGCGGTTAATGGGAAGGAAATGAGAGATTAATGGAGATCAAATGAGGGATGTAATGAGAAGGCGGAGGACTACCTTTCCTACAGCTACTCTCGGATCGATTCAAACGTTTCCTCCGAATAAAAAAAATGATAAAAATCCCACAATGGCGGTAAAAAAATAATATTCTTCTTTCTCTGGGGGGCCGAATCGAGTTATCCCCGCGTTTATGCCTCGGCTTGGAACGGGAGTAATTTGCGAAATGTATTTCCGATATCGGAGGCGAAAAAGTCTCGTGAAGTTTTAGGGTGATAAGTGACGCCTCTTTTCCGGAATATAATAAAATCCCGCGCGCATCGGCGATTCCTTCGGCTCTTTGAAATGAGAAATTCCGTAAATCTCTCCGCGATGTCCTTTTTCTTCCGCTTCCAGAGGAAAGGGAATGGGAGTGATGGGGCGACATCCTTACCCGTTCCTGGAATGTATATTACGACCATGTCGAAAATACTTTCGCGTTGTAGGATGCATGAAACGGCGCGGAAAACTTACATTTATTCTTCTCTATTGGGTTCATCAGCTAGAATAGGGATGGTCAACGTTTAATGTTACAAGCGTCGATAATTTAATATTTTACTTTTGATGCGCCACACAAACCATTATAATTCGCCATAAATGATCATAATTGCGCTATTTGTATAAGCATGGGTATTTTTAGGTGTACATGTAAATTGTTGAAGATATTATTTTCTATTTTTTTCTGAGTTCAATGCGCCATAAGTGATCATATAATGCGTTACTTTTGCCCCATAGGTTGGTTATCCCTGAACTAGAACAGGTTGATCAATTTTCATACTTGGGTAGTCCTCTTTCTAGCGATCGAAGATCCTCGACTAAGGTTAGGAAAAGGATAGCATCAGTCAAAGAAGCGTTTGCGGAGCGTAAAGAACTGATGATTATGGGTCTTGATAAAGGAATCAGGAAAAGTGAAATCCTTGGTGTGGAGTGTATTGCTGTATGGGTATGAAACGTGGACCTTAAGAAAAGAGTATATCAAAAGATAAGAGGTTTTCGAGATGTGGGTATGGAAAAAGTAAGCTGGGTTGATAAAAAAACAAACTCGGAGGTGCTAGAGATATTGGGGAAGGAGAGCGTTTTAATCGAAGTAATTAGAAATCGACAGAGAAAATAGGTGGGCAAAATATTAAGGAGAGGGATTACTGAAGGAAGTTATCGAGGTAAGAATGCTAGAGAAAAAACCAGGGGGAAGACAAAGACAAAAGTGGTAGGAAGGAAAGGGTCGGGAGGAAAATTTAACGAATGTTTTTGGCATTTTTCCCATGTGAGATGCGAAGGAATTTTTCACATTTTTCGTAGAGCTCCATGTCGAATAATAGTGAAGACTCAACCGATTAAAAGGATGATAAATGAAAGGGTGATTACAGTCTCGACAACGATTAAGAAAAGGCGAATAAATTTCTATTGGCACCAAAAACAATAGCAAACAAGATCCTCACCAACCAGCAGAATAGGTGGTCATATGGGTGAAAGAAATTCATGAAGGTCCATAAAAATGTGGGATCAAGAAAGGAGATGAAGGAAACAGAGTTATGTTCCAAAAGAAGATTGCGGAGGTGAAAAATCTCTTCGAAGAGAAACCAAGAGGGACCGAAAAGGTATTTTTGGAAGAAGAACGAGCAAGATTGAGCCAGAGAACGAAAAAATGCAGGTAAAAGAGCAGGGAAAATAAATTGATAAAACGAAGAAAGTTTTGTGATCGCAGCCCAAATATGGCTGAAACGAAAATAATAATATTTATAAAGGGGTTAGTTGGATTAACGCAGATTTGTTTCGTCAGAGAGGTAGTGAAACAAAGACAGGTCTATGACACTATTGAGAAAACTATAAAACTATATTTTCCTTGTCAGCGTCAAAGAGAAAATCATTTGGGGAATCCTTATTACCGAGTATAATTGCTGTCGATAATTTCTTTCCAATTTTCCTGTCAACTGATTTTCCGCAATATTCGGTGAGGTAAATTTTAATATGTTGCGACAGTGGACTTCTATCAGCATCAAGGCATCATTAGTATTTAATAGTGGAAAATTTTCAGTGGCTTGGAGGAGTGGTGGTCGTACTCTTTCCTTTGCGCGGCGGGTCTTAACCTCTCCAGCTGCTGTACTCTCACGGACTCCTAAAATGAGCTCTTGCAAAATCGCTAATATTCAGTCGCAATGGAGAGAAGAAATGTGG
Organism: Pachydiplax longipennis; assembly: GCA_036926295.1. Classification (NCBI taxonomy): domain Eukaryota; kingdom Metazoa; phylum Arthropoda; class Insecta; order Odonata; family Libellulidae; genus Pachydiplax; species Pachydiplax longipennis. Next base: position 38,531,699 of record JAVFKF010000009.1, on the reverse strand, counting down.
CTTTCCGCACTAGAAAGTATAAATCTAACAGATTAGTGGTTTTTGATAAGAACAAGCATGCAAGTCCCTCTGGATGGTTTTAAGCTTTTATTTGTGTACTTATTTTTTTGGGATTCTTAATACAGAATGCAATTATCTGAAGAATGAACTAACAACTTTCTGCTCCTTTTCTCAAGAAAATTAAATGTTCATTTTCCCCCGACTGTTTTCGATAGTAGAAGTTTTTATATCAACCAGTTCAACTACTTGTTTTTTGATATTAATAAGGTCATCTTAATGGAAAAGTATCATAATTTCACTAGAAAAATAGGTTTACTGGTGACTGAAACTAGTCCTAAACAAGGACTTTTCTAGGGTGACGGAAAAGAAAATAACTTAATAGAATATTCACGGTCAGCGATGCTGCAAAATAGTTAAACAGGAGTAGAAATATCGACATGACTGGGACTCGAACCTAGGTCTTCCACTTTCCGTGCAAGTGTTCTATTCTCTACGCCTAGAAATGGTTCTATTTATACGAATAGTAGTTTAGAGGTCAGAACATCTGCCCGGAAAGTAGGTTCGAGTCCCAGTCATGTCGGTATTTCTCTCATCTGTTTAACCTTAAAAAGTATATTGGAGGAAATACAAAGGTTGTTTACGTCGTCGAATTATTCTTAACCTGGTTTGGTTTCCTCAAATATGTATTTATTAATAAATACTTATATAAACACAGAAACCTTCTCGCACCCACTTGATTGCATAATTCCCTTCTTGGGAATCGAAGCGTAAAAGTGAACCAACTGGAAGTGAGCCTCCATATATCCTCAGTCGTGTTATTCTCCTCGGATTGCGGGGGTGTCCGTTGGCCTCATGGTTAAACTGTCCATTTTCATGATGAACGCAATATTTCTCTTCCAGCTGCACACCCTAACGCGCCTGGCGCCAACTCAGCCGTAGATGACAATCGTTACTACATAAATTACTGCGCTGGTGCGAGTGAAATTTATGAGACTGAATGAAATTTCGCTCAATATAAATTCGATACAAACTTTAACACTACCACAGATACCACTAGATTCTAATGTCAATCGGGTATAATCTTGGGCAATTTATCTTGTCTAGTAATTTATCAGTATATAAATCTATTGTAATTTGTCTAGTAACTATTAGTTCTACAATTGATGTCGCCTTTATCCAATAAATACCTAACTTGCAAATATTGCTTGTATGTATATTAAAAAGTTGTGGATATATAATATATACATTTAAACTGACTATACAGAGATGTATGTATGTACACATTTAATATTTGATGTATTACATTTAAATCTTCATCATGACTATGAACGTGATACATAAGTACTTAACGTACGTACGTATATCAAATTTGTTAAGTTCAGTATGTATGTAGCAGTCAATAGTATCATCGTTTTAACTGCTTATATAACTCATATTTATATTAGAATAGTATACCTTACGTCCATTCTAACTACGATTTTACCATCGCATTATTTAAAAATAAAATCGCGTGAAATCGTGGAACGAAAGAGAGATGGATTCATTCATGAATATTCATTATAAATTCATTCATAAATATTGTGAAATATTTGATGAATTCAAATTGCATTGTATTTTTATGAATAATATTAACCGCAGAGTCAAAATACTATTATATATTCTAATTGAGTCATTCGCGATCAAAAATATGTGGACGAATATCATAGCTAAAAATAAGGACGGAATCCAGTCTACGGAATAAGCTAACATTCACATTTGTGTGTAAGTGGGACAAAATGTTGATTATAAAACAGCCTAATTTCGCGTGGTTGGATTTCTTTCATAAGAGCGAATATTAAACGATGAAAAGAGCAGATAAGATTTTTCTCATAACCACTGGAAAGAGTTGTTCCTGAAAATAACATATCCTTTTTTATTTAACTACGTCAATTTTAACTCTAACTTTCCTCTTTCATGGCAAACATTTACGGTGTATCCGAAGTAAAGAAGTCAACATTCATAACCTTGGAGTGATAAATTCTTTCCATATCTTTCTATTGACTCAACCGTTTGAATCTATCTCTACGAGTATATTCATTCATATTCTAGCACACTCACATTCTTGACAGTATTGCAACAGCTATCGACACAGATAAGCGACTGTATACAAGCATATGAATTTTTTGGCAGATTAATTATCCTTTAACAAAATTAATTAAATAGGTGTTTCCGTTAAATACATGTACTCGTATTTCTCAACATGGCATCTCATAAGCATGCCATTGGTAAACTTATATCTCTATTCTAACGGATAACATACTTCCCCGTTATTATAAGAACGTTACCTCCATGATTCCAATAAATATAAATTGATGCGCACTTCCTTGAAAGTTGATTCATGCTAAATACCTTTCGAGTTTCTTAAGCTAAAATACTCCGAAAAATGAATTCTCCTGAATTTGTTTGAAGACCATAACTATTGGTACTATGTATCATACTATTAACTAAATTGGCATTTCTTGGAAAGCTACGAATTCTTATGGGATCTTCTGTATGATTTCGCTACTTTGAAATTTTTTATCTCATCGTATTTCATTCGAAGTCATCTTAATTTCTACTCTATTCAACTTAATTCCTAATTCTTTATTCTACTCTCGGTAGGTAAACAGGAAGTTGTAATTTCCTCATTATTTCTTCCTTTTGAATGAACGAATTTTTCAAATCCGAAAATATGACCATATTTGCCAGTTTCATTCAAAGAATTCCTTATTCTCTTTTGTTTGCCCAAAAAGAAATCTTATCATAATGACATCCTGTTTTTTCCGGGAAATAAAAACTCGAAAATTTAAATATACCTGGTAAATGGTTCTCAAAATGTGGAAGTATATGCTAAGTCGTGAAATCTTAATTACGAAAACATTCTTTTTACGTAAAGTACAAGATCTAGAAGAATTTTTTAAGCATAGTTTATCATGTATATCAGTGTTAGTTCTTTAATTGTATCATGCAAATTTAGTAATACGGGCTCAATGATTTGGAAAACTCAATTAAGATATTATCGCCATTATATCTAACCTCAATCGTGACGACGGTATCCTGATCAAGCCCTAGCAGTCGCGTTTCGTCTGAATAACTTTTCCTAACTCCATGTTGGCAGCTTCTAAACCAATTGTTCCTCATCAACAACTTTAGAGTAATCAGGGATAAACTTCTCTATGGGCTCACAAGTAACTGTTAAGCTATTAGGTCTTTAATTCTTTGCCTCTTATTTATCGCATGCTAATCCATCATCTATTCTGCGGGATATATTTATGAAAGTTACGACAGTAATTTAATATCAATAATGATATTTTTCCACTTTTTACTTAATTGCAGGTAATATAGCTAACAGGAAATATAGGATGTCTCATAATTATATTGTATATCAGTAAAACAAAGTATATTGTTAATTTATGTTGAGCACTTAAATATGTCTTTCCCATCCAAATCAGGTGATTAAGTCATTAATGAAGCCTTAATAATCACTTGAGATGATAAAAGGATGTAGTGAAACCCGGTTAAAACGATTTTCAGGACCAAGAGAAAATCGCGTCTTAAGCGGGATAGCGTTATAACCGGGTTGTGCAATTCTGGTTGCATTACGTAATACTTTTGAAAAATGGCCAGTTTTTCACACAAAGAGAGCGTCTTAGACACTTAATATTGGTAATTTTACGATCTACAATTAAAGGTTTTTAACAGATAGACAATTATCTAAAGGGAAGAATTACAAATTTTTCAACAGCAGCGGTGAGAGGGCATCACTTGATCTCTTCAAGACTACCCTCACAAAACACTGCACTCCCTTTCTGGTTTATTCGGTAAGTTCTACAACTTGTGATTGTGACGAAAAGATTCACCCGAATTTTCAATTCAAAGCGAATTTTTGATCTAACGTTATGCCCTAACAAGGAGAAAAATTGATACAGAAGACCTCTCTCTCAGAGCTCGTATCTGCTCCGTCAGCGGTATATTATTCACACAAAATTAGACATTCCAAAGAAGAAATTAACCGGGAACCATTCTCGAGATATGGCAAATCGTGAGAGAAGGTTCATACCATATTGGCAATGCATTGTTTTGTCACTGCGACACAGTGATGTAAAAAAAATAAGTCAATCGAATGAGGCGAACGATTGGCAGAATCGGATTGTAGTGCATTTGGGAACGGGGAATATCCGCGTCTAAAGCGTAAAGCGGAGCATATTAACCGGTGTTTTTACAATATATTCCGTGTGGAAAGGACCAGGGCCGTGCGAAAACTGCTAGGCGAAATAGCGTCTCAAAAGGGTTTTGCTGAATTTAAAAAAATTTGACGGTAAATATAAAATCAAACAATGAAAGAAGGTTTTGTCAGGTCTAACTGTAAATTCTATAGATAATGAGGAGAGAAAAGAAAATAAGAAGATAAATAATATAAATAACTATCGTATTTACGTGTTAGAAAGCGAATTAATTATTTATATCACATATATTAATTAAACTAATAAGTAATGAATATGAAAGAAACAATCTGTCTTCGTCCACAAATTTTATTTAAAAAACACGACCGGTTTCGAGGTTACCTCATCTTCAGGTCAGTGTTTTTTAAATAAAATTTGTGGACGAAGACATATTGTTTCTTTCATATTTATTATGGAAAAGTTCCACCAGATATCGCCAGAAAGCATCAACTATAAACTAATAAGTTTAGCTATAAGCTAGCTAATAAGTTGACAGAGAGTGTCCATCAGTTATTAATATGTAATTAAGCAGCTGAATACTTAAAACTGATTTGAAAAGAGAAACTTGACCTTGAAACTGAAAAGAGTACAATAATGATCTTAAAACTATAAAGAGTAAAATAGTGATCTTAAATCACAAAGAATAGTGAACTCGAACCTTAGTTATGATAACGATGTTTTAATTTCAAAAGTGAACGAAATGTAAACTAGAGCGAACAGAATGTCTTCGTCTAATGGAAAATTTTGACATCCAAGCGTAGATATGAATACGTGACACTCGCGAGGCAGTAGAGCAGGAAAAATCATTCAAACAAGGAAGGTAATTGTGGCGCATAGAGAAAAACCGCTGAAAGTGATGTGAAGCTAAATTGGACACGTGGGAGGATATTTCTGTGCCTTCTCCGTGATTTTTACCCCTGGCTCAGCGTATGGATCCACCCTATTTCGTTTATTCAGGCGAAAAGAATGATGAGTGTTCAGGATTCCGTATCATTCATACGCCACCGCGAATCTGCCATGCTGGCATCATTTGGGACGGTTATTGTTTAGTGAGATTTACGTGAGAGCCTTTCTTTTCCTGAAAGCGTTGTACTCCGCAACATTAACGTATATTAACTGTTCCTATGATGAAACAATGCGTATAAATACAGGGAATGGATAAAACTACGCTGAGGAAGGTAAGCGTTACGTTTATAGAAGATAAAATATATTTTAAGTTAAAAAAGACATAGTTAGAGAGGGAAATAAAGTCTAAATATAAAATATCATATATATAAACTAAATATAAAATAACAAATAATAAAATATAACTAAATATATTACCGATTAAGTATCAGAAATTAAATTACTTTAAGATTGTATAAATGTGGAAATAAATTACTAGAAGAGTGGAATATTTTAGTTAAGAAGTTAAATATTTTAGTTAACTTTGCAGTTTAATCAGTAATCGGTTAGAAAAGGTACCAGTCAGCGTCAAAAGTTGATATTATATCAATAATATATTGTTATTGTATTCGTTCTATTACTAACCCCTGAGGAGACGCGCTCAGTTGTCGGGTCACGGGTCTCGAAATAGCGCCCACATACGCAAGTGTAGCATCTAAAAACTATAGAAGTAGATTTTTGGCGGGATTGATTAAACTTATGAAATTTTAAACTGTTATATCTCCTAAGCTGGTGAAAAAGACCCTTATAAAAATATGGTATCTCTTAATTTTGATTCTCTATCACCCTCGACTTATTTCGTTCCAATGTCGCAGGATACTTGAAGGATCATTTCTTGTAGGGAAATATTTAAGTTAAAATCTTGAAATACATAAAAACAGTTCTTTTATAGAGCATGTCATGACATGGGAATGCATTTCTCTAATTTACTGTTGACAGTTGTCGTGATTTCTAATCTGTTGTTTAGAATAGCTATACGTGTAGACAAAAGAGGAAAGAGACATGAGATGAAAGATGAGTGAAATATGAATTAATGATTCGTATGTAATTAAACAAATATAAGGAAATGCATCAAAGATAGCTATCGATGATTGATCTCTGGAAAATAATATCTTGAGAGTTATTATGTGGAAAGCGAATAGAAAAACGTGGTAAAGGAAAGTTTTAACGCCAACCTGTAAATCTAAAGACTATCGAGATAATTCAGGAACGAAGTAAAATTGCTTTCCATTAAATATATTCCGGATAAATTCCCGAGAAATCATTTCGTGTGAAGAATATAAACCTCAAAACATATAGCTAGTATTATCAAGATTTAAATAGATGTATTTGGTAGATATAAATATGAAGAAATAAAGTAAAGAAAACTGATAAATAACTGCTCTGTACAAAGTGAAGGTTTTGGAATTAACGGTGTTGCTGTTAGTGCTGCCGATAATGGATAAATAATTCCGTCATTCCATAATTTTAATAAACAATTTTCCAATTCATGTTTTCCTGCCAGGAAGGATGAAATATCTTGGAGCTCGCATTCCACAACTCTGTAAACTCTAGTCTGGGAAGGGAAAGAGAGAAGCTTTGACCTTTCGAAAACGGAATTCTTTCTCTCCTGAAGGTACGTGTTGAAGTGGAGCGTTTTCGACCGAGAAAAATCCCTCCTGAGGTCGTGATGAAGGCATAAACCCGCATGAGACTTTATATCACAAGTTTAGCTCACTCTATCTTGATGCTCATCTTACCGGCAGGAGTGAAAGGGATTGACTGTGTATACACTAGATTCCCGATCAAACTCCGTATGGTGTCCGAATCAAAGAATGACTTGTTAGCCCAAGAGCGTGTTCAATGAAACCGTTCCTAGAGAAAGATTAAACTATTATAAAGCACCTGTTTAGGTGAAAATTCAGTTGTTTTATTTTTTCACAAGTATGGCTTCTCAAGAGGAAGCTAGTGGTTCGACTATTTTCTTTTATTCACTATTTTACTCTTTATAGTTTCTACACTAAAATAGACTGAATCTGCGTTCACTAAGCGATTACAACTGTCATTTTTCTCGTTGCGGGAAGTTCATAGAAAAACTAAAAAGTGATTACTAAAATTACGAAATTTAAGAATATGCTTCGTTCAGCATTTATATTTTTCAGGGAAATCCTTAAGGGTAACGGATATGGATAAGCTTATTAATGTAGATTTTTTGGAAATTTTGTACTCCGATGATTATATGACGATTTAAAAAGCGTGCACGTTTGCATAAAACTATTCCTTCCGTGTAGAATCAATGAACTATAATTCCAAAACAAGGCAGGGTAACAAACGATTTAATGAGCTGTTAATTCGAATACTAGAAGAACGATTTCTGTAACAGTACTGATGAATTGAGACGATTTATGTTGAACAAGGGAGTTGTAAGAAGAAAGAAAAAAGGAACTCGGCGTTCAATGAACTAAGAGACAAAGGTTCTCCAAGCGCCGACAGCGGCAACCATTGGACCCCCTATGAAGATGGAAGCATTGTTTACGAAATGCGCATCGGGATTCTGAATAACTGGTGACCACCGAGCGATTATCCGTTTCCCGGGAATCGCCCTAGACGGTTGCCGCTGTCGGCGCTTGGAGAACCTTTGTCTCTCAGTTTAAGGGAGTTGTAAGTTTTCATTTTGATTTCCTGAGAACTGATATGCGGAAATTATTTTACCAAGAGACAGGAATATAGTATAAGGCTTGACGTGATGATGAGTCAACGTCTGATTCTCTACTTTTCTTGAAGACGAGTTAATATGAAGTTTCCATGGAAAAGAGTGTTTCGATCAGTTTTGAATAATTAGCTAAAGACTTTGAATTATAACATCCTGGTGCCCATGACCATTTGGATTCCATATGAAAGAGTAATTATAAAACAACCAATCCAAAACTTGACCGATTTCGAAAAAGATCGGGCTTCGGTCCTTAAGCGTAGGAACCCTTAAAAATCATGCATATCGTACCAGCATCTCATTCGTTTTTACATACTGTTAATGAAAGAGTGATGTCATGAAAGAGAATATTAGATTTAAAAATCAATTATTGCATTAATTTATTATATTATAATTACAATATATAATAATGATCAATAAATTAATTAAATATATACTTTATTATTTAAACTAAATTTTTGTTCCGATCACTGTATACTGTCGGAAATTGCTTAATTAAGTATTGTGCAAATAATTTATTCAAATCAACATTGTAAATAAAGTAAACTTACGAATAATTTAACTATAAATTTTGTGATTACGCTGCCATCAGATTTACGTCTACTTCGGATGAAATGTGTAAATAAATTAATAAAATGCGATGCCATAAATCGGGCCGAACTTTAATTATGAGCCCTGGTTCGGATAATAAATTCTGTTCCTTGAAAACCCCTGGACTCGCGAGTGCATTTCCCGCCACATGTCAAAATACGGACATCAAGTCCCACGTTTAAGTTTCACCCAAAAATTCATCCACCGATAATTTCTCCAAGCTGCCAATTCTATAAATGCCCCTCTCCGCCACGATTCCACACATTCGAGAGACATACGCGAATAATACCACTTCTCGGAAGCACAACGAGAGCCATTTCCTTCAAATAATCCACCTAACTGCACTCACCACTCGAGAACGACGGCTTTCAGGCGTAATGCGGTTCCCTCCGCGAATAATTCTCCCCGAAACTCCTTTTCCCCCTCCACTGCAAGTTGCTTTTTCTGCGAAGGGGAGCGCGCGGCATTAAATTTATTTTGCGCGCGTGAAACCTCCACGTTATAGAGCGAAATTGCACTCAACCATGAGTGAGCGGGCTCCATCCACTGAGGAGCGAAAAAAAACCTTTAAGAAAGAACGCCTTTCGCTCCCGAGGATAATAATCTGTCTTCGTGACACCGAAAAGCGATTCGCCTCCCTTTTTCTCCGAAAGGAGGAGCGAAATTGAGGGAAAAACACTATCGGAGAGCGTTCCTCGAGCGAAGAACACGAAATTGAGACACGGAAGCCTACGGCAGAGTCCTCTATGGCACACACTTTTCTTCTCTCCTCGAAAGGTGTTTGACGCCCTTGTCTGCCTCGAGAGGCTTCCATCCCTCTTCCCAATTCTTCTTTTTATTCCCCTTATCCCGTTTCTGTTCTGCATTCATTGTTTCCGCCATACACATCGGCCAATTCCTCTCAATCCAGCCCACCGATTTTTCTATTTCTCCGTTCCTCTCTTCTCATTCTTTACCTGCGCGTTTTCTCTCATGATTTTCGAGATGGCCAAGATGCCGGGTTTGACGCTATACATATAAATCTCTGTTTGAGCAGTAACGGGGACGGATTTAGGCTGTCAGAGGCCCAAGGCGAGAGGATAGGACCGAATTCCCCGTTAGGAAATAGAAGAGTAAATGATGTTCAGTTTGTTATAAAATCGCAGTAGCACATAACGCAGAAAGTTCAGTTGCTTCGCGGTGACGAGAACGGGAAATATTTAAATATAAATAGTATTTATATTATTTCCAATGAGTAACAGGAAGACTTTACATTCTATAAGCTATAAGTCGAGTATAAACTCAATGTGGGAAGCTCTTACTTCGTGGAAGGCCTTTACAAGTAATGAAAGAAACTTAAGTACACTTCCACACACTTTATTTAGTTCGACATCGCTAGCGAACTGGCATCATCAAGCAATATTCTATTCACAATGTTCAGCTGTATACAAAACAAAGAAGGGGCTAGGAATTATGTACAATTACTCCAATACATAAGGCTCTTTCTCGAAGTAAAATCTATGAAACAACAAACGCTCTGTGCCTCTATAAAAATTCGTAATAGTATGTTATCCTGTTTTACTAATTGTAAGAATAGATTTATTGTGACTCTTCAAATGTGTCTGTCAAATGAGGCTGTCAAGTAAGACCTGCTTTACCTAGCTACAATAAGATTAGCCATATAGCCAATAAGATTCATATTTTGACCCTATGACGAAACTAATTCTGTTTTAATGCCATAGAAATGCTTCGATCAACGTTGCTAAGACTATTTCTACATTTGGTATTATTTGAATATTTTTATACATATTTGCTTGATTAAAATTCCATTCCAGTTTTCATAAATGAACCAACCTTATCTCGAGTTATTAATAAAATTACAAGGAATCAGCATTCACGAGTATAATTAAACCATAGTTTAGTCGTAACTATCGTAGCATTCATTAGTTGTAATCATTCCCCCGCAAGAAGATTGTAATGGCATGCATTGGGTACAAAAAAGAATTAGGAGATACAATAGAAGTTACTGGGAGTGCTTTCATCGAACGTTTCATTCCTTAATGAACTCATAAATAATTTTTTTTCGAAATTAAACCCACATTACAGAAAAAATGTGTATAAATGAAAAGTAAATTTGGTGTTTTTGATAATATTAAAAACACTAAAACAAGGAAAGCAATATGCCATTGCAAAGTCTAGAAATTTTAAACGATGAATAGCATGTATTAATCCTTCGAAAGATGAGGAGAAATATCTTTCCATTTTTCTCATGATAAATAATGTACGAGGAAGTGTCCGAGTCTCAAGAACGTCAATTCCTTGACGTCATTCAAAGAAAGTTTACTGCTTCGACGGGAGGTTGAATTACTTTATTGATCCTCTTTCCCCATTCTTTCGTTTTATTTTATTGACAGGGAAATCAAAGAAAAGGCACGTAATAACACTTATGAATCTTGCGGCTCTTCTTTCTGTCTGAAGGGAATAGCAACTCGAATAAGCCGTACTGGAAATACACCCTGTGGGAAGAAAATTTTTTGTTGCTGTCGTGAGAACTAACGAATTTGGAAATGAATTAGCGGGCATTAAAACGGCCAAGGATTGCTGTATAGGTGAAAATTTAATTTAAAGTTCGCGCAAAGGAAAGATTGACGGTATTTGCAAACGAAGTAATATCGACGGCTGAATTACGGATTACGAATTGAATTTACGGGTGGAACGTTGGGAGGGGAGTACTTATTCATTTTTTTTCTAAGTTAACGATTATTTAAAACTTCGCTTTAGTTTCCGGCTTAATGCATAGAGGAATTGTATACAAACTGAACATTGATTCCTAATAATTTTCCTAATAATAGATGCGTGGTACTTTGAGTATTTTCACTGCTTACATCCATGTTTCAAAATATCTAGATATTTTAAGTACTCTATAGTAAGATATAGGAAGATTAGTATCTATATCAAACTGAGTACGAAATAATATTATTTCAACGAGAAGGGATATTCCCCTCTCAAAAAGAGACTGCGACCATGAAATCGCTTTTTCCCTTCAAAATTGCATTTCAAGTTTGATGTAAACTCCATGAACGCTCTGCTATGACATGCTTCATCCTTTAATTTCTATTCATCTGCCTCCCACGCATACACCACCCGTTAAACATTCAAAATTAAATCTGAAAAAGAGCTCCGAGAATTAAGGAAAAGAGAGCGTCGTGTGATATTATATGAGCAGCTGAAGTGGAAATGAATCCGAAGCTATATTGGTCGGGAAAAAGTCTCTTTTATATTTTGCTCGATATTTTCTCTCCAAACCTCGTTGAGAGGCAGCTTATACTCTAAAATTTAAAAGAGATGAATCCCGAAAAGTATCATACAGCGATTAATTCGGATATACTCTTCTTTATGGCAGTAGATTTTTCCAAGACCATTAGGACTCTAAAGGAATACTTCATTTCCAATTACAAATTTTAGTTCACCGATAAATCAAAATCGGTAGCACACTTCATTTATCGCAATGATATTGAAAGTGAGTTAAACTCATTTAACTATATCATAGTCTATAGCGTATTTTTCGCCATGATATCCTTGAGATGTGAGTAGAATTTGCATGGTTTACCTTTGGGTGTTCTAATCTTTCTATGGTAAGCAAGATTCAATGAGTCGTAAAAGATCAAAGTCGACTTGTAGATAGCTCTTTTGCGTTATGGTCACGTCGTAAAACTTTTGGAATTACAGGAGTTACCATATCTAAGGGATTGGATTCCAGCTGTTGTCGATGTCAGTAAATAGTCGGTTTCGAGAGATCCGGGTGGGTCATACTACCGTTTATCTTATTTATTTAATTATAACTTATCAATTACTTATATCCTATTAAATACTTTATCTTATTAATTTTTTGTTTGCAGATTGAATTACCTCGGGTGGCTTTCCGAACTATAAAAAAACAAACACTATAAACAATTCCTTACACCTTATATTGATAAATATACCGGAATAACATTACGTTATTTACAAATAGTATTAGAAAACCACAAAAATAAAACGAGACTATCCAACGCTTAAAGCTTGGTCTCTGCTTGATATTGAAAAGTATTTCAACCGGGTTTTACTACATTCACTTTCCGTCTACTATGCGATTATCAAGACTTCAATATCTGATTTAGATGCTGATTGCCTTATACATATGTTTGATGAATAAAGAAGAGTAGTTACTAAATTTTGGTAATTTTTCAGTCAGCAATCATGGAAGAAAACCGAATTTTTTTAACAATAGTGGTTAAAGGGCATCACGGAGCACGATCTCTCCGAAACAAAACGCTGCACTCCTTATCTGGTGTGCACGATATGTATGTACTCCAATCGAAACCGAAAATCATAATTTATTCCGTTTCGAAATTTACTTGAGTGTTAACGGAGGCTTTATTGAGTATTGATCAGCGATTTCCAGTTAAATAAATTAAAAGATTTAGTTTTAAATTTATCTTATCTAATGCTTTGATCATTATTTCTAAATAATCTCAAGTGTTATTCCAAATTTTATTTATTATAATGCAATTACGAAGATACACCTAATAAATGACTTTCGGAGGGTTTTAATATTGTGATGGTCTGAGCGAAAATAACCGGTTCGAACTGAGCCGACGTAGGCAGATGGGGAGAAAATAAAGTTAACCGATATGAGGTTTATTCGTTGAATTCGTTGAGCGAAAACTGAACGTCAAATCTTTCGGTTGGATTCTCTTGTATGAAGTGAAGATATAATCCTGATATGAAGTGCGTCGGTATACTAAACTTCATTTACCCAAAAACATAGCTATTCGAATTTTTCCTAATGGGTATTTGTATCTGTATTTCGTGCAATATCTCATACATTTATACATTTTGTGCATCTATGTGAGATTAAAGCTTAAATTCAACAAAATCAGTAAACAACATTACGGCAATCTTAGCTTTGTCAAATTTTCCTTTTGGATAAATTACATTTCGATATCTAAATTCTGTATGTATAACATTTTCTCAGAAGAGTTTTCAAGATCGAGTAATTCCAAGATATTCTTATCTTTAGTACCGTTGTTTCAGAATGGTTATTTAGGGAGGAATTTTTGTATGTAGTGACTTCTGCCCCTATACGTCAAAGGGAATAATCTTATCCGAAACTAATATTTTTCTGCATATTTCCATCCCATTGTCCTTCACATCATTATATTCTCGTACCTTATATCTTCTTTCCTCCAACTTATCCTTTGATCTTAACCTTATAATAAAATACGTATTTGCCTCTCAAACGTCACAGCTCCCCGATTTCCCTGCCAATTTTCCCTTTTCCTCATCTTTTCTTCTCTTATTCTTATCTCAGTCCGTCCTTTCACGTCTTTATTTTCCTTCCCATAGCTTTCTCAACTAAAAGGCATTCTGTTTTACTTTCCATTTTTCAGAATAAAGACCTTTGTCTTTTTTTCTCGACATCCCTGTTTACTTTTTCCCTTTCTTTTCTCTATCGATTCCACCCGTATTGCACTTTGGCTCATCGTTCTTTCTTTATCCATTTTTTTATTTCTTATCTTTTCTCTCATCGTCGGTCCAATCCGGTTCTATTTCCCTAACTGAACTTTCACTTCGTTTTTACTTTTTGGAATGCTTCGTCATGGTTTTATTGAAAAACTTCGTTAAAAATTTCAAGATTGAGATCGTTGGATATATTTCTTATATTAAGTATTTTTAATTTTATACTTTAATTTTATTACGGTCCATTTAAAATTTTTGCGAGCTTCTTTTTGAAAATAGACATGAGATGATTTATTTTAAGAATTACGTCTTTCACTGGATATAGTTAACCCCAGAGCTTTTACACCCCTTCCTCTTCCTGACTTTCAGAATAATCATTTTCACGTCCGTATCAATAATCAACTTTATCACCAGCATGTCATTCAGCTATTGACTAATTTCTACCTACGAGGTTCAAGTCGTATATCATCCTAAAAGGATCTATTCCATTCCTCGTCTTTTTCCATTTCTATCTCAATTTCGTCTGTTAAAAGGGAGTAATAACTAATTATAATCAAAGCGAATTTTTTCTAAGTTATCTCTGTCGATACTTTTCTACATAAAACCGGTTATATTTTCGTACTTTTCAATGTCTCTTTCGGTCCCTTGCATATAATTTTTAACCAGAGCTTTTACAACCCTTCTTTTTGCTGACTTTTACAATGATTCAGGTTTTGGTTACTTTAAAACAAACAATCACAAGTTATCTAGGTAGATGTGTGGCTACGAGAAAATACAGCGATCATCTAAAAATAAAAGCCAAGTACAACAGCAGTAGATCATTTTTGTGATATTAGTGCATACTCTTTGGAATGGCAATCACGTAATAACAGTTAGGCAAGAATACTTTTTAAGTTATATTACAGCTTAATCATAGCAATTGTAGAGGTATCTGGTGATAAATAATAAAAAACTTAGAAATATTTCTTTTAAATAACTAACTTTAAGTGAAGGGACTAATGGTTTCCTAGGATTAACCATTCCAATTCACTGCGTTTCTTTTAAACGAAAAAAAATCCCCACTTCCTTTTCCTACCTCATTCTAATTCTGTGGTCGCCACATATTATTCCTAGAAAATGGAGAAGGAACCCAATAATAATTTGCAGCTCTTTTCATAGTGGGTATCTCGTTAACCCGATATATAATATACACACTCCATTCTCTAAGATATTTTTAAACCTAACTTATCGTCAGCGGGCAGCTCTTTTAAGGACTTTGCTTGAAGCAATTAATGTATCTAGCCTTGAATAACAATGATTTATCTCAATGGTTAATTTAACCCTTTATTTTAAGGGGAGTATACCAGTTCTCTTTTCGAGGTAGACTATGAAGAAACTCATATTTTATATTTTTCTATAGAAAATTTCCGAAACATTCAGAGAAGAATCACCTACTGGGGAATGATAGAGTCTATTAATTTGGCCTCAACTTTGTGGTAGGTCTTCATAATAATGAAAATATGACGAGGAAGCATTTATACCATTACCACCAATATTTTATTAAGCAACCATGGTATAGACCCTTTGGGTCATACTCGGGCTGGACCTAAAGGGTCAAAACCATGGTTGCTTAATAAAATATTGGTGGTGAAGGTATAAGTGCTTTCTAGCCACGTTTCACTACACTGGAGAATGGTCAGAGTGACATTTGACCCATAAAACGTGAGAGAGACACCTCTGGCTTATATTGTCCTTGTTCTTATCCGTTACGCAATTCTTCGGGTACTTGTACTGCTCCTTAATTAATTATTACCCTCTCTTTTACATAAGAAACTCTGTCTTTACATCCCACACCGCTGCCTTTCTCCGATCCCTTTCCCGTGCTGTCTTCCGTCCAACACCTCTTCTTAACGTCACTTTCACCTCCCTTCTCCAATCTCCTTTTTGCCCTCTTTCCCTTCTGAGGATCTCACAAAAGACGCTGCATTATGACGGAGGAGTAATACGAGAGGCGACCTACGTATCCGATAATAAAAAACGGCGAGAAAATCGAAGACAAGGAGCAAGTTTCGAGGGACTATTTTATCCGCAGATAAAAGCTGGGAATAGCCGAAATGGGACCGGTAAGTGCTGGGTAAAATTAATAATCCTCGAAGTACCTCAAAATGAATGTTGAAAAAGTTTTTTTTTAAAGTTTTTTCTTTCTTCTTGAGATAATTAATTGCTCTAGTTGCGTTGAAGTGGAAAAGAACTGGGTCTCGTTTGATCTTTAAAATTCTGAGATGATTTGTTTCTCTCTTGGAGAAATTAAAAGTTCCGATTCTCTGAAAAGTTTTCTTTGATTTCTTTAACGCAAAGTCCACTATCATTTAATAAGCGTGGGATGTTCCCGAAATAAAGGTTCTTTACTATGGAGAAAACATAATATTTCTCTTACTTAACCTAAGATAAGTGATTTTCCTGGTATAAATCGAGAGTATAACTATTCATTAAAAAGCAATTCAGTGCAACACAGCGAATGTCAATATTATTAAAATTCATAATGAGAAAAGCACCGTCTACCTTGAGTATAGCATAAATTCATCGTAGTTTTTGAGCCTAATTAAGCAACTCTTCAAAAATAGGGCAGTGGCAGTTTCTTCAGTTTTATTTACGAATAACCGTAAGCGGAAGTAAGCGGTATATTAATTTTATAACGTTTTTTCGAGTGAAAAGCCGCCTGAAAATCTTTGAATGAAAAGTGCAGAATAGAAGAGTGGGAAAAATACCTTAGAGGAGATATTAAAATATTAAATTTTCTACCGAAAAAATTGCATATAAGTAGATATTTGAGTAGAATAATTTCCTTGATCGATTAACGTAGTAGGAATAGAAATCGCTGCTTTATTACCTTTAAAGGTGAATATTAGTTCTCTTTATTAAACAAGAGATGTACCGTTATTTTTTAATTCAGTGGTTTGATTGAAAAATCCAATAAATCAACATGGCAATAAAGTTTAACTAGCTAATAGACATACATAGATCCTAAGATATCTTTATCTTAGCATCGTTCTCAATAACAATATCACGGAATATTTCTTCGATGAAATAATACATTTAATAAGCATAGAAAGTTTTTCGGAAATGTTTCATTGCAAATGTAATTGCCGTTTCATCAATGTGCTCCAAAAGCTGTTTCAAAAGCATTATGTGATATTATAATGTAAAACTTTATTAAAATTCTGTCCATATAAAAAATCCTCCTTGCCCTACCCTCAAAACTGTGTGCTTTATTAATAATCTTAGTATTTTATTGTATCCGATCATGGCTGGTTGCCCGAAACCGGTCGCTAAATAAATAGTGCGAAAAACACGAAGTCCATTTCTTCTCATTACTGTCCATATACTTCAGTCAAATAGAATACGAAAAATGAATATTTATCGAAAAACATCACTCGATTCGGGGAGACGGAAACCGGCAAAATTCTTTCACAGATTCGCTCGATAAAATGGCTTCCAATCTCTTAAGGGCAATTTGATTTCTGAAAACGCGCCGCGTTTTACAGCTCGCACTTCTGGAATCAATTTCTGCGACTCAAAGTGTTTATTTGCTTTGGGATGCCATCGCCGTATTGCCTCTGAAATTGACTTGCAACGACTCCGTTCTCTCAAGTTTTCGTGATAAAATCATTCCAGATGTCTACGGAAGATTTATTTTCGAGCCCGCAAAAACTTCTCGGTGCTCCTAAAGTCGAGTTGGCAAAAAGAATATGAGGGACGCATGCATTTTGAAAGAGTACTTTCCTCAATAACGCCTTCTATTCGAACAGACTTTGAGGAGAGAAGAATGTCAAGGACTGAAACTACGAATAAGTTTCCGGGAACACCTCCTAATAAGTGAGGGTTTTCCATACGTTTTCCTTATATTCCGTCCAACGTCGTGAGGTCGGGTTATTGAATCCATCACTGAATCAATGTTGATTTTCATCTTGAGAGCGGAATTTTTGGAAGTTGAGATATTGTATGGAATCCATGAATAAAACTGTCTAGAAAGTATATTCCCAACCGTGGGTGATGATGGATGGCTTGTCAATGTTCATTAAATTGCCAGTTTATTTCGTCACAGCAAAATGTATTTACGAAATGTTGGTGTTGTTATGCAACTTATGGAGTATTGAATTTTATAATACGCGCATTAAGCCACGCCGCTGTAAGTTTGGGTTTTGATGATAAAGCTTAAGTATTTCAGTATAGTCCAAACGGTTATATCATTGAGTTTCATTAGGCAATGTGCGTCATGAGAAGGCAAGTAACATTCATGTAATCCTGGTTTACAATTTAAAATATCCGATGAATAATGAGTGCAAGGATTGTTTGAATTCTAATTATTGCCGTCACCAAACTTTACTTTTGTTCCGTTTCTGTTTATAACCGTCCAACCGGTTCTAACCAGCTTTTTAGCTCGTATATTACAATCCTGAAAGGATTTTACTATACTAAACTTCATAATTATATAAAATTTAATTGAAATAGAAGAAAATTTCGTCATTGAAAAAATCAGATTACGAGTTCAGTAATTAAAGTTCCCTTTGAAATTGCAAAGATTGTTTTAATTAATACCATATACGATTAAATTTATATGTATAGATATTAAACTATTATTTACGAGTAATATTCTCTCTTTCAATTTTACGAGCTTAGAAATCCTTTTAAAAGTTAACGTAAAAACGTGAATTAGCTCAGAGATAAAAGTTATCAATTGGAAATAATGATATAAACTCAGAGAGCTTAGTTATTCAGGTCGCTTTGCAGCACCATTTAAATTTCAGCAAGTGTTACCGCTACGAAGTAATTCGAATGCACTTCGCAAGTCTCCAAAGTTTACAGAACACGTTCCTCTTCTTTAGTTCTTAATCCATCATCCAAAACTCACGTATTCTCCGTCAGGTTTTAAGAACTCGAGCGAAAGAAGTTGCTGCAAGTTTAACCCGACGAATTAAAGAGAATCGTAAAATTTCACGAGGGCTACGTGCCTCGCGTCGGGGGTTACATAAAATCCTCGGGTACGCACCAGAAACAAAAGAGCAACTCCTGCCGCAGAAGTTTCGAATTTTCCGCGACAAAATTCAACACCGAGTCGAACGCACTGAACTTCCGCCTGTTTGCGCTAGACTTGTTCTAGTGCCTCTTTGAAAATCCTCCTAGAGAACGGTTTGGGCTGAATAGCAAACATTCTTGAGGGAGTCGTATCCACACACTCACCGTGCGTTAAGATGTTGATGGTCTCGTTGTGAATGTAGAAGAGGCTCCCGAGGCTGCCCCAAAAGGACAGCAATGGCCTATAGCCCCCGAGGACGTAGGGATTGAACTGGAGGTGCGGGGGCATGTCGCGCCAATGGAGTAGTCCCATGCGACCTTGCGGTGTGCCCTCATCCTCGTCCTTGGACGAGTGCCTTCGAGAGCACCCATCTTGGTCCTTCTGCCCCTGGAAGATCAAATATCCTTATTAGATACAAGAGAACCAGTTTAAGACACTGTGCCTTAAGATTATTTCCTGTTTAACATGCGGTTTATCCGGTACCTTTCTTAAGAAGCACATGATAAAAAGATGATTTCCGCTTAAGATGTACATTTATTCTTCATCAGCTTTAAGTATGTAACTGCTTAGTTATGTGCTAATAACTGAAGAAATTTCCTACCACTAAACTCCTTTTTGCGTCAAAATTATTATTATTATTCGACCCTTTATTCGGCGAGGTTAGGGCCGAGTGGGTCTCTCTTCCACCTAACCTCGTGTAAAGATCTTAAAATGTAATTATTGCAGGAAAAACATGAAATAAAACTAAGAAAAAAGAAGAGGAAAAAAACGAAAAAGGCAAGATTCTATTAGCCAAAGACATTCCTTCTATACATTTTATTTTCTTCGAAAATAAGAACATCGTAATCATAACTACGGTACGATCATGTTCCAAATCCTTCCTAGTCATGGTTTAAGTTCTCTATTTCACCCTTGATTTTTGTTTTCGCATCAGTTTTAAGCATATTAATACTTAATAATATACTAATAATATGGCCAAACACTATTATCTTACTAACTCATAGCTAGCCTTAACTTGTAAAAACGACAAATATTTATGAGATTTATCTTCTGCTTATCTTATCAATTACACAACCCGGCTATAACGCTATCCCGTTTAATATGCGGTTTTCGCTTGTTCCCTTGAGAAGCGTCCCGGGGTTTTACTCTACATGGAATTTGCAAGCAAATGGATGTAACGGACATTTTTGTCCAACATAAGGCTCACAGAATGACTTGATGGTCGTCCCTAAATGATGACACACTTAAGGGGGGCTGGGAATATGTGACACTTTTCGAAATGGGGTAAGCAGCACCATGTGACACTTTGTGACAGAAGGAAGGGGTTCAGGAATCCCAAAAATGCCATGACATCATTTAAAGATGCCCTCTTGTTTCATTGTAGGAGAGACTCCTCAGGCTTTTGATACAATCGAACATTCAAAGTATTCTTGTTTCAACAAAACCTTGTTCTCCTTTGCTTGCCGAATAACTTATTGATTTATTAGCGTGTTTTTCAACGGTATATTCATGAATTCGTTTGCTAACATATCCTTATCAGAATGATTATTAATGAGGCTGAGGCGCCTCTTTCAGGATTGAATATCAAGCACTTCATTTTGTAATATTCGATATTCTATTTAGTAAAAAATATTAATATCAGTAAGGAATTGGCGTCTATATTAAAAGAGAATACACCACAAGCCAGAGATTCGGAATCAGATGCACAAAAGGACACGAAAGAAGGTCCAACCACTCACCAATGGTTCCAATGACTTCATAGTTGTGATTTTATCGCTCAGGGGTTCTCTTAGACTCTTTTGGTTCGCATGGTATATCAACCGCGTATCCTTTCTGTTTATTATTTCTCATAAGTGAAACATAAAAATATAAAGAAAGTGGTCATCTTTCCATCCGGCAGGTTTAAGTTCAACGCACAGTCTCCTCAGTTTATCTTTTTAAATGAAATGTGTTTTTCCATAAATATTTTTACTTCCTCTGAAATATATAAAGAAACTTTGAACAGGCGAATCGAATGGACAATTCACCTAGTTTCTTTTCGGTACGTTAACCTGTATTACCACATATAGTGAGCAACTTTAATTTTGTAAACAATAATATGCCAAATAATAAAGTAACCAACCAAACCAAACAGTAAATAAACAACAAAGACAGTTTTTTTATCATCTTCTACCTTAATATGTCCGTTTTCGAGTTTCTGAAAGTATTCAATTACATTATTAACGGAGGATTTTTAACATTAGTTAGTGCCGATAAAACTGCTTCTATTTTGATTTATATAATATATAATGTTGAAGTTAGAATAGAATTTGCAGTCATGTGATACAGTATACCTATAGTATAGAAGAAGAATATACTTAAGTTCCCTTAATCTATACGTGTTTTCAAATGTACCCAGAAAATACTCAGAATAAATTTTCTTATAGGTATTTTACTCTGCACTACCCTCATTTCAACGTGAAAATTTTGAAGGATGAGACAATAATTTTTTTTATCAAACGATAAACGCGCTTAAAGGGAGTCAGATTTAACATTTAAAGGCCTTCCGTGAAATATGAACGCTATGAATAAAGGGAAAGGATATATAAAAGCAAAATTCCGTAATAGCATAAAGCAAAAGGACTCTTTAAACACGGCGGAATCGCTTCCTAAATAATGAAGGAGAGATTGTGAACGCTTAACGGTAATGCGCACGGCTTCCTTAGGTAACAAAACCTATAGAGCTTATTTCGGGAAGGGCTTGTGAGGGCCATTATGAATTTGGCAACTGTGATTTTCGACTTTTGAAATCCTTCTCCTGGAATAATGATACCATCTCAAAGTTCAATGCACGGTATATGGCGGAAGCTGTTGAAAAAAATAAGCAGGTGAAACACCTTTAGCAACTGAAGGTAGGAAGATTTTTTGTGCTCAAACTTCGTAGGCGCCTTATTTCTTAACACGTTACTGAAAAAATTTTAAGCCCATAAGATCGTGCTAAGGAATGAGTCCTTGGTTTACGGGAACGAGCAATTATTTCCGATCGAAATATGTAAATTTATTTTCCCGTATTTATAGCACGGGGCCAAATATTCGATACGAGATAAATGTTCGCTCGAAATAGCGCTTTTTAAAAAGTTTTTGGGAAAATTTTCAGCCATTTAGTATCGCCGCCTCTTGAAATGAAGCCATAAAATTGAAATCAAAGCTGACGGATGGCGCGATGTATTCAAGTTTGTCCAGAAAACATCGCATTTGTCATGAATAGTTGCCTCGAATGTACGTGTTATCGAATCGAGTTAAAAAGGAAAGCTTTATTTCACGGAATTTCGAACGGCGGGACGTGTTTTTAAGGGAAAGCAAATACAATTTGGAAAATTTTCGTGAAAGGAACGAAATGGGCAGGGGAATAATTTAGCGCTAACTCCGCGCCCTGTTATCAGCGAGATTTTAAAGTAAATAAGGAAAAGTATGGCTGAAACTTTTTAGGGGTATCATATATTCATTTCTATCGTCGCGAGGTTCGGAGCCTTTTTGTTTTTCCGTAAACGAGCTCTCGCTCCTAATGATCCATATTTCTGAGCAGTTTTTCTTTATGCTTTTTTGATCTTTCGAGTCCTTATTAAATAAAGATGAGTGTGCGAGAAAGCTCGTGGGTGGATGTTTACGTTCACGAAAATTAGGAAATGCGGAAAACTTTTAGAATAGATAAAAGCACGAGGGAAACATTCACGAGTTTGGGTACTGAGTTAGTGGATGAGATTATGAATTAGAGACGAGGCAAGCTAATCGATGAAAGTGAAATGCACTTAAGTTGTGAAAAGGGTAAGGTATAGTCTTTATAAATACTTCCTGTTCATTTCGAATACCTTTTATAATTTTTTCTTTAAAGACGTCTGCATCAAAACCCTAAATATCCTTTATCACCCAAGAGAAATTATTTCCCAAAATCAATACTTTTGTTGTTTTCAGAATTTGAAGATAGATTATCGCATCTACGACGAGAGATGATGAGAAATAAATAAAATATGGTGAATGAAAAGGATAACCTGAATTTGAATCGATGTGAAGAAGTAAGTTGAAACTTGATTATGTGGTATAATAAATTTAAATTTACTTTCAAATTGGTGGATATAATACGAATATCAATAATGTCACTAATTTGGTGAATATAATAGGAATGTCATAAATAGTTCATCACACTGTAGATTGATCGAAAACCAGTCGTTACATATACATATTATGCTTTATATTATTTACGAACAATCTTATAAGTAATACTTGTCAATTAAAATCATACAATGATAC
Source organism: Pachydiplax longipennis (assembly GCA_036926295.1). Taxonomy (NCBI): domain Eukaryota; kingdom Metazoa; phylum Arthropoda; class Insecta; order Odonata; family Libellulidae; genus Pachydiplax; species Pachydiplax longipennis. The sequence continues at coordinate 38,508,412 of JAVFKF010000009.1, read as the reverse complement.
AATACACTGTGATTCTGGTATGATTGGCTACTTTATACTTTCATTTTACAAACAAAAACCAAATTGGCAATAAATAGAAACATGGTTCAGAGATTAAAAACTGAGTGAAAATTTGTGCCTTCAAGACAAACTCAATTTGAAGCAACACTCCAAAATCACAAAGCAACAATAAAGTTGAACGCTAAATATAAATGTAGGAGGTGAAGGTTTTAATGATTGTTTATAATTTAAATACTTAAATATCGCAACGTCTCGATCGTATAATTTAATGATTACACACTCAATAAGATAAATACGATAATAACGTTAAACTCGGATATAACCGAGGAATGACACAAGATAGTTTATACAAGTCACAATTACATCAAAACAAACTTCAGTACTAATTCCTGAGTATGCCCTAAAGCCTCCAGAAGTTACTGCTAGAGAGTAGTTGAAGGGACTAGCGAAAAAAGTGATGAGATAGGTTGGAATAACTATCCGCTTCTCTGGAAAGTGGGAAAGTAGCCGTATAGGGCAATATATCTTCGTTGTCGGAGATCCTTTCGGAACATCGACGAAAGCCCTTCACTTTCTCCTCCGCTTTGCCATCTTTCCTCTCCCGTCACTCTTGTCTTTCTCCCCTTCCAGAATCGTATGATTAAGGAATACTCAATGTCATACGTCTTAATGTTCTTGGAGATAAGACAATAAGTCATTCAATCAATCATTCTCATGTATCCCACTGAGCCGTAATGATTTTTGTTTCGGTTTCCCCTCCGATTAAGATTAAACGTTTAAAGTTCGCTTCGTCACCGGTTTCTCATCGTTAACAACCGGTGCTAACTAGCTATTTAGCTCTGATTTTATATTCTCAATAAGTTCATGCTAAACTTGGTGGAAGTTCATTTCCATGATCAAATTATTTTTATTTTCAGAAAGTAAAATAAAAACTATAAAACCAACAGACGTAAACAAGGTAAATATTACTAAAAACATTAAAATCAAATTACTCAAATCGTGCCAAAACCAGTCGTTGATTTTAGTGCTTTTAGTGGATTTTATCTCATAAAAGTGTACTGGTTTTATGGTTCTGTGAAAATAAAAATAAGTTTATCCACTATTACGGTCCTTATGAAAGAATTTTATTAGGCTAAACTTCATGATTATAAAAAATTTTGATAAAAACCCAAGCAAAATTCGTCGTTGAAATAATCAAATTACGAGTTCAGGAATCAAAGCTCCTTGAAAAACCTTGCTTGATTACAGAAATATGTGATTTCGCAGGTGCATATGTAAAAATAAAACCTCATATTATGATTGTAATTGTGCTATATCGTAATGATCTAGGTTATGAGTATGTGAAATTTTTCTTATGACTGAAGATTATTGTGTAAGTACGTGAATTGATAGTTTGCTCGGATTTAGATGGATGAATATTCTTATATTTAAGACATTCCTATGTTGCTGGAAGAAAGAAAAAAGGAACTCGATGTTCAATGAACTAAGAGACAAAGGTTCTCCAAGCGCCGACAGATCATTCAGCATTGGACCCCCTATGAAGATGGAAGCATTGTTTCCTGAAATGCGCATCGGGATTCTGAATAACTGGTTGCCGCCAGACGATTATCCTCTTCCGGAGAATCGCCCTAGACGGTTGCCGCTGTCGGCGCTTCGAGAACCTTTGTCTCTTAGTACATTCCTATGTGTTTACACAAATGTTGTTGTGATATGATTTATATCAAGTAATTTGTAATGGATATTGCTGTATTGTAGTTGTATTTTGATGGAGAGGGATAAACTGATAAGATGTATACAATATACGATAACGATGTATTGATGTCTATGGTAATGGTTTTAATGCATTCCGAAATGGATGGATGGATTGTGTGGGATTGCAATCTAATGGTAAGTTAAACAAAATTGTAATTTTATAATAATACTGCAATAACAATATGGTGCTACTCATTAAATTTAGTATTGGAGTAACATATTTGTATGATAATCTGTATCTTTTAGCATTGATAACGTATAATATCTAGAGAGATGCTTAATTTTCAGCTTAATTTAAAACGGCATCGTTATATTAATAGTATGTAACTTGTTGTATGCTGTATAATACGGCGTACCCATATTTTTGTAGTGTTAATAAAAATTTGTGGATATTTGTAAATTGTATGATGTCCCTGGCTTCCGCCTAATTGCAAATTATGTACAATAATAATGATTAGCAAATCAGCGGTACGTTTGATCAATAACATAACTTCCGCATCATCTAATTAGAATTCGAACAGGAAATAGGAAAAGAATAACAGTTTCCTGTTTCGGTACAAGTAATTAAATTTTTCGGTTCGTGCTCGGTATTCTCTCCAGCAAAAATAACGATTTTTTCTGTTTTCGTTTCTGTACTAGTTCGATACCATATTCTAAAAGTTTCCGACGCCACAGAATGTAAAAAAGGGATCCGAAATGTTGGTACTTTATAGAGAGGATCTATTTGCGTTGATGACGAAGCCTAATCTTACATGAGTTTCCATGCCTTTTAAGACCGGAAGGACAAAAAGCGTAACCCAAGCAACTTCCAAGGATAAGAATAATTAAGGACGTCTTTTGCAGTAGAGGCGAATCAGAGAGGGGAGAGAACGCCACAAAAAAAAGGAGAAAGAGTTTTTCCCGTCGACCGCCTGGATTTACGAGAGCAATGACATTTTCTCACGAACGGAAATTTGTGGCCATGAAACAAGTGAATCACGTCGGGCGGCGAAACCGGCCCGAAACTATTTCGGCTCGTTGCTAAAACGTTTCGTTTATTCGCGAATATTTGGACTCGCGAGTGTTTTTTTTGCAGTAAAAGGAAAGAGAAGTCGACAAAATTTACGAGCCACGTTCCTTTCCTATCTTTTATTGAAGGAAAAGCCAGATTTTGTTTCGGTTGTGGTAGAATATGCTGTCTGACATTTTTTTATCTCGTTCGAGAATAGGAAAAGGATTATTTATTTTGCTTCAAAAGATACTGGCTTGGCGCTAGCTGTCTAGATAACTGTTGATTAATTAGTTTCGTGTGCGTATTTTTTCAAGGGAATTATACTCCTTTTTTCCTAATGTATTTTCAAAAGATTTCGAGCAATCAGGAACATGAACATTGTTAAAGAATAGGAAATAATACCTATACTGTTGTGTGCCATGTATATATTATACGATGGTGGTCTGAAAAGTTTACGACCCCAGATTTTTCAGAAATCTTCAGATAATTTTCAGAAAACATGTCGAGAAATGGCGAAAAGTCGGAAACTTTTCAGACCTCCCATGTATGTATATATGTGGTGTGCGATGTAAATATTATTTACCAGGATTTAAAGCTTATATCATCTAAAACAAGTCGGTCATCCATCGCAAACAGAACCCAACATCAATTGAAATAATAATGGTGAGATTTCGAGAATTCAGCTGAGTTTGAGTTAATTAGTGTTTGATAATTCAGTAGCTCAATTGTATAATTGATTTAGAAGGTTATACTTGGTTATTTCTGTATATGATTTCAGTTACACTGAATGAATTACAATGCTGAACTTCTTAATATTATTGGAATTCGTTCTCTCATACCCGTAATTCTGATTTGAATTCCAAATATTTCCTGTAGCATATTTCCTCTAGGCTGAATTCGTGTAATGCGGTGAAGAGGACCTCTATTACCATCATATCTCAGTAGAGTCGATAAAAAATACAAGGTACATACATTACACTGCATAGATCTGAATAAAGTATTAAAAACAACAATACTGGGTACTTATTTATCTTAGCTAATAAAATTATCCAAAAGGTTCTAATATTTATAAATAAACAATGTATGTGTATTTGTTATCACCAAGTACTTCTATTATATTTTTGAGTGTGGAGTTATAGTAAGTTAGAACAGTAGCAATGATTGATTTTTGAAGAGTTGAGATTATTAGGAAGAGGAAATAGAATATCCCAATGTTAATCCGTTAGTAATTGCTGTCAATGGGTGAGCATGTTTGGTTAATGGAGATGAGTAGTTTTCAGTAAATAAATAGGTTCACTGTGTTTTAGATTTGAAACAAAAGAAGACCAGGAAAGTACTTATTTCGCTGTTATGTTTCCAAGTAATTCGCTAATGTGGATGTTGAAAATAAACAGCATAACTTCTTTCGCGTCGTAGGAGGAGAACTTAGATGAGAACCAATTTGCGATCAATTAAACGCTGAATTTCTCATTCGTCAGTGCGCCTGCGCTCACTGGTTGTACTTTAAAAAGGATTTGGCTCCACGTGAATAACAGGTTGGTGACCTTTTCGGCCGAAAATTCCGCGAAGATAAAGCAAAGGTGAGTGGACGATAAAGTATCGTAATAATGAAAAAAAGGGACGCAAATAGACGTTATATTGCATGATAATATAGATTTATTTCTCTTTTATTTCTGTTGAGATTTATGATTATCATCACCTCTAGCACATTCTTAAATATTATTTGTAAAGTGTATTTTTAATTTCTTTTTGTTATCATTCCAAGAATTCTTTTCTCTTCAATATTCCCTTTTCTTATTCCTTAAGTTTTCGTATATCTTATTATATTGCTTACATATTATTATCTGTACTAATATGTATTTTTGCGTAACTGCATTTAAATTGTTCCTTTCTCATCGCTAATCATGTCGCTCAACATGTTATGTTTCGTTTTATATTTTTTGCAAACATTTCTATTTGAGTTATCTTTGCGATACTTAATCTGTATTGTGTTTTACCTTTCAGATCTGCTTTAATTTGCTTTCTCTAAAAATTAGCTAAGTATCTATGTAACAATACCCACAAATTAGTGTTATTCTGTCTACATTTTTTCATACTATCTCTTTCTTCTAAACTTCATATTACTTATCAGTGTGAATCTCGCCCCAATCGGTATAATTTTATTTATTAAATTTTTCGGAAATTTTCAATTCTCAGTCTTTCCTTAGACCGGAAAATTCACGAAGTCAAGGTGTATTTCATCAAAAGGATAAGGCTTCAACTATTGTTTTGATGTTTCATTCAGGTCACGTACTTTTCTGTTCTAATTTTGGGAATTTTGTGACTGTATATGTAATTTTTCGGATTATTCCTTTTTGAATATGTGTGAATATTTTTGTAGAGATTCAATTTTTTGAAATACTTGCAAAAATTCTTTGTTGTATCCTTTTATGTTAATTATTTCATTATTATATTTTCATTTTGATTATTTCATTTATTGGCGGTGCGCATGGAATTGTAATTGTTCGAAACTTCCTGATTTCCAATACTCTGAATATAGTACTTCGAGTTTTCGGTAAATTTGAGCACATCCATATAATTTCGCGTATAAAGCAGCAATTTATTTCTGCAGTATCATTAATTCGCACCCAAAAACCTTTTAAGAGGGATAACTCACGCTTTAAAGCGAGCGATGATGTGCCATAAGGTTTATTCGCGAGAGTCAAAGAATAAATGGCGCATTGAGCGAAAAACTTCATCCCCGATAGCTCCCGGAAGGAAACCACAATATAACTCGGGGGGAGGAGGATAAATAACGGTAACTTTAGGGACGCTGGAGAAAATGCGAGCTCTCGGAGAGCATAAAAGTGTCGCGATTAATCAGATTCCACATTGACGGCCGAAAAATGCCTGATAAAGAGGATTCATCGAGAGATCCTTTTTATTTTCCGCCGGCATTTGATGCCCCATCGAGGGGGAGGAAAAAATGCCGGAGGTCGGTAAGCGGAGAATGAAAAATGAAAGGGTGGAGAGAACTCGGGAAACTCCACGAGATGGGGAAAATAGAGGACTAGAGTCATTATTCTGTTGTTTGTTTTCGGGCGGACCGCGGGGGCGTGGTCGACTGAAATTCATGCACTGCCTCGGGGGCACTTTTTCGTTGTAAAAAACGGAAGAATGTCGAGAGGCATCGAATGAATAATCTGCTCGGTCAAAATTCATCAGCTCGGCGCTAGGGTAAAGAAATGAGAACCACTGTTTCCTTTCAACTTTTGTCGTATTTTTTTGTGTTCGCGCTTCGGCCGTTTGTGCGAGTGGCGCGGATGGACGACGATTATGATTCGGAGGTTTTTTTTTTACATTTTTTTCCTTCTTCAATATTCATTCTTTTCGTCCACGGTTCCCAGTTTTCTTACGATTCCGCGCCCCCCAAAAGTTGGGGATTGAAAGAGCTTTGTTTGCACGGATTGGCTTCAGGAAGCATCTTTTTCTTTCGCCCCCCTCTCAGTTCGTGGCCATTTTGTTGGATGTAACCTTTCTATTCATGGGAATTGACCGAGGTTCGACTACCGAGTATTATTCGTTCTGATGATTCTAGATTCAAGAAAAAGATTATGTTCCTGATGCATGTATTATCTCCAATCTGAAAAATTTCCATTTTCGGAATGAAGGATCGATGACAGCCGGGCTAAAAGTAATTGCTAGAAAAGCCTCAGAAGATACTAATCAAGAGCTTGAGATACTTTTCATGCAACTGGACTAGAATCTAGAATTTAGGAGGACGTAATGAAGTTTAAAAATATGCGCGAGAAATTCCTTTTACAATTAATATCGGAGGCATCGCAATATTTGTTCAAATAATTCTTATACATACACCCCTGTAAAACTTGTTAATAAAAACTATCGATTCTTACTCTTTGTTGTTAAGAAGAAAATATATGTCTAAAATCATTCATTGCTTTTATTTGGGGTGATTAAAATCTATTTGGACGTGATTTTGTGATAATGCAAACAATTTTCATTAAAGATGCTGTTTGCGTACTTTATCAGCGATAACCTATGAGTTTGTTTGGTGTGTGGCATTATTATTATTCTCAGCGGGGTCTATATTCCTTGATATTAAATTGTTACATGTATAAATATAAATTAAGTATTGATAAAGGAGAAAGGAAAAGTGAGCTGTTGGAGAAACTTATACCGACCAAAGTAAGACGGACATCGAAAGCGAATTAGTTTCCTTCATAATTTACACTTAATTTTTTTTCTTTTTCCGAAATAGATTAAAATTCGGTAGCTACGAGTACGCAGGGAATGGTAATTAAATTGTCATTTGCGGTTTTCCTGAGGTATAAGTAAATAAAGTAGAAGAATCATCTTTTATATGCATATATAAGGAATAAATATAATATATAAATAAAATATTCCTTGTTTTTGTATAAAAATTTTGAAAATACGATTGAGCCTTTGTCTGGCTCAGGGGGACCTTAAAGTTTACAATTAAAAATTATTATTATTATTATTGTATTTTGTGACAAAAAGTGAAATAAATAAATTACGAAATAAAAAAAGTATAATAATAATAATATAATACTATAATAATAGTATAATAATAGCATAACAATAATAATAATATAATAATAGTAATATAATAATAATATAGTATTAATATTTTTCTCAAAAATTTTCCCTTCCTGGATATATTCCATACTTAATTCGAACCTATTTACTAGATTATAAAACCTTCTCCAGATTTCGGTGAACAATCCACTGCTTGTTCACAATTTTATATTCGCGATTCTACCGGTAACTCAACCTCATCCCATCATTAGGAAACAATCGAAGGATACATTTCTGGCGGCGCAAAAGCGGGCAGAGGCAGTTTCTCTTTGTTTGCCACCCTCTCCTAATCACCGTCAACGCCGAAGAAGGCGATCTCTATAACATAAAGCTGTTTGGAAACTCATTAGTCTCTCGCCTAGGAGATTATTGCTCTCTTCTCTGAGGCGTCGAAAGAGGGAGGAAGAAAAATGCCCTCGTTTCCATCCATTCAATTAAGGTCTCAAATTGACTCTTGGACTCGGAGACCCGCAGAGTGGCGCTCGATTAGGTGGAAAGGTGCGCGGATATTGGACTTGGACCCTGATTGGCCATCGGCGGTCGATGGACTCGCTCAAGGAACCCTCTCAAGTTGTCTCTGACCACTCGCATTCACCTTTTTCCCCTTCATTCCTCACCTCTCTCCCTTCTCCGGAGTAAAATACCTCAGCCGTTTATTGACCGATCGGGAATTCGGTTCTGCCGCACGAAAAAGGGTTGTGAAACTTTAATTCCGTAATGCTGTGTGCTGTGCCCAGCGATCTACCGGTTGATTACGAGGTGTTTTCGGTGCGTTTATTTTTGGCTCGACGTGCGCTAGGGTTTCGGTTGATTCTAGCTCGGGAAGGTGAATAATTAGGGCGTAATCACGTAAAATACCTGTTTATATACCCATCTTGTTTGCTCTTCGTTCTATTTGGCGAGGTGTTGTGGAAAACCTTAGTAGCGATTGGTACTTCTAAAAAGGTAAAAGATTTTCGTAAAAAGTATCTATCGTGCGTTACTCTCCTATCGTTTTTACGCAAGTCAAATGTTTACTTAAATTGAATTTCTACATAATATAATATAATTATGTATAATAAACAATTTTTCTAATCTTCCCTAATTTTCCTTTCTTCTTTTCAAAACGTAAAATTTATTTATTTGTTTTTGATTAATTTACCTATCTTTCCTCCGTTGACATATTTACACTTTCTTTATATATTTTATGCACGTGATTATCGTTAGTATTTTTAGAATTTGGTTATATTTCGACAAATAAAAAAATAATAACTTTAATAAAGTATTAATCACGAAAAATACAAATTAAACTATCGTAGATTAATGCTGCGCAAGGATGAAATTTTTCTTTGCTTATCTAAAAGATCAAAGTTTAATAAATAAATAATTATAATATAAATATAACAATAATATATAATAGTTAATATAAATGTTCACTTCTTGGAGCTCTGTTAAATACTTGTGTGTTGTTAATTTCAACTCTACCTTTTACTAGTTGATATATTATATTTTCTTCACACGAAAGAAAACATTGGAACTCGGCTGTTTATGAATAAGAGATCGCAAAACTCTCCGTAAGCCGACTACATCAATGACACGTCGGAACTCTTCCTCGAATTGAGAAAGAACCGGTGGATTATTTGCCTTCTAAGAATCACACTTCTATTTCTAAGAACTCTCCATTGGGTGATTGGCCTGACGCTTCATTAACGTAGTGGGCTTATGAGGATTTCTTCGATCTCTTACTCATACTTACTTTCGCTACATGTTTGACAAGTGTTACAATAAGATACCTCCATTTTCCACCGTACGTGAGTAGATAGCGGGATTACTCTGGTAAAAATTAGCTCTAGTGCTCTCTTAGAAAGGTTGATAAGCCCTTTGTTTTCTAAATTTGATTAAAACACAATGCTTAAATTTGAAACATAGTAAAGTACCGCTCATGGTATAAAATACAGACCATGCCAAGTTGGGCAGTAGTTCCTTTATCGTCCGAGCTCCTATTTACCTAGGTTCCATTTTATCCTCACTAAAGATACTTCTTCTGAGTTTGTACAAGCCATTTCAACTTATATAAACGACCTAAGAAATAAAGCTATCGACGTGATCCTCACATAAAAAACTCCAGCTTTCTCCTGCTTCCTAGGTTGAAAGAGGTCGTCCTGAAGAAGTTGTTTGTGGGAAGCTAGGCTGTAAAGGTTTGAGAACCATTGACGTAGTAGGCATTATGCGTTCTCCCTTATATGTTGGACTATCAGTTACCGCGGAGAAAATATAGTGAATAGACCAAATTCATTCCTCGAACAATACGCTATAGTAATAAGCTAGGAAATCAGGTTTAAGGGTGCATTCACCCCTGCCTCACGCTGAATAGGAGCTGGAAGAGGATGGCTATGGATTTAGATATAAAAGTGAGGATAAGGACTTAAAAAGAAGCGGATAAAGTAGAAATGTAGGAAAGTAGAGAAAGAGAGAAGGGGGAGTATGAGGTGAGGATAAATGAATAGTCTACGGAGTGAAACGTATAGGGGAAAAGGGATGAGTAGGTAGATTTGGGAGAAGTACGAGAGCTATTACAGTCCAAATGTAGATATAAGTATACGGTTGGAAGCATAGATAAAGATATGATATAAAAATGAAAGTTAATACGTGAGAAATATAAGTGGGATAGAGAAATATTGGAGCTTGAGAATAATTAACCTCTAGAATAAGTAATTATGAGAATTACTAAAATAGAAAATGAAACCTTCAATGAAATATTCCATTAAGGTACTCTAGAAAAAGCTATGTATCGATTTAACAAAAGATTCATGTGAACATTTTATATGTTCGATCATCTTTTAGTAAAGGATATAATAAATTTAATCAACAGACTTTGTATCTTCCACGGCGTTTTGACATCTACGCTGAGAATATTACAAACCTAATTTAACTTAATTTAATTGAATACTATAATATCCGTTTTTCATTTGAAGAGGATCATAGGCATGCCTACGTAAATTTAGAACTGTGTAGATTTAGAAAGTTTGGTGTACGAAAATAATCTGGAGAAATTATAAAAAATGTAAGGGATCTACGAAACGAAAGTAAATTTACATATTTGCAATTAAGATGAAAAAACGTGAATATTTGTATAAATCAAAGCTAGGAATTCATCACTCAGTAAACGAATAAAAACAAACTGTAAAAAAGAGACTAAAATTTTGTGGGACTCGAGGAAAACATTCCATATATTATTTGCAATTACAGGTTTGCGAGTATTCAAAATTTCGAATCTAATCGAGCTAGTTTTTTTTGGCAACACACTTTAGACTCGTTTATCGGTTAACGTGACGCGACTGCAGCTCTTTTCGAAAATAATCAAAGGAGAGCAAACAGCAGGATAAAATGTTTGCATAAATACGCAAATGTTTCCTGTGTGTACACGCGCGTAGTATTACTTTTTACGACAAATCGTCCGATATTTACAATTTCGTACGGCTTTGACCCGAGTTTTAATAAATAGCATTCGTAAATAGGCTCTTGTATGTTAGATTAAAACAAAAAACTAGCTTAAATCGGTTGCGATAAGGATCATCGAGTCGGCCGCTAGCTATTTACCAGTAATACTTTTTACGACAGATCGCCCGATATTTACAATTTCATATTTCTTTGACCCGAGTTTTAATAAATAGCATTCGTAAATAGGCTCTTGTATGTTGAATTAGAATATAATATAATAATAATAATAATAATAATAAACGTCTTTATTAGAGGGCGAGATTGAGGCTGGTAAGCCTCTTCTTACATCTAACCCTTATAATATGAAAGAAGTAAAGAGATAGATTATGGGTTTAAACAAAAGGAAATAATAAAAAGATTTGTTTGCGGGTTAAAAAAACCTAAGTTACTACACTTAGGAAAAAATAGAACCCTGCAGGAAAACGCCCACAGGAAGGGGGGCGTGAAAAACCTGCGAAACCTACAGACAGTAGCATCTAAAAATTTTAAAGAAGAGGGGGAATAAGGAAAAGAGAAGTGACTGCAACATTACTGAAAGGAATTTAAAAAAGCATTTTAACTGAACAATGATATGATAGAAAAAGAATCATTGCAAGATGATAATAGAAGTGAAAAAAACATAATACATAGATATTTACAGTATCACCATTGGTTGCGTCAATTTAGCAATAAAAGCAGTAAAAAATCAAATGAATCAATGAAAAAGAATAAACCATAGAAACTGCAGATTACCAAAAATAAAAACCATAGGAAAATCAATACATATAAACACAATACATAGGTATATACTATATCGTCAATAGTTAACATCAATTTAGCTTTAAAAGAAGAAAAATAAAATATAAGACTACATATTAACAAAAAATCAAACAATAAAATAACATGAGTGATACAATAACTTCAGATTCAGGATTAAATTACAGGATAGTTAGTTATAAAAAACTAGCTTAAATCGGTTGCGATAAGGATCATCGAGTCGGCCGCTAGCTATTTACCAGTAATACGTTTTGCGAAAAATCGCCCGATATTTACAATTTCATACGAGTTTTTATAAATACCATTCGTAAATAGGCTCTTGTATGTTGAATTAGAATAAAAAACTAGCTTAAATCGGTTGCGATAAGGATCATCGAATCGGTCGCTACCTATTTAGCACTGAAAAAAAGAAAGGCCTAAGGCTGATACAGCGGGAGGAGGAAATAATCCGTGGCCGTCAAACAGGCGCCAGTTTGGTCGAAAATCACCAGCGGCTTAAAAGTCAACAGGAAGGACAATTAGCCATACACACGGGCCCACGCGCTAAACAAATACACACGCACCATCGGGGACGCTTTACGATCCTCCGGAAGAGAAATCGGCTAAGAGAGGTGGTCTGGGAAGTGAGAGGGGATTAGATTGGAGGAAATAAATAGATGGATGGACAGGAAGAGAAAAATGGAGGGCGAAATGAAGGGATGGAGGGAGGGAAACGTGTAAGGGATTTAGGGAAGGGCAGGTCCTCAATTTCCGGTGGTCAGAATATGGGATCGATCCTAAAGGGGGCGATATATTTTCTTGGACGAGTGCGCGGACCGGGGATTTATGCGAAACCGTTTAATATAGATAGAGAGTAGAATGCGGAAAATTCTTCACCTACATTCCGCCCAACGGCAAATCTCTTATCGATTGGGGTTTTTCTCGCACTTTTACTCATGGGTGTTTCCGAGCTTCTGTTAGTGGCCAACACCGCTCTTTTGAGAATTTGGATCGGGAGAAGTGTTCATGGATAAACTCGTAACGTAATCGATGGAATTGAATTTTAATTTAGCACATTAAGTTTTGCGACTAAACCCAAGGTTATACAAGAAGTGAAAAATTGTGACTTGGCTGGGACTCGAACCCAGGTCTCCCACTTTCAGGTAGGCAGGTATTCTATATTTACAGAAGGTATATTTACAGAAGTGAGATTGAGTGGCTCGGTAGTTCAATGAAAGAATACCTACCCGGAAAGTGGGAGACCTGGGTTCGAGTCCCAGCCAAGTCACATTTTTTCCCTTTTTGTATAACCTTATAACGTAATAATGACGTGGATGGATGAGAAACCGATGAAATGTAATTATTATGAACAAATCTCTGAGGCATGTTTACGGTGTCGAGAAGTTTAATCATGGAATTCTAAGATAATCTAACGAACTTGCATGCAAGACTGAGATTTTATTCTTTTTCGAAACAGTGATACGTTAACAAGTAAGAAAAGCAAGACTTTGTATGTTTCACATGATTTTTATTGCCGACCGGTTTCGGTCATGACGACCATCTTCAAGGTTTGTGTTAAAAGTTTGTGAAACTACAAAAACTACTGAAACTAAAAAAGTTTGTGAAACATACAAACTCTTGCTCTTCTCACTTGTTCAGAATGGCGTTTCACGAAGTACAGCCATGCCAGATTAACTTTAGCGATAATTTAACTAACGAATAATCTTGCAAACAGATATATTGGTCAATGAAGATTTACTTTCGTTTTTTTCCAAGGCTAGCGAACGAATATTTTAATGGATGTACACATTGACTAAAACAGATATTAAATACTATCTATTATTACTTACCAGTGAAAGAACTTGATATTTTTGCAGTGTTTACTTTTAATTTGTTTGGGACCCTTTTAGAAATCGCATTTCCGTGACGTATATATTTCTGGGAGTTAATTGAAGCTAATCAGGAATCTATTTATACCGAGTGACCGACTAGTGCAACTATTTGTACAGATAACGGTATTAGCTCAATTACTACGGCCACAAGACCACAATAACCTTACGTCATGGGATCAAGGTAGCAAACTGTAATATTTTTCGTTCCGGTTTTCGCCTCGGTTCAATAGAAAAACGAATTCAGTTTCAGCTCTGGTTTCGCTCAGTGTGCCAACGTGGAACAGCTTCGAACAGCTTATCGCTCCGACCATTGAAATATCATTCCACCTTCGGGGAATTGTTGTATTGAACGCATTATAATATTTAAACTGTTTTAATTGAGTTAGACTTTAAATATTTTACCATCAATATCGAAGAAATGAGGCAAGAAAGCAAAATAGATAAAATTTAAAATAATTCGGTTAAAAAATAATTCGATAATCATTTAATAATAATTATAATAAAAATTAAGTAAATAATAATATAACCATCATTTAAAATAATTTAATTATAATTTAAGAATAATTTAATAATAATTCAACAATAATTTAATAATTATTTAATAATCATATAATAATCCAATAATAATAATAATTTAAAATAATAATCAGAAAATTTATTATTATTCCTTTTAGTAATTCGAAAGTCGCTGTTACGGTATGCAGTAAATCTTTCTCGATTTACCCTTAATCCAAATTAAACCGTTTGGAATCAAAAATCGGAACGGGATAAATCACGGTTTCCGGTTTCGGGTCGTGTTCCAAATTTATAATTTCTAGATTCGGATTCAGTTTTCTCTCCAACAATATTAACCAGACTAACTTTTTTTGGCTTTTTTCCCCCTCGGGTTCGGTTCGATGCCCTGCATAGACCGTCCCGTGTACCTAGTAGTATATATTTGCATGAGAATGCATGCAACGGAAACAAAAGTCGATAATTTATTTCCTCAGTTTACATTTCATGACATATTCATATTTACAAAGGACTACGAAATATTCAAGCGCTTTGGTCTCCAGCCGCGAAGCTAAAATAAATTTCTTTGACGTTGTCGATGTGTCCTCTCAAATTATTTCGCTTTTCACTCATCTCATCAAGTTACATGTGTGTTTGGCAACAATGGGGAAGACTTTGAATGAGGATGTCGTACTCGTTTGTTCTCTGTGAGCTTTTCAATTGGTCGCAATACATTCGACCTATTCTGAAACCCGCCATGTGGTCAGGACTTTGAAAGACAATGCTGAAAAAAGTGTCTTTCAATCTTTAACTCTTTAAGTACATCGTAACATTTTTAGAAAAGATGCACTAACGAATATTCACATTTTAAATTTTTTTCATAGGATATACGAGGGTGGTCTGAAAAGTTTCCGACCCCTGATTTTTCAGAAATCTTCAGAAAATTTACAGAAAACATGTCGATAAATGGCGAAATGTCGGAAACTTTTCAGACCACCCATGTATTTATGCACTACATACAGGTTCAGACACAAATCGGTTCTCACCATGCGAGGAAGGTACACAAATAGAGACATTGTCTTCTCTTCTTATACATGTCTTTAGTAGTACTGGTATTGTTAATAGTCCGTCGGCAGTTGAGGTAATATCGCACGTGAGCTTGGGAATCGAACCCATCGAAGTCAATTTCATCGAAGCCGAACGCGATGCCCACATAGCTGCCCAAAAGCCCTACAAGTCTTTTTGTATGTAACTTCCTAGTCCCATTATAGAAATGCAGTAGTTTTCAATAATATCCTGATGCAAATAGGTAAAGTGTGAATATTTTTTCCTAAATTTCCAAGACATAGGTTACCACACTGCAAAGCCTTCTCCAATATATTTAGCATGAAAGCATTCAAAAAACTTTATTTACTGAACGAAACTGTAAATTTTCGGTGGAAACTAACAGAATAATGAAGGTGGTATTAAAAGTGAAGTTGAAAATAAAATTATGGGGAAATAGAAAATTTATGGAGTTTTAAATTGGAAATTGAAATACATAAAACTTATAAATCAGAGTGCAGACCTAGATGTCCTTTGTGAGATTCCTATACGGCATAACTACAGCTCTCCTTCAAAAAATTCAAGAGACTAAAATGTATAATAAGATAAACGTACATTAAATATATACCTAAAAACTAAAAACAACTAATTTCTACAAGGCTCATTATTTTTCTGTTTTTATTAACAATACGTATATTCAACATTGTTCATTTGCATGCATTACTATTTGGTTTTTGTGACAGAGTTTTTAAAACATAAATTCTTGCTACCAATTGGGAATGTATATATTTCACCACATTGCAAAAAGTAGCGAGAAAGTTCAGGGAGATGATTATCATTTTTAACCCCTTTAATTTTGTAATTACTTTTTGCAATTTTTAAAGGATGAAAATCAGATGGAGATGCGTCATTACACAAAAATATTTATACTAAATTTTGAATTTCACTTCCATTAAGCTAAGCATGCCTTAATGGAAAGAAGGTGCAAAATTTCCTACTGTCAAAGGATAATTTGTACACGTCCATCCAGAAACATGTACATCCAGCCAGAAGCGAAAAACTGAAATTAGAATACAGAGCTGCAAAATCTATGCAACACTTTCCCAATATTGCCATTTCGACAGAATCCGCGCTGAAATTTCCTGCATGAGTTATTTATTCCGAGTATTTGTTCACCGATATCACTAGGTGGGAAGCAAATAAAAGCCGAAATAGATTTTTCAATTCGAATGCGACGTTGTTTATGGAAAGCAAACATTTTAATGGGACGGATTCGGCATTGGAAACAAACGAGTGGGAGATTTACGTTCGGAAATGATTTCTGTAACCGAGAACTACTTCTGGAGAGCCTCTCGAAATTAGAGCATCCGATGACCTTTTCTTTCTTCCTTTCCAGCGACCTTTATGAACGAGATATTTTCTCTGGCTGAAATTTAAGGCTGAAAGAGTCCATTGGTTAAAAGTTCACGCTTGAGAGATCGATTTTGACAAACTCTGGGATTCCATTTGGCACTTTCTCGAAGAAGATTCATTTAAGTCGCACAAACGTCTTCGCGCCGTATTTCAATCCGTCGCGATTCGGTACGGAAGGATAAATGTGATTTACCGTCCTTTAGATCCTTGGTTTACTCACCAGAATATAAAGATCCTTACAGTTTACCGTTTTATTCGTCCCTTTATCGGTTTATGCTGCGTTAATCAATTTATTTACATGAAGAAGAACAATTTGTATTTTTTCCAAAATTTTTTCATGAAGAAGAAAATTTTCACTGAAAACTGAACCTTGTGTTTTGTTTCCTTTTATTGTTTTTAATAAAATACTGTGGAAAAAAATACAAATTGTTCTTCTTCATAATGACGTATTTCCACAAGATATCGCCAGAGACTGTGAATCAATTTATTTGCACCAAGAAACGCCGCAAAAACATCCATTTGTAGCTATTATTTCGTTAAATTTGAACTTGGTTGTACAGGAGTTTATATTCCTCCCTTCTGACTGACAACGTCAATTTATCAGTACTAAATTTAAGTCTCATTACTTAATCGAATTCTTGCATTATATTCATTACAAAAACTTCATGTTAACATACCTGTTTGGTCGACTACGCATGAAGATATATATGTACACCTAATATTTGTATTATGTATCATATTTCCATTGCCGCCAGATCCTATATCTACTCCTAGTGACTATGAAATAATAAAAATAATTTTGAATAAATTCTTGAAATATTTTCACAGTATCAAAAATATTATATATCGTTGCATAAGTGAGTGTTAAAAGTTCTTTCAATTGATCTAATTGTTGGGCGTTCCACAATGGACTAGTGCATCGAACCGGAATTGAAGAAAACTTTTTTATTTGCCTTAGTGAAAACTGAACCCGAGCCGAAACAATAAATTTCTTGGACCCGAACTGAAACTGAAATGTATGATTTATTACTTAATATTTCATTCCTCTTTGTCACCATAATCATTTATAGTGGCCATGGTGAGTTATCATTTTACGGTAACTAATAAGACATACTTGTAACTTATAGAAAGAACTCATATTAATGGAGCAATTGGAACGAAAATTCATCTAGAAATAAGTTTGGGCTCCTGGAAAATTTCATCTCCGCAAAAACGAATTATCGTTCTTCCTAACTCTGGAGGGAATTAGACCCTGCCGAAGATAGGGTCGTTAGGAAGCAAACTTTAAGTAAGAAATTAAGAGCCGAATCCTAGGAAAATGAGTTATTCTGAATAGCCGTATTAATCATATCGTTTCAGGAAATAACTCTAACGGACGCTTTTTCGTGAGATAAATCATTCATGAAGGGCGGTCCCTTCGCAGATAACAAAGGGTGCAAAAACTGAGGGACGCGTTGTTTTGGAGATACTCTGCCATCGCTTGTTAGTCAGGATGAAATACTTTATTCGAAAAAAAATTTCCTTTGTTATCTAATAAAGAAGCAACTCATATCAAATTTATCATTTAATATTACATTAGAGGAGTACATGTAACCACGTCGTAATTCGAGCTGTTTATAGCCAACTTACCATCTTATCCAACGTTTTCTGAAATTAATTAAGGCGTTCACATGCTAACTTTTAATTTAATTTAATTCAATTACAATATAGTTACAGGTGGACAATTTTCCGGTGGTAACTTATATGATTAAATATGATTCTACGAACTTTATAACATAAAAATTAATAATTATATTGATTTATTGTCTTGGCATAGGTTTCAAGAGACTTTCATGATTGATAAAGTACACAATAAAACAATTTTGTTGATAAAAACTTACCGTGTAACCGTGTAAGTAACCGTGATAATCTTTCTGGTGATGAAACACAAACATAATAATAACTTATATGAATAAAAAATTAAATTATCAGGCATAGATATGAAAATACCACCCAAACCTAACGATTAGAATGCCTTAATTAAATTCTTAACCGTATTAGGATTCGTTATAAATAGAAGGAAAACGTGATCACCACATTATATTTATTTATCTTCCCACGTCAGCATGTGCGGTATTACATCAAAAATTGTGGTAATTCACTCACCTATTTGGTAAGCAAATACGAGATAATTTAAAATCAATCCCGAGAGGTGAGTATAAATGGACGATAAATAAGGAAAACTAAACGTAACAGATACCCGATTAGGAATTCCCAATGAAGCATTTCCTAGTATCAGCGCGTTTTCCTGCAGTGGAATAATTTTTCCTTAACTACTTAGATTGTTAAATTAGTTACCTCTGTTTACTTTTTCGAGCTATCTCCTTCTCCCAAATGTTGTATGACGAAGGGTGAGATGTAACAAGGAAGTATTCAGAGTCAGTTCCGCCCGAATAAAGACCTATTATTATTATTTCACCAATTGTTCTTATCGCAAAGGCCTTTTGTATGGGTTGGAGATGGAGAAAGGCTAGGAACTCGAAATCGCAGGCGTGTGGGTGTGATACGTTTCGCACCAGGGTGCCTCGTAATAGTTTTCTTATGTCACTTTGCATATATTTGGCAATGTTTTGTTCTTGCTTCGAGTTAAGCCCACAGCGGGATCGCCAGGCATTAAGTGTGACGCTATTCACTGAGGAATTATCCCCGTGGAGCAGAGCAAGGATGGAAAGGGCGAAAGGGCAGGATTAATAAAGAGGTAATTCCGTCCGCGAACCATGCAGTCGGATATAATTCCGAGGCATCAACGCAAAAACGTCCAACAAAGAATTCTTGACGGTATGAAGAAGCGGTGAAAAAAAAACACTCATTTACGGTACAAAGATTAATTTTGTCTATGAATCAGAAGAAAACTTTTGCATAAACTGGAAGAAATAAAATTGTATTTTATTTCAAATGGGCTCATCGCTAAGTTATTGTGCAATTTCAATGTTAATGTCATATGGATAGTTTAAGTTGAAACTCATTTTGATCGCAAATTTCAAGGCGTCAAAGTTTATTGAATTAATTCAGTCTTAATCCTAGTCATGTCCAAAATTTTCGTTTTCGTCTAAGATTGAGTTCTCAGATCGCTAAAACGAGATGAGTTTATGTAACTAATCCTTGAATTTCATTTCGCAGAAACCAAACATAGGCAATAAAGTTGGCTTCATTGTCATGATTTTCAGAAATAAATATACTCAATAGTATTTGGAAGCATGGAACTGTATAAAAATTAAAGCAAAAATTCCAATAAATGAAGGCCAATGTTTATCCAGTCAATTCAAAATGACGGTCTGACGAGTGAAATTTTTCAATATTTTTACTCTGTAATAGCATTCATGATACCGAGTCAATTATGAGCATAGTATAACAAATGCTGTAATTTATTTTTGATGATAAACAAATAAGGGGGAACAATTAAGTCGATGGAAGAGAGATAGTAGAATTGAATAAATATTTAATAAATATAAATACGATTCGGACTAATATAGATTTTCTTTTGAAATGCACACCTGTTGGTGATGTACCTAAAAAATATATTAACATTCTATTACGGTATATGTACTGAATGTAACTGTAAGTAACTTCATACAAGATAAATTCCTCATTAATGTTAAAGGAATTCTCCAGTAGTTTCTATTCAATAATAAGATCCTTTTACCTAAAAATTTAGCTACTGAATATTACTGTATTAAGATTTATACATAATAAGTTATCTTCTATTTTAATTCGAAATGTATTATTTTGAAAATCTTTTTATATTATATATTTTCTGGATTTTTTCTCCCCTTCTTTGTGGGTTTTTCCCGCATAGTGGGGTTTCCGATTTCTTCAACTTTCATGTTGAGAAGATTTTTGTCACAAACCAAAATCTTTTTGTGTTGTTCTTGCATTTTTCCTTTTCTAATTTTAAACCTCAAATTTAAATATGTATCAAAAATGAATTTAGTTGAAGGAGAGTGTATTTCGGTACTAGTCTCGTGTTAATAAAGAGTTTATTCATTCCCCAAGTTACCCCGCTGAGTTTAAGTAGATTTCGATTTAGAACCACAAAGTTGACAGGCGTGATGTGATCACGTCCGACGTAATCACAGCCAGCTATATGTTTGTATCTTCATAGAACATTTAACAACTTGACAGCCCAAAATTAACCCCGCGGTCGCATCAGTTTTGTATGCCCATGAATAAAGCACCGCCGTTAATTAAAGCCGAATTTCAAAACACTAACCAACAATAGATTCGAGAATGACAAGTCACAATTCCATCACTGCGTAATGGGAAGGAAATGAAATATTTCTGTTCGCTCGGGAAGAGAGCAATTCCCAGCCCCATGAAAAGGTAACGCGCGAGTTTCAATTCACGGTCCGTCGATGGAACAGAATTAGTTTTTATCCGCGCTAAAAACTATGCGAGCCGTCACAAAAACGGGCCCGAATCCGCGGACTGTGCGCGGCGATAAAAACGCATTCGGCTCACGTATCTCGCTCCCTTGCTCGAATCGCGTTCCTCTTCCCAATGCAAATCCGTCGGAATACCTACGGGCGGACGAAAAAAGAGCTGTTTCCTCGTAGTAAAAATTAAAGCGATAAGCGTGATTGTGCCATGAATTATTAATGCGATGGGGGAGGCGGTTCGTAGGGCATCGATTTTCTGCCTTTCGGTCATTAATCTCGGAAATAGTGGCGGATTTGTAGTGCGTGCGAAATGTGACGCTCGATGTGCGGCCCAAATTGAAAACTCGCCGAGAAGATGTATGGGCGAAAATTCCTCCGCCCTCTTCTGCCGTTGAAACCTTTGGCGGGGGGAATCCAAGATTTTTTCGGAGATATCTCGTTTTGCGAGCCTCACTTTCACTTGCGGGGGCCGAAGCAAAGAATTTTGGATGAATGCGTTAGCTGGTTCCGATGAGAGTTTTTTTTTCTTTGGATCGGCGTCTTGAGATGAAGAATGACGGGTCTATAAGTCAGGCCATCTCGTGCTATACGAAGCGGAGAAATATTGTGATGTACTAGGAGAGTTTGACTCGATATCCGTCATCTTTAATCTAGTTTTTAAGAATTGAGGCGGTGCTAAATTCAGCATTTCTGATCGGTCGGGTCCCTGATGCGGCATCGATCGGTATGACAAGGGTACCAGACAGAAAGAAATACAGAGTAATCTTCGTTAACGACGACTTAGTTAACGACGTACTTGACTAACGGCTAATGACTAATCAAAAGAAATATTGAGTTAGGACGCAAGTTTTGGTTTCTGATGCCCCATTGATGGGTAGCGAATTTCTATAAAACTTTCATTGAAGACATTTCAATAGTAGCAGTAATTTTAAAAGAGATAATTTCGCACGTGAACCTCCACCGGGATTCGAACCCGGTGCCTGTTTCACCAAAGTCGAACTTGCCCACTTGACTTGGAAGAAGATATTTAATTTAGCGTATTTGAATATTTTTAATATAATACCACTGGTATGGTAACCAAGGTATAACTGTGCTTCTATTATCATGTTGACTTCATTGGCATGTAAACGTTGGAGAAGGATAAATTAATGTAATTGGCACTCCAATAAAAAACCCGGCCCATTGAACTATGTTAAGAGAAGCTAGATTATTTTCTATTACTAGTTTACTTCTATTATTTCTATTACTATTATATTACTATAGTAATGCGACTACCTTATGTAATCCTTATTTTATTTCTCCTTTGAAAATTAACAGGCGCTTCAGATAGTTGTTAAATAACGTAAAGGGAGATTTTAAAATCACAATATTTCACTTCATACTGTTGAAATTTTTTGGTTCACAGCCGTGTGTCTACTCAATTTCTAGTGCTGACTTTAGTTCGAAAGGAGTGTAAATGTCTAGACGTAAAACTTCACTTTAAATTAATTCATTCCATGGTATAAAACGTAATAATTCTCCACTTTGTATAAATAATATTACCCTAGTGTCATAATGTGCATTCTGAAATTTCAACCCCCAAAATCGTAATAAAATACAGCAATCTTAAAAAATACGGCATTTCTTAAAAATACGGCAATAATATCGTTTCTTTTGTCAGACTTCGTTAATTTAATATAACGAAAACATGGAAATAAGCTCAGACGTTGCGGATGTAAAAAAGTCACAGATAATAAGGTCATAGTTAAAATGTTTTAGTGAAAGGGAGTCATCATTATTCAAATCGTGGGCGTAGAATTCGTCTGAGTTATTAGAAACTAATGACCGTGAAAGTGATTGAGTGATACCACTGTGGGTGCGCAAAAAGCGGTGGAGAAAGGAAATTTCGATGCTAAATGTAAGGGAGAAACCATGCTGAGTAAGCACTTGAGAACGCGCTTAATGACTAAATTTTTTGCTTTACTAGAGTATAATCTCCCATATGCCTGAGCAAATGAATTCCCTTCTTAGTGAGGACTCCTCGCTTTATTAGCTACTGTGACAAAGGAATGTGTGTAACAGAAAAAGTCTTCATTGAACTAAACTGAGACAAATCACGTCTTCTTATACAAGAGTCGGGGGACTTTTTTTATTAGAAGGCCACATTTACTATTCGGCTACATAAGAAAGGCCACATAAGAAACTATCAGGCCACTCTTGAACATCGACATTATATACGATAAAATGAATTCATTAGCTGAGTTAACATGAAGGAAATATTTTCCATGTTGTTTTTCACTTATTGGCATAGCAAGACTGGGAAAACAATTATTTTGATACAGATTTTGTTTCAGAAAGTGACAAACGATAAGAAAGGAAAAAGTTAGAAAAAAGGCCGTAAATTCCCCATCTCTATTGCATACAGATTCCTTTTCATAACTTTATAACAGCGCTATCAGTAAGTGTAGATGTTTAAACAGAATTCTAAAATAGAGTAAAGGATCCTTGAAGGAGTGTAAAAATACTCTTTAACACTATTTTGTGGATTGTGATAAGAGGAAATTTTGGAAATTATAGTTTAAGATTATTATTATTCGATCCTTTATTATGCCTGAGTGGACATCTTCCAATTAACCTAGAATGATATTCATACACGGGCGAAAAGAGAGAAAAAAATGGATAAAAAACGTACCAAAAGGGAAGAGGAAAAAAGATTGGAAAGATTTAATTTACGGGAAAAAAATTCCACTGAAGATTGATAGAAAAAAACCACGATGCGAGAAAACACTCAGAAAAAAAGGAGTGGATAAAATCCGCGAAAATACTTCGAGGAAACAAATTGAAATAAAGGTAAAATAAATTTTATATAATGAAGAATTTTTTTAAATTAAAAATAATAAAAAGAAAACTAAAATAATAAATTAAAGTTAAAAAAGAGACAGTCATAAACTAATCATGAAAATCTGAAATATCAATATGTAAGGTTAAAAAAAACTATAAGAAAAAGTCCACCATCCCGTTTTCGGGCACAATCCCCTTGTCCTGAATTGATCAAATTACAACCCCGCTGCAGAGGGAATTATCTCGTCAAGTCACTCTAACGAGACAGATCAAGATGCAGATCGGCAATCCGGAACGAGGCATTTCTTGCCGGTTGACGAGTTACCAACTCCGGGAGCGTAAGGTTCTAATCAGGACTCGGTGCAGCCCGTCACGGAGATTTCAGCATTTACGCCACCGTCCTTTATCCATCCGTCTTATCGAAGAGGACCTACTCGATGTCACGAAGGGAGGCGTCGAGAGCAGAATGAGAGGAACAATGAGAAGAGGGGATTGCCGAGGGAAAAATCGAGTTTTGGAAAAGATGGGAAGAGGGTTAAGGATATCCAGGGGTATGAAAAGGACATGCGCCTCTTTTATCCTTTGTTTTTTTATCCTCCTGACCTTCCTCCCGCCTACCTACTTTACATCCTCCAGCCTTTCACTTCTCCGCTCTCACCACACCTAACTTTTTACATTTCAACGGAAAATATTTGAGTCTCAAACAGTCGCTCTCTCTCCCTCGTCGGAAGAGCCGAAAATGGCTTTATGTGGACGGATGATGTACCGTCTTGATGTACTGCACCGAAACATGGTCGTTCCTATGATGATCACTCTTTAAGTAATTTTCTAAAAATCAAAAATCCTTGAAAAAAGCAATGTGGTATTATTATATAGATGAAAAGAAATTGTAAATTTCGAAATATTTGCCGATAAATTTTAACTTCAAGGATGAAATTTGGGAGGAGTAAGATTACCTGGATGGGTGACTACGTGTGTCCCAGGATCGCTGCTGTGACAGACTATCAGGAACCCTGAAAAATCCTGCTTGATTCACAATCCATTTACTGTATATAATCAATGTAATTGGTAATAGTGAGGGCAATATTTATCGTTTATTATATATTTAATGCATTATTATTTATTTTTATTATTTATAATGATCAATTATTGGAATTCCAGATAGCCATGTGGGCAGCGGGAATGATTTCGGTGAAAGAGATCCTGGGTTTGATTTTTGGAGGGAGAATACACGTTGTAAATGATTTCAGCTCTCTAACTACATTTTAAAATACTACAACTAACGATTAAATATTGTATGAATCGTTGCATTAATTATTGTATTAATTTTGTATCGATCATAGTATTAATCATTGATATGGTATGGTAATTAGTCTTTCCTTATTTTGCGGGACTGTCACATTTATCACCTGTTCTAACTTGTGATATTACCTTGTGGTAACTATTAATTTAAACTACTTTCATGACTTAAAACTACTTGCTTATACCACAGTATTTTTGGTTTAGTAAAGAGCTTCCTAAAGGGAGTTGAAGAGCGGTAAAAGCTGACTGAACAGGATACATTAATTACCCAAGAGAATGCTACTATCATAATACGGTACTAAGTCTGCGAAAAATATAGAATCCGTAGAAAAATGCATGAAAGAGTATGAAGCTAAGCTTACATTAAAAGATAATTAGGCCTGGATTTATAAAATAAAGTTTGTGTGGTAATTCTGCGAGGGAATTTGTAGTTCTATTTCATATGTATGCAGGAAGGCTTATTATTCCCGCCAAATAATATGCAGAAATCATCTCGGGTTGTCAGCCGTGTAGGTTTGCGGGAAACCAGAAGTGAGGTTTACCGGGGACTTACTCGGTTGACGACCGGAGAGAATAATCTCTACACTTACAAAGTTTAGAAATATTTTAAGAGCTTTCGAATTACAAATGCACGGATGTTCACTTTATAGGAGCTTTATATTGCGGACAGTGTAAAGTCAATTAAAGTTTGTACAGTTTTAGCTATAAAAATCTTAACTCGAAGATTTTATTTTAGTAATTCATGCTGCATTTTATCCACAGTAAATGGGCTAAGTAAGTTACTTAAAGCAGCTAGTAAATGAATGAAATATGCCTTTATGCAGCGTGATAACTACAGTAACTTCCCGAAAGTATACCGATTCCGTAGGTAACTTCAGGGAGTCCTTCAATCCCCATTGCAATATTTGAAATTTTTACGACGAGTAGTTTGGATACCCCGTGGATATAAGGATTCTATAAGCATAAAGATTTTCAAAAGCGTGCTCCGAAGAAGACGAATCGAGCATTGGCTATAATAAAGTATTGGTCAATATTACAAGAATATGGAAAAAATTCTTAAAACCCTAAGTGCATTACAACCCTGAACAATAAGACACTGAGTGTACGGAAGGCAAATGGATGAATGTGTCTCAAGAGAAAGAAATGGGAGTAGACACGAAAGTACGGTGTACCATTGTAAATGGAAGAGTGTAATTTGCATGCTCTTCCCGAAAAAGAAGCAGAGTCGTTGTCAAGAACGTAATAGTCTCTGAGGAGAACATGCTAATCCAAAAGTAGCCACCTTCATTAGTATTCCTCTCGGAGCGTCCACGTTTGTCCATTCCAAAATTCGCCGTCCAAAACAGGTTCTTTATCCCATCGAATACAGCTCTCCTATTTCATCCAAAATCTGTTTTTCTTTGCCATTCGCCTCTTATTTCTCCCATACTTTATCACTTCATCCCCCTCAGAAATCCTGTTCCTTTTTTGGATTTGTCCCACCTACACTCGGTGCCCCTTTATTTTTCGGTCGATAACCTTTCCTTTCTCTCCCTCTCGGCATATTTAATAGTTCCTCATTTGTTTTTCTATTTACCCGCCGTATTTTTTCCAATCTCGCCCCTCAAAAGATGTCTGTCCTTTTGATCTTTTCCTTCTTCAAAGTCCGTGTTTAGCGCTCGTAGAAAAATTCTGCAAACTAAGGCCTTTCCCCTTTTCTTCTTCGTAATCTTGGTCTGCTATCTTCTTGGTATCCGTAATCGATTCCTTTCCTCTTCTAAGAGCGTCTATATGCTTGCTTTAATATCTTTAAGATCATTCGGAAGTTAAGGAATCGCCTCCAAAAGTCTTGATGCTGCTCTTGATTCGTATTTAATTTTCAATTCAGATATTTAATTCAGAATTCAACATTTCTTTATTCTAACTTCCCAACTGTTCATGAGTTTTTCCTCATTAAGAAATAAATTTGATTTTGCTCTGATGTACTGCATGAACATGTTAAGTATGCTTATGACTCTTTCCTTAATATAGATTCGGGTAAAAATTGCATCGGAAATTACTCAATTTCTACTGTCTACAACAGCTTTAATTCTCTTCAGCCAGTTTTGACGGAGGAAATCCATTTAGATGTATTATCTTACTACAGACAATAGTTGCATCGGGGTTTTGTGAAGATCAATAAATAAAGTTTGTATTGTGAATTAAAATTTTTCTACTGCTCTGACTTGGTGGAGTATTTTAATCCCTTCAGAATGCGGAGGACATTTGAGAGAGGAAAGGTAAGGATTTTAGTCACTAAATAACATACACAGAAAATCAAAGTATGAAAATAACGTCGAGTGTTTGATGAAAATTGATATTTTACAGCCTTCCCAACGTAAGAGGATTTCACATGTGTATTTTAATCTGTTGTATACAATTTAGTTTAAGAGAACGCCGTATTTTTGAGTGCGTAGTATTTTTCAGCTCAACGTTGAACATATTTGAATTTCAGATAAATGTTAGTAAAAGTTTTACTTTCGAGGAAGATATTAATTCGCTACTTTCCCTTTCTCAAAATTTATTAATTAATTCTCCCTTTTCGTAAATATGCCCTAACAGTATCTTTTCCGCATCCACTTGAGTAACTATTCTATCAGAATGTCAGTTTCCCTCATTCCCTATGCATGAATTCCAGTCATCTCTAATACCTTTCCCGGATTTTCCTCACCCTTTATAATGAGAATCAAGAGAAACCATCTCTTTCTGTTACAAAATTACATCTCGACCCTTCTTATGCTTCGTGGATCTTTTCTATAAATTTCCTCCTTGATTTTATTTATTCCTATCTTTCCCTTATCCTTCCTTATGCATATTCAACAATTTCCCTTTATATTAATAATCTGCTTTACATTCCTTGTATTCCTTATATATATATTTTCTTTCTGTCAAACTTTTACCCGTAATTCCTATTCTACTTTCTTTTCATGGCTGAAAGCTATTCCATCTGCCTTCTCAATATCCCCCTCTGAATTCCAATTTCCCCGTAAATACTAGAGCTTTCAAATAGAAAGAGGCATGTTTACAAAAAATTCTAGAATATATGCGGGGAGTTCAGATGAATACTAGATTTATTTTGCATCGCAATCACGAGAGCCAAAGTATTACGTCTTAAATGTAGTCTCCATCTGGTAAACAATTTAATTGAACTCCATTAAATTTACTGTGGATCCAGATAATGTTCTGCACCATCATAAAATTATCTCGCTATCTCTGCAGGCGTACTAAATTACATTTCTGGAAGTGCCGTATGCAAAACTGTTGTGAAGAGGGAAGAATATCGAGAACCTGATGGCAGGATGTAGTGGATAAATTATTTTAAGAGATATTTAATATCCATAGCTAGATTGACCCTTTATTGGCGATATTGGGCTATGGTCAGCCTCTTTTTCACTTCATACCATTATAATATATTCACAAAGATTAATTGATAGTAAAAATAGAGAATACAGTATGGGAAAAATATTTGAAACTGAAGGTTGACAAAGTAAAACCCACACTACGGAGAAACACACAAAGAGAATGGGGGTGAGGAAATCACGAAATTAAGCAAAACATAAAAAAGCTTTCTTACACGTATAAAAGTAAATTATATTATTAAAAACTTTATCACATAAATAAATGGACTTTTATGAAGAAACGTAAAAGGGATTTATTACTAAAAATAAAAGGCTTTATTACTTAAAACATAATGAGGTTACACAGCAGAAATAATACTAGCATTGTTAAAAGTGCTTCAAGAGCTGAGGTTATACTGCAGATATGGTACCCTACTGGGTAGCTGAAGGGATGGACGTAGTGTGAGAAGTAAAAAGAAATATATGAGAAGGATGTATATCTCCGCGGCGATGGAAGGCCAGGAAAACACGAAGAATAGAAGAAAGAAAAATTCATTCAGCATTGGACCCCCTGTGATCATGAAAGCATTGCTTTCGAAATGCGCATTAGGGATTCTGAATAACTGGTGACCGCTAAGCGATTATCCGTTTCCCGGGAATCGCCCTAGACGGTTGCCGCTGTCGGCGCTTGGAGAACCTTCGTCTCTTAGTACGAAGTTCAGAGTAAAAGAAGTCGCAAGCTCGCCCACCAAAGAGGAAATGCGTGACCGTCATGTACATACGTACATACGTGCGTGTTAATGAAAAAGGGAATTCGCAAACATCAACGAGGTGGACAGAGATCGCAAGGTTCGAAAATTCAGGGAAGATTCGACACAATCCCGGGAGACACGTTCGTTACACTTCATAGTCACTGAAAAATCCTGGAATTCCAGGAGAAGAAGAAATCCTAAGTGTGTCCCTTCCTACCCCAACCTCCGATGCCAATCCCTTACAACCATTCCCGTTCACTCCCGACTCTGCTTTGTCTTGGGAGCATTCCCCATCCCTTGGGTATCCTTCCCCTCCCATTCGATCCTATCTCCACTCTTCCTCCACATCTATCATCCCTTCTTCTCCCCATCCCTGAGGTGATTCTCAGCGCTTTATTTTCCCCTCTGCCTCCCCATCGTAAATTTTATCCATTTATGTCTTTTCTTCCCTTTCCTTCCTCGTCCTTGTCGCCTGGTGTGCTCTTCACGTCCGCTTCCTCTTCTTTTTTGTGCGGGTTGTCCATCATCAGGGCGGTTTCGGATTGTAAGAAATTGAGGCAGTGGTCTCGGGGACTCACTGCAAGGAGAACTAACCTAACTCTCTGTTTACTCCACAGAAATAGAAATTACTGCGGAATAGTGAAATGGAATATTTTATGTGAAATGACTTTCATGAACGAGTGAAAAGTTCTGTAGTTCGTGTAATAAATTGGAGTGAATTTTGGACTCCCGGATAGCCGTTCGGCTTCAATGAAAGCGGTCCCGGGTTCGATTCCCAGTGGGAGCCCACGTGCGAAATTACCTCAGCTGTCGAAGCACCCTTCACAGTACTACTACTACTTATATATTGTTATGATTTGTAATAATTTATATATTAGGTGGAATGGGTAAAGTTAACTTTGTACATAAGGGAAAAATCCCAAGGAGAAATAAAGTTGAAAAAGTCTGACGGGACCGGGAATCGAACCCGGGATCTTCCTCTATCCGGTGGTAAGGCTGCTTTGACCTTTGACCGACAAAGTTCCCAAAACGGCTTAAGAATTGTTCTGATCGGATAGCTTAGTTGGTCAAAGCAGCCTCCCGGATAGAGGAAGATCCTGGGTTCGATTCCCGGTCCCGTCAGACTTTTTTCGAGTCCGTTTCTCCTTGGGATTTGGACATTTGTAAACGTGAAAACGATGAAGTAATAATTTGGCCTGAAAAGTAGCATTGTAAACTGTGAACTATGAAATGTAGTATTTATGAATAGAGGCACATTTGGTGTTTAGGTGGACCCAGAGGTTGTTTTGGGCACCGAGAGGAGATTCTGTGAATTAGGTCTTGTTGTAGTTGGTCTTGTAGTGTTGTTCGAATACTATCTGTAGGTAGTGTTATTTTTTGTACGTTTGTCTTTGTGGGGCGTCTGGTGTGAGGTATTGGGGATCGAATTAAGCTGTTCATAGACAATGATAGGGGCTGCCACTGGAAGAAATTCTATTTGCAGAATATTATCTTATATTTTATTTCTGAACGTCTATTTTCGAAGACCGGCGCTTTTCTCCCTTCGCACTCCATCAAAACATATAAATAAATGACCATCCGAAAGAGAAAGTTTCCGGATCCCTGCCAAAAATAGACTTACAAATGATAAATGCACCTTTTAGGGAGCAGAACGACGAGCACAGAAACATTGCCGAGTATGAAGGTTTGTGTCACACATTAAGACAACTTGTATTGTTGCTTAATTCAAGCAATTGCTTTCTATTAATTAAATTGTACCCCGGTGACCACTTATACGAGATTTTTGCATGGGACAGCTAGTAAATGAATGAAATTCGTTATCGAATGAGGCAAAACGATCGCTAAACAGGTCACAAGGGGCAAATAATCTCTGCTGGTTTTATATGAAAAAAGTACCAAAAAGTGTGAACCTTAGGGCATTAGGGGACGTAAGTGTAACGGAAGCGGCAAGAAAGCCTCACGCTGAAAGTCTGAAGCCAGCACTGTCTATCAAACTCGATTTCTCCATCCTTTTTCCCCTTCCTCGTGGATCCATCGTCCCTCGCTTGATTTTTTTCCTCCCTCCGCTCGGATATCACTTGCTTTTTTCCCTTTCGGAGATTTCCGCTTCTTTTCCCTCTCTCTCGCGTGACCGCT
The DNA here is from genome assembly GCA_036926295.1 of Pachydiplax longipennis. NCBI lineage: Eukaryota > Metazoa > Arthropoda > Insecta > Odonata > Libellulidae > Pachydiplax > Pachydiplax longipennis. The sequence continues at coordinate 38,477,236 of JAVFKF010000009.1, read as the reverse complement.
TCCGACAAATGAAAAAGGACTTTTCCGAAAGTGATTAGTGAGGGAGTTCTTTTCCTACGCGGCCGGAAGATTCTATCCGAAAAAAAACGCTGGACGCAGGATAGTCCAGTAGAGGAGTAGTCGAAATTTAATAAATGTGGGCTTCCGTTAACTTTCCGAGTGGAATGCGAGTACTAGAGCCTTCCGTTGGGTTTCACGAGGATAAACTCGAGAGGGCCCCGACAGAAATATCGTTGTCCGTCGGAAGATGAAATCGACTTACCGATAAGTGAATCACGAATGGCGTTTCCCAGGCTAAAAATTTAGTGCTTTTGTGATCTCGTTGGGAAGGGTCGTAAATGAATGTTCGAGGAGGGATGACTCGATTATTCGAAGCTAATTTGTGGCTCTCGGTGGTCAAGTCTTGCGTCAAAAAACAAACATCAGATATCGCTGTTTCGACGATAGACAATGGCATTGGTTAACAATGGGATCTGAAAGTTACATAATGAATGATGAATTGCCTCTATTTTAGGCAGGGCATTTACCTTAATTCATGGTAGAATACCCTGTCAACGCTACAGAAAATAATTTAATTTCGCTTGGCAGCTACACGAGTAAAAAATGCCGTTCATTCTATATTGCGGCAGCGATGAAATCTGGAAAGCTTATGAATTATAAATTATTACCTAAATGGACTATTATAGGAAAGGATAGGAAAGATATATCATTTTGCTTTCCATGGACACAAAGATAAAATATAGCATGCAGGGTAAAAAATAGTAGAATGGCTAACCTTAATGGCTAATTCAAATTGAGTGCGAAAATAATTCGAACAAAAAGCTCTTGTCGTGTTAAATTAATTATTATTATTATTGGACCCTTTATTAGGCGAGGTTAGGCCCGAGTGGGCCTCTCTTCCACTTAACCTCGTATGAAGATTTTACATGGTCATCAAGATGTAAAATAATACTAAGAGAAAAAATAATTAGGTGGATATTATAATAAAGCTACTTTTTTAAGTCAAGTTAAGAAAGGTAAGTATTTTATCTTACATTTAACCATCCGTCATATAAAATTTAAAAGAAAGAGATAGCTCAAAAAAGCGCAAAGGGAACTATTTTGTGAGTTTAAATATTTAAGTTTTAACTTCAGAAAATATCAACACAGCAATAAAACATCTGCAGGAAAGGGTGTGAAGAAACCGCGAACCCTAAAAATAGTTAACTAAACTTTGAGGAGAATACGGTCTAATACAGTTCTGAAAGGCAAAGAAACAGTACATGAAACTTCTTGACAATTGCCTAAATTATTTTGGAATGTGAAATTATATTAAATCGTAAATTCAGTTCCCTTTAGGTGTCATTATGTAGAGGACTGAATTCCTGATGACCAGCGAATTAATGGTCTATTCAACGAGGAAGTATCCTCTTGGGCAGTTGGATATACTCGTATCTCTCGGACTTGCTGTTTTTTTGAGTTTATGAATTATCATTACTGTAATTCCGCTGTGAATGCTATAAATATATCTGATCGCTATACGATCGTGTTATTATAAAGTGTTCTACCTTACGGTAGGTTCATGTGCCCCCACATTCCCCATTTAATTCCCTCTCTTTCAATTCCCGGTAACTTATCCCACCCCTTAATTCGCCTAACCACTTCTGTCTTTGTCTTCCCCTCTGTCTCTTCCCTAGCATTCTTCCCTCGATCGCTTTCTTCAACAATCCCTCCCCTCTCAATATTTGACCCACCCATTTCTTTTGTCTATCTTTAATTACTTCAATCATTACCCTTTTCTCCCCAACCATCTCTAGAACCTCCTCGTTCGTTTTTCTGTCGATCGTGTATTTAGTAAATATATCGCGAAAAAATAGACAATCCTGCAGCTAAGCTCTGCTCTGCGGACCTTTGCTTTTCAGCATCAGGCTGTTCATCCCAATTCTTGGCACGTAGAGAAAATCTAGATGGACAAAAGTGAAAGGGATGAATCCCGAATTCAAGCATGATACCATCAAGAGACACGTCCTATCCTCTCTCCATTTTAATACATATCAGTTACTCAAGAGCAGTCGCAAATTGAATTCAATGGTTTTTCAATTACTTGAGTTAATGCATGAACCGATCCTATGGGGATTCATATAAGGTCTGAAAATCAACAAATGTTTTGGATTTGTTACAGTACTGATTGTTCATGAGGTGTAAAATTTTTTAATCAAATTAGTTTTTCGCGGAAGAGAATAAAACGTTACCACACATTGTACTTTCTCGCTCAAGAAATAAAGATGTCGACTAACTAACAAATGATGATACTGAGGTTATCTTAGAAACAATAAGCAATATGGAAAGGAACCTGAAAAGATTTGTACTTTTTACCACAGTTTTTTGTTAACATAAAAACTGTGGTAAAATCTTTTCCAGTTCCTTTCCATTATGGATTACCACAATACCTCGCCTGATTCTGTGAAATTTATTCGTAAGCAATCTTTTTATCACAATTACGGTGTTTTAGAAATACTGATGAATAGAATATATACAATATTGATTGATTATTGATTGAAGATGAACAATCAGGCAAAATAAAATATGTTGAGATAATGCAGCATGGTTTAATGTGAATATACATAATAAATATTGCAAAAAGAAATATATTTTTAATATAATACAGCTTTATACCGAGTGATGCTCTGCTTGGAAACCTACATAGAACAATAGTTCTTACTATTTAACATTTATTCTCAACAATAAGTAATTACTTAATAATTGTCTCTAATTCATTTTAGCGAACAAAGGATATCTTTGGTGGATTAGAGCTGAATTTCTGTTTCATATTTTCGTGGAGATTATTAGGGAAAGTATCGAAAGATAGAACATTTAAAAGTCTTTCAAGGTTTTGAAAATTAGTAGGACAACTAAGAGGATTTACAGCCAAAATTTTACTTCATTGTGGCACAATAGCAGGAGGTCAATAATTGCAATAACCGAAATTTTAGTCATTTCTTGTGGGTAATCTTCCAGTCAACAAGATTTCTCTTTAAGCAAAACAATTAAAAACTGTTCCTTAACATTTCAATTTCAGAATAACTCTAAGTTTATATACATTATTCATAATGTCTATGTATGTTAAAGTTTTATAGTATTCATTTAGAATTAAAATAAATCGATTACAAGATTTGTTTATTCTATCATAATTTGAAATTTTCCAACAGAATCGTGCCATCGTTTGGTTTTAGCCTCTCACAACATACAAACTTGGAAGCCAAGTAGAAATAAAATGGCATGATCAGTGATAATAAAAGCGCATATTTATTATAGAGGCCCATTTGAGCTGGTATGCTATGCGAAGGTCACCCAATAAAGAGAATATGCTACGGCTCCAACCCACTCCCATACTCTTCTCCAACTCTTTTGTTTTCTGCGAGAGTTTTCACTTTTGGCCCAAAAATCCTCCTCTCATCTTACTTCTTAATCCTTCTCATCCCTATCCCTTTACCCTCTCTATGGATCATCCCCCGTCGCATCTTATTTATCCACCTCTTAAACTCATTATGTTTTCCTCTCCTGCCAGAACCCCTTTAATAAGTTCCCTTTCCTTACGTAACTCCTTCCTCTATCCCAGCTTTCGCTTCCTCTTTATTATACAGGCCTCAGTTGGCCTGAGCAGCGGGATTAGCGACCGCGTCCTTTATTTAAAGTCAAAGGATGGAATAAGAGGGATTGAGACACTCTCTTGCTTACGAATCTACTTTCTCCTTCCTTCTTAAGCGCTGACTTAATTATCGTATACCAGAAGAGGGAAATTGCTAGGATATTCGAAAACGAATTACATCAATCTCTCTAATCAGGGCAATTTTATGACCTCCTTGATCACCTGTACGGTATGCTGAAGCGACGATTAATACTAGCTATTAATTTCTAGATATAATAGCCCATAATATGCTTTTTTTTGTTTCTTTGTTTGTTGTTCCTTTATCCCCCGTTTTGGTCATTGAAGTCTCGGGGTGTATTTTTTGATGAATGAATCAATATCTTTACTAGGTTGAGTATGTTATAAAAACAAAAAGAGTATACTGAATGAAACTTTTTTAAAAAATAGCATTTCGCAGTATGCTATCAACTTTGATACGGATTATAAAATTACGTAAAAGATAGGAGATGACTTAAGATAATGTAGGCGAAAAGTAAGAGTCATTTTTCAGTAAACAGGGAAACTTAGGGCACTCGATCCTAGCAAAACTTGGGGGGTATGAGATGAGGAAACTTTACATTTACTTAATTATGGGATTTAATTTAGAAGTCAAATGGTTATATGCCTAGAATGAGACACCTGATAGATTTTCCACACAGAATTAATTCTATGATAATATACGTAATAAAATTACGGTGGGAAAAAGACTCTTGGGAGATTCTTACATATAAATAGATCGCATGTAAAATCTCTCCATTTCAGAAATGAAATCGGACATATCTAAACGTTTCCTGTCTCCATTTCCATTGATGCGAATCATTTTCGCCGATGTAAGCGATACAAAAAAAAATCAATTGATCATTGAGGATGGGCGTGAGTAATTATCCCCACATTTTTCATTAGTTTATATCCTTCGCAAGCACAGGAATCGAAAAATGAAGGGTTTCTCTTTATTGCCCGCCTTATGATTTAAGAAAAGTGGTATAGGAGCAGTTTTACGATGGCCGTCCCAATAAACAGAAAGGGAAAAATAACTAACGGTCTAATGGAAAGGAATGTTCGGCGCGTGACCTCGCCTCATATTGCCATTTTCCCATATCCACCCACGCCTTGTTTCTTCCATCGACTAACCCTTTATCCGCCCACCGAATGCACCACAAAATGTTTTATTTACGCCGTATGGTGTAACTCGATTCAATATCGCTGACATCGTCGCTTTTGTTCACTTGGGGTTGGAAACGAACGTTATCGAGAGAATTCCCCGCTGAAGTATATGGATTGGAATTCCTGTCTCGTATATTTTCCTTTGCCGGTGGCAAGTCGACTACGAGAATGCTGATCTATATTTCAAATCATATCCGGTTCGTTAACCTTTCTGTTTTCGGTTAACTTCATTTCTCCCCTTTTCAGATAGAAAGTTAAGAAAAGCACTAAAGAATACGTGAGCCCAACACTCAGGTGACGGGCGTGTATGATTATGCTCTAATATGTGACTTACTCAATGTGAAATATGAGACAAATGAAGTGTCGCTTTGGGCCTCATTCTTTTAGTTTTGAGATTTGAATTTCCATATCGAAAAATTGTTATAAAGACTTTGATGTGACTAATATGAAAACGATCATCCTAAAATAACTTATCAGTCGATAAGAAATTCTATTAAGATATCGCATTTCTACAGCTCTTGTCACGGCAAGAAGTTAGACGTAGAAAAATAGCTTAACAAGGTGCAGGGGAAAAGTGATATATTAAATAAACTTTGATTCGGTGCCATTTTGAAAAATAACTTGCAAATAATCTCCCTTATTTCTATACCAAGAATAATTACTGCACGAGCTGTAGCGAAACTGAGAATGTAATACTCTCAAGAACTGAGATTTATGATTAGCGAAAAAGTACAATTATCTTTATACATGTTATTTTCTTGGAAATTCCAAAATATTCTGCTCACGGATAGCCAAGTGGGCAGCGCGTTCCGCTTTGGTGAAAAGGGTCCCGGGCTCGATTTCCGTTGGAAGTCCATATGCAAAATGATCTCAGCTGTCGAAAAAATGTTAACAACACTGCAAAAACAACTGTCGGAAACAAAAAAGTCTCCTTGTTGCAATCAGCATTAATACTAGAAAGCTTTATCGGAATAAAAACTACACATATCGAGAGAAATTTTGAAGTATTATTTTAAAGAAAATTAAAATCGATTGATGTCTATCAGAGGGCAAGAATGATCGACTTGATATTGATACAAAGGGATTTAGGAATTTTCTGTCTCAATATTTTTTAACTTAAAACGGCCGCTTACATGATCGCATGAATTTCTTTTATATTGTTCATATCTGCCTATGTGATGGAGCTGTAAATTATGTCTATTATTTATGGATCTGAAAAGTATACATGCGGAACGCAATTCGCATCCTTCGTTGTTGCATCGAAATTATCCCACAGTAAATCAGAACGATTTACATTCTCAGACTCTTTACTCACGTCAGGAAACCCTATCGTGAATGTTTCCATATTTGGTAATGAACTTACTCTACAGCAATTTACGTCTATCCTTGATCAACGGCAGTATATATGCAATAACCTCTTTATAAGTAATTCGCTTGATTTATCATCATGATCGATGAGGGATAAAAGATACAGGCGCACATCTGAACTCCCATTACCGATTAAGTACCCATTATTTCCATTCGATTCAAGGTTGGATTTCTTTACGATTCTCTTCTTAACGGTTATTTTCGGTCAACTCATTTACGGGCGCATAAATTGCCTCGTTTTACGTTCGAACCCAGAACAGCAGGCCGCCATTCAATTCGTCTCTTTTCTCGATCTTCTCTTTCCAATTTACTTCCCCTATTGGAATAGTCCTAGTTCAATATCACGTCTTTCAACTCAAAGACCGCCACCGTAATGTGCGAACTGATCCATTCTACCTCGCTTTATTGACAGTTCTCTGACAAGATATTTTTCATTGTTTGCTCAAGCTTCAAATCACTTCCAAAGTATTTAACTCTTTTCGGGGTACAATGGCGGCAGTGTGGTTTGAATACTCGTATATTGCAAAAATGGAATGAATTTATTACATTTGTTTTATTTACCGCCCATAGTGTGTGTGATAATTAAATGATCAGTGGCAATGATAGATATATAAACTTTTATTCTTTTAAATATATTCTTTTTTTAATTTTTAGGGACTCTAAATATTGTTTAAAACTGTACAAGCCCACGGGCGGAAATGTATTTGCATATTTCCTTTTTTGTGTCTGAAGAATATTTTGAATTGTATTTTTTTAGCATTTCAATAAAAGTTTTAAATCTGATATTAGTGAACTCTGTTTAGAAACTTCGAGACTGGAATGATATCGTGATGAAATTGACTTATAAAGAAAGGCATATATGAAATTAAGAAAAAGAAAAATAATAACAGAAACCTACCAATCTGTTGGTTTTTGCTTAGTTCTAAAGAAGGTGAAATCAGAAAGGTGCACTAGTTCTGATTGAACCGATTTTGCGTGTGTAAATTCTCAATATGTACGTTCTCCGATATATGGGAATATTCAAATAATCATCACTTTACCTTCAAACAAATTTATAGTTGAAGTTACAGTTGAAACCGAAAGCCGTGGAGACATGATTTCTTGGGAGCGAAATAGAGGCAATCTGCTCCTGAGTAGCAATACAAAACTTTTATTGAATTATATTGAAAACTGTTGGGAGTAAATTTGCCTTCTATTTCAAGGCCCATAAAGAGTGAAAGCTACATTAGATATACTAAAATTAAAGGACATAAAATGATTTTGTTACACATTTCTAGAATAGGTCGATCTTTGTAGTATCCATCGCTTGACTTTTTTGCGAGGAATAGTAAGTAAATTGGCAAAGTTGAAGATGCTGATGTACACCTATAAAAATAATGTAAGGAATTGAAGATCAAAAAATCACAAGACAAAAGGAACACAATAAAATTAAGACAAATCGTGCTGATCTACGGATCCATTGACCTCTGCAAAATCTACCTAAATGTTTCACCATTTTAGGTCTGCGATAAGAAAAGAAAGAAGCGTAGGAACTTAATAATAGAGATTTCCCTTTCTTTCAGCTTGATTCATTCAATTTTACTCAAATAAAATAATGCTATAGAATCTCTCTCCTTACAACCTTCTAAAGAGATAACGAACGGGAATAGCCATTCTTTTGTTCGAGTCCATCAATCTGCATTTGCCTTCCATTATTATCCGACTCTCGCAGTTTACGGCCATCCGCGTAAACAGAAAAGTTCCACCGAAAAAGACCTTCCCTTTGTCTCCCAATGAAATTCCCCACTTAAAACCCTTTCTCCGAACCATTCCCTCGGACTCCCGACCTTCACTTCACCCATATCTTAACTCGGGGACAACCCCTTTTGCCCCCGACGTCTCTTTAACTCCCGTCTTCCTTCTTCCGGAACCTTCTTCCTAGAGAGCCGGTTAAGTTTTCAGTGTCTTGTTAAGTCTTACGATCCACTTCCCCATTCATGAGATGAAGATTCCCGAAATTAGTAGCCGCTCTCTGCAGGAGTGCCTCAGGGGTCGGTGTTGGGCCCTCGGTTATTACGCAAGCGTTGGGCAAGACTCGTAACAAGTCATCCATTTCTCCAATCCCTCTTTTTCTCCATTCCGGACTTGCATCTTTCTTCATCTTCGTCCATTCATCTTACAGCAGAAGAAATCCGACTTCCACACCTTTTAAATGAGACGATAACCATCCTCTTTCTCCCACGAAATCCAATTTACTCTGTATCCTTCCCACGCACCTCTCACTCTATTTCCATTCCCTTTCCCTTAAATAACCCTTTTTATTTATTATTTTCTCCCTCCTTCCTCCGCAGATGCCCTCGGCTCATATTTCTTCCGCGCTTTCCCCCGCCGCCTTCTTTTGTCTTTCTCCTCGCAACCTCCGAGATCTTTTGTTGCGGACCTTACGCTTTCGGTTCGCTCCATCGCGTGGGTAGTTTTAAAAAGCCAAAGGAGAAAGAGCAGTCCTGAAATATCCTTTGTGGACCGTTGTTTTTCTTTCTCTCCCCGGCGGCCATTTTGTTTCGACGAGGTCTGGAGGAAATGGCGGTCTCCACGGGGCTCATTCGCTTCGATTGTTGTCAGTTTTTTGGCACCGGTTTTCTTTCCCCGATTGGAGAACCTAGGAAGGACCCTTTATTACGATTCTTCTCGTGTCCTCAATCCTTGCCCTTTCCTTCTCCTCCGCCCCTCTTGTGGCTTTCTGCATCCATTCATGGCAAGGAGGAGTGAGGGAGGCCGCGTTTACGGATGATGGATGTATTCCGACGTTCAATTAATCTCCGCTACTCTTTTCTTTCTTTGCGTTGTCGCAAGGGGCCGGGTTCCCATGTGATGGATTCGCGAATTCGAGCCGAAGTAATGGGTTTTTACATCTCCAGCGATTCTTTCGTCCGACTGTAAAGAGATATTTTGTTAGACGCTCAGCCGTAAAGGAAATAACCTTTCTTCTCTTCTCAGGCTAAAGACGGAGCCGAGCGTTGATGGTCCCAGAAATGAGGTTATAAAAAATGCGCCTTAAATTTGTTGAGAATGAAATTTCTGTCAAGTGTATATTCTCATCGAGACTAGGAATCTATCTGAGTGATAAATAGGAGCTCCTTCTGGTTTTTTTAAATTACGGAGGGGAATTGATGCGTCTAGGTTGCCTCGAGGTATTATCTATTTCAGAGTAAGAGAATGTGCGGCCTTTTTCGATGTGGCTTTTCTCCTTTATTTCGCCTCTTGTTTACTTAGCAATTAATTACGACTTCCCAGACACTACTTCGACGTTGGACAGTTTTAGTGAATAAAATATGGATTTGAAATTCAATGAATGAAATGATTCAAAGGTTCCCCAAACCTGAATCAAAGCCAGCGATAGAAATAAAATACTAAATAAGGGTAGCTTTTATACAAAAGAACTAAAAGATTGGTAATGTGGATTAATCGAAGCGATGAACTTAGCATTAAAGCGAATTAATAGGTTACTTAATGTAACAATGAAAAAATAATTTTACTTTTTTCACTTTTGATTGCCATCTTGATATGTGAAGGTTATAGAATTCAAATTTAACGAATATCCAAATTTAACGAATAGTTTCAAATTAAATAGAACATATTCTGTAACCCAATATACCTTTACTACTACATGTATTTATTTGATCTGATTACCATGTAGATATATAAACATATAAAATAATAAAAATAATAGAATGTGCTTAAATTAATATGAATCTATCCATATGAATGAGGCGAGTTTTAGGTGAAAGAAATTATGTTGAATGAAAATATTCTAGAAATTCTCTTATAATGACTAGTTAATAGTCAGTTAATAGGCAAGTTATTTCTCAACCTAACTTGAGTCATGCAAATCAAGATCATTTGTTATAACTGAGATACCTATTTCAAATTTCAACATTCGTTACAGTAGTAAAAGAGCAAATAATGCAAACTTACAGCAAAAATTAGATTATAAATATCATTTGTTTGATTTAACAAAAGAAAACCATGAAAAACGGCGAAAATAATGTCTAAGGTAACACAATACGAAAATACGAAATTATAAATGGTTTTCCTAAACTCTTGATGTATTTCATTCATAAGAATATTCATTAATATAGAATTCGAGATGTAGAACTCCGAGATTGACTGCATTACCATAAGGAGATCATTGCCGTATGCATTTTCTGAAACACGGGAGAGAAAAACCTGGTTTGGAAGCATCAAGATCGCCCCCTTAATGGGATATTTTCGCTTCACCATCACCATAAAACGAGGCTATATGAAAAAACAAGGCATCAAGGGAGTCGGCGAGGCGATACATTCTCATGTTATTCTGAATTAGATTTCTTCTCGAGGTAGGCCTTTCTTCCTTATAATCATCGCAAATCGACGTTAAAGGATCGCGGAGTAGTAGAGTGTCGTCGTAAAAAGCAAAGATATAACTTTACGGTTAAAACTTTGAGCGAATAACACTGTTTTTAGAAATTTCAGCAGGCAAGGAAAACTTTATTTCCGGGAAAGATAACAAGTCTTACTGTAATTTAAAGTCAATGATTCTGGGAGTATTTAAAGAAAAGCTCATATTCCTACTTAAAAACGTCATAAAGATCGATCAAGAGTCACAGTTCCCAAACCATCAAACAGAATCAAAATCTGTTTGATGGTTTGGGAGCTTAATCGATTGTAACCATCAGCGGTAAGCTATTATTATGTCATAAAGATTGTTTAAACTCCTTTAAGTTTTGAGCAATTCTTATATATTATTTCTAAGCATCAATTTTCGTTGACCAGCAATTTTCTCCTTTCACATTATATCAAAACATATAAATGACAGACCATTTTAAAGAAAATTTTCCCGTTCCCTGCTGAAAATAGACCAACAAATGAAAAATGCGCCATTTCGTCAAAAATAGAGTTAAAATTTCAATTTGCCCATGGAGTATCGTTGCTGAATATGTAGATATCGATATCTATCGCTACAAACGAGATATATCGAAACGGAAACTTATGAAGAATATAAAGATGTATGTTTTAGTGTTTGTGTGTTCGTTTTTAGTGAATGGAGTGTTTATTGAAATGTATTTGGGTGGGGGAGATAGAGCAACAGTGTCCTGCTGTAAATTTTCGCACGGGTCAACTAGTAAGTTAATTAATTCATCATCGTTTTGGTTAACTCCTAGAAATCATTTTTAGATTATTTCCCGAATCTCAGCGCCAAAGCACCGAAAATTAATCAAATATTTTAAAATTTAGTTTAATTCTTGGTTGGTCTATATCCATGATATGTATATTCTAGAAACAAGTCCGCATGGCTTCTGTGTACACCACCCTTAAATGTATTAAACCCAGGCCCAGTTACATAGCGTAAATTTTATATTGAAGAGTGAATGAAAAAGTCTTGCTCGCATCGAAAAGTTTCCCCGGAATCCCCCCACGTCCGTCCCAAAGAAATTCCGCAGGACGCCATTGGTGGAATGTTGTTCATGGTCATCTGGGACCGCCGAAGACCACTATTGCTGGATTTCGTGCTACGAGGCGACACCATAAATGCTGACATCTATTGTGCTGCACTGTGAGCTGCCGTAACAAAAAGGCGCCTAGGGATTTCTCGAGGTGGTCATTGCGGTTCTACAGGACGATAACGCCTCGTGCGGCGAACAGGACCATCGACATTCCTCGGTTGGCAGATTCTAGAGCGTGAAGTCCAGACCTCGCTGCCACTGATTACCGCATCTCCGTTCTCCGGAAGAAGTTACTGTTAAGATGGACGTTCATGTGCGATGACGAAACAAGACCGCTGTCTGACAGTTGTTCCGCGGGCAGACGACAGAATGAACAGCAGTATCTCCGAACTAGTATTGCGGTAGGAAAAAAATGACTGAGCCGCTCTACGCCTGGTATTGTCAAGGATATAAGCGCCAAATAAATTATTAATTTTCCTTGGTGTGTGGTATGGTTACTATGTTCATGCTCTTGATGTGTGGACAAGGAGAAAAATATTTGGAGTAAAAATCAGTTCCCAAGGAGGGTAATAAAATCTACGGTATTCATCCCCGATAAGTTCAAAAACAATTCGAGTCACTTTTATGATGCACTTTATTAATATAAAAATTTTCACTTTGGAGAGGTGCAAAACAATCATTCAGAGGGATTAAATTTCTGTTTACGAATTCTCTTGTTATCACTCAAAAATAAGTTGTTTCACAGCTAAATAAATTTTCTGAGCCTCTACTTCATATATCTCTACTTGATATATCGTTACCATCTAAGTAGCACGTTTTTGATTTTCATTCAGAATCCCGATGATTTAGTGCATTAAAAATTGTTATGAATATATTTGAATTCTGAATTTAAGGTTGTAGCAATAACTTATAGTGCTATTCCGTGCATATTATTACATTATGGAATTCTATTTCCATTACCGTTTATATTTTCTAAGCTTAAAATAAATTATACAAATCCAAAATATTTTTGAGAGTAAATTATAGACTTTGTAGGGAATTGATGCCTTAATAATTGAGGATAAGAGATAAATGTATGACGCAGAATTTAAAGCATAATAATGAAGTAGATGGCTTAAAGCCGATGGAGGTAGATAACCCAAATTGGAACTCAATAGAAGAAAAGGAATGAACAACTACGGATATTACTCAAATTTAATTTCCAATTCTTAAGAACTAATTTGCAAATAACACTTGGCCGCATTCGTTGACATTTTATAATCTCAGTAATATTTAATAAATGAATATATTTCTTATCTTACTTATTTTAAATGGTCAAACGTATTTATCCGTGGAATGATGCTACAGAAGTAGAAATTAAGTTTCATGTAACCGGTATAAATTGTACCTTCACTCTTCTATGTATGCATGAAAGCAACACGTATGTGAATGAGATATTTAGACAAATTTTTTAATATAAATTTATTCTGAAAGAACCAATATATATATGCCAGATTAATGAAGAGAACGCATACTTTCCGGCGGATGTGGCAATAGAATAGAGAAGTCTTCCGATGAAAATCGCCCTGAGCAAGAAGGAATATATTAAATGAAAGCTTTTATTCGCGTTGGCGGAGTCAAAGATACCGATATAATAAGAAAGGAAGGTCGCTGAACTCTAGAATCGATTTCTCAAAGGATTATTTTTATTTTTAAAATTTTTTTATTTATATTTAAATATAATGATCCGAAATAAGTCCGAATTCTGGTCTGATAAATAAGACAGAGAGGACGCTGAACTCGAATTGATTCCTTAAACAATTATTTATATTTATTAAATTTATCTGTTTCATTCATATATATAGCTAAAAAATACTACCGAATTTTGGTGTGTATGTTTTATATTTCGCGTAAGGTCAAGTTTTAATAATTTGGGAAAGCTTAAATTCTCTAGAGGGAAACCGGTCCGAAAATAAATTAATCCAAAACATCTTCGGTCGGGCGAGATCGAGAATGAAAATCTCTCTCTTCTTTCATATAACCCAACATCAATCTTAATGAATTCTACGAGAAGAACTTAATTTGAATAGTAGCGTAAGAAAAATTTCAAGAGTTTTTGAATGAAAGGATTCTTGAAAAAGCTTGAGAAAAAGTGGTCTGCGAGGAAGCAGTACCAATAAAGGCGAAAAGCCAACGCAAGACCACGGATAGTAATAAGTAGATCTTAAAGTTGAAAGCAGTTATGCGTAGTATAAAGTTAAAGAAAAATGTTGTGAATAGTTCCAACGTTGAATATACTAAAAAACGGTAAAAATTAATAGATAACGAAGAGTTAACCGAAAATGGGATGCAAACTATTCAGATGATGAAATAATATTATGCTGAAGTATATTATGATGATGAAATAATATTATGCTGGGAGCAAAGTTTTAACCAATAGTATAGTGACAACGAAACGGCTTGTAAAATAAATTAAACGAGAAAGAATAAATTATTTCGCAAAATTATTCAGAAAATTATACTAGGGAGAACAGCACTCTAGAAAGTAAAACGTGTAATATTATGAATAGTACTGACGACAAAATTAAATTTTGTAATGTTTCAGAGATTAGTTTTATCTAAAGAGGGCATTTGAAAAACTAACAGAAACCTTATAATGATGAAACCCGAAGAATAGGAACATTTCAAGATCGCGCGTAAGAAGAGTAATTTGTATTTTAAAGAGGACCGAATCAGGTACTATTAATGCATCGTTGAATGGCGGTCTCTTACAAAGGTTATAACGCAGAAGATATGCAGAACAATTAATTTTGAAAATGGGAGTAGAAAGTGAGGATTTGCTTTCAGGGCTTAGAAATTTCAAGAGCTTCACTTCAGTTAAATTAAAGGATCGTATAAAGCTCCTGCGGCTAAATCTTGATGAAAGGAATATATTTCTTTTGTCTTTCGGTTCAGAATAAAGGAAAATATATCTTTTATTTACTTTTGTGTCACTTATGCTCATGGGTGTGGTAGTATGAAAGTTACGTGGGTATAAATGATTCTGACTTTTATCCTGGTCATTCCTTATTGAATATAAGTACAGCTAGCTCGTAATTCAGTTAGCAAATGCTTCGACAAACAAAGATTTTATTCACTGATTTTCGGACTTGGCTAACGATTATGGATTGGGATAACGAATGAATAAGAGGATGCGAATACATTAGAGAACAACCGAAAAATTGAATAATTTGATTGTTTCCCTCCATTGAATGACTGAAATAACTTCGAATTTTTACTATTCTTGACGCGCAAACAACCGAATGACTCCATTTGTTTTTTACTCACTCCACCCCATCGGGCGAAACATTTATTATGTCAAACGTGCAGTCTTTTTCTTTAAACTGTGGGCAGAATCCAGAGCAAATTTAACGATTTTCTACATAAACGTATCGGAAATCACGTTTAGGCTAACGAGTTGGACTCCGGAAATAATTACCTTCATCATCCGAAGTATGACTATTGATACGAACGCTTATGAAGAGTAATTTGTTCTGCCGAAAATACGTGGAAGCTTTCATTTATAGTATCGTTTCAGGCTCAGTTAGGAGAAGAGAATCGAACTGCCTCATTTCTCATCTTGCCGGACCATCCCCATTCCCTCTCCATCTCTCTTATAAGTTAATGGCTGAGTCGCTAAAGTTCAAACCAAGGCATCGAACCGTAATGTATTTAATACCAGTTTTCTCACCTTTCGAAGAGAAAACCACTGCACACACACCACTGACTGCAGTCCTCCATTCCTCTCTTTCTAGTGCTTACTCTCCTGCATCCTGATATCTATTCTTTCCTATATCTCTATTTATTTGGATTATATATTCGTCCCTTGGTCTTCCTCTTGCTGCTTTTCCTTCTATTTTGCCTTCAAGTAAATTCCTAACAAATCCATTGTGTCTCAAGATATGTCCAACCCATCTAGTTCTTTTCCGGATGATGCCCTATATTGTTTCTATTCTCTTCCCTCCCTCATTTCTATCCTCTTCTATTTTTCTGTATACCTCTTCGTTTCTTACCTTATCTGTCCATTTGATCTTCGTCCTTTTCGATATACATTGTTTATATCGACAGATATCGATATCCGTCTACCCAATAAAGAAACTTTATTGGCAAACATAGCTTTTAGCTCGATTCTTTGACCGAATGGCGCATTTTTCATTTTGTCTATTTTTAGAAAAAATCGGGAAACTTTCTCTTTAAAATGGTGAATATTTTAGGTGTTTTGATGTAGTGTGAAGGGAAAAAAGCGGAGGCTTAGAAATAATATATAAGGATTGTACATTGTTGGGAACCAGAAACCGAACTGATTTGAATACCGGTTTTCGGTTTCGGGTTCAAGAATTTACATTTTTCGGTTCGGGGTCGGTTTCAACTCCGTTTAAAACAAGACGCAAGTTGCAAATAGGTTACACAAGAAGTGAAAAATTGTGACTTGGCTGGGACTCGAACCCAGGTCTCCCACTTTCCGGGCAGGTATTTTATCTATTGAACTACGGTTAAGCTCCCGATTACAGAAGTGAGATTGCGTGGCTCGGTAGTTCAATGGATAGAACCTGCCCGGAAAGTGGGAGACCTGGGTTCGAGTCCCAGCAAAATCACAATTTTTCACTTCTTGTATAACCTTGGGTTAGTCGCACAACTTAATGTGCAAAGTTAAAAATTCTATTTCCATCGTTTAAGTTGCAAATAATTTAATTTATTTATACTACACCACAAAATAATATTTTAAATACAATGAAATAAATATTTTGTGGTGTAGTATAAATAAATTATTTGCAACTTGCTTCTCGCTATGGAATTCCACCAAGCAAAGGCCCACACCATCGAATTTATTCCGTCTAAAATGTTTTTTCGATTTGGTTCCGATTTCCTGTCCCCTGTTTCATACCCGCCTCAAGGCCAAAGTAAGAAATGCATACTTAAGCGGCCTTGGAACCTTTCTTCCTTGATTACCCCTGGTGAAGAGAAGAGGAGCTTACAGGGAGGAATAACAGTAGAAAGTGACAGCGTCCTCGACTTTTTTCCTTCATCGGATGACTCTTCCAAGAGAACGAGGGCGCATTTACTTCCCCATTTCCTTCCTCCGACATAAAACCACTAGTCCACGGCCCGAAAAATGCAAATCCCTTATCGGCGGTAATCCACTGTAATCCGCACCGCACCATCTTCTTTTACCTCTCTCTTTTTCCCGCAATCCCGCGGCGGAATTCCATCCTCCCCCTTTTACCTTTTTTCTAATCGAAAGCATAAAGGAAGAGCACGATCGCCGGAATTTTTTTTTCATCAACTGTTTGCGAGGGGAAAACGGTGCAAGCGAGGGAATTATATCGAGGAATCGTCCCTCTGTTCTCCTCTCATTTGAATAAACAGGATTTTGATGGCGGCTGGAGATGGAACGCGAGGTGGAGGGGCGAACGTTTTTCGGGACGATAATAAGATACACGAGGGGAGTATCATTTGGGGTTTTATTCATCTCGTGTGTCCTCTCCCGCTTTAAAAATCACCGCTCGGCCGCCATATTGCTGTCATGCGTTCATTCACACTCCTGGGAATGAATGAAACTCCGGAATATATTTTCGTTGAATGTTAGTGGAGGACCCTTCCGAGTTACCCGTTTGGGCGCCCGACACTTTTATCCCAAGTACTCCTTCCCTGTAAATCTGTTTCACATTACCACATGTGATGAAAGAGCTTGTATTCCTTTATTTTGGGATGGAGTGCTGTTTTACATATTTTCTAATACTGCGTCCATTGACCTTTTGAAAAAGTGAACTGAACTGTAGTTGATAACGATCAATTGATAACGAGTATATACGATCATCAGAATTCGGATTCCAGGCCTAAAATTGATTTCGATAGCACTCTGTTTGTGGGTGTTGTAGATTTATCTTTTATTATTTATTTATTTTTGTACATCTTAGCTTTTTAAATCGTAAATAAGCGTAGCTTGTGTAATATTGTAATTAATGGACAAGGGTTTTAAATAGTAATTTTCAGTAATTGTATCCATAGTAATTTGAAATATTTTTCGTTGCTGTGGTGGAAATTTACGTCACCACCTGACAGAATAACTAACTGCGGCATTATTTTATGTGATAATAATAATAGCTACTGCTCACCTCAATTCGTTAAAAGTTCATCGAATGTTTCACTTTGTGAACGAATGTTATCCAAATATCCTTGTTTTCCTCATTTATACATTTAATAATAAGAAGATAATAACATCTAGGTCTATTTCCTTCTTTAATTATGATATATATTTGATATTTCATTATTTTCAAATGCACATATTTCACTATAAGTTTATCGAAAAAACGTTTTATAATTCCAAAGGCAGTTCCAGTCGTATTGGAAAATAATGGTATTGATTGCAGATTGTTTGGGGTTGATAAAAGTTAAGAAAAAGCACGATTGCACACAATTTTCATAAAAGTCATAAATCTTCGAAATTATAATTTTATTACCTTTATCATAGCTGATAATAAGTATACTAAAAATGGTAAAAAGTGAGTTTTTACTCCTATGTTTTCTTTAATAGAAAAGGCTCTAAACGACGCCATTAGTTACAACGTAAAAAAACCGGCGATATTAACAATTCTGTTTCGTCCACATCGAGATTAAAGGCAGTTGTAAAATATACGGACGATCATGAATAAGCCCTTGTTTATTTTCAAAAGAATTCTTTAGGATAAGGAAGCCTATATTAAGCCATAAAATAAATGCAATGCTAAGAAAAATCTACCTTTAAAAATCACATAACCGAGTTCGGAATCCGTTTTTAATAAGATTATCTTATAGAAACATTTCCACAATTTTTAGAGAGATATCCGATTTATTTCGAAGAGGGATGAAGCATGAAGGGAGAAGACAAGAAGCGAAATCAGATTCGCAAAATGAAGAGGCGCTATATTTTGCGGTAATGTACTTTTTTCAACGCCCAACTCTCAGAGAGCAATTTATCGAAAATCGATCCTTCCATGCCGTCCCCTCTAAGCATGCAGTTCTATTCTAAGGGAGGTAAGTGCACTCATCGAGGCCCCTAGATTCAACGCACTCTGTTGAGAAAGTCGGGAGGCGAATCTAGTCCGCATTAGACCACATCTGGTGTGCTCATCTAGTATGTGGGACCCATCGGATAACAACATCACTCGGAAAAGGAATTGCGTGGGCTGGAGAGTTATTTCCAAAGCCGTAATAGAAGCAGAAAAGTCCTCTTGCTCGTACGGAAAATTTTTGAGAAGAGGTAAAATTAAAATAGAGGAGAAAATCATCGACTTCTGGCAAAATAGAGGGTGACCACAGCTTGGTACTATGGTCTCACCGTAATGGGCTTAAAAATCAGTAGGGTTATATTCGTTCTGGGAGATGAAATGAAACGAGAAGCTGGAAATTTGCATATCCACTGTCACTCATTCTGACATGAGATGTACAAATTAATGATAACTTGAATCTTACCATCCTCCTTCATTTTACTTTACAGCAGTCGTTTCGCAGTCGCAGTTTCTTCTGTGCATTCGATTAATAAAAACCAAGATAGGATACCACGCTTTTGATTAACTTACATATGTTATTTCAGAACCAAGGGGAAAAGCTTTAGTTCAACTAAATCGAAATTAATAGTAATTTTACGAATCTATCCCCAATTTATCATCGACATAAATCCCTCGGCGTAAGACAAATTACAGAGAAAATCCACGAATATTATCTCGCAGAATATAGAATCTTTAAGTTATACGATAAACGATAGGAATGGAATTTTCCTCCTTAAGCCTTTCCTATAATCAAATAATATGAACTGCCTTTAGTTACGTCGAACGGATTTTCTTCGCAGTTTGTAATTACTGAGGTATTTGATTGACGCAATCGATTTTTAAAAGAAGCGGCGTGCTACGTGGGATACGCAAAACTTTGAACGGTTGACTAATTCACAATGTTCTCTGCCCACAATCTTTCCTAAGAAGCAACTTCGTTATTGGTAAACTTGGGGGAACTTGTACCAGCATGATGCTCTTTATTTGAAAGGTTTTGAACGCCCAAAAAACTAACATTTGCCCATAACTATATTATATATAAAAAGTGTATAAAATATATAAATAAATTCTGTTAAAACACGGAATAATATAATTAGTTAGTGGTGTGATTTAATCAATATTTCTGTTATATATTGTGACATTATTTCGGTAAATAATGTGACATAATTTCGGTAAGAGATGACGCGTGTGTTAACAGCGCCATCTAACCCAGCACATCCTTGAGGCGAAATAGTATGATAAAAATAAAAATGATTCCTATTTTCGTTTAAATCGGTCATACGACGGGGCAGTTCCTTATCATATAGAATTACTACAATCCCTCTGATTATCTCTTAGGCAACCTACCAAATGCGACCTTCTACCAATGTAGACATATACGTCAGCTAAAATCATGTCGATTCCTAAGCTCTTAATCGAGATACTAGATCTAATAAAATACTAACTTCATGGTAGGAACAAATGCGAAAAATATTAAATTCATTATCATAGAATCTTATACGAGTCGATGTTGATTGACGGTAAAATGATCATGATTTAACGTACAAAACACATTTTTCGTTTTTATGATTCAAGGTAGCACATAAATTTATCTTTCGAAACATTTAAAATATAATACCTCATGAAATCTTTAGAGTTCAATCAACTCTGAAATTCTGTTCTACTTAGAGTCAAAGTAGTTTGAATTCCGTAATTACAGTGACATGTGTTGTAATTAGCAGACAAGATCGACTGATCAAAGTTATTGTAAGACACACTAGTTACACTAATTACTGACATGAACCTGATAATTCGTAGTAATTAAGTAATTGGCCTAAGAGGTAACTTGGATGATATGTTACATACCCACCATAATCCCTCATAATGATCTCCCGTTTCGAAATTTCGTATATGATAATGAACGATAATTTGATCTTGCGTTAATTTACATTTTAGTGCTTCTTCTAAGACTGAAGCTGAATCGTTTTTAAGCTGAAAAAATAAACATCTAAAATAATCAGAGAAGGGTAAATAAAAATCCTATAGCATTTATAATTTATATCTGATCAGTTTATAGTCAATAAAAATTTAATTTTTTAATTTTGGACAGAAGTTAGAAATATCAACAATATGATAAATCTCTAAGTTAAAAACAAAAGCAGATTACCGAGTTCCTTCGGGCCAAAGGTCTCCACGATAAATTATCACTTTGAATGGATATCAATTAAAGAAGAGGAGAAAAGAGCCCAGCGTTAATACCCTTTGGAGGGTCAAGGAGGTGGAATGAACACAAATCTATAATGGAATGTAATAACGGCAGAAGCCTCTGTAATGTGTGAGGATGAAGCTGGGCACGAATGACCCTTCAATATATATTAGGAGATTAACTAACGCCCAGGAATCCCCTTGTAGATGCTTTAATTATTCTCCCATAAGCCCAAAGGGAACAGAAGTGCAGTAATTCCTTCGTGAGTCGAGCAGCTTTTCATATAAGCCTTTTATACCTTAGATACCGACCAGATCCTAGAGTACATAACTCTATAAATATATTTAAGCTGGGTGAAACAAAGCCCTTACAGGAGTGGAAAATTAGGTGAGCATTATCGTGAATTTGGAGGTGAAATGACTCGTTTATTTCATCGGGTCGCTTAGAGAGGCATAATATATTCATAGTGGATAACTCTGCAGATTATTATGAGAATTTTTATGATTAAAAGTTAAGCAGAGGGAAAAAAGCAACGTGGTTGGGACTCGAAAGTGGTAGATCTGGGCTTGAGTCCTGGTGTTGTTGTGATATTTACCTCTTAATGTTTAGGTCATAAAACGAAAGGAAGAAACTAGTTCTGATTCCATGTTGTTAAGTATAATTGTGATGAAATATGGCAGACTTGCGAATTTTATACTTGACATTGTGATAAATCCATCTGTCTGTAATATGAGGGTGGTCTGAAAAGTTTCCGACCCCAGATTTTTCAGAAATCTTCACAAAATTTTCAGAACACATGTCGAAAAATGGCGAAATGTCGGAAACTTTTCAGACCACCCATGTATGTTAACTGTACAACTGCATGTCCCTGAAATTCTCCTCTAAGATTAAATACGTAAAGACACATCTAAGGTGAACAATACTAATTATAATAACAATATTATCTGTTTAATAAAATCACTTGTCATCCTTGTCAGCAAAGAGTGAATAACTCATTTTGGTCTCAAAAGATCTCAAAAGTGTAACTTTCCAAAACTCTATAGAGTTACAACAATCATCGACACAATCTACTTTATGATAAGGATATCCATGACGATAACTTTTCACAACGAGAATACATAATTGTAAACGATTTCATTTCGAAATGCTTGTCTTTGGATAAATCTTAGTAGTTTTATTAAAAGTGCTTCAACAGCTGAGATCATGTCGGACATATGAACCCCCACCGGAAATCGAACCCTGAAATACTTTCGTGAAAGACCAACGCTCTACTCACTTGGCTACCTAGTAACCCTCAGATATATCACCAAATAGTTTTGTTAACTATTCAATTTCGCAAATGATGGATATTAAATTTAACTTAGCACATTAAGGTGGTTGGTGCCACAAAATGGAATACCACTTCCTTGCTCATATAAGCTCCCGATTACAGAAGTGAATAGGCGTGGTTTGATAGTTTAGTTGGTTAGAATACCTGCCCGGAGAGTGGGATACCTGGGTTCGAGTCCCAGTAAAGGCACAATTTTTCAATTCTTGCATAGCTATTCGCTTTCGTCTTACCCGGTCTCTTTTTCTATATCAACCAAGCAAAGTTTGTTTAATGTCTCAAAAACCAAGTGATTCTACTGCATCAAACGTCTTTTTTCACCCATTGGAGAATAACAAAACACGAGATTAACACATTCGAATCCACTACACATTATAAAGATGAAAGGCAATAATCGAAAAAAATAAGAGAGCCGACATTCAGTGAGGGACAAAAACCGTCCAATTTCCTTCAGATACGCGAACGCTCCGTAAATTCCAAATTATGCCAATCCGTTCCGAACGTGAACTTCTTACGCTTTATGACCTCCGAGGCGATTCGAAATATGAAACGACCTCATGCTTCCCCGTAAAAACGGCGTGCACGCATGTTTTCGGAATCTCGAAAAAAAGCGAGACATAAAACCTCCATTTGCCAAACGAGAAACGGGCACAAAAGAAAACAACATCGGCCACGGCCACGGAATGCCTTCAGGATCTCCCTTCCTTCGGGATGTACAAAAGAATAGGAAAAACATTTGCGGCCCCACCGACATTCCTGCAAATCCAAAAGTCAACGAGGATTTCCGGAGAGTGTCTAATATTAAAAGGAGAGGGATTGGAATCTTTGGTAGGCATGTCGCCAGAAGACAAACCATTCTGTCGTGCCCCTTTCCAGCCAGAAACACGCCCTAAGGCCCCACCCCTTTCGCTCGCTGGATAATTCAGAAGAGGGCTCAAATATCGACCTGGCCCTCCTCCGCACCTCCTCTGCCTCTCACTCCATCTCTCCCTTCACTCTCTCCCTCCCTTTACCTACGAGTCCCAGTTGGGTTCCGTTCCTGAATGGACTCGGAACCTGCATCGCTGGATACGCACGGCTATTCCCACACGACGCCACAGACTAAACGTCAACTGACATTGCTTCATCCTAAAAGAGAGAAAAATACGCCGACTCTCCCGATTCCCAGGAAACGCTAAAAATAAGGTTGCTTTCTCGGAGATAAAGTCGATTTGTAAACATCAAAATCCTTCCTTCCATTCGGAGCACTAAAGAAACGCCAGGTACATGACAGTTTTATATTTTATGCCTTATCTGACTTCAATACAATATTATTAAGCAATTCGAGAACATTTATAGAAAAATAACCTCATTTGAGGTGAAAGATAATATTTTGGGAAAAATTCCAGGAAAGATTGTATAAAATAAGAAATGGAAGAGAAAAAGAAGTGTGCTTTATGAGTATTTTCTTAATTAGAGCAATATAAAGTGAATTCGAACATAACTTTTAAAAAGTTCTCTTTTAAATAAGTTACTGTCAGTTTTTGAGCAAACCTTGTATTTTTACTTTATTTCAATCGAGTTTTGTCTGGTAGAATAAATGTACAGATATTATGCATATCTTGATTTAACAGTTGTTTAGAGGAATTAGATTCTAATCTAATATCTCTAGTTATATAAGGCCAACTCTATATGATGTTAGTATCTCAACGTGGAAGTAAAACTGCGTGAGGTTGTAGGGCCACCACCAAAGAAAATGTTATTTGAACGCTATATTTCCGAGTAAACACACATTCTATCAGGCTGAGAATCCATTCTAGTTGCACCAAAATAATTGTAATGTAAGTACGTAGATACAAATAATTAAACAGATCTCATTCATACTGATGGATAGCTGGAAATTCGTGAATCGAAGTAATTCAATTCGTACAGCTAAAATACAGAATTTATACTTTAATTCAATTTAAGATATTCATCGTACCGCTATGATTTTACTTATCAGAAACTTATTTTTTCCAACTACTTTTAATCATTAGCTATATAAATTTTTCGTCTTCAGAAGCTCTTAAAGTCGTCCATGTTCAGAAGTCCTTAAAGGTCTTTCATTCATGCTTCCAGTCTGTGTGTTTGAAGTCAACTCAGAGTCCAAACACGTTAACTGTTTGCTAGTCGTGATGTTTAGACATCCGCAGTGGAAATTCCGCTACAAGAAGCTAACACGAATAAAAAATTTCGCACAAATGTCAGAAGATATGATTCCTACGCTCATATGTTACCTCCTCCTTAAGAAGGACATAAAATGGCCATCAAGGAATCAAGCGCGTGCCCTTTGCAATCGCTGCGAACCGACGCGTTGGTTACGTGAGAATTGCTCTTCAAACAATGGACGGCCTGTGACTGCAGAGGGACGATAGTGAAAGTGGGTTCGGTTGCCGTTTCTACACATGGCCAGCGAATAGGATGATGCGGAAGCTAAACGTTAAGCAATCCTTTTAGTCGCAGAATGATTCCGTGACTCTTAGGCGAGGATTTCTGAAGCGATTATCCCATTCGTTGGGCGTAAAATCCGGATTTATCGTGAAGGGATACTAAAGAAAGCTTAAATCGATCTATTTCGCGGGTTTATTTATTTATTTATATTCCATGACTGCGAATATGGATCTAACCTTGTGGAAGTCAATGTAAAATAAACAAAAGTCAATGTAAACGATATAAATGTGAAACTTTACGACTTCACAACGTAGTTATTCCAAATTAGGAATAAGCTGTTAATATAAATAATATAAAAGTGCAACTTTACAATTGCACAACGTGTCGTTTCCAAATTAAGATTGAACTGTAGAAATAAAATTATATTTTTGCTCTCAAATCATTTACGTAAATATTATATTTCCACTTTTACATATATTATGTGAATTGTCATTTTAATTGTAATTTATAATTATTTTCTACGTTGTACCCAATACCACCATGGAACATGACTACTTGCAGTAAGTAATTTATCGATAATAATGAAGAAATAAATGGTAATTGAGTGCAACTATATTTAGTTCATCTCCCTCTGAGAATGTAACATAATATACGTATGAAGACAATGAGATGAGAAAAATATTTAAAGAGAAATGAATTTCGCCGGCAAAATTTAAATTTTATCTAACTCTTCGTTTTAAAGAGTAACATTCGATAAGAAATCGAGGAAAAATACTGTTAATTTCTGTATAAACATTTTTCTTCCAAATTTCTATTCGGGTTAAGTAGCACTTTTCCAAAATTTATAATTCATTTCCTCCGGAAACTTGATTGAGACTAGAGAAAATATAAATATTTGTAAAAATTTCCTTGATAAACAGTTTTAGAGAAAGCCAACTATACATCATCATGTTCCACAGCAATCATTTTAGTAAATTTACTCGAAAAATAGGCCAGAAAGGCTATAAATATTCGCTTTGCATACTTGAAACAAGTCATTTGGTCAGAACATAGAATACACTCTGTTTTGGAAAATATTTACGAAAAATATTTTTTAGATATATCTCGGCCCTTCTTGAGCTATGCGGTTTTGAATTATGGCGTCCTGATATGGTTTTTGCAAGACAAGGAAACCACACTCCCAAAAGAACACCCCTCTTCCTCGAATCGCCTCTTAGAAGCAAGAAGATTGGGAAGAGTAAGAAAAGATGACAAATAATTCGTTTGGGACGGAATTAAGGAACGAAAATCAAAAATTCCGTTTGAAGATTAGTTTACTTTTCCCCCCATGAACACAGATGTTTCCTCGTAAATTCGAACGACCTTTTATTTGGCTACATTCGCAATGTCAAGGATGTCTATATTTTCAGTGCGGTCACAAGCAGAGGGATTTATGACGAAATGAGATGAGAGAAATTTGAGTCTTAGTCTCGGATCTCTGCATACCGCATTCCCGAAATAAGTATCGTTTTCCTCTTTTCCACTCGTTTATTATGAATATGAAAGTTAGAAAAAAAATATTCAGAGTCGTTTTCAGCAATGCGTTTAAAAAGTTGGGCATATCGTCGCTTTTTATGGCCTGTTCGTACTCCCTTCAGAGAGAATTTTCCCAAATTCCGGACTTTTCCTGGAGCGGCTGGATTTTTTAATGAAATGAAGGTATATTCAACGCGCACACGACGTGCTCTCATTACCTTTCTTGGATATGCCTCAAACATTTACAGTTTCTTTTATTTTCCCACTAAAACGGAACTTTCTTGTTAATGGACGAAATCAGCATTTCACTTTCCTATTAATTTGGCATAAAAAATATAGGCTATGAATATGTTATGATTTTATCAATGATTTTATTTTTACGATCTCGTAGAAATTTTAGCGAAGAGATTAATGAGATTATTTTGTGGGCAACATTATTTTTAAACATGAAAGATATTTTAATAAAATTTTATTGAAATTCTTTTAGCCCAAAAACCCACAGAGCAAGAAACGAAGATTAAATTGTGATGTGAATTCATAATGCGTAATATTTCGTGACCTCAGATTTAGAATAAAAATTTAGACATTTAAGATTAAAAAAATTAATTGAATTAAATTTTAAATTGTAACCGAATTGGCTACAAGAAACAATATAATGTGAAGATAGGGAATAAAAGATATGAGATAAAGGAAAATTTATGAATAGATAATATATACTATATATATAGATAATATTTACATAAATAGATATATTAATTCAAGAGTTGCGCAGATTGTGCTTTTCGAAACAAGTAATTATATAGCTTTCCCTATAATTTTGGAGGCATATTCTGGTTTTAATTTATTCGGCAAGGAATTTAAATTGTTGTAAAGTTGATGGCGAAAGAATGATGAAATACTGTAATTTTGTGCTCAGGGAGGTTCAGTTTGGAAGGGCTAGTTTCCACCGTATGGTATACTTCCATACTTTAGTGAAAACATTTTCCCTCGACGTTTTAGAAAACCACTGTAATACAGTACGTTGGAAGAAATAATAATGAAATTTATAGGGCTCGCGCAGATGGAGATGAAAGCTTAAACGTGGATAAATCATTAGAATTTATTTTCGCCAGTAAAAAATTCCATTTTATGGGTGTTTCTTGCATCTTTCATTAGTGAGAAGGAATATTAAGTATTTGATATAATTATAGTCTTTAATTTTAACTTAAAAATTTGCTCCAAGTGTCAGATGGCTTGATATGATTCGGTCAAAGATAATTTCTTCTTATGATAAAATAAAACAAAATGAGAAAGTTAATGTCTGAATTGGAGTGAAAATAAATGAAACTTTTACAAAAAATAGCATCCAAGTTTTCTCCGGAAATTTATGACAATCATAAACCAGGATATTTTGCTCACTTGAAAAAACATCACAATCACATTAATTCTTATACACCTAACTTTGGAGAAAGATTCTCGGAAAAAATATTTCTTCTATCAAATATTACATAGGAGAAATCTCTAAAAGGAGCTTCAGATAGCACTGAATCCAAATGTACCAGAACTCGGCATCCGCGTGAAAACGTTTGAAGATTTTACGATGCACTCTCCATATGTATCGCGGAATCGGATTATGGAGATTTCAGCGGATAGTCCGAAACTTTGGATGGACTGCATTTCTCGCATTTCACAGAGAGCGGAGCAGATATGGTTGACAATGCAGGATTCAAATGTGATGCCGGCTGACCCTGAATTGTCCAAAGGACGTATGCACACAGAAAAATGGTGCACGATAAAAAGTCTCTCCATGAAATGTGTGCGACTCTCGACGAATTCTTCCGAGTTGTGGTAGAAAAGATAGTAGTAGTTTGCGTTGAAATCTGATTCTATGAAAAACATGAAAGATGTTTTATCTGAAATGTGTGCCTTATAAAATCAACCCTACTATGCACAACTAAGATTATCAATGCGGTCCTAATCAACCCCATTATGTTCAACTTAGATTGAATCAACCCTATTATGGTCAACTTAGATGAATGCAGTCCTAGTCTATCCTATTTCATTGAATGACTCGGTGTGTAGGAAACAGCCTTCTAGTAGATAAATCCCGGGGTCCCGGGTTCGAACTCTAGTTAGCGGGTGTTTGTGTTTTTAAATGAGAGTAATAAATTTAAGAGTGTAAAAGTGGCCTTAAAAGGCTATACCTTTCCCACTGAAATTCTTATTTTTGTATCCGAATCGCAATGCAATGATTTACTTCTAACTTGAGAAAATTTTGAACAAAAATATCTCGGAATATAATGTAATAACGGAATAATATTTGTCAGGGAAACGCCAGGTTTTTGCCTCAACGCCCTGAAATACACGTAGACAGCGCTACAGCATTCTTTCTTTCGGCATTAAGAAATGACTGGAAACAACTATTTTACTTTAGTCTTTTCTAGTGATGTTTAAATCGTGATTTTTCACTCCGAATCTATTCGATTAAATTAACGAATTCCGTGCACGATGCTTTGTCGGTCTGTTTCTCGCAAATTTCCAAAACTGTCATTCGCAATTTCTTCCTCATTGTTCACCTTCGTTATTCGCTAAAAGAGTTTTGCAAATATATGAGGAAATTTTTTGATTAGAAATAATTTTGTAATTACAGTCAATTTTATAAGTAAATTAGTTTTGGTACTCGTATAATATGTGGCATAGAAATTTCATGTTGAAAATTGGAAAAAGAAACAAAAAAGGATAATGAAGGCATAATTTTCTGAAAATCAAATTTGTATTCAATTTTTTATTCGATTTCCTGCAGTTCGAGTTTAGCAGGTGTCGATTTGGTTCAAAATTTTCGAGGAAAAAGTAAATCCATTACATTCAAATTTTGAATATTTTCCTACCTTTAGTTTTTTCTGATTATGTTTTCATTCTTTCAAACGAATTCATTTCAAACATTCATTCATTCAAACGAAACCTACCTTCGGTGGTGGTAATATGAACAGCTGAATCCATATTCTTTAACCTGCTAATAGCAGAAAATCTTCGTAAGCAGAAACATTCGAGCAATATCCTTATTAGTTCGAGGCTCGACTATATTCGATAAAATCACATCTCGTATGAAGAAAGGCGATAATTTCAACGTCATTCACTTCGCAGGCGGAACACATTCTCCCTTCCGAGATGAAACAGACGTGGGTTAGTTAACGAACCACTTGAAATCCCTTCCTTTTATGAATATTTGCATTGCGGAATCTCCTCATCTAGCGCGACCTCGAAGAGGAGTTTTTAACCGCAGTCATATTCGAACGAGGCATTAGCGCCAGGTGAGCATAAATGCGTCATAAGATGCGCCCAGCATTCCGATTCGCCGAGTTTCTCTCTCTTTGAAATCAGAATGACGTCGGAGTTCACACGCGGAGGCGCCCTTAATGAAATGACATCATGGGAAGGAAGGAATGGCCAACTAAGCAAAGTGAGGTGACAAGATACAAGGAAGGGCTGCATCAATTAGCAGCGAAACTTCGCCACCTATTCTGCCGCATTAATTATTTTTCTGTGGAAGTTGGAGAGGAGCTAATGATCATGAGCCCACTGTAATGGCAAAGAGGACGCCCTGAAAGTCGTGTTAAATGCGTAAATTTTTAGCGACCCATTCTTTAT
Source organism: Pachydiplax longipennis (assembly GCA_036926295.1). Classification (NCBI taxonomy): domain Eukaryota; kingdom Metazoa; phylum Arthropoda; class Insecta; order Odonata; family Libellulidae; genus Pachydiplax; species Pachydiplax longipennis. The sequence goes on along the minus strand of JAVFKF010000009.1, from coordinate 38,447,466 downwards.
CGACGTTTGTCATCATAACTTTAATGCTTGATTGTGGGTGTTGCTTGGGCCGTTTATTTCGAAGATTCCGGTACAAATTCAGTTGTTTTCTCGATCTGTTGTTTTGAAGGGAAGGTAAAATATAGATGGGAAAGGAAAACGTCGCGATCGAAAAATTAGGAATCAGCTCACATTTTTGAAAGCAATAGTGTAAAGAAGAAGTAAACTTGTAATTTTCGACATTATCTTTTATTAACGACCGGTTTCGCTACCCTGAGTAGCATCTTCTGGTACAGAAAATAATTTTCAGAAGTTTAAAAGCAGTAGCAGAATACTATCTTCTGTACCAGAAGATGCTACTCCGGGTAGGGAAACCGGTCGTTAATAAAAATTGTGTGAAAAATTACAAGTTTACTTCTTTATTACTCTAATGGCTTTCCACAAGGTAATGCCCGAGCGTGTAGATTTCAAAAAAGTGTAATGTCAGCTAATACATTGCATGATACCATAATACCCCTAAAATATTGAGCAAAGAAAGTTATTAGAAAAATAGATTCATTAATTATATGCCTTAAGGATAGCTTACCAATTTATGAATAAACTGCTGATGATTATAAATAAAAAATGAACTTTTTGCAGCAATTTAATTTTATCACAAATATGAAATAAAGTTGGAATATATTTCAATTTTTACCGACTTAAATTTTATCTTAACTTCATAAAATGTGCAAATGTATCTTTTTATAATATTTAACTTTAAAAAATCTTCACATTCAGCTTACATTTCAATAAACTCAAGAAACGATTTCTTAGTTTTCGATGCAAAATTTGGTGCGAAAAAACAATATCAAAAATGTTACGAAATATTTATAGTATTTAAATTAATAATTTTTATAAAATATTTTAATTCATACATAACAGCATACAAAAGAGACATTCCGAACACCACCGAAAGATAAGAAACATTTACGGAAATGACATGTGATATCTTCATTATTTTATCCTTCTTGGTATTAATCTACCCTAAATTTTTGATTTAGTGGAATAATTCTGCGTAGGGGATATCTGGAAATCTCTATATGCTGCCATCAAACTTTCCTCTTCAGTGCCTCGTTAAAAAAGTCATCAACGCTATTCATACAGCTTTGTATTCGAAGTTTGTCTCAACGGCTGCATAAGATGCAGGCGTCAGTCGCTATTTCATATGGGATTCTGAATGGCAATGTGTATCACCTGCGGCATAAGATTCAGGGGCGAGTAGTGTTTCCTCTGTAGGAAGGTTATGGAAGTGATATATGAGGCCATCACAGATAGCAAACAAAATTACTTTGTTAAAGCGAATAAAGTGTTTTTATTATTATTTTAGCTTATCGTAGCGTTTTTCTGCGACTACTAAATTTTTTGTTCCACCTATTATTTATGTTAAGAGATGGTTGAATTACAAGAAATGGCAAAATTATGTTTACGTAATTATTATTGCATATTAAAAAATATTTATGGAGTCTTCAGAAGATTTTGAAGAAAATTTTATGCTTTACGTATTACATTATCACAAACATTTATAATTACTATACTAGATGAAAACTATTGTTCTTTGATTTCAAGAGAAAGAGATTCAATTTGGGATTCAAACATGCCTGAAATTATACCTTTAAACTGCAAAAAACAAGAGTTCAGCGAATTGCAGATAGCTCGCTATGGATCGGCCAGCCGCTTGAATGGAAATCTGGGTCGGTACCACACACCGATAGTATTCGTGATAGACACAAGAATAGGTAAGAATGGTAAAGCATTGATTTTGGAATGAAAAATAACCGTCAAGTGAACATGAGCAGTAGTGATAAGGATTTGGCATTGGGAGCTGGATATGACCTTGAAAACTCATGATTTATTCTGAGACTGCAATTAACATGAACACATTTTGCTACCCTCATCTCATCTTAAGGCAAACTTCTTATACCCTGTGTAATTAAATATTGTACTATAATTTTTCTACTCACAAGCTAAAGAAAAGTCTAGGGATAAGCTATTAATATCATTACAGATGATGCTATGTTGTAAGATAATAGCTAAATTCTAATAGACCCTTTCCTTTTTGAAACAAAAGATTGAAAGCACAACCTTCATTCCACAAGTAATAAACGACTCCGCCAACTTTAACATGTTCACGTCATCTTCAAATATTAAGATAAAACTATCTTTTTATTGTAACAGGGGTTAATAAACTTACTTGTTTCTGAAAATCTCTTTCAACGACCAGAGAAAATTTAGTGAAATCACGACCAAATGTTTCAAGAACTGTATTTTTCCACGATTGAGTACACTTTGATTAAAACCCTAAGTCAAAATTTTCTACTCAATCTCTAATAGAAATTTAATCAAGCGCTCTTCGGAAGGATTTGCGCAGCCTTGGAATCGGCAACCTCGGAAGTTTTTCGCTCGATAACTTTTCCGATTTCTTAAATGAAAACTTTCCTTGACCTTCGATAAAGATCGATGCGGAACTTTCATAACACTGAGCAGTTTATATTTTCTAACCGATATCGCGGCTTAATACTTTTCAATTTATAGAAGATTTCAAAACATTCTCATCCTTCCTGGTCGCTTGATTCTCTCTAGGAAACTGTTGGTAGATGATGGTGGAAGTAAACATGGGGCAGATGGCTTTAAGGAAAAACGGGCGAATAAGCTCAAAATATTCTATATCATACTATAAACAAAATTCATGTTAGCGAGGATTTTATGACTGTTCCGCATCTATAAGAGGCCAAAATATTCTCCGTATGCTACGTCAAGGAAGAGTCGATCCTTTTCCTCGAATAAAGAAAGAAAGAACCGGCGGATTCCTGAACTTCTAAGAATCACCAAATGCGCATTACGCCGGTTGAAATAATTTTCCGGTTTTACTATTAGAGGAAGAGGATCGACATTTCATTCACGTAGTCGGCTTTTGGAGGGATTTTCCGATCTCTTATTCCGAGTCTAAACATCCGAGTCCCAATTTGTTTTCTTCCTGCTTCAAATTCTCGAATTATTCACGAAAATGGCATTTTTAAGTACATCGTGCATAATATGAGCTTTAATATGACTTAAAGATGAGTATCAACGGGGATTTTAAAATTTCTTCACAGGATAGTCCCTCCTGCCCTCCGAATAGCCAAATTAGTATCGCTTTTGACTTTGATTAAAATGTTCCCTGGTTCGATTCCCGGTGGGAGCTCACATGAGCTTAGCAGTCGAAGAACTTTTAAAATCACTACTACTACCAAATTTGTCCCTCTCTTAGTAAGTAAGCTTATAGATACAGCACACCGAGAGAAAATTATCGTCATCCTTTTCCTTCCTTAGCGCGATACTGCAATATTTTATTTTCAGCTGTGATATCAAAGGTTATCCAAAATCAATCTCTCAAATAGAAATTTTCCCCTCTGATGAAGTTAATTCTGATGGCATTAATGAAGTGCTTTGAAACCTTTCTCTAAAATAAATTAACCACGGCTCGTTTACATGGAATATCTTCCATATGGAGATTATACTGCATCTGATATAGAGATAAGTTCTTTAATGCGCCAGACTCATCTGCAACTCTCAATGTAAAATGATTAATCTCTTGTCATGAAATATATCATAAATTCCAACGGCGGATAAATTCCAACAATCTCTATTCTGCAAACTCCCAGAAGCACATACGCGTGTGTGAAATAAATTAAATGAGGAGTGAATTAATTAGGTATCTGGTGTAATAGATTCACAATTTTCATATATTCTTCTTAACCTAGAAATTATATTCCTCCATTTGAATTTACGTTATCGAGCACCCGTCATTAACATTAAGTTGCAACTCATTTTTATTTGTCTAGGTTTCTAGCACGATTTTATACCCTTTCGACTCGTTTAAATTTGCTGCAATGAATATTTTCTCTAATCTCCAGTTACTTGCCCTTAAAATTTGATATAATTTCTTTTTAATCACAGAAAGTAAAAGTTAGCTTACATACCTATTCAATAGTTATCTGGATACATTTTATATACCAGTAAATTTTAAGACGATGAATTTAAAATTTAATTATCACAAATTGAATGAGAAAAAAACTAAAATAATTTCAAATTAAACGAGATATTATGAAAAATTATATCAATAGAGTTTTATAATCGATATCATTTTATGAAATTTTTATTAAACAGTTGATTTTTTTACCTATCAATTTAGCTTAAGTATGATTGAATCTCTCACATTTAATCATAAAGGAATCTGAGCCAAGAGCAAAACTAACATGTTGGAAATATATATATCCATTTTAGCACACATTTTTATAAGGCATTCTTGATGTAAATCGTAATCCATCCAGGATATGGGTTAGGTATAGCGCGGCGACTGTATATCGACATGTCCCTGTGGGAGATGTTCCAGCAATGACCTTCTCTATAGCGTAAGATATGGTCATTGCTGCTATTGGCATCTGGTGGAGAAGAACACAAATCAAAACTGCGCTCACAACAGAATGGCTTTGGAAAGCCATAGCTCGCCTATGGGGGGAAAAATATTTATCAACGAAACGCTGCAGGCGGAGGATATATTTTCGAGCCGTGGAATCGACTAAAGGTCGGCCAAAAATACATTTTCATGATTAACCAACGTAATTCTTTTGACCCAATTTCGAGCCATTCGTCTAAATAGATACTCAGCCGTTGCGTCCGCATTCCAAGTCAAATATCGGGTCCCATTGAGGGCTATTTATCTTCATGCGCTTGCGGCGGTGCACGGCCGAGCCAGAAATTTCATGAAGTTGGTCGCCGTACTGCGCACTTCGCTTCCGAAGGCTCGATATCGCCTAATGGGCTTGCTGAGGGTTTTACTATTTTCTACGGGTAGCGGTAGAAACCTTTAACAATTCAAGCTCAACCGTGGCGAGGGAGGGAAATTGTCGAATGTGATTAATTACGAGAACTTTTCGTTTCTTCACTGAGTGATGTCTGCGATAGTTGGGAAAGACGGATTCCTCATTGTCCTTTGCAAGATGATTTCAGTCCCTAAGTGAACTCAGTGGTCGTATTCTAATATATATATTATAAAGTAAAAGTTTAGCTTTAATTCTGCAGAAATTAACAATGTGTGAGTCACTACTCTATTAATCCGATTGTATTAATAGACTTAAGATAAATCAAATATTCATTGAGTCATCTACAACGGTTTTATTATGTGCAATGGCGATAATACCGTATTAGTTTTACTATTTTTGATTTCTCTTTAATCATTCTCTCCAATCAAAGTTCTGCTAGCAAAGGCATACTTATTCTAAATAACATGTAAATATTAATTCCATTATTTTCGATCTGCAACTTCATTTATGACCTTAATTGTATAACACCAGAGGAACTCCCCTTTGATTTTCATTGGGAAAATTATTATTACACTTATAAAATTGATGAATACTACACTAACCACAACTTACTGAAGAAAATTATAGATAAAGAATGTTATTTAAGAGACGGAGGTATAAGTATTTACGCAACGAAAAGTGGATTTTGTAGCTTAATTATTTTGAAATCACGATGACGAACAAACGTTCCCTCTCGAATTTATGATTTATGTGGAAAATAAAAACGAAGAATTCAAAATGATTGTGAGACTAGAAAACTATGGCACCAGAATTGACTAAGTCAAATCCTTAAAAAAAATTCAGAGTTAAATTCTCACGGAAACTCAAGCACTGATCATGTGTGTACGTTATTTTTGCTAAGTATCCTTTACTATTCGAAATGTTATAATTATCTGTGCTGATGAAGACCTTATTTTCTCGCTTCGTTGGCCGTAACGTAGCAATATATTTTTCCTTTATAATATACAAAATCGAGCTGGAAATGAAAAAATCGTACGTCTCACCCTGCGATTTTTCGTCGAAATTGCTAAATTGCTGAATTTCAAGAAAATTGACTTCCCTTTATACATGTAATATGATACTATAATTCTTATCGCAAACAATCGACCATTTATTCTATATAGCTGTTGTCCGCAAATTTTCGTGCCTAACAGCTGTTGTGCTAATCCAGAACAAGCAGATGTTCAGGATAACAGTGTAAATAAAATAAGCATCGGACAGAAACACGAAAAAAATCGCTGAACAGAGCCAATCCACTCAAATACACCAATCGATGTCACGGGTGCGACCCGTGATCGACAGTAAAATAATACAGTCACGGGATCGACAGTAAAACAATTGACAGTAAGCGAACGACACTGTAAAAAACAAATCCTACACGGAACTCGTCCATGTATTATGTAAAACATTATTGTTTTTATAGCGACACACAAAGAATATGCACAAAATAGATCGAATATGAAAATAAAACCTGAGATACATTGGAAATCGGACATAACGAAATGTATAGTAGGAGACCAACCTTTTCATTTCTCGTTAACTGTACTTTAGGATAAGAGAATTTCTTAATAGCTGAACCCGTCACTTTCAGCAGTAGTATTTTTTTGTTTCGGTGCTTCAAATCATTTCGGATTCAAAAGGTGAATATGGATCCCGCTGGGACTCGAACTCGGGACAAATTTCACGAAAGGCGAACGAGCTACCCACTTGGATACCGGGGATCCCCACTACTTCGAGTTTCATAGATTGGATTATTATTCATCTCTTATATCAAAAATCATCATATGTTTACATTCATTAAATATTAACACATTTAGCTTTTAATCAGTGAACTCAAAAATATTTCACTGCGAGCAATCAGCCGTCAGATATCGAGAACAGAAGATTAGAATGCCTGAAAATATAGAGACAAACGAAACAAAGAAATTTGCAAAAGATCATGACAGTAAACTTTGATTGATGAACTTCACTTCCAAAAAATTCGTCGTCCAATTTCTATACATATAGCGTGAACGTCCATCTCCAGTGTATTCTCCTAGTCTAAAAATCCAAGCAGAAAGAATCGCAATTCACCTGTTATTTATTTTCCTTTCTGGTGTTTTTATACGAGAGGAATCGCTACCTAAGCATTAAAAAAAAAGATTTTCCTCTGTCAACCGTGAGCTTCCCTTTGCTCGGAATCAATAAGATTTGTGTTTGACCTACGCTTAAAGCTTGTCTGGAATTCAGAGCACGTCAAATATTTTCATTTTTACTTCCCTGACACAAAAAAGGAGATTCATAGAGGTAATGCCAACCTGTAATAGAGAGAGTGCTCCAGTACTTCGAGTTGAAATCCCCTTTCGGAAGATAAAGGGAATTCTGCGCTGATATAAATCCTCGTAAGGCAGAATAAATAGGCTATCTATTTCTATCGACTTGCGTTTAGAGATAAGAAGCAGAATAAACGACGCGGAAAGCAAAGGTCTTGTCGTCGAATACGGTAACTTACGTGAGTTTTTCGTGTGTAATTTTTTCAACCTTAACCCACGTTTTCCTTTTAAATTATAGAGTGATGATTATCTACGTAACGAATGCTTCGTTTGTATGATACTGTTAAAAATTTACTATAATTTTGCCGAAACTAAACTCGAAGCCTTATAATATATTTAAGAAATCTTCTCATAATACCAGCTCAATTGCTACCATACCTCTGCCCCTCAAATTAGCACTATATGGCAGTCTTAAAACATTGTGCCGCGGCACATTGGGTTAGAAAAACTAGCATGCACATATACTAATCTATCAATACTCCATTGTTTTTGGTGGAGTGTGAAAGAAAAATTATAATTGCATATTTTTTGTTTATCCATGTAATGTTCCACAGTAAAAAGACAAAAATCAGAAAGTGTATATCGATGAAGTTGCACAGAGAAATAAAGGATATAAAAGAAAGGACAAGATAGAAAACGAAACTATACGAATGAAACTAAATGAGGAACCATTGGAAATAAAAATACAAAAATAAGAAAAGAACTGAAAAGACGATCTGAACAGGTTGGAAAATACTACTATACTATACCAAAAATATTACACATAATTGAGCATAATATTTTATGTGCACATATTCATTCACATATCCAAGGACGTAAAGCCATTGAAAGACCAAAGAAGCAATGGAGAAGCGGAGCAGACCCATGGACCTTAATTTGAAAAAGGACGTCTCCAGGTGATCTGGCTATCTCTTTTGGAATTCCTTCTAAAAATCTAAAATATCAAACGACAGTCCCTCGTATATTATCCACAGTTCTATGTAAAATACAAAGGACTGTATTTAGTTTTCTGACTAATTTCTCAATGAGTAAGCATTAATTAACTTCGCATTTCACAGCCTACGTCACTACACTAATCGGTTGGGTTCCGTAACTAAAAATCATACTGCAAAAGGATACGCAAACAGGATTGGTCTGCTCACCATTTCAGCTTAAAACAAAGGGTTAATACCCCCTTTCCGATCCCTGAAACAAAAACCAGGCGAGTTGGGAGGGACAAAACGTACGCCCATTTCCCCGCATTGGCTGCCCCCGGTCCGTGATTTCCGAGCTAATGACGCGGGAAACCGAAGTAAAGGAGCGGAAAGAGCGTATCTGGCGTCCACACTTAAGTTTCTATGGAGCAGGTCGGAAGTGAAGCCGTTTGAAAGGGGGAAAAGGAAGAATTATCGACGGCGACCGAACCCCAACATATCTTAAATGCGGCGTTGGCCTCCCTCCGATGCTTGGATAAAATCCGGAGCCAATCGGTGACTCGGAAAAGAGCGGTGCAACAGAGAGTGGGGGAGCAAATGAACTTGGTTGTTATCCAAAATGTAGATCAGATCGCGGGTTTTGAGTTTCCGAAAGAATTTCCTAGGCCTGGAAGAGGATCCTTCCTCTATGATTCAAAAGGAGATGTTTTCGTTCGTGCTTTACGGCAGGATTTTTAGGGCGCGTGGCATAGGGCCAAAACCATTGTTGCGTTGTATCCGAATGACGGAGGAGGACGGCTTTTTGTTGGAGCCATTTTCCATGTTTTGATATCGCGATATCTCTTGGACAAAATTCCGCTGAGAGGGACAAAAAGTTGATGTATCGTTCAGGGACGCGCTGTCGAGAGAAAGTGCTCTTTCACGTGCTTTAAATTTATGCATGTCTTAAAAATTCTTATTTATTCATTATCTGCTGCATCCCATGATGACTGTTCGAACAACGGTGAAACAAAAAACGTTTTGAAAGTGAGGACTTGAAATGCATTCGAGGATACACAACGAAGAGTTCTTTTTCTGAAAATTCGGAATTTCTGAGTACTGAATTCCCGCATGCAAAACTTTGTTTTCACGTGTAACTACCTCACAAATCTTCCAGGCACCCTTTTAATTTCTCGCTGACACAATATAACTATTTATTTATAAAAGCAAATGTAGTACGTAGACATATACTTGAATATACTTATTTAAAATTTTATACGAAAAGATGACAAGCTATTTAGTATAAAAATTAAATTTTTAGAGTAAGCCAAATTTACTCCTCTGGGCATATCATAAGACGCGCGAGATGTTAAATCTGATGTCTGATTTATAGACAAGAAAAACTTGAGTTAACTTAACTTATACAATTAATTTATTACCTCTCATGAACGTGGACGGATTACCCAAAGAATGTAAATGCTAAGGATATACAGCACGTACATAATATTGTCTATCAACTGTTACTACCTGCAATAACTCCTGAAAATATATTTTGATCTAAGGATAAAACTTTCACAAGATTTAGTAATCAATCATTGGGAACATCGGTAAGTCAATTTGAATTCTTACCCGGACCGTATATATACCCAAGTTGACCCGAAGGCCGTATTCGTACAACCCTGATTCATTAACATAAATTTGGCTTGAAATACAATTGCATGAAAGGTGCTTTCAATGGAAAATATAATTTTTAGCAATTCAAATATAATAATAACAATAGTGAAGACGATTATACTCGGGCGAATTTTAGCCTTTAAATACCACTCTAACAGTAAACCATTAATTATCAACATCATTTTCCATGCCTGGGATCTGAACCCAGGACTTCGGTGTTCCTACTACTTTAATCCCACCCATGCCACCGATATCGGTGAATGCCTCCTCATACGAGAGAATTTTCAATACAATACTGGGATAAATTACCGAAATATTCATGCAGGGATTAACATGAGAAAAATAACTGTAACCGATGGAAAAATAAATGTCCATAATAAATAATCGTGGTGTAAGTATGCTCTGGAAAACACTCGATTTGTATAAGAGATTCGAAAAAGTCTCCGACAGCCTAAAAAAAGTCGGCGAACGTTGGACCAATTCCCGGAATGGACCCATAAGCTCCGTATTGTCGACCTTGTAGGAATCACCCAATGCGCATTTCACTATGCTATCATAGTCAGTATGTCAATGCAGGATGAAATTTTTGGCTATCGGATATATTTTTGAGCCTCCTATTCATTAACAGACGAGTTCCATTTCCTTTTCTTTCGCTCGATTTATTGAGAAAATACAATTAGCTTTAACAAAATCCATATTGAGGAATCTTTTACTTAACCAAAGAGAGTAAAAGATTCCTCAATATGGATTTTGTTAGAATTAATAATTACCAAAAAGTTACGCCTGATTCTGTTTCATTTACTGTTAGCTTATTGGAAAATAAGGCAACCGAGAGTTTTTTAATTAATTAATTTCATTTAGCATTAAACCCACCCTGAGGATGGAGGTATAGTCTCCGAAATGCGCATTGGGAGTTTCTGAAAATCGGTAGCCGCACTTGGTGATAATCATTTCTGAGGAATTTTCCGGTCTCCGGCATACGGTGATTGGAGAATTCTTGCTTCTCGTATTCATTAACAGCCGAGTTCTGTTTTCTTTTCTTATCGGCAAACACGGCTAAATTCGGCTTCTCATTCGAGGATCTCTCTTGACGTACTTTGACAACAATCTCCTCCCTCCTTCACTCCACATCCGTCAACTCGGAACGATGAAAAACCATTTTCGTCGTCCCACTGTTTCCCACATTACGGCCAATCTTGCCTCCGTGCCCTCGCAAACAAGGTCATAACATCCCGCCAGCATTTTTCCTCTTTTTCGAGTACTTTCTCGTTCCTCCGCATCACGAAATGGATGCCAATGTGGGAAAAATAAGAAGACTGACACGAGCGCTCGAGGAACAGAGCCCCATTAAACTCTTTCCGCCATTTTGCGTTCGGCGATCCGACCAATGGCGCGTCGCCACGTGATGTTTTCGATGCCCGCGCCACCCGAAAAATCCTCTCGAACAAAGAAGGGAAAAACTTTCGCTACATTTAAGGTTTAAAAAGGGAGGAGATGAGATGAGAGAAATACTTGGCAATTTGCCTAAAAGCTTCTTTGCGAGTGTTGAGTGATGACACAACAAGGGAGAGAAGAATGAGTGGGATCTGGATAAAATTTCTACGGTTGCGGAAGGTCGCCTAAATAACCCGCATTTCACACCCCATCTTCCTCCTCCTCCGTCGCAAACACTCCATCTCCCTTCTTCTCCACGAAATCTCTTTCCGGAACGCAATACGCAAGCGAAACAAATGAGCTTCGTTGAGGCGGGATGCTCGTGATATACGGCTGCCTGTCATTGCGCCTTCTTTTATGCTTATTATGTTTCTCTGGAAAGCCGACGTAAGCCAACCGTTCCACAACAGCATATTCGTCTCTTAACAAAGTTAGTACCAATATGTTCATAATATATGTCGACATAAATAATAACTGACTATGAACTAGTGATTAGTGTATATTCTTTCTAATCTATTCTCGGCAGTCGCGATTAAAAATTCCAATTAAACTTCGAATCGAGAGGGAAAAATTGGGCAATTTCCTTATATACTATCATTGACTACAGCGTGTTTTGCGTTAACAACATGTTCTGTTGCGATATTACTTCTTTACGCCATAGGTAAAAATGTTTTCGCGAACATAGAAGGAGAAAGAATTCATATGGATTTTATTACAATCACAGAATGAAATGTTGAGTTATTACTTATAATTATATATGATAATAGATTTTTCTAGATTTACGAAATTTTAGGCCTCTAATATAAAATCGAATTCTTATTGCCGATTCAAGATGAAACGAAATCTTGAATCATGTAATTATTACCAAAATATTCACATAAAAACAATCAATGAATTCCCAAAGTTGTCACTTATTGTAAATTAGCTAAATTACGAGCTCAAAATTTGTATTTATGTTTATTTAAATGTATTGTTATTCATAATGTAATGAAACTCCTAGTCGGTTGGAGTGGTGCTGGTTGGTTTCAGTCTCTATTTTGTGGAATTCCATAATAACTCATAATGGTTACAAGTAGCATTTATTTATTCAATACACAAGAATTTAATGAGCTAGAACAATTTTTACTTTTTCCACAAATTATTTTCATTATAAACAATAAAAGACAGTAAAACACACACGACTAGTTTCGGAGATTGATCTCCATCATCGAGTGACTTAGCAAAAGCATTAATAAACATTATATAAATAGCATTTAATAGTTAAGCATTATATAAACAATTAAGACTGGCGGGGAAAAAAGTTAAATAGATTACAAAGTCAGAAGATCTTCTGAATTTGTACTCTTAATTGTTTATATAATTTTTAATTGTTTAATCTTCTCTTAATTGTCTTCATTGTTAATATAATGCTTAACGGTTTTGCTAAGCCACTTCATGATGGAGATCAATCTCCGAAACTTGTCGTGTGTGTTTTACTGTCTTTTATTGTTTATAATAAAAATAATTTGTGGAAAAATTACAAATTGTTCTTGCTCATTATGGAATATTTCCACAAGACAACGCCTGAGACTGTGAATTTTACGCAAGAATTTAATTAACGCGACCAAGGTTTTGATGTATAACCCGATAATGATGTTACACACAGAAACCTTAAACACGTTCGTTAAATTCTTATAGTTTGTATGAATATTTTATTCTTGTAATCATTCAATGAAGATCCAAGTGTACCAAACCATGCTGCAAATCAGTCATTAGTACGATCTGAAAGGATTGGAGAAATTCATACCGGATACGATAATGACTCACGTTGAGGCGCTTAATTCTTCAGAAATAGAATCCTACTTATAGAAAGCTCGATTTTGTGAAATCGTTAATTTGAGCATCCCAAACAGAAACGATAACTTATTTTCACTCCAAACACTTCATCACCCTTTCTCTCTTTCCGTATTCCCTCCTTTTTCCACGAGCTCAATACGTAAGCGAAACAAATGAGTTTCGCCCGAGCGAGATGGTTCTGATACACGGCTGTCTTGATACGTTTTTTTCTCCCCTGTGACCGACACACGTCAAACATTGATTTTTCAGAGAAAGGCAGGGAAAATCGAATAAAAAATGGTACTTAGGCGTGACCCATATACTGTGTCGTCGTGACGGATCCGCGGACTGCACTGTAAATAGCTTAGAGAGCGGAAAAAAAGCTCTCCTTAGAATGTGCTCTTTACTATCGATTTCGTTTCGTTTTTTTCACGGACGCTGTAACCATGACCGCTACCACTAGCGAAGCGGTTGCTTTGTGCCCTTTCTCTGCTTCATTCGACGGCCTGAATGCATATCAGCGGATTTCTTTCCAATCCGGATACATTGCTGCAGTGGAGGGACTTTTGGCGCCCGTATGGTTACGTAAAGGAATGTATTAAAGTGGTGCAGCTTATGCAGCTTTTGTAACTGTATCCGCATCCCTAAAGGATCTCCCACACGTGCCTAACCTCAAGGTTTCCAAAGGTTTGCCAATAGGGTTCTCTTGGCTCGATATCTTTTCAGTCTTCAGCGATCCTGGTTTTCGAAAAATTTTCTGAATGTCGAACATGTTAACTTTTTATCGAGTATCTTTGATAATCTAACCCAGGGGTGGGGAATCTTTTTCTATCGGAAGGCCGCATTTAGCATTCGTTCTTTATATGAAAGGCCGTGTGTTAAACCATCAAACTACTCTTGCACTGCGCTTTGCCTCTAGTGTGTTCCAGTTTTTCTAGTAAGGATGAGGGATTATATGGGTATTAAATTCTGTATACCTTTCTCCGCATTGCAAGAATAGCCTCCATCCAGATCGTCTCTATTCGGATGGTCTCGATCTGACGAGTAGAATTAGGATTCGTAGCTTCAAATACTGTTCTCAGATATATAAGTGACTAGAAAATCTGGAAATCGGTATTGATTCAAATTCTAAAACATCAAAACTATGTACATGGAACCAAGCGCATTCTTGAGAAAACTGAAAGAAAATATTTCCCATTTCGTTTTCACTTGGCATCATTCACAAAATTAAGAAAAAAAATATTTATATTAAGAGTGTTTTCTCAGGTAGAGACTTTAAAGCCCGAATATAAGGTCCTATTTGGCCAAGAGACCGCATGTTCTTCGCCTCTGATCTAAATATTAACAATCCATAAAGATTTATTTAACAGTCGTCAAAGGCTGCATTCGGATTCGGAAAAAATCTATTATGCGCGTGTGTAACTTAGCTATTGGTAATATTTCAGTTAAGTTTATACTTTGTAAGTAGACAATCATAAAACTATAAATTCAGGTACCAATTACATCTAGCCGTGTCTGATGGAACCTGTCCATCACATATTTCATGGACGCAAGAAAATTTAACTAACGTATACAGAAAACAAAGAAAGAAAAATTAACATTTCTCGCATTTTTGGACGTAATAAATTTTATTACTTTGACAGATTAAATTGTAAGGGTAAGCTTTGAAGTTTTTATGTAATTTTGGGAATGGTTGCTATCTGAGGAGAACAAATGGAATAAATCAATAAAATCAAGCGCAATTAACTGATTTTGCTCTAAAATTTATTTTGATGAAAGTGTAGTAATAGAAACCCCGATATATTCAATCACTTGATCGAAAGTTTTCGATAAACCATTACTTCATGCTCTGAGATGATGAAGAACTATTCAAATCGGTTTAACTATCCTCCCTGCCATACCCCACTGGCGGCTTGCGGAGTACTTATCTAAATCTAAAATCTAAAAACTGTGGTGTATGTAAGAAAACCAGTATTAAATCTTATAATCGATAATTTGGCTTTCCCACGTCGAAAACCGGAACGAAATATTACGATTCAACACCCCTTGGGAAAGGAGAGGACGAAATTAAAATCCCATAAAATAGATCACAAGAGATGACGCTGGATGCACGAGAGAAACTGCATTTCAAAAGTGCATTTACGGAAAAATTCACAAAGAGAGAACTTTTGTTGAAACGGATAAAGGCGCAAAATTATCACTTTGGGATTCGAGAGAGAGAAGCATCCCTCCGCATGACGGTGTCTGCAGAGAAACAAAAGAATGGAAATTTGGAAGGCGCCGCCAAGTGGAACGAATCGCCAGAAGGGGAAAAAACATTCCTTTGAACCAGCTTTGAGTTTCGAATGTGCAAAAATAGGATTATTTCCAAAAACAACAGAACGCCTTAAACAGGCTCATTTTCAAGGAAAGCATTCTAGCTCATCAGCGACGGGATAGTGTTCCGCATTTACTCTTTTAAGTTTTTACGACGACTCAATGCTCCCTCCGTTTCTTTCGGATGGAAAAATGAAGAGAGAAATTCTGTGATCGTAAATAGCCCGAAACATTGCCGAGGATATTCGTGTACAAACTAAAGAATAGCGGAAAAATGGATATTCTTTCTTTATAAAAACGCATAACTCTGCATAAATTTACAATGTGAGGCCTCCTATCGCTGAAGATGATTGCATTAGACAATTTCTAGTTGCCCCGTGCGAAAAATCTGCCCAAATTGTTCGAAAGTTACTGATCTATACAGAAAGGTGTGTTTTATGAATATGTTTTAAGTACCTTTTAATTCGTTTGTAGTGATTGGAGTGTTTGTTGAAATGTATTTGAGAGGGGAAATTGAGTATTAGTGTCCGTTTTGATATACTTTGTTTGAATCTATATATATCGATATCGCCACATCCAGAAACGAAACATTAAAATTCAAATTTTAACTCGATTTTTGATCAAATGAAGCATTTTTCATTTGTTGGTCTGTTTTTAGTAGGATTTGGGAAACAATCTTTCAAATGGTCAGTCATTTATATGTTTTGGTGGATTGTGAAGGGAGAAAAGCGCTGGTCACCGAAAGCGTTTCGAAATGTTTAAAAATAATATATAGTAATGTGTATAATATGGACGTAATGAAACATGAAAAAAGTAATAATCGAGAAAATTATTTTCTTTTAAAAACCTACAACGATATGAATGAAACAACTCATTGAAATAAAAATTTGAGGACAATTCATCGAAGACAGTTACTTCAGTATCATTACCAATATGACAGTGCGACATGATTAAATATAAGTACGAGGACATTTTGTCAAAATTAGTGAACTGTATAGTAGTGATAGTAGTCTGGTAGCGCTCTAAGAATGCTCCTGAATGCGCAGAAATTAGGGGAAGAGGAAAGTGGAAGGGGTAGGTTAGGGGAAGCTTACGGTCAGTGATCCTGTACGAAAGCAAGAAAGTTGGTCCCCTCCGTTCTACCCACATCCTTATCTCTGCATTCTAGGGAAGAATGAACTCTTCGTTGATGAAAATGGGGAAATGGTCATGCGCATCCTAAGATGAAGACTACTGTCATGTAAATGTTGCCTTAAAATTTGAGTATCGTCCATAACTCATCTATAGATACTGATTAACTTTTACGTGAGGTGCTAAATGATGAATGATTTCCGCTTGACCCATTACTAATTTCCGTATCTAAATCGCTATTATTAGTTTCAATCATGTAATAAAATTAGCATGCTTTAATAGTAAAAACAGATAATTAAAATGTACATTTTTTTCAAAATAATAAAAGCCATAACAGTTATACATGAAACCAAAATACATGGACGGTCTGAAAAGTTTCCGACATTTCGCCATTTCTCGACATGTTTTCTGAAAATTCTGGGTTCGGAAACTTTTCAGACCACCCTCGTATTTCTTATTTTCTTATAAAAAATGTGTTGTTGCAAATGAAAATATAGTTTATTCTACTATTTTTATCTTAGGACAGAAAGAAAATCACTTTGGAAGCTTAGATTACGGCACTGCGCCAGATTTTCCAAGGATGGACATAATTTTGCAAGATTGTGGGTACTGTAGTTAAAGGCAAGACGATTTATAAATTCCAACCATATCATTCAAAACGAGAAATATCTTGAAGAAAATTCCGAAAACGACTTCGGTAACTTACAAATTTCTCAATAAACAGTGTCCGAAAATTTGGTTGGGTAACACTTAAAAAAGTGATGAGCGGCATCAAAGGCGTCCAGCTTACAAAGTACCCCGTTGGAGAGGTGAATGTACAAATGATTTGAAATGAATTGTACTTTGAGTTCTCAAGCAATTCGATAAAAATATCAGACCGATTTACAGGATACGGAAGTATGGCACGACGTCAAAAGACAAATAATAGCAGTCTAGTATTGTATATCGTGACACGAATCTAACGCGACGATTAATATTCTGGGACTGCAATTACCCTTCATCATTTTCGTATTCCTTCGCAAACTGCAAGCACGCCAGACTGATACACCCAATCTATCATCGTCACGCAAAAACCTCATCCGTCGGCGAATTTACACGTTAAAACAGAGCGATTTTTCATTCGCGAAACATTTAATCATGATAAAGAATGGCGCAGCATCGGGTTAAATGGAAAGAAATTTTCATGAAAAATGAATGTTGATAAGAGCATGCTTGCTTTATCCTAGTATGTCCTCCTCACAACATTGCATTTTTGACACCAATGAACACTTCAATTTCAGCGTTTCCGTAGTAGAAACAGGACTTTTTTTGTGGGTAATTGGATTATTCCAGAGTTGTTGGAGGGACAATGCGTTTTCAAGTACGACAAATCCCTCAGTCTTCCTAGAATTTATGGAAATAGGAAGAATTATTTTCCTTCGTTTTGATGGAGCACTCGGCTAGCAAAATGGAATCAATTTGTTTCGCGTGAATATCCAGAGCATGCTTAACTTTTCATTCCTCGTTTCGGATAATTGTCACGAATGTGATTCCAGATTATTTTTGTTTGTGCGTTTTTCTGAGCAGAATGTCAGTTCTTCTATGGTAAAGGAGGAATGGTCGGTAATTATTTACTGAATCCTTTCTTATCGTAAAATGAAACAGGAAAGGGTTTTACACAATCATGTACTCAAAGTTAGACAAAAAATCGATTAACCTAAACTCAAGAATAACGAAATAATTCTTTAATTTTGATTTTATTTTTTATTTTAGTTAAATTTAAAGAGTACTATTTCGGTGTCGTTCGAATAGAAGTACGGCACTATAAATTTTAGACGTTGAAGTGAAAATTATAAAATATGAAAGACTACGTTTATATAAATATATCAAATAATTATAAATAGTTTAAATCATGCTATGACCTTCGATGATTTAATATTCGTATCATATTTATCTTTTACCTAACCTAATCATGAACCAACTTTGCTACACCATAATCTGTCTTAGTTTACTTTTTCACTATTTTCTGTAAAATATGCATATAAATTCTTGAATATTTTTTCATTTCTCTACGACACTACATTTACGAGGAAGATTCTCAGAATATGGGGATAGCTAATTAAATTCATCATCACCATTTCAAAATAGTATTTCCTTTTAAAATAATTCCATACTCAAACTTGATTCGCTAATGAAATTTTTTTATTCAAATCTGTGTGACCTTTGGCTGTTCATCTCAATAGGAATGGACAGACACAATGGTATGATTTTCTTTACCTTCAAACGCCTTTTCTCAAAGTCAGAATTCTCTCCCATGATTTACGTTCAATTTCCCATGTTTTGTAGCATATACATTATGTTCGCTAATGACTTAACAAGAACATAATGATATGAAAGCTAGTGAGTTATGAATGATGGAATCCATTTAGCTATTTTCTAATCGAATGCTAGGAAAAGTCATGTGGAATAGTAGGCTTAGCTAGAATTATTCCATTCATAGTATTCTAGCTTAAGGATAGCAAAAGCAAACTACTCCACTCCTAATCTTCCATAGTACTCCTCATTCCCTCTAAAGGCCTTTTCGTAATTAATGTACAATAAATATTTCACAAGCTGTCAACAGCACGTTGCTCAACATTGTTTCGTAGAATACCTTTTTTAAATTAAATTTTGAAACTGTTTTGAAGTATTGAAGCTTTTCCAGACCACCGTGTAGTACACATAGTACCCAAACACATCTATTAAATTTTTCGGTAGGTGAGTCGATGTTATTTGCAGAGGCTCATCACTACTTGTCCACGTTGTGATAACATCTCCCGATTTCTGTCGCGATAAAACCCAAATAAAAGTCTTCTCTACGGAGGCGTAGCTGTGATCGTCCTCTTTAGCGAGAGAGGGTGTCGACGATACCAAACAGAGTGTCGATGCTATCAAACAAAGAGTCCTCTACTTGAGACGGCTCGTGCGGATGACGCAGATGGATCTTCAGCGGAGAGACAACAACGGTTGGGCGGCGACCCACTGTCATCTGCAACGAGCGGAAAAAATTACGAAAACACCTCATCAGGGTTTCCGTTGGAACTGGCAAAACCACGTTCTTTTTCCGCCGTTTCGACAAAATTATCCGATTCCCTCCCTCGAAAAACTTGTAAGATCTCCATCGTGGTATAGGCCTTCCGAGGATGGGCATAAGAATCGAAGTCTACCTCACACTGCCGTTAAAACAGTATCGGTCGACGAATCGATAGGCGAACGGAGATGAAGAATCGATAGCCAATAACGCGCGTGGTTCCTACAGCTTGAGTGGTCAAACGTTTATGCTTCCCTTATTTAATCACCGTAGGTTGGGAGCGATGTATTCCCAAATGAGAGGAAGGTGGTAAAAATAATATTTATTAAAAACATAAGCTAGTTGACCTATGCGAAAATTTTCAAGACGGAGCTTATGTGGTAAAAATAATAATTATTAAATCATTATAAGTTAGGTATACTAGTTGCCCTGTGCGAAAATTTTGCAGACGGACACATACTCTATTTTCCCAACCAAATACATTTCAAAAATCACTTCAATCACTACAAACGAATACACAAACACTAAAACATATCCAATAAAAACACCTTGTTATTCTGTATCAGCTTCAATATGCCTCGTTTATGTCAATAGATATCGATATATACACATTCAGTAACGAAACTCAAGGGAAAATCTCAAACATTAACACAACTGTTTTGAACAAATAGTGCATTTTCATATTTTGGTCTATTTTATCAGGTAGTGGGAAATCCTCTTTAAAATGGTGTTTCATTTATATGTTTTGATGGAGGGTGAAGAGAGAAAAGCACTGGACACCGAAAACGAATGTTTAGAAATAATACATAAGGATTATATTATATTCTTATCATAATTTGTTTTCAGAACTTGTTTGGTGTCATATTTAAATCATTATCATGAAAGTTGTGGTGCCAGTTATCGTATGTATTTGTAACTATTCCTTCCTGAAGGTCCACGTGCCTTAATATTATTACCTTTGTACCTCATCTTGCGTTGCTGTACATAATCAACCTTTGAATACAAAATTTAGATGGAAAAATCTACAGTAGGTCTCTAAGTAGGATGGGTTTTTATTCTTTACATCCGCTGATTCAGTGAGCAAGTAGGCAACAGGCCTTATGGCAGTCATTATGGGAGGGGAAATAAAAACCCTGTCTCGTATTAACCCTATTTGGGAAAGAAGCCCTTCTAATGCCTCCCGAAGGCAGTATGTCACGCAGTTCATGGATTCAAATTACAAAGCCACATTTACAAACTATCACACGATTCAGGAAATAAATTTTGTACTGTTATTAATATAAGAACTAACAATACACAACAGACGCATCATAAGCAATTTACGAGAATTTAAATAAAATTAATCTGAACAATGTATTTATTCTTTTAATCTTATTTTAAAACACGCAGCAGGAAGGAAGAAAATGTTCGAAAACTTAATTAGGCAACTTTTCTATGTTATTTCCCGATTCATGAAAGGAGACATTTAAATTATATTATATAAAAATGTTGTTCGCTAAGAATTAAACTTCCAAAAAATCATACTGTGGCTTATAACTGTAGATGTGCTGAAATAATCCAAATGTCGATTACTTGATGAACTAGTATAACTTGATTGCTTCTATCATTAGTGAGAAACGGAAAACGTTGAATCAGAGAAAAGAATGTATTTTTAAGTATTATTTTTAAGTTTAAGCCAGGGGTTTCACTCATAAACGAGTAATGTAGGAATGTTCAACATAAAAAGTATTTAAGAAAAAGTAAGGGAATTAAAATTTCTAAATAGGTAATGTAAGAATACTCCTCGGTATTATATATTCGACTCAATGTCATATATTAAATTAAATTAGTAAATTACTATTATCGATATACTGCATTATATGTACATTCAATAAAGCAATAATGATAAAAAATAACCCAAATTCATAAGTTACTAACATCAGCATTACTTGCATCACATCATTAAGACATTTAGAGTAAACTTAACCAATTTTTACTCCATCGAAATACACATTAACTGACACTATAGCATGGGAAGTTTGGCCTATTATTCAAAAGGATTAGTCTTGTAAACCTCACTTAAACTTAACGTGCTTTGGTTATGCTGGGTCTACCGATAGCACCCTCCTCGGGGCAAAATTAGATCGATATGGGTATGATCCTCTCGTTTGGTTTAGACCCATTGATTTGCGATGGGTCGATATTAATGGGTTCGTAGGGCCCACCCCTTTATGACTCCGATGCCTCCAGAGTCTTCGGTGTGGAAACCCAAAATGGTCACGCTTGATGAAGTCGCTGGATAAAACTTTCTTCTTTCGTGAGGAAGTTACACCTTCTGCTTCCAGTGGGCGATTGCGAAGAAGACGTAAAGGAAGAAATTCTCTCCAAATGAGGAAAAACGAGCGGAAAAGGGGAAAGGTTTCCATCCTTTATACTTCTTTCCTCACAAAATGGAATTTCATCACTTCCTTCCTTGATCAATTTTTCTTCGTGCGAAACGTGTCACGCAAACCCTCGTTTTCTTCTTCCCCTTAAATGTATGACTGATTGAACGTGAACACTCCAATTACGGATTTGCATTAGTATGTAAAACTTGATGACTGAGAATAATTATTATGAGAGTCTACCTTTCTTTCTTAAATTTTAATAATTATCGATTTGTGTAAATTATATCATCTCAAACCCATTTAGATGTACTTTACAATAGATCGCTTGAGGTCCGCAGGTCGTATTTTGTGCAGGATTGGATTAGAGAAGACACTCGTGCTCCTTTATTAAGTCCTGAGAACCTTCCTCTCCTACTTTTTCCACTCTTTTCCCCAATATCCTCTTCACCGTTGCTTCTTTTAAGAAGATTCTGTCTTAAGCAAGTTATCGAACCATAATATTTTTGTTCCGGTTTTCGCTTCAGATCAACTGTCTTAGAAAAATAAATTACGGTTCATTTCCGCTTTCCCACTATCAATGTCAAGATCGGTTTTCCACTCCAACGATTATAATAATATATCCTTCTGAAAAAGTTTTTTTATTATTTCTAAAATTTTTCATAGCCACCGCATTACACTAAATTTTAAATAAACTTAGCAATGGTTGGATTTAAGTCGAAGTTACACGCATTTATTAAACCTTCCTCCAATTAGACTTAAGGAAAATTTTACACTGGAAATAATGCAATAACATGGTAAAGTTCTACAAAAATGTTTTAATTTTAATCTTTGAGACGAAACATGTAGCACACATAATTGAAACATTTTTGTAGAACTTAAACAAGTTATTGCATTATTTCATGTAATGGAGCTCTACCGTGTAACGGCTACTTCAATTGGTTATAAATTTTAACACTGTTTTGAACAAAAGATTAGGAAAAAAAGAATAATGGTTTTAGGTTTATTTTCGGGTTCAAGAATTTTAAAATTTTGATTCTGTCTCGGTTTTCACCCCGGAAATAGTAACCTTTTTCCGGTTTCAGTATTCGATTCAGTTCCGGTTTCGATTCCATAGTCATAATACTCAGCATTTCCTCTTCCTCTGTCCCGTTTCATTACCAGATTCAATACTTCCTCTTACCCTAAGAACTTCCTTTCACAAATCCGTGCCTCGGCATCGTTTCAAAGGAGTTAACTAGTTTCGTGTCTTTAATTTCTGTCAGACTCTCGCGAAAAGGATGTGCCGCAAGGAGTTTTATTTTTCCAATTTCTTCGTAATACTTTAATCAAGGGTCTATCGAATTTCTCGAGCAATCCTCCTCAAATCTCAGCCACTGCGATCCCATAAACTTTACAGCTTCTTCCTTCCGAATTAAAATTGAAATTAACATCTCCTAGATAAGAGAACTATCTTAAAAGCCCACGTTTTTCCTTAAATCCGAGGCTCTTGCATGCTAAGTGGACTTTATTTCAATTTTAATCCCGAATTCCTATGCTAAGTAGCCGAGGCCTGTAACTCCTTGTCAGAATATCTTCCAGCGGATAACTCTGATCCGAAGTTAGTTCCACATCTGGAAACCCGTTTCGCCATCATTGCTGAATATTCAGTATCCATTATCTTCCGTGATCCGGATGGTTTTATTTATAATCACACATCTTTACTGCAGATTTTTAAAAGGGGATGGTAATATAAGTCCACGGAAAGTACATTTATAAACGCAAAATCCTGTAACTCCACTTTTATAATGTTTTTATCATATTTTTTTATTTACTTTGTTTACTATTGCATTTTTTCTTTTTCTGATTTTATTTTATTATTGTTTTTGTAATTTCTTTATAGTGCTACTTTTGTAATTTTCTATTCATACACAATTTTCTTTCATAACTTTTAGCTTGTACTATCAGTAGGTTTGCGAGGGTTTTTCACACCCCCCTTCTTTGCGGGTGTTTTCCTGCAGTGGATATTTTTTCCTAAGATATCACCTAAGGTTTTTTTTAATCCACTCCTTCTAAATTTTTCCTCTCTATTTCGCTATTCACCTACACATAACTTTTTATGTATGTAATATTATTGACAAAAGGTTAGATGGAAGAAGAGACTTTTCAGTCTCAATCTCGCCTTAATAAAGGCCTTATAGACCTTATAATCATCAAATCTAATTTCAACGTATCCTCAGAAGAAAGTTGAGGAACCTTTTTAATTGTAATACCGAATGTATGTGTACATACGTATGTACAAAATGTATTGTACGCAAGTAGTCTTTATATGAAAATAACAGACCGTATATGAAAAACCATCAGGCGGCACTCCAGTCGCATGTTACAAACGCTCCATCAGTTTAACCTTATGAAAAGTGAGCGTAATCGTTAAATAACTGACTAAAAGAGAATACTTTTCATTTTATTTATATTTACCGCCTTGGCAAGAATAAAAAATAGTAGAAGTATCTGAATTAGTTTCAATTAGGGAAAGAAAGGTCGTAGAGAACATAAGAATGGCCCCTTTCTGCCTGAAGTCTTTAAGGTCTTTATTTTAGGCGAGATTGAGACTGAATAGTCTCTTCTTCCATCTAACCTTTCGTCAAAAATAATACATTCATAAAAAGTTCTGTGTAGGTGAATAGAGAAATAGAGAGGAAAAATTTAGAAGGAGTGGATTTAAAAAAAAACCTAAGGTGATATCTTAGGAAAAATTATCCACTGCAGGAAAACACCCGCAAAGAAGGGGGGTGTGAAAAACCTGCGCAAACCCACTGATAGTACATGCTAAAAGATATAATAGAAAACTGTGTATGAATAGAGAATTACAAAATCAGTAAAGGAAAACACTATAAAGAAATTACAAAAACAATAATAAAATAAAATCAAAAAAAGAAAAACAATGCAATAGTAAAAAAAGTAAATAAAAAATATGATAAAAACATAAGATAAAACATTCAAACTAACACAAAAATAATAATAAAATAATAAAATTAAATCAAAAAGAGGAAGTTGCAGGAATACATCATGAGAAAATAATAAATATCACAAAAAATAATAGAATAAAACATTGAAAGAAAAAAATAAAAATTATTATGAGAATGAAACATGCAAAAATGACATGAGAAATTTAACAGTTAATTAAAAAAGGGCAAATTAATAAACACATACATTAATAATGGAAATATTATTATATTATTATTTAGTCCGTAAGTTCCTTACCTCTGCTTTGGTAGTTTAACTCTATTCAAACACAAATACTAAAAAAAAGGTTCCTTAAAATTTGCTTCTTACTTAATCGATCCAATCCAGAAATTTCTTTCATCCCTGCTAGTTTAACTCTATTCAAACACAACTACAAGAAAATTAGTTCGTTTAAATTTGCTTCTTATTCTTATTAATTAGTTAAATCGGTAAA
This sequence comes from Pachydiplax longipennis, assembly GCA_036926295.1. NCBI lineage: Eukaryota > Metazoa > Arthropoda > Insecta > Odonata > Libellulidae > Pachydiplax > Pachydiplax longipennis. The sequence goes on along the minus strand of JAVFKF010000009.1, from coordinate 38,422,181 downwards.
TTTCGTCCCTGGGGAATCGAGAGTACACTATGACTTACGGACAACCTTTTTCCCATTAGTGATTCTAAATATGGCTCCTACGGTTGCCTTCCCTTGTAAAGCTACCTTCTAGTATAGATCCTTCACGAAGGCTATCTTTAGTCTCCGCCCCACGCCCCCAAATAACCCTATTAATTCAGACTGCAAATTTCGGCCAAAAGTTCTTTCAAGCTTCACGTGAGATGCGAAAACATCTTTCTCAAAATTCCGTTTCTTTTAATTAATACCTCCATCGTGGGGGGCGCAACTCCTTTTAATCACGCTAATGGAAACTTGTACACTCAGAATGACGAACGCCAAAGAGTTGTAATGCATTCGCCTCCGGCGGTACGCGTTTCGAGAGTAAAAAGTATAACGTAAATACGGCTCTGATTAAGGGAACAAAGCTAAGAATGGCCCACGTAATTGGATTTACTCCGTAGCGAGCGAGGCTTCATGCGGCCGCGGACTCAAAATTACGTGGGTCGAATACAATAGACTTCCACCTTTGGACTTTATATTACGTCTTCATCGATTTCTTTACGGAACACGTTTCTTTAATAAACCTCGCTCGATATACGGCGATGTCCCGGCTAACGAGTAACTCGGCTGATGGATTCAGCGGCCTTTAAAAATTTTAAGACTTTGCTAGCCAATACAGAGTGTCCGGACGAATTTGGGTATGTGCCTTTACTTGGAATTCAAAACTTATCAGAACAAAATGGATGCTGCCCATTCTTACCCAATGTGATACTGTGATAGTGTCTGGCCGTATTTATGGGTTTTAAAGGATTTAGGAACTGTTCTTTCAGCTTGTGAATGGGTCTTTTTGCAGCAAAATATTTCCGAGTCAGCCCAAATTTTTCCAATCATACGTAAGTACGCGTACTTATCGATTTTTCTATATTTATATCATTTTCACTATACTGCTGAATGATCTCATGTGTCATAACCATTACTTTCAATTTCCTTAATCTTTTATAAAAAACATATTAATTCGAATATTTCTAATTTTAATCTTTTTAACGATTTCAATTTTTTGATATTTTTGTGTTTAAAATGCTATTTTTGCATATCAGTTTATTATTATATTACAAACGTTTCTTTATAAATAAATTTATAAGTAAATGGTAGCAATGCATATTTCAATTATAGCAATTATTGATTTCATTTCACGTAAAGTTTGTTAATGATTTTAGTACCGTAATTTAGTAGCTATAGTAATGTTTTTGTGATTTCCATGTTATTTCCTTTACATTTTTAAGTATTTGCGCTGATTTCTCACACCCTCTTTCTTTGTAGGTGTGGTGTGGGTTTCTGCCGCGGATCTTTTTTTCCAAGTTCCATGCATACATACATAGGCACTTTATTTTGCAAAATTGGGACATTTGAGTCCCATCTTCTATTTAACCGAGATAATGCCTTAGGATTGTTTACATCTACTTCTTCTAAAGCTTTTCTTTCCACTCTATTGACCTTTAGTTTATTTATCGTACATTAAGATAATTGACGACAGGTTATGCGAAAGAAGAGACTTTTTAGTCTCATTCACAACTCAATAACGACCTTAAATTATTTTTGTTCATCGAGGTATCATAGTATATCAATGGTTATCATTTATTAGAAAGAATATTACTCTTCATTCATTCTTTCTGTCTTCCTCGAAAATTAGAATGTTTAATTTTCTGTATGCTTAAATAAATGCTAAATTATTCAATGTCGATCTTTTAAATACCTGTCAAACGTAGGCCTACCATTGTTTTCTTAAGAATAGGAATGTAAGAAGAGTATTATAGTGTTCCGTTAGTTGGCTATGATTCACGAATTATATGACACACTTTCCACAGATTAATTACTTTAGTATGCGATACCAACAATTATAACCTCGGTTGTGATTAATCTTTAAACAGAGAACAAAAAGATATTATTGTGGCAGTAGCAAAAGGATATTCGTTACTCCGAAATTTCAGCCACATTACTAAAATTTATCTTTCATCCCAAGCACGGCTTCGTAAAGTGCAAACCTGTGTGATTATATCTCTCTCGGGTGTCAAACTTGGAAGTCACAGTAAGAGCAAGCAGTCTTAGAAATTAAAGAAACGTTTTTACTGCCTCAGAACACTCTTCGTTATGAGATGGCCCACTTTCACGTTCCATTTTCATTTACAAGAGGACCAACAGGAGATACGTTCCTTTGTGATCTCAAGCATTCTGATTTTTACTCTAGGAAAGTGATTATTCCAAAAAAAGAGGTTCTTAAAGATATAAAGGCTTGCTTTATAGATATAAAATCATGGAATATGAAGTTTGTATACACGTATGCTCTCTCACCGTATGATGAAATTTCATTGTTAGTATCAATTATACTTTATATTTCTCTATACAGATTTAATGACTGCCAGTTTCATGAAATTAGATAACTATGCAGAAGCCAAAAGCTAAGTAATTAATCATTTTTACAGATTATAACAATTTATCCCCAAAGTAATGTTGGCCTACTTTTTCCCAAAGAATATTTACGTAAAACATGTGAGTCATGAACGAATTAAAATAGCCATAATATCTGCATCTAACTTTTTGAAGCAATGAAAATACATTGTTGTTATTGTTCATCTTATACCATCAACGGTATAAGATGAACAACCAAGTATTTATCGCTCGCTCAGTATCACTAACATAACATTATTGATAATTTATCTCAAAATAGGCTAAAATACGGAAAACCAGTAGAGAATGTGATTGATTGTCAGTTCAAGATAGGAAGTCTATGATTAGCAAGAAAGATGACTTTCCTACTAATGTATTAGGTAATCGATGTACGATATAACGTACTTTTATTGATAAAGAAGATGTCTATGTATTTATCGCATATCGCTAATGAAATTAAGAGTGTATTTAATAATAACAATTTTAATTTCTTCATTAGAAAAATTTAGAATTACAACCATTTCACCTGTATTTACATGCTCTATATCTCTATATTTTCATTTTCACCAATATTCAGCGTATATCATTGAATAATTTATTCCATTCCAAAATTGTAGAACTGCTTCTTAAACTTCGGTTTCGTCACGACAATGTTCCATTAAAATAGAGCGCAAATTTCTGCTGACCTTCACGAGTCATAATAGTTTTTAATAATAATATGCAAAGAAAAAAAAACACTTTTTAAATTCCACAAAAATGTACTAAAGGGAACTAGTTTCGTTGTGGAATTTACAAAGTGTTTTTTTTTCTTTGCATGATGGCACCATTCCACAAATTTAAGCTGGAAAATATCAATTTTATAAACGTTTCAGTAGATATTTCTGCGAAAAGGTTTCTCTCGAAGCGAAAAACTAAACTTTAAACTGAATTTCGAAGCAAAATTATAATACTACTGACGATGAATGAAAATATGAAAGAATGAAAAATTTTCCAGCGAAATATAACAGGATTCTTCTATCCGTATTAGATAAAATACCTTTCCTTGTCCTACGGAACTCAAAATATCATCCCCATACCCGTTTTATAACGTCTCCTTCGTTCGCGGGATACGCAGACTCCGAAAAATTCTCGCATATTTCTCTCTGACAGAAAATTCAATTTTCCCCATTCTGAAAACGAAAAAGATGAAATGAAAAAAAAACTCCGCGAAACTTTCCCCCAAAATAAATGGTTTCCTTTCCCGCGTATACCGGCAGCGAAAAATACATACCCCCTCGGTAAACTTGCGAGACTCCTCCCCTCGCGTGAATACCATTGGAGCGGCAAATATAAACCACTTGTTATCTCGATTACTCCGGTATCAGAAGGGCACTTTATACTGCCTCCTCTTCATCAGGCCCTTACTCACTCTCCGTTGACTTTTATCACTCGACGAGACGAAACTGCACTCGTACACAAGTGAGTGAGGAGAAACTTTTACAGCAAGCACGCGATGGGTTTACCTAGACCCCCGTATCTGCGGAGGACAGAAACGGCTGGACGCAGTGAATGACTGCTTAATCGCCAGCAAAGAGATAATCACCACGTGAGTGTTTCAGCAAATGTGTGCCCACTTTCAGAGGTTGAAACTTACATCTCTATGTCGTAATTCAAGGACCAAAAATTACCTCCTTTAAGTATCTGGGTTCGTATTACGCGGATCAAAAAACTGATTTCTTATCGTCTCGTTATTCTAGAGTACATCCGTGGAATTTTTTAATATCTCTTATCATTACAAAATTAGTTGATAAAAATTTATCTGCTCGAATATAACGCCGTTGTTGGATCCAGCTGACACAAAGGATTATGAATTGAAAAATATATTGTATACCCGGATGTAATTATAATTCTTCGTAATTCAATATCATTACGTTACTTGATATTAAGAATGTTTCCATAATGGCTGTGATTTATTATTATCAATTTAACAGGTATTTTAATTAATATTCTAAAATTCAATTGCTACAGCGATCATTGACGGTGAATCGAGCAGAATATTAATGGAATAGCTGGTTTTATTTCTTCATGCGACAATTTTAATGAAGAATTGATATTAAAAATCCATAAGATAAAACAATTTGGGGCGATTTATAGAGGAATAACTTTAATTTATCGTGATAATTTATTTGGAAAGATATTTCTCTCGCAACGAAGCCCCGCAGATATAAATTATCATCGTAAATTTAAGTTATAGTCCATAAATCGCCTTAAATAGTCTTATTTCATGTACTCTCAATAAAAGTCGTATAAGCTGAGTAAAGAGATCGATTAAGATTCTAAACCAATATTTTGCTCAAAGATTCCAAATACTTTGAAGATCTAATGCGTTCAAAATTAGGGAGATGGAAGTAAGAGATCGAATGTATACATTTTGTAAAATAGTTGCTCCGAGAGAAAATTTCGCAGACGGATACTGTTACTCTCTTTCCCTACCCAAATACATCTCGACAAACACTTCAATCACTACAAACGAATACACACACACACACACTAAAACATACATAAAAACACAATTTTATATTCTGTATCACTCTCCGTTTCGATATACCTCATATTTATTGATAGATATCGATGTCTACACATCCAGTTACGAAACTCTAAGGAGAGATTCGAAATTTAACTCGATTTTTTTGTCAAAATGGTGCATTTCTCATTTATTGTTCTATCTTTAGCAGGAAGCGGGAAACTCTTTGAAATTGTGCGTTGTTTATATGTTTTGATGGAGTATGAGAAGAGAAAAGCGCCGGTCACCGAAAAGGGACGTTAAGAAATAATGTATAAGGATTTTCTTTGAAAACTGAAAACATTCAGTATTCGAATTGAACCTGGTACCACTCCGATAGAAGGAGGGTTAAGCAGTCCTTTCCGGGCACCACCCAGCTGTTCCTTCTTAATGCACGACCCTCTAGGTACGCCCACCTTGCGTGCACGGGTTAAGGAGTGCCATTACGCCCTTCTTAGAACAAGGCCTCATTTTCTTATAATGCACAAGTATCGCCAGCCATGTGGATGTCGGGAAGGGAGTTGAAGGGGGTGTGGCTGCCCCCCAAAATCAATCCGACTTCTACTCAGTTGCACCTTCCCTCCGATGGCCTGCTTCTGGAAGGGGAAGGGTCTAAGGATCGGAGATAATGGAGGAAGGCAGGGAAAAAGGCAACCGCTAAAGCCGATGGCCCATAATAAGGAGGACGAGTGCTATGGGCTTGAATTTACCTCGCAGATATGAGGTTAGAGGGAAAAATTCGCTCGGTTAAATTTCACCTAGTTAAATAAGGCGTGAGCGCCGTTTAACGACCTGGGGAGTGGGGTTTTGAGGCTATGGACTTGTACCGGAATTCTACTTTTTCGAAAGGGTTTCGCTAACAAGTGCGGATTCATCTGGGAATGGTTTCCCCCCTTATTCTATGGGGTTTTATTCACCCGTAAGGTGGTGAGCGATGATTTTGTAGAATGGAGGTGATTTGCCGGATTTAGTAGTAAATAATGATCACCATCGATTAATTAAATTTTACCTTTCTGAAAATTATTGGCTTGAGTCGTAGTCAAGCAGAATTTTAATTGATAATACGTTTTTTTCTTTCACTTCATGTTAAATCTAATTAAGAATGTCTAATAATAATTTATCCAATTCATTTTCTTCAAATTAATCCTACTTGAAATTAATTTGTTATTTTAATGGCGATATACCATTAAAGATGGCTTAAAGCGAGTATCATCATGTAACCGCATTGGAAGACAATACAAGGGAATTGTAGTCACCTAATAACAAATCTTGCAAATATATATAAATAAATTTGCAAATAAATTGCAAATACACAAAGTTTTAGAGCGACTTGAGAGATCTTTGGGTATTGCGGTAAATCTGAAGCATCTTGGAAAAAAAAGCGTTGGATACAACCAAGAATTATCTATATTTATAGCTATGAATTGTCGAACTGATTTGGGTTCAGAATTATGAAAGCATATTTTAGTAAATATCTCAAATATTTATTTAATAAATCACTAAATATTCATCTAATAGAAAAATGAATTAATTTATACCCTGAATTAATTTATATTGATTCATTTGAATATCGCCGAAGTATGAAAACAAAAATTAACCCATGAATATTATAAATAAATTGTAGTAATCTCTGAAAACTCGAATGATGAGAAACTTTCTTTTCTTACCTTCATATCTAGTAATAAATCAGAAAGCAATTTTAAATTCGTGTATCAAATTAATTAGTTAAGAGAAGATCCGAACGCGCAAAATACACACCATTAATTGAGGCTAGAACGATATATCTCCGGAAGCTTATTGTGTTAACCTAATTTTCCAGTATCCGCTAAAATATGAGAATGTGTATAACTATTCGGAGAGTTGTGACCAAGAAAGTCACACTAAACTCCTTTCGTGACCTCATAAATTTCCAGAGGAATACATTCTCGTTATTCTGAATGAATAGAGTTAAATTAATTCCGCGGCAGAGATGATGTTGAATATAGATTTGAGGAAATGATTTCTTTCAGGAGCTCCAATTTTATTTCCGATACGAGAAGAATTCTATATTTTTCTCTAGTGATCCGAAATAAAATTCTTATCTGTTATATATTCACTAATGTAAAACCCGATTCAGACGCGTGCTATAACCAGGATACTGAAAATTTCTGGTTCTTTTGCCCTAGAAAACGAAAAAGAGAAGGGTATTTTGGCTAATTTGTTTTTAAGTAATTTCTTTACACCTTAAATAGGAAAATAAAAGGAATCTTCTTTAATTTGAACTGAACTGCTTTCTGAACAATGAGACAGTCCTTTGTTACTTGACTTTCTTCATTTTTCTCTCAAAAAATAAAGCAATTTTTCCAGGTGGACAATTAGCGAAGCATAATGATTATTTAGCAGCAGTGGTGAGAGGCCGTCACAGAGCACTATCTCTCCAAAACTACGGTCAACACCAACGCTGCATTACCATTCTGGTTTATTCGATATATTTAAAACTTGTGATTTCAATGAAAGGAAACACCGCTCAGTGACTTTACAATGCAACTTTCTGCCCAAAAAACAACTGATGCGGAAGATCTCACTATCTCAAAGCTAGTATTCACTCTGACAGTAGGATAAAGATTGTACTGCTTCGGAATATCTTCGTTTTTCTCAGATACTAGTCATTCCAAAATGAGAGTCAAAAGTTACCCACTTGGGGATTCAACAAGGAAAGGTAGGGGAGAAGAGAGGACGGTGATACAGATAATGAAAACAATTTTTGGTCTATCAAATTAGGCGGAGGGTTAGCTATAACGGGAAGACGTTTCTCTGGAGACGAGAAAAATTTGCTTTACAAGCAGGTATTAGGGTTTTTTAAGCGGTATTTTTACTGTGTGTTTCGATTGAAAGGGACTGGTATCGAGAAAAAATCACGTATCAAGCAGGAGTTGTTGAAACTGGTTTTACGTTATGTAAAAATTGTACGGAAGTTCTCTTGCCATCCAATCAGTGAATACGGTGGGAAATTCCGAGTCATCGAAACGAGCCAATGAAAAGGGATAGGAATAAATTCTCTGCAAACTCTTTATCGGGAAACACGAGATCAAAAAATTCCTGGGTTTGCTCCCGTGAAAAAAAAAACAAGAAAGCTTTCGTATCCGAAATTCGATGATTTGCAGAATTTACGAAATTTTTGCCTAATGTAAAAAGGGCACACTTAAAAAAATACGAGAGAAACCTCTCTGGCAGAGCACCCATGTTTTCCCCTGCTAATTTCAAAGCCGTAATGAATCTACGTCGGAACCACGCTGCCATCTCCTTTTGTGCCCGACTTCCCGTTCCTGCTTTTTTACTGCATAAATCTCGAGATGGCAATTATAGCCTGCGCGAGAATTTCTTCCGTTTCTGAAACTCGGAATATATTTCCATGCCGCGCTATGAATTGCTGTTGATGCAATCGGGCATTCAAAAAACCGCGTCCTCTAAAAGATTCGAGTCGCATTTTATAACTTTTCTGCGGAGATTTTTGTCTCTCTTGACCCCGAAACGTGCTCTTGAATTTCGGAAAAATGCGACTTTTTTAATGTGAGCGAGCGAAGAATGCCACGCATGCATTAGGAGACCGTTCATTAAAATTAAAAGCGTTTGATTCTAAATCATTCGGAAAATTCGCTGGGATTTGTTTCGATGCTGAGAGAACGTATCTGTACTGTAGGTATATGCTTGAGGATAGATGTTTTACAGTGTTTTAGAGTTAAATTGAATTCTAGAGATGGTTCTCAACACTCAAGAGCAGTTCACCCAGAGACATTATTCCCTAGTCTTTTCACCCAAGGAATTCTCACCCAGAAGTTGTTTTACCTAAATATTTCCTCATCCACTCAAAAGACAATTCATATAAATGATATTTTATTATAGAATTTTATAAAGAATTCCAGATGATGGTTTCTATAGTGCTTCTATCAAAATAATCGATAATTCTACGCGATTACTAAACGAAGCAAAACAAATGTAAGAATAAATATGTGGGGTAAACTTGGAAAATATAATGAGAAATATTTATAAAAGATAAAGATATGAAAAATCATCGACTCTTCGGGCTACCGAAATGCTAAAAGAAGCTATTCGGTATTGAAGTGAGATACTCATACTACTTCATTGATACTGACTTTCAACGATACTGATACTACTACAATTATCGACCCCACGTCAACAGAGCACCTGCCCCGATATAGGGGACCTGGTTTCGAGTCCCAAACCTCGATATTTCATTTTCTCATCCGATTCCCTTCTAGAGTTTCGCACGAGTATCGTCACAAGAAAGTCAGTATTTAAATAAAATAAATTTAAGGGAGTACCATCCAGGGCTGGTGATTTTAAAATAAGGGAAATAATAAATTAGATTTCTCAGACATATATCACTTACTTAAGAAGAACCATTGGTGAAACGTAAAAAGAGTAAACAAGATTTACTTTGATAAATATATTAAGTCATTTTAAAATCGTGGTATTAATACTAAGAGCTAATTTTCGTTCGTACTCAAAAAGAAGAATGGAGGCTCTAAGATAAAGGAGGTAGAAAAAAGGGAGGATAATCGAGTAAAACTTGGCGAGATACGAAAAAAATTTTTAAGAAATGTCTAGCGAATGTGCTTATAATTAGACCAAAAATGTAAGGAAGTGCTCAAGAAGAAGGGTATGTACGTTACTTAATCTTATAAAGTCAGCAAGAACAACAAAATTCGGCGTCTGGTAAATAGAGGAGGTAATTAAGGTTTCATCAGAGTATGATTGTTTCTATGACAAAAATATGCTGCATAACTCCAGGGAGTAAGTTAAGCGGAAAGTTATACCCTACCAAAGATTCCCACAAACAATCATTGAGTTTCTAATTCCACGATAACGACATTTCTTCTCTCGTCCCATCTTCAAAGGAATCTCGGATCCCTCTCCTATGTAAAAGACTTCTTAGCAAACCGAAATTATATAGCATCCGTCGGTCAGAATCTTAGCGAAGCACAATGACAAACGAAGACCGAAGTTTCGGAGGAAACGGCAGAAACACTTCCTGCAGATGGCGTTAATTTCAAAGAGGCGGCAGCTGTTCTTCCGTCGCGCGAAAATGAGAGAAGGCCGCTCTGGGATCTTCATATTTCTTCCGGTTGAATAATGCGCCATCAGAGGAATTATCGCGCCGCTTGAGGAGATGATGATGCTCATTTTTCTTTTGTTTTAAAAGAGGGAGCGGAAAAAGAGTGGCTTAGGGAGGGGAATCATAGTACAGCTCTTTCGAGGTCTTTCTTTCTTTCATTGAGCTAGCACGTGCTGGTATATGAGTTTGAATAACTGACGTATGGACTGAAATAACGCGGGTCTAGGGAATACGTTCGAAATTAAACTGGGAATGATACTCGTTTCCAGGGTATGACTGAGGATAGAGAGAATAATTAGTCGGGATTTAGAAATTAGGGTTCGAAAGACTTCGGGACTTATTTCAGAGCGGGGTCGAACGAGGTTATTGGCTGGTGGGCTACATTGAATTAATCAGTCACGAGGATTAGCAAGGGTCCCTTAAGATTACAAAATCCCGGGTCAGAATGAGAATTCATAAAAATGTGGTGGTTTATTCAGAGTGGTTTTATGCTGTGAACTTGCACCAGTAGACACATACGAGTAAAAGGATGGTTTGATTATAAAGGATAGTTAGCAATCGGTCTTAATATTTACTACCATGCGATGTTGATGGTAGGGTTAGTGTAAAAGATCTCACTACCAAACCTAATGAAAAGTAATATTTTATAAAATAGTGTAATTCATCATCAAGAAAGATATTTGAAAATTTAATATGAAATTTTAAGAACCTTTTAAAAAGTTATATTTAAAAATTCTTTTTTATCGTCCCAATTATTTGGTTTTCTACTCTTTATTAGAGTTTTATACTCTTTTTATAGCTTAATTTTTTTTAGTTATTCTTTTAGTTTAGAACGATATTAGGAAACCATTGATGCTATTAAATTTAAAAACTGAAAAAGTTGAAGTAACCCTAAAGAAAATTTTGAAAAGCAGAGGAGGAAGGGCATCATTATAATAAAACCGTATTACATACATATTTGTAAAATTTCACAAAGGAACTCTTCCCCAACATCTTTTTTATTCTGACCCATTATCCGATTTACGATTTCCCATAAATATCTCCCACTCGAGGCACACTCGTTATTTCCGTATTTGTATAAATTCCCATCTCGGGCAACCGACAGCATTAATATATTTCATCCCGCTAAAGAAACCTGTTCCGAGGCATATTCCATCCCCCAAAATCTATCTCCATTTCTGCCGATAATTTAAGCCGATTAAAACGCGAGTAGGGATTGGGAATTCTCGGTTTCGCTCCATATATCAAAGCGGTCTCCCCTCGGATTCTTCCCTTTATCTGTCCTTCTCTTTCTTGGAGAAGTTGCTTCGATTTAGTGTTGAGAGATAGACGAGCGACGAAAGGGGCTGAGAATTCCTAAACTCCTTGCCGTAGTCCGAAAACGTATCCTTCAATTTCGGGTGTTTCCACGAGCAGAGAGAGTTCCCTTCCTTAATTGCTTTCTTTTAATTGTCTTTCCGCTCCCGATTTTTTTCGAGTAAAAAAGTCCGGAACGCCCGTCTTAAACTTTCGGTCCGTCGCGATGAGGACCTCTTCAGGAAACGCAGGTTCATTTCTTGTCGAGGTTTTTTGCGACAACGCGTCCTTATGGACCGTAACGCGTATTTATGAGGGAAGCCTAAACGGATACGCCCAAATGAGAAAAACGATGTCGCTAATTACCAGTCTGAGCGGATTCATTAAAGCGGTTGAATTAATCTGTGCAGAAAAACAATCAGCATTGGTTATGACCGATAATTAAGAATCTTGTTGCCAGATTGGCCAACTTTCAATATATTCGGTAACTTACGAATAATTTTAATATTAATTATAATAAATTTGATCTGTATAATAGATATTAAATTTATTAAATGATTTTAAAAATTTCATATCTATTATATATGTATATGATTTTCTATTTTATTTATTTTAAATCTTTTGAGTGGTCGTTGATTCCCAACGGAGAGAATTAAAGTAGAGTTACGTATCTTTATGCAGAGGAAGTCTAAAATCTCTCACCTTGGCCTAGTTCGATGAAATTGGTTATCGAAAACAAAAATTCTCAATCTTATGGAGGTATCTCACAATTTTATCTGTATAAGAAATATTAAATTTATTAAACATTTTAATACATTTCATATCTATCATATATAGCCAATTTTTAGTTTATTTATTTGAAATTGGAGTCATTTGAGTAGTCGTTGATTCCCAACAGACAGAATAAAAGTAGGTTTGAATATCTTTATGCAGAAGGAATCTAGCATCTCTCATCTTAGCTTAGTTCAATGAAATTGGATATCGAAAACGAAAATTCTCATTCTTATCTGGGTTCTCACAATTTGGTACCGATATCTATGAAAGATGTATGAGAATATGCTTATTCATAGAATTTCTCTCTGATGAAACATGATCGAAGTTCATTCGATGATTCTTTTCAATTTCATTAATAGAAGCCCGCAAACGGTTGAAATGAACTTCACATGTACTTCTTAGGGGAGAGCTTGAAATTTGAATGCAATTGTGGAGATAGGTGCTGAAATAATATATTACTGTAATCAAAGTAGCATGAATATTTATGTGCTGAAGTAGTGGATGTATTTTTTTATTGTAAAAGCAAGTTCATCCGTCCAACTGTTTAGGTAATTCAATTGATAGCGAAGTTTTTTTTAGAATTTTTTTATGATTGAGGAAGTCCTTGATACTAATAGATGACCTGGTAAAACGAAGAATAATGATTCAAAGACGACTAAGCGATAAGGTTTTCTTCATTAAGTATTTGTTATAAAACTCTTTTAAGATTATCGTGCAAAAAAACGGCAGGAAGAAAACTTTTCAAGGTAGATATGCACCCTGTGGCAAATACCAGGGGAAGTAAGAAAGTATGATGAGGAAGAGGTTCAACATAACATGAAGATCCCCACGTTCATTCTTTTAAAGATTAAAGAAAATTGAGAAAATTACTAAACCTCTGCAAAGTCTGTCCTTACAAAATCAGTCCTTTCCTTTCTGGAACTTCCTCAGAATTCTCCAAAATTTATAATATTCGAAACATTTTACGAGCCGAATATCTCCTGTGTAAATACATTCAGAATATTAATTTAATAAATTTACTTCTATGGATAGAGATTTAACACTGAGTGAAATAATTGCATAATTTCCTTTGATGACAAACCATTTATAAAAGAAGAACAAGTAAATAGATGAAAAAGTTTGAGGATTTGAACAAAATTTCAGAGACGTCGGAGAATACAAAAGAAATTTCGAGTAAGAATTGAAAGCTATTGAATTTTGTGAAAGGAAGCGTGAATGATTTCCAGAAAGACAGGAAAAATAACAGTAAAAACATGATTTATTGCATGATCTCCTCCGATATGGCTGTTGCAGAAGGTTATCGGACGTTTATTTCCAATCATAACCTACAGAGCGGCAGAAATGTGCAAGATAAAAAGTCAAATTTAAGTAACAAGTCGAGTAACTTGTGAGTCTAACATGAGGCTCATACGAAATGGAAATAATAAAAAAAAAATCCCTTGACGTCAAACTCTGGACGTTATTGAATTTCTTCCATGCTGCCAGAGTTTTGAAAGCCATACAAATTAAATTTAGCTCATAATTTTTTCTCGATATGGATCTTCCGTAGCCGAAAGAAGTGGGTAATATCCGAAGTCCAATATCTTACCGGACTAGATTCGCGATTCACATGGAAACTCGGAAACTTTATGACGTCCCATCTTAAATTCCCATCAGTTTTATTCGTGATAGTCGATTTTGAGATTATATTAGTATTTCAGCATAATTTTGACAGTGATAGTGCGATTTTACTTTTAGGCAGAAAATAGCGAATGCTTTATTACTATGATTGATTTTCAATTAAATAATATATATGAGAATAAGATGTCTCATCTTATGGGCCAAATTTACTCTATATTTGACATTAGTATTTCAGCGTAATTTTGACAGTGATAGTGCGATTTTACTTTTAGGCAGAAAATAGCGAATGCTTTATTACTATGATTGATTTTCAATTAAATAATATATATGAGAATAAGATGTCTCATCTTATGGGCCAAATTTACTCTATATTTGACATTAGTATTTCAGCGTAATTTTGACAGTGATAGTGCGATTTTACTTTTAGGCAGAAAATAGCGAATGCTTTATTACTATGATTGATTTTCAATTAAATAATATATATGAGAATAAGATGTCTCATCTTATGGGCCAAATTTGCTCTATATTTGACATTAGTATTTCAGCGTAATTTTGACAGTGATAGTGCGATTTTACTTTTAGGCAGAAAATAGCGAATGCTTTATTACTATGATTGATTTTCAATTAAATAAACTATATAAGAATAAGATTATTTACCCAAATTTACTCTATATTAGACCTATTCGAACTATTACGGTTTTTTCTGTCCATTTTCTTCGTTTCAAGCTATAAATTCACGTTAATTTATATGCAGCAACAGTGCAGATCCGATAAATATTCAAAGTTTCGTGCTTTGCAACGGAAAAGTAGCATTGGAAGAGTTTGTGGATGTTGCAGCGGCTTTTTCTTGCCAAAATGTAATCAGCTCGTTTGTATTCTACGAAGCTTTCCAACTCTTCCGAGCATTGATTTTTCTGAAAATCGATTTAATTCGTTCATGGTTCGGTGGGAATGCGCTAGTGCGTTGCCTGTTACTGTAAGATATGAAGAGGACAGTTCGGGACTCCTTACAGATGAGTAAATGCCACGCTCGTGCGGTCCCTGTGTTACAAAAATGGCGTAATGACGTAAAATTTCGGAGATGTATTGAAGGAAAATTCAGGGCTATGAAGCAGTTGCATTAAATACCCTATTCTCCGTGACATTGATTGCATGCAGTGGATCTGAGTAAATACTCTTCAAATGAGGTCATATTCCAAATGACCTGAATATTTAGTTTTGAGAATCTTTCTCCAAAGTGACTTATCAAGTTATGATTTTGTTATTATATCAATGAATAATATTTAATTGATTAAAATGTAATCGAAATATAATAATAAAGTGTAAAATATGATTAAAACAATGGTAATAACAACGGGAATGCATGGATGTGTATCGTTTTAGCCTTAGTTAACTGTGAAATAACTCGATTCCGCCTTAATTCCGATAATGGTACATATAGGAGGAATACAAAAAATGCATTCATTGAGTCATATAATCAAGATAAGTGCAGTATAATGGAGGTTTCAGAAACATTTTTCATAGAATTAAATCAGGAGATACCGAAACGACTCCTATTATTCATCATCATTCATTCATTCAAATATATTTATCTCTATTCTATATAAAAAATAAAAATATTCACCCCATCAACATATGGTTATACGGAGCAAAAACAGAGGGTCTTGTACAATTCATGAAATATGATATTATACAATAGCTTATTCAAGTTTACTCTTATTTCGACAAAATTTTGTAATGCTATACTATGTTAATGATGTTATCTCAAGATTTTTATTATACTCTTTGTATTATCACAGCCAAGAACAAGACCGAGACAAAAACACAAATTAAAGGTAAATTTTCCTCTACCCCGTAGGAAAACAAATGAAATATATTTCATTCGTGAGAAACTACGGCAAGAACTCTCGAGTTGAATAGCACCAATTAAATCCAAAATGGCCCTCGACGGCGACAGTCAACTGTCAAATAAAGTGTCGCAAGAATTTTGGAAACCACTGTTTCTAATGGTCTCCAACCGGAATTCTCTCATCGAATTACTCCAAGATGGAGGAACTTTTGAAAATTCTTTCCCCTCTGAATCCTTCCCTCTGTCAAACGTCTCATCTCCGTCACTCAGCTTCCGCCAAGAACGGAAATTGAATCTCTCCTCTCATTCGAGAGATTAAGAAGTCCTTTGGAATTTTTCACCTCCGCCGCCAGCGCCGCGGACGGACGGGGAGGGAAATCACAAGCTCGAGAAGACTTCGACGCCAAGCACCGATGGAGCACCTTTTATTTTAATGAGCGAAAAAAGCCTCTTTCTTCGTCCTTTTACCGAACCGAAAGGGCGGAGGGACCGTTACGGAGGAATTTCTCGACGTCAAATGCCATCGGGCGACATTTCGAAAATCGCCCTTGAATTGAACTGTACTGACCTATCGAAACTCTTGATGTATCCACTTGCCCCGGAGACCTAATTATCGCGGAGTACCAAGTCCCTCCCTCTGGTGGTCGAGTAGGGAAATTAATTTCTTCATCGAGGGATTGTAATCAAGGCGGAATGCGCGTCTCCTTTGTCCGAATCCCGTAGTTCGCGAAGTTGCCCGCTTCCGATTCGTCGTCGCTGAAAAGAGCTCGCTCTGGCGGAAACTTTCGAAACGAATGCTACATGCATATGCATGCGGGACTGGACGGGATGAAACTTGTTATGAACGGGCTAATTAAATGAGAGAAGTCCGATCCATTCGCGTTTACGTCGAGATGGTCTCCAATTTTTCGAAAACTCTTTTGATGTTTCCAACTAGAGCTCGTCGCTTTGATCGCGCATACTTTTACGTTCTGGGAATGAACGGAAGAGGTGATGGAATTCCTACATCTTTTTGGAATGTGTTAAGGATTTGCCCTCGTTTCAAACTGTGCCTAAGAGTCGCTGCCAAAAGTATCCGGGTGGGGCTGAATGGGTCACTGGAAATTTACATTTAAAACGAAATTGAAGGATGCTTTGACCGGCGGAAGGACTTCACGTCTTCCATAATGGATACGTGTAAGGTGTTTAATTTTTGTTACATCCACCTGAAAAGTATTCAGTCCGGAGTCTGGTTTGAGCCTCAAACTCTTCACCATTAGCTACGAAGAGCTCTGGCGAGGGATTCAGGTTTACAGGGCAAAATTGGGAATGCACGAGCTTTCTTCTTTTGATACAGAATATTGACAGGGAAAAAAATTCAAGTAGGTGCAGCTTTACGACCCTTAGAATTACACTTGAAGCGTTAAAGGGAAATAGTTGCCAGAACAGATAATTATTTCTTCATTATTAGTAATTTTTCCGCGAAGTATTAGAGAAACCAACAGCAGTCAAGGGTAGATAGGGTGTTCAGTGTTTTACAACCCCTGCCATGCGCCAGTGGCGGTTTTCAGGGTTTAAATGTAAATTTATGCACTTCTCATTGTTTTGGTTAAAAATTATTATTCCATTATTCAACAAACTTTCTTTTTGGTTGCGTAACGAATTATTTTAATAAATATTGTGTTCCTTCTTTTGTATCATTGACAAAGGAAGAGCTTATACCTACTACTTAGGCAGAGCTACTCAGTTAAATCTCAATAAATATTCATGGGTATATAATATAGATTTTCATCCACTTTCCTTGCTTAAAGTTAGCCTAAAGTATTTTTTGCGGTAATGATACAATAATAGGCTTAACCTCGTATAAAAGCACTCATACTTATTACTTTGAAAGAAAACTACTCTCGAAATTTTCTATAATTCGATATGAAAGTTGGCGACTCGATCTTTTTTAAATTTATCGCGCTTGAGTTATATTTTGCAGAAAGGACGGGATAGGGTATAAAAGCGAAAAGCATCCCGATTCCGCAAAAATATTTACAGAGACCAGAGGTTTTTCGAAGAGATTAAATTTTCTGCTAATTCGATGTCGCGCTCAATCGTGCGGAAATTTCCGCAATATTGCCGCGATTTAGATACGAAAACTTGACGCGATGATCCAACCAGTTTTTGATTCATTAAGTCTCCACATGCCTCCCTCTGCTGATAAATTATCATCCTTGACCTTTCTGAGAATCAAACGAACTGTACGATGATGAAATCCGATTCAGCTTGCTAGGCCTTCTCTTCACACCAAAGTACTCCATTTTTCCGATTTTTCTAAAAGATAAGCTATGAAATTTATCTTTAATTAATCATGTATTTAACTTAACTTAATTAATCATGTATTGCAATTAACATAATTTCATGCTTAGTTAATTCGATAACATCGATTAGGTGATTCGTCCGATAACTAGAAATTATGTCAAAAGCTCTCGTTTTGAATAAAAATTATAAATATAAAAATTATTACTCTAGATAATAGACGGAATAATGTCATATAATAATTATAACTATAAAAATCAAATCTAACTATATATACAATTAAATAAAAATAATTTAATTTTTGACTGAGTCGATGCCATAAGAACCGTCAGCAACTTCTATTTAATCGTCACTAATTTGGTAATAGAAATATATTTAGAAGACCTTCACAAAGTTTCTTAGTAAAAACCATCCGCATCTTTATCATTTATACTCTATTATTATCATTATTATTTTCACCACCGTGTTAGCTCTGACGAGGTAGTATTTAAGCCGAGTTTTGAATAGAACCACGCTCTTCACTATGCAATACTTAGGAGAAGACAGAAATAATACCGCGATAATAAATATTTTAATATATTGGGTATGGAGACAGTCTGCATCACATTTATCACATTGGGGAGGAAAATTACTCTGTAACCACCCACATTCAGCGGGTCATGCAATATTTTAAATAATCATAGATTGATAAAGAGGATGTATCAACTCGATAACGTTACTATTGCTATTAACAAAAGTCGAACCTCCACCATAATAGTATGTCTACAGAATATTTCAAAGCACAACTTCAAATTAACATCACCGATCTTATAATACAACTGCTCATTAACGATTTGAAGAATTTATACTTTGAGACTGCATTTCCATACCCACAAAGATTTCGTTGCACAATTTTACATTATCACTGTTATCATGGTTTCTATTGATAGATAAATTGATTCATCAAATATTTAATTTATTATTATTATTTATTATTTATTTATATTCAACCTTCAGTTACGGAGATTTTTTTCCACAAATCAAATCTTTCTTTTTCGTTTTTTCTCTTTTTTTATTCTCTTAGTATTATTTTACATCTTTAAAACCATGTATCTTCATACGAGGTTAGGTGGAAGAGAGGCCTTCTCGGGCCTAACCTCGCCTAATAAAGGGTCCAATAAATAAATAATAAATAAATATTAAAGAATTGATTTATTGAGGAATTGCTTCTAAATCAGCTTGGCAAAGATTTGCTGCGAGTCCAAGAAGAATGAATTAAAGAATTGAGAGATTGTAACTTGTATTGCTCTTACTTCTGCTAATATTTTCAACAACCACATCTGATTCGACGATAGCTGCGTTTCGTTCGACGGAAATCTGTGACACTAAGTACTTCAACCGGAGTCCTGTGGACATTCTGCAGACATTTCTATCCCTAACCGTGACGCAAATGCGGAATTAAGTCTCAGCTTGAGAGACGTTTCGAATCCCTGCTGTTCTACTTAATTGGAAGTTTTGATTTCGTCGGCGTATAAATAACCGAAGCCGCTTTTCGAAATCGATGGATTGGAAAGCGAAATTACTTCCGAGACGGAAAACTTCCTTATACATGCGTCCCCAGAGAAAAGAAAGCTTTCGATTGAATTTCCCTGACGTTAAAAGACAAGCAAATAATTTGATTCGTCCACCTTTTTCATCGTGCTTTTAAAAGCTTCCCTTTTTGGATAGGTGTTTCTAAAATGGTATGAGTCGACTAGGACGGCGGGTAAAGTGATGAATATCCTCTGACAAAGCGATTCTCTCGGCCTTGCGCCCTCGTGCAAGAATATTCTCAAAATAAATGTATATTTTTTAGGAAAGTAATGAGAAGAGCTCCATTTACTTTTAAAATAACGGTGAAATATTTTGAGATTATACTGATGGATTGGATCATGAGGTAGTACTATAGTTATAGAAGTGGTATTTCGCCCTTGCCGTTCTCTATGAGCCCAAGTGCTATGAATGGTAGACTTTCACGGAGGTGTATCGCAGTACTCAATGAATAGCACGTTTCATAGCATTCAATGAAGATTGTACTAAAGGAGTTCAGCATCAGGCCTACATCATTATCTTTCATGTTATCGCAGCCTGAGATAGTTTGCGCAAGGTAGATTTTTCTCCATCCACACATCAAAAAACGTACGAAAACTTTCCCCTTATCAATATATGTTACCAGGAGTGCTATACTGCATATAAATATAAAAATAAAGTGTTATTGAACCTATTGTGTTGTCACGTTCTACAAATTACTTTCAATACTACGATAAAAATGCCTTTCAGGCCATGTAGTATTTGACCAGGAAATGGGTCACAGAGTTGGAAATGGCGTTTGTCGCAAACATCCTAAAAACAGCTGAGAAAGATAAAAAAAATTTCGACTCCTGCGGCAGCTACGTTGCACTACAGATTCGAAAATTTTCACCGCCAAATTATGACCTAGAGTTGAGAATTGCACTCCAATGTGCACTTAGGAAATTAAACGAATAAATTCTGCCAATTCAGGCTTCAAATACTCGCGATTCATATGCAACGGGAAATAATGTCTAGGCCAACATCAACAAATACACTCCTGAAAAACTGCGCATAATAATATTAATTCATGGAATATTTATAAGTACGGATTTATTTGGAGAGTATTTTTTCTTTGAGGACCATTCTTACAATTCTCTCATATTCACACGTTAACATTATTTCCGAAAGAGGATTTGAATCCATGATTCACCCAATTCACATGTCGAACATATACAATCATACCCTCTTTCTTTAAAAATCTAGTAATACTGGGTGCATATATTTTGATTTAATTCTGAAAAATTCCATTTGGATACTGACGAGTACGAAGAATGATAATAATATTTGTCACAAACAGGCTTTTTCTTTAAATAAATACTTCTGAGCATGAAATTTTCTCCGCAAATGAACTTTATAATTAAAATGAGCATTTCCCTGGTTTTATCCGATCGATTCTAAAATCAGATCGAATATAATTAAAACAGAGCGCGGCGTCATCATCTTTGGCTTAATTAACCTACTTTTATAAGGTTACAGTTATGATTAAATTGCTGTACGTGGAACAGAATCCACAATTCCATATTGCTCAGATTAAATGGTTGTGATTAATACAAATGGTGCATTCAAAAATTTCCTGAGAGCCATTCTAAATAAAAATTAAAGACAGATGAATATTACCCTTCTCGATACTATGGAGATTTTTTTGTCTCTTTATTTACTTCTAAATAATTAGATTACATTTAACATGATTAATGTGAATTCATGCTATTTTTTAATAATTTTAGCAATCTCAGAGGGATCTTACATTGATACCTTGTAAAATAACCACAAATATGAACGTATAATATACGTTCATATATTATAGTATAGTATATATATATCATATACGTTCATATATATATAATATACGTCGTATATACATATAAGAAATGAGACAGATATATAGCTTGTGAATATCATAGATCATACTGATTCCTTACGGTATATTTATATACTTATAGAGATGTTCTGTACCAAATAATGCTGCTCAGGATTATTATTAACAAAATTGCAGGCGAAAGTTGAATCATTTTTTAGTGGCATCGTGTCTTAAAATAGATATTGATCATAAAAAAATATTATAACACTAATCTAGCTCATAGGAACAGATTACAGTTATACCGAGTGACCCTTCCATGGTTTTTTGCTCTTTCTCCAAGTAGACTTAAAAACGTTTTAATAGTAGTAGGGGATGCAATTAACAATTAAAAATTGCAATTAACTCAAAATGGTTACTGTCCGTTCATAATAACCAGCGAAAAACTTTTAGCTTGATTAAAAGAAACTTCTGCTTTTTTGGCAGTCTTCGCGTAAATTCATGAATTGGTAACTTATGAGAATCAGCACATCCGCTAAAGAATGCTTGAGATGTATATGCTGACGAATGTGGTCCTAAACGAATTATCATCTCCAGCCAAGAAGTCTTTCTACATCTCATATCCTCATCATATCAACTGCAGGCTTAGCAAACACTGAAAGCTGCATTCAATATTCGCTAATACGATGCAGCCGATTCCCTTCTTAATCCCTCTCACGATATCCCCGATTCGAGCGATATAAAAATCCGATTGCGCCATTCCTCGAGAAAAATTCGCCCGAATCCTCAAGAGCGTCCGTAATAGATTAATTCCGACCATCTGCCACGTAAAGCCGTATGTTTCGGCCGGAAAGAGTTCTACGTTTTTCTCAACTTATAATTCCTTCATCAGTAGTCTCTCCGCGTCTCTTAGGTTCACAAAAAGATTATCCAGGGATGGAACGAGAAACCCTTTTCACCAGAAAGGATTAAGAGTGTCGATGCGCGGAGATAATGCGTTTAAAAGTTTTAGGGAAAAACTTTTGGATGAAATCGAATGTAGGTGGGGAATTAACGGAGTGAGCTAAATTACGAGGGCTGGACGTCGCAAGAAAATGAGGCGTGGAATGAGGTGGAAATGGAGAAATTCCTTTCTCAGGATTTACTGTCCAAATTTCAACGACTTTTTACGACAAAATGTACCAGTGACGGTGAGAAAATTTAGTATGCTTCCACACTATCATACTTTATCCAACATCATGAATCTTATGGCGCCGATTATTACTTACGGGGGAATGGTGCACGGTTCGTACTGTTTTATCAGGAATCAATTTTACTCATTGCTGATGGTCTTCAAAATCAGTATCGCTAACTTTCTTTTTCTATGCAAAAGTCACAACATCTTGCGCCATTCCCCCTTCAGTAATACGAGGGTGGTCTGAAAAGTTTCCGACCCCAGATTTTTCGGAAATCTTCAGAAAATTTTCAGAAATTTTTGGAAAACATGTCGAGAAATGGCGTAATGTCGGAAACTTTTCTGACTACCCATGTACATGGGGCCATTTGATTTATGTGTTACGAAGTGTTATGACGATATACGAAGTATAGCTATGGTGAACTTGGACAGTAATTCCTTTCTGAGGATTTACTGTCCAAGTTTTAAAGATTTTTTTTCTTCTGTCCAAATTTTAAATACATTTCAGAATTAAATATACCAGTGACAACGAGAAAATTTACTAATAATTTTAATAAAGGACTTTATTAGGGCGATATTGAGACTTGGGATGCTGGTTAAATTGCTTTCTTATAAATAATTGCACTACAAAGACAACATTTCAGGACAAGGGTGCAGGACCTATCTCCAACGTAAGACTGGACGTTCCACTCGGTCATTGGTCGGCATAGAAAAAGATAACGCTTTCTATTAAATCATAAAGCCAACTTGATTAGAATAAAAGTAAATTGAATTCTAGTAGTTCAATTCTTACATCTATCTCTTTTTCATCTGAGGTAGACTGAATAGAAAGAGATAGCTAGCAAAAGTACAAGAATAAAACTAATATGTGGATTAAAATATCTAAGCTGGGAGCTCAGGAAATAATT
The DNA here is from genome assembly GCA_036926295.1 of Pachydiplax longipennis. Lineage (NCBI taxonomy): Eukaryota > Metazoa > Arthropoda > Insecta > Odonata > Libellulidae > Pachydiplax > Pachydiplax longipennis. The sequence continues at coordinate 38,398,789 of JAVFKF010000009.1, read as the reverse complement.
TGCAGAAATATACTCACAAGAAGGGGAGTACGAAAAAACTGAGAAACCTGCAGATAGGAAACTGAATTTTAAGATGAAAGTGAATGAAAAGATTCATGAGAGACAAGAAGAATGTTGATAAAATTTTTACAAAAAAGAAAGTATAAATACATATTCACCTCAGACATTCAAAAAGAAATAAATTATCTTCGCAAATGACAAATGACACAACTTACACTTCACAGTTCACACTTACACTACAATACTATCATACTTCATCCAACATCATGAAGAGGCCACGTAAATCTTACGGCACCGTGTATTCCTTACGGGAGAACGGCGCGCGCTGTTCTCGTTATTCTATCAGAAATCAATTTTACTCTATGCTGAATGTCTTCAAAATCATTATCTCTAACTTTCTTATTCTATGCAAAAGTCGCAACTGCTCGTGCCACTCCCCCGTAACAAATGCACTGGGCCATATGATTTACGCGGTCTCTTTATGCTGTTGAAAGAAGTCTAATTGTAGTGACCGGCACTGTTACCATGGTTACACCAAGAAAAATACAGTATTGTACGAGGAATTGTTTTAGGCAACATTTTAATGTAGAAAATATTGGAAAGAAGGCCAAATTACATGTCAAAAACATTTCTACCACTAGGCGACCTTTCAATAAAAAGTAACCTCCCGTTACAAGCACATATGCCTGTCAATCCTGCCTCCTTTTCTACAAGTAACAGCAGATCATTGAAATGCTTTGAAAACGTCTCTAATACTCGTATTTGATATCTTTATATTGAATTAGTTTGTCAGAGAAACGCATTCAAATTCACAAATAATTGAAAATATGCAAAAAGGAATGGGTGACCGGATATCCGAGAGCGTAACAACATAGGTAAAGTTGGTTGCATACAAAGGTACAAACATACATACATAAACAAGGGTTAAAAAAGTTTGGTCACAACTTCATTGGTCGGATTGTAGTACGTTAGGGACCGTCGTCTGTATTTCAACAACGAATTAACCCCTTTTTCTCACACTCACACAGTAATGGTAATGTCGCCCTCCGACACACCAAATTTAAATAAATACGTTTTACAATGATTTGAGTAAAACCTAATTAACAGAAACAACGAATAGCAACTGGAATTTAATGGGAATAGCAGCTAATTGAGGATATTGAGTCCGAATTAGGGTTAGAGAGAAAATGGAAGTATGTATGTAGAACGGTAGTTGACACAATGTAAGAAGTACAAATGATCAATCAATAGTGATGCAACGAAATACGCAAAAGTGTTGAAATTCGCAAAAATAAATAAAAATTTCATGATTACACGAAGAAGTACTAATAAATAATTACAGACTTTTCGCAAACACTAAATTTTAGACCGAAGAAAAAATAGAAGTGAAAAAAATGATATGACGGACTCGAGCACAGGTCCACTCCCACTTTCCAGGCATATATTTCCGGCAGAATACTTACTAGGAGACCTGGGTTCGAGTCTCAGTCATGTTGCTAATTTTTCACTCCCATTAAATCTTCGGTTTAAAGGCGCAAGTCTCCTCGTGCAAAGTAACGTACCTTCTCCTTAACTCCAAATTTTGCATCGACAATACAATCGGATTTCGCACGACTTATTCACTACCTCAAGCGGTACACTAGTGCTTCGCGGCACAAAGTTTGGAATTCGCTACTCTAGATTGAACGTCTTTTCTGCGAGAATGAATAATTAGAAAAGACGGGATTTTGATTTTCAATTTCGTTACTCGCGGAAAATAATGCCAAACCATCTGGAATCTTATTTTCCCATCTCTATGAATAATTCAATGCAGAATATATTCTTGGGGTATATGAGAATGTTTTCTTGGCATGAAGTTTGTTTTTTAATTGGATTATTTAGGAATGACAAACGGAGTTGTGACGGTAACTGCCAGACTCGGAAAGCCTCAAATCCGTGATAACGAGGGAAACTTTGAGGCTGTTGAGAATCTTGAATTCGTTTCGCGATAATGGACCCTTAAAGAGATTTATTTACGGGGAAATTGAACCTTTGAATGCCAAAAGCGTAGATCTCTATGAAAAGAACTTTTGTTTCTTATTCTTATTCATCTGAAAATTCCATTACGTTTGCAATATGAAAATTATTACAACTTTAAAGGAGGATAAAAGATAACTAATATTAGTGGATTTAATTGAAATACTAAATAAGGAAAACATTCAAGAAGTTAAAGGATAAAATGTGTAGCAGAGAGAAGGAGAAAATCTAAAATATTGAGCCATTAAAAGGTTTTCCCGAGCGTGATTAAATTCCTTTGATTCAGAACGGCCATTTTCCCAGAAGAAAGGAAATTTCCGAAGAAGAACGTAATTCTTGACGGTGGAAGAGCAACGCTGAGGGAAAATAAATTTTCATTATCGTTTGCAGGTGATCGTTAAAGAGGGAGAAATGCTAAGGCAATATTAAAACATTAAACTAAGACAAGAAATTCGAAGGTAACTTGAGCGGATCATATATTCATCAAGGGGATTTAGGAAGGATAAATTGAATTGATAAATGGTATATTCACAGCCTTAAGTAAATTGGAATCATAATTTCAAAGGGAAACAACCACCTAGCCTTTTCTACAGAATTTACCTTTTAATCTCATTCACTTCGTTTCATTCTTATTCCTAATTTTCTCCTATATTTCATATAACTCATAAAATCAACGTAATCATTTTTTACATACTTATGATGCAAGAACTTGAAAACTCGGGTAGAGAATTAAATCATTCCTATAAATGTGTATGACGATCAGCTTAATGTTTTGATTTTGCAGGCATTCGGAATTTCTTATTGTATATACCTTTAACTTATCAAATGAACCCATTAAGTATCCAAAATTTCGCATAATTTACTATATTCATCAATATTTAAAAAAGTTTAAATTTAAAATTACCATATCATTCATGAGATGCTTTATCATACGAGTATTTACTTTTGAAATTGGTAGTTTATGATCCAATTGGTTGATAATTCCTGGAATTCTGAATCATTTCGAAGACAAAAATATTTAAAAAGAACTAGCACATCTTGATTTTCATTATTTTAAAATATTAGCATTATCTGCTCTAGCATTTTAACTCCTATGTTGAAAATAAATAAGCTATGGTTATTCTACTTTTGGAAACTTTCCTCAATTCTTATATACTTTGATAGCTTTTTAAATAGCAAACGTTTTCGTTAAAAATTTCTGAAAAAAAAACATTATAATTAATATTTAACTATCACTATCTATTATACTACTGCGACTAATAAATTTTAAACTATCAATAGACTTCGCATGTTTTTGATTAACATCTTCAATTGGGAGGTTTTCTTCAGAGATAGTTTTCTCCTAAGTGCTTGACTGTTTTTAGTTCACACAGCAATTTCTTCCTTCTTTTCTCTTTTTATTGCTTCAATTTTGTCTATCTTTACCTTCTCATAAAAACAAATAGTTAGTGGTAAAAGAAGACTATACATTCTCAATCTCCCTCTTAATAGTGTCATATTATTATCACCGATTCCTGAATGAAATGCATAACAATAAAAAGCTAAGCTGCAAAAATCCGCAGCCATTCCGTCCCAGCGTAAAAAAATAAACCGTTAGCTAGATAGACGAGAACCGTCGGAAAACAAATTTACGTAACATTAGCTCAGGAAAATTCCGCAGTAAAACTATAGCGAACCGCCAGCACTTTACAGGTATCGGATATCGATGCATCACCTCCATCCCACGGATCGTAATCCAACGCTAGATTGCACGGAGCAAACCCTAGGAAAGATGGTAAGCCGTGCCAGCATCCCCGAAGGCTCGGACATATCGATATCGCTGCCTATCGAACCTCGAATCGAACACGATCCCTCCATTCCAAGGATCTCCTTTATCCCGAGCCTTGACACAGATATTCGCGAAAGCGGGAATTTTATGGCATTATCCCCGCGACACCTCCGTGGGAGGCTGCGAAGCGTCCCTTCCGACAAAGATTTGTTTCCCGGGGCACTTTTAAAAAATGTACGGCCGCCGTCGCCTCCCTAGGGGCATACTACCTTTGGTCGCGAATCCCCCACTGTCATCCGTGCACTCTCCCTTTCCTCCTATCTCATCCGCCTGCATACGTTCGTTTCATTCCTGCTGGAAACCGATTCGATATTCCCGCGGACAGGAAGATGAATCAGGTGGAGTTGGAGCCACTTCACGCAACGGCGCACGGTGGGTTCGATTCGAAATGTGATGGCCAAAAATACGGATGTGGTTTTTCTGAGTTAGGACTTTGAAACTTCGCATGACTAGTCCTGATTTAATTTTGCATACAACTGTGCAAGACATTTGCGCTCATTACTGCGTTTTGAAATTATACACAGGTACTAGAGTATCAAATTTCGCGAAAATTCCCGATCTTTGATTTTTCGCGAAATTCTTCAAGCCTAAATGCATATTAAGAAAGTCATCGGGATTCCATATAATAAACATATATTTTATCCTTTACAGTAGTCGGTTTCAATGACCACAGTTGAATATTTGCACACTTCACATAACAAAATGGTGGACCCTTATTTTAGACCGACGTTTTTTTTTACCTCGAGAAATGTAGTAGAAATAGATATTGATGGACATGAGGTAACATATGACAAGGTATTCTTTGGTGCTTTCTGAAGAAGAATTTGAAGGGAAAAAAGTGAAGAAGAGAATAAAATTGAAAAATTTCGTTAAATTACGATACCCAGTGGATGGAAAATTTCTTTTACGTCACATGCCATATATCAATAAATATATTTGAAATATATCATCTCTAAGGCATTTGTTTTCTGTATACTTTCGCATGTTTAATTAACGAATTCGCACCAGTCTAAGACGTTACATTGCCTTCTGGGCTACTGAAGAAGATAGAGTTCGTCATACAAACGTAAGCAATACTCTCGGCTAAAATTGGATTGTATAATCTAGATATGTTTATCAGCGGACGATAGTTCTTTGAACTGTGTGAAGCACTTCAAAGAAATCACCTAAAAAGAGCGTTATCTCTTAATTAAATCTTGTTGGACTTTCTACCGGCTACGTCTCGTGTATAATGTATGACAACTTTCCATGTGCTATCTTCTGTTGTTCCCTCATATATGCACAATGCAACAAAAAACTTAAATTTAAGTATTTAATCTTTTGTTCCCATCTCAGATATTTTTTGAAACAACTGTTGGATTTGATTTTCTATTTATTAAGACATTTCATGGGACAATCATTGGTTATAATTTAACATTCATTTATTTTTTGAGGAGTTTCCGAGATAGGGATCGACTTAAAATATGGTTCGTCTTAGATATGTGCAATTATGTTGATATATACAATAGGATATTTTAACAATTATATAACAGGATTATACGAGCTATGCACTCGCAATTCGAAGTTTTGAATACTACGATCTGCTTATTCGTAGCACAATCAAACACTACGCAGGATGGTTTGAGGCTCACTGTTTTCGGATTCGATACTCTCTTATTCGTAAAAGGCATAGGTGAATCCGGAGGGATGTTAGTAGGGAAAATAATTTAAAGTAATTTGCAAGTAGTCCTGCTGAGAGTAAGTTGATGTGGTATACGATGTCTTAGCATGTAAAATTATAATCTCAACAAGCCTCTATAACCACGGATCGGTTTCTAATTTTTTTCCTCTCATAAAATATCAGGATTTTCTTATTTCTTTATTCTTTTTATATTGTTTATTTTACCTTCTACAGTTTATTATTTTCTTCCTTTTATCATTTAAATGTAAATATCTAATTATTCTCTTTCTCGTTTTGTATGATATTATTGCTAAGTCTTCCTGTTTTTTTTTTAATCTCATTAATCTGATTTCATCACTAAATTTAGTTTTCCTATCGGTAGATTTCGCATGTTTTCCACACCCCTTTTTGAGGGTGTTTTCCTGCAGTGAAAATTTTTTTTTCTAAGCACTTTGCTTAGGTTTTCTGTACTGTTTTTTCAAGCTGTTTCTTTTTTAAATTTATATGACGAAGGGTTAGATGTAAAAAGAGACATTATAGTCTCAATCTCGCCCTAAATAAAGCCCATTATTATTGTTATGACCAGTAGTGATAAGGAATTGCCAAAAAATTGCGCATACATTTTTACTTAAGATTATATAAATGTTATGTTTATCAATTGCGATTGCGAAGCGATCAGAAAAGCAAGGCTAAATCAGCACAGAAGCGTAAAAGATTACGATGTCTGTGCTACGCTCGAGTAAGTCAATTAAGACAAGAACCGGCCGCTCGTGTCTGACACGGGCAAGACAGGCTAGTGGTCAACTCAGAGGTTACGGCCCTGTTCTTGTAAACCAGGGATCGGAAATTCGCCTCACAAGAGGCAACTATTGTTTCCCTGAAAAGTTGGTAGATTAACTATATGCACATTATCATATATTATAAGGATGGAATTAATGTCGAAATATTATCCAAGAATTCCTGTTTATCTATTTTATAATCATATAATTCTAAGGCAGACTTTCTAAAGAGTAACTATACGACGAAACTATCCACATCTATTACCACATTTATTCCTTTCACTTTTTCTTTTGCTTTTATTTATCAGTCCTTTCTTTCAGTTCATTCTACCACCCCTCTTCTCTCGACCCCTTTTTGGTACTCTTCAGAGCCTTTCTCCGCTCTCTGAAGCGAAGAGAAGTTTAATATTCCTTTCAACAGCTTGTATGCCCGTTCCATTCCAAGTCCTTCTGACTCTCAACTTAAACTTTCATTTCACACCCTCTTGATCTGATACAGCAAGGAAGGAAATAACCGAAAAATCAATTTGATAAGGCTTCAATCGAATTATTTTCTCCACTCTTTCCTGCAGCAATCGTGATCGATGCATCGCCCGGAATTTTTTTTTTTCGTTTGAATGATTTTCATTACTTCAAGTGTAACACATCGACGTTCAATAATATTGACTATAAATTTCTAAAGCCTTTATAAACATGAAATAAGTCACGGAGACGTGAAAAATGAGTACTGACAAATACTGTTTCAACATTAGACAATTTTTGTTTCTCTTAAACGATCTCGGTCGAAAGATTTGTATAGAATTAGATCGCAGCAGGAGATAAAATTATTACCCCTACTCTATTGATTAATTTTAATTTTCCCTATTTCTAAGGAAAAATCGAGCGATCGATCGTTAGTAAAACGTCGATGCCGATGTCATTTTACAAAAAAATGTTAATCATTTATTAGATTAATTTTAAGAAAAGTTCGAAAACGGAATCAGAATAAATTAGGGTAAAGGTTTGAACGTTAATGGGCAAAAAATATATCTCTGATAGTATTATTTCCTTACTTCTGCATTAATTTGTATAATAGCTGCTGAACGTTAAAAGGCAGAAAATGATTTATCATATTATTATTACCTTATGTCTGCATTATTTTGTATAATAGCTACTTTACAACACTTTTTAGTTAAGGATGATATCCGAAGTTCCCTTAGATGGAAAATAAAGTCTCCTCCGTAAAAATGTTGCCCTCCTTTATTTTTCGAACGACGAAACCAAATCTTCAACATCTACCCTTTTTATTACAATGTAAAAATTCTTTATGTTGCTGTATAATTTTCACAAATAACTAAGGAAGTATGGTATTAAGTATCATATTATACAGGTTCTGCCACCATACATCTATTTTTACCAATAGAATATTAATCATTTGACTTTTGGCACAGGATATAGAAAAAATTATCTTTCATTCACTTTTTCCTCAATCTTATTCAAGGCTGTGATACTGGGAGTATTACTAAGTTTGTGCAGAATTATGGCATTCATTTCATTCACTCTTCACAGAACACTGTTTTGTATTCATAGGATCATGGCGCTGCCCTTTTATAGACTTCTTCCGTTAGTATTCTAGCTAGCACAGTGAGGAAAACAAGGATAACCTACCTCACTCCTCACCCCGTCTAGCAAGTCTCCAGGGCTTTTGTTATCTAATATTGTAGGGACCGTTGCTCAAAACCGGCCTCCGACCTGAATAATTCAAGGGCGAAAACTGATCTGAGAACACGTCTCATAAATAATCTCCCATCAACCGTATCAAAACAAAGGGGAGACCGCCGTCTTCTCTCATACTCAGACGTCGAGAGAGAAAAACAAAATCAATACCGTCCTTATCTCTCATCAGTCCAAACAGCCCTGAAAATTTGCCCCGTAAGCTTCTTTCGCGGATTTATCCTCGCAGACAGACGGAAAGAAAGCGAAAACGTGGTGCCTTTCGGAGACGGCGGAAAAATTCGCCGCTTTGATGTCCTCTCTGCAGTCTCCTTTGCCATTCTCTTTCTCAATACCGTTCTCCTCTCTTCAGAAGTGCAGCCGCTTAAAAGAGTCGCCCGTTTTGTCTCTCTTTGGGAAGCGGCAGAGAGCAAAGAGAGTCTGGGAGTGCGTGAGGGGGATGCTGAAGGCGCTGGAAGATGTGAATGCGGCGGAGGGAGGTTCTGAGGGAGCGATAATTGTGATGGAAGAATGGAGAGAGGAAAATGAGAAGGTAGGAGACAGAGTTGGAGGTAAAACGAGGAACGGAGGTAGACTGATTGTGAGTCCGAAGGTACCAAGAAAAATATTCGGTCGCTTTCCTTAATTATTTGTTTATTATATAAAACCGCTTGTTGTTTTCTTTTATTATTTGTTTATTATATAAAGCCGCTTCTTGCTTTCTTTTATTATTTGTTTATTATATCACAACGGTCCCTAGAAACAATATTTGGTCGCTTTCTTTTATTATTTTTATCATATAACAATGGTACCAAGAAATAATATTCGATTACTTTCTTTCATGATTTGTTTAGTATATAACACCGCCGCTGTTAATCGCAAGGACAGGTGGCCATGTTAACCTATACCACAATCATCACATACATAGCCTGTAAATCGCCTTTCGGCGTGTGGCACGGGGTGCAAGCACCATGACTCTACTTTCCTATTCCATTAATTTCGCGTATCGTTCTCAGAAAAATGGATACTTGAATCGGCAGGCTCTAGCATCTATTTCTCTAATCTTTCTCACGGTATCAGAGCGGCCTATATAACAAGGAGAGCGTATAATATCGGCTACATCTTCTGTAAACTTACTCCGTCTGAACTTATCGAGTTAATTAATTCTCTGACTGTGCCTCCTTTCTTCTAAAGATTCCAATCCTGCCTCCTTAATTGCAAAAAATAAGTAAACAAGACATGTAAATTTATAAAAAATAATATAAAACAATATAAAATCAGGAAAGATTATATAAAAATATACAAAATTAATCTATGAAATAGAATAAAAATATGTAATATATAAAATTATATAAAAACTGATATAAAAACTAGCATAAAATTGATATAAAAGATACCTTTCTTTTGTGCGTTCTCTGTCTACTCGCATGAAACAAGTCTGTGGAGAAAGGATCGATTTAAATGAAACCTTGATTCGGAAACGTTTACGTCTGCAGCTGAAATTAAAATTCTGAAATCTTTGTTAAGCACTCCGGAAAAGGGAGTATCCAACGCATGGAAGCAGTTCAAAGAATCCGCAAAAATGTTTCCCCAGCGTTTATGCCTCAGAAGTCTACTCGCGGAAGTTATCGAGGTTCTCAAAGATCAAAGATTAATGAAGTAAAAGGATAACTCATTACGGTCAGAATTAAAATTTCCATTAAATATAACTTCTGGGTTGAACATTTAATTTTGGTTACGACATGTAAAAGAATAGGATTAATTAGGAACAGAAATTCTTCGTCGTATCTCAGATAAAATAAGAACCATATAGGTAAATCATAAATATGAATTAAAAACACGCCTTTTGTTAAAAAATGGAGAAGTACATCCGATATATCGGAGCTCAAAATAAGAAAATCCGAAAATTTCCAATGCACAAATCTCGATTACATCAAAAATTTGAGTGCAAGCTGAATGAGAAAAGAAACTTCAGTACTCCTGGAGATTTTCTTATGCGGTACAAGCAGTTATCATAATTGATGGAGTCCAGAAAAATGATGTATTAATACAAGAAAGAGAAAAGGTATGAATTGAATTCTCAAAGCTTTTTCTTTGAATGTAGTACTAAATTCTCGAGGAAAAGAATTTGAGGATGGTATATTTTGGCAAATCGACCCGCTGGATCAAAATGTTTCAAATTGAATTTGCCATTATTACCACAAAAATTTGTATAAGCAGTTTTCTGCCTTACTATTACCTATATCGTAATACTTGATGAGTCGTAATACACTCAGAATTACTGGTGCTCATAGACCTACGGCGTACATACTTTGTTAATGCAGGAGACGGTCTCTGCCTTCAATATTAAAGAGGTAGAGATCCTTATCGACGAATGGAGTCTTCAGTTTCCTCTCGGTGGATGCTGAAATCGCATTCTCTTTGATGGGGCTCTTCCTTATATGTCTTGACCATCTATCATACTTAGTGTTTCATTTACTGCTGGGTTAGCGTTTAATAAAGACTCAAACAATTCAAGACGAAGAAAATTTTTCCTATGCAGTAGAATTGTATCATGTCCAGAGAATAATGTAATGTTTACAATTTCAACTCGGTAATTAATTAACAATCGTGAGAAAACATAACATTATGGCGATTTGAGAGTAGCCTTGCGAGCTTCTAACTTTTCTAAAACCGATTTATCATGACGTTTAAACGTATAAAATCAACTTAACAAGCGTTTACGACTTAATTTCGTGATAATTTGGTATAGTTATACAGAATATTCAGTTTAAACAAGAAATTAGTTCTTTGAATAAACGATCAAAAAAATTTAATCCTTGTGAATTCTGTCAGAATAGGATTCTTTGAGAAAAAAACCGAAAAAGTAAGAAAGAAAAATTTCTTTTAGCAACTCTTTCAATCTTCCTGGAATAGGATTCATAAACTAAAAACGCTAAATTTTTCTCGTCGACATAACTCATCTCGGCGATAAAACTATGACGCGTTAAAGACTAGTAATTATTCAGTTGAGAAGGTTTTATTCCTTAGGAACGAGTTGCGAGTGGCTTAAGTTCATCGACACTCGCCTTCATTAACCTCAGGTTTATCTCTTTAGAGTTGAGTAGGGTTTTCATATCTCAGCCATAAAATGCGAAAGACGTAAAAGAGGATGGTGAAATTCACTCGAGAGGAAGAAGCCTCTTTATCTCAGAGAATAAGAGAGACTCATCTTTAGCATTAACAACGCGAACTAGGGTACTTCTGAGCTCACTGCGTGACTTCACCATGCTCGGCGATTTCCTTGTACAAATTTTCTTCAAGAATATTATGTAATACTATGGACCTTTCCCACTATCCTGTGACAAGATGAAATCGCTGAATATTAATGATCCTTAACGATATCTCGCGGCTCATTATGCGTGCGCAGATCTAAAATGTTTCGCACTTTGCAGAAATTTTTTCGGCAAACATTCCTCGGTAGAATCAAAGACAAACTTTGTTTGAAAAATCTCATGGAGAAACGGGCATGAATAATCCAGTTTAAAAGTTATAGAACATATCCTAGCTGTACACTTTAATGTTCTACGTCACCTTACTTCCTTCCCTTCGTTTGAAAGATCGTTATTCAGGAATCGTTGGTTACCTCGTAATTGGGTCTTCTTTTTTATTTCTTTGCTTTTAAAAAGGGTTTTTGGGATTTTGGAATTGAAACGACTTTCAAACATTTCAAAGATTCAAATTCGAATCTGCTCGAAAAAATCTAGTCATAGATTTTAGATCATCTACAATTCTATTTGTATTTCATATTCTACGTTATATTATTATATATTAGGCTAACCAGTTTCTCTTCGTTATTTTGACACCAACGACGATTAAATTACTCTGGATTAATTAAGAAAAGTTTCAGTTTTGTAATTATGTAGATATGATTGCCTATGAGTTAATTTCCATTTATGACTCAAACTGGATTCGAACTAAGACTATGTTTCATAACAAGATTCCCGATTCTATTCGAGATTCAATTTTAAAGAAGACTGAAGATTCATGTCTACTTTAATGCTTAATTTATGGCCTCTGGCAACGAAATAAAATTATCGATGTCTTAATCTCCAATAGTAAATAACTTTATTGATGATTATAGAAAACAGAATAATTGGCGTAGTCGTATCTCGTATTTCTTGCAATAAAATGTAGTTACGAAATTATTCAATCTAGTTTCAAGAATTCGACATCAGGAGATTGGAGGATGTCATACGAAGGAAATGTTTAATATAACCGCGGATCTCCTTGCATATTATGTTGTCACAAAATAAAATATCTGCCAAAGGGAGAAGTTCCAAAAAAAATATTCTTAGTTCCATTATTTTGCACGATATTCTGTATTTTTACTAGAAATTCGCTAAGGAAGGTCAGCTCCTTGCTCTGCAGTAATAAACACGTGTCCGACCGTTAACACAATTAAGCCTTCGTTTGTGCCACATTCGCATCTGAAAATCGGAGCAAGACAACGCTTGTGCCAGAAAACCGTGTGGGCTCGACGAAATCCCCATTTCGTTTTATCGGAGATAAAAATTGGCTTAGTCGTTCTAGGGCAGCGGTGCACAACCTTTCCGGTCAAGGGGCAAAAGAAGAGATATTTTTCATGCTTGCGGGACAAAAATGAAGTAAATTAGAACAAATAGTGAATAAATAAATTTGAATTTCTGCGTGAACTTTCATATTGACAGAATACATTGCTTTGAATTTCTGCATGAAATTTTACACTAACAGTTACACTTAGTAATTAAGATATAGATATCAATATCTGGTTAATTATATCAAAAATTTGCTTTGAATTTCTGTATGAAATATTTAAATAAGAAATATACTTAGTAAATAAGCAACAGAAATAGATGTTTTATTAATTATATAAAAATTAAGTTTTCCTAAGTTGACTCGCAAAAAGACAGGGCTGTAGGGGGTCCACTGGCCGTGGGTTGTGCACCTCTATCCTATTAATTGGATTACTGCAGTGAGTAAAATATATATTTCGATAAAAGGAAAAGTCTCCGTTTTGCTCTCAAAAACAACAACAGAAAACGTGACAGTAAATTCCTTTTTATGAAAAGAGTTCATGATAAAATTTTTCGAATTACTGATAAGCAAAACATGTTTTCTAGCCAGTTTTAAATCTCAACATCGAAGGAATAATCACGTGCATACTATCGGAAAGGAAAACTTACCTAGTCTCGAAGCCATAGGTGTGAGGATGGACAATAATTGGTAAAGAATGCTCAGCTAGTGAAAGGCAACAACTTGATCGCTTACCTGTAAAAAAGAGAATCAATGGTGAGAAAAATATAATAAAACGTAAAATAACAGTAAAATATATCCAAAATATTACTACAGATATTGAAAAACATTGTAAAATACAGATTTACCAATGAAAAATTAATTGATAGAAAATCTTTCCTATTTATCTATTCCTATTTATTCCCGGTTATCATTTCGATTAAAAAAGAAGATAAAAAATTTTGTTTTTCTTCACAATGTATCAATCCTAAAGAGGACATGAATTGAAATTGAATTCTTTTATATTCAAAGCTGTGAGAATAGCTGATGAAAATTATTTTTAAATAATTTTTACCCAGCCATAGACATCCTCTAGTAAGAGACTCTACAACAGTATAATTTTTGTCAATCGTATCACATTTAAATATAAAAACACGAAACCGAAAATTAAATTGACCTCTATCTCGACTTTCAAAAATTTTAAAGGACATGAATTAGCAAGAGTAGACCAATAAAACCGCTCCAAACTTCATTCACTGGTACATGTACTAAATTAAATCAAATCCAATTAAAAGAAAATTCGATAGCAGTATTTTCCTCGATTATTTTATTCTTCCCAGATGTATATATTCCACAAACATCTAACCCATTCCTAAATAGCATTCTTTAGAATAATGCAACTCCATTCCGGAAATTCGCCGTGAGCTTCTCGTCTATTTGCATTCGGAGTTTCGGGTAAAACCCGTTGTTTATTTACGACAGGTCGAGCTTACTCTGAAATATTGTACGGAGCGAAAATACACGGATCCTCGACGCAGAGAGCTTTTGTTGTTTAACCTGTATTTGTTTTCCTCGAAGATCTTATCCTCACTGAAATGGATCTCAGACCTCGTTGCAGGACGGAAGAGAAATTTCGCTATTCGAAATGCCGTAGCTCTGGGCCAACGTATCTGCAGTGGCCTAGATCAGGCACCTCCAGTATCTTCCCCAAGGGCAATGTTTGGAGAATACCCATCGCCTTTAATGTAATGCGATTCCTTGGTCTGGAAACCATTTGATTCGACAAATTAAATTTTTGATTAAAATTGACGCAGTGGTGGAAAGAAATGTAAAATTTGAATTCAACTCTCGGTCCAGCTGCAAGGATTGCATTTTCTGCTTCTCCGACTTGGACGGAAAGATTATATGTCGCTGCATTAATCCGCGCGGTATACATCTTGGAAATTAATCTTAGGAGACGAGACGGTTCTCTAGAAACCATACGTATAAATTAATGGAGCTTACATTTTTCAAATAGAATATGAACAACCGAGGTTTTTTATCGTAGCAGTAGGGTTCCACACTATTTTAACAACGATTTCTTTATTCGACACTGTAAAAGACCTAAAATTCCCAGTTCTTATTCACTCGTAAAATCAACTTTGATAACGTACTTAAAACATTAATCAGAGATATTTAAGCACGGAATGTTATAGCGAGGTACATATTTGTTGATATTCTTCGGCATTCGAAAGTCATTAAACATCCCCCTACCATACGCTGAAAGGTAGCTTTCAGAGTATACGATTGTTCCATTTTTTACACAAAATTTGATGCAAATTCTTTGATCCATTTTTTTGAGAGCAGAAAATCGCCGAGCACACCAAAATACGTCTAACCTTTATATCTTTCAAAAACAAACTAAGCATGCTATACACTTGAGAATTTGTACAGATGTTCGGGACAAGTGTACCAACATGACATAAAAAAATCGAACGGACGTAGCAAGCGAAATTTGAAAAGTCACCTTACTTTTTGAACACACCTCTATATCTAGATGTAGAAAATCAATATCATTTGGTTAATTATTTAGACCTCACGATATCTCCAAAGTCTTTGGACTAAAGAGTAACTGCAATATTAATATTTGTTCATAGACGTGTGCCATTCATCAATTCGCAGCAAGAATACTGATTGTGAGAGGGAACTGAGGCCTCGTCAAATAAATCTTTTGCCATATGATGATACAATCATCCATAGAACCACACATTTAAACACAAAACCACCTTACTACATAACCATAAATTATTTTACTATACATCCCGATGTATCATCATACAAAAAATATTCTATATATAATAAATTATACAAAATCTGAGACATTTGTAGCATAATATATAGGATAGAGTTACGCTACTTTAAATACGTCTAAATACAATAAATTTATACATAAAAGTACATATACATTCATCAGAGGAAAGAAAGACATAGAATTCGCTAACCGATCGAACAGCGCCTAATTTTCAATCAACATTTTTTTAACCCCATCAAAGATACTTCATTCTAAATCCATCCCCCTCCAAATGGTAATTTTTAAATAGTTAAATTTTCAAGCAATTCACCCTGAATAACATATTATAAAATATATTAAACCTTTTACATTTTTTCGTGATTTTGGTGGGGAGAGAACGTAAAAAACGAAGAGAAACTCTGAAACAGACCAAATCTCTGAAGTATACAGACTATATATCGTAGAAAAGTCCTTCTTAAAGGATTTTTTTATAAAAGAATCCCTCATTCAATAATATTACGAAACATTTGATCGATAGATATTTACGCTATCCCGGTTAGAATACATGGGAAGAAAAACAACGATATATCACAACGGAAGACTTCATATTACATTGTACCGAAAACCCAAAAGATGTGCAGGCCCAAAATCTTGAACGGGGAAAATAAATGCGGCGTGCGTGACTCAGACGGCAATAACCGCTACGAAAATTTGTTGGCGCGTGACGCGAAATTCACGCATCCCGAGTTTTCCGCACTGTAGATCGAGAGAGTGTAACTCACGGAAAGCTGTGTTTAATCTGCTGAGCATATAGCGTCGAAAACGACCACGTCCCGTATCCTTATGAGAAACTTTCTCCCGTATTAATAGTGTCATTCCTCCTGTGGCCGCACTTATTTTAATTATTCAGAGAGGCTGCACAGGAGATACACGGGATGTTCATTTCAGTTCTCGGGCTCAAACGAATGAAGTTAATTAACGCGACTTCCTCAAAATCCGCAAACTCCTTCCCTTGGCCTTTCTTACAATGCGGTGGCACCGCGACAGGAACCTTTGTGAAGACTTTTTGTTGTATATGCCTTTTAGGAAGGCTCTATGCACCACATAGACTTATTAGTACAGCTAAGATAGTCGTCAACCAACTTTATACTATGCAGTAAGCATAAATGGGATATTGTTCATGATCAACAGTTATAAATGCTTCATTATGAGCCTCTCACCTCATAATCTTACGGATAAGAAGTTCCTGAGGTTTCATTTAATCTTCGTAAATGACAGAATAAAGCTAAAATTTGGGTAGCAAGTCTAATTACTTCATTCTGAGTTAAATAGAATATGCAAGAACACGAGAATTTCCGTATGGTTAACAGTGCTTAAGATATGGCTACAAAGAGCTACATAGTTGCCTCTTCATAAATAATGATCCTGCTAAAGACCCATTTACTCTCCATAAATGATGGAAATAACCCAAAAAAGACGTTAATTATTGAAATAGTACAAAATTTTATCCAATTATAAACAAACTTCCTTTCAACTTTACTGCAAGAAAAGTATGAGAAAAAGCTTATTATACTTCTATATTATTTATCATAGCTAACTATATAGAATAGCTATAAATAAACTTTGGAGCTTAAACTTAATATAGCATTTACTCCTGCGATCCGGGTTTCGTCACACACTAGATTATTAATTTTAGAAATTATTTAACAGAAGCAATTTTACTATTAGGTTGGATTTTAGCTTCTTTCTCTCTGTCTCGGAATGAATTAACTTTACATAAACGCGCATACAACTATTTATTTAAACACTAAGTACACTTTATTTATTACGACCAAGCAAGTAAGTAAAGTACACTAAAAAAAGAACACTAAGGTTTTCTCTCGTGGTCTTGCACAGAGTAATCAAATCGATTATATTTCGTACAAAAGAATCCGATATCAACCAAGGAAGCAGCAGAGTTATTTAAAAATATAAAAAATCATATATCCTAAATTGTACACAATTGAGATAATATTAAGCTTCGAAATTCGAAATTGAAATACAGCATGAATACCGGGAAATATTACTATGAACAAAACAGTTACTATATTGCTAAAAGGGGCAAGCATTAAAATTTTGAGATTATACCACCCCAAATTCCGAGCATATTCCAGATTTGATGTCGTCATAAAGATGCTGATGTTTACACGATATGGCCAAGTATACACATTTAACAGGAGGTCATAAATCCGTTGACGATAACGAACTTAACTATGCCCTCGTTCGATGAAATTATACATCTCCGAAGATAGTCGAAAATATAAAAAATTATTTCATAATAGGCTGGGATCTGTGAAAGATTTGGCGGAAAAATTTTTCAGAGTTCAGTCATTCAAAGAAGCTTCAAAAAATCAAATTGTAAAATTCAAAAATGAAGAAGATGGGAGGAAATGCGCTTGGTAATTATATTGTAATGCTAATTATATTGTAATGCTGAATTGGGATAATAATTATTTTAAAATAAAAAATGACAAATACGAATCTCACATTGCAGTTTGTTTCACATCGAAAAAAACAAAAAAAGTAGAAAGCTTAAAAATTATACTTGGTTATTATTCAACTTCTGTGAAATAATTTGAGCGAGACAAAAACAAATCTCTGAGAAGAAAATGAATTCAATGAAAATTACAATTGCAAATTAAATATTTTTAAAAGAAGATAAAATCATTAAGTTATGTTTGAATTCATTCGCCAGTTCCTAATGATTAAATGATCGATCATTCCATTAAATGATGATGAGATGATTAAATTCATCATTGAAATCTACCACCAACTTTTTCATTTTTACAAACGAACCAATATTTCCTGAGCTCCGCTTCCTTAAAATCGCCAGCTCGAAAACGAATTTAAAAAATCATCTGAAAGCTAAAACTGATAGCCTTCGAAAGTATTGCGGACTATTACGTAAAGGAAGTAATGGGGCCATTGCGAGAATCGCTTTCTTTTAATGAGTGAGGCTGATTCGGAAAATTATCTGCATTAAGGGACTCAATGCTCCATTTCCTTGGGCGGCGAATCCACTTACTCCGTCTAAGACACTGATGTATAGAGCGGAACCTCAAGAGACTCTGAACGTAATTACTATTTAATGGGACTCTCTTAGGTGTATCCACTCACTGCATTTAACTTACTTCGAATGGCCACACGGCGCCGAGTCCAACCTCTGGTACATACCGATTCTCTTGCTGAACGTCTGAACTTTTCGTTAGCGAATATTCGTTAAACTATACCATCAGAACCGCGTGAACAGAGTACTTTTATTGCATTAAAAATATTCCATACTCTTCCAGTTTAAGTCACAGAATTTCGCTTCCTGTGGTTCGCAATTTATGTAAGTTGGATCTTATTTAACCTAACCTAAGCTGGATCTTATTTAATCTAATTTTAACTAAAACTAATTGAGATAGTAAATGTATTCATAACAAGGGCATTTATTGTGTGGATGCGACACCAAAGATACTTCTCTTTCGTAAAATTAAGAAAAATGTACTAACGTACTCTGAGTTATTTTTTGTTGTTGAAGAAGTCAAATCTTTAACAAAAATCGGGAAGAATTTACGATAGACGAACGTAATTTGTTTTCAAATAAGAAAAATTCCTTTATATATGAGTTACATGAATATAGTTTTACTCTCAAAAAGATCCATAAGAAACGAGTTTGAAATTAAATTGAAAATTTAAAGCAAAAAAGGAAACTAGAAGATCTTTTCCTTAGCGTGGCACCAATGTTGAGCTTATCCTAGCCAAAATCACACCTGAATGCTACAGTTTACTGTTGAAATTAAGGGGAAAAAACGATGTAATTAAGCAGAAACTCGTTATTTCTTCATTTAAAAGTTTAAAGGAATTCCTCCATGAGGCATCTTGGTTTGAATTAAACGAACCAAGGAATAATCGATTATTTTACCATTCACCACTCCAGAGTGAAACCGAGATAATTCTCTATCCGTTCTGATACAAAGCACACGATATTAAAGAAGTTCCTCATAGATATTTACAAAATATTCATAAAAGACCATCATCCGCGTGTTCTCAATGAAGTATCTCCAATAAAAGAATAATTGGAAGGAACGTACATGTTATATAAATCATTGGATAATTTTGCATTCGAAAATTTGAACCTCGTATTAGGTGATAACAAAGATGCATAAAACGACTGAAGATGAGAAACACTGCAAATTCTATTGCAGAATAATACGCTAACAACGATTCCTGCTGTTGTAAGTTACACAGGATAGCCATGTAATTAGCACGTTCGCCTTCTCTGATAGCGAATACAGGCTCAATTCTTGGTGTGAACTCACACTTATCGGTGTTCACCCACTATCACGATGGTCGGGCGAGATTCAGCCATTATTAGACGACGTTGGAATCGATACGCTAAATACGTGTGCCAACATTAATGTTGTCTGGCTGTCGTGGTCCTTGTTGGCTGAAACGAAGCGTTCATTTTTAATGATATACGTGTAATATGCTGATTGGTAGGTTATTTAGGATTGGTAGGTTACAAGCGGAGACCCGCGCAAACACACTGCTTCGAGATTTTGAATGAAACAATAATTTTGCAAGTCACCAGAATAAATAATAACTTCGATTTAATTTGAATACTTATTTTTAATTTTTCGATAAATAAAACTTCTCTACGTTTGTCGGAACTTCAAGGCTTCAAATAGGAAATAAATTATAATCTCTTATAGTATCGGTAAAAAATTTAATTATTATCAATAAACGCTGACTAGGCTAGTTACTACAAGTGAAGGCTTTAACTTTCTTTTTTATTCTTTTTTTTCATTGCTTTTTCATACCGACCTAACTTTGAACCTAAATTTTCGTACATCGTAATGTTTTTTTGTTTACTTTTTATGCAAAAGTATCTCTATTTGTATTAAGTATGTAAAGTGCATCTGTACAATTTGGATTTCGGATGTAATAAGCTGCTTTTCCCTTAAATTTTTTAATCATCGTAAGTTTTGCGAACATACCTTCTTGCGGGTGTTCTCCTGCTAAGATGTATGTTCTTTTTCCTAAGCACAAACTTAAATAGTAGTTTTCTTCTATGATTTTTTAAAATCTATCTATTTATTTTAGATTTTGTCTGATAAAGGATTAATTGTAGGAACAGACTCTAGAGAGAGAATTGTGGGGCAAGATTGAGACTAATTAGTCTCGCTATCTCGCCCGAATAAGGTCGTTTATTTTATTGTCATTATATTGATATTGTTATCATATAATTATATTATTATAAATGATTTGTATTTATAGAAAAATATCTACCATAAAAAGACGTAAAGATATAGTTTTTTAAATGATATTAATTAAAATTTCATTAGTTGTATTACGATTTTATTTCTTTTTTGCTATTTATGTTTGAAGAGTATTTTTTCTGTGTGAACTATTGGCAACTCCTGACGAGCTAGACTAGCTAAGGAAGACAAGGTGTTTGTACATACTTTAAATTTTATTGCATTGAATTATGAAATGAAATCCGTAATTGTAATCCGTTCGTCTGAGACAAAATTCTCCCATTGTCATATGCGATCATTCTTCACGAGAAGCATCCTTTCATCATTTCTTATCAACAACATTTCAATTTTGAACGTGTAAGTAAGTTCGTAGTTTAAAATCGCAAACGTAATAACCGTAAGAAGTTGTCAACGTTCAATGAACAAACAATATCATCATCATATTCGATTCATCCGTCTTATAACCAAGGAATTCCTTCTCCGGCCGCGTGTCTCTTCAGAAATCCTCACACCAGCGCACCTCCAGCATGAGTGAAAAGCACAGGTGAGGGGAAAACACTTCCCGGACGAGACGCCGTGAAAGCGTCCCCACACATCCGTGCTTTTTTCCCAATCCCGGCGGTCACATTCCGTCTCGGGACCGGGAAAGTCGCGGCTTAGGTGGAGAGACAGAGAGAGTCCCCTCGGCATTTTTCCTACCTCCAGGAATTACGCTCATTTCGCCTCGTTCGCCGCAGCTGCTCCCCGGTTATAAATACTGCCACTTTACTCGGATTAATACGAAAATAAAAATCGAAAAGGGAGACTGCGGACGTTGCTTCCTCGGTCCGCTTTTGGATCGACGTGTTTTGTCGGAAGCGGCACTTCAGATCGTTCCGACCCACTTTTTATTTATAGGGAGTCCGCAAGGTCACGGCGACACCACGCAGACAGTGGCGCTAAGTGCAAAGTGGGCTTTGCCGAGCGTAATTTCTCAAGATTCGACGTCTCCGTTCGACGAAGCGGACGCAAGTGGTTACCGAGTGAGTCTTTGGAGCCCAAGTTTTCTGGTTCGTTACCCCTTCTGGTCGACTCCCTCAAGGTGAGATTGATTTGTAAATCCCGCGTTGTGAGACTAACCAGTTAAAGGGCGCTAACTCGCTCACGCGGCTCAGACTTGATTGTTTGATTTTTCTGTCATTCGGACCGTTTTTAGCTAGCTTCGATATCTCTAGAGGAGATTTTAAGGGGCTCATGTCTTCGTTGGGTTTAAATGTTCATTTTGAAGTGCTTAGCTAGCAATAGAAACTGGTTTCTGAAATAAGACGGAGTAGTTTTGAAGTTTATCATATCGGACAGCTTCCGATATCAATCGAAGTGTTTTTAAGGGGCTCATGTCTTCGTTGGGTTTAAATATTAATTTTGAAGTGTTTAGCTAGCAATAGAGCTTTCTCTACGAGATAAGAGTCTCTCTTTCAATAGTTTTTTTCTAGTTTCTGAAATAAGACGGAGTAAATTTAAAGTTTACCATATCTGATACTTTTTAGCCAGCTTTCATACCAATCGAGGGGATTTTAAGGAGCATATACCTTCGAATTATTTAAACATTAATTTTTTTAAGTGCTAAGCTAGCTAGAGAAGCTATTTTTTTAATAAAACGCGATAATTTTAAAGTTGACTACATCAGATACTTCCGGTTATTATATACTTTTGAATATTATACAGGAATTCAAGCCCAATCACCTTGATGGCACAAACAGAATTTAGGTATCTCGGTTGTAAGGAACAATGTGTATGAGAGATTGATATGAGATTGAAAAAGATTTATTTCGGTTCAATTTAAGTATTTCAGCTCGACAATTTTAACATAGTCATTCTCGTTTGAGCAATCCAGGAGCATGTGCTATTCGCGAGGGAATTTTGCTCCTCAGTTGTTTTAGGAAAATAAGAGTGTCTGAAACTGGATTGAGGAATCTGACACTACTGTTAATTTTATACTTATAAAAGTGGATTATTTGCACTCTGTTTCATCTATATAAAACAAAATTGGACTATAATCAGGTAAGTTAATCTTGGAGAGATTTATAATACTTTTATCCTCGTTTATTAACCTGCTACAATACCTCAGAATAAAGTGAAGAATAGAAAGTTTTTAGGTTTACAGTTCTCTTTTGGTGAAGGATAGGGAAATATGAATCTTTTATTTATACTGTTAAAGGCTATGATAACGTGAAAAATATACCGAGGGTTGAGTATTGAAGATTAATGGCAAATATCTAGACACTCTTTATCGAATATTGCAAAGGTGTTATTCATAGGGCCATTGTGATTCGCTTACCCCGAGTTTTACAGCATTATGGTTCAATAATAATAATAGTAAAACTCTTTATTTCACGAGGTTAGTCCCATTAGGACCTCTCTTACACCTAACCATTATGGGTAACTAATGTTAATTACAAACAAAGTGAGAAAGATAAAAGAAATACAAATAAGGAGCGAAGGAACCTCACTCCTCATCTAGTCTAGCATACCTCATTCCCTCTCCAAATCTTGCTAGTTAACGGTGGAATTGAAGCCCCAATTCACCCCCGAACTAATAGCATTAGAGACCTACCCATTTACTACCTTGAAGTAGTTTTCGAAGAATCAAATAATCATCTCATTAACGACACGCAAAGTTTCGAAATTAGAGCGATTTGCAACCTTTCGTTCGATTATCACGTTGCATCCGCGGTTGCGAAAACAATGAAACGTCGCATTCCGACCGAAATCGTGCGAATTCCATCGCGTCGGAGCGCTTCCTTTGGAATCTTTTATGTGTTAAATAGTTCGCTTTTGAGTCGCTCTACAGCTTTGTTTCCTTTGCGATTCCCTCCCGCCCCCCCAACTCAGCGCTCTTAGGCTAGAAGTAGTATCGTCGCATGCTGTGACGTAACGTTAAAATTAGAACACCCGCGCCATCTGTCCTGAGCCCCTCCTTCGCTAACTATGTGCCGGGAGAGATGAGGAGGAGGGCGAAATCGTTACGAATTGCACACGTACATCGCTCAGGAATGTTAATTCCCTCACTCCCCACACCTATGTGACAAATCCCGTCGACTTAATCACGATCCGGGGACTCTCGAATTAAGAGGGATCCTTCCGTTAATTATTTTGCGGACCTCAGGAATCTTTTTCGAAAATTCTTCAGATTCCCTTCACCGTTAAGTTACGTAATCGGTCGGAAAAATTTCTGCTGTGATTTGTCCTATATACTTGAATTGTTATGTACGTTTACTTTCAGATTGATGAATTCTGCATTTATGTGACTGTTCAGCATCAGTGTCTTTCTTCTCCACTGCCGTTTCTCTGGCAGATTCCAATTATACTCTTCTGAAACCAATTCCCTCACATAATGAAAAATGTATTGGTGCCAGAAACCTAAGGAAAGAAAAAGTATTCGATCATTCTTCATCTGAGGGACACGTACTCGAAGTTTTCGTTTCCATCATCAAAGATTATCGTTATCCAGACAATGAGGTTCTCTATAGAAAAGAAAAATGCTTTGAAATTTAGCAATGTGTACGTCACGATTCAAATTCTTCAATTAATAGTCTTCAATTAAATCGATGCGACTTCGATTTTGCAGTCTTACGTCTCAACATTTGAAAAGGATTATCGTACTTATTCTGCAGGAAAATCAAAGCCATGCTTCACTTTTTACCTGAAAATGGCCATCATTCGTCGAACCCTATCGTTAAGATGAAATTTCCTATGGGAAATTAGAAGAAATAAATTAAAAATCTTGAACTTGAACTATTCGGTTGTAATGCCTTAGGTAATGCTGCAGATTTGGTATACCGTGTGTGTTAGAGACCACCAGTTTGCGACTAATGTATGCGTCTCATTCGATATTCTGCTTGTTTCGTTATTTGAGCACGTCTAGGATGGAAATAGGAAGGAAATAAACACTGCACATGCTGGTGTACGCACAGGAATACCCAAAAAGAGAACGGTCGTGAAAAAGTCGGCTGAGGCCGCGTTTCGAACCAAGGATCTACCACTTACCAGGGAAATTCTCTGACTACTTAAGCTATCTCGCAGAACATAAAGAAATTAGGAGCTTTCATTAATTAAAAAAATTAAGTTTCAAGGATATACGGAAGTGAAAAAATGGGACATTTGAAAAATTAATGTCATTCGAAAAATGAATGTCATTCGAACCCATGTTTTTCACCTTCAAAGAAGAACATGAAATAAAATTCATATTAAAATAAACAGTAACGAGTGATATTTTTGTAGAAATCAATTGCATCGAATGAAGTGAAAAAGTAGTATAATTTCTACAACTGTTTTTAATAAACGCAATTAATGCAAGACTAGTTTAAACAAATAATCACCATCATCAATTTGATTTTATTTTATTTATTAAAAATTGTCATGGAATAGTAAATTTTCTATTCATCCTGCTACAAAATTTATACCGACCAAGAGGTTTGGCTATGTAATTTCTGCAGGGATAGATCCAATCGTGACAAAGGAAACGTCTTAATAATCGTTACTAGAGCGTTGATTCGAAAAATTCATAAATTATGCTGTAAAATCAATTCTTACGCAGCGTATCGTCTCGTGAGTTTCAATGGTTTCGAGTGCATGGGAGCATATGGGCTTTTACATCGTTCGCCCTTTACTCCATCCTCGGGATCTAGAGATCTCTGGGAACAAATCCGAAGAAGCGGAAGGGACCGTGAAACGAGCCTTCTCTATGCACCTGAGCCCCTTTGCTCCTAACGTAGAGCATCGCTAACATACTTCCTTTACACAGTAATTTCAGGAGCTTGAAGTAAATGGGATTGAAACTTGTGCACTTTCCGATTACAACAGAGATTGTATTTAAATGGAATTTCATTGTTCGATTTTTATATCAAGAGTGAAACATCTCTTTGATTGTAAATATATCAATCCCCAGCCCTTGCCATCCTTAGATAGGAAGTTTGATTTTTTAAATTTCGATTAGGATCACCTATGAATGGAATATTGACCTATATATATTAACCATTTTCAATCTTTTTTCATTATCCGCATAATCTTGGCCCATGTCATACTTCCTTAAAATAGCATTCCATAACGCAAGTCAAAATTAAATTAAATGAATTCCCTTCTAAAATATAGTAAGAAGTAAAGTACTTAAGCAATTTATTGAAATTATTTTATCGATCTATAAAATGCTGTCGGAACATCATACCTGTCTCAAATCGCAACCTTAGAAATATTACTAGTTAGTTAGTTGATTACGTTGGTGATAAATTCATTCCTCTTGAATTTTTGTTTGGTAATCCTATAATAGGTTTAACACAGAAAAAACCTACTTCATCATCAGAATAAATGTGTAGTAACGACATCAACTTCTCATGATAACATTTCGACATATATTATTGAAGAAAATTTCCTCAGGGAACGGAATTTTACCTGGAAAAGACCTCTGTAGGTGTTTAAGCCCTTTCAAGCCGCTGACAGGTTTGCACTTCATAATAGGCGGTTCCTTTTCTTGTCCTCGGTCGTCAATCAAAGAATACCTTCTGCGTCAATCAAAGAATGCTTTTGTTTTCCTATGTGATTAAACCTTACGATTGTATACAATTACATCGTAATTTCATTAAAATAAAACGCGATTTCTTAAAAAATTGCTTTAAAGGTTCGTAATTCCGTGCTGAATCATAATTACCATTTAAGGTGCGTTTTTGCAGAACTACGGATTAATTTATTATTTTATTTTAAAGAAATCGTCCTGACAATAGTCAAAATGCAGGGTATATATAATAAATAAATACGAGACGACATTTTAACATATCTCATCAACTGCCTTCACAAATTTTCCTTACAGTTTCAAGGATAATACAAAATACGAGTAGATTTTGAACGTTGCAATTTGAAAACAAACCATGATTACAGCGAAGTACATGAGACGACATTTTAACATATCCCATCAACAGCATTTTTGTAAATTCTTGAAAATTTTAAAACGACTTAGTGAATAAACATGTCCCTCAAAATTCAAGGCGGAACGAGCGGCAACTTCCGACCAATCCCACCTTTTCGATCGTCTGAGACCCCGTCATTTCGCAGGTCACAAACCGAAGCGATTGAAATCACGGAGGATCGTTAGCGAAGTACGTGCTGAAATCACGTTCTCCCTCCGCCGTGACGTAACTCTCCCCGAACACGAAATCGCCTAGATCGATGCAAGGAGCAATCACGAGCATTCGCGGCACGCCGTATGTGCCGACTGGGTGCAGTAACCCCGTATCGTACCGTATCGTAAATATGTATCCGAGAAGCGATTTTTCCGAGGGTCACGCTATATTACCTCACGCGACGATGTATGCGAGTGACGCGGCGAAATCTCAAAGGCGTCGTAAAGAAAGCCGCGCTTGTGAAGGAGAGCTAAAGGAGGAAGTTATTGATGTTTGTACACAATGGTTGACGGAAGGGGTTCAATGCGAGGGGTTAGAAAGAAGAGAGGAAGGAAAAGTTGCGTGGAAGGTTAGAAAGACATAAAGTAGAGAGGGAGGGAAAAAGGAGATCGACGAAGGAGAGAAGAATGGCTGCGGAAGAATACCTGCTGATACTGGGTAGTGGAAAGAAAGATTGATGTTCCAGTCGCGGGAAGAGATTAGGTCGTTGTAACACGATTAATGTTGCATTCTGTGAGTTTAGTGTGTGACATTATCGAAAAAGGTAATCGCCCCCCTTGATGACTTTCTAGCATTGGCAATTTGTCTGTGATGCCTTCCAGTTCCTCTAGTTCATAATGATGGATTATATGAGAATTAAATCATATGTATTTTTAAGGAATGGGTAAAGGTAACTTTGCACACAAGGGAGTGCACTCAGGAAAAATCCCAAAAAGAAACGGGCTTGAAAAAAGTCTGACGGGACAGGGAATCGAACCCGGTATCTACTCCTTAGATCAGAACAAAGTCTCTAACCGGGCCTGTTCTAATTGGATAGCTTAGTTGGTCAAAGCCCGGATAGAGAAAGATCCCTGGTTCGATTCCCAGTCCCGTCAGACTTTTTTCAAGTCCATTTCTCCTTGGGATATGTATTTTTCTTCGTATCGCAAGAACGGCTTAGTTCCAGGTCGTCTCTACGCGGTGTTTCTCGATCTGACGATTAAATTTACGATTTTTGGCTGGCATTAGAAGTTTTCAACTACAATTTCAAGTTATCAAAATGCCTGAAGAAACAGGAACGCTGTATAGAATCTGTCTAGAAGGTTGTATTTAAATCATATTTGTAGTTTTTCTGCGATCACTTTACATCTATCACATTTATCACGACGAACAAGACCTTTGAAAGCTCATTATTTGAGATGATTTCATAAGGATATCATATATTATATACATTTTAAATCCCCACTTGACAAGTACTGTCACCCCTTGGTAATTTTCTAATGCTGCCACTGCGGTATTCAGCTGATGAAAGCTGATTGGCTCCACCATCAACTAGAATATGCTGTAGAGAGGGAATGGATACACTAGACGAGATTAGGTTTGAGGTATTTATACCTGGTTTTCCTTACTGTGAAATAACGCTTTCAATGGAAAAAGTAAGCTTAAATGGATCACAATGACCTTACTTACGAATCACCCTTTTATAGTATTCGAGAAGGAGTGACAAGATAATTGTCGTTAATCTCACACCTCAGTAATTTTCATATAATCATAGCCATAGACAATATCGGGAAAAAATAACGAAACACACAATTTCCTCCTTGTACAAAAAGAACAAATGAAAATGTTCTGTTTATCAATATTTAGTAACGGAAAAAAGCATAGAGAAGAAACCCATGCGTAATAATTTCGAACGAAAGGCATCTTAAATCCGTGCTTTTTCCAAAGTACATACAAATCGCTGAGCGTTAGCACGATGCTCATTTATATAGGTTGGTAACGGTTAGAAAAGGAGATTAAATATCAGAACCGCAAGAAAAGGAAGAGATTTAATGTAAGGTGAAATTCGCTCGGTAAATTCAGAGATAATACAATCTCGGAAGTAGGATATAATGGGTCCAGTGTTACATTGACCGATCAGATATTGTAGGAAAAATTAGGGTAATAGACTCTAAAGCAAACCGCTTTTCCCTTGGACGATATTCGACCGTAATAGATAAGGGAAGTAGAATTATGGTGCATTCCCTACAAAATGTCGAAAAGTGGATCATAGGGAAAATGTGTGGATTTAGATAAAAGCAAACGCTTTAAAACGTGTGGTGTCTAATTTACAGCTTATAATGACTGAAATATCGCATATACGCCTTTATTTATTTTGATCTAGATTTCATTAAAAATTATGTTTCATCGTAAGCCAACACCCAAATCTAAAGATGTTCGCGTAAGTTTTTGTTAGACACATTGATGCGGCAAATATGCATTTTTGGATACGTTAAGCATAACAATGTATGTTCGAGACTTAAAAATCTGTCCCCTTATAAAAACATTTATTTATAACGATCTAAATTTCATTTAATATGATGTTCCATCATGCATCAACACTGCATATAAAGATACTCGCGTAATGCTTTTCAAGTCGCATTGATGCGGCAAATATGCATTTTGGATACGCAAGCATAAAAATATATGTCTGAGATTTAAAAAGCCGTCCTCTTCGACCAAAACGGTCCCAATCCCAATTTGATACTTCATGAAATCCTAAAGTTTTGCACGAATCAAAGTACTTAAAAAACGCGATGGCTTCATAATTTAAAATTTAAGCCATTCCTACTTTTAAAAACCCTCTACCTCATACGTCGATGAACACAGAATCCTTTGGGAAAAATTTTTTCCTTCACGTTTGCCAAATGTTATCATTAGCAGCTCCCAGGATTCGCAATTCGTCTTGTTAGGTAAGCCTCGAAACAGTTTGGTTAATCCTTCCTTTCATGGCTCGGCTTTGGAATCGCTTAAAGATTTATCAAGGTATGAATGATCGTCTTACCTCAGTGCGTTAATTTCAGTCGGTCTTCGGCTTGGCGAAGCTTTTGTGCGGATTGCGGCCAAGTGAAACGGAAATGAAGCCACTGCCTTTAAATTTGTAACGAAGCCGCGTTAGAAAAAGAATGGGATTCGCCGGGAGATTTCATCGACGATAAATACAATCACGAGATCCAGTGAGGTATGCTTAACTTCCTACCAGGTAGAATAATTGCCTTCCCACCTGCCCTCAGACACGATATTCTCAAAATATCCGATTACTAAATCCTTTACTTTAACAATGTTAATTTATATAGCTTAACGTACATATAAGATTAAATTCTAGATTCTGAACGATTAATTGGATAATGATATAGCAGTTAATATAAACAAATATGGTAGTTAATATTAAAAAATATGGCAATAATCAGGACTGTGGAAGTATTAAAAAGAATCCTCGAAAACGAGTATACTCATAACTGTTCTTATACTGTTATGTACTGTTCTGTATTGTACCGGAGGATGTTCTGTAAATTAATTTGTTGTAGTTTTGAGCTGTTCTAATATTATTTGAAAATACAGTGATGTCATTTTTGAGTACATATCGATATAAGAATTCTGTTGTAAGGCCTTGTAGATGTGTTTATGTTTTAAGTGTTTTTAGACAATGATTAGAACTCAAACCTGTAGAAATTCTGCAGTTTACGAATAACAAATAAATATGCTAAACCAGGGTTAGGAAGCTATCGATTGAGCAATCACAGTATTTTCTATTCCTTCCAATACTTATCCGCTAAAGGGATATTTGCACCTAAAGCATTTATGTCCATTCTTTTTTTCTTAAATCTAAAAAACCTAAATGTATCTAAATGTAAAAATAAATTTCTTGCATACATTGTCTTACATCACCGTAATATCGCTCCTTCTTCGATCTGATTTGTATATCACCTTTCCTTTAGTAATCAATTTTACTTATTTTCTTTTAGAATGAGACAAAAGAATAGGTTTTGATAGTAGCATCAGTTTTGAAGATCTTAAGTTTTGGGAAATCGTGCTACATAATAACTACATACTTGAGATTCACAGCCATAAAGTAATACCGTTTTCGTCTTTCCTACGCCGCGCGAAGTATGGAATCGATATTGTGTCTACGTCCATATTTGCTGATGTCGAATTTCTTTAAGTATCAATAAGGTTAAAGTGTCAATTAGTTCAAGTATGATTATTCTAAGGTCGTCTTGAAGCAATCGCCTTAAAAGGTGCATCAATAAATGAGAAGGTTCGAAAGTCTGTAAAATCAGCAGCTGGTTAGATCGTTCATCCCTCTACCATTAACTAACAAGAGCTCAGGAGGAGCTTACTATACAAGATAAGGAGTGAGGCTATTTGTCCGTGCTTTCATCTCTGAGTGGAAAACGTAACTTCAGCATAATACATACGTGGCATAATTGCATTACGAAGAACACATTTAACAGTATTCAAAAGAAATGAACATGGATGTCACTACTTAACATTATCCATCTCTCTATGTCTTCATATAACTACAGGCACGAACTAAACTGAGTTACTAAACTGAAAAAAGAAAATCAGGATACATTTTCCCCCTGCACCAAAATTAAAATTAAAAATGTTCTAATCATAAGGATATAGTTGCAGCAAAAATGGCGTCTTTATATAAAAATACCAAAAGATTTTAAACTACCATACTATAATGAGCTTTCCCACACCATTTTGTATTAAGTATACTTTTTATTGACGTTTTACAAATAATTTACAAAATAAAAGAATCCGGCACAAAAACAGTTTCGGAACCTCGCGTCACAATTATTTTCGCTAATATTTTTAGAACGTGAACTTAAATAGAATATATCGATGTAATTAATCGAATGGGAGAAACCCAGCAATTAGGGCCGCCTTGTGCAGAGTTTATCGCGTCATCGGGCGGCCAAATTTTGGAAGACGATTTTAGTCTATATTCTAGTTTCTCTCCAAGGAGAGACATAATTGTGATGCGGTTTACGACGACGCCTTTCTCTTAACCGCTGGTAAACTCGCATCGCGTCGCCAACCACTTCCAACCATATCCCTTCAAGATTCCATCTCAATCCCTTAGATTTCAGTCTTAGGCACGTACTCATTCATTCAGCATCTTTATCAAACATATATTTCCTTCTTTCTCTCCGAGTGAGAGGCCGAGAAAGCTTCAGATTCTAACCATTCTACTCCTTCCCATCCAGCTCTAACCTTTTATACCCATGTCTTTTCTTCCCGTTCCGAAATTCAAATTTTCTGGGCACACTCTTTGCTCCTTTCGCGAATCCATAATTCCATGCGTTAATTAGCCGCCGCAGTAAAACGTTTTTCTCCAGCAAATATGCTATCTGAATGCTGATTGCTTGGCGAATTTACATACAGAATGTTTTTGCCCAAGAGAACTCAGTGCAGTCGGTACGAGGAAAGAATACTGCGGTGTAGTGTTTTTCTGCTTTAAAGGAATATTTCCTCTCCACTCTTCCTTAGCATACGAAGTAGTTCCTTAAGATGTCGTTTTCTGTCCTAAATTGTTTCGACTAAGCTGCTCAGTATCGTCAGATTTTGGGCATGCAAGAAACATGCGTATAAAGAAAACTTTTTGAACACAGAGAAAGACAAAAATTACTGCAAGTGCCCTTCGCCGAATATATTTACGATTCTTTCATCTTCAGCTTGTTAGTGCTGTGGCATCTTGACAAATGAATTGTTCTTCCTCCATCGTGAAAAGTTTTTAGCGAAGAATTTTGATTTCCATAAAAGTTCATAACCGACATACTACTGGTTTGGATGTCCAAACATCATCAAGTCTAAAATGCCATTTGTAGAAGCCGAAAAAATTTTTTAAATCAATATTTCCACGATGGTTTTTCATGATGATATAGTTGGCTTCCAAAAGTGAAGGCTGAAGTAGTAGAAATATTATTTCTTTGTATATTGCACAGGATAAACGAAAATGTATGTTTCATTTACTTTTCTCTCATTCATGTTTATGTCAGTGATAAAACAAAAGTTACTAAGGTATCCCAAGGAGAAACATATGTGAAAAATTACTGAAGTATGAAGGATGTTGAGTATTTGCTACAAAGGCATTCATTTTGGTTTCTCCTAATGCTGTAAAAAGTGCTATTCACGGAGTCATTGTGCAGCGCTTACGTGGTTACGTGGACGTTTTCCACTCATCACACATTACGTGCATTACGCACTCATTACGCATCTAGCCCTAGAGAATAGCAAGGACATATTAGCTCACTCCTCCACTCGCCTGCATGATTCCCCTTCAAAGATTTCAATTGCTAACAGTGGAAGGAATGAAGATGCAATAAACTCTCGGTCTGATGACTGCATACAGAATTCTGTAAATTATAATAAATCTATCACTATCTGTTTTTTAGCAATAAAATACCCTTAAGAAAGTAATCAAAATGTTCCGGCCACACCACAAGAAACTTCACGACCAAATTTGAAACCGATATACTTCGTAATTTCCGCTTCAACCCGAATTTGAAGTAAATTGCTACGTACCTCAATTTCAAATTCTGATTTCCTGCAACGTTAACCGCAATTGCAATGCAGGTGTAATTACATGGAAATGGAACTCATGGAGAAATTCCCGGTACCCTTGTATTCCTCAGCTGGAAAGTACTGCTTTAACCGATCCATAAAATAAATGCCCTCCTTCCCACGATGCAGGATAGTAAACTCATTTTTTTAGGGGATTCGCCAGGGAAACTTCAAGGGCTGTTAAGGTTGTACACGAGTAGCGGTCATTCAAGTGTTACTGGAATTACGTAACCGAATTTCCGGCGCAAGGGGAAGCCTAAGAAACTCCTGCAAAAACCCCTAACCAGAAAGAGTTTCCTAGTTCTGAAACTAATTGCCAGCGGATACAGTCCGGAAGCCTTCCAAAGTCGGTCAGCCGCGAAATATTAATTTTTCACGGTGTCCACTGCACGGCCCTCCGGGGAACAATTAGTGGGTTATGCAAGTGAAAAAATGTCATTATTTAGGATAGTGAGCGAAAGAAAGATGTGGAAAAAGCTAAAAGATGAAGCGCACGGGAATTGAAATGGATGTTTTTGGAGGTTTTCGTGTCGCGCTGACCGAATCTACTCCGAAATAATTAATGATGGTTTGCGGATGTTGAACTTAATTTACGTGCTCCCCTTGAGTTTAATGTATGAAATTCGCATGAATTGCAAGCGTAGAAATTCCATTCAAATTCCGATGTTTTCGATGCTTGAACGCTATGAATTTACGTAACTGTGATGAGCGCGATATGAAATTTCGGATCGCGTGAATTATTTCGAACAGGATATTAGTATTATGGTCGCGAGAGACGTGATCGAATAATTCATGATGCAATGATAGTTTAATTTACATAGAAATGCCCTGATAAATTTAATTAAAATGGGGCATCATCTGCCTATGTTGCTTGTACTCTATACCTCGTCCAACGTCATGAAAAGACAACGCAAATCTTATGTCCCCGTGCTTTACTTACGGGGGAATGGCGCGAGCTGTTGCAACTTTACCTTAGAAAAAAATAGATTTTACTAATCTCGGCTCGACTTTGTGGTAGCCATCCATAGTAACTATAAATGAAACCAAATAAGTATACCGTACCACTAAAACTTTTTATTCACGACCATGGTTTCGGTCATTAAGACCATCTTCAGGTGACATATATCCAAAAGCAACAGTATAGAGGCGGCTATCATTAAGACACTCCTGGCGGCAGGACTCTTATTGGAAATCCGCACGTTGGCATATTTCTAGAAATAGAATCACATAGATTCTAGAAAAAAAGTTGGCGATAATTGATTTTTAAGACATTCAAGATGGAATAACATTGATTTTCGATAGAACAGTACGAACAGCCCGCACCATTCTCACATAAAGAATACAGGATGCCATAAGATTTACATGGTCTCTTCATGACGTTGAACGAAGTAAAGCTTTTTTCACAGAGCAAAAGAATAATCTGTAAGATAAAAAAAGTCATATTTAATTCGGTATCTTTGTAAATATATGCCCAATTTTCAAATAATTCCTTCAAATATTTACGCTTTGTTTTAGAAAACCAATATTAACGTAAACGCTCTTTTCCTTTAATTCTATATAAACATCCTCAAAGCCACCTTTCGGCGTGTGACAGAGGGTGTAACAAAAATGGAGAAACTTGAACTATTTCTTAAGCTTATTGTAAAAATTTGTCAGAAGTGGGATTCGAACCCACGCCCTCATACGAGGACCAGAACACCCATCCACCCGCCGTACACGGGCAAGGTATGCCTTGAGTCTGGCGCCTTAGACCGCTCGGCCATCCTGACAGTTAATGCGACTGAGTCCAAAATATCTATAAATCTAATAGATCTGAAGAAGTTGTCAATTAAGTCTTGATTATTGCACTCTCAAGAAACATCTGGCAGCTTCGGAAAGAGGCGCCAGCTAATTAAGGTTATCTCTTTCCGAAATGTGAATGATTAACCGATCTTTTGGAAGTGCCAATTTTCAACCACAAGAAGATATAACTTATCCTTCACTCTTATGCAAACGGACGTATATTTTTTTAAAGAAAATTGAAGATCAACAACGTAATACAAGTAGTATTAGGAATTCTTTATGTATTTTTACAAAGATAATTAGATACATTTTATTATACAATAATTTATAATATATTTTTGTACATTTTATACAGTAATGTAACTCTATATTATAAACATAGTATCTCAATGTTTATCTGCTATATTTCGTAAAGTACTCCAAGTAAGATTCTCAGACTACATCCACTAAAGAAAACTTTCAGTTAATGTTATTCATCGATGAGAAAATGCTGAGTTTATTGCTTTAACGCAAGCAAACACACTTCAATCATTCTTTAGGAAAATATTTGAAAACATAAATTTCGAAAGTGAATTCCCTGAGTGGAAAGAAGCTTTTAAAGAAGCCGCCTTTCTAAACCAATCATTATACAGTAGAAATGTTTCATCTCTCAAAGAAATAAATGAAAAAAATTTGTTTTTCCAATACACTGAAAAAATAGGATGGAGGTGAGCGTGGTTCAAAATCCAGTGAAGAAGTGTAGCAAATCTCCAGCTCTTATTGTCCTTCCATTGAAGCCCCTCTATTGATATTCTAAATTAAGTTTATTATCCTTTATCCACATTTAATAGTGACTATATCGATGTTCTTGAGCGACCCGTGAACTTATTTATAACTACCCTATAATAATTTCAATTCTATAAATTTCCCAGAATCAGGCGAGGTATTATGGTAATCCATAATGGAATTTTCAAGTTTCTTTCCAATTTAGATCCTATTAAGTCAGCAGTAATACATATCGTACAACTTAGTAATACTTATTTTTAATATTGTAATATTGTAAAACCCACTCAAAACACTTTTCTGGGGCCCAAACGAAAATCTCGTATCTCGTAATAACCGGGTTGGGGAATGCTGGTTGCATTACATCATCTTTTGGAAGATTGGTCTGCTTTTCGCAACAGGAGTCTTCCTTGGTTACTTATATTCGGTAATTTTTCTCTCTGCAATGCAAATATATTCACTCTACAACACAAATATAATTCTAACGTACAGACAATAGACGAGGAATAACGAATTATTTTCACAACAGTGGTGAGAAGGCATCACAGAGCACAGTTTCTCCGAGACTACGCACAACAGCCCACAAACCACTCCTACTTAATATTCTCACTATATTTACTTCTTTATATTGTGAAGAGAAGCAATACCGAAAAGTGACCTTTTAATCAACGTTCTGCCCTTAGGTAAAGGTGATAGACAAGATCTCACCCGAATAAATATTCTTTACTAATTATTGAGTAAGTAAAGATCTCACTCAAAATCTACGGATTTGCCAGTAACTCGGTACTCGATGACTTGATAACATGGTACTCCATTAGGAAATAAAAATATAGACAGCTCTGCTTCGCGATGCCCTCATTTTATTCTCACAAAATTAGTTATTCAGAAGAAGAAAGACACTAGGAATCCTTCCGGAGACAAGGAGAAAAGAGAAGACGGCGACACGGATTTTACAATATTTTTTTGGTCTATCGAATGAGTCGTACGATTTTCCACAGAGGGTTACTTTGCATCAGGGGACTGGAAAAAACTGTTCTTTAAGTGGATAGTAGAGCGTCTTAAGCGGTATCTATACCATGTGTTTCGTATAAAAGGGACCGGGACCGTGAGCAAACCGCGTATTAAGCGAGATAGCGTTTTAAGTGAGAGCGTCTTAAACAGGTATTAATGTATCTAGCTGTAATGTAGAGCTATCTATTTATTTCTATTCATTCGACATAAAATGTTCATTTATCTTCGTGTCACTCTTATCTCGACAGGTTAATCATGACCCATTTTCTGGAATTAAATTATAGCTAAAACTATTGAGTTTCTACAACAGAAAAGAGAGTAAATCGTAAAAAGTATATTGAGTTCTGCATCCTATAAATTTTAGCAAAATCGATTGCTCAAATATTATGTTTTCCCTATGTCAGTAGAACGAATAGCATCTATTCGTGGATGGAATTAAATATGTCATAAAAATGATATTTAACCAAGACATCATTTAAGGTAAATTATATGGCCATTTTGTGTAAAAAGTACACCAATGATATCCAGCAAAATTTAATCTCACAAAATCGATGGAGATTAAATTCATGTTTTTTCCTCTCCCAAATCTTCGCGAAAAAACACGACAGTGGAAAACCTTCGGATGCGTGGGTCCTCTGAATTCAAGACGAAGAAGCCACTGAGCGATATTCGAAAAGAAATAAGGAAAAGTTGGAATGAAAGGGAAAACCTTAAAGGATCTTCCCTGATCTATTGGAATTGTAGATTATTCCGGAGACCTAAGAATTTAGCGAAAAGATTCCGGAGCTGAAAAGTGACAAGACTGGCTCTTTTTTCACATTCAGCGTGGGATAATGTTTGAGTTGAAATATTTCTATGTATAGTTAAGAAAAAGAGTAAGACTTCTCAAAAATTTTGTCAAAATATTAGCGTATAATTTAAATACTATATGTGTGTGGTTCAATGTGGCAGTTCAATGTGGTTCTAAATTATATTTTTCCTTTTAATTGCTATTTCGGATTAGATTATCATTTGCTAACTTATGTTATTTTCATAAGCGTTTTAAATAATTTCTTTATATGCGGATATAATACGGAAATAAAACTTTCGTTCGGAACGACAACGAAGAATAAATGGAAACTATTAGTACTACAAACTTCTTTCCATACATTAATGTCACTTCATTAACTGACAGTCAACTTATATGAGGATTTACATGATAAATAGAAAACTGCAAGCGAAATTTTAATGAAATAAAGACAATTGACTTGAAAATATGAAATGGGTTAAATAAATCTGTATAATTCCCAGTAGAAATTAACATCGATACTTTTGACAATTTTGCACCGATTCCTGTTTCAAAAGACTACATATTTTTAATGCCTATAATAATAATAATTCATTTCAATAACTTATGTTTGAAGGAAAACTTAATCTAAGAATCCTTAAAAATTCGCAACCAGTAAGGAAATAATTAATCTTCGAATTTCAAATGAAAAATTATAGATAAATTTAATACGCTCATGAAACATTTATGTAATGTATACTCTGAATAATATTTATAGGATTCCTGAATGAATTCTATTCTTAAACTCCAAGAAATGTTCATCTCTATCATCACAATGCTAAAACATCGTAATGTAGTGATAAAAGATATGCTATAAAAATCTAAGGATACCAGTAATAAAACTCAATTTAAGAACGGAATACTATTCTTGCTTACGTGACTCGCATCTCTCGGTTGAAGTTGTTTCTAACCGTCGATTTTATTTGTATCAAACACCGCCTACGGCGTTAGAATACGCCTATGTAAAAGCTCTGTTTTCAACAACAAAGAGAAGTCTTCGGAAAACAATCGGAAGCATTCTTCTCCTTCCCTTCTTGTAGATTCTACGAACATATTTTTTTCTTTATTTTTTTACCCAGTCGTTTGTTCATTTCGGATCCGGTCTCCATTCTGACGAAGATATGTTATTCTGGTTTATTCAGAGAAATTCCAGTGAAAAGTCTGTTAGAAGAAAACATCCATCTCGAGAAGAAGAATGAAAGATCTGGATTTCTATGCATGAGTTTATAAGAAGATGTCGGTATAGCGTTAGAATTGAGCATTAGTTACTGTTTCGATTGATCGTGTAAACTTCGCACGTAAAGTCACGGTATATGGTATACGGTTTTATAAGTAATAAAAATTTTCATATCTGTAACGAGAAAAATGATGAATGATGCCATAAAATTCAGCATGTATTTCAGTGTAAAAACATTTACATTACGTTAGGTAATAATAATAGCTTACCGCTGATAATTACAGTAGATTAAGAGTCACAGTTCCAAAACCATCAAACAGAGAGAGAACTTACGTTAGGTAAGATAAAATTGTGTATTTACTATAACTGTGACTAAAATCATAAACATTCTGATTGGCAAATAAGGCTGACATGGAGATCTATGTTTCGAAATCGCGCGATAGTGAAAGATGATTAAAAGTTATTGCTCGCAAAGATTGAGACATAGAGGATGCAACCATGACCTACTCGGAATCGGAAAATATTATGATAGATAAGCGACTATGCTCTTGCACCTTGAATTAGGTCTGTTTTCCTTATAAAGATTTTTTATATACTTTAGACTACCATACGAAAAATTTAATGTCATCTCACAATTTTGAAGTTTTATGAAAGATAGAATAATTTACATTGTAAATATGTATCTAAAGACAATATATTATCTGTATTCCAAATATTATACTGAAAATTGTATTGAAATAATTTCTTTGAAACTATGCTGAAAGGTAATTGCAATTAATTGTATAAATATAAAGAAATAATAATAATTATTAAAATAGTTAAATAAATATAATTAATAATGAAATAATATAATTAATTGAAAATTGAAATATATATTTCAATATAATGCATTTAATATATGCTGAAAATCATTTTATAAATATTAGTAGTTTATATAAGGAACAAAGAATTTTGAATTCTCTTAAAGGTGTTATTCTTAGCCAAGGTACTAAATGCTTTAAAATTTTTCTAAAATAGTGGGAATGATCTAGAATATTTTTTTCAATATAAACGTCATTTATTCTTCTATTCAAGTTACTTCCTTACATTACTCTAGCCCACGGATATATTTAATATATAATAAGATAACGTATTCGTAAACGAGCTATATAAGAGAGCTTTCACGTCAGGTCTAACTGGTCGTCTTTTTTATACATTTCTGAACTTAAAACTTTTGTAATTTATTTTTCTCGCCCTAACTTTCGAGCAGATTTTTGAAGCAATACATTTGTCACTTTGGATCTGCACTGATAACGCGTTGGTTTCTAAACTCTTATTTTATCGATTCCCAGCGTTGCAAATCTCCCTCTAAAAAACCTCACCAAGGCTTTCTTAGAGATTCATTGAACGGACGTTTAGCCATCCTGCTAAACACACTTTGAAGGCGCGAAACCTTGATCGACGAAGTAGTCCAGCTCCTGCAAACACGGGGGAACACGTGAAAGCTCTTGCTAGAGATTGTCCAAGAATCCGTACAACGTATGGGAGCATAGGAGAGTAAACATGAGGCTGTGACGTCACGATAAGGGGGAAGAGTACTAAAGAGAGAAAAAAGTGGGAGAAGGAAAGGAACTGGACTTTACTGCTGGAGAGAATAGATTGCGGGGAACAAAGGATTAAAAACGCTGAAAGGAAGAAAGAGCAGTAGATGAAAGGGGTATAAATAATGGTGGCTGACCTTTAATGACTTTGGAAACCATTTAGAGATAGCAGAGAAGGGAAGATAAAATGATATATCCGAGTAATTATTCTGTATTTAAAATTTAAAATGCAGGAAGGTTAGAATTTGAGTGACAGTTTGGACAGTAATACCTTAACGTTAAGTGGAGAATTTCGAGTTAAAACATGAGCTTCTTTCAAATCGAATTGCGAATAAAAATTCAAATTTCATTATGAAATCAAAAAATATAATTAAATAAAAGATCATATTAAATAAATATATTTCTCAACTAAATTTATAGAACCAACCCACGAAATCATTTAATTTTTAGAGGAAATTTTATTTAAATTTTACCTAACTTCAAGAACAATAGATGGGCTCCATATCCAACGTTGTTCTTTTGAAAGATTACCTTAATAACAATAGAACTAAAAATCATAAAATTCGAAATAAATCTTCTTTCAAATCGGTTTACGAATAAAAATTTTAATTGCATTATGAAATCAACAAATATAAATAATTAAATAAATGATAGTATAAACAATAATATTAAATAAATTTTTCATCTCACTAAATCTGCAGAACCAACGTATTGAATAATTTAATTTGTATAGGAAATTTAAGGCGAAATATTAATTTAAATTTTACTTTACTTCAAGAACATTAAGTGTGCTCTACATCCAACGTCACTCTTTTGAAGTATTACCTTAATGGCAACGGAATAACGGTATCTAATAGTTATGATAAGGCAGACACCTACCTCGATGATAGTTTTAAAACTCCCCTTTTTAATCCGTAGTGCAAGATAACTGCTAAAAGCATGTCACGAAGTAATTGCATTGTCAGCCATTAAGAGAGCACGATATGAAAGATAGCTCGGATATTCAGAGTGAAGGAAGCCGTACAGAAATTGAAGGCGTTTAAACATGCATCTCACTTACGCCGTTGAGGTTTCGAACTCTCAGGGGATGCATCGCGACGCGAAGGGTACTCTCTCATTTAGCGATAAGTAATGTAATCAAGTGGAATGTCACCTGAAGAATGAATTTTGTACTGCCTGGCATATCTGACGCGATACGAATTTTGAAGAGAAGGTTGGTTCTCATTGCAGAAGACATCAAAAGTAGTCTCAGCCATAAAACATTTAAGTATCGTACATGAATTTTTTCCAATTAAAATTTAAAACATTAAATATTTAAATTAAATAATTTTAAAAGAATATGAAACGGTTGACGAATACTGTTAAAGAAAAGCCATCTTTGAGTCCTGAGCGCCGAAATTTAAAATATTATGAAATCTATTTTATTCATCTATTTCAGATTTAGGAAGACAATTATTGAAATGAATAAGGGTACGTATAATTAATTACCATTGAAAAGTCATACTTATGGGTGATGTTTTCAGGAAACGTGTCCCAGAAAAATTCTTATCCTTATGTCTGATCTATCAATTTTAGAACTAAATTCAGTGGCTACTATGAAATCCAAATATACTATAATTCATCAAAAATGCAATTTTTGTAAATAAACACCCTTGAAAGAATACGTGAAAATGTTAACGAATCGCAGAGTTAACAAGGAGATCAAAATAAATTTCTTTCATCATATCAGTGAGTAAACGAATCATTTTCTCATATTTAAACGAATTATTTTCTCATTACTCAATGTTTTAC
Organism: Pachydiplax longipennis; assembly: GCA_036926295.1. Lineage (NCBI taxonomy): Eukaryota > Metazoa > Arthropoda > Insecta > Odonata > Libellulidae > Pachydiplax > Pachydiplax longipennis. The sequence continues at coordinate 38,356,776 of JAVFKF010000009.1, read as the reverse complement.
CGAGATAATTGCATATCTTACATAACTTTGCTTTGAGTTTCACTAATTACGTAATGCGAGATAGAGAATCGCAACGAATTCAACGGACAACTCGCAGAAAATTAATTTTTTCGTTTAAATCAAACATCTAGGTTCCAAGTAAGTAAAGAATACATTTTTGATACGTTTAATCTTTCTATTTAAATCAAGCATATACTCTCTAAGTAAGTAAAGCATGCATTTTTTGATACGTTAAGTAAACGGCTGCAAAAACAATGGATGAAAATCAACCGCGGAATTTCCATGGAGATAAGGGAAGCATTCAAGGGAAGCTAAGTGGGGCAAGTCGAGTTACAGTTAATGAAGAGAGCTCATGTAATCTTTCTTCACGTTAATATCTCTTGCGGGAGCCTCCAACGTCCTTATCATCCCTACTATGAATCTATTTTTCTCAGAACCAGCAATTCAGCACCTCTAAAAATAACCGTTGTTTGGTGCCTCTTCTGCGGCAGCTCAGGCTGAAACGGAACGAGATTTCCTCAAACAAAGGGTAATGTTCCTGCGACGGTTTGTCCTTACTTAATAAGAACGAATGAATCCGCACGCTTACGCACGCATTGGAGGGAGAAATAAGCTGCGAACACCAAACCTCTCAGACAAAGAAGGGTAATTTTATTTATTCATCATGCAGAGAAATTAGGCATGGAATGAGTTACGATTGCAACTAATTCGACAAAGAGGCAATTCTGCCTTATTTGGGAGTATTTGGTGCTGCGGTTAGTTAAATTCAAATGGCTGACATTTTACTCTACCTTACTCTTAATAAACGATGACTCCTATTCTAGTAGTTGAGTAAATTTAGAATTTTTGGCAAAACGGTTCATCAAATACGATAAGGAATAATTATTGAATTTATCTGACAAAAGTACAGATAGATTTTTGCTCACGCCTTCGAAATGTTTCACATTATTATTTTCGTATTTATTTCCACAGAATAATTGTGACATTATTCATTCAACACAGTGGTGCACAATCTTTCACAACCACAACCAACCAAGGGGCTGCATAAAAGATATTTTTCATGGCAGCGCTTAGAAGAATTTTAGTTACTTAAAATATAAATTACTTCTTACTTCCGCATGAATTTTTAAAGTGTCAGATACATAAAGTGACTAAGAAATAGAAAATCAATCTCTCCTTAAATATAACAAAAATTGTTTTAACACTTTCAAAAAAAATGAAAATTTAGTCAAAAAACGAGTGTTCACAGATTTTACTTTTTCTTTTCTGCTAATATGACGCTTAGAATTTGAATTGCTTAAAACACTTTCATAGAGAAAATATTTTGAACATAAAATAGATACCATCGTTACAGGATGTAGCAACAAATCTCATTTACTTATGGGCTAAGATAAAAATAATGCAGTATAATTTAAGATGATTTATTTTGGCTGAGATGACCAATCTCCGGACTTTACTAAGGTCGCCTCTTACTTCTTGATAATAGCAATTTTGGGTCGTTGATATTCAGTAATGTAAAATAATTCTAATTCAATCACCCAGATGTGCAATACAATGTAAACGCCTTTATTGGGAGAAACTGAGACCAGAAAGTCCCAACTTTCGTGGAACCTCCATCAGAATGTAATACAACATAGTTGAAATGAATTCATATTTTAACAATAATGTTAAGAATGATACTAAAATAAAGACTTTTAACCAGGAAAGTGGCTATAGGAAGGGAATGAGGAAAGAAGAAATGGTTATGTGTAGAAAGAAAACTGCGCTTTTTTTATCAGAGAAAGAATTGGTCCAGCTAATGAAAACGACCACGAAGAGGTGTGAAAAACACGCGGAAGCTGTAGAAAAGAGCGAAAGAAAGAACGGTAGCAAAGCGATCCTCATAGGTGAGTAAAAATTTCTTCCTATTAGTCAACAACCGGCAAAGAACTTATCACGAAATTTCTTCCCACTGAAATTCATTATACACGCGGTCTTTATGCGCCCCAAAAACTCATCATCTACATCCAATCTAAAAAGAAAAAAAAATTCCACACGATCGCAATATGCGCGCGCACGAAAACAGATAAAAAGCGCACCTTTTGTGTGCAGATAACTCGAGAGCCCTTTATAATATCCGAGAGATAAGGCATTCCGCGCCCATTACACCAAATAAATTCACTCCCGTAATTTATCTCGCCCGCGGGAATTTAAAAGGAACGAGCTGCAATTTCAATCCGCCGTAAATTTTTTAACGCAGCCTTAACTGCGGAGCGGAATATTGTTCTAAACAACGCTCCTCCGCGACGCCTTTTATTATTTATATAAACTAGTCTCCCTCTGCAGCGAATTATTGTGAGTGAAACCAGACTATATCTCATCGCGTTTAATGAGGTTAAAGCCGCTCTTGGTACGTCCTCAAAGGCGAACTGGGGAGAGAAAGAGGGATAGAGAAAAAATAGTGCGAGGAAACTTTAGAAGAGGATTTTGTACTGTTTTAATTTCAATCCTATGCTGTATATCTCTCTATACTATTATTATTGTTATTGTTATGAGACGCGAATCCTTATAGGAGACAGAAAAGGGAGGTTTTATTTAAGAGTAAATTCGAATTTGATGTTTCCGAGAAAAGACCAAAATTATTGAAATTTATAAAATTAAAGTGCGATGCGGAACGTCTTTTCGTTATCCGATTCTGGTAATATTTCACACAATTTATTTTCAAACCTATTGGAACACTTCCCTCAAGAAATACCCAAAATATTTTTCTTTATGAATAAGGACCACCTTAATGTGACATATATGATCCTATTATGTAATATATATGCATACATACAGACAGCAGCATACACTTTCCAGCAGCCATATAGTACGTCGGTGAATATAAGTAAGTACTTGTACTTATAGGTTAATGCTGTGAATGAACAAGGCTAAATATTTACTAGAGCAAGTCGACTATAGTAATGATAATTCGTCAGTGATAAGTCTTTTTTAAGAGGATGTGTGTTTTGATGAAAGTAATCATACGTGAAACGCCATTAAGATTCTTTCCTTAAATCTGTTCTGCATGATTTATATATAAATTAGGCTCTTGCTAACTAAAAATTGGACCCAGAACAGACATGACTTTGGTCCCTGAAAAAGTAAAGTGCACATTTAAATGTGACCTCTAAAATTCAGCTTTAAAATACGGGCAGAAAAATCACGTCTATTATTTGGGTATGCTTGGTATGTAATTCTATATTTAAATGTATATTTGTGCGTTTATAAATGTTAATTTTATAGGCACTTAAGGATGACTGACGAAAATTTTAATCAAAAATTGGTATTTTATTTAGGTAATGCATTGATTACACGGTGAATTTTTTAAATTTAGCTGTATAATTCTACGAAGAAATGCATTTCATAGAACTGATAGATTAAATTTTAAAGTAACAATATTAATCTACGATGATAATTTATATCTCCAGTGCGATGAATGGCAGTACCAATCGTAACTGATTATCGGATTTCCTTCTCATTTAGCACTAGTTCTATTAAATTTAATTTTACCTTGCAAAAAGTAATTCAAACTTAGTTAAATTAAACCGTAGAAAATCCCCGAATGTTCCGATTAGTCCGAAATCTTCTTTCGGAGCTTATCCTCATCAAATCCCGCTAAATATAAAAGAAACGCTCATTTTGTTTTCATCAGCATCGCTTGCAAAAACGAAAGATTTTCTGCATGGCACTCTGTTCTACAACTACTGCAGTATTGGGGTGTCTTGTTCCGTATTGCGTCTCTGGGTGCGGTGCTGTTCCCCGAATGCAGCGCCCTATGTGAGTAAATCATGACTCACATTTGCATTCCGCTCCACGCGTAGACCTTCTGGTCCGTCATTAACTCTTTCCTAAACGTTCTACTTTTACGCTAACTTATCAGCTGACATATCATACGCTTCAGCTTTCCCACTCTATGATATTAAAGTGAAAACCGTGAAAGAACGATAAAATACATTCAGGAAATGGATGAATGAAATGCAGGAGCGTATGTTTTAATTTTATCCTGATTTAAATGGAAAATCCATATTCCCTACGCAATATTTTCTCTAGAGTTCGCTGCCGAATGCTTCCCACGCCTTTTCGTTACTTAACCTTTAGAAAATGATGGTGACCTTGAGTGTAACGGAGGGCCTCTTATCAGAACAGAGAGCTCTCAGAGAGATATTCGACTGACGTTAATAATGTTCGACAATTAAAATACGTTCCAGAGTTGAGTGATAATTAGATTAATTTCAGTTAGGTGTAATTTCATATTTTATATATAAGATGTTTTCGGAAATCGAACATTACGCCAAAAGGTACGCAAATACCTATTCTAACACAATAATAACTTTACTCATATACTAATACATAGCTAGATCTTCTTCCTATCAACGTCTTTGCGAAAATGATAAAATTCAGAATCTTTTTCATTCATATGTATTAAAATAGTGTTTAATTTTACAATTTCATCCAACATTAACATTTTTTCTTTGGGGATTCATAGTCAAAATAAAGGGACCATCTAGTGAGCAATATAGTGCTAAATCTATAGGGGCACTAATTTCTTTTTCTTCAGACTATTTCAATCATGCTTGGAAAGGAATAATTGAAGTAGTTCTCACGTGTAAAAAAACAAAGATATTATAACAAAAAACATGATCGGCATTATCTAAATAAGAACTAGAGTACGTTCACAGTATTACATCCACTCAGTTCGCGGGATGAATAAAATTTCTTAAATTCCTGTATTTTGGGGCCTCCTGCCCTAGAAGATTCTTTTACTACTTTCTGAATGTCGGATCACTTTGAAAATCATTTCAATATACTGCGTGAAGATTGTTACAAAAGCTAAACGGACCTCTCCTAAATTTAAAATTCAAAACCAAATTATGATTTCAATGATGAATTCATCATTCACAAATGCAACTCTTCTTCCAGAAGATTTGAATACTATAGTATCATTGAGATTCTAATGCACCAGTATCGGAAATGTTTGCTCTTTAATAATTAAGGCAAAGCTATTTAACAAAAATGAAAATTTCGAAGGAAAAGGTGTATGAAAATGAAAAAATCCAGCTATAAATCGCGAAAACTAACTTTAATTTTTCATTTGAAAAACTGCTCTATATTTATTTTAAATCCCGTATTTTAAAAAATGAAACTATAAAAATCAATATCCATTTTATTGTACACTAAAAATATCCTTAATGTGATCCTTTCATAAAAGACCGATAAAGGGTCATACAGTCACGAATACAAGGTCGAACTTTGAAAGAAATGCTTTTTCTTTCCCTTCCCAGCACTTTTGAGAACTTTGAGTAACTCTCAGAGAGCATTTACATATACCTGCCTATGATGCATTTCCTCAAAGACATTTTCCATAGTGGACGAAAAATTTTCACTCCTTATTTTATCCCATTTTTCTGTAGAGTTGGATTACGGCGGAAATGAATTTAAAGACTAGCTCAAAAGCTCTTCGTCAGTATATTCCGAACTTGAAAAGGACCGCCACTTTTTAATTGGAGCTGCGAAATACGCTCTTATGGACGACAAAAACCGTTCTTAGAGCACCACTTCATTTCCAGCCAAGACTATTGAGAGCACCGTTCCTTAGAGAAAGAAATCTTTTCACGGGCGCAATAATTAGTACAGAATAAGTCGTTCATCTTCGATTAAATAGAAATGGAAGTAAATTAGGCATCATTCTGAAAGTGATGTAATTAGATAAATCGGTATATTAATATCTTAGAGAGACTATTATATTTGTTTTTATTTACAACTGGTTTCCCCGGGCGAAGATTTTCCCCAAGTAAGTTGAAAGTAATTGATTTATAAAATGATTTTTTAAAAACTTATGACTCATGAATTTTCAGCAATCCAGGGCAGAAGATTTCTGCTTTGTGATGAATGTTTTGTGACCGAATAAAACTGTATTATATATATTATTATATAAAGGTGTGTTTTAGGTATGTTTTAGTGTTTATGTATTCGTTTGTGGTGATTGGAGTATTTTTTGAAATGTATTTGAAAAGGGTGAGTAAAGTATCAGTGTCCTTTTCGATATACCTCGTTTGCATCGATAAATATCGATATTTATCTCATTGATATCGAACACCCAGTACCGAAACACTATGGAAAATTTAAAGTTTTTACTAGATTTTTTGAACAAATGGTGTATTGCCAATTTTTTGGTCTGTTTTTAGCAGTAAGCGGAAAATCTTCTCTTTCAAATGGTCAGTCATTTATGTTTCGATAGAGTATGAAGGGGGAAAAGCGCTCTTCATCCAAAACGGATGTTAACAAATAATATATAAAGTTCCTTGTTGATAGTAATATTGTTAAAAGTGTTTCGACAACTGAGGTCATTTTTCACGTGGGTGTCCTCCGGGAATCGAACCCTGGACCATCTTTACCAAATTTGAGCGTACTGCCCTCTTGGATAACCAAGATTCTTTAATTCTTGCTCGATTTTCTAAAAAGATTTAATAAGGGAGCAGAATTTCCCTTTCTCTAATTGGAAAGTAAAAGAAAAAGATGAATCTTCAATTTAGATCCGATTGTGAAATTCTATCAATGGCTTCTTAATTGAATTAATTTATATCCATGATAATGAATGGATTTCTTTTATATGAATTTGGATTTTTAGAAATGAAATTCCCGTGTAATTAATATTTACCATCTTATTTAAATGCATCACAGATTAATAGATAATTACCCACGGACGATAGTGACGATGATCTGAGGTATATTTCGGGAACGATAAATTTTAAAATACATATCACATCTGAATTATACTACATTTATCATTTCATTTATCTGCAGATTTTTATATGAATTCTCCTCTCTATTCCCGAGATGGCATTTATTCTGCTATTTCAGCGTTGGATGGTAAACACTCTACACCTCTTTTTATTCACCGAGATATGGCCTGGAATTATTAATTCTTAATAGACGTGGAAGCAATGCCACGTGCATGAGTATCTATCATGGGATACCAGCAGGGAGTTTGGCAGCCTTCCGCACTGTCAATCTCTTCATATTTTCCTCCCTCATGAAACCTTCATGAATTTTTCATAAATTTCTCCTTTCAAAATATTCCCTCTACGTTCCCTTGATCAATATTATCCTCTAGTGTAAAACTTGTCAACCGTATCCTCAGGAAAATGAGCATCTTTCTTCGTACTAACTGCAAATTGATTTTTGAATTGAAATCAAACGCAATAACTACATTAACATATAAAATGTGGGGATTCTTGAAATTCGATTAAAAAGGAACACCACCACAAAATGTTTCCCAATATATGGGAGGACTTTATATAAATACATTCAAACATACATACGAACACATTTGTTATGTTAATTATCTTTGTTTGAGGCAAAAGATAAACTAAACTATTAAGATTACTTTTTACAGTGAATCGGAGTAAAAATTTCTTTGATATTTACAAGGAGGTCATTAATTCATTCTGGAAAGAATATGGCTAATATGTATTAATTAGTGATGTGATATTAAGTTTTAGATGCAACATGACATTTCCAGTAAATACATGGGTGGTCTGAAAAGTTTCCGACATTTCGCCATTTCTCGACATGTTTTCTGAAAATTTCTGAAAAATCTGGGGTCGGAAACTTTTCAGACCACCGTCGTACAATAATAAATGTTACATGAATAAATAAATTTTATTGACAGTAATTTTGGTTACTAATAGTAACAATATTCATCGCACTATTTTTATCATTTCACGAATATGAATAAATTCCAAAAAAGACACAATTCAAACCAAAAAAGCTACTATTATCTAATTCAAACACTAGACTTGGATATTGGTTGAATATAACCTTCCGAATTATATTTTCCTTGAGCGGAATTTGTTCCATAAGTCTACCTTTTGACGTAGGCAGCATCAAGGGAGATAAAAATAGAAAGTACTGCAGTCCCCATCTAAAACGAGCGGAATGTTTTAATGAAGTGCTTAGAAATTCTGTGTATAATAGTTCCCAGGAAGGAAACTCCGCTAATATATATAGAATCCTCGCCTTGCTTTCTCGAAGCCTTTGAGAGAAAACTGCTCAGCAAATGAAGTCCGCTTTAATGCAAGACGTGAAGTAAAACTCGATGGAGTCGGGCGAATGGAGTTTCTTTCACATAAGGGAAATTTTCCCTCAGACCTGGAGTTGAAAAATATTACGGCAGCCGTTTGGAAACCACGTTAGGGATACTTTTAATATGCAAAGAACTCTGAAGTCGACATGCATCCACGTTCTTGGTTCCATTCTTCATTGCCTCCTTGATGACGGCTCGTGATGAAATAAACATGGGCTTGAGATAGTGAGAGAGTGAAATATCTAGCATAACTCTGATGGAAGGATGGACAAAGAAACCAAAACGTCATTCCTCAAAGTCCTCATCGGCTCTTTCCTTGATTACATTTATGATAGTCGGAAGTGAAGAAGACGAAATTGCAACTGGACATGAGGGATTCACAGAACTCAGGCCTAACAGGACATAGCCGCTACGAAAACTAATAACTACGAAAGAAATGGATAAACGTTTCCCATATTGATGGAGGCCTTTAAAAAGTTTAAGAATTAACGCAAGAGTAATAGTCTATTTGAATATATAAAAATTTATTTACTTTACATTACCGTCAAATTAAGTTGCTGGTTATGGTATCTATGTTACACTAAATTCAATAACTAACAATGTTACAAAGTTACAGATATACAAATAAAAAGGGGCCCCCGGATAGCCGTGTGGGCAGCGCGTTCGACCTTAATTAAAGTGGTCCGGGTTCGATTCCCAGTTGGAGCCCACGTGCGAAATGACCTCAGCTGTCAAAGCACTTTTCACAATACTACTACTACTACAAATAAAAAAGTTTGTATGTACATGAAAAATGCCGCCAAGTAAATACAGAAATATACATAAACAACTTAAATAGTTAAATAATCTAAATAATAAATCTAAACCGGGAATCGAACCATAGATTTCCCACTTCCGGTAACTTAATACACCCTTACCAATTGAAACGATGGTAGCTGTTTAATCACAGTCAACTCTCGCATGGCTTATAAATTTTCTTTAGTAATGGAATGAGACGGATGATTCTCATTATTATTATATGGTAACGATACATTCGCGCTCGAGTTCCGCCTCCTCACTCGCAAACATTCGCGAGTGGCATTCACATGTTCGTCCCCACAACGAATAATCGCTTTCACACACGTACAGTTCAGGTAAACTCTACTTGCCCCTTGTCACCTAAAACCCTTTCACTCGTCCCCAAATGCCGCTATCGCTACGAGCGGCAAGGCAAGGGCCGAGGCGAATGACGAGCAAACCGACTACACTTATGCCTCGTCACTCGCCTCGCGATTCGACTCGCTATTCGTGCGGCCTTAAAGTCGATTGGTTGGGAGCACTCGCTCGGAAAGTTGGCGATTCTTGGTTCGATTCCTCGTCAACTCCTTATGTCGGTTCATCATTAAAGTAGAGTAATTACTTGTATCATTACTTGTAAATTTTAATACGTAGATGCTTAACTACTACTTTTAATACATTTTTATATGAAGTACTTTTACGATACTTTGAATACGTAGATACATAGATACTTAAATTTTTTGTCCTCAAGAAACTTATAAACACAAATTACATATATGTAAATAATTCTGTACTCTTTTGTATCTAAAATCAACTTAGTAATTTTAATTTTCGCTACCATCAGGTTCATGCACATAAATCTTCCTACTTAAGGCCTTTTTCTTACGTACTAGGAACTACCCCATCCATTAATGTATTCTAATAATTTTCTTTCTCACCTTCGTTTTTCCTGATACCCTGCATTCGATCGCTTTCTTCGCCGATCTCTCTAAATATCTGACCCACGCACTCTTTCACCGCTTTATCCCTTCAATGAAAGCCCTTTCATTTCCCGTCATATCCAACGCTTCCTCGTTTGCTTTCCTATCGTAACAAATAACCTGTTCTAGACAAGTTTTTTTTCGCCGTTAAACAACTTGTCATCCGCTTACCGATCATTACGAAGATTAATGTAGAACATTTCGTTTTATGGTTAGGAAAGAATTAAATGTATAGTCACTTCGCTGAATATCTATATTTTCGATTAACCTTAAATGTGATGATTTAATCCCTAGCCCTCACTCAAGGAAAAAGGGAATTTCAAATTTATTTTTAGTCCTTAATTTATAAGAAACGCAATAACTGTTTCACTTTTATCTTGATAATTTCGCATTTTTCATATCGGTATCATCATCTGAATCCCTCCTTTGGTTTAACCTCATAAATTATTGTATAGTCAAAGCTTTATTTTTTTTCCTTAAATTTCTCAAATGCGAAAATTTGCGAGTGACACCTACCAGGCGTCCTGATTAAAAGGTTAATATTCTTCGATAAAGCACCTTTAATCAGTGGAAGACGACGGGTGTCGATCTGAAATGTGCCAATTAATGTACATTCACATGTTTACGTCTATCAGTAAAGTATTCATACCCTCCACCATAACCTACTACGAGTCCTGTAAAGGGAATGAGACTTAAGGTAATTATAGAAGTGGTATTCCGCCCTTGCCGTTCTCTATGAGCCCGAATGCTATGAATGGTAGACTTTCACGGAGGTGTATCGCAGTACTCAATGAATAGCACGTTTCATAGCATTCAATGAAGATTGTACTAAAGGAGTTCAGCATCAGGCCAACATCATTATCTTTCATATTATCGCAGCCTTAGACAGTTTGCGCAAGGTAGATTTTTCTCCATCCACACATCAAAAAACGAATGAAAACTTTCCCCTTATCAAGATAGGGAGCCAGAAATGCTATACTATATATAATCATAAAAATAAAGTGTTATTGAACCTATTGTGTTGTCACGTTCAACAAATTACTTTCAATACTACGATAAAAATGCCTTTTTGGATAATACAAATATATAACAATACCATAACAAATAATAATATTACTATATGTTTAATATTATTATTTTTTATAGTATTTAGTACATTATTTGGTATGGTATATAGTATAGTTAGACATTTATATTATCAAAAAATGGCATTTATCGTAATAATAATTTAATTTGAAAGTAATTTGTGGAATGACTCGAGTGATGTGATAACATAATAGGTTCAATAACACTTTATTATTATATATAAATTCATTTTAAATCGTTCGAAACAAAATTATTCGCCCTGAAGCTTCTACGAGTCCATCATATCTACTAATATCACAATACCGAAAAATTCATAAATCTCTCACGAATTCAAAGGCGACGGAATGCCGTTAAAAACCGCCATAACATTTATTCTGCAGCAGTACGATTACGTTATGAGAAATCCGCTAGGGAAAATGTTGAGGATCGCTTTAAACCGCGGTCACGTGGGATACATCAAGAATTAATTTACTTCCTCCACAATCCGGGGAATTTTCTCTCTCGTTTCCGAAATTTCATCTCGGCATAATTGGGCCGATTCATTAAAGCCACCCGACTTCTTTCATCCCGTTTTCCTCTGTCTGGATTCATCTCCTTTTTTTGCCCACCCTCATGATCAACGGGGCTCTGCTCAGTATCGCGTTCTCACTCAAAGGGCTAATTAACTAACCATGGGACGAAACTCCTATCGTCACCCTTTTGACGTAAACGCCTCTTTTACTAACGCCCACTCTTCAACATACCCACGCTATTTTCTTGTTTCCTCCACCGTATTCGCCGATAGGAAACATAGTCCGGAAAGTTCTTTATGTATCCTTATGAATGTATGAAAGGCAGGTTATTTTAATTCTAGTTCCTGAAGTTGTATCCTGATTAATCGAATTTTGCAATTATTGTTAATTTTATTATTAATTTTTATTATTGATTTTTATTATTAATTTATATTATTAATTTATATTATTAATGTATATTATTAATTTATATTATTAATTTATATTATTAATTTATATTATTAATTTATATTATTAATTTATATTATTAATTTATATTATTAATTTATATTATTAATTTTTATTATTAATTTATATTATTAATTTTTATTATTAATTTATATTATTGATTTTTATTATTAATTTTTATTATTAATTTTATTGTTAATTTTTATTATTAATTTATATTATTAATTTTTCAGCTAATATTATTGGTACAGGACAAGATATATATCTCTCTCGTTTGCTTTACTATCGGTCTCGTTCATGGCTCTTATAATATGAAAACTAGAAAATAAGATAAGTATGCTAGAATAATATCGCAATATAAAAACTCGTCAAAATAGCAGCCTAATACCAAGAATTTTTTTAACTTCGGATACATTGTATATGGAGATAATCTTGATTTATTCCTATTTACTGATTTTGTATTGGAACTTCGGATACTCTTAATATGAAGAGCATTACAATTTTTTCCGATTTTCGATTATATTGCTACTTGAATATCTCAATGAATTGATTATATTCATGCAGCATAGAGAAAACTGAATCTTTCGTTCATATTTCTCTGTCTTGCTCTTAGCTAAGACAATACGAAAACAACTGAGATATGACGGATGCTAACGCATAGGGTTATTCATTCATTGTGCTGCAATCACGTGTACACTTCCATTAAACGCATTCTGGCACAACGAAGAAAGCAAGGGAAATCTCACTCCTCATCTTGTTTAGGAAGCCTCACCACCTTCAAAGCTTTTGATAGTCGATGATGAATGAGTTTCAAGTTCAAATCGGCCCGATTACTGTACAGACTTCGCTCCACACCTTTGTAATCTTTCCCAAATTGGAATACAAAAATCTACTAAACTGCAGAAGGCGAACTCGGTAAAGTAAAATTTGCAGCCCGGGAGCTTGACCATATTCGAAACTTTTGGAATATGTTAGGACCGTGTTTATTTTGGCCGTTATCTTATAGCCATAACATTATTTATCGCATAAAATTTAATTTCTCCTCGGGTCATCTCTGCTTCCCTCTCACAATCAGTCTCGGTGTGGGCGTTGGATCGCCCACGTACAGCCACAGTGAGGTCTGATACAATTCGATGCAATTTCCAATTAAAATTTTTCGGAAGGAACGGACATGCTTTCGTTGATGATGACCAGAAATATTTACGGATCTCTAATAGAGTATTGCGGAGGCATAAAAACGGAGGTGAGGACAGTTAAGTTCGTGATTGAAAATCTGCTTGAAAACATGGATGGTAAAAACAGACTTGGATAAAATGGGAGAATAGTCGCTTTCCGATAATAGGTAAATTTATCATTATACAGCATAGACGATAATTATAATGAGTTACGACAAGAATCTTTGTCACATCATCGACGAGACATATTGTAGCCTTGTGTTCCCTTTTGACAGTTTTCAAGAGTTATAAAAGTTTGAAAGTATCAATTCTTTTCATTAAACATGCATTAAAACAAATCATAGAAAATTCTTCGAAGAACTTCGTAACTTAAGTATTATTTTAGAAAACCGTCAATTTTGTTTTAATTCTCACAAAGGAAATATGAAAAAATTTTCACGAAAAAATTTATCATTTTCTTTTAAATCCGTTCTCTTCTTTCTAATGTTTTCATTCCATGCTTTTTCTCCGTGATAAATCCATTCCTAACCTTAAAGAAAAACTATTTTTAGCAGCTCTTTTAGCTCGACTGATTAGCTATACTAGCACGCCTAACTAATTTATCGCTTTAAAACGCACACATGAAAATATTTGGCGCAGTTTTCGTCAAGACATACACATACCTCAAATTTCAGCACATAGTACGGAATCTCGCTTGTGAATTCACGAGATGGAGCTACAAATAATGCCTGAACTAAGCTTTTCTTGTATATGCAGATGTAAAAATAACTTACGTAAACCCGAGTATTATAATGCTTAACTCAGCATCAATTCTAGGAATAAAATTTACCCAGAAACACTGCCATCGCGGAGAAGCGTCATCTGGCTCTTGTTAACCAGCGATTTACGTAAATTCCTCTTCGTAGAATAGCCTCTACGTTGAGCTCTATGCTCGTTAGATAAACACTCCACTAAAGCAAACCAAGAGTTTGTTATAGACCGTCATGGCCAAAAATATGACCCGCGGCACAGTAACTATTCGACGAAAATTTCATGCAGCCCACGAAGTTTGTTCGAAATTCATGATCCATAAAATATATTCATTATTTTAATATTTCTACTGTTTCCCTTGCGAAAGAGTTACATCCATTTCACTTTCCGTTTCGTTGACAGCGTACCTGATTATTTAACGCGAAAAATATGATATTGCGTCCCGCGAAAGTTTTTTTTTTAAAGGTGGTTACGCATATTGATAAACACATAGAATACGTTGACCTTTCGTTGATTACAGTTCAATGATCCAAGAGGAATAGTTGGCTGGATAATAGCTATGGGCTATCTTGGCCTCGAGTGATATCTATTTTCGTTTCATGGTTCAGATGCGGACAATAAAAAGGAGCAGTGATTGAAGAGCTTTCGTTCTCGCTTCGATATCTCATCCCGCTAATCCCGGGTGGGCGCGCGTCGAAATTTATGGAATTGATATTTGATTTTATTGCATTTCTTTGAAAGAGTATTTTCTTTTTGCGATTTGATAAACATTGATAACCCTGCGTATGGGAGCGCTGCAAGTTACCACTTATATGATCTACAAGTTCATAATCATGAATACTACACGGCGGATTTCATCTTATCAGATATTTTTATAGCAATTATCTTTCCAGATATTATCTTTCCTTGATTTATTGTAATAAATAATTTCTTATTAGACCCAAATCGCAACTTATAGTCTAGTTGAACGAGTGGATTTCGAATCATTTCCCTTCAAAATTTTATAATTTTCCAAAACAGCGTGAATGTTATGTAAATCAGACATTGAGAGTAAGATGTGGCTTTTTAATTGCCTTGACCCCTGTGGCAGATACACTGATAATGCAGGTTCAGTAAGAGAGAAGAAAGCGAAGGTTATTCGTTCTAAAGATTTGATCTGTAAACATTAATATTTTTATAGTATATAATTACACCACCCACATACAGACAGGCAGATAGTAGTGAATAAAAATTGTAGGTACTGAGTAACAGGAACAGGACAGCAGGAAGACAGTCACAGTAAACATTAATTATAACTAAATGATCTTTTGAGTTGCAGTTAGATAAATAGAGAGATGGGCCCTTTGTTGAAGTTTGGTGCAATTGTAACTCTTTTCCACAAAACCTGGCATGTCATTATTTATATGTAGCACGAATGTTAACAAAAGCAAAAAGAAAGAGTACGGTGTGGGAAAAAGTTTTTGCAACTAAAGAAAAGAACTCAAACAGCTGGAAAACATTCAGAGAGAAGGGGGATGAAAAATGACCGCGAAAACGCATTAACAAACTAATAAGGCAATAGAATTCAAGCCAATAATCATTCTTCAATTACCTACGACTCTATTTTACGGGAAAATCAAAATCCAGAATTAGATATTGAGGAAACAAGTTCCCGAATCTCGATATAAATACTATAATACCAACATTTGCATATGTACGCTAATGTGCGATGTTAAAGCATAGCAAGAAAATACTTTCTTGTCACGTAGTTATTAACACGACTTGATTAGAATTTGTAGCAGCGTTCACATATATTTTAAGTCGCTGAAATTTTTCTTTCGGGACTGAATTATTCTATTCGGAGCAACCACTATAATACATACTCATTTGGTTAGGATTCAGTTGACATAAATTTCGAGATTCGCTTAATGTATCTTTCATAATAGATACCAATCTATATGCTGGAAAAAGTTATTCGCTACATTTTTATAAATTTAAACTATAATTTTATGAGGTTAAAATCATTTCCTTTTGTTATCCAAATTTCTGCTGCTTTGCATCCTTATTTTCGGTGAGGCAAAAGTTTTAATATACGACACTTTTTAATAATAAAAATACTAAATTTACGAGTTGTACATAAAGAGAAGTGGGTCAGTTTTTCCACCAAAATCCTTTCTTCCCATAAGACAGAGGGCGTCAACTTTAGTAGGATTCCCTCACACGTTCTATTCTAACCGTTATGGGAACTTTTCCAAAACAATTATTTGCTACCCACTTCACCTAAAACTTTAAAATAATTCTGCTGTAATGGGTGGCAGGTCCTTTGTTCCCCATTCAAAAACGTATTTCGTGTCCATTCATTCGGAATGGAATTTTGGGACCCCGTTGGATTACTGTAATATTGTTGAATGCCTTCCATAATTAATCCAAAATATTATCGTCGACATTATAACAGGCGAGGAAGAAGTCGACATCATGAGAGGCAGGGAATAAACCGAAAATTCAGTCCCATTTCGAGATTTTGTCTTCTTCATCATCTACTAAAATCTTCACCAGATTAATCTTCGATTTTTCTACTTGTCTAACTTGATCCTCTTTTGACCGGATTATTATCCTTAATAATCCGCCTACTCAAGATTTCCGGAAAATTTTATTCGATCAGATTTTCTTGTGCCTTTACGTAATCCAAATGGCCCGAGTCTGGAATTTTCAAACTAGAACAATGAACAGCCACAGCGAATTAATTAAAAATGTACAAATTAGCCCTTTTTCGGAAACTTTTTTTATGCACAAGAATACAGTGATACATTAACTGACAAATAACCCGGACAAAACACCAACATTTTTTTAACTGTTTTTCGGAATCAGCTAACAAATGCTATGGTAGATACGTGTAGAGATTTAATGAACCGAATGAAGACAATAGAATAATTCGATTTTTTGCTTCCATCGAATGATTCGAATACAATGTTTCGATTTTTCACTCCAATTTTGTCGTGCTGAACAGCCGAATGATTTTGCATACACGTATTTTTTACTTTCCCCTCCCCATCGAGTGAACCATTCGATATTTCACTCGTTTATTTTATATCTTTAAATAGTGGGCAGCATCCAGAACGAATTAAACGATTTTCTATATAAACCAAAAATGCTAAAGTCGACAAGGAAACTAAATCTCAAGAGATTACGTTTTATTTATTTAGTAGTATTTACGCTGCAATTTGGCCTTCTGGCCAGGTGACAGAGTTGGAGGGTAGCATAACATTTAATACATAGCATTGCCTGGCATTTGCCCTCAGACGGAAGGGAAAAGCCTCCAAAAACCTACCGTAGGCAATGCATTTTAAACAGTGATACATACATAACCTAAAGATACATTTAACATAATGACACAATTATCCTATAATTATTCGTTCCGTTAAATTCACTACTGGTACAACATTTTACATAACATACATAAGAACACATAAAAGCAGATGGTAATAATAATATAGTATGTTCAATATACTAACTTGATCTCTATGAGCTAACATACATGGTGGATAAACCATATAGTCTTAGATTTAATAACAGTTATATAATATAATAAGAAGACTGCACCCCACAGTACCACATGACATTATATTGTGATATAAAGTTAAAACATTCTAATGCGTGCAACTAGATTTAACATTATTTTTAAAGATTTTTACATTATTCGGCATTGGAATGAGAATTTCTCCAGGTAAGGCGTTCCATTCTCTGATACTCCTGTTCTGATGACGAATGTGATTTCAGAACTAATTAGCTTCGTTATCCGAGATACTACTTTACCGTTATGAGAAAAGGTAAGGCGCATTTTATGTTTTAATGCGTGTGAATGCTGAGGATTTGATGTAATATTAGTACGGAATGATCCTCATCAAAGCAGCCTCGATTCAAGTCATCTGGAGATTAGGCCATAAAGACACCTAATACGAATGCCTTCCGCGGGTTTATGACGACATTTTACGGCAACCAGATCCGTTGTTCTACCTCAAGGAAGCTAATCTCGAAGATATAAAACCTCAAACGCTAATAACAAGGTGCCGAAGTTACCAGTCGCATGAAAGATCACCATATTGAAGATATTTCATCTAGCTAATATTCGGATAGTGAGCTATCTTAATATGAATTTCAAGTAAAGATTAAGGAAACAAAGCCTATACTAAACCAATGCATAAAGTAGTAAGTATTTGCTTGCACTTTCTTGCCCGATGCTTCTTCTGGAGAAATTTAAGAGTTTATTATTTTAGCAATCATTATGTACCGTAACATAATATGACTATAGAAATTTATAGTTATCAGTTATCAGAAACGTAATCTCCGTAGATTTAGTTTCCTTGTCTACTTTTCCCATGACGTAGTTGATATTATGCGAACCCCCTGTTACTTCGGCCGATACGATAATGAGAGCAAAATAAGAGAAATAGACGCTAGAACAAGTCGTTTTAAGAACTCGTTCTTTCCGCGAACAATACGCGATAGTAATAGGCTAAAAAAGTAGCTCAATCGTTTGGTGATTACACCCCCTGCCACACGCCGAAAGGCGGCTTTCAGGGTATTCATGTAGATGTATAATTCGAATTATCATATGCGTGCGCATTTATATGTCCCAGTCTTTTCCCTACTTAATAAATTTGCAAAACAAGTAATTTTCTTATGGCTCAAAGAGATACTTAAATAGTATACATATATTATTTAAAACACTTTTTTCGATAAATTTACATGTTTTTTTTCAAGAAAAATAGATAATCTGCTCATGTATTCAAGAAATAAATTAATCCATAACTCTCTTCTAATTCATTTTAATTTCCTTAAAAAAAACTCTTGGGACCTTGTAAGTTACTTGTATCCACTCGCCGAATTCATCATTATTTCATTACGATTTATTACTCATATGTCGTTGCAAATTGCTGTATACAAAAATGAAGATTTGACTTGTCGAAAAAACATGCATCAAAAACCTGGTCGGAAGTGATTCGTATTTGCGGCACTAATTCACGCATTCACGTTTTATCGCTAATCCACTTCTGCCCGTTTAAAGGAAATCATCGGATACTAGAATATTTTCCGAGCCTCACAAGACTCCATTGAGTGAATTTGTGCGCTACCTGTTAATACGGCAAACGCGTTCGCTGAACACGGCAATAATCGGCCGTATCAATCGCTGCGCCATTTTCATCACAATTCATTCCCAAACGGACGGGTAATCTCTCGTTTAATGAGTGAGCCTATTACACCATCCATCTGCGCATACGTTTCCTTTGACGAGTCTCACCTTTCGCCGGGGAAAGCGATTTCGCCCGCAATATTAGGCGGATTTCTCTCCCTCTTGTTTGTGGAGGGAAAGCAATAATTGTTCCCGAATTAATTAAAACGGGATTCGTTTTATTTTGGCGGGATTTTCGCCGGAATTTATGAATAAATTCCGCCCACCGTCTCGTGGAGGGTGAAGTAATATTTCCTATCTGAATGGTTATTGATACAAGGTGTATCAAAGTACTGAATACAACATAACCTTGATGCCTGTATTAATAATTGATTAGGGTAACTGAAAGAAATTTACTGGTGTTGATGTAAACTCTTTCACGTGTAACAAATAAATACATTTTATTTAATTTGTTATTTACTCATTCAAAATACATTTACGTATTCAGTTATACGATCAACGAACTTATATGGGGTGAAAATTAAATAATGTTACTTATTACATGTTAATAAATGAAAAATAAATTGAAGAAAGAGCCAAAAATAATTGCAATGAAAATATTAAATATAAATATAATATAATATGAATATAAAATATGCTCATTTCAAAGATTAAATTATATGTATTTTTATTACGTATGGATGCTTATTGACGAAATAGCACAATGCAACTATCAGAATGGTTTTATTTATCTCTACGTAATTTCTTGTTGGTCAAAGATAACTTAAACCGAGCATTAAAACTAAGATTACCATCTTTCATCTCACATTCTTACAATGACCAGTAAAAATATTTTTACTACAGACCGATGAATTTTTAAATACAAATTCATTTCAATAATTAGGGGACTTCTTTTTGCTATTATTAAAGGTATCTGAAGTAAAGAAACTATTCCTTTTATCTGAAATACTGTACTCCGGAAAATTTAACTAGAGAAGATAAGAAGAATATATTCAAATATCTCCATCTTTAACATACGAGTACAGCGATGAATATGTGATACTTGAAAATCTTTTCCTTGAACTACCTTAAAAAAATAGGAAGAATACTAAGGACTGGAATTTCTGATGATTTTTGGAAAACAAAGTTCCCTTTCTTATGTAAGCTATTCGTTCCTATCTAGCTCAGTAGATCTTCCTTTAGATTATATCCTATCTAAATGTTGTGCGAATAGATAACGAAATCACTTGATATATTTTTAGTTTATCGACTAAGATTCGTGTTACTTACGTGCGCCCCTAGTCACCAGGAATGGCGTCCGTACGTCTATGCGAAATATCTCGTAAAGCGTGGGATAGAGTGGGTCCTTTAAGCTAGAATACTTAAAAAGATTTGGAGGGTTAATCCTCAGGGAGTGAATGCAGAGAGGTGACTTTGCTCTGATGGCGAATAGTGGAGTGAAATTGCCCGAACCCCAAAGAGAGCCTGGAGACCAACGATTTTGCTGTCCTAAAGAGACCGTCTGTCCCTCAGGCGAACCCTCATTCACATGTCATATTTATATCAAAGGAGTACGAGATCGTGTTCTTCAACTTTTTTATCTAGGGGACCTTTCTACCGCGACAGCCAAAATCCTATGTATAAAAAGAGGTCGGCGCGGCATTATTCTAACACACTTCCACAACAGTCACAGCTAAATTTTTATTTTTTCGATAACCTTTTTAAGTTGTTAATGAGGGTGCGGTGTGTTGATCAAACCATTTATTTCTCGCAAGTATGAATTACTTCTGCCCTGAGTTTTTAATATCCACTCGTTTGGATACTGGAACGTTTGGCAGGAAAATACATAACTAATCAAATCTTTCCTTTTTCGTTTTTTTCCTCTTCTTTTTTCTTAGTTTTATTTTGTTTTTCCAGCAATAATTACATTGTAAGATCTTCACACGAGCTTAGGTGGAAGAGAGGCCCACTCCGGCCTAACCTCGCCAAATAAAGGGTCGAATAATAATAATAATATCGTGAAATATTGATGAATATAATAATAAATAAAATAAAATCATAAAATAATGATGAACAGAAATACTTTATGACATCCTTCGAATATTTTTAAATTGATATGAATCCATCGAATAATTCGGAATTAGTTTTATCTCCCGTGTAGTATGTACATACAGTCCAACGAATATCATTCTTTGAATTTCACGTATCGATAGTGATGTTGTTATGTTCGTTAGATGAAGAACGCGAGAAAAAAGTTCCACACGAGCCCTCCCTGTATCATGGATTGGCCCAATATAAACTTTTTGTAAAATATATTCTTTGGAATTTAATCTCATATATGTAATATTATAGCTGATGCTTCGTGATTAAAATTAAAATCTTAGTAGTATTGGACAAGGGAGAGAAAGTATGCCATGGCTAGGACTCGAACCCTGATCTCCCATTAGCCGGGCGGTTGCTTTATTCGTGTATACAAGAAAGTTGATTTGATAAATGGGTCCTCTGGAGCACACAGTCTCCTATCACAGCCATAGAACTTGAAAAAGATTTTTCTGTCGTGGTAGCAGTAAGCGACCCCAAGTGAAAGATCCGCGTTCGAGTCTCGGCTACGGTAGACTTTTCTCCTTCATTTCTCCATTCTAATTCAAGCATCTAATTCATATGTTTTTCATCGTTTGTATTAGTTGTATTTTTAAAAGTGCTTCGACAACAGCTCAATGCGCACAAATCCCACCGAAAATTGAACCCTGGAATACTTTTACCAAAGGCGAATGCGCTAACCATTTGCCTATCAGGAAGCTTCCATTAAGAAGTTGCCCACCATTGACTACGCATACATAATTAGCATAAATTGTCCAGATTCTAATTACTTTTATTATTTTTACTTTTAAAGTAATTGCTTTTAAATTGTAACGATATAAAGCGAAAGTTATTTTTCATAATAATAATAAATCTTCCGTTAAGGCTCGATAAACCCTTTGGTAAGGTTTGAATTTAAAATGATAATTTCTGGAGATTATTTTACGACCTAATTTTACTCATCGCATGTAATAGAGGGCGGAGCCTTTACCTCTATAAATACTTATTGGCCATTTTCAAAAGCTCCAAAAATATATAATTTTATAAATATTTCCTAATCTTCTCGTACCTCGGGAGAACCTGGAAACTTCCCAAGGAAGAGGCGATTACCCATGCAGGGGACCAACTTTCGCTTACGGGATTATTATGTGATTCATTTGATTTACGTAAACGACATTTCTCCTTTTGACCTTGAGTACCTCCAAAGACCTTCGAGTGTCACAGCGAAAGAAAAAATGGCTGCAAATGATCAGAAAATAAGCTCGAATTGCTATTCACCCAGAGATATCAAGGAGCCGTATATATTATTCATTACGGAGGAAGAAAGATTTGGAAAGGGTCATCTCGAATTAAGTCCTTGTTGGCGATTAAATATTCACAAATGCAATAAGCCTTTTGAATATAAATCCATTAATCACGGAGTCAAATTTATTTAAATTCGACGAAAAAAGGATGAATGGGGATTTTCGCTTGTGGGAATTTAAGCTAACCTAATTATGCAAACAAAGGGGGGAAGTTTGCGAGGAATGGGCGGTTCTCCAACACTCTCCGCCCCCAATTCTCATTCATTTGTTTTCTTGATGTCCACACTGAAAAAGAAGGGAAATAGGGGACGAAAGAAAGACGGATTTGGTATACGTAATAACGTAAACCCATTCCAAATGAATCCATATAGTCGTAAGCATTGCGATCTCGCCGTGAAACACCGATTTGATCCCTGTAAGTAATTTTAAAGTTGATATTGAATCGCCCTCGAATTATCTGATTGTGATCCAACAAAGTTGCGCCCGTGTAAGAGTTGTGCATCTGGTAGAACGGTAAGCTCGGCCAAAATGCTCCTAAGATTTATTTGCGTGTGCACTGGGGTACCAACGCTTGAATGGAAAATGTCAACCTTCTACGCCACACAGGTGGAATCCAGTCTTGTTTTGATCCAAAAGAAAGAAAATGACACTGAAATGATGGAGAGGAACGGAAAATATAATCAACTACCTCTTTCATTTCGAGGAACTGAATAATGATGTACGCGACGATGTTATTTTCATCGCGAATAATATTGAAGTCGCAAAACTTTCGTAAGCAATTCGAGGAACAATGATTCTCTAGAAAAGCAATTAATTCGAAATGAAAATGAATTAAACAGGACCTTTTCGGCAAGAATTTAAGTTAAGCTTTTGATTTCGTAAGAATCTCTGTAAAGTAATGTAAAGATGTAGGATGTAAATTGTAATTTCAGAAAGGTTGACATAAGTTATTAAGTAAGCTGAACATGAAAAATGTTTGACAGGTCTAAGAGGTAAATCCCTTTTCATTAAAATATTCATAGGTGCACATCATAGAAGCCCTCATTCATTTTTTCTGCGCCTATTCTTCAGACATCAATTTAAGTTATTTAATACTTTTTCTCTATGGATCCTATTAATATCTGCAGAAAAACTATTACGGGAGCTGAAATTAAGTATTGCCTTCATAAGGGTTAGAACTAGATAAAATTAAAATCAACAAAATTTAAGAAGAAAGATCCTCCAAGATTCTGCACAACCATTTTAATCGCATCACACGCATATTAATACATATTTGTAATTAACGTAATTATCCTTAATAGTCTCATTACTTTTCCTTGTTTCTATACTAATCTTCATGACAATATTTTTCACGAATATGAGCGGAAAGAAATCTTTTGAGTTACACATCTGCATATTTAAGTTGCCATTAACATTCGCTATAATGGCTTGAAAATTTATATAAAATAGGAAACAAAAATATTTCATGATTAAATGCAAAAAGCACAATATGGCTACCTAGACAATAGATATTTTCTCCAATTTCTTGTTCTTCCTGCCATAATTTCTAACAATTTTCCATGCTGACTGAAGTCGCATTTTCAGTCATAGAAAAATAATTTTGATATCCCTGCTGCAGTACTAATTTTCACAAGTAAGTCATGTAAAAAAGCGTCAGACCTACATCTCTCTTCCCTTCCAAGAAAATTTACGGAACTACATTACGGTAGATGAAAACTGAGAGCGCGTTCCATGAATTTTAGGCGAATACCACAATAGTTTTATAAGTGATTTCCATCACTATCACGTAGGCTTTGGTGTGTAGTGTTCTCGAAATTACTTTGCGTTGATTACCTATCTTTCATAGATTTACAGGAGAGCGATTTGTGGCTTCGTTAGGAAACTTCTGCTTCGACGAACGAGCCATGATCAAAGCTACAAATTCGAAATGAATGCAACCCCATTAAAACGAGCTTATTCTCATCAACTGAACCACAATTAATAATGAAATGGCCACAAAAGAGATAATGGAACCAATTACTTTGGGGAAAAATTCGAGTAATTAGGTTTAACAATTGCGTTTTATAACACGAAATTTTCCACGTTCAATATCGGTAATACGAGTTGCGTCACGGAAGCCCTCGTTATCATTATTCGATTATTCAATTTTCGTAAATTTTATGTACATAGCATATATATGATTAACGTGAAAATCATAGTAAAATACATACTGATTTCCAAACGAAATTATATCTACAGTAAAGGTAGGCAAATTATATATTGTAATCGGTAAAAACTGTACAATAATTAGGGAAAATCTAGGATCTACAGCAAAATTAGTTAAATCTTAAAACCGCAATGATCAAATACATCGCTGCTGATTATTGTATTATTGTAACGAAGACATTAAATATATGAGCGATTAAATACGTGAGAGAGAGTTTTATGAAGTCTTATTCAAGGAATTTCTTTAAAGGGGAATCCGAATTTTCCATGCGTTACCGAAATTTCTGCCGGGTAGACTTCTTTTTAGAGAATAATTGACACGTTACTCAAAACTTATTTCTCTATATAAAGCCATACATATTCATCATGTCACATGTTTAAGCTTTTGGCATCGCTCTTGAATATCTAAATATGCAAAGTTTCGTCAGAGAATGATTCCGGGATTCAAGAAAATAAGTCGATAGTGTATAAAATAGACGTATATCGCCAAAAAATGCATAAAGATTGGCTGGTGAAAGGCATTGGAGAGGAGAGATAGGAAAAATAAATTAAGTGACTATTTTTTACTAATAAATAGAAGCGTACGTGAACGTAAAGAATATAAATTCAATGAACAATAATACGAATAATTAACAATTTCAGATACTAAATCTATCATGGAAAGCTAGGAAGTAATAGTGGGAAATGTTAATCAAGGATTTATCTAGAGAGGGAGTTATAGTGTTGGCTTATTTTTTTCTCATTGTAATGTTTGAATTTTCATTTGGTAAGTTTCTTATTTTCCTTATAATTTAATTTTAAAGGATGTTTCGCAGAAAAACAAGGTCAAGTCAAGCAAAGAAACTTGCTTCCTTCCTTGTATCAATATTTTAATAATAAGTTTAACATAAAAGAACCAGGCGAAATATATCCATAATTCTGGAATATCTCAAAATGGTTAATACGTAATAATGTTACCTTCTCTTAAAAAACGACTAGGTTAGTCTCAAATTTTATTTTTCTAATAGATAAATACCTTATAATTCCTCTCCTAACAAGACAGCTACCACAATTAAGTAATTGCTCATAAATTACTTCATAGGTTTTCTGCTTTACCACTCATTCTTTGACTACGCTAAATATAGAAAGTTGAAAAGTAGAAAAATGAAAGTTTACATGTAATGTAGCTTTTCGCAATTTTCCTAATATGACATCTTTAATCCCATTAATATCGATCGAACAATTTAATTTCGAACCTGAAGATAAACAAGATCAAAACAGTAACTGTATTTCTAGAATAATAAAGGACTTTGACTCGCCGGGCGCAGCGTATAATTCGAAATATTGTTTTCCGACGGATTATTATGATCCGTTCGGAATCACTTTCATCCACTGATTGTGTGAGCTATAATCCCCGCATTAAGCCCGAGTCATCAATTACAATGCCAGTTGCGAAGAGGAAATTGGATTTCCATGGACATAGAATTGGTTGTTTAATTGATTACGGGCAGACTAATTTAACTATCTATATCATCTTATACGAGCTTCCGGTGTGAAAGGGATATTAAAATATTGGTATTGAGATGATACGATTGTATGTATGCATGAGCGCAGGAGCCAGAGACATTCTGTCTTCCTGACTTGAAGATACATTGGAACAATCATAGCCATTTACAGCGACCGTTACTAAATAGTAATACGACAACAGATATCGACGATTCGAATTGGAATCCGAGACGCAAACCATTGTGATTGGTAATCAAACATGCATACGTCATAAGGCAAGCAGATCAGTGCTAAAGCCAAATCGTTAAGCTATATTGCGTGTGGATTATGTAAATTCGAGTAGATTAGGGGCTAAACTTGGTTCAATATTAAGCAATTTTGTAGGAACAAGTGGATTTTGGGAGATTCAGATAAGGATTATCTATAAACGGGATTAGTGTTGACGATGTTGGACGAAATATCATGAATTCAAATCTGCATTCCGAAGTTCGGTAATAGCGCAAGATGGCTAAAAGTATCCGAAAATATTCCCTCTAACTAGTATAGCAAAGGGGTAAACATTACGCTCTCTTTACAATGACACGATTAAGTATCAATGACCAAAATTTCGGTTCATTTCATTTTCAAACATTCGCAAGAATTATTCCGAATAAATTCATTAAGATGTACGTGAAACCATTTTTCAGCACCACTCATATCTCATTAGCTCTCTAATTATCGCCGTCATGAAGGATTCCGACGCAAAAGTGAATAGAGAATCAATGTAGAAATAAATGGATAGACATGTACACAATATATTTGGTATGAGACCTAGGTTGGGAACGTTTAGTTAATCTCTAGATGAAAATTCAAGTCGTTTAACAAATACATTCTGAGGAATTTTACTAGTGTCTCCATTTATTTCTAGATCAAAAGCATGGTACTCCGCTAACTCTCGCTCAAAAACATTGATTTAAAATTAAGCATTTTCTCTATCTTGTGGATGAATTAGAAGAAAAGACAAGTGATTTTACAAGATATTTTATCCTCCAAGAGGTATAGATGTAAACATTAAAAAAACAATAAATTCATCAATGAAAATATCGTCCGTGCTCCCGGATAGCTATTGTATGTGGGCTGCGTGACTTCGTTAAAAGTGGACCCGGGTTCGATTCCCGGTGAGAGCCCAAGTGCGAAATTATCTCAGCTGTCAAAGCACCTTCAATAATACTACTGCTATGAAGATACCGTAACATCGCACTGAGTTTGTCGCCAAAATGCGGAATGCCCTCTCCGTCAATTCCCTCTCGAGATTCACGAACGGATTTTATCACGACTGCATTTCTCGCGAATCTACCCGACCTTGAGTATCCTACGATCTCTAG
This sequence comes from Pachydiplax longipennis, assembly GCA_036926295.1. Taxonomy (NCBI): domain Eukaryota; kingdom Metazoa; phylum Arthropoda; class Insecta; order Odonata; family Libellulidae; genus Pachydiplax; species Pachydiplax longipennis. Next base: position 38,329,356 of record JAVFKF010000009.1, on the reverse strand, counting down.
ATCCATAAATAAACTTTAGAACAAATAGGACGGAAAATCCAGCTCCATCCATAACCGCCGACATTTATACCGCGAAAACCCTCTGGAAACTCTCGCGCGAAATCTTTCATTTCAATCCATTTGTCCTTAACGAATGGCCGATGAATTCCGAATCGTTCCGCTTCATCTCCCATAACGATTCCCCCAAAAAAAAGTCTCTCCAAACTTTTCTTATCGACTCCAAAATATTATTGACTCTCGGAGGGCGGGGTCGATCCGCTTTGCAACCTTCTTTTGTTCCGCGAAAAAATCCAACTTCCCCACTTTGGACTCCTTCCCACCTTCTCTCTCAAGCGGACAAACACCGCCTCCTTTCCCATCCGCCGCCCGAATTCCCTTCCGTTTCTGATGAAAGAAAATCCTTTCCTTAATTTTCGGTCCTTGACTCGAGACTCTCGCGGATCCCATTAACGGCCAAAAGACAATCGTCCTGTGCGAGTCTCAATCGAGGCCGTCTTAAATCTGCCATTTCCTCTCGTTCCATGAGCGAGGCACTGATTAATATCGCGGGGTTGAAGAGGGGAAAATATGAAAGGGGTTGCGTAAAAATGAAACGGGGAAAATAAAAGGAGATGAGCGGATCGCCGGGAGGTGGATGAGGGATTAATTAATTTTTCGTGCTGTCTCCTTTTTTCCTTTCTCACCTCTCTTTTTTAATTAAACCCTCTGCCGTTTCCTTTCGATCCGTGAATCTCATCCCTCGTGGCTGCAGACGGTTACTATATTCGTGGGGGGCACTGAATCGAATTTCATCTTTTCTTTCACGCATCCACCCTCCCTCCCCTCGCTGTTTTGTGGACTATTTGGCTATATTCCGGAACAAAAACGAAGTTCCAGCCTTGATGAATGGAACGTATTCCATTTTCTTTCGTCTCAGCTTTGTTTGTAGCAGTCGTAATAAGAAAGCAGTTGTGGTATGAATGGTGCAGAAGGATGACATTCATCTGATCCCTCCTTATAGAATGCTATGAGATATGTAATTCATAGCTGCACAAACGTGGACGTTATCAACTCAATATTCTGGAATGGTAAGGAAATAAAGAGCATAATACCGTACGCTTCAGATTACTTAGTAATCTTCTACATCTACATCAACATAAATACCCTGCAAGTCGCCTTTCGGCCTATGGTAGGGGGTATAAACACCTAAGGTTTAAGTTAATTTATTACTTTGTTTTGTCGGGTATCTTTCGCGGAAAGAACGAGTCCTTAAACGACTTATTCTAGCATCTATTTCTCTTATTTTGTTCTCATTATCGAATCGGCCGAAGTAGCATGGTGGTCGCATAGTACCGATTACGTACGTACCTTTGCTTTCTAACTTGTTTTCTCTAAATTTATCAAGCAACCGCAACCTATCTTCCATACACCTTTCTTTCAAAGATTCTGAATCGGCGCCTGAGAACGTCTTCGTAAAGTTTGCCTTTTTACCGTAGCACTGTTTAACGAAACCTGTCGCTTTGCTCTGTACTTAAGCTTCATTCAATCTCCAAAGCTCTTGTTAACCAATGGTGGAGGAGTTGAGAGTCAAAATAGTCTCCAGGCTGAATTTACCCAGACAACCAAAGATACTTAAACTTAGACAGTCATGGACCGCCGGAAAACCAAGTGGGCAACGCGTTCGACATCAGTGAAAGCGGTCCCAGGTTCGATTCCGGGTAAAGGATATGAAATGACCTAAGCTGTTAAAGCACTTCTAAAATAACTTCTTAGGCAGTCGTAATTTTATAAAAGTAATATCAATATTGCAATTCTAATCAATATCTACTTAAACAATCATGAGATACTTTGGCTATAGAGTAACCCTATTGAAGAATTTATCGGCTAAAGAAGAACAATTACTGCTTCTCCGACTCTGCTCGATAAGATGGATGAGCTAATAAGAGTAAAGTTAACCTATGCGTGGTGTATCTCATCATATTGATACAAAATACAATCAAAACTTTTTTACGACCACATATTAAAAATACGCATTTCAAACCTTTTGAGAATAATCAACATATAATTTTTAAATGTAAATTTTCGAAGAAACGGGCATGCTTTTAAAGACTGTCAATATTTCAAGCTGTGGTCTTTAATTGCTCAAATATATTTTGCAAATTTATTTGCGAAATTTCTTAGGAAATTAAAATCATCACATTTTCAATTACTGTAAATATATACTTGAATATAGTATGGGAATTGACATCTTTGCTATAATATAGCATACGTCGACAGTTTCATAACGAGTTGACCTCCTTACCCGAAGATCTCGATATGAAATTGTCCTCCAAGGATTATAATTGATAATTGATAACGCTTTCCGGCGATTCGAAATTTCCGAACCAGACCAAGGGTCCCAAATCGTACGCAAATCCTCACCGCCTACACGAAACTGATCATCGAAGCCTCCATAACTTATCCGTAGATCACTCTCATCTCCTGCAGAGACAAGCAAGTGTCATGAGGGAGAGAGAGAAAGGAACTTGAAACGTCAAACTATCACGGCCTCGTCTGCCGTCGCATTACCGACGAATGCGCTCGAATTTAAGAACTCGAAAATCTCTTCCGCGGAATGGCGAAATGCCTCGCAGCTGATGAGGTCGCCTCCTCCCCATTCCTTCGGGAAGATGACGCGAATCATTCGTGCCCGTCCTCGATTAATAGGCAAACGAGGGGATTATGAAGGAAAAGCTCTCGGAAACTGGTTCGAATCCTGATTTCCTCCCGCCTCCTTATTCCGCGCGTTATGAATCGCCGGACGCTTGATTTGCGCCGTTTTTTCCGTTGATGTTTTCACATCGGCGCAAATTGGACTGCGCTATTCATTCGGGGATCGATTCCGGCGGAGAGAGCTCGTGCTAATCAACGGAATTGGGTCGCAACTCTTCGCCCATAATGAAATCGAATATAGAAGTCATCAATCACGGCGGAGAGAAAAACCCGAATTAAACGATTCGAACGATGGAAATTGACGCGCCTTTCATTAATGCGGACGTGAAATATAGAAACGTTCGTCTCTGATTTATATCGCTGTTTGTCTAGAGTGGAATCTTGTTAAAATTCATCAGATGTGTATTCCCATTTCTTTAAGATTTATACCAGCGACGTGACGATTCTGTAACGCTATCGACGGAATTTTTCCGATTTTAAGTTTGAAAAATTCATCTACGGAATTCTGATAACTTTATTGTTCTGAAATATTTATACAAGTATCCAAAAGAAGCGCGGGGTCTTTATTACAGTATAAAAGCAAATGGCAAAGGATCCCGGGTAGCCAAGTGGGCAACGCTATCCTTTTTGGCGAAAGCGCTACCGGGTTCTGCTCCTGGCAGGGACATTAAAATACTGCATTTTAATGCAAAATAACAAAATTGATTAGACTCTAAAAACATGCTAATTACATATTTTTATTTACAAATATACTTCGCTTTTTAAGGTGACGTTTTAAAAACTCCTTTAGTAATAGGAATAACAAAAATAATTAAACTATGGATAAGTTTTGCTAATTACATATGCTCAATCAATGGTAAGCAACTTTTTAATGGGGACTTCCGGATAGACAATTGGGTCTCTGATTTGTATCGCTGTTTTTCTGGAGTGGAATCTTGTTAAAATTCATCGGATGTGAATTCCCATTTCTTTAAGCTTTACACCGGCGAAGTGATGATTCGGTAACGCTTTCGAAGGAATTTTTCAGATGATTGAAATTTTCTACTAAGCATTACTGATAACTCGAAATCTTTATACAGGTACCCTAAAGGAGCGCATCTCTATAAAAGATATAAAAACAAACAAGAAAGGATTCCGAGTAGCCAAGTAAGCAACGCGTATAACTTTGGTGAAACTTGAACCCGGTCGCGGGTTCGATTCCCGGTGGGAGCCGTAAAAAGGAAAAATTATTTTAGTAATGAGATAACAGAATTAATTATACTCTAAAAATTATACTAATTACCTATGTATACCAAATGATGAGCAACTCTTTAATGGGGGCTTCCGGATAGCCAATCTGGTAGCGCGTTCGCCTTTGGTGAGAGCGGTGCAGGTTTCGATCCTCGGTGGAGGCCCATTTGCGCGAAATGATCATAAATGACGAAGAACTTTTAAAAAGGCTACTACGAAAAAAGTATGCATATCAACAAGATCAATCAGCAAACCTCCATAGTGAATAAAAAATATCAACTTACAACCGTACACAGAAAGCATTAAAGAATATCTTGTCCGTATACAAATCTTGCTCAGTTAAAGCTAACGTGCAAAATTCATCGCGAGCCATATAAATTAAAATATTGATGAATAGCGAATAGTACATATGCTTGCTGTTTGAGAATAATGTAATTCAAATATTGACTCAAGTTTAAATTTCCTAAAGCTCTCGTTCGAAACTGATGTTTACTTAAAGTCGAGAAAATTAAAGCGAAAATTCTATTTTTAGGAACAGGACTTAACTTTATTGCAGGCTTGGTTGTAACTGGTAGAATATCATTTTGAAAAGAAATCACGATGCAGTCAATTGAGTGAGATTATGCGGTCCGTAAAAATTTAAATGAATTTCGGATTTGGTGACTCCCGCGCCATTTACGTAAATTAAATCTGTGGTCACTTCCGCATCATTAAAATGAATTTTTACCTCACTGCTGAGCCGTAATGGATTTTAAAACCGACATTTCCTCCCTCTGCTGAAGATTTCGCAAGAGATAAAAATGACTTTTTGTGACGCATTTATAAACTGTGGAATACATTATCTAATGGTAAAATTTCTACATCTCAACTGAGAACGTGGAATATATTTTATTACTTATTATGAGAGTATGAAATGATTCTACTTCTTGGGCGTGATACGAAGGTTCTGACTATTGTGAAATAAAGTATGATTCTGAAATTTTCGTAACATTTATTTATTTGATAGTTTAAATTTACTGCATGATATTACCAAAAGAACGCAAATTACATATTTCCTTATGAAATACATAATTCCTTATGATTGATTTAAGAATTTACCGAAATATTGGTGTACATGAAATAGAGAGAACTTTAAATCTCAAAGGATTGTAGACTTATGTAACAACTTTCCCTGAAAATCATATTCTCAACCAGGTAAAACTCTGCTTTCCAGCTTTTTTCCTGCGATAAAACACGATTTCAAAAATACAAAACATGTATTTTATTTGTATCGTAAATTAAATCTCCGAGTCATTCTGAGATTTTTGTGATGTGAAATCTTTAAGTGACACTATGAGCAAGTTTGTGGATTTCTTACACCCCCTTTGGATATTCTGTAGATACTTTCTCCTAAGCTTCGCTCAGCTTTTATGAATCCAAATATTTTTCTAGTTATTCTCACTATACCTCCTTTTAATAGAGCTCTATTTTCAGGATTTTTCCTTAGAATGAAATATGTTAGAAAGAGGAGGAGAATCCTCTGCCCCAATCTAACTCGAATGAAAAATTAATTTATTAATTTCAAATTAAATTTCTTTCTTCTGTTTGTGAGAAAAATACAAACGAAACAGTTTCTTAGGTTCTTTGCCGTTTTCAGCTTTTTATACATTTGACAACCAAAAACTGTAATTTAATGTAAACTACAAATCTGAGTCGTTGGATCGAAGGGCCTCAGATACACCACGACCTGAAATGATAAAGGCTATATGGAGAGAAATACACAGTATTTCTCTACCATGTAATCCTGCATTACTGACTAGATAAACTGGAATAAAATGTAGACAATGTAGAACCCTTCTCTAGGGTTAGGTCTAGAGACTTAAATAATCCAAAGCATGAAAGATGTTGCAATATGCTAAAATAAATATTAAGATATGGAAATTTTAAACGATACATCTTTTGAAACTTTCGATTTCCAATAAAATTCGATACAAAATCTGATGAGCCTTATTTGAGACTGCCTATTTGCCTGAAAGCCAAACGCTTCCAGGCTTCTTTCCTATTTGGGGTTATTTTGGTTGCTTTATAAGCCCAGCTAAAATGTGCCGCATATCCTCGCGATCCAATTTGCCAGCGGGGTTCCCTCAGTAGCTACAAAATTCCCTTTCTGCACAGCACGCAATCTCGCCGAGATCCGCCTATTCGCATGCGATTTCCAATCTGCGCCCCGTTAGTTCGATTCCAATGCTATCTTACGGCATCGTTCCGCAGTTATTAACAGACGCTGATTCGTTCTCCTTATCCATCGCGATGCAATTAAGGAATCCTTCCGTAATCGCGGCAGTTCGACGAAACGTCCGCTCCAATCCCAATTCGACGTTCGGAAATGCAATCGCACGCGGTGACGCCGATTCGGAACGCTTTTCGGTGACCCAGAATCCAATGCAAAAGAAGCAAAGAAATTGAAAGGACTCCGAAGCGAATTTGTGCATGCATACGTGTATATACATATCGCTCGTGCTATTCCCTTACGAATAAAAACCCTTTTGGCTCGTTTATGCACATCACCACTCAACATTTCCCCATACTCCGATGTATCTTTCGCTTTAGAAATATCTGCGAATCTTTTCATACCTTTTCATTCCAATGCTAATGTCTCCTCCCCTTAGCACCTCATTTGCTATATTAAACCAGCATTTCCTCCGCCATCCTCTCCCTTTAGAGCCATTCAACTAAGTACGCCATTTTACAAGGGTCAAGTAAGTCTGAGGGTAAGAAGTAGGAATTTAATAACGAATAAGTATTAGTAGTATTGTCGACGAAGGTAAGTAAGTAAGGCGACTGCGCTACCCAATTGGCTCCACTTCTCCCATTCCTACATTCAGAATTTTGCCACCATTAATTATATAAATAATTATCATGGTATTTTTATAATCTAATTACTTCTGTTAATTTTTTATCAAAATTAATTTTCATTTAAAGCCCGCGTTGGGAGTCGAAACCGGGACCGCTTTCACCAAAGAAATGCGCTGCCCACACGCCTATCCGGGAGCCAAAAATAAGTTATTAATATTAATTTCAAATTAATTAATTAATTAATTAAAACACATTAATTGTCAAATAAAACGCGAAGTAATATTTTCCTGCATAAAAAATTTCTGTATCTACTGCAATGATGCACGTGTGTCACATTCTTGGATAAAATTCTATCCAGGCATAAAATCTTCCTTTATTTCAATACTTCTTCTGTTTGCGCTCAAGTTTATTATTATACTCAATTATTCGACTCAATTCAACATTAATTCGATTTCGACATTGATTCAACCTAACCCATAAACATATATGAGCAGCTTTTATTGTTGCCTTACCATAAACAGAGAAAGATAGATATATATTGTAGTATAGATATGTATAATAGATATATTCTACAATATACATATGTATACTGAAATATGGATGTTGGACATCTACGCGACTACAATACAAATGTATTTATGTACTGAGTACAGATGTTAGAATGAGCAACGCAACCTTAACTATGACAAAAATTTTGAATATTTGGACAGACTTCGTTTTTACCTTAAGTCGTTCAATTATCCTCAGATCCGTTCTCTCTGCATCCATAGCCAGGCTATCTAAAAACACCTGCAACCCGTTCGGGATTCTCAATCAATGTCGCATTCTCAGCATACGACATCACCCGCACATCCAGCTAACCGAATTTCAAACCCTCATGATTCTCATGTATCGTATAAAAATACACATATACTATATTGCTTTTTTCCTTCTCTCAACCAAATTTTCCTATTGGTTTCCCTGTCCCATTCTCCATATTTCAGTCCCGCTTTCTCATTGCAATGTCTGAATCATTACGTTCATTTAATCGGCGAAAGTCGCTCTGATGCTTGATGAGGCAGGCTCGGAATCATTAGAAGAAGGTTCAATCAAAGACTTAATTTACGTGATAAATTCAGAGTGAGTACCTTCGTAAACGATGTAGCCGATATTATGCGCCCTCCTTGTTACACGGGCCGTTCTGACACTGCGAAAAATATCAGAGAAATAGATGCCAAAACCAGTCGATTCAAGAATTCATTTTTTCCGAGAACGTTACGCGAAAGTATTCGATTAGGAAAGTAGAGTCATGGTGCATGACCTACCCTACCGCACGCCGAAGGGCGGCTTGCAGGGTACATACGTAGATGTATACTAAAACAGTCCAAGAACTCATATCCGGCAATCTCTCTATTCTTTGAACTTCTTATTCATCTATCATGCCCATATCATACCTGTATTTTGCTCTCCATGGATTTTATTGCGTCTTTTTGAATAGATGCTGGCTATCCCCTGCGAAAATTTCGTAAAAATAATCACTAGGGTGCATTCAATTTATTTACAAGAAAGCAGTAGTCTGAATGAAATGACAATGTAAGCTGTCTCATAGAGTGACAAAAACCTTTATAGTCGGCAATGCTCATGTTTCTGTGGTTGTCGTTTTGCTCGCATGAGATCCAAAGTTAATTTTATTTCGATTTTTTGATCAAATGGTGCATTCATTTGTCGGTCTATTTTTAGCAGGAACCAGGAAACTTTCTCTTTCAAATAACAGTCATTTATATGTTTTGATGGAGTGTGAAGGGAGAAAATCGCCGGTCACTAGAAATGGATGTTTATAAATAATATATAAGACTTTCCCTAAAGTCTCAATTTCTCAATCTGCACTGTATTGTAACACCTCGATATATTATTATTATAATTATAGGACCCTTTATTCGACAAGGTTAGGCCCATGTGGGCCTCTCTGACACCTATAACCTTTGAAAACATATTTGATGGTACAAGAGAATAATTATGTACAAAAACCAATACAGATTTATGCAGTAAAGACAGAAACATATACTTAAAGCCTCCATTTACGCTGGTAGTATTTCGTTTCTCTACTTTTTTATTTATCTTTTACTTTTTATTTATGTAATCCTCACGTATATTTTGAGCTATAGATATACATCTACGTTTCATTTCCTTCCTCATAGCTTCACTCCATTTTACTAGGTGTATTTGTTTCATGTATTCTCTTGTTCATCCCACTCTAACCCTTACCTACCAATCCACGTGCACTCTGTATAACCAGAGTAATCTAGAACACACTTAAATGTACGGCCATTTTCCCAATACGCCAGCTCCCGCGTTTAATCACAGAGAGAATTTGCGCGCGGCAAAAATATATCCCTCCGATACTTCGGAAACGTCAACGAGATGAAAAAAATCGGAAAACGAAGCATCTCTCCGAGAACGCGATCGTTTCCCTGCATTTTTTCCCGTCGAGAGACCCTTCGAAAACGTCTATCCATTGATGCGGCGAATGCCATCGGAGAAGTGCCCGCGATTCGAAAAAAACTGACTGCAAACGAGCGTGATTCTCTCCGAGTGTTTCCCCGAGCGAGCATGAGTGGAGTGCCGAGTTAATTATTTTCGTATTTGCCCACTTTTATCCTCTCCGAATAACTTTCCTCCAACTTTATCTTAGGGGTCTTTATTAGGGAGAGATTGAGACTAAAAAGTCTCTTCTTCCATCTACTCTCTTGTCAATGAGATTAATAAAAGGATAATTAATGTAGGTGTAAATACAAACAGAGTGGAAAAACTTTATAAGAAGTGGATGTAAAAATCCTAAGTTATTATCTTAGATAAAAAGATCCATAGCAGGAAAACACCCGAAAGGATGGGGGTTTGAAAAACCTGCGCAAACCTACTGATAGTACAAGCTAAAAGATGAAACGGAAAGCTGTGTATCATAATAAAAATGGCAAAAGCTAATAATATGACAGGAGTTAAGGAGTGGATGTTAGAAAAACCCAAGTTGTTATATTAGGAAAAAAGATCCACAGCAGAAAAACTCCCAAAAAATGTGAAATACCTGCGCAAACCTACTGATAATACATGCTAAAAGATGAACTAGAAAGCACAGTCACAATGAAAATGACAATAGCAAATAATATAATATAAGTTACATAAAATGAAAACAATAAATAGACACATTGCAATCATTCACCCATAAGCAGAAGAAAAATAGAAATAACAAACAAATTAGCATTTAAACTTACTACAAAAATATCCAAATACTAAAATAGATAAACATAAAATATAAATAAAAATAGAAATAAACAAATTAGCATTCGAACATACTACAAAAATATCCAGATACTAAAATAGATAAAGAATTAAAAGTAGAAGTATTCTAAACTAAATAGTAATTAAGTAATAAACATGTAGAACATATCTACGCCCCCGTATTAATGAAGCGTAAAAGATGACAATCTCCGGGGGAAAACGAATCTCGCCTGTGATGAGTTGGATTTTGTAGTGGTAGAAATTTCGAAGGGCTTTGTTTCGGCTCGTTTTTTGGCCGAAGACCCGTCCGGTTTCCCTATTCATAGGACGAAAATCCATAAAATAGTCTTTCCGCCGCAACATATTGACACCTCGGGCGGATTTCGAGGAAAATTGCGTTCTCTTCTAGAGGAAGCCGACGGATTCCGTAAAAGAATTATGGGCGGGCCGTTTCCATTCTTCCATTCCGACTCTAGGTGTACCGAATTCGGCAATGCGGGGTTATTTTCCAGAGGTGTAACTTCTGATTCGTAGTAAGCTATTTATGGAGAGAGGAATAGGGTAATACCGCACAGGAGTACACCGAGGATTCTCTACCGAGCCGTACTGTTAGAGATGTTTTCTTATTTCATTGTTTTGGCTCTATGTACCGGGAATGTCTTTGGAGATAGAACGCACATGCCGCTTGCGTATTACCTAAGCAAAGCCATGTCTGAATTTAGATTTTGAACTGTAAATCACTAAAGGAATTTTATATTCTTTCATTGAGCTTAACATCGCTTCAGCTAATCATCAACCACGATGAAAGAAAAGAAATTGAAACTCGGCTGTTAATGAATAAGAAGTCGAAAAACTTTCCGTAAGCCGACTACGTCAATGACTAAGTCGGGCCTCTTCCTCGAATAGAGAAAGAACCGGTGGATTACTGACGTTTTATTGTATGATTTTTAGGTCAGTTACCTCTCTTAAGTTACCAGTATCTTAAGTTTATTGAAGCGAATGCAATCTGCTGAATTAAAAATAAACTTGAATGGTCATTTTCTTATCACGGAGTGTTTTAAACGAAATAAAGAATCTTGTATCTTAAGATTAGTTATCCTTATTTATTTATCTTGAGTTACAAAATTAGTAAGCTGAAAATTGGTTCGTAAACCTTATTTATAATTTTAACCTTAACCTTAATATTTCCGTTTGATATGTTGAATGTGTTTTCTATCTTACATGAATTTCCGATAGGATATTTTGCAAAGAAAAGTTCGATAGAAAAAATGTCATTAATTCTAGCAATTTCATGAACGGTTGGTAGCAAATTCCTTCAAATTAGTCATTGAAATATTTTCGTTACAGGGAAAGTCTTTCATGAAAATGAAAATGAAGAAGCTACTGTTCAATAAATTTATCTGTTATTTTTTCTCATCGATTGTAAAACTTTTCTCAAGTAACTTCAGAAGTAACAGCTTAATCTAAAAATATTGTACCTGTACTGTACTGGAAGAATATCTAATGATTGTCTCATTATTCTTCGATCTTTTGAGTGTTTATAACCGTTTCCTAACGCTATGATTTCGCTTCAATGGACTCGAAATAAATTATCAAAGGCTAAAGGGTCAACAGGAGAAAAAGGTAAAAATATAGCTATCTCCAGTAATAGAAGTTTAATTATTGCGTGTTTGTTCTCATCCTCTAAATTAGGTTGAAAAATATAATTAAAAAGCAAGATCCTCGCTTTCTTCATTACCCTTATATTGCAGGCTCGTAAATAACGTTTCTCGTGACTCCATTGTGCCTCGGTAAACAATAAGGCGACGAGGTCGAAGTAATTTCATAAAAACGCGATTCCATACTTTGAATATGCGGGGGGTATTTCGCTCGGAGTTCCTTGTCGCTGTATTTATTTCCGCGTAATTACATCCCGGGTAAACCAGGGTAAAGCGCTTCTTTTATATTCGATATTCTTCTCGTGATCTCACCTTACAAGCAACTGCGAATTCTGAATTAATTGCGCGAATACTTTTTCACCGAGTACGCTACAGAAAAATTTCTTTTTCTTTCAGCCAGAAGAGGATACTCGTAAATTAGCTGGATTGAGATAAACAAAATATTAGATGACTCTTTGTATTGATGATTTGCCGTCAGCTCTGTTCAAAAAATTACTGATAAAAAAGAAACGCAAAACGTAATGTATAAAAGAATTCTATTCGGATTCTTGCTACCATGTTCTGAGAAATCGAACATTTTTCCTTTGTTTTTTTTCATGCAATACAGAGAAAAATTTATCTTTAATTTACTTTCTCTCTCTATTGCTAATGGCTGTGATATCATGAAAGCTACTGGAATAAATATATGATGCTGGATGATGACATTTGTTTCGGTCACTCCTTATTGAAAGCTATGAAAAGTGTTATGCGTAGTCACTAGACTAATTTTCCGAAGATTGTTTGTTCCCTCTTTAAAAGAGTTCTGATGGAAGCCTCAGATAGGAAGTAAAGGAAAACAGCCTCATAGTCGCCTTTCGTTGTTAGCTACACTTCCAGTACATAGCTACTGGTAGCTTATTACTAAAGGATTACAGCCAGAAGCTTATTTAAGGATTCTCGGCTGACTGGGCAAACATTCTATTAACCAGACTTTGATTTGTAACGAAAATGAAAATATCAATACGTTAAAAATTTTAACTGATTTCAATCGATAAAATTGCATAACCGGATTTTCATGCAATTGTTTTCAGTCCCTGCCATTTCAAACATTTTTAACCTTTAATTAAAGTTTTAAAAGCTTTTCACAAATATATATTAAAGGATTCGCGGTTTTATTTTCGACAAAAACTTCCGAATATCAGAGGAAATATTAAAATGCTGCCGTGAAGTCGTATTTAAGCCATCAGCTCCGAATTTAATAGATTCGAATAATATTAAAGCTACGTTCGGTATAATCACAATGTCATTAGCTATCGACAATCAAGGGCAGACTTGCTATGTGTCGGCTTGATAGCGTGAATACTCAATGGGGTGTTGTTACCGGCAGAGACTCTTTTACATAGGAAAGTACCTCGAGGGAGTATTGTGAAGCGCAGACCTGAATTTCGGAAACGTAAATGTGTTTTGCATATCGTTCCCCACACCAATGTCCTCTGCGAGGAAAAGGACAACTGTCTACGCTACACCTGCAAAACAATCTCCATCTATAACGACCCGAAAAAAGTACCATTCGTTTTACGCCTCAGCTTTAGGTACTGTATTTTTTTCTATTTTTTTCGGTGAGTATCCAGACTTTCCTTGAATCTACTCGTAAAAATTTAGCATGCAGACAACAATGAACAAATTAATCTATACAAATCTCAGGAGGGTCTAGATTGTGCAAACAGTTCTACCATAAGTTTATTACATTTGTAATTTAAATTTATTACTTTAAAAATTACACATGATTTTTCCTTTTAGTCACGGTAGTCAAAGATGTATCTTTCATTAACTTTTGTCTCAGTATTCTTTATGGCCGTGATGATATAAAAGCAACTGAGGTATGAATGATGCTGAACAATAGCATTATACAGGTCTCTCTCTGTTAAATGCTACGAAAAGTTTTTTATTCTTCATAGCATTGCACTTGGGTGAATTTTTTCTACTCATAGTATTCCTGCTACGTGAGGAATATTAGGGTAAAGTACCTCAATTCTCATCTTCGTCTCTAAGCATCATTTCCTCCCCATTAAGAAGTCCTTGCCCATCCCAGGGCTTTTGGAAGTTAAAGGTGGAGGGTTCAAACCATCTGGCTGGATACAATCTAACATGTGTAGTAATTTAATATGTAATAATATATTTAAACAACTATCCTTTTCTACTCTTTTCTATTATAAATAATCAGTCTATAAATACATTCTTAAGTGTCGTGATTGTATAAGACTACCATCTATATGAAATTATGAGTATAATGAGTGCTGCACTTTCATTACTAAATTTTGGATAAAATTAGAGAAAGGCGTTATATTTAAACAATTATTCATACTATTTTCTGTTAGAAATTAATCAGCCTATAAACATATTCTTAATTGTCGTAATTGTATTAAATTACCATCGATATTTCAATTGTGAGTACAATTATTGGAACTGTGCAATTTTAGACTATATTTCGGGTAAATTATAAAAAGACGAATATCGATATAAAAACATGAGCGAGGCCGATCTTCGGAAGGCCGATATGCTCTTCTATACGAACTGTCGACGAATTCCATTGTTTTTTAAGGAGAAAGACATGAGAATATGCCTGATAAAGAGAGAACAACGATATAAGTATAGGAATTATTCACGAATATAGCTAAACAATTAGTCCAAGCTAAGGGGGGTGACGCATCTTTACCTAATAACAACAAAGAATGCGTCCCTCAGATTCAAATTCCATTTTAGATAAGGAAATAATACATTCGCGGTATTTATATGGCTTCTAAATGAGATCACGACCATATTCACTGAAAACCAAGAGTCTTCTGAAGCTTCCGCAGTATTTTCCAACAAACGAAATGGAATCAATGTGAGCCTTGGGATTATCTCTTCTAAAGGAGGTCACTATCATTCGCTAAATTATGAAGGTCTGACTCTCTTTCATTATATTATATTCTCTTTTAGGCAAATAGATTATTTTTCGTCAATGCAGTTCTAGCCTTATCATTAAAATTCCTCCAAACAGTAAATATGATACAATACATTTCATTTACCTACAATAATAGAAAAATGGGAGAAGTAAATTTCGGAAGAAATTTGTGACAAAAGAATCAAAATTTTAAATTTTACTAGTCCAAAGCAAAACAAACGTAAGCCAAGCAGCAAATTAGAAAGGCTGTCTGAAATATATGTCAGACAGCCTGTATATGTTATGTCGTAAGTTAAATTATTACGATTCTGTCGATTCTCACGAATGATATTGAACTGAAAAGTTTGAAACCAAAAAAAATCACACAGTTAAATAAAATCGTGTGGTATAAATTTTCCCTGTTTCCTGCGCGCATTTTATACCTATTTCCTTTATGTAATCAAGTTGTGTTACATCCTATTGTCTTCCCGTACTTGAAAATTGCTTTATAGAGATAAGATAATCTAGCAATTTGCAGATTTTTTATTGTTTTAAAAGCATATGTAGGTCATCACTATCAGCGGAAGTCTAATGATAAACTAAGATAAAAACAATATCAATATCCTGACTCTAGCAACAATATACAGTTGTCTGTGATTAGGTTACACTAATTGATAATCGATAATTACTTTTTGTTTGGTCTCTTCATGTTTCATCAGTTAGTATCTGAAACTATCTGCCGAACTTCATTTACCTACCTAATCGTACGAAATACGGACGTTACTTTCTCTCATTTTTATATTTCCAATCACTTTCGCTACTCATATAATGAGAATCTTTCCTCAAATCTAACTTAATTTCTCCGCTTTCGCGAGCTTCCATTTGAAACTTTCAAACCATTCCGTATGCCCTATTTATTAAGTAAGTTGAAGAGCTTCTGACTAAGCTTTCGCTTCCGGCAGAATTACTAGAATACATGAAAACACACTTAAAAATTCTTAGATGTTAAAACTTTTCCGAGGGATAAACGGATTTTGAATTTTAGAAATGGAGAATGTTATCGCAAACGTATAAGTATTGTGAGGGAAGAGGAAAAGGATTTAAATTTTATTTTTCAGTCTTAGACACGATTTATGGCTGAGTCAAATCAAGAAAAGAACCTGGAGGTAGTTTCTTAATCTTTCTGTATTGTTAAAACAGGCATTCATGTGGATAAATAAGAATCGGCGCGAAAAATTGATTTTAGCTAGCAGAACTTTTTTTAGATAAGGAAAAAACTACATTCCGTGCACATAATGTTTAGTCTTAGAAAGTGAGTGATCAGCCAATATACACTTAAATAATTACGGGTCGACATGAAATTTGAAATAAAATCAAGGAAAGAAGCTGGAGGCAGTTGCGCGATCATTCTATTTTGTTAAACAGGCAATCATGCAGATAAATTAGGATCGGCGAGAAAAATTAATTCTTAGGTAACAAACTTACTTTTTAGATTGGAAAAGAACTACTATAGTCTTTATAAAGTGAATGATCATCCTACATAAGCGAAATAATTGCGGGTCAATATGAAATATAAATTCCATTAACTCAATATTCGTACATTACATTTTTTATTATCGTTCTGCAAAAGCCTTTTTAATGTTTTTTCCGAAATTTTGTTTATTACGCTATCGATATCTAACCATTCCTTGTATCCCGAATGAAATTCTTCTTGCGGATCCATCGTTATGGATTCTGAATCGTGTATCGATTGGAAAATTAGTCTGTGACATTCTCCAACAACAAAGCAGCGGGAAATTACCTCGGCTACCTACAAATTAAGATGATGTGGGTAGCCCATCCATCTAGTGAGTCGTGGGCGTAAAAGACCCGTGATTGAGTGAGGTCGTCTAACTAAAAGTACAAATTACATTTAAACGCGTAAATTTCATTTTACGTAGGCGTACAAACTGCTGTTCAAGTGGGCAGAATGTCTACACGATAAGCAATTCTCATGGGTGAGTTTTTTTCAGAAAGAGAGAAAGAAATGTATAAGAAAACAGCAATGGATATTACCAACGGCCTAATATGTTATGATATATTTTACATGGATTTAGAATCCTATGAAAGATCGATCCAAAGTTCATGAAGTGCAACTCAGGCAAAATAAGTAGATTTTGGTATTGAAAACGTGCGAAAATGAAATCTACGATGAACAAAGGTGGTACTTAATATAGATTAATAAAATCATTTAACTTTTATATTCGTCCTCGATTTAGGTGAATTCAACTTGAGAATGACTTGAAAATCAATAGGATTAGTTTTAATACAACTGTCCTTGAATCCATCCCTATTACTTATTACTGCATAAATTTGTCATCCTCCATTTGGATTACTATGGATATTTGGATATTACTATCCTTGAATTCCTCCCTATTAACGATTATTATATAAATTCCATATAAATGTCTATAAATATCTATACATAAACACATCTCAGTTTTAATTCGCTATAATGAGTGGTAGAGATAAGTACAAAAGATAATCAATTATAAAGATATCAGCTTAATCAAAAGATAATTATATTTTTAAACTTTTATATTTTATTATCTATTATATTAAACTTATATCATTGCTTTTTACAATCATATCATTAATTTCATGTTATCATATTACTATTGTACTATTGTACCTTTATTACATTATTGTAGCTTAATGATAATAGTTACTATAAAAGAAACTATTTTTCTCGAAAGAAAGCTGTTCCCTAACTAACTACGAGATGGTGCTCATCGTTTATTCAAATTAGATACGATAGAATAATCACTGGAAGTAGTCTCTTAATTGTAATCAGATTCGAAATGTGTACGAGGACACAGCGCGTTTTCAGCTAGTTGCTGCTGCGGAGAGTAGCATGTTTAAGCTCTGAGAGGGACTCTGATTTAGGTATGTCATTTGCTCTGGCGGACAAGAAAGGGCAAAGGCTCCAAGGGCAACTCTTTATACACCAACTTAGAAAACCTCACATTCAGTGATAGTCACTTCCTTGGTATTTCACTCTCGAATGATTCTATCGCCTTCTTAAAGGTACGCAAAGTAAGCTCTTTCTTCCTCTTAATATCATCCTAGAATGTTTTTGCACTTTTATAAATACACCTACTTTAAAAAAATCATATCCTTTATCATAATCCACTGTAATTCCGCGGGAAATCGTGCTACTTCCTGAAGCAATCTCCTAGTGCACTACATAACTTCACACATTTTTTCTAGCCACCTAAAAACGTGAGTGAGAGGGAAATAATTATAAAAATTGCATAAGTTATCCTACTCATTTCAATTCTGTATTTGTCTGATTTCAAATTGATGCCAATGATCGAGTTCCATAAACCGCAAGGCTAGAGTTCGTGAGTTTTATGTGAAGGAAAAAGGCTGATAATTTTGAATTATCGAACCATATTTAATGACTTATTAAACAACTGAATCGTGTGAATTACATGATCAGGTATAAGTTTGCTGTAGAAAAAATCTTTCATCTTAAAAAAATAGTGATATCCTCAAGATTTTTAAATCGATTGCTTTCGTCAACGGATTAAGAGTAAGACTAGCGCTTATTACACATAGTATTCATCTGAAGATGTCTACCCGTTAACGAAACAGGTCGAGATAAAACTTCTCGCGAAAATTATTAGATGTTGTCTTTAAAAATGTGAATTGAAGTACACGAGATCTCTGATGTCCCTCTGTAGTTAAGGCTTTCCGAGCTTTTTCCGAGGGTAAAGAATTTTTCACTTTAATTCTGACGTCCACATACTAAAAAGCTGGGATTAAAACCACCATTTTTTATAACAGAATTTCTAAAAAAATTCTCAAGTAGGAGAAAACTAAAATTGTAAATGAACTCTTAAAACTCATGCTGTACGTAATATCTGATTTTTGTGTCTTAACGAGTGACCCCTGGGTTTAATATCTACACTAATCGATTGACTTTAAATCGATTTTTCGTGACTCATATAATCGATATTCATGATTTCCGTAGCGAAAGGATCAAGCGATGTTTTTCTTGTGCGAGTAAAAACGACATTTGCATGACTCGAGCCCATATAGAGAATTTCTGATAAAATTCAAGAGAATATCGTGAGCATCTAAATAAAATATCTGAAGTTCGGAGGAAGACTGGTAAAATTCAAAAGTTTCTCCCGGAGCAAAAGAAATGTCCGCAAATTATGGTTACTTCTGAATATGCAACCATCAATGTAATAAACTAAATATAACCATCGATGTAACTAAAATGTGATATAAATAACAGTTAAAGTGGAGATAAATACGTGTATACTTATTTGAAAACAGTAAATAATTTATGTTATTCATAGTAGCTTATGTACTGTATAATAATTTATGTATTTGATATTAAGCTCATTTATTTAATAATATTTATGCACATTTGAATTAATCCTAATTAGTTTGGAGCTAAATTTATATTGTCCTTTGTCTACTTACATCCTCCATAATCCTGAAATTATAGAATAACTTAAATATTTCCTTAGAAAATCCACTTTGAATTTTAAAATAAAATTTTTAAAATTTAATATATACGATGTATTATCGACTTCGTGAAAGAGCTATGCATTTTATTTCCAAATAGAAAAGGATTACGCTGTTTCCCTCCCAAAATATTTCCTTCGAATTAACATATTTTATATTCCTTTTTATCTTGAGCAGTTTTTGTGTTCCAGTCGATTCCTTGCACCTGTGTATTTCCATAACTCTACTCCTAGCTATTTTACTTTTCCCGTCTGTAAAGTCAGTCGCCCGAAGGCTGGCTATCCCCTCCACTATTATTTACAAAAAGCTTTGGAGAGGGAATGAGGCTTACAAGTCAAGATGCAGATTGAGATAGTTTTTCATTGCTGTCATAGCTGACCTAGAATGCTATGAGTGAAAAACTTCCATGTAAGTGAATCTCGATGACTCTATGGATAACACTTTTGGTGTTACTCGTACGATTATGTGGTAACACATGGCGCTCAATGAGGAGCTATCAAACGAATTCGATTATTCAGCATTATTGATATGATAGTAGTTTTAATATTATCGCAGCTATGAACAAGGCTGCGACAAGATCATATGAAGAATACTTTTTCCTCCCCCTGTACCAAGATACAAATGAATTTTTTACTTTAATCGTTCGAAAAACTAAGTTCAGTGATTTCTCCGACTCTTAAAACAGCAGGATTTATCACAAAATAACACTTAGATTACGAAGCAGTCTTTCGTCTGCTTATTAGATAATGCCAAACTCGTTTTTAATCGGTGGGCCACTGAGATTTAATCAACAAATTTCGGATATTCTGCCGTCTCTGTTAATTTTATCAACTATATGTTTATTAGTCCTGTTTGAGTGAATACATCAATTTGAAGATAAGCTGCCAATTCCAACAAAAAGATAATAATTTATAAAACAGTAGCTATCGATCACCTCAGCCAATGTTTAGCTGTGAGATATCAAAGTAATTAAGAGATGGAATAAAATGCAATATTAAAGTAAAACAAGCAAAGACTGTGCCGTGTTTGTGCGTATATTAATCTTAATATTTAGAGAACTATCGACAACTTTTGCCTTCACTTCGTGAAACACGTGAAAATATCATTCACGGGAAAAATTTCCAAAAAATTTATTTATTATCGATTTTCAATAATCATTACGAACTAAATTTGATTCGTATCGGTTTTCAAGAATATTTTTAATGATTAATTTATGCATTGGTTTATGTATGATAGGGGATCGTTTGCGTTATTGTACAACATATATGAACGCAATTATGAGGTACGATATTTACATGGATATCTATACGAAAGATGGGTATTGTATTCTAAGTTGCCATATCCAGCCTATGTATTGTTAAAATTGGTTACGTTGCTAATGAGGTTGGACAACTCTGGTTTATGCCCTTTATTATTAAACCTCTTCAAGTTGTAGCAGCGCACTTTTTAAAACCGGACAATCGGCGTACTTCTTTACCTCTGCATTACTTTTGACCAACTACATCTTCACAGATTTCCTAAACTAAGGTCTTTTCCATCTGAGGAAACGGGTGAGGTATTTCTTGAGTTAAATCGTCCGTGGACCCACGGCGATCATTTCGCTACGGAGGAAGATCCCTAGAGAACGAAAATAGAGGCAAGAAAAATCTCCAAGAGCCAAAAGGTACAAAGCTGCGAAGCCCTCGGGTCAGAGACCGCGACCTCCCAATAGCTCTTCAACCTTTGCTCGATTCCTTCGCTGCCGTTTTCTTCAAAAACCGATACAATTTCCAAGCAATCTTCTGCCTTCTCTTTGCCATGACAGGAATGTCTACCGAATTTCCGATATGATTAATAAAATTCGAGCCGTAAGATAGGGAAACGAATTGCTCCCCTGCTGGGATACAACCGATATCTTCGCATACATCTTCCCTGTGGCACCGTACCATATTCTGAGACTGAAACAGCCCACCAGGGGTTACCGAAGCTGTATATCCTTCCTTCAGGAATATAGAATTCATTGTTACCCCTCTTTCCGAAGGAAACTTTCGAAGTATTTTATATGCGTTTATTTATTTGATTCTGGTTCCTTGATATGCAAGATGGTACCGCGTCCGTCTTTGATGTAAGCAGCCTTGGTTCGATTCCCGGGGGAATGTGCTAAATAAATATGTTAGAAATAACCTCAAGCATCGAAGAGCTTGGAAAACTAATTTTTATTGGAAACAATCATCATATATTTGTGTTGCTCAAAATGTTACAGAGAATTTTCTTAGTTTAACATTATGGTTCATTAACTCAGTACGTTTCTTTAACCCTCGATTTATTTCGCACAAAAAGGATATAATATTCTAAATAGAAATAGAAATGTCCTATACATAAATATTAGTTCATACTTAGCAGCAATATACTAGTGTACCTGAATATGAAGTATAAAAATGAATACCCGGTATTCACGATACGGGGTCAGCATGTGTATTTGCTGTGGAAGTACTTTTATAAAACAGTATAACAATGGATACTATTATACTTTGCCTTATTTATGCTGCAACTGGAATCCCTTCAATTCTCTATGTGGTAACTCTAGAGTCATAACTCATTACTTATCACACCCATCGGCGAAAGTAATTTTAAACGAGCGTGAATTTCTGCTATCCTGCTTTGACATACAAGTCGCACGTGATACTGAATTGCCATGGCTTTCACTGGGGTAGTCTTAAGTGACTGAATCCGGCTCAAGCGACACATACGGTGTCAATCAACTGTATAGCATCCTTCCATAAACCCCAACTCGGCTATACACCCACATACCGCCAATTTTCTATCCTCGTCAGCGATGCGATGTGACAATCAAGGTAATCTAATTTTCATTAAACCCACCCTTTGTCGTGAGATTCTATCACTCCATCACGTATCTGACTACGTGCGGAATTAAGTTATGAGCTTTAACCATTAGCAAATGTTTTCGCACGTATGGATTCCAGTGATTCGGACAAATAGTTTGCTAATGAAAGAGGGACGTGGAGTGGAAGAATAAATGTAATTTAGTTACATCATATTTTAAATAATAATATAAATAACTGCTTATCTATCAATATCGACAATAATATAAATAACTGCTCATCTATCAATATCAACTTAATTTACGATGCAATTTACTTTAATTATTTTAATAATTCTTTGTTATCTTTCGCTAAAGAGGCTATTTTGAATTATTTTTCAGTTGCACTTCCATTAGTGCCATTAACATAAACACAGATATATTTATATTAGCACAAATATTCATACATTTATATATATTTATGAATGAATATCTGTAATTATAGGATTGCATCAATAATGAATCATACATAAGCACTTACGTTTGACTATCAAAATGTTCCTTTCTCATGTTTAAATTAAATTATAATAATCAGTGAAACCTGTTTTTAGAGAAATCCATTGGAACCGCAAAAATAAATGGCTATAGTGGAGTAACGTCTCTTTATGAATGACAGCTTGGCTTAAAAAGAAGAATTTAATTTAATTTAATTTTGAAGTTCTGATCTGAGCTCTTCGACAAGATGAAATATGAGAATTTCATACAATTACAGTGAAACCTGCCTAATCCATTCTGGATAAGACAGCTGCTTATTACAGGGCCTGTCGTCAGTGATGGACGCACGCCAGGACCAAATATTTTTTCGAGTGAAAAAGGTTTCCGCTTAATAGAGGTTTCACTACATTATATTCTTAAAGATTTACTTGGCAATGGAAGGAAAGAAAAAGTGCTTTTCTCAGTCGAAATTCATCCTATGGGTATGCGAATCACATGTGATCATCGGTCATAAATATCAGAGTACGAAATCCTTCAGGAAGTTATTTCCACATAGAAAAGCCTTAACTAAATAGGAATCAAAGAGCGAAGAAGTCAAAGACACTCGGCAGCCGGCTTATAACAACCCCTGACGAAGGAACACCGCGATTCCCGCCAAAGATTTATTTTCGCAATTCATTTTGGAATCGCCTCCCAGGAGGTGCAAAAAACGCCTCTTATGAAAGGGAACTAAAAGACTATCACTTACCGCTCGCTTTCTAAGCAACCTAATTCGCCCGAGCCAGGAAGTTACTCGATCGCCCGACTTGTTTATTTTTCCCTCTGGAAAGTGCACTCCTCTTCCACCTTTCGATTCCAATGGCAAAGAAACCTCTCCGCTAACAGCTATAAGCGTTCGCGAGGGGATAAAATCGCACTTTCTTCGCAGGACACGTGGAAATCGCTCCCTTAATCTATTTCAAGAGTCGCACACGACTCCTTACGAAACACGACCTTTAGGACGACTATAATTTTAATTCGTTTCAAGCCGCGGTACACTTTATGACCATCGATTTTCTATGGGACTTTTAGAATTTGGGAGGTAGGTGATGAATGAAAGATTTAGACCGATGTGTCATTGTTTTTAAGTCTTGATGGGCGCGGAGACGTGGGTGAGCGCCGCGGAGGAAACCGGGATCTGTCACACGGCACTGGGATCAACTCACCTGGACGGTGCCGGCCGGCTTCTGACGCCTTTGAATGCTATCTCCCTCTCCATCCTGCGATGAGGGCTTCTGAGTCCATTCCTCCGAGACCGAGAACTCCGCTTCGTCCCCAGCCGGCATCTCCGGCCCTCCTCGTACCGCTAAACCTTGTCTTCCTCAGCTGGATCCCTCTGGATCAGACATTCTCAGCGACCGCCTTGTCACCGATTGCTTATCATGCCCGCGGCTCTACACGCCGCCTATCACAGTGCTTCTCCTTGCGGAGGAGGCGCGAAATAGGGAACTCGATTGCGGCCGAACTCCACACCCCCCCTCTCCCCAGTCCCACCCCTCCCGGAAGCCATACCAGATCTCACTCCGTCCCAGAATTCCACCGGCAGCGGACATCACGTATTGCAGAGGGTTTTATCACGGTGGGATGGGAGAGGTGTAGCCCGCTGTTGAACCGGTGAAGGGGTAGGAATGGTTGCCTGGGAAACGGGTATTGATTGTTTTACTCCTCCGCAGCTGTGAGTGCGCGCGTTGCGGGATTGAAACGTGGTCATCTCGTGAGAATCATTTCGGTGATATCATATTCTTTAATTATCACTTAATCTATGTTGGGTTTGTTGTTCGGTTTCGGTTTTGGTTTTTTTATCGGTTGTAGTTAGACCTTGGGATATTATTTTGGATAAACTAATCGCCAATCAAACCTCTGCATGGCACTGCGGAAATGTTGGGAGTTTTGTAGGCTATGCTAACGGGCGCATGCGTTGACATGGGCTGTGTAAAGTTTGCCAGTTTTCAAATTATTTATGAAAAAAGTAGCTGAAATCAATGGTGTGGCTTCCAATAAAGATAATGGAAACTATTGACAAAAACTTAACGTAGATATGTTATTAAAATTATTCTGGTTGTATCAAATAATAATATTCCAAACATTAGAAGCATTGTTTAATGTTCCTTAACTGTTCATCATGATAATTTTGCATATTAACGCTCATTAAATGATAAAATATACCTATAAAATGCATCGAAACAAGCTTTATATCAACGTTGATCTTCATATGATTATTGCTATAACTTCTTCGGAAGTTGATGTTGATACAAAATTAATATTCGCATGTTTTTTATTGTAAAATACGATAGCATCAATTCATGATAGCTAAATTTCTTCTATATAAATCTTAAACGAAGAATGTCGGCAACAGCTGATGTAGCTGGTAAACGAATATAGTCATGTATTTTGGATACAAAAACCTGGCAAAGTAGAGCCGCTGAGAGAATATTCGGAAAATTTTCAATGTTTTAATTGTTTTGAACAAAATTGTTGAGAGTTAGCTATAGATTTTGCTCTGTAAATCTTAAGAATAATTATTTTCGACTAACCACTGATAAATAACTCGTATTTCCTAAATTAAATCTTTTTATGAAAGCTATTTTTCGATTCCTACATTTAACTACAATATTCTTTTGTCAAAAATATGTTTTTCATCATCTCATTTCATTCAGTTTTCAACATAATTTAACGTTCTATCAAATATCTTTCACTTTGAAAGCTGTACGTATAAGTTTGCACCATGATTTTCAACTGTTATCATAACGTCAGAATTTTCGTCTTTCATTTAGTTTCATCACATCAGGCCCAGCCAATCAGAAGCGGAGTTTCGATCCAATGTTCTGGACTTTGTTACGCACGGAAGTGCTTGACGGCTTCGTAACTAGGACGTATTTCTCGTCTATTGTTGACTTTATTTGGAAGAAAATCACCTTTTTTAGAGAAATAAATGTAAGTACTTCTTTTTCGCGTAAGTAGTGCCATGAGTAGTGCATTGTATACGGGAAATGTGCGTTTACATTTCATGTTTTCATAGGCACTTCCTGGTGTGAACCAACGCATCTGCAACGAATTCTCAAAATGGCCGACACTGCTGTTGTACGTTTTCATTATCAGGTAGTTGAGATTCGTTGCTTGTGCTGATGTTTTCCCTATATTTTATCGTTATTCTTTACAGTTTTTTGCGAACTTTATATCTGGTACAATTAGAAAATTCAATTAATTCATTCCGTAAACACGTCAACATGAGGCGAGACATAAGAGGCGCCTAAAGATTTCTTGGAAAATATCAGGAAGTTGCTGAAACACTCTTTTCAGATGAAAACTGAAAGTAATACGTATTAATTTGTCTTTTTAAAACTTTCTGCAGCGTAATCACGCGTTACTTTATGTTTTTCACTTAACTGTTCGTCATTCCTTTCTAGCAGTCACCAGTAAAAATCTCGCAGACCTTATCAGTTTTTTATGTGCTTTTAAATTTTATTTCTAAAAACTTGAAAACGCTGCATTGCTTTTCGTTTATTTAATTATTCTTGTACTTATCACATTTTTGAATTTTAGGTCAAAGAAGTCTCACACCGGCGCATTACTTTATGTTATAATACTCTGTATTTTCCTTCCTTTAGCTATTCGAATATTGTGAAATTTTTCCCTCTGGAACTTCTATAGAAAACATTTATTTAAGAAACTGTCAGGATAACCCAGTACTTTTCACCATTTCTTATTTTCTATGGTGCTGCATACATATGTTTGTAAAATCTTTATTTATATAATGCATGCATTCTCATATTCGATAATTCATGTCTCAACTCATGAAATTGTCAAAGCATGCCTTCCTATCCATTGATTGCTTTTGCAGTAGATATCTGAATTGTAACTTCTCTTTGGTAATTGCATTTTCTTTTCCTTCGATGAGATGACTGCAGTTTTCTTTTGTTCCTTCTACTTTAATTCGTGATTAACAATGGTATATTTTTAAAGATGGCCATAGCTTTGTTGTGGCAACCTGATATGAGCAGCTTTTTGTTACCACTTGTCTGTTAGCTGGATACAACTCAATGTTCTATGTATTTAATTTAGGTGATGTATTGGGTTCTTTTCTAACTAGCTGCATCTTGCGGCCGTATTTGCTTTTAATGTGAATAAAATTTTCAAATGTCATACTCCATCTTTCCCTGTATTTGGGTGTATGGTCAACAGATGCCTCGCACAAGGAGACGTAACCGCTCTGTTTCAAGATCCCGCTCCCGTTCCAACTCTTACTCATATGAAAAGGAAGCAAAAAGAAGGCGGGTGGACTCTCCTTATGGTAGTAGATATCAGCACCCAGCTAGCAACCGCTCTGTTTCAAGATCCCGCTCCCATTCCAACTCTTATCCCTACGACAGAGAAACAAAGAGGCGGCGAGTGGACTCTCCTTATGGTAGTAGATATCAGCACCCAGCAAGCCCGTACCAGAGACGCACCTACAGGTCGGTATACAGTTTCTTAGAACGTAATGAATATGCATGAAATAGTGACAGTTGGCTATCCTCACATGCAAAGGTTACCTTGAGTATCTGGCTTTGAGTCATTGCTGTGGATGTTAATGAGTAATGTTTACATAACTGGCTCACTATTCCTTATGAAGAGAAAAGCTAGCAGCTTTCTTCATTCACAGTAATCATTACTTTGCTACGTTGGCAAAATCACGTTCTTTTACTTTATGCTCTCGTGTTCCTTACTTTGGCTACTTGAAATATCCTGATAAATTATCAATTATAATATGTTAGTCAATACTAATCTAATAATTTCGAGTGATTGGATGGAATATTTAAATTAGTGAAAAAAGTCATGATAACTAGTTCTGTTAAAGTAGCAATATTTTTAAGATAGCTATTTTTGCCCTGGCTATTTTAAAAATTGATTAAGAATATGTAACATTTCAAGATGATGATTTATTCATGACAATAGAATTCAATTACTACCGTTGTATTTTCATGGACTTTACTAACAGACCTATCACTTATCAAAAGTTTACTCTCATCATCCTCCTTCAGGGATAGTCTTGAAAAATTTTACTTTGAGAATTATTTAAAATCTTAGTAAATTTCTTATGAGACCACATTAGGAAGCGTTTGAGGCTAACAAGCACAATCTCTCTTCATCAGTACCTTACTGTAAATTATAATCCTGCTATTTCTGTTAACCTTTGCATTCCATGTGAGGAGTAATTTACCTTGAAATAGAATATTTTCACATTCTATTTCAAGAAGTGGATGCATGATACATTCATGTATTCCACTGCTTTTAGTAGTCATTATTTATTCCAGGGAATATATAGTGTATGTAATTACGTATTGAACTAAGTGGGCCTTAATTTTAGGAAATTCTTTTGCAGCAAGGACCTTAGAAATTGGTTTGTCGACCCTCTAAAGAGAACAAGCAATGGATCGTAAGCATAATTGAAATCATTTAATTAGTTTATACTAAGCTTATTTTGTTTAGATTCTTTCAGTAAGACTATCTAGAATCAATTCAGTGGGAGCATTATTACTAATCCAAAATTCTCCTATTTAACAATAATTTTTCATTGAATAAAGAAATATAATTTTAAATTTAGTCCATTATGGAATATGATTTTAGTGATCAATTTTAAGATTCAAAGTCAATTCCCCAGCTATCACTATCATATTTTGCAATAAAAAACTGATTACTTAAGTAAATTGATTTTTCTCAGTGATAATTTTAAAAAATTTGACTTCAAGTAGTTAAAAAAACAGGATATAATTAAATTTTTCAGTATTTTTACTTCCTGTAAAATCATTGTAAAACTTTGTATTAAACTTTTATTCTAATTTTTTAAGGGCTACATGATCATCTTTCTAGTGTGCTCAGGATTGTTTAAAAGTCATTGATATCACTACAAAGAGATAATAATGGGTTAATTTATTGGTGAAACATTACATGATTTTCTCTCATTTTCCTAATTTTTTAATGTAATCATTACCTAAAGTTATTGCCCTAGTTTTTTCTTCAATGGTTGAATCCTCTTCCTTTTGCGATTCAAAATTTTATCTCCAGGAGTTTGTCTAAAACCAGTTCATAATTTAGATATTTTTTAAAGCCATCTATCTTTAGACTCTTTGAACATTTATCCTAAGTGGCGTTAAATATTGAATATCCATCCATACAAGCATTCTGTGGATCTAATGTAAAAGATCTGTACTTTATGCATTGAAAGTATTCATTAAAGTTTACAAAACCAATGCATGTGTAATTTTTCCCAGTAGCTATATTGCATACCCATCCTTAGCAATTGCAGTTCTGCTTCATTAATTTTACTGGCGATTTTATTGAAATTGTCTTATCAGAATTTTGTTTCTTGTGGTTTCATACCTTATCAATATATTCTTCAAAGTTTTGTCGTCTGATGTGCCATGTTCATGCACTGAGGATGCGCATGACCATTTTTTGTTTTCATCTTATGAGTCCATACTTCCCTATAATGCAGAAATAGAGGCGTGAGTTGAACAGAGGGGCATTTACAGTTGGCATGCTGTTGAAAATCCTCATTAATTTGTTGGCTATGCACTTCCCCTCACCAATCCTTCCCTTTGCAATTTCTGCAAATCCATTGAGTGTGACCACTGTATTGACTTGTCTTTCACTGAAATACTCAACCTATCCTGCGTGTTTGGTATATTTTGCTTTCACTCAAATCAGGTTTCAAAATTTCATTTGAAATCCATCCCATTTGCACAAATTTGCAATGCTACACTGAATTTAAGACATCAGGTTCTCTTCCTTTACTTGAAATTCATGCTTATCCACATATAATGAAAATTTTAAGATTGTTATTATAATCTTTCTCAAATTTCTTCCAACAGAGAAGAAAAAGTTGGTTATTTGTCCCTAATCTTTGTTTTAAATTGCATAGCAAAGGGGGTACAGTCATAATTCTCTCTTTTTCTCTTTGAATGCTACCTTTTAATAGTGCAACAACATTGCTCAAAATCATATGCAAGATGTACCTTCCCAGTTGCTTTTATAAAAATCTGTGACACATCGTATGTTTGCATTTCTTGCTTTTTTGCTTGATCCAAAAAGCACATTTCCAATAATATTCTCTTAGTGTAAAACTACCTTCATTTCATCATTATCTTTTCTCCATATCAAGTTAAACCCCAATTTATAATGTAAATACATATCTCTAGAAAAATTTTTATTGATAATATTGTATCCTTTTAACGCTGAAAATAGTCTGATACTTAACAAATAATATCTTGTCAGATATGAGGAGTAATATTAATGGACTACAATAACTTGCAATTGTTACAAGAATTTCGTTATTTGTAAATAGTAGAGGAGTATAATTTGTACATCTTGCAAAAGGACATTTAGTTTTAGTCTCTCTTTGGGTTTTTATTTTTCAGAATGCGTTCATTTTTATCAGTTAGCAGTGGTGATTTTAGCGTTAATTTTCACAGAAAAGCTTTTCAAGCTTACCTGCTTGAATGAAGTCTTAATTAAATGGTGGTTAGAGCTATAGCTGCCTAAAGATGCACTTGACCATATTGTGTGCCTGCACAATATGATCAGGTCACACTGGTATGCATCTTCATAGCAAAAGCTTTCCACTGGTGATTTGGAGAGCTAAATTACTTCTGGCACTTACAGTACAACTTAAGTTTCTCGTTCTATCTGCCTTTCACAGGAAACTGACATATCCTAACAAAACATTTGGCATATCATATACATTGTCTCAAGCATTTTCAATCTATGGAAATGCGTGCTTTCATATGAAATCTCCTAAATCGTCTATATAGATTTTACCTTAAATTAGATCATACTGCAGTACTTGTCATGAATTAATGTTTTTTGGTGCAGTTGAAATAAAAACTTCATAGGAAACTCATAATTACAATATCATCTCATTTGTGGCATCAGTAGTTGTAGTAAAGCATTACATATTATTTCATTGTGATTGATTTTAAAGTTAGTGATAATTCTCAATTAAATGTTAAGTTTAAAAGTTATATAAGATTCATGGTACATCTTCAACTGGTGAGAATAAAATTAACTTTTTCCTGAATGTTTACCTAGCATAATGTAATCAGATGTTAGCAATTCACCTTAAGCCAATCATTTACTATTAAGAAAAAGAGGCTGGCATGAAACACATTAATTTTTAAATTATTAAAAAATGAATAACTGAATTAATCAAGAAAACCTTAAGAGCTTGAAAGAATGAAATGAAAACAGTACACAAAATGTTACCATATTTGTGTAACTCTAAGACTAATTCTAAGTCCCCTTTTTTGGTCTCTTCAAGCAAAAATAATTTTGGCCGATAGTTGAAAGTACAGGATATGTCAAAGTGTCTGGTCGGCATTACCTATATGGCCAAGAACATTTCCTTTTCTCAGTCATTCCAGTGAAGAGAAAATCCCCTATGAATCATGGACTTGTGTGCCCAAGATTAATTAGCTTTACATTCTGTCTGCAGCATTGTAAAATTCCTAACTAATTCCTTTGCTTTCATTTGAATATTTTCTGTCTATGCTGGTAGCTCTTTGGCACAACCTAGATGTAACAAAGTCACTAAGTTTAGTTTCTAATTTTTTGTGCATTTCTTTTTGAGGTCCTGAGGTCCAAATGTCTGTCAATGCACATGTGAAAATCTTTTTTGAACCTTGTATCCAACATTACATTCAGAAACCCCAAATACT
Source organism: Pachydiplax longipennis (assembly GCA_036926295.1). Classification (NCBI taxonomy): domain Eukaryota; kingdom Metazoa; phylum Arthropoda; class Insecta; order Odonata; family Libellulidae; genus Pachydiplax; species Pachydiplax longipennis. The sequence goes on along the minus strand of JAVFKF010000009.1, from coordinate 38,298,234 downwards.
CCTATGGCAGTTGAATTGGATTTATTTCTGCAAGTAACATAACATTTCTTTTAAATTGTGAAATGAGACGAGTTCTTTTTACTACTATCACAAATATCTTATGCGTGTGATATCAAGTCTGAATTGATGTCTCTAATTGACAGAAAATTAGGACAAGTTTTCAACATTGATCTTGCTCAAATCATCTTAGATTAATGCAAATATGGTATATAGTTATTTTTCTTTACTACTGCTTCCTCTAGCTGACGGATGATTAAGAATAACACGATATTACTTAATTCATCTACAGTATCTTTGATTTAGAGTTGAACACATCAATCTATCCTGACTTGGAAAAGTTGGATACTTTCTAAATCTGTGTATGATCCTAAAAGTCACATCTGTTGTGAATCTTTGGAAATTAAAAATTTCAAAGTCAGATTTAGTGTAAATTATTAGCCATCAATTCTGTGTCACAAACAAAATTTGGGGTATTTATATAAGTTCACTGTTCGTTATTATTTTGCGGTAACATGAATTATCATGGGTAATTTATTTTATTTTTATCATGACAAAAACAAGACATGATTATCTTGCTCAATATATATAATTATTTATTATAAGGAAAAAAACTTCTCAAATTTTTGCCAGCAGTGTGCATTTGTTGTGCAAAAGGGCCTTTTTGTATCTATGCATAAATTTGCCTTCGAATCAAAGAGAAGTTTCACAAATTTTAGTTTAAATTTCCTCAAAGGAATGCATATTATGTTCATTTTCATCATTTGTGGGCTTCAATTCTTTTGCTAAGTTAAAACAGAAGTAATGATCCTGTGACATAAAGACAAGCTCTAAAAGAAATAATAAAGGTTCTTATTTTGCTAGTGTTATGTTGATTTTGCTTTTAGATTACAAGAATTTTACTGAAATAGGCAGAAAGTTTGTTACAAACAACCAGTCTCCACGACGACCATGGTAATTGTTAAAACCAATGCTCGTGCATTTTTCTATAATAATCGATTGGTACTTTAGACCTACCTTAAGGTAATATAAAGAATATATTTGAAGAGGAAATTTTTTGTGATTTTGACTATTTCAGTTGCTACAAGCATAACACCATGTAAGAGTGTTTCTTGTTCGTCGACATTGAGAATGCACAGGTACATGTTTATTTTTAATGGCGATCAAGTAGGCAAGAAAATAAAATGTTGGTCATTGCAGGGACAGGAAAAGATATCTTTCTAAGGACTTGCAGTAAAGTTCAGCAATAATGCTTGTCTTTTGGTTATGCATTCAATATCCTTCATACCATTTGGATTTACATATGTTTAAGGTCTTTATTTCCTATTTTCAGTTATAGTCCAGTATTAACATATTCCATTTATACATTCTTAAATCGATCGACCTAATCTCAAAATAATAAAGCAATTAAGTGTTGTTTTCATTTGATAAATAGTCATCTCTCTCATATGTTACATAGACCACCTACTGCTTCCTTGAGTGCCAAGTAAGTCATAGTTAGTATAGTAATTATCTGTTTTTGCTACTCACGTTCATGGTATTCCCTCATCTTGATCAGTTGTTGACCTAAGATTTCAGAAAGTTTCAATTAGTAAGGTATTAATAATTTTTCCATGTGAGTTCCAAGGGGTGTGATTGATATAGTATAATTCTTGGTTACCTCAAAGGGAGAACATGCAGTTCATTTGGTTTAAATTCTTATTCTTGTATTGTATTGTCAAACTTAATCTCTTATAATGGTAGTATATGATAGTCCAAAATTGGCTTATCAGAAATGCAAATTTTTAGCTAGGTTTCTGGAAGTAAAAGATATCACAGTCAGTGCGAATAATTTCATTCATTGGCCACAGATTTGCTGTCTTCCCAGCTGCCAGCAAAGTTTATGCTAAATGATGGAATAACCACTTAGTTTGTGTAACTTAGGCAGGAATGGGCATTCAAATAATGGTGATTCAATGGTGGGTTATGAATTTGTTAGTAATCATTGCTGTCACATGGAATCGGATTTTGGTTAAACTCTGGTGCATATAGAGACACTTATATCAGTGCTGCAAAGCCTGTAAATGAATTTGTAATCACAGTAGGAGAAATAGTATTTTGTAGTATTTAAAGAAGTTTTATAAAATTATCTTTTGAGATTTTTTTAGAATTATACTGCAGTCTTTTACTATCATAACCATTTCTTATCAAAATGTTATTAAATCTTTTAATGTCTTCTGCAAGTACACCTTGCAAGTTAGACAAGGATAAATCTTACATTTAACGTTACGGCAAAAGTCAAAGAGTAGAATAATGATAACCCGGAATTAATGTAAAAACATCCGTAAGTAACGATTACCAAGCTAGCACATCTAATTGTTAGTTATGGCTGATACTTAAATTAGCATAGCTTATTATGATATAATCTGGTTGGCAGGAGTTTAGTGATTCCAGAGATGTGTTACATCAGTCGTTTTCTTTTTTATACATATTTCGTTGCTTATTTTCGGAATTGGACGTAGTTATTAATTACCTAGATGTTTAATAAAAACTATACTAAGTATAAATACATAGCGTATTAGTACATCATCTCCTATATAGTTTGAATTTTAAACATTAAACGACTGTATAATTGCTTATCGAGTAGCATTTTCTTTGTAAGTATTTATTGTAATTTAGGTGACGAATAATTTTTGATATATCAGGATAGTTGCAACCTGCGTCACCAGTTCAGTTTTGTGGCTTTGAAACAATTTTTTTGGCAGCCTCCGAAATACTTCAGTATTGATTTTTATTCCTTTTTTGGCACGATGAATCGTGGTAAGTGAAGTGTAGGTAATTCTTGAAATAGAGGATTACGTTTTTGTTCCAAATCTTACAATAGTTGTCTCCTTCGTCGTTAGGTGGCACTGAATATTCGGTCACTTCTGTTTCTAGAGGCCGCCGCCAGGTAACGCCTCTGTGAAGTTAGCCGTGTAGCGTCTGTTAATTTCGCGCCTTCCTCTTACTAAAAATTTGCCGTTTTAATTTAGTTTTTGTTGTTGGCGTTGTTATAATTAATTATTGTCATATGCAATAAACATTGTGCAGTCGATATAATTTAAATATCATCTTAGTTGTGGTATACGTAAATCGAGATTATAGTTCGCATTTCAGGAGTCAATGACCTTTTTGAAAATAATCCCAATATTTTTGCGAAGCAACCTTTCCAAATTATCCTTTCTTACGATTAGAGGTTTGAAAGAAATATAGCATTTTTTCCTTTTTTTAAATGTAGCCTTTGAGCATTATCGTAAGCGTCAACGACCCCAGAATTAATGTTTATAAGAAAGGAGTTATCCCTTCGAGCAATAACCTTTCTATTATCATGCCTTCGTTTAAAAAATTGTTCTGGATTTCGGATACAGAAGTCTTATAAGTATTCTCGTTACTGATAAACCACGTCTCCAATGAAAATGAAAATTCGTAACTTTGCATAAATTCATGACAACTTTGATTTTAATTATTCTCGATATTTTTATCAGTGTCAGAGTTCAAGCCTCTTCAAACTAATCTGAAGTCAATCATTTGACGCTTCGCCATCAATATTTTAACGATCGCATTCGAATGTTTCATGTTACATAATTCAGATCTTCGTGGTGGTTTTACTTTTTGTCCATTGAAAGTCTAGATAGGTACGAAATGCTGTACGATATTCCGAGATAACTTTCCCATTGAGTAGATAGATCAAGCTTACAATACCAAGGTCTTTCATTGCTTTGCATCCTGCTCGGGGTACGTTTCCAGATGGAGCGGCCGGTTTGTGAATGATCTACGAAAGAACGCGGATGGTATAACAACGTAAATCTAATCGGAAGGAGAAATATTTTTTCATAGCTCGCTTCAGAGTACATACCAATCTCGATTGGGTATGGTGGACTGCCTTTGAATAGAAATTACTTCCGTGGTAATTAGGAGGCTTTGCACGTGGTCACAAGTAGCTGGATAGGAATTTTTATTCTTCCATGCGATGTTCCTTCATTAGCGAAGCAGATGAAATGATATTGGACTTCCTCTCCTAAGGAAGAGAATGGGTTATTAAATCTTTACTATTTAATATTATATGGATACTGATTGTATCGTTGCGAAATTCTTGATATCTCGAATATATTTTTATATTTAAGTAAATATGCTGTTTCCGAGTTCGTATTTCAAAGTTAGCTTATGAAGGTCACAAAAAGGTTGACCAAGTGATAAAATATGGAAATAATTATGGGCTCATCTTAACTTCATAAGCAGATTCTTTTCTTTTCTCATATCTTCGATATGCGCTGCCTTCAATACCTTAGGGGGTGAATTCAGGAAATTTAATATCTTAATGTTATTTTCTACCTTAAACTTTTATAACTTAAATACTTATTATAATAGTTTGGAATTGATTATTAGTGTTTTTAGTGATTTCTGGCTATTTGATACCATTCTAAATTTGAAGTATTAAAAAACACCTTTGAAATCTTTTGTCAAAGTATTCTACTACTTATGAATATTTGGCGATTTTTTGAACTTTAAAATTATTTGTAATTTAGCAGTTTTATAAATTAATTTATATGGTTTTTTGGCTCGCAGTTTGGCTATTTCCGTTGTTATTCATTGGGTTCAGTTTGTGTTCTAAAAGAGTTAAGTCTTTACGGCAAAATGTCGCGAATATTATTTGTTACTGTACTCCACTCTGAATTTAACGCAGTTCTTCGTTCCGCTCTGTTGGAATTAAGGTTAAGAAGTTATGGCTGGTTTTGTTTGCTTGTTTCTTTTACGATGGAAACCTCATAGGTCAGATAACATGGATTATAAGTTATCTTTTTCGGTGTTGAATTAGATCTCATTCTTTTATGAAGTTCTTGGATACGTTTGGTGATTTGGCTTAGGGTTAGAGATATTAGTCTTGTGTTAGTATGGAATTTTCTCGTTGTTTACGTAATTATTTACGTAAGTACTCGGAATATTTTCTGTTCACTATGTAAATCGTTCGTAGGTTATCAGGGCTTCGAAATGTAATTGTTATCGCTCCGGTTCGTTAAAAACACAGAATTTGCTTTAGCTCATGCAGCTACCGACGGAACCAATCGGACCTTTTTTTAGCTTCGGAAATTATCCTTGTGTTTTTATAAGTGGTATAAAGAGTTTTTATTTTCATTACAACTCGGAATCACGAAATGAAATAAAGCATAATCCAGTGATTAAATTTTAAACGTCAGTTAATGTGATGCAATGCGCGCGCACATTAAATAGAACTATTTTTAATCTTGGTGTGAATACGATAAAATAAGCAATAATCGGAACGGATGAAATTACCGGTTTCGGTTCAGGTTCTAGGATTAAAATTTTTCATTTTGGTTTAAGTTTTCACTCCAGCAAATATAATGGTATTATCGGTTCGGTACCGGTTCGATTCTCTGCAGGGTTAGCCATCTTACACAACGCTTGTAATTCAATTTGTTTGTATTCTCTGGAAACGGGCTTTCCGTACAGATTTCTTATCGAAGGTGTTACGAGATTACGGGAGCATTATCAGTAGGGATTGCTCGAGTAATTTCTTCGTTTTCTTTCATTGGAAATGGTCAGCAGTTGGCTGACTTGCTATTGTGCTCTTATCTCTAAATCACTCCCTTTCCTAAGCCTCTGTCTTTTGGATTGTGAAGTTACGTCCATCGTCGGTGTCATAGCCATTGGGTTTCTTTCTTGTTGTTGGTAAGTGCCGGTGAGTTTAGTATACTTTAATCATATTAGCAGTTCGGTACGGCGCCGTCTCATCCAGAATTTTAGATCGAAGACACTAGCTACCGACTCGGGTTTGGATATATCAGCGAGTAACCCCTTGAAATGTGGTCGTATAAAAGTGATGGGACTAAGATGGGCGTTCTCTAAATAGAGAGTGAAACTCTCAAGAATCGTCTTCGCCCCGCTTCGTAGAGTCCGTTTTTTATCCTGTTAAAAAGCGTGGGAGGGCCTTGCCGTTTGGCGTCCTTGTGAGGTATATGCACAACGGAAACGAGTCCGTAACCCACGCAAAATCGCTTTGAATATAATGGAGTTCCTTCACCGCTCTCGCCGTGTTGTGTCGCTTGAATGATGCGCTTAAATCCGTGGGCGGTCGATTCAATGCTCGAATGAAAGACACTCATGGTCATGGTATTTCTCTGTAGGAGTTTTTAGTAGCGATAACGAATTTCTCCCCGAGAAACGTTCAGCTGCATCCCTCTCTCTCTGTGGCTTGGTAGTCGGTCCTTGTCTAGTTGCTACTGGTTGAGATGTTCGTTGAATTTACTGTCTGTTTCTGTCACGGTAGGATGGGCTCGGAATTCTCCGCCCTCGTGAATTGGTTGACCTAGTAACCAAGGAATCGAATTTGAGAGCTTGGGGATAGAACATTTGTATTATTTCTTGAGCTATTGTAGTGTAGAAATTCTTACTCTTCATTCGGCACTCTTAAGTTCAAATTCGTTGCTATCTTCAGAGGTTAAGATGTATAATTTTCACTATCATCTAGTGAATGAAAAGTTTGTCTTCATTATAAGGGTGATCAAAGGAACCGCTATTTAAATTCGTTGGATGTTGCATTTCGGAAATGCAACCGTTTTTCAAGTGGAATGCGGTTATAAGTAATCATTTGAGAGTACTGTCATTATTTGTTCCTGTAGCAAAAGTGTTATTGGAAGCCCCAAAATCTCATAATATAGTGTATTTTCCTCATTTTGGTCATAAGATCATTTTCTTGTAAGTTACCTTTATCTCGAATATCTTTCCTAGATGAGTAACGAATAGTTCCCATCAAATCTATGACATCGTATTGATTATTACTTTCGATAGCCATTATTTACTTATCTGTTATCGTTCTTTTCTTTTGAAAGTGAGTCATTTTGATGTATTATTTTCACGTTTATTATAATTTTTCTCGCTGTAGCTAGTTAGTTTAAATTAACTACAGAAAGAAGAAATTTTATGATAAAAGATAGAGAATTTTTACTTTGTTATCTTATATATACTTAGTAAATGCGCGGAAGTATTTTTCGAAATCTCTCGGAACGTTTGTTTACTCTAAAAGAATAAATAAAGTAGGTGAATGCAACCCGAATCTTCCACTCACTGAGTTGATGCTATACCTGAGATGTCACTGTGATAGGTTCCCCTATGTCGGAGCCACCACTCGCTTTGGGATTACTTCGGGTCCTCTCTGTGCAAATTTAATCATAAATCACGCCCTTTAAAGATACATAAAACTGCGTATCACTAAAATACATCGCAGAGTAATAACTGTGTACTTATAATTAGTCGAATACAGAAATATCACCAGATATTTTTATCTCTAGTGACTTCAATGGTAGGATGAATGATCTCTCCGGATGGTTTACTTTAATTTATAAAGACGTTACGCATTTTCATCCTAGTCTGTTGTGATTCAGGAAATAAACTTCTACAATATTCTGTTTTTGCTTAGAGGCGCTCGTTGCTTATAAAATAGCCGAACGCTTTTTATAAATCTATTTTGGTTGGGTATCAATTGAAGTCGTCGCTCCTCATCATTCCTGCATGTCAAACGGTTGGGTAATAGCTCATATCTGAAATTGCCACTGCTCGCCAACGTTCTAAATCGGTAAGCTCTCTGTTTAGTTCTGCGTGCTCTCTTCGATGCGTTTGGCCCTGGGCGATTTCAAGTGCCCTTGGTCCACTGTTCAATCGGCTTCAGTTACGCATCGAATGCGTTCCTGTCGTTAACAACTTTAAAATAATCGCCAGGGTGCTGCCACACTGCATTCCCACGTTGTCTCTACACAGTTGCGACGCCAGGCTCTCTTCATGCCAGCTTAAAATTATATCTCTTCTATCGTTACAAGGCTTGCCGAATTAAAGTGGGTTTGCAACTTATTTGTTTCTCAGTTGGCGATTTTTCTGGTGTAGGGTTATAGCCGTATTCGTATGTTACATTTTCGAAATTTCAGTCGGCGAACGTAGTCGTTGTTTCGTCAACATGAGATCTGCAAAAACATGAGAGGAGGAAGCGGTGAAAGCTTTTATTTCGGGTGACTGTTCTGGAAAACATACGGAACCAATTATTTTCATGGTACATTGGATTTGTATATTTTTGGTGAACTATTTTCATTTCTCCAACAAAAATATCTCACCATGTGCTCTCGCAAAATTTAAGGAATAAACTGCAGCGATATTTGGTGAATCTTATCCAGTTTTATAAGCAGTGCTTTCAGTATTTTTCTGTGATTAATCCGGCTTTAGTCGTTTTTTTTTAAATTTAATAATTGAATATAACATTCGAAAATTTCAAACTTCTGCTTTTTCTCTGCATTTTGCAAATTTAGTCGTTGCTTCATAGCATCATGTTCTGATATTCTCTTTCCCTGCTTGAATGTAGTCATTTGGGATGATAAGGAATTGTGTGCAAAGAAGCGACTCGGTTTTATTAGGTGATATAACTATGCAGAATCGATTTTGATGAGTTTTTGTGACAAATAACTGGATGATATTAGTTGCGAAGTTCACCCATTTATGGCTCTGGCCATTTGGCTCTCTGCCATGAGTCCATAGACGGAGATTTCATTGTCGCTGATACTAGAGAAATCGGAGTAGTGGAGCATATTGTCCTTGTCTCTATTAATACCGGAGAAAAATACAAGTGCTCTTTTCCTAAATGAGCTTATGGCCGAATTCGGTGATGTATTATAAAACCTTGTCATAGGCGCGATATCTTAATTCGAGTCGCCCCATTTGCTGAACGTCACTTATACTATGTTTCTTTGTCGATGTATTTATTGTAGACCTTGGCCTATTGAAGTGCTATTCTTCATTGTATTTCTATCTTTACCTTTTTTGTATGAATGCTTTAATCGAACGACCTTTGATATTTCCTGTCAATCTTTTTTCATACTCGTCTATTAGCGTATGATATGATTTGATTTTCGTAAAATATTTAGTTTATTTTCTGTCAGCTATTACTATTGAAATCTTATGTAGGGGAATTATTGCCAAATTAAGGCATGTTATGGTTCGCTTATTTAATATTATCGCTTATAACTGTCTTTTGTAGATCAATAGTTTAGTAATAAATTTACCAAATTGTTTTTGAAATCTCGAGCTAAACCATTCATCTATCCACTCTGAATAACTTATTAACCATTATTATCAGTATTTCTATCCTATCAGTAGTTTGCAAATTAAAGGTGAGTTAGTAGGCTTATGACTTCCTCCTTAATAAATGAAATTCTGATCAAATTAATTCTTTGGCGTTGTCCGCAAATCGATTATTGGATTCCTCTCCATTTGTATGAAGTCGGTGATAACGTATTCGTTTATTATTAACGCAAAGTTAATATTTTAAACTGTAATACCTTGATTTACTCAGGACGGGTCTTTAGCGTATCGCTCGGTCTATGACCACAGTTAAGTAAATTTCTGAAAAGTACTTTTTTCTAATTTATTATCCTGTTATCTGTTTATTCCAATGAAGAGGGATACGCGATATTCAGTAAAAAAGATCTCTTATTCATATATATATCTTTTTTTAATCGTCCTCATTATTCGTAGTAGTTCTAGGTCTTTTAAGGACGTGATAAAACGCGGGAAATCTCTACGAAAGAATCAGTTTTGTATTCTAAACGGAGCATTATTTAATGAAATTAATTAATTACTTTAAAGGGTATGTATTCCATTATCTCATTTTTGTGTTTTTTATTTCGTATCTTTATTTACTTTCGTATCTAGAGTTCAGATACCAGTGGTTCCTGATAGCTTCCGTCTAGTCCATGTCACTTTTTTATCTTGCAGCTGAGTGAGAGTAAACGGAAGTCCAGCAACGTTAGTCATCCAAATTTACGTTAGTCATTGTAAAAATGTCAGCCGAAAGTCCCATTGCTATCTTAAGAGATGGATTTTACGATGAAAGCATTCCTTAACGCCCCACATGGCCGTACGCGCACGTGTTAGAATTTTTAATTGGGGAAAGCTGTCTCAAGATTTTTTCCTTGAGATTCATTCCCACTTTCGTTCCTTTCATTTCTAAATTTAATTAACGCCCCGTAGTTAGCTCTGGCTATCGCTTATGGTGTGATCTAATCCGACGTGTTCACCGAAAAGATTACATTTTTTAATAGCCGGGATGTTTACGGTGGAGACCGTGAAAGTTTTAGAGTACGCTCGTCCTTGGGTTATCCTCGCCTACTCATGCCGTCTTAGCGGTGCATATTTATTTAAATTCTCTTCGTTCCTCTGCCAAAGTTTTCGCAGTCCTTAACCTGGTTATCGAGTTTTGCACGTATTAGCCGTAAACCTTACGGGCCAATTATTTGTCCGCAAAGCTTATAGATAGATGAATTTTAGTTTTTTCTTTATTTGATATTTCGTGAATGATAGAAGTGAATTTTGCACAAGAAAGTGTGCCCGGAAAGTAGGAGACTTGAGTTCGAATCCCTGTCAAGTCACAATTTTTCACTAGTTGTACAACATTAGTATTTCATGTTTTTCATCTACAGACAATGTCGATATGGAACTCGTGGATGAATTTTTGTAGATCCAACGTCATTTACAAGTCTATACTTTATCCTTTAATTAAGTTAATCGGAAATTATATTACCGTTGGTCTACGCGCTGTCGAATCTGATCAGCATAAGCTATTGATTCGCCTTGATTTTCATGTAAGCAAATTCGGTAGGGAATCCGTGGTATGCCACCAGATACGTAAATCCGTTAGGAGGGTTGCGTGCTTGCACTTTTGGGTCTTCTCATAAACGTATCCGGTATTGAGGGTGCATTCTTTCGGTTGCATTATAAAAAGTTGTCCAGTATGGCCCCCTTGCCCAACACCTACTCTTGTGCATGTTGACCGCATACCACATGTTAAGCGGGCTAGACTAACGGGTATAGGAACCAAATTCTTATCTGTGGAGATAAGGGTAAAACCTGTTTAAAACATACTTCAGATTAAGAACTCTAAGATGATTTGTGGGTGACGCAGTATGGTGATACATGGTTTTGACGCACGTAACTCACAATTTGAAGCTAGTTGTTTCTCGTAGACCTGATGTGGAAGTAACGTTTTTTTCCAGTACTTAGCATAAGTACCCAAATATTCAGTAATTTTTATCGAAATTAAAGTATTTTCAAAGCTTTGAGAGCCAGTAATATTCCCTTTTCGGTAGTCATTCTTTGTGATTATCCTTCTTGCTGTGCGAGTGGTTCAGTTTGTTCATGATTTACTTCGAAATTCTAAAATAGAAGTTTTAAAAATAAATAGTTTAATGGACGTAGGATGCTGAGCAACCAAGTGAAAATATTAATATTATAGTTCACTGGTACTAGTACTTTTAAAAGTGCTTTTACAGCCGAGGTTATTTCGCATATGTATGGCCACACAAAAGTAATAATATTATAGTTGACTGTTACTGGTATCGTTAAATTCGAACACATTGGAATACTGATAGATTTTCTATTTTTTTTCCTCTCCATTGTATTATGATTCCATGAATGTGTAAGATATAATAGTTCCGGAAATTGAGGGAATGGTTAGCATAGTAGCTTGTCTCAGTTATATAAGTGATTATGTTTTTGGGGTTTAGTGTGTTCGTAAGATTTAGTATAGTCATTTTTCTTTGTTTTAACAAAGTCGTATTGTTCCATCTCAATTCCTGCTTTGTCAAGCTTAGATTGTGTTGCCTTACTAGCCGTGTCATCTTTTGAGATCTCGGATTGCGGACGTGACTCATTCCGAATGTAATTTTGGACTTAAGGTTGGAAGATTTTTCCAAGCGCTGGTCCTGAAAGTGCGCACATGCGAAAAGCGCGGTTTGAATTCTCAGAAAGAAGCTCGCTAATGCGTAAGACATTTCCGTAAATGAGCTCATGAAGTTAAATACAATGTGATTCTATGAATCTTGGTCGTCACTCAAATGAATTACTGGCGATTCATTCCCTCTGCTCGTAATTATCTCGTGAGATAATTTAAGTACACATGTGCTGGTTTTCTTTTCGATTACCCATCATAAAGATTTTTCTGCTTTCCGCACAAAAATTTTAGCGTTTAATTTTCTAGGAACTCGATCTCGTACGAATTGGGTTCCGCTGATTGATTCTCGGTCTACTTACTTTAATTATTGGTGCTAGTTGCAGGAAAAGGTACATCTACACTTTCTAAAATCCTTTTATTGATAATGGGTTTCTTTTCCGGGTAGTCATGCACTACGTCATCGTATACAATTGTTCGTTTAAGCACCAAGCTCTTTCTTTTCAATTACTTCGAAGGTTTTTGCCAATGACGAAAAGCTCATAATGGGTAAATATCTTGGTTATGTCGATCTTAATCCAAGAGAAATTCGGGATATTTACTCTCAGATCAAGTTTTTACTTCTTGTCATGCTACAAATGCGCATCTGGGTTTGTAAGTCAACTCGTGGTAATGCCAGGAGCTGACTTGCAAATCATACGAAATATTTACATTCAAAAAGCGAAGGTGCAATCCAACTTTCGACTAATTATCTTTATTGCATCTGGTATTCGTGAGTGAAAAATGGGTCGAAAATTTACTTACTGCTCCATCACGGATATTCGAAAGCGTTACTTGCCAACCTGTATTTGATGGAGATTTTTCAGTTTAAAATCGATAGGCCATATAAAGAATTGATGGGGGCTTTCTTCGGTGAGCTATTTTTCTTTCACTCAAAACTCATTACTTCCTCGGATTTCTGACGAAGATTTGAGAGACGCTTCCCACTAAGGGCCGTTCTGTTGTTGTCAAGATTCGGGCCTCAGGTAGATGCGTACCTTTCCAATGGTTTGCCTCTTTCAATCCCTAAAAGGAGCAGCTGCAACAGCAGTTGTCCCTTTTCAGAGCATTATTCCAAACCCCATGCCCTTATGCACTGTAGCAAAGGTTTCCAGCCGTTTGAACTCCGCGGTACATGACGTGTTGAGTCGAACTTCGCAGCACGCTATTCCAGAAAGCCACCAACCCGTGGCGTCGGGGCAGTAGCAAAGGGCGCCGAATTGATGCGATTAAGGTAATTTAGTGCCCTTGGCCACAAAATGTGCTCTTTAAAAATATTTTAACTGTGTTATTCGTGACTTCGTAATTCCCGCATAAAATTTTTCTCTCGGAAAAATTGTCAAATGTTCATGAAAGCGGAAATTTTCATCAGAATTTACCTTTGGTTTCGTATATATTTTCTCTTTACCCTTATTTTTCACACTCATATAAGTTAGTGAGTGGTCGTGTTAAATTGAAATTCATTTTTGCGGCATTATTGGAATTTGGTTATGTTTCTGGGTCATATTATAGCGAAAGTTATACTATTTCAGCTGAAGGCAACGCAAATGACTGTGGCTTCACGCTTGGAATTGTTGCTCGGAATATATAATGCTTGAAACTTGATGCTTTGTTGAATTTATTCTGTATTGAAATTGAGACTTGCGAGTCGGGAAATATTTTTTTCTTACAGGGAAGACTCGAGATGATTTTGTATCGTTTAACCTCCGTTCTGTTTGCAGGAATACATTTTTACGGGTTTTCTACACCATTTCATTCTTGAAGTAATCGAAGATTGTTTCAAATTGATTATTTTCTGACGACTAAAGTAAGATTTTATAGAGATGCAGCAATTAATCAAGGAATAATTTCCTGTTAGTACTTTCAGTGTACAAGTATCCCTGAATTCACCGTTATAGCAATTCTTTTATTTTTCGATCGATGCTTGCTTCATCAAATCCGTTATGATCATGTAATAGTATTAGTATCCGGGGAGCTAATCTCTTACTCGTGGCTGCGACCACGTGTGAATCTACGTGTATTGCTTGGGGAGTGAGCGGAAGAAGGAACAAGGGTTAGCGCAGATAATGTTGCTGAGAGGTATTTTTTCTCTCCCACTGGTGTTGGGTTTCTCCTTTGTCTCACCCCCGTGGCGTGTCGAAGTTTCGAGTGTCATACTGGTAGAGGTGCCCTGTGCAATTCTCCCCGTTCAATGTCAGGTAGAGTACACCCACGCGATGTCCGCAGCTCTTCATGAATGGAAAAAATGACGGCGAGATTATGCAACCAGTTTCTTTTTATTCCCACTTGTTACTTTTACCTAAGCTAGGATTAATGCCGGGAAGTACCTGTTTTGCAGTGTGCGAAACCTTAGTCTGCGTCAGTGTTGCTGAATTTCACTTGCACGAAGTTTCACGATGTGGTACCGAGAATCGATTAGATTGCAGCTGGCGGTGAAAACAATAAAATATATAATATTCATACGATGGGAAGGCGGAAAAATTGTGTGGTTGGAAAAATATTATTACCCACTTTAATATGTAGGCAATTTTTAAACAATACGCATTCTAAAATTTTTACATTTAAATTTTTTTAAAATTAATTCGGTCTAAAACTCCTCTATAGGACTTTTAAGTGTTTTGTTTTTACTTTGTATTTTATTACAACAGTTTCATCGTATTTTTATAACATTATGTTCGAGATAATGCAAAATTATTTATCCATTGTCTTTTTTGCAATGTGCTGATACGTAATGATTTTTCTTTAGAATACCACCACAATAATATTCAACGATTCTCGGTGTTCCTTTCATAATCTTAACCAGCAAATACTTTCTCCCCAGTTGCGGTCATCAGTCCTTTTTGATCCTTTTATATATTTTCGAATTGTACCTTGCGAGAATTGCTGAAAAAGTTTTCACTTGTTCGCTTGCGTACTGTTATTCTCCTTTTTGAAAGAGGGGGAGAGAATTACCGGATTGGAGATTGGCGCGGCATTTCTTTGACTCAGTTACGAAACGTGCCTGTTTCTGCCATTTAAGGCTGGTTTTGAAAGTGTGACCTCCCAATAAATCTGCGGACATCTTGCGGAGTTGTCTTACGATACGACACAGCCAAGGTGATCTGGAAACATGGGTGACCGCTTTTCCGAAGTCTATCATACATCTGTATTAATAAGTAGCATGTTCTCCACTATCTTGATTTCAACCTCCCACCTGCTTGAAAAATATAAATCGGTGTTAGCTATTTTGACGGAGAGGTTGAATGATTTTTTCTGTCACCTTTTCATTTATAGGGTTGAATTTTGGATTTAAATTTTGATGGATTTTATTTGCTCCTGCAAGAGCAACTGCAAGCTTGGGAAAGGATAGGATGCAGTGCGATGCAAATGGATCGCATATCGGTAGGAATTTTCTTTTTCGATTTTTCGAATTCCGTCGAACTTTTTCCTTGCGGTGGTGTAATGAGTTGGAAGATAAACTTTTTAAACTGTTGTGAAGTTCAATTAAGTGGTCCAGAAAAAGTGATGTGACATTGATGGATCGATCGCTCTGCTTTCTCGTTCCGTTTTACCTCAATTTTATCTCATCAATCAAACAAACGCAAAGGTAACAATTTTGGGTGATGAAAAAAAGATTAGCTGCTATCCAGCTCACTTTCTTACGCGCCTCTTACGTCGCACTAGTTGTACCGGGTCGTTTCGTCAGTGGCTTGATGTCTTTCTTATGCGCTTGCATTTTTCCTGCCCATGGAATCCACTGAGTCACCAGCTTATAAAGCTCCGAACGTTAAAAAGCTACCTCGCTTGGGTCATTTTCTTCTATCTATCAATTGTGAAACGTTCCAAGGAGGACGAGGTCGTGGAAATATGTCCCTCGGGATTTATTTGAGCCGTCAGCAATGCAATTTGTTTTCGGGTTCGGGGGTCGTCGGTAAATTGGCAGTGGAAGCTTAATCAAGTCGATTTAGAATTATGGGGGAGTCCCTCAACCGGTTGTAAAAATTATAATTTAAAACGAAGAAGTCTCCGGCTCACACTTTCCATTTCTGCGTAAGACGGAAGTTATTCAAGTAGAGAAGCGGATTATTTAGCAAAGCTATTGACAAAATGCCTCAGACGTGATTCACTTGAGAGATCTATTGAGAGCGACCTCCTTTTCCTCGTTTTACTTATTTAGATTTCTTGGAATCGCATTAACGTTTATTTTTATAGTTGTGCACAGTTTACTTGAATCAAACTTAATGTTTCGAATAAATCCTCCTACCGTATTTTCATAGTGCATTTGCCGTGGAAAGTGTTTGTCCTTTAAAAATTTTATTGAATTCAGAAATTCCTCACGGTTTGTAATTCTGCTCTTATCGCAGTTTCTGTCACTGGTTATTCTTTTAAAATTTGAGAAAGAATGCTTCTCCATTGCCATTGCGTAGAGATCAAGTTCTGGTGAAGATATTCGTCTTTATTCCAGTTAGTATCAAACGAAATAAAGTTTTTTTATCCCAAATATGGCTTAATAAGTTTCATCGCGATTGGAGTAGATGCGAAGTAAAAAGAACTAATTTTAGTATGAATTTATTTAATCTATTTATTAAATGACAAATGAGTGAAAAATGCGACACATCATATTACTGTCAATTGTCAATGACATTTACTTTCTGTTTTCTCAATTTTAGAAATTAAATGGATATATTTGGATATGTTCCGTTATTTAAAACCTAGTTTCGAAAATGTTTGGTTTTGAACTACACGAGAATTTCTCTGGTATGTGGGAATCTAGGAAATAGTGAGTTGCTTCTCAGTAAACTTAGTTTGACCATGAGCTTCTCGTGAGTTAACGATGTCCTCTGAGCTGACCGTTTTACTTTGCGGAAAACAACCGAGAATCTTTTTGCTGAAGCCTAAGAAAGAACTAAGGTCAGAATCTCCCTTGTGAGCGGAAGAAAAACGGCATTGTTTTGCTTTATAGTTTCAGGAACTAATTTCAAAATTCCTCTCTGAGGACGTAGCAGAATATCTGAATCGCTCGAGGACTGGTGGAATTACTTTAACAGCAAATGATGCGTTAGTCATGAAATTGCCGAGTTCCGTTGCGACATTTTGAACGAATTTCCGTCGCAAGAATCGCATTTCCTTGAAATAGTGGGAGTGTTTCTTCGCTTATAAGGGAACGCCAGTCCAATTAGTATGACGCGTCTATTTTTCAGAAAGGAGCTTCTTTGACTCCAAGAGCCAATCCCTTTTTGCTTCACTTTATATTCAGTGCTCGTCGGAAGATCTGGCGCCTTCGTATGCAGCGAAAATCCTTGTCCATCGGAGGTCGTCCGCTTATCTAAGCTACCTCCTGCTCCCCCGGTGCACCGAACTTGCCCGTTCTTCCGGTGTTCCAATTGAAACCTCTTGTTTTCACTCTATCCCCGATCCTTCCGGAGTAATATCTCTGAATGTGTGTCGTCCTGGCTGGATCTCGAAGCGTCGCTGCGGGAATTAAAATGCACGGTGAAAGCAGATGTCACCTCGTTCTTCGAAGCCATCCTCCGATCGGTGGAGAAACTGCCAATTTCATCTGCCCCGTTTACGGGAGCACAATGGGGCGTTCATGTTACTGCGGTAGTTACGACAGCACTCAGACCTGCATTCTAATTGATTTGAATGATGAAAAACCATTTATTCCACTAATTTATTTTTATTCGTTTCTCCCGATTTCGCAAAAACATTCTAAGGTCTGATATTCAGTACTGATTTTTCTAATGTATAATTTTAGTAGGTTTCAAGGGAGAATAATAATATAAATTCATAGATATTTTTCAAAAGCTTCGATGAAAAATCCTTACTATTAAAAAGTAGTTATTACTTGAAACGATGCAATAAATCGCGGAAAGAACTGCATTGTTCTTTTTCATCTACTACATTAACGCGCTGGTATTGACATGTAAAAACCGATTTATTTATTGCACCTAAAATAACATTTTGTGTCTATAGTTATTTAATATTCACTGGAAATTATAGTATAGAAAATTTTTCGATATTCTTGCGCCTATTTCGGATCCTTGAAATTGGTAAAATTGTAAATAAGTTCTCAGTAACGTAGAGAATAACGAATCCGATTATTGGTTGTTTTTTAATGAATAAAGAACGAATTTGATTAATTTATGCTTATAAGATGTTATTTGAATGAAGATAATTCTCCCACGTTATTAGGCAAGGTGATTTTGGTTATTATAAAATATGGAAACCTACCCTGTTGTACTTTTTTGTGCATTGCTATCAAGTCGCGAATTAAGTAATTGTAGCACATTCAGTTTAATAAATGCATTTATCTATCGGACCCTCAAGGTACGGAGTCAGATTCTTACGTAGTAAATTTGCTCTTTTCATAAATGAAATGCGTATTCCACATCCTATAATTAGCATCAAATTACCCGTTTAAGGCTCATGACTAGTGAGCCAAAGAAATAAAAAGCCACGTAGCTTTCCCATTAACTTGTTTTCTCCCGCGTTTCCTGCCTTTGGACATGTCCCCAGAAGGTTTCCAATCGCCTCCGGATTTGCATCTTTATTTTGCATTTGCATAACCTCATCGCGATTCCCGACAGCCTCCTCTTACCTCATTCCACGGACGCGCACTGTTGTTTTGCTTCGCCAATAAAAATCCTCTTGACGACCTCTGCAAGATGCATGTCTCGGTCGAAGTAAACTTCTTCAGCCTTAGAGTATCCTTCGGGGGTAAGGTTAAAGATCTCCCCGGGCATTGCATATGGACAGTGGTGGTCTCGTGGGACTCCCGTCCCTTCCGGTACCCGTAACTCATCTTCGGCTGCAGTCGGCGGCCTTTCCCGGCCCGAATAAGCCCTATCGAGTCCGGCAGTAGTCCATGGCCATAGCGGGCCCAGATAAGTATGAGGGCCAAGGTCAGGTGGCAAAGGAGGGTTAAAGAGAAGAGCCAGATGTGGGTCTTTGATTCGATTTCGAGTGGGAAACGACAGGGAAAGCTGCTCGTTCCACAGCCGAGGGCGATATGGGCATCGTTCGCTTATTATTCACTCTCCAGCGAGAATAACAAGGACTTGCCCCCCGGCTTCTTCAGATATGCCTTCGCTCTCTTTCGGTCGAGAGAGCAAGTGCGAGGGAATGAAAAATCAACACGTGTGAGAGTGGGTGACTGCTTAGACCTGTTGGCTTACTCCGCAACTCCTTTTATGGTAGCTGTTTTTGTGGAAGGAATTCATTCGGAATGTAATGTTGGTGGTTTCTTCGAATTTGGATGTTTCGAATTTGGGTCGGTGGCTCCTCGCTCGAATGCGTGTCCCAAAATAGATGCAAAATGAAACTTGTATTTATTTATTCATCGTTCCGCTGGTGGTCAGATTTGCATCTGGTTTTCGTAGCCTTTTGAGTTGATTTTGGTGGATTTACGGTTGCCGTTAAATAAACGAAGATTATTTATATTTCTTTTTATTGTTATTTCTTTCCGGTATTCTGCCCGGGATATGGTTAGATATTTTTCTCGGTAGCTTTTATGTCTGTTGAATAATTTTAGTCTCTTGATTATGAAATTTATCCTGAGGCTTACAAAAAATTGATATTTTAAATTTATATTTAGCATCACCCTAAATGATTAATATGTGCTTCCTGATAATAAGAATGTTTCCCAATATTTTTTTCACCTTTATTAGCTGATAATTAGGTTACTAATCTGTTGAATTATTGCATTTCCAGTTAATTATTTGGGGCTTTCGATTTGGATATTGAAAGGTCCCAACTCAGTCAGTTGCTTAAATCTCCCATTATTCAAATTTTTTATCAATGTGAGAATTCAAATCGATCATTATTAATTTTAATTTCGTACCGAGGAACATATGTGTCATCTCAATTTGTCCATTTATAGGTTTAAAAAGTTAAGAGTAGATGTCGGTATACCAATATCTCCTCACCGTAATGACTCAATTTGTGATTTTCTCCAGATGGCAGGAAAAGTCGAGCCATAAAAGGAAGATTTGTTGATGAGATGAGAGAGTGATCCTTGATTACGTGGATTCGCCCTTCTGTTACGACGTGCGATTTAAGGGCCAATGTCTCGGAACAAGAAATTGATTTTCGCCCTCGGGTATCATTATTCCCAATGGGCACGAGGACACTTTTATTCCCTCCGTGTGTATTTGTTTTCTTATTTCCCAAAACGGCCACATCGCACCCCCGAACGGTATGTCCTTCCGACGAAGGATCGGAAAAAAAGGTTGCAGTCGATGGAAATGGCGAAGATGTGTGCGAAAATCTATCGTTAATGTCTTCAAAGTCGACTTTTCATTCCCTTAAAACGTCATCAAAAGCGATGATAGATTTTACGATGGCTTTCAGCGAACTGATTTGATTTTTATGGCCTTTACTTTGCTGTGATTAAGTAATAAAATCCGGGTTCCCTGCTTTCTCATTCGGATCGCTAAAATGTTTATGCGCGTCACGGTGTAGTAATTAACGCTTTTATCGATCAAATGTAAGGATTTGCCAAAGGAATTGATATTCATGCGTCCTATCATTTTTATCGCTAGAATGCCGCAGTCTGTGACGTATCGCGTGTTTCGATCGAATAAATTTTGTTATATTGTCGGCGTTCACGTATTTGATGTTTTTGGCAATCTATAGCAGAGTTCTTAATCTTCTACTATTAAAATTCGATTTATTCGTTCAAGTAATTGATAAATGGAAAATTTATCACTAAACTATCTAATATTCAAATTTTGCTTGTTTTTTTTGCTTGATGTTTGCACGATAAGTCGTGCAACTTTGATAAAAACCAATGAAAACGGAAAAGAAGACATCCCGATTCTGTCATATATTTTTTACGTTTGTTTAATTTAAAAATTTTGAAATTTAATGCTCTTTGTCTCCTAATGGTTTATCAAGACGTTTATAAATGGATTGCGGATTTCTTGGGCTTGATGATGATGATATTACTTTAATAAAATGTTTGAAATAAATTTGATGATGACCGATGATCTCATTTGATTTAAGCAGTTATCTCTATTCCTATTTTAAGTAATACTATCGTATTTCTTTTTTAAAACTTCCAGAATTACTTTCCTAATAACTGTTACTGTCTCTTTAATAATTAAGACCAAAATAATCGTCATCGAAGGGTCGAATCTCATAAATGCTCATATAGATTATATTTGTTCCAAGGTATCTGGCCTCGTTATTCTTCTTGCTTATGTTTATCAACTAAAACTAATTAGTAACGCCTTTTAATTTTTCTGAAATACTCCGTTATTTCATCTGTTGGTTAAGAACTTCCACGAAACAACGTATTCATTATTCACCATTTTGTAATTTTCGGTTTCAGAAAGGTTACCTAATGTTATGGTAAGGTTTCGAATTTACGTCACGGCTAATTTGGAAAGCCAACATCGTCTGTCCTTCACCCCAAAGGTGAAAATTTCGAATCCCCCTAACAGCTGATAATTTGGCCTCCTGAACATCTCTAACACACCGTTATGCTAGCAGTGTGAGGGTAGAATGTCCGCAACACCGTTTTGCATTGCATTTGGTCGCAGAATTATTTCTATAAACACGAACATAATGGGGTCAGTAATGGGTACAGAGAATTGCGTTCGATTTTTTTTTTCGATTTCGTAATAGGTGGCCCATAACCGATGAATCGCAGATTTACGTAGTGCCGAATTAGATGCGTTCTCTCAGCAGCAATGTTTATCTCCGCGTCATATTCGCCGTGTGTACGGCGCATCTCCGATAGTCGTCCTAGACGAAGACGGCTGCGTCCTCGTTCCGCCATTCCTCCACTTGTGCTATTCTGCGACTCCTTTTTCCTCTCTCTGCCCCTCTTGGCCTTGCTTTCGCCCCCGCTCCGCCCTTTCTTCCTTTCCCGGAGAGAGCCGACCCCGCGCCATACATGGAAGCAGACTGACTGGCTCTCCGCCGCTGCGTGACTCGGAGGATGCGATCTATGTGGAACAGCGTGGTGTATACCGAGTCGGGAAGGGTTGCAAATGTTCGCTGTTGGAAATAGCATTTGCGCCGTTGGCTAGGGAGTATTTTGACGGGTCTGTTGACGGGCTGGAGTTTCCGGGATCGCCGTGGTAGAGCACGTGTTCGTTGCTTATCTACGGTGATTTTAATTTCGCGATGTTTGTTATTCGTCGTTTGGCAGGTTTTGAATCGGGTCACGGGTCGAGAGGGGTTTAAAGGGGTGATTATGGGTTGGATGGAGTAGTATTGTCTCAATCTCTCCCGAATTATTATTATTGATAGCATTATCCTATTTGTAACTTCATATTCGTGTTGATGAAGAAAGGGTTGTTATAGAACAACGGCTATCGAGTGCTAAAAGCAAGTTTACAGTTTAGTAAAAAAAATTATCATTGTTCTACCTTTTGTTATCATTGTCCTACCTCTCTCTCGCCTAACTTCGTATGGTACAAGGATAAAAGAGAGAAAAGACGCATAAAAAGAGAAAAAAAGAAAAATTGGAAAGATTTAATTAGTGGAAAAAATATTCGTAACTGAAGGTTAATAGAGAAAACACCCTTATAATGAGGTGGTTAAAAAAAACCGCGAAAATACAAGAGGGTAAAAGATTAAAACTTTTTTCAAAGTGTGTATAAAATAAAATCATTAAACCATGACAAAAATAAAACAGTATACATGTATCAGCTGCCGATGAGGTTTGTCATAGGTCTCATCCGGCTAGTCTCTTTCTTAGATCGGTACTGAGTAGTTCCTGAAATAAAGTCGACGCGAAAGAGTAGATGGCATTGACCGGATGAGCACTATTATTTGTAAAGGTTTCGCTAAGAAACTGTCATGTTTCTAAAACGGGCTCCCAAGTCTTGTCTGAAGTCTAGAATTAGTTTTTTGAGAAATTTCGGGAGACGCTTATTTTAGTCTGTTCAAACTAGAATTGTATACTGTTGCAGCTATATTTGTTCGATTACGAAAACATTTAGTATCGCTTATCGCTGAGGGATTATACTTTTTTATTGGTAGATTCAGTTATAATCTATTCGAATTCCTTCTACTAAAAAGTAGAAAAAAGCGCAGAAAAAGATGTAAATGATTGAAAAGTTCTTACAGAGTTTATCGAAGACCACTGGTTGGGGTTTCTTATTATAGAACGTCCTCTTAGTTTACGATGGTACACTAAGTTCTCGCGATGAATGACACTTTCATTTGGGTATAATTAATCCTGAATACATTCCGTGACTGAGCTTACGCGGCCTAGAATAAACTGCTAATTTTGTACACTGAATTAGCTGCAATTAACTGATAATTGTGGCTTAATTATCGCGCTACTCATTTGCATTGCTTAATTTGCAAAGCATGAAAGTGGAAGTTCAGCAAGCATTCGCTCCTTTCAAGCGGAATATTTGGCATATTTTACCGGCGCGCTAATTTGTTTTGATGAGTGTACTTAAAAGAGAAGGAGGAAACAAATGCGCAGCAAAGAGCCTTTAGGAGGTGAAAATTGCGCCGGTCTCTAATGGGGAAATCTCGAAGAAAATTGCTTTCGCCTAAAGGGCGTGAGTTTGATTCCAGCGCTTCGCAAATGTGCGTCATTCACCATTAGAAGGGCATCTGAGCATTTACATCCTTTTAGAAACTTTCTCGCGGGATTATGGCTTTAAATTGGAAATGAAACCCCATCGGAGCGTAATTTCGTGCATAAAATCCCTTTCATTCATATTCCATTCTGTTCCGCAGAAAGCAGTTTGAATAATAGGGAAATGGATTGAAATAAATTTGATTGAATTCATGAATACGTTAAAGCTTTAATGCCCATCATTTTGGCTTAGAATGACGGTATGAATTAGTAAATGTCGTGACTTGATATTCATTACGATCCACGTGCCCATGAGTATAATATGTAATATATGCATCAATGTTGCATATTATCATATTGAAATGTTGGTTTAGTGACTAAGATGGAAAGTAGAACACGATGTTAATTATGAAGTTAGTTTCAAAGAAGTAGTTTTCAATCGTTGGTTTGTAGATTCGTGGCTCATAGTCGATAATAATTGATAAACGGCACATTCATATGAACGTAAGATGATCTTTACTTTTCCGGACTTATGAAGAATATAAATTATATAGGGTGGCAAAATTACAGCACGCCGAACTCTGACGACACTATCCTTGTTATCTTCTCTTAAAAAGTGAAGCCCCAGAGTAAATACGTGCGGATTCTTCTTATCAGTGATAATAATTAATAATTAGTTGCGGCAATTACAGCATCTTAATTCCGTTAATTGAATAGATAATATCAGTATCTTCCTATGGTTTGTTATCACATAGGCTTGCTAGTCCACAATATTTACCAAACATGGTACTTCTATCACGAAAGATTTGCCATCCCCTGCTTAGGTATAGCAAACGTAAGCAAATCCAAGACTTAGGTTGTATTGTATAATCATAATGAGTTAAAATATCTGAACGTCTTCCAGCGAAAGCATTCTTATTGAAATCTCTCGTTTAAAATTTTTCTTGGTCCTTCTGCAGTTTTCCCTTCTTATAACCAATTGTGAATACAGCTTCATGTGTTTGTTTTTATTATTTTCCTCTGTTTTTATAAATGTATACTCAAAATGTTGAACTGAATAATAAATTATTTTTACTCTTTATCGTTGATTACCGTTCAAGATTAATTTAATCGTAATTAAATTCGTGCAGATACGGTAATTGTTATCATTTAGGTAAGGATAAATGTTAAGCGCGAAGAAGAGATGTCGTTATGGAAATTAGTATGATTACTCCCTCGAAGGTTAAGTTTCGTTAATTGTTTTCTCACAAGCCCGAAACCATCTTAATTTAGTCCGCTGTGGCACTCGAAATTTATCATACTTATCGCTCTCTCCTCCTTATCAACGGAACCCAATTTCTGAGAACCGTTCTCACCTAAAGGGTTAAGATCTCAAAACGTTGATTAAAGCACGAATTTAAACCATCTTGAGTTCCACATCGCTGAAGCGAACAATGCGATAGTTCGTTAGCGAGACCTTGTTCATTGAAAGAATTGTCTCTACTTAACTCTGCGGTCGGAATCGAATTAGAGGTTGAGGTAACATCGGCGGTTGCAGCGTTTTTTTCAACCCCGGACAGGAAATAATTCGTCGCTCCTCGGCAAAGGGAAGGTCTTAATTAAAGCCGCGAATGTAATTCATCTCGGAGGGATGCAAGGGTCTCGGTTCAGCGGCCTTTCCTCAATTTAAAGTGGTTCTCGGGCGAGTGCTATCCTCGCTTGGATGTATTCCGTTAGGTCAAGCGAGTGCTCTCACCGCGGATAGTATGAATAGTGGAGTTGGATGGTTAAGAGATGGATGTCTGTGGGAGAAAATGGAGGTTTCTGGTCGCAGACGTCGTCGGGATAGGTTAGCCACCTCTTTTGCGGGGGCGGCAGGGTGGGTTTTCCTTCAATCGAATCCGGTTTTCCCTTTACCTTTGTACCGCAACCCCTTTGGTCGTACGCGCGCTCTTCTCCACCTGACCCAGCCTACTCCCACCCGCCTCCCCCACCACGCCCCCCCGCCCGCATTATCTCAGTGAGTCACGCCTCGCCATGTTTCCTCCTCTTCTCCAATGCGTGTTTTTCTCGAATTAAGGCTGCTCCGATCGTTCCCGTGTAATCCCGTTTCCTGTTGGTAGCATCGTTATTCATTCCTCTGGTGTTTTCTTTGCCGTCGGCCGGTCCTTAACCCTCGTCCGTGATTCTCGATGGGGATGTTACGGATGCCTGCGCGAAATGGCGCAGTTAATGGCTCGTCTTGAGCGCGGCTGGAGTTTTATCCAAATATATGTCGGTTAGCTGTTGGGTTTTGCCTTGGGAATGTCGAAGGGCTGTTGAAATGGTTCGTCTTGGGGTGTCTGGAGGAATTTGTGCGTCAATTATCTCGGGCGCGTGACGAAATTTGCCAGTACGCGGTCGAGTGATTAAGCAGGTTCCCCATAATCGTTTTTCGACGCGTGCCTAAGAGCCAACGTTAGTTATTCGTGCGTGCGGCTGTGCGTATGAGGCAAGAAATTGAAGAATATGGTCGCAACTGTATGAATCACGAACGTTTGTTGCTCAAGCTCTGATTATTCGAACAGGAATCGCGTCAAGTGGTAAATTAGGCCGAGAATGGTTTCATTGCTTGACGAAGGACTGCATCCTGTGTTTAATGTAAATGGAGAATGTTTGGAGTGAGCTGTCAATGTTTTGACTAGTATTTCAAGCCACAGTCACGGAGGAAGATTTCGTTGTCGACCTTATTTTTTTTTAAGTATTCCGAGAAAAGCGAGCTTAAAAAGCCGGATTTGGGAGAGGAGTGTAGATCTCGATAATTTAGTATTCTCCTTGTTTTGTGACCTCTGGTTGGCGTCGGTCTTATCACCCTCGTTTTCTTGAGGCCACAGCTTCTATTCCCTCTGCGGGGCCCACTTTCTCCAGCTGCCTTCGTTCCCCAATGCTCCGCCCATCTCCCTCTCCATCCTTCCATTCCACCCCCTAATTTTGACGCCCTCTTTTTCAAAACATGGACCCTCTTTCCTTTTAGGTCGTGATTTTCAGGTTTCTCAGCTGTTGTACTTTTCCCTCAGTTTCTTGTGGTTATTTTTGTCTGAGGTTGAGGGATTTAAATTGATACATCCCTCGCTCACTCTCTCTGTTGGGTGTTTCTGTATTTTTCGATGGTTACCGTAATTTATTCTACCTTTAATTAGCTGAGTGCATTATTTTCTCGGACGGTTACTACGAAATATGTTACCACTACCTCATTATTAGGTGCCCCTTTGACGAAAAGGTTACCTTGTTATCGTAACGACTTACCGATTCTGGTTTGGCCCGGTGTTTTGTAAACGTCGATTAATGTTGGCTGTAAACATGATCTCATTACACTTAAATTCGCCTTATAAATACGGGGTTCTAATTATAATTCCATCATTTCTCATTACTTATCTCTCAGACGGAGCAATTACTGTTTGTTGAAAGAGGAATATTCACTGCCCGACTGTATACAAATAACATCCGATTCCTCTCAAGAAGCTTCTCTATCTCCCTTGTTAACATCTCATCTGTTTACTCACACTTATAAAAGATATTTCGAGAAAGATTACGGCGTTTCCTCGACGGTGTGCCGCATGCTCGAGTGATAGCGGTAGAAAGTGACGATTGTAGCTTTCCCTGTCGTTCATATCATCGATTGTAACCGTCCTTGTGCGTCCGTGCGTGACTTCGATTAGTTTTTCACCGTCTGTATCTCATTTGTTTATTTGCACCGATAATTTTCCTGTGTCGGTTCCCGGAGCGGCGGTTTCAAGGCCACTGCCGATATCTCTCGAAAGTTAATTTCGGTCATTTGGTTCCATCAATGTCCCCCCAAGTGAACGTTCCTCGGGCACGGGTGACTGTTTAAAGATGTCGTTTTATCCAATTTTCTCCCCGTTCTTTTCTCATGGTTAGCCTATTCTCCTTCTAGAATTCCGCGTTCTCCTTCAGTAGCCTCGCGTCCGCCACCCCCATCTCGCAGCTCATGGGCTCCCTCCCCCGCCCCTTTGCCCTCGGGGGCTCTCCCTCATCTTTCCCCTTCTCTCATCCCCTCTCCCCATCCGAGCAGACACCACTCGATCGGTTCCGAGAGTGAGGAACTCGAGTGGGCGACTTCCCCAGTGTCTGTCGTACTCTCGTCGGGGTCTCATCCGGCGAGGCTTGTTTCTTGAACCGAGAGGATGTCGTGGTGGTCGTTGGCGTGGTCGCAGTAAGAACCGTGGATGGGTGGTTTCTCTAGTTGAGTTTTCATTCGCTGTCCGTGTGGAGACTTGATGGTTGTGTTGTGGTTGCGGAGAAGAGGTTCTCATAGGTGAAGGAGTATCGTCGATGCGCTGGGAGTGCGGTTGCCTCCGGACGTCGAAGATGGTGTGCGAAAGTGCTCCGTTGACGGTGGAAAAGGATCGTTTCGGTGGAAAAGTTGGGCTCCAGTCGGTGTCCAAGAAGTGAGGATTTACAAGAGCATCTTTTCAACACCACACACACATTGCTGTTAACGTAACTTAATCGAGTGGCCCGGAGATTCCAATGGCCGCCGTACGCTGTATTCTCAGCGCGGTGCTGAGGATGCAGAATACATCGCGTTGAAAGTCCATAGAAAGATTACGCTTGTTTTCCTTTAGTTCTCTCATCATTTAATTTATCGTAGTCCTTTTATGGATCGACATTTTATTCCTATGGTAGGATATTCCCTTGTAACTCAGCGGTTGTCGCATCCATTGTAATTGTTATCTATAACAGCCCCCTTTCTCTAAACAAAATCCTCCCAGAAGTTCCCTATAAATCGTTCTCTTTTATATTGTTTATTGTTCCTATTAGTTAAGGAATATCTATTTATAAGTTTTGTCGTACCATGAAGTTTTATTTATTATCGCGTGATTTATTTAATTGCTTTCCGAAATGAATGATATTCTCATAGTTTGAAGTGATACACGGAAAAGCCCATGTCACCCTCTGAAGCGAACGTTGTAGTGATTTTAGTTCAACAACGTAGTTGTTAACATTTGCATCTGGATTACCCTCATCTTCTTCGGCGGCTCCTAGGATTGAATTATCAGTTGTATTTTAAGTGCGTGCATCGACGGTGAAGGTCATTCCGCCCTTTTGGGACTCTCCGGAGGTCGAACTCGGGATCGCTTACACCGTAGGCGCAAGCGATACCCGTTCGGCTTTACCGGAAACCCCTGAAAGTCTGTCGCCGCTGAATATTCGAGATCCGGACCCGCTTCGGCCGTTGGTCGGAAGGCTCAGCCCAGAAAGTGTCGTCGAAGCCGCCTCCCAGATGGTTGTCATGCCCGTCCCCGTCACCTGGGTGCCGAGGTATTTCTATGCGGCCGAAAGCAATGGAAACTCTTCGTTTCTTCCTCACGGTTTCCCCTATAGTCGATAATTTCTTTCGTCTATATTTATTGCTTACATTTTAACTGCCATGTGACGTAATGAATATGTCATTTCATCAAATCTTTTAGAGAGCAGCTGTGGTTGGTTGCGATAAAAATTATCTCTGCTGCTACTTTTTCATTTATTTCTTAGAGATCGCGACATTCTCGTAATTAATTTATGAACTTAAATTGAGAGTTTGAATTGTTTGGGGCAAAAGAGCTGGTATATAAGTGGCGACTCCTCACGAATTATGGAAAGCAAAATAAAGCGGTTGTATGTATTTTAATAATTTTGACAAAGTTGCTTAACGGTTGGTATTGGCATCTGTTATAGTTACATTACTTTTCATACAGAATTTGCAACAAGCATCATGTAGGTTCTCTAGTAGTTCTTTTTCCAAAAGTTTATGGAAATAGTGCCATTACAGAAAGTATTCAGTTTATTTTTCTACTACATCTCAAACTACAGAGCAAATTGAAGTTTGATTGAATTAAAGATTTGTCTATGTTATATCATTTAATTACTTTGTGGAAACAGTTCATATGATTTTTAGAGAAGAATTAGCGTTATTTTCGTGTTAGATCTCAGTGTCAAAGGCATCAGTATCAGTACAATTTATGAAATAGCTCTTAGAGAATTGCTGGTAAAAATAATAAATAAACTATCCCAAACGTAGTCTCTAGGCAGGTAGTTAGGTACAAATGTAGATGAAACTGAGCTGTAAATTTGCTCTTGATATAACAACATGCAGTTTGGAAAGTGGCCTCTCTGTTTCTATTCTTGAAAGTTGGCTCTACAATTTGAGGAAATTAATTTCTTGTATTTTGATTTATTTCTTTACATTCTCAAATTTATATCTTTATCAATTAAAAAAAGGAAGGAAAACATTTAGGACAGGAAATTTGTTTTGAATCATCGCCTTTGTCTTTAGAGGAAACCTTTCAATTAATTTTCCATCTCAAGTTGAGCGTGTTATTGATTGAATCTCTGAAGAAATTTGTCCTGTGTAGTTTCTTTTTACGATTCACATTTTTTCGTTACTCATTCATATGTTCATTTCCTTTGAGATTCTTGTTTACTTTTTGATCTTCATTTTGCAAGCTCTAAAATGAGAAACTTCATTTCTCTGTTATATTAGGTTGATCACAGAAATTCGGCTGGAGGAATCTTTTCTAAGCCAAGTTTAACTTGTGGCTTTTAGTATCAGTTATCCTAATTCTGTCCTCTGAGCATTTGGAATAGTCCTTGAAGATCCTCCTCCCAAAGTCCCACTTCCTTACAGCCTTTTCCTGCTTCCTGGAAGACAGGATGCAGTGATAACCTCTCCCACTGCAATTTTAAGACAATTTAGTGATGTGTTTCTTACACTTCAGATGTGCTTTTTGGACTCTCTAAAATTGAATTCTTAGTGCTGTGGTTATTCCATTATTCCCTTTGGACCTGATTTCTGATGATGTCATGGTTTGTGATATCTTTGTGATGTCCGTGACAGTGAAGTTAAATTATCCGGTTAACATTCTGGAAGGAAAACCTTAAAGGTCTTGATGATTGTATCATGGGTCTCTCAGTTTTGTCTTCATTCTGCACGGTTCCTCCTCAGGATGATCAAAGTTCATGTGACACGCTTGAATTCAAATCAGGTGTTGGAAAAAGGCATTCACAGATTACCAGTTTGCATGTGATTTGGCATAGAAGCCTTTCATGGTAATATAAATGAACACATTCTCTGGAAATATTTTTGCTGATTGTTTATTTCTTCATATAATTAGATAATGACTTCATTATACCAATTAGAGTCTTTATTATTCATTCATTCACAGTTAATCTTGATTTATTGCTCTATCTTTGGGAGCTGGAAATCCAATATCGTACCTTCATCAAATTTCATCTTGAAGCTAATCAATTTGATTTGTGTGTAGGCAATGGTAGGTCATTATCACGATCTGTTTGAGAGATTTTCTTATTGCAAGCAAAGAATTTTACTTAATACTTTGCCTGAATAGTTTTTTCATTGTCAACCATTCTTTTGGTCTGAAATATTTTTATTATCCTCACTCCTTTTCTTCAGACAAATTTTTATTTCTTTTTAGAGATAGAAATTTCTGCTATTTTAGAACATTTTTGAGTTCATGTTGTTAATTATATTTATCCTTAACCACATGAACCTATGAATTAGAGGAATACAAGTACAGTTTGCCTTTCATCTTTGCAATTACATTCTTTATTTCATCTGAATCCTTCACACACTCTGGTCATTTATTATTAGGTTTGACTCAGCTTAGGATGTAGTTTATTTTGAGATTAGGATGAGAAAATCATGTTACTCGATTTGTAATCTAATTTTTGCTGTGAATTTCTTCATTATTATCTCTTTGTATCGGTATCGTTTTGCATGTAGTTAATGGCCCACCTAGTTAAAATGTCACAGTTAACTTAGAAAAAGTAGTTTAGCATGTATTGCATAAACGTGTACCTCGATATAATTCTAAATGAGGAGTTGGCCAACTTTTGCCCAAACAGCTCCGAGCGGGCTCAGCGCAGCAGGCAACATGAGCGAGGCAGTAGTGCGGAGCGCCGCTACAAGCGGAGCCATAGCCGATCACCATCATTGACTTCTCATCGCAGGCACCATGACCGCCATCACCACCAGCACCACCATCCAGAAGATGAGGTCCCCCCTCCGCCTCCCCCACCTCCTGCACCCGCCCATCACCACTTGGCACCTGCGAACGTCTCCTCATCCTCATCGTCTCACCATCGCTCCCGTCATCACCATCACAGACATCACCACCATCGTGGGCAACGCTCATACTCTTCGGAGCAGGTAGGGTTTGTCGGGCCCTTTTCTTCAGGCTGTTTTCTTAGTCCGTCATTACTGCTAGAATCTGCATCATGAGTGTGTCTGCTCTGGCATTCTTAAAGATGAGGATAAGTTTGGCTTCAATTTGAATTCTTTTTGCCTTAACATTGTTGAATGAAAATGTTGAAAATTGCCACTGCACACACACTCATGTGCATCTGTTTGTTTATGCGAGATATTTTGGTACACATTGCGTGGATTCGAGGTTTACTACAGTTAGGTTGCGATATATTTGTTAGGTGTTATGTTTTTTTGCTCTCTTGTCCTCTTCTTGTATTCTACATTTTCAAGTGTTTGGGCAACGTTTAAAGAAGTTGATGGCCAGAAGGTAAGTGCTCTAATGGAAATTTTATGGCATATATATATTTATGTATATTTTTATATTTGTAGCAGTTGTTTGTTATATTTAAGCAAATATTTAGATGATTAGTTAATTCAGCAATTAGCATCTTAAATTTTGAAGTAAAGTTAGTTTGTATCACTGTTGTCTTCGTAAGTTTTTAAGTTCAGTTGTTCAAGAAACAGAAGAGTTATTAATTCAAGAATACAGATATAATCTTCATCTGGCTAAAAGTTTGATTAACATGTTTATCTGGTTGAATATTAAGTTTGTGAAGTACATTGAATATAAATCCGGTGCATCTAACATAAATGCAGTAGGAAATTTGTTGCACACTGTGTGTGAAGACAAGATTTGAGGTGTGGCTCCAATTGCCTCCACTACTTGCAAATCTAGTCTGTAGTCTAATCAAGAATGGGTTAAGTAGGCGGATCGATCCGGAGGCTTTTTAAATGATTTCGTGTGTGAGTTTACTGCCTTAAATCAAGCGCTTTTGAGGCAGTGTGAAGTCAGAAGTTAAAAAAAAATAAGTAAAATACTCTGCAGTGGTGGTTCCTCCCACCTGTTGCGCAGATGGGGATTGTTGGTGTTGCACAAATTATGGAGTACCCCTGATCACAGGGAAGGTGATGGGTGGAGGTGATGAGGGCAAGATGTGCTTTTTTTTCCTCCCTTTTTATATTCTTCTCATTAAGAAGAGAAGTTTTGGAGGGAGGAGCGAAGAGAGCATCTACATATGACAATACTTTGATGTACCTTCCATGCCTTCGACCCTTCCTCAACCTGCACCTTGTTTCCCAATACCCCAAAAGTGAGCACCTTGCTCGTGTTCCTTGGTGAATACCGCCACTCTGCCTGGTTACTGCCATGGATTTCTAATTCTATCCCATGCATTAAAACATGTCTTATGTTAGCATTGGTTGGCTAATTGTTGCGTCATGTGCTTGCAGTAGTCGGTTGCAGTGAATTCATTCTCACGCGAGTGCAACTTGTGAAATTGTCTGGAGGTATGACTAGTAAGATTATTCATAAAGAAATCGAAGTTTCAATATGAAAGTTTAACGTGTCAAGATTTGAAAGCCTTTTTGAAAGTGGCTGTTTTGTTTGCTGACCAATTCTAAATAAGTGTTCATTTTTGGTAAGGTACAAGATATTAAATGCTGGTCATTTGCTGCTGTATTGTTCTGTATTTTTTTGTATCATTATTTTTTGTTATTTTAGTTTTTACTAACCATTATAAGCTGTTAACTGAAAGATTTACTCTTTATATTCAGTTTGGGGATAACTAAATTTGAGGATATGTATTAAGTTTAATCATGATTTACTAATTTTGTGAAGGTTCACATCTTCTAATACATAAAATTACATTTTAAAAATATGATTGGCAACCTTAACATGAATGCTTTTGTCAAAATTTTAATTTTTTTATTCTTCAGTTGTTGCATTATGGTTGATTTTTCTGGAATTTAGATATGCTAAGTGAGAGTTATTATTTTGGTATGGCAGCTATGATCAGTTTAGATTTTAGTACCTTGTATCTTCATTTGGTACATAGGACTATAAGAGACCAGAGGCATTGTAGTGGTGGTATTCTTCTGCTTCAGATATCTATTAATCTTAAACCTTTTCCTTTCCATGGCTCATTTTTGTTGAACTTTATTAGTGATTATAATGAAATTTGTAAATATTCATAAAATGTAGATTACCACATTCTGATGCCAAAGAATATAATTAATGTTATGCTCAATTTTTATTATTAGACCCTATATATTATAGCTTTGTATTTGTAGTTTTGGGAAGATATTTTTAGTTTCTTTTCCAGGTTTCATTTAATATTCTGTAATCTGTTTGCTTATTTTTCTGTCCAGTAGAATTGGACAGGAGAACAGTTACAATGTGATTTTTCTTCCAAAGACAAATTTAGACAGTTTAGTATTCATGAAGGCAATTAAAATATAGTATTATTTTCCATAGTTCTTGGAGAAGAGTTTAATCCTCCTTGGCATAATCTAAAATAGACCCAACTTAATCCTGCTTGCTGATTACCAAATAAAAAATTGTTTTAGCCATCCAGAAACCAATCCAAGTGTCTGTATGTTTTATGTTTAATTTCTGTCATGAAATTTCATTACCCAAATCAAGATGTGATATTTCTAAGAAACTGCACATTTATGATATATAACATAGGGGCATTGTTTGGAATCTTGAGCAGTCTGTTAAGATTCTGTTGTCCATTACTCAGTATCTCTTCCCATGCAAAAAATTAATTCAGAATGGAATGGAAGGCCATACATTCTTGTATCGGTGTATTGTAAAAATGTGTTGGTGGGTGGCTAAATGTTCTTCTATTTAAATAATTAGAATATTTCTTCTGATTGTTATTCTTCTTTTGCGGTTCACTGTAAGTGATTCTTTCTTCTGGCTGGCAGCATAATTTTCATCTAATCTGGTCATGTTGTTTTCTACTGCAAACTTTCTTTGATTCTGGCTAATTATTTCTATGCTATACATTGTGTAATTATATCTTGTTGAAAGAATCGATCTTTTATATCTGAACAAGTCCCTTTTATTGTTTTTCTCTCTTAGAGGCAACAATTTCCTTGAGACCATTTTTCTTATAAAAACTAGTCTTTGCTTATTTTTGTATTAAAATCCGCAACAAATAACCAGTTTGTTGGGTTTGTATTAGGAAAGATTGGCATTATTCACCTAAGTTCTCGGTGATTTGATTTTTCTAACCGAGCAAGGATATTCATTTCTCCTTGTCATAACCTTCTATAATGAAGTCGTTTTACTTCAAAGGGGATTTTTATATATACTACACAATCTGATCCAAAGAATGAGCGTAAATCGGATTGTATTTCGTATTTAGTGGGAAGTTTTTGCAGTTCAAAGAAATATCGAATTCCTTAGTGTTTATTCTTGGGAGAACGTGGTAGAGTCAGTTCTTTTTCATTGAGGTTAGCTGGTAAAGGAAGCCGCTTCGTTATCTTAGAGCATGTTTCAATTAGACCTTCCGCAGGATCTGCGGGCAGCAGCATTAGATGCGTAGAATCGCGAAAGATCGTTTAGCATCAGTAAGGGATGTTTGCCCCGTGCCATTGCCTTCATCCAAGTTATCGTCCTTGCGCCATTCTCCCTCTTCCCTTCCACGTTCCTCTTTCTTCATCCATCCCTCTTCCTCCGCTGAAATTTATTTTTCTCTCCCTCTCTTCCTGTCCTTTTGGAGCGCGGCCTATTCCTGGAACTGACTCTGCTGGGACCTATTTTCAGACCACTGACTCTTCCCAAACTGCCTAACCAACTCTTTCGTCCCTTTTCCCCTTCAAGATATTCCCCGCTCCATCTCCCGACAAGCGATCAACGTCTTCCCTCATCCATCTTTCGCATTATCCCGACCACGCTCATTTGATAAGTGTCGTCTTTTCCACAAGCAGCGCGATGACGATCCCCCCGCCCCCCGAGCCATTTACAGTTTCCACTCGATTGACGCAGTGTTGTCCCTCGGTGCACGGTGCGCATTCCTGTTTTCCTTTTTTACCCCTTTGAGCTGTCTTTGGACGTCTAAGAGATCCGTTCCTCCTCGCCCCCTCGGAGGAATCTGTCGCGAACCTACGTAACACGCATCCATTTGTCTTGGAAGGCTTGGCGTTATTCCACTCCCTATCTTTCGGGCCTTGTTTGTATTGACGTCATTTGCCGGAGTTATCTATAACATACGTCTCCCGCATGCATTAACCTTAATAAGCACGGGATTAAATTTATACTAATGATGTTTAAAAAATCCTGTCATCACGCACTCCCAACTAATTGATGGTTATTTTAAAATGAACTCTTAAGTGTAATGGAGATTTTCACCCTCTTTGAAAAGTTTATACTTGGCTGCGTTGAGCATCTTTATGGAGGCATTTGTCAGCAATTACGACGGATTTCTTTCCTCCTTTTCTTCAATTCGCAGTTTTATCTCGAGCCGTTTCCTCATTCTTCTGTCTCGCGAATACTCCCTCTACTAGCGGCGCTTAGATTTCCAACCCTTTCCACGCGGTGTTTTTAGCACCCGTGTTTTCTTGTTTTTGTCCCAATCGCTTCCTGGTTATGCCGCTTTTGCGCCCAGACACCATTATTTATTCGCGCGTGCAGAGCTTTATTTTGAATTTTTACACCGCTTGGAACCCTTTCAAGTCTAGCGATGTATGTCGTCCACGTAAAACCCCGCGAGGACTTTTAATACCGCGATGAGTTGGAAACTGCGTTTATAAGCGGATTCCGGAATGAACGACTTCGCAAGCATTCTCCTTTTTAAGGAAATCGGCGCGAGATGCTCTTTTCGCGGCGGTATCGCTTTCCAGGCGTCGAGGATTAACCAATCGGCCACTTTGTTCCATTCCTCATGGTTTTAGAGGGCGCGTTGCTGCCAGTTGTTATTGCGCTTTCTCTCGTTTTACCCGTATTTTCCCACGTGCAGCCCTCCCGCATTTCGTAGGCTCCTTCTTTCCCCCCGCGACTTGCATTCGCTCTGCATTTATGCTTCTCTCCCCTCTCCGAATCGGGGGAATCTCGAACGGGATGGAAGCGAGTCGGCGGGTGGAGGCGGTCGGTGTGGGTGTGGCGTTCTGGAAGGGGAAGCATCCCGCGGTGCGAAAGTCAAGCGGCGGCGGGGTCCTGTAAAACACAGAATCGGGACCGCGGGCGAAGCGTGCCCGTCCGCTGGCCAGTTCCTCTTCCTCCGCCGTCCGAATGGAGGGAGGTGGATCCGAGGAAGAGGATTCCGCGGGGACAAAGGGTGGGCACGCGGCTGATGTTGCGGCGGGAATCGCCGCAGGATCGGCGCGGTGCAAAGGGTTCGCGAAGTCGGAGGCGTCGGGAGAGAATAAAGTCGTCGATATGGGGGCGGTAGGCATCCGTCGGGGGAAAGAGTATGTGGGGGAGGTAGGACAGTGTCCCGTGAAAGAGGGAGAGGATGACGAAGATGGGCGACACTCCTCGTGGCGGGCAGGAAAGGGGGGTGAGGAGCGAGACGGGGGCTTAAATGATGCGGGGAAGGGTCAGCTTTCAGTGGGCGGGAGGAGGCCGCAGGGCTCAAGGGGTGGTGGTGCATCGGTAGAAGGAAGATCGGAAGAGGTCGCAGGTGAAGCGGGTTCGGCTGCAGTGGAGATGTTGACCGCGGAGAGCTGTGTGGTGGATAAAGCCGCCTTGTTCGGGGGTGTGCCTGGCGAGTTGCCCAGCCCCGATAGTTCGCGGCCTTCGGAGGTCGAGGTCGACTCCGAAAAATCCAGCGGGGAGGAGAATGGCAATTTCAAGTCGATGGGGAGCTTCTCCCGGAGGCTCTCCGGTCAAGGGGAGGCCGTCGGGAACGGGGGGCAGCGGAAGAACAGCCTGGGGGGTGTGATAGTCTCGGACTTCAACGGCACCGCGAAGCCGTTTGTGGCAAAGGTGTGGAAGAGTGACGCCGACATAGCGAACGGTAATTCGCAAGCGGCCGAAAATGTCCCGGTCGTGGTCCCGAAGTTTGGTGCGGTGGGTGTCGTGGAGGCGAAGGTCATCGAGTTGCCTCCGGATGGTATCATCGGGGTGCAGAGACGTGTGAGTTGGGCGTGCGTGGGTGCGGACGTAACGAAGGTTCTTGCACCGCCTCCGAAGGTTCCTCCCGCGCTCCCCAGAAGAGGCAGCTTTCCCTTCTACCTGTGCTTGAGAGGAAACTTAGGAAGTTCGAAGGCCACGGAAAAGACGGTGGAAGAGGAGGAGGAAAGGGTGTCCATGGGGGAAGAGTGTTTAACCACACCCCAGTCGGCCGTGTACCACTCTCCGGGATCCCCGCCTCCGCCCCCACCGCCCCCGCCTCCTCCTCCACCCACCCCACAAGCAGCTGCAGCACCGCTACCTTGGTGGCAACCCCCTTGCTTCGAGGTAGAGAGTGAGTCCGAAGCCTTTTCGGCTGCTTGCTCCTGCATGATGGCTTTGCATCACCCACCTTGTGGTATGTTGTTTGACCTATTAACTATTGACTATAGTAGCTGCTTAAGTTTTTAACCTATGACCTGGTGTGAATGTCCGCTAAACTCCCTCCACCTTGAAATTACTTGGGGATGAGCGTTTGATTTGATTCGGTGAGGGAGTCGTTGAAGCTTCCGTTAATAAATGTCTGAAGCCTAAATTTAAAGCTAGTGAGGCAGTAAACAAGAGAAAAAATTGGGAAAAGATTCTTTTAGCAAGGTGCGTGAAAATTCAATGAGTGGCGATTCGGAATGGGATATTTTATTTATATAACATTTTTTCTGTGATTCGAAATTATTCCTTACTCTAAATAACGGTACACTTACCAAAGCGGCTCATTATATAATCTAGTTCAAGGTTCCTAATCTCTTTAGCGTACCAAACGTATCTTTATCAAATCAAACAACCGCTACGCTGAAATTTCGATTGTCATTGAAGTTCTGGTTGTGGTAACTGTTAATTTCGATCTTGAGATAAATGTATATTTGCTCCAGATCTCGAGGTAAACATTGCTTTCGGATGAGGGAAATTATTTTTATCTTCCGCAGGAAAAGCGGAGAATATTATGTCAGCCGCAGGAATTTTAAGAACAATCTGTAATTGATATTGATTTCCAATTTATTAAGATTTCCTTTCCCGGGAGATATAAAAATTATGCGTTTTTGCTTCCTAATCGTAGGAGTACGCGCACGCAAGTTTGGCTAATGGAGAGTAATTGTCCACATTCGTGGTATCAACTGTAGGAAGGCAGCAAAGGTCACGGTGACGTTAAGGGGCTTATCTATTCACCAACCATCCTCATCTCATAAATCCCTTTTCTTTCTAATGACTAACTGCAGTTTTATTTGCCCATTCTAAAGCAATGACTCCACGGTTGAGACACATGACTGATAAAAACGAATCGTTTGGACTACTCTCCCATATCCCTGACCCTATTCGAATAAACTTTTCCGATATGTTGCCAGTACATGAGCAGGTTTTCAGGTCTCTACAAGGAATGCTGAAGGATTGTATCGCGTGCTTCCATGGGATCTCAAATCGGAAAGAAGAAGGAAGATTCCATAGGGTGGGTGGACGGAGAGTGTTTGAAAAATTCGTCTTTCGATGCACCTGCGATAAGGTCGTTCCCGTTTTGGGACGCGGGCATAAGTGACGTAATAGAGCCGTATAGTCATTATTACGTTTTGGAGAAGTCCGAGGAAGTGAAATTGTGTAACAAGAAGTGGAAGGTATGTTTCAAAAAACTACGCAATTCGTAGCCGGACTTGAAAATTGTTACTCGGCAGCTGTGTTGTTCGTCCTGCGTTTCCGTACTTCCGTAAAAGTGTCTAACCACCGTCTCTAGATTTTAGTTACCGTAGTTCTAACGCATTCTGAGTGACTAAGTAGTTAGTAGACTAGGATATATTTAGACTCACGCTCAAAACTATTTTCGTTTCATTAGTATATTGTCGATTCTCGTATCAGGAAAGGAATTCTCAGTTCCTGTGGTAATCCGCTAATTTCCTTCCGTTTCCGAGTCAGTTTTTCCGTCTTAGAAACATTTTTAAACTCGTATTACTGAAAAACTGCATTTTACATCACTTGAAACATGAGGAATAGTCCATTTACTCTTTTCTATTGACTCGTGGTAGCATTTTTTATCGTATAAGGAAGCAATTTTTTGGAATTTTATCTTTATAAACATTCCATGTAGCATTTTTATTGGAACATTCTTTTATTTCACTCACTTCACAATATCACTCGCAATTTTCAACTAACGATGCAAGTGCGAGTGATTCAATTTCTCTCTTTTTCGGGGTATTTCCACTGAAAGATTCGAGCTGAAGTTCGAAAAACATGTTTATCATGGCTCCAGCATGTTTTGAAAGTTCACCGAGCTATGGCCGTGATTTGAGAAGTAAATATCAATGTATACACACTCAAATGTGTAGAAACTCAAAAGCGTGTATTTTCTTATTTTATAATGAAGTACCTCCTTCGTTTGGAGATTCAATTAAAGTTAATTTGCTTATGTGTTTAGAGCATTATTTGTCCAAGGATAAACCGTATCAAAATAAAAATTAGATGCATGTTTTTGAAAGATTTTAATTACTTGACCTTAAAAACGTTTTCTCATGGGTCGTGAAGTGTATCGAACCATTTGAGTCTCACGGCTGATTCAATTCTGAGACGCTTTTCGTTTGAAATATTTCAGTGCTCGGTTTTCAGACGAAGGGGTCGTAGTTCGAAAGTGGCGTGTTGCCTTTATCAGCACGTGTTCGACCCTCTTAAAGTTTGTCGATCGCCGCAGAAATGTCTTTTCTTTTAATGGCACGCGTGATCACGATGCCGACGGCGTGGATGCAAAAGATCGCGGAAAAGATAAGTGGGGGACGGAGCGTTTCTAGGAGAACCTTTCTGCAGACCCTCCTTTCACCACGCGAGCATTGTTATGCATCTGCGATCCACCCCTCAACCCCTTCGAAGTGAAGTTTACAGTTTGCAGGTGTACTCCTGTCGCAGCAGTCAGTTGCATCCCACGTGATGCGGACGTCACTGGTCGTATTTACTCCGTGTTTCCACACCCTCCTTCCCCCACTCCTCTGGCACGCATGGGGTTGTCGCGCTTCTGGTCACATGCTCTTCGTTTCTCGAGTTTTCGTCCTGCCGGGTGCGGAGGTTGTTGCCTCAAAGATAAATTCTCCTCAGACGAAGGTTGTCGCTGCGAACGAGTCCCCCAGAGCCACGGCAAATTGATTTTAATAACGCGGAGAATTATTTTGCGAAATTGGGTGTGAAAGCATGGAAGATATACGCTGCCCACCCTATCGGAATGAATGGAAGTTTGGCTTGATTTAAAGGGTCTATTTGAATTGGTATTTTCTATTTTAATCTTTGGCGCCGTTGGCGAATGGAAGCTCCAGCCCGTTATATCAGGATTCGGTGCTATAAATTTTTTATTTGAAAAAAAAGTGGCTGATGTTGTGATTCTTGGGCTTCCGTTTACTTTAAAAAAAAAAAATTTCCCTCTTGGGTCCATAAATAAATCCTTCCCATATGATTAGCTGTTTTATTGACTGGTGGTGCACAGTTATTAATATTCTCCTTTGGAATTACTTAAATTTCACCCTTTAAATTTGGCGTATGATCATTCTTAAAATGAAACAACGAGTGGGTTGCATTTAATATGTCAATAAAGTTTCCGTTTTGTCAGAGCATGTTTTGAGAGGTTTCCAAATATTTTAGGAAGGATGTAGGAAAGATGTTGTTTGTAGATTTATTATCCCTAAATTAATTAATATAATGTTCTTCGATAGATAATTTATACCCACGGATCAAAAAGCTCTTATCTGTTAAGCATTAGTTGTTTTTAATTCCATGGAATCGTCTAGTGGATGTAATGCTGAAAAATCTTGATCAGCCCTTTTT
This sequence comes from Pachydiplax longipennis, assembly GCA_036926295.1. Classification (NCBI taxonomy): domain Eukaryota; kingdom Metazoa; phylum Arthropoda; class Insecta; order Odonata; family Libellulidae; genus Pachydiplax; species Pachydiplax longipennis. Next base: position 38,256,959 of record JAVFKF010000009.1, on the reverse strand, counting down.
TTTCTTTTTAATCAATACGTTAAAAAATTAATTCGAACGTAATGTTTGCGCCGAAGATAAATATCAAACATCAACAACTTTGTGATAATATGATGGCATTTTAACATTTTAGTGATTTTTCTTTTCGAGCGTACTGTTTAGTATGTTTTTAGCGAATGGCCGAAATAAGCCAAGAAAAGTAAGGTAAAGCGTTCTTCCAGTCGCGAATTTTTTCGCGAAACTGGTTTTAGATTTAGTATCAATAACCTTGATCCTTATTATTATTTTTTTCATATTTATTTTTTTTTCATTCCGTTATCGCATAACGCCGGACAACTCACATTTTTGCATAATTGGTGTAATTAATATAAATCCATTGCGTGAAATCCTTCAGTACACCGTTATTATTAATTTTTCAGGGTTAGCATTTTATTAGAATGTCGCGTGTCCCAGCCAAGTGATGGCCGTGAAATTTTAAGTACTCTCTGAATAATCCCGATAAGAGTCGATTCGTTAATCGTTCAACCAATCCTTGCCTGCTCTCGTGTCCTTCGTCCTAGCCGACCTTACTCTTCCCCCATTTTTTACTCGTACCCCTCCCACCTTCTGCTCCGCCCCACCGCACCTTCTCTCCGTGTCCTTCCTCATCCCTTCTTGATTATTTTGGGATCCAATTCTTGGCATGCGGATCCATTGGAAGTGTTGTGGAGACCACGGGAGGGATGAATGGGGGAGGGAGCGTGGGTCGGGAAGTGGCTTATCTTTAGTCTCTTCCCTGGGGTTTTGAGCAATCCGCGCCTCCGTCCGCACTACCCTACCCCATTAGAAGGAAACATCTGGAACCGTCGATGAAGGAGATGAAAGGAAACATCAATATGATGAGGAATGTGTTATTGCCCGATTTCATCGCTTGATTCAGAGAATGCGGCGTTCGGATCCTCGATTCCGAAGCAATTCACGGATTCTTGACGAATAAAATTAGAGGGCCCGTGTTCCTTGCCAATGGACGTCACGTCAATTCTTTTTTATCGTGCCTTGGAGAGGGTTTGGTATTTTTATTATGTAGGGGATGAAGAGGGGAGGCCCAATTATACATCCCAGAAGGGAATCCAAATAAATTATGTATCTTACAGTTCGTAAGTAATCGAAGCAGGCCTTTCGTAACTTCCAACGTCAGGGAATTCATTGGAAAATTATATTCAATCCAGTTGGAATCGATTTTGGAAATATTTACCTATTATTGACGGCTTCCACGGTAGCTGCTTCTTCGCCTCGGGAAATTTCCTGTCAACTTCTTAAAATAGAGACCAGTCATTGTTTGCTTGGTTGGGGAAGGAAACATTTGTGTAATTGCTCAATCTCTTTGCGAGTTTTTGGATGGCAATCAAGAGTGAACGCGTAGAAATTCTCAGCTGCTGTGAGGGTATTTTCCAGGAACGGTAGACTTTTTCTTTAAGCTAAAAGTATAAGAGTAAAATTAGTCACATTCAGGTTATATTTTTAATTTGAACCCTTACCGAATATTCAAGCGGTAATATTTTTACTAACTGTTGCGTTGTTGAAACAAAAGTTAAAGATGTAGCGACTCGTCCATCGTATATTCTTATCACTAATTGACGTTACCTGTTCTGTTGGTACCCCTTCGTATCCTAACACTCGTATTTTTAGGTCCCTTATAATTACGCCTACTTAAAATACTTCCTGGCGGTCCAAAATTCAGTTAGTTCACTCACGATGGATAAACTTATCCATTTAATTTATGCGAAAGGTGGTTTTCCGGTTTCGCTGATTATCAGGCGACACCACCGATCATCCCCAGCCGTCCTCCGGCGCCTCTTCCGAGTATCTGACAAATCTGAGGAGCATGAGGAATAGTATTGCGTCTCCTCCGAATCTCCCCTCTTTTTTCTCTCCCACCATCATTCTCACTATTTTTGTCCTCTTTACCTTCCTGCTCACAAACTCTTCGTCCCACCTCCGTCCTTCCAGTACTCCGCCCGTGCTGCCGACCTATTGGGTCGTCCTCAGGAGTGTTAGGGTTGGCGACCCTCCTCGGCTCCCGCCAGAGACCCTGCGTAGTTCAAAGGGTGAGCAGTAATCGGCTATTGGGAATTCGGGACCTAGTTTTTACGGCAGGAAGTTATCGAAGGGCAATTCAGGGGTGCAGAGTCGCGGGGGTTCCTCCTTCACCATCTCTCCGCTATGAATGAGAGTCACGGAGGATTTTGGACTCCTCCACCCCTCGAACCTACTTAGGTTGAGCCGTCGCACAGTTTTCTCACCCCCATAGGTGTCCATACTGTCCTTTCCCCATCCCTTCCCCCACCACTTTCGCCCTATTCCCCAAAACTCTGTCGCCTCTCCTCTCGCAGTCGTTTCGTCGTAACATCTCCGCAGTGGAGATGGTGCTCATGGGTTTATACCTAGCATCTTCTTCCTGTTGTCATGTACGTGGGAATCTTCTCAGAGTAACACCTTTGGAGGTGCCCGTCCTCAGAAGCCTAACCTGAGAGGTTGTGGAATTAGGATTGCGGTAGGTTGGATGCGGAGTTACGTTGGTATTTTACTCCTTTCAACTCCCCTCCCGTGTGCCCAATGGATATCGAAGGAATATTTTAGATTAGGCGTGTTGTGTATTTCCTTGATCAGTGTGGCTCGTAATAGCTGAAGAAAATAAGTGGATGCCCCCTTAAATTGTGTGGAAAAGGTTTAGAAGCGTTCTAGAAATGAAAACTTTCGAATATCCGTGTTTCGTTGGAATGTGTATAAAAGTGTTTGGAACTTAAAATTTCTGAGCTTATCTGAAATGTTTTAAAAACGACCGCTTACGGTTGAGCTGAAACATATCATCATCCTAATTTTCATCAAATAATTTGTGTTTAGTTTTGAATAATTTTCGGTTCCGCCTACGAAAATGTTTAATTTAGAAGGATATCATATATCCATTACCTGCGATGAGGAGCCTTTTATGATCAGTGTGCCAAAACGAGAGGGTTGACTTGCCAAAGTGAAAGTGTGCCAATAGTGCCTTATCACAACCTATTGGTCGACTATCTCCCAGTAATCTGTTTCGCGGCTCTATTTTATTATTTCATCGGTACCCCATTGTTGTTGACGAATTTTCAATGGAGTTGATCGCTTATGCAGGAATTGTTGCGTAACGTTGCAACATTTACGAAAGCAGTCTACTTATTCTTTCCGTCCTACTTCTTTGAATTTCTGGATTCGCGTCTAAATATCCCGCCAAAGGATGGGATAGCCAAGAAAAAATGTTTCTTCCTCCATCGTTTTCTTGTTGTAGCTTTCTGAAGCTTGATTTTTAAGAGATCGCTTTTTTTGTTATTTTAATAGCTGGCTGGCCCTCGCCCCACTTATTCTTGAAGTGATCGTATTGTTATGGCTGCTCTTCTCTGTTCAGCGGCTCCTGTGCTCAATTGTTTGCACTCTTTCGATCGAGCATAGAGCTATAGTTAGCGCTGATATGGGGCGCCAAGAAACGTAGCCGCGCGCTCTCCCACCCACTCCCGGAATGCTTTTCCCGTGTTTTCCCCATAAATTCCGGTCAATCTGCGCCTTCCACAGTTTTGATTTTACTGCAGATGTTATTTTGATTTCGAACCTTGGTTCTGATACTTTCTTTTAATGTTACAGAATCTTGGCTTTAGCCACTTTTCTCTCTTTTCTTACAATTGATGATGCTTGGAACGCTCTTTCGAGCGCTTCATATTGCATTCATTTGAAAAGCAAACGTAAATATTTTTCTTGATGCACTAGAAAAAGTAAACTATTTTTTCCTCATGGAGAACTTAGAAAAGTATTTGGGTCTTTGTGTTTCGATGACGCACAGGCCAGTCAAAGGCGCAGAATAATTTCCTCGAGGCATCCGAAATGCGCGCAGTATCGTACCGTAAGTTTTCTCGGCTTGAAATGTACGGATTTATCCCCTCGCCGCAGACGTTCGAGGGAGCGCTGATCTACACATACCTTGGCGGCCGCAATGGCCACTTCCTACCGGAGCGGCGGGGCGGGCCAACGCCCGTCGTCATCGGCCACCCGCCGCCGCGCTTACGCACGCTCTGCTACCACCGCCTCCGGATTCGGCTCCTCAGTCGGTTCCGTTTCGAACATGTTCGCTGACTCGGACGTGGTCAAAACATGCACCAACCTGATCCAGCGCCTGACGACGCGGGTCAGCCGACAGCCGTCTACCGACGCCACACAATCATCTGCGCCGGCGAAGAACGAACGGGAAACTACCTCACGCGGGCGAGGAGGTGCTACCGAAGGGTTAGCTAAAAGTGCCACAGCTGGGCTGCTTTTCCTGGCCGAAAAAGCTTATCCTTATGTCACCGGTGCGGCGGGGAGGTTGCGGTCCTACCAGCAGGCGTCCACCGACTCGCGGTATGAGAAATCGTACGGCAGATCGCGACACGATCGGGAAGAACCCCCCTCGGTACGGGCAGAGTTGGAAAAAACGTACGGTAGGACCCGTCGCCGAGACGATGAAGTGTTGAAGCTCACGGAGAAGAGACCTAAAAAGGAAGAGGAGGAAAGTTTAAAGGGTAGCTCGCGTTATGGAGTGGCGTACGAAACTTCGTCGGCGCTGAGAAGGTCTGAAGACGTGAGGTCTACTACTAAGATATATGGACGCAGGGCCCACCGTGAATGGGGCGCCGGACCTTTGGAAGTGCTGACCAAAGATGATGTCGATGATAGAAAGGAAAGAGATAAGGCGACACCTTACAGAATGACTTACTATAGGCACAAGCGTAGAGGTGAGAGTTCTAGGGAAGCTGGGAGGCATGGTCGTAGGGAATCAGCACAAGATGATAACTCTAGACCCACTAGAAGTGAGCTGGGTGATAGGAATCTCATCGGACTCTCACTCAAGCCTAATTTTGAGAAGGATTTTACTACCAAAATTGCTCCACCACCTCCTTCAAAAGAAAGTCTTGAGAGGGAGGCCAAAAGAAAAGAGATTAGGGCTCTGATAATGAAATATGCTGCCCTTGATGAAGTTTATGGTGCTTCAACTATGGCTCCCCCACCTGAGCCATCCCCTGTGAAAAAAGAAATAGTGAAGTCAAAGGGGATGCTGTCTTCAGGTGGCTTGAGTAATATGGAGAGATGGAATGCAAAAAGTGCAGCAAACGGATCAAACAACCTTGCCTTGTCCACCATACAGCCAACAGCTATTGCGGACAAAGCGGTCGTAAGTAGGAATAAGAAGAATATTAGTGGAGTGGTGGGAGTTAAGCCGATTTTAGAGACTGCATCCCAGGCAAGACAAGAAACATTTAACTGCTTGCTTTCTGTGTTGTGGACTCACTAAGTCAGGATTGCCCCCCTCGTTTTGCACGGTTTGAAGTTTTTCTCCTCTTTGCTACATAATTTGCTATCCCGCTAATGAAGATCCTTTGTGAATGGTGCAATTGGGATTCTCTTTGCTGAACAGGTATCTGTCACACCAGGAAAGAATGCTTTCTACTTAAGCAGGTGTAAATACATTGTAATCATTTAGTTCTGAGTTATCGTTAGACTTGTTGGGTTTGACTTAGAAACTAAGTATTTATTCCTGCCAATTCCATCGTTGTGGCATTGACTAATACAATGAAATTCTTTGCTAAGAGGTAATTTATGCATTTTAATTTACTACAGCTACGAAGGTATTGTATAGATTTCTTTCATCCTAATTGCTTATAGATACAAGAGAGTCATTTATAATTACCATATATCTTGTATATTATTTTCAAGTGAAATGAATTGAAATCAGAAGCATAATTGTGAAAAACTTTGGATTAGAATACATATGAGTTTTAGGTATCAAAATCCAACTTTTAGTATTGCATTGATTTTATATGACATTACACTATTAAGAAGACATGGGCAAACTGTTAAGTTTCCTGCTAACCTTATCATTGTCTCACTATGTAAGTTTTCTTAATCACATTCTTGAAATAGTGACTTGTATGCTTATTAATTGAAAATAACTGTGCATTTACATCACAGTCCATCTGTCAAATTAGTTTCTGCTGGAAGGACTCATCATACACACAATCTATAACAGTTAACAGTATTTTCATAGTGAGTGGTGGTGCATGTGAATGAATAACAAGTGAGCGTTGTTTTCTATTTGTCATATTCAATTAACAAGCTTCTCTGAAATTTGAGTTTCCTCTCTATTGGTATATATATTAGGAATATTTGAGATAATATTTGAGACCTTAAATGGGAATAAATTTAGATTACTTTTGATAATGCAAAATAAATGCTATAAAAATATTATGCTAGCATAATATCTTATGTATGAAATAATGGAAGAGTATTAATTTTAAAGACTTAATTTATTTACTTTGGCATCAGAATGTGGTACTCTACTTTGAGATTTATTTGTTGATGTTTGTATGTTGATTCATCCCAACTGGGAAAATCAGATGCAGCATTCATTTATCTTTTCTATCACCCATCCTATCTCTTTATCTTCTTGCCTTAATTTTTTTTACAAACATTTATTTAACTGATCTGGACATGTGTGCCAGGCTAAATTATTTTACTCTTAGTGAAGGTAAATTTATAACCATGTGTTTGTTCTTTGGTTCAAGTTATAATTTTTAATTATTTCTTTTTGTTTGAATTGTTCCAAGATGTCTTGAATTGATGGAACAAACTCGAGGTGAGAATGGCTTGGTAGAAAAGATTATTTTTTTAAGTTGTTGTTTCATATCAAGTATGGATAGCCATATTATACTTCCAACCCCTCCAAAACCCGAACCATTACTCAAAAGAAGCGTGTTTGATGCAAGAGGTTTGCTCACAGGGGGTTTGACCCCTCTCTCTTTTCTCCCATTCTTTTTCTCTCCTGTGCGCCCTCCGAAAACGACCACGCCATCTTCCCCCTTCCTCCTTCTCTATCTTCCCCTCACGGCATCGACACGAATTGCTGGATTTTGATCGTGGTTGCACACGCGTCCGTCGCGGTGGTGGTGGTGATTGGTGTGGCGGTCGGCCCGCAATTGTCTCGATGGCCGACCTGCGTGATGAATTGTGCGAACCCACCACTACTGCCACCCCCTGCCGCCCACCCGCCCGCTTGCGGCCCGCGCCGACACCATTTGGCTGTGCCACCCCGACGAAAACCACCACCCCTACCCCCCATCGGTGTCGGTGGTCCGGTGGTCACTCCCTTCTGTGGACCGTGGATGGATTGGTGGCATTGGGGAATACCACAGAGCTCTCGAGCACCTACCGTGGAGGATGATGAAGAGGGGCACCTGATATACCGCCACGGAGACTTGCTCCAAGACCGATGTTCGTGAATACAACCAAGTTTATGTAGTAGTAACTACTATTTCTCTCTACTCTCCTGCTCCAAACTGACTCAAAATGTACCCCCACATACCTTGAAGTATACGCTCACTTCTCATCCTTCGTCAGGGTTCTGGGCTGTCAGAGGAAGGGGATTTTTTATGTCCATGTGCTCGACTTTCCTAATCATTTATTTCTTCATTTGTTTTTTTGTCCTGTTATACTAAGAAGCAAATTTATGTAATGATTTGATCAGTTCCAAATGTCCCAGTTTTACAAGAGTTCATTTTTGTCCATTTTGAAATTTACCTGCCTGGGAATTTTAAGGGAGTGCCCCTTCCTATACTCATAGCCTTCTCCATTCATTTTTGACATTGCATGAGAAGGCAATTAAATTCAGTATGAAAAGTTTTTTGGATGACCAGTTGCACCATTGAAGAGGGGATAATGAATTGTTATGTTTCCCATCTTGGGCAACATAACAAAAATGGGGTTCTTAGGAGCTAAATTTTAGGGTGATTTTTGATAAAAGTGAATTTAAATTTTTGATATGAGCATGTTGATTGCTAATAGGAAGGGGCTTAAAATGCTTGTTGGGGAGTCATAAGGCTTGGGTGGATTTAATGGGAAGACAATGCATAACCCATCGCAAGAATCAAGATGTGGGAGTAAGGGAGGGTGGTGCTTTACCAGCAAGATCATCTATGCCCATTTTATCTACTTAATGAATAAATATTTGACATATATAAAAGAACTTTGACCTTGCTCCTGTGTGGAAAATTGCTTTGCAGTGTTTGGGGATTGCCCATTAAATTGGTCTTTTCCCAAGTCCTTCAATATTTTATCATTTTATTTTGAACAGTTGTGATGTACAACTATACGACTTGTATTATAGATCATGCACACTGAATCATGTCATTAATATTGTGTAAGATTCTTCTTTTGCTATGTCCCAAAAAGGACAACTGTTTTATTTCAATCATTTCCACCAAATTCATATTTTGTTTCTAGTTTAATCTCTCTCAATACTATCCCCAAAATTAGGTTTTAATTTATGTAAATATGTAATTTCAGGCATAAAATTTATGCCATGTGTTTTTATTCTTATATTTGGCCCCATCCAAAATTCTCACTTTTTATGATTTTTGTTCATTTATTTACCAAAGATGAATGAGTAAGTGATAAGTGTGCATGATCTCATACTGTTGTAATTTTTTAAAGGGTAGAAGTGAAAGAGTGATCAGATATCTAACATTGGCTGTCCTGGGGGTTGGTGTGGTGGCTCCTTATCCTTCCCAAACGCATACCATATCCTTGACTCATGTCCATTCCCATCTTTTATTCCTCCACTATTGCCACCCCCGGCTTTTTTTCCATTTCTCTTGTTGACGTGCAGATAAGATTATGGCCACCCTAGGAGAAGGAACATTCGGGAAAGTTGTGAAAGTGAAAGATATCCACTTGTAAGTATTACAATTTCTTTAGTAACCCATAAATTTTCTCCTATATAAATGTAGTGAATCCATTTCATATTTAAAAGAGAGAGTAGAGAAACTGACAATGAAAATTCATCTCTGTATATATTAGATTTCAATCAGGACTAATAGTCTGTTAATATGATGAGAATTGCCACCTCTGCTCCGTGATGTTTCTTTGAAGTTTCATTTCAATTTTTCATCTTTGTGTGTAGATTGGTTCTTAATTTATTTCCTAAATACAAAATATGTCACTAAAAGATGCTTCAAAAGCTGTATTCAGATTTTTTTCTTCATTTAATGTTACAGATTCTGGTCAGAAAATGCAATGTCTGACATTCTTTTGAGCTTTTGAGAATCAACGTTTTGAAGTAAATCAGTTTTTAATTTAAAATATAGAGGTATACTTCTAAAAGATTAAAAAATACAGAAATTTTATAAATTAATTATATCAGATATCAAGTTATGCTTTATAAATGGTACAAGTCTTTATTTTGAATGGAATTTTAAGACTTCATTTGTCTATCTTATTAATCAAGAATTATTTCTGTCCACTCATTGTTAACTATTTTCTGTGACTTATTTTTTTATTATGATCTTTATTATAGGAGGGATCAAACAATGGCTCTCAAGATCATTAAAAATGTGGAGAAGTATCGTGAAGCTGCAAAACTAGAGATCAATGCTCTAGAGAAGATTGCGGAGAAAGATCCTGATGCTCGACAGTAAGTTGAATCTTGAGCATTAAAATTTGTATTCATATTTTTTTCTGACCAAAACTACATTACAACTAGAAAATAATTACTTTGCAGTTTATCATATCACAGATTTTTCTTATTGAAGAAAAGTAATAGTAATACCTTAGAATATTTTGTATCAAATTTAATATTAAACATGGCTGTATCCAAAAGCATGCACTTATGTTAGAAATGTAATACCATTAATAATTGGTAAAATCCTTGGAAGCAACATTTTTACTGTTTATTGCTTATGTTAGTATTAAAGAAGGAAAAATTACGTATGTGATGATCTTATTCATTAATACCATGGTATCTTTTCAGCCTGTGTGTGAAGATGCTGGATTGGTTTGACTATCATGGACACATGTGCATTGCATTTGAACTCCTGGGTCTGAGCGTCTTTGATTTCTTGGTGAGATATTTAACCCTATTCTTCAATTTAATTTGAAAATATTAGAAAATTATACTACTTTGGTCATAATCATGATCTGTATTATAATGAACTTTGAACTATCAATGTATCTTATACCATTTACTTATTGTACTTTTATATTTGGTGCAGAAGGAGAACAACTATCAACCTTATCCTTTGGAGCAAGTCCGCCACATAGCTTACCAACTTTGCTATGCTGTTCGGTTCCTGCATGATCACAAGTTGACTCACACTGATCTGAAACCAGAAAACATCTTGTTTGTGGATTCAGATTACGACGTGCTGACTACTTCCAAAAAGGTCTGCTCGTGGGTAACGTATCCCTTGCTGATTCTGATCTTGCACGGGATATACATTTAGTTACCCATTTTATTTTCTTTTAAGTTATACCCTAAGAAATTTTTGAGTCATTTCATTGCATTCCTTAACTATTTTATTTGAAGTTTTTTTTTTAATTTCAATAATTCATAGCTTACCCAAATTTTAAATGAACGTGATAATGAAATGGCTCTCTGGGTGGGAACATTTTATTCTTTTGGCTCTCAAGAATAGTAAGTAAATAGTTTCCATACGTAGTTAATTCTTATCAGTGGATTTAATATCTTTTTTTAACTTTCTAGCTGTGTTAATTTACTGCTTTATCACTTTTGCTTTTATCTTCACTTGTAAATGGATTGACTTATTGTATTTAGTATTTGAATGCTTTTAAAATTATATTTTACTATGAATTTTTATTATTTTCATATTATGCATTTATCATCAATGATTATGTAGCATTTTCTGTATATACTCAAACGGCAAAATTAATATCTCATGGCAGTCAGAATTGGCCATCAAAGGAACTATTTCAGAGATTACTCTTTTAATAACTTATCATTTGTGAGTAGGCAAAGAGACAGTCAGTTGAATGAGACTGGAGTAGGAAGAATTTGCTTGTCTGCTAATTATTTCTCTAATATATTCTTTTCTGATTTCTTTCTCGTTAAAAGGAAAGATTTTCTTGCTAATCTGTTAAAATAGGACTTGGAGACACTGACAAAAGGTATCTGATGATAACTCTTCTAAGAAGTCAAATTCCAGCAGCACAGATTTTGATGTAACTTGGTATTCTGATACATTTTGAGACAAGGATAAAAAGTTAACACTCAAATAAGTGTTGGAGCAATATTTTCTCAGAAAATGACATAAAAATATTATAGTTACCTTTTCAAACTTAAATGAATCATCCAATATGGATCCATAGCCTAATAACCAAAATAACAGCAATTCATTCATGTCATTGGTTAATGCCATATTGGCTGATCCAAATTTAGTATTTTAAGGTAAACATAATAATTAAAGGTCATTTTTATGTAAACTGTTCCTCAGAAACACCTATTTGAGTGGTAATTTTTTATTCTTGTCTCAAATTGAATGAAACAACCAAGTTTCATTGAAATCTGCTCTTCTGAATTCTGAAATCACTCCTTAAAAATTGTGGAAATTAACTATTTCTTTTAAGTTTGGTGTTTATTCACCTACAATGTGATTATTTCTGATAAGTCACCATACTTTTCTCGTTATTTCCTTTTCATGTCTTGTTACTTCTTCCTCTGTCTTCTCTTCATTATCATAATAATAATGTCACAGAAGTTATTCTTTATTTGTTTATTGTTCCTTTGGTGGTCACTGGTGAACTTCATGAGGTATTACGCTACATGATGCAGTATTGTACAACAGTATGAATTGTTTCTTTACAGGGGCAAAGACGAGAAGTTAGAAGAGTAAAACGGACAGATGTGCGACTGATTGACTTTGGGAGTGCAACCTTTGACCATGAGCATCACAGCACTATTGTTTCAACTAGGCATTACCGTGCTCCAGAAGTAATTTTGGGTATGCATCTTTATTTTTAGCTTTCAATTGCTATGGGCAGTTTTGCAAGTGATGTCTTGGTTTATTATGTATAGTACAACTAGTAATTAATCCTTATGTTTTTCCAGAATTGGGATGGTCCCAGCCTTGTGATGTTTGGTCCATTGGCTGTATTATATTTGAACTTTACCTTGGTATCACCCTCTTCCAAACACATGACAATCGTGAACATTTAGCCATGATGGAAAGAATTCTTGGACCAATTCCATACAGGTAAGATTTTTCTCAATAATTATTACATTTTAATTCACATGATACACCTTACAGTTCACTGATGATAATAGATGCTTGAAAAACATGGCTAAGAAAAATACCTTGCCTTAAGAATGATAAATGCTTTTTTACTTGGAGTTCATTATGTTCTCTCAAACTACTGGCATAATCATAAATTGCATTGTTTATTCAGTTAGGATTTGATGTCTGAAGTATAAACTTTGTTTTAAATATTATTTAAATAAGCCTAAATATATCTATAAACTAGATTAAATTAGCTATCATCAGATATTTTCCACTCCATTGATATTAAGGTCAATTTGATGGGAGTCAAACAAAGCAGTACAATTTATTTTCAGTTATAAAGTTGATGTTTTCTATTGTAAATTTAATCAAGAAACTTAACATGTTATTTTTTGTTTTAGGATGGCAAGGAAGACTAAGACAAAGTATTTCTACCATGGTAAACTTGATTGGGAAGAGAAGAGTTCTGCAGGTCGTTATGTTAGAGAAAATTGCAAACCATTGCATGTAAGTATTCATAGAAAAGGCTGATTAAAAGAGTACTCAAACTCAAGTAAATTGAGATTGAAAAATGAAATCATTCCACTTATTCTATGGGAAGAATTCATAGTAACTTATTTTCTATTTTTACCTTGAGTCCCTTTCAACACAATTCTACTTAGGTACTGTTGAAAGCCCAAAAATGCTGCTGATATTGATCTAACAAGGCGATAATTATTCATTACTGCTTTGATTTATTTCACTCGAGTATCACACCATCTCTTGATTCATGATGATATGAGAAATTTTTTGCCTGCAAGCAACTTAATATTGAATAAAATGCCAAAACTTCCACATAAAGTCCTCAATTTTAAATTCTGTAAAGTATAAGGATATGTATGTTCTTTGCTTAGGATCTGCACAAAAGCAAAACTTATTGTATGTTTGGTCTTAAACAGGAAATTTATGAATAATTATTTAATGTAAAATGATTGATGAATGATGATGATAAAAATGCTCCATAAGCTTCTGAATTGGTTAGTTTGTTATTTCTACAGATCCATTTCTCATAAGTAGCTAAATATTTAAGTTGCATTAAAACTACAATTATTATGGTGATTTTAAAATCTTTCTCTCTTCTTCTTTTGCAGAGGTATCAAGTAGTCGATGATGAAGATCACCGGCAATTGTTTGACTTAGTGCTAAGAATGCTCGAGTATGAGCCATCACAGCGTATAACTTTATCTCAATCTCTGCGACATCCTTTCTTTGACCTCCTTCCTTCTCATTACCGTCTCGGCTCTGATGCCAGATCTGCCTCAGGGAACGCAGGAGGCCCAGGGTCTGGTGGCTCTGGGGACCAGAGTCGGGAACGCAGTCACTCGTTGTCACGGTGAGGGGACGGCGGGGGTGGGCACAGTAGGGCTACAGCAGAGGTTCCAGTAGATCCAGCCGAAGATTGGGGCATTGTTAAAGGACGACTTTCTTTAAGAGAAGAATGGTTTCTTGATTGAACGTGATGCTTTGCCAGAGAGTTCCAAGCAAAGTGTTTCTGGCACCAAGTAATTACGAACAGAGTTGTATGGGATCTGAGAAGTAGGAATGCATATTCAGCTTTCGGAGGCCCTTTTGGTTTTTCCAAAAATCACTGTATGCTGTTTTTCTAAGCTTGTATTGATGCTATTCCAAAGAATATCTGAAGAGGTGGCGACTCCTTTTTTGAGGAGTGGCATGTGTATAATCTCGAGGATTTTTCTGCACTTTAATTTATCTTATATTTGCGGTAAGTTTTAAGGACTACTTACTAGGTCAGTCACGTAGTTCTCAGTGGAACTGTGATTCCTCGTTTAAAGTGCTTTGGGAGGTAATCGTTCTTTGGGAACATTTAGAACTCTGCATCTTATGGTGATTGCTACTGTTTGGTGAATCGCTTTCTGCAGAAGTAGAGTCCAGCAGTAAGGGTGGTAAACCATGCACAATTCTGGGATTGAAAGGATTTGCAACCCATTTCTTAGTTTGATGAATTCAACTTCTTGCCAGAAACTTCTTGTGAAGAATGGATCTGCGCTATCATGGTGCCATTTCCAGATGCCCACTTGGTCTGTTGCAGCCTCGGATAAGAAGGCTAGCCCTAAAAAGCTGTACCTACCCTCGCTTCCTCATAACCTTTGAGTTAATGGGCTCCCCTCAAAGGATGATTCTCTTTTTCATCTCACTTGGGCCTAATGAGGACCATTTCCTGCACCGGTTCTCTTCATCTGTACCTTCATTTTTCTAGTTAATTATCTCAGCATTAAGGTCATTTGATGTGATTTATTTAAACGAATGTTGGTGTCAACAGCTCATGTATGAAATATCACCTTTTTTTCTTGTATCCATCAAAGTGAGAAAGAGTAATACTTTTTTAAGTGAATTTACTCTTTTACTTGTGTCTCAATAGTTAATTTTACCTAGTCTGATATGAATTTTTGTTAATCAGTATGTTAATTCTTAGGGATGGAGCCCTTTTTTGAGCTGAACAAGTAGCTATTAAAATTGTTGCCCAACGCACACAATATTTCAATGTTAAATTTTTCATTTTATTTCATTTGTCAGTTGTTATCATTGTAAATTTAAACATCAACTCAATTGATCCAGTTAAGTTTTGATGTTAGTTTTTAAGCTAATATCAGAATTTTATACCAATTCATTTTCACCCCACTATCAGAAATAAACTATAGCTAGTAGTGAATTTTAGATACCAGCATACTGTGATATGTTTTCTTAACAAATTCACTCAAGGGCTTTTGTATAATTCATTTCTCCTTGTATGTTCTGATATTTGTGATCATTTTATGAATAGGGTATCCATAAGCTGTTCACATATTCCAAATTGTTTGACTTTCAACGTTAGAATGTTATGTAGGTTACTTAAGAGTTTTGGAGAGCAAAAACTATTTTTTTCTATCAGTCAGTGAACTTCTCTTAAGCTGTTTGGCCTAGAGGAGAAGAGATTTGTTAGTTTCCTCCTTGTGGCAGCCTGATGATGTTAGAAGATGTAGGATATCTGAAGTAAAAGGAGCGAGTGGAAGTTATATTTGCCAACCAAAAACTTTACAAAATGAATGAGTGAATGTGTGCATTGATACTTGGGATGTGAGATTTGTTCAAATGTACTACTGGTGCAGTTCATTTATTTTGTATTGCACTTAAGACAGTGGATTGTGATGATGATCTTGGACTGAAATTTTAATCATTGTGCAGTCCATGATTGTGTTGGTGTCTTTTAGGCATTTGTATATACTGAGTGATAGGTTGTATGGTGGCATTTGGAATTTGTACATAACAAAAATAAAGTACTTTCGTAGAAATACAGTGAATTTAAAAATAATTTATTTTGAAGCCTGTAAAAACATACTATTCCTTTAAAACTTTCATTAGTTTTCTAACGCATAACCTGTATTATTTTATTTACTGGGGATTTATTGTAATAATTGCTCCTTTGAGGATTTGAGATCTACCTATAAACTAAGACCTTATATTTTTGTGCCCATTTCCCTTCTATCAAGTGTTGGAATTAATGATGGGTTTAGGTAAAATAAAAAAAATTACAGCCCCCAGATTTTTAATTTCAATCATGGCTAGATGTTCTGGAAAGTGGGTGCACAACAGAAATTCAATCCAGAATATTAACAACATCTGAACTGTCCCTGAAAATCAAGATTATAAGTAGTAATTATAGGTAATAAATAAATAGCTTATATGGGTTTTGAAATAATTTTGTTTTGCTGTTTCATGAAGAATATTACTTTTTAGATATTCTTTGCAAACAAACTTAATTTATTCTATTGTTTTCATCTTATGTTGGCTAAATCTTCCTAACGTTTATCAGAAATTTTTTACTGGGAAGCTTGTTTTGATAACAACTTTAAAAAAATCATCAGATATACAGAAATGAGGGTAGAATTTAACAAGCCAAATATTTGGAGAAATTGCTTTTGATAAAAACTTAACTTTGAGAAAGTAGAGACATGAAAATGAAATGTTGGTCAAGATTATTAGTAGTCTTTATTAACTTCTTTTGATTGAACCTAAGTAGATTTTTCATTAGTGTTGACCCAGTAAAACATTGGTCTTTGGGAGCCTTATAAAAGAAAAAATATAATGGAAAGCATGGAGAAAATTGATGTCTGAAATGCTGAGAGATGAAATTGGCAAGAATGAGAAAAGAGAAATCTTGGAAAACTGTAAAATAGATGCCGCAGTGTGATTTATTAATAGAGGACAGATGAAATAATGGAAACTACATTTCCACAGGAGGTACAGTTTCAATAATAACAATACTAAATCAAGTAATGTTAATAATATTAACATTCAGGGTGAAGTTGAGACAATTCTTTTCATAAACCAAACCCTTGGTTCATATAATAGAGAAGAGAAATAGCATTTGGGAATTAAAAATACAATAAAAAGGGGAAACTGCTTAGGTTGAATTCATAACCTGTGATATCTACTGCTGCTGAAATTATAAAGGAAAAAGGAGATAATATGGAAAAGAATAATGTGTCCACTAAACTCAAAAAGGAAATATAGACAACATAAGATCACATTCTTACAACGAATATGAGGACATGCTGAAAAAGAATAAACCAACAATGAAAAAATATAGTAAATACAATTGCAAAAGTATTTAAAAAAGGAAAAATACAGAACAATAAATTGTTAGATTTAGAATGCCCTGAATTTGATTCCTATTATTTTATGTAGTGTTTTCTACTTTGTAAATAAAGGCTGATGAGGAAGTTGTAATTGAAAGATTCAAGAAGTAATAGTTTAAGAAACAAACTTCCGACTGTGTAATAATAGCCTATATTGGAAACTGTGACCATATTGTCAAGTGAGAAAATATATATAATAAAGAACTCTGAAAAAGCCCAGAAAATAGGGAATTAGGTACATTAGTTAAATAATGAGGATAGATTAGGAACTGGTTGGGCTAAAAGCTGCTACTATTACTTTAGTGTATATCAGTGCAATTTAGTGTAGAATAGAATAGTGTGTAGAACTGGCACCAGATAATGAAAATGTGATTTGGAGAAGTCAAATAGAATGTAATCAATAACAAGAAGAGTATTGCAGCGATAAGCAAATTATCGGAAAAGCATAGGAGGGCCGCTTGAAAGGTTACATGATAAGATCAACTTTCCAGGAGACAGTAAAATGCCAAAAATGATAAAATGTTAATCTATCTGAATTCTACCCTGCAAAGTAACAGTCATGATTAGCATGATTACCCTAAAAGATTGTAATTCCTGTTTAAATTTGCACATAAAATAAGAGCACAATTTTCTTACAGCTATGTCGTGTCCAATATTCTATTTTTCCTTTTTTTCTTGTCCTTCCATGGAACGAGTCAACTATATGAAAGTACTCAAATCAAAAATTTTAATGGCACAACTATTTCTGAGCATCGTAACTGAGCTTAGAATTTCATAGGAATCACTTCTTCTCTTTGCAAGAAGTGTTTCATTTAATTAGACTTCCAGTCTTCCATTCTCCGATGCTTTGACTCCTTGATACTCATTTCACTTTGGCGCGCGTTTCACGAATAACAAATGAGGGGCTATGTCCCGTAGTCAGCAATGGGAACATGCTCGAATTCTGTGTTTAGGCACAGAGTATACTCTGTGGTATAGGTTCATGTTTTATTATTATCAAATTTAATTTATTTTATAAAGTATGCTGGATTCGGGATAGTACAAAGATTTTTAAAAAATCTTCACGATGAATCACGTTTGGAAAAGATATTTGTTGTGGTTTGCTAATGAACATGTAAACTTTCGTATTCCTGTAAGTACCGGCACTTTCAAGAAAAATATTGGCATTCTCATCAAGTGTAGTCAAATATTACCTTAGTATTTTCACTGTGGTTGTAATCATTGCTTTTAATGCTGAGGAAGGTTCTAAATCGTATTTTTCAATTTAGGAATTGCACTCCATTTTATCAATGTTCAATATTCCCATGCGATGGATTGAAGGACCTACGGATCTGGTAAATATCTTATTATTATGAAATTGATATATTTATTGCTTGATGTATGATTCACTTTTGATTGTTCTACTGCATAATTTCAAAATAGGATCCTAAATTTTTACAATGCATTGTTTTTCATTGCCGCAGAACTCAAAAATTAACAGTAGGAATTTATTTCTTTTTGTGGCAATTCTTCAATTTAGCCCTATATCATCGCAGAGTTACCTTCGGATGATGCCGTTAAAAAGATTGCAAGTCGCTCTGTCAGCCTTCGCTGTGCTATTGAACTATGGTCTCGAGCTAAGACCAGTGAAGGTAAATATTTTTTAGTTGTGGAAGTAGGCTACTCAGTGTCACTGCTTACAGTTTCCTACCCATACTTACATTTACACTGACTCCATCCATAATTCCGCGAGTGGCATAAATAATTTCGCATTGTATATTTTTGAGTTTGTTAATGAGTATCTTATATGGAATTATTTAATTTTCAAAGGTCTGCACGAACAGATGAAGGAATTTCCTGCTGAAAGAACAGCTCCTTATTTTGGATCAAATACTTCTTTTAGAGTAAAAGTAGAAACATTCTGCAAGACAATAAGCCAGAAGGAGAAAGTAGCCAAAATTGAGGTAATAATCTATGTTAGTGGGAGATTTAGAAAGGAAAATACATAAATTCCAGAAAATTGTAAACTTCAAATTTTTTTCTTTTAAAACATTCTCTATATGCTTGTAAGAATAGCCAGAAGTAATTTTCACTTAAGATTTTGTTTCTATCAAATCTGATTAAGTTAGTCAATGATTTATTTCTTATATGGATCTGGTCAAAGCTTTTTTGCCAAAGTTGTGAATTGACAATCATTAAATCCTCAAACTTGGTTTTGGTTTTTAAAAGAAATTTTTTACTTATTATTAAAAGTTAAAAGTTCTCAACTCAAATGTAAATTTTTAGGTGTTCATGAAAGCCACAAAAATATGTAGTCTGAGCTAAATTATTATTTCATTACTATGCTAATATTCAAATGCAGGAAAGGGGCTGTTGACAGCTTATCATTTTGGCTTTTGTTACTGAGAAGTGAACTCTTGCTATTTGTTGAAAAGAAAGTAAAAGTACACACACTACCTAGATTATTTTATGTATTATGCCAGTAACTCTTTCAAATAAGATTCTCATCATTATCATTAATAGTGGTAGTATCCTAAAATATTTGACTTGTCTCTAAAGCTTCATTAAGTAAGAGACTTTTGTTTAATTATGGGGATTTGATAGTATGCCAGTTTATTCTATATTAAATTCCTTTCATATTTTTGATAAAATATTTGCATTACATTTATAACTTATGATCTGATTAAAAATGCTATTCAAATAAAAGATACTGTGATCTCTTCTATATCCTTGTTTAGATATGTAGTTCACAAAAATAAATTACATAATGATGGTTAATTTAATTTGATTTAATTTAATTTAATAGACCCTTTATTAGGCGAGGTTAGGCCCGAGTGGGCCTCTCTTCCACCTAACCTCGTATGAAGTTACATCGCTATAAAGATTCAAAATTATAATAAGAGAATAAAAAAAAGAGAAAGGAGAAAAAAAAACAAAAAGAAAGATTTGGTTAATACAGTTATATTGCAAAATCTCCTCTTTTTATTGCAGGAATTCAGTTATCTTCCTATAGAAGGGCCAGTAAGCCTTTCAAATCCTGATGAAACTTTCTACCTCATTGAATACTATGGCATGGAACCTAACAATATTCCCGATCAGCCGTATGACTTGTTCTTTGGTAGATGGGCAAGTATTACTTACGATATTTTACAAATTATTTGCCTTATATTTTCATGAGAAAGACATTTCATTTAACACTTGTATGTAAATTTTATCTTATCATCTGTTTGAAGTATTTTTCATTGGTTCTAGTGCATTTCAGAAATTAGCTTAAGCTTTGGCTGTTTGTTTATAAAAGAATTGTTTCAGTACCTATAGATTGTTATGCCAAATTAAAACATTTTAATTTTGAATAAATTCCTGCATTTAACAGTTTGATTTACAATTTGAATGTTCAATTGATTAATTTTATTGGGTAATCAATTTTTAATGGTGTAACGCATTAGTAATTGAAATGTTTTATTTTTCCAGATGTGCGATGGAAGAAGAGAACTCATCTCTCAACTTTCTCTCAAGACACGTAAATTTATAGGGAATACCAGCATGGATTCTCAACTATCCCTGTTGATGGCAAACCAAGGCCAAGTACAGCCTTATGATCTTGTTCTTGACCCTTTTGTTGGAACTGGTGAGTTTTCATTTTATATTAAAGATAGATATGTTTCTGTATCCTCTAGGAATATGTTGAAAATTCAGGCAAACTTATTCTGTTATGTAATGTGCTTGTCTCAGTAAAATATCCCAGCAATTTTGATTAATTCCAGATGAATTTTGCAAATTTTCTTGCTTTAAGGCTCCCTTTTGGTTGCTGCTAGTCAATTTGGAGGATATGTTTGGGGTACAGATATTGATTTCCTCATGCTGCATGGCAAAACGAGACCAAGTCGTATAAGCCAAAAGGTAAGCTTGGATAATCTTCATACATTTTTCTTGTCAATTGATTGTGTTGAATTTATTTTAATTCATAATGATGGAAGACCCCTTGGAAGTATTTTGAAGCTTATTGCTATAGTACATTTTCTTGATGGGGGACAGGGGGTAAGAAAAATTACCACAGATAGAGCACTTTTAACAGTACTGCTATATCATATTTATTTTATTTGATACTATGAAATATTTTAGTATAAATTACAAAATTTAAGGTATATTTCATAAATGTCAAGTGTCCTCAAAGTTTTATTACAGTAATTAAAATAACTTCAACTTTTCACTGATTTTTAGTAGTAGTACTACATTTCCAGTTGTTATCAAATGTTGAACATTTGGCTTTGTTTTCAGCTACATTATTGGAACAAATTTTTTGAGGTTGTAGATTGAAGAAGATATTAGAGAAGTAGATAAACTAACTAAAAATTTGAATTTGAAACTATTTATTATACTCCTAGACTATTAACCTCTGAAAACCTCATAAAAGGAGCTTTAGAAAAAGGATACCTTAGAGTTAAAATATTTTAAAACTTTATTTATTACTATATAATGTAATTTTGATATAATTTTATTTTTAATTATTATAATATAAATAATTTTCATGTTAGTTATATTATTATTATAGCTGTAAGTAGACAATTTTTTGTTTTAGTTTTGGTTTTCCTATGGTGCACAGCATATTGTTTGTTAGGGTTGTTCTTCTTGGTTTAGAGGTTAATTGTATGTTAAGGATCTTTATACAAAAATGTAAATTAATATTTATATTTACTACAGAAACGGGAGGCAGGAGAAAGTGTCAAGGCAAACATGGAACAATACAAGTGCATTGATAAATATCTAGACGTTGCTGTTGCTGATAGTGCTCTTCCACTTTGGCGAGAATCTCTTGTTCTGGATGCCATAATCACTGATCGTACGTATTGATTCCAATTTAAATCAATTAATGTATGTAGTAAAATCATCATCATATTACTCTCTAGAATGGTTTTCTTACTTGAATTTGAAATTCTAAATTATAACTATTGATGTTGTTTGTTCTTTCTGAGTTCCCTTTATGTGCTTTATTATACTTTTTGTTTGTAAAATTATTGTATATATTGTGTTTCAACATACTTGATAAGTTTTGAAATGCTTTGTGAAGGAATCACAAAGCCACACTAGTAAAATCATTTTATAGTATGCTCTGCAGATTCCAATTTTCATTGTCATTTCCATAGCCTTTAATTCTGATCATTAATCCATCCTATTGTAAGCACCATGGAAGAATTTAACATTGAATTCAAAATATGGATACATCAAAACACTTAAAGGTGTAGAAGAATTTGCAAAACTTCCTGAATATCTCTAGGAATTGCTCTACCAAAAGACTTCATTCAAACTTGTTGTCAATCAGGGTATATTTTATTTCATTGTAATCATAATTTTAATATGATCATACCCCTGTCTTTAATTTACATACCAGCTCCATATGGGATTAGAGAGGCTGCAGAGAAGATTGGAAGAGCAGCTAAACCAGGAGAAGAGGATGAAATCTATCGAATAAGTGAAGAACACCTGTTGGCTGGTCATGTACCCTCCAAGGTGAAGATATGTTCTTGATATGGGTGAGGTACCTATCCCTTCTTAATGGAGGTGATAAATCTAGAGACAACTTGTTTGCAATACATTGATTGCTTTCCTCGTGCCCTACTATGCAAATAATGATTTGCAAGAGAACCAACACTATGAATGAAATACCCAGATAGAATGCCCCTTGTTAAGAATTAAGAATGCCCCTTGAGCAGAATCTTGAGTGAATATCATAGATGCCATCATCAATGGATACCATTTCTCCAAAAACAATCAGGTATTGATAAGGAGTTAATCCATATGCTGCTGATTTTCAAGAAAGCAATTTCTCAAAATGCCCATTTAAATGTTTATTGATGAGATTTGGCCTAAAACCATTCAGATGTAACTTTTCCTTAAACATCATTTGTTGCTCTAACATCAGTAAAATTATTCCTATATTTCTTGACAAAAATGAATACTTCAAGAAGGATATCATCATTATCAAATGTTATGCGATGAATGCATTCGAAATCCTTTCATTGCAGTTTGTCCATTTGCCATTATCCTTGCCATCTAAATTATCATAGTATTTAAATAGCCACCTAATCCATCTAAGCCACTTGGTCACCTAATTTTTGTTTAGTTTGCTTGGTATACAGGTAATTAAAGACATTATTTTATCAGACATAAATATATTGGGTTGTTTAAGTGCTTATTTAATTTTATCCAATGAATGTGAACATATGCAAATTTAGGAATTAGCTGTTTAATTGTCTGAGCAATCTAGTTGTCAAAATAAGTTTATTGATTTGCTTTAGTTCACTTTTTCATTCTTTTCCAGGTTGTTTACTCTCTCCAGCAAATCTTTCATGACCTGCTTCGTTTTGCTGCTCATCATCTAAAATTAGGTGGCAGATTAGTATTTTGGATACCTATAATAAGGTTTGTAAAATTGTTTTTATCCTTTGCGTCTTTTCATGCATTCACAATTTTATAGACTCAAAAAAAGGCTAAAGTTTTCCTATGCAACTTTTGGTTCCCAATCATAGATCTCACTTTCCTACAATAAGGTTAGAAATTGGTATGAAAGTTACAAGATTAGTAAGAAAAGCCTCAAATGAATCCACAAAGTTGTTCATTATAGTTCTTTTATTATAGGCAATTTCTTTGGTCGAAAAGAAGGAAGGTTATGAACATTCTTTTAAATGAAAATTGCATTACTGATTGGTGGAAAGATATTTTTGCTATGCCACAGATAAACTTTATTGTGGATGGTTAACTTCATTACACTTAAGATCAACCAGTTTCAGCTAGATAAAATTCTAGATCAAGAAGAATTTTTAGCTTTTGATTTTATAATGTTAATTGTTAAATTTCCCTGTGTTAAAATTTTCAACGTAATCGAACAAATAGAAAGAATGGATAGCTTACATTTTGTTACTCATAACGGAAATCTCATCAAACTGTACTCATGCATTTCATATTCCCACAGGAGTGAATACAAGGAAGAAGAAGAATACAAAATGTTGCCAAAGCACAGGTGCCTTTCTTTGGTAGCCAACTCAGAACAAGTTTTATCTGTACATTCAAGTCGCCGACTCTTGACGTATGAAAAAATAGCAGATCCAAAAGTGAGTTATACAAAATTATTCTAATTATTGTGTATCTATATTTTTCTCACATTCTACTTTTTGATATTTCCCATAAGAATTGGTTACAATTACATGATTATCCTGCATTCTCTTAATCCTTTTCTTCTTTCCTTATTCCAATGAAATTTTTCTTTTGGTGCTTTTGATTCCTAAATTGTAAATATTCATATCCCTGAAGGATAGTGTTATAATTTCCAATAAAATTCTATCTATATTTGAGTACATGCAGAGGCCAAGCTCATCATTTGAAATTATTAACTGACCCTAGCCTAGATTTAAATGACTGTACATCTGAGGAATAGAAAACATCAGTCTTCATTTTGTTTATAAAATAGCAAATTTTGTTTAAAATAATTCACAGCACACATTTAGGTTCTGAATAGTTAATGTAAATATTTCCTATTCTTCATCATAACTATGATGAAAGAAAGGTTTAGAGGACCTAATTTATAGAGATACTGTTGACCTAGTAACTATCATATTCCAGTGATCAATTTTGATAATCATGATGCATGTGATAGAATAAATTTAGAAGATGAGATTATAAGACAGTGGGAACAGTGGAAAGATTGCTGTATGGAGGAACCTATTCATGATCTTTGAGATTATTACACATTCCAAGAAAGGTTGTGTGTTATGTAAAGAATTTAGGACTTTTTTACCCTAGTGGCTCTTCTGGGACTTCATATCTTCCCTAGCATGCCATAACATGTGAAAAGTGAATGACTTCCTTACCTAGTATTGAGTGTTTTCTCATGTATACAAATGAAGCACTACAGAGTGTAAAAGTATGATATGAAAAAAATGTGTGTGCCAAGTTATAAAACCATTTGATGCTGCTGGTGAAAAGGATTTCAAGAGCTGACTCTGGCTCTCATCAACTTTGGATCATTGTGCAGTAACATCAAAATTGATGAGATACTGTATCATTTAACACCATTGCTAGCAATACCAGGAAGATGCTGAGATATAAAAGCAAGAAATATTACCTGAAATGCAACAATTATTGATCAGAGATTTCGGTCTACAACTACAGATGCTTGAACTGATGACTTCAAAGAGAAATTTTATGATAGTTTCACTGTTCCGTGCTTGTTATTAGAAAAATAGGAACTAAATAATACTCTATACTTTTGAATTCCCAATAAATGACAAAATAATGGAAATAACATTAAAGTGTTGAAAATTGGAGGCTTCAGTATGCTTAGATTTTAAGCTGAATGTGTTAAAAAAGGACATTTGACACTAACCAAGACTTAAATATTGTTTCTGTGCTAGGAGATTGGATTAGATTATATTAGATTGAGTTTTGTGTACTATAAGTACTGATAATAGAAAAACTTTCAGTGATGAACTTTCATTAGATAATTATTTGCACATAACAGAATAATGACAATGAATTTTTAATTTAATATCTTCTTGTGGCCAATTTTCCTATAGATCTTTTGGTTGTCTATAATTTAAGAAGAAAAGTACTTATGTCTCATTTGTTGGTCTCTAAATTGTCTATTTTCATAATACTGTAGTTCTGAAAACCAAAGAACATATATTTCTTTGATTGTGGTTTATATTTGTTCTATATTTGAACAAAATGTTCTGAAAGTTTTGTATGTACTTTGCAGGAATGTGGAGATTCAGCAGAAATTGTAGTGGAAGGTGGGAAATGTGATGCCAAAGCCTTCAGGGCATGCTACTTCAACCAGGGTAATACTAACTCTCAAAGTTATGGCAGCAAAGAAGAAAGCTAACTTAGCTTTATTAAGATTAATTGACCAGCATATATATTTAATATGTTCTTTTATTTAAGACACACTATGGAGATTTGATTGTTGGATTGGTTCCAATGATTATAGGTATGGTATCATTCTTTGAATAACTTCAAAGATATTATTTTGTCTGTGAAGGCCTTATAAATTTTCTGACCTCATTAGTAAGATACATACTTATCATATTTAAAAATAATGTCAATTCAGTTCAAGATCCTAAATTAGTTGATACATCTCAAACTATCTGAAATTTTTAAATGAAAATAATTATTTTAAAAATATGAATGAAGAAAGAATGTTTTAAACCATAGTATACAAGCTTTAAAATTTACTGAGAAAAATTCCTTGTATTGCTATGAATCTCTAGTTTTTTTATATAATAATGGTATTCAGTTAACAGGAATGGCTTCTGTGAACATCCATATACTATCATTGTTAGATTGTTGTTGTTTGAAAGTTTTTACTGAAGAATATTTTTATCAATAAGATTTCTTCTTCAATGTTGGTACCTATAATATGAGGTTGAGTAGCACTCAACCTTGCCATAATGTAAATTTTGCAGATGGTTATACATTCCTTCATATCGTGTGAATTTGTTTGTACTAAGGAACTGTAATAAATTATGGAATCATCTTTTCTAATTAACTTTAGGAAAATCACTAAGTTATTTCATTTCAGCCTTTAAAATTTTTTTAAATTAAAGAAGGTATAAATTTACCTTGGCATTTTGAATTGAAATATAGTAAAAAAATAAAGCATGTGTTGAACTTCCTCTATATGTTTAGAGGAATAATCTTTTTGGAAGATGCACTTGTACTAAGCTAAAGTGACCAGACCAGTCCCAGACTTCTGGGAAAGTCTCCTGGAATCCTTTCTTGATCACTAATGGTCCCCAATTATCACTTCTTCCTAGATATCAAAGTGAGCAACGCTTTTGACTTTGATGAAGGTGGTCTCAAGGTTCAATTCAAAGTAAAGCCCACGTGCGAAATGACCTCAGCTGTCTAAGTACTTATAACAATACTAAGACTATTACCACTGTTCACAAAATCCCCCAACATTTGATACTCATGCAATTAATTGCCATCTCAGGATTGTATTGCTGTGTGGTACAGTACCAAATTGGCCTCTGATAAACTGCGTTGTTGTTGTCTAGTGTACTGCTCACTGACTTCCTAATGTGTGATTCATTTCTAGTTTACCTATTGGAATTATTATATTGAAATCATAAGTGGAAAGAGTGACAAGAAAGAAATTGTACATTTAATGAATAGCTTCATAAGGAAAATCCTCAAATTCAAGCAACAAATACATCTCAGTCTCTCTCTCTCTAAAATCTAAGCCTTTTACTTTTTAACAGATTCCATCGTCTGTTGAAGGTTTTCAGCTTTTTCATTTGTTTTACAGCACATTATCTTGTTTATATGCATATGACTAGTATATAGTACTAAGAATAATAGAATAAATAATAAATATTCCCCTCGTTTGGACTACAAATGGTTCAGTTGCTAATCAGAAAACTGCTTATCTTAGAAGAAGGTGTTCTCTCTCTTTCATGTTATGCTACAAAGAGACTGTTAATTTGTGCATGTTCTTGAGATTTAAACATGCATTAAGGTATTTTAATTTACTTGGAGCAATGCCATATTAAAATTTTTGAAGATTCTAATTCTACTAGAATTAAGTTAGTTAGCTGAGTAGGCAATAAATAAGAAAACAGAAAAAAAACGTGGAAAATAAGGAAGCTTTGATAAACAGTAAGGGAGGTGTTATCTTATGGAAGGTTATAACAATTGGAATATAACTCTTCATACACATCCTCTTCAAAAAATTTAATTCTGTAATATTCTAATTTGCTAATAACTGATGATGCTAGAAAATAGGAAAACGCTCACTTAAAACTCAATCTACTCACTAGGAAAACACATCACAGTATACAATTAACTTTTACCAAGTAAGTGTACTAAGTTTTATTTTGATTACTTAGACAAGCAGTTCAAGTCTTTGGTAAAATGATTGCCAAGTCCTCCTAACAACATAAGAGTATATATTTTCTTTCCTTTATCAAGAAATAAGCCCACAACTGGTTGTTTCTTTTAGGCAATCTATAATTTTAAGCTCTAAGAACTATTAATGAAATATATTTACTAATGAGCAATGGTAACTGTGTGTTCTTCAGCATTTTAACATGGGGCTAATTGACACTTCCTCTAGCCTAGCTCATAAGGGCCACAATGTTGCTGTTTGAATTGATAAAACTAACTTAAACACTCCTAATCATAATAACTAAATTATAAGATTCTATCACTGTTTCATGGATGCCTTTCCAAACCTCAAAGTTAAAAGACCAATAGTATATTGAAAGAATTATGGAAATTTATGTTGAACTGCAATCAAATTCCAAGCATAAAGCTCTACAGTATTCTTATCACATAGATAATTTATAAACAGCATTTACTAATGGGTTAACAGAAGTGAAAGATATGAAACGACTGTGACTCTATCTTCCCCTTCCTAGGCAGACTAATCATTAAACTCTTGTGACAAGTCGAATCCACTCCACTTGAGCATGCTTTAAAGGCAAAGTAAGTGCTGCTCCACGTGGGCGTCAACCACCCATGCAAGGTTAAACCTAGGTTGGGGTCAGAAGGCTGTATTTACCATTCAGTTGTAAAAGAAAGACCACTAGTGAAATAGGCCACTCTTGAGTTGCACTTTACATACATTCATATTGTTTAACATTAAAATAGTACGACAATACCAAATTCATTCACTCAGTATGCTAAAATATGACATTTTCTTCTTTATTTTCACTGGGCATCATAAGCACAGGTAGCGAAACAAAAATTATATACATACGGGTATACTCCACAAAGTAACCAACAGGAAACACTGCACTGAATGTCCAGAAAGGGTTTGGGTAATTTCACAGAACTAATTTTCCACTTTTTAGAGAACCTCCAAAATAATATGCTCTAGTAATTAGATTCTCTGGATAAAGACGTAGTTTTGGGATGATCATTGAAAATTTTGAGTAAAGATGGAAACTCCAAACAATTTTTGAAATCTTTTAGTTGCAAAATTTAAACAAAGGGTTTAAGGATCTTTTTCTACTGTTTCAAAATAAAAAATGATCAAGACAGAATTAAACTCAAAAGATACCAAAAATTACTTTATTTTGGTAAAATATCTGTAAAGGCTTTGTTGAGTAACTTAAAAGATCAATAAACAAATATAATATACATTCATACACGAAAAGGAATCACTGGTCCTTCAATGAGAACAGATGCACTTTCAATCTTCAAAGAAAGCCCACCAAGTTAAAATTAACCCACTTAAAATTTCTTCTCGTTGAGTTGGTAGGATGGGTAAGAGAAACATCTCACAGCACATAAAGGTAGATCACCACTGCACTCTCAACCACAGACAGACATGAATGCCAATTTATAACAAGAAAAAAATGGAAAACAAAATGGGGATTCCTGTATCAGGTCCTTTGGCACTCGTAGCACCACTCTTGTTTCACCAATATGGATATTGCATTGAAAAATTCTTGTAAAAATCTAAGACCTTACTAAATGACCGTATTTTGTAAGGTCCTCCAGATCCTTTCCATATCCTAACAAATACTCTCATGAGCTACCACAACAAACATATATGCATAACAAACTTTCTTTATTAAAGAACATAACATAACAAATAATAGATAAATGTCATAAAACTTCGTGGGTAATAGCTGTTTTGTCCGAATGAAAATTGATAATCTTTCCTCAAGATTTGTAGAAACAAGACAGTATATCTGGCATGTTCTTTGGACTGTGAATAGGTAATGGAATATGATTTCATTAATGGTCCACATGATTAAGTGGATGACGTAGGTGGAGTTACAGCAGGTACAGATCCTAACTGCAGCCCACTTAGCAAGGTTTCAAGGGCTTCCACTTGAGTTGAACTTTCGTACCTGTAAGATTAAGGGAATGAATGAAATATATTATAGAAAGAGAAACCATCAAACAACACAACTGACACGAAAGCATAACAATCTCTGATGAAAAGGAAATATCCATTAGATATTTCCTTGTAACCATTAAGATATCAATATAACATTTGGCTGCAATGGATTAATTTCTTTGCAAATTCAACAAACTATTTGACCCATGTTATAGCAGGAACCATAGAACTCACTCTTAGATGCTATGTTTCATGTATGAGTTTACCAAGTACATACGATTTTGATGATCCTCCAGTGGAAATCAATTAGAATAGTTGTAAAAACAAATGCATAACCATGACTGATATGCTTACTCTGCTACATGAAAGTTACATAAATACCAAAACGCAGTCAAGGATAATAATATCATGTGAGGATTGTAAGTTACAGAAAACATACAGGTATCACAGTGACTTCAGGTACAAAATATAAATGTATCAAAGACTTGTCAGACAATATAAAGGCTGTTCAATATTCTTTAGAAAACTAATATGAGTAACAAACCTTTCCTCTATTTGACGTAATGCCCATTTAGCAAGTTTTCCAGCATCCTTTCGTTTCTGGGAAGTTGTTTTTGGCGATAGAGCAATGTTGGATGAAGTCTGTGGTAAAAATAGAATGAAGAATCAAGTTACTTGACAGCAGTGAAGCAAGGAGAAATGAAATAGCAATAAACAGAAAATATCAAACTTGATAAATATAAAATAAAAACATCAAAGTCATTTTGTAGGTTAAATAATACTCACAAGGAAGAGTCCATAGAGTGCTCTCATGTTGTTAGGATTCAATTTTATGGCCTGACAGTAATGGGCTCTAGCCAATTCTATATTTTCATAGCCTCCCTGTGAAAATTTTATATTTATTACAAAAAATTTTAAAACTACAATTATTCTTCTTAGGCATTTTATCTTTTTCTACACATAAGAAAGTCATATACTTTAATTTAGCATTTGCTACACTAACCAGCATCTATTTCTTTGAACTACAGACAAAATATAGAACAATAAAGTTTCCATTGTTACATTAACTAGCAGATTATTACTTTTTGCCTCTCCCTATCATTCCTAGACAGTAGAAAACAGAGATCCTAACTACACTAACCTGTGTGTAACGAATTTCGGCATAACGCTGATGAACAAGATGATTATGAGGGTTTTGAAGGAGTAACTCTTCCATGCAGAATGCGGCTCTGGCAAAATCTGTCTCCATTAGGTAAAGATCACACAACTGCTGCCAAGCCTCTTGATCACTCATGAATCTGTTAGGAGAGTTCAATAGTAATCATTAAGTTGAATAGTCATTCGATGCAATGCAATCATTACAAAAGGAAGGGAAGTATTACTTCTTAAGGTATTCTGTCAGCTCTTTGATCGCTTCTGGAATTCTACCACGGGCTTTCAAAATCGCTACACGTCGCTTACGAGGGGCAGCATTGGTTTCATCTCTACGAATAATATTGTCAAGAATTTCTAATGCCTCATCATATCTGTGGGGTTAAACAATATATTAAAATCTTACTCTAAGAACAACTACTGCGATGATCAATGTGCACTTCGGGTTCCGATAAAATCGGCATACATAAACTTACCGTTCCATAGCTTCTAATTTCATAGCTTGTAACTTACGAACTCGTAAGCTGGTGGAAAATTCTTTTTTAAGGGCCACTAAGCATTGGTCAGCAATATCCATTCTGTTTGTATCCAGCGCAGCTAGACATACTTGCTCATACACTAGGAGTCCTAAAAGCAATATATTTTACTTAATAAAATGCCAATGTAATTACAAAAATCGAATAGATGATAGGCTTTCAAAATCTTACTTTCATCACCAAGCTTGTGCACTTTTTTCTGAAGAGTATTTTCCCATAAGCTCACCACATCTTGACTTTTCCGCTCATTTAATTCTCGCCAGGTTCGAAACAAATCTCGAGCTTCTAAAAAACATAATTTTATTGACAAATAAATAACCTGAACGATGATACATGAAAATAATGACAAATGATTCAGTTTCTAAAAATATTCAAATAATATGTTGCAAATAATTTAAAATAAAGTAGGGTAGATCAACGTAGTTTATTAAATGCGCGGCAGACTGTAATATATACGATTATTGTTCATACCGGACCAATTTAAGGATTTCTTGTTTAACGCCATTGTGCTCTAATTTTAGTAGTTTAATGTCTGTCCGATAGAGGTAATCTTGTCGCTACTAGTGTTGACGATGACGTCTGCTTGTTTCACCACCTCATAAACCCTATATAATTATGTAATTTTTGATATTAAATTGTAATTTTGAAAACATATCATATTCATATTATTTTACAGAATTTGTAGTTGCCTCTACCAGTGTTTTAAGTTCAATAAATTGTTTTCGAAAAAGGCGCCAACGTTGCCGAATGTAAATTTGGTGACGCCATTTTCCTTTCAGTATGCAGTTTGTTTACAGATGTTCGACACCCTTTTGTTTAGGATGGTGATTATGAGTGAATTAGACATTTGTAAGTGCGTTAGTAACTTGACATAAACTTTTAAAACTACCGAGGGAAGTGCTCTTAGTGTGGAATTGTGTGCATTTATCAAGCCATGAGAATTAAGTGGTGAAATTGCCGATTAAGGACAAGATATTCTTGGTGTATGTGACCGAGAGGAAGCCGTAGTGTAAGCTATCTGCTATATCCGTAATTAGTCTATCGGTATCGCCAAATAGTAATCATATTTGCTCATACTGAGTTAAAATAGGTGTTATTTATGTCAACTAATTTAGTATAATTTAACTTGTTGAGCTTATGCCTCAATTTTGTAATCATTCTAAGTGGCGGCGTTCATTTGTTCAGGAAATGGCGCCACGAATGGGAGCTACTGACCCACTCGAGTAACGGTTTCACTCATTGTTGAATTGTTTTTAGTTTTCTCGTAAAATGATGTTCGTGTAATTTTATTTATAAAATGTTTTATTACGTTTGAAATTTATTTATTAGTTTGACCTCAGAAGCTAAATATACTCTGGGAAAGATGTTGTGGAATGCATTTGGGAGTGAAAAGCATATAATTTCCTTTTAGGGTTGACATTTATTTCTACGTTGTTTCCTGAAACTAAAGAAGATGTTCTACGCTCATTTTGTTTTGGCCAAAAAGGGCCCTCTGGCCCGTATTTGGTTGGCCGCTCACTGGGACAAAAAGTTGACGAAGGCCCATGTCTTCGAAACGAACATTGAGAAATCAGTGGATGGTATTCTTCAGCCGAAGGTGAGGCCACAATCGAACTATCAATTCTGCATATATTTTTGTATTTACCTAATGTCATTCACGGCTCTTTAATTCAGCTCTTTTTATGGAATTCTAGTTATGTAATCTTGTTTTCAGTTTGATTTTAGTCATAACATTTTTCAAGTGTAACACCGCGAAACGTTATCTGACATTTACTGTTGCATTTCTGTTTGATTTTGCGTAAAATAAGCTTGTGCATTATGACCGACTCTTAATCGGTTGAATTCTATTAGTTTATGAGTGATATTCACCGCATCTCTGTAGTGTACATCATAAAATTTTAATTTCAGTTACGATAATCGTACAATTCTTGCGGCGAATTATTATTTTCGTCGTTAATTTGGGGTTTTATCATATTCAGGTGAAAATGGCCCTTCGTACTTCTGGTCATCTGCTTTTGGGAGTGGTCCGCATTTACTCACGGAAAGCGAAGTACCTTCTAGCAGATTGTAATGAGGCCTTTGTCAAGATCAAGATGGCATTTAGGCCAGGAATGGTTGATTTGCCTGAAGAAAACAGGGAGGCAGCCGTTACTGCCATTACCTTACCTGAAGTATTCCATGATTTCGATACTGCCATGCCTGAGCTGAAGTAAGTTTTTAAACCCACAACGTTGTTGTTATTATTATTGTATATTGTTTTTATTGAGCGTCAAACTAATTCGGATCATTTTCTTTTCCAGTGATGTAGACATTCAGGCTCAATTCAGTATGAACCAGTCTAGAGCTGAAGAAATTACAATGAGAGAAGACTATGGGAATATATCTCTAGTTACCAACGGGGATGAAGGTTTTGGAGACATGGGTTTTGATACTGAGCCACCTGAATTAATGAGGGATGCCACGCAAGGGGAAGCATCTCTAGAACAAGTGAGTTTGTCAAATAAATATTTGATTGGTTGGATGAAATGGAAATTTGTTATTGTTTTGAGGGGAGACTTCGATTTTCTTGATTAGCAAGATAAGAATTTAGCACTAATTCATTGATTCTTTTGTTGTCTTTAGGCTAACCTTCTGTTTAGTGAGAGTGTTGATATAGTTAGAGGTAAAGGAGATGGTGGAGATGGGGCTGGGCCTTCATCTGCCCCGCAAGGGGCAGGAAGTGCTGGAATTAATCTAGTGCCTAGACCTCGAGTTGAAGCATCTACTTCCTCTCTCGAAATTGATGCTCCTATACGTGATGATGGCTTTGGAGGAAATTTGGGTCAAGATATCATAGGTAAGGGCCTTCTATTTCATTTATGACCTGATGTCTGATTTGAAATTTAACTTTTCTGTTAATTATATCGCAATTTTATGAAAAATTATGTTTCTTCCTTGAGACCTGTCTAATTTTGTGAATTTCATGTATCATTTTGAAGTTACTTTCATTGACTTGGAAACATTTTGTTTTATTCACTTAAAATCATCATGAACTTCTGAAAATTTTCTTGATTTTTTATCTCGATAATTTTTTGTAATTAATAAGTGAGGATAATTTTCTGCTGGTATTTTTTGGACTCTTAAATCTTCTTAGAGATAAAAGATGTGCATGCACCTGCTGTTGCCAGGATACCTATGCTATGTTTATTGTGTTAGATGTTACTCAGTTGCTAAGAAACGTTATAATCTCATATGATGTGTGCATTTTTAATTTCAAAATAAGTTATCAAGCCTTAATCCTTATATTAACCTTTTTAATATTAATATTATACATCATAATGCTATAATTATATTGTCTTTAATTCCTCCTTGTTTTGATTTGATTCAATGATAATATTTGCACAAAATTAAGCTGTGATTTTTCTATGCATGCCACTTTAAAGATTTCTTTTTTTGAAATTGAGATTTCATGTAATCAAAAATTGTTTTCTATTACTTTCTTTACTCTATATTAGTTGTATTGGGTTGATATCCATCCATAAACACGTTGAATTTTGTTTAAAAGTTGAATGCCCTTTAAGATTTGTATACATAAATTTAATATATTACCTTTTTTGATGTATGGCAGATGGAGGACTGTTTGAAGGAGGATTATTCGATGATGCTCCAATGGGAGAGGTTCCTCCAGTTGAGGCAAGCTCCATCAATGCTGGGGACGTTGGCCTTGGAGACAAGGGAGGTGATGCAGATACAGAGACTGGAGCCAAAGCAGGAGGTGGACTGGCTGACAAGGCTGCAGCATCGGTCCATGATACGGATGATGAAGATGACATGGGGGATAATTTTGGTGGCCCTGGTTCTGTTGGTGGAGCTAGGTAAGTCTGCCTCATTAATTTTCCATTAGTTTTATATTGTTTACTCTATGACATTAATTTTTTGTTACAAATAAGTTTCAGCATGAGTAAGATACAATTCTCTATTGAATGAGAGTGCTTCACTGTCCATCTGTCATTTCTTATTCAGTATTTTCTTTCCAAAAATCATAGTCAATACATAAAAGATTGTTAAAATCAATTAGAGGGGGCAAATTTAAAATTTTTAGTCATATTACTGTTTAAAATTGTTTTAGATTATCAGGAAACTTTTTTACAACAATTAAATCCAAAGAATATTAACTTTATTGACTTTTAACTGCAGTAACTTTCACAAAATGGTACATTATTAAAAGTTTGGAAACATGTTATTGCTTTTCATGGAGATGAGTGTTTTTGTTTTGTCAATGTCACAATATAAAATAATTAATTTCAGTTGTAGCCTTTGAACTTTTGATTTAATTGGCACAGTAGTGTAAATAACATTGCATGGAATTTAGCCTAATTTCAGTGAATCTCTCTGGCATTTAGAATTAAATTATGCGTAAGATCCATCTATTAAATAATGATTGTTATTTCAGTTCGGATAATGATTCTCGACCTGGAACCCCTGTCCTCACTGAGGCAGGAAAAGCCCTTCCAAGTGCAACTCCCATACGAGAGGATCCCACTCAACTGGGATTGGATGGTGATGAGGTTACAACAGTATCAGATCCTCTAGTACAAGCCCAGCAGCCAATGGAGCAAGTAGATATGGGTCCAGATGGTTTAGCTGAAGAACTCAAGGCTGAAGACCAGAATGCTGCTGCAGCAGCTATGCCTTTAGATCAGACAACTCTGATTCACAACGAAGAGGAAACCTTCGCTCTGGCCCCAGTTGATGCATCAGCTCTTAAAGGTTTGTAGGTTTGAAATAATGGAAACCATGCAGGCGCTTCAATGAAAAATCAGTGAAATTATCATTTTTGTACAATACAAATTTAGTATTTGCATGAATATGCCTGTCAGATATTGATTAATAATTTTAGCTTGTTAGACTATTCTATTGGATATTTTGTAAGAAAAAGTTAATCTATTCATTTATAAGACAGTAGCAATTTATATTTTTCTGGATGTAAAAAATTCCCTTTAATATACTGTGATCAATAAAATTGGTTATTCCTTGTTAATTGCCATCAATCTAGGTTATAATGCATTCTCATCGTGGTGCAAAATGTTTTTTTTTTTTAGGTTAAAGTTTATTGGTTTATTTCTCAATGCATCTCTTTTTCATTAAACTGATTTCCAACTTCAATTTTAGGATTCACGAAGACCAAACGCAAGCGTAAGCTGATTGTTGATGAGGTGAAGAACATCAGTGGAGAAGAAATGAAAGCTCAACTTTCGGATACTAGTGATATTGTCACGACGTTGGACTTGGCTCCTCCAACCAAACGCCTTATGCACTGGAAGGAAACTGGTGGTGTAGAGAAGCTGTATGCTCTTCCTGGACGCCCAATACCTGCTCGTGCCCTTTTTAAGGTAATAACAGTTTATTATTTATGCTCTATTTTGATGGTTACTATTTAACTTTAATCTAATTTAAGTTATTTTTGTAAGTAAAGGAAGTGAGGTCAATGACCATTTTGGGAGTCATCTCCAAAATAGGCTCTAAATATTCTATCTTTCATCTTTTATAATATATGATAGATTAGCCCTCATGTTAGTATGGGCTTGGTAATGATGATATATTCAAGCATTTGCCATAATATCCATTTTAATTTTCCTGAAAGATTCCTATCTTATCTTATACTCTTAATTGATGTCATTTTTACATCTTGAAGCTAAATATATAAATTTTTTATTCTTATCATTATTAAGAGAATCATTGGAATATCCATAAAACACACTCTGGACCCTTATACTTAATCTCTCATTATTATTTTATTATTCATCTTAATTTTTGCTTGGGAGGAGAGAATGTGGCAGTCAAAAATTAAATATAATTTAATATCATTCATATATTTCATGACAAAATTTAGACACTCAATAAGTAAATGATGCTATTTTGATTTATATATAAGTTATAGTTATGCTTTAAAACTTAGGAAAGAGTACCAAAACAGAAAATGTTAGATGGGGTTAGAGATGTTGCTGAATTAGAAAAAAAATCCTATGTAAAAATAAACTGACATTTATGTGCTTTTCATAGGTCAAAGTGAGCTTATTTGTATGCCAGATTTGGATGTAATTTATTAATCTCCCTCTGATTAATCATATTAACTGATTTTGCTCCATGCATATGGCATGAGAAATGTCTAATAATTAATAAGCTAAAATTATATTTGATGTCTCAGTGTTTATTAAATAAATATTTTTTTGTATAAATATCAGTAAATAGGACTCCTGATTTTATTCATATACGTTAGAATTGATTAAAATCAGATTTAATGACTTACTCTAAGTTATTTAGGATGAAGGTTAACCCCTCAATTAACAAGTTTCATTCTTGTTGCAGAATTATCAGCGACATCTCA
This sequence comes from Pachydiplax longipennis, assembly GCA_036926295.1. Classification (NCBI taxonomy): domain Eukaryota; kingdom Metazoa; phylum Arthropoda; class Insecta; order Odonata; family Libellulidae; genus Pachydiplax; species Pachydiplax longipennis. The sequence continues at coordinate 38,219,319 of JAVFKF010000009.1, read as the reverse complement.
CCAGCCGTGCTGCTGACAACGAAGACTTTGGAATGATGGGAGATGATGAGCGTGAACAAATACCTCTGGAACAAGTAAGAGGAGAAGGAGCTGTTGGTGACTTGGATGGCTTCAACAACCTCCTAGATGGTAACATGCTTCCCCCTGGAACCCCTCTCCCTCCGGCCAAGAAGGGCCGTAAACGAAAGCATCAAATGGATGCTGACGACCTCCTGCAACAAGTAAGTTTTTATATTTATAGCACATTCTTTTCATTCATTTTTTTTATTTCATGTTCGGTTTATATGAGTAAAGAGTACTGGGGTACCTTAATGAGGTTTTCAATTTTAAAAATGACATAAAGAGTTGTTTCACAGAGTTGCACTGCCACATAAATTTATTTTCCTATTTTCAAGTAAATCAATGTTCATCATATGTTTTATGAAAAGTAAAAAAAATTGTATTTATGTCATTAATTATATAAGTAATGAGTAAGCACTCAAATCAGTAGTTTCATTCCTAGGTGAATTTTGATTTAATAATGTAATCATTAATAATTACTCCTTTAGTAATTTTCGAGATTATTTCATAGATTAAATTATCAATTACATTCCAATGATGATGATAAAATTATTCAAATAACTACTGAATAATTTGGAAAAATTCTTCGCTGCTCATTTGCTTTGTTTTTATATTGAATGTCAAAAGTTCTTTATAAAGGCATTTCAACTTTCTGCATCTTACTGTAAATAATTACAATGAAACTATGGTTGTTTCAAACAAATAGTCTAGAGGCAGTATATTTCTTAGTGTAATTTGTTATCTTAAGGATTACATTCCTCCAAGTTTTGTTTGATATAATCTCTCCTGCAGTTTATTATTGCTATATGGATTAATTGCATTGATCTGTTCTTTCTCTAAGCAAAAGAGAATGTTGGAAGAGGCAACAGCTAAGCAGACAGAACTGGATGCCCAACAACTTCTTGGCGTACAACTTCCGGAAGTTGTTCCTGAGCATCCTCAGATACCCGTACCAGAAGAAGAGTTGGTGGCACCACCTTCAGTGCAGCCTCAGCTCCAACCAATGGAATTAGATGTACCTTCATTACCAAATGCATTACAAACGTCCCTCCTACCACCTGAAACTCCTGGTCCACCTTCAGTACAACCTCCTTTGGATCACACTATGGATACGTCTGCCTTTGGAAAGGAAATACCAGAACTGCATGCAGATCAGGTAAGACATTTGTTTTAAATGAAAGGGTAAATTGATATGAGAAAGTATGAACTTTAGTCTATACACTCCTAGTGTAGGATTTAAAAATATGTGTTTTTCCCTGCTGTTTTCTAGGATTAGGTGTTGAATTTTTTTCTCTTGTTAATGCAGATATAATGATCTATTACTTTTATTACATTTGGGGAATTTTGTTATTAGAGACAAACATATAAAGAGAACTCAGCATGATTCATGCAAGTTAACCACTATGTGGTGAATTCTCTGATAATTCAAACTTTCATGACAGAAGGTTTGGAATTTTTATCCTTTTTTTGTTACATCCTAAAAAGGTGTTTCATAAGCAAGGTGTTTAACTTGAACTGATCTAAAAATAAGTCTTTTTACCCTGAGTAGAGCCGACCAGAACTCATTTATTTTAACTCATTTGAATATAAAGTCTTGTCTGTACACCTTATTCTTGTAAGTAAAATCTATTCCTTTAGATTGAATAAGGCAATAGAAATTTTGATCTCCAAGTTTTGCATGATGGTCTAATATCAGTCTTCATTCACACTTAATTTTATGCAGTATGTTTGAATCAGCATTTTTAATCTCATTTGCTTGTATTTAGAATTAAACACTATTTTGTCTCCTTATGTATTTTTCTGTATGATTAATGTATTCATTCTTTGGGTCTATCTAGGTACATTCCATCCTGGAGCAACAAGCAACAGGAGATGCATCTGAGTTACCTGTTTTGCCAGCTAGTGTAGTAGAGGGTCATGTTGTCCCTGGAGCGTTGGAATTAGTCACAGGTGAAGCTGATGGAAAGAATGCTCATGTAGAAGAGAACCAAATTGTGGCTGATGGAGTCTTACCTGTACCACAAAACCAAGAAAATATGCCTCCCATGGAGAACATGGGCTATGACCAGGTAATTTTTATTAGCTTTTAGAAGGATTTTCTTAGTCTAGTTGCCAAATAATTCTTTTGTTTAACTCTTTGAATCCTGAGTTATGATTTTAAGTTAAAACTTATAGTTAAAATTCCATAATTTGCTATAGTATATATATTGGTTCCACATAGTTCAAAAATTTAATTTTAGAAAAATTCTATTCTGAATCAAAATAGTAATTGTGATCACGCTGTGTGAAGAGTGAGAAAATACATTTAATGCTTTCACACCATTGAGTGTGCTCCTAATCTTCTCTTGAAGTCAAAGCGTTTCTTGTCTATAGCTCATAGCTTATTGGACACTCATTAGTCCATTGATTGTGACAATATAGTCTTATTGAGAAATGAATTCAGCATTTACTCATAGGAGAACCAGTTCAGGAAATATATAATATGGAATGAAGTTTACTTTCCGTCAAAACCCTTAACCCTGAATGAATTGATTTCTTTTATTCCACATTATAAAACACATACTACAAGACCTATTTTGATGACAGTAATCCATGGTCAGTTAAGTAACAGATCCATAAATAGATTGGTCAAAGTTCGGTTAAATTAGAGAGATGACAATTAGCATATTGATCTAGAGCCATATATCTGCATTTAATTAATGATTCTCTTCAAAAATTTAAGGCTTGTCTAAATTTCTTTCCAAGTTATCGATCAATTTTGGAGTTCAACTAAAATTATACAAATAGGGGTATTAGCTATAGGAATCACTGTAAACTGAGATTATCAGGCTCCAGGCCACACGTAAAAAGAGTTTCTTTTTCTAAAGTCTATTTGAAGATGCTAAAGAAATTTTGTTTGCTGCAAATTCTTTCATCATTAGATAAGATATCATTTGATTTATGGTTACATTTATTGTATTAACTGTACAAATTGCTCTTCCAGAATAATCCTCCAATGGCGAATATGGGCTATGAGGAGGGACAACATCCAGCCCAAACGCCTGGTGCCATATCTGAAAGAGGAGCACAAACACCTTGGCATGAGGATTATGAATTCCCTGCCTCTGTACATGTAAGTTATTTTAATGGTAATACTTGTAGAAAATTCTCTTCCATTTCTGTTACTAACTAATGGTTTTGTGTCTTTTCCTTTTAAGGGTGAGGAGATGCAGCAACAAGTGGATGAAACGTACGAGCAGTTTGAGGAAAGAGTGCTGAACAAGAGAGCAGCTCACATGTACCATATTGTTAAGAGCAAACTTAATAGAGATGAGAAGATCCGCTTCTCAGATATGACGCAGAGAAACAGTAGAAAACAGGTTTGTATATCCAATTGAAGAGCTGCTTTTTAGTTTTTCTTCAATTACAGCATTGCTAGAAGCTACAATTGTCACTTTCTTTAGTTTTAATGCTAGAGGTACTTTTGCTTTGCTCTATGAGGTTAAGAATTTTCTCATTCCTTTTTCTGTTTTCATATTTTACTTTGCTTTGGTGAGCTAAAAGACTAGACATTTTATGAAAGTTTTCCTTGCCTATGAACTGATATATCTTTTATGGATCTTACGTGAAATTTCTAATACTAAGTATTCATATCTTGGGGTGGTAAAATGTGGATACGTTTAAATTGGATGGCATTTTATTCCCAGTTATTCTGTATATTTTTCAAATAGTATTCTCTATAATTATTAAAAATTGTTATATCTTATTGGTATGGAAGTAGGAGTCTATTCCTTGTGTATTACAGATGAATCAATAATCTGGATTACACTAGTGGTCTATATTTAATATCTAGTATCAGATGGATTCTACGATCCTTTATGTATCTGGGTCATCTCTGATACTAATGGTGATCAAACTGAATTTAATTGCTGTTTTTCATATTTTTATTAGTATCACTGTCCAAAATACTGAGTATCCACATACTAATACACTACCATTTGTTTTTAAAGCAAAATGCAGTGTTAAGTGTATTCATGAGAGTTGTTTTATCCCTGTATTATTGTATACATTACTGCTATAACTTAACCTATGTATTATAGTACTGAACCATAACTTTTCTTACCTACTCAAGAATAATGTTGTTTCATTTATTTATTTGTGTTATTTCAGGTTGCCCAGAAATTCTACACACTCCTGGTCCTCAAGAAACACCAAGCGCTAGAACTAAATCAAGACGGCTCTTACGATGAAATCTTCATCTCCAGAGGTCTTAAATTCGACTGCGCGTCACTCTGAAGAGGCATTTAAATTTCGTTGCCCTCCACCACTGCCATCCTCCTTGTGGGTTTCCCTCCAATAGTGCTTCCACCTCTCAATAGGGCACTCGTGGCCAAGGTGATGCCTTTTGGAGAAACCCATCTCATTCATCTTCACCCAGATGTCATCTGTGATGCTTGCCTTAGGTGCCAATGGAGGTGTTCAAGGAACGCTACATGCATATCCTGTCACTTAGCACTTGCCATGAAATATGTCGATCATTGACGTGCAATTGGGGTCACGTGGCATCACCTATGCTTCGAGCATGTGGCGTGCATCATTTTCAGTAAGACTCAGCGATGGCGATTGCAGAGAATGAACTGTTGGAAGTCCATTTTTGTGAAAAAAAGGGTCATAAACTTATCGCTGCAACCATGTTACCATGTGGATTCGAGGTTGTTGCCGGGTTTCTAATTGCAGGTTAGGTGGATTTTCAGTATAAAAAAGTGTTTGATGGTAAAAGCATTATGCTTTTTCTTAGAGGTTGGGGTAATGGATGAGGATTAGATTTTTCTCTCTCCTTCTCCTTGGTACCCCATCATAGAAGCTTGTTTACCTGTGCAGGTTGGATATCCAATGTGTTGATGTAGATTGAGGCGGTTGCAGTTTTGCAGCGGAGAGGCTACTTCTATCAAAAGATTGTGGTTTATAAGAAAAAGTTGATCCCTAAATAGATTCTGAACCATTTGAATGGATGAGTGAATGAGAAAAAAAGGAGCGAATGAGTTATTTTGAATGAATGTGGAGGAAATTTGTTAGTGAGTGCATGCGTGTATGTGTGTGGGTGATTGTTGAACTAAAGTCTGAAAGTCTGATGCAAAAAATAAAAGATCTATATTGTTTCAGTGCAGAGGGAAGTGACAATTAGGGCAAGAGAAATTATCAAGCTATTAAGCTCATCCTTGGCAAGGAAAAGAATACTAGTTGGCCTACTTCCAGTTGAATTGGTTTGGTTGATTGCAAATTTTATATCCTTGTCTAGGAATTGTTATGTGAAAGTCCTGTTGGGCCTTATTTTATTCTCATTGCATGAAACTGTAGGTGGCCTTACATCTTTTTAAGATGTTTTTTTTCTTTCTTCATGATGTGTAAAGCACTTCTTTTATCCCATATTGTCAATTTATCTATAAAAATGTACAGGGATAAACTACCCTAGTCACTGAGCTGTAGCTTATGAATCCTCCTTTTAATGAATGATGCACAGGTTTTTAAGGAAGTGAATGATGCGGGCAAATGATTCTATCCCATAATTTTAGTTATATTTTATACTGTTCTTGTGAAATATCGCATTTGTTCTCCTTGTAGAATCCTGCATAATCCATTGTTTCGTTATATTTTTGAAAAGACAATGTTGATGGTAAGTTGATATGCCACGCTAAAAATTTCAATATTTTAATAAAAGCCTTTTGAAAGATTGACTAGAAAGATTTTGCACACACTGAACTGCTTTTCTTTCGTTTTTGAATTATTCAGTTTGTTTGATGTATGCTTATCTAAATGCCCATTTAGTTCAAATGTGTGAAATTCCTTTGGAATTTTATCATTTCCAAAACGAGCGAAACAAAAGGTATTCCACAAATTCAGTGTAGTTTCTAAGAAGTGCAGAAATCTTCAGGGTTATTGTTACTATGGTTTTCCTTTCTGTCCACGGATTGCAAAAAACCTGTTCAAAACTTTGTGTATTTCTGTATTATTTCTTCATGCATTTGCAGTTCACAAATTATGTATATATACAAAACAGACTAGTGAAAATTCACCCCTTGTTATTACATTGGTCAGTGTATTTCTCTTTTTTGTGTAGCTTACCATTAGAACAACTCACTGATGAATTAGTTCATTTTAGGCTTGTATTTGGCCCATGCACAAATAATTTAAATATGCTATCACAGAAAGGAATTCCTTCAAAATATCAGAGAGGTTCCTCAAATCAAGCTTGAGTGCATGGCTATGTCTTTTGCATAACCTCGGTTCAAATATTTCTTTTAAGTGACCCATATAGACTAAGTCATTCTTCCATGTTGGGCATGTCCACGTTTTTATTGCATTGTATATATAATTTGAGTACCAAGCATGCAAAAAATCTTTTAATTATTTGTTTTGATATTTATATATTTTTCCAAAAGTATCTTTATTGAATCTAAAGGATTCGTTGTGGGACTGTGATTATTCTAGCAGCTCATTACACTCACATTCATCTGGTATTTTTTCCACTCGAGTTATTCTTTTTGGTGCCAAGGATTTTAGAAATAACAAGAAAAGACCCTTAGCTGTGCATGCCTAAAGTGTGAGGAATTCTTTTATGTTCATTTGTTGTAGCTATAAAAGGGGTTAAATGAGTTATCGTCATCACCACCTTGGTTTTTGGTACAAATACAGCAGTATAATAAAGTTCCAACTCTCAGCCTTTGTTATACTAGCTTAGTGATGTTTTGTATGTAAATCTCTCATGTCATTCAACGTTATTAGTTTTAAATATGGATTTTCAAGTGTTTTATTTATTTTTCACTTGTGTTATTGTTCTGGAATTGTATCAGAAGAATAACTTGCAATTCATCTCACCTGTGCAAAATGTTTCAGGTCACATGCTAACATGAGTTAAATTGATATAAATTTTATATTTCATTCATCAGTGATGTGTACAGAGTACAAAATATTAAACTATGGTTAATTTCCTATTATCATGTTGTCAACACTCATCCCATCCCTAATCCCTTCTGCTGATACCTGCGTATTGCATCCAAACCTTTTTATGAACCAGCATTTTCTAAGATTTGGAAACCTGCAATTTGGCTTATGCTTCCTGAATTGGCTTAAAATTTCACCATCACAAAAGGTCTAAAGATATGGAGAAAGTTAGGGTTCATGATCGGTGAAGATGAGATAAAGAATCTGGTGGAATTAAAATTCATATTTTAGATTAACTTCATATTATATCATTCCTGTACTCAGTGAATTTTTTTGAGTTAACTTTAAAACTTAATAAGGATTATTATATTGTTATATGAATTTCTATTTGCACGGTAGCTGCTGGTTGTAACCTGGTTGTTTCACTAACATTCTAAGTTAGATCCTGGAGGCTTCTTGGGTTAGGATATACTCTGTTGAGATGAGAACTGTAATGGACTACATTGAAACGTATTAAGGTATTCTTCCACCATTGTTGTTTCTTACAAATGGCTCACTATCAACTAAAGAAAGAAAACATGATTCTCTTATATGACAATTTTATTATTTCTATAATATCCATTTTAAATGCCAAAATTTGAAAATAGGAATTCTTGAAGCTTCATTATCTTAAGTTTGGTAGTGTATGCAGCTGAAAAAAGCTGTTTGCAGAGGTAGTTAAGAATGAGTTAAAGACTTGAGCCAATGTAATGGAATCATGATTACTTCAAGACAAAGGAAAATAATAATATAAACAACACCAAGAAAATTCAGTGAACCAGTTAAAAGATACTAATTTTAATATAAAATGATTGCGCACTGAAGTACTAGACTCGGAATACGTCTAAATATTATCTCCATTCCATTCAAGGCACCAATCCTTAAAAGATATGCTAAATGAGACGTTTCCTCAGAAAAAGACAATCTGCCTTTCCTCATTACCAATTGGTAAAATAGCTTGCTTGTAAAAACGGCCGACCTTGAAGGTCTGACATGCTTTACTTAGGCCTAAAGAGATAAAATCAGGCAGAACCAAGGATTACATAGGACAAAGGTTTCGGTCAGTAAGAAGTTGCTGCCTTTTAGAGTAAAATATTGTAAAAATGAATGAAAACTGCAATTCTTTACTTATCGCATTGCAATTGTGTTTTGTATGATAATTTCTTTTAGATTCATGATGTGTGCTAGTGCTGAAAGTTTAGCAATTCCTGGAGTCTTCAGGGAATAGAACTTTTTTGTCTTAAAAACTACACAGTTAAAAAGAAACGAAATTAATTGTTAACCCTAAAAATAGAATCTTCCATTCATAAAATTCCTTGTTATAAAAGAGAGAAATATGGCTCTGAAGGCAAACATGGTATATGTTGCTTTGATACAGAGCAAGAATAAAAAGAAAAGGTTTAAAAAAGTTAATGGGAGACTGAAAGAAAGTGGTTAGATAAGGAAAAGATGCCCAACTTAAAAGATAATTTGGGGTTGTCAACAAATAAAGGATTGAAAGTATTCACATGATATTTGGAATTTATCTATGTTAAACACAAAAAGCACATGCTTAGAAAGGAAAAGGATTTAGGTATCTTTGCACATATGGGCATGCATCCAGGATATTTCCCAAAGAAAAACAAGCTTTGAGAAAGACAGGACTGGGGTTGCTGGACTCCCAGTCCCATCTTTTTCTTCTCGAAAGACCATTTTTCCTTGGGATAAATGTTTTGTGTTTGAAAATGGAGAGATTATAAAATATATGGTAAAAAATGATGAGCAGTGGACAAAATGTAGAATATGGAAGAAAAAAGAGGACAGAAAAAAATGAGTTAAGTAGCTATCATTGTTTGTAAATCAGTGAACTGGCTCTGTACCACCCATTTTGTACCAAAGGAATTTCATGCAAAGGGTTAATTTAATGCGAGTTACTATAAATTGTAAGGTATTCAAAAAGTATCTTAAATTAGATGCAACACAAGAGAGTAGTATCAATAAGAGTCTTGATCACTTTGAAAAGTGGATTTTGGTTATAAATGACTTTTAAAATTATATAGGAGAGTAACACTGAATATTTTTTACAAATAATGTGGGAAAGGCAGTTTAGAAGAGAAAAGAAATTCATGAGGGATAGTAGAAGCCCTAGCAAAACTGAAGAAGATGAAAAATATAATATAAATTTAAGGGATATGTGGGCAGCTTGGTGTGGTAGAGTTACCTTTGCCAATCTTTATGGAATTTAGTTTAAATATGTAAAGAAAAGTAATTACTGTTTATGATTTTCATTCAGTTTCATCGACATGACTATGGCCGTGAAACTACTTAACTAAAGAAACTACTCACTTATGCTCAAAAGTTTTAGGATGTAAAAATTATGAATTCCCCAACTATTGTCAGCAGTCATCTTACAAAAATTCAGGAATAACACGGTCAAAAAGTATGAAAAAGTAAGGATTCAATGATGCTTTTAGTATGCTACCTTCAAGGTATAAGTTGGAACCAAGATGAGCACAAAATTTAATTTTATTTCAAACACATGCAGTGATCAAAGTCACCTCTCCTTTTATGGTGGAACAAAATTAATGATTTTCCAGCCTATTAGGGAGCTGATGACTTTCTCCAATGAAATGTAGTAAGTCAGTAAGACAAGCCTTATCATGATCACTCCATTCCTTGAAATTAATGTACTACTGATCAATAGATTTTTTTGGGCTTTCTTAACCAAAGGCTAAATGTTATTTTAAAATAAGTTAAAAAGAAACGAAAGTAATTGTCAGAATAATCAGCAAAATCTTTTGTACTGAATAGGCTATATATGAAGACTATTAACAGAGGAAATGTTAAATAGGTAGCATCTAAAACAAAATTTGGACCAGAAAACATTACTATTTAAGGGAAAATACAACTGATAACTGAGTATATCTGGTGTGAAGGCTTTTACTGCTTGTAAATTCCATGATATTCTTTGGGAACAAAGGTCAATATCAATATTCACCACCATTGCATTTCAAACAAATATTATGGAATATTGGTTAAAAGTTAGTATTAGGTCGATCTCAACTGAATCAAAAGTGACTGTTTTAGGATCTAGTATCTTTAGATGATACGACATTGGCGAATATATGTAGAATATATTTCATTAGTCTATATAGTTTCAATAAAAAATAATTTTGTATTATTATTTAATATATTTTGGCAGAAAAAACACTGTGATTAAGTTATTTTTATCATTTAGGCAATTAGAGAAGAATTGTGTAAGAAATTTTCTGTCCATTAAATGAGGAAGGGGATTGGTTATGCCTGGTTGCAGTGCATCTGGGGACAAGGAAAATCCATGTTACGAGCATGTGGCAAAATGTCCATTGGTATAATTAGCAAGTGCTTAGTATGAAAGGGGCAAGAATCAAGAGAAAAACTCATATTAAGAAGAATGGCACCAAGTGGGAACATCTAAGATGGGTTTTACTATATGGGCTTTTTTGATTGGCAAGAGAGCTGCATTTCTAATATTTAATTTTAATTCAAAATTTCTGAAGGAAGTGTAATAATCACAGGATATTAATTCCCAAGGGTGGAGTCCTTCACAAAATATATTGTACTTTCTTGAAGAGTTGAATTTTAACATGAAATATACATAATTAGCAAAATTACTCTCTGCAATTGATATGATCAAAATGAAAATAAATTTATAAGCCTCGAAATAGGAAGAGAAGGAACAATTGTTATTGTAATACCAGTAACATTTATTGTAGTGCTACCCAAATTGGTGTAACAGTATTCCTCGACTAAAAAGTATGATAAGTTATTACTATTTATAAGCATTGAAATTGCTGAGGAACAAGAAGCCATTGAAAATAGTGATCCAAGAAAAAATTATATAAATGTTTTAAATCAATAGAAATGGCCAACAAATAACTTGTTTGGTATGTATATGAAAATTATATCTCAGATAATGAGTAAATGTTAAACAAAAAAACGTTGCCTCCTGTGAGAATCGAACTCACGACCCCTGGTTTACAAGACCAGTGCTCTAACCACTGAGCTAAGGAGGCTGACGAGGTGTCGAGAAGATGGTTACTATTCTTAAACTTAAATCTGTCGTAAGATTTACTGAGTTTTCGTATATAAATATTTAATCAACTTAAATACCTTCTTCGCTTGTGAGTTCTAAGATATGAAGGTTTAAGGTTTATGAGTTTTGCAACAACTTGATTCGAGTACGCAATTCGTTAATACTGATATAAAGCGACCGATTTAGATTATGTTTATAATATATAGATATCATCGTACAAACGCCAATTTTCCGATTAAAGTCAATAATATTATGCTAAACATACTCAATTTAATGATCGGAAGAAGTTATTAGGGTGCTCTAGCAATTAGATTTTATATCTGAACATACTTATATTTTTAATGTATCAATCTTACAACCGGATGGTTATAATTATTCTTGACATTTAGTAGATTTACGCATATATTTACTTCATTCAGTAAGTTAAATAATTTCTACGTATTGCTGAGGAGCAATATCCATTTCTTCCTACTAATAAAATGTTTGATGATAGCGTTAGTCATATGTCTTGCGAGTGCGATTGTCCTACTCGGGTGAAAAGTTTACGTTTGTCTGGTTTGCGGCTCTTGTAAGAGGAAAGAGTGCCTGTTGAAATTATTGCTATTTATGAATTACAAATATGACAGGATCCAGCGTAAGCACGTTAGAGAAGCTGCTTTCTCTTATTGATGACATCGAGTTAATTGCAAAGTTAGTATGATCGTTGTATAAAATTTACTCTGATTGCCTCTGTTTTCATCTGGTATTGGATTGCATTGAAAGTTAAATTCAAATTAAATCTTCACTTTTAATTTTGTTTGTGTACGTAAATTAATTTCTTTGACCTTTCTAATGACCATTTTGTTATTTATTTGTCACATTTCAGTCATTCATTACGATGTCTTTCTAGTAATATTGATAATGATTTGAAAATGTGTTCACTTCAGTTGATCAAAATATTTTCCGTTTAGTGGAATAGAAAGGAGGTATATTATTATGGAAATTATGTATATTTCAGAGAGCTCTTGGAAAACACAGTAGCTCCAAAACACCAAAAGATATCAGCAGTCGAGCATGGACAATTAACTGAGCTGTTGGTTGCTAAGGACAAAGAATTGAAAGATACTTTGAAGGTATGTATCTTCTTGGAATATTTGAAAAATATCAACAATCAAAATATCTGATGATCTAGTCTCCAATATCTGTCATTTAGCTTGCTGCAGAACAAGCGAAAATCAATCAAAAAATGGAAATTTTAAATGCCGAAGTAGAAAGGCAAGATCAAGATATAAGGCAGTTACAACGGCAGTTAAAGGAAGCGGAGCAGATCCTTGTAAGTAAATCTTGAGATCATTTTTTTCTTCCTTGTATCCATTTTGCCTATTAAATCATACCACAATGGATTACTTATGTTATTCCTAAATTTTTACTTCATCGAATAGGCTACAGCTATTTATCAGGCCAAACAAAAGCTTCAGTCCATTGCACGGGCTAACAAAAGGCCGGTGGCATCCGAAGAGTTAATTAAATATGCTCATCGGATAAGTGCTTCGAATGCAGTGTGTGCTCCTTTATCATGGCAGCAGGGTGATCCCAGAAGGCCGTATCCTACCGGTAAATACTACTTGCAATGCATAAAATTGGCTTAAACTAGAAATTATTGGGGTATCTTAAATCTCTTTTTAATTTTTCAATGAAATACATCTACATTTGCTAGTCATCGTATTTACTGTTGCTACTTAGTTACTATTACTAGCAATTTATTCCAATCGTTTATGATTTCAGAATTGTGATTGCAGCATCAGCACTTATTCTACTTATTATTAGCTGAGAAAGCAGTTCAGCTAAAGTATTAATTAGTAATAATGATAGAAATTGCACTGTATGATATTTGAAATTCTTGATGGTTGAATACTTTTTACTACATATTATGTTATGAATCACAGTTTTTTTGATGTTGATTGTTGAAGAATACCATTGATTTCTGATGAAGTAAATTAATTAAAATTTATCTTTTTACATTATCTAAGTCAATCTTACTGTATTTCAGACATTGAAATGAGACTTGGTCTCCTTGGTCGACTGAGTGATCCTCCTGTCAATGGACATTTACTTGTGCAGCAGCAGCAACACCAGCAAGGTAGTCTTGATGGTTTGCATCGTCCCACTGGTAAGAATTCCCTTGTCCACCCATTTCCCATCGTTAATGGGGCAAAATATTTTCACCATCTACGTAAATTTGTTCACTTTAAGTCATTCAAAACATATTTTCTCTTTCAGACTCACTAAGCAGTAGTAGTACATTAGTCAATCCAATCAAAACTATGTTATCATTGTTCAATATGTTGCAACATGCTAATTTTCCTGTTGTAATGAAAGAATAGAGGCAAACCTTGGCAGTTCGCTCTGTCATAAACACACTGAATGTCTTTCACTCTCACACAAGAGGCTTTTTCCAGTAGACGAGATATATTGCCTGATTCCCTTGATTCTCTTTCTTGCCTTTCCTTTGAATAAAATTATACTTACATAAACTTCACAGAATCAGGCTGTAAATCAGAAGATGTATTGGGGAAATCTTTAAAAGAAACTCAAAAAATAGTACATGCATTTTCTATAACAATGTGGAAATAATAGTCTTTTTCCATTATATTTGCATTCTTTTTTGTACGCGTTCTCCATTTTCTTTACACTCTTGCTGTTGCATATTTTATGCTGTTAAAAAATGAATATTGCCACTATTTTTCACAAAAATAAATGAGAGTGTAAATATCTTTTTGTAAAATAGGACTTCGTCATGAAACTAAGGCATTATGAATTTTTCAAGATGACATTTAAAAGCACCTAAAAGTAACAAATGTATGTAGTTTGACCCTCCTAGATTTTCCTAAAATATTTGTTTCAAAATTATGTTAGTTCAAAAATGCTTCTGCGTGAATGGTAATAGTATCTCTTGGTTATGATTATCTTTTATGGCAGCATGGAAAATCTAACTATTATAACTATGTGATGCAATCCCATCAGCCAAGATTCTGAACTTGAATTTTTTCTATTCCATTACCAATTTCAAAATGAATTATATTCAGGTGATAGTCATATGGTTTGCGTAATTGTTTTCAAAAACCATTTATGTTTCAGAACCCCCAAACTCACAGCAAGGGACGTTTTCATGGCATCCATCCGGTGATCTTCATATGACTGTTGGTGGTGGTCCAGGAGGTGGGGGTGCCACAGTTGCAATGGAAACTGGTCGTGGACACAACAAAGAGAATGTGGAGGATGTTGAAGTCATGTCTACTGATTCCAGCACTAGCTCTTCCAGTGACTCTCAGTGATTAATGAATCTCAAAGACAGAATCTAAATATATAGTTCCTTTTCTGGTGGGAAAATTTGATGGTTCTGTGTAGGAACCTTGCATCATTTCCCAATCATGTGTTCACTTTCTCCGAAAGTAAACCGAGTGAAAGAGCATGAGGATTGTACATATATTTCTAAATCAGGTGGAAAATTGTATCTGAAGTATTCGTCCTAATGTGATTGTACTTATCGTTTCATAAATTCTTTTTCTTAAATTTTGTCTTTTGTTATTTAACCTAGTGATATTTTAAGGATATGCATGAAAGTCGTGCCTTTTTTATCTGCAGTGTCCTATAAATCTAACACTCTTTTAGGGATTGGTTGTGAGGAATTTAGAGTCATAAAATACTCTTACATTTTCCCATTTTTCCTGTCTTTCATCCATACTTTCTTTGGAAGTAACGTAAATTTAGTATAAAACAAAGATACATACTTAAAATATTGCATAATTTTGAAATTATTTTGATGAATTTAATGATTGTTGTTTGAACTGTAATATTCAGCTGTAAGATTGAAGAGACTAGTTTATGCTAGTTAAGGTGTGAAATGAAATTATGATGACAGCTTCCTATGGAGAGCTTCATTTTTACAAATTATGCTAGGTAAAACATATTTTGAGGAAAAAGTAATGATTATACGTAAAAAAACCATATGTATTCAATTTGTTACATGTGGAATCTTACAGTTGCAATCATTAAGCAAAAATGATTTGATAAATGAATAAATGTTAACATGAAAATAATTTATTGTGTCCAGGCAAAGGTTGGTTAACTGCTGTTCTTCAAGAGCAAAGTGTATGAAGAATATATCAGTTTTACCTTGGATTATTGTTCTTGCTATAGGGCAACTTGAACAGCGGTATAGTGCATTCCCTTTGTATGAAGACTGTCTTGAGTTTGATTCCTAGCATGACCCATGACACTGCATCAAGAAAAAGTTGGGAAGCTACCTGAATTCATATTGAGATCCAATGATTAGGTCCAATGTGT
This sequence comes from Pachydiplax longipennis, assembly GCA_036926295.1. Lineage (NCBI taxonomy): Eukaryota > Metazoa > Arthropoda > Insecta > Odonata > Libellulidae > Pachydiplax > Pachydiplax longipennis. The sequence continues at coordinate 38,203,919 of JAVFKF010000009.1, read as the reverse complement.
TGAATAAGTTACACAATTTTAGGTTGTATAGGAGGTAATGGACTGACCAAGTATTCTGATTACCCCTTGCCTAAGCTTTATTTTTAAGCATAGCCTATTTATGGATGCTGCACCATGGAATTCACTTTTAAAATACCTCTTTTTACTACTAAGTAAATGTCCTTGATCTTGCTCTCAGAAGTAGAGGTATACAGCTAGTAGAAATTATTGAGCATTAATCATTGAATGAATTAACAAATATTTGCCATGCAAATCTTAGGGATAAATAAGTTATATACTTTTGAGCCCTCATGATAATGCCATCCTATTCGCCTTTCTTAATATCTAGAAACCACTTTTTAAGAGACTATGCATGAGTTTTAAATGGATAGGTTGCCCCTAATTTAATGAGGATGATTATACCTCCAATTTACAATTAAATTTATATTTAAAATTTTCAGCTTCAAGACTTTACTAAATATTTGCTGGCAAGATGTAATTATAAGCATATTAGAAAGAAAAAAGATAATCATAATGTATTCAAAATAATGTGTTGTTGCTATCAACTTTTTATAAAAGAAACTTTAGGGATAATATGGAAAAGAAGAAGAAACATATTTTAGAAGATCCATTTGAAAATTTTAAAGAATTGTCTCTTATAGTTAGTTCAAATCAATTGCAATTAGAAAATAATGTAAAATCTACATGATCAGGGAATACTTCTTATGATTAATTTTTGTTGTAATTGCTAGAACTTGAGGTAACGACACAGAGTATACTCTGTGGTAACGCCATAGTAGAAAGAAATGAAATAATAGCTGTGTCAGGAGAAAAGATAGATTGCTACTTAATTCCTTATAAATTTAAAAATGGTTTACGAAAATGAGAGTTCATGGTTTCAGCTAGGCAGTTTAAAATAAATGAGAAAGTTGTATGATGAATTTCTAGGCAGGTGTGAATTGAACAAAACGTGTAATTATCAACCTAGTAGAATCAATCTAACTCATGCTTCTTAGCTTTGAAATTTCGCATTTTGATCCAAGTATAAATGTTAAAATAATATATATAAATAGGCCACATTCTTTATACCGAATGCTTTATATTTTTCCTTTCCCAACAAATGAAGAAAACAACTTCGAAACTTACAATTATAGTAGGTCAGATCGGGGAACAATCAAGCCATCTTTCCTTTATCATATTATGCAATCATTTCATGGGACGAAGTCACTGAGCTACGATTCCATTGACTTATTTTTATCTAGACTGAGAATCCTGAGATCAAATATTTTGAGTTTTAAATTATTTCAAACTTTTCGCCAAACTTTGTGACAACTGAGCTACGATTTTACTTCAATCAAAAGCGGAAACAAGCGGAAATCGCATACGTCACTAGCGTCACCGGTAACGGTTCATTTTTTGAAAGTTGCTGCGGCGTGGTAGACGTGGGCACGTGGTTAGGACGTGTGCAACGTTGGCTAGTCGTTGGTCTTTATAATATTCGCTTCATCTTAATATTATATCAACTAACTGGATTTAGTGTTTACACAGATATAATGAGTGACTTCTACTCGTGTTATTTGATAAATTTCATGGCTAAATATCAAACCCCTGATTTTCTGCAGTTGCCATGCGGTTAAGGTAAGACACGTGTATGAACCGAAAGTTGTTGGAATGTTTTCTTAAGTATTCTCTTTACGGATAGTTTCATCTTGGTATTGCATTTTATGGCAGTACTGTATTTCATTTATTCTCTTTGCAGTTCGAGGCAATTTTGCCTTAAGAAATGGTAAGTCTAAAAATTGCATCTTCGCAAGGAGAATTATGAAGAAGTTGGAGGATCAATGTTGTACGCAGGAGTTACGAAGGGTTGAATAATGATTAATCGGTAAGTAGATGGTGAGATACATTTGTTTCTCCTTTATGATGAACCCTTTCTGATAGGAATTGCCGGCTGATCGATAAATGAAGCCAAAAAGTATCTGAACCGTTCTACAATATTGTATTCTGTTTAGCAAGTAGATGGTTATTTAAATTATACCCTTTCAGTTTCAGCTGTTACCATTGAAGCAGAGCTGACTCCATGGTGTATCGTTGGAGATCCTTGAATTTTAATTGAAGGTAAGTTTCGTCCTTTTAATTTATAACGTTTCTCATGCTATGATGAACCGTTTTCGATAGGAATTGCCGACTGATCGATAAATGAAGCTACTATCTTGCTGAGCTATACTTAAGTTCGTTTTCCAAGCTTTTATTTTCAACATTCTCTTACACCTCTAATTCCTTTTTTTAGGTTTGCTGATATTTCGAAGAATTCTCAGGTTATGGAAAGCCCCTTATCCAGTTCAACGGTTCAGCCTTAGAAGTTTTAAGATGGTGAGGAATATGTACTATTTACTCATTAAAAACTTACTTTCTCAATGATGAACCATCTCTGATAGGAATTGCCGACTGATCGATATATGAAGCTAACAGTTCTCTGATTAAAATTTCAATAAAACTTATATTTCTGTGTTTCCCTGTGCCTTATCGCACTCTTTTTTTTTTCTTGCAGCCAGGATTTCCTCTGCAATTGATCCAAGATTTTTGGCCAGCTTGGGCAGGTCTTAGGAGATAACACATGTTGTGTAAGTACTCGTATGAAAATCATTCCGTATACCTTTTACATGATGAACCTTTCTCGACAGAAATTTATGATTGATACCCATGGCTGTTCACATTCTGACGATTCTTCAGTTTTAAAGTTTATTTAGTATGTTTCCAGGTTAATAATCTGTTATCTCTCAGTTACAGTCCGCAAGACGACTTTAACTTAATTGCTGGAGGAAGATTGCTGTTATTTGGTTAGTGATCCTATTGAACTTGTTTAGAGGATTGCAACTTGTCTGAATGGTTAGTGTAATTTTATTTTTCCACAACTCCGTTACTACTGTCGTTAATATTGTAATTAATAACATTTATAATTATGATTGTTCTTTTCCAATCTATAGCAAAAAAGCACTCCAGCTAGATAACTAAGAAATGTAAGAGTGAAGTCGCAACTATAAATAGGGATCAGAATGCATGAAACCAGTCCTCTCCAATCTACAGACTGTAAAGTGATGACAAGGATGGTATGTAGAAACAAAGCAGCCCTTTGATATTCAATACCAGTGTATGATGCAAGTACAGTGTTACATTACTAATATCCTGATATATTCTGCTTCAAAAATTTCCAATTCGTTCAGAACACTTAGTCTATGTAGGCCTTCTTCTCTTGTGTGAGATTTATTCCTCACCTATCGTACATATCTCCATTCATGATCAGAGTTAGTTAACAAGTCTTCAATCTACTCTTATGCAGTGAAAATTTTTTGAAAGCTTAGAAAATTTTATTGAATTCACAGTACCCAAAAATAACTCTTTTAATTGGGCAGCTAGAATCTTATGTTAAGCCTCTCATTTATGGAATACTACACTGATTCTAATAATTACATTAGACTATCTACTCAGTATTTTGTAGGGATTGTCTTCTAAATTTTTCTGGTGTAAAAAGGTTAATGAGAAAGTAGTCATCAAACATGTAACAACTTTATTTCCGTTGATGCAGAGCACTTTTCATCATGATCATCCTGTACTGTGATGGTCCACTGGTATTGTTTAACAAGATGCTTCTCTCCCTTTCAAGGTCTTTCTTCATGCATTTGCTTATGGTCTGCTTGCTGGAAATCACTATCTAAGTTGCTTTGTCCAGATCATTGTGTAGAATAATTAGCTTGTTTTCTACAAAGTGCTTGACTTCCTCCTGGAATGAGTTCTGCTCAGATGGTAATGTCCAGAAAGCAGCCCAGAAGTTACTGCATGAACAGCATAAATTTCTTGTATTTTTTTGGGTGCACATGATTATTTTGCTTGGGGGACTACATTGAAAAAATTGCCTATGTATTTGTTTTTTATTGGTGAAAATAAAGTTATTACATGAAAAGTGTCTACTTTGTTTTGCCCTGCTATATTTGTAACTAGAAATCTTGGTTTGCGATACTGTTAGACATCAGTGTAATTCATTCTGAGGTCAATTTTGAGTTCAGATCAATACTCTCAAAGTAACATGGTTAATGCCATTAAAATGTGGAAATTGTGGCTCCTGGTGGTTCATTGGTTACTATTTAGATGCAGATTTAATTCATATTGCTGATCATATTAATTAAAAATTGGATACAAATTATGACTGTTATTCTTAAATGTCAATAATATAGATGATAAATACCTAGCAATCCAAAATATTTGTGTTATAAAATGAAAGCCTTGTAATTAAAATACAGAAAACTATAAACCAAGTAATTTATAATAAAATGAAATCCCTTCAGGAGTACATAAATTCCAGAATGCTTACCTATTAGCTTGATTTTTATACAACAAATGTAAGCAAATTAAAAGGAGTTAAGATCTATCCTGAAATAAGTTAATGGAGTTACATGATGTTTAAACAAAAGAATCAAACTTCAAAAATCAAACAAAACAAAGTGAATAAATATCTCAAAGGTTGAAGGGGGTGAGCCTCTTCTCCCTGCACAAGGAAAAGCTACAGAGTCCAGTATGTTTAGATTGGACATTAGCAGTTTTTAAACCCTTTCAATCACTTGCATCTCCTACAAAGTTGCTTGAGACCACATGACTGAGATGAACAGAATTTGCACTTTTCATGCATTGCAATAGCACACATTGTATAATAGGATGCATACTTGATGGTAGGGAACTATCTATGCCATGAAATACTGTACTCTCCCTGACTTGGACTTCATATGCGGAACACCTGCTTTTTCATGTAGAACCACAAGGAGGATGAAGGTCGCCATCGAACAAGCCAGTGAACAAAATGATGATCACCTGGCTGCAGAATGCAGTAGCAGCACTTCGGTTTGGTTTGGCTGTATCCACCTACTGATCTGTGTTCAGAGTGATTTATTACGCTTCTTAGGTGGTATATCAATATATTTATCTTCATTTTAAAGGTTGCAGTATGATATGATTAAGTCGTATTCATAGAATTTTTGTTTTATAATGAAATTTAAATACCGAGTTTTGTGGAGGGCGATCTCCTTTTGTTACTTGTGTCATTCTTTAATTTAGTGGTGCTTGGGTATTATTATTATATTCAGTTATTAAGAAAATTAGCAAAAGAATCTATATTTGTTCCCAATGTTGACGTAGAATATTATTCTCTGTGATATTTGCTTGTCCCCCAAAGTACCAGAGAGGATGGGAAATGCCGTTAAGGTCCCAGACCTCAAGGAAGAGAAATATCCGACCGCACCTCCTCGTTGTGGGGGATGAGCACCTAATGGTGGCTAACGCGGCACTGGAGACCGAGTAAAGGCTGGGATAAGCTTCATCCCCATCTTAGGATGGATCTGGGCATCCTCTTGCCCATGGATCTAGAAATGGATCCTAAAGGCTGACAAGCTACATGGTTGACCAATGGCAGAGGGTGTGGAAGGCAAAAGGGAAACCACCGCACTAATGAACCATATGGTTTCCCTAGTTATATGAATGTAAGACTCTACAGCATGATGTGTTCTATATTGAAAGATTCTGGAGGTAAAAATTACCTGCAATAGGATTTCCAGGTGGGTAACACTGTGGTGCAAGAAGAAGGAAAGCAAGAGGATGGATAATAAGAATGCACTAAGGATGGAATAGGAGAACAATGAATAGGAAAGGAAAATTAGAAAACTTAAAAATTGAAATGGAAAAGAATAATATAGACCTAATGGGAATTAGCAAAGTTAGGTGGGAAGAAGAGGGAGAGATCATATATGAGGGATACAAAATGATTTAAAGGAAGGAATCAACAAGAATAGAGGAGTTGGATTTATCATGAAAAAGAAAATTGTGGATAGGATAAGCAAGATGATAACATGTTCTGAAAGGGTAATTGCTTTAAAAATAAAGATTGAACCAGTAGATACTTTGGTAGTTCAAGTGTATATGCCTACAACAACAGCAGAAGACAAGGAGGTTGAAGAGGTATAAGAACAAATCATGCAATTGTATGAAGAGAATGGAAAAGGACAAGTGAGAACAGTGATAATGGGAGATTGGAATAGGGAAGTAGGAGATGGAAGGAAATGAAAAAGTGTGGGAGCATATGGCCTTGGAACACATAATGAAAGAGGTGAGAAATTGATAGAATTTTGTGAACAACAGCAGTTTTGGATAGTTAATACTTGTTTCCAGAATTATAAGAGAAGGTTCTACACGTGGAAAGCCCCAGGGGATAACAAGCGTTACCAAATAGATTTTATAGTAATAAACCAAAGATTTAAGAATAGTGTGTACTGAACGCGAAGACACTACCTGGAGCAGATACAGACCATAATCTGCTGATAATGGATATATTCACGAGGCTTAAGTATGTGATGAGGAAAAGTCAACTAGCAAAGAAGTGGAACATGATGAAGTTAAAAGAAGATAAAAAGAAAATTGTAGCAGGTTTTGAGATGAATGATAGAAACACAAAGTTTTCTAACAATAACTTTAATAACGAACGGGCAATATACACACGCACAGCAACCACGTGAACTGTTTGTCCCCACTGCACACACACACACTAACTACTACACTCTCCGCCTTGTGGCGCTTGCTCTCCACAAAATGGTGGGGCAAAATATGGCGGAATAAAACGGGGGGGACACTCACTACATCCTCCCCTTAAAACCACATGGACGTCCATGCATGTGGTTATATTATATTATAAAGATTGAGTCTATCGGGGGTCCTGCGCCTTCTCCCTTGCTCCATGGCGGCTTCTGGTTCACTAGGTTGCTCCTGCCTCCTAGACCACCTTCTCCCTTGCAGGAGAGCTGTTCCCAGCCCATATGAGCTGGCATCAGTTCGTAGTACATATGGTTGCTGGTGGTCAGCTTGCCTCAGAATGGGTGCAGTGGTAAGGAGCTCCTTTAACGTATAGAAGGCCTCCCCCTGCTCTGCACCCCACCTCCATGGGGCATTCTTCTTGGTCAGGTCAGTCAACGGGCGAGCCACCATGGAGTAATTTGGTATAAACCTCCTAAACCAAGAGGTTGTCTGGAGAAAAGTAAGCAGCTGTTTCACATTCTGCGGGGCTGCCATTCCCACAATGGCTTCTACTTTGGCTTTGTCAGGATGTATTCCTTCAGCCATGATTCGATGACCAAGGTATTTCACCTCCGGGCGGCAGAATGTACATTTGGAGTGGTTTATGCCAAGTCCAAATTGCCGCAATCGCTCGAACACAAGCTTCAGGTCCTCCAAGTGTTCCTCGAAGGAAGATGACATAATTATCAGGTCGTCCAAATAAGCCAACGCCAAAACATCGCCGAGCCCACTGCAAAATTATCCATCAAGCACTGGAACGTGGCTGCTGCATTACGCAGACCGAAGGGCATTCGCATAAACCGATAATGGCGGAGTGGACAGATGAATATGGTTTTATCTCTATCCTCCTCCTACACCGGTACCTGCCAATACCCAGATCGTAGATTGATGGTCGACATATATCTCGTCTTCTTCACTGCATGCAGTAAGTCATCAATCCACGGCATTGGATACCCGTCCAGTATTGTTATGCTATTAAGGCACTGGTAGTCGACTCACACACTGTGGGAGCCATCCTCCTTAGGTACCAAAACTACAGGCACGGCATAAGGAGAATCGCATTCCTCGATCACCCCATCAGCAAGCATCTTCTCAAGTTCCTCTTCGAGAATCTGCATCTATGCTGCGGGCCTTTTGGTAGGGAGTAACAGAAATTGGCATCCCCTCTGTCAGGCGGATTACATGTTCGGCAAAGGGAGTTTGCTCCTTACGTGGTTGAAATAAATCTCTGTACTCCTTGATGATAACTGCAAGTCGTTCCCTCTCCGGCTGGCAAAGGCTGTGTCCCTCATCGTCCCCCAAAGATGTCACTTCCACAGCCTGGGTTGAATCACCTTGCATAGTGTTTCCCTCCACAAGGAATTGGTGACGAATTGCACCATCATTCTCAAAATGCCATTGCTGTCCTCCAAAATCAAGGACTATACCCACCTGGCGAATAAAGTCCATTCCTAGAAGTGTCTTGTTTTCCGGATGAGAGGGGATGGTGATTAATTCAGTGCGGATGACTTGATCGGTCAGCTTAATACTGCTGTCTGCTTCACCTCTCCATCTGCAAGTCTTATACGTGGGGGGACCCAAAAATAAGAGAAATTTCATTAAAACTTTTTTATTTCTCAATATTTTTACACTAAATTTTTATCACCTTCAAAGTACTCTCCATTAACCAGTATACATTTGTCTAAACGTTTTTCCCATTGTTCAAAACAGCTCTGGAACTCACATAATGGGATGTCTTTTAACCCCTCCAGCGATTTTTGTTTCACTTCTTCCACAGTCCCAAAACGTTTTCCGTATCTACCTTATACATATCCTCATTCTTTCATTCCTTTTCACACAAAGTACCACATGCTTTCTAGTCACTTTACTTGCGTTTACTGCCCTTCCTTCCCTTTTCTCCTCTGCTTTCATTGGACAAAAGCGTGCAATGTGGTCGTTTTTCTTCCCACAGGCATAGCACCAAAATTGCGATGGTCTTGGATTCGATGAGTTCATTCTCCTGTTGGCCTCAGAAAATTCCCCTCGACGTGGAACATCGTCATTCTTGCCTGGGTTGTGGTAATGCGGTTTTCTCTTGAGCACGCTTGGTGAGCTGAATTTTCCTCCGTCTTCTGGTGTTCTTCTTCCTCTAACAGAACCTGTTTCACGGTCGCCATATTAAGGTTGTTCTTTTGTGACGCCAGGATTTTCACCATCACTTCGTACTCTTTCGGGAGTCCCGTGAGACAAACGGCTGCCAATTTTTTGTCCGTTTACCCTAGCTCGTTCCTCTCCAGCATCCTATTCATATCGATAAGTGAGTTACAATAAGATATTACCGACATATCTGGCGTCTTCCTAAGGGTCGCCAACTCCCGGAGTTTCACTGCAGCACCAGTCTGTATTTTTGCAGCAAATCCTTTCAAGGTGTTCCCACGCGTCCTTCGCACTTTCGTATTCGGAAATGTTGATGATTAACTCCGATCCGAAGTACCTCATTATGATCGCCATTGCTGTGAGGTTGGTTTTTGTCTGCCTCGCCTTTTCTGCCTTTGATAATTCCGCATCCTCCAAATCAGAAAATCCTGTCACTGCCTCCCAGGCTTCCTTTACCAGTAATTCCCTCTTCACCCATGGCCGCCACGTGTTCCAATTCTTTAAATTCAACTTCTCCATGACAGCGTGGTTACCATCGGACTCCATCTCGAACACGAGGTCGATGAAAGCAAACTTCTTCTCCAAATAATTTTCCAAAAGAGTAGTATGTTTTACTAAAAGCCTGGGCCCATAACATGTTAGCAGAGTTATTAATTCAGATGAAGTACCATCGCTAAAAACTTCATCACGCCAAGGATTCGCAGGGATTCAGTAAATCAACCACTCTCGGTGACGGCTTAATGAGAACAACTTTATTTACAAGCACACTTCCGGTTTTAGAACACTTAGTTTCCTAATTACTCGCCAGGATTAACCTAGCTGCTAGTTAGTGTGTAAATTACTGCAAGCTTACAACACTATTTAATAACAACAGCATCTATAAATATAATGTAAATGATCGCACACAACAAATTACATTATTACCAATACTGTATTCACAGCTTCACCCCAGTATTGTTTGCTTAGCCCTGTGTTTTGAAGCATGCACCTTGCCTTTTCAACAATAGTCCTGTTCACCCTTCAGCTATGCCACTCTGTTGTAGCGTGTAAGAAACAGTCCTTTGGTGAACTATGCCACAGTCCTTGAGAAATCTCTCCATTTCTCTGTTCACATATTCTCGCCCATTATCAGATCTTAATGCCTTTAATTTTTCCCCACTTTGATTTTCTGCAAACACTTTAAACTCTTTAAATTTGGAAACAATTTCACTTTTCTGCTTGAACAAGTAAACAAATGTCTCCCTAGTGAAATCATCAGTGAAGGTCAGCATATATCTTGCTCCACCCCAACTCTTTTCTCTTATGGGTCCACAAATTTCAGAATGAAGTAGTTCTTGCTTTCAGGATGTCCTTGTTTTACTCTCTTGAAATTTCACTCTCGAATGCTTTCCCTCTATACATGGAATGCAAGGCTTATCATCCTTTCCTATGAATTCCACTCCAGTAGCAAGGCCCTTGGCTAATAGTTCCATAGATTTTCTGCACGAGTCCCAATCTTCTGTGCCACAATCTTCTGTTTCCATCTGGTGTGGAAGCAATATTCACTTTTTCTTCAGGAAGTAAGTCCAACTTGTAAATCCCATCTACATTACTTCCAGTGAATTGCACTTCACCTTCAATGGCACATTTGTCACTGTCATAAATCTTGCACCCATCAGTGTCAAAACTAGTCCCTTTTCCACCATTCTACTGACAGATAGCAGGTTGGTACTTAAATCAGGAACATACAAAACATCTTTAATCTCTGTAGTTTCGGAACTTCCACTACTATTGAAATCAGTATGTTCTGGCGTAACTTTGTGGAAAGCCATAATAAATTATACAACTGTAATTTTCCAGGATTTTTAATATTGGCAACCGGTTTCGTAAGAAGTTCTTACATCTTCAGGCAATAATGAAAACTTTTGCAGCAGTATATATACTATAAGAGGTTGAGGGGAAGCTAGGGGAGGGGAAAGGACATCATGGGAAAATCTGGCTTGGTAAAGAGAGAAGGGTTCCTAAACAATTGTTCATTAACCAGCACTCCATCTTTGGGGAGGTTTCTGATCTCCACTTCCTCTAGTCAACGGGAGTTCTCTTCTTGGTGCAGGCATCTTGGTTTGAAGTCGCTTTTATGGTCATTTTTGAGAAGGTGGAGGGCAAAGCTTGAGAAGGGGGGCTGCCCTCTCTTCAGGCCGTAATCTCTTTGGTGTTCAGCCGCCCTTACCTGAAGACATCTTCCAGTTTTTCCCCGATATTTGGCAGGGCAGTCCAAACAAGATAATTCGTACACTCCACTGGTGGATTCTATCGCCCTTTTGTCTTTTGAGTTCCCTAGCATCCTGAGCATATTGTTCTGGGAGCAAAATGCAGGCCTAATGTCTTCTGGGAAAGCATTGCTTAGTTGGTATGATAGCTTTCCCAGAAAGGGCAATCTTCGCCAGGTAACAGGCTTCCTGTCAGCGGGGAGGAGGCCGGGGGTGATTTTCTTCAAGGCTTCCTTCTTGAGTTCGTTTTTTAAAAGTTTCTCTACCAAAGCTGTGCTATAGCCGTTGGAAGTAGCTATTGTTTTAATTACATTTAATTCTTTTGCGAATTGGCCTTTGGAAAGGGGGATGCTTATCAGACGATGCAACATAGAATGGAGAGCCGCTTGCTTTTGGGAGTAGTGGTGGGATGACGAATTTGGGATGATTTGATCTGTATGTTTGGGTTTGCGGTAAATTTCGAAGGTTGGTTGTCCTTCGGTAATTGATATGGAGATGTCTAGGAAATTTAATATGCGGTTTTCTCCTATCTCCATGGTGAAGCTCAGGTTAGGATGGAGGGAGTTTAAATGTTTGAGGAACAGGTTCAATTGCCTGTGACTGCCGCCCCAGACACAGAATACGTCGTCCACATATCGCCGCCAGTAAAGACAATGTTTCAGTAGAGTGGTGCCGGAACTAAAGAGTTTGTCTTCTACATTGCTCATGAAGCATTCGGCGAGGATAGGGGACAAGGGCGATCCCATGGCTAGGCCTTCTCGTTGGCGGTAGAATTGATTATTGAAAACGAAGTAATTCTGCTGGAGGCAGATTCTCGTTAAATTAATAAGGTCGCTTTTTTTTTGAGTCAATTGATGCTGTAGTCAGGTGAGCTTCCACGGACAACTTTCCATAGCCATTATCATTGGATAGTATTCGTCGCTTAAGCCATTCAACATTATCACTCCCATAAATTCATCGTCAATTCCTGCATTAAGGCGTCCAACTTTTGCGTCAGTGACAATATTTCATTCAAATATCCTTCCATGGAACAGTAATCACTAAGCTTCATCCTGAACAATTTTCTAAGCAAACTTAGCCTTCTGCTTAGTCCTTTATCCTCATACGTATTTTGAAGTTAGGCAAATCTTTGATCTCGCTTTCACGTCCTTCTGAGTGTCCGCCTCCGTCCCTTCCACAACTGGCCAAGGGTCTTTTGCAATCAGGAACGTTTCCATCCCAAACTTCCAATTGTTGTAATTTTCTCTCCTGATCAACTTCTTGATGGTAGACATCACTCCTGCTCCTTGCATTGACGACTGCGAGGGTATCAGTGCAGACTCCATTATCGACGCACTATAATTTCCACCGTGAAATAAATCTTGGAAAATATGTGGGATAATCTTCTTCACTCAATGCACAAGCCCTTACAAAGCACTTAGGATTAGAAAAGCTTATTCACCATGGTGATCGCCATGCGGTCTGCATTCCACAATTTACTCGGTAAAGTTATCATCCAACCACGATATTAATCGAACTAAACAGCACCCTGGGCCCATAACCTGTTAGATTTGCTACCTTAAGGCACTTAATTTGAGAAATAATCATGATTGACACTGTTATGGATAGGGAAAGTTTAATATACCACCGCCATATTAGTACATAGGATATACAAGGGTGAGCAAGAAGCATGGTACAAAAACAAAACAAGCAATAAGGATTCATGAGAAACAAGTGAATATCAGACACCCTAATTAAATTTAAAAGATCATTCAAAACAACATCACACAGTACATAACAGTAATGAAAGAGGAAATAGAGATGGAAATTAAAAGAATAAAGAATGGGAAGGCAGTTGGAGGAGATCAAATACCAGTGGAAATTCTGAAGTCCTTGGGGAAGAATGGTATTGATCGGCTTACTTATCTGATTAATAAAATCTATGGTACAGGGGAGTGGCCAGAAGATTTACTTAAAACGATAATGATGCCAATACCAAAGAAAGGTAATGCACAAGAATGTAAAGACTACAGAACTATAAGTCTTATTTCACATGTAGGAAAAGTTATTAACAACGTTATACTAGAAAGAATGAGAAGGAAAACAGAAGAAAACTTAGAGGATGACCAGTTTGATTTCCACAAGGGTAGAGGAACGAGAGATGAGATTGGATGTATGAAGATGTTATCAGAAAGGGTGCTAGATTTGAACCACGAGTTGCGTCTGTTTTATTGACTATGAAAAAGCTTTTGATATGGTAAGGTGGGATGTCTTGTTAAGAATCTTGGGAGAAATAGGCATAGACTGGAAAGACAGAAGATTAATAAAGCAAATGTATGTCCATCAGAAAATAGTTGCAAGAATAGGGGATGAGGAAACAAAGGAAACCACCATAGGAAGGGGAGTAAGGCAGGAATACTGTCTTTCACCATGTTTGTTTCAACTTATATGCAGACAAATTAAGAGCAGAAGCTCTGGAAGACAGGATGGGTATAAGTTGAAGGAGAGAGAATAAAATACATCAAATATGCAGATGATCAGGCTATCGTAGCACCCAATCAAGAACATGTGGCTACTAGAAAAAGATTTTCGAAATGCTTCATATGGGGCTTTGTACTGTATGGAGACGAAACATTGACCTTGAAAAGAGGAGAAAAGTACATAGAAATTTTTGAAACAGCTTTGACAAAGACTGGAAAAGATTAGTTGGAAAGATGAAATTAGTAAAGAAGAGGTACTGAGGAGGATTGGGGAAGAAAGTATTCTGAAATAAATTAGAAAAAGGAAGGCAAATTGGATAGGACACATTTTAATGAAGAATGGAATACAGAAAGTGATGATAGAAGGGAAAATAGAAGGTAAAAGAGGAAGGAGTATGGAATGCTAACAGACATCAAATAAGGAAGGAAATATGTTGAGATGAAGAGAGATACCAAAGACAGAATGCTGTGGAGGCAAAAGTTTCGTTGAAACCTATCCAAGGACAGAATGAATAAAGAAGAGAAGAGATTTGCTTGTCAATATTCCTCCTACAAGCCTGCTGACATTTGTAAAGACTACTTTTACCATCTTTTATCTATATTATTGCGTAAATATAACCAATATAACATTCCTTTATTAACCAATATGATATACCTAAATACAAATATAATATACTTAAAACGCTGGTTTCCATAGTGCCATACTGCCCATCCTTTATATGAAACTCTTATCGTATACTCAGTGAGTTGTGATGCATAACTAAACGCTATCATTCAAGCTATGGATGGTTGGCTGCCTCTTTATCATTTGAGAAAATGACAAAGGCATAGAGAGAGGCAGACAAACAGTATAAGGGATGCTTCCAATCCCCTTGCTGTCAGCGATGACATTCTCAAGGGGTTGTATCGCCTTAACCAAGATATGGCTTGGGCACTTATGGAGTTGCATCCACACGTGGTGGAAGCAAGAAGGATTAGAACTTAAAGATAGATACCCTCCCACTATCTTGGCCATTCCTCTCGAGCTGAAGGCAAGTTCATGACTTATAGGAAATATCAGTAGTATTCAACTGGCATGATAACTAAAGTAAGGCATTCATCCAGGTCCTCTGTGCATTGCACTTCTTTGGGCAAGGGAGCTCCCAAAAGGGTGCTGGTAGTGATAGCAACCTTGGGCTAAGTCAAAGCAGTGTTTCCACTGTCATTGAGGAAGCATCACTGAACTCTCCTGTAGTGCTGCAGAAATTGTTAAGATTTCCTCTGACTTCAGGGGAAAGACATAGGTAAAGACAGAAGTAAATAACAATTTTAAAATTTTTTAAGAAATTTTATTTAACAATTAATTTTTTGAAGCAATCAACTTTTCTACGGGAACTTGTCGTGTCTGTAAAGAAAGAGAACACACATGAGAAATTATCAGCTTATCTCTCTCCACTCAAATTTTTTTATTGAAAAGTCTTTCCACTCCTTGAATGAGTATCTATGGTCCGCTTCAAGATTCCAGTCAGTATGGAGCGCTTACGGGGGAAAAATTCAATGTAAATTGCCATAAGCGAAGAAGTTAGCCTCGCGCCGGGTCACCTTTATGCAGGGCTACGGATTCGGACGGGTATAATTAAGATTCATAGTTTACATTGACCGATTCAAACTTAATTTCTGATTAAATTCGACTGAAAGTAACTTTATCAACACAATAGTGAAAATTTTACGCTGTTATAGCTAGAACAACAAAGTTAAAAGCAAAAATTGAATGAATTGCCGAATTTTCACCCGTGAACATTTTTGAAACTGCCATTACTCTCTTACAATACAACATAAAATGCTGATTTTTTCTTCCATTGCTCATTGCATCATCTGAATGCATAAAAGTTACATGAGATTAATTTTAGAGCAACCAAATCTTAGTAAAAAATTATTTAATTGGAACGTAACTCAAGAAAAAATTCATCGTGCAGTCCAATTTATACGTCGCCTAAAACTTTTTGGTTTCTCACGTGAGGAAGAACTTTTCTCGAGAGAAATCGAGATAAATGTTGTAATTTTCATTTGCAGTTTGTTTCGATGCAATATCTTGAATAGAACTTGAGTTTTTGACTTTCATATCTAAGAGTGTAATTCGCTTCGCGCTTCGAATCGCCAACGCTTCGAAACCTCACAGCTTTACTGCGAACCGAAATCGAGGAAAACCAGCCGCAGTTGATAATAATTTAGTATTCATTATTTTAAAGTAAAATAAATTTTTAATAAATTTTTCAATGATTTATTTTTAAGTGAATATATTTTGACTTTAGACTGGATAAGTAATTTCAGTCACGTCAGAATCCCCTTTGACACGCACCGTTGAATTGTTATGTTTTCGGTCGGTACGTTAGATCGATAAACTTATATTTTTAATTGCAGTAAGTTCATGAGCTTAAGGAAATGTATATTAAGAAGGATGATTTTATCCCAGCATTCTCTTTAAAGATATTCTTTTTACTTAAGAAGAAATTGAATATTTAGGTGCCCGAGTGCATACTGGGTTCCTTAGCTTAGGGTTCCGATGTGCTGGAGCGCATGACGTTCATCGTCAATGGAAGATAAATTTTCCGCAGGCTGGAATTTTTTTCCCTTTCCAGACCGTTTTCACAGCCAAACAAAGCTATCCCTGGCTCTTCATCTTGGCGGTCCTATTAGTGCAATAAAGTAGGGTATGTATTTGACACGTGTGCAAGCGTCTCACGAAAAGTGGTCGTAACAGCAATATTTTCCTTCGGAGAAAAAGTGAAGGGAGAATTGACAAACAATAGCAACCCTTAGCTGAGTGCTCTCGTTTCCATCACCTATAGCTTTGAGGGATTAAGAATGGTAATCCTCAGCTTTCCGCGATGCCTTTCTTAAGACAGCTGCATTGAGTACTCCTTCAATATTTAGAAAAATATGCGTAGTAAGGGTTTTTCGTCCAAAGAATTCTTTCACCTTTCCCTTTTTATTACTATCCTGCCATTGCTTGTACTTCCATGAGATTTTTAGCTAAAATAGAGCTCAGTTGTCCTTTTCCATTCGTTCGGAGGAGTTCTATCAGTGTTTTGTGCTAGTTTGCAGCGAAAAAGGAGTTATCATTTGCACTGGTTTTTTTGAGTTTTGCGCAAGTGTTACTACATACTCTTGTTGAAAATATTAGTTTATCCGTTTTCTAACTTCTTTTGTTCATTATATCTGCACTGAATCCTGACGAGAGATTGAGTACGTTTGATTCCTTTTCATCGGATCATCATATTCTTCTGTCGCATATGTGCCGCCAAAAACTTTGTGAATAGTAATTATTATTTTTCGTGAGGTGAATTTCTTAAGTATTACAAACAGTGTATTTGGCCGTTTTTACGAGTGCAGACGAGCAGTTAATTTTATTGATTTCATCATATATTTAAGTTATATAAATTCAATAACAGTCATTCAATAATGGCCGAAGTAGAAAAGAAAAAGGTCAGAGGAAGGTTGCGGAGCAAAGAAAAAGACGTAATTTTCAACGTTTACAAATATTTCACGACTCAAATGAACGTGAGCGAGGCAGTGAGGGAAACGAGTAAAGCTACTGGATGTTCCCAAAGAGCAGTTTATAGAATAAAAAAGGAAGGAAGCCAAGGAAAATTCCATACGCCTAAAAAAAAGTCGGCACACAATAAGTACACGCTCAAGGCGTATGATGGTGTTGTTAGATCATCTGTAAGGCGTATAGTACATGATTTCTTTTTCCGTAATATTCCACCTACAATTAATAGTGTTTTAGTTGCCGTGAATAGTGACGATTCGTTGCCACATTTTAGTAGGACGACCCTTTACAGATTGCTAAAAGAAATAGGATTTCAATACGAAAGAAGAGGAAGAGACAGCCTCTTAATAGAGCGTGATGATATTATTATGTGGCGTCATCGTTATTTAAGGATGATAAAAAAGTTTAGGCAGCAAGGAAAAGCAATAATATACACGGATGAATCATGGGTAAATGTTGGCCACAGTGTATGCAGAGCGTGGAGAGATAAAAATATAAAAACTGCTCGCCAAGCATTTTGTGAGGGAATGAGCGTTGGACTAAGGGCACCTGCAAGTCGTGGTCCTCGATTTGTGATGGTGCATGCAGGGAATGAAAGCGGTTTTGTGGAAGGAGCCGAACTGACTTACCTGTGCCAAAAAAATACAGCAGATGCGCACGAGGAAATGGACGGGGACAAGTATGAGAAGTGGTTTACAGAAAATCTGCTGCCGAATACACCCGAAGGAGCAGTTATTGTAATAGATAGTGCATTATACCATTCAAGAAAATGCGAGGCAATACCCTCAACATCCTGGAGGAAGGGGGAAATAGCCGATTGGCTTAAGGGTAAGGGCAAGGAAGTGGAGGATACGTCACTTAAAAGGGAATTATTGTACATTGTTTCCCAGGAAAAGGCAATGTATGACAAATATAAAATTGATGAGATAGCAAAGGAGATGGGGAGGGAGGTGTTACGACTACCGCCTTACCACTGTGAACTGAACCCTATTGAATTGGTATGGGCTCAAGTTAAAAATTACATCAAAATGCATAACGTAACCTTCAAGAAGTCTGATATTTTACCAATTATTAAGGATGCATATAAAATTGTAACAGTCGACAATTGGCGAAATTACGTTAAGCATACTATGGAAATAGAGAAACGAATGTGGGAGGCAGATATGTTACAAGATGACATAGCTGAGTTGGTGATTCAAGTTAGCCCAACATCGTCATCATCTCCCTCATCGTCATCATCAATGCCGACATTGGATCCAGGAAGCACACAACCTGGAACTTCCGGCAGCGCAATTCCAGGTGTGTCGCCGTTGCCAGACGATTCGAGCGACGATTAATGGTATGTATATAAACAATATGAATGATAGAAATTCTACCCAAATCCGGAGATAAATAAGGTACAAACCCAACTATATAACTTTTTACAGTAGAAGAGCAAGGATCATAATCCAGCATAATTTCGTAACCCTACGATTGCTTTGCGAAACCCTTTTGCCGTGTTACCAATAATTAATTTCCAGTTTAAATTTTCGGATACAGGAAATTCTCATTAATGAGAATATTTTCAACACAAACCTACTGAATATCATTAACTTTGGCCGGCTTTCCTCAATTTCGGTTTGCTGTAAAGCTGTGAGGTTTCGAAGCGTTGGCGATTCGAAGCGCGAAGCGAATTACGCTCTTAGGTATGAAAGTCAAAAACTCAAGTTCTATTCAAGATATCGCATCGAAACAAACTGCAAATGAAAATTACAACATTTATCTCGATTTCTCTTGAGACAAGTTCTTCCTCACGTGAGAAACCAAAAAGTTTTAGGTTTATAAATTGGACTGCACGACGAATTTTTTCTTGAGTTACGTTCCAATTAAATAATTTTTTATTAAGATTTGGTTGCTCTAAAATTAATCTCATGTAACTTTTATGCATTCAGATGATACAATGAGCAATGGAAGAAAAAATCAGCATTTTATGTTGCATTGTAAGAGAGTAATGGCAGTTTCAAAAATGTTCACGGGTGAAAACTCAGCAATTCATTCAATTTTCGCTTTTAACTTTGTTGTTCTTGCTATAACAGCGTAAAATTTTCCCTATTGTGTTGATACAGTTACTTTCAGTTGAATTTCATCAGAAATTAAGTTTGAATTGGTCAATGTAAACTATGAATCTTAATTATACCCATCCGAATCCATAGCTCCGAATAAAGGCGACCCGGCGCGCGAGGCTTTGCCTTTCTCCCATAAGACAATACTGACTGGAATCTTGAAACGGACAATAGAATATTATAAAAATGATTTGTATAACAAAATGTCTTGATTTCTCGTTTGAATAGTGTTGTATTGATATATTCTTATTCAACATTCTAAAATTGTTTACTATTAAATGTAAATCATGATATAAAAGCTTCATATACATGGTTTCTGTATACTTATATGGATTAATAAAATATTTTTAAGAGAAATTAATTTTTCTCAATCTAATTTCCATTTAAATACAGATGCCTTACCTTAAACTTATGAGAGATCGCATAATAGCCAGCATCTCTCTGTCAGCCGACTGCCTCTTCTAGGTGGCGTTTTCTATGGCTGCCACCAGCTCTGTCATCTTCCCTACATTTTTTTCCATGGCCCCGAGTACCCTAAGCGCAGCTGGGTTCAAATCTGGGGAACATGAACGTTATTTCATTAAAAGACAAAAGTGTAGGCTGTCAGAACTTCATTAAATTAAACAAGTTTTGTTAATGAAGGGAAAGGACTGCATCCCATTAAACTGGATGTTTAATTCATGGATAAACAGCAGTTCTTACAACTGCCATACTTGCATTTTGGTGGTCTTATTTTTAGATACATATTAATATATCTACTATGACTATCATATCATTGCAAAATTTTTAAAGTGAATTACATACATTGACAAGATTAATTTTTGCATTACTTTTTATCATCAGCACTTGCTTGCAAGCATGTTAAAGCAGCAGATATTTGAATTGAAGTAAAATTTGATTAGGAGGCTGTCTGATGCATTGTCATTAAATTCAAGTGAATAAAATTACAAGCGGCTGTAACCACAGTGGCAATACTCACCAACGTTATCCAGCCAAAAGGAGAATTTTCTTCCCCCTCTGTTGAGGGACTTCCTTCCCTTGGGAGGTATGGGTACTGGATTTAAGGGTGGAGAAGGTAGAGGGAGTGGGAGGAGGATGGGCAGAGGAAACTCCTCAGGAATGGCCAGTCACTTCCTGAGGAAGTGACTGGACTATTATTAATACCAAATTTTTTATTCAAAAACTTGATGTATTAAAACATCAAATTTTACAAAATCTTGATAATAACACTAACAAGGAGAGACTCTCACTTTTGTCCGGGGATTTTGATGAAACTTTCTGCAGTGTTGCAGTAAGTAGAATAATGAAAAAGTGTGACGGCGTTCGTCTGAATAGGCCTTAGTTTCGATGCAATAAATAATTGAAAATTGATAACCGGAGTATAGGCAACCCCGCAATACACGCCCATGCTCGCCGAGTATGCATGAAAGAACGCGACATTCTCTGGTATATTTGTCATTAAATTTTTCTTTTCGTTCGTTAAATTCTTTCCTTGACTTTTTAATAATAATAAATAGTATGCTCAATTTGTATTCCTGTTAAGTAAAGTTCATAAGCGATATTTTTCCATTGAAGGTAGTTAACGACTATCCTAAGAACATAAAAGGAGCTTGCATTCAAGTAATTTAGAATTTCGCATTCATAAATAGCGATTGATTTCTAAAATTTTATATAATAAACACCATTTTCTTTATATTAAAGTTTTATTTTATTTATATTTTCGCTGTGTAACTGTATGCTAACTTTGCATTCTACCAGAGCGTTCTCTCATTTTTTAGCCGTTCACCATATGGTTGATATTCAGCAGAGTGTGTTTTTTCTTTGTCAACTTAAGTGTGAGCCATATAATTCATTTGTTATTTTTAAATTATAGCCAAAATAGAAAAAGTAAAACCATCATTTAGTTAGGTTTTAGGAAGGATGATTTTTCTTTTCGGAAAGTCGTGATTTAGCTTTCCATTTGTATTTTGTTTCGTGGCAGATTCAGGTTTATGCCGCATGGGGGATACAGAAAACTCGTTCCAGTAGTTCATTTCGTAGGTGAGGTTGGACCGTGCCGAATGCTCCTTGCAGGTAAGAGTTTTTGCAGCATTGAATCCAGGTGTTTCTGAAACGGAGTGGCTCGTCGCAGACATGGAAAAAAGGTTTGTATCCTAATATAATTACTATTACAATTGATTCTCGCAAATACTAAACTGAGAATTCTTTAAAATATAATGTCCGCGTTAAACCCAGTTTGACCCCTTGAGCCACGCGATTTTAGTTTGTGAAACGTTCATTCCTGTTCCTTTGTTACGTGAATAGTCATGTTTTTGATTAAATAAACACATAATGCGAATCCTTTCTCTTCCACTTTCAATGAGTACGATCCTGTAACCCTGTCGTAGCTGTTTCGCCCTGCGCTGGAGTTGTGCATTTGACCTGATGTTTCCAACAAGCTTAGGCACTGGAGCATCTCATATTAAACGGTGCGCATCATTGGATTATTTTGGACCACAGGCTTTTAATATGAGGTAGCTCCAGTTAAGGAGAAAACCGTTTATTTGGCAAATTTAAAAAATGTATCTGTGAGAAATTTTGTCATGCATGATTATTTATTTCAAGGACGGAGTAAGCAGAGGAAGAAGACCGATGGAGATTTGTATCTGGGCATTCTTTGGTAGGTGGCTGGAGTTCTTTTTATTTGTTACGTCCACCACCTCTGAATTCCGATGCAAGATACGGTAAGTGTTTTCAAATTCTGAAGTGAGTTCTATGTGTCCTTAAGTTCCTACTTCATCTTTACATGAATGTTTTCTCGTAATGGTAAAATTCCAACCCATAACTTGTTATCGTTTCAGTGAAATGACTTTAGCCTTGTAGCCGAGGATATGCGTCAGAGCCTTCCGAAGGAGTGAAGGTGGGGCGACCCACGCCGTTGGCGGTCCGACACCTCAGGTAGTCGATGCATTTTGAGACTCTCGAGTGAAAGTTTACCTATTATTGTTTATAATATTTATTATTACATTTATTTATTATTATTATCATTATTATTATATTCATTCTTATTTATCACTTTATTTATTTATACTTACTACAGTCTATATTGCTATTAATGTCCCGAAATTTAATGCTAGTTAAGTAAGTAGAGTATTTAGCTCTATATTTGTATCTTGATTGCCTTAACGGCATTTCGCTTATTAAGATGTCTCTAAATTGGTATTGAATAATTCGTTTAATTTCCAAATTTAGAAATTAATTTTTTTAGATTCATCTATTAGAGCAATCTTTTCCGTAGAATTTTTATATTTAGGCATTGATATCAATTAGTATATCAGATTTTTCCAAGCTTTGTTATCAGAGTTTTCTCGCGGAGTGATCAACTTCTACTGTTCGAGAGATATTTTAGAAGGAAATAGCCTCTCATGTTATTTTCTGAATTTAGATACCTGTCGATTGTGTATATAATATGACGAAGCGTCTGTATAATTGCAGACGTACGTTTGAATCGCTACATGTTAAAGACGTTATTTTATATAATATAAACCTTGCCTTGGTCAGGGGTCACGAATGATTTTGAAAGGCGGGCCGCGTAAGTTACACACACAAACTAAACTGTCTGGATCTAAATAGTCATTTCATAACTAAAATATTATAATTACTGATGAGAAGGAATGCTGGATATTTAGGAAAGGTGGAGTAATTTCCTAATTAATTGAGCAGAACTTAATTTTCGGTTTTACTACCACATGGTTGTTTTTACCTGTAATAATTGGCACTTGAAATCTGTAGTGTCTTTCAAAGTGATGTTTCAAAGAGGAAGAGAATTGTGAAGCTTGGATGGGATCGATTTCTAATGTGATTAATTAATACAGCCAAAAAAATTGAAGATATCGTACTACTACTAGTTTCCTTTTGTTACGTTCTACTTCTTTTTACATCTTAATACAGCCAAAAAAATTGAAGATATCGTACTACTACTAGTTTCCTTTTGTTACGTTCTACTTCTTTTTACATCTTCTTATCGGTTTAGTTTAATATATTAAAGCTCATTTTTGTAAATTATCTAATCTGCAAGTTGAAATGGAAAGTAACGTTTCAGGCAAAACTATGTTAGGTTATCCTATTAGATTTGTTTATTAAAGGCTTCCAAACTATGGTTATACAACACACCGTGTTTATTGTATTTTATATACGTGAATCTAGACACTGCAAGGAATTCATATATTTTAAAATATTTTTATTTTATATAGTTTATTTCAATTCATTATATGGTTTGCAAATCTTGTTTTTTGAAATAGAAATGTACGTTGA
Source organism: Pachydiplax longipennis (assembly GCA_036926295.1). Lineage (NCBI taxonomy): Eukaryota > Metazoa > Arthropoda > Insecta > Odonata > Libellulidae > Pachydiplax > Pachydiplax longipennis. Next base: position 38,180,557 of record JAVFKF010000009.1, on the reverse strand, counting down.
TGCAACTATTAGGGGAATAGCACTTATCGATAGTGCAGTTTGCAGTGACAAGTACTGCGGCGGTTTTTGTTCTAACATAAAAAAGAGAGTTGAGAATATAAAAAAATAATTTACACAGGTTTTATTTCGGTGGTTTGTTAGTGTTATATTCAAAGTTAGAATTTATTACAATTTATCACCATGATGAAGAATAAAGCAGAATTCTTGTTTGACTTGCAAGAAGTTTGACCATCATAACTATTTTATATTTTTAGGAAAGCCGTATCTTGTTTACTTGATTGAAAGAGAGGACGTCGAATCCTTATGGACATCTGAAGTAGTCATAGTGAAATCAACTGAGCTCAGGACATCATAGCGCCGAACACCTGACCAGATGGAGAAGTGAGCGCCATCCTCTAAAAACGAAAAGTTATCACATAAGAGAAGCGGAATAGGTTAGTATGTGTAATAAAGGCTTCAACAGCATAGTCACGCTAAGATAACGATTGCAGTAGTCTTAATTCTAACTATTTCGAGTTGCGCATCAAAAATTTTGTCCTAAACCATTATTTTGTAAAACTGCTTTCGTGGCAAACTCCGTTTTAAATGTTTATGGTTTTAACACCCTAAATTTGAAATCCTCGACGTTACGCAATACTAAAGTTGTTTGTGAATTGTAAATTCATTCAACGCGTTTACAACATTAGTTGTAGATGTTCCTAATCGTAGATAGATCGGAAAGTTTAGTTTAATTTAGCGCTTTTATTTCAATTCGTGATAAATTTTTAGAATTTCTTTTTGAAATTTCGAAACCTTCGGATGACATGTCGATGATTAGATGTGAATGCTTATTTATACTTCCGCGCTCTGAGACGGTTGCTTCTCTCTTATTTACATTTTGACGCCTGCTCATGGTGATGAGTAAGCATTGAAAGTTTTTGATAAGCATGGAATGAGTCATATTTTGGAGTTGCTATGCTATCGATTCAACGTAACCCGGTAATATTAATATTGAAATTATTCTCTCCCGTTGGGGAAATTCAGGATATCAATTGTTGGGGTAAGATCACTCTTTATTCCGGTGATTTCAACGCACCGCTTGTCACGATGTGGAAGTTAGTAATAATTGGCGCTCAAAGATATATTAGGGCAATAATGTACTATTAAGGTTATGACGTTTTCTATTTGTCACTATATTTTCCAGGTACTCAGATGTCACGGTGCCCACTTGTTCCGGCTACTACTATAAGACGTCTGAGATGGAAATCTTCTGAATGCTGCAGCACAACTGAGTGCGAAAGGACCAACGTAGCACATGAGGACATGAAAATTACTATCATCTTGATGCTATTATTACTTGATAATTATGCATACTTGTTATTATTACAATTAAAATTGTATCAAAAAAGCAATTTGATGTTTCTGAACATGTTTCCTGTGTACTAGCTAAGAAATAAATTCCGAAATTTGTTATTTATAAAAGAATTATTGTATGGATTGATTAAATGTCCTCTATTTTAATTAATACTGGAATATCCAGTATTTTAGGAAGAATTGCATTTAATTTAGTATTTTTCAGATTTAAATCGACAGTAGTAATAAGGTACCGATATTATATAAACTATGAAAATTACGGAATGACGGCCTCAAATTCAATTCTGGAAAAAATTAGATAAAACAAAAACGTCTTATGCAGAGTAAAACGATAGTAATTTTGCAATTTTACAAGTTAACTACTTAAAAGTACTTAAAATGGACGAATTTTCAAGAAATATCTAAATTATCAATTTTTAATTTGAAATTTGCGCCTAGACAACACAAAATGCATCTTGGGTGTAAAATTATATTTACGATAGTCATTTTAATAGTGACAATGGAGACTATAAGAGAAAGGAATAACAAATTCAAAATGGCTAAATTTCGAAGAATAGAGTTCTGAAATAAAATACAAAATTTGGAAATTTTGAATCCGCGCCCAAACCGCAACGTCACAGTGTCGTCATGAACTTTCGCTTTCATGCCAAGGTTATTGGGCCCAAAGGGTTAAACTCGGAGAGCTTGTTCGTAAATTTCGAAAAAAGGGTTAAAATTGCTGGTTTTGACCTTGAATGACCTCTAAATTCTGAATTCGTCCTTCAAAAAACGCCGGGAAATTCCGCAAGGTTATGAGGGCGCTGCATGTACACTGCAGTAAGTAATTCATAACATTTATTATCACTCGCCTTGTAGCAAATGAGGTCTTGGTGTAGTGGATGACACTCTGTTTCTCACGTAGAAAGTCAGGGTTCAAATCCTACAGATGTCAATATTTTTTTCTTTTCTATTATTTTTATTTACCGATTTCTATCATTTCCCTATGATTGCGTGATCTTTGGCTCTTGTAAACTTTCACAATTCAAACTTAACGAGCAATATAATCAAGTTATTTCCTCCGCTACCCAGTTTTTCAATGCATGACTGTTTAAAATTAAATTGATTAATACTAACCCTTATATTCTCCATTTAATTAAATCACTTTTTGATCGCCGGTTCATTCTAAGGCGATTATCTTGCATAACTTTGGTTAATGATAAATCGAGGGTATTAGAAACAAAAAATTAAGGTCTTCTTAATTTTTATTGATATTAATAATAATACATAAGAAACACATCAGACTAATAAGCAAGATACATTGTGTTTGTAAAAGTAATATGTCAAATAATTCTCATAGATCATTTTCAGAGTTCTAGGTGACAGGATCATTTTTACTAATTCATTTCGATTATTCCATCCCCTGATAATACTCGTATATACCTGTAAAGATGGTTGAAATTAAAATGAGTAACAAACATTAGATGTTCACACAATATATTCAGCAAAATTCTATTAGGATATTTAAACATGAACGCAGGCAGAATGATGGCTAATGAGAACCTTCATAAAAAATTGAATTCCAAGTATAATTTTCATCCTCTGTTACATATTTATAAAGTCTTGTTAAAAAGAAGCTTTACGAATCATATAATTTGCTCATAACGCATAGTTTTCCACGTATTATTATTTAAGTTTCTAGGTATTTCATCAAAACTCTCCAAAATCATGTTAAAAATAATATGGCCAAGATGTTTTTCTTTTTTATAGGCAAGATTAAATTCATATCGTACATGTACAAACGCAAATGAATTAAATAAAAAAATTCCGTATCTACTCCAATCTATGTCCAAAGTGCAAAATAGCGTAAAAGTAATCTATCTAAAAAAATTCCCTCGTTAATAACTTCTAAACGATTCAAATTATTTCAACCCGACAATATACCACGTTTATAAACTTACCCATATGTTGCAGATGAGTTTAAATTCTTAGAGAAATATATGTACTGCAAATTATCATAACGTTATTCAAATCTTTTCCTCTAGTATAGTAGTAGTAGTATATATAATTTCAAATTATGAATCACGAATAAATTAAGTGCTTTTTATCAGTGGAATTGACAAAACTGGTTTGTCATATCATTATATAGCAAAATTTTAGTAGTCCATTAACTCTCGGATAGTATTTTTCATACTTCGCCAGGTACTTACTATGAATTACTCATTACTGACTATGAATTATTTATTGATCATCGCTTAAAATAAATATAATGCTTATTAAATAATTATTTAAATTGATTTTTGGATTTTGTTAACACCGCATTAATTGCATACCTTTCGTTTCTCAAAATTATCGAAATTATCAGATCATAAATGTAGTGCCAAATTATTTATATAAGTAAAAAGTTGGCATATAAAAATCTTAAATAGCTTATGTTTTATCAAAGGAAGTATATCGCCTGGGGTTATATGGACCCCACGAAACCAATCAAGGGTTAACAAGGATTAATTGCTTCCATGAAGTGGTGCTATAGTCTTACCGAAAAATTTAGCAGATCTCTTAGTTTCTTCTTTCTATGATATTAGATAATTAAAACCCTTGCGAAGAACGAGTAATTTCATAGTTCTAAACGTATTTTAAAAATGCCCGCGGCGAGTTGTTCCCGCGGCGAGTTGGGCCCGCGGCGAGTTGGCCCCGCGGCGAGTTGGCCCCGCGGCGAGTTGGGTCCGTGGCGAGTTGGCGGCGGCGAGTCGTCCTAGACCCGCGGATTGGTACGTTATTAACATGATTTTCACGGGAGAAATCACGGTTCTCACGAAAAATAATTAAAGATTTCTGACATAGCGCATACCATTGAAACCGCGAATTAAAATGTACGACGTTCGCTGCTCTGATAACATATATGCGAAGGAAATATGAGCGAGGATATGCAAATCAAAAGTAAGACATGCATTTTCATAACTTTATTCAAATTATTAACTTACATCAGAATGTATTTCATGACAAGGATATTTATCATATTGACACAAGAAAAAAGGCAACTACTGCAAAATATAATGCTTCGTGAAGGACGATCCTCATCCCTCGTCTGCTAACAGGCCACCAACCCAAAGCCCCGGCCCATGCCAAGATTCCCTCTGCCGCCGAGCGAACTTCCGTTAAATGACGCCTACCGGCACTCGGTACCCACCCTCTGCAAAGAAGTGCACCAACGATGAATTGGCGACCCAGCCGATGTTCCATTCTTATTGACTCATAGTCAAAGTCTGAATATAGTCAAATCCTCAACGACTGAGACAGGGATTGTCTCACTGAGACGGGAGTGAGCACCTGCTACCGGAAGGACGGACAGTTCGTTGGAAATCCCTCAAAAGTGATGATACTGCGAATAATCGAAAAAGTTACGATTATAATATACATTTATGAACATTAAAAATAAATTTCTACTTGCTGCTTCCGGTGACCTGTGATCTCTAGCAATAAGTCAGAAGAAGATTGTGCGCTAAATAATATAAAGTGGAGTATCTCCTGTTTTAGCCGGGAAAACTTACCAAACACTAGACGTCTTAGTTTTCCCGTTACACCCCCTCGCCACGATGAGGCAACAGGAAGGATTTGAGGGGGGGCATGCACTACTCTACCATGCCGTTACTGCAAAATGACATGTTAAATGGGGAAGTGCAAGGGATTCAAACGTTAGTTAATGAAACTACATCTAACTAACTTCTAAATATTAAATTTGTTATCTAATTACTAATCTTCTGATCTACTAGCTGATGGTAGAAGCTGAAAAGAAAAGAACACATGGAAATGCACTGCACTTTCGCGGCAAGAATATTCGTGAGACAGCGAACAACTAAACGCGGCCTTCGAAACTTTTTCGAAATAATCTTCTGAAAAAAGCCTCGAAGGCTCAGTTTTTACGCAAAGTCTCCGAAAACATCTATCGCGCTAAAATCAAGATGAACCTGAAAGAGTTATTTCGGCAGACAAAAATCAGTCAAAAAAACAGCAGAGAAATATAGCACTCAATATATAAAGACATAGAACACGCAAAAAATCGGCACTTTTACGCTCAGTCGAGAAACCAAGCGTAATTCGATGAAAAATAAAATACCCTTCAAAATCAATGCATATTAATATCGCAATTTGATGCATTGGTGGAGAAACCATGCGTCACGTCGTTCGAATATTTCGAGCTAAGATTCGCTGTTAAAGAAACCCTTCGCGTTTTCCACTGAGGAAAAAATTCGCTAAGAGAATGCTTCCCTGGGAAGCTCCGGTAATAATCGGCTAAGAGAAATCACTCTAAGAATCAGCCCCAGCTCTAAATGAAGCTAAAGATGAAGTGTGGGTGTTGGTGTGTGTGATACAGACAGGCTCTCGATACAGAGCATTTACAAAATTAATAAATTTCACTTCCCCAGTCCATTTCAAGTCCAGTTAGGGTTCACTGATATTAAGCAAATCTAATGTGAGATATTACAAATTTAGTGTGTTTCAAAATCTGCTATTTAGGTTGGGTGACCTGGAAAAGATAAAAAAAATTATTAAAGGAAGGAAAAACTTAAGCGCACCATTTAATCTATTCAAGTAATACGCGCTGTTTGAAAAAAAATTACTGAAGAAATTGCAACAAATTAGGAACTAATACATTAGGGATGCTAATAAGAAGAAAGAGTTTCGATTTGAGCTGGGATTCCAGAATCGCTAAGGTTAAGGAACTGTACTCTTACCTGGTCACCGTGTGTGCTTCACGCTGGCTGAAAGAGAAGTGGTCGAGACCGTCCTCAATTTGGTCGGCCCAAGAAGACAAGCAGCGCACCCTTACGGTGGTTGTATAGTCAGGGAGAAATGAAGATCGTTTGGCGAAAATCGTACTCTATCGATAAAATTTTACTTATTACCATAGATTTGACGGGCGGTGATTTTATCAGTTATTCATTCTTTCTTATGAATGCACCGAACATTCAAGTTATTTATTTTCTTTGAACTAAATATATTTAACTAATAACCCCACACATGCACTTAAAATAAAATCAGCTTACTTCTGAAGGGTCGTTGAAGGACTCAATTCAAGGAATTTAATTTTTGTTCAAATAATTTTAAATAAATAATTCTTAAATTGAAATCATTTTTATCTATTTAATTTTCCGTAGACTGCATTTTCTTCATCAACGATCATTTTGCCTCTGTTAACATCCAATGTGGAATATTCGAATCGGAAATCCGTGATAATCTGACCCATGTGGCATTTTTCAAATTATGATGTTTATTGACCTTTTACTTATCGATGGAATTGATATTCATAACCGTCCTTCGAGAAGTGGGTCGTAATAGGATGTTATCATTCGATCGATCAATCTTCTATGTTGAAAAAATTCCTTTGGTACGGGATAACCAAACAAAACAATTCTTAATCAGAAGTATTCTTCTACTAAAATAAAACTTCGAAACAGTAATAGCTCGCATATTTACTTGCCTGAATATTTCCTCCCGTTTATAAGATTGATGAATAAAGCACTTTCATACATTCACCTGGTGATTTCCATTCCCAAAATCCATAGCTGCTCCTTCTTAACTTAGAATATGTTATGCTGACGAGTACCACAATGGCAAATAACATCCAAAGCCAAAGTAAGGCATCGTCGGCTTGTGCATTGGTGATATATTGGCTGTGGTCTGGGTGGGATTTGCAAAACATCTTCTTCGCAAAGGAGGCGAAATAACTACCCGCTGCATTCCCGGATACGAACAAGAAGGAAGATGAATGCTTGGATATTGTTCTTCCGATTAACTTGTAATTTCAATCTGAATCGGATTCATTAACTCTCTGCATTTTCACCCCCTAAAGAACTACATCAGGAGGTAGGTGAGATATGATTTCGAATCTGTTGACGTCGAAAGCAGAAAAAAAACGCAGGAATTCAGTGAAGGCGTTTATAATCAAGTATTGACCTCCTTCAACAAAAACTAGACCCAAGTATTCCTTTTATTTCGTCATCCATTGAAACTTGAAGGTGAAAGATTGTCTTTTATCTACGCAAATGGTAAAGCATGAGGGACCGTTCTTACTCTAAACAGAAAACGTAAGGTCTCTATCTAACATGCCATATAATATATTAAGATTTGTTTATTCGAGGAGTTGTCTCTCCACAGTTTTATCCGATTTCAAGGAAATCAAAGAGGAAGGAACTGGATAGCACTGTTAAATGAATATAAGAACAGATCCATATGTAATTGAGCTAAGAAAATCTTTTTTATTAGTTGCTAAGGGGGAGTTACACCCCTATCATTAGAGACAATATAGTACCTGGAGTGATAATACCGCAATTTGGCAACCTCTTGCGCTCTATGAGAAGATACTCCGTTGTTTGCGTGGAGTACTCATGAACTCTCGAGTTACTAAAGAATTGCAAATGGTAACTTAATAATATATGAATTATTCTAGATTTACCTTCTTAAGAACGGAAAATACGTTACCCGAATTCTTTTTTCCGTATTGATTCAATTCCTAATTGATTATTTTCTCTGAATAACCAGACATTCGAGTCAATTTGGCAGCTATATTTCCATCGTCACATTAATTTATATTTCAAAATTGAGCTGCAGAAAATTATCAAAAAATTAATTTAATTAAGAATGCTACTCTTCCACGAACAAAATCCTATTAGCGATCACGTGGACAGAGTACATTCGCCATCCCTTACGGTTATCAGATTGAATTTACAGAAGCAGACAAAATAAAAAAAATATTTATTGCGATCGATCAATTGAACTTCCCAAACGCTTCCGGCAGCTACGGATCGGTACGCTTACAACAATATTATTCGCGAGATAAATCACGGTTCTCTCGAGAAAAAAATAGATTTCTAACAGCGCATACCATTAAAACCGCGAATAAAAATGTGCGACGTTTGCTGATTTGATGCGAAGAATGAACATATATGCGAAGGAAAACTAAGAAAGGATGTGCAACTCTAAAGATATACATTTCCATTATTTATTCAAATTATTAAGTTACATAAGAATAATATATTACATGCAAAGGATCTTGACCATATAGCCACCAGAAAAGAAAAACTACTACAAAATATTATGCTTCGTGAAGGACGATCCTCATACCTCGTCTGCTAACAGGCCACCGACGCAAGCTCATGCAATGTTTCCCTCCGCCGCCGAACTAACATCCGTTGAATGACGCAACCCAGCCTTCAGTATCCACTGAAGAAAACTGCAACAACGGGGAATAGGCGACCAAGCCGATACAGAATATTCCATTCTTCTTGAGTCAAAGTCAAAGCCTGAATGTGGTTAGATCATCCATAGTAGAACATCGGCGACTGAGTCAGGGACAGGTTCAGAGGGACTAAAGTGAGCACCTGCTACCGGGAGGCCGGACCATTTGTTGCACAATCCTTAACTGATGAAGCTGTAAATAAGAACAAAATTATTCGAAGTTAAAAGATCCTCACAACGAATTAATCAAAAAATGTTAAGAATATATATTTTTATGCACATTAAGGAAGACATCTCTACTTACTTTTTCCGGTGACCTGTAATCTCTAGCAATACCACAGGAGAGTCTGTCCCATGATTAAAATAAACTGAAGTACCTCCTGTTTTGCCGAGAAAACTATACGCTGTAGCTTAGTTTTCCCGTTACACCCTCTCGCCACGATGAGGCATCAGGAAGGATTTGAGGGGGGCATGCACTACGCTACCATGCTGTTACTACAAAAAGAACCGTTAAAAGGCAAGTGCAAGGGAATCCAAAATTAGTTAATTAAACAACAACCAACTACATTCTACGGATTAAATTTGTTAACTAATTACTAATCTCCTGATCTTCCATACGATTTCGTATGGAAGTTTGTAAAAGAATAAGAAGTTTGTAAAAGTACAATTTTTCTTATCTTATACCAAAAGACATGAAAATATTTCATTTACCCAGATATTATAGCAGGAATGGTTTATGCCTGTACCAGAACTTGAACTTTACAAAACAATCCGCTTTTCTGTTTGTGTGGAAGCCTCGTTGAATCCCGGGGCGCAGAAGAGTCCTGGAGAACAAATATGAACGGTTCCTTGTGCCACTTCCAGGCTGGAGGACATAAGGAGCGTTAATACTTTTCATATAAGACTTTGAATTCTTGTAATAATATCGAACACTCACCATGTGCTTAGCTTGCAGGGATCGCCAAATGACTCAGCGTCGATCCAAGGCAAATCAGTTAAGACAAAGGTTGTTTGGACACCAGCAGATAGTCTACCTTGAAGCTGGTGGAGAAAAATTTGCGTTACGAGATTAGTCATATCGAAAACATTGCAAAATTTCGCATAGGAAAGAAATAGGAACGTTTCACAAACCAAGCGTTAATCAAACCAAGTAGGCCATGAGAAGCAATCAAAACCTGATTAAACGCGGCTGTTATACTATAAATTGTTATCATATGTCATTTGCTATAATCAATAATGGTCATATTAGGCAACTCACTTCTATCCAAGGGAGAACTAGCCAATCCATTTCAGAAACAAGTGGAAAGAATGCAGCAAGGCTCACAACAGCAGCGGTCACATAGCACATTCCAACTTCCCCCTAGGATACGGTTTACTGGAATGCCACCTATCTACTGTTTACCCCAGCGGCGCAAACTTGAACATTCCACGAGAACAAAATAGGAATCGACAGCATATTTCCGAACGTACTCCAAATATTCCTGAAAATGAAAACTTGAAATAGAAACAACTTCCTTAGGGTCATTCTAAGGGTTAGATGTAAGAAGAGGCTTACCAGCCTCAATCTCGCCCTCTAATGAAGACGTTTATTATTATTATTCTATGTAATTGCCTTTGCTATGAATTAAAAAAATATTCAAGAATTACATGATTTACATTTTTCTTGAGAATGAAAAGCACATGTGTATTCTATGCATGATATTTTAGTTATGCCCTGATCATCATTAATGACAGCTCCAGAATATGCGCATGAGCTTCTTTTCTCTGACTAGGAGAGACTCTCACTTTTGTCCGGGGATTTTGATGAAACTTTCTGCAGTGTTGCAGTAAGTAGAATAATGAAAAAGTGTGACGGCGTTCGTCTGAATAGGCCTTAGTTTCGATGCAATAAATAATTGAAAATTGATAACCTGAGTATAGGCAACCCCGCAATACACGCCCATGCTAGCCGAGTATGCATTTAAGAGCGCGAATTTCTCTGGTATATTTGTCAATAAATTTTTCTTTAAGTTCGTTTAATTCCTTTCCTTGACTTTTTAATAATAATAAATAGTATGCTCAATTTGTATTCCTGTTAAGTAAAGCTCGTAAGCGATATTTTTCCATTGAAGGTAGTTAACGGCTATCCTAAGAACATAAAAGGCGCTTGCATTCAAGTAATTTAGAATTTCGCATTCATAAATAGCGATTGATTTCTAAAATTTTATATAATAAACACCATTGTGTTTTTGCATGTTTTGTTTGTAATATTGCATAAACCTGCAAGTCTTTGGCGATATTCCTTCTCCCGGAGTTTACAACGTACTTTACTCGATTGGCTAGCAGGATGATTAGCATGATGTTAGCGTGTTCAATCCCTTACCGTCAAATAAGCGTATCGTATGTTAGTCAACATTCGATAAAGCTCTCCCAAAATCGATTCCCCGTAGGTTCTATTGGTGAGAAACGGTCTTACTTGTGAAACAATCGACACCTACGTTTGGTCTAAAGTGCTTTTATAAGCGAAAGAATACCGGTAGTCTAGTGATGGCTTACTTATGTTTGTACCATCATAGTTTTACAAATTCCGTCATCTGACTTACTATCGTTACCTCAAATAAGCATTCTACCCTGTCATTACCTTAGTTTTCCTTTAGGTATTACCTTTAGCAATCCCAGTCACAGGGTGTAGGATATCCTGCTATGAAGAAATTCTCAAGCTCTACCAAAGCGATGTTTATTATTATCCAAAAATCCATGTCTCGCTTTCAGCGATGGCAATTCTTCCAAAAAATTCTTCTAAAAATTCTGTAGCCCGTCGGGCAGCACGGCCTGCCAAACACCCAGAAGGAACCAACTATTCCTTTCTTTTCTTTGATTTCTTTTTCTTTTCTTTTCTGGTTGTGCCAGATACTTCACTGACCAAAACGCGACAACGCCAGCATGGCTCCTGAAAAATCTGGTGGGGGAGGTACATGCGTAATAAAAATATAGTCGTTGCTTTAGGACGCAACTAAATTTCCGCGCAAAGGATCGTTGCGGATGGAGGACATTTGTCTAATTGTTAAACAAATTAGATGTTTTTCCCATAGCTCATCCACAAACTTCTTTTAATAACAGACGGCCGAGAAGGCGGCGTCAGGAGAGACATCTTGCGCACGCTTGTCCATACTGATACCAGTTTTAAATATTCGGCCAAATAGTTGGAATATTGCGCGAGGGTTCCTTCCGAGATTTTTTAACATTTCGTATCATTTCATGAAAAATTGATTTATACTCGGTCGAGATTTGGAAGTGTAACAGAGAGGTCCTGACATGTGGTAATATTGCGCGAGGTTTCCGTCCCAATACATCTTGTTCTCTTGTCGCAAACACACCATAGGTTATTATTCCAATACATGAGACTGCTTCTACGGTGGACATATTAGGGTAAAAGATTTCTGTATATTACATGGACGTAATTCGAGGTACATCTTTCATAATTTTCCTTGAAAAAAGAACGGATTGTCAAATATGTCAAAGGAAGAATGGAGTGCCAACCTTAGAACTACCCGCTTTGGGAATGGTTGATTCCGTTAAAAATTGCAAGCGTCAGCCGATTGAAACATGCGACGTTTACTGAATTACGCTCGGAAGTAGGTAATATTCAAGCATATCCATTAATAATCCTAATCTCTGGTGCCTAACCGAGGGGAGAATGCTAAATCTCTAAACACTTAAATTCCTATAACCAAAGCAAGAGACATTTGTTCGTTGGCGTTCATAATTAACCCTAAAAAACCGCGCAATACAAATAAATACTCAAGGGGTACAAATAATACTAATAATACCCGACAACAATGTACTCAAAACAATTTTCATAAACGCTTTGGCTAAACAGAGTATACTATAAATTCTAATTTTGACTATTTTCTTCATTTTTTATTACTGATAACCTATATGTAGATCTTAATTAACTATTATTATATTACTGACGGCAGCACTCTTACCAATCATTCCAGTAATATTTTGTACATATTACAGCATTTTCCAATATTATTCTGAGTATGCCGACGCAATCCGGCGTGTTTCAATTAAGCCGTCGCAAAATTTTCTTTCCTTACCGCGAACATTCGAGCACTATAATTTCTCCATCGCCAACTGAAGCCCTAAGATAATTTACTCGGTATTTAAGGAATTACTAATACGAAAGGGGACATGAAAGACTGTGTTTAGGGAAGAAGAACACTTACATAATACAACAAATATGCATGTGTAAGCTCTTGACTTCGTCACGTTTACTACACAGTTGAAGTATATTTTTCTGGAACACTTAAGTCCTCCTTTAGGTATTATCGTAATCAATCTCTGTCTGAAGGTTTTCGATATCTCGCGATGAAGTAATTCTCAGCCTCTACCGGAGTAATATATGTTGGTATCAGAAAATCTATCTTCCGCTGCTAGCGGTGGCATTTTAAAATTTAAAAATTCTGTAGCCTGTCGGGCAGCACGACCTGCCAAACACCCAGAAAGAACTATTTATTCCTTTCTTTTCTTTGATTTCACTTTCTTTTCTGGTTGTGCCAGATCCTTCACTGACCAAAACGCGACAACGCCAGTGCGGCTCCTGAAAAATCTGGGGGGAGGTAAATCCGTGATTCAGCAGTAGCCCTTAATTCAGGACGCAACTAAGTTTTCGCGCAAAGGATCGTTGCGGATGGACGGCATTGGCCTAATCGTTTCACGAAACTGTTGTTTTTTCCCATAGCTTCTTCAGAAAATTATGTCAAAATCCAGCGGCCTATCTTGCGGCAAGATGAGCGACATCTTCCGTACACTTGAGCAAACCGGTTCGAATTTGAATTCTTCCGCCAAAATATTGGAATTCTGCGGGAACGTTGAAGTAGCATATAGTGTGCAGTGAGGCGACGCGACGTTTTCAGGAGGGAGGCGAGTAATTTTCGGAAGATAAATACAACATTCGACTTCGAAACGTTAGGAAATTCACAAATCATGAAATTCAAATGAACTCCAAAGTTATCAAAATGAAAGCCGTTTCTGGCAGAGAAGTTATCCTGACATTTAGGATATTTACGAATGGGATAAATATATTCCTGTTATCATGCGCGCACATGTATGTTTTGATCAGTTAGTAAACGACAATACATTTAAGCTATGATTCGATTGTAGATGAGAAAATAAATACAGGTACCTCGATGTTACTTTGAGGAAAGAAGGCTTTAGTAGAAGGTAATAACCCCTATGTTCCACTCCATAAGCTTACGAGTGTCACTGGCAGCTCATCGAGTACTCTGCATTGCTCAAGTAAAACTACTGTAGCTCAGCTAATTATTATAATGTGAAATACTACTTCGTCTGAATATTTTTAAGGTTGATTCTTTACATTCATGCAAAGAAACGAATATTTGAATTTTTTCAAGTTGAGAAAGGTATGTAACCCCTTAAATAACTTTCGTAAGCAATTTTACTCCATTTTAAGTATTTCACTACTATCCTTAGAATGAAAAAGGAATTTGCGTTCGAATTACATAGGATTTTCAGCCATATATAGCGATTGCCTTTCATATTCTTATTTAACAATCACTACGATTTATTTATCTATTTCAGTATATCTGGTACAACATACATGACAAGCAACGACAAAATAACTGTCTATATTCAGTTTCCGTTCTTTTTGTACTAATAAGGATTTCGTAGGACCATTATTCCTGATTTCAGTGTACTAAAGAAAAAGTCTGTAATCGATTAACGATGATGAAAATGGTCTTTTTCTTTTCTTTCTTAACATTTATTATAAGGACATTTTCGAGTCATCTGGAATCGAACCAAGGATTTACTGCGCAAAAACTATCGATATTTAATACACAATTATTCATGTATTTCTTGAATTTCTATCTCGTCAGGAAGTAGTGAAATTGATTACCGAGAAATGGCTTACATTCATTTCTTTCGATAAATGCTGAAATCGGATATATAAATTAATTAATATAAAGACAATGGTGTTTATTATATAAAATTTTAGAAAGCAATCGCTATTTATGATTGTGAAATCCTAAATTACTTGAATGCAAGCTTCTTTTACGTTCTTAGGATAGTCGTTAACTACCTTCAATGGAAAATATCGCTTACGAAGGTTACTTAACGGGATTATAAATTGAACATACTATTTATTATTATTAATAAGTCAAGGAAAGAATTTAACGAACGAAAATATACCAGAGAATGTCGCGTTCTTTCATGCATACTCGGCTAGCATGGGCGTGTATTGCGGGGTTGCCTATACTCCGGCTATCAATTTTCAATTATTTATTGCAGCGAAACTAAGGCCCATTCAGACGAACGCCGTCACAATTTTTCATTACTCTACTTACTGCAACACTGCAGAAAGTTTCATCAAAATCCCCGGACAAAAGTGGGAGTCTCTCCTTGTAAGAAATAGTAAAAACAAGTCAGCAATAAAAGTTTAAGTGGTTAAATATCTTTCACTATTTAGGTAAAGGATGCAAGCAATATGAAATTTTGAGCCATTAATCTTAAAACAAACAGTTAATTGAGTAGCGACTCATCTCTCCAGATATATTTGGCCGCCATTCTTGAGTAGAATTGACAAGAATGAGTAGAAGTCTGGATTATCACTAAGATTTGAATGCAGTTTTAAAATAACTTGACATATACAGAACAATATGAAGAATAGTTATTCCTCTTCTCCATAATAACATGAAAGAATAATTATCACATCATGCACCTTAATTGTGAAAGATATTATAGAAAATACAAAACAATGAAATGCAATAAAAGCAAAAGCAAAGAGTAAAATTTGAGGTGTATGAAGTTTCTGGAAAAAAAGGTAAGCAGAAAATAAAATATGAAACATGCATCATGATCTGCGATAAAAATTAAATGCTTTCAAGGTCATTCATTTTTTTATGTTTAAATCGCCAAATTCTCCAAGCAAAAGTTTGCCCATAGATATCAAAACTACCACTTCAACCAGTTCTCAAAATGCAGGATAATAAAAAGAGATTCAAATAACTATGATGAAGTACTAATAATAGTCAATCAATCTAAAACTATTTAAATCTTCTGAAAGCTTTTCACTCAAGGGTCATGATATATAAAGTGAGTTTAAAATTATCTTCATAAAATGATAAAGTTTAATTTGTTTTAGGACAAAACATTACTTAACTTTTAGACAAATAAATACCTAACACCCAAATGCAGACACTTGTAAATAAAGGGCCATTTTATAATTAAAATTCAAATAACAGAGACAAGATAGGCACTGCTGTAATAGTTAATGATGCCGAGAAGAAAAACCTGTCTTAGGGAACTCAATGGGTTTAGAATAAGTTAAAGCACTGTCCAAGTTAACATTACCATGAACAGCAAATTGCTTTCAATTTGAAGAAATTTCATATAAAATTTGAGCAAACAGATGTAAGAGAATCTATTAAAATTCTGCAGAAAATAAATAAAGATAATAATCAAAATGCATGTTTCATAATTTCTTCATCACAAGCTCTACAAAACCAACTTGCTCTAAGTTCCCAAGGTCATTTGATTTCACAATAAATGAGCTGGGCATACCTTACTATATATAATGATATTCAAATACGTCACTAACTTTCATTATAATTTTTTCTGATTCTTTTACCAGAAAATGGTGAAAATGCAATTAAAGAAGTCTACAAGCAAAATATATTTAGAAAAGCAGAATGATCAGATAGGAACAGATATGCTTGTGAAAAATTTGTTGAAAATATCAATCAGATTCCAAAACAAGTCATTAATAGGAAAACTGACCCAAGATGAAAAACATTATACATTAAAATGTAATGAGTATAGAAGAATACCACTTGGATTACATCTGCGTACAGAACTTCCTCTTAAGTTCTCAAGGTCACTGCACCTTGTACAGGTTGTCCATCAATTTCAAAAGTAACCCCCCAAAGTTTAATGTGTATAAGTTATAGTATTTGAAGACTCACATTGCATCTTTGGTTTATCCCTCTGCTGCACATGAACTCATGGACCAAATCTGACTTGAGGCTGCATGAAGAACTTGGTGTATTTCTAATTTCTAAATGGATCGTGATATAATCTGGCAGACTGGAATCAACTCTGCAGAAGAAAAACAATTAGTCAAAATACAAACACCGAATTAAACTAAATGGGACAATCATATACTAAAATTTGAAATTATGAAATAAATTCAGAAAATGTATGAAATTTCTATGTAACAAAAGGAAATTATACCAACATTTAGCATTTCGATTAAAAATCAAAAGAAGAAATTAGAGACCAATGACCTTCTGAATCCTCCAACAAAAATATAAAGCATTTGATAGTGTAACAACTTAACATTAGACTTAAAATCAGTTAAATTATTAACTATAATTGCTGTTTCACAAAATCATTTCCCAGTCTAAAAAGGATAAAAAGTTCTAAAGCCATAGAATAACAGAAGTATGAAGCAAAAGACTTGATTGTGAGCTTCATATTGTTTGCTAATCCAAGGAAAGTAAAATTGAAATTTAAAATATAGCCTATACCACCAAGAGCCTATTTCACGATAAAATTTTGCTCAACAATTCTTCCTAAAAACTTTACTCAAGGTACCAGCATAGTATTCCAGGATTAAGTATAGTAATAATGGGTAGTAATTTTGCTTTAGGCAATGAAATATTCTGGATCAAACAAAATCCAAAAGTTGGAAATAAATAAGGACTGCTCTATACCCAAGGTACAAAGCTTTCACAATTCCTTTAGTCTAAATTGAATCTCATCAAAAAATGATATCAAATCAAAGATAAATTGTCATTCTATGTACAATCTAAAATATAATTACATGCAGTAGAAATATCTCTAAATATTCTGACACAATTAGTTAGGTTTCAAGGAAAAGTCATCAAAATCAAATGATCAAATAATTTAGCATATTGTCCTATTTAGAAAGCAACATCTTATTATCTCTAAGACAAGTAGTAATCCTATTATAGAGTAGATATAAAGCTTCATTGGGTTCTACTTTAATCCCTAGAATTACCTTAGATAAATTGTAGGAGCTTGCAAACAAAAGCAAAAATATATTTTTTTTCAATGAATAGCTCAAGTTTAATACTATGCTATAAGGTACAATTGATTTTTTATGTGAATTGTATTCCCCGATCCATTAATTCATGATATCATATGGGTGTTACTGTATGTCAAATGTTATCCCAATACCTAAGGTTAATAGTAATATCCACCAATGCATGCCAATAAGTAGTAGTTTAATCTATGATTGAAGCATCTATGCTCATTTCTATAAAGTTTTACTCAACAACTAACAAAGTCCATATTGGCATAGGAAATCACCCTTGAACTACTAAAATATTTCTAAAAATAATGAAAACATCATGTGAAAATAGCAGCATCCTCAACTGGAGGAATCTGTACTTACTTCTTAAAAAGCAAACCCAAAACAGGAATTAACAATGCAACAAATGCGATGTGGATGAAGAATTTGACAACACGGAGAGATCTATTTCAATTGTTAATATGTTAATAGATTGATGGAATAATCTCCATGCAAAAAAGAACATTATTATTCCATGGATTTATAATTTCTCACGTTATAATCAGAATTCATGGATAATACTGTACACAACGTTGTAAATTGATTAAAAACAAAACTCTAAACAGAAATTTTAAGTTCAGTGGAAAATGGGCTATTACAACCCCAAAAATACAGAGAAGTAGTATTATGGTACGAGCATAGGAGGACCATAAAATCATTTTAAATCAAATTACTACATCTTACAGAATCAATACCAATAATAGTAAAAATTGGAGAGGAGTTTTAGAGGCAAAAACACTCTTGAATAATACTGAGACCCAGTAATAGTCCACTGATAATAAGTTCATAGACGACAGCAGAATGCGATGAAGAACAAGCACGAGCATATGTGTACATAAAATATAATAAAATACAGAATGAAAAATTAGTATGCAAGTGTTCGACAGTGGCACATAGAAGTTTAACGTTCTTAATATAATAAAATTTCCGAGAATGATGAATCGTATAGATAAAAAGAAAGTAAATTGGCACCACAATACATTGGACATGCAGCAGATAAAGTTTTCGCGACATATTTAAGAATATTTCTTAATAGACTGGGTTACTAAACGATGCTGCTGATCTGTTAAGTACCTCATAGTAATGGTAAAATAAAGCCATTCAAATTATTTTATTAGACAAAAGCCTGGCTTTCAGAAAACACAAGTGCTAGTTGGTAAACAATAACCGAACAGAAATAAAGCCTTTCTGAGAAATATTCAACATTGCAATGCAGTTCAATGTGTCAACATGGTTACAACGCGACTGTCGTGAACGATTTTAAAGATAAATAGTAAAGCATAAAACGAAATAATACAAATGTAAAAAAACATTGCTTCACTGTGTAGAAGATTTTGTAAAAGTTTACGAAAGGACCTGTGAAGGCATTTCTACTTTGTTAGTAGCAACCTCTTAAAAAGTGCTTTACAGGAAAAATAGAACAGACTACAGTCTGGAGCAAAGGCAAACAGTCGAATAATTATAATTTAACTTACGGAGAGCAGCGGATTACATATGAGATTTCTCCTCTGAGTCGGGGCCTCCGAAGAAATAAACAGTATCACTTGCGATCTTGCACCGTCTATCATCCCACCATATCAAAACATAACATAACCTTCATGCTTCAAAACACGAAGGAAAACTTGTGAAACGTAACATTACTAACGAGTCGTAAACAGCTAGTCCGAAACTTTTAATGATTTTAAAAATCATGAAGATTTATGCAACACCGACCTCACATACTGACATGCTATCAAGTCACATGGATTCGCAGCAGCGCTTCTTCGGCGAGACAGTAACGTAACGATAATTTGTATTATAATGCGCGATGTATGAAGTATACTTTAAGAATGACATCGAATTTGAAAATATTATAAATACTGTTTATGGAAAGATTAAATATAATCATTTTACTCAGATTTTTTACATTGAACAGAGAAATGCCCGTATAACCATCAATGTATACTCAATATGAATAACGTCATTATATATGCAGGGGTGGTTCGTGGTATATCGGATGGCAGATTATATCGGCAAAGTCTCGACACATTATCAATTGCTTTCAAAATCTTCAGTATTTGATAATTTTATGCTTCAATAAATTTAATCCACCTTCAATAGATTCAATCCAGTTTCATAATCAAAATATGCAGAAATTTTTTTGCATCCCTGACATATGCTGATGACTGAAGGAAGAGAGCTGCATTCTTTAAAACGGGGGAGCTAGAGCCATAAATTTAACTTTTTCAACTAAAATAGTTAAGATTGTCCAACTGTACATTTAAAGTCAAATGGATACAGGGAAGAGGATGGGATTAATTTTAATACAATGAATAGAATACCAACATGACAACAGGATTTGATGTATGCAACCAGCAGAACAGTCGTGTTTTACAGGCAAAGTTTACTCGTAGGATAAATCTCAGTCTTAAGGCAAAAGAATGCTTTTTTTATCCAGATTTTTTGCGAAAAATCATGGTAGATGTTCAATAATTTCTGAAGGTAAACTATTCCAGATTATTATCACTCGATTTACAAAATAAATTTTACTTAAATGAGATGTATGTGAATTGTGATGTTGTGAATGTTACCATTGCTATGCATTAGGGGGTTTACTGTAAGACCTGGTGAATTCATAGTTCGAGGGGCACCTTTAGGTTTATGGGTTTCATCTTGTCTATGATGTCTCCCATGGTTGCTGCCTTTTCTGTTGCAGGGTTATTCAGTATGCTGCTGTATACATATGCTTGTGTCTACCTGAAAATCAAGGAGAACATCAATGTTACTTTCATTACAATTTGATTTAATTGTATGATATTCATACCATCTTTTCCCTATTTGCCACTGTACAGATGTCGTTTTCTGTTAATATTAACAATTCCAAACAATATCTACTAATTAATATTTAAGGACATTTGTTTCCTTGAGAATAATATAAACAGACTCAGCACAAAACCATGTATGAAGTCAGTCACAATCTTCATAATTATGGTTTCATCCACAGGATGGTTTTGGACTTTTCCTTCAGGAATTAAACAAATCTCTAGCTAGTCTAAAAATCACTAGCTTCTCACACTAGGGCAGGTTCATTTCAATTAAAAACTGCTCATGCCAAACATCATTCCAAAAGTAAAACTCTTCTGTAATATTAACATTCAGAGAAATATATAGACAATTCACCTGTTTTATGACATTGTTTTGCAATAAAAAATTTATCAGTTATATTATCAATAAATTAAGGCTATTACGAATCAGTAAATTTATGTATTTCAATGTTTCAAAATACAATTCTTAATAATGCTCTTGAGCATTTGGATCAAACTCTTTTCTTTTGGGTAATTCAAAGTCCATTCAAGCCTCTATCCTTTTAAAATACAAATAAAAACTATAAAATCATAAAATAACTAAAAACACTCAGGTAATTTAGCATTAGTGGTAGTAGTAGTATTCTTCAAAGTGCTTTGATTACTAAGGTCCTTTTACATGTGGGCTTCCTCAGGGAATTGAACTTGGTACTACTTTCATCAAAGTCAAACACACTGCCTACATGGCTATCTGAGAGCCCAGATTTAGCATTAATGAATGATTACATCATAGGATAACTAATTATGACATGATTACATGAAAATATAGTTCCAATAAGATCAATTTTATTTAGAGCTAAATTGAAACATGAATTAAATAACAAAGTATGTACAGTCATATTTATGTCAGACATATATATTTAAAATAAACAGAAATAAGGATTTTTAAGTAGAATCTACAATTTTCCTCTATCTCCAATTTCACATGGCACATTATATTACATGAAGGATGATAACATAAATAGAAATATCAGAGAAAAATTATCTCATCTCATTTAATTCCCAATCAAATTTTCCTTTCTCAGGAGAAAATACTGCTCAGCAAAATCTCCCAGATGCAGAAAATTTACAGCAATAAAAGTATTAATAAAGTAACATATTTACAGTAATTATTCATGCTTAGCAAAAAGCAAAGTGTTACCAAACATTTCATTGTTAGATTACTTTTACCATCATAAGCAATCATGAATAAATTTTGGCTCATTCTATCTAGGGAATACTTTATTAGTATATTCTGATTCATATAATGTGTACATTCTCAGGTGACAATTTATGAAGATATCCAATAATGATTACAGTTACTAAAGAACTGAATTCTATACTAAGCTCAAACAACAGCACACCAATGAGAAACTTTCATTGAGTCATTAACATCAAAAACATTCATTAAAAAAAATAATGTTTTAAACCATCAATAGAATAATCAGGTCTTAGCATGTGACATAATATTGAAATATGAAATGAAGTTGAAAATAAAATATGAAAGGATAGAGAATAAAAATTAAGCATTCTGAGGGACTCTTGCTGATATTCTTTAAAGTGTGCTTTTTAGAAATAACAGAGATTGTTGAGTCATCAACTTCTATATATTATTTTTGAGGTGCTTCAGAAGTGAGCTAATTAATAGTGGTTTACAATATCTACAGATTTATAAAGGATATTTCATTCTTTCCTTCTAGGTTTTTTTCTCCGCTTTTTGGGTAAATTTTTGACTGAATAACTTGATTATATATTTCATTGCTAAGTCATTTTTATCCTATCGCCTTTTCTGTAGTTAAGAGTATAGCAGCAAAAATAATTAAATATATCCAAAAGTACAACATTTATATTCCATGTTATAAATGTCACTAGACACTGCATTGAAAGTTGAATAATAAAAACAGTTGTGTGTATTAAAGGAAATATGTTATACAGGTTCCCTTGAAATGTATGTATAACATTTATATGCAAGTATGAAATAAACCACAAGAATTGAAGAGAACGATCAAGAATGAACCTTACAACCAGATTTAATGAACAAAATAATACTAAAGACAATTGATAGATTAAAAACTGGACTAACCAAAAGATTTATCTAGACAAGCCTGCCTACCAAAATAGTAGACAACATTTTAGATGAATAGAAACGATGCCCCAAATATCACATTACAATTGAAATGACAGAAACAAAAGAAATAAAAAGAACAATATTACTGAACAATATTATGAATAAGAAAACATGAATCTAACACAAGAAACATAAAAGTGAAATCACTGAAGGGGTCATTAATGAAACTTTTCCTTCTTCATGAAATAGTATGTATATACTACGTATATGTAATAGTATGTAAAGACTTACATACCATTACATGTAGAAGGCAAGTATTACTCCATAAGATATGACCAAATTCTTAAAAAGTTTGGAAATGGAAATAACAAGATAAACCAGACAATGAGTTGAGAAATTAATTTTAACCAGGGTAGATGATAAAGTTGTAAACTCTCTGGTCAAATATAGGTATCTGAAATATCGATTATGTTAATTTTTATTAAATTATCAACATTACATGAGCAAAAGTAATCTGATAGCTCATTATGAGTGACTAAAACAAACATCCAAATCATCTTTCATGATAAAGGATAATGAGGTAAGGGAACCTAGTTTGAAAAACCATTAACATTACCAATACACAATCTGCAAATAAAAGATTAGCAAAACCCAAGTTTTTAACGTCACAAAAGAACGCATATGATTGTGTATGAATCAAATAAGATCCTTCTACACACCACCTCTTTTTACACTGTGTCTTATTTGAGGAGGTCTAGGTAGCAAATTATATTAAAAGACAACACTTTGAAAATTCACAGGAATTCTTTTTTCTGTGCCACATCACATACTTTGGAACTAATTTGAATCTGTTTTCCAAAAATAGTTATTTGAAAATGAGTAAAAACTAAATGAGTAAATAAAATTATCAAAACTAAGAAAACTAACAAAATATCTTCAGAACCTCAGTGTTGTATTTAACCATGTTAAATAATGACATCAATAGCAACTATCATCTTTGTAAGAATTGACAATTTTATTAATATGTTCATAACATGACATTATATGAAGTAAAAAAATCCATAAAGTAAACTTAATTTCTATCAATGATATATGTTTTTGGAATATTTAACTTCTTATAAAAGAAATTTTCCTGAATAAAAATGTTGTGTAATTTAAAGGCTTTATTTTAGAAACTTCTGCAATCTCATGTTTTGAATATCTATTTGATATAACATGATTTTCATAATCAAACTTGAAGAATTCATATAGGTTAATAATCCTAGGGCTAAATTATTTAAGGGGGAATACTTATAATAAATTTTGTATCAAAAGATGGCACATGAAAGATCAAAAGAAAACATGATGGGAAAAGGTTTTAGATTAGTGATAATACCTTTCTATGGATCCATATATTTGGTTGATACAAATTTAATGAATATTTCTTTCATATCATCATTTCCCCAATCTAATTTTTACAATAATACCCAGACAAGGACTAATTCTAAATAAAAATTAAATTCTACTCCATTATCAGCTTCTACATAATTGGAATATACGACTAAACGTTCTCTATGTCAGCATGCATAAGGGTTGATTAATATACTCAGATATAACTTACTATGAGGAAAATAAATTCATAATAAAAAGTAAAACATAGAAATAGCCAAATGTACACTAAACTAAGTAAGTAAACTAAAATCTCTTCTATTCAAATAATTCACTAGATAGGGACACAACTGCAAATTACATCAGCTTCAAGTTAAATCACTGTCATAGAAATATTGAAATTAAATATTTTTCTAGTTTAAAAATTCAGCTTCTATCAAAATTAGGCAAAACTGAATAACCTGATTTTCTGAAATTTTATTAGTAACTTAAATATAAAAATAAATATAAATATAAATCTTTCTTTCTACCTTTTCTAGATGTATCAATATGGTGAAATTTTCAAAAGTTAATGATAAAGAACTATATTATTGATAGATCAAGTTAATAAAAATACTGATATGATACAGGCAATATTTCAAGCCAGTTACAGGATATGAAATGTCTTTGTTGAAAATTTTGTTTGGAAAAATCCTTGTTTAAAAACTTTAAAAAAATATCCATTGCAAGAATAATATGAGTTTGTATGAGAGTAACTAGTCTATTCTGGACTTTTACGTATATTTCAGATACAAATATATTGCTTTAACATTTCAGAAGAGGACTTGGGCCGTACAGAAAATCCTAATATGACATATATTTTGTTTGGTAATGTTATGTGGAGGAATTTTCAATCCAGAATGGCATTAACTTAAGATAAACAATTACTCCTTTGAAAGTTGATTTAATAAAGTTAAAGATATTTGTGATATTTACATGATATTAAAAATATAAGTTTAATTAGTAAAGTAGTGGTAATATCACTACCCAAAATATGTACAACAGCATCAAAAATAATATATAAAAAACTACACATTAAAAACATCACATTAAAAATATCTATATTTAATTACTGATAATGGCTTTGACATAATAGTAAGTATTATAAACACAAAAGGAAACTTATTTGCTATTTGAGTTTATAATACTTACTCATCCATCATATCTATTCAATTTTTCAAATTGGAAAGTAACTCAGGTTAAGTATTCCTTGCATAAGATTTATTCCTTAAGAATCCTTATCTTTGGTATAGATCTAATGAAGCTGAATAAGATTATAAGAATAATATTTCTCTGACAAATATAAAAACCGATATTTCTGTTAATGCAGTTTGTAATTTTTTTTTGCAATGAATAGCTCTTTGGATGCAGATTTCTGCTTAATAGTTATAGCTTTGGAATTCAGCAGCAAAAATCAAGAAATATCTCATTTGCCTTCTTTGAAAGCTGTATGTATTAAATTATAGGAAAGGATAAAATAATTATAATTTTTTGGACTATTTCCCAATAATACCATTAGAGTAAATGTATAAGTAGTAAATGAATTAGTAGTATTTAGTAGCAACAAAGGAAATTATGGATTTAGAAACGTTGGGAAAACCATCTTTCCACAGGTCTGAATATTTTCTCCTCTAATGTGAAAATATTTATGTTGTGAAATTTGAAAGATCTTTTGAATAATGTCCAATGTCCAATGTCCTGCGTTGGATGTAGTTAAAATATGTTCAATGATATGAAATTCTCCTTATAATCTTAAAGGAATGATGTCATCTTATTTTTATTTATTATTCAGAAAAAGATTGGTAATTAAGACCCCTAGAGGATAATTTCAAGCCTCTACAAATACAAAAGCTATATTAAATATCATATCAAAATATAAGTTAATTTTTTCCAACTGCCAAAGGAATTAATTCAATGAAATATCATATATAAATGAAAAATAAAATCGATTCATTTTTTTCTTGACGGGCTGTGATTTTTTAATTATCTATCATACATAAAATTAGAAGAATTGTTACAGTAGATGTTGAAAGTTTAAAATAATGAAAGATATTGAAATTAAATTCCAAACTCATATAGATAGTATATTTGTTAAATTCAAACATTCAACTATTTTGTAAGTATAAAATTCAGCACAGTTTGCCAAATAAATGAACTATTAATTTCCAAAAGAACTTCTGTGCGACTGCCTTTCTTTACAGATAATGGATGATCATCCTTTTAAATCTAAATTTGGCTTAAAACAATAGTTTAAGAAAATATGAAAATTTTGGTGAATGTAGAATAAAATTCAATTCCTCTTACTAATGCATTCATTGGCTTTGAGATAGCCAAGTGGGCAGTGTGTTGAAGTGGTGAAAGTTGTCTCAGATTGTTTATAGTAGAAGCTTGGTGTATGAGTGAATTGATTTCAGTAGTTGAAGCACTTTTAGCAATTCTACTATTGCTATTAGTATATCCAAATTTATTAGTTTCTTTGTTGTTTCATCAAATACACTTCATTTTATGAAAACCTATATTAATCATAAAATTCATCTTGTCTATTATCAGCTCTGGTTATTAGAAAACTACATATATAAAATTTGATAGGTTTTTTGTTCGTGATTAATTTTCATATAAGTTCAAAGTATTTTATATTCTAAAAATTGATAAAATTGGTGCAAAATAAAAGACTCCTTTTATAGGTTAAAAAGGGATCAATGCACTCATACTACCATGCTGCCTCATTCTCTGTACGAGACCATAATGCACAATGTTTGATAGCTGGAATGGAAAAAAAGTAAATTATGAATAAAGTATAACATTAAGTTAAAGTATAATCTTTAATATAAAATTACTATAATAAAACCACTTAAACTGGAATTTGTCTGTGCACTACAGAGAATAAAATGATGAAGTACATTTCATGTCACAAAGTAAACACCTCCTGAATGCAATAATTGGGACAGTCCTGGTCAAGAATAAAAATTTCCAAGTATTCTACATAGTCCAAATATTTCCCTAGTGCTCTATGGTAAGGGTTTCCTAGGTCCATTAATAAATAAAAAGCAGTACCCTTGTAATACCTATTAGAAGCATCGTGGTAGTTTAATCGAAACTATACTTGTGGAATTGATGTGAATACAAATGATATATTCACTGATTTTATCTAAATCTATTTATTATCAACCCATGGACAATGAACATGTAAGAGTTCCTTGAATTCATACGTATTATTTTATCACAAATCCAAAAATCTACAACTGTAGGAATTTTCCAAAATATTGTATTTTTTAGCAGTTTTTTTATACAGTTTTAGGTATATTTTTATTAATAATGTATTAACCTTCCACCTTATTAAAAAGGAAGAAACATCACTTGGGAGCATGAAGGGGAAATGTAAATAAAACACCAAAGGCATGAGTATGTTCCATGCTCTATAATAATAGAAATGTACCTCATAGTTAACATCACCAAATATCTGTTTACGTAAAATTTGCATCTGAAAAAACTACGCCATACATGTTTGTGCCAGAAAAATGTATGGGCATTATAACCCTCCTTCATCTTATCAGGGATCAAAATTTGTTCAGTCATTAGCTAAATTAGTATCTGCACCCGGCGATAATCCTTCCTGAGGAATTGCACCTGATGGTTGCTGGCATTTGGTGATTGGAGAATTCCTGGTTCTCCTATTCATTGATAACCGAGTTCCATTTCTTTTCTTTCAGTTTCAAGTGGTATATTTTATGTAACATACAGCACTCTGAACTATAAGTGAGGAAATTAAACCAAAATAAAATAAAAGAAGGTTGACTGGGCTGCATTTATGTTACACAAATGACTGTCATCAATACATATTCTGATTCTACATATTTTGAATATGTATTCAGATTACTCTGAGTTGAATCATAGCCTATTAACCTCATATCACTGTGGTCCATACGTTAAAATTTGTAAAAGACCAATTGAAGATATTTTGCTTAGAGATGGATATACCACTTGGTATGCATATGGGGAAAAATCTGAGGACACCAATGTTCTCTCATTCTTTTTGATAGTTTTTCACCAGTAAGGACAGTGACATAACTCTCATGATATCTTTAATAGCTCTGTTCATGAGGTATATCCAGAAAGTATCCAATCACTTCATATTGTTGGGCCAAAGTAGTCTATCTAGTAGCCTTCATAAGAGAGATTTTAAATTGAAAAATCCTTTTAATTATTGGACTTCTTATTTGAGAGATTAGCCCAGAGTAGACCTCTCTTCCACATAATCTTGTTTATCATTTATGAGACAGTGTTTATCATAAAATTATGAAATGAAAAAAAAACAAAAAGAAAAATTTAATTTGGTTTTTAGAAAAATATCTCCACAAATGGAGGATAATAGACCCTAAAATTGGGGTGCAAAAAAATCAAGAATATGAAAAGAGAAAAATTTATATAAATTTATTTATATATATATAAAGAAGAAATATAAAAATTAAAAATAAAATCAGCTAACTATGGGGCTTGTCATAGGTATCATTGGACACAATTGTCTCATCCTTGGATGAGGGGTATTGAAATAGCTGCAGCTGAGTCAAAGTAGAGCCTAAAATGAAGTAGGTTAGAAATTTAACATTTGTTCAATGTCTAGTAGTTTTATAACTGTTGATGAATTCTGCCCCTTTTATAAAGTTTACCTACTAATGACAATTTCAGTCATGTCATTCCTAATTACAATTCCTCCTATTATGCTTCTCAAATACTATAATTGTGTATCATTTTAATGAGATACTATTAATTGGTTCTTGGAGTTATACATACATATTTGATTTCTATGCAGTGCTATCTCATCAAAATTAACTTTACGCATGTAAGGCTTGTAATTAAAGTACTTAGGCAAGTCTAGTAACAGCATTAGATCTGGAAATAAAATCCAAGATAATATAATACTGTAAAATCCCAGCTCAAGTACTAACCTAATGTTGAGCTCACAGGTAGCCAAGAGGGCAACATACCTGCTTGTGGTGAAAGCTTTTCCAGGTTTGATTCCCAGTGCGAACTCATATGTGAGAAATAATGTCAGCGATCAAAGTATTTTTTTAAATTTACAACTACTACTACTACAATCTTATGGCATAAATTATGATTTGATTGTACAATGTGGAAAATAGAGTTGTATTAGATGTCAAAAAAATGAAATATAGCAGTTAAAAATAACATTGTACCCCAATTTTGGTTTCAAACTGAGACACAGTGATGCTGAATCCTTTGTAAAACTCTAATACAACTAAATGGAGACTGATTATTCAAGAATACTGGTTTTAAGGTGCTTAAAATCATTCTTAGAATGCTGTAAGCTTCTACATTACATCAACATTTATACTCTGCAAGCCAGCCTGGTGTAAGGCTGTGATTGTTAGTACAAGCACCTACTTATTTACTCAATTCTTTTATTTACAACTATCTAGAGCTCATTTAAGAAGGATTGAGTTTTAATGATTATTTGTCCATAAAATTCTCTGTAATAGGTCATTCTCATTCTTGGATTAGTAAAAGTAGTTTTATACTATTAGTAATAGTTTATAAGTAGTATCATACCTATTCCTGCTTTAAAATGCCAATGATTATTCTCTATCCTATCATCTACTCTTACAGTCACAGGATCAAAAATTTTCAAACACCTTTATTATTCTTTCTTTTCAGGTATTTTTGGAAATCACAAAAGGTTTATTGGAATTTATATAGGAGATACAATTAATCTTAGAAAGGGCATTTTATTGAAAAATAATAAAATATAAAATTGAAAATAATAAAACTACAGAGAAAGCAATATTAGCTGATAAAATGTTGAATATAATTATATTTCAGCATATAGAAAAAAGTACCGAAAGAAAACTTTCAAATGAAAGGGTTATGATTGTTATTATCTTTAAAACAAGAATTATCTATAAATCATGACATACGAGACATCGTAATTTTATGCTTTTTCAAAAAAGCAAGAATAGATTGTTTTGGCAAAAAGTCTTCAAATAGCAATATAGAGAGCATATTAAAAGTAAACTTGGATTTTCACTAGACATCTTTGTTAAGATTTATATTAAAAATCTTTTAAATCTTAAGAATGAGTACTTAAAATCAGACTTTTATCTCATTTGAAACTCAGATATAAAGTAATTAATTTCTTGTCATTGTTTTAATTTTTCCATGCCAAAGTCAAGTAAATTAAATTTTGCAAAGAATATTATTACATTGCTTACATAGTTAACTTTGCTGCTCTGAGAATATATAGGAACTCAAAAGTCCTTCTTACGCATTCATTGAGGCTGCGTGGAATGGTGAATGATTCCCAATTCCTTCAGAGACTCTAGGCAGTACTTTTTCTGTTCATGATGTGGAAGCCTTACATTTTTGACTGTGCTCCTTACTATATACTTACTCCTTACTATGTACTTACTCTTTACTAAATACAAGTATTTTGTTATACTTTTCCAAAGTTATGCTAATTCATAATGATTTCCTAGTCTGGTATATGGCTCTGGATAGGATGATATTTCTGTAAAGTCCCCCCAGAATAATTTCTATTTTTTGATCTACCTCAGATTGATCTACCTCAAACAATATCTAAATATTCTAGTACCTAAATATTCCGACAGGTTTTGTAATAAGTAAATGTAATGGTAAATGTTAATAAAATTGAAGTTGGAAATCACTAAAAATAAATACGAATTACAAATTTTCTTTCATGTCTTGACATAACTAATTGTGATAGCTAAAAGCAATATATGAAGAAAAGAAGAAAGTAAAAAAATATTTCGCAGGAAAACTCCCTGCTTCAGCTTCATATGTTCAGTCTGAAATATCATTCACATGAAAGGACCCTTGCAAGTTCAAAATTATTCATCCTCACTTTTCTTTGAAAAATTAGCTGAAATAGGAAGTGAAAGTTAAGCCTATATCAAGGATTTGAAAAATAATACGAGTTTGAGTATTGAAAACTGCATAAAATCATAAACAGAAGTAATACGTTACAGAAATTGATTGAGCATAAAAGATAAGTTTGTTTTCCAGGAAGGAAGTTTTCTTCTTAAAACAATCAATTTCATAAATGAAATGTTTATATTCAGAAGCAAAGAATTAATTAGAAAATACTCTGCTAAATAGTGAGACATGTACTCGATTAGACAAGTTCTGAGAATGATATTAATGTAAGTTTACAGTTCGAGGTACATAAGAACTAATATTTTGATTTTATGATGTTGTGAGTGAAGCAAGATAACTATTATTGGGTTATCCGGAAAGTTCTGCGCTTTTCAAAATTCGCGCGATTAATATGTTCTTAGTTGAACAATGCTGTGAAAAAATTTTTGGACGGGTTTTTCATGGCCAATTCCGATTTCCCAAAACATTGTCAAAAGGTGAGGAATCAAAATGGAGCAAATCTTCGATGAATAAATCTTTACACATTTTCAAAACGTTTATTTATATTTATTTTTAAAAAACCGCAGGACTTCCCGAATGACCAAATTCACTTATCAAAGTTTACCTGCAGAAAGAGCTCTTTTGCTAAATGTTATTCCCGGCTTGAGCAAAATTGTCACGCCTAAATGCAAAAGACTCTGTAATAGGATATGTTCATTTTTATATTAAAGCGGCAATTAAAAATAAAAGAAAGAAACCAGCATTAATGTCTAAGCATACGAATAAGTTAGTTTAATATTAAAATCAGCCAAGAAAGATTGATAGGTAATAAGCAATAATGTCTCTGTTTGGATAAGGAGACATTAACAATATATTACTTGTTGGTTTATGATCTTTCTTTGCACTAATCTCCATTTATAATTGTTATTTCTGTGTAAGATAATTTGTTTTAGGCCTCAAAGAAACAGAATATAGAAAATATGCAAATCAATACATTCCTTTCTAAAATCCATTTAATCATCATGGATCGAACGGAATAACCCCATGTAAAAGAATGTCGTACAATTAGTCTCGTAAAAATATTTTCTCTCCGAACAACCTTGCGTCATTAATAACAGTAACATTTCAAATCAATCTCAGTTCCAACTGCAGAGCGGTATTGGCGACAAAATGCGACGAATGCGTACA
This sequence comes from Pachydiplax longipennis, assembly GCA_036926295.1. Taxonomy (NCBI): domain Eukaryota; kingdom Metazoa; phylum Arthropoda; class Insecta; order Odonata; family Libellulidae; genus Pachydiplax; species Pachydiplax longipennis. The sequence goes on along the minus strand of JAVFKF010000009.1, from coordinate 38,148,519 downwards.
AAACGAAAGCATATGGAAAAGCGGAGTGGCAGGGGGGAGGGAAGGTAGGGGAAAAGTACAGGAGGTGAGCGGAGAAAGGGGTATCCTGAAGCATTTGCATGCAAAGGACGCCAGGAGAAAGCTTTTTTGAAAAGGGTTTCGGGAAGAACTCAGACGAAATCTTTCGCAGACAACTCTTCTTATGCCCTTCGACATGAAAAGAGTCGAACGAATACCACTCCCTTCACTTCCTTCCATTTTTATTCCAACTTCGCTGCAAATCTCCATCTTGTATCCATTCTCCTGCTTTACCCAAAGGGTCTTCACCGGGAGGGGGAGGTTTTTTTCATTCGTTTCATTTAATAAAGGGGAACGATGGATGCAATCAAGGAAGTTCATTAAAATTATAATGGCTTCGATGTCGATGCAGCAAGTGCCACGGGGTTCGGGGTTACGTGAGCGCTTTCGGCTTCGCATTTTTTTACTCCTGCTTCCAAATTCATTTCCTTGTACTCCAATCTTATCTTTCGGTAGGAAAACTCAGAGCACTCGACAATGAGCGTGTAATGAAAGGGGCTCTCCGAAGCTAAGATTAAGAATCCACTCATCAGTATGTACGGCAGGGTTACGTGGTGAGTTGAATAAGGGCCTATGATTATACTATTGAATTATGGCGGGTTGATTTAATGTGAGACTGTGCAGATGCTGTGCAAGTGAGGGTAGGACGTGTATCTTTCCGAAGGTTAGGTTACGTATTTTCAACTTCTTGAAGTCATAGCTGATTTACCCTTTCGTTGCTCACGTGATTAATTACACCTAATCGAGACAAAGTCACAGGATGATATTTTCTCGTTCAAATATTCGAACACTTGCGAGACTATTTTTATGTATTTTGGAGTGAATCTAAACAAATGAAAGGAAAATATATAAACTGTTTCATGTTTTCAATGCAGATTTTCAGGTTGATTTCAAGATCAATGCCGAATATTTGCTTAATTTCACAAATCACGTGGGCGATTGGTGAAAAGGCTATATACATTTAAAAAATTTCGAGCTAAATAAATCGGAAAGGGCAGCAATCAATGTAATATATATTGGGATAGCATTAAACAAATTTACTTGAACTAATATCAAATGACGCTATTTAAGATAATATTCTCAGAACATGAAAGGATAAAATCCGAGAACAAATGAAGTCCTACTCTGAATTATATATTAAGATGGAGAAAAAAATAAATTTCGCCTATTTCAATAAATTCGTGTTTCTTAATTGAATTGAATAGAAATATCTATTGAAATTTAATTATATAAAAACACACGAAGTAAAGCTACTATGCCATTGGTTCATATAAGTAAATTTTAATTGATAGGAATATTTCACTATTGAAAAGTAGCATCCTGAATGACCGTTAATGTATGTGTGTAGATATACCGTATGGAATTATTTGATAATAAAGGCGTAGAAATAAAGTTAAACGGCCTTAATCTCTGTGAAAAACCTAGCGTAACAAGGAAGGAAGGAACGTTTTTTCCGAAAATAATCTTCCAGGGAATTTCCGTAGTTCATTTTATTTCAATATGCTTTCTATGCGGAGTTTTACGAAGTTAAGGCTTCTAACATTAAATCTAGCGTAACATATTATTGGAAAATGTTAGTGAGCTATACTAGATTTGCTCATATCTGAACCAATCCTTAAACGGCTGATAATAACCGTGGAGAGGTTTTATTCTGTAATGTGATTTAAATAGAAGCAGAAATAGAAGGCTTTCACGACTTAGTTAACGTGTTTAGTTATATTAAATACTCCATGAGAAGAGATGGGTCTTGGATTGATATTACGAGGCAAATGGGATATTTTAATGGAAAATGGTTGAAAGAGGTGGAATCCGGAATTCATCTGTTTATTGCTGTAAATCAAGCGTCCATTAATGTCGTAATTTATTCATAGTGGAGTAAGTTGCCGTAGCATTAACTGAGGTTGGTCGAAAATGTAAGTTGAGCATTTCAATTATGAATGAGAGAGAGAGTCCTCATCAATTAAGTTTCACCTCTCAACGTTTTTTCAGACGTTCTTTGAATAATTAAAGATAAAACGCTTCAGATTTTGCGTACGTGTATTCATCTTGTTGCTGCAGATTGTCGACATCAACATAATAATCAGGGTATGGCATTCTGAGTATTTTTCATTTCTTCGATCGACATTTGACAACTTTGATGCAATTTACTCGTAACTAAAAAATATGGAAATTAATATTACAAATTTTGTAATGTTCCTCCAATGTGACCTTCAGCTTAATTTTCTCATCTATACAAAAGCAAGCTATTATTTGCTTTGAATAGTAAGAAAGGGTGCTATAAAAGAAAGAACATACTCTTAACATTTAATAAATTGAAGCTTTAACTATGTACGTCATGCCTACTCAATATATATCACTATAGTAGCTCATATAATTTGATTTCATACCCTTGTTGAGTGCGTGACGAATATGGTTGTGTAAGATAGTAACAAAATTATTATGTTCCGATAACAGTAACCGTACTTATGTTTACTAATCTGGCTTGAGATTTTTTAATTAATATTTTAATAATATTTTAGCATTACTAATTTTATTAAAATGATAATACAGGGAACCCGCGATTATACGTGTGTGGATTATCCGCGAATGATTTTTCATAATTCGTTATCATTTTTCGCGGTCTTTGAAAACATTATACACATAAACAGTTAAGTATCTTCTCTCAACTGCGTAGAAGGTCTGAGTCAGCATATGTAGCAGTGGGAATTCAACTACATTACTGTTTCTGCTGTAAAGATCTGCGGTCGGGAGAAGAAAACTCTTAATGAGTCCATGAAACAATCGAAAATAACGGACTATGCGCGCAAGTAATAATAAATTGTTAACTTGCGTAAATTTGCATCATCGTAAGAGTTATTATCCATGTTTTCAGATTATTCGTGCGTTCCTCCCCCATATTATCCTGAATAATCGAGAGTTCACAGTTATAAAAAAATATAATTTCGGCTTGGAATTTATTAGAGAGATAAAATAGAGAGGATATAATAAATAAAATGTGGGGAGTTCTCTGGTGGGAATCGGTACACCATAGGCGTGCAGATAAAATGATTTGCCAATCAACTGATAATTTTTTCGAATTTGCTAAACCTAATAAGACAGATGACAGAAGGTGGACTCCTTAGTAATTGTCCTCCATGTTCCATAGTAGATACACGGAGTAGATACTGGTATGAAGAAAATATTGATATTGAGGAATCATATTGTCCCGCAATCGTATGAGAATATTGCCAGCAATAGTGTCCATTTCATAAGAATTAATCCTGATGGTATTTCTGATAAATCAGGAGATTTTTCAATTTCATTCAAGATCAACTCTTCAGAAAACTGCTGCAATAAGTATTCCTAGCCATTTCAGCGAGATAAAATGTTTTACATTAACTTCAACAGTAACTTGTCCAATTTAAAATGTAACAATAACTTGCCCCTTGCATAGAGAAGTAGCTCAAGGCTGCCAAAATTAAATGAGCACTGCACAACACGAATGTAAAAGAGGTTTTCACTGTGTTAAATAAGTGTTGAAATGCTTAAATTTGGTTACGAACGACGAATTACATTATGAATCAGTTTTGAGAAATCTAGGTAAGCGTCATCTAACATTTGTGGAGAAGGAATTTCGCCCTTTTATTTTAGGTCACGGAGATGAAAATTTCGCAATTATTCTGAAAATAATAAGGGAGCTCTACTGCAGAAGAAAAACTTAAAGGTGGGAACTGGTGTTCTATGAAGGAACTGGAATAATTAGCCGTGAGTGATGCAATGTTCCTCAATTGAGGTTTTAGATCGATTTCTTTGGTCCAGTATTCGGTGAGTAATAACAAATGAACTATATTTGTTATTACATTTTCTGTTCATTATTTATGTCATGTTATGTTAAATAGAAGTTTTGTGCCCTGCTTGTGTTGGTAGAACTACCAAACTCAATGTAATAACTCATTATGAAACGACAATAATGATATAGCAACTAGTATAATTAAGGCACCATTTATCTTCTAACCTTTTATTTATCTAATTTTACTGTACTATTATTTTTATCTGTAATATCAGGTTGTAAAATGCACATATTATATTTGAACTTTATTTTATAATGTTCCTTAAAGTTCTTATTATTTATTCGTTTAAATAAATCAATAATAATGAGGAACATAATATAAAAATCAAATCTTATTGATTTCATAAGCGTAGTTTTACTACATTACACAAAAATGACTGGTAAAATTGAAGTTTGGAAAATTTTTAATCGATATTTTATTTAAAACGAATCATTTATCTTAAATAATAGAGCTCCTATTTGAGGAGAGACCGAAATTAAACAGTATCATAAACAATGTATTCACTCGTAATTAGCTAGAAAATTTATTATTCACCATTTTCATCTACTGATAAATGGCAAATATTTCATAATACACTAGAACATTTATTAATCATTTATAACAACTTATTTGCAGAGAGAAAAATGTGGCAAACCATAAACTTCCGATGCAATTCATTATTTTATTCATAATTTTCAATGTTCCTGTTGCAATTTATGTTTTTAATAATAACTGCCGAGAAAACTGTAATTAACAAGTTTAGAAAGTCTAAATTCAAATTAATTGAGTAAGGAACTATATATTCAAAACGAGATTATCTCCAGCTCTAAAAGCTCGACGTTTTGGCCGCATCCCAGTACTTTTTCAAAGCCGCCAAACTAATTGTTCGAGCCCCTTTCATTTCTTTTCATAAATTACAACAGCCACAGTTTCCACAAATTAATGCATGATATTGCTCAGGAGTATTTTTGTAGTGGGATCACCTATTGAATTACTTCATTAATCTAATGAAAATTCGACTAAAACGAATCTTAACAATCGACTGCAGGTGGAAATCTATTTCGAAAAACGTAAAAATGGCAGCAGGCGATAAATACGCCCCTCACAGATAATGTACAATACCACAAAAATAAAAAAAGTACATCATCCAGTCCTTGCTTAATCAAAAGATATTTTTAATTACAATTTTTCGATTCGTGCTCCTCCTTTGCAACCGCGGCCTCGTAATATTAGCGCTCGCAACGATTCTCAAAGACGAAAAAAATTAGAGACAACTTTGTCTCGGCCCTAAACTCACCAAAAATTACGTGCACATGCAAGCGTATTGTAAGGGGTTTGACGTCTCTCTCTCTCGCCCCCCTTCCCATAGCCTCCTCCGGGGGGCGCATTCTAATTACTCGTGTGCAGAGGCAAACAACCAAGGACAAGAAAGTCCGCGGATGAAAGAGGAATGAGAGAGAATGCGTCTGGTAATGAAGAAAGGCCCTGCCAACACCTCTCCGCCCCGCAGCGCGCCGTAAATTTCAGGGCGCGGAGTAATAACGCTCTAAATTAATGAAAAGGTACTGTGCAAACATTGAACTCTTCCATTTTCCGATCCCTCCTCGGATGATGCAGGGGAGAAGTCCTTTGGAAGAGGAGAAAGTGCGCAAGATGTGATCATTATTTGCTCGGCCGCCATGGGGGAGATGCATGATCCTCTCTGCAGATGGAGACACATTCGCTTTGCTTAGTCCACGTGCGTGAGTACGTGAGCGATATCTATCATCACATCCATGCATTAGAGTGGTAGTTTTTTTCATATTCAGTTGCCCATACCCCTAAGATCTGTCCTCGATTCCATTTACGAAAGTCTAGAATGAAGATCAAACTCTCTGCGTTATTGTTATATTAAGTTATATAAATCCAGTTTATTTCGAAACCTTTTCTATTTAAAACTAATATAATACTGAATACTGATATGTGAATACAAACCTCTTTAGATCATAATCATCATCAGTGATTTTCAATCCGATGTCGGATTTAGACCTCCCCAAGCGCTTTCAAATTCTCTCTATTCTGAGCTTCTCTTTGCCAAGTAACTCCTAAGTAATAAATTATCACTCTGTTCCGTCGGTTCTTCGGTCTTCTTCTTGGTTTCTACACATCTATTGGTGTCCAGTTTAGAACTGCTCTTGTCCAACGGTTGTCATTTCTTCTCGCCACATGGCCTGCCCACATCCATTTCAGTGATCTTAGTTTATCTATGATGTCTGTCATTCCTTTCTTCATCCTCACCCAGGTGTTACGCTTCCTGTCTCTTCTTACGATCCCAACCATACATCTTTCCATACTTTTTTGCGTTGCCTGAAGTCGCTGGGTTATTGCTGCGTTCAGCACCCAGGTATCACTTCCATAGGTCAACACTGGCAGAACGCATTGGTTGAAGACCATCCTCTTCAAGACTATTGGCATGTTTGACTTAATAATATGTTCATTTCTTCCAAAGCCACTCCAGCCAAGTTTAATTCTTCTATTTCTCGTTAATCCAGATATTCTCTCCTGTTGTTACTAGTTGTACTACGTATGTGTATTCTGAGCAGACCTCCAGAGGCGTCTCTAATCATTTGATGTTCTTGTGCTTCAAAAGAGTTATACATTACCTTTGTTTTCTTTAACTTTACCCTGAGTCCTATCTTCTGTCCCGCCGAACTTAGTTCTTGAAGTCTTAAAGCTAGATCTTTTCCGTTGGTTGCGAAGAGTACTATATCATCTACGAAACGCAGATGACTGATGTACTCCCCATTTATCCGCAGACCTTTCTACTCCCAAAAACCTCTTTAGACAATTATATCTATAGTGAGTGTACAAACAATTATTAAATGTGATAACATATAATGTAATCACCTGTAACTATCTTTTAACCGGTTTCAGGCTTGGAACTATATTTGCGAATCGGGAAACTCATCGGCATAATTTCGATACCAGGTTAATACTGGCTAGCTTACTGAAACTTCATAAACTGTTAGGTTGATAAGCGGAATAAATACTAGCGTAAAATCCTGTCAAGAAGTTTTTCAGGGGACTTAAGTTAAATGTTCATTGCGGGGAGCACAAGGTCGGAACGGGATAAATAATGGTTTTCGGTCTCAGTTCGGGTTCGGTTTTCAATCCGGTGAAAATAACGGATTAATTCGTTTTCGGTTCGGTTCCAGTTTGATGCCCTGGGTGCATCCCTGATTGAGAACTTCTGCATCTCAGTCGCTCTATCGAAGGCTCACCAAGCAAGCGATTTCCAACAAACCTTGATGAACTCTAACAAAACTTATACGCTGGAAGGACAGAGTTCTAAGTTACTTAATTCCATTATTTCTATTTCTTCGGTTTGAATTAAACGAGGAATGCGGATCGGTAAAAAATATTGATTCTTAATGATAAACGCAATAACTGAACTAGATGAAGGAAAAGAAAATGAAAACTACCGAGGAAAGTAGAGAGTTTAATAATGATTTCGATCAGGCCAAGAGAAGGATTCGGTCGTTGTCTAGTATCCGGGTCCCCATTCTAAAAAGGCAACTTTTTGATTTTCTAAAGTCAAGCCATGTATCTGTTGAAAATGTTAATAGGTCTAATATCATTCTTTCTCAATAAACCATTATGTATAACGTGTTTATTTATAGGGGATCTGTATGGAAATTTTACAATAGGGAATGCTTTCCTTGCTAGATGGCCGGTCCTGGCAGAACCACCACCTTAGGTGAAAGCGGTCCCGGGTTCGATTCTTGGTGGGGTTCAAATGTTAGAAATGACCTAAGCAGTCGGAACACTTTTGAAAACACTACCACTAACCTTCGATATGAATTATGGTTTTAGATTTCTCTAAATAGATCTCTTTTAATCAATAGCGGCTGACTTGTAGAACTTTTACTATAATCATAGACATTTTATTCATATACTCGTAGACAGTTCATAAATTTTCGATAGCCTTAAACTCTCCGGGATCCATATTTCAATATGTAAACTATATACTTCGTTTATCAAATCCGAGTCAGTATTGTAAAACAAAAATAAATAAAATTCATTCCCAATTTTCTGCCCTTTTGGCCAATAAAAATATCCCTCAGATATATAATGTATGTTAAAGTAAACTATTTCAAAAGAGTTCAGAGCATTTATACCAAATTCTACATTTGTTTATTTCCTTTACCACGTGGTCGTCAAGGTAAACAATATTAAGAGTCATTAGGACATAACTAAATTAAGAGCAGGTATGATTTTCGAAATTTATTGTGGTTTATTCTGTTTCACAGAATTATGGAAAAATATTTATTAAATGAAATAAATCACAATGGATAATAAATTAAGCTATTTTGATCTTGGATATTAAAAATCTCATGATTTGTACGATAATATCCTTTTGCGTTGAACAGATAGGTTACTTCATCTGTCAAAGTATATTCAAAATCTTCCCTCAGGAAAAATACCAATACACAGGTATGACATGCGTAATTAATTTATACATGCTAGTACTTATCAACCTCTGTAAATTGATTCTTAATTCAGCAATAAAGATAGTAGTGATAATTCAAACTATAAATCGTCCCTTTGTGTGTATTTTATCCACCAACGTGAGATATTTAGGTATTTATTAAAATTTTCCATGTCTAAAACAGATCCACCCACGGAATGCATCAAAATGGAAGGGGGTGAAGGTAAAGAAACTAAGGAAGCTGATGAAGAAGAATTCCCACTTTCACGTGCTGCATTGAACGAGATACTACGCGGAGATCTGATAAGTGGCGATCACATAAACAAGTTTCACGAAATATTGGCCACGAACACAGATTTTAAACCGCAGAACGTCTTCTTCATCGGCGCCTTGGAATTCATAAAACCAGTTCGGAAGCGACACATTCAAATTTTACCAGAAAGAGCAATGGGGAACACTCATTGGATATGCACCTATTACGACGGACGAAAACTCCACATCTACGATAGCCTCAACCGAAGACAGCTGACCAACGGGCAAGAAAACTTCCTAAGAAAACTGTTCCCACACAAGCCATATTACTATTTCGAGACCGTTCACGAACAGCCGAATCTCGTCGACTGTGGACTATTCGTTGCTGCATTTGCTACCTCCCTTGCTCATGGTAGAGATCCAAAAGAGGAAATCTACATTCATAACAGAATGAGGCCCCATTTACACCGAGTACTTCTCACAGGTAAACTCGATCCGTTTCCTACACGCGAATTATGAGCGATGAATAAACGAGTAAAAATCTAATGAAATTTTTGCCGAAGAATTTTGGAACCATACCTTGGATTCTTAAGCGTTGATGTTATATAGCAGAAACGTGTGAACCGACAATAGCTCCGAGTTAATTTTGTATTCATTTATGATATTTTGGATATTTTTAACTCATTTTTTGTATGGAACATGATATTAAAACTTTTTTAATTAAAGGTGGCTGTTTTATTTTTACTAAAATGCTTTCAGAATATGAAGAGATATCTCGTAGAATAAGCTTTTAAAAAACTTTGCTGTGATAAAAGAAATAAAACTGCTTTTAGTTCGAAATGCTAAAAAGTTTGTAATTACTCATCTCAACCTCAGGATAGGGGGTAAAATCACTCTGGATAATATCTTTTTATTTATAATTTTAATCAATAATAAAGATGAAAATTATAAGCAATTTTTTGAATAAAAATACTAATATACTATATAAATCAAGCCGTTCTTATTCGTGTATTCGCTTATACACAATCCACATAAATCGCAGTCTTCGCATATTATTTTCGCTTCAGACTTCATCATAATTCTTTTCGTATACTCCGTGTTGTTTCTTTGAATTCGCCACGTCTCCTTATTTCAGGATCGCATTCAATACCTTTTATCAGCTTTTAGTCGATCTTACAAGTTCAGTACTTTTCTAGTTCCGTCTTTCTTGTCAAAATGTATGTATGTACCAACCATCGCAAGACACTCCTTTCATACTGTTCACGTAGTCTCTGTTTCAGTACCGATCCATTGATTAACTGGTAATTACTAACCCTGTCATCAGTTTTTCCCTCAATCACTCATCACGTATTCTTTTCCAAATGCTTTTTGTTTATTCGTACACATTTCTTTAGTCACTAAGCTTTTGCTGAGGTTTAACAAGGAAGGCGCATCTCCTTTTCCAGATGTTTTCGTCTCTTCCTTCAATTTATCTCATATCCACTGGTCCTCTTCTAGCTCCCGATTTCTTCTAGCTCTAATTTTATATTCTTTACGTAAGGCCAGAGAAAGAAAAAAGACGTAATCTTTAGCATTTCACACAGGATCAGGGCACCGAAATATTTTTCGTTCCGGTTTTCGCTCCGGAACAATGAAAAACCAAGTTTTAGGTACTTTATGCTGCTGTAGATTTTTATGGACACATCCCACTCAAATCAGACTAGCTTTTTGTGGAAAATAACAGATACTATCTCATCCCTCATATTTCTCTCCAAATAATCACGTAAATTTAGATGGAAGCTCTATCCAGCCTTTAAACAAATGAAGTTGTAGAGAGACCTGAACGCTTTTCATTCAGTACGGTGAAAGAAATGTGCAATCAAAAGATTAACAATTTATCATTAATTCTTCTGAGCCTTTAATTTTTGCTTAGTATTATAAATATATAATGATTTTCAAGCTAAAGTTAAGGTTTGGAATAAATCAATTAGTTCACAATTAAATTCATATTTATACACTCTGCCAATTACCTTACATAATCCAACTTCAGTTTCGGTTTCACCCTTGCCAACGTCGAACTTGTTCGAACAATTTCATTTCGCTCCTTTCATTGTTATATCATATCCCTTGTTTCATTATTTCTACCTGGATAATCTTCATTTCGGAACATTTTTGTAATAAAACTTGGTAATAGTTGCAAGGCCTGTTTACTTTATCATTTATTATTCAGTAAACCTGCTTCCAATCACACTTAAGTAAAATGTGCGTTGTTGGGATCCATAACTCCGAACGGAATAAAAATAACTGTTTTGGGTTTCGGTTCTGGTTCAAGAATTGCAGTATTTTCGGTTCGGATTCACTTCTCACTCCGACTAAAATAGTTTTTCTTCGGTTTTGGTTTGGTTCGATACCCTGCCCAGAATAAGTAACATTTTTTTTTGTTTCATCGCTAGAAATGCTTTAGATTTATAGCGATACGTTCTTACAAATTATAAAATTTTTTTATCAAAAGGTTTTGGAACTCAAGGACCCACATAAGGTTATAGATTTTTATAAGCATTTATAAGATTTATAATCCTTAGGATTCCATCAGACGAATGACTGAGTATGATGAATGTTACTTACTTCACTCCACTGGTGGCTCTCAGGGTGAATATACCAATTGAAAATATTTAAATGAATGTCAATTTCTCACATATATTGAACAAAGACGCTCTTCTTCTTACATGCATTCCAAATTGAAAATATTCTGCCTGCAGAAAACCAAAAGTAGTAATACAGTTCACAAATGTAGTGCTATCTTAAGATATCGACAGTGAAAAAAATTTGTTATAAAAAGAAGTATCAATTTAAAAATTTCACGTTCGAGGGACGCCTAAGTATTTAAAAATAATTTTATTTTATACTTAACTTTTAACTTAAAATGCTTAACATGCCGATTAATCTTCTGAATATTAATCGACTGAAAGCTACGCATCTTTATTGCTGACATCACTTTGTCTTCAAAAGAGAAGGTTTAAGTATGCTTTTTTAAGCATGTTCATCTGCTAAAGCCATTGTCACCGGTATCCACGTGTTCACTTCAAGCTTTGATACCGGCAGAGGGTATGAATGTCCCCAGAGTCACCTGTCACAAGCTTTCTGGTGCGCATTCCGACAACGCGGCTGCCATCTTCAGGGGATGAAGGGAACTAAGGATGATGATACGGAGGAGATGAGGTATTCAGGGCTTACTGTCTGTCTGCAAATACAGACCAACTGTATTTCTTCGAAGACTGATGAGTAAGAGAACTTCGTGCGAAGAGAAAAGCGCCATCCACCGTACACTTCTAAAAAAAGTGCCATTCGTAATTAATTTTCCATGGCAACTGGTAGCGATCGGATGGCCCTTCTTCACTTTGATGTAGCAGAGATGAGGTCTCTTTCATTTTTGGTGAAAAGAGGGAAGCCGCTAAAGGGATCAGTTCGTTGGGACGTGGGGAAGGAAAAGTCAAACAGGAAACAAGTGCGTGTAATGGCGGCTGAAAGCATAGTCAGGGTTTACCGTTGGCGTGTCTCACTTTTAGTCCTCTGACTTTTCATTCCTATATTTCATATATAGATATTTCATTCATATATATATACATTTAAGGGTTCCTTTCAACATAAGCATATACTCTCATATGTTTACAGTACTTCTCCTTGCACCTTGTCTTATCTACAAATTAGGCACATTCTTTTATACCTTCTTTGGTTTTATTTTTAGGATTACAGTGACCAAATTTAGTTTTTTTCGGTCTTCTCCTCTTTCAAGGAACTAACACATTCCCAGCATAGGTTGCTGGTTCAAAAAATACCGTATGTAGCGTTGGTGGCTTCAGTCTTCACTGCGTGGTATGCTATATTAACATAAGATGGTAGAATCATAAATTAAAGTGTTAATTCTATTATCTTATGTATAAATTGAAGTGCTAATTCTATTATCCTATGTTAAATACAGTATATATTTGTGATTAGATTGACCTCAGATTTTTTACTTCAAAGTTTTGTTAGAACCTTTTTTTTCCGAGTTCAGCTATCTTGTTTTACGGCATATAAAGCGCAGCTTATCTCCAAATTATGGGTCAAAAGGTCCCTCGGGTTTTACGTGCGAAGATTAGAACTTCGATATTATTTTTCTTATTTCTGCGATACCAAATAATCGAGGTATTATATTTTACAATTTAATTATTCGTGGAAAAAAACATACATTTTTTATCGAAAAGATTAGGGAAGTTTTGGATAGTGCTTTTAATAAGTTAATAAGACAAATTTCCATTGGGAAATTACAAATAAAGTTTCAAAAGTATAACGTTGTGAGAAATATATATTGTATATAACAATTTTCATAACTTTCTCTTCACGAATAAAACTCGATATATGCCCAGAATATCTCAATATTTTATACTATTACGGAGTAAATAAAAAAACAACATTACGTATGATGAAAGAGGAAATATCTTATCGAAAGAAAGAAAACACTTGTTCATATTTTATTTTTATTATTATCAGCATATAATGATGTACACATGTAGCGGTTTTGATAAATTGCACAAATTATAGAAAACATGCAAACCTCAACTACATCAACTTTAAGTCTAAAATATTATTATAATACACTAATAATTGAGTTAAAAAAGCCATAAAAGACTAAGCAACTCAATTGATATAATGTAAAATACAATTAAGTGGGCTCTTAAAACATAGCAACTTAAATTAAGCTTAAGGAACCAAGCCATACGGTTAAGAAAGGAAAGGCAGTGTGAGATTGTGAATAAGAGTCGTTAATAGTCAATATGATCAAAGGTTATGAAATATTAGTCCGTTTATTTGAATTATGAACAAAAAGAAGATAAATAATCCAAGAAAACGTAATAAGAAGCGAAGTTAACAAAATTTACGCGGGGTAGATCAGTCTCTTAATACAGCAGTGCAGTAGTGCAGCTAAGTACATTATTGGTTTTTAATGCATGACAGACTGTACTTGATGAGCAGAAATTTTTCTTCTTTTTGCTAATTTCATTAAACTGTCACTTTTATCATAGCGATTATTGAAAAACCTTACAGTTGCAATTTTTTCAGTTTTTGCAAGTTACGCATAAGATTTCCATAAGAATGCAAATGATTGTATAATATTGAGGCTGATATGTTGGTGTTGAGGGGTAGACGTTTTTACCAGGACATCGAACCGAGAACAGAAACCGAAAAGACAGTTCTAATTACTGGAGTGAAAACCGAAAATTAAAACTATGGATTCGAAGCCGAAAACTGATGTTTATTCCGCTCCGATTTTTTATTTCCAACGAATTAAATTTTTCTCTACTGCAATCGGAGGAATCAACAAATACACATAAATTGACTTGTGACTTTTACTAAATTTTATTATAAAATTTAGCGTAATATAGTGTAAATGAAAAAAGCAAGTAATAATAAGACAAGCTTTCAGAAGTATTTAACATTAAAATGGCCGGGATGAAAAGAAAAACGGTCCGAACCGGTTCGACTTAGGCATGAACGAAACCAGAACTGAACCAATATTTGTTTTCCCTTGGAATAGTTTATTTGAACGAAAAAATTACGATTTGATGCCCCGGTTTTAACCACCTGAACATCGGGGTGAATCCTCCAGGTAAAAACAATCCAGGGGGAGCAACCCAGCACGTCTTATTTCGCATTACGTCATCTCAGATCTCAGCTGCATTTCATATCCCACTCGCATGCGGACACACAAACAGAAACGAAACGCGTGCTTTTATCTCCGAAATCCCCAAAAAGGGAAGCGACGGGGGAAGAATCGGATGAAAGGGAACGACGTAAGACGCCGCCAGGGTAAAAAGGGAGTCCAGAAAGGGTTTCAAGGGAGAAAAAGGGTGCGGCAGTTTTAGGGCGGATCGGAAAGGGGGGGCTAATATTTGGGAAGGGGCGGACGCCATGGGGCAGAAAGAAGATAGAGAAAGAGACGGCAATTAGGCGAGCACAAGAAAGAGGCGTAGTCAGTCGGAAAGTATGAAAAAATGGGGGAAGCGATGGGAAGGATAAAGCGTGTTGGAGGGATTCTTTGAAATCGAGAGAGCGTAATTCCACTGCCGGAGGCGCATCGTCATTATTTATAAAAAAAGTGAGGGTGGAGAGGCGGTATCCTTGTAATCACTCCCACTGACGACCATTTCTCATCTCTCCAGACGTTCGCTTTGCGTGCAGGTATTGGCAAAAAGGAGAGATTTCGTTATTTATGCCGGACGGAAGGATACAGGAGGGCATTTGACTTGCTGGCGATAAGATCTCGCCGGCTTCCTCGCATTTAGGCCTCTATACATAACAATGGTAGAGAGGAATGGCTTAAAACCGATGATCGTGGGTTGGCCTCGGGCGGTGAGGGAGAAAACCTCGAAGCGTACGTGAGGGGGTGGTCGTAAGAAACATCTTAAGAGTCTGGAAATTAAGTCTTCGAATTTGGCAATGAAATGGGATATTTAGCTAGTAGAGGCTTTATTTATTATTATGTATTTATTGGACCCTTTATTAGGCGAGGTTAGGCCCGAGTGGGCCTCTCTTCCACCTAACCTCGTATGAAGATACATGGTTATAAAGATTCAAAATAATACTAAGAGAATAAAAAAAAGAGAAAGAAAAAAACGAAAAAAAAAGATTTGATTTGTGCGAAAAAATCTCCATAACTGAAGGTTGATAGAGAAAAACCCACAGTGCGGGAAAACACCCACACAAGAAGGGGGGCGAAAAAAAAGTATTTAGTATTCGCTTAGTAGAGCTTTAGTATTCGCTTGAGAAGGGATGATGGTGCAACCAAAACCTCTGGAGTTTAGCTTACATTTACTCAACAATTATCAATCATTCTCAAAATACGGGGTATGAAAATCAAGCTCGCGAATCTATCTTCAAAGACAGAGCCACTACGTACCAGGAGCAGGCCATGAAGCATCCAGAAATATTATTTTGAGGGTATTTCCAGGCCAATTATTTTCCAACGACCTTTATCTTACCTAAGGACTAAAGAACTTATGATAGGATAATGTTAAGATGTAATTGAAAACATCAATTCTAACAGAACCTTAAGTCCGAAGAATATTCCAGAAAAATCTTTTTAATATTGCTTTGATGAAAAAAGAAGGGGTTTGGCGTCAGTAAATGGCTGCTCAAGAGGAACATGGCGTTATACAGGAATTTCAAATGAAAGTTCCAAAATTTAATTTTTAGATCTTGTATATTTTATAGAATCGCATTTCATTCGCATAAATCTTAATAAATCTTTGAGATTAATATTCTCAACAATTTTTTTTGTAAACCATCAGGGTCAATAGGTAACACTTGATTTCTGAAATGACGCAAATGCATTACCTCCTTCCATAGAAATCTATCATGTCACAATCCGTACATTATTCTTTCGGAAGTATGAAGACGAGGAAAAAATTCTTCGAACATCATATTCAACATTTTTTGAAATATTTAATTTATGGAAATAAATTTAAATTAAGAGATGTAAGAAAATAATATGTATATCCGAATATTGCCAAGTGGGTAACGCGTTCTATTTTGGTGAAAGCGTTCCAGGTTCGATTCCAGGTGGGACCTTTTTTATGCAAACAGAAGAGCCTCAATATGTTTAATCGGGGGCAGAAGCCAGATTACGAAGTTATTTTAAGAAGCTAAGAGCATATTTTTCTAATTCGATTTATGTAGCTCAATGTGTCCTTTTCTTAACTCTTTAGTTAATAACACAAAACCTCAGTAACAATTCTGAAAGAATCAAAGCAGAACTAAAATCGTCGCCAAAAGGATTCAGTTTATGGCTGCACCAAGAACTATCCCAAGAAATTTTCAATTTGGGTGATCCTTTTCAAAGTGCGTTCCCTAATGAAGTTTATCTCCTAATTAGTTTCGATAAAATGTACGCGAAATTGCATTGTTGAGGTTCCTAATTTACATGTATAAACAATAAGAGGTAATAAAGACGGAAAACTTTAGTATGTTTGTTTAATGTTCATCTATTTATCGTAGCCCAGTGAACTTCATTCTGCTTAATATTTGTTTTTCATTTTTTTATATCTTATGTTAATTATTACTCCTCATCAGGCTAGGCATAAAATATACCATCCCAAAGACAAATATTCTATTCCTCTTTCATTACAAAAAAATGAATAAACCGAGTGGTTAGGTCATTCATTTTCTTTTTCTCAACTTTGAAACGTAGAAATATCTCCATTTCAAATCGCATTTATTAGCAAAAAAAGTTACAGATGTTGACAAATTTTCAGAAATCCTACGCTCGATTCTATGACCCTCGACAAAAAGTAATCTAATAACTCAAAACGACATAGATACTTGCTAACAAAACACACAAGCTCAGTAAATAATGGATGTAATAATTTCTCAAGACATCAGAGATTAAAGTCCTAAAAAGGCTTATCCTCACTTCATCATCTTTCGGATGATTTATAGCCGAGGCCTGAAATCTTCTGTAGCAAAGCTAAAAAGAGATGTTCACTCTTTATTTGCATTTTGTTATAAAAAATTCGTGTCTTATCAGCAGTGGTTTTACTTCTTTTAAAGCTAGTTGTATCTGACGTGTATTAAACTATATATAAAACATCATTATAATCTACTAGGATCTCTACGCTATTGTGTTAGTGACCTATGATATCATACTAATCGTAAATGGGTAATTTACAAATATGAATTTTCGTTTTCACTCTAATCGTTTGGTTATAATTATAGTATAACAAAAGAAAAGGATTCTTACGGCGATTTATAAGTTATAATGAACGATCGAATGATTCTGAAAATAGGAATAACTATAATGAAAGTAATAGTCACACTATAGAATAATCACATTTTTTGCTTACTGCATCATATTATTTAGCGACAAATCATGCTCTTAAACTATCCAAGGTTTGATTTTTCTTTGTGCTGGTTAAGGATCACCATCTAATAATGGTATTTGAGCACGAGGATCATTAAATGGGACAATCTGTTTACCGTCATAGACTGCTTTCTTTTCAACCTTTTTCCTAACCTTCAATTCAGAAAGATTTCATGCATCCTCGGACTGAGCGCATGCAAAAAACAAGCCTGATTCTAATCACGGCTTCATCAATAGAAGCTCTCTTTTAGGAGTGGGCGTGTGTGGAAGGTATTTTGTGGAGTTTTTTTTGCGAGAGAAGGGACGGAGGCTGGTGCGATCGTCTTGATGATACGCTTTTAATTAAAAATCGGAAGTGTATTAATAAAAGGGTGGGAATGCGTGGTGGAATAGGGGTGGCTTGATTTGCGATGGCGAACCGTCTCCTTGGACTTCTCATCTCGTTCGCAGCCCTTTATATGGAAGGAAGTCTCCATATTGTCTTTTTTATCTCTCGGTTCTGAAGCGTAAATTCCAAATGGACGCTAACCTATATCGTCCCTTCATCCTCCCCACGGTTGATGGATTTTTGTGTGCGAAAACCAGGCGCAATTTTCGTTCTCTTGATGGCAATACCTTAGCGAATGAAGGTAATTCGTGAATGAGAGATATTCGTTAGCCAAAAACTTCCTTTCTTGAAGTTATGTTTTCTTAAAGGTAATAAATGCTATAATAAGAGTAAAAACTGCCTAAGGACAACCACTTTCTTTTACAAAAATAAAGATGGCCAGAAAACATCTTCATTTGGCCCATTTTTACTTCAAAGGTGAATATTTCATTGCTTTCTTCAAAATACATTTACTTCCAAGCGTTTTGAAAGACTACTTATACCTCATCTTTACTCGGGGTAGCGATACATTTCACTGAGAATGAGAAAGAAGTGCAAATGCAATCATAGAAAACTTCCTTGACTCTAGTTTTTAAGACAGAGCACTCTTAATTCCTACCACAAAGTTCATTTAACTGTCGAAACTTGGGATGGACAAACATGATAGCTATTTAAGTTACTATAACTAACGTAGTGGAGGTCTCTAAGGTATCTGAGATTTTTTTCGGATAAAAATGCGTATGCAATAAAATTATGGCATATGCAAACCCCTTATAAAGTCGTAGTTCATCTAAGATTGGAGGATATTGAAAGTGTATTATGATTTTTCTTCTTGGATTCAAAAATTATCAACGGAATTTTGTGGATATCAACTAAATGACTAAGATCAAAGTAAAAACAGATTGAATATTTTTCGCATTGGTAATATTTTATTGATAAAATAATTACAGATCGTTCACGAGGCGTGTTGGATTACTTCTAATCTCTCTAAACATTCCAATCGCATTACTTTAAATCTAATTGTAAGAGAGATTGCTTGATGACCGTTGAGAATTATTTGACTAGAGCTAATTAATTATTTCTTAATAATCTCTTTTACCTTTGAACACTTTCTCTTAGCAAAGAAGGTTTTCGTATACCTATTGGGCTTACACCTATTATCATATTGTTAAGAGGCATTCATGAGGAAGAGGCCACTGCTATGCACAAAGAATATACAGTTACAGACAAGGAAACAAGCCTTGAAAACATTCGTCTGGAGTGTGGCACTCAATGGATCAGAGACATGGACCATTAGAAAAGCGGAGTAGAGAAGAATAGAAGCCTTTGATACCTGGTGCTAGAGGAGAATGTTGAAGATCAAATGGTCAGATAAGGTGAGAAACGAAGTAGTATACAGAAGAATAGAAGAGGTTAGAACAATATGGAGAATCATCCGGAAAAGAAGAACTAGATGGATTGGACATATCTTGAGACACAATGGATTTGTTAGGAACGTACTTGAGGGCAAAATAGAAGGAAAAGCATCAAGAGAAGACCAAGGGACGAATGTATAAGCCAAATAAAGAGAGATATAGGAAAGATTAGATATCAGGATGTAGTAGAGTTAGCTTTAGAGAGAGTGAATGGAAGTCAACCAATATATGGATCATGGATATGGACCTCTGATTATGATGACAGTATTATAATGCCGTACGGTGAAAACTCATCATCGTAATATCCAAATAAAAATTTGAATTTTAACACCCAACTGTTAGAAAAGTATGATCTAACTCGCACTACCAAGACTATATAATAGGATAACTTCATATCCTGGGATGAGGATTGATTAATAATGATAATAATGTATTTTAAGCGCATATCTATTCCCGTCTTTAGACGTTTTGCGATCTTAATATAACAAATTCTGAAATTCGGTGTTTGATTAGGGAATCACATTTTAAAAATTCAAAATTTCCGAGATTTATTCCGTATTGGCATTCTTATCAAATAGTAAGTTGATACGTTCTTTGATTATCATACATATTGAAAAATTTCCCTAAATAACGATCCTCTGGGAGCGTGACTGGATATTTAAAAATTCACTGTTTCCCTTCTTCGAAAACGATTTTATCCTACTTTTGATTGATGGTTATCTCACATCCAGTTATGCAAAGGCAACTTTTCCGTTATTATAAGGCAATGAATATTCATCCTCCAGCTGCTAAAAGAAGGTCAATTAAAATTCAATAGCTTCCGCCTCCTTAACAGCATAACTCATTTCTCCCAATATTTTATGATATTTACTATCTTAATAACGGGATTAAATATCAGAAATACGATATCATTTACAAGATATACGAAAAAGTAAACACGAAGGATCTTCTAATGGTCACAAAACTCCGATGCTTTGAGTTACCTTGATAACCTTTCTATTCTTTTTAATGATTTAGGATAAATTAGAATAAACTAACGAAAAAGATGTTCCCTGGGAAAGATAAACTTAGTCATTTGAGTCCGTGTTTAATGTTTAAGAAGCTTAGTTACTTTGGAGAAAGAAAATGTAAACTTTCGGAAACACCAACTATAAACATTAGTATTCTTTACTTGCTAGTCTATTCTTGACAAGAATACTTAAAAGATAATTAAAAGATGTATAATTAAAAGATGTATAGTTAAAAGATGTATAATTAAAAGATGTATAGTTAAAAGATGTATAATTAAAAGATGTATGTGTACGTATAAAATCATAGCAAGCGTTCTAAAATAACTTCTTGTAAAATATACATACCAGTGAGAAATCCAATGAAAGAAACCTAAAATTTAGTGATTGAACTCCATAATATGAGGCCTTCTTTTGAGATAAATCCTGTAGAGTGTGAGCTAAAGATATTAATAAACTTTCTGTAATGTTTGTTTCTGTAAGGTATGTAATATTTTGTTATATTAAACTCCATATGTGAAGGCGTTACCTAGTGGAAGGCCATTACAATGAATGAAAGACCGTTTCGTACACTTCCACTGCAATTTTAATTTCGGCAACATGTTTCGCTACTGTCCTAGCATCATCAGGCCTGACACTAGCTATAATAATATTATATAATCTTCATATAATGTAAATCATCGACAGTTAATGTAAAAAATTTGAAAAGGTTAAGAGATTTTTGTTTCTTGAAATTATATTGATATATTATATTATAATATAATTATATAATATTATATTGATTAATGTACGATATTTTGACCGATCATAGTGGGGAAGTGGTTTGCTTGCTAGCGCTCCAACTACATGGTCTCGGGTTCGATTCCCGGATACTCAGATTTTTAAAATGAGGAATAGTTGTATGTGTTCGTCAATTAACATATATAAAAATGGATGTATTTGGGATCATCCTCTTTCAATTAAAGAAATTATAATTATCATCGAAAAAATCAATTAAATCTCTACCGAGAGTAGATAATTCTAGAGAAATTGATTTCAGGAACTATTAAAACGATAGTATATAGTTTCAGAGTAACTCTCCACGGAACGAACGAAGAAATGCATCGCGTCACGAGATTCGAACACGAAGTTCCCGAAGTCATTAAAAAAGCTCGAGTCCGAAACTGCGACGAAAAAAAAAATCGGCGAGAACACGGCTCGACAACCCCTTGTTTTCGAAAATTTAAGGGCGGAAAAACATTATCCGGCGCGCGACCGCGAGCATCCTACGGCCATAAATAAAATGGCGACCTCCCTTCCCGCCATCCGAAATCAATTGCGCGGGAGAGCATCAATTGAGCGGGAAAATGCGGACGATTCGAAGTCGCCCTTAGTTCCGCCTCCCGCCGCCGCGTCGCCACCCGCTCACTTTCTCCCGAGCGCACGCAGGCATTGCAACCTGCATGACTCACGTGAGGAATAAAAAAAAATTTGAGGCAAAATGTCGGAAGGTTTCCTCCACCCCCCCTGCCCGTGTAACGCGTCCATCTTGTTTGGAAAAACGGGGGTGCGGGGGGGGGGGGGAGCGGGGGATTTTTCCCTAGCCCCTATTGTCTCCCTACCCTCCCCTTAAACGGGGGGCAGGCTCTGGCGGGGGCGGGATTTTTTCCCCTTTGGCCGGCCAATGGGGAGGCGTTCTCCCACGCCGTTCCGGAGGGCGACGGCGGCCGCCGCGACGCCGCATGCGCCGCCGGAGTCGATACGCCTCTCCCCACGCGACGAACCCCACACTCCCGCAGTCCATGTATGCAGGGGGCCTTCGGAAAAGCAAAAATGGCCACCGAGGCAGAGAGGGAAAAAATGGAATAAAATCGCGATTCTCCTCGGCGAATTTATTTTTACGAGCTCTCCATTATTCATGAGACTCATTTGGCACGCGAGTGGGGGGTATTTTATCTACGATGTGCCCACGCGCATAAATATGTATGTTGCAATTTCGATAACTCGGACATCGGATGGAGGAATGATTTGGATTGATCGGTGTCCTAATGACGCGGAAGATCGCGGTGATGAAAATGGGGGGTGTCTATAGTTATATAATGGATCGAAAGTCTAATGTCTCCATCACGAATTGGAGAAATTTACGGGAATATATTTAATGACGATTGATTTCGAAATGAGGCCGACGCAAAAATAGACATTAATATGAAATTTTGAATTCCATTATTTTTGCAATGAACTATCATTGTATTATCAATAATATGAAATATTTTAGCACCAAAAATAAAATGCTCCAATCATAGTGCATAAAAAGTAATCAGTTCCTGATTTATAACTCACTGACATATTATTATTATTATAATTAATCGATCCTTTTTGGCGAGGTTAGGTAAGTATAATAAATATCCAAATATAATCCAAATAAAATACAAAATAAATCTCTATTTGATGTTGTCTATTTGAAGAATATGCAAGAGAATATATTCAAGCCAAAATTGTGAAATATCCAAAATAGTCAAGTATGCAGTAAAGAATGTATATCATCATTAGATCAATCGTTAATTTGCCAAAATTCAAGCCCTTAATACCATCATATAATGTATGAGAGAAAGAGATGCTTCGTCGCAGTGTTAATGGAAAATAATCCTAATCCTACAGCCGCACTTTCTCTCGCTAAATAACCTTGGTTGTAAAACGGGTGAATAAATGGTGACGATTTTCTAGCGAAAGATAAGAGTGGGAGATGAGGAGAGGCGAGTCCATTTAAGAAATAAAAATGTGTGGTCGGTAGTGAGGAATATTGAGCCATAAACATTCACACACATTCAAACACCCGCATTCAACAACTCCGATACCTCCAACAGAACTGTTTTTGATGGTAACCTATTTAGAAGTATTTCCACAATGTCTCTCTATTATAGTATTATTCTAACGCATCTACTCTTTCCTTCGCTGCCTAGTTGCGTTGAAATGTTGTCACGACTCCATTTTGAATTTCACGGAAACGAAAGGATAACTTGAACTCAATGTAGATTAGTTAAATCGGTAATGACAAAATTTACTATTACCTAGGTCGACGCACTAGTAAATATTTCACTTTTCAATACCTGCATGGTGTAATATCAATATAATATTCTTTATTCGCAAGGTTATCAAGGCATTTGAATGCATCCTGATGAGCATAACAAACGACAGCAAACATTAGTATTCTCCACAGTTTTTAAAACAGTGAAAAGTACTTGTTTTACATGTTTCTTTGTTTTTGATGCAGGATTGATGTATTTGCTATGATGGCGATTCACAAAGTTCGGTCACAATACCTTGATTTCATTTTGTCAAGCAATAGAAAGCCGATTTTTCATTCAGTGCAAAATTTCGGGTAGCAACGATCGTTGAACTTTCGACTAGAAATTTTCTCTATTTCTATATAATGGCATTCTAAACAGTAACGTCCTTTATCATGGGGCGAACGAAATAAGTTCGAAATGATATTATTTTTAGGGATTAATTAAATTTATATTCTCATACGCTCCGATAATTAAATAATGCGATGCAGAATAAAAGATACATTCGGATATTAAATTAACGAAGGCGCCGGAATTGCTTTCCAGTCGCATTATTTCGTAATTGACAGCTAAAGAAGGGTTGTGATTTATATGAAAGCGCCGTATTAATTACAAGAAAATAATAAATATGCCCGCTTCTTTCTTTGTTCTCAAAACACAATTTAAATTGGAAAAAATATCCTGTTAACAATGATAAATGGGGAAGTTGATGCATTAATTTAAATGGAATTTAATAACATCCAATCAAAAGCGTGCGCTCATAAGATTAACAGTTTCGGCGGAATTAATTAAAGGCGAATATTAGAGCCTCCAGAATAGAAGCAATGTTAATTAATTGATTTTGAGGAACATTTTTTTCTCGGACTATTTTTTTCGGTGGTCTTTCTTCATCGAAGCATGAAATTTTGCTCCGGCGGTTAATTAGAACCTTAATGTGAAATCAAAGTAAATTCCGAGTTGAAAGCGAAGTAGCAGAGGTAAATGATTTTGTTTCTGATCATAATGATGCGGATTAATTTCGTCAAAGAAAGGAGCGTGACAAAAGATGCATAATTCGATACGTGTTGTACGAAATAATGAGAGATTCCGGGATATTACTCATAGCGGACGATTTACATCTGTAATCAAGGTATGAATAAAGCGCCCTCGTTAGCAGTTGCGAAGCCGACTTGCTAATGAAAGAGTAAAATAATAATCGGAGAGAGTAACGAACGGGTCTGGCCGTGGGGAAGTTTAAATATTCACGTACTTTACATAACTTAAACTCGTGTACTCCTATATCAGCACTCGTGTAGTCAACACCCGTGCAGTCAAAACCCGTGCAGTCAACACCCGTGTAATATTTTAATTGGTGCATAAAGTGCAAAATTTGATCCTCCTCGTAACGATTTTGTTGAATACGCTAATTAAAATGATAAATTTAGGCTTAATTAATACTTAATACGTCCGAAAATATATGACCGAAATCGTTTGTGATTTCAACTCATACTCGTCAAATTAGGAGCAGTTCAGCTTTAGAAATTTTTAAGCTCATAAGTGAAATAATTTTAGGTTAAAACCAAGAATGAGGTGAGATTTATATTTCTGGGATCAAAATTCGAACGCAGTAGTCCACCATATTGGTTAGTTATACGATTGTTTTAGCTCAGAAGTTGTTCTTAGCATCTGTGCCTTGGATGAATAAGCGAGAACACGAAATAAATATTACATAAATTTTGGTTGCATTGATTTAACGTAGGATCTCGGAATATAAAAATACAGTTCCCATATTTTCGAATCTACATTCAAAGTCATTTGAGTTTCGGTATTCTATCTCTTCATTCACTGCTTTGCAGGGGAAATACAATTTTAATATAACCAATTTGAATTAAAAGCACTGCGGTAATTTGCGCGATTAGTTATAAAATAGTTATATATATATTTTGTATATGACTGAAAATTCTAATCTCACCACTTAAAAACTCCAAATATGTGGAGATGCATTTAAATAGAATCTAATTTTATCGGCTAAGGTAAATCATACATCGTATCGGACCTTAAAAATTTTAAGACGTTATTTGGAAACAATCAAAGAAGAGAATAAAATTACATTTAATAAACTTTTGTTCAGAAATAGGGGATATTTTCCTTGACAATGGAGTCTCCATGTAAT
The DNA here is from genome assembly GCA_036926295.1 of Pachydiplax longipennis. NCBI lineage: Eukaryota > Metazoa > Arthropoda > Insecta > Odonata > Libellulidae > Pachydiplax > Pachydiplax longipennis. The sequence continues at coordinate 38,123,073 of JAVFKF010000009.1, read as the reverse complement.
GAATGGTACGCCATATATCTTTTACCGGCGTTTTCTATGGAATATTGAATTAGAAATAACAGCTAATAAGAAATAGGAGGTGTTTGTTAAATAGTAAGTAAAAGTAAGTGATCACACGAGAATTATTTCTTAGCAAAATTATTTCACTGGCTAGAGTTGTTTGGCATTAATCGAGGGAATAAAATAGAGATTCATTAATCATATGAATTAAATTTTCATTGTCAGTAGATACTATGAGTTGATAATGTAATTCAAATAAAAAAATCAGATCAAAACTAAATATTAGATACAGCAAATTCGTAATTTACACTAATCGGTAGCTGGCATGTCAAAGTTCAAGCAAACAGCATTTACACTCAGTTATAATTATCCTAAATTTATAAAAATGCATCACCATAGCATAAGAGCTATAAGCAAGAGAAATATTTGAGGTTTTTCTGAAGACAACTAAGCGATCAATTTAGAAATTCATTTTCTCTTATGTATGCTGCCCTAAATGACTTGGAAATGAAAGAGATGGTGGAGCTAAGCCGGTAAAAATGACCGTTTGAACCGTCAACTGATATTTTAGTCCAAAAAGTTTAGGGACATAGAAAATATCATCTAACGTCAGCTGTATTGAAAAAGGATTCAATTCAGTTCATACATTAAATAGTTGTCAGATCTTAAATCTTCAAATCTGTATCAATTGCCAGTACAAGATTTAATATATCTCAGGCTGGAATAATTTATACGTTTGTAGAAAGAATTTCCGTTTCTGCATTCTAAGCCGATCAAAAACTTCATAATTTCCTTGAAACTAAAGGAGTGATGCTAGGTTGAGCAGTTTGCCTACCTGATAGATAGGCAACCGATACATCCTCAGCATATTATGGAATATGGAAGACAAATATCTATCATTATAAACTTTGATATCGAAAATAAACAAGGGAAGAACAAAATCTTTGCATAGAAAATAAATGTTACTTATTTCACTTTAGAATGTTAATCAGGGAACGAAATGGTAGGAAGAAAGGAAATTGCATACCTAAATGAGAAAAAGATTAATAGAAGATAATGTGATAGAATACGATTCTGATTTAAGTATCGCATAGATGGAAAAAAGTACCAATAATTGAAGTTTTTTTTACTGAAAACATGCTTTTACGTAATATATGGGCTAACTTCCTCGTAGCTTCTTCAAGAAATCATACCTCGCAAATTGATTTCAATTGTGATAGAGCTATTTCGGAACATTTTAGAATTAAGATATTTTTCGTATTTTATGTTGTAATAAAACATCAGACAGATAAATAAACGTCAAATGAATATGTAATGAAGAGATCGAACGTAGAATGTTAACGATAAAACACTACCCCATCACATTCCTTATAAAATATTAAGCTGTTACTCATTACAACGAGTGATAGAATTGGAGAACGTCATATATATCTACGACGAAAAGTAAGTTCTTTAATCATTAAAGTAAAACAAATTTAATCAGAACAAAAGATAATCGATGTTCTTCAGTTAAGTTTTGCTGTTTTAGAGAATGTATGCCTTTGCCATATTCAAAATAATTGATTGCTGTTTGGAGAAGAAAAAGTCTAAAAAATGTCAATATCTGCCAAGGATCATCGTTCGAGTGAAATATTTAACTAACATACAGTGAAAATTCCCATGTTGGCTGAAAACAGCTTCGCAGTACTGCTTATCAGTGCTAACCACGAGAAACAGACGGGCTAATTGCTGTCATTCACTAGGAAAAAGAAATACCTGATGATATGAAACTGAATCGATGTTAAAACTTAAAGGTCTATATGAATACCAAACGATAAACTTATTCATGTGGAGAAAGTTGCAAACGTCACTACTGCTTTTTTCTCAGGGAGAAGAAGTAATAACTCATTAAGACTGTTTTGGTTCTCCGAGGAGTTGATTTGTTATCCCATTAATTTGTTTTTGAACACTATTTCAGACATTCCGCTCCGAAAGATTTTTGCGTTCCCGATTAAATTTCCTCTAATGAAATTTGTGAAAGCGAATTAACTACGAGGAAGAATAAATAAAAAAATGAAGTCGTTCCTTCATTTTACCAACTGTCCACATAATATTACGTTTAATTTTTCCAATTAGTCTTTGTTCAACGTTTACAACCGTGAAGAATTTTCTTTGAAGAATTTTGTAATTTCAAAAACTTGAGCGGAAATCATAAAAGCGTTTATTGCTTTTTCCACGTTATCAAACAGCGAATCAGATAGAAACTGAATAATTTCTCAATTTGCGCTCCAATTTTATTTCTATTAGATGAAGTATTTAAGATATAGAATGAAATGAAAAATTGTTTCCTCTAAGCGGGCCGAACGAATGAACGTGTAGGTATCAGGCGGGGACATGTGAATTGACATAGCTATAAGGATAACATTTTTTTATTATTATATATATTTCCAAGCTCTGTATGCTATTTTTTCTCTCCGATCCGCTTTCCTGCCACGTTTTTCCCAATTGGTTTTCGCGTAACTAAGCACGATTGACTTTAACTTGTTTTCTTTATCCGTGGAAGGATGGACTTAGGTAGTCAGTCCGGCTTGAATTAATGCTACAACGCATGTAAGTTCTGTTGTTTGGACCTTTACGAAAATTGGCACCCAATGGATATAATCTCTGGATTTGCATGCCTGACAGGATAAAATTCCCTTCGCTATCGTTTCCAGAGCCTTTCTTTTCATTGAATATTATATATTTCCTATTTTTTATTCTAATCATAAGTTTTGATTGAAATATAAACATTCTCACATGATATTGATTAATAATTATTCGTGCCGTTTACCATGCATGAAACGACCTATTCAGGCCAAACGTTCTATTTAGAACTGCGGAAATAAGTTGTGCTGGGATATTGTATAAAATAATACAATATTTTAAACTTAATAGCGCAATTTTAAATAATCAAAATCACCCTTGGAGACTTGAATATATACTTAGTTTTCATTTACGTGTACGCGAAACGATATTCAATACACATTGAACACAAAATTGAACGATACACAATACACATTATACGCTATGACCATATCCAAGTGATAATGAACTTGCAGGAGTTGGCTTGTAAAATTTCATATTGATAATTATTTCATGGTAGGATAGAGCGACTTTACAATCCAGTTTCCAAAAAAAAATTTCCGGCGAACGAGAAGACATCACAAGAAAAGACTCAACGTCGCATCATAAGCCAAGCGTTTTAGGCGATCGTCTATTGCACACCGACGATCTAATAGGATTACGACTCCCAAGACTCATGCTTTAATAAACAACATTCGTATCCAAGTGACGGCGCATATATATTTCATGGAAATCCAATACCATAGGATTTGAAAGGTTAATTTTTTTGTCCTCATCAGACCTTCCCTATCATTCGTGAAGAGGGTTCCTTCCATTATTTCGCCGATGAAAAGAACCCGAAAAAAAGATTGTCACTTTAAGCTCCACCCTCCCTTCAACTCCTCCTCTTATAATCCCTATATGACTCCCAATTCTCGCTGCGACACATACAGCACTCTATTTCTATGTTGGTGATTATTCGACGAGCAAATAGGGCTGACGTTGGAGGGAGAGGTGGAAACAAAGGGAAATTGAGAGAAAAGGCGAGGACAAAATGGACACCGAGGAAAGGTATCAAAAAGAGAAAAGCTTTCCGAGAAAATAGGAGAAAGAAAATAAATAAAAAAGACAAAGAAATGAAAATAGGCAAAGAAATGAAAAAAAGACAAAGAAATGAAAAATAGACAAAGAAATGAAAAATACTGATTCTCTTTCGAAATAGAAAGGAGAAAAAGTGAAGAGCTAAGTAATAATAATAATTACAAAATGGTAGTTTTGTGGATCTACTTCTTTTAATATCTACTCATTTTGTCCATTGACTCATTAGGTAGGATCATAACCATATGAATCCTCGCAGGAATACATCCTTATCCATTCGCTGGTCAATTCAAATGCTTCTCCACTCTGGTACATGGAGTTAATGAAAACTTATTAACATTAATGAAATGTCTGGGAAAAGAATGCTGATTCAGTGAAAAAGATGGAGAGTTTATGGCAAATTTTACGTATTGTGGAAAAGAGAAATTAAGGCAAACGTAATGAATGAGTAATGTGAGCACAATATTCGAGAATATATGAAGGGAGTAGGGTAAATGGCAACTTTCTCAAGGGACCTTAATACCAGACATACTAAGGGAAGTAAGTATTCGAATCAAATCGGAAAAACAATTAAAACCGCATATCAACACATCTGTCGGAGGGATTCGGTTAGAAAATACTTCTTTTTTCTACCATCAGGCCGTATTGCAACATAACAGATTCTGAAATTAGCAATTTTAGCATTCTGCTTCAAGGTTCTCAAATATCTATGCCAAGGTGGGTCATTTTGGTTTATATATATCATTCAATATTGAAATTAATTAAATCTACTGGAAAAACTTCAAACTTCCAATTATATATGTCAATATGCTAATTCCATAAATTTACCTTCCAATCTATAAATTATTATCGGTCTGTTTCATCGATAATAGCCAATGTAAATATGGTTGTGAGAGAAAGGATATGGAAATCAATCACTAAAATATTTCAAAAGTAGTGAAGATAAGTAAAATGCGATGGAATTCTTGCCTTTTCTAAGTTTGATATCTTTTAAGTTAGTGCCACTTCAAACGATATAAAATCTTAAGTTACGTGGATTAACGACGAATTTACGTATATTTGAAAACCGTAACGAAATTCTCAAACGCCAAAAAAAAACCCGCGACAACAAAAAAATTGCGTTCAGCTGCATAAACCCGTTCCTCGTCCGAGTCTAATTGAATTTTTAAAAGGGAACAATTCATTGCCGCTGTTCACGGAAGAATTCATCACGTCGCCGATTTGAACGTCGGGGCCACCGTAAGTTATCGCGGGGCCAAAACAACTCGACAGCATTACCCAGACCCGCGTCCCTTCCGAGAACCCGGCAGAAAAAAACAACCGTAAATAAAAGTTAACCAAACGACACCTCCGAAGCATATGCAAATGCTCTCTCCGATTTCATTGCGGCACTCCCAGCAATTATGCATCTGCCGTATGCAAAAACGTTTTTTTCTTGTCTTTCCGCCACCCTTAAACCCCCTCCACCTCTCTGTTTCTCACGCCATCCAAGCTAGGAACCCATCGTTACCCATTTCATTTGTTCCTCCATGGTCCATCTCACCGATTCGCGACTTAAAAAGACGAATTAGAGAGACATCTGGCCCACGCCGAGAGAAGCTGCTTCCGCGAGGTGTCTTTTGGGAGGGACGCCCATCGAAGTAGCGACATAAAAAAGAAACAATAGCTCCGGGAGCAAAAAAATTAAAAGGGTCCTAGGATGGGACCTTGTGGGGGATGAGGGCTTTTTCACGGGTTGCGGTCGGGTTGCGCGCGAGGAGGAAAGGTTCCCACCAGGCTTGCCAACGGCTCTTAAATCTGAAACATAATTGGATCATTCGATGAGACCCCTAAAACAATAAGGTTGTCGGCCTTGAAATTGAATTCGTAGGTTTCCCGGTGGGTTTCCCCAAAATGGGTGCCAAGCTGCGTACTGTGTAGAAGTGGATTTCTTCATATATAAGCGCAGAGAACTAATGGAGGATGACATTCAGATATAGAGCAATAAAAAAAGAGAAACAAACCTTGGTATTAAGTAAAGGAATATAATAATTGGCCAAAGTAACTTGGAATGTCATGACAATTTTTAATTTAAAGATGGAAAACTTCTAGACAGAGGATGGAGTGTTGATCCTGTGTTAATAATTAATTACAGTATTGAAATACATTTACTGTCTAAGGTAAAAGACTCAAAATTGTGGGAAGATATATTCAGAGAGATAAACTAAAAACATGATTAAACAAAAAATAATATCATTGGCATAGCTGAAATAGAACCTGAACAAGAATTATACGGAACCGACTTTTTCAGGTCCTTAAATTTCGGAAATTAACAAATACTTACATAATTATGAGTAAAAGGAAATAGGTATCAAAATTAGATTCGATGAAAGGTAACGTAATGGTCCTTAAAAATATTATTTGAACCGCGATGCTGTAAATCCTTAGACGCCTATTGCTAATATCTGCGTAATTCAAGAATTCCGCGTAATTTACGAAGGTTAAAATTTAGATTTTTATGCTCGAATAATTAAAAACTTGAAAAATATCATTTACACACCATCAACTGTTAATGTATATTCGATGGGTTCTGCATCCATTTCACATCAATTAAAACTAATTGTCTTTCCGAATTATTCTGCAACCCGGAGTAAAATTATCACATTTGAATTGAGTTTCCGATTGGTGTATGACTGTAATATTTATATATTTCATAACATGACTTTTACATGAGTATGTAACAACTAGTTAAGTGTTCAATAGAGCCTCATATTTTTTCAGTTGGAATTCTCCCTGGCAAATGATTTTATATTTACATCATTTCCTATATGTATCCATTACTAGACTTGTGCTAAATGAAGGCACCTCTTGACGAGCCATACATGGCTCAGGAGGACCTGAACTATAACTGTATTTTCTTCCAAATGTACATGATGCTGTGTGTGTAGATAAACAAAGAAATTTCCAAAAATAAGTTATCATTGACTTTCTCCCAAATTACAACTTCTGCTAATCTTCATTGATTGGCAATCATGGTGATAGATCATGGCTATACTCATTCACAGTAACATCCACAAACTGCATGTGGTCGAAAATGCTCATCAGTTCCCTCCACAAAGACAGTGAAGATGATCTTTATCAGTTGGGAACCCTGCCTTCCCCCAAAGCATCGCGGGGCTTCCGCGGAAGGGGGGAGTGGTTACTTCCCAGGACCCTTTATTTCTCGCCCTATCTTCTATTTTCTCGCTCACTTTCGAGTCATCCCCACCCATCCCCCTATCTGAAACCGTTTAAAAGGGCCTGCCCTTCCATTCGCCGAAAAATAGTCGGTGGGAGGGAGGAAAGAGGGGGAGTGGGTTTGATGGTCCTTCGTTAACACTCGTCCACATTAAAAGTAACTCAATTTGAAAAGGAGGACCGGGGAAAAGGGAAAAAGCCCGCGTTTCAAAGAGCGATGATTTTTTGACTTTGAAGTGAGCGAATACTCGGCGGAGCGGACGGAGTTTAAAAATTAAAACGTAGGAACTGACGATTCCTCCGTCGCATTTATCGCTCTAATTATCTCCACTATGCTTCAAAATGATGAACACGATGCGTCTGCTCCTGTTATTTTAATTCCGTACCGAAAAGGATGAGATCTTATCTATTGCATCTCGTTAAGGAGAAATTAAGACGCTCGAGACGTTTCCGAACGCTACATATTCATATTTTCGCGTCGTAGGAAAAGCGAGAGGGTTGTCGAGCAAAATGGCAGCGCGAAGAATTACTATTTTAATTAGCGGCGACATCCTTTGCCCATCCGAAGTGGAATGCTCCTTAAATATTCATTAGTTTGGCTAAAAGGAAAATATGAATAAATATGAGGCTACCTCTTGGGAGAGATCTGTAGACTATCGATCCAGGTATCGGATTCAGTGTAGTGCATTTTGCAAAATGAAGATGAATTTAAAAGAAAAGAGTAAACATCAAGAGGCGGATTGGATGTTGTTGAATATTCCTAATGGTTTCTGTCGTCGCTTGAAATTCCCCAATTAAAAAGTAAAAATAAACTTAAGTAAGTTATTCAATACAAGTTACAGAATCAGTTACAAGTTATTTGTGTCACCCAATTAATCAATTAATTCGAAACGAAAAACAAAGGAGAAGACAAGAAGTTTGCTATTCCAAAATTAAATTCAACGATGCAAAACACGAACTTTTTTGAGGTAGCACCAACATCATCATTCAACCTGGGTCTTGTTTTATATTGGTGAATTAAATTTTGGATTGGTAAAACTTTTATGTTCTCTATGTTTAATATGGATAAGTTTCACCTAATGTCACTTGGAAGCTTTCTATTAATTCGCAAGATACAAATTCATCTCAAATGAATTCCTTGGTTACACGAGTTAAAACCAAATAGCTGATGGAGTAAATATAAATATCGATATCCGAAAAAGGATGGATTGAAAAAACTCAACAATTATAAATTCATATTGCGTAGAAGTTAGAGTACAAGCCATTCAGCACAGAGGATTAAAATCCTGGCCAGGGCATGGCTATTTGTTATCATCTGCTGTTGTCATCATTTTATAAATTATGAATCATTTTACAAATTTAATTACGAATGTGAAGTATGGCCATAAAAATGTCGATCATAGTTTATACGTGAGTATTGGTAAAATAGACTAACAAAAGAAATCTGTGTGTAATGGCCTGTGACACTGGAATTATAACAGATTATAAATTATAACAATAGAAAATACTACCTCTTCCACCAACATGCTCGCGAGGTGCAGGACTCACACCTTTCCCATATCAATAACACCCACACATAAATACCCCTATCCGTTTATTCCAATCAAAAAAACACCGAACCCCGAAATAGCTTTATCGACAAGATATCGGGTCTGAACGAGTCATCGGAACAGCGTGAAAACGCACCAAACGTCCAGCGAATCAACGATTTATTATCGCCCCAAAAATCGAAGGCATTAATTAAAAAAGAGGCCCAGGAGCGCGAGACACTAGTCGGACAAGGGTCCGAAAGAGAACCAAAAAAATGGAAAACAAAGGCGAACGGCAATCACGATGGAAGCGGTTAACAGGTGGGGGCCTTTCGAAACGGCGGACCGTCGGCGCGGAAACTGCGAAAAGCTAGCCGAAGCGTTGGTTTGAGGATTCCTTGATGGGATTAGAGAACGAAAGGGAGGGGAAATGGATAGGAGAGTCTACTCTAGAGAGAGATAGGCGTGGGAGGACGTCGCGTGGCTGAGGCGACCAATCGCAGCATCCCGACCGCGCACGACGGTCAGAGTTAATCGGAGCTGACCTTCCGAGCGTTGTAACCAGAGGATCGATGGGTGGGGGGGGAATGGGGGGGGGGGGGGAGGAAATGGAGCGAGGATGATAGAGAGACGGTTTCCGGAAGCATGAGGGGAAGTGGACGGTGCGGAAGCAGTATCCGTCCAGAAGGGAGAAGAGGGTGGTCTATCGGTTCGATTGTGAGGGTGGGGGAATCTATGTGGGCGTTGGAGAGGGGGGAATAGGGGAATGGGGATGGTCAGGATACGTTCTCACCCTATTGAGTTTATAAACCCGGATTTCACAGCGACCGCAACTCGCGTCTAGGGTTGATTACCCTCCTACACTGGACACACACACATACCTCTAGTACCTCTTGGAAAGAGTTTTTAAGTATAGTATAACGATAAATATTTTGCGCAATTTCAGTGGAAATCCTTTTGGAAGTCATGGATGGTTGCCGCAGGAACGTAAACACTTCGGTAGACGGCGACTGGACCCCTCAGGAGCCGCCGACCCGATAACCATCGCGAATGCAGAACCTTCTGGATCACCGGGGTCGATTTCCCAAAACAACAATCCTCCTGCGCCGTCGCAGCCATGCCTTAACAGGTGGTCATCCGCGTTTGGGGGCCAACCGATAGGTGATACGCGGCGGGGTGATCCCGGCGGCGTCGCACCTCACACGTCCACACTCACAGACCATTCTTCCACTCCACTATCCTCTTGGGCTTGTCCATCACCAAGACTCCAATTGCACCGTCTCCTCCGACACGAACTCCACGACTACTGCGGCCGTCGACTCCCTCCTCTCTTATCTCCTCCCCATCGAGGGCAGGACCTTCCTCTTCGTCCCTCCCCTCAGTCCGCCTCCTCCACCTCGGATCCCTCACTGGCCAGACCACCCCCTTCCCCCCTCGACCCTCCCAGAGTGAGAGCCGACAAAACCGCGCACTTAGCAGAGCAGCACACCCGCTCACGAAAACGCAAGCCGTGTACTCGGGAGGCTTTTTTATTCTTTTTTTTTAAGGGTCGGACATGTGGAACTACCGCCTCGACGCATGGAGACTTCCGCGCCCCTCCGATCCGCCTTCTTCCCTTCCCTCTATCGGTATTTCTCCGTCTCCGTGCGATTTGCATACCGACACGCAGACAGGAAAGGGGTGAGAAAGGCAGAGATCTTCCCATTTAAAGCGCGAGGATTTCCCCACTCCGGCGTCCCACTTTCCGTTTCTCTATCCCTCTCTCTAACGGGGTAACCGACCCTTTCCCACCCACCAGAAGGAAACGTTTTAAAGCGTGTGACCTACCGTCGCGGAAGTTATGCATGCCAAATTACGCGTTTCCTGGTCGATTCAACCTCAACCTAGAATCTCAATCACAGACATCCAATACAATATAGTTCCACATCAGGGATATGATGAGATATTCCTTTTTTATCAAAATATTTATAATATTTACGTTTCTAATATGAATATTTAAAACCGAAAATGAGATAAAGGCTTACTAATTTAAAAAAATGTTTAAGATTCGCTGATACATTCCTTACTATTTCTAAATATTTATGATATTTATGTTTATAACATGAATATTGATAACCAAAAATGAGAGGACGAGCGTAATAAAATACAAAAAATTCCCTTACCGTAATAAAATAGAAAAAACTGAAATACATTAAATGAGCTTGAAATTTCATTGTGGTTAAGGGTTCATCGATTTTAAAAAGTTTAAGATTAAATTCAAAATTTTTATCTCAAAATCGGGATGTCATCCGGGGACTTTAACATAAATGGGTCCAGAACATGTGAATTTGTTCCCTTTAATATTTTTATTCGATGTGGGGTCCGAATCGGAAATTTGTGTCAAGGGCCTCACGCATAGGCCACGATTTTAAATTCATCGATGGAATCACTTTTCCATCAATCCGTTTTTAAATTCATCGATGGATCCATCAAATTGTTTTTTTTTTCACCGATAGATCTCCGATGCTTTCCATCGATGTCCATCGCTTCCATCGTGATTAATACCCGATGAAGTTCCGATGGTTCTGTTGACAGTGGCGGGTCATTCAAAGTTAATATCCATAACCTCTTAAAAAGCAAGTAAATGGCAACTAACAATAGAGAATATAACGTGATTATAATGCAAAAATCAAAAAACACAAAGGATGCGATGATTAACGTTTCACCAGAGTTTAAAGAATTATGGAGATGTAACTAGTTGTATAGCAACAGTAGCCATCTTGTCAAACAGCAGGCAAACCAACATACTGTTCTTAAATTCATCAAGAATCGATAATCCATCGAAGTGATCAGACAAACATCGATGAAATCCATCGCTCATTGCATCGACGAATTCAAAAACGTGCCCCTACATACGCTTAAAACATTGCTTGCTTTATGTTAAAAATAATTTCATGATTAAAAATGTAATGAGAACAAACGAAAATATTTGAAAATTTACCACTTAAATCCTAGGGAACCAGAATCAAAATTTTCGTTTAATTACTAATTTGGCGAAATGAGGAACGAGCAGATGCCCGGAAAAGAAACGCTTCACAACGATAGTTCTCAGACACTTGGGACATAATTTAACCGGTTGCATTCGCAGCCGTGGAGAATTCATTTCTATAGACATCGGACAAAACGATAACATAAACGGGTCGCTATTTTTTACTAAAAGAAAAGGTGCCGAAAAAACCCTAACCGTAAAGTTGCAACACTCCCATGCATAGAAGAGTTTGACGGGTAAAAAGGGTTGTATTCCCTATGAACCCTTTAACCCTTTCGGCCTCTCTTGTCTCCCCGGTTTTTGTCTCAACCCTTCCATCCCAACACGGCTTCCCGCGCTCATCTGCATACTCCACCGACCTTCTCCACCCTCCCCTACTCCTCCCTCCGAAGAATGGATGGTCCCAACTATGATACCGGTACGTGAGATTATGCGCCCATGCCTTTACATCGAGATCTTATTCCCTTATTAAAAATCAGTCTCCCTTTACAGATTTAAACATTTTCGACCCTTCCGTTTGAGATTATTCTATCGCGCGATCTTGCCTCTGCCATTTAAAAAGGAACATTGTTTTGATCAAATGGAAGGAATAAGTTCGTGCTTTCAGGTCTTTCCTCTTAAGCTAGTTTTCGAGTTACCAATGTACTACATAATATGCAAACGATTGGTTTGAATTAGGCAATTACTTTCGGTATGTAATCAACGATCCTCATGACCGCAAATTAACGAAGGAAGAATGAGAAGGAAGCTCCTTATTCGATTATTTAAGAAATTATCCTAATATTCGAAATAAAATCAGTTTGTTTATTTAAATTCAGATATTATATTTATAAACAATAATCGATGATATTTTTACAAAGTTAACCTTGAAAAGATCTCTTGATTACCACAAATAGATGTGTAAAATAATTTTTGTTTTCGCGCAGAAAATTAAGAAGAAAATGTTCTTAAAGACAATCTCTTATTCCAAGCCTATATTTGGTTGTGATACTGAATTGATAAAAACCGAAAATTGGTAAATTTTATGCATTTAATTTCAAATAAATGTAGAAAATAATTTCAATAGTCATCAGTCGGTGATAATCAGTACACCCTTCGAGTGTATTGAAGAAAGGATACGCTTGACATACTCTCAACATCCTCTGGAGGTTGGAGATTACATAAAAGAGATTTAAATATTTTAAACCTGTTAAATAGATCAAACCTCTCTTTGAGATAAATTATTCTGACAATATTTGTTCTATATTTGGCAATATTTATTCTACATTGTTTCTTATTCCTTGAAAATTCACCAATCGAAGTTTTATCGTCGGGAACGTAACTTCCTTAATAGACGAAGAATTTAGAATTCTATCAATTAATAGCACGAGTTAAAATTCATGAATTTATTCTTCTTTAGGAGGAATAGCAATGGAAAAATCCTTATCTTTCTAGTGCGCTTAATATTTTTCTCCGGAATTTTTAGTTGAGGGTTTGATGATAATTTTTAAAATTTTTAATCTTTGAATAGCCTAAAGACATTATTTCACTCATAGAAAGCGTAAGAATTTATTTGTATTTGGTGTTAATCAACAATTTAAAATACTGAATGAAAGTCTTAGGCGGGGACAGTTGGTTTTCTTCGATTTTCCTACCCCAATTTCAAAGCCATCCTCAAGGAAGACTTGAAGAATCCGATAACCCCTTCACCACACAAACTCGCCATCCACTTGGGCACCATCGAGTGGTCACTTCCTCCATCAATGAAAGGAGATATCCATCCTCGGCCTCCCCTACTTCCTCCCCCTCCCTTCCCAATCCACCTCTCCCCACATCAAACCCGACGACAGCATTTGCATAGGTGCAGTCCCTTCCATATAATTATATGACTCCCTCTCTCTCCCGCTATAGAGATAATGGATTCGAGACACTGGAGAAGGAGGGGTGTGGCCGGGCTCCCTCTGGGAATGAACGCACAAAGGACCCACCAAAAGGGTGGGACCCACGGAAAAAAATAAATCTGGTGCCCGGCCAGTGGTCCTCGCGAGCACAGGTAACTGGGCGTAACGGTGAGGAAACAGCCGCTTCATCCACGAGGGGCAATCCTTATGCAGATGTGAGGACTGCTGAGGGCGCACCCTTGGCCCAAACCGTTGAGCACTTTTTTTCTGCGGGACCTTTTCCACCTCGTCATTACCCCTCCCTGCCGGACACGGCAAATCTGCATACGACACCCATCGGCGGCGGGGGTCCCACGGGGTCTTCCCGCGGAAGGGTTGATGGGAAAGTGGGCGATTGTCTAAAGGGAGGTGGTGGTGACAAGGGAAGGAGCACATGCGAGTTCCGCCGCGGAACAATTGGGAGGAGAAAATTACAGCGAGGGATAAACTAAGGAAAGGTGGAGTGTAGACGGGAATTATTTTGTCAAGCGAAACTGGTTCCGTCGCGAGATGAGGCGAGGTCACGACAGGATTTTTGCGGAGGGAGAATGAGGATTATGAGAGGGCATGGGTGAGGAGGGACGGTTTGGAGGAAGGGGTGGAGAGAGGTGGAGGGAAATGAAGTATGTGCGATCATATGTGAGAAATATGTAGGGAGAACAGGGAATGTGTTATGGGATGCATGTAAAATTGGAATATGTATGTGGGAATATGAAGATTAATACGAGAAAAGTATGGATGAGGATTAGAAGGAAGTCGCAAATACATAGAACCAGACAACTTCCCCACCAAAAATTTAATACTTAAAAATTGCAAATTAACTTAACTTAAACATGACGGATTTTCATGAGATATGGAGGACCTCCTTTTCCTTCATGATCACACACAAAGAACAAAATGAGTTTTTCTTTGTGTTAATTTAATTTATTTAGAAATGTATACCTACTTTGGTATACATATGATCCTGAGTCAGAAAGCATGAATTGTAAGTCTGTCGTACTTGAATGTATTTCTGGTATGGGCTTAAATTCCCGGCGTATTCTCATGGGAATATGCATAAGATCGGATTCAACAGATGTCTTGGTCCTCAGGAAGATGGGTTGTTTTCATAATTTTAGAAAAAATTTCATCTCGCAAATTCGATATCATTCCACGGAAAAAGTCAGAATCTTTACTCAGTTTCCCTATTTTTTGATACTCGATTTCGTAGGTCCAATGTTTCTCCTAATTTAATTATATAAAAGAACTAAATGCTGCGAAAGACGAAGGAGAACTTTACGTGCATTACGGGGGTATTTCCAAGGCTTCTAGATATGGACCCGGGATGTATTGATGAAAGTGACAACGAACTTTCATAGATAATTAAGCTCTTTATGAATCCTATAATTTTATTAATTAAAGTTTTAATTTTTAATCCTCTAATTATCATTTTGACATTTTCTTGAAAGACTAAAATTTTCACATTACTTCGTTAATTTTTTATGCCAAAATGTTTTACTTATCGGAAATATCCCTAACCCACGTGTCATAGTGGGAGGGCGCGTGTAATGTTAAAAGGAAATAAATGGATATTTTCAGAAAAATCTAATAAGTGTTACTAAGAAACGCTTATTTTCATGGAATTAAGGCATCGTTCTGTTGATTTTGTTGATTAACAAATATTGGGAAATAAAAACATGTAACTGAAAACAAAGGAAACGCTGGACGGAGGGATGGGGAAAAAGGAAAGAGATGGAATAAACGAAATAAAAAAGAAGTAAAACGAAACAGATAATAAATATTTTTGAGAAAAGAACAGAATTGAGACAAAGTAACGAGACAGAATTTATATTAATTATGGATTATGGATTATGGATTATTAACTATTCTACTTTGTCGGAGTATAAGCATACTCCAACTCTGCAACCATAAGGTCTCCAGTTCGAATCTCGACTAATCAGATTTTTCTCGTTAGGTAATAGTTGTGCGTGTCCTATGTTTCCGAGAATGGTTGGCGGCAGGAATCAGCGCCAAATCTAAAATAATTCATTATCTTTATCATAAAAAATGAACAGCCGATCTCATTACTGATGGTAAGATAGCTAAAAGGGAAAAAAGCAAGTGAAAGATTCCGTTTTTATCAGACCTTAGTTGAGATAAAATTTTTATCCATTGGCAGTGCTGCTTTCCTTTAAACCCCAGAGGCTTAATATAATTAACAAAACTATACACTCATCAGTACCGTCGTCATAAGTAATATTTCATCTCACTAGTGATGGGAATGAGGCTAAGAACGAAAATAAAGTTTTTTTATTATTATTTTATTATTATTAATTTATTATTATTAATTTATTATTTTATTATTATTAATTTATTATTTTATTATTATTAATTTATTAATTTATTAATATTTTTTATTTTTATTATTATTGTAATATTATTTTTGTATTATTATACTATTATTTTATATTCGAGAGTAATAAATTTAGAAATAATAAATTTTATTAATAAATTATGTTTGCGGTTATAATTAATTATTAAATATTGAATATAATTATTATTAAATATGATATATTAAATATAATTATTTAATTATAAAATATGCTACATTAAGATAAAGCGGTACTAGGCTGAAAATTAAGGAATGACGAAATTTAAAAAAAGAACGATGATAAAAGTAAGAAAGGAGAATGGAGAAGTTGAAGGATAGGGGGTGAAAGGTAGTTGGTGAAGTTGGGAGTGGCGGAGATGGAAGGGAATGATCCCTTGGCAGCGGTGGAAATTGTGCAAATGAAAGGGTGAACAGTTACTCCATTTATTAGAGGTTCCCCATTCGCCGTTTTAAATTAGTCTTTCGCATGTCCGCAACGGAAGTGAGTTTAAGCTCCGCGACGAGCAGAAAAAGTTGGGGGCAAGCACACTCTCACTTTTCCACGCTCTTAGGAGCAATTTAGCGAAGACATTGCATGCGAGGACACATTCAATCGCTCTCCCTTAAATACATGATTGTTACTCCTGAGCTAATGTTCAAGTGCCATTAAAACTCGTCGTTTTTATTTCATCTGGCCAATTTCAGAACGGATTCACTTATCATGTGCTTCGTGCAATCGACTAAGCGAAACCGCACGCAGAATTAGAACGGTGTTTCTCAAACGCTTTCCTCACAGTGTCCCTTGATACTCTGAAAATTTATTAGGACATCCAAATATCTGTCATGCATGTAGAATATATTTTGATATTTTCGGGTTAGAATCTCTTCCTAGAAATTCGGTGTAGATTAATCTTCAATATTATTGTATAGTGTGGTGGGTAGATCGGCATTCAAGAAGCGATTATGAGATGATAGTAAGGCAGGAAAATTTAGTGTCTATAGAAAATAATAGCTATATTGAAGAACTAAGATTAAAATTATTTCCGTCATTAAACATATTTGTATCCTAAATTAGGGTAGGAACATATTGGATACATGACAAATGTTCATTCCTGGAGAAGGTAAAGTCCAGGCCAGGTATAAGCGAGGAGGAAAAAGTCATACGTAACTGGGATTTGAAGTCTTACACTTTCCAGGTGAATGCTTTACATAGGTTATTCAAAACTTAAGAACTTCTATCAGGCTTCCGAATAAACAACTGAGACTGCTATGCGTGATGGCTTGATTGGTATAGAGCATCCTCCAGGAAATCGGGAGATCTAGGCTCGAGTTTCTCTTTCACGGCTCCCTTTCACATGTGACTTCTATTCCTTGGGTATACACTTCTACATATTTTGGAAATTAAACATTTTTAAAAGTACTTCGTAAACGACGCAGTCTTCGGGTACCGCAAGAAAGGGTTTCAGAGACGACCCAAGGTCTGCATACAACATTTTGAGGGAGGATATTAATGGCTATGGACACTGACATGGAATATCTTTCTCTTGGAAAAAAATTATGAATCTCTAACGAATCTGTTATTGCGCAATGCCTCAAAATCGGTGTGCCTCTGCCGACGAAAAAGTAAAACTTGTAAAATAAAATGCTCAAAATATACCAATACATCAAATTAATTCCTCCTTTTCGTCACTTATTAAAAAATTGTATGTATTATTTACACTCTAGTAAAATTCTATAGCTATGATTTTAGGCTACTATAGATGTCGCTTCAAAATGTAACAATTCTCAGTACCTAATACGCGCGAGAACCTACAAAAGATTTGTCACAAAAGAATTCATTCATTTAAATAACATGGCAGCAGACCCATCCATTCATTTTTCTGATACATAATGATTATTCCAAAAATGTGTACATTATTTAGTTAATATGAAACGTTTTGCAAAGATAATTAAAAAATTGTTATGTTATACTTAAGAAAATTTTATGTTCTAGGGATGCAAATGTCAAATTAGATAAGGTATGATAACCTTTTTGTTATATTCACCTTCTTAATTACGCTCCAAAGTATTGCAGAAGCCATCTATATCTGTTTACTGCTGTCGTACATGTATCGATATTTTCTTGCTTTAAAAATTTCCCATATACAGAAGTATTTCTTGCGTCCACTTTGTCTTAATATGCACATACATATATATTTCTGGATAAGTAAAATATTTGTTTGCGATTCTTCATTGGCAAAAAAATTCTTCGAGTGCTACCATTTAATCTGGGTGTAGAGGTCCTTTTCCATGCAAGAAAACGAACGTAAGATGAAGAAGATCGAAACCTCCACCCAAAAGACGAAAATGACTCAGTTATGAACGAGGAAACATTTCCCATTAGTAATTCGTTCTACGATAACGCATTTGTATATTTCGCAACACAAGTCTCTCTACTCAAAGATTTATCTGTCAATCTTTTGGTCCTCTTTTACTGCGAAGGAAATGAAAAACGTAAGGACATCTCCCTCTTATTTTTCCACCCATCGCCTTTTTCTCCTCCCGCAGGCGCCTTATCTCTCCCCTTCATTACCTCCCTCCGCATCCACGTGCATCTTCGACTCCCGCACCATTTTTTTCCTTCCCCATGATGCGCGCCATCTTGTCAAAGGCACAGGAAGTCTCACTCCGTAAAACCACCCCCTTTTTCTACATCCCCATAGGCTGCGAAAATATGAAATGTCACGTAGCCATTAAACCTCTAATGAAGTGAGGAGGGGGCATTGCAGAGGGTGCCCCTTAAAGGGTCTGGTGGGGGGATTCGAACATTTTGGGAGGGTGCCAAGGGGTGCTTAGGGAAAAATGAAGGGTCCGTTGTCTTAGAGGGGAGGAAAAAGTGATGTATAGGGAATATTCCGTTTACTGTAGGGCTCGTCTGCCGCCGACGTCTGCACAGATTTCCCGAGTAAATCAAGTAAATGGGATAAATCTTACGTTCCGCGCTCGCGTGGAAGTTTTTCCTTGATTTATTCCGATCCAAAGGGGGGTATTTTTACTTGATCTGTTTGCGTTTTTCTCTTTCGATTCGCTACAGTTGTTTCCCTTTCTTCCGTAAGAGGATTAAGATGAGGAATGAGTGCGCCAAAGGAGAGTGATTTCTTTTTGTCGGGGGCGAGATAAAGCTTCGTAAAAGGATATCGGTATGTTTCAATTTTGCGCTCCCTTTTTGTAAGGAGAGACTGAATGGATGCGCTTTAAATTTCATTTGCTTTATCTCGGACGCAATGACTTCGGGGATTTCATATGTAAGGATAAGCGATGTATAAAGACCTTTTCTGATGAATATTCGGGAAAAACGATGCGAGTAAGTTGATGAAAACGCTATGGTTTCTATTGATAAGAGCAAGAGTTTAAATGATATTAGGGTAAAATTCTAACTGTATCCCAACCCACGAAGAATTCGTAATAATAAAGCTAATTTGGCAAGGCATACATGGGTTTAACATGGGAAGGTTTACCACAGAACTATTAAAATAATTTAAAAAGTTATCAATTGAAAGTATTTTGATTTACAATTATAAGTTAGTAGATGAATTGGGATAGAATTAAATTTACTATTATTATTATTATTATAAATGTAGACGGTTAATTTCTTGTATCTTTTATTGTATGTGTTATTTTCTATGCTAAACATGGAACCTCCTGACGAGCCTTTCTCTGGCTCAGGGGGACCTTAAAGTTTACAATGGAGAAAAAACTATTGTATTTTGTGACAAAGTAGAATAAAGATTATTATTATTATTATTAACATTAAAAAAAAGGGTAAATAGAAATGAAAAATATCGACATGATTGGGACTCGATCATAGTTTTCTCACCCATCGATCGTGTCTCACTATCTGAGCAGGTTTCTTTCAAGCTTTTTTGGCGAAGAATGCAAAAAAACCGCGACAGACCTGGGTTTGAGTTCTAGTCATGTCGTTATTTTTCATTACGTTTTATCCTTGCGTTTAGCGTAACTATATAAGTCACCTTTCCCTCAGCTTTGAAGCTATTATTAATTTTGAGCGTTTTCTGAATAAGCGTAAGATATATCTAAGCAAAAGATAAGCAGTTCTACAAAGAGTATAATCCTAATTTATTTCGGCAGTAATTATCTTTAAAGTCGTAATTTTAATTCAAGAAAACGACCAAAATCTATGTATCGCTATAAATAACGAAAATTTTCATTGCTCGTATAAATTACCTCTACTTCTCTATTCTTCATCTTATTTCCTCCATGTCACAAATGAATGAATAAGTTCCTTATTAAGGCAAGGTTAGATTCATAAAAAAATAAACATTTGCTTTATTCATCACATAAAATTACTTAGGAGAACGCTCTGCACTAAAAATTTCAAATTTCAACGGATTCACCTTAATATATCTAATAACGGACGAATTTATCATAAAATACGAATACAGTTCTGTTTCAGTTTCAACAAGAGAATTTTCGGTATCATGACAACATTTTACAACCTCGGGTGCAGGAAAAATATCATAATAGCCGATCTGTAGAAAAAAAATAAAGCCTGAACTGTTGAAGAGTGCTCTCTTCATCCAAACATGCGTATCTCATCGAAGATCGAAACTAAAAAGAAAAAACTTTCCTACGAACGCTTGCTCTCGTTATCATCCTTCATCTCTGAAGCTGAACCTTAAACGTTTCTTGCCTCTGGATTTTTTCGACGAGCGAATCTCGTTCAGATATATTGAGTGATGAAAAGTTTTTTTTTCCTCGTTATGAAAATGGTTAGCTCATCATTTTATCTTTTTTCCGAACCCTTCCGAAACTGGTGTATCCTGTCTCTGAAGATATCTTCGAGATCATGAGCTCTTTTCGACCGAGTATCTTATAAAGCAACAGTTCTAGGCAGTTCTAGAAGGATCAAAGTTTTTCCGAAAGAAGTGATTAGCCTATGATACGAAGTAATGTCTTTTACAGTCGTTTTTCTTAAGAATTATTAACATTATACGGAGGAAGAATATATATAGATTTAAGAATATTGCTATCGAACGAAATCTAAGTAAAACTCTGTGATTCTCGATTCATACTCGTGATTGATTGATTATAGTGCTTGCAACTGCGTTAGCGCGATTGCCATTAACTATTATGATAAATCAGGTTTGTTATTCTTATATTTGTATATTATTAAATTACCACAAGGGTGGTGTTCACAAGAGATGAAGGAAGTTACAGAAGATCAGTACAATGTTCCCGTACATTTAATTCTGACGAGGGACACTTACCTTATAACTGGTATAGTTTTCTTTGAGATTCAAAAGCAGCATTGAAACAGAGAGTCCCTAAGTACTTAGGAGTTATTTGGTAAAGAGAAGCTCAGAATAGAGAAAATTGGAAAGCGCTTGGGGAGGTCTACATCCGACATCGGATTGAAACTGGCTGATGATGATGATACATATTACATTAATATACATTGCACTAATTAAATTACATCGCCACTAATCAACGTAAAATTATAATGATAAATGAAAAATAAATATATTTGCAAACAAATAAATGTATATATACCTGTACGTATGTAAGAATATAATTATAAAAATTGTATATGATTTATTTAAATCATTTTGATCCTGCTTCGAATTCCCTAATCTTTAGTGCACTGTATTAACACCTTAGTTAATTATTACTGACTCAACCTCCCTTCAAGTCATCGCTGATACATTTGGAAAAAATACAGCGAGTAGATGCTCGAAATATCTCGCCTCCAGAAAAGCGGGACAAAATATCATTTCCAAGCCATAAAACTAGCTCGAATTCATCTCGTAAAATTCTCGAACCAGTAACTTCCCAACTATTTCATATAGACCGAGTGGAACGAATGGCGGAACCGAATCCGGTACATAATACATTTTCATGAAAAGTTCGGAAAGTTCCTCATCCCCCTTCCTCCGACCCCACTGCGAAATATTCGTGCTCGAACAAAGGAACGGCTATTATTATTTTTTCGAATCAGAGAGAGCTCATAATTTTCTGGCGATGGCAGCCGAACGCCGTCAAAGAGATACAAAAATTTTAGCGCTTTATATTTTCGAATCTCAAAGGAGGGCTGATTATAAAACGAGAGGGAAGACATGGGAATGGAGGGTTTTTAAGGAGATGGAAATGGGGAAGAAGGAGTGGGTGTGTGTGGGTGTCTAGGAAGGGGAAGCGGGGGTTAAAAAGGCTTCGGAGGAGCTTTTAGGGGGTGTGTACGGTGCCTATGGGGTTGGAGGAGAGCAGGGCTGCCAACCGATAAGAATTCGACCTCGGCTGAGGTGAAAATGGGACGCTTCGCTTATTTCTTTCCCTCTTACCATTATTCCAATCATTGTTGATTCTTCATAATTGATGGTGTTGATGAGTTTTTATTTTGACGCTGATGTTCACAGCCGGATGCCCTACCAACCTCTAACCCTTATCTGAATGATGGACATTGACAAAGTTGATAACTGCAAATGAGTTTTTAATTTAGTCCGTATTCATTTCTATACCTTAATTGAAAATTTTTATATATGAAATACTTTGTAGCCAGTGTTTTTCTCATAATTCTCTCATTACTTTTTCTCATTTCTTATTTCTTGTTTTTAATCTTATTCTTTTTATGTAGATGTATTTCAATTTTATCTGCGATTTAAGGTGTACATGCATTTCTTCCTTTTAGATGCCTGCTATTTCCGTAAAATCTTAGTTATTCTATCCGCAGGTTTCGCAGGTTTTTCACATCCCTCTTCTTGTGGGTGTTTTCCTGCTTTGGGCTATTTTTCCTAAGCATAAACTAGGGTATGAATATGACACAATATGATTTTCTTCCGTGCACTTTTTTATGCTATCTCTTTCATACTGATTGAAGAGGGGTTAGATATAAGAAGAGACTTTCTAGTCTCGATCTCTACTGAAGAAAGACAATTTATTATTATTTGTCAAGACTATTATCATCTAAAAATTGGAAACTTTCATGAAAAACGTTCCTCAACCAGAAAATCGGATTATGCAAGATTCGAACCCCGACCTTCGAGTCAGAACACGAACCACTCCGCCAACCCGGTTTTCAAACTTTAATTTGTGAGAACGTATATATAAAAGGATGTCAATCCTCCAAATAACTAGTCTTTAATTTAACAAGATCTCTTTGGAGCGACACTCGTTACACCGACAACCTGATAATAGGCTAAAAAAGTAGCTCAATCATTCGGTGTTGCAGGGTATTTACGTAGATGTAGATGTAACGAATATCAAAGTGACTAGTAGTTACTGTTCGCCCATCACTATTCAGGAACATGAAGCTTTTCTGAAAGCGTTGGCAGCCGTGAGTGTAGGCGAGGGATGGGGTATGGTGTTGACGAGTGGTGGGGGATGGGAGGGGCGATGGAAGAGTAGTTGGGTCCGAGAAGAAGGAGACTGTGGGAGGGACGTAAGGAGATTGAAGGGGGGGAACTTCTGGGTGACTGCGGAATGGATTTCTGGCCCGAAGGAGATTCGAGGTGGAGAAATTGGAAGAGGAGGCGGCATTGGGGGTGGATAGGGGACGCCTTTGCGCACTTTTCTAATTTCCATCGGAGGAGGGAGGGAAAGGGGGAGGGGCAGGGAGAAGGGGATTGGAAAAGAAAAAAAAATCCAACTTCGTAACTATAAAATTAAATAAATTTGGCAGGGGTGGGGCTGCGGGGAGGGCGGGGTGGGGATTTTCTTTTTCTGGGGTCGCTGGAAGATTCTCCTCATCCTTCTGGGAAGGGCGTTGCCGAAGCCCCGCGGCTGTCACACAGGATTTCCTCAATCATTCTTTCCTTTGACGAAGGAGAGTGTTCAATTACTTTTCAGATCACGTTGTGTCAAATTAAAAAAGGAGCTCTCGAGAAATTTCGACGCGGACTTTTTTTTTCCTCCGCGGAGGAGACGGTCTCCCCGAGGGTTGAAAGGACTGGGGGATGGCGGAGACGAAACAAAGAAGGATGACCTCTTGTGCTCTCGAAATTGAGGGAATGAGTCGATCGGCCCGGGAAGATTCGCTTTTGATTTTTATTTCCAATTCAACGAGTGTATCGCAAGGATGCTCTCTATTGAATACGTCTGAATTTCTGAAAGACTCGCAAAACGCAGCTGCATTTTGAGAGCATGGCGATTTCATTGCGCTTGAAAGAAAGCGTGGAAATAAAATAAGCGGTGCGAGAATTGGGTTTTCTTGATTCTTAAGGAGGTCAGATATCATTACATATATTACACATCACTGAATTATCCTAAATATCCTAATTATATAAATAATACATCCTATTCATTATAAGTCATTGTTTATATTTTCCATTTCACATCATCCTACCTACTATATCTAGATGAATTAAAGATTTTTTTCTCTTGGTTTATACTAAAAGAAAATGCATCTTTCGCATACTTTTGTTTCAGCCCTGTTCATAGCTGTGATAATATTAGGAAGCTGAGGTAAGAGTGATTCTGAATAATGGCATTCATCTTCGTTACTCATTAAATAAGAAATCACCGATAGGTTCCTCTGTGATGTATCTTATTTTACAGAGACTACGAGCCTTTTGTTCCTTGTATATACTTTTTGGCTATCATGTCCCGCACCCCTATTCGCTACAGTAATAAGCTATTTAAGAAGAATAATTTCTGAGTTTTATTCACATTAGTATACAGGTGTGGATATCGATTTGTTGACTCATTGCTGTGGTTAAATTTTATTGATATTTTTAATTTTATTTCGAAAAGATGATACTAGACTAGTTTCAAAGCAGAAAATTAATTTCTTTAAACACGGAAATAATACGCGTTTTCAATTGTCTTATGCATCACCTAGAAGGTGGAGGATGATCAGATGAATAATTTTAAACTCTTTTTTTAAAAATTCATTTCTCGTAAAATAAGTTCGAGTTTTTCCTTCGTTAAAAAAATTCCTTAAAACTTGTAAGATATTTCATTAATACCTGCACGACTTTGTGTAAAGCGAGACGGCGAGAAATAAGAAAGCAAAACTTACGAGAAACCCTCCAGCAATTAAGTCATCCGTTCCGTAATCAGATATTTTAATGTAAGTAATTTGGATTTAAGAATAAGCGGAAAGGGAGGAAATTAATTTCCGAAAGAATTTTCAATATATTCGCGCAAAAATCCTCCGCTCCGCCGAAGACTTGAAAATCCACCGAAAATTCTCCACGGATCCCCGAAACGAAGCCGAATAACTCCGCTATATTAATCTCGGAAAGAAAATAATAATTCTCGAATTTCCAAAACTCTTAATTATGCCTTTATGGCCTCTTCAATAATGCGCGTGGGAATGAGGAAGGGAAACAAAGGAAGAAAAAAGGGAATAGCTTTGGGAGATGGGGTTTCTCCTTATTACTCCATTATTATTCTCAATTACTGCGACGCGTGGATGGAGGCGTTCCGTGAGCCTGACAAGGATAGAGAAAGCAATAAAGAGCAGATGGAAAGCGGTGTTGCCGTCCCGCCACTCTGCGCGGTGGTTTTAATGCTTTTCTCGCTCACTTTTGCTCTAAGATCGGCGACGATGTTTAACACCCGGCAAAATTAAACCTAATTACCAACCATGTCAATTTCGGAAGGATCGATTCAAAATACATCTTTTATATCACTTATTTCTTAAGATTAAAGTAATACAACTTCTGAGTCTTGAAATATTTTTTTACTATCAAAAGACTTCAAACGTCATGTAAGAATAGAGTCAAGGAAGTTAGAGAGATATACGATGAACTGCCATTATCACACCTGTGTTTTCGAGGGGAAAGAAAGAATTTCTATAAGGATTTAGGAGATGGTTGTGGGTTACAAAAAGAAATAGATACGTTTAATTTTTTACATAAATAATTAAACAGCACTAAAATTGCGTTAGTTCCTACAGAGGAGAGGTTGAAGATAATACGAGGGTGGTCTGAAAAGTTTCCGACCCCAGATTTTTCAGAGATCTTCAGAAAATTTTCAGAAAACATGTCGAGAAATGGCGAAATGTAGGAAAATTTTCAGACCACCATGTATATTTATAATGTAGTTTTGAGTCTATAAAAACGAGAATTCTATAAAAGCATTCTCTACTATTATATTAGGCTGCATTTGCGGCTGGAGTAAATGATTTTCTGTAATATATTAACGTAGATAGTATTTCTTAGACATAAAATGTGGTAGAAGAGTGTCGTCCTTCAATGTCATAACTCACAAATAAATCTTTTCTACCTGGTATGAATCCTTCCTACAAATGATACTAGTAAAATTTTTCAAATAACGCTGATTCGATAAGGTTAGGTTTAAAGTTTACATTTATGAGGATAAGATCAACAATGGTTTACCATTTATCTCAAAAGAAAAACAACATTCTGCGTATTTTAGTGTCAATTAGACATCTTCAGGTCTTCTTGTAGGTGAAATTGGTCCTAAAAAATAAATTTATTGCCTATATGATTTATATTTAAAAATTTTTTTATAAACCTATCCTTAGACATTATATTTTTAAATATGGACGCAAAGAAATTCGGACAGGTTAGTTGATTTCAGGGAGATGTCCCAAAAAATAAATTACCTTTATAGAAAATTAGAAAATATACTCCTGTAAATGGACGCAAAGAAATTTGGACAGGTTAGTTGATTTCAGGTAGATTTCCTGAAAAATAAATTACCTTCAACTTTCCCTTTAATGTTTCGTTGAAATCCGAACAATTCTAAAGTTACATACGTTCAATATCATACATGTGCAACATGATCGAGAATCACTTTCTGATGAACCCATCGAGCACTCAATCAGCATCACGACTCTGATGTTAATCCATCACATTGTTCTTTACGGTCAAATCAACGCCCTGAACAATTCTCGAGCGGAGAAGATGAAAAAGGGGAAAAGAGAGTGGGCTCCCACGAGAAGAAATAAAGCGACATGATTGAAGAGAGGGCGTGGTAGGCAGAGGGCAGAGGTCGGAAGGCTTAAAAGGCAGGAGCGAGGAATTAGGAGAGAAGGGGTTCTACACAATCCTTTCCTCTTCAACGGACGGACGGACAGCAGTGATGCCACCACGACCGTTTCTATGACTCCATTTTTTGGGGTAAAGTTGATAGGTTGATAAATTAATGAAAAATTGTATACAATATTATAATACGTATAAATTGATAGGTAACAGTGTTTCCAAAATGACTATTTCTTCACTATTCCGGGAGTAATTTGTTGTCACTTAGCGAAAAAAGTGTTACTTTTTGAATAAAATTTTGGCTGGAAATTATTTATTTATTTATTTACAATATAATCACAGGTGGACGATTGTCCGGTGGCAACCTACATGTCCGGAATGTCCGGTGTATGGTAAAACCCGTTTAAGACGCTCCCGCTTAAGAGGATATCTCCTTCAATGAGTGTTTTTTTCGGTCCCAGTCCTATTCATATAGCGGTAAAGACAGCTTAAAACGTTCTGCTACCCGCTTATAAGACGGATTTTCCCCGTCCCCAGATGCTCTGCAACCCGCTATACCCAGCTCTCCCCCACAGGTGATGAATCGAATCTTCTTTACGTTATTGTTCCCTAAATGTCTGTCTGGTAAAAATTGCTTCATTGTCAAGTGAAAAATTACCAAAATTAAGTAAAAAAAGCGCCAAAAGCCAAAATTAAGTAAAAAATTAAGTAAAAGCTTGTGCAAGGTCTTTTATTTAAGTGCCTCTTGTGCTGAACTATTGCAACTAAAATAGGTGAAACTCTACTTATGTAGAATTTTCGTCTTTGTTTTTGCATTTATTTCCATAATGTTTGTTTGGTTTGTAACGTGTTTTATTTCTGAAAGTGCCCTCTGTTATTTCCATTTTGTGCTGCTCTTTGGCATCTTTTGCTACTGCCTTTTGAAATTAAGAGCACTTCCTCTGTAGGTTTTTATTCTGGAGGATATCTCTTAGTTTGTCTACAGGTCTTTATATGCATTTACATATTCTTATATTTTCTTCATCAAACGTAAATAAAAGCATAAAAAAATTAATAGATAAAATTTTAGAGGGACGAGGAATGGTTGTTACTTTTTCATTTTTTTACTTTGTGGAGTCCTGCTACGAAGTCATACTTGAAGCAATTGATACTATTTTCTTTCTCTATGTATATTTAAGTTATTTTCTCCTTCAGTATTTATTTTCTAAATCTAAGGAAGGATAACTTCAATGTGTAAATAAAAATATTTATTTGTTAATCTCCAATTATTCTAGTTTGCAAGATTGTGTGGACCGTATAATTTATATCTCTTCTGAAGCTGAAATTAGGATAGAATTTAGATAGTGTTTAACCTGCATATTTCTATTTTCTATGCTAAACTCGTGAAATAAGTAGTATAAAAAGGTACTGGCTGGAATCTACTCTAGAAATTTCCCTTTTAATTATCGTGTCATCAGTTTATATTTCTATCGTCCTAAACTTTTTTTGGTGTTTTTTTCTCCATATCATAATCAATTGACCAATAACTTGAACTAATTTCTATGAATCATTATTAATTTAAACTACAAGGAGATACACTGTTAGCGGCACGAGAAGTGTATGTAGTAGCTGATGCGACCCAATGGTGTAAATCTCGGAAATCCCTGGTTTAGATAGAGGAAAATCTTGGAGGTAACGAGCGGTGGTACCCCTGACGGGCATCCCTTATCCCGCCGAATCCCTCCTTAAGCCTCCGAGGGCAGCATATTGCGCAAGGTGTGACCATTGCGGAGAGGAGAGCGAGGGAGTGGAAACAGATTGTAGAGAGTCCGTGACTGCCCCCCTTTCATCCCATGCTGCAGATGGAGCAGGAAAAAAATGACCGATGGTGTCCACAATGGAGATTTGTTTTGGGAGGGCGGGGCTCCCTTTACTTCCTGTTGTACTTGGGAGCTTTTAGTGCGTGCCTCCATCGCGTATACCTTTCCTTAGGTCTCCCATAAGAAAGAGGGACGCGCCCAGAATGGCATCTATATAGTCTGCGATGTCTTGGCGTTCATTGTTGCGCCGAGTTGAAAAAAAATGTCTGTCAGCTTTATTCGGTGATCGATATATGGAGAGCGGAGGGAATGAAAAGTTTTTCATGTCCAGTTACGGGAGCTGAGTGAATTATATGAAGATTGATTGATTGATCGAGCGATGGGAAATTTTATCCGGTGAAGATTTGTCGTATTTTAGGCTCGATATGGTTCGGATGATGCGCGATTTACTGATTTCTTTAAAAAAACAACTTTTAATAAATATTGCGGCGGGATAGCTTATGAAAATTAGAACAATCACAGATTGGATATTAATAAAAATTAATGTAGGTTGATATATCTGAAATATTTTAAATTCGCTTTAATATCAGCTGTGAAATAAAAGCGGCTGCGTTTAATTTATTAAAACATGATGGCCGAAATTATGATTGATAAGATAATGTACCATTCTGAACATCAACAGATTTACGAATCAAATTCTTTTTATAAAAACTGACAGGAAATTGATCATCAAAGAATTCATTACATATTATATGATATATTGATCCACTATTTCTAATATTTTAACCAAAACGCAATTTTCAATATTGATTACTATTTAATGATCTTTACACTCACTGCTACTTGCGGCAACAAGCACAACCTAAAAACTGCGAGAAAATTGAACTAAGAATGATAACTAACACAACTAATATACAAATCAGGAGTAATGTAATGGAAGAGTGGTCAAGGGTTTTAAAAATTATAGAGATTGAATGATTTATAATTTATATACTTTAAAAATATTTTTAAATAATTTAAAAATTTAATTTAAAAATTATAGAGGATGGAAGAGGGGTCAATGGTTTTAGAAATTATACAGAGGGAAAAGAGAATTTAAATGCTGAAGAAATAATTCATATTATTCATCTTACACCTATTAGGTAGTTTTACAGAATGACATTAATCTTTGTTTACTGCAAACCAATGTAGATAATGTTATTTCACTATTGTTTTCAACAGACAGCCGGTTTCTCAATTATGTTGCATCTCCAGGTAAAGAGAAACATCAAATCATAAATATGTAGGAAAGACAGAGAGAGTGATAGGGAGGAGAACCCACCAGAATCAAATTTTACCTTCCTAAATATTCATGGATGTTATTTATATATCTCAAGATACAATCACGCTTACAAAACCAGTTGTTTATGAAAAATTACTGTGAATATTTTTTAAGTACTTAATTTTGGTTTTGGCATTCCACGAAATCACGCCTTCCAATACAGATTTCATTTGCTAACTATCTTATTTTTGTGATTTCCTATTATAATGCACGGTTTTCCTTATATATTCTTACTAATACTACTTGTTCGTTGGCATACGTTTCTTACACCCCTTTCGTTTGAATTTGATTGATTGCCTTAGATATTTTTCCAAGTAGACGTCCTCACTTTTTATATATCGAGAATTTCCAAATAAAATAATCATCTCAGAAATAACTTTTTCTTTGAGTTATACTCCTTTATTTTCATTTAAACACGTTGGTAAGAATAAGTCATTAAGTCTAATTTTCCCTCAAGGTAGATTCCTCACGTTTTATACAACTAGCATTTCAAAATAAAATAATCATCTCGGAAAGGAATTTTTCCTTAAGTTATTCTCCTATATTTCCATTTAAAAACATAGGTAAGAATGAGCTTTTTTAGTCTCAATTTCACCTGAAGGAAGACCTTTGTCGTTACGGAAGAACGAGAACTGATGGATCCGAAGCCGTCGTTCGCAAGACGACGGATCTTTTTTAAGAGAGCACTCCTTTGTCGCCGCACGCCAAACGACTCGACGAGTTTCAATTTTTAAGTTTCCGTCACCGAAATCCCCCGTTGACGCGGGAAAATTGCGCGGGCGAATCTTCCAATCTATCAAGTGCCTCACTTAGCCGAGGCTTAAAAAATTTCCGGGAGAAGAAAGACGCCGGACACATTCGAAATTACACGTGACACGCGAATAAAAAAAAAATTCGAGAGCTTCCCCGGGGGCTTCCCCACCCCTCGGATACTATAAAGAATAAAAAAATAAAATTCCCCGACATCGTCGTAATTAAAAGAAAAATCCCTCCGACAATTCTTCGCGACGATTTCCTCCCGAATACACCTTCGCATTTTTTTCTGAAAGGACGAGTGGGGCGGGGAGGGAAGGAAGTAATAAAAAGATGCCTTATTCAAAAGCCAATTTCTCGCGGAATCGACTTTAGGAAAATTTAAAAAAATGATAAAAAAGGGAGGGGAAAATAGTCTTTGAGTGATAGAAGGCTTAGGAGGGCGGCGAGGGAAAAAGGGTGTTCTTCTCTATCGATCACACCCATCACTTTTTAACTCCCACGCACTCCCCTTGCTCTCTCTCTTTTTCTCCGCTATCGGTCAGAGAATGGTGTGTGCGCATGCGCGTCCCTTGAAACCCTTTCGTCACCCTCACACGATCGATCAAGGGCTTCTCAAGGAGTTGGGCCGACAAAGAGATGGACGCAGACGTAATGGAGGAGGCATTAGGTCACCAAAGATCGGTAATTGCCGACATACGGAGGGATGGTGAACGCACATGCTTTAATAGACGACTTTTCATATCTAGATAGGCGTAGTATACCTTACCGTTGCCAGATATAAATCATAGATATTTATAAATAAAATTCAGTCTCAGGCGTTGTCTTGTGGAAATGTTCCATAATGAGCAAGAACAATTTGTACTTTTTCCGCAAATTATTTTTATTATAAACAATAAAAGACAGTAAAACACAGACGACTTGATGTTGGAGATCAATCTCCGAAACTAGTCGTGTGTGTTTTACTGTCTTTTATTGTTTATAATAAAAATAATTTGTGGAAAAAGTACAAATTGTTCTTGCTCATCATACATATTTATATTAGAAACGAGCTCTACATGTGCACTTTTTTCATGTCATATCTTTTTCCAAGTGCTAATTGACGAAGGGTTCGGTTTAAGAAGAGACTTCTTAAGTAATTAAGTTAATTAAGTCAATTAAGGCGATTAATTAATATGATTATTGTTGTTATTATAAAGAATTTTATTATTATTGTTATTCCATGGTCTGAATTCGAAAATGTATACCATGAGAGGCAAAGCCTAATGATCGATTTGATAAAGACAAACTATTTATTCTTAATTTACCCACTTATAAAAATGAATGCTACGAAAGTATAGTTGAAGCTATTGTGCCTGCTAGATTTTCATGTTTTCAGGTGTATTTGTGGCAAATGAGATGATCATTGAAAACGATGTCTGGAAATGTATAATGTAAAATCAAAGATGATATTTTAAGAAATTTCGTGTTGATAGGATAAGCGAAAGATTAAGTAAAGTCTCTAACGAGCCTTATTATACAGAAAAAACGACTGGTCGCATAGGACTGGCTGTTTGGTTAGTTTTCGTGGATGCTCTTCATGCAGGAAGAAAGAAAATTTGACTTCTCCCGCGCCTCAGAATATAAAAGAATAATAAATGCTCAAAATATTCTGCCACATCGTCGTGAAGGTGGAGATCGTAATACTCACTTAACTTCTTCGGCGGTCACTTGGCCGAACCGATTAAGCGCTGTTTATATTTTAACAACTTGATATGATAAGTACCGGAATAGTTTTTTGATGTGATGAGAATTAATATCACACCTAAGATGTGATCTACATTCTGTGATATTACACAGTAGATGGCGAACAGTATATGTATTTTTTCGTAGTCCTAAGTAAATTTTATAAATAAACATGATACTCTTTAATATTTGGATTGCAAGACCAAACTTATGAATCTAAAAAATTCCAGATAATAATGTATGGATAGGTGGACTTTGGACACCAGGTGAATTGTATAAAAATTTTATTTCGGAATGTAGAAGTGGAAAAGTTATAATGCTCTAAATCGGCTGATTTTGTGACGGCTACATTACTATTCCGTTGCTTCCCCGGAAACTCTCCTAATGTCGTCATTATTACTGTTAATAAATTGAGATGGGTCTCAGATTAATTTCTGTTACACAAATTTTAGATAATCTAGCACTAGTAAGCATACTTTTAATTTTAATTATACAAGTAACTGATAAATAAATAAATATTTATTTATTTACTTGTTACCGCCGCAGTTATAAGTTTTGTGGTAGCCTTATATATTCAATTCATATTTAAAATGATAATAAGAAGTATTTAACGATTCACAATAAATATCAATCATAGAGAATTAATTTAAACATAAAAATCACTATGCATTAAGCAGTGCAGTAATAAGGAAGCAATTTTAACAGCGCACAATAGATTACAGTAATTAGGGAATAATTATGTAAAAATTCGAACTACAGTGAGTAACGATCAGTAAATAAGTAAGTTATGAATACAATATTTACTGATTAATATAATAATTAAAATAATAATTTATAATCGTTATAAAAGTCACCTTCACTATCTTAATTTATACCGACTATAGTAAATACCTTGTAACTTATGCAGCATTTTTCAAGCTCATTGATAGCCCAATATATCATGAAGTTGTGCTTTAATACGTTGTGTATTTGAACGAACGTACGAGCACCGTCCGAAAAGCTTACGATCATTCCCGGACTCAATGTACGAGCATTCCATAAAATTACGCCAGAAATTACGTACGGGTTATCGCTATAGCACGGCATTACGGTCCGTATCGCTACGATGAGCAGGAAACCCATTCACAATACCCCCCGAAAGATGTCTTCCAGCTAAACAACGCCCAAATTTTTTGTTTCTGTTTGAGGAGCGGTAACGACGTTTTCAAAGAGGGATGGGCGACCGCTTGGACTACAGAGAGAAAGAGAGGACCGTGAAAGAAACGGACGATTCGATCCCTTTTTTAAACGAAACCGTATGCAAAGTGCCTGGTGTGTTCCGTGAATGTCCACCGTAAAAAAAGAGACGAGTGAATAAAGGGATGCTAACGGCGGTCATAAAAAGACGAAGGGGCAGCGTCGGAATAAAATAGAAGGGATCATAATCTCTAACTGCGAGTTCTCCTTATGTCCCCTGAATGAGGGGGGGCACCCCGGAAGAGCAGGGGACAGATGGAGCAAAGTCCGAGAAAGGGGGCATCGGGCCGAGGACGCTGGTTAACTTGGGAGCGAGTAAAGGGTTGCGTGCGGGTCAGGGCGGGGTTGGGCTAGGGCGTGGGCAAAAGGTGGGGAAAGAGGGCAGTGGGGGTTGGGAGGAGGGCATCGGTGCGGAATCTCAGGAAATCCCGCCAATGCACGACGCCTGGAATAAACAAGGTTCAGCTGGGACCAAGTTCTCCATG
Organism: Pachydiplax longipennis; assembly: GCA_036926295.1. NCBI lineage: Eukaryota > Metazoa > Arthropoda > Insecta > Odonata > Libellulidae > Pachydiplax > Pachydiplax longipennis. The sequence continues at coordinate 38,089,091 of JAVFKF010000009.1, read as the reverse complement.
GTGGCTATCGGGAATGGATCAAGCGTTTATCAGTGCTTCTGGGTTATCATTGGAGGCGTAGATTACCTTATGCCTTGGTTAGTGATTATCCTCTCTTATATATTCTACGACTAAATCATAGTAAGTCTTCTATGTCGCGTTAGTTTCATCTACATCAAAATTGTTAGTTTCTTTCCTATTGTTTTTGATTTTTTATTCCGACTTTTACATCATCCAACATATTTTTTCTTACATAATATTTCGCTTTTTTCGGACCAGGGTAAGGAATTCTGACTTGAATAATGAATGTTTAAATGACGATCCTCTCTTTCGTTTCCCAGTAAGTATGACAATATTATGACGGGGTTTATGCCCGCAACATAAATTAATGCCATCTTTATCCAGAAGAAGTGACTTAGAGACATTTTCGAAAAATAAATGGTTTATATTTCCGTTCAGCATGCGTAACACTTTCACAATTAAAGAATTATTTATTTATTAGATAAAAATTCTATTATTTATTACGGAAAGTAAAATGACAACTGAAGTGATAAAATATTAACTTTAAAATGAAGCCGACGGTGAAAAGTGGACATAAATTATATGTTCGTAATTTAAACAAGAAAAATGAAACGATTCTGTTTCAAATAATCTCCGTTTTCATAATTCTATTCACTCAAATTTCGTAACTAGTATGTAAATAAAGGAAAGAATAGTAAATATAATTTCCATTATGCACAAGCTGAGGGCCTTACTGAGAAGTAAATTTGAAAATATACAATCACTTGGTAGGGCCTCAAAGTGGTCCTTGAATCTAGGTCCTCTAATTGCTGAAATTCACCCTTTATCACACCCAAAACTCGTGCAACCCTTGAGGTACCTGTGCAGCACATCAAAACATATCATGTTAATAATACCCAATCCGCAAAAAAATTCTTCCATAAATATCAAAGCCCCTCGCGTCGCTGCGTTTATAAATATTGAAACGTATCGGGACGGGCAACGACATCTCCAATCCAAACGCGATTCCTCTTCCTTTGACGCCGACGTTAAAATTCACAAAGATCCGTCCCTTTTTCGCATCAGACGGATGGAAACAATAAATATTCAGAGCGCTAATTAAGATGCGCCCGACGGATAGTCCTCCCGTACGAATTCCCCCGCTTTCCCGCGCTTTCCGCCGGGCGACGCATTCGACTCGCGCACGCACCCATTCGACCGCCCGCCATAAAAGAAAAGCCCGCTCTTTCGATCGCTTAATTTCCGTAATTAAATAAATGCGTCGTCGCCCAGCACGTGGAGCCATTTCTCGCTCGAGGCGCCCCCCATTCTTTCAACTCCCTGACAAGTGAAGTGCGATATTCGGAGACAAAGAGCGGGCTTAAGACGGGGGATGAAATGGAAGGGGGAAGAAGGTGGAGTGAATTGGGGAGGGGGAGGGGGGAGAAATATCTTCCTTTTTCGCCATTTCCTCCGCACCCCAATCTTTCCTCCATTTTTCAGTACTGCTCTCTTGGCGTAAATAACGGGCGAATTAAGGGACTCAGCGAGCAAAGTGGTCTGTGGATGGGGAGAAACAGTGGGAGGGAGATTTAAGGCACGGGGTGGGGATGAAAGAGAACGACTGAGTGCTCCCCCTTTGTTTGTGTAGGCGGAAGGGCTTAGGCTGGGAGGAAACATCCCCGGAGTCACAGGGCCTCATCGGGAGGATGTTGAGGGAACGATCTGGAGGAGAGGAAGATGCATGAATTGACGGGGAATAAGAACCACCTGAAGAAAATTGAGATGTGGGTTTGAACTCCTCATCTGTCTTTCGGGGGTGCCAGAAGAAAATGAAAATAAGATGCCGTCTTAAACAAGTCATTCATGCCCCTCATTGGTTCATTGCAGTACCTTCACTGGTAACGAGTTGTTATCTGAAGGAATAATGATGGTTCTCACATGAAAAAACCGATCATATCCCAGCAAGGTACGCATCTCAACTTCGTTAGCTCAAAATGTGGCACTACCACAATGGTGACACACCGAGGAACGTTTATATGAAATGAAAAAAAGAAATAATACGATCACTCGGTAAAATTCTACTGAATTATCTTAGTCATACGTGCAACATGTTTCGTCTCAATGATATACTTGAAATAATTCAGTAGAACTTTACCAAGTGATTGTGTTATTTCCTGTAATGGAGTTCTACCAAGTAACGGCTACCTTAATTGATTATGAAATGAGAAAAATAAAATTTGCCGACTTCTTGATCAAATGTTACACGTCAAATGAAAATGATAGGTCTCAATCTCGCCCTTGATAAATACAGTTTTTCATATATTTTCCTAAGGTACTCGAAAATTCTCATCGTAAAGTAATACATGTATATGTCCGAATACACTAACCGAGATAATTCATCATCACAGGTAAACTACATTACGGTTACTTCACGTGTCCTAATTTTCTTGTGTATCGCGTTTTAATTTTTTAATTACTTACCTTTTCAATAACTTTCTTAATAACTTATCCCGCCTTTTGTACAGTGGGAGAAACAATTATCGCAACACCAATTGGCGTCAGAGAGCGGATTACGCGGGAACTAACTGAAAACACTCTACCGCCGACAATTCGGCAACTCTGAATCGAGCCAGTAAAAACCGGCAATATTCAAACTTTTACGATCACCTTTGCGAAATTTCCTAATATTGGCTTTGCCTCATTGCCTTTATTTTTTGCTATTTGTCATTCAAAGCTAGTCGCGATCAAAATAGTTATCTAGAATGTCATTATAGTACGCTGAGGGATAATGACAAACAAGAGTATTTGATGGTGGAATATCAGACAGTAAATGAACATTTTCCGGTATTATCTTGCGAATTTAAAGGTTAAATACTTTAATACTTTGAATTTTGATGGAAAATAATTCTCGCGAATAAGATTAACCATTTAAGAAAACAAATACAGAAATCACTAGGATATGTCCTATTCTTACATTTGTATTTTCTCTCCAGCAGTGTAGTTTTCCACGGCATAAGATAGAAAATATATCCTTTCGATAAAATCTAATCTGTTTGTTGAGGGAGTTTATTCTTTCTTAGTGCTCCTTAGCAATTAAAGTATTGACAGGAATTAATATCACTATTATTAGCTTTTAGGTGGTGGAAACGGTAATCAACATTTTTCAGCTCCATCAGGCTGTACGTAAATGAGATTATGTAATAATTCGTAATAGGAAATAATATTCACGATTAATTTCAACATATTATAAAAGATAGTTACAGTAAGTTAATTGATGAGGATTAATACAATCGAAAGTAGTTTCATAATGTTTCTTCAATCGTTCAGAATACGCAAAACAAATTATAGTAGATGCTTAGACTGAGTGATGAATACTCATTAGCGTAATTTTAATTCATATCTGAAAAATGCACGACTCTACTACTATACTGTAGCAAGAATCGTTTATTAGATATGAGTCGGATGATTATGGTCATCATATGCAAAAAGTTTTTAAGAGACCGGGATTTATTTTTCTTATTTCTCCATAGCGATGACTAATATTTTCGCTTCCAATTTGATAGATCTCGCTTTCTCTACGCTTAAATATTTTCCAAGGCTATTTTCATACTTATATTAAGCGTCAAACGCAACTTTTATTCTATACTTTAATAAACTTAGTATCCACTTTACGGACTGTTCCGGAAAATTCCCGCCCCCCTTTCCCTTCACGAGGACCGACCACGTAGTTATAGTGTCGTTTACTACGTAATTTAGCGGTTTAAATGAGAGCGAATTTACGTAGACAAAGGTCTTTTGTAATTCAACAGTAAGAATAGTTACAAACACCCACGTAAATAGGCAAAATGGTATGCATGATGTTACTTCCAAAAAAATAGAAACAATTGCAACGGTGAAAAGCAATTTCACTTAAAAAAGGATAAGTTTATTCCAAATTTAGGATTTAATGTGCGAACTGAGAAATCTAATAATAATTGTTGTGAATTCCAAGATCTTACGTAATTAAAAAGGCGGCATTCTTTAACATTACGACGAGCACATGCGGGAGAATCATACAAGACAAAAGTTAGTTAGGCGAAGATATTGCTTTAAGCGAGACATTTAAAAGATCCAATCATTGCCGTAGGAGGAGATTTTGACATAACGCATCTTAATTGGGATTATCTAAAATCTCTAGCTGCTGCTCCAACACTAGCAGAGAGAAAAAATTTCACAAAAATTAATTCATACTTTTTTGTAGCATGCTATAGATAATGTAAATATGATGAAAACTAGAACGACTCGTGCGGGTCAAGCAAACATTTTAGATTAACTATCCACTATTAACTATAACTACTCTTGATATAGTTAACGATATTTCAGACCATGGTATTATAATGATAGGGATGAAAGTAGTTACGGTTAAATCTCTTTAGCCATAGAGGCAAGTATATTTAATTTGCAAAGCAAATCTTTCAGAGTTAAGGGTTATATTAACGAGTGCAAGGATGATTTTTTCTCTTTGCGGATGTAAATTCAGTAAGTGATAGTTGGATAGAGTTCCTTCGGAAAATCAAAGAAGGTTTAATTAAATACGTTTCGACTAAAAGCGTGCGTAAAGAGACACGAAGGACGAAGACTAAGCATTGCATATGAAGAAGAGAGTCATTCACTGGCGATTAAGAAAACTCAAAACATGCGGAGATAACCATGAGCTCGAAGACAAAATTATAGAGAAGTGCGAAAGCTAGTTAAGGAAGAAGCGCGATAAGAATACCAGGAATATAGATCTCGAACCCTGTTAGAATCATAAGGAGCCGATCAGAAAGAATTTTGGTCATACGTGCGTGAGACTCGTGGAGGTCAGTTTCTGTGCCTAGCCTCATAGCGATGAGGGAATTAACGTAAATAAATCGGAAGATAAGGCTGACTTAATTAATCGGCACTATCAGAAATGGTTCAATGTAGAAAATGGCCAAGCTAACGATTTCTTCTTGCGTATCGATTCAGAGATGTGTCCCATAGAGATATAAGTTGATGAAAATGAAAATTTATTGCAACAGATTGATAGGAAAAAGACGCTCGGTACAGAAGGTATTCCCGCTGTTTTCATAAAAACCTTATGAGATTAGCTTTCTCCTCTTCTCAAGAAATTCTATCGGAAAATAATTAATGAGGGTACGGTCCCAATGTCGTGGAAAAAAGCAAACGTCATTCCGGCGCTTAAGAGTGACCAGATGATTATAGATCAATTTCATAGACTTTGTTTTTTTGCAAAATAATGGAGCATATTATAGCAAGCTTTATTATGCACTTTCTTACAAAAAGGTAGCAATCAATCAGATTCAGTACAGATTCAATAAAGGTAGACCTTGTGGGACGCAACTAGCAATTTTTATGAATGACGTATCTAAAGCGTTAGTGCGTTAGCTATCATCCACAAACGTTAATTCCTCACAGTAGGGTTTTCTCAACCTAAAAATACAAAACTACTGTCTTTGCTCGCACTGTATATATTCGTTGTTTATCGACGTGAACCTCTATGAAGTAATACTCACCAATAAGCACGTGAAAAGCTACCATTCGTTAGAACCGGTTTGTGAATGGCGAATGGGTTTCCGAAAACCCGCTGCACTGAAAGAAAAGCCTCATCGTGCTTCAAGAAATCAGGAGTCCCTGTCAAATGCATGTGGTTTTAAAATATAAGCCAAAAGCCACTTCTTTCCAGTGAACGACTGAGCCTCGAATCCTTGGAAGACGAGGTATTAGCTGAGGCGCGGAAAGCACATTCTTGACAGACGATAGCGAGAGTCAGATCCGAATCCTTCAAGCCAAATGATTTTTTTCGTATTGAATTTCATCCCTATGATAAATCTATATACTCAGAAAAGAATTACATTATGGTATGTAGCAATCATATCTTACATTCGCTCATTTTGCAAATTAAAAAAATAGCATAAAAACTCATTTAATGGAAGGAACAAGCGGAAATGGAACTGGAACCCTTCTTTTACCGATCAGACAAGTCTGGCAATTGCACAACCAATTCTTACATAGTAGTTAGCTACATTTATGATATTTTCCCACAAATTGAAAACTCAATATTAATTTTTTATTACTAGCTTATATTATTAGGTTAGTAAATCCTCGGCTTATACATTTTATAAAGTCAGAGATCAATAAAATGCTTCTCCCTTTTAGAAATTGAGCTTTTTTTCAGATAAACTTCTTAGACTGAAACGATCCCAATAAATAATGACAAATTATTATTATTTGGGAATCTTTTTTCGAACCATCTACTTTTTTCACCTTTTCGCGCCTGTTGTAGTTTTCCTCGGCGGAGAGTATCCCACAAAAACAAACATATGACCTTTATGGACGCGATAGTTTTCCTCACCCAAAAGAATTAATGAACATGATGTGGTATAATTTTTGTTGAAAGGAGGAGCCGGGCCTCTAGGTTAACTACTTTATCCTTTTTGGCTGATAACTGCGGAACTTAAAAACGTTTTTCAGCTTTTGGTTGAGAAAAGCCTAAACTAAATCGAAGACCTTCACGCAAACCTAAACATTATTGCAGTCGATTTGCTAAAGAATCATTTTTTGAACGAAGTGTCAATATGACCATGGAAACGAAAACCTTCGCCTAAAACCTTCTAAATTAACGCTCTTATCATACTTATGTAATGTAGATTCATTTTCTAGAATGTTCTTTACAAATTATAATTAGCATTAACGACCTAGCATTTAACGTAAGGAGCAAGATTGGTTTATTTGCCGAATCGATTTAAAAATAAATAAATGCGTTGCTATGAGTTTCACGGGTTCCAAAAACGTTATTCTGGCACAGTACCAAATTTCGGAACATCCAGTAGAGTTAGTGCATGACAACAAATACATGGAAGTCAGTTTAGCAGTAACTTATCTTTTAATGAATATATTCGAAATGCGAGAGGAAGTGAGAATAGAGTGCAAAGATCGTAGATAGCTGAGAGAATTTAAGGGAATAATAAGCTATTTCTGTTACACCCATCGAGTTTCAAAGAAATAGCTTATTTTTCTTTTACTCGACCGAGTCTGGAATACTGTTCTGCGGTTTGGAACCGATATTTAGTAGGTTTAGTCTCAGATTTAGAGATGGTCCAGCGTAGAGTTGCTCGTTTCGCTGGAGAAGATTTCAGGTTCGACTGCAGCGTTACGGCTTTACTAGAGTCCCTCGGTTGGAATTCGCTCCAGGTGAGAAGATTTAATAACTGACGGAAGATCTTCAAAAGCTTCTTCGGTTTACAACTTAAAGACGAAGTAAATGAAATTTTAGTACCAGTAACGACCATTGAAAAATCGTTACAGTAATCACAAAGACAGATAATTACTAATAGAGTAGAATAAGTGATGATGGTGTTATTACACCTCCTACCTCACGCATATGGTAGCTTTCGGGATATACATCTAAATCTAATATCTAAATCTATATTATCGGTATGGAATCACCGCTGAGAACATTGGAAATTGTGAACTCGCGAATTGACCTTGTTGTAGGCGAACAATGATTAATACAACAATGATTAATAAACAAAAGAATATCAATAGTTCTCAATACTTCTGTTTAAAGTTTAAAAATGAAAAAGATTCACTTGAGCTGTTGGCTGTCCGTCTCTCGACGTGAAGACATCAATGATGTGATATTAATAACAAGCCTGAGTGAAGCTCCTTGCCTTGCCAAATGACCAGTTTGTTTTTGTGAGTGACGCATAGGCTTTCGAAAACCCGCTGCACTGGAAGCGAAAAGTTCATCGTGATTCGAGAAATCAGAAAGCCCTGTCAAATAAAACACTTCTTTCTAGCGAAGGACTTCGAATTCGTGGTAGAAGAGGAATTTCCGCTGACACACGAAACATGTTCTTGACCGACAATTAGAATTATCGGCTCCGAATCCTTCAAACCCAATGATTATTTTCCCATAGTGAATTTTATTCCTCCGATATATATATATACATATATACATATGCATATATATATATATATATATATATATATATATATATATATATATATATATATATATATATATATATATATTCATCACAGGGGTGTATAAATATATTTGGCAACCATATGTTACATTCGTTCATTTCTCTAACAAGAGAAGATTAAGTTGACATGCATATTTAATTTGAGCGGAATTCGAACTCGTGCCCTTCATACTCCAATAAGATGCGTCAAGCAGCTACATAGTGAACTCTTAATTAGGAATGGGTTATAATTATGACATTTTCCAACAAACTGAGAAGTCCATTTTAGCAGTTTATTATTTTATTATGGCAGTATAATACGGCTAATGCAGTCAGACGGTCATAAAATACGTTTCTGTAGTAAATAATTGGGTCGTCTGTTAGAATGTCCTCACTGACTAAAATACGCTAAAATCATAATATTATTTGGGAATATTTTTTACGAGTGCAATAACATCTAATTTCCTTAGCCCCGTGGTTAGGAAGGAGCTTTGAATTAGGCACAAGGTAGTTTCCACTGGGTGACTATAAAGGGGAGGGTCCTTAGTCCAGCTGATAGAAGCACGAAAGGGAAAACGATTCTTCGCGCCTGCAATGCTTTGAGGTGCTCAATATATGGTCAAAGACTTTCCTCGCGAAGCATCGAAAACTGAATGCATTTCTACGAGAAAACAAATGACGCAATGACCGAGGGCACCGATCTCGCTGATGCAAAATGTAAGAAAAGTCCGATATATGCGCAAAATATATTCGGTTTTTATGCAATCCTGTTTGTTTTAACTTTGGAATTGGTATTTTTCCTCTCAATTCCGGACATACAAAGATTTCACGTATTCTAGGAAACGAATGGTGTAAATAAATTTCTATTAAGAATTTCCTTCGAGTGCAGGACTAAATTATGGAAAAATTATACTCCATTGACAAAATACAAATTTTACTTTGTGCCAATGTGCCATCTCAGTAATTACTCTGACGACTTAACGATTTCAAATCGTTGAATGAAAAACTTAAGACGTGTAATAAAAAATTGCCCTCGGAAAGTCGATCTCAGTAAATGAATATCCAATGTTTGAACTGGACGTAGGAAGATTAACATTTACATTAATATACAGTGAGCAGCAGTAAGACGTGAGACCGTGTGAAAAACCAAACTACCTAGATAACTGTCTTATTAGCGCACCTTAATTTATCCAGAAAAAGAGACTAATGGAGTCCATCTGTTCTCGCTATAATTTGCTAAAATATATATTTTACTCTCCAGATCGAAAATATCGCGTTCGCTAAAGATAAGAATCACGACGTCGCGTTTTCCCACTCTAACCTAATTCGTCCTTATTTCTACGTTTCAACCGAACATTATTTACAAATAAAGTCCCAATTATTATCCAAATATTTTTGTGGATGTAAGATTGAAATAGTAATTAATATATCTTTAAACTCTCCTTCTATAAATATGATAAATATCTGTGAAAGAGAAATGCCGAGATAAACACGACGAATTCAAGGAGAGATCGCGCGAAGGATTTAAGAAGAGATCGAAAGAGAGAAATTTTGAGTACGTTATAGGCTCCGACTCAAATATTACCGCTTTTCGAGGCTTTTCTCAATGTTGCCAGTCAGTCGTGTTAAGTAGTTTTCCAAGTAGTTTCTGAGAATTCCGACTGAAGCGCTCGCAAAGTGTTGCGATAATTTATTCCCCCACTGTACCATCCAACAGTTTTCTTTGTCTTCCCTCCTGTCTTATACCTTCAGTTACTTCCTTTAGCAATCCTTCTTCTCTCAATATTTGAACCCACCCATTTCCTCCGCCGTCACTTTATTACTTCTAACTAAGTCCACTCTTCTCCCACCACTCCCCGGCTCTTCCGTGTTTGTAGTAAATCCACCCGACTTGCTTTTTCTGTTCTACGCTACATCCACGTCTTGAAGGCCTTCAGTATTTTATTTCCTTCCTTCCTTTGTTCCTAGGGTTTAACAATGAGTTTCATACTCGTGTAGCAAAACTCTCTTTACGTAGGATTTTACCAATTTTTTTACCGAAGACCAGATTAAGGCCTTTCCTTAGCTTCATAAAGGCTTCTTTGGATACTGATATTCTTTTACGAGATTCATCAGTGCATCTTCCATCTCAAGAAAGAACTCCGTCCGCACAGGGTGCTTGATCCATCTGTTCTAATTTTCTATATCAAACCTGATTATTAGCTTTTCCGAAAAATTTCCTAATTGAAGCATATGATTAAAGCGTGTGGTAATTATAAAAGATGGAAATCTCTTCGAACAGCTATGAATGTCTAATCATTAATTAAAAACAAAAACGGCTACGTTTATATTAAAAAGGATACGATAAATTTAAAGGGTAGTGTCTTGAAGTCGAATACTTAGAAGATAATCCGGTAAAAATGCCTGATCTTCTTATATTGTGATTGATGTTTTTCTCTCCTGATGTAGTTACGGGATATTGCATTAGATCTGGAGTTAAATTTAAGAAGAGACTTTAAGAAGAGAAAACACTCTAGGACTCGCCCTTCAACATAGACTTATCGTTATTATTGAATTATAAAATATTATTGCATCAATCTTTCATAAACTTTTGGTGTCGAAGTATTTGCAAATGTCCATCAATGTAGGCGGACCCTCGTGAGGCAATAGTTGAATGTATGGTTTCAATAATTGAAGTAAACATAATTTTTCGACTTTTTTGACCAATTTGTAATCTAAGCTACGAGAATTTTATAAATTATCGATTTTATACTAATGCCGTCGTATAATAATGTAAATGAATTTTATCAAACGTTACGCATGCATTTTCTCATCTTCTTATCGTTGAAAGTAAGTCGCACGACCTAAAATTACTCTGATTATACTCATCTTCAAAAGGAAGAGTGACGCTTTTTTTCGATAATATTCTTGGAGATCACGAAATGGTTTGACTTCAGTAAACAAACGACGGCGGAGAGCTTCACGAACGGGACTCTTCGGACGGAATCTTTTTAAGACAAACAAGAGGTCCTCAATTAATTCCTTTGTGAACCGAAAGCGTATTTGTTCATAAAATAACTTCGGCGGTATCTTTTGCTCATACGGAGAGTTCAAACGTCAACGAAAGGACCCGGAAGAGGAAAATCTCCGCAAACTTCAACTCTGACGAACGTTACCGCGGTAAGTATAAATAAATAAGCGTCCTTCCCGTACGAAACGAAACCCCGAAACTCCTTCCTATCCCACGTAAAGATCCTGGGCATTGAAAGTCGAGTACCTACTTAAAATGTTTCCGGAACCACCCCCTGAAGAAGACTCCCATAAAAATTTGCACGCAAATGACGCGAGTATAAAAATCTAAACACCCTCGGAAAAAACGCGTTGTAACCGTTGAATGAAAAAAAAGAGACATCCCCGAAGATAGATAAAGATTAATCTACCATCCCGCGTTCAAAGTAGACAGGAATGGGAAGAAAAGGGGCAGGATTTACGACATGTGCATCGTAAACGGATCGGAGCAAAGATCACCGCCGAATTCAATGAGAATGAAGACTCAACCACACCCCGAACTTCGACGCACATGATTAGGGAAGGGATAATTTCTCCTTTTTTACTCCCTAATACGCTACCTCCCCATAGGGGGAAGTATTCCTTGGACCAATCATCGCGCTAAAAAACTCCATCAACCCCTCTCCCCTCTTAAACACAAAATCTTCATTTCCCTATCTTCTTCGTGGGGTGACTCCACCCCCGTCAACCCCAGAAAAAAATATTTCAAAGGGAATTCCATATCAAGGAACGACACGCGCCTAGGACGCCATCTGAGCGTCTTGCGCGTGAACTTACCCTCCTGAAGACTCGCTAACCATGCGTGAACGTCCAAACTTGTAGGCACACACGAGTTCCCATTAAAGAAATTAAACGGCGGGAGGGTAAACAACGCCGGAGGACATAAATATTAAAAAAAGGAGGGGAGAATCATCTTCTAGCCATTTCTTCATTATCATACGACACCCGATTCTCTCCGGGGTAAAAATTGGGGATGGGAATGAGGCCTTTGCGGGATGAAAGCACATGCATATTCAAGGGTTGGAGATTTCCTAACCCACCCTGCATCTGAGCCATGCTTAACTCCCTCATCTAACAGGGAACTATATTATCTTCTCTGTTGATACGTTATTGTTATAAAAGATTATATAGTGCATCGGATACAAGATCGTGTTCTATGGAGGATCAATGTTTGAAGTAACTCCCTAATTGGAGAATTATCAAAAAGATGATGGGAGAAACGAATGTCCATATTAATTGGTGACAAGGTGCAGAAAACTAACTACAATAGACTTTTGCAAAGTCGTGGTGGTTAGATCTACACTGTTGGTTCCATTTTTTCCGTAGAAAAAGGCCCAAGAACTCCTTTTTGTTATTTTACAGTGCTCCTCAGGTAATTTACGAATACGGAGACCTACGGAGATTGATAATGTTCCTTATGTACTGTTAGCAAAAATGAGAATATCGTAATAAGTAGATAAATGTGAAACTGAAATTTCTGACTGAATGATTCCTTAACTAATAACACAGTTCAGCCGTTAATTAATGGAATTTATCCATAATAGAGAGAAGAAAGTACTTATTGCAGCTCCACTAAAAAGGCTATCATTCCAAACTCGGTTTCGCCACACCATCGCAACTTCAGGCAAAAACTATCAAATAGTTAATAAATTTTTCCTGCTGCAGGTAGTGAAATAACGCGATAGTTCTCAGGAATTAGGCCTAAGAATTTCGGTAGAATTAGATTTAATAAAACGAATATTTAAAGCATCAATTGTTTGTTGATTAGTCTTCAATTAACATTTAATTTTAATTTCACGATGTTTTTTATAAATGTGAAAAATAGGGGTTGCTGAATGATAATGCAAACTAATTCAAAATAAAAATAAATAAAGTTATTTTAAAAGGGTGTACATTATTTCGCAAATTTAGCATGTTATAATAAATATTAATAAACTTAACACCAACTGTAAGCATCGAGAATCCTATTTCAATCACACTCAAATATTTCTAGGACTGAAAAATTTTTCGAAATATCTATTTAGTTAAGTCAAAATAGTTTTGGTCTAAACATTAGATCTACACTGCTAGACACTACATAGTGTCTTTCTAGACTCTATCATCCACTAACAAGTGGCGGGGACTTACATTCTGGTGTACCACACGTGTATAAATGAACACCGAGTTAATCCCAAAATATACGTCTATTCACAAATACTCCATATAAATCGTTTATACTTGAATGAGCGTTCAAAACACCATTCTCCCTCAGGTTTGACCAGAAGTAGTGCTTTCGATAATTGGCAAAGTGAACAAGTGAAGTAGCGCTGGAGATTGAGCTGTATTTAACAAGAGGATTTCGCTGCGTAGACAACATATAAAATTTTTTTCTACTCCACCGAAATCCAAACCATCGCAATATTCGAATGCAAATTTTTTTAGCGAGGAAACTCAACATTCAACTCTTTCAAGCCCCATCTATTTTCCACGCCGTATTTTCCTATTTCATCCCTCTCTCTCTCTCCCTTCCAGAACCCTTCCGAACCCCTTCCTCTTCCTGCACCCCATCCGATATTTCACCCCTTGGACTCTCTCACAGCGTCTGCACTCGACACTTGCGCGTAGGCACATTTTTTGAAGTTCCGCTATGAATTGCACTTGAGGTTGCATCCGTAGTCAAAAGGATTTAAAACAGGATCGGAAGGCCTTTCAGCCCCTTCGATTCATAGCGATGCTATCGTAAACATCAATGGTATATCTATGGTGCACTTCGAATGGAAGCTACACCACACCGAGTTTTCTATTCGATGCACCTCGTTGGCGTATGGGCTGAAGGATTCGGGGATAAAGCTTGGAATAATTGGAGGGATTCTGAATGATGTTCCAGATCAGCTGTTTCCGATTCGACTCTTCAATATGCCGCAGTTGCACGGTCTTGCGCAGCCGTGAGTGGCTATAGAACGAAAAATCGAATTTCTCCGCGCGGTTAATTATCGCGGAGAAATAGTGAAAAAGGGTGCGGATTGAATGCCGCAATGGTCGTTACTTTTAGGTCTGCGGATTCATTACGGATGAGCTCTTGATTAAATGCGCGTACTACGTTATGTTTAGCATCACGAACATATCTGCGGTATGTATGCATACAAATTTCAAGTACGCATGTTTTTCAAACGGCTGATTTCACCATTTTGTTTTCGAAAACATTTTATACTTATATGATTAGCTTACCACAAAACCTCCTTATGTATTAAAATCTATTCGAATGTTTGTTCGAATGTTTGTTATTCGAATGTGTTCGAATGCTCTGATTGAATGATTATCCACAACAAAGATTGTAATAAAAATATATTTGCGCATATGTACTAAACAATAATATTATCTATGATTAAATATATAATTTTATTCATAATGATAAAATTATATAAGATTATTACATGTATTATTATATATATTATGTGTTTGTTGTATTTACTAAGAAAGAAAAAAAATTAAAAAAGTAGAAAACTAAAAAAATAAGGGGTTAATTGTAAGAGTGGCCAGCCTTGGCTAAAATTCGCCCTAGAGACGGAATTATTATTATTATTATATTTTGTGGTATGCAAAAATAAATTACAAATGCCAACGTTTAATAAACGACTAATTTCACAATTTTATTTTCAAACACACTTTATGAGATTAGCTTACTACAATAATACGATTGGCTTATCAGAAAATTTCGTTTGATATTATAAACGATTTCTAGTTATTCATTGAACTATTTCAGTTACATATCTACAAGTCAAGTGACTCAGAGCCAAGTTAATAATGCGACAATAATTGCTATAGGTATTTAACGATGACTGTCATTTTTCACATCCTTCTTTTCTAGTTATTATTAAGAGATAGAAAGGTTACTGACACACAGAAAAATTTAATACCCATAAATATAAATAGGTTACGAATACGTCGGCGTCAAAAAATTAAAAAAAGCGATTCTAAGCTTGTCGATGCCATCAAAACCAGAAGAAATAATTTTGAGTACGCAGGAATATAAAGGTTCATGAGTAACAAAATTTACCTGTCGAGGAAAGCTTTAATCTTCAAGCACCTTAGAAAATACATAGTAAATAATTCTTATGTTATAAATAAGTAATACTCATAATACTTATTTACTTATATTTTAGATCATAAGACTCCTCGTAGCGACATATACTTAAATGACAGAATTACTATGGTTTATATTCCGTAAGTCGCCTGGCGTAAAATCAATCCGGAAGAATGACCATGAGTAGGGTAGCTATTATAATTTTTAATATGTACTTTTTTCATTCTGATGATATTACTTAAGAAATCACAAGAATATTTCTTTGGCACTTTATTGAATTTCAATTCGATCTTTAATTCCCTCATAAATAAGGATAAATTAATCTTTATTGAACAGTTCATAGAGGATGAGCAGTGGTGTTAAACTTTTCACATAAAAAATGCTCCTTAAATCCAAGGATAAACAGAAATAAAAAGGTTGCGACTTGGCTAAGAATTGAGTCCAGGTTTCCAATTTTATCCAGGTCTTCTATTCTGCCTCTAAACTACCAAATCAAATCAATTCCATTCTGTTAACAGGATGCTTTGTGAGCAAGGCGGGATTGGTAAGGTATCTTAGTAGATGGAATACTTCCCCGGAGACTGGGTTACCTGGGTTTGAGTCCCAATCATTTATATTATTGGTTGTACAATTATGGGGTCACAAATTGTAGCTATAGGTAGGTTTTACGTGCTTTTGACTTTTGATTTATGATATGAGAAATGAAAAAAAGCTACACATCAGTATGAATATTAAATAACCATAAGTAGATTAAAGATAAATTTCTATTTGGTGTTGAATTAACAGTGTGATAATAAATATCACTATTGATTAGGCATTTCATGTTCAATACCATTATTGGTATATGGTATTTGCTTTTCGTAATGATGGATATGCATGGGTCATATATATTATTATACGATAGAATGAAGAGAGGCTTCGTACATACTTTATCCACAAAAAAAACATTCACTTCAATGCAGAATAATGAACAGGTTCCCAAAAGTAATCATCATTATCATCAGGTTATGAACTTACTATTATTATAGTGCCATTGAGGTTAATATTAGGTTAGATGTAAGAAGAGACTCCCAAGTCTCAATCTCGTCCTAATTAAGTCCTGTATTATATAATAATTATTATTATTATTATATTAATACAGATGAATGTATGACGATTATGTTAGAATGTTTCTTTTCTACCATCTGACTTTGGTTTTTCACAACTTAATTATCGTAAACAAAAATGTGTGTGAAATGGTTTACGTCCACCGGAGTTCTTCAATACGCATGATACAATATCCTCGTTCTCCCGAAGACATGTAGTGATATTCCCAACTCTCATTCCTTCTAACCATTCTCCCCCGAACTTTCTTTCTCCCACATCTCAGACTCCACCGACGTTAGCCAATCATATCCGAGGCGAGGAAAAATTTCCATCAATCAATACAAAGCATCCCCTAACGTTCTTCGCAGGCGGAGGACGCTCACGTCTCCCCTGACCGCCTCCCGGAATGGAGGAAAAGATGGAAAAAAAGCAAGGAATCGGAATTCGGTGGGAGGCGTAAGGGACTTAGGTGCGTCTTAGCTGCGTGGAGGGGAAGACATCCTCGAATTGCTATTGGAGGCAAAAATCGGGCGAGCCCCATGTGGGTGGAGAAGGAACGGGGGTGAAAAAAAATACTCTCCCCCTGCCGAGGACATGGGGGGTGTTTCGAGCTCTGGGATGGGAAAAAGTTTCCATCTTACATTCTGGCTCGAAGCATGCGCGCGCCAAGATGACTTGTGGGTGTGGGGATACCCCCAGCGGTAGCTTAGAGGCTTAAGGAGACGTGTTTACTCCCCGTCACTCCTACTCACCTATCGACGCCTGGTTCCCCACTTCGGAAGACAACCTGTTTTTTGCCCGATTCCTACAGATTGTCTATGTGATTGTTCGTGGACAATTTGGGCCTAAGGACCTGCTTATATTCATCTGATATAAACCAATGAACAGCTCAGGGATGATATATAATGGGTTACAATGGACAATCCTAATGAATAGGTATAAGTTTTTTTATGTCAGAAAAACTTTAATTTGGAAAATAATCTGAACTCCCGTGATCCTTGAAAGTAAGCAAATAACACTTTGAAATACATGATTGAATTGATCAACTGTACTCGCTATAAGATGTGAGTACTTTTTATCTTCTATTTTTTTTAAAGATCAGAATCACTTTATATTTACTTTCTACCATTATATACCAGTTGAGCCATGAGGCAAATATATTATTTGAATCGTTCCTAATATCAATCTTGGTAAGTTAAATTATAATAAGTTAAATTTTAAAGAATTTTAATAGTTTAAACACTTTTTGGTGATGAATAAACATTTAAATAGTGGTGCTAAGTGGGAAGGTCGTGTAACTAATAATTCCTTTTAGGAATGAAACGAGAGAGAATTTTGAAGAAGGCTTAGGAAGAAAGAAAAGCAGGGGCAGGATGAATTCGAGAGCTGCTGCATACATATCTTCTAATTGATTACCATTGATGATGGGATTTAGTAACACCTTATTATAGAATTAATATTATCATATATTAAAGTTTATCCATAAGTGTATAGTTATGTATAAATATAATCTTAAGATGATAATTTATATCAAAGATACTTAGCCAAAATATACAGAAAAGATTGCGAGGGGTTTAAAAATTCATAGTGTAACCTGAAACGAATTCCTAAAAGCTACATTTATTTTATACTAAAAAATATAAATCTTCGACGATATAGTAGTGGAAAAATATTTTTGGTGTAAGAGTAATTACAATGATTCGAATAATTAATAATCTAGAGGTCTACCCCGAAACGGAAGAAAAACTTAATCCAAAATTAAAACGACCAGAAACCGCCAGACTTTCGCTAATTAAATCAACTAATTAATACGATGAGGTGCATTTATAGGGACGTGGATGAGTTCATATTGGAAGTTGATTAATAATTTCCGACGAATCAAGAGGAATTTTAAGAGAGCTCGGTGGCTGCAAAATTTATCGGTAAATTTATGCCTGAGTGAGCAACATAAAAATGACGCATTCCATCAACAATAATAGCATAATTGATTCAGAAGAGAGAACTTTGCAGCCTTATGAGCACGGATAGGAATTATATACAGCATTGCGCACAGTACTTTATTTTTCCTATCGGAGATAACCAATTACGGAATGGAGGTGGGGAAAACAAAAGGATACTCCTAAAATTATCAGATTAATGCTAAACTCTAATTGATGATCGATTTGCTAGAACTTAACCACATAAGAATACGATAACAATTGGGAGAAATTGGTAGTAATTAATGAAGTTTAACTATATGCTGAAATTACTGCTACGTTTTCTTTGACGCTGTTTTCGCATTATACAAAAATAATCGGATTACATTATTTTATATATAAGATGGTCAAACACGCTAACTAAGCATCTCATTCGAGAGTATTACATTTTTTATTATTTCTTTATGCAAATATAAAATGTACCATATGGATGTGTTAGGTGAAAAGGATATTAATTTTGTTATTTTATTTTTTCTTTTGTACTTATTATAAGCATACTTGTATACTAGAAAGAGGGCATTTTTATACCCATGTAACAAAGCAAAAAAACTACTCTTTCATAACTTCCTGTCTTGCATACATCCTACCCTTTCGACAAATCTATGTATCTTATTACAAATCCCCTTTTATCCTTTAAGATGCATACTTCTTTCATCTTCCAATACACCGCATTCAACTAACAATTCCTCGGTCTTACTCTCCCTCTTCTACCAATCTCATTCTCCTTTAAGTATGTACAATATCAACAGTGAATTTGTTAACATTATATCTGATCGGAAAAGATACTTTCCGTTCGTTTTTACACCGAAGTCGTGAAGGTGGTAAGATTATATTTTCCAGTTGTTTCACTCTAAGCGTGGTCTTGCTCTCCCTTTGATGCCAATCTTAATCCCCTTGTGTGTATTTATAATATATAATATAATATATATAATATAATATCTTCTTGGATTTGCTTAAATTATATATGACCAAAAATAATATTTTTGTTTTCACGCCTTTTCATTAATTATTCATTATGTCATTTTTGCATGTTTCATTCTCATAACAATTTTAATTTTTTTATTTTTAAAAATATTTTTTAAATGTTTTATTCTATTATTTTTTGTGATATTTATTATTTTCTCATGATGTATTCCTGCAACTTCCTCTTTTTTGATTTAATTTTATTATTTTATTATTATTTTTTTGTTTTAGTTTGAATGTTTTATCTTGTGTTATTATCATATTTTTTTATTTACTTTGGTTACTATTGCATTTTTTTTCTTTTTTGATTTTATTTTATTATTGTTTTTGTAATTTCTTTATAGTGCTTTCTTTTACTTCTTTTGTAATTCTCTATTCATACACAGTTTTCTATTATATCTTTTAGCATGTGTTATCAGTAGGTTTGCGCAGGTTTTTCACACCCCCTTCTTTGCGGGTGTTTTCCTGCAGTGGATCTTTTTTCCTAAGATATCACCTTAGGTTTTTTTAAAATCCACTCTTTAATTTTTCTTCTCTATTTCTCTATTCACCTACTCAGAACTTTTTATGAATGACGAAAGGTTAGATGGAAGAAGAGACTATTCAGTCTCAATCTCTCCTAAAATAAAGACCTAAAAGACCTATTCGTAGAGAGGGTAAGATTATACTTTCCGGTGGGTTCAGTCAAAGCAGGAACATACCC
Organism: Pachydiplax longipennis; assembly: GCA_036926295.1. NCBI lineage: Eukaryota > Metazoa > Arthropoda > Insecta > Odonata > Libellulidae > Pachydiplax > Pachydiplax longipennis. Next base: position 38,069,279 of record JAVFKF010000009.1, on the reverse strand, counting down.
GAATAAATCCTTAAAAATTCAATCATTCCACCACATTACTACGACGCTATTACTAATACGACGTTATTTTTAGCATGATATAATTAAATCCCCTCCCGACTCAAAATCCTGAAGAGAGAAAGAGTGAGAGAGGGAGTGGCAGACGTCTCCCACTTAAAACGACGGGGGAAATGACGAATAACGGCATTTATGGACACACCCACACATAGCATAGGCACGTGCTCCTTCCCCACCGATGTGTACTAACTCCCTCCTTATGATCCGGTCGCCTAGGCAACGAGTCAGCCAATCGGGCGAGGGAAGAAAAACGATGTGGTGGATTGGAAGGGTGGGCGAAGGAAATCACAAGTAAAAAGAATCGAAGGAACGTTTTTGGGGGAAAGAAGGCGATGGCGGACTAACTGGATTGATGGATGCTGCGCCAATCCAACGCATGCCTAAATACACTTGCTAATGAATTGAGAGTGGGTGACTTAACTTCGGAGCTGCAATCGCAACACGATAAGGAAATGGGTAAAGGTGACTTAGTGACGAGATGAGGTGCAAAAATCCACAAGAAGAATAAATTTTTATTTATTAATAATTTCAATTTTGCCTAGAACAAGATGACGTGCAAAAACTCCAGAAAAAGAGTAAATTTTTATTTGTTAATAATTTTAATTTATTTTTTTCTAATACAACACACCTGTGCGGAATTTATCCTGTACGTGTTAAATAAATTATTATTATTTGAAAAAAGTCCGACGGTACCGGGAATCGAACCCGGGTATCCCGATTGCGTCGGACTTTTTTCAAGTCTGTTCTTCCTTTGAATCGCAATTGGATATTAGAGATTAAGTAGCAAAGTAAAGAAGATATCTGAGTTAAGTTAGTGACTATCTTTGGACGAATGGACCGAGGGGTAAAACATTACCGCAAGACTGCGACTCTATATTCAGACACCAGAACTGCAATGCAACTAGAGAAAAAATTGTACGGAAATATTCGGTGGGAGTAAAAATTTTTTCTCTATTTGTATTACGGCACCCATCGATGAGCTTGCACACATCCAAAACTTCCTCTATCGGACAAAGATTTCTGACATGATTGTTGCTTACTCGTAAAAACAAAGTTTTTAGTTTACTTTTTTCCTAACGAGAAAGTGACATGAATATGTCTGAAGGGACTGGGACTCGAACCAGGGTCTGTCAGTCTTGGATCGTGTTCATTTATTCTTGAGATTTTTTCTAGGCACACTTCTTCATTTGCAAAATTACCTATCGTCCCTTTCCATAAATTAAAACAAGGCTGAAATCTAAGAATCTTGCACTTCCTGAACGTTTCAAGGATACATAGATCAAGATGCACAAACAGTGCAAAAATATGAATCACAATTTTACTCGGAAAAACAGAATAAGCATTTCATATTTCAGCCTCCGGAGTCACGGTAAGCGCATTACACTCCGTTGCATTAAGAGAAGGGAACTTGTAGGCTGCACTCTATCTATGAAGCAGGGATCATTATCTCACGGAATATAAATCACTTCCTTTTGAAACTAAAAATAGCCCAGTTCTCCCGATGGAAACCATAGAAATTAAATGTCCAAGTGGTTCGGGAAGCGTATGACAGAGTGGGTTCATGAGAATAACTCTCTTAGTTGCCTCTCAATTCAATGATTAATTAATGCAATCCTTCTAGAGTTATGTATATGAGGAGTTCAACAAAAGAACTTAAAACTAAAATTTAGCTAACAATTAGGACAGCAAACGATTAGAGCCTTCTGAGGTTTGAGAATGATGTAGAATGGAAAGAGTCAACTGGGTGTGGAAAAGCAATCGCGGGGGCGTTAAAGATGGCTGTGGAGGAGAGAGTTTTAATCGAAGTAGTTAAGGAAAGGTAGAGGAAGTGGGTCGGTCAGATATTGAAAGGAGAGTAACCGATAATAGAATGCAAACAAATGAGTTAGAATGACGAAAAAATCATATAATATGATATAATAATAATAATAATTAAAATAATAATAATTAAAATAATAATAATTAAAATAATAATAATTAAAATAATAATAATAATAAAAAGACTTTATTTTATTTACAGGGTGGGTTAAGTTACCAAGAGACTAAAAAAAGAAAATTTTATATATATTAAATCCTTTATTGATCGATATTAATCAAGTGCATCTCATTGTTAAATTATAAACGATAAAATAAATATAGCTTCCTGTGGGCGAAATTTTAAAATACTGTTTTATACTTAATAAAAGAAAGTAAAAAGGTAAAGAATTTTATAAAGTGTTCATACCGTAAGTCTTTCACCGCCATAACTGATATTACGTTAAATGGGGAATATTAAGTTAGATGGACCTACCTAAATATGGAACTCTAAGATGATGATCTAGGGTTTATCTATCAATGGGACTTTTGAGTTTTGTTTTAAAGTTTTGAGATTAAAAATGAAAAGGCTTCAGGAATTTTTCCAATGGCATTTCTAAAACGGTTACTACGTTTCAACAAGGGTTACGTATATGCATAATAAATAACATAAAAATCCTTATTATTACATAATAATGCATTCATTGGATCAGGATTCAGGATTATAATGTATTGTCATATTATTACATTATTAACTCTTATTGTAACATTTTTTGGAAAAAAACGTCCATTTGGTGAGGTATCTCTTGGATGAGGTGCTATAAGTTTTAAACATTTAAGAGTCTAGTCTTGGGTGAGTCCAGGGAGTAATGTTTCTGTATGTAAAATCTCAAAGGTGAACTGTCTTAGGGCGAACCATCTCTTGTGTGAAATACTTACGCAGAAACCTTGGAACCGTCAGTCAGTCATCATGCCGTAATAGACATTTTGGAAGTGCATGACAGATTTCGGTGAGACATGGTGGAACTACTTCATGATCACACACAAAGAAACACTCCCTATGCAGAGTCCACAAAAACATTTATTATACGATCTAGGTTTCGCTACGGTGTAAATCTTCCTAACCGTAACGAAACCTAGGTCGTATAATAAAAGTTTTTGTGGACTCTACATAGTGAGTTTTTCTTTGTGTGTGATCATTTTGGAATGTAGTTGGAATCCTCAGTCAGTCATCATGCGGTAATAGACATTTTGGAAGGGATTTGAGCTGCTGATAAACAGCCCACGATGGGCGAATCTCCGGGCAGAAGAACCCGAAAAGGCAAAATCTCTCGAATCTTTCGAAGACAATCCCCATTTAATATACCCATCATTCACATTAACGGCGATTATAGCTATCAAACGGCCCCATCAGGTGGGCGTGCATTAAAACGGGAATAAGGCTGGGACAAATCATCGCGAATTACTTTCCGGCGGAATCGAAAAATAAAAAACCCCTCGCAAATCGGATTCCGTCCCTCTTCCTCCGAGCGATTAGAATTAATTCCTTTCTCTCACTTTCTCCCGTCTTTGGAAGCAATTTCTTTGAAATATGCAATTATGATGATTATGCCATCCCGCCGAACCCACTCGAACGCGACGGAGAAAGAAACGGAGGGAAAAAAATAATCCCGCGTTGCCGACTTTTTTTCCTTCATGTCCTCGAATGTCCATCCGCCGTAATGAACGGGAACACGGTCTGGTGAGCATTCTCTCATTTCCAATCGCATTTACGATTCACGCACAATGCGAAACCAGAAGGGAGAGAGGGGATCGAATGCAAAAAAAATAAAGGGAGAACTTTCTATGCTCCTTTTCAAGCCCGCTTTTTCTTGCGAGGAAAAAACCGTCGATGTCCTGCGAATTTTTCCGCTCCTCGAACGGTTTGTGAGGAAGGAGAATAAATGGGGAAAAGGAGAAGTTTCTGAGGGGAGTGCGAGGGGAAAATAGAGGGTGAAATTAGAGAAGGGGTTGCGAAACAGAAGGGTTGAGAAAGGAGGAAGATGGAAGATGTAAAGATAAGGATGGATAGAGGAAAGGTCGTGTAAATAAAGAAGGAAGGAAGGTTGAACAGGTTTATCTGCAGAGAATCGGACGGGAAGTTGGGAACATACATTTTTGCGATTCGACTTATAGTTAGAAGATTACGATGAAATGTTTACATGGGTACAAATTTATCCCTCGCAAGGCAGCCAATGTGCGAATCAAAATGGATTTTAGGCTTCTTCTTCCAAAGAGAAGAAGAGAAGCACGGGTTAAGAAAACTTTGATGAGGTAAACTGGGGTAAGGAATTTAAATTTTGGGAAGTAATATCAACCCTCCATAACCTCAACCAAACTTGGACACAAATGAAGTTGTAAATAATCAATTTCTATTGAGATATAGTTCTTTTCTCAAATACAGAAACCTGTACCGAATTCGCCAATTTTCTAAACAGATCATTTTACCTTTTCTATATTATATATTTATGTATAAACACTAATTTCTTATGAACATATAAATTGGGGCTTGCTAGATAATAAAGTCGATAAAGAAATTATTACATCAGGTGAAATAGATATATCAAGTGAACTATTGAGCTATGTTCTTTTTTCAAATACAGAAACCTCTACCGAATTCGCCGATATGTTAAACTGAAAGTTTTACTTTTTCCATATAATTATTTTTATGCGATAATCCCTTATTAACAAATAAATTGGAGCTTGTTCGAAAAGTAGCCGATCGAGAAATCCTATCACCACGCGGAGTTATGAATTATCATACCCTACTTACAGACTAATTGTAAGTCTAAAAGACCTTCATTCCATGTGGGTATGAAATTATTTTAACAACATCCCTAGAGACTTTGACCAGAAGTTAGATTTCATGTTGATTTGTAACATGGTTGTTAAATAAAGTATACAGATGTCATCTGTAAATCTGTAATGTGATGAAATAAATTATTATGATTTTCATATTTTACTGACAGCTATTTTTTTCACCAATATTTTACAATAGGTGTTAGTGTATTCTAATGTCTAAAATATTTCATATTTACATTATTAAAGAATAAATTCGATTTCGACAAATATTTAAACACAACTGTTGTAAGGGGAATTAACATTTTCGGTGAAACTTTTTCGTGGTTAGAGAAGATGTAATCCTTGGATTGCATAATAAGGTTTGATTCAATTCAATCTACTCAAAGCGCATTCCTTGATGGGTTTGTAGTTAGTTATTAATTCTTCTAGGCGCTGATGAGGCAATCCAATTAAACATTTCTGCGTGGGTTAATTAACCAAATTAGGAAGGAGGCACAAGTAAATGTAATGAAGTTTGATAGGAAAATGATGATATCCTGGAAATAACGGCTAATTTTAATTTTAGATATCTTAAATATTATTTTCAATCCGTTCGCAAGAAAATAATACATCAGTACTATAATTACTCTTTGAGAAACGTGGGACGCGGGATGTTTTCATGCTGAATCAAAGAGATGGAAAACAAACGAAATTAGATATGAGTCCTTCACATTCGAGAGTAATGCGATATCTCTCAATGAATGAAAATTTCCTATCTTTTTACAGGATTTAAAATCAGTATGAGTAGGAAAAACTTCGAAATAAAGTAAATGAGTAATGTGATACGGTATATGAAAAAGTAATATGAGAGAAGGTAAGTTATGATTCTGAGTAAAAAGTTTACGTTTGAGGTAAACTAAAATAATTCCTCCTCCTCTTACATTCGTATGATAAAGAAGAATTTTTCGTGGTATGATGATGGAGCGAGTTTAATGATCCTGAGTAAATTCAATCGTCGAAGCCTTGAATTTATTGAACCTCATACTGGTGAAGCAGCATGCTTCCTAAAATCTGCGATTATTATTATTACATAAAAATTATTATAAGAATACCATATAAAAATTATTATATAAAAATATTTTGTATAAATAATATATAAAAATTTTATGTAAAAATATTATATGAAAATAATATATAAAAATATCATATAAAAATATTGTGTAAACATACGTATATGAAAATATTATATGAAATATTTTATAAAAACACTACATAAAATATTATATAAAAATATTACGCAAAAATATTATATAAAATATTATGTAAAATATTATATGAAAATATTATATAAAATGTTATGCAAAAATATTATATAAAAATAGTATATAAAAATTTTGCATAAAATATTATATCAAAATAATTAAAAATACTATATAAAAATATAATTGGATGAAATTTCAAATTAACAAATTATTATAATCCACGAGCATACGAATACAACAATTCTTACGATATCCTAAAGTTCTACGAATTATAAAAAAAAATTTAGATCAATATAACCAAACATAATAATAGTACATAATATATATAATAGTACAGAAAAAAATAGAGACGAGCGATTATTTTTACGCTCACTCGACTCCAATTCCCAATGTCGACCGTTTCCGAATTTAAAGATTATGATAACCACTCGAATCGATAAATATAATCCGGATAAAAAACAATCGAGCGGCAAAGCACACAAGCAGGGTTAGAGAATTTTAACGTTTATTAACTCCTTTGGATGAGCACCTACGAACTCAGTCGCGAGGAATACGAGCCGAGAGGGCTTAGGAGGTGGAGAGCGGAGAAAAATAAACAGCGAATAAAAAAGCACAGAAACGGCATTATGAATAAAAATGCAGCCTTCGTAATATCTTGCCAAAGCTCCCGTCTGACGAGAGATTGCAGCTCGGAGCAGAAAAAGCGAAGGACAAAAACACACGGAGTGCAGCGGAGTTTCATGCCGATGCGAATATAAATGACGCTTGCAACAGTCTGTATAAGGAAAGACGCCATCTTCGCAGCGAAAGAGGGAAATAAAAGGGAAGAAGAAGATGGCTTAGAGAGAGAAAGAGAGAGGTATTATTTTTACTCTCCGTTCATCTCATAACGAGAACTTCTTTTTTTTTTAATGCATAAAGAGAAGGGGAAAGGAGATGTAAATTGCCACTCGAGAGAGGAGGAGAGGCCTTTGATCATCGCTAGAAATTAGAGAAGATGGGGGAAATAAGGAATTGGGAGGGGGATGAGGGGGAATGGGCGATAAGGGGCTCGCTCATAAGGAAAGGGATAAATCTTCGAAGACGAGACGCGAAGCAGAGGGAGACATTTTGAAAAAAGGGAAAGGTTTCCGATGTGGAGGTGAGGAAAGAAGGTGCAGGAAGCTAGAGGAGATAGAAACGTATATTAGAGGAATTGAATGGAAATTACAGTGATACCATTGCTGACGAGGACCCCGGCTAACAACAACAACAATAGTAACAATAATAATGATAATAATAATGTTAATAAGATAGAAACGTATATTAGGGGAATGGACTAGAAATTACACTGCTAACAAGGACCCCGGCTAACGAAGATTATTTGCTGTAATAGGACTCAACTATTTAAAATAGATTACACTAACAAATACCTAAATGGATGTGCGGAGAGGCGGGAACAACCGAGTAAAACAATCAAATAATTCTATTGATTATTTTCTTCGAATAATTCAAATGTGCCGTAAAAATGACTATTAATTAAACGACTATTATCATACCAATGGAAAAGGAAGTTTCAATGAAAAGGGACGAAAATAATAATGAATGCTTAATCTGGATGATAATTAGAGAGAAAGATATTTTCATATCAGCATCAAAGAGAGTATACGGATTTCTACAAAGCGCCGTAAATTTCTTGTCAGAGGAACTGATAATTCAAAATACTGCACTTTCTTAATGGGAGAATCCGATTTCCATGAATATCAGCAATTTTTTGTCAGATATACCAGCGCGCTGATAATGAGCAGGATAAAGGAAAAGGAATAACTTGACTCTACTTTTAATAGAAAGGAGAAAAAAGGAACTCGGCGGTCAATGAACTAAGAGATAAAGGTTCTCCAAGCGCCGAAAAGCGGCGACCGTCTAAGGGCGATTCCCGGGAAACGGATAATCGTTTAGCGGTCCCAGTTCTTCAGAATCCCGATGTACATTTCGGAAACAATGCTTCCATCTTGCATTGGACCCCCCATGAAGATGGAAGCATTGTTTCCGAAATGGAAATTAAACGGTCGCCGCTTTTCGGCGCTTGGAGAACCTTTATCTCTTAGTTCTACTTTTAATACTAACGAGGAAGTAAATTAACATTCGCATCCTCAGATAAAACTTTCACAGATTAAAGTAGCTTTAAAGAAATTACAAAGACACCCATAGAAGAGGAGGATGAAAAAAATTAGAAAAATCAGGATTTATAGGAGAGCTCAGTGAAAGCTTAAAGCGAGAGCTTTTCATGTGAGGGGAGTAAAATGCGGATACATATTTTAGAAATCCTAGTGAAAATAGGGTTAGAATTTTTAAATTGAAGATTGAAAGAATACATAAAAGGTGTAATACAGAGCGCGCAGGAAAATAATTTGAGAAATGCTGCATAAGAATGGAGGAAAATTAGCCTGATCGATTGAATATAAAGCAGATATTCGATGGATATTGAATGGAATTAGGTCACTCGAAGAAAGACTCAAGTTATTGAAGATGGTAGAAAGAAGCTCGTGATTTGAGCTTAAAAGTGTTAAGCATAAGAAAGAAAAAGCTCATGGTTCCTGAAAATGATTTTGAAAGTATTTTTGTATTTCTGTAGGTCCAATTTACAATTTCATTTAATTACGCACCATTATATTTACAACTTAGTAGATATATGTAAATACTGATAGAATCTGTGTAAAAATAGAAATGGGGCAAATAATCATAGACGGCTGATATCAAGAATACAAAAACTAATCTCCACCTCTAAAATCCGTCTGTCTTTTATAAAACATTTATATTTATAAATTATATATTAAGTAAAGTAGAAAGCATATGTCATTGAATTCCTAAGATGTTTAATAAATGTTTCATGATTTATAATAGCGAAAATATCAGAGAGAAACTTATTTTTAGTTCCTTCTTAATATCTTGTAAAACGATATTTCATCAATGAATGGTCTCCTTCCCACATAAAACAGCCAATCGCAAATGAGAAAGCAGTGAGGTTATTAAGCAGATGAATGCCGCATCCATGTCGAAGATACCACAAATAAGCGAACAGTACAAAATACTATAATACTTAGTGGATAATTCAAACACATATGGAGAATAGCCATCAGGTAAGTATTCTAGACGAAACTTCATTAAGGTAAAATATGGAATACATAAAATAAATATGCCCAACGATTGTAAGAGAACGAGCAATACGCGTAAAAATAAATAATTGATGCGAAGAATGATTTAAGATTATAAAAGTGATAAACCCGAAGTGTATAAGAATAAATATCGCGATAGTTCATTTTTTTCCTCCTAAGGAATGCATTTTACATTATTGAATTGATCAGTCGAAACTTACTTTTGACATCATCTGAAGAGATGAGTAGCAAAAAAAGAATTTCACAAGATATTGGCATTTTTGAAGCTTTCGGGAAAAGATAATGACCAGCAATTCAAAAGGAATCACGAACATTTTAAACGATAAATACTGACGATAGAATAAAATCGAGCAAATCGTAACGATTTTAAGCTGCGCTTTCACGACACTATTTCCTTTCCTCCTGATAACGAAAAGAAAAGAAAATCGCGAAAAGCATTCCCCCAAAAGACAATTTTTATGCAGACTAAAAGAGATACTTCAATTCTTATTATGTATCGACGCAGGAACATCGCAGGAGTTTGGAAAATGTGTAAATAAGTAATCGGTATTTTCGGTGCCACTCTGTCCAGGTTATGAACTTATCTTATGGAAACTTGAATAAAGATATTTTTCTACCTTGACTGATAACAAAGGCTTCCTTGCCTCAGTACTCATTGGGTACCTCAGTCTCGATTTGAGTTTCCTTCATTCCTTACTGTGCAAATAGAGAAGTAACTGTAGGAATAAAATTGCTAAATTTAAGATTGCGATTGGAGAAGTCATACTCCGGTATTTTCAAAAGAGAGCTAACAACTACTTTCAAGACCACCTAATGTATGTACATACATATTAAAATACGAACTGTAACGAGAATGGTATAAAAATGACCAACTATCGACTTAGAATGAAACAAATGATTGTTTAGGGAAAAATATATCTCTGCTGAAACATATGCTAAAGGAAGTGACATGCCACTTGGCGATACTTCCTTTCTTTGCAATCTCAAGTTATAAACAAATCGAATAAACCAGAGTATTACTTTGGTGGACTGTTGGGCGTAGTTTGGAAAAGATCGTGCTCTGTGATGCACTCTTACCACTGCAGTTAAAAAAATACGTTATTTTCCACTTATTTCCTATTTGGTAAAAAATGCTTCAGTGTAGAGTGAAAAATAACCAAAATTAAGTAACTAAAGCAGACGCTCTCTTTGTCCGAAAAACAGATCGTTCTTAAAAATATAACGAGATAGCAACAAAAGCAAAAAGCAAGTATTATGGAACATTCGTTCACGAATTCTTCATATATCTATAGATGTGAAATTTAGAACAAATTGAAAAGAAAAATCCTTTTCTTTTTATAGGTGTAGAGAACTTCCTGAAAATTCAAGTAGCCATAAAAACCTTATCTTTTGTTTTCTAACGTAAAAAATTAAAAATTTGTAATATCCAGGTTATAACGCTAGCCAGCTTAAAACACGATTTTCATCCGGATACTAAAAAATCATTTTAACCGAGCTTTACCTTACTCACAATTATATATCTTCACATTTCATTTAGAATGAATCTGATAAACGTGCAGTTCAACGTTCCTTGAAATTCGTGGCAGTGCGTAAATGTGCTTTGGGCATCGAAAAGGTTTCCAGCAATGCAGTAGGTAGCAATGAACGAAAGAGAATACGAGAGGTTGTGATGGCAAACCCTTTGAAGGGGGATTTGAAGAAAAGGAGGTGACCTTAGGAGTGAATGGGAGACAAGAGGCAGTTGTCTTATGATTCTGCAAAGGAATGAGAAGTGGTAAGAGAGCTCCGTTTTCGCACGATTGCAGACGAAAGAGCGAAGTTGAGTGATGGCAGACAAAAGAACCTAAGAAAGCGTCCGCAGTCCTCCAAAATAGCTTCCCTTTTTTCTCTCGTACCGATCTTCAGTAAACGCGCTCTCTGACGCATTATTCCCCTTTCCTTCTCTTTCCCTCCTCTTCTCTTGACATTCGCCAATCAGTCTGTTCTCATGCATTCGGCATAATGGGCGGAATGAATTTTTCTCGGGTCTCTCCGCGTTACGATTAGTTGAAATTTGATTAGCGTTTCATTCATAACCGTACATCGGCCATTTTTTTCGACTCTACGATTATTCATTCAAAGATTCACCCAACCCTTAAAAATTGTTTTTTTTTCTTACGAGAAAAGATTGTGTTATAATTTATTAACTATTTAAATTATTAAGTCCGTCTACAGAAAGTCGTCAGTCCTTAGGCTAATCGTCATGTAAAGAATAGCTGTTCGTAACTTCTACAGTAGATTTTAATTCGACGTTTCATCGACCTAAAGTCCACACGTTTACCAAATATGTCGAATTTAAATCTGCTGTGGAAATTACGAGTTGTTTTTCTTTGATATGAACTTTCACGAAGTCACGATTGATCATTTTGATTTTTAGCCCTTATACTGGTTAAATTCTCATTCTCATAGCAATAGCATCACTTGAAGATGTTGTACTGCAGGGGGTTTCATTTTCAAATGAAGCACATGACTCGTAATTTTTAAATTTTATTCCCTTTTGTGACTTTTGAACTTCTTCTAGGACTATGTTAAAAAAAACAAGTATAAAACTACTGATAACTGACAGAATGGAAAGAGGGTAGCATTAACCCATTCAATGCCTTATAGAATCCAAGTGGGAGTGCGATTTTAGCATTAGCAATTCGACTAGAACTTGAAAAGGAGCTTGAATTAAAATCCGATCGTGAAGTTTTTCCACGATCTCTATAGACATACTGCATTTATCACGATAAAATACACTCAAAAAGTTAATCGGGAATGCGTTCATGTAGAAATTAGCCTGAATTGCCCCTCCTCCAGGCAAGTTTCTAGATCCGCCTTTATATTTGCCTATTATTAATCTGAGTATGAAGAAATCTACAAGCAACTCTACCTTTTTCTATTTCAATGCATTTATACGGTAAATGATACTTATTATAAGACTTAGTATTGTCAAATATTTAGTGATAAGAAAGCACCGAAAATCAGCCAATTTTCGCTTTTTTACAATGGGGTTATCTTTAAAATAGTTTTACCGTGGAAAATGTACATACATATGCTCGAACACATATAATACCGCCATGGGAGCATCTGTCTAGCAGTAGCTGGTGGCTTATAATAATAATCACTAAAAGTTTGGATAAATAGGATTATAAAATGATTAACTCAGTAAAATGAAGTGATGAACGTATACATGGGCTCTTTATATAGAATGTGTAGAGAAATACCAAAGCTAAACGATTTTCATCGTGGAAGGACAGTGAATTTGCTTCGTGGAATAATTTACGTTTTCACCAGATAGATTTAAATAGAATTGGTCATTTTCTGATTTTACCAGCAATAAAGAATGGTGTGCCTCTTTTCTGTTTATCAACTCGCGAAGCTCACTCGCTGCAACCCTTCAACATCCTAACCGATAGTTTAATTCCACTTGGAACGTTTGCCCGCATCAATTCCATTCCTTCCTCTTCTTCGTTTTGCTCATCAATTACGGCCGTTCGGATTTTTCTTCCGTATCGATGAAAACACTCCAATTTACGATTTTTGGGGAAGAATAAAAAAAAGTTCCGGCGGTATTTGCGGTGAAGCGTGGCCGGACGCTGTTTATTTGCGATGAATTAACCAATGCGGAAGTTGCTGTGAGTGGCAAAAGTTCGTGTTTTTTTTTCGATCATAAATGCTAATACTATAAAGCGGGGAACTCTTCACAAAGGAATGTTCAGATTAATGCACGCGTTGATTTTTGCGATTTTTATGGTGGGAAATGCAGAAAAAAACGTCGGTCCGTTTGCTCCTTTTCGAGCATTCGACGTTTACTTTCCACAAAACCCCTTGCTTTCCCATGCAAATTTTAGCGATAATGAGTGAAAATGTAAACTTTTGCGCATTAAGTTCCCAAATGATCAGATTTCGGCATATAATGAATAAGCATTAAGTTGATTAATACCTTTGACTAATTACTCATAATAATGAGGAGAAACGGATTACTCAACACTTAACACAATGCTTATGAAGTTTTTCCAAAGATTTTCTCCGTGCTAATGAAATTCGATATTATCTTTACAATTTTAAGAAGAATGTTTAGCACTGACCCTCTTAACTAAGAATTTTATAAAATTATTAACACTAATCTACGCTTTATTTTTCGTACTACGCATCTGTAGCTTATGTTCCTAGATAATTACTAATTTACGGAAAAGAAGAAATAATACTTATAGAAATATATGACTTCGTTTCCTTGTTATGAATTTAAACATGGCAATACCTTCCAAAATCGATTTTATTTCTATTATTACTACGCTACGGTAGCTGTGAAGGCCTACCAAGAATCCTGAAAAACACAAACTTGATAGATAAAAAGAATGGATACATGATGTTTTATATATAATTATGTTAAAGAAAAAGTTGATATAGATAAATTTATATAGAATAACTTAGCTCTAATGAGAGAATTTATTATTTGTAATGAAGATATCTATTTGAAATGGAGTATTTTTGCAGTCAAGAGATATCTGTTTTTATGGTCAATAATTTTGCATTAATGCAATCAGTAAAAATTGTATATAGTATTTTAATATTGTATTGAATAGTATCTTCATTGCATAATATTGTAGTCCACAACCTGTTGGTAGTAGTGTTTTCAATAGTGCTTCGACAGTTGAGGTCGTTTTGCACATATAGGCCCCACCTGAATCGAACTTAGGACCGCTATCACCAAAGACGAGCGCGTTGGCCCGTTAACAAAAAGATCAAAGACTATCAGTAAAACTGTAACATGTGAATTAATAGAAATAAATGTATCTACAATGCACATGGATATCCGAAAGCCCAGTCTGTATGTAATACAATGAATGGCGTACCAAATTTTGCCAAAACCATAATACCAATTTAGAAAATTATGGGAGTTTTTCCAAAACTCCCATAATTTTCTAAATTAGTATTATTTGGGTTGGAATTAATATTTGTAGAGGGAATAATAACCTCTATTATATAAGTTGATTTGCGAAGCTTTCCCATTGAAGTTCGAGGGACGTGAACTAATGACAAAAGCCTGACAAAAGGACGTGAAAACCAGCTCTATTCACGTAGCGAACAATGCAGCGATCTGTGTATCAATCCGTTTGCAAGGAATGATTAAGGTATTTACATTCCAACTCGTCTTCCGAGTGTAGAAATTAGCATTTTCTTCGTCCTTCTCTTTGACGCCGAAGGACTTTCTTCTTTTCCGGCATAATCTTTATTCCTTTGGTTTCACCTCCATTATTCCCTTCACCAAAGAAAATTCTGCCTTTATTCTCTCGCATTCGGCGTCTGAGGAACCCAATTTGAAATGGCACCATCTCAAAATCCCCTTCCCTCCATCCATTCCCTTATATCCAAGTAATTTTCGCCAAATGTCAAACATAAGGTAAGGGATCATTAAAAGGCCCCTCCCTGCACAAATGACGCGACAGCACGTGGCTCCCTCTGCAATATGAGAGACTGCTTGCGCCGATGCGAGTAATAACCGAAGAGAGGGATTTATGGTCGCAATATTTAGGTTATCGATTCATATTTGCTTTATTACGTACTAGGAGAAAGTAACGGCTCTGCTCGAATTGCCAGCGGTGGGGAAATTACTTGAATCACTCGATGGAATAGTCTGGGAAGAATTATTTTGCTAACCGATGTAACAATAACGCTGGAATTTCTCTATTTGAAGTATGAGACATTCATATGCGGTCATCAAAATTGCGGTTTTTGGAAGTGTTGAAACTATTGTGGAAACCGTAGTTTTGATGACCGCAATACTCTGTGAATTATTTTCACGAGGAATGATTCATCCAAGAATATTCTGAGAGCATTGCACAATTAGAAACGTATTACTCGCGCGAATTAAATTACAGATATCTCTAGTCTCACGTATGATAAATAAACCAATGTTCCCTTTTAATATATTATAGAAGAGATATTCTTATTTATTTCACCCCCTTAAAAATATTTGAAAGGGCGTAATTATTTATTGTGATAGCGGATTGTAAATTATACACATGGACGAAATTTTCTTTTAATTAAAGTTTTTGTAAAATGTAGAATCTACAAAGGCAGAGCTCTCATAGGATGTGAAAAATTCTCCAACAAGCCAGCAAAAAATGAAGAATTTCTAAATTTTCAAGTACCAAGTATTAATGAGCTAAATTTTGACGCAATTTTTCGACAAAATGGAGTAAAACTCAATTTTTTGAAAAAATGGAGTAATATATTTATCTGATCAACGCAAAAATATTTCTACGAAAAACAGTTTAGAGAGTAAATATTATTTGGGATAGTTATTACGACTTCTCGCGAGGTCCGATAATCTCACGCTGATTCTATTCGAAACATCAGCATGTGTGTATTTCAGCGATAAGTCAGAGTAATGACAATTCCTTTGCACTAATTGAGCATAATTTGAGGAAAATAAATCATCATCAAGATTGCGAGGAATGTAAGCGATAGATTTCATCTTAAGTTGAATTTATGGACTTTGATGATCCGGAATAGGAATAATTTTCACTTCGCATTAATCAGTTAACTTCTTATCGCATTTACGTCAATCAGAGATACTTTTAAAGATGGAAAGATTCTTCACTTCACTCTAGGTAAAATAAATATACAATGATACAATGATATCATTGTCAATTAGTGCGCGTCTATAAATAAACTCTTAAATGAACAAATGGCGAAAAAAGAATAGTTAGTATAGTAAAATGGCACTAAACTTTAAACTTCTTTTGCGCCGTTCAGATATTTTTCGTCGACGAAGATGGAGGGGAGATGAAAACGTTCTTTTGTTCCGAGAGATGCTTCGACGTCACAGACCTCTCAAAATCACCTCTCACAATGAAGGTATCCAATACTTTAAAAATCCCTGAATATGAATTCTTCCGCCTGCTTTCACTCCCACCCTCTCTCTCTCTATTTCTTTTATTTTAGACTCGGAAAATGATTCGGATATTTTAGGCGAAATATATTGTTAACATCGGCTTTCTCTTTTCTACCAATCGAGTTCTCCTTTCTCTTGTCTTCGAAGATCACTCTCTCTTTAACCTGAATGGATACAACATTATTTCCTCTTCTACCATCCATTACCTACTACGAATAAGCAGATAAATTGTGGAATATTGTAAATTATGTAGTGAATGATACCGTTAATTACTAACTGTAGCTTAAGTCTTAGGATTTGATTTTAAGCTATATAACATTTGAAATTTTAAGCTAATTAACATTTTACGTAAAATCAGGTACCTTCTGGTGAGCCATCTTTAGTTCAGGAGGACCTTGCTGAAGAACTTATCCTTTGTAATTGTTTAAGAATATTTATACGATTTATATTATTTTGTATCAACAAGCTAATTATATTATACAGAGTTTGGTTTAGTTCCCAAGGAATAATAGACTTGAAAAAAGTCCGACAGGACCGGGAACATCCTGAGTGCACGCCATCTCGTGCAAACATCGCCGTAACCTGTTCCTTGTAGTTTGGTTTAGTTTAAAGGAAATAAATAAAAAGTTCAAAATGAATTATGTCAACTAGTAGTAGTAGTATTTTTAAAAGGTTTCGATAGCTTATAGTCACACGTATCGGCTCCCACCGGGACTCGAACCCGGGATCGTTTTCACCAAAGGTGAACGCTTTGCTCCCTTGGCTATCCGGAAGTTAAGTCGACTTGTATCGTCTTAAAATATCATTAAGTTACATTTTACATTGAATACATCATTATTTTTTAAATCATGTAACAAATTTTGAGTAAAGCTAACGCAAAGGTGCTAGGGATCGATGGGGAGGCGAGGATTTTAATTGGTGTAATTAAGCGTCGGGGTGGGCGGGTCAAATATTCAGTGGAAAGAGATTGCTGAGGAGAGAGATTGAGGGTAGAACGTAAAAAAAGGGAAGAAAAAGACAAAAGATGTTAAATGATATAAAGGGAGGGGAATGTTACGAGGAAGTGAAGGAGAGGGGATTGAATTGCGAATATCAAAGCTTATGATGAACAAATTTTGAATAAATAATAATATATTCAAATTTTCTGTCGATAACATTTTTATTTATAAGCACAAATCATCAATATGCTGAATTACTAATTACTCTTTTAGCATATTTTATTATTATTAATCAGGATGAAACTTTTTCCATCAAGTAGTTATTAAGAATAAGGTATCTTCTTAGAGTAGCGCAAATAAGTTATCTCGATATTTTCACAAATTCTAAACGACTATATATGTCGCACAATACGGCGAAAAAGATGTCAATCCACGAAGGATCTTGTGAAGAACAAATTGTTATAATGAAGCGGAGCATGTAGTTAACTTAGGCGGACCAAATCATACTAGATGCTGCTGAAATCAGGATGTACAGTTCAATGGATACTGACGAAGAAATGAATAAGAGAGAAGCCTACGCTGGGACTCTAAACCGCGTCTCCCACTTGCAGGGTGATTGCTTTATCCAGTAGCTATCATCTAAGATGGCACCATTAGAAGATAGTGTGGCTTTAATGGAAAAAGCAACCGGAGATCCGGGTTCGAGTCTCGGCTACGGCGGAATTTTTATAATAATAATAATTATTATTAATGTATTGCTACAGTTTGACATTTGTCAGGTGGCAGCCACAAACATCGTTAAATTACATACCCTTTTACACTTATAATAATATTATTTGTAACTGTTTTTTTTCCTTTCTTTTCTTCGTCCAAATTTAAGCATTTATTTCGTTTGACTGTCGTCATCTGGGTACTTCATTGTTGACTTTAGGCTGTTTATCTAATTTCCTCAAACATATCTTAATACCTGGGCAAAGGAAAAAGCGATTTATTTCACTTGAATGTGTTTGAATTAGTGCTGAAAAGGAGACATTTAGCAAGGGCATAGAACGCAGTTTCTCAAACCGTTGTAACGTTGTGCATTATCTAAACCAAAGTTTCTCCGTAAGAAAGAAAGATTAATAAAGTAGAAAAAGTCACTGAGGTGATTTTTGAGCATAGCATTATATTTTACCGAAGGATGACACTGCGGTCTATTGGAGCTTGTTAATGGGAAAGTCGCAATGAAAATTGGCACAACTGGTATTGTACACCTTGTTTAGGTTATGACGTCGGAAAATATATGAATGAAAAGAACTACTTTTCTTCTCGAGAAAGTGTTTTATGATAGTAACAGATTTTGAAAGAGATTCAAATTTGTGATCTACGAAGAAAAAGAATAATTTCTATATCGTAATGAAGGAACGTGGAAGCTATCCCTTCAACTGAACAAATGAAACATTTGCCTTGAAAAGAAGCCTAATCATTCTGCTTTCCTCACCTGGTGATGACTATTATTAGTCGAAACCGGTCATGTGTGGTGGTGTATTAAAATGGAGGAATTTAATACGTGTTTCATTTTTCCAGTAATGGAATTCCACAAAGCTACGGCTATTACTACTGATTTTATGCCTTAAACTTTTCGCTTTAAAATCTCCTCACACTGAAGAGTGCTTCCCATAAAAGTATCCGTACTGAGGATCATCAGCGTCATCATTGATCGACAAATTAGACGCAATGCGTACGGTTAAATTCCCCGCAAGACCGCATAGATCAAACGTGTGTACGCGGCACTGATGGAGGAAGAAGCTGGAAGGATAGAGCGATCCTAATCCAGAAAATAGATAGTCTTCCTCCGGGATCGCACTCTCAATTTCGTCCGAAAAAATAAGATCGTCTCATTTTCGGCACTCCTCTCCATATTGCTTCTTATCTTCTCTCCTGGGGTACCTCTCATCATCAGCTAAAGTGAGTCCGTGGACGGAGGGTGGTTGGAAATGAGGGTCGGGAAAGTGACGAGATATACGAATTAGAGGAGATCAAGAGATGGAGATGGAAAGTGTGCGGAGAGTGCTTGATCAGAGACACCTCAAGAGATGTGGGAAATATTCTTCGCACATCTTTTTCTCTTGTCAAGTCTTTCTCGAACCCCTTCTTCAACTTCCCCTCCGTCAGATTCGTTATCTTCCGAAGTTTGAAGGATTGCCCGCAGAATGATCTACCGGCGCTGATGGAATGTTAAAATCATCGGATATTTTTGAATTTTTAGACAACTTGTTCGCTTGTATTTTCCCTTTCTATTATTTTTTCTAAAGTTGGGTGTGTTATCTGTTCTTATTTGCATCACATTAGTGAATAAGCAGAGTAGGCGTTTTCCCAGTTCGAGGTTTTTTCTCTGTAAACCCTAATAATTTCCTATAAGCCATATTTTTCCGTGTTTATTAGTATCCATATATTGTTATAATATATTATTTTGACTTTATTTATCGACTAATTTGTCTATTGGTTTATTAGTCTATTACTTTCTACTAATTATCTAGTGTCTAGTTCTTGTCTGTTTATTTGTATGTATTGATTTATTTTTCGATGTAAGCTAACTTTAGCTGATTGTTTTAGACTCAATAGTTTAAAATTATCATATAATAACTTCAGAGGTCGCGCGAAAGAGGGACCAGATCGGTCTAAACTCGTCGTAAGAGTGTAATAATGTAGTCTTAAATGTTCTATTCATGTTTAGAAATTTTTTTCTTCGAATTTCAGTTGAACTAGGTTTAAGGCCTACCTCCTTGAGTGTACTCTTACAGCGGTAAAACAAGTTACGTTAATTCTAATTCACGAACTATTTTCTTTCGTGCTTTATTATTTATTTATTTAATCTATTCCATTTCCTATTTCAGCCATCAATTACACAGAAGAGGAATATTTAAGAATCTTTAGGTAGATTTTTAATATTACATGCAGAATTTTTAAATATCACAACTTCATAGATAATAAATGCATTTCAAAATTTTGTTTACGTATTTCAAAAGCAAATTAAAAATGAGAAAAATTAAATACGAGAAAATTCATTTCAAGTACGAGTGACATTAAGTTTTTTTATTGTAATAAGTTGTATATGGCGTGTATTTCTTCCTTCCGGCCAAAATGAAGATCTTTTGTGGAAGGTTAGATTGCATTAATTAATAATATAAGTCATTGAAAGTAGGATATAAGTATAAAGACGGAGGGGAAGAAAAAGACTAAAGTTGTTTTCTAACGTAGATGGAGGGGTCAGTTTCCAAGATGTAAAGGAAAGGACTTAAAGTTGGGTACATAAATCTAAAAATAGGTAATGGATGATGTATAATTTTCCAACTCCAAAATAATAGCAAATTTATATTTTTTATTCTTAATTACTAGCGTCCCTTTAACAGCGCCCTGGTCCGGTAGCCTCGCTTGCTTACTATCAAAAGCCGGTCCTGTAAGTAGCTCCTATGACCATTCCTCATGAAAAGTATTTTATCTATAGAAAACCCCTACTTATCCTACTTAGCTCTAACATCTAACCTCTCTTCCCATTGTGGGCATCCTTAGCCAGGACTGTCCTATACCTATTGGCATACATAATACTAAACCAACGCGTGGATTAAAAAGCTCTTTACTCTGGAAGCTGCCTCTTTTTATCTTAGCTGCCCTGGCCGAGCGTACGCGTGTCCCTCTCCCCATTCATATTTAATGTCCCATAAAAAAGAACGACGGCTGCAAAGGGTCTTTTGCTGGGCGCGGCACCTTTACGGCCTTAAGAAAAACCCGTCTTATTTCCCCTTCTTACCCGGTCTATGTGTTCGACGTGGCGAATGATTTTTCGCGATGACCCCGCGCGCAGGTGGAGACCAAAGGGCAGAAGGGGAAATAGGACTTTACATATAAGGACTCAGGAGAAAAAAAAGCTCTTTTATTTAAAGCGGCATTAACGATCTTGGGGAGGAATCCGAGATATGTAATCTCTCCCGAAGGCAGCAAAAAGCAGCTGTGCGTACTTTTTTCTTGCGACATAAAGGGCCGCGAGTTTTTCAAACGAATTTTCAATACTCTCCGTCTGTTTTTGTCGAGATAATGGGAGTTTTCCACAATCGGAGGTGAGCGATCCTTGTCGGAATCTCCCCGGATTTTTTTTACGGCAACGGTCTCGATTCCTGCAGGAAAGGTAGCGGACGTGTACGTTTGTCATTCGATTTTAAAGAAGTTGAAAATAAAAAATTCCAAAAATTATACCGCCGAAGAATTAGCGATCCTCTCCGAGAGCCGAATCGGAGAATGGTTCGTATTTTTGGACTTTATTTACCTCCTGAAGATAATTTATTTCCTCGGCGGGACAGCTTACGATACAAACATGCTGGGCAGAAATTTAAAAAGGGTTAAAGAGCCGTAAAAAAGTTGGGGAGGCACCCTTTAGGAGGAAATTAAATCGAATGATAAAAGCTTTTATGCGCGTTTGCCTAATTTGTCTTTCTTGAATTACGGCAGTGTCAAAATTAATTAGGCTTCGAACGAATTTATTAGGAATGTCGTTTTGTTGAAAGTGGCGAACATTTTTTGTGGCGACTCCGGGGAGATCTGACCGCAAGTTAACTCTCTGGCTATCTAAGGCCTTGACTGAAACTACCTATTTAGTGATAGTTTATAATAATAATAACAATAATAATAATAATAATAATAATAATAAACGTCTTTATTCGGGCGAGATTGAGACTGAATAGTCTCTTCTTACATATAACCCTTCGTCAATTTGTAAGAAAAAAATTTTTAAAAAGTGCACGGAAGAAATTTATATTGTGGGCTATTATATTATATAGGTTTTTTACCTATTATATAGGTTTTTAAACCTAGGATAGGAAAAATAGCCCACAGCAGGAAAACACCCCAGAAGAGGGTGTGAAAAACCTGCGAAACCTACAGATAGATCAGAAACTGAAATTTATAGAAAAGGCTGGAATCAAAAAGCAAGGAACATATTTACACTTCAAACTGCATATAGAAATAGTCCATAATAGAATAACAGTTAGTAAAAAGGATAAAATGAGATAAGAGATAAAAAACACTGAAAATACAGAATGTCATAAATGAAAATGGCAAAAAACTAGTATGAATACAGAAAAAAGAAAATAAATATAAAAAAATCACTATCATTTAACAACTTCATCAATGTTCTTTCGAAGAGAAAAATAAATGAAAACCATATACTCATAATAAGATACCCGACACCATGAAAAATAATAAAAAGTAATAAATGAGAACATGCATGAAAAAAATAAAAATATCATCACCTATCAGAGTGAGGCTCGACAGATAATACATTACAATAATACATAAAAGAAGAACAACAGCATGAAAAAGCTACTACTTTTTACTAAAAGTTTATATTCATCTATTGACGCAATGCGTACGATTGCGAGATACACATTCCTCGGCGAATAACAATTTTTGGTTAACTATCTAAATCTGATACTATCGAGCTTATCGGAATATTTACAGGGTGGTGGAAAGATTAACAATTCCTCTGTAGCACAGATAGAAGTTTTGTTTCTTTGAGTTATATATGATGCTTATTAATAATAATGTAATAATATATTAATAACATGCATAATTAATAATATATAATTAATATATCAGTGAATTAGTGAATATAATTTTTATTGAAATTTTTATATGAAAGATTTTGATTACAATGAAAAAAACATCAAAATTTCATTTTTAAGGTCTTATTTATTTTTGGTTAACTATCGTAATCTGTTATTATCGAGCTTATCGGAATATTTACAGGGTGGTGGATAAATAAACAATTCCTCTGTAGCAGACATAGAAGTTTGGTTTCTTTGAGTCAGAGAAAGGTATTCGAGCGGATGACCGGATGTTGGCATTCATCAAGTAGAGTCAAAGGGTATATTTATATCCGCATAATTTGATTGTATGATAAGAGAGATGTTTAAATGGATTCAGTTTTTACCCTCGCTTTTAATTTTATCTCATCTTGATTAGGGACGACGTCTTTCTATTAATGTTTGTTGTCGGATGAAAGGTGTCGATTTTAAAGTGAGAAAAAGGAAAGAAGAATGCAAATATTAGTGAGAGAAAAACCAAAAGCGTGAAAGAAGGTGGTAATTTGTTTAGATTGGGAATCGAACTAAAGATCTCGACTTCTGGGAA
Source organism: Pachydiplax longipennis (assembly GCA_036926295.1). Taxonomy (NCBI): domain Eukaryota; kingdom Metazoa; phylum Arthropoda; class Insecta; order Odonata; family Libellulidae; genus Pachydiplax; species Pachydiplax longipennis. The sequence continues at coordinate 38,046,166 of JAVFKF010000009.1, read as the reverse complement.
TGCTTTGGGAAATTCTTAAATACCAAAATAATGTACATTTATAATCTAGAGTACGTATGCAGAGAATCTTCAGGAGTAACAACAGGGTTTTTCCTTTTCTGGACTTCACTATCGCAAACTATATTTGATATAGATTACAAATAAATTAAAACAAACATTTTATTAAAAATATTTATCCACAGAAAACGCAGAAGTACACTATCTTAAAAATCCTATTATTGTATTTCATATATCAGAAGATAAAAAGGTACGTACACTTCTGAGAACTGGAAGATTTCTAGAGATTATTTATCCGAAGCGAAGATTCTTACTTACCCTTATGCCTTTCTTTATTTTATCTCTATTTTTGAGTAATGAAGTTCCTAAGAGACAAAGGTTCTCCAAGCGTCCAATGCTGTCATTCAGCACCCCCTGTGATCATGAAAGCATTGCTTTCGAAATGCGCATTAGGGATTCTGAATAACTGGTGACCGCTAAGCGATTATCCGTTTCCCGGGAATCGCCCTAGACGGTTGCCGCTGTCGGCGCTTGGAGAACCTTTGTCTCTTAGTTCATTGAACGCCGAGTTCCTTTTTTCCTTCTTTTAGATTAATGAAGTTCCTGTTTTCGTTAAGTTAACCCATGGTTTATCTTGAGTTGCCAAAAATTAGTTCAAAAACCTGATAAAGATGAATAAACGAACATGGCGGTAGATAATCCACAAACGAAAATGAAAACTTTATGAGTGAGTATAACCTCTCCGCAAAATATTTTATCTACGCAATCGAGGGAGTTCATATTTCCAAGAATAAAAAGATCACTGGAAAAGCTTTGAGTCTTACTTCTCCTTTAATTTTATGGGGGTAAATTGCCTGCATTCTGTCCTATGTCGAACATAAAACTCGAACGTAAATGTTTCTTTAAAACCCAAATGAAAGTAACTTATGACTCTCCATATCTTGTTTCAGGAATACTATATTCGTATATTTGCATGCAAACTTTACTAATCTGCAAATCATGACGTATTGTCGGCCGTAAACATATTTTCGTTGTTTTTATTTTCTCATGAGATGTTTTCTGGTAGCACTGACCGTAAATTATATGAACCTCGTACGTTAAAAAATCTCTCCTCAGAAAATCAGGCGCGCGAAGCTCACAGTCATGATGGATGGAAGAGTAAGTTATGTAAATAGGTTGGGGAGAGGACGGTTTTATGCAATTTCATTAAATTCCGAACTTAATTAGAGTAACAATTACTTTTGTGCTTTGACCCATTAATGTATAGCGTGATCATATGATCCCACAAGATATCAGGGTTGCATCAACAACCTAAGTTTTATAATTCAGTCATTTGAACTCTAAAAGAATCGCTCTTGCAAATATATTCTCAGAAGTGCGTCATTCACAACAGGAATGTTTTATATCGCTATAGAATACTGTATCTATGAACGTATTATTAAAATTTAATTTTAATATCACAAATATGAATATTATTTAATTTAATTAAATTAAGCTTTAGTTCAAGTCTTCTATCTACTGAAAACTATATCATCACTTTTAGGTTTTTGCCTTCTCGTCATGTTCGGAATGTCGTATAAAGCATTGAATAATATTGGTAGTGTTATTAAAAGTGTTTTAAAAGCTGAGGTCATTTTGTGCGTGGTCTCCCACCGGGAATCGAACCCAGGACCACCTCCCCCGAAATCAAACGCGCTGCCCATGGCCGGGAGCTCACTTATTCTTAAAAGAAGGGAAAAACTCCCCACTGGATCTCCTTACCTGAGAAAATTTTACATATAAAATCACATACCATTCTCATCTCATCGAAAATACATGTATAAATTAATGGCTCAAGATTTTCGTAGCATTATTTAAAGTTTAGTTTAAAGTGCTTCGACAGCTAAGGTCATTTCGCACGTGGGATCCCACCGGGAATCGAAACCGCTTTCACTAAAGTCGAACACGCTACCCACATGGCTATCTGGGAGCCCTCAAGGTTTTCATTTCTATCACATTCCGTATGAGACATCACAAATATGAACCAGAAATAATGCACGAAAAAATCCTTAAAAACCCCGAATTCTACTCCCTTCTTAATCACGACGAATATCTTTTCACCACGAGTGCAGGTCCGAGAGATAAGACCATCGAAAGATAATGCGGAGAGGACTATCGGAATTCGATTTATACGAGAGCGAAAAAGAACCGGGGGATCCACTGAGAGAAGATTAATTAATCCGGCATAATTCCATTTGGAAACCCCGAGTCAGCGAATTCTCGGCACCGAGGGGTTGAAAACGAGTCCCCACACCACGTGGCGGCGGATCATTCAAATTGCGCGGAAGGTGTATATCGGCGGAGTCTTCCTCCTTAGCCCGTGGTCTAGGAATGTCTGCATGTGGACAAGAGTGGGCCCTCATTATCGCCCTACGCGGCGAGACCTCTGGAGAGAGTTCCGAGAACCTCCGGCGGTAGACGAGGTGGGAGGGGGAGGGGGAGAATCCGCCAATCGAATCAAAAGATGGAATCAATTCGCTAATGAAAGAGAGATGGAAGGGAAAAGATTATGAGATCGCGTGAGTCAGACGTGGGTGGAGTGTAGGAGAGTCGGGGAGGGTTTTTTTTTGCGCGAGAGATTATGGTTTAAAATGTATAGAAATGAGGATGAAGGTGGGTTCGATTTGAAATGAGCAGGGAACTTAAACGTAAAAGGATTCTCGCTCGGGGTTTCCGGTTTGGTTTTGCGGGAAGCCTTTTCCGCCGTGATGGGTAATGAAGCAGAGGGTAAAAGGAGATTATTTGGAGCATGGTTCGCGGGGGAGGATGCGGTGTTAGACTGTCTGAGGAGGTTTTAAAGGGGAGGAAAGGGTATCTTTGCCCGCATCCGTGCTCATTGAGACGGGAAGGTAAATTTTGAGGCACGAGAAACCGCGGAATCTTTTCCTTTTTATTCTACGTATATGCATGTATCTTCTTGGCTTTGCAAAGTGATTTAAAGATTCTCTGCTCGCGATGAACTAAAATTCATGCTTGCTTAGAATCAACTAGGTGCTTATTTTTTATCTGCCTTAATCTTTGAGTAAACTTGATGTATCAAAAATGTATCCTAACAACACCATTCCAACTAAAAACGGAACTTATATGAACTAACGAAACCAAACCTTTCATCCAAATTGATGGTTTTTACCCCGGATTTTTGATGAAATAAAATATTAACATAATATGAAAGGGTATAAAAATTTAACCACTCCCATTTGAATTTTTAAGGATATGTTGATTTTACTGCTAAAAATCTGGTCGAAAAATTAGAATACTTTTCAAGATTAAGCAAATATGTGAACCTATGGAGATAGATTCTAATTTATGAAACAATTATTTACCCTCATTTTATTTCTCTGCGACAGTTTTATACGGAATCTGCAAAAATGAAAAATGAAGCCAAATTCAAGCCGCATTGAAAAAAGTTTTAATTGTACAGAGTTTTCAACATTCCCGTTAAATATACTGTAGGATTACCACGAGAATTTCCGAACTAATATTTTCGCGGTAGAATACCCCAAATAACATCAGTATTCCACCCGTTAAGTAACCGGATTTGAATCCCGATATTTATTTCCAAACACAATTTGATATTCCTTACTGATTTTAATTATGGCTCTACACTTATAAGAATACCCATTAACATTCGACACGTCAATAGCGATCCCTAAATATACACATCTTTCCCTCAGGATTTCGTATTAAGGACGATGAAGACCTACGCACTCATGGAGAAAAAAATTCCTCTAAGAAGCGTAGTAATAATTCATCAAACACGGAAACTCGGGAAACCCACTCCTAAGGCGAGTAAATATAATCTGCTACGGAGGAATACAGGATCTCTTCAAAGGTGCACGTCTTTCGAAAACATCGACAGAACGAACAAAATGAGACGAATCGGCAAATATGGCATTAGGCGCACCCGTCCCATTTGACAATGAACTTCGATTTCCATCTGTTGATGAATTACTCATGAGAAGAAGGGCGAGGCCCGCTGTGTAGGAGGGGCGAGAGAAGATGGCGAATTGAGAATCGGAGATTGAGTTTCGGAGTGAATAGAGAGAGAGACCTCAAGGAGGATTCCCAGTGGTGAGTCTGGGAAATCCCATGGCGAGATTCCTCATCGGGTTAACGCGATCACTGTGATCCTGAGCGGATGCTGGGCTGTTTCCAAGGTAGCAATTTTTCGACTGTTCCGTGATGGATCTTGACTGAAGCCCGTCGGTTTCCATCGGAACGTTTTATGTTCCCGGATTTACCCTGTCGGCCACCATTTGTGGAGTGAAGTAGCGGTTGGTTCGTTACGGCAGCCTCTTTTCGCTGGAAGTCCAACTCCTACTTTTGGCTTTCGATTACTGTAAAGAACTTGTTTTACAGTAGAAATAGTACTATCACTACAGGTTTACGTAACAGTTTTTAGGAAACAATCACTTCAGAAGATTAACTTTTGAATTCACCCCAGTTCCAAACTAACTGACTCCAACTAAGCTATTAGGCAGAATATTTTCCCATACCTTTTAGAGTACTTTGAAGGCAAAGGGTAGGTTGGTTAAAACAGCCCCCAAGAAAGAGGAAGATTGAGGTTCGATTCTAGGTCCCGTCAGTCTTTTTGAAAGCCGTTTTTCCTTGTTGCAATAAGGTGTTCACTCGGGAGAAATTCCTAATCCACCCCAGTCCTTATCTTCATTTCAGTTATATAGTTTTATATACCAAAAGCGACCAACTTATATTTTGCTGCGATTGACTCCATGACACACGACAATCATATTCATTACTGTTTTATTATTGATATAAGATGCCTTATTATCGAAATAAGGTGCGTTTTGATATCTTAAAACTCCACTTATTATAACTAAATTTATAATGCCGTTATTTTTATCACCAATAAAATGTGTAAAAAATTGTAAATAAAACCTCTTATTTTCAGTTCATCTAACTTTCAGACTAATTTTCCATATCCTACCAACCATGTCCTCTTCATTGCTGCTAACTCTTTTCCTCGGATTCTCTACTTACTAGATTGCTCATTTAGTATGAAATATTTCAATTGCTGCCCATATAAGGATTCTAATACGTTTTACCAATACAATGTGACATCCACTGTTTTTCATTATTCCTTCCAAAATACATTAAGAGAAAAAGGAAGAATTGTTTCAATTGTTTTACTTTGAAAACTCCTCAAATATTTCTGCTAAATCAACTGCAAATGAATCTGTTGGATTCACGGGATTGTGGTACCAGCATTCGGAAAATCAAGATGTTCATTCATCGCAAAAATTCTGAAATTTGTATGCGTTGGGAAACTTTGGCGTGGATAATTTCATCCGACATGAAAGTTACTTTCAAAGGAATTACAGTATAATTAGCGACTAACAGTGAGAAAACATCGCACTTCGCAATTCCCAGACTTGATATCTTTCTTAATCAGCAGAAATAAGGCAAATTCTGTGGAATCGATCGTAGACATGTATCCGGTGGTTAATGTTTCCTCATCCGGGTGAATTAAGTCATAATGATGATGAGATTTGGAAGTGAGGCAATCCGTAACGTTTCAGGACAGTTACCCTTGCTATGGAGCGAGTTAAATTTTCGTAAATACCTTTTCTCCAAAGAAGCCTTATACTGTATCTTCTCTAATACTAAATACTATACTAAAACTAACTACTAATACATTGTATGATAATAGTACTAATTTAAATAAATAAATTGAATTTTCAGTATTTCAGAATTGACATTTCAGCATTTGATAGTAAAAGTTGTAGCACAATAGTGTATCTTGAGAAATTATTTTGTAGTCTTTAAATGAGTATGATGTTTCGATACGGAGTTATAGTTAATTACGTTATGCTCCGGCTGAATTTATAGTTTGCTCAGTAAAGTTCCTTTATATATATTTTAAGCAAACTATACTCAATTTAAATTCCCTACTAACAACCTGCCTCATTATCTGCCTTCATTTATTATCTCCCAAGGGAATTTTGATATTTAAAGGAGATTATTTTCATCACTGTATCGTTATCGATACGAGTATCGTTTTTCCGTCTCCAAATATACTATTTGTGTAAATATGTAGCTTTACATACGTAAAAATAGCACTTAAATTAAGATACCAAGAGGAAAGAAAAATATTATCAATTGGAGGCAGCTTAAACCTATTTCACATCATTCTCAAAAGAGCGTAGTTCAATGAGCAAGTTTTTTAATCACTTGAATTTGTGAAAAACTGACGCAGAACACACTTTAAGCTTTACGGTAAATCTATTGACTTCGCGGCCATTCCAGCAGTAAATAAAATAATAATTTACATATTTGCAACCATGATTAATAAAGTTAAAAATTTGAAATGAACTTCTTAGACGCTTGCCTCTTGTTAATGTCATCCTCTTCATGATTAAATGGCAACTGAATAATAAAAAATAATTTTTCTAAATTTAAAAATAATTATTTTAATGATTTTTATATATAGCAGGCAGCATCCAGAGGTAATGGATCGATTTTCTAAGGAAACCTATCGGAAATCTATCGGAAACACATTTTGGATAACGGATCATCTTCGTCAATATAAATAGAATCTGAATCACATAACACAAGAAAAAACATCCATCACAGGGAGAAAAAATCACGCATTAGGCATACAGTAACACGGATCTCACGAGTGATAGCAGCAAATGCAGTTGAATGAGGTAGCTTAGCTCCACCATGAGGATGAGCGCTATGCTACCGCTTTCAGCATCGCAATAAGGGAACTTGCTTGGGTCAGCAGCGAGGAAGAAATGAAGGGATGGGAGTTAATTAATTCGTGCGGAGTTGGAATAAATTTTTTTCGAGATTTCTCCGTGTTTACCGTTTCGTGCGTTTTTCGGGTAATATTCCGAAACTTTCTTCTTTTTTCCCTGCGCCATTGAAAGGGATGGGATGATGTGGAAGGGGAATAAAAAGCAAGGGGAACGGGTGTATCTCAAGTGAGGGTCGTATTGATTGGAACGAGACGTGGGTGAGACAGCCAACTCTTTCGGGGAAATCTATAAGGGAGATTTTTTCTCTTTTTTGCGCTCAAAATGTCAGGGATAAATCTCAGCCATGCGCTAATCGTTCGCCCGTGAATACTTCGTCACTAGGGCTTCCAATTAAACGCAATTTTCAAAGTTGATACGTCGCTTAACGAGCCTTTTAACGGGGAATTTCACCTGTGAAAAGCAATTTGCTCGCGAAGATTCGGAATTAATAAGTTTTTATCTATTTTTATCAAGCGGCTGTTGGTTTGATTTAAATTGAAGGGAATCGAATGGAAATCGGCGGATGAAAAAAACATTCCCATCGGTATGTACGGGGTTTCATGAAATGCCGACAAAATTGTCTTTGTATAAATTCTCAATTAATATTTTTTTCTAATTGTTACTGATGCTCTATTTTATACATCATTGTAATATTTGTGAAGATGTGCAGTTAAAATTTGTTACTAAATAAAATGTTGCTATTTTCTAATTGGGTATAGCTAAGTGGGAAACCTGTTCAACTTCATTGAAAGCGGTCCCAAGCTCAATTCCCGGTAGGGACCTAAATTTGCGAAAAGACTTTAGCTGTTCAGGCACTTCTAAAAGCTCTACTGTTTTAAATTAATTATTTAACTTCAATTAATTAATCTTTTAACTTCAAAATTGTCTACAAAAAATGCCAGTCTAATACAAACCGCTTGTCTGCCTGTTTTCTTCAAGTTACAGCAAAGTATAATCACTATGGGAGTATCAATAAACTTTAAACTTCTATGTTTAAATCATTGCTACTAGATATTTCGGTAAGCAATAGAAAAGAAAGACTCATCCTCACACTCAAACGTTGATTACTAATTTCTTCATATGCGAAATGAAGGAAACGAAAACTTTCCCATTAAAATAATACTATAACTATCTTTAGTTAATATTTTACTAAAGATATTCTTTGGCTAATTTTGACAGAATATTGAACCATAGAACCAGCGGAGAATAGGGTTGACGAGAACGTTGATTAAAAAATTTTGTGTACTCTTGTTTCATTTTCCATTGATTATGTTCTTCTAAAATTAATATTAATAAATAAATGAAGTGATTATAAAATGAATATTGTCTGGAAGTGGTATAAAATGGGGTTTGTAAATTTATTCTATTTGTAGGGAATCAAATTTGCAACTACTTTTCCTACGTCAATGGCTTTCTTAAGAAGGAAATAGAAATTTCATCAATCGCAAATTTTAATTTTGGAAAAATTAAAGTTAAGTTTAAAAAATTTTTCGAAAGTATGGAATCCGTTTCCATACGAATAATTCTCCTAATCTCCTCATTTCCACTAATCTTTCACTGATCTTTTCTTATAAGGATTGGTAATTGGAAAATAAAAAATTAGAATCATTTCTTTTATATTCTTCCTAAAGACTTAATGTAGAATCTCTCTGAATATAAATTATCATCAGCAAATTACGAACTGATGGAAATCTTTTCGCAGATTTGGACTAAGGAATGAAAACATTGTCCATTTCAGATCTACTTAGGTTGCTGCTGAATATCAGTCAATTATGTGAAGATTTGGAATCCTTAAGAATCCTCAAGTATCATTCTTATAAAGACAACGGAAATTACCCTCTTCATAAGAAGATAAAGTAAAAATTTTTCTATATAAACAATAAAAGATGAATACGCGGATAAACTCAATCCTTCATAATTAGAGAAAAATATTTATAGGTAAAATATATTATTTATGATGAATGCGAGCAAAAGTTATTTAATTGTATTAGAGAAACAATGACCTAAGCATTAATATATAAATTTATTTATCAGTTTCACTGTATAATGAGTAGATATGAATCATACCGAATTCTGCATTCAAAGAAAATATAAAAGAACAATAAAAATTTCAGCTACTATTCTACTACGGGTCAAAATATTCCCGAAGAAAATCTTGGGCACCATCAATGGACAACAATTTACATAAAATTTCAGAGAAATAATCTCAACTTTAACCTTCCATAAACTACTTCTCCGAGAACCTTTTAAAATAAAAAAATGAGGGGATCCGCAATCAGAATTTCGCACCGAAATCTTATTCCTGCCTATCTCGAAAGAGATTTCGCTCCGATAAAATCATTTAGTTTTGAATTAAAATAAGAGCCCCCGGAATACCATTCGGCACGTTCGTGGAACGAAAGACAAGTCCTCGAAGTCTTTTCACAATCAAATAAGGCGATCTTTGGAGGGACCAAGATTCGAATTTTTCTCAAAGTTTCGAGAAAGGAAATAACCTTTCTTTCTCTCCCCGTCTCTTGTCTCCGAGTAAAACTGATAAGCTCGGAATGCGAGAGAAATTAGATAAAAAATAAGGAGAGGAGGTGCGGAATTCTCGGGGAAGAAAATGGGTTTGCAGTAGATAATGGGAGGGAGTTGAGTTAAAATTTAAAAGGAATGGAATTAGAAAAAGAAGGAAGACTTGAGGGGAGTGCCTGCGGGAAGATGGACGCATGGGAAGGAAGAGGGGGTTTCTGATGCATTTTATGAATAGATTAATTTAAGGAGTATTTGGGGAATTTCTTTCACCGTCTCTAATTGACGTCCCACACAATGGGTGGGCATATTTAATTATCGTAGTTTTTTTTGCCACATATGTGTCCCGAATCTTGAGCACTCCGAAATTGCGCTTGCCCCGATTTCATGCACAATAACCATCTCAGATACCGTTATTCACTTATTTCTAAGACTATAATGGTTGAAAGTATTGTCTAAGGAGTAAGATGTGGGCAAAGAAAAACGGCAATTTAAGGCAGCACTTCTCAACCTTTTTTGCTACCACAATACAACAATTAGCTCAGATTTTTTCTCTAGAATAGAGATTGTGTTTTAAGAATATACTTCTTAAACATAATATATATATATATATGTATATAATATAATTGTAATTTTAGAATATATGTTGGAGTTTGATATAAAATAAATAAAAAATAGATGCTAAATGTATTGTCTGTTTAGCATGAACCTATTTTTTGCAACCATTGCGAGCTCAAACTTAGAAAATTATCTCGCTGTAAAATATCTATATCACTGAAAAGTATTAGTAAAGTATAAATAGGGTAACATTAGACTCACGCAAAATTCTGTACATATTGGCAGGTTGACTGATAACTTTTGTAATAATTTCCGCTGAAGCATTGGTAGCATAATTCCTGGTATAAAGAATTTGTTTTCAATGCGTAGGTTTTATGTTATCATTAGGGAATATCCAGGGTTTAATTTTGGATGTTTCCTTTATGTTCCTTAGCGTCCATGTAGCTTTCAGTCTCCTTTCTTATAATTATCCGATTCTTTATTTCTTGAGATAACGAGGACCATGAGGTGAAAGGACCTGGCCAAGACTTTTTGTAAGAGCGTCATGACGCTGAGTGAAGGTTTGTTGAATCAATAAAACAAAAAAACTTAAGCTGGAATAATGCTTTCTAGAAAATACCTTCCACAAGTATTTTAGAAACTCAAGATCGAGTGAGTTGCTTCAATTATCAATGACACTACACTCTACATCAACACGAATGATAAGAAAATAAAACCTCCAAGGGGAAAACGTTTTCTAAACCACAAAAATAATACAGAACAAGATTTGCACCACTGAACTTGATGATGTACTCTGCTATGAAACCCAAGTCGTTGGGTGTATTATTCTTGCCACTCAAAAAACGTTTTTTCCCATGGAGATTGTTTTTTCTTTAATAATTACCACCAAATAAGACCAGATTCTGTATCGCTTACGAATAATAAGGCTTGCTCCTTTTTTGCTATTGCATTGTTACTTATATTATAGTATAATGATTGCGTAAGTTCATCCGCGTTTATCATTAAAAAAGGTGATGACCACTATTTTCCAAACAAATATAAAACCCCACGGCCTGAAAGCCATTCATTCCTAAATTAGATTTGCCAACGAGAGATGGAGAGAAACACAAAGATCGACACACGGCTAACCAGAGAGAAGAGGGTTATGCAATTTGAGCATTCACGGATACTCTCAACGAGAACAAGAACGACAATGAATCCCGTGCAACATTTCCACCGTTAAAAAAAAAAGAGAGAGCGGAGAAACCATTTGGAAGAGGACCCGTTTCAGAAGGGGAACTAAAAGGAAAATCGCCGGAGAAAGGAGACGGTAAAAAGGGACAAGATAAGAACAATGCGCCTCCAGATGATGACACTTCAACAATGAACATCCAGGGAAAAAAAAATCACGAGGGAAACAAGCGCGAGTGCGGAATCATTCCCAAATGGACATTTAAAGAAGTTATTAAGTAACGGAGAGGAGGCGGGACGGGGCGAAGAAATGTGGGGGTACATTACGGAAAAAAACGAATGAAAAAGTGGACTGGTATGCACGGAGAATTAGGAGAGAGGGAAATTAGTTGGGAATGAGATCTGCGGTGAGGAAATGAGGGAACGATGCAGGAGGGAACATAATGCCCATTCGTTTCTGGGTAAAGTATGGTCCAACTTTGGGATGAAAGGCGATTTTGGGATGGAGTTGTAAGGGGGGGAATCGAAGGAGGAGAGGTGGGCTAAATATATTCCTCCCTCTAAGACTCCCTCCTCCACTCCCCCTGGTGATAATTACCAGCTGATTAAAAAAGTTTGAACCCTGGGTCTCCTCCGCCACCCTTCGATGATTGCGGAGTTATAGACAAGAGATGAGGTGAGAAGGGGGGAAAGAAACGGAGAGATAGGATTAAAGCCTCGAAAGGGATTTTTGGGAGGAAAATGTGAAAAATACTGTGAGGAGAATGGCTGTTAAAGTTTAGAGTTATCTGTGAAGTAAAGCACGCATGCAGCGTTAGTTACCTCCTCAATAGGTGTAAGTTTTTCTTACATCCTTTCTTTGTGGTTGCTTTTTCGCTGTGAATGAATTTTTCTACGTTTCACTTAGGTTTATTTGAATGCAGAACAAAATTCATCTTATTCTCTGTTAGTTTTAAATCAACTTTTATTAATACTCAGTAATATGATTTCTTTTATATTAATGAGATGTTAACTGGAAGAGGAAACTTTATAATGTCTCAATTTCACCAAAATTAAGTCGCCATTTATTTATTTATGGAAACATGTGTATTAATTAGAATTATTAACTAAAAAAGGATGTTTACGAAACTAGGGTGAAACATAACTAAGAGAAATTGAATCAATAGTAACAGCTTGAGCCTTCAGATGCAAGAATTATTTTGGTAATAATATTTCTACCCTTCCTCGTCCATATATATATTTGAAATATTGAAATCTCGCCTTGAGGATGCATGCACGGTGTCGGAAACATTTGTTTGTTAAACAACCTGGGAGAAAATTCAAATTTATTGTTCCCGTATAAAGTAACCAACTCCATACCTTAGGTAGAAGTAAAAGGATCGACGGAATACAAGTAAGGAAAATATACGCGAAATCTCCAACTGACATTTTCCTTTGGCTCTCGATTTCCTGAGATATCCCTAATATCGCATTGTATTTTTTCATTCTATTTCCTCAATAAATCTTGAAATTTTGAATCATGAAAATCTTGAATAAATTTTGAAAAATATAACTTTGAGTTGCAAAATGCTGGCCATCAATGTACCTTTCGTCTCAACTGCAATCTTATTTAAGGCAAAAAGATTTTAAAGAAGAGATTTTTCAAAATACGCATTTTTAGAGAAAAAAGGAAAAGATAAATTAAGAAGGAGGCGTGAAAGATTGCAGAAAAGTGAAAGGAAATGGAAACAGCGAGAGATTAATGAAAGAGAAGGGAACAAGGCTGAAAGAAAAGTGAAAGAAGTGAAAGTAATTTCCAATGAAAGGCCGTAAGAAGAAGAAGAGCTGTTTGTGAGAAAAATCTATGTTGAGTAAGAGAAAGAGTAGAAAAAGAAATTTAACAAAGGAAAAGGGGAGATGGTCACAAAAGAACTGGTACAATAAAAAAGGAGTTCTTAAAAAGACTTCATTGTAGGATTTAGAGAAATAGAGACAAGAATAAACAGAGAAGTGACCAAGGGAGAGAGAAATATGTAAAGTTATGGTCAAAGAGAAGAAAAAAAGTAGAAAAAGCTCTTATGATATAATGAAAAATGAATAATAAACAAGCTTATATATTGGGTGAAAATTCAGCTGTTAAAGGGAAAGATCGCTTAGATAATTAATGATTAAATAAATTATTGAGATATTCACAAAATTAGTTAAATATTCGTCGTAGTATTATGTTTAATAACGTTAGACTCACACGACAGGAAATTCAATATACTTAAATAATTCTTACGGAAAGGAAATTATTCTAAAATATCACATTTCATCTGCAAAAATTACGAAAAGACATCAAATACAAAACTGACGATGGAAAATCTTCTTGAGATATGAAAACAATAATTAGAATTACGAAGTAGGAAATTTTGCCGGAAACGGGTTACTTTAGGATAGTTAACACAAACTGACAGCATTGAATTTAAAGTAAAGAAAAATCATACATAATTCACAATATATTTTCTATATATTATCAGTTAAGTATTATCATCATCATCATCATTATTATTATTATTAATTTTATGAATTTCCATTATTGTAATAAGTATTGTATTAAATATTGTATTAATTATTCCATTTCTGCGACGTTACCACCGTATATTTCTCCTCTTGTGCCGTATTTACATTATAAATAAATAAAGTAACACTTTGGAAAATTTTCTCCCTCTTATTTTCGAAAAGAAAAGGATATTCGCAAATTTAGCGGTATTGTAATATCGATCAAAAAATTGCTTGTTGCGAACACCTCTTCTCGAGAGCTTGGATCGAATAAGTTATTAATTAATCCAGTCAATGCGTTATCATCAGTTTGGATCCAGTTTCGCCCGCTGGCAGAATCCATTCATCAAGCAAACATGCTAAATTCTGCTGATGTCGACTCTGCGGATGGCTTAGCTCGCAAAATTTGGGGGAACGCGTACTAGTAGTAAGTCACTTTCGGTCGAAAAGTTTAACGGCTGCCGCTGAGTATACCCAGATATATCATCGAATACTTGTTCGCTGAATCCCACTATGATATCTATATAAACGCAGCAACAACAAAAATAAGGAGACTTATCGTCCACCTTTGCTGGTTAATTTACATTCATTCTTCCTCAGGTAGACTTAATACTTCAAATTTTGTAATGCGAGAATTGTTCCCCATTTTGTCCTTCAATTCGGAATACAGAACAAACGCTTTAGTTTGATTGAAAATATTAAGCTAAGTGAAAGTAGCCATTATCAAAAAAGAATCACCGTGGAAAAGAATTAATTTCTTAATTTAGTCATGGCTTGCTGCTAGATTACGCCTGAGAATGTGGACTTCGTGTTGCTAAATTCCAATTCCTCTAAAAAGTTCATTTCCTATTACAGCATCGTCGATTAGCATTCATATTGAGTGATTAGCGTATCGAATATTACACCGCCTCATAGAAGTCAATTACATTGCACTATTTATCTATTGGCAGGTAAATCATAGATCCAATCATCGAAGTTTGACTTGGTTGGAACTCCATACTAGGAAACACTATGAAATAAATTAAAAATGCAATTTAAAATTGATTGCACATCGCTTCCGAGTTGTAGATCGTCATCTCCTAGGTGTTGTAGAAGATGATGATCTAGGAACCGAGTATCTTGAAGCTCTCCTCCACATAATATGAATGTAATGCTAAACTAAGGAATAGTTTTTCCTTCGAAGAGCAAATGAGTATTCCAAGCGTCATAGGTAATTCGAATTGGACGCAAAACTTAATATGTAGAATTCTGAGGAGATGCTCATCAATATAAGAAGAAACGGAGTATTTTTCCCTAATTCGACCCCACTTGGAGTATTGCTGTGCGATTTGGTATCCTCACGAGGTGAGATTACGAGTGGAATCACAGCTGGAGATGGTTCAACGTAGAGTAGCTAGGTTTGTGAAAGCGAGATTTTAGATTCGACACTAGTATTTCGGCTATGACTTACTACTGAAGAACGGAAGACTTGATTACCGACGGATGGTATTCGGATAATTTATCAGCACAAATCTCTTCGACAAGATAGTTGATTTTGTTACTCCAGTTAGCGAGCTCCGATAGAAAACGAAAACGTGTTACCAGAAAATAATCGCGAGAACAGATAGCTACTTCTGGTCGCTTCGTCCTTGGAATGTGAGTAATTACAGGGCGATTCAAAAGTCTTGTTATTAATACGGAAAATCTGAATCAAGTGAATTCTCCTATCGTGCGCATGTGTGTCGTGCTTCAAATGGAGGTCACATTGAACATTTGCAGTGATAAAAAAACTTGCTGTATATAGAAACACTTTCACCGTTTTTTATACATCTATTTTGAAAAATAAAAAATTCCGATTTTCCGTAATCATAACAAGGCTTTTGAATCACCCAATATAAAAGCATCCAGCATTAGGTAGGGATATCGGTGTTTATGCACCCCATGCCATACGCCTCTGGCGACATACAGGTTTTGTATGTAAATTTGAATGCATGTTAAACTTAATACCGGGCTGTTAAGTCCAAATTTCACTCCAAATAAAGATTAGATAATTAATCGTGGGTTTTTCTCCGTAAACCTTAAGTTGAGGAGTTTTTCTCCCACAACCAGAATCTTTGTATATTAGTTATTATTTAATTTATTCCTTCAATGCAATTTCGTTTGTAATTAGATCTAAGCTAACCATACTTCATAATCCTGAGTTTATTTTAAACATTTTATATAGTATTAGTAAAGGTTGGGTGGAAGAAGGCCATACTGGCCTAACCTCGCCAAAAATGTCAAATAAATAAAAATAAATAAATAATCCAGTAGCCTAAGGAGAGATAACAGAAATGTGAAGCACGAAAGAAGGAGAAAGCAAAAACCCGAAAAAACTGCGAGAGACCGTTTTCCTTACATAAAGAACGCAGCGCAAAAACCGAGAAAGGAAAGAAAAGATGAAGAAAAGGGAATGAAAGAAGGAAGCAAAAGGTGGGGAAGGAGAGGAACGGATGCTGCAAGGCGTCTGGGACAGGATGGAGCATTCATTCGCGGCGATGTGTGTGCTGCGGGTTGAGGAGGGCAGTGCGTGGGTGGAGTGAGAAAGAGAGGTATGCACTCCATCTCAATAGCCCCCATTGTTCCTGATTTCTGGCACATCGGAACTTCCTTCTCTCCCCGTTTCGGTTTACTCGGGGACAAACTGCTTTTGTGGAGGGAGTGACCGTTCCCCAGGGACATAATGCGCGCGTAGAGCAAGTTTTGAGAGGGGAATTCCTTCCAAAGGATCCTCCATTGTGCCCCGAATTCGCCTCGGAGTGCGTATTTTTTATGGCCCCGTCGCCTCTTGGTGTCCTCTTAGATGCCCCCCTTTTAATGGGAGGTAACCGAGCGTTCTCTCGTATATTTTGCTCTCGCTTTACTCTCTCCGACTGTTTAGGAATGGAGATGATGCATTTGTGCATTGCTTACATTGCTCGTCCTATTATTTTGAAATGGGGGTCCTGGAGCGCCTTCTAATTGGTGAGATACGCTAAGAATGGCAACTGGAGATTGTATTTCTGATTGAGAATACATGTAGAATTATGAGTATATAAGTATGCATACTCTGGTGATTAATCAATTATTTATGGAATGGTCACATTTCAATATAACTTTTACATGTTACCTGCGCTTAATAAATTCTCCAAAAACTGAGATCAAAAGTGAACACAAATATCGTTTGGCTCTCTGCCCGATGGAGTGATCATATTATTATTATTATTATAATTATTATTATTAAAATTGTTACAATTGGACAACAGTCCGGTGGTAACAACAAACCTAATATACATTATATAACACTACATTACGTACACAATTAGGTTATAGCTTACGGCTACTGTGCGAAGGTGGTATTATGAACATTTCCTCAATTAAACTCAGGTCAGGCAACGGCCTAAATCTCTGTATATCTTAATAAATGCAACATATACAATTTTACTCACGATTTTTAAGTTTGTATATAAATATTTTCATTTTTACTGTGTTTTCAAATAAAAGGATCATCTAAGGAGAAAATTATTACTTCGGAAGTCGTAATTTAAATGTAGAAAAATGTCCAGAACAGAGGCAGTCTTACCATACTTATCAATTATATGCTTGAATATTGTATATAAAATCTAAATATAAGAAACATACCGGATTATATTATACATACTAAAACGCCCAGGTGGTCAGCTAGAGTAAAATTAGACCGGTATAACCCTGTAAACAGAAATCACGAATCTGAAGCTATTCTCATTGCAGTACAATAAGATCTCCATCTACATAAATACCTGCAAGTTACCTTTGGTGTATGGCAGGAAAGTTCACCAAGTCACCTACGAGATTTCCGGGAGATAAGATTAAATTACTCTGAAATCACAATCTGAAAACTACACAGTCAAAGATTATAATTTGATGTTTTTCAGTAATACTCGGATGTAAAGTATTTTGGCTAGCTCGAAAACATTTTCCTAATAGAGTCATGATGATTAGTAGTTTTCTTACCTATTGCTAAATAGAAATTTCCAAATATTTCCGGTAACTTTGAGGATAGTTATTTATACTGGTGAACAGTTTTAATAATGGCATACAGAGAGCTGACAAAATTAAATAGCATCGATTCAAGTTTACTGCAAATCCGTTTCCCTGAAAGTCAAAACTATTTGTAATATAAATCAGGTTGCGAGTCACGCTATGAATCCAAAAGAATGATGTCTTTAGAGAGGGAAATGGTTCCAATTAGAGGATAATTTAAAATAACTTTATTATTCGTCTCATGGAAGCGTATTCTTATTGTTAAAAGTGCTTCCACTAGCTGAGGTCATTTCCCATATATTTCCCACCTAGATACCGATCCGAGACCGTTTTCACCAAAGGCGAGCGCGCTACCCACTCGGCTAGCAGAGAGCCCTCATGTATTCTGTCGATATACGAGGGTGGTCTGAAAAGTTTCCGACCCCTGATTTTTCAGAAATCTTCAGAAAATTTTCAGAAAACAGGTCGAGAAATGGCGAAATGTCGGAAACTTTTCAGACCACCCATGTATTTATTCTATAGCGAAATATTTGACTACCTGTGAGTTTGCGGTATTTATGAAAAAAATGCCATGTTCCTGAGTATCTTAATATAATTTATGTAATCCTGGAGTATCTGGTTAACCGTGGAGGTATGACACCCCAACTAGTGAGTCAACTAGATATCAAGAAAATCTAAAGTTATCGTTATCAATTTACAAATAATATCGAAATGGATAAGATTACACCTTCCCAAAAACCGACCGCGAAGATGTTTACCACTCTCGAAGGAAGCGAAACATTTTCGGAGAGCTTTTTTCGCTTATTACCATCCCGAGCGACGCATCACGGCGTATTCTCCCACTCGCATGGCCGCACAATCGCTCACCAAAATGAAACGAAATCCTCTCTCGAATGCGAGGCTCGGAATATAAGAGGAGGAAGTGGCGCTTTATGGAATCATTCGGCAAGTGGGAGGAAGAAAAGTATGCTGAGAAAGGAAAGAGGAATTCTAGAGAGGGGAGATGTTTCTTCGGAGAGGGCAGTCTAGTAGAAATTAACGAGATGTATTCATGACTCCAGGCGCAAAACTTCTTTCTTTCTTTGCTCTCCGTCTTTTTTAATCCCCTCCTCTCGCATCCAAATTGAATTCCTCGCGATTCTATAGCCACCCTTTTCCTCTCTGCACGTATCCCTCCGATACCCCCCTCGACTCCCCTGTTAACAACCTCATCCTTGTTCTCTCCCAAGCTTTCCTTGGGAGAAAAAGGGTTATACGGCAAAGGGTGTGTGTGCGTCTGCGAAAGGTTCCTGCTGGATGAGGGAAGGAGCTACGATAAGATTGAAACATTGCGGCCACACCCACATTTTTGGGAGATAGGGAAATTTATGGAACCGTCAGCGATTTCTGAAAGGAGTAATTATCATCTCTCTCTCGGAGAAAAAACAGGATTCGCGTGATAATTGCCCTCCGTTCCCCAGCTTGAGACGTCCACATATTTCGAGAGGGTCATGAGTCGGGGTGAGGTCAAAGGAGATTAGACGAGGGAAAGGAATAAATATTGCGAAAGAGTCTGGGACTTATCCGTTGGGAATCTACCTCATAAAGATCTTAATTATGACGGGGAAGATAATGACGTTATCGGAGAAGAAGCCGATCCCTATATCCAAATTTATCGCCCGCCGTTGGAATTGATTAGCGTCCGATTCCTTTCGTTCGGGGATTTTTAAATACGTGGGTGGTTGTGTTAATCTCGAAGAGATCCCGGTGATAAATCAAGTTGCATAAAAATATCGCGGTGAGATAATCCTCGCGTTTTTATTTCGCTATTGAAGTTCCGAGCGAGGATTACGGCAAGGTGATCGAGATCTTAAAAAAAATGAGTAAGAACTTTCGCGAAGGGAAATCTCCTGATCTCGGTGGATACTCGAAATGTAAGTAGAAAATGTGCTGCGGAAAGTTGCTGATATCGAAAACATTTGCGCTCGGGAGAAAGTCAAAAATGGTAATTCGATGATTTTTGCATGGGGGCAAAGTGTATGAATTTTTTTTATTTAGCTGAACAGTTGATTAAGAGGTTGAAGCATTAATTTTTTCCTTATATCTTAAATAAAAATTAATTCAAGAAAATGTAATCATACCTGTAACTGAACGAGAATGGACTGATTTTCAAATATGTTTGATGTATTAGAGGTATTGAAATAAAAAACATCGATCGTGGCACATAGTAACGATTATGACATTCATATGTCTCGATGAAAGTTCAAAAAGGACAAAAGTATCGACAAAAATTTCTGGCTGGAAAATTAAACGAAAAATACTATCAAAAATAAAAAATTTCAGCTACCTTCGAGAATCAAGTATCAATGTATATGATGATATAATTAGGTTATTTTTGCACGTAAATATGTTTACAATGTGAATATTTATGTTCCATGCAAAGCTTTCTTGACAGTTTTATTCTACGTAGAATTTTACCATTAGCGAAGATTATCTAACCGAAGCATTGTATTTTTAAAAATTATATCCCCGAAAAAGTTAATATCCATGTATTTTTCTGATAACTTTTCGAGGCTATGGTGAATGTAAAAGTTAATATTCCTCTCTTTTTATTGACCTTCCATGCGTTACTGTTTTCGAAGATTTTGGAAAATACTCTAAAAATAATTTTTTATTCAAGTTACCATTCAGAAGGTTTTTAATTCATTCACGTATTCAGAATACGAAACCCCAGAGAAAATTAAACACAGCATTTACTTGGCTTTGGAAAAAGTGCTCCGTTGGTAAACTGTTCATCTAAACCAGTGAACCAATGGGTAATATATAATGACTCTATTCTCGTATTTACAATAAAAAAACTATAAAAAAATTTTATGACTGAATAAACCCTTCTGGACTCGAATTCGTTGATTCCGAAGTAGTAGGAAACTCAACCAGTTGCGGAGAAAATGAAGCTTTTGTTTATTGATACATAATTTTAAAACTCATTTCCTGAAACATAGTTACGTTGCATTGCGTAAATAACCCCTATGAAGGAGAGTTTTTATCTCATTCGAAGTCATCATGTGTTGAACACCGTCAACACTGCTGATGCCCTATTAAATCACCAAAATAAACAAATAGTCTTCGCTTAAGTTAGCGATTCGCCCAAAAAAGGCAACCGGAAAATCCTCCCTGTTTACCTCGGACCGTAATCCAATGAATGATGCTCTGGCTGAAGCAACGCTCGTTGCCGATGCAGATGAGGATTCCTGAGGACAAAGTGGTTACCCAAAATGTGTCCGCGTTGCTATGCATAATTTTTTCCCTCACGACCGAGTGGCGAGAAGTGATTATGGTAACGAGTGGCTGTATTTCGGAAGATCGCGGCTGAATTTAAGTGGTGAGGCATGTGCAAGTTTGGTAGGCCATCCCTTAGACCGGTTTTTTTAATACCCGTCGCGCATTGAGGGGAAGAGGACAGAAACGAACTCGAGAAGGGAGAGCAGCAATGGCTGATCGCGTCCTCAACTCACCTTCTGCCTCATCTAAAGCGTTATGTTTCGGCGAAGAGAATTCGTATTCGGACCGCTCGTATTTTTCTTTCGCCAGAAGTACGCGTCGGAGTTACGCATGCCACGGAATTCGTTGAATAAACTGGAGTTTTCAGATATGTAACTTCCATTGAGTCTGAAATGAATGGATTGTTTTCAAGGGCCACCTGCAGGTTTTGCGCAAAATGTACCTCGTGTGTTCTAAAAGATACTCGTATGGGGTTCCCGGATAGCCAACTGGGAGTGTTCGACTTCAGTAAAAAGGTCCCGGGTTCAATTCATAGTGATGATAGAGAGAGAGATTCTTGGATGCATGCGAGAGGATCTCAGCTGTTTAAGAGTGGCTAGTGAAGATATTCGTCGCTGTTTTTAGATCTCGGCTAACAGATGTTTAAGTGGTTTCCCGTAGATATAGAAATCAAAACAATAAGTTTTTTCTTACGTTAGTTAGGTTTAGTTCGGAATCTATATAGATGGCTAAGAAAAAGATCGTCATGAATTAAAATTTTTATGTTTTCACCAATTAATCCCATGTAAAGATAAAATATCTCGCAAAATAGATCGCAGATGAAGTAATTTAGAAGTATGGAGTACCCATTAGTAAGTATATAATAAACTTGAATATTATTAGGCATACTAAAAGTATACTTATAGCACTCTGTGGCACATTGCCTTTATTGTAGAGTACTGTTTTATCTATTAAGTCTGACGTAACAATCTTCGTTTCATTTAAAAAAACCTCACGGTCAGTTTACAAAGGAAAATCGATACAGTGAAAACTGAGAAACGATAAAGGGGTAAATGGATACCAGAGATATTTTAAAGATATAAGAAGTACGAAAGTAAAGTAAATGTACGAATATCCAAATAAAATTTTCTATAGTTAATGCCCTTGAGCATCATGATACCAATCAGCAGGGGAGAGCAATAACTTTTAATATCAAAATTAATTCGGAAGGGAGGCTCCCGGATAGCCGTGTGGGCAGCGCGTTTGACTTCAATGAAAGCAATCCCGGGTTCGATTCCCGGTGGGAGCCCACGTGCGAAATGACCTCAGCTGTCGAAGCACTTTTCACAATACTACTACTACTAATTCGTAAGTGGATCAAAAAAATTAATCCCTTGCTAGATAATGCGGAGAGAAAAGGCATCTTTACTTCTTCCATTTAAGTGTGTAGGTAAGGAAGGAAATTAGGCTGTTCCATTGGTGGTAAAGTCGTGAGCTGTTGCGCCGAGAAATTATCGGAAGTT
Organism: Pachydiplax longipennis; assembly: GCA_036926295.1. Lineage (NCBI taxonomy): Eukaryota > Metazoa > Arthropoda > Insecta > Odonata > Libellulidae > Pachydiplax > Pachydiplax longipennis. The sequence continues at coordinate 38,023,827 of JAVFKF010000009.1, read as the reverse complement.
GACGGGACAGCTGGCGTGAACGAGTCACGACCACGGAAGTTGAAATGGCAGTGCTCGGGGAGGGTTTATTCGCTCGTGAGTCATCTATACTACATCCTTGCAAAATTATCTTCCAGCGGTAGGTAATCGAAAATTCAAATTGCGAATCGCTAGTCCAAATCGAAAATTACGCGACTAATTAATTCTGGAGGAAGAGGCTAACGAGTTTAATATCTTTAAATTCTCGTCTCCTCTGGATAAACTTCTTTCCTTCGGCATAGCTTTTCAAACACTCCAACGAAAACAAAAGACGTTAATTTCGTAATTTATGCAAATTTCAGATACGGTCGGTTTCCTGAAATTGCCAACACGTCTTATTTGATCTGTAATGGCTGCCTTATTCTTTGATGCAATCATTTAGTTATGTAACTGCACTCACGTTACAATGTACATTTTAGTACGCATGCGAAATTTTTCCGATCGTCATTTTCTTATGAAGGCCAAATGATGTCGTTTCTGGTTTCTATAAAACCTAAATTTCCTTTTACAATACGTTTCTTATTGTAATGAAATGATATCTTATAGGAACTTTTTATTTACAAGAAGGAAAAAATGAAATGGAAAACTACTTTTCCAAGGGAAACTAGTCCCTTATCTATCATAAATAACTCTACAAAATACAGAAATAAAATATTTATTTATAATTAAGAAATTAGTTTTCTCTGGGAAATTAGTTCACCTTTTATTCTTTTTCTTTCATCATGGTATACCACGAAGTCACTCGTCAATCGTTTGAGTTTATATTTATTTATACTATTGGGCTTTTTAGAAGATTTAGACCAAGATTTTGTTATTTATTAATTTTTGCTCAAAAAGACGCTATATATATGTTTTCAAGTCGGCTCGAAGTAATCGTAGTAAAAGATCAATTTTCAAACTAACTAACTATATACCTAAACTATACAATACAGTAATTTTGAGGTTTCTTTATTCATTTTGCCCAAATATTTGAGAGATTCCATATATCTACGAAAACTCGAATTTATCACTTTTATATTTCGCATCACATCGTAACGTTACCTATAACATGATCCAGCGCCGCATTCAATTGCTAGACGCAATTTGCATTGCCCGAGGAAAGACAAACGGAAGTGTAATTGAAAAGTGACTGCAGCGAGTGATGAAGCAATGGTTCCTTAGTCCCGAAAGCGGTTCGCTGTGTGAAAGAAGACTGGAATCCAAGACACGAAGCATCAAGAGACGCGCTTCATTAATAAGTAGCGAGAGAGGGCGAGAGATCATTTAAGCTCATACATTCATGATCACAAACCTTCGCTCTTCTAAAGAAATTTCTCTCCGAATTTTCGAGGCAGTAGACGGCACGGATGCGGCCTTTTCCTCATCACGTCTCGCGTGATGGAACTTCCTTAATTCAATCGAGGAGGGAGAAAAACGAAAGAGTCCCCATTGCTATTACTTAATTTTGGATTCCCATTTCTACACGTTTAAGAAACGCAATGATATGGAATGATGCAATGACCCAACATTACTGCTTTTGATAGAGATATCTCCCTATCAAAAGCAATAATGTTGGGTCGACATTCCTTTGATGTGACTAATTATAAATTTTCATTTGAAAGAATTAACTCGAGATGAAACACAATTATTACTACTAATATTTTAAAATACTTTTTGTAGAGAATTCTATGAATTTTAAACTTGAGTGTTGTTTATGTAACATCGTGGGCGATGATGGTCTTAAAATTAAATCGTTTATTGATATGCTCTTTATTTTATTCAGCTAATGTGAATACCGTACATACCCGCGTATGAGACGCTATATTTTCACCAAAATTTTAGGATAAAAAGCATGGTACGTCTTATGAGAGGGTATAGGTTTTTCTTGGTGTTTATTACGTTGGATCAAGAACATAGTGCCAAAAGATATGCTGCATCTGATATGCACGTGTGTATTTTTATGCGGGTATGTACGGCGTTTGGTTCAGCCTGAAGTAAGTTTTTGAGAGACAGAGAATATCAGTCCCTTCTATATGTAGGATAATCTACAGTAGGAGAAGGATAAGTGAGTGTAGGATAAGTGAGTGTACACATATATGTATTTACACATACATATACATAGGCACACATCTGAGTTTGAGAACATAAAGATATTAATGAAAACTTGCATTTTATAGAAGTTAGACTAGTTGGTGAAGAACTTTAAACGTACTATTTGCTGAAAGGATACTATAAAGTTTTAGAGTAACGCTCTTAACACATACATGAGCTTGACATTTCCTACGGGCTGTTAGTTCACGCGCCAAATTAGTGTATTCAGTCCCTTCTTCACGTATATATAATAATATCTTAATCTTTGTACTCATATACACACATACATGAGCGTGAGGTCTTAAGAATATTAGTAAAAACTTGCATCTTCATAGATGGAATATGGTTGGTCGACGAAGAACTGTAAGAACGCTTATACAAAAAGGACACTACAATGCTATAGAATAACACTATCAACCTTATAGGAGGTAAATGGACTACTGATTCACGCGGAACGTAACTCAAGACAATCATATTTTCTACACCACCAGTCCAGGACTCCGCGGCACATAAAGAGACGTAAGACGTAAAAAATGGCTAACGAAGAATCTTCCCCAAAAAGAGTCCCTCCTTTTCCTCCAGCCAAAGTGTCGCGAAGTAATAAATTCCGATAAAACAGCCCTCTCCAGTCGAAATGGCGAAAAAATACGGAGAGGGAGCGCGAAAAGATCGGGGAAGGAGCCCAAAACGTTTTCTATTATTCCAAGGCAGAAAGAATGCCTCCCTCATAGAGATGTTAAGCGCGACGGAAAGAAAAGGGAGGGACTAGAAAAAGGGGTCTGGAGCGAACGACTGGATGAAGAAATAAAAAAGGAAGGCCTTTTTCCCGAGAGCTGCTTAGCATGAAGACGACTGTTCCTTGGGTCGAATTCTAGATGCAAATGCATGGAGTGGGGCGCACGGTGAATACTGGATGAGGAACAGATTAAGAGGGGTCCAAGAGATCTCGCTCCCTTACACATATTGTCTTTCTGTCGCAAGATCTTCTCGCTCGTCTTACTTCTGCCCCATTTTCAATTTACATCCTGTCATTTCCTCGCATGGCGCTATTGACGTAAGCAAATCTGAAAAGCATTCTGCTTTCAGACAGGAGGGGCAAATGAAAGAATTCTTATTTCGGAAAGCCCTCCTCGATTTGAAGCGTCTTGTGATAAGGTTGAGAGACCGGCTCGAAAAGCGAACTAGTTAGTCTCTCAGCGAATAGATTAAACTCCTGGTATAATTACAGGTACAGGTTAATGAACAATGACGTAATTTTCTAAACTGAAATGATACTGTACTCGGAAAAAAACTGATTTTCATTTTTTCCAATTTATTCGTTTGATGAAAAGCAAAGTGATCTGGATTAGAAATCAGTGCTGCAATCCGAAAATTTTAATTTTTATCTTTATGCTGGAAATACTTTTTATAACTTTAAACCAAACTCGTTACGAAAATAGGGAAGTTGGTGGAAATACAAAATTAGGTAGTCGCTATCAGTGTCAGTCTTAGGCCATGATATTAGCGGAAAAGCTTGGGCATGACGAAGTCAGCTGGGCTAGGAAAGCATACTTTTAGGACCACAAGGGTAGCGCAAACGGATTTCATTTCTAATCGTGAATGCCTGAAATAGCCGAGAAGAATGGCATAAGAAGTAATGTCCCAATATGCAAACATAAAACACTATTAAAGGATGTTAAGTATAAGTACATATTTCAACGATTGAGGCATCACGAGGGTAAAACAAATATACCTTAGTGATTACTGGCACTCGAAGTCGCGCTTGAAAAGAAAAAAAGACGTATTCAGGTACGATCTTGGGGAAACAATGACGTAACAAATTCTGTGGCAACCATTTTGGTGAGTCACCATCATCATTTTACAACACTTCATCTTTTCTCTTTCCTATATCGCTGTATCTGTTATGCGTATTTGTTCATCTGTGACTCATACAAGAGCTTACCTACACACTCATCTTCTCATACATTTATTACGCATCATTCCATTGGGTCTCTCTTCTGTATATTTACGTGTATTTCCCGAGAATAATACCTCATTTATCAGGAAGAGATTGGTAAAATCCTTGGTGAGGAGTGTAATGTTGTACGGGTGTGAAACGTGGACGTTAAGAAAAGAGGATATTAAAAGATAAGAGGCTTTTGAGATGTGGGTATGGCGTAGAATGGAGAAAGTATGTTGGGTCGATAGAAAAACGAACGTGGAGGTGCTAGAGATGGTTGGGGAGAAAAGGGTAATAATTGAAGTAATTAGAAATCGACAAAAGAAATGAGTGGGTCAAATATTGAGAGGAGAGGGATTATTGAACAAAGCGATCGAGGGAAGAATGTTAGGGAAATACAGAGGGGAAGACAAAGACAGAAGTTGTTAGACGAATTAAGGGGTGGGATAAGTTACCGGGAATTGAAGGAGAGGGAATTAAATAGGGAATGTGGGGGCACATGAACCTACCGAAAGGTAGAACACTTATATATATATATATAACACCTCATTTAATCCTTCCGTCACATATAATTTAAACATCCCTCTTCTGAAACCAGGTTTCCATTCATTTTCTTCGCAAGTGCTTTCCCTACGTCCCATGTTCCTTCCGATGAAAAAAGACGAGCAAGAATAGAGCCAACAACTTGGAGCTCGAAGAAAAGAAATTTATATCGATGTAATTCTTGGTCTCGTAAAAAAAAACTCGGGGATGCACGAATGGCTCTGCAGCGCGGTATAAATTTGAGCGGAAGATCGCTTGATACACGACGAGATTATGTACCGAAGCTGACACGGAAAATGGAGCAAAGAGGAAGATACACGGTCTGGAGAGGACGTGGAAAAAGGAGAACGGCAGGAGTGGTGGAGAATGGAAACTTGGGTAGCTGATGATCCTTCTCTCGATGGAGCAACTGGACTTTAAAACAAGACGGAGAGATGAAGTGAGACTCCTATTTGACGGAGTATTTCTCCTTCTTGAGTCGAACGCCAAGTATCCGAGAGGGGTTCCGGGATGCTGTTTGCTTCGTATTTAAAAACATCTCGGGGAAATTACACGAAATAAGTGCCGACCGAGCCAATGCATCCAGTGAATGATTGCTCGTGCGATGGGAATGAATTCACGGGTGTAATTGACGTCCGAAGGAGGAACCTCTTCGCGATTAATCTTACGCATTCCGATTGGCTTGGATTATATTCTATATTCTGTCATCAAAAGGATGATGCTTGTTAGAAAACATGATAAGACATCTATTTTAGATTGCTCTCTCCGGAATCAATAAATAAATTAAGAAAATAAATCAAAATAAATGATAAAAACGAATAGAATTAGCAAAATAAATAATATGAAATCATTAATGTAAATAAAATAAAATAAAGAATCGATTTAACAAAATAAATAATGAAATTAAATAAAATAAAACAAATAAATAGTGTCTTTATTTTGGACGAAATTTAGACTATGAAGTCACATCATTAAGTACAAATAAAATGTGATTTGAACTTAATAATCAATGATATGAATTAGGTGGTGGATTTAAAAAATCTAAGTGAAAATTTGGAGGAACGAAATGGAATATCTGGTTTAAAACCAGCGTAAGAATATCGATTTAAGCAAGAATCACCGTCTTTCGTTGCATCTCCTTTTTCTAATTGTGGACTTTGTACTGATGAGCTTTTTGGTGAAGTTAAAATCTGACTGAGCGTTCAATTTCTATTCCATTCACCCTCCAGACCAGTGATGTCCAACTGTTTTAATCTATTTGTTTAGTCTTAGTATTGGTTTCGTATTCTTTGGCTATTGGATTGATATAGAATCATTTTAACTCTATTAAATTTTACGTATAAGATCATTGTGCAGCGCTGAAGTAGAATTTTCCATTTTAAAGCATTCTGGTAGAAGAAACTGAAGGGAACTACTTAACTCCTCATTTCATTAGATGATCCTCATTCTCCCCAGGACTTTCGGTAGCTTATAATGGGTGGGTTAACGAACAAACAGGCTTTCTGGCAATACTCTAGAAAGAAATATGAAACACAATAACACCATCCTATGAAAAGGCATGAGATTGTTATAAATTCCAAATGGAGCCATGTATGCAGTTAAAAACCATCCACAAACAAAAAGTATATCGCGATTATGAAAGAATCATATTTAACGGAACCTTTCCCCATTTTCGGACCCTCAAAGCTGGTATTTGCCTACAGAATGGTAAGAAAGAGAGTTCCGAGAAAAAATGAGGTGTAACACCTTGAAAACGCCCATTTCGGGGAGGTCGTTCGGGGAAGAATAAACCTGAAAGGGAATACCTTTGAACAGCCGCTAACACACTAACCATCGTCCGACGAGGTTAGAAACTCGTTTACGATTGGCGAATGAGCAGTCGCTGCAGAGTGGCGTTTCGGTAGCCCATTTCTCACACGATAGTATCTTTTAAACGCCGTTTAGCTCCCGTATACCTGCCCTAGCTTACCTTACGGAGAACCTCCATCAGCTTAATTAAAAAAGGAAAGTAGTCGAAAAAGGCAACGATTTTTCCGGAGTCTGAGAACTCACCAAGGATTTGTTTCCTTCGCGCAAAAAGGCCTCCCGTACAACGAAAACAAACCCGTGGAGCGGATTTTTTTTTCGAAAAAAAAATTCGGCCCTCCATTTGTTTCATTCGATTCACAGCGCCGTTGATTCACAGTTGCTTCCGCGGTCCATTAACATCATTTCGTTTTTCTCTCCTTTTCAGTTAGTTCCTTGTTGAAAATGTGGATGGCGTTAGACGTCCGTTGGCTGTGCAAAAGGGAAAAAAATGAATGGGGAAGACAATGGGGGAGTGGGATAACGAGCTGCGTATACCATTTTGTCGTCGGAGTTTCCATCCGGAGGGTTTCTATTCCTGAGCGAAAGATAAAGCGAATCTATCGAGTGTGATGCGATTGGAAAATGATTCGCGGGGAGAGAGAGAGAAGGCGAATTGCGAATATTTTTTTTTCGGCGGAATTTTTTTCTTCGCACGGGCGCCATCTGCTGCAAATGGATCCTTCAAAGGAGATTTCGGATAAAGAGCATGCGTCGAAGTGGAGAAGGTCGATTCGGCCGAGAAAAAAATCGAGGGCTTTAACCTTCCGCTTATCGACTTCCACGACGGGTAAACTGCGAAAAATTTTCCTTCCCCGACGCTCCGATAGCTCTGCCTTTTTATTCTTTAATTTTACACTCGATTTTCATTGAAATCCGAATGCGTCCCTCTCTTCTTCTTTTCTTTCCGAGCGTAACTAATCCTGTTACGTAATTTTTATCGTAATTGTAACTGAATTCGTCTTTCTTTTTTCTGTTGTTTTTTCCATTATTAACGGGTTGGGTGCAAGACAGGACTACTCTGTCCTGTTATGGTCCGACAATAAAGTCTTGCATGAGCTCATTAGATATATTTGTTTATGAATACATGAGTATAGTGAGCTCTTGGGGGACGACTGTGATGCGGATTCCGATTAGGGAATCAAAATTTGTTATAACTGACACCGGTTAACCGGTTTTTATATATTTCGGGTAAAAATATTAGTAATCTGCTTCGGCTCTTTTTTATATAGTAGCAACTTTCGTGTGTCTATACACCGCTTCTTTGGGATGATTTCCAGTACAGTTTCTGCCTTCCTCAACCCTCAATTATTAAGATTTTCCTCATAAACCAAATCTTTTTGTGCTGTTGTATTTTCTTTTCTCCCCTAATTGTAAATATTAAGTGTAACTCATATATTAACAATAGAGGTTGAGTGGCAGAGAGGGCAACTTGAGCCTAACCTCGCCTTAACAAAGAATTTACTATTCATTAATTTCTTGTTGCTCAATATTGTTTCGGATGTAATTTTACCGTAGTTTTCGCCCTAAAGAGGATCCTTTTACTTTCGTTACGGTTTCTTTTATCTTTATGTACAATTAAAATTTGACTTTGACATATATTTGTTATAATAATAATAATAATAATAATAAACTCTTTATTCGGCGAGGTTAGGCCCATTAGGACCTCTCTTATACCTAACCATTATGGGTACATATGTTAATTACAAACGAGGTGTTATATATACTGCTACTTCATACATAGACTTAGATTACCTTTCGCTAGATATTCTTTTCTTGGTACTTTCCTTCACCAAATTTAGAATGAATATTTTATGGTTTAATGGAAAATTAAACAATAAATTAAGTTTCCATTCTAGTATGGGAAGAATATTGCCTCGGAGGCCCCCGGATAGCCATGCGGGCAACGCATTCAACATCGGCGAAAGTGGCCCCGGGTTCGATTCCCAGTAGGATCCCACATGCGAAATGACGGCTGTCGAAGCACTTTTAACCATACTAACACTAATATTTCCTTGGTTAACAGGTTAATATGATTCTTAGCGCAAAAATGACCGAAAACCGGTTTTCCCAATTCTCCCTTAATTGAAGACTGCGGTCGGTAGTGGGCGCATACGCCATGCTGCGGAACGAATGTCGAGTCCGATTCAATTTGTGTCCGAAAAAAAACGCGGGAAAGGGACGCAAAGCGAGGGAAGTCGTACGAGTGCGAGACAAATATTTCCCTAACAACGAAAATAAAGTTAATTATCCTTCCGACGAGTTAATTTCGGGAAATGGACAGCGGAGAGTTTTCATTACGTCGCTTCTGGTCAGGGCAATTTTTCTCCATTACGAATGAAGATAAATAAGGCGACGAGCGAATCCCGTCCGCTGCGATTATAACTGCTGATGGATAGTGCGTCCCTCGCGATATTAGATTCTTGCAATAACAGGAGCCAGCGTTTACATGCGATGTAATTTGAATCGCAAAGTGTCCTATTCTGCCGATGCGAGGCATATATTAACTCGGTGTTTTTATTTGTGTTCGTGAAATCGGTGTCCGGAGGCTATAGACACTGGCTTGTAGATAATGAAAGAATTCATAAATTAAGGAATGCTAGGAGAACGGCTGCCAACGTTCGTAAATAGGAGAAAAACACACCGGAAACCGAATGCAGTGACACCTAAAGTAACTCTATGAACAAATTTTCGACAAAGACACCCTTGGGCTTCCGAAGCTTGAGCCTTGTGGGCAGCACGCTCGATTCCAGTGAAAGATATGTGATATTTTGTATCGGTTGGGTCCTGTGATCCAGAACGAACTATCTTCGTCACCAGAGGAATGTCTACATAGAAGTGAAGTCGGAATCAAATCAGACATGAAATCACATTATGTTCGTTTAACGCATTCATTGTGACTAAATATAACGGTCAGTTTAAGAATTTTATTGCAGGTTATCATGGAAATGGAAATAAAACCCATGTTGTGCGAATATGCTGGTATATTCTGGTATTATTTAAAGCATCTAATCTACCAAAACCTCTGAGAGCAAATGCCAAGAAAGATATGAACTATAGCCTGAATTTCTAACAGTATAGTCACGAATATGAATAAAGGAATGAATAAATAAATATATTGGCAAGAGTAATGATGTTCAGCAGTGTTTTAATAATCAACCAGCATCTAGAAAATAATTGCTAAATAAAAGTCAATCAATGCTAGCTACAAAATGCCAGCTGGGTTAGGCACCTCCTCTCCTTAGAGCAACCTTCGGTTATCAAACAGCTAAGTAAATAGGTAGTAGTAGTATTGTCAAAGTACTTCGACTGCTAAGGTCATTTCACGTGAGCTCCTACCGCGAATCGAACCCGGGACCACTTTCACCAAAGTCGAAGCGCTGCCAACATGGCTACCAGAAGCCTGGTAAGCAGAGTAGTAAGAGAAATCATCTATAATGAAGATAAATTAGATACAGCCATCATATAACCATCCAAAGAATGAAACTTCATCACCATGAAATGATCAAATCACTGATATCCATCGAAACCCCCTTAAAATCCTCCCTTGCGTTCGAACTCTAATTTAAACTTCTCCCCAACTATTTTGCACACTTCCCGGAGCCGCAGTGGAAAGATCTCGCGCTCCACTCGAGCGAATTTCTTCTTTTTGACAGTTTGACGAATCGAAACACGGATTCGTGAGTTTTTGGTAAAGGGCCCAACCCCATTGTCCTCATAGCAAAACTGCCACGGTCAGCAGATAGCGAACACTTCATCTTTAAGAGGCGGATTGAAGACTCTCTCTCTCAACGAGAGGCACGAAAAAAGGAGCGCGTTGGCGGAAAATATTAATTTCTGTTCGCTTGGATTCCTCCACACGCCTCGGGCCGATCCTCTCACGCCGCCGGCTTACAGGTAACTTTGCGATAACGAGATTTTCGAAAGCTATTAAAAAATAACTCCCCCAGAGAGAGGGTTAATTTTTTTCCGAATATTAAGTTTTTCGAGAATTACTTACCGGTTGATGCATCCCCTATCCCGCTGAGAAATTTTCTACATCGGATTCGCTGTCGGGAAATCGGTCATCCTCACTTTGGCTTCACGTGTTCGAGCACTAGCTCTATGGCTGAAGTCGACGTGTTGAAATAGATATATTAAGTCTCATAGAACGTTGGTAGAATATTAGTTAGATTAAATGGATATGAACCATCTCAAATGTATTTTACATATAACATTCAACGGCTGCGTTAAACCATCTATTTACATTAAAATGTTCGTAGGAAGTTTCAAGGCTTCATCAACCACTAACTTCATTTTAGATCGCGTTTATTTTGTAATACATGTAGAGGGTGTTCTGCAAAGTTTCCGGCCCTAAATTTTTCAGAAATCTTCAGAAAATTTTCAGAAAACATGTCCAGAAATGGTGAAATGTCGGAAACTTTTCAGACCACCCATGTATGTATGCAAATTAATATGCATTACGTCATACTGAAGGAGGTAATTGTTTTCACAGTTGCATAGAAAAAAAGACATGGTGGTTTATAGCTTATGGTTCGGGTCTGTAACTCATAAATTACAGAGAATTCATTTCGAATTGTTTTCACATTGCTAATGCAACTACACTGACTTTGCCAGCATGTATTTATCTTGCAAAAAGAACAGTTTTCGTTTGAGCAAGTATACGATGAATCCTTTTGTTTTGATCCTTCTACCTTTCCTTTGTATAGTCTTTGGTTTAAAGTTGGATTGTTATTTTATTAAGCTATTACTGCAGAACCTTATACCTCAAATCGTACGCTTAAAGTTAACATCTACCAATGGAATACCCCTAAATCGATTTCATTCTTCACCTTTAAGCAGATCCTAAACAAAGAACTCTCTACCTCGCATATCACTATAGTCACCAATACCTTGATTTTCGAGTTACTAGCCATCCGAAAAAACCCACCTGAATAACTATCATATACGGTGACATTTCCGGATTCGACAATTTCCAAACCCAAAATTTATTCTCAACAACGCACAACCGAAGGTTTTAAAGAGCTTAAGCCTCCATTCCGCGAGGCATTCCAGTATTCAGCTTTCCTTTCCTTCCTAGACTCACCTCTCCCAGAAAGGAACGCCTCGGAAATAGGTTCCCTTTTGTCTCCGAGAGTGAAAGGAGACGAAGCAAAGAGAGTTCCAAACGAAAGCGTAAACGCGTTGTCCGAAGGACGAAGTCGTCTACAGCTTTCGCTAACCCTTTTTCTCGGTGGGGACGCTGTTTGGGATGGCGGGGGTGTATGGATCGATATCGAGGGACTGAAAGGGTGAGTGGAAAAAAGGGGAATTTGGTCGTTGAGGGGGCGCGTGTGCCCAGAGCGCCTCCACTCGCTGCCATTTCTTTCCCAAATACGAAGCTGCGATTCCTCGTGGAAATTTCGCTGTCGGTTGCGGATTCCGATGAAGACCGTTCTAACGATTGCGGCGACGGATTTCAATTGCTGGCGGAGTAAATTTTACGCTGTTGCGAGTTACGAGTTAGGTCTTCGGTGGAGCATCTTTCGGGCATACGCCGCACGGTTTTCAATTTCACGTTCTTGAAAGAGTATGTTACGGATGCTATAAAGCCATTACCCAAAAACACAGTTACCAAATGCAGTAAAACTCGGTTAAATGCTCTCGCTTAAGACGTTATCCGGTCTAATACGCGGTTTTCTCTCGGTCCCAGTTCCTTTTACACGAAACACATTCTAAAATACCGCATAAGACGCTCTTATAACCGCTTATAAGGTAGATTTTGATACTATATATTTTGATATTTTAACTCTATTTCGCCTAAATCACGGTTTTCAGTTTAGTTTCAGTCTCTCGAAAAGCGTCTTAACCGGATTTCACTGTGATAGTTACTGTGATTGTTAGATTATTATACTATATTAGATCATTGCGACTTCTTTATGTTACTTTAAATTTTTTTTGTAGAGTGAGCTATTTCAAGAAGTGGTGGTCACGATAGAACACCAAGATAAATGGTGATGGTGGTAACAACCAATTTATAAGTATATTTCGTATATTTCCACTTTGGTTGCTTAAGTTATTCGTAATATTAGTATTAAAGATTAACTATATAGCTATTTCAGTAAGTTACTTCTATACTCCAGGAGACCATATAGTCAGCAAAGCAAAGTTTAACATCTCAATAGGAAGCGAAATACGTTTCATTAGAATGAAGGTAATATACATTGGAAATGTATCTCCTTCGGATGTGTTTAGTCTAAAAACTTTATTTGATCAAATAAAATCGAGGTACATAAAAGCATCAGTCCTGCAGATAAGCAAGGGTAAGGCTAGTTGGAGCGTAGCGTTGTCTCAGTATGCGCAGGACCTTCTCCTGGATAAAATCCACGTCTTCGGGAGGGCAGTAGTCATCCTCGCTGGACCTGAAAGATAAAACCCCCAAAATTAAGCTAAAAATGTACAGCGAATAAGCACCTATTGAAAATTAATTAGTACTTTATCAAGAAAACATGCCAATGGTACAAAAGCATTGCATTTACCTGACGGTTTTGTCCATACCAACATGCATCTTCCATTTCCTTATCAACATGCACTGTTATTTGGGATTGAAAATTCTTCAATGATCGAACTTACATTCATGACCAACATGCAATAAAGGAGGCATGCATTACATTTCCATCTTCATGCCAAAGTAAGCTCTCCAGCAGAGGATAAGATTAACACGTGGACCATGAAAAACACTGGGAATTTACATTCTTTCTTCTGCCTCTGGCAAGTTGAAACAGTTTGATGCCAGTGAGAGATATTCGATAAGAGATTTTAGTTTCGTATTCTTTCGCGATGTTCGGTATGCTTACCTCGAGGGCAGGAGAAAACGAGAGCAGAGATGTTTTCTGAGATGAGATCTCATAATCTAAAATTCATCCGTGCCTTAAAAATCATTGCAGACTTGCGTCTGTTGAAGCATACATCTGCTTCGACGTGAATGAACTAAAGCTTGGGAAGGGAAAATTATGAAAACCGAAACCTTTGGTGAATTTAAAATGCTGATATCTCTGCATAAATTTTTATTACATGTTATCATATGAAATGCGAACTGTTTAATTGAATGTACTCGTAGATATAGGCAGTGAACGTTGCCGCATAGTCGGATGAGCTTACACGCAATTACCTGCAAAATATCCCATACGGCATTTTGCTGGATAGCTTAGTTGGCTAAAGCAGCCACCCGGATAGATGAAGATCCCGGGTTTAAGTCCTGGTCCCGTCAAAATTTTTTTATGTCCGTTCCTCTTTGGGATCGGTCGATTTAAAGCAAATCGCAGTATTTTATAGTCGAACATTTTTCTTCGGCTCACACACAAGCAATATAGGCCTATGATATTATAGCTATGTATTCCATCTTTTTTATTTTCACTCGTTATTTTGATAATCTCAAGTTATTCAGTTCAGTTATTGATGAATATCTCAGGTTATTTCACTAATTTCAAATCTGCAGCATATCGTCATGGTGATCTACGATAAGGATTTCTACATCTTAGTTTGAAGATTTCCGAAAATTTAATTTAGTGCTGACGTCCCATTCATTGGTTCGCCCTGAGGCGGATGCCTCACCACCTTGCTACCTGAAAACATGCTGGCTGATACCCTAATCTACTCTACCACTACTTATAGCGAAAATCACACGACTTCTGTGGCTACCTGGTTACTTTCTTTGTTATTTAAACGTAAACTAAGACTTAATTGGTTTAATGTGGGAATACCTGCACCTACCAAGATTGCTGATCTAATAGCTGATCAATTGCCCAAGATTTACAATTGAATACAGCCAGATGGAAGGAATACTACACCCATTTCGCTTAACTCCCGTCTTCAGTACCCCAGCCACGGGGAACGGGATGGCATTACCGAACATAAGTTGGCTCCATTCCCGGCATTTATTCACGTAACGACGATTAAACCCGCTACGTCCGTTATTCCCCGTGCTTGTTCCAAAGGAGCCACTTACACCAAGAAACGAACGGGAGAGAGAAAAAAGGGCATCGGAGAAGGAAATGGCGAGGCGTGGGCGAAGAGTCTTCCTAGGGAGAAAGAGAATAAATTATGGAGCATTAAAAAGCCTTGATATTTACAGGACGGGAGGCCATAAGCGAATTCTCGGAGAAAAAAGGAAGACGGGGGCAAATTATATAATAGCAATCGCCTTCCACGCATGCTGAGATAATGGAGATTCTCCGAAAACTGCTTTTAATAATCTCATTTGTGTTTTTCCCCCTCAGGTAATTTAACTTCCAGCGTTTATGGAGAGAGGACAAGGATAATGGGAATTCGACTTCGAATTTCCTCCTCCTTTTTTTTCGCTCTATTATCGAAGCAAAGGGCGGGAGCTGGTTCGGAAGCAGAATGGCCTCGGAGAAAGAGTTAATTGGTACAGCCACGCTTATTAAGGCGGAGGACATGCGAGGATGCGACGTGTTCCTTCCGCGGATTCATTGCAGTAATTGTCGCCTGTTTATTCGAATCGAGGCCTTGAGGGAGTCCGCAGTGATGCTCGAGAAGGCGAAATGGACGTATCCGTTTCGATCCGTGCAGTTTCAGCAATTAGAAAGACGCTAATGAAGACGCGATTTAAATGTGAATTTTTCGCTGAAAGATGACGATTTTTCGCCACGGTATGGCCTCAGCTCATTAGTCCTCAAATGAACGTTTTCATTCGTGTTCTCTGGGTTGGACTTCTGCTTTGCGACCTATTTTTCAATAGAACTACCTCGCAGGTCCATGCAGGTAGAAAAATAAACTTCCCAATGTTTATCGCACATAACAAGGAATGGGTAATGGGTGGTTTTGCACGTAAGGGCGTGCACCCAGGAAAAATCCCAAGGAAGAATAGACTTGAAAAAAGTCCGACGGGACCGGGAATCGAACCCGGGTCTCCCGATTGCCGGTCGGGTGCTCCGTCCGTTGAGCTATCTCGCCGGAATATTCTCTCAATCTTTTTTCAAGTCTATTCTTCCTTGGGATTTATCGCACATATAAATAGAGACTATTTAAGTAAATTTTATAGAAATATAAACGAGATGAATATAAAATATATTGTTTAATTTCTCTAAGAAACCTCAATTATGAGCTATAAAAATACTCAACGATCACAGACACAAACGACGAACGTAGACAGTCATTCTCTAATCGGAAAATCAGGTTCGCCGGGATTCGAACCCAGGACCGTGAGGTTAAAGCACTAGCACCGCGGTTGTTGGAGTGGTTAGGTATACCTATAACATTGGTAACGGAGTCAAAACGAATTAAATGAGATCAAAGTTGTGATAAATTTCAAACAAAGGTAATATGTTCTTTGCAAATAGGGTCTACCATACGTAGAGGTGTCTGTCACGTGGTTAAGGGACAACTGATATATTTTGAATTGTCACCACTAGGTTCAAAGAAAATAATTATTCTAACATACATAATTGACTGAAAAAGAAAGATCCACATATAAATGACGATCGATTGGTTGGGCAATCTCGTTACGAACGATTAATACATAACACAATTAAATTTCTTCCTGTATCTACTACAAAGAGAAATCTTAAGATTAAAAATTATGGTATAACGAACATAAAAAATTATCTGTGGATATTGATTTATTCAGGTAGTTACATTTACTCTGTAGAAATTCCAGAATATTCTCGTTATACAGGTAGTGTCTGAAATTACCTTAAACATGAATTCAATGAGCATGATAATATTTTCGTATTTAAGCAATAAACTTGTGTTTGCGTATAGAGTCTATGTGATTAGGTCAAATCCACAATGCCTCAGAAAATGAATTAACATTTCCCAAAAACTAAATTTCATTCCGAAAATTGCGTAACCCATCGATGCATTAACACACTGCTAAAAGAGGGAATTTGTTATTTAGTCGTGGAGAGATTTATGTAACCTCTATGCATATCTGTACTGATATGCATAAGCAGAATATCTGGCAACTGCTAGCGCTGGACTCGTCTCAAACCTTTCCTCAAGAAGAAACTTGGATGGAAAAATTATGGATAAGCCGAAAGAAAAGGAGAAGTATTACGAATCAATTTAAACTTCGTCCAGGAGGTACATTAATATTCAAGAGAAGCCCGGAGAAAATTGGCGATCTAAATACATGCGCTGAATATATAAGGCTAGTCTCTGAAACGAGTGTTAGGAAGGAAAGAAATGAAATTACAAGACGAAGTCTAGAGAATTAACGCTAGATCATATGCACTTCATTACGAACTCCTAAATTATTTCAGAGAATAGAGGTCCATACTTTGAAAAACGAGTTTTGCGAATGACATACCGTAATGGAAGTGCGTTAGTAGTAGAAGTTGCAAAAGGGCTTACAAATATTCATATTTAATTATTTTCTACCCTTGGATTAAGACTCGCTTAGACGATAATATTTCGGAAAATTCTCCTTCCAAAACCGCGAAGTCAGGGAACACAATCACTTATAATTATTAATATTTTGAAAGATATATCTACGACTGAAATCACATGCAGTAACGGCTCCATAACATGTCGTTGTTCATTCAAAATTCTATTCTGTTTGATTGTTGTAACCGTGCCTGCAAGATGGGTAGGCATTTTTTTTACTTCTTGATTCAGCCTGCATTTATATAGGCCCATAAGGCTTTACAAAATATCGATTGAAGTATTTTTCAATCTCTTTGAAACCAGCAGTCATCTGTCCCACTTATTAATGCAGTATTAAAAAAACGTGACTTAATTTTTAACTATGCATATGATTGACAATGGATTCCCCTCTTTTAAGTTTTTCAAATGGAAAACGAACGATGATTATAATAAGAAATGCAACGTCGTCCACGGACATTAAGTTCTTGGGGATTTCTTGCGAATAGCGTTTGGAACATAGAACTTCCTCGTGGGTGACTTCGGGAACCGCTAGACTATATAATGATAATGAAGTGTCGTACGACTTCTGAAAATCCATTTGAGTTGATCAACCTTTCTATGTTACTCGCACATACATAGGAAGAATATTTTTGACAGAATAACCAAATAGATTCACATCTGTCAGTACAAAATTCAGCCCGGATACCAGTTTTAACCTCGCTCTATGCAACATTAGGTATAGAGGGAATACAAAAGAGGAAATGAGGCATACTAGGTTAGGTAAGAGGTGAATTAGTTTGCTCCCGAGGCTTTCTTAGTGAAACTGAACGCTGTGTGCCGTAAAAATCCACGTGATTACCGTAAAAATTCACAATGACCCTATGAATGACACTTTTCAATTCAATAAGTTTTGAGACAGATGAGTACTATTACTTAGCATAACTCCTGCCTCAGTACCTTCAAATCAGTGCCATACTGAGACAAAAGTATATGACAGATACATCTTATCCTTCACCAAAAGACAACTGAATCATGTTCCTTTCCTCAAGATACAGAATCAAGAATAGTTTGACATAAAGGTGAAAAAGAACTCAGTATCAAATTCTACGGACCACCTGACGAACAGACCTCATCTCGAACCCCTCAGAGGGGAAATCATGAATCGAATATTCAAACACCTTACTCGTGCGACTCAAAACCTGGCCGTGAATCTGGAAGTTGAGTCTTTTCAATGGACGGATGGGAAAACCTGCAGTGTGGCAGAAGAAGCGGACTGCAACGGGATGTGTTTAGGGGGAGATGAAGCTTCGCAGGGCGAGGCTAGGGTCGATAGGGTTACAGTGGGGAAGAGTGGGGAGGAAACGGTATATAGAGAGAAGGGTTATGGAGAAGACGAGCAGAGATTGCTGTACACAATGGAAGTGAGGGAGGAACTTCCTCGAGTGCCGAGGAAAACGAATAAGGAATGGAGAAAGGAGTTTTTACTCGCCATCGATTCGGTTCGCCACCCCGCTCGCAGATGGCGCCCTTTTCGCGCGTTACGTTTTTGACCCAATGGGACCGCTGTGGAGTGCACGCAACGCGGAATCTGACTGAGATGATCTTCTTTGGGAAGTACCGATAGGATTCATGTCCATCCACGTTGAAGAAAAAACCACCAGGAATTTAAAACGTAGGCTTTCGCCTTACGTTGATTGGTTTTTGGGCTTCGCGGCGTCGTCTTACGTCATCGGACGTTTTACCGACACTAATGTGGGCTTCTCAGGAAGCTACTGTGAGTTAAATTGTTTTCTAATTGTCAATATGGAAGAAACGTGGATTATAATCCCAGAATTTTTGCTACGCATTTTAAACTACGGCTCGCTTGGATTCCATGGGTTAATTTTTCGTCGACTGGTCTTTCTACATTTCGCCGACACTACTGAACCCTTCCTCGGGACACAAACGCAAGTTTAGCTGTCTCCAACTACAACTAAACTTAAAAATATTAATTTTAATAACCAATACTGTGACTACACAAGTACCAGTCATATAAAAAAGTGTAGGCGAAACGTCCGAATACTTAGACGACACTACGAAGCAGAATAAAATCCATCCCAGCAGAAGATTTATTACAACGAAAGAAAAAAATACTCTAATCACAAAACAGAAGTGTCGGCGTAACGTCCGAATACTTCGACTACGCTACGAAGCCGGGTAAAACCAACCCCAGCAGGAATTTATTGCTACGAAAGAAAAAAAAATAAATCAAAAAATCCTGAGGAGCAGTACAAGGCGTACGGGACAAGTTTGTTTATGGCGGATGAGCGCAGTCGTCAATTTTCCATCTGCCAAGTCACGTGTTTAATGAGAGCCGATCAAGAGGAGATGAATGGGTGAAGAAATCGCAGGAGACTGCGGAAGACGAGGAACGACTTGGGAGACGAATTATGCATGGCGAGGAATTTGAAGAGAAGGAGATACAACGAATGCGCTAATCCGAAGATTGATTACGCAGGGTGCTGTTCGAAGACTTCTTCGGGTTTTGATCAATGGTTTGCAGATCGAATGAAACCCCTTCGAGAGCCAAATTTGGAAGGGGTAATTGGATTCATGCTATACATAGCAGGACTTAAATCATTAAGGTGGCTAAATTAATCATTTCTGTTTTTTTACGTGAAAGAAATGAGGTAGCCAAAGAGGCTGTTTGGATGCGAGTCACTTGGGGTTACTAAACGTTTAGCTGGTGGGCATCAATAGTTTAGTCTAAGGCAAATGTTTAGATCATCCCTAGCCGATGAGGCTAATGTTATCAATGGTTTGGAGAGTGAAATGGCCTTATTCTCGGAGTTTCACTTGTGATGCAATTTACTTGATCTGTTCAATGGTTTCATATATTTATACGTAATTATATCGCTACAGTCAAATACTCAAGACTGTTTACACTGGATACATTTTTCATTTGGTATAGTAAGAAATTATATTTGTAAATGATCTTATAGACTACACTCATCCAAATACGTCTTCCAGATAAATAAATGCAAAAATGTTTAATTTTTTGAGAAAAGACTGCAGTATCCTACAGGACTTAGGTACTATATTTCAACAGCAGAGGAGTGAAGAATAATTTTTAAGAGTCGTTTAAAATGAGAGCATTCGGTTTTTTGCAAATACTAATAGTATAAATTTAGAAAGTTAATAGGTAACAATATTATACGTATATGTTCATGTTGAAAACTTGTCTTCTTTTTTGCTATTGAATTATTTTCTTATACATAGTTGTTTAGCCCCAAAGATGTATAAGAGCGAAATGTAAAATAGTATGGGAAATACGACACATGCTGTGAAAACTTGGTGTACGAGCCACTATGCGGAAGAAAGATACCTTCTTGAAAAACACAAACTTAATCCTGAAATTATTTTTTACATCCTCCTCTCATCTCCATCTCCTTAAGTAGCACAGAGCCTGTGGCAGTTGATTCAATGGAAGGTTGACAACCATAAAAGAGAATTTTTCATTATTTCTTTCCAGAGATGGATAGCCAACCTCTGATGAGAACGATTCTGATCGAAGATTAGGTATCGAAATGGTCCAGCCATATTGGTCCACCTTAAATTTTATCTTTAATTATATTTATGATAGCTAGTACTTTCTTCCTCGAACAGTAAGACTAAGATATACAATCTTTCGTCCTTTCACTACAAACACTCTTTCCCTTCCAACCCCCATAATCTCAAACACGATATATTTGACAAACATAACTTCCCAGCATAATATTCAAACACGCAATTTCCTTCAGGAATGGATCCCACCAGCCCCCGACCCAACCTCACCTGGGAAAAACCTCATCCTTAGACCGAGATCGCTCTGGAGCAGAAGAGGAAACGAGAAAAGGAAGGGCGAAGCCAAATTATAACAAATTCCCCGAAAAAATCCACTTCTCCTTTACGTCTTTTTGGAGTCGACAGATGCTCCTGAGAGAGAGAGAGAGAGGGAGTCCAATTTACTCGGCTCGATTTGAGTCGCTGATCGAAGATTATTAGCAAGTCTAATGATCGACGGAATAAGTAAAAACGAGAGAGAGCACTCGATTCTTTTTTGCCCTCGCATATATAGGGGAGAAAATGGAGAGAGAGAGAGAGATAAGAGAGGGAGTAAACATCCCATCCTCTTGTCCATTAGACGCTGCCCCTTTTACTCTACGCAATCCCCTCCAAAGTTCCGCGGTATAAATTGGGCCCGCGCCCCCCTCCTGGAATACTCCGCCTATCCTAGCTACGGGGGAAGCCACTTTAAAAGATGAAAAAGACCTGAAGAGAAAATACAGTGAAACCCGGTTAAGACGCTTTTCGAGGGACCAAGCGAAAACCGCGTCTTAAGCGGGATATCATAATACACATTTGTGTAATGTTGGTGGCAATACATTATATTTTGGAAGAGGAAATACAGTAAGATTCGGTTAAGAATTTTTTCAGAGGATCAAGCAAAAACCGCGTCTTAAGCGGGATAGCGTAATATCCGGGTTGTGTAATATTGTTTCCATTACACTATATTTTGGAAGAGGAAATACAGTGAAATCCGGTTAAGAAATTTTTCGGGGGACCAAGCAAAAACCGCGTCTTAAGCAGGATAGCGTCATAACCGGGTTGTGCAATGCTGCTTATATTTTGGAAGAATGGTCTGCTTCTCGCATAAGAAAAGCGTCGCAGTTATATAATTTTGGCCATTCTCACTCAACGATGAACCAGTTTTTACCTTATGGACAATTAGGGAAAATAACGATTTTTTAACAGCAGTGAAAGGGAATCACGATCTTTCCAAGACTACGCTCAACAGCCCACGAAACATTCATTTTCTGTTATTTTTCGATATGTTTAATCCAAGTTCTGCAGTGACTAAAAAAGTGATAGAGAAGATCTTACTCTGTTTCAGAGTTCGTATCGGCTCCGACTATAGATAGCTGTCATTAAGCTATACAAAAAAACGATGTAGATGTTGTAAAATAAATTTGGTCTATCGAATGAGGCGAAGGATTGGCTGAAGCGGGTTGCAGTGCATCTTGAGAAGAGAAAAATCCGCGTCTTAACCGGGAGGGGGGCGTTTTAAGCAGTAATATTACGATTGTAGAAGAAGTGAAAAATAGTGACTTGACTGGGACTCGAACCCAGGTCTCCCACTTTTCCGGGCAGGTGTTCTAAACCACTGAACTACCAAGCAACGCTCTTCTTTATTTTTTAAACGGGATTTTTTTATGAGTAAGGAAGTTGTGGCCCACCTAGAGGCACCAACCAACCCTAGAAAATACCTGCCCGGGAAGTATGAGACCTGGGTTCGAGTCCCGGGAAAGTCACTATTTTTCCCTTTCTACAACCTTGAGATTGCACACTTACTCGAGCTAACTCAAACTTCATTACCAACACTAATTTTACCATTCGTCTCGTGCGAAAGGGACGGTAAGAAAACCGCCCCTTAAGCGGTAGCCTCTTAACCGGGAGCTTCTTAAACGGGTTTCACTACACCCGAAAAATCTCCCTGACACGGTTTCGATCGGGGAGGGAAATTACTAGGGCCACGCCTAGAAAAAATCGAGGGGGAAAATAACAAAAAAATGGGGGGGCTTCTTTTTCCCCTCTGCCACCCCCGACGGGTCCACCCCTCTCTCCGCACACCCCGAAAAAAAAATCCTCCCTTCTTTCCTGTATCCACAGCGGTCCCCATTGGTTGGCTCGGCGTGGTGGGGAGTAGAGGGGGTGGAGCCTAAGAAGAGGACCCCCGTGGGGGAGGGGACGCTGAGGGGGAGAGGAAACGAGGGTGAGAGTGAAGCGTTCCCCCCTTTTTTCTGATGTGAAGGTGTCCGCGGAGTTCTTAAACGTTGGAGCCGAGCAATCAATCCGGCGGAATTTTCTTCCGAATGCGGAGGAAAAGATCGTCTTCTTTTGATCGTCCTGATGCGTCGCCCGTGAAAGTATTTCCGTCGCCCCTTTTTCTCCGTGGAGTAAAGCGACGGCTTTGATCGTTATGAAATTCCTTTTCTCTGGAAAATGGTGGAATCGGGAAATTATTCGAACCGCTGGTCGGCGTGGTGGTGTGAGAGTCACTCGGAAGGTTGCTCTCGAAAGCGTCGACACCACGGATTATGACCACATCTGTCAATACGATAAAAGCTGATTTATATGAATAATACTGATCTCTATCCATGAATTGCGATAAAGTTGGACTGTTACAGCGTTGGAGTAATTTATATCATTTGGAAAACTCCCGAAGAGGAAAAACGAAGAATTTTGAAGGCATTTGTTGCTCATTTTCCGCAAGATTCGCCAAAATCTCCACCGGCTTCTGCGCAGATCGGTTATCAAAAGGACCTAATGATGGATGGATTTGGACTCGTGACCTTCCACCCAATTGAAACTAATTCGATTGGTTTTATGTTATGAAAGAGCTCCTACAGGATTTAAAAAAAAGCAAAATTTTTTGATATTATAACAAGAACGGAGTTTCAAGAGAAAGGATCTTCCTAAAATATTGCGGTAGTTATTCTGAAAAATATATTGATTCCCGACTTCGACGTAATCAACTCCCTTTCAATTGAGTGCACCTGACAGGTTTACTAATAATATGCCTTTTTTCTACTTCTCATCTCCAAGG
Organism: Pachydiplax longipennis; assembly: GCA_036926295.1. NCBI lineage: Eukaryota > Metazoa > Arthropoda > Insecta > Odonata > Libellulidae > Pachydiplax > Pachydiplax longipennis. The sequence goes on along the minus strand of JAVFKF010000009.1, from coordinate 38,000,422 downwards.
TCAAACTTAACATTCGAAAAATACTACTCCTGATTGTTCCTGATGAACTTTTTCAAATTTCTGAAAATGTATAATATTTGATGAAAATCCCTGACTATAACCAGCTTAACGCCGTGCTGAGAAGGTAAGCGTTAAGTGAATTAGTGTTAAGCAGGTTCATAATTGAATGAGCGGCAGAATAGACTACATTTCGTAAGGTGTGGTGTAATAAAACGGGATTAGCCATATCTTTTGTTAGTAGATTACTTTCGCTATGCATTAAAAATGAAAGAATGAAGCAATAAATTAATCATACAGCAATAATGAATAAAAATAAATTGATGAGAAGATAATAGTAAAATCAATGCTAAATAATAATGTATATAAAATAATAATAAAGATAAGGCATGATATAATAATAGAACAACTACAGTTTGAAAGTTTTTTTCATACGGGATGTGATATTAATAGAAGAATTACAGTTTAAAATTTCGTTTCATCCTAAGAGGGCAAGCACATAAGCAGCTATTCCAGGTAAAAATATTCGAGATATTTTCGTAACAAAATTAAAAGAATCGCGCATGAAATTCAACGAGGAGCGACCCTTTCCCCATTTCGAATCGTGATGAATACATTATCAAAACATCACGAACCTCGAGTCCGCACTCAAAAATCTAACAAACGAGAGATTTCGACCAAAAACTGAAGCAGCTACTTTTGGGGGGAAAAGCGTACATTCCGAAACAAAAAAATTCTCGGGTGAACGAGGACGCCCTCCACGCTGCAACGTTGCAGCGCACATTTCTTTAGAAAACATTCCCACGGAGCTCCTGACTCTTTTGTGCCGAATCATGGAGACCGCGTGCGTCCACAAGAGATGAGCGCAAACGTGGAAGAGTTCGGGAGGTATCGGCGCGAGCTGGTGAAGGGCATCGCCCAAACTAAAATTCATTTCACCCTCCGGTGTACGTACTTCACCGCTGCACAGTGCCGTTTCCAAATCACGCTGCACGCGAAAAATACCCTCGAGCATTTCCGAAAAAACGAGAGTAAAGCGATAGAAGTAAAGCCTTAATTCCGCCTGAATGCCCCACGTATTTATATAAGCGAGCGAGTAAAAAAAAACTCGGGTCCACTTTTGTTATCATTTTGGCAGGCAGATATGGCATTTAAAACCGCAATGAGCTACTATCTGCATCCTCTTTTGCAATTGGACGCATGCGCTGTTGAGGATGAAAAGGATGGATGGGGCTAGGGTGAAGATGGGGGGGCTGGAGTGAAGAGAGAGGGGGGGCTGGATGAATCGGGGGGACTATGCTGGCGTCCACATGAACGCCTACATCCCAACTCCTGATCAAAAAAGGGGGGAGTGGAGCCTCCACAGTGGTCAGTGGTCAGCTGCGGTGGACCTCTATAGAAATTGACCACCGATGCAACGAGTTGGAGGAGGATATACCACAGAGGGGAGGGTGCAGAGCACCTTGCAGTCGATGGCGCAGAGGGAAGGAGCGGCGGGGGGAAGATAATGAAAGATGAGGTGGGAGCAGAAATGGAAGCAAATGGAATATGACACAAGGGACGCATTACGGAAGGCAGAGTTACATAAACTCGAAACTGCGGTATCCATCGCTGAAAGGAGTGGTACAGGGCTTGTTCAAGAACTTGGATCGCGCTGTCATGCGACTCGTAATCAACGTGCTACCTGCGGAACTAGGTCTAATTTAGCGTGGAAACTCTTGGCTGTATCGGGAAAGCGAACAATAATCCGTAACGCGAAACGAGTGCGCGATCTAAAAGCTTGACGATTTCGACGACTCCGTACTTACGTTCATGAATGAATGCCACCATACGGTGCATGATGCTGTTCCATATCACTGTTTTTCTCCATGAATAAACATCTTCCTTTCTTTCCCATACTTATGCCATTTCATGAGCCTGTTTTCATAATGTATTAACTGACATGTGAATATTCTTTCTCATACTTAAGTCTTATTTAATGTGCCTGTTTTCTTGATGTATTAACTGACCTGTGAATATGTATACCTTAACAGAATTTAAACTCCATTATGAGAGTCTTTTACTATGGGTGGGACAATAGATGGGAGTTTTCAGCTCTATTTTTACCCAAGATGTTTGTATGTATGAATGTGTATATCATTGGTACACTTCTAATTTATGATCTACTAGCCAGTATGTGATAGTCCATCGTGATTCTACTTTCTAAAACCTGACAGTATTCTACTATTATATCATTGGTTTGATTTGGTTGTCTAGCTAAATAAAATAGTCCTTTTAGGGTTGCCTACATCAATATAATTCTGCCACTGTATTAATAAAATAGTCGGGCTTTGAGCAAATACATTTGTTTCAATTTAAGTAAAGATAATAACTATCAAGAGTGTGTTGCGAGTAAAAGTTTTATCGATCTTTTAGGGATGTAATAATGAAGCTAAATAACGTTGATATAGTACAAATTCTTACGTAATATATGCTTAAGAAAACTGAAAAAAGAGGAAACATCCGCCAGGGGATTGCAGGAAGAAAATTAGAGATGACAGCAGAGTACCCGATGAATTATGATGAATATGGATGCATTTTGGGTCTCAATCAAACATGAAAAATAAACTAATCCCCTTTTTCTCATCCCCTAAAGTGAACTAACAAAGTATTAGTGACAACTTCCTTGGATGAGAATTACAGCAAAGGAATGCAAATGTGTATAAACTTTACCAATTACGACTTTGTGCACAAATGATCAGCAACGTAGGGGAAACGGTGGTGTGTTGAGAAGAGCCACGTTACCACTGAGGTTAAATTCATTAGAGCTGAGATCATTTTCGAGATTTTTGAAACTTTTACGATTCTTCGTCCCGCAAAGAAGTATCCGCGTTTACGAGCGGGTATAAAACGCAAACTGGATGATGTTTCATTCTAAAACAAATGTATAAGGTATGATTACGCTTTATGCCTTCAGAGAAAGATAGGCTGGGTAATAACATACGTCCCTTGTGGATACTAGCTCTTGATATCACCTCTCTCAAAATGAATTAAAAGGCAGTTTCGATCCGAGGTATGCCCGAAATTTGGTTAAAATATTATTTGCATTCGGAGGAGATGGTGAACTGAAGTACGCCCAGTTCTAAAATGTCCCTATTACTTACAATAACAGATCACCATGAACATATTTTGGGCCCTGCATCATACAGAATGATATCTTTTCGTAGCATTGTTGAGATAGAAATATATGGAAATGAAGAACTTAACGTCAAAGATTCTGCTTACCTCACTTATATACTACTACAGCTTATGCAACCAGAAATTACAGAGATACTGATAAAGTAGATAACATTACCAGGAATAAAGAAATAAGCTGAAGTCTTCTTCATTTCAAGTAAAAGTAAAGCCTAACGTTTCTTAACAACTCTTTCCAGATGTCGTGATTTAATTATTGTAAATAAGTATCATTATAAAATATGGTATGGTAAATAATATCATTATAAAAATCATACTGATACAATAGCAATACTTTACTCATCAGTGACTGATTGTTATATAGATATGATAATGTTAACTTTTTCCAAAAGTTTCAATTAATCACCGCGAAATGAAACTTAAGTGTGGTTTCGTAACTTTCCCAGGAAGCCAGAAGAAAAGGTAAGTAATCGTTAAAAATGCACATAATATCGCAAATAAGACAAATTAAAGATAAAAACAAAAGGAATCAGAGCATTTAAAATGGAAAAAGCCATGTGAAAAATATGGTTTAGAAAATTATAGCAAATATTTTCACCGTAAAAGGATGTCACCAAGTTATGCTTGATACAGATGATTTTAATTATAAAATATTTTGTTAGTTTAAAAATAAAATTACAATCAAATTGTCATTCTTTTGAATAAACACTAGGGTTAATGGTTTGCCGTATTTTAAAATCCTAATAGATCAATGGATGACAATAGACATAATATAAGTATGCTATTATTCTATGAGGAATAATAAACTTAACAATAAAATATTTGGAAAAACATTCTCCCGAGACACCGAAAAAAATCGTACTTCTAATTCCTAATTAGTCGTATGAAGCCTTCCTTAAGCAAAGGAGTCATAGATGCTATGAATAGAGAGTAAGCAAGTCACTGCTGTAAATGAGTGGCGTCAAGACCGAGTTTATCGATGCAGGAAAATGAATGTTTGGATGGAGACGGAAAAAAGTGAAAGTGAAATGTGGAAAGAGATTGGTTAGGTGGGTAAAAAAGAGGACGTATTAAAGAGTGAAAGAGGGAGAAAGGTGAGTGAAAGGGAGGGAAAGAGTGCGTGAGGGGATAAAAGAGGATGAAAAGTGAAAGGGCAGAGAGAGGGATAATCGATTGTTTACTGTCTACTTTGCAGCGCACGATTTTTGCATCGACAGCGAAAGTTCTTTTTTTTACGGGTTGTGACGTTAATCCCTCGCTATTCATTTTGGAATCGTTCTTAAAAAAGGGTGCCTCGTGGGTTTTTATGCCTTGAAATGATGCCTGTAGGACTCCTTAAACAGTTTTGCGAACAATACTCGAGCGTTATTACGCGTTATTCTCACTGTGTTTTTTTTTCGGTGATTCTTGTTAATTTATTTTCACTAAAATTTCGCATATTTCACTCGAGTGAAGTTTAAGGAATAAGATGGGTTGGAATATTCAGTGCTCAACTTTTACTGTAAACGAGACTGTAAGTTCGAACAAGATGCTTTGAGAACGTATGCACCGTATGAAGAATGGAATTTTTGACGAAAATTTGAAGATGAATAATTACGGTAATTATGGAAATAACGAGTGTTTCTGATAACAGAAAAGTTAGTTTATTTTTATATTTAATGATATATTTTATTCCAAAATATTTTAGTATGGTTTTATTTTATACATTTTTATTTCATGTAATTATATTAAATGTAATCTTAATTTTTATTGTTTAGTTTCATATATTATATTTGATATAATTTAACTGCTCTCATGACATTCTAATATACTTCGTACTAGTAGTTTCCAGTGGCACTTTCGATTCAATGTTCATTGTTAACAAATATTGGGTTAAATTAATGGTTCAACTGAAATATTATCGGTAAATTCCGATCGTCATATTTGATGCATGCATTTTTCCCCTAAAACAGAGGAAAAAATTTCCCTTCTGAGAAATAATAAGCTTAATAGATCAAGAAAACAATTCCATCATAACGTCCTTTTCTCGATAGCAAGACCGTCATTTGGAGCCACAAATGGCTTCCCTCAAAAAAAAAAATAAAAGAATCAGCGGTAATTAGTACTACCCCCTCGGCGATATGCAACAAAAACTTTTACGACATCATTTCCCGAGAGATTCCATAGTGGTTTCACCCTCTGATGTTTATCAATAAGGATAAAACAATAACAATCTAAGCCACTCGTAGTAATTAGCGATCATTATTCGGCACAAACTATAAAAAAACAGTCCATTCCGAGGCAGTTACCTTTATCGTCAGATCTCTTTGAATCGGTCGAACCACTGCAGAAATGCAAGAAGCACATTTATGACCGATATTTCGGCCCTTTGCGGCGATAAGATTCTTATTTGGATATTCCCCCTAAAATAATTACGAAGGAAAACAGTCCAAAACGTCGGAAATTACCCATGAAGGTAGGCAACCCATCTCGCGGACTCCAGCCTCTTTAGTGCGATAACCCCAAAACTAATAGGATCTCCGTTATATCTCATTCACAACGGCAGATCTATGTAATCGTAAAGAATAACAAGGGTGGACTACGGTATCGCTTCTTTTTTCCACGATTTAATCTGCGTCACGTTTTGGGGAGATCGCATTTTGAGCGTTCGTATTTTTTTGGAGAACGCTTTTCGAGTGATAATGTCGCCGTATCGGGGAACTCGAGACTTTTAAGGAATCGGCAACGTTCTCAAGAGCCGAATTTAGCAAGAATTTCGCCATCAGACCATATCGAATCGATATCAGAAACGCAAAGGTCATCGAGGGAGAGCGTGAAACGTGGCGTGGCGGCGACAAAATAGAAATAATGATGGTGAAGGAGATATAGAGAGAGAGGGTGAAAGGTAGAGAGGGTAGAACAAACAAAAGGCAATACAGAGGTATCATTTCGCAGCAAAGAGGGCGGTGGGGTTTCAGAATTGGAACGCCTAGAAAGGAGAGGAAAATTATAGGAAAGTACGATAATCCCGACACGGAATAACTCGTTTGCCTAAGATACTGTGATAAAAAGAATTATGATATCACAATGTATACTAATCAGTGGTAGCGGCTCCCTTCAGCTAATTATTACTATTTGGGATAAGGAATCTCTTCTATTCTACTTTATTTGTGGTTCTCCTCACTTTCTTTACCTTGCAAAAGTGTTTCGTTTCCATATATATTTTCTTATGTTTTTTAATCATTTGATAAATTTGAGAACCTTGATAAATTTTTCAAGCGCAAAATGGTACGAGACTATTCCCACATAAAAGTTATCGTATTTTCCCATGCATTGAACGTAATCATTTATATGATGTAGTATGTTTTATAGAACCCGAAATCTGGACAAAAATAGCAATTATCTACGCAAACTTAAAGTAACAAGTGAGCATCAATGAGCATCAAGAAAACGAGCGAGAAAATAAACTCACATACTATTAGCAACAACTTTCGTAACGTAGTGGTCTGTACAGCTATTTGAAGTATTTGATGCAGTAATTTGAATAAATCCACTACCATTGTATTCATTATGGAGCCCGAATTCTTCGAAGCATAGAACGTCTTATGCAACGGAAAGCACATTATTTTTGAGCACTTCCACTACTATTCAATAACTTAAAAGCTTACCAATTTCACATAACGACGCCACGTTTTATTGAGGCAATCCTTCGGAAGGTAGGGTCTCCAATTGAAAGGAGAAACAATTTGAATAATCTTGAGAAGAGTGAGACTGATGATGGCTGTGTACGTCGAAGCTGGTCGAAACCAGTCAGAAAGATAATATTTTTAATTTAATATTTGTTAAGGATCACAGAATAGCATTCCTGATCCACAATTATTTGTGCTCATGCCATTTTTTTATCCTTGCCTCAATTTTCCTGTTAGATGCTAAAGGTTTCAGCTGTTATAGTGTTTAGAATACGGTACGGAAATTACAGAACTAATGACATAGTTATTTCGCGGAGATGACAGAGGAAGATGATACTGTCCTTCAAAAATTTTCTAAGTCGGGAATATGAAGAAGTTGTAAAGGAAAACGTTGTGTTGGTAGCGTAATATATGAGTATTAAATAATTAATAATAATAATCATAAAGCGTATTCATTCGGGCGATATCGAAGCCCTGATGAGTCAATGCGAGTACTGCCTATTAAAATAGTTAATGAAATATCAAAGTCGAAGGTGAGAGGATAAATTAATCTTGGAAGAGTGTGAAAATATTCAAATTGTAAGTGAACCTTAGAATAATCATCCAGCGCAGGAGAACGCCAGAAAAATCTTCTATGTTGGAAATACGAAGATATTGTAAGGGGAAACGTGGTGATGGTAGAGTAATACATAAAATATTATTGAATCATAAATAATAATAATCATAAACCGCCTTCATTCGGGCGATATCAAGGCCCTGGAGAGTCGTGGTGCTGACCGTCCACTAAAAAATTTGATCAAACATCAAAGTTTGAGATGATAGAAGTAATCTTGATAAATTGATGTGTTCAAGCGTAACTTTTGTAGAATTTGGCACACACGATGGAGAAGTAATGAAATATTAGTACAATTCCACGAGAGATTATTATTGCCGACTGGTTTCCTCAAAGAGTTGACATCCTCAGGTAATAATCTTGGAAGAGTGTGAAGATATTCAGATTATGAGTGAGCCTTAGAATCAGTATCCAAAACAGGAGACACCAGCAAGTGATGGAGGTGCGAAAAACCATCGCATTCCAGAATGAGAAGATTAATCATCACAATCCTTGCCTCGGACGTACATCTAGCATTCACTTAGGAGTAAACAAGGGGAGAGGAGTTCGATCCAACCCTTCCGAGCCCACTTGTGCGCACGTGGAAGCGAAGACACAACATCGAGTGTCTCTCCAGAAAGACGACAGGTACTGAGATTAGTCTAAAGGGTGGAGAGGCGTAGAAAGAAAAGAACGGAGATAAATAGAGAAATCCGAGAGGAAGAAGAGGAGAGAAAGGGGACCTCTGAATGGAAAAGGTGGAAAAGGAGAAAAGGAAAGGAGAAAGGGAAAGGAGCCTCTGGGAAAGGAATGACTTGGAGACGGGAGAAAATTTCCCGAGAAGAATAAATTTCTCGCGCAAGGCATAAAAGATGGAAAGGAGCGGGAAGGGGGTGCAGGGAGGAAGCCAGGGTCGAGATGAGAGCGAGGCAGGGAGCGAAAAATAAAAAAAGGAGAGGAGGTTTCCGAGTGGGGTGAAATTGGAAGGGAGAACTGCCGGTGAAGGGAAAATATTTGAGATCCCTAGATACGAAGAAACCAAGGCAACCCGGATGCATTATTGGGGAGCTCTCCCCTTCCCCCCCCCGCGAAACCCTTTTCCTCCCTCGATTTTTGAGCAGTTACCCTAGCGACGGCCTGGGGAAGATGCCTTGAGGGTTCGGGAAGGGTGAGCGGGAAAGGGTGTGGCCCCCCTAAAAATCCCGGCTTCTTCCATTTCCTCGAATACGTGTCCCCGTATGCCCTCTCTCCTTGCTTCCAGACTGTACCTTTGCAGAGAGAGAGAGAATGATTAAAAAAAGCGAGGGAATGAGAAAAGAGAGTCGAGCTGAAAGGGAAAACTCGCGTGGCGCAATTCAACCCTTTTTTTTCTGCAGCACGACTCGTTAATCCGCCGGTTGGCACTACTGCTTATTGACGCTCTGAGGTGGGAGCGCCGCGAATATAAAGGTAAATCCGCTGTGAAATGGCGTTAGAGTTCGCCTCTCTCTCTCTCTCCCGTACACTCATTATAAACTTAATTTGGTCTTGATAAAATACTCCGGGGCGTGCACATGCGCCTAGATGGGAATTTAAACGCGTAGGAGAGGGAGGGGAGGCGTGCCTTTAAACGGATTCTGCATGTAGGTGACGCTGGTAATGCGGTTATTAAAAAAGCTCCGCCCGAATGGGATTTTCGCTGAGAGGGTGTGCGAAGTAGGATTTGCAAGGGTGCGCGAAGTAGAATGTTCTTCGATTTTTTGAGGAAAATTCGTCTCGGCGATGTACTCTCGACGGGGAATTTACGCGAGTGCCGTGAAACGCTATCATTACGTTGTTTTTTTTTTTTAATTTTTGCTTCTGCGTGATAATTTAACTCCCCGTTTGCGCTATTCAAAGATTCATCGTTGCAAATCTCGGATGTGACAGTAGCTTTCAATTTTCTACCATAAGTTGCCATGTAACTATTGAGGGGAAATAGAAGTTGAATATCCCCAATACTAAATTCCGAAATACGTAACATTTTATCAGTTCACTTTTCAGTACTGGGTTCTTTACTTCTGTGTTTCGCGTACTTTAGATAATCTGAATAAGGGCTTAACACCAGTACCAATATACATGAGCTAAAAAGAGAGACTTATAACACAAAAATCTTCGAAAATGAGGCCAATGACGTCAAATGAAATATTTAAGAAGTCCAAGCAATGCGATGTCTCTTCTTCTTCCCCATATTCAACTTCAATTCTAGATCCATGGGCCTCATTTGACAATAAATATACGTATTCATTCTTTGTTAGTCAAATTTTCATTGATGATTTTTTACGCCAATCAAGAAGTGATACCCAGAGTGTCTCACTTTGTCCCAATCCTCTTAAACTCCACCGAATCATGCATTCAAAAACCTGGAAAATTCTAAATTCCAAATCAACCTTGATCTCAAGCATTCGGATTATGGATGCTCAATCTGTGATATATTGTATTGAATGCATGGATTTTGGTTTACTTGAAGTATAATACCAAAATAATGACAGCCCAATCGAATAAATCGATAGATATCTGCTTTTCGGGTTGCCGCATTTGCGAGACAAACTCCCGATGACTGCAGTTACATCGATGAAAATTGAATCAATTGACCATTTCAAATCGCATCCATTTTGCAGAAACAAACACTTAGAAAAAAATGTATGAGAAATAATTCATGATTTATTCCAAATATTTAACACGTAAATAAAGATGAAAGGCTTTAAAATTTAGTGGAATCAATGGTAACTTGACATTCATTGAACTTTTCATGACAAAATGACACGTAATAGATAATGAAGTAATATATTGGAGAGTGTTAACGCATAACATTGCTTCAAGTTAGTATGTATGGTAAACCACGAGTCCCTTGGCACATTTATAGATCCATTCCTGTTCCTGACACATATCTAAAAGTAAGAATACCATCGATCATTCTCCCACAACATGTCGACTATTTAATGGTTCTCGAAATGACCCAAAAACTGAAATTAAAAGCGCAAGAGAGGACATACCGTATAGGTTTATAGTACCACGATGGCATCTCACCCACAATGCACAATATACTCCTCACGATAAGCGACGCGTAGGGAAAATTAAATTCTTTCAACGAGACCGTACCGAGGCATTTTTCCAAAATCAACTTCGTTCTCCATGCTCATTTCAAGATAAAGCCAAAGTCCGGCTTTTATAGAGTTCACACGAAGATCACATCAGAAATTGATGGCTATTTAAGAAGGGGTGTGGTCAAGGTAAAGCCTCCCCCTCCTCTCCCCTCCCTCCTCCCCCTCCCCCGGCTCTTTTTTCCCCCTTCAACCCTTCCCTAATTCACTCTCTCCCGCTCTCTTTCCCTTCGACCAGAAAGTCTGGTGATCGATAACTGTTCTGACGCCGCCCTATCGGGTTCGCGAGGAAATGTTTCCAACAGCCATTCAGCTGCTTACAACAAACGGTCTTTATCGAAAAAAGATATTAATGACTCTCCTATCCATTGGAGGGTCTCCACTTCAGAGGAATATCCTAGACCCTTAGATGGACCTCCTAGAGCCCCAAATAATCCCCTGATCAAAGGCACGATTTTTATCGTCGCCCGTTGCAGTACGAGAGAGAAAGTCAACAATATTAGGCAAAAATAAAACTTAAAGAGAATCGGCATTTAATTCACTAACCTAATCTTCGAAGCTAACCCCTCTTGTAACCAGATTTCACTCTTGTTCGCTTACAAATCGCTGTTCACCTCCTAAGTGATGCATAAAAAGTCTACGAAATAGAAAGTCAACAATATTAGACACAAATAATCTTTAAGAGAATCGGCAATTAATTCACTAGCCGTATCTTCTAAGCTTACCACTCTTGTTATCAGATTTCACTCCCGTTCGCTTGCAAAACACTGGTCACCTTCTCTTAGTGATACATTAAAAGTCTACGAAATAGAAAGTCAACAATATAAGACAAAAATAAACTTTAAAAGAATCAGCATCATTAATTCACAGTCTGAATCTTCTAAGCTAACTGTCCTTGTGACCACGATTTCACTCTCGTTCGCTTTCAAAACGCTGGTCACCTTCTCCTAAGTGATACAGTAAAAGTCATCAAATTATTTTGCGGCTCAGTCCTGAAATGTCTCTTATTGTTCGCGGCAAGTAGTTGAAAGGACAGTCTGCTCTCTCAGCTCTCTAATTCTCCCCGCCTCGTTTATCCAGCCAAGTTTCAAAGGGATGAGTCTAATCTCACCTACTTACTCTCACAAAGTCTCCAGTAACTTTCCACCGATTCGAGATCTTTTGTTCAACCTTTTAGCATGCTTACAAACAACCGGAGAGTTATGAGCATAGCGGGGCGGTTGCCCGGGGCGCCGAGATTTAGGGGGGCGAATGACGTTAGTCCGAGGTTTTTACGCGGCACGGACACATTCGTGCACGATTTCAAAGAGTAACTTGCGATATGATGCACATAACTATTTTGTGGGGTTGTTATTGTATGGGTGGGAACCAGGTTAAGTGTTTTCTTAAAAATTGATACCTTATCGTTAACAAATGTATTTTAGCAATCACAAAAATGAAGCGTATGAGTAAGTTTTCTGATAGAGAGTTTTTTTTCGAAACTTGTTTTAATTAATTTTTGATGAAGATTTCATGAGTCAACCGATCGCAACCGATACAAATCGCCGGTTCTTCGGGCGCATTCACATTCAATATTTTCTACAGTTGTGAATTGAGCAATGTGACATTATCTGATTAAGTATTATTGTTTAAACTGATTTTTGTGAACACCGAAAAATTCTTTTGAAGAAACGATTATTTTAAAAATGGAAATTTTTAAATTGTCTATAAGGAAGAGCTGCTGCATGACTTCCAGCGTGAGGCGCCAGTTGTGGGTATTATTCAAAGAGGGAATATCTTTCGATGAAACGAATTAGCCAAGAAGGGATCTTTAGTTTATCAAGTACTGCATTGGTGCACTGAACAAAGAACGACAGAAAAGAGCAAATGATTCTTGAGATGTTTAACCCAGATATTCTTTAGAAATCGTTAGAAAATATTTTACTGACTTCGCTGCGATCGAATTCAATTCTTTCGTTGTATATAAGTAAATGTCTAACATTAAGTTCGTGGGTGAGTTGAAAAATCAGATTCTATTACACCATTCATTATAATCATATTTTAGCATTGCCTGAGCGGTCAACAGGGAAGTTCTTGAGGGAATTTTCTTAATGTTTTTGGTAAATACCTAGTGGAGGACTTATGTATTCCTTCATAATAACATCTACCATATTTATCTAAGGTAAAGTTTGCTAAAGTATTCAGTTATCTCTACAAAGTACTTATCTTTTATAATGCTCTGAAGGACATAGGCATCGGGAATAAAACTAAGTGACGATGTATCTGACTTGCAGAGATAATTTATAATGGGAATTCATAACTAAAAATCGAACAATTTCCTGTTTTCCCATTACATTCCTTTTCGACGTCATCGGGGAAAAGAAAACAAACATTAAGGACAAAAATAGCTGACTAATATACTGTCATACCGTGAGATGAAGCCGTTATATCAGCGTCTACGAAATCATTTCGAATTTACGATGACATTGCGACGATTTCGAATTGAACTTTCAAAGAATCGTTGAATTTATAAAGCATATTTTCTCTAGAATTATGGAAATGGAACACGAACAGTTCTGCGACGTTGATCCAAGTAATGTAATAAAATCGGTTTTATTGGTCTACACTGAGACAAAAAAGTGCCATCTTACATCAGTTGCGATGGGAAGAATAATTTCTCGATAAACTGGATTTTTTTCTGTCTCACGAGTCACGAGACCTACGGAGTTGTAATTCTTGAACGACGCATGCCTTAGGCTTTATAATTATTTTAGTTATACTGCTTCCATAATTAACTTGTATTTTAGTAAAATTCCTTTTCTTATTTTTAAATATATTTTATGTTTTTCTCAGTCTTCTCAGTCTTTAATTAGATTGTTTCCTACATTCAGTTGAACAGTTTACATTTTTCTTTTCAAAATTCCTAATGAAGCATAACAGCTGTTCAATATGAGTTTCCTCATATAGCTTATATATTGTATTTTACATATCAAACGATTGAATAAATTTGTTTTGGCGATTTAATTTTTATTCGATTTCGCAGATTATTTACACTGTCCCTTGAATTATACGAAGGAAAAAGTAAATTAGAATGGAAAATATCATAGCACTTCCTAATATTGAAAATATTTCAGATAAACCAAGCAGTCAATTCCTCTTTTCCGAATTTCATATTTATTATTTTTACTTTTCTTATTAGAGAAGAAATAGAGTTAAGTATAAACGTGTGAAGTATCGGATGATTCACTCAATCCTACTATTCACTAATCCTAGAGGAGCGAGTGAGAAACTGAATAGAATCATCCGGTCGTTCAGCGCGCTAAAGATAGATGGAAAGATCGAAACGTTTTATTCGAATTGTTCGATGGAAGCAAAAAATCGAATTGCTCTAAAGGTTTGCTCCTATACCCCTTATCTCATCCACTAAAACATTCGTGAGTCGAATCCATATTCGTTATCTGAGTCAGAAAAACAGTAAAAGAAATCTTCGCTAGCCGGGATACTAGTCATCCGAGGTATCACTGTACAACTTTATGGCCCGAATAAATAATCTACAACGAAACAAAGTTTTGAATAATAGTGTAGCATATATAGACTCATTTCATCTAAGGTCAAGCACTTATACGGCATGAAAATAGCTATTTCGATTAGAATTGGTTATCTTACAACACACCTAAGCAACGTGGCACACCTGTCGAGAATGTCTGCAGTAAGGGTCTATCATAATCTTAGAATGTTTTGAGAAAGACGGGAATGCATCTTCGTAACGTTTTGGTCGATTAGAGGGCCACGTAATTCGCAGCGGTGTTGAAGCGTGAAGGAGACCACACCCCTTACACTCTCAATCGCTTCGTCGTTAAGCACCGCAACAGCCGACGTACAGACCCTTTCTTCCATTAAAGATCTAAGGAAAGGGAAACTCATCGGCGATGATAAAGAGGTTCGATTCAAACAGTGATTTTGGGAGGAGACTGATTTCTCCGTCCTTCGCTGATTTTGAATGAGGTGTTGCTCAACAGACCGATATAACAACTACGTTAGGAAGATGGCATTGTTATTTACATGTATAAATCTAGCAATAGCAATTTAAACAGAATAAGACGCAGATGAGACCATTTAAAGTGTATAAATGTTAAGTCATGGGCTTCCGGATAGCCATGTGTGCAGCGCTTGCGATATGGTGAAAGTGGTCCCAGGTTCGTTCCCGGTGTAGGCCCACGCGAAGTGAACTCAGCTGTCGAAGTACTTTTAACAGTACCACTACAATAAAGTTTCATAATCATAGATTTATTATTTTTGAACTTAAGACACGGCGCTATCAGGAAATACATTTTACAAATATAATTCACAAAATTTTCTTATGAACATTTCTCCAGGAGTCTTACGCTGAGAAATATCTTTCTAGCTGAATCGAACATAACAGAATTTTCGAAAAATGAAAATCGCGACTTCTAAAACTCATCACTGATAGAATTCTATCTAGTGACCAAAATTAGGAAGGTAAGATCGGTGCAAGTTATCAACGCTTTTGATAATTTTTTATGAGCAAGATGTTTTTTCATTTGATTTATATTCAGTATTCGTTTTGAAGAGCTAATTCCAACGAATAAATACAATTATTACGGTAACCAAAATGATATAATAATATAGGCAGGAAAATTGTTACCAACTGCAGTTCTGTTATTTAGTCCATTGTAACATTTTCACCAATAAAATTACTGATAAAATGCAAATCAGAAGGATGAAGGTAGAAAGGAGGAAACTAATTTCTGATTTCTCAATATGTTTAAGTTATCTTCGTGAATATTTCCATGAAAATTAAGGATCATCCTGTCCAAATGACTAAGTTATATTAATCAGCCAAAGCGCTAAGATCAATAGTAACCTCGGCATACGAAGATGAACCTTTACATTCATAACTCACACACGTAAGTCAAGTTTTAAAATCAAAAGGATTTATTTACTGACAGGGATGGGCGATCCAGTTTGCTTCGGCCATCTGCAAACTCTTCATGCACACGCGTGTAACGTTAATCTATATACGCTACTCGAAAAAAGGCGGGAAAAAAATTCGTGCCCAAAACTTCGTTAGCGCACACACTCGTTTTCCTTTTTTGTCTCCCAGTTCATTAAAAGTTAGTGCGAATAACACATCATTGACCGTTGCAGAGACGACCTGCAACCTTAAAAACTGTAATCGGGCAACGCATCCATTCCGGCAACAGTAATTTTCCAGGTGATCATTTAACCCTCAGACAACCCGAGGCAATAATAACCCAAAATACCCCTCATTCGATACCGAGTCAAAACGAGCTTGCGAAATAGTAGACCCACCCGTGAATCAATGTTCCTACTCCATTTGCTTCTTATCAAGGCGGACAAATTTAGTCTCGAAGAATGAGACGGATGGCTTTCGGGGAGGATCTGCCCGGGGAAAGAGGAAGGCCGTCGCGTATATATATTTATCAATAAAAAAAAGACCTTTCGCACACATGCTTGGACGACTTCCAGACTTACACCGATCCTCAACTCCCAGATAATTAAGGAGGCGATGTCGGAGGGGCCGTTCTTCAAGTTCTGGGTGCTCACGCCTTGCGGGACGCCCGATTACGTGGAAAATAAATGGGAATTAAGTGGGAATCGATTGGGACTCGCTAGCTTTGTCGTACTCCTCTCTTTCTCCGTGTATTTTATTTTCCCTTGGTCCTGTGCCAAGGTCATTCCGGGCCCCACCTTCTCCCTTTTTTTTCGCAGGGCGCATAAATTTTCGGAGGCGGTCCTACTCAACTCGTTTGATGACTGCGTGCAGAAGTTGAATAACCTCCGTCTAGGAGGACTGCGATGCCATTCGTATTTGCATGGGGATTCGCCTCCTTTAAAACCCGAGGGCCTCTTCTCTCCTCTCACGGTGTTGCCGTAAAAGTTGTTGACGGCTGAACAGTTAATAGCGCATATTCAGAAGGAGATGAAATGGGATAGATTGACTTGTTCCCCTTCTACGATAAGTTTTTTTCTTGGGAAAGGAGGGATTTTCGTTCTTCTAACCCATGGCTGGAAAAAGCTGCTCTTGATCTTCGGCACTTTTAAAGATATATGAAAAAGAAATTATTAAAAGAAGCCAGTTAATTCCTAGCAAATATTCAGAAGGAGATAAACTATAATAGATTGACGTGTTTCCCTTATTCGATAAGTTTCTTTCTTGGGAGCGGAGGTATTTTTCTTCTTAATTGCTGGAGAAAAAAAGTGCTGGAGATCAAGAACAGCTTAAGATATACGAAAAAGAAATTGTTAAAAGAAGCCAGTTATTTCATAGCACATATTCAGAAGGAGATAAACTAGATTAGATTGAATTGTTCCCTGCTTCGATAAGTTCTATCAGGAACAGACTAAATAATTTTTTCTTTCCCTATATGAGGGTGAAACATGGACGCTAAGATGGGAGGGCATGATTTTACTTCTGTAACAATAAACAACATACATTTTTCCCTTCAAAACACTGCGGTATAATACCAAGACGTTATCAATCTATCGAGTTCAAATTCAACCATAACTTTTATATTACTAACGAAATTTAGAGGGCTTTCTCACTATGTAAGGCATCTAAAAAAGATCTTATGATTAATAATTTATATTGGAGTAATTTATTCATTGGAATAATAATTGGCATCAGAATCATTATTGATATTCTAATGAAGAGAATCAATGGAGTCATAGTAGTAGTAACTATAAACTGAAATAAAATAAGAAGCTCCTAGATAGTCATGTGCGATTTTTTGATCATTATATATAGGGTCAAGAACTTTCACTCTAATTTGTTACAGAAAGAATACTAATCTGATATCTTGCTCAATTACAGTAACTTAACGCTGGAATATAAGTTGATAATTTCTTCAACTCCGGATAATATTCCATTACCTTATCGCAAAATCATCAACCTCCCAAGATATTTTCATACCGTAGCAACATTATGGCTAAAACCAATTAAAGCACCCCATCCTCAACCCGTAAAATCGAGTTAATTACCACCTGAGATCGCTCTAAGATTCGAATCGACGTTATTTCGAGCGAAAATTTATTCCAAAGGAGAATTACAGACGATTCGGAAGCCGTAAAATTTCGTTCGGCGAAATAAAATTAAAAGATTCCGGGAAGCAATGAATTCGAAAGGGGGTAAAAAAAAGGTAAAAAGATAAAGAAGCGTTAATTTTCGAAAAAAAAAGGGCCGGGCGAAAAAAAAATCAAAGACCGCCAATATAATCGTTTCAGCCCCAATTGCAAAAAAATTCGCACTCGGAGGCGGAAAATGCGAAGAATAGCTCCTGAATGAATATTCAGAGGCTACTGCAATTTGGGAAAAAATTCGGTCGATGAAACGCGAAAACAAGGAGGGAAAAAAGTGGAAAGCAAGAAAAACAACGGGGTCATTTCGTCCATTCATCCGAGATAAAAAAAGAACGATAATTCACGGCTCAACAGGAGAAGTAATCAACTTTGCTCGCCGAAAAAAGAAACCCCGACGCAGATATGAAATTCAATAAGAGATTTTTAGAAAACTAATTTCGATTATCGTTTTTGGGGTTTCCCGGAGGTAAAATTTGGGCGAAATAGAGCTCTCCGAGAAAACTTTGATAACTCGTTGATATGGACGTAATGAGGAAAAATAAAAACTCGCCAAAAGTTGTAGGGAATTCGAATGGTCGATAAATTTTCGGGCATTCGAAACTTTCGGTGATTTCTTACGATCGCGCATTTCTAATTACTTTTATTTTTCTGGAAAATTTTTAGATTCTATCTGACATCATTGCGAAAATTCTTATTCATACTTTTTAAATAATAATCCAGCTGTTAATGTTATATCACATAATGAGAGGTAGTTCACGGAATTTTGGAATTAAATTTTAGAAAATTACTAAGACGAGCAGAATAATTTCCTTCCCCAAATAATAATAATCTACGCAAATTAAGTCAATTATTTTAATGATAAATGTTAACATTATCTAAGGACTGAAAGAAAATTATCTAAAAGCAAGAATTCATACAATAAGATCACTACTAACGCCGTTATATTGTAAGGCTGAGTTATTGAAGAAAATCACCTTTGTATTAACAAATTTAAATTTCTCCGAACAGAACTACATGCTAGCAAATATATTCGCAACGGTTACAGAGTTTTTTTCAAAAAGAAATAATTTTAATGAGTATATAGAAGTCTTCATTACTTGAGATATAATGATTTACTCACCCTATAATAAAATATTTCATTCAATTCGTATTCTTAAATTAACTCAGTAAATATGCAATCACCCGTTAACCATATCTTAGAACGATTATTACAGACCTAAAAGTATACTCTTCCCTTTCACTAGAATTTAATCGTTGAAATTCACTTTGTGCTATTCGACTTACGCAAGTCAACGAGGTATTAAAAAGCAAAAGTGAATAAAGAAGGTTCATTGAGACAAACAGAACTAAAAAGGTATGTTATTGGTGATTTCAATCAAGCATAGCTTATGTTTTTCCCTAGGTATTCAAGGGCTGAATGCCACCGAATATGAAATCGTGTATGGATGGATCGATGGAAAAATGTAGACCAATATTACAATAAAACTATTTCTCATTTAAATATAAAGTAGGAAGTTCAACGTAATAAAATTAATGTGAGAAATTTTAACTCCAAAAATCAATTATTTAGTACGGCCATGTTTTAAATTAGAAATAATAGCATAACCAGGTGTCACCGGAAAGCAAAGCAAACATTTTCACTCCTTATTTCGCTTATTCACTTCATTTCCCCGCTTTTTGTAGCTAATTGTTGAGATGTTGAAGATCCAACCAGCCTTCGAACTGTTGACTTCGTAGATAGGCATCCTCCAAGCAAAAAACATGGAGGTACCAAATAAAATATATCTGGACAGTGCATAGGTCTTTCATTAAATTTGCAACTTGATTGGGTTTCACACCATTTCTTTGAAAATCTCAAACATGAAAAATATGATTCAATCAAATCGCGAAAGAAATCGCCAAATTGATACGAATCAAAGTGCGTCTCCCTCGTCGGTAAGTAAACCCTAATGAGGACCTTGCGCATTTCCGCGATAAGCCTCGGTGAGCTGGTGTTGGCGGCGGAGGTGTTCTAGCAGATCGAGTAACACTTGGAGCCATCGATCTCCAAGTGAAGGCTTTAAGCCGCGAAAATCCCTCGGGTATTAAGTTCAGGTACCGCAAGTGGGAGAGATTAACTCCTCATTAGAGACGGCGCACGGAATATCTTGCTCAAAGTTTACACCGCGTGACGATTTCGGCGACGGCACAGCGAGCTGATGATTTAATGGCTCTGCGGTTCACTCGATACACCGAATCTTCACCCACTCCTGGATTTAAGACTTTTGGGATCCTCTATGCTCTAATGATGCTTAATGTGTCACGGGATGACACGGGAGCGGAAGAATTTAATTATGAAGGTAGCTCCCCCGTTTCCGAAGTCGAATTACATTCTCAAGAGACGTAGAATTTCACATGCGATATCAATAAGATACGTTATAAACAGCCTCGAGTAAAGAATTTGAAAAAAAGAAATAAGGCAATATAATTTTATAATTATAATGAGAATGTAATGACTCTGAATATTAGAAAAGTACCATAGTTTCATGTTTCATTTAAATTATATCATATTATATATATTATATAGTATGTACGTATGTATGTAAGTGTATCGTACTTTTTAAATCATTGTATTAAATCTGTTAGTTCCAACATTCAAATTAATCCCTAACAAAATAGAGAATTGTAAGAAATAGAGTTATGGTTACCTTTTTGAAATTCAGAAAAGTTCAAAATATAAAAAAATATAAAAATCAGATATAATAAATATATAATAAAATATATAATAAAATATACACAAATCGAAGTGCAAGACTTTTTCTTGGATCCTGCCTCATAAAATAATTTTTTTTCTAAATCTTTTTCGCTCAAAAAATCATAACTTAAGCCAGTATCGCAGTGTACGCTGAAGGCTTCGGCCAAAGAAGTTCATGAAAATGTTTAGCAACCTTATGTAATATGTTTCGAAAATCGCTCAACTATACATCTTGTAAATTCTACCCATCGATGGTTGAAATGAATAGATATACCGTTAACTCTTCAAAATTTTTGTTTCTTACTAATTTTATATTCGCTCATATGTTTACTATAACCAAAAGCCATTCATTCATTTATAACATAAAATTAGGGTTCCAATAGTGTCTTCAGGCATTTAACCATCTAAATCCCATCCCGGATACAGTTCAGCTACGAAGGTAGCGCTGGATTTACATACGATGACGTAGACGAAAAAACGGACAAATACGGAACGGGCGTCGAAAGGTTTAAGGACAAATTAAGTCGGCATCAGGAAAGGGAAAGCTCTGAAAACGTTAAGGATCTTGCTCAGTTTCTTGTCTCCTCGATCCGTTAAGAGGGAGGGCGAAAGAGGTAGAGAGAGAGAGAAAGGGCGGTCGATCTTCGGGTCCCGCGGTGGTTCCAGGCTGCAGAAGCGGGGACATCCAACGCGCCGTTCCCCGGTCGAGGGCTATTGCCTTCGCGGGGACCAGACCGCAGCCGCAGGCGGAGACAGATTTAATGCCAGGCGTGGCGCCGTATAAATCAATACAAAAATAATATACTAATAACTGAGTCCGGAGGAGAGGGCTAAGTATTTAAAATTATACCGGGAGGCGTGCCTTCGTTTTCCCACGATTCGTGCATTAGAATTTCCAAAACGGAAGGAGCAGAACGCGAAAGAGATGGGGTGGAACATAATGATAAGGGGCGACCGATGTTATAGGAGCTAAATGGCATGCGAATATAAATGAAGACATTACGTAGAAAATTCTATGTTGGCGTAGATGAGAGTTCCCGATACTGAAGCCACAAAAAACTTTTTTATCTTTCGATCGCCTTCGAGGCGTGTCCTCCGAGAGCGGGAGCAAAAAATCTAGTTTTAGAAGAATAAACAAAGGTTTTAAATTATCGTAAAATAGTTATCAATTTTCGTGTCGAGAAAAAGGAGTGCATGAGAATGAGTTGGGAGCAAAATACTTCTCACCTAAATAGAAATGTTTTTCAAAAAATTATTATTATAGATTAATGAATGATTTGTTTTCGGCTGACGGTATGTCTTCGGGAATATAAGCATTTCACAGGAGAAAAAATTTAAGTATTCTGCAGGCTCACCTTAAAATACAAGAATAACCTGAGTTTAAGATAAATGATGCATAAATATATTGCAAAAAATATTCACATATACAATATTATAATATTACTAATGTACACTAATTAATGATTTGTTTTCGAGTAAAGTTATGTCTATGGGAATACTAGTGTTTGATATAAGAAATATTTTAAATATTCTGCAGTCTCCATTTACAATGTAAGACTTACCTGGGTTTAAGATAAATTTAATATAAAAATGTTATAAGATGAATGTTACATAAAAATATTGAAAAGAATTTTGCACGAGTGTTGTCGTACTAATTGATAATTATGGTGTTAAGATTTTAATTATGAGAGATATAAAATTCGTTAAAAAGTAGCAATCAACCAAATTTTGAGCAAAAACAAAATGTTATGAATTCTCTACTATATCACTAAATAACTAATTGCAGATTTCAATTCGAGTCCAGTAAATGAAGCGTGTAAGCAACCGTTTATCAGTTAATTAATCCATAGAAAATTTTAATTACATTTTTTATTAAAAATTTTCCAATTTATTTCAGTGTTTATATATTTTAGCGAGAAGAATAATACTAAAAATTCGTAAAAGCGAATCAATATAACTGTAAAACAAAACGATGTACCAATCAAGGCTCCAGGAAAAGTGTTATTTTTTAAAGAATGAAGCATGAAAAAATAATAGGCTTATGTTTACAAAATATTGTTCTCGAAGTTTAAATTTCGCATATGTATGCCAGAGTGTTAAAAACAAACTAACTGTATATCTAACACTAGATTAAGTGATCTATATGTACTGTGATTACTATACAATACAAGAATATTAACCTAAAAATATTTAGCTACAGTTAAAATATTCACCTCTATACACTACAGATTTTTACCTTACTCAAAATATTAATTTGTTTCATAAAAATAAATAGAAGTGATATAGCTAATGATTGAGGATCAATCCTATATGCTCTTATAGGATCAGTTTATACTAATCTCAGGACTAAAATGAAAATTCTAGCTGTAGAAATATAAATTCATTATTATGTATAAGATAAAAAGACTGAAAATAATAGAAATTAATTGCTAATTTTGCTGAGGAAAATAGAAATATAAAAAATTCCGTAGAATTTTTCAACGCAAATCGTTTAAAAATATTGTTATTACTTTTCCGTAACAGAGCTAAACAGAAATGATACGTTCAATAAATTCAATACTATATATTAATTAAGTTAATAATCAACTTAATAAATAATTAAGTCATTAATCAAGTTTTGGTCACTAGCACTACCTTACTCCTCAAATGACTGCTATCCAAATTAACCACAAATTTTTCGTAATATATGAATTAAATAACAGATGATTTGATAAAAAATGTAAATAATCTAATGAGTAATCACAATCCATTTTAATGCTTGTGTTAGAAAATCGTTTCGTGGAATAAAAAAGAGCTATTCTAGGCCGTGAGTATCCTAATACTCTTCCACGGTATAATTCCTCCAACAAAAATTTCGAAACTCTCCCAAACAAAAGAAACAAAACGGACAAATATCGAGGATATACATTAGGGCTCGAGGGTTAATAAATTGGAATTTCATGGTGTTTAACTCCATAAAGAACATCTGTACTCACCCGGAGTCATAAATCCTTTTAATAAACAACTTGAGAAAAAAAACTAATTTCCGCGGCTTTATGACACCCTGACCTAAGGGTACGGGGGATGTCCAACGAGAAGGTCAACCACCAAATTTCCTCGTAGAGAAAGATGGCAGAGGGGAAATGAAAAGCGGAAGGAGAGAGGAAAAAAAACAGAGTGACGGTATGGAGTGAGTTGGGCAACGACTGGGATGACCTTGCCATAAGAGGGTGTGAAAAGGTCAAAGCGTTTTTTGGTTATTTTTTCCATTCGGAATCCGGACCGCAAGGAGAGTGGTGGAGGATTATTTTTTTTTTACCGGGCAGGGTCACCGGAAAGGGGCTAACGGGAGATTGCGGGGGTGGGGAAAAGGGTACGCCACTTGCCGACCGGATGCTGCGGCCTGGACCTTTCCAAACCTGCGGATGTTACACGAGATAAGCCATCGATCACAGTCGCGTGTTGGAATGAATGCCGACGGAAGGTCCTCTCCGGCGGGAGACTATGACTTCGCGCGAGAAAAAAAAACCGGCGGAAAAAAAAAACTCGAAAACATCCGGCGCGAAAAAACGAGAGAAAAACGCTCCTCGGGAATGATAAAAAAAGGCGGATGAGCGTCGGCGGGATTTGAAAATCATTTTACGCGACATTCCGAAGGGAAGAGTTTTTTTTTAGGGGGCTAATTTGGCGGCGGTGGGAGGCGGCGATCCGGGGGAATGTCGAATAAAAGATAAATAAAGGACTCCCCGTTTGGAAAACACCTGACAGTTGCGGTGAGAATCTCCGCCCTGGGACGACGGGATGATTTTTCCGATCGATTGGAAAGAGATGAACGTTTCGAAATATTCTCTCTTTTTTCATCTAGATGATGCGTTGGGGGATTTATGCGGAGTGGATTGCGAAGCCGTCGACAATGGCCGTTGAGGGAGCCGTCGTTTCATCGATTTTCCATTATTTCGGTTATTATTCCGGAATGACGTTGATGTATTGGTGGACGCGATTGGCCGACGAGCGTCTTAATTAGCGCGGATAAATGCTCCTAATAAGAGATTAATTCCCTCCGATGGACCATTCGGAATGCGAAGGAAATGTATGGATGGTGACTTGGTGGATGGACATTAATCTTAAGTAATTCAAGAACGGATCTCTGGTGTCATCCAATGCTTGCAATATGAGCAATCATTCTGGAAAAATATTGCTTCATTCGTGAAATATTATTGAATGGATTGATTATCGCGAAACAGAGCTGGATTGGAGACGAAATGTACAAAGATACGCAATGATACACATTGATGACCGAATGGTGAATATATGTAGTAGGGTTGGCATATTTTAAGCAAAACACGAAAACAAAGTGGTAGTTTTACGAAAGAAAACGCGTTTCTTAATATCTGCCACAATGTACAATATAGAGAAATCTGTTTTCTTTCTGCATTACTATGGATTACCACACAAAGGTTTCCAAAATTCAAGCTTGGTATAATAGTATATTTATATATTATATTTAATCGAAGATAAGTTTCACTTTACCGCATAAATTTGCAGAAATTTCGAAAAACATTGAGGGCTGAAAACATTTCAATTTACATAGAGGGTAGCTTAAAAATTCTGGGCTAAATACGGACTACAGACTACAAATCTTAAACATGTTTACCCAAGGATTAATCTCTTTCAGCGGAACAACCAAAACCGAGATAAATTTTCTAAGTTCCCCACTAAGAATTGAATAGATATTGAATTACGAAGAAAAGAAGTATGCTTGGTGAGCTCCAAAAATATTTTACTATTTTTTTCATAGTAATATCATCACTTGATGATGATAATACTATATATACCACAATGAATTCCTTTCCACATAGCTCGTTTGATTTTCTCTGCAATATACCAACCAAAACTAACATAAGTACGTATGATATATTTTTTCTCTTTTCTCCGAGAAGATGAAATGGAGGGTCCCAAAGTTGGATTTTCATCGATCTTTCCCTTTCTATCCATTATGAGTACTCACTGAGTTTAAGTGTGAGTACAGACCAAAAGAGAAGAACCTTCATTTGGTTGACGCAAGGAAAAATAAAAAAAAATGAATTCGTTCTAACCGCACAATAAAGATCTACAAGCCGTACAAACACTATGCAATAAATTTCATAGAGTTCCCTAACCACCGGTGGAAAAATGTCTGCTCTTAATTAGCTGTATGATTTCTTCTATGTTAACCCTGTGCGATACAAATGCAGTAAATTTTACGCTAAAAAGGCATTCATAAAACCACTTAATTCTGAAAAAATGAATGGAAATTGTAAGTGGGAAGGTATTCATTCAACGAGAAATAACAGAAAAAGGGAAGAAGAGTTAATAACATTCTCGTAAAGGAAGTTTTTTACTTCACAGACATATCATAGGTATATTTATTTCATTAATAAAAATTTAATCATTTTATTTATGAGCACCTTGATAAATTAATTTCAAATTGTATAAGGAAGTATGTCATACTTCATGACTGAGATCGTACCAAAATCATATTCTATCTAATAGTAGCTAAAAAACTAAGCATTCGCAGGTGAAACCACTAAAATTCTAGGTAACATATGAATATATTCATTAAGACTCGAGCTCACATAAATACGAGAAACCAAACCAAAGCACGAAGCCATAATTAACGAAAACTAACACCCATAACTCGAACTGCTTAATTTCTAGGCATCCGCCAACTTAGCGCATAGACAACCTCCACGAAACGACGCGAAACAAAATCGCTCAACACTCCACCAAGCATTTCCACCGAAAGGAGAAAAACCAACGCAGAAAAAAACCCATTTAAAAAAAAACGCAGGACTGCAACAACCTCCGCGTGACGCGCATTAATTCGCGACCGGTAAAAATTGTTTCCGCCCCCTCCGCACCCTGCAACGTCAACAATAACGTTATCAGGCACCTCGAAACAAAATAATACTGGAGAGAGAGAGAAAAAGGTGGGACGCGGCACGACGGGAGGGAGCGAAAGCCTCGCGGACCTCACTCCAGAAAGCAACGGTGCAATTATCTTTCAAGAGCAGACAGGTCTCCCACGAGGAGAGTGAGGGAATGAAAGGAGCGAGAAAAAAAGGGGGGGCGAAGTTGGGGCGACATTAATATCAAACCTCTCGAGTATGTCTCGGAGACTTCATTGTTTCGCTGGCTGGGGAATCCCTTCAATTTGGGTAATGACGCTCCGGCTCGCAATGCATCCTGGGAAAAAAGGGGTGGAGGCACGCATGCAAATGAGGTTTGCCCGTGTAGCAACGGCCCTAAAGAAGAAAGAGTCTCCTTGTGCTGGGAGAGAGAGCAAGGTGTGAGGAGGGACCCTCAGGTGCGAGCCATCTCGAGAAAGGCAGTTTGGAGTTCGTGGGTCGAGAGGGACGCTGCAATACGTTCTCACCTCCTAGATGAGACCATTAGGTCGGCCCTCTTCCCTCCATGGCACACTTAGGTTTAGGCTCAAACTGAGCCCGAAGTACGTTTGTTATTTTCAGTCCGAGCTGATGGAGGAGTGCGGAATGCACATTTTTATCGCTGCCATAGCCAACTCTCGTCATACAATGAATTCGGCTGGGGCTGGTGAATATAATTCATAATTTTGAGAGTGGTCTCATTGTTCGCATAATGAAGGGGTGGTTATTATTACTAACGTTAGCTGTAATTATTATGATTAATTCTTTCCGAAATGACCTTCCTTAGCTGAAATCCTCTTTAGCCATTGTTTTCGTGAAAAAACTATACTCATTGCAAGAAAGCTTAAGTCTTTATCAGGGAGTAAAATTGACAGTATTCGATTTGCTTTGGCCATACTAGATCCCTTCAGTGCAGGCGAGCGTCCTCCAAAAGATTCAATGACCAAATCCTTAATCGCTGGCTGGATCTGAACAGCAGCGAAATATCTTCATTAGCCGAAAAAATGTTACGCAGAGTTAGTTCTCACTGAGGTATCACAGTATTTCGCAAAACCTGATCCAAATGTAGTGCTCAAATGTACTACACAATGCGGGAAACGCAAGCAAGCTTCACTTCACTACCATAGTACTTCGGCATAAGGAAGCTATACGTGTATCTACCCATTTAGAGCTGTATACATTTATTCATGCATTAATAAATTTTAGGAACATTTTCGCAGCTTGATTTTCCAAATATTTCACAATATTCTCCCCAAAAAATCAAATCGAATTCAAGATTTTGATTTGTAATTCAGTGTAAGATGTGAGGACGTGCTTTCTTAATTTGCCAATGTCCATTTAAAGAACACTTTCGAATTTTTTTTCTAAAAGATTTATTTTGCGGCTTCTAAGTAAGATCGCTATCATCAGGTAGCAACTCCAGTTTCCTGGACGTTGGTTATCAGCATCTTCTCCTACCTTGGAGAATTCGATGATGTTGCACTCCATCACAAGAGTATCCATCCTTTGGATGTATTGTTTTGTGTTCAATACACTTCTTTCTTGTTCTATCCACACTTTTCATTCCTGGTTTTTCCTTTTCGCACCACCTCAGATTTAGATGAAATCGGTTATACAATAAAAGGAAAACCCTTGTGAGGAATTATCTAAACGTTATCAACATTGGTCTATCTGTATAAGATCCACCGAGTAATGATATGATGATATGTAAAAATAATTAAGACTGGAAATATAACAGCCGGTATAGGATAGTATAACCACATCGCCAAATAAACATAAACAAACGGAACGTTCTAAATCATATTCCGCGACCTGCAGCTTCAATTCATGTACGACCGGGTCCAATTTTCCCACTGCATCGAACTTTTTCGTCACAGACAATTTTTCAAACCCCAAATCGGAACGTACTTCGTCCCATTCGCACCTGACAGCAGGTATCACGGTAAAGAAATTTACGAGGCTATTTAGAGAGAAAATTTCGACAAACCTCTTAAACTATGGAGTACTCTCGAAGCTGTATAAAAGAGGAGAAAACCGCAACTTTTTTGGGAAAAAAATGAAAGAGATGCCCTCAAAGATTTGAGAGGGTCTCACTCTTGTTTTCATGGCAAATAAAAACATAGGAGAAGCAGCCGAATTTGGGCGAATTAAATAAACGGCGCTGAGGTTGAGAGGCCCGAGAAGTGGGGATTCCTAGAGCTTGTTTTGAAACTCCGTAAGTCTTAATGAGAAAGTAGAGATCCGACTCGAGTTTGACCGCTAGATTTCAACTTCAGTCGAAGCAGAATCTCTTGGCGCTTGTTTCTTAAATGTGGCAATACTGCCAGATGTTTAAGTATACTACCCGTATACAACTGGATTTATGCAATAAGGCATTCGAACTGGAAATAGTTATAAATCTTTAAAAATATTGTAAAAGCAGGAATGGATTTAATTATCGAGGGATTTAATTGGCCATTTAGACTATGAACCTGCTCTAAATCAATCTTATGTTATACAGGAAGTTTACGCATTATAAGGGAAATAACTGCAATGTAAATTAGGTCCCAACTGAAAGAGGAATATTTGATTGAGCATTTACTTGGCTACAATAATTGCCATCAGAATGTAATGTTTATCTCAAAATGAGAAGAACATATTTATGCAAACTAATGAAGCGTCTGTTATCTTACAAATTCAACAGTGAATTCCATAACGTACGTATATTTGATAGCCATGCATTTCAATGAGTACATCTTATAAGTGAATCATTTCTAAAGTTACATCAGCGAAAAAAACCTGCCTTGCATCTAGATTACGGAGTCTATTCCCTCATAAGTATTTACGGGAAGTTTCTAGGAGATTTTTGCGGTAAATGAGAACTGTAATTAGTGTTTGAGTAAAAATTTGCTGATTTCGTGGTCGAGTTAGAGTTTGCGAAATGAAGATGGATGCTAATTCTTTATACTATACTAGAAGGAGAAGCTAACTGAGAAATATGGAATGGGCTAAAAAGAAGCAGAAGGAACTCACCAGAGTTACTTGTTGAATTTAAGAGATATAGAGCTTAGCACGAAATCGAGGTTATAAAATTTAGAACATACAGGAAGTGATATTACGAATAAACTAGGGAAACGTGGGGACTTCTTTTTGAGCGACTACTAATTGAATTCTAAATCGATTTTTAGGTATCTAAAATGATTTTAATGGTGACTATTCTGTATACTGGTATTCGTGATGATTAATGTCCCACAGAGTTATAGAGAGTGGACAGGGAGGGAAGTATTAAAGTTTTATGAATGAAGTAGAAGGGAAGAAAGAAAGTTGTAGAATGATATACTGTATGAAGACCTCTGATGGCAGAAGTTTTCAAGTACAAAACTGCATGAAGGGACCAATAAATCAGCCGTTGAATTAGCATCCTCACCACAGGAAAATAGCGCTCTCGGTACACAGGCGCGTATATAATTATAGCATAATGATTATATATGCTCGCAATGACCACATGATGGATAGCAATGCTTTTGGCAACAATTTATAGCGACGGATTATGAAGAGAACGGATAATCATAATGTATGACGTACGGGGCACAATGACGCGATGGTTAATACCGAATCCATCTCTAACGGAAACCCATCAGTACGTAGATTCCGACTCGAAAGCGGTGGGAAACCTCACCTCTTAGAAATGGGAAGAGATTTCGAAGGTGTCGGAGGCTGGGGGAGTGGGAGGGTGCCCAACACGTCCTTGACCCTCAACATCCTCACGGAGGAAAAAAGAAAAATCGGGGTGGGCATCTTCCCTCCGGCAGTCCTCCGCCCTCATGTCCGTGACCCCTCGGGCAGGCACCGAGAGAACTCTCTGCGAAACTTCCCGACACTTTGGGACCCATCAGAAAATGAGAGGAGAGGTGGAGGGCCTCTCTTTTTATAGGTGTCGAGAAGGACTACCCTTGCGATGGCAACGGACGCCCTTCTGCATTCAGCCCTCCTCGACTACTCTCGTTTACATTCTGAAAAATGCGCCAACTGAATGAATGCGACACCCTTTTTCTCGTGGTTCCTTCGAGAGAGAGAGAGAGGCTAATGAGAACGCTGTGGAATCTTCCAGCGGCGGATAGAACGGCGAATACTCGAGAGATGGGTACTACGATTTAGTTTGCGATCTGACTTTCAAGAAGACCCGCACTGAAGATTATATGAATGGAAATCAGGGCCCGGGATGGGATTAATAGATCAATGAAATCTAGATGTTCAGGCGTTACCTTGTGGAAATCCATTGAAGTAATGCAGAAATAAAATTTATGAATTTTTCACACTATTTTTTATTTACGACCGGTTTCGCTACCCGGAGTAGCATCTTCTGGTACAGAAAATAATTTAAACTGCTTGAAATTTTTTTCTGTGGGTAGCGAAACTGATCGTAAATAAAAATAGTGTGGAAAATTTACAAGTTTTATTTCTTCATTACTTTAATAGGTTAAGATGAAGTGTCTTTCCAGAGATGACTAAACATGATTTACCTTCAATAACCTTTCGAAAAGCCAATGAAGATTGTTTAAGATAGAACTGCTGATTCTCTAGAAAAATTTATTCATAAGATTGATACCGAAAATTTCCTGGCTTCGGAATTTTTCCTTTCCAGCCTCATCTTATTCCTTAACTTTAATCAAGTACGACTATTTGGACGAGTGTCCCTGCCCTCTACTGTGCTCTGGTAAACATAAACTGAGAGATCCTACGATTACGGAAAACTTTCTATGAAGCAGGGAGTGGTGCAGACTAAGCGTTCCATATTCATAACTTATGACTATTCAAAATGAAGAAGTAGTATGATACCTCGGCTAATCTACTCTTTTTCTTGAACTTTGCTAAAAAATATTGATTCGGTTTCTGGATGGATGTCCGGGTGCGGAAAAATTATGTTCAAAAATATATTAGAAGCTCCATCTATGCTTACCAGCAAAAGAGAGTAAGTCCTTTCGCTGCGTTTATAGAAGTATAAAAATGATTATATGTATAAACATAAAAATTTTAAGATTTAGGATCAAATGTAGGAAAAGTAGCAATTAGCGTAACGAACAAAGTCCGGCGCGAAATATTTTCGTTTACAGAAGCATAATAGTACCTGTTATACAATAGACATCCAAAAATATCATTTGTGTCTTCATTGTAGCCGTTAGCCACTGTCCCAGCCTTTAAAATAGTAAATAATTGACGAAGCCTTGAACTTAAATTTCGAGAAATTGTAATCGTTTTCATTCTTATATACAATATTAAATATTGGATAGTGTTTAATGCCGTGTCAGGGAGGTTATAGGGAACTGCAAGGTATTTAACACTGGTAAAAATATCCAGAATGATTTTATCAACTATATGAAAAATTAGGGAGCAATTCGAGAAGTTATCCGTCATATAAATTCATGCCGATTGAAAGTGGATATGCTTCCCATACTATTAGGAAGGTGGATGCAATTAAAATTCAAAAGAACTACTTCCTGCAAAAGCCAATTATTTTAAAGAGGCCTGGCAATTATGACTTCAGTCTCAAATCCTTCCCCAATGCTGGATTTCGCGAAGCGATAAGATTCTGGGCTTTGTCTCAGAGAAAAATAATACAATAAGCAAACCAGAACTTATGAATTTTTCTGTAATTACGCCCAAACCGGGTGCTCGACTCAAAGACCGAGGGAACAATTACTTAGCGTACTTGAAGCCTCAATTGAAATATACGTACGACATTTTAGCTTATGCCGATTAGAAGAGCGTACGAGATAACGGAAAATACTGCTTGAGACATTGGGTTTTCAAGATGATTGCTACTAAAAAGTCCCTAGAAATGTGAGCGTATGAGCTCAATCAAAGAATATAATGAAGTTTGAAAAGAACAGATGACATAGGAGATGTTGTATTTCTCCTCATTTGGCTAGTATGAAAAAAGATAAGAAATAATTAGAAAAATTAGGTAAGTAAGCGAATGGGTAGGAAAAATTTTCTGCAAAGAATAATCTGCCGTAAGAGTTATTATTAAGTACATCACTGTTTTAATTTTCCGAGTATCAATTAACCAAGTTCCTTGTTGTAGATTTTAGTTCCTCTCAGAAGCATCTGAGACTTGATAGAGAGATCTGCTAGCGAATTCTTCTGAGACTAATCTCCTTTTTGTATGACATTAATAACATAATGAATGCAATTTTCGAATTCAAAAACGGATTGTAATTATCTATGGTTACTAGACACTAAGCTGATTAACAACGTGGTATTAATTACGTGGCATGTATCTCATTAAGCCATTACAGGCTAATATTCTTAATACTAAGAGATATTATGCATAATATCTCTGTGGTCATTGTCTACTCGGTTGATATCCATATTCGCTGAAAAGTGACTTCAAACCGGCCTTAAACCAAGTCATTACTGCATTAACATAACATTTCTATTTACTAAATTCAATTGTTTCGTCCTCAATTTCGTTGTACCTCTCCACGATAAGGAAGGAATAAAACATAACATGAAAGATAACTCATGAGGGCGCTAATCATAGAGAGCTTGGCCGTAGGAATAAGTCATGTGATAAAGAGTAAAAGTCGCATTTTATTCCTCCCTTATCATTCCAATTTACGTTACATTTATGCCGCGATTGATGTTCGCAAACTAGCCCTCCTTAACATCCAAGAGTCTTCACTCCGTCTCAAAACTACACCGAAGACGACTAGAGAAGCAATTTTCGAAAAAGGCCGACATTTTCTCATAAATAATTCCCGCTCTTCAGCAGCTTCAGAAAATTCTTTGAGCTCACAAATACTGCAGAAAATTCGCCATTCCGAAAGCTACACGAAACTTCCACCTAGTTCCGCAAACAGGCCGCCGAAGGATGCAGTGGATGTGGAAGGAATCGAAAGAAAAGAGCCTTGGGAGGAGGAAAGTGGGCGTCAACCCGCATGCCTCACCCTACCGCTCCCCCTTCTTCACTCTGCAGACGTCCGCCCCCCTCTCCCATCAAGTCTCTTCCTCCTCATTGTCTACACCCTTCACCCCTTTCTTTTTCCCTCACCGAATGCTACGGGAGACTTCCTCCCCCTTCCTTGGGAAGAGATGCAGATGTCATATCTCCTTCTTTGTAGGACCTTGCGTCTCCCCTACCACGGCCCTCCCTATGCCATGCAAATCCGTTGGAAGAATACCGGGAGAGGGTTTTTTTCGCCTCTTCTTTTTCTACTCTATTCTTTTTCGGGGAGGACGCTCCCGAGGTACGCCCCCTCCCACTTTCGGCTCCCCGTTATTAACCTTTCAGTCAGATCCGCTCGTGTTTCGAGGCGGAGGTCGACAACCAATTCGGGACCGCGGATGGTAACCGGTTATCCGCCGGGGTTTGACCGGTTTCGCGACGGAGGAATGTCGGCCCGCGAATTGAGAAATAGGCCTTCTCTTCCTGGGGCTGGGATTGGTTGATTGAACTGCCGGGAAATTGATTGTGCCATTTTTGATGAAGGGAGCCAATTAGGCTCCGTTAATTTCGGGCGAGTACGTGATCGAGGAAGTTTTTGGGGAATGTATTCCGCTGACGGCTTGTATGACAATCGAGCATGGGAACGGACGGATATTCGTGTATTTCAACGGAGGCTGATCGATGCCGAATGAAACACAATCAAACTTGAACGCTAAAACGGTTCATTTATGAGGGGATGATGGGTAATTATTAGTTCAAATATGGGTACACATTTCTGTGTGAACACATATTTCAACTAATATTTAGTTTAACTAATATTTAGAATATAACTAATATTTAGTATATAACTAATATTTAGTATAACTACTACTAGTAGTAGTATTACTAAAAGTGCTTCGACAACTGACAGCATTTCGTACGTGGACTCTGACAGGGAATCGAATGAGGGACCGCATTCTCCAAAGTCGAACGCGCTGTCCACAAAGCTATTCGGGATATATATAACTAATAGTATGAAGAATACTATCACTCATTCGTAATCTCACCGGTTCACTAATATTCTACTACCGTTGAAATCAAGGGAAAATAAGATTGCTGATAAAGAAATCCCACATTCACAAATGTGCAAAATAAAATTTTACGTTAGGTAATTAAGCGATATTCTCTAAAATACGCAATCTCCATAAGTTAAGTTATCCATAATATGAAACAGAAACAGTTAAAATAGATTGAATTCCAATTAAGTCCCAGAGATGTCCCTTTTTGGATTATATAAACTAACTAAAATTAATTTATGCATAAAAATTATTGGAGTATATAATTTATAGATTGTGTATAAAAAGGAAAACAGCTGGATCGTGTCAAATTTTATAAAGGCTACATTTACATACAGATTATACCGGCTAAGAATTATACCGCCACTTTTACGAGGTAATGCATTTTAAATACATAGAGTAGAAGAGAAATACAACTAAATATTTTGCCTTCAATGTAAAGATCATGAATTCCCTTGAACAAAAAGTAAATATTCATTCTCGATAGAAGGTCAAAATTCTATGTCCTACAGATACATCACGTTTATATTTATCTCAGAACTGTCCTCATGAACATAACATGTATTAGGAGACTAATTGCTAGCATAGCCAAGAAATAAAAGCTGAGACCCACAGAAATAAATTAAAGGATTCGATTCCCATCCAGAAACATTCTAACAGAAGACGGATACTTTTGTAAAAAGGCGACTCCAGTTTAGGAAACAAAATTCCTTCTAATATCCCGACAACAGAAATTAAGTCTTCAATAAAATACGGAAACGTCCTATTAAAAACCTTTTCTGGGAGACGGGCAAATTTATTCAAGCATACCGTCAGTGGGAACACTTAAAATAGGGCCACCGGGATGAAAAATGTCACTTTGATGACATAAACGGCCGCCCGAAACGAAAATATTCCCGACACATAACTTACGACCCATAAAATTCGACCTCTTACTGTTTCCCTTTCAACACCTGGGTGTCCCAATCCCTTGAATACTAAACTATGCCTCTAAAAAGGTCGATGACGTAGCTTTTCTGGCGGAATAAGACACTTTTACCTACCCGATGGAGAAACATTAAAAGGGACCTAGAAAAACTTCTAAAGCGTGAACATAAACCCGACCCTTGAACGATCAGGATTCAATTCATAGGATTCCAAAGGTGGTGTTCAGAGGTTACCACCCCTACGGCTTCGATACGACCTTTGCCAGGTATACTTGTCCCCGGGATTCATCCTTACCTTCCCCACAAGCGGATACTTTGTAAATTTCGTCTTCCTAAAGGGTTAATTTTGATCCGGTATCACCAACAGATTACCTTTCAAGTATAATAAAATTCAAACATGTTTAATAAACTATGAAGTTTATGACAGGTTGTTCACACCAAATTCCTGCTTTTCGAAATGATCTTCAACATTTCGCAACTAAGATATCTTATATAATATTTAGTAAATGGGGATTATAAATTTTTACAATTTGAATTGAGTTCGGATACTATACAATATAATTTTTGCTGTTCATCTGAATATTGAACCCTCTGTGTTCACTTTATTAGAATTTCTGATATTACTAACATTAACATATCATGAAACTGAATACTATACTAACATGAAGCGATGGCAATACCTGTTAATTCTACACAGTATTCTAGGGGAAAATAAAACTAATTTCACCAATGATTTTTACTCATAGTTGGTTGCTGAATTGTGTTCATAGTATAAGTGATTAGATAATATGGTAGTCTCTTGAAAATTAACTTTATGCTGCAAATGATCATCTAAATTAATGCATATTGCAATATTATCCCAACTATTCGCCATGAACTTAATAGTATTGATAATGTTTCACTAACTATTATTGGCATTCGTAACTATTATCAAATAACTATAATAACTAAAATTGCATAAATCTTGTACTTTTATACTTCTACCTTATGCCTAGCGCTATTCCTAATTACGGTTGTATAATGTAAAAAAAGCTTTACCATTAGAAGTAGAAAAAACCACAGAAGGATTTCTTCCGATAAAAAATTCTTGGATTTCTCCCAAGAATATTTAGGAAAAAAACATTTGCTCTCACGACTAATTATAAATAATTGGCTGACGGAAGCAACATACAATCCAAGTAGCCAATCCGTCACTCGACTTAATAATTAACGCTTAATTACTAGCAAATATCAGGTAGTGAGAGTCAGTTCTGGCGGAGATTTCATTAAAAAATGTAATAATGATCCATAACTGATCGAATCTGAATAGGGCGTCGAGAATTGTTTTCTACTAATCTCTTTCTGGATCACTTTGGAGACACCCAAACTGAGAAGAAATATCCTCATCCACGACCGTAACTCTTTCTCTGTTTTCGCTACCATTACGAATGGATACCTCATGAGCCACATGACTCAAGAGGGATTTCAAAAAAATGAGAATGATTCCAATACTGGAAGGTGGAACGCTTATAAATCAAGAGGAAGAATCATGGACGTTATTCAGGTGGCAACCGTGAGGCCACCTTATCCCGGAAAGTTTACCGCACGGCGACGGGAGTCAAAACGCGGAAGTTGGCCAACCCCGCCCCATTCGCCCCACAAATCACATCCCCAATGCGTTCGGTTCCCATTGTTGATCCTTTTATTCTGCCGATCGACTGGAAAGAGTGCTTCCCGCACGGAGGTTCGCGAAAACCCCTCCAGGAGGCACCTGCTTCGGGGGCATCCTCCAAGTCCCGGTCAAAACCACCGGCAAACAGTGGGGGAAAGGGTGCCCCCCTCCCGGCACACCTGAATGCCACCGCACAATTATTTCAGGACTTCGATTTGTTACTTCGGTACCTCTCACTCTGGATGTAACCGGCAGAGGAGTCAGGTATATCATTATGAGCGCTGACGCAGGCAACCCACGGCGTTGTTTGCAGAGATTCCCTCTCAGGACTCATCCAGAAGCCTCTTCATTTCGATTGGGGATATCCTTAACGATTTTTTTTACTGCCGAGTCACATCGGCGCTTCTGTGAGAGAAGCCCTCGACTTTCCAGGAGGATGAGCTCATGGGTATCGTTCGGAATGTTAAAGCTGGAGTCGTGAAAGCCTTTGCGGCATTCGGATGCGGTATTCATTCTACCTCGGCGAATCAATGGGAATATTGGTTTCTTCGAACGAAAGACTTTGAAAAGCGCTGCTAAAAAAACTTATTTGAGGTTCTTCAATTCCATGGATTAGATAGTTGAAACAAGGAGAACGAGATATTTTATTTACCAACAAGAAAAGGTAGGTTTTAGAAAGGAAAAATACCGCAGAATTTCTCCTGTTGAATATAAAAGAAGCTCTGCCTTTCACTGCCCTTTCACTACCTTGCACAATGCGATTGGACATTTGGCTGCAGAGATGTGCTCAAAAAAACATTATCATCGCAACATGTATTCAGAGATTTAAAAAATAAAGTTCACATTTCTGCCACTCAATCATATTATGCTATTCAATATTATTCCACCATGCGCGATCACATGAATATATGGGAATATAGGACAAAGGGGAACTGTCGATGTTATTATATTCAAAAGGGGAACGAACATAAACGTTGAACGAGAACAGAATATGAAACTCGCAAAATTCTTTAGAATTTTTAGAATTTAGGAACGGCAATAACAGTGATACCTTAAAATCTAATTCCAATAATTCTGATTTCTTCATAGGATACAAATGAAGTCATTTAATGCACAGACGATGGTGACTTTTCCAAGATATAAATTTTCTGATTTTTCATCCGTATACTAGTAGTAGTAGCAGTATTATTGAGAAAAGACTGTATTCTCTCGATGAAGGAGTAAAAGAGAAATGGATATTCGTTGAGGTATTCATAATAAAAGTAACTAAAACTATTTCAAACATGCAAATTACAACCGATTATAGAAACTACTGTAAGAACGCTTAGACATTTCTGGACGTAAAAATAATGAGAATTGAGGGTAGAAAGAAAAAAAAAAGAATTGTTAGAACAATGTGATTAAAATATGAAGGTAATCGGTGTCATATCATTGATTTTGCATGCTCAATTGTGTAACTTTTCGAAAGGAATCTATCAATCATATTCTTAAGATAACTTTCTTAAGCAACCGATAAGATTTTTTATTGCAACCGTACGTAGTAACTTTTGACTAATGTTGTTTACAATATCTATAGTTAGATTTAATAAGCAGTAAAAGATTAAATCAGAAAAGTAGAAAATGTACCTTACCAGTGGGAGTTCTCAAAAGATTGAAAGGCCAAACTTACCTGTAAAAGAGACAAAAGTAAAAAATTAGTACGTGACATCAAAGAAGATTAAGCTGCACAACATTATCAAAAATTGTTCTGAGGAATAACTATGCTTTTCATTAATAGCAATAAAAGAAGGCAAAAGTTCTTAATAATGCTGTATTGGTAGATTAGAGTAATTTCAGTATTAGAAAAGCAGATGATATTGTAGGTTTTCCGACCATTCGTCTTTATTTTTAATACAGGCAATTCATAAAATATTCATTATTCCACATTTTTTATCTTTTCTTTCTACTAATTTATAAAATAAATCGGAAAATTCCATATTCCGCAAATATTTCTTGGAAAATAGCTTTTTCAGGTCTAATAAATAATAACATTGACACCGACAAGTAACTACATTTTATAAATTCCGATTTAAATTAGTTCTATTAATTACATTAATTTCTACTTAACGAAATGTAAACTAGCTTCTAGATCAAACTGAATTTTAACAGAAATTGCGTTGTGAAAATGAGAGAGCGAAATTGCTATATGTATATATATATATATATATATATCATCATCATCATCATCATCATCAGCCATTTTCAATCCGATGTCGGATGTAGGCCTCCCCAAGCGCTTTCCAATTCTCTCTATTCTGAGCTTCTCTTTGCCATGTCACACCTAAGTACTTAATGATGTCTCTGTTCCATCGGTCCTTTGGTCTTCTTCTTGGTCTCTTCACATCTCTTGGTGTCCAGTTCAGAACCGCTCTTGTCCAACGGTTGTCGTTTCTTCTCGCCACATGGCCTGCCCACATCCATTTCAGTGATCTTACTTTATCTATGATGTCTGTCACTCCGGTCTTCATCCTCACCCAGGTGTTGCGTTTCCTGTCTCTTCTTGTGATCCCAAGCATACACCTTTCCATACTTCTTTGCGTTGTCTGAAGTCGCTGGGTTATTGCTGCGTTTAACACCCAGGTTTCACTTCCATATGTCAACACTGGTAGAATGCATTGGTTGAAGACCTTTCTCTTCAAGACCATTGGCATTTGTGACTTTAGAATGTGTGCATTTCTTCCGAAGGCACTCCAGCCGAGTTTAATTCTTCTGTTTACTTCGTTAATCCTGTTGTTCTCTCCTGTGGTTACTAGTTGTCCTAGGTATGTGTATTCTGAGCAGACATCCAGAGGCGTCCCTTCAAATTTGATTGTTTCTTGTGCTGCAAAAGAGTTATACATTACCTTTGTTTTTGTTAAATTTATCCTCAGTCCTATCTTCTGTCCTGCTGTGTTCAGTTCATGAAGTCTTGAAGCTAGATCTTCTCCGTTGGTTGCGAAGAGTACTATATCATCTGCAAAGCGCAGATGACTGATGTGTTCCCCATTAATCCGCAGACCTTTCTGCTCCCAGTCCAAGGTTTTAAAAACTTCCTCCAGAACAGCTGTGAAAAGAATTGGGGAAAGGCAATCTCCTTGTCTAACTCCCTTCTCAATCTTGAATTCTTCAGTAACTTCGTGTAGCATTACTGAGGCTGTGGCATTTTTATAAATGCTGCGTAGGAGTCGGATGTACTCTGCATCTACTCCTTGTTTTTCCAGAGCTTCTAGTGTAGAGGAGGTACTTACTGAGTCGAAGGCCTGAGCATAGTCTACAAAGCATAGTACTAGTGGCATCTCATATTCATTCGTCCTGCTGATTATTTCTTGTAGTGTGTGGATGTGGTCCATAGTACTGAAGCCCTTCCGGAATCCTGCTTGTTCTCTAGGCTGGGCAGATGATAGAATAATCTTTATCCGTTCAGCTATTATCCTCATGAATGTTTTGTAAACAACAGGAAGGAGACTGATGGGGCGGTAATTCTTCAGCTCTTCCTTGCTTCCTTTCTTGTGCAAGAGGACTATCCTTGCATGATTCCAGTCCTGGGGGATTCTTCCTTGTTTCAGGCAAGTTGTGAATAACTGCGCTAAAACGTGTGCAACTTCTGTTCCACCAAGTTTTAAATATTCTGATAACACTCCATCTATGCCTCCTGCTTTTCCGTTCTTCGTCTGCTTTATTGCTGCAGTTACTTCTCCTGGGAGAATAGAGAGGGGATCTCGTTGGTTTTGGCTTTCTTCTTGGTTTTCCTCTTCAGCATTTTCTTCCTTCTTGTATAGGTTGCCAAAGTATTCTGCTACCGTCCTTAGTATTGCTTGTCTGTTGCAAGTTCTTGTACCATCTTCCTTCTGTATGGCTAAAATCTGTTTTCTTCCAATTGCTAGGCGTTGTCTGGTCTTCTTCATACTTTTGCTGTTTTCTATAGCCTCTTGCACAATTCTCTCATTGAATTTTCTCACGTCTTCCTTAATTGCCATCCTGATAGCCTTACTAAGCTCGGCGTATTCGATGTTATCCTTTTGTGTATCTGAATTCTTCAGTTCCTTACGTCGTTTCATCATTTGTCGGGTGCTGTCACTTAGCTTTCTATCTTTAGCTCTTCTTGGTGTGCTTGCTACTTCTTCTGCTGCTTCCTTAACAGCTTGCATGACTTTGGTTTCTAGTTCTTCTTCTTGAAGTGCTGAGAATCTATTTTTTAGCTCAAACTGATATTTATTCTTGTTTTCCTCTAGTTTTTTGATGCTTATTTCATGTTTCTTGCATGAAATCAACTTCTTGCGTTCCATTTGGAGATTAATCTTCAATCTGCATCTTACGATCCTGTGGTCACTTCCAGTGCTAAAGTTATTCAAGACTTCACAGTCTGTCACTGTGTAGAGTTTATTAACCAATATGTAATCTATTTCATTTTTTGCTCCGTTGGGTCCTCTCCAAGTCCACTTCCTTTTTGGGTTCTTCTTGTAATATGTATTTGTTATGTACATATTGGTGCATTCAGCAAACTCTACCAGGCGGTGACCACGTTCGTTTCTCTGGCCCAGTCCGTATTGTCCTGCGACGGTGTCATCGGCTTCCTGTTGACCTACACGAGCGTTAAAATCGCCCATAATTATTTTATAATAGTGGGCTTCCTTATCATGCTCAGTGCCGAGAGTTTGGTAAAATTTTTCAATTTCTTCTTCGCTGCTTGCTGCTGTTGGTGCGTAGACTTGTATGATCTGAACAGAGTAACGCTCATTTATCTTTAGTATGAGCTTTCAAATTCTCTCAGATAT
Organism: Pachydiplax longipennis; assembly: GCA_036926295.1. Taxonomy (NCBI): domain Eukaryota; kingdom Metazoa; phylum Arthropoda; class Insecta; order Odonata; family Libellulidae; genus Pachydiplax; species Pachydiplax longipennis. Next base: position 37,958,775 of record JAVFKF010000009.1, on the reverse strand, counting down.
ACTTTCTATCTTCTGTACATTGTTTTTCCATCTCTTGTTGATCAGGAACCCGACACCTCCTAGTCTTCCATCCTTAGTACCCCTGTACTGAATGAAGCAGAGAAGAGAAGATATATATATATATGTTATACAATCTGTTTTACCTATGTTGGACAATATCTGCGAATATCAATGTTAATTTACTGAATACAGATTTTTACTACTCCACAAAATATTTTTTGTGGAAAAGTAAAAATCTGTATTCAGTTATGTATTTCCACCACATCTCGGCCGAAGCTATAGATTATAAATGTTAATTTATTTAAGATACTTCATTTTTTATAGAGAGGATAAGAGTTATTTTTTAAAATTTTCATTTTGTTATCAATGCTACCTTCTAGCAAAGATCAATCGTCACTTAAATTTCAAAGTTAATTTTACATATGTTAATATACATCGAACTGAAACGTAATGTCGAACTACGAAATGAAATATATCACCAAATTATGCATTACGATTAATATATTACTGAAACTATGGAACCGTTTATTCATCTCATGAGAAGTATAGTTAAAAACGCTTCCAATTTTGAGATGTTGTAATGACAGTTTCATTTCTTGATTTTCCGCCACACCTTGGTATATTACTACCATATGATTCATAGCTCCGTTATTGTGAAACGGGCGAAAATGCGAAAATTGTGAAAAACAAAGTTGGTTAGAAAAACTGATATAACTAAAAGCAAGATTATTGATGTTACAAAAAGTCGGAAATTGGAATGAGACAAGGCTAACTAAAATCTAAACCCTATATTAAGACTTAAGGATTGACTTAAAAAAGTTCAGTCCTTGCGTTAAAAGGAAATTGTATTATAAATGTATGTATAATTGTGTAAAATTTATGATATACAATGAAATATCAAACTTACAGATTTTTCATAGTGAATATTCTAAACATGAGCGCTGAATTTTTATTTGGACAATTTCGATAAAGTCACAAATCAACAGCTAACAGAACTGTGCACGAAATAACATAACAAACAAGATATCAGCGGTGAAAAGTTTCAGTTTGTTCCTAGGTCGATTTTTATTCCTTTGGAATCTACTTAAGCGATCAAGTCTGCATTCATTCACAAAACTCCCCAATAACTCAATAAGTGACGATAAGACAAGACCAGTTCGGAAGGCACATGCCATCATCAGCTCATAAACTAATTACAACGACGACGTAAGTAAAGAGGGGCGTCGTGGTAAAGGAGGGTGCGAAGGGGAGTGACCAATTTTGGAGTAGGAAAGTGTCCGATGAGGTTAGATGAGGAAGGGTGTGGCCGGTAAATGCCGATGGCGGGGGTGTGTTAATGCTGATTTTACTGCAATCGAAAGACTGGGCAAGTAGTAGGGATAAATAGGGTTTCAAACATTTCCAAGAGGTTACCACTGGAGTTGGCAGTCACAGGGATATAATAATAAAATAATGAGTTATGCCCCAGAATCCAAAGGAATTGTAGGTTGTACGGGAAGTGAAAATTACTGACTTGACTGGGACTCGAACTTAGGTCTCCTACTTTCCGGGCAGGTATTCTAACCACTGAACTACCATGCCACGTCATATTCTCTTCTGTAAACGGGAACTTTTACTGTATTAGCAGGAGAGTCCAGTGGTTAGAATACCTGCCCGGAAGGTGGGAGACCTGGGTTCGAGTCCCAGTCAAGTCACTATTTTTCACTATTCTTCACAACCTTGGGTTATTCGCACAACTTCATGTGCCAAGTTAGAATTCACTTCCATCATTTGTGGAACTGCAAAAGTTTCGGTGAAAGGGTCTAAATTTGTCCTTAATGAATTGAGGATGATGCAAAGTTGGAAACAACAACACATACCTTCTCTTACGCTAACTACAGTGAAGGATAGAAATTACCATCGACTGGGTGTATACCGTTCAGGTGTGGCTTTGCATGGCTTTGTGGTTGGCTAGTATCAAGACCCCCGGTTTGAAAGACCACGTTTTTGAAAAGGTTATTTCTTTATTATGGGAAAACATCAGATCTATGAGGAATGAATTTCCAAATTATATTCATTATATAATAATTGTGACTTATCTTATGAGCAGAGGAATCCAGGAGGCCCCATAGAGATTTGTACCCGAGATCCCTTTAGTCGATGGCCGGCCTTGGTATGTCGTCACAAGGGACTTCCATGTTCAAGTTGCGTATTTTGTGAAGAAACTCGAAAAATTTTCTTTCTCAACGTTTAATTTTAATAGATGACAATACCGGTTTCAACGAGCAATCTTCATTACCTCTGATTTCTGATGATGACGATTACTCGTTGAAACTGGTCATTTGTTATTTGTTTACAATTAAACGTTGCTGAAAAAGTACAGGTTTTCGAGTTTTTTCCATTATTATTTCCTCTTCCTTCCAAAATATACTTCACATCTACATTGAACGTTACAGAGAATACGAAAATATGCATGTATTCCCAACAATCATTTGTGTACACCTCGAATTACCATCCAAATCTGTTGCTAAGCGACTTTCGTAGAAAGATTTTCCGAAAGGAGAGAAAACGCTCTTTCCGGAAAATCCAAAGTTAATAAGAGGGCAGGTCGTCGGAAGAGGAAAAATCACTTTTTCACGTCATCGGTTCGATAAATCATCCAATTATTTGTGGTAATCAATTTACAGGACTCCACCCTTCGGCAACTCCTAACTAAATCCACTTTGGAATCGAGTTGCGCCGACATTCGTCGGAAAAGACATTATACGCGTTTTGGAAAAAATCGAATCAGGTTTAGCTGTGCTTGATGGACGAGGGATGGGAGTTTTCAGGCGTGGGATGCTCATTCGAGTCCAAAAAGCTTTTACAGCGCGTAATGGGAGTTTCGCCGATATCTCAGCATATTAGGATCTGTTCGTCAAAACAATCAAATGGCAGCATTCGTCCAATGGTTGTTTCGAATGGCAATGCAGGGATTAAGTAGCGTTTCATTTGTTCGAAGAGAGTTTTCAATCGTCATTTTCTTACAATTTTCGCGCGACCCATAGAATGTAATAAGCGTGAGGCAGGGTAGTGTATGACATGTCTGGGGAACTTTTTTCATGTTATAATATTTTTTAAGTAATTTAAGAGTTATCAAAGCCATTTTTCTAGAATGTTTTCGGTTTACCTCAGAGTACTTCTTTGCATAACTAATACATCCGCATAAAAAGGAGATAATCTAGACATATCCAAGAAAGAAAACATACACAACCATCAACACATCTATATAACAAATTATCGCATATATAAATCAAAATATAAAAAAATTAAAATATCTACATACTTTTACATATATAGCGGAGTTCAGGTAATTATACTGATTACCAGTAGAGATTTGTCAGATCAAAATTATAATAACGCTTTTTAAGTTAGTTAATTTTTAAGTGGAATATGGGATCATACATTGAAATAAGTAATAAATATCACTAATGATATTCATGAAAATTTGAAAGAGAGCATTTGCGGTAGTGAACTTCATTACAACATTTAAAAATCTTCCCTTAATTCTGTACTTCCAAATATCTTATGACATACGTTATAACAGAAAAAACAGTAGAAATATTCCAAACAGTCATATTGAGTTAACACAGGCCCTTGCTATAGTAGCCACAAGCGAGATATGTTCATATTCTGAGTTGAATTAATAATCTATGAATATAAAGCCCGACATTATCCAGATAAAATTAGATTCATCCGACAGCGCCCTTGTATTACTTCTCTACCAATTGTCATCTCATTTGCATATTCATCTTCTAACCAATAAATTTCTGACGTATAAACGATTCATTAACTGGCCTTCTATTCCTCCCAACATTCAACTATCAATTAACATACTCGAGGTTCTCAGCTGTCTGACTCATTAAAACTAACAGAATATTTTAGTCTGTAACATAGCCGAGAACCTCTATTAGTGTCTAATTTGAGAATTATTACTCTGAATCCTACAATCCTGCAAAAAAATCTTCATCCATTCACTTGTATCGAAATTTTTTCCTCTCTTTGTACGTCTTATATCCAAGTTCATTAGCGCTTTTTTTCGTCACATCTTACATTTAAGGACTGAGTTAGATTTACTTACACAACTATTTTGGCTAGAAAGAAGGAAACGGAAGAAAATAATCGGTAACACAATAAAATTTGCAATTGCTTAATCAAAATCGTACCATTGAAACATGATAAAATCTATAGTATTCATGATATATTCCATTCGAAATAGTGCAGCAGCTTTGCTTATCTTACTATTTTTCATTCATCGTATATTTATACGAAGTTTCGCCAACATTCCTTCAGGGAGAATCACAGCACAATAAATTTCTCAACCATTTTCCCTTTCCACGAACCACGTCAAATTTATAACAGCCAATGCAAATCGATCAGACATTGATGGTCGATGCACAGCGCGAAGATATGTACGAGTGCACATCAGTTTCCAGAAAACCTCCTTTGATTGCAACGAGCTGTGTAGCTAGAATCAAGGACGATAACATTTTCCACATCGGTGCATGCTCGGGTGATTAGGGCCCGATGAAAGGTTTAAAGCCAACAGACGAGCTGACAAAAAACAGACATCATCGACGAGGGGGAAAAGGAGATATCAGAAGATAAACTGCCTGGAACAAGTAATATACAAGCGCCTATCAACGCATACCACAGTGAAGGAGTAATTTGCATGATGCGAAGTCACGCACCGACGCCAACCGAAAGGAAGAAAGAGAAGACTCAACGGTGAAAATAGAGAGATTCTCGAAAGAACAAATCTTCGCCACTATTTCACGTTCTTTTCGCTTGATCTAATTCCCTTAGATGACACCTCTACGCATGCGCGACGTGATAATTAATATTTTCCAGCAGAGACGTCTAAGAAGGAGAACTGGGGTGGAGAATGAGCTGTTCGAATTAAACGGGGAAGAAAAGCGGAGATAATAATAACAATAATAATAATAGAGTCGAAAAGGGGGACCTTTTTGGCGGGGGAGGGATGGGAAAAGAAGGTTGGTTTCCTGTGCTGGGGGATTTCGCAAGTTTGGGCGATGTAAGGTGATGGGAGGGTTTGTAATGGGTGAGGGAGAGGAGGACGATAATCCAGTTTCCTTAATCGAATACCGACAGAAACAGTAACCTCATTTACACACGTCAGAGTTGCTATCTCCCAAAGTCTCCCTCACTCATCTTGAGGAGGAGTTCGAGGTATTGGTGCCTCGAGAAGAGTCCTCAATCGACGGAAAGGGATGCTGAGGACTGATTATGTATCGCGTATGAGTACTGTTTAATCTTTGAGCGATGACTTTGGAGGGCTAATCAAGCAATACGATGGTCGATCCTTGAATTTTCTGCAATGTGTACGGAGCCCTATATAAGCTCATGAAAATACTAAATGGAACAAATAACTTGTAACTTCCACTAGAGAATTTTTTGTTAAGGACGACTAGTTTCGTCGTTAGAACGACATATTTAGGTAATCGGAAACAGAAGGACAAAAGGAAGGAAATAAGAAATTCCGTCTCGCTTCATTTTAACTCAATTTATACGATGTACTTCTGTTTCCGATTACCTGAAAACGTCGTTCGAACGACGAAACTAGTCGTCCTTAATAAAAAATTCTCTAGTGGAAGTTACAAGTCTTTTGTTCTAATTACTCGTAGTATGGCTTCCTTCCACGAAGTTGAGCTTGATCACATATTAGATTTAAGTTCATGAAGGTAAAGATACTCAAACATGCGCATTCTTCATCAGGATTTGTTCAGCACATCAAGGTACAGAGGAACCATCAGGGTATCGAAATTTCCCAAAGTTTTTCAAATATCATACGACGACGAAATAATTATATAGGTTAAGACCTTTAAATCTCTGAAATAACTTTCTCGAAGAAAAGTTATAAAATACGAAATTAATTGAAGATAGATTTTACAATCATGCAGTATGTACAAGTATACTACAATTAAAAGTAGAAACTGAATTCCCCGTTGGTTCTTAACGGAAAAATACAATTTGATGAATACTATACCAATTGCTGAAATATCAAGAAACAACAGATGGTCAATGTAACAAATGAGACACGGAAATAATAATGATAATATTAAAACGACTTCATTAAGGAAAAAGAAAGAAATCGGAACTAGGAAGTAAAGAAAGAACCGAACATAATTTTTTCTCATTCTGCATTTACCTCCTGAGGATGGCGGCATAGCTGCTGGAATGTGCTTTCGGTGATTCTCAGCAATTTGCCGGTTCTTTCTCTATCCGAGGAAGAGGCCCGACGCTTCATTGACATATTCGGCTTACGGTAGGTTTTCCGACCCCTATGACTTCATTAGGGCAAGAGTTTTTGATTTGGATTTGAAAATCTTAGTTTGCACTAACGAAAAAAATACACCATAGCAGGAAAACAACCGCAATAATGGGGGATTGTAAAACTGCGAAACCTCCAAATATTCAACTAAATTTTAAGGGGAAGGCAAGTAAGACACACCTGTAAGGTAAACAACCAATATAGACCCATATCATTTTCTATTTACTCAAAGAAAAACACAAAACGAAACTTTCTTTGTACTCCTCACTTTTGTTTAGAATCTCCCAAAATCCACTGAAACTGTTTCCTTTTTCTGTTCCTTTACTCACAAATATCTTATTTTCTTATCTCACAGATCGTGACGAAGAAAATGAAACTGCCTAACGTCAATATCGGAACGAATGAGATACACTTCTATACAGAGTAAGTTTGACCCAGCGACTTGATTGTCGTAATCGAAAATGCCATGATTTCATAAAATTTCATCTTCTTATCATTAAAATCATAAAATATTAACAATTGTTACCATTGCTTTGAAATGATCCTTAATTCTAGTGTGAAAATGCTTCAGTTCAGATATCGCAATCACATTGGCCGTCAGAGGGACGATCTCAATTTTTCACGAAAGTTTTGCATTATTTTATTAAGATTCTCGCTATCTGTAATCGAAAACGATAATCCGCTAACAAAATAAAGATATTCATTCAATTTTTGTTTTGTAAGTGCTTGGCTCGATTTCATACGACTGTTCTTTATAATTTAATTCTGCAAAAGAAATAAAGCCTGCAAGCGATAAAAGGAATGTGCTGACCTTGCATTCCTTGGGGGAACGCTTTGACTCGCATGGGGATAAAAAGAAACAAATTGAAATAAAATTGAATGACTTATTATTTCTGACTTACATTAATTCTTGGATATAAGCAGTTATACGTACATCAGACTAAGAAAAAAAATACCGGAATAGGAGCCGCAAATGAAGTGAATGAATTCATTCCTACTTCTATTCTTAAAAAATAAATGAATACAATAAGTTTCCAATTAGATGCAAGCTACAATTCGAAAACTTATATTGCATAATAATAAAGACTTTATTGGGGCTAATTTTAACCTTTCCCACTCTTACAATTAACTCTTATTTTACGACACAAACATCTAGGTCCGGGTCTTGATTTGAGCCCGAGACCCCCGTGTTGATAGGCTATCACATACCTCTAGCCATCACGCAACCGCAAATTATGCTTCATACCGTACGTTCGAAATTAAAATAAAGAAACAATAATTAAAATATTCGCCCTTACACACTCATCCAACTTTGTTCGCGTAGTTACAGACTCGGGTATCCATATCCCATTTTTTGTCTTTTTAAAGATTTAGCCATCATATTCTAATCTCTGACTAATTACTCTGAAATTAACGATGTACTCGTATGTTCTGAGGAAGAGAAGAGCGAGTATGGCTGTCTATGACGATGCTCAGAGGCCCCATATCATTTTATAGTATAATAATTATAAATTTTGCGTCGACACCATGGACTAGGTAATCGTCACCATAAAACGTTGCACTTTTAGATGGCCGCTAGCAATCGTTTTGGATACGATAGACGAGGCTTTCGCTTTCTATCAGTAAGCTTCAAAGGCTACAAAAGGCTGCCAATAAAAACCAACTAGCGGTGGAGATTCATGCGAGAATAAAGTGAAGAACTGACGAACCCAACCATTGATACTGGATGTCAAAATTTATATGTCCTGAGAAATTACACGACCAGGATCGCAATTAAAAGTGTGATCGGGCAACCAATGAATCACACTGAGGTTTCTCCAGGTCCTGCAGTTAAATGGGACTACCGAGGAGGAAAGAAAATCACCGAATCCTGCCTCTTTTTTATAAACATAATAATGACTAGATGGAAAACAGGATAAGATAGTGACGAATGCAAGATCCCAGTCTGCAACGAGCACGCAATAGCACATGTTAAATGTCAAGGTAGTGATAAATAAATATATTTTTTTAAAGCCATTATCGTTTACTTCATTACTACGCAACACAGAACTCACGGGCAAATGAAAGAAAGTAAGAGAAAACGATTAATTCAACAAAAATGAATCCTGGTGCATCCTAGTCATATATGTACGTTGACTGCGATCTTTTTGCATAAAAATTTCAACAATTTTCTAATTTCACTATTCACATAGAATCAAACCAGACAAGGCTGATCTATAGGGGCAAAGTAATATTGAAAGTTTTGATAAACATGCACAAATGTACCGTGATGGATGCATACACAAGGGATAGTTAGAGAAAAATGAAATCCCCTTGCTACTGCAACCTTCTTAATAAGAAGCTAGCCAAAAAGATAAAAACATAACTCGAAAGATACTTAAAAAATTCAATAAGCCGGAGTACGATGAACAAACAATAAGTTACGCTAAACATAAAATCGTCACAAATAAATGTTTTCATTTAAATAATGTTCCTTTAGTCCATTAATGTGCAACATTTGTCGGGCGCTTGAATGAAATAAAATAATAGAAAACTATTAAAGCCAACCATACTTGAATATTTTTATTGTGGGTACTCGAATGTATGTGTACTTAACCTTCGTTTAGAAATTAATAAAAAATAATTAATGCATCTTTTACTTAAACAATCTAAGGATCTGAAGCGAAATTCAAATTTTTAACCGATACATGCAAAAATGTACCGTGGTGGGTACACAGGTGCCTACAGTGGGGTTGAAAAAAACAGATATGAAATGATATCTTACATTGAACGCACGTTTTAGAAACAGAATGAATACAACGTCATAAAAAGCAAAAATCACAGCCTTCTGGACTTGTTAAATCAGTAGACCGTTTTTCCTCTAGAACGCTAAAGATATAGCTATGGCGATGATATTAATAAATCATAGCGAAAGTCATGCAAAATACCGATAAATATCAATACATACTCCTCGGTTTTGTTTGGTATCTTCAAACACCCAATTGATAACAACTTTCTTTTAAACCTACCTATCTTTCTTAACATAAATATTTTAGTAACGTATGACGAATTATTCCATTATAAACGCAAAGATCTACGTACTTATAACTGAAATAGCATTCCACCTTGTCACCATCTTAACCAAAACTATCATGATTCATCAAAGGGACCAGAAGATGAGATTCAGATGCTTTTAGAGACAAATTACGAAGCTACTAAATATTAAAATGCGAATGATTTGAATATAAGAGCTCAGTAAAAGAAGCATATTTTGCTGGCTTTATATGTCTTGTATATATCTTAACAATATCAAACATGAGCAATCATGCCAAAACCGTCAGATAAATTTTTAGTTGGTTATTCATCTTGATACGTAACCTGTGAAAGATTCTCAGTGACATGGCTCAAGTGACTGAGATTGAGAATTTATTTTAGTAAGACTGTGTTTATCGCACATCATTCATTAAATATGTATATTGTTAAATATTTTGGTCCAGTGATTACCTATGGGGAAAATACCCCCAAAAGAGAGAGCTTGAGTCAAATGTATCCTGTGTTATTGTTGATGTTTTGTCTTCTCAAAGAAAACAATATTGGGTTCTACGTGGCAGGAAAGATTTGCAAACACATCTAAGGATCTAACTAGGGGTTTTTATTATTTCAGTTTCATTTTATTCCATTTCATCATTTTTAGTAGATTATGGTTTGGAGAAATGGTAGCAGGGATGAAACGATGAAGTTTAGAAATCACGGTTGGGAGGAGAACCTGTTTCCTTAATGTATCTTTTCCTATACGATTGTCTAGAAGGAGAGGCGCATAACTGTCAAAATTTCCCAGAACAAATTTTTTCTAAACCTATTTAGCTGTAGAATATATGATAATATTTGTGGAATATAACGTTATCCTGTCTTAGGTCATAGCAAAGGGCGACATCTGGGGAACATTTAATTTATTTTCCAAATTTACTGCAACACTTACATTAATGTTAAGTAGCGCTACGTACCATAAAATTCGGCAGCTTCGCCGACTTCGGCTGGGCATTGCTCGGGGTGCTTTTCAGCGCGGGGGTCGTGGGTTAGAATGCTGCTGAGTCCATGAATGTTACACAATTTACAAGTTATGGGTAGAGAATTTATAGAAATGATCGTAAATGATGATTTTGCTATGCTATTAGAGTAGTAGGAGAGAAATAATCATATTTAACGATTAAATCTCTTTGAAATTTGATTTCGAGAATTTGTAATATAATCGTATGCACTTAACATAATGAAGTTTTTACCTTCCTTTTTTTAATTTCATGGAGCTCAAACATCAAGATTTTCTTGGGACACAAATCAACACCTTAATATTCGCAATTTTTGATTTTCGATAACCATTCTAAAGTTTTAGTAATAATTTTAATTTTTCAAAAATTGTTTATTTATTGCGAATAAGCACTTTATTCAAATTTCAGTTCCTTAAGTTAATATGATATCCAACTCATTCACTTGGTTAATTTCCATATTGCTTTCATTACTCATATACTACTCTCACTTTCATCTCTGCCTTTGGGTGCTTTGCACTAAATACTTTAGAATCTCATACAGAGTAATATAGTATAGATTTTTTCGTTGCGTGGAGTTAAATTATAACAAATTCACGGCAATTTTACAATGTGATAACGAAAAAAATGTTTTGGACTAAACATTTTTACGGTGCTGTCAACTGCCCATAAGAATTATTCCTGAAAATTAACTTCGTTAATTTTTAAAGCAAAATTTCCGTGCTACGCCGCAAAAAATCTGAGCTCATTTTCGCAAAATTTGCGGATGTCGAGTCATTGATCGAAAAGATTGAAGCTGTTGAAAGACGTAAATCACGTAATGACTGCCATGCATGTAAGATGGTAATTAATGTACTTTTGAACAGGTCTTTTTCTTCTATGTGTTTCATAAATTAGTGCGACGGATGACAGTACATAGATCGACACGAAAGATGCACGGGAACATCGGAAAATCAGCGCGGTGCCTACGTGACCTGAGTCACATTATTCTTCGCAGCCACCCTGGAATCATCTGCTTGAAAAATGAGTAGCAAATTATTGACATAAATGATTATAAGTATTTGCAAATCATGGCAGAGTGAAAATGTCACCTTTTTAATACACTCAAATCATAGAGTGGTCAATAAAATAGGAAAAAAATGGTGAGTAACAACAATAACAATAGATGGCGTCAAAAAGAATGATACGAATAATTAATTGAGTATAATGAACTCAAATCTGGAAAATTAGTAGAAAATCTAGTATAATACTATGAAAAAGATATACATTAAATGAAGGCATTATTTTTTAAGCAACAATCTTTTAATGATTTTAATTTTTGGATTTTCTCTACTAGGCTTAATATGTGATTGACACTGTTTTCAAAGAGTAGGAATTATCGCAATGTTTCCAGTTATTGATTTCATTTTATGTAATTTTTGCTATAGTACTCTTTCTGTTATTTCCATTTCATAGAAAGTTTTCCATAACATAATTTAGATTGAAATATCAGTAGATTTGTGCATGTTTTTTCAAAGCTTCTTATCTGTAGGTGTTTTCTTACTGTGGATCCTTCTTCCTAAAACAATAATTGTAGGTTTTTTATTATATACACCCCTTCTCATGTTCTACTCTCTATTTGTATTCACCTATGTATTATGCATGCTTTCATTAATATCATCAACGATCGTTTAGACTGAAGAAGAAACTTTCCAGTATTCATTTTGCCGCAATAAAGACCTGTAAGATATTAAATGTATATTGATAACTATATTTATTGAATGTGACACTTTCGTGACTATTATTTCAGATAAGTAAGGTTTCTTAAGATAATTGGCTTCTTTTACGGCAAACTCCGGATGTCTTTCTAGTAATACATATGATCATTGATGAGTAAATGGGAGAAGGATGTGGTAGAAATATTTGCAATTTGAGGTTGAAGAATTCACCTGCGAGAGAAAAAACACTAAGAGGTAGGGGCGAAGGGAAAACTGCGTATTAAAAAGTAAAAATTAGAAATAGTCTTTTAAGCTTTCCGTTTCCAGACAAAGAGAGTAGCTATCCACTAGATCATTGGATTTATGACTAAAAGATGCTATGTTTTCTGAGGAGGTTCATTGTTAGACCTCAATTTAGCTTAAGTAGGACGGAGACATTTATAAATAGTTTTAATATGGTTCACAAAGAATATCTCAGCCTGAGGCTGATTTATGGAGAGATTATATAGTCCGTGATTTAAAAATGCATGGATATAAATTTTAAGCTATAAAATTAGCCATATAAAGGGAAAATACCATAATTACAGCATATATATATATATATCGACGGATATAAGGAAAGATGTCTCCAAAATCATTTGAGTAAAATATTAATAGTCCGTATTCTATAATAATGAATAATGAAGGATACGTAAAGACAAAAAATCGAGGTCTTCTAAGTTCTACATGAATATCAATTAATATCTAGCTAATCTTTAACTCAGGTTGTACTGTTTGAAGACATTGTTAAGGTAATTTGTGGTAGAGCATCTGGTCATCTATAACATAATCTATGTCTTGCTAACATAGCTTCTACATCTGTATGCATTGCTGAAGAATAAATGCAGCAGTGGAGATTCAGCAAAATTTTTCATGATGCATTTCATGTATTTCATATAGAAAATAAAATTCGACAAATTCACGGTGTATACCAGAATAACACACGAACCGCATGTAATAAGGCGATAAAGACGGCAGAAGAATAATATTTAATTTAGATTAATAAATAATATTAATTTAATTTAATAAGAATTTTGTGGTTGGTACAGTTAGATATATTTACACTTTCTAGAGTTAGCAAAAGAATGAAAAAATATAAGGTACTGAGTGTATCGAGAAGTTCATGAGAAAGAAATACGCAGAAAGAAAGAAAGTCACTTTGTCACAATGAAGAAAGACGGCAATGGAAACAAAAATGCAGAAAGCAGAAACCGACAACATGGACAATTCACATAACGTACACCCAACCACCAACTGTCAGGATGGCCGAGCGGTCTAAGGCGCCAGACTCAAGGTATTCCTTGCCCGTGTACTGCGGGTAAATGGGTGTTCTGGTCCTCGTATGAGGGCGTGGGTTCGAATCCCACTTCTGACAAATTTTTTCTGACATACTTATTCTAAGAATAGATGAAAATTAATATAGGTAGAGGCCATAGATTCGTTCATGATAGTTTTTTCCACTAACAGCTCGCGTAAGACAAATTAATCGCCAAGTGAGTAAATCAATGATATTGGGTATCTTTAATTTCCTTTACCTAGGGTACCTGGATGGTACGTATCAATAGTTGAGACAGGGATTTCCATTATAATCGATCTGTAAAAGCTTAACAAATATTTTTTTTTAAATATCGACTTTTTACTTAATGAAAGAATTAACAAAATACATAAATATTGTTTCACCCTTTTTTTTGACCCCTGCAAGAATACAGAACGTCAAACACATGCTTAACTCCATTTGGAGTAGTTTTCTTCCTCTCTTTTGGTAGCTTCTGTTAGTAAAATTTAGGAAATTGAATAAACAACAAAAATCCAGGTGAGCCGTTATCTCGAGCTGCTTTGATAAGGTTTTAGTTTCTGGTTCTTGGTTGAATTCTGTATTTGATGACATTTTGAATTTACCTTGTGGAGAGGATTATGTAATCGAAAATACAAAATAAACACATCTATCAATAGCTTTCCTTTGTATACATTCTGATTAAGCTATCCCTTAAGCATAATCTGATTATCTCAAAAATAAAATCATGTAAATTTTTACACCAGAATGAATAATCGTGAGTGGAATGAAGCGCTTAAAACAACAAAAATGCCAAAAAACGAAAATTCTATGCGTTGTTTACCTATTATATCATCGAAAATTGATTAATATTCATTTATGATAATCAAATCACCGCAGAGTCACCCACACGGAATTTATCAGTCATCCTAATTCAGGAAAACAACTTCATCAGGTGAAATACGCAAAATGCTTAAGTTTCAAACGACTATAAAAATATTTTCTGTGAGGGTTTAACATCAATTTCATACCAATTTCAAATTTAAAGTGCACTCGATCAGACCTTAATATTTTTAGGAATATAAACTTACAAAAACATCATGAAAAAGTGATAAGTGCAAATCTGTCTTTGGTGCTAAACAAAATCGTCTTTTAGAACTTTGCCGCAAAACTGATAAAAGTTTCACTTCCACAGTATATACCTAATTATATATCAAACAATAAAGAGGTAGTAGAATGTTTCCTGGTAATTCCTTTTCAATGCTATTCGAGTTATATCATATTCATCTATTATTTATTTTCAAAAACGTTGAACACAAAATCAAATTACGAAAAACGGCATCCGATTGGAAAGTTACTCAGAATATATTTTACATGTGCGAAATTTTCTAAAATACAAGATTTTTCGGCTGTTAAATACGAATATAATACCAATTCTGCAGGAAAAAATATATTAAGTAAACAAATTCACTAAGGCTATGGTCTCGTACTGGAGGAGTAAAACTTATAGAAAGTCTGCTAAGATATCAATCAAATTCTGAAGACTTCAATTCTTACTAAAAATCTGCTCACTATATTTTAAAAGCATGCCAGCTAAACGTCTGAATTTGAAAAATTTTCGATTGACAATCACGGGATACAGCAGCTGACATTATGATGGTCCTGTTATCGAGAACACAGCGATTATTGAATGATCCGTCGATTTGCTGCAATCCTTTTGAAAATGAGTATTTTTGTATAGAAATAGCTCAAATTTTCTCCTCTGTAAAAAGAAAGTGAGGGGTTTCCTTAAATTTCACAAGCAAGAAATAGAAAGCAGAATAAGCAGTATGATAGATATGTTAAGAATAAGATACACATTTTAAATTTTATCTAAACAGGATGACATCTAAGGACTTCGTGACTTTTTTCTAGGTAGAAGAGGCTTACAGATACTCAAGAGGAGAAACAGAAAAGATTTCCTAAACTTGCATACACCTACGAAGAAACATGGAAAACATCCGAGATTGAAGTAAAATTGATTTGATTAAATTAAAATGATTTATATACCAAGATTCACATGCTTTAGATCCGTCCTTAAGGTTTGAATAATTTTAACAAAACGTTTTATTGTTAGCAGACATTACTGTAAAATAAGAAGATTATTCGAAATATTATTAAAAGCAAATTACATAAAAAATTGCCCAGGGAATTCGTTGAGGAACTAAAAAAAATGTATCCACTGCCAATGAAATTTGTAGGATTTCATATCATTTTTAATTAAGTGTATGAAATGTAGTTAAAATGCCAGATAGAGTTAAATATAAATTATACAAATTCTGGTACAAATTAAAGAACTTATTTTTAATAGTGTCATTTGGTTAATTCTGGCTTCTTCGTGAAAATCATCCACAAGAAAAATTAAACAGAGGAGAGAGATATTAACTTAAATTTTAGATTAAAACGAAAAAATATTCTTAACTAGATTCTTTCAGGGATTTTGGTAATATCAAAATTATGGAAATTACAGACATAAAATTTTCGAAATATTCAAATACCAATCTTGCCTAAATTGTAACTTATGGTACCAAGAGCTTGATAATATGATACATGGCTTGGTAAAATATTTAGTATGCATAAATTTATCTCACGAAGCGTTGACATTCGATTTCTTTACTTATTAACCAAAACGAATAAATTACACTCTTTTCTACCCGAGAAATACGCATCCTAAATAAGCCAATATTTATTCACGACATTATAATGATATTCAATAATCCACCACCAAAACATAAGAGAAAAACGTAATAATTTGGAGCTCTCATTTTATTATACGATCATGATGCACGGTTTTCTTCCAAGAAAATGTCATAATCACGAGAAAATCTTGCGAATATTAACTGCACTTAATTCTTGTAAACCGGAATGCTTTCTTATCTAATCACTAAAATAATACAAATTGCAACACTTATAGTCCTAATTCCAAGCCAAATAATTTTTTATTGCATCTAAACGGCTCGCTTCAATCAAGTACGTTTGAAAAAAAACTATATATGAGAGAAAATGAAAAACCGAATCCGAAAATATAGAAATCCGCAAACCCGAACCGATACCGAAAACCGTTATTTATTTCTTTCCGAGCTTCAGTACCTTATAATGAACATTTTATGAAAGCGTTATTGGGGGAAGGTTTACTAAATATGTATAACTACAACTTGCAAGTTTTATTCTAACATTTACTGTAAATTAAAAAAATAATACAGACTAGAAGAAATAAACCAAGATTTCATGAGAACATTATATTACAATAGTCGGACTGAAAAATTCCGGTTCAAGGTTCGCGGAACGAGCGAAACCGAAAACGAACCGAAATTTGGATTCTTCGTCGAACCGGAGCGAAAATCGGTATGAAAAAATATCACGGTTCATTGCTCTACTTGTAGGAAATAATGCAATTGTAGATTACATTAGTCTACAACTCATTCAAGTGAAATTTTAGGAAATGAGTCCTGATGCATGACGGCTCAGATAAGGTGTAACTATTCATGGTATCACTTTTATACTATGTTGATAATGGAAATTTTATTTATTATTGGTTATTACTGTTTTACTATCAAAAGTATAACCTAACCCATCAAAATGAGTCAGGATATACTTTCATATCCCTGGATAAAAGCATAGTTTGGTAGAAATTCATCGCATCAAAAGCAATGAAGAATAATTTTCTCTCAGCTTTAACGCCAAATAGCACATCTTCTGTTCATTTCTCTGGATTATCGCTCTGGCAAAATATCTCCAATGGTTAAATTCTTTCAATACTGAAAAAGTACAAATACGGCTGCGGTTCGGCATCGAATCAACTTCGAATAATAGCCAAAAACAAGAGCGTAAAACCAAACATCTCTTCAAGTAACGGCCGCTGGTGAAATATTCCTAAGTGAGTACAATTTATCTGAACAAGTAGGCCGCGCCCGCAGTGCGACCCGTGAAGCAATGCACCGTCCGTGACTGTTCATGCACGCGCCGCCACTTCGGTGAAGATACATTCGCTGCAGGTGAACATGCTAATGCCGAAGGAAGTATTGGGATCGCTTATTTCCTCGGAATGAGGGCGACTAGAACGACATTACCTGTTCCGATACGTTCACCTCGACTTGATCGGGCATTCAAAAGAAATTCATGCCGATTTCGAGCAGCCCATCTATGTGAACCGGTTTTAAATTATCAAAGGAGGACTTGAATGCTAGATATACATATAGGTTCTGAGCACATAGCAGGCACGTTTAGAATCAAATCTTTCTTCGATAGATTGCGTTATAAATACTTTGACATCGGTGAAAAGGCTAGTAATTAATGCATAATTTTGATCCTTCAATTTCCATATCAACAAGCATAGGTTTTACTATTTCAGTTAACTGAAGGGATTAAATTCAACGATGGATATAATCCTTAGCAATGAAACACGTTGATAAAGAGATTTGATCTCTTTACTCATTTCATAAATTTATTAAATGTAATGTAAATCATTGTATAAAGAACATACAAACATCATGCTGTTCCCATTCTCATACTTTCAAATGTTTAAATACTTGGGGAGATATAAGGAATGAATTAACAAACTTACTTTTTAGTATTGTAATTCATTTGTTATATCCAACCCTAGAATGGAGTTACACGGAGTCACGGGTTACTTCAACAATACTATTTAAATTTTTATTACACCTTAGATACATCCTTTGATATTTTCGTTTACTTCCTCTCAGTCATAACATATATTTAACTCAAATTCATTCCTCGAGTTTATCCAATTCAGTGTAGCTAGCCTAACTCTCTAACTTTTTGAACAGTCGTAAGATGTTTATGTTTGTGTATTTTTAATATTCATGCGAAGTCTGAACTTCATGTTATAGAATGAGTAAAGCAAATAGTAAGATGTTCTACAAAAGAGGTCCCCACACTACCGCCCTTTGTATTTGAAGGATTTGAAGCTTTCAAGTGGGCGATATTTCCTAGATGGTAACAAGGCATGATAAAGGGGTAATATTGATAAAAGAACGGGAAAAAGATTTTCGAATGCCTGAACATGAATTCATAGCATTAATAAACATTACTATTGTAAATACCTTTATTAAAATTATTTCCATGAGCGCCAAATTATTGTAGGAAAATTATACTGTTTCAAGAGTACAAAAATGCGCGGTAAGTCAAAAGAGGCCGGCGGTAAGTAAAAAAAAGTTTGGCAACCATTGCTCTACAAGAATTTTGATTCTATATAAATATTTAATTTGTAAAATTGTACCATTTTATTCAACAAAATGTTTAAATTCTTAATATTCCATAGGGAGCTTCTGTTCTTTGTATTTAAAGATGAAAGTGTAGCTTAGAACAGTGTTACTGAGAGTCAAGAATAGAAAAGAACTATCCAATGATCACGCTTACTTTCAAGTGTGTATTGCTGTTTGAAAAATAAATGAAGAAGTCAGCAAACATCTTTGAATAATTTTAATTTTGATAAGTGAGAGTAAAATAAAAAGAATAGGCGGGAAATAGAAAACACAAAACTTCTATTTTATTGCAAATGGTTCAAGTTAAGTAAACACAGCTAGAAAATTATCAATAAGCAACAGTTAATTGTCACTTCACAACTGCATTGTATGAGGATTTCGCGATGTGTACTCCATTGAATTTTCACTATAAATACGATTAGTAATAGTCAGAAGGAATAAAAGGATATAAAAAGGTATAAACATAAGAAAGAAAAGATGTTTGGAGAGTTTCCTATACATTATAAGAATAAATGGAAAAAGCAAATACTAATAATAGTGAAATTACATGCGAAATGTGGAAATGATTACTGGGTAGAAATACTATCTGATTATGCAACGTTATGTGGAACGATACCTTAATAGACATCTCATTAAAAGAAAATCTTCCAGATTTCCACAAAATTATTTAGTTCGAACCATTTGGTTTCAGCTTACTTACCCATCTTCTGGCTCTGAAACATATGTATTAACCGAAACAGACAGTATGAATACAACGATTCAGTGGATATTAACATTTTATTTTTAACACTAAGCAAGAAGGATATGATTAAGTAAATCAGGGGACCAAAAAAGGCAGATAGAGTTCGTTTGAGACTAATTCAACGAATTCTGCAATTTATGTAACATTTCTCTTCAATATGACTTGTTGGAAATATATCATACATTTACATACTTAGCATTCTTCTTTTCTAGAGGATATAATCTCTATCTTGCGTTCACTTATCTCAAAAATAATCCTATAATGACAAATATTGCATAAAACTGAATTTTAACGAGCGAATCCAAAATTATTTATGCAATTATTAGAGGTAAAGGTGAAACGAAGACCGAAAAGCTCATACGTGGAAATATTTAAACATAAAAATGCGTTTTCTGTTGTAATAAAGTTGATTTAGAGGTGATTCTGAATGACAAAATTCAATTAGCTTGTGCGATTTTTTGATGGTAGTGTATACACGAAAAACAACTATAAACCGCGTATTAGAACGAAGAAGAAATCCAGATAGAAGTATTACATCAATCTGTAATACTTGAAAAGTATAAGATAGATATCTCGCATATAAAATGCACTTCATTATCACGACTTATAAAAGTTAAGAGATCATGAATCAGAGAACAGGGAAATTCATTACACATGGGAATTTGGCCACTTAACTCTGATTTTCATTTCCTCTGAAATACACTGTCTTCATTGTCATAATCTGAAGTGCGGCTAGCAAAATAAGTATCTGTGTATAAATATTACCAAATAAGTGCTAAGGTAGAATGAACAATAAGACCAAAAAAGACTCCATGTTACCAGAAGAAGAGAATTCAATTTCGATAAACGGTAGCCAAGTAAGATTCACGGTCAACGTACTTAGTTAGACTTAGGTAGACTTAGTTTCCTCGAAAAGGTGCTACGAGAATCTCGCATAAACAAAGTACACCATCTTCCACTCAAACGTACATGGGTGATTTGGACGGAATGCAGATTTCGCACAACCGCGAGATTCCGTGGACTCAGCAACCGAAACAGTTCACGGCACGCTGCATTCGGCGGCCGAACCAAAACTGCCCCAAGTCGCCGCACCCGAGCAAAAAAATCATGCAGGATGTAGTGAAGTAGTCAAACAGCGACCGGTTAAACCAATTGGTGCGGCGTGTGAATGGACACCAAGCACACGGACCGGTCGAGCAGGTATTGTTGATTGCGTCCAAACACTCGTTGACAACTAATTCCGAGTCAATGCTCCCATTCTGCATTGCTAACTCGATGGGAGTGAATGCATAGGAGGACGCCAATAGCTCTTTATCTAGGACGTCCTTGACTAATACCGCAAACGTATCGCTTGACTGAGCGAGGGGATTAGATCATAAATGTGCGGGATGGCAAGTTTCTTTGTTCAAATATTGACCTGATATGGCAGCTCTAATGCAGCAGGTGACCAAGTCAGGTGTTAAAGTTTAGTCATGGAAAATGTATGAGCAAACATGGAATTTGCAAATTGTTTCTCGGCGCATGAGATGAAGTTAACAGGTCTCCGTAAAGATTTTGGGGATGGTTAGCTGAAGTGGGGAAGACCGTCGTGGACAAGGGGTGAAACAAACTCTGATTCGTGAAGAGAGAGTCAGAAGAAGGGAAGAACAACTGCTAAAAACTTGAGAAGTGACAGCGAATACTTTCGGATGACTTCATATGGATTCTTTTTCCTCTGGATGCAGAATGCTTTCAAAATTCAACTGATGCTGTCTTGCTGATTTATAAGTTCATCATAACAAAGAACAATGACGATATTCTTCTACAGGAATGTTTATTCAGAGCGACCAGCTTGGCAATTGATCAACATCTTCAGGTGATCTGATTCTGACTAAACTTTCCTGTAGAAGAATACCGTCATTGTTTGTTGTTCCGAAACTTGAGGAAAGTTTACACTGAAATCACTTGAACACGTAGCAACGCACTTTCCATGAGAGATTTGACGTGAAAGCACAATTAGAAATTCAAATGGAAAGGTGAATTAATGCAATTTGGTACTGAGTTCTACTAACACACCTCATGGCATTGAAATGCCAAGAAAAGTCATAAATGGGATACTCGCTTTGACTCTATAACAAGATGACTGTAATATATGCGAAAACCACCTTAAAAAAGAAAGAAACACCTTTGAAAAAGGCAAATGGAATCAATTACATTCTATCATTCCATTTTCACCTGAAGATGTCAATACTTTGTCGATACCGGTCAAACTAAAAATCTTCTGTAGAAGTTATCAAGTGTTTTCACTTTATTAAGATGATTTCCGTGAAATTCCACGAAGCCATTACTTCATCAATTTGACTTCATTGCGAAAACCACAAGAAGGAAGCTTATTAGTATACCGACCCCGTGGTTAGATGAAGTATGAAAACTTGGCGAACAGAAAATGAAAAGAATTTAATGATCCTTCCGAATTTTACCGATGCTACTAGCTGATTAAGTTTCATATAATATTCCGCTCCTATAATATTCATTCATTCGCATGAGAATCGCTAAATTAAAAAAAAATATCTAACTTTATCTAATCGCTTCGATACAACAGGGAATCAATCTATAGAATTGTATCTGATATTTAAGGGTGATAAATTCCGCAGATGACAGAGCAACCAAAAGAGTAATTTCTTGAATTAATGAGAATTTATAATAGAGCCAATTCATTTTGCAAGAGAATCGCTGGTGTAGGCAAATATCCACGAAATCGACAAATTTACACATATTGTAGTAATGGTAGTCATGAAGCTAGGTATACTTACGGGTTTTTCGATCAGAAACGCCAATTTTCTTCGACGTTAAGTTTTAGACTGTCATACTGTCACCAATCACACAATTTAAAATATAATTTTATAAGAGAGTGGGTGGAATACTAACAAGAAACGACCATTTCAACTTTGCATATTTTGTTTCGTTTCCTAAAAGAAGCAGGGCTACATTTCAGACAAGACAAAGAAAAGAAGGTAACTTTTCTTATAAGGGCATACAACAAGGAATATCCCCAAGAAAAATAGAAAAATGGCATGTAGAAATGTTTTCGCTAGATAGCATAGTTGCCTAAAGCGTCCACCCGGAAAGTAAAAGACCCGGGATCGAGTACAGGTCCTATCAGACTTTTGACACATCCGCTTTTCCTTGGTAAATTTCAAACAACTACCTTTTGATAACAAAATATCAAAACCGTGGAAATCTTTATATGTTATAGATAAACGTTACTGCTTCTTGGTATGGATCTGGGACAGTTGATACTAATTTTTATGCAAATTCTCAGTATCTTTTTCTCATTTCAGCAACATGCGTGCTGAGAATTCTACATTAACATTTATTTCCCTACCCATCTAAAGAATAGATTTGTAAAAATCATTGTCGTATGGTTAACTAAGATACATAAAAGAAATAACAAAATTGGAATGATAAAAGCGTGAAAATGAAATTGTCTGTTTGAGATTAGCAAAAAAGTTGTTGTGAAGTCTCAAGAACCCCAGTTCAAATTAATAGATTGACTAATGAGTCTAACATTTATTTATCCCGTAATATAAATCTTCAATATACTCTAAAACGAAGAATAAAAACCAATATTCTACCTAGGATATCACGAAAAACATTAAGTAATTCTCAGTGAAATAAGAAGAGAAACCCTATTAATTCTCCCCTAGTTAAATTCATTATGAAGGATTTAGGTATAATACCCACATCGCACGGAAAAAGGTCATTTATCTCAAAAATATCAACTTGGTGGAACAAACTTAGGAGTGATCAAAAATTTAGCAGTGATTTGCTTATGGGAGATAAAAATTAAAGGTTTTCGGAGGAGATAACCGATTGAAACTTTTGATTTGAGGGCAAACCGTAAAAATTTTACACAGCTCTCCGATACAGGGGAATAAAAGAGAAGGTATCATGAGAAAAATATATACCAATATTTTTGGAGCGAGGGTATCGAAACAATAAATCGAAAGCATTTAACTCTTTATGAATAAAAGGCACATTTCGTTTCAAACCCATGTTTTCTCTTAGCGATTTTTATGAGTCTTTCCGCTAACGATGAGATTTTAACGATTGTATTTGAAAACGTAAAAACTTGATTTGAATCGTTAAGCTTCATAAAGAACATTACGCTACTTTAATTCCCGTATTCTGTAATGCAAATGGTGTACTAATGGTTGATGAAAATACTAAAGCCATCGAAAACTATTACCAAAAATATCTTCTGAAGAGATGGCGGACGTTTTTGAAAGCAGAAACATTTCCCGCTATGGTTAGCTTAGCGATAAAACAACTTTTACTCTCTCAGAGCGTAAAAAATGAACAAGAAAAAGGGTACATAGATGTAAATTCTGTTTGAGTACAGTAAGTGTTATTGTGTTCAGAAACTTAGAACTCTAATTCTAAACTAAATTTCGATTGCTGGATATTCTGAACCAATATAGAATTACAGAGGACTTTCAATAAGTTAAAAGAGAAGAACATAGCTCCATCAAATATATCGAAAACACGCTAATTGCAAGTATAAAAGGAAATATACTATACTAAACATTTTTCTATTTTTCTACTTATAATTATTAATGGTCAAGAGAGTATTCACACCAAATTAATCATCTATTGAATTTATTGCATTCTATTCCTTTAAATCGGCCATGCAAACAAATAATAGCAAAAAGTATGAGGGTGCACTTGTGTATAAGCTTGACTCGTAAAACAATGAAATATTTGGTAAACAGTATAGTTGGCTACAACACAATATAGTAGGCTAAAACACAACTTTGCTAAGAAATGTAAGAATTATTAAGGCTGCTTACTTGCATATATTATATGATAAATTGATTATTTTTGCAAAAACGTAATCAATTTATTACATACTGAATTAGATTAGCTATACACCTAGTTTGGTATACAACAGTTCAATGACATAATATAGAGGGACCAGGATCTACTTTTCTAATTTTATTAGATTATAAAATAACTTTATCCTAAAAACCAAAAAAATAGTTCCGTGCAAAGTTTTCTGGATTAACGGATATTTTCATGGGGAGAAATTTGGCCTACGTGAATTAGCACATAAAATATACAGCGATGCAAGAGAGAAGAAATTCCAGATGAAATCTGATCGCTTAATGCACCTACGCCATAAATTATTACATTATTCGATATTTATGAAGTGCTGCAAGTTTTTCATGGAATTCGGCCAACTTTCCTTTTTCCGCGAGCTGAATTATTAAATTAGCGAAAAGCACAGACATTACATATGAAATATCACAGAATGTAACATTTAATTTAAAATACGCTTTAACATCAAAGCTGATGAGGAAAATCTCTGAATAATTTATGACTGCTAATAAATATTTTAGTAGAAGAAATTAATTACAACAACGTAATAAAAAATCGCCGAATGAAACTCCTACTGCATCAGTTTGGTTACGATTCATTTCTGTGCTTTAAACACAAAATACTGCAGAATTAAACTGAAACCATAGCCTTAGAAATTTTGATTAATTGAGTAAATAATCCTTATACCTGTAACTAATATAATTTCCAGGAGGTGAATTTAACTGGCATTATTTATTTACTTTTTACTTTCATAAAGTTCATTTCAAATTAATATTACCACAAAAGATAAAATTTTAAATTCACATTACCCCTAATTGGAATTTCTCTCAGTATGCATTTAAGAATTGGACAGGAAATATTAAAAAAAATGGCATGGGCCTATTTATAACGTAAGGGTTATGTATGCTCACCTATGTACAACGCAATCCTAAGACTCAGGAACGGAGTTTTTCGCGACCACATGAAAAGAATCCGTATATCTTATTTTTAAGGAAAAGAGTTGTGTTTAGTTATCATTTTCTACTCTCCGATTTATATTGGTTTATTTAGGTGATTTTGATACATAGAAATGACGATAAAAGGATGAAAATGACAGGCTCTCCAGAGAATGTACTCCAAGATGTAAATAAAAGTAACTGACCGATAGCTACAATCAAAGCAATGTAGCTACACCTTCCTTCCAGGAAGATAGAAATTACAAGAAATTAAGAATAAGAAATTACAGAAACATAATTTATGAAAATGAGATACTAAATCTGTGCTTCTTCTTATGGACCAATAATACAAAATCTGGAATTCGCAACGAATTCAGCGTTTTAAAATTCGTCTAAGAAGGATTTATAATCAGAATTCCGTGAAATTACATTCTTCACTGAGTACTATGGACCGTAGGAAATGTCTTTTACTTCCTAAAGTAAAGGGTTCACGTTTATGAATGTACGGGCTCCCGGTTCGTCTGCCGGGTAGGAGTTTGATAAAAGCGGTCCCGGGTTCGATTTCTAATGGGAGCCCTTTGTAAGAAATGAACTCAGCCGTCGAAGCACTTTCAACAGTATTATTCCATTAATATATACAAAAGATGAACTCAGTAAACAAATTTGATCTTAATGGCACTTAATAGCTTAAAAGTTATTAAAGTATTCATCATCTAATGCCATTGTTTTCATAAATAAATTCCGAACTGACACATGAGGTAAACTCAAGAAAGTTTCACTGAAAAGTATGGAGATGGATCTTAAAATCATAGAAGAATCGAGGAAATCTGTTGGCGAAATACGGAGCATGTATCCCTTAAATACTTTTTACTATTTAAAGAGGTAATGTTAGTTACATTTAGAGTATAAAGCTAAAACAAAGATGTTAAATGTCAAAATGAGCCGAATACTGAGAGAACAATCTTCTCTACCTCTTGTGTATAACATAGGATTAATTTTTCCTTATATAAAGAACACATAAATTATTCGTCTGAGTCGTTCCACCCATCATTCTATACTGAATATACTGAATAACATGTTGCAATGAGAAGTACGTGGTTAGGAACCGTAGGTATATGTGTTTTATCCTGAAAGAGAGCGTACTTTTCCCATTTAATTGTAAGTCGAATGATGGAAAAAAGGAAGTTTTTGTCAGTTATCTATTTCTATCGAGAGTTACTGAAAATATAGATGGAATTTCTTGCCACAATGTGAACTATTTTTGAGAATGAAAGAGAGTCGAAAGATACTCTTTCAAAAGTTCAGCTTCGTATGTGCATAATAATGCCTATCGGTTTCAATGTTGAGAGTAAGACTTAATTTTCCACAAGAATTCAGCTATTTTTCATTCTCTACACAACGGATATCCTGATGAAAGATGAAGTACTCACACCTTACGTAAATATTTATTTTTAAGAGTCGATTGACTTTGAAGGCAACCAAATATAGAGTGATTCTGGGGGACTTGTGATACAGTAAGGACTGAAAACAGGCACAATTTCTGATGTTAGATCACGAGCACATTCATGAAGTCGAACCAAAAAGTAAATATTTTACAATGACAGATGAACCTTTTCATTA
Source organism: Pachydiplax longipennis (assembly GCA_036926295.1). Lineage (NCBI taxonomy): Eukaryota > Metazoa > Arthropoda > Insecta > Odonata > Libellulidae > Pachydiplax > Pachydiplax longipennis. The sequence goes on along the minus strand of JAVFKF010000009.1, from coordinate 37,932,016 downwards.
AATTTTGTTCATTAAAATGAGAATCAGTAACTTCCAAACGTTAGCCTCAACCAAAAATTTCCTCTTATGTGCCATTATGAACCAAAAATCTAGCGATAGCGATAAAATTAGAATTCTAGTCTTCATTTGAAAGGAAGAGAGTTAAGAAAATAAGAGAGATGAGATGTGTTCCTACTTGTGGTAGTGACGCGACTGATAGGGTGGCTGAAAATGTCAGGGAAAAGTGACAGAGGATCATTTCATCACACTGATAGGATTTATGAAGAGCGGTGAGTTGTTGCAAAAATATGAGAGACGCCCTGTGATGTAAGGGAAATGACTCAAGATGACTAAGAAAAAAACAATGATGATTACTCATCATTGCGTTGAGCTCAGCATGCAGCTAGTTTTGCGATAAAAAGTTATCCTATTAGTTCTTATTCAATGAGAAAATATCCATCATAAAAATTGGGGATAACATTATATCACCGATTACGGTAATAGTTTACCTACTTTCACTTCACTTAAATGATTCTGAATGCACGATTTGCCCCTGATGGCCAAATAATCCGCAAAAAAAATTTCGACTCAGCATTTATCGGCGAATGATTTATATGGTATCTACAAAGGCAGATTACTGTGGCTATATACTGTGATATATGTCTGTAATATACCGTGGCAAAACAAAATTTTAATCACAAGGATGAGTGTAAAAAATTTTTTAAAAGCCGCATTAATCGCATAGAAAAGAGAAATTAGCGCATTCTAGTCGCATAAAGCCCATCCAAATTTCCGCTTGAAAATAAATTAATCTGCTTATGTATCGGTAATCTCCATGGGTAAATCTCATAACTTATAATAACATTTTACGCTATTACTATTCGAGCCGAAGAAAATGAACGAATGAATTTTCAATTACGCACACAGAGGTTAAAAGATCGTCCTATAATGTTCGATCGTAGATGTTCATATTTCAAAATCCAATTGGTACAGAGGTTTCGCGACATGTACAACTTAGAGCCGATGGTTTATTATCCGCGGTATTTTATGGCGGCGGATTCTCGTATATAGAAAAATAATTCCCTTCAGAAAACGGGGCCGGAGCTCTTAAAATAAGCATAACGTATTGTGACGACTAAAATATTGATTATCGGCAGGAGCGTTATTTTATTGCTGTATAAATCCCATCCGAACGTCGGATCGAAGGTAACGAGGCGTTGTAAATTATAAAAGATTTGTCTCGGGGATGCCAATGCTCTCCAAGAAATATTTCACCCGTTATCAACCGCAACAGGCGATGGTTAATTTAACTTATTGCCTCTGCGATCATTTACTGCGCTTATCCATTTTGAGTAACTGCTTTCGCACCGAGGACCAATGCCCCGGAGGCTTGATTTATCGCCGGGAAAAAACGCGGCGTGATAACATTATTAACCGTGATTCGCAGTTGGTTCGCGTGGGGAGGATGAGGCGCCCGGGCGTTGAAGTCTCCGCCGTCGTCGACGAATATCGTGAGCGGATGACCTCAAGATTCGCACCTCAAAGGATGTGTCCCACCGAATTTCGTCTATTCATGCAATCGCGAGGATTTAATGAAACCGCTACTTTGATATTGCATTGTTTGCAGCCATTGAGATCACCATGCCAGATACATAGTTTTGGACTCAATAAGTTCAGGCTTCATATGGTGGAAGTTCATTTCCATTACTATAATTGTTATTTTCACATAGTAAAATAAGAACTAAAAACCAGCAGATATTATATAAATATCTTATGGAAAAGTACTAGCTTAATATTTTTTACTTCGTGAATATGAAAATAATTTGAACATATAGCTAAAGGTTTATATGCTTTCAGCAACAGAAATTTTTTAGCAAAGTATTATTAAATAAGAAACAGGAAGCTTTAGGTTGCCTCCTAGGTATAATGTGCCTTGAGACAGCTATAGTTAAAAAGTTACATGCGTTGCAGAAAATAATAAATGAAAATAAACAAATATAAAATCCAAAAATATCAGAATTAACAGCATATTCACTTTAGCAAATAATCAGACAAAATTGAAGTGAACATAAAGGAAGATAATGCTTAATATAATTAAACCAGTAAAATCAGAGAAGAAAATTACAACGCCCTCATTAGCGAAAAGCCAAAATTTTGTCAGACGAAACAATTTTTTATTAATCTTTCAATTACTCTTAACACTTACTGTATGTCTAGGTAACATATAAATCCACATAAACAAAGCATTTGTCAAACATATTTAAATTGGCCTTAAACAAATAAGCATTGCCTATTCTCAATTTATAGTTACCTTCGTTCTCATACAACGCATAATAACACTCATAACGTAAAATAATTTTAATGCTTAAAACAAAAACAAATATTTCAGAGAGAGATATCGATGCATAATATTCCAGAAAATATTCAAGTCCGAATGGGAGGAAACCTTCGGCGGAGATTACTTCTTCCTCCAGACGTCGCTAATTATTTTCAGCGATACGAAAGCAAACATCCCGCGCTATTAGCGGGGCGGAGCGTGCATACGAGTATTGAGGCGTTGCAAGAAGAATAAAATTTCTTCGATTCCGTCGAGGTCGCGAAAAAACCGAGCCGGGATCGAGATTTATTACTTCCCTCCCTGGCAGCATTGTTCCTACGGCAATTTTTCGCAAATTGCACCTTGTTTAAATATGCATACGTGAGGAGATATACACCATACCGGGTCGAAAAATATTATAAAATCGTGACGGAGGCCGCGCCTTAGCGTAAATCTGCCTCAGGAGTGGGTGGGAAATAGGTTACGGGTGTGAGGAAGGCATGGGAAGATATTAAAAAAGGGTTGTTTGCACTGACCCATTGCGTGCACCTGGAAGTCGTGTTACAGGCAGCCCAAACAAGAGGTTCCTTGACCGGAAGGTTCCCCTCTCAACCTCCGTCGCTCTCTCGTTGCTTACTTAACTTTTGTCCGTCCTGTTTTCCTCCCATCTGCTTCTTTACTCCACACTTTTGCTGGTCCCCTATTGCTTTCTCTCCATCTCCCCAGCGTACGTGATCGTTATTTCGTTCGAGTGCCGGGAAATATCGTCGGTACCCGGCGTTGAATCGGCCAAATAACAATCTTTCTACGAGGATGGTTCAATTTTGAAGACAATTATACTTTCAAATTCTAGAATAGCAATTCAGTTACAGTGTTCGATACATACAAGGAGTTGATATCAGTAGAAAATCATCAATGTACATACTAAAACGACTTCATGATAACTTGTGTTACGCCACAAGAATGTGTGAATTCTTGCGGTGTAGTAAAAGTTATTATGAAGCCGTTTTGCACTTATGAATGCCAGGAAGTGAAACTTGAGTGTGTCGTTTAATGTGCATTCTATTTTCTTATGATGGTTTCCTTCAACATAGATATTGGATTAGGGTATGTTTTGCCATTCTAACGTAGGGTGGCAGATGGTCTATGGTTATAAGGATTTAAGATAAAATGTACAAAAGTTAAATACATAGAATTATTTAACTCCAGTTCCTTCCTGTGTTAGTGTACTCCTCTCACAGGAACTCCGCGATTCATCGTATACATTGAATCTTCAAGGCTTTGACAAGAAAATCTACAAACACAAATCTACATTGTGACAATTATAAGAACTTGGGTATACTTGAGATCAGAAAATACGCCATTTTCCCGCTGTTAATTTAATAATGCTTAATTTTCCTATGGAATTTATCGTTTGAAAGGTGATAATCAAAAATTAAGACAGAAGATAATGCTCAAAATAGCATAGATTTCTTTTAGATGCTAGCATAAATTTTGTTTTAGTCTCATACATTTAGATAAATCCTGAATTCAAGCGATATGAAATTTAGAATTTAAATCAATATTCCTGATCCAAAGTTTACTGAATTATTCTGCCATCAGCTGAAACTTTGCCGATCTATGAACTATTTCGACTCATACTCGTATAAATTCAAGCGAAACTTGAATACCTACTGACGTAAGCTTCCAATGGATACGAACTGTCTTCATTATTTGATACACAGATGGCTCTCGAGATATTTCGCTTATAGTTCATTTAAGAACGCTATTGAAAAATTATTCTTCGTACAAATTTATGGCGCAAGAAGAAAACTGAGGCATGCTATCCACGATGATAATAATTATACTACTGCCAAATCTAAAACCACCGCTTATTAAGGGTAATATGCCGCTTATACCTGAAGCTTACACATCCTATACCTGTCATGATTTTCGCATTACTAATACTCTTTAATTTTAGTCGTTAACAGGCATTATTTGAGAACTTTACAGCATTTTATTCCGTGTTTGCGGTTAGTTTTTTCATATTTTTAATTTATACCCTGAGGTGAAATGTATTTGGAGCGAATGCGTCAGAGTGCGGTCGCCGACTGACTCATTGGGAAACACTGCTTTACAGGAGAGATGAAAGCATCTTTTATATTTGAGAATTTGATGACTGATCATTACTAGTTCCTAGATTTGCAAGTCGTGATAGCGTATCGAATTATTCAATACGCTATCGATAGTAATAAGTTACTAAATATCACATACATATTTACCTTGAAATTATTGTCAATTTTACAAAGAGATAATTAATTGCCTATGCATTAGTAGCTCTGGAAGGCATTTTAATAACGCCCATACCACTTTAGTATAGGTAATGCTATCAGCTATTGGGTGATGAATTAACCAAAGGGATAACTTTAGCCGTGGTAAAAATTTCTGAGGAATCACGCAACATCTCTAATGAAAATGCAACCTCACGAAAACATTTGGCGATGAGATCGTCTGCGGAAATGCCTTCCGAGGGTTTTCCTTCCATTTTCCGACTTCTTCTTAATATCCTCGATCCTTTCCTTTCATTACTCTACGTCTTGGTCCAATCCCGCGCAATCTCCTTCCATTTATCTCCAACCTTTACTCATCCTCTTGGTTTCCCTTTCCCTCCGACTTTGCCCATATGGCGCTCGCGTCGGGAAATGATTTCCACTCAGCCACTCGTCCGAGTAAAGACAAACAACCCTTCCTTTCCCAGGAGATCGAAGGAGAGGACGGATTTGATATTCCAGCGATATGTGCGAGAGATTCTCTCAAGGAACCCAAGCCATTATAAGGAAAGCCACCAGTGGACTCTTGGGATAAACTAGGAAACCCCTTAAGGCGAATTTTCCTTACGAATGTGCAGCTCGTTCTAACTATTTCTCCTGAATCGGTGCTTTATGGAGGAGTATGGATGATCTCTGGAGGTTGTAGACGTTGGGAGTAAAATGTTTTCCATGCGGATTTCCACCTGGATATGTAAAGAACTGCATTGGATTATTAAGTTTTGAGGATGAGTAAGACGCAGTTGTGAGATATTTTTCTTTGTTTTTTTTGGAAACGTTGCAGTCTAAATCCTCTTTGCAGTATCTGCGTGTTAAGTGCTTCCGGAAGATGAGAACGCTACTGCTTAACGTTCACAGGTGTAATTTTACTGATCTCAAACTTGTATCGATGCAATTTCAATGCAGAAATATGGCCTAAGAGGATAGCGGATTGATAGTGGAAATGAGACTGCTCTCATAAAAATACTTACGTTTACAAGTACTTACTATGCGAAAAATGAGTAGTACCTTTAATATAATTCAGTGTTGGAAAGAATTTAAGTCAACATTTGGTTAATCTTATATGTACCCACCGATTTTGTAATGCAGGATTCGTAGAGTTCATCTGAAGGATCTGAAACGACAATGTATTATGAATGTTTGCCCATGTACTCCAAGCCAAATTCTCATTCACATACTCTTTTCATAATCTACTATCTACTATTACATTTTTCATTACTATCAAATCTACTCTACGAAGTTATTATTAGGTCCAATGAAGACTCGTTAATTAAAGTATTTCCAAAACCTACAACGTAATTTTAACTTGATTTTCTACGAGACTCGGGAAAACCTGCTTAACTGCAGTGGCAATTGATAATATACTTTCGTTACTTATCCATAATTCGTCATTTTTGAAACATCAATTTCCCTCTGCAACCCGACTTCTTTTATTTGGAATTAATATTTAAAAGACACCATCTACCATGTAAATATTTCTGATCTTTGATCTCCTGATTTTTGCTCTGAAAATTTCTGATTTCATTTCTATCTTAAAATATTTCTGTCGAGCTTCCGAACAGCCAAGTGGGCAACACGTCCGACTTTGGAGGAAGCGGTCTCGGGTTCGATTCCTGGTGGGCGGTCATATACGAAATGACCTCAGCCGTGGAACCATTTTTTAAAATACTACCACTACAAAGTATCTTTCATAAGCATCTGAAAGGCTACATCAATTTCCGCTGTTCATGCAGTACTGCATATGAACATCTACTAATAAAATCCAGGACACTAACTATACTCGCCGATTTCAAACCACAGCACTGGAAATGTTGATGAATTTTGATTATTAATTGAAATAAGAGATTTGAAAATTTGAACCTCTCAATATAAGCATTGTGCAATGTAAAAACTTTATCTAGACGGAATAAGTAGGATATGTTTTCAGTTAAGCTCTAATTGTACCAGCTGGCGAGAAATATCTTGAAAATATTTTCTCGAAACATTTAGGATTTCTATTAGACTAGGAAGATTGAAAGCTTACTGGTTTTAAGCATGGATTTGGATTCCTGAGCAAAACAAATTGAAATATCCTCTCCTTTTCAGCAGAAATTGAAAGTGAAAAACATCAATATAAATATCTCTATTTCTATTAGGTAAAAAAATAGTAAAAAGGTACGAAATATACTCCCACAAAATTCGGTGCAAATCCGGAACAGTACATTTCAGAAGTTATTCAATGGGAAGCTGTTCACGGTTCTCTCATCAATTAGTAAACTCATCTCTTTTTCAACAAGGAACGAGTCAACATGAACGACACCAATACAATTCGCTCGTCATCCTTATTAAAAAAAGGAGTACGAGATAAATTGCCCTCGGACAAATTCGACGACCAACAGACGAACATGAAAAATGCGAAAAAGATCGCAATCTTACTTTCCCTTTTGAAGGATTCCGTAAATTAACCATTGTATCGGACACTTTCAATTATTTTTGACGGGAACACCGGAGTCTAAGTTAACGGAACACGGCGCACTATCAGTTGGAAAAGCCATTTCCAACGTGTCGATGCCGTCAATCGGCTTATCTGCACACCTCGTTTCGGCAGAGTGACCTTTGAGGTTTTTTTCGCCAACGAGTTATAGCTCTTGTCAGAGTCACGACCGCTCTCCTCTTCTTCATACTCTTTCAAACTTGTTCGCACGTGGAAAATTTTAATCTAACAGCTGAAGATACATTAGTAGGTAGGCCATGCTCGATGCACGCCAATATTTCAATGAATTCAATTTTAGTGTGAACATATTATATCTCACGTACAAAAAAACCGTGGATTCACCCGTGGAACGTTTTTTTCTAACAGCTGAAGATACATTATTAGGTAGGCCATGCTCGATGCACGGCGATATTTCAATGAATTCAATTGTATTGTGAACATATTACACCTCACGTACAGAAAAACCGTAGATTCATCTAATTGGGAAGAATCGGAATGGAACTCTTTGTTAAATTCGTTAACTGGGAAGAAATTGAGTAATGGAAGTGATGACAAATTTTAGCTCGTACACGTGGCTTCACAAGTAAACCTTACAGTGGTCAATGAAAATAATTTTACGATCCATTAAGCGTATAGGGGGTAATATTTTTCTCCTGAGTTGGTATAGTGTCCTAGAATAAACGATTATGAGACATTATAGAAAGCAAACATGATTAAGATAGCTAACGTTGATAACAAACTATAGATTGATTTCCTTCCTTCATTCTGCATACAAATTTTTAGCAAAACAGGTATAATTTTGAAAAATTGTTGACTATTCCTTCCATATTTGATGTCAACTTTTTAATTTGACTGATGGATACAGGGACGGTGATGCCACCTGCTCTTCCGACATTTTAACATATTCCTTTTTGTTTCTCAATATTTTATCTTACGCTGTCAAGAATATTTAACTCTTGTTATCATATCATCCCACACAGTATTTGTTTATTTACTGGAATATAAGTCCAACTTTTTTTTACCCACGTTAGCATAAAATTTTCATACGTATTTCATGAATTAGTAAAATTTCATCTAAATTACCAATCGGCAGTATTTTTAAAGATGTTTCGACAGCTAAGGTCATTTCTCACAAATATGCTTCCAACGGGAATCGAACCCAAGACCGCTTTGAACAAAGTTGAACGCACTGACCACTTGACTCTCCGAGAGCACATCATCACAGGAATTAGGAGACACATCATAAATGTTAAAGTTATAGATATCCAATCATTAACCACTAACGTAGTAAGAAGGTACGTTATTACCTACACCAGCCGAATGCTGTAATCTTGAGTAAAGAATAAACTTGAGAAACAAGTCATGGTTCAGTTCATAGATTGCCTGTAAAAATCATTCATGCCATTTAGAAAAAAAAAAATGCCTGAAAAGACTACCCAAAAATACGCCGTAAAATTTAGAGCAGAACGGAATGGTTTTATTCACCTAAGATCATAAATTTCGCTATTCATGAATTCGATCCCTCCGCTGAAAATATGAATGGGCTCATTTGGTTTATTTCTATACTAAAAGCTATGTTTACAGATTCAGAATATCGACGGACTATCGAAAAATTATGGTAATAATATCCACACAAACCATTAACATTTGCATAGCCATCGGCGATGTTGGAGAAGAAGAAGATTTACATCCTAATCGCTCATATAACCATCGACAACGGGATTCATAGACGAGCGTTCCGCCGAATTTCGAAGCCTCTTAACGTTTAGGCAGATAAAAAAACGGCGGTCGACTAATGGCGGGGAAGTCTACTCGATTCCGCATGGCAGACTAGGGTGTCGGGACCGAATCGCCAAATTCGATAATCGCCAAGATTTATGTTCCGACCGAATTAAACATCACCGTTAAGATTCGCTATAATTTCTCGCCGCTCGATCCCCGCAAATTTTTCGGTAGCTTCCAACGCCCTCGGAATTATAATTCGCCGATAAGAAGGGCGACGCGCCCCGCGGCCAACGCACGCACTACCATTAAGAAGCGTTAACCGAAAATTTTAAAGTAGCCATCGCTGCATGAAAGAGGAGGTCCGGGCATAAAAATTACGTCTCAAGGGCGAAGGCATCCCACGGCCGTTGGGAAAAGGGTTAAGGGAATCGGGAGAGAGAGGAACGCAGACACCTTACGCGCCTTTTCTCCAGTGTTTTGTTTCCGCAGAGGGCCAATCGGGATTCAATTAGGGGAAGGTTGGACCTCTTTAAGAGGGAGGACCGCCGTGGGAAGCTGCCTACCGAAAGGCGGCCATTAAAAAAAGGATCGCAGCCGGAATGCCAAACGTGGTGTTGTCACTCTTCGAACAGTCTTCGGAGACCACTCTCCGCGGATGGCAGCCTGGTAGGCGGTGAGAGACGAAGAGAACCGTCGGAAAAGCAGGAATGACGCGTCGTTGAGTCTTAAAGGGTTTGCCGTTTAAGTTAAAGAGTGAGTGAGAAGGCGCTTCGAAAGCTGGAACAGGAGGTTTGACGAAGGCGTCGTGGAAGTATTTCCCCAGGGGAAAGTGAAGGTTCTGCAAGATGGCGAGGTTGCATTAGGTGCTGTTGTTCGAGCGAAAATCGACTCATGAAGTGAATTGATCTACGTAGGTGGGAGGAACACATGTAAGACCGTATGCAAATTGAATGATTGAGTTCTTGGGAGTTTCTTAACAGCAGATTTCGCTGCACAGGTTGGCTTTGTCGTAAATTTTGAGTTTCGCCGGTGAATTTTATGCCTCTTACAGGTAAAAATTAATTATCTAAAGAGTTCAAGTCAAAAAAGTTGCAGAACAAAATAGATTTATTATACTAAACCAAAAGGAGATTGACAAAAATACTTTATTATTAATTAATACTGTATTTTTGTCAACCTCCTTATGGTTTAGTATAATAAATCTATTTTATTCTACAATTCTTTCGTTATGGACTACCACCGAGTAAAGGCCAATACCATCAACGCTACTTCAAGTCAATTTAATAGCTAATAATCATGATTTCGAGGAAGAGTATTTTCACTGGAGATTTGAGTTCTAAATTAAGGCATCTTTTCTAAGCGTGGGAGTTGATGTTACAATGGAGTCTTTCATTTCAGAGAGAGCTTCTGCGAACTGTGACAAACGAATTGTCTTTTCCTTTTTGATTGAATGAACAGCCTTTTCTTTGACTGCTTTGAAAAATGTCTTTGAAATGAATTTTTGAGGAAGTAAACAGCATCACATCTTGAAACGAAACAAACGGTAACAAATGATACAGTAAAAATTACACATCTTATATAAAATTACCGCTACAATGCGTAAGGTTGCATTCGAAATCAAACCATGGTTTCAAACACCCTCTTTGTATTTACATGAAAGGAATATGAAAGCTTCCATCAAATTTCCTATTGCCACGATAATATCTCTAAGGTTAACATTTACAGACTAAAAGTTTGAATGCATTACACAGCATCATTACGTGATTCGTATCAAGATCCTAATTATTGATTCATAGGAATAAAAGGATACATATTCAAGGAAAACCTACCTTTAAACTAGAATAGACCTAGAAGTGTATACTTCATCAGGGAGGTAAACTATAGGAAAATTGAGTTTGAACTTAATTATATGTGCATTAGGTAGAAAGAGATGCTAATTTCGTTTTCAACGAAGTTACGAAGTTCCACGATTGAAATCTATGGTACCAATTATTCGTAAACGCAAAATATGAATTTCAAATGTAACGTTGAAACGTAAGCTGCAATGAGATAATAAAATCACGTAGCTATTGCAGGAAAAGGTGGGCTAACACCGCCGAAGTTATTGAATGATAAAATTATGTTGTACAGAGAATCGCAAAGTTACATGGCATATTAGAATTAAAACTAAACCAATGAGTTTAGGTTATTAATACGAAAACTTCCTGTCTTATTCTCAAAGACGTTGCATTACATCTACGTTTACATTTTTGACATACGCGTTTACATTTTTGATGATATGGTAACCATCGTTAATAAAGAAAATTACCTCTATACATTTTCCTCTCTTGATAGTATGTTAACTTAGCTCTTAAATGTTCTGATAAATGTTAACTCAGATAAGAAGAGTTCCTTTTCATTTTTTTTATTATGAGTCAAAACGCAACTTATCGATGCACCTGAAACTCCAAAAGGTAAATGTCTTGGTATGTTCATTTTATAAGTATGACTAATTCAAGATATCTACAAATAAGTTCAGCCCGTCAAGTACTTCAAATTCTTGTGATTGTAACCATATAAAGAGTGACGTCGATGGATGCTGATGTAGTGACTCAATTCACTTTGAGAAATGAGTAAATGAATAACAAGGAGCAAATTATGATAAATTTTCTTTTCTATACGATTCTGCTGTTTTTCGTAATTTATTTCCTCATTACAAATGCTCTCATTTTTCTATCCAAAATGTTTATTGGATAGAAAAATTGCAACGAAGAAAATATAGCACCTTTTGTAAAAGTTTAACTTCACCGTCATTGCTAATAAACACAGAAAACATCTGAGGTTACCCCTCGTTGAAACCACAGATCTTTCCATTTGCGTTTAAGAATTACAACAAAAAGAGTGAATAAACTATCAGGCAATTGATGAAAGAGAAGAAAGCTGCACTGGAAAACTGAAGTTAGTGTCCTTACCTTGATAGACAAACATGAAAGTCGATTTTTACTGGAAAGTAAAACAGAAAGCGGTTTCAGAATACGAGAAGAGCCAGTTCGTTACCTAGAAATATATCGCTATTCAATATCTGTATTTCAGTTGGCATTCGAAGGCAATTCGACTTAAGTACGCTTCGGTTCGAGACGTAGCTAGTTAACTAAAAGATTCCGCTCGTGCAAACTCATACGAGTGGCGATGCAATTATTCCAGAGAAGGACTCGATGGAAACGATAAAACCTTAGACTTAATACAGACGGAAATGCAGAAGCAAAATTAGATGGGACAATAAAGAAAACTGATGGCTATCGACTCAAATTTATACGTCGAGAAAAATCTCAAGGAGGAAATTCGAGTTATATTTCCTCGTCTCCGATAAGAGAGAAGAACAAAGAGCATGCGAAGGACGAATATAAAAATTCTTGATAATGTGCATCCGGTAAGAGCCTTGCACTGCGGATTTATCGGCGGGAACGACCGACGCATCTTTTCCTTGTTCGGCATAATCATCCACCTTAATCATCCACGACCTTTGGAAGACGTTCGCTGAGTTTCCAGCGAAAGCTAAACTAATCGCAATTTCCTGAGTAATAGCCATCGGTCGATATAAAGAATTGCCTTATTGGCTATTCCAAAGGCGTATTCCCAGCATCTTCAACATGAGCTCATTCGAAATATATTAATTTCCAGCTAGCCTTTCACGTGGTGCAACTTCCAAGGGAATGGATGCCTAGAGATAGTTTCTACATATCACCACCTCTTTCTCAATATCTACATCTACATATGTACCCTGCAAGCCGCATTTCGGCGTATGGCAGGGGATGCAAGCACCGTGAATCTACTTTCCTAATCTATAATTTTTGCGTATCATTCTCGGAAAAATGAATCCTTGAATCGACTGGTTCTAGCATCTATTTCTCTAGTCTTTCTTAGAGTATCAGAACGGCCTATATTACAAGGAGGACGCATAATATCGGCTACATCTTCTATGAACGTTCTCTGTCTGAATTTATTAAGTAAATGAAATCCCTGAATGAGCCTTCTTTCTTCTAAAGATTCCCATCTTGCTTCCTGAAGGATCCGAGAAAGATCGCCGATTTATCATAGCAATTATTTACTAAACTTTTTGCCATTTTTGGGTTGTTGTATTTTGTGTATTTTGGGTATTGCCTTTCGTTGTACCTTTCCTAATTCGCGAATAGAACAATTTTCAGCAGGTCCCATACACTGCATGCATACTCGAGGTGAGGCCTAACTAACGCAAAGTAACGTCATTCATGGACTTTTTCTTCGCTTTTACCGACCATTCTCTTGAATCATGGTATCATACCTACGCTGCAAATTTATCTCTCGGATTCGGTTTTTAATTTCGCTCAATTGCTCGAAAAAAGAGGCATCGGAATGAATTGATTCCCTGACGTATCTTTTATTGAAAATCACGCGATTAAGCCATGGCGACCGAAAAAAATCGGAGGAAAGCGGAGCTCCAGACGGTTTTTCCTCGTGTTATTGAATTCCTCATTCCCCTTTCGTATAAATCATCATTGGGAGCAGTTTTTAAACGAGATCTCCTGTTTTCCCCACCTTTCCAAAACAAGGGAGAGTAAGGCAAAGGATTAAAGTTCCTCGTCATCACCTCCGCTGGCCTGAGGACGTTGATAGTTGATAAAAAGAGACAATTTACGTTTTTTGCGTGCTTTCCGAATATTTTGAGCCACTCGTTATTTGCGACGATGAAATGATCCAGATCGGTAAAGCGGCCATCTTCCGCTGATTTATTATTTTCAGAAACATACGAAAGTTAAAAATAGATGTTTCATCAACATGTCATCCACTGCAGATTATGCCGATCTCTTATCCAAATTTTTACCAAATTTCTTACAATGGGGATGTATTGGCTGCATTTCTTACCAAACGGAAAAATAAAGGGAGGAATGTCAGCAGAGTAAAATGAAAGCAACATGGGTCCCTCTAAGATACGAACCTGGGCGGCCAATATCATTTTAAGAGTCGCACAAATAATTTGACTATTATTTAAGACACTATTTATTATTATCATTATTTGACCTCTTGATAGGCGAGGTTAGATTGAAATATTGGAAAGCCTATAACTTAAGTTTTCACAAATGCGTTAAGGATTTTCCAAGTTATGAATGGTATAGTAGATTTACATTGCTCATTCCAACATTTAAATGAAGAAAATCAGAAAAATTGCAACTTAAACTCCCCCTTGGAAGTGGTGATGCGTCTCAGTAAACTAACTAAGCTCCTGCAGTAATTTCATTATCGCCCAAAGATCGAAAATAGTGGTAACTAAAGAGGAAAATTACATAAAAAATTTAAAATAATCGATTTCGCTTATTTCCTGCAAAATAAATTTGCTGGAATTTACATAAAAATATTTTTTGTTTGAAAGTATCCTTGGGTTTTCAAACACACTCATATACGCGGCTGAAAATGTTTTAAAAATATTAGTAATTGAAAGTTAAATCAAAGAATAAATCGAAGCTCTCGACGCTTATGTACGATATGTAAGTTTACGGATCAGAGATGTTCGTCGAAAAGAATACTATCAGGTATTAGCCTAAACAAGAGAAATGAAAAAGTGTTTTCAAACAGGTTTCTCCTTACAATTTAGCAAAAATATGCATTAGTAAGAAAGGAAGACAACGGACTACCAAAAACCAAGATTGCCTAACTATAAAACTACATCCTGTAGAATTTTATTGCGTGGTGGTAAATCATTGTTTATCTTCATTTTCTTTCGTTTATCTCACTGAAATAATATCATTTAACTCTTAGTAGTTTGACATATATAATAAAACTTGCATCCAATGTTTTATTCCCTGAGTAATGCAGTACTTATAAAAGTAATGCTGAAGTAAACATTGGAGGAATATAATTTCTGGCTATACATATGCAATGCACATGTAATTCTTAAAAACTCTTCGAGATCTTACTCATGATAGACCTTTTGCAAAGTCAGTAGTTTTCGACGGTAAATATTTACATTTAATTTTATAAAGATGTAAAACGATAGGTTATTTTGGGCCTGCTAGGTTTCGAATTAATTTTAACTAAATTTAAGCTACGTTGGTAATGTTCCCTAAATTTCCAGATCCCGACCACATATACATAATTCTTTTCCATCATAAAATGCCCCCTCGTGCTTTGTTTCAGCATGGGAAAAGATAACAATAACATCAACGAATATTTTCGTAAATCCAGATGAATCAGAAGAAAATAAAACTTCCCATTACAATGATGTGCTTAAAAAACTACGCAATCAAAAGGTAGAGCCTTCCATAAATGTATGAGAAGAGACATCTCAAAGACGCACGAAAAGGTGCCATCTCGCAAAATAACCATGGAAGGATTCGGGAGAGAATTAATTGAACAGAAGACGGCCAAAATAGATTTCTTGCGGAAGGAGGCAAATTTAGCGAAGAGAACAAGGTTTATACAAAGGGTATGCGCATGTGCGTGTTAGTGAGACACGTGTCGGAGAGAGAGGCGGGCATCGCCGTTTAATCTTGGCGGCCTAGAGTACGCAGCCTCCCGCCAAACCGGCTCTCTCGCCTCCCCGACTAATCATCAGATATCACCGCTCGGATCCCTCAGATACGTTACACAGCGAAGAAAAACGGAGAATTTCAAAGAACACTTGCTTTTACACTTCCAGGAATGAGCAAGACAAGCTCGCCAAGATGCGAGATAAATCAGCATCATTAATTAAAGTATCAATCTAAGGCTGAAGTAAACATGATAGGAATTACAATGAAATACACGTTAAAATGACGGTTTAGCTTTGAAGTTGGAATATACACTAATAAAATGTGACTATAAACATTAAAAAGCCTTGAGATATTTGTTGTAGGTTATCTGCCGGTCGGATTGATTAGCCTCCTTGACATAGGCTCAGGTTTCCGGATAACTTTGATTTTGGATTAATCGCATAATTTGGCGGAGTTAAATTAATTTAATTTCTTCTCTTTCCTTTTCTATTCACCATTTATTCCAAAGAACTTTTATTGAAAATTTATTTTTCACAGAAATGTATTCCTAAGACGATAGGAACCAACGGAGAAACATGGCGAAAAATTATTTACAGCGATAATTTTATTTTCTTTAAACTTATTTGACACAATTGAATACACAAGCTTTCTTTTGACAGATCACCGAATCCTGTTTATAAGCTTACATGTCCACAGTGTACTTAAATGATAACCTATAATTTTTAATTAATTATTATTAATTTTATTGAAAAAAGACTTCAACGTACTTCTAAAGCGAACGATGAAGAATCAGAAGCAAAAAGAAGGATGTGGTCTTATCTTTTTTTAAAACATGGATTCTCTTGATGATACCAATTTTCAGAATTTCGTTTATTCTAACATCAAATCCTTACAAAATTTGCTGTCCTTTCATTAAGCGTGAGCCTGAGACTCTACCACAAGCAGGTGTAGGAGGTATGATTTGGTTAAAATTTCCTAGCGTTTATAGAAATGAGGAATGAATAAAAGTCAATTTGTGTAAAATACTAAATATTATAATATATGTACAACGAATGTATATTTGAATGGAATTCAAGATTACATAAAAATATAATCATATACACGGTATGCGATGATATAAAAGAAGAACTATATTTGTAGAAAGGAAGATAGAATATTAAATGAACATTTCCTTATAGGATTTCTTCAGGAAAAGACATTAAATGAGTTAAGCGAAATTGCCACAAAGAAGAACAAATTCCTATAAAATAAAGAAAAATCTCCAAGCTTTGCAATCACAAAGGACATCAATGAATACTTTGAAACAATCGAACCTCAGTGAGACCGCAAAATATTCATTCCACTGGAATGATTTTTATTCAAAGCTTGGAACGATTCAGATGGTAAAAAGCCACGATGTGCAACGAAAGCTTTTTTTAAACTCAGTATCTTTTAAATTATTTCCTATGCCTTCTTTTCATTTCTTTGACTCATAGAATTGCATTGCTAATTGGATAGAGAAGTGGCTGAAAAGCTTATCTTTTATGCAATTAATTTGGAGTTCTAATTACCTAGACAATGAAGGGTATATCTTTTGACATTTGCTTTCATTGGAAATTCCTCTTCATGAAACGAGTGAAAAAGCACCAATTTCCCAAAATGTCAAAGTACACAGACAAGAGTAGAAAAGTGTTCCCTGGTGAGCGAATAAAAATCAAGGCAATGAAAGTAGTTAAGTTTTTAACCTTGAATTACTTTCCAGATTCGACTCTTGTCGAGCTGATTGTTTACAAAATATTCCATGCGTTCATCATCGTATTTCGAAGGATAAAGAACTGAAATATCAACCAGAACGAAAGAAATTGAAGCTCCAACAGTAAATACCATATTAGAACAAATTGCGGCCGAAACGTATCTTAAAATCACGCTCGGAACTTTGGATACATTTATATGATCGTATGAGAGCTAATTATAAAAAGGAAATGTAATAAAATAATGCATTTTGTGATATATCAAGGTTATGGTACGTCAATATGAATTTAAGAAATTTTCAACTTAAACCACATCACAATGTACTATTTAAGACCATTATATTATTTTCTAGGATTACGTGCTTCATTTCTGGAATAAATGAGCACCAAAACTTCAAGTACATCTCGTTAATGCCTAAACGATATTAACTTTGCGTCTGCACTCTATGAGAAGTATTAGTTATTCTTATTGGACCCTTTATTAGGCGAGGTTAGGTAGTTGACAATAACTGAGTGAAATTTGATTGTACGATTGTGATTTAGATGGAATGAATGTACTGTAAGTTCGAAAAGCGAAAATCGCAAGATAAGATATAATTACAGATAAACATTCATGAGTCGTGGTTTCATACCAAACAACGATTAGGAAAATGGCTTTGATTCGACGACGGTGAAACCTCGTCGCAGATTTGAGCACTCATTCACAAAGATAACTGAAATGTCAAGATGCTGCGGTAATAGTTAAGGGAGTATCTTCTGACAAAGAAAATTACGGCCCAAAGAAGCCTATCGAGGAAGTGCTGCCCTCTTTCCACGTTGCGGTGAGTGACAGGAGAAGCGTTCGATTGAACCAAGCGGGGCGGGAGAAAAAAAATTGACCGAGTTCTTCAGCGTGCCAACAGATGTCGACGCCATGGGGTTTGTGTGCCAACTTGGCGATGGGCGATTAAGGTAACGCTTCTTCGGATGGTTTTAAAAGAACATTACGTAAGAGAGTTAAACACGGTTATTTGGGGAAAATCCATTCGGAGTAAAGGTGCTTAACGGTCAAATTTGAGCTGCCCATTAAATGATCAGATAATCGGGGTTTAAAGCAAGATAAAATCTATTGTGCTATTCCTCGAAGAAGTTAAAGAGGCAGCGGGAATAATAAGCAAAAAATTAAAAAGTGATAAAGTAAATGATTCAAACAATTCATAAGATCATAAAGGAAATCATCGTTAACATTAGTTACGAACCTATACGTTGCTTAGCTAGCAAGCAATTGCAAGTTGTCCAAAAAACGAATAACGGTTTATATGCATTCGATGATATGTTTCCCAATAAATTAAAAAATCATTATATCTTGCGTAGACCTAGGACACTTTTCAAGCTTCAATAGGCAAGAAAGATTTCAATTACGATTTTTCTGAGGTTAGGTTAATTATTTTAAAATTTATGTATTACTTTAAGATACTAATATAATATTACACAAAAATAACAGCTATTAGCAATTGCAGATGGCTTAAATTGAATGGGAAACGGCAAATTATTTTTGGAATCTAAACCTCTTAAACCCTGATTGAGATGTAAGAAATTACCGCTAAGTATTAAGGATTAATCAAATAGGAAATTTTGAAAATATCAGGCAGTAATGTCACTAGAATATGGAAGATTTTCTAAGAATAAATATGCAAAATATTTATGCAATGGGCGTTGAAACTTGATAAGATTAAATCAAACTCGAGAGGAATCTTCTGATTGGTGAGTGGTGCCAACTAGCGGGGAAGCTTGGGACGAGGAGAGCTTTTCTAAGGGTTGTTAGTGGGCCTGAATTACAATGGAATTCTCACATCTTCAAGATTTCGACGTTGGAACTTTCATTTGCACTTCGAGAAATTTACATAAGAGGACTGAATGGGCTTCTAGACCATCACTAGGGCATCAAAAACGCAACAAAGATATTTTCTTCTGCTTAATGTTGCTTTTCGGATAATCTTTTACCTTAGCAGGCTTTAGTTAACAGAATAATACTTTTCAATTTATGAATTATTGTCTCTGATATTGCCTCTATAGACACTAAGAGGGAAAACGTAAGTTCTTGATTTGATCAGCATCCTCATTAACCGGCATATTTCGTAAATCAGCCATCAAACATCCATAATAGCATACTGAAGAATCTGGTTATTCTTCGCAGCACGGGGACCTAAATACAAAACAATTAGGGTTCCTAAACTCTCAGGTTTAGGAACTCCGCATTGGTGTAGTTTCAGATCCTACCAGCCCTATCCTACACCCCTGAGACTTTGCTTCAATTCTGCCGCAAGCGCAAACATTAAACAATGAGGTAACAGCAACTTTCTTTGAACTTAAAGAAAATGGCAAGACTAATGAGTGACACCCCTAACGAATTTCTCTACTTTTAAAGATTTTACTGCTATTTTCGCATTTGACTAACATGTACTGATTCAGCTACCGAGCTACCGAGTATTGGAGAACATTCGCGCATGTTGGCCAAAACCAGAAAAATCAAAACCAGAAGATAACGCATAATTCCACTCCCTTTTAACAAGTGAAAGAGCTTGATAATGCTCCGTAGATGTTTATTTATATTTTATAATACAGAACCCCGAGATAAATATTAAATCAACTAAGAAAAATCGGAACAAATTAACTTCGATGATCGAGTTATCATCGTATTAATCATAACCTCAGCTTCTTTAAAAGAATTTCAGCTCAATGAGACCATTCTAACAATCAGTCCTTTTACGACAGACATAAAAACCTAACCAGAATCCTAACTAAGGACAACGCTGTTACTAGGTTAGCATTCTAACATATATTATAATAATTCTCAGTATCCTCTGCAGACGCCGAATAGCTTTCGCTTTACGGAACCAAAAGGTATTGACAAGAAATAAATGGCCATTTTTTATCTACAGGCACAAATCTCTCGGAATCATTCCGGCACTACACATATAAGGCAGAAAGGTGCATATTGAAGGGAAGAACAAAATGATTTCGGAATCGCAGAACAATACCCATCGATGAGCCTACCTTAAGAAGGTAAAATAACGTGGATGTCGGTCGATTCGGAAGATATCACCACAGGTCGAGGGAAACTTAGCAATGAGAGCGAGAGTACCAAAACGGGATAGGGAGAGATGAGGGACAGCTGGATCGATGAGAGAACGTCCCAAAAAGGGAAATCATCGCGGAAAACCGACAAAACGAGCGCGAGGACGAATATACGCCGCTGCGGAATAATTCAACAGTTAACCAAATCAAGTGCAAGAAGTTGTCCGCTTTGAGAAGCACGGGGGATGTCAGCGTGGTTTCGCGCAATGTAATGGTTACGTGCGCGAGTACCCGTGGACGATTACGAGTCGTTTTTATGATCCGCGCTCTTGACAAATGTTTGTCGAGGGATTCGAACGCTTGTGCTCTGTGATTGACGCGCGTTCGACAATGCGTCTTTGTTGCGGGGATTCCGTTTTACTTCTGAGATCACGGTTCCGAAGGAGAGAAGGACATCAGAAAGATAACGAATCGAAGGCAATTTAACACGTTAAACGATTATCGACATTTCGAGGATTTGCTTGAGAAATGATTTCTGGTTGAGAGGATGATAATTAATCATCGAAATAGGATTAGAGTAATTTCAAGTAGGATCGTGTGATAATGAAAATAATTTTGATTTTCAACATCATTACGGCTCTATGTGCTGGTTAACGAAGTATCCATTATCATGTTTTTTTAATATTTATTTACCATCTATGCTATAGGTAGGATACATGTTTAAATTCGAGCACATCGTACAGATAACTGTAATAGATCATTTATGATAGTGTATGAAATTTATCATACATTGCGGCTTATAAGTTTCTTGAATTCATTACTCGTAGGAATAGTTAATAGAACGAAGTGCGGATGAAGACCTAGATTTTTTCACTAAAACAATAATGGTCAGTATAGAGTAAGCGGATAACCTTTAGAATTTATTTCCGCTATTTTTCTAAGGTCTCTTTAAAGTAATAATCTTACACATTAAATATTGATTAAATTATTGAAATTAAAAAAGACTACAAAATTGCACTTTTTTGATTTTTTACCTGTGTAATTCATGAAGAAGATAGTAAAATACTACTCACCCCATACTCTCGTTACTATTGCCGCAGAAATTAAAAATTTCTAACCGAAATACGGGGAACTGGTGCTACGATAATAATATTAAAAAGCTTTATAAATCTATTTTAGGTCCTAATATAAATTGAATTGATTTAAATCATAGTATTAAACGGCAATTCAAATATAAGATTTATTTCAACAATAAGTCATAAGTCATTTCCGTTTAGTTACAATTATTTGAACGCTAAGGTAAATTTTTTGTGGCTGAAACAACGGGTAAAATTCAACTTAGATTTTTATCCTAAAAATACCAGAGAGTTACTTGCTAACAGAGGAATATAGGTAAACCGAAGAAATCCAAGTATATACGCAAATACAAAGGAAATAGACTTCTTCGATAACCGTGAAGTATTCTCTACAAGAATATTGAGGTAAAAAAATGATTCGATACACAAATGGAATGTTGAAACATAGTCAACTTTGATGGAAAATAAAAAAATATATTGGCATTAAATAGATGAAAAAATTATGCTAATAAGGAGACAGTGAATGTTGCTCATTAAATTGCAGAACTTTTAACAATTAAAACAACGTTAATATGGAAAGAAAGTATTTGGGTAATAAACCAATGAGAAATACTTCAGGATATGCTAATGACCTTTCATGTACACAGCAGTTACGTCAACTTAACGCACGAAAAAGTTCGATAATGCCATTTTCGATTTGAGGCACAATTTTCCGAAACATCAAATATAATAACGGCCTTCTTTGAATCCGTCGGCAAACAAACCCGGGGAAATAGCGGAGCGAGTCTTCGGAGTAAATCAAAGAAAACCTTCGAAGCGGAAGGGAGAGAGAGAGCCTCGGTAAACTACGAAAGCCAAAAAGACCATATCCACCGATTGTTGCACCAATCTCCTTTAATGAGTCCACAACTGAAAGAATTTCTGGTTGGACAGACCGTAAGGGAGAGAGAAAACTACTTTTTTGCGGCGTTTAAGAGAAAAGAAAACGTTTCCAAATGTTGAATCCCTTCGGTCCAAAGGAGTCAATAGAAAGGGAGAGGCAGAGTTACTCATGTTGCTTGGTAATGAGGTCGAGGGGGAGAAGAAAGAGGAAGGGGAAGATGAAGGAGGAGGGATAAAGGAAACTGGTGAGAAATAGAAGAAGACTTTCGAGGGAAAGGGCAAATTAAAGTGTTGTATTGAAGAATTAGAAAAGGTACAACGAAAGGCAATACATAGGAAATGAAAAAATAAATAAATAAATCTTCAGGTCACCTGAAGATGACGGTCTCTTATTGAAACTAGTCGTACAAATAAATTTATGTGGAAAAAGTACCATTTACTCTTTCATTTCCTATGATGGATTTCCACCACATCTCGCCGGAGTCTGCGAATAAGAAAGGCAATACGTTTTGTAAATAATTATTATGACAAATCGGCGGGCGTTGCTCGGATTCTTCAGGAGGCAGGATGGGAATCTTTAGAAGAAATAATGCTCAATCAGAGGGTTAATTTACTTGATAAATTAAGACAGAGCACATTCATAGAAGATGCTGCCGATATTATGCGCCCTACTTTTTGTATACGCTGTTCTGATACCGCGAGAGAGTTCAGAGAAATAGATGCTAGAACAAGTCGATTCAAGAACTCATTTTTTCCGAGAATGATACGAGAAAATAATCGACTAGGAAAGTAGAGTCATGGTGCTTGCATCCCCTGTTACACGCCGAATGGCGGCTTGCAGGGTACGTATGTAGATATAAGATTTGATGACGGAGTGGAACAAGTTTCTTTAGTATTTGGCTTATTTTGGATCTGATCGTAAATAAGCCTCACTGGACTGATCACGAGTATAGAAGTAATAGTATTGTTAACCCTTTCGAGACTGTTGTCGGCTATAGACGACGGTAGATTTCCTTCGCTTAACTACTGTTGTCGGCTATAGACGACGGCATTTTTCCTACGCAGAAAGACGGCTGTCGTGTATAGACGACGCAGGTATAAATCGCGCGTGGGTGCAGTTTCAGAGGATTAGGATATTATAAACTTACCCTTCTGACCCTTTTCTGGGGGATTTCTGACCTTTCCTTCTGCACCACAAAGAGGAAACTCAGCCCCCGGGGTCGTTTATAACCCTTTTTACTGCATGGTGCCGCGGCAAATTAAATCTCATTGCAATAATTTTGCGAAACAATTGTTTTAGCAGTAATTGTCAAAATCACATTAGATATTAAAATCTCGCTCTTTGCTGACTATGTACAACTTTTAAACGAAATTCTACTGTTAATATTAAGGTTTTTAGTATACTACCATGTAAAAATATAGCAGTATACTGAATTCCTTAATAATAACGCTAGAATTCCGTTTAAAAGTTGCATATAGTCGGCAAAGTGCAAGATTTTAAGTTCCAAATTCATATTGACAACTAATGCTAAAAAGTACTCTTTGGCAAAGCGACAGCAATAACATTTAGTTAGCCGCGGCCCCGTGCTGTGAGAGGGAAGGTTAATTACCCGGCGACGATTGCGGTTGCCGAGGAAGGAGCCCGCTTAGGACTAAGAAGGGTTCAATTCTATACCTGACACCATCTGAGTCGAAAAATGCTTCCGTGTCCAGGAGAAGTTTTTCCTTCGAATGTATTCGGTGCCAGAGAGCGATTTTAAGAATATAAGTCCGTCTCGAAAGGGTTAAATGTGCCTCGACAACTGAGGATATTTCGCACATGTTAGCTCTCGCCGGGAATCGAACCCGGGAACGCTTTCACCGAAATCGAACGCGCTGCGCACGTTGCTAAATGGAAGGTTCGACTGATCACGATATTATATCACGATATGATCACAAACCACATGGCACACACGGGGTTAATTTCATTTACTATTACATTTTACTTATTGCATTGCATATCACTTATTGGAATTTTTTCCGCACACTAATAAAATTTAATTTTAGGCTTGCTGTTGCGTATGAAGCAATATTTACGTCGAATGTTACATTTTGTATTCATAATCATAGTAAAGTAATCATAAATCTTCAAAATTTCGACGTTCACGAGGTTATTGAGAACGTTTGCCTTCTCAAGGTTATGGTGTTGAGGTATTCACTCAGCGAACGAAAATTCAGCAGATACCTGAACATCTTCCATTTAATCTACGGGTAACTAATTATTCTATACATCCATTGCAATAGGTTATTAATAGAATTATTAATAATGGTGCAAAACTGACATTTTATCAAATACCACGAAACATAGACAGAAAATAATATGAGAGTGAAATCTGACAGACAAAAGGGAAACTACCTAAGAATCTTATTAAAACTTTTACACCAACCAATAATGTATTTTAGATGGTAATATACATCACAAAAGACACACAAATAACTACAAATGTAAGAACGTAATGTAGAATACGCCCATATTTTCCCAAAATAGTTGCAAAAAGCTTAGATATCATACAGAGTAAGGAAATAAGAATGTTATAAAGAATTTCCTCCATGGGCACAAAATTTAACGAAAATTAATTTTTATGTAGATTCGAAAATAAAGATTTAAATATCCCTTAATGCCTAACTTGTTCTTAACCTTTGGGCCAATTCTTTTAAATAGAGTTAAGATGGGAAATTTGCGAGATTTGTGTCCCCGGAAACTACAGCTATCTTCCTTCTCTGACGATTCTCATTCTCAACCCACGCTTCTGATATTTTTGACAATCGCTATTGAGACCAAATTTTTGACCTTTTAAGTCGCCCGGAAACCCAATTAAAACATCATTCAAATTCACCGAAATAGGGAAAGTTGTGAAAGAAAGTTGTGAAAGGAAGCAAAGGTGAAGAAAAATCAGAGCAATTTAGAAATAATGGAAAATTCGGAAGAAGGAGAACGGAAAAGAATGAAAGGGGCAAGGGGTCCTGGTCAGGGGTCGTGCTGGGGATCAGAGAAAACCAGAAGGTGTACACGGAGGGAAGAATTGTAAAGGGGTATTATCACTACGACGTTCTTCAGCCACGCATAAATCACCAATTAGAGAATTTCTCGCAAAAATACGTAAAAAGAGCCGCAAAGTTTCCATTTTGGTCTCCGCAAACTCCAGACCTGCCCACACGAACTCACAATAGAGTATAACTCGCAGGAAACATTCGAAGCGAGGAATCGTATCAAAATAGTCTCAAAATAGCGAGAAAAAACGAAAAATTTGGGGAAGCTGTGGCAAATTAAGCAAAAAGGTCGACTTCTAATCTCGCTTTCACGGTGGTCCGAATTTTCGTCCCTTTCCCACTTCCACTCCCACGCGGTTTTTCTTTTCTGATTCGCTCTTAGCGGAAGACATCAAGCATTAGCTCCCACCTTCAGTCAACTCTCCGGAAATCAGTATGCGTTACAGTGATGTTCTCTGAAGTGTCTTCATTAGTAAGTCTAGAAAATGCAGATTGATTTCTATATCCACGTAACGAGTAATTAAGAAGCCACATTCAAAAGACCAGTGTTTCGCAACACATTTTTTTCTCGATACTTCCATCATGCGTCTACAGAGATACTTCAACTTAAGAGTAGCCTTTTATAACTAATAATTCAAGCTTTCTGAACAGTGCTAGCCGACTCTTGCTTCAGAAATTTCCTTGTAATAACGAAGTTTTTGGCTATCGAATTTTTCTCTATGTTTATGGATTTAGTTCAGAATTGCAGATTTGCCTAAAGAATATTTCGGAGGATGGTCGCACGATAAATCATTAGGAATTAAAATAACACATAAGACGTTTCTCATGATTTTTAATAAGCTAAGAAGCGTAACAGTATTTTGGCGATGTTTCTGCAATAAAGACCCCATAGTAAAATGCTAACTAAAGCGATTCGGGAACGAATGACTTTTGTTGTCGACACGATTGATACAACTAATATTTAGATGTCGAATTTCTATGTTTTTTATGCAACATGTGAAGGTTAGTTAGATGAAGTTAGAAATTCCTGCTATACATGAAGGTAAACATTATTTAATTCCTTGAAAAAAATTTCCGCTAGGTAATTCTAAATTTTCCTACATTCCTAAGTTGAATTACACAATATGTCAATTTTGGGGAATACTTCCAGGAATCACCTGTTCGGAAGAATTTAAGCGATAACGGGTAATGGGACAAGAAGGTAAAACAAAATTCGACCAGCTGTTCAGCTGGAATGCATTAGTAGTCATTAGAGAAAGAAGAATTTTCGAGAGGAATGCATAGTATCTGAGACAAGAAGCCAATGCGAACGTATTTGGAAAGCCCCCGTGATGATGTCACGGGATTTTTGGAATTTCTGAAGCCCCACCACTCTGGAACAGTCTCCTACGGAGTTGCATACTCATGTGATACGGTGTTACAGATCCCAAGACCCCCTAGAGTCTGACATCATTTAAGAGAGACCCCTTAAACGATGTATCAACTACCCACGTAATAGTGCCCATGTCTCAAATTAGGCTACAGATGTTCGTAAGAACTACGTAGATAGCGATCTAAACCTCAAAACATCCTGAAAATCACCTTTAGCTATAGAAAAGAGCGTAAGAACAATTCGTCTTACCATAATCAAAATATCGCTGGTCCCGAATAGTCTAGGATAAAATTGAAAACCACCATTCTATACTACGCCGATCAATGGAAAGAGGTATGTCCCTTCTTTTATTTTACTTTGGACATTTACAGCTTTGGAGTCCCTTTATTTTGATAATAAATAACTACTCCGAACAGTTTTCTATCGAGGTAACAGGAGGGCCAATAACTCTCTTTTTGTTACAATGATAATATCAATCTCATGGAGTAAGTAAATTTATGTATGAAGTTATTCAAGGAGGACCCTTTCTCATAGGATAATCAACATCTCGAAGACGGCATAACCTTTATTCCCTTTCATATCGATAGAGAGATATCAATCTCGCTACTTAAGTGCTTCTTTAAGATAACATTTACACGATCGATTCATTTTCTATTGTTATAAATTTTATCACGAATAATATTATAGATCACCTGTTCAATGACAATGCCAGCGCCAAGATGCCGGTTAACACACACAACTAGGTGGAGGTACGACCACCTTTTCCCCTTGATGACTTTGTAGTACTACCAATTTGCCTATAATATATCGAGAAGCTAGAATAAAAATCTGATTATGAATAGTTATTACGATCACTATATTTATCAAATTAAAATGGCATTTTAAAGACGATTGAAGACGATTGCCTGAGGAAATCACCTCAAGTTATAGAGTAATTCTAAAATCCCCAGACAAGCTTCTAAATCTGGACCTATACTTACATGTAGACACGATAAAATGGATTCTTGGCTAATAATTCTTTAGCAAAATTTTCTCAACAAAATGACTGTTCAAAGAATTTTACTCTGTAAATGAAATAACGTCAGTTTGAATTCACAGTATCGTTCCTACATCAGCTATCAGGTAATATGAATTTTAAACCTACCATTTCGATCATTTTGGCGTTTCTTTAAAAAATCCACCATTGACAGACGCTCTAATTCGAACCCAGCTCCTCTTAGTCATCGACATGTCCCGAACGTACATCCGGATCGAAAGAAACATCTGCCGCATTAAAAGATAACGAGAGGAAGAGCTCTTTATTAAAAGATACTTCTTCAAAGAATGTCGAGATATCTAAGCCCACCTAATAGGCTAGTGAGTTCCTCCGGTGGGACTCGTCTGGGGAAGAAGAGCCTTAGGCATCCCACCCACTTCCTTTGGAGAGGACTCTCCAAATACACGCCTTCGAGTGGCTCGTTTGCGCGACCTTTAAACCGGGATCTGCTTCGAAGAGAGCAAATTTGCAGGATTTGTGAAATTAGGCTATTGAAGTTTGGTAAGGGCGTGCTCCGCCTATGCTGGAATATAATTCTGTGATCTCAGATTTTTCCGAAGATGACTAATAGTGAGCTGGCATATTCGAATGAGAGAGGGGAGTGTGAGGAGATTCCGAGGATATCTCGAAAATTTTCGTCGATTCGCGATAAATTGCCCTGTTTTGGTATCATTACTCGGCCAGAGATTGGTTGATTTTTTTTAAAACATTGGATATGCCGCATTTTAGACTTTCATCGTACGTGAGTGAGATGCATTTCCCTGAAAATATATTCCATCAAAAGGCTTTCAGTATTAATATTTAACGTGCAAATACTTTTAGTCAATTGTAAAAAATATGAAATTGATATTTTCCAGCCTTAAGGAATGGCGCTTAAATGCAAGGAAAAAACACTTATTAAATTCCATGAATACGTATTTATGAGCAGATAGTTTCGTCTACAAGACATCATCAGGCACTAATGTACCATGGTGGCACATCTCAGTACCTGATGATGTCCTGTAGACGGAACTAGTTGCTCAAAATACACATCTGTGGAATATACTAAGTGTTTTTCTCCTTGAATTTAGTCAACTGAGTTACATTATAGTAAGATTTATCTCTAGCCATATTAAACTTATGTTAACAGTAGCAAAGGGAAACTATGTATTTTGATATCTGTTTTGTTAACACGCCAAAGTCATCGATAATCAATCATGTCACAACATGTAAACATAGTTATTAACTTTAATAATCAATTGAAGTTAGACAGAAAATGAATTTTCCTTAGAGAAAAAGTGCATCCAGTAGGAGCTGTAAGAGATCTTATCTCTTCTATATTCTTGGCAGTAAATGAACAGAGAGAGAGAAAGAGAACAGAAAATAGTCCCATCGACTGAGTTGAAAACAAGAGCAAAGACAAAATATGGGAAGGTAGTACGGAAACTTCTATGCATTCAATAAGCATTTCTAACAGACACTCACCTGATTCCCTAGACAGCACTTTCTCTTATCTTTATCGCGAATTTACGACAACTATAAAATAGTACCAGTTCTCCGATAAGAAACTAACTTTCTAGGACATAAAATTTTTGTTGGCTTCATGGTTTCAGCGTACTGGATATAAAAGAATAATTAATGAAGAAAAATTTGTCAGTGTGATTTTACACTACATAGAGGCAATTTTTCCTATAAAAAAGTATTCTAAGTACCAAAAAAAAATCAATCCATTCTCAAAAATTTATATAAGGTGATGTATCGGATACCGAGCACCTCTGATGATTCAAAAAATTTCAGCTACTGAAGTTGCATCATAGCTATTTTTCTGATTTGACTGATGATTATATAGAAGGATATATTATATACGTGCACATGAAAAATACAGTTAAAAAACGCATCCGCCGATTCTTGCTAGTATATAAATGAATTGTGTAGCATTCGTTTATGTTGGATAGAGGAGAATATGAGAAAGTTTCTTCCGGAAGACAAATGTGAGTCTTCAAGTAACTACCCGAATAACCCACGGGGTCACTGTATCCAAAAACAATTGTCAAAGCGGCATTCACAAGGAGACAATCAACTCGTCGAAGAGAAATTCCTCAGAACATCCACAGCGAATTCACCTAAATCATCCAATATATATTCAAAACAATTCAATATTCATAACTCCCAGACGTTACCCCTTTCTTTCCATGATCAGAACCAGAGATCGAATACTTATCCACCACCCCATTCTTAGTACATTAAAATTTTAGCCCGCAGTGGATGATTTGAAAACTCCGATAAAGCCAAATTAATGAGGAAGCATTCCCTTCATCGGGACTCTCGTTACCCGAGCATCAATTCCGAACACGATCGATAATTGAAATGAAGGAGGCTCACTCGCGTAATAACCGCCCAAGTTTAACTTCGCCGATATCTACTATCGAACCTTTCGACCAAGTGGGAGGCCCCGTATATCATTACTTTTAAATGGCGTAGAATCCTATCGGGATTTAAAAAGCCCTCCTTAATGGCGATATCATTATACCCATGTGCCCCCGGCGAATGCTTCATCACCACAGGTACATGTTTACTCCGTAGGCGTAACAGCCGTTAAACGGCTAGCCTTTCCCTCGTAATACACGTCCAGTATCTTTCCTTTTTCTCTCTATGAGCTAATTTATTCAAGCAGCTGTCGAACGCTATTAATAAGAGTAGTACAGAACGTGAATTTCTGCCGAGGTATAAAAAGGATTTAGTTATGGAATCTCGTCGGCCATCTGACCGACAAATAGAGAGTCCGACTGGAATTACTGTAATTACGGAAGCCTGAAAAAACATCCCGGGGATATAATTACGGCTCGATACGCGCATTCCGAGTGTTTTAAATGCGTTTTCTTCGATCGGAGATCGGTATCGAATGAGTAAGCGATGTCGGAGATAAAAGTTGAAAAAGCAATAATACATAGTAAATAAATGAATTATACACGGATATTTTTTATGAAACGTAATTAATTTTGATGAATCATTGAAAAAAAATTATTTTTTATTTCAAAATTAAAATTTATACTTTGATAGATACCAACAACTCGCTCTTACGCATTCCAGAGATGGTTGAATATGAGTTTCCAAGACTTGATAAATTCATTCGCAATCGATAAAAACACAACCCAACGAAAATCCCATACATTTAAAATGAATATTATCTTTATTTCGTGAATAAATACATTCATTTTAAACATGAGATTCCACACGGTTAAGTCTGAAGTTTTCTTGAGTTCACCCCATACGTTATTAAATGAGTACCTGTACAATTTTCATTTTATTCACAAAATGTGCCATTTAATTGCAATTCGATCAATCAGAAGTAATTACGGATAGGGAACTTTCGTCGAACTTCACTAACAAAAGAGCACAACGAGGTCAAAAAACTGTACAGACTGCAAAAATTTACTCCCTTACGATAAATAAAGTTTTACATCGTATGACTGTTCATCAGGTTAATTTTTTCAAACATTCGTTGGAAACCTATCGAGAGGATTCGTAAGAAATTTCAGCCTTAATTACTTCCCAGCGCAATCCAATCGGCATCCTATAATTATAGTAATCATCGCGTCGAGCCGATACATTCGCGAAACTTTACGAACGCACGTCTCGAAAAATATTCGCGAGATTTTCGGCCGATACGAACATTAAATTAATCGAGAGGAAACGCATCGGGGCAGCTGCGGCAAGAAAAAGACGCGAACCAAAGAAAAGTAAAGGCGTAACTCCACTTCGTATCGATAAAAACAGAATTCGTTCCCAAATAAAACTCCGCCCAGAAATATAATATGTAACGCGAGAAGGTCGGGAAATAGATGGTCTTTCCCGGGAAAATAGTAAAGCGTTCTCAAGCCGGAGGGCGAATGAGAAAACCGCCTCGATAGTCATCTTCAGGGGTATCGACCCTTAAGGGAATTTCACCTTTTTCATCGCCTCTCTCCCACGACTGCATATCGAATCTATTTCTTCCCAGCACCTCTATCCATGACCGTCTTGCATATCTCTGCATTCACGTCCGTATGCCTATCTAAATTCTACATCTTTCCAACGATTCTATCCGCTGTAGCACCTGAGCTCGCCTAGAATCTCTTTCCCGTATCTATTTCCCGAGCCGTAAAATTAAAATATTTCCACTGTTACCATTTCACGAATTATTTTATTTATCTATCCCGATCTACAACCGTTACGAAATAATAGTTCTAGAAATTGGCGTAACCTTGACAGCTGCGACGCTCAAGACGCGGTTAGTTTTGACGCGATTTCCACTAATTTATGGGACAACTTTGTTAGGCGAAATGGCATCGGCGGATATCGTATATTTGGGAAAATGAGGCGGAGGAAATTTTAAGGAGGGAAACGTCCTGTTGGAACAACTGCTAAGCATAGATGTGATGACATTCTCCAATACGTTTTCTCCAAAGTCGATCGGTGGATTGCTATTAGACCGTCAAAGAATCAGCTGCGAGAAGGAATGTGAACGGAAAGGTCGTAAAATTAGTTGTTTGATCAAATAGCGCGATGGAAAGAGCGCTAGTTCGATAAAATAGTGATCAAAATTGTCCAAAGAGCTAATATCAAATGGGGTCCCTCTTAATTGAAATAAAGGGCCTATTGACGAGTTGAAATTTGTAACGTAGCTTAGATCCTTCATCTGAGATACTTCTATTTTGCATTTTTGAAAAACAAAAATATGGTTGACATATGGAGAAGTCAGCAATACAGAAATCTAACAATGCCACCGAAGGTTAACATTATGAGCTAGATTATATTTCTGCAAAGAGGGGCAAGATATGTAAAATCTCCACGAGTAACGAATCCATTTCCATACTTTCTCAGAAAAATATTTATAGCTATAGCACTACTTGTATTTAATTAGCCAACGAAAATTTCACTGGGAGCTATTTTGCTTAATCTAATCCGAAATGTTTTTCAACTCCTCGTTCTTGAGCAATTTTTAACAGAGCGATTGCGTTGGGTAACTATGCATTCATCTTTAGAGAAAAGTTTTTGCAGCGAGTTTTTACATACCTACTTTAGTATTTTATATATTTAGGACTTTTCATCGCAGCTAGACTTGCCGGGTGGCAGGATAATTATCACAGTACCTTACATTTTAGTAAAGTAGGGAAAATGGTAGACGTAATATTAATGCTAAAATAATAAAAATCTCGTTTGCGATTTTTATAATGTGAAATATTGCTTTTTACGCGTCATATATTTATCTCCGAAAAAATTGAGCAAAATACTGGATACCATATTAGTAATCATTTCACATGCAGATACACTGATTACGATAAAAAAGGATTGATAAATACTACCCGAACTATACTTGTAAAATAGCTCTGACAATATTGTCTCTTTTCAGCTATTGGCCATCACAAGATTTCAGAGCGTACTCTAACAAAAGAGTAGTAAAATTTTAGTAACTAAAAGTTCAAAAGTGTGAGAAAAACTCAAACTTCGGCAAAACAATTACCTAGGTTCGAAAATCACAATTACATAGACCATAAAATATTACCCAATTAAAATCATCTTTGTCGTAACAGCACTATCTGGATGGCGTCAAATACTTTGATTCTCTAATTAAGAATTTATGATTCTAATAATAAAAATTATCTAGTACTTATCAGGTGGTTCAACTAAATCTCTTTTACACCTAGGCCTTGTCAGATAACAAGCACGAACGTTGCTAGGCTAGTTCCCCCACGCCACCAAGTAGTTAACTACAACTTAAGTTAAACACCAACTATTTCCAAGATTTCTAGAATGATCGTGTATAATATTTCCAGAAAATTAAAAAAAAACCTCGCGTTCAAGGAACCACACAACGAATTTCTCCCAAAAAATATCTACGTTCCACAGCATTTCTCGGAACATCATACAGGATCATAAAATCGGTAGAATATTCCCCATGGTCCTCCATTATGTAAACAAAATCAGACGTATAAGGATAAACCCTTCTCTCGGCTAGAAAGTACGCCAAAATACATGGAAACTGTTTCCGCTTTTTGTGTACTCTTTTAAAACCGGCTAAATAATGCCGGCGTAAAAGGCACCTGGCCAAACTTAAGGGAAAGCCATTCCTAAACAAAAGCCAGATAATTACAGGTGCGACTCTCCGGAATAAATTGCCTTAAAAGCATCGTGTGTTGACAGTGTTCGCTTAAAAATAGCGGAGTCGAACTCGTCAGACAGGTGAAAGACGCTCTTAAATCGGCTGCATTACGTCACGATGGAGCATCCGCCCTGAAAATATATTTGCTCCGCACGCTGTACTTTTTACGAAATTCTGACCGCGGGAAATGCTCACAAATAAGGACCGGTTTCCGTTACTTGGTCAAACTTGGTCTTGGTACCTGTCGTAAATATTGATGGCTATGAGATATGTTCCAGAGTTTAATGCTGAAAACACCAGAGAAATATACTAGGAATTTCACCAAAATTTTATGTGGAATGAGTTTTGAAGCTGCTGATTCAGAGCGAAGAGCTGTCCTTATGTCCACTACCTTATGGTACGACACAGTACTGTAATGTACAGAACAACAGTACCTTATGGCACTGAACTTAATATAATTTTCTAAATGAACTTTATTCAAGAAGACAAAATATCAAAGTGAGAAGGCTCCATTTTATTCAAATGGAATACAAAATTTGTGATGTATTGGAGAACTGTGTTAAATGAAGTATTTGCAAGGTAATAGTAACTCTTATGATTCAATAAGTGTTCCTAATTAAGACATAGACTCTGACTTAGTTAGAGAACGGTAAATAAATAAACGGACATATCCTAACTAAATGAACAACCTGAGGTTAATACTTCTTTAACAAATTACCACTTGATTTGATTGAGTCGAAACAATCGCTTTTCGGTCATTGATGATTGCTAATTACTTTCATTTCTCCCTATTTTTTGTTCCTTTGTCAATCTCTAAAACATCAGGTAATGGTTTTAATTTTTTATGCTTCTACTTTTAACTTGTAAGCCACTTCGCATTCTTTAATCTTTTTAAGATCCTCATGTGGTAGCTTTCCAGGTGTTTCAATGATATGTTCCCGACAGAGTCGAGTATAAAATAAAAGAAAACCGGATGTACTAAAAATATTTTTACATCCCTGTGGTGTGCCAAAGAAAGGCATCTTTCGTATGGTAAGGGATACACTAATGTCACAATCACAAAACGGCTTAAAAATATAAAGTAGAAAAAGATAAGATAGAAACGGCACTTTCTAAATGATAAAAATTAATAATTAAAAAAAAATATTTGCAGAATTTTTAACGCCTGAATCCACATGCGAGATTTCAACGCTTAGAATA
Organism: Pachydiplax longipennis; assembly: GCA_036926295.1. NCBI lineage: Eukaryota > Metazoa > Arthropoda > Insecta > Odonata > Libellulidae > Pachydiplax > Pachydiplax longipennis. Next base: position 37,897,227 of record JAVFKF010000009.1, on the reverse strand, counting down.
TGTTTTGTATATATATAATTAGCTGTTACCCTCTACTGTATTAAACTTGATGAGACCTTGCCGACTGGCTTATTGTCTACCTGCAGGGATTTCAATTAATGATATTAAAAGTAGTATAAACATAAAATCTTTAGTAAACAGAACATAATCCAACATAAAATAAAACTAATCATATTTTGACCTTATGAGAAAACATAAAAAGAAAATTTAAGACCTAATTTAAACAATATTATGGAAACAGGAAATCATTTAACTGCATTCACTACCCGTATAGCTTCCATAAGTACTCTACAGTAAAAGTATATATCGTACATAATTGCCCTTATGCTTCAGCCTAACTTCCTTAAGTTAAGGAAAAAAATATTTATACCATCTCAAGTTTGGATGATAGAAAGAGTTGGCTGTCAATCACATAATTATCATAACAATCCGTTTTCGCATTTTCAGCACTTTCTTCCATTTACGAACTTGTTGTATCTACCCTTGTTAAGAAATGTTACAGCTGATAAAGGAAACCAAACTTTCTCCGATAACGAGCTGCTCTATTCGAGTGCCATTCGCCACTAGCGATGTCATCAGAAATTTTCTTTCGAAGGAGCAATTTCTTTCACATCAGTATTCGTGCGGCTAAAGCCTAAAGTTTACAATGAAGTCAAATTCTATACGAAAAGATGCTTCGTGTTTTGACGGTTATACGTAGATTACTGAAATATATCATCAATAGGCTTCTTTACTTTTGCAAAATAAATCAAATGGCTTCGGTGAAAGCGGTCCTGGGTTCATTTCTCGGTGGGAGCCTTAGGGCGAAAAGACCTCAGCTTTCGAAGCACTTATAACAATAATCATAATGCTATTACTTAGGGAAAAAATTCCAAATATTCAATACGCATTTTTAAAATGAAAATCTTACTGAAAATTTATATTTGTAAACAGATATTTGTATAAAAACTAGGCAGTAATATAAATAATTTTACATCACATAAAATAACAAAGTACATGCCATCGAAGCTGTTTGTGCATCTCTTAATTGAATTACGCCATTTGTAAATAGCTCTGTATCTCTCTCTAAATATTCTTTAAACGTCTAGGTGAATAATGTATGATAGATAATCGTTTTCTAGTAGCAAATTAAAAGGATTTTTAAATTAAAAGGTTTTGAATCAATGAATGTATGCACTTCTCAATAAAGAATGTTCTTAAGAAATGAGTACTCTCATGATGCTGAAATCCGCGTTTGGTCATTCTTAGCTTCTTTGTGAGATCAATCGGAAAAAGGACTTCAAATTCTATACCAGGAAAAAATACGTTACGTAATTTACTCACCAAGAGATAAAAAAAGTGAGGGGAACGAGTATCTCACGAGGGTATAAATGGAATTTTTATAGTCTCTGAATTACCCGGATCTCATTAACGGTCAAAAGAGGTGCAAAATCATACTAATAAAAGCTGAGACAAGGTTATGAAAACAATTAGATTCCTGCTTAAGGCTTTGCCTCCAGGTTAGAAAGGCCGGGAAGAATATGGTGGAAAGAATATTGAAACAATCTAGTCAGTGCGTGCGAAACGTTAATAGAAAACCCTGCAAAAACTATGAGTAAAAGGTAGCTTCTAGTAAAAGAATGTGAGCGTGAGAGGATTATATTAAAGAGAAAAGTAGAATAGGCAGCCCAAATAATCTTAATTAAATTTTCTCGTCACCACATCCTAATTCGCATCTCTGGCCCTTCTCCTTATTAAGCGAAAAGATTTGGCCCTTCTAAATTATCATGCCCTTATAATCGTAAACACTCTAAGTGAAAAGCTCTCTTTTCTGAATGGCCTTCAAACAGCTTTCTATTCGCACACTTTTCTTTCCAGCTTCAGACGAGTCCAATTATGATCGTCACCTACGCTTTTCAGACTCATTTCTTGGCAGACATTAACGACTCCCACAGACTTTTCTCGAGTAGAGAAGAAAGCCATATCCGGCATGGGCGATTTCGATTCTTATTCGAACATTTAAATAAGTTTTTGTAAACTGTTACGCCTGGGATGACTGATGAATACGTATTTGTATTCTTGTTTCATAATCGGATTTAAGTGAGAGGAATTGGTGCGATTTTCTGTATCCTGAAGAATACTAACATCAAACAGCAACATGCAGATCCAATTAAAACTTCTTAGCGAATAAAGGAAATTTCACGCCTTTCCTGTTATTACGTTAATCTAATGATAAAGTTATTGCTAAGGATGAATAAGGACCTTCTAATTTGAAAAGTGAGCATGCATTTCTTTCTTGACCATATTAGCTTTTATTTTAACTAGGTAAGAAAAGAGGCAATTATAGCTATATGTAAGTGAAAGTTCCACAGTAGAAATCCTCGAAAAGAGGCACTTTCGTTACGATTACTCTCATAAGGTTAATACAATCATTCAAACTATAGTTGATTCAGATGAGTAAGCTGATATGAATGATAAACTGGACCGCTCAAATATGAACAATCAGTTGCCATGAATTAAAAACACTAGATATCACAAAACAAATGATCGGTGAAAAAGATAATGTAAGTTTGGATAATGCAACATTGTTTAAACTCGCCTCATCTAAAATTTTAGGCAAGTACACAATGGGTGCTTTGGAGTAAATGAGCATTCGTAATACCGAGAAAATGCAGCGCAAGGCGATTGTTGAACAGTTGAGGTCTTTTGTTGAACATTGATACGATAAAACAGCAAATTTTATGACACAGCCCCATGGTGGAGGCTAGTAGTACTTGGAATAAGGGAGATTGAATGGTAGATTGCGAATGTTGTGCAATGCAGAATAGATACGTAAATCATTGTAGATATGCGACTTCTCTGGTACTTCAAGCGATATAACAATGAGCGCAAAATAAGAATTAAAGACGAGGAGACATATCGCTATAAAAAAATAACCTTACCGCTAATTATCTGCGGACGTAATAAACAAAAAAAGAGTCGTAAAGTCGCTTGTTGAACGCATTCGCTATCATTTACGATTGCTGATTATGAATGTAGATGTATATTATACAGTAAAAACCTCCTCTTGTCCCCGCTTAAAACGTTATCCCGCTTAATGAGCGGTTTTTTCCCGGTTCCAGTCCCTCTTACAGGAAACACATGGTAAAGATACTGCTTAAGACGCGGATTTTTCGTACCCATTTGCGCTGCAACCCACTACATCCAATCGTTCGACTCATTCGACAGACAGAAAATTTTTTACATCAACTGCGTAGCCGTCCTCTTTCCTATCTTACGCTTCGCGTATTCTTTGATAGGGTTCCCTCTGAGTCTTTTCTATGGTATTATTAATACTGGGAGAAATATATTCCCTGACAGAGCGGATACGAAATCTGAGATAAAATGAGATCTTCTTTATCAATTTTATCTCGAGGCATAACGTTAAATTAAAAGTTTGTTTGGCGGTTTTTCCTTTAGTCGCAACCTCAAGTTGTGAACATATAGAATATATCAGAGAGGAAGTGCAGTGCTTTCTGTGCTATTGAGCGTGGTCTCGGAGAGATCGAAAATGCCCACTCAGCACTGCTATAAAAATCGCTGTTCTTCCCTTTATCTAATTGTCTATCAAGTAAAAATTGTTTCATTGCAGAGTGCACATTGACCGACATTAAGTAACTAAGGAAGACGCTCTCCTTTGTGCAAGATGCAGACCATTCTTCATAATTATAACGAAAAGGCAACTAACATTACACAAACCAATTAAAACGCAATCCCGCTTATAACGCGGTTTTCACTTCCTATGAAAAGCGTCTTAACCGGGTTTTACTGTATTTATATATATAACGACGAATATTTGATGGATGTAAATGAAGATAACCATAGATGATACAATTATGACGAATATGATAAAACCAAGCAGTGTAAGAAAGGGAAAAAAATGACTGAAATAAATACCTATGAATATTACTTTTAAAAGTACTAGAGGAGAAAACGTAATGCTTTAGCGATGCTTGAAATAAAACATATCCGCTAATACTTACTTCTACCTTTAAATAAGATAAAGTGTGGCTGTTTGACTTATGGAGGCAATTGCTGAGGGCCGAATGAGTAGAACGCACTACAGATTAGTAACTAGAAAGAGCGAGATGAATATTGTGATGAGATTCAGAATGAAACAAAGATAAGAAGTTTCAAAAGCAAAAAAGGATGTAAAGGGAGATATATGGAAGCGTTCAAGGAGAAAGCTGTGGGCAAGGACAGAAATTTATGGGGTGTAATGGTGATTCATGAGGCAATTAGCTCGCGTACTTCGAAAAGGAGCAAGTAATAAAAAGTGGTATTGGCACATGAAATAGGTTCCGTACAGCCCTAAGGGATACGAAATGAGAAATGATGGTGGTATATGAGTATCGACAGAATATAACGAAAAAGTTAAAATTCAAGTTTCTTTTACAGTTTGACGATTTGTCGCAAAACAGATGAAAATTACTATGCGTCATCCCCAAACCTTGACTTGTCACATACAATTTGGGGATATGTATTTCCTTCAGCGTGGCTCAACGTGCATTTGCTTCGCGTATCCTTGCAAAGTATACCTGATGATGGTATAGCTTCTCGAAATTGGATGTATGGTTATATATGAAGATTTTTGTTATATCATTACAAACATGAACAAAACGAATTGTTTGATCAATTCCATCAAACCAATTCCAAAGAATTAAATTTTAATTTTAAGGCAATTGAGGAAGCAGTGAATGTATTAAACTTATATAACTTTTGCACTACTTGGATAGTACTGGATTCTAAAAAGAAAATAATGAATGTTTCTATGGAAATGTTGTGGGCAATGAAAATGGAGGATAAATATAGCTCGGCAATAACGAGCAGAAAGCATGATATAATAAAATTAGGGGAGGTATTAAAAGCATGAGAAATCTAAAGATATGACAACATGTATGAATGATTCTGATAGGAAAAATTAGTAACAATCATCATAATAAATTTGGATGAAGCAAAAGACGGAAAAAGAGATATCTTCTTCGTAAAAGATCGATCAGGGAATAATTCTCGAAAGAAATCGCTCACATCATTGACAAAAATCCCAATATAAGATTAATCAAGATTTAAAGGGATTCGAAATTCTAAAAAGGTTTGATCATAGCTTACTTTGCTAATAACGCGCTAAAGTCTACCCAATACTTCATCGGATGGATTTCTTATTCTTAAAACTCGAATAGATGTTTTTCAAACAATATTTATACTTGAATAAAAATTACGTATTTCATGTATGTACTAGACGATGGTAGTACAATTGGCCATGAATTAAACAATGACATTTCGACGACAAGTAAAATGTAATTACTTCGCTTTCAAATGTCTCACGAGGACAAAGAAATAAAGCTACTTACAATTTCCAGCCAATGCTAATATAGTTGAAGGAGAATGCAAAGGAAGAATGGTACTCACCTGAAATTGGAAAAAATTAAACATGTTAGTGTTATAATATATTACAATATATTATTATTTATAAATTATATATATTTCTTAAAATATCTTTAACTGCTAATGTCATTTCGCATACATGTGAATTTTCGAAATTATTATAAGAAATTTTCAACGGGAATCGAATTTGGGCACACTTTCCCTAAAGGCGAATATCCCACCCACTTGGCTATCCTGGAGCATATAAAACATTTTCAAAAGTTACATATATAAAATAACTTTCCGCGAATAATATACCATGTCAAATTATGAAATGAGTTTTCAGTCTCAAAAATAGTGCCTTATTACCTTTATAAATTAGCGTACTTCAAAGAAGAGAGCGGAGTGTGAAGTTTAGAATATGGAAATAAATTTAATAGATATAAAATGTATGTCTGATATATTTATCTGAGAAAATCATATCCTGGGACCTTATTACAAATAGATATATAGAGAGTCTACCGTATAAAACACAATAAAAATGACTCTCATGTTTTGCTGTATAAAAAAATAACACACCTAAGCTCCTTTAGGTATTTTTAAGGACTGAAAACTCTCCTTGCCGCGTAAGAAGCTCACTCTGGAGATCACTGACATGTAACAACAGAACACAAGAAGATGAAGCAGAAGGAAGAAGAGGGACGCAAAAATGATCGACGCAAAAACTAATGATGCGTCAAGGACAGAACTCTAGTACAAAAAATGATGTAATCTAGACCATAATTTGCCTCCCGCCTTTTAAAAAAGTAAGAAAAAATGTATTTTATCCGCTTCTGGAGATGTTTTCTATCAGTCATTCGGTCGAGTCGCTAATTTTAATAATGTTATCCTCTTAAGCGAGATGTGGACGACATGGAGATGAGAGAAAGGGGGGCAAAGCTAATGAGGCGTCATCTCATCAGGACCCTTGTATTGGAAGAGGATTCGGAAGGAAGGGAAAAAGGTGCTTTCGGATGGACCGAAGAGGAAGGAATGGAAATGTGATACAATTGAAAGTAATCCCACCCTAAACCAAGGGAGAACCGACATCAGTTTACAAAGACATTTCCGGACGTGTTTAGAGTATTCGGTAAAAACATGTCAAATTATAAGTCAACACGATAAGATATATACCGTATTTACAAAAATATTTAAAATGCTATTATATGAGAAAATATCATTTAAAAAAGCTGTTATATACTATAACTATTTTCTCTTTATCCACAGATATTCAGCCGATTCCATTTATTTTCATTGTTCCAACCCTAAAATTACTATATCAATATCGACAAACCATTTCATATTGTCTTTGTTTTTTGCATATGTCATTACCTGGTAATGACCTTTTCATTGTAATACAGCAAAGTAAGAGTAAGTAACATCTGTGTATGACAAGCAAAGACTGCTATCAAAGGTTATAGATTATAAATCATATGAAGGAAATCAATCTTCTCTTGTAATATTTTGAGAAATTTCATATTTTATATTCACGTTTCTTACATAACAGTAAAACTGATCGTAACAGAGACATTGTGAAATAGAGTAAGTAATAGTATAAATCCCAAGGATAAATGGAAGGGAAAATATCGGTAATTCTTACTGGGTAAAAAAGCGGTTAGAACCTTTATTTAGGACTATAACATCGACAAAATATTATATCATAATACACCCGGAAAAACGGCGAAGAGCCCGCGACCCACAGCTATTTACCACGCCATAGAGCAGTATCTGCCAAACGTTTTAGCCCCACCACACACTATGGAAGGAAAATTTGTTTGAGCCGCACACAATATAAAAAAAAATTTTTATGTTGATATGAGTAAAATTTTATTCATCTACTATGCATGTATATATAATCTATTATTTAAGGCGCGACTTTTGGTAGATAGATAGATCAATTTTACTAATTTTTCGCAGGACAGTTACTACCTCTCGCGAAACAGTTCGAAATGTCACAGAGTAAAGATAAAAGTAAAAAAATTAGCAAAATGCTTTTAGAGTAAAAAATACCGAATAAATGAAAGAAGTAAAAAAATTCAATATGACAGGGACTCGAACCCAGGTCTCTCACTCTCCGAGGCATGACGCAGCATGGCATTTTAGTGGTTAGAATACCTCCCTGGAGAGTGGGAGACCCGGGTTCGAGTCCCAGTCATGTCGCTTTTTTCAGTGGCATTCCTTGGGTTTCAATCAATTTCAAGCGCAAAGTAATTTTCCTTCTCTTTAACCATAAAAAAGAAAGAATAGAGACATGAGTGGGTGGTGGGTCAGAAACGGAGTTTCCACAGGGAACATAGTGGAATTCTGAGGCGTGGGACTTTATGAAGCGAAGGAAGGGCATTACCACCACCTCCGCTAGACGCTTATCACCCCCCTGTGAAACCTCCCTCACTTTCTGAGACGTTTAGCTCGCTAACGACTCGTTGCGTGAAGACGGGACGGCGATTTTTCATCTCAGAGAGAGAGGACTGCCACCTCCTTCCGCCGCACTTTTTTTTCCCATCCCTTTTTTCCCTCGATATTTTACATCTTATTTTTTTCCTCAAAGCGGTCGGCGATACGCGAGCGTCTCACGGACCCGATAATCTGCGGAGTGCTTCTCTTAAGAGAGAGGGAAGAGATTAGGGAAAGAGAAACCAGATGGAGAGATTGAAGGGCAGAGGAATCCAGTTTGGAAGACAATGGGAGAGAAGATCGTCCGCCAAAGGGAACGATTCTCCTTCTCGACGTCGGTTCCGATGGCATTTTTTAAAAATTTTTTCGATTCGAGTGGAAGTTGGCGAGGACGGGATGGTATACAAAAGAGGGGAATAATGCCCATTTTCTAACTTATCGGCTGAAAGGGAATGAGATTTTCGCGGATGATGTATGAGACAGTGTTCCGTCCGTCCGATTCGATTAAGCGATCGTCTCGCTTACGAGGCGTAGTGGCGGACAAAAAGCATGGAAGCATCGTTAATGTGTAAAGGGAATGTCTGAATTATGAAATTCTGTAAATTACGGAAAAATCCTTCGGAAAAGTTTTCAAAGATGTACCACAAATTTGAGCTGAATTTCGATAGTTTCGATTTCATTAAGTCATCAATATTTCCATACCAGAAGTTTCTCTTAGCATTATATTTATGTAAAATGTAAATGTAAATTACGGAAAAATCCTTCAGAAAAGTGTTCAAAGACGTACCACAAATTTGATCTGAACGAAGGATTTTGATAGTTTCGATTTAATTTAGCTAAATGCCTGATTTCACTAGTATTAAGAATCAGAAAGTTCTCTTACCGCAAGGTACCTAAAATGGATATTGTAATTACTTTTATTCAGGTCTAAGTGCCCGAAATAAATAAAAGGAACAGGAATTTTTGTCAATATGAAGTTCTAATCTGCAAAACATTTTTATAACAATCAATAATTCGTTGAATATTTTTACTGTCATTATTCACTTAACATGACAGTACGTACTGTGCGATACAATTTCCTAAAGAATAATTAAAAAATAAATTTTAGTACTGTGATCGCTACATATAAATAAGTCTTGATAAAAATGGTTGAATTTCCATAAAAACATCTTCATTCTTACACTACCCCAAGCGCGACTACCCGCAGATAACCTTCTTCGGTAGAGTTCATCTTACGTGAAAATTTTCCTGCTATTAGTATAATGAATCTTGATATTTTCGAGATTTTTAACACCTTGAAACTTTCCACGAGATTATTACACGTTTAAAAATACGCTTAAGTTACATCGGCCAGAGAAAAAGAATCTCCGAAGTGGAAAATTAAAGGTCCTTTATGCCATCGAAATTTTATAATAAATAAATATAACAAGCCTTCTTAATACAATGTAAATATCATAAAATATAAATATACAAACATTAACAATCAACTCCCGCTTGGCAGCATAGAACGATGATTTCAGCAAATCATAAATCCCTATCGATTGATGCAGCGAATAGCTAATTATCAATCACATAGAAACCCTTTTACCTTGACTAACGCAGTGATATATAGATATTTGAACGACTCCTTAAACCGATAGGGGGCTTTCAAACTGAAAAAAACAGTTTATGACGGTTTTCTCGATCCAGCTCCTGGACATCTCCCTAATGGCTTACGAAGAATATTAAATCTCAATTCAATAACAGCAGTGCACAACTTTCTCCATTACGGTAGACCAAGTTAAATGACACAATCCACCGTGAATCATGCACCGTGGGCAGCAATAGCTGAATTAAAACTCATTTCCAGCAGGTAACATTTCTCACCAGGAATCGCACGCCTGGATGGACTCCTTTTAAAGCCCTCGCGAGATCCGTGCCAGACGATAACTCGGCGAATCCAAATAAGAAAGAAGGAAAATGTAGAAGAGGAACAGTGTTGGGAAGGAGCGGGACAAGGGAGGAGAGGGAAGATGTATTTGGGACGAGACACCCCTTATAGGGACAGGCGCGGAAAGAAAAATTAATAAATGGAAAGAGGGGCGTAAAAAAGAAAAGAAAAGGGAGGTAGGGGCGAAGAAGGGAAGTGTGTTTTAAGAGAGGGCGAATGGGAGTGATAAATTAGGTTATCTGCGAAGTGTCTGCAGCAAGGAGGATTATGTGCCATTTTTCTGCGCTCTCTCTCCCTTGCAGCTTCTCTTTATGCGATTCCATCTCACGAACTCCCATTTATTCTCTCATCTCGGGAAGGAATGAGAAATGATGCGACATCACGCGTCGATACAGTGCACTTCTCCCGCGGGTTTCTCCGATGCACGCAAAGGCTTAAATTAGAGAAGTGAAAAGTGTGATGGAGTGAAAGAGTTTCTTGCCAATTTCTGAGAGCATACCTTTAGTGAAGAAGGTGAATAAAAAGATACGTAATACAACAATGAAAAATATACTGTAAAAGTACTATTAATGAAAATTAATAATAAGGAATAATAAACGAAAATAAATAATAATGTATTAATGGCTTGAGAGAATGTTCCGGCGAGATAACTCAACAGACAGAGCACCCGACCGGGGCAATCGGGAGACCCGGGATCGATTCCCGGTCCCGTCGGACTTTTTTCAAGTCTATTCTTCCTCGGGATTTTTCCTGGGTGCACGCCCTAACGTGCAAAATCACCCTTTACCCATTCCTTGTTAATAATATTTTAATCATCATCATCATAGGTCATTCAATCCATAGATTGGTTGACTGTAGTCCTCCATTCCTCTCCCTCTACTGCTAACTCTACTACATCATGATATCTCTTCTTTCGTATACCTCTCCTTATTTGGATTATATACTGATAAAGTATTAATAACGAAAAAGCTTTTTTTATTAACTTACGAGAATATTGTTTACTAACATGGTGCTGATAGACTGCCATAAAAACTGTTTACAGAAGCTACCTCGAACTTTAGGGATAATATCCTAGTAATAGTGCCTTATGTGCTCTACTGGCTGTAGAAATACGTTGGATTATGGTAGAGGTCTTAATGCAGAGACATACTAAAATGAATAAATGAAAGATAAAAGATTAGTTTCATAGCCGATGAAAGAATCTTTTCCTTTCATTTGCCATGAAAAGATTCTATTATCGTAAAATATCACTTGATATGGAATAGTATTGAGTAATATGAGTAAGAATAATGCTTAAATTTGTTTACAACAAGGTATTATCAACTATAATCATATAGCGCGCACGTTTGTACTTGGAGCTATGATGTTACCACTTAGATCTGACATACTTGCAACATTTTACAAGTATATAATACATATATCGTGAACAAGTTTGTGGCGGCAATATTCAAAGCTTCGGAATGTACATGTATTACAAATGGAAGTAAAACTTGCAAATAATGAAACAAGGAACAATGTAATGTAAGAGCATTCGTTACAGAAAGTGACCTTAGGAACGGTAGGGGCTCTCGTATAGCCACATGAGTGGCGCGTTTGTCTTCGGTAAGAGCGCTCCTGGATTCGATTCCCAGTGGGGGCCCATTTATGCGGAATGACCTTAGCCGTCGAAGCACTTTTAACGTATTGTCACTACTGTGCTTGCCCATAAAACAGATAACTTAAGATGGAAAGGTTAATGTAACCAATCACTCGAAACTGAACAGTAGAGGAAGAAAACTTGGCAAGCTTTTGTGAATTGCCTTCGTTGAACTTGAAGAGCGAAGAAAGACTAATGTAGGAAAATCAGAACCGTTCTGTTACAACCAATCGCTTCATTCTTTGATAATTCCTAATCGCCATAGACAAGACGTAAAATAAAATTAAGGGTGAAGAAGACGAGAAGACGAAGAGACTGAGCAAAGCCAAATTATTTAACGAGGCGGCCAAGATCTTGTAGAATTGCGGCATATCTAAAAACTGTAAAATAAAATAAAATTTTATAAACAAAACAAGAAACATTTACTTACCCACATAAGTTGGGACTAAAATTTATGTGAATAAGTAAAAGTTACTTGTGTTGTTTCTAAAACTTTGTTCAATTTAACAATTTTTAGTCAAAGAATTTAGATTTACGATAAACTTCTATACAGTAAATTACAAATAAGATTTTTCTACTTTGGCCAAAATTGTTATATATCTTCGGCGATTAAAACAAAATACCAATAAATACGAATCAGAGTTAAAAGATCATAGAAATTAAGCCGTGAGGAATCGGACGGTTCAAGCTTAGACCGAATAAAATTACTTAATAAAAAGAATCCTTTAATTCGCGAAAAGACGTAACAACCTCAAGAAAAAACCGCGAGGCGAAATCCGCTGTTGGGAGCGAAAGACTTCGAATTTCTTCATCTCCGTAAAACAAGACCCCGGCCGGGAAAATTCCAAGCCCTAATAAAGCGTTGCATTGTGTGCGAATTTACCTCAATTTTATATGCATTTAGCGTCCTCTGAGAGCATTCCTGAGACGTGATCAAAAAGTGTACGGCGGCCTAAAAACGTTCCGAGGAAAAAAAGACGGATTTCCCATCCATTTCACGAGGTATAGGGAGCCGTCCCTTGGCCCGGGGCGAAGAGGAAAAAATGCGAAGAAAGGGAAGGGCGGAATAATGAGGAAAACAAAACCAAGATCCCACCGCGAGAAAAATGAGGGGCATTGAAAAAAAAACGGAGTGGGAGGTGGAAATGAAGAGGAGAGAAGGGCAGCCGTAGATATTAAGCAATGTCTTTATTTTCGACCTAATAGAATTCCAGAGGAGAGTGGAGAAATGATGCTCTAACCGCCCTCATTTCTCTCCAACGAGCTCATTTTTTTCACCCGGATTCTTACAAAGAAAGGAGAAGTAGGATAACGTTTAAGCTTCAGTTCGTTACGGGCCCTCCAATGTCCGCTGTTTGCACCGCTGCACGATGAAATCATTAGACGAACTAAACTTTATTTATGAAGATGTCTTAATCCATTTCAACGATTATTACTTAACCTCTTTTAATATAAGAATTCGGATGGATAAAAATAAATGACGATTAAATTGATTTATAACTATGTAAGAAAGCCGGCGTTGCCTAGCAGTTGAATATATATTATTTTAAGTCAACCTTTTGTTCTTGCGCGTATCTCTGTATCTAGAGGGAGCGAATTTTCTTCAAATCCTCAGTCATCGCCTCCTTTCTATCAATTTTTTGCATTTGCTCTTTTTAAATGTGAATTATTTTTTAAGCATGGAAAAGTATACATCATATACATCAATATAATGAAGTAGTGAACGAATATTTACTCTAAAGCCACACAAATATTTCACCTAATGCATCAGGTTAAGGATGGAACTTATTATTAATTCATTATTGATGGTAACCTATTTTATATGAATAACTGTTTAAAGCTAATTATTTCTTATGAAATTCGTATAAATTAATATTAAATAATTGTTTGTATTTGACAGGTTTCTGCTGGAAAAGGCGCATTTTTCTGCAGATAAGAGAACTGTTGCATCATAGCAGCGTTTACTTTAATTCTGCAATAGACCTACCGGAATGGAAATAGCTAAAAATCGGAAAGAAGTGAAACTGCTAAGATTTGCTACTGTATTTCCTCGGAACTAACTATAAGGGAGAATTCAGTTGCTTGGTAAATCCAACATTGCTAATGTATAAAATCCTGAAAATGCTTCCAATGGAGATGATCATTTACGTTACTAAAGATATATTCTTTAAAAAAGTTTGCTCTCTTCCTTAATTGTTTTAGATATTGATATAATACCTTTCAATACAACTATTTGTATGATAATTAACTTATTAATTACTCTTTAGAATGTACTAGCGATTGACGACTTCAGTACTCAGAGTAAATTTTCACAAAATCTATTAAGCCTACAAATAAAAATCTAAATGATTTCTTGAATCTTGCATATTCATTTAGAATCTTTCTCAATATCTTTCTACATCAGTTGGCAACTCTTTATTTTTGATACATCGGTGATTATCCAAAGGTGGAGAACCTGCGGCCGTCGAGACAAATTTGGACTTTTTGGGATGTAATTGCGGTCTTTTAGCCACTTCCTGAGAAAACGCTTCTATTTAAATAATCTTGTTTTGTAATCTTGCTGATGACTCCAATTGAAAATGTTCTCTTTCGATGTATTCAACGAATGCAACGTTCTCTTATATAAAAATCTAAGTTAGATTTTTTGTATGTACGCAACAAGCATGACAAAAATTACCTGATTGACCATCCTAACCTTTTTGGTAAAGAAGTACACTGGTACTTTTCTTTAGTGTACTTCTACTTTTCTTGTACTTCTACTTGTACTGATCAGTGTACTTCTTCTTTACCATAATGGCTTTCCACAAAGTAACGCCTGAGCATGTAGATTTCATCCTAATCTTTCACTGACTATCCTAATACCATAGAGATCATAATAATGACTGATTTTCCCTGGGTGCACGCCCTTATGTGCAAAATTACCCAACCCTCTTCCTAATGAGCTGATTGTTTCATACTCAGCCTTTCTTAAGATATCGAGCGTTAAATGTGGCATTTTGATGTAGAAAGATTCCCCATCCCTGATCAAATCCTTTTAATCTTCTATACATTGTCCATCCCTGCCTCTCCAGACTTTAAAGTTTATTTCTTAAGAATGAAAATTTTAGTGCCGACCACTATAAGCTGCTTTACTATCATCCCTAAATTATTCATCGAGGTACATTTTCTAATCTGTGTTACTATCTGCATTTTGCATGGAAATCCCCCTCTCTCCCACCTCGATACAGCGACATTCATAAATTCGGCAACACCCTAGGAATAACGAACAGCGCTCACTCTCCCGCTCACAAAAGCTTCTCACTCCCAAATGCCAAACGTACACCGAATCACTCGGCATTCATCGCGCAATCTTTGAACGTAAACATCGCGCGACGAGATGCAAATCGGCGCACCGACGGAAAATACTCCATTGTGACCCTCCTTTCGCAAGGCGTCATCAACCCTCAAACCAGAAAGCGAATTGGGCTCCCTTCCCGATTCACGGGGGGGAAAAGAAGCGCCATCATGGGCTCCGAAAAGAGATCAACCATGGACTCCGAAAGGAGACCAACGGAAGGAAAGCAAGAGCTTCTCTTTTGCCCAAGTCTCTCACTACTTGAGCTAGACAGAGAGTAAAGGGTACTTGCAACATACGCCCGCCCACTCATCACTTTCTCCTTCGCTGAATACCCTCCGATACCCCCCATACCCTAGCGCGTTCCGTACCCTGGCGAAACCATCCCCTAGAGTTTCATTCCCGCACAATTCATCTGCGCCTGCGTGGAACATTGGGGGGATTTGGGGGGGAGACGAGAGGGGGTGGGACTTTTTTCTGCGGGGGGAGTGGGGGGGAGGGGTTATGAGTGGGGAGGAAGAGACCCTGCCGTGGGAGGGGGAGTGTTGTACCCGCGACAGGTGCTGCCGTTCCCCTGAGAGCGGCCATCTCCCGAAGCTCCCGCGGAAATTTCTTTCATGACCGCCTTGTATTCTGGCTCCCTATGTACCTCAATACCTCAATTGGGATGTGCTTCGGATAGGACGCAAAGAGAGGGGAGGGATCCCCTCATTTTGAGATTGCGCGCCATCTCCGCCCGCCTCTTTAAAAGGTTGATTTGGGCCGGGGTGATTACCAGCTGATGAGAGTCACTCGATTCGTTCGCACTTGCACATCCTCCGCTTTTACTCTCCCTTCCAAAGCATTGATCTCCGCGGAACTGTTCTGATGCAGTCGTCAGAGCTCAGGGTATCAATTGTTCCGAAAGAAGGGGAGGATTTATAATTAGATTATATAATATTTTTTTGTAAAAAGTGACCTTATCCCGTTTGACAATATAGTGATGTTACTTAGGAATGTTAAATGTAATAATATAAGTGTAACAGGGTTTGTTTTGTTGTTTGTTTGTTGATGTTTGTGGCTGCCACCTGACTACTGTCAAACTGTAGCAATATATTAATAAACAAATAAATAAATTAGGTGTAATACCAAACCAAGCTGTATTAGCCAAAGCCAATCATCTATTTGGGGAACTTTGTTTATGAATTCT
The DNA here is from genome assembly GCA_036926295.1 of Pachydiplax longipennis. NCBI lineage: Eukaryota > Metazoa > Arthropoda > Insecta > Odonata > Libellulidae > Pachydiplax > Pachydiplax longipennis. The sequence continues at coordinate 37,881,323 of JAVFKF010000009.1, read as the reverse complement.
TAATAATTTAATATTTTTTACCCTTTCATTTTTAAAGTTTAAAATTCAATATTTGTTCAAGGATACTTGTTTTCTGCTCCAGGATTTTATGTTAGTAAGCCTACCTAATATGTTTATAGAATACGCTACATAATTAATGTCACTATATAATGTGAATTATACCCATCATTCATAACAAATTTATGGAAATGCTACTTATAATCCAACATTTTGTTTAATCTTGCATAGTTGAAGTAACTGAGTTTTCTATGGCATACATTTCTATGTGTTTTTAGTTAAAAAGTCGAATTTTAAGTCTGCTTTTTCATCTCGGGGGGCTCGCACTGACCTTTGTGCTTAAATCCGCCCTTGTACAGAAGCTTGGTTTAAAAAACTGAGGTCAACCTGGATTAATTGAACGATGTAGAGGTGAGATTGAACTGGTTATTAGAACTTTTCAAGTTCGCCAAACCGGTTTCTAAAATTTACTTGATACGTTAGTAGAAGAACGATATATGTTGAGGTACTAAAATCAGCTAGTTTCAGAGAGAATAAAATTTCAATTTTGGATCATCAAATACTTCATTGCTATTTCATCTAAAGTTACGTTGGCGAAGATTCGAATAATAAAAGAAAATGTAGCACTTAATATTGTCTTGAGTGGTTGCATACATTGTAGGGATAAGAATCTGTTCCTAATATTTTGAATACCAACACTGGAGGAAGTGAAAATTATACGCTATATCAAAAATGAAATCGTTCGGTATTCTATGCTAATATAATAATGGTAGTATTTGCTACCGATCTGATTAGACGGTGATTCATACACTATGCTAGATATTTAATCATTCCATGAGACGTTCAAAGGAGCTGCATAAATACCTTACATTATATGTAGAGATACACTGCTCGCAAATTTCTTATTTAGTGTGACCGTGTCCATTATGAAAAGTTTTAGCTGAGCCAACCCTCAACCTCTGCTTACCAATGCTACCTAAATATGTATCTAATTGTAATGTACATGTAACATGAGACTGGATATATAACTACGGTAAGAGATGAGGAAATATTCCCAGATTCTTTTCAATATAGGTATTGTTCAGTAAACTGCATTAGATACACGATATTCTAAAAATAAGCTATAGACGGAATATGATGACAAAGTGAAATGCATGGAAGATGTATTATTGCGTCAAATGTGAAAGTAGTATGCAATGGCAAGAATATATTTGATCGAGTCAGTTAAAATCTTGAGTAACAGTATATACTACATACTTGGTGCATTTTAGTTTTGACAAAGAAGTATGACGAAATATTGAGAAACGAATATTTTGTTAGCAGAACTATTCTTTAGCGGAATAGATTGGATTGTAAGTATGGATTGGTAAGTCCATAATTATTTGTGCATTTCTTATTCCACCCGAACGATGTGACTGAATGATAAATAAGAATTCTAATTCCCGAGAGGAGAAATGATCACAGATACATTCGTTTGACGTGGAAGCACAGTGTTTAGAGGCCATCGAGGTTCTTTGTGGCATAATAAAGGAGAGGCAGCAAGAAGCAATTCCGATGCCATCAGGCAGCCAAAATGATAATCTTCTGCCTCATCAAGTCACGCGATATCAAACATCAAAATGTTTGAGAGCATGGTTCAGAATAATTCCTAAGTATAAAAAAGAAGAAGATAATCGGAGAGTAAACAAACTTCATCTCCAAGAAGAGAGGAATTTTATATCAGATCGATTAACCACAGGGTCATTTCTAAACTACATATTCCTTTACAGTTTGCAAATCCTTAAAATATTAATATTATAAAGGACCAAACTGCAATACACTATGGATAGAAAATAAATTTTACGCATAAATGAATTACATGAAATACGGAATTGCAGGGAATACAGAATTCTTTGACGCTTCTTGAGTCTTCATGACTACGCATTTTATAGAGATAACATATATAGTAGTTCCTAAGATCGTTCTGAACATCAGGTGCATGAATGAAAACAACTGCTAACTTACGTGCGTACGTTGTTTGGGTACGCAGCATGAATCGTGAAGAACCAGAGACAATGCAAGAATTAACTAATATTAAGAATCAACTAATCATCCAAATTAACTATCTACCAACAGTTACAGTGAACTGATGACAATTTAGTCTCAATATTTAGACCGAAAACACTGGAAAGTATACCACCGTACTAAATCCAACGAAATGGAACAATAAACTTCACCTATGTTACACTTAACCAGGGACAACAAATTTGCAGATATAAATCAAGTGGTTGTATGATTAAACCGTTGACATAGCCAATGCTGCGCACTGCATTTACGGGGGACGACTGGATAGCCTAGTGGTTAGCACTTCTGTATCTGAAGTTAAAGTCGGGAGGTAGATTCCTTTCCGAGGCAAGAGGGTGAAGATTCGCCTTGTTTGTCGTAGCATTACTAACACAGTGATACTTTGACAAAAGTAGCAACCTTGCTAAGGATTGAGAATATTCACGAAGATGTACGTGAGTAAAAGTAATCAAAAACATATTGGATGCTGGCCATTTTTGTCAACGACATGCAGCATGGTAGCCAAGTTATTCGAAGATCTAAAAGCGGAAGACCTTGGTTCGAGTCCCCGTCATGCTGGTATTTTTCTGGTAAAGTTTATACTTCCAAAATTATTTGCTTTCCCTGATCCTTGGACATTTTACGATGGGAGACCAAATGTACTTACCTTATTTCGGCTGTGAGTGATTCGTACACGATAAAAGATAGCTGAGATGTTGTTCCTGTAACTAATCTTGGAAGAATAAATATCTTTTTCTTTGTTTTGTGGTGCTGGCGATAGGAAATATATCTTTCATACATCAGAGAGAATCGCAAAGGAAACTACTGCACTTTCCATCTAGACTAGTAAGCCTGATATCCTCTCTTAGCAAGCAATGGTGGAGGGATTGAGTTTTCAACAACCCTTCACAATGAACACCTAATAGACAGCTGATGTAATAGTATACAAAGAAGGCTAAAGAGCAAGCTGAATATGACGAAGGAAGAGAGCGATTCACATCCAGGCGGTGACATTCCATTGTCTTCACGATACGGAAGGGAGACCGTGAAGAAACAATAAATCAATCCCCAATGGACGTGGAAAAGAAAATTACGTCGGATTCTTCGTGATCTCAGCGCAGTGACAGTCACTGACATCCCCTCCATCCTCCTGCATCCACCACCGAATCTCCTCCTAAGGTTCCCTCCCCAACGGCGGATGTCTCCTAAACACTCCCTCTCCCGGCGTACCCATCGCTCCGTATTGATCTAAAGGCGCGGCCTCTGGATGTGGGGAATCGAAGGGCCGCTTAGGATAAAACGAGGTGAAGAGAAGCTTAAAGGGATGCAGGAATGGAAGGAAAGAAAAGGCGGAGTACTGCGAGGAATAGAGTAGTTAATCCCTACTACTAGCCAGACCGCTTACTTACCTTAGCATGTCCCTGCATTGTATTGACGTTTGTTGATGCTACTGAAGTAGCGGTATTAACTATCCAGGAAATAATACGATCGGAAATAAAAGTTTACGTTATAAAAGTATAGGTTTGAAGGTTTCAATGTTACATACAGCTATTATTCGGAGTGGTTAGCGTGCTAAACTGCTGACACAGCGAATCCGGGTTCCAGTCCCGGTGAGAACATTTATGCTCGTGATTGTCATAGGTTGATAGTAAAGGTGGACTTAAGAAGTCATAAAATGCGTTTCCAACCTTAATCAAACAAAAAACTTCTATTTTTTTCACAAAATGTATGAATTTCTCTTCAAAGGAGTACTGTGTACGTAGTAAGCGGGTCATTCCAGAGTGAGTGCAAGCAACACCCGAGTATTTCTTTAATATTTAAACAATTTGTGCTATGAATAAATATACTAGATTCAATAATAACTTTCGTGATCGTTTACGAATGAAGTTTTCCTGCACTAACGCACTACATACAGAGACATTGCAGAAAGAAAGGTTATAAATGTCAGCACATAAATATCTCTCAAACTTAACTGGTAAATTTCGACTTCCATTGCGATAAATAGTTGTCGAAATCCTTGATTTATGATTTCATAAGACATGAATAATGTATTTTAATAATTCCTTGCATGATATATATTTTATGTATGAAGATTAATAATATTGCAATATATTATTTCACGATTAATAAATAGAAACAAAATTAAGTGGGACGGCTCCACGATAATACAGATCCTTTAACATTAAAATCGTTTTTGTAACTAAGTCTACTATTTTCGCAGACCACACTCAGCATTAAGAACTTTTCGAAGCACTTCCATCATTCTAGCCGAGATTCTAACATATGATTCAAGACGCTTTAGGCACTCTAGGAAAGATACGGCGGAAATTTTTTGCGCGCATTTCGAGCAGCACTTAAGTGCATTCTACTTAGACCCGCGGTGAACCTAATGGAATGAGACAACCTTCACAACACGGCCTCCTCGAATCTCTCTGGATGTCAAATAGATTCGCCTGAGTCAGCGCTGACAGAACAGGAATAAAGTCTCATCGGAAGGAAACCAATCAGCGTCTTATGATCCGGGGAAAAAAATCGCGTATATCGGAAGGAAGGGCAAATGAGAGAGGTCACTTGGGGAAGGAGTGCACACGTGGAGACTGAAATATGGCGGAGGAGGGCAATAACAATGACTCTTTGAATGCGGAACCTCTCGGAATCTAATTGTGGTGCTTCTCCCTCTCAAACATTACGCCTCTTCCCCGTTCGCACTCGGCCAAGAATGCTTGAAGCACCATTTCTCACAATGGATACGACGTGGATGTAGTGGGAGGAGGGAAAAGGTGTGGGGGAGGGAAGAAGGGGCTTAAGGGAGTTAGGATAAGAGCGGAACGGAAGGAGAAGGAAAGGATGGTGCTGGAGGAAAATCAGAAAGTAAGCTGGAACGTAAAGTATTTCGCAAATTGACACTTATGAAAACCGTTTTACATACAACCAATTTTAACGTAAATTTCGATCAATTAGCGGTCAAATTTTACAAAGAAAAGTGTAAAAATGAAGCTTGAATCAATAAAGAAAATATAAATAGTAAAAAGTAAAATGCGAAATAGTAAAAAGAACGGCAACTGAAAATATAGTAGTATTCTAAAGGCAAGAAATCGGTGTGATACTTTTGAATATTTAATTAATTTATTGATTACCAGCTCTAATTAAATGTAAAATTACTAAAATAAGGTTAGAGAAGGAGAGGACGATGCTGAAGGAAAAATAGAAAGTCAGCTGGAACGTAAAGTATTTCGCAAAATTGAGACTTATGAGTACCATCTTATATACAACCGATTTCAACGTAAATTTCGGTGAATTAGCGGTAAGATTGTACAATTAAAATTATAATACTAATGCTTAATACACTATAGAAAATATAAAACGAGAAACTGTCTTTAGACAGAAACGGAAGATACAATATTATTCTAGAGGAAGTAATCAATATGGTAATTTTGAAGATTTTATTTATTTATTAATTACCATCTGCAATTCAAAATAAAATTATAAAAATAAAGCTTGAATCAATGATGTAATATGCAGTGATTAATGGCCTTAAAACAGTAACTAAGAATGTAACTCAGTTGTGCTGTACTCTTGAGGAAATGATCAATATGATACTGTTGAACATTTTATTTGCATCAATACCCAGATGTCCACAGAAAGGTCCATACAGTGAAAAATTACAGGAAGGAAGTTAGCAGTAGCAAAGACCCAACCAGGAAAGACCTTATTCGCCAAGTAAAACTAAAAGAATCGTAAAACTGCAGAAGTGATAAACTAAAGGTATTGGAGAAATTAAAAATATCTCGGAGAACCATACTGGAAAAGATAAGACCTAAATAGCATAAGAAGGATTGCCATGTAGAGAATATCCACCAATGAGTCCTTGGGCTATAGGAAGGATAGAATCGTCATATCGACAGAACGGAAGATCGAAGAATAGTTAAGATCGCTAGAGATAAGCATCCAGGTGTTTGCGAAGGCGTTGGCAGGGCAAGGAGAAGACGACGCTAAATATAGAGATAGAATAATCTGAAGATTTGCCGAAGGAAACAGGTGTAAACCTAGGAAGTACGCATTAAGAAGCAGAACATATAGCTATCATTTACTATAAATCATGATATGAAGAAATAAAAATTGTAAATTTTCCACACTATTTATTCCAGAGTGGAAAATTTCCAAGTTTTATTTCTTCATTACTTCAATGGCTTTCCGCAAGGTAACGCCTGAACATCTAGTTTTCATACCATGAATTACATAGGTGGTCTGAAAAGTTTCCGACATTTCGCCATTTCTCGACATGTTTTCCGAAAATTTTTTAAAATCTTCCGAAGATTTCTGAAAAATCTGGGGTCGGAAACTTTTCAGACCACCCTCATATATCATTGAGATAGTAACTATTCAATCTGGAACATAGGCTGGCATATGGATGCTCTCTCCATAGAAAGGTGAACAAATTATAGAGTGAAGAGAATATGCCGAATAAGAACGGGAATGAGGGGAAGGAGGAGAGAGTGGTTCCCATGGTGACAGTGTCGGCGAATTTTATTCAGTGGGTGGGCGTCTCCGTGTCCTTTCGGGTCACGTTGCCTTCGGTGGGAGCACCGATAGCGATGAGGATTAACCGTTCCATTTGCGAGGGACGTTCGCTTGGGGGGAGATGATCGGAATATTTCCACGCTTCTTTGCGAAGAAACGAGCAGTGAAAGGCGAATCTATCACTCCTTCCGATAGCACTTTCTAAAAAGCCTACTTCCAATGCATAAGTGACGAGTTAGAATGTGTTAAACGCCTTTCTTCCAGACTATGTTTTAACAAAGAAAATAACGTGGAAAGAAGTGTGATCTTTTAAGGAAATCTACTTCGGCTTCTTTTCGTAAAGATCAATGCGGAAAGGTTGTTTCAATAAAGGAATGGCTGCATTTTACGAATTACTTAGAGAACTACAGTTATCGCTAAATAACAATGCTGACATTCTGAATGGCAAAATTAATGGCTTAAGTTAGAAAAAGCTCACAATTCTGATTATTTCAAAATTATTGTACTTAATAAAAAAATATTGAGATGTTATGGGAATAATTATTAAAATTCTTTAGTAAAGCATTTCTTACTGTAAGCGCCTTTTATAGCGTTGTGAAATTTGATATTTTATTGAAAAAGTCATGATTATACAACAGAATTATTGTGTTTAATGGTAATGATATCGATATGTTATAGGAGTAATCATTAAAATTCTTTAGTAAGGCATTTATAATTGCAAGCGCCTTTTATTGCATTGTGAAATATGATATTTTATTGAAACATTGTATAATGAAGGTAATTATCATCAATCAAATATGGATTTTATTCAATGGATAACACAAGTTTTGTTGCTATAACAAACTATACCCTCTCTCGGCAGCATAAAATGCCATCGCTATTTTTCGTACGGCAATGCCTTCTAATAGACTGATTAAAACACGATCGTACCTAAAACTGATTGATATTATTTCAATTTTAATGAGATATATATTTTTAATGAAGTTCATTAAGCGCAATAATTTTAGGCAACTCAAAATTTAAATCGGAATATCTAGGTTGTGCTCATTAGTCAAACTGCAACGAATATATTCAAATTAAAGAGGATAAATAACTGAGAAACTCGCTTCACAAAAAACGAATATAAGTGAAACGAAGATCCAGAAAATTAATCCCCGCAAGACCAGGAGAACATCTAAATTAAATACTAGCAGAGGGAATTTTTTCATTGACTAACCCTACTCTATCATATAATCAGTTCGCCTTATAAACCCAAATCTTTTCCCATTTACCCTTAAGAATGACATACCCTATTTGATTCGGTTATCTTTACGTAAAGATAGTGAGTAAATATGCAAAAACTTCTGTCGTTGAAATTTTGAGGAAGTAAATATTTACCATCCGTTATCAATTAATTTACGAATCTGATTTAGAATCCTTAACGAAACCTGTAAATCAAATAAACACGTGGCTACTACTGACCGTTTCCACCATTGCATACCGATTAACTACTTTCTAAAGTAGCAATATATAAAGGTTCTAGGCAGCTGGTAAAATATTCGGATGGATACAGAGAAATATTACCGGAGAAAATTCATTTATCTCGGAACAATTTCTTCTACTTCGAGAGCAAATGCTGATAATTACTTTCGTCGTTGTTCTCCTTGTACTCTCTTAATGACTTCCTTCTAGATGCACATAAAACTACCTCCAGATAAATCGGATGCTAAAGGGACTGTCATAATGATTTTACATATCCAACAGAATCAAATAAGTGTGTCCTCAGTTGCTTACATTCACAAAGATATACGAAGAAAGATAAGTACGATCTTCGTAAGCGAGGAGATAGAGAAGCATGGAGAGGGAGAAAAAAAGGAAGATGGGGAAGGAAATCGAAAAGAATGTAGTGGTGACGGAAGAACGGTGGTGAGAGAACAAAATGCTTCGAGGACAAATGGATAGGACGCTTGGGAATCGAATACCATTCAGACGAATAGAACGTGAATAAAAAGACGGCAAAATAAGAGTCGAATATCTTATATTTCTGAGGAGATATACTCAGAATTAAATTCTATCTTCCATTTAGGGTTCTGAAATATTCTAGAAGACGTTTTCAACACGGATTCTTCGAGAGACATTGGTTGCGAACCCTCTATAGCTGAAAACTGCGTAAATGAACTATATTCAAAAGATTCGAATCAATTTTTTATAGAACCACAAAGAAGATGGCAAGGTGAATCTTGAATTACTAATATTTACTTGCTTTATCATTGCTATTGAAGAAATTACTATTTAAGAAAATAACACAGTAACGACTGATTTCTTGAATCTTACTACCTATAGTTTTACTTTATTTAGATCTAGTTTTGGTAGAAATCTGAATTTATTTGAATATAAATCTAAAAAGTATTAAATAGCAGATAATTAACTAAGAGATAAAGGTTCTCCAAGCGCCGAATAGCGGCGACCGTCTAAGGGCGATTCCCGGGAAACGGATAATCATTTAGTGGTCCCAGTTCTTCAGAATCCCGATGTACATTTCGGAAACAATGCTTCCATCTTCATGGGGGGTCCAATGTCCAATGTTTTTTCTTCTTCTAGCAGATAATTAGACAATGATAACTTTTAAAACTTGAATTGTATATTAGATTCATTGTTGGCTGCCATTTAATGCAAAGCGTTATATTTTGAAATTTTGAAATAATGGTTCGTTTTTCATTATTATCCGATGAAATTCAGTCATAAAAACGCCTCATATATAATAAACTATATACACGCAGAATATATATCTAAATTAATACTCATATTATTATAAAATATTTCATTTATATACCAAGTGCTGCTAAAAAGGATTCCCTTTCCCATTGTACTGTGGGATAAAATATTTTGGCAGTCTCTATTATAGGTGGATACATGTTGAAGGATTTGGGCATACGTAAATGATTAAGTGAAGTAAAAAATATCTAGTCATGTAATTTACGAGGTTAAAGAAGAGTATGAGGAAGGAAAGAATTTTTACGGGGAATTTTGGACGAAGGGAAGTGCTTGAGTGATTGTCATGGAAAATGGGTGTATGATTGATTGATTGCTCGCTATCTTTCGAATTGAAAATGGCAGGAGAATCGAAAAAAGAGACGGGTGGGTAAATATAAAAGGCGATGACTTCTTTCCGTTGAGCGTAAAGAAAATCTTTGCGAAAAGTGCTGTGACTTATTGATGACTGAATTTGATATGTGAATATGCTCCCAAACTATCTTTTCTTTTCATTCATAATTTCTTCAGGTTTTTCTTCTTTGCATCAAGAGAATCAAGTCAGTCATAAAGAATCTAACTATAAAAGGTATAGAACAATTCAGTTGTTTTGTATATTCTAAAAAAGACGCAGTAAATAGTAGCAAGTAAAAATAATTCGATATCGTATAGCCTTTCAAATTTATTTTCAAACTGAGCATTGACAGTATATTGTACGCTTAGATATATCAGTAGAGGCAGTAAAATACGTGACTTAGGTAAGGTATAGTAGCAAAAAATCTTACTGCTGGTGAGAAGAAAGAATCTATTCACACGTAGAAAGAAAAAATCTCAAGTACTAAAAATTAAGTAATAAAGTTCCTTATTTTTAGAGGACTATCTTTGTCAAATGGATGCCAGGATTGTAATTTAGGTGTCAACGGTAAATACTTGAGTAATTTCGTAAACCAAACATCAACGTAGAAGACCTCATAATGAGCAGTACCTCATTCAGAGATATACTCCACCCTCAGGCAAGCATCTATTCATACTTTAACCATCGATTTTACTTTCCTTGCTTTTTTCTTAGTGCAATATGTATCCAAGCAGCAAGAATTTTGCCTACATTTATTCATAAACTCTATAAGTAAGGTGGGTAAGATTAACAGTCTACTTAAATGATTACTAATAAAATTTTATTTAGCACTAGGGTTACATTTCTTGCTAGGATGTTTCTGCTCTCCTCTGCTATTCTTGTGAGTAGTGAGGTAACTTAATGGAGAAAACTATTTCAAAATCATTAACAGGCTAAATTGCCACCTACATGACTCGATCTGTTTTAAAATAAATCGATGAACTTATACAGGGTATGAATCATAAATTTGGAGACTATTCATCTCACATTTCTGATAAAATAATTCTCAAGAAACTTTAGAGATCACCAATGAATCTAAAAATTACCACGGCTGCCAAACGCAATCATAACTCACGATATAAACCTGGCCTTATATTAACCAACGGATTATTTAATAACCGTCGTTTAACATACCAAAACCTGAACTTGGGTAAAAGCAGAGAATAAGAAAAAGACTGAGGAAGACGGAAGTCGGGCACTGAGAAGGTGGTGAGAGAGAGAGGAAAAATGAATTATGGCAGCGAAGAGAACCATCTCGATCCACGCCCTTCGCACCCCTTACGAGAAAAACCTTCACTTCTCTGGGATCTTCCGGGGACCCTCCAAAAAACGAGCCGTGTTTGTTTGAGATTGGTCACGCTTGAATCTCGTAAGGGAAAAGAAATCCATTGAAGAGGAAAGGGCCTGTGATGTGTAGGAGAGAGAGACTGAGGGACAGGAAATGAGTGAAGGTTCGGATGGGAGGGGAGAAAAAAAATGGTCCCGAGAGGAATAATAGAGAAGGAATATGCATAGAGGGAGGGGAAGGGTAAAGGGTAAAGGTGGGTAGGGATAGAAGAGGATGAATGAAGGGAAACGGGTGAAGTACGATATAAGAAAATTGGGTAGAGATTGGATGAGAGAGGTTGGGAGATGGAGATAAGAGAAGAAATACGTGTGAATATATTGACGGCACACAAGGACGGGCATACTAATAGGCAGAAGGAATGGGACGATGGTTCGAAGTGGGGGAAATGCACGGAGAGGTGTAGATTAGAGGAATAGTATTGTGGGAAGCAAAAGTAAGGTTTGAAGTTATAGCGGACAGGTAAGTTCTCGAAAGATGTAAGAGAATAATTAAGAACAAAATAGCAAGAAAAATGAGGAGATAAGCTTTAAAATACGCATTTGAACCAAATGAGACAATAATTTTAGCTGGAAGATAGTATAAAGAAATTAAGTCAATTCGAAATAAGACAGTATTGAGTATCATTACGCAGAATCGTTTGTAACGCTATAAATATTTTTATAATTACAACGTTTTGAGTAAAAGTATACGGAAAGATAATGTTGTCACCTTTCTCTAAAATATCTTTAACTAATGACTAAACTATCATCTCATAACTTCATTTATTTAATCAATTGTTCTTACTTAACATCGGAGCAATTTTGGTCTACAAGGCATAGCCAGTTGGTAGGGAAAAATACACAATTTAATAAACGAGCAATAAGTAATTGGGCGGTTAAAAAAATAATCTGAAGCTCAAATTTTCCGGAGTTATATCACCTACCGTTCATTACTATGATAGTGATGTACATTCTCACATTTCCAACACCATTTTACCCAGTAGAAAATGTTCACATTCAACTTGAAATAATACAATAAGTTAAGTTAAAATAATAGCTATGCTTCTCAACCGGTGTGCCGCGACATATTAGCGTGCTGTGACTAATCTCCTGGCGTGCCGCACAATGTACTGGAGTGACATACATTTCTATTCCACATTAGATATGCGTCGTATTTTCTCGTTTCACAGCACTTCATAATCATGATATTAAATTATTTTACAGCAACCGGCATTTTCTTCTGTATAAATTTGAACAGGAACTGACAAACTGCTAGTGTGGCCCACCGCGAAATATATAAACGATCGAAAGACCAGGAGCTCAGAATCACCCATAAGAAAACGTAGGTGAAAGAGGACAGATCGCAACACGTGTAGAAACAAAATTAGAAAAATAACGGCGGGGAAGGATGCTATCGAAGGAAGTAGAGAGAAAAGGATAGGAAAATCATGGTGTGTCGAGGCGTATGCAGATCGTGGGAAAGGGAGGGATGGGCTCAAGAAAAGGTTTTTTTTTCAGTCCCGCGGGGGGAAAGGGTTGAGGGTAAAATGGTTTTAGCCTCATTATAATATTCAAATGGACTGGCAGCTAGGCGTCCAATCCCCGTTACATCTCCCTTTCTTCCGATGCCCTTTTTTAACACTTTCGTTCTTTCTCTGACGCTTTATCCTAGTCCCCATCGTCTTAATCCTTTCACCGAAGCGAGATACATAGAGATGAACCTTTTTTCTTCCATATTATTATGAGTTTGATTCCCCGTTGCCGGGTCGCGGACGCAACGGCTTTTGTAATAGGTTTTCCTCTTTCCGTGACGGAAAATTCATGCGTGGAGGACGCGGTGGGGACCTTTGGGGGCTGCGAACGGAATTATTGCCTCCTTAATTAGATTCAAAAATAAAACTGCCGCGAATCATATTCTGAACGGCTGGAACAAGGGTGGGATTTCCGTTGGGTTTGTCTCGTTGGCCCGTTGCGACACTCGTGCGACATGTACTACGTCGTTGTTCGGTGGCAAAGGTTTACTAATTAAAAATTGTACTGCGATGAGCTGTTCTGGAGCGGATTATTTTGCGATGAGAATCATCTAATGCCTACGTACCTCTTAAATTAATCAGTATTATCATTTACACCAAAAAAGCCAAAAAATAATCACAAATAGTCGTGAGCTATAAATCAAAACCATGCCTAAAGGAAATTCTATGTAAAGATAAGTAGATAATCGCCATCTATCCCTGTTTATTTGATTTTGATGCATATGCAGTAGGACCCTGATATATTAATCTTTCATTTGCCGTTATTCCGGATCTGTAGTCTGTATTCAGTAGTCCCGACTACAGCTCAGAAGGAACAATGTCAAAGAATACCAAATTCATCGTTCATTAAACTGTCGTTTTCCGATATCTATCGTTTAAATTTCTTAATTTCAACATCTTCCGGAACTAAGATGCTTTTGTAAAAAATAAATCCTTTTTGAGGATCCACTAAAGAAGGGACAAGTTCAATCACATCGATAAGCACAGATGAATCCTTATTTCATATAGAACAAAAATGTAATATAACAGCTAAATTCTGGAATAAATTAATCATCTTTATGATAATTATTTTAATGAACATTTTCATTATTTTTTATTAATATTTTAGCTTTATTTTAGTATCATGCAATTTAAAAGCTCTCGTTGTGTTTTTGTCTTAGTCCTATGAGCTGAGTCCTTATTGTTTATAAACGCTTTATCGTTTTTCCTCATACATCCATTCTTTCTTTCAGTACCTTCTAAACGACACATCGAGGTTCTAATGTATGAACGAATTCGTACAATGATTAACTGTTAAGCTTCATTACAATTATATAATAAAGTAACATTAAAGTCACACACCGTAAAATGTGATTTTTACTCATTTTCATTCTCTGACTTCCATGTATCATTAAGACTTTATGACCACCACAATCTTCGTTGACAGCAAATACATACGAAATTTTGAAAGCAAGCCAACATACAGTAATGCAATGATTTATTTCAGGGATAAGTAAAAATCAGATAGGTAGGTGAGAGAGAGTAATATAGGATGAATATTAAATGCCAATAAGAAGAAATAACACCTACTAAAGGTGACTCAAAACACTGATTTTTCCTCAATAGTTACATATAATTTGACACCGAGCAAATAATTCACAGGTATTCAAGATACGAATTAAGAAAATTAATAGAATCAGCACAATATCTGAATCGAAAATATTGGCTCCAGCCATAGAGATAGTATGTAATCTAGAAGAAATTAATCCTGTCATTTCAAATCAAAATTCGAAAAATAAGAAAAACCACGTAGATGGGATATCTGTCATTACATTAATCGGACATGAGGACAACAGATGCGTATGAATTATTAGAGATGGAATCACGGCTTCGATGCGTTATGGTAGAGCAAATGGCGTTTCCAGATGGAGGAAGCAATATGGTGCTGTGATTGGTTCAATAACAGCAGATTGCTGTGGGAATTGGTTGTGTACACGGAGACGTAACCCTCCCAAGAGATTCAAATCTGCATTTGCAAACCAATATTACAAGGAGATCCCTGCTTGCAGCATCTGCATGCGCAAACTAGATAGCCTTACCCATCGAGGAATTCCTTCCATTCCGCTGGAGAATATCAAATATCTACACTGTATTTCGGGAACGATATTTTTTAACATATTTCGTACAATATTATCCTAAGACGCTTAATTTAAAAAAATTCTGCGACATGACTTTTGGCTACCTTAAAATGAAAAGCCTCTAAATTTACAACCCTAATCATGCTAATATTATAATTATAGCGAACACACATTTCAACACCTGTCAATACCTAAAAATAACAAAATAAGCCTAAAATTTGGAGTAATGTTATTCTCCTATCGTTACTGTAAATGATACTATGCTGAAAGCTGGAGTTAGTGCTTACCGATAATAAAATAACAAACCGTAAAAAATAATGTAAAATAGAGAACATGCATATAAATAACTGAGTATTTATAGTAACCACATGATTTAAAATCAAAATGAAAAGTATCTAAAATAAATTTTTAGATAAGGGAAAAAGATGTCACAAGAATACATAGTGTTCGCAACTTTAGTATACTGGAAAATTATTTAATTATACATATTAGAAAATGATCTCAACTATTTAAAATCAATCAGGACATGATGCGTACTGTAAGCAGGTAAGGCAACCGCCCCGGAGCGTAGAAATCAATTATTTGCGAATGGCGGATTGTTATGAATAACTAAAACAATGAAAAGCAAAGCTTATAACATTAGATTAAGATTAAATTTTTAGATTCGATTTAATTACGGGTAATGAATGCCAAAAGCAATAGGGCAAAATTGATATACTATAATCAATACTAAGAATGTTGAATTATGACTCTAAAGAAAAGAATTAACCATGCACGCCGAAGTAAAGTATTGCGATGAGTGTTTCAGGGTAGAAAAAATCGGGTGTGATAGTAATGGAAAGATGAGTAACAAAGGATTATAAGTAAAAATGAAATTACACCGAGGGGAAATAATATCTACTAGATGTATCTTAAAACTGATTTTCCCTCAATAATTACTAATAACACACCATAAAAATAATTCCATACTAATAATAATTTACACCAAACTAATAATTACAGCTTTTAAGCGATAACTGAGACGCACAAAGCCACAACCAAGACTCCATTACGTAGAAAATAATTGGATTTAATTAATATTTTCTCGGCAATTCGGAATATTTGGAACCAGTCCAACAACCAACTCACGAAAATCCGATCCGATCAAGAAAAAACAGACCTGATCCACCAATTTAAATTTACAAGAACGATGGATTTAGAACAACCTCCTTGAAGCAACACAGACTCGGAGCAATAAAAAAAAACTAGTTAACAGCAAAAAGGAGATCCGTCTGCTGTTGTATTCATCCGTTTTACGTTCAATTTACCAACCCTTCCTCGATGCCCTTTTAGGAAACTCCTTACCCGAGAACAAGACCGGGAATCTCCTAGCTTTAATCCCGAGGAGACCTGATTCCCCAATAATCCCACTTCCCTTTCATCCCTCAGTGGGTTCGTAGGAATTTCCGCTTTGTCACCTGTGCGTACACACCGTGCCAGACGGTCCTTTTCCGAATAAAAAAGGGTCTGACACCGTTCCGATGGAGGGGATCTAAGATAGACGAAGATGAGGGAAGATGGAAAACGTCTCCTTAGCAATCTTGGTGTTTACATATGCTGACGTCGGATCGAAAGCGACCTCAGTGGGGCGAATTAATCCCTCCGTGCCGACGGATATCGCTCCAAATTACCTCGATTATTTTATTACGGAGGAGATTGTTTGCTCTGCTCTTCCCTGCACTTGGAACTCCGCGATACGGAAGTCTTCTTTTCTACTTTGTTAATAAAGTGTCAGGTATACTTAAAAGCGGCCTTTCCGCTGGTATTGTCTGCTTCCCAATTTTGTTTGCCCTGAAATGCCAATTGTTAGGCCTCTTGAAGGGTAATCAATCCTAATAATGGATCACAAAACAAATGCGCGGAGATTTCGTAATGATTCCAAGATTTTAATTCATTAGATAAGCACAAATAAGGATTGAAAGACTTCTTGTTAGATATATCATGAAAAAAATGCTTGCGATATTTCAATGTGATTCGAAATTTTTAATTCATTAGATAAGCATATTTAAAGATCGTTTCTATTTTGTTTATCACTGAATGTTCACGTTAGCAAAGTTCACACAGCCGTCTCTATAATAAAGCAATATTTCTGAGAGACTAAGAGCGAAATCATGATTCTATTACATGGTAGGACAGACCAGGGACGCCAATAATTGTTAGATACATTAGCAAATGATACGGGGTATACCCTAAGTTAATGACTTATCAATGGTTATTAATTAATAAGAAAGCAAAATGTATCAGTATGGAAATGTCGAGCGGCATTTTTGTAAGAACCTGACAAAGGACTACACAAAAACATCGTATGCAATCTTTATGAACTTTTCCATATCCTCCTGAATTATAATCTTACAATACATCGGTAAATTTTTACCACCCCGAAAAAAAGAGAAGAAGGCAGCCTGTGTTTTGTTAAGTAATTCTCTCCAGGATTTAGACCAAATTCCTGAATCGATAGAAACCAATCTAAGAGCTTCTAAATAAAAAGAACCCATTTAACGCAAAAATTTACGTCCAATCGCGGAACGAGATCGTAGTAACCCAGATGTAGCTTAAAATTCTTATCAAGAGATAGTTAAGACGTTAGAAACCTCTTTCCCAGTCGCATCGGGGTGTCGTAAAAACGTATCACATCGAGATGGAAACCGTCTCCAACTGAAAACATCCTGCAACCAACGTGCCTTCAATACACCTCGCATCCGCCTGATATAACTTTATGCGTGTGAAAATAAAATTCTCCCCGGGATAAAATATGTGCATTATAAAAAGCCTTTTCCGATTCCATCAGTTTATCTGCAGGCATTCGGAGACCTTCCAGATGATGGGGCCTTCCGAAGGCACTCCAAAGGTCCTTTGCCTCCTCGGTAGGGCGGTGGTGTTACACGTGTGTGGTATACGCAGGGCAGGGGAGATGGGCGAGATAGAGGGGACCCTCGGAAGGGTTATGGGGAGATGGAGAAATATAAGAACAGGTTCCGTATGATTTCCTGAGACGAAGCGATATTAAATTTGACATCGTCATTGGAATCTCGACTGAGGGTGTGTGGAAATTGTGTCAAATGAAGTTGACGTTTTTAATGTCTAGAGGGTTATAAAAAGATGAGGGCTAGGCCGAATGTGAACAGTTTCGTTAGGATATTAATCGCTTCTTAATTCCAGAGTTTTCAAATATAATTGACGACATAGCTAGCACACGAAATTTTCCAGACGTTCCCGAACTTACTGACTAGTCTTCGTGACTATTTAGTTTTGGAAAGCTATAAAAAGATAGTAGTTTTGATTAAATACAACCACATATGAGGAATCATGATCGGTGGTTCCCCGGACTTCTAACTTAATTCGTTTTACGAGGCCGTATGCATTCGGAACCATTCGGAGTCCGACTTGATTTACCGCAATCGAAATAATGGCAAATGAATCAAAGTCCGTTTCCACCCTTAACAATGACGTTTCCATAAATTTTAAGGAATAAATGCGTATGATTTAAGATCTTAATAAAGCGATTCAACGTCAGAATTTTTAGTGAAACATGAAAAAATAAAATGCAATCTTGGGTCTTGCTAACGACGTTTGAAGCCCAAGGTCCCCATTTCTAGTTGTCGAAGTTAGCATTTACGTCTTTTTTGAGTTTTTCTGTCTTGGAACCATCCCTTGCTGGGTTTCTAATGCAGCTTCTTTCGAATTATGAATTGAACTCTATTTGATGTATTTATCTCTTGAACTTTCGAAGTCAGAGGCGTTCGAAGTTCACGGTACCACTGCACGCGCTGCAAGAAGTACTTTTTAATTGATGAAGGATGTGCACTTACGTTACGACATGACTTCGGCAGATGATCAATATTTTTTCTACGAAAGCCAGACAGTTATTAGTAAAAGTGCCATATTTTCGTACATTCATATTTGGAAAAGAATCTAGTATTCTAATCCCTAGAATCAATAATCAATTGTTTGAAACACGTTTTAGTTAATTCTTTTCAAAGTTTTGAATGCAGAAGTATTTTTCACCTTCATGACGAAAAACAGTTCTTGTCCAATAAGAAAAACGAAAGAATTGATACCAAAAGCAAATTGATCTAAACTAAAAATTCGCTAATAACAAACCGTACATATTCTTTGAAATCTTCCACAAAATAATAAACATTAGCACCCAACAAAATGTTTCATTCGACGAATATATGGGGACCATAACATTTCTACTCATCTTTTTATACCGTCAGATCTTTTAAAAAGAATCTAAAGAGATTTTTATTCACAAAAAACTTGAAACCAGACAAGTACCCGGTCTTAAAGCGCCAATTAGTAAGCAAAGAGCGAGTTACTGATAAGGTATGAATATTATCCAACGGAAAAAATCTCGAGTTAAAGGCAGAGAAAAATAATCGATTACGACATCTCCGAATGTAAAACGCGGCTGATACAACGGCTAACGATATGCAAAACGCAACTTAGGAAAATGAGTGTGAGCAGAAAACCCTTTCCAGATACTATTTGGACCATTATATATTTTATGGAGGCCGGGAATATATCCATCGGCCGTAAAGGTGTGAGAGCCTGGAAAAATATGCACGCACATCTCTCAGGTCGAACAAATTTATTGAGCTTTCCATTGGAGTGGAATGAGCTTCGAATGTCGTCTAAGGGGTCGTTTTATTGCGCCGATAAATTTTATCTTGTATCCTTTCGGAGAAAATGACTTTTCGGGAACGACACAATGATTATGCGAGGTAGATAACCTGCTGCGTTTTTACGATAATGAAAAAGTTAGGATGGTTTGCCCGTATTTGAACTAAAGGTCTATAAGAATGGAGGATGACGTTACACATTCTTACATTTTTAATGGGAATTTACTGATCGTGAGACTGAGTTGGCTAGGAATTTCTTGTCCTAGTTAGTACTTAACTAAACATAGGAACGTTTATTTGATGTCCATTAATTCGGGTATTTCGAGATGCAAGGGGAGAGGTATAAATCAGCTGAACTGGCTTGGGACTACAATACGTTGGCATCTAAAGAAAGAGAAAATATCTATTCTCTCCTAGTATATAAGAAAACGAAAGCACATGAGACATAAAACAAATTTTAAACAAGGTAGGTAAAAAAACAGTTGTAAAAACGGACTCAGGATTTCAATCTCGATATTTTAGAATTCAATAACGTTTCAGGATGGTTATAAGAAAAAAATTACTATCCGCAGCTTTTTATTATACATGCGACCATGGTTTCGATGTCTAGCATCATCATTAGACCTGATACAATAAATTTGTTCTTTTAAGCATACTATATTACTAGAATTCGCCTAATGGCAGTAATTAATTGGTAAATACCTTTAATTTAGAGTTAACGAGATAAGATAAAACAATGCCTCAAAAAATAGTTCTCAAAGTCTCAAAGAAGACAATCTTAATTTTCCATAACCTTTTTCAATTACAGATAAAGAGAATACCACGTCAGTAATTTAGTAGAAATTAACGAAAAGATAATATTTTTTCGGTACCAAAATAAAGAAAATTTAACGTACATTATAAAATATGTCATATTTAATTTAATTTGAAATAGTTATATAACTTTACTATAAAACGTATAAGTGCCGAAGCTCAAGTTATCGATTTCATATAAGTTTATAAAAAGAGTTACACAATCTACACGAATACGAGTAAAATGAAAATATTTGTGAGAATATAATTCCTGCACAGTTCTAACATAGTCCTCTAAATACACTACCTAAAGATCCGTCAGCAGGTCACGTGTTATTTACAAGATATTCATCTTCTCTAAACAGACGTCTCTGTTCATTAACATAAAAAACACCTTGAGAGATATATAATCTTTACTTTCAAAAGTGTAGGTTAGATATTGGCAGATGAGAGAGAGAGCGAGCCAAAAGATGCCTATCCATCGAATCATTATGGATTTCGTGGTTGGGTTTGCGTGAGGAGCAGAGAAAAGGAAGCAAAAAGAGCGCCCAAACTCCGTCTTTTCACACCATTCCTCCAATTACGTTTCCCTCGAATTCCACTCATTCCTCACATATTCTCATTCCTCATTTCACCTTCAACTACGGAGCAATTTCTATCGCGCTTTGTTCACAAACACTCTCGTCTGCATCTATAGCAACTAAAGGAAATCCTCCTGCACTCTTTCATGAAAGCAATATGAATATACAGTAATCTACGAGAAAGATGAACTAAAAGATGATTTGCATACTCATGCAATCCAATAACAATTCCAATTCTCATTGTCATAACCATGAATATGCATACATACGCGCTCTAATTGACGCTTATCATACCACATAATTTTATCGGGAGAAAACTTATGCAATTCGAAAGTTTATAAAATACCTTACTGTCCGTGTATTTTTTTTTAGGATGTTCAAAGAAAATTTGGAACATTCCTTTCCACTTTGATCGCAAAGTACCTATACTCATTTCCGTCTAAATATAAACGTTTGTAAGTAGTAATTATTCCGTGATCGACATTACTTCGATCATGTCTTCATATGTGAAACATCTATAACTTACCTCTCTTCACAGAGATAAATCAAAGATAATTCGTTCTGGAATCATTTCCATCCGTTGAAAAGTTCGTAAGCCGAAACACGATTCCTCATGAGTTACCAAATCCTAATATTACCTATAAACGCTTCCTTTTACAAGTAAGCAAGGATGGGCTGTATCTATTTTCCTTTGGTAACTTTAAAATTTTTTATAGTCTACAGACTCGATCATACAACAAACTGTTCATTCTTTGCTCCGTATTCGCTATCCGAGTCTAAGGTACAGCTAAAAAAATTCTGTAAATGAAAAATTAGTCCACAGGCACACTCATTAGCCGAGGTATCTCAGCCAAGATGCCATTCCTGGATCGAAAAAGCCATAGAGTCCTATAAGTCCTTCACCTATTCAAATCTCAAAACTTTATGTAGCGGAAGAGAAGTATAGAGAGAAACGTATGGATAACCATGCTCCCTTCCAGATACTCGGAGCCTTCGCCCACCTTTCCCCAGGGTACCGTCCTCAGCCTATGGATCCTCCAGGTGACACAATTGCCTTCCCTCCAATCTCAGCCACTCTCTTCCTACCTGCCTCAACCGTGACTAATTTCCCAAGAGCATTAATTCCATCCGTAGACGCATACTACGCACCTCATACGAAACAGTTTTCTCTTCCGTGAATTTTACGGCAAACCCTAGAGGAGTTGCAGCTTGAAAAATATTACTCATTTCCTTCTAGCTCAAGACGTTTTCGTGGTTTGCATCTCCCTTCGATATAGGTTTTAGAAAAAGCAAGGTTACTGCTCTTTTTCCATCATTAGGATTAAAAGTAACGTTGGAAAAGAATTCAGGAGCCATAAAATTTAGCAAAAATACGAGTATTTCAAAAATATGTATGGCAATACGGGTACAAGTAAACCAACCAAATTTATTGTCGCTAACGATCACGTAATTTAAAATATCACATGTTACATCCATCCCTTCTGTCTGTCAGTAAAATATTCAGCACAATGGCAGGTTTGAACCTCAAACTGTCTATTAGGCGACCACAAAAGGTACCAAAAGCTTCGGAGACGCTAAAAGAAAGCCGGGAGAAGCAAAGTTATTACGCTTATTAGGGAAGAGACTTTGCTTTCCTCAATGTGCAAGAATGCTACAAGTGGATAACGTCCACATAGCATTATAATCCACCAGAATGACCCTACGAATAACTTTGCTCGTAATGTTCAATGAGAAGAAACCAAAATGGGCATCATTCATGGTACTCTTTTGGTGTATCACTAGCTTTCAAATTATCATAGTCATGATCACGAGTGAGACAAAAGTAAATGAAAGATATATATTCCTCTATCCTGTGCCCAAACAGATTTCCTTCGATAAAATGCATATAATATGAATTGCAAAAAGGTCCAGCCTCACCACAAACCAAGGCATCGAAATGGAATCAAACCATTTTTGTCGGTGTGAAAACAGAACTCGAACTGGAATAATTGAAATTCTTTAATCCGAACCGAAACCAAAGACCAATACTTATTCCGTTCCGATTTTTGGTCCCCAACAATTCGCATTATAAGTAAGTGAGATTGGAGGGAGGATAGCAAAACGTACGTAAATTCGACTCGCAACCATCACAAAGTTCTGTTCTAAAAATTTAGTGTAGTGTAGTGTAAATGAAAAAAGCAAGAAATTAAAAACTTATATAATATTCCAGTGTTCGGAGCAAAATAAAACAACGGTTAGAACCGGTTCGACGTCGACAGAAGCGTAACTGAACCGATATTCGTAATTTTCGTCGAACCTGAGCGATAACCGGAACGAAAAATATTAAGGTTCCAAACCGCGCTTAGCACCAACTTTCCGAATTTTTCCCGAGCTCCGAATTTTCAGGCCTCATAATTTTTGCGAGGCACACCTCCACACGTCCCTCCATTCCCAGCACCTCTCTCCATTTTTTGCCGCACTAACCCCACACACCTTCGGCGACCCCTCTTCAGGAAAAAACGAGACCCCGAACACGCGCCTGCGCTCCCAAATCCCTCATATTTCGAAAAGGGGACGTGTGAGCAAATTCCCACAAAAGAGGGAAAAAGAACATGGAAAGCTGCGATAAGAGGAGGCGTAAAGAAATACTGACTGGCAATTTCGGACTCACTTCACACTCGGTGGGTTTTTTTCCCAAAAAACGCGGTGGAGTCGTGAGCCACGTGTGCGGCCTTACCCTCCGAGGGCAACCGCATGAAAAGGTACTTCCATTCCCTTCCGACGTACGAATGATCTGGACCAATGATGCGCGATATAAGAGACGGGACGAGAGAGATGCGTTCTTGGGGAAAATTAAATAAAAATTTCTCCCTTTTTATTCTCGCGACCGGTTTTTATACGTGCCGGGGCAGACCTGGAAAGCCTAAGTAATGGAGAGCAGAAACGCTGGAAGGAATAAAAAAGTCGTCGGATACTCGTGGGGGAATTTCGTGCGAGAAATTCGATTATGAACGTCTTTCCCTCGGCCTAATGCATGTTACTTCGGAAATGAAGGAGCCGCGGGGAAAAGTTATTGCGGCATAAAATTCCCGAAAGTTGGCGGAAATTCGGAGGAAATGGAAATTCTTTTGCGCCCGAATAAGACTAATATTGACCCGACTAATTTCTGATGTGCAAACTTATGAGGGATCGGCGGATTAAGCGTTAATCGGATCATTTTGGGCTGACAATGTGCAATAAAAGTGGGATTTACTGCCATAAATCTCATTTCGGACGATTTTATTGGCCTCGGAATTATTGAATCTCTTTTCTTTTATTGAAGCGATGAAACTTTCTCATTAGACTTATGTAAAACCCATAACATTCTCCAGAATACTTGGTAAGTACCTCATATTCTAAAGTATCAAACTTTTCCCTAGCGCTTCGTGAATAATAAATTAGAGCTGGGCGATATATCTCTCATTTCATTTGATCAATTAGACATTAATTCCATCTGGTGTATCTTGACCTTACCTAGCAGTTTTAAATTGAATATTTCCTAATGAACTACCTGTATAGGTTAAGCTATGACTGCCTCACATAGAATGAGATATTACCTATCAAATACTATTGGGATGTATTGGATTATTTTTGATAGATTATGTATTATAAGGATGAAAAATTAAAATGAGTAAATGAATTTCTTCTTATCATAACAACCAAATAAAATCTTGAATATGATTTATCTCGGTACACAATTTGCTTTTTCTCAGTACGAACATGATTATTGGATAGTCTCAACTCTACTTGCTCTTAATGTTTTCATAATTTCGTAATTTAACATTCCGCTTGTCTTGAGACCAATGATGATTCAGAAACACTGCCATACTTAATCAAGATATAAAAATGGGCCGGAAAGGATTCCTTAGTGATGTTTAAAATTCAAGCTATTCATCTACACTTTTTTATTGCTTCTGAATTCATAAAGTTATAGCTAACCTTTCTAGGCATGTCCTCGTGAATCTTCGGAGACCTTCAGATATCACATAGAAATCAAACACACATAATTCAAAATAATACTACTTTCGTTTCTGTTTCATGTACTATTTAGTTATTGCTATAACAGAAGTCTATATGGAGAAAGAAAAATTTAGATTCGATAAAACCAGACTGAGCAACGGAATGTTTTCTTCAATGGTTAAAATACAATCTAGTTCTCTTGAAATGAAGGTAACTAACGATTAGACATATTAGATACTATTAGCAGGTAAGCAACTTTGGACTCAGGAAATTTAAATGTTCCCAAAAACACATTACCTTAGAACTGAAATTGGAAGGAAATGATAATATGACCCCAAAGAAAAGTCGAAAAATTCCTTAGTAAGAAATTCATAAATTTTTGAGATTACTAGAATTTTTATTATTCATAAAAGATGTATTTATAATTTATAAAAGATAATTAAACGGAATTGTACTCTCTTTTTCTATCAGCTCAAATCATATTTGAAATTTAG
Organism: Pachydiplax longipennis; assembly: GCA_036926295.1. Classification (NCBI taxonomy): domain Eukaryota; kingdom Metazoa; phylum Arthropoda; class Insecta; order Odonata; family Libellulidae; genus Pachydiplax; species Pachydiplax longipennis. The sequence goes on along the minus strand of JAVFKF010000009.1, from coordinate 37,856,157 downwards.
ATTTCTGAATTTATAGCTTTAAGATGAGTTTATGATTGGTGATGACAAACATAATTAGATAGTGCGAACTATTAGTAATAATCACGGACTTCACGAAGACTGAACGAAATTACAGATAGAACTTAAGAAAGACCTTCATGCTAACTAATCATCGCTATATTTTTTCTTTAAAAAGTTTTGATTGCGTAATTTAATAGCAAAAAAGGACGTCAAATTTACGCTATGAGGATACGTTAAGGCTCTGGGAGGTCATTCGTTTCAATAACGTCCGTCCATAAGGAGAGGCAAGCGTTAAAACGTGAAAACGGTTTCGGTTACAAAGTGTATTCGTATACGAGGAGATAGACCCACCGTGCACGAAAGCATCGCAGAATAATTCCGCACAAAGGGATAAAAACACATTCGCCACTTTGGGATAAAAGAGAAGGCGAAAACGGCTAAGGGACCCCATTCGAACTAATTTATAAGCCTCTCAAAAGTCATTCAAAGTGTTGGCACCGCGCGTTTAAACTTTGGACTTCATTCGCCTTAACTCGGTTTAGGGAAATATGGATCTCCTTTTTCCCCGGCCCTTCCTTTCTTCACATCAAAGGACACGCGAAAAAGAATAACTCGCCGACATGAAAACCCCTCCGACAAAACGAAATCCAAATACCAGCCTCTTCTCAGTTACACTTTATTACGTTTTCTATCTCATCACTTATTCATGTATTCCGCGGAGAGAAAAAAAGGATGGGAGAGCGGAAAAGAGGGAAAGAAAAGGGCGAAAAAAATGTTTAATTTTTTTTTCGCGATAAGGAAATAAAATGGTGAAATGGCAGCGGGCCGAGACGTGCAGCTTGAGAGGGGATGAATATTTACGAAGTGGTCGAAAACGCGGGTTTTGCGAAGGGCGGAATTCGCGAAGTGTTCGGCAGTCCGTCGTCGGTCGGTGAGCGAATTTTTTTTTTCACCCCATTACGGTCACCTGTCAAGAGAGAGGAGGAGAGGACTTCAGCTGTACGTCCTAAAGGCTTTTTCCGCACACTTTCCCCGCACATATCTCCCACCCGTCGAACTTCTCCCTGAAGAGACGACCCCAAATGAGCAATTCGAAGATTAAAAACTTCCGAACATGGATTCCGGTGAAGGTGTTAAGTATTTGCGAAGAGGAAGAAGGATGGATGGAATGGCGATGGACTGAAATGGAATATAAATAAGAGGAAATATAGGTGGGAAATAACACATTTCCGTCGAGGGGATGAGGAGTTGAAATGGAAGGAATTTCGCAGCGGGGCGATGAAAAAGGAGAAATTCATGTTTACAAACGAATTCATTTGCTCAAAATTAGCACAAATAACACTTATGCCTCCTGACAATAGAGGGGAAAGCTCATTTTAATTTATATTGGATGATCGTACGAAACGGTACCATATTTGAAAGCGATGCAAGGATCCGCATTCAGTACCGCGAAACCCCGTTGATTCGATGCCGGATACTAAGAAATTTTGTATGCATACGTACTAAAGACATATGTCGTGCATATGTCGAGGTCATGAGCAGTACTCGGCGAAAACTATAACGCTTTCCGTAATTTATAGATCGAAATTTTTTAAATATACGCGAAGTAATTCTTAATCCTAATTTAATTAACATGATCAAATCGAAATCTAAGTATATACAAAAGGTATGCGGTTTTACCAAGGTTTGTTTGCTTCAACTTCTGTGAATGTATTTATTTATGCATAATATAGAATCCTCTTCTTTATGCAACGTGAATCATTGTCCTTAAAATAAATTCCATAGAGTCGCAAGAGACTCCGTAGCATTCTATGGCGGAAAAAATAAATAAACTAGGAAAATTTTAGCGAGGAACATATATCCTGATTAGTAATTTTCTTCTTGAAAAACTATACTAATTTATTTTTACATTTTTATTGGAGTTGTACACGTTTAAATTTCCTGTCGTACCACGTGTTTCTATAATCAGTCGCGGCATACAGTTAATATTCCCGAATGTCAAAAGGGCAAATGATTAATTATACGTCATCAAAATGATATTAAAAAATATCGTTAAGAGTAAGAAAATGACTGCCTTATTATAAAAGCAGCATAAATATCTTCCAGTAATAACTTTAATATCACTGTATTCTGTAACGGAGCAGAAAGATAAGCAAGTATCGCAGTTTTACTCAAGAATAACGGAATGGTGAAATAATTGGATTTTTTGGCTCTTGAACTCCTAAACAACAATGATTTACTACAGATACTCAACCAGTTTGGGAGTACTTTGAGCGTCATGAGGTGTAACGGACAACATGCAAGGGGTTAAAGAGGTCGCTTATCAGACTGGTTATATTTCGGGAGATCAGGGAAGCAAAGCGGGGTTGGCAGTGGGAAGAATGAAGCATCAAAATCCTCGGAATAACTAATAGTAGCGATGATCTCTTTTTCTCTTTCAAAAAATATTCATGTATCCAAATTTCTATCTAAATTTCTCTTAATCTAACTCTGGATACATCCCGATGTCTAACTCTCCGCCCTGTCCATATCGATAAAAGAAATTAATAAAGAAACTTAAGTTTTCAAAACTATAAATTTTATTTTTGAAATGTAAGACATTACATTTATAGTGTAATGATTATCATAAAAATTTTGATGCATCGACCGACTTCGGAGATATTCAAATTCGTTTATGCCGACGATTTTCAGTATTTAAAGGCAACCTTCAATAAATCATCGTTGCAAATTTCGATGGATACTCTGACAATACTTTAAAGCATTAGCACATCAAGAATTAGGTTTTGGTATAGATTTGATATAGATTTTTAAATTTTAACTCGAGTTTTTAGCAAATGGTGCATTTATCAATTATATTAGCAGGAAACGGATAACTTTTTCTTTAAAATGGTGTGTCATATATATATTTGATCGAGAAAGGAGAAAAGTACTGGTCAACGAAAACGGATGTTTAGAAATAATAAAAAAGGGATGATTTTTATTTATTTATATAAGCATTTTGATATAATTTTATAATTTATAGTGACCAAATAATTATATCCGTATCGTATAATGATGTATAAATAATGCATGTATAATAACACCCTTCGAAAACCCTATTAATAGCTCACAACGTTTAAACCAGTGGAGATACGGTCAGCCCACCGATCCTTCCATATTCTTCAGAGAAGACAGCCTCAAAAAAATCGCCAGTCAGAATAAAAATGGCTGCTGTCGCGAGAGTAAATGAGAGAGAAAAAAAATCAAAGAAAAAAAAGCGAAGCAGGGAGTAGTCATAAGGCTTGGGGAGAGGGGAGTGACCCTATTACCCCTGAACCGGTGCGTATCTTTCAATTGCTTCTGGCGGACCTCACGTTTCTCGTTCTGTTCTTTTTCATTTCGGCGATCGAAAAATATTAATTGGCGTCTCGGCTCGAGCAGAAGGTGTTAGCGGTGGTTAGGAGTCCACAATTCGTACGAAATGACACACTCGCACCTGGCCCTCCTGCTCGTATTAAGCTAAAGAAAAGCGTCGAATTTAAATTAATAACGGTATGTGAAAAAGAGTCTTGGAAAAATAAAAACGGCAACCGGTTCAAAGAGGTATCATTTGAATACATCCTCCCCCAGACATTCGTCCAAAAAAAAAAAAATTACTCGCGACGCGGAAAACGACTAGGAGAATACCAAAATGTCCGCTATCTGATATAAATAGTACGAATTTAATTTCGGGTTCTTATTTTATGATATTCCTTTCCTTTAGCTTCCCGGGATAATTAAGAGCAATTTTTTTGCCTCGCGTATCTGGCGGGCATAATTAAAACCCGCGGGATAATTTCGCTTCTAATTGTGCTGAGTGGGATTTGAGCTTGTCGGATGAGATACGGTCGAAACATGGGGTCCTTGAGCATAATTTTGGGGCCGTCACGATGTTTTGCTTCCAAATGCCCTCGGGGTGTCCATTAGTGGGCAGATTAAAACTATTTGATGGACGGCGTGCAAATTAAGACTAAAGGACTGCTATATCCATACAAATATCGTATTACTAGAGGCAGCTAATATTTTGATAGATGCCTAAACTGAGGGAGCGTTAGAGAATTGCCTGAACTAAGTTGAATTCCGAAGAGAGATGAACTAGGTGGAATTTAGCGTAAGGTATAATGAGAAATATGCGTTGCCATTCAGGAGAAATGTATATTTCTTGAATATATCTACGTGTATCCTCTACCTTAGCAGTAGGTCCATGAGATTGATATTATTCCCTATGTGGTAGCCACTATCACCTAATGTCCTTCCCATTACCTCTTGATGATTTATACAACCCTAAACATCGTCAACTATTTGGCTCTTTTCCTATAACATGAAGAAAATATATTCAGCGAGCAGGGCTGTACAAGCAAACTCAACAGAATCTCAATATAATAAAACCAAAGAAATAAAATTTTGGTTTCCTATGGCTCATAAAATAGTTAGAGACTAATGAAATATATCCTGACTTCCGATTTATGTTTGAGAAAATCCTCGGGGAGAATAGCTGGTGTTGTCAACGTTTCTTTAAGGGTACCGGTATGCTCCTTATTTAATTTCATAATAAATTCTAAGAGCACTGAAAATTAAAAAATTATGGATTAAAACAACTATTTACTCAATCTGCATGTTTATATCTAAAACAGGGTAGTTCTTTCCCATAGCGAATCGGCAGAAACGCTTAAATATATATACATATTAATATTGGCGAACTTGTAATTATATTATTATTATTAGCTTGTAATTATTCATTAATATAAGATACAGATGTTGGTACAAACATATACACATGTATCATATCTCCCACGTTTATTAAGATTTATTTAAAACAGAAATCCTACCTAAAATAGTATCAGAGAGCAATATAAAAATAATAACCTTAATCTACTATTATATGGAAGAAATAAAAAGGAACCACTTTTCAAAAATGAACCTAGTTCCTAATTTATTTAAAAAAAACATTAAATAAATTAGGAACTAGGTTCATTTTTGAAAAGTGGTTCCTTTTTATTTCTTCCATATTGTCATGGAATACCACAAAGTGACCCGCCAATCAGTTGATTTTATTATTAATCTATTATATTAAAAATAGTATCTTACTCTATGATAGTATTGACGGAATAATCTGTGACTGCATGGAACCTCATTAAAATGGATACAACGAATTAAAATACTTCGGCATTTGTCCCACAGAAAATATACTATGGTGACCAGATTGAAAAATGTAGTTTTTTAATGCATTTGCTATACCCACCAGAAATCCGAAGATATTCCCCCAACCTGCTAACTGGTACTACATGATTCAGGGGCGAAAAACTCTAATTATTTAATTTCTCCGCAAAATAGTCGATCCGCAACAAAGTCGCCCATTAAGTGCTCTCATTCCTCGCAGACCTTTTTGCCCTCTAATATATATCTCGCCTCCGTTCCTTTCCTTTTCGCCTTTTCCTTTTTTTTCACTTCGCCCTTTCTTTCCATCGACCGATTCTCTTCCCTCGCATTCAAAAAGCACCACCCAAAGGGTTTTGGTCCAAGCCTCTCATTAAGAGATTTTTCCCCTTCAAATCTCACCTCAACTTCCATCCATTTCCATCCCTTTCCCCTTTCTTCTCTCGGCGTTATGTCCACGAGTTTTTAAATACTCTACGAAAGTGATTCGTTAACACGCTCACTTTATTTATGTATATATATAATAGATATCGACTGAACGAACGGAAAACACTTCTATTCCTGAATATCTTAGAAGGTGTTAGAAATGCTCTTTTTGGAAAAACGTTTCGTTCAGTGAAATAAAAGAATCACATTTACACTAGTTTTTTCTTCTACTTGTGCGAATACAAAATATTGATACATAACATCCCTGCTAAATGACTGAAGTAATTTAATGATGACTATAAATTATAATTCGAGTTGCTATAATTTACATATTATACTACAGCCGCCACAAGTAACGTACATTTTTAAAAATCAACTCAAAAGCATCCACAAAATCCTTATATTTACGAAATGCAAGTGGGTACATGCATAATTAACATTACCTACCGACTACAATAATCTTCAAACAGCGCTTTTAAGTAGAGATGGAAGTGAAATCAAACTTAGCATATAAAGTTGTGCGACTAACCCAAGGTTGGACGAAAAGAGGAAAATAATCACTTGACAGGGACTCGAACCTAGGTCTCTCACTCTGAATTGTACGGGTTTACGTAAAGTAAGATGGAGACTGCTGCATCAAGGTACAGAAAAGTAGCAGAAACATACAGTGGATAATAATTCTAGATTAAACTTTGTGAAAACACCTTCTAAGATAAACGATACCGATTCAGGGGTAACTTTGGGGTAATTCTTAATATTAAAAGTATTAAAACGCTCCATTTGCGTGAACTTTTAATAAGAAACTACTTGTACTGAAAAAAGAGAGAACAATTCTATTTTAGAATATCTTAGAGGGTATTAAAACGCTCCATTTGAGTGAAATTTTACTAAACCACACGGAACAACATGCATACCTGATGATGTACCTCAGCTACGAAACCTTGGTCGTATGTTCCTCTGCGTGGTTTAGTAAAATTTCACTCAAATGGAGTGTTTTCCAATTTCACCAAAATTTCACTCAAATGGAGTGTGGAGACTTTTAATATTAAGAATTACCACAAAGTTAGCCCTGAATCGGTATCGTTTATCTTAGAAGGTGTTTTCACAAAGTTTAATCTAGAATTATTATCCACTGTATGCTTCCGCTACTTTTCAGTGTCTTGATACATCAGTCTCCATCTTAATTTTCGTTACCCGTGAAATTCCGTAAAATTCAAAGTGAAAGACCTAGGTTCGAGTCCCAGTCAAATGACTATTTTCCCCTTTCTCTTACAACCTTGGGTTAGTCGCACAATTTTATGTTCTAAGTTTGAATTCACTTCCATCTCTACCTAAAAGCGCTGTTTGAAGATTACTGTAATTGGTAGGTAATGTTAATTATGCATGTACCCACTTGCATTTCGTAAATATAAGGATTTTGTGGATGCTTTTGAGTTGATTTTTAAAAATGTACGTTACTTGTGGCGGCTGTAGTATAATATGTAAATTATAGCAACTCGAATTATAATTTATAGTCATCATTAAATTACTTCAGTCATTTAGCAGGGATGTTATGTATCAATATTTTGTATTCGCACAAGTAGAAGAAAAAACTAGTGTACATGTGATTTTTTATTTCACTGAACGAAACGTTTTTCCAAAAAGAGCATTTCTTACTAACGATTTCGTAAAATTTACCGTTAATAATTACCTAAATTTATAGCTACAATCGTGGAATACCATTCTTGAATTTCTATACCGAGTCAAGCTATGACAGAAAGATTCTGTATATTAACTCCTTGCTTCGTATTGAATGCTGATGAATCTAAAGGTAAGTATAAATTATGGCTGTATAGAGGCGCTGGAAACAGCAGGTCACAGAGGCAAAGAAAAGGGGAAAGTCGGCGTAGTGACCGGAAGTGGATGAATGAGATGGAGAAAGGGGCGGGGCAATAGAACAATGAGATGGGAAGGGGAAGATAGAGTAGAGATGATGAACTTGGAGGAAAAAACATTGCTATCGATCGAAAGGAACGATTAGCCGAGGAAATAAATAACCGACGAGCGCATATGAACCCCCCTCTCGATACGATGTTTCGTCCATATCTCCGTTTACAGACCGCTTCACCACCGGACGAAAAATGTGATGAGGATAACATATGACTCGCCTGGAAAACAAAAATTAAAATCGTACGATCGTGCGTAGGTTATTTGTTTGGTCTTCCATTTCGTTTTTTTCTGTCAAAGCCCATGAGTCGTTCGTTCATCAGAGGAATAGAAATATAGCGATACTTAGGCTAACGTGTGATCGTGAGGAGGTTATTTGTTGCTTTTCGAAATTGGATACGGATTTGTCCATGGAATATTTTGGGAACACTCGCGCAATGGCGAAAGTGTAAAACTACTAATCTATGAAAAAAATATTGGTTGGTACCCATTATTTCAAAATAATAAAAGGAAGTGCTGTTTGGCGCTATTAAGGTGTGTTATCGGATGACTTAATGGCTTCTAAATTGAAAACTTCGGCTATCGAACATGAATCCTGGAATCCAGGATATTTTCGTTAGCAGATGTACTGATACAGATATTTCAATATCAGTAATAGACTATTGAACTTAAGTCTTAGATGGCGTATCATAAATTTATTAATTTTCATAATAGAAAGGTACTTTATAAATTGACTAAATAACATAGAGGTATTGATTTTATTTTAATTCAATGTTACTTTCAAGTTTTTATTATTATTATATTGTTTACTCAGATGTTACGAATTATGTTACGCATTAACATTCATTTAGGATAGGATTTAACAAATCTTGAATGCTTCATTTCCATTAGTATCGAAAATTACCACAAGAAATCCGTCCTTCAACAAATGCATAAGACGTTGATTTCATTTGAATGCTGGAATTTATTCCATGCCATTGTTCTAGGTTTTGCGGATTAAATAGGAACCTTTTGACAAAATACTTAAGGCGCTATCAAGCAGCACTATTAAGAAATCAGGTATATTAGATATAAACAAAATATATTCTCAAAGTCATAAAGAGCATAAAATATCACGACACGAAAACTAAAAACATCCACGAAAGCACTAGCGAAAGTTTTTAGCGAAAGAAAGAATCTTTTCTCCACATTCCCTTCGTAGATCCCAAATAGTAGAAAGCACTCCGTCGAGAAGTACGAGGATCCTAATCACGGACGCCCAATTCTTTGCAATTAACGCTCATTGGAGGAGACAACAATATGGAAAATTACCCCGTATATGGCAGGCAATCAGGCACTAAAACGTTACTCCTGCTCTTCTCTCGCAATTAAGCCGGAAAACTTTTAGCTCCAAGAGGTCGACTTTGTCTCGGGCTCGGTCGATTAACGCTTAATCCATCTCGTCAGTGGAGGATGGATCCAGAGATGGATAATGGTCGTACTTCCCCTCAAACAAAAGCGTCCCTCATTACCATCATGGTTTTCCAAAGGGTGTACGTTTTACAATGCACCATTTATCGAGCACTGTTCTTACCGTGGGGAATTCAGTCCAGAGGCAGGTTTGAAACTTAAATCTTCAAACTTTAGCTACCAAAAGGTATAGAAAGGGAGTAAGGATTGCTAGGTAAGGTTAGGATTAGTTTGACCTTTGCACCATTCATGAAGATCCTATCTATGATTTCCTCGTTGTACAAAGTAGGTTTTAAAATTTGTACTTTGTGACAGGCCCATTTTGTGTTTACGTATGCATCCATCATATGTCTAACAATTCATAATATAATATGCATATATACACGGAGTATTTTATCCATTACGACTAAATGAATCGCAGATTTCATATCAATTCAATCATCAGAATCACCTAAACGATCTGTTAACGATAGATCTAAATTCGGGATACGTCCAAAAATAAATTTATACAGGACAAAACAAAATTTTACTTTATTTTACTTAATAATTAACATAAAATAATCACGTTAAGGCACCAAAAAGAGTTCTATTCGGATAGAATTTAATTCATTGGTTCATTTTTTCAATTTAATAATGAAAATACGCTATAAGTTTATTGATACTGTGCGGTAGAAGTATAGGAAAGAAATGAATAATGGAAAAACATAAAACTGAAAGTGTGATAGAAAACGTCTATATAAAAAAATCATAATAATAATTAGATGAAAACAGTGATCATGAAGTAATTCGATGGATAACGTCTCAAAGCGATGAATTACTTACAAATGATAACCACTCAAGCCTCAAGAAACATTAAATTCAACACTAAAAGAGACAAAAGAATCAATAACGCGGTAGGATACTTAATTTACCAGAATGGGATAAAGATTCAACGAAAGTAACGATCATAGATTACACGTGCTGTAATAGAAATTATGAAGAAAGTATTTCCTTAGATAGAATTGGACTCAACCTAACATTAAATTCCACAAAAGAAACAGGGGGAAAACGTCCACATCCATATCATTATAAAGCATGGAAGGAGAGAGAGAAAGATGCAGAGTTGATAAAGGTGGTCGATGGCAGTTCCATAGGAGCGGATGGTGCGCGACTAATGGCCGTGGAGTGGAGGAGAGATGTTGGGAAGGGGTAAATGAGGCGGATGAGAGCTTCCAAAGGGGTGTGAGATTGGCTTTTGAAGTGGGAACAAGGCATATGCATACGAAATACAACAGTTGGATTTAATTACTCGGTCGATTCCCGGGCGGTAAGAGGCTAACGCCTAGGCGATATACTCAAACTTCTGCACCACCGAATTACCGCCGCCTCTGAAGTATCTTGAGCACTTTACGACCCACTCTATCGAACTTAACCATTCCAACCGCCGATTAAAATCCTTTTGTTTGTATGACGCCTCCGAGTAAAATGTTTTCTATCCAATTAAAGTCCGCTTTACTTTATGACGCCTTCGTAAAATGGCCTAATGTTCGACGATCCGCTTCCTTTTTTTTATCTCCTTTATTTACTTTTACTCGGATTTTGGATCCATTCCAGTTCCGTTAATGACCTCCGCACAACCTGGAAAAAGCGATATTTTTCGAAGAGAGATAAATGCCCCGTTAAAAAGGGCGGGTCCCTTCTTTTTTTCGACTTATCTGAGGGTTTTACTACCCGTGTTCAAACAGTGGTGGTAGAAATATAAACGTCGCGCTTGTGATTGAATTCGGGGTGCTCTAAGGCGTCTTCGGAAATTTACGAGCCGGGAGTTGGAGTACTTTCCCCGAGTACTAGCTTACATATAATGGAGGTTTGAAATTGTGTTATTGTAAAGTTTTTATAGCCTTGTTTAGTTCTATTTATTTTCATTCTCGTAGAGGTTTCTATCTCACATTATTTGCTAAGACGAACTTTTTTCAAAGAGTATATATTTTAAAAAAAATGAACTTCTTTGTATATGTTTACATAATTCCGAATGATAGTAAGACGTCGATTATAAAGACATATAAAAGTCTTATGATTTCAATTGATATTTCTAAAAAGCACTAATTTCCACTTCATAGGAGTAATATAATTTTATATAGATATATAATAAATATATAATAAATATATAATAAATATATAATAAATATATAATAAATATATAATAAATATATAATAAATATATAATAAATATATATAAATATTTGTCGAGAATATTAAGCTCGAAAGTTTCTTCATGTGAAATGTCACCGACTTATAAACTGAATCTGAAGATGATTCGTGCGCACTGAAATCGAAAGGATGACGGAAAAATATTGTGGACACTACCAAATGTTATTCAATTTTTAATTAGATTATTCATTCTTGAATTATGACCCAACTTATACGTAATTTCGCTAAAACGCGATACCAAAAATGGATAAATTAATTAAACACGCACTTATCCAAAAGCTATTTCTAAAAGTAAAGAATAAATACGTAGAATTTAAGAAAAATCATACTAAATTTAGTCCTTATGGGATTTCTTTCGGTAAGTTTTCGTAGTGAATATCGGATTGCTGTAATCTATGTAGACTTCAATGGTCTGCACTTACGATGAAGCAGAATTAAAAAAGTTCTTACCCCATCTTTCTCAGCGAAATGAAGGGTGAAGAAAAAAAATCAAAATAAGAATTTATTTATGAACCCATAAGATTTCTCCCTGTTGTCGCCACAGCCTTTCAGGCATTTGCCTTTACTTTTTCCCTAATTTTTAATGTACTGAAAACAATCTCCTTACATAGCATTCATTGGACTGTATTAATTATAGCGCATGACCTCTCTTCACACACTTTAAACACCCATAATTTTTAGAATAAAACCCCTTAAACTCTCATTTCAAACAACTACACTGAACTCGGATCCAGCAATTAAACTTCACGTTTCACACTACACTTCAAGCCCCGAACTATAGTCAAGTAAAGACTTGAAACGATCCCATAAAAACCTTTGAACAATATTCCCAAAAAGTAATCAAAATTTAATCCACTTTGCGCACCCATCTGCTCTCATCAGACTGCCGGACGAGGCGATTCCCCACTATTAATTACCGATGTAATCTGCGTCCGGCACTGAAAAAAAGATGTTTTTCTCCCCCTTACCAGCCGACTCGGATTTATAAACTTTTTTCCCTCATCCTCATCAGGAGGGTAAAAAGGAGCAGGAAAACGTTTGACTGGGACTTGACCACTTCTCCGCTCACCTGGAGGCCACAATATGGGTCGTTAGGGGAGGAGAGATATGTAGCCCTGGACCAGGAGGTAAAGACACAATGCTTTTGGTCCCTTATGTTCCGGCACGTGTGAGGAGGGAGGGCAGTGAACAAAGGCCGTCGAGTAATTAAGTGGGAGTGGACAAGGCATGGATGGGTGTTTGAAAAAACATGGGCAATGTACGCGTGGTTAATGGACAATGGAGGGGAAAGGGCTGCCAACATGACGATATTTTGCCACATTTAACGAGTTTTAGATTTAATTTACGGCACTGTGCGGTGGACGTTGCCTGCGGCTTACTAATATACAGGTCACGGATAATTATGTAGCCCTGTGCCTGTTTGAAGTTGTGAAAGTCTCATTACGGGAGATAAAATTAGAGAAGTACGGGGAAGCTGAAAGATTGGATAAAGGATGTCGGAAACAGATTTTGGTTTCGCCATCTAATCATCGCCTAGTTTTAATATATAAAGTTGATAAATGCGCATGGAACATTTTAGTGAATTTTAGGAAACAATTTGCTATTTTACTCCAACCAGGGTTTTTATATCTGGCGATGTCCAGAACTACAATTCCTACGCTATACTCCTTATCCTATGCAAAAAGCCTACATAAGCTATTTATTTGCTAAAGGACTATTATGCTAGATGTCCTTGATCACCACAAAACAATTAAACATATATGTGAACATGAGCGACAAATAAAAGGATGAAGAAATAAACAATGACGATAACTTAATTTTCATTGTAAACGAATGTAATTATCGAAATCCAAATGACACACCTACAATCAGGCGCACACACTGAATTTAGACTTATTATACAATCACACTGTATTATGGTACCCCTCATAATTACGGTAAGACGTTTTAGTAATGTTTGCCAACCGGTATACCGTTTATTTTTGGTAAATGCCGCTAAATATCCTAGGATAACAAATAGTTCATATACAGAAGAGTACATAATATTAATTTTGCGACATCATTTTTTCCTTGGTGAGTTTTATAAGATTATTATCCGAGTTTGGTGTTTTCCCCCTTACGTAAGCTCCAAGTATGACGCGTGACACGAATGAGTACTTTTGATTTCTTACTTAACATTTATTCAAGCGCTTTACTTCCGAAATATGTTATCCGGTAATTGAATTTAGTTGCAAATACGAGAGCAATTTCCATCGTGTGCAGAATGTCCTCTAATTTACCTATTCGAAAAATTTATTAAGCCAGCAAACGAATGGAATATGGTGATGAATAGATGTTATCCAGCGTTACTTGGTGGGACTTCATTTCCAACAAGTTGAAAATAACTTGTACATACAATACCACAACACAAAGTTGTGTGTGTGTTACGGAATTCAACAAGTTTATTTTTAGGAGAGTATAGAAATGACTACTCAAAAGTTCCACAAGGAATATCTTCATCTGGATATGAATGAATGAAATACCAATATGAATGAATGAAATACCAGTATTCATCTAGAATATTTTACTTAGTCATTTCTATACTCACCTAGTATGGAGTTCCACCAAGTAGAGGCTTCGTCCATCTATCATATAAGTTAATTTTCATTTGACTTCGGCATTAAATGCGTTAGAACTAGGTGCCACTACCTCAAAGTCGATCTACAAGTGAGTCGCAGAGAATAAAAGGCATGGAAGCGTAGATCTTTGGCGGCAATTTACCGAAAAATCTTCCTTTTGGCAACACTGGCACGGGAAGCGGAAGCGAGTTATGCCGTGGATTGGTTCGAGTGGGTTTTGGAGGAGGCGTTGAAAGAAGCGGAAGTGAGCACTCTTTGTGGTGCGACAGCCATTGGTGAAGGATTGGAAATGTCAACAGAATGAGGCGGGGGAGCATAAATTACTTAAAGTGACTCGAAAGGTTATGACAAACGACGGGGCGTTCCGCGAGACGCCGATCCATTCTGTTCGGGTCAAGGGTCATGCGAAACCCTCGTGGTTTTGCCAAGAGGAAGTGGCTTCATCGTGAAAGACACCGCAAATAAGTGTTGGCCACTGCGCCCTCGGCTATAATTCATTAATCGACGTATGGGACGATCGTTATTGTCACATTTACAAGCGCAGCCTGCTTGCTGCCACGTGGCGGAGGGAAAAGGCAGTTAATTAACTTCCTTATCACAGTCCTCTCTATTGCTAACCGCAAAGTGTGTTCGAATTTAATCAACCATTTCGATGAATTGCTTCTGGTATTTATGCACTATGGAAGGGGGATGATTTTCCATTCGTCGTGCTACTATTCATGGAATTTTCTATTATTATCCTATAAGATTGGTGTGCTCTTCTTTTTACACCAAGTTTATCCTTATCTTACCCTAGTTAACGTGTGTCTACAAATAATTGAAATGGTGTGAAATGATGAAGGCACTTCGTTATTTCCACAGTTTTATTTCAATACGACCGGTTTCAGCTAACGCCATCATCAGGTAAGAAATAAATCAGGTAAGAAGATAATAAATCAGGTAAGAAGATAGGAAATCAGGTAAAAAACAAAGAAGGTAGCCGAAATCGGTCGTATTTAAATAAAACAGTGTGGGAATAACGAAGTGCCTTCTTCATTTTTCATTATGGCTTTCCACGATGTACTACAGAATTTAATTGAAATGGAATAATTTACATTTGCAATTCTGTGTCTGATATTTTAGTGTTTACTTCAATAGCATATATGATCTTTGAGCTGTTTCTTTGCATAATGTTTTTCTTCTTTCCAGATTGTGGTAATGATTTCTGTTTTGCTTTTAGCTAACTATATAAGGAGGCTTGTGCAAATTCTTCTCACCCCCATTCTTTGTGGGTGTTTTCCTGCTGCTGATTGCATGATTGCAATGCTGACAATTTCTAAGCTTTACTTAGGTTTTCTTAAACCCACTGTTGAATTCATCTTAGTCCCTATTAATATGAATTCTCATTTAATTAATACTTATTGACTTTATATTTAATATATAAATTTTATTATATTATTATATTTTACTAATACTAACTATTTCATTAATACTAACTATTTTATTAATACTTTTATATACTTTATTAATACTAATTGACTCATTTCTTAGAATGAATGGAAATGGAGTGTTAGTATTCTCGATTTCGCCCACAATAAAGACGAAATTTATTTATTTATTCGATAAAAATGGAGTCTTTTGCATTTTTACAGAATTTTTTTTTTCATTCATGACGTTTACCGTCGACAAGTAGACATTTTCAACTATGGACATGAAACCTTTTTCCTTGAAATGCAATGGTTATTCCTTTAATCGCATTACGACTCCTTTCAGTCAGGTTGGCAAACACTGCTATCGTGTCTATGGTAAAACGAGCTTATATCCGTGCAAAACGTACATTTCGAACTACTGGCCCATGATGTTACCGTGCCATGCCAAAGTACGTCATCGGAAACAACGAAAATTACTCTAACATGGCTACTAAATCTTAAACATTTGAGAGGTAACTCAAAGATGTCATTTGCCTAATCTCCATTCGCTGGTTAATATAGGAATGATTTACGGGGATATCGTAAACGAATGCGATTATCTACCATTTCGAGTCCATGGAAGTTCTGCATGAAAACAAAGCAATCGATTGATCTTCGCGACTGATAACTAGAATCTTAATGTGTTCCGAATTGAGCCATTTTGCGAAATTTAAGCAAATGAGCGGGAGGGATCGATCGAATTCGTGGAAATCTCGGTCAAATATAATGCTTGAGATCGAATTCGCTTCCATAAAAACGCCTATCGGGTTCCTTCGTATCTGTGGGAGTTGGCTAATGATAACTGAGCTAATGCACAGTCATAATACGCCATAAACGTTTTATATACCGACATTTAGAGAAATTGTAGGGAAAAATTGTCTTTAGTTTCATCTAAAGAGGCAATTTGAGATAAAAATAATGGTGAAATAAGAAAAATTTGATTTATGCTCCTACATAGCCAATTTTTATCCCTGTAATTAGGAAACCTAAATCAGAATCTCGTTTCGAGATTTTAAAATTTTTTAAGGTTATCAATATCAGTCACAAAGTTCCATTAAGCAACGAAAGTACGTATCGAGTACTAATCTTTCGTAAAGTTTGAACATTTCGCGAGATATGCATGGGGTGTATACATGTTACATGTATTTGTATCATTAATAAAGTAAAAGACGACACTTAAGAATTTAGTAACAAACCGCGTAACTAATGGCCATTGTTTGGGAATTACAGAGGGTAAATTTCAAGTTGCATCATCAGAGAATCGTGTTGAATTCTGAAACAGGAAAAATAAATGCCTCAGAAACTTCTTCTTTAACGATTTCAAACGTATGCAACTATTGTCTTAGTCAGACATATACGAACAAGGTTACTAGTCTCTCTAGTTCTTGTTCGAGATACCAGGTTATGCTTGAGTTTTCAGTAAATTTTTCTCCTGACAAAAATCACATTCAAATTCAACGTGACAACTACTTTCAACCAAAGAAAGTTATAGTATTTACATTTACATGTTGACCTCCGCAGTGGAATGCGGCAGGAGGTATAAAATCATCGAATCCTACTAACTTCTAATATAGTGTTCGGAAACGATACATAAATAACGAATCTTTCTATCTGTTGGATGAAATTCCACGAAAAACTTTCCATGAAATTAAAATCAACGGGATCGAATATTTCTATAATCCTTCACTGCTAGAAAGTCGAGTCGAATGATGGTACTTGATTCAGAAGCTGCTTTTATCTGGTTAAGCAAGGTCAGAGTAAACCAATCGTGCACTTATCAAACACCTTACAGCTATTACTAAATGAAAGACTGATTGCTGGAGAAAGGATTTAAAGCTACGCTAATCTTATCCAGATCACTAGAACTCGTGCCAAGAAACAGAAATGAAGATAGGGGTCACCTCTTGAGGGTGTCTTATCTACGAAACATTTTGGAGAGATCCAAGGGTTCTCGAGAGACCTTAGCAATGGGGGAAGACGTGTAATGCCCCCTTGACCGAAAGGAAAGCTCTAAGGACACTGCCCTTGCTCCAAAGAGTTTTCAACAGGAATCTCAGAGGAGATAGAAGAGGGAGTGAAGGGGGACCGCGGAGGAGGAAAGCGGATCTGAGCTCCTTAAGATGAGGGAGAGACAAGGAGGAAGGGTTCCGAATGAAGAGGCCAAGTTTCATTTTTATTCGAATACGATTCCCCGAAAAAGAGGTGTCATATTAAAAATACCTCTCCTCTAAGCTGCGAATAATTTATTTCCTATTCACAGTTATATTTAAGTCGCCATTCTCATGATTATTGATATAGAATTCTTCGAGATAAAATGTTAAATTTAGCTTATATTTAATTTTAAATTTAAAGAAAGAAGTAAGACATCATACTGTCCACCGTGATGTGGAAAACGTTGGATAATAATTAAGCAACTTTGCTCAGAAAAAAACGGTAAAATTAAGAAACTATCCTCGATTAGTTCCGATATTTAATAACTTCATTTATGGTACACTTTAATGAGGTTTCAAGTCAATGCAAGGATTCCAGGAGGTAAAAGTAAACCATTACTAAAGGAATTTGAATGATCGATAAAGATAAAATATGATTGAACGAATGAAGTAAGAGAATGTCCTATATTTTACAATAGTAAGATTGAAAGATACTATTGATAAAAAAATATCATTTCCTCCATGACCAACCTTGAGTCTTTGAATACAATGTTCAGTCAAAGATATCATATAGACTTTAATGATGCGCAGTTGAGTGATAGCTACTATATACACCTAAATTTATGAATAATTTTAACCATTAATTTTTAATTATATTTTTCAGAATGATATAATTATCGCATCCAATAATTATTAGATGCCCATTGCTACAATCGTAACTGTAGGCTTACAGAGAGCTTTTCGATCATGAGACCAAAATTAACGCTTATTCGCTAATGGAAAATATTCATCATGAAGTAAGTCATTTATTCGAATGCATCATTGCTTTCTTTCAATGATCGTACTTCATATTCATTGATAGTATAATCATAACATGAATGAATGAACGAACTCTTTATTCAGGCGAGATTTGGCCCAAGTTATCTCTCTTCCACCTTACTTCATTTGTAGATTTGAATTTGAATTTAAATCAGCAAGAAAAAAATACAAGAAACATAAAACGATTTGGGTATGCGGAGAAAAGTCTTCTCAACTGAAGGTTCGATAAGACAAAAACCCTACTGTACCCACAAAGAATGGGATGAGATTCGCGAAAACATAGTCAAATTAATAAATTAAATATAAAAATACACGACACAGTACGTATAAATCCAATAACAATAAAACCCAAAAGTTAAATTCTTAGTCATAATGAACACAAGGTATGCAATTCGGATATAATGGACCATACCGCACGAAGAGAGATAGGCCTACCGGTTGATCCACGCAGGATACGCGGGGACTCGAGAAGTGAGCCACGGAATGAGAAAAAGTCCATGTAAAAAACCCCATTCGTGCTCACGGAACAAAGGAGAAAGGCCGCCACATAGTACGGGCGAGGCCAATATAGGGAGTGAGTGCCAGCTGTCTCTTGTACGCTCTTTCAATTCTTTTATTCAATTTTTTTCCGGCGTAACAAACGGACACGCGGATACGCCTTCCGTATGCCCCTTGGGGGGCGTTGCCCTTTGCTGCTGCCCAATTTCCACCCCCGCACAGACCATAACTCATCCATCCTCACGTGCGATTGGAGAAAGCTCCTCCGAGGACACTCATCTGAAGCCGCAGAGTGGCTGCACCAGGTGCCAAACGATGGAGGAATAAAACACGACGCTTGCGAAGGGGAATAATTATTCTACGGCTAATGGGAAGAAGTTAGTGTTGCCACCTATACGGTGTTCCAGAGCAGGGAGGGATTCAGCCTCTCTACCGGAGGATATCTGGTCACCCTCCAGCACAACTACGTTCTGTACTGTTCATAGGTTCACTTTTCAAGATTGTTAACATTTACAACTACTATGCTGCATAGATATTTTCTATTATATTTCTATAATATTTTCTATAATCTAATATTATCATTATTATTTAAAATAGATTCTCGATGGTTAATTTTGATATTCGGGATGTTTGATTTTTCCAAATTTAATTCACTGAATTTAACTTAGTTTCGAATACTACCTAGAAAAAGTTAAACTTTCCTGAATGAAAACTATGGAAAATGAGAATTTCTTAGTGTCTCGAAACATTGTGATTAGTAGTATTGTTAAATTACAGTATTACATCATATGTAATTTTGCACGTGAACCTCCACCAGGAATCGAACCCGGGACCGCTTTCGCCAAAGTCGAACGCGCTGCCTACTTGGTTCTCCAGAAGCCTCTTGATAACACTGTTTGTGATTGAAAAATACCAATTTGCTAATCTGATGACTACCGAGTAATTTTGGATGATAATAAGCCTCTGGTGTTTTCAAATGTATACCTATAGGTAGCAAGATTGGCTCTAAAATTCACATGGGTGATAAAGATGAGCATTAGCTCCCTCCTATATTTCGCTCCCTAGCCACCCTGACCTTTGTTTACCGTCTGAATCTAGCTCTGGGCCGGAATCTATGGCTTTTGTCGTACGAATTCTGTCTCCGGTATATTTCAAACAATATCCGGTATCAGGACGTTTGATTATAAAAGTCCAAACAGCAAGTACTCTCTTCAAGATATAATAAATGAACTGACTAAAAATACGCATACCATACTATATATTTTTTAAAGTTACGAAGGTCTGTAAATTTTACGTTTATTCATATAGGCGTCGTCATTATATTTTTCTCCCGATTCTCCTCTTTAATAAATTATCTTAAACATTTTCATACAATCTTGCAGAAATTTTCACATATTTCATACCCCTCTTCATCTGTGACTAGGTGTATCACCATTGTTCAAAATCAAAAACCTTTTACTGAGTGAATTTTTCTGTAACACATTTGATTAGGTGTTTCATTGTTTTCATAGTTCAATAGTTAATTGAATTTCAATTACCCCAATCCAAATTTCGCCATCCCGTCAAGGTCAGAATCTCTGGAAGCTCCTAATTAAAAAAATCTCCAGCTTTGGAATCTTCAAAGGTGGCAACCCTAGAAGAACTGTCAGTATAGAAGTCTCCTCTCGATGAAGCAATTACCACACTACCAATGAGGTATATCCAGCTCTCCTTCAAAAAACATCCCCTCTTTCGAAACGTTAATTATTATAAGAGGGGCGTAATGGAGTATGGCGTATAATAACATCCTCGTGTTGATTCGTGTGGAAAGGGAATGAGAGTTGTAATCACCTTTTCCTTTATTACGGGCGGATAACTCTAATTAATTATTCTCTGCATTCGGTGGTAGATTTCACCCAAGTAAGCATTTCCTGCTCCTTTCTCTTCCCTCCGTAATCGTATTCATTTCGCGAATCGCAATGAAGCAATTAGATTCCAAGAGAAATTATTTCTGTATGATTCCCCCCATCCTTCGGTGCACTTGATTTGTAAAATCGATCTCATTATCCCGAGAAGTCTTTACGGGTGTTCGTTCAGGATATTGCGAAAGGAACTATTTCAATTAACGATTTCCATTTCCAATACAGTGCAGCCTTGATTAACCGAATCCGACCTACCGAAAAATTTTCTGTACTGAAAATAAGTTCTGAGGAAAGAAAAAATTGAAGATATATCAAATGAGGTAGGGAATTATTCCATTACTGTTAGCTGTTAATTGAAGATCGTCTTTAAACGGCTACAAATTTTTCTCTTTAAATCGGCACCTTTTAAATTTGTTAGTTTCCCGAATTCATGGATAAAATGATTTGTGAGTAATATATAATTAAGATTCACGGAGGAGGCCGAAATTTTGTGGACCTCGGACATAATCGAAGAATTTTTAAATAGAACCAAATTTTAAGAAACAACAAAGTGGCGACTAGTTTCGGCTAATGATAGCCATCTTTCAAGCCCAAGTAAAATTTAACTGTGTTGTTGGTAAAAATCTTTGTTTTATTTAACAATTCTCCGATAATATATAATTCACTCGTACTTCAAACAAATTAAAATATTAACTTATGAATGCGTCTTTCTGTTACAAACATCAGAGCGTCATTTGAAGATTAAGGATCCAATATAGTTAATCTATCTTTGAAAATACTTCTTCAAAAATCTTTCTCATTCCAAACGCAGTGCATTCGATTCATTTATACTAAAAAGTGGTTCATTTAAAGGAAGGGCCAATCATGAAAATTGCTGAAACAGCTGTTGCTGCAGTACGATATTAATGAAAACCATAGACATGAGTAATATCTTTTATTATTTCCATTACATATTCCTTCATAGAACATAAAATACACAAAAATCGGTATCCTTTAACAAATCAAAAGCGATTGTTTGCTGTATACTTACCTGCCAACCATCGCAAGTTTGGTAAAATAAAATATTTTATACCAACAATGAAATACCTATGACGATTGGTATATTCTAATAAAATCTATCCATCATTTTCCCTGGCCCCCAAAAATTGATTTCTGAAATCACATGATACTCGTAAAAGAATGAAAGCGAGATTCGACGCCTTGTTTGGGAATCAACCATGAAAATAATCGGGAAGTTTTAAATATTTCACTTTCAATGAGAGATATATGTTTTATATACTGAAATTTAGGCTTGCAACCCTAAATGTACAATTCATATTTCTGGATTAGTGTCGTATGTCATTCTTATTAAGGATACAAGACTATAATTTATTATACAGGGAATCTATTGCGTAGCCTTCAGGCTTAGCTTATCCTTTAACAAAGTAGCTGAGATGCATAACTACTTCGACCTCTGAATCCGAAATATGCAATGTAACCGTAATATGAAATGATTTAACTATTACCTCTTCTAAAGATACCATAATAAAACTGTATTTATGTATAGCTCATTGAGCAACAACAGGAGCTGGACTGAATTCCGAGTTAAGGAAATATAGCCATCTAAATGTCTCCTTTTCAGAAAAGTTTAGGTTAAACTTAAGCTTAGCTGAACCACATTCTGCACATTTTAAGAGCTACCATTCATTTGATAACTGCAGAGCAAAAAAGGTGTACATCCACGCTCTCTCAGCTTATTCACATCCCAAATCGCCCGCTGAGAGTTCATCAAAACTCCAAAAAACACCACAGCGAAAGCGGAAATATGTGCCCTCAAGACTTGCTCGTTTTGCACCGTCCCATTGATTACTCAAAGCTCTCAGCTTAACAGCCGCCGCCGCGGAACGAACCTCAAGGGCCCGAGCAACAAACGGCGATCGTCCACACTTCCATTCGGACGACTTGCATCTTGCGATATCGAGGAGACGACCGCTTACCGTAGAAAGAGCAAAAGGAGAGATGGGGGAGAGAGAGTCCTGAATAATCGATAGTCTCACGAGTTGCAGCCGCACCATCTTCCAGAGCATGTATCGAAGGACACCCGACCGCATCCGGGGATCGAAATTAAAAAAAAAGAGACAAGAACGGTCCGGAGAGAAATGAAAAAAACCCATCGAGAGAGAGAGAAAGGGAAAGCATTTACCGCTATCCCCACGGCAATAAAAAGGTATGACTATATATAGTATACGTATATAGGTGTCGCATTTGACCGTGAGGGAAGGGCGGGGCGGCGGGGGAAGAGAATCGGATGCAATATTTAAGATGGCGTCCGTTGCACGATCCATCGCGCATGCCCCGAAAAAATATAATTCCCTCCCCCTCCGCGGCCACTCCCTTCACTTTGTTTCCGCCCCACCCCCCCTTTCAGCGGGAGGCCCTGGGACGTCGCTCGATAACCGTACGGCCCTCCGCCATCTAAGGCCACGCGCTTTAAAAAGCGTCGATCCCACCGCCGTCGAAAACACCTTATAAATTTCCGTGGACGGATGTTGGCGTTCTCTCGCGATGTTTTTCCGCGAAGAGCATTGCGGATTTGGATTCGAGGCTGCTTCTTTGTAAGAGGCGATTCCGCGAAGGGATGCCGTTTTCCACGAGGTGGAGTTGTTGTTTCCTGTTTAATTGGTGTCGCAACGGTCGGGAAGGAGGGATTGCGTGAATGGAATCCAAGATGTGTGCGATTCCACTATGATTGATCTTTGAGGTATGCGGAAGCGGGGTCTAATTGTAGCATTACTGAGGGTAAACACTTCAACAACTGGGATTCGTCGTCAGCAAGGTTTATGAGGAACTCTAGTTTATTGATATTCATCATATAACTCTAATCTACCTTTTCGATTTTTTCAATTTTTCAAAGATTCTACGTGGAAATATTGAACATTATCTATAAAGTATTCCGATTCAATCAACTGAATTAAGGCAAACTAAATTTGCCAAAACAACACAAAACTCTCATGAATCAAAAATTTATACACAGGGTCACGTGTCACATTCTATTAAAATGAAGTCGAAACTACCCTTTCCTATCTATTTCGCTTATGGTTGATACATCTGTAAAGGCCATTACATATTCATATACATTGACAACATCGAGAAGAGAATACTAATAATCATATGAATCAACAACTCTATATATGCATTTCCTACCTTCTATTAGTCATACCTATTTCACAACTAATCGAATTAATGACAGATTCTCTGCCTACTTTTGAAAACATTTACAACTATGGAAAATAATACGAGTATTTCCCGATCGACAAATGAGCACAAAAGAAAGATTATAATTTCCATTTTTTATTTAGATTTCACCAATAAGGAAATTCAAAGTGGGGTCCCACGATATTCCTTCAAGCTAAGCTGAAAGATATGGAGAATTTGTAGCTAAGAACATCAATGTTGAAAATTACTTCCATCTAAATTATTATGATAGATTCTACTTCCAGTGACAGAGGCAATAAGTTAAGTCTTTAAAATTCAGAGCATACTTTTGTATGTGATAGTATATTCAATACCTAAATTTTACTCAGCTATGCTAACTAAATGCTAACGATTTTTCTGGAGAGAAATCGTCCGAAAACTCAAACGCAACAGCTATAAGGTATAAAAACGCAATTAATAATAAGGTAAAACAACTTAAACCTTAAATAAAACGACATAGGATATACCAATATGAACATCCTTTACTTCGGAACACCAATACTGCTTCTAGAACTAACGATAAGAACCAGTGTACACTCTTGCAAACCTTCGCAAACGAACCACATAAACCAGCTGATTATACGATTCACACCATACACGGCGCATTCATACTTTTAATCAAACATCCTCCCTCTTCGGGACAGCAATTTCGGAAACGCCACCCCGTAAAAACTTCGAAATTACCGCCCTAAACCCATCGGGGGCGTCATCGGAGAGTCGCAAGAGCGCTGACATTTAAACTGCCATTAAAACGAAGACGCATTCCCTTCCTTCAAAGCGTTTCCATCCTCCACGAGAGTGGAACTCACGCTTTCATTTCCCTCACTACCCCATGGCGCATTAAGTATTCACACGACGCCGGCTCATCTCATACCCGCTCTCTCTCTCTCTCTCGAGCACCTTTCCTTCCGCACGGACAAAATGAAAAAATTAATACGGAGGAGAAAACAGGATATTTTATCCCCAATCAATCGAAGGTACGGACTTTTTTACCCTCCCACTCCTCCGCCGACACCTGCTTACTCTCTTGTTTCCATTCTCTTTCGCCTTCTCCGACAAACAGCCGCCCCTGTTAATTTCCCCGTGTTTATTCAATCGTAAGCGCAGTCTCTTTGATGTCGCTCGCTCCCAAAGTGAACAAAAAGGGAGAAAACGGCTGCGTTAACATCTTGGTTTTTAGGTTAAGATTCCCTCTGTGAGAGAAGCTCCTGCTTGAGATATACTCCGAGATAAATTAGCGTGAACTTGAGGGATGACTCTCTTCTCGTTAAGCGTTTGGTTACGTTAGAGAGTTGTCTGCGAGACGATTCACTTTATTATTGCCCGTTCGTAGATGAGAATCACTGAGATGCTAGCGACCCGGCTAACGAATATTTCGGCTTGCAAAGACTCTTTTTCGCTACTTTTTGGACTCGGCTAACGAATATGAATTATGGATGAGGAATTTCCGGTTGAATATTTGCGAATGCACACGTGCCTTAAATGTCAAGATAACAAAATTAATGTTGCCTCTTTCTTTTTGATAAAAATGTAGCTATTTATTGAGCGCATTTCCATATATTGTACGATTTAAAACCTTAATTATGGTATTTCGGTTGATATTAGTGATATTTGACGAATTATCTTTAGTTGAATTATCACGATATATAATTTATATATTTTAGATTAAGCTTCCCTAGTTTAATTTACGACCTGTTCTACATGGATTTCAATTTATTCTCGACCATTTTTTCTTTGCGAATAAAAACCACACGAAAAATAAGACTCCATTTCCAAATTCTGGGGCAGTCATTCGTGATCTCAGTTAACTTTTCAATTTACGAAAGTGTTTTCTAAACCTTCCGCTATAACTGTTTATAATTAATATTGTTATTAACTACATTAATATTATTTTATAATACATTTTCCTCGTTAAATATAGTTCAGTATAATTTCTTGCGATTTTGGCTAGAGATGGAATTCACCATGAGGTCCTGGAAAATTCAAATATGTGGCACAAGGACTGATGTAAATGCTGACATTGAAAGCTTATTCATATAGGAACTGGTTTTTTCATGATGACATTTCTTCAATGGATCTTTTTCTGTACTAAAAAACAACATTTGATTACACGACGTAAAATAAACATCTGATAAATCTATGGTCTCCCAATACCATGTTATTCATCATTGAAAAATATAGACAATGTGCTGCAATCCATTTCATGTCAATATACAAATCAAGAATATAGCTAAGCTTTGGTTTCAGCTGCTCTTGACTTAAATTTCGTCAGTTCAGGATAAACCATTCATTTGAGATGGCATAATTGCCTCAAGCGTACATGCTTAAGCATTTCCTCAAAAACTTGCCCTGTTAGAATGATTTACAGCTAATTGAGAAGAAATGTATGCGATGCTTATGAGCGATTCCAAGGGAAGTGATTATGCGGTGATTAGACAATCCGCTGCCACGATATCGCTCCACTCACGAAACAGAGTAACCACTTCTTCATTCTTCCTTAATTGTGCGATAAGAAGCACGCAACTACTCCCCTTTGAAAATCGCCAGATTTGCTTCGTGAAACCAAAAGATTGAGAACGTTTTTAGTTCTACCTTTTGGACTACTAAAATCCTCAAAAGAAAACGATTGCCTGTATGCTTATCTGGAAATGCTAAAGTTTCACTCAGATTATTTGATCTATCACTCATTTCATAAGGAGCAAAAAGGAACAAATGGAATTATTGGAATGGAATCACTATCTGAACCCATTACATTACCAAGACTGGAGAGATTCCGTAATGGTCTTTTGATAACGAAGGTCGAGCAAATTTTCAATATTTTCGGGTATCATTTAAAATAATTCACAGCTGAAATTTTTAAATAAACATACGCCTGTCTTTTATCCATCATCGTCTACTCTTAGTGTGAATTAAACTTATTATTCCTTCTTCCAACCCAATGTTTATTTGTTGATGTTTAGTATCTATTTTGCTATTCGTAGTACTACCATATTATTATATCGTCACTTACTTGAAACATGTTTAACTTAAAATTTTGCGCAAATGAAGTAAAACGTTTGTATTTTTATAAATATTTGATTTCTACAAATAAAATTATAAAACGCTAACTGATTTCAAAGGTATTTAGTAATTAGTATTCGATAAATTATCGAATAAGAAAGCAAAGAAAAACTTTACGAAGTTAGTATTGCACCAAAGATTAAAATCAACTCATTTTATTATCATAAGAAATACGGGAATGATTTAGAAATATCACAAAAAAAGATAAGAGAATCACTAAAAAGTAGGCGAAACTAACCATATTAAATTGCTGAGTGCATGAATTAATTTCGTAATATTTTTCTGGTGAATTAACCTTATATACCGATAAACACAAATTTTCAGGAACTATTATTAGTCAGACCTGATTATTCTGGCGTATTTTCTTAAAAAATTAAAATCTCCCAAATTATCAGTCCCGATTTTTAAACTATTAAACCTTTATCAAACAGAACCCACATACTTGGACAAACGGTAAATCATCCCCAATATTATGCAACACAGATCGAAGTGGCGGTATCATAACGGCTTGCGATGCTCTCCGGGTCACTAAATTCTCCACCCGCTATCAAACCTCTTGTCAAACGACCAGACAAATTAAGGTCGACCTACAAAACCCTCCCACCGACGAGTAATCCGAGGCATTTACGCCTCTTTCTCTCCCACAATTCCCTCCTTAATTCCACTCATTCCGACGCCGCTAAAACGACGAAGCGAACTCTCGCGCGTCGGTTACGAAAACGAATACTATTCCCCGTTCCCATGACGGAGTAATTCTCTCCTTCTACATTATGTCACCCTTTTAATCCTTGCGACCATATTTCCCTCATTTGAATGCAACTTTTACGCCGTCCCCCCACCACTCTGGCAAGGGATTCCCCGAGGAGGACGTGGCCTAATGCCTGAGGGGAGGAAAGGACTTGATTTAGGGAGGGTGAGAATTAGGAAGGGATGCATGGAGAAAGGGATAAGAGAGAGAATAAACAGGACGCGGAGATGCGACAGGGTAAGCCGGGGAAGTTATGCTCAAGGAAAAGGCTGGCGGGAATAGTATGATGATGAGGCGGAGGAATGGAAAAATGCGAAGGTAAAAATATGCGGATGCATTGACGTGAAGAAACAGCGACGGGAATACGTTTTTTAATACTTCGGGAAGAATATACCTGCCATTATCCAATGCTAGGTGTGCCTTAACAGAAATGAGGACAGACAGGATTTCTCCTTACCCGATATTCTATATATTATGTTTTTTCATAGAATATACGAGGGTGGTCAGAAAAGTTTCCGACCCCAG
Source organism: Pachydiplax longipennis (assembly GCA_036926295.1). Lineage (NCBI taxonomy): Eukaryota > Metazoa > Arthropoda > Insecta > Odonata > Libellulidae > Pachydiplax > Pachydiplax longipennis. Next base: position 37,827,990 of record JAVFKF010000009.1, on the reverse strand, counting down.
ATTTTTCAGAAATCTTCAGAAAATTTTCAGAAAACATGTCGAGAAATGGTGAAATGTCGGAAACTTTTCAGACCACCCATGTATATAATTTTGGTTTTTCAAATTCGTTGATGAAATTTACAGAGGAAAAAACACTTGTCAATATGAAGCCTTCTATTTATCAAATGGGGAAAATTTGATCCTTTCACGTGCTTTAACTCAATTTATTACTCAGTCATTTCAACATTTTATTGAAATTTGAAAATTTAATCTTCAAAAGTTCAAGCATTGTCATTTAAAGTGTCGATAACAAGGGCATTGAATCATTAATTTAATTTACAATTAGAGAGCTTTTGTAAACTCGCATGTATATCCACAAGTTACTGTTAATTCATTCGCTAAGTAAAATTAAACAAATAGGTGTGAGGCCCTGTCTTCAATGACTGTCAACTAATTAGAACACTGACAATGATATCGAATACCCTTTCTGAATCTTTGAATCGGTAAATCATCTAAATTTTGTGTCAAAAACGCCTTCACCGCAATGACATAATTAAAAATAATTGTACCTTTAATTATAATGCCTACGACATGACAATATGTAATAATATTTCTAAAGACAGGACAAATTTTAGTGAATATTAAAGTAAAGTAAATAATTTCCATTGTAGTACCGCCTTATCTAACATTTAAAAAATATATATAAGGACAAAAACAAGATATATAACAATATTACGTCACATTTTGGTGATTCTAACAAGCTAGCATCAACATAGTAATGACACCGGTGATTTTACTCATAGAAATACGAAGTGAGGGAACGTTAAAAAAAATTACTCTATACATCTAATAAGATGAGATAGTACTAACTTAATAGTAACGTTAACTCGACTCTACCAATAACATCGAAACGGCTGAGTGAAGCTATAGTAAAACGCTAGCGCAGCACGGTTTTCATCGCAAAGAAAGGAAAGGAGACAATTAATTGTGTACGGGAGAATGAAGAAAACGAGGCGGGCATAAATTAAATTACCGATACAGATCGGGAGCAAGGCAGCGGAAGGGAAGGGAAAAATCGCAGGCGCAAATAAGAGGTGATGTGAGGGGTAAAGGTGCGATTGGGGAAGGAAAGAAGCAACTCGAAATTGGGAAGTGTGGGTTACGTATGTCCCTAATAAATATACATGGCACTCACTCTCTCTGCTAGGTGCGAGAGGAACTCAGGAGGGGGAACAAGGGCTGCCAACCTCTAAAAGAGAAACCCTTGTGTAGATTCGCACTTCTTCTCCGTAACACTGTGACTTCATCTTCTACTTTTAGGATTGTTTTCCAAGAGGACGAAGTATTTAATAGAATGGAGGTAGACATGACGGTATTTGTTACTCTTTAGATTTTGACAACAGGAATAATGCTGAAGCCGAAATTAAAATCGCTAACCAATGATTCTCACTTTATGCATAGTAATAGCCTACGTAATCGTCCAAGGGAATTAAAAAGGTTATAAAATTATCACGTATAAGTCTAAAGAAACAGATGAATGATGAATAAGGCTATTGTTTAATGGTAAATTTTTTGAAAGTCACAAGTTTCAATAATACCAAAGACGTTTGTTTAAATATTGTATGTATATTATATTGAGTGTTATACTATCCGCTTCTGCTTCTCCCTGGGATTCTTTGATTAAAAAACGATTCTAACATTGTAGCTAACAACTATATGTTCTTTAGGGAATTCCCTCATTATTTTGAAAACATTACAAAAAAATGACATCTTCTATTTCAAAGATTCCAACATATTTTGACCGGACTTATTTGAAATGAGTGATAGTAAAATAAATTATTGCTACGATTTGGCTCATGATGGTGTCTTATTTTTTCAACACTAGACATTGTTTTGATATGTTTGTAAAAGAACTTCGACAACTAAGGACATTCCGCACATATTAGCCACAAGGAATCGAACCCAGAACCACTTTCAGCAAAAGCAAACGCGCTACCCACTTGGCTACCCGGAACCCAAACAAGATATTTCCAAATTAAAATTAATACTAATTAGAAAGAAGAAAAAAAAACAAAAAGTGACATTCCTTCAACATTCTAGCAGTTCGGCTTATGAGTTTCTAGCCGCTAAGTTGCTTCCGTTGCTGTTGTAGCCCTTGAAACTTCTATTAATTCGAACAACACGGATTTACGCGAGATATGGTGGAACTCCTTCATGATCACACATTAGGAAAACTCACTAGGTAGAGTTTAGTGAACTGTACCAAGTGAGGTTTCTTGTGTGTGATTAAATCAATTTTTTAAAACTATAGTAACTGCGGGACTCCCGGATAGTCGTGCGGCCAGCGCGTTCGACTTCAACGAAAGCGGTCCCGGGTTCGATTCCCGGTGAGAGCCCACGTGCGAAATCACCTCAGTTGTCGAAGCACTTTTCACAATACTACTAACATAGAAACTGCGAATTCTTGAAGAATGATATAATCCCTGTTCCTGAAGGAGGAATATCCCAGGAGGAATATCTTCGCTACTCTCAGCCTCCATTCTGAATACGGGAACGTTGGCAATGCCTGTATGAGAGTGAGGGAGGGATGCAGCTGAACTCTAAGATGCGGGAGGGATCTCACGGCAGCATCTCTCCTCCTTCCCTATCTCTCCCTATATCTCTTTCTCTCACCTCCCTTCCAACTTAAGTGATAAAGAGAAGTTACTCGAGCAGCCATTCCCCCCACAACAATAATTACGCAAACCAGATAATTTCCTCGCTAATTTGTTCGTTTGCGATTCACTACGCGCCTTTGTCTCCAACTGTTGTCGGAGTTAAACTCTCTGTATTAATTATCGCCTCCATTCGCCGGAATCTTATAACGGCCCTTTTATTCATTAGCCGCTTTCGAGTAAGTTTTGGAGGCATCGAAATTTTTCCGGCCGAAATAGAGACGTTTACTTGACTATCTGGAGTTCTCGATCTCTCTCTCGGGTCGGCATTGAAATACGGTTCTCTCGGCGAAATATCTGATGGGGACTCCTTGGGCACGAAGGAGCCATAAAAAGATCGAGGAAAGAAAATGAAAAAATAAGCAATCCTTGTCTCAATCGCCTCATGCCTGCGTAGTAGAGAAAATGAATCACGTGGCTATCGGCCCGAACTACTTAAGTGATGAGGTGAATTTTTTATATTATTTGGGTATGGATATTACGGAATCGATAACATCTAATGGTTAACCTAGATGTAATTTCTGTAAGATAAGGTAAATAAATTATGTACAATTTTCAAAAACTTTATTCTATTAGATAAATAGTTACCTATGGAAAGAATTCAGTGGCTCACGTTGATTATTAAGTGATTCATTTTTTATACTAAGTAGGCATGTAAGAACTAAAGACAACTGTAGTTTACATTTTCAATTTTTTTCTGGATTCTTTTTATGTTTCGTGATGGATACTTAATAATTCTTCTAAAACATGATCATAAGAGAATCAATTTGTGTAATTTTCAGAAATATTGATTTCCCAAAGACAGTGTAATTCCCCCGAACCTCACTTTTTAAACTAATTGGCAAAATAATTAATTTTTAGTAACTATTATCTCATTCAATGAAAAAATAAATCCAAATTCCACAGGTAATTTATAACTGGATTCGAAAGCAGGTAGAATAAAACCGAATTGTGCAAAAGATTCGTGAATAAGATAGAGGTTACTTGAATGGAGATAGAGACAATTGTTAATATATAGATCGATTACAGTAGACATGAAGAACGTCAAGATATGATGTATAAATTTGTATAGATGTATCATATATGATTTTAAATTACTCTGAAGAAATTCTTCGGCTACTGTAACTTATATTTTTCAAGTTATTTTCTAAACATTTTTATTCTTATTTGGAGTATTTTATTTGTTATAATTTTTATCATTTTATTTTTTATGTATTTCTTTATACCATAATCAAGCAGTTCTCAACACAGTTGGGGATAAGATATTGACGATTATAAATCAAGAAAAAAACACGCAATCCTTACATACGTGTTAAAATGTTTCAGTTAAACACCAGTTAGATGAAAATTTATGAATGACGGATATCGGTTAGTAAATATATAGCTACAGATATTTCCCCAACATTTACAGTAACCAATCAAAACACGGAATATAGGAGCCTAAAAGTTACGCTTATAAACGATTTCGGGCAGAGAAAAATTTCCCTCCAGAACCAAAATATATCCTTGATTTAATACTCAAGACAAATAAAAACGAGTTCGAGGGATGTAAATCATGGCAGTTTTATCGATTTAAGCGTCGATACGATGTAATAATTTACCGGTAGAAAGCCAAGATAAAATATTTATATTACTACCGCTGAAAACATTGCTAAGGAAGGAAAAGTGTATGGTTTGAGAGGATATTCGGTGATTCCCGTGAGCCATTGTTCCGCTATCGCATGCACGCAACTCGCGTGCGAATGAAATGGCGCGAAGAGAATTCGGGGCTAAGAAAATCACTCGTAAGACACGGAAACGACTGGCAGAAACCGTCGACATCAATCATCGCACTTTTAAATGAACGACTGGGGAGGTCTAGCATCTCAAAAGCTGACGTGTGATGACTAAAGGAGTCACAACCACCCTGCGTTTAGGAAAATTTACCCTTACGTCAATTATTTAAGAAGGCTGGATTCGGCATTAAGTTCTGTCTGCACAGTATTCGGCCTGAGGGCGATTTGAAGCTCGAACCGTCCACCAATAGCAACGAGATGCTCTGGAGAGTGTAAGGCTTACTAGGCGAAATGAGGAGCGAGGGAATCTGATTTCTTTTGAGTCAGAAAGCTAAGTGGCAATACGTTCTTAAGTGGGAAACAATTTTATAATGGAAATATATGGAATATATGGGATAAGAATGGAAATTTCATGGGGAATTACAAATGTTACGCGAGAAATTTCAGTTTATCGAAAGGATAGTTCACCTATTATATGCTCATTATTATGCAATGAAATCCATATTCTCTACTAAAAAATTTTTATAGCTCGAATAATCTAACTTCGACTATCTTATAACTTTAAAGTCAAATGCACTTTCTAATGGATAAGTCGTCTTGTATGTTTCATAAATGAAAAAGCTTGACTTAGAAAAATCTGATCGTATAGTAAAATCTCTCAGAAAAGCGTTTTAAGGGATGAATCCGTACCTAAAAAATAGACGACTTAATTCATTTTAAAATTTGCATAGGAATATTTTACGAGAATTACATTTCGAACGAGTTAATTAACGACTCATCGGATAATTGAGGTTAATTATCTACGCAGACATGACTAATTTAGCTGAAAGACCAAAGAACTGATGCGATTAAACCGATATAAGACTTGTTTCTGTAGAAAAACATTGGCGTTACAATAAAACAGTATTGTGTGAAACTAATTTACCACCAAAATTTACCATTTCAAAATTTAAAAATTAAACTGAAGAAAAGGATTTACAACGGGACCTAGTAAACCACGTGCCCACGATTTTTTTTGGAAACCCACACATGACGCAAGATCAATTAATTCGAGTCGAAACAAACCTTTTTCCAAGTCCCCCTTACTCTTAATTTCACTCCGCCGGAGTAACAGCCGTGAACCCCAAAATGTTTACACTCCTCCCAACTCCTCCACGATTCCGGAGTTTCTTATCGCGACGATTCGCCCCGAAATTAATGAGCGCCCGCTCTTCCATCTCTCGATAAATAAGTTCAATCGTCTACATCTCACGTATTACTTTCCGCATTTTTTCGCAAGAGTGCAGGAGAGTATTTAATTTTTTCCTTCCAAAGAGATTAGTAGGGCTCCCTCCGCTCCCTTTCTCGTTCTTTCCAGTTATCGATTGATTCAAACATCCGCTCCTTCAACCCCCTGCAATCCTCCCCTTTCTTTTGCGCCCACACCCCTCGTTAAGTTAGCGACAGGAGAATCGGGCAAGGAAAAGCAGTGACGTCTCCAGGCAGTATAACGAGCACAAGCGATCACAATAATAGACCCTTTTCGGGAGCCCAAACAAGCGGCAGAAGAAATCGACAAACTTCCAAATAAGCTCAAGTTTTCGAGAGCAAAATGAGGCCCTCGTATATATATATATTTATATATAATGCTTTGGGATAGTCCGTTTGGATCACATGACTCTTTATTTGGTGCAGGGGAGAGACCAATTAAATCTATTTGGCGCGCCATCGACAAATGTAAATAATGGCGGGACGGGTGGAGTTTTAATAGGGTTTTTCGTATCGAATACTAATAATCTACTTACGCAACGCGGGTTTGTTGTCGGGAAGGACGGAATTATGGATAGTAAATGGGTGAGGACGGGAATTAGTGCACCTTTTCTGTGAGCGAATGTATAACATGTAAAAATGTTACGCCTCTCCCTAGATGACCTCATTAGATTTCCACTGCCATATCTGAAAACTTAAATTCGTACACAAAAAAGCACTGCTGGGAAGAGGTCATTGCGCCTTGTGCATCTCAAATACAGGATCCTCAGGAAAGAGAGATAATTCGTTCTTGATTTATCTTCGTTAGTCTAAATCTTTCAAACAACAATGCAATATCTCATGGAGTCCTAAACCGTGAAATACACGCAAAAAAGCTAAAAAACGCCTTCACGAATAAATTACACGATTCTAGAGCAACTTATGTGTTTTAGTCGATTTTTATTATTTTTAATACGCCCATATGTGCAACGAGTCCCGCAAATATCGGAAAAATCTTCTTTTGGCGAAGACCTCGTTAGATAACGAATCGTCAATGAAACGCAGGTCAATTCCCTAGAGGATATAATAAAGATGATTTGGAAGTATGAAATACTAGATACTTATTTTATAATTAATAACGATTTGCTATAATAAAATAGGTAAATTCATTCGGTGGAACAATTAAATAAAAGTTAGAATTGTCAAAGTAAACAGTAACGCTCTTTGTTTCACGAGAAAATAATTGGCTACGTTTGCAACCCATTTTAAAATATATCACTGAAAAATTTACTCTTCTTACGGCACTCAGGAGAAATCTCGATATACCTTGAGTAAATTCCATCTTTAAAATCATGATGGTCAATTCTCACGAGGTGAAGAAATAGAAGTCCCATTACATAGATATTCTATTATTAGTAGATTGATCTCAAATGACACCTTATATATGAGAAACGTGTCCATAGTTTAATAGTGTATATAATTCTACGATTGATAAGGGAAGAAAGGATCGTTCAAGGCATAAAGTAGCCGTACCAAGGAGAATTGGAGATAAGATAAAGAAATTGGAACAGTCACGCCAATATTTACCTCCCGCAGCACAAGAATCGAGTCAGCAGATTTCTCATAATCATGATTCAAACAAGGCACATTCGCTCCCACAAAAAATACCGAAAAATTACGATTCGTTCCGATGATTTTAGAGACCGCGGCACTTATCGAGATCGCGATAACTTGCATTATATTTGAACGCCGAAATCATACTCCCAAATATACAGAAATAATACGATTATCACCCAATCTTTGGGATACGTTTCGTGAGAAACATTTTGATTTCGAAGGGAGAGAGTCGTCGGTGTGGTTCCTTCTGGAAAAGAAAATGCAAATCACGAATTCGGGTGTAGAAAAACCACGGAGAGCTGGAATCCAAATAGATGCAATCGGAGTCATTACGAGGGAAACTCAAAGTTATCGAGCTCTCTAGAAACCTTTGAGATGTACGTTAATGCGCTAAAATTCTATGTCATTAATTTTCTATTATTGAATTTACGAGTTAAGCGTTAAAGATACTTTATGAGGTCATCTGCGGTTTTTGACACCTTCTTAAGGAGGACTTTAATGTCCACGGAGGCTGTAATTTATGGCACAAATCAAATTATAAGGTAGGAATTCAATTTCGCGACTCACCAGAGAATATTATACACGTTTCATTGGGAAATCACGAAGATGATCATTAGGAATAAAAATAATGTCGATCCGAAATTAGCGAATAAATCAGCAGTTAAGGTATTTGAAAATACCCCAAAAGTCCTCATTGAGATTGTGAATTCGTCCTTCAAACTCCATTGTCGACTAATATCGAATATTTTAAAAAACAAATATTGATATATCTTTACCGATAATAACAAAAGAATGCTTTAAATTCCTTCATGATCGAGAATACTTGCAATGTAAATATGAAGACTGCTCTAACCTGTGGGCCATCCGGATTTTCAAGCATTACAACAAAAAATATCAAACCAACAGTAGACAATATCAATTAATAAAAGGATGGGAATCGGTGAAGAGGGTGAAGCGTAGGTAAAACCGTATAAAGTTTTTAACATTACTAGAAAATAATAATCATTCCCAATTAATACACTGTCTTCTTCTTTCAAGTCACTTTCGTGAATGAATAAAACTAATTTTAGTATATATAACTCTATGTATTATTTCTAAAGATCTATCTTTCAAAATCCATCAAAACATATAAATGACTGACCATTTGAAAATGAAATTTTCCCAGTTCCTTCTAAAAATAATGCAACCAACGAAAAAGGTACCATTTGTTCAAAAAAAGAACCATAGAAACATTAACAAATATGAAGGTTTGTGTCACACTTAAAGACAACTTATATTAGTATAGTATATATTGCCATTTCAAACTACCACTTTTTTCTAATTAAATTGCATCTACCCCAGTGACCATTTGTGCGAAAATTTTGCACTGGATAACTAGTAATTAATTATTATTATAATAATATAACAATAAAAATCTAAATAAGTAGCTCAATCGCTCGGTATTTACACCCCTGTCTACACTCCGATAGGCGGCTTGCAGGGTATTTATGTAGATGCAGATATTCGCATATTTAAAAATAACCAAATTGTGAAAGCATTTTCAAAAAAGAAGGTACTTTTCATCATGCTACCTCAAAAACAAACGCGTATCCACCACGCAGCTTGGAATCAAAACACTAAGGCACTCCCCATACAAGATCGAAACTACTCAGAAAGAGCACTGCTCGAATGCTACAGAAGAGTCGTACCAATCGCCCGAAACGCATCCGAACCGTAATCAAGTGACCCCGAGAATCGCACGAATGCATGAATATCAACAAAGAGGATACGAAAACCCCAAAGAAACCTTCCCACAACATTGAGGCTCACGAAACGCATCCGAACCCGCATCAAAGACGAACGAAGCATTCGGAACGAACGCACCTGAAGAGAGAGGTAAAAAGAGAGGCAAAGTGGCAGGTAGAATACGCGGCATTAACCCCGAGACGAAAAAAAAACTCCACCGTTCCGATATTTTGGCACTCGAACGAAACTATCGGAGAAACGCCATTGGAAAGAGTAGCGACGCATCGATGCTCCCGAATGAATCGGAAAAGGGCGAAGGGTTCGTCTGCCCTTTGCCGATGCTATTCGAGGGGCATCTTGTTGACTCTGCCGCGGCGCATTCCCTAGCAACCCGCCTTTATGGCGATCATCACAACAAACAAGGGGGTCTCCACGCGAAATCAGATGCTTTCCCGATCCATTATGATCTATCCATTATCTTCCTGGGCTTGGAAGTCCCGTTTCCTGACCTATTCCCTCCGATGCTCTTTTTTCCTAGGATGAAACCGGCTTCGGATGGGAGTTAACTTGGGGAGCGTCTGTGAGGGCTTTTGTAACCGACGGGGGTACATCGGAGTACAGGTTCAACACGACTGGATGCTGGTTTCGTGATCCATGAAAAGAGGATGATTGCATGTTTGCACGCAGCATGCAGGGCTGCGGATCCCTCGGACGATCACTCAAGTCCGAGAGCTGCGGAGGGCTTTGCGAACTATTTGCTGGATTCGCTAAAAATCTGAGCGATCTTCTCCAAAGAATCTCTCGATTCGAAGCGTCTAGAGCGGTGCAGAGCGTTGTTGGACGGCATCGGTACACCGTAAGGTCTTATTGTTAGTGTGCAGTGAGGAAGATATTGGTGCACCGGATTATTTTTTCTACTTCTTTGCGCTTGAATGTATGTATGTACCTTTACAAGAGCGCTGAAGGTCCTTAGAAGGTCCAACCTCAGCGTTAGTTAACACTTTTAACCGTACATTTTTACAAATGTTACAATCATGTCTATAATAGAGCGTTATTGATAATTATAAAAACAAAAGAACTATTAATTAAGAAATTATATGACCATTTTGGTCCTCCTGAACCAGTTTGCGGCTCATCAGGAGGTGCCAGGTTATGTTAATATTGTAGCATATCTATATAAGTAATGTATAATTTATGCCTATTAAAACTGATTTTGGGTTAAGGATTTGATGTAAGAAGAGACTTTTTAGTCTAAATCTCGCCCCAAGAAAGATAATTTATTATTATTATTATAACTTTGCGGAACATTTTATCGCTCAATGATAGAACTGAACTATAAAATTGAAAATTATCAGCATATAGATTTACTTCATTCTAATCACCCTGTCCAAATCTATTAAGACGGGATCTATTACGATGAGTGAAGAAGTACTAGTCTCGATGATAACATTTCATTCTTCATATTTTTAGCAGATAATAGAATCTATTAAGGAGCCTGAGGATAACTTAATAGCTCAATGAAAAGATCCGTGGTAAAGGTAGAAGAGTTCAATATAATTTTCCATTACAAATTTAGCCGATTTTTAAAAGAGGTCAAAAAGAATACGTCAAAGTATATACGATCAGTAAAAGTATATATGATCAGTATAAGTATATATGATCATCACATTGTGATAGAATAAATCCAAAGAAACAAATACAGCAAAGGAAATTATACAATCACTTAGTAAAGTTCTACTGAATTTCTACTGAATCTACTGAATTAATTAAGTGGAACTTTACCAAGTGATTGTATTATTTCCTGTAATGGAGTTCAACTAAGTAACGGCTACCTCAATTGATCAAAAATACAGCAAAATATTAGTCTGAAGAAAAATCATGCAACAGTCAGACCAAAATACCACTGATATAACCGATCTTTTAAGTACCGAAAACAATGTTTACGGCTGCCGCTGAAGCCATCATACCCTTCAAGAAACACCCAATCCACCCTAATTATTCCTGACAACATAAGCAAAGCGAAAAACCCAACCCAACAGAACGTGATTCAACCAGCGATATTCGACACGAAAGATTTTTTACCCCACCAACCCAGGGATTCCTCCAGGCAAAAAAAAATTACGCAGGCAATTATCGCCGGAGAATAACCGCGATTAAGGGAGGAAGATAGGTTGATGGTAATCCTCATGGGGAGGCGAAATGACCCGCTTAAAAGCGAGACTGGGAAGAGGGCATTCCGCCCCTCACACCTAACTGAAGTCTGCGATAAGAGGGGGCAGCACTGCTGGGGCCTTAAGCGGAAGGAATGGCGCCATATTTTGGCGGATATTGCGACCTGAGGCGCATTCATTACTTGGGCCATGCGGAATGAAGTCGGAGGGCCTGCGTGTGTGCCTCTTCTTTCCGGAGAGAGTATTCCTGGGAAACCTTTCGTGATTTAGTGCCCCGCGAAAAAGGAAAGACTTCTTATTCTCGCGCTCCTTCTATTATTCACATTACGGTTTACTCGAGGTGCCATATTTTTCACTCTTTCTCGACACCGAAGATGGCGGGTTCACGTGTTACAAAAGTTTGGCCGATCCCTACTCTCTTTCGGTTTGAAATACATCTGGGAAATGCCATGATGCGCTGGGCTGCTTGGGCCCACCCATACCTTCATTTCATAATATAAATTTTCCCCGAATCATAACCTGCTGTTCTGCAACGGCTAAGTTGCATTTATCATAATTATAGCTTTATATCTCGATGTAAAAGATTTATCCATGCATAATGGCTTCCATGAAGTTCGCCGAACCTGAACCAATAGCAATGATGCACGTGAATCACTTTGAAAAAATTTGATAAATTTATCAATATTAGATAAATCGAAAACTGATAAAAAATTAGAAAAAAATTGAAACTTTCTTTCAATCATAAGAAAATTAGGTGATGAAACTTAATTTTTCCGTTTTATTGGCACCTTGAAATTCCACATTGATCACTAGCTTCATATTAATCGAATGATTTAAGTATGTCCTTATATGGCATAACGTCTAATTGCGAAAGAAAATCTGTTTATGAATGCAAGAGTAAGTAAAATATATTGAAGTTTCTAGTTTGGACACAAGTCAAGCGAAAATGAAGTCAAAGTGCTTTAGCTGCCACGGAGGAATTTCTTTAAATTGTAATTTACACAGCGTTCTTAAATCCGCAGAGGAAGCCAAAAAAGTATTCTAAGCTGATTTACAAGACTTGAACTTGAACATTAATAAGTTTTGCAATGCTTTAAGGAATCATGACACACTTTACGAAATAATAAACAAAGAAATTTCCTTTCCTTAGCATGGGAGACTATGACAATCGTAAAGAATGCATTAACTTCACAAACGTTAGGTTATTATAAGGTGATTTACACTTATTTTATTTTTATTACTTTTCAAAGCGAAAAGTATGAAGGATAGTAAAAGATATTAATATAACTTAATAAAATTACTATTCCATCACAAAATACTCAGGATTTAACAAAAGTTTATTCTGAAAAGCGAACAGAAATCCGGAAACTAATTTAACAATAATAATAAATAACAATTTCCAACTTTATACACCCGGAAAAAATATGCCAGAATCAGATATAGCATAAAGTAAGATAATTTTTATCGAATTTTAGTCTATTCAAACAAAGCTTCATTGCTAATCACATATAGCAACGCAAAATTTATATTAGGACAGTGTGAATTCTGGACCAGATACAATATGCTGAATGACCCCCGTATCAACGCTCTTGAATCCAAAGACCAAGGACACATTGCACGCGTCTACTGTGAATTCCCTTTGACCAAAGCGGGCCAAATTACCACCCGTCGTGAATTGGCGAGGAAGGAGTACTTACGCCGACGAAAGTTGCAGAGAGAAACGAAGAAGCGAAATTAAATTCCCGAACAGGAGTTGAGACGACTAACACAGGGTTGAGAAACCAGTATACGATCGACATTGGTAAAGGCATTGTCGAATGTAATGAATGAATATTACTAAGGTTAAAAAATGTGAAATGAGAAGGGAATCCTGAAGAAATAAGACAAATGAATCAAGTATAATCAACATTAACGTAGTCAATATCAAAAACAGCCACTTTTGCCATTAACCGATAATTTTCTATTTTATTACGATGCAATTGTAGTATCCTGAACTTCTTATGATAATGATACTTTTGCAAAAATCTTTTCAATGTCACATTTGCCTGAAACCTAAAGACAGAAGAAATTGGGAGTATGCTCTTGTATCCGAGAAAAGTTTAATAGTCACAACAACTAATTGAAAAAACGCAAGAGACATATTCATTCCTATGGAATAATGCATCCTCTAATATATCTTCAAATACGTTTCTCACAACTGCAACATTGATTTGTAAATAGCATCACATTTACATCAAACGTGAATGCGATACACTTCTCACAGCTAAGATATAAAATATGGAATGGAAACTATAGATTAAACGTTACTCATAGTAGTAGTAAAGTGCTTTGACAGCTGAGGTTTCTTTGGCTCTTGGGCTCCCACCGGGAATCGAACCTGGGACCGCTTTCAACAACGTCGAACGCGCTGCCCACATAGCAATCCGGAAGCCAACGCTTCTCATAAAGGTTTTATTTTGTGCTTGTATCGATCGTTAAGAAAGTATTTTTTGCGGTAATATACAAATATAATTTGCGATAATATAATGAATATCATTACAGTTCAGATAACTGTAAGCTCCATAGAATCAGATTCCAAATGATCGAAAACGTACGATGAGAAATTCCATATAACAAAACCAGCGCAGCTGTTACCCATATCGACATCTAGGCACTCAAGACCTCAAAATTTCAACGAAAAACGCGGGGAAATGCCAGTGCAAAAATCCCTCCGTGCAATTTCATTCAGAACAGAAAACGAGCACTGGAAAACGAAGATGCAGGAGAACTAACAAATCTAAACAGCGGCATCGAAGGAAAGGGAAAGTACGGAGCGAACAGAATAAAGGAAATCTTAGGAGGCGAGGGAAGAGAAAGATGCGTAGAGGGGCTGTGATGTAGGGGGTCAAAATGGCGGATCCAAACAAGAATTGAATTACAGTGCTCCCCGAACACAAGGGGAGGGGGAGGCGTCGGTTGGCAGGGCGCAGGCGCACCGTCTCCGGCGGCCATAGTCGCTCGAGAAACCCCACGTTTCTTCTCGACGACGCCCACGATATAGCGGAGGAACACAAGCTGCCCATGGTGAGGACGATTCGCCAAACATTAGCCGTTAATTTTCTTCGTATCCAGATGCTAATTGACGTATTCGACGCATCAATGGATAGAGGATGGACCGATGCCATAATGAACTCTTTTCGGAGTTATATCGAGGTGAAATTCGCAGTAGTTTAGTAAGGTTAGGTCCGCTCCCGCCTTTGGGCTTGGTGGATTAATTAGAGGAAACGGACGGCGGGAAGAGTAGGATGAATTTCGATTCGCCGCCTGGCGGGGAAAACTCGAACTTGGAACATCGCTTCCTGCGGCGACGGAAGCATCGTGGCCAAATTGCCAAATTAATCCCTTAAAACTTAAAGGTGAGATGGGTCCTTCATTTTGGACGCTTGGGAATGCACCACTTCATTTGGAACGTAAACAGGAATTCAAGGGGGCTGAGTATGGGTCGAAAACTTGGGTAAACTATGAAAACAACCATTGGCTCGGAATTGGCAGAGGATAATTTAGCTATATTCAAAATAAAACTAAACAAAGTCTTCCATTTACTTATGATTGGAATAATAATAAACGTTAAAATATTATCAGGCTAATTTATACCCCCAGCAGGAATGCTGGCCAAAAGCAATAAGCTGCAAAAACTAATTTATCAAGTTCAACCGAAAGAAATTCGTTTTCACATACAAAGTACTCTAAAAACAATATTTAGCTGGGATATTCATGTGATTAGAATCATGATAGAAGCATAGAATTGATGTGATTAGAAAAAGAAATGGTTTATAACCAAATCATCGTAATAACGGGAGAAATAGTATATTTACATACCTATATTCCATATTCACACCTATTTCATGTTGCCTGTATTGTTTTACAAGATGGAATAAATTTACTTTACTTTAACTCTCTAGCATATATAAATACTGGATCGTTGATGAGAACTGGCTATTGATGAGAACATACCAATATTTTAGAAGAAATGATATACAACATTACACGGTTAAAAGAAATTTTTATATTAAGAAAGCAATCCTCGACCTAAAAACTAAATTTATAAAAAATTATAAACAAATAAAAGAATCCAAAAAAATCTCATAGGAATATTTTCTTAAGCATGAAGGATAAACGTCTTCATGTAGGCGTTACTTTCTATCATTCAAAAGAGATTTTCTGTGTACTCGGAGATAATCAACCTAAGAAATCGTCAAAGTTAAATTCCTTAAACGTTTCTTATTGCGCTAGTGCAACAGACTCCCAAACAAACAGAAGAAAAATAATTGACCGCAAAGTAAAGGCTCAAAAAAGAAAAAAAAAAACGCTTTAAATAGATGGACGCAACGTCCAGCTGACACATTCCATGAAAGAGCGCTCGGGGAAATATAGCGAGGTAATTCAAGGATAAAAAAATACATACATTGCAAGCTGTTTGGAAAACACGCGTTCCTTCTCGGGCAAAAGGAAGAGAGAAAGACGTTCCTCCTCCGCCGTTCGGCTTGTAAACAGCCTCTTAAAAGGACCCCATCAAAATCCTTACAGCTGACAAGTCATTCGAGATCGTACGGAATGAGTAGCCATGCAATGTCCGCTGTAAGACATCTCAAAGGGAGAGAGGCACACACATGACGGATTAGGATGAAAATGAAGGAGGAGTGATGAAAGGGGAAGATAAAGGAGAGGGAAAACAAATGAAATGGCACGGAGCGAATTCCAAATCGACGAATACAAAAGGCGATGTCATGGAAATGTCCGGAGGAAAAAAAGAAGAGATGTCGAAAGAGGGAAAGGAGATATCGGTTAGTTTGCGAGGAAGGAGCTGAGGATGAGGAAAGGGTTTAACTTCCTACGGATTAATTTGGCTTCAAGCCGAAAAAATCGGATGAAGAAAATGAGCGGTGTAAGAAAAGTTCCGCATTGAATACACATAATTTTAAGGACCGTTTATCGAATGTATTGATTGTAAACAAGGATGGTATCACTAGGTCACCGTCTTAGAACAATCAGGAAGAAAACATTTATCATTTTAAAAGATTAGTATTATTTATTTTTAAAGATTAGTTTTATTATAAGTACACGCAGGAGTTCGTACATTTTCTATAAAATTAGCGAATTCATCTTGGCCTGTCCCTCTCTAAACGCAAAGGAATTATTGATGTAGACAAATAATTCACGAATTAAATAATGAAATTGATATGATAACCTTTCCTAGTAAATAGTCTAATAGATCATAAAAATGTTATTATAACATTGGCACCGACATTAAAAATTTCTTCGTCTAATAGGACTCTTCAATTCAAAAGCATTAAAGCCAAATAATTCCTAACAATTGTACATAATCATGTACTGTCTATTAAAAAAATATTGTCTTTTCGGCAACTTTTAAGGAAATTTTTCGATATAATCATAAATTGACATATTTAATGACAGGTAATCTATTCTTATAGTTTGTTACATTAACCAGCCTCGGCAATGTAACTGTTAGCACGTTAGCCTAGCAACACCGAGGTTCCAGGTTCAAATAATGGTTCGGGCATGGATGTTAGTATTGCAAAATAAAGGAGTGATAGCAATATTGGACTGTAATTCATTCTGATAAAGTGTTAATTATTATTACCAACCTAAATTCCGATTCATTTTCGAATCCCTTGCCCAAAATTTTCGAAACGTACACATTGCGTTTCGATTTCTATATATCTCATATATTCCGGAATAAACGTACTAGATTCGGATATGTTTCGGATTAAACGGTCAACCAGAAACCTAACATATCTGGACCGCATCTTCAAACCTCAACCATAAAACCACCCTCATAAAACACAAGCCAACGCCTCATAATCCCGCAAACAAACCCAAATCAACTCAAATGAATCACTCATCAATTACGCTCTTACGGTAGAATTAGGTTGCTTATCAAGGAGAGTACAAAACCCAAAAAACCCCAACGAGGCAAGGGAACAAACGGACATCGTAAAGGGACGCAAAGAACATCGGCGAAGAAAACTCCGATAGCGCGCAGGAAAGAGAAGCGAGGGAAGCAATCGGGCAGAATAAAGGAAGCGACGGAATGAGGGAAAAGAAAGATAGAGGAGGGATTGACACGGTGATATAGAGAGGGAAGAATGCCCTGGGGAATCGGGATCCTTCCGCGCAGCAGGAGTCAAAGAAGAAGGAGAGGCGCAAAAAACAATAACAAAAAAGAAAAGGGGGGCGTGGAACGTATGCGAGAGAGGGTCTGCAGGGAGATGTGTGCCCATGAGGCTTGCATATTGATGAGGGGATGCGGAAAGAGGACCCTCTCCAGAAAGCCTTCGACAATGCGGAGAAGGCGCTTGGAGTCCCCGGAGGGCGTACGAGACCCTTAGGGTGACGCAAGGTGTGAGGCAGCATTAAATCGTGAGGGACTATTCCTTCACTTAACCTAGGGACGAGTGACGTGAATTGAAGTCGGTTCTTCTCGGGCGATGCAGAAGAGGCCCTCACCTCGTTACCTCGCCGGGAGTGACGATGTACATAAAATTGACGAAATAGATCCGTTAACGAGGGGCTCTAAAAATTTGACTCACGGGTTACGTGACAATGAGGAAGGAGCGAGTAATTATACTTTCATGGAGTTGTTTTCCATTAAAAAAGGGTGTGATTATTCCGTAGGGAATTCTTTGGATTTTAATAAGTGCATATATGCACGAGGGCTTCAAACGACTTTCTATGTTAAAATCGGATGTTTTCGGGTGATAAATTTCGGAAATACTTAACCCACAAATTACCATTATTATTAAGAATATTAAGTCTTAAAGTATGCTTCATGGAATAATTAGTTTTAACGCTATAATCTAGACGATCTAATCTAATCTATATATAATATACTAGTTAAAAGCAACTGTTAAATCATTAAAGACATTTAATCAAATGATTAAATGATTAAAAAAAACGGAATAAAACTTTGACTTGAGGAGATGGGCATATAAAAATGTAGAATTCGCTGAACACAGATTATAAACCAAATTAAACCCATAGAGTGAAACAGAATGTTCTCTATTTCAAAATTTTGAATGCTTTTGTATCCAAAGAAATACACCAAAGATGTAGTTGACTAATTAGCATAAATAATTATTCCAACTATCGCGACAACTTACAGTTAAGTCGAATGTAAACGGAGATTACATTAAATTTCACACCGAGAACCAAAATGCTCTTTTCTATAAGAATCACGCTCAATTTTCAAACCCAAGCAGCTATTAAAAGCAAAAAAGTAACCGGAAAGCAATCGAATGAAAAAAAACGTTATAAAACGATGATAATACAGCTGATTAATAGTCAACAATGCACAAATTAAACCCAGATATTATAGAAAATGACTCAATATTTCTAGACAACCTTCAATCTGTCTACACAATTTTCACCGATTCGGTCTAAGATTGAAAACACAACTTCGACCCCGTTGATTAAGAGATTCTACGAGAGTAATTAAGAGGAAAGGCGACGGGAAGAAAGTTCGTTTCTCATCAACCGAAGCCTTTCTTAATCTACGGAAATATTTAAAGGTGATATCCGAACTGGTTTGCGAGAGAGAGATTCCTTGTCTAACACCAGAGAACATAGGCTCGGCTTCTTTTTTTAGCGATGAAGCGATCTTATTAATATTCATAGACTTCCGAGACCTCATTAATCTCCGCGAAAATATTTTCATTCTCGTTGAAGGGAAGGAGCAATTCGTTAAATACTCCTCCGGCGCTAATTTGTGTCTGTTCTGAGGAGTGAGAGGGGACGTAAAAAAAAAAGAACTCGGTCCCACTGAACTGATTTAGCAATTCTAAAAAGGGGAGTTGAGATGAGTCTAAAGAAGAATGCCGTTTCCGCCTTCCCCAATCTGAGCGCGTAAGGAATTCCAGACCTACTTATTAGAGAGTGTCTCAGGCCCAATTATTTATTGATTTCTCTCGGGATGAAGATCTGGGTCATTAATGGATCGCTTTTTGTACGAGGGACGGGCCGATGTACGAGAGGTCAATGAAACGAAATTATGAATTCGAAGCTAACCTTTGTTTCAGATGGGGATCGCACGAATTACATAAGTAAATAGCACTGTTAAGATCTTTAGGATAAGCTAATGATGGCTTTGTGAATAGAGACTGATCTTTATTTTTAACAACCCTAGGATCTCCCGAGGGGCAATTCGCAAATTCATTTCCTTTTCTTATTCCCATAGCCTATGGAATCGTTTTCACTAAATTTCATTAGAACAAAAATCCTTAAAGTAGAAACTTCTATAATAAACACAATTAAAATTTTTCGCTTAAGTTATATAAGCCACGCAATGTTTCAAAATACATTAATAATTCACAAATAATGCATAAATAATGGTACACTTTCGAAATACGTGAACAAGCACTAAAAGTAGCGCTTAAAAGTACTTCTCTTTCTCACAAATAGTTTGATAAATCTTTAAGACGAAGATTTTATTTACGATTAATGAGAGCATTAAATCTTGAAGAATCTGAAACAAGTGCAAAAGTGATCCCTAGAACATACGGTAATCGTAAAAGTAAGCTTTAAGAGAAGTTATATATGCTGGCGAAAAATACACCACCTATTACCATAAATTTCGAAAATCTGTTGTTTCTCATAACTTTTCGTCAAAGATATATAAAAAACACATATACCAGAAATGTGTGAAAAGATAAAAGCCAATAGATGACTAACTCCGATGGTAAAATCCTAAGAGGCGATGGAAGCGATAACACTGTATTTTTGAGGTGAACTTACTGAACGTTTATTCCCTAAAAAAAAGTGCGAAAATCTGTTACTTGAAACGTTATTTCACGATTAGCGATGATTCCAGCTGCGGAAAACACGCTTTTGCGCGTCCATCAATCAAAGAGAAACGCGACGACCGCTCGTCACGCCCTCATCACCTATTTCATAGGATTACCAATCCGTTTCAATTTCTTCCGATGAAATTCCGCCGATACAGTAGAACGGCATTGATGTCCATCGATCGGACGTAATCCCGAGCGTCCAAACCGGCGGAAATTAATAAAGTAATCCCGCCTATATTTCCCGAAAGATTAATGCAACGCGTCATCTTTTATTCCGTTAATTACGGCCGAGCTCAAAGGGAATCGCCAACTGAATTGCGATCGCGCGATTTAATTCAATGACGCCGAGTGATTACAAAAATTCCGACCGGGAAAGCTTTTCCGGGAAGCAAGAGAGAACTCTTGATCTGAGGGTGCGTTTATATTAATCAAATTGCGAGGCCCTTTCAGCCGTTAACGCATTTCGAAGGACTTGAGCGAAAAACAAAATGACATCCGCGTTGCAGGCGGCGGCATGAAACGTTGGGGAAGTATTTTGAGTGAAATTAAATCCACTCGATGAAATTGCGGAGATATGCATCTGAACGGCATGGATTCCGGGCGATGGAGTCGTAACGGTGTAATGGAGTGGGCTGCAGCGATCTCTAATTAAAATATTTTACGTCCGATTTTTCGCGCGTTTTGATTTATAAACTGTTATCGCCACTCAATTAAAGCGAATTTCACGGGTATTTATTCGAGAGTTAACAAGTGAAAAATATCGAGTTAAAAGAGTCTTGAGCCAAGGTCTTCCACCGCCAGGAAAATGAAAATTAACCAATAAATTAACACAGTGAATCCTCGTTGTCTGCAGGATATTTTGGAATGTCTGCCCCGAACATGGAAGACCTAGGTTCAAGTATTAGTCATGTCAATATTTGTCACTTATCCATAGTGTTTAAGGCCTGTGTTTATTAAGAATGATCTACTTTGCACAAAAAGAGGGTCTTCATTACTTCACTTTGGTCATTTTTCACTTTGCAATGAAGCTTTTTTATCAGATAGACAATTAGGGAGGAATCAGAATTTTTTTAACAGCAGTGGTGAGAGAACATTTTGATCTCATCGAGACTATGCTCAACAGCACACATAACACTTCTTTTCTGTTTTATTTTTCCGATAAGTTTACTTTTTAAGATTGTGACAAAAGAAAAAACCGAAATTGACTTTTTAATCTAAACATCTACCCTGAGAAAAAACTGATTGAGAAGATCTCAATCCATCTTAAGAGTACGGATCAGCTTCGAATGTGGGATACAGATATCTCTGCTTCACGATTTCTTCATTTAATTTTCATAAAATTAGTCATTCAAAAAAGAAACTCCAAGGAACCCTTTTGGAGAAAAGCATAGGGGAGAAGACTGTAACACAGATGAGGTAAAACAATTTTTAGTCCATCCAATGAGGCGAACGATTAGCTTTAGCGGGTTGCAGTGCATCTAGGGGCGGGAAAATTCTGATATATATTGGGATAGCACTAAGTAATAGGAATAGCAATAAGTAATTGGGATAGTAATAAAGCCTAAGCGGTAATTGTACTTTACTACACCTTACAATAGCATCTAATTGTATAAACTCCGTGGTTTTAAGTGTTCCCGTGTAGCCATGTGGGCAGCTCGTTCGACTTCAACTAAAGCGGTCCCGGGTTCGATTCCCGGTGCGAGCCCACGTGCGAAATTACCTCAGCTGTTGAAGCACTTTCAACAGGTGTACTAATACCGTAATATTAATTACTATCGCAAAATCAAAAGAGTGAGCACTTTTAACAAGTCTACTACTACAGTGATTTTAATTATTTTCTCAAAATCCAGAGAGATTGACCCTCATAATAATCCCTCCCAAGTCCTATTCACAGGAATTAGTTGGGTCTTCTATTCCTTGTTTATATTTTTTATCGAACGATCTCCGAGTGGGAGAATGTTATTCACCTCCGCGGAATAGTTGCACGTGAGATTCCAGGAAGCAATTATAAGAGCTTTTCCCTCCATTGGGAACAGTCGGTTGCGATGGATACCGCAAGAGATTTACGCTTGGGGAAAGTGTGTGTGTTACATATGGTACAGAAAGGAGAGGGAGGGGCTTTGAATTAGTAGCCAGGCAACGGAGAGGAAAGGGATTATTCACCATTTAATTGGCTGTAACCTGAGGGAAGGGAGAGAGAGATTTGGGATGCGAAGATCACGCGCTAATGATGGAGAGCTGATTTTTTAAACCGATTGCAACGGTGGAATGAATTAAAAATATATACGCGCGTGGGCATGGGGAGAAAACAAGCTGATCATAAACAGGATTCGTTTACGTCTGACAAAAGGTCCTGGAATCCTGTTTTGAGGAAACAGACGAAAGTTTTTAATTCTATCGGAGTGAAAGAGCTCTGTCGATATCGGTGATGGGATTAAAAGATAACGCACTGGCTTACGTAGGAGGGAATAAAGTTAAATCAAATTTTCAATCCCGAATTCTCCTTCGGTGCGTGGTATACGTTCGTGAGTGGTCGTTAAGTACTCTTGACTCTGTACAAGGAGACGTGCACTGACGTGAGCAAAAAAATACATACATTTAATGAGCACATTCTCCACTTTCAAGAAATTGTAAATCATAGATTTTTCAAGGCAAGTGTAAGCCTTGGTGAGAATAATTATTTCCTTCAAATTTAATATGGTAAGATTTCCTCTAGAGGCTCATTATCATGTAATAATATTTTCGAAAAAAGGATTTACATTGGAGAGTATCTTAGAGTAAAATTTTCCAAATTAGATTCAAGAAAAGTACGAAAAGCGTATGAAATACAAATAAGAGCAGTTTGGGTGAGAATGTTTGGGGATTGATTAAAAAAATCGAAAGCTTTGTGAAGCAAGCACTAATCAGATCTACACTTTTCGAATGTCTTATGTAAGAAAAGTACTATAAACTCTACCTGTCAATTATATTTTTCATTGAACTTTCCTTTTTTTAATACCATTAAATTATAATGATTATTTTCAGTTTTGCTAGCATAACGTGATAGTGACTACGTGAGTTGAAGCTTGTTGCACTAACAAATATTTGGTGGAACTTGTACTACGTTATTGTATTCCAATTCCTGAACCTTTCTCGTCGATGAAATATAAATTTTCAGAACATACAGGATTAATAGGATTTACATATTGGTCATTCTTTAAGATCGAACATTTTGATATTTTAACCAAGCGTAAAAGTATAGCAATGTATTTGGAACCAAATTTCTTTACATCATTTTATATAGTGGTGTTGATCAAGAGTAATATATCATACATATTATATGGCAGCGTTCACCTTGATTATAATTATATTGTGTAACTTATATTCACATGAGAAAGCGATTAAATGAAGAATAATAAAAATAATAAAACCGAATGGAATGATATTTACTGTTTCTGGATACCATATCAAATTGTTGCTAATTTCGTACAGTCATCAATTAATTTTTTAGGATTATTTATTATTGTTCTAGACGATTATTTATTTCATTCATCATTTTTGACGATTATTTATTTCATGATTAAATTTGATCCTCAAATAGTTCACATAGGTCACTCTATCAGTTTGTACATGTCTGTCGATCCTCGTTGTAAAACACGCAAAAAGAAACGCCTTGTTTACACTCCCGAAAAGAATCAAAAAATACCAAGTAAAGGTATCAGTAAACAGAGCATCTATCCTAATTAAACGAAAACAAAACGTCCGCAAACATTCGAACACATATCGGCAAAATAGTCATCCAGTTAATCGAACCACGCTCCAATTATTCTCGGCGAATTGATAAAGTTTCCTCTTCGGCTACGCGAATAGAGAGATGTTTGGGCGGATGCAACCTTCCCTCGCGGACTCTTCGTTATTCTTTGCCCGAAATTGAAATCGTTAACACCGAATCGTTAGGTCGGGTTAATAAGCCACTCGAGAGGGAAGCGGAGTTTAAGCGTCTCTGATCCTTGGAGAATGCTCAGGTGGCCGTTAACATCCAAATTGGCAGCGGAGGAAGGAAGCAAACGCGTAAACAGCCACTCGCCCAGCGTAATTTCGACTGGGAAAGATGAGTCGCGAGAACCCCTTTGAATATTCCGTGGATTATACGCCTCTAATTGTTTGCCTTTGCAGCGGCGGGTGATGGAGGGGGCGGGACTGTGATTTTGCTCCATAAAGGACAGAATGCGGCGATCGAGGGTTGAATTTCCCTCGATGAGAGAGTACTTAAGAGCCTTTCTGATAGACCTCGATGTCGGATTAGGTGTACGTTAGCTGAGACGATCTCGGAAATTCGCTATCTCCTTTATCCCGTGCCTTTTTGGCTTTTTCTTGCTGAAAAGAGTTCTTGTCGTGCTGCTTCCTGCTCCTGGATGAGATTCGCTCCATATTAAAAAAATAAAATTAAGATTTTCCATAAGGAAAAATCAGTCCAATCCAGTTGCTCAACGTCCAAACCAAGACTATTTCCTTCAATTTGCGAAGAAGATATTTTTGCGATATGAATCTACATTGCGCGATAATTTTATTATATATCAATAAAGATTTTTCTCAATCCCTATGATTTATAATAGAACGATTTTTCAATTTGCGAATAAGATATTTGTGTTATGAATCTACTATTCTCAATAATTTCATTACGCATACGTACATCAATAAAGTTTTTTCTCAATCACTATGATTTTTGATCAATAATTTTATAATTTATTAATAAAGTTTTTTCTCAATCACTCGTATTTATGGTTTCTAATAGAACGATTTCGAAAACATTTGTTTAATAAAACCCAACAGAAATAGATGGTAATGAGAAACTAAGTCACAATTATTTCAATACCGCTTTAAGAGTCGTTGATTAATTTAGGCATAGTCAATCTCTTTAAATTCGTTTATACATACGGCACTTAAAAGAATGAATACAAATACAATGCATCCAAGTCTACGCCATGTTATCCAAGTCAGTCCATAATATTAGAATGAATAAAGTGATCCAATTTCGAAAACTAATTTTGCTACACCATTTGGCGATAGGAGAATGTATATCAATTATACCTCAAACTCAATAGCTACGAAGATTGATGAAGAAAATAACTCCGAATCGTAAAATATATCAAATAAAAACACACATTATAGTCATGTAATATCATCAACGCGAAGACTGGTTGAATCCTTAGCCGATACATCATTTACTGCCAAAAGCTCTGGAGAGGGAATTCGGCCTACTAGGTAAATTGAGGAATGAGGTTGTCTCTCCTTGCTAATTTTCCATAACCACAATGCTATAAGTTGAAAAATTCTCACAATAACCCCGTAAACAACAAATTTCTCAAAATTCAATACTAGGAAACCAAGATGAACTCCATTATTTAGCATTCCTCCTACCGCAGTAGCATTCATATTATGACAACCGCGAACAATAACGATGCAAACTGAAAATAATTTTCTATCCATCTTTTATCGAAAGACAAATAGAACGCATTCCAATCACCACTAAAAACATCGCTGGAAAATGAAGACGTCGAAACTCTTTAGCCCATCAAAACACCACTTAAAAGTCCAAAAATAATTCCCCGCTCCATTAAAACCTCCCGGAGAAGAAAACCTAACAAAACCGCAGAAAAATCCTCGTTAGTGCAATTCGCGCCGAATTATTCACTCCCTCAAATGAGAGAACAAAACCGAATCGTCTTGGAAACGGGAAAAAAACAGAATAAATAAAAAACGCCAAACAAGTCGCAGCTGCACATTTATACGGAAACACCTCGGCTTTTATTAATTGATCGATTGGGAAAAGGATGCCTTCGGGGAGTTCGGGTAATTGAAGAGAGAAAAGGCCGAGAGAAAGAAACTGTGAGAAGACGAATGCGGAAGGAGAGGAGTATAAAACGCCGTCCTTTCTCCATTTTATCCGAAATTTCCGCCCTCGGATGGCCCCCGAAATAAAATCACCCGGCACCGCCTACTCCGGGAGGGGTAGGCACATGCACGCTCACTATTTTGATGCTGCTTTCCCCGATAATCAATACGAACGAATGGCAGAAGGGGGGTTGAGAGGGGTTAAGAAAAGGATGAGTGCGGTGGGGGATGTTTCGGAAAGGGGGTGGGGCACGTGTTACGGCCAGAATGGCGTTAGGATTCGTAGAAGCCCTCCTTTTTCCCTTTTATATACATCGCAGAGGGAGAGGGATTCGTGGAAAAGG
This sequence comes from Pachydiplax longipennis, assembly GCA_036926295.1. Taxonomy (NCBI): domain Eukaryota; kingdom Metazoa; phylum Arthropoda; class Insecta; order Odonata; family Libellulidae; genus Pachydiplax; species Pachydiplax longipennis. Next base: position 37,801,721 of record JAVFKF010000009.1, on the reverse strand, counting down.
AGAATTTCTGCTGCCTTCGCAATAAAAATGGATTTCTTTTTTATACTCGAGTACACGACGAAACATTACGCGTCCTCCGAATCCGGGGAAGGATTCGTATATAAAAAAGAGAGGTTCTTATTGAAAAAAAGTTACGTGAAAAACCCGTCGGAGGAGGAAATATGGCTTGGAAATTGGCGTCTGGAAAAAAGTTGGGAGATTAAAAATTCGCTAATTCGCAGGTAGTGTCGCGGAGGAAAGGCGGAATGCGCGGATGAATAAATAAAAAATGAATGAATGAACGGGAGGAAATATCGCGATCCAGACGAAAGCTATTTATTGGGAGCAGACGTTTAAAAAAAAAAGATATATGAATGACTTTTCAATCGGATCCGACGATGCGGAAATATGGAGTGCGAAGAATTTAAATTAAAAATCTTAATGCGAAATATATTGAGTCGGGGAAAGAAAGAGCCTGTTAAAGTTTGGCGTGCATCGAATCCTGCTACAATGCCGTCGTTACCAAATACAATTTATGTAGACGGGATAAACGTGTAATTTAAGATTTGTAAGCAAAGATGCTACGGCAAATTATTATATTTAGGTTATTCGTTATTCCTAATTGAATTCCTAGGCTTAAAAAAATAGTCCAAGAAATATATGCTGTTCGTAGTTTATACTTTTATACGTTAAGTATGGCGCTCCACCAAATACAACTTTATATGATCATGTTTGCATTACGTTTTTGCACTATGTACATATTTTGCGATCGCTATCCTGAAGGCATTATGATAACCACTATCATTGAGTACCGTTTTCAGATACAGAAAGAACAAATTGAATATTTACACAGAATTTTAAGTATTGCAGGATTATTTTACTGGCAGGAAGGCCAATAGATCGGCGGTAAAAGAAAGAAATAAAACAGTATAAAACAAGAATATTGGATATCCAGGATAAGTATTGGTTCAAAAATAACTGGAGCTTGAATTGGCATTCATAATCATTTTAAAGAATGAATAATAGCAATCACAAATAGTTTCATAACTCTTATACATGCTATAATACAATGTTCATGAATCGGATTTTTCTTTACTCTCATTAATCCCTCAAAGACACAGTAAAAGGTGAGTGAGCATGACAGACTTCAATTCCTCAAAAACGAAGAAAATCTCGACCGAACAGAAAACAACACATCAGTCACATTAGCGAAACGGACCAAACGTAAATAAGCCTCAACGTCTTCCATCAAGAAACTTATTCGAACGAACCGAAAATTCCCCGCATTCACAAAAATTCCCCCGCATTTCGCGTCGGAGACGCAACGACGTTGCGAGAGATTAAAAAATTTTCCACGATACAAAAACCGTTACTCGGGGAACGAAATTACAAATTCGAAAGCACACAAAATAACTTTTACGTCACATAATCTTCCCGGAGGAGCGGAGGAGAGAGGAAAAAAAAACATAACTCCCGAAAGCCAAAATATATTGAAAAATCTCCGAAGCCCCGCCCACTCGGAAAAAAATACAGCGTCATCTGTTAGGCCCGAACTGAAGCACACATACACCGTCCGTGCTCACTTATATCAATCAATCACCGTCAGGAGGCGCTTTCGATCCGATCGCAACCAACTTTCTTATCACCGCACGCCCCCGTATAGCGAAGGAAGGGGCGGGACGGATTTTCTGGAAAAATGAATTCCGGCTAAGAATATGAGAGAAGACGAATAATGAATATTGGAGGAGAGGAGATTGGGTGAGATAAAAAAACAGGTGCGTAAGAGAGATTCGGGGAGGCGGTCTATGTACTCGGACGATAAGGGTGTTATAATTCCGGGAACGGCACCCAGCTTCCGTTTTATCTACGGCGAAAAACGGCTCCGCGAAAATATATTCCCCGCGGTGCGGAATTAATAAAAGATGGAGCGGGGAAATATATTGTTCGGGGAGATATTGGAAAAAGCTAAAAATGAAGTAAATCGAGGAAGAATTGATACTCGTAAAGTTCTAACGACAGGAAACGTGACCGTTACGCATCGCATTCTGCGTCTAATGGTTTTTTGCGAAGGAGGATATATTTACCCCGAGGAGAAATTACGGGAGAGAGATCCGGAGAGTCGGGAGCGCTCGGGGAAAATGAAGGGAGAGAATTATTGGTTCGAACTTCTAAACGCAAAGAGCCTAGACCCATTCTTCAAGTGAAAACTTCGTAAAAATTTCACCGTCTGAGAGATCGTAAATAAATGCGTGATAAATCCGAATGGAAATATATTGATCGAGTTTGATAAGAGGACCATTGACGTGAAAATGCGCTTCTCTTTTAGATTTATATCTCTTTTAGATATATGAAGCTATACTTAACATTAAAAATAATATGGAATCGATGACCCTAAATTCTAGTATTCACTGTCATGTTACTAGAGCAGTGAATGACATTCATGTACCGAAAACTAGAACTGAACTGAATAAAAAGGGACCTTATAATAACGGAATTAAGTTCTATAATAATCTGCCTCTGTCACTGAAAATAATTTCGGATGCTAAATTGTTCAAAGATAAACTCAAAAATTTTTTATAGAAGAATCATTTTACTCAGTGAAGGAATTTTTAGATTATAACAAATATGTAAAATATGGTATAAATGTATAAATGTCCTCTGTTTCTTTAAATATTATGTAAATGTAAATAGTTTCTGTATTTTTAAAGGTACATCAAGGTTATACATGAATATTTATATATCTATCATGTGAACGATTATGTATCTACTTACTTTGTATTTTTTGTGACGTATCCTCGCATGTATTTGCCTATGGATAAAATAAATTGAATTGAATTGAATTGAATTGAATTTGATGTACGCTTCGTTTTCTTGAATAATCACCCATAGATGTACTCAACCACAATCAACAAAGGTGACGCATTTGATAACATGTGTTTCGTTAATTTTAAAATAAATGATGTGTTCTAAAGTAACTAATGAACTATACTTGTATGAATGATAAACTAGAGAATATTAAATTCCCCTATATACTTAAGTAAACGATAGTTGGACCTAAAATAAAATAAAGATTAAATAAATAAACTCTGTAAATATAAATACTAACGAAGTAAACGATATAATAACATATATTTTTTGTACTATGGGTGACTGATAATTTTATATTGTAGTAAGAAATGTAAATCGGACTGTGTTGACTGAATATGTTTGAATATCTGATTTTATATTTTCTATATATTTTATGATTCTTATATTTTATGAGTTGCCACCGGACAGTTGTCCACTTGTAACTTGACATTGTAAATAAACAAATAAAAATAAAAGAACAATGAAAACCATCCGATTATCCGATCTACTTAGAATCTAATAATAGAAGAAATATTAGAATCAACGGTGTTTCTGCGAATACAGGAACGAACTATCCAAAAAAGGCGTGCGATCAATTCCAATAAATGCATTCTACATCATCGCGAATTCTATATAATCGCGCGAAAATGAGTCGTGTCGTAATTAATGAGCTGATAATCCCCTTCACCCAGAGAAGGACGGATTCCCATTCAATCCACAAAACAGATGTCACCATGAATAATTCACCGAACGGCGAACGATTAAACCGGAGAAATGATCCGGCAGAGAAGCGCGTACATTATTAAACGAAGATTAAACGTCCTCTTAAACGAGGACGCGGTCCAAATTCGAAACATTTTAAGCACGCCAAACCATCCTCCCAAAAAAATTCATAAAAATCCTCTCCCTTTCCCAAGGCTATTAACTCGATAGAGGTCGAAATCATGGAAAAACCATTAACGGGAAAGAGCGCAATAGCTCGGTAATGTGTACAGAAATAAGAGACGGATGGCACTTCGGGAGACGCGTCGGAAGGAATGGAAAAGGGGGGATTTTGGCGGGGTGGAGAGCAAAGTGGCAGCGGGGGAGAAGGATGATGAAGGGGGTGGAAAAAAGATGGCGTTAGAGAGGGGCGAGATAAGGGGGGAGGAAAAGGTTGGGTGATTCGGGTGGGAGTGGCACCCATGTGGAAAAGAAGGCACCAACCGCCAGCCACATACACACCGTCCCCACCTCTCGGATAGGAGAAAACTTCTCCCCCGACTTCCTCTATCCTCACTCCTAGCTTCTCCTCATCTATATGCTTCCTTACGTTCGTTATAAATATGTGTACGTAAATATACATTATGTACGCACGCACACCCACCTTCGTCCATCCATCAAATCCCTCTCCCACGCAGCCTCACTCCATCATCCTTCCGAACTTCCCTTTTTTATATTCCCTCGCTTCCTTCCTCTCCGCACAAACTCGCTATAGAATCTTTTCCTCGCCTTCTTTTCTTGACTCCTTTTTCCTCGCGTTGCTGCGGAGATGCGAGATTTCGAACGTTTCGAGCAATTAGCGCTGCAGTTCGTAGAGATTAAGACCGATTCCGTATCTTGCGACTCGGTGTTTCGCATGTAAGATGAGATGAGCACGTCGAAAAGTTCTCTTGTTAATTCCGATGCGTCTGAGGAATGGAAATTTGAGTCGCACATCAGTCTCGAATTCTGACGTATGCACGAAAGGAGGTCCTCGTAAGTTTTTTGATCTCCTTTCAGATAGGAAATCAGCTGAAGCGAAAATGAGCCGCAAATGCAGAGTGTATTCATGTATTCACAGCAAAAACACGGAAATGTCCGTTGTGTGATCTCAGAACACTGTCTTTATCGAGTGCCTATCAGGTATATTCGACGTAAAAGTTTATGATAAATCAACTCTTTCTCATAGAAAGTATTTATAGTTGATACGTCTTGTTTATTTCATTCGATTTATAGGCGTTTCATTTAGCAGACATATATGTAGAGATACATTGAATAGCTTTAAGATTATCGAAACTACACATTTCTGAAAATAATTATCCTTCCGTTATATTTCATTAAAAATTAACGTAAAAACTGCAATTTAGAGATTATAGAGTTTTGAGTACTTAAGAATTATTCCTATGAATTACTGAATGAAAAAATATTTCAATTGATTCACTTTCAAATCAATGTTTATAAAGCACTTCAATCACTACGCCACAGTGAGTAAGAATCGTGTATTAGGGAAATAAAATGATGCATATTCGGCCTGAGTTCAACTAATAAATACTGCCAACAAAATTTTTGATGAGCATTCGCGCATGTACGCGGATAAATATAGAGAAATAGCTAAAGCAAAATGGTTACTTCCTGTTCTTTTTTTACAATAAAATATCCGTCGTTTTCCTATGTTTGTGCGTATTTTATTTTGGTAAAAATTTTGAAATGACATTTTAAAAAATATTCGGTAAAGAATTATCTTGTTAGTTTAAGTATCATTGCATTATGATTCCCAAATTGCTTTTACCAAATCAAATGTTCAGGGGTATACGGTGATTAAATTTGAAATCTTTGTTAATTCAACTTCCAAACTAGTAACTTATATCGAATAAATAGATATTATCAGAAGAATCTCTCTTAAAAACTACGAGGAAATATCCCTTTCCTTTACTCCACCATCCACAGCGATATAAATTCATACCCACGCATGGAAAGTACAGTTTAACTTCCTCAACAAAAACTTCCATCCTCCTCTACTTTATTCTAACACCGCTGCACTCACCAGCTTTACAAATGATTACGCAAAGATAGCCAAGTTCGTTTTCCTTCTCCCTCTCCTATCGCATCATCCCAGCCTCTTCTTTAGAAAGTAGTATCCACCTTTGCTCCTTTCCATTCTTCTCTAGCAAGGTAGGGAAAGAATCTCATTTTACCTCTGAGCCAGACTACGTTGAAGCATCCTTCCTCCATCTTCCCCTCCATTGAATCGATATAAGAGTAAGGAGTAGGGGAAGGCCAAAGGGGATTAGAGAGGAGGAGCACTATGGGATGGAAAGAACTGCTAGAGATAGTTACGACGGGGATAAGAATTTCGCTAAGAAACTGAGATAATCCGCGCGTTCATTACCTCCAGCGAAGAGTTAAATATCCATCAAGTGGCTAATGACTTGTGCCAAGTGAAACCGCGACGATACCGGGCGATGATGATCCTAAAATGACACGGGAAACATGCTGTTTGCTGACTTTAACTGCCGACGATTAAGATTCGTTTGCATACGGTTGGGAGTCCATTGAGGGGATTAGTACAAATTTTCTGAGGGCCTGATGCCGTTTATACACGCTACGTTACGGTATTAAGAATACGATTTTGTATGAAGAGAGGTCGAAATGCCCGCATGGCATGTGAGGAAGATTACAATAGCTCAGTATAACGTTAGAAAGAGTCGATGTAAATTCAAATAGACTATTTTCTTAAATGATGTGAAATTGAATACAAAATGAACTCGATCGAAATTCCGTGGCTCAGATCCTAAAAAATGGAACACATTACATTTCGAGATGTATGACCAGGATAATGTAAAGGGATGAGGAGAAACTATACAATGCTCCAGCAATACCAATTTGAACAAGATGGTTTATGAAGTCGGTTGAGTTTCATGAATTCATCAAAACATGTTGAAGAAGATTTGTTTTATAATTTGATATTCCTAGGATATAGTAGATCTCTAAAGAGATCGTCTCTAAAAGTTTTGATGATATTATTGTCAAAGTTGACATTTAACAACAAAAAGCAAGATACACCGAGCTCTGATCTTCCTCCAAAGACGTCTCTAGGATTGTTTAAACATCTGCTAGAAAAGTAGCTACAGCCGCTAGAAAGTCACGTACAATAAACCAAGAATCCGAAGACTACCTCAAAATTACAGTCACAACTAACACTAACACAAGACACACTTAAAAAGATTGTCTCTAAAAGTTTTAATGATATCACTGTCAAAATGACATTTACCAATAAAAAGCAAGATTCACCGAGCTCTACTTTTCCACCATAAACGTCTCCGACATTTTTAAACACTTGCTAGAAAAGTAGCTACAGTCGCTAGAAAGATAGGTACAATAAACCAAGAACCCGAAGGCTACCTCAAAATTACAGTCACAAGATGAACTAGCACATAATTCCAACCCCTAAAACTCAAACAGCATTTGGGACCATTAAAGATCACGCAGGGGCACCGCCTGCTTGGAGACAGAAGCAAGAGAGCTCGACTTTCACATGCAGAAGCACCCCGGCAGGGGAATGTCTGGGGAAACTTGCAGCGACGTACGCGAATTTCCTCGAGAGAGGAATGGATATAAAAGATAGCACCCCGTCCACACATTAGGAGGGGGTGATTGAGAATAATGGCGCAGCGAAGGGGAGCCGAAGAAGCGAAGGATCCTTCCTCTTTCTTATGGGAACCCCGCGGAGATCCAGGGAGCGGCAATAACATCCTCCGCCATTCCGTACGACTTCCCTGCACACACTCCTGCTTTCGTTACACCGCCGATGCGGGGGTAGTGGCGTGAAAAAATAAATGGCGCAAGGCGCAAAATGTACGTGCTTCCAGGAAAGAGATACGTAATCGAAATGATCTCGGGGTGGAGGCGGGGTAAGTCTTTCGCAATAATGGGCGTAGTGACGCGCAAGTTTCCGGAAGATCATGAGGAAGGAAACGTTGAGATGAAGTACGATTTATTCTAAATATGACGAAAATGATTTACATAGAGTTTAAAAAATTCGAATAGAACTTTCATTGATGAGGTTAGGCCCATGCGGGCCTCTATTCCACCAAACATCGTTTTTTATGGTATTTACTAATATAAAATAAATTCAATATTCGTTGACGAGATTACTGTCTCACTTAAGTTGCTAAATCCTATAACCACGTTAACTGGCAAAGTATTTTAACTTTCTTTCCCAATAAGAAAGAATGTTACAATTATGCTATGGTATGGGATGGATAATTATGGGATGTTACAATATACTAAGATGTTTATACACTTTCTTGACCGCTGACATGTGTGAGGATCCTCAGAAACATACGCCAAATAAGGAGAAAAACAGTGAATCATATCTTTATCAGTTTTACTCGTTAGCCAAGAAATCGCTAAGTAGACCATTGGTAGTATAATAAATTTCTTAAGAAAATTTTAACAAATATCGAATAAAGATCTTATCTTTCAATTAAAGCGCTTTCAATAATATTTGCAGAAGAGATAATTAAAATGAATCGAGAAATTTTTTAGAATTAAACGTTTTGGGTAAGATATTGTTTCATCATGAAAGACTTCCTGTGATCGATCGTACCACCTTCGGATCAATGAGTGCATAAATATCAAAATAACATGCACTTTAATATAAAACAAATATATATTAATTCATTCATTTGCAAGTTGTGTAATATTTTTTGTAAAATTAGATCTGATGTAAACTTTTATGCTGATATAATGGGCTAAAATAAATAAATAACTATATGAACAACTACATTGAAATATTAAATATTGTAAACTTAAAAAATCATTATTTCGTACGTTGTAACTCCTACCATATCCAGACGAGTGTGCAAAAAGTAATTTTCCCTACTGCCACCCCGCAGCGAGGATTCACCTTGGCTGACATCTTTTGGAAAATGCAATACGTCTTACGGAATAAGTAAAGCTGGAGGTGAGATTCCGGAGCGTGGGCGGACGCTTATATTCCGCTCCTCAGTTAGAATAGGGAGGATGGAACCACACCCACGAGATCCCGAGGAAAAAAGCCATGAGAAAGAAGAGGACGAGGAAAAATTTCGTGTGTGCTGGTGTAGAGGGAAGGCGGGTGACGTAATGGCCCATGGTCGCGGAGACGACCATTAAATTAGAATTTTATGCATTGAAGTGCTTTCGGAGAGCGTCGCGGGTGCCGTAAAAAAATCCTCATCAGCTTCTGACAGCAAAATATGGAGTTCAAGATGGCGTCCGAAAAACGCAATAAAAATTCATGATGACGAGAGTTATTTCCTGCGAGAGATATATAAGACGAAAAATAAAAAAGAATTAGCGAATTTTCCCCGGAGTGGATTGAGCCTCTTGAGCGATGCCGTATTCTTAGCTGCACATAATCGCCGCCCGAAACGACCTCCATATTGCATCGTCACTGAAAACAAGGAGGCTATAAAAGGGGATTCGGTAATTGAGCGTAAGCAGAAGGGGTCGCCTTTAATGAGGGTTGGAGAGGAAACTGCTGTCGATGGAATCACCCGAATTAAAACCGCAACGCCTTCGGAATGCTCCGAACGGGAATTCATACTGATGTCGTTCGAGATTAGGTGAACGGCTTCGAATTAGCACGTAAACTAAATGAAGTGCAGTTAAATGCGTGCGTACCCTCTGAATCATCAGGTGCACAATTAAATTTTATTTTTTTGGGAGAAGAGAAATAGTTTTTTAGGGAGGAATTACGAGGGCTGTTCAAAAAGTTCCCGAACTTTATTTATTACAGCACAAATATTTCACTTACAAATTATTGCTCCGAGTCTCCTTAAAAGTACTCCCAACCCCAACGTATACACTTATCCGAATGGTATTTCCACTATTTAAAACAATCTTGAGACGCTTCTTTCGGACTGTTCATAAGCTCCTCCGTCGATTTTTTCTTTATTTCTCGAATGGTGGCAAATCTTTTTCCTTTGAGTGGGGTTTTTAGCTTAGGAAATAGGAAAATGTCACATGGAGCCAGACTTGGTGAATAGGGTGGTTGAAGAAGCACAGTGGTCTTGTTTTTGGCTAAAAAGTCACGAGTTGCTCGTGTTGCTCCTGGTCTGCTGTCATCAGGCGAGGCATGAATTTGTCCTCGACTCGATGCATCCTCAATTTTTTTAGTTAGGATTTCGTAGCAGAACCAATCGAGATGCCACGCTCTTCTGCAAGCTCCCTGACAGTCAAACGTCAATTTGCACGAACGAGATCGTTCACTTTTTCGATGTGGGGGTCATCTGTGGACGTTGATGGTCTTCCGGAACGCTCGTCGTCTTCCACTGATTGCCGCCCGTCTTTGAACCGTATAAACCACTCATAACACGCGGTACGTTTCATAGCATGCTCACCAATAGCCTTGGTAATCAACTCAAAAGTTTCCGTGAAAGATTTGCCCAGTTTCACGCAGAATTTTGCAGAAGAACGCTGCTCCTTCAAAGAGCTCATTTCCGCGGACCCGATTTTTCGCCGCACTCTACGATCATCTGTTCACATAAACATCCGTAACTAATGAACAAATCAAGATATCGACAAAGTGATTGAAGGTGGTTATTTGGGAAGTTTTCGCGGATACAACGCCTAAAGGCACATTAAAAAATAACCAACTGGAGGCACACTATAAAAAAAGTTCGGGAACTTTTTGAACAGACCTCGTATATACCTATAACATAGAATCTAGTAGCGTTGTTTTCCATTACGGAAAGTAGTAGATTTAGGCAAATAATCTTTTGTAGATCTATATAACTATTGTTTTCAATAGATGAAATAACGAGCACTCGCAGGAAAAACAGTACTACTTCACCTATTCCTATATCTATAAAGTATTAGATCATTTTAAAAGTATTATTAGATCAATCCGCACCCTGCATCCTAGTAACATCATACCCTATTCCTCAATTCCTATGTCACAAAGGAAATTTAATAAATATAAATAATAAATTTATAATACTATTCAATTATGCTTACAAAAATTAATGGTTTGAAAGGAAATACATTCATTACTAAGATAATTAGAATATCTTTAAAAAGTGTGATAAAGATTCCTTAAAAATTTATTATCTTAAATAAAATCGGTTTCGGAAGGCTTTGCAAGGAAGAAGTCCAAGACAAGGAAAAGAAAGAATAAAATAATAAACTGAAATGCGTATAGAGTTATTTTAATTCAACATTTCCTACTCGTTATCTCATTTTCAAAAATAGTATATCGTTAAAATATCGATAACAAAGTTTTGACTGAATTCCCAATCTAAGAAAGACCTCATTCATCGGAACAAGTGAAGCCTTAAATTAGACACAACACAAAAAACATCACTCCTTTTAAAATTAATCATTCCCACAAAAATCTTAGAATAAACAACAAACATCGACAGGGTCAACACCGCATTCTCAGCCCACAAAAAAGGACCTCAGAAAAAGAAACGGGGATAGCGCCAAAAAAAGAATAATATTAACAAGAGTCTCCTTGGGCGGGAGGAGAAAAAAAAGCAGCCGAGAAAGAGATTACGGAAGAAAAAGAGGCAATCCAGCTAAAGAGAGAGGACAAGTGTTAATAATAAACCCTCGGAGGGAGTTGAAAAATTAAAAGTTCGAAAAAATGAAGAGGAAAAAAAATGAATCGCGATGGTGGAAAAAAGCGGAATTTAAGGGGAAAATTAACGGTCAGAGAGTGGCTCTCTCGCTAAACACCCTCATCCTTGCCTCCGCTTCCTTATTTTTTCCTCTCCGCCCCTTCCCTCTTCTGCAACCCGCACATCTTCCAAGCAATCCCTTTCCCTAACCCCTTTCCCCACCCTCCCTAACAACCCCCGACTCATCTCCGCCGACCCTAAAGACCACCTGTTGAGTTCTAATTAATTTAATTTACGATGTCGCTCAACGGCCTTAAGTACGCCCGCCGCCCGATGTGTACATAAAGGAAGGGAAAAGAAGAGCGGAAAAAGAGAGAGAGAGAGGGATAAAGGTTAAGGATAGAGGGAACAAGGAGGAATTAAAGGAGGCTTAGAGGGGGGAGGAGTGATCGCGATTGGAGGTTGCAAAGCGGAAATTGGACGGGGGAATTAAAAAGGGAACAAAGAACTGATAGGGAATACGAGAAGGGGAAGGCAAACAAAATGAATGGAAGTATCTGGTAAGGAAGGGATAATTGTGACTTAATACACGGTGTGTAAGTCGAATTATCGATGGATTGGGAGGGAAAAGAAACGAGGATGATGAGAAGAAATCAGCGGGGGGTTAAACCATTTACACGTTGATCCCATGTTTAGCAATTGTAGAAATTGTACTACGAGGAGAATGATGTACTAAAGCCTGTATACGTTTGTGCTAAATTCTGTTAGTAAAAGTTTCCTTGTAAATCAGAGTGAATAAGAAAATTTTTACGAATTCTACTAATAATTTAATAATTTAAAGATCGTATGCTTCTGACTGTTCTTTTGCTAAGAAATAAAAAAATATTATTATTAAATTTTTTAAATTGCAATTTTCGGTGACAGTTATCATGGAAAAATAATCAAAGAAATGCAGTAAATACGTATATACAACGAATTAAATTTTTATACAAGTCAATTGTTTAAATTCTTAAGTAATTTCAACATATATTGACTATCCAATATAATGAATGAATTGTGGCTATTTATAAGTTGATTCAAATGAAAAAATCATAAGTATCAGTAGTAGACCTTCAATACAAGAAGAATAAGGAAAGAATCCACGGCAAAATAACAAAACACCGAATATAGACAGTCTAAGGAAAACAACCGAAGGTTAAATTTCGCAAAAAACGCAAAATCCCGAAGAAGAGAGAGACTACAATAATTAATTCACTCCCCTTTTTAGAACGAGCCCAAGGATTGCTTAAACACAAAAGGAGAGGAGTAAAAGAATAATTGGCCCTCCTAAAAGCCTAGATTTCGCCCGAAAAACCCACCCGATTTCATTGCTAAAGAGGGAATGGTAATACGTAATGCGGCGCGATATTAAAAAGCTAAGGAAAGAACGAGACAAATTCTCCCTCGACGGAGAAAATTTGTTTAACGCGAAAGATAGATCCGAGAGAGTAAATTGTTTGGGATGAGCCCGAGATGAGGTTTTGTCTATTTCGTCGAAATGAGAAAAGGCCGGAGAACAGAGAGAGAGATGCGCGAATCGAACGGAAAGGGCAGAAGAGCCATTTCGAGAGAAACACGGAGAAAAAGAGAGGCGGAAGAAAAGGAAGAGATAGACCTTTTCCCGGGGGGATGACGCAGGCGTCTCTTTCCCACCACCCACAAAATGTAAAATGCAGAGAGTACACAGAGAGGAGCTTTTTTATACGGCGGAATAACAAACGAAGTGGGGAAGTGTATTACGAGGCCGAGGGAAAGAGAGGGAAATAAAAATGAGATGCGGGAAAAACTGAGGAGTGAGTCTCACTTCCAGGCGACTCCGGATAAAAATCTCACCTCTCTCGGAAGGCTTACACAATAAACAAAACACACCCTCCGACAATGAAGGACCGCGTTGTCTCCGGTCTCCACCCCCTTGCTCCCATTCTCTCCGCGGAATAAAAAAATCTCTTTTCTCCCATTCGTTTGCGTTTATAAGGGGTTGATTGGGGCTCATTTCCTCCCTCCCTTGGATCCCACTGTACCATTTAATGCCGATAATGAGTGGCACGCAGTTCTGGGCGGTTCGGGGCGTGGCAGAGGGAGTCGGGGTAAATTGGACGCGGTGGGAGTGGGGAAAAGTCTCATTTCGTAGAGGCGGGTTCTGCGAGGGAGGGATCAAAAAGTGAGAAAGAAGACGGCGCCTCTGGGGAAGGAATGAGACACACGGGGTGTACGTGGAGGACGAAGGGGGAAAGGGATTTTTCGGGAAGAAAGTGAGGATTAAGGAGTAGACAGCGGGAAAATACACGTGACGTGAGGGTATGCTAGATATGAGGGAAATGGCTCCGGAGGCGAGGAATATAAAGTGAAAAATGGCGGGCGGAATGGGCGTAGAAAAATGCCGAAGGACTAGAGTGGCGTAGGTGATGGAATGAGATGGGGAGGGCAATGAGAGCAGAAATTTAGGGATATGAATTCGGGGAGATAGGAAAGGAGAGATATTAAGCGAAGGAAAAATCGGGAATAATGAGGCGTGAGAAAAGAATTGATGTTTTTCCCGCAGAGGAAAGAGGAAATGAGGAGAACTGTGAATAACGTGAGAGGCTGTCATTTATTACGAGGTGCTGTTTATTTGATAATAAATAAGGAAGGGCATTACGCGCTTTACTGAAAATTTGAAGGGAAAAAATGCTTTCGCTGTTTCTGCATTACAGGGCGAGCATATTAGTTTCCAGTATTTATTAATTATTCATTTCTTACGTCATCAAAAACTGCATCTAATACATTGAAATGAAAACTCCGCGATGAAAAACTTAATAACGACGCATATTTTATATAAACTTTATGAAGATATCTTAGGACTGTGTTGGGGGTATTTTTAATCAGAAGGCCACGTTTACCACTCGGTTGCTTGAGATAGGCTACTCATGAGTAGTGTGTTGCCTATATTCGGAAATTTTAACATCGAAATTGTATTTAAGAAAATGAACTCATTAGCTGAGTGAACTAAAAGAAAATGTTTGCCATATTATTTTTTACTTAGTGGGATTACTAGGAGAAATTATTTTATTGCTGAATAAATCACAGATGGGCCATGCGTAGTTTCTCTAATTCAGCACCCTATGTCCTCTCCGGTTTTAGTTGTATCCTGGAAGTTATTCAACGTGCATGATACTAGAAACGGTTCATTTTTCCAAACAGACATCCCAATAGTACTCTATCAAATAACCTAATTTCAATAAACTAAGTGGATTTAGTATCTTCGATTTGGTAGTAATAAGGAAAGACAATTAAGAATCGCGAGGGCATATAATTCCAAGTTTATGAGCCACCATTGCCGAGATTTCAAAATTAATGGACGTGCTTGAGTGAAAATAATATAACCTGAAATTTAGATCACTGCGTTGCTGGAAAAAGAAAAAATAGCAAACTTCTAAAGCAGTAGACTAGGCTCTCAGATTTTAAACCAAATATTAATATGTGAAAAGAAAATATAATATTATAATCTCCTCTGTCGACCAATGCCATTGCTGAATCCGAGCTCACAGGTTTCTCAATATGAACACACTGAAAATTTAGGCGCGTTTAAAAGTAATGTTTTAATTTAATGAAAGAATTTATAGAGAGGAGAACATTTTATAAGATTAAGGAACAATTTTATGAACAATTACGAACAACTTGCAGTGACGAATCGCAAAGACAGATATAATTTCTTAATCAGGCTCTTAATCAGTGTTTCTAAATCACGTGAACGGGATTTTAAAATGATGAAGCGATTGTAACTGCCTTTCATTGAGCAAATGAAAATCTACGTATGTACTCTATGAGATGTCTTCGGTGTGAGGCAGGAATTGCATGTAACATGACTCTACTGCCTTAATCGGTTACTGCTGCGTATCGTACGAGTATGTCGAGTAAATAATGACGGAATTCCACGTCTCATTTGTTACATTACCTATCGGTTGATTTTGTGAGAATCGAGTGACTTGCAATAAGAATGGAACTCATTAATTTTTGCTTTCCGTAGAGAATCAACGGGCAGTAAAAATATATACTATTATGCTATACTAAGCTATATAAGCCATTTATACTAAAATTTTGGCAGTAGTTGTGTGGGTATGTTTGCTTATAACTCAGACTTCTTTTCATGCATACACTGTTCTCCGATCCCAAACGAGTAAAAGCGTTCCCAGAGACGTGCACGTAAAGTTCATTTTTTAACGTCTGTAGACTCTATTCCTACTTCAAAAATAAATAAAACGAATAATGGCACGACAACAAAGCATATTTCAAAACAAAGAAATTTTATAAAGATTCTTATTTTTATCGTCGCATATATATTTCGGCGTTACACTAGGAACTTATATAGGATCGAACATTTTCGTTTTCGATAAGCTATCCGTTGGAACTAAGCTAAGATGAGAGATATTGATTCCTTTCCCTACATATAGGACCACTATATTCAAACCTACTTCTGTATTTTCCATTGAGAATCAACGGGCACATCACCCAGTAATAACTCCGGAACGAAGATAAATGATGCCCGAACCACGACCTTTGTGCACACCTATAGAGCATCCTCCTCAACGCCACCTTATCGCAAACCGCCTTATAAACACATCAAACCCCGCAATGACGTCACCTCGAAACACGAACCCCAAATGAAAATTCCTCGCATCATAATAGATTCCATCTTTTGTGGAATACTTTCCGCGTCGGAGGCCTCCTTCGGCGGACGAATAACAAGCGTAGCGCCGCGATAAAAGAACGTCGCACATGCGAAAGAGAGAGATGAGAGTGGTACCTCGAGGAAGGAGAAAAAAGGGCGCAAAGAAGGATAGAGGAGGGAAGGGCAACCAAGGAGAAGATTAGGTTGAGGAGACGGGAGTGCTCTCTCGCGGAGAGAAAGAAAAAATACATAAAAGGGGAGTTTTTAAGATGGGGAAAACGCTGGGGGATGCGAGTTTCGTTCGGGGGGCGGGGCGGGGGGGGAACCGGGACGGGATGTTTCGCTCTGGAAGCAATAAGTCTTCCCCAGAAAGGCTGGGGGAGGAGGAATTACAGCGGGGGCACCCGACGGCTAAGGCGGAATGGAAGGGAATTGAGGAATCAAGCCGCCCAGAAAAATGAGTGTTCACCAAGGGGAAAGGGGGTGGGGCCGGGATGTGGTTAGCGCGCGGGGGGGAGGAGGTCGCCTCCGGAATGGTGGGGCGCCCCGCCCCGTTTTATCCCCGGGAAAAATTCGGGACGCCCCCCCACCCGCGGGAAGACCCTCGCGACCTCGCCCTCCCATCCCATACGGGAGTTACGCATCGTGAGGTCTTTGGGAGGAAAAAAATGGGGAGGTTGGAAGTAGGTGGGAGAGTGAAGGCGGTGGAAAAAGTTGGAAAAATATATGGGATTGGAAAGGGCGAGGGTGGGTTGACGGGAGAGGCGGGGATTGAAAATAGAAAAATAAATTCCGAATTACGTACACGCCGAAGGTTCGGTTATCGTCTCTCGTGATGTACCGACGTGAGTCACGTCACGGGGGAGTGAAAGGGGGAGGTGGCGGGGGGAAGGCGGGCGATTACCGCGGAAATGAATTGAATCGTTAGGGAAACTTGGTGGTTCGAGCACGGCGTAACTATACCTTTAAATATTAATGTCGAGAGAGGCTCCCGAAAAAATGGATGGAGGATTAATGAGGGGGATTTTAGGATGTGGTTCGAGATGAAATAACAAGCAATTTGGGCGAAAGATGTATTAATAAGAGGAACATTATTTTCGGTTACCAGGTAACGACGATGAGAAATGGATTCGGAAGATAATGATGACTGATCTTGTTTGGAGATTATTTATATCGAATCGAGAAGAAAATACAAGTCTCGTATTTATAAGGTTGCCTTCATTATAAGACAGTTTTAGCAAAGAATATGACAACAGAGAGAAGTAGATGAAAACATCACTAAGAAAAACCTAAATTATATAATGACAATCTTTTACACAGACTCGAACAATAAATTCAATAGATATTTAGCTGTGTGATGCTTGGAGTTGCTGCTTCTGATGTTTTTACGTACATCTCACTATCAACTTTTCCGTAATACCAATACGGATACCTACATCTTTATAACCGTATTTCACGTATAAGCGAATTTTTCGTCAATTTCTTTCGAACCCACGAATAATATTCTATCAAGAGGTCATCGTATCTTGTTGAAGACAATGTTGTCAAAAGATTAGCATCCTGCGGAATTCTTCATCATATATCTCGAAATTTTACTAAAATCATTCAGTAGAACAATTTCTATTGTTAGCCTGACGATATGATTAGAAAATATATCACATATGGGTATAAGTATTGTTTGAAAGAATCCGTTTATGCACAAATTCGGTAATACGTAATCTGAAAATCATACAAAGATCCCTTCAAAGATGAGACGAAAACTCAAGCATAAATATCCCATTTAAAATAAAGGTTCGATTCATCCGCACCTAAATAAAATCTTTTATCACCCATGAGTTTAAGAAATAAGAACAGAAATAAAAGATGAATGTGATTAACGATTCGTTTGCTCTTGATAAAAATTAACAAACCAATTCTCTTGCGCATGAAACCCTATTTCGATCCCGAATACCTAAAAGCAAGGTATGCATGCATATCTCAAAACAGGGAACCCAACATGGCGGGGGCGGAAGGCGTAAAGAAAGGAACGCCATTCTAACGCAGTATATACCACTAGGAAAGAGCGCATTAAAACCAAACCTAAAGTACGCAATGTTAATAAAAACTCCCGAGTAGAGAGATCGGGGGGTTCTCTCGCGAGTAATATAAGAACTGTAAAAGAGAATAACGGAAAGGAAGAAATATATATAAGAGAGGTGAACGACTGCGAGGCTTAGCAAAGTCCTGGAAGATTCTTCCGCGGAGGAGAAAAAGGAATAAAACGGGAAAGGGGATAAAATGGAAAAGGGGAGAAAATGTTAGGATTTGGGGCGGGGGATCCTTTCTTTTTTATTTCATGGGCGTCTTCCATTCGATGCCTCCCCACCCCCAAAGCCCACAGACGGCTCAATCGTAAGGGAATGGGATGTAGCGAGGGGCTGGTGAATGGAGGCGAAGAAAAGTATAGGGGATGCGGAAGAAGAATGCAGTGATGAGAAAAGGTGAAGGAAAAGGGATTCGGACAAGGAGAAAAGGCGGCCGAGAAATAAAGGATAAATGAGTGGGTGGAAGTCGAGAAATGACGAGAGGCGTCGAAAATAAAGGCGAAATCAAAGGGTTCCAACAAGGCTGAAGCAATAGCGCCGCTACGGAAATCCATTCCAGCGAAAAAATATTTGTGAGACGCCTTTTAGCTGTAACTATGTAAAGAATCTAAGAATGAAAGGCCGTAAAATTCTCTTGACTTTGAAACCGACTTTTTTTATTCGTAAAATGGTTACATTCTTGAATTACGACTCCTACAACTCTCGTCTCGCTGCCTCTTGAAGTTGGCAAAGGATTCAAGGACATTAACTATGCGTTTATAAAATATTCCGAAATTTCGTGATTCCTCCGGCAAGTAGCTCAAAAGCAAGGGAGTTGAACACTGAACAATAAAACAAACATAAATGAATCGTAACGATCTTATACAACACGTAAGTACAGAAAAATATGTTTTCATCGAATTAAATCGAAATCAATGTTTTTATAGAGTTAAACATATTAAATTTGCGCACTACTAACCATGACACAATATTTTCATTACTCTCACTTTGTATGTACATAGTAAACATACATACTCACTTTATATGTACTAGTAAAGATCCGACGAAAGAAACAAAATAACGAAGTTGAAACTTTACGAAGAATGTATACTTTTTTTGATAAGATAAAATGTTGAATGGAAATTAGCGGGACACAGTTTACCTGCGTTTCCGATAAATGTTTTGAATAATCCACCTATAAGATGGAGAGCACCAAATAACGGCCACATAAAAGGAATTAAAAACATAAAAGATACATAATGCAACATCAAATAAGAAGGTTGAATAACATAAACATAATAATTAGTGCTAATATACGTTGGCAACGGATTGCTTGTTCCTTTACAGAATCCTTAATATTACCGCTATCCGCTGAAGTTAAGTTTTGTATTCGTCTCCAGATTCCTTTAGATGTAAAAAGTGATTATACACAGATTTGCATTTTCGCTAATATGTCTCTAGATATATCCTGAAAAGTGGCAAAACGTCACTTAATTCAGAAAAAAATCATCAGGGCTCGAATTCGCTCTTATGGTGATATTATAGACTGAAAAATTGGATGAATTACATATATAATATGAGTTTTACGTCTTTCACCAACTAAGGGTCATATTGTTTTGATATATCAATTAGTCAAATCTGTTTTGCTACGAGTTAATAGAGAATGAATTACAGATGATGATATTGATAAAATAGTAAAATAAACGAAAAGAAGTAGAGAAGGATAACGCCATGCTGACAACAAAGACCGAATGAATCACCTTAAGATGACTTTAAAATAATCATCAATCCATCCTCAGGTTACCGAGCGACAGTTAAACAAACAAAACGCAATAGTCGCGGAATGCCATCGGGACCTCCCACTGGATATTGTTAAACCAGAAAAGAAAAGAGGACAGAATAAAGGGACGGGGATTAGGGAAAGTAGGGGAAGGAATGCGAGAGGAGCACGCGGAGGCAGTATTTCCGCAGAGCCATCACGCAAAGGGGCGAAATAACGCAGAATTCGGAAGGGAAAATGGGAAGGATTTAGAGAGAGCGTAGAGAAGTGTGGGAGGGGGTGAGATAGAGAGGGTTAGATTGGACGGGAAAAAAAGAAGCATCGGATATGGGGACAGCGGGGGGATGGGCGGGAGTATTAAAGGAAAAATGGCCGGCACCTATTCTGGAGACGTTCATATATGAGAAAAAATGAGATAGGGCATTCTGGGAGCGCGTGTTAGGGGGCGGCGATATCCCTGACAATGGCACGGGGCGTTGATTCCCAGTCACATCCCCTCTGACATCATTTCCGCCCACCTCTCCGCCAATAAACCCGTGGAAACTAAAATAAGGGATTGAGAAAGGGATCGTAAAAAGTGTGGGAGCATGTGAGGACGGGAGGGTTCCAAGCACTCAATTAAGGGCAAAACGCTAAGGGGTCGATTAATGAGTCGAGTTTGTAGCGGTGTTAAATGATCGGAAAATATCTCATCAAACGAGAAGTTTGTTGTTTGTGTTGGAGCAGAGGGGGAAATGACACGGAGGAATCGCGCGGTTCTTAGTGTTTTAAGCGCTTTCGAACAGCTCGTTAAAAGGTGGAGAGGTTGGGAAGTGTTCCTTGAAAAGGAGAGGTCATGCCGTAGCTGGATGATGGACTACGGATGATTGCTTAAAGAAACATTTGAAGACCTTTTCTTGGTTACTCGTAATATTGTTCGACTCGAGATGGGAGCCGTTGTGAATGTGAGACAATTACGCTCTGAATCCTCATGTATTATTTCTTAAACATCTGTTTTCGGTCACACTTGATCAAAACATACCCTTGACACATCATATTAAAGAGAAAGTTTTCGACTTCCTGTTGAAATAGATTAACAAATGAACAATGCATCGTTAGGTAAAAATATCGATTAAATTTGGATTTGCCACAGAGTTTCGTTGCTGGATGTGTAAGTATCGATATCTATAGACACAAACGAGGTAAATCGAATGGGACATTGATACAGGCAATGAACATATGTATGTTTTAATGTTTCTGTATTCGTTTCTAGTGATTAAAGTGTTTGTTGAAAGACATATCGGTAAGGAAATGGAGTAACAGTGTTCGCCTGCGGAATTTTCGCACGGGGTAAATAGTCTAAATAAAATATACCCTAGGTCGATCGCAGCCAGATTTATGTTAAAGGACACCGTATGAAATATAAATTAATTTTCGAATTAAGGTAACATAAAAGTTTTCTTAATATTCATTATTTCGTTTCCGATCAGTCTTTCTTCCCTCCCAAACTTAAAAACATCATACACAGTGGACTTTTCTTTTACACCTTGTAATCCTAGTTAAGAAAAAATAGAATGATAATATTTGACACAGTTTTGAAAACTACCGTCAAATTAGAAAATATCTCGAAAAGTTAAATCCACCAAAACAACAAAAATTTAGAAATTTCAGAAATAATTAGGCTAATAATAACTAGAAAATTCCTTGATGCAAAACGATTAATACCTTTGCAATAGTTCAATATTAAAACAAAAACAACGTGAAAAAATCAACATCGAGTATAATTATGCCCAAGTTAAATAACAAAATAATACGAGAACAACTAGACATATGTCAAAAATTTCTTACCTCTAAATTTTCGTCGAAGATTCAATTTTTCTATATATTCTCGAAACGTTTGGATCCCCATTAAAATTCATCTGACGTCCAAACTGCTATGGCAATCATAGAGGGATCTAGAAATTTCCCCAGGGAGCAAGTTTTACCCTCTTAAATTGGAAGATCCTCCTCGAGGGGGGAATATTATTCATATTCCTTTTAACAAGCACCTCGCTTAGTAATTTAAAAATTCCGACAAATCTGTTAATCGGTAAATGAGCCAGAGTAGGACCCTGAATCGACGACAAGTAAGATACCGGACGTTACCTTAGTGTTAAAAGCAGATACTCCAAAAACCATCAATAAAATTGTTACCTTCGTGAAAAATAAATACAAAACAGAGATATTTACTTCTATCCTACAGTCTGTAAATCATTCATGGGAATTCTGGAAAAGATTAATAACAGTAATTAGTTTTATATATGTGTAATCTTTACTCTCTTCCTTAAAGTTTGAGGTATTGAAGATATTTCAATTACGTTTTGGCATATAAATATTTGAGTTGGTTTCCATATTAATATAATCTCATATCTATCTTAATTTTCGATAATTTTTTTATCTTACAATTTTATTTATAATCGTCAGTTGTGCGAATTTTGTCATAATTGTGGTTTAGATTACTGGCCTGTATTTTTGTTTGTTTATTTATTTAGATAAAATTTTCTAAATGTTAAGAGGTAGCGCCTCTGGTGAGTATCGGTTGGTTTACTGAATGTCTTCATAAAAATTGCTTACGTTCAGCTGATCTTTGTAACTGTATGGATGTTGTAAATCAATGTTTACGTTTTATCGTGTTATTTGTTTATCTTTTATATTACACGATGCTATGAGTTCCCCATATAATTAGATGTATTTATTGAAGTATTTTCAAGTTGATTCCGAGGATTGCACATTGAATCCTTACCCTCTGCACGTAGTTACAATTGCAAGGATTACTTAAAATAAACGTAACACTACAAGAAACATATAGTGCGAACGTGAAGGAAGAAAGACGAAAACTTCAATCCCGTAGATTTTTTTTCACGTTCCTTTCTTCCGAAAAACCATTAGTCAACGGAAAGAGACGCCAATATTTCAAAATATGATTTCATTTGGTTTACGAAAAAATCCCCCGTGGAAAAAAAATGAATAAACCCTCCATCGAGGCGCACTTCAAAATTAAAGCGCGGAGGAGAAGTTCTTTTTCGTGCGAGGAAAAAATAAAATAAACATGAAAAATCGTTCCGGAGGCTGGAGGAGGAAGCCCGAAGAAAGAGATGGCGACGACGTCCTCGCATAAACCGTCTATTGCAGTGGAAGGAAGTTCGAATTGGGAAGAGGGAGTAGAAAGAAGACGATAGAGATTCTATTAGAAAGCCCATTCAAATCGCTGATTGAACCAGGAGTTCGAGGAGGGAGGAATGGTTTTGGGATTTTTTTCTGAAGGAGGGATGTGGAGTTAGGAGATGAAAAAGGCGACGAGTCCCGTGGGGAAGCTTTGGAAAAGGGAACGGAGATGTGGACAGTGCCGGTAGCGGAATGAGCAAGCACGGAGAAAAAGGGACTCGTTCCCCATGTACCACGTCTCATCCGAGGGGCTGAAAGATTAAAAACATTCCGCGCTCGATATTTTTGATTCTTAAACCGATTTGGATTACGGGAAATCTATCGATCTTCAGTCGCTGTTGAATAAATCGGGATTCGTAGGGATATAACGGTGGGAAAATGGCGATTCAAAAAGTCAACAAATTCACTGAAAAATGAAGAAATCGCAGTAATATATGATAACAAGGAATGGGTAATGGGTGGTTTTGCACGTAAGGGAGTGCACCCAGGAAAAATCCCAAGGGAGAATAGACTTGAAAAAAGTCCGCCGGGACCGGGAATCGAACCCGGATCTCCCGATTGCCGGTCCCGTCGGACTTTTTTCAAGTCTATTCTTCCTTGGGAGTAATATATGATGTCAATGTTTATATATTATTTCTAAACATCTGTCTCGATGACCGGCACTTTTCTCCCTTCTCACTCCATCAAAACATACAAATGACACACCATTTTAAAGAGAACTTTTTCCGTTTCCTGGTAAATTATGGAGCAACAAAAGATAAATGTACCATTTGGTCAAAAGATCTAGCTAATCTATGAATTGCCCATTGAGTTTTGTAACCGGAGTTATCGATATCTATCGACACAAACGAGATACATGAAAACGAGCACTCACACACTATTTTCCTACCCAAATACATTTCGACTGACACTCCAATCACTAAAAACGAATACAAAAACACTAAAACATACCTATAAAACACACCTTAGGGTATAAAGAAACTATTTTCAAATTAGTCGGGGGAAATCATCACAGGTTAGTATTAATAGTGAAGCATACCAACATTAAACTATAATAAATTTTATAATAGAATACTATACGAAACACTCTCCGTTGCTACCCTTCGCTATACTGTGTTCCTGTTTCACTACTCAGCTTTGACGCTTAATACTGTCAGACTAAATAATAAATTCCAATGTAAGCTACAAAATGTAATTTAATCGTCAGGTTGAGGAACACCGTATATGGACGACCTAGAACGAGACTGTTCTTGAAATAGGGAGAATCATATATAGGATTTCATTTCAGATTACTGCCTAGAAACAATGGAACGCACTATAGTAGCATGTTTATATGTGCACTATGAGACCTAAAAAATATGTGCACTCTTAAAATGAGAATGGATGCAGCTTTTATGGTCTTGGAATAAATGTGAGTGAAGTTAAAAATACTCAATTAAAGAAAATGTTTCACTAAAATATTGGAATGTCTGGGACATGAACCCAGATCCGAAAGTTATTCTATTGTTTCCAAAATATTATCCAGACCAATATGGTGGATTTCTGGTGGTATTACATCACTGGCATCTTCAAAAGCTACGATTGTAAATAATGCAATTACTCTGAAAATGAAACTAGCTACAGAAATAGAAAATATTCTACTAGGGTCAAATTGTTGGATAGAAATTCCTATAGATAGTCATTCTTCCTGTTTCTCAATTTCCTACATAAAACGATAAATTAATTTTCTTTGGATACTACTACCATGCTATTAAAATCCATAAATACCTAGGAAAAGGATATCAGAATCACTCAAGAGTGGATGACTAATACATCCTCTGCGTTGGAATAACATTCGAAACATGTGGAATAGATGGTCTAATGATATATACACATTTATTTCATTGAAGTGTTAGCCAAATAACTTCAATCGAAAGCTTCTATTGATTCAACGCAATCTTTTTATAACACTGGCATTAAAACTGATATTTGATCTGTATCACTGAATATATTCACGAGCATATAAAATTAAATCAGCTTAAAATCCGCTTTGGAATGCCTATCAAAATGCCTTAAATCAGCTTAAAATCTGCTTTGGAAAGCCTAAAAAAAAAACTAAATCAAAACAAAAACTTGACAAAATTGGTGCATTAGGATTCATAAATGCGGTCCCGTTAATAATATTTACATGCTATGACAAATAGGTTTGACAGGCTAATAGATAAGCCTAATATTTTCATCAAATGCTAAGGGTAGATACCTTCAATTAAACCGAGTTTTCTCCCCAATTTCATCCTGCTGTCGTCGCAGAAAACGAAGGGAAAAAGTACAGAATAAACAAATCTCGACAAATAAGCAAATCTCATTCCCTGTCTCAATTGAATATCATGCGGTTTTTACGGTAATAAGGAAAGAGGGACAGGCAGTAATTGAACTGTAACTTTGAACTGTAGACGAATAAACAATGGAAGCACGGAGACTAATTAGTGTGTGCCTCTACTTGCTTTTGAATCCGGAATGCCATGATGAAAACAGGATATTTGTCTCCGCGTTTTAGAAATCTTTCCCTTGAAAAATTGCGTAATTAGGAAATCGAAATCTGACCGAATACATTCATAGCGGGATTTCAATTAGGGAAATTTCATGGAGGAAAGCAATGCAGTAGTCAAGTATGATTAACCCAATCGTTTAGATAAAATAAATTCAGGTGCAATAATAAATTTCAAAATGTTTTATCGTAGTTCAAAACCTACCGAAAGATTACTGAAAGAACATGAAAACAAAGAATGGGTAATAACCGAGCAGAAAAATAGTAAGGAAGAAGTGAAACTGAAAATATTCGTGGGAAATAAAGGCACCTGAAGCAAATTTCGATTCTGATCCGTCTTCGTATCATACCTATCAATTTAATTTGGACTACATTAATTTGTGAGATCATTGAATTTTGTAACATCTGAAATTTCTAATAATGACCGAGCTGGAGAAAATTTGCGAAATTCCACAAATGCGAATGCAGAGAAAAGGGTCAAATAATTTACTTCAACGAGATGTTTCTATTCAATATTATATTTTTATTTAAACATGTGATAAAATTTTACCTTACGTTCAATTAAAGGAAATTTTTATAAGAATTTGCCTAATCAAATTATAATAAGACAAGTATCAGCCCAGTACCTAGGATATCTAATCAAAATTAGCAGCAATTAAATCTAATCTAACTTGGAAGATTAGCTCCGAAAGGTAAGAATTGAAAGAGATGCTAAAATTTAAAATAACCGTAACCTATAGTTTAAACAATATAACACGGAAGAATATATTAATGAGTTGATGGTGCCGATTAAATAACATGAGATTAGAAATATTCTATTGTTCTTTAGAACTTCAATGACAGTATTTATTGATTTAAAATTAGAAAGGAAATGTAAAATCTTTGATTCTACCATCATTTCGTGAGGTCTCTCGTTTTTATGAAAAAATTAAGTAATTAAATTATGTTTCGCAAATCCCATATATCTAACCTTGAATCTTCCGCGAGAAAGGAGGCTGCGGTCAAGAGTGCGTATTTGTCGAAACTAAATATGAGACCTGATGTGCAACAAGAGACGATGGAATGATCTTAAAGAAAGATTAATGAGTAGTACCTGTTCAACGGATAGATACATGACGGAATTGTCAAAAACCAATTTTTTTCTTAATTTATAAAAATTCGAAAAATGAAGGACTAAAGTTTTAATTATTAACAATGGAGGGAAATTGCGTTTTAAATGCAACGAAAAAGAAAAAAACTTCTATGAAACCCATACGCTAATTACTATTATAAATATTCCGAATATTTTAGAGTTTAAAATTTAAGAAAAAAATTGAAATTCGCATCCTAATTACCATAAAAAATCCTAATTCAGAATTATCGGATGCATAACCCTTTTTAATTAACGCGTTGAAGCACATATATCTCAAAGAAAAAACCTAATCAAATAAAGGAAAAACCAAATTTAAGTCACTTAGAATCAATAAAAAAATCCAATAATCAATACCAGAAGACGTCCACCAATCAATCAACACCTGGACAAACAAAAGTAATTAAGACCATTCAGAGCAACAGTTGCTATCGATCCACACCACAAACTTCACCAATCAGGCCACATTGTAGGACGAAGACGCTTAATTAATCGCAAAACTTTCACTGAAACACTTTCACACATCACACAGCAAGTTAATGGCGTCGCGGAGTCCCACGGTGTACCATCCTGGGTCCTCTGATCTGTACCGATGCTTCGCTGGTACTGTTCATCTCCCGCGGCCGCGATGAGCATAGGCAAAATAGCAGAGGAAGGAGGAGGTGCCGGAGAGGGACACAAGATAAAGGGGTGAGTGAGACTCATATAGGCCACCCCTTTTTTCCTAACCCTTTGTGGCCTGGGCGTCGAGGCATAAGCAAGAGGAAAGGAACACCTCCGAGGGATACGAGCTGATCTGCATATGTGTGTGCATGTATGCATGGGGAACCCCTATTATTTCATTTGGGGATGCCCCTCTCCTAACCAGTCTACTCCTCCCGACCACCCCAAAGGGTTACGTCAGGAACTCCCGTGTGACAATGGGACTAGGCGGCATAACCCTTTGGCAACCAAACTATACTCTCTTTCCCATCCTTGAACCTTCTGTCTATTCCTTCTGACACTTCACGCACACCCCTTTTCCCAATCCAATCTTTACCCTCCTCATCCGTGACCTCTTACCACTCGACCTCGGCTTCAATCTCTACGTGCATCTCTACCCCCCTCTCCTATTTCTTACCTTCTTCGGTTATGCCTGTGCATAGTTTATATAATTTCGGGAGGGTCTCGAATAAAATTTACCCCCCAGGTGGAAGAGATCCTCTTTTTACGCCGGTTATAATAAGTGTACAGGGGGCCTTCGGAACCGTGGATGTTAATTTTCTCAGCGGTGCATCGCAGTTAAAAACGGCATTTAGGAAGAGGGAGGAAATAATGCGTGAGTGCTTGGAAAGTAATTTTTAAACATAGTACTGATTGAAGTAGAATTGAACAGTTGAAGTAGCTACAGTTTATCAATGCTCTCCCGTTCGAAAGCTTACTTCGAGGAGGTGATTTGAATCACATTGACAGAATTTCGATTCGGAATATTTTAAAGAAACTCCCACTGGTTCCACTAAGATGAATCTTATTCCATCTTAACGTGAAAATAAAATAAATGTGCCAAAGCTTAAGTTGGTGGAATTCGACGCACGTGTTGAAAGAAATTAATGCCTACGAAAATTCCACAACAGTTTTATTTCCGCTAGTTTCATCAACGAGTTGACATCTTCAGGTGAAGCCTAAACTCGTTAATAAATGTAAAAATATTTGTGAGAAACAGTATATAAATAATATTGAAAACGCATTCATGATGAATTAAGGAAATAAATTAGTTTTGATAAGAGATTAGCACAAAGAATTGTTACATTACTATTAAAAATTACAAAGATACTTAATTGTCAAAGATAAGATATGCATAAATTCAATTAAATAACCGAGCATCATCAACTTAACTCAAAATACGAAAGATAATAAATCCACCATGTGTCGCTAAAGGAAACTTAATATAATTAGAATGGGAATAAAAGGGTTTTATATTAATCGGAAATTCTTGATACATTCACCAAGTTTCACGCCTAAGGAAACAATGATAACCTTATATAAAACCAAGAATTTAAATTAACGTTCCTCTGAGTTAACAACTTACTAAACCTTCGCAGCGATCATTTCCTCGCGAAACAATAAAACCCTCCCACAGAAAATTACGAAAAACTGCTTCAAAAA
Source organism: Pachydiplax longipennis (assembly GCA_036926295.1). Classification (NCBI taxonomy): domain Eukaryota; kingdom Metazoa; phylum Arthropoda; class Insecta; order Odonata; family Libellulidae; genus Pachydiplax; species Pachydiplax longipennis. The sequence continues at coordinate 37,773,036 of JAVFKF010000009.1, read as the reverse complement.
CCATCGGTAATAAACTTCGCGGCTCTAACACATGGAAATGAACCCTCAAAAACTGACTACCGCCGAACTCGAGAAGATTCCAGCTTCAGATAAAAACGAAAGAGATTCTGGAAGGATCGAAGAGAAGGAAGAAGATGAAAATGGAGCAAAAGGAAAGCCCGGGCGACGAGAAATGCACGATGGAAAGTTATGAAGAGGGATAAGGGATCTTTCGGTTTGATACTTTCCGCAACCTTTCCATCCACTCTCCATTCATTTCGAATGTACATCTTAAATTTATTCTTTATTCCACGAAATATTTCTCGCACGGGAAGAAATCCTCTTTATTCCCCACCCTCTTAAACCCCCGTTCCTTCATAAAAAGAATCTTGGAAGCGAGGAAAAATAATCCATCTCTCCTCCTAACGTTCTGCTAATCCCTTTTCTGCGAAGACGTTTCCTATTTGCTCCCTTTTGCGAGGGAAGAAAGAATTTCTCTGCGTTTGTCACTGGGAAGATGCTCTGCACGCAACTTGTTCGATCGGCACGATTTTTCTTCTTTTCACTGAGGGAATAACGGTAAGAGCGGATCCGGAGACTGCCCGTGATGCTATTCTTTGAAAGGGGGTAAAATCTGAAGAGCGAATGATTAAATGGCGCGAGTAGTCTTCGAGATGTGCGGCTGAAGTTAAATAGTGGGTTTAGCAAGCACTTCTTGTATATGAAAGCGTCGTTAAGCTTCCCGAATATTGCAGTTTATATAATTTAGTTTACGTGAGATTCGTGAGAATTTTTGCTTCAAAGATCATTTCAGACATTTCAGACTTTAAATTCTACTTCTACTTTTCCAAATACTGCAATAAATTGTTGACGTGGGATTTATAATTATCTGTCCTTTAGTGATTTATCCTTACAGATACTTCAGACTTCTAATTCTTGTCGGGTAACAACGCTTGTAACACCTTGGATGGGAGACGTTCTTATACAATAGAAATTCATATATTTCCTACTTGTCGAGGAAAAGATTTTTCATAGATACATCATGAGTAGCATCAGTAGTTCATGGTGTAGTTACGATAAATTTTACCAAGAAGTTAATCTTCTCCGCATATAACAGGTATTTGAAATTAATAAGTAAATTACCATATACCTAAAATCATATATGTAATTAGCATGAAGTCACTCTGATAATTTACTGAATTCTCATATTTTATCATCTAATTTAAACCTGTCTGGCGAGCACAAATTTTATTTTGGTATTTAAATATAGAAATTTATGAGTGTGCTCGTGTTAAAATGTGACTTCTATAATATACATATGTATGTTCAGATGAAGGACCTGCATTTGTATGTTAAATAAATCAGGATTCATATCAAGTAACTTACGACTTTAAAAGTATAAACCAGACAGAAGGATTCTGTCTACGAAATCGAGTCCATTGCCAAAGTCTTTCGAGACTTTGTTTATGACTTGCCAAAGACTTTCGTTTATGCGACTCTACTATAACCGACTTAGTATATACTATATAGTATATAGGATGGCAGCGTAGTCACCGAAATGCTCATTGAGTGCTTCCCAGAGGGTCGGTGATCCGCAGCAATCTTCTTCCTTTAGAGGAATCGGGCCCACGTTCACCGGCATATTCGGCGATTAGAGAGTTTTTTGAACCTCTTATACATTTACAATACACGGATCTTTCATTGGATAGTAAATCGGTATTCGGCTAATCTAAAATGCCCTGCACTTTAATTTGTGGGAACAGATGAGCTACTACATCGAGCAGAGATCCTACCAATGAACTCACGCACATATACTTCTTGAGGCTGATATTCTCAAATACGTTGGGTATCCCAAACCTAATTTCCGATGGGTTTTCATCCACATGACAACGATCTTTCCCGGGTGAGTGGCAGACGTTGATGCACGTACGCTGATCGTATGTTGCGTCTTGGCCACGAATAAATATGCATGCATCCCGTTTTAATTCTGGTGTCTCGGCGATTCGTCAAGGTTGCTAGCGTGATTTATAGTGGATTCAGTGATCCTCAAGGAGGGGAGGCCAGATGGTATAGCTAGGTAAAAAATAAACACTAATGGAAAAACTTCCGGTGCGATTCCGTTTAGTGAACGGTCTTCGTAATACAGTTACAGATATGAAGGAACGGGTTTCCGTAAGCGTAAGTGACCGGTGGGACGGGTAAGGGATGGGGCACTTGAAGATCTTGCGTCAGCAAATAAAGGCAACTTGGAAGGAAAATACTATGCGCGTTTATACCAAGCTAGAGCAAAGATAGATATAACTGTATTCACTGGATTGATAATCATGTCATAATAAATTTATTTTTTATTTATTATGTCATAATTAAATGTATTATTAAATAATAAAATTTTATATGCAAAACAGAAAGAAAATAAGATGCAAATGCAGAGAATTATATTTCGTTTTATTCGATATTCGGTTTTATAATACATTAATAAATAAAACCAAAAATATACAATTTTTACATACCTTAATTATATAAAATCTCGAGGCACAACTAAAAATAGAACGATAGTAGACTCAGTTTAAGTCACTACAATTTTGAATGGAAATTTAACGCTAAGAAAGTTGAGAGAGGAAATACAAATGCATGATTTCAGTCAATAATTTTAGGTATTTCAGCAAATAAAACGTTTACTTCCAGATAATCCAACAATACACCACAGACCACAAAATATAGAAAAGATTTAATCTCTTTAATCCTACATACCGTGATTATTTAAGGCCCAGCTTCACGCTTAGTTAAAATATGCAAGTAATTTACTTAAATTCCTCGTCAAGAGGACAAAGAATGTTCCTTGAAAGAATGTTCCGGCGAGATAGCTCAACGGACAGAGCACCCGACCGGGGCAATCGGGAGACCCGGGTTCGATTCCCGGTCCCGTCGGACTTTTTTCAAGTCTATTCTTCCTCGGGATTTTTCCTGGGTACACGCCCTTACGTGCAGAAATCACCTTCACCCATTCCTTAAGATGCAGCTCATAAATTCTCCAACGGCAATCAATAATAACCTTCTCAGTCCATAGCTCTAGCTATTCTATACCTATAGCTCATAAAAAATATACCAAAAAATCACGTTTCATACAAAATCTATTCTTTTCTTTAAACTACGAAAACTCAGCCATGGTGAGAGAAGATTATCAGCAGTAGAACCCGGGGTAGTAATTGCGTGTGGATATTAACAAGAAGGGGATTTATTGAACCTTTACGTCCTTTCCGGCCGTGTCAACGTCTTGGAAGTCACGTCATCGCACGGCTGAATCTGTGCCGAGCGAAAAGTGAAAGGGAAACTTATTGAGGAAAGTGATAAGAGAACTCAAGCGCCCTCACCCGTTGATGAGCGAAAGGCATATGAAAAAGGATGACATCCAGAGAAAAATGAGAGTTTTTCAAAACCGAAAAAAAAAATATAAAATGGAGAAGGACCTTTGAGATTATGTCATGGCAGCAAGATTGAGCCGAGAACTAAAATAGTCACCGCAAAATAAACGAAGGGGGATGAAAAGTAACCAGCGAGACGCACAAAGGTAATTTAAAAGAAGTAAGTCAATGTTAATGGATGCAAAATTGTTTGTGACGTAAATACGCTTCACATCATAAAATTCCACTGAGACTGTTCGCTGGATCATAAATATTATGAAGTGAAAACACAAAAAACTTAATAACGGTCGAAGCTAAAAGTAGAAACGAGTGACACCCATGTCATGGACATAAAAGTTGTATTAGTTAGAGCTTAGACAGCTGAGGTCATTTCGCACGTGGACTCCAACCGGGAATCGAACCCGGAACCGCTATCGCCGAAGTCGAACGCCTTGCCCACATGTCTATCTGGGATCCCCACAAACATAAAATAAATAAACTAAACATAAGTACGTTACTGCAGAAATAAATGGATTTGAAAAATGCATTAAAATACTTTTGATAGCTCATGTGTAACATTTTTCAAATGCCCTAATCAAAACACTGCAATCGCTAGAGAATTGGGTAATATTTCGAAGAAAAGTTATACTGAACATCTTCTTTGCTCATAAAACAAACGTATATTCATAGGAGAAGATTTGGACAAATCTTCAATTTCATCAAAACAGGGTCTCCCAGATGGCCATGTTGGCAGCGCGGTCGACTTTGTTGACAGCGGTCTCGGGTTCGATTCCCGGTGGGATCCCACGAGTTAATTACATCACTTTTAACAATACTACGTGATTAGATGAGTGAGAAAAAATCGGAAATCGGCGTTACTTGAATGCACCTCGTGCTACTACCACTCATCGAAACAGCTAATTTAATAAACACGTCCAAGAGCAACTCAGCTCACACACAAACCAAAAAATATTAACGTAACACATGACCCAGCTTCAGCTACAGAACAGAAATTAGACATCCCCAAGCGCATCCAGCGTCACACATCGCAATATTCAGGCGTGAAGACAGAACGGATAGATCCAGCGAAGGAAAGGAGGCGCAAAAAATCGAAACGGCGAAAGATGAGAAAAAACGAAGCAAAAAAGGACGGGGAAAAAATAAAAGCGGCGTGGAAGAGGACGGGAAGGGAAAATGATGTAAGGATGATGGCACTACGTGGGGGTTATGGAGGGGCCCGAAAAAGGAGGAGGGGATGCCATCAGCATGCAAATCGCATGCAAAGAAGGGAGGCGAACTCCGCTTTTTTTTCCCTGCGATGGGCGCCCGCTTAGGCAGGCAAAGACGTGCAGGTGGGAGGGGAAATTGAACCGAAGGAGAAAGGTTTTGTGATGAGTTACGCTCGCTCAGGTCTCGACCGCCGTTCTCTCGCTTGCCAGGACCTCGGATACGTGATTTGCTTCCACATATATATACACGCAATCCGATTCCCACGGGGAGGATTTCAACAAATTACTTCGCCTTCTCTCTTGTTTTATCCCGGCCCTTGAAATATGTTATACCAACACATTATCGTCTTAACTTGGGTAAGTGATGTCACCTAACCTGGCGTCGTGTTCCTTTCCAGTTGGCTATATTTAGATTTTCGTTCCCGGGGAAGGACGCCTTCCGGATGCTGGATCTGTCGCTTGGTGAGTGTTGTTTGTTTGAGCCGTTTTCGTTATTTGATTTGCCCGTGAGTTTCTCTGCTATTTAATCATATATGCTTAGAGGGATTAACGACAAAAAAATTCGAGGCGTTTTACTTGGTAGATCGTGGTTCATTTGTACTGGCTATCGAGGCACAAGGATTTTATTTCCAAGCTTTAATGTTAGTACGTTCCATACCACTTTCTGTCATACTAACCAAACATCATGTACTATTTTTTTTTCCTGATCATACGCTTTCTGCTAAGCAGAGTGTTGGATAATAAACAGACTTTATAGCTATTCTAACTCGCATATATAAAAGCAAAATTTTGGAGGAATAAAACTAATTAAATTTTTAAGAAAAATCATCCACAGAATTAAAATCCTAATACGATAAGAGCATAATACAATGATATTTCAGCTAACAAAGTTAACATTTCTTTTTGATTTTCAAAATAGCTCTCGTTTTCATACTCGACTACCAAACATGGGTTCGGCTTACGCACAGGAATCTCGTTAATGAATCTTTCATTGGATGCGCGCGCATTTCTTTTCAAAAATATAAAAAATATAACAAAATATGGGATACTGCCTTTAAAACTTGGTCATGAAATTGAAAAAAACAAAAAAATATAATAAATGCCTACTACTTTAGTGACTTTTTTTGTATACGCAAGTATCTGCAATACTGAAGGTATTTTCTATTCGTGTCACCAAACACGAGAGCGCAGTACTTACCATATGGGTACCGCTTAGAGCTATGGAGAACTGCTTCACGGCCAGCGAATTTGTTTATAAAATAGCCTATCTTTCTTACGCGAGATATTATTGTACATGATGTGAATAAATCAGTATTTAAATGTATGAGTACAAATTGCGAATGATACGAGTACAAATTAGATATTACGAATACTTGAATTGGCTATGTATAACGTCAATGGCATATATCGCTTAAAAAATTCTCTTATTTTGTTGAATGTAAAATCTGCATTCAGAAAATTACCATGATGATAGAAAACAGTCCCTGAGACAAACAATTTCACTAATTTCCAGAATTCTTTAGTAATAATCGTTAATCCCGAACTAAAATATTGAAATATACGGCTCTCTTCGGAATCCTCAAGGTAAACTAGTTGACTTAAGATCTTTTAGAATTAAATTCTATGTAGACTGGATCTGCATTCCGAGAGTTACCAGTATGATGGGAAACAGTCGCTGTGACCACCGATTTCACTAATTCCTTACCAGAATTTTAGTAGAATTCGTTAATCCCAAGCTCAACTATTGCCCACATGAGTGAAATTCCATCTTTGAACACCACAAATCCACGCCAAAAACCCTGAATTCCAAAGCAACTCTCGTAAAGCTCCCTTCAAAAGGTGTAGAGAGCAACACTGGCTCGACGTGAACAACTTGTACCTCCGGGAATCCAACACCCATCAAAACCTTCCCTAAGTATTTCCTAATGTTCGTCGGAATAGAACTCGAGTTTCGACGAAATATAAATCGCATTCCCCAATATTTCGAGTATGTGTAATTTATAAATTTATAGATTTCCGATTGGACAGGCATTAAGGGCTTCTGTCAACCCTATTATCGCGGAGAAAATTACGAGTCAACTCGACACTGGAAGGAAGGCAGTTCGAGGACCTGGCACAATAGGTGGGCCCCGTAGGTGTGGGGATTCGCACCCATATCAAAGGCCTCTTCCGACCCAACCGCGCCAGCTGCCGTTGCCGATGCCCATTCTCATTCGTGAAATCCAATTCAACCTCTTTTCACCTCATATTCCACCGCCCTTTGTTTGACTTTTATACATTGGTAGCTACTTTTGACGCTTGTTTTCGCTTTATTTGTCGTTTAGAAGGAAAGGGTTTGCAGCCTCTTAGAGTGAAATGGCAGTTTTTTAAAAATCGACCGGATATCAGGTATCCCTTTCGGAATATTTAGGTGAGCCTGCAGTCCCATAACCGTTGGCAAGGTGCTTGTGGAAAATATGCCACTCTGCGAATGTTTGACGGCATGCGATGAGTTCCCTCCAATGAAATTACGATGCGTAATTGTTCCAAATAGGCGAAATAGTTGCCAAGTTCACAAGTAGATTTATTAAAGAAGTGAATTATGTTATTCATGACGTGACATTAACAAAATTGAAGTAGAGAGATAATTAAACGGACTCAGCGATTTATATGGCTTTAAAGGAAAAAATTTATGCGAGTTTATTTATGTGAATTTTAAATGTGTGTGAGAGAAGAAATTTTGTTCCAGTAGTATCGTTTTAATTATGCTATACATTATTATACATGAGATTCATTAAATATAAAAACAATACATTATTATAAATTAATACATAAATAAAAGGGTGGATTCAAGAACTGAGTATACAGTCATTGGCTACACAAAATTTTTATAAACAAATGTATTTTCATGATACTCATGTGCGATGAAACTGAATTTAACAAATTGATTGTTTACCAACGCGTGTAATAGAATTAAATATCCATCTGAAAATTATCTTTACTACTACGAAGGAAGCTGTTTCAAATGTTATTTCATGGAAATTTTTAAAAAGAACGAAACTAAATTTGAAGAAAAAGATCGAAAACTATCTAAATTTTTATTAAATCAGTTACTTGTGTATATTCTAAATAAATAAAAGTGAACATTTCAGGTAAGATTATGAGGAGGATAGAGATCATTCACACCAAATGAAAGAAGACATCACTACAGCATCATAGCTTTAAACGAACCCGACCCGCTTTCCCTTTTAATCCACTCGAAAATTAAAAATTAAAGCCCGCTTCCGAATTCGAAACTCTTTAAAAGAAAAGTTCCCGAAAAAAAATCTCCAATCACTTCCCTCTCTTAAAGCCTCCGGAAAACTTTGACCTTCCCAAAAAACTCTAAAAAAATCTGCACTGTCCGACTAAAAAGCGATCTTAATGAAAACATCCCAAATCATAATACCTCCCGAAATTCCATCCCCTCTCACAGCCGAGATTTTTTAATTCTCCTTCTTTTTTCCGATTTTTTTCCAAAGGCGAATGTTTTGACGCCCTCCCCAATATAAAAGGGGGGCGACACTGATCCAGTTAGACCCTCAATCGTCTTCCCGTCGCCCCTTTAATTAAAAAATGTGGGGAATTGGGGCAGATGAGGGGTGGGGAAGGTCAAAAAAGGGAAAATGGGGAGGGGCGGAAGGCCGGTCCCGAAAAGAGGGGGTGACGCCCCCCCTCCATTAAGGATTCCCGTGGAAACTCCACCCACGCCCCACCCCGATAACCATAACCTTCGGACGCGCCCTCCGCGTGAATTATTCAACGGTATGCCGTGGAAAAAAGGGAGAGTTGGCGATATTGCGTGGACCGGCGAAAATTCGCCCTCCAGTCACTAAAACGCGCGGCTGCAATTTGGATTCGATGAGTGTCGTAAAAATTCGGGCCGAACGTCATTTCGCGCGGGAATTAATACCTCGGCGATTCTTTTTTGTCATCCGCGGCACGAACGATTCCGGCGGAGCCGTCGTTCCTTCGGATGGATTTGCATATTTCTCGTGAATTATCGTCGACGAGAAACAGCTGCGATAATCGAATTTTCATGAAAATTACCTAGCGTATAGTATTACGTCGTATTAAAGTATCAGGAAGGCTCAGAAATACTTTTACTCTCGGTATGTTCTCATACTTTGCACTGATGGAAGTTATAAATATATTTTTATCGTTTGTAAACTTTAAAAAGATCGAAGATAGGCCAATACGTTCCTAAAATCAAAGGAATAATAGAGACTTACGATCGATAGATGATACCGTGATATTGTGGAACGTCAAAATTATAGTTCATTAGAGATAGATTTGTACTTTTTAACAAAAACTTGGTGAAGTTTTAAAGAATAAAACGGTCGGCACAATACTACCAGTACAGCAACGCTGTTTAAACTTTAAAAAGTGGATCGAGAAAAATAATCAAGGAGAATCAGAATAAGAATATAAGTCTCTATCATAGTTAATTAGAGATATATGTGTACATTTTCACAAAAACTTTGTGAAGTTTTAAAGAATAAAAAAGTGTTTGTGAAAAAGTACAAACCTATCTCTAATTAACTATGATAGAGACTTATATTCTAATTCTGATTCTCCTTGATTATATTTCTCGATCCACTTTTTAAAGTTTAAACAGCGTTGCTGTGCTGGTAGCATTGTGCCCGAGGCAATTTAGACGCATTTACTAATTTTAAGATAAGACAAATTTAAAGCAAAATGAATTTAAATCGAATTCCAATACGTAAACACAAATTTAACTAACACCTCTATTTTGTTATCAATATTCTGTATTTTTTCTCGTTTTTGGGAAAATAATACAGGCAATAAATGATACCCTTGAAAAAAGGTTCTATTCAATTAAATCTATTTAGTGACAATGAAAATACTTTAAGAGATACAAACCACCATTATCTGCCTAAAACATACACAGACAGGTAGATGGAGATATATCTACCTTTAATTTACAATTATCTGCATTAGCGGCTAGAAACACTCTCGCTAAACAATTATTCTCTCTTCTAAGGAAAGAAACGTATGTTTTTACGCAAAAACACTTTACTTAAATACTCAAACTTAAGTAAAAGCATACCTAAGTATCTTCTAGTGTCTATTAATGTACATACTTAAATTGATTGCAAAGGACACAATAACCTTCACTAAACGCTACCTCTAAGGAAATAACTGGGAGTTTAAATTCATGCATATGCATATATATGCAATCTTTCCTACCAAGCATAGGGAAAGAAAACTTAAACTCCATTGACATTTAATGTCCGCAGTATATTCACATTTCTATGCAAAATATCCTCGGAAATTCCTTCACTTATTTATTCCTACACTTATTATTTCCATTATAAATAAACTACAGATTGGAGAAATTATTTTAGCGGAATTTGCAATTTAATGGAGATTCATATCTGATGCAGGAGATCTACACACGCACATTCGCATGTCTTGTCTTCCTGGCGGCAATGACCAGGATATGCCAATTAGATGGCCAACTACCCATCCGACCACTTCCTCCAGCATTGCAGTCTTTCACCATGCTTGAATATTAATTTTATATTATACTGATGAGTCGACGCTAACTCATTTCAAGTGTGTACTTAGGCGGTGACGCTTATCACTGGTATGACTGCGAGATGTCATTTCGTCCATAGTTTACATTCAAAACTACTTGATCATTTTTGTATTAACAGAATAATACACAATGGAAGAGATTAAACTAAATAGCTAATCTTTGGCCTAAAATTCTTTCTATCGTTACAATATTCAAGGAAGAATGGTAGATTAGCTTAAAGATTGAATTCCAAACTAGAGCGATCACAGGAATTAAACGCAGTAAATAATTATTTTTATACCGATAAATTGAATTTAATAGAGCTAATAGTCGAAAAGTTTACAGAAATATGTTCACATAAACCTTGACTGAAGGAGAAAGTGAGTTTTGAAATCGTTGCCGTTTGCAAAAATACGATATTTGAAGGAGTTCCAACTCAAAAAATATGCATTAACATACGTAACACTAAATGCACAATAGAGGAAAAATGAACAACTACAAAGCTTTGTGATTTCAGATTTTTTCTAGGACCCATACATCAAATAAAACATTCTTCAACTTAAACATAAATAAACATTCGAAAAAAGAGTGAAAAATATTCCTTGGCCGCAAAATGCGTAAGAAGAATGATTGAATAGCCAAAGTATCACTGTCTTCATAAGTCTTTCACCATATGTTGGGTTCATGTACCGTAAGATTTCCAACATAACCCCATTCATTTATTTCCTGATGACTCATGCAGCCCTTTATCTCATTCAGCATCTTTTGCCTTTGTCTTCCCCTCTGTCTTTACCTTTGCATCCTACGTTCAATTATATTCTTTAGAAATCCCTCTTCATAACTGACCCACCCATTTCAGCGGCCGTCACCTTACACTTCAATCAAAACCCTCTTCTCACTCGTCATTTCCGCGTATTTAACGTAACCGTGTAACCTCGTATAGATAAAGACGTTATTACTATTATTGTTATTATTATTGTTATGTCTGTATAGATAAACATGTAATTTTATGAACAAATACATTTATTATGATAATATAGCTAATTGACAATTTTACACCTAACTTGTAAAACTGGCACTTGCAGACGAATTCTCCTCAGGACTCTGCAATACCCTAATGGTTTATATGTATCATTTGAAATATGTATCTTCTGTATGCATTTCCTTGTAACTTTTTCTTTTTTATAAGTATCTTGCAAGAATATAATATTTCTTATAAGCATTGTCATCAATAAATTACTATTACCCATTATTTATTTATCATCATTATTTTATTTATCTAGTCATCGCTGTACTCAGCAATTAAAACACGTGCACAGCTTCCTTACGTAATTTAAGAATGATCCAATGAGTAGAAACGTTAAAGCACAATTTCCACAGCAAATGGTTTTACACTTAAAAATGCTACTTGTACTTACACGTGCATTATTATCATAATCCAGTCATCGCTGTACTGAGCAACTAAAACACGTACACAGTAACCTTACGTAAGGTAAAAATAATCGAATGAGTTGAGAAGCTGAAGAACCATTTCCGCAGTAAATGGCTTTACTCTTGAAAATGATATTTGTTCTTACACGTGCTATTACATCCTGGGATTTATAGCATACTGATATAGAATTTGGTACTCGTTGAAAGTAAATCCTATACACCCACCATGGGTCTTCAAAAAAACCCGGTCGAAGCCAAAACAGAAAGGCATTTCCACTCTCGCCAAATTATTAAAATATATACGAAAGGTGACGAGGTTTTGGAAAAATTTTCACAGTAAAGGCGAGAAAGTGGTGGAACGATGAAAACGCATTCGTTTTCGCCAGTGGAGTGGGCACCCATTGGCAGGAGGAGCACGTCCTAGGTGCACTTACAGGACGATGAGGAGAAAGGCAAAGAGGCGCCTTGCATGGAGAATGTGCTGAGAGGAAAAAAAAAAGGTCCCAGGAGATGCGATCGCGTGCCAGAGCCATCTATCGATCATGAGGCCCAACTACGCACCCACTTTTTATATTTATTGGTCGGAACTTTGGCAAAAAGAAATGGTTGCAAAACTTTGGAGTCGATTGATTTCTCACCTCGAGCGTGCAAAATTTTCGCACCGATGTGACCCACTTGAGAATATTATCTGCCGGAAGAATATGAGCTATGGATTTGCGGCGATTTACCCGATGGGAAAATGATGGTGGAATCGACGGGAAATTAATTCTAGAGATGAAGTTCGTTTACTTCGTCGTACGGTAACTTGTCAGCGGTGGTTTTAGAGGGTGCTTGATTTAAAATTTCCTTTTTTAACCCAGAACTCTGATAGATAAACCAAATATTAGGAACATTCAGGAAAAATTGAAAGACTTATTTGGATGAGTAAAACTATCATAGATTCATGTTAGAAAATGAACGAGATAAATATCATGAAATTATCATGAACATGTTAAAATGCATTCTAATAAGACCTCGATTGTTAATTGGAGGAAATTACAGGGTATTAATGAAATACCAGCACCCTCAGTATTTGTTATTTTAAACGAAAAAGAGTAGCTAGCAACAGTTCTGTGCCTAAAACTAAAATACCTTCAAAGAAATCGAAATGTTAAATAAGTTTTACGCTCGAATAAATTTATACTGTGCGCGGTTTAAACATAGGCAATTGAGAATACAAACCTCTTCACATAGCAAATCTTCAATTATCACTCCATAAGCCTCATAAATAAATTACTTAAACATAATTATACCGTATAGTTCGACTGATATTTACCGTTCTAATAAAAGCATTTCACACCATCATCGACTCAATAATTTTTCCTCAAACGGTCGTTATCTGCATCTTAAACGAAATCCCATCTATTAAATATAGCTATAGATATATTAAAAACTAAATATTCCTTTGCAATTAATATCGAAAATTACTATAATTCTAAAATGATTCCAAAGATTCTCAGATTCTCAACACTTCACGATTTCGTTACTGCTTTTTGTGGATATCGATATTTATCGATACAAACGAGGTATATCGAAAAGAACCCTGATAATCTATTTCCTCACAAGGGATTCAAAACAATCTCCAATCGCCGAATACGCCGGTGACCAATTCCTCGGAAGGAAACAGGAAGCCGCGGATTACCGACCTCTCGAAGCTCTTATTCATTAACAGCCGAGTTCCAATTTCCCCATCCAATTACATTACAATAAACACTGCAATCACTACAAACCAATACAAAAACACCAAAACATACCTAAAAACACACCGCGTATAAATCAACTACCTTCATTTTAATTGAGTGAAAACGCACGAGGCAACTAGTTAGGTTCAACATAAGACGAAGCTTATCCAGAGAGATAAAGAGCAAGAAACAGCAGCGGGAAAGACATCCATATAGTGTGCACACACGTGGAGCTGAAGGACATTCCTGAGACGGTTTAAGAGGAGCGAAGTATGACGCCAGAGAGAGAGAGGGTTAATGGGGAGTCGGGGTGTGTCAGTGAGGGGAGTATAAGCACCTCATTCGACATGCATGGAGGAAGCACATCTGCATGGAGGAAAGAAAAGACCCTTGGTGCCAATGGAGGGATAGAGAGATCCTAGGAGAGAACGCGCATCAACCCTTTTATTCCGTGGGACTCCTTCTCTAGCCGACCTTGAGAGAGAGAGAGGAAGGTATGGTATAAAAGGAAGGGGAGAGGTAAAAAACATAGAGGACGAGAAATAAAAGAATTGGAGGGGGTAATAAGGGAGGAAACTGGAGATCAAAGGGAATGAGATGGCAGGTATAAGAGGGACACTGAATACACTGGGATACCCGTAACGACGATATGCAAAACAGTTTTTTCCCTCGCGGTGGCTGCGAGATGCAGCCTTATAGGTTGTTACGGATGGGCAACTTGGCTTCGAATCCTCGAGCTTTCCAGAATTGTTTCTCCGAGCGATTTTAAGAACATTGTTTTGAATACCGTACAGCAATACCTCGACTAACGAGAGACACTTCTAGTGAATATTTGGCTAACGAAGGTTTCCTGCCTGCTGTTTTATGGACTATGTTAACGAAGGTATTGGAAGATTCTGGCACAAAATACTGAGACCAAAGCAAAACGGGTACTTCCTACTTTCCCATACTATTGAAGAAAGTGCCGGTTTTGTGGCAGTTTATATGTTATTTATGGAACTAGCTACTTATGCGGTAGCTAAGTGGAATCTTTGCTATCTTTTCAGTTAGCAAAGATTCCAGCTAGACGCGGTTTCGAATATAATATGATTCTAGAATGAATTATCTCCTTTAGCGAAGGAATTATTTTCAAGACAGTTATTTAGATTTAGTTAAAGTTAGAGCCATAAAATGCCGCAGAGATTTCTTCATAAACGATAAATTTTCTTCTTGTTTCTCTCGTTTTGTTCATGAAAATATCCCGTATTTCGTTTGGGAATTCCATGACTATAATGAAGAGTCCTAAATGCAAAAATTTCCCTATAGAAACAAAATAAACATTTCGACTGACTGGAATTCAATCGGAATAAAATTTCCCGACTCAAACAGAAAAGAACAAGATGTAAATACATACTGCACATTTTCCACTGATCTATTAAATTCTCACCTTCATTTACTCTTAATGGAGGAAAATGACGCATTTTACTAGTTAATTGTAAATTAATTATAACAGTAGTTAACGAAATCTTAGATAAATAGGAATGAAACAAAACATTGGAAAACCCGGATAAGACGCTTTTCAAGGGAAGAAGTGAAAACCGCGTGAAAAGCGGGATAGCGCTATAACCGGGATATTACAAATTTTTATTACTTTTACGTTAGAAAGCAAAAGGGAAGGGATTTCTTCACTCCTTAATATGTAAATAAATCTTTTACACTTTAAAAAGAAAATAGACCTACTTCATTTTGTTTCATTTTCCACAATTTAAGATGGAATATCTAGAAAGCGCGCGAAGTATTTCTGTGTTATAATAGTTGCCTTCTCGTCATATTTCTTAAGAATGTTCTGCTTTTCGCACTAAGAAAGCACTTTCATTTGTAACTTAATTTGGTCATTTTCACTAAAGAATGAAGCAGTTTTTACTAAATAAAATATTAGGGAAGAATAATGTAAAACACTTTAGGTCTATCGACTGAGGTGCATGGTTGGCAATAGCAGGTTGCTGGTGAATCTGGTGACGGGGAAAATCCGCCTTTTAAGCGGGTATACGAGCGTCTTAGGCAGGATTTTTACCATGTGTTTAGTGTGAGAGAGTTCGACACCGAGGGCGACCGCGTATTAAACCGGATAGCGTTTTAAGCGGGAGTGTCTTATGAGGGTTTCACTGTATTTTCTGAAGGCACTGCTTAGCTCAGCGTAGCGAGTGATAGTTGTCAGATCGGCTTGGTTAGCAGAGAAGCAATCGAGTGAATTATATATGTTTTGTCCCACAATCACCTCGTCAATCTACGCTACCACATCTTTCGTATTCCACCCATTCCGTCAACTGTAATTTTTATCGCGAATTCACCATATCCACGCCCTATTCTTTCCGTAAAACTTATTAACACGTCCGTGGGTCAGCCATTAAAAAAAAAAGAAAACCCGCCTCTGATGGGGAACCGGTTTCTTTCTCTCGTTCCATCTGCTCCTCTTCTTTTCAGAGAGAAATCCTTGTAGGGGGACTGCTGAAGATTTTGTATAGGTTGACCTCATGTTCCAGCGTCTCGGATGAGAGGAAATATAGCTGGAAGCGAATTAGCTGGATCACGGACGGGGATAATTCGATAAAGCTGCGAATGCATGATTTGTACCTTGCAATTTGGAATGCGTCGAAGTGAGCTTTGCTGAAGAGATCGGAATGGTTCCTTAATGAGATTGTACGTTGATTTTCTTATACCTGAGAGATACTATCCTTAGTATTATCCAAACAAATATCAAATTAGTCCTAATAGGAAAGAGCATTTGAATCGGAAATTGAGCGAAAACTGGAAATGTGCACTAATACAATCGCTAAAAATATCTTCTAGCTTATTTAGTTCCTCAGTAAGACTACGTTTGTTTAGACAGAGATCATCGCTCTTACTTTAGCACATTTGGGGATGAAATAACCGAATCGATGTTTGAATGAAAACTGAAAATTTCTTTATGGTTTGAATATATCTCCTAACTTTGCGAGTATATTTCTCTTTCATGTGCACTTGGGAAAATTTAATAATCCGTGGGGAGAATTCAACGGAAAAATTAAATCACAGAGGAATCGAAGATATGAAAAATAAGGTGAATTAATAATCAAAACCTTACGAAAAGAATGAAAGGAAAATATATACAACATTCGTGGATTGATTCAAAATGGATAAGAATTACTTAAAGGAGATGTTGGGAGTTGCGAAGATAAGTAAAATAATATGTGATTCTTATGACAGCGTAATCTATAGCTTAAAATATATTTATTACTTCATATTAATATATTGCATCATGTGTGGCTTTCTAAGATAATAACAATGAAGGTCATCTGCAAAATTAAGTTTCGCATTGGGGAAAATTAAGAAATATGATTGTTAGATAAAGTATTCATTACTAAGCTTACATAGTAAAACTATACAGAGCTTTCAATTGAGATACTCCATTCAACACGGAAGATCAGAAAATAAGTAACTAATAGATGAGATCTTTAAAAGAACAATTTATTGCTTGGAACATGACAGTAGCTTTGAAGCGTTATCGGAGAGAAATTTAATTTTTTAAACTACTACTACAATCTAACCTTACCTGATTGAAAATGTTTTAACACTTTAAAATTCTTAAACGGAATCTCGCCTTTCGCTTAATTTTGTTGAAACCTAACCCAAATTAGATTCAAAAAATTACATGAGGTCACTTCGCACTTAAAACAGAAATCTACAAAGATAAAAAATATTGCACACGGCTCACGACCTCCAGTTTTACGTCCATTTACAAGAGAAACATTTGGCCTACGTGACTCCGCGGGCGTATTCCTCTACTTACAGTTGGTACAAAAACCTTCCATGAATATCGAGAACGTTCGCAGAAAATAATGTGAGCGTTAGAGACGACAATAGGAATGAATTTTTTAAAGCGCATGCGTATCGAAAGCAAACGATTGAATCGCTAAGTTATCCAAGGTTAACTATCCCATTGTTAGAAACGCATGAGATCAGCGGAAAGTTACTGCAGTGGCGATGATGAATAAGTATGAAAGATTATACTGAGCTTTAAAGGAGTGCCGCGAATAGCGTATCGAGTAATAAAAGTGATTCCGATGGAATGCTAAGATAACGAGTGAAGGAAAACAAACATCTACCAATGGAGCAGTTCGCGATGAATAAAATAACTCAATCGAAATAAAATACGCGGTTTTGGTAGTCATTCCTCTGTCTTTACATTATTATTAACCAATTACAATACGTCTTCTGGCTGTACTGAATAAATTAAGGCAGAACAAGCAATGCAATCTCTTTCAAGGGGCCGCATAATATTGAAAGTATAATACATTTCCTTTTCCCACGCCTTTTAAGTGATTCGGCTTATATAAGACGCACGATTGCATATTTTCCATGGGAAATTTCAACGGATCCAGAAAAGGTTAAATCTAAAAAAAAATATGATTCAATGATGTGGTCGAGGTAGAATGTTTAACAGCGCGTATTCTTCGTTACAACACGTTAACGGGTTACAACACGTATTAACGTTACAACAGAAATGTAGAAAAATGTTGTACGTTATATAAGAAAAATAACATAATATCAGAGTAAATGGAGGACTTCCTCATAGACAAGGGGTCAGAGCAAGTATGGTGAAAGCAGTCCCTGGTTCGAATCCCGGTAGAGTGCGAAATGGCTCTAGATGTCGAAGCATTTTTAGCAAAAATGCTACTAATAATACTACGAGTTAAGAGATATATATTAAAATAGAAGAGATAGCTTGAGAATTAATCTTTCTGAGACATTATCTATAGTACACAAACAAGAACCACTTGTATGAAACCATAGCTACTGCAATATTCTACTCAATGATTGTGACGTCATATAAGATAGAACAAAAAATTCAGTTAGCACTAGTTGAAGAATGAAGAAGAAGGCATCAGTATGCACGAAGAAGGATAATATAAATTCATTTTTGAAAGAATCCGCATATGATGAATATACCACCTTGAATGATTGAATACGTGATGATTTTAAAATTACCAAACTACAATTCTTCACTTGAAACTTGAAAATGACGCTTACGCGTTGCAACGTCGTGTTTTAGTGAAACATCTGTAGTATTTTGCTAAGTCAATTCTGAATAAATACATCAGTTCTTCTCTAGAAAGTGGTTATTTTTTCATTTCCTTACCAAACTACACTTATTCTAAAAATGACTAGCATTCACCGACCCTCATTCCTCATGAGTTTAAGACTGATAACAAAATCGTGTATAAGTAAACAAATTAGAGGAATCTGAGAAAGCTCCATCCCCATGGTCAAGCTGTTCCTTCCGCAAAAGCCATTAGAAGGGGTCACGCTTAGAACATCTGCTCCCGAGATTAAAAGGATGCTATAGAAGAGGGCGTGGAATATGATTTGAATTGGCGGTTAGGAAACTAAGGTTGAGATCTTGATCAGGAAGATGAAGCATTTTTGATGGGAAAAGCAAGGCAAATAGAGGAGAGCAAACAGCAATTCGATCCCAGTAATAGGAGATCATTTTACAATTTCGTACGATCTCAAACAACATAAGTAGAAAATAAGGAGTATCCCTCGTTAAGATGAAATTATCGTGAGATACACATACATCATAGAGGACAGGGTAGGGTCGAGGAATGTTTGACTGAACACGTAAATTCAAAAGTAAATTAACCAATAGTTTGAGAATTTTTATGACAAATTGTTTAATACCAATTGCTTGCTGTAAATTGTTCATTTTTCAGTTAATTCTCTACTATTCAATTAATATTAATATTGAAAATGCGAATGTACATTAAAAGTTTAAACATTTCCTTCGATTTGAAAAAGGTAATAACAAGTGATATTTTGAGTCATTTAGTAAGCTATAAACAACTATAAAAATATATAAATATTAATAATAATAAAACTGTTACAGCAAGTTACATAATAACTCTGCAATTTTAATAACTTCCTTAAGTAACAAGGATGTGAAAATACTGTTATGGAATGATCTAAATTATTCTTTCATCAGAGAATTCAAACAGCAGCGTTGGCTCTTAAATTACTAAATAAATAATCATCTTGCAAATAATAGAAATCACGTTAGTCCTAGCTGATACGATAATCTGAGATTACTAATATCAAATACTATATTAAGCAAATTATCGATATTATCAATACGTTAGATAAAGTATTGCTCTATGTCACCTATACTTGTTGAGAAAGTAATCAAATCTTTCTTAATGGGTACACGGTGAAGCGGCATAGACAATACGCGCAGAATTCGAGCAAATAAAATACATTAAAAAACAACTTTGTTAACGACATCTCAACCCTGACGTGGGGAGATGCGCTTGAAAAGATTCGAGGCGCACGTGGAAACAGAAAAATTCAATCTTCCGAACCGTCATAAACGTCCGAAAAACCCACGTGTATACATCTCGGCACGTCTTGTAACGCCAACATCTCTGAACTTGACGAGGAGAAGGATGGAGTGTATAACTTAAACGTACGTCGAGATAAAGGATTCGACGAAAGCAAAACGAGTATATATTAGTGCGAGTCCGAGAAACAAACGGGCTGCGATGGCCTGATGGTGATGGATCGCCGGAGAAAACGTGCTTTGGCGTGGGTGCGTGCGGTGGGACACGCAGTGATGAGTATCAGGCAAGACGGGGGCGGCACATTTGCTGACACGTGACGCAAAAGGTGCGTATTTGCGACGGAAATGCGAACGATTCGCGCTCTTTCGAAAGCCATTCGCTACACCACCATTTGCATGCGGAAGGCTTATGAGAGTCTCTTTCAATTAGAAAACGAATGTAAGGCGGTGAGAGGAATGACCAAATAGCGACATTGGCATCGGATACTTACCATTGACGATGTGGGCAGGAGAGCGTCGAACTAGTGCTATAAAATCGAGTCGGTGCACGTGAACTGTAAACTTACACATTTTGTGTTTTAGAAATACATTAATTATTTTGAAACGCAGTTACGGATTACTTTTTTACCAATTATGAAATATTTCTCCATAACTATCTTTGATGTATCCGATCCTATACCTTCAACTGTTTATTGTCTCTTGAAAAAGTAGCTTGTACAAGCAGTATATGCTATATAATATAATTCCGGAGGATAAACGGACTTGGGACTAAAAAAAGCAAACAGTATCGGGAGTCGAACCCGGATCTTCACTTTCCGGGCAGATGTCGCGGTCCTGTCAGCCTTTTTTCATGTTTGTCTTTTCTTGGAATTTTCCTTTACGTGCAACGTCTCCTATAAACACTTTACATATATAGCGTAATTTATAATAGTGTAGTACATGATATGAAGAACAGTCGGTTAAGTCATGCGATGTTAAGAAATGATCATAATATGAGGTATGGCTCAGAATTTGGAGGATGTATGAAGGCATTTCGCCAGCTAATGCAAATCGAATGAAAGATAAGAGAAATCACAGCACAATCATTTTAAAAGACGCTTTTAAGAAACTATGTGATTTCAGGAAAGGAAAAGGTAGATAGTCTTTTGTCATTGTCATAGGTTTAATTTCACATTAGTGTTAGCCTAATAATCGAAAACATTATAATATTCCTCCAGTAAGTGATCAAGGCATAAAAAGTATTTTGTGTTAATTTGTTAATACATGAATGTAAAAAGGTTGGGAGTTAATTTATGGAACCAAGTTTTTGGCCGAACTCGAATTCTCTCACAGGAAGATAAAGAAAATTAAGGCAATGAAATCGATTACCACGTGCAGTTACCATACGATAATAAAGCCAATGTTAGCTGTGAAGAGGAAAACAAGTTAAGTAAAATATTTAGTTTATGTTCCAAATTGTTTTGAACGGACATCTTTAACCCACACTTCAGTTTTCTTTTCTTGTTACGTAACCATTAGGAATTCACATGATACCCAAAAGTTAAAACAGGATCCAGAATGCGACAGTCACAACTATGTTACTACTGATAAAGATGGTAACGAATAAGATGTATGTAAGAGCGTTTATCAGACTTCATTACCGAGGATTAACGACACTTTCCCATAAATCCTTTCAAGCAGAGCATCCGTCCTTAAGATCAGAGCACACCGCTTTCATAGGAAGATGTAACTGTGCATTTTAAAAACAAGAACGTGAGTTGATTGCCACTAATTCGGTTTGCATGCGCATACATCCTTAATATACGTGAAAATCATCCCGGAGATAGATCTATCAGAAATTAACATATTTTGCGAACCATCTTTTTCTCGAAACCACTTTAATCCTGTACTTTAGAGAATTACCTCCACTGATAACGATCGGATTAATGATTGAAGCAACAGGAGGCATGAGAAAACGCAGGATTTTAATGGGAGATAAGTTCCTTAATCGTCCGAGAGCATACTTTCGGCAACTTCACAGAGGTAGAAGATGGGAACCGAGTAAAAGGACATGCTCCTTGGGCTGGAAGACGAGGTCCATGTGGAGCTTGAGTTATACCGCGAGATGCACGATGGCTGCGATAATGAAATCGAGAAGGGAAATTATAAATAGAACGGAAAACGTTCCCAAAATGGGATGCGGAGTGCGAGCTGACCACATCCGACCTTGAGAGGGCCATCAATTACCAGAGGCTCTCAACGTTTGGCCAACCGGCTATATTCGCATTCCATAACAACGAAGGGATATCTCCTCAAAAGGAAACTTGCTAATGATCCACATTTGTGAAATACGATAAATAGTGGAGGCGTGTTATCTCTCTCTTGCATACATTTCATTAAGGCCTCGGATATTGCTTTGATTTAATTTATTATTAATGCCGTAAATGAAAAAGGTATGCTGAGAAAGGAAAGTGGTGATGTAAAAAAATGGAATGTGTAGCATTCCGGGTATAATTTATGGCTTTCCGTTGAGATAGGCTACGCCATTTTTCACTATGGCGAACGAAATACAAAAAGAGATGAGAGGAAAATAATTAAAGAACGAAGTCTTAATATAGCCGTAATCTTGCAGAGAGTAATGTAATAAGTAAGTTATAGAACCATAAGAGATGATCAAGATTCGGTTAGAATATCAGTGATTACGGTCGCTAAATTACAAAATTCCTACTTAGCAGCATCCGTTATAATGAGCCAATGAAAGTACGCCTAACAATTTAAACAACAACATGTGCTTATGCCGAATGTAACCATGTATATTTATTTAAAAATAAAGGTAGTTTGATATATGCGCGCATAGTCACTGTATTAAATCAATGTCAGCATTGTTAAAGGCACTCCGGAAGCTGAGGTAATTTGTAACTATGGGTTTTCTCCGGAAATCGAACCCGGAACCCCTTTACCTGCGCTGCCCACACATTATGCGGAAAATACAAGTTCTGAATGCGAAAGAAGCTCATGATAAGTGAACTATGCGGATGTTATGGACCCACTATTCCCAGAGATGCTATACTTATGTGTCTAAATGTATCCTGTATAGTACACCCACAGCAACCTCTATTAGGCAATTAATATGTTATTACAATAGATTTTGCGAAGTATTTTAGTCATCGCTACAAAACGGTTTATACGATCTAACATAAGTTCTACGTTTAAGATGGAAATAAGTTAAAAAGAAGGCTACAAAAATATTTCACGTATGTCCTATGAAAAGTTTACTGGATGACCTGACCATAGATACTACTAAAATTATCTGTTTTCTAATAGTAAGAGGAATAAAATTGAATTCAGTGCCCGATGTACAGCGCATAATGTTCTACCATTAATATCAAATATAAATGATTTCAGAAATTTTAAATATTTAGCAATATTAAAGGAGTAAATAGGAATATGAGATTACTTTAGTTGTCCAGCATATCTTTTGCATTTCTTGAAAATGAATAAATTTGAAGAAAATAACAGATATGAAATTTCTTTAATCACAAAACGATTTAAAGCAAGCCCTTCAATGAATAACTCAAACAAATATCTCATAGGGCATCTAATTTGATTCCATCAATATTGGGGAGCATACTGAAAAGTTTTTCGGTCAGTCTTTAAAATACTTTCGTTTTCAATGGACCTTTAAAATACTTTTCCTTCGATTATATTTTCCAATGATTTTTACTTCATTAAAACTTCCATTTTTCTCTCTGACGATAAAAAAACTGCGTAAATAAACACAGTCTCATTTCACTGCTGGATCCGCACTTACTTGTTTAAGAGATTAGAATTTACTCATGTGACATTCCCCTATGAAAATCCATCAAAAATTTCCCATAAAAACAAGCTATCCTCTCCATTTAAGGCGCAACTCTACCACCACATTCAAATCCCTCCACAGAATTATACGTCGTGCAAAACATCGCGAATCCCAAAAACTTGGAGACCGTTAAAAATCATCCCCCTTCCTCATAAAACAATGAGACGCGTCACGCGCAGACATACGAGCGGCGCACCAGGACGAATCAATACTTTTTTTGCAATGTCACCGATTACGGAGCCATCGAACAAAAGAACGCCCTCTGAAGACGAGCAATATAGTCCGATGGCGGTCACTTTATTGGATGGACCACTGAATACGAATGCTTATGACGCATCCCGTACGCGGTCATGCGAAAGATGGCCTTTTTTACCTTCGCCGATATCATTCCGAATGTGCGTACGTGCGTGTTTGAGCGCCGCTCCTGAAAAATATATCCGAAACAGATGGCAGAAAGTGGGCGTGGGAAATCTGCGACGTAATTAACCCAAGTGTAGCGAAAGAAAGGAAATGAATTCGCCCGCCGAGCGAGAACGTGATACGCGGTCACGTTTGCGGGATTAATTAAAATCTATGATGTATGGGTATTTTTTAAGTGAGATGATGCGTTAAGAGACACCTGTTCGTCGCAATTTTTGTATTTGTTTTTGTGAGATTTCGAACGGCGCGGAAGAGAGGGGAATCGACTCTTGGAGTTCCGAAGGCAAAGCTTTTGCGATTCGAAAACATTTCTCGCTCGAAAACTGAGGTGAAAAATTAAATAAATCGACACTTCGGATAACGGAAATTCGTTGATACCCACTTCAGCCAATGTTCGATTTCCTTTGGGTTATCAAAAACACATAAGCAGAGTAAAATCTTTAGGTTAATTTTGATTTGTTTATGCGTATGCATTCACCAAAACAATCCTTACACCAATCAGGAAAAACAGCGAAAATTCTTCAGCCGAAAAATTCATTAGCTGAGTTACTCGCAAGCTAAGGTACCACTAAAATACTAAGATGGCCAATTTAAAATTTCGATAGGATCGGTTTTCGTTAGAATTTTTGAAACTATAACGATACCTGTGTCTGGATAAATAGATGCACAAAAAGAGATTTTTAAAATATCAAACAAAATAAACTTTTCCTTTAAATGATACTGGTATATACAAAGAGTAGAAAGAATTGCTTTAAAGCATCGCAAATAAAGTGGGTATAGCATTCCATTAAAACATACCATTCGCTAACCACCAATTAGTACTAATTAAAACTAGCTTAAGCTCTTCAACAGACTCATAAGGAAATAAAATAGTATCAACACATCTAATTGACTAGTTTACAACAACAAAGTAGTTGAAAAAACAGTAGTTAACTCTAAACCAATCCCAATAAACATGTTTTTACGAAAGCTGATTACACTTCTATATGTTTATATAATACTTGGAGCCATTGCATAAAGTTTAGAAAAAAATCACCTCAAACTCAAATTATGACTTGAAGTGATTCGAAGAATTATTACATACCTTCCGAGATTCAAAAACAGAACTTTTCAAGTGTGTAATAAAATCAAATTATAATATAAAAACAGGGGAAGTATTCTATGAAAAATATATAGAGAAAAAGTGAAACAACAGGTCATGGACGGGATAAGCTGAATGCCACGGTCACGGGAAGGTCTAGTGATCAGTAATGAATGAAGAATTTTGGGACTCATTGGTCTCTCAAGAGATTTTCTAAATAAAGAACAAGATTTCAAAAAACAGTCACCTCAATCACTATTTGGATCCCATTAAATCTTCATTTGACATCTTACAGGTCCTTAATAATAAATCAAGCCTATTTGGAATGGATAATCAATTTTTTTAAGAGGTGCATAATTATGTTGGAGTTTCATTTTCATTTATGAATACAGCGACTAAAACCAGGAAAATACATATTTATAGTACATCGACGTAGAAGAATATTTTCTAGGCTGAGGGATAGCGTGATAAGTGTGCAACGGGTTGAACTTGGATAAAAGCGGTGTCGGGTTCGATTCCTGTAGGAGACCTAAATGTGCGAATTAAGCTGTCGAAATGCCTTTAAAAACTACTAATACGAATTTTTTCCCCTCTAGAGGTAGACTGAATCAAAACCAGCAATCATTTTGAAAGTTAATACGTATCATGGTTAAGTCTAATAGACAAATAAATTAAAATTGTGGAAATTATTGTAAAGATAATCATATATATCTTGGTCCAAAGATGAATAAATTGGATAAATTCCGAAGAAAACATTTTTCTCGTGTAAAATTCCCAATGATGATCCAATCCTCCGTTCTATACAAAATTTGGAGGAAGAATTTCTTTCTGGATTCTTAAAAAATCTTGAGAATGTAGTTTCGCGAGATGCCATGAAAATGAAAGAAGTAAATTATTTTCATAACCAGGAGAACCCTGACTGACAAATAAGACCCTCTTTTTACCATTTGTAAACATGCAAATGGTAAAATTGATGTGTTCAAGTCTAACTTTGCGGAATTTAACGCAAACGATATAGAAGAAATGAAATCTTAGTACAATTGCACCCGAAGATGTCAACTCGTTGACGAAACTAGTCGGTAATAAATCTCTCGTGGAATTGAACTAAGATTTCATTTCTTCTCACGTACTAATGGTGATAACTGCGCCAGAGTACGTTATCCAACACCTAATTAATGCCATAGAAAATATGCTGGAGATGAGTCTAATAACATGGAAACAGAAAACAATATCTGCTCATCCAAATGATGGAAATTAAGTTGTGCGACTAAACCCAAATTAGTACGAGAAGTGAAACATTGCTAATTGACTGGGACTCCAACCCCGGTCTCCCACTATCCGGGCAGGTATTCTAACCACTGAACAATCAAGCCACGCCTCTTTACTTCTGTAATGCTCATAAAAGCTCCCGAATTGATATTTCAGTGGTTAGAATACCCGCCCGGAAAGTGGGAGACCAGGGTTCGAGTCCCAGTCAAGTACCAATCCATCACTTCTCGTACAACTTCCGCTCATCCAACAGGGATCCCCGACATGTAACTCCACAGTCAGCACGGGTTTCCAAAGGGACTTCCATCGGCATTCCTCAAAACGTAGAGACAAACACACGGACTACTGCAGAAGCGGAAATCCGTGAGTATAGCTTGGGTCGCAAGGAGACGGCGGAGCGGAAGGGCGGTACTTAGATGTCTGTGCGTGGGAGTAACCCTTAAGAGGATGAGGGGGCGGGAGAGAAAGGGGGACCCGCCCCCGGGGCCCTCCCGCCCTATGCGATATCGATCTGTGCCGGGGAGCGAGGGTCTGATAGTTTGCCTGTCTGTCGCACAGATGTCGTCCGTGCGTCCTTTTTCGGGGTCTGCAGTGGGCGCTCAGGGACACTGTTAAGTACACTTTCATTAAGGAAACACCTTCGCTCATCTTTGACCTCAAATCAAACGTGAGGAGCGATTAGTGCTTGGCCTAAATGTTCCTCACTTTGACTTCGGTAATACACCGCGTATTTCTGAGGAGTAAAGCTGGGAAAGCATGGTGTTCTCTTCTCTCTTATTAATGGATAGCTTATTTATTAATTACTGAGGATAAACAGATACTATTCTTACAACGGATTGTTTCTATATGGAGGTAAAAGACGGTTTGTTTCATTAAGTACGATAAGCATGAAATAATATAAGCTGGTAAAGGTGGTATCTTGATAGAATTAGTAAATAGAATTACCAAGTTATATATCTTATCAAACCCTTATTTGTGTTATTAAATATAAGATATTATTACTCTATAGAGTACTTTTATTTGCATTTATCATATTCCACTATTATTCAACACCAAGATTTTCTAGCATAAATTTAAAAAGGAGACATCCCGCACACTATGAAAATGCAAAAAACAATGAAATAACTGTAAGTTGAGCACATATCAATAAAAACTGGTGATAATGATGGTTAGAGATAGATATTAATAATCTATTTCCAGTAAATGATATGTTGCATATGAGAAAAGATTCATAATTTATGAGACACAAATTTTACCCCATCATAATCAAATTCTTTCAATGAAGATTATTTCACGTCATCAAGAAAAATGTATAATGATGGTTAGAGATAGATATTAATAATCTATTTCCAGTAAATGATATGTTGCATATGAGAAAAGATTCATAATTTATGAGACACAAATTTTACCCCATCACAATCAAATTCTTTCAATGAAGATTATTTCACGTCATCAAGAAAAATGTAGTTTCCAATACAACATGTATCAATATCGGTTGCGCCAATCTACGAATCGTCAGTTCTACAAATTTTTGGATTAGGTTTAATCGCATTTAGATTAAACATAAAATTCGTAGTTAGTGAAGTGTATATGAACCATCGTAATGAATAAACAACTTTTTATTTGTTGTACCAAAAATTTCTGGAGGAGCATGATTTTTGATCAATGCCTTATAATATTTTATGGAAAAACTAGCTAAAAGGGTCTCCGAACAGCTTAGGTGAAAGCGGTCCCGGGTTCGATTCCAGTTGAAGGCTCACGAGCAAAATGACCTCAATCGTCGAAGCTCTTTCAAAATTACTACTACTAAAAACTGGCTACAATAGTAACCTTCAATCAAGATACTATGAACTATATTTTTAGGGGCTTGCATTCCCATTCTTTCTAAAAAGACGTCACTCATATCGTAAAAAATTTGCAGAAACAACGCCTTCGGGATAATCGAAGAATCATCGATCTGCTCAAAGCTGAATGTTTTACGAGCTATCCTCTTTATGATGGAATAGTCGAAATTCTCTCTTCTCAGCGAAAGGGTTGGTGAGACGAGAAAAGGATATGGAATGGCACTGCCAGGACGCCAAAGTATATCTCCGAGATATAATCTTGCGCCCGAAAACAAGCTTCTCTACTGACTTCACGACTGTTCCTTGTCAAGGTGATGAATTGCCCCACTCACCATATTTTTATGAATGACATGCGCTATAAATAAGCAGGGAGATTTCAATTCGTGAAGAGATAAAAACGCATGCATTAAAATGAATACATCAGCCCGTTGTGATAACAGTCGAGGAATATCCATTTTCCGAACCAGAAAAGAGGCCGGAATGTTAAAATATTTGATAATATATAGATCATAAATTCTGGCGAATGACCGTAAAAACGAGAGGAAGGAACATGCTACCTATAAGAAATGAGTTGAAAAAGAGCCGTAAAAAATTGCCTTAATCTGATTCCACAAAAAGGAACGGTAGCTCACAATGGGATCCAAGCTACGAAGAAAATTATCTGATGTGATAATTTTTATAAATACACACGTATGCTGCTCAATATAAAAAGTTACACAATATTATACTTTAATAAATAATCGTAAAAAAGGAGCAGGTATGGGTGTAATAACAATATAATAAGAGCTTAATGAGCCTCACTCTTAGAACTTCGTTACAAAAGAAAGGATACAGGTCAACACAAAAACGCAAAAATATGACATTCTACCATAAAAATACAATAAACAAGCACATGAAAAGATACTTACAAAATATCACAGTCTTCTAACTGAACATTTTTCACATTAAAGTATTCAGATAAATCTGGACATCAATATTTTGAGTTCTAGTCCTAATAATTCATAGATATGTCAAGGGAGCAATAAAAATCGCAGAGAAATGTTCGAACAATCAACTATGATTGATTTATGATACGCAGTGAATGACAGAAATATAACATCGGGAGGAAAACGAAGAATTTCAGGGGCATGTAAAAAGTAAAGAATGATTTATATCCACCAGCCATTCACTTTCAAAAGTATCCATAGATTCGATATGAATCATTCTAAATGAATTACAAGGTACTACTGAGAATCTATTCGATAAATCAACTTATAAACCATTAGAACAACCTAGCTTTTTTCCTGTGATTAAATGAAAGATACTAGAAAAACTGTAAGAATAACAAAATTAACAAGTTAATTCCTGTACGTAATCCATCCGTTAATCGATTATTATATGAACTATTGAACGAGGCCACCCGCAAACTATAACACTGGTGAGAAAGCAGCCACAGAATACCTTTGTTTCTTAGCTAAGAAGGAAGTGATTGATGCAAGGTAAACCACTTTTCGTAAACCTACTACTGCTACTACTCGTGGTATCATGTGGTTCCAATTTTATCCGCAACGAGGCGCCCTGGTCCGGAACCCTACTCGGAAGGTAAGATGTATCTGGTAGCTGTTAGGCCGCACCCATAACTATCTTTTTCATCTTTCAGCCTTAGAAAGAACTTCAATTTGTCCGCCAATTGCTATAGAGAGTTCAAAGTGATTGTCGTACACTCATATTATCATCTAAATGTAAAGACATATATAAGGTATGATTCTGTTCGGCAAAATGTAAATCCCACAGCTATGCTGCATCAGGTACTAGTAGCAAGCACTATGTAACAGGGCTATCAGAAGATTAGCGTAGTTAATAAAGTTCAAATAACAGCTAAGCCACTAGTACTATAAAACTATAACATATAAAATGAGTGCACGAATGATCTGAAAAATAACATTAAGACTAAAAATAAAGTAATCAGGAAATAAAGTGGGGATTAAATTAGGCAATGATGTATGTTTTGATATTGGTTGTGTTCTAACGATGTACCTTGATTAATGTGTAAACATTGAAAGAGATATAAATACCACATTACGGTTTACACCCTTCTCTGGTCATCTTCTGATAGGATTGCTTTTTATTCCATTATAATTTTTCTTTCTAGCAATAGCAAGAAAGATAGTTTCCCTAAATTGCTGACAATACTAAACTTGACACCTTTTAAAACAACGTTTCATAACTAACTTAACAGAAATAAATTTGATGATGATTTCAGAAGATATAAAAAGGTAAAGATACATCTCGAGCACTTCTACTCAATCACTACACTCTATTTGCGGAACTTTAGACAACTCTGACAAGAGTGAAAGAGAAACTAGTAATATAAACACTAACAGTATTAGAATATGTATTTACTACAGTGTTTTCTCTTCAGTAAGGCTAAGATTATAATCTTCCACTGTAACATAGGAAGAACAACTGAAGGTCAGAGGCGTGCCATGATCAAATACATCCAGTGAATACCCCATCGTGAAATTTAGCAAATCGAGAAACACCTTTCAACAATCCAAGTGAAAGAGAAAGTTGTAATATAAACGCTAAAGGTATTAGTATATGTATTTACTACAGTGTTTTCTCTTCAGTAAGGCTAAGATTATAATCTCCCACTGTAACATAGGAAGAACAATTCTATGACTGAAGGTCAGAGACGTGCCATGATCAAATACATCTACTGAATACCCCATCGTAAAATTTAGCAAATCGAGAAACACCTTTCAACAATCTAATCAAAAAAAATCAAGAAAATAAAGCAGCGACCGATACAATCCTTTACGAACGGCTGATCGCGATGATTCCCGAGGGTTAGTGCATATGGCACTCCAATTGCTTATGACGTGAATCAAGACCACTGCCAAAGGGCCGCAGTTATTCGGATCATCCGTTCGAAAGTGCCGCAAGCAAGAGAATCGGATTTTCGTGCTCCCGAGCGAGAAATGTTTCGAATGCCTTCTGTTGCAGAGATCGTTTGGACGCGACACGTAGCGGAGAACTCTCGAACTATTGTGGTGCCGACGCAGGGGGGAAAAAAGCAGCGCGCGCGCTCTCTGTCGCTGACTGAACGATCCAAAACATTCACAGCGTTCAAACACGAAATATATTTTCACGACACTATTTTACCACGGGATAAACGGTTATTATTAGTATTCGAGCGTAAATAAAAACCATAAAAAGTCTAAGCCTAATCAAGGAAATCGGAAAATTTAACGACTTAATGAAACTAAATTGGAGAAATTAATTGCGCTCGGGTCGAATTAAGCGCCTCGGGCATTCGTGACAAATTCTCTAAAGATTCGGCGGAAAATTAAGTTAAAAGCGGGCGAGTAATTTTATCCGCGCAGGCGGTTTAAATTGAGTGGTTCCATTTAGGGAGCCGAATTATCCTAATCTGGAATAAAAATTTGCATGTCCAACTTGAAATTCAGCCCATCTTGAATTTTTAAATTCTTTAAAAGGAATGCCAAAATTTTCTCCAATTTTCGAAATTATTAATCCGCGATAAGAACCTTAAATACAGGAACGATTCTGAAAATTAAGTAAATTTAGGTATTTACTGATACACTTCTAAGTGCAAAAGGGCAACTTCAACGACTACCAACTCGTACAAGTGCCTGTTCCTCAGTGAGGTTCACCCCAGGAAAGCAACATGCCATGAAATTTGAAATAAAGATATGATCAGTTACTTCCTTCATTCAAATCCCGAATATCAAACAGGTTTACACAATGCAACTGTAAGAAGATTAAAATTTCCCCAAGTTTCAACAAACAGCGGCCGAAGTCGCAGGTGGTTCGGGCATACTGAGGGAAACATTGCATTCTTGCGGCATGATAAATCTACTCAAGCAATTACGAATTCAGTTTAGCCATTTTTAAGTAGCTCCACGGTTATGCCAGATAAACCCTTGGGAGCTGATACCAAAATCCAAGTGTTAATTCGAATTATTTTAAGCAAGTTTGAAGTTAAGCAGTCAAGTATTTTTAAGTAGCTATACCGTTTTGCAAGGTGAGTACCAGTAAGTACCCTTGGGAAATGATATCACAACCCAAATTTGATCTTAGAAGGAAATCAGCAAAGGAATTTTTATGCTCTTTAAACAAGTTGAATCTCCTAGCAAACGCGAACAAAGCTCCATGACGAGTAATTAACTTCAGGATCGAGAAAAGACTACTTTCTATCAATATAACGCTCTAAAGAAGAAATTTGGCAATCGTGAGCGAAGAATAGGAAGAATAATCTGTATCGAGGGTCGCATATGAAATGCTTGTGATCAGCAAACAACGTCATTTAGCGAGTATTCGTTAATGTGCGAGCGAGGCCACGGTTTTCGTACGGACAGGTCTAAGTTCCGGGTAAATCAAACACACCACCGAAACGAGGACTATTTGAAATTACTGAGAACAGAAGATCACTGGGAATAGTTTGGCTGATATTAAGCCTAATTCTTTTAGATTTCCCGAGAATATATGCACATGAATAATGTTTTCTCAGAACCGTGTTCTAATTGTTAGCCAAATCGCATCCGTTTGAGGTTACTCAAACACATTATCTTCTCTCTTGACACCAGTAAGTAGTTTGCTTTATCACACTGCAAGAGATGGACCAAATATTCACAAAATATGACCGTAGAGTAATTAAAAGTGACCTCGTGTAAGAGCCACGATTAGACCTTTGACCTAAGAGAATGGAATGAGCATACGTTTTTATATTTGCAAAAAGTATTCCATATTTTCCTATCCATCATGAAAAGCGAAGTAGCTATTTGAACACATCCCGGATATTATCTTCACAAATACGGAATTCACATAAATATAAAAAATAACAAGGTTAAGGGAGAGTGAGGAAATCAGGAGATCGAGTAGATAAATATTTCGCATAGTAGGATAAAATAAGTAGATAAATACTCTTAGTTACATTGTCGACTTAATAATTAACAGCCAAGTAGTCGAAACTCCTTCAAATACCACGAATTTTCTTCACTTTTATCTGGCCATGAATCAGGGACAGTTCAAAATTCAAATTTTCTGGCGTAGATCCAAGACAAAGGTAATATTTTTCTTCGTTACATGGGGATAACTCTTACGAAGAGAGAACAATGCCTGACCATTACTTCTTCAAAATTTTCTATGAGAAGATTGTTACATGCGTATCGAACTGATACAATCACTCTCTCTAAATAAACAATCCGCGCCTGAAAACAGATACTACAAATTATAATAAAAAGATCTTTTACTCACCGAGAGATGGTGATGATGGTGGGAGGTCCAGGGAGGCAGTCCAGCAGTCGCGGTATGCACTTCTCAATCATCGCTTCGATGAGTTCGCGTGAAGATGGGTGATGCGGTAAGCCGGACTCGTCTATGGTGCATCCTGCATCGTGCACCAATTCCCAGTCCACATTTTCCGTTTTTGAGGGCCCCTCGGATGTTCCTTCCCCTGCAGAGCTGCTACCGTCTGGATAGGCGGCAAGCACCTTGTCAACCAGTTCCTTGATGGCGGGTAATCTAAGGAATATGAAAGAAAATTACAATATTAGAAGATTTATTTGTGAACAAATGACTGGGTATACGCAGAGCATAAATTAAACATAATTACAGGCATTTAAAACTTCAACTACCATTAAGATGACGGCAAAAGAATTCAATACTATAATAATAGAACCTTAAATAATTTGGTGATGCACTTCATATTTTCCAAAAAATATTTGGAAAAACTTTGTGGAAAATACGAAGTGTATCACCAAATTATTTGTAATGGCGTTTCAAAACGTTAGGCCTGAGTTTATAGAGCCTTAAATTCGAATGTGTTTCCATACTTTGTGATATAATACTTTGATTGGAAATTTCATGCAAATCCAATGAATTTAGAACGTAGGCGCAAATGTTCAGATGGTATTCAAAAGCTGACAGCGCCACTCACGAAAAAAAGAAATCGAAAGTTCAAATGATTAACGGTTAATAAAAAATAAAAAAGTTTGTTAGATATGGAACAGCAACTTTTGACACATATTGGACAGTAAAAAGGTGTGACAGATATCGGAATTTCGAAAATAAATTATTTTTGACATGCCAGGTACAAAATGTAAACCATAAAAATCTCGTATTTTAAGTTATTTATTAAATAGTTTTCGTAATTTTTAATAGAGTAATCCACCTTATTGACAAAGTCTGTGAAAAAATCCTCTAAAAGGAAAACTTATGGTGACCATTTATCATGACTTCGTGATGGAATTCGTAGATCAACGCTTAATGCACAGCCATGCCTTAACTAAAACAACAACGAAATTATGTTTAGATCAAAATTTATAGCTGAACAAAATTCGAGAATTATCAGTAGACATTATCATATTTTTCACATAAATTTTCGGTAAAATTAAATTTTAATTCCATCACATTTTTTCATAGAAACGAATTTTATCTCTCACAAGCGATCCGTGTCAGGAGTCGATTTGAAATGTTTCCAGTAATTTTCACGTCAATGCGCGGATAATTATGCGTAATTACAGAGAACATGTCAGAAACCATGCACCTATTCATATGGATAGACAAAGGGATACAAAAAACGGTTGACAGGATATTAAATCGGGGAGGAAAAACTAGTTATCGCTTTTCGAAAACAACATCGACAGATGAAGATGCTTCGCTGAAAACGCCAGTCATGTCACGGCAATTCCGCTCGCAGATGATCGAGAAATCAATCAAATTGAGAGGCCGTGATTATGGTTGCAAAACGGCCCTTTGAGCCCGTCCTTTCGAATCAACCGTTTGAAAACAGATCTACGCACAAAAGTACTGCGAAAATTTAAGGAAAAATTTCATTATGCTGTAGATGAAATGAAGTCGCAGTAAACGAACGCAATACGGGATTTCTAGACGAATGGCTAAAAGGAGAAATGTAGGCTGGAATGAAGGCATTAATACAAGAAATGCGCAAAGAGCAAGGAAAAAGTCTTTGGTAGACTCTAGACCTCCCTTTTTCTGTTGATTGCTCTCACGAATTTAACCACCACGAAAAACTATTTAACGACCAAAGATTTTTGAAATATAACGAATATTCATCAGTTCATTTAACAGTACTTATTCGTTCATTCTATTTATATGCTCATGACAAAGATCAAGAAGGGAGAGAAGGGTGGGTCTACCTAGGAATAGATCGAATAATGATGTAATCCCTAGATGGGGAAACTGTCATTAGAGTGTCGCATGTGAATTCACTGGATGAAAACAAACTATCTACAGGCATATTATCATGAATGAGAATATTTTATATTTTACTTTCATTTTCGCTTGATGAGATACACGCAAATGGGAAAATAATTTGAGTGTAAGAATAAATTTTTAAAAAGAGAAAAATCACAGTTGTCCAAATCAGATCTTAACACTGAATGAATAGAAAAGTGTTGAAGTATACAGACCGCTTTCTAGGACAAAAGGAAAAGAATTTCAGGATAAATTTCATACCCACTGGAAGGAAAGACAGCTAGTAAGAGTAAAATTGAAAAGGTATGTGAAAGAGAGTCCTGTAGCTACATACACGATACAGAGAACAGTTATTCAGAACCCATCTTGAATGGAAAACGCTAAGTAACTTCCACAGTAGATTTTCAATGCGAAATGTTTCGCTAACGAATGGACATCTTCAGGCTATTCTGATTCTCGTCGATGGAACATGTCGTATAAAAATCTACTGTAGATGTTACTTAGCGTTTTTCTTTCAAGATGAGTGCTGCAGAATTCCACTAAGTGAAGATCGAGCATATTAATTTTATCTAGTAAATCAGAATCTTGTGGTGGTCGAGATGTGGTGTTACAGAAAACACTAACGTTAAGGTGGTTGGATCATACGATATAATATATGAAAAGGTACTGAACTATATTGGAAAAAGATATCATGTAAGAGGTAAGTTTCTGCATGAGGAGAAATCTAATTGAACATATCTGAAAACACGTGAGACAGGTCAACTTCAATTCTAAAGCGAGTGTGGGCAATAGAAATGGTAGAGAGACATGAATATGGTAAACAGTTGGCATCAGACGCAATATATATACAGATCTAAAGAGGCTAGCGACAGTATAAGTAAGCTTCAATCACTGTATCCAATCAGTCCATCGATGGATGACACTGACACACACTAGAAGATAAGAAACGTAATGAAATATCTATCCTATAGAAGTCTTATCCCCATAATCAAATCAAATGATATATCCACAGATACACAACGATCGCTGCCTTCCAACAAAGCCGACTTAAAAGGCTCCAATCTACCATTCTTCCATCTCAAATCGGAGACAGTAATCGAAAATTAAATGAAAACGTTACTCGGAGCTCCATCCAAACTTTTTAAGGGCATAATTAAAAGACCGTCGCAATCCGGCACGGAAATCACTCGTTCCGCAACCTAAAAGTTAAGCGTACGATTCCCGACTCTAAATAGAGCAAAAGAGCTCCCTTAATTTGTTTCCAGTTGTCGCTGTACATCGATTTCCCATGAAGAAGAAGCCTTCGCTTCGGAAACTCGTTGAAAATTACATCTGCAGATAAGAAAACGGGATCGACAAAGCTCGAGTCCGAAGTGGAACATTTTGAGAGCGAATAAAGTTTCATAGCCGGGGATTTTTTCGCGTCAGGGTCTGAGAAAAATCCCTATCTTTTATTTCAGCGCCGTGAAACATGACGATGCCGTTCCTTTAAAACGCTATCTCCAGAGAGTCGATTTCGCTATAACAAATATTTGTCGGCTTCCTTTGACGAGAGAAATAAAGGCAAATGGGCTGATGGGGTGGAGGAGAGGAGAGGAGGCAGTTCGCATGAAAAACACCGTCGGGACGAGAGCAACCGAGCGAAGCTTTTAATTTTACTTCTACGGAACGAAATCTTTCAAAGTCGAGCCAAGTTTTAATACTCGAAGGAGAGGACGAAAAAAAAGGGGGAAGGGCTTATGATTCTGACAACTGGACTCGTATCTACTATTCTAACATTCCAGAGAGGAGGGGCGAAATCGCAAATAGAATATTGGCAACGAATGCCTCCGCCGATAGGCGTAAAAGGAATTCCTCGCTTAAGAGGCAAAGACATCACTTCGCGAGCGGAATTCACGACGCTAAAAAGAAACGCTAAAGCATGCTAAGGGAGATAAGGACGGCAGAGAGAGAGAGAGGATTGCTTTGTCCCAACATTTCAACTCGGTCCGAGATGAATAGGAAAGATGGTGTGTGGCAGCTGAATTGTGGAGGGAGTGAGTTTTAAAAGAGCGATAATGTTTGACGGATATTGATCTCCTGAAGAGGAGAAAGAGTTGGCAGGAAGGAGTAATGAAAACATGACTACTAATGCCAGCGACCATTAACACGCATCATAACGTCCTTGGATGCATCTTGATGCCGTAGAATATATACTGCGTGACTAAGGAAATCGCACGTGAGGAATGGGGATGCAGTAAATTAAAATGTGAAATCAGCGTTGATTTATCTATTTTAATATAAGAACAGGTTAACATGAAGTAACCTTAATGCTGTAGAGAGGTGATTGTATATCCATCCTCGTATTTCAAAGACTTAGGCAACCGTATCAATGAAAATTCCTCAGCTATCGAAAGCGTCAATAATTCAAATGAAGTTGCTTCGAACTCATAACTTTGATGAGCAGATGACGAGGATAATTTAGATTAGATTATGGGTTTTTACATTGAAAAAAGCTGTGATCCTCCTTTTAATGATGGGGATAGAATTTTCTCTCTCAATTTCAATGAAAGCAAAAAATCTATGTAAATAAATGTAATTAATAATATCAATTCAATCTGAATTCTTGGCACACAAGTCGATGGACCAGTAATTTGTAGCCTATTGATCTATTACAGCGCAATACGAAAAGAGATATAAATAATCAATCTATATAAATCTATCAGTTAGTTTGGGTTCACAAGGATTTCTCATAAGAGAACCAAGAATTCTCATATCGCCGAATGCCGACGACCTTCTGGCGCAATTCCTCAGAAGGGATTATCCCCAGGTACCGCTGCCGATTTTCAGAAACTCAAAAATAAATAAATTAAATTAAATAATTAATTGGGAGTTTCTGAAAAACGGTAGCTGAACCAGGTGATAATCCCTTCTGAAGAATTGCGCCCGACGGTCGCCGGCATTCGGCGATTGGAGAATTCCCGTGTCTCTTATTTATTGGCTGCCGAGTTCTATTTCTTTTCTTTCAAGAATTTCTCACTTTTTCGATTTCACTTTATGAATACAGATGAGAGATATAGGATGATAACGCACAGTAGATGTCGGAAGAGTTATTCCCAATTAACAGGAAGTTAACAGACAAATTAATTCAGAAATTTCATCACAGAAGATAGAGATTTAAATATAGAAGAAAATGTACTTATTGTTTGCCATACGAATATAGCCAGGTATTAGTCATAAATTTTATTAGAATAGTCTTCCTTAGGCTAATCGGTCTTAAATAGAATCTTAAATTTAATCGAGAAAAATGTTCAAAATAACGTGCAGCTAGAACATCAAAACAAAATTTCTTTAGAAATATATCTTATGATAATATAAAGGAAGCAATTCCAAATAAGAACCATGCGGAGTATATAAGTTATGTAACCCATTACTCTCTAACAATGTTAAATGATAATTTTCCTTCTAAGATATTCGACAGATGCAATAAACTTCTTTACTTGTGTAACTTCCAGTATAATTTCTAAGAAATTTCCTCTGCTATAAATTTATATGAGAGTATAATATTCACAGGTGTTTCTAGAAAGGAATGTTGTTTTGGCGATAATTCCTCATACGTATTTCCTATTCACTTAAGTTTGTTCCTTTGGGGTTTTCTTCGCTCACGATGCTTTGTTCAGAATTTCACCTAAGTAACATCCATTACCCAATGAACCACAGATTTAAAAATATCGATGGGGCTCGAACCAAGATCTTCTTCCACTTTCCGAACAAACGTTTCTCATCAACTTCTAGCCATCCTTAGGTTCCAAGCCCATTCGAGCAAAATATTTATCTAAATCCCGACCCTTCCATTAAGTTGAAAATGATGAAAACATAAGTGATACTGCCCATCCTTTGTTACTCATATTCGTGTGGTAGTTTACTGGATCGGCTTGGGAGTAATTTAGGACCTAGGAATATATAAGATACCACTTTTCAGCTGCATGTGATTATAGACGGAAATAATAACCTCTGAATAGTAATTTAGCTGACATCGCTTGATCGTTTCCCAAATTTCATTACTCGCATCTTGAACGCATTAACGAAAATAGCAAAATTGATATTATGGAAACAACCGAGGTTCGTAACCAAGAGAGATGTAATAGGAATAGAAAAGATCTCCTATAAAATTGTATTCCAAACCAGAAAGAAATGATCCACGCGATAAAAACTCACCTGTATCTTCGTCAGCGCCACAGAAACCTTTCCGCAAAGTCATTCCGTAATAAATTACGCACGGATGACGACGAAATACGAATCGCCTACCGAGAAAAACCCCTACGGAGCGTAATTCTTCCCGCAACCCCTTCTTAGCTTCCCATTTTATCGGATGAATTAAATCTGATCCCAACATAATACTCCCGTAAGACCCGATGATTCGTACGGCTACCTCATGCGACGGAGGCTCGTCATAAATCATCCCGCCTTCATCCCATCAAATCTCGTATCATGTGACTTTTCCCACCCGCCGCAGCTCCTTCGATCAAGGGTTAAAAGGCAGACAGACCGTGGGAGATTTGGGAGGAAGTGCCTTGAGATCTTTTGGAAAGGGTTGAGAAGAAAGGTATCCGACCCGTCCACATTCCTTCCACACTATGCAGGTCGCTTTTTTGCCCACGTCTTCATCCTGATAACCCCTTCCTTTACTATGCGACGTCTTGGGGACCATCCATCCTTATGAAGGACCTCTCGCAGATGTCCGCTCACTGACCGTGTCACATCGAATGGCAGGAAGATGCGCGAACTGTCATGTGACGGGCTTTGAACACTTGACGACGCTGGGAGGTAAGTAATGGTCTGGCACTTTCATTTACCAAATTTAATCTAGGGAAAGTGGTATGGATTAGGAAGGACTTAAACTTTCCGAAGGATGAATATCTTTTGAGAACAGCAAACATTAATAATTTAACTAGACGACAAAAGAATGTATAGGTATTTTTTCTGAAATTAGAGTTAGATTATTCACATATTAACTAATAAATAGGCAAGGTGTTACTAAATTACCTACGCAGACTTAAACGCAAGAAAGTATAGAGGATGGTAAATAGAAAAGGAACATCTAAATTAAGAATATAATTAACTAGAGCATAAATAAGAAAATGGTATTTTGCGATGATTACCTATAGAAATATTCTTAAGAATGTTCCTGCCTGACGTAAAATCATTTGAGTTAATCATAAAATGTCCTTCGAAATAATATCACAAAAGCCCAAACTTTACTAAGATTCGTAACATAAACGAACCACGGATTATTTCTAACGAATTCATACTCGTTCTTTTCAGAATTCGACTTCATAGGAACCATTATATCATTCAAGATTATATGAAAGAAGTAATACCTTACAGTGACTCATTAGGACCGAAGATTATGGCTCTAACAAAGAAGAACTTTCATTGGCATAATCTAAATAGACCCAACTTTGAACATTGCCTCATCAACGTAATGTAAACAAAGATTTAGAAACAATAACAACGGATCACAAAAAAATCGAAGGAACAGAAATATAAAGAATTTTTCAGTACTGGGGAGAAACAATTGATGTCTCCATTGAAATACAAGTTTGATTCAAATAAAAGTAGCCCAGATTAAGAATAGTAACTACCTAACATATGTGGTAGCGTAGATATATTTCCTGGAACACTCAGAATTCATCTTCGATTTCTTAAGTATTCTTGTTGTATGTTTGCTAAATAAAATATTGGCTATCTCTGTTTTAGTATAGATTACCACCAAGTAGAGAGCGAAAACATTCAGAATGTATAATCCACTCTAACTGTACCAAGTTTACTCGTTTGCC
Organism: Pachydiplax longipennis; assembly: GCA_036926295.1. NCBI lineage: Eukaryota > Metazoa > Arthropoda > Insecta > Odonata > Libellulidae > Pachydiplax > Pachydiplax longipennis. The sequence goes on along the minus strand of JAVFKF010000009.1, from coordinate 37,731,871 downwards.
TCTGCTGCTATGATAACTTTCCGTCGGAATAAGATAGCGCGGGTGCAAGAATAGTGCTAACTTCGATCATTTTCGCCTCCTTCAATAATCCCTCAGGTTTATTATTATTAATATAATTGTTACGATTGGACAACAGTCCAGAGGCAACAACAAATCAAATATACACACAGTCTCATCAATGATCACACCTCTTCCAAAACAACAAACACAAAATTACAAATTGTCTCGAATCTCAAATCCAAACAAACCTTACTTTCTATCTAAAACTATAGCCAGCATTCTAAAGAACACAACTACATCCGAAAACCCCCTGCAGACACAACACACTACCAGCAATGACTTAATCACAAATAGCAACTTTCCCGCAAAAAATCAATCATTCCCTAACAAATGAAAACCAATACCCTTAAGTTACGTAAAAGCCAACGCCCGCTAGTATACAACACCAAGTTTAACCACTGACAATGCACAACCATTTACCACCCGCAGTAACACGAAATTCTATCTCAACCCAACTTTCGATTACAATATTACATTGGTAGTCTGAAAAGTTTCCGACATTTCGCCATTTCTCGACATGTTTTCTGAAAATTTTCTGAAGGTTTCTGAAAAATCTGGGGTCGGAAACTTTTCAGACCACCCTCGTAGAATAGATTTAGATAGAGATGGGACAGAAAACCAGCAATACCACGTTTATTGCATAAAATCTGATCGAGCAGATTGCAGTAGAGAGATGAAAAGGAAACGATGAAAAAATGCATGATAAACAGTAGGCGAGGGAACATGCATCTTAGGTAGGGCATCAATTTCCTCCTTTGGTTGATTCGGCTCCCACGCCTCCCCCACGAATCCTTCTCCTATAAACCATTTTCCCACCAACGCAACATTCCATCCATTCAGATCTCCTTCCCTCACCGACAAACACTCTCCCTTTCAGACCTTAAAAAACGCCTCTTACCTGGGAAAGGATGGGAAGGTCAGGTTTTGGAGGCCCACAAAAAACAGGTACGGATTCGGGAGCGACCAGACAGAAATATAGGGAAAATTTACTTCGTTTCTTCTTGAAAGAGAGCGCTGTCAGCTCAGGTGTGAAGTTATTCTTTTCGAGACACCGCGCATTAGAATACACTCCCTTTTGCTAAATAAAACGTTTGTAAATGCCATTATGACTTTTGGCTACCAGAAATGTGGTCGAAAATGAATCAGCTACTAGAAACACGTTGTATTTTGAGTTAAATCGCAAACGAGTTGCTATTTCTGTATCAAATGTTTTCCCATGTACTAAAATATAGATTTTTGTTTGAATCGTGACATGTGACAGAAGATGAAAATTTCATCTAATCAGATGATATCAAGAAAGTTAGCTCAACAAAAATAATATCGTAAATAAAATTATCAATAAAGTAATCAATAAATGATAATCTAACGATTTATACTTGATAATAATAGTACTTTACAACAAAAATACTTGATCGTTTCAATGAATATATGATTGTGAAATTTCAATTTAATTATAATAAATTATAAATTTATTGCTTCACTTCACTTCACGAAGGAAAACTGCAGGAGTTACCCCATTCGACCTAGAGTGTGTCCGATATATTTAAAAAGTATCAATTATTTAACCTCTTACCCCACTTTCTCCATACGTACGTAATACAAAGATATAAGTTGGTTTTGTTCCTCCTCAACGCAAAATTTTATTCATTTTAAATGCCTTAGAAAATTATATTCAGCTACATTATTTTAAGAGACAAAGCCTATGAAAATTTTGGCTTATCACATTTTTTTGCAAAGTTACCAAGTCGTTCGCAGAATTATGTCACAAATTAAGTAGATTATGGCGGGATAATTTTTCCGATTTACATATAAATTATTCTGTAAAAACGATACTCATTCAAAGATTTTTCTATGGAATCGTGTAAGCAGTTTGAACGATTTTAATTAAGAAATAAAATCAAAAGTTGATCAATACCGGAGAGGAGAAGAATGTTCCAAGCGAAATCAGAGTAGCTTCTTTCAGAACATAATAACATAGATCCAAAGATAGGAGTTATTGAACTGAAAAAGATTTCGATAGATATTTCAACTTGAAGCAATAAAAGCACTGTTTCATAAGGTAAGGAAAACAAATATAGTTTTATGACCTCAATGAAATATATAAAGTTTAAACCTCCTTGAGTTTTATTCCTATAGCAGTGTCTGCAAATTTGGAAACCGAAGTAAAACCTGCCAAATTCGCTCTCATTTTGCGATTAATACACTAAATACAAATTAATTGGAAAACGAATGAAAGAAAACTACTGTATGAGCCTCTCTTCATATTTAGTTTAGGAAGAAAATACACGATTTTCCCTTTAACCTATAGCATTGAACTATAATATAAAAACAAGTTTTTGTGAATTTTTACCGTTAAATTAAAACATTCCTCAACGTAGAAGTAAAATAATGGTACCCATAGTTATTCAACGGCATTCTCTTTATTGCATTTCTTTCTCGAACAAATCTACTTATCTCTTTCGGCTGGCTTAAACGTCCATACTCATTGGAAGACTTCCTTTCCGTTGCTAGGAAAGATTTACATGGGATTTATTTAAGCCTCTTTGAGAAAACCTGATTTGGTAATCTGAAGGCATTTGACGAATGTTACGAACTTACAGCTGCTTTCAGCCACTCACGGAAAAAAAACGCCAGCCTTGATCTCTCTCTTTCTAAACTAAACCCATTTGCAATCATCTGCTTAATGTTCTATTGAATTGAAGTCGAAGAAAATAAAATTCTTAAGTGTGTTCTCCTTCGGTCCCAAGGAGATTACATGAAATGACGTGGCGTTTTGCGCAAAAAAGGCAGGAAATGAATGATTAAAATAATGCGTCCGGTTAAGGGAACTTAACATTTCATTTTGCACATAAGCGTTCAGTTTTCTCACACTCGTCTTTTTATTATATTTTTCTGTATCTTTTATTCATTCCGTTTTTTCCTTTGATTTTAAAATTATGAAAAGAAAGTTTTGCTACATGCATAAAAAAGGCCGTTTTAGTCGATATAGCTTCCTTTATCTGCACAGTTAGAATTTCCTTTATGTATGAAATCATACATAGAAATCGAAATATTTTACTTCAATAACAATTCTTTGAGACATAAGACCTTATCATAGAGATGCAAGTATAAGAGAATAACTACTCCATAAGCCTCTTCTAATATTTATTTAATAGTCTTATCTTCAATTTATAATTCAACAGATTAGATTTCTTGTGCTACTGATCGTACCGCTTCGGGTATTCTATGGAATATCGAACTGCATGTAACATACTAGACTGAAGCTCTAGCAACAAGAATAAAACAATCTCCTTTATTCTGATATTAGTTCAAATTCTCAGTGTTACTACCTGCAGACGGTTCCAAAAATACCTCCGTAGAAGATTGATTAGAACTGTACCAAAATGAAACACGCGAATAAATATCTAACCCCCACACAATACGTTCGTAAATAAATAATGAAATTGAAAAAATATCAAAATTTCTTATATTATTTCAATCAAACACTTGGAACCAAAATTTCTTTACTAGCAGTAAAGGCTAAATGTCGTATTGCTTTATGATATGCATGATAAAGAATATTTTGATACATTCCTATCCGTCTCCTCTTAGATAAACTTCATTAGATCCCCGAGATCACACCGTCGAAATATAACCATAACCAATTAATCCAAAAAAGTCTCACCTTCACCTGCCATGCTTAAAATAATAAAGAACAGAGAAAGGAATAGCTAAATATTAATAGACTCATAGGAGTAACCCGTTTTGCTTTTAGTAAGTGTTTAATATCTATTGAAAACCGGCTGAATGTTTATCTAATGCTTCCTGCCTTAATATAACCACAAAAGTACATTAGTTCCGTCTCCTGCGAGATGCTAATCGGAAGAATGAATGTCACCCAAAAGGGCTTTTGCCGCGAAGTGTCAGCTCACGGGAAAATCCGCAACGAATCGAATGACACGGGCTGGAGTCGGTAGCGGAAAGAATTATGAGCGGAAGGTATACTGCAAATAAATCTCACGGAATAAATTCTAATCTAAGACACATCTACGTAAGAGGGACGGAAAAATTCACAAATAAAAAAAGGATTGATTTCTTTATTATTCAAGAAATTATTAGACATAGATTGGTATACAAATAAATCGACCTCTACTTTTATCCATCTATACAAATGCGAATTATATCCGACCTGCTTTGCAGAGAAACTTGATGGTAAGAATAATAATGAAGGAAGTGAATATTTTTTAATAAGATTTTTACATACAATACGAAAATATATTTAAGAAAACGAGATATGTGGGCATATTTTACTTTTCATTCACATATACTCTTTATGTTGAATTGCAATTAAAGGTCTTTATGAATCAACTTCCCATTAACTATGGTAAAACTTCAAGGTTAGAAGAAATGCATTGCTTCAAAAAGGAGTACCAAAGTAAAATATTTCGCGACGCTATTTTCAGGAGATAGCTTTAAATTTGTCGTAATAAAATCAGTAATTTCATATATACACTTGAGCTATAAATAAATCCTGAAATTTACGTTCTTTTTCAATCTAAATTTCTCTTTCGAATTAAATAAAATCACCTTTGCAGTGGTTGGTTATATATCATGTGTCTTATTCTGATACAAAGCTATCATTAATGCTACTTAGAACAGCATTATAGTAAAACAAACTTTAAAGATTTTCTACGCTTGAAAGAGACTACTGATATTAATCTACGAATTCATCGACCCCAAAATTAAAATAACTATTTCAATAACAGTCTTTATAGTATTTAAACAACGAATAGAAAAAGTAATTTACATTAATCAAGGGTATTTTGGCAATAATATGCAATATTTTAGGGTATATTTTATAATGAAATAAATATTCCACATTTTTAATTAATTCATCATAATGAAATTTAAACATTTATTGCAAATTCGTTGACCTCGAGGCATAATTTACATATAAATCATTTAATTTTTAAAAAATCATTAAAAAAATTAAATTTAATATATATAGAATCAACGAAAGGGAAAGAAAATTGTCTGCTCTAGGTAGAAAATTCTGTCAATGAAATATATACTTGTACATAGATAAATTACTCAAATAACCAACTGTAGACTGTGCTACGAACCAACACCCAAGAAAAACCCATCCATAGGCGCAAACCCAACAAACCCTTCAGAATCAACAAAAGCAATCGGTCTCCGCACCGACACAAGAATTCACATCGCAAAACCAGCGATAATCAACAGATCGACAGCTTCGAAAAAAACCCCGCATTCGCCAAACTTCCTCGCACAATGGAAACAAAAAGAGGCGCTGAGACAGGGGCTTCAGTTATGAGGACAGGACCCGGCAAACGCGTACGCTTCCATAAAAAAACGAATCGCGGAGGTGGCGAAGACCCTGAAGAGCGCACACCTTTCGGGAAATAAAAAAAGCGCGGCGCGGGTGCGGGAAAAGAATGAGAAAAGCGACAATGGGAGCGGGGAGGGGGTAATGGAGGAGCGGGACGGTTAGATGATAGAGACAAAAGGTCCTTTTTTTCCGAAGGGCGTAGGGAAATGAGCGGGGATAGGGGTGGCGGGTAGGCGAATCGGAGAAAAGGCTTAGAGAGGTTGCTGCAAACGATACGTTTCGTGAGAACAATGTTTGGCGAGCGGGGATGAGAGGGGGTTGGGAAGGCAAAAAACAACGACCCGCCGGGATGAAAAAATACATTAAAAAACTCGGGATGGATAGAGAGAATGGGTGTGGGGGGCGCAAAGGGTTATTCGGCGGGGGAAATCGGGGTGAAGAGGCTTCCGTCACGTAGGCAGACTCCTATGCAAAGCAGTCTCTCCTCCACGGATCGCTCCCGGAAGAGATGCGTTCGAAAAACCCTCCGACAACTGCCACTCAGACAAACAGTGCCTCTTTCCTAAAGGATCGTTCCTTGAGAGAGAGGAAAAAAATTCTAGCGACGTCGCTGCGGGTACTTGCGCTTGCCCTCCGTCGTGTTTCGTGAGGCCTGTCATTCGCCTGTCGGCCCCCATCGATTTGGGCGTAAAGTTTGCGTCGAATCGAAATTATGACTCGATTTCCTAAAGACTATGATTTCCCGATCTCCGATTCGGCCCCGAGCCAAGTCTGAATCGCTCTAATGAACGTTTGAGGAACTAAGAGGCCGTTTAGTGGAGAGGAATGGCATGCGCGAAGTGGTTCCGTTTTAGGCTCTTTGACGTAATTGCTGCTCGTATTTTGCTATCGGAAACTATTACCGAAGAGCTGATTTTGGACATTTCCTCGATGATTGTTGCAAAAATTTAGGCTTAAGGTAAAATGCAAGCGATAAAAGATGCTTTTAGCTAAATAATTTGTCTTATTGTCAGACCACTTGAGTAAAACAGTGTAATAATAAGATATGATCACTATCCTTCAGCTGAGTATAAATTATGTCAAGGTTTATAATTTTAATCCGTCAGGCCACTTCAGTAAAATAATATAATATTAAGCCATGATCAGGAGCTTTACGCGGAATATAATACGAATACATTGAATTAATCTAAAAGGAAAGAATAAAAATTATACGAATTCAAAAGGGGGACAACAGGGTAGAAATCTCGAAATAACCAAATGATAAAGTTAATGTTAGATGATACCCAATATTTTAGCTGAATTACAACAAAACATGTTTTAAATCTAAAGAGCTTTACTAAATCATAGGTCTTTAGGCATAAAATAAAATGGTGTCGAGAAGAAAGCCCTATCTCGACTAATATGACATTATTACGACAAACGGTTTACTGATATCGCAACATTTAGAACGATAAGGAATTTAAATAGTTCAGGCATAACAGTAACCACAGGATATTACGTATACTTGGGCATGAAAGAATATTTACTGTTTAAAAAGGTAACAGCCAAATAACGGAAAACAGCTCGAAAACGGCGATGAAATAACATTAACAAATTTTGAATCACAAAGCGTCTAATTTGCAGGGCCAGGTACGATGTGCTTAAAACGTTTATTTTTCGCTCATTTTCCAAGCTGAGAGGTAAAAAATGCTTATGCATGATAATGAGTTAGGGTCTCTCTTAGGATGCGACAGATCCTTTTTTCAGAGGCAACCCGCTCGCAGGGTGATGAGTGAGTGGGACAAGGGTTAACATCAAATGGTAATCATATGCAGCTCCTCGATTCGAAAACCTTTCCGCACTGCACTCCGCCCACTCCCACGGGCCCACGACTAGATTCATATGCTAGAAAATCACTCAATATTCTGTCTACTTCTATAGCAATCCAAGGAGAGACAGTGTGGTTTCTTTCAAATTTTTAAACTTATCTGGCGTATATACGTATGCTTCTCAGAGAAAAATCTATCGAATGGCAAAGGTGATCTACTTATCATGCGCTCTTAAAAGTTCTTATAACTATAAAATTAATGCTCTTCGAAAATTTTCAAATTTTTTCGCAAGGAAGTATTCGACAGTAAATTAATAAATTCCCTGAAAATGTGAGTGAAAATTTTTCAAATTGATTAATTACTTAAGCATTGATTTGGTATTTGTTAAAATTGCTTTGACAGCTGAGATCATTTCGCACATAAGGTACCCCACCGGGATGCGAACCCAGAACAGCTTTCACTATAGGTGAACGCGCTTCCCACTTCAATCATGCCAATCAATTTAGATCTATTACCTTAACCTATTCCCTATAAAACGCTTCGTTGATACAATTTGAATAAAAATATCATCATTCAAATAAATCAAAGGATATATTGGAACTGAAGCAAATATTTTGATCAGTCATGAAAATCAAGTGAATCAAACGTGTAAATAACGTGATAAAGAGGTTAATATTCCATGAAGACGATTGTCACGTGAAGATAGTACCGGTGATAAATATTTATTGTAATATTTTAGAATAAAGCTAAACTCTTCTCCGGCGGCCTATTTTCATAAAAAAATGAGCTGCTCACTTGCCAAAGATCTGACATTTGAGCAGTTCATCGTATATCAATTCGTTGCACTGTTAATCGGGCTTAACTCCATCCTTAATTTACCTCCGGAAACTTCTAGGCTAAAGACAATATAACTACAAGGAGTTTCAACTTTTACACGAAAGAATTGGCAAGTTAGATAAGCACTCATTTAATGAGTAAATTTAATTTCACGATTATCTTCAACATTAGTTCCATATGCTTGGAAAGTGTTTTATAGCAACTTATGAAAACTCTGACAAGAAAAATTAAGCATATCTATTATATTCTCGAAAGTTGTCATCACTTAGTAAATTCCAATTCTCCAAATATTAATCTGATGTGCCCAAGCTCATTTTTATGGGAGGGAGCTAAACTAACTGAATGAATGAAAATATTTTAACTTCCACAGACTTAGAATTTACAGTGACAACTTCTTTAGCATACAGTAAGGAGGCATTTTCAGTATACGAAATAGTTAAGATCGATAACTACAATAATCCTCTCTTTTCATGTTCATTAATCTCCATTAATATTGAAATAAATGATGATACAGTAAGAGGGAAATCGACAAATGAAAATTGAATACGGGCGTTAAAATTGTTATCCTCTGGCACAGTATAACATTCCGTTCTCAGCGACGAACGGAAAATTCAGAAGAATCCGAAAGCCGAAGAACCCGGTGGAGAAGGATGCGAGCTGGAGACGGAAGGGAGTGATCCCTAAGGACAATGAACTCCCGAGGGAAACAGAAGCCCTTCCAAGGCACGGAGGGGGGAGAGGCTGGGTACACAGCGGGAGGGAGGAAGTGGGCACAAGAGGTTAAAGGACTAGATTAAAAAAAGCGGAGGTAGAGGGTTAAAAACCTCGTTTGAAACTATGGTACCCGTCTATGCATACGTTAAAAAGGTAGAATGGATGTTGCTGATTTACCCCGACCATTCTCTAAAACGGAGGGCCCGCGGAAAGGGTTATCCAAGGAAAAAGGGTACGCGAGGGGCGGGATGCACTTACCGCGGCGACAAAACGTTACGAATCGGAAGATAAGGAAGTTGAGCGAAAAGGTGGGCAAGGTAAAGGTAGAGACCGCGCCCTTATGCATATTAGAACTCCCTGAACTGACGGACCGAATGGTAGAATGAGAAAGACGCATGCAAATAAGTTGGAGAGACCCGTCTTCGATGAGCAGACGGGTTTCCGTCAAGGTTTTTTTATTCATGCATACATATATATCACGGGATATGGGACTCATCTGGGCGCTGAATGGGTTGGGTTTAAGGGGGTAAAGGACCCGACAAGAACAAACCCCGTGTGTTTTTCGACCCTTTTACCCGCGTGGTCCCCGCCGAGATACACGGGCCCGTACTCCCACCCCGCGATGCCTCCTCCTAATCATTTGCATAGGGAGAAGGTTTTTATAGTGTCGGAAGACCATTTGTGTCGGGAGGTAGAGAGAAAAAAGAAAGAGAATAATAAAATAGGGGAGGGCGGGGGGAAGGAGGAAATATATAAAAAACAAGTGAGTATGAGATAGAGTGCATGTGCTCCTACAACGGATGCTTCAACCCTTTCTCAGGAAGGCTTCCCTTCGCCCCTCCGTGGACCGCCTCACACCACTTCCTACCAATTCATTTGCCTACAAACCTATTTTTTTACTCTCGACTCAAAAGGGGACAGACTCTTCTACTCTCACTCACTCGCACGCTGCTGGTTCTGAGGACAGTACCTAAGCAGAGCAACTTCCCTTCTTCTGTAACTCGGGAGTTACCTTGGAGCTTCGCGATGCACCGCCGCGGATTGTTGGGACCGAATCCGGTGAGGCGGGATTCGACTGTATCTTGCGGAGATTCCTTTGGCTGAGTCTACACTTGGAAGGTGAGTGTTTAGAGAGTCTGATATGGTAAGTGGCGTTGTCCGAACGACATTGCTAGGATTAATGCTATTATGTATCTAATTTAACTGTCTCAAAGATAACACGTGTTTGTTGACCTGATTACGCATGATAGAGTATGAGATCGATATTTTGTGAAATACCAGGGTCAAAGGTAATGGTGAATATATCACCCATAATGATTCTTTATTTCAATCGGGAGTGAGAGCCATATTGATTTTTAACTCTCCAGCATAATGGGAGTTAAGAAACTTTCTTGACTTGACTATCTTTGAACTTGATTCAATCTGACCAGTGCAACCTCGTTTACAGATTCTGGAAATTTTAGAGGGAATAATAATCAATGCGTAATAGATTGCTAACTTAAGATTCATAAAATGATTTCGGGAGGAAGGGTGATCCAAGGTGTTGTAATTGAATGCTATAATTTATTTAATTTAATTCAATGCTATAATATACCTAATTTAATTAGTTTTAGAAGATTTTCCATCTACTTCAGCATACCTTCATATTGATTACCGATCGTTGTCCTTTTAAAATAGCTATACAGTACGATTACAATTTAAATTGCTTGGGATAATTGTTGAATTATATCATTAATAAGACAGCAATATCCTAAATTAACACAATATTTCATTATTTTTAAATTTAAAGTTGATCGCATTAACAATTCTTTTGTTTACAAAGACATCACCAGATGATAAGTAACTTAATTAGTAATATAGATGGTGAAAATTACTTGAATATTGAATACATCGATTTGCTTCTTATACTACTACATCTTTTAAAAATCAGTTGAAAATTTCTAGCATAGAAATAATTTATTTGAGAAGAAATGACGGAAGGCATTTTTTCAATTGAAAATAATATATATAAAATATTTTAAATTTGAAGGGGGAATATAATCTCTCAATACGCAATCACTTGTGCATTTGGAAAGTATATTTATCTTGATACTAATGTCAATAACTATAGGGTAAACTAATAACATTTAAATCATTTCATCTACCTCTTATCGTCTTAGAAACACCGATTGTGAAAAATTGCCTAAAGAAATTAGACGGAAAATATTTTAGTAATCCAAAAATTATTTTAAAGGACATTTCAAATTCAATTTACGTGGAATTTGATCTCTTAATTATACTCTCACTTGCTCATCTTGAAAGTATACTTGATACTTAAGGGTAAACTAATAACATTAAAATCATTTCATCCACATCTCATTGCCTTAGAAACACCGATTGGAAAAAATGTACTAATAAATTAGACGGAATGTATTTTTGTAATCCTAAAATTAATTTTAATAACATTTTAAATTCAATTTACGTGTAATTTAATCTCTCCATACGCAGTCAATTGTGTACTTGGAAAGTATGCTTGATACTTAAGGGTGAACTAATAACATTAAAATCATTTCATCCACTCATCGCCTTAGAAAGCCCGACTGTAAAAACATGTACTCCAATAAGGACACCCAGAGTAGCTTTGGCTGCATCATCATCTGCAGCCTGAATAGCGCACCTAAACACAACTGTTTGGATGATTAGCGGTCGCTTACGCCTCGTCGCACCACCGCCGTGAACGCAAACGAATTCGTTCCAATGCACTTGCTGCCCAGTTTACTTATCGGAGAACCAATTCGTTCGGCCGCGTTAATCGCACCTCATCGGTCAAAAGAAAGACAAAGTTTTCGCGCGAAACATTTTTTTGCGACGAGTCGGAACGTCGTGTGCCGTTTCGCACTTGCCGACTCCGCCAAGTGAGCACGTAGCTATGAAAATTCCGCCGGTATTCCGTGCGAGAAAATTCGTTCGGTGATCGATGAGGCGTGTAATATAGGTCGGTAGCATCGCATTCGATCAATAATTCATGGGGTTGTTTGAAGGGAGATTTATGGAGCGAATACTTCAACCCCGTTTAAAGGGTTTCCCTCCCATGAATCTTTCTGACGAAGGCACAAGATCAGTATCGCTATAAATGGGAAATATCGACGAAATCTCCTCTTAAAACCCACGGACGAAAATTGAAATTTGTTCCGAAGGGCATTCCTTCGACGGTTTGCCAGATTATGCGCTTTTGAGGGTTTGGATTTATATTCGGCTTTTCTCTAATCAGATCAAAACTTTATTCTTGCCTGAAATTGCGATCTGAAATAATTGATGCCCTCTTTAGGGAAGTTTTTCATTTACGTGGAAGTTTATTTTAACCTCTCGGAGAGTAAAATTGGAATTTTAAGTGTTATTCATTGACTGCCACAGCTTTAGGTCATCTGAGAAAACTAATCATTGTTCTTAACTCTAAGTCTTGACAGATTCGTGTAATTATTCGAAGGAAATTATTGTCATAAAGTCGATAATAATGGTTGGCAGTTATTGATAAAATTTTTAAGAAAAAATTAACTTTTATTATCTTGCCATGGCTGTTACACTAGAAGATGTCCCCATAAGAAACCTGCGTTAGTATGCGATGTGTTAAATAAGAAAGTGAAAATTTAGGATAAAATTTTAATAATTACGATGCTCATTGATGTAGAAAATAGATAAAATTTTTTAAAATAGGTGTATAAACATTAGTTTCAATTAATCTTCAGTTAATTTACATTAAAAGTATCTTATGAAAAATCTATTGACTTCAAAAGTGGAGAGACAATCAATATCAGACACTACAAATAACCATTTCCTTTTAATTTACAACAAAACCTAGTTCTAGTAAACAACAGCTACCATTCTAAATTAAATAATATTAGAATTTCAAAGATCTTTCTCGTTAATTTCAACCAATAAATGCATTCGTTTCGTATCTAGCGATTTTTATCTAATTCTCAGAATAACAGTAATATTACTATCGATAAATATAAATAATATATATAATATATCGATATAAAATAATTAATAATAAAATTTATTACACTAACATGCAGGCTAAATGTAAGTAATAATGTCTGTTTGCAATAATGACATTTAATACTGGAAGTTAATTCAATCGTATAAACACTGGAGTGAAAAAATTCTTAGAATTCACATTCCCTGTCACCATGACAATCATTCATTCGCTAACCGGAGCGAAAAAGCTGAGGAAAAAAAAACAAATTAGCTAGCGGAATTTAATATTTATCTATGTTCGTATTTTACATTATATCGGAGAGGTCGACAGGGTTTTCGGGGCGGAATCCGAAAATGTAATGTCGTCGTAATAAACGTGGAAAATGGAAACACTTTTGGAAAGCTTTACTTTCAATGTCGCAGGTGGGTCTCGCGAGGAAATTAGGTGGTTTAGAATAAGAGCTTTCGAGTGATAAAGGAGGGGAAGAGATAGGAAAGAACTTTTCACGAGTGAAAGAGACAGTTTTCAAGATGGAAAAGCCTTAAAATATCAAAGAGGTTTCCTCTTTTCTGCTGCACGAGAGGGAGTCGGATTTATAAATTAAGGGAAATAAGATAGGGAAGAGATGGAGAAAAGGAAAAATCCTTCCACAAAGAAGACTAAGGCATAAAAATATTCAGTACTCCATACATGTTATGAAATATGCTACACATGCAGGATTATACGATAATCTCAGAGCTCTCGAGGGAAGTCGAGATTATTTTATGGCAATATAAATTAAGGGATACAGAATAGGCGTCTCACAACCGAAGAGATAATGGAAAGTGAGACACTTGGGTTCAAGTCTTTGTGATGTCGCTAGTTTTCACTTCTAATATTTATTCGACAATAGAAATACGCTTATTGAGAAAAGATGATGATTAAAAATGCCAAAAGAATGATTACAAAAATACCAAAATTTCAAATTATCGAGTTATAATTATAAACGGGGGAATTCAAGGGTTACGAGAAAACCAAAAAGCGACCACGAGTCGAAAACTAAATATTCTTTGCGTCATAGATAAGAATACAGTTTGAATCTATATATCCTTGATTTATGAAGTTTTTGAATCATCTGGCTACCCTATCTTCCGCTTAACTTCGTATTTCGTTATGATTTTACAAATATAAATTGAAAACCAAGAGAGAAATATTATAGTATAAGAATAATCTTTGGTATTCATACCCTTGATGGCTTACTGGATTGCGAAAACCACTAATCCATCGGATTAAGGAAGGTAGAGAACTTCAAGATCTTCCAACACGAAATACTGTATTAATAGATAACCTAGTGGGTTGCGCGTTCGAATTCGGCGAAAGCGGTTCCGGGTTCGATTCCCGATGGGAGCTTACATGCAAAACGACCTAAGCTGTCAAACCACTTTCAACAGTCATACCGCTATGCATAATAAACTTGATTTTTTACAATTAGTCCTTGATATAGTTCCTAAAAGGGGTGAGAGCCTGCTTTCCAGGACATGGGTAAATTAGATTGACAAGCTGGACTAACTGTTATTTCTATAATAATAATTTAATTGTACGAATTGAGGAAATCAGCTTTGGTCAAGCTTGGCTAAATTCCATTTATAATATTACAAAAAATATTTAAGTCCATAAAATGGAGATATGAGTCTATATTATTCCCAAATCTACTTCACTTACGATATCAGCGATTCGACAATATTTCCTCTTCTACTACCACCATATCGATCGAAATTTTAGAGAAAAAATTAAGTAACGCCTATTACATCGCTAATCATTTTATAAACTACGAACTTAAATATTTCTTCCATTAAATATAAGTATCTAAATAATATATTAGCATAAATGTAAATTAAACAAATTAAAGTATAAATTAAATTATATGTGAGTCTTCTACCTTTCGATAGGTTCAGGCACCTTCACATTCCTTACACAGTGCCCTCCCTTCCACTTAAATTAAAATACCAAACTTAAATTTTTTCGATTGAATCCGAGCCCAATTCTAAAACGATCGGGGCTATTGGATGGAAATACTGCCTTATGGAAGGGATGAGAAAATAAACGCAGGAAAACAGCATTTTTCTGGGTTCTCGGCGGTGAAAATTTATACAGAGGAAGGGGGATATATGACAGAAGGAAGGGATAAAAGAAACTGGGGAAGGACAGGAATGGAGTTTTAATAAGAGAGCTATTACTCTTCCACTTGGAGAAGCGGGATGAAAAAAAGAGAAAATAAAATGGGAACGAAATATAATTTATAATGGCAGAGGAGCGTAGTGGGAGGAGCCCTTGGTTGTTATATGGGATCGCAAGGAAAGAGGGTGGATAAGATGCAAACAACGGGATGCATAAATATATATACGCCTATATTTTGGCCAAGTTCGCTAGGTGGTTGTTGCGACCGAAGACGAGGGCTTTTTTGTGGAATAAAATATAAATTAGAGTGAGATGAAAGCAATGGGATCGGGCGAAAGGAGGTCGGATCGGAAGGAAGAATAATTTTTTCCCGAGTAAAAGAAGTTGAGGATTTTTACAAGTTTAGTTACCGTCAACGGGACCATGTCTGCGGGCGGCCTCGGCCAATGCAATTTAAGTTTGCAGGAGGAAAAGTTTCTGGAGGAACTAACTTTCTGCGGAGCACATAAACCAAAATGTACCGCATTTCATGCATAGTGAAGGACTCATCATCATGCATTAGGAATATTATGTATTATCACATTTACTTTTGAGAACACATTTATAGATATTTGGAATATAGAGGAACACTGATGACAAGGTAATGGTAAATTAAAAGAACCAATGAACCATCAAAAATGTATTTATGTAACAAACGTTTTGATGGTTCATATTTTCTTTCGATTTACAAAGATATTTGGCTAAGATACTCTATAAGAAATGTATTTTCTTCCGCTAAAACAGGGCTCCTTCTATTTAGGAAAGTGTTTCGATTTTTCTATATAGTCTAGGTTAACGATAAGTATTTATAAAATGTGTAAAATTTATAAAAGATTCTCAAGCTATTGCATGCTTTGTGTTACCCTAAATTTGGCACAATTTCCATTATAAAGTAATTTCAGTACGATTCTTATTGTAAACTTTTGTTTATTTATATTAAGAGGAAATACAAAAAACCATCCTTTCTAGTTTCCATTGATTACAATTTGAAAATCTGATGAATTACCAAAGAGTTTCATACTGTATAAACTGCAAGAACACGACTGTAGTCTAAAAAGTGATATTAAAGATATAAATTCATTGAGCTAATAAATTAATAAATATAGATCGAGGTTACGACCAACTATTTAGGTATTGTTCTTCTGTATCATCAGGCGGGTGAAATCAGTTGGATTGTGTGAGTTATCAAAGTTGCTATGTTAATGTTAAATAGAGTGTTGAATTAGTGTAAGGTAAAGTGCTGGACTAGAGGCACTAAGTTCCCAAGCTTGAATCCTGGTTAGGGGTGTTGAAGTAAACATTGATAAATGGTTCGTTATAAGGATGTTCTAAATAGAATGAAATGGCTAAGCTAGGACGTTGATCTATCTTTTCTTATTGTATTCTTTTTCAAAAATTTTAATCATTTCCAATGATTATGCTTAAATCCAAGCTGTAGATAAATAGATTTATTTAACTTATAAATTGAATTATGAAGAAATAACAAACATAAGTGCATATCTTTGACATTTATCAATGAGCCAAAGTAAGTCGACAAGGTTCCACTCCTTTTTCAAACCGACGATATTTCAAAGAGTCACTCTGTGATTTTCATTTCCAAAGTGAAGCGATTTTAAGTCGAACGAACAATTGTAAGCTGCTTTTTCCTTTAAAATTTCTTCGTAAGAATTTCGAAGAATATGCTAAGTGCGGCGCCACGCCTGGAAGTTGAAAGAACTATTCAGCAGGGGTTGGAGTTCGGGTATTATAGGAGCAGTAGTGTGTCACGTGATCCCGCGATCAATCAATCGGGGGACAGCAGGAAAACCTAAACCAATCGTAACCCTGTTTGGCTTCCGTTTTTCCGATACGGGGCTTCCTCTGAAAGACTGCCGCGACATCTACCGAACCTAACTTCCGCTCGAATACAGGAATTCCTGCCATCGCACGGTTAAATGGTTGATGCACTCTATACAGCCGTTTATTTTATATCTCCAAACGAAATCTTCAGTTTGTTCATCAAACTAATAAGTGATAAGTCACCCAGGATATGAGCAAATAAATTCTGTACGAAACTGACCCAATTCAAAACCGATAGGAAGCAGAGAAAAGAGAGTTTTAATGAAGAGAACAGTGAAGGCAAAGATCCATTCCTGCGTAAAAAATTTAAAAAATCAGAAAAAATTGACAGTAACAAAATCGATGGTAAAACGATTTTCAGAATATGAAAAATACATAAATGAAGACTTGGGCATTAAGGAATTGTTTCGAGATTGAATATCTCCTATGGATCCAATATATCAATTATATAATCAGTCATGGAAACAAAAGCCAAAAAAAATTGAGATATTACCATCCAAAAATTTTGTCATGGAGGCGTAGTTTTAATAAAGCGGTTTTAAATAAAAACATAATAGAAATTGTTCAATTCCAATTTAATAATAGTTGTTAAAGTAATTTTCTGGACAAAAAAGAGAGAGCCATAGGAAAATCTTTAAAATTAAGACGTTCGGACTAATTCTTAGGTAAGTAAAAGATAGCATAGATGCAACACTAAACATAGAAGTAATAAATAAGTGATTTAGACTTTAGAGATTTAGAAATTGAAGCTTAGAATTTGTGTAAACTTCAGCGAACCTAAGTCATTGTAATAATTATTAAAATAGCTTATGCAGGGATAAAAGTAATTCCTTGTGATACGACGAAAACGAATTTCATTTAACCTTTGCCACAAGTTACGAGCAATTTCAGCATAACGAAGATTTTAATTAGAAAAATAAATTTATCATAGACATACATTATATACATTTGAAGCAACAAATATACGTGGGTTCTCATTATTTTGCAATCTGACGGAATCCCATAAATGGTAACGAACCACTTTTTCTGCATCTCCAAAGACGAAAACGCCAGAGATAATGAATCACGAACAAATAAATCGAACTCCTATAAGGAGCAAACGGACGAAAAAAAAATTTAAAAAAAAATACTTCATAAAAAAGTTTCAAATCTGCCGGAGTATGCAAATAAAGACAACAAACAGACCCTAAATGAAGAAACAAAGGAAACGAGCGGGGAGATTAAGCATTCGGAATGGAAAGGACATCTTAAAAATATCCCCGGGAGATGTAAATATAAGGAAGGAAGGAAGACGGGGAAGAGTAAACACACATTTCGCCAAAAGACGGAGGAAATGAACGGGAGAAGGGACGAAAATTTCATAAAAATACGGAAATAGTACGGAGCGGAGCATATCTGAGGCGTAGAGGAAATCCTCTTTTTCAAATAATACGGCAGAAGTGGGGGTTGGGATGGGAAAAAAGGACGAGGCTTTAGAATCTCCATACTCAGTCTCGTCAGCGAAACAAGGTTTCGTGTTATTTATTTTTCGAATTCTGAGAAACTGAATATTTACGGATTCGTCGAAGTCTTTTCCCCGTCGCTCCTTGAGAGAGAGAGAGAGCTTTCATTTGGAGATACTGTTGAAATACAGCGGGAGGGGGCAAGCAGAGTGGGAGGAATCTCTAAGAGGAAATAAATTGGGGATAGGCATCAATTTCCTGATTTCTTCTTTCGAGATTCGACAAAAGGAAACAAGAGAGCGCAGCCGGCGGAATTTCGGGCCACGGGTTTTCTTGTACCTCTCAGCAATTTTCGAACCTGAGTTTGCGATCAGAACTCTCGGTTTAAGGATAATGAAGCCCCTGGAAAATTCTTGGCTTGCAACTCATGTTTCTAAGTTCCGAGAGAGATTGATTTAACAATCAGTTCGGGAAAATGTTTTATCATCTCCTCTAGATGTTCGTTTCTAGTGTACGAAATATGATTTACAAACATATGATTCGTAGGGACTAGACGGGCATGTCCAACCTTATCCCCGCTGTACCGCCTTAGCGCTTATAAAATTTCGAGAGAGACTTTTTTAACAATTAGTTCGAGAAAATATTTCATTACCTCCTCTAGATGTACGTTTCAAAGCAACGCAACTATGATTAATAAAATTATTGTTCACAGGGGCTAGAACAGCCATATGCAACCTTTTCCACACTGTACCGACTTAGATACAATGCAGTAAGAAGTTTGAAATCATTTGTAGGATTCACCGAAAATCATCAGTTTTATTCCTCTATTAGAAGACTATGTAAATTAATTAAAAGGAGCCTTTTTTACAATAAAAGGTAGCCTACAACAGCAAACGTATTTTAAACCTTGGTCTATTCTGACTTCAGTTCTGATGATATTTGAATGAGAATGCCATTATGAACTCAGTAGTGAAGATTTTACGCTTTTATGCAAATTAAAACAAATCTTAAAGCGAAAATGGAACGAAAGCGCGGCTAATATTCCCGTAAGCATTTATAAAATTGCAGTTTCTCTCTTATAATCCAAGGTAAGTTGCCAGTTTTCTACTGAATTGCTCTTTGCATTATTAGCACGAATAAAAGTAGCCTTTTTCTCTGAGGATGAGCCTAATAAAAATTATTTAAGTGTAATGTAACTTTAATAAATAAATCATATGTAACTTAAAATGGAAGATGGGACTACTTAACCCCAATTTCGCCCATAGAAGACGTCATTAAAGTAAATTAAATTCATGCCAATCGATATCTAAAAGCAGGTTTAGGTATCAATATTGGTAATTAAAACAAATTGTTTCCTAAAAAACTAAGAAAAAGTTCCTTAAAATATTTTCCAAACTGAAACTTTTCCAACTCGAAAAGCCAAATAAATCGCATCCACGTCAACGTAATGCAGTAAATATGCTAAAGGTAAAAATACCACTCTCAAACATTCATGTTCTCTCCATCTTTTATTCAGCCTAAAACCTAATTCTATAAAGTTAGGCCAAAATATAAGGTCGTTAGCGTGGTGGGGAATCCCTCATAAGACAGAGACATTCGAAACATCATCTTAGGGCACTTCCATTCGTAAACTTGATTTACTGCAAATTATGCCACGATCGTTGACGAGTCGTAGCAGCATCTCTTATGAGGTTAACTGGGAATTGGATCTCCGGTCGACATGCATATCCCAGAAGAGGCCAATATCAGAAACATCCGCCATTACATGTGGGGAGGACGCTTTGGGGTGCGTCATCGCCGCAAATCTTAGATGGCCCTGTTTGGGGAATGAAGGGAACCGTCTCGTGGGGGATGCTGTGGGTGGACTTGAGAGAAAAAAAAATGGAGAAGGGGAGAAAAGCGTCGCAATCATTATTAAAAATGCGTTCCCATTTCTCGTAAGTGAAGCGACACCGGAGTAGCGTGCTGTATGAGCGCGTGTCTGAGGGGCGGACCAATGCTTAGGCGCCGGTAATATCGAGAAATTGGCTTTGTTTCCGCTCACCTCTCCCTTCCTCTCTTGAAACAAATGCATCCTCCCCTTCGCTGTGGAAAAATCAACCCCTGATCCATCCCACGAGATAACCCCCGACCCCTATGCAGAGTCTGATGGCAACAGCTCATGGCGGACTATCATGGCGTCACTTACAGCTCCGGAAGATCTAGTGCAGAGCAAAATAATATGATCAAAGGGACTGTTAGAGAAAGAAATAGCATGTTCTCTCCTTGAAGCAGTAAGTGCCACCGATCATACCTTGGGAAATAGAATATTACAGGTGACTTAGTAGAAGCTTGAAAATTTTGTATTAATTTTGCATATTTCGTCTTCTTTTACTACCCTTGATGGCTATAATTATCATATGAAAGCTAACGAGATCAGAATGCTATATACAGAGTAAAATAATATGACCAAAAGGATTCTTAGAGAAAGAAATATATTATGCTCTCCTTGTAGCAGTAAAGTGACACCTCGTTCTTGTAACTATACCTTTAGAAATACAATATTTATTTAAGTAGAATATTATTTTATACTTAGAATATTATTTAGAAAAATCTGTATCAAATTTTGCATCTTTCATTACTTTTTAATGGATATGATAATATGAAAATTTACGAGGTGCAAATGATACTATTACATGAATACTGCTATTCTTTTTGTACCTCCAAATCAAATTATATAAAAATATAAGCTTGCAGGGCCATTCTGCTTATGTGGATGTTATATATAATTATATTAACTCTAGAATTTTCCATAGAATCCTGGTCCAGGGAAAATGGGAGCTAAGAAAAGCTCCCTCGCTATTTATCTTGCGTAAGAAGTCTCATTCCCTATTCCCGGTTTTTCGTAGCTAATGGTGGAGAGGTCGTAGTTCATACTGCGCTGAATAGTTTATGAAAAACGAAAAGTGACCTCATCTAGCAAAGATAATTTGTTCTGTAATCATACTGGATAACAAATCCCCATAGAATCCATATTTTACAGAAGTTGCAGATTACTGAAGTACACACTGGTAGAAATAATTTTCAATCGCAATTCTAGATATCAGAAAATAAAAGTACTGTAAATATATACATACAATACTGTAGAAATGTTGAATATAAATATATTTTCATTTTCCTTTTACAATTACGTTAGATAATTATTTGATCAGGAAATAATCGAGATTTATTGCATATTGAAATTGGAGACCTAGGATCTAGAATTATTTCTAAAAGAATTTTTTTGAAGATTAAACGTTTTGTCTCATAATCCAATTTACTCCCCTAAAATGAAAACTCATATGAACCAAAATGCCCTCAGCAGCATCTCGGACTATAATATCCTATTATAATAGATTCATCAGTTTCTATTATTTATATGTGACGTTATTTATAGTTGAAGTAGGTTTGCGCAGATTTATCACACCCCCCTTCTTTGCGGGTGTTTTCCTGCACTGGATCTTTTTTCCTAAGATATCACTAAAAGAAAGAAAAAAGGAACTCGGCGTTCAATGAACTAAGAGACAAAGGTTCTCCAAGCGCCGACAGCGGCAACCGTCTAAGGGCGATTCCCGGGAAACGGATAATCGCTCAGCGGTCACCAGTAATTCAGAATCCCAACTAGATTCTGAATAACTAAAGAACCTTTGTCTCTTACTAAGATATCACCTTAGGTTTTTTTTTACATCCACTCTTTCTAAAGTTTTCCTCTCTATTTCTAATCACCTACACACAACTTTTTACGTATATAATTTCATTGACGAAAGGTTAGATGGAAGAAGAGACCATTCAGTCTCAATCTCGCCTTAATAAAGACCTTATAAGACTATATTAAATTCCAAAAATTTGATACATTTCCGAAACGATACGAATTACCTTCACAGAGCAACATCATCTGAAAACACAATCAGTCCAAGAGATAGATAGTTACAGACCATGACATCAACTGAAAACCTTTTGAGGGGAAAGAAAAACAGTTCCTTCTTTGGAGAAGCGCGTTGTCTCCTTATTTGTAACCGCAGCTGCAGATTGTCTCACGTCGATCTGAGGAAAAGGCGCTATAAGTAGTGGAGATCAAGGGGGAGGGGCAGTTATGAAGGGATTTCTCCCCTTTTATCCTGATCACGTCATCCATGGGATCGCACGTGCGAGCGACCAATCTGCTTTGCTACCCCTCTATACATGCAGCCAATTTTTTTATCGTTGTCGTATTGAAAGTATACGACCCGTTGCACAACTTATTACCGCAAAACATCAACGAACTCAGTGTGGCTAATTATCGCCAATAACTGACATCTATAGGAAAGCGTAAAATTATTTCATGCTAGGTATTACTTATTGAAATGTATATAATATTTAGCTACATGATGAATTGCGCAGAGCTATAGATTATCCCTATCACATTTGAAGAGAAAGTTCTAAATTCAACAAAAACAATTTTAGCAGTAGGAATCTTAAAAAAATCCGCAGAAGAATCACCCAAAATTGATAACGATATGTAATGAAAAGTGATGATAGACCCTTGTTTGAATACTAACTTTCACCCATAAAAATCCGAGCGCTTTGAAATTTGATCATGACTTAAAATCACATTTCTACCCACGCGAGTTCATAAATCTAAACAAATAGGATATATGGTTAAAATAAGGACCTTAAATAAGGGAAAAACTACAAAACATTCAGATGGCTATTTGGATGTGAATGAGTTGCACAAGACCTCCAAAAATAGCAAGCTGAGATGGATTTGGGCCATTCACCTTAACGACCTACATTTCATACGATTCATGCTATCTCTAAAGCGAAGATTATATATAAAAATTAGTCAAGAATGGTATTTATATATTATTAAGGGAATTATAAGAGATGAAAATTTAATAATTGCCTTATAATAAGTCGAAAATTGTTAAGGAAGTAGTAATTAGATATCTGAAAGTACCATCTATGTAACAAAAGGACGGCTATCTGCAATGATAACTTACTTCTTCTTCTATAATGAAATAGCATAATTCTTGGGATAGCACTGACCACGACGTTTCCCACTTCGGAACAAGAAAACAATGCTTACGTATTTAATCACAGCTCCCTTTACAATAACATTACTAAGCTAAGCCCTTGGATCGAAAAGGCATAGTATGTGCATTCACCTCTTACATCTCTTGTGATATTTTTCAATTCTCCATCGGAAAGCTAATATTGCCTATCCCCCCTCTATTCGTTCCCTTCTCCCTACCATACCGATCATCGCAAAAATCCTCCCCCCCAATGCCAGGGCGTTTTAAGAGGGCGGAGGGAGACGGTGAGTGGTTAGGAATCGATGTTCCCGTGGCGTGGGGGGGCGTATGTGGGGGGCGCAAGTGGGAGGGGAGCGTATAGAAAAGAATATCCCTCTCTTCTTCCGCACCCTGTGGTGACGCACACCTCGTGTCGCCACGAGAAAATGGCGACGAAGATTATTCTTCAAGAATGGGCGACTCCTTTGCTTTCTGATGGCTTACCAATGGAAGCGGATTCGGGCGATTTAGCGTTTCGATGGAAGAGGTGGGGAATGTCGGCATTGATACTACTGACATCTCTGAGAATCAATGCGCGAAGATCATTAATATAGGGAAAATTATGCATTTAATTCTAAAAAAAAGTTAATAACACAAATTACGATAAAATACTTGAACGAGGACGAAATTGAGAACAAATGGTCCAATCTTAGATACTACCCATCGCTAGAATGTAATATAGTTACTACATCCAGAAATCCAGAATAAAATTTGTTATAAATATAGGGGTGGAGAAAAATAAAAATTCTTCTCAAAAGTCAAAAATTAAGTACAAATTTTTATTCATGTTTTTAGAGAATTAATAAAATTCAGATATTTTAAACATCAATTTTTAACTTTATAATAAAACTGAGACGATAATTCATTGAGAAAAAATTACAGACGATAAGAATATACTATTAGGTAGGTGGTCTCGAATCTGTAAAATTTGCGCCAAGAGTTCGTGGTTCTAAAGGAAAATAAATAGTGATTATTTCCAATTTCGGACGGAAAAGCGCTTCAGTCTACAGATTAATTTTTTGTTTAGATAATCGTTGATTAACTTTTCTTAAAGTATAGTACTCATTGACTTCTTATTGAAATGAAAAGTGATGAAAGCTTTTTTTTAAGATCACAAATAATAGAAACATAGAATTGTCCCTTCTTCCTTAAGCTCGTTATATATCATTATTTTTATATTTAAATCGTTGATTTTAAATAAGAATGAAATTCAACTTGGAAAAGAAATAAAGAATGATTATAGATATTAAATCTTACTAAAAGATAAATTTTCCGACAAATTTGACAGAAAGTTATCCGAAGAGATTTCAAGTTCACGTAAACGTAAAAGAAGATGAGAAAGAATTTGAGATCACCAGATAGAAGCGACAAGATGAAGGTATTAATATCTATATAGAAATTTAAAAAAATATTTAAAAAGTACAGAGATCTGATACGTAACTTCCTCAAAAATTATCTGTAAGTTTTCACTCCCTCAATAAGCTCCTAGAGACATCAAGGAAATCTTTTCATTAAAAAAAATATTGAAGTAGTGACTAATACTGAAACCTGGCCTTCTTTAGATCAGGAGATACTGACCATTAAAAGCAATAACAGTGAATTGACAGTGAATTTTAGACATCAACAATAACCATAACTATAATGAATGACCATATAATAATAACCATAGCTATAATAACTATAATGAATTAATATTTTTTCAGCATAACAATGTGAAAACAATAACCGATGGGAAAATTATTTCAAATATCTTCCCGTTATCTAACGAATGTATTAATACATATTCAGTAAATAAAAGGTATTAACGCTTTGAGAATCTAACCACTGATTCAAGAGTACTAAACTTAAAATTATTTTTAAAAAAACCATGGAAAAAATAATATTTAAGTATTAAGGCTCGACGACACACAAAATCGGAGATACCTGTGTATCCACAAATGATGAATAAGAAAATATATAACACAAGTATATAATTAACACAAATATATTTTTATAAAAATATAAAATTATAAAATAAGTCTCAATTCTCTAATTCTAGTATTTTTGAGAAAAATATTATAATCTGGAGGCACAAAAAGTTTTTACTTCAACTAAATTTTATGAAGGAACATTTAAATGCTGAACCCTCATACTACCAATTTCTCCAAGAGGTCCTCACGGCTTCCTAGAATACCAGGGGTCGTGTATAACACCGCGGGATCCAAATCGCCCTTCGGAATCGTTCTTGCTCGGGGAAATAATAACGATCGTCCAGATTCTGCCAAGCCCTCCACACAAGAAAGAGGAAATCTCCTTCTTCTTGACGGTGACCTTATCAGAGGTAGAGGCATAAAACGAAGGGGTCGCCCTATCAGGTTATTTTTTGGCCCCTTCGAAAATGTTAAGGGAGCGATCGAACCAAGAAGCGAAAGATACGGAAAAGGACCCTCGCAAGAGGATGAATAGGGGAGAGAGAAATGTCAGCGAGGGTATTTTCGGATTCGCTTTGAATCGAATAGACGAACGGCTAATTCGATGCTAGATTTAAATCGTTTTAAGGCCGAAAAATTTGCGAGAACTCGGGAAAAAAGGAAGAGGGACGAGGCAGTAAAGAATTAAAGGGATTTTTTTTTACGGCGATCCCTAATACGGGAGATGCAAATTAAACGGGATGTTTACATCCTCACGCGCAACTGCCGAAATGAGGGGTGATTTTTTCTCCTTCGATTCGATGACGATTCTTTTTAACGAGATATGCAAATGAAACTTCCACTTTTAAGTCGCCTCAGAAAGGAGTTTCTCACTTAAGCACTTTTTATTAAGTGTTAGCGATTGCTTGCGTCGTCACAACGAGCACCCGTACACACGAATCCGATAGAAATGCCTGTTGACTTCGATAACTATCCTAGTCAACAATTATGATTTATCTGCCATCGAAGCGTGGAAGGAAGGGAATTGTAATCAGAATTAGCGCTGATTTGGATAAGAAACCACGATGTCTAATCACGTATAGTAAAGAAAATTTTTTAACAATCAGAACGCTCACTGGGAGAAATGTCCTTATTCCTCGAAGTATGACTTTGATTAAAGTTTGGTTATGGTTTCCGATTTTAGTATGTATTTAAGCAAATCTATATTGGCATAATTAACGCGATAAACGACGTAAAGAATACGCTGTGGACAGTTTATATAAATGACTGCAGCTTTAATTCGTAGCAAATAAATTCATATTTTATTGCGTTATGTGTAACATTCCACCTAACTTCACCTCATATGATCAGAATTTGGTAATTTTGCATAAAAATACCAACCTATTTCCTCCTTAAAAGAACGGCTTATAATAAGGGTAGCAAATATTTTTTGCACGTCGTTAAATCGGATCAATTTCGAGCTATAATATTATTATTATTTCGATCTACGATGCATCATGGAAACATGGACAAAATTTATAACCGTGGAAATGTTGCAGAACTGATTCAATATCTAGCTGAGATAGTTTGATTGGAAATTCTGCAGCGGTAATCCTTTAAATTACCATCGCAAAGGCAGACTTTTTCAAGATGCTAAACCCACTCGACTCTGGATAGGCGTAAATGTAATTGGTTCAAACGTCTTCCATTTTACAACATATTTGAAGAGTATATGACAAACTAAAAGACCCCGATTACAAGTTTAAACCATCGGAAAGAAACACAGTTAACTGTAAATTGATTGCACTGTTTCCCATTTCAGAATCCAAGATGATGTGCGTGTGACCGAGAGCGAGAGTTTTTCAAGATGGAGGTCAGAACGAAAAGTGCCGCGCGCAGCGCCGATCAATGGCCGGAAGAACGACGGCAGAGAGAAGGAAAAAATGCGTGATTTATGCGACAAGGAGCACTGCGATCAAATTGAAGAGTGAACGAATCGTGAAGGGGAAATTTGCACGAAGGAATTCCACGGTAATCATGCTAGAGGATCACCAAGCATGCGATCCTCTCTAAGATTATTTTGACATATCGCCAAAGAAGGCGGCGATTCCCAATAATTCTTTGCCTACTAAAAATCCTTTCTTTAACCACATTTAATCACAACAATCAACGGAATATTGATAATCTCGACTCCATTTGAAAGAATTTAATTGAGTGGTCCAGACTTAGTAGTAATCCATAACAAACGAAAATATAAACACATATCTAGGGATTACTAACCATACTACTTTCGTAATCGCAAAAGTAAATTGTAAAAATTATAAATGTGTAACAAAGGTAAAGGTGTACGAAATTAGAGCGAATGCAACGAATCTATTTTCTATAAACTTGTATCGCTTAAATGTAGTCAATTTCTTACCTCTCTTTAAATCTTAATTTATTATCTTGTAGGTATACGAAGTACCGAGATGCTTTTTAGGTAACATTTTCGTTTATTTATACATTCATTCAAGTAAGTGAAAATACTTTAGATTATCCAAAAAAGAGGGGTCACCAGGGCATCTAACCGTAATATTTTCCGTTCCGGTTTTCCCTCCGGTTCTATCAAAAACCGAATATTGTATCAGTTCCGATTTCGCTCCTTCTATCAAGGTCGAACCGGTTCGAACCTTTTTCTACCGCTCTGACCATTGAAATACTACATTTCTGGAATCTAAAAATAATTTTCAGCTTCTTTCTTTTACACTATATTATTTAGAACAGAATTTAACAGACACTCAGTCGCACGATGCAACTATTCATATTTAGAAAATCTCTCTCCACTTACACTTCAGTAAAATATGCATTGTTGGAAACCAAACTCGGAACGGAATAAACATCGGTTTTCAATTTTGGTTTTTTCCTGCAAAAATATAGCTTTTTAGATTCGTTTCCAGTTCGATATCCAGCGTAAGAGGGTGACACATCTTTGCAGACTACTTTTTCCCTTACGATAAAATTTCGTGGCGAACCATTATAAAAACCAACTGACGGATCTCATTCTTAGAAACAGGAGTAATGGAGCGATTGGATGCTGCACAGCGTCGTGCGTAGCGCACGCTCTCTGAAATCGAGAAGATGAGTCGAAAAGAGGGAAAGGGATGATTAGGGAAGATGGATGGAGAAGATTCAGCCCGTGGGGGTAGCAAAAGTGGATGGAAGGGTGCGTTAAGGGTGGAAGACTAAGGGTAGCTGAGACTAGAATAAGAGGGATGCTGTGTGCGGAATTGGAGAGAATTTGAATTCCCAGTTAAGAGGAGGGAAAATGATGCCTAGAGGCACACTTCAGATATTGGACTCGGAGGAAGAATGAAAGGGGATATCAGACGACTGATGTTTGGTTCCGAGAATCGTTTTCAGAAAGGAAGAAACACTGAGGAATAATAAGGCTCAGTATGTTTATCATGCAGGATCAACATTAATGACTTCCTTTTTGAAACCCTTCGTTTCGATGCAAATTCGAATACTCGAGGAGGACAAAGATACCTCTTGACGAAACGTCGCAAATTTTAGATGTGCCTAAGAGTAGGATATGAATGAGTTCGTTTGAAAAAGTGTAGTAAGTCTATACATTAAGCTAAATGGTTATGATAGAAAAATTAGAAACTGCTAAAAGATTATACTTCGGCTATATTCTGTTCGGTCGGAAAAGTTTAGAAAGTAATAAAAGAATTAGTTGTAGTAGTATTTTTTTAAGTGCTTCGATAACTGCGATCGTTTCGCATAAATGCTCCTCCCCAGGGAATCGAACCCATGATCGCCCACGCCAAAAGAGAACGGCCATTCGGGAGCCCCAAGAAAAATTTTTAAAGGAAAATTAAGAAACTATTAGGATATTTAGATACAGTGTATTGGTATGAATAGAAAATTCCACAGGAAGAAACATCTAAAAGTAAAAAAAAAGATAAAATAAAATTTTTAAAGAAAGACAAAATGAAGTTAAAAGTTCATCAAGATACGCTCAAATGTTCACGAAATCAGTAAATTAGGAGTTTAAAATTGCTGGAAAATTCTTGAGACATGATCATATCAGTAATTATCTGATTGAAGAGTAATGATTAAACGTTCTTCGTACGAAATCGTGTAAAATTTATTATTTTTTATTCAAATGCGTCATAGTTTCCTTTCTTAGACGTCTGGAAACATTCTGTAAATTTTTATATTATTGCGGTTTCCCAGAGGATACAGTTAACAGTTACACCTACCAGGAACAAGAGCAATCGAGTTAATGATCACAATTTACATTACTTACCAAACCACGTGATTCAATTTCGATTAATTAATATTTCACCCAAGAAAAAATACGTGATCAGTATATGTTACACATTCAAAATAGACTCAAATTCTACAAATTCTTGATTTCTTAAGTATAAATCCTTCCTCATTTGCATACAATGACACTTCTCTATTACCCACATAAGTATTACAATGAACACGA
Organism: Pachydiplax longipennis; assembly: GCA_036926295.1. NCBI lineage: Eukaryota > Metazoa > Arthropoda > Insecta > Odonata > Libellulidae > Pachydiplax > Pachydiplax longipennis. The sequence continues at coordinate 37,702,253 of JAVFKF010000009.1, read as the reverse complement.
ACGTCATAATATTTACATAAATTGTTATAATTTCTCTGATGATTATTGTTGCTACAGATCGCTTACACTTACCCTTTTTCGCCAAAAAATGAACTGATCGAACTCAGTTCTCACTAGAAACAGTCAATCTCAGTATCTGATTCCTCCATTGCAAGTGAGGTTCCATATCTCCAAAAGAGAAATATCCCCATCATTTCTAAAAACCCAACTAATCTTTTCCATAAAGCCGATGTCTCTAGACAATCTTTCCTCAGCCGCGATGAAAAAACACGCTTGAGTTACATTTTTTTGCGCAAATTTTCCCCACAGGATCGAAAGGGGAAAGAGAGCTTGAGTTATTAAAAGAACCACAGGAGAAAGACAACTAAATTGCTTCCCGACTCCCCTTTAATTATCGCCTCTCCGTGTCGGCGTGTTGGTAAACCAAAACACGAACTTGGATTTGGAAGGAGGCAATATTTCCGGTCCGAACGAGTTCAAAAGGCCTTTCCTCAATCAGAAAAGGGTTGGGCTGCCTGATTATCTGACACGGAGGATACAGGGAGGCTGGAGCGGAGGGGAGATCAATTCGAATTATTTTTTGGCCGTTCACTGACCAGCGTCATGGATCTGTTTATTAAGCCTAAAATTGGTCTTATGAGAGATGTTTGGATGGGATTAGAAAAAAACAGTGATGGGGATCATTGAAAGATGATATTCTGCATCATAAGTTACAGCATAAAGCTGCCATTAATAATATTATTGGACTAGAATAAGATAAAAATGTATGTTATCATAAATATTAACTTACAAAGTTTTATTATAAAGTCCTGTTATAGATTTTTGTTTTAGTTGCAAGACCTGCTACACGGAGTATAACATAATTAATCCTTAGGTAAAAGTTTTTAGTTTAATCTCTCTTAAACTTAAACGACTTTTATTTTAATTTATATGCTATCCTATCAGTAAATGATAAGTTAATGAGACTCAACGTTAGTGAAACTTATGGCCTCAGTGATTCATCACGAGAAATTTGAAGTAGCAATGATATTACTCTGAAGTAAATGGAATGTCAGGATTAAAGGTCGTAGAGAAAAGAAAATCAAAAGGGATAAACACTACTTAGCTATTAATTTTTCTACTAGTGGAAAAGCTATCAATTTTTCTACTAAGGGAAAGTATAATGGCTTGAAAAATTCGTACAAGTTCGTCTCACAGCCTGAAATATCGTATTCCGAAAAACGGAAATAAGGAGTAAAACACGGTAGATTTGAATGTCGGGGTGGATTTCATTAATAATTAAATTTGAATACTTTTGTGTACAACTCTATAACAAAACTGGAAGATTAAAAAAACTGAACATTTACATTAATGTAATGCATTTATGGTAATTAGGAAAAGCTTCACTCAGGAATGAGTTCAAATCCCCCAAATTCCATCAGTAATAACTCACAACAAAACCGCAAAGAATACGACAAAAACAGAAAACAAGCATTCACTATAGAAAAATAAACCCCGTTTCAAGATGCAGTCCGAATCCAACGCTTTTCCAAACTCGGGGTATCCATTCAGAAGCAAAAAAAAAGCGTGGATCATGGTGCACGAGGGCTTTGCGAAAGTTTGGAGGAGGGTGTGGTTAACGTGGGAGGTCCATGTGCATAGGGGAGGAATATACGGCTTAGGGGAGGGCCAGAGGGGGGTAGAGATATGAATGGGGGAGGCCCGAATAAACAGGAAACAATGCCAAGTATAGGGGGAGGGAGGGCAGAGGAGACGGCTGCAGGATGCGGATAACCAATATGGCCGAAAAGGGTCGGCTGACGATTGTTGTAATTGGACCAATAGATCTGCGGCGGACAAACCAAGTAAAAGAGGAAGGGAGGGGTCAGCGAGTCGGAGGAGTGGAACAATGCATGCACGCTCCCTTCTGTGGTAGGGGAGGTGCGCTTGGGCTGCGAACACCATGTCATACGTGACCGTAACACATTTTGTTGCAATTATGTCTCCGAGTGCAGCAAAACCCGGTTAAGACGCTATTTTGTGGGGCGAGAACCGCGTTACAACCGGTTTGTGTCATGCTGGTTGGCTAGCGAAGTACTTTAAAAGAATGGTTTGCTTTCCGTACAATGAATGCGTCTTAGTTAAAGAAAAAAAACACAGTAAATTCCACATAAATATATTAAAGGCAACTAGCTTCATCTATAAGACAACATAATTTTAAAAAATTCTCGATATTTCAGTGCCTGATGATGTCTTATAGACGAAACTAGTTGCCTTTAACATTTCTCTGTGGAATTTACAACGTGTTTTTTTTTCTTTGCATGATGTTACCATTCCACAAAGTTTGGCTGGAACATGTCAATTTTATAAGCTTCTTAATTACTCAATTTTGGTCGGTTTTCACTCTACAACGAAACAGTTATTACCAGATACACAATTAGGGAAGAATAGCGAATGTTTTAACGGTGGTGAGAGGGTATTTCGAACTTTCCGAGACTCAGCAACCTACGAAACACTTCTTTTCTGGTTTAGCGATATTTTTAAGTTTTAAGATTAAGTCGAAATGAAACACCAAATAGCGACTTTTAATCTACTTTCTGCACAGAGAAAAAGTGGTAGAGATAGATAAAGATCTCAGTCCATCTAAGAATTCTTATCGGTTCTGACGGTGGGATGTAGATTGCTTTGCTTCAAGATATCTTAATTTTATTCTCACATAATTAGTCATCCAAAAGAAGGGACTCACAGGGAACCCTTTCAGAAACAAAAAGAGGGGAGAGGACGGCGACAAAGATAATGTACGAATTTTATGGCCTATCCAATTAAGCGGATGATTGGCTATAGCTGGTTAGGTGCATCTGGGGACTGGAAAAATCCGCGTCTTAAATGGGTAACAGAGCGTCTTAAGCGGTATCTATACCGTGTATTTCGTGAGAAAGGGACCAAAACCATAACAATACCGCGTATTGAGAGGGAGTGTCTTAAACGGGTTTAACTATATTTAGATAACACTCGAACTACCAATGCATTGCTGTCTACCCGAAAACTTCTTTATAACGAGAATCAGAAACGAACCTTGATAATAAGTAATAATATTATTAACTGGATAATCGTATTAACCAATCTCTATCTTGCAATTTTTTAACAAATCAGGTTTCCATAGAAAATTGTAGGAAAAAAGTAAATGGAAAATCTAAAATGAAACAAAATTGAGGATCAGGGAAAAACAAGTGCTTGAACACATAAAAGTGTGTCTTATGGGGAAGACCTAAGTTCTGGTGCCAGTTATTTCCATGTTTTTTTCACTTCTTTTTCTCCTTGGGAGATAAAACGTGTTCCATGCTACGTTAGTTAATTAAACAGTTATTTTTATTAGCCTCAGTCCTTCATCAACATATAAGTATAGAAGAGCAAGAAGAACTAACTTAATCACGTCAAGCTTTTCACACCAAAACATGTACACAAACCCTTTCTGAGTCCCTCTTCTGAGAGAGCACGGTAGGAACACACTTTAACATGCAGACGGGACGAATAAAAGTGGATATTATTATTAAAATGCTCAATCCCTTCTTAGAACTTACAAAATATAAAATTATAATAACCGCTCTTTCATAAAGATACGCCCTCAACGGAGAACACAAGATAATGAATTTTCTTCATCGTTTGGCTTAACTTACCTATGTGTGATTAAAACAGGAACCCATTCCTTTTTATAAAGAAGAGCAATAAAGATTAGTTGTCGAGGTTGTAGCATGTAAATAAAACTTCTATTCAAAACCATGGTAAAGATGAAAATATTGAACACCATACGTATGATATACTATATGTGATAATATCGCTGTTCAAAACTCAAAATGTTAAATTTTACAGTTTTAAAACTATGCACAATGTTTTGGAGGTATTTCGGAAAATGCTATATGTAACAGCTATTGACTTTACATCACCGTCTAATCATGGCTGTCGTGAATTGTTTGAGTAACTGATTGTTCTTTTACTTGATACAAAACAATGAGATATTAGTCCTTCTGGGAATTGACATGAATTTACTGACACAAGAAAATAAAAATTATGAACCGTCAGAGCCAATAAAAATACAGAACGAATAAAATACGATGACAAATTTCATTTATATCAATATTTCTGGATGGTGGTGCCATCAACGGAAGAGCAATTAACTAACTTTTACAGAAATCTCTCAACAAACACAGTGTTAATCGCGTAAACATGTGCAATTCGATAATGATTTATTTCATCTTATTTTCGGATATGCATTGATATATATCAGCTTATAAGTTCGTAGAACGAAATTTGACGTCATAGATTGTTAAACTTCACTAGTTACACCAGTGACACCTACATATATGTAGAAATAAGACATTCCACGGCTAATAATGATGATGAAAATTAAAATATTAACTCAATAATTTCATTCCAAAGGTCGTTTAGTGACAGTTAAATCCGAAGATTCAAAAACATTTATAACCAGGAAAGTACAAAAATGTTCCGCATTTCATTTCCGTAATCCGAAACAAAGAGCACAGGTATTTAATGTTTTGATGAAAAAATTCGGAAATTCTTTTGCAGTGCGCCAATTGAATGAAAGACAATAATAAAAAATAAAATCGATATATAACTTTGTGGAATGACAGTTGTCGAGGTTGTAGCATGTAACTAAAACTTCGATTCAAAACCATGGTAAAGATGAAAATAATGAACATCATACATAGGAAATATGTAATGATATTGTATCAAAATTCAAAATGCTAAAATTTACAGTTCTAAAACTATGCACAATGTTTTGTAGGTACTTCGGAAAATGTAGGTAAAAAAAACACTTTGTAAATACCATAGGTATATATTCGTATATTATGTATAGACGAAACTAGTTGCCCTTAAATACATATCTGTGTATTTTCAAAGTGTTTCTTTCCTTGAATTAGAAAGATAATAATGTAAAGCAAGGCGACGGAAGATAGGTTATTAACATCGAACACAATTCTTAATTGGAGTAAGTCGGATGGGCAGCAGCTGATTCCAAAGGGTTAAGCTTGCACCCCTGCTGGAGAGAGGGGGGAAAACCAGTTTCCTCGTGCGCCATTACCTAAGCCTCTGGGTAAAAAAAGAGCCTAGCAAGTAGCGCTCCTAACGGTGTTACCAAGTTTGAATTTGAAAAACCGTTAAATCCATCTAATAGCCCATATACGCTTCGGATTGCACAGTTCGCAAAAAACGGGGAAGAGAGAGAGCAATAAAATGCGATTTCTCATTTATATGCAACGTTCGGCTAAAGCCGTTCTCTATTCTAAAACGGATCGAGCCATTCTTCGAGGCGTTCGGAGGAAATCCCTAGAAGACATACGGTGCCTTCGGAAGGACAATCTTGCCTTTGAAAACGTAGTTTACGCTTTAACAGTAATTTCTTCCGTAACAGAGTAATTGTAAAGGCACTAATAGTAAGCACATGTTAAAATATTTAAAAAGATATTGGAGAGTTTGCAATGTGCTAATTAAAACTTTTGAAATTAAACTGAGTAATTACAAAAGAATGGTATGTTGTAATAATTAAGAGATCTGAGAACTAGCAATTTGCTAACCAAAATATTAGAAATATAACTTAAGATAGGAATATATGACTTCATTCCGTAGATATCTTAGCAATCATCCTTAAAAGAGAGATTTCCTGATTAGTTTTACAGTTATGTATTCAGCAAATTACGCTTTATGATAGAATCCCTTAAGTCCTTTACGATTTAGAAAAAGTGAACTCACCCGAGAATCGAACCCAAGGCGGCTCCACTTGATAAGCTAACCAAAAGTCCACAACGTAGTTTATAATATGGGAAAATCTTGTAAAACTGCTCTTGAAAGCAACAAATTTTTATAGAATTAAGTTAAAATTACCGCAAAATAAAACGGAATTTTCAAGAGTAGTTTTCTTGATTTACACTCTCAATATCATGTTCACTTCTTAGATATCACAAGGCAATTATCATTCGTCAAACTTTTATCTGATCAGTGCTTTCAGCAAAATATTAACCATTTTTAACTACTGAGTTAATCAGTTGTTTTCATAAACTTAAGGCTATGCTCATACTAAACAAAGAAGAAGAATACAAGTCAAAAGCGTAAACAGATCGATGGTTCCAGCGTTATGCATTATCGTAAAAACAACCGAAGCGGTATTTAAAAAAAAAATAATTAAAACCTAACCTTCCATTGGAACTATCTTACACAAAAAAACGATACTCATAAAACTAGGAATTAGATTACGCCATTATGTCAATTCGTGACTTTTTAGAGCCATAATAGAGGAGAAAGCACCTTGTTTAGGATGTAATCCTGAGAGCCAATGTTAGATTAGTTAGCCAATATTTTAGATCCATACAGCTGCTAAACAGATAGTTTAGTCTGTAATCGCAATCTAATTCCTCGAGAGAAGGATGCCGGCATTCTTTCTTAGAAAGATGCTCATAAAGGTATCTGGAGATAACATCATCGGAAGGACCAGCCCATAACGCGGTTCATTAAAATCTAACTTTCCATTAAGCACGACTTAGAAAGAGTCACGACCCAGCCAGCGCCCAAAAAATTCATTCTTCCGAAGCTACCTGAAGGAAATTCCGACTTTTTATCGGAGTGAAATTCGTTTGTCTCCCGGAATGGAGAATGCGGCGTAAATTCTGGTTAACACACACGCACGCGAACATAAAAAAGCGGGCTGAAGAGCTTTCGTCGTCCGGAATCATTAAAAAGATCTACGCGGCAATCAATGCGCGTTACGATGTCTTAAATCTCGAGAGGTGGAAACTTTTTTCCCTTACGCAAATTAAAACGAACGGCATGGTTCTTTTAAGAATGGAATTACGGTTGGTGAAAACGCTGAGGAAGCGGGAAAACGCTGCGAAGGAAGAGGGAAATAAGGATCGTTCGGAATGGCGCTTTTCGCCTCGTCATCAGTTCCTTGGGATTTGAAGGAAGGACGAATGAGATTGGAAAAATAAGAGAGAGCTCGGCAGGCACAAAATATTTCAGATGAGGAGACGACGTTTATGGTCGAATTAATTTTTTACGGCTCATCCGTTTATGATAAATTATGCGAAAATTCGGATGCTATGACGTGATTAACCGAAATTTTCTAAATAAACAAAGAGAACAGAATTGATTATAATTGTTGAGTAATCAATAGTATTGAATAGCTGTAATTAAGCAGGGGATTTTTCGAAAATTAATTTTTTTTTGATCCTAAGTAATACTAAAAGAATCGGATTTTATCATCTGAAATTACTTTCTATAATCACAACGAGCAGTTTTTAGTCTCAATCACAGCACTTTTACAAAAATTTTTTTCGTGATTCGGCTCAAAAAAGATACTTTAATATTATAAAAATGTCACCAAGCGAATTTTGATACACAAAGATCACAGAAGAGTTATGACATCTTACCCTTATGATCATATTAATAAGTATAAATATACAAAAGGAATAGTACATAAAATCTCGAACAATATTCTAGAGAAGAGTTTGTTAAGGGTCAATAAATTTTCAAGAGAAATCTTATAATATCTCACAAGAGTTACGCTTATGCCAATACGCCATATCTACATGAAGATATTTTTAAATGCAAAATTGTGAAATAAATTTTCCATATTTACTTTTACTGAATAGGTATATGATGTACACAAAATCATCAGCGTAAAATAAGCAAAGAAAGCTGGCAAGGAATTAATCCTTAGTAACGCTTCATTTTGAAATCCTGAGAGCGGGTTTTCATCCGCAGCTTTTGAAAATGTTTCTTAGCAACAGGCCGAATTGACCATCGCTACCGAACCGTTGGTAGTGATTTTGGATAAGAGTTCCTAGATTGCGAGAAAACAACAACCGGCCCAAAATTAATCGAAAAGATCCCATATCTTGGTTAGATGTCGAAAATTGTGGAAATCGGTCGCAAAGTAAAATTTTTGTGGTATAAAGGTGTGTGGGGTCGTTATTCACGACTTCCTTGATGGCCTCCCAACACGAAGCCAAGGTCCAATCTCTAAATTTCAGAATCATTCAATGCATCGATACCTTGGCTAACGAAAAACCCTGCTAACGAATATATTTTAGCTTTTTCGTATACGCCAAGCACTAGAGATGCGGCGAACGAATGAGTTTAAGAATGCTCGCGCATACACTCGTGCAAAAATTCAGTCTGAACAAAATGGTAACATTCAATTTTCGTTTAATATTCGAAACTTTGGTTAACGAGTGTCCTCCAACGAATTATTTTTAGCTGTTTCGTATACTGCTAAGTTATAGAGATGCTGCAAACGAATTTTTTATAGAATGCTCACAATTGCACCCGTGCATAAATGATAAAAGCAAAATGGTAACAATCAGTTTTCGTTTAATATTCGATAACTTGGTTAACGAGTGTCCCCCAACGAATTATTTTTAGCTGTTTCGTACACGGCCAAGAAATAGAGATGCTCTAACGAATGTTTTTGAGAATACTCGTGCGTACACCTGAGCAAAAATTCGTCTAACAATAAGCAAATTTGCTGTGCTCATTTAATAATTTAACACTGACATAAAGTAGTTTTAGTAGTTTTTCGATTGTTTTCATGCATACTTATACGACTTGAAACCTCATGGATAATTGCATCTCGGCTAATAAGGCAATCCCCCTCAATGAATCATCTTCATTAGCATAAGTACCACCGCAATAACATTGGCATAGATCGTAGAGCCACCAAAACAACCCCCTAATGCATCTCCCTAATCAACCCCACAACTCCGGACGCAAGTTTCACTCTCGATCAATGGGTCAAGCGGAGGAAACAATGCACTGCGAACAGAGAAACCGGGAGACATGACAGTGTACGTTGGAGCCACGCGCGGCGTCTTCTCAGGTGCTTTTATTCTTCTCCGAGAAAAGAGGCTGAATTGATGGTGGAGGAATCCTCAGTTGGGGATTTTTCGTTTTGGGGAGGGAGTGGCGTGCGGGGTGGGGGGGCGGCGGGGGGGAGAGCGCTGTATTGATCACCGATGTCGGCATAAGTAGGAGGGAAAGTCTCCCCCGCATCATGCGTGCGAGAGGCCGAATCCACGGGTGCGTCATGGCCCCGGGGATGGATGGAAGAAGGTGTTTGAAGGGGCGGGGCACCCCAGATGGGAGGGGATCTTTCGAATGCTTAAGAAGAGGGAAAACGAGAATTCCGAGGGAGGATTTTTCGGGGGGAATCCGAATTTTCGAGGGAATTCGAAAGTATGGGAGGACGTGAGTAGGATTTTTAGGACAATGCGAATGTTTAATGGAGAAAGGAAAGACTTGTTAGGAGGGGCATTATTTTTGAGACAGCTCGATCGTCCGAGAGAGAGAAGGATGTTGAACGGAAAGGGTTCTCTTTCTGGGAGAGGTGCGAAGGAGAGGGAGAGAAGCGATTTGGAGTGAAAGAGATAACCGCAACGCCATTCTCGAGAACGGTTGCCCATGAGACGTAAAATGACGACTCCTGGTTATGAATGAACATATACTTCTACTATCAAAGTAAGATGTCATCTGACCGCACAGTAAATGTGTTTATTGACAAAATAATCATTCCTACAAATTTCCTACATTCCAAGATTTGATTATGAAGACGATTTGACTTCGGATAGAATGATAAAGAACAAACGAATTCCAGCATCGATGTCCTAAGCGAGATTCTAACGATTAGCCCAAGACTAGCAACATCATCGGGGCCAAAGGAACAGTAAATGCGTAGTATAAGACACAAAAGTAATTGTACTTCCTGCATTGGATCCGAATATTAAACCAGATAAGTGCTTCCAAACCTGAGTGACGCGACTTATTGATACGCCTTATACGAGCTCTTCAATATCCAAGGGTGTTTCTCCATTCTAATTTAACGATCTATCGTGCGAAATACTTTTATTTGATGAAAATTCGTAAAGAAAGATTAAAATATTTCTTCCGACGCCTCACATATATGGTAATCAAGGTAAATTCAGATCAAGCTAAGAATCACGTTAATTAGTGTTTCGAAGTCATCATGAACACGTAGTGGAAAGCAAAATATTCAGATACACTGAATTGGAGGAATAAGGATTGCAAACCAAGGAAAAAATCAGAAGGTATGACAATCTAGTAGTTTTAAATGAAACATTTTCAGCTGAATTTATAATCGAAGATTATGGTAATTATTCGACATTAGCAAAATTTTAAGCAAAGATTACCCACACTTAATTATTTTCCCATGAATACTAATGAAGTAACTTTCTAAATTCAAGAGGGAAAGAATTACAACATTGGCCAGGTATTTTTATCATTTATTATCCAAATCGTCACCAATTTGAAGCAAAAAAGCGTAACACCTGCTTGTAAAAATGGGTTATTTAGTAGCTTAGATACAAGACTCTTAGAAGTACAGCGTATTACAGAAGGAAACATCTGTAAACAAAGACCTGAACACCTGTTGGGTAACTTTTAATACCCACGCCTATCCGAGTTTAACTACTCATAAATACAATCCTTCCAAAGGTTACTGAATGAATAGAACATCCACATATTGCTCGACTGTAAAATCATAAAAATCGATCCAGAAAATAGTAATTCCCCATCCGTATCCCCAAAGTCACCCGCGATTCGAACTACGGAAAAAAAACTGCGATCGCTCCTGGAGAGAGAGCGAGATCTTTGGAATCCTTGAAAAGGTACCACGGATCACCAGAAAAGGATAAGGAAATAGACAAAGAGGGGAGGGAAGGAGATGGAAAAGGAAGAAAATAAAACGGGAGTGGCTGCAGAGAGAGAGCTTTGAGATGTGGTGGTTTATTCGTAAGCGGGAGTGAATGGAACGAGGAGGGGCGGGAGCAGACAGTCATTTTTTTTCCATCTCGACCAGAATGTGGATCCGCCATTCCTGATCTTGTAGGGCAGAGACACCCATACGCAGGGCCCCCTTTCCATATAGCCTGAGTGGAAGGAAATAAAGGAAGGAATTCTGAAAGGGAGGGTACGAGAAGAGGGGTGGGGAAATTGCAAGGAAGATGGAAATAAAGGTGAGAGCATTTTTTCAGATATCGAATTGAAGGGATGCAGGGAAGCGAATCAAAAATGTCGGAGAGTGAGGGTGGAGAAGATGAGGGCAAGGCGGAGGATATTGGAAATTTTGAGATGGCGGAATGAAAAGGGAAAGGAATGGGATGGGTGTGTGTGTATTGGATGGAGATGTTATGTTAGGCGATGGAAAAATAGAAACGCTGGGTTCGGAACTACCAATGGTATCAGAGAATGTCAATAACAACAAATTAATTGAGTAATATATAGGGCTAAGAGTAAAAGCTAGAGAAAGTGTTTTTCCTATGGAGTTCTGTGTGCATTTTTTATTCTTAGCATAAAATATTATTATATAAATCCACCATTCCGCTGTAAAACATAAAATTTCTAAAGTTTAGAAATATGCTGTTCAGCAAATATTCATGGAAAAAAATCTATGGATGTATTATTAATTGAGTAATATATATGGCTAAGAGTAAAAGCCACAGAAAGTGTTTTTCCTAAGGAATCTTTTTCGTATAATTTATTCTTAGTATTAAATGGAATTCCATCAAGTTTCGCTGAAAAACATAAAATTTTCTAATCTTAGAAATGTGCTGTTCTACAAATATTCATTGAAAAAAATCTATGGATGTATTAAACAATGACGACTCCCTGTAACAAATATCACAACACTTGAATGGAAGTAAACCGAATTTTACAGTATAATATCCATCCCTAGCGATTGTCGCTAAAAGAAATCGATGAAAAATAATATTTATTTTGAGAATCATAACACAGATGTAGTGATATTACTATAGTAAATATATATTAGATGAAAATGGTACTCATTTTATAATATATTAGAATACTTCTTGCTTTAAAGGGCGATTTATCTTCACAAATACATGCGATAACTATTGAAAATTTTAACGGTATAAAAATGTCCTGAGGACTAGTCTCAGATGTAGAAGTTACAAAATGGGAGAATATTATTTCTTAGAAAACTTTCTTGAGGAGCTGCTCGGAGAATTTCCGAGGGCCATCATACAAGAACTAATCCTATATATAGACTGGATTCGCAAAATAATGACACTGATCAACCTCATTTCTTTGCAGATAGTGGAATGAATCGGAGATTGCGGATCAAAAGTTAAGAGAGATACCTCGCAAGACGCACAGTGTAAATGTAAGTATGTTTCAAAGAGATGGAAGTAATTTACTTAAGACACTAATAATGATAAAAATTATATATGTATTACATAAAATGTGTAGTAACATAAGAATAGTATGCCATTAAAATAAATGATAAAATAAGTTTTTAATTATTATCATATAGCATCTTAATTACCATTATAAAATCAGCATAATTCTGAGGATAAAATCATTAAATAAAAATCATCATAAGGTTAAACATCGGCTGAATATCCCCTATTATGGCAACCATCCAGACTTCGTGAGTCAGATGATTAAGAATACATGTATTCAACGCTGCAAGCGTGAATTACATTTCTCTAGAAAATTACGCTCACACGAAACATCAGCTGACAAAGAATTCCACTCACACACCACGATGTGTTTATGAGAATCAAATGACCATTTCAGTCGTCGCCTTAAGTGTGTAAGCCAAATAAACATAAATCGGCCACGGGATGAAAAGAAATACAACGAAATTTATTTGCTCGCCGTCCTAATCCAATTTCTTTAAATCATTCAGCCTTCCTTCCCATCAAGAATCTCCCCTTCTTTGCGAACACCAGCTAAGCAAAAGGAAAACATGAATCCGCCACTTCTCATCAACGGAGGAAGGGAAAATGAGCAGTAAGAATCGCCACGGAAATGCCAATTTATCCAATTCTCCTCGATTAACCGCCTCCCGAGCGCTTCTTTTGTGTCCCACCTCGAGCAGTTTTCCGTCCCCACCCCAAACACCCTTTAGCTCATCCAGATTTAATTTTCTCACTCTGGAAGGAAGTTTGCAGAAGGGTGGAGGAATTCCTGGTGGCATAACAAGAGCGATTGTGAGCTCAGAAAACGAGAGAGCAATCTAAAAGGCGAAACAAAGGGAACGAAAGTGAGACAGGAAGCGGAATAGTTGGAGATTGGGGAGAAAAAATGAGCCGTGAATAGGAGATATAGTCTTCAGGGGACCATCGGGAAAATCATAATAACAAATGGAGTTCCAGAATAAAGAATGCGTAGGAGATAGAATCAGCAGACTACTTAAAGCTAAAATGATGGATAAATTAAAATAAATCATTTAAATAGAGAATAGTGCCGTTCGAGAAAGAAAAACATAAAGAATTAATGATCGGCAAATATAATGTATGACTTTCGTGTTTGAAACTCACTGAAATCACATTGCAAAACTCATGTATGAACAATAGATCCTTAAAGTTGTAGTTGAAAAATGGTATAATCTCTCTCAACCGATAGTAATCTCACTGCTGTAAATAGTTTTGAAAGAATAAGACTTAATAGTTAATTAATGATAATAGTGATCCACAGTCCATTTTAGGCAAATGAGAAAATAAATCAATGCAATTTTATATTTTCATATAAAATATGGGGGTTTGCGAGGATTTCACATGGATATCACAACAAAAATAGTGCAGCTGACATAAATGAGAGATGGATTAATAGAGGGGATTGGAAAATGTTAAAAATTGTAGAATATTAATTATTGACAAATAAATCGCAAAAATGTATTTTAAAATGCAATAATCAGCATTCAATTAAAGTACTCGTATTTTGAGACCTCAGGAGCGATTAAACTTGAATATATATATGTATGTGTGTGTGTGTGTATTAATTTTAGAGAAAATAATTATATAAAATATGGTTAATAATGAGCAAGAACAATTTGTACTTTTTCCACAAATTATTTTTATTATAAACAATAAAAGAAAGTAAAAGTTGATGATGGAGATCAATCTCCGAAACTAGTCATGTATGTTTTACTGCCTGTTATTGTTTATAATAAAAATAATTTGTGGAAAAATTACAAATTGTTCTTGCTCATTATGGAATATTTCCACAAGACAACGCTTGAGACTGTGAATTTTAAAATATGGTTAGATTAGATAAAAACACTAAATAATAGATTCAAAGTTATTTTGTGCTGATAAGTTTTCAAGAGGCATGTACATATGGAGCACTTTACATACTCAGTAATTGTTACCCGCAAACGAAATAACACCGTTAAATACCCACCCAAACCGACATTAATTTATACAAACTTGGAAAACGGATTATTGGCTTATTACAAAACTGAATAAGAGGAAACGAGAGAGGGAAAGATAATTCGTGGAAAGAGGGGGTAAAAGGAGCGAGGAAAGCACATAAATTAAAAAGATTTCTGTTTTCCGCAAAGTTTTTAGACGATCACTCTCACGGCAGCGGGAGACAAGAAAATGAGATGATGAAAAGAGGAGCGAAAGAATGGCCCACCAAACCGTTTAATCTGGTGGAAACTACATGTCCTATGGCCACCTTAATTATTCGAGAAATTAATCTACTTCCTCTTACATCTAGGATACCTGGAACTGAATGTGACTTCGGGGGCAAAGTTGAATAAAGGAATAAGAATGACGACTCTTTCCGAAACTTTCAAAATTAATCTGGCAATAACAAGAGACGTTCTTTCTCCGGCAGCCAGCAGGCACTGACGTTAGGATTCACTTGGAAAAAAAAACTTTTCTTTCTCTTCTTCTGTTCGTCACTCCGGAGACATTGAAAAAGACGAAGGTAGTGGAATGAATTAAAGAGACAATCACTCTAAGGAACTTGGCCGCTATTATATTGTATAAATTTCAATAGATAGTACGAAATCCTTCGAACAAGTTAACCTAAATTACGCACCAAAAGGTAATTAACGGTAAACTGTGAAGGCTATACAAGAAGTAAAAAATTGTGACTTGGCCGGGACTCGAACCTGGGTCTCCCACTTTCCGATATACCTTGCCCATATAAGCTCCCGTTTACAGAAGTGAGACTGCGTGACTCGGTAGTTTAATGGATAGAATACCTGCCCGGAAAGTGGGAGACCCGGGTTCGAGTCCCGGCCAAGTCACAATTTTTCACTTCTTGTATAGCCTTAGGTTAGTGGCACAACTTAATGTGCAAAGTAAAAATTACATTTCCATCGTTTATGTACACGGTGAATTTCAACGCACTGTATATTCAGAGGGAATATTTTCACCTATCTATCAAGCATTATTATCGGTGGAATTAATTTAAGAGAATCTCTCTGAGGAGATAAGTCGACTTTATAGCGTATAAATTTCAATATATAATACAAAATCCTTCACACAAAGACTAAATTTTATACTAACTCTAAGTGCTGAAAGTAGGACCTTAATTGTGTACTAAACGGAAATTAAAGGTAAACGATAAAATTTAATGCACTGTATATTCAGAGGGAGTATTTTCACTTATCTATTAGCCAATATTATCGGTACTATCACTGATTTAATTTTGCAGATAATAAAGTTAGTTGTAACGTTTGGTTGCATATAATAAAATCATGTATTTTGTATACAACTAAAACCAAACACATCATTTATTTCTTCTATTCTAATTCAAAACTGATAAATTTATTTCATTAAGCCACTCAAGAGAAGAATTTATGTACTACTTTTGAAGATTTATAATGAGTGTGACGGTAATTCTCGTCTCAGGTTTGTCCCTAACCCTGAACGTAAATTGAAATGAGAGTCATAATCGATCACATTTTTCCAAAATTTATATAAAAATGAAAATTGCACAATTCGATTCTTTTAATTCTACTTGGTTCTCGTATATAAAACTTAATATATAAACGTAATACATAAATAAAAGAATATTGTAAATCTACTTGAGGAATCACGTGAGTGATAGAGAAAATTTTATTTTGTATTTACAAAATTTCTTTAATATTTTATTATAAATATTTGAAATAAATAATCACTGTATAGATGAGAAGTTGTTACTTCAGTTGTTAAAAAGGGATAGACTCATTGTTGGGTAAATGAAAAGCCACCCTGGGAGAAATTATTAACTATCATACGATTCCCTTTCCATAAGACATCGTTTGCAGTGAATTAAATACGCGATTCGCACTCGAGCCGAGAAGAAATTAGCGGATCACAAAAGAATGAAAGAACGACGTTGGAGGGCGGTGAGGTGTGTGAACCAATTAAAATTTTCAGAGGGAATGAAAGCCACCCTCTCCACATAATGACTCATAAATGGGGCAGATTCGGAAACAGTGTCTTGCTGTAAGGGGTTGAAAGAAAAACTTGAGGGAGAAGAAAAGTGGAACGGGGAAGTGGAGGGATTAGGACGTCTTCCCGTTAAGGCCAAGGCTAATTTCAGCCCCATTAATTCCACCATCGAATTTTTTCATTTTTTCACGCTCTCTCCATCCACCTTATTCTCGCGTCGAATGAAGATGCAGGGAGAAAAAGGATCGAAAAAATAAGGAATCGAAAGAGTTTTAAAAATAATTCCTACCATCCATCTCCCGGCCTGTTTTCCCCACGACGGGAGCAGGTGTTTCATTATCTGTTCACTTCATTTAACTCTTTTTACCTCCCTTCCTGCAGACCTTTCTCCGAGAGTTTCTCGTAGCATCTTTTAATTGCCCGGCGGAACAGTCTGAAGATGTGAGAGCGTAATGACGCGGAGGGCCCTTAAGGGACTTAAATAATTACCCTGGCACCTCGAATTACCCTTCCCCCCCTTTTAACGCCAAACTTGCCGAATTTGGACCCGTTTGCCGCGAGATTGATATCGCACGTCGGGGTCATTAAAGCTAATTAAAGGAAATAATCGTGTGATTTCTCCGGAGACGATGTAAATAGTTCTGAACGCGGCGATTATGAGAGATGACGATCGGGGTTTTTTTGACGATTTTTTCCCGAAAGAAACGGTTGATGGAATAATTGAAGGAGGGAATGCGAAGAAAGGGTTTCTTTCGCTATTCAAATTGGATTTTGTGGCGCGAGTTTTGTATTCCACGGAAAGGTTATCGCGTGTTAAAATTGATAAAAAGGAAACATGGAGTAGGTGAATGTAAACTCCGGAGGCATTGCACGCGAGATTAGATTTTCAGATGCTCCTCTCTCTTTGAAGCCTGTTTTATCTGCTCGCCGAATTTTTCCTTACGATTTTTCGAGGAAATAATTATGTTCACTCATTTAATTTTACATAACCGAAAACATCAAAGCGTAGATATTATTCGGAAAAACTGAATGATAAGAGCACATACACAGGGAATCACAGAATATACGAGTAGTTGGTATATTCTGTGTAACCATCAGCCAGTTGACGCCAATCTGGTTAAAAGAAATTATACTGAGTAATAGTAGTTTACTGACGTAAAAAAATTCACATTTTTTTCGGTGATATCACTAAAATATAAATGATGTCTCTTGCATAAGGTTTATACGATTTTAAATACTTCAACATATTACTGCCCTTTGATACATATACCTCATATTAATATAATACATGTATATACCATATATTATAATCATCATGTTATATATCGAAAGAAATACCTCATTTTACGAAACCTTTTTAAAGTGAAGTATAAATATTACAACAGACCATTTTTTGCATCGTAGCGCAAAATAGCATATCGTAATGCCAAAATCAATCTAATAGAAAAGTGAATCGTATATTAATTACAAAGGCTGAAATATATGAATATAAAACACGGCATAAGGGAGTGATACCTCGGCTAACGCAGATAATTCGTACCGGAATCGCACTCCGATTCCGGTACGCAGCCGAAAAGTGATTTCTCATAGGTTTCCATAGAAAATAGTTAAGTTCGCTCTTTATCCTGCCAGACTATCTAAAGATATACAGTAAATGAGCAAAATATCGAATGATTGACTTAGTGGCGTGGTGATAGTGAAAAATAGAATAGAAAAATTCACTTGTTCGGCGCAGTTACATTGGAATATCAAAAGGTTTCATTCAAATTATTCATTAGAAAAAAACGATCTAATTATTCCATTGTTTTCACTCGGTTGCTGCCTTCTCTACGCGTATTCACCAAAAAAATTCGAATTGGATTAAAAATAAGAATCCGAAAAACAGCGAAAATGTAAATTCATAGGCAAAGGAATCGCTATATTTCGGAAAGGAATCATGGATAAACCTGCGACAAGCTGAATACCATATCTGATATAGTTAACTTGATAGCTCGATCAACGAAAACTTTTTCTTAATCGAAAAGTTTTTTAATACCAAAACCGACCAATGCTTTGAGTTGGAAAATACTTTTGCCAAAATAATTTTTAATTAATAATGAAAATAGTGACAATATTATTAGGATAAATTTTAGCCTTTCGAGGCCACTCTTAAAAGTAAACCTTACTTTTCATCACAGAAATGCATGGCCGAACCGGGATTTGAATCAGGAACCTCGGTATTTCTGGCTACCACGCTATGGACTACTATGCTACCCCTACGCCACCGAGGCAATTTTTCCGTAATTACTAAAGTGAAAATGGTAAAATAAACTTAATATAATAAAAAACTTAAATTTAATCATTATCATTTTTAATGATAACGATGATAATTTAATCATTATCATTTAAAATAAACTTAAATTTAATCATTATTTTAATAAATTTCGTTGAAACCATCCCCGTGTATCATTGTTGCATATCTCCCAGAATAGGGGTGTTCCATAAAAAGATAATTCCCAATTCCGACCGCAGTTACCTCCCAATTTAATTAACCGTTACGCTAAGAAGCACAATTTCCACAACGTTTTTCCGCGTCATATTGGTAATAGACATCTAGTATTTCCGGGACATTTACGGCTCACAATCAACATCTCTATCTTGTGGAACCAATTTCTCGGGCCGGAACGGAAAAGACCTGTAGGTCAGTGACCTTCCCATTCCCTCGCGCAGACCCTTCTCTATGCGCGGGTAAAACTCCTTCCCTTCCAAGAACGATCACTCCTCATCTTTCAACCCTATCTCTAGAAATTAAGCTCAGGCGGAGTGATAGACAATGAGGGAGGGAAAAACAAAAGGTGGAAATAAAAGAACGGAATCCAGTCAACAGAGTAGCCTGCAAAACGAAAAACCTCGCTCCGCTGAGGAGGAATTAAAAAGAAGTGAAAGGAAGAACAATGAAATATGTTCAACCTTGGTTGGACATCGGAGATTACGAGTAGGAGGCGTGTATACGAGTCTGATGAGAGGTTGGGAAAAGCAAGATGGAAAGAAACAAAATGGGATGGCTTAAAGCTCGTTTCTGGAGTTAAATGTCTATTTAATCGTTAATAATACTTGGAGTTCTCGCGTTTGGTTGAGGTGGTTCTTGCATGAATGATCTTTCATAAAACTATAGGTGAAATTAGTTGGTTATGAAAGTCTACTGAACCGCAGGTAAATTTCTATTGTCAGGATTCATCGCAGAGAATTCGCAGATTCCCGTATTTTCCAAACAAATGGGCAAGGAAAAATGCCCCAAGTTATCAGAATTCTTTTCAACTGTAAAAAATACACCATTATTGCAAAAACTAATTTAAAGAATAAGAATCAATCTACAATAAGTTTTATATAATGATTCGGAAATCGACGAACCTTCAATCAGTACATGACTTCGACCGTTTCCATTACATAACAGAGACCAGTCATTTTAGGAAATCAAATCTTATGGCTCCCTTTATCAATCTTACTTTGGATTTGATCATAAATTAAGCCCGAATCACGAATCTCTATGATACATTTATTTATTATCAGATCCAACAACAACCATGACTTGAATAGGATACAATGACTTTGAAATTAATAAACATAAATGAAACAAAAGATTTAAAATGAAAATACAAGAGATAGAATTAAAGAGGAGATAGAGTAGAGAGAGATAGAGAACCTATTATAATAGAAATAAAAATAGACTTAGGTGAAAAAAGTTCAATGGAAGTCTTGTGGGGAAAAATTGTTAAAAGTGCGGGGCAAGCGGAAGAAAATAGACTTTCGAACTGAAATGATCCGACATACCAACAAATAATTAGATACACGGCAGAAACGAATTTTGCAAGATAAAAAAGAATCCAATTTGCTTCGAATTGACGAGCATACTCCTGGTCAGAACAAAAAAATAGCGAGGGTTACTATAGATCGGAAGCCGTGTTGATTGCCTCAAGCTTGAGTTCTAAAACAGATCTCCTTGTTATAAAAGATGCATACGGAAGCATATAAACGGTGGCTACCAAAGGAAGCTCGCGGCTAATGAAGGGAACACTAGAACGAATCACTATCGCTGCATCGAGATTGAACTCGTCGGCCAGCTGATGCGGAACTAAAAAAAAGGGTCTTCTTCACTTCCCGAGGGACAGTAGCAGACCGTAAGGGAGTCGATCGCCCACTCTACCTGAAATCCATCACAAAAAACTGATTTACGGCCGGCGATCGACATTTTAACATAAAAACAGACCACTGAGCGCCAATAACGAAACCAAGATCAAGAACGAATTCCCAAGTCGCTATTATTGTAGTGAAAGAAAGTTTCATTCGCCTATGAATATTGAAAACAGTAACAGGAATACATTTTCATTAAATGTACACTTTCATGTGTGGTACATTTTCATGCATGGCTACTATGTTTTCACTATTTTTGTTGTCTAGAGAAACATCAGCAAATTTTCTAGTAAATTTCTACCTCTCTGATATTTAAATTTCAAATAAATATCTTTTATGAATTTATAAATTAAAATTCTGGCGGTACTTCATCATCTATCATCACCTTTTACAATATCATCACCAAAACATGAGGAGCATATATAAGAAAATATAATGATATACATTATATTTTCTTCTTTGAGTATTTTTATTTACTTTAAACATTGACTGTGAGTTGAACTGAATTTATGACTGAACTGTAACGTCACTGGTTTAATGCAGTATTCTGACGTTTAGTAAAATTTGATTAACATTTTTTCCAGTGTATAATCAAAATCGGGTACGGCCTCGAAAAGTCGAATATGGTGGTATGGGAGTCGATGGGCTGACCACGCATCCACAGTGAATGCCATCTGGCTAGGCCTTATTCCTCGATGGGAGGTCGCGTCAGGACTTTACTAGTATCAAAATCAGGATATATACCGCGATGAATCAAAAATGTAAATAAGTAATTCAGAAAGAATAGCATGAACTGAAATACTACCATGCTTCGTTTAACGAAGATATTTCATTCCGGAATCATAATTGTCAGCCGAAATGCTACACCCTAAGAGTTGCCATACGAAAATGTAATTAAACTATCGAAAACAATTTTTTTCCTTTGCAAGTAAGAATTGGCAGAAACATCTTTGATATTTTCTGAATTCTTTCTTCACACGTGAAAATGCGACCGTCCTTCGTAACATTATAACCTATGACCGTTTCGATAGAGCATCGCTCTTTTCCTGAGGTATCACAGCTTACACAAAATTACGATGGAAAAATATTCATCTCTTAGATCAAAATCCTTCGGATACATATAAGTACGGATAAGTATGTAACACATCAAGCGCTCCTTATTTTCACGACGTAGTTATGCTAGAGTATCCACTTTATCTTATCGATGTGCGTTCATCTAAAAGAGTAATTTGTTAACGCCAAACACATTTTATTATGCGATAAATCTCATGCTTTTTTATCTCATCCTGTTTCTTAGGGGGAGTAAGAAGTCTCATTGCGGCTGATACTGGAGCAAAAAAGAGCCCCTTGAGTGACGAGGCAACCGGTTTTCTTTAGCAAGAGTTGAACAGCAGCCGATTTGGACTCTGGCCCAGAGGGAGCTGTACGAGATGAAATGATTATGAAAAAGACATCCATAAAAAAAGAAGATCCTTCTTAACAATTCATCGGTGATTAAATTCAAATGCATCAAGTAATGGCGGCAGACTCTGAAATGTGAATTTCGCAGAAGAGTTCGCGAGTTATAACGCAGGTACTATGATGGTATTAAAAAGTTAAAATAAATTCGAAATTTACATTCTTTTATATTATTGGAGGTCATTTCTAAGGGGTTGATTCACAGCCTAATGGAGAATTTAATAAAAAGAAAAAATTCGAAACTTAACAATCAATACCCAGAAGTCAATCAATACACAGAGAGAGATTAAATTATATGAATAACTCAGCTAATTATTCATGTATATAGCCTTCCGTAATCTAATATATATTGCCATCAACTAGCGGAGAATTTCGGATATTTAAATGCTCACATTATAATTAAGACAACGATTTAAATAAATCAGTTTATAGATACCGTGAGTTGATCGAATTACAACCACAAATATAGAAACTATATTTTTCTATATTTTTCGCTCTCGTATGATTAAGTAACGCTAGAATAAAAATAGTTCATCATTTATTTGTTTGTTTGATCACCACAAACGAAATGGTATTTAGGACGTTCAGCCTATATAAACAAAAAAGTCAGCAATTTTCTTCAATTTAAGCAAATGAGATTATGCGTCAAGTTGAACCCCAGAGTAAGAAAATCACTCCGACTTGTATCAATAAAAATTCCTCAGCTAAAGCAACGCAATGATTCTTGAAAGCCACGTGAATTTCCTGAAACTGATTCATTAATTATTAAACATTCGATAGAAGTTAAACTATTAGGAAGATCTGGTGCATGTAACAGAAAATGATCACCGAACTGAACAGTCTCTTTAAAATGCATAGATTTTATTAGACAAGAGAAATGGTGGAATAATATTGTGGAAATTAAAAAATGAGGAGTCGACAGTGAATTTTTTTGCCCTTGACCACAAACCTTGATAACCACTGACTTCATGGAACGAATTTGTTTGATATATGTCACCATTTGTCTTTTTAGTATTTCTCGAAATTAAAAAGAGACATTGAGGACATTTGATATCAATGCACCCCGTATATCTATCAGCAGATCGATTTTAAACCACGGGATTAATCCTCTGATATCCACGAAAGCCGGAAAACTCCCCATCGATGCGGCATCAACTACCCACACCTCACCCATAACTCTTCCCCAGAGATAAAAATTCTCTTCTCATTATCCATTCTGTGATGGCAAAATACGAGGTGATGAAAATGATCGTGTATCAGGTACGAATCCTAATGTGTTTACGGGCGATCACCGACAGAAAGAGTAAGGGGTGCGTGGGGAGGTGGGCGGAAGGAACAGCTGCTTGTGTTCTCATGGGAGAGTTGAGCGACAGACAGGAAATCCGCGTCAAACGCACGAGTGTGTTGGGCGGCGCGTGTGAGAGAGAGCGTGATGTGGAAATGGGTTGGGTGAAAAGGGAGGCGGGGCTTAGGCTACGCCGCCGTTTTTTCGCAAATTCCACGCTGCGGAAATCTGCACCCCCGACCGAAAAATCAACCATTTTCGTTCGGCTGACACGACGCGAAACAATTCCCCGAATTATCGCGGTCAATGAAATCTCCTGCGGGACTCGGATGAGGGAAATATTGAGTGAAAGTACTTCTCGATTAATCTACTCAAAATGGTAGTAAAGTAAAAAGGCGTTATCGTTTCAGTCACATGAACATGCAAGTGTGTTTGAATGTTCTGAAATAAAAATTTAGGATACACCTGGTTTTGATCGTCAAAATTCAGTTTCCATTTAACAAATTATAGGGATATCGCACTTCAGCAGGAAATTTTTATTCGAACACATAATTTTAATTATTTTCACGATAATTTTACCTGACGATGGATATCAAATGCCGAAACTGTAGTTCTTGAATGGAAATTTCCTAAAGAAGTACGTTATCCTTATTATTTATAATGACGATCTTTTCTGTATATTCTATATCATTGAGACGGCATCGATTGAAATTAATTTCATAAGTTTTACTATAAAACTACTCACCAAAATAAAAATTCTACGAAGAATAGAAATTCTACGAAAAAAACTCTACGAAAACCGATAATGTTTTATCCCATAGTAACCATAAATTTCTTAACACATAATATATATTGACTTTCTTTGGTTGCATTTAATGTTCAAAAAAAAATTGCTGAGTAAGGCAACTAAAGTAAAACATTCTGAAGTTTCCCTCCGAGTTAACATTTTAGACGAGTTTCAGAAAACAGAAAATTTATAGCCGCAATATTTCTATACAAACCATATTTTTACCAAGTAGCTTTCCCAATATCAATACAATTAATGTATCAACCGCATAATAACTTGAGTAAATGAACACTCTCTCTTTTACACATAATAATTTACCGAAATAAGAGCTCTATATTACTGTCACAGGTGATGAAATTTTCAAACAAACAGGAACACGGAAATATTCAACAGCCGATGGTGAATTAATTACTGGGGCTCAACTGAAATTCTGACGGAATAAATATTTTATGAAGGTATTATGTTGGGTAGGACAGTTTGGCATCTTTATCTAGATCAAGTTTTGATACGCTTTTTAATAAATATGGAAGCATTTGCCCCACCGTTAATCGGTTAATGATAGGTGCTTCCGGTGTATTTGAATATTAATGCCGAGACATGCGGCGATTAAATTTGACTATTGGGTCACTCCTAAACTTCCTCCTTTAGGTTAGGAGAAGCTTTTTCCAACACATTCCTTGGGTCATAAAGTAAAACACCTCTTTATTATGCTGTTTTAGAGCAATTCCCGTATTTTTGTATGTAATAAACATAAGGTAGCCGAGGAGCCATCTGTTCACGTGGGTAAATAAGTTTAACACCATACACCTGGTTAATTACTATTGTTATAAATTAAACCGACTCCAACTCCTAAAGGCTTTGTAAGTTCCGGAAAATGACGCTGAATATTCCTCTTTGAATTAATTTTGACGTATGTATATTTTGTGCAATAAGAGTACTGCTACTACATCTGCCCGGAAAGTGGGGTATAGAATTCGATTCTCAGTCTTCTCGATATTTTTCACATTAATTTCTCCTTAGGTTTCCCTGCTAATCTGCAGATTTGTGCTAATTTTATTACCTTTTCTCATCCTTGTTATTAACTTTGGGTAAATTCCTCAGAACAAAGCTTTGTAAGTTGGATGTCACGATGACGACCTCTGACGATACTTGATGCCACTATGTAGAACACAACTGACCTTGCCAACAAAGCATCCCGTAAACAAATTCATACAATACGTTCATATAAGAAAGAGAAAAAGGTAGTTGATAGTGGACAAAGGTACGGGATCAAATGTAATATACATTAAGTCAGACTTCACTAGGTGTAAACAAGTAAGAAGAGCAAACTTTGTATGTTTCACAGACTATTTTTTATTATTACTGACCGGTTTCGGCCATGACGGCCATTTTAAGATAACATTTTAAATAACATTTGCAGGCGTTTCACAAAATACAGCCAAGTCAGATTAATTTTATTCACTAGGTGTTATTGCTAATGCAGCCTTGTTGCGAAACATACCATGTAATTTCTATTTATATGGTGAAAGTTCAACCATAATTTCTGGGATGAAAAGTGTTTCAATAAGTGTAATGGTTTTACGTAGAAGCAAAACTTACATAGGAATACAGCAATTTATTCATGATAATCTGGAGGATTTCCAGTAAAGACATGCCATCAGCCACCTATTTACGAAAAAACATTGAATGAGAGCCACCGTACTGTGCATATAAGTCATTAAAATAGCAGTCACCGCTGTCATTGAACACTACCACTAATGCGTTTACGTTTCTATCACACTTCATCCCATCCTCTCGAATCAAACGAAAATTTTCGAATCTCCGTAATGACGGAACGCAATCAGTCTAAACTTCTCTCCAGGAAAAGGCCGAGTTAATGGAAACACAAACCGAGAAAATTGAGGAATTAAACCCCGTCAAGGACCCCAAGAAACATTCAATGGGGAGTCGGAGCTCAAATAATCAATCTGGCACTTTGGAACAAACCTAATTTCTACCGGAAATCCGAGGGCGTAGCGAGGGATCGGAACACGTATCATGGAAAGCCATTAGGTTGGCAATCCCGGAATACGATAAAGGAAAAATGGAGGGAGGAGTGACATATAGATAGATGTTGAATGGGGAAGAACCAAGCACGGGGAGTCACGGGGAGTGTGCCATAAAGGTGGATGGCATTATATAGTATCTGCTCTTTCGTTCCTCTCTTATCCTACTCGGAAATTCTGAAAGAAAAAGCCTTAAATGGCACCGAGGCTACTCTTTTCCCAGGATCGCTCTCTTGAGGCAAAGATGGATGTCTTCCTTTCCGCAAACTTGTTTCGGGGGCTCATTTTGTAATGAAATATTCTCCATGGAGAGCCATTTCAATCACGATAAAAAATGAACATTTGCTTATAAGAATTGTATGTCCTCGCGAATACTTTGGAAGGAGAAACGTCTTTATCGAATGCACTGAATATTCCATGCTAAAGACGATATTCAAAATCTTCATAGCCCAACGAATTCCATAATCATAAGAAGAGATTCGTGTAACAAAGCTCCTGTAATTGCTTTGCATGTAATTTTGATAGTGTGGAGAAAACCTTCAACTAAACACTTATCAATGATATGTATGAACAAAGATGAACTTCTTCCCACCAAACTCTGCTCTAGGCTTTATATTACAATGAAAAAAAGATTTTTATAATGAAAATAATACGTTACCGAATAAAAACGTTTAATGATCAAATGATTAAAAAGAACTTTTGAAGATCCCAAAAATTGTTTTCTAAATAAGACACAGCATAGCCGAGCATTACATAAAATGTCCTACTTTTACCAGTTATCAAAAACATGAACAATAGAAGATTTATTATCATTATAATAGGGACTTATTGCAAAATAATTTTATGAGTTATAACATCGTTTTATAAAAGAATGAATCCATGGGTTTCTTGCCTTCTTAAAAATTAACCCTGCTCTGTAATCTAATAGAATCAAAAGATCAAATGGTGCCTTTTAAAAGCTGAAGTTATCCTCGGAAAATCAGTCTGAACTTAGAATGATTTCCATAAACTAAAGCTATAAGTGGAGAATAAAAGTTAGGATGAATTATAAGACTTCTTAAGGTTCTTGGGTTCTTCCACCATTTATTTATCAAGACATGTATATGAACCCGTCATCCATCTCCTGAATGAAAATAGCATTAATTCGTTTTTCGGTGGCGCAAAGCATGAGAACTATGCACAAGTCGTGATATAAACCCATTAAGTCTTCCTCAACGAAAAACCGTTGGAATTTGAGGACCCAAAATCCACCTCCAGAAAGTCTCCAACGTCAAAAATGAAATATAAGGATTGAATTAGACTAAGGCAAATAGCAGTTGTCCACGGAATCTGGAGAAGAAGCGAGGAATGCTTTTAGATCAACCTGTACATGATTCTGATAAGGTAAGTATTGCAATGAAAGAATGAAAGCAATGTTGCAATGAGTCGGTAAAACCAGCATTATTATTTGGTAATGAAGTAATAAAGTTCAAAATTATTTAATAGCCAACATATTTGCATATGCTGCATTATTTTTTGATTAATAAAATTCAATGGTACCATAAAAAGATTTATCAATCATTTAAAAATGAGTAACCTTTCCTTATAGTCAATGTATGGATAATATTTATATACAGTGATCAAAATATGAATGAAAATTCTCCAAAAGAAACAATGACTTCGATTCAACGGGATAGTTGATTGTTCAAGAAACCAAAATTGATCACGTAAATATCATTAAAATTTAAAATATATAAAAGTGATTGTTGTAGTGTTACTAATACATTTTATGCACTAATAATATAAGCAATGGAGTGGTTATATAAAGAGAGTGTGTGTGCATTTGACGAGCACATTATTAGCTGCTTAAGAAAGACATTAATGACTCGAGCGGTGAAAGAATCAGCATTAAGAATAAGAAACCACTTCATAAAGACCCATCTGATTGCGGATTAACCACCATCAGAGGAACGACCGAAAAAAAAATTAGAACAACAGAGCCAACCCTTCATTTCTCTAAATTTCACTTGTCATCCATTTGCCACCAAATTCCTCTCAAATGACACCTCAAGCCTCAGAGAAAAGCCGCTCATCAAAAAATAAATGAGAGTCGAAATAATTTAAAGGGAGGAGCGAAACTGCTAGTCTTTCCCACGACCTCCCCTTTTTTCCCTTTCGATACCGACCACTTCCCTCTTTTCAACGCTCCGAAACCCCGCGTGTCACCAGACGCCTTCTTCGCAATTAGGATAGAGACCGAAATGAGGGAAGAAGAAGAAGAGGTGGGCGGATAAAAATTAAAAAGGAGAAGAAGAACCTCTGGGACACAGGAAAAGGCACGGGAAGATGGCAGCACCGTCGACGTAGGGGGAGATGGCAGCACCATCGCAAACGCCATATTCCACCCGAAAAAAAGAGGGGGGCGCTTCTCCCCTTCGCCATCGCTGAAAAAAACGCCTCCCCCCGAAAAAAAGAACACCCCCGAACGCACGCTCCCCCTCTACATCAGCCCCCTCTCCCTTCCCCGGCGAAAGACCGAAAAATCCCATCCCTCGGCCCCTTCTAACGTCGTCCCACCTCCCCACTTCCACGTCACCCCATTCTCTTACCGCACTAACTTTTCCACCCCTCTCGCACTTGGACCAATCAGGAAATGGTGCAGGGGAAGAGGGATATTTTCGGAGGGGAAGAGGGAGACGTAAGGGAGTGGGCGGGGGTTTTGAGTCTTCGACGTCTCTGCCTACTCCTGGATCCGCGAGGGAGGGATTTTTTTGATGAGGGTGGGAGGAGACGGATGGAAATGACGAAATCTGAACCGAGAACTCACTTCTCCCGTTCTGAGGCAAATCAAGGAAAAATATCGGAAATTAAAGAAAAAATTCCTCTCCAGGAAGAGGGGGTGGAAAGGTTTGATTTGGTAAAGTGAACGTCAAGAGAGAAAGTAGAGAATTGAGGGGCAGGTATGGGACGGATAAGGGCTCGCGGGGGTGAAAGGCATTCGGAGGTGAACTTCGAAGGAAAGGAAAAAAAAATCGGAATTGAGAGAGTCGCATTTTGGGGACGTCATAAGCGTCCCGGAGAGAAAAAGAAGAGTTTTTTTGCCTATCAAAAGAGTGAAGGCGCAAAGAACGGTTGCCCTAGTGTAGAGGAAATAAGAGAAAAATACTTCCACGGCTTCCCAATTTATTCGTATAAATACGCGCTCCCTGCGAAATGTTTCCGTATTTTCGCGAAAATAAGGAGGAGTCATTCTTTTCATCGTTCTAACGCGGTTCTTGATAGGTAAGCACGATGAGAAAAATTCTCGATGACAAGGTATTTAAACCAAAGAAAACTTCCTCGCGAGTTTGAATTCTCCTAATTAAGCCTGCATTCAAGGTTTGAATCGTTGAATATTTCCTTATAATAACAAGTAATTTTCCAACATAAACGAATATAAGATATAAGAATCTGAATAAGAAGACAATAGATGAGAATACTGAATTGTGGAATGATGGCTTTCTATCATAAGAAATGAATTCGAAATAGATCGTGCAACGAATATTTATGGGTAATTACGACATATAGTTCGGTAAGACTTGCACTGAAACAATACGAAGTACACAGACCCGAGTCGTGCCGTTAATTTAATGGTAGATTAGCACAATTCAATTCAAAATTCAATTTCTGATACTATTTTTCTGTTAATGAAAATAATCGCACCAAGTTAAAGATAAAACAGTCGATTTTACTATGACGGACTGTTTAGAAGATATTATTGTTTCACATTGACTTAAATTATACTCGAATATTTGGGCTAAGAGTATATAAAGAAGTCAAGAATCAAAATCATTAATCAGAGAGAATAAAAAGGAAAAACCACTGGAAAATCACTGGAATAAAGCATCTCCGTATACACGTTAGAATAATATTGACTGTATTTGTCATGATCATAAAAAATAATTCTGTGATATCGCTAGGTGAACTAATAAACATATGTTATACATGAATTTAACTAATCACTTAACCAAGAGAGTATCCAGCATTCATTAATGATATATAAGAATATCCTGAAGAGATCGCAAATAATATACAAGCATCAAGACCCAACAACCCGTCAGAATTGAAAAATAAATTGGCGCCCTAATAACTAAGAGGCTAGGCGATGTTTACAAAAGACGGAGGGAAAACGCACCAGGAAAAAAAAACAGAAAAACTCTCATTAACCGATAAGGAAAATCCTCTTCCCCAACTAAAGAAAACGACAAGGAGAAATGATCGCCGGGGATGTTTGATATCAGAATGTCTTTATTATATTTCCCGATGTATTTATTCCCTCTTCCATAATCCCCTCCTGCCAAACGACAGACCCAATTTGAAACATTCGGAAAAAGGGAGACAGGCTCTGAGGAGAGAGAAATGAACTCCATCCATGCCTGTATATCCCCATCCCTTATTTTCCCAGGAAAAGAAGGCAAGACAGGCGGAAAGAAGAGAGAGAACCCGAAAGCAAATCATTATCGAGGAGTAAGAAAACGAAACGAATTATGTTAACTGGCAAGAAATACCGGTAGAGAGCCACCTATGATCCCTAACTAGGGAACTGTGGGAGATGCCCGATCCACGCCCCGCAAAATCCCATGGAACTCAATAGCGAAGAGACCTCAATCACTCCATCCCCGCCCACCGCGGAGGTCCTTCCATTAGTCACCCTCGTTCTTCGGGCAGCCATCGAGTATATTCGCTCGCAATAATGAGGTCTCGTGGGAGAGGAAGAAAAATGGAGAAAAGGGAGGGTTTTAAATAGGATAAGAAGAGAGGATTCCCACGAGATATAGGAGGGTGCAGCGCATTCCTCGCTCTTTTCCTTACGAGAATGTTTCCGAGACGAGCAATGAGCTTTTCTTACATCCGACATCGACATCATCACTGAAAAGTAGTGATTTGAACAGTTTCTATTACTACTGCTACGCCACAATAAGGTTGTAAGCCTGTTTGCAGTCTGTTACATTCATAAATGTGTCTTTTACATACACATAACTATTTTTATTCTTCCAATATCGTAT
The DNA here is from genome assembly GCA_036926295.1 of Pachydiplax longipennis. Classification (NCBI taxonomy): domain Eukaryota; kingdom Metazoa; phylum Arthropoda; class Insecta; order Odonata; family Libellulidae; genus Pachydiplax; species Pachydiplax longipennis. Next base: position 37,671,282 of record JAVFKF010000009.1, on the reverse strand, counting down.
TTCTGTACATACAATTACACTTATACGCAGAATTTTCACATCTACTTCGATAGTGGGTGTTTTCTTGCAGTGGATACTTTTTTCCTAAAAATAGCATTTTTCTTTTTCTTAGTTTCTTATATCCACAATTATCATTTTTCACTTCCTTTATAAACTTTACAAGAATAAAATACAACGATGAATTAGATGGAAGACGAGGCTATTAGTCTAAAGCTCGCCCAAGAGGGGGGAATATATCTTGGACATTTGTAATTCAGTATTAAGAAAAATGATTTATTTTATCCAGGATCACTGATCTCGTTACAACTAGAATTTCTTTAATATCCGTTGCTTTGTTTCTATTTTCGTGTATCATGCCTATTTACATACTGACACATCCTATTACCTAAATATTTGTACTCCATAATGTTTTTATTATTACACAGACTATCCAATTGCTTACTTTAGTGGCAAAAACCTCTAATTGTATTACTTATGTAGAGTTATATAAATTTTATCTTTGCAATTCAGATCTTAGATCTTCAGATGCCTTCTCCTTAACATTTCATTAACTATCTGTAGGTTTTGCAGGTTAATCACGCCCCTTTCCTGCGGGGGTTTTCCTGCTGTGTTATATTTTTTCCTAAGATATAACTTACGTTTAAAAACCCATAAAGTAGTTTTCTTGTGTTTTACGTACCTGCATGTTATATGCCCCCTATTTCAGAAAAGCAAACTCAAGAAAAACGACACCGTTAAAACTCAACTGATAATTCCGTATATTTTTTATAGTTTTTTAGTTTTATATAGTTTCAGTTTTCACTTAACGTTTTGTTACTATCATACACTCCAATCGTTCAAGGTCGTTCAATATGCCGATAGCACCTTCATCCGTATCACCTTTACGAGAAAAACTGTAAAGAAGCACGAATCTTAGCAGATAAGACCTGAAAGTCAATTTTTGAACCATAACATTGGGTAAAGTGGGTCTTATATACCGTCAAATTCAGAAAATGCACAAGGAATGACAGCTTGATTCATCATGGAATGAATTATTTTACGAAACTGATCATTAATATGAGGTATTTATGCATCTCGCTCAGAAGCATCGAGAAGGATAATTGCAAAGAGAATTCGTGATATTTAAAATAGTAAAAAATTCTCTGTTACCAAATGTTGTGTACAACTATAACCTACTTAACAAAGACATCAAGCTAGATTATAATACGAAAGACCAATTACAGAATGCATGCATTATTGCTTATCATCACGGTTTAATACAAAGAGCATACAAAGTATAGAGGAATGATATTATATAAAAAATATGTACTGCCTGAATATAAATACGTACATTATATTGATCTAAGACTATAAGAATCATTAATTATAATTTGATGCTATCATAGCATAAAAGTTGAATTGATAATTTCTAATAGTACTGAAGTTATTCATTCATAAGATACGATGTGTATTTTTCTATCAATTAAATATTTAACTCATACGTGAGTAAGTATTGTAAACCTCTTACCGGTATATTTTTATTTATTTATTATTTATTTATTCGTTCATGCTGCTGGTAGAATTTTTTTCTGGTGGCAGCCCCAACCATCATCAAGATACAACATAGTTACAACCCGAATCCCTGCACCGGACGTTACACAGATAAATACCCCACACTTAAAATTACTACCCACACAGTACTCAATCACAATACACATTATTCAAATATCACTACACTACATCAGGACTTTAGACACACACCGTGTCACCCCCACCATAACATTTACACCACATTTATCCCCTAATTATAAAAACTACAGTTCACTGTCACACTCTGATGCTTTTAAGTCCACATTGTCAATCGTTTTCAAATCGTCCCTTTTATAAACAACCAAATAATACAAAAGATAAACATTCTCCCTCCTCTTATTTAATAAATCTACAGCATCTACTTTTGAAATCTTTTCTATTTTTAGGTAAGGGTTTGAAGACCTCTTCAGGCAACATATTCCATTCTTTAACCCCTCTATTTATAAAGGAATACTTCGCGACGTTAGTTCTTTGTTTCCTCAGTTTCAACTTCTGTAAATGATCCCCTCTCGCTATATAGTGTGGTTTCTCTATTCTGCTCTTTAGCTCCATCCATGCCTCTCCTCCGTTTCGGACCTGAAAGATGCCTACGAGTCGATTTACTCTCCGTCTTTTTTCTAACGTTTCCCAACCTAACATATCTAACATTTTTGTAACGCTGTCTTCTTTCCTATGCCTCCCTAACACGTACCTAGCTGCTTTCCGTTGAACTTTCTCTATCTTTTTTATATAAATTTTGTCATGCGGATCCCACACATTTGTTGAGTATTCTAATAGTGGTCTCACTATTGTCTTATACCCTAACTCTTTTGCTTCCCTACTACTTCCTTGTAAGTTTCTCATCACGTAATGGAGATTTTTAAACGCTTTAGATACGATTTTGTCTATATGTGTACTCCAATCCAAATTACTAGTCAGTGTGACCCCCAAGTACCTGCATTTTTTCACCCTGGGAATTGTCTCTCCGTTAAGTTTATAAATAATTTCTCTCTCTTTTCTCTTGTTAGTGAAAGTTATGTGTTTACTTTTCTTAGTATTTACCTTCATACCATTTATTAAAGACCACCTCTCAACAGCTTCAATATCTTCTTACAGAAGCTACTGATTGCAAGTTAATTTCCAGAATTGTCAATTAAATAGCCCCCATGACTCGTAAATAAAATAATCCAATACTAATAAGCTATTCGTAAAAATATATTTATTCATAACAACATTAATATCAGAGAAAACCCTCCGATAATGCGAAATCCAAAATTCCGTTTCCCACAGAAAGGAGCAGTGAACTAATCTATAAAAACGTTATCTTCGAAATGTATCTGGAATGGAAATCTCGTGGGATGGAAGGTCCTTGCCATCACCGCCTCTACGAACTTAAGATCACGTTAGTATCATATATTCCGGGCCATTAATTTTTTAAACCCATCGAAAAAGGAATAAGAAAGCGAAAATGGGGAGGGGGGCGAGCACTTGAAGGGGCAATTTATCAGGGGCCGCAGGAGACCCGTTAGTGTTAATGGGGTTTCGTGATATCTAACGTGAGTTACCTTCCCAGCCGAGGCGAGATAAGGAGACCAAATATTTGAGAACCAATCCATCTGAAAAGGAGCCGCTCACAAGGGCGTACGGCTACATGAGCTTCCAAAAGAAGCCAAAATAGGATTTCGATAAAGAATTTGAATATTCAAGCCGAAACATGTACGATTATTCACCCGGAGAGAGAAGCAATTCATTCTCGGAGAACACGCTAATCGCATCCGAACACATTTTATCCCATAATGATATTAATTCGATTCCGTTTGTCTCAGATTTTATGTGTTCCCCGATCTGAAGAATTGTGGGCGGGTGTTAAATGTAATTGATGTTGCGAACATGGAAATTTATTATTCACGTAGAATGAAAGAGAAAGTGAGAAACATATTTCGCGGCTTTTGATATACTGTAATGAATGGCCTTATTTTGACTTACAGAAGCATTTCAGGGTTAATTTTATTGATGGGTTAGCTTGTTGTAAAGGGAGAATCTGATTCATTGAGTAAATAACAGAAAAATCCTAAAAATATTAAAAAGCGGTAATTATTTGTCTTTGAATGGCGGCTCCTACTGAAAGTGTTGCCAAAGACTGAATTTTCCACTAAACAAGAAAAGCAGAATGCTGCTTTGTAAAGGATAAAATAGAAAGGGTACACGATCTTGGTTGCATTTCAGCGAATCAAAGATAAAATTAGCCCCGATGTAAGCGAAAAAGCGTTAATTGAAAATAAGAATAAATAAAACAATTAATAGAAAAATAGCAATGCCTGTAATCATAAATATCATAATAGCAAATGAAAAATGTGAGTAAAATAAGTAAAAGCAAAGATCATTATGGAACACCTTTGCGGAATCGAACAGTTACCATTCTGATACATGATAAACCATGTAACGTAACTGATTTAATGTTCTATGCGTTAGATGGATTACTTTAGCTGAATTCATTACACTTGAATTGTCATCGTGAAAATTTATTCCAGCATGATACAATTGGGTGCAAAAGATGAAGAATATCTAAGAAAGTTGCAGGTCCCTCATGTTTTACAAGATCAACGTAACTAAAGCTTTTAAAACTTATACGATGAAATGAACTCTTTTGGATAACTTTGGTATTAAGGGAATACCACTGACGTAGTAATACTTCAAACGAGTGTCGCACAACACTATATATTTAGTGAAAGAATCCTTCACGAGGTGGATATTGGATTCCTCGGCAGTTACTTACAGCAGCGACAGATTCAATGGAATGATTGATTGAACCTTTTAGCAGGCGAGGGCATCTTTGCCACCAATTACATACACTTAAGGGTAAAAAGAAAGTGTTGTTTCCAAGAAAATAAAGCTGTGTAGCTGATGGTTAATGAAAAAGTCGCAATTCAGGCAATATAACAACACGTTAACAGAAGATAGGTGCGTTCTCCGCAAGGATAGAAGCTTTTAACAATAAAAATTTGAACTTATTTAGCAGAAAAAGGTAATTTATAATCAAAGAACATGCATCAAAATTAAACTGCTGGAAATGAACACTTTCAGCAGTAATCACAGCAAATGAAAATTTTCAATTACTCAGGCTGTAGTACCTATAGCCTTAAATTGAATAGAAAAAATATAGGAAACTTTTCTGAAAATATACTTGTATTACATTAAGAGGGTTCGAACAGCTCATTTGAATTCATCCCAATCACTTTCGATTACGCTTGACAAGTTTTTGGAATCCTTCTCTAATCACAGTAACTAAATAATAGAACACAACCCACATTAATTGCGAAAGCAGATTTTGTTGGCAACTTTTCTTTCAATGCATTCATTCAACGAGATCAAGAATAAACAGGCGGGTTTCTATCAAGAACACTCCAGCCAATTTTAAAGTTATTTGCTTGATCCCAATTTTCCAAAATAAATGGACGACATCCTATTTCAAGTGTAAAATAAATAGACTATTTTATTACCTACTACCTACGGCTTGTTCGATCGAATATTATTGCGTGAAGCATACTTTTCATTGAAGACATGAATAATTAAAAACTTCAAATGATCCACTCGAAATTTTATACCTCGTGAGAATTCCCTCTACTTTACTCACACTTGAAGAAGCAAATAAATACGAAATAAATATATTTTTATATGATGGCGCTGAATCAAATCGTGCTGAGAATAATTGTGGCTAGCACACACCCGGAAAGAGTAAATATATTGATGTACGTTATTTGGAAATCGTGAAGTTGAAATGAAAAGCGATGCATAGCAACGAGGAATGATGTGACTTGTATAAGAATGTCTTATGACGAGGAAGAATAACTTTATGTCATTCGATGTGATATTTCAGTCCACATTTTTTCCAGAGTTACGGTACCTTCAAGGTTTCTGAATAGTATTAGTGTAAATACAAAGCACTGAATTCGATAACGTAAGCGTAGAACACTTCTGATTAAACGGATAAATCAGCAACATCCATAAATTTATCTTTTTGCATAAAATATCATTATTAAGGTTTTCAAAAAATAATCACAGATATAGATCGAGAAAATGACGAAACGATGTTAGTTTCGATAAAGATTCATCATTAGGACACATTCATTGTAACGTCATACTAAATGATAATGTCATAATAGCAAGTAAAAGAAGTATAGCGATATATTTGTTAATATTTTCATAGTAATCATAGTTAAAAATATATAGTGATTACAATGACTTATTATTTTGTGTTATTATTATATAATTCTGAAGATATAGCAGTTCACGTACGAGAAGAAAAGCTGAACAACCGATTGATCAACATTAAAATAACGCTAACTAATAGCATAGCGATTTCTTTTCGAAACGAAACACAGTCTTCAACGTTTAAAAAGAGTGCGAAGCAGTTAAGAGTCGTAAAATGAAAAGAAAATCAACTCTGAGCTTTAACTGTATTCAGTGATTTCAACAGAGCTATGAATTTCTCTTTAAGTGAGTGAGAGAGACTTCCTAGAGAGAGAAGACAGATTCGGTTCTCAGAAGATGAGGAGATAAGATTTCAAAGTCGGACGTTTGTCATTAAACAAGATGAAAGACCGTGGCGGAATGACATAATTTGACTAATGAAACCGCAAAACGGCGAGAGAAAATTGGGCAGATTGTTAGAGGAAGATCGCTGAAAGAAAAGCCGAAAACAGATCCTCGCTCGCTTGACTAATTTCCCCAAAGCGGCAGTAGACGTCTTCCTAGATAAAGTTTTAGAGTTCAAGGTGATCTTCTGGAAGTTGGGAGGATAGACGTGGAAAACGAGAAAATTCTCATTTTAAGATATTTAAAACAAAGAAGACACATATGAGAAAGATACCTATAATTGGGGTTTATGTATGTGCTTCACATGAATGAAGAAAATTTGCACATCGAACTTGGATGTAATTAAAACGTCGACAATGATATCCATTTAATACTGTTGAAAATATGCTTGTAAGTGTTGGGAAAATCAGCTGGGGAAGTTAAATAATAGCCCATACGTGTTTCAAGGGTTAAGGAAGAACATGAAATGATAACTGTTTGAAATAACAAAACTAATAATTACAAAAACAAAAATATTTGGTAAGTACCAAAGGGAATTCTGATATCAATTCAATTTGAAATACCATCTCAGCATACAATTTTTCTTGATTGAAAATACTGTCCGGTAAGCAGTTACTTTTGCTACTGTTAAGATTACGATGTGTAAATGAAGACGCTATGTTTCAACTACCATCAACCATAATTAATCCGTTAGAACATCCATAAAAGAGCAAAACTGACGTGCTAAGAAAATTTCTGCAACAAAATCACACAACCTGCTTCAGCTCGGGCGGCCATCATCAGATCAATATTTTTCCAATCCGAATCAACAGAGGACAACATAATATACGACAACGATAAGAGGATGTCTTCGTGGTCATATAGTTATGCTACCATTAAAAGATGCAGCTTATGGAAAGGGATCCCAAGTTATCCTTTGTAATGTCGCTAGATGTACCCTAAAACTCGCAAAAATTCGCTAAAAAATAAAGAAACTCGCTAAAAAGTATTTAAAAATTTATAAATGCTTAAAGTTTCTTTCAAATTATTATATCAGTTCAACTTTAAATGAATTAAACATATATTTCGAAATTTAATTTGTCAAGTAAACGTTGTGCTATTATGATTCGTATAGAAGATAAACATGTCATGCTACGGGAACGCAGAGGAGTGTTTAGTTAACAGCAGAAGCTGGATGGAGCGCAAGATGTCGTAAAATCAAAACATTTTGCTAGGTTCAACAACAAAAATCGCTGAATTAGCGTCCATCCCAACGGAGTGATCCTACAAAAACGCAACCCGCATTACAGCATCAGCATCCAGTAGCTCCTCCCGAATTCCTCCTCTCAAACATCTACATCATAATACCAGGCTTCATGGGTCTTTCATGATCTCGTACAACACCGAAATTACTTTCCACAATTCCTCATCCCTCTATAATAACAATCCTGGACACCAGCAAACGTACGATCCCCGACCAAACCCTGAAAAACTCAACTTCTCCCACCCATTTGTTAATACCGAAGAAAGCCCCTCAGACAGGCGATCCTACAACAAAAATTTGATACAGCATCCTGAGAGGGATAGATGGGATTATCCTTTCTCTTTCCCAAACAATTTTCCCTCTTATCCATCCCACCCCGTCATCCCGCATAGACAGGACCCGAAGTCGGAGGACTACCACCCAATCCTCTCGGGAGAATGAAAAGGGAAATCCCGCCTCCCTTCCATTTAAGACTTCCCTTATAGAGGTGGCGCCATCCACCCAGGAAGTGGCATCTCCCTCGAGAGCGGAGGAGGAGATGACATTTTTTCCCCGAGAAAAATCTCTGGAAATAAGAAATGAGTGAATTTTTTGAGTGTCTGAGAAGACGTTCGGAGGCCGGGAGAAAGGTGAATTGTGGGAGAAAGAATTCATTTTTTTGAGGTGGGGCTGGCGTTGAAGGCAATTTGGGCGCGGATTTCACCATTGGCTACAAGTTTCTTCTCGGGGAGATGAGTTTAATGTCTTCTCGTTCGATTTTTTTGGGGGCGGATTGAGCAACACGGTTGGAAGAGATGGAGTGACTCCTCTCGACTCGAGACATGGCTGCAAAAGTTGCAAACTTCTGAATGTTATCCAAGTGTGCAGAGGTAAGGAATGGACAATCCATGAAGTTGATCTTAGTTCTCTTCCAAGAGAGTTGCCCTCTTTCCAAGAGATAATGGCTTCGTATCTTTCATTTAAAGTATACAATTTTATAATGCGCGTATAATAAATGAAGCACGTGTTTAAAAGAATGAGTAATTTTAAAAAATTGCATGCTATAAGTTTTTAAGTCATCGAAATTTTTATCATGAAACATTTAATTATTACGTTACAACTTATCTAATGAGTAAGAGGAAATAATACAATCACTTTGTATCACCCAAATTGATCATAATAAGAAAGATTTATGTATTGCAAAAGAACTCCCGTATAATTATAGTGATAATCAGGAGTTCTATTACAATATATAAACCTTACTTGTAAGATATTTAACTTAATAACAATCAATCTAATACAATTAAATTGCTTAGTTTGTTATTATATACTACAATAAACTACACTATGTATTAAGGTTTAGTAAAGTTTAATTGCAATGGATTGGCAATTGACATCCCAACTAATTTGATAAGCTTGGATAACCTATCCAATCCATTCCGCCACCTAGGTTTAGGATACAGGCTAACTCTAAGGTTTAATCACATAGTGCAGAAAGCATAGAGTATTAGTTACTGAAACCACCAACCGTTAACATACTAAGGAACAATGGTATTTAATCCGGCATTGAAAAAAGCAATAAGCCTGATTATCTTCCTAAAGATTATTCTCGACAGCAGAACAAGTGGGAACGGCTAAGGCGGCTAATTATAATTAGGAGAAAATTAAAATCCTAATTAAAACGAGAAAGATTGTCCACGGAAGGCATGTTGCGATATCTACGCTAAAAAGTTCCCAGAGTTCTAAATTGAAAAGATAAAGCGAAATTAATATATAAGAACAACTTAGATAATCCGGATAAAGAATTGAGTTGAGCGAATCGAGATGACCTTCACGCCATGAACGAAAGTCGGAGATAAAAATGAAAAAATTGCAACACAAGAGAACTACATCGGTCAAGATGCCTAACTGGATTCCGAGGTTTCACAGGACATTCATTAATGGGTAAAAACGAATATAGTCCTTGAATAAAAACAATGAAATATGAGGAAAATACTTCAGAACGTGTAGATGATGAATATATTGAGGGAAATACCGAGTCAAGTTACGGCTGAACCGCAAATCAGCTTGAATATCTAATACACATAATATATAGAATTCTATTCATAAAATTATCAAGGGACTGTTGCTATTAAAAAATAATACTGAAATCTGGAATAATTTTTCTGATAAGCATAGAATAATTTATAAATTACTGCTTGGGAAACACGATCCCAGCCTTTATAATATAACGAAATTTATTTGCAAGTGCCACGCACCCTAAGAGAGCCGACTGATATTGGGAAATAGCAAAAAAGAAAACACTCATAGGATAATGCTAGTTTACAATCACTTTGCGATGTATGTACGATAAGAAAGCGTTATGTACTAAAAAAAACTATTTTCACCTCCTTTTTTGAATCACTATTTCAGATAAATAGATAAATACCACTATCTCTCTTACATAATACTCAATTATGGATTCTGGGTAAAATATATATATTTACACGAATGCAACAATTTACTGTTACTGTAAGTATGAATTTCCTTAAGCCTTAAAACCGATTAAACTTACGCTAAATAATACGCCTCTCTCCAGAGATAAAAAGAAGGGCGGATAAGTTTGAGCAACGGAAGCTATGGTGCAAAGAGAGAACTGAGGAAAGTGTCGAAAAGTGGGAAGGAAAGGAAGGTTCGGTGTGTCAACGAAGTAAGAGCTGCAAGCTTGAGATAAGGAAGGAAAGAAGGCGAAATGGATCGGAAGTGAATACGGATTGGCACCTTTTGGAATGGCAAAGGATAAGAAATTAATGGAAGGAAACGAGACAGGCCTCCAACTCCTTAAATAATCGAACATCCATAAAGGGCGAATCGTTGCATATCCTTCAGCTTGAGAGAGAAGCTGACTCTTGGAAGCTACACTTGGCTAACTTTGAGAAATAGCTTTCTCTTAACGGTGAACCGAATCATATGATATTGCAGTAGAATCGACGCAGCTCTACCAAGGCTATGAGCAAATTATCTAATATTTATACTTATAGAAGTCATGGAAATTTTGATAGATAACACTCGTTCAGTTTCAAGAAATCGCAAAGTTTCATCTTAAATTTCAGATAATAGAAAATATAAAACTTGATTTTCGTTTGTTTTTAACATTGACTTCATAAAATTTTCTGATAAATCAAAATGTTTGATTTCTTCGCTTCATTCTAGATACTCGTATACCTTACGATCGTTATTCATCCCAATATTTATTTTAGCGGCAAAGCTAAATCCGACGAGAAAAATTTTTTTTCAGGAATAGAATATACATTTCGCAAAACGCTTGCAATACTGAAAGTAAATACCAAAGTGTCAGCTGTGACCAGGAATTTTATAAGGAAACACAGAAGCGATAACCTTCGGGTGATGTGGCTGAACTTTGTGGAACGTCATCTTGAACCAAGTGAAAACATTTCTAAGTATCTTTACAAATTTAATCTAAACGATTGTCTTCGATCATAACTATGAAGCTGAAGATGAAGGTATTTGAACCTCCTTCAATTAATTCTCGAAAATGCTACGTATCGTTTTCATTTAGTTTTCATTTGGTTCTAGAAGTGATAAATATTCATATGAATAGCATTTGAACCCAGATCTTCTACGTAACAGGAGATTTTATCCTATATAAAAAACTATGGGCATGATAAAAATGAAAACCGAAGATAAAAAGTTTCCATAAACGAGTTCACAGCAGGGAAATCATCAAAAGTCATACAATTAAATAAAGGTTCAGAATGGCAATTCTAGAAGCTTTCCAAGGTGATCGAGGACATTCAAATCCTTCAAAAACTCGATTTTTACTCAAGATATCTAATTAGTAAAATACCTCCACGTCACTCCCACGCAGTCTACATCACCTTTGACGCGTTCGACAACATTTTAAATTTATCTCTCAAAAGGAGAAAGAAGTATCAAAAACACATTTCATTAACTACCACATGTCTTCACAAAAACGAAGCGTTGGGCTCAGTCTAGCCGAGTATAAATAGAGATTTCCTTGTGAATGCGCGCCGATACGCAGAATTCTTGTATCGAAAGCTCCATTCTGTAAAAAGGGGCGCAAATTGGATTAGTACAGAATGAAACGAGCGGAAGGAAAATTGGAACTCAACCTTTTGTTATCAATACTTGCACCCCCTCGAATACATGCTGTCGGATTGTAGGCAGAATTTAATGAGGGCGGGATGATGATCACGCTATAAAATAAAATACCTCCTGAATTGGGAGAGTAAATAGGTAGGAGAGGGCTTGCCGGAAAAAAATGCGTTCTCGCAAATTATATTTCCAGATAAAATAAATATACCTTTCCCTCTCCCTGCACTATTTCCTTCCTCTCGAGCTTTCTAAGAAGATTCTCACAATTCCCCATCCCATCCTCAACCGATAATTCCATGCCTCTCTTCACTCGCTTTTTCCCTAGTCTGCAGAAATATTCGGAGGTAACGACCCGACGTCGATTCTAACAAATAAGTTCTTCGAATAATGACAAAAAACGGCGCTGTTGTGAGGATGCTAATGCGATTAAAACATCTCCTTGGGATAGGAGAAAAGGTAGAGCTTATAGATGGCGAATTAACGACAAGTACTACGCGACTCTTGAGGATCCCGCCGCGAAATATTCTAGTCTCTCTCTCGAGTTTTAAAGTTAACTGTTCATTATGATGGATGAGTGTGCATCCTTCGCTACAAAGCACCATTATGAATGAAACACAATACAATCCCGTCGCTGTTGCAATTTTAAATGGGGTTCGTTGCCTTTATTTACTCACTTCCGCACTCGAGTTCATTCTAAAATTCACTGAGCACTTAAGCTAGACATGACAGTGTCTTCTATGTAAAAATGGAATAAATAAGTATTTGGACCTGTAATCAAGGAAGTATGTGCTTTTTTTGGTGGGAAATGAACGGTTAAATATGAAAATTAATTAAATTTTACCGGCCGCGGTGGTGGAGCGGTTAGCGTTACTACCGTTACAACCCCACGGTCCCGGGTTCGAATCCGGGCTAACAGGATTTTTCCAATTAAGGAATGGTTGTTTGTGTTCGTCGTTTATGTCTGTGACCGTTGAAATTATTAAAACGGATATGATTGGGGTTTCCTGTTTCCGTTATAGAAATAATCAATCAATTTGTAAAAGTATTTTCTACAAAATGGTATCATTCGACGTATTTAATGAGACCAATAGCTAGGGAGAACAGTAATGCTAACTAATCACATCTGAATGTAAGCTAGTAATTGTGTACAAGTACACAGTAATTTAGTAATTTTAATAAATTCCATTTAACTTGAGAGGTTGTGTTGGATTTAGTATATTTTGTCGAGATAATTATCTTCGAGTGTAATTACTGTAAGCGAAACCAATCATAGGCTGTTATTACTTTGGGAACTTAAACGATCAATGTCAATTAATATTTTTTGAAGGTGCAAATTTGTAAAGGAATTTCACTCTAAATGAAATAATTCGACGTACATAAAAAGGACCGATAGTTAGGGAAAAGAATAATGACGCTAATAACCTGATCACATCTAAATGAAATCTAATAATTGTGAACAAGTACATGTAATTTTAACAAATAGCATTTAACTTGAGAGGTTCTGTTAGCTTAAGCACATTTTGTCGAGATTATCATCTTCGAGCATATTTACCGTAAATATAACCAATCTAAGGCTATTATTACTTGAGAAACTTATACATTCAATTTAAAAAAATATCTCCTTTGAGTATACTATGCTGATAACGATAGAAACACACGGAAATTAATTCGTACACTAAAATAATAAAGCTATTGGTTGAATCGCCATAACTTTCAGATTGACGCCGACGATACGTGCCTTACTGTTATCGATTGAAAATCGTTTCCAAAATTTAATATTAGCCGATAAGAGGGACGAAATATAAAGCCTTTATTGATTAAGAATATCTCGTAACGGGCGAAAGCGGAAATCAAGAATGATTTATCGCCGAGCTCTAAAATAAATTAACGTGGAAGGATTCGAGGGAAAGTCCAAACAATATCGACGTTTTCGGAAGGGGAAAAAATCGGAAAATATTGCCCGAACACAACCTATTCATTAAGCGGCTTTACGATTTTCGAGTTAGCGTGACTGTTAACAAAAATCCATTAGCGATACAGAAAATAGATAAAAATAAGCTCGCCCAAAAGGACCCACTAATATCAGACATCAAGAAAAGGGAATAAAAATCTAAATCGCGGCACGTAAACCATACATTTCGACGGAAAGGTACAGAGAAACGAATTGAGTAACCTTTCTCTTCAGATAACCGAGAAAAGATTAGGAAAGCAAAGGCCTCCAAAATGTAAGGAAGGAAGGACTTCCCTTGTAAGGAAACGTTTCCGACCGTTTGGGCCCACCGCGTAAAACTAACAAGCCCGTTTAATTGCATCCGTATTTGAGAAATGTATGGTTTGATACGGGGAAAGGGTCTATCATCATTTACAAACGGTCAATTACTTCTAAAAAGCGATGGAATCGAGATCCGAGCGCTCAAAATTCCGAGGGTCGTGTACACCTGCCGTGGACAGACTTCGATGCCCAATGAAGATCGACGATCGTATGGAAATTACCTCAAGTGAAAGTCATACACAGTCGTAGAGGATTTTCGATCTTTTGCATTACCTGAATGTACAAGGAAAGGAATATATGGAGGACTGAATTCATAAGACTCGTATCATTTCGTTCATGGCCGTTTCGGAACTCAAAATGTTCATTATAAATGGTTTAATATGAAATCAATCTTTATTTTTTCAAATAACATTCACAGTAAGAGAAGAGATGTTGTAGAAATCCATCATGTAGAACGAAGATAGGTGTTGTACCTTTTCCACAAAATGCTAATTTATTCGAAGAAGAATTTAACTGTCATAATCAGGTGATTGCATAATATACTTGTCACCTGATGATGGCGATTATAAGTCGAAACCTGGTCGTCTCCATTCGTTAAATAAAACAGTACTAATCATAGAAAAAGTACAACGCCTCTCTTCATTCTACTTTACTATTCCTTCAACAAACCGAAAACAAAGAAAAACCAATGAGGATTAATGTATAATATTGATATGATCTAAGAACCGGTGATTTAATTCCAACCTTGTTTCTCAAAATCGCAGATGGGATTAATTAACGGAAAATTTTAAGTCGGTTACATTTCTAGAAGGATCAATGATCGAAGATTTTTCTACAGTAAGATTCAATACTTTTCTCCTGATGTCAAAAACAAGGCGTAGTAATAGCATAGAAAAGAAAGAGCTTAACTATAATATCCAACCTTTCCTTTGAGGTTATCAAAGCAAGACGAATCAAATTTGATCTTTTATGCTCATTTTCTCGAATTTATCGATCTAAAGAAGTACCTCATTCTTTTAATAAACCATTACAATGAAATCCACGGACTGAAAGATCCGCTTAATCCAAAGAAACAAGATTCTATAGAATAAAAACTCTAAAAAATTTAGGAAGAAAAATAATGCCTACGTTTCACATTCATCTTGATTATAACCCAATGCCCCTTGCAGTTCAACTTCAGACATGTACAAAACTGCCACACAATAATTCATTTTTAACCGTAGAAAGAAAAGAACCCAGTACCACAAACATTATCATTAACTAGTCTCCCTAAGGTTTTGCGAAAATGAAGGATAAATATAACTTACATTCAATGTCTTGTCGACCAAATTCTTACCCACGGCTGAATAACAAGGAATCAAAGGTGGAAACAGCGGCGGAAGCAGTTTGGTAAAGATGGTGGTCATCGAAAAATTACACGCCCTAACGATTAGTAGCGGTTAAACGCTACCTTTGCCTCTGCTTAATAGCTTGCGTACCCGCTTATGAGCGCAGAGAGAAATTTCAAAAACAAAGAGCAGTTGAAGGGTTAGGAGGCTACTGTCGCTAGTGAAAAATTATGTTCTTCGGGCAGCTTCTGATAAGCGTTTCTTTTCACGGTGAATTACGAAGGAAGATATATGATCTAAAATGGACAAGCAAGTGATTTTAACGGGAATTTTTAAAATAACCCACGTTTTATAAAGACTGACTTATGAAAAGAAAGCTATAGAGGCACAGTAACATCTGAGATGACGATAATTTTCTTTGGTAAGCCTAATCGATTTTGATATTCATAAAAATTAATTTCTCGCGATATTATATAGTGAATTATCTTCAAGAAGACGACTTTCACTTAGAAAAATATTTAAAAATTAAATTGCTATTAATATTTATTACTCTTGATCTTTCTTAAATATAATTTCTATAAGCATTAGGAACAAAAGAATGAAAAAATTCCTATTACTTAATCAGACAATATAATTTTTAAATTATTATCTAACAATCTATTTTTGATAAGATGTGTATATAGAAATAACTTGTTGTTTTGTGTAAAAAATTAGTTTTTAGATTGTTAGTGACTGAGTATTCCTAAAGTTTTTAGAAGTCAGCTATATTCTATAATTTTTTTAGTATTTTATATTTTCTGATTGTCTATTTGCTTGTGCACCTCCTGACGAGCCAACTATTGGTTCAGGAGGACCAGAGGGGAAATCAATACCTTCAAGTGCAACCTTTTATTCAATTTTATCTTATGTACCTAATTGACTGTATGTATGTATGCATATATATATATATATATATATATATATATATATATATATATATATATATATATATATATATATATATAGATGAATAAATTCTCTTTAAATAAAATACCTATACAGCAAGAGATCCTGACTTTAATCATAATATCAACCATAATACGATAATACCATATTATCCATAATCTAACATAATCTTAGCCCTTTCCTGATTTGTACTAGGCAAAATTACAGCTTCGTTTATTTACAATAAAGACGATTGATAGGGACAAAGAGATTAAAAATATTAATAATTATGATCAGGATTCAGGAAACGATTGTCAATCAAAATAACAGAAGTATCATCTTAATAGTAACCATATAATGCATCTGACAGCAGGGTGTGATTATTCCTTTGTTGAATCATGATCGTCACTACGGATGTGAATTCATAAATAGCAGATCTTGCATGTAACGAAGCCATCATAGTAGATAAATCGATTATTCTAAGCGAAAGCTCTTTGTTCTTATCTCCTACTAGATATTCTATTAGATCGGTTCAGATCAGCCAAAAGGTGTAAAAACAGAAACCAACTTTCCTAGGAAGGTAACCCATAAAAAAAAAGCCACTCTATCTCTAATAATGTATGACAGGAGTGAAACACGCTCTATTCCGAAACTCTACTAGACGATGATTAAAGATCCTAGAGATAGATTGTGGGACGACAGAAGGTGCCACTAAATTGAACTTGTCCATTCGAGGTGAATCGGAGTAACCGACGCATGTTAAATCCACTGCAAATATCGCCACAATCCTGGATCTGGATACGCTGATAGCCCATTCTTAGATACAAAACAATCTTACTTCACACCTGGGTATTATAATTTAGATCGAGAATTGTCTCTGAAATGGGGAGCGAAGGACTTTTCGTTTTGAGGGTTAAGATTATGACTTAAGTAAAATATGGTAATGAGGATAGAAGGAAAGTCTCAGTTTAAGAAAATCCATTTACAGCGTTTTTAGGGAAGTTTGGTAAAGATAAGCTTTTTCTATAAAGCAATAATATTTTAACGCAGGTGGTAGGTTGGAGTTGAATGCTTATGTTAGATTCGAACAATATCAGCATGTTGGGCATTTTTTTACATATACGTGGGATCTAACTCGCAAAACATTTCTGATGCTTTTATTGCAATTGCTTCGCCCTATAATTTAAATGTAGAAAAAATATTACAGCCATTAAATTTATTTTAAGGTGTAGCAATCGGTGATGGACCACTCTTAAATAACAAATACTTTTCAAGTTGCACTGAAAATAAGACTTTGAATGGACTTCGGTGACTGAGTTATGAAAGCATGACAGCACAATATAAATGCATTATTTTTATTATTAAATATGAAGACTTAATTGGATAAAACTTGAATTTGAGTTCTCTTTTATATCTTTTTATAGCACCATTGCTTCAGTTGCTAGTAGTGGCTATTTGAAACTATTTCAGGCCAGTAGTATGCTATCTTTAAGTTCCCTCAACATTTCTGGTAGTTGCTTTTAATGCAACTGCTTCGCCCTATAGTTTAAAACTAGAATAAAAAGACTACTACAGCCATTACATTTATTTCAAGGTGTACGAGCAATAGGTGATAGATCATACTCAAATAACAAATACTTTCCTGAATAATATATACAATAAATATAACAATATACAAATACTGAACTGAAAATTATACTTTGAATGTATGTAATTTCATGGTGACTGGTTTATGCAAGCATGACAGCACGATATAAATGCATTATTATTATTAAAGATGCAGACTTAACTGTATAAAATATGAATTTGAGTTTTCTTTGATTTTTCTCTGTAGCACCATTGATTCGGTTGCTAGTAGCGGCTATTTTGAACTATTTCAGGTTAGTAGTATGCTATCTTTAAGTTACGCAATAACCACCAAAATATGTGTCAAATATTCCCAGCTACTGACCCAGTCTTAAGCCGCATTACTGGAATCTAAGCTTTCCTTTAATTCCAGAGCAAAGGAGCGTAAATTTCACATCCCCACTAAAAAAGTAAGGATCAAGAAAAGGCACCAAAAACACTCACTAATTACCCACCGACCATAACAACGCACAAACCACCCTTAACGGGCCGAATTTAGCCTCCTAAGCCGCTCTCCACCGTCTCGGAATTCCGACCAATTAGCACACGTGGGACACACGGCGGGATATTCCACATATCGACCTCTGGAAGAGCTCCGGAATCCCACTCTGGTACGCATTGCAGAGAACGCGGTACGAAAAAGCGGAGAGGAATGTTTCGGAGCTTACGGAAACGTGGAACGGACTCCGAAAGGGACCGCATGGTAGATGAAAAAAATAATACCGGCCACGGGTCAGGGCACCACCTGGGACAGGGCCGGGGGGTGAGAAGGGCCGGTCGCTACGCATAAATTAACGCGATACAAATCGAAGCGCTTAAAACATTTTATAGAGACTTAACGAGGCGGCCATCGGGCGGTTGCGTTGGTCGACCGAAGGCCCCCGTTTCCCCTTTGGATAAAAGGGTGGGGGCAGATTAATTGGTTGGGCCAAGGAATGAATGGGGTAAGGGAAATGTACCAGGTGGAAGGGGGATGGAATAATACCCATCACCAGCCGGAGTCCTTTCTTTGTTCCGGGAAATTAGTGGCGCGGGAGGAGGGAGTAAAAATGCCCCTCCCTAATCCAATTCACCTCCTGATAATATCCGTTCGAGTGAAAAAATGCTTCGATTGATGGATAACTTCCACGAAGAAATGCGTGGAATGACCCGGGTCATTGCATAACGATTGCGGATACGTATACTTGTAATATCCCGAAGAAAAAGTCCCCCTTGATGAACGACGCGAGGCGCGAATAAAATTGAATAATTTTCTCGTTCGCTAATTATTAATCACCCGAGTTCGGGCCCCCTCGTGAAATATAAAGGTCGTAAGATGTTGAAATACATTATCGGTGTTTGCATGCCTCCCGTCATTTATTAGCAGCAGGTGCTGAATAAGGTATACAGCTGACTTTATGATCGAAAATACCAGGTTCTTTCCTGCAATACCAGAATATATGTCATTTCGTTTTCTTCCTTTCACACTCTGAATAAAACCACTTAAATAGTAAAACGTAAACTTCTACTGGAGATAATTAACGCCTTTGCTACTACGCGTGACAACCAAGCAGAGAAATTTAGGAGTAAAGGTAAACATAAAATAGTTGGAGATAAATTTATTACTTATAATTCCCCATTTGTATTGCTTAGCGCCCCGGTGCAATACATACAATGGCACCCGATTATCTAGAATCGCACTGTTTTGAAGGAAACTCCAGCATAGGTAGGTGTGACTTTGGTGAGATATATTCTGCATGAAAAACCCATTATATTATTTATGGACGCAAACTGTGGAAAAACGCAAAAGCAGATACATACAAAGCAACAGTCCTTTGCTTGTGAACGATGACATAAAAATTTAAGGGATTTAAATATGAGACATCGAAGGAAGTTAAGTATTTCTTACAGATTAACAGTGAAATCGCAGAACTTTATTCTAAAAGAAAGTTGGACTATACGCTTAAAGGTAAACTATCATCATCTATTATTCTTAAACCAATGTTTAGTGTTCAAAGACTCATTCGGAGACGTGCTAATTATGTCCTGATATTAGAAACAAAACTTAAATATATCTAAACTAAATAGAAGACATTAAAAAACGGAATATATTATTCCCATTAAATAACTGATTCCATTACAAAATAAAGCGCATACTATCACGGTACTTAAAGAATGCGTTATCATTAAATACAAAGCTGAAACTGAATAGCGCACTGTACGAGTATATAGGTAAACTTCGGCGATGGCTGTGGAGCTCTTTTATACACCTCTTTTATACTAGTTTCTTACTCAAAAAGGTATTATACTAACCCTAAATCTGGAAGGATACTATAGAAAATCATCTCATTGTGGCTTTCAGCAAATACTATTCATACATACAGAATATTTTGTACATTAGAAGTGATTATAAGAAATCACTATAATGTAATCCTTTTCTTCATAACGTAATATTTTGCTACTCCACCCCAGCGGAAAATTATCTAATATATTAGAACTGACCATAGAATACTGTTAGGGAAGGTTTCCCCTTCCTTTTAAGGAATTATCTAATCCAGAAAATAAAGATCTATTTCAAAACGCATCGTTTCTCCTTTATATGGTCAAAACTAAAGAAAAAATGATATTGAATAAAATGTAGGTGGTTGCGATAGAAGAAACATAAAACAGAACGCTGATTAACAAGCTAACACTGCAATATAATCAGATGAAACCTTGTCATTTTATATAAAATGATACCCGTCTAAACAGTATACATTACTAAAACTAACAGAGAATATTGCTAGAAAACATAACTATGACGTGTATTCTTTACTTTCAATATTGTTGGGTAAAATTGCAGATTGACCGATAAAGATCAAATCAGAAATCGGTAAAACGAGTTATAATCTCCAATTTTCAATGCTCATTACACATAAAATAACAAAGGTTATCATCATAAATGTATGAAAGAAAAACTTTCACGTAGTGTTAAGCGAGACTTTAAAATAATAATCGAAAGATTTTCACTCATCATCTGTTCGAGGAAAGTAATGTATTATTGATTGTTGTGAATAATCATTTCTTACTTACTAAAAGAATGGAATTACTAAAAAATGGATTAAAAGGTCACCCTTAACCGGAGATGGATCATGTGCATAACGGTTCTCAGCGGTATGATTACAAAAGCCTTTCCAATAGGATCATCTGCATGTGAGTATACCCATTTCATAATTGACTGGGGAACCTAATGAATAAGGAGAATCGAATGTACAGATATGTAATGGAAATGCATAGAAGTGTGAAAGGCTCTTCAAATAAAAAAACAAACTGATAGTCGCATATGGCTGAAGGAAAGGGATGGTTGATTGGAAGTGAGTTCAACGACCGACAAAAAGGAAGATGAGGGTAAGTTGAAGGGTTGAGCAGGTGATCAATAATAGAAAGGGGTGAGAATATAGCTGGAGACAAAAAATTGAAATAAGGACAGAGATGATCTCTAATATTTCTTCGAATACCAAAATGAAAGCAGCAATATACCGATAAAAATAAATTTATGGGTAGAATCGGGATGAAAATATCCTGGAGCTCTTTTTGCAGAAGTAAATATTTATTTTTCTTTCAAAAGGAAATTTTGCTGATTAATGGATGTAGAAATTCACTGCAATTGGCGATGAAGGATTTTAGATTGTTTAGTATTTTTTTAGTAGCGCATGATTATTTCTTAGATTCTTAAACAATTAGATATCCCATCTTCAGGCGCATTGTAACGAAAAACTGAGGTGTAGTAAATTTGTTAAAATGTTGAGAAAAATATATTTTTGTAAAAAGTGTATTTTCGGGATACTTGTAAGCTAAAGAGAAAAATGATAGATTTTTTAGTTTACGTAAGAAATTTCTGAGTCTATCAGAGTCGACGCAAATCAGTGTCTTTATGAGCAAGTATTTATGAGTAGGAACTCGTTTCACCAATTCACATAAAAAATTTCAAAATGTCGATGTAATTCCGATGAAACATAAATAAGAAGAAATGATATTTCTTTTATATATTAACAATAATCATTACTAAAATATTTAATTAATTAAGATTCAAATTTGATACACAATACCCTAGAAAACAATTATGAAAATGAAAAGAAAATTTTGATCTGGTTTTACTGAAAGAGATTTGATTGCTCAACAGTTTAAAATGCCGATAATATACTGAGAAATACAGATACAAATACGGAAGAAAAGGAATTGGGAAGTCTGCATTGGAATCAAATCATAGAGTCTTCAGTAAATTTCTGAAATTAACGTAAGAAACATGTTAAAACTTTGAAAAAAATTAATAAAAGAATGCGAACTGACATACATTATTTAGGTATTTAACTGATGAAAACATGGTTTGCTACTAGTCTTAACGTAACAAAAGAAGACCCGAGAAGAATAGACTAATGCTACGAGATGAAGTTCTGAATCTTTTATTTCTAATCATCAATGAATACAGTAAATGAATTAGAGTTAAATGGGCCATCGATTTAATGATCGCCAAAATGTCAATTTGGGAATCTGTTATTTGAAGATGGTGCATTAAAGAAAAGAATAAATAAACATCAACGGCAGGTGGTGTAAACTACGAGAAATGTTAACAGTTATGAATTGAAATGAGTTAACTGTATAAACGTCATGTTATCTGTAAAAATAAATGTACGAGAAGTACAACTAAGGTAGCATAAAGCAACCAACGCGAATAAGGATACATACATAAGAACTATGTAAACTAAATGAAAACATGAAAAAGAAGCAAATAAGGAAAAAAAGATCAGTAATAGTCGAGAGATAAGATACAGTTCAGAGTTATTAGCCGCAAAGAAAAATACATAATTGAAATCCTTTTGTGGTGGATGGATCTCAAAGCATAACGATCAAAGATTAGGCTAGAAAGCCTAGTAGACAAATTTCCTGTAGAAAAAAAATAGACATGATGAGAAGTGAGTAGGAAAAAATTTCTCCTACATAATAGGCCGGCCATCGTCACGTTTTTTAAGCCGTATTTCAAAATAGCGATGGACTTAAGAAAGGTGAAAAGAATTGTCGCGATCTATAAGAAGTGAATAAAAATAGAACGAAACTCTGACTCCTATACAATATACAATCAAGAAGCTATTTTCTAAGAGGTGATCAATCATAATAATGACAGATGTGTGACAGGGCAAAGTTGCAGATGACACAATAAGTTAAGGACAAGGAAGGTCATTAAAGCTATGAAAAGGATAACGAAAGTATGACCAAGGTCCGATTCAGACGGAACGCAATTGAAACAATTCCCTCAGGAACACCGATCAAACGTCAAGAGACATTTTCGAAGGTTACATGAATGTTTTACACTAAACAACCGAAAATATAGTCAAACTGATACTAAGAAAATTATGAATAGCAAAATGAAGCTCTAATGATGAACTATTTGAGGGGTTCATCAAAGACATTAGTGTTAATAATATCATCGTCAATATTAAATAATAGGAATTGATTACCGAGAAAAAATATTTTCAGCCTTGAAAAAATATCTTGAGAAAATAAGAGAAATAGACCTAGACGCTAGAATAATTGGTTTTGAGGACTTAATTTTTCCGAAGCGATGTACGATAATAACAAACTAAAGAAGTAGCTAGAAGTAGTAGTCGTTCGGTGTTTACACCCCCTACCATACACCGAAAGGCTTGCAGAGCATTTATGGAGATAGATGTAGTAAATTATTTTATTCTTAATGTAGCCTTATCTAACAATAATAGACGACCAATATGCTGACAATTAAGACGGAGTTTACAAACATTTAAGAAGACACGAAATTTAAGAAGTACTACTGAAAGCAAATGTTAGTCTAAAAAAAATAGGTTAAGAATTAATATTGTCTACAGTAATACGTATTACTATGAGGTGGCCACGCCTTCGGAGCCGGTTCTGCGTACAAGCACAATCTAGTTTGATAACAAGCACATGAAACCCATCTCAAATGGTACATGAATGAACACGTACTTTGGGATCAAAATAAAAGAAGGCCTGGACATTTTGGAAATGTTTATTCTAAAATAAAAAGAACAATCAAAACATAAAGATTGATGAATATTGCACGCCATGGAGTTGACATATGCTCTTAAATATCGCAAAAACAATAAAAATTTGAATGTTTTAGACCGTAAATAAACCCTAAGCGATCTCAACCATATTCCACGCGAAACAGACCATCCCGTGGGATCGATTCCTAAAATTACCTTAGGAAGTAATCCAAGAGACAGTGGTCGCAAACGGATAGAGGACAATCTCAAGAAGTGCGGTCACCCACAAACGCATGCACACCACCGCCGAAGCCGTCCATCTTTGCCGAGGCTAGTAGAGATGTTTCTTTAGGCTTATACGACGGACCCAGCACTGAAAGCTGGACCGAAAACATCCACGCGGAGTAAGTTCGAAGGAGGAGGGGGTGGAGAGTCGGTCGTGGGAGGAGAAAGACCGCCGAGGTCCGAACAAAGGTTCCTCGTGCTCTTACAAGGGAGGAGTTCTCATGAAGACAAGGAAGGTCACGAAATTCGCTCCATCTGTGCACTGCTTTTATCGGAAGGATCGGCCAGATCGTGGTCCCGATGCCCGCGTTCCGATTCTGCGAGCATTAAAGTTTCCGATCGCGCTCGTTTAAATCACCGGCCGACCCCACTCCGTTCTCGCTTCATTAGCCAGGGAACTTTCATCGAAGATGGACAGATTATAATGTGGTGGAGAGTATGAAATTAGTTGAATGGGCATCTGCGGATGATGGAGCGGCAGAAGGTTATCAGTTAAAATGTCAGATGGAGAATGTGCAGACCACTAGTTGGTCGGATGAGAGCTAAGGGGACAGCTATGGATGATGTGAGATTGGCTTAATATTAATCTCGAAAGCGAGCATGGGAATCCATTAATTTTTTTTTCGCCACAAAGATTGATGATGATGGTCCCCATCTTATGATGGGGAGTGATGAGATTTTGTTTCGCTAAAAAAATACTTCTTTTAATTACTAATTAACGCAGTTGTAAAGTTGTAGCTAGACGAAATTATGCCTGTATGAAAACAAGGAGAACAAGTAAGATTATTTTTTAGTCGTTTAGAAGTTTTTCAAAAGGAGTAGATGAAAAAGACAAGATGCTTGAATTCTTTCGCTAAATTATAGGAAAAAATGAAACGATTGACGAGATACTAGTAATACTTCAGATCAGAGAAGAGAGAGCAAATTTCTTACAAATCGGCTAAACATGGCATTCATTTTCGAACTATAAAGGGATAACATAAGAAAAATTTTAAACATATTAACAGGTATGAATGAAGTACTAACTTATTCAAAGATTACTTATATCGTTTAAAGAATAAACTATAATAATAATTTTTCTTGAAACAAGACTCCCCAATTATATCAATTTCAATAAATACTACTATTTACGAACGTAAACAACCAGCCCCAACCAGTAAAACCTGATTAGCCGAGGATCGAACACGGCATCTCGGTGTCGGTGTGCTAGGAAGCTATATCCGGCTATCGCGGCCACTAATACACGCAGTAAATGCAAAATTCCACCGGAGGATAGAATAATAGAAAAAGTATAATTTTGCATTCTCATAAATATTTTCTTTGCATTAATATACATTGGAATTCAGTATATTTCTCAAAGAAACAAGACTACCTATAAAGAGAGTATGTATTTATAAAAAATAATGCATTTCATTTTTTAAAAATAGTTGAAAAAATGAAAAGATAAAATATATAAAAATATGTGGAAATAATCCTTTAAGTGTTCCTAACATTACTTCCTAAATATAATTTTTTAGTATTAATTTTAATATAACATCCAAAAACCATTTGTTAATATTTTCAAAATATTACGAAAGGCTCAGGAAATTACGGGAGCCATTACGCAGAAAAAAAGGAACTCGACAAAAATAACCGAAGCCTAAAGTAGCAGCATTCTTCACATCCCGATAAAAATCTACCAAAACCAGCGACTCAACATTTCCCAGTTTATCTCGAGAGAGAGAAAACATGCCAAACTGTAGCGAGATCAGCATCCGCAATAAAAGATCCCAAATTACTTCCCTCCGCCTTGAGGTGGGTCCGGAAAAAAGAAACAAAAGCCTCACGCGGCGCGAGAAGGCCACTCTTTGACTTGTCGGACGTATTCGGAAGAGGAACAGGTGAGATGTGAGCGCTTCAAAGTGTAACATTCTGTTCGTTGTGTGGTCACTTTAATCGTAATGGCTTCTCCTCGGACGTCTTGGAATTATGGGTCTGATCGGGGAGGAAATGAAGGGTGGAGATGCGAAGGGTGTAAGAAATAGCCATCGGAAAGAAGGCAAGGTGCTGGGCCCTTTGTAGTACCCTTGAGGGTGGAATTATACGAGCCGGGTGATGCGCGCACAAGTGAAGAACAAAAAGTCTTATACCTCAATTACCTTGCAGAGGCGCTGGAGGCGGTCGCCATAAAAAGGGCACGCAGCGAGCCTGTCTTCTGTTTCACGTGAACCATAATCGAATTTCCTTGCATGACTTCCGAGCATAAAAATGTTGATTCCCGCGATCCGTATCTGCCTCTTGAATACATCGCTTTAATTAGGTGTACTTCAGTCCGTCCGTCCTACTCATCAGCGCAAACAGACATTGATTTCCTTCTCGGAAGCGAAGTGGTATGTTGTCCTGGGTCCTAATGGTTATTACCATGTTTCGAAACCACAGTGTTTGCTCCTCAAGATTTTTTTTAGATAATAAACGTATTTTTACGTGAATTATTTTTTAAAACGTCAACAAACATGCTGCAAATTTTAGTTAGGGCGGACCTTACAACGCTTTCGAAAATGACAGTGGTATTAGAAGCAAACTGGTATGTTGTCCTGGGTTCTAATCGTTATTACCATGTTTCGAAACCACAGTGTTTGCTCCTCAAAATAATATTTTTAGATGGAAAACGCATGTTTACGTGAATTATTTTTAAAAACGTCAAGAAACAAGCTGCAAGTTTTAAGTTATACAAAAAGTAAAAAACATAATTTGCTAAGTTAAATTTCATTTCCATCATTTCCGCAAATTTTAGTTAGGTCAGAACTTAGCGCGATTTCTAAAAAGGACGATGGTATTATTTAGTTACAGAATTTATCTAAAATTTATAGTTTCCTACTAAAATTCTAATCAGAAATAGATTTTTAATCCTTACCGTGATGAAATAGAATGAGATAAAAATCAACAAAATTTTTGTTACCAAAAGTATTCATTCATTCTGTTGTAAAAATCGACCATTTAAGGATAACATCTTTGTCATTTTTATTTTCTGAAGATCTCATCTCTGTGGTATGACACGAAATGGGAATTCAACTCTGGAGAATGCTTTTTAGATCATTTGGAGAGTCACGATTTATTACAAGAAAAAATTCACCGACTGAGTATGATCTCTGCATAACAACGATTATGCAAGAGATTTTACTTAACATTTAACAACAGTTTACTTAACACAGTTGCCTTAAATGATGAATTACGCCGTAATTTTTAAGAAAAGACGAGTTTTCCGATTACATTATTAAAGCTTCCCGCAAGTGTCTTAACGAAGGGCAATTATTGTCTACAGTGCCCGCTGGTAACCACAATTCACTTTAAAATGCAAATATTTAATGCCTTAATTAGAGAACTATATGAAATTGTAAAAAACTGATGAGCTTACTTTAAAGTAATACACGTACAAGTATTAGATTTGTAGAGATATTCTAATAGAAGGATGGTAAAGACTTGAAGATATAATGCATCCGAGGAAAATGTTTTAGTTTTACAAAATAGAGAAAGACGATAAATTCAACAGAGTGAAATAAAAACGATAAATTCAGTACAGTGAATTTAAACTAAAAATTTATTCCAAAAATCTTGATAGAATGAGTTGTTTTTCTTTACTCTTCCCATCAAATTGCCTTTGGTTTAATGCTACAACGCACGCAGTGCAATTCATAAAAAAGGCTTAATAGAACGCCCAACCGATATACGTTTTCCTATTCCGTTTTCTCGTCTCCATTTCCCAGACTAAATTATATTCGTCTCGCTACCGTTCTATCGATTGAATGAAAAGATGAACGCAGTTTTTGAACTCGGTTCCGGGATAGGTAAATTACAAGATGGCCGATTACGACAGGCGTCGTCTTTGGGTATCAATTTTTATCCCAGGGCTTTATCATTCAAAAATATATAAAAATAAGTATTATAATTGATTTTAAAAACATAAGAATTTATTATTGGTATAATATAAAACAATCCTGGAAGAAATAATATCATTATACGGCCCAAAATATTGTATCATGATTAATAAACAAAAACATTTTAGACAATGATTCTTTACGGAGGTAACCGGACAAAACAGAACATTAATTAAACAAAATAAACAGAAGAGTGACAAAGAGAGAAATTATGTTTCGCCATGTAGCCCTTGGACGTGAAATGGAATTTAATCAGTCAGTAAAATAACATCGCAATTACGGCATTTTTTATTTATTAATATTTATGAAAAACGTCACTAAATACTAATCGAATATACGCTAGGAAAGTGGAAATGAATTTAGATATAAAAGAAGGAAAAGTTCTATGCATACATCTCCTGACATAAGAATTTCCTTGATAGAAATATACAAAGATAGTTACACAGATAGTTACTATTCATATGGCAGAACATAAGGAAACTGACAATATCCATTGAAATAATTCAAAGTGGCTGCAAAATGCTACTACCTCACTTCTCTTTTAACGAAAGAATGAAATACATCAACCTTTGCAAACCAAATTCATCAGCAAAGATTTAAGGTAAAGCTTTTTCTTGAAGGCGTTTACAATGCAACTCCATACCAATTCAACGAATACATGTCTAATGATCAGTAAAGACTACATCTTGTTAAAGAGTCGAATAAAATAATAAAATTCATATATTATGGAAAAATGAAAATCAAAGGATACAATCATGTATATGACTTTAGTTCATCACGAAGTTCTGCATCTAAAATATTACTTATAGAGTCTATATAAAATATACTATAGACAAAACTTAACTTAAGAAGATCATGGTACATACATACTTCAGGCCAAAGTACTCAATAGATTTTCGTAACGAGAAGAAAAAGAAAGAAACATCTTAAAAAATAAGAGTTTTAACATACTGTGATATTACTTGACAAAGTTCTCTATGAACACTCGTACACCATGGTGAGCTCCACGAAATACCTTGTCTCAGGGTATAAGTGTACCCTAATTCCCGGTATTATAATCTCTACTTAAAATGGACTTTAACTATAAAGTTCGCCTTACTCGAACACACCATATTATTATCGATCTTTAAGCTTAAAGTGGTAATTCAACCCAATGTAAACACACAAGATTGCACATATTGAGTTTCAACATAACTTTAAAGTAATCTTAAACTTAAATATCATATTGGAGCCCGGTCAAACTAATATCTAAGTTTAACATCACTTTAAATACAGCTTTAGACTTAAATATTGATTATTACATGGTATGTTCCATTTAAAGTGAACTTTACGGTTTAAGTCCACTTTAATTAGAGACTCTATTACCGGGCGTAAGCATATATACTTCCTTAAGGGTCGTGGAAGAAGCGTCTCTCAAGTTCGCATAAGAAATAAACACATTCCTCGTAAATTATAGTTCGCAGTGGCATGATATCAATCACTATGAGCCCCGGTATAAAATACAGCACTCATTTCCAAAGTACGTATGTATCGAAGGAAAATCAGAAACTACCGAATCGAATTTCGATCCCCTCGCCATTACGGCTTTTAATTAAACCCTTTTTCTACGTTCAGTAAGATAAGGAAAATTATAATCGATCGTATTATGAACTGCGATAAGGAATTTTTAGTTTTTTTCTAAGAAAAACGATCTGCCTATTAAAAGGCGAATTATAAACGGACGATTATGGTAATCTGAGGATCTTCTACGCTCAATTACGTTTCAATCTATCGAGAGTTGGAAAATAACCACAAATCGCTGCCAATTTTATCTCACCCATAATCTGTATCAACATGCAAACTATTCATGGAAATCGCATTCGAAGCTCCAATGTTATTTACATAGATTTGAAAACGATTAATTATATTACATTCAATAATAGGGGCATAATATGTCAAAAGTATAAAGCTGCGAGGAATTACGATAGTTGTGACATGAAAAAGAAGAATGTAGCAATAGTAATTTTATGTAATATATCCACTAACAACAAAAAATCTATGTTAAGTGACGAACTTTGTAAGAAACAAACTTATCATTCATGAATACGAGACAAATGCCAGCAAAAATAATGAGACGAAAATTTCAAATTGAGAGAATTAGCATATCTTCTCTTTGCGTACAAATAAATATATGATTAATAAACTCCAATAAAGTGTGAGTATTTCGACAAGTTAAATAATATTTAAAATACCCAATTAATTAAATAGAACAACAAATGGATCCCTACGTATACACAGCCGTAATTAATATATGAATTACATAAGTAATATTTTTTTATCAGAAGCTGATGCAATGTCCACATCAGAATTGAAACTATAACCAAAAATGTGTAATAGAACTGAGAAATTAGAAATTACGAATCACTCTAAAGAGATATATGTATCTGTTGGTACAGCTTTAAATCGAGAGAAACAAATTTGATCCCAATCAAAAACCAAATTCAAGAGACAAAAAAGCCAATAAGGGGAGAATAGTTTCATGCAATGAACGAGCAAGTACAACTTTTAGCTTGTCTGGATAATTTAATTTCCCCTTGCATACAACCAAACACATACAACCCTTTTCTTATAATGTATACCCTAGACACGAACAGATCGAAAATTACAGCACTGGAACGAGATGAGACATCCACAACTTTTCCATCAACTTCACAGAAAAGCATTTCGCGTGAGAACACCCATCTTGTCCAGAAATTCCCACACCCACGCAGCAGATGAGAAAATAGCGAAGGAGATGGTCTTTTCCTCATAATAGCCTCATGGAGGGACGGCTTGACCCCACATCTACGCGTGGTGACCCGTAGGGGGGGCGGAAGAGGGAGGCAGTCCGTTTTAATGTCTGCAGCCTTCCTTTCAGAGTGTAGATGGAACCTTCTCTATACAGCTTTGAAAAAAAGGATTGAGAAGAAAGAAGGGAACCGGTCTAGCCGGTGAACATGTGCGCCGCAGCCGGGATATTTATTCTCCCGCCTCCCCAATCCGCCACCCGCCCCCGCTCACCTCTCTGCCCCCGCAAGAGGTGTTCTGATACCGCGTCCATCTCCGCCGCAAAGATGAGGAGATTGCGTAAAGGTCCTCGCAATTAATGCGATTAAATTATCGGAGAGGTGCACGCCCTAAGGAGTCGCTAATTCGGCGACGCACACGTGGAAAACGATTCCTGCCGGGATTCGACTAATGAAGTGTGTTAGCGATTGTAATTGTGTTCCAACTCTCCCTAATGACGCGAATGGTCGTTTCTATCACTTGATGAAGGATTTCTGATGCAAAAGGATGCTGGAATTCATGTTTGGTGAAATTGATTGTCATTATTATTATTAAGTACATTGTTGCAGATAGACTGCTAGTCTGGTGGCAACATTACAAACAACTACGGTAATTTTCACAAACATAAATAAACAATGAAGAAATGAAAGAATTCAAAAATTTACCGTACCACTTGATTTTATTTATCACAACCAAGGTTTCGGCCTGAAATTCACCTGAAGATGGCCTAAGAGGCCGAAACCTTGGTTGTGATAAATAAAATCAAGTGGTACGGTAAATTTTTGAAGTCTTTCATTTCTTCATAATGGAAGCCTACCACAAAGTCAAGGCCAACATAGTAAATTCTATAAATAAACAACTCAGAACAAACTATATATAATACCCTCACAAGATTAAACACATACATACAACTACTTTACATGATGCAAAACTCCAATATAACACAATTCCCAACTTCATTGCCATTTCCCTGGCAAAAAAATGTTCTACTACAACACTTATTCTCTGAAAAGTTAAAACACAGACACTCCCACAGAAACAATAGACATTCAATCACAAGCAATATTAATTAACCCCCGGCCCCTCCCAAACATTTTCCCTCAAGGGAAAAAAATCATACAGGTTTTTTCAGGGTTCCTGGTAGGCCATAGCAAAGCTTAAAAGCTTTAGTTTAGATGTTATGATTTATAAACGGGATAAACTTTGAATATAACAACCAAAGCTGACTCAGATATTGACTTTAAGGTTCATTTCAATACGACATCTTTTTCAAATTAACTTTCACCAAAATCATGATTCAGAAAGATAAACTTAGCTATCTAATCATAAAAATAATGATTTTTCAAATCGCAGAGCAAAATTATCAAGAGTTCTAATTAATGAATGGGATGTTTACATAGAGTGAAGATATCCGTTCTGGATGTTTTGATGAATTTTTCATTTCAATTTCGGAAAGAAAGTTTGATAACATTTAATTCATACGTTTTGGCAGCAATCACCTTATTCTACAAGAAACTCTCCAGTTCTAACTTTTATTTTGACCAGTCCACCTCTGCGAAAAATCATCTTAACCATTAATTATTAATTGAAGTTCATTGCTACTTAATAAATATTTCAGTTTACTTCGAATCACGCTACTCATTTTCCTTTCTTGCTTGAGTTGTTCTACTGAATTAATTACGCGGACGGAACGTAGATCCGATGTAGAAATCTATCTTGCCACCGCATTGTAACTCATCTCAGCTTTCTTCGTAAAAACAATAAAATGTACTGCATACTCAGAGGCATTATATTTAATAATGAATGTTTTGGATGCACCAATATGATATATAGAGAAGGTAATTAATTTAATTAATTGAAGTTCATTGGTTAATGATGATAAAAAGTCGACTGAACATTAGGAGTTCATGAGCGATCGATTATTTGAACTAAAACTACTCATTATATATAATTTCCTTGTAAAATAATTCCTATCCTACTCCATATTTTAGTAAAGAAAAGATTTACACAATTCGTACTTAAGTGAAAATGTGACATTTTGATATAAGGAAACATGTTCTTTTCCAATTCTCATTAGAGATTATAATTTAGTCACACGGGTGTTTGAGTTGTATTCTAGGGGATATGCTCAGCTTTTCATAGACATAACTAAAAATTCAGATAAATAATCCTTTGTAGCATAATTTCATTCACGAATGTTAGTAATTCACACAGTTATCCTTCTGAAATGACTTTCTCAGAAATTACAGTCTGAAATAATTGAAAGCGACTTACAAAAGGTGTGTATAAATTGCCAGCAACTTTATTAGCGGCTCATTTATTTCCACTTAGATGAAAATATTGCGGAGCTTGAGTAGAAATTTACGGCAAGAAGTCACAGAAGAAACATAATTAAAGCAGAATAGGAGTGAAGCTGTTTCGAAATGGGCGCAAGAGCATGAGGCTGTAAGGAATATGACATTCTTCTGTGGGAGGAAAAACTCCTCCACACATAACCTTTCAAGTTGGAAATGAAGCAAATATATCATCAGTGCACATGAAACCTCTACCAGAGAGCAAATCCTTCTCTTGCAACTATTGTGGGAATAGTTCCAAGAACCTTTGAGTTAAACACAAAACCTTCGAACTGGAAAGAAGCCATTCACAAAACTGAAATGGATTGTGTGTTTTCAACTTGAGTTGACTTATACGATGCTCCTTGATACTTATGTTACGAATGGGATAATTATATCGCCGCTAATAAGCCTGGAAGCTAATACATCGTAGCTATATAAGGCTTCTATTTAAGCCCCAAACTCTGGGAATTTCACGCACAGTGCTGGTATTCTTACTGGTAATCCCTTCATTACGGGAGTTATGAATGTTTAATAAAATAATATCAGGATTCACGTGGTATAAATGCTGGAAAAAGTAAAACAAATTGACTGATAGCAATTTTGCAATAATTTTACCAGAAAAGAGATTAAGCGTCTTCATGAGGTACAGTCCCCTAATGTATCTTTAATTATTACTAGACGCAAGGAATAGTGCGATGTTTAGAGGTCCTTTTTACCAATAAATAACTTTTTTAACATAGTTTACCAATGGGCAACTCTTTTGCATAATGTTCTCCGTCACGACTTATAGATACCAACAAGAAAACTATGCCGGATTAAATTATTATAGAGATTTAATTATAGAGGAAGTAATGGAGGATAATAAAGGAAGAAAAAGCCAAAATGATGTTATGTATAAAATAAATGTGTTATAAATATGTTGTGTATATATAAATATACTCGTAAGAAGAGGAATAGCTCCGCCATTAAATTGCCAGGAACAACTTACTACCGCAGTAAATAAAAGCAAAATGCATTATATTAACGAAATTTGAATTAGACCACAATATTTATCTTATTATGCTCATTAAATAAATTTAATTTTCAGTCAAGTACCAAGTTTTCAGTCCCTACGCCACAAATCAAAAGAGTAAGTCAGAAAAGATATTGACTGATAAGAAAAACTGCGTAACTTGATCAAGCAGTATGAAGAGACTTGGAAACTGAGTACAGAAGCTGATTATCTTGCGATGCCGCCGAATTTTAACATTTAGAAGTGATAAAAATATATACAGATCTGTTTCAGGAATCTCTTGATAGACAATTATCCTATGAACACTGACTATAAATGAAAATGAACTATTGATTGGAAGTATCAACAGGATCCATGTTACGATGTAATAAAAGAAACTGCAATGATGTAATAGAAGAAAGATATTGTATAATGTGATGTAATAGAAGAAAGATATTTACTTAGCTAATCTGTCTATACGAAGTAGTGGTAGTGCACCATTTTTGATAATTCCTTGGGGACACTTATCGCAAATGAAATTCACACTTCTAACACAGATATTCTATAGAATACCACCGCGTCATCAATACAATTTAAATGATAATCAACCATCAAGACGGGAAACAGACAGGTAATTCGCCTTCCAATCGCCCATTTAATTAACACCAGCTAATAAAGGTTCTTCGAAAGAAACACGAAGTCTTCTCTAATCCTCCATTCAATAGAGTTAACGCAGCACGACCCGCTGAGGAGGATTTTTCGATACATCCACCAGGTGTCGCATACGCTACGTCCGAATGGCCACCTGAATATGATGCAGTAAAAACGTCTTATCTGGTTTCATCCCAGTGCATATATGCGCCTCCCTCGCCCGAATGGCGTGGCTTCGACGAAAAGCAATTCGATTCAATTACGGCGCTTTCTCTTCGTTTACGACATCTCCGAAAGCTCGGAGAGTTGGCTCGTAAAAAGTGCAGAGGGACATGCACACGCCCTTTAAAAAGCCTTTCTTACGCTCGGCAAATATAGCAGTCCACGGGAGGATATTGTGGGTTGACTTTTGTAGCCTTAGGTTGGTCGAGAATATGTTTTTTTTTTAAGGACCTTTATTATTCAGAACGGAAGCTCTGCGGGAAAGGATGACGTAAAGATGAGAAATTGGCTCTAAAATTCAAATTTGATTTAAGGTAATCGTATTTTTCGAGGGCACTAAATCTATTGGATGAGTCTCAATTAAGAGCATCTTATGAGAAATGTATCCGATGGAGAGGCTATGCAAACTTACGATGCATGCTATCCTACGATGAGAAGCAAGATGGAAAAAATTACTTCCAAAAGCTTTTGCGACTAATGAAATTAGTCTACTGGACAACAAAGTGAATCCCTTAAAGTAAAATTGGTTACAATATTTAGAAAGACGTTCAGTAAAATCCAAGCTGGAATAAGGGTTAGCCAGGAGGCATTCACCGTGAGACATGCACTCAGTTTTGGTTATTTATATCATATATGACGTGTGCTCCAATGAAACGTATAATTTTAAAATATTTCAAACAAATTTCTACATGCTATACATTCGTAACAATAAAAGTTCCTCCTCCCCTTAAAATTATTTTTATTTTCCTAGGATGAAAATAATAAAACTCAAGGCTTATCCGCAGCTGTACCTATTCAAGTACTAAAGATATCTTCATCAATTATTCAGTAGAAATAAGTTAATAACGTTAAGCCATTGGTTGATGCAAATAACTAATTACTAACTTAATTTAACTAATAACAAAAGGAAATCTGACGTAATGACTTCGCAGCAAATAGCTGTTAAACCTCGACTAGATTATAAAGATAAACGTTAGTCAAAATATTCTTTCGTGGATGTTTCCTCAAAACTGCTAAAAATCTTCTAAATTAGCGGTTTCAGCTTTCAATGTTATCACTTACTTTGCTGCCAATATTTTATCCCTGAAATTTAAGATGGTATCGATAGAAAAATGTTTAACAGTGGTATAGTAGGGATAATCGCCAAACATCTAGCGAAAAACGCTTCAAAACTACATATCGCTTCGTAGCATGATTAGATTTTACAATGAAAATATCAGGTAAATTTAAGAATTAAACCATATCTTATTCTAAGCACATAGAGGAAAAATACTTGGTAAATTTTCCATACTATACCCAAAATAGGAACCGATAAGCTTCAAACGTGCTATTGCATGAGGTGGGACTATATAAAATGTGCCCATTTTCAAAATCTTTTACGAATCACAAATGGAATCCGCGGATAGTAATTAAAGAAACGTTAGTTTATGGAATTTTAATTGGATACATTTTCGGATTGGGATTGGGGAACGAAAATAAAGAGTGATTTCCACAATGTCTGCAAATAACTTGCGGGACCTAATTTAAAATATTTAGTTTGGTTCAATTAATCACCAATTTGGGCTAAGCAATTAAAAGTGTTATTAAAATAATTGTTTAGAAAAATAGAGCAACTTTCTTTCTATTTTATGCACAGAAAAACTACAAATACCAACAACAATTGAGATCCTCATATCGAGAACATTCTACTACAATTGGTATGTAACTGCATTCGAAATCAAATCGTAAAAAATTAACGCATATCTTGTGTCAAAGGTGATAATGAAGAAGGCGTTTTATTGTGACGTAAAATTGAATCTGTTACAAAAAATAGTAATTAATTTGGGAAGGGAAAAAACATTTAGATTGGTTACTGATGTAAACACGATATCACCTGCTTCGTTTTTGAAAAGGTTTCACAGCGCATTGGCTAATGCACGAAGTTCATCCCCTGAGAGTCTCCTAAAATAACTACTCATTAATATTAAGTAAAAAGAAGAAAATTGAAAATTACATTCATTAATGTAAAACTCAGTAACGTAATTAAATCAGTAAATCAATGGAACCCTGATCAGCTATTCTTGACAACTGTTTCTCAACTTTGACAGTCACAGATCAAGAGATTCAAATCATTATCTAATTACTGACAGATTTAACATCAACTCGATACAGAAAATTTTAAGTTGAAGCGTTAACCCGCTATTTTACTCATCAAGAAAATGTGATACCAACCCAAAAACAGTTAAATTAGATGTCGAAAATTGCAGAAAAGCAAAAATGTGCAAGTTAACCAAAGGTATCATAAAATTGTAGGTGTATATCAATTCTCCACAAAGAATTTGACTATAAAGGGCTACAGGATTAATAGATAGTTTCCAATAATAACTGAAATCGCCGATTAAAATGAAATATATGGAAAAAATAAACGAAATTTACGATCTAAACAGCGTTACCGTAAGGAGCTGTGTCTGTCTAGACCACGAAATGAAGTTGAGAAGGAAAGACATCGAGTTTCATTAAGGCTATACCATATGAGCAATACGAAACAATCGGAGATTCACTATCATAAAACAGTCATTCTGGACCAAGAAACTTTTTCTGAAAGCCTCCGCAGACAAATCGACAAAGCAAAAAATTCAAAAATCGATGAAATTAATTAATGAGAAGAACACGGCTACGCGTGGCCATTAACGCGGAAACGTCTAAGACACGAGCAAGGCATTGTTGCGGTAAAATGGAAAACGATTCCTACACCTCTTGATTAAAAGGTGAGTGCCTTCGCACGGTGGATGCGACCGAGGAAATAATAAGGTTCGAGGACGTAGTGTGAGAGAGTGGAAAAGCGGCATTTCAGATCTTGACCGTAGCGAATGGAAGGACATCTACGAGAAATTTATGGTGACATGTTGATTGGGAGTGGAGGATGGGGCTATTTGGATCGCGGAAGCCGGAGATATTTACGACGTCCTATTAGAAAGGGATAAGAGTCAAAGAAGAGTACGGATGGAGCGATTTATAGGGAGTTTTGATTGCTTTGCAAACGCCTTCAAAAAGGAAAAGAAATATCAGGAGTTGGTGGCGATTGGATCAAAGGATGCTGCTGGATATCTGGTACCTAAATCTGTGAATATCTTTTCGGATTTACTTATGAGAATTAGGGTATTAACCCGGAATCGAAAAATGTTATTTTTATCGGATTGAAAACGGAAAATATTGTTTTGAAAAATTTCATGAATCTGAACGGAATACAAAATCGGTTTAGATTGCACTGTAATCCTCAGAGCTCAATAGTAATATTTTATTTTAGAATAAATGAAGGCAGTTTCACTGAGTAGATGTGAATCTAAGTTGAGTCCATCTAGACTGCGGAAATATATTGAAAAAGAGTACATCAAGTTTCATTTAGGCGAGAAATATAACCTTCATGATGACCAATAAACTGTTGGTTAACGAATAGCAACTAACTAAGTGAATGCTTGAAATTTATCCTTATCTGATCTAATATTGTCATCTTAATTTCTTTAATATGGCAAGTGTTATCCCAAATTTAATTTTCATTAAATAGAAAAAATTAAATAAAAGACTAATAGAATGCTACGAAATTTTCGTAGCCGGGACGAAAACCGGTTGGAACTGGTTAGCAGATGGAGCAAAACTAGAACTGGACTGAAATTGGGTATTAAATTGAATCAGAGCATAAACCGAAACGAAAAATTTTACGGTTCGATGCTCTGAAGAGAAATGTTTCTTAAAGACAAAACTTCTAAAGAGAACTTGAAATATAACCTAATATGATTGGTTTAAAAGAAAACTTATTCTTCCTCACATGACTATTTACCAACCCACTTCCAAGTTTGAATCATATTTACTTGATCACGAGAAACTGCCGGATATACAACAACTTTGACGTTTCCGATAATTCCTTGTAAACATCATAACAGTCATACACAAAGTATTTTGTATAGAACGACATGACAAATCCTAAATATTTCTGTACCTCGGTTCTAATTTCATAAACTGGTATTTTTAGC
The DNA here is from genome assembly GCA_036926295.1 of Pachydiplax longipennis. NCBI lineage: Eukaryota > Metazoa > Arthropoda > Insecta > Odonata > Libellulidae > Pachydiplax > Pachydiplax longipennis. Next base: position 37,632,440 of record JAVFKF010000009.1, on the reverse strand, counting down.
TGAAGATGTCGAAAGATATTACTCAAAAGTTTCAGATGAAATCTAATATTAAAATTCCTTACAGAAGAACTGGTTGTACTTTGTTGGAAACTATATATACTAAAAGCTGGACTTACAATTATCAACTCAAAATTCTCGTACGATGGTAGTTTTATTACCCACATTTGATTTAGTTTTTCCACTCATTTTTCTTCCAGTAATGCAATGGAAGGGATTATTACACGAATTCAAGTTATAGCAGAACTTGGCGAGGAAATTTTTCCCCAACATCAGGATAAATAAAGGAGCAAGCGATATGAAACATTGAAAGAACAGTTTCCGCTGGAAATGGAGAAATACGCAAGTTTTCTGAGACTCGGGATTACGGGAATTCAATACATAAACAGCTCCTTTAAGTAAAAGACGATATGGGAGGCTTCCGCGATGTACAGAAGAAACGGCGTCTCATATCATAACTAAGCGATTGGAATCTCCATCCAAGCTAAAGTTTATATTCTTGACATATACTGCAAGGATAAATATACATGACCATCATTATTAATAATAACTTTTTTCTAATAATTCAATATTTAAACAATATGTCATTCTGTGTTCCTTAAAGAGCATTAATCTCGTAAATAATCCGTCACAGCTGAGTTCAAAGTATGCTCGAAAATCAATAGAAGTATTCACAGCTAAATGACCTAAGGACAATTTCTGGAATTATTTCTATAAAAATATAGCAACTTATGAATAAATCAAGGATCCATTTCTGAAAAATAGCTTCTTATTTAACGTAATTTGGTGAAGCTATAACGGTGGGAACTTAGATTCACAGTAAGTTTATCGTAAATAGAAATATAGAAAAAGAAGAAAAAATCTCGCTAATATTTAGATTACAATAAAAATCTCCATTAATTAATGCATGATGTTATTCTAATATTCCTAAATTTGAATATTATTTAACTAATATATATGGATATATATCCAGTAAGATATGGAGAAGGACCGAGTAAAAAGATTAAACAAATAAGCATAAAAATTACAATCTCTTTTTGCAATGAATAACGCTTAAATCTCTAGGCAGACAATTAAGTTTATTCAATTCTAAAAATATTTTAGTATTTAATTAAAAGCGACCGTGACGTCGATGCCTTAAAAATTGATGTAGCATTCGGCAATTCCAAGCGCTTCCTATAGTTCAGGCGGTCGTCGCAAGATGGGGACATCGAAACACCCCAATCACTAGCACCGGGAAGTTCGAAATACGCGTAACCAACGCGCTAATATACATTTTACAAGAACTCAAAATTTAAAATGTTTTATACCATTAGCATTGAGTATAGGAATGGAATTTATTCTAAATTTCCATCACTTATTTCCTAGAAACGTAAACCTGACAATAACCATATCCTCAAAACTTAATAATGCTAATATTATACGAGAGGAAGTACCTTAAATAAAAGTTACAGCTCATTTTCCAAAAGATCATGTCCAAAACGAAAAATCATGGGGTACGTTAGGGAAGGTGTTTTGTCTTTCACTATGTTCCTTCCCCTATAATAAAAATTATCTGCATTCTCAGTAAGAAAGAAAGAAACTTGGAACCATTAACATTCAAGCCCTTTCTTTTCCACTTAGTCTGATACATGTCATCAAAGCATACAATGTGATACAATTATTTGCGAATTTATATATTAGATATATTTTCTTGAATGTAATGCCCTCTGATGTGGACTTGTTAATTACGTGTAAATCCATAATTCAGATAAAATAATAAATGATATCAACATAAATAAATAATCATAACATACTTATTTCACTTCGAATAGAATGAGTAAGTCGGCGGTATGACAAACTTTAGATCCACCCCAACTTCTAACAATGATAAACTAATTTGCATTAATTATGGACAACTTTCTTTTGTGGTGTTTAGCTTACGCTATAGCATGGGACGAACGTAGTATTATTTAGATAAAGCGATTCTAAGAATACTCTTTTTTCTGCTTTCCAAGAAGTCTGATGACCGAATGATTCAGGACCGAAAACTTATACGCTCCGATATCCGGGGATGCAATACGTGGCGCTCTCATGCGAGAGCCTAGAGAATTACATAGGTCGATATGCAGTATCATCTGGGAAATGGGCTGTTTCGTAGAATGAAACACGTGAATTACCTTGATCAATGAAATTAAATATTAAAATAAACCAATGGGCACCTATGATGGTGAAAATGATTACTAAATATCTAATACAAGCGGTGAAGATTATAAGATTTACTTTTCTTACCCCACTTACAAATTACTTGAATCTGCCGAACTAACCACCATTAGATCGCATATGGTAAAGCTTTCTAACTTTTATTTAAACTTTTCAAATGACGTAGCCACAGAAAATGTTTCAATATTGGGAGTGAGTATAAATAAAACAATCCTAACCTGATTTGAATTTTCCTTTATCACGACTTTTAAACGCCTGCTGAGTAAGAGCACCGAAAAAAACATTCGCAGTTCTCTCCATTACAGGAATATGAAACTAATATTTAAAATAATAGTTATAGTTAGAGATGGATGTGTACTTTTCCACATAAACTTTTATTTTCAAACCACCGGTTTCGATATATCATCGTCAGGTTCACAAAAAAACTAAATCTATTAATATTTACCTGCTAACATTTAAAAATACAAGCAGTATTCTTCAGTAAAAATTAAAGGATCACGTTTGTATTTTGATGAGAGACGGAAGAAATAAAATTCAGAAATATTGACATTTCAAAGCATAAGATACAAGGGGTCATTCCGATTGACGACTGTAAACACACATAAAAAATAATACAGTCAATTTTGAGGAGTAATACATTGAACCGTGAAAGAAAACGCTGACCTCGAACAAACACGCAAAGATAAAAAAAAACAGAAATCCCGAGGATGCTTATATCGCTCATTCGTCGAAACGCAATAAATGCACGAGTAGTCGATTCGAACCACACGAGCATCAAGAACCTCTTTCCGTCGTCAAACCGCCTCTAAGTGGAAATATATTAAAAAAGCATCCCTCTCTCCTAGTTTCGCATTGCCTTTGGTGTTGCGACTAAAAATTATGCGTCGGAGAGATGAAAAAATAAAAAAAAGAACGCCTCCGAATCTTCCTTTAAACGTCTTTCATCCCATAACATCACCCAATCAAGCCTCCCCCTCCCTCTTCCGCCTTTCTCCACAAAAGCCTCCTCATCCCCCCGAACCAACTGGGAGCTTTAACCGGAGGAAAATCTAATCACAACAATAACGACAGCAAGGCGAACTTCCCGGCGAATCCCTCCCGTTTTTTTTCCCGCAGACGATTTGATTTCGTTTTTCCGAACTGCTGACAAGTTGCGAGATTGGAGTGGGGCTGGTGAAGGGGTGGGAAAAAAACTTTAATCTCGATTCCCCAATGTTCTCCGCCGTTGGATTGTTTTTCCTTTTTCGCATCTTCAGACGAATGAATTATTCTTGGGTTGGTTTCCGCGGTGCGATAACGAGGATGAAATGATGAAATCTTGGCTGTCATACCCGCGTTTTCGCTGCTTAACAGGTACAGCTTCTTATATTGGCCGTGGCACGAGTGATGGAATCTTCCAGGGAAGAAAAGTATCCGTTCGCCGGATTGGAGCTGGGTCATAATCGCTGAGAATATACATACGTCTTATTTCTGAGAATCCTAAGAAAATCTGCAACTGAATGTGCTGCTGAATTAACATTTGATAAACTTCCCTTGAGTAAATTATTAAATTCATTTCTATTTTTATAGGTTATCAAAATTATTTTCCGTGAATCCATGCTCAGAAATATACCTGATATTATGACTAAATTTGGCATGGAATCGAATCTACAATAATCATAACAATAACAAAAAAGGCAGCTTGTAACAAATAAACAGACTGCTACCAACATGGGATCCGAATATTAACAAAGAATTATAATTATATTATTATTGACAACCTTTTATTCAGATAGATTTCTTGTCTTGTGGCAACAGCTACATTAATTTTTACAAACACCAATTAAACTCAGAATAAACTTTATAATACCCTCACAAAATTAAATACTTAAATACAATTACTTTACAAGATACAGCGCTCCAATATAACACAATTTACAACTCCATTACTAATTCCCTTACAAAAGAATAAGAGAAAAAACCACGATCTGGCTATGTCTACAATTTATTGCGGTTTTCTTCTCATCTAATTATGAATAATTTCCAACTAATTAATCAAAAGAATTATAAGTTCAATTTAGAGGAAATCATGTAGCGCAATGTAAACTACTATTAAAATATTGCTAAATATAAAGGATATTATAAGATAAAAAGATATAATTTTTCGTGAGTAATGAAATTAGCAAGCGAGTCACTTTAAATAAAATTTTTCGCTGAAATAAAGAAGAAATAAGCTTTATATATTTAACTTAAACATGGATCTACATCATCATCATATTATACCATCTTTACATACAAAGATAACTATATAATGTTTTCTCCATTAACTTAATTCAGAGCACGATGTAACTCTCTTTCAATTGTGATAACCTATTACGATTATTAACAGCCTTACGCGATCTCATTTACTAGCCAATCACATTCTTAAAATAAATTCTCCTGTACAAAGCAAAAAAAACGAAGATACAGGCATTGGACTATACACAAAACACTATTCATCCTAAGAAAAATTGTCACGACATTATAAAACATTACTATAGACTTCGTAAGAGGGAAATGAGACTCATCTTCAATCATAATATAAATGCCATCCACTCTCCTTTTTAGATACAAATCTTTTATTCTCCCATTAATCATCAATTCCATCCCAAGCTTCGGATCTTCGAGGCCTCTGTCTGCGGAGGCACCTGGTGGCATGGAGTCGAACTCAATACCTGATCTGGATTTCGGATCATAGGGGAGTCCTATCAAACCTTCCGCCCTTCGGAGGAGCAAATGGTTCCAACTTATCCCGATCGTGGCGCTGAAAGGCTTCCGAATCGCATTCAAATTCGATTGGGCGTGGACGCAATCCCTCCGTAACCGCCGATGGGGTTGTCACTTATCCCTTTTACGAATACCGAACTTAAATGCTTATGCTATTACTATAAGGAATATAAGGAGCCTCCTGATGTCGAAAATAACTAACTTTTCCTAATTTCCCATTGATGCATAACTCAATTATAAAGTATCATCACGTTTGTCAGAACCGGGGTTGTAAGCAGAAAACATATCATGAAGATTAATGTAACTTTGATTAAAATGCAGCATCATAATTTGTTAATGAGTATCGGGAAAACAAATCTGGAAACAGTATGAAACGAAGATCAGGACTGATAAACCGCTTTCCAGTCATGGTAATGATACATTCTAGAATGTGCACGAATAAATGTCTTCATTTCGACGAAATACAGATTAATAGGTCATTCTAGAATAGTAGATTATTTAGATTTAACTTTAGAACTATATAAAACAACCCTCTTTCGACTCATCATGGGGCTGAACAACAGTTACAGGCTTCTTCAGCTTCATTTTGTAAACTTTCACACATTGTTAGATTTTATTCCGCATATAGGTTCAGATCGACTTATAGATTGAATTGAAAAATCCTACTCTATTTTCTGTGGAAGAATGGCTCATCTATTAAGAAAAATTTCAATGTTTTAGAAAAGCCGAGCCAAGCCAGAAGAGCTAGATTGAATGTTAATTCAACAAGAACTATTGCATGAATTGCAATCAGTTGATCAGTTTTTTATCCAATTAACTCTCATTAGTCAGTCCTGGAATGAATTTAAATGCGAAAGTCCCAGCAGCCATTGGTATACACCAGGAAAAATATGTTAAACTGAAGTTACTCATAAATTCTATCATATACGGCCGTACTTCGTGGAACGACATTCTAAACGGAAAGAAAAAGAATTTCGTGTAGAGAGAAAAACGTTTTAGTATGGAAATCTACGAAGTTCTTTTTTCCGTTTACAGTTACACAGTACTTCGGAAGTATTGAGATGTTAGTGTTGTAGAGAAATTATCTTAAATGAAGAAACTATAAATAAACATGATCATAGAGTGTAAATATTATACATTCACATTAATAATGAGATTTCTGTAAGAGAGCGAGAAAAATGAGTTTATAAATTTTCCTAAATTAGGTTTAAATAAATTTCAGATGAACCACATTATAAGGTGAGACATTGGAAACTGAAAACTATTACATAAACAAGGTAATACGAAAGTAGGTAAAATAAAGTATTAAAGAATTTAAATGTGTTGTGTCTAATGGTTAAATGTAAATCAGTATCAAATTACGAAGATTCCAACCGCCTCATAGAACCCGCGCTCCCTAACACAACACGGAACTTCACTCTCAGTAGTTCGTAAAAATTTCGTAGGCATTACTCCAGTTATGAGGCGGAAATAAAAAACGTATCAAACCCTGACACAGTGCTGACTTGGGCGCATTCACGACAGCAATTTTCGATACCGAATGATATTTTAGGCAAGCGAGATTGTGAGGAAGCACTTTTTCAAAGGAATAATGGAAGTGAGGGGTGCCCCAACCCACCGAGGCGACCTCTCACGTCGGGTCCCCACACTGCCAACACTACGAGAGCATCATGTCGACAAATCGATTTTTTAAGAGAAGTTGATTTCCCGTGTCTCGACCACATGACGCCATAGCTTTTCCGGCTTAAATTGATCAGAGTTTTGGGCGTGTGTGTGTGCGTGCGGGGGTGGCGCACGGATTCGACGCATCACGTGGAGCACGCCGATTGGCCATCGGCGACAAATGGATATATGGACGAACACGCTTAATTTCTATCCGAGGGAGAACATGGCTTTCCCTTTCTCTTGCCAATCTAACTCGCGCTGTAATTGAAATTTATAGTAGCGGTAACACGCGCTCACCCCGATGGATGTTAGTTTTTTTTAATATGATGGTTTGAGGTTTTTTAGAGTTTTGAGGAATAATGTGCTATTGTATACCGTAAGATATAATGAAAAGGCATGAAAATAATGGAATACGATATCGTATAAAAGTATAGCACAATTAGCTATATAACGACAAAAGTTATTTCATTGTAATAATCCCAAAATGAAAAAATTAATACCCAAAAAAATAATGCCTAAAAATATTAATCTGATTTTCGTTGCCGTCTATTACAGCTAGCGATGATGACGATTGTAGTCTGAATAAAAATATTTAACCGCTTAAGTAATTCAAAACCAAATAATACTTGGAATCCATTTACAGAGAATAGGGGTTGTGTCTACAAAGTATTCGGCCCAGAGGCTAGTTTGAACCTCTACAGCATTTGCTACGATTAGCCCATAAAAAGGGATGAGTCTTATTAGGAAAAATGATGAGCAAGGTAATTGACCCTTGCTTTGTTCACTAAGCTAGAAGCTATGAGCAAGAAAATCCACGTAAATGTAGCACATATTATAAATTGCATATTATCATTACACTTTTCAAGGCATTCTATGAGAAGAGAGGCTGAAGCATGGATGGCTATTCCTATTTAAATATTTAAATCAAAATATGATACATTTATAATAAGAAAAATATAGGTGAAAGCGCGAAATAACCATTAAGATATCCCTAGCATTAATTCCAATATGTTGCACTTGATACTTCCTTCCAGTAATAGAACTCCTTTAAATCAAGCCATTAAGATAGATATTTTGCTAAGTTTTTCCGATCCTAAACACTACAACTATGAAGATTTTCAATTTCCGTCGACTTAACTTCATTTTGGAAAATAATATACATTAAATAATGAACAAAAACTTTTTAACAAATTATCGATATTCATTTTCTCGAAGAAATTCACGAACTCTTCATCTTCGCCAAAATTATACCGAATCTAGAGGGACAGGCATTCTTTCTTGTTTCTTTCACGGGAAAGGAAGGGATGAAAAACTCTCATTTTTCATTAAATGAAACAAAATGAGTGCAGCGATGGAAAATTTTGAGGCCGAGGTAAGTAATGAAGCGAGCTCCCAATAACGTGCGCGTCATCTCACAAATGATCCGAAGGAAAAAATGAAGGAATAAAATATAACGTTAATGTATCGGAAAAAATCGTTGAAAATAAAAGGTTTTCCACTTCGCTTGAGCAATTTAGTCGCTTATTACGAGAATACGCCAAAGATCCGTAACGAGATGCGGATGATGGAGATGAAAATCAAGAAAAAATACAACGGGAAAAGTGAATAATCATCTATATTTTGACCCTTCGTATAGTTGGACTCTCTCAACCGATAAAACACGAAAAGTAATAACAGGCCAAATATTGCAAGATGTATACACGTGGTTCTATAAAAATCTCTCAATTGTGTATTCATACATACAATGTCACAGAAAGTAAATGCATAAACTAAAACTATCCAGGAAAATCAAAAAATGAGAACCTTATACCCTACACAATCAATTATTTCCATTCATAGCACATGTTAATTATGCAGTGAGGTCTAACTCGAAATTATTAATTACTTCTAGTAACATTTCCTTGCTCTTAAATCGATCCCATCTCATGATCTATTTGTATATCGTACAATACAACTAAAATTTACTTTCGAAAATATTTATATCGAATTCCATTCAAATGCCAAATAGCAATTTCATCATATTTGTGATATCGATGACAAGACGAATGTTAAATTATCAAGAAAGAACTTTGCACTGTATATTTGATCAATTTTCGAGTGAAAGTGACTACTAAGTTTCTCTCAGAGTCGACATTGTGTAATGATTACATATCATTTTATTTTCTAATCTGATCTTCGACCTCGATGGTGAATTAATTACCATATGAGCATATGAAAGCCAAGGCCCGGGTTCGATTCCCGGCAAACCATGTTTATCTTTGTAAAATATAGTATGTTCGAACATTGTATCATTTGCATCCATCTCTATAGTTACCCAATGAACGTATGTCTTCGCAAAAATTGGGAATTAAACAAATAAAAGTAAAAATAGCTCAAACTGAAGTTAACCTTCCACAACCCGTAGGAATGCCTAAGATTCTGCCCCTCTTCTTTCAATAAATCCACTATTTCTGCAGATATAAGGTTTGGAATAGGTTTTTCTGCAGGTATCGTATAACCATATCTATAAGACGTAGAGTGTAGGCTTAGACAGGGGAGAGGAAGAAGGTTGTGAGCGTGGGAGCGAGATTCGAATGGAAGGAAAGCGAGTCATCTGCTATAAGAGGATGGAAGGTCTGAGGTTGTGTGAGGATAAGACGGAGTGTAACTTCTCCCTTCTATCTCCTCCCCTCTCGAGGAGATCATGCACACCTGTGAATTTCCCGCAGTCGCCGCAGGGGTGCGCTTGGGTGGGCGTGATGGATTCAAGGCGATTTGGGCACGAAACTCTGCGCCCCTTCTTCGTGGGGTTAACGTAATTTCTAGATTTTTTTTCCTTCGAACGACTACAATAGGAAAGAGGGAAGTGATGACAAACGCATGAAATGAGAGGAAGAGATCTGGCTCTTTTAGCATTAACTTGACTGAACCAACAAAATATGCGTTTGAACAAACTTTTATGTTAATTAACTTAATGTGTTAGTCTGTCTTTGGCTGCTAGTAATAATAATTATAATATTTTTTTAATAACACACACTTAAAATTCCACATATTTACAAATATTACAATGATGTGTACAATAGAGTATTAGTAATAATTTTAAAAACAAAAGAATTAATAATTGAGAATTTATATGACAATTTTGGTCCACCTGAGCCAGTTTGTGGCTCATCAGGAGGTGCCAGGTTATGTTAAAATTATAGTATATTGGAAAATTTAAGTAGAAATAAAGAAAAAGAAAAGATAATTTTTGAGCTCTATGAATAGCAAACGTATAGAGAATTCATTATACATACAATATATACCAAGTAATTCCAATAAGATGCATTAAAAAAAATCTATCTAATTAATTAATAATGACAATAAGTTTTATTTGTCTCATAAACCTTACTTGGTAGACTAAAAGACATCGTCAAAATATCAAAAACAAATGAAACAATCAGAAGGATCACAAATAAGAAACATAAGAGGAAAATACAAAATCAACTAATTCACAAAATTACAATTATAAAATTGGTCAAGTGAATACGGAGAGTTACATGATAGAAAATTAAAAATAAAAACCCTGAACCTTTTTATGCCCAAATCACAAATGTTTTGAGGTAGTTTATTGAAAAGTTGAAGGCCTTTGCCTTGGAAATGGCTACCGGATTTAGCTGACCTGTAGTAAGGTACGAGTAAATACTTGTATGTCAAGGGTACTCTTTCGTCTGGTGTTAAAAGTATGCACATTAGGTCTTAGAGTAAAATTATTAACATTCTCCTTGACATATAGTAGACAGTAATAAACATACTGGCTAAAGATTGTCATATATCTATCGTGTGGCCGAAAAAATTACGATTAAAAGGTAAATAAATAAAAAGTTAGTATATACGTGAAAAACATTACAACTAAAAACATCCTAAGCAATTTCATAATCGACCACATTGTCCGGCGCGTTCAAAAGATCATCAAGAGGACCGGAGTAAATTCTTACAGGAAAATTCTACATAATATAACGTAGTCTGCTTATCTGCACCGCAGTCACAGCTTAAAGATTCCCCATTTGTAAAGTGGGTATACGCAATTTCGATGGTCTATACGGATCATGTTTATTGTTTTCCATAGAATACGGGGAAGGCCTGATCCAGCGGGAGCCTTGGGTACAAAGCAAGTTCTTTTATCCGCTGGGCATCCTGGATAGTGTTTTTTACCTGACCTAAATAAACTAGCACATCTACGTCTACATACGTAACCTGTAAGACGCCTTTCGGCGAGTGGCAGGGGGTGCATGCAGCAGACAATTACTGGCAACCAGACAATTCTTAGAATCTACTGGTCACTGAAACATTACAAATGCTGGTAGTAATTTCAAAATGATAATCGATATATTTGAGCCTACTTCGCTTAAGAGGAGATAACCATGAGTTATCATCTACAGCTATCATATTCATACCCGGGTGGCCGCATTCATTCATGTGGTAGGGCTTATAATAACCAATAGTAAAGGGTATTAATATAGAAATGGTTAGCAAGAAATAACCTCAGATAGCATGGAAAATACATAACATAAGGAGCTCAAATATATCACGTACAGACAGTTACCTTAAAATTAAAACAACCTATCTCCTTCAATAATGAATATATGATTTTCATTAATTCTCTTGGAAAAATCAAAACTCCCTAGGTAAATGCTAACAGCATCAGAGATACGTGTATACCCTGTAATAGGTATATACGAAATTTTAAAACTGAAAACCAAGTCACAGGGAATTTAGATTATAAATTTTGCATTTATCTTACGAGAGTTACATCTTCGTACACGCATCGAGCATAAATATATTAAAGATAAGAAATTGGAAGCATAACTTTGCATGTTGAGTCGTTCGCAAACGGAAGCAAAAGAGTCTGACAACTGGAACTCCAGCCTAAATCTTCTACTTTGAGCTCTAATCAACTGAACTATCCCTAGGTAGTCTCATTTCGTTTGTCAGCAACTGGGTTTAATCTCGGACACCTCCGACTCTTCCCACTCCTGATTAACAGCGGGTAGAACTGTATTCACTTGTCGCAGGCAAATAGCATCATTGCTACCGTTCCAGTTTTCCTAGTCAGTAATGACGAATTATATGGGAAGGAAATCCTTTATTATTTTACATTGCAAGAATATCCTCATTCCAGGCCGTATCTATGAGGTTTCTGTCAATCCGACGATTAAAATTAAGATTCATAGCTAATATTAGAAGATTTCGACTACAGTTTTCAGCTAGCAAACCGACCAGAAACACTGAAACGCAGTACAGAAAGTGAAAATCCGAAAACGTAACATTTTCATAACCATCAACGTATGAAGAACAAATTTTCAAGCGATAAAAAACAAAAGCTTAGGTTGGGAGATATCTACGCTGAAACTAAACATTCCTGTTGTATGTATCCTGTAGCAACCAGCGATACTCTAACAACCAAAAACAAACAAGCCCCTTATCAATCAACAGATAACTTAAAAGAGTAAAAAGCTCAATTGAAATACACATTTACATTTTATAGAGATAAATTTACATTTTAACCCTGCAAACCGGCGCATGGCAGGGGGTGTAAAACACCGAAAACCCTCTCTACCCTTGACTGCTGTTGGCTTCTCTAATACTTCGCGGAAAAAATGCCCAGAAATAACTATCTGCCCCAGCAACTATTTCCCTGTAACAGATACAGTGGAAGCCCCTAACATAAACCTCCCAATATCGCACAGCGCCTCTGAGGTATCCTTTGCAGCCGAACGAACCGGACATGGACGCGAGGGAATAAAACACGAACAAGCCCCTCGCACCACGGGTAAGGATTGTTTGATCAAGACCACAGCATCACAACAAGCCCCGATCCATCTCGCGGGGCATTGTTGATTTCTGGGAGCAGGACTCGAGACATCCTCATGAGTACGTGTAAATTTGGCCTGTCCTAACACAACCTCCTGACCCCCCAAAGCCAACGTACGCACCGCGTGTTACGGCGGTTTATTTGCTCCTGATGGGTGCCACGGAGAAGCAAGCTGCTCTACGAATGAAAAAGAAAGAAGAGCGGGCATGACATGATGCTTAATCCAACTCCGGAGGGGGTTATGGTACGAGCCATTTTGAAAATATCTCCTTAATTTTAGGGAAAAAAGCAAACTGACTCTTATCTTCGCCGGACAAAGGGGCGTATTCAGAGGGTAAATAAATGCGGCGGTTGGATGCCCTCGTTATGAGAAGCGCTAGTGACAGGGACGCCCTACTCTCCATTAAGATATGTTGATCGGTAAAGGGAGATCATGCACACCACTACAGAGAAAAAATGTTGCACGGGAAGGGTTATTTTGAAAATACGTTGGCTAAAGATGAAGGAATTACCCATTACAAAAACATTGCCATATTCAACATAAAAACCAAGCTATAACGAATGGGTGAAAGTACCGACCAAGGCAAATATCTATGATATCTTCTTCGATTTAAGTAAGAGAAATTAAAAAGCTAACATATGTAAGACCCAATCTAAAACGAATAGGTGAAGGAACATAATCCATGCATATATTTAAGTTATCTTCTTCGATGCAAGAGAAGTACGTATTCGATATGTATATTCGATGTAAGAGAAGCTAAACAAATGCAGGGGGATCTAAAGACAGAATCCATGAGCAGGGGATGGTTGCAAAGGAAAATATGTCATCTAAAGTTCACGTAAAATAAAATATAATTGCTAAAGGTAAGAGGTGTATCCTTGAAATACCATATCATAGGGTATTTGAACATATTTCTATTTAAATAAAATAATCAGACACTTAACGAGAGCTAAATGCACCTCCTTGTAAAAACAATCGGGGAAATACGTAGAAGGGATTATATTCAATAAAGCCCAAAAGAAAGATTTCATACGTATTTTTAATTGTTTTTGGTATTTTTGGAAAGCAAAATACATTAAAATTAGTTGATGGTAAGTAAGCTATAAGAACATGAATCAATAACGTGTAAATCAAGAGAAGTAAGCGTGTATGAATAGTAAGTAACGATCCATTCAAACAGTAAATAATTCTGTTTTATCATTAATTTTATGGAAACAGGTATTAACTTAATATATATGTTGCAATAAATTTCGGACGAATACAAAACTAAATAACGAACACAACATGAACACGTCTTTGGCTTAGGCAGGAAATCTGGTTAGACGGGTCCTGGTACCCTAGGCCTCAAAGTTGAATGGTCGGCAAACTAACCATTCTGCCACTGAGGTTACAGAACTCGCATCTTTAAATTCGTACCACTGAGTTAAAGAGAAATTTCGACTTACAAAACACTCTTGAAGCTTTGGTTTCCCAAAGGAAAAAGTCACGTACGAACATACTCTTCTGTTCTTCTGGTTTCTCACATAGTAAATATTCTGATTCTAAATTCACATAAAAATTACCCACTCTTTGATTCCTAAGCAATGAAAGTAACACACGCTGGAATTCGTAACATTAGGCAGGCGATAGCGTTTTTAGTAGACCATTCTAATACATATTTTTGAGAAAAATTATCCTGGATATAGTTACCACCTTAAGACTGAAGGTCCATTAATAATTAAAATATAAAAATTATATAAACTGCCACGTAAATTCGAAAAAAGCGTACATTTACATGATTGAATTTGTTGGCTATTTTGTCCAATTCAACGAGCTAAACCGAAAAAATCAGCGGGGGAAGACGTAAAACACACGAAAGATTATAGCTACAACGTTGGTCTCCCGCAGCTAATGCACGCGAAAGATTCTAGAAAAAAAACTTACAAATTCTCTAACAGTTCATTCCTGTAATTGAGTACTTAGGGTTATCTGGTCATCGATAACAACACATCACCACTTCCATCCCCATCGCAAAGTCACCCGTAAACAAACAAAACCCTCAAAAAAAAGCTCCGAAACCCCGACAAATAACCGAAACGAAAAGAAGAGCGCGCGGAAACGATTCCGTGAAAAAAACGAACGAACCAAAGACTCGAATAAGAGAGCTCCGTCACACCGCATAAAAATGAGAGCCATTTCGGGAAATAACGTTTCGCGAAAATATTTTCACGCCGAGCTAATCTTCGTCCCGGGGTAGAGAGAGAAAAAAAGCGGAAAAATAAAAAAAAATCCGCGCCACGAGACCGATAATTGCTCTCTCGAAAAATAAAATCACCTCCGAAACTCCGTGGGAATCTCACGGATCGATCGAGAGTTTTGGGAAGATGAGCGAAGGGACGCCGACATCCCTCCCCTTCTTTGCATACGATCTTTTTTTTCCTCCGGGTCGCCGTTTAACGAACCTTTTTTTACCTAACTCAGGCGGGTGCCTCTCTACCTGCTAACACTCTCCCTTTCAGCCAGCAGACCCTCCGAACCCGACCGAAAAAAATCCCTCAACCCTTTCCCTCTCCATCCCGGAAGGAGAGAATACGGAGGGCAAACCGTGACGCACGTACGCTCACTGATGTTATTTGTGAGCAACGAGCTGTGAGCCTCATGCGCTGACCGATAAATGAGAAAATTCCGCCGCGTAACGCTGACTCGATTCCAATCATAGAGTCTCTCCAAGGTCGACGATGTTCTCTGTAATGAAATCTCACGTTCCGTAAATGCAATTTTTTCGAATTTACGACGAAATCGAGATCAAAACATCCTTCAAGTGCTGTTGATTTGACGTATGCACGTACTAATGAAAGGTATTCCTGATATGAGCGTTTAAGCATGAAAGGATAAAAGGAAGTGATAAACGAGGACATGAATGAGACTCGAACCCAGGACTTCCACTTCTTATGCGGATGCTTTGGATGTTGGACTGCTTCACCATTAACTAAGAGACAAAGGTTCTCCAAGCGCCGAACGCGGCGACCGTCTAAGGGCGATTCCCGGGAAACGGATAATCGTTTAGCGGTCCCAGTTCTTCAGAATCCGGATATACATTTCGGAAACAATGCTTCCATCTTCATAGGGGGTCCAATGCTGTTGTTCATGGAATGCTTTGCGCAAAACATCATTCCAGTATTGTTCATTTGACGTATTTACTTATAAGGAAAGGTTTTCCTGATTCGATCGCTAGACCTGATAACCCAAGGATAAATAGAAGTGAAAAATAAGGACATGAATGGGACTCGAACCAAGGACTTCCACTTCCCATGCGGATGCTTCAGACATTGAACTGCTTATCCCATCAATGGAATGATTCGTATGAAAGTGCGAGACCTGGGTTCGAGTCCCATTCAAGTCACATTGAAACAATAACCGATTCTACAAAAACATTTCATTATAACAATATATTGATTATTGATATATGACTATTAAGTATATTTTATTGTTATTTAGAAGTACCTCATTATTAATTTGATAATCCTGACAATGATTCAAGCGAAGTTAAACCATAGGAATTTTCATGTAAAGCAAAGCAAGAGAGCGGATACAAACCATAGCATTAGTAGTTCCGATACAGTATTAAGATTAAAAAATGGTCACAACACCTTCACTAGGAGATAAATTTGCTACGGTCATCGTCATAGGTATATGATACAATGTATACTGATAGATGCTAAAATAAAAAATCCAATGAAAATCCATTGTTGATACTAATGATGCTGAATGGCGATGAGATAACAGTTAAAACTCTTTAGAGGCAACACATTTGTGAAGATTTTAAGAGATGGACAGGAATTAAGCCACAGACACTGAGTTATTTTCTCTTAAGTTTTCGAATAAGATAGCATACAACATTTATGTAACGAAACGGCTGAAGGATTGGGTGTTTAGTTTTGATAGACATTACACAATCTTAGAGTAAAATAGCGAAAACTTTATAAAAGTAAATCAACCAACCCAATAATACATCGTGATAAATTTGATTCAAGGGGAAACTTAAATCGTTATAATAAAAACTCAAGTCACCAAAACAATGAAAAATCATCTTGTCTAACTGCAGTGAAGATCACAGGAAGCATAAGGTGAAGGAGGCTCAATATTTAACTCAAAGCAACCGTTCGATGCCATCCAAATCTTCCGGAACACCAGTGAAATATACCGTACCATTCCGAACATATCCGAAATGGTAACCTTACGTCTTCCTCATCCACTCAACTTCCCTATCTACGGAAATAAAAGGGACTTTTCGTATGGAGGGCCATTTCAGGAGAGGAATATCGACATGGGGCTTAAGAGTTCGATGGAAACCAATGCTCCGGAGGTAGATGGAGTGAAGCCAAGTGGCAATGCGACACATAGGAAGAAGGGAAATCTATCGCGGGCAGAAAGAGAATTCGGGATTCTATAGAAGAGCGATAGATAAATTTGATGGGAAGTCAGGGGCAACAAGGCAAGATACGCCGTATGCTGGGGACTGTATGGGGGTAAGGCACCGAGATGTATAGAGATCTGAGTGGAATGAGACCGATCTTTCCCAGGCAGGATAAGGACCCGACCTAAACGCAGGTAAACGAAAGGGACTTTCTGGAGTGCAGAGGGAATACAAGAGATAGAGGTTTGATGGTTAAAGAGGGTCCTTCCTCGAGTGTGTTTGTATCGCGGAACGGTACCGTAGATGGGTCATTCGAATTAAATGAAGCCTGGCGTACTTGGGCAGCGGAGGGTGCCTCAAACCCTTTCCCTCGGGATTTATTTCTCTCTGGAGAGAGCAGTATGAAGTACGGGTGCTTTCTAACGTTCGTGTCATTTACAGCGGGACGTATGAGTACATCACCGCGACTGCATGGGGAAATTTCAAGAGGAACGCGGTATTGGATTTGGAAGTATGAGTCGATTAGAAACATAGCAAGGAAGATGAACTTAGGAAACACCGGTAGGAAGAATCTACATCAGGAATTTGAGTTAAACAAAACAAAAGAAACAGAAGGATAAACAGAGATGAACAATAGCGAGATGACTAAGACTCGAACCCAGATATCCGACTTTCCAGGCAGGTATTTTAACCACTGACTACTATGCCGCGTCAATTTCACTATTGTTAATGGAAGCCCTATGAAATCCAAAGAAACTAGTTTATGGGTCAGTTTCTACTCAATAACTATCAAACATGGGTAATTCGTAATCAGTGAATATTTTAGGTCTTAAAGCCCATTGACGCAAATCGATAAGATTTTTGGGGGACGAGAAAACTAATTTCAGTCATATAGACAAGGACTAATCTATAGACTGCGACATATTAACTGCAAAATAAATACTTTAGGCCTCTACAATATCTACAGTATATAAAAATAAGGATATATTCAAAATAGTCACGTCAAGACATCGGGATTAAAACTCGATGATAGATACCGGCATTTGGCTTAAATACAAGAACGGTTGGTACAAATTTATACAAAGCAGAACGACTGGATTAATTAATCATAAATGATGACGTTAAGTTCATGCTTCAATCAATAGAGATCAATCAATCAAATAGAGGTAATTGAACGCGTAACAGTTCCCCTAAATCTTACCTAAAAGCATGACATACTTCCACTTTCAAAGCTTATCTTACATAGAAGATATAACAAAGTTTGGAGCCAAATTTTCCCGTTATCACCCCACAATTAACAACCAAAACTCCATCACCGAGCACGCCTAAACGAAATCAGGACCGCCGAAAGTGAAACCGGAAGAGAGCCTAACGCACCAAAAAAAACCCCTCTTCCAAAAACCCTTTCCCTCTTTACATACAAAAAAATCCCCTCCCACAGACATTTTTTGCATACGCCTGTTTTTTCTGTCTCCCGAACCCTTTTTCCATCCATCCCACATGTACTCCTCTGGGCCGTCCATTAACTCGTTATCCCACTCCCTTTCGTACACACGGGAGGTCTCCGTGGATTCCTCAAACCCAGCTTCCTTCCTCCGATCCCTGCTTAACCCTTCCATCCCAGATAAACGATGCCTCACACCCACATTCCCGACCGACGCTTCCCCATACCTCTCTCTCTCTCCGCGTCGGTCTCTTTCATTAGGCCGATATTCAGTGTGTGCCGGTTGCCCCTTTACCTGGAGAGCATAGGCGCTAACGGCGGTGTGTGCGAACTCCAGTGTGATCGAGGGCTTTACCGAAAGCTCTCGTGGAAAAATGGGACTATTTTGCCGGCGTTGTGAACCGGCGGTTTGGAGGAAGGATTGACGTGGAGAAAAACACGCTGTCTGTCATAACTTCAAAATAAACGGATATGATATTCGCCCTGTTTTGATCCACCCGAGGTGTTCCAAGTTTGTAGCTGTTTAGAGGTGGGAATTTCAGTGATTGAATGATAGATTTTATTGGAAATAAATAGTGGAAATGGATTATTATAGACATGACAGAATGTGCGAACTTGTACAAAGTTCCGACAGCTGAAGACAATATCAATCATAAACGAATAGGAGCATATCAAGGTCGAGTCCACTAAATAATTTAATTGTAAAACTACGCTTCCGAAAATTGACAAACTTAAAATAAGGCTTACGGTATCATTTAATTAATTCTTTACTTCGGTGCCTCCTCACCTTTGACGTAAGTTGAAAAGCTAATGCACGTAAACGCTAAGTAAGAAATCTGATATGCTTTTATTCCTGGTATTCTAAAAATCAACCCTTTTACGAATAAAATATAACTTAATGTATTATAGGAAAATGGTGAAAATACCTTGCCGGTAATCAATGGTTTTGCTATCGACACATCAGTGGTATTATTACTCCAACTGCTGCAAATAATACGAGACGTATCATCATGAAGTATATACTTGGTGTATAAAACTACAAAAAAAAACAAAATTTCGAATGAACGTTCCTCGGCTTTCTTTAGCTCCCCAAATTCAGTTTTTCTATAATTTCAGTAATTAAAAAATAGATATACTTTTCATAGTAAACCAGCGTAACATAAAAACAGACAAAACAAATCTAGAGTTTTACATTGAAAGTTCGACCAGAACACCTGGATTTCATACGAAATGCTAGAAGAGCAAATTTGGCCTAGTTATATCGGAAATACAGTTTGAAATTTCGTGCAATTACTTTAAACATATATTTCAGTAAAACATACTACATTTGTTTAGTTTTTTACAATGGCGTTCCACAATATTCGGCCAAAACAACTTGATTTCATACAGCATGACACACCTTCACCTCCACCTCATGTGGAAAACATAAACGATATACGTCTTCGCACGATAGTTTCAGCTTGACATACTCAGAAAAAAGACTAAAAAGTTTACGCTAACGATTGTACAACGTGATAAGAATGAATAAAACACCACAAAAAGTAGCGTTGATGGCCTCCTCAATGTCTCCGTCTTCTTCCAATGTGATGCTAAGAAGCGGAAAAATAAACTCGCCGTACAATGCAATCAAAGGAGATGGGCAGAGGAGAGGAGACATTGAGGAGTTAAGGGAGGAAGTGGAGGAAGGGAACAACAGAAGTCTGAGTGAGGGACACCAGGGCGTGATTTTTTGCCTTTCTACCCGAACGCATCTGCATACACGGTGGTAAAAGGGTTGGGTAAGGAAGAAAAAAATGTGTGGATGGGGAGGAAGAGACGGATAAAAGAAGGAGCGGATGGAAAGGTACTCCCTGGGAGCGAAAGGGTTGCGATCGAGTGGATGCCAAGCAGCAGAGGCCAAGGAAAAGAGTAGGTCTCTCAGGACAAGCATATGGGAACTTCCGTGGCAATATAAATATATCAGGCCAAGAAAAGTGATGTGAAATATAGAATTTAAAATGCATTTACATCATTTAAAATGAGGGTTTAATTATTAGAACAAGGAATTTAGCGAAAAGTAGCGTGACACCTTTTAAAACAACATACTATTGATGTTTACTTTATTTCTCATAGTGGTAATTGTTTTCTTAACGTGAAAATAGAATTAAAAGTACATTCAAATCATTTAAAACGATGGTTTACATTAACAATTAGGCGAAATTAAGCGACATGTAGTGTGAAACTTTTTAAAACAACATACTATTGATGTTTACTTTATTTCTGATAGTGGTAATTATTTTCTTAAGTGAATAAATTACGTGAAAATATGCAACTGCCTTATTATGACGATTGTAATTCTTTCTTTCTGACATTTTTTATTCAATTTTTCACTTTGATACCTAGTGTATAAATAATCTAAAAAGTATTTTATTCTTATATGGCTTTCCAGACAACATAAATTGTAATTATATGTTATTATAACAGTTATTATAATTATTAATTATTATAATAGTTTCCCCATAATAACAACAATTATTACTATGGGAAAACTATAATAAGCGGTTAAAGAGTAAGAATCAAATCAAGAACTACTACATTTCCATGCGTGCCAAAACATCATGCAATCATCAACAGCAACTTCGCAATATAAATCAAATATATAAATTTAATTTTACGAAAATTACAGAAGAGCTAAATCTTTCACCGAAAATGAGAGATAATTAAACTTCATCTTAAAATTTGACTTTGTGTGGTATTTATGATGACGAATATTTATGACTGAGAATCGATATTTTCCTTTTCCTATCTCAGAAAAGGGCGATAAATTTCATAGGATCAATTAACTGATAACAACCAATTACCAGATTAACTGAGTCCCTGCATAGCCTTCATGAAAAATGCTACATATATGATCACTCTCTACCACACTAATCGCTTACAACAGTGAATTCCACTCTAAGTTAACAGAGCGGATAATTTCCTACAAGATAGTCGATCACTGACTTTACATTAATGCAAGGGTCAACAGTTACATTGGCTTAGGGTACATTCCAGTCCGTTCTGGTTCTACTTCGTAGACAGGGTAATTTTGAAGGCTCCGAGCCAGTTATTAAGAACACAGAAATCCTTTATCTCAACCGCTATTTATGCACGCCACTGTAAGGTCTCATCAACTAAAATAATAAAAGTTTATCTCGGGCCCATCGAGCTTTAAAAAAGTTACGTCTAAATTGAAATGGATGCACACACACACGTCGTAGGATTGAGCTGCAAACCAAAACCATTTCTCATCGGCGGAAACCCTGTCATTAAAAGAGTCCTGACAGCGCGATCAGAGGCCTCTAAACAACAGCTTGCGACCAACAGCTTAGGGAAAAATCCATAATAACTTCCCCTTTCCCATTCCGATGATAAATCCGATAAGCAAAAGGGTTTTTAGGGACCAGGTGATTAAAGACCGAGCAATGAACAGTGGTCCTTGATAGAACTGGCCAAGACTTTGATAGCGATGGTTAGTTTCTGATGAACTCCGTCTTTTTTTCGGGGAGGGAGATATTCATCTAATACCTGCTTCTCCGACCCTTGCCGCGATGACGGATAGACCCTTGAAAAAAGGGAATCTAATCAACACCCTCTGTTGGCCTTGAGGAAGGGCTAGGCAGTGGTTACCCGAAACCATTGGAATGGGACTTTTCTCAGGGTCGGAGGAAAGGGAAAGTCGTGCCTACAAAAGGAACTTCTTTTCAGCTGCGTGGGATGTTTAAGCCATTAAATTTGGATAAGGGTTTTGTGACGCGAGGGGGAGAGCGGCGTGAACCCTCCGGCCAACAATTAAACTCCAGTTTATATTGATTGCCCTCTGAATAAATGGGGCAGAAGAGGAGAGTCGTTAGCGGCACTGGGTTACTCGGTCGCAAATGAAAGGAAAATGAGTGCCAATCCTTTCCATTTCTAATCCTTTCTAGGTAGGAGAATTTTTAAATCAGAAATATAACACTGTTGAATTAATGGAAACAGTATAACTCATTCACGGCTTTTTCGTTATAGGAATACTCATCCCAATCACGGTCTCTTTTAACGAATGCAGCTTCAGCGGGATGAAAATTCACCATAATAAGGAAGAGATGCAGTGTTTTAAAAATTTAATACTCATAAAGCATTTAAAGCTAGATAATTTTCGTGTAGATTAACTACGTATCGGTACGGAGCTCTTTATGGATCAGATCATTAGTTCAACATTAAAGCTGTGAGTCGTACAATTTGCTATATAAGCAACTTTTCGACAAACAAACTCTTGGGAGACCTGGGTTCTAATCCCAGTGATGTCTATATTTTATATTTCCGGTTACTTTTGGATTTTAAAGCGCGCGCCTTCTCCTGCAAAGTTAACCCCTTCCCGTCATCCTAACTACTACAGGTTATTTCCCTATGTTCCCTGTAAACTATTTATGAACATTTAAAGATGAAATGATCTCCAGAGGCTTAATTTGAGAACTGGAATATTTAGTAAATATCGAAGTCTTATGTTTAATCAAAAGAAAGGATAAATAAATCGGATAATCTTTTACGTTCTCCGATTCGTAACTCACGGTTGAACTTTTAATTCGTGCGTAATCGACCGAAAAAGCAAAAAACACCCCAGTTACTGTAACGCATAAGTATGCTAGACTGTTTTACTTGTTGAGATATAATTACAAGACGTAAAAATTAAATCTTTGAGACCCCAGTACTTAGGGAAGCAACAATTACCATACTGCCATTAACTATGCCCTAAAATTTAGGTCGTTAGAAGTCGTGGAATGAATTATGAGGAGGCAAGCTAAGTAGCACAAACAAATCACTTTAAAAAAGCTGAGTTGCATTATTATTCTCCTTAATGACAAGGATAAATGATCATGTTTAAGATACGAGCGTTGGACTGGAGGCAGAATATGAACTACATGAATAATTACCACGATGATGTAAAATTACGATTAGTTCTGCTCATTGTCATCATTTCGAGAAAGACAGGAGAACTCTTTATACATTGAGAAATTACTATACGCTTAATGAACTCCTTAAGACAACTGTGCATTTTTCATTCTTATTAGAAGGTGACCCAACTCTTTTAGTGGTGCCTAAATACGATATCACGTGCAGCAGCTCTATTATTTTATACCTGTCATTTGCTGACGGTTGACGTATTTAAATGAACAGATCAATGTGTTTCGGTCGCACCTTTAAACTTTGAACAAATATTTAATACAAATTGAACTACAACTTTAGTAATATTAGTTTTAAGATCATAAGTCAGATTCTTATGAATTTGATTCATTGAAGTGTGAAATTAAGGATGTAAAAAGAACTCACAAAAGTACCAATCACGTTAAAAAAATTGCAAAGGAAAGGGTAGCGAAATACTAAGACAAGAATACGGGCGATAGATATCGTTGTATATTGAACTACAGAACGATATTTTACGGACTCTTATAACAAATCTTTATAAAGAAAATACATAAAAGACTTTACACGCTTATGACTCCGTCATCGGTACACGACTAAATAACGACTGATTTTGAGTGATAAATATTTAAGTCAGAAGAATGTCTATTAAACAGAAGAGAAGATTGGTAAATGAATATTACAGACGGAAAATAGCTCAATATCAAAGCAAGATAATACAATGATAAAATTTTTTTCCCAAAAAATCAATTATTTACTCATTATTAAAAGACAAAAGAAGCGGCCACGGAATTAAATAAAATCTAACTTGAGATAGGGGTTGAAATTTTTTAGAGTAAGCACTCCGGAAATAGAAATTCCTAGACCGGAAAAACGAATACAAAAACTGACGCAGTAAATGATAAAACAGACTCCTTTCATTCATTCCGGTATCACCCCCATAAAATTAAAAAAACGTGGAACAACGCCTTTCCCCTAAAGAAACAACCTTCGCTACCCTCTTAATCATAACACCATCACAGAGGGCTGAAACAACTAATTTGTGACAGTGGGCTTTGAGTTAAGAGACTGCAGTAAGACTGGAGGTGTGGATGGAAGCTTCATTTAAACCCGGAAGCAAACGCAGAGGCAAACAGAGCTCGGCGGGACGGGCAGGTACATCTGCCCACGGCTTTAAGGGGCTTTATCTGCCCCGTAACATCGCTGAGAGAGGACATAGGAGTGGATGAGATATAGGGATTGGAGGGAAAAGGGTTCCCTGAGAAATTGCTCCCCCTCTCCTTGGGGCAAAACCTCCCCCTCCACTCCTTAAGCGTTTAATCGACCGCGCTGTAATTATTCATAGAACAATGGGCGGAAGCCTCAAAAGATGTTATACACTTCCCCTCGACGTTCAAGAATGAACTCGTTAAACGGTTGGGAGATATTATATCAGATGCGTGAGCTGGAATTAAAAGTATTCCCTATCGGTTCTCGTGATGGGATGGTTGATTTTTTGGGAAACTCTCCCTCGGGGACGAAGACGCGGGCCGAAGGATTATCTCGGGGAGAGCGAATTCTTCTCTTCTTCGCAATCGGAGTGAAAGAATGGGATTTCCATTAAACCGAATTTCCGGCTATTTGGCATTCGTTAGGAGAGCATCCAGCGTGTACGTTCGCTCAATCAGGGGTATTGTAGGGAGAAGGGGATTGATACCAAACGAAACAATCATGCCGGAACTAAGTGCACGATGTAACGTAAATAGACTGCATCTCTCTTGAATGAATGAAATTACATACTTAGGAAATTTTTGATTCGAAAATTGAATTAATTTCTGTTAAATGCATAATACTGATAAATTTTTTAATATATACGGAATTATGTAGAATTTTTAACTAATTAACAGTATGTTGATAAATTATGCAATAAATATTCTCGTGGTAAATCCCAAACCAGTCCAAATATATCCAATATATCTATTAGAAGATATTTACAAAGACGACATGTAGTGTAAACAGTACAGTAGAATATGAACTTTCTTCGAAAAGAAAAAGGATGTTTATCTACCTATCCTCTATGTCTATATCTAGCTAACAAATTTTATGATGAACCAGCAGCATATAACTAATATAGCTAGACCAAAAATCTAGATCGAGCAGTGTAAAAAATGAAAAAAGATTGATGCATTAAGAGAGATATGATGGAGGTATATATTCTATTAATACTTTATCTTTTAAAGAGTATTGAGAATTAGTCTTTCGTACCCAATACCTCCAATGATTAATATACATAATAAATGCATGAACTTAATAAAACGAGTTCCTTAACTGAAATATTGAGGAGAATTTCAAAAACTCCAAGTATTTTATTTATAATGTTATGGACCTAAAAAATTTATGCGAAGCATATATCATTATATTTTTCGACAATACTTGATTTAAGCTTTGAAACTAAAATAAATATTCTAATGCCCTTTTCATTCATTAGTATAAATTCGTAAAATAAATGTTTTTGATATCCTCAATAAAATCAGATCAGAAAATCGAAAGACATCCATTAATAGTAGCTCGCTTTAAAAGCAAGATTTGAAGATTCAATACATTGTAAGTTGGATGGAAATTAAAGAGTTAACTTCGACCGTCGCTAAAATAAAAGAGGATAATAAAACCGATATTTATGAGGCCTTTTACAAGTGTATTTAATAGCATAATAAAATAAAACTTACTTAATAAATATAAATAAAATAAAAGAACTGCGCATATAAAATCACAATCGCTAAGAGCAATTCACTTTACGAAAATACTTAAATGAAATAGTTTCAATCCCATTCAAAAAACCATAATACCAATACACTTAAGGACACCGCAGATAAAACCTGAATAAACGAGGAGTATATTTGGCAAGCAAAAATTTTTCCAATCCGAAAAAAATCGAAGTTGATTCGGAGAGATGGCTCGCCAGCTTAGACAACATAGAGTAAGGATTAGGCAGAGGGCGCATTGGTCTTCTGCGCATGAATCTAAGATTAAAACCCACATAGAAAGTCAAGCTACAGGACTCTCGCTTTTCGTCCATCGAAATATATGAAATTAGTAAGAATTTAGCTTTTTCTATTCGGAATTTTGCAAATGATAAACAAAGACCATTAATAAGGATGACGATCCTTAATAAAATTCACACTTAACTGCACTTAGTGAATAACCAGTGAACATTTTATGTTAACAATTCCTGATTTATTTTTGCGTGGGACATTACCTCCGAAGGCGATATAACGAACATTTCCAATAAACGGTCTTTCAAAAGTCTTGCGTACGACTCGGAAAGAATTAGTTCATACAAGGCAGCCAACTACTGGTTGGGTCCACATTTAGTTTTGCACTGAGATATGAATGCTTTGTTCTCAAGTTATACGCAAACGCAATTACACACAAAGATTAGGAAACAACTGGGACAACTGAGAAAATTTCGATAAAAATTTGAAAACAATTGGTATAGAAAGTCATATTTACGTCCAACTTCAGAAAACGATAATCATCAATACAAGCTCCATAGCCAGAAGATTTATAAATGAACATTAATAAAAATAAGTAAAAACAATAGTAGAGTCTAATTATTTTGGTGCTTTGCATCGGGGATAGGGGAACGTTTCCCAGCCTCAGTGCTGAAGAATCAGAAATTCGGAAATAATAATAATAATAAATTTATTAATTCAAGTACATACAAAGTATGTGTAGGATAGGTCATTGTCATTAATTGCAATTAATTAAAAGTGAGTACAAACTAATCATTAAATACATAGTAAATCATACATCTTATTACAACAGTCACATATACATTTGACTACCATTGCTCATCATTTAAAAACCACAATAATACCACACGATAGACATGAAGAGGAGATAGTAATGAGTCGGGTAGCGGAGGAAAAAACGCAGCAAAGTCGCGACGCACCCTGACCGCCTAAATCCCCAACTCTCTTACGAAAGGAAATTGAACGTGGAAGGGGTGGGGGATTGGATGCGAGGAGAAAAAAGGGATGAAAAGGGGGAGTGACGGTGGGGAGGAATCAGAAAAACCGGGGCGGCCATATTGGGGCAGGCGCAGTAGCTGTGGAGGTGTGGGAGGAGGGATTCCTATCTGCCGCTCACAGCGCCGCTGTTTTCGGAAACTCTCGCCCTAGATCAAAACCCTTCAGCGCTCTTCCAAACTACAACAAAGAATTTCCAATGTGAGAAATTTGTGGCCCCCGCTTAACTCTTCGATGCAAACACCTAAATAAAGGAACGGATGATTCCCCGCCGACTCATCTTTTAGTGTCAAACTGATCATCGATTTCGGAAACTATCTCGAGTGATTGATGACCGACGTAACTTATGTATCAGTGTAAATAGCTGAGAGGGCATTTTAATATATATCGAGGAGTTATCCCCCGAAAATGTATAAACCTTGGAGGATTATAAATTAGGCCATTTGACGTTTATAGCTCGGGCTCAAAGCAATAAACTGCGGGATTGAAACTATAATTTGGGTTTATAACCAACCGTTCACGTCCAAAAGGAATCAAAAATTTACCTCAGAAGCATTCGAAATGGAATTGTTTGATTCCGAAATAAGTGATGAATTCTTTAACATGAATTGTTCTTCAATAGCACCTAACACAGAAGTTTTCACCCGTAGAAGCAAATAAAAAAATAGTAAGGAAGAAGTAAACTCGTAACTTTTCACACTATTCTTAATGTTTCTACTGTAATTGCTTTCTACAAAGTAAAGCCTGAGCATGTAGATTCAAAATAGTATTAAAATCTGACGTGTAATAATTTGGTAGATTAGACGATACCTGTGAATTATAAGACCTTAATTCTGGGCATAGAAAATGCAAATATAAATTTTGACTTCGTATTAATTTCCATAACCATAGTAACAGACATCAAATTTATACACATATGAAGAGGAACTGGAAAATATTCTAGGAAGTGTCACGATGCAGTACAAATTTCACGACATAAAAGTCAATTGATAGAATGGAAAGAAACTTTGCTCACGAAGTCGTGCGATTGACTCTTCTCGTACAACTTGCGACATAAAAGATTGATTTTTAGCATCACAAAATAATGAATCAAATTTCATGAAGAAATTTCAACCTCAAACATTCAAATATACAGGCAGACAATAAGGGACATGACTCATAGAAAAAATTTCTCAAATATGAAAACCGTGCGATTAAAATTATATAATCATTACCTTTCTCTCTCTCAAGACAACGCAAAACACCTGACGAGAACGAGAGCATTAAAAACGACGACGCACGATGAAACATAAGACGTCCCGGAAAAGAAAAAGTCCTCCGGGGCTATGGAAGTATTCCAAGAGCGGAAAGAAAGCACATACGTGAGTGCTCCCATTACATACACCGCTTATTTTCGAGGGCCAGGGGTAAAAAAAAAGTAAAAGGGGAAGCATTGAACAAAGTTTCCAAGAAAAAAACGAGGCAGGAGATGGCAAAATGTGTTTGTAAAGAGGGAGGAAGCTCGAGAGATAGGATGAAAAGGGAGAGAACGGGAAGAAGATAGGAGAGAGTGGGCGGGGGAGGAATAGCATCTCCAATATATAGGAAGACATGGGGGGGACCCCATCCCTGCAACAGTCATATTGCCGTCTTCCCCACCCTCTTCGGATTTTCTTCCACCCCCACTCCTCCTCCCTCCCATCGGGTTCCCCAAGACGCCTTCTCTTGCGCTGCGTCACTCAAGTAGCGGCCGTCACTCAAACAGCATCCGCGGAAGAAGATGCTCCTTCTGGGGGTCAACACCACACCTACCTTCCCCACTTCCGTCACCCTACCAATTAACCCGCCGTTCATCGCCGCCGATCCATTAAGAGGGCGAGTTTTTTTTATCTCGATCACCTTGACCCCTTAAGGGTCGGGTAAAATGGGGGGATGAGGAGGTGGTCGCCTCCCCTCCTCATAACGAAGAGAGCCGCGGAAAAACTCCGAAGGGCACGTGAGCCAGATAGCCTTCTCCTCATTGGTGGGCCGCCCCGCTCCTTCCCCTGCCGGACGACCCACACCCCGAGAGAGCCACGAGGGACAACAAAGGAAGAGTGACCGCTGGTGAGTAGACTCCCTGAGAAAGAGTTTCCCCGAGTTTTTTGGCCACGTTTCTGAGGATCCGGTTCCCGGCGTGCGCCGCCTCGCTCCCCGTTCCTGTGCCATGCGTAATGTCGGGCTTTTCTCTAATCGAAGGGTTCCGCGAGACGCATCATTGAACCTTCATTGACTCGATATTTTAATGCATTTTGTAAACCTTGAATAGCTCCAAACCATTCTCGTTCCTTCTTTCTTCCTTCGAAATGGTAAGCCATGATGCGAAAATCCTCCTACAATAACCATATGTACCGGTTCAAGAAATGCGCAAAATTATATGTTTTCGCGTAAGTTAATAGTGATATTATAACGATATTATAACTTCCGCGAATTGCAAGAAACATAGAGCTCTTAAAAGCAAATTAATTTTGCAAGAAAGATGAAAGGAATGCCCGCGAAGGAATTGATATCATGCCCCCATCAAATCAGCGCTATAAATTAAGCTTAAAGGTATCAAAATTTCGCACAATCGAATGTATTGAGAGTTTTCATAAAAATTCGTCATTTAAGCACAATCAGAAATATGCTTGCCTGAACTATAACTTAGTATATGCATACCAAGCTGACTAATAGCAGGTTATGCATCGACTGTTGCTTTTTTTCTTACAGATGTCCCATTTATTAGCGAAACTGAAAAATCTGAGAAAAGAGCTAGGTTATTCCAATATTTAATCATTTAATATCCCAAATTCGGTCGATCAGAGAAACGTGTCGAAAAATTTTGCATAAAAGCAACAATGTAACGCAACACCGAGAGCTCTTCATTAAATATACTAACGTACAACCACGCGAAATAAGATCCTCCTCCATCACGATAAATTGGCAACATTATGCTCGGATAACCTAGCCACTCGAGGATGCTGCCACTCAAAAAGGTGCACAGTCACTCTCGCACTAACGACCGCCACTCAATTACCCGCTTTTCACAATCGAATTTCCACGATTTTTGTCACGTCATGCATTCCTCTTAGTGACACGGGAGAGAGAGCGACAAGACACGAAAACGAGGCATGCAAAAAGAGCGTGATTCAGCCACACCTCGCAAGCAGGAATCGAAAAAAAAATGCCGAGTTGGATCGTTGTAAAGGCATACCGAGAGGTCACACGTTTAGTCGGCGGAAGAGAGAGGAGTCGGGCACCGAGGCATTGCGGACCGGTTTCTGGGACGGGGGTCACACGACGACAACAAGCCTACACTTGCGGACACATTGTCCATTGATCTGAGTCGGGTGGGTCTGCAAAGGGACAGAGGCCATGGCAAAAACACGGTCAAGCGGTTAGGGAAAGGAGTCGATCCATTTCGAAGGGCTGCTACTGAATGGACGTGAATGGCTGGGCGCTCAGGTGACGATTAGAAGGGGGTTTACGGTTGTAACAAAACAGGTTGAGAGAGGGGACAAATGCAGGAGAAAAAACTGCCAACTATATCCGGAGCGGTGTTTATTTTTCTAGATCGCCAAAGTTAAGTTGAGTCAGGTTAGATCGGAGCACGCTTTAAAGTGACGTTTTAACTCAATCGGGCGGATTTTCGTTCCTTTATGGCAAAGTATTGCTGAAATTTTATCCCATCGCTGCGGTAAATAAAGAAATTAGCTCAATGTCTTCACATATTTATTCATTATTCATACTCGAAAGATAAATATTGACGTAAGATTTCGGTAGTTAAGAGGCGTATTTTCTAGTATATTTGATATATTTTGTATAATTTTCCACCGTAGTCGACTTATTTGTCAAAAAACAGTAACAAAAACCCAAGTCAGCCTGCTGTGAGTCAACAATCACATTAAAAATCAGCTAAAAACTCAACCTCATCATAATAAATTTGAAAAATACAGCCGTAATCCCTATTTCGTTCACAATCCTCGAGGCTAATTAATCAGAAAACGAAGTCGCACACTTAAAATCATAAATTACACATAAGAATGGAATCCTCCCTACTCTACAACACTCCTTCCTATCTTTCAGCCTTTCCGTACGTCACAATAGCATAAACAACGATTCTCACAAAAGAATACACGGCGCAACAATCAAAACACACCTTTCGCACCCAAATTCCCTCAACTGCAACTCTAAAGATCACAGCATCACAAAAAAACCCACAACCTAAACATCCAAAAAATCTCCAGAGCACCCAACACAATCACAAACAAAACCATCCACAAAAAAAATCCCGCAAACGATCACCAACGAGGAGAATCCACAAGACGACGGAAAACGAACTTCCAAAAAAGACGTCGCACTACTCGAGCCTCCGCGAGAGTGCTTAAAAGGCGAGAGACGGCGTGGGCGGATGAATAAGTGAGCGGAGTACACAGAGAGAGACTCCTCTTACAATGTAGGTCTGGGGGCAGCGGTAAGAGCAATGGCCCCGCGTGGGCGAGGGGCGAAGGGGTTAACGAGGGTGGGGGCGAGTGAATGGGAGATGAGAAAGGGGGTGGAGGAGGCGTGGGAGGACGACGCCGTCGGTAATCCTCCGAGCCAATCAGCTTTGGCCGCGGCACTTCATTAAGAGAATGGAGGAGGCCAACAGCTGTTGGGGAGACGCCCTGTGGAGGGGATTCCCCATGACCCAAATATGCCGCGTCTCGCCGCTTTGTGTTGCTAATTGGGCGTCCGACGCCCAGACCTTCCCCTCGCGTCTTCTCCTCCTTCGCGGATCGATACTCATTTACGCCGTCTTCCCCTGCCTCACGCTCTTTTTCTTGCGCCCCCCGCTAATTGGTTCTTTCCCCCCTCGCGCCCTTCCTCAACCAATTTCGCCTTCCTCTGTTTATTTATAGAGAGAGGGAAATAAAGAAAAGCCTTTTTTAGAATGAAAGGAAATTTCTTCTCACGAGAGGACATTATTTACGATTTCTTTTTTCCTCGGCGCGGAATGAAAGAAAGGCTTCCGTAGAAAATGCTCTCTCCGACGTTTTCCTCCTCTATTAATGGCTGAGGTTAACAAATATCTTAATGGTACGGAAAGCAAACAACATTTGGGGTTTTATCAATAAGAAACAAATAAGGAAAGGGCTCTATTTGATCTCAGTAATGACGAAAAGAGGCCAAGAATGCTAGATTTTCTAAGAATAAAAATAAGTATAGAAATGATTACTTTGTAGACTTTCCATGGAGAAAATGAAACACAACATTCCATTCATTTTAACTCACCGCTGCTTTGTTGATCAATATGTGACATGGAGACGCCACTAATTCTGATTTTTCAGATATTACCAAAAGCTAGTGTCTCGAGTGTCTTCAAATCTACAGTAACTTTCAAATAATTTTCCTTCTTTTTCCGTTTTCTTGTATCCATGAGAAGCACAAGAATAAAACCACGGAAGCCACTGTATATTTCATAAAATAAAAAGAAAGTTCGAGTACATTTTACATCTCTGTAAATAAGACTGACGTAACAATTGAACAAATAGCAGAATAATATTTCAAGTCTACCATCAACTCACACAATATAAATAATACTAAATTTACATGAGACATAACTTGAATTAATTGCTAGGTTTTTATCCCACATTTTCCATTTCCCGCATCGACCGCAAGCGTTACGAATACAAAACCGATTCGCAAGAAGATAGTAATTTTTGACGTCATCACAGAAAATTCCTCTTCTACTTTGTTCACCGCTACACATTTAATAAAGACTTCAACAAGGATGAGTTTCGGAAAAGAAAGCAATTGTCTGTCAAGGAACAATTTTCCCTTCGCCTACACCATAATATTTTCGAGCGGAAAGAAATATTTCCTTTGAAAGCGAAGAAAGCCTATGCCCTGAAAGAAGTTATTTCCTTCCTTTAAAAGTTCTGAGAACACCGCCAAGGGAAAAGCATGCAGGCTCTTGTCAGTATTCTCTCAGAATGCTTTGGTAAAAGGAACGAAGAGAAAGAAGGAAAAAGGGAGAAGCAGGACACAAAAGGAAAACTTCAGAAGACGCGGCTCCTAAAGTAAGCAAACGTCCTATCTCGATAAAATGTGTACCGAATACAACTAATGGCCACACAGTTTACCCTCAAATGGAGGTGTGTCAACTTACAACCTACGAAACGAAGGCTTCGAAACTAAAACTTGATAGGTTCCAGGAATACTTTTGCTCAAGATTCGAAGCATTCAAGGTTGCTAAAAAATTTGTCCGTGCTAAACAACTTGATAGTCATCGGTATGTAACAATTATGGCGGATTATGAGGGATGTACAATGTACATTGTACATCTACGTTTTCAAAATAAAATCAGATAAGGTAATTGACATTTAATTGATATTGTGAAATTAAGAACAGTAATTACTTAAAACTCGAAATTTAAAGTTATTTCAATATTA
This sequence comes from Pachydiplax longipennis, assembly GCA_036926295.1. Lineage (NCBI taxonomy): Eukaryota > Metazoa > Arthropoda > Insecta > Odonata > Libellulidae > Pachydiplax > Pachydiplax longipennis. The sequence goes on along the minus strand of JAVFKF010000009.1, from coordinate 37,598,799 downwards.
TTGGTCGTTCAGGAAGTTATATCATTGCAAACTATAAATCCCCTTCCGAAATACTAATTAAAATTCCTGTGATAAACTGTGACAATCCCACATGCAGATGTTTTCATCGAATTATGAGAGTTATGATTAATTTTTAAATCTAATTGGAGTGCGAATCTTTCTCAATTCCCCGAAGTTACTAGAGGTACAAAATTCGGCGATCTTACAGATAAAAAGAAATCTTCTTTGCCAGAAGGAGAATAACGTTCATTTATTCCAGCAAATATTTTCATCATTTCGCTTATAAGTAACGTCACTTAACACGTTAATATTGTTCTAACTCATGAAACTCAGAATAGCTACCTCTGAAAAATGAATATATTCGTCATATTTAAGACGTAACGTAGCAGTAAAACCAAAATATTACGACTAAATAAAATGCTTAAACGTAGCATCATGATGATATCAAATTAGCCCATCTTCGATATGATCTTAGGAAAATTTTTAGGAGTATTTTAGCATACAGTTCCTTAACTTAACCATGAAAAGCGACGTGAGTACCCGGAAAATCAAAGTCAAGCACCAGAACTCGATCAGACCCATCTCGAGCACCTCCTGCGTGCATCTTGAACATCCGTTTCCAGACATTTCGATCGCGGACAGGAAGCAGGAGAGAGAGAGAGAACCGTGCGTCGCCCTGCATCGCGTAGACCCACGCCCTATGACCCTTTCCCTTCCCATAAAAAACAGAATAACCGAGGGTAACGCCCACCCCGGCCGCAGCAGCCCGAAAGATGCAGGTGAGGCCCTCATCTGCATGCTGGGTCCAAAGGTACATAGGGAACGAAAGAAGAAGAGCCTCTAACCCTTTACCGACCATTCATTCCCTTTCCAAACCCTGCCTTCCCGTGAAGAGGGGACTACTCTTTCCATCCCTCACCCCCACAAAGCACTTTTTTGTCCCTCTGCCTACCTGCTCCGCGACCTCCATCCCCGACCCTCCCCGGTAGAAAAAACCCAACCCCACCTCCCCTCAAAATATATAAGAGATATAAACCATGCTCTACTGAGGAAGAAAAATGTATTTTATTATGGACGCACAAAAGGATACCGCTCGCGTATGAGGGAAGGAGAGATTTCCAATGCACCTCTTTCCACACCGTCTACCTCAAACCCTTTAACATGTCGTAACTCCCTCCTGTATCGGGAGGGCCCCGCACCACACCCATCGCCACCCCACCCCACCTCGCCTTCCCTAGAAAACCGTCTCTCGGTGCCAAAGGGGTACGGCGCATATGCATATGCGTTTTTTAAGGGCGCGGAGGAAAGGGTTTTTTATCCATGGGAAAAAATGAGAGGCGGGGTAGACGCTTTGGGATGGGCCATGGGAGCCCGGAAGAATATACATTTTTTATGCATACGTGCATGCATTGCGAGCCCCTTACCCTTCCGACCCTACCCCGGAAACCGCCGTCTCTTCGCCTCATCACCTGCGACCTTACGGTAGAGCCTCCGCGGGTCCCTCATTTCTCTCCAAGACGGCTCATGGAGCACATCTCCGAAGGCCCACGGGAAAGACTTCCGCACGGGACTCGGAAGGCCTGCGGCATCGACCGTACCGTAAGGGCGGACCAAGACGGGAACCTGAGGACCTTTTGGGGAATACCTTTCAAGAGGAGTACGGAGATTCCAACGCCTCTTCGTGAGAATCTGCAGAAGAGACCAAGGAGGACTATGGAGGAGATATGGCGAGGCCTTGGCTTGTACCCGGAGGAGGAATCAGGGAGTGGATGAAGATCGGAGGAAGGGATTCCCTGCTTACGTGATGGTAAAAAGTGAGGTGTCATAGTTACTGACCGCATTCAAACAAGGTGGGTTTCGCTGCGAGTTGATGGACTTATGATAGGCTACAGCAAATCGATTCGTTATGGCAGAACTTGTGCACTGTCATCGACAGAAATTCTTGGCAGAGAACAGACGTCGAGTTATCATAATTAGGACAGATCAAGAGCAATAGGGCATGCGCATATTGGTATGAGAATATTCAAATTGGTAAATTATAATTAATATCGTCAGGAGAAAACGCATGGATAAAACTGGACGAATAATAATTATCTAGGATATCGAATTATATACAGAGAGTAGGACAGTAATTCAGTAGGTTTAGTTAATTTGTTAGCTAAATGATTAACCAGAATGTTTTTCTAAAGAGCGATATTAGAAAATATTTTGCTCACTTGATCACTTATTGTCTAAGGAAATGAATATATTGAAATGTTAAGATAGTGAAATTTCATGATAGTGAATTTCATGTCTAAGGAAATGAATATATGGAAACTGAATGTTGAGATAGTGAAAAAATCAAAATAAATTGAAAAGGGTTTTATTTCTATTGAGCAGGTTATGTTTGCATTACTCAATTGGGAGGCAAAGAAGTTTCCACTAAAATTTAGCAAAAGGCTTCAGCATTAGGTAGGATAATAGTGTGCTTCATAATAAGTGCTGATTAGTTGCAGTTTCTAAGAATTTGACTTTATAATTTATTTAATTTTCAAATTTACTTCCAAATTCTTATTTGAAAACCATATACATGAACAATTTTATTTGGATATTCTTATTTAAACGACCAGCATAGACAAGGGTTATATTCATATTCAACTGCAAATTTACAGGAATACGATACAGCAATTCCCTACATGTGAGCGACAAGTAAAGGAAACTTAGAGTTTTTAATAAAAATCATGCTTTATTGAAATGCTCTCACTAGAAAACTAAGAAAATTTATTTAAACTGAAATGTGAATCTTCATGCTTTCAAGAATAAGATCACAGGATAGATGAAGAAGAAACTTTCAATTATTCAGAACTCGAGATCATAGATACAATTTCGATGGATACCCAACCACACTTACAAGGTAGTAGTTTACTTATGAACAGGATAATATATTAGTAAATATTTCCAACTAAATACTTTCAATAACTCTTTATTTCCATGTAAAAATTTTAGGAACACTTAAATCGGAGAAGTTTTTCTTTCTCAATTCATAACTGTAGTTTAGCAATAACTATTACCATCAGGATCGAATTTATCACCTTATACCACAAATTATGAAAACTTCAGATATTAATGGTTTTTCGTTCTTAATACCAAATTATAAACACAATTCAATAACATATAACGTATTATCTTTCTCTTAAATTAATGTTGCTAAGAAGCGCAAATTTGGCGAAAGCAAACCATAGCTCGCCTAAGTATATAATAATAGATAGTAAATTCCATTGGCATGAGGTAGTGCAACAAAAACCAACATCCTCCGCTTAGATAGAGATCATAGCACCCAAAACCGTCCTATTCAACAAACCGCCTGACCCTCCGTCCATCCAAACTCGGCTGCGGAAAAATAAACAGCGTGAAAAAAAACTCTAAAGAGGCCGCACTCACCTGATTGGACACGCTACTCGACTCCTTAAAGCCCACTTACACATAAATCTTATTTACCCCAAATTCAAAACGAGAAAAAAAAACACCGAACTAACTTGCGGGGCGAGCGATTCTACAAAATCCACGTCGAGGATGAAACTTTGCGCATAGAACATTTTGGACGAGTATAATAAATCGAAGCCTCAGACCCAGATGACGGTTTTAGGCAAAAAGGGTTGCGATAAACCAGTTTTTTTCTCCCGATTTATGCGTCCGTGTACGAGTTCTCGTATACATATTTTTTTATGTATGGAGAAGAGGCGGAAGGATTCACCACGGGTCTTTCACGAGCCATTGCTCCGCGTTTAGCATCCCTCGCCGCAGGACCCCCCGTCACCGTCCGTGGCGTTGAAAAAGAACGGCGAATATGAAAGGATATCTGTAACCCTTTCCCTTCTGCTCGCATTATCGGATGCGAGGGAAATAAGAGAGCGAATTTTCGCATGCAACATATATCACTTTACCTCTCCTTTGCATACTTTTCTAAATTTATGGTGCCTATTCTTCTCCCTTTCATTATTTTCGTGAAAAACCGCTCCCTGACCCCCTCGATTATAATGGCAGCCTCTCTCTCATTTTACTTTTGGGATGACTGTTAAGTTCGGGGAAAATATGTCCGGGAGAGATTCTCCGTTCGCAGAGCACTGATGCGTTAACATTACGCCTAGTTCGACAGATAAAATCGGTTTGCCGTATGGGTTGGGGGTCTTTGCATCGCTTGACAAGCATAAAAGATATCCACGGGAGAAAAATATTCAAATGACGCATACGTAAGCAAGGGCTTTCTCGATAAAGAAACCCCTGCTGCGAAATTCATAAAATTTTGTTAATATTTAGATAAAAATTTTTAACGAAAATCGCAGTAGAAAATCTCTAATTGCTAAATTGCTAGTACATCCATGAAAATTGAAAATTTTCTCGTTAATATTTCAGGTTTCAATTTCACTCATATGTTCCATTAGTAGAGTATGTTATAAAAGAAATTTTGACAGACTATTTCTTGATTATACACTTCATATAGGAGACTATACCAGTTAAGTTTCCCAAAACTGTGTGAATAATTTCAAATATACAGAAGTTAGTAACGAATTCCTTCAACTATTCACAGATTTAACTCTTCACAAATAATTACCATTCAATAATCTCCCTTATACGTTTAAATATCTCCTAAATTTGTTGTAGCGACAAAAATCCGCATTGTATTAAGTTCCTCACCACTACTTGGCTAAAAGAATGATAGAAATACAAGCTTGCATAGTTTCTTGGACAATACCGTTACTCACTATCATCAACTTGCATTCAGTTATTGAAATGAAACTTAAAAGAGAAAGGTTTTATCACATTAAATTCCCTGCCAAAAATTCTATAATATCTTCAATGGCTATTATGCGCCGTAAATGTCCCGTTCAGTTTCGTATAATCCTTTGGCCTTATCTGTTCAGCGGAAATCTGAATTATCGTCAGTTAAAAATATAATTATATACTATATGCATACAAGTGAAACTCCGTTTCAAATAAAAAAAAAACATTTTCCAGAAATGAACACTTTATTCTTTATTAACAAAAGCAAAATTCTTCCAAAGCTAAATTCATGAGAATCGGAGAAGATTTATCGCATAAAAATACTGTTTACAATGATAATTGTCACCGTATAACTTTATCTCAAAATTATTACTTCTATTACAAGGGAAATTTTCATTAAAAAGAGCCAAATCCACCAATAGATTAACAAGTTATATGGAAATCAAATAAAAATTGTTATTTTTTCAAAATTATACATAGTATAGTACACATTGCTTTTCATCCGATTTGTTTTAAATGCACTTCATTCTGAACATCTCAGCCACCTCCTTGTATTTTAATAAATTAGCATAACAAACTGTTCTGAGAGATGATACTAACAATCGTACTATTTGAAGTTGGATGAATATGGTATTCATCACTCATATACTATAATTTTGATAAAGCAAAATATGTTTCAATGTATTCCTATGATTTTTAAAACTTTAGCAAAGGATTCTGAAAGAAAGAGTTCATTCCCTGTATATTTTCGAGGGCTAAATATAACCGGGTGAACTATTATTATAAGCATAATTTTTTTAGCGTCTTTTCATAAACCGACCATTTGTAGAACTACGAAAGACATCTAGCAGCCTTTTATATAGCGCATATTTAGATGATGTAAAAGCATTCTGATTTTTAATCAGCAGTAGCAACATCAAGCATGTAATTATTAATCTTTCTGATTAAAAACGGACATTCCAATCTCTACCTTGGCTTAAAGCATACTAAAACGAAGGCAGGAGTGAGGCTATTCATTAATTAAATTAATTGAGGCTTCATTCAGCATTAGAATCCACTTTAACACAACTTTTAACGAAGACACCCCAATCAAAACCAACGCAGTAGCGGCGGAACAAAAACTAAAGAGATGTGCTAATTTGCGTCGTATCTATGAAAGAAAACTTAAGGAGGGGAATGGAAGAACTTAAAGGGTTTGATGCGGAATGAGTAGTAGTGATGCATAGGGCCGCCAAGAGGAGTTAAGTTCGGTGAGGTTAGGGAATGAGAGGCGCTGGGAGCGTGAATGAATGAGTAGCCATGGAAGGGGAGAAAAAGGGAAAAAAGGGTCGGGGAAAGAACCCGGGGCAATGAAGAGCTTTCCAGCAATAAATTAAACAAAATTTTCAGCTTAAAATCCTTTCACTACTGAAAAAAAAGCCAGGCATTTTTAGATTCCGATCTGCTTTCTCTTGAGTAAATATTTGAAATATTAATATGACTAATAAATATCCTAAATCTCTAAAATATCTTAAATATGAATAAATAAATCTCCTAAAAGCTTCGATAAAAGCCTAATAAAGAAGTAAATAAGGTAATTGAAACAAGAATCATTACTCCCTTAGTACTTGGCGAGTAAGGAACGGCTTACCAGTAATGATAGTTCTAAAAACACGATAGCAAACTTAGAGATAGACCTTGTATTAGATATATTTACTTTAATCATAAATCAATATTTGCTATTTTCATTCCTAAATTTCTCCACAAAATGTCCCCATGTAGACGACGATCAAACAAACATTTTCCACCAAAAATAATTGTACAATCAGAATGAATGTCATTTAAAATTATTTACATTCGCTCGAAATTTGCGATCTGCGATAAATAATCAAAAAAAGGCTCTAAAAACCGTTTAAAGCATTATGTGATGATATAGCATTCGCACGGTCTTTTATTTATAAAGCGTTTGTCAGAAAATTACAAAAGCGAATACAAATTTAAGATACTTAAAAGTGAAACTGAATCTAAAAACATAAAAATTAAAACAGCAAAATAAACTGTGCATGAAAATCTTACGAAATGAATCAGTTAAAAAAGGCCGCGAAGTCCTTCAGCCGAGCCCTTTCATAATTCAAAAAAATAGGACGAGAATCGCAGTTTCAAAAAGAAAAAGGAGTACGGGAAACCAAATTAAAGAGCAAAACGATCCTACAGATGTATTCCAAACGGGCACGATTCACGAAGCACGGAGAATATTCCTCAATGGCAAAAATAACGAAGGAAAGGAGTCGCATCGAACTACGAGCCAGTCATCTCATTTACTATTCCGTAGGAAAGTAGGCTACAAAACTCGGCCAATTACGCTCCCCGCCGAATCCGCCAAAACAGCGCCGAACAGAATTAAAGCGAAAGACGCCATCCCCTCTAATTCCGTCGACGTAATACTACCCTTACGGCCATAGGAAGTTCGATGGCCCAGTTAATGAATGCGACACGGAAAAGAGAACAAGTTGAGCGCGAGAAGGAAGGAAAATCCGGAGAGAGAGGGGGCGAGTTTCTTAAGACTCTCCGAGAGTAATGGGATGGGAAACTTCTTAAGGAGTTTCTTGGGCGGGGGAGACGTTCCTCTTTCGCAAACATTTTGAAAAGGGGGAGGATTGGATCATTTGCGGCTCTTTTTTTAAAGAGGGCACGCGGAGATTCGAAGGAAAGGGAAAAGGAGCCTCAGGCGTTAGAGAAAGATGTGCGTGGAATGAGAGGGGGCCTAAAAAGAAGAAATTGCAAGGTCGGGAAGGGGTGATAAAAAGGGAGTTTTTCTCCTTGAGAAAGGAGTTAACTGAAAGAAGGGTGAGGTAAGGGCAGACGACGGAAGGGAGAAAATAAAAAAGATTCCGCGTCCCACTTTTATTTTTTTCAGCCATTAATTAAATGAGGAAACGAGGGAAGAAAACGGAGAAGAGAAATCTTGCTCGGAACTTCATTGAAAATTAAAGGGACTTTTGATCGGGGTAGAATCAGTTTGGCCGTGTTAAAGTGGTGGTTGAGATGAGTGAGATATTTCCGTTTAAGACTCTTCTTTCGTTAATGCGATTACTGAATCATCGCTATTATTTCAATCAAGAGTTTAATTGCGATACATTTTAATCTACATGCTGAATTCTACATTATTAATCAAGAATAATATTTAATGAATTAATAATAATGCCATATGAGTAAATCCTTAAAGACAATGAGAATATTTATAATTGAAATGAGTCCTACAGATGTTTAAAAATGTTGAAATTATCAATATAGTAAAGAAAGAGAGAGGATGAGTGTTGAAGCTAGTTGAATCATAAATATTAGATATAACTTCACTGGAAATTATTTAGCTAGGAACAGTAAGAAAAGGACAGGATTTTCCTGAATGATTAAGGAATAGAATCGGGCGCTTCAAAAGTTAGTTTTTACACTCTTGCTTACACATTTTAACACATGATTAGACTACGATGAAGGCCAAAATAAATTGAGAACGAGATGGAAGATTCTGAGATAATACATATTAATTACTCATTTTTCATTATCACTATTCTCATGATTTTAGATGTTTTACTCCCTAGAAAATTTGGAATGAAGGATAAATTTTTAGTGTGTTTAGTAGTTCATTTCTATAAATATATTAATATAATTCCAATTTTATAAATATAATTTTTATAATTAAATATTTTCAGTAGTAATAAGCTCTTTGAACGAGAAAATATTCTAATATTAGGTATATACCATACAGTCAATTTTTGCATTATTTAACGTATATTTATTAAACTATGGAAAATGAAAAAGTTATTAATTTAAATTTACAAGCTCTTTTTGATGCGAGATTATTTATCGTTCACCGTTAATATTAATAACATTCTGTCGAAATTTTGAAGTTAAACATTAAGTTAAAAACAACAAACACATTACACTGCAATCGCACACCCAAAATTGAAGCTGGCACACCTACAAAAAAAACCCAACACAAAAAAAAGCCCAACCGATTTCCACCCCCGAGCCCAAACTTAAGCACTCAAAGCGACAGGAAATTAAAACCCGCCGCACGACGCGTAAAGGGATATTTGATTGTTTCTTCCCCGCTCTCCCCCAATTACGCTTCCCGGCCCAGTGGCGGCAATTAACAAACCGCGCGCTAATACGACGAGCAGGCGAATGAGGATTAACGGGCGCGAGAGAACACGTCACTGTAAAGGGGGGGTTACCATTTTGGTGAAATCGACAAAGATGGCGGGAACCAGTGTATCGCTGCTCCCATATAGGCGCGTGCGGACCCCGCCCCGATCGATACGGGGCCACGTGTGCGTGGGGAGGGGGCGAGCGTGTGTGGGGGAGGCGGTGGGTGGGGCGATCCTTCCCCCGCCCCGGAAAAAATACACAACGTGCGTTTCCAAAGATACCGCTGGGAAGGGCCAAATGTCTCGCGAGTTCGTATTCTTCACTCGGCTGACTGTCATTTACTTTCCCGGAATATTAACGCGGTGTCGACGCTTAAGAAATCGGCCGATTAGGCTTCGGATAAATCGCTCTGCTGAGAGAGGAAAGGAGACTCCACCATTAACTACGTTACTGGACACTTATAATCTATGGTTACCCAATATGAGGGAAATGTATCACGGGATCAAAGACGGAAAACGAAAATAATTTGAAGGGGAAGATTGAGAAATGTATGCATTTATTTCTCCAGGATAAGATTTAGGACTTCTAGAGGGACTTTTTAAACCGAAGATTTTTCTTTCTAATTTTTGACTGTTAAATTTACGAGTAACTTCGACTAACTTCTTTTATAATTCTCATGTTTTCGGAAACTTTCATTTTCGCTTGAGGCATTTAAACTTAAAACTAACAAATTAAAATGTTGTGACACTGAGTTTCTACTTACATACCCCCGCAGTTCAATATACTGATAGATGCAAAACTGGTACTCACCTGAAAAAAAGAGAAAACACCAATTACACACTGTTCATAAGTTAATCATCAGTACATCTTTAAAGTAAATTCTCCTGAATATCTCAATTCTCTCAAAATTTAATACTAAGATTCAGCAATTAAACCATAAATATTAATAGCACATTTAATGATAAAATTTTAGAAATAAATAGAAAGCCATTTTACATGTTTTCATATAATTAATGTGCCTACAAGTTTTCAGCAGATTTACTGCTAATGCCCATTTTAATAATTAAATTAAATAATAATAATTTAATAATTAATTTTATTATGCTTCGTTAAAGACCCTCCAACTCTGAAAATAATTTCTTCTGTAATCTGGAATTTACGTCATACCATCAAAATTTACACATTACAGTAAATAAACGAAATGAAATTAATTTCTGATAACTAAAAATTAGCGTTGGATACAAGAAGGTTCAAAAAATGAAAATGTATCCTCGAATAAATACTGTTAAATCTTTCAAATATACTTTCTGGCTAGAGGAAGCCAATTGCAGAAGTCAATATTAGTTGATATCAACCGATAAAATTAATGTCCACATGTATTTGGTCAAGTATCAAAAATGACCCATATAGTACCCAGCGATAAATTTAACGTCATTTACCATTGGATTCCTTTAAAGTTTGAACGTTATGCATCGAAGTCGTTAATAAATTTGATTCTACGCCCTTATCCTTATATAAATAAAAATGAAAGCTTCCTGAGTAGAAATATATACGGCAGTGAAGAAATGAACGGAAAGTGTGTGCTTAAAAATACGCGGTCTCCAAAAAATTATGAATAACTTCCGATAAGACGAATAGCTCAAGGAAAGCAGGAACTTACAACGCACCACGCGCCGATAAATTCACGCTAATCTTTCCCTTGTATAAATCTCTTCTGATTGATAACTCGCTTCGAAACTTTTGATCTCCCGCCATTATTCTCCTACTTCACGACGTTCTACCGTCATCCGTTGCGTGACATTCTACCATATAATATATCTTATGATCCCGAATCTTTTCGAACGGATGTGATCACGAAATTTTGGAACCATTTTTCACGGGAAACTTATGTGCTTTACCCTTTAGTCAGCGCCTCCTGGAGGGATGCAACGAAAGCTCACGAAAAGGGGGAAGGAAACGCATTGCGTGCGCGTGTGGAGAGGACGCTTATGCGTGCCTTGGCACGTCCCTGAGCGATGAACGGGTTTGCGTTCGAGGACAGAGATAAAGATGAATAGATTCGTAGAGGCATTCGGAGAAAAGTTCACGCCCAAGAGGGCTTTCAATCATACTCAGAGATGAAGGAAGAATGCCATCGGATACGAAATGCAGGAGCGATGACCGCTTCAAATCTACATGTCTGAATACATTAACGGAGGATATAAATTTTGCTTCGATTCATCCTCGGTGGTTTTCAATGGATCATCTGATGAATATATATCTTACGTGTGTCGAAAACAGCTTACTGGTTTGACTGAGAGAATAAAAGTAAACTGTAAACATCAATTTGATATTTCAATGACACATTAATTCAAATTCAATCATCAATGTTCAAAATTTATGCTGCAATTATTAAATATTCTTTCGTATTATATGAATAAATAGTTAAACAAATCTATGAACTTGAATTGCACACCATTGTTACAATATTAATATTTCATTAAATTTCGTGAATGCTTCAGGTTCCACAAAACACTAAGGTGATCATTCTTCACTGAACAAGAAAGCAATAGAAAACCGTAGAATTATTTAGTAAATATTATTAGAACAGTCAGAGACCGGATTTCATACTGAGTAAAATAGCCCATCATCAAATGACACTCTTAATTAATAATCATTTAATTTCTAATCTTTTTATTTATTAATAAGATATTCGATAAACAGATAATGCTGATTTGTGTCACTTCGTTCCTCACATCCTCGCGCGTATTACTACATTTTTAACAAAAGTACATGAAAATAACCTGCATAAAAACAGATGGTTCCCAAATTTCGTGATCACAAATACACGGTTGCAAAAAATTTATATTCAAATTTAAAATCAAAAGAATAACTCGTTTGAGCGGGTGATGCTTAAGTCTTCTGGGTCATTCATTAAAGAAAAATGTTTAAAAAGTGGAATTTAAACAAAGAATCAAAAACATCCATAAAGTTACAACCCCAATCCAAAGAGTAATTACAGATCTGTTTTAGAGATGGGATATTGAAACAATCATTCAATAATGCCTACAGCAACCGCTCGTTCATGCTTATTCATAGACATTTCATAAGGCTTATTTCATAATAATAAAGATCTTAAGTCCTAAAATACCAGATAACTCGAGTGAACAAGAATGTTTAAACAAAACGCAACCAAACGTAATTCACAAGTAGAAGCCGTTCCGCTTGCGGGGACCAAAAACATCGGAAGCGGGAATAGGCTGTGGAATATCCGTTGGAAACAGTACATAAACAAGAACCAGCCACTCAACTCCCTTAAGCACCATCCCAAACAAACTCCAACCCGATTAAACCCGCCGGAGAATTCCAATCGAGAAGAGAAGCAATTCCACGGAGACATCGCGAGCTGGGAAAAATCATATTGCGGATGGTCGCGGGCGCAATATCCGAGTTAAGAGGCGAAGACAAGTCGGGGAAGGCCCTCATTCCCGCCAGACCTAATTGTCATGCAAAACGAGGAGGGGCAGATGAGGAGGAAAGGTGCGCTGAAGGATCGGGTAGGACCAGAAAAAAGGAGGATAGAATGTCACCCCACCACGTTCGCATCCTCATTTGCATGGGGGCTTCCTTTATGCAGACTCTGCGACCTCCGACAAATCCCCCTCCGCGGCTGAAGAGGGAGAAAGCTTGACTCCCGTCAGAGAGGGGGAATAAACGAACTAGGCCGGGGAAATGTGTTCAAAGAGTTGGGGTGAGGCCGGTTGAAAAAAGGTGGGGCATTTCCATGTATCGCAGTCGGATGAAATTCCCTCCGAATGCCTCACCCCGCCTTCCTTCCCTTCGTACGAAGTCGTGCATGTTTGGCAGAGCCTTGAAGAAGCGACGGTGCGGCAGAGGCAAATGTTCCGCGGAGGAAATGCGTTCTTATTGCCTTGTGCGATGAAAATTTTTGGGCGGGGAAGGGGAGGAGGGCTGCTGCGCCGAGGAAAGGATAAAGAGCGCCCCGAATTTATTTTTCCAAAGGATTTTATGAATAATTTTCCGAAAATGTTATTGCGTCGGCTTCGGCCCTCAATGGAAATGTTATTGCCGTTTGAATTGTCGTACTTTGGCGTCGAAAAGGTAGAAAATATCGGAGACGAAGACGTGGGCTGAGATGGAAATGGCGGGCTGGGAGATATTGGTGAAAAGGTTTAATTCTGGCTGGTGTATCGCTCGAGCAGTCGACCTATTTAATGGGAAATCAGCTGGATATATGGAAACAACATTCTATGTCGCCGAATTAATACCTCTGTAGCAAAGTATGGGGGATATAAATTTTATAGATTTTATACGTTAAATATCTCAAGTTTTTACGTACTCGACACTTTTTCTGGAATCTGACAAATGCATTATTATATTCAATAAAACGCTTCGATCGTATTTGAAAATTTGCACGTAATGAAAATGAGTGAAAGTGATATCTGTAAGCTATAGAGTTACATTGTATTCCCTGAAACTTTAATGGATTCGATATATCAAATCTAAAAGGGTAATATTAATAAATTACAATTAGTGACGGCATTATTAGAACCGGGATTTCCATTTCACGAATCATGCAATGAACGACTCATTCTGAAAAGTAATTTCGAACTATATTCACATTAATAATCAGAATACATTATTATCATTAACTATGACAAAAACAATATCTTTGCAATGAATTAATAATTCTTCAATCATAAATTATCCAGATTGATTGGATTTACAGTTGATCGGTGTCTCAATAAATACGTAAAACAAAAAATTAGCCAATAAATTCATATTCTTTGGCAGATGTTTCCTGGATTAACTCATGAATACTCTCTTATTATATTCGTTTCTAGAAATAATGTTTTATTAAGAAATAAGAAAATCATCTAAAAATCGTTTGAAAAACGAAGCAGATATTTTTAATAAACATACTACCGACCATTTTATAGCTTAATAATGGATTGAACCGGGTACAACAATGAAACATCATTGAGCTAAAATTTCGAACACTTTACTCATACACATATTTTACAAAACGCCATATAATGAAAAAAATACACGTAAAATCAAACAAATACGGAACTCAAAACAACATGAATTCAGCAAATAGGAAATACGAGTTGTTTGAAATACGAAATTTCGAATCGTGATATGGATACTTCAAAAACCTCCATCTGTTTCGTGATTATAACATTAAGGAAGGAATTACAGGATTTCATCACGGTAAAGATAAGCGCCAAAGCATATCTGTAAATACGACAATATCGACGACATCTTTCATTCCAACACTACGGAAATTCTTTCGGATTTCCAACTCCGAGAAAAGCTCTCTCTCAGCCACGACTGGCGAAAAACGCCCTTGGACGGTATTTTCGCGAATTATCGAATGACGTTATGAAAACGTTCTCACGTTTACTCCTTCAATTCTCCCCATCTAAAGACAGTTTGCAATTGACAACATGACAAAGGGCCTCCATTACTCCTGGGAAATTCCTCGGCCAAGCAATGTAATCTGAAAGCATTTACTACGGCGGAAGCGTAACTGGCTAAGACGTGAGAAACGTGGGAATGGGTGAGGAATATTGTGAATGGATGTATGCCTCCGGAGGCGAAATGGGGTGAACGAGATGGAAAAACGAATGAAATACTGCGGAGAAATTCTTAATATATACGTGTTCATGCAGAGAAACATTTGCTGATGTAAGGTGGAAGTGACATGCGGAGGAGAAATGATTGCCCAGAAATGATTCGATAAAATAGAATGGGGGAGCAGGGTGGTGCAGGACATGGAGTCCTTATTCATCAAAGTAATCGTGAGTCACATACGAACCCTTTTAAGAATCAAGCTTTCGTACCTCGTATTTTTACCACCATTTTGAATGCTCGATTCTGCGTAACGTCTGCCTGAACTAGACTATTTACTTACAATTGAAATTCCTTTTTCATAACTGAAATTATTATAAAAGTTATATATCGCACAGGCGATAGCTATCTACAATAGATATACGAGGGTCGTCTGAAAAGTTTCCGACCCTAGATTTGTCAGAAATCTTCAGAAAATTTCAGAAAACATTTCGAGCAATGGCGAAATGTCGAAAACATTTCAGACCACTCATGTATATCACAGGCGAAATCTATCTGCAATATATTTATCAGAATTCAGCTCTAAGCTTCAAGTAGATTCTCAGGTTTAATTTAATGCAAAAATAGGACTTCTCAAATAAGAGATGAAACAAAATAACGATTTCGACGCCAGGTAAAACGCGAAGGTAAAACGAACGGAAAAACTTCGGTATCACCTCAAAAATGACACCCTTTATCTAATCCCAACCCAAACTATTGATAGGAATAAATAAAGAATAAACGACGCGGAAAACGAAAGACTATCGACGGAAAGAAATAAAAGCAACAAAATGGAAGCGATGGGGAGGTAGAAAGAACAGGGACGTGAGTAGGAGTAGATCCGATGAAGTCCCCGTATAAATATTCAGCAGATGGTATCGACAAAACACTTTCTGTAACAGTTTAATACCGACACACTCATCCGGATACGGTCTGGCAGTGAGTGTGGGCGGTGGAAGGTGGCTATAAAAGCAGGCCGTAAGGGGAGGCAGTGGCTAACGGCGCGGAAGAAGCGCGGGAAATCCTTCCGACGAAAATTGCCCCGGGCATAAGGATTTATGTACAGAGCAGAGTCGTGAGGACGACGTCAGGAATGCCCCTCTCCTCCTAAGGGAACTCCTTGCGCCAGACAAATCCTCGTAATGGGAGATATGCAGTTGGGGGAAAGGGGTTTGCCAAAAAAGGCTTGTTGGCCAAGAGGGTGTTGGCACCCGTCCTTCTTCCAGAGGCCGCCGAAGAGTTGATGGAAGAGAGTTTACCCATTCTCCGACCCATTGAGCGATTTAGTGAGCATTATCCCAAGATCTCGTACCAAATACGAATAAACATAGATGTGATTGATTGAATCGTGATACCTTTGTGATTTTTCTGCCCATATTTCGATTACTACAAGGTATTCTTACTAAATCTGTAGCAACGGCCACCAAAATTCTGACACGTATTTTGAACAAATTCTTTTCAAAACTTTAGTGCAAAGTCAAAAAAGTTTTAAAAAGGATTTGAATGATTATAAATGTAGAGTTTTTATTATATAAGATCGAGAGCATTATATTCCATTTATAATTGTCAAATTAAGTTGAACAATTATTTTAAAGTAATCGAAAAGAGTAACACAATCTCAAATATAAATAAACGAATAATGAAATGAACTCTTTAACAATGTATTCTATGTCTAAACATTCCTCACACGTTTAAATTAAAAATATTCTTAACAAATCCCCTTAGTAAGAGTATAACCGCTTTTGATACATCCAAACGCATGCTTTAGAGATATCTAACTGCATACAATTGTATGACATTCGATCGCAGCTTAAGCACTAAACGTCGACGAGGTAAAAATTCGATATTTAAAAATGCATAAAGATCCAACCGTATGGATGACCGTAAACAGAAATTCCGGCGTGGGCGCGTGGACGACCGTAACAATAAAACACCGGATTGGCGGAAAGGGAAAGAATTCGTGCCCGGCGAAAGCAATCTATCCGTCTGCATAGCCCCCACTCTGTTGCGTGAACCCCATGCCGCAAAATGAACTGACCCGGCTAAAAGACACAATCTGGTCGAATACGACTGCAGTGCAGGGAAACGACAAAGCTCACTGGAGGATGAAAGCGATGAACCATATAGACTGCCCACTTTGCACTATATATCTTCCTCGCGAAAACTTTCTCGTTGCCAAAAGATGAAATGGCTTTTGGAGCGAAAAATCCCTGGTGGGAGGAAAGGAAATATGGCACAAAGAGTGTGGAATATTGCACCATGGACCCACACTTGTGATTTTACTCTCTTCGTCTATCCTGAACGACCTTTGGCGATCATGTCCAGGGTTAATGAAAATTAATTTACAACATCAATTTGTCTTCATTAATTCATTAGATTAAAGGTAATTCAGCTAGAATAAAGGACTACGCTTAACACAAAATAGAGAGTTATTACATGCTTATTTGATATAACTGTGAGATAAATATGATAAGTATAATAAATTTGATAGATAGATAAATCAACTTTAGATTAAACAATCATCAAAGATATGTTGTACATAAGAAAAAGTTAGTTTTCATGAACGAAAGGGTGGTAATTTTAACTCATGGAAACCTAATGTGAGATAGAAAAAAGTTTTTGAAATATCATCACCAAAAATACTGTAGTGATACTAACGGGTACATTAATTTTCATTTTGTTCTGGGTACTACTTTCACGATAAAGAAAATAACATTATAATAAATATATTACGAAATTTATATTAGGAAATATACCTCGTAATAAACTACAACATATCCTAATGAAAAAAAGTTATGGCCACGTCTGTAGATGGGATTAAAAATTTAATTATATGATATTGAAAAATAAATATAGGAAGCATTCAAGTCATGTGAGTAATTAGAAGAAGTTTATTAGCCAGTTGAGTACCAAAACTCCTGAAAACTAAAAAGGGGCCGCATCCCCTTCAGGCTCCTATTACAATTGAAGATAATATACTCTAGCAACGCATACGACAATACACTTAAATCTCTCTGGAAATAACTAGGCAATAGAATCAGAAGTAACCGAGAAAATATAAAAGAAAGCGGCCCTGTAGGATAGAACTCGCTCCGCCACCACATCCTCACTCCTTAACTAATTCTCGCTACTCTTTACAAAGCTTAAACCGCGTCACATCTCTCCCGCGAAGAGGAAAGAATAAAAGAAGGGCTACGAATACCTGAGGAGAGTGCTTACGCACGAGACACCAGTGCCGCGCCGGCACCATTCCCGGCATTCCAAATGAGGAGCAGGGACATACGTGGCGGGAAAGCGGAAATCTCGCCCCTCTTCACCCCCGCAAGCGCCGCCACCTTCGAACTAACGAAGTCCGTAAAACAATAAGCCGAATTCCTCCTCTTTTTTCGCCGAAATCTTGCGCTGGGAAGTCTCCTGCCACTTCCCATCTTTCGTGATCGCTTTATTTTTCTCTTGTTTAATCTCAATTCAGGGACGGTGTTCCAGCATCGACTCGAGACGAAAAGGCACACTGATGAATGATAAAATATTTCAGTTCTCGTTCGCAACGCGACTCTGGCGTTATTGATATCCTAGGCTTAGAAGTAGTCTAATGGATGGAGTAGAAGATCTGAATATATAAATCGCTCACAGTTTTGCTATTATTAACCATTTTGCTCTCGCATATGGCAATCAAAAGCCAAAACCAAAAATAGTAGTGTTTCTTAATCTGAGCCTTTTCTTGTTCATTATTAATTTAGAGACGAATGGAACAGCTAATTATTATAAAGCATATTTTGTTTTATATGATTGCTTCACTAAAAGTATGCAAGTCATAATATGATGCAATTTAAATTAAATAAAATTTACTAAATTAAGATAAATATGGTTGTACAAAAATTCCATGACGAAAGGTTTAGGGCAATCAGAATAGGAAATAATAATTATAAAATAAGATCACCTTTTATTAAATACTTGACCGAACAACATTTAGACTCATGAAAAATGATGAGGGTAAAGATTCCATAATCATGAAGGATTTGATGGAGAATAATACTCGAAAGTGAGTGAGTAATGCAGCAGAAAATTCAGTTACATGATATTTAATTTCCGACCAGTGACATGAATATCTTTGTAGGACAGATATGTGCAGTAGACTAACTTCAATTTCAATTCATTCCCTTTAACTCACAACTGAATCATAAGCGGTAAACGACTGTTACTTGGCTCTCATTTCATTGATTCGGCTATAAAGCATGCGAAATAGTCTTTCAAGCAAATTGAGCTTCCTCCCGAGTAGACAGAAGTGGTACTTATCCTAAAGATTCCGCAAACAATACCAAGCGAAAAAAGATGGCGACAATTGAACATACACCTCCATAAAAGTTTAACCAACGTTCCGGAAAGATTGTGTTGAAAATCCATCTGAGACCAATAAATTTAAAGTTATAATTTCACGATGGAAAAAAAAAGATTCGCGTAGTATCGACAGACAGACCTCTCAATCATACCCCCGCCAATAAATTTCAAATCCGCGAACTTGCCAAGAATAAATATGAGGGAAATTCGACGCCATCGATAGCCCTCAATCAGCGCATCTATTTAGAGCTCCCTCCAGTCACATAATGTATCCAGCGGCTAACACAAAAAGATCACCAGTTCTATCTCCATTCAAGAGACTTCCAAATACCTCTCTGGGTGGATGTCGACGGCGCATTTTTCCCTCCCAAGAGGGCAGGATATGAAGAGTTGGAGGAGGAGAGGGTTTGGGGAGGAAGGATCAGCCCCATAGAGAATCCTGATGAGGGTACATGGTGGAGACCCCTGACGACCTGGGCCTCAAAATATGAGGACCGCGGGGGGAGATGGTGCGTGTCGAGAAAGAGAGGAAGAAGAGGAGATGAGATAAAGCGGGGAGAATAAGGGTCGTTCTGCAGCGGCGCCATCATGTGAGAAATTTTCATAACTCGAGGGCGAGTCCTCGAGCATCGTAACCAGGGAAAAGACCTGCCGCCGAGCGCCTTGGAAATCCTTCAGCGCACCACTTACCGTCTTAATATCAATCTCCCTCCTGCATAAACTATGCTTTGCTGACGTGAAAAATCCTGCCCAAAGAGTGGATTCGGAGCAAAATAAATGATACGGGCGATTTGCTTGTGAAAAGTGATTGATATTTCATCGTGACTAGATATAAGCAAGGCTTTCGATTTCCTATGGAAATACTTATCGCGGTCGCTTATGCGGAAAAATAAAGTTCCATGGAATATTTTGAAAATCCTGAATGTAGAGTAGTAATTCAACGAAGCAATGAAGTATGTGGGAGGTTTTATTCGTAATTAAGTCATACGTAATCTTTGTACTCCCATATTTTTATAGTACTCATTGCGATAAAACGATCATATTGAGCTATGCTATCACGTCTGCTGTATGAAAGAAATGCTTTCACGTAGGTTAAATTAAGCCAAGTGTATCCGAATTTTAATAGTAGAATTTATCGTTGAAAGATTTAAATTAAAGACGGAAGGATATAAATTACAATAGAAGGATCCTACTTAACTTCATCGATAGCTAGGGTACTGGACTTGACGAATCAAATGAGAAATTTACTTGTAGTTCATACGATAAATAGAGATTATGGTGCATCAAGTACCTTAGCATTATTGTGATATATAAAATCGCCTTAACTTCATCGAAAATTTTCAAAGTAGGCAATCCTTGACTTATGCATTAAGAAGTCGTGAATTTTTTAAAGCAGCGATTTGGATCATAAGATCTACCTAGTCATAACGGGGTTGGTAGCCAAGTACATCCTATTAAAATTTCATGCTGTTCCTGACAAATACTTTTGGGTTTAATTTCATCCTTATATTTCTGCAGTATTTAATGACCGGTATATATAACTTCAGTTTAATTTCAACTTAGTATACATAACTTTCGAGCGATACGAAAAATACCGAATACCAGAAAAAAGCTGAACCAATCGTTAATGTCTCCCACACCGAAATACATCCCTACACTAGACCACATTTGAGTCACTCGCTTCCCACTTACTAACATCGCAAAATAGACTTGGAAGTAGAGATCCAAAAACGAGAGAACGCGAACCTTCCTTCCCGAAGGCGGAGGGAGAAAAAAAATGGGAAAAGGTGGTTCGTAGGGGGCGCACGGGGTTAGTCTGCGGTTGCTTGCCTCATTAGGAGCCCTTCGGACGCCCAACTCGACACCCCACCCTCGCGTCGTTAAGGCTCGCGCCGAGAGTCAGGGGGGAAAACGGCTTAAAAAAATCCCTTCTCCTGGAGGTCGCCCTCACAACTTTCAGTATGCAGACCACGGACTCCTCCGTGGAAGGGCAAAGTGACTTCCAGTTGGAATGGGAGCGACGCACTAGGACCACTCCCCTCCAATCACCTCCTCCCTTACGCATCTACCATAAAAAAGGGGGGGACTTTGTCTGCAACTCTCCCTCTCCCCGTTTGAAGAAAGCTTGACGCACGGTTCTGGGGATAAGGACCTCGCGGATTGGGGAGGGGATTCGGAGTGGATGATGTCGATAGAGAGGGAATAAAAAATGGTCCGAGGGTTCGATTGAGGAGATACGGGGAGAAATATTCCGTGACAAACTCGGGACGTCGTAAGACGGACTGGAACCTGCTTTATGGAGAAATTAAAAAGATATACGATCCTGTCTTCCGATGCGTTTATCGCGGAGGAAACTAAATCCCTTTAATTTTCGTGAGTGGAAAAAGGGTTTATATCTTAATTTTATATACATCGCTCTTAAACTTGACGATATAAAAAGAGAAAGTAACGATTTTTAAGTTATATTAGATTACCGCTAGCGATAATGGAAATGAACGCTTTCGAAGTATATAAATGTTATGTATAATCAAATTACTTAAACACTAATCCCATTTTCTTTTGGATAGGTTAACTGAGTCAAATATGTATATTACACACTACTTGATACTAAGAACTGTAAGTATGAGTATCTACGCCGTAGTTCAAGAAACACTTTTCAGAAATACATAATGAAAAAATCGAAAATATGAGGCCGACATTGCAATCTCAATATCACAAGTGCATGAGACAAATTCCTTCCCGTACAATTAAACATCAACTCAAACATATTAATGTAAAATGTTTAGAGAAAACTTTCACTCTCCTAAGTTAACCCTTTTAGACCAAACATATTGAACAAATTTATTAAAATTAATATGGTCAATCTTGACTCCGTGGAATTTTGCAGCAACCATCTTGAAAGAAAACTCTCAGTAGATTTTAAATTCCATATGTTTCCTGAACGAGTTGATATATTTAGGAACATGAAGAAAATGTCTTATTGTAAACGTAATAATGTTTTCATCTACACAAAATATCAGGTCTGAAAGGGTTAAGAATAATTCTACGAGTGAGATAAAGGAGTGAATAAGTCAAATTCAAAGAAAATTAGGTGAGATAGGCCGTAAAAGTGTTCACTCAGGAAAAACCTTGAAGAAAAACGGATAGAAAAATAGTTTGATGAGAACGGGACTCGAATCAGGATCTTCTACTGCCTTCAAAGCCTTAGGAACGGCACGAAAGAATTATCTTTGAGATAACTCAGTGATAGGAACAGCCACCAAGTAAGTGGAAGAAAGTTCAGATATTTTTAAAGCCAAGTTTCTTTAAGGAAAAGTCGTAGGACTGCAATCAGTTGGAGCTCTATATAACTAATCTTCATTATTATTATATACAACACCTTCGCAATATACATTAACTTAAATCTTAAATAATTATACCTTATAGGAGACCTTAAAATTTACTTGAGCTGACACCAATACCTCTTGTCAGCATAACATATCACGTGAGATTTTTCAGGGTTCACGATAGGCCTTCAAGGCTACCGTAGCGGCCATGAGACATTGGAAGTCACCACCTTACATCACCCTATAAGGCGATCCCCTACTCGTCTCATTACCGGCATCTATTTAAGCTGTTACTATTCGTATTTTAGGTTAATCGAAGACAGAATACATTGAATAAGACCACAAGTGTTTGATTACAAAACCTCCTTATCTTCGGATCTGAAAATAATTGGGGGGAAACCTTACGATGCAAGAAGTCAACTTGGGGAAGGGATACATTCATCAAAACGCCGAATTAGTTCGAAATAAAGTCCCTCAGCGTTGACAGATCCCGTAATTGAACGAGGCTTTCGCACCCTTCCACATCGAATCCGAATCCAAAACACACCAAGTCATCCTTTGCCCGAAAAAGCGGAAAATTCCGAATACACACTCGAAAATAATCACCTTGCGGGGGCATTCATGGACCTGGCGACGAATTAATTATTTTTCGACTGATCCTTTTTCCACGAACGCGGAAACATCGGCATAACGAACTCGGGACCTTGAGGCGCGTATGAAAAGAGATAATATATTCCGAAGGATGCTCGAACACCGGGAGCGAGTAACCGCGAACTGCCGAGTGGACTCTGGGATGTATTCGAGGACCTTATCGCCATTGAAAGTGAGGGTCAGAATGGCAGAGTGATGGATCGGGGGAGTCTGAGATGTACGGGGGGACCGAAGAGGGTTTGGCGTTCACACAAGATTGGGCGGGGGCGGATATAGAAAAAAGGATGACGGGGCGAAAAAAATAAGGAAGGAAATCGGGGGGGAGACTGAATCAGAGGGGGTGTCTTCCTCGAGGGGGTGTAGCAAGACCGGGCGAGAAAATTCAATTTTTTTTTTAGAATTTCAATTTCTAGCAACACTTGTCCGCGAGGTTCCCCACCCTTAATTTTCTTCCCGGAAAAAATTCACGCCACGCGCACGTATGGGGGTGCACAACCACCCACGCCTACGTCACCATCCCCCCCGCACACGTGACCGAGAGAGCTGCTATTTTTTCCAAAAACGAAGTTAATAAACAACGCGAGGAGGAATGGATGGAATCATGAAAGGAGGACTGGGGAAGAAAACTTCCGCTTCCCGATTCTTTTCAATGGTGCAGCGCCCCTCCCTCTTTCCCCTTGCCACACTCATGCGACTCAGGTAATGATATCCCGAGGAAAACTACTCGAGTCCGTGGGTACGCGCCTCAATACCGGGATTCTGGGAATTTGAAGGGACAATGGAGGACGGAATCCGAATATAAGAAATTTCTGGAAGGTGCCTCCATTCGGGTAGTTATATCAATAAGATCGCTGACAGGTAGAGTGCTATGTAGTCGAGGAAAAAAAGGATGACGAAACGTTTTTATCGAACGCTCATTTGTGTCGCTGTCTGAGAGAACATTTCATGACGGTGACATAATCATAGACGCGAATAAAGTAAGCAAGGATTAGAAACTGCTTGATCAGATCATATGACGAACTCCGATGTATGTTATAAAGTTGTTCATAACCATAGGGAAACTCGATGGTATCACAATGTCTATAAATGTATAGTCTGTTTGTAAAATACGCATCGTTTTCATATTAACAACATTTTATATTACTTAAATAATATTTTTATATAATACATTGTGAATATAATCATTCTAATCATACTTATTGTAGTGATAAGGATTAATTTCTTACTAGTTAACCTTCAACCACTGCCGCAGTAATGAATAGGGTCAACAACTAATATTTCTTAGCTGTTGGTGATATAATCCTTCAAGTATTTTAAAGAAAATCGAGCGTATTCAAAAGTGATGGAGGTAACAGTGGTCGCAAGATAAATTTATCTTTACGTAAAAATACCTTTTTCTTAGTATTGATGAAATTAGCCATAACTGTGCGAAACTCCATTAAGGTAGATATACCAAAATAGAATAAAATACTTTATTATTGAATAGGTTTTTATTTTATTTTTTATATCTATCTAAATTTAATCGTATACTTCCAACGCGTTGTTAATTATTTTTATTCTCTATTTTATTTAACCTCCATAACCCCAATTAATAACAAAATTATCTCAATATTTACAACGAATTTTCTCTCACAATTTCCGTTTCAATATAATACAATTTATTTCAAACTCAGTTGGCATATATAATTTATAATGTCCTTAAATAATCATGTTTTTACACATATACTCATACGCGCGCAAAAATCCAACTCAATCATTCAAACGCCACTGACAAACCAAAGCTCTCTCTCTTCAATCAAAAAAAGAAAAATGTTCCGTCCAAACGCAAAGGGCTCTCGAGCGAGCAAGAAACAAGCAATCGAACTCAACAACACCGTAATTTCTCGTACTCCACCCATTTATAAATCGGATAAATGACTCTTAACAGCCTGTTAACTCCAGACAGAGGTCGGCATAGAATACGAAATGCAATATATCAATGGGAGACTTGAGCGAGCGACGGAATTGAGCAATGCAGTACACCACCATAGCGGCCCTACCGACTTCCACATGTCCCCATCCCCAGCTATTGGAAACAAGCGTCCCACCCCCTGGATATACTCCACCCCTGCTCTAGTAACATCAACTCCCCACACAGCCACTCCCAAACTGGGCCTGTGCGCAGGCGCAAGGAGCCATTGCACACATATGACGTCATCCATGATCTCTAGCTTGGTGCGTATACCATTCTAGCCGAACAATACCGCTGACTAGAGGACAATAGTAAGGCCACCATTAGATGCTATTCCATCAGCATCAATTCAGGAGATTATTCCCATGCAATTAGACGTTCCAATGATATGATTCCGAAACAAGCATAAAATATGCAAACTGAGGAATTCATAATGTTAAACCATACATTAAAAGTAGAAGTTATACCAAGAAAACAGCAATTTTATTCTTAAATCTGGAAAATTTTCATCATTATATTAAAAGATAGATTGGGTATATATAGAGAATACGATAAATCTGATAAATATTCCTTCAGTTATTCTAGTGATTCCTTTCCCTAGCACCATTACAAAGTAGAGCAAATATTCATTAATAGTTCCTAAAGGTATGGGAAATATTATCTTATCTGAAGGCAGCACATCAAAGCATCAGCTGCAATTGCAAGGAGGCATTTACATTGCATATTTCCAACATAGAATGCCCGATAAGAAAGTTGCACTTGCTACATTTAATCGCTCAGCGCACTAGGAGAAAATTTCATTTCATTTTAATGGAGGCCATATATGAAACATAAAGAAAATAATTAAAACGTATATGTTTACTTGAAGGGATAAAGCTAAATTGAACGCAGGAAAGGCCACAGGTCTTCCAGCTCCACCTTAGATTGATTTTGCAGTGCGTACTATGGAAATCTAAACAAAACACAGAGGATAAAAAAAACAAAAGACAAAAATACACAGAGTGAAGAAGATAAAATTTATCAAAACAGTAAACCGTAGTGTATAAATTTTGGCACTATGTCGAATGGCATACTTTAATCATGCGATGAAAATGTTGTCAAGATGTTTTCTCGGTAAAGAATTCAATGTCAAAAGGAACAGGATGTACTTGAATTAGGTTCGTGGGAATAGAAACAAACATGTCTTACTTGATATAAACGTAACTACTTAAGAAATAAAGACGATTACCGCAATTAATATACCCCAGAGATGGTGGAAAAAGCTGTAAAAGTTCTCTTCCAGTTCATATGGCAAATGAATTCGTTTCCATATGAAATTTCGAAGTTTAACTATATGAATATAGGCAACGCGCAACTCAAGAGTGGCCTAATGCCCAATAGCCAAATCTAGCCTTCCGAAAGAAAATGGTCCATCTTGTATAGACTATACAAATTATAGATAGATATAATTATATCAAATATAGATATAATTATATCATAATTTATATAAAATTATATTATATCGTCTACGCATCATTTCATAGTATAGATTATAGAATATACTGTATAATGTAGACACCATTTCATAGCGCGACTTCGTAAAGAACCAAGGGTATGATTCTTGGGTTAGTCTCCTTACGTCATGATTCATAAAGTGGGAAAGAGGAAGCTATTTACTGAGACTCAGAGGGGGAGTGTGTTGTGGGAAATGATAATAGTGTCAGAAACGAACGTGAGGGTGGGAAGAAGACGTCGGAGTCTGTTATCTATTCATGGAACGGTAATTGACCCGGAAATTGGACTCTTCGATTCCTAATCCCACAAAATGTTCGCTGATTGACATCTCTTACGAGAAAATTGGGTGTAATATTCGAAGCGTTGACACAATAAGAATAAAATCTTTCGAAAAATGTAAAATGGCGTAACGTTTCACACGGAGTTCATCGTGAAGAGGGGCTGAAAACGAATTTATTAAACCGCAGATTACGTTTACATTTAAATGAAGTTTTGACATGAAAAATGCGTTAGAAATTCATATCATTGCAGAAATGAGTCATATGAATTGAAATACTTTCTTATTAAACAAATCATATGTAAATAGTTTGTTCATGACTTGTAAATTTATAATGACTTTCTCACACGTCTTTGGTACGAAAAATGATACATATGACATTATAATTTGTATTCTAAAAAATATGAAGTTAAAAACGCATTCTGACTTAAAATAATATCGAAAGCAATACAAACTGAACACAAATTGAACACAAAACTGTACTTTTCTTTGTTTCCTCTTCTTGTCCTATAATTTATGTTCTTCTTCGTGTTGATAATGATTTTTAATGCTTTTTTGATAATAATGCTCTTCTTTTCATCCTTTCCACGACTATATGATAAGTCCCATCAACTATCTCTTGAACAATGAACTATCATTCAACTATGATTAAAAGTGTCGGTAAGAAATGCGACTAATAGTATGCTTCTAATCCTTGATTGTAACCTTTACTCGAAGAAACAATTCAGAAGCTTCAGAGTGAAATATAAGCGACAAAAAATCCAACGAATGACTAAATATACGAACGATATAAAATTTCGTAATGGAATGAAATACAGACGTCACGGAGGAAGGCCATTAATCATCCAAAAATACTTCAAATCCGTCCGAAACAAGATCCGCCACCAATTAGACCCCGAATAAAACCTTTAATGCGTAACATAAAACGAGACGTGGAACCCAACCCCGGAACGACTTATTTGCGGAATTTAATAAATCCCGCGAGGGAAGCTGGCCAATCCCGTAAACGTCCGCAGGAAATATCCGATGATACGACGAGGAAGTAGACCGTAGCGATCGGCCATCCGCAAACGAAAACAAACACTCAAAGAGACTAAGGAAATAATCTCCGTAGCGTAGTAATGGTTACTAGATCTCCCTCCGATTTTTCCTTCCCGCAAACACCCGCTTATTTCCTCCCCAACCCGCACTCCATCCTCCCCCTTTGCGTCGCTACTGTTTCCACTTCTTGAATCCATTCCCCATTTGCCGTGGAAGATTCTTCTGCCAAGATGTGAGGGGTCGTATTCTATGGGAGATTCGGCTAAAAAAGGGACGCGGGGATTCCGGATTTTTTTGTGATGGGATGTCATGGATGGATCACTGGACCCCTCTTCTTTTTCATCTGACCCCTTCCCCCTCGCGAAAAATCCCCTTCTTCCCGGCGTGCCATTCCAATCTCTCTCCTTTCCTTTCTCAGCGCCCTCTTCAAAATCATCCAGAAACATTCATCTCCGAAATTTTATATAAAAACATCAGTCGCAGCGGATCCTCCGCCTATAAATATTTTTTTCCACCTCCGCGGCTCGCGCAACACGAGCGGGGGATCGAAGTGACAGCTTTTCTTCTCGATCTTTGCGGATAAAACATTATAGAAATGAGATGGCTGATGCCGGTGAAAATTTCGTTAAGCCCTCGGGGGCCTTTTCGGGTGTATGCAGCTTCGGTTCCAGGCTTAACTTATCGGGTGATCGATGAAAAATCTGCGTAAGAGCTTCGGTGACGAAGCACTTTGGAGAAATGAACGACGCGGTGCCATTAACGCGGGGATTTTTGAAGGCATCGGAAACATTCGTTTCTCCGGGAAAAATGTAGCCTAACGCAGTCCCTACTTTACTCAACCTCCATAAACTAGCAGTCTACTCAGGCGTGTGGATCAGTACC
Source organism: Pachydiplax longipennis (assembly GCA_036926295.1). Classification (NCBI taxonomy): domain Eukaryota; kingdom Metazoa; phylum Arthropoda; class Insecta; order Odonata; family Libellulidae; genus Pachydiplax; species Pachydiplax longipennis. The sequence goes on along the minus strand of JAVFKF010000009.1, from coordinate 37,570,337 downwards.
CTTCTGTGTATTATGATCAAAGAGTTTCTAAAATTTTCTGAATTTTAAAATTGTTAACGTGTCTATAACTATACGAAGATAAAAAGATGATGATTTCACACTGTTAAAATTAGTAAGAAAATAATGATTAAAGCCTTCGAGATGATATTCATTTAATATTCAAAGAAAATATTTCCTTTCTGAATGTCTATTAGAATTTTTAAAATTCGTACGACAGTTCAGATCATTTCGCTCATATGTGTCGTGTCCAGCATCCAGTGGGGAATCAAGCCCTGGACGGCATTCATCAAAAACGAACGCCCTGCATACTTGGTTTTCTCTTTAAGTCACAATAAGCACTTATTCAACATAATACATACATTTAGCATAAATTATTCCAAATCCTGCATTGATTCTATAGATAGTTTACCCTGTAGGGATGAACCCATTTCAGAAAACAAAAGAGAACTACGATCATAAAAAAGCAAAGGATGTTGTTTAGGCCGCATTGTTTCTTACTTCTGTCAAAGAAAAATATACAATAGTTGGAAACAAATACAATAAGCATGGGTAAATTCTATTAACTGCTTTCTTAAACATGAGCGTAAAGCTATGATGATGATTCTCTCGAGAAGAAATATTTCATTCGAAAATTGATGAAAAATCTGTTTCTTCTAGAACGCTAGAGATGAGCTAGAACCTTATCATCTTCGTGTAAAATATGAAGACGAGCTCCACCCGTAGTGGAGGGGAAGGTAAACCCCAGTACGGGAAAGCATCTTATGCCACCAGCGCATCCGATACGTATGACGTGTTGTCTCCGTTCACGGGGCAGGCCGAGAAGCAGAAGCGGTATGAGTATATTCGCTCTTTTCCGAAGAAATCCATTCGAAAGAGCTCACGATTCTTTAGAAAATGGTATATATAATATTTGTCATTTTCATCCGGTAAAATATGCAGCCATTGGTTTAGAAACGGATGAAATTTAATGGTTTTATGGCTAAAAATTTATCTATTACGGATTGAGTGACTACTAAAGATCAGTTCTAAATTTGAAACAAACAAGGAAACTTAACTTTACTAGAGTTAAATACCAAATAAATTTTTGAATATTTATAATGCAAACAGAAAAGGTTCGATTATCTAGCTACTCTGGCTGAGATATAGTCTCGAAGTAAATTCTCCGAATTGAGCTACTGATAGATGGCGATAAAAATACATCATGGAAGTTGGAAGGAACAAAAGTATAAAATAATAAATTCTTCCGAGTACCGAGATTACGATACTTACGCCTCATATCATAGATACGCATTTTTATACACGGCCCAATAAAAGTCATTCGTGATATATGAATAAAAAAATTGAGCACGGACCAAACCCAGCTCGGTGACACGTGGAACAGTGACCATTCAACATGGAAAGGTAACCAAATATTTCCACAAAACGAAATAAGAGGATCGAACCGAGGTTAAAATGCACATTACATCACTCCGAATACGCCACCGTACTAGCTGAGCGCACGCAGCAAACAAGGCCGCATCCCCGTCCAATCACAGCAAGAGTAACCATATGGAAAGCGAAAATAACAAAGTCGCCCTATTTGCTAGGCCATTCAGAGCAGAGAGGGAAAGAGAGAAAAAAACGTGGAAATAAAAAAAAAAGTTCGTTTCGAGTGTCAGCGACTAAAAGCGAACATTTCAAAAAACTCAAACATCACTCGTTGGGGAGGAGAGGGAAAAAAATAAATGCGAAAAAAGGAGACACACGACGAAGACATCGCGAACGCTGGAATAGAACACACACACACATGAGAAATCCAGGAATTTCCCGGAGTGAACAGAAAGGGCCAGAAGGGATGGGAGTATTGGCTGCAGAGGAGGAGGTTGAATCCTATAACCCCACCCATTTCTGATGGTGTGCGAACAGTGAGGGATGTACGAAGGGGGAGGATCCCCAAGAGGCTGAGTTAAGGAAAGAATTGAGCGCGCAGAAATGTCGAGGGACTGTGGAGGCAGGAAAAGGACGGGCGGTGGAGGAGCTCTCGCTGGATTGGGTGGAGTTTTTTCGGAAAAGGGCTGCTGGAAGAAGGGAAAAGAAGCGATTTTATTCAGCAATTCTTTAACTTCCACTTTGCGACAGATTAAGGCTAATCGGTTACCATGCGCTGACAGAGGAACACAAGAGTTTCTGCTTGCGTCATTGTAAAATTACGCCGTGAAGCACATGCGAAGGTTTTCGCTTCCGCCTCCTGATTTGCTGAACGGATGGATTATTGCTTCTCTTTGGAATCGAATGGTGTTTTATTCCTAGTATTTTTTATACAAATTTCTATAAAATATAAGAAAGTTCCACGAATACCTTAGGAAAAGTATTCAGTTTAGGGATATATTTTGTATATAATCAAAAATATCAATCTATCATTTTTCGTTGAGCCAAAGGTTATTGAAGAAAATTTTATGAAGAAATATAAATGAATGAATGTATGTGTAGTACAAATCTCATATCTTCTCCTTAACATGCTCAAAATTAAGGTCACAAAACTTCAGAATCAAAAGATCAATATATTTTGGTAACTATTTAATTCTGTATTTCGTTCCATTTTGTTAACAGAGAAAAAGTATATTTAGCTTTCACTGAAATAATGTATAACAATCTAAAATCGGATAAAATTTTTAATACAATTTTGTACTCTCCCAAAGTAAGTCTCACACTATTTCGCAAATAATCTCTCCAACCATTTCATTTCCTTTTTCTGTGAATATTTGCAATAAAAGTAGAGAATAACCAGAGATGAATAAAGCAATTTTTCGCTTTATTGCCGCTGAATATATACAGCTTCATGTGAGACATAAAATGTGCTGTCAAATTCAACCCTTTCAGAACTATCCAAAACTGTGAATCAAGATATCCCAGCTAGGTAAACTACGAAGCACGACTAACGCAATTCCCGTATTTATTCGACGGCGAAAATCCGTGATGAATGGAAACACGTTATTGCACCGACCAAATGCGAATAAAACTCGCCCTGCAAATTCGACGGATAAATAAAATATTCCGGGGCACCTGACCCGAGAAAATTCTTCCGTCGTAAGAATACGAAACGGCGGGGAATTGTGACGCATGATTTTGTTCGGCGCTGAAAGTGGAGGAGCGAAAGAGAGGAAGGAAAAAGAGTGAGGAATAGGAAACCAAATAAAGATATACGACCTTAGGTATGTGCTCGTGTATGTGTGGGGTGTGTGAATGGGCAGTAAAGCGGGGGAAGGATAAAAATGGGAGTGAGATATGTTATGGAAAGATGGACGAGCGAAGGATGGCTGTGAGGGAAGATATCGTAGGATAAATGAAGTATGGAGTGAGGGGAGCAGACGCAGCACAAAACGAGAGAGAGCCTCTGGGATAAGCCTTGCCGCCTTCCCAATTTTTCCTTCCCGGAGAAGATGGATACGGGAAAACTGTCGCACCATCATGCGGGGGCTAGCCTAGTGGAACGACTCGTGTGTCACAGAGATCTTCCCTTTCATTATTCCTGCCGGTTCCGCGATAGTTTTCCGATGCCGGGGGATTATTCCGAAAGTTAGAAGAGGGATGATTTCTTCCGGGGCTAAATGTGGGAACTTATAAAAATGAATCCTTCAGAAAATCGAGGGGATAGTGAAAAGGAGTACATACGGAATATTAAAAGCTGTTTCTTGAGAGTTGAAAGTATGCATGTTGTTGTGCGGTTAGGACTGTAAGTAAATGAAATAAGTACTCAGTCGATGCCTTGATACAAGCTGTGGATACCTCTTCGATTTTTCTCTCTGCTTTGCTCTAATTATTAATCGGATTATGTCGTTATCACTGATATAAAAGAATCATTGTCGTACTAAGATATGAAGCATAGATGAGTAAGACTTAAAAATACACTATGACGAACACAGCTGCGTCTACATGTAACTACGCGAACAATAAAAATAAACATGCCAGCCGTTAGATTAAAAGGATATCTCATACAAACTTTATCATACTCTCAGTTGAATTAGTTACTGCATTTATTTTTCACAAATTTAAAATTACATGTCCCAAACTACATTATGCATCTTATATACTCGTCAATAAAAAGAAACCTGAGCTATTTACTCTTCAGAAAAGATTGTAAATAGTAGTGAATCAACCACCTACGTATATACTACAAAATGAGTTATTGTTAATAAGTAATAATCAATGTGATTGTCTAAATTAAGAATATCTCCACTAAAAGAATTTAAATTCTTTTCGCGGAGTATTTTCGCTAGGCTTAAGAATTAAGTACTAATTGGTAATGCGTATTCATTAGCTGACTGTGCCACGCATCCGGTTCCGCAGGAACCTCCGACACTCCGATAAGGGTTGGTGTGAAGGTCGTACGGAATCCGGAAGTAAAAATGGATGCCAAAACCAAGTACATCATAATCACCAATCATCTTCGTTATAATCAGATGAGCGCAGTGAAGCGAATAATAAGGCTAATGGGCTGCTGGGTAGCCAAGTGGGTAGCACTTTCGCATTTGGTAAAATCGATGACGAGTTCGATTCCAGGAGGGAGCCCATATGACCATAGCGTACTGTGAACTGTTAAAAACCCTACTATAAATAAGCTAAGTTACTGGAATGACAGATTAATGAAATGTGTGAATGAAAGAGTGATAGCAGTAAAAATAAACCCGGATTTTTCTCGCTGTCACCTAGAGTATCCTGTATTTATAAGCCACCGAATCACTTACCAATCCTATTTACGTAACAAAACAACATTTATGTACCAACAAACCACGAGATGACAAGAACACATCCGCCATTGTCATTTCGCTTCCTCCAGCACGCCCGCAAGTATGAGAAAAAGTAGCACCGTGACGAAGCTCAACCCATGCGAAAAAAATTCTCCTCCCAAAGAGCTTCAATTCCCTCAACTCAGTACGACCAATCCACACCCGCTCCAAACCCTCTTTCCATCACCAAATTTCCTCCCATTTTCCTCTTCAACCATCGGCAACCACCCCTCCTCCTATATCCTCCCCATCAAAAAGAGTTGGGCGATGGAAAAACCTCCCTCTCTCTACGCCCAGCGTGACAAAGCCATAGCCGGTGGGGAGGGGCTGAGACGCAGGGGGAATAGGAAGAAGATTGAAATATTGCACGCTGAAGGATTGAACCAATTTTCTCTCTCGAAAACTGCAAAATATGGGGCCCTTCCGCCCACCTCCCACTCTCACCACACGTGGAAAGTCATTGGTCGCTGTGCCGATGGGGGTGGCTAAGGCTTACGATGGGAGCTCCTCGTTTTAAGGCCTCTTCTTTACCATATCTGCGGTTCTCCTTCCGATTCCTAAGGTTTATTTCTTTCTTACGTCAATCTTCCTTCGCCGCCTCCTTCATCCTATTTTCGCCGAAATTTTTCGTTCTCCTTTTCATCTCACTTTCGGAAAAACGAAACAGGATTTCGACCTGGGCCTCGATGAAAAATACTGTGCTATGAGTTTTCTTGTGCTCGTGTTCTAAATATCATCAGATTAGAAAAAAGTCCTATAGTATGAATTTAGTGTCATTTGGATCATGTAAAATATAAATGAATACGATGAAAAGAAAGTGAAATGAAATACTCTGGTGCAAACAGATGACATAACTACTCTATTGTTTCGTATTATTCTTAGCTATGAGTTATCTTATAAATCTCGTCGGTTAGGTGCATTTATGCCCAGATACATATATTTGCTTACTTTCTCGTGACTTTTATACAATCGTCATATTACGCAGTGAATCAGAAAGTAATATAAGGTATACTTTGACGGAAGAGGAACACAAAACTTTGAAATATTGAATAATTAGCCACACTTCGTAACATCATGAATGTGAAGTTTTACACCTCAGTGCTAATTACAGGCAAATTTCCTCGAAAATCAAGGTTCATCTAAATCATAGATTTAATTTTAATTTCTAGTCGTCATCTAGTCAAATGATCCACAAATCATGAAAAGCGTTACAAATAAATTACCGAAGATAATAATTCTAGCGCGGTTTCAAACGAAAAATTTGACATAATGCCAAAATAGTCGCATTTCACAAGCTAGTGACAAGAGATAGGGTCGTTGGTTCATTCCATTCAATCTGGTAATATATCTTGACTACAAAACTTGTCCATCATAGTTGAACATGACGTGTTAGACATGAATAAATCTTCATTTTGATTTATTTAAAATAAATTGATTTAAATTTTATTTAAAACAAAACAACACCTTATTTGAGCTCTTAAAAGCCCATTTCAAATTTTAAGACGCTAATATTTTATTGAAGACTAGGAGAGTACTCATCCACCCTCAATGTATTCCGCGATATTGTTTAGTAACATTTTGAGTGTTTCACATCGTCCATTTATTAATGCGCTGAAAGTGATGTGAAAGCCTACTTTCCATTCCCCGAACTTCCGTTCCTTCATTCCCTTCAGCCTACCTTTCCTTAACAACATTCTCCTCATGATTTCTCTTAACTCTGCCATTTTCTTTTCGCTATTCCTTTCCATATTCTCCGCCCCCTTTTATCCCACATAAACTTCTCAGTCATTCTCTACAAAAAATCCTTTTATATTTCCCTTTCTCCGACTCCATCCTTCCATTTCTGACATATTTTTTCCTCCGTCTGTCGCTGTGAGAAAGGCAAAGGAGCGTATGATGTGCTTCCTGTGTTCAGAGGTGGAATTGTTCTAAACATACATATATGGGAGATCGCGCGATACACTCATAGATTCAATAATTCAACGTCGCCAGTTATCATCATATTATTGGGCAAAAAGCGAGCGAGGCAAAGGGAACGCAATCTTACTTTTTCATCCGCGGAAGGCATTTCGAAGCTAACGAGTACGTCGTGCATGCATACATTCCTCTTTTCTCTTTCTGTGTTGCTTATCAAATGGCCTATCACGCGGAATCTCTTTCCAGTCAGATGTCAAAGAGGGAATAAAGGCACAATTTGTGCATACGTAAAAATTGAATGAAATGAAACTCGCGGAGGCCGTCGTTTTGTGGAAATTCGACGTGATGACGAAAATGTTGAATAAAACTGTTTTACTGCTAAAATTAGTTTAATTACTTTTACAATTCGGAATAGTTAAATTTACGAAACTCTTTGCACTCGTAAAATTGTGTTTTATTCGATATTTTTATTCACGTAAATTGAAGGAACACCCATGTAACCAATTACTTTAATCGTCTACTAATGGAAGATGGGAATCGAAGATTGGTATTGTCAAATGATATTTCCAAACATGGAGTTTATCATTCTGATTCATACATCTAGCAGCTGACAAATAGCAGTAAACAATAGGAAACTCTCTTAACGTTTGAAGACAGTACTCCAGAAAGTTACTTTTAAAGTATAGTACTTTAATTTAGAAATCATTAGATCTAAACTAGAGATGGAGAATCTTAGACCACATCCGGCATTCTGAACGGCCTTTCCTTCACTTCCTAAAAGTAGCTCTGTTACTTTCATTCCAACTCATTATAGTTTTTCTATCTTGATAAAGATATTAGGTGACATACTACATTACATGGGAAGAAATTTCATCATAATTTAACTGAATAAATTCATAAGTATAATTTGACGTAGGAATATCTGAATGCATGCAGCATCATCCAAAGTGCGGTCTAATGACTTCACATATAGCTCAATAGACATCAACCGATGAAAAAATTTCCCCACCAAAATACCGAAACCTCCATTCTATAACCTTAAAACACAATAAGAAAGTATTAGGCTCTAAAAATAAGACTCAGTAACGCTATTACACCCAACATAAAGTACCTAACGCACCTAGCAACCATGAGCCGTTTCAAGTAAACTTCAATTCATAATAAACGATTCAAAGGGAAAAAGCCCGCCATAGATCTCGACTATGGATCCCTTCATATCCACCGCATCCTTCCGAATTACTTTCGCAGTTTTATTACACATATTCTCTTATGCGCATACGTCGTATTCTGCATCATCTCCGTTCTCCCACTCTCACCTCGTTCTCCCATAACCTCCTTTACGTAACTCCCACTCTTATCTGTACCCTTGGGACTAAGATGGAATTCACAACTCCAAGGATGGGATGGCGGCGTACTGTAGAGGGGTTGGAAGGGAATAGAGGGAGGGAAGAGAGTTAGGGACCCTTTCCAACGAACAAAAAAGGAGGCCCTGGGAGTTTACAGCCATCCTTGAAAAATTTCCGAGGAAAATCAAGCGACGGCGAAGCTTTGAAAATGGCAAAAGACTCGCTCAAACGTCGCATCTTATATTTCAGGAGTAGGTTCCGCGGTTACGAATTCGAAGCGTCGGAAAATGCTTTGGGAGAGGTCATTAGATCGAAGAACTGCTTATTGGGAGGATCAATGAATAAGAATGCGCGGAACAACAGGATAGGGTCTTCTCGGAAAGCGTAGAAATCATAAATCAAATACAAAATTGAGGAAATTAGACAAACGGAATGAAAAAATATTCTGGATGTTTTCCGCCATCACTTAGTGGTAATACATACAGACACAAAACGGTTCAATAATTTATTTAGTAAATACGTCGTAAGAAAATTAGGAATACACCATGGTTTCCTGGCTAAGAACCATCAACAGACAAATTTGGTGATGACACTAAGCAGCGATCTGCAACGCTCTGAAATTATGGTCGCTTTTGAATTTTTTGTGGCATTTTTGATAAATAAATGACTGAACCATTGTGTGTTATAGCGAGAAAAATCATCTGCGATGCTACTGAAATTTTAACGTCGTAAAATATTAGTATAGAAATTCTTATGTAACAAGATGAGGATGATTTCACGAAATCAATTTTCTATTCTAAAGATCGATTTTAACAAAAACTACATTCAATAATCTTGATTCGTTGAATATTCTCAAAATAATAATGCTAGGGTGTTCTGGTAAGGTGTTCTGTATTAGTTATAGGAACGGAAAATACAAATTTTAAACAATGATAATTCACTGATACCGAAATTTGAACTACTTTTCATTAATAATTGAATAATGAATTTCGACTAAGTATCAGTGTGGAGTCCCTAGCCTAAAAAACAAGGTTTTTACTTCATAAGATACTTCAAAAGCAAGAACATCCGAAACTGAAATCCGAATCGGGAAAGAGCAAAAGTAAATACCCCCAGACAGAGAACACTCCTTCCATCTTTGTAATTTAAATGGAGGAGGTCGCTGCAGAGATTTCCGAGAGTAATAAGAGTAAGAATAAGGAGAAGGGAAACATGATTGTAATAGAGTAAAGCTCCTTTCTGAAGCATCGGAGAGCAAGGGAAATATTGGAACATCGTAGTTTAAGAAGTTCAAAATACGGACTAAGAGAGTGAAAAAAGAAGGTTGGGAGCCATCTACGCAGAAACCTAGAAAGAGAGTCTTAAAGCTCGAGGGAAGGGAAAAAGCTTCCTTTCCGTTCTTAAGAATACTGGATAGAAAAGGAAGAAAAAGTGTTAGGGTAGAGAAGAGGGCGATAAGGAGATGGAAAGAAGCAAAGAGGATCGGATAAGAAGGGGAGGTTATGTGGGAAGGAATGGAAAAGCAGCAACGCTACTCCTCGGTGAGAAGAACCACCCTCACTCTCCCCTTTTCATGAATTTAAATTCAATTTTCCTGTACCGTTCGCTTGGGATCCTCTATATCTCCAACCCCTCTTTGCTCACCTTTTCGAATCCTCCGCGAGAGGACTACGCCGCCAGGGGGGCGGAAGATGACGTAGGGAGAGATGATAGAATGGAAAAAGAAGGAATGTTACGAGAATGAGAAATTGGATGAAAACTAAATGGTGAGGAATTTCATGATCGGGCCAAGGATACGCGAAATGCAGCGTTCGGAATAAATCACGAGACGTTAGAATAATATGAGAATAAAAGGATTCTCCCTGGGAAGAAAACGTACATTTCCGGCTGAGGAAATATATCACATGACCAATTCTGCGAAAAAGCATTAATGTTCTGATATTTAAACATTTGCATCGAGGTTCATCGCAACCTTGACAGCGGATAAAACAATAACCTGAAACGAAAATGTAAAGAATATCTCGTCATCCAGTAAAAATTCCAAGATTAGTTTCTGAGAAATGTGTGGATTTTGAGCTAATAAAAATTTAACGAGAACTTTTACAGAAAATGCAAACGCCGGAAATAGAACCGGAAAGCAACTGAGTATTTCGAGAATTACGAGGGTGTTTTAAATTTTAACATTTTTGCTTTCTTGGTATCACTGTAAACTTAAGAATAAATCGAATTGCAGGGCTCCATTAGCCCATTAAATATGAAAATCACTGTTTTTGTTCATAAATAAAACAAAGGTAAATAAAAAAGGCAAAAGTTTTCAACATATTCAAATAATCAACTATATATGAAGAATGATTTGAGCAATAAGAAACCTTTTCTCCAATAATAACCAAGAAAAGTTGGATTTGAACGTTATTTCATTTTACCATGGTCTATAGTTCTGCGTAGCCAAATCTCAATTCTATGAAAATTAACATATTCCAAAAGATACATTGCGCTTATCCAAACTGCTTTCATTTTCCCGCAACATTCGTACAAACACCGCTTGAAGGCCTTACACAATCCCATACCATCAACGAATTCAGGCTGAGACAGCACATTTAGTGACATGATGGAAAATGAAACAAAATTAAACATACTATTTTAAGTTATTTGGACATAATGATCGCTATTTTGAATAAATTCTCACTGATTATCGTTTAACAATTGGGCTTTACCTTGGGACGCTAATAATAAATTAATATAATTGAAAAATTGAGATTTTTCAATTACGTTGCTAAAAAAGTGTAAAATGTTGCTATAAGTAAAGAGGTTTAGATTAACTACTTCGAATCAGTTGTTTTAAAGATCATTTACTGGTAATTACTTCTACTTTATACTTTACTAATTACTTTAGTTTCATAAAATACCCATATTTCACAGGAATTAATGAATGTTTCACGAAATGCTTGTCCTTATGATGAGCATACATTTTTTATAACCACAAAGAAGAACAAAAAACGTGTACTTTTCCACAAAACAGGAATAAAAGCTATGAATTAGAGTTTATATTTTTGTTTAGTATCTGCATCTATTTTGAATACGTTCCGATAAACGGAAGATAATGTTTCAGATAAATCAAGACTTTCTAGTACCGATATCGCCCTATTAAGACATTTAGTACTGCATTATTTCTAGGTTACGTCCTGATGTCAGCATAATAGTAGATAGGTAAACTTTGTTATATTTATAAAGCATACGTTGGTATATAGCGCATGCTTTTTGTGCTTCTTTGTGTTTAACATGGATAAATTCCAAAAACATCACTCGTAAACTAGTTACCCTGGATAGAAGTTTATCTTTCTTTAATGAGAATTCACATCCGAGTTAACAGTCAATTACTTCGAACATTTAGAAGTAATTATTATTATTTTATAACTATTGTTATCATTACTATTTTATTATTGTAGATTTTAATTGCTTTTTAATTACGTATCAAATAATTATGCATTAACATTCATTAAATGAGAGCACTCATCAAACTTAAAAATCATTTATTTCGAAAATCTATAATCAATTATCATTATTTTTTTTATTACAATTAAGTTATTATTATTTTATTTTTGTAGATTTCAATTATTTTCTAATTACGTAACAAATAATTAAACACTAACACTCATTAAATAAGAGAACTCATCAAACTCATCACAACAGGTGAAGAACGCAAGCAAACATACCAGCAAACAGAATCAATTGTAACCGCAAAACAATCGTGGGGAGGAGTGGCGCATCAATTACCCTTCCGAGCAATTCGCTCATAAAGGCCCTTTACGGAAGCTCCGTTCGCGCCTCGTAAATGGGGAAAGAGAGGGAGAGTTTGGCGGAAGGTCGCCCCACTTAAAGGGATGTGGCGCAGGCGCAAAGTGTGGAGATGAAGTGAGTACGGGTCAGGGATGGGAATTTTAAGGGGAAGCCCCAAGGCCGCGCGTCTCAGCCGACGCCATTCATTAAGGCCGTCTCCCATTTACTCCGTCGCCCCCTCTTTAAGGCATGCGCTCTTAAAACAAGCTTCCCCTCATTCCCATCTCAGCTGTAAGGACTCTCTTCCCCTACCGAATGCCTTGATTGCTTCTCGGTTTCCCATTAGTTAGTCTCGCAGGGAGTCTGCTGGAGGCAAGGCTGCGGAAGCGGACCGAATTGCGTTATTGACCCTGACAAAGGATTAGTTCGCGCCCTTCGATTAAATCAGCCGATTCGCTCGGATTTCATTAACCGCTTTGGATGTGAACTTGAGGTAGGGATCCTTCGACCTTGATACAAATTTTCGAAACGAGTGCACGTATTCAAGTAATTTTGTTACCTTCAAAAGCATTCTACTTAGGTTAACGAAACGATTACATTCCTTTTCCTTTGTACTTCGTAAACGTTGACTTATTCGTACGCGGTCAACACGTCATTAAGTGCAACCTGATGATTTTCTATGCGACCTAATAATTTCTTTCCCGGGCGGATGACAATCGCGGACTTTCGATGGAATGAGGCCCCTCATCTCTGATAAAAACCATGTTTCCAAATGCTCTTCGATTTATTTCAAGTTAGCGAGATCTTTCCTCGAAAATAACCAATATCCTTGATGTTAACATATAATTATAGACAGGTGTAAATCGTATTCTGCAGAAAAAAACACCAAATTTTATGAAATATTATTCTAAAAAGTGCACAAATACCTCAAAGATGATTCGTTAATTACTAAAATGATAGCTATCGGCGTATAGATGAAAACATGAAACAAATATCACTGTTATTTCTATGAAACGCCTTTTATGAACGGCATTTACTCTCACGATATTTGTTACCGATGTTTACAGGAACTAACCGGTGAAAAGAAAGAAAAAATACTATGCAAGAAATGTTTAGCTGGAATATTTTGCGGAGCCTTTCTGTATGTTCAGCTATCATAAGTTATCGGATGCAATTCCTGTAACTTTAGGTAAAGCAAAATATATAGAAGTGCCCTATTCAATACATGAAAATGGCATTTTAGGAAGCCGTAGAAGACATCGATGTGATCTTACGTACGTACATTTTCTAAAATAAGTCATTACTTTGATAGATAGCGAAGAGAAATTGTATCTCATATGAAAAATACGGATGCAAAATAAGTATCAGTAGAACACGCATAATGTGAATTGCTTATTCTCCTTTCAAAATAATAAAACAATACAAGATTTAGTGGGGTATACATGGCAGAAAAAAGAACCAAAGTAGTAATATTCTCATCAGATTGAATAACTATGAATTCGCCTTCATTTACATACACATGCACGCATATATACTAGTAAGGATATTATACGTAACACGTACAAACAGCTTGGATGCTACAAAGCGGGATACCCAGGGATCCGAGGGCGGCACGTGATAAAAAGTAAGGAAACGCGTGGGGGGAGGGGCACGGAGAAGGTAGCAGGGAAATGTGATGGGTTACGAGATGGAAAAAGGGGAATATATAGAGGAAGAGAGCGAAGGGACGGGAGAAGTGGGTGACTTTGGCGGCGGAGAAAAAGGAATTGAAAGGGGAGAAGGGGATTGGATGGCGACAAAGGCACGGGGGGAGGCATCAGCCGATATTCTCGAGGAAAAAGAGGAGAAAGGACCGCTTTTGGGATGCTGAGAGAGAGGGAAAAACTGTGCCGAATATTGGAGACAGCGGTAAACAAGAAAAAGAGAGGAGACGGTGTATCGGGAAGGAGCTGATGAGGAGGGGCCGGGCTAAGTGAGTGCCAGAGATGGATGCGCTAGATGGGCTCGAGTGGAAGCGGAGAGAGAGAGATCCGTCTCGGAGAATGAGAGAAATATACGCGAGGGGAGGGAATAAAAAAAGATTTGGAAAGATGCGAAGAAGGGGGAGGTTAGGTGGGAGGCGATGGATGAAATTACATTCGTCGGCTACACTCGACTTCATGGCAATAACTTCCCAGCCTCTCCTCCCGCATCCCGGGAAAAAATACAGTGTAAGCGATCCTCTCCAAGTTTCGCAAAAATTTCGAAAAATAACTTTGTCTCCGCTGCCGCTTTTTTCCGACGCTTTTTTATTCTAATCCCGGAAGGGATGGGAGAAAAGATCGCGTCGGATAGGCGAGGGGAAATAATAAGAATAGAAAGGTGAATGGAGAAAGGTAAAAAAAGGAGGTTCGCTTAGGTGGGCCGTTCAAAGAGTCGATATCGAACCAAGACACGATATGAGTTGGAAAAAGTCGTGACGAGGGATATATACCTGCATTCGAACACACGGGAATGAAAGGAGAGGTTCCCTGAATTGAAAGGAATTGAGAACGTGCATCGAAATCCCTGCAATTTCTTACGACATAACTTTTCTGCCGAAGTAATCTGAGATCGAATAAAAAGTAAAACATCCAACTATGTATTCAATCGGATCAAAACTTCTACATAATACTGACTTTTCTTGCTGTATTATGTACATGTATATGTTATCCTTGCACAAAGCTCAAGAAGAAATAATTCATATCAAAGCTAATAAAATGTTAATAACATTTCAAGAGTCTCAATATATTGAAAATCGTGTCTTTTTTTCTATTCTTTTTTCATCAATTTAAAACGACATATTTAAGTCCGGCACTAAAAAATGAGAAGTTTTCCAGAAGTATTGCTTATTTACATTCAAGTATATACTCTTTATACTTAAAAATCTGGCATTTAGAATACTGAAAAATATGTAAAATCTTTGAAAAGGAGTATGAAAAGTTGAAGTTTGCCAATTGCGTATGATGAATAAAAACTACGAAAACTAGGTAACAGAGAAAGTTGAATGAATTTTCTTATGAATTCATCATCAACTTTATGCAAAGTTGAGGAATGACAAGAAATATGGGTTATTTTCCAAACTCAACCATAATGAAACTTGATAAGAGCACAAATATTAAAATGTTAAGCCACAAAAATTGTATAAATTAATGGCGTGTATATAAAAAATGTAAAATAAATTATATGAGATACATTTTTCCTTCAATTTAATCCAGCATTGCCACTGAAAAATTTTAAAAAAGGTTTGCCTCATAGAAAGGTATTAAAATATCAAATATGACCTAGCTCTTTTAACTACATCTGGAAATTTTCGTAAAAAGATATAATGCAACATTTCGAAAAAGCTCCTCTTTCAGAAACTTAGTCATAACCGAGTATTCTCAAAAACATAAAATATTTCTTTGGTAAATTTTCACAAAATGCTAAGGGTTTTAAGAATTTTAAGAATTATCTAAGTATCGCCATGAAATTCACTTAAAATACTTTCTGCGTTTCGTCGAATCTAAGACGCTCACATGTGATACCTCTTTCCTTGTTCCATCAATAACCCTCATACAAATGCGTAATCTGAATATACAACATATGACAAATAGAACACAAACATTAATAACCTAGAAGAAACAACAAAGTTTAAACGTACGTAAAAACATCCTGAGAAAACGAATAGCGTAGCGGATAGGAATCAAGAATTCCAAAAATATATAGATAGGACCGTAATGCGTACCTCGACTGTCAGAACTAATACGTTTGATGTCGTAGAGAATATATGGAAAAGAAGAGGGCGGGTTGTCGGGGACAGGAGAGATATTCGAGGTCTCCATAGTAACAGCGACGGATGGTGTGACGCGTTCTACTTGGATCCAATCTCACCCCATGCCATGCTGAGGCGCCATTTCCAACAGCCTCTCATACCCGAGCACAATATCAGCCCTCTCCCCCGTCTCTTCTCCAAATCCCTTGCAATCCCTCCGCCCCCGTACCACTACGGGTCGAGAGCACCCGCCGGTGAAGAAGGTGGAATGAAAAAGAGGGGAGAGGATAGGGGGGAGTAGGTTCAAAGTCTTCCTTCACAATGTTACAAGCCCAAGCCTCATTGGGCCTCCTCCACAGCCTCCCGCCACGGAAATCAATCACAGTGGAGGGAGAGGAGATTCTCGTGTTCCACGCAGACACTCTAAGATTTGCTCGCAATAACAATCGACCGACTTCGCCGAAAACCGCGTACCACTTATCGCTTCTCTCCAGGGTGATTAAGGTAAGAACTCCCTTATTCTCTGCGGGAGGAGAGTGAGAGTTGGAGGCGATGAAGACGTCGCGAGATAACTGGCTTTGAGTGGATGGAGGACTGCCGATTTCGTCGTCGAATGCGGTTGTTATTTTACAATCATGAGTAACGACTGAAAACGATCAGTAAAAGAGGGTGGTGATAATTCACCGAAGAAGAGCTCTCTATTTCTTTCTTAATATTTCTATTCCTAAAGACTATTTTATTCGAAAACATCTCCTAGGCGAATAGAATAGTATAAATAAATAGAATTAATTCCTGCGAAAATAGCCCATTCTAACACAAATACCCATTTTAAAACAAATATTCATCTTCATTACCGAGCATGCTAAGTTGTGATTTAAATTCAATTTTTGAACATGATAGGAATGATAGAATGAAATCCTACAAGAATAAAATGATTATCATCCTTTCAATAGTATAATTACTTACAATTCTAACCTGCTAATAAAATGCGAGTAGAATAACATGGCTTGAAAAGATATATTCATATATTTCTTTAGATCAGCTTAAATACCGTTCTTTTTTCTTCTTAATTCTTATTTAGAACCGTGATCCATGTTTACCCATCTCCATAATTTGTAATAATCAAGTAACCTTTTCTAAGATATTTATTCTTTATATTTTTTAACATTTATGCTTTATTTTCAGCTAACTTTTCTTTAAATTAGTTATTGAATGTTATGTTCAATGAGTGGAATCCAACCTGTGGTTGTTTCTGTATTTATAAATTGGAAATAAAGGTTAACTACAAAATTATTATTAGGTTATATTATTAATTTGATGCAATTATTGTAATTCTTTGATTCATTTAGTAATATGATTTATTATTTTTCTTTTGTTTACGTTGTTTATATATTTGAATGATTTTTTATAAACATACTGTATTTATAATTTTATAAGTTAAATGTATAGTATGATTTTTCTATCAAAGCTGAATAAAGATTCGAATTTAAAACCTCAATCATTATTTTTTTTACAAATTTCAATTTCCTCGAAAAATTATTCCGCAACTTACTTCACATCGATATATTTCTCATGAATCAAATGAGAACAGAACTTCTCCTACTTATGTATTGATACTAGTTATGCATATAACCCAGTTAACCCTCTCCTTTGGTAAAACAACGGAGCCACACTACGCCTTCGCATAAGCAAACCCGCCTTGAAGACCTGATCTTCACCGATGACTCCCAAAGGGACGACCGAGATGTTTATCTTAGAGAGAGAAAATTAAGCGGCGCGAAAAGTGGAACATGGCGTGCGTAAGGGAGCGAGAGAAGGAAAAAGAGGCGAGGGAGATAAAAAAGAATACTTTTCCATTTTTTCATTCTAGCCTCTTCTCCCCGATGAAAGCTATCTCTCTTTTACCTCATCCATCTGAGAAGAGACCCTCGCGAACTCACGCACATACGCGCAGCGAAAACTAATCAATCAAAAGAACATCAAAAACGGTGTTCGAGACGCCAAACAGTTCCATCCATTTTCCCGGAGACGACGCGAGATAAGGGAGGGATGAAATATGTACAGGTGGGCGAGTGAAAAGAAGAATTCTTTTGTGCATGTTCGATTGGGTATTGATGCGGTGGTGGATATTACCCCGTAATCTAGTCTCAGCCAAGGTTGATTGGACTCATATATCTTACGGGTTCTCTTGGGAATAGCGAAAGTGTTGAGAGATGTGACAAAGTATCCGAATATCGATTAATGAGTCGAAAAGATACGATGTATTGACTCTTAATTTCGCCACACGATTTCATATTACTTCATTACAAAGAAAATACCCTAACGTTTTATTTTAAGTCTTAGTTCACCTCTTTTGCATATCATCATCATTACAGGAGACAAAATCTGGAAAATTGAATGGGCTAGCCTGTACTTTCAGTTAATCCATTCCGTTAAGTTACGAAATTTTAAGAATTTTAGCCTTCGGGACATAAATAAACGATTTTGACGAAAACGTTCGACTCTAAGCTTGAAAATATGAGCTAAGAAAATCCAAGAAGATCTCATAATATAACCAATCGGATATATATGTCCAATGAACATCTGAGAGACAAAAACTATTTCGGTAAGTAAAAGATACCTCCTACGCATTGGATAAGAAATAATGAGTTTTGAATAATCTGAAGAGATGGAAACAGCTAGACCCTCACTCTGACCAATAATTTTTTATATACGTTTATAGACCTTTATATGTAGACTTCATAGAAGGAATTTTTAATTGATAAGAAAAAAATTAAATATCTTAATTTTGAATATTTTCGTGTTGTCTTTCTGTATCTGTAGTCCAAATAATCCATCACTACTATCCTGCCATTAAAGCAATATCTGAGCTTGTAAAACCTTTGGGAACATAATTCACCATGCTGTCACTAATTAAGAATTCAAATTCGAGAATTAAAAACATCGAGTGCATCGCCCTTCAAAACAACGCGGCAATACAGTAATGAAAGGAAAGTAACTGCGATTCAGAATTCACCACTTCGTGTGAGTGAAAGGAACACTCGCGGCATCACTTAGAATCGTCTCAATGTTAGCGTACCTCTCGGATCAATCTCTGCAGGAGCAAATATACGTAATAAATTGCATTCCCGCGATGCGCCACTCTCTTCCTATCTCTTTTATCGCAGATACGGCAAATTATACTAAACAGATAAGAACAAAATATTCCTCGGAGAGGGAGGCACGACAAAAAAGACCATCTCTCTCTGAATATTATATATGGCATACACTATTTATAGAAAAGCGAAGGATTCTCTTCGCGAGGATATGAGTTATAGAGTGGGAAGATGGAATGTCTCGTGGTAGGGCGAGTGAAAGAAAGGGCCTCGGGAGCACCCACCCCTCGCGCACCACTCTTCTTCGCCCTCTGGTGCTGCCCCAGGGGGGCGGGGGGACCACATCCACCCCCTTCACTCCTTGACGATCCCTCCAGCCCCCAGGCGGATTAGCTCGACATTGCAGGCAGATATCTGGAGGCATCGGATGTAGTGGGTGGATGTAAGAGAGGGAATCCTCCCCCTTTTTCCCATATCTGGAGAAGAGGGTGCGATCGGCGGATGCGTGATGCCGAAGGAAAGAATCGTACGTATGTGAGGGTTGGGTGGGGACTGTGCGGGATGAAGAAGAGAGACACAGGGAGAAAAGGATGGCAATTCCAGAGTTCTCGAAGTGGTGAAAATATTACGTCGCGAAATTTGAAATTCGATAAAGAGCGCACGAGCGCTTTTTGTCTGTTTGTCGTCGTTTTGATTTACGACACGGCACCGTATAAATTTGCGAATATACGTTTTCGGATGGAGATCAAACTGGTGAGGAATCCCAAATTGTGCTTCGAAACATATAGTAGAAAGTGTAGGCGGATGATATTGAGATGGAAGAATCGACGGTACTCAATACATTCTTCCAATAGTTTTTAGAGACAGGTTAAGTTTAAAATTTCCCAATATATTACACACGAAAGCCAAAAATGAGAATTCAAGCTATCAATTATATACGAAAAATATGAAAAAATATTAATCGAATAGGTTATTTCTTGAAAAACATCCTAATTTGAGGATTCACCGTCATTCTCGCAATACTGCATGTAGAACAAAATCTTGATATTTTAAACTTACGACGAATTATCCAAAAAGTAATCAGAAACCTTTATTAATTATAGTGATTTTATCCAGAAAAGACCTGAAATGGAAAATTCACAGTCACTTAAAATGTTAAGTCAAGGTATTAGCAATCTTCTAATGACCTCTTTAAGTCTTAAGATCTTTACCAAATATTCACGTTATCATATACTCGTATCTTTTTATTACGAGACTGAACAAATTTCTTATTTAAAACTTAAGTATTGAAGGAATAATAAAAATAAATATATAGTGAAACTTAATAGAACCACTTATTTCAATGTCTACAAAAAGGTATTGACATAGTTGAATATTTCGTTCCGAATATGGAAACAGTTCTCGTTCACTTCCAGTACGGACAGATGAAGAAATGTAACCTTTAATAAGCGTTTTAAATAAAATAATTCATTCCTATTAACAAATCCCTAATAATATAATCTTATTTTCCAATATTTTCGGAACTTAATCATTGCCGCCAGGTCCTCCGCCTACCTTCAGTGTAGCTTTCCAATTGTAAATCAATAATAAAGTACGTAATATTTGCAATTTAAAATCTACTAAACTATACACAACACACCAGATAAACGATGAACATTTATGCACCATGAAAACTCGATAAAAACAACTAGAAACACTAGACACTAACACAGATCAATAATAAAGTATGCAATACTTGCAATTTAAAATCTACTAAACTATACACAACACACCAGATAAACAATGAACATTTATGCACCATGAAAATTCGAAAAAAACAACTAGAAACACTAGACACTAACACAGATCAATAATAAAGTATGTAATATTTGCAATTTAAAATACACTAAACTATACACAACACACCAGATAAACGATGAACATTTATGCACTGTGAAAACTCGAAAAAACAACTAGAAACACTAGACACTAACACAGAGCCCACCCGATCGATCCGGCACGCATGCGGCATTCCAGCTCTCAATACACACGGAAAAATTCCGACAAGAAAATTTATTGCAGACTGCAGCATCCAAATCGAATGAAGGGATGAAAAATGAGGAAGGTGATGCCTAGGAGCACGGACGCTGCCAATGAACTATGAGCGTAAGTATAACTTTCAGGATGCCATAAATAAAAACGCTCGCAAAAGATATTGGCAATGAAAAGGCGCGAGTGGGAGCGAGGCTAGAGAGAGGTAACATATATACCTACATTATAGGAAGAGAGTGAGAGGCTATAGACGTGAAGGGAGTTAGGAAGGAAAAAATGCAGAACTACTTCACATTCGTTTCTCATAAATTCCAGCCCGCCAACGTGTCCCCCCGACTTCTCTCTTCAGCCCTCGCATCCGTCATCCCTCGATCCCACACATACGACACCACCCACGCTATCTGCCACTCCCTCCGCACACCTCCGTCCCTTTATTCCACACTCCTTTCACTCTTTCCTTATCTTTTCCTTCTTATAACGTCCCTTTCTCCGAAAATCCCCTTTTCGCCAAGATTCCCCTCTTCCGTGCTAGTATCTACATTTCGTTTTACTTCGGTAGAGGGAATAGGTACTCCTCTCGATTGCGGCCGAGGTCAAATTGGACTCGAATTAGATGCTTATGCCGTTGTATACCCAGTTTCGGGAAATAAGAATTCTTTTCTCCGACGTGTATGAAATATGCCTATGAAACGGGAGGGGGTTTGGCCATTGTAACGCTGGGAGAAATTCTCGACTGCCGAAGAAATATTTTTCCAACGTAGACTTCCTTCGCGATCCCGAAATTTTTCGGTCGCTACGAACATGGGAAATTCTCTCTGGAAGTACTACTTATTGCATTCCATACATAGCCGTATTAGCTGGGAATTACGAACTGCATGTACAATAAACGATCCACTTTCCGAATAGCTTAAGTTTTTCGGCTGATTTTTCGGATTATCCACAACTCTCGAAATTTCACGACTTGCAATTTGTGAATTTCAATAAATCATGATCAGTAGACACCGTGGATCACTACGATTAGAGTGAATTTTCACGTAGAATGGGCATCATCCGTTTTCCACAAAATTTAGTGAGACACGAGGTTAGGAATAAAAAAAAATTAAATTCAAATATCACAAGAATGATACTTAAATTTCAATTTATATCACAGTTTAAAACATAATAAACATCAGTTTCATAGCATTAAAGATGAAAAAATATTCGCTAATAGTCAAATTATAACTTACATCGGTGATTATTCACAAATTGCCTTACATTAACTTAACTCTAATTCATCGGCACAGTAAAAATATATTATGCTACCGATTTAAATGCTTAAAAAGGAAATATTTGGACGAAATGGAAATAATGCTGTTACAAAAATCTATTTTAGGTGAAATCTATGGCAACCTTCAAAAACTTGCTAAGATCATTCGCTCGGAAAGAGAAAGGAATAGTACGCAGAAAAGTTATATAGAAAGAAGTCGAGAGAGATTTCAAACCAGAAAGATCTGTGCTCGTATCCCGTACGTTACCTTCCATTTCAATTGCCTGCATTATTGAACATCATATTCCTAATTTAACTATACTGAGAGTTTTAGTACTCGTAGTAAGTAACTAAGTTAATGCGAAAGACTTTAATGAAACTTAAGGCATTCAATAAGCGTGGGAGAGCCCCGATTTAAATGCATCCTTTTGACACAAACAAGGATCGATTAAAAAGCATAGCCTAAATATCCCCTTTATAACTTAAAAATCCTACATTTGGTTTGTAACAGTTTTCCTGGCCATCCTTTCCACGGCCAATCCCTTCACTCGCTGCAAATTTCTAACATTTACCTAGATCTTGTAATCTAACCTTGGTCTTCCTATTATTCCTCACTTTCATCATTCCCTCTAATAACGTTTCCTGCAGAATATCTTTCCTTAAAGAGTACCGTAATCCGCAAATATATTCCTCTCATCTTTCCATAAAAAATATCATAGATTTTCCTCTCTGTTACAGCAGATCTACGATTATCAGAATATTAGTCAGACAAAACCAAAATTTCAGCCCGAATTAGATACGTCGACAAAGGTAGTATTAAACCCACCAGTCCAAGCCGCATCACAGTCTACCTAATTCCAACCCAGGGCAGTCTTCAACCACCCACCTCGGAGCAAATGCTTCCACCCCACTACTTCCAAACGCCCTCCAAAAATGTCCTTCAACTTCAAAAACACACGCGTCCTCGCCTTATTTCTCTTACTCTTCCTCCCTTTCTCTCACATGCCAGTCACCATAACCACCTTCCCTCCGCTGCCAAGTCATCACAGACAGAAAAATAAAAACTGTAACAGAGCTTCTACCTCCGACCTTCCTCTTATCCCTCCCGATCCGCCTCCCCCGACACCCATCTCGAGAAAAAAAACTCCATCTCCCAATCCCCGTCCTCTCCCGCATCCATTCTCCGGGAATATATATGGAATATAAGACACCTCACCCTCTCACACGCTCCCTAACCCCTCTTCTGCACTCTATACGACGAATATTTTATACACACTGTGTTATAGGAAGAGAGGGAGAGAGGCAAAGACATTTTATGTGGAAATCCAGCACAGCCTCCTCACGCGTCTATTGTACGTGCGCGTACATTCGCCGCGCGCGCGCACGCATGTGCGAATGTACGCGAGCGCGCATGGGCGTCGGTGAGCGAATAAGTTGGGGGTTTTTCGAAGGCAATTTCCCACTTACTCGAGGGTTTTTATTCCCTGCGAAATTCACCTTCCAGACCTCTCGTGAAAATAAATGTGAAATATTGAACGAGATGGAAGGCGTGCATGATGGAATTGATGAATAACTTTGAATCGAATAAACCGATTGACGAAAGAAATTATTCATATCAATTTAAGGGCTGTATGTATCCTAATTAGCAAAGCAGTAAAAGTAGCACACGAGAAAGAAAATGATGAAGATAAGATTGCTAACTAAAGGAGTTCTTCCTTTTTTCGTATATTCATTCCATAACACAATTCTATTTTTGTCTAAAGAAACGAAATGTTCTGCTACCTCTTATGACTTAAAAAGTCTAGCTTAAAGCAGAATAACAAAAATGGAACTCCCTTCCAGGAAAAAGTATAGGAATGGATGAAACAGAGTAGAGTATCAGCAGTTTTCTAATTTTCTGATAGCGTCAGAGAGAAATTTGTGAATCTTAAACTGATTATGATGTTAAAGGTATGCTTAATCTATATTAAAGTCCAAGAAAGACAAACACTAAAAGCGGCCTGAAAAGATGGCTTGCCAACAAATTACATACGAAAGGATATCGAATAAGATTTCACTGTGATATTTTATAATGGCTTAGTAATTGTTGGTAAAGCCCATCCCCACGAAGCAAATTTAGCTAATTCCTACAAATAGACTATTTAGAAAAGAGGAATACAAAGGAAAAATTTAAAAGGCAGAATTATACTATCTTAAAGTGGTACGTAAAATACATTCGATAAATAGCACAGTAAAGGTAAAATAGAATGGGAAAATCACATTAAATCCGAGCTAAGAGCAAAAATTTTACTCTTAAAATGGATGAGATCGATTCGTCTCCTTAAATTCTTAGATGATACTAATAATTTAATCGGCTTTACGGGGAAAAAAAATGTAAGATACCATACTGTTTAAAGCCTTCCAATGTCAAAATTCAAATTTAGAAGTATTTACACATAAATTTGTCTCTTGAAGATTATCATGAAATATTTATCATTGTCATAAATCATATACTTAAACTGTCTTCGCTTGTTAGAAAAGCAAATAGTTCGACAAGCAAAGAAAATTCAACTACATGAGAGACGAAAATCTTGAATTTTTGCATCCTTCGTAACAAAAAAGACACATTTTCTACGTAAAAACTTCATTACATTAATATACGATAAGCACTGGCATCTTGTACTATACGATATATATACTACGATACGATACGTATACTTCACGACATTAATATGACATCCGCCCTTAAATGCCAAAAACCCTGCTTAAGAACATGCATTGTGACACCGCATGAATAAGATAGAAAAATAAAGTGGTCGATGAAGGATGAATGTGAGGAGAAATATGCCGGTGTGGCTGCGAAAGGTATCGCAGTAGAAAGAGGAGCTAATCTCTCCCCTTACGAGGCGTCATTACCGCGCGACCCCAACCGACTGGATCCCGAAGACACCTCCTCAAAAAATGCGGGTCTTTCCCCTTCCCTCTCTTATCTTCCTCCTTCTTCACATAGCGCCCGGATGGAATGCGGGAGCTGGATGTTAACCATCCGCACCCGCTCCTTCCTTCCGCATCTCAAGAAAAAAACCCACTCGCAAGCACTTTACACATTTTCCGCCTTTCTCACGGTTACCAATGACAACCCTCACCTCACCTCCTCCTTTCCTCCGAACAAACTGAACTATGGCGGAGAAGGAAAAGAAGAAAAAAAAACCTTACGGAAAATGCTTCCTAATATATGCTGCCTCGCTGTTCTATTCTAGAAGAAAGCGAACATATAAATTTATACATCACTGTAAAACTGTAATTTGCCATTTTGTAAGAGATTGAAGAAATTCGGTAAAAATACGAAGTGAAGTAATATCATTGAAACACCACACAATCTCTAGAGTAGCATCATTCAATAATCAGAAGGAAAGTTACGACTGATGTAGCAACAATATACACCAAAAAATGCTAGAGAAACAGGAACTATAGAATTAAATGTTGAAGTTTCAACAAATGACACGGAATTTCTATTGAAAGAATGCCAGCAGAGCATTACACACAATGGAGATATTAAGGCTATAGAAGAAACTCTTAATATCAAAGATATATTTTCTCAGGTCTGATTCGTATATTTCCGTTGAATACATAAGGTAGAGCGATTAGAATTTACTTTATCGAGCTTAGTATATATATTACAGCAATAAAATTTTGATATACTCTCAATCAATAGATAAGAGAAATAGGGATATACTCAACTTTAAAGAGGTAATTTAAGGTATATACTACGCTCGCGAGGTAACGCATATTTAATAAAACTATAAATTTCAGATATTACCATAGATAATATTTGATGATAATACTCATTGATATTCATACAATGTTTTCGCATTTTCATTGCAGCAACTAAAACACGTCTCGCAAAGACAACGCAACACAACCATTTTATCATCTTCGCAACTACACATCTACAGAACTAGGCCTCTCAATTTTTCTTCCCCACAGCCTTAGCCTTCAACAAATGAAACGAAGGAAACTTGTCAACAAAAAAGACTCGCTCTGCCAATCCGTAAAAATTCTTCGTAAAAAGCTTTTACGGAGGAGAATAATGCATGCTTGTCAAGAACAGCCATGTAAATTTCTCGAACCTTTAAAGCATTGCTCGCCCCAATGGATATGCTGGAATAGCATTCTATCCCGGACCATTATTTCCACCTCTACTCCCATCCCGCCTTCCTTCAATTCCCCTCTTCCCATATTTCCCTCATGAGCGATAACTTAAGCGAAGGGTTATCGCCTTCGAATGCCTTCGCTTATACAACCTAACCATTAGCCCCCCTGAAGTCGTCAGAGGATGGGGATAACCTCTTCAGCATCGCCTTCCCCTCCTCCCCAAACGCCCACGATAACTTCATCCACTTCCTGAGTAACGGAGGAAAAAAAATATAAATGTACATCTATACAAACTTCGAGAGCATGGAGACCGAAAATGTTTGACGTCAAATGCAGAGAGAGAGAGACTTACTCGCGTGACTATTTTCCCCATTACTAGAGCTCGCGACGGATAAAATGGTCGGTTCTGAATGGAAGTACGTTTCCAGGCTTCACATACGTGTCTGAAGAGTGTAAAACTCGAGCTTAAAATGTGAAAATTCGAATCGCGAAAACTTTTTGGAGCTCCATGCATGATATCCATGCCACTTTTCGGCGGCGAATGCAATGAAAGTTTAATACGAAATTAAATTGCGCAGAATACACCGTCGAACATCTGCATATAACTTTTCGTATCCAAAATCTCATATTTAACACGGAACATGAGAAAAATATATTTCGGTGAGGAAAGATCTCTACTCTCAGTAAAGAACTCAAGATCTCTACTCTCAGAGAATAACTCCTCATAAGTAGCCTCTAATAAAATTGAGTTTTACAAACACACCGTCATATAGTTGATACAATTTAATAATATACAATAAAAGTAACTTAATTCTACGGTTATTCTGTATATTTTAATCCAAAAGTCTATTTATGGCTTTATGTCGAAGGCTGTAAATGATTAATGAAAAGAAGTTAAAGAGTAATGATGATGAGGAAATATGGGGAAGTGTGGATAATAAATTCATAAAATTTTCATAATCCTTTACAAAGTTAGTCGTCAATTCACCATAATATTTGCGACATAAAATTCCTAAATAAAATATGTATTTCCAAGCAATGTAAAGATTTCCCTGTATCAGATTACCTTAGTTAATAATCTCTAAACTTATTAGCCAAAAAATCGTAATATGACGGACCAATAGTGAAAGACATTTCTCAGAAAAGAGAAGTCAGTAACCATTAAAAAAATATCTTTTGATAAAAGTCACGAGGAAAAACAACATTCAGCTGAAATATTTCTTAACAAGCAACAATCTAAACTTAGGAGCAAATTAAAATACTTAGTAATTTTAATTAAGGATTTTAAAATCTATTTCATTGAACTGAGGAAATAGCAATAGCTTAATTAATTTTTTATCGAAAAATAACTTCACCTGAAATACTCAAGATTAATATTTCCAGCACAAAACTGAAAGCAACTTTTAATATAGGAATACCATTCCAATACCAATCATTCCGGAAATCTCAAAAGGACCTCAAGCCCATTATAGTCATAGGGGTAGACCTACATGAGCAAGGCGGAAAATCGTATTCCTTTTTGAATAAACATCCTCTTGCTATCATTTTCCCAGTTCAGTCCATCAAAAAAATAACAAGAACCAGCTTGAAAGAGAAAAGTTTAAAAGAAGCAGAAAAGACACGTATCACTCAGTACTGTAATGAAGGACTCAGAAAGATGATAAAATAAGCAAATCTGTCATCTTCGGGGCACCCCCAAGATTGAGAGATGGAAGGAAAAAAGGCCCTCCTCTTACGTGGAGGTCATTGTGGAGAGTAAAAGAGAGAGAACTGAAAGAAAAATGAGAGAGCGAAAGAAAAGGTTGATTCTGCGAGATAGCCTGGTTGAGGGAGCTTAATGCTCTACCAAATGGGAACACCCCTTAAGTCCTTTCAGAAAAGGTACCTAAGGAAGGAAGCTGGGGCCAACGCTAACTCAATATATTTTGTGCCTATTACATTCACTGCTTGGAAAATTTACGCAGTAAAAATTGGTGAGGTGTTCTAAATAAAACGAGAACGATTCCGATATTTCGAGCTAAATACTGGTGGTTGATAAAAATTACGCAAAATCCTTTTTATAATGGTTCCAAAAAAACAAAAAGTCGGTGTTTATAACTCGTAAAATGTAAAATAAATAAATAAATGAATGTGGTAAATATGTAATTTGGTTATTTGATATGTACTAATATTAGGCAATATTACCGAAAAACAGTCGGTGTTTATAATTCGTAAAAAGTAGAATAAATAAATATATAAATGCATATAAATAAATATAAAATACATATGTAATTTCATAATTTTTATTTTCAACAAATACTAGACAATAATACCGAGAAACAATAACTAGTAATTGCAAAAAATATAATTGCACTAGTGAAAATAGAGATTGAAAAATCCAAGGATTATTTCTTCGCTAAATTAGGGAAGGAAAATACTATTACCCTAATATTAAGTACTAGCTGCTTGCTGACATCTATCCAGCTTCAACTATCACAGATCTCTTCTTAAAAAGAATTAAACATATAGTTTTGACGTAAGTTGGAACTAATAAAGTCTTATTTTGTTCCCGTTGACAATGGGCAAACAGTTATCGTCCAAATTAACTAACAACTAACTCAAACTATTGACGTAATACTATTCTATAGCAAATTTTAAAGCCATTTTCCATAATAGATCACGGTTAATAAACAATCACGTAAACACGACGAAAAACAGCTTCAGCAGCTTCCAAATAGCAAATCGCGAGGTGACCCTAAGCATTACACACACCCCCAAACCTCACCAAGCAAACTGAAAACAACCCCACAAAAATAAAGCTGTTTTCGGCACACAAAATTTACACCTTTGAGGAGAGCATTTCGATAAAAAGCGAACGCCGCATGATGGAAGACGGCAAACACGGGCCATCGCGCTCGTTTCCTGTGAGCGATGCTCCTGGCGTATACGTGAGGGCTCCAGGATTATTTTTTTCCACATCCTGCCTCGCATATAACCACGAGGTGGGGGTGGTTGAAAGGATTTCGAGAAGACGGAAAAAGAAGGCAGTGTGCACACTGGCAGCCTATAACGAGGTCGTTACCTCACGTGAGTCCCTGATCGCGAGGTAAAGGGAGGAGAGAGAGAGGTCGGCATCCACGGAGCGCCTTCGAAACGTAATCACCGTGCCGCAAACAGCTATTGGAGGAGGCAGTCCCCTTCCACAAAGCCTTACCCTTACCGGGACCCCTTTAAGAGAGAGAATCCTTTTCTACAGAAGGGCCCGCATCCTACTCCACCCACGCGAAAAGCGGGGGAGGGAAAAAGAGTATTCACAAAGGCCTTCCCTGGAAAGACTTCCTCCATTGGCGGAGTAGGAAAACGCAGGGGTGGGCGAGGGAGGGACAGGTGAGGAAACTCAGGTGTTCTCCCAGAGTCAAGGACTCCGCAAGCCATTCTTTACCCCCAGAAAACCTTCCCCCTTTCCGATCCCACCCACCGCCCTTTTTCCCTCTCTCGAAGTCTATGTATTCTGGCAGCGTAGAGTTTCCATACATCGGGAAGGAAAGCTGAGACGATGGCGCTGGTAGAATTTTCTTTGAAGTGAAAAAGGAGGGGGAAAAAATTCTCGACAAAGACGGAAGGAAAAATCATTGAAGGACGCGGAACGAATCTGCGGAGGAACGGAAAAAATAATAATTTCCGCAACAAGAAGGGTATTACGAAATAATAAGCTATCGGAATAGCAAATACGTTCGTTTTCCGAGCCTTTTCCTTTAATCCGATTATGTAAATAACAGATGACTTAGAATGGGCTTTTCTTCTAGTGTATTTCTCTTAGATCCCATTAACGCCGTTATAATGCGGGGGTTATATAAACTAACAACCGATGAAACAATCCATTTTTAATGTTTTTAGACCTAAGTGACGCATATTAAAAGACATGAAATGCGAAGTTTTTTTTCGTTAGCAGCTATATTTTAAGATGAAAAGACCCCGTGGCGTCCTACTTCTGAAGAATGCCATTTGTTTGCATTTCGATACTTAGAAATCATGTTTCTTGCTCAGTTAACGTACGCACCTTGACATGACGAATAGAAAAGACGAACCAAAGTGATTCGAATGAAAAGAGGTCAATTGGAAGACTTCCCTAGCCCTAGAGACTGCTTGTTATCTGGTTTCTCTTAGGCATTTCTCCATCAGAAGACTACATTTAGAATACGGTCTCATAAGAAAGGACGCATAGGCGTAACCATTAGGGCACTTTGTGTTGAGTGTTGCCTGCGTTCAAAAAGCTAAAATCGAAATTTTATGCAAGAAAACAAATTCATTGGCAGTGTAAACTGAAACAGAACATTTTCTGATTCATTCTTCACTTGGTATCATCAGCAAGATTAGAAAATAATTTTTTGAAGAGTGTCTAATACTGGAAGTGACTAAAAGGACGCTATGCACGTCCGAAAAGGCCACTATTGGCCAGAAGACTGCACGTTCCCTACCTCTGGCTTCGACCCTTAAATTTTTATAAGCAAATTTCCGTTGGCGATGCTATGATTAAATCGTTCCAGAATGGCAACCTCCTGCGGTTGAAATAAATACGAAGTAGATTAGTGACAAATATTGCATAGTGCAGTTTTGGGTTGATTTTAGCACACGATATCCTAATTTGCGCAAATATTTTGTTTCTAAGAGTTTACTATTATTAACTCCTTCTGCTATAAATATGTTGTCCATGTGATCTTATTTTCCTCATTTACTCTCTCAGTATATTTAAGCTCAAAAAGGTCAATTCTATTTTCTACTGTATTACTGCTCGTCTTTTCGCTACAGCGATCTTTCGCCTACCAATAACCTCAATTATGTGAAAGTATCATCTTTCTTCTTCATCAGATCCATATATATGATTTGATCGGTAATTCGTATTACTGTCCTTCGTTACCCAGAAAAGTAATTCGATATTTCATAAACTTATTTGTACCTTTTATTAAATATTTTATCTTTTTACTGTTTTAACTATTTGTTTGTGTATTTTTTGTCGAAGTTCTTTTTATATTTGTTGTTTTACATTATTACTGTCTATAATAACTAGTGAAGGCCTCAAGCTGTATATGGATTTAGTGTGAAATAAATAAAGAACAGAAAAACATAAAATTTGTACCTGCTGTTGACATTATTTGTCAAAAGTTCTCCTACCTCATATGCGCCAGCTTAAGATAAAACTAACATCATCAGATCCAAAGTTACACCTAGTCAGGATATTAAGGAAATTATATATAATTTAAATATATTTGAGTCAGAATATTATTTTAAAGGAAACCATAGCACAATTGAAATGATCCGAATGAATTAAAATATTAAAGTCACGGAAGACCTAACCTTGTCGACACAATTATCACCTAAAAATACATCTCGCGACTCTTTTCAACATCCAGAACGCCGTGTAAGATACGCAGCCAGTCGTCCGTATACATCGCTCCTCTCTCCAGCATGCATAAAAAACGGGATTAATGAACCGTGACAACTCCAACGGTAGTAAAGTACGCCTTTCCTTTAACAATACAAGACGCCCTCATGTCATCCGTCTTCTCCATATGACGTGCTCCTTTCCCATAACGACCGCGTTTCTCAAGTTCCATTCCACGACCAACCACCCCCTCGATGACGTCTGAGACCATCAAAGAAGGGCCCACCCCTCCACCAACCCCGAGACTTCTTCCAACGACCCGTTGCTAGGTGACACCCACCTCCACGTTGCACACAGGTAACCTGCCAATCCCCTCGAGGCCCTTTTCCTTGCCCCGAGGAGAAAAAGGTCGAGTCCGAAACGTGTATATTGGATACGCCGCTTGCATCGTTAGTGCGTTTTCTTTCCGTTGGCCAAAACGCCCTAAACTTTCGGAAATGACCGAAGAGAGGCGGAGTTTAGCGGTAAGAGTGAAAACTTGGGCGCGCTCCGTTGCAAGTATGGTGAAGACGAGCAAGTTTTCCGGGATGGACTTTGTGTGTATGTACATAGGAGCCCAAAACAGTTATACATACACTAAAGTTGCTAAATGTATTCTAAGAAATCTATGCGAAGACAGAAAATTACCTATAGACGAAATACGTAATTCCATAAAGCCAACATAACTGCAACACGTTATCGTAAGATAAGTTTTAAAAATGAAATTGCAATTTTGGGATTACAGAAAAATTATAAGAAGGTACAAAAAGTTCAATTCCATAGACTTCTTAGGTGTTAACTGCTCTGATAAAACGGTCAAATAAAATAATATGGAAGATATATTGTCATAAAAATTATTTTTGATGGTATAAGTTTCAATAGTTTGATCCGATTTTTTCACTGTCTTCTTTTAAAAAAGTAATATGAAGGCTAAAAACAGAGTAGATAGATAAATATCCGAGATTTCCAAGTACATATAATAAGTAAACGATATTTATTGTAATGAAGTCATCAAAAAATATTAATTCCCTTGAAATATACTCTTATAATCAGTTTCTATATACTATATTAAAGTATGTTTGTATTTCAAAAGAACATCCTTCAAAACTTCAGATTCCATCTTAATTTGTAAATCGATTATCAAGCAAAACTATTCTTAACCCAATGAACTGTTATTGAACTTCCTGATTTAGGTTACTTATCGAACTTTCTTAGACTTTGAAAAGAAATACTGAATAACTGTCTTAATTAAACATTACCAATCCACTAAAACGTAAAAATAATAATTTAATAATTAAAAATTTTTACAAGTATACGTTATTAATAATTTATATATAGCTGTCAAAGTGCAATGATGATTAGATGATAGAAAATAATTTTCGTTCGTCATAAGAATATTACCTGAAAGAATAATTTCCTATGAGGCCGAAGCTAGGTGACCGATAGCCAACGATCTTTCCTTAACTTTGTCACAATTTCAGACTTTTCATTTATTTTATGTTTAAAAAGACATACTAAAATAAAATGACAAATAATCACTATTATTGAGCCAGCTGTTTTTTGTTTAAAACGCGCAATTTCTACTTAAGGCAATAGAATTAAAGCACGATTTTTTTACGCACGACCCTCTGAAATATAAAAGGCCTCTCCTAGACACACACGAGAACACAAAACAAGAAAACTAACTTAAAACAAAGCGGATATGATTCAATAAAATTTTTAAAAAACGATAAAAAGCGCTCTATAGCTACAATGTATCTTTCTTCGATGATGAAATGTGGAAATAAATGTAGTTTTGTCATATCACTTTCTATCTTTCGCAATCAAAACTCCATATTTCTTCAACGTTGTCGCCATGCGCTCATTAAGAAAAAAATAACTTACTTAAAATAAAGCTGATATGATACAATAAAATAGAGACACCGATAAAAAGCGCTCCTTTTCCTAATTGAAGCAAGCAATCAAACGTATAAGGGTGGCGGCATCACTTTCCATCGTGCTATCAACTCCCATTTAAACAAACTTGCGATAAGAGGCATTTTAAAGCACAGCACGTCATGGATTTCCGTCAATGCGGTATAGAGCACAATGGCATACATAAAAGGGATTTCTCGTGGCGTCCTGCCAATTGCATGAAAAAACCTCACCATTGCAGTACCATTCGCTTCCCTACGTTTGATCCACGAAACTCTCGGATCGAACAAAATCAGCCTGGAGAAGAAGCCCCCCTCTCCTTCAAGAGAAAGAAAACCTTCCTATTGGCTGTGGCGCATGCCGCAGCCGCCTTCAACCCTAGAAATTTCCTCTCGCTGTGAGATAACATTTTAGAAATTGCAAAGCGAAGAAGGAAGAGGGAAAGATGCAGGAGGAAAAGCTGCAGAATCTGCGGTGGAGATGGAGTGAGAAACGTAATGCTAGAAATTTACAACATCCTATTTTAGAAGAGAAATTTCGCACGTAACGATTTGTAAAAAAACGGTATATTACTGAAACTTTTTCCAAAATATCCAAGATGTAACTGCTAAATCATGAAGAGTTTAAATTATGATTTTAGTTAATTTGCTTTTATGGCCTAAATTTGAGAAGAAAGGTGTCAGAAAAGGTAATTTTAAAAATAGAAGATAATCATTAACTCGAGAGAATACAAACATTTTGAATATGAACTCAACAGTGCGATAGAAGAAATAAGTTTAAATGATGCAGTAACATTTCTGAAAATGCTGAGTAACACGAAAAGTACCTAACACATGAATCTACCTATAATTAAAGGTTAAAGAAACCATTATTATTTTTATTGGTATAATTAAGGTAAAAATATATACCTTAAAGAAACGAAATTAAGGAATGAAATAGCGTTGATGGTATTGGCCTTTCCTTGGTGGTAGTCCATAACGAAATATATTAAATCTATCTTCTTCTACAATTCTTCCGAAAGGAATAAAACTTTGGAAATGAATAATCAATAGTTTTATAGGTTCGGAGTTCATAAAAATGGATATTGATTTAAGTAGTTTTGAAATAGTGCATTTCTGAGAAGCTAATACGTGTAACCACTATCATACGTTCCGCGATTTAGCTTAAAACACGTTCTTCATTTCACTTTAACAAACCATAAGAGAACAACTGAGAGTAAATCAAAGCTACCCAAATTGCAAAAATTCGATAAATATTGGAAGGAACTCCTGGAAAATTATATTCCAACATTCAATCCACATCTTGGTACTCGGATTTCAAAACAGCACGAAGAACATAATGGGATAGCCATCAAATCAACACGAGTTAAATTCATCCGAGATCCGCGAGAATGCTAAAACAATAAATTGCCCGATGATAGTTTTATAGCCTCTTCCGAAAAGGGGAAAACCGCAATTCCGAATGCCGACATAATAGTAGCAGCACGACTCCTGCATCTCGCCTCCGATATCTTAATCTGATCCAGTCCTAATAAACTCTTCCCGAGGAAAGAAAGATGGAATATTCAAGGCGAAAATAGCGCTACCGCATCGACAAGTTGACAGTGAATCGGAGGGAAACACAGCGGAGGAACTTCCGCATAAATTCGCAGCCGCAGCTTTAAATTCAGGGCTCGTATCACCATCCGAGAAAGCAAAGCGAGCATTTAATTTAAGAGAGACCAAAAATGGCGAACTTGCGGCAGCAACCTCATGCCCAGAACGAGCTAGGGAGATTTATAATGAAAGAAAAACAAAAGAAGTGGAGAGGCAAAACAAGCGCAAGAGAAATGGGCACGTGGTGACGTTTCTCCGTTTTATTCAGTGCGCTGGGTAGAGGATTGCTGGTTTGGGAGGAATATCTGCGGTAACAAACCAAGTCCCTCGGGGGAAGTGAGTTCAAACCCCTACATCATTATTTTACCCCTCTGTCTTATCCTTCCGTATCGATTGTCTAACAGGAAGATATCATCCTCCAATATCAGCAAATAAATATAAAAGCATTTAGGTAGCGGAAAGAGATTAAAAATGAGTGTATGCCATTTATCTGCTACTGCCATACGCCCTACTGCGGCTTGTAAGACACAAATGTAAAAAAGTAACACAACACACGGATTATAATCTCTTACGCTGCTTTATTCTTAAATGGTTTTTTATATTAGAACACATCATTATTTCTTCCTGTATGGAACTGGTTACCACACCGTGTATTAGAAATGTATAAGAATAAAATTTGGGGACCGAATTTAGTCATGGTCATTTACTTGTTTCGTCCACGTAAGTTGCTCTAGATTCGTATTATTGACTCCTTTTATGTTCCTCTCCTTAACTTCTACTTAGGACTGGATACATCAGGCAAGGTAACGGTTTTGATTCCAGTAAAAATCATACGTATAAATGTTACACCAAACAGTTTCTATGACTTCCCCAAAACGAAACTCCAACGGTCTAAACGCTAACTAATATATTTAAGAGGAAATTCATCATCGAGAGAAACGCCTAACGTTCGTTTTTGGGCAGAACATCGAATATAACTTTCAATAAAATCGTTATCTTGTTTCATATCCTAACTACTAATAAAAGTGGCTAAAAGAAATCCAGGAGACTATAAAGCTTGATTTCGATAAGATTCGATTTTCTTCTAAGATTAGCATTTTCGCTGCATGCCTGCAGATAAAATAATCTGCATTACCATGTTTGAACCCATGGACACAATCTGGAAAATTATAAAAATTCCTACGTTGAAGAACCAAGATATCAATGATTTATGCATAGAAAAATATCTCCAAAATCGTGAAAAAATTTATAAGCTTTCCTCCAGCATTTACGACACCCACATTTCACATGAATTTACGATCTTGAACTTACAGTTTTTGTGAA
This sequence comes from Pachydiplax longipennis, assembly GCA_036926295.1. Taxonomy (NCBI): domain Eukaryota; kingdom Metazoa; phylum Arthropoda; class Insecta; order Odonata; family Libellulidae; genus Pachydiplax; species Pachydiplax longipennis. Next base: position 37,534,020 of record JAVFKF010000009.1, on the reverse strand, counting down.
CTTAAGGTACAGAAGACGAAAATGTTGAGATTATTGTGGTATTGGCAAAGCTAGAATGCCGCTTTTAAAACAGTAATTCACTCAAAATAATTCATATTACGACAATCGACTATCACGTAGTAACCTATAAGATAAATATTTACAACCAATAAAATCCCATTCCTTTGACATGAGCATACTTAAAAAAGAGAGGTTCCCAACTCTTCACATGTATCTTCCCCAATTTTCCTGGAACACACGAGGCTCGGAGGAATGACAGAAAATTACGTATTCGCGAACGAAATCATTTTACATTTTCCCCCGGAAAACTCCCGACGCAAAAATGGCAAATTTCCGCCGGAGAAGACTCCGTAGTATCGCTAAATTTCATCCTCATTTCCCTATACAATCCACTGCTAGTCGCGCCAATAAACCTATCCAGCCGTATAGGAAATAAACGGAAAAAGAATGAAAAAATTAAATCAAACCATCGGCGGGAAGATCCGCTCAAATACGTCTCGAGAGTAAGAAAAATAAAAAAAAACGGACAAAAATAAGCAAGCCTCATGCGCGTTTAATCTTTTTTCTTCTTCTCATTCTCCCTTTCTGTATTCCGTTCCCTAATTCCGCCTCCTTCGAGAGAATGTATAAAGGCGGAAATACAGAGAAAGGCGAAGAGACAACTAACTCAATTTTCCGACGAAAGAGGGAGGCGGGCGTATTTGTCTCCACGGAGAGAGCAAATGTGGGCAAATGCGATCGGGAGGAGATGAATCCGGAGGGAGGGGGAGTGATGGTGAATATTGGGTAGGAGCAAAAGTGGAAGGGGTTTGCGATTCCCTAAGGGGCGGAGGGAAGGAAAAAGGTAGGGAAGGGGTACGATGGGATTCACCCGACAGCACAAATCCCCAGAACGTACCTTGCTCCTCTCTTTCCTTATATTCCCCTCTCCCACACAGAACTCTCTCGGTATCGATCTGAAAAACAGTGTGAGAGGGATCTGGGAGGCCACACACCGAAAAAAATGTTCCCTCTTCTAGGGCCCGGCCAACCTTTCAACTTCCAATTATCTCTTTTAAAAGAATGAGCAGTAAAAATAATGCAGGTGTTGTTGAGTGGCGGTTCTTAAGAATTTTCTACATGTCTCGCTCCATTTACCAACTAAAGAGGGTAATAAATGTGATGAATTAGACTTCAATGAAAGTTGATAATCGCACTAATAACTTCAATGACGCCATGTAATTATACCTTCTTAATGTATGTGAACTAGCGAAGAATCGTTAAAAATAAACCCTTATATGTACAGAATATTGCGATGCATACAAATGATATGGGTAGGAATACCCTAGTTTTCACTTTTCGAAAGAGTAAGTTCAAAGGAATCAAGCGGATATGAAAAATTAAGGTTTCAGTACAACGTACTGGATGAATTTCAACGAAATACAAAATATTGTAATTATGATATATTTAGGGATGTGTGAGGAAGCCCGTCAACCAACCGTCAACAGTCAATATGTATTCATTTCTCGTAACAATTACAAAATAAATGCCTAAAATTTCTGCTTCGTATAAGAACGGTAGTTAAAAAAGCCTTAATGATTTACTTCGAGTGTTCACTCCTGAACATTTATAATAATCAGTATATATAATCAGTAAATTAGAAACATTCACAGCCAATTTCGCTACAGCCAAAAATTGAAGATGTTTGTTGTAAGATTTGCATATATATTCTTAATAATATCAATTCAAATTATTAATCGTCTTCATCCAGAATACTTGCCGGCTTAAAATAATTTCATTACGAACCTCTGAGAAAAGAATTCTAATAATTTCGCTCTTAAAGACTGGATGTAAAGCAGTAATAACAAAGTGGGATTTAAAGTCTCAATAAATGTCAATTTTCTAAAACATATCTTCAGTACACTAATTGTGATATATCAAGCAATACTGATTGATAAAATTCATTACTTGATCATACTTCAATCACTGTAAATGAGGAAAATAAATAGACGCAAGATGTATATTTTCCAATAAGAATTAAACCAAAAATAAATCAGAAAACCATTATTTGATATTTTTCTACGGGTGTGCAAAAATTCTCGCTCAAAATAAACGCTGAAAAAATCCTTGTATTGACACTTATAATGCGCAGAATCAGTCAAATTAGGCACGATAACAACTTACAAGACGATAAACAAGACCAGAAAAAAAAATCGAAACCAATTGGCAATCCCGGGACGCCAGAAAGCACGGAAATCCCAGTCGCGGCTCGAAAAAGGAATCCGCGGAATCCTTTACGCCACACCACTCCTTCCCACTCATTATCCGTCCCGAAAACCAGAACCTCTCTCAATAAAAGACCCCGAAATAAAATCTCCATCGATCGCGCATAAATCCACAAAATCCCGCCGAAAAAAAAATTCCGAATAAAAAATAAAAGACGAAAACGTCCGACAAACCATTCCTCGGAAGAGCGGGAATTAATACGGCATGAATCTGTGAGAGAGCAATGATCTCTCTTTACCGAAAAAAAATAATCTCGAGCACTCTGAGATGGAATTAAATGGCACACTTTTGCACCCCCTCGTGTATCATCCATTGGGAGTTCCTCCTTTAAAGAGTTTCTCGGTTAAGAGGAGGAGGAGGTTGTGTTGACGAGGCGTTTTCGAATCAACTCGGCCAATTGACGCTCTCTTTAATAAAAATAAGATAAAAATCCCTCTCTTTTCTTTGAAAGGGCTCCGCTGGAGAGGCGCCCAAGGCTGTGAACACAGGAGAGAGGGAGGCGGAGGAGAGGAAAGGAGGTAAGCGTAAGAAAGAAGCCTCGCGGGAAGTCCTCATTTAAATAAAGACCCGAGCTCTTATTTAGAGAAAGAGAGAAAAATAAAAGGGGATTTTTTTTACCTCGTACTTCTTAAAGAGGAAGGATCTCCGAGTTTCTTGGAGATGAATTTTAGCAAACTTTCTATTCCTGGGTTCGTTTCTATCCTTATTACGATCTATGTTCCGGTGCTGTGGCCTTTTTTTATTCGGCTTAAGTTGCTCAGAAGAAGCTTAATGAAAGAGAATTTCTGAGAGTGACAGTTTATTGCGGTTGGTATCTTGGCGAGTTTAAAAGGTATGCGATTTTTCACGGCTTGATTTAAAAAGATTATTTGCGGGATCTCTTCCTAATCCTGCGTATAAAAATGTAATTAAAATCGCTGTATTTTAATATGTCATCATTACTAAAATCCAAATAATTTAACTACGCTCGTTAACATATAGAAAAATTAAAATGAAAAAATATTTTTTCATTATTATGTAGTCCCTGCAACTCTAACGTTTCAATGTAGTATTTTTGTTTAGTAGCTAACTTCATTAAAATCATAGAATACCGTCATGTATTTTAACTGTCTTTGTAAGGAACGCTTCATAAAAGGTACCGAGATTTTTAAAAAATACAGCATATAATTCCATTTAAATGTAAATCAATGAACGAATCCAGCAGTTCCAATGTAGATGTATTTCTATGTACGTTAGTTCCGCAGGTTGCTGAATTTGCATGCCGACTCTAACAAAATGAATAAAACCTGTCATGGATTTCCTTCCTAATAAATCCTACTTATCATGAATTTTTTTACTTTCATAGTAATTTGTTCTCTGTGTTTTATGTCATAATGTGACATTTAAACTTTTATCATCTTTTACTTTTTACTTCTTTTACTTTTATCATCAGCTTCATTAACAAGACAGAAAAGTGATTTTAGAATATTATGTAATGTAATGTTGCATGAAAAGAAAACTTCCTGAATATATTGAGCCTACTAGTACAGAGTTTCGAACATTAGTATTTCTGTTAGTTATCTTTGTGTTTTGTTAAGTTAAGGCCCACTTAATTGGCTTATTGTACTCCAAGATACCACGCATGACACACTGAGCTTTTTGCGTGCAAGTACAGAGGAATATCGGTTGGAAAATATTGTGCTGGATCGCAGCAATGACTCATCAATGAAAAAAATTGCAGAGGTAACAAAAATTTCGACTCGTCATCCGCACAATTTCCAAAACAGGCATATAAAAGAAAGGGGCGAGATTTCAACAAACGAGGAAAGCAAAGAAAAGAAGACTTTCGCGTTATAGTTAAAAAGAACAGAGTCTGTACAGAAGCACAGATAGGACCCAAATCCACACTAACAAGCACTTCCCGTTACCCATATCGCGACTCTACACCGAAGAGGCAAAGAAAAGGAGGCAACCTCACGGGCATAGCCCAGAATATTTGTGCGCCTATTCGCCAAACGCACGCCTTGGCACCGCCCCTCGATTCCAGGCCGAACCATTCTTTTTTCTCCGGCTCACTTCACTTCGATTACAATCCTGGTAACAACAGTTCGGCTCTCTTCCGTTTTATGCCTCTCCATTTCGATATCTCTCCTCCAGCACATTCCGAAAGCCCACCCATTTTGACGATATCCTCGCACACACATGCCATCGCTGAATTGGTTCCTATAAGATGCCATGGGTTTTGGAAGAACAGGGAAAGTTAAGTTGGCTTTGAGTGGAAAGAGAGGATATTTGGGTAAAAGGATCAAGGAGAGGGAAAGAATTTGGAAGGTTGTGATTGGAACACGGAGAAAGACGTTTAGAAAAGGGTAGAGAGGGAATATTACGAAGGAAGAGAAATTGCACTGGATTCTGAAATGAGATCATTGGTGGTATCCAGAGATAGCTGACATGGAATTTTACGACAATAAAAGTCTCGGTTTAAATGATCATATACAGAAGAAGCCAAAGTAACTCCTACGAGGACAATATCTATGAACAGTGGGTATGACGATCAAGAAAGAAAAAACCTCTGATTAAAATAATCGATAAAAGGCTGTAAAGTACGAAATTTCACGAAGTATATTCAATATGTATGTATATCTAAAGTCCATTACATTTGGACGACCTGATCACGAATACGGAGTCACAAATATTTCGATTTTAAAGTTTTATCACAGATGATACGGCAGTCTAATTTTTTTAACGAATAATTCACACTTAAAAAATTCTTTTCTGAGATCACACGAAAATTCTCCAGAGAGTGTTCTCTCAGGGGGTTAAGAAATTACTTATAAGACATGTCTTCCGTATTAATTAAACGCATAAAGATCAACAAAGAAACGATTAAAGGCAAAAAATGAGTTTTTGTCAAACTGAAAGCTTTGGGACGATACTTGAATAATTTTTATATTAACATTTTAATATTAAGACAAAAATGCACGAAGAACAAAAATGTTTTCATATCTCGTTAGAGCAAATAATAATTTATATAGAAATTACATAATTGTTCTAGTAATGGGAAACTTCTCAAATTTCAAATAATGAGTATTAATTGATATAAATACACCAACTATTCTATATACTGTTAATTATTTTAAGGGACAGTTATTATTGAAATCATAGTCATTGAGTAATGACAAAAATCATGTCTTAAAATATCCAGTTAACTGCTTACTTGGTTTATGTATTTCTTGAATATCCACAAAGCTTGAACTAGAGTAATTTGGAACTACAAATGAAAAATTTTCGATTACCTCGTCTCTGAATAGCAAAATTCAACGAACAAGCCCTCTAGCGAATTTCTATCATTACTCGTATAAAGACGTTACCTCCCTTACCATAACTCCCAATGTAAAATACTTAGCGATAACGTCCACCGTCATATTCAGAGGACATTTCTTCCCATAGATTCGCTCTTAAACATCCGAGTCTCGGTGTTCATCACAGAATATTTCAATCATGTATCTCGGCCAATTTTTTTACCTCTCAAGATTCAATCCACCGTACGAAACATCATTCATATCTAACCTTAGGGAAGAAATGAAGATCCAAATATAATGATGTTCAGCATGCGAGGAAGTTCGTTTCCAAGTAGAAAGGATAACGTTGAGAAACGAGGATAAAAGCAAGGAGATGTAATAAGTGAGGAATGAAAGGATGTGAGGCAGGAAAGGAGAAAGGTATTGGGTGCTCCAAATAGGAGAGAGATGGCGTGGGCTGAGTTGAATGAGGCGTAAGGATAAATTTCCCCTATTAGTCGTGGGAGAGGGGAGTGGGAAGCATGGAAGTTGGATGAGATTGGATGAAAAAGGGATGTGATCACCGAAACCAATCGCTGAGGTTTAATCTGGAGGACGTGGGGTGAAAAGTCATGGGAAGAAGACGTATCTTTTTATTCACGTGGAGGTAAGGTAAGGGTTTTATTCCTTGACGAATGTCATTCGTAGTGAGGGTTCCAATATAGCTGATCTCTCCTTCATTAACCGAACATTTGTATCTGTGTATAACAATAAAGAGACCCTCACAGTATATTAATGAAGAATGAAAGTTAATTTTTGGTACACCTGACAGATGAAAATACGCAACTCCAGAGAAATGAGCGAATTTTCCCTGACCTAATTTGACCTTTCCCCTGATTACCTGATTTTCATATGTTCTCATGTCCTTCTCTCTCATTACAGTCTTTAAGAGTGTTCTACAATATTGAATGTAAACAATTCAAGAATTTCAAGTTTCAAATAAGATACTTCGCAGACGTAATTAAATATTTTCTCCACGTAATTACCAAGTGCTTCCTCGATTCTAGAACTTTATCAATTTTTGACTATCCGCGGTTCGTGTATCGGAGCCAGATATATTTGAAGAAAGGTTTTTACTTCTACCAAAGTTTTTCTATCACATAATAGCTTAAAGGAACAAAACCCAAATTAATTACAGGCGATAGGTAAGATACGGGATCATTATCTACAATTCATACGAACGAATTCTAACCTACAATATTAACTTTTGACAAAAGGATGAATATGATCGTCAAAAAGGTAAGAATTACGACAAGTGAACGTGAAAATTACATTATCCACGCAGTAATGCAGCAACTTTCTGAAAATTATAATTTTCCTATCTTTTGTAGTAAATCAACATCATTGAAATATTTGTATGAAAACATTCATGTTTGGAAAAGTTTCTAGGTAGAGTAGTTCATGAGCCAAGATGTCACCGCCAGCAGCAATATCAGTAAAAATTATAAAATTGTACAATTTGATAGAAATCAATCACACATTTCTTCGGGCTATATTTAAATGAAGAACTTAAAAGGAACATTGATGGGTATACAAATTCAATATCTTCCCCAAATAAGAAATCAGCTAACGGAAGACTATGTCAGTCACATACTGTATCACTTCATTCTTTGACGACTCACTTTATTTGAGAACATAAACTCTGAATTTCAAATTTAATAATAAATTTCGAAGTTGCTTTGATAAATACCGATGATACTAAGCTTATAATATCAAAAAGTAGATGTCGAGTAAACGATACGTATAATTTCAAAATATCTTACAATCCTATACAAAAAAATGGCTCAGCTATACCTTCCAACGCTGTTACCGAACGCCGTTTAATCTCACCTCCAATGTAAAGTAAAGATAAGATTTAACCATTGGCGTAACAAAATAAAACCGCCTAAGTTACTGTGCATAAGCGACTTCGCATTATAGTTCCAAATACCCTTTCCCCGACCTTATTCTCATCTTCGGCACGGGGAAAAACTGATCGGAAAACCCACTCTTCTCTCCCAAAAATATATCGTGAGCTACCAAAACATACTCCCTCCACTTAGGCAATCTATCATTTCCCTCGCATTTGCCTACGTTGTCCTCCCAAAAATACCGACGTGAACACGCGTTCTAACTCCAATCTGACCACCATCTCCCCGGGAAAGAACTTACTCCGCCGTTACTGCCATCCAAACAATTCAGATAACTTTACGGGTATCAGGAAGGGAGTGTTCGGAAGGGGAGGTTTTTCCACGTCGATATAGCTATAGATATGGGCGTCGATCTTAGAACCAGGGCGCGGGGACTCGCTGGGGATATTTTTTTTCTTTTCTTGATGGTTGTAGTCGTCTCTGGAAAGGAATTGGAGGGAGGAGGGGTGCCATATATATTCGTACGGCTGAAGGGAGTGATCAGATAAGTGCGGGTGGGGCGGGAGGTGATTCTCCAATAGGGATATGGATGTCTTCGGTCCGTATAAGACGAGAGGCAATCCGTTCAAGCCATTCGCTTAGGGAAATGGGGGAAGGCAAGGGAGCAGAGAATAGATATTGAGACTTTGTAATCGAAGGGAGGAAGAATATAAAATAATACGGGAGGAGAATTTAGCCTGTAATGGGTGATGTTGCGCGTTCGATGCCGTTCGTGTTTTGTGTTATACGTAAAGAGAAATGGATTAAGCGAGCAAAGTTGCCTCTTCAGTAGCGAATTACGCAGGGATAAAAGAGTAGTGGAACAAACTTGCATACGACTTTTCGGATGAAAATGGGACTGAATATTCCCGTCTAACATATAACCCTTTAAGAATAAAAAAAGCTAATTCAAATTCAGTTTTGATATCAGTATAACTTCATAATGAATTAGTTAAGAGAAAAAAGGGCGAGAGAAAATAGAATAAAAGAAAAAAGGGAAAAGTTCAAACAAGTTCAATAAATGTTCAAGAAAGATTTAGTTCAGCTTTGTCAGTGTAAGTAGAGATTTGATGATGATATTAAAAATTGAAGTAGCCGTTCTTATACAGCGGTAGTTTGCAGGAAGTCTTATCGTCTGGTGCGAGTACGTTTCATAGCCTAAAATGGTAGGATTCGTAAAGAATTCGATTCTGTGTTTCAGTATTTGGAGATGATGATTCCTCCTAGTGCAAAGATTGTGTACGCTATTCATCCAGTATGGAAAATTCATTATGTGTACCGAGGTTAGTTTATATACAGTTTTTATATTAACTCCAAACATATCGTAAATGCATCATTAGGTTCTTCTCATACAACAACTGTAGTGTAATAATTGCTACTGCCATGTATTTGTTCAGTTTTCTTCTGAAAAACATTACAAATTTGACAGAGCTACACGGGCTCAGAAGATTTCCAAAATGAAAATTATTAAAGAGATAAAAGAAGAAAATTTCATAGCAAAAATACATTACACAAAAGTACGTTTTATACTCTATTTTGTAACTTAATGACACACACACAAATCAGTCTTTTCTCCTAGTCTGTAAATTGATATACACGAAAAGTATCAATAAAAAGTCCTTTCTTTTTCTTAACTAACACCAACCTATCCTAGATGCCGCAACAGTTATTCGATTTAGGAGAATTTAGCCTAAGACTTACGAGAGTTTCCTTTTATTACCGTCGAAAATAAACTAAGGCATGTCCCTCTACTATTCATCTAACACCAGTAAAGTCAAAAATTTAACACTAAAGAGTAGAACGAGCAAAAATATTTGAAGGTTGAGCCGAATCAAAGGATCGAATCGCTTAGTAAAACAAATAAAATTATACGAAACGAAAAGGTTAATGATCACGCTAAACCTTCACTAAAGTTGCAGTACTAACATCTGAACTGCAACGTAAAAAGCGCTCAAAACTCATTCATTCCACAAAACTTACTTTCAGGACAGAGATCATACGAAGCGCAAACACGAAGGCAGAAAGACAATCGCAAAAGCTGCTTCTTTTTACGAGTAAAATAGAGTCTACGTACTCCAGTTTTACATCCCCTCTAAAAATTCACGTCGATGGAGGAAAAAAGGTTCGCCTTCATATGTAAATCGCTCTGCAAAGACGAGAGATTCCGAGAAATATTAAACCGAATAAAGACAATCAGGGAGAAGGTATGTACGTCGGGTGGAGAATTTTATTACGGGCGGAGAAGTGAATGTAGGTGAGAGAGTGTGGGGGTGATATGCGAGCAGATTATTGGGGTGAAAAGATAGCGAGGGAAAATATAGCGGAGGAGAGGGAGCGAATGGGAACAAACCCAATGTTACCGAAGGCAAATGGTGCAGGGAATGAGAGAGCCGAATCGAGAATTCCCATCCGATACTCCCACCAAATCACCGTAATAATCGGGATTTCTGATTTTGGACTCGCTCAATTTTACAAATTCATTAGGCGGAAAAAGAGGGCCGTTCGGAGAATCTTTCTTTATTGATTCCTGTGCTCATAAAACGCAAGCGATTTCGAAATAGTTACTCCTTATGAGAGTGATTTTCCATGCGAGAGCTGCGGATCCATTACCATCAATCGCTTCGATCCGTTTCGGAACTTTTTTTTTTTCCTTTTGTGACGGAGGAAAATACAGCCATCTCTCCGTCTTAATTCGGTTGCTATCGTTGAGTAACGGAAAAGGAAATGAGTCATTGCTGAAAAGTCAATGGGATTTCTTTTATGTAACGTGACTTCATAGCGTCGTACTGAGGATTCGATTGATTCTTTAAAAAGAAAAATTTCCATTAGTTCGTGATATAAAAGCAGATAACTTGGAAATGTTCAGGATAAACTTCGATAGGAAATCTGCAACCTCTACCGTATGTAATGTCATAAACAGAATTATAAACTACATTCTGCAGCTATAATGATATTAGCCTAATTGCATACGTAGTTTCATTATTTCTTGCGTTAAAAATATATTTTATGAAACTTTGAACTTAGTAAAGAAATTTTAATGAAATAGATCTAAACTAAAATTAATATTTATTCATAATAATACTGAATTTCATTTTACTTTCAATGTTAGTATGACTATAGATATGACAAATTTGACATCTGACAATTTTGAAATTTCAGGGCCAGATGAACAATCTATTAAAAATCTTGATTATTTGTATAAAATCATTGTTTACGTCATTTAAAATGAAGTATTAAACTAATCCATTTCAGAGGTTCGTGAGATTATAAAGATATAATTTAATAATAGTGTTCATTTTTTTTCAAATTAATAGGTTTCAACTCCTTACATGAATAAGGCTACGATAAATCATGATGACGATAAAAATTACAATTAAATAATAAATATTATAAATAATAACTACTTTTTTGATAATATGATAAGTGAAATGAGTTCATAGACGCTATAGATGATAAGCGATATCAAAATAAAAGAGGAAACGAAATTTAGAGAAAAATCATACCGTAAGACACAACCAGAAACGGATTCAAGACTTATAACTTCTTCATATCTCTCATGCACAAATTATATCTAAAGGATAACCTATAGCCGCCATCAGTAAGGGTATTTTCTACCTTAAACATCTTCATCACACCACGTAATAATATAATCGTAAAATAGTAAAATCAAACTTCCCAAAAATAAATCTCGCAACCATTTAAAAAACAGAACAGACCCTGAAGAATCTAAAATGCACCGAACCACTCCCTCGGAGAAACACGGTTAGAAAAAAAATCAGTAGTAAATCCGAGGATGACTTCACCGTCCTTGAACTTCTCTATAAACCTCCCAATGGAGTAGTGAGCGGAGCAACGTCCTCCTTCAGAGTTATTTCCGCCATAATTCCTTCCGAGGGACTTCACGGGGGCAGTCGCACATGAATCGTGATCCGAACATACACCTCCCTCCCTTTGGAACGTCGCCCACTACTACACATACATTTATATCTCCGACAATACTCCCACGTCACCCCTGGAAAAGAGCTCCTTGAATGGGAATACTCTTTGGTCCAAACCGGTCCTCCTGGAAGCTCCGTGAGAAAGGGGTGTCGGGAAGAAGCGAACCGAGTTTCGCAGCGTGCGTGTCCCTTGTAAAGAGTATCTCATTGCGAGAGGGAGTTTTTAAGACACTGAACAACTTGTACGGCGTGTGCATAACAAGTAGCGGGGGCTTGCGCCTCGTTGCGTTAAGTACGATGAGATATGGAACACGATTGTACGAGGCTCTCACGATTCCTCTGATGAGGCGAGGGTATGAGCGTGGGCGCTGAATTTGTTCGGCCGCGAACGAGCGGAAAGATCAACGGAGGAGAGAGATAAAGGGGTGCGCCGCTCGCAAAAACAGGCCTGACGGCTCCATTTTTCTTTTTTCGAACCCGAATAATTCGCATTACTCGGTGCATGCATCGGGGATAACAGGCAGTGATGCGCGAGAAGACGACGTGAAGTCTGGCTTCGACGTTTACTGCACGACATTCACCGATCTTCAGCCAAAAATGTTGTTAAAGAGTACTAAGAGTAAGGAAATTTATAAAAATACACATAGAGATAAAATAATCGGCGACTAATCATAATTGAATTTTTAACAAAAAATACGGATGACTATATGATTAAAGAGCAAAAATATTAAACGAGCTTATTTGGATATAAAAAGAATAAAAATCATTCCTTGTTAGTGTAGATTTTAGTTTGGTGGATCCAAGGAAGAAAAGAAGCAATACACCCCCTCCCCCGTTTTGATGATTTTCTAGTAATTTTCCTAGCAAATGAAAAGAAGCTTGAATTACGATCAAATTTTGAAGTGTTTCTACCATCTCTGTACGTCTACTGCAATTATCACGACATAATATTTTAAAAGTTAACTGGGGATAGTTCATAAGGAAATTGGCATAAGCCGTCCCCACTTGGAAAGTTTATAATCTACCCTTGTTATCAGGCGTGCTTTTCATTTCGAAATAAATTTTTCATTTTAACAAGGTTGATAATACAAGGTCGAAAATTTTTAATTAATTAGGTACGGCTAGCACTATTCCAAATATTTAATTCATTAATCAATATTTAATATAATTATATATAATAATATAAAAATAATTAATCATCTTCTTGGATGACCACGACAAAATATTCCTATAAACAAGGAGAATAATAATAATTACTCTTCCCATTGCCACTTACACCTTATTTATAAAACTACATCCCCTTTCCTACATCTCTTTCCCAAACTTAGAAAACTCATCGTAAATCAACTGATCCATACGGAAGGAACTTTAAAACCGTCTTCCATGTACAGTGCAACCCAGACTATTACGACTCTCACGGGCTCTACATCATCTCTCAAATTGACGTTAAGATGACATGTATGGACAATGACGAAAGTTATTCCGCAGCAGTAATGACCGGGGCTCTCTCCGAAAGGATACCTCGGACCAAAAAACGCCGCGATAGTACTTTATATCGACATCTCTAAGAAAACAGGTTCAATTTTTTAGAGCGGGAGTTCTGAAAGAGAGACAATCGAACCGTGTCACCGCGAGCTTCTGTCGGCATACAGAAAAGGCACTCATTTTTTCCGCGTGACTCGCTTTTTCAACGGAATGGCGACTTTTTCCCGGAGAATAAAACGCGGCGGGGAGAAGGGAAGAATGTAACCTCCACCCGTGTCACCTTCCGTGCTTTTATGGTAACAGAAATCACGCCATTCCAGTCGCATGCAGACACGTCAAAACAGTTTCCAGACGGAGAAAAAACGTCGGAGAAATTACGGCGGCTCTTGAGTTTCTTTCGTTTTCTTTTTTCGTTCTTCATCCCTCGGCGAGGAATAAAAACCGCGCGGGGCTATTACGTAATGTATCGAAAGCTGGGAATGTCCTTAAACCACGCAAAGCGAAGGAAGGGAAGTAATGGGCACGCCGTGTCAGCAAACACTTCCATAAAGGAGCCGATTCGAAATTTCAGGCAGCGGAGGTTAGTGGGAAGATTGAGCTTTATAGTCTGCCGTGGCTATTTCGTTTTTAAGGAATAAAATATTTTTATGGCTTCTAAAATTTTATTATTTGTTCACATGAGAATATTAAGATCACTAATAAAATGTAATCTAAAAATGCCCAATGACTTCTTTCGTATCCTTAATACTGTAAGCATTATCAATCGACCAAAACATGCAACATATGTCCTGTTTGATTAAATCACAGTGTTGAACATTTTACTTTCGCTGCATTCTTACCAAATTCACCGTCAAGTCAAACTTGGTAGTTAATTAAATTAAAATTCAGATACAGCTAAAACGAAGTTCGAAATAATTTATTTTTAACTTCCTACCAACTACGAAAAACATTTACGAAAATGGAAATGTGTTACCAACGCTCATTTTACATCTTTCGAGATACAAACCGCTCAGATATTACGAATGGAACGTTTGCTGAATTATTAAAAAGGCTTAGAAAAATTACCGAATTTTACCTTTTCCAGCGCTGAGACCCCTTAGCACATATCGTACTCGTAACACCAAAAATAAAAAGATATGATGCGATGAGCAACTTATAAATGTGAGAGTGCATCAATCCTTTGTGCAATGTAATGTCTTTTGTGTGTGTATTTTGGTAAGTTTATGAAGTAAGATTATGAAAATACCAAGAACGCTCATGTATATATTCACCCATGAACAATGATATACGCGAAATTAAAATACTCCAGATACGTTATTTACCGATTAGAATGTAAATTAATAACTCTGCATTAATGTCATTTAAATTTACTACTACTGATTAGTTGCTGTAAATCTCCCCACCAAATTAAAGCATTACTCCAATAATCCAAGCATCAGTTTGAACCTTAAGCTATCAACTATTAGTAATCCAAAGCTTCGAAGAGAGAGAGAGATTTACTAGGCACAATGAGAAGCTTCCCTATGCCTGTTCCCCCACCCCTGCTACTTCCTGACAATCCATAAAAAAAAACAAAGAAATCAAATAACAAAAAATAAGAATTACTAAGAATAATTTACTAAATTAATACAACGTGAATGTAAAATCTAGCAAGGGCGCAGAAAATACGTCGAAAAAGGTGAAATTCCAAACCAACCAAACCGAAAATACGCGGAAAGTAATAACATTCAATTCTTGGGCGCGGATTCGCAGGAGACGAGCAAGAAATTAATCTGCGACTAACCTCCGAAACCGTAAGGTTTGAAATGACGGACGTATCCATAAATTTACGAACAGGATATTGCTTTCCATTCTCGGGCACAAAAAGCCGAGGAAATCGACGTTACTCCGAAAGGACTCTCTCTTGGAAGGAGGGAAATCATGATAAAAGGGAAAAGAGTAAAATGGATGATTTGGAATCCCAACCTTTCAACCAAAACACCCGTGAAGTCCGCGCACAACATTCGAAACGGCGCGAGTGCTGGGGAAATAGAGATTCGTAGCAAAAAAAGGAAAGAAAGAGACGTGGAGAATGGAAGGGGATGAATTCCCTTCGAAGGCCTCCTGAGAAGGAAAGGAAAGGCACCACTCCCCACTTTAATTCCGAAATATTTACACGCAAATTTCTATCGGAGTGACAGAGAACGGATGGAAGAGGCATAAAAGTAGGCGTGGGAGTGAAGGCTGCTCGTGTTTACCTCTCACGCTCTCTCCTGCACACAAAAATCCCTCGCACAGAATTCTTCCGCGAGCCTCACGACAACGCCGTCGAATTTTTTTTCTTTTTTTCTTTCTCACACTCTTGCCCATGTCTCTCCGCCGAACCACTTTGCTCCATCTCTCTACCACTTAGCTGCAAACAACAATGAAACGCATTTGCGGAACGTAAATCTCCCAATCATTACGTAAATCGCTAACTAATTCTGGAGGCGAGTATAACAGAGATAAAAGTATTCAAAAACCTACGAAAAACAATGTATGGAATGCCTTCCAAATTTTGAAATACTGAATTTGGAAACACTCAATTCATAGTTATAGGTATAGCTGCTTGCGAATATTCGACGATGGACTAGTTAAGAGTATACTATACTCTACATCCATGCTTTATCTGGTAATAACACGTAAATTCTAACTTCCCTGACGCTGAAGCAAACAGTAATTCAAGAGTACCTGATTACTGACATATGTACACATTTTTGCAATTAGTGCAAACATCAATCTTAAAGATAGAATAATAAATCGATAAAATCACATATTATAAGATATCTAGCTAATACTTAATTCGCAAGGAGAAACTCAATGTATAGAGAATGGATTAGTTTTGAAAAGAACATACTTGAATTAAAACCTGTAAAATCAAAATCGCCTTTACTTGTCATCATTCTGCCGAAGTTACCAATTAGCACGTTTAAATTCCCATCCTAAAAGAATATAGGAAAATTATAATTATATTTACCAAAATCCGATCTATACGAAAACCCATGTAACTGAATGAAGTCTCACATGAAGCAATTAAGAAATTCTTAATGATCTATCCTCGCGAGTTTCGACATCTATCTACAATCGAGAAGATCACAAGAACCTTCAGCAAATGGTTGAACACTCGTTTAAGTAAAATAATTTTAGTTATTACAACCCACTTACGCTACGTTTACCGCAATCCAAATTAAACAGCAGCAAGCACTCAACCAAGTAAATCCATACTCGTGCATACATTTCCCCATAAAACCTCTGCTCTTTATCAGAACTGTATTTCCCCATTGGGATAGAGGGAGGCAGGAAAGCCGAAAAAAGGAAAGAGGGAAGTTTTCGGGGGATAATAGGTGGGACATCATGGCGTCGGCAACACCGTCGCATATAAAAGCGTACCTTCCACACCCATTTCCCATGCAAACCTAAACCACAACCCATTCCGAACTCCCTTGCGCCTTCTCCGCCTCATATCTCTCCCTTAACTAAACCAAACCTCTTATCCAACGAAAAAGATCCCCACGCCTGTCGACGGGAATTTACATAAAATATAAATTCTTCAGCGGGCCCACATCTTTACTTGCCAGATGTGTATTGCTCTTCGTGCCGGCGGGAAGAGATTTTTTCTCCTTCGCAGCTCTTCTATAAACTTCGGGAGAGTCGGAGCAATGTGAAAAAATTTGAAGGGATTTTTTTCGGGTAAATACCCGGATCCGCGTCTGAAATGGTAAATGGGTTGTCGAGAGCTCTCAAAAAATGCTTTTTCACCTCGAAATTACAGTTTTCCGAAATATTACAGCGCGATTCTACCATAGTATAGGTAACTGAATAATCGATCGCTGCAATAAATTGCTCAAAATTTATGGATAGAATTCTTAGGATATTCTATTTAATATAAAAAAGACATTGTGGAAATCATCGAGAAAAAGCAGCAAATGAAAATGTCTAATGATCAACTAGTTACGAAGACCCACTAGGACCATATGCTAAAGATTTCAATAATAATAGCTCCAAGAAACGTATGATACATCTGTAAGAGTAGTAATTAACAGTGATGTTTAATTAATGGATGTGCACGGACGGCATTGTTTCCACTAAAGTGAGCTAGCAAGTACGTAAGTTTATTTAAACAATATAGAAAGAAAATTGAACTGGAAAGATGTATCTTTCGTTCCACAACATTTTTTACTTTCTAACAAACAATTAAAAGAGCTTTCACTGAGTATTTGGGCCACAGTTGATATTCGAAAACCTCTGTGTTGCATATGAACGTAAAAAATCGGCCACTTTTCTATTCCTATAGGTTCTTATTAATATCATCTTATACTTCGATTATTCTCCTCAGAAAAAAACCTCCTTCAATTTATTTACCAAAGAAATTAATAACTTCAATTTTATAACATCATCAGATGGAATTTTTAGGATATAAAAGTAAATATTTTTATAGGTAAAAACGAAGATAAAATCGCCTATAAAAGAGAGTCATAAAGTCTTTCAGAATGCTTAGCTGGTAAAAATACTTTGCGCAACAAAAGAATTCACACATATCGTGATGCAAGACGAGGAATACTTTATATTATGTCTGGTATGAAGGTGGGATAAGTTCCTAAGTATTTATACCTTAAGGCAATAAAAACCATTAATTCCAACTATTATAGCTTGGTTCCGAACAATCCACCGAAGAATTTCTAACTTCGCATACTGTGCTGACTTCTGAAACTCAATGCACATTTCATGTGAGATTTCATCCCGCCTAGGAAAGGGGAACGAATTGCAGGTAAAAATACCTTCCATGCATTCCTTCCTTGTCTGCTTTTATATTACGGAAACATAATTCTAACGTTATTACGATCCGATTCGAAGGCAAATGAAAAATATGCCTGAACATAAAACCTTCAAGAAACCAATCCCAAAACAGACTATACCTTAACACCAGAATCTTAGCGAAATACTTCCGCTATGTTTTCTGATCCTTAACTTAACGAAAAAAACGTTTCATAGGAAAAATAATTAGCTTTGAGTACGATTCCTATGCATTATTCTATTTATAGTTAATAGTATAATCATTCTATACGTCCACCTTCCATGTAGGCATACGATAGTGGGATCCTAGGATCCTAATAGCGGTGGATTTTTATGAATCACTCAGTATAGAGGTGACTACATACATAAAAAAGTAGAAATTTTGAATATCAGAATTCATTTCATTAATCATTTTCGTATAATTTCGTATGAAACTATAATACATCACATTTCCTGGTTGTAATCAATCGTTTAACTAAAGTCAAAATATTATTTCAAAAGTGAAAATCGTCAGTAGAAGTTAGATAAATTAATTAACAATTGGACTAAATAACACGTTTAAAACGGGCGCACCTAATTACAATTCAATTGGTTAAGAATGCTTTAAAAAACTAGCTTCAGCACCGGTAGACAATTTTTGGGGTGAAGATCTGGATTCGACAATATCCTTATTCTATTTTATTAGCAGTTGTCAAAATTAAGGCTTTTATGGAATTGAGAGAGTGCGTACATGGCTTAAGAATATAGTTTGGAAAGCAAAGAGCAAGACAAACTCTACTAAGAGTCGAACCGAATAAGGAAATCTTTCTTTTATCTTGTATTCCTCAATCAATTTTGCTAACTTTTCATAATGATCGGTTATCGAAGTGCAGCTATATGGCATATTGAAGTTCTTCTTGATTCCGCAAAA
Organism: Pachydiplax longipennis; assembly: GCA_036926295.1. NCBI lineage: Eukaryota > Metazoa > Arthropoda > Insecta > Odonata > Libellulidae > Pachydiplax > Pachydiplax longipennis. The sequence goes on along the minus strand of JAVFKF010000009.1, from coordinate 37,515,401 downwards.
ATTGGTATCAACTTATTTATGAACAGTGTTAGCAGAGAATTCCATTATTATTCGATCACTTTATCAAATAGTACTACTGATTAGTACCTTGTGAGGATGTTTTCAATCCAAAAATACTAACGAGGGGTAGTACAAAAATATCCGAAACGCTCTTAGATTGGGGCAATAGAATATCCTGGGCCGTAACTGCAGTACAGTACTAACATGCAGTACTTAACCGTAAGAAAGACAGCCCAGGCAGTTGAAGAAAACCATCCCTTTCCCATCAGCTGAACATCGTTACGTAGATAATTAAGGCTATCATTTTACAAAGAAACAGGTTTATTGCAAACTGTTAGTTACAAATCCCGCCAAAAATAATGAAATTTATCAAAAGTGGAAATTTCCTAAAAAATTTGAATTAAATAAAAATCGACTGAATCGCATAAGCTAACATTAAGAGAAGCCATTAACGAAATAAATCAATGCCCAAAACATAGTCAACCAGCCACAATAAGAACGAAATAAATAATATAATACAAGAACATTAAAAAATCTACCGAATAAAAAGTCATTCGATAACTCCATTGCATATATTGTTTTTTTCAATCAAACAAATCCAACCAGGTTAACATCGTGAAAAAAGAATCTAAATCCATCTTTCAATGCGTTCCTCAACACTCATTCAACTCCCTCTCCATCCTAAAATCAAAGGAGGACCCTAAATTAAACGAGCAATTACGTCCATCGGCGCGCAAATACATAGCAAACTACTAGAGCCTCTGGGATGAACCGCGACGGAAAGCAAGTTCAAAGAGGGATAGCGAGAGTGAAAGGAAAGGAAGTGAGATTATGCAGGGCAAGCCGCACTGTGACCTCATTAGGGAGAGAGGAGAGATACCTCAGCTGGGTGAGTAAAGATCCCCCACCCCCGTCACTTACACGACCTAACCCAATCTCCCACACCCTCGCCTCCTTTTAATCTCAGCAACAGGTTTCTAGAGCTCCATTCTCTTACAACACCCACACACCCCTCTCTCAGCGCCGCAATGCCTTTAACTACCCTCCCCGCGCACACACCAATTCTCACCCCTCCGCGCTCTTCTCTTTAAGGCGATGGCCTTTTTATCGCCTCCCAATCTCTCCGAAAGACGCTTCTTAATTCTATTCCCTCTCATAAGCCGCTGAACCCATACTCGCCACTTACAACTCCCTTATAAACGTCGCTGCTTGTTTTCCCTTCCTTTCATCTTTCTTTTCTGCCCGCAACCTCGGCATTTTATGACACTTGAATTAGTGATCCTTAAGCGTATTTCATTAATAATCTCGCGAGAATTTGCACCCTGATGAAGAGTATTGGAGGCAATTTTTTGTTTTTCCATAGAATCAGTAACTTTTATGCTTTAATTGCAGTTTGAAGGTGTGCATTAAGAATTAGTCGACGCAAAAAAGTATTTAAACTTATACAAATTAGAAAAACAAGTTGTTATTCTTCATCGACATTATGAGTAAATACGATTGGAAAAAATAAAAGTGGTTCATAGCGAAGATAACCTTAATTTATAATTATGAATACAGATATTTGAATAGTTAGAATAGCTAGAAGCCTATAATGGTATCATAGACAAAAGCCGAAAACTCAGGGCATAACGGCGTAATTTTGTGCAGTACATCTACAACGAGTTGATAAATAAATATAGGACATAAAGGAAAATTAACAATTATATCTTGTACTGTTTCAAGGTACGAAAATAAAGATACGACTTAGATAACCATAAATTGACTAAGTATATAGTACGAGAAAAATAGTGGCATCTCCCACGAAATGATACTCTATTAGAATGATCGTGATTCACAAATTTTTGTTTTCATTATTACATAGGTTCCACGGCATGAAGAATGCATACATATATACATTGGTTTCTTCCCCTCATCGTCAGAGGATTAATTTTTCCTAATTCTTCCTAGTAAACGCTCTTTATTTTATTTTAAATAATTAATCCCCCTTTCCTTAATAAAGAAATGCCTTCTTCTTTTCCTTTATACCTATCATTATTTTCTTCATCAACACATTCCTTCCGATTCGAAATAAAAAAGCGAACTTCATCTAACACCTGTCCATCAGGCAGAAAGCTAAAGAGGAAAGAAAAACGGTGAACTAGGAGAAAAATAAGGACAATCTGATTTGATATTCCTGACAAACAAATGCAGAATGGCGCCAGGTTCCAATCATCTGTTAATTATGCCGCAATATAAATTGTATACATAATATCTTTCCTCCTAAAACTGAAATTTTTAGAACACACACAGAAAAAATTAGAACTTTTTACAAACGGAGAACCGGCATCTACACCAAAGAAGCAGATTTCGTTATTTAAAAAAATCGATTCCGCAAACTTCCTTCTCACTGAAAAGTTATCCTGTCCGCGAAGAAAAAAATCTTATCGACCTGTTTAATAGATAACATTCCTCATAAAGTGTTTCAAGAAAATCTCTTCTCCAACTCTAGACTGACGTTTGCAATGACAATTGGTGAAATAGTATTTTCTAACCTTCCTTCGTTAAAACGTCGTGCTCAAATTGCGCTCCTTAAGGCACTTTCTTCTCTTTATTTAATTTAATCTTTCTCTCTCTTAGCCTATCTTCTGAATGAGTTCATTGAGTATCTCCGAAACTGCCCCCTCCACCGACTCATTCCGCCTCCTCTTCAACTACTACTACGCTCATTGAGAGTTCTCTGTTTGGATTCCACAGCGAGAGCGGAAAAAGAGGGCGGGGGTGGGCACTATTTAAATCTCGTAGTGGGAGGAGAAAAATAAAGGAATCCGGAAACTTCTTGGTAGACGTTCGCTTTAAATTTGGAAGATTCAGGTCAGATCTTAAATAAAGGAAGCTGCTCCCTTGACGCGAATTAAGGTTTTAAGGAGATGTAATCTCTCTTACGACCGATGCGGTAATGTTTAGTTTCTCGATGATTTTTTAAGTGACATGAATTTATATAAGCCTCCTTATCTAAATGATGTATCAATATAATAATAAAAATCAATATAATATAAAATAAAAATAATGATGATGATATGAAAGAGTTATGCATGGGTGGTCTGAACAGTTTCCAACATTTCGCCATTTATCGACATGTTTTCTGAAAATTTTCTGAAGATTTGCTGAAAAACCTGGGATTGGAAACTTTTCAGACAACCCTCGTATATAGATGGGAAGATAAAAATCAATATCTGCCGAAAATTTAGTGAGAGTCTAATAATTTACTTCCGCCAGTTCACAATAACCGAAGATTAACCATCCTGTATTTCAAATTAGAATTTTTATGATGTTAAAAGCTCCTCATTGCAGAAAAAATGTGTTCTATTATGATAAAATACTTCATAGCATATGATTAGCCCACTAATTTATATCTGATGTATAAGTAACATATAAATAAAGTTTTTTCCCAGAAATGGCTGCGAGATCATTCCCAGATGAAGAGTAAATTTTTTTTATTTAAATTTAATTTTGATTGATTAACTGAGTTTTCGAGTAAATTAAGATTGGTATTGTGAAAAATATCGATCATAAAAAAATTAATATAAGCTCCAAAACTTGGGAAATACTGAAGATAAAATATAAATCAATCATGACAAGACTTTCGTTGATGAGCAGTTATTCAAACACTTGGCAAAAAACATGTACTGTGATATAGTTGCAGGCATTACTTGTTTGAAATTTTCTTTGCGGTGGCCTTCTTTTATAAATCATAATATATTAGAATGGCCTTTTACTACGTAAAAATCCAATAAATAATTTGAAAACTGTAGTGAAATAGCTAAGTTGTTACCCCTACGAAAACGTACAAATAAAAACCATACCAGGCATGAAAGAACCTCCATAACTTTGAATAGCTTGGAAGATGCAAAAAAGATGCGAAGATGAACTTTGATTGATGACTCGAGTGCGAATCAGTGTGTCAAACGAGAGAGATATTTACCGCTGCGGAGCACTCAAGAAAAAAAGAGATTCCCGAAGAATGGAGGAGACATGAAGGAGAAGGCGAGGGATACGGAGAGGAAATGAGCACGAGATAAGATGTAGATACTAGGAAGAATGTATGGGACAGAAGGGAAAAGAGAGAACGTGCTAGTGAGAATTTAGGATCCAGTATCCCCAACAAGAGAGGAGATGATGGGATGGTTGAAAATGGCGTTTAAGGTGCTTCAAGAGAGGATTCCTGGAAATCTCGAGATTAAGAATCGTAAAAGTGCTTTATAGTGAATCACAAACAAGATATCCTTTTGTATATGCAAACATTTATTATTTTTAATTGCGCTGTCCAATAATTGGTCCAAAGCATGCGTTACTCTTTTAATTTGATAGCCTTAGGTTCAGAAACGCAAAATCTTACAGTACAGTTGCAAGAAGTTTGAATTATGACATCATTTTCAAAAATATACATCAAATTATCGCCAGATATTCATTAGAATCAGCAAGACTAGAAATTTGGTGTATGAATATTTCTACAAAAATATTCAAATATTCTTGATGACTTGATTTTAGTTTAATGTGTAGCTGTCAGACGAGAATACAAATGACCTTAAAGCTTCAATATTATTTTCAAAAAGATGAATCAAATAATTGCCAGAGAGTCATTAAAACTAGCAAGACTGGACATTTAGCGTCTAATATTTCTACAAAAATCATCATCATAGTTATAACTATATAATTTTTGTACATAACTTAAGATGAGCCTCCTCCAAGAAATCTTACCATAATTTACTGAGAACTAAAACATCAACTAAGCTTAACCTTAACGACGAATTGTAGAAAACCACACGTTTGCATTTCGTACTTTGATAAATTTCACGATCTACCAAAACCTTTCCTCCGCGTATACCGGTATTTTATCTTCCCCATCCACCGTGATTCCGGGTATCTCCCGTATATAGTGATGGTGCAGAGCAAAACGGAAGCGAGGTGTAGCCGCAAACTTCTTTTCAGCACCAAACTATCTCGCTCTCTTATCCCTTCTTGGGGCCTTTCTTCTCCCGCGCAGATCGATAAGAAGTCAAACCCCTCACACTAAAAGAACCCTCCTACCATTACCTGCAAATCCCTCCCTCGCTGCCACCTCGCCATCTTCTTCCGCGGAAATCCCCCCGTCCTCCCCCCTCAACAAATCCTTCTTTTCCCCCTTTATTTATAAACTCCAATCTTTCCTTTTTGTCCTCCAATCCTTCATCCGTCCCAAGGTCCATTATTTCCCTCGCTAATGGATTACTTACTGGTGGTGAAGTACCCCAAATTTTATTGTAATTCGGTTGTGAATGGTTTCGAAGCGATGTTGAGTAGCACGATTGATTTACTGTGAGTATATTTCAATTCGGAATCACAGCACACATCGGAGTCAATCCACGAATATTTTAATTGCCCACATAAATTACAAGCACAGTCAGAACTAAAGTTGTGTGCCTGGCGCGTTGACGTACTGCCAGTTTTCGGATAGGCATCAATTCCCAACCACAATGGTTCTTTACGTTGGTAAAGCAGGGTCATACAGGTGTTTGAGTTTACCGTTCAGATACTTGCTTTGGCATAAAGATATTTTAACTTGGTAACCTGCAAAAGATATTTTAAAATTTTAACGAACGCTCTGCGGTCCATAGCTTATAAATTCGAATTTGAACTGAGACGCATAAATACGGCCACGAAAGCTGGTTTGGACATTATTGTACCGTATTGAAAAGCAATATGTTATCGCAACAGATGGTAGAGCATAGATAGCATAAACAAATACAAATAGAGTATGCGTAGAGGGCATAATGGTATGTAATATAGAGTGGGCCATTTAAAAGTTTCCTTTTAATATTTTTATTTATCATATTTAATAATAACTTTAAAATATATAAATAAAAATTATAAAATATAGGACAAATATTATAAATAAAAATAAACAATATCATATTTATTAATAATTTATATGTTTATATATTTAATTAAATTTTATAATTTTCTTTAACACCGCAATTTAAAAAGAATTAGCAGATGTATAAATATATAATATTACATTATGGAAGAAGTATAGAGAAGCTTTCATGTTATTTACCCCTGCGATTCATGCTAGCTATCCTCTTTATTCACTACGAAGACACGCTAAAATGAGGAATCCTTCAAAGCGCTGTCTTTGAATGAAGTAGAGAGCTGAATTGCGGAATACAATATTGCAGTCTTCGAAATAGAAGGTGAAATAATAGATGAGATGACATCCGTGAAAAATTCTTGGAAAACTATTTTGGAATGGGACATTTGCAGAGAGGAGATTCATGAGACGCTAAAACCACCTGATACCTTTCCTCATATCCAATAAGGAGACGAGCAAAGCATGTCATCTCCTCCTGCTTCAAATCCATATTCTCTTTCCATCTTCAAAGTACAGATTCTGTCTCTTTATTGATAACGTCGAACTCAGTCTCTCTAGATGTCTGTAATTTTCTTCGCTTCTCTGAAGAAGAATTCGTTTCAGGGCTATGAGTACTTCTTACTCCATAAACTGGAGTATTTTCATCTTTCAGAACTTCGAATACTTAAAAAAAAGTTTTAAAATTTATAAAACGGTGCAAAAAATCGATTTACATAAGCTGTTAATGTAAAGTATAGGTAAATAATTATATGTTCAATTAAGATTTTGTAAAAAAATAAGGTATATTACTTTGGCTATTCATCTCAAGAGTGATCCACGGTTCGATCGTTATGGAAATCAAGCATCATACTATAGGTTTTAAAAAGGCAACATTTCTTCATTTATCTACATTTTCTCTAGTTTCACCCGGGCTCACAAATGTATCTTCGTGTGATTTGACAAAAATTTCGGATAAATTTTTATATTAATTTGAACGAATCAACGTCTGATGTGATACATAGTTATAACGACATATATATCTATTATTACGATGTAATTTTGCAGTAAACTAACTTAAAACTACGGCTTCACGTGCTTTATCTAACTTCTACCGATATTTATTCCACTAAACATCTAGGTTTGCACAAATCTTTGGTAAGGAGCTTAGAAAACAGTTACTTTTTCAAAGGTTGACATTCTAGCGATAGAGGACAGACATACTCCAGAATTTACCGGTTACATCAACATATCTATAAGCCGATTCCACAATACTACCTTAATGCTACATACATACACCCATCTTTATGGGAAAACGTATCTAGGAGGATCAAATCAGAAGAAAGGACCTCAAAGGCTAAGGGCTACCCTATCCGTAGCACCATCAGGGGATAATGATGTCTTTTTAACCTACGTCGTTTATCAAACGGTCATGTTAGAGGGTTACTTATGATGGTTTGGATAGTTGTATCTAGGTTAGGCGCAGCGTATCAGCTCTGTGCACACTCAAACCATCACTTAGAAAAGGGAGTAAAAGAGACATGTATATAAGATATGGAAAGCGATGTAGAAGAGTAAAGAAAGAACTGAAGTAAGGGAAAGAAAGAGAAGAGAGGATATTAGCATCACGGAAAGGCAATACAACGGCAGAGAACCCGAACGCTGAACGTCCAGGAAAATTGTGGACAACCACGAATACTAAAGATATTCGTGAGAGATAAAATCCATGATATTGACTTTATTCTCTCGGGGAAAGTATACAATCGAGAAATCGTAAGTCTTTCGCTGCGCTGTTAATATAGTGTGGTTCTCTGTGGACAAATAAATGTGTTTTTTACGACCGAAACCCGTGCCAAGACCCGATAAAATGTATTTGCTTACAAAATTTTTCGGGAGATCCATCGATAAGTTGAGCTATAAATGTATATTTCAGCCTGGGCTCAGAAGAAGAAGACGGAATGCATAGCGATCCTGAGATTGTGCAGAGCAATCTATCCGATAACCAAAAACTATCTCGCTATTGCCTAGCAAAAATATAAACAGAACCTTTACTAACGAATACGCTTCTCCTGGATCATAACCCCTTATGTTATACGACAGAAATAAATAGAGTGCTTTTTATAAGAAAACGATGCTAATTAAGTTAACTCAGTCGAAACATCTTTTATAATCCTTCTGTTGATTCTTTTAAACATATCCAAGTACCAATAGCTAAAAGAAAATTAACTGAAAGATTTTCTAATATGATTAATTTAACAACACAATGGCTCACAATAAAGCAGTGAAAAAGAGCTCAAATCTTTTAACGTGAATCAAAGTCAACGAAAGATTGAGCTAAGTCATAAAACAATGATGTCAAGATACAAATTAATGATCGTAAGTTATCTATTGGATATATATAGGTATATAAAACCCATGGAAATTTCCGCTCCATAAACAAGTCCAGTGAGATCGCAAATAAAAAGGTTTCAGTGCATCTTTACAAAGAAGCATTTCAATTTGTTAAAACCTCACGGTTTTTAGAACCACATAAATCTACTCAAAAACTCTGTTTTTATCTCATCTTTGAATTATAAGAGATTTAATAAATAATACGCATTTTCCGTGCTTTCTTTTTTTTCATCGGACACCGAAAAATCACCGGAGTGAACCGACACGTAAAATGTTATAAATTTTAGATAAGGAAATCTATTATGTTTTCTTCGCAACCTTGAATCTTAGATTTGGTGGAAATTAAACCGAAAAGTATACATTCCAACGCTTTAAAGCGAAATTAACAATGAAATCTGATGAAAATTAATTCTTATAATCGCTCGTTATACTATTCCACCCTCAATCTGAGATTAAATGTCGCACGTGGGAGCGTAACAAATAGAAACTTGAAAGTCCTCTAAATAACCACCATTACAAACCCTGATTTTATAGAGCGATAATTTCCTTGTTGCCTTCTTCCTAAATTTACAGTGTTCAAAAGATTCATAATCGTATAAATTTACGTAAGAAAAAATTTTAATCGAAAATCTTGAGGTTGTCTTCCGAAGAAAACTCCGCCTTGCAGTTTATCAGCTCGAAATTTTGGAAACCTTGTAGATTTAGGATAAAGTGTGATGAATGGAATTCTAAGTCCTTAATATATTTTACATCATTTCCGTCGACTGCTTTGGAAAGAATTTATGATAAGCTGAGCATAACTTTTTGAGTTTTCATTTAACAAATATAAATATATAGTATACATATACAGCGGAATAAGAAGAAAAAATATTTTAAATTAACACCGGCCACTTTATTTTATTTTGATTTTTAGACCACGATCTAATACAACAGAAGTCATTCGAAGATTAGATCTTATTCGCTTGAGATATATCATGATATAATCTCAGAGAAATCGTGAGGAAATAATAAGGGACGTTGTAAGTGAACACAAAGGATTTATATAAGTAATCGTTTATTACGAATTATGTAACTCGTCATTGAATTTTCACGGTGTATTGCAATATATTACGATTCAGACGAGGCTTATAACCTCATTTACCTCCCTGTTATCGGATGCAAACATGTAGAACAAGGGGTGTAAATAACCACCTCAATCAATCACTAAAAAGGAAATCGCAGACTAAGCCTTCGTAATTTAATTTAATGTGATTACTTTAATGAAAAGTAATGCATTCAACCCATATGACGCCCATTAACTTTGGCACAAACCGTAAAATTTAAACACCGACACTAATTTATTCGAACGTAAAATCTAAGAAATCAATTCGACCCTTATATCCACAGATAAAAGCGAATGAAACACGCACTCATAAGAGATTAAGAGAGCAATCTCGAAAAGTCAAATAAGAACGGCAGAGCAGGAGTCTCGTTTTAAAAGATCTCAATTCCCGCTAAGACGACGGGCAAACACGAGTTTCTAAGACCGTCTAACGAACCAATGCACTCGTACTCGGTGAGTCACAACCCCGATATCCGCCTACGATGTCCTTATATTAACGAGGATTTCCCGGTAAAGAGGATTAGGAATCGGGGAGCATGCAATTCCGAGGGATCTAATCGATTTTGACCAATAACCGAGAGCGTTCTTTCCGGGGGTCGAAATCGCGTGAGCCAATGGGCTCCCGAAAAAGCCACACAGTGTGTGTCCTCGATGGAAGTGGCCAGTATCCAATAGCCGCCCCCCGGGCCATTCTCAAAAGAACGAGGGGAAATATCTCAAATAGACGCCCCCTACGACATTCCAAACAGACCTCGCCAATCATTCCCTCTCCTTTGTACTTTATGAAAGGAGAGGATAATGAAAGCTGTTTCCATGGCTACGATCTGTTTATCCGGACTCTTCTACAGGACATGAAGACTTGTGGAGTTGACATTTCTATACTGACTTCTAAATCGAGAGAATTAATTTACGTACTTAGAATAGCGAAATATAAGGGTAACGAAACCACCGGTCCACGTCTAGGGTTCAGAATGTTTTCGAATTCCGCTAAGAGTTACGAGCTACATCCACCAGCTCTCTTTTACCACTTTATGTTACAAATGGATACGAGTGATACGCTAAAGTGTTTAGCTAACATTAAACCAAACCTTCCAAACTGGAGTAGAATTCATCATTATGAATTATAAACTAAGATGGAATTCAGCTAAATTGATTTATCATTGACAACAATTAACTGCGATAGTAATAGTTACTTGAAGAATTTCTAAATTAAGTATTTCGTTAGTATACTTAAACTATCACGCATGTTAAATGGTTTTCCAGCCTTCAGTGCATCAAATGGTGACGATAAATTTTCTTTATAAGTTACCAAAAGACTACTTCGACTCTAGTACCTTGTGAATTTTTTCCGATAACCATTAACTCAGCATAAATATACCTACTAGTAAACCATAATATTTTAAGGGGATATAAACTCGATTGCATTACAGCGAGAAACAAATAGACCCCGGCATTGTGGGTAAACCACATTCTAAGAACAACTGGAAGAACTATTGATTGTTAGTAGCTATATTATTCACTGATGAAGGAAAGAGGAACTCTAACAATCGAAACCAAAAATGAAAGCCACTCGTGAGTAAATTTTCGCGTAAGTTCAAAAGATTCATTTTAAACTTTCTTTGGTAAACTAACAGATTAAGTTCAAGAATACTGAAGTAGATCGGAGAATCCGTGTTACTCACAAGCCATTTATTATTATCAAAATACGTAAAAAAGGCCCATTATAAATAAAATAGGGTAGTTTCATACGGTTAATCGAAAGACGCGCGTCGGCTGCCGTAAGCGTGCTGACAAGGGAAGATATTTGAAGTAGTTTCCTGATTCTGCCGTACGCCATGGCGTTAGCGTCGGAGGGGAAACTTGAGTGAGTTCAGCCGTTCGACAGTTGATGGCGCTAGCTTAGAGGCGCGATTTCATGCGCTTGGGCCACGCGCTGGCCTCCGAGACTTCAATGGAATTCACATAGGAATGAAAGAGTGAGTACTTTAATGAAAAATAGTAAATTTAATCCGGCATTAATGTATCCGGTAGTATCTTAGGATCCAAAGGAAGTACCCATATAGAAAGAAGCTAGAATCTTATACGCTCTATCTATTACCCTAATATATAAGAGATTATAGACTCTATTAGTAAAAGCGATTCTTCCTTAAAATGTGTATTATATTAAATCTTGAATTCCATTTTCGGACCCTAATGATTCACACAGAAATCATATCTTCCACAAAGCATCGGGAAACCCATTACTATGACTGATTATCATTCTACATCTGAAACATCCAATCTCACTCTTAGCATCGAAAAAATAGCATATAAAAAATAACGTTTCAAACATCCAAATGAGGTCTTGTAATCATTCTTAGGCAATTTGAACGCCCATATTATTATTTATATACTTTATCATGAACATTGAAGGCGACTTACCGCAACTCAGAACAAGCTCAATAGGTGGCGCGAAGGCAAAGGAACTATAGAATCTGGTAACACTCACCTGAAAAGAAAAGATTCAAATTAGTCTACTTTTCATATTTGAACGTAATAGACAAGGATGCCTATTAATGGAGTACAGACCAAAATATAGAGAGAACGAAAATGCCCATCAATAGGGTAAATACCAAAATATACGAATTTACTGGATATACCATAGATAGTATTTTATTCTCATAGTGATATAAGTCCTTATTCGATAGCTCTGTTAAATGTATACATAACTGCTACGTAATAAGATAATCCAGCCAAAGTAACCATAATACATCACACTGGACGTGAAGTGGAACTCGCACTTCAGACCACAGCACATGGAAAGATTGACTAATTATAGTAATTAGAAGAATCCGAAATTGAAGGATAGCCAGCTACAACTTATTTGAGCGAAAGAATGTTTCAATTGATATTTACTTTAAAAGTTACACTCTAAATAATAGCTGCTCAAAACCATCCATTATTATTCCGTAGCTTTCAGAGAGGTTTTTAAAATAGTCAAAGTTTCACTTGAATTGTAAACCGATATTACGGTAATCTTTTTCTACTCCTATAAGACTAGAAGATAATTATAGTTTAAGCAGTACGAAGGGAAAAATATTACGACTAAAATGGTATTTTTTTAATGTATAACGTCATACTTTAGTTAGAATGCAGGATGAAAAGTGCAAGAATACTTTGGCAACAAAACAAAAACAATTCTGTATTACATATCGATATTGTTAGCAACGCTAAATAAACATTCTAAATAAATGTGACGACGTACGAACCGGTTATATCACATAAAAGTAACTTTATTAGGGTAACTCGTGGTTATCTTTGCATTTCTAACGTCATCTACCTCTTTAAAATTTCTTATGAGTAATACTATGGTTAAAAAATCCAAAGATAAACTCGACGTTTATAACGCCAACATGCGAGGACATAAAAGCGTATGCTAAAGCTGTGTTATAGTTCACTTATATAATGCGACAAAAATACTTTAATACTCGAAACACGTCATAGCGTGTAAACAACATAAAACTCATCTTTATGAATTCACTGAATAGTTACTTTGAAATGAGAATATTCTCACTCAGTCTATACTTAGCCTCCACTGACTCAACTATCGTGAGGTGATGTCATCAATATGCAGCGGTAGTCATGCAAACTATAAAAATTTAAATGAAGGTTTTGAATAAAATACTTTTCCGCATAAAAAAATAGAAAATGAACAAATCTCCCATCCCTTACGTTTTTAAATAGCTCTTCTCTCAACTTGACGCATATCTTACGGTCGTTAATTGATATAAAGTAATTTTTCAAAATTTTACATACAAAATTAAAGCCTAGTCTTAAAAAACAGCAATGTAAGAAAATTGAATCAAAATCTCAGTTTAAATATGAGTAGTAATGGCCGAGTGTAACACAGTTTAAAAGGAGCTCACTATTAACTTCTGATTAGCTTAGTAAGCAATGAAGATGATAAAATAAGACGTAAAGTGGATATTTACTAGAAACTACTTTCCAACAGAAATTTTGGATAGTTTTAAATTTCCAACGCGCTGGAATAAAAAACTATTTCGAGAGAATGAATTTCTCATTGCCTTTATAACATGCTTCGACTGATATCCGAGCACGGATTTTAAAAATTTAACGACAGAATACAGTGTCACAACTTAAAAATCTTCAAAGCCTTGGTTCACCTGTGCACACATACCTAAACGCTAAAATATGGGCAATTACATATGGGCTTTACATATTCATGACAAGGAAACGAGGTTTCGGAGTCTTTGCGGTGTCAGGTGCATTATTACCATCCAAGGTTACTTTGAAATACTTTCCAGAAACAAAAATTACATTCATAAATAGATCCACTCCCAATTACCATATTCGTATCCCGCATCATATATTCAGAATCGGCACAAGGACCAATTGAGACAGACGACGCAATGACAGCCAATCGCGCGGTTCTTACTTTCAAGGACAGAAACACATGCAGGGCGTGTAGTAATACTGAAATTATTCATCGAGCAAATAACCTAGAGGACATTTCCTTCAGCAAAATATGGCAAGAACTATAAGGTGAAAACATATAGAAAACCTGTTCGAAATTTGATTTTATGCATTTAGCGCACTAAGAAAAAATGAATATCACTATGTTTGCGCGATAGCAGGACATACCAAAGTGCTTGCAAACTAGGCAACTTACTAGAAATCCTATCGGAGAAGTTTCCGGAGAGATTTATCGATTTTTTTATTTTATTTTTTTTATTTATTTATTAGTAGCATCAACATACAGCACGAGGCCAATTACAGCTGACGATAAACAAAAATGTATGTCCCAATATACTGACATAAATATATCAAAAATAACAACAGTCTCAGAAAATCACACTTACTCTTAATTTTTACCGATTATGTACCCATTACACGAAAGAAGCCAAGAATTAAAGTTTTCAAAACAAAGACTTCTACGAGAAGAATACATTCTGAAAATCTTCTGATAAGAACTGCACACTTTGTGAACGCATTTAGCTCCTAAATCCCACAAACAGAGAGAAGAAACACCACTAAATGTAAATATAAACGAAAATAATAGCTGTCGATATGATTTAGTGGAACGGAAAACAAAACCGACTAGGAACAATTAAAATTAGCGTTAAATGAAGGAGTGTTGAAGGTATAAATTATCGGAGAAAGAGATAAAGAGACATAAAGAATTTTCTCACAGTGGGACGTGGGAGTGGCGGGTTTACAAAAAGTGGAGGAATGCGTGGGGAAGAAAGCAGGAAACCAGAGACGCATAAGGGAAGAGGAAGACAGTATTTAATGAAGTGCTGGAATAAAACACAAAGAAAAGCCGAGGAGAAATGAGAAGGGAAACGAGATCTTTGTTCTATCTCAGAAATAGATAACGAAAGGAAAGGAACTTTTCCCATTACCTTAATTTAATTTTCAAGTTTCGTCCTCCACAAAGGAGTAAGAAACGGAAAAATGGAAGAGTGAACTAAGCCAAGTAATTTATTAATGATACCTATTAAGTTAAGTTGGGAGAGTTGTTTAAGAGCTCAATGTGTTAAGAGACAAGGGTTCTCCAAGCGCCGAAAGCGGCGACCGACCGACCAATGCTGAACCCCCCATTGGACCCCCTATGAAGATGGAAGCATTGTTTCCGAAATGTACATCGGGATTCTGAAGAACTGGGACCGCTAAACGATTATCCGTTTCCCGGGAATCGCCCTTAGACGGTCTCCGCTTTCGGCACTTGGAGAACCCTTGTCTCTTAGTTCATTGACCGCCGAGTTCCTTTTTTCTCTCTTCTAGCTCAATGTGTAGCAAACACAGAAACTACATTTATAAATTCGTAAATTTTGAAAAGAACTAGCTGAAGTTTCTCATCGAATCTCTTCTTTAATTGTGTTACGCACGATAGTAAACATTCGCATCGACGTATCTTTATTTTGCATCTACATAAATACCCGTGAGCATAAAAAAAAGAAAATGAAAGAAATCTCCCATCATCTACGTTTTAAAAATAGCTCTGCTGTCAACTTTACGCATATCTTACGGTCATTTATTGAAAAGCATCAAATTTTAGCAATTCAAAAGACGACATCAAAGCCTAGTCCTAAGAACGTATGAGAAAATTAAATCAGATCTTAGTTTCAATTTGAGTAGTAAAGACTGAGTAATTAATATTGTATAAAAAGGAGTTTACTTATAAAATTATGAGCAGCTCAGTAAGCATTAAATGAAGACGAAAAATAAAATGTAAAGTGGAACAAAATCTTTCCCACAGAAATTTTGGATAGTTATAAATTTCCAACGCGCTGGAAGAAAAAACCATTTCGAGAGAAAGAATTTCTTATTGCCTTTATAACATGCTTCGACTGATATCCGAGCACAGATTTTTAAAATTTAACGACAGAAATTCTACAGGGGGTGTAGAATCTATATCTATTGATTGTATATAGAAGAAATTTTCTAAATGCAGGAAACATTAATCTAAAACTTCCTGCAGGCGACCACAACTGAAGGAAAGAAACTCAAAAGTGAACCAATTTACGTGAAAATTTTATATCTTAGATTCAATTAAAGCAGAAACAGTATCTCGTGTGATATACACCAGAAGTTCAGCTCTAACTAAATGCTTCAAATTCACAGCTAATAAATGAAGCTTTAAATAAAAGTATACTTATACACATTTAAATGTTGCCATATTCACACCATAAGTTTAATAAAAGTTCATGAATACATTTGCATTTTCCTTACATCTTCCTTGGATCTAAAAATTGTAAAGGGAGCTGATCTAAGACAATATCCTTATGAATTCATCTCTAACTAACTTACATAGAGTCATATTGCCGTGATAGACGCAATGGGCGTAAATCATTAGAGAAACCTCATAAGATTATGAATTTTTTATTAGATTTTAATTCGAGCTCATCACATCATAGGGAGGGGGGGGCGCTCCTTCGCCCCCCCTCCCTTGGGTCCACCAATGTCCTCTTTGTTGACTGTCAGATTCTATTGTATCATTCTATTTTATTGTGTCCTATTCTATTGTATCACTGATCAAATCTGAGATTAATTAAGCAATTAGCAATTAAGCTTGAATATCAACAGAAATGAAGAAATGTCTATAAATTCAAGAATTAACTCAAGCTGTTTTGTATTTCTGAAATTCTTAGAGATAAAATCAGCACCGGATTTCAAATTAATTTAAAAATCTGAAAATGGAACGATGTAGATCAGAAATTACCAACTTATCTACTACCAACTACTGCGATCGACTAAGAGAAACAAACTTTGGTATTTGTTGAATTAAAAAATTGTCGATATTCGTATTTGCACGTCTCCAAGGCTAATTTCGTTCTTAATCAATACCTTGGAACTTTATAGCCGATTTGGATTCAGCGTATTATGCATAAAGTAATAAAAATTATTAGAAAAATAGGATTCCTCCGTTACCAGTCGTGATCGAAAGAATGTCCCATCACGATCGATGGATCAAATTATTACTAAAAACAAATATTTTACTAAAAACTTCACGTCTTAACAATGACGAAATTCGAATTAATTAAAGATTTTAGAAAAGGTTTCCAGGAGAATAAACACCAAAACTCCTAAAGAAATTTCCACTACGAGTCCTGGAAAACATCAAAATATTCAATTCGGCTCAAACACATCGACGACCCGAGTTCTCCCGATCAAATGCAACTCTGACGTTCTTGGATCTCAGCGGGACGCCGTTCAAATCCCAGGTGGGACAAATTACCCATTCTCGCATCGAAACCCATAAGAAGACGACACTAGTGCAGCGGCAGACGTCACACGTGCCACCAACTCCTCGAGACACCACTCTGGAGACGAAAAAACAGCCACCTAGGCGAACGACGCACAAAACGTAGCCCCAAAAAACTAAAAACGGGAGAGGGAAAAGATGAGAAAAACTGTACTCTTTATCTCGAGCGAGCAGGGACCTCTTTTGTTTGTTCCCGTCCTTCTTACGGAGGTGATTTACTTCGAAAAGGAAGAGGAAAGAAAACGGGGGGAGTGGATGGGTGGGGTCGGAATATGGGATATCTATAATCGCTCCACCCTCCTCAGCCCTCCGGGAGGTCCCCCGCCTCCGAAAGAGACAGCCGCCGCGGCGAGCCCTATGATTTATTGCGCGAGGCTCCATTCTATGCGCGGGTGCCACCAAACCCCCTCCCTGCATTACTTATACACTCATACAGTATTCCTTCCGACGTCTCCCAACTCACATTTCGAAGGAGTTTATATGTGTTTCCTCCCACCTTTCCCTCCCCGGATACCCTGGCGATCCCTTGTTTTTCCCAAAAAAGGGGACATCGCGAGGGGGTTTCTCATTCCCACGTTTCCAAGATTCCATCTCTCCGGAGAGTGCTGTTCCGAGGAATCCTCCGGTTGAGTTGCGGGAGAGACGCTGGATATGGCTGAGATATGCGGCCCAATTACAAAATTTTTTCGCTTCATAATCGTTTCCGGCATCGGGGATGCAATTTCGCCTTCCAGAGTTGTTTCGATGCGGCAGAAGCTCTGGTTGCTCATTTATCGCTCGGATAATTGATTTAATATAAACTATTTCGCGATGCCGAAAAAATTGTGAGGAATTTTCCATTACGTAGAGGAACTCGGCAATTACGGATTCTTGTCTTATTTTGGCGCGGATTGACCGTTCTTGCGCCATTTATAGAAGTAGTACATTACCTTAAAAATAATGAGAGGTCGTTCGAAGCCGTTTCTAATAAAAACAGATGCATTTCAGCGAGTGAAACTTCCGCAGATTAAAATGAAATAAAAACTCGAAACCTAAACATGCAAAAAAGACGATTTTCTCTTAAGATTTGCCATCATTATGTCAGGACAGAAAAATACTCACCTCTTACTACGTAAATAAAAGTCATATTAAATTCCGATTAGGAGAAAAACTTAAAAATAGAAAAATAGACAACGTCAACACTCTAACAACATAAACGAAAGGCCTTTCCATATTTGTTATTAAATTGAAAATGTAGCTATTAAAATAACATTTTGATAACTCTTTTATGCAAATGATCGGGCAGATGTCCCCATAAAAATTTTTGATTGCACCACTGGCTGAGGGTATCATAATGCACCATACACCCTAAAAAATACGCTCTCTATAATTCAAAAGTAGATTATATTATATGATTAAGGATGCGGATGCTGATAATGTCAATGAGTAATAAATTAACAGTCAATTTTTTTGAGTTCAATGCGCCACTTATAATCATTAATGTGTCACTTTTGGCAGATGTGCCATAGCTTAGCCATCCCTAGCATAGGATAGTGAAAAATTTCATTGTGAACAGAGGACCATTGTATAGAAATTCGTTAATATATCCCGTGGACACGCCCAAGAGGAAAAATTATACGTGCATCAAACCCGAAGGAAACAACGCCCTAAGTTTGGAGCGAGCTGAATGAAGAAAACGGAGTGATAAGGGAATATCCAGGCAATCGAGGAGGACGATTCCGAATACGTGAAAGGGAAAGAGAATGCAAAAGGAGCAGACGCGGCAGGAGACGAGCCAAAACGCATTTGGATAAATCCTCCTTGCGAAGGGAAGAAGAGAAATCGGCTGAGATGGCAGTGGCGCATTGGAGGGCGGAGGAAATGCATAAAATTTCGCATGAGAGGAGTGTAACGTTCCATCTGACACGTTGTGCGAGGTCGAAATTCATTCGGGTAGAAAAAAGGGTAACACTTCACGCCTGTCATAAGAACTCGTAAGAAGGGAAAAAAAGGGCGTGCTCACGGGCTGAGTTATACATGGATGCATAGTGAGCCGGAATTCGAGTGTTTCTCAGGCACCTGATACAGTTTTACGACGCTTTTTTTCCTTCTTGTGCGATATAGAGAAAAATGTGCATCGTAACCAAAAGTTCGGATGATGGAAATGAAAAATGTCACCTTCCATCGCATAAATAGAAAAGCTTACTCTCAAACAGAGCCTGACGGACTAAAAACAAAATGTCGAAATAAAACGGAAAAATTTAAGGATACGAATACAGTAAATGTTTAAGATTATATGTAATAGTACGTTTCGAATTACGCCATTTCGAAAAAATACATAGAATTTTTCTTTTCTTCATCCTTTGAAAAATGGAAAAATCTGTATCCTATAAGCGACAACAGTCGTCCTAATTCAAATTCTCCATGCTAAAAATTCACGAAAAATATGGATATATCTGTAACATCTTTTCAAAGAGAGAAAGCATATACGTAACTTACGAATATGCTATGATCACGTTCGAAATGGTACCCATGGTAGAATGAATTGGCCTGAAAAACAAAAAATATTAACTTGGCAAAGATGCCCCGCAGTTTAGGCCATCAGAGGGGGTCCAATGGTCACAAGGGGTCCTTGAGATCCTTTCTAGAGAGAGCCTTGACATTAAAATATTTTCATGAAACGAAATTTTTTTCCGAAAATATAGATTTAAAAATGTTATATGATTTCGATGCCAAGAAAATAGACTTCTTACAAAACTTTGTAAAATAATATTACAAAGTAAATAACGATATTCATACTTTACAAAGCGCATCATGAAGTGTATCATTTATAGCCATTGCGTATATATGGTAATACAGTTATAAAGAACATATTATTCCTAGGTAACTTAAGTTTAATCGCTTGAAAATAGGGACGAAAGTAGTTATGAAAATCGACTAAAAAGGCATATTAAATAGAAGCGAATCCTAGAACTCAAGAGCATCTATGGAACAAATGTAATATTGAAATAATGATTATAGTAAATGTGGGGAAACGACTATGCAAACTCCCACAGTAAATGTGGCATACATATTGCTCCTGAATTTCGCAAAGTTATTTCTTCTTTTATTTTAGTATGTAGATCCACAAATGAACGGCTTCCTCAATTGATTTTAATGTGGATAATCATAAGACTGAAATGTTTTCTGATGTTAAAATAGTCTCTTTAATCGGGCAGCCACCTGCTAGACTCCTTACACATGAAACATAATTCATTCTAGATCATCATCGTGAATAGAAAACCAGCTTATAGCCTAATTTAAGAACACCACAGAAGTTTGAAGCGCTCACAAAATACCGAAGAAAAATATCTCGGAAACAACGCGCAGCGAATCTCCAAATTGAAAGAGTGTGAAATTCCGAGTACTAACAGCGTTTCGGATGTTAAAAATATTATCATCCGCTTCGCGCGTTCGAAATTTTACTCGAGATTGATGTGCGCTGTCTGAGCCTCAGAGCGTATCGACACAGATGGCCATTAACAAAAAGAAGACTTGTAAAAAAAATGTAAAGGACGTGGGCATTATCACCAGCACCCATGGCACGATGGATCGCGAAGAAAATGAACCTGAACGAATGGAGGGGTAGAAAAACGCGAGAGGAACCACGTCATGGCGTAGGAAAAGGTATAAGGAAAAGAGAAATATGGTGAGCGTCATCAGGGACGGAAAGGGGTTTTTTCCTATGAGTTTATCTCCGCGGGGAGTCTCGGAAGCCTAAACCACGAAGTTTGACTCCCGCCGCGTGCCATCGAACTAATCAGCGACCTCTTCGCGCTTGACAGGATTCCCTATGAGGAACGTCAATATTCTGAGCCGAAATTATCGCCGAGGACACGCAGGTCTACTTTACTCCCCCAGGTGTACCTATTCGAGAGGTATAATTTTGTTTTTTTTTACACTATACCAATGCCATTCACTAATTTTTCAATACATTTTTGTATTATCGCCGATGATCTAATTTGATAGTCAAAACTGACGTGAGATAAAGTTAAATTTGGTCATTCCTATCCTCACTAGCCCCTCTTGTGTTGCTGACTATAAATGATTACCTGATGATGAGCAAGGAAATCCTTGAGAAATATTGAAAACAAATTACCTGCATTTTTCACAACTAAAATATATTTTATTCTTGCACTTCGCGACTGCCCACTGTTATCCTCTTTGATTTTTTTATGCTGAGTTTTACGCCCATAATATTAATGTCTGTTACATGATAGAGAGGATAAAAGATTGATAATTTCAAGCTAGTGAGGAATTTTCTATCGGAAATAAATTATGTGAGTGTGAATAAATAAAAAATATTTCAATCCTCGCCCCTTTTTAGTCATTTTGGGACCAAACCAAACTTCTTAAAATATTGATTTGGGAGAAAGCACAATAAATAAATGAATCCTATAGATCCATACATAAATAATGTGAATTTTCTACGAAACCAATGCGATATATTTGCGGTCTTTATTCGCTATACAGAGCGCATAGACATATATGTATAAACCGATTACATAAACGAAATGGTAATATAAAAGAAATTTTAAGGGGATACTAAGCGATTATGTACATCGCATCATCGATATCTTCGAAGAAATCCTGTTAAACAATAACCAAAAGTAGAAAATGACAATTATCTTCCGTTTGAAAGTATCGAGAATTATGGAACTCTATATTCTGAACTCTACTCTGACCCTTTCTGAGTCTAATTCTTGCACATATCAGGGCAAGTGTTTATACAAATGTGTAATGTAAAATAAAGGATCAATTATATAGAAAAAGAGAACATCAAGAATTTGAAGAAATTCTATTTTTCTTTCCATAGCTCTTAAAAGGATCCCTTTAATTGCTTGCAAAGCCACATGATTTGATAAATTCCTCTATTGTCATCATTTTCCACATTTAGCAGCATTCTCTCGATTAAGAAGCTTGATCTATTCCAACGAAAACTTTGGTGAGGCCCGCAATTTTAAGTTATCGTTCCATAAACGTCGTGAGAGTAAAGCGATAGCCTTCCAGTGAAAGAGTTTTCCGCGTGTCACTTCCGGCCAATGGCGAAAGAAGCAGCTGCTCTTCCGGTCGAATTCGAAGGAGATAAAGGTTCTGCTGTGGAGAGTGTGTCAGTGGGATGGAAATGCGCCAGGATAGGGTTGCTTTTCGAGGATATAAAGACAAACGGAGAGCGTGACTACCTCAATCCTGTGCCATTTCCCCCGCGAACCTCCCTTTCTCTCGTGGACACCAGGTGAGGGCGCGGTCGGCAGGTGGACCATCCGCGTGCCATTGCGTTTGACCCGTGCCGAGACAATGCCAAACCCGTTCTCTCACATTCGCGAGCATAATTCGAACGTCGGCCTCCTGATTCGTACGCCAGATGCGGAAGTGCGTCGAAGGCGATGTGGAAGGACCGAGAGAAGGAAGCCAAAACTTCGCCATCGAACAATAATGACTCACGTTTGATGTCGAGAATAGCTCTAGTGACTGCTTACACGTCTTCGTACATTCTTTCAGATAGGAAATGGAGCATAGGACGTCGAGAACCTCCTGAGAAGACGATTTCTCTTCAGAAAACAGCGAATGCAGACTTCAGATGGAGGAGGTATTCAAAGGCGTTTCTCCATAGAGAATGTTTTGTTTATTTTTTAAAGACCATTCTCGGTTAAGTAATTCTCTCTTCCCATAGAATACCGTTCTTGCTGGCATAATGGCTCAATGATCTCAATGCTCTATACTGAATCCCGTATACTGTTCTGGGACAAATAAACTTTCCTTCAAATAAATATATAGATCTCAGCTCAATCGTCTTTCGATTTAAACAGTTGGTCTCTTTTCCAAAATCCATGAACAACTTATAATAAACATAAACTCAAGGGTTTAAGGATATCTTACCAATGAACCGCTACCGCTGTCTTTAAGATTCCCTTCTTGGAGCCAATTTAATTTGTTTTGATAGGTGTGGTATCAATTTCTATATTTACATGTACCTACAACACCTGACTTTCATGGATAATACCTTTATTCTTCTTTCAGGGGTTTATATCCTTAAAGGAATTAATTATTCCAATTCAATCGGCACCTAACACTCTACAAAGAATATATCAAACAATGTTACATATATTTTGACTCCCTTCATTATATTTTTTCACAATTGCATAAGGAATCATCTTTGAGTCTTTAATCGAGGAATTTGAATATTGTTCTAATTAAAAAATTAATTCTAGCAATTCTCATCTTTTCGGGCCTCCGGATAGCCAAGTAGGCAACACGTTTGAATTTGATGAAAATTTTTCCGTGTTCAATTGTGTGAATTATCTCAAGCCTACTCCATAGTGTTGTTTCTACACGTTCGTGTGGAAAATTTTTTAAAAAATTCAATGAAATAAATTAAATGCAATAAAAATATACAGTTCAGTAATTCCATTAAATAAACACAAAAAATCAACGATTACAGTAATGCTTAAAAAACAGACAGGAAAGTAAGGTAAATACTTTTGTCGGAAAGCGTGATCCCATAATTGGATAATTATTCAAATTAATATTTTCTTAAGCTCCATATGTATGAAAATAAACATAAAATATACCTATGGATCGCATTGGTTATCTTTCAGGTCAGGAATAAAGAGATTACGGCCGTTCGCCTGGATAATGGTTATCATTTCCGAAAATAAAATACGAAGAGCAAGTTAAGCGGAGAATCCAGGATCAATTATGCAAACCTCGATAGGAAAGCGTGTGCATAATCGCGCATATTAAGAGTGCTTTCAATTTACTCTTCCTTTCGATGTACGAGTTTAAGATGAGAGATCCGATAAAGGCATTAAGGCATAAAAACGAGTCGAAAAAACACGTAATCTCTTTCGTGATGGACTGCGGAATTAAATTAGAATGCGGTTCAGGAAGTCACGCCAGAATAGTCTCGCGGCTGCATATTTTAAGGGCATTTTGGAGCACGAATCCACTTAGACAATAAAGCGTTTTTAGGTTATTTGAGCTAATTGCTGCACGGTTATTTTCCGCTTTCGTCAGCGAATCCGAATATTCACCTTTGAGCAAATGGTAAAAAATCGTCCTTGATGGTCAATTAACATTATTATACTGATGGCGAGTGCTTAGCTTTTAAAGTATCTTCTCAGTTTAATCAGATGTGGCGATTAAGGTTTGCTCCAGGGTAAGTCGTTTGAAGAGGGGTGACAAAAATGCCCTTATGAATAAAAATACAAGTTCGAGTCAAACGTCTATTATAATTGAGATTATTATGAGTGATAGTATTTTTTATCCAAAAATAAAATTATTCACAAGTAAATGAGTTCAGTGTTTCAGATATATGAAAGAAAATTATGGATAATTATATTACAATCGCTATTGTAATTGTATGGAGCTTAAAAAACTTCTGGTTGGATTGTTGAGTTGGTTGGATTTAATTGGACTTCTTGTTGGATTTTACAATCCAAATGTCTAATTTAGAAACTGTCTCCGCAGCATAGTAAGTAAATGCCGTACTTAATAAATTGGACAAAAACGGACAATTATAAACTAGGTAAACTTCAGTAAATTAGAAAACATTTAATTCTCCATTTTTACCTTGGAAGCGGCCCATCTGCGAAATATAGGGGAAATCGTGGGATATGTTTCAAACTACTGTATTAATAATTTGAAAAATTATAATTAAGATTTTACCTCTAAGAGGAAGAATGGCTTAAAAAAAATTCAGAAGATTCCATCGTCATTTCAAGCAACTTCTTCAGCCGAAGTAAGACAAAAACTGATGGAAGGTTATATTTTACATGCGTATGTATGTGTGTATATAACTTAAATAACCAAAATAAAACTTATAGTGCTTAAATAACGACTTAGCTGCTACATATAAAAGTTACATAGCAAAGGATACTTTCCCTTAAAGTTTGATTTCCGACTGCACGAAACTTAAGAACTGATTAAATTTACTACATTTTCAAACCAGGATATGTGAGAAAAATCAACAAAAAAGAAATCAAACCAAGATCCTAAGAAAGCAAACAGAGCTAACATTTGTTATCTGCTCTATTCCGCTTCACTCGATCAGGCGTCACAAATTATTCAGACGGAAGCGCAGGAAATGGCATTGAAATTTCCTTCTAAGAAAGAGATTAACCGAACGAAAAAAATGCAACACGTCGAGCAGTGCATTTCCGGCAGAAACGAAGTAGTCCCTGACCACCGCCAACTGCATTCCTCTCCTTGAAATGCAAATGGAGCGAAACGAAATAAGACATTTCCCTGGTTCGCGTGTTCTAAGAGAAAGAGAGAGAAATAAAAGTGCTCTATATATCTCTGGTTCCACACTATCCTGCGTAATTTTCTCGCCCTTCTTTCCGGGCATAGAAGACGTGTCGAGAGATAGCGACCATCAAAAAGATGCGGACCGAAGATAAATAATTGGAAGCCCAGTTACGGCTGAGGGCTTAATAACGCCGTTTTTTCCGGTGATCGGTTCTCTGCTACAAGGAAACATTCATCAGGTTATATCTAGATGATCAATAGACGACTGACTACCAGGTGACTGCGGGTTTCCTGGCAGATCAATTTGACACACCGGAAAGGGCTTCCTACGAATGAGCTGCTGTCATAGAAATGGCCTATTCCCATCGACAGCCAGTCCAGTAGACATGATAATTAGGACCGCTTCTGTTAGAAATGCAAAGCGCTCTGAATGTCCATACTACTAATTTACAGATAAGAAAGGAATGATTTGTAATTATATTCTGGGATACTTGTTCCTTTTGCATGTATTTATTGTTACAGGTATATAGTCGCCACTTACTTAAGTATTCCATCATCCCTAAAACAGTATACGCTGTAAATCCGTTTGAAGCTTCTTCAAAGTTTCCATGTTTTAAAAGTGCACAAATTAGGGAAGAAATCTTTACTATATAAGCGAAAGAAAAGCGAATTCACTTTCTAAGTGGAAAGAAAAGATGATCATATAATTTTAGGGCCATATAGAAATAAGGGATTTCAGAAATGATAGGATCATATTCTTTATACGCTAAGGAATGCTAATACAACATAGCGAAAGGTGACATTAATGTAAAATCGTTATATGCAATATATAAAATGGAAATTGTTGAGTAAAAAATATGTTCCTGTAATCATGCTTTTCCATAAATCTATGTTTTAATATTAACAAATATTTCACGAAAATTCCATCAGCCAATCAATCTCCACCATTAATCTCAGCTCGTTAAATGTTCACCAAATGGCAGAAAGATTATTTACTTTCTTTCCAAATCAAACATACCATATTTTATACATAGCATACTAACAACTGATCACATAAACATCGTGTAGTGGACATCTAAAAAGGAATTATATAATTCCTTTCTGTCCAAAGCCTCAAAATACAGCCACTTATATTCTCTACATACCGTAAACTATCTAACTTTTCTCCATTTCTTTATTACGTAACCAGAAAAGTTGGATAGATTTATAAACTAATCGATTGATTGATCTGGATGGATTTATAAACTGACTGATTCAGTTGCTTATTCTGATGATTAATAAATCAAATAGCATTATAGGATATAAACGATAGATAGTTAAATAGTTTCACAATTCAATGATGGCAATAATTCTCTCTGAAACGTTTCTCTCAACATATCGAATTATTGCAAATTAACCTTTGAGAGACTATTCTAGATTACGAAACCGAGTCGCCGTAATTTAATGTGATTTTATGGTATTAAATTCTTCACTTGGTGATAGCCGATCCTGACTGAAATTGAAAATGTACCTGAGGGAAATTAATGTACCTGATGGATAAAATGAGAACTTACAAATTATTGCCATAAGTTCCATTTACGTTTCTGGTGATAAATTTGGTGGTGTAGCTGATTAGGTTACCAAGGAGTAAATCATTTTTTAAAACTATAATCCATTTAGCAGGGATAATACTTCCCTCCGAGGGAATTCCTCTTTTAGCAAAAAAGAGGAATACACTGTATCCAACAAGGGGAAATAAGATATTGAGCAGCTTAAGAAATTACACGATCGATCATACAAACACCCAAAAAGCCGCAGACCCAATCTATTCAAATATTCTATATCTATAATATTCTACATCTATATCAAAAGCAAATAAGAACCTTGATGAAATAATCCATAAGCATAACTGATAAATATTTATAAACCCCCGATTCTGAACCCAATACCACTTAAATTCTGGCCGACAATCTACATATGCAAACTTGCATATTAATTAAGCTCTATGTATGATTAAATAAGCGATAGCGATTGCTTGATCTATAGCATAACATAGCCGAACCTCAGCGTGAGAAGTAATCTCCGCCTCTTCATCCGAGTAGAATCTCTAGGACATTTCATTAGCGACCCTTATGGCTAATGGGGGTTAAGATTCCCACATTAGAAAAGTACATTGTACATTCATAAAACGGAAGAAAAAGGTTTGAGAAGAAAAAAAGAGGGAGCTGAAGTAGGAAAACATCTGCGTGATACTCTCTCACACACATACAAAACCATCGGTGAGTCGTGCCTTTAAAAGCCTTCCCATCTGTCTACCGCCGCCGCCGTAGGCGCCCAGGTGCCCACCTCATAAGAGTGTGGGTATTTCTTGAAGGAGAGTGGTGCTTCAACCCTTTCTGCGGCCAAGGAGGACCATGGAGATCAGCTGCATCCGCCCCCCACGATCGGACAACAGTCATGATCAGTTCAACATCGAGATCATTCAGAGGAACACTTCTTCCTTCCTGTCAATCGCCTGACATGTCGACTGGGTCAGCGAGAGATTTTATTTCTCAAGAGGACAATACGCTTTGCATTCTGAATAAATATAATTAATAAGGATCTCTTGCAAAGGCACTCATAAATTTGACTCTTGAGGTTCGACGGACTATATTGATGGATGTATCATGAGGCTTGAGGATGTATAATGTAGCTTGATCTGCGATCTCTCCAGTAGAGGACTGTATTATTATTACCCTTTCATAGGCAACTAATTTGGCTGCATTGTTGTTGAATGCACTACTGCATATCTTGAGGAGCACAAATAAATTTTCTAAATGAATAAAAGGCCTACTCATTAGAGCCTGCTGGTACTTTGCTTTATAAACGAGGCCTGTAAAGTCCTATAAATAAACAATAATAGCAAACGCAATCATTGTTCCGATATCATCAAATGCAAAGAAATTTACGAACGGCTTTAGTACGTCAATGTATCGTAAAATTTGAATTTTTTAGTCATAACTAAAATGATTGACATACCTGCAATCTACACTCGAGGACTCACAGAAGGGATTCTTATCAAATACTACACCCACATCGTGTGATCCTTTGATAAATTCAATCTAAGTCTTCCTGAATTACACATACAGCATCGTAAGATATAGTGAAGCTCCCAAATTTTGATCGTAATATAGCATAGGAATAAATTGTAAAACCTTACAGGTGAATGTTGGTTATTTGGAAAAAGAAGACTTCTAGTAAGTGTAACAAGTCAATGATTACAACTTACAGTGTAAAGTGATTTACACTTACAGGGTAAATTATTCCAAGAAATCCAAAACATGTAAAGGAGTTTCGCAACTTTATTACCCTCGGAGTGCTAAAAAAATATCTATATCCGTACATCATGAATATCTCAGGAAAACAATGACGCCACATTCTAAAAGAACCAGTTTCAATTATTCCAGAAGCTCCACCATGGCGAGGACTTTTCAATTCTCATCCAAGAACCGCGATAATCACCTCTTAATACAGCATGGATTCATAAAACGATAATTCATGAGAAATACGGATCCATAAAATTCATTCAGGCCCCGTACCCTATCTAATGCCATTTTAACGATAACACAAAGACCATTACTCACTACAGATTTCTGTGGCGATAATGATGTCTGCATGAACTCCGCTCGATCCACTATCTTCCCCCGAATCTCCCAGAAAAAAATAAAGTGGCTTTGGAACATAAGGAAGTTGGAACGGTAGGAAACGCCATCGAAAGGGAGAGCGAATGCAACCCTTCCGCAAGCAACAGCATATCCGAAACACAAACGCCGTCCACTTCCGTCTAACAGAAGGGAAGGAGAAAAAAACGACTGCTACACCTACATAAACCTTCTCTTGCTTTGGCTAGACCCTCACTCGAGGAAGAAAAACACGTCACGGAAAGGAAAAAAGCCATTTGAAAACGGCCCTGGAGAAATCTTACGTTCGCGCCAAAGAAGCCATTCTCGGGGCTTAGAGAGGGAAGGTAAAAAAAGAGGGAAAATCCCATTCCACCCCACCTTCCTCTCATTTAACCCATCCAGGCTTTACTTCTCACCTTTCTACCCTCTCCGGCGAGAGCGAGAGAATAGCGTCCTTTGCGAGGGCTCAAAAAATGAAGGCAAAAAGAAAGGGTTAGGGATTGGAGAAATAAAAAACGAGAGAAAAACTTCACACGATATGCAGATGTCGAACCATAGTGGGCCAATAGGGATGAAGTGGCGTGGGCAATGCCTATGGCCCTCGTCTGAAAGGGGTGAGACGCCACCCTGCGATGTTGCCATGTGGAAGCATAGAGCTAGATTTTTCGGAGAAATTCTACGGGGATACATAAATTTATAATCCAGTGATCAAGAAGACCATATTGATCACCCAATTTGTCATTGCCTATGTTGAATACGACGATATCTGTGATAATATTTCTTGATAATCTGGTTTTTGCCATCTTTGATTGTGATGATTACTGAATGTTATATATTACATATACCTAGACTAAGGGACTAATTGAAACCTCTTGAATGAAATAATTATTATAGAATTTTTCTATATTTTGACCAACGCAAAGATAAAATTTGCAATATTAATCGGCTTCTAAAGCTACTTCCTTGATTTCAGGATCAGAAATATATTTTACATATATACGCCTGACACGATCTCTGATATAAAGATTGAAAAAAATACTACCGATAAAGTGAACTCTACTGGAGATAACCTTCAACATAAATAAGTTAAATACTAAGACAATAAATACAAAAAACACTACTCGCTGAGCTTTAACACGAAGAGGTTATTTCATGTAATATTTCACTGAAAATCGACTGATTGTCTATCACCAATTTTATTTAGGTTTGATAGAAATTCAGTAAGGACACAACCAGTAGTTCTTTCAACTACTGAGTCCATTACTTGATGCAAACTTACATTGGAAATGAAATTCCTACTAGATATGATAGGATATGACATCAGTGACTAGTCACGCCATGGATATTTTTATACGATCGAATACATTGTCAACAACTGAATCTCTCACTGTTTCCAACTGGAATCGCATCGCGTGATAGCGCCACGTCGGATAGCTACTTTAAGTACGGCGATATCTCAATATCTTCAAGGAAGTGCTTGTCTCGCTTCGGAGGAAAGTGAAAACATATTTAACAGCACTGTTTAGATAATTTTTCACGTCAAGAAACTCCCTCATTACCCATATTTCTATCGTTCAAATGGACTTGATTCAATGCGAAGTGCTTACTAATCGACAAAGTACTTAGGCACGGTACGAAGTAATATCACGGCAGGTTAATGTTTGCTGCATACCACGAGTATGAGTGGGGATCAAAGGGAATCGACGATCGTATTATACGCTCCCAAGGCCAACCAACCATACAGATGAGCTCAACGTTAAAACCATCCCTTCCGCTTAAGAAAACGCTTTCTCACATTCTGCGGCAGCCCAGAAATTACGCTCCGAGGGGACAAGAAATAAAATTTAATCGCCGTTTCTTTAATACGCGAAAACTACCGAAAAATACCCCCGCACGAAGATAAAAAACCCGACGCGAGCCATTAGGAAATATCATCCCGAAAAAATGGCAATATCGTGGAGTATTAGTCATAATTACGCTCCTTTCCTGAGGCGCTCTCTTCGCAGACTTAACCCACTATCCGAGGCCTCATCTCACGATGACTAGCATGATTCGATTTAGATGTGGAGAAGGGCGATTCGGTTGGGAGAAATTCATTTATACGTTTTTTAATTGCTTAAACAGCGGTCACGCGATGGCCGGATTATCGCCTTTATTAGAAAGATGCGTGGATTTCGTGTCAGCTTTGGTACACACGTTTCGTAGACCTTCACCCAATTAAGAGAGAATATCGTGACTGCTGTCCGACCTTGAACTTGGGATTACCGGCGCCTTTCGAGGGATCATGAGGAGTAAATTCGTAATTGCTGCCGTGAGAGGAGATTCAATTTACGGTCGGAATGATTGCGACTGAGGGTAATTAAAAAGGAGAGCGAGAAGAAACCGGATGAGGAGAGAAACCCGAGGATTCAAACGGCCGCCGAAAAATTGCCTTTATTAATTCCGAGTGACTAATTTCGCGTTAATTCCGATGATATTTCCGGGTGCGGAGAGATTGATTCATTAGGACGGATAAGCTACTTAAAATGCCTTAAATGTCGTCAATTAAAGAGGAGGTAATTATACGAAGATTCACGACCTTTCCAGAAAATGAGATCCTAATTACGTGGCTTTCTCGCCGACCGCATTTCGTGAGGTCTTTCAACGTGAATCGTCCAATTAAATGCGGTCCACATCTTACCGAATAATTCAAGACATGAAAGGGATGAAAAAGGGTATTTGTAAAGGTTAATTTTAACACTTGCATCCACGTAAATCGATACGTTACTCGGAGAGTCTGTTCAGAGTCTTTCGAAGTATTAATTGCGATCCAGTCTTACTTTGCTACGAAACAAATGCTACCTTACACTTCAGTGAAATTTTTTGCCATTTTAATTCCGCATTTATAATCGAATAAAAATTAAAATCTTATAAATGTATTAAATTATACAGATGATAAAATAAGGCTAAGGGGGCTTAAAGATAATAAGGCTATAAAAGGCAAAAATTGTTTTTGAAATAGATTTACGCGGACGTTACTTCCTTTTTAAAATGATTGTTTTATATTCAAATAAGTCAAAATTTTCTTAAAAGCAACGGTAATAGCGTTACCAAGAGCAATTTTTGACAGGTAACAAAAAACTGTCAAACAACAGCGAAACAGCTAAAACAGCTGATAGAAAAGCTACTTGCCCTGTGAATATGGGGTGGATCTAGAAACTTTCAAGAAGTCGATTTAAGACCGTTTCCTTAAGAACTCTCCTTTTATATATTGAATTTTTTCAGTCATAAATGTGTAAAATATATTAAGTAATGGCGGACAAACTTCCCAATCAGATTCCATTTCAAGTTTTGCGTTAAATCCTAGGCAAATTTCTAGTGCTACAAAGGCATCGAGGGCAATCGCCCTTTCGTCCCACCGGGTCCTCCTACATCGTGTACCGATAGAATCAGCTTCTATATCGAGCAAATTCATTGCAAAACAAGGGTATTAAGAATAAATCAACCCTTCACATACGCTGCAATAATTCCATGGGAAATAAAAACGAATATTAGCATCGATTTCATGGGAAAATGCTGTGTTGAGTAAATTCTGAGTGGGAGAGGCGTGAAAGGTCTCATCGATCAGCTACTTTATAGGCTGTTAGTTGGAATTACCATTTCAGACTCCTTCTGTAAACCGCTAAAATGATGCAAATCACGAAAAGATGATCACGATTGTTGGGAAGGTATAGCGGACCGAGTGAAAGGCTGGCAACCGCAATTGAGGATTTCATAATTTTTTCACCGATGAGATCATTCTGCATAAGGAAAGAACTAGAGTTAAGGCGATTTTTTTACTGATTTAAGAAATATCTTAAGAAGAAATAGATTTGGAATTCCAAGAATTCAAATAAAACGAAATTGGAGAAAGTAAAGTTATGTGAAGTACTACAGAGAAAGCAACAATCGAAAATTCCTTTACGTAAAATACGTAATAAGGGTCTACAGATTAATATCTACCAATTTAAGACATTCCTCTGCCTCATAAAAATTAAAAGCAAGCTGAGGAGGAGGGACAATCGTCGAAAAAAACCGTCATTTCCCATCTGCTCCCTTATAAATGAGAAGTTCTTTCTGATGTAGATAATTAGCAGAAATCATCTGCCTCTGAATTCGTAGTTTTTTATGAAGAATCATACACCAAATGGTAGTTTTCGGGGCGAAGGAATTCGCATTTGTATCAAGTTGAGTTCGATATACGAGAAATATTCAACCTTCTCTTACAGAATTTTACCTCTACTAGTCTACTTAACGATATGCAATTATCTAACTTTCAATTCTCTGCTCAAACGAAAAGAAATCTGCAATCGTAAGAATTCTTTACTGAATTTAAAATACGGTCGGCTTCGATTCGCATGTTTATAAGGAATAAGGCTAATCACGGGAAAATTAGCCAGAGTAGAACCTCAATCAAATCTTACTTCTTTTAAATATTGCCACTGCAAACCATGCTCACTCACGCATCATCCGATTACATCAACTTATCTCATCAAGGAATCTCCAACTTTCAAATTCAGAAAGAAATAAAAAATAAAGAATGTAACTTCTACATAGGTGAACTTTGCAACACTTATGAATAGGTGTTTCAAAAAGTCCTGGCTATAGAGAATTGCAGTGAACGATAAAATTCTTAATTTTAATTTACCTTAGAAAGAGCATCGATGATAAGAGATAAAATATGACATTTTAAACAGAGGTAAAATTTAAGCATACGCATTCCAATTGTATTAATTGTTCCTACAGGAACTTTAAAATATTATAAGAATTAAGACTCGAATTTCCTTGTATAATGTAATTTAAGACTCTTTATGCATACCTTCTCGTGACACGCGTACGTTGATCCCTTATATCACTATACTTCATCAAACGTCATGAGGAGACCACATAAATCTTAAGGCTCTGTATATACGGGGGAATAGCACGCGCAGTTGCGACTCGTACAGAAAAAAAAGGTGGGCGAAAATTGATTTTGAAGACATTCACCATAGAATAAAAATAATCTGAAACAGTATGGTGCGACTTAAGCAAGATTAAATAGTATCACAATCGAAGAAAAAATGTGTAAATTGTACTCGGGAATATTA
Organism: Pachydiplax longipennis; assembly: GCA_036926295.1. NCBI lineage: Eukaryota > Metazoa > Arthropoda > Insecta > Odonata > Libellulidae > Pachydiplax > Pachydiplax longipennis. The sequence continues at coordinate 37,481,266 of JAVFKF010000009.1, read as the reverse complement.
GTAAAAGTTGCGATCTTCTTTGAGAGGATTTATTAGACTATCCTTCCAGGAATCCCGCCTTTCCTGTTATCACAATTTGCCTCATTTTATCTCATTTCCACCTATTTTATTAAGCCTGCTTTTAGAGCTTCTGGGGACGAATCTTTGGAAAATCCATGGGAAGGTAGAGAATTTTCGGGAAAATGTAACATGAAATGTAGTAGCCTGCTATATTCGTTCTTTTTTCGTAAAAAATCTTCAATAGGGAAATTAGTAATAAGGTAAATAAGGTAAGGTTATAAATATAAATATATAAGTATAGATATAAATAAAGTAAGTAAAATAAGGTTAGTATTTACTTAGAAGTAAATACTAACCTTATTTTAGTTAAAAACTAATATCATCCAAGTTTATTGATAACGCCAAAAAAAGCCAAATTTAAATTATAGAGATTACGCAGAGTTCGGATTATTACAAGTTCAACAACATGAAAAATTTGGAAATCCTACCGAAAACCTTCAACAGCAAACAGCGAGGAAAGAAACGCATATCGGCAATCCATACATCAAAAAAAGCAAAAGATATCTCTTCCGAAGAGCCCTCAGTTTGTGAACCGATCCTCATCCGATCCGTGGGTAAATGAAAAGGAAAACAGAATCAGCCAAAAGAGCCCTTAATATTTCCACCAGTCCGCGCTCTCACGCCATCACGGCGAGAGAAAGGGTAGAATAACAGAAGAATAAACAAAGCCTCTGATTGTCGCATCTGCTCCGTAAGGAAAGGATGATTGACGACTGAACGTTCCCCTTCGCAGATCCCTCATCATCAGGCAGATACGTTTGAAAAACCGCTATACGAATCGTGGCGATGAAAAAGTAATGAGCGAGGAACTGGTAATAGCACCCGGACGCACTCTCGGTACGTGTACTTGTGTTTTGCCGGGACCCACGCTCTTGAGGGAGACGCGTTGAAAAATTGAGGATGGCTAAGGCGTGGGTCTATCTCTGCATCCCTGCATCTTCCCTTCATTCCGCGAGAACAGAATGGATGATGAGGGTGTAAAGTGCGGTGTTAAAAAGGCTAATTTACATGCCGATTCTAAGATTATGGGGGAAAGGTAAAAGTCCGCCATTGGTCAAAACGTCGCGCTATCTGGGAGACGGAGTGAATCTAATTTCATCACGAGTGAGCTACCATTCAGTTTGTTTCTGGCGTCATTAATCTTTCTACAACGAGACTGTAATGCTTCTTATTTTATTCTGAGTACTTGAAGACGATGGTCATATCACGTGGCAGCCATTAGGATAGTCCTTATATATTATATATATTATAAACACCCGGCGCTTTCCTTTCTTCACACTCCATCAAAACATTTATATAAGACACCATTTCAAAGAGAAATATCCCGCTTCTTACCAAAAATTGAACGACAAATGAAAGATGCACCATTTGGTCAAATCAAGTTGAAATTTACCCATAGTTGCGTTACTGGATGCGTAGACATCGATATCTATCGATACAAGGTATAACGAAAAGGATACGGAATATGAAAGTGTATAAGATTTTCTTAATGTTTATGTATTAGTTTTTATTAATTAATGATTTGTTGAATGTATTTGGGTGGGGAAATAGAGTAACACTGTCCTTCTGCGAAATTTTTGCACGGGGCAACTAGTGATAAGATAATTGTATTTTCTAGTAAGGACAAAACAGACCTTAAGTATCAAATACGGGCTCGAAAATTAGAATTCGAATTAATAGAGGCGCAAACATATTGAAGGAGAATGGACAAAAATAAAGAATGACTATGATAATGGGGGCGATTTATCGTCATGTCGAAAAAAAGGTAAAAAAATAAACGATCGCTAAATTACAAATTGCTTTCGCACTAATTTGAATACGCCTGATATTAATCATCTTTTACCACAAAGACGTTATGGCACGATTAAAAAAGTAATTAATCTATCCTGTAAAAATAAAAATGCTCCCACCATTACCTCTAGGAATGTACAGTTGTAAATTAAATTGTTATGTAAATGTACCGTTTCAATCCAGGTGTTGACTCCATATGAGCTGAAACTCAATGATAACGTCAGAAAAAACCGCTTTTTAGCGTCGTATAACGAGGGACGAGAGAAATTTCTGATTGTAGGTCTGAAATCGTACGTACGTATACTGTAGATTAATTCCTTAAAGCTATTATCTCTTCGCAAAACTTGGCTCTTAAACCACAAATTCTGAGAAGGCTAAGCGAATTTTCGAAATTAAAGAAATACAGAGTTACATTGAGCTATTTTACAGAGAACTACACAGGATATGGTGGCCGAACTTTACCTAGAAAATCATCATATTCATTCATTAGCCACGTGGTTATTTAAAGAATTATATCAGCGCTAATAGAACTGAATTTCGGAAAAAGTAATGTATTCCTTAGAGAGTTACCCAAGCATTAATCCATTAAGATCATTAAGCCAGTAACAGAAAACAATCATAAAAAAGATGCTGAGATACTGAACGGCAACAGAGAGTAAAATAAACATTAGATGTAAAGTTACCCGCTGCAATGAAAAGAGATATATCATTTCGGTAAACATATTGAAGGGATAGTAGGCTAATCTCCAATGATAGGAATCTAATTGAAGCGAATCATTCCAAACCCGTTTTACCGGAAACGCTTCTTGCAAACAAATTTCTCACGCTAGAAAGAAACAAGCGTAAATTGAGAAAGATTAACATGAGCTTGCTACAAGTTCAATCACAATTCTAACTCAAAACGACTCTTAGAATGGGAAGTCAACGATCGGCTATTTGAAATGCGTTAGTGAGGAAAGATATAAATTGCAACTCCCGATTACTATTCAGCCTTCAATGACTAGGATTTCAAACGTCTTTATTTCGCAACGAACTCACAGTCATGCGCATTGCAAAAGGTTTCTTTCTCTTCCGCGAAGCGATGCTAGCAAATCTCCTTCCGACAGTGAATAGGCTGAGATATCTCAGTTCTGAATCTTAATGAAGCTCCTTAACTAATTTCAGAACTACAAATTTACCGTAAGATGAATTTGTACTTATCGAAAACGACAAAGGAAGTATGTATTTAGAATAGAGTTATGAAATTAAGGCACGCACGGATAATGTAAAATAATTCGAAATTATTCCAGTCCTTTATGGTAAATTTTTGACATAACGTTATGAAAGGTAATTCTGTCTTTCATCTTTAATAACGTCGTCTAGTATACTATTTAAACCTAAGAACACTAAAATAAACAGGATTTCAATCCCACTATATTATAAAAAATATTGTTGTATTATATTATAAAGTTTTAAAATATTATATCATATTATTATAGAGTAAAGGTATTGTAAAGTTTTTAAATAAATACATAAAGAATTATGATAACAATGAAGAGGGAAACGATTCTTTACCAAGTGTCTAAAGCATGCCAATTACAATATTCCTAATCTAGCGATAACTGAAAATTCTACCGGAAAACCTAAATCCGATATTGACAGCGGATGTAAACGCAAATCCCACAGATGCTAACTTCCTTTATCTTACCAGGTTTCAAACCAGGAACCTCAGAGTTGCTACCTCTCTAACACCTAGGTGAAAACGGAACTTTTTGGGTCAACTTTTACTACAACTAAAAACGGTAGCGATTTCTAAAAAACCATATTCAAGTCCTTTTCACTGACGACTACGTTAGAATTGACGACTATAACCGATTCGCCTTTAATTCCTACTTCCTCCATCGTCACCGGCCTAGTTAAGCTCAAGTGTGCTATTTTAGATATCGTTCTTCCTTACTATCCCCTTCAGATTCGCCCTTGACAGGGAGGCAAGGTGGATATTAATCAGGAAACGAAGGGAAAAATATCGATGGTAGAGCGCAACAACCTTGTAAGCCTTTAACAGATTTTTGTTATGGAAAGCCAAGTTATGCGCTCTTTCGCAATCACCTACTCGTGGCAAGGTAAGGCCGAACAATGCGGCACTTTCAATCGAGAAACGTTCAGAAATAGAAACGCGTCTCTTGAAAAGAATGATGGTCATATGAAAAGAGTATTCTGAAACCAGTTAGACAAACATACATAGAGTTGTTTAGCGTCGCTATATTTTCGAAAGTGCAATGTGGAACATGTCTATGGAATCTCAGATGCTATTTAAACTGATATGCAAAAAAGAAACTTGAGGCATAATAAACCCGTTCGTGAGATATTACGGAAGACCAATTGGAATCAATCTCTCATTGGATAATTACATAACATTTTATTTTGAAATATCACGAGCCGTTGGAATCAACATAATAAATGAAAAGGAGATAATTTCGATAAAACAGTATTAATCATTTAATTTACATAAAATATTAATGAAAGAGAGCAGCTAGCAATATATAAGGAATAGTGAAACACCCAAACTCAAGTCTTCAAAAACTCAAGTCAATGTTGCCAGAAACAACGAATATTTAGATTTGGACCTTTCTCACAATACCAATAGCTTTTTACTTTCTCGAGATACATATCTAAATTAATAGTAGAATTAGTATTTTTCAAAGTGTTTCGAGGTCTAAAGTAATTTCTCACACATAGTAGACCCCACAGGGATCGCTCTAACTACGCTTCCCTCTTTCCCATAGCTATCTATGAGGCCTAGATAAATGAGATTTTATTTGCAGTTAAATAATAACGCCTATAGAAGACTTTATCTTTACAAATGATAAAACTTAGAAATAATCATTACATAAATTACATAATTGCATCGACTAAAACAAGACTAAAAAATTATATATAAAAGAAAACTTGGTTAATGAACAGCACGGTTGTGTGTGCAGTACAAAGAATGAAACGAGCGAGATAAACCATAAACCAAGAGCAGGTGACCCTAAGTGATTCAGGTGAAACAGATTCAACCCACGATTGTTATTGCATGAAAAACGCGTCCGCCGATGGGGGGAAAATCACCGCCTCAGGAAACCGCACAGATTGATTGATGCAATCATCAAAGATTTAAGGGTTGTGCGCAAAGGGTTAAAAAGAAAATGGGAGATGGATGAGATCGTCGGGAGAGTTTTAGAATGGAAGGGACTAAGAAATGGTGTTGTGGGGGTGGGCTGAAATGATAGTACCAACACGCTGAGGATGTGAAAGGTGTTGTGAAGTGAGTTAAAGGGGGAGAAGAGGATGAAAATGGGGAAATAGAGGACGATCGTGGTAACGAGCAGATGTTGAGGAGGGGTGGAGAAAGGGAGTTGTGTATCCTTGGATGAAAAAGGGGCGGAGGCAGTTCACACGATGGTGATCCAGAATGTCTCCTCACCTAGCCCCTTCTTTGGGGAATTGCGTTCAAGACGATGATCGAGGAAGATAAACATGATGGGGGGATGGACTAACAGACTCTATAAAACAGAAATTTCTGAAACATCGACAAAAACGCAACTGCAACAATGCCGGATGCATCGAAATATACCCCTGGAAAATGTTCCGAGGAAAAAATTCTCGAAATTTATGAAACGATAGAAATATGGAAGGCGATTTTAATTTGCGTTATTTCCCTGAATGGCAGAATGGCGCGTAATAAGGAAGAAAGTTCTTGAGCAGTAAGCAAGCGTAAAATATTATAAAAGGACTGAATCTACTAATTAGGCCTCGACTTTGTGGTAGGCATAAAGAAAAATATCAGAAAAGCTCTTACCTTACCACAATATTTTTACGGAAAATTATTTTTCAACCATGGTCATATAGTAAAAATTTATGGTGAAGGTATCTTCTTGTTATTTTTTTCAATAAGGAGCTAAGTATTTAAAAAAGAAATTTCACAACTTTTAGAATAATTGTAGTAATTCTAAAGCCATAAAGGAGATTTATTACTTGTAATATACCATTATGAAACTCTTCTCCTTGATGAAAGCTATATTTTTGGAACAATAAGAATTGAAAGGCTTTGTCTTTAGACGTAGATTTTCGTGGAAAGAGTAAATGGTAAACTACAGATACTTATTATCATCAAGCTACGAATCCTATACCCATCTCACTTTTAAATTACATTATTAAAGTAAATTATTTCGATGCATAAATCGTTCAATTTCGATAGAAGGGTTGGCAGAAGAATGAGCTCATACGAATACAATCCTAACTGCTGATTTTCTAGTCGCTAAATACCAAGGTACTGAAATAACATATTTTTTTCTCACGCATAAAGTTTTAAAAGCCACTACTTTGTTTCAAGTAGAGTGGAGAATATTCCTACCACATGAACATCAACGCAATAAAATTGCAAGATAATCATAGATCGTGAGTTATATAAACAACAAGATATGAAAGGAAGATTGAGTAACAATAATAATGAAAAATTCAAATTTTTGACCCAGCTGAAAAAAAACAACACACTGACTGTGCAAATGTTTTAAATATACTTAGCTAGAAAGGATTAGTGGACATGGGCAAAGTTTAGCACAAAAACGAGAAGTGCCAGATTCAATGACGTAAGAATAAAAGGATTGAGCAAGAAAAAGAACGGCTACGAGACAGAAAAGTTTATTGCGTGATCTTTCTAAACATCGGAAGACACCTGAGTGTGTTACTGCAGCATTCATGACATTTCTCAACCAAATACATTCATTATTTTTTCAAACATCGTTATTTAATGGAATGAAATGAAGCACTGACAGGCTCATAACATCTCAATACTATTTTATCCAATATTTATAACCCCTGTTTTACCGATAAGAACAAATATTAGATCTTGGAGAGTGAAGGCAGTATTAATTTAAAAGGGCTTCGACAGCTGAGGTCATTTCGCACGTAAGCCTTCACCAGGAAACTCTCCGAAAGAGATTTAATAATTCATACGCATGAAAACAAAAGCTATGACCTAAACTCGAATCCAAAGGGTGCCATGGGAATGAAGTTCACAGGAAACCTAATCGAAATAATTTCTGATGAAATCCATTCACTCAAAAACGAAGCCATAATACAGAATAAAGGTCATTCCCGACAAATCAAAATACACTGATTCATTGTGTTGTAAATAGAAACGATTTCGGATCACAAATGAGATGTGTCTTGTTACATTTCTTAAGCGCCAATCTAAAACGTAAAGGAGTCATTTTTCAAGCGGAAAAGGTGAGTAAACCAAGAGCCTATCCCAACTATTTAGGTGACGTCATAATCGCGGGGCGTAGACATTCCAAAGTGGCCGCACCCACAAGGAACGCTTACGACAACGGCGTGGGTTGGATAAGTTCACTCGATAGCCTAAAATCCGTGTATCTTAGATTGTTATAATTCATAAGGAGTACAGGCAAGACAGACAATGAAGGGTGCACCTGAAAATTTCAATTCATTTTGGTTACGAGAAAAAACAGCCGATTATCCACCTCGATAGCATTCCATATGTTTCCACAAAAATTTTGAATTACTCGCACCTGGTCTGAATTTCGATTGTTTACCACGTAAACTGACTGTACGATTTGAGATAAACACGCGGTTAAGTTGTTTAACATTGAAAATTTGTCGATTAAAAACTTATATCTCTCTAATAAAAGAACAGGAACGTAAGAACGAGCTTTTCGTGTCACATTTCAAAAATCCGTTGTCAAAACAGACATCCAAAATAAAAAACAGAAAACATAAAAAAGAAAATTATTTTTTTTAAGTATCCAGGTGCCGAAAAACTCACTTGAGCCATAAACGAAAAAACACCTAGATTATAAGGACAAATTTTTTCAAAGAAATCATGATAACGAATCCTAACACGAGGATAAAATTTAAAGTTGTAAGTTGGCGAACCTGTGAGAGGGGATTCTTTGAAAAGGGATACAAAGGGGTAGAGATGAGGGGAGGGAATGAGGCAGCAGAGATACAAATTAGGCCCAGTCATGGCAACAGTTGTGGAGCTCCAGTAACCCCCTCTTTTGTTCGACCTCAAAAGAGGATGATAAAACTTTCTTCAATGCTCCCTTTCCGCGCGATCTCGACGACCAGATCCTAAATCTTTCCCTAATTTAAAAAGGGTAAACAACGAAATGTAGTGGCAAGGCTGTATTTCTCAACCGTTTGATCCCTTGCATGACCGTGGAAGTAATATCCAAGTTCTTTGGGAGTCAATAAAAATTATACATACACTTAATATTAGACCAAAATAGAAGAATGGACTAAGAATAGTACAATGGAAAATGATCCTTATATATTAATATACTTCAGAGACTGATAATTTGTCTCCATTAGCAATTACCGATATTAATATAGAGTCCTAATCAGGATAGTGTTACTTTTCTTAAAATGTTCAGCTATAAGCTAAGGGATACCTGAATTGTTGACTTTAAATGGAAGGTAAGACCTGGATCCTGAATTAACTTAAAATACCCCAAAGATAAACATATCCCAAATGTTTGTCAAGGCATGTCTATCATGGTCTTTAGTTCAGCTTCATTAATATACACATACCCTTTCCTTAACTTTTAAAGTACATACAAATGCTCGTTATTTCACTACGTTTACATATTTTTTGATATTCTTCAGTTCTTAAATCGAATTAGAGATTGCGGTCCTACTTTTGACACAGAATATTTTCTTAAGTTGCGAATTCATAAGTTCCAAGTATAATTAAATCTATTCAAATCCAAGACGCTCTCCTATATTCTCATAATAATCTACGGAAATTAAAACCAGAACGTAATTATTGACGGAAATGCATATTTACAAATGTCGCCAGAATTTACCCAGAATTATATTTACTGTAGCGAATGTTAAGCATAATAAATAACGATAACAAAATAAAAATAATATTTTAAAGAAAGAAAGAATCTTTGAGAGAAGAAATCAATGAAGATGACGAATTATTAATTACCTCAACTCTACCAGGTAAATTACTAATAGGAGACAATAGCGTAAGAAATCAACATAAAAAAGAAACTAGTAGCATAGAGGTTAAAATAAATATTCAACTTTTTGGAAGGTTTCAAACAAACAGAAATAACTACGTACCACTATATTCGAGAATCTAAACCTCACAAAAATACATTCACCATGTGGTGGTAATTATTCGATAAACCAAGTAGGAATACTGCAATAGCGATGAATTATTGATATCAAAATCTTTCAAAGGAATTTTCACCCAAATTTGGAAGGAACAATAAAATTAAACCCTCGCAGGTTGGAATAAAAGCCAAGCAGTTTTATGCGCCTATCTTTTTGTCTCCGTGGCATTCGCGGATTGTATAAGAAAAAGCTCCACCCAATATACAGCGGAAAAGTTACATTATTAACGCTTGTCGTAAGAAACGAAGGACACCATTAATTCTCAGCCATTTATTACGCCGCGCGTTTGTCGGCAAGTCTTCCCTTCATGCGAATCATTCCAGTGAGCATTCGCACCCAAATATACATATTATAAAGAGGTTCAGACGAACCCCATTTCACGATCATTTCCACCTTTGCGAAGTGAGATAAAAACAGAAAGAGAACGGGCTCAAAAGTAATAAAGCATCCACGGGTCATAAATTATATTCCTTTCGGGATATTCGAAACGAGTTCCGTATGATTTTCTTCGCTACATCCTCGGATTTATATTTTTCATCTACACGCGTTTAAGATGCGAAGCTAATGAGGGAGGTGAATCAAAGGATTTTTTAAAAGACATTATTATCTGTTCAGACAAGTAACTCATGGCGTTCTATACTGCCTAAGCATGCTTGTACGTTCTTTGTCAATTGAGTCATTGTAATAAAGCAGGTGTTGTCTAGAGAAAGAAGAATGCGTTGTCTGAATCAAGAATAATGAGATTCGACAGGAGGTAATATATTTTCTTTCACGCGTTCCATTTGGTATTCGGGTGACAAATACCCACGAAGACTCAAAGAAGACTTTTGGCAGGAAATATCATACACCCTATAATCAAAAGATGTTCAAAATAATTTAGGTCTACTAAAAATAGTACGCATCGGTATTTTTTCAAGGACTCCGTATTAAGACTACCCATTACCAAATAATCGGGAGGTACTCGAAAATACCAGCAAATTCATTGTAAATTATGTGGTACTACTTTCCAGAAGGGTATTTTCGGAGGAAAAAACATCCACTAAAATATCAAATTTTCACAGAATATAAGATAATTATTTTCAAGGCGCGAAAAAGTTCTGCCAAATTTTCTGCCATAAATTTGAATACATGAAATAGAGTAATTGAAGAGAAATCCCAAAGTCAAAAATTTCTAAACAATTTATATATAATAATAATATTCTCAGATACTTCTTTTGCTGAGCCATGACCACATCTACCACTTTAATAACTAGCAGATTCAACTTTTGCCTATGGAACTTCATTAATAAGTTGTGAACTTATTCTTATGTTAGATAAAAATTTTTACTTAACGAAATACGTAGTTTACTGACTCAAATAACTATGGATGGTAAATACATCATAGAATAAAAATGACGAATCCAAAGAGCTTCCTTAAATTAGACGAAAATTCTCATTGCGAATTCAAAGCTGCGAAGAGAGAATGATGCGTCACCTTAGATTGGCAGAATAGCGATGTTAAATGACTCAGGAAAACAGGTTCCGAATGAGCAGTGGCAGAAAACTGACATTAACCTCACCAAGAGAAGATGTCAAGATTTCCGTTCTACAGAAGACCACCTACGCTTTAGCACTTATATTTTCCACCCTCTTTCGAACTTATCAAAACTTCCAGGTACTGAATCACCTTTGGCTGTTCGCCTCTATAGCGTGATATACACATCCTTCGACGCCATCTCGAGGACCACACCCAAGTGCCCTCTCTTCGGATACAACCATACACTCCCTTCGGAAATTAAAAAGAAACACCGTCGAAAAAACTACCCCTTTCTTCACCAATTTATCCCTCACCCCACCATGGGTGGATCTAGAAACCGTCCAAGGGGGCGGATAGCCATGCGGGTTGCGTTTTCGCCTTTGGTGACAGCGATTCCAGCTTTGGTTCCCGATGGAATCCCACATGGGCGAAATTTCAGTACTGAGTACTATCAAATATACTACTGCTATAATTTTCCTCGGTAATGAAAGATATTACCTTGATAATTCTTACCATTCTTCGAAGATGAATCGACTAAATATTTTATGTAGTGTAGTTAATGAAAGATATTACCTTGATAATTCTTAACATTCTTGAAAAATGAATTGACTAAATCTTTTATGTACTGTAGTAGTATTGTTAAAAGTGCTTCGACAACTAAGGTCATTATGGGCTCCCAGTGAGAATGGAACCTGGGACCTTTTTCACAACAGTCGAACATAAATGGTCATCCGGGAGCCCTAAATATTTTAAATACAGGCAAAAAATTAAACCAGTGGGTTTCCAATAATAAAACAATAATGTATCTGAAATTCTTTAAAAACCACCTTCCTCTCATTGGAAACATTTCAGAAAATGGTACAGTTAAGCTCCCCAACCTTCAACCAGGCTCAGTCAGGCTACACATGTCCAAAAGAGGGGGGATCGGATCCGCCAATACTCCCCACCCGGAGGGAGGGATAACACAAACACGTCCTTTAAGAATTTCAAATGCAATCCGCTATTGGGAGACGTGCAAACTCGTGCATGAGCTTCTCCTTCCTGGCATATGCATGGCTCTCCCTCCCTCTTCATTGGCATGGGTGGGGCACGACCCCTACAATGGTAGGAAGGACTCACTGCTGATGGAATCGACACTTCCCCACCCTTTGGGAGGGCACAAGAACGCCTTCCGACGCCGTCTTCCGAGGCGGAGAGAGCGGAGGCGTGGTTCTGCATTTGGAGGTGTATATGCACGCGTGTGGCTCGAGTGCTGATGAGCAGTGGAGATGCGACGGCAGGGAAGGGTTATGAGAGGTGTATTAATAGAAGGATAGATAGCGACTGAAAGAAGGATATGTTCATATGTGACTCATGCGAAGAAATGGTGGTAGACAATAAGTAATCCAAATATAAGGGAGGAGTTCGCTGTACTTTCATACAAATTAGTTCACATATGAAGAGTCCGTTTACACTTTAGGTCACATATGTAAAAATAAAGGGGAGTAAGAGTATGAAAGGTGTATTCATAAAAGGAGATACCGACAGCAAGGGTTACGGAGGATATGTTCAAATGTGACTCACACGAATAAATGGAAGTAAACAATAAGTAATCCAGAGTTTCGTTCAGCAAATCAATTCATATCTGTATAAAGTGCTCTCGGGTTAAAAAATAAAAAAAAAACTTCTTCTTTCTACCAATTCATATCTGATGATCTGTTTGCATCTTAGATCATATATGTACACTAAGATATAAAATTAAGATATACAGGAATAATTCGTGTCCTGATAACGAGGATAACCACTCGTTTAGGTCCGATAGCATTTTTAAGTAACTGTGGACTGTTAAAAACATCTTCAGAAACTATTGAGCTGTTGAATATCGAAAATATTTCAAGAGACCAGCTAATGAGGACAAAAATATCAAAATAGATGTAGGAGAATGTAAATACACGATATGGGGTATAGCTTTTGCTTATGATACGTATATTTTAAGAATGTTGTACTTCGAGAATAATATAATTCGGAAATGCTGTTTGCCAACCCGGTGCCGTAAGACATAGCTTCCTAGCCAAGCAATGCTGAAGTGCACTTCGAAATCCAGTTAGGTTGGTTGCTTGTGAATGTTAAAAGATTGCAATAATGGTCTTAGACAGAAATAGCGGTCATTGACGCTATATGACTTTATTATGATAATACTAGATTCAATCTGTTTTCAGAAAAAAAATCAGTGTAATTTTATTACACTATGTACTTTGAACTTAAAGCTTATATTTTATAAAAAGAATACGCGTTTGAGCTAAGGCAATGGAGTAGAATGGATTAGAATTCAAAGATAATTAATCAAGGAAAAGGAAGGAATACCCATGGTTGGATACATAAAATATTTCCACCTATCACTAGCAACTTTCTATTATTATTTATGCATACGGACCATTAATCCGAATTTTAAAAGCCCGTAATAAACAGGCACATAAAAATTCATCAATCGATTGCCATGCTCGGGACATACTGCAGGCCCGCCTTTGCCGGGAGAACAATAAACCACTCTCAACCCTGAGAAATACTGATAAAGGGAGGTAACACACGCCCAGGTGTGGACGGGAAGGTCGCAGGTTTTTTAAACTCTCTTGGGACCGCTTTTCAGATAAATTTTACACCACGGACGAGACCACGCCTTCGAACCGCGCGCCATTTCCGATGATGGAAGTTGAGATAAAATAATCAATCAGGGATCGCGCCTTAAAAAGAGAGCCTGGCAATAAAACGGACGGAAGCTTCCATTGCAAAATCCCGACGCGCACATACGAGTCGCATCTGTATGGAAGAGGAGATGTCGTAATGTGGTGGAGTTATTGAGAATTCGACTCGGAGAGAGGTAATGGTAGGGGAGAGGAGATAAGGTGGGCTGCGTAGGCATGCAAAGTCCCATGCTATCGGCACTTGTGATGCCGTGCAGCTCTGCGAGTCGCACGAGGAATAGATGGGGACTCATGTCGACAGAATTCCGTCTCCTCACCTCCCACCGCACTATGCCTCTCCAAGCGTTACATAATATCCGCATTTTAAAACACGCGGGCCCGCGCCATCTGATATCGGGAGAGTAAATGCAATGCGAAGGGTACGCGGATTCCTTTTCGGAATGATATGACGCCGGCCTATCTTTTATATTCCTATTTCGGAGAAATCTCTGAATTCTACGTGGTTGAGATGACACGAATGACTACATGAAGAAAGACGGGCGCAAGAAACATTTATTCGCACTGGGCTTTTATTTTAATGGGAGACTAATGGTAAAATTTTCCACATGAAAATAATATCACCTGGGAAGTGCGAAACCGTAGGTAAATACGCCAAGTAACGTGATTTTGTTCCAAAATGGAATGAGATAGGATTCCAATGCTAGTAATTTACTCTAATATACTTTTTTACGCAGCATATAAACTTAATTTTTGAAAACGACCTTTCACCTCATTTCATTCCACGAGCAAAAATTTTTGAAAATTAAGTTCTAGTACTAAGTCAGTTTGATTTTAATAAAGATAGCTAATACGAAGGAAAAACTGATCAAATAAGCTAATGGAAATAAATGTCACAGAGGAATGCTTATATAATGAAGAAATCTCTATTTTTAGTAGTATAATCATCATTTTTTAAAGGTGAATAGTTCTTATTAGGAGTGTCTATCAAAATACAATGTGTATTACTAAATAATGCCAAAAGGGATAAATTCCACGTAATTTTAAATAATATAAAGCTTATACGAGCAGAGCTACAATGAATTAATCAGTTTTCCTTCTCTGTTTGAGTTATCCACCTGCACTTCAACTAAGATTAATTCTACCTCACGATTGCTATAGATGGAGCACTAGAACGAAAAAATCGTTGCATGCAATACTGAGCCTCCGTTCCGAGAAACGCGGATCGTCGTGAATTTGGATAGGCTTTCCTGACCGTCGCTTGCAAAATCCCTCCAAAAAAAGGATAAACCTATGCAGGCATACACTGCCATTTAAGCTTGACAAATAACATCGAATCCTCCTGTACTCAGAAATACTCTTCGGGAAAGTTGATTTCCGAAATAAAAAAAAAGGCTTTCCACGTAAAAATACGAGCTGAAGGACATCCTCGTGAGCGAAGTACCATTTTTAGGATTCCAAACATTCGGAATGGAATTCGTGACTTTTAGGAATGCTAAGCACGCGTTCAAAAGCAGTCGAGTTTATTTATAGAACACGAAGGATGAGAAGGGGGGATTGGAAGGACGAAAAGTTTTACAAGATTTAGCGAGGTGAGGAGTGACCAGTGCGAAGAGACCTCGCGAAGGCTACGCAGTTTCCAACGCAGTTTTTTGCGATGACCATAAGCAATATATTAGTAAGGACAATTCTTCATGGTACTGTTTTGTACCTTAGGTATTTACATGTATCAAATCAAGCATTTAATGTGATTTAAATTACATAAATATTTTATTTATACACGATAATCTTTGATAAATATATGATTAATGAAAAATTCGTTCCGTTAAAATTATATCGATCCTTTCCTATTTTGGTATTTAAAAATTTTCGTTGATAAAAAGCGCAAAATAAAGTTGTTTTAGAATATTCTTCCATGAACCCGTTTCACACAAGGGAAGAATTCTGCTAATGTAAATTCTGCCGAAAACTTCCTTAGTGCTTCACCGATGCACATCTTTTTGTTTTCCGCTTGTCTCTGTACTTTTGATTGATTTGAAAAACAATGAAACCATAAATGAAAAACACGATTAATATGTTTTGGTAAAGTATATGCTAAAGCTTAACCAAAGAATATAGATGGCGATTTATGCCATATAACTCAAGAAAAGTAACAGAAAAACTCGAAAGACTCGTGAGAAAATTCTTGCAACTGTCCAACTGAAAAACTGAATATGAAACTCATCAACGAGGACTCTGTAACAACTGAAAACACGTACTAGTACTACATTCAGTGCTGAGAATTCAGCCGCCATATACTTCATATATATTGCACATTTTAGTAGATGGTATATCATAACTAGATAGTAAACAAGAATTCATAGTGACCAAGTAATATTCATGTAATATTAAACACCTTCAGAAGAAATAATAAAACAAAATAAATGAAATAGTCCATTTATAGATCAAATATACCTCGAAGGAGAATAGTTGGATGATTTTTTAATAAAAATAAGGATAACTGGTGGTTACCTCCAGGGCAACTCAAAAACGAGAATTCAAGGGGAGAACAAGAGGGTGTACCTTCTAAAAAATGTAATCCCTAGTTCAAACTCGATTATCGAATCTAAGCGAAAATGCTATCCTTTTTATATTGTAATATCATTGTGATAACAGAATAAAAATAATATTTTGCACATCATTCAAAAGTATCTGGCTTAATCTGCGAGGAAGATAATATATTTTTGTATTTATATTTGTCAACTAAGTATTGAGAGATAACAACGAGCTCTGTACCCATACATGCATACAGAGATCTGATAAGAATAAAATATCTGTTTTATAAATTTTGGTCAATTAAGGATAAAGATTAGAAGAAGGTGATTAATATAAACGCTTAAACAGAAGTAGATACCCCTAATTTTTAGATTCTTCGACGTATCTCAGAAATACCCACAAACCATCCCAAAAATCATAGAAAGTAAAACTGCCTTCATTCGCCAGGTTGAACATTTCCTCCGTATGGGCAGACCAACCCCAAAAAAGGCCATCCTGAATCTGGGGGCGACTAAAACAATCGTGCATGATCGGTCCCCATGGAAATACCAATTGATGAGATATGACAATGGGGCATAAGCCCACATAGGCCGCCACTTTAACGCGTATAGAAACAGGACACGCCACCAGCAACTCTTCCTCTGCTTCTCAAGATGTTGACGTACCTTTAAAAGCTACTGGCTACCTTCCACCCCTTATCAACCCAAACACCCCACATCCTTCCAATCAATATCCTCCCCGCCCACGTCCCAACCCAACCCAAGAGCAAACCCACTTCGTATGCCAGGCGCAATTTTCCGCTCACATCAAAACCTGTCCTCCTCATTTCCTCCGGAAATAATAACCAGTTTCCCACTCGGTTCCCTCCTTCCCAAACCCTTCCCTTCCTCTGTATCTCGGCTCGCAACTCTCCTTACAGCAAGCGGACCGAGTCGTAACCTGGACTGGAAGTGTCCTCCGTGAGATTCCCAAAAAAAGCCTTTTGCCTGCGCTTCCTCTTCACGGCTATGCAACTCCTATACCCGTCGCTTCGTAAAGCGTCTCCTGCTTCTGATTTACGCTGAATATGACGGATTTCCAATCAAAGTCCCCATTTTCTGACACTATAATAAAGAGATACTTCCCATTTGTTAGGGTTAGATGTAAGAGGAGACTTTATAGTCTCAATCTCGCCCTAAATAAAGTCTTTTATTATTATTATTATTTGTACATCATTTCATGATAAATGTAAGTTCCCTAAGGTTGTGCTTCTCAACCCTTTCCATAGCATTCTACTGAACTCTTTTTGAGGAAGAAGGAATTTTATTTTTCGAATTACTTTTATTGTAATAAATAAAGGAAGATTTAGAGCAAAGGTAGGAAACTGCACGTAGGCCCAATGTAAGTACCTTCCGGCCGCATCAGAAACATTTGAGCCGCATATGAAATCATCAGGCCGCGCATGACTTGCGTATTATCTACATACAAATTTTTTAAAATCAAAACTGTACGGGAAAGAAATAAACGCATCTTATCGCATTATAAACGGGTAAAATGTTTTCTATTTTTATTTCTCAAGAAGTGATAGACTAGATCGAGGAACAAAAATATGTAAATGCGTGCATTTATTTTTGGAAGTGACGAAAAGGCCGTATTGAACATCCGAATAGTGGCCTGGTGGCCGTATGTTCCTCTCCTACAGTTTAGATGGAACTTTATCATACAACTAAAAAGAAACCACGTTCCGTAGTGAAGGATGACGCAGATCTGACGCAGTAAAATTATGAAATGTAGAATAAGGGTACATATATTAGGGTACAAGTAAGATACCAAAACTTTACTTGCGTTTCACCGGTGTGGAAGTACTCCTTAATGTTGTACCACCAAGAAAGATTAAGTTATGTGGGATTATAGAGGTATTTTGCTTCAATTACAGTAAATGTTTATAGAAATGTTGCAAAGTTTTAAAAAATCAAAGAATATCAAAACTTCTGCTGCTGCACTGTCAATGCAGAATTTTGCAAACATAAATATTTATGGGTAATATAAAAATTATTAAATCTTTTAAATTAAGTGCGAATTATAATAATTTCATCGTAAAATGAAATACAAAAGCGCTATTCCTTTTAAAATTAGCGTGGTTTCATCAACAGAATTAAAAGAATTAGCCTGCACGGTGCATTCCACTCAAATACAATTGTTTTGATCAACAAATGACTTATTCTGAGGAAAAACTGATAGAAATGAAATGCTCGTAATAGAAATGACAATCTTCACTACGCCACGCGAGGGCCGATTGAGAAATGTGTGCAATGATATTACACAGCTCGAGAAGGAATCACAAAGGATATTATTCACTTACAATTCATTCCGAATTAAAGCTCAGGAATTTGAAAAACGGATGTGATATCATACCTTAAAGACGCACCATTACTCAGAGCGTGGGCGAGGCCATCGTATTCCAAATTAGGTATGACTCAAGTAGCATTCCTCGTAAAATTTTTCACGCCAGAAAGACGATCTAAAGAACCTCCATAAGGATGATGAATTCGTGATTTATCACAATTAAGTTTGTGGATATGTTCCAGGTATTTATTTAGCAATATTCAATGCCAATTTCAATGAAAAACTCGGACTTGATAAGGAATGTACGATTTCAATTGATTCTGAGTTGAATTAAAAGTTTATAAAGAAAGGATTGGCAATTTTTTCCGATATTGTCTTTCACATGTAATCGCATTACATAATGATGAGTTTAATATGGAAGTGTACCAATTTATCAAGTAACTAATGTGTTTTGTTTAAAAATTAAATAGAGCATTCTTATCGGGATCCTTCTATACGACCAAAGTATTGAAAACGACTAAATTCACAGGAAAATACTCTTACAAATGACCTGCTCTGATAACCTTATATATACTTTTTCCATTCATTTGAAATATATAAAAAGCATTGGAACCCAGTAGTTAGATAGTATCAAAGAAACGAAGTAATACAATCATACCTACTCGAAATATATAGAAAGAAAGGAAGAAAGATTGTAGAAAGGATATATCTCTCTTATAAAACTTATCCGTGAATTGTCTTATATCTTATCCGTGAATCGTGGCAAGACTAAGAAAAGACCTTCACAGCAATATTGAAATATCGACGAGAAGAAAAGTCCTAATCTCTTAGCATAATTGCCGTAAGAATAACGCAGCAAATACAGCCATCGAAAGAATTTTACCCCAGGAAAATATTTGCGTTTCAGTTACGCGTTGGAAGATTTCGGTAATTTGGCAGCGTCTCAAAAAAGATCTTAGAATACGGAGAAATCGGTAAGTGATGACAAGGCGCTCCCTCGAGTGATAAGAATTCGAAATAATCTCGAAGAGAGAGAAACAGCTCCTTATATATATAGCAGAATGGATTTCGCCCTCTCTTTTTCTTTAGGCGACAATGGAATTGGAACATACAATCCGTCTGCCCATCGGCAAAAGCATTTGCGAGATTGGTTCCCAACTCGGATGCATTGTCGCGCGACTGTGAATGGGATGGGACGGTAAAACAGGCATTAGAGGCTCTAAGTAACGACTCTCAACCCCAAATTACACGCACAGTTTACGATGTCTTACACACCTATTGAGAAATCGACACCTTCAGAGAATTCAGTGCCAGACAAAGTTGGAGGAGAAGATAACTTAACTCAGAAGCATTTCGTGATGAAAGATGGATAAAAATACGTTAGAAAAAATAAGCTAATAAGCATGAATCGGGTGCGAGATTTCGAGAAAGTTTTCGGTGCACATACGTGTAAACATTTTGAAACGAGCAAAATTTAAATACATCTACTATAGCTATATAACACAAATTCGAACGATTTACTAATCATAGATGGATGTGAAGAATGTTAAACATACTATTCTTAATCCAGTTACACCAGTTAATTTTAAGAAAAAGATAAAAAATACATATTTGTAATCAAACTGTCTTACATGCTTTTTGATAAATTTTAACCTTTAATATTTCTTTATTCATTTACGAACACTTAATTACAATCTACCAATAGCATGTGACGATAAGGAAAAATATACAAACGTATAAATTATAATATAATAAATACAAGCATCTATATATTCTGAATCGGAATTAAAACCAGGGATCACAGATTAGCTGGACTAGATCTATAACAACATCAATAACAATAATGGAAATGAAAGTACAACGCACCACTCCTTAGACTGATTTTACCTAGCATCACTAGACCTGATGATGCTCGCTACTGAAATAAGTTTCATTAAAATAGTCGGTGGAAGTGTATACTCCATACATGGAGCTTCGCCTTTTCCATTATTTTAAAGGCCTTTCCTGTAGAAACGGATTCTTGCATCGAATTTACTTCATTTCCGTAAAATATCATTATATTATAAAATCAATCCAAGACGTAGCTTTGAAGTTGCTAGTAGTTTCCTTAGGACTACTTCTAAATTATAGCTGAACAAATAGCTCCACATAAGTATTAAATATAGCAAAACGTCATTCCTAAATACTCAGATCATATTTTCAAACAGAAAAAAGACGTCATGAAAATCTTTCGGCCCGACGGATCATAACGGATGGAAAATTTAATCTTGTTTACTGCATCGCTCATCCCGAACGGTCATAATCTCAGAGAGGCAATCCCAAAAATCAAAATATTCCCTAAGAAAGGGTAAATCTCCCGCCTTAGAAAACGGCATCGAAGGAAATCCCTCCGTAGCCATCGCAATCCATCTAGTATCCCAAAAACACAACTCCAAGACACACACACCCTCCAAATCTATTGTGAAACGGGCGATTGGATATCCTCGAGGATTTTATCCCGATTGGTGTTTCTCCACGACACCCATTCTTTCGGGACACAACAACTTATCCTCGGGGCTATGTTCATTTCTTATCCCGACCCTCGTTCCCACGAAAACACAGCGGAAGGACATAGGGAAGGGTGGAGGGGAATGGAGTCAACAGGAACGGAGATAAAAACCCTTCAATCAGCATACAATCCCTAAGCTGCGCTACTCCCGCCAATAAAATTCCCAAAGAAACCCAACCACACTTCCCCGATACACACGACGCCGAGGTGGAAGACACAGAGAAGCGCTATATACCGAATGAGAAAGAAAAAAAGAGGAATGCGAATGCATTAGAAGATATTGGAATTTCTATCATAAAAGTTTTTCGAGACATCTGCGCTCTCGAAAACATTTTCGCATTTCGTCAAAGGAAAAGAGACTATTGGCAGCTGCCTTGAGCTTTCCTTTTAGTTCTACGCAATTAAAGAAAGAAACAGAGAAAACATTTCCTTATACTCTTGAGTAAGAGGGGAATTATGTGCCACTGATCGGAAATCTTAAGAAATATGAATCGATGAACAAATTCTATTTTTGACCTTTCTTCCGTCTAATCTCTTTAATTGGTACATAGTTGAATTTGATGTTGAAATTAAAAGAGGAAAAATATGCAATAATTACACCTAAATATGTGTTTGTGAGGAAATATCTTCTTAACTGAAGGTAACAAAAGACAAAAACTCCACTGTTCGGGAAAACGCCCACGAGGAAAATAAACGCAAGAACAAAGAGAAATTTATTGAAAAATCATGATTAAAAATTGTAAAAAATTGATATTTACTGAATATCTGAAGTATCATCTCAACTGAAGGTTGGGGAAGACAAAAAATCCACTGTGCGGAAAAACTTCCAAGAGGAAAATGCCCCGAGAACACAAGGAAATTTATCAAAAAATCATTATTAAAAAGCGTGCAAAATTAATATATGCTGAACAAAACCGGATTATTTGCGAAATTACATCCCATCTGAAACCTTAGAAACGATATTTATAGGAAATAAATAGTAGGAAGAACCATGCGTAAGCGCGGATCTCATTATCTCATAAAACGAGAAGTACAGGAAGACAAATGAGGACGAAATATCATCATGGGACGAAGGCAAAGAGGGTTGGATACATGTGTGTGAATGAAAAAAAGCCAAAGAAAGAAAATGGACATAATTGTGGACATTTTCCGGCAGCGTATTAAGCCTAATGAGGGAAAGAAAGCTGATTCAGAAATTAGAGAGCAAACAGGGAGTGATGGCGACGAGGCGAATAACAGATGACTGCAGATCAGATATTTGTAACAAATGTTAGCCTTGAAGGAATGAAGACAAGTAGAGAAAGAGATGAGGAAGGAAATAAGAAAAAATATACGGTAAGGTGAAGAGAAAAGGAACGTAGGGTACGAAAGGGTTCTTGCGGTGTCCGAGTGAGAATGATTGATAGCTATCCACGGAAAGGACAAGTTTTCACGTGGGGAAGATACGAGAAGGCATTAGAAGAGTTGAGAGGTGAAAGCAGACAAATTTTCACGTAATGGTCAAC
Organism: Pachydiplax longipennis; assembly: GCA_036926295.1. Lineage (NCBI taxonomy): Eukaryota > Metazoa > Arthropoda > Insecta > Odonata > Libellulidae > Pachydiplax > Pachydiplax longipennis. The sequence continues at coordinate 37,459,141 of JAVFKF010000009.1, read as the reverse complement.
AAGGATGACGTGTATGAGACCTTAATTATTATTTCTTTTCCAAAGGATAGGAGTTGAATTAGATCGAGGAAGGTTGGCAGAAAAACGTGCGATTTTCCTTCGTAAATGTGCGGAAAAACATGGCAAAACAAGCGAGAATCGACGGTGATGTTATTAAAAACACGAGTGCAAAGATACAAGCAAAGTTATGGCCAATTACAAGAAAAGTAAAAGGTGAGCATGTGGAGGAATTCTTCAATAAAATAAAACCGTTTGAAAGAGCATGAGGTAATGGTGTACACACACTAACCCGAGCAGAGCAGAATCGGTAAAAAAGACCATTACCAATGGTAAATAACTTATGGCTGGTACGAATTGACGATTCATTAAAACAAATAGGTAGTTAGCTGACTATATTTGTGAGACGTGGTTAAAAATATGAAGAAAAAACTGCACTACGAAAAGTAAACGAAATGGTTAGACTGATGTTGAGCTCGAGCGTAGAAAATGGATGGGTAAGAATCTACTTCTATAGTAGTAGACAGCAAGAAATATACGATTTTAGCGGCACGGAATATTATTAAAATTCATATTTACGGATCAGCCGAAATTAACAACTGTCGCAGGATTATTTTAGTAAGTTGAAAGCGCACCCTAGGAGAGAACTCAGAAATCAGCTGGCATGGGAAGTTACGAGATTCAAAAGCAACAAATTCTTCCCAAAAGAATTTTGTTGCTTACAATTATTTAAAACATAAAACAACATCTTTCAGAGTTTATTCTGAAAATCCTCTCCAATGAAGTTCTTTAAATTAAAAGTTTTTACTAATTCTAAACCAAAAAGATAAAAAAGATATCGACATATAAATACTGATCATTGAATGGAAAATATGAAATCAAACGACAATAAATTAAAAGCAGAGATAGAAGCTTCATTAGGGTGATGGAACCTTAAGCCAGTTTCCTCTAGATAAAATGAGGGAATAAGTAATGTAACTTACTTATGATTTTCAACAGAATGACTTCCTAAGAAATTCCCCCATTTGTGCACAAAAAAGACAAACAGTTCAAGTCCAAGGATAATCAAAGACTTAAGAAAATGTTTTCAAATCAAAAGAGCATCGTGCAGTATACTGCCTTTTAGGAGTGCAAACTGTGCGAAAGACATTACAATAATTCTTATCTTGAGATTCGTTCCTAAATGATCCAACATTAGCCGAAGACGATAACATTTACAGCATTCTTGCTGCCAAATAATTTCTTAGAATCGCAGGCAAAAAACGATGAATCGGCTTTTTTCTGCACAAAAGCTCACAAAAGGAGAGAAACGCTTCATATGAAATCATTCGAAATGAGAGTGGAAATACGTGATTATATGACTCAGCAACAGGCGTTAAAAATGTAGCTACTGCTCTCCTGGCACCGCATTCGTAATGCCCGACTCATTTTAAAACGATCTAATGATTCCAGGTAAGAGCAAAATGAGCAAATATTTTTACGCGCTGAAACGTATAATTTCTTTAAGTTAACTAAATCTTGGGAAAAGGCATCCTCTTTAGATAATAACAGGCTTGTAACGATTATGATAATGAAGTAATTTCCGAGAGAAATTTTTAATAATCTGATTCGAAATTGGACATGGGTAAGCTTCGCCTTAAACGATGAACGATAAACTTGGACTTTTTAAACAATACAGTCCGAAAATGAAATCATGGGAATAAAACGATTAGATCACTCACTGAATACATGAATATTTTTAATTTACTTTTTCCTTCGAGCTTTAACTGGAACGAGAAAGAAAGGATGCAGGTTTCTAAAATTAGCTTCACTAGCAATCGGTACGTAATCGGTTTACTCAAAACCTGCCATCATCATCATCTAATATATAAAGCTTGAAAATGGCCTAGCCATAGATATACCAAAATAAATTCTACTTCCCAAGACATTTATGTTTCTCATTCTCTTTTACAGTTAATGCCAATGCCTGACAAAGGAAGAAATGGAAAATGGAGAAAGAATCGCCTATATGCAGTAGCTAAAGGGTTCCCAGCGGACAAGGATTGGACATACAATACCTCAATTCCCAGAAGAGAATCGCCTTTTATCTTAGGTAAGTGATGGATTATTATCATGGTTTGATCCTAAATACTCCAGTTGAAAGAATCCATCCGTTCATCTGCATTACAATCTCAAATATTTCGGATACAATGTCGAACTCTTTTGATATTAGAATAGATAATTTACGAATCAGAGACTTTTCTTACCTTTCGGAGTCTTCAAGTCCCTCGAGAGTCCGATGTTCCTGAAGGTGTTTAAAGATGGTCTCCAAATCCTTGATTTGCTCCTCGCGCTTCTTCACCATTTCCACGAGCGTCTGCAACGAAAAAAAGTATGGAGAAAATCATGTAGCACATAATTATCGAAAAATTTGAAGTAAGTTCGTTTCCTGTGAGACAGCTACGTCTAAGAAATAAAATTTTTAAGAATTATTTGAAATACATCATGTAGATTGTTGTGTACATATATTACTGAAATATTAATTTAGTTCTTAGGTGAGTATGAAAATAACTAAGCAAAAAGTTCCACAAAGTTTTCTTAGTTATTTTCATACTCACCAAGTATGGAGTTTCACCAAGTTAAGGCTTCTTCCATCGATTTTAAAGTTAGCTCTTTTTCAAAAATGTACAGTCTAATATTTTTTAGGTGTATGTATCTATCTATCATAAATAACTTACTCAACTTGAACTGCACACGATAAGCTTGATTCTATAATATTATCTGTTATTTTAACCCATTTCAACTAAGTTCAGAAGAGCAGAAAATTTTAATCATAACACTGACTGAAATGCTGTCGTTTTCATTCTTTCGGTTACTTTTCATAAAAATACCAGAAAGGTGTACCCTACAAATTAATAATTTGAAATTATATCGCCTATGTTTCATTACTCGGAGAGAAGATTTGATTTAGTCAATGCAAAATAAATTCCTCATGCAGCATATTCTGTCAAAGACTTCTCAAGCATCTTTTTATCCTAGAATTTGGATTTTCCCATTCATGAATTCACATATTCGGTATATTTTCCAAATATTAAAATGACACACGTGACAAAAGTAACCTAATTTTCATATTTCTCGCATAAAACACGCTAAATCCGTTTCCAATCCAATATCAAAGCCAGAAACATGCAATCTAGACATTATCGCCTTGAGATAGCAAGAATTCGACTCAGAAATCAATTTTAATATTCAGGAGATATTTCTAATTAAGCAGAAAATACGCTGGGATATCAAACAATAAGATCGATAAATTTCACAACTAATCCAATCTACTTTCTAAATAAACGGACTGAAAGGAATGTCCCTCGTGATAGGATAGAGATATGCAAATCAATTATATCGGTAACGAAAAGGGAAATGACTGCCAAAGACAAAGTAGGGATAACGAATAGGGCAGGAGTCAGAGAGCAAATGTGGTGATTCGCTAATTTTAGGGAGTGAGCGATAAGAAAAAGAGGGGGCAGTGGAGATTTGTGGAGACAAAAAAGCTACGATACTCGAAGAGATTATGGACTGGCACAAAAAAATCAAGCGAAGGTCTGCTCTCACAGGAATTTGCTGGAAACATGCCCATTGACGATTCTCTCCGTTCCAAAACTCTTACTGGAAATGTTCCAGAGACAAAAAGGATTGCGACAATGGAATGAGAGACAATCAGTCAGGACATGCATACATAGCATTAGCAAAGATGATTTAAAATGGGTGGGTAAAGAAATTGAAGGTAGGGCCTTCAATTCACAAGGCCTGTTTTCTAAGGGGCGATAAAAAGTATATGAACTAATACGTAAAAAAAATAATAGGCAAAATGAAATTATTCGAGGATGATTACTACCATAATTCCGCATTGGATTCAAAAGCTTCATCTAGATACATCTGTATTAAACTGACATATTTATGAAGAACATGATTAAGTGATCTATCGACGTCGTAAATTGTTCATAGATTTATGGAAATTCTATAACTGCAATCGAGAGCATTTTCCCCTTACTTTATTCGCTCTAACAAATTAATAATCTGAATAAATGGAATCCACCGTATTTGATCAAATAAAAAAAATTACCTTTCTCAAACCTCTTTCTAACCGACTTGACTAATTGCATCTGCAAGCCTTACTATAATTTTTACGAGATAAAATTTAATATTCAATAGAAAATAGATAGTACCTTTTCTGAAAAGCAATATTCTTGCGGTCTCACCGGAATGTAATAATTTATTCCGAAAGAGAATCGAGTTTCAGATTTCTCGATCGATGTGTCAATATGAAATTATAACGTTTACTGGCACTGATTATAAAACATAAAACTTTTAAAATGTATAAATGACATTCTCCACAAAGATAAGCGAGATATGCATATAAATAAGTGGGAGATTTTCTTTAACTACGCAAAAAATGGAAATTATGCCTAGAAATATTCCTTTATTATACCGTGGATATAACAGTGGCTCTTGGCAGAGAGGATGAATGCTAATACTCTCTAGGTCTTCTAGCCCTTAATTTATTTCGCGACTCGGAAAAAGTAACTTTGGATATAATGAACGAAACATTTGCTTTGAGAGCTATAAAAGATGACCTAAAATCGCATTTTTAGTTGATAGAATGCATTCAAATAAAGAGAAACTTTGCGTCAACTTATACAGCGGAATTCCAGTTCATGACACTTCGCTATGTTCACATTCACAAGAAAGAAAGTTCTTCTCTTCTTCGATAGGTTCAGCTAGAAATTTTGAGTTCATCTCTTCAACAAATCATCGTGCCTCGTGATTTGGGTTTGAATCCTTGTCCGGAAGACTATTTTCGTGAGGAGTTTTTCTTTAAGAATTCTAATACAAAATTTGCTAATTATAAGAAGCCGATCTATTGAATATTCCATTGCATATTAAAGAACAATTGAGGATGAAAGCATTATAAAATGAGCTTTTAGACTATGTACAAACTGGAATTGAACAACATTTTCTTTGAGATCGACAACCAGCAACTTATGCATTCTTAGAACTGTTCTTTTTTTCTATTTTACCGTATTGTTGGCAATAATTCAAATAAGTAGCGAAGAAATAATCTCATTATTTTAACCACACTGAGAGAGATAAATTATCGACTATCAATCACTTATTAATGCACACCTTAATCTACCCACTACCCCCCACTTCGAAGAAACGATCATCTCGAGCCAAATGCATCGGCAAAAAAAAAGTCTAAAAATGAATCCTTGAGACCGGAAAAAGAGTAACTGCTATGTAATGAGAACAATGCACTTTCATTTGCACCAGCTAACGCAAATGGAACTTATCTTTTAAAACATGACAGGTGGAAAGGTGCACATTACTTAAGGAACTGCTTCAACGCTCCGAATGCGCCGGTGGAGACTTGAACGGTCGACGACTTTGCACAACGTCAGTCTGGAGGACGGAGATAAGGCATGGCGCGATCCAAGGACGACCGTGTACAAATAAATTGTTCCACATGTCACCAAGGTGATCCGGCACAGATCTTAAAATACCCTCTATAGCTAAATCCTCGATCTTCTTACGATCGCATTCTCGATGTTTCTTAAAAAACTCCAATGGCCATTAAATACGATAACACAAGCTGAAAGCGGCCATGATTTCCCTTATTCCTAGCGCAGGTGTAAAACATGGGAAGAGAGAAATTTTTCCCAAGGGGTCTGGCGATCACAAGCAGTTTATTCATGAATTTTCCGAGTGTTATTAATTATACGTAATTTTTATTATTTTTTGCATTATCAGATAATGGGATATAATTTATATAATAAAGGATCTCATGTTATCCTTTTTACTAACTGTTATTCTTTTATGGATTATTTCTATATGCAGTTTGAAGTGTAAATATCTTCCTTGCTTTTTGAGTCCAGCCTTTTCTATAAATTTCAGTTTCTTATCTATCTGTAGGTTTCGCAGGTTTTTCACACCCTCTTCTGGGGTCTTTTCCTGATATTTTTCCTATCCTAGGTTTTTAAGCCCACAATATAAATTTCTTCCGTGCACTTTTTTTTGCTATCTCTCTCTTACAAATTGACGAAGGGTTAGATATAAGAAGAGACTATTCAGTCACAATCTCGCCCGAATAAAGACGTTTTATTATTATTATTATTATGCTTAAATCGTAAAATGTATTACAAGAAACTTAAGATCAATATTACTAACAATTATTCGAGTTTTAACGATTATTTTCCGGAAAAAACTGGCAATAACGAAATAAAATTCCATTTCGAGTATAAACATGAAAGATGGTGACATCAAGGGAAAAATTAAAAAATTAATAAAAGTGAGTCTCAAAAGGGCTCTAAATGTAATGGAATCTCAATGCAAATATAAATATAGTTGCGACTTAACGTAGAAAAATTAGGATACTTTATTTCATAATATCGAGAAGGCGTAAAATAAATACTTCAAACCGTGAAAGTCTGTCGGTAATCGTTTAAAAACGGAATCTCTAAATTTATTCCCAAACGTATAGTATAAGTAAGTGACGTACGTTTTTCATAATATTGCGGGTATCAAGAATAAAATATCTAGTACACACATCTGTGATATCCAATTCATTAAGCAAAGGGATATTACAAACAGATATACAATGTTCTGTCTAATTCGCTTATTTGCAACAAAAATCAATTGAGTTAATCTCTTTCTGATACAATGGTGTTTTAGCGAGATTTTACAGACCTCGAGGCTATTACAGCAGAAAGAACATCACAAAAATTCAAGTCGTCGATTCTCTGTGGATTTCCCGGGAGGCTCATTTCAAAATATATACAATTGGGTCAAATAACCTTCTTATCCTTTAAAATAAGCCAACCTGAAATTCAGCTAATTCTCTCACAGCTGAAAAAAAATTCCTCAGAGATTTAATATCTTCATTCGAGCAAACAAAGATCAAAGCTCGAAGCGATACCACATCTCACTTTTCCCACACACAACGCCAAGTCATTCGATCATCTCGGCGAGTTCTGTATACCCATTATGGGATCGAATCATATGCAAATTCCATCCATCGAGAACGAGCGAACCCGAACATGGATGTAAGGTGCTATACGCCGTTGTCCGAGGAGAAAATCCGAAAGATAGAGAAGAGAGATACAGGGCGAGATAAGAAGCAAACAAAAGATATTTCAGATGCCTTCCACTTTCTGCAAAAGGGCAACGATACCTCTCACATCTCCATCTCCTGATCATTCACCCTCCCTACGATTCCCTTGACCTCCCTGCCTTCATTCTCCCACTTCGTCCTCCTACTCGGCCCTCCCTAAGAGGCACCGCCCTTGCTCTATACTCCACCACTGCTTGCTTTCCACGCCTATCGGAAACACCTGCGATGCTCGGCCAGAACTATGCGTGCCACTCCACGAATTTATGTATGCATATGAAACATGACGGCATACGAGAAACTGAACGATATTCGGTCTCGGTATGAAAATTCAAGAAGCGAAATCCGTTTCGAATGTTTCGGATTTTTTCCCGTGTTCCGATTGCATCTTTGAGGCCGGAGTCGTGACTTAAGTCATCCTGAGCTTTTTCCAGAGGTTTACTAATTATCAAATAAAGGGTCACAGTAAAGCATGTAACCTTAAAATATTATCTCAGCTTTAAATTTTGATATTCCATAGCCTGTAGGAAGTATACTGCAAAAACTACTAACTCCTTTTAATATTACTTTAATCGAAAGAGGAAACATATGGTTTGTAAAATAACTGGAACAACTCATCTTTTCTTCGTAGAGATTTTCTTTTCACTAATTTTCTTCCTACTACTACTAATACTAATAGATCGCTATGAGAACAAAATTACAATCCACAAGTGAAATAATACCGCATCACCATACACTGTTACATAACCATATTTCACAGAGGTTTAAGAATGTAGAAGGTTAATACCATCCCGTCATTATTTACGGAAACTTAATATGTCATAACTGAGCAGACGTCCTCCATGCGTGAGAATAGCACTCTCTTAGAAATGGTGGTAATCCTTAAACAATGGCCTTCTTTTTGAAAATTTCTTTGTCCTTCCTTTTACCTGAACGCGTTCCCTTCAGAGGCTCTTCGTTTACACTGGTTTCACAAATATCGTGAAATTTTAAAACTTTAGGAAGGCTGACGGATGCTAAAAATATCAATTAACTTCTACGTGCCAACGTCGGTTACATAAACATGAATTCGAGTAGTTGACCTGCTTCTAAGACTTACGTGTCATGCGTTACACTTAGAGATATACAGGACAAGACTCTTGCACAGGTGCTTGCATGAATCAGTAAATATTCTCGTGCACTCAAAAGTGCTGGTGTATTATGTGACAAAGAAACCATTTTTATGAAGGAATTAGTGCCCCCAAAAATTAGCGTTGTCAACAATTAGTTACATCGACGAATATAGTGGTCTGTGGTTTTAATAATTCGAAAGAAAATAATAACTCTGAAATCTATTTCTGTCGAATGACACCAACATTAGCTCTGAAATTTTTATAGACCTGCAAATGTAACACATAAGCACCTTCATCAAACTCATCGTGCTTAAGTTTTTATAAATTATAAAATGGAATGAAAATGCTGAATAAACAGAACAGAAAAAATAATCCTGTACGAACATGAGAGTTTTCTATCTACATTCCATGATTGGATTATGATAAAACTAGAAATGATTGCAGCTAAATCAACAAAAGATGTTAAAATGTAACTCATCAATGCATGGGTGATCTGAAAAAATTCCGACATTTCGCAATTTCTCCACATGTTTTCTGAAAATTTGTGAAGATTTCTGAAAAATCTGGGGTCGGAAACTTTTCAGACCACCCTCGTATATAAGTTAGTTTCAGTACATAAATTAGGTATCTATCTTAATGGAAGTCATCCTAATTCATACAGTAAAAATATTAAAATGACTTGAAGAATAAATATGCTTCCCAAGTGTAGCTAAATATTATCAAGCCAAAAATAACTATCCGCTATCCAAAACTCTCATAAACGATTTCTAATTTCCGTTTCTTTGGAGAGTGATACAAAATAAAGGCAGCTTTTTGTGGCAGAGAAAATGAAAAATAATAAAATAGGAATACCTTCGATCACCGATCTTAGTTCTTATTACATGGACGAACATTCTATCCTCAATGAAGTTATGTCTATCAATATTTATCCCATTATTCTATTAGACCTTCCTAGTCTGCACACGAATAGCACAAAGTCCTTGATGTCCGACAAGCACTTTCGTTCCCTGAATGCGTCGATGCATAAACATGAATTCCAGTTTCAGACCATCCACCCACAGTCTAGGAACGAAAAGCGTACCAAACCGAGGATGAAACAATACAGTTGCCCCCGAACAAATTATCATAATAGAGAATCTTATTTACGACGCTCGGGAGATTTCTGTGACGTCGATTGCGCGGAAACAGGTCCCTTTTTTCCCACAACCAGCATCATGTTATAAGCTTCCACGCGTTTTCCCATGGTGATTTTTCTCACGTGGGTGCGTAAACAATGCGATGGCCTTGCGGATCGGTGTCTGCGTGGGTTCAGAGAAAGGGGGAAGAAACAAGGCATGACGGAAAAAGAGGGGTTTAAGATGATTTCAGTGTAAGGAAACGTTTTCCACACAAGGCGACATACGGATCGAAATAGCTGCAATGAGCTACAGTTTCCACTCCGATGAATTGCTTTGCATAAAGGAACAGGTAATTTATTACGGCCATGACTGGGCTTTGAGGTAAGACTCAAATAATTCAAAAAACAGAATTTTCAATTTTTTATATCCCTAACTTTTCGTTTGGTGGCTAAAGAATCGTTTATGAAGCATCACGAGTCTAGAGGTAAATTACTATACCTAACCAATGCTTTATTCGTTAATATTACAAAACTACATTTATCAATATTAAAATCCGAAAAATCATCATTAACATCAATGAATTTTTGGCGCTGGAATCCAATGAAATTTCATACGTTCCCTAACGATCAACTGCAACTACAAAATCAGTCCAAACATAATACCTTCAATCTGAAGCCAAAGACGATACTAATAATCTTAGCTGGTGACTTTCAAATATTCCTCCAGTAGTACCCTCAGCAAGTTCTCTTACGTAAGACAAATCTCGGAACTAACGCACTGATAAAAATTTAAAAAACTGCGAAGCGAGAGAGCATTCGATACAAAACTCTGACTTATTCAAATAGAGGATTGAATAATAGAATAATCTAAGGAAACCGCTGAGCTAACGTTGGAAAGACTCTGAAAACTAAACACCATCTTGATAAACAAAGCATTTTGGAAAGTAAACACGCTTTTGTAAACGTTAGATACGACACACCCTTCTAGTGGTTGAGTATATCAAACTTCATTGCCTTAGTATACCAGAAGTTCTGCCGAAACTAAAAGAAAATATATCCACGCTGTCTTATTCACACCGACGATGACATAAGGGAATATAACCTATAGTGCGTTCCAGCTTTTCTAGTCAGTAATGATAGATTATACCACAATTGAATTTTACGATTTTTTCTCCGTATCGCAGGAATAGCCTTATTTCAAGTAGCCTCTATGCGGTTTTTTTCGATCTGCTTATTAAAATTACGAATCGCAGTTAACATCGGAGGGTTTCAGGAACAGCATTCAGCTATCGAACTGACCAGAAAGACTGGAACGCACTATAGATCAAAACAGAAGAAATAGCCTAAAAACATGAGCTAAGTTCCTAGCAAGCAATTAAATAACATATATCAAGAAGGCAGGTCCTACGCTTTCCAGGAGACTTGGCGATGATAGAAAAGAAATACGCCGAGGAACTTGGGACGGATGTCTGAGAGTAAAAGGGACAAAAAGATGAAGAAAGTAGGGAAGGGAGAAGAAGGTGGTGACATATTGAGCGAGCGAATGATGTAAAAGAGAAGTCGATAGAGAGAATGCGTGAAGGTCGAATACTTAAAAGGAATGCGGGAGGTTGAGGTGATACGTTAGGGGAAAGAAAAGATTGGAAAGAAGTGGACAAGCGTTTAAGTCTCTGAAAAGATTGGTGATGAGAGCGACTGAGAGAGACCTCTAGGACGATTGGATATTTCCAAGAGTTTTAGTTACCCCTAAGATTTGCCACATTTATACATTTCCCGATGTATTGACATGGCTTATTGTAACAAATAAAAAATATTTTCGAATGTAGCAAATGACTCTCCGAGCAATACCAGCGAGGGAATCAGTGTAACAATCTCCCAACTGTTGTGTCGCGGAACATCGGTGCGTCGCAGGGAAGAAACATGAAACTATGAATAATTTTAAGTCAATAATTTCATAAAATTCACAGTCTCAGGCGTTGTCTTGTGGGAATATTCCATAATGAGCATGAACAATTTGTATTTTTTCCACAAATTATTGTAGAAAAATATAATTTGTGGAAAAAGTACAAATTGTTCTTGCTCATTAATAACTTCAATTAATCTTTTTAATATGAATTTTTTAATAATAAGTTTCATTTCCAATTTTTATTTAAAAGTTAACCGTTTGTCCCCGTAAGATATAATAATGGTTAATCCAACTCGCAATGGTTAAATTATTTACTTTTTCTCAGTTTTCCCTCCTTTTAACGTGATTTCGAGCAAATTAGAGAGTTGATTCCGTTCCAGCAGATAACTTCAACGAATTTTGAGCACATCTGGTAATAATGATGCAGCTAAAATTTCATCTAACGCCATTCTAACATCGGCAGCATCGTGATATTCTTGGAGGCAGCAGTTTTTTTAAGACGTACAAATAATTTTTTGTTTCCTCAGCAAACAGATTAAACGAAAAGATTTTAACCGCGATTTTCCCCATAAAAAGAGCCACTTAACATATCCGAGACACGATTCGCATCACGCAGGAAATCATTTTTCAAGCGGCTGCACCATTTCAAAGTTCTGCGCGGGAGAAGATCGGTTCTCCTTTTCCCTGTTCAAAATTCATAAGAGTAAAAAAATAGAGGAGATTCAATTTTTCAATTGCGAATGCACGAGAGTCATTATCGTGGGGAGAAAATAATATCTTAAAAACGTGACAATCATTAATCATATTCTTGAGCGACAAAAACTTATAAATCATTTTTGGCAGGATCCATCGCTTGTTTTAAATACTGCGCGATATGAATAAGGATATTTATTGAAATAAATCTGTGGTCATTAACGATGTTTACATTGGTTAAACATTGGTCCTATTTCAAATCATCCAAATTTTAATAAAAGTAAATTTAAATATTTACTCTGAACGATATATTTTATTAAATAATGACCAACAAAAAAGTTATAATGTATTCTTTCGGCAGTGTAATGCAGAAACTTAGACTAAGTCATATGCAAAAGCTATTCTCAGCTCGGAATGCCTATTCCTAAGGCAGGCTTTTTATATATCCAGAGGTGGTATGTCACTTAATGGCTTACGGACCTCAAAGTGCTGGGCTTTAACCTTTCTCAGTGGTTCCATAGAAAACCGGTTTTTTCTACATTCTGATCGTCCACTGTTCAGTAAGGATGGGATGAGGATACACACGTGGAAGTAAAGCATATAGGTTTAAGGATAAGATTCCTCAAAGAGAGTTCTAGAATCACATGAAGAATAGTGCAATTAGAATAGATACGTAAACTTATGCTCAATCTATATCACAATTTAAACCCTTTGGTATCAATTCAGAAATGATTTTATTCTAAAGAAATACCTACATATATACATGGGTGGTCTGAAAAGTTTCCGACATTTTGCCATTTCTCGACATATTTTCTGAAAATTTTCTGAAGATTTCTGAAAATCTGAGGTCAGAAACTTTTCAGACCACCCTCGTACAAAGAATATTTTCTGATATTATAATATATCAAGAGGTAACTGTTTGCTGGATATCTTCCCGACCTCAGTTATAGCTACTTTACTGAAATATATCAGCGTGAGTAACACAAACATATTAATGTATGCGTCTACCTTGAGATCTAGCACTAACTTACCAGTATTCAATCAGAGAATCATATATTTACATGCCATTTCCAAAGAAAGAGAGGTTTAGCCTACATGATCCAACCTATGAATTTTATCACAAATTCCTATACATTTTCTCAAAAGCGGCAGGATACAAAATGATAGGCTACTACCTCCAGGCTAGAAGAGACGGAACGTACAAGAATGAAAAAAAAGAAATTGATCGATCCGATGCCTGAAGGATTTTATAAAAACTAGAGAGGCAACCTATATTTACACAGCAGCGAAGAGTCGGAGAAGATACATGGACCTTTCAAGTTAGACGATCAGTTACTGAATTCTTGTCGTATATCGAAATAAAAGCATAGGCATCCCTACGAAAAATCACGTCTGCGAACTAATTCTTACTTAAAAAAACAGCGTTCTACTAAAAAGATTTAAGGAGACAAACAGAATTCTATAGCAAAGGAACTAGCGTGCAAAATCATAAATACACATTTTATTAAGGAATAAAAGTAACCACACACGCCCGTATTTATGAAAGGACTTAGTTAAGATAAATTACTCGAGATAAATTACGTAAGTACTTACATGAAACGACCAGGTTTCGTTAAATCGTACATTAATGTTCAATTTTCGATAAATTAGAATTATATATGAATATTTTCATCCTTATAAATATTATCTAATCCTCCAAGAAATATTGAAAAGCACCGATATCCCTATCTAACTCTTGTTACTACTGTAATATATACCGTCCATCAAGTAATGGTACGACGCAGAAATTGATGCAAAAGGGATCGAAGCTCAATGTGTATCATACAGAAGAGTGTTAGGTAGTAAACTTAAAAAGAAAAATGGTTAGAATACACACGGAAAAGTCTCGACATATTTTCTGCAGCTGGACTATGAAGAACATTGTGATTACGCGGATACTATAACCAATACTCAAATGTTAAAGTTAAACCGCAAAATCCGAGTTATCTAATACGATAGGCTATTTTCTTGACATTTAAGTATAGATAACCAAAGTATACACAGATAACTATTCTGAACGACTATAGCCTATATCTAGCCCAAACATCAAGCATACCAAAATATTCCTACAAATATTCATTCTAATTACTATTTATTAACGAGAATTTTGGCAGGAATTTGATCATTAGAATATAATTTTATTAATTAATTAATTTATTCATATTTTTATTCGATTATTTTTTAATCTAACAAATTGCTGCTTATATAGCAATTGCCTTGTAATTATTTTTCTCTTAGATAGCCTCAAATACTCTGTATTTTCAAGTCCCGAAAGCATTCAGTCGATAAAATATCGTAGGATTTTATCCACCTTAAACTTGACCATGATATGACCATTAGATACATCGCATGAGGCGTAAGAGTTTGCGTTGCAGCCCAGCAAAACTGAGATCCCGGATATGAACCTGGTTACGGCATAGCTGTTTACGAGTGCAAGTAAAGGGTTGATAGAGTGGCCTCCCTGGACTAAAAACCACCCGATAAAGTGATTATCATCATAAAGTCGCTCTAAGCTAAACAACAACGGACCTAAAACCGCACCTTCCCGCGAATTCATCCAATCACGTCGACGACTTCCAAAAGCATAAAAAAGGTCGTTCAACTCCCCACTCCCGATCACTCGTCACACACAAACGCAAGTTTATTTTACATCTCGTATCAGCGGGGAAAGATCCCCTGTTACGGTGCGAAGAGCTTCTATCGGAAAGATCACTCCGTTCATTCAGCGCCCCCAACCACCCCAAAGGTGAACCAAAGGGACACTGACCTCAGCCCCACCTCCCGCTGACCAATCAACCAATTATGACCGCTCCAGTCATTACACTCCCTCCCCTTCTACACCCATCTACCTTGGCCTCGGGGTCGCGGGTTCGATGCCTCTACGGGGTCGTCCCTTACCGGATGAGGAGAGGGAGGAAGGAGCGTGTGTGCCTTCCGCGTTCGGAAAAAGAGACGGAGTAGGAAGCGAGCGCCTTCCCGGAAAACTGTCTGGAGACACTTAACGACAAAACACCGCCGCCTACGGACAATCGACCTGAACGACCGACGACGAAACGAAAAAATTTCGAAGTGGAACGGAGAATATGTGTGCGCGAATGAAAATTGCGGGGTTCCGCCCCATAAACGACGAAATTTGTAGGTCTGCGAAGAAATATGGGTAGCGAGCGACTGTAAAGATATTTAGAGCGAGTCTGATTTTTCAGCCGGGATCCTTTATCGGCGCGATTACGTCTCGGGCAGAATTACCCGTGAAATCTAGTCCAGGAATCGCTCGGGAGGAAAAAATCTACTCGGTCATTTCGGCCTATCTTTCGAATGAGATACATGCGGAGTCTGAATCGTAATGCAATGCTTCGTTATGTTAAATTGATCTCTCGCATCTCAGTATCTCCTTCTCCTTGACGTTCATATTCCTTAATAGTCCGTTGTTGCTTCAATCGTAGAAATTCGAAATTTCCATCTTTAGCATTTCCGGGTATCTCTTTTTCCAAGTATGATTTTCTTTTCTAAAAGATTGTTTCTATATTGAAAAGGACATTCTCTCGATGAATTGTAGCCTTCATTTCCATTTAAATTTTAGTCGTTTCAAATTTTATAAATTTATGGGAAATTGTTTCTATGTTGAAAAGGAGACTCTTGGTAAATTTTAGACCATATTTCCGAATTTTATAAAGTTATATCGAGGTCGAGGGTAGAGATTATCGAAAACGAGAAAAAATGTAACTCTGAGAATTAGAATTCCCTCACACTCTCACTACTGTACACATTTGATATTGAACAACCTATTCCTGGCAGCATCAGAAGATCAGAAAGGACTTCAAATATCATGCGCATGAAAATTCCTCATTTCTCATTTTCAAAAATGTCACTAGCGTAATGCAATGAAAATGCTTCAGAGGATCTCAACCCCTTTCCCAAATATTTCCCGGCAATACCTCCTACTTGGCAACTTCTAGATCATCGAACATATCAACACGTACTCTACGAATCATATTCATCGAACTTCCTTGTTACGTCATATACGACATTTATTCGTATAAAACCATCGGATACCATCCGAGTGAGAGAGCGATTCTCAACTTTTTCGCTCAATGGCGTCTCCAAACGAGGTGACTCACAGCCGACCAAAATACTTCCTGTTTTCAGGTCGCACCCGCATATTTAACGCAGAAACTACAACAGGTGCGATGAAAACCCCAAATAACAACAAATCTTCATAGTACAACACAAGGGTGCGGTGACGCAATCGTTTCCCTCCCTCGTTGGGAAGACATCCAGGAATCCGCACACACAACCTCGGAAATATCTCTCCTCGGTATTAAAAACAAAATTCCCCCCATCGAGGGACCTCTTCTCCGACTTTAGCATACCGGAGAGAGAAAAGGGGAGGGTCAATTGCCGCAACAACTCGAGGGCGCTGACTGAGCTTTGAAAAACATCGGTCGACGCCCTGGAGATCTCAACGGAAGATAGCAGGTACGGCCAGTTAGTTCATTGAGGTTCCAGCTCAGCGTGCACGCATGCACATGGGTGTACGAGGCGACACAGGGATGGAGGAATGGAGAAAGAAACGATTCGAACAGCGGGGACATGGAGAGATAAGAGGAATCGGGACATTCTCCGCTGCATTACCGCATAATACCGCTGCGACGAACGATGGAGCTTAGGAACATTCTCAGACAAGGAATTCTTTTCCATATTAACGCCTGCGATATTTTCCGTTGCATGGTAGGAGTTTTTCAGAAAGCGATTCAAAGGAAGTGTTCGCTCAAGAGATTTGAACAGATCAAAGCAGAAGTTTCCCGAACACGGCAGCAATGCTTAACATCGGAAATCGGAAATTATGATAATCACTTTACGTTTATATCATCCTACCATTCGGTGAGCATTTCAGGGAAAATTGAGGAGGAAAGATATATGATAAGTAAAAGCGTAACTGACTTTGGTCATTTCCGTCCCATTGAACAAATGAAAATACTTAATATTTATATGAACATCGGCATAAAAAGTGTGATTATATAACGATAGAAAACTCAATAATGCTCTACCTAAGGTGACAATAGTATAAAATAACGAAAGTGTACTTTGGGAATGAACATTAAATTTTTTGTTATTAGTAAATTACAAGGAGTCGTTCTTGAAAGTATCATTCTTTCCCACTGTTTCTACATCCGTTCTCTATCCCTTTCTATTGAACCGAAGAAGAATTATACACTCACGTAAATATTTTGGGAAAAAAACCATCGGATTAAGGGAAAGCTAGTTAGTGTGAATTCAGACATGATGTCGTCTTCTATGTATTCCTATAACTTACTGTGGAAACTAATTTGAAATTTTTCTTTGTTGACCACTAATCTACGGAAGCAAAACTTAATTCTAAATGTAACAATTCTTAATACGGATGCCGTATTTACAGTTAGTCACACGTGGCACCGAGAAAGGTCGTTGAATTCGTGAATGATCAGCCTACCAAAACCAAAAATATTAAGTGTTTGAAGTTCCTGAAATTTTGAATTAATTTTTACAGTGGTTATACTACTAACATACGGGGATTTTGGAAGAAGAAGAGAATTTTTATGAACACTTAAGTAGAATAGCTAGTGTACGAGGACTTGAAAACAAAACTGTGTCGGATGCATACATGGAGTAAGATTAATCACAATAGTTTGAAAAATTCCTTTGCTTAGATCTAATAATATTGCATTTCGTACTTATTTCACAAGAAACGTTTCCTATTTTAATGAATATGCTCATCAACGCAAACCTTCCACATCCAACACAGAAATATTCATATGAGAACGAATTCGTTAAACTCCGGCGCACAGCTCATCAGAGGTAACTCATCAACAATCTGCTGTTTTCCAAGTAACTCGAAAGAGTTAAAGGACAAACCGCTTAGTAATTCAGCATTCGTAGACTATCGCGCTTTCCAATTACTCATCGGTTGACGTTCAGAAATCAAAATCAGATTAAGAAACTCCGCGAAGAGCAGAAGGCTCGGGAGAGCAACACTTACAGGAAAGAGAACAAAGGACGAAGGAATTCGAAATAAGCTCGTCGGAAAAAAAACGTTTCGCGAAACTTAAAGAAATGCATGAGAAGTAAAGCATAAAGAGGTTGGGAAGCTTTGGAGAAGCGAGGCATAAAAGTTATGGCTGCAAAGGGTACGTAAGAAGGGAATGGAGCAAAAGCGGAAGTATAAAAACACGGGACAGTGAGGGAAAAACGACCGCGGAATGATAATCAGCTTGATTTATAAACTCTTCCCATTCCACGAGTCTTCCGGATGTTTTGATGCAAATACGCGGCGACGAGGCTGCTTCGAAGAATTTCAAGGATGAGGAGAGACCGATGGAAATACGTTTCAATTATGTAGCCGCGCAAAACTTATAGCCTCTATCTGCACAAGCCGGTTGAGAATCCAGCGTTTTGATATGCCGAGGTGACACGAAGCACAGAAGGCAAGTCGCGGAGATAAGGGAGCGGTAGCATTATTTCACGTGGAAAACGAGATTGGAAGTATCGGAAGAAACATGGCGAGGCCGCGTACCCATGTTTACAGCGCGGGTATGAACGACTCGCGCATGAGAATACCACTCGATAACAGATGAACGTGAGAAACGAATGGAAAAGTATGACGGAAGCGCGAGTTGCGAGAAAATTCCTTTCGTCCAGGAGATTTTTCATGCCGGATGATTAATATGAACGCGGAATATTGAATTTCTAGGAAAACGAGCGATTCAAGTACGCGCGCCGGTCGAGCGACTGCTGCCTCATAATTAATTCTTCTTCGAATAAGCAATGCCAACTGATTAGCTTACAAGCCCATCGATTAATTCTCTAAAATACGACATGTTCGATTAGGTTTCCCATTTTTATGTACCGCAGAATTAGTACAAGTTTCTCAAGGCGGAAATTTGTAGTACGAGGTGAGATGATGAAACCTTCTTTCGGAAAATAATTCTTTATTTTTACATCCACTGACAAGAATGATTTCAAATCGCATAAGATCAAATGGGTACTGAATCAATCCAATCATTAAAATTTATTATTACGCTCGACGGACGATTTAACGATAAATGTCAGGTTGTACTAAGCGATGCAATAAAGCAATACGCTGGGGAATTGACTGAATACGATTTTCGAATACATAATTAAATTAGATTTCTGATGAATTAATAAGAACCATATGATAATGAAATCCAGAGAGTTTGAACAAGAACTAGAACAAGCTTGAACAATTTGTATCCCTGATTCAACTAAATATTAAGTGTGAGTATATTGATAGTTATGTAGCGAAATATCAATAGATAAAACTATAATAAAAAGAAAAGTGATATATCTTGAAATTGTAAACCAGAAAATTACAAAATTACCGAATTTAACCCATTGGCAATTCAAACCTCCACTAACACGAAAGTTAAACCACCTAAGCGAGACGAGAAACTATGTGGGAATTAGTCATGTAATAGAGAAAAACAGAACTTTTAAATGGCTTAGAGAATTTTTAATAAATGAATATTCGCTGAAAATGATTCGATTGGGTTTCTCAGTCAATCAATTCAATTGATCCTCAAGCCAGTCAAGTAAGCTCAATGCAAGTTACAAATAGAATACCATAGGAATATATTTATAGGAAGTTTGTTAAATCAAGAATCTCTTGCATGATGTACAAGAACGTATACACAAAGTAAAAATATGCAAAGCAAACATTAAAATTTCATTCTATTTCATCGTTAAAAGTACCTTAGTTCAGAGACAAGGATAGATAAAACGAATCTTCTCTTATAATACTAGAGGCATAAACTAGGGTCGAAGACCAATCTCCTTTAGCTGAAAACTCATCAAAAATAGGACAATAACCATCATACCGAGTTTCGCCACAACTTACATCATCTTATGTCAGAAATTTCAATTTTTCCTTGTACGTGTAAATTTGATGCCATTAATGTCCAATTCTGAGGCATTATTAAGGAAAGACAATTTTTTTCTTCAATTTTAGAAGAGCAATTTAGAGGACTATTTTCTGCTTCTGCTAAGTTATTACTAAAATTGAATTGATTTACACCATCTGCTATGGGAAAGGAGCAATTAAGCAACTCTTTCGTTACATAAAGAAAAATGAGGCGAAATCTTGCAGAAATTACAGCAATCCAGATAAAATGCAATCATCGCCAGAAAATCGACAACTTTTCGCGTCGTTACAAACCTCATGAATCCCTCTGATTAACTATATTAATAGACACAATCCAAGTTAAATGACTGCGATAAAACCACCTCTTGGGGGAAATGTTACGTTACCCAAATCTTCGTTAATAAGTCCCGAATTAATTTCACAGAAAATTACAACCGATTTTGACCATGCTATGGGGAGAAAATTAAGAAAAACTCAGAATAGATACCGGTCTAATAGACACATCATCAATAGGTAGAAATTTAATAGACTCGCCTTGCTGACGGACATTTTGAGCATCCAACGCGAAATATTTTCAATGTCTATTTTGCTGAAAAAGAGATGACGGAATACATCACCTTCCATTATAACAGTAACAGCTGGCATTGCACCTTGTAAATTTATTTTTTCGACTTAGAAAATGAGAAACAGCTCACTCACAACGAAAGTTCTATTTTATATCGAAAGTCTTCACATTTTTTCATACGAATGCGAATTTTTAAATAACAATAAACAAGTGGATGTCATTACATTACTTCAGTTAAGATGTAGAAATGTTGTACCATTTCACAAAACATCTATCTCGTGAAGGATATGATTTATAAGTACGTAAAAATTTCGACATCATTCAGTAGTACACTACTATTAAATTACCGCAAATACTCTAACTACGAGTCTGGAATAAAGAAATATAATGGGAACTTCCAGTTTCTAAAAACATTTACTTATATTTCACAAATATACCAAACATACAATTTTCTAAGCTAAAGATGAGAAAGCTTGAATATGACAGTACTTTTATCATATCCACGCAACCTTAGGAATGAAATTATTTATTTGTCTTACGTTGAAATTTGGCCATCGGACAAGGTGGGAAAGGAATAACAATATATTATACTGCATTCGTATTTCTTAGAGAGGCAATCAAACCTTTGAATAATCCCAACCAGGAAGAAAGGGAGAAAAAGGGCAGGAACAAAATTTTTCATAAGCCATGAAACAATACACCGTTCGTCAAGCAATGCAATTCAGTTGGTCATTTCATCGTTCAACACTACCGTTGCATGAAACCTCTTGAGAAAACATGTAGATCCTGTAGTGGGATCTAATATCGCGGAGAGGACGACGATAAAACATTCCCAAGACTCTTGCAACACCGGACATGGAGCGCGGTTGCATAAATCTATTACAGAATTCCAACCACAAGAATAAGAGAGAGGACATCTGCGGAACATGATGAAAATCTTCCTTTGGTACACCGTTATGTTCGTCACCCGTGCATAAAGATGGGAATGAGTTGAGTAAATTCCTCCGATATAAACTGCAAGGGAATCTTCCGCAGATCCGCGACCTACCTTTTCAGAGAGAAGTTGGATACCTTCTCCAATTAGAGAGGGAGAGATCTATCTTGAAAAAAATTTTGTAAGCTAAGAGGAATGCGAAGTAGGAATAACAAGAATCAACACGCAATCTTGGCTGAAAATTACAATAAGCATTAAGCACAAGGTAGAAGTTAACTACATATATGTTTCCATAAATCGATATTGAGTCAGGTATATTGTCAAACTCTACTGCGAATTGAAACACATCTATTAACCATCTGGAGGAACACGACACTGATGTTAAAAGTACATGGTAGGAACTGTTGATATAGGAGTTGCTTTAAAAATTTCTATATTACTAGTAAATTAATATAAAAAATAATTAACGGTTTCTTTAAGGATATAATTATAAAATACCCATCATTTGAGAAATTATAAGCAAGCAATTAGTGAAAAACTTGAAAAAGTTCGCTATTAGATATTATATCTGATGATTTATGATGATACAATCGATAAATGACAGAAATAGGACAATAAAAGCAAAAAAAGAAACGAGAATATAATCTATTTTTCGGGTATTCACCACACCTTAGAAATCACCCTCTTATGAAATTATTTCACTGATTTCAAAAATTTTAAACTTAATTTTCGATACTAAAATATGGCTTCAAACACCACGAATGTTGTAAAGAAAGACTTCTTAAGCACAACGAAAAAATATAAGGTAGGCGAATAAATAAGTGGCCACATGTTTCGCAAGAAGTAAAAAATTAACATCCATTCTCTTCGCCTCGCTGATAACGTAGCGTATGTTAATCCATGATTGATTCCACGAATCAACGATGAAAAAAGCATCATTGAGGAACATCATGTATTAAAAATTAATTGAAACAGAACTTTTCACTCGAAAACATTACTTCACGGAAATAGCTTAACAGACCAAAAAAGAGGAAAATGACTTCATACCCTAATACTGGACGGAATCACACCGTAATGCCAACGCAATATCGCAATCTAGCAACGCGACCGCAGAAATCATTTCCCAGATATAAACTGCGCTCTAAGCGATCCCACTCGCATCGTTTCCTTTTAAGTGGAAATGAAGACCAGTTCATCAGCATTCACTCACAAAGCATTAATTTCGCTGATACCCATCTGAAAGGCTTAAAAATAATAGATACCCACGAGGACAGCACTGTTTCCTGCTTTCTTTTAGAATCTCTTTTTTGGGAGGAATACCATTTCGGTCTCTTTGACGAGAAAATATTCACCAATCATAAATATTTATAACCGGCGAATTTATATAGCGAAATTAGAGATAATATTGCCTTAATGCGAAAGGAAAACCTCACATACCCCGGGAAATAAAAGCGATTTTTTGAGGAACGACGCCTTC
This sequence comes from Pachydiplax longipennis, assembly GCA_036926295.1. Classification (NCBI taxonomy): domain Eukaryota; kingdom Metazoa; phylum Arthropoda; class Insecta; order Odonata; family Libellulidae; genus Pachydiplax; species Pachydiplax longipennis. Next base: position 37,436,245 of record JAVFKF010000009.1, on the reverse strand, counting down.
AACGGAGTGGAACAAGCAGTGGAAGGGTCGGGAGGCACAAGACGTAAAGAGTAGTGGATTTGTGGGAAAGATTACGAAGAGAGATAGAGGAAGAAGAAAAAAAATTAATTCGATACCATGGGGAAGATACGCCATAGCCTTTTATTTCACGCAAGAGTGAGTCAAGTAAAGGCGATCTCACACACGCATGCGAGCACGTCTCCCGACCTTGGTCATTCGCCCTCCGTCCCTCTTATTCCGAATGGTAACTTTTTAAAGAAGTGGACTCTGGTGACGTCCTGCATTTAGTGGCTTTTTATAGAGACGTGCAATTGATGCCTGCCGTCGTTCAAAGTGGGCAATGAATACACATTCCGTGAAGACAAGACATCCACGCCTTTGCAGGATATCATAATGGCCCTTTGGAGGATGAAGAATCTCATGGTCGTGTATGCAGACCAGCAATGAAAGGTTGCTCCTTCTCATCTGACTTGCTGGTTAAACTGTTTATACTTTTAAAGTCGTCAAATAATAATACATGTGCTTGTTATTTCAGGAAAATCTCATGGTAGTTTAATATCGTAGTATAACATACCATCGCGATTTAAATAATTCCTCCATACTAGGGCTATTTTCTAGCTATGTTTAAACCTTTCTTCGTTCTTGCAACCATATTTTAATGAACGCAATACTTTTCCTTTATCTTCCGGTTATGGAGAGGGGAAGATGAATGTTTCACTTACTTTGACCTCAAGTTTTGCACGCGGTTAGGATACTATGAAAGTAAACAAAGTATGAGAGATGTTGAATAATTGTATTTATCCTAGTTGCTCCATACCGAATGCTATGGAAATCGTTATTCCTATGGTAGTTACGCTGTATTCATGTTAACGTCTGCCACTCATATCATTCTGGCTCAGTGAGGAGATCACCTTGCCTGGAAGCCCTGATTCCAACTCGAAAGCTTTTCGTTGTTAAATGTAGAGGGTTTGAGAATCCAACGAGCGTTCAGCACGATGACTTTACCGAAATATTTTATTTTAACGGCAGGATTAACGCCAATAATATAGAAGCTTCATACAAGGCATTTATGGGACATGAGATCTATTTTAATGATGCCAATGGATGGAAAAAAAAACATAATTTCCCTTGCATTCTGCTATGCAGAATCTGATTTGTTTGCAGACGCTCTTGAACATGTGCTGAAAACATCATGTCTTTGCTTTTCAGGCACTGTACCAACAAATCACAGAGTTATTTCGTATAAGAAATGCATGTATATACACTTGCATAGTAATTTACGTTTCAATGTATGCAAACCAGAACTTACTATCTTATTCGATGCGAGATTGCGGATACGAAATTAAATTAGAGAGAAAATTAGCAAATCGCACGTCCCAACTTTAGACAAGCACTGACAACCGCAGAAGGATACGTATTTTCATTGATATTTCCTACATATAACTATACATAAATTTCATCCTCAAAATATGACGTTATTTCCAACGTTCTGTGAGCCATTTCAGCGATCGTCTCTTCCCTCGCCGTTTATTCGAACTGCGCCGAAACAGAGTTGAAGATACAGATGGTTATGCCCTTATTTCCGGGCGCTGTTCTCGCACCATGCGGTAGTGATTTCAACGTGACACCATTACTTCCTATGGTCGCTGGGACACAGACGCCATAGCTTTACAAAGGACATACGTTACGATGGCCATCTTCCGTCTCGTCCCTACCTATTAACATTCCTAGATTACCTTACCAGGAGAAGAGCTATTTGGCTAGCTGAGTCCTACGAAAACGAAAGCTCGCTTACGACGGAGGAAAGAAACCCACTTAATGATGAGGAAAAAGCTTTGACAGCAATCATTATTAATAATTAATACTTGTTCGTTTCTTATCGTATCTAATATGTTGCCAGTGGCTGTTGTTGGATCTGATAATAAATAAATGAATGCTTAAATGTTGCATTAATAGTCCCAGTTGCAACATTTATGTCAAAATTAACATCTGATTGCCCTAAGACAGTATCACTGTTATTTTAAAATTGTAAGTAATTGTAAGTTAGCGTAAATATCATGTGGGGCTTCATAGCTTATGGTAAAAGAATACTTCACCTCCCTGTGAAGGCATGAAAATTTAACTACTTTATTCGTGTATTTTCTGAAAGATACTCATCTAAATGAGAGACTAAGCTCGTTCACAACGCCGCTAATTGAGAATGAACTTATAAAATGGAGAGAGATTTCACGGAGGATTAGATAGACGGATTTGGTTATCACAATTTAACACATAATGAATAGAAAATTCCTAAATTTGCACATAATGGATTTTCTTCCTACGGATCCTCCACGTAAAATCAGCAATTAATTTAAATTATTCAGCAAAAAATGATAAAATGTAATTAATTAAAGCCATGAATTTGATGGCTTCCTTCTCTATCAATGTTGTCCACCCTTACTAGCGGGAGGAAAAATACGGTCTAGAATCGCATTATATATAAAGGTGTCCCTCAGGAAAAGACGTTGAGTATTCTTATTTAATAATTGCCGAGTAAATTTGAAACATTCTCAGTATGTTGTTTTATAGAATAAGTAACACAATAGTAGTTTCCACAGGAAAGTTCCTGTGGAAACTGCGAAGTGTTACTGATTCATTCTTTCATTATGGCGTTCCACCAAGTAAAGCTAAAGCACATTGATTATATTCTCTTTCACTGATTTCTTTCTATGCAGTATATGTGTAATATACGTAGGAATTAACGTTAAAAACGCCTCAAGACAAACCAAACAATACAATAATTAGAATAGTAAAATATCACTTCGTTAAAACGATATACATATATCATCATGATGATGCAATGAAGACATGAAAACTACTGAGGAAGATTTGCATAGATTCCTACAATAGCGTTGCCAACCTTTGTCACCCTACCCCACACTGTTATACTCTTCTTAAAAGTATAACGACGCTACCGTCTCAAAACCATAATTTAGCTGACATAGAAGTAATTTTGGTAAATGTATATATATTAATAACTTTCATTGGTTCGATTAATTGACGTAAATCAGCCATCTAAAAAAACTTTCACATTGTAACATCAATATCGTTATCCTTTTATCATCCATTTTCCCTACTAGAAGTCCACCTGAAAACTTATTATGTAAGTAATACATACAGGTATATGATTCCGATTGGAAATTTAAACCTTAGTTGACACTTTAAAATTCTACATCTATATCTACATGAATACCCTGCAAGCCGCCCTTCGGCGTGTGGCAGGGGGTGTAAACACCAAACGATTGAGCTACTTTTTTAGCCTATTACTATCGCGTATTGTTCGCGGAAAGAATGAGTTCTTAAAACGACTTGTTCTAGCGTCTATTTCTCTTATTTTGCTCTTATTGTCGGATCGGCCGAAGTAACAGGGGGGTCGCATAATATCAACTGCGTCATGGGAAAACGTGCTTTCTCTAAATTTGTTTAATTAAATAGTTTAATTAAAATTAGTAGACATATGAAAGACTGCGAATGTAAAAACAGATTAGTATCACAAAGACACACTGGAATCAAAGCTGCAAACTTAACGTGACTCAATGTGCAACAAGGTCTGGAATACATAAATAACGCGACCCTCACCCAAAAAAAGAATTCGGGCACCCTCGTTCCAGAGACCATCACCAGCGACGTAGGGAATAAGGTCTGGGAGAAAGGAAATGGGGTAAATGGCTCACGAATAACACCACCGTAAAAAAAACCCTCGTCGCAACAAACTTGCGGACGTAAACGTGCCACGTGCAGATTCTAAAAGAGAGGAAGAGTGACTCGAACAAAACGGACAAATCTATGTACTGCCATCTCTTGAGTCACGCGAGTGAGGGACATAAAGAAGAGAGGGAAGAGAGAGAGAGAAAACATAGGTGCAGGATGCCATTTACGGGTCTCCTCCCGCCTCCCTGCGCTGACACCCTTCATGATGCAAATTCAATCGATAGGATGCACTCGGCGAATGAACTCACGGAAGAGGAGGCGGGCTGCTTGTCACGATCACGGAGGCTTACACGCACGCGAAGGAATAAACCGGGGCAAGGGACAAGATAAAAAGGCCCATAGTGGAGTGTCGAGAGCAAGGTTAAGATCAATCGAGGGAAAGAGTAAAATGCCTGCCTGTTTGCCACATTAAAGTCGCTGCACGAGTAATTGATCTTCCACTTTCATTCACTCCGCTTAACATGTTACGTTTTTCGCTAGAAACTGTTGGGCAAGCTTTTCTGCTTTATGTAACTTTGCTCATATTTCAGAGCGGAAGATTTTTCGAGTAACGACTATATCTTACGCAACGAACTGTTCATCCGGGGACGGTTTTGTGAAAAAAGGTCGTAATTAATTAAGATGAGAGCTATGAGGGTGTAAACAAATGAGCACGATGCTAATGACCTTGTTAATTGAATGAGATCGATAAAAGAACTAACACGTTCATATCTAAAGGATATAAATTTAAAGCTATATAAACCAATATACACTACTCACACTGTAGTTAACCCGTGGAATGATATCTATCGTAGCCGATTTGATACAAATTCACAAATGATCGTCAAAATATATTTCATTTCATTCGAAAAATTTTAAAAATTTTTCTTTCAGTTTATGAAACAGCCGTCAACGGTTTCGCTATAAATGCAAATATGCGCCAAGCATACCATAAAATATTTTAAATCAAACTCAAAGCACTAGTTATGATCTTGGCTTGCAGAAAATGTTACTCACATTTAGTTCAAATTAACCGTAGAATTATCAATAGTATATTTTCTGATATTCTAGAAGTGAAAATGTGACTTTTCTTTTCTTTTAATGTGGAGAAGTATAGAAGAGACAGTAAGTCTGTCTTTGAGTCCTGATAAACGCTGAAAAGAGGATCCTTCTATCTTCTAGAAAAATATTATCTTTTTAATGATGTAAGAACACAGAAAAGTTAAAAAAACGAGAGCTTATTGGCTGTAAAAACTATTTAACTATTACATAAGAATTTTATGAATCAACAGAGCAACCAACTATAGATTGACTGAAATAAAATAGATATGAAACGCTGAAGGAGGAAAGTAATAATTCTAAGTATGTACAGTAAAGTGATTCCAAGAAAGCGCTAACTAATTTTATAACCTTGCAGACGATCGAGCTTGCACAATTTCCACAAAAAAGAAAGAATTACTTTACGATTATTAAAGAGGAATAAATCAAGAGATGACCTCACTAGGAAGATAAATCTAAAGCACTCTATTTTCCTTGATTGCAGAGTAGTTGCCATTAATTCCAATCAAAATGCCTGCGATCGTACTTTAACGCCTGTTTTTCCGTCACCTTAACAGAGTACAAAAATCAATCCCAGGTAACATGCTCAATTCGCACTTAACGCCTGACAATCCAAAGTCATTCTCTCACTGCAAGAGAATTGATTCGAGTACAAAATGCACCACGTCCTTGTATCGCAATGAGAGCGGAAAAATCACTCTCCTTCGGAAACCAAACGAGAAACGAATGTAAGTCAACTTCGATCCCCATCTCTCGCCCCGATGAAGCCCAAATTCAGAACCTTCCAGAAAAAATCCACCCAAAGGAACAAACCACAAAGGAAAGGGTACCAAAAAATCCACCACCAACCCTCTCTTATACCTGGCCCGTCCAGACACCAACCCCCCACGTGAGATAGTCTCCCCCGCCGAACCAACCCCCGAAAGAATTCCGTAAGAGAAGACGACTAAACTTCGAAGGACCATTCCAAGGTCAGGACTCCAGACGTTTCACCCCCATCCCACCCCCGAAAAATCACCCGACCTCCCGCACTCCTTCCGAACATCCCTCCTATACTCAAGGGGGAAAAATCCCTCCCCGAAAACCCTCCTGTCTGCGTCGTCTAGACTCCCCATGACCTGGTTGACCCTCTCGAACCGTGAGGACCCCCGAAAAATCCGAGCTACCCTCGGCTACGAACCCCATTTAAAAGGGACCCCCAGACGCGGCTCTGAAAGGGGTAGGTGGGCGGGACGGAGGGAAGATAAAAAAATGCAGACGCCCTGGAGAGGATGCGGGATTCTTTAACCGGAGTCGACGAAAGGGAAAATGAACGTAAACACTTGCACTCCTCCGCACCGACTTGTGTTTTTATTGCGGCTTTGGATTCGAAATCCGTCTGCCGAAACAGCGGCCGCGGGCGAGAAAATTCGTCCTGCCGACACGTTGCGATGCACGCGCGATCCTTACGTGAAATTTGTACGTACTTGTTACCCGTGAGGTATTGCTTTACTTTGACACTGAAATGAGAACCGTGCCAAGTGTATCAGACATGCACTTACAGAGTAATTATGTTTGGGATGGCATTCATTTTTGTCCACGGGATAGGTGTATCGGTACGAATGGCGAAAGAACAATCGGATATCATTTCGAAGGAATGACAGAATAAAGAATTTTATGAAGCCTGCAATCCTTTGGAATTCTTGAAAATATAATGGAATAAATTAAGCATGTTCTTACCTTAAAATAATGCAGATTAAAGCCTATATCACATTCACTGACAGATAAATTATGTTTGATTCGTTCGTCAAATTCGTGATCGTCAAAGGGATATATGTATTGAAAGATCGGTGTGTTTGGTGAGAAACAATTGGAAATCGTTTTGAAGTAATAACTGAACACTTTAAAAATATCTGCAATCCTTTGGATTTAAGTATTGAAATAAATTAAGAATATTCTCATCTTTACATAATGCGGAGGAATGAATTTTAAAGCATTTCTCTGTAGTTGTGACTCAACTTATATCGTAACCTTAATTTCTACAGTTATCGACCCTGAAAATAAAGGTATTTTCCTAACTTGTATACAAGTATGTTCAATCAAAGAGATATAGAATACAGAATATATATTACCAACACAATGCCCAGAAGTATCGAACATACTACTTAAATGAGAATAAACGATGCATACTACTATCATCCCAATCTTATATTCACTACAATCTTAATATTTTCGCTTGTTACTAAGAAGGAAATCATGAACAGCATCATGAACATATTTCACTAAAAAGAGTTACATAACCTGCTTCGTTTTCACTGGTTAAGCCAGAGAGGGAATAACAATGCAATCCGATAAAAATGACAGATATACGAGTCACGATAGTGTGAATTTCAAATCAGACAAAAGTAAGGAAATGTAAAAATTAAGTAAGTAATAACGACCTAATCATTAATAACATCTCTGGATGCGAGTGAATGTTCGAAGATGAATTCCTTGATAAAATAAAAGATTCAATCCACTTGTAGAAAATATATCTTTTATGCATGTTTTCAATTCCAAAACAAGATGTGTTCTTAAGTTTCGTAAGGGAAGATTGAATTTTCGTGCGTTTCCGAAACGAATCGAAATGGCACGCTCACTTTGTATCGTAAGAAGTGCGTGCCACATTAAGCCATGCAAGGCTTTTTTCGACAAACCTTTCCATGGGGTCTTGTTTTTCTCTCTCTTACTAATTAAATGCCTTCCACACCAGTTTCCAACAGCAAAAGAAGGAGATAAACCTTTTCTTCCTTTGAAGAGAGGCGGATACCTAAGTAACTACAATTGGCTGTGGATTTATTTATCACGTACACTCTAATGCTAAAGCTAAAGTTTGAGGTTAAGAATCTAGTGGTACTAAAATCTAATTTTAAAGGGACTTGATTTCGATTTCGTACATTATTTCATAAGAGAAAAAGAACTCTTTAGTTATTTTTAATTGAAGGTTAGAGATTGCTCTTCGTTTCTTAGATGGATTCGAGAAAGAACAAAACAATTCCTATACTGAGCAAAAGTTCGCTAAGTTGATCACAGAGATTACGAATACAATTATAATAGCCTCTAATCTACAATTATAATAGCCTCACTAATTACCTGACATCAATCTGGTACTTCAAAAAGTTGGATTATAAAGTAAATATAAAGATGGCTTTTGAAATTTTGGACAATATTATTTTGTAGGTGGGTCGATGACTTTGCAAAGCACCAATTTTCCTAGGGAAAAGCGACTAGTAATAAAAAACTAATAATAAAAAAATAACGTGGTTCTGAGATATTAAAAAAAATATTGGATATTTCAAGACAGAAATGGCATTTTAACCGAATAATAAGTCTGAAATTGTTCCTCTTTTGGCAAGTTTCTAAATTCGCTCCAGAGAATATGTCATAATTAAATATCGCCGGCAATTTTCATATTTATTTTCGTATGGTACCAAAAAAACATGGAAATAATATTGAGAGAACTTCATAAAAGGGTAAAAAATAAAAAATAGTAAAATAGGGGCTACACTTTTATTACAAATGAAAAGGATGGAGAATGAAATGAAGTTGGAATAAGTTCACATATAACGCTACGGTTAAACTAATTCTACATGCATTTGCATCTACGAAAATCTTATTTCTCGTAACCCAAGGGGGAAGCCGTTTAGATGTTGAACAGTCACCTTTAAACTGAATTATTTCTGTAATTGAAAGCAATTAATAGTATCCATTATCAAGGCGCTTCAAACGCTTAAGTCGTTAGTAACCTTAGGTCTTTAGAACCCTGAGGGTCACCCACATCTTTCTTTTAAATTTGAGTTCCCATTAGCAATCGAAATCGGGACCAATTTCACTAAGAAGAGACCTCTTTAAAGTAATTATTCTATCATGCAGCTGAAATCAAAGAATAACTACAAACGAGATAGAACTGAATTTTATGAATTCAGCGAAAATACTGGAATAAGATAAATTCAATCTAATAGATCATTCACAGATTGAACTTTGTTTTCATCAGAGTGAGAATTAGACATCAAAATATGAACTTTGATTACGTTTATTCAATTGATTTAGGAATACTCGGCAATACGTTTCAGCAGTGAAAACCAACCGGTGGGAGAAAGAAAATAAGAACGTAAGAGATAATGTAAAACCACAGCAGGTAAACCTCCAGCACCGAGAACAACAAATGCTGAAACATATCATACAGAACTCATCAAAAACCCTCTCCAAAACATAAACAATACCCCAGTAATCCGACAAAGAACCATCAAACCAAGAAAGAAGCGACTAGAATACTTCGGCACAGCTGAAAGCATTTTTTCGGCAAGAAAGAGATTAGATATCTGATGTAATCCACGTTAGATGGAGACCTGGGAGATGGAACGAAAGAGGAAAGTTTCAAGAGCCGAGAAAAATAGAGAGAGTTAGAACGTTCCTCAAGCGACTTCCTGGAGGTGAACTGGATGCCAGTGGAAAGACGCGGCTTGGCCACTATACCCCAGAGGGGCAGGTGTCTGGAATGTACCACTCTTCTCCTCCTCCATCCCTCATCCTACCAAACAACCCACCACATCTCATACCTCCCTCCCTGCGATAGGTAGGCTGGCGAGGGATAGTGAGAAAGAAAGCCTGCCCCCCCTCTCTATATTTCTCGGCCGCCAACACCACTGCCCGCGGCGGGCCAAGCCATCGGAAGAGATGCATAGGTGTGCTTGGGGATGTTCGAAGATGTGGAATCGAATAGAGGAAGATACATGATTCGGCTGAAATGAAATTAACACGACCGGTGGTACTTATGCGATGGACAAACAATTTTTTCCTCGATTGGCCGCTAAGACGTCCTCTATATAGCGAGTCGTGAATATTCAGGCGTGAGTAAATACCCCAAGACGTGAAGCACTTGAGCAACAGTTTATTTGCAGTTCCGAGGGACTCGATTTTTGTCCGAAAGGATCACCGAGGTTCCCTCAAAAGTATATCGAATTTAGTGAAGTACAGTGGTAGGTGTAAAATGTATTTTCTACACATTCCATGTTATTACTCCACAGAGCTAAACGACAGAAATAAACTATTCAAGTATTGCCTTAGTCATAACCAATACGTCAAAAGAGTTTTATATAACATAATCATAACGAAATTCGAAATACGAATGCGTGAGAGTCATGAAGATTCGATATGGAAAGGTGTAACCTCGTTGAAGACTACAATGACATGAATGAAATTACACTTCCTTATAAATGTAAATTTAATGCAACATTTTTTGATAGGGATGTTATTCCTTATGCTCATATTCCTTATATAGGGATGTTATGCCTTCTGATGTTTTATTATGGAAGAGTATGAAGTTATAATTCCCACTGTGACTGCCACAAAAAATTGGTTTCCTCAAAAATTAAATTAACCTTCAGAGAGGAAATAATGATCTCTTGAACGTATGAAGAAACGTTTGAAATCAAAACGTTAAGTTATATGAGGTACCGAAAAATACCAATAGATGCAGTTTATTGGAAATTCCCAGTAACATTTTATTTGATTCCTGTTCTCAGAGATCTAACTAACACCCATCTTCGTCTCAAGTCTTCTTGATTTTTCTCTCGCACAATAACTAATTTTCGAGTGTAGAATACGTTTCTATTTTCCTCCCGATTCAAAATATAGGAAACGAAAGACTGTTTGGATCAATTTTTCAACTCAATGCGAGAGTCCTAACTCCTCTGTAATACTGTCAACGCATAGATTTTCATTAAGAAAAATTTTCAACTTATCTATTCTAATAACTTCTTCCCTAAGCATTAAATACTCCGAGAATTAAATAAAAGAATGCTTGATTTTCCTAAAACTCATAGCCGAAGGAAATAAACGCCTATAAAGGTACTTATTAACTTGCTCTTTCAGTTTTTTACAGAAACAAGAGATCAGCAAAGAAATTGCAGCAAATAGTTCATATGACGAGACACATACCCAATTAAAAAAAAACTTAAACGTAAGTTAGAGGAGTCTAAATGTATATGAAGCTTTTCTCGCCAGTTCCTTCTTCTCCATTGCTTTCTACCGGATTCACCAAAGAAAGTCTACATTAAATGGGAAAAAACCTATCGAACCCGAGGAAGTAAAAAATTACATCATCATTTCAAAGTGAATCTTACTTTAACATCCTGTGAGGAGTGAGCGAGAGACAATAAACCGCAAGGTAAAAGTCTTTCGATTGCGGGTAATCCAGAAATCTTCCTCTCTCACAACAGGATAAGATACTGAGCTAATGCGCGTCCAATTTTTTTAATGAGAGAAAAAAATTGATTAGTCCTTCAACTTGGCTGGGACGATTATGGCTACGATTCAATGAAAATACCTATCTTTTATTACGGATAACCTTTTGATATGAGTACCACATGATACAATTACTTGGAAAAAAAAGATACACAAATATTATTTTTCGTCGATGTAAAGGCAACGGTTGGATTTCCATCGCTCTAACATAAATAAACACAAAAAACCCGATGCTGTTTCAATGAAAAAATTAAATGCTCACTTTCCTCTTTTAATTAAACTAACAGAGAATGTGAGAGATTAAGAAAATGCGACTGGCAGTGAGCCGATACTATTCAACACGACCTCTAAAGTTAAAAATAAGATTCCTTCTCGTAATTGATTGTATTTGCATAAGTTTTACAGACACCAGGCAGATAATCAATGTATCAATTAATTGATTGTCGGACACTAATCATACAGATGCTGTCAAATTAAAATTACATTCAAATTTCAGCAAAGTTTTATAAATTGTACTAGAAGTTACATAAGCATTCCTTTGCGACTGAGTCAAACAAAGGTGCAACAAAAATTATTATTATTTTTTTCATTAGAGAGTCCGTAATGGCATAACATGGGAAATTTCATTAATTTTTATCATAATGGAAGAGTTACGTCATTATTTCAACGAAGCAGAAGCGAAACTTCAATACCTGGGTAATAATTATCTGAATGAATTACTTCAATGTGAGCTTCCCTCTCTGAAAAATTTATAAATTCAGTAAAATATAAGCTACTAAAAATTTGTGAGAAATTACAGGTTACTAATCACAGGCGATTTCAATATTTAGAGACCCTAGACGCAAAGACCACTTTGAGGCAAAGATTAATCATCTAAAATGACGACAAAACATCAAATCTTGACATTGAGGCGTTCAGTTTCAGTCAAATGCGCCTATTAACAAATCCGCCCGTTCTAATGAAACGCTAAACCAGATAATATTTTTATCTAACGGGAGTGTATTACTTATGCATTCCTCTTAGAACCGAAAATGACGCAAAAATCTGAGGAATCTACCACTAATTTTATCTACATCCGCCATTTACACCGAGATAAACAAATGAATCAATCATTCTCACTTTGTTCAATGATATACTATGAGATGGTCGCTCAAAAAGTTTCTGGAATCAAAGTTTAACAGCTTCTAAAATAGCCTCAAACTAAAATAAAATCGGGTGTTACTTTCATCCAGATATTTAATAAATCAAACCGCAACAAGCTCTACAGTGATACGTTATATAAACGTTTTTATGAACGACAACAAGCCTTTTCCGGAACGTTGTGACCGTACGTATAAATATCTCCCCACGCAACCTTCCGGAAACATCGAAAAGAAATTCCATCAGCGATATTCACCCATTATTCGACTCCTTGAAACGGCTCCTACTAGCATCACGGCTACACAAATCGTGGCTGAGAAAGGAGAGCCTATATTCGCTCGAGTCAATAAACCGTGAAATTCACTCTCATTATCACTGACAACCCCAAGGGCTATTTTTTCCCTCAGGTCTGGAGGGTTATGAGGCTGGTTCGCCCACCTTACATGGTCTACAAAGAAAACCTTTAAGGAAAAAGAACACTGGGACACCTCTATATAAACTGTCGCGGGGACCCGAGTGGTGGTCGGGTCTATCTCCACCTTTCGACTCTCTCTATATAGCCTTCGCCTCTTTTCAAGTCCTGACTATTACTTAGTACTGCCTAATCGCTCTCCCTTTCCTTTGTCACGAGTGCCGACAAAAGGATGGCAATGAAGGTGTAATGTAACCGCATTAGGTTTCCAGTTTAACGTTAGCAGTCTCCGAAAGGTATTATTTCCGCTCGGACGTTCCTTAGAGTTTGCCTCCGCCACGAACATACCAACCCATGGACCTTTCGGAATGTGGAATGATTCTCGCATTTCATGCTATGCAAATATTCCTCACGCGAGGACGTAAATGGGAGTTAAGTGATAAACATTTCATTGCACAAATCATATTAAATTGAAGGTGATTATTAAGCAGCCATTACTCAACCTCGTTTGATCTTTATAGAGAAACTATAGACTGAATTATCACCATCTGCGATACTACCTCATGTACGACAGTCGCATATTCTCCAATAGGAACTCAAAAACTGCAAAGAATTTGAGAGGCTAAAACCAGAACGTAAAATTTCGAAATACAACCTTACATTTATTTAATCTGCAAGAAATAAAAAATATCAAACGATGAGTGGCTTATGATGAAATTCATATGGATGAAAAAGAAGTATCTCGTAAGCACGAGCACATACCTCTAACATTGGTGCGATTTTAGGGAGATTGCCATTACTCCGCAATTTGAAAAAATATATTTTCAATTTAGATCTATCGAAATTTGTACTCACCAGAGAGAAAGTAGTACGTATCTGATAACACAGAGGTACTCACCTGAAAAGAAAAAATATAATGATTAGTTAAGAAAAATATGTCACAAGCTAAGGATTACTTTAGTAACACAAGTCAATCATTCAAATTTTAATTTAGGATATGATGCCATCCATTAGGATAATGAAAGCTCATGCTATCTTTATTCAGCTGTATTCAAAACATGCTGAGGATAGGAATCATCATTCATTTACATGTTGAATAATCAACAAATGATTAATCAAATTTTGATTTTGAATTTAACATCTCATTTGTAATAATTATATAATTTTGGTCCTTAGGAATGCGAAATATCACACTTCATGAAAAGCTGTGACTACTTAATCAATTAACGTCCGTCAGTTTTATAATAAATTATTTTCATATGAATTTATAATAACAGCTTCAAGCCACCAAGCGGTTTTCTAAACCAAGATTCCTGATTTGATCGGAGAAAGGAGGAAAGCTTACTTCAACTTTAATGACTTCCTTGCCATCCGTAAGGCGCAATAACTTCTATTTTTAAGGATCCCAAAAAATTCCCTGATCTCATCAGTGTATTTCGCTAAAATAACAGAAAATAAAATGTACTGACACGAACGTAAGAACTGAGAAAACTTGTATCAATGATTACCCGTGATAATCTGTATGTGCCTCACGTATATTTTGTATAAAAAGGTATACTAAATAATTGGTTGGTGCGACACATAACTGTGTTACTACCGGAAGATCAGACTCAGAAAGTCTAAAATTACGAAATTATTATAAGAGAATGCAAAAAAATCAAGGCAAATAGATATCCTACACAATTTTGTTTCCAGTTATTGCCTAAGATCCTACATTTAATTTCCTATGATAAATAAAGGTCATATTCTACCACTGAAATCTCTCAGCCGGTAAGAGCTGACGCCTCACCTCTTCGCCCACTTAACCCTTCTCGCATTTCTTATGTTAGAGGCAGAGAAAGGAGAAAATGGGAACCCTGCATTTATATTTATCGCAGGAATAAAAAGGCACGACGAGAAAACCAGAATCTGGAAGAAAATAAAAAGGTAGATACGAAAGAGATAGAAAGCCTTGGCAGAAACTCTTTAAGAGATGTGATTTTCAGAGACAGCAGTCCTTGAGAGAGAGACCCTTGACCCTTCAACGCTCATCTCCGTGCCCTCAAACCCAGATTTATAAATAAAAGGGAATCATAGGAAATAAATATTTAGAGAGCCCAGACGGATTCCACCGAATTTATGATTAGGCAGAGTCGTGAAAGTTGGCAAAATTGGTTCCCGTAAGGAAAGGGACATTATCATGTGACACTTGCCTACCAATCGCATCCACCTCATACCATCAATACGGTTTAGTAGTAAGAGACAGCCGATTTCGAGTTTGGGTTGCTGTGAAGAAGTACTACAAAAGACCGTGTCTACACATCATATGCCGACCTCTAGGTTTGTGCACGAATAGGCAAATCCCAATGAAAGAGAACCTAATAGAACAGAAACATGCACTAGGAATGGATATTGTATTGTGTATTATACAAGCACGGAATGCTTGCAAATAATTGCCTCGCACACTTTTTATTACTATCTCATTCATAAAGAGGCAGGAGATGGTTATTCCAAAACAGCGTGCTTCAATACTTTATTTTCCTATTGAAACTAATGTGATTGAAAAGAATATTTTTCTAAAACATCCTACAAGATAGAATTTAGTCATAGAAACATTTTGGGAATACATGCTACCAACAAGAATATATTGACAATTTGACAACCTCATTCTATGACCCTATTAGATGCATATAAGCTTGATATTAGAGTCGAGCATTATTTTGGATGGATAATATTATTTAATAATGTAAATAAGAAGATGGATCCGACAACAGGATTTAATTAACTACTCATCTCTCACTACCTGGGCTACAAGCATTAATCGTTTTTTTAAATCTAGTTATGGTTAGCCCCAAAGAAGATAATTTACATATCATTTAATCTTAATTTTTTATGCATAGTTTTTAGAAATCACTCCAAAGTTATTTTTAAACCAAATTTATCTAAATAGCATTTACTTAGAAAGGATATCAAATCATATATTTGTGTGAAAAGAGGATGGTGTGACCGAATATTGAGGGCTAAATCTGATGAATCATGAATTATTTTTTCGGTTATCTGAAATGCGATGAAAGATAATTAATCATTATTTGAAACTATTCCTTAACATGGTAATATTTAGAAATTTCATGTAAATCAACTCTGGTCATAGTGTCCGATAGCCTTTGCAACACATGCGCAAATCCACGAGAAAAACTTCAAAAATCCCAAGAGTACAGAAGATGCATTGGCAACTTCACCCATTATAACATCCGGTAACGACAGCATCAAATTCTGAAATTTCCGAAGACCTCTCGATAGCTATTCAAAAACACCAAAAGGTGAGAAAAATCATGAAACCTTGCCCAAGGTAAGCCGCAATCTGGGGCCTTCGTTAGGTCAAACAAAAGAGGCATTCCCGGGCACATTTTTTCACTTCTCAGTCCCCTGCTGATTCACCGTAGTAAGATGTTATCCATGGACAAAAAATTCTGATGAATAGTGGTTGCACTTCACGGACCGCGTGTCATGCCTCATAACATATTCATACGGTGAACAAAAGACTGCCCTCTGACACTGGGAATGAGTCGCAGGCAACAAGGCTAATATAGGCGTTTGGCCTCCATCAAAATATCAAAGTCCGCGGCTGGAAAGAAATGTTGTAAAAGCTAATATTGAACATTAAAAGCAGTCTGTCGTCGCATCCATCCAGCAACAGGTGTTCGGGTTACGACACGCAAACGCGGTCGTTTTTCTATGGTTCCTCCATAGAAAAACGAGCCGCCATGCTTTCCTTAGGCTTAGGAGACTTGAAACAACTTCTTTTTGAAGGAATTCGAGCACCTGATCGATCGTTGTCACGCCTCTGCGCTTGTTTAGGACCGATTCATCGCCTTGAGTGACAAAAACAGTTCCGATCGACACTCTCACGCGATCGGGTGGGAAGCTGCAACACGTCGTAAAAGCAAATTGTTAAAATGCCGATAGAGCGGAAAACTCTAACATGAACGGTGAAAAACTATTGTAATCTGTAAATGCGGAGTGAACTTTTGGATTAGGGTTATAAAGTTTTAATACAAGAAGAGTTTAATACGTAGATAAGATCTATAAGGTTTTTATTAAGGCGAGATTGAGACTGAAAAGTCTCTTCTTCCATCTAACCTTTCGTCAATGATATTATACACATAAAAGTTTTGTGTAGGTGAATAGAAATAGAGAGGAAAACTTTAGGAGTGGATGTAAGAAAAACCTAATGTGATATCTTAGGAAAAAGGATCTACTACAGGAAAGCACCCGCAAAGAAGGTGGGTGCGAAAAAACTGCGCAATCAACTGATAGTACATACTGATAACACATAATAATAAAAAGATTCACGATAGTATGGTGGTAAGCATTTTCTTGAATTTATCAAGCACATTTCACATGATAACGAAGATTTCCTTTTCGAGATCATACGTCTTATACGAGTACATAAATTAGCTTCTCCATTCTCAGCCACTCCCGATGGCAAGAATTTTCCACTCAACACACACACGGAAAGTCACGCTGATTGATATAGAATTTATGCATTAAATTAATAGAAGGGAAAGCTATTAGGGATATACCTTGGTATTTTCTATTAATAAGAAGAATACAGAATAAAGAAAAAAATTATATGCCCCAGGTAGATACATTGGAAGGAAGACTAAGAGCTATCCCGATGGGAAGAAACTAGATTTCAGGCTGATAACGAGATATTGAATTCGAGTTCATTTGTTTCAATAGAAAATAAATCTTTATAGTCATGAATTTGTAATTAACGAGCATACTTCTTTATCTGTGAAGGAGAACTTACACATATGATATAATATATGGCCTAGCACGTCAATGGTAACTATGCTCTAAATCTTTTCATTGTATACAATTTAACCTGAGGCAATTCGTTCTCTTTCAATACAAAGATAGCGGTGCTAACGATGGTTGCACAAATACATATAACACCAATTGCCCGACTATGAGCAAGATTCAAATCTACAGCCAGGAGATAAGAATCCTCTAAATAAAACGCATTTCCAATACTTATAAATTAGAAGGAGTAAGAAATGATTTTGATAAGGCCATCGATGACTGGAGAGAAGTTTGAAAAGCACGACGATTGATACTGAACTACTGACATCTTCCATTGCGTCGAACGCTGATTGTGGAATAAAAAGACGACTGATAAAAACTTTACCAATAATTTTTTAAACGCTGAAGGGATTTCATGTGAACATACTGTCATAAAACGGCCAAAATTCATTTATTGCTTAAAGACGCCTTTATTTTATTTGATGTTTTCACTATAGTTAATATTAACAGAAGATAAATAATTTATACGTGAGATACTAAATTATTCTCCTTATGATCAATCAAATTATTATCCATATGAATTATAAAATGCAGAAAATCAAATTAGAAGACGGTATATTTTACCAGTTACGAGCATTTACAGACAGACACAAATTGATGATTCCGCAAACAAAAATTTAACTGAGAATGAATATGCTTGCATATCTTACGGAAGTTTTGTCGATTATCTTGAATTTTATCTCTGGAAGTTTTGAAGAGCTTGGTAAGGTTCTTTCTATACATTCAGGAAAAGTTACATTTATTGAGATAAGAGATATTTAAGGGGTTAATAAATCCCTAATTTAATGTCTCATGGGACATGACATCTACTTAATTTTCATTCACTGCAAGGTTGCATTTCTCACCGAAAATCTCTGGGATCGCAGAATAAGTATACGCAGAAATACATTAATAAAATCTTTTTAGTGATTATTAGATTATGTTACACACAAATCTTACGCAGCATCGGAAACTTTCCGAGGAATAAATAATGTCGACATAAAATTTATGCGACGAAGTTCCACCCTTCATATCAATCTAGTTTTCTGTATATATTTCCCCAAAATAAAGATGAAATTCATTTATTTATTTCTACATCTACTTTCGTACCCTGAAAGCAGGCTTTCGGCGTGTGGCAGGGGGTGCAAGCACAATTTAATTACATAACCATTTATTTATTTACATCGGTGGTCTGAAAAGTTCCCCACATTTCGCCATTTCTCGACATGTTTTCTGAAAATTTTCCGAAGATTTCCGAAAAATCTGGGGTCGGAAACTTTCCAGACCACCCTCGTATGTGACTATCGGGATCTAATCCATTGAAAGTATGCATTGCTATTGGTAAAACCGGCGGAACTGGAAGACTTCAACCAGCAGAACTAATTGCCCCTAAAGATCGCAACCCGGCGGATATAAAGAATCGAAAGCGAAAAGAAAAAAACTCGTGCACGCTTCATCTTCCCTCCGCAAAGCGAATGCCTTTTCCGGCACCCGAAAAAACCTCTCCTCGAGAAACCGTTGACCAGAAAGAATAAAAGTTTAAAATGAGTGGGGTCGAGGCGCCGCATCAAGTGCGTGCACTGCCTAAGACGGAGGTTTGGCAACCTGGTGTTCCCTCACCCGTTGCCCTTGGAGGCATTAGGGTGGGCGAGCCTAGAAGAGGGAGAGGGAGGCCACGTGACACCCTTGGCGGGAAACATGCCAAGGCCCTACACATTTGGGTCCAATGCCCTCCATTCGAAAAAGAACGCCACTCGTACACCGGGAGGGCCGAAAAGGACCGTGGGCGTCAGCGGAGGGACCTTAATCAGATCCCCGACGCCGTCTTCCCTCCGAAGAATGCTTCCTATTCATCTGATTCCACCGAATATCTGTTTACGCCGGCAGATGAGCGGGGAGGAATGCTGGGCACGCCAAGGGCACCTGATTCCAGATGCAGCTCCCTGCTTAATTGGTCCAATTTAATGATGGAGATTACGAATTTTGGAGACGACGCGGTGAAAATTAATAAAGATCCGATCGTCTCTCACGCGAAGAATTCCTTCATAGATCGTGGGAAAGAACGGTTTCTTCTAAACTGACATCCCTATATGCTCATGCAATTTGTGATTGAAAATCTGACCGTGATTCTTGTTCCCGAAATGCTGAAAATTTCTCCTCTGCTATGCTCTAAGGTCTTCCTTCAGTCAATGCCTGATCTGCTTCAGAAGGGAAGGCAATCAAATATTTTCAAATTTTCAAGGCATAAACTAGCAATAAAAGGGCAGGCAAGAAAAGCGTCACTGTCGATAACATAAAATAAGATGAGGAAAGCAGAAAAAACACTGCCAATAATTAATGACGACTCGATAAATACATTTTACGAGAATCCCAATTTCCTTTATGTTTGTCGTACTATTACGCGGATTTTAGGATAAGAATAATCAATCTCTACGCAATGAACGACGTTACTGAAATCTTGGAAAAACGAGCGCAAACGTTTCTGGACTGAAATTCAATCACAGAAATCATTAAGTTTTAAAATAATCCATAAGCGAGGAAATACTCAAATAATTAACTAATACATAAATCATCACGATTCTGTAATTTTGTCTCGTCTTGAAAAATCAATGGTAACAGTGATGTATTGTCGTATTAAATATTGGTGATGGCAAATTTTTTAGTCAATTGATTTGCCATTAGGTGATTGATAACAGTCAATTCTAAATTTAAATAAAACAATCATATCATCAGATTCAAACCAATTACTGATTGTGAGATGGAACCGGAAGGAATCTGGGTTTCATCAACATAAATAAGTATATGGAATTCTACTACGAGCATTTCAATTCAAATACAAAGTGAATTTGTTTAATACAATGGAGTATTTTTATATTGACTTAATTATAATTAATGATGGGTGCTTGTACTCCCTGTCACACGTCGAAAAACGACTTGCAGGGAACGTATGTAAATATGTATAAGGGCAAATATCACGGAATATCAGTTCTGCGGAAATCAATTTGATACCACCAAAACTATGGTTTTCCATCACCATCAAAAGAAGTCATTTAGCTAATAGCATAGCTCTTTGCGGAGGAAAATTCAGGATGAATTACTTTTAAAAGCGATAATGGGATAACCGTAGACTTCACACGTCGATAGAATAGAGAAAAATGGAAATCATGATGCAAAAAATTCTATCCACGATTTTCATGCCGTTGATAAAAAATTGTAAATTATAGTCATGTCTCTTAACTATCTGTAGCAAGAAAATTGAAGCACCCACCCACTGGATAAATGGCATGATCAATATGGTTTGGCAGTACTTCATTTTATTCTGCCTGTGTAGAGTTTCCAGAGGCTTGCCTTGCCGTTCGCTGCTTACCGCGCATTGTCCCGGTTCTTAATCATATCAACAGAAATTCCGAAATGTTTCCTAAGGAAGGTTTCTTTGAATAAATGTCGAGTATCTTTAATATACAGCAACAGGTAGATTTTTTTAATTGTTGACTCACACAAGCATAATTTTGGAATATCCATCTTAGATGGGATACATTTCCGAACACACTGTGTTATTTATTTTAATTATCGTTGTTATCATTCCTTATAGAATAGTTTGACTAAGCCTAAGAAACATAAAGACTGCAATCTATTCCTACGTAACAAATATCGTTCTTGCAGTGGAGAAAGAAGCTTTACCTCAGCAATCACCCTCTAACTGTTGATTGACTGCTATTGAATCATCATCGCGCAACGACGGTTAGAGCACTTAAAATTTCCACGGTTCATCGAGAAAATCACTGCACGAACGTGCAATGCTAGAGTCACGGATTGGGACCAGCCTATTTCCAAGAACAACTCCCCTCAATTACGTATCACAAGGAGTTGAGTTTTATCGCCGACGAACCGCAGCGGAATCTCATTTCCGGTCCATAAAGAGAGAAGACGGTCATTCACGCGCTCTCTCATTTTCACCCATCTGCCATTTCGGCTAAGAATGACTTTTGCGCCATGTTATGTTTTCATTGTTTCGACTGCGCTCAAGACTCGATTGTCGCTGCCGTGTTCGTGAGAAGTTCTCGGATCTTAATGTTCTGGAGTCGGCATTGAATCGGACGCAAATTGTTTAGAATGGCGTTGAAGGATCGGGGACGCTAATTAGGTTTTGCGAGAACTCTAACTTAACAAACAACTGAAAGGATCGAGGAAGATGCGAGTTATTTTTATGAAAAAACCAATTATGGAAGAACTTTAACCACAACGAATAGATAAAATTCCGTTTCGATATTATTGGTCAGAATTGCTATCTTTATATGATTTCAAACACAAAAGTATGCTTTGAATTGATATAAAGTTAGAATATTTTTCGATATAAAATATGAGAAAATTCTCATGACGACAAAAAATTAAACGAAGCATAATGATCAAAAAAAAAACAATCACATTTAAAAAATTAAGATTCATGAACTTAAATGAGTAACCGTAGGACTTGTTTTATTATAAATAAAAATACTCGCGAGCCTTGCACAACGAATCACTCTGTAAAGCTCCACGTGGTTGGATATCGCGTTGATATTAAAAATGAAGATATGCATCAAGACAGCTCTGAAGGTAGCGTTCTGATATTCGAAATGTTCCTTGCAAGTAAATTTGATGGGTTGAAATTTTGGTTTTAACTCCTAGCTTTAAGTCTAGTAAAGCGTTTGAAGTTTTACATCAAGAATTAAGCTACAATGATAAGAAACAGTTTTAGATGCTCAGTTTGAATTATAAGTACAAGAGTAGATAACTGCGGCATATTTATAGAAGAGAAACACTCAAATAGATCTCCACCACTATGTATAATCATTTCAAGTACCATATGCATTTCTAAAGATAGTGATTGTTTTAGGAAGCACGCTTTGATTGTACCTCTGAAATTTTAAGACAGTGCAAGGGAGATTTTAGAAAAACCGATTTAGCTACAGAGACATGTATTTCTCAAAGTCCATAGAGAGAAAGGATAATGTTAATCATAGAGCATAATAAGACTTTCCTGGATACAATGCAGCCTTTCCTTCGCATTTCCTTATATTGGGGGATATGATGTATCAATATATTTATACAGCAATGACGATAACATTTGATTATGGAGTGGACCATTGTGATGATGACGTATCTTCACTTATATCCTCTACTGACATTCACTTGACAAAATACGTCCTTTTTTCATGACCATGTTCCTTTGACTTAATTGCCAGTCACCGAAAAGTAATTGTGAATTTTTTTCAGTGATTTTTTCTAGTCAAAATTATGACTTTTTTCCTCTTACTTTAGTATAGGCCAGCGATTTAAAGAAATTTAGTCGAATAAGCAAATAAGGGAATGCATACGATGTGAGACTGTTTTCCGAAAATCGAAACATGCTCACCATTTACCGATCATTAGGGTGTATTTTATATTATTACAACCATCTGACGCAAGTAAATACGTCAGGAAATATACATGGCATCATCACGTTAGTAGCATATAATAGAAATACTGATGGGCCACTTGGGAAATAAGATAGAAAAAATTGCGAGAAAAGAAGGGATAAAATAACTGGTCATACACGTCTCCGGAAAATGTGATCATTAAAGAGCACTTCAGTACGGACACCGATTTCTTTGGCTCACATACGGACCTCGATATACATGATTACCAAAGAATGTACACATGCTGTCGCGAATGGACCCAGAGCGCCTGACCAGCTAAATCTAACTCGCTACAACTTTACTTATAACCTCTGGTGGTTTTAGTTTGAAGCTAGTGATGAATAAGAATACTTTGTTCTTTTGCCATCTTTATTAGAGATAAGGAGGAGTTTTCTTCGTCGGTTTCAATTTTAAACAGGATTCGCCTTCTAACAGTAATGACAATAATGCATTTTTAAGAGATTTACAGTAAGGAATGGGTAAAGGGTGATTTAGCACGTTGGGGCGTTCACCCAGAAAAACTTTTCGGACTTTTTTCAAGTCTATTCTTCCTTGGTATGGCAACGATGACGGATTTTTCATTCTGAATTTATTTAACATAAGGGGATTGATGACTAATTTTAAATAACACAATCATATCATCAGATCCAAACAAATTACTGAGGTAGAACCGGAATGAATCTGAGTTTCATCTACATAAATAAGTATTCCATAATAAGCATATGGAATTCTACTATATATGCTATGGAGCATTTCAAATACAAAGCGAATTCGTTAAAAACAATTAAATGTTTTTATATGAACTTTTTTAATTATAATTAATGATGGGTAAATGTACTCCCTGCCACACACCTAAAAGCGTCTTACTGGGTACCTATGTAGATGTAGACGAACAAATATCACTGATTATCCGTTGTGAAAATAAATCTGATATCACCAAAACCATGGTTCTTCCACTACCATCAAAAGAAGTCATTTTAATAATAGCATATCTCTTTGCGGAGGAAAATTCAGGATGAATTACTTTTAAAAGGGATTTATTTATTTCCTTGTGATTTACAATAGCTAAAAAAACAAAAACGGTGAATCAATGCAGAAGGTTCCATCTCACTGCCTAACCATACGAAGATTATGAACTCGGTCGAAGGTTACAATCATACCTCCACCGCACCACCAACACCTGCTTCGACTCCAATGGAACTGCATCGCTACAATTTATACTCAAACCTCTTCCTATTTAACACGCCATAATCGCATAAATAGATTCAGAGATCAGTATTGACCCCGTTTGTGCGTTTCCTTTCCCTCCCTCACGAAGCGGTGATTGAAGAAAATTCGAAACCGAGCCGTGTTATAACACGACCCTCGATCATGACCGGCCTGCTCCTCTTTTAAGGCTGATAAATTGCTCCATCTCCTTAAAACCACGGCCATTTTCTGTGTAGGATGCACATTTCCCTTCAAACACGCCTACGCTCCATCCAGCCGTTGAGGTCACCCTCATTGCTCCTCTCTCCCACTAAGCCATTTCGCAACCGGGAGCCTTTGCGGTGTATGAAGGTATTCTAGCCCACGAGTGTGAGTGAATACACACGCGGAGAATACCGGCCCCATGCAGCGTAATTCTTGCGTGGGCGGGGAGAGAGGCGAAGAAGTGAAAAAGAGAGATGGAATCTTAGCTTCGGATCGGACGTTTCACCACCTAGCCACTCAATGACTCGTTTTACGTTTACATTATTACCTTACGGGAGACAGACGGGGGGAGGGCGGGGGTGGGTTCTTCTCTCTGCATGGGGTACTTCTTCCAGACCGCATCGGGAATGGATTGTGCAGCCGGGAAGTGCCTATATATACCAACAGTTCGGCGCGGAGTGCAGACAAATGCACGCGAAAATAAACACGTGCGGGGTGTATTTCCTGATGTTGGGTCGAAATGTCACAGAGGGACGATATTTTAAGGAGTTTTATGGGATTCGATCGCCGTTCCGGAGTTCGCCGCCTTTGTGGGATTGTATCGTACGTATGTGTATCGTTCTTCGAGGAATAAAATATCTAAACGACGTTAATATCGCTGAGATTTCTGAACGCTGCGACAGGGATCAATGAAATTTCTTTAGCAAACATCTCGACCGCAATAAACTAGACTAATCGAGACTAAGATGAGATGTACAGGATATATCAACAAGGCATAACGAAAATAAAAAGTCGAGGACTTTGTTACATTTAAAGCTAAACATAAAATATACAAAGCTGGTCAAATAAACGAAAAACGGTAGCAAACTACAACTAGAAGTAGGAGTAATTTTTAAAGTCCTTCGACAGATGAGGTCATTTCGCACGTGAGCCCCCAATGAGAATCGAACCCGGAACCGCGTTCACCGAAGGGGAACGAGTTTCCCACTTCATTTTCTGGAAGCCCAACTACAACTAGTAAGGTAAAAAATTCACCGTTTTCGATTTAAATGAAAATAATTACCTAAGCGAGTAATCGCATGAATAATAGTAACTTTTAATTACAAACAAAGCTCACCGTAGGAAGAAAATGTACCTGCAGAAAAATGATAACTTTAAGTGCTACCAATTTAGAAGTTTTTTTAATACTGAATTTAAAAACAGAGAAAATTATCCCAGGACAAAATGTACACTGAAATGGCATGTAAAAGGAGGGAATAGAAGAAGCATCTTTCCATTCAAAAAAGGATCTCGTTCTCTTGAAGTAACATACAGTATATATAATATCTTACGAAAAACACTTTATAGAAGTAAATTAGCGCAATGGATTAGGCATTACGGGAGTCTCATACACAGTTTAGAAAACGAGAATAAGAAACGGGGTTGGAAAAGGATTAACGATAGAGAAGGGTAATAAAAAGGGGAAGGAAAGGAGAACAACGAATATTCTAGGAAAGCAAATAAGTAGAAAAATGACACTTTTCTTCAAAGAGTTTTAGGATTTTATTTATAGATATGAATAATAATTGTAATTCAGTTTTAATTTTGTTGTTGGTCTACCAGTTCATAAAAGAGGCTTAGAAGCCTTTCCATATCATGATTTTGGATCATAATGTACATATTAGTGTGAGCTCTACCGTAAACATGCAACTCCTGATAATTTTTATACTTCAAGAGGGGGGCTATTTAGGTAAGTATTATCGTCAATAAGTATTAACAATATACTTCCTATTAAAATTATTCTTTTTAAATACTGACAGTATGAAAACATAATATCTCATCTTTTAAATTGCTCAAGTCAAGGATAGTTAAGGAAAGCAAGTACTTGTATTAGGTTTATTTTGATATTGCTTAAACATTATCAAACGATCTCGGTTATGAAGTTTGGTACATTCTTAAAGGACAAATAAAAGCTGTATTTTATAAATATAAAAGATAATATTGGATATTTATTAAGGTAAAAATCTGATGTCAGCGTCAGATATATCTTAGTATTATTTCAAGCTAATAGATACCACAATACACAAGAACCCTTTGAAAAATCAAATCAAAGCCACTCTTTCCTTCTACTCGGATTTTAGACCGTTCCTACACTTTATGGTTACTTCAATGAGACTAATAAGTACTTTAAGACCATTCGCTATCACCTATTCCAAAGGTACCTATTAGATTTCATTTCTCTCATGAGATTAGCGTAAGCAATAATTATGTGTATAATAATTTATGCATTTTTATAACATGAAAGACTAGTAAAATCCTGATTATAAGGAACCTTAGGAGGTTGGTCAAACCACTATCTCTAACGTGAGGATGTTGGTCAATCCTCACGCAGGAAAAAGTTTCAAGCAGTATCTCCCTTTTGGTTAAAAGATTCTCGGAGAACCCTCGGGATTGATGCCGCGTTTCTACCTGACTGCGGAACACCTGCAACATTTTCTCCTCGGAAGTTATGGGTGTTCCCTAAACTCATAGTATATCCTTCAATAAAATGGTCTCTCTCAATGGTACTCCCTCTCCTGCTGTGATATAGGACAGCAAAACTTTCCTCCGAATGAATTCTTCTATAGCGCAAGGTTCGACAGAGACCACGTATTCCGTATTCCTGCAGGACGCAGATCTGTGACCTGCTTGGCGATCTTAGTTAAATTATTCCCTCCAATCGGGCACCGAATCACGACTAGAAGCCCAACAAGAAGAGAATTTCTAAACATTTTCTAGTACTATCCCTGCTTCACAATTCCACCCTTGGGACGGATTACGAATACCGAAAGAGGTGCATAGGAAGGAATCTTGATGGAAACTCACGAAATAGCGATGGACGTAGGGAAGAAGGAACGACGTGGATAAGAGGATAACGTAAGATGGAGGGAGATGACGGAGGAAGGGGCTGGAAGCCGACAGGTGCGGGGTCCCCCGAGAAGGGCGGGGGGGAGCGTCTGGGAGGAAGGTCTCATCAGTGCGTGCCCCGAGGGAGGAGGAGGGAGGAAAGGGAAAGTCCCCCCCCTCGACATCCTTTCCACGCAACACGCCACACGCATTCTATTCCTCAGTGCCACAACGCCTTCCGGACGATCCGCACCTTCGGAGAGGACCTTTTGGATAGCGTCTCTCGGTGGACTCGCGGACGCCGCAATAAGACGAAAGAGGTAAGGAAAAGGGCGGATTGCGTGGGAGAGTAAGAAAAGGGGGGCGTACCGAGAGGGGGGGTGGGGTGGGCCAAAGGAAGTGGGAGGAAGGGGAGGTAAGAAGAGCAGAACGGGGGGGTAAAGGATTAAATGCGTGATGCGAAGGGAAGTGTTTGCATTGATATTCCCATCGACCGCGTGGGATTCTCTCGAGTGGCGGAGGGAATTAGTATGGACGAGCCATCCTGCGGACCGGGAACTGAATCTTCCCCGGCTTTTTATTAAGGACGCCTCTTTTTTCTGCCTCTTTGTCGGGAGACTTTCCCTCCGATTTTTCCAGAAGAGTCCGCCCGAGGAGACGCGAGATTTGTCAATTTCACGCCGACGCCGCTCTTCCTTTTCTCGCGGTATCAATTTACGAATTAGGACGCGGGATTGAAATAAAAAAAAAGAAGTTCCGCCGCGGTACGCGTGTCGCCGATGGACAGGTGTCGGATTCCGCGGTCGCCCGTCCGATCAAAGCGCCGAAACAAAACGAAGGAACGCGGATTTTTTTTCGCGTCTCCTTGAGCTGAGTGAAGAGAAGATTTTTGGAGTGCTGTGTGGCGGAATGACACGACCGCATGATACTCTACGGGGATTCGTTTTACCCGTTCTTGGTATTCGTGAATTAGGGAAGATTAAGCGGCTGATATCTGATTTTTAATTTATCGTTTAATTTTTATTTCATCAATTCCAACTGTGGCGTCTCAACGCTCGATATATCTGGAATATTTCAACACATGCAACCGCAGCGAAAAAAGTATAATATAGCTTCGTTTTACCCCTTTGGTTTTCGTAAATTAGGAGAGATTAAGCGGCTGATATCTGAATTTTATCATTTAATTTTTATTTAATAAATGCTGACTGTGGTGTCTCAAGGTTCGAAATATCTGGAGATTTTCCAACGCATGCAACCGCAACTAAAAAAAAGTATAATATAGCTTCGTTTTATCCGCTTGGTATTCGTAAATTCGCTAATATTCGACTTTTAATTTATCATTTAATTTTTATTTGATCAATGCCAACTGTGGTGTCTCAACGTTTGAAATGTATGGAAATTTCCAACGCACGCAACCGCAGAAAGAAAAAAGTATCTAATTGGACTAAATATCTTAACCAAATCGACTCATCCAACCTTTACTGGCATATGAGAGGCATTAGCAAGTATCGAAAATTATATAAAGAATAAGTAAGAGGCCTAAGAATGTTTCATAAATATGGTAGTATGAAGTACAAATTTAGATAAGGTCGTTATTAGCTATGTAGAGCTATATATACTGACATCTAAGTATTTAAGTAATTTAAAACAAATGCGAAAGTTCATTGAAGTGCAAAATTTATTCATATTTGGCGCCAATTAACGTCAAGTCATTGTTTCAGAGATTATTCTTACGAGAACCTGTAAGCTTGAGATTTGAGCTAGGAATATTTACGAGGGTTAAAATTTTAATACGTCGATGCAACTTATAATTGAGGTAATTTCTTTAGGATCTAGGAAAAAACTAAGAATGTTACTTCAAAATCAGAAAAATTCAAAATTACATTTATCAATATGCAAATATATCAGCATGTTCCTATGGATTATTCAAACAAACGTTTCATCATATTTGAATCCAACTAAAGTAGAAAGATAGGTACGGAATTTGTGAGAGTAAACGTTGACATTAAACATTATTCTTACGGTTTAAATCGTCAAAGTGTATATATTGACCGAGAGTTAGCTTAGCTCCGTAAGGTGAAGAAGATACATCTAAGTTGTTCTTAAACTGCAAAATTCAAATCCTCATCCATAAAACAATTTTATATATACATAATTGATTACTAAAAATACTTATCTCTTTATACTCACTTCACATTTATACAAATTATAGAACGGTGAGCGTAGGTGTATGGTTGAAGAGCAATTTATTTCTGTACTGTATATTATAATTAATTATAAAAATATTAAACGATTTATTCTGTAAAGTATAGTAGAAAACACGAAGCTAGGGTCACAAACATTTTCACTCGTTAGCGAAACAGCACACGTGTTAACATATCTATAACTACAAATACCATGTTTTGACGTGGAACATAACACAGACTTTACCGACCCTTTCACCTGCTGTCAAAACCAGTCGAGTATTTGTTTACGGAAACAAGAATAACTTGCAATCCATTCACATTCCACAAACCCTAAAAGCAGGTACTCTTTGGAAAAACCCATCGGGAGAGATTTTTCGCAAAAAGAGCCGAGGGATTTCCCCAAAGGAAAAAAATCTATTTGTTCGGCTTAAAAAAAGGGATCGCTTTCCCTCTAGTCACCTGCCGTAACGATTGTTGCTATTATTGGGCGGTGGCAATAGGGTACGAGTCCTTTTAGCCACCTGTCGGATGAGCGCCCTCCTCTACAGCCGCAAGCGTTAAACTCTTACGGGTTAAGCCACGGCGCATCCAGATTGCCTCACACATCCGATACGGTTAAGTCATCGGAGGTAATTGAGGATTCAGTTTCGCAGCCGCAGATACTTATGTAATGTAGTAATCGCTCGCTTAAGCCATGACTGTGCGTTGGATTGCCATCCCCTGCTTGCTCTATCCCTTGAAGTGAATTTTCTTTAACGCAATCAAGATTTTTATCATTGTCTTATTGGGTTAATTGACAACTGCAGGTGTTTAATCGATTTTACTCGTTTCATCACCGCTACAGTTAAGCTGAAATAAGTATTTTCAAGGGGAAAAGGATATGAAAAATATCGTACAGGACCAGGATTATAAACGTGATCTTCCACTTTCCGGGCGGATACTATAACCAATTGAGCTATACTGCCAGAAAATTCAGGGGAAACGGACGTGAAAAATGTCATACAGGACCAGGATTATAAACGTCATCTTCCACTTTCCGGGCGGATACTATAACCAATTGAGCCATCTTGCCAGAACATTCAGAGATACAGTTTTGGGAGACTTTGAAGCCGAGTGGTTAAGCGGCATCGTTCAAAGCCGATGTTCTCATTGAGACATCGGCCTCACAAAGAAGTGAAAAGGGGAACTCTACCTAAGGATAACAATATTTATAGTTTTACGGCTTTAAAAGAACTCAACTCAAGGATGAAAATTTTTCTAGGTGTACGCATTTACATGCAAAGTAATCTTTCACCCTCCACCTCAGTTACTATAAACTCCTTGTCGCTATTCACCTATACTACGTTTCTATGATTGTTAATATCACTATTGTTGTACAAGATAGCGTTAAAATAATTTCTATGATTTACAAGCAAAGACTATCTACATCTACGTTCTAAAAAGACTCGTGTTATCCATACGTATTTATATACTCAATTTTTATTAATAAAAGCTGTCATAAATAATATAAGTACCGATTGGAACTGACAATACCTCTCGTTCAACCAAATATACATCTAATCATATTTTTTAATATGGCTTACGTCACCACTATTGCTACTGTTAATATTTTAGGCGCCAAATCCAGTAAGAGGTAAGAGGGTTCGTATATCCTACCAAACTGTTGTGTGTGAAAAAAGTTAACTTGAGTGAGGTTGAAACTGAATCCTTATTGTTAAAAAAACCCGAAAGGCAGCGATTATGAGGTCGATATCATAAATATACATTCAAAGCGGAAGATTTTCAAATGTAAGTGCGTAGTTGTTTAGTTACTGAAAATTATTTACCTCAAGAGTGTGGTAAAATGCGAGGAAGTGTCCGAATATAATCTCACCGAACGTGACACAACGAGCAACTAGTGACCGAAATAAACTAACGAAAAAGCAAACTCTATAAACTATCTGGTGAAAGTCCATAAATAGTTAAAAAGATAATACCAACGAATGCAAAATACTGACTTTCATGGAGCTTCAAAACGTACCCAGGCTGTATATGAGTTAGGAAAATAAAAAGATGAGGAAGATTTATCGGTGAGAATTTATACTTTCAGATATCTTCTCCTCGAGACGTGTTCTGACGATCTGACGATGGGTGCACGGCCGAAACCAATCGTTTGTTAAGATATTGTGTAAAAATCGTCCCAAGTCCAGCTTTAATTTATCTTTATTGAATATCTCTTTGGTACAATTAGGTGAACTTGCTCGCAGAAAATATCTGCTAAAAAACTACAATAACCAATATCGAACAAGATGAGGCACGCATAATAGCATTATAATTCAGCTTGAAACGTGGAAGTATCTATTCATTAGTGTTAAAGATATAAGAAAAATTAACCGATAAATCTCTAAATTTTAAAGATGGTTTCTTTCTCCACCCACGAAACGCTCCTATATTCTGTATGAAATTCGTCAGCACTATATTCCAACTTCAGTAATATATCACCATAAAGGCCGAGGAGTTTCGAACGAGGCTTCCCAAATTCAAATTCCCGCCGAACGCCACTCCGCTCAGACACACCCCGCCATCTGTGAGCGCCAGTGAAACCTACGAAGAGAACGCTTGATCTCTTAGTTCGCCACATCATCGTTCGCGGCGTAACCTTCCAGAGCCCTCTTTCCCCAGCCGCGGAGGAGAACCTATGCAAGGCGCGGGGGGATGAGTTGCCGTAGTAGTCGTGTAGTAGCAGTAGTAGACCCCGCCGTAGTACGTAAAGGCGGGGCGAAAGAGATCCCCTTCTTTTCAACGGGGGCGGAGTCACCCTGCAGGAAGGGGGTGCAGGAGAGGAGTCGACCTATGGTGCGGCAGGGGTGGGAAGGGGGAAGAGGGAAGTGTACCTGATACAACACCCAGAGGGGCGGAGTCCTCCCTTAACGCATGCGTTGCTGGGTAGGGGCGGAAGACCCGCGCTTGCTTCCCATTGGCCCATGGGGAGAGATTGGCTTTTGTCGCGGGGGAGGTAAAGAGGGGACGGCAATCGATGCCCGGGCATATCCTTCAGATGTCGACAGTGGTCGTCAAGGAGAGCGAGAAGAAGCAACTTGTCCAGTGGTTTTACCAGTAGTGGACATCTCTTTCTACCCGTTGAAATGGTGTTCCAAATCGTGTGCGACTCCGGGAACTGTTTCATCTCCTCCCGCACGGGGACCTTCCGAACTCGTGGGTCCGAGATTACCATACACTCTTTTGATTTTATTAAACATGGTTCCGTAATGTGCTAGTGTACGATGAGGAGGGGTGTGGTGCTGCGGGGCTCCATGTGAGGTGTGCCGAGAGAAGATTCCGCAGTAATGTGTCCGGCGTCCCCAAAATGGGTGTGGAGAACTTCGAATTGTAATCGGAAATTGGTTTTTACCCGAGGGGAGAGTGAGAGTGAAGAATCTACATGTCAGTGGTGGTAAAAATCCAGGAAGGAAGGAAAAAATATTATCGACGGTGAGTGTACTTGCGGAGGAAGGAACGTTGGCAGTGGCGTATGTCGTATGCTAAGTATCCACCGCGGGGACAACCAGAGTGTCGCGATGCCGCCGCGGCGTCCGTTCCGACGACACCCGAGGGCTACGACGAATTAGGCGCTTCGTTAGCAAACACTCGATTCCATATCCACCATCGATAATCATACCATTATATACTCGATAGCTAATACCCATGGGGAGATTTTCGGAGAAATTTCTGCGACAGCACGTCTACTACGCATATTAATCCCCTGAAGGACATCTAAGTGGTCACGTCACCATCGTATGAGTACGGAGCTACGGGGAGAAGCTTTACGTTGAAATGAAGTTGCGTTCAAAAATCAGGAAAAGAAAATTTCCCCATTACGTGAGAGATCATACTGACTTACTTCGAATCTTATTCCATTACTTTACGTTAGCTGGAGAGAGCACCGCTCCTTTACAACGGAACTTGAAGCTAGCGTAAGTATTACTTCTTAATGAAATGTTACGCGAAGTTGTGTTCTATAGCAATTTGCCTATCGTATTATTATCTACATTTCAAAAATTAGCTGAAAAGAAATTCAAGGAGAAACCACAGCATAGTACAGTAGAAATTGAACCATGCGAAGCTATTTTTCCATCTTCAATATAGAGCAAGATTTATAGGTAATAACATATTTTTATGGGTAAAGAACGAAATTCATTACCACATTAGTCTAGTTGCGTTGCGTTTACTGAGGAAATGGAAACCTTTGAACTCGCCTATTAGGACATTTGGTTCCTATTTACGATAGGAAAGGCAATGTTCGAATAACAAAATTAGAATATTTTCCTAATACCTCATTCCGGAGTAAATATGAAATTACAACAACCGCACCCGAACGAAGTCAATAACGCTTCTTTATCTACTCACAATCACTGAACATGAGTCGAAATCTAGATAAGGATAAAGTTATACGTTGAATTGAATTCGATAGAAATATCCAAACTTCCCGCAAGATTCTCTCACACCATCATGTGTGAGAGTTGCTAATAGAAATTGTAATTAACCTATCATGAGCTGATTACAAGAGGACGGGGATTCTTTAAGGCTAGGAATTTTCCACAAAAAATTAAGAGGTACTCGGTTGATTCCGTAACTTGTCAGTGATTTGATGTGCTACATTGATGCAAGAAATTCAGGGCGAAACTTTGACGAAAATTCATTCACTGCATCCTGACAAAATCAAGGAATACTAGCGCGAAACTTTAACGAAAAGTTTACTTCATCATCACTCTTCACACTTGCGAAGAAGTTTCGTCACAAAGTTCCACCTCCCGAAACAATGTCCACAGATATCATAAGGCAAGAATCTTTTCGCAATTCGCCGAGAAATCCTCCTTTTTTCATCGGGCATCTCTAGGATAAATAAGGCATAGAGAGAGGATAGTCGTAGGTAAGATGAGTACCCGGATGTGTGGTGGAGAGACTACTCCTCCTTGGCGATGGTTCCCCCCTTCCTTACCTCCCCCAGACCCCACCTCCTCGGAGACCAAGAGAGAGAACCTCAGTGGGAGTGCAGGCGACGCGCGCGTGTGTCAGAGACGCTGTGTGCCCCCCCCCCCTTCCCCCTCCCCCTCCTTCCTACACCCCCCACTTTTTTCCTCCCCCACTAGAGGGAACACACGTCTCCGAGTAAGCGCGCGGGAGAGAGCCCTCTCTCTCTCTCTCTATTTTTCCTTCCCTATACATCACTTAATACGCGCGCTCCGAAGACGTCTTTGCCCTGACCGTCTCCGTCGTGTTCGCGGCGATACCCCCCGCGCTGTGCCGCGGGCGAAGACTGCTTCTCCGCCACGGAAACTTTTTCCACCGCGCTCTTCCACTCGTCGACGGGATATCAAAAGCAAGTATCCACCTTTTTTATCGACTCCGTTTTTTTTCGGCGCCCGGCAAAAAAAGTGCTCTTTTTTTCCGTGTGCGTGGTGATGTGCCGACTTGAGGAGTGACTCTGCAGATTTCCGATCCGAGGCGTGCACCTCGAGCACGTGCTTTCCGCTATTTTCGAAAAACCGCTTTCCGACTCGTTTGCCAAGGTTACGCGTCCCGCATTTATTTTCGGATTACGGAAATCCGCTCTTGGAGGAAGTTTCGCGTTTGAGCTCGGACTTGGCTTACTCACTTCCACCGTCGACTTTGGTTCGGGATGTCGAAACAACTTCACTCATTTTTATCGCTCGAACGAAGGGAACGCTGTTGGTGTTTATGCGAATTTTCTGCTGATACCACTCTATCGAAAGACAAGTTGAGTCTGTGAGAAACGTGGCACTACAGTTCCAACTCCGAGATTTTTCCCTGTTCCTGCTGTGGATATACGCAACTTCTCGCGAGGCATATTTCCATCCGTCGCGGATGCTTATTTTGACTCCGCATTCACCTCCCGCATCGACGTTTCGTGACTATTTGGGATACCCATAGCGAAGCCGACTTCCTCGTCGGACAGGCGGAAACTTTCGCGAGGAAAGCGGAAAGCAAACAGGACGCGCCTGTCTCTTCGGAAAACACCTCAAACGTCTTTGAGAGTCCGTTTACGTTATCGCCCGCGGCGGCCTTTTCTCTCCCCGTGGGGGCCCCAGACGCCGAACGCTGCAGGGGACGCGCCGCCAGAGGGAAAACGCCGAATCTCCTGCGGAAGCGGTCAGGGTGAGGCTCGGATAGCCCCTGCGGAAAGGCAACCCACACAACGTCCACGTGTGACCATCTGCCGAAGCGCTTATGAGTTATAGGGACTTAACACGTAGCCGAGTTGAAACGAGCCTTTGATCGCAAAGTAGACTGTGGGGAGAAAGTCGGTGATGTTTCCTAGCTTTGGAAAGTTCGCGATGCCTGAGTTTTTGCTTCTTAATAAGTGGTCAGTCACCCAGAAGTTCTCTGACGATGAGAATTGAAGACGATTGAGAGATATGAATAGGATTCATTGGGACGCAATCTGATTACCTTCACTTACTCTATCGAATCCGAGTGAGCGTCGAGTTAGCATGTTATTT
Source organism: Pachydiplax longipennis (assembly GCA_036926295.1). Lineage (NCBI taxonomy): Eukaryota > Metazoa > Arthropoda > Insecta > Odonata > Libellulidae > Pachydiplax > Pachydiplax longipennis. The sequence continues at coordinate 37,400,418 of JAVFKF010000009.1, read as the reverse complement.
TTAGATGCATTTTTTTTATTGCCGTAAACCCTGTATTTCGAACGAGTGTTTCTAGTTTTCTTCTTGGTAACTCATGGAAACTGTTTACTTCATTTTCAATTACCATAGTAGTTTCAATAACCATAATAGATTCTAAGGATTTTAATATTTGGAGGAAAAGGAGTTTTTCTGAATTAAGAAGTTCTTTAAAAATCATCGAATTTCTCCAGATTTCCTCGCATAAAATATAAGAAAAATCCTTCTAAATTCATTTAACTTTCACGCCTTCTAACTTAAATATAATATTTAATTTTCTTCCACTAACTTCCTATAATAATTCTTTCTTTTCCTCTTTTTACAGATTTGCGAAGGTGATGGAATGGTACGCCGGTATATTACTTGGTGTTTCGTCGTTTGAAGAATTGTAGTCTTGGCAGCAGAAAACGAATCCGCTTACAGATGGGTGAGTGTTGCTAATGTGTCTCATCCACGGATCTCCAAACTCCCACACATACGCGCTCACCTTAGGCCATTCATACACTCTTGAACGCATTGCCTAAAGCATGCATCTCTCTCCGCGCCATTTTCCCACTACTTCCCTGTTTTGCGGAAGATACTCGACCACTTCGCGGGAGATAACGAACTTAACTTGGTGGAAAATTGCATCAGTGACCACGATGATTAGAATATGACGAACGTTAGCGGAACTTGAATCTGAACTCTTATCGAAGTTCTAAACCGGTGGGGATAGACAACGCTAGCGAATAAAATTGATATTTAGAAATAGCAAAGGACAAACGTGTGAGGGATGATCACCGTACGACTCATCTGCAACTTTACACGAATTCTTTATTCACGTTTCCCCCATAATACGCAGTGAAAGAAACTTATCAAAGGAGAAGCGCCCATTATACGGGAGGGACTTTACGGCGGGAGTGTTTCGCGGAATTCAGCACAACCCACAGCCGCTAAAAATCTTCCCGACTCCAGCCGGGTGCGTCCCCATCACACGCGCTACTTCGAAACCGCCTTATCCCTTCCCTAGCCGTGCCTAAACCGTTCACTATCTCATCAAACATAATTCATTCTCTTAAGAATCAAAGTGCGCATCTTCCCATGACCATGCCGAGGTGGAATCGTTCTCTAAACATTGTGGGAACGGCGAACTTCCTACTCGATCCCAACCCGATTCCAAGTCCGAGAAAGATGACTTTCTCATCATAAGTGGAACGTAGAGGAAGTCCAGTCTTTTCGCCGAAGGCTGCCAAGAATTTCTCTCCCTTTTCCGAGGTCCACTCAGCCCCGATATTCCCGATATTAATTCGAACAGAAATATCCGAGCAATGAATACCTCAAACCCAAACCTCCAGCGATGCGAGTCGAGCAGAAAACGTGCACTGCATGGAATGAATCATAAATGCTCTTGTAAAAGGTTATCGGTGGAACGGAATTTGAAGGATGTTTTTTTTTATGGACGTGTGATTCCGCCAAGTAGGTCTCTTCGGATCTCTCCTCGTAAGGAGGCCGTGAAAACTACGGCGAGAGAGAGAGAGAACGGGGAGCAACTTTGAAAAGTATTCGGCCACGTAGTATGTGTTCCTGGGGTAATTATCAGGAGTGATTTCTACGTCCCACTTCCTCGCCGGTCAGAAAAAGTTTCACTTGTGTTTCTCTCGAGAAAGAATGTGGAGCCGCCGGCTTTTTAATGGCGTGCGCTTGATCCAAATTGCGGAGGCATAACGTGCACGGCGCTCATGAGATATTCGCGCAGTCGCCTTAAGAATTACAGCGTTGGCATTACTTTCAAAACGTCAGGAAGAATTTGAGCTGAGCACGACACAGCGAAAATTTTCTGCTTCTGGCGTCCGAAATGAGCTGGTTAAGATACTTTCCGCGTAAAGAGAATGCCTCCAGGCATGGCCTCGCCTCATATATAAGATTTCCATGGCTGAGATAATCATTACAAAAAGTACACTGTGTTCGAAGTTGTAATTATGACGAACGATTTCGGAGGAAATGTTACGAGAGTAAAATAATGATCATAGGGTACGTAGATTGATGCCTTCTGAGTACTCCTAACCAAGTGAAACAATGTAATGTTTCCAAAATATCTCAATTCGAAATAAACACGTAAAGTTTCTAGATAGAACGTTTAGGTAACATTCAAATACTCAGAAACATAAGCATTTTCGGTAAAGGAAGATTCTGAATATTGCAAACTCCCTTCATTACAGATTCATACATTTTATAAACGCCTCCTTCACTGACTGTGTTAGACAAAGTCACAAGCACCAATCGACATCTTTATATGGTATGGTTTCTCGCCTTTTAAGATACTGAGACTCCAAGAGATTGAGAAAAGAGGAAAATCTACGGACATGCAATTAACTATGCTAGTGCATCCCGATGAAGTGCAAATCGCTGTTTGAGAGGCAGTCGTGAATGGGAGGCTAATGGAGTACCTCGACAACGTGATATAGCATACACGATTCACCTTTAGCTTCGTGTGCTTGTTAAGGGCAAAAGAGAGACAGAAAGAATTGTATAAGTGATGAGAAGAGCAAGGATCGCGCCTTGACGACCTATAAAGAGTTCATGCACGGTGCATTACTAAGTACTCTTTTCTGCTCTCCTGATACCGCATTTTTCAGTTTATTTCACGGGAAAATGCAAAGTGCCTCTTTATGACTCCTCTTGAGTGCAATCTGAAAGGATTTCCATTGTATCAAAATAGCATTTCGGAAAATGAAAACTTGTACTGTAACCTGGGACGACCTTAGCAGGTTGACTCCATTCCAACGAGAATTCGCTTATTAAAATTTTATTACGCGTCAAATTAAAGCGGTGGACTTGTACTCGCTAATGTCGACAACCTCACTCTAACTTAATTTTAGATCGTTTAAGGACAGGGAGCTGAAAATACACTAATCCCAATCGGCGATGAATCTTTCTGCAGCGAATACATAAACCTAGGCGTTCGAAATGAATTTAGATACAGCAAATACAAACAAACATTCGACTGAGCCCGTACCTCATAATCCCAACCGTAGGCCATCGGCGCACTCAAATATGCAACCCTTCCGTACCTGCGCGCATAGATAAAAATCATGGAACGCACCCGTATATGTTAATGAGCCGTACTTTAGGCACGAATGAAACCGTTCGGATGGGAAGAGGAAATAGTCACGGCTTACTCTGCCTCCGGTTGCCGTCGCTAACCTATCCATTGAACCATTCAATTCATGCAGATATATCCCACCGATTTACGCATTGTGAGTCTGAGTGTCGATGGAGAAAAGGATTCGGGGAAGGAAAGGAAAAAGGGGGTCAGTTTTTAAAAAGGCGGCGGGCTAGACCCTTTTTTGCCGGGCTCCAAGAAGGGTTGGTGGGTATACGCCGCACCGCCGGAGACAATGGCGGAGGGCGCGTACGGTGCCGTCGTAGGCTTCTGGCGGTCTTCTTAGCAGCTTAGCGGAAGCTATCCCTCCCTCTCGGGGAGTCTTTGTGAGAGTTTCGGTGCAAGGCATAGCGACGTCGGGGGGCAAGGGTCTGAAGTGCACGAGAGAGTTGGAGATAAACATGTCCTTTTTCCTGACTGCGGCCATTCTTGTAAGGTCAGCCTCTCTTTTTTTCCTTCCCGAAGTTTTTTCTGTCTTTTCACGAACGTGTGGCACGCGTCTCTATTTCCCTGACCTCCGCGGTCATTCGAAGGGACCGAAGGAGGGCGTCGAAGGTTTTTCTTTCTTTCTGTACGTGTGTCTGCCGTGAAGGTTTGTACCTTCCGCCGTACAAAGACCTCCCACACACAAATGAGGCGAAAGAGGTGCAGAAAGGACTGTGAAGAGTTGACGTTTGATGGTCTCCTTCACTTTCTCGCTGCATTCAGGGGGTAAATCCAATAGCCTCTCCTCGTCAAACAGAATTCGACGTGTCATTCTAAATTATTGACGACTTGAGAGCGCACAGAGATGATTTATCTTCTAGATAATGGTGCCTGGACTGAGGAAGGGAGTTTCTTAGAGCACCAAGTAGTATTTTTCGGAACTTGATGCCTTCTGAGCTTATTATTACCGGCTCCGCGTAAGTGATGCATGTGATTATGTTTACCGAAAGTAGGATTATTAGGCCTTTTCAATTTATAAACTCGCTGTATTAAACCGTGGAAAACCATCGAGAGCGGAAAGGGTTATTAAGATAAGTTTCGCACAGACACTTGAGAAAAATCAGAAGGAAAGTTCGTTAAAAACGTTTTCCTCGTGTCGGTATTATGCTTCATTTGTCTTCAAGAGGCTGATTTTCAATACCCGAGTTTCCGAAAGTTAGATGTGGAAGTTCCATGAACCTTAAACCAGATCCTTTATTTTCCTTAAATTTGTTAGTTGAATAGAATTATCAAATGTTTAAGAAACTACGAATGGAAAGTGATGAGTTAACTACAACTGACATTGACAAAGTCGATCAATTTTCATGATTCTGGAGTTCTGCGCATATGGATATCAACACCACCTCCGTCCAACAAAATCTATCATCATTTCCATCACTTAGACATAATGGGCGTACTACCACGGCTCAGATTCCGTTTACGTGTATGCCGAACGAATTACAGGGATTTCTCAGATCGACAAGGGCAAAAAAACGCGTGGGACTTAAAAAAAATCCCCTCTTCTTCATCTTCCCGAAGAAAAGGAGGCCCCGACCCCACCAATGCGGAAATCAGCCCTCCTAACCATCCATTCCATTTCCATCCCTTTCGCCCCGAAAAAATCTCTTAGTGAATTTTAAGAGATGCTTCAAGCGCCTCCGGAGAGGGAGAAGCCGCGCGACTGGCAGGAAGTTGAGATGTGTAACCGAATTTTTCCGCGGTCCCCTTCCAGACTCCCTCTCGTTACCCCACCTACCAGAGGAGTTAAAAGACGAGGAGAGGGTTAGCGTGAGGTCGTTACAGCAGTTTATCTGGAGAGCTTCCTCCAGGGATGAGCGCGGATGGGAAGGCATCCAAATGCGGATGAGGGAAAACGTAAAAATGATTTCCATGGGAAAAGACCTCACCTGTTGTGCTTCCACGTTTTATATTATTTCTAACCGCCCCACATTCGAGCGGAATTTGCATTCCGAAGTGAAAAATCTTCGCGGAGTAAACAACCGCCTAACTGGAGCCTCACCCCATTTCCACGGGGAAGTTCGCACGTCGAAGGAGGCGATGAAAAATGAGGAGTATTTTCGACACCCTTCAACACTCTCGGGGAAGAATATCGCTCGCATTGTCACCGGCTCTCGCACCGCCAAGCCCCTCGTCTATCGCCGTGACCTTTCAACCTATCCCCGCATGCAAAACCGACTTAAAAATCCTTTTCGCTCCACAAGAAATCGCTTCTTTCCGCCTCACCTGCTCAACCGCCCTGGATATGCAGAGCGAAGGTTCCCATGGTTATGAGAAGACAGGCATGGTAACAAGGCGAGGCGAAAAAGAGATGAGTAATGAGGAAAAAGGGTCCGGAGCACCATCCGGAATAAAATAGCCTTTCTCTCCTTTAAGAGGTATGTTAAAGAGGCGGACCCCGCCCAGGAGATCGACTCCCCGAGGGCATTTTCCTTCCGGAAAAGGGATGCTACTGCACCCTTTCCGAAACCCTTAATCCCCAACCTGCGTATTCCGATGGAAAAAGGGTTAGAAGTATACGCACCCTTATAGCCTGGCCATTTTTATCACCCTTCCCTAAACACACACATGCCGCCACCCTGACTTTCTTCCCCGCACCGCCTCCTGTGATGCAAAGTAGGCTCGGAAGAAGGGGCTCGATAGGGATCTTGCATATGCAGAAAACCCTTTCTCTTTACCCTTTTTTCGCTTCTACGAACCATCCCTACGCACCTTCCCAGATATTCCTTCCCTCTACAGAAGAATCCGTGCCTTGGGATGGTATGACGCGAAAGTTACCCTTCCCATCGTATATCAATCGCTTATACGTCCAGAATACCGCTTAAACATATGCCTTGACTGCGTCTGCCCGTAAATCACGAGATTTTTCTCGATGTCTGGACACGCTCGGATGGCATGGTTGAATCGATCGAAAAAGACGGTGAGAGGGAGAGAAAAGCCTTTCCGTTTTTAGCATACGTATCAATCTGCTATTCTTCCATGTTACATGGAAAGGAATGTGGTTTTCTACTCCGTAGATCCGTTTGCGTGGAAACGGAACTCGTAAAGATTTTTGAAATCCCGAGACCGCTGAGCGAAATTCGCTGCTTTTAATGCTAGTTTTGGTGAATCTGGAAGATGTCTGTGGAATATTATTGGGAGAAATATCGAAGTAGTATTTCTTCATTCTCGTCGATTGAACGACTCTTGATTTTGAATAAAGTTTCTTTTCTCTTTGAGACTCCATCGTTTCTTATCAATCAAATTTGAAAATATTTCGCGTAATTTCTCTAATTCTATGGCCCAACTTGTTCCTACATCTTATGGATTGTACCTAAATTAAGATTTATGAACCTTATCTTCTTGTGCATACTATTCATAATTTTCTTTTCCTTTGACGCTAAAGTTGTTCCTTAGCTTCACACTTTATCACGAAAAAGATTTTTCATGTGAACCTCTTTAAATTATTTTCATATGAAACAAAGCCAAATTTGAGAGGCATGCATTCGGCAAAATAAATCGAGAGAACTTAGCGAATAGTTTAAAATAATGGAACCCTTTTTATTCTGAACCGACTTTCTGAAACTCATCTCAAGCAATCCTCAAAGATAACCATCATTCTCCTGCTTCGAGCGGAATCAAACACACTCCTCAGTAAATGACCCATTTAGCAGACTTTTTTTTAATGCTCACCCATCAATTACGCGGAGTGATCATTCATAAATAGGCTCAACACCTTTTGATTCCGAGTGACGCGTCCTCCTTTCAGAATCTCTCATCATCCAATTCGAAAAACTGCTTTCCGATATTCCCACCGCGTGGCGCTTTCGGGAGAAGAAAGTCAGTCATGATCTTGATTGGGAAGCGGCTTGGCAGAGACAGAAAGTGAATAAAATTCGATTTATCGATCAACGGGTATTTTCACGTGGAATGATTGGGAAAAAAGAAGAGGATATCGAAACGGAGATGGGGCAGAGGTGAAGAGATCGAGAGAGAGAGATACTGGTCGCCCAAGAAGGGAGGAGAATACTAAAGAGCCGAGAAAAATTTTTTTCCTCTCCGAATCACTCTCACGGGAATGAAATGGCATGCAAATTTATTCCAGACGCTCAAAGTGAGTCTTAAGAGTGAACATTTCCACATGCGCACATTTCAATTTGCCGCGAGAAATGATTTACCTTGCGGAGGAGCGAAAACTTTTGAAAAGAGTCGAGAATTTCCATAAAATGTTTGAGATTGTTTTGCGAGAAACTTCGACGGAGTGGGAGATCGGGAAGTGTTGCTGACCGAAACTCTTTCGGAGAACTGGAAGGCTCGTTTAGAGAGAGAGAGAAATATCGGGAAAATGAGTGAATTTTTTAACGGTGTGATATGGTGCTAGTAAAAAGGTTGAGTGCTGACTATCGAGTGGCAAATATGATTACTCCAACGGATTCGTGAGTCGGAAAAGTTTGAATCCCACAAATTTTTATGAATTTTAAAATTTTTATGATTTTATTTCCAAGTTACCAAACTTCAGGGATTTCTTTCATGACGAGAATAGTTGCATTCGTAAGATGAAGGTAGTATAATCACTTTTATTAGAAATGCGAAAAAACACCAATATCTCAAACGCATGTATATTTAACCATCTCGACTCTTAGGCGGGAAAGCGAACGAGCCGTTCCTCGGTGGAACTTTCTGCAAGCCAACACTGTAAACGGCTAAGAGCGTTAACAATGAGTAGTAACCTTCCCTCTTTTTCTCACCTCCGCTCCTCGATACACGGATGAATTCCAAAACGAATTCTCCCGTGCAAACATTCGGCGCGAAAGCACTCCCAAACCGCCTTTAACGCCACCCTTTCGGGCTAAAGGGTGCGTCCCATATGATGGGAAATAGATGCTAATGGATCTAGGAAAGGAAGCAGTCCAGCCAGGTCGCGGGGCCCCGCGGGGGGCGCCCTCGTACGGGGCAGGACGGGTGGGCAGGTACGCAAAGGGTGCCGAAGGGTTGGGAATAGTTAAAAAAGGAAGCCCGCTTTAAATATGAGCGTTAAGCAACGGGGGCGTTGGAAACTGTTTTCCCACGAAAAAGAGAATGCAAAAGTGAGAGGGATGCATGATGGGCATCTACTAGTATTGCCGAGACGAGAACCGATAGTTTCGCGAGGTCTTAGAAGTTGAGAGGTTAAAGCGAGAATGACGGGAAGAGTTTGCGCAGTTGGAGAGCTGAAAATGGCGGGAAATAAAAAGCGCGTCAATCTATCGAAGCTGAGGTAATCGCTCGATTTAAGCGATGATTCCATCCACTATCATGACGTGTTGCTCTCGGAAATCCGATGCTATCTCGCTAATAAATGCCTGATCCGTCGATGGTTTTGTTGAAACTACTCGCTGCTTGCCATGGTAACACGCACACGGATAATTACAATGTATGAATTACAATGAATATACAACACATGAATTATTTAGATCGAAGTAGCTCTAAATGCTAGATAATGATAATTTTTTAACAATTTTTTACCAAGATACTTTAGTGACTAATTAATACAAGAAAACATTTCCTACGTATTTTAGTCTTAGATGACGAATCTCATTTAGAAAAATTTTATTTATCCATCTCAGAGGATTGAATCCGTGGCTACAAATTCAAAATACAATATGTATGAAGCTATTAAATATAAACAAGCCAAAAGCGATAATTATATTCAAGTGTTTACTTTCGGATAGCCATGAGCATAAGAATTTTAACCAAACAATCCCCTGAGCTGAGGTCATCCGTTCACTGAAAATACTTGAATGAAGTACACCGCGTAGTTTCAACGGAGATCGTATCCAAGATGCATGTTGGAAGATAGAGAATTTCCAACCTACGAGAGCAGGAAAGCTTTGGGAGAATCTTCGTGAATTACAGTTCCTCTGCGGTTCCGAATAAGGAGAGGTGGTTTTGAAGATGGAATGGGAAAGAGACACGGCGATTGGAGTAGGTCGGTGCAAAGTCCGACCCTCGGTATAAAAGGCCCTCGTCCCATTCCTTATATCGCTGTCCCTCACCGAGGACACCAACATTACCTCTCCGACTACCGTGCGACGCGACTCTGCATTCGGCTGGGTAGAGAGATAGGCGACCGGCGAGGAATCTGCCAGGACATCGGTAAGCGAATTTAAGGATACTTTACTCGAAAGATACGTTGATTTACTGTCCATTCTTTTTGTGTATTTTTGTGCCGATTTTACGGCTGAGTGCGACAGTGTTTCCGTTTCTGTTTCGTGTATCATCTGGTACCGCATGGAAGAGCAGGATTAGTGATTTTTTGTGTGCCCGATACCTGTAGTAGATTCTCAGAAAAAATGGGGTGATGTAATTCGGTGTATCCCATTCTTTTTCATTTTTTCGATGTTTAGGAGTTTGGGTTACTGTTCTTGAATTTGAGGCCGCCATCCAGCCAATGAAATGTGTGTTTCCACACTTGTTTTATGTTATGATGCATTGGTTGAAGATCTTACTACGCTATAGCAATGTATTTGCGAAATTTTCTTTTAATAACACATAATCAATCGGCGTGTTGTTAAATATCGATTCCCAAGACTTAGGAGCGCTCGGCGTAAATTCTATGAATAGCCAAGCCTCGATGCCATTTATCGAAACAGCACATTAGTGTTAACACTCGTGAAATCAACGAAAGAGATTACAGGCAATAAAAATCATTACGACTCGTGCAGTGGCAACGCTTCAAAATTGGTTTCCACCTCTTGCACTCGTAGCAGTGAGTACGCAAACGGTAGAGGAGTGAAAATACCGAGCATCTTCCCCGAGTAAATCATCCCCTCGGCTACCAAAATAAATCGTAAAATCCTCTCACCCGTAATGTTTGTTTCGAGTGCAACTGTAAAACTGCTATAAAGGGAAATTAGAGATACGGAGGTCCCTCGCAAATCCTTTAGCCGTCCATTTTCTATCGTAGGATCTCTTCGCCATCTCCATTTACATGTATTAAATATGATCGACGGAGGAGGATGAAAGGCAGCTTGGGATAGATGAAGGGGGATGGCACGTGTTTGGATGAGGAATTCAATATGGCGCTGAATGAGGGAACCGAAAAGGGGGACGATTTTGCATCGCAGTGCGTACTGTACGTATGGCGACATGTAAATAGATAGTTAACGATATCGAGGCTCACTTTAAAAGAACCATTGACGCAATGATACACACTTTACGAACGAATATACCTCTATATTAGTCGACCTACAAGGATAGAACATACAGGACAGAAATTAATCGAAATGAGTGAGCGATATAAATGGGTAAGGAGGGAAAACATAGGAAGACTTGTTTTCATCATGGCCAACGAAACTCACTTCTAGCTCTACCGAAAGATTGGGGGAGGAGCTAAAAAATTCGCGCGGGAAGTGATCCTTGATGGAACGAGTTTCTCTCCTCAGTTCTTTTAAGTCGATCAGCGAAATTAAGCGAAATCCTTTTTTCTGTGTCCTCTCGCCGACAGAAACAGCGCTTGTTTTAGGTTCACAAAAAGGCCGCCCCTGAGGAATAAGGGTTTGGGCGGATGACTCCGTCACCCTTAAGTGCTCCAGCACTGTTGAGTGAGAAGGATAGAGATCAATGCCTTCAATTTCCAGACAGTTTGCCAGAACATCGTCACTGCGTTCATCGAATCTTCTTCCATCAAACTAACCCTTAAAAAATTTCCCCTCCCGGTTCATCTGTAAAAGGCTCAAACCCCTCCCTTAGAATGCCTTTTTCTCTCACTCCCCCGGGAACCGAAGGATACCCCCGGACTTCCCGCCTACCTCAGCAGACCGTTGAATTGGGAATATCGCGATTAAGTCGAGCGGAGGACACGTGGAGGTGGATCGAAGAGGAGATGAAATGGAGAGAAAGTGGCATTGTGGGATTGAAGGGCGACGGAGATAATCTGATAGGAACGTGATCAACAGTAGTCGAAAGATTTCGTACGGAACATTTCATTTTTCGGTGTCAGTGAGAGAGCTATTTATAAATCTGGGCCGAGGCATTCACCATTGTAGATATTTCCACCAGCGATAAAACCGATAATAAATTTTTAAATGAGGTTAGAAAAGTGTTTAATCATAGTGAATGAATCTTAGGAATGATTTCACTTATACACGCTTTCATATGCAAACGAAATGTTTATTAAAGTACCTTCTCAATAACGTAAATGCTGACGAAATGTTATCTTGATGAATTTAGTCTATAAATAGCAATGCTCTGCATTAACAATTTGATTAATAGATAGCAAGTTCATATCTTTTAAAATCTCGCTTCAATTCATTATCGCATATGATTATAATCCTTATACTCGATGCAGAATGTACATATTGGCACACACATACACCCTAAACTTAATATGACAATTAGAAAGTATTCAATAAGCTCTTAAGTCTCCTTTTATTCAGCTGGATTTTTACTATCCAACTTATCTTTGCAGCTTAATAAGTATCTTACTGTAATATACTCCATTTGAGCATTTCTTATTAAAGTTATGACTATAAAATTTTGATATTTCCCTCGAGGAAAGAGTAGTAAAATAATGAGCGAATAAAATTCTGCAATACGTTGAGTGTGATTCAAGCATATTTTTCCCCACATTTTAATTAATACTGACTCTAACATAAGGTGAACCATTGATTTTTGCCCAACTGCAGCCCAAAGATTTGGGTCCACGCCCTATGGCTCGCTAAAAAGTGACCACGTCAACATATCTCAACTTGATCTTTTTCTTGCAAAAAGTAAAGCTTTTATAAACCCTTTAACGTATTCCAGTTCAAAATATCTCCCACAAAACTCCCCTCCATTCACCAACTTCCTTTTGAAACCCTTTTTCCACACAAGCATGATCGTGGATGGCGTAATGGTTGCTATTTCTTCAACAGAAGGGAGTAAGAGTGGTGTTTTTTTGTGCTGAATTTATTTTTTGATTTTCTCCTGGTGTCAACCTGTAACGAATGAAAGGAGTTGAGCGCCCTCTGTGAGTGGGTTTTCGGAGGGCGAGCACGGCGGATGTCGAAGAAAGATTCCACAGCAGTGAAGTCACCGACCAAACTTTCGCCACGTTTGGCCCAACCTAAATTTTAAATTCAAAACAAAAAAAGCGAAAAAGAGAGAAACGTTAATTCGTTACTCTTTTTTGCCTTTCTTCGGACACCCCCCTCTTGTGGTTGCCGAGTGGTTTTTGTGGTTTGGGTGGGTATCGGCAACCATGAATGTGGCAAATTTACCTGGAGCGAGGTATAGAGTTCCTACGTGACTATTTATAACTGTAGGAACTTCATACCGTGCTCTTGGATTTGCTACGCAATCGACCAGAGTAAGAGAAAGGAATGATCCAAGAGGATGAAGATTCGAGATATGAGAAAGAGGGGGGTCCAACGGACCTACACGACGCGGAGGACCGAAGGATAGCCATCTTTGGGTATATGAACATCTACTTATTTTTGCATGCCCTACATTTCGATAACTTTAGGAATGTGATCTAATTCATGACATGTCTCTCTCCCTGTAGTTCCTTATCCATCCGAAAGGTAACGCCGTTGTCACGCTTCCGATGGACTCTTTCGAAAGCAATTTTTAAAGATGCCGTCCTTCCCATCCGCTACCCGAGAGATTAAACGGAGATAAGTTTTCTTATTACAGTGAGGTTCCACGGAGGTGTAAGACATTTGTCGAGCAATAAAAATGTTTCACACTCGTTCCAGAAGATTATATTTCCGTTATCAGATGCACGCAATCACGGTTAGAAACGTGTTAGGTTCTGCATTATGCCGCGATCGGAGCGGTGCGGGAATATTTCTATTATATCATATTCTCGGGTCATGACAATTTATCTTTGGGATATAGTTCTTAACCTTCACAGAAGTTCACACATTGCGCAACGTTGGGGAACCGCATATCATGTTAGCAAGGTGACGCCAAGACATCCGATAGCACTTCTTGCCAAGGTTTTATAACAGACTGGCAGTGCAATTCAAACGAGTGGCAATTCTTTCTCGTTCAATGCTGAAAATTTCACTCTCCTCAGCAAGCAGGAGGGAACTGCTGCGCGAAAAATAAGCCTTTGTCAGATGTATTCCCATCCGAGCGCTCTCTAGCCCCGTGCGCCTCACGATCTCGTATTATAAAGTTAAATAACCGCTCGGAGATCACCGCTGCAACGCTATAACTGCATACGAGTGCTTATTTAACAGGTTTCTTCAGCCTTGAATGGAAGGGATGGTTCTCACCTACGCTAGGTACGCTCCTCTCCTCTGGTTAGCATCATGTTTCACACGGAGACACGGAAATTTAGAGCCTCTTGAATTCTGAAGCCATCGCGTTTCCCCAGAAGGAAACGAAAGGAAACCCCTAGGAATAAAAGAATGGTCGGCCGAATTGGAAAAGGGGAGAGAGAATGGGGGCTTCAAGTAGGAGGGCTTTGAATCTCATAAATTGTGGGAATTTTTCTTTATCGAGCATGATATAAGGAGTCGTAAAAATGGATCAATTGAGGAGTAACGAGTATGTTGGGAAAAAAGACGCAGGAAAGCGGCTGAAAGGAAGCAGAGAGAGAGGAATCATCGCAAAGGGCAGGCATAAAAAGTCATTTATTCGGGAGAGAAGGTTCATTCAGGTATTTTCATTCTTCGACAAAGGGACGGTAATGCTTTCAGACAACAGAGGTTCCAACGCAAATGATCTGAAAAATATTCAACTGAGAAATGCTCTCTTAAATATGGATAATCTTGCAAAAAAGAAACCGTTTTGATCTAAATATTCGCCAACAAAGTATTTACTTATATACTGCGTGGCTCGGTAGTTCAATAGATAGAATACTTGCCCGGAAAGTGGGAGACCTGGGTTCGAGTCCCAGCCAAGTCACAATTTTTCACTTCTTGTATAGCCTTGGGTTAGTAGCACAACTTAATGTGCAAAGTAAAAATTCCATTTCCATCGTTTGTATTTACTTATATATTACCCCCATTTTAAACCAGGAGTGCTCCACATATAAGGACGAAAAAGCATATAAAGAATCATATCATGTACCTGGAAGGATCAATTTATAAAACACACTTCCTAGGTGAAAAGCAATCCATAAGCGTTTTAAGTACATTTTGCTCACAATCAAGCACATATATCTACGTAAGTATCTATCAAAAATATAATTTTCAGGTAGATATGCAAATAGATTGACAAGAAACTCTGAACACAAAATTTATTCTGAAGGAGGATAACGGGCATATGTATAAGGTGTTCAATACACCAGTATTACTTAAAAAATATAATTTTCGGACTTAGGGATGAAACGTTAAGATTGGGAGGTCACTTTCATCAGCAGATAATACGACGGAAAATCTTGGTCTCAATGAGGAATTCACTTAACACGAGGCAAAATGAGAGCAAGATGTATCAATGTCTTTGGTGATAGATGTATAAGATAACGAAGAGGGTTCAGCATTAACTTTTCACAATAATTTATGACAAGACTGGATTTACCAGAAGAGTCAGCGCTTGGGCGGAGCATTTTTAGGACCAGGCTCGTTGTGCTATAAATGAAGTTAACACGGTATTTGGGCGAATCTTCGAAATTATTGCTCAATAGAAATTTATTCGTCATCAAAATGTGTTACCGATGAATTTGGGACGAAATCAATCGAAAAAGAACTTTGTAGACTGAAAATAAATTATTCCATTCGTGATGGACGACAATCGAATTGAAAATAGATTCAGAATTAAGATCTTCAAATGAGGAATAAAGAGGAATAATGTATCACCACAAATTCATCTTTGACATCCAACTGTTAGAGGATACATACATGATCAGACGTTCAATTAAAAAAGCTGACGAAACTTCAAGAGGACTGAAACCAGAATTTTGAGAGTTTGTAATGACGTGTTTTGGTAACTTCACCATAAAAAAGCAAAGCGACGTTTGGTGACATCGAAACTAAATTAAACGTAAAAATAAGTTTCGATGGCCACATTATATTCAACCAGGTGGAAATCCCGCGAAGTTTGCCATATAATCCTTTCACGCTGATGCCGCTTTCTCGTTTAATAGAAAGCTTTTGCAGATGTTTATCGCCCAAAAAGAAGTACATACCAAAAATGCGCAGTCAAAATTGATTGTAAAAAATAATAACAGTAAAGAGTTTGCATCTCCTGAGAATTTCTTCAGCCACAAAGGTTACTAAATGTAGCAAATACCACGCCCGAGTCAATCATACAGTGGGGTAGCTTTGATATAACCTTATTACTTGTAAATCGGTAATAATGCTACTTAACTTGTAACAGTACGTAAGTAAAGAAAGAGAATAAGAAAGAATGGATTAATATGGTTGCACTGCGTGGAACGTCATCGCAGACCGAGGACAACCAAACTCTCAAGTGATATTTCTAGTTCGGTTCATCTCAAGTATGGTTTCACTCACTCGGTACAAAAATAAATTACAAGTTAAAGCAAAAAACGGCGAAATAGGGAGAAATAAAGGGGATATTGGATGCGGGGAGAGGAAAGGGAGAGAGGGACAGGAAATTGGGGGATGATAGGGGGAGTGGGCAAGAGTTGAGTGGGACTACATGGTTGCCTCCCGCCGCCGCCGCCCCGCTCCACCCCCGACTTAACCGCCATCTCTCGGCCTCATCACGCAAAGCATACATCCTCGTTCCCTCAATTTCTGACATTCTCTCCCATTCCATAATTCTCCACTCTACTAGACCCTGACATGGCAAAGTAACAAGGAAATAGGCGTACGAACCCGCGCATGCACGTTCTTGAGTCAATATGAATATTCAGGAGCTCCCATTTGTGGAAATGGATCCATTACGAGCCGCACAATATCGATTAAGTGATCCAATGATGGATGTGCTTTCAATTTTCATAACTATAAGCAGCGAAAGCTTTTCGGGACACGGAAATAACGGCCGGTATAACTGCCTGCGTCGTTAGCATGGATTGTGAATAACAAGCGCACCGAGTGGAATAGAATGTTTGTTCTCTCGTGCTGGATGTGTGTGTGCTGTGATAAGAAAGGGTTCTATAAAAGAAGGGATACTGAATGGAGTAATTTTTATTATTTTGAAGGGTTTCGGGGACTCGAAACGACAATCTACGTGGTCGAAAGTGACGCGGAATTGGAGAAAGGAAAATTAATCTTTCTTTGGAGCGAACGTCGCTGAATAAATTATCAGTCTAAAGTTGTTTACCGAGTGTTATTAGCAGCATCGCCTTCAATGCTAGATTCCTGACACGTGTACGCTCTTCAAAGAACGTGTTCTTTTATCGGCGATAGGAAGCAATGCCAAGAAAGGATTTGCGCCACTGAGTCTGAACTGTTACTAGAAAAAAATTTACTTTGAGATTGGGTAAGTTCACGTATTGAAATAGTATACCTCTAATGTGTGATATACCTGCCAGTATGTTCTATCGACATGATTTCATATACAACTGCCCGAAAGTGATCTGATATTTGTTGGATGGGGTTGTATTAAGTTCAAATACTTATATAACTGAGTAAAGTAGTAATAAATCAATGTAAAATAAACAGCGGTATAACAAAACAATTCTATAGCTTTCTCCAATGTGTGATTTACCTATCAGTATGTTCTATCGACATGATTTTAAATACGACTGCCAGAAATTGATCTGATAATAGGTGGGGTTGGGTTCAGTTGAAATACATAACTAAGCAAAGTAGCAATAGAAAATGTTGAATAAATAGGGATATAACCAAACAATTATATAGTATTCTGCTAGAGGGTTGCGAAAGATATATCAAATATTGAATGAAGAGGCTGCGATAGATTACACATAGGAAGATTATCCCTCATATTTTAGATCCAACAACTACAAAGAGTTCCGATACCAATGGCGACCCACATGGGAGGTCGCGGGATCGAGCCCGGACAAAGGTGATCGCAATCGTCCCCACATCCATCCAGATTAATTCATTGGTGAATGAAAAACCATTCGTTCTCAATACACACGGAACACGAAAGTTCGACAATGAGAGATCGCTACATAGGCCCACCACTACCATAACCACGTCCTCCAGTATGTGCGTAACTGGACAGCCATTAAACATTGAAATGAGAAAGGAACTCAAAAACGGTGACGTAATGAAACGGACGCTATGGCGCGGTGACGCAACGAGAAGAATACCCTGCAATGATGTCGTAATTCCCGCACATCTTTATTTTATTGACCCTCGACTTTTTTCCTAAAGCCATCATCATCCACGGCATTCCCCCATATCGTCGCTTGTCATCCCTCCTCATGTGTGCGCCTATCTCCCCTTTCTTCCAACATCCACTCGTCTTCCTTATCCTCCACTTCTATCATTTCTTATTTTTTTTCTGCACCCCTCCATTTCGACTCCCCCAACACGTGCACAAGAGAAGGGACCCTCCCTCCATCTTCTAATTGGAGCCAATTAAGAGTCAACTAAAAGAATGGCTTTTTGTAATTTTTTCGTTCAATTTATTTTTTCGCCTCCGTGACATCATGGTGCGTCGGCCGCCGGAATTTTTTGAGGTAGCGGAGAGGATGAGCGAGATGGAAGAGGAGAGTTTTTAAAAAAAGGCGAATGTTTTCAAGGAAAATAAAAAAAACATGGGCGCACAGATAATGTTTTTAACTTTTTAGAGACAACAAATAACTTTCCTCGAGAATAAACATAAAATTTCTAGTCTCAAGAGAATGGTAAAACTAAGAACTCTGAATTTATCATTGATTTTACATCATCATTGCTAAAATATCGACATTATCTCAGTTGAATCTACCTTTCTCCTAAGCAACATTAATTAGCGACAGAAATCTTAATTATTTACAACTTCATCTAATACGTGTAATTTCTTTCTACACACTGTCCGTAAACACTTCAATTACTTCAATTTTCTATTTGTTGCGGCTATGATTATTCGTTGTTCTCTCAAATTATATTCTATTCAATCAGTGTTGCATAAATAAACAGAAATCTAAACGAGTGTTATAAAAGAACAATACCCAACAGTTTAAACATATTATTTCATTATTCCTTATCTAATGAGGTACAAAATGTTTAACGATACAGTACAAAGACAATTAGCAAGCAATCTAGCAGAAACTTGAAGAATTAAATTTAAAAGACGTGTCCTTAAAACCTGATGGTGTTACTTAGCAATAGTCTGGTTCGTTAATAAAACATTTAAGTGAAAATCTACAAACTTAGTGGTTTTTCTTTGTGTAATCTTGTTTCAATTTATCCTTGGACAGAGGCCTCTAAACTTAGTCTTCCATTTACCTTCTTGCTTTACATCAGCCTTTAAGAACCGTTCTGGATATATTCGCCGAGCCTCGCCGTAAATCAAAACACGACCAATAAAACCAGGGAGAAACTTACAACAGTCATTTTATGAACAGCTCCCCACAAGTATCCTCCACTACGTTCGTCCGACTCTCAACCATACATTATCTTTTCCTCGAGCTCTACTTTCTCCAGAGGTCAACTTTTTAAGGGGAGAGAAATTCATTCGAGGGACGGGAAGAATGACGGGGATCTTTTGGAGTAGAAGTGGAGAAGAAGAAGGCAGCCTCCTGTGTAACATGGACGTTCAACGTCGTTAAAAAATAATAGAAGAATTCATCCTCGGCTTCTTATATATCTGTTTGGGGTAGGGAAATGGGGAGGAACTCGCCAGAACCCTCTGGCGTAGAGAGGGAGAAACTCATGTTCTCCCCTCAGGCTTGTGAGTGTGTTGTGCTGGAGGGGAAATTGTGAGAGCGTTCCGTTCCACTCTCTCGAAAACAGAAAACTATATTAAAAGAAACCTCGGGAATATGAAGGGAGAGGACCTTCAAAATTCAACGGTTTTATATTCTCTCGGCAGGAAAAATTGAATTCTTATCAAGCTTTCGTCTTACCAGCAATGGGATACGTGGATAATAAAATTCGCATCATCACACCTACTTTAATACCGACGCAAGTCGAGATGTTAGAAGGGAAGGAAAACTGTTACGCGAATGTTAAAGAGTGCTAGGGGAAAGACTGATGCAAATGTATATGAGAATGTTATTATCGACGAGTTTAATTCGATCATTTGGTCAAGAAAACCATGTGAATGTGCATAAAATAATGAAGGATTCCCGCGAATAATAAATAATTATACTGATTGAAGGATAATGGAAGCCTATACAAAATCTAAGAGATCTGAATACAAGTTTCTACTGTTTAGCAACTCCAAATTCAACATCCTCATAACATTTGAGCATAACCTTGACATGAAAGGGGTACCTTCTCAGTTAAAGCTAGGGAAAATTTATCAAGAAGGAATCATTACCTGCTAACTACATAAAATTAAATTTGTATGCAATTTTTTTACTCTTTTCACACAAAAGTCGGCGAAAGAGAGAAAATGCCGTTTTAGCTCATGATAACCGTAATAAATAAACATAATCAGGGTATATATAAACTAATATACAAGGTAACGAATAAAGTGAAACAGCAAGAATTTTCTAGATCAAGACCGGCAGGTAAAATGAAACCTTTTGCAAAACTCTTTCGTTTCAATAACTATTCATCCCATTATAAATTGAAAGGAAAGGGGTGCAAAAGCGTTGCGTTACAGAGTTAAATAAGCCGTAAAAGATAACTCATATCAGACCAGTATAGACCGTTATCTCAATAAATTTCACTCATATATCAGACATACCAAATTCATGGCAGCCATAATTCACGCTTGCTCAAAAAAAGGTGAAGATAATCACCTTAAGTTATGCAGAACTGAATTAATTTTGGAAAGAGAGCTGTGAATGGAAATCGACGTCTAATACACGTGTTGGGGTAACTATGCACGCGAATCATAATATCTTAAAATACGCATATTTAGTAACTTAGGCAACACCAAACAGAAAAATCAAGCCTTTAACAAACGATCAAAAAATGGTGACCAGAATAAATTCAGCGCATGTTATAATTCCATCGAGATTCAAAAGTCACTCTACTGACTACAATCGTTCTCTTCAGCCTAAGTCGAGACAATTTCGCCCCAAGGAGAAAATACATCTAACCCCGAAGAACCACTGAAATTAAACTAGCAGAAAAGAAAGAACTCCTCGCGCGCTGACTGTATTTACCGCCTAAACATGGACCTCCACTGATGCTGCCTCACCCACGGTTATGATCGCCAATTATGCAGAACAACCAACTTTTCTCCCGCATTACTGTATAGCCTCCACGACGGACCGCCTTTTCTTCAAATTGTTACGTTCCAACTGCATCCGGACTGAAACGGTTCGCATTCCCGCCCATCAGGTAAGTATAGAGAAAGGGTTGAGCCCGGCCAAAAAAAGACCAGAAATGGAAAAGCATTAGTTTCACTTCCCGTTCGGGACCTTAGCATGCTAAAGGGGAATATCCCAGTTCAGTGACAGTATAGAAAGGGTCGAACCCACACTCCAGTCGATCGGAGAGCGCATCAACATGATCACTCCCTCCACCTTGTACTCGCATGGGCGAACCTCACCCCTTGCCGACTACGTCACCCATCCCTCCCCAAAACCCTCTGCGCCTGCGCCGAACCCCTTCTTCCCCCTCCCACGAAAGGGGGAGGGTACACACACACACACACGCATGTACATAAGGACGTGTGGAGAGGGGGGAGGACAACCAAAAGAGAAGATGGAGGAAGGAAATATTCGCGATGACCAGTCATGCAGGTACTGCACTTTGCAATGAAACATGCGCGTCTTCCGCGTTGTCGCAAGGATACGTGCATTCCGCTCACATCGGTAGATATCCTTGCCTCTTGCGATATGATCGCACATGAGTCAATTTCGGCAAGAGGATGTTTGCTACGAATCTTTGAATTAAATGAATGCACGCATTATGTGGGTAGCCTTCGGACTTGTTCTGCCTCTACGATCTCTTATCCGGGATATGCACGCCAAACCTTTGATGCTGCCGGTTCTCTTCATCGTGCCGCATCCCTTTCGATTCGGATGAATTTTATCGTCGAATGAGGTGTGTTGTGGTAAATTTTCAGATTACATTCCCAGTGCCTCAAGTAGAAAGTAAGAAACTAAATAGATTTGTAGTTGTGTTTACACTGAATAGCACATCACAGTCTTACACAATTCAGTAGAGTAACTATCCTAATAAAACAGATCACAGAATATGAATCTGCTAATGATGAATATTCTAATTACAAAAAAGGCTGTTTTGCAAAATACTCCAGTTATCAGATATAAGACATGCCACGAATTCAATAGGCAATCAATAATTCAGTTATTTATTACTTCTGCTAATTAATTTGTATGTTCAAACACAACCGAGGAAAGAGTAATTAATGAAAATTTTGAGTATAGTATTCAAATAAATTGTTAATTATTACCCCTGAAGTATCCGGTAGTAGAATTCGCAATATTTTCTAATGATAATGCCCTCAAGGGCATCAGGGAATAATCCGAATCGAATTCACGCTAAAAGTCGGAATTTGCATATTTCACAAACTTGTGAGAAATACGTAGAGATTAGAAAAAATCCGAATAATTTGTTTTGCCCATTCGTTTCGCCTCAGCTTGCTAATATTTTCATTCCGAATCAATCGATAAACAAATAGTAACACGCCGTTGGGAAGACAAAAATACATTTCGCAACCCAAGCGATCCCTTCTCGAAAACAGATCGAACCGAAAACAAAAAAAAATCCTCTCGCAGTCAAATACGAAAATATTCCGATACAGATAAGCCCCAACCCACCAAGTCGCACGAACACCGAAGGTGATTATTACGCGGCCACCTTCCTCAACACAACCCTTCTCATAAGAAGGTGACGAGGGACACCAGGCGGGATGGGCCCTGGGATGAGGTTGCCAAACTGGTTCCTTCTCTGGACCTCATCCAGGGGGTTCACTGACCTCTCCCGAGATTTTCTACAAGCAGATAAAGGGTGATGCCAGCATCTACAGAGAGGACCTTGATGAAGCGGAAATCTCAACTGAGGAGTGGACTGGCACGCTTGTAAAAATGGAGGCCTCTAGGGAAAAGAACGACAATGGCCTTCTTTCATACCACCAGAGCTTCACTTCGCTTATTTTTAAGTTTGGCGACCGCTCGACGTTCTCCCCAATATTTCTATTCTTTCATTTCGAAAGGGCCTGAAGTCTCAAAAATTCTCGAGCGTGTTTCAAGACGAGCGAATCACATGAGTGATATTTTGATCAACAAACGTGTCGCGAGAAGATGAAACGCGATATTCGAGAGATAAAAGAAATTTCGGGTCCAAGGTAAACTGTAGGATCTTGCCAAAATCTAGCCCTCGTAAGTTTTGGGTCGCTTTTTCTTCACTATTTTTAGCGGTGAGCGCTTCGGTTAGGGAAGTGCGATTTCCGTGAAACTTCTGATAAGCGTCGTGAAGCATCTTAAAAGGAAGCTTAAAAATCAGCCAAATATTTCATCTATCATTCACAAAACGAATATGTAAATATTTTTTTTTTAATTTTCATATGACTATGAATGATATAATATGTATGCAAATATTTAAAAATCAATGCACACTAAACATTTTGTGCGTAGAATCCGTATTACATTGAAAATATTTCAGTTGCTAAGGATATCTTTCTGCTAAGAGCGTTTGTAATTAATCTAAAAAAAGGTAAAATGAAAGTTTTTGATTTCCTTGATGTATAACTGATTTTAATAATTCTTGTTATTGGCATAAAAATATTACTGATTTTATAAACACTGTTTTTATTTGATAAACGCTGTTTTTTATTTGAAAAGAGTAGCTAATGACTCGAAAATGCTACCCAAGAATATGTATATTATCCATGAAAATCATACAAACTGCATATCCATACTTCCAACTGGGAAAGCAAGAATTAAACAAGAAAATGTGAACTAAACAAATAATAAATCAAAAATGTGACAATACTTCCCTATGAGAAGCTTCTTCCTGCTAAAAATGTATGTATGTTTATTGTGAATAAAATGTGATTTGATATGGAAGGAAATTCTGTTTTATTTGAGCATCCCCTTAGTTGTTTGAAGTGACACAAAAGAGGGCCTGACATGAGCTGGCTATCTTTTTCTCGAGAGGCATTCCAATAGCCCAAACTTTGACCTTATGAGGTCAAGGATGAGCATCAGACGAAGCGTATTTTTCGAGGGAGCTTTGGATGTCAACAACCGCTTTCGGTCACTGACCTTTACATTTACGCATCGAAACACTTATCCCTTAAGTGCAGAATAACTAGTGATTTTCATATGTGAACCTCTCCTTTCTTTCCTCTACCACCAACTATGGGTAAGGCACTAAAATTAATACTTGTCCACCGGGAAATACGAAATATTTTACTATAAATTGTCTGCCTTACGACTTTTTTCTGATCTATTACGAATTTCTGGCTGCTGTTACTATATTTCAGCTACATAGAATCTATCATAAACTAAACAAAAATCATCAGCGGTATCGATGTAATTGAGGTCTGTTATTACAATAAGTTATACTATGATTTAACTTACGTTGTACGATAACTTGACATTATAAATAACCTAAGTACGGCTGGATCAAAAACATGCGATAATAACTACTGTTAAAATGCTGCTAAACGTGAATCAATTACCATGTAAGGGAAATAACTGTACATGTAAATAGTGTGGACGAATAAAAATAACATTAAATTTGGAAGCATTTGTTGAACCTCGTTTCGGAATACATTTCCATATTTTTTAACGTGAAAACAGCCAGCAGTAACGGAACCGTTATCTCATTAAAAGAACACGTCCTCATTAATAGCGAAATTTAGCGATAACCACCTCACATGTTAACGCTGACCTCGGGTTAGCGCAAACTATTTCTCCCGACGAACTGTAACAAAAACTGACAAAAATGAAAGAGATGAAATAAAGGGTCTAAAACCCGTTCCTCGTATCACCTGCGCATAAAAGTCGAAGTGCACGCGGAAGGAGAGCGCCAGAATTGTGACCTAACAAGCTTTCGTGAAGCAGACGTGCTAAATACTCGAGCCAGCCAACGGAGTACTGGAAAGTAGCTTTTTCCGCCAATTGAGCTGCTGTTTCAAAGCTTACTATTAGGGCCATGAGGAAAATGTTCAAAGAGCGAGAGAGGCCTTTCCCATTCTACATACAGTCAGTCACTCTTGGGAATGTAAAAGACCCTTTCCTCCTCTTGGCCCGGGGCCAAGTTGCTCCACCTGCCTGCCCCCACATCCCGTTTTCCACGACCTACCGACTCTTCCCATGGAAGATGAGCAGGTTATTATTATTTGCGATGAATAGGAAACCAAAACATCATTCGCCAACCCATGACGAAATCTGAGGAGAAACGAATTACTGCATGAATCGCCCGGGGTATTTTTGGCTCAGAGTTAAATGCTCAAATTTGAAAATATTATCCTCCTACGCTATAAATATGCCTACAATCGCTACGGAGACGTTATCTCGATTTTCGGTGACGTATTAAATGCAGTTATTCAGCTCCTATGTTCCAATAATAAATAAAATTGGAAGAATGGGAGAATGAAAGAGAATAAACCACTGATCTAAATTAAGTTAGAACACTTGAATGACGATTAAAATGGATAAAAATCAATTTTTCAACATCAGTCCTTAGAGCATGAATTTTATTATCCATTATTATTCATTAAAGCTAGTGAGTACTACTGCTTACAATCATGCTTTTCTATTTTAATTCAGTTTAACTAACCGTAAACTAAGCGAATATTAGTACCAAAGCTTGTGGTAATATTGGTCAAATTAACAGCATAAATATTTAAAGAATAAAATTTTAGGCATATGATTTTACTTTCAAGGTATTCCAAATCTTGATTTAAAAACTTAAATTTATTTTTAAATGAGCAGAATAAGAAAAGACCACAGACTTTTGTAAAAATTCAGTTGAAAAGTTAAGACAAACACTGCCTTTTAAATATCAAAAACTTATGTACGATAGCTATACAATCATTAAGTTTACTTCAGAAACTACTTTGCAGTTGCACGAAAAGCTGAAGATTAATATTTTTGTGCTCCAAAAGCTAAATGAACTTCCTGAGCCTTTCCACATTACAGAACGCACCATTTACAAAGCATACAAACAATTACCTCATGAAAAATAATGTTTAATAATAGCCCATAAGTAGCGCAATTTCAAACAACCACAGCCACAGCAGTCATAAGAGCTACACTCATTTCAGCACGCCTCCTAACCGATCCTCGCCGTCTACTCCATCACGCAGACTCGGACGAGCCAACAGCAGTTCCCGCGCAAATAATAACCGAATAACCCCGAGAATTATGCTTCGTTAGCGAAGAAAGTGGAGTACGAGTAATCACAATGGACGAGCCAACAAAGGAGTACGGAGATGGGCGACCGCAAGGAGGGCTGCGTTTGAATGGAACGACCATGTGCGTCGCTTTATCGCGGGGATCGCTTATTCGAATCGTGCTAAATCACCCACACATGGAACCCGCTCTCTGTACGTCGGAGAGAGAGAGAGGGAGAAGGGGCAGGGAGAGAGAGAGAGAGAGAGAGAGAAAGGCCTCATTCAACAACACATTTCGACCACCTCATCGTCCCGGGGAAAAAGGAAAGATACGTGTCCAAATCGTCACGAATTGAAAGTATAAATCACCGAGGAAAAATTAGGGTAGGTCGTCCGATTGTGAATGGCGCAATTGGGGCTTACGAGAGCGGGTGAAGTTTGTGAAACCGCGGCTTATAAACTGCTGGATACAACCGCGCGCGGAAAGAGGCCGAGCTGGGCGGGAAAGGCTCACTCGGGTAAGACGGAGTGAGATCTATAATGTAGGGCGGGAGAGGAAGGGGTCACGCGGCAATGGAAGCTGGAAGGGGTCCGGAGATATTAAGACCGCCCCGCCCTCCCTCCGGGCGTTCATCTCCCCTAATACTCGCCTTAATAGAGCGCTGACCTCTTGACCAACGCACTCTCTCCCGCCCACCCTTATATATTCCCCCTCTACGTCTCCGATTCATTGAGTTTTTCGGATTCCGCGAATTCCTCTACGGATATTCCATCTCATTTTTACTACCGCCGGAAAAAGGGAAATATTCGCTCGAGGAATATCTTTATAAGGCTCCGGACGGCGGTGTCTGCGGAAGTTTTGATATTAAAAATGCGGAGCTTATCGAGTGACAGAATTTCCGGCTATTGAATATTTAAGATTATCGTGGAAGCATTTCGGGGGAGCATTCTTTTGGTTTCTCGGAGTGATTTTACGATGATGAGGGAATGGGAAGGAAAATGTGAGATGGAGGAAAATGATTTGTTTCTGCAGGGATAAACAAGATACGCGAGAAACTTAAGCAGCGCTTAAAAAAGGAAAAAATATGGAGGTGACGTATTCTGAACTGAATATTATCTTCCAACTAGGTTGTAGAACTAGTTTTAAAACGTCGTAAACGTTTGCATTCTTTTCCAAGGAGCGCCAATACTATAATTCTTGGCAAATAATTTGCAGACGAGCAGAACTTGAACGGATTCTAATATATTCATTTGCATAAAATTTTTTGGAGAATCCGAATATTGTTAAACGAGAGAAACGTGAATTTCAATGAGCAAATATGAGAAAAGGAGACTAAATTCGAACATTAAAAGTAAAATTGGAAGAAGTTAGTTCAATAAAGAAAACATACTTATATTCTGCCGTTAACTACAAGCTGGTAAGGATTTCTAGCATTCTTGAATAGTCTTTTTAAGCCGTAAGTTTTTTATTTAATCATTCAATGTATATACTATCACGGATTTATTGCATTTGTCTAAACAATAAAAGTGGATTAGACCATGAATCCGTAACAATTTTTAACATATCTAAATGCTTTTAAAACTATCCTATCATAGAGTCTGATTTCTGAGTTCTGGTGTATAGGCAAGAAACATACTAGATCGGAAATTAAAACGTCCCAAAAATCAAAAAATAAAAATGAACACTTTCAAAGGGTTACTTTATCTAAGTAGTGAGAGAGTATTATATAAAATACCATCGGTTAAAACGACTCTCTTTACAGGAATATCATGCAGAATATCTATAAAAACAAAATTTAATTGCTCCGTTTTCTATCATCACAACATACTGTGTAACTTGACACTTCAGTAATAAATCCAGTTACAGTTTCAGTTCGAGTTTTAAATAAAACATAAATGCATAATATTAATCGACATTAATTAGCGTGTTAAACCACTACAAGGACCAAAATTTTCTTCTGATCAGATTCGGGTTTGAATTCCCCGAGTTCAAACAAAAAAAGAAGGAATGACTACAAACTTTTGATTTCTTGATAGACCTCTTCGTTTCGTGCATACTTAAGTTCTACTTCATGTTTGATTCAATCGAAAGGCTTAGCGGCCGGCAGCTCGAGGATTTCCTTACAGGAATTCCGCTAAGATTAGCATGAAATCTATCATTTCAATCGTTATGTTTCCTGGAAGCAAAATGTTTCGGATTACTGGCTTCGACTGACAGGGGTAGTAACTTGATAAATCTAACAATTTAAACCGATGAATTTCATTCACCTTACTATTTCTCTACGATGGAATATCTCCTCTAAGAACCAAGAAAATTACAAATGCTGCACGATCAACGCGCGACCTCCAAGAGTAGCGTGTCAACAGATCTGGTAGAAAGTTTTTAGGTCTGCAACGGGTGAGGTTGTCTTGTAATAATTTCTCAGGTAACGTTTAAACTGTTGTCCTTCCCGAATTTCTTTTCTTAGCTAAGAAAGAATTACTACCCTGAGTAGAAATTTCGTGGAGGAAACCTAGGCGTCTTGTTAAAAACTAGTAAGACGAGGCTCTACGAGAAGTTGTGACTAGACTGGGACTCGAACCTAGATCTTCAGGAGGTCCCCCTAGAGGCAACATTGGTGCCACTTAGTTGGAGCATCACTCTTTTGCTCATAAATGCTCCCGTTTACAGAAGTGAGAATGCGTGGCTCGGTAGTTCAGGGGTTAGAACACCCTCCCGGAAGGTGGCAGACCTGGGTTCGAGTCCCAGTCAAGTCACAACTTCTCGTGGAACCTTGGGTCTGACGCACAACTTCGTGTGCAAAGTTTCATTTCATTCCATCAACTAGTACGAAGTTAAGTGAGTTTTGGAACGATATATCGCGAGCATCAACTTCGCCTATGAGTTGTGAGACGATTTCTGAAATCTACGATTCACCGAACCCGCTCTTTGGCGTCGCATAGATCGACCCTTCTTTGCAATCTTTCTCCAGCGAGGGACTCTCAGCGGTCCTCCGCCGCCGGGGCGAAGTGGACAAAGGGGTTGGGCATCCGCGAAGGCAGCACAATTGGAACTGACATTTCCTGCACGGCCGTGCTTCCGGTCGTGGATGCGTGCTCGACCGGCGTAACCTAACCGCAGGAGTGGTCGCGGTGCGGGGAGCGAAAGAAAGGGTGGACAGTGACGTCAGAGGCGATGGAGGGAAAAAGAGGTCCAACGCATAGCCACTCCCTTTCCAAAGAGAGCGGAAAGAATTAAAGGAAACGCAGTGCGTTTCTAGGTTACCGTTTTAAACAACTTTTAGCGAGTTTAACATTAAATAGGGTATGGAGGAGCAGTTGAAACAGAGGATGACGTTTTGATTTTAGACGTAGTGAATTGATTTTAAATCGTGAATCTAAAAATATTTTTGTTTTTGATCCTGGAAGGATTATAGTATATATCAGGGTAGGACTAACATAAAACATAAAATAGGGTATAGAGGAGCAGTTGAAACAGATGATGACGTTTTGATTTTAGACGTGGTGAATTAATTTTAAATAGTGAAACTAAAAATATTTTTGTTTCTGATCCTGGAAGGATTATTGTATACATCATGGTAGAACTAAACAAATTAGAACTAAAGGAGGGGGATAATTTTGTGCTTGCATAGGTTAAAAATTTTTGCGATTTAAAATGGTCTACAATATACGTTAGGGTTGATTAAAACAAATTAAAACTATAATCGAGAGATAATTGGTTGTTATGATTGCTTAAATTAAAAATATAAGGGATCATACGTTTCTTTGAACATAAGTTAGCGATCACAATACAGATCACTAAACCCAGCTGTCTAAGGAAAATAGCACAATAAAAACAGGAGTTACAAATAAGGCGTTCATAGATCGTTCAGTGGACACTCCATAACACACGATGTTGTTCAAAAATTTGCATTAACGCTGCATTCGTTGGATTTAAGAGAGCAGCAAAATTACCGTTATAAACATTAGAATTATGGTACTATTTTAAATTACATTCGTTTACCTATTTTTTCTAAAAATGTTGTAAATAAATAAGATTGACGAAATACCACTGACGTGGAATTTTGAAAATTCATTCTTAAATAAAAGAAGGACAACATTAATAATTAGAAGAAATTTAAAAAATTGGTATCCTGCAGTAGTGAATGAAAAACTCTGACAGTATAACCGTTATGAATTTGAATTCTAGAACTAATGTCTGCAAACTAAATATAATTTGACTAAAGTTATTCATAGTCAAAAAAGAGGTTCTTGCTGATTCTTAAAAATCATTTGCTATCATAATACGAGGTAACTAAATATCTCCAGGCTTCTCAACTCTTTCTCTACGCTATGGATATGAGACATTAAAGAAGCATTCAAGTGAAGTTGATAATTTTCGACATTAACATGATTATTCAAAACAGTTCTTATTCAAATCCATAGAACTAAGAAATCTCCATATTTAGAGAATACAGACACTCCTTCGGTAATATAAATATTTAACCTGCAAACTTTCCATCACAAGGCATGTTTCTGAGCCCGATACATTATTTATGTACATCTATATTGAGAATCCACTTAAAATCTAAACGTTTTACTTCGAAACCACTAATCAGTATTCACTGCCATTCATCTAGATCGTTTGAATATTAATTAACTCTTTTTCCTGGCTTATCTATTAAATCATCTATTGTTTTATATTTAAATTTGCTGAGCACTTTTATTTTCACGTAAACATATGCTTTATGTTCCTAGGCGCTATAAAAAAAATCAAGTCAAATAACTCCAAAATAGATCAATTAACTGATTCCTATGATTACGCGAGATGATCCTAGGTTCTCCAATATTATGAAGCTCAACAGATAAAAGATTTAAATTAGCTACTTTAGGTTTATGGTTCAATAACGAAGGAGAAACAGGCCAACATTGCGGCTAAACAGATTTGTGTTTCGTTCAAAATAAAGTTGAGGAAGGCAAGGGTAAACCAACTTCACCAATTTTCCTGCTTAGACCGAATACAAATATGGTATACAGAACGGACAAATCACGCTTGTATCTCCTTTCCCATCTAAATACACCTTTAAAAAACATACCGTACAAATAAATTACAGCCAAAGAAAAGGAACAGGCAAAGAGGAGGGTCGGGTAATGGAACGTTTGGACTTACTCCTAATGAAGAATAAAATAAAATCAGAGGTGCAATTAAAAGGGAAAACAAGTTCACCGCTTGTGAGACTGTAAAGAACGAGGAGAGATTTTGGATCGAAGATATAGTGATTTGTAGATGGTAAGATATAAATAGGAAGGATGCAGTCAATGTTGCGGACTGAGGTAAGGAGAACCGGTTGTAAACCAAGAACTAATAAGCCACTGCTTGATGGTAGTAGTCGACAAGGAGCCACTTCATTTAGTGATCGTTCAACCTTTTTAACTTTGAAAAGGCTTTTCGCGGAGTTCAATCACCCGTTATAATGGGATACAGTTAAAGATAGAGGAGATGGGAAGGTCTTTTGGAAATGTGGGTGCGTCGTAGTTAAAATATACCTGCGAGAAGAGGGAACGAACTAGGTAAGGATTTAATGTGGTAAAGGAGGAAATGACATTTGATAAAGAGTAACACTTAGCTAATATGGAGTAAAAGTAATAGTTTACTGTATATAAATTTGAGGCTTTCGTGAACTTACTCGAAATTTCTCTCTCACGAGAACAGCTTTAATCGATATATGTTACAGAAATTTATTGCGATATAGAATCAAATTTTCATCTCAGGGGAAATGAAGGTAACGCTGGCTTGTTCAAATGAGTGAAATTTGTCTTTAAAGATTCAAGTAATATTGCAGATGGTCGAAAACTGTATAAAAGAGAGCGAAATACTATGTAAATAAATACTATGAAATATTATGTATAATTTACTCATGTACGTTGTATTAACAGTATCTTATTTATGTATGTATTTTCCGAAATGTATTTATACTATATAAACTCTAAGTATATCTAAGATATATTCCCTACAAGAATGCAAGCGATCATTAATGATGCGTGAAAATATCACATAATTTATGCCTATGAACAAAGTAAGGTCAACCCGTTACTCATTGCAACTGACAGAATTATCAACTATATTTAAATGCTTTCATTATTCTTTTTATAGTGAAGGAATGCGAAACTTTGTACGGTATATGCTGCTAACTTATATCTTTAAGCACATATTTTACTCTGATGACTCATAGTGAAGGTCTAGATCTAATGTTTGCGCTTAGAGCCTTTCAAAGCCCGTATCCGTCAATTACCACCGAGGTAAAAAAAAAAACTGAAAACTCCGCACCGTATACTTTTTTTTCCTTCTCTGCCGACTTAATCATAAGGGAAACATTACCTAACACCACAAATCGTTCCACTTAATAAGAAACCTGCATTTAATTCCTTAATAGACATATTTTACTCTCATGACTCCTATGAGTCTGTATAGTTTATATGATGAGTGTGTATAGATCTTATACTTGCGCTTAGAACCTTTGTTAGCCTGTACCCGTCAGTTAAAATTGAAGTAAAAACAACTGGAATCTCCGCACCGTCATTCAAAGCATACTTAGTTATATTTTCCTTCTCTGCCGACTTAATCATAAGGGAAACATTACCTAACACCACAAATCGTTCCACTTAATAAGAAATCTGCATTTAATTCCTTAATAGACATATTTTACTCTCATGACTCCTATGAGTCTGTATAGTTTATATGATGAGTGTGTATAGATCTTATACTTGCGCTTAGAACCTTTGTTAGCCTGTACCCGTCAGTTAAAATTGAAGTAAAAACAACTGGAATCTCCGCACCGTCATTCAAAGCATACTTAGTTATATTTTCCTTCTCTGCCGACTTAATCATAAGGGAAACATTACCTAACACCACAAATCGTTCCACTTAATAAGAAATCTGCATTTAATTCCTTAATAGACATATTTTACTCTCATGACTCCTATGAGTCTGTATAGTTTATATGATGAGTGTGTATAGATCTTATACTTGCGCTTAGAACCTTTGTTAGCCTGTACCCGTCAGTTAAAATTGAAGTAAAAACAACTGGAATCTCCGCACCGTCATTCAAAGCATACTTAGTTATATTTTCCTTCTCTGCCGACTTAATCATAAGGGAAACATTACCTAACACCACAAATCGTTCCACTTAATAAGAAATCTGCATTTAATTCCTTAATAGACATATTTTACTCTCATGACTCCTATGAGTCTGTATAGTTTATATGATGAGTGTGTATAGATCTTATACTTGCGCTTAGAACCTTTGTTAGCCTGTACCCGTCAGTTAAAATTGAAGTAAAAACAACTGGAATCTCCGCACCGTCATTCAAAGCATACTTAGTTATATTTTCCTTCTCTGCCGACTTAATCATAAGGGAAACATTACCTAACACCACAAATCGTTCCACTTAATAAGAAATCTGCATTTAATTCCTTAATAGACATATTTTACTCTCATGACTCCTATGAGTCTGTATAGTTTATATGATGAGTGTGTATAGATCTTATACTTGCGCTTAGAACCTTTGTTAGCCTGTACCCGTCAGTTAAAATTGAAGTAAAAACAACTGGAATCTCCGCACCGTCATTCAAAGCATACTTAGTTATATTTTCCTTCTCTGCCGACTTAATCATAAGGGAAACATTACCTAACACCACAAATCGTTCCACTTAATAAGAAATCTGCATTTAATTCCTTAATAGACATATTTTACTCTCATGACTCCTATGAGTCTGTATAGTTTATATGATGAGTGTGTATAGATCTTATACTTGCGCTTAGAACCTTTGTTAGCCTGTACCCGTCAGTTAAAATTGAAGTAAAAACAACTGGAATCTCCGCACCGTCATTCAAAGCATACTTAGTTATATTTTCCTTCTCTGCCGACTTAATCATAAGGGAAACATTACCTAACACCACAAATCGTTCCACTTAATAAGAAATCTGCATTTAATTCCTTAATAGACATATTTTACTCTCATGACTCCTATGAGTCTGTATAGTTTATATGATGAGTGTGTATAGATCTTATACTTGCGCTTAGAACCTTTGTTAGCCTGTACCCGTCAGTTAAAATTGAAGTAAAAACAACTGGAATCTCCGCACCGTCATTCAAAGCATACTTAGTTATATTTTCCTTCTCTGCCGACTTAATCATAAGGGAAACATTACCTAACACCACAAATCGTTCCACTTAATAAGAAATCTGCATTTAATTCCTTAATAGACATATTTTACTCTCATGACTCCTATGAGTCTGTATAGTTTATATGATGAGTGTGTATAGATCTTATACTAGCGCTTAGAACCTTTGCTAGCCTGTATCCGTCAGTTAAAATTGGAGTAAAAGCAACTGGAATCTCCGCACCGTCATTCAAAGCATACTTAGTTTTATTTTCCTTCTCTGCCGACTTAATCATAAGGGAAACATTACCTAACACCACAAATCGTTCCACTTAATAGGAAATCATCCCGCATGTGATCGTACGAATAAAAGCGAATCCTCTATCGACTTCTTGAGTGGGCGTGGACAAAAGAAGGGCGCTTCGTCATCCAGAGGAGAGTGAGGCGACATGAAGGGGTGGCGCCCTCTCCATTATAGGCGCCGCCGACGCACACAAAACCCCGATGAGGGCGACTATTTGTCAAGGAGGATCAAGGAAGGGGGTGACGTTACGGGAGGCAAATGAGATGACGCGTGTGAAATCATATCCGTATAGCGGAGGGAACGCTTTCCTCCGGCCGAAAGGAACTGCAAATAAAGGTGATCCAATCGAAAATCATGTGCCCTACTTTGTGGGATGCGGATTTCAAACAGTGCTTCTCGCCATGGGTTGGAGAAATTTCAGGTAGATAGTAGTGTGTTTATACATGTTATATGGTATATATGAAATAGTTATATGTTTGTATCTTCTATTATATATAGGTAACTCTCCGAATATACCTATATATAAATTTATAAGGGATACGAATTCTGACCATGTTCCACAGGCGCCGTCGACGTCATATATTTTCGACGTACTGGCCCCACCATGTAGATGCCAGAATAATTCAGACATCGACGCCAGCTATCATGGGTTCGATACCAGAATGTCCCAAAAATCGCAATTTTCCCATAAGAATGCATTGCGTGGATTTTTGAAAATTATTTTGAGGCACTTATCGGTAAGATAGAAGAACCAAAATGTCGGAGGTTGAAGTTGAGGTAGTCTTCTATGGTTCGTTTGGAAGAAATGTTGCCAAATGACCGTGAGTTCGACTCCAGGTGGGTGGGATGTGCGACGCGGATTTTAAACAGTGCTTCTCGCCATAGGTTGGAGAAATTTCAGGTAGATAGTGGTGTGTTTATATATGTTATATGGTATATATGAATTAGTTATATGTATGTATGGTTATATAGTACATATGTATATGTAGTACCTTACTAAACCACTAGTCCGAGGGAGTTGAATTTTTCACCTGCATTCGACTACATCAACTCCTGCATTGGTTTTACTCACCGCGGAATATCTACTTCCCTATTTCCCAGTATTTATATTTGAATTAAAATCTCATGTCTTTTAAGTTTAGTGATAAAGCGGTTTGACAAAGGTTCTAGAAAAGACCAAACATTTTTCAGATAATGAAGAATTTCAATCATGTCCGTAATACATATCTATGCTTGTACTATATCAGCTTAAACATAGGAAAGTACTAATGGAAAAAGGATCAACATGATTATTCAACTAGAGGAAGATGACGTTGAAGGCCACATCCCACAGCCGGAGATAAACTAGTAGAAGTTAAGGAGATGGTATCGAAAGTATACATCAAATTACTAGCCTGTCTTAAAATTGACAATAAGATACAATTTGGTAATAAACTAATGAAGTGCATACTAGTTCAAATATACTAAACAGTGAAACAATGTAAAATAGCTCATCAATGAAATACATGTAATTCGGTTTACTTATATATTTATTTATTTGTGATGCCAACTTATTTCCTATCATATTACTGTGTCTATTATAATAGTGCACTAAACAGAACACTAATTAAAGTGCGACATTACGATTTGTAGGTTATACTGCTAACATCCAGCGAGATTCTGAGAGATCGAAAATGTTATCACCATTCATTGTTGACGAGCAGATACATAAAAACGTACTCTGCTAATGAAAGAAGATTGTAGCGGTGTTTCCCAAAATTTCTCTCCAAGATAACCCTTGCTAACCCAAACTTCACCATCTTCTAACAACTTACATTTCAGGTACGCATTTACAAAGATAGAATTCTGTGTAGAATAAATATTTTCGGAAGTATTGCTCTGAAGAAATTTTTGGTAACTGTGGTGCAGCAATTAAAAAATATGACTTATAAAGCAACCTTCACAAAACTGTTGTAAGTTGAATTCTTTCCGGTAACAACCTACATCAGGTATCTGAGATTCTTTGTGACTTAATGCAGATGCGATAAAATTTATTGTTTGCTAACAATATAAGATTCAATGAGGTAGCGCATACTTTCCCTTCGACGTAACTTGATGAACCTCATGCTGATGCAAAATCGTAGTTAGAAGCTCCTTAACACTCACTCCTTAAAGATTAAAGATCAAGATAACTCTTTAAATCGCTACATGAAAGAAGGGGTAAGAAAATCAATGAAGCCTAAAACCAATACATTTACCTTACACGACTAGAATATGATGAAATTCCTTATCATGATGTTTTTTCGCTAACCAAAGGAATTTTCAATAATATTGGACATTAAGGTGCTACACTACAACGGTAAAAATGCTTTCAAATTCAAGTTGCACCAAACCTAGAAATTTTTTTTTTAAATTACGGTTCAGGAACAAATTAACGAAAAGAGGAATTATGGTATGAAATATAGGAAAAACAAATTATTTTTTCATATCAAAGAATACTGAAATAAGACTAGTCCAAACTTTAAGATCGGGAACGCAATGTCACGAGGGTAAACTCGGAATAGATTTTCATTACGTAAATTTAACGATTCCATACGTGAATGGAGAGAGCATCGAAAATGGGAAAGTTATCCCCTGAGATCACCAAGTTGCTCTTATTTTCACAGGCATACGAAAGTGCGGTTTCAATACCGTTGGCTGCCTTGATCGCCAAGCTTGTTATGAGGTTGTGTGACCCAAATATTCCTCATTCACTTCACTAATGTTCTTAGATTCAATTTCAGAGCGTGTTTTCGTCGTGAGAGCGGGTTTCGATAAATCTAGAAAATGAAGGGCCATAACGCCAAGCATGTGTTTCATATGCATTCCTTTCTTACTTAGATAATAAAGGACACACATAAACGATGTCGTAAAGACGACATGGCTTGAAAAAGGAAGGAGAGAGGAGTTATCGAGCAACTTATGAACACCAAACTGATTCGCATTTTTCTCAAACTATTTACAGAGAGAGATATATGAGAAATATGCTCGGAAAGTATAATTTGAAGAACGATTCTGGCCCTATAGAGGGCTTGATTGCCATGTTGGTGATAACTGACCACTTAGTTAAATCGCTTTCCATTGGCGCGGATTCAATCACGTTAAAGAAACCACAAAATGGACTGATAATTCTATATCTCATTAAAGGATCTTTGAAGTGAAACTCTTATGCAAATAATGAATAATATCAACCGAAAGACCATCTTGAAATGAAAAGCAATTCGTAACTCTCAAAGCAGATTCTTTACAAGATGGTTGATGTAAAATTACAAAGTCACGATTGATCAAATTAATTAATGTTATTCGACAAAATGACTTACGTAACCGTAGCGTAAGCGCCCTTGAGTTAGTATATCATTGAATATATTTAGGTAAAATTGGATTTGTTTAAGCCCAAGGATATATAGAAGTGATAATGCCGACGTCACTGGATTCGAACCGAGATCCACCAATTTCTTCGTAGATGTTCTAGCCACTGGACAACCAATAAAGATCGATTACTTTAAAATTGTATTTTATGAAGTTGAATTTATTCAAGCCCAAGGATAAATAGATGTGATAAATTAATACCGACGTCACCGAAATTCGAACCGTGATCTACCACTTTCTCCGCAGATGTCCTAGCCACTTTAAATGAATTCTTTAAAGGAAAAAATACAATAACTTTGTAAAGTTCTACCGAATTATTAATTCATTAGAACTTTCCAAAGTTATTGTATTTTTTCTTGTAATGGAGTTCTACAAAGTTACGGCAAACTATTTAATTCTTTAAAATTGTAATACATACTTTTAAAAAATTTAATACGATGAATTAAGATGAACACATTTTTATTACCATAGATTAAAAAAAATCACATCATGAACAAATTATTTGCGAAATTTAACATCGAAAACACCCGTTGGATTCGACGGCTTAAAGACCAGCTAGAGAAACCTAGCGTACATCAAATAATACGGAGGAATTTCCTTCGCTCTGCTGGATCAAGGGTATTTTTAAATGCTGAACAAGAAGAAAACTGGGCATCCGATCAGAAATAGATCGCGACCAAAAAATGCGGAGGACACAAAAAATACAGCGGCTGTGTATAACATGATATACGCTGGCAAAAATCTTTCCCCTCCCGATGACCTCATTACCACCGAGAGAGCGCACCAATGGGGGCCCGGGGCACCAAATTCCGCACTTGCCACAGACACCCAGTTGTGGCAGGGAAAATGGGCAAAGGGCCAATTCTGATGACCTAAGGGACGGAATATTTCCTTCCGTGGGGCCCTGATGAACTCATTTCGAGACAAACAGGTTGAGAAACACAAGTGAACGCATCTAAGTCACGGAGATCTGAAGTCACGCTTTAAATTGAAACACATAAAGTCCACGTAACCACACGTGTATCTTTGGTCGTAGGAGAGATAAGCGAATAAAAACTACTTAGCTAATAACAAGGTTAGATGCTGACCTTTGCTCATGAAGGGGTACAAAGAGATTCGAGAGATGCCGTATCCCATGTGGTGGTATATGCACATGTGTACTTACACAGGTCTTTATGTCATTAATAAAAGTTCCATGGGGAGACAAAGGGGATTTGACTACAAGTGTAAGCGTATTAGTTACTTTCATCGATTTATTTTATGCAATGATACTGATCTAATTATATTTTCACAAAAAAATGTAATGGCTCAAAATAAGGTAGAGGCTAGTGTGAACTGAAAATGGAAGATTATGACATAAAATAGTTTCATATGAAGAAGCAACACAAAATATAGTATTTTGCATTCTCCATGGGTTTTATTAGATGACATTCCACAAAGTTAAGCCAGAACACCTCTCTATACTTCCTCTAAGATGCACGTGAAGGGGGAATGAGTCACCAATCATTGAATACTGTCATCATTTGAGATAATGTTTGAATAATCAGCTTTGTGTTATATTAAGCAATGTTCCCATCTACTTACGCATATCATGGGTTTCAACGATTTACTTCATGGATACATATAGCATATTTTCATTTACTTTAAAAGAAATTAAAGAACTCTTATTTTTTCTAACTAACGGGGCTACCTTTGAAAATGCACA
Source organism: Pachydiplax longipennis (assembly GCA_036926295.1). Lineage (NCBI taxonomy): Eukaryota > Metazoa > Arthropoda > Insecta > Odonata > Libellulidae > Pachydiplax > Pachydiplax longipennis. Next base: position 37,361,506 of record JAVFKF010000009.1, on the reverse strand, counting down.
AATAATACCAATACCAAAAAAATAAGATAACCTCTCGAATATCTGTGAATATATGCTCATAAAGCGGGGTTTAAATTCAAAACGAATACGCTCACATAATATTTAAGTTTTTGACAGAGAGTAAAATATGACCAATCGAAAAACACTAGTTAATTGTATTAGCTTCCCATTCCAATGAAGCCACTTTCATCAGTATTAAACCTATCTAAAAACAAATCCGAGTTTAAATACAACGCGCAGAAAAGGTCCAATTATCAATTCCCATTGTATAAACTTTAGGGACGATATCTCCGTCCCTTCTCTTTAACATAAACGCTCCTGGACCAACAAACCTGTTCTCCCAGCCAAGAAGAACCGAACGGAAGATAAAACCCACCGCGCGGCATTAAGAAAACACTCAATTAAATCCTAATCCCTAAGCCGAATCATTAGCGATTTCTTCGCGAGACTCGGCAGAGGGTAAGATTGAAAAACAAACGGAATTAAGGAGGCATTCCGAAGACTCTGCCTTCGGGGGTTGAAAGGAAGGTCGCGCTGGTTACTTTCGTCTCCCAGCCTCCGCAATGCGGTTCGAAAAAAGTAGGAAGGAGAAAGGGGGAGGGGCTCTGGGAAAAAAGAGAGAGAGCAAATGAAATAAGCTCTCTCGCTGCGAAGAGGGACACACCGGTGTGTGTACACATGGAAGGCGTTGCGAAAGTGGGAGGAATCAAGTGGAAACAGGCTGGCCTCCTCCACCTTGGTATATATAGTGTTTGCTCCTCTGAGTCGCATTCGCGCTGCATTCTTAACCGCGGGGGAAGATGTGATATAAAACTCTCTCGCGCCTCATCCTTTCCCTCGGAAACCTGTTCTATTTACTGCCGAATAACCGATATAGAGAGAGAGCGGAGTGAATTAGACTTCTTCCAGGAAACCGTTATGGAGACGCTTGGGAAGGGCAGATTAGTAAAGCAGTCTCGTTTCGGAGACGTTTCCTTCGGATATCGATACGAATCGAGGATTAATTGCCATGAGGAATGGAAAGACAAAAAATTGCGCGGCGTTCCGGATAAACTGTTATTTTTGCCGGTTCTGAGATCTTGGAGATACAATATTCTTTAATTGCCGCCACGGTGGGATAACAAGTTGACAATAATGATCATAATTGGGTACTTTAACACGTATATTGAGCTATTTTAGAGCGATTTAAATTCATATCACAGATTAAAAATTTTTGCATCTCAAAGATAAACTTGAAATCCTATAAAGAATAATTTCATTGCATGAATTGACATTAAAATACATATTTATCTATAAATGAATTCATGAGTGTCTTTCATGAGTGAGTAGCTGAATATTAACGATTCCATCTCTACGAAGTAAAGAAATATATATGAATCATTAGTAAATATTCAGAAAATAATTTTTAATAAATATCTATTATTAACAAATCTAACATTTATTATCAATGAAAAATATTAAATCACGATCGAGAGATTTCTTCCATTTCTTGCATACGTATCACATCAATACAAGGAAGTAGCAAGTAAATAAATTTATATTTCTGAGCTGGATAATCGAATGTTGTTTAAGGAAGGGTACGTTGAAAGTTTTCAATGAAATAATTTTTCAATTCGACCTTAAGGTGCATTCTAAAGAAGGTAATATTTTAAGATTATCATGTAAGTTCTGAGGAATGAAAAGCTAATATTCATGAAAATGAATAAGCGGAAAGGCGAGATAAATTTGATCACTTACTAATGTTTTCAAAGAAAAGAGTTTAAAGCAAAATTTACTATTTATTGGAAGGAAATTAAACAAGGCTAAAAATGCATTAATCACAATTTTCGTCCGTAAAAAAGTAACAAGAAAATTATAAAAGTAAAAGTTCTATTTTTGTCTCTTCATACCGTCTTAAGGATAGAAATACACGGAATTATTCATTAAATATTGTAATCGAAATAAGATCATCTCCCGAAGAAGCATTTTGGAGTTATTAACAGATATTTCGTCCTGCTACAAGGCCAACAAGCACGGGTCACAACCAAATTGGGGGCCTAGTTTCTTTTTAATCCTCTCATGAATATTTTTCACTTCCCCAAGCGGAAAAAGACGTAAAACGAGCCTTAAAGTCATAAAAATACTTCTTTAGGATGATAATTAGGTCAGCAGTTTCATGATAATAGAGTTTTATTACACCCCACTAAGAAAGCATTGAAAAAGATTTCTTTTGTGGCGCGCAATAAATATAATTTGTTTTATAACCCTTTCTTTCTAAAAATAAAGTTGTTAAGACTCAGTATTCTTTCTCAATTGTAAGTCAGTATTGTTTCTCGATTAAGTCCGACAAAAAGGGCAGCATTCATTAAATTTTAAATCAACATGATTGATCTAACATGGCCTGTATTCAAGGCACACATGGTTGTAATTCGTCTCACCCTTAGTGCCTCATACATATTCATAAATTAAGCCTCTCCAGTGTTAATCTCTTTTTCGGCATTCTACTTAATGTAATACTTGTAAATGTCATCTTATTTCTGATAACTACTACGGATGGAAAAGGCTGAGGTATCGCGGAACATAAGGGAAAATTATCCTTATATCCTAATTATCCTAGGGGTTATCCCAGGAAAAAGTCCGTTTTTCCTTAAGATAACGATATTGCTAATTTTTGGCTTGCATGATTTATATTTTGTAGTTATTTTTAATATTATTACATTACCAATATCTTTAAATTGAAATTATATTTTAGGATAGATAGATATATGGACCATATATTAGGCGAGGTTAGGCCCATGTGCGTCTCTCTTCCACCTTACCTCGATTAGGACATGCATTGTAGTATGTGGAATATGCATTGTACAAGGCATATGCTAAATAAATAAATATACATCTTCGGACTGGATTCCAATATCCTTCATCGAGCCCCTATTTGATTTATTGGTAGGAACCTTCCTTAAACAACGGGATACCATTACCATTAATCGGGATACGATTACCACCGTATCCAGCTTAAGTTTATAATTCTCCTTCTATACTATTTACATAGAACGCCATAAGTTCCCAATTTGTTCACAAAAGACTCCTGTTTATCCAGAACGAAATTCAACATCTGAGAAGTCTCAAGGAAGAAAGCGCAAGAACCGAGAAAAAAATTCCCACCGATACCGAGGACAATGCGGCGAAAGAATCCACAACTGCGAAAATTAAATCGAATGTTCTATCTCTCTCAGCACATATGAAGAGGTCTCTTGGTCCCAGACGCTCCTCCTTCCCCTTACTAAATGCCATCCTCCCCTTCTCCCAAAAAAATGAGTAAGTTTGCAGAGCATCTGGCAGCCTCCCGCCGGCGACGGCCCGTACATGTGGCTGGCTTACCAGCGGACGCCATCCTTGCTGCAGAAAGAAAGAGATAGGCATCCCCCGCCGCGACTAGACTCCCCCGCTCTCCCCACCCCTTTTCACGCGCCCACCCCCCTATGATAAATCCCTCCCCTCTCATATCTTCACCAGACTGGGGTTACCACATCTTCGGGTTTTGACCCGGAGTCTCTCGGGTGTCACACTGGTCTCCTGAGCTACATGAATCATTATCGCCCATTAGCTCTTTGATTTCGATCGTAAACCTTTATTAGTCCGAGCTCAATCGCGGAGTTTTTCCGAATATTTCTTTATGCCTACTTAAGTAAAAAGTTCCTTACTTAATGTCATCAAGATGTTTGCTCAGTGACTATAATAGATCTATTATGCTCTAATATTTTATAAAAGGCAGGACATCCAAAATCGCAATATTCTTTAAAATGGCGAACGATAATTATGTATTCTATATATTTCTATTGTCATTCTCTCAGTGAAAGTAAATATAGATAAAAGAGGTTATCCAGTTAACCAAAAACTCAGAAGCAACATTTCTGGCGCAATTGGAATACAATACCGATTCATGACGATTAATTATAAATGAAAATAAGTTAAAAAGTAAAGTCAATGGTGCGGCATCTCTTCGGATATGGCCCAGCCATGTGTCATTCGCCGTGGTTAACATATTGTCATTGCATCGAATCCTATGCCCTGGTATTTGGATTCTCTAGACCGTTTTGATACCCTACCTATTAATTCAGGTTACCAATTTTTCGACGGTGCTGGGTCAACATGATGGCCCCAACTGGGAATCGAACCCACTTCGTCAACATGATAGCCCCTACTGTGAATCGAACTCAGGGTTCCACTTTCGCCAAAAGCGAACGCGCTATCCACTTGACTATCCGGTAGTCATGAAACACCTTTACATTTCATGATAAGGAAAGAAATTTTCAAAATATAAAATGGTTATTTTTTTGAAAATGTCTTGTTACTTATAAATTGAAAATCTCTTCTTCTACTCGTAAATACAGGGATAAAGGGCGATCTATGAAGGAAATTCTAGTCATCTTAAGGAAATTCATCAGCCAAAGATATAAATAAATAATAAATAATTTCAATATCGGAATCAGTAAAAAGACTTACTAATTACGCAGGATAAATCTGAAGACTTGTTACCTTAAAAGACTTAAGGACAATCAGATATGTAGAACTAATTATAATTAATCTCCAAACTCGACATCATCAGACTTCGTATCTAAAACACAGCTAAGACAACGACAATATGATTTCTTTCAACATAAAATATCGACATATTTCTAAAAATTGGCAAATGTATCACAACACTTAGCTATTTAAGTAGGTGACACGGATATTTCTCAGTATCTCGCACAGCAATCATAATAGCCACAATTAGCGTGCGAATTATAATATATATGCTAATTAAATTTTAGGATATGATTATTAGACAGCACTTCAACAAAATCACCACAAAACACAGAATAAGAGTTCCATTATATTTGTAATACGGAGACATACTGTACTTCATTACTGTACCGCTATACGTCCGCTGGTTTGAAGCACTTATCATGCTGACGGAATCTTTCTAAAATATCTTGTCGCAAATTGGCACATTAAAAAGGTAGAGGAGTGATGCAACGTGATATTCAAAATTTGAAGACCTTCATGAAAATTATAAATAACTCGAAACATTTTAACACACATTGAATCATTTCAACTGTGTCAGTACGCATTAGATGTGCAACTATGCGAGAAAGCAGAGCAAGTGTCACGAATAAGTAGGTATATAGGTAGAAGTATACAGACAGTCACTAATTAAATAATAAGAGTACTTCATGTTGAGAACAAAACTAATTTTTACGTGAACATTTTTTAAATATCGATTTCTATTTGATTCCTAATGATCCATCTAGCGCTTGCTTAGTAATAAAGATAAGGTAGAGGCATCATTGCACATAAGGTTGTGTATCCAGAAAAAATTCCAAGAAAGAAGGACTTGAAACAAGTCTTGAAGGGACCGGGAATCGAATACAGAGGATAGAGGAAGATCTCGGGTTCGATTCCCAGTCCCGTCAGACGTTTTTACAAGTCCCCTTTTCCTTGGGAATAATAACAAGAACTTCATACTGCATTTTCATTAATTATTATTCAATTGGATCAGTAAAGATTGGGGCTGGGCATCGCGGAATTCATTGCAAATAATGATGGTGACGTCAACCGCTCCCTCTTTCGAATTGCTCACTACCATCACTTGCCATTTCAATACTTCCTGTTCGGAGACGATTCTCCGGAGAATAACCCACCTGTGCACCTCTCAAGGGCAGGTCCCACAAAAACTTCGCGAGCGATTAGAAAAATCTGCGAATAATTGTGGTGGCAGCCCTGATCCTAACCCATCCCAGAGAGAGGGTGAGGGGTACGGCATTAGCAAGGCAGTTGTCGACCCGGACCATAAAAATGCAAAAGAGTAGATAGATAGAGAGAGAGAGAATTTTCTTCTTGTCCCGTCTCATCCGGGAGCATCTTTCTTTTCCTCCCCTTTCTCCACGGAGAGTCTGCGTGCGAAAAAATTTCAGTCGCCAACGAGATCTTTCCAACAAAAGAAAACGCGAAGATGAACCCACGGCATCCCTCCTTTCTGGATTGTTATTTATTTTTTTGGTGCGTAGGGTCACATTCCGCACCCGCAGGATTGCTCGTTTTTCAACGGAAATATTGCTACAACTCCTCCTTTAATAGCTCCCATGTGATGTATAACTTGCTATAATATATTCTCCAAGAATATTCCGAGATTCCTGTTATGTAGCGCAATTTATAGATGGATGTGTGCTCGTAAAATATGGAATCCTTTCCACTGATTGAATGAGTGAAATTTCCCTTTCCTTTTCGTATGTTATGGAGATAAAAAATTGCAATTGCTGTATCTCTCTCTAGAATGAATAAGTACTATTAAAGTAATATCGTAAAATGTGGCTGAAACTTCCCCTAAAAAGATTTCTTTTAATATATTGAAGGCTAATTTGGTCTGATCCATAATTATTTTGTTTAACAAAAGACATTTCTAAGATAACTGAATGACAGACCCAATCGGTGTTAGAAGGATAAATTATGAAAATAAATAAAAATATATTTAGTTACATGTGAACATTAATGAAAGATTTCAGAACGAAATCCTAAGATTTTAGGAAGTCAAAGTTAAATTCCTGGATACTAACTATCAAGTCAAACAAACTACAAACAATTCTGCGAGATTCGACTCATAGGTGCTATTTATGAGTATCAAGGGGTTTAATTTGCGAATAAAATGTTTTATAATTCTTCAATTAATAAATTACTTAATTTATTTACTTAAAATGTTTAGACTGAAGATTTAAATAAATTTGTTTTTAATTTATTCAATGACCGTATTCATGAAAAAGAATGATATCTTGTCATCTCTGAGTCATCTACGTTTGTTATATCTATATTATTAGGACTTTTAGACAATTTAAAACTGTATGTTAAGATTGCCCACTGCCACCACATCTACATGCAGTGATTACGTTATAATAATAAGCTACTAAGAATTTCCGTTGTCTGAAGAACTTGATTACGTTTATTTTTTATAAACACAGAATTAATTTATATTTTTATAAACATTATTTATGAATAATAATAATAATACCATTTTATTCACCAAAATAAGTTGGCAAAAACAACATAACGAATAAAACTTAAGAATTGATCTCAGAGCAGGAAGAAATAGATATATCTAGATTATTTTGAAGGAGAATTAAAATTCTCATGGTAATAATTTATTGAGAAATGAAAATTTCGCTATTAGCAATTGAATTTATAATATTCATTGTAACAGAACTACAATATTCTCAGCCAGTAAGAATAAATGTCACGTGCGTAAGCAATAGCGGTATACGTCTGGAATAAAATCCCATAAAGATATTCATACCCTTGATGCGGTAACTAGACATGTGCGAACGTTAGCTTGCAATTAATGCATCCCAAGTGAAAATGCACCGTGCTGAGAAGCAAACTCGAGCTTTTACTCCTGCACAGATCTTTGTTAGACCTTTGCTGAACCATAAACAGACACCTTGTGCATTAACGCAACGCCTAACACCAGCTTCCGCACTAACACCATTCGGTTACGCTCTATCAGAGTGCTCAGGCGAGAGAATCCTTTAACCCCTTTTGCCCTTCACACAGATGCAATAGAAGGAGACGGATAGATGTCCCGTTCCCTTGGAAAACGTCGGGAGAAGGTTAAGGAAAGGTAAATATGATGAGAATTCAATATAAGGTAAAGTATAAGTCATTTAGAGTGCCGGAGATGTGAAAATTTGTAAGGATCCAACAAAAAAATCAAAGAAAATATATCTCATGCTCCTCAATATCTATAGACTGAAGCCCTAATGCCGCTTGACCAACAGTCAAGAATTGTTGATAAATTCAAAACATTGTCTTTTAATTTTCACAATGTAAAATACAATGAGGATGAGTTTTGGGTTCTAACGCTGCTTGATGGATAGCCAAAAACTGTTGATAAATTCACAATATGAACTTTTAGTTTCCATAATATGAAGACAATAGTGATAAGATTATATGAGGAAAAACCAATGCTAAAGCATTTTAAATAAATTGTGGACAGTCAGATTGTGGTTTTTTCTCATCTAATCACGACGGAGTTCTAAATATAGCCTGAACTAATTAATCAAAATAGGGATAAGATTAGATTATTTATGGTAATTACTAACCCGAAGAATATCTGTAAGAGTTTATTTTACAAAGGAAACAATGAGAAATAGGAAATGGAAGCGATAGTGGGAGACGGGAAGGATGAAACAATTACATACAACTATAGTGACACTTAATAAAAATTTGACAATTAGTAACCAAGGATTTCAATTAAATTTAAATGGGAAAAAAAATAAAAAAATGATGTCGAAATTCTAAGAAACAAGTTAAGGCCAAGTATTTTTCAGTTTCTGTTTTGTTTCAACAATTCGAGTTTTGTTTTAATAATCAACGATTCTTGAATGTATGCCATGTCGCACTTCTACAAAGTTGCAATTACGAATTGGTAGAAAAGCCTAGCAGAAGACGAATCTTGTTAAAATGGATGACTCAAAGACAAGATACAGATTGCATAGATTATGCCGGAGTTTCACAATCCTTTATCCTTTGCGGAGGATATCTATTCATACTCTTATCCTTTTACTATATAGTACAATCTGATTCGTGCTTTTCGGCAAAAATATCACAAGTTCATTGGTTTCAATTCGATTGCACATTCACGAAATGGAATCACCAATTAAAGAAAGACACATTCTAGTAACGTTATCGAGTGTTCGGAGCAAACTAAATATTTCTGTAACTTCAGCGAAAGTGAGATACAGCAAAGTCAACACCGAGGACCGCCAAATATCATAAGGTGCTTTATAAGAACTTCCTTATGACAATTTGATAAAAGAAACTTTGCGATATCCTGGATTAATGGAATTAGATAATTGCTATTCCCAACATAGAACATTATGAAGGTAAAGGATATTTTATAATCCTCTATGTTGCTATGTACAACGTAAATGACATTTGAAATTAAACGTGACTTAATGTAGCATTCTTTGTACTTCTTAAATATACAATCGCAGAGGTAGTCCTCTGACTATAAAACGCTGATTCTTCTTTTTGCAATGAAAGGATATTTTCTACTTCTATTTGCTACGAAATACTTTCTGCATTCTTTTGAAGGACGTGAAGAGAGAATAGCAAAGATCCCCTCATTCCTAATGAATAAAGAAAATTAACAAATAAGAAAGTTCAAGTAATCTGCGTATGCATGAACTCCTTATTATCCTTCCATAAGTTATACGCGGGCTATAATTATGCCGCATACATTTACCGACATTTACCTTCGACTTTTTACTAACGACCCATCGGAAAAAAACACCAAATGATTGATGGAAAACAGAAATCGCTAAATGATGCGGGAATCGAATGAGATATTGGAATTTAAACCAGATGAGGAACTCCGAATGATATTTCATCCGATCCAACAAGTCGAGAGACAGACCACAGCCATTTAAATGCAAAAGATCTCAGCGTCTCAGAGATGAAACCAAGAATTAATCGCGACGCCGAAGAAGAATTAGTATTCCAATTAAAAAGGACCGGCAATGGATGCAATCATAAATAACGGAGAGGTGATGGAGAGGTGGGGTGGAGACAAAGAATGAAGAAGGGATGACAGAATACAATCGGATCGAGACAATGAGGAGAATGAATTAAGCGGGGGGATAATAAAAGTATATAAGGCAGAGTAGCGTTGCCATAGAGAGCACGGAATGGGCGTGCCGGCCAAAACGGAGGGAGGCAACGATACTTCCCCATCGACGACTCTCACTCCACCCGCGGGAAGCATTCCCAACCCGCGAACTCTCGCCCAGCCGTTCGTCCCCAGCCGTATTCATTACATACAGAGATTGCAATAGCTCCTCTAGCGACAAGAAAGGATTAAGGTTACCGGATCTCTGTCGCCTTTAAGATAAGGTATCGAATCGGAACAGAGCCGAAAACCGGAAAACCGTTGATTCAAAATGAATCCCACGAATCGCAAGGGAAGCAAATTTGTTTGTATCCAGAACGAACTCTGACTTCTTCTGTGATTAAATAACGCAGATCCGCGAGAAACTGCAGAATTCAGTACCCTAATCACAAGTTTTTTGTTATCCTTTCCTCCTTTCCGTCTTTGTCACCCGTTTTCAGCTCCTCTTTTAATTTCATCTTATCCCTCTTTTTATATCTAATACTATCAGTATCAGTATACTAATAGTATCATAGTTTCTTTTTTTTCCTTTCGATTTCTATAATTTATTTACATTTAATGTAAGACAGCTTAGTGGGAATGTATCCTGTATGTGCTCAATAAATTATTATTATTATTCTCATTAAAACCGAACTGAACCGAAAAAGGTGCTTGATTATGAACCAAAATCGAAAACCGCTATTTATTCTAGTCCGATTTATTCTATTGTTTCACATTTCAATGGACTGAATAGCTACATTTACTAAACAACATTACTAAACTTTTTGGAAATTTGGAAAATACAATTCGAACGGTCTCTCTAACGAACGTTTAGTAACTGAACTCGTATTTAAAGTATATCTTCGATGACATCATTTTTAACCTAAATTTTAATGAAATACAATGCTGTTAAAATTTATTGAAGGATCTATAAGAAGGGCTATAATGTGGGAACAAAACCGGTTCGACGATGACTGCTTGAGCGAAACCGAAAATGAGTTGAGATTTGGAAGTTTTATTAAACCAGAGTAAAAATAATTACGGCTCCATGTCCTGATTTTTACAATCCGTAACTCAGCTGTAAGAGTCATTTTTAATACTATTTTTATTCACGCGTAAACCATCCTCTCTCTCTATATTTGTCATCTAAGAGAATATTAATCGTTAGGTACTTCTGGTGTTATCTTCGTTATACACAAGTGTAAGATGAATCCTTCACAAGAATTGATTAAATTAATACATAGGTAGGAAGGCGTTGATGAAGTAAATCAACTGATTCCCAGCACATATTGCCGAAGATTCTAAACACCGAATATAAATCAAAGAAGCTGAATCAAAACTTATTTATCATATTTTAATGGATTATGTACGAGCATATATAAAGCATTTTCATCAACACAAGCATTCCTAACTTCATCAAATGGAAAGCAGTTTAAGTATAATGCTGTCGATACGATACCGCAATGTTACTGCTTCGAGCACTACAACATAAAAAGCGAAAAATTTATCCTAAAATTGTGTGTTACGAAAATTAAATGATTAGTATTGCTCTAAGGTCTGATTGTATGTACCTACGGTAGCCATCGTCTTCCTTTTTCAAGATTATCTCCTCTATTTCTTTTTGATACTCTTAGTCTTGTCCAATGAGTTAAATTTAATTTTTCGTATTTTTTCTTTTGAAGAAATTTTCAACGTTTAGATTAAAATTTCAAAATATTTCTCTAGATGTACGCATTAATAGATATTCAAGAAGATGGGATTTCCACAGTAAAATGGAATAATAAATGTCCCATTCTTACGAATTAACTTAAGAACTTTCATATAGTCCTTTGTTATGAGAGCTCTACTTCGCATTAATCCTTTATTCTTCACTATAAAGATAACTTCATCACAATCAAACCTTTCTTAAGATGCAAGTATACCTACACTAAGTCAAAATAACCTCTTAAGTTTAAGTTCGGCTACACAGATGACCCAATCACATAGGACATTCAAGGCAATAACACCTATTGATATCGTTTTCTTAAACAGTGACCTAGGGGAGATATCAAAGAGAACTTTAGCCTCTGAAAATGCACTTCAGCATCTAACAACACAGGAAATCTTACAATAAAATCGATGGTGCTGGACTTGGTGCAACTCCATGACACATAGCAAGTTGAATCAACAGATTTATTTATACTAAACCAAAAAATTAATATACCGGAAAAAGGCCATGGATCAGGTCTGACATGACCATCATGGCCTGACGATGATACCATACATAGAAACTATGGTCGTTTATTCGATATATTAACTTGTGATTATATATGAATGTATCGATTCAATTTGTATGGTGACAGAACATCTTCTCAGATTGTAAGCCCGAGATAACCCGAGGTAACCGAGATTTTTTACAGATTATTCTCCAGAAAAAAGTTGACCATAAAACCAAGTTTAACCATAAAACACGATCTTTAAAAACGTATCATGATGAAATAGGAGGTAAAAACTATTTACGACATAAGTATGAAGCATATGTTTCCAAGCAATGAAATCATTGTTCAAGGAATAAAATTGGACATAGAAAGAAGAAGGTTTTTCCCGCTAAATAAGATGTATAAAGTGCTCTCTGGTCTCCAACCGGGTTGTAACCCAACCCGGTTGGAGACCCGAGAGCACTTTATACAAAATTGGACATATTCACTAATTAAAATCTCCAAAGAATGATTTATGAATACAATGAAACATTTCTATAGTAATTTCAAGTTCTTAATGATTTTATCGGCCCAATTTAGATTATTACAGAAGTATGACTAAGTAATGTAATTAAATATTAACTACTAAGTACTGTACCTTAAATTGATGCTACCTAGTGAGATTTGGTCAAACACAGACAGAAGGGTTATAAAATTTATCAAGATGCTATAGACTACGCTAGCTATTAATTAAAAATATTTACAGATGTTGTTTTAGGCAAAGAAAGAAGGCAGCTGGAATATCACGGAATACATTAAAACGAGATATGCGTCCATTTTGTGAAATAGTGAATGGTTGCCCGTTTAGTGAAGGATGGAGTAAACCAAGATGAAAAGCTTTTCAATCATTCTGATTTTGATGGATAGATCGTGTCTCTTTTCGAATTCCTCGTGATCGCACGTGGGATTCCTGCACCCGAATCGGGTTACCTGAAGAATCAGACGTTACAAAAGCTTGACCAGCTCTGAGAAAGGACTATCTCTCGAGCAATGCGTGCTATCTCAAGGCCCATAACTCGAGCCGTGTACGGTCAACTGCCATAAACAGGAAACGTGATTGATTTGCAGGCAGAGTTTCGATTGTAGCCCATCAAATTTCAAATTTAACTTGAATGTGGGATTTCTTCACTCCGATTTCAGATACATTTGCAATCTCCTCCGACTGGTGAGATCAACGATGAAAAGACTCGAGTCTAATAAAAATTCCTTGCGTAAAGAACAATATTGAATAGTAATTTTTATTGCTTTATAATGTCCAACTAGAAATTACTTTTTTTCAACCACATTCACCAAAATTGAACGCGCTGCCCACTTAACTATCCGGAAGCCAATAAATAAATTGAGTAGAATAAAAGCATTACATTCCAATACACATACTAAGGGAATAGTTAAATATAATTATTTAAAGCTAATATAATTATCAGAGTTATATATAATTATCAGACGTTAAATTTCAAGAATGAAATATATTCTCGAGTCCAATTCTATTTACGGTTTACCAAAATTTCATAATTTTTACATGGCGACTCATCAATATTCACGATACTTTTCACGATTTCATCATGTTGAATCACTAAAAATGAAAAAAAATTGCAAAATTTTAGAAAGAAACCTTCGCCAACGACCGAGACTTTTATCTCATATTAAATAGCATTTCTTGATTTCAAAATCCAAGCATAGGGGTTTCTACAGAATCTTCATTTTCATTAACCCAAGATAATTCCTCATTTTGATCTTTCATTAAAATTAGTACATTAAAAACTATTTTTTATAAATATGCTGTAATTCAGTGAAAATTGTAACTTAAATAGCAAAATTATAAAATGTTTTCAATATCGAAATGCTTAATACGCATTTATCATTAACATAGTTTACATTCGTAATTTTGATCCATAATTAAATATGAAAACATCATCTTCATGATTATATCATTCAAAATCGGACCACCTGTCAGAAGAATTTATGTTTTAATTTGAACACCCTAAATCGATGTACTCTTGTTGCATAGAAAATTACTCACTGAAGCCGAAATAAATACGCCTTCGAAACGTTTCTCATATTCGGTTACAAAGCAAAATCAGCCTCTTCGCGAAATTAATTTGAAGACGAAAAAACTCGATATTCTCTGCAAAAACTTGTACTTCGTTACGAACAAAGATCAGCGAGGCGACTTTGCGTGGAAAAGAACAGTCGCACTTCGTTAGACACACATACGCAGTCTTTAAAAGACATTCTCTAGCGGTAAAATCGAGCGAGGAACGGAAAAAAATTAATTTTCATCCGTCAAAAAGGTTTCTTCCTTTGTGCACTCAGCGATATAGGACTCGTAAAAAAATTTGCCTAACGGGCCAAGAAATGACGTCCCCATAAAGGCCTATTATTTCAGCGTTCTCCGATTGGCCCAATCTGCAAGAGAAATGGAACCGCCTCGAGATGAGGAAAAAAGACAATCGAAAAGAACGCTGTGAGACTGTATCGACTTCATTGCATCCTTGAGATGGAGTTTAGAAGGAAGACATCTCTATTCTATCACACCATATTCTATCCTACCTTTCTCGGTACGAATTTCTCCTGAGCATCGTTAGCTCCGAATCAAATTAAGGCATATTTACGTTTCTGCGTTTTCATCTCCAATTACAGATATGAGAAAACAACCAAGGAATGAAAAAATACATTCACAAGGTACTACTTGAAGTATTTTTTCAAGTTCTGTAAATTTAACAGCATAATTTAAGTAAAGCACGCACGCAGGAATCATTTATAAGGCATTGAGAAATTTTATAACCCAAAATTTGACTGTTAAAATCTTTTACAGAACCACTACTTTTCATTAACATAAAGATTCATATAAATAAATGGGTACCGATGCTGAGTACATTCATTAAAGTACTACTCATATTCCCTTCCAGAACAGAGCGATTTTTACCTCATCTATTAATTTTTAATTTACTACATTTACCATTCATATCAACATATATGGTTGTGCATCAAGTATCAACCTAACAGTAGGCGGTAAATTCTAATATCCTTCGATCTATTACAGGTGCTTACTGATAGGCCTCAACCCTCGCAATACGGAAAATTCCCGAGATTTAAGCCCTAAATATTACTAGCTGGATTGGAGACGAGATTCTTCGGTTCGACTCTGATCTTTTGTTCTAGATAAATATAAGTTATGACCGAATTCAGTTTATGATATACTGCTTACTTTTGAAAGTTTATCAATTGAAAAAGTGTTCCTTAATAAATCAAAAACTATTTCTGGCGAAGAATACGTCCCATATTTTATGCATAAACATGAATTTGCAATATAGCACATCTTTATCATTCTTCATATTAAAAATCACAGTCATCGGTGAATTGTTTTTTCCTTAAAGATCTTTTCAGTTTGAAATTATCAACGTTCTAAATTTTATCGATTTAGTATCTCGAAAGAAAAATGGCGGCTAAACGAAAATAAAATCCAGCGAATTCCAAACTTAAAATTACTTCTCATTATAATTGTAAACTAATTTTAAAATAACAGCTGAAGGAACGGCGCAAAAATATATAAAATATATAGTAATAGTAGTCAGACGCTTTGGACACAGAATTAAGAAACCAAACAGAGTTTAAGCAATTAATGGTTTCAAATCTCTAATACATGTACCGCGTAATTCCGATTTTATTTATGGCCGTAAAACATGAAACGTTAAGCAAGTTTCCAGAGAATTAAGAGAAGTGGACTCTTTAAAAGATATCTGCATCAATTAGAAGCAACCACCAGCGCCATTACAGAAGACGCGGAACGGAGAGTAGTGATTACTTTTCTGGCGTGCGCTGAGCAAATGAAATATTAAAGCGTGCGTATTTTCGGAAATTGATTGCATACCGGAGCAGTAAATTTCCTCCATGGAGAGAGTCATTTTGTACGCAAAAGAGGAGGGAAGCGTATGAACTTGGTTATTTTCAGCCTTCGGTCACGCAAATACATAGTTCTGCTAAAATCCTTTCTACTTTCGCCGATTAACGACTCGATGTATGCGTGTATTTGCAGAGATAACACGGTGGTGTATAGCGCATGCTCTATGCACTCGGAATACACGCCCTCATTCGTCACACGAAAATATTACGCCGGCAAACAATTCGCGGAAATTTCGCTTTCAGTGTAGTCCCTCTCTGATAAAAGAGCGTAATAAAGAGCTAATTTCTTTCATTGTAACTAGCAAGACACCTACAACGGCTTTCAAAGTTTGATGAAAGTTGTCGAAATAAATAAGAAATATTTCTTACTTATTTCGACTAAATGATCACGAATAAGAATATAATTAATCTGCAAATTGTTTTATTTTAATGGTATTAATGGAGGTATTGTTTAAATCGGTGTCATACTTTCGAAGTTCTCCATTTCCATTAATGCTTTTCTGTTGATTATTATATTTGATATAATAATATTATAATAACAGATGGTGCAAATTGATGAATATCAAAACCAAAAACATGAAAAATATCGATAACATTGTGTAAAAATTGTACAATTATGATCAATATCGTGAGCGTTAATAAGAGATGGGATTAATAAATATTATAAATAACAATAAAATTCCAAAATTAAGACTAAAAAACAAAGAATAAATTCAAAAGTTCTAATTCTAATGTATTTCAAGCAAGAAATTTAGGATAGCGAGATACAACGAGCTACAGTCGCAGCTTAAGAAGATTCTAGGGAAACAAAATAAGAAGATTCTAGGGAAAGTAAAATCTTTAATGAGATATGTAGAAAATTTGGCAACATTGCTTCGTAAATTACAAGAAGTAATTAACATGAAGGCCTTCTATATAGCATGAATGATCTAGAGCCACGGATAGAAATACTGATAAAATTTCGAGCCACGAAGACAACCTACTCACTTGCTGGGATAGAAATTATTATTACGCTATACTTTATCTTGTACAACATATTCAGCACTATCTGAAGGTAACTATTACAATTGGACGGGCGAAAAAATATGATAATTCCACTTTTGAAAGAAAGAAAACAAAACTTAAAGCGAATTTAAATTGGAGTTGAGCGATAAGATAGGAAATGAGACTTGTGAACTACTTTTTGAAAAGAACAACCTTCGCTCTACCGGTTTCGTTGGTTCGGTATGAATGGTTGTGTATCAAAGAGATGTATACGGGTTTCTGGGTACACAATAACGACTGGATATGTTACAATTAAAATGTAGTAATCTTGAGCACTTGCAAGAGGCTCTTCAAAAGTTAGAGGTTATATTTCATTAGAGGACTATTTATTTAAATTAAACCCTACAATATACCACCAACAGCTTTTGACTTTAGGGTTAAGAGATCAGCGGCAAATAGTTAATATAATTGAAGATTATTAGAGAGCTTTCCATGAAAAAGATACTCTTTTTCGATAGAGAAGATTAATCTTCTTAGCGACCTGCTGTTTCTTTTAGATTTGTCCAAGTCCTTTGGCCTAGGTGAGGGTTAATAAGTTTCACATAACTTCTCATATGGAACTAAATCATTAATGGATAAAAAGCACAAGTACACGAAAATGTTCCAAGATGAGAATCGTATTTAACAAAAATGGAGGAAGAGAAAAATTTATCAACGGTCCAAACAAAATAGTCTATGTTATCTCCATTTTTAAAAACTCCTTCCCAAATTTCCAAGTCTTATGAATAAATTAGGAACATAACATGCTTAACAAAAAGAGAATAGCGTGATAGATATTTACTATTTATTTATTACTATTTATTAATATGTAAATAGCTTCATCTATATGCGATTCGCAGTTTCTAACGAATTATAGACCGCGTGATATGATTTATAACTTAGGGTTAGGAGCATAGAGTGCTTATCAAAAAAAAGAATAACGTAGGTGATTTGTATTAGTATGTAAATAACTTCATCTATCTGCGATTCGCAGTTTATAACGAATTATAAACCGCGTGACATGATTTATAAACTTCACACATCTGAAACGATCCTAAAATTTCCATATTTTCCTTCCTCGTTGGACTAACGCCGGACTTTCTAATATTACTACAACCTAAGCGAGAGAACTAGAAAACGTGCTTACAACTTTTGCTTTGGCTCACTCGGCGTCCTTGAGATACTTGACGGAGATACGGTTTAGAGGAAATAGGGATAGGCGGCCATATCTATGACACAAAACGCAATAAACACTCGGCCGAAGAGAAAGGAAAGGAAACACACGCCAAATCGATAAATTAAGAGAAAATTTCACGTCGGAATACATGTAATACTCCGGGCTCTCTAAGCTAAATCATGAGAAAGTTATATTTCACAAAAATTTACCCAGCCATGCCCGCCTTAATAGGCAA
This sequence comes from Pachydiplax longipennis, assembly GCA_036926295.1. Lineage (NCBI taxonomy): Eukaryota > Metazoa > Arthropoda > Insecta > Odonata > Libellulidae > Pachydiplax > Pachydiplax longipennis. Next base: position 37,343,276 of record JAVFKF010000009.1, on the reverse strand, counting down.
GAATTATTAAAGCGACACGATATCTTAACGGTTCCCAGAAGAGTTGTAAGACTGCGTGACTGAAAAGCAAGTCACCCAGCATTCTCCAGTTGATACATCTCATTTTCTGTCATACGTCTAGGTTTTGAGTTTCACTTTCGAAAGGTCGCGAGGCGAAAAGCGTGGGTGGTCAGCAGCGAACTTGATTTTCTAGATCAAGATCATTAACGAAATGAAAGGAGTGGAAGGTAATGCCGAGTTGAAAACAAATTTTATCCGGGGAAACGAGTTGAAATGGGGAAAAATTCCACTCGATGTAATCTTACTGCAGATACGGAGTTACCAGTCTTTTAGTGACTTTGATAGCAATTACGTGTCTCGATGGACAAGTTTAGACTTGATCGTGAACGGAGAAGGGATTCCAAACCTTCCTTTCTATCAAGTTAACTTTTAACGACTTTGTCTCAAGGATTATCAAACATATTAGCCAATCGTCAGATACGGTTACATCAGCGTGTGCTGCTTTATCACATAAAACTCGGAGGAATAAAAACACCCATACTTGAATGCATAACTACACTTTGTTATGTAATATTTCATGCCATCCGACAATCAGAAATGGGAACACAAGGTTTTGTTTGAAAAATTGAAAATATTCGGGTAACGCTAAACTTCCGTTTGGTGATACATACATTAAGGGTTAGATGTAAGAGGAGACTTTATAGACTCAATCTCGCCCTAAATGAAGTCTTTTTATTATTATTATACATGTACAGCGTAAAATAAACTTCGGTTAAACAGTCAGCAATCGGGAGATGCTATCCACGAATTATTAGATTTTTCTAGAACGTATACCGCGTCACTTTATAGCAATAAATCGAGAAAATTCAAATTAAAAATTATTCCCGCAATTCCCACGTTTCAGGGAACGGAGTCGATAATGTTGCAGGCTCAAAGACCGCCTGACAATGGCTGCGGATCTGGTTCTATTTTTAGAAATAACTGCCTGGTGAGCCAATTGAGTTCTAAGCGTTTTTTAGCATGCGTTTTGAAAGAAATTCGTTGGACGAGCGGCAACAGCCAACAAAGTTTTTGCGTTTAACTTCAAGGTCAGCGTGGTAAAAAGATGTGAGAAATGAACCAGGCAGCGAGTCGTCCAATATTTTCGACTTCCTCGCCGCTGTATATGGAGATGAATATTTAATTGAATGTATAAACTGTGCTTAAATTGTTAACAGATTAGTAGTGACTTAAGGAAATGGTACGTTGTAAAACTGTCCTCGGGGACGTAACCATCATGAGCTGAAAATATATTTATGTTAGCTTCCTATCATCTGTATAAATCATGTTTTTCTGTCTCAGTTTCATTCAACTGAGCTGAACGTTCAATTGAATATATAAATTGTACTTAAATTGGTAACAGATTGGTAGTGAATAAGGAAAATGGTACGTTGTAAACTTCAGAGACCTACCCACTATGAGCTAAAAATATATTTATGTTAGCTTACTATCTATTGTATAAAACATGCTTATCCTATCCTAGTTTCATTTAACCCTTTGTTCAAGTTTTCTCTGGCAAAAAGGTTTTCAATAGAGATAGTCCAACTCCCTCTTAATTTATTCGGACAACTAATTAATTACAAGAAATAGATAGGGAAAACCAAGTTTTTAAAATTCACAACCTTAGAACTCAAACTAAAGGTTAATACTTTGAGGTGTTTGTACAGAAAAGATATAGGACAATCAAGAAATGTACGAGATATATCATAATGCAAAAATTATTCTATGAAAAAATAATGCAATAATTACTTATACCCCTTAAAATATTCAGAACATATTCTTTAATTCCTCCTTTAGCTCCTGCTTCTTAAGCTGCCACCTCCTTAACAAGAAAAATCCTTTCACGATTAAAGAAGTTCTATTTACCGGTGACCTAGCTCGATATAAAAATTCTGATGGAAACTTCCAGAACATTCTCAGCGTACCTTCACGTAAGTAGAACACATTTGGAGAAATCAAGCGCAATAGAAGCTCGATTGCTTACAAATTGCAGCCGGCGTTGATGGTACGCGGAAACGTGACATGCTGGCCGTGAATGAAGTCTTAGTTTTCAAGGGAAAGGTTAAGGATCACCAAGACTCTTTCAGCAGACCAAGGGAGGCAACAGATAAGATAGCACGAGGCCAACGTTTTGCCAGTTAAGAGATAAAGAGGTTTGAATAATCTGTATACTAATGAAATATCCATTAATTCTTGCGAACTGTTTATATTGCCAAAATTGTCATAGTTTCTGAGCCCTTATTTTAGATCGAGGAAATACGATCATAATGACCGAGTAACCATACACAGTCATGGAATTCTAGTGAGAAAATGCTGATCTATAGCATTTATATACTCAGATCGGGAATTGATTACATAAATCTAGCTCATACATAATCTTATAAATCACTCTTTAGCTATACAATTTCACGGCAAATAAATTAACTTTTAGTTTAAAAAAAAATAAGAAATTGTAGCGACACTAGCAATCGGATTGGCAATCAATTTCTCTAGAGATTTCTACAGTTTTTTCTTAAGATTTGATCGGTAAGATTTTCCTAGTATTTTAACATTCGTTTCTCGATTCATCTTGAAGTACCCATGCCACACACATTAATTTATGTAACAGACGGAAGAAGATGGCATACTAAAATAAACCCATTCAATGAAACATCAAAATCTTTTAACGGCCTTATAATATCTAAAATACATTTCTTTGGCTATGGTGGTCCGGTCAATTTGTCCCGATAACTTCCCCAAAAGGTCACGACCTGTTGATAAGAAATATCTTTCAGCATTCAGTCGCAGACCATGTGTTAGTGTTCTTCAGCGATATTTGAGAAACAGAAACAATGATGAAACTCAAAAACAAAAATTTAGGCAGAAAACAAAACTTACTACGAACACACCCGTTTATTCAAAATAGCCTGGCTAGAAAATAAAAATTTCACAACACATGGGGAATCGGAAGCTCCTGAAATTGATTTCAGAAAAATTCGTAATCTGCAATGACATCCTCTTCGAAATTTATCACCATCAAAACTTATCAAAGCATAATTAGATTACTTGAACTTATATGGGTACTCTTCTGATATGTGGTCGACCTTCCGCAACCCTCTAGCTGACTGTTTCGTTGTGTTTTTGTTTACACTATTTTGTATGCTTGGCATTTTGATTTGAATATTAAAATTTGAAATGGTTTACTGCAGAAAATAATCCGACCAAACTTTGTCAGATGAATCACAGAGAGGTAGATCATACGCTTAAAGAATACCTTATATAAATTCCAACCATCGACTTCAACATAATAAAATCATCGTCATAAACATTCTCAGAAGAATAATGTACGATTGGAAAAATACTTGGCTATCGCTAGAGAGAGTGTCAGAGTTAATACTCGCAAATTAACGCCAAAGGACATATTTCAAGCTTGAAGAAAAAGAATGGCTCCAGACATCTACAATCTTCACACATATTGCCCTCCAAAAAATACTTCCGCAGAGAGAATAATGCCATATTACCTACTTCGACTTGGAGCATTAACGCGTCAGAAACCTCTCCCAAGGGACTTTATTTACGAAACCTCTACGGACTCCTACCTGTCTTCCACCGCTTCCTCCTCCAGGAAAAGCTAAAAACACACGACACGAGCGGCCTTAAGAGAAACTGTTATCTCCGCAACAAAAGAATTGCAGCGGAAAATATGAGGGACGTTAACAAGGAGAGAAATATGACTTGCTCTCCACGAGAATAATAGGCGAGTCCTGCCGAGGCAAAAAAGGACCGAAGACGTGTTTTTTTCAGGTTGCTCTTTCTTTCCTAACAGTAACACTTAATTGGAAGTGAAGTAACATTCTTCGAGATGTCCTCCGATTGGCAAAGGAATACTAATCATCTCTATCCTTCACAGGGATACCGGTGTTATTTTACAAAATCTAAAAGAAGTCTCCGTTCGAAACAACTCGTTCCTTTTTGAGAGCTGCAGTAGAAAAAAATATAACCACGTTATTTCTCAGAGCCGAAAAAAAATCCTCGAAAGAAAATGAGAACTCCAGTTAATAAAATCCGAGATAATGACATAAGAATTCAATATAGATGTCGTTTTCACGGCCGGTTATTAGTATTTGCAGTTTGTAAGGAAAGAGTTTCCCTGCTCAAAAAAATTGGATGTAATTTTCTAATGAATAAAACTTTTAGATGAAGATCAATTTATTACCAGAATCTCATTGACCTAAACATGGGCTATGTAAACTACAGCCAAGGAAAAATTTTAAATTACAGATTGCCTTGATGATGCCTTCGTATTTCTATGCAAAAGAATAAACAAATCTTACAACGTCCACATATTCAAGTTTTCAGAGAAATTTTTCTGTGAATGTTGTCAATTTTTTATTACTTGTTTGAACAGATTTAATTGTAATCAATCGTTTTTGGCCGTGCTTCGGGGAAAGCCATTTCATTGAATGAAATAAAGAATAACTTGGGATTTCTTGGTATTCTGTGGAAATTACCAAGTAATTCTTTATTTCATTCAACAGATTTAATTGAATAAGTTTCACCAACTATTGCTAAATTTAATTTCTTTTATGACTATGATGTTAATGTGATTGTTTGCTATAACTCGTTTTTATATCCATACGAATAAATATTCCTTCACTAATTTCTTTCTGAATAGACTACGTTAGAAAATGTAATAAAAATAAAATAGATGCTAGATAATAGATCGGGCCCACCTAGCATTTCCGAACTACTTCAGCGATCTTTCGAAACGTTTAGGTGCACCCAAAGATAAAAGATAAACGGATTAAGCATCCAATATCAGTCTAAACGAATTAACTGCAGTCGATTACCATTCCTTCTTCAATTTTCGCTACGCTGATACAAACTGCACATCACTGCTCTCTGTAGGGGCCAAAGATATACGGAATACTGCACGTATCCAACAGGAAAAGCAAATTTTTCATTTCCTTCCTATCTCCCGCTATCTTTTTGACCATCGCCACAGTCCTCACAAAGATCTCCCATAGGCGATTGGCCCATTTCGCCCACACATGCAGCCCACAACTAAACCCTGGAGGCCTCTCCTCTCCGCCCACGTGCCAATTGCGTCTCCACGGCATACACTATGGCGACCACACCCTCAATCGCCCCACCAACCAACAGCGGACAACTACACCACAAGAACCAGGTCGCCCGATGCGACAGCTCTCTCCATCTCATTCTTTACTCTCACCAAATGGCTCTCTCAAAAAGAGGCCTCTGATACTGCGATAAAAATGGAGGCGATTCTAAGGGAAAGCAATAATTCTGTGGAATGTACACCGCACATACTTTAGAATCGCCTTCGCAATAATATTCTTTGGTGTTGGGTGTCGACTTAGAAGGAGAGAGGAGAAGGTGATGGAAATTCGTCAGGAATTCCGGAAATTGTGAGAGAAAGCAGTAATATCAACTGAAAAGCGAAGCTGTTGGAGGCAAAAAGGAAAAAGAGATAAAAATTAAATTAGAACTAAAGGAATCGCAAAAGGTCAACCAATAGACAAATTACGTTTCATGTGAATTAAAAGGTTAGAAGTCCAATATATTTAGAAAAGAAACCATACGAAACGATTTATTACCGAGAGTAACAACTAGAACGCCCAATGTCCAATCAACGACAGTATTTAATATTCTTTTGAACAAGGAACAGCAGCAGGATTCGCCTCTTAAAAAATGTACGAATGAGATAACACAAAAGACTGTCCAAACGGGCCTCACGTTAAAGTAAGTAAAAGATAATATGGCTACTATAGCTGTAAAACAAAAAATGATACCCTTTATCTCAAGAAATGAACAGTACTTTCTGGTTTATTTTCTAAAACACAAGCCTTCTAAGGAAGATTCAACTGTTGCGAGGCAATAAATGCAAATCTAAGATCCAAAATATTAAAAAGTAATTGTGACAATTCAACCATGTGGTACTGACTACCAATTTTCAGGCAGAAATGATTTATAATCATAGATTATTCCATATATACTAAACATATTAGTTTCAATGATCCCAAAGCTAAAACCACAGCAAATGGACCGTCATTATAACCCTTATATTAAGGATTAAAGTGTAAAAATTATTAAATCCATAGTTTGTATATTTATACTCTACAACTTCTTTCTGTCTCATGGATTGAAAGAGTCCTATTAATGTTATTCTAGAGAGACTATGCAAAATAAAGGATTGTTATAAAAATGCATTGAATATGAGCTCTACAAGCAAACTGAGTGTACTTGCTATGTCCGCAAAACATGACGAATTTAGCAAAGCAAAAAATATTTCCTGAGGCACAAAAAGCAACGCTCAAAGATCACGAAAAGGTCTCGGAGGCAGTTTATGGCCCGGAAACATGATAAGCAACCAAAACGATGTAATAAACGTGCAGTGACAGAAGAGATGCACCGGGTGTAATGAACAAAAATAGACGATTCAGCCGAGGATATGGAATGAACAAACTGGATTCTTTATGCAAGCGAAGGAAAACTGTAAAACGTTGAAGGAAGAGGACGATTTCATTTTTGCTATAACTGAGAATATTTCTTTTTCTTCGAAGCAAAATATTTTTAGACACGATCATCCAAGCATCAACATGCATTTTAAAGAGTGATAAATGGTGAACATCCATGTTAAAAGAAAACAAAGGAGTACCAAACTACGTAACTACCATAAATCTAAATAACTGTAAAATTCAATGAAACAAGAATTTCGATTCTCATTACACCAAGTCATCATCAGAATAATGATGGATGCTGGTTCTAATGTTTTCAATGTTATTAAATTTTGTGGACTATGTTTGATTCCTACACTTAACTTTCTTGAGTATAAACATGATAAATACTGCCCATTAATGATAAAATAAAAATCGATTCTAAAGGAGGGAAGAAAACGTTAAAAGCATAAAAGTTACCTTTTTTACACTTTGGAAGGTCAGAACCTATTCTTTTCTTAACAATTACTCTCGGGGTGGGATAAAGAATTTCTCAAGAGCAGAAAGTCTACCTATCACTAAATTATTAAATATTATTCCATTCAGATTCGTTACTATTCACGCGAATTAAGCGTACTGAATTTTCGTCTTATCGAAACCAAAAATGTAGATAAGGAAATGAATAAAAAGTTCGAAATGATCTGTACAGCAACAACCTACTTCAAGAAAATAAAATGCCACAAAGACCTTCTTTGTCTTTCATTATAGAAAACAAATACTTCATTAAAAAGGTGTTTCTACCAAGGAAAAAAATTCAATTCGAAATCATACCGATACATAGGAAAATATATTTAAAAAAAATGAGTGTTGTAAGTATGAAATAAAGAGCGTTTTCACGATTTTGCTTCCTTTCCTTCAATGAAAATATTGCGACTGAGATGGCCATGAAGCGGTGATGAGAGCTACAAAGAAATTATCTTCCAAATACATATATTTCTGAAAAATGGGTAGTTAACAAGCACCTGGAGAAATACTTGAGAACGGTAAAATAATAACGTACGTAGAATTGTGTTCCTGAGATTCTATTTCTCCCCAACTAATACTAAGTTATCGTTGTCATTTAGAATTTTATTACGACTAGATGATAAGACTCATTCTTCGGAGGGCAATGAAAATAGCCCCATCGAGAAACAAACCACCATTTCCACCACCTGAGGACGCACTACTTGCTAAGTAATCCTGAAGCCGAATAAATATTAGTATACGATCATATAACGCTATCGCATAAACTTCAAAAGGCTCAGGCACTCCTTGCGGCAAACGCAAAATACTTTCACATAGCAAAACACGCAATAGAAAGAATTCCAGCCATGCCAACATAAGTATGGAATGCGTACATTCAATTACTGCAGGGAAGCACCTTCAAGTACGCGGAAGGAGATATTTTAACTATGAGGAGTACTGCTCAACCCTTTTCCGAAGAAGTGATAGAGGCCGAGCGACCTTGCGGAGAAAGACACTTTGCTAAGTGCCATCCACTGGCCTCTTTAAGACGCCTCGAGGGAGTTCGTGGCAGCGACAGCGATGCCATCTGATGGCGGTCAATGAAATATAGTCACGCGAAGGTCCTAATGAAACCCATAGCGCCACGTTATTTCGGCATCCATCGCGAAAATTTAGCGACTCCCCAAAGTAACGCCTCTTTAGTTTCTTTCTGATTTACAAGCTATGTACTTTTGCATCGTTCTTTACGACTTTTTTATTTTTGTGTTTCGAATCCACAATCCGTTTCCCTGTGATAGCAAGTGTATAACTACGCCTATGTTTTATCGCAATCCTCATAATAATAGATTATTTTATACATCATCCTTAATAATCCGTATTTTCTCTACTTTTCATACTAATAGTCACTAGGAATCTCGAATAATGCATTTTGCTTAACAACTGACATACATAGAGCACTTTCCATATACATTTTTTTGAAAAAGAATGTCTTTCATGTTGAAAAAAGTAATAATGCATATTTAGGTTCCATACTGAAATAAAATATACAACAAAGGTCACTAGTAATAAATATATCTAAGATAACCCAAGCTACCCTTGCTAAATAAGACCTTCATATCAAGCAAGAACATTCTCTGTATGCAACTGAAAAGAATGTATGAAGGATTAATTTAAAAAATTATGCACACCTTTGAGTAAATCAAATCAAATGATAGTATGGAGTGAAAAATAGATCGAAGAAGTGTTAAGGAAAAATAACATTTTTTGTCCTTTTTTGTTCTAATTTTCTTACAAGGTATGAAGTTCAAGGAAAAATATTCTCCATGAATTTAACTCATTTCCTGATATATTCACTCATCGATTCGGATTATCTTGTGTTGCAACTTAGTGAAGGATGACGGAAGACTATAAAACAGGAAAATGAGAAACTGAGGAGATGCGGAGCTTAAAGTAACTATTCATAACGCAGAACTATTAGGGTATTCAATAACGCTCGATTGACAACAATAATCTTCAAAAGATAATCAAACAGAGGCATTTAAAAAAAAGTCATCTGTAAGTAGAGTCATGACCAAGAAGGAGATAAATATGACAGTATTGTCGACTCCTTGCTAATTTCATAAAAGTAACCTCCCAATGAATTTGTAAAAAATCATTAACACCAAATACTGCATTTATTACACGTTTATAATTCACTTAATACTTCCTCTTACAATATGAATACTTTAATAAAAATATAATTAATCAGGTATTGGAAGGAAAAGGTAGAGAAGAATGTATGCAAGAATGTTGCCTTATATCAATGCGAACAATTCACAGGTGGACATTTCTATCAAAAAAGTAAATTGGTAACTGCAAGTAATGAATAAATTCTTTTTAAGGCAAAGGTTTGACCGCCGACAGCTTCCTCATTAACCCTATCTCCTTATCTATCACCTCAAACTGGAGGGGCCACAAAGAGCTTCCCTCACCTGCTTCGCATACTTTTGGATTTGACACTTATAGGACCACCTTCTTCCACCGCGGGTTTGTGGCTTTTAAGAACACAAATCCTCTCCATATCTTCTCCTTCCATCTCCTTATCTTTTGAATGCAGAAGCTTCTTTTCGAAGAGTATTGGCCGTTCATTTTGGGAGGCGGCAAACGCAAAAAGAAAGCAAGTCACAGATTTCTGTGATTTCGTGAATTAATCTGCTGACAGATTCTCCATTTCTATGTATTATATTTACTATGTTTCGAATCCTCATAGCATACTTTCTACTTAAGCCTCTACTGCTACTACTCACAGTAATATATTTATATGCGACGAATTATTTGCGATATTTATCGAGATTGATTAAACGAGAATGTTTTTTACGCCTCTATTCCCTTAAAATAACAAATAGGATCCATAACTGAAAATCGACCGCCGTAAAAGATATCATAAATAGAACAAGAGAGATACTAAAAGGTTTATCTTTTTCGTGTCGTTTCACTAAAAGTAAAACTACTGCATCAATACGGTCAAAACTCACCATTTACACGCATGACCATATATAGCTTCATGCTAAATATCAACGGTGTAAACTATAAAGGCATCAGAAATGTTCTTCTATCAGGTATGAATTCCAGCATATGTAGAGGAAGAATATAGAGAAGTATACCGTTGAGTAAAATATGAAAGATACTTTTCTTAGAAAGCGCAAATAAATTAAAGTGGGAAGAATTATTTTTATTTATACAAGCATAAATTCCCATTCTGATAAATAACAAATTTATGAAACGGTAGCAACTGTGATTCAAACTAAAACACGCATTAATCAAAGTAACGAGGCGAGAAAGCAGACTGAATAACACAGAATCATTAAGCTCACAAAAAATTAAATAGCTCTCCTATTGATTTTCGGACTTTTCCTTGTTTAACCAGTCCACATATTCATCATCTAATATTTTTCTTTTCCTCGGCATTCCTCTAATCTACGCTTCTACAGCTGCTTTCTCTTTGCTCTCTCGCCGTGGTATTTCCTACTTTACCCTAGTGTACTCAGAGATAAAAAATAATCTTCCATTTCTCCACAAAAAACCACTTCCGTCCCTTTCTTTAACCCTGGACGCTGTAGCTGAAGGGGAAAAGGGAAAGAATTAAGGTAAAAAAACACGTTGAGAGAGGAAAGATATGGGTATGGCGACCTCCGTATATATCTGTTCTCTACACCCGACTCTCGAGCATTCTCCTATCAAAACCCCCTCAGACAATGACCTCCTAAAAATCCAAGGACAGTAGGGGACACGCATAATTTTCCTTAAACCCTCCGAGTCAAGACGGAAAAATCCTTCCTCCTCCTTAAGATCTCGGCAAGGCACACCATAAGACGGACAACTGCCGTCGTCCTGCGGGACATTGAAGGGGTTTTTGGGTAGGGTTCGGACAGAAAGAAACAAGAGCGAAAAAAAATAATACGGAGACCAGATAACGCTCCGGATATATGGGACTTTTTCCCTAAGACTCACGAATCCTACATCTCTTCGGGAACTCTCACACGAACCCCCAAAAACATATAGCATAGTGACAAAGGAATACATTTGCATACATTCCCGAGGCAAATGGGCCCACCCCGAAAAAATGCATAAGACGAACAAGGGAAAAGATAAGGCTGGGGACGGAAGGGGGAGGGAAGGAAGAGATGCAATGCCATTTAAATGGTCCCCGTATTTTTCGGGGATTTATTTAAGCCCTCCGACGACACATGCACAACCTCCCGGGTTGTCAACAATCCGAAGGTTTAAAAAAGAAGGTTATTTATGGGATGGGGATCGGTGGTGCATACGAATTGCCCTAATTTCTTCGCTTCTCCGCATGCCACCTCATTCGGCTAATAAGGATTTCAACGATAGGGGGTGAAAAAACCTTATTGGTTTCTTAATGCAATGTGGAGCTCCCATTCGAAATGGAATGGACTGTAAATCCGTACCGCAAATTACACGAAACTTTCCACAGCATCTACATAAAAACTTCGGTATCCCGAGAAAGCACCTTACTATTCGTAAGAGTTAAGTCTTCAGCAAGGAGCAAGTTTCTTCAGATCCCCTTCTTAATACCATTTCCTATACACTCTTACAGCAATACCCTAAGTCTAATAATCCTAATTTTTATCTAGGTAATTCTTTTTTACCTTTTCGTGATTGTTTCCTCAAATCACTCTCTTACCATAAACATTACCACTATCGTGCAGATTCGGAACAAATATATATAAGAGATTACGAAAATCCTACGAATAAAAATTTCTCGAATTTTACTTTCATGAAAACAAGAAATTCTCTAAAAACTAATAAAACAGAAAACGATTAAAAATTATTAAGTTAAATATTAATTATAATAGAATGTAAATGAGAATAACTGGAATGTTAAAGAGAACTGTGTACTGCTCTTCCTTGGATAATGCAGATAGAATAGGAAAGCGATGGCAATTGTGAAAAGTAATTCGAATCATAGAATGCTCCTAGAGTTTATGGAAAGGTCGATAATCTTAAAAAAGCTTGTTTTTCTCTCATTGAAAGAAATGCTTTTAAAAGCTCGGGTCTATTCCAAGTTTTGTAATGCATACATCAAAAGGGCCGACTTCATTCACTTGACACCCAGAAGAATCCTCTCCATGGGCTGGAACCTAATCGTGATGAAAGACCTAGAGAGATAGATCAAATATCTTCAGGTAGTCTTAAGTCTAATCCAGATTTGGGGAACCTGCGGACTTCAGGAGTGTCCTGTTGGTTTAATATGTGGTCTCTTTTTATGAGACCGAATGCTAAATGTGGCCTTCCGATGGAAGGATGTTCCCTATTTCTGGTCTAATCGAAGGATTAATTATTCCCTGAACGATTACAACTGGCTGAAAGTTCCTGGTTGTCTTAAAATTAGTATAATATTATATCAGATTTTACGGGAAATCGATTTTTAACTTGTTAAAACATACCTAAATATGTTTTAACAAGTTAAAAATTGGGTAGTAATTTTCTAATTTTCGTTAACACTGATTGTAAAATTAGGCACCTCCTGATGATCTTCTTTTGGCTCAGGACGACTGTAATCTTTGTTACAATATATGAAAATAGGTAATATGTATGCATGGCAGAATATTGGTGGTATGAGAAGAGAAATTAATAAAATATTTAAAGTATTGTCAAAAGTGCTTCGACAGCTGAGGTCATTCCGAACATATGGGCAACCTCCAGGAATCGAACCAAGGACCGCTTTCACCAAAGAAGAACGCATTGCCAACTCGGCTATCTGAGAACACGCTTGGCTGTCTTACTGTGTGTACACGGCCATTTAAGCAGATAATTATGTGTTACAATGAAACAGTAATTCGGATACGACATATACAATCCTATCTGAAACAGTTACGTGTAAAATTATGCAACAAAATGAAACGAAATAGATGAGGACGTCTCTATTCTTAGCTCGGTTTAACGAAATATTTTCAACAAAATATGGGAAAAGAGAAGATATGTTCATTAAATAATTCACAATAATGCAAAATTTCCAACTGCGAAGTGAAATACTACCCAGACAGAATTAATGACACATCAACCTTCCAGCTCATACATCGACGAGAATCGCAAGTAGTTGATCTCATAAAAATAGCCACAGTTGACGCGAATGTGTCATATCGAGATAAAATAGTAATTGAAGAGGTTGTGAAATGCGAGATAAAACACAAGCCAGAGAAAAGCTGCATTCTGAAATACGACTCCTTCAGAGTTGATGGAAAACATGCTGCATTCACCCAAACAGAAGCGAAATTGAAGTTAACCATATAACTGCAGTGTTCTTAATAATAATAATAATTATTATTATCATTATTATTATCATTATTATTATCATTATTATTATCATTATTATTAATTTCGGCTACTTAATTTATTTTCTATTTGAGTTATTTCAATTTCAAAGTTATTAAGCAAGAATGAAAATATGGATAAAAGTATTACAAGTAATTTTTATGGAAAACTAAATCATATTTTAGAGTTTAATTTCGTGCATTTCCAAGCACTCGAGAAAGCTTGACATAGCAGTAATTCATCACAGACATTCAAACATTTGTAAGGCCAAAATATCAACTCAGAGGGATAAGGAACTATGTCCTTCCTCGAAAATTAAAGCATCTGCGTGAAAATGGGGCAAGGCTCTTCGGTGATTCATACTTGTCTAATAACGTCAGCCGGCTGGCAGTAGACGTGGTGTGAACGCACTAGCGAAATTTCTTAGAGCACCATTGATACTAGTCGACGACGTTTGGCTCCAGAAACCATTTACAAACAAAAAATCTTCTCTTTTACATTCTTCTTTACATTATAGGGATAAAAATGTTCTGAATCTCAACATAACTTCCGAGTGCGAATCTAATCATAGTCTTACTTCCGGAGATGTTAGTGATTTCTGCAAAAAAATCCTTACATATATGCATATACACATTATTTAGCCCTAACGAATATTTCTGGGTGATCTTATCTCATTTGGCCACCATCTATCAAGAATATGACATGAAAAACATACTGTGCTACTGAAAATTCTTTCCTACGCTCATTTTCATAAATCTGATACAGCCTACAGTCTACATCTGATACCATACTCTTCACAAGTAAATGGATTATTACTCTCGGGTATTTTATATTTATAACTCTTCCTCCAATTTACTTACAAATATATACAAAATCTTTATAATGAATCTTCACAACGTTTCACTGTTACTAAAGCTAATACACTAAACAATTCTTTGCGACAGTTAATTTTGTACATTATCGTCATGGATTCAATCTGAGAATTAAACTTGTCTTCTCTATCTACATTTATATGCATGGAGGACTGGTCTTCCTTGACTTCATTTATTGCCTCCTCAATTTAAGCATGCATATTTCTTTACAATATTAGAAAGTTAGGAAGTTTTCAAGCGGTCGACCTAATATTTTAATTTGCACTAATACTACGATTGTATTGAGTAAAACAAGAAATGCGATTGATTTAAATCTTTATTTCGTTCGTTAGTTCGAAGGCTTGAAGAAAGTACAAGCAAATCGCACCATTATATAGAATCATAAAATTAAACGCAAAAAAATTGGTAAACTTAGATTTCAGAGGGACTAAAACTGTGCTATAAGATTTATAGGGCCTTAATATGACACTTACTTTCATACAGAAATAGATGAATATTTACAACAAAGGATTGGAAGAATATGAAATTAATCTCAGTGAAAAACTTCAGCAGAGATAACACTCAGCCATAAAAGTATAAATTCTTTATTTTGCTAAGAGCCAGTTGAAATAAATCCTAACAAGGATGTATTTTTGAATTATTCTATACTTATACTTTTGAGTGAAATGATAGATATCCTCATCGATGAATACCTCTTTCTTTCAGTTATTACCTATGATAGAATAAAAATACTAGAAACTTGTTATTACTCCATTAAAATATTATTTTTAATAATCATGAATATTATTTATCGTAAATTGATCTGAATCTCCTGAATGAGAGCCATTAGATAACTGTGATAAAGTCAGTAAATAGCTGAATTTTTCCAAGGTTACTTTTGCTTACCTCGTTTATCCTACTTATGGTCATTTTAAGACATTGATATGAAGGCAGTAAATGAACAGAAAATCATTTATTTGGGATAATTCTAATAATGCATCCGTTATACCTCGTTTGTAATTAACATATGTACCCATAATGGTTAGGTGTAAGAGAGGTCCTAATGGGCCTAACCTCGCCGAATAAAGTTTATTATTATTATTATTATTGTTATACCTGAGACGGTATAGACAGTCTAAAAGAGTAAATTTTTCTGATATAACGAATTTATTCAAGTATTCCAAAGTATACTACATCTCTTGTAAACACAAAATATATAAACTAACCCTGTTTGTCCTCACACCCCGTCCAATTCCCTGTTTATCTCCACAGAATTCTACTTCCTCTCCAATCCTCAGACATAATCAAGCGTTCCGAGTCGTTTGAGGAATTGTCAAGAGTTCGTTAACCGTCTAATTCACCCATTTACATAGACCACTTCATCTCGATTTGAACGCCCTATATTTGTGTTTATGCGCCAATTTAGTCAATTTGACCTCGTAAAGCTCGTGTTGACGCATCCAACTCAAGAGATGATATCGTATCGTATGCAGGCGATTTATTCACGTCCCTCCCGATACAAAAACGTTAGCGGTTTAAAACGGACTCGAGACTTCAATCGCCAGCACATCCAATTCCACTTAACCGCCGCCATCTGAATGCCTGTCTTCATTCACGGGGAGACTGTCTGAATGACCGCCTTTTTTTTCTTTCTCTGTTTTCTCATCTCGACCCTCCTCTCGCATAATTCCTTCGTCCTCATTGCACCCTCGTCTCCGCTTTCGCCAATCCTTTCGTTTCCTCCTTGGACAAAGTGACGTCACCCCGTGACCTATGCTCTCTCCAGAATATGCATTCATTTAGATCGTAAATTTTTTTTTATTGGGTTGGTGCACGGCGAGGGATACCCAGTTGAAATGAATAATGTGTCACAATTATTTGCGAAATCCGTGTTCTAAGACGTATTTTGCCTTATGTTAGAAAACGGTATGAGATGTTCATTCCTGCTACCGTACGAGGGTCGTTCAATAAGTAATGCCCCATATTTTTTTCTCAGAAACTATTTGTTTAAAAATGTTAAATTTTGATGACAATATAGCTACATGAAATCGATGAATGGAATATTTTTCAATTTTCTTGTGATAGATGATAGCAGAAAATGTATCTTACAAATGAAGGAGCGGATATAAGCTATGAGAGGTCCTTCGAGCAAAGGTCAGACCGAAGCCACCTATATGATTTATAAAAATCAAAACTGGATTTATAACAAAAAATACATAAAAATAGATGCCATAAATTACTTGCTTTGCTACGGTAGGAATAAAAAATACTGAATTATAAGCAGCATTTCCATAAATAAAGAATACAATATCTTTACAGAAAACAAAGATAACAGCATTTTTAGGAAAACACCCTATTATAACCAAAATAATGATCGAAAATAACAGTTTAGAGCGAGTACCACACTAAAAATAGCTAGAATATGACATCACCTATGAAGAGGAAAAATATAACACAAATCAAACGGCTACATATCAAAGAATGTGCGGGAGCATAAGAAGGACCCTAAAATGGAAAACCACCAGAAAAACGAAAATAAAATTTTATAAAAAAAATGCTGTCCCCACTACTTTATGGTTCGGAACCTGGACGGCTAGAAAAAAGGATCTTACGCAAATCGAATAGTCTTAAATGAAATTCTACCGGTCTGTGAAGAGATATATACGCCTAGAGCACATGTAAATGAGGAAATAAGACAGGCATTAAAAGTACAATCAATGGGAGATATAGCAACAGACTAGAGAAGAAGGTGGAAGGAACATGTTAGCCGCATGGCACCAGAGAGTGTTCTTATAGTCTCCCTATAGTCTTATATTCCTAAACCCTAAAAGGTGTAGGAATATAAGACTACAGGGAGAAGAAGTGTTGGCAGAGAGAGACTATGGTGAAATCCCAAGGAAGAATAGATTTGATAAAAAAACAATTCCTAAGATGGTGAAGCCGGAACAGGCAATACGCCTAATCCTAGAAAGTTAGATAATGATGATGATTTCCATAAATTGTATGATGGATAGACTTTATATTCTCTAAGGAAATTAACTATGTAGTTTATTTTATAAACATATCACGTAGACTAACTCATTATAAAATTCTTTCCCGAAGAGAAAAACGTGCCCACGAACACTTTGTGCCTTTAAAACTTTTAAAAAATGTGGTACATTATTAAGAATACATAAACACAATCTCAATTAGGCTCTTAAACGGATAAGGCTTTCATTGCTCATTGCGCCTAATTATAAATCCTCCTCTGTACATTGTCTCTTTATTGCTCATGTCCATGATAATATGAGGACTGCTGCGGTATGTATGAATAACGATGGATAATGGTATTCATATAGGTCTCTCCTTATTGAATGCTATGAATACTCATGTGTTACTCATAGGGTCATCGTGCTGCACTTGCGTGAACCCATAGCATTATGACTCAGTGAGGAAATCAAAGGCTACCTCACTCCTCATCTTACCTAGTTACCTCATTTCGTTCTCAAAGCTTTTTGAAGGTAATGCAGATGGGTTCGAGGACAAATAGTCTCTGAACAGATGAATTTACGAAGAGGAGTCAAATTTTTTAATTGGAAAATTACAAAGCATATTAAAAAATAATTATCAAGAAATTGTAGAGATTTTCAAGCATTTTTGAAATGAAAGCCCATATCTGAATGATACTTATGTGCTCAGTAATAAATCGTTTCAGCATAAATATTTATTAATATATCTTACTAATTTGAAACAGATCTTATCCTCACAATCCCTATCTAAAAAAATATAATGAGGTGTTTGGTTGTGATCTAATGACTAAAATTTTCCATTAGTTATGAAAAATATGAACTGATATACAGCACAACATAGCTAATGGCTTCGATGGCATCTTTTTCATTAAATTGGAAACGAGTGCAAAATCCAATCCAAAAAATATATCCAATGAAAAATTTATAAAACGAAAGTATAAAATTACTACTGGCCATTGCGAAAATCTCCGCAGGAATATTAAGATGCGGCAGATGTTGTGGACATTCCTTCCAGTACGAAGTGGTTGAGAAAGTTTATCATAGTCCAGAGACAGCCAGAACTATAAACCTCTGTATTCAGATTCAGGTGTTAATTGACATTAATCTGCTGCGACAGGAAGGTCAAAAAACACTGGAATTAACATCGCGTTAACGACGGGATAATAATATATTTTTACACAGTCATGCTCATACACGTCGCAGAAAGCCTCACAGCCTGCCAAGAGCTTCTAGCAAAGCTTCGTTAATTAAACAGTTCAATGACAATGACTTCAACTTACTTACTCGTCTTAGCACTCATTTGTCAAGGGTGAAAATGCTAAATGTGAGTACGGAAATATACTGTCAACCAACTTGAGAGGGAATTCAAATCACTTTAACAAGAAATAAATGAGAGGCCAGACTTCAAATCATAACATCCGAAGTCACTACTTCTTTTAATACCTCTCCAGTCGGAATTGCATGATTACTCGTTTTTCTCCATTTACTCGATCCATCATAATAATAGACTTCCATAAATATGATACTACATCAGGTAATTTGAGTTTAAAGAGAGATAAGATGAAAGGATAATTACATAAGAAAGAAAAAATACAATATCAAGAAAGGTTATGTCTGGGTTGAGAAGTATGTGATTGCTTCAGAGCAAGCATATACGGTAATTAAATATGCACTCATGAATCTTGATTGTAGGGAAACGACGTCGCAAAAATTAACTATTCAAAATATCTATCTAATATAATAGTATATAATCTATCTAATATAATAATAATCTATAAAATAAGGCAAATTAAAATCATCAGTTACTATAACCTGATGACAGAGTAACTGGGAACAGTATTTCATTCTCCAACAAGAATAAAGGTTCCTAACGAAAAATTATACGGAGAAAGACATACGTGAGATAACTGGAGGACAGAATGATTGGTTTAAAATGGAAGGAGGCATTCAGTAGAGCTGGTTAATTTCCATCTAGCTTCTGATGTAAGAGTATAGAAGAAGGTATTGCGCCTTGATTAATTGTGGTTAATGTTAGGAGATAATATAGCAGGTGGTTTTATTTCCTAAAAAGATTTATTCCACACGTAGAACAGTATGATTCCAATTTGGAAATAAAAATATGGGAAAATCCATTTATATAATCAAAGCAGAAAATTTGTGGGTATGATTGTGTTTATCTCACAATAAAATAGAAGTCCACATCGTTTGCCCGATTTGTGCCAAACTTTGTGGAACGTTTCCCTTATAAATACATTGAGTATTTAGGCCCATTTAAAAGTAATGGAAGCAGTGATATGAAGCGGAGGAAAAGCGGATGCATGTAATATGATTTTACTTCCCTAATTGGTTACCTGTATGTTGAACAAATAATAACGAAATTTCAGGTCTTATATAGTATAGTGGTTATCTATTATTTTCGTGGTTGCAAAGTCAGGGGAAATTACTAAGACACTTATTTTACTTCCCGTTGAGAAGGGCAGTTCAGCTGCGTCATTTCATAATTTAGAGCGTGGGTGTTTAATTTCGCCCAAAACTCAAAAGACAAAACTATTTCTATAGTAATCTTAAATTCAAAGTAATCATGGTGCGAAATTGATACAAGATTCATAAGAAGAAAATTCTATAACACTAAATATTTTCATCACCATTTTATACATGCCACCTCCAAATTATGGGACCTGATAAGATTGAATATTTTCGTTTTCGATAAACTGTCCTATTTAACCAAGCTAAGACGAGAGATATTAGATTTTCTTCCGTACAAATAGGAGCACTATATTTAATCCTAGTTCTAAGCTTCCAGTTGATGACTGATTGCAACGGACAGTTCGAGTAATAGTATATTACGAATAATCATAATAATGCAGTGGTAAAGCATTCAGAGACAAGAAAGGATAAACATTATTTGATGAAATACATAGAGAGAGAAGATGGAAGAAACAGACTGAAACACTCCATAATTCAGAACCCACCATGGAAGTGATTAATGAACCACGACCAGATAGTGAAGATGAAAAGAGAACACCTGTCCTGAGGGGGGAATTTGACAGAGCTCTGAGAAAAAAGGCTCCAGGTATTGATGAAACTCCAGCTTAAAATCACAAAAATACAGGAAAATGTTAGAGAAGGAGCTGCTCATGCTAGTTTATAATATTTTTAAATCAAAATCCCGTTGAACTTGGAGTAAAATAAGGTAGTCCTCATTCCGAAGGAAAGTAAACTACATAGATGTAGAATTGGGTTTATAATAAGGTGCAATAGGCGCTAGCTGGGGGGTTCGTCTTTGGAACAGAACCGAAATTATTTAATGCTATAATGTTGACAAGGTTAAATTATTGATTAATTAATTATTTTTTAAAAGCTCCAAATCTCACTACACCATAAAATCTTACACGCCAATAGAGAAGAAAACCTAAGTTAAACAGACTACTAGATTATTCAGCAAGTAAGCTGAATAACAAAGGGAAAATTAACAAATTTGGTTCTGGGGAGTCCCAGACAGTCATGTGGGAAGCGCGTTCGAATGTAGTCCCGGGTTCAAATCCTGGTGGGAGCCCACGTGCAAAATGAACTTTAAGCAAAATTACTACTACCAATTTGTCCTGGCAGCGCAAAAATTACAGCGAGTTCAGCGCATGAGCAAAAAAGTGGACGAATGCTCACCGGTGGAAAATAAAGAATTTGATCAGCAATAAAACCCGAGGAAATGAGTAAGCAATAAGAAATTGCTTTACACCCCTTTAGTCCTCATCCCTCTTCGCTGTATGCTGGCGAAACTTGTGTGTGTCAGGGCAGACAAATGAGTTAGCTAGACGCATTTGGAATCAGTCCTGCGAGGAGTTCGTGTGGAAACACTCTGAGTCAGAAATTCTTCGGTGATGAATGAACGTGGCTAAAAGAATGCCCAAGAGGTCAGCATGAAAGGGATTTGCTGCGATGGTTAAGAAACGGAGAGAATTGATGGCGGAAGAATAATAATTCAAATGATACACGATCTGAGAAAATGAGGATTGTAAGGACGAAGGAAAGCCGACAAAAGTCAGCCTTGGTGAGATATGAAGAATTCTTAAAAAATTGGAGTGCGTTTACTCATAATGAATAGCAAAAGAATACTTTGTGTATGAATGTCAAGCTCGTGGGGACTCTACAAATGACTGGTGGATTGAAATATAAAATCAGGATGGAGAATGCTGGAGTGATTGACGCAAAGTGTTGTCATCCAGGATCTCGTCGATATCAGTAGCGGCAAATAAAGTCGTTTTAACAACAGAATTTTACAGAACATGAACGAATTTGCACTCCCTTTGGTTGCGTTGGGTTCAATTCACAGATAAAAATGGAACATAGTAATATTATAAATTACCAGTAAACAGTAGAATAGTTGAAGAATGAATTGTGGAATAATTGGAGAAAATATTACTTCAACTATACCACAATGTAATAGGTATTATGGTAGTAATAGTATATTGGTATTTTTAAGTGCTACGAAAGCTGAGGTCATTTTGCGGTATTATGGTAGGAATAATTAATTTGGTTGAAAGACGTTGATGTCCAACGTGACTGTCGCATATCAAATAATCACCAATGCATTATGCAATTACGTTTATCTTTTGGAACAATAATCGCATAAATTATTCATATAATCTTTTCATTCATGAAGTTATTTTCTGTAATAGAAGATGAAGATATTTCGATATCAATCGATTTACAACGATCAAACATAATATGGGAGAAAGAAAATATGCAGCAAGAACTAGAACTATATATCTGAAATCAGATTATAGCAGTGACTTTGAGACTTTGGAAAACATCATTCTTTCTTATTATGAAGCATACTCAACAGCATTCGAATTAAACTCATTGGAATTTAAAAAAAAATATTTAATAAAATTTGTTAACACGGTTAGTGATGATGACAACACCTGATGAAAAGATGCCATAAACCGCCAAAAATTATTTTCACGAATCTTGATTTATTTCATTACTTATGGGAGCGGTTACAAACATAGACCCAACTTATCACTAAAATATCCTAGTACATAATTAACGATTTCGCAAAAACTCGTGGTTAGGAATTATTTTTTCCTAATGCTACTCTTCGGTGATTATGTACTAGGGATTCCGGATAGGTATCTGGAGAAGGCCTTTGGTGAAAACGGTCCCAGGGTCGATTCCCAGTGGAAATACGTGCGAAATGACCTCAGCTCTTGTAAAAATTTTAGCAATACATAATAAAGCACCTCAATTAATTAAATGAAATAAGTTAATCATATAGGGTTCCCTTATAGCCTAGGGGGCAGTGTTCGCCTATGGTGAAAGCGGTCCCGGGTTCGATTCCCGGTGAGGCTCATATATGTATGAAATGACCATGGATGTCGACGCTCTTCTAACAATACTACAACTTATTCATATTTTCTGCAAGATTACAAATTTATTTCGTGACAAAATATTCATTATTTCATCATAAGGGTTAGATTGAGACCACGCATCAATACTGAACCTTCAACATACATCCAAAAGTACCTCCAATTACCAACAACAACACGCATGGTCAACGTATGCGTTCAAACGAATCGAAACCCCATTCCGTCCAATCCAGAAAAGTTCTCTTCCTGCGAGCGCGGGAAAGTGAGGCGACATTCGCCGAGGAACCATTATACAATTGGTGACACGAAGGTCAAGCAAGGAGGTCACAGTCCTCTTAAGACGATCTGTTATCCGAGAAGGAACTAATGAGCCGTGTGTGTGCGTACCACCAAAGGAGTACATTTCCCGCCGCGGACATTCTTTCCCTTGGAAGTGGTTCGACACACGCGACGAAAAAGACCCGCCCAACCCCTTTGGGCACTTTGGAACCCCTCCCTTTACTCCACTAACCCCAAACCTCCCTCCCACACACGTCCACGCACGTTTCCCCATTCCCCCCTGCAACACACGCGTCCCTCTGCGCACTTCACACAACGCACAATACGGAGGAGTTTCCCTCCTATTCCCCGCACCGCAGCCATCTTGGAAGCCACGTCACGTGATCCCACCCCGCATGACGTCATCGATCCCACTCCTACTTACGTCATGCGGGAATGTGTGAGTTTCTTTTTTTTACGAGGGATGGGGTATGTGAGAATGGGGGAGGGAATTAGTTATGAAAAGTTCATAGATGGCATGTGAGTTAGAAAGACGCGCGAAAGAAGCTGCGAGATGAGATCCACGCGCTTTCTTCACGTGCACTTTTTACGATGGGTTCAAATAATCCGATTATTAACATAAAGGATTTTACAACAAAATTCGTTGATTCACTCTCTAAGCAGAGACTTATACACCAGCGATATTTAAATTACCTGAATAAAACTGAAATTGTAGCGCTTCAGACTCATTCAGTATCAATAAATTACTTTTTACAGATAATTTCTACAATTATGGCAAGCTGCTAGAAATCACTTCCTCTATATGAATAGAGATGCATTATCTTTCTCTTTGTAGAAATTATTCTCAAGCCATAAAGGAGTAATTTAACAAAATGTGGGTTTCAGCCGAGTGGGAAATCCGAACTTACTTAAAATCGCAGTAAATTTAATGTTAAATATTCATAAACTTTTACATTATCTTCACAGTTAAGCCCATGACATCTATTTGTTGAAAAACATCGATGAAAAAAAAAATACCAGCATTCCTTTCAAAAGTGCCTCAGCTAAAATGACCCTTAAACACTTTTCAAGAATATTATAATTTTTGAGATGTTCTCCGTTTAACATACGATCAATCTTGGAATTAGTAGCAGTAATGACAGCACCTCTTCTCATTGGTAACTAAAATTAATTATTGGTAAGAGAGACAATCAATGGAATATTACTCTTTTTACTACTCTCTAACACTCTAAGATTTCCCGAAGCGTGAATTCATTTAAATATAAAAATCAGGTCTACTTGATGTTAATATTTAAATGAATTCATATTTCGGGCAGGCCTCGAGTATTAGGGCATAGTAATAAGAGTAATTATTAATATTACATTGTTTTTTTTTGAAGAAATAGTTGCCCAGCCGATACCTGAATGCTGATGTAACAACCTCATAGCTTTACTGATAATTCTTTAAGTATCACCATTTTTCATATCTTCCCAGCACAGTTTGGGACTTGTAAATGTCTTCCAAAAAAGGAAACCATAAAAAAACTCCTACAGTAGGAATCCCTCATCCTTCGGTTACCGCTTTAACAAGTGCACCCATCCTTTCCGTACGACGAAACTTAGCATAATAGCCATCCAAATTATTAGGTTGCTCTTTGCGGTCACCTCCACAACTTTCCACCTCATAATCCACTCACTTTACGAGCCGCGCATTACCGCTCCCGGATCATAAACACGACCGCGGCAAATTAACTCGGTCCGACGCCAGCGCGAAGATGAAAAGGCCGAAACAAACCGACGCGAGGAAAGAAGCTCAACCCCTTGCTAACTAACGCGCGGGAAAAGAATGAGATGGAAGCTTATGTGAAAACCTCCAAGACTCCTCAACGCTCTCCCCTCTTCAATCTCCATCCTCCAGAAAATTCCTCGGGTTCGAAATAATAATGGCCTTAGAGGGGAGTTGGAAGAGATGTGATGCTGGGGTCCCGCATACGAGATCTTTTTTTTCCTGCTGGAGAAATGGGTAGAACGGAGAAGAGGATAGAGATGCATGAAAACTAAGACGGGCAAAAGGGCTGTTGGGAGAGAGAATGTGGAGGCATGAGAAGGAATGCGGGAGAGGGGATGCCTTAAGGCCTTGTGCTGCATCTCATTCCCCGAGGCTTTGTCTCAAAAATCACAAAATCAACATGCCGACTTCGCCACTGGGGAAGGACGTTGGGAGTAGAACGTGGAACATGACCGAAAACAGAAACCGAATATACGGCTATTTTGCCGGAACCCGAACCGGAAATTTGAACGAATTGAGTTTCGATTTCAACGAATTTCCGGAAATTTTAACGAATCAACCGGATTATTCATTCTGATCCGTGAATTAACCGCATACCATTGAAATGTAATATTTATTGTTTGTCTCGTGAATCTGTAATAACACAGACTAAACAACAATTATATTTTAAAAGATGAAATCATACTTTATTATCTCTCTTTAACGCGATATTTTTCAAAAAACTAAATTACCTATAATCCGATTAAAATTTTAATAATTATCTGTAGTAAGTCATCGATATCGGATTAGGACTCCTGGAGAGCCATGCGGGCAGTGCACTCGACTTTGGTGTAAGCGGTCCCGGCTTCGATTCCCGGTGGAAGCCCATATGTGCAATAATACCTCAGCTGTCGACGCACTTTTAACAACACTACTACTACGACATCGGAGCAAAATACGATTTGAAACGAATCTCTGGTGACCACCTGAATTAAACCGAAACTGTACCGAAATTTATCATTTTCATGAAACCGGAATAAAAACAGAAACGAAAAAATTACGGTTCGATGTGATCCTCCCTTATTCGGGAGGTATTTTTTCGTGTCGGTGGTTTTAAGACGTCGGAGGATATCTTCCAAAGGACAATTCCGCCCGCGGTCCCCTGGAGATCTGTTAGGAAAGACCTCCCCGGAGATTCCACCTCGTTTTAGTCCAACACCCTCACTCCCCTAAAACTACTCGACGTTGAGGAATTTGTGTTGCGTGTGACTTTCTTATCTGCAGGCGATGCTTGAAGATTGTTTTGCCGAGGGAATTAGTGCCTCGCTGCTGAGTAGACGACCTGAAGAGCAATGAAGGGTTTAGCGCGCCCGTGGGATAATTGCCTAGAAGACATATGCATCATGACGGTAATGCGCCGCTACTTAGGATGCTGCTTTCAGCTTCCGTGGCACACATGGTGCTGATAAGTGAGCCACTGAAATTGTGTGTCAAGTTCAAGCGGATGATTATGCTTCATCTCCAGTTTAAAGGAGAAAGCAATTAAGGCTTACTGTCGGCGAAACAGATTCTAGTAGCTCTACTACAACGACAGTGTTTCCTGTTTCCTCGTTACTCGAGAGATGAAAATGCTTCTCTAATGTGCTTAAAATAATAAAATGCCAGACCATTATACTTGTGGCAAGATTCATCCACAGGAGGTGACTTGTACAGGATAAAACTGACGAATAACTGGTATACTGAGCTCAAATTTACAAAAATGAAGAGACACTGTAGATTCAATGAAAAATGAAAACTTGGTTTCATTCTTACATAGTTATCTTGAAAAAGTTAAAATTGTACCAATATTGCTGTGTTTGTAACGGCCTATTGAAGAAATCAATTATCTTGAATAAAGTTGATTAGACTGGAATAGTGAGAAAAGTAATTAACCTCTCCAATCGTTTCGACGAAATTACATCTAATTCAGAAATATGCACTACTGCAAACATGCATGCATATTCTGTTAACGACAATCTAATGCAAAACAACTAGGCAACTGATGAATACAAGTAACTGAGTAAAGAGGCAATTGAGGAAGGAGCTACTGAATTCATTTATTCAAATACATGCAATGGATTCATAAAAAAATTATGGACTTAATATGTACACGATATTAGCCGAATTTCACCTGAAAGTGGCTCTCTGAAACATGATGTCACTAAGATTTAGCAACCATTGTCAGTGACTAAGAATATTACCAGAATAACGACTAAATGAGCTCGCGACAGCACATATAAATGAATCTATGCTGCGCATATAAAGTCATCTATGAAAATGTAATTTAATATTAAAAGTGTACATATTATTGTTTACATCTGCAAGGCCAGAGCAATGCACAACCTCTAACTTAGTTGTCGAGAAAAGCGATGACTTTTCCTAGACCTGATAAACTATTATCAAACTTCAACTGATAAACTACGATCAAGTTCAATGTCTCCAATGGACTCAAGAATTTACAAAATAAAAGTAGAAAATGAAAAATAAAAAACATAAAACTTCCAGGGTAATTTAGATTATATCAGGCATTTATCTTACGAAGATCCCTATTTCATAGAAAGAAATATAACCCCATCTTAATCACACCTCACTCTACAAATCTATAGCTGATAAGTTTCTTACAATATCACGATAAAAGTCAACCCTACACAGCTGCAACACTACCACATTTATTGGAAAAAGAACAAAATAAAATTATTTATTAATAAAATCTAGCTGATCTAGAATTAATGAGATCCTATCATTACGTCATACCGCACGATAAATGGATGGACTCGATGCATGTGAGATACAGATCGAAAGGGAAAAAACACACCCAATTTATTCTTAGATAAGACTAGCGTATTGAATGTCCTCCACTAACTTGCCTATCGCGCCACTTGGCACCGCATTCTTCAAAGAGCAGAGCTTATCACTCGGCCAATAAATTTGCATTTTCATTCTCTCCCACGCAAGCGCCGTAAATAGGACTTTACGAATAAAAAATCCCACGAAGAAAAACCCGGCGTAAAAATAGCGCCAATAAATAATTGATCGTCACCTTTTATGCGGGACTCTTAACATTCCCTGATACGAATCGTCATAAAAATAACGACGGAGTGTCATAGGAAATCTTCTCTAGTCGATCAACAAGTGGGTATAATTAGGCAGATAGCGAGAGAGAGAGAAACAGCGTTCTCCATTATGCCTCCATCAAAGAAACATCAGTCATTACATCAGCCAATGGACGCCAGGGGCAATTAGTCTGCGTCAATAATGAGAAGTTTCCGTTCTTTCCTTCCGTGATTTCTGATCATTATGACTCTTAGCTCTTGTGAGAAGCGATCGATAAATAAATAAATAAATCCAATAATTTCGAAAACGCTGAGATTGAAGAAATGTCAAGGATCGTTTGATGTGAATGACGAATACATTCAACAGATAATCTCAGTATAGAAATGGAATAAAAAAATAAACTTACGATTCGCAGAAAGCGTCAACATTTTTAATAAAAATATTTCGCACCGAACTTCTTTAGCTAATTATTAAATCAGATAAAGTTATTCATAGCTCTTATATAGCTACATAGCCTATCTGATAAATCAAGATCAGATGAATCTGCACTGTTTTAAATTATAACTTTTCTCTTTTATGAAAACGAAATCAAAGTTTTAAATCAAGAACAGAATATCTTTCGTGAAATCTGCTTTGGATTACAATTTTCCTGTCAACGGCCATAAAAACTTGGTAGAAACTTGTTCTTAAATGCTCATTATCATCGCAAACTTGCGTGATAGAAGCAATTAATACCTTCTCATTCTTGTAAAAACATTCCACGATGAAAATTATTCTTGTAAAATTCAATCATAATATACTAAAACACGCTTAAGCGGACCTTAGATATCTTCCATTAAAAAAATCAGCAGCAAAAATAATTTTATATTCAATCATAAATTTCTAAAACACTCCTAAGCCGGCTTTTTATATTTTAAATATAAATTCTACAATACTGAAATTTATTAAGTCTACAATGCTGAAACGAGACAAAGTAATCACTGGCTACATTACTGACTATTGAAGGAGTAAAGAATTAATCACGAGAATCACACTTAGGAATTATGTAACCAAAAGAAATAATGCATTCCACAACTAATTAAAACATTAGATAACCTCACATGAAAAAGTGCACAAAAGCAATAGTAGTTTAACAGAGAAAGATACTGCATTGTAACTTTGGCTCTACTGTGAAAGCTTGGGGAACAAGACAAAGACTGTGAAACAAGAACAACCTAACGAAGATTTCTGACAAGTAAATATATGGCATCAATTAAAGTAAGTCTTCCGTACAAAAATCAGTCTCTCGCTCCTCTCAGATATGGCTAAGCTTCAAGTTTGCTGAGTCCATTTACTCTTCATATACCATTTCCCTCGCAATCTACACAAGATGACATTGCAGGCAGTTTTTGTGTGTGACTGATGAGGCTCTAACTCAACCCTCTTTCTCGTTTCTCACATGATAAACGATACGAAGCTTGTGCAACACTCAGCGGGTTATGTGTTTAGCCTCAAACAGAGGCACGAAAATACCAGAGTAGAGATAAGTGGAGTTTCTACGCCCACATCAAGAACAGCGCCGCGGAAAAACAGAGAAACACTTGGTAAACGGAAGAACGAAACGATTTTTTTCTGATCGCTTCAATGAGCGGTTTTCGGTACCCATAATTACACCTCGAATTATCGCGCTTGAAATGAAAGCCAAACTGATTGCAGCCATTCCTGTCGGATATCATCACTCACTTCTGTGTTCACGGAAGGCTTTTCAGATTAATAAGCCATTCTTATGAGATGCTTCTTCTCTGACATGTGTATGATAAAGGTGGTGTAGGAATCACAAATAAAATCAAAAAACCTACAGGTCCCGCATTCCAGTACTCATATCAAAGCAAATTTATTGTCGATTTAAAATTGGGAGTACTAATGAAATTATAAATTCGGGTAGCAGTCGAATAGATTATTTTATGGAGTAGGAGATGGTTCAATTTTTATATCTAGTATTCGTGGATGATGATTATGGAATACCTCCAATTCTCGATTGCATTCTTCATATTTTCTGCCCTATACATACTTAATTACTATTATTATCCAAAATAATTCTGCTACTGAGGACCCAAAGACCGTCACACGACCACCTGGTTGTCACCCTATCAGTTGTTTAACATGTTCTAATGATTTGAAAGTATCTTTCCTTTTCAACTACAGTAGTTGAAAAATAGTTCCCTAAGTATGATACCACAACCCATGAAAGTACATTTTCAAACTTGAAACGCGAAAGCTTACAATGAATCAAACCGAAAGCACCACTGCGTCTGAAAATAAATGAAAAGATCGCAAACGAAGCTATTTCACAAACACCGCTTTCGAGAAACTGCCCATCGCATCCTCCTTCCCTTATAACTAAACCACCATCTCCTCTAAGGACAATAAAAACGGATGAGTTGCAAATTATACATAAGTGGACGCCTTACCTAGGCCTCCCAAAAAATCGTTTTGCACAAGGTCACGACTGGGCGTGAAATAGGCATCGTCTTCGCCAGGAGAAAATAGCCACTAAATAATTTCGCTCCGGGTAAGAAAATGCTGAGGCAATTAAGAGGCATTATAATAACCAGGTAAAGGGAAGGAAATTATTCCCCGGCCGAGAAGTATCTCGCTATCGGTTGACAGGAACAAGTTCGCCTGCAAGGAAGGTTGTCATGGTCTCCGATGAACCGCTGCTGAAATACGACTCAGACGCCACTCAACGTCCACAGCTATTACCACAAGGTGCAGGAAGGAGGAAAAAAATCCAGAACAAACTGCAGCGGACCTCTCGTAATTACCGAAGAGGATCTCCCTAAACAATAAAGAATCGATTTAAGAAGTTAGAGGTCTTTAATTTTGGGCTAAAACTAGAATGAGACGGTAGAGAGCGGAAAACGTAATAGCCTTAAATTAATATCGGAGGAAATTCCGCAGATGATTAACGGCCTGGTGGTATGAAAAATAAACTATCACATGCTTCTGGATGCAATTAAACGTTTCGAAATCGGAACACAATAGTCTCATTAACGGCATAGTTAAGTAAACTGATTCACGAAGGGATAAAAAAGAGTAGCACATTTCTTACCTATGATGACATGCTTTGGTAGCAAATGACCGATTCATTACCACGTTCACTAACAACCTCACCTGTTGAATGCATTCATCATTATGGTACGGCTACTTACTGATATTAAATTTAACAATAATGTGTGACTTGCTTTCTGACTCATACAGCTTCTTCCTGATATGAAATCATGATTAGTTACAGGGTCACATTACCTTCACAAAATAGCCTAAATTTTGAGTAACTATTTGCAGACAATGATACTTATATTGAATTGTTACTGTATAACATTTCCTCACTATTGCCATACCTTGCCACATTGAATCAATTCTTTAAACAATTACGGTATGACTTGATTCTTAAGGTGTAATCTACAATAAGCCTACTTTTGGGGAAACAATCTTACACACAGAAACAAAAAATTCTTAATTTACATTGGTTACTGTTGTAAAAAAAACAAATAATATGCGCTAAATTAGCAGAATAATGTATTTGGAGATATTTAGCATTCTCAGAAATAAACAGAGTAGTTACGAATACAAAAATTATAAGAAACATAAAAATAGACAAGGCAAAATTGACGATTATCCTGGTAAAATTAGACACAATTCCAAAGGCAATTGCACGGAGGAAACGTTGAACCAATCTCCTCCGATACTTCGACAAAGAAGAGAAATCCCGAGAACAAGAAAGTAAACAGCCTTTCAGATGTGTTCTTTTCATCCCACGTAGCGCTTAAAACCAAACTCGAAAAGGAAATTTAATCAAACCCAATCGCAAAATATGAACCACGACGTTAACTGCAATGTGCGACCGGATATACGAGGCTCTCCATTCCACGCACGCTGAGAAAAGGTAAGTGAAAACTTAGATATATAAAAGCCGGAGAGAATTTCGGTCATAAACTTTACTTTTGATAGTTTCGCCGCGTATTTTTTATGCATTTTTTTCTCCAAAGTCTACCCAAGAACAGGTTTTTCGTCTTGCATTCCTTCGTCCTATTCCGGCCGCCGCAATATCCCCTCTCCCCCGGCACAACGGGCCCCCACAAATTATCCTGCAATCCTTCCACACGACTTTCCACTTCGCGTCAAATTTTATCTCTCGTTTTTATTTTAATTCGCCGGTGAAAATTATACACTGTGTTACATGGTGCGTCTATCGGAAACAGCTGCGCAGAAGAGGGCTATATACACATACACACCTACTGATACCATTCCCTTCGTAATTGAGTCCATCGTCTCTATTATAAATACAGAAATTTAACGTCGAATCCGTGAAACAAATTAATATTAAATTGTCCCCTGATCGGCTTCGAGAGATAAGGGGAAACTTCAAATTCTATTTTTAATTAAAGAGTCCATCTGCGGTCACTACATATAACATCACCATCTTCGGATAAATAAGGACTGATATCATGAACGCTACAAGAAGGAATCATTTGAAATTCCTTAAAACAAATATGATACAATCATTTTCTTCAAAATATTTTACCAAATGAATCTCTACCTCGTTAGCACTGTTTTCAACAAATTTCAATGAATTATGAATGAATAGCTTTTAATCAAAGCTTCAGCACAAACAAAATTTAAGTTTCGAAATTATTCTTACTGATAAATACAACGTATAAGCGCTCCAAGGTTCAGATAAATGTTCAACCTAGAATTATAATAAATCAAACATGTGATTACTAGCTACGAGTATACTTGCGTGGCATATTTTCCATGACAAAGACACTGTCTATAAAATACGATAATAAAAAGATGTATTTCTCTGATTTCCAGATGGTGTAATACAGTGAAGTCAATGTGTCTTTAGCGGAATCATTTGGACAGAGATTTTTTCCGGATAAGACGGATTTTCGCAGAACACAGGTAACGACTAAAACAGGTTTGATTGTAATATATTTCTGTAGAGGACACACTAATAATATTCGATTCAACCGAAATAAATTAAATTTACGCATGTTCAGTAAATCAAAATTTATAATGTTATAGTTACATTGGATAAAACAGTGATATCGTTTAAATTAAATTCTTCTAAAAAAATCCATAGATTTAAAAGACGGCATATATTAAAAGAGTATATAATTTTGACACTGTAACTGATATATTTTTCGACCAGGCGGATATTTGAACCACAGTATACAAATAACCAGCGATGCATTACTGCCAATTTTTTTTAAGATCAAGAACGTTCCTGTAATTTTATATTTTCTAAATAATATCCATTTCCAGCATATCTGAGTTAAAAGAAAACATTAAATTTATACTATTTCTCCT
The DNA here is from genome assembly GCA_036926295.1 of Pachydiplax longipennis. Taxonomy (NCBI): domain Eukaryota; kingdom Metazoa; phylum Arthropoda; class Insecta; order Odonata; family Libellulidae; genus Pachydiplax; species Pachydiplax longipennis. Next base: position 37,310,282 of record JAVFKF010000009.1, on the reverse strand, counting down.
CATAAGGTAGAAAAAGTAATTTATCTTAAAATTATGTTACGTTTAAATTAGAAAAAGCGTTTCATTTCATTTAATTTTTCAACTCACCAGTAGGTATTTCTGTTGGGCCACGGAGAGGAAATTCTTTCCAGAAAGCATATAAATATGGATTAAGGTACATTAAACTGCTAATTCAAAGAGTTTCACGGAATAATTTAGAAAAATTCGTGTTTCTTCAATATATTCTTACTGTTAGAAATTTTTTTACAGCTTTTAAGGCTTTTTCAAGATGTATGGATACACTAAGTAAGGAAAAAAAAACAATAATTCCGAAATTCTTCATACCTATCGCGATAGCTTCGGAGTATTACAATATATTTAGCACTTCCCCTGATAATGAAGAGTTGAGTGAAAGAAAAATATAAGATTAACTAGAGAAATAAACCTAAATTGAGATGCATTCAACGAAAAAAGAAAATTGAGAAACAAAATGACAAAGAATATGAGAAAAGATCGCAAGAATTGACTTCATGATCCGAAAAAATCGGTCGATCAACACTGAACGGAAACATGGAGCTCCGTCGTTTAAAATGAGGATTGTCTAATTTCACGTAAAGCTTGATGCTGTTTAATACATACTAGAAAAAAGGATGCTAAATCCAGGATCACAATGAAAAACTTATCCCGCCGGCTCCTCAACCTTCGTCAGAAGCATCGGTGGTTCAGTGGTAGAATGCTCGCCTGCCACGCGGGCGGCCCGGGTTCGATTCCCGGCCGATGCAACTTTTTTTTCTCTTCCTCTTACATTATTTTTTTAAGATTCATTGATGAATTTACGTATGCAAAATTTCATATTATAACTACATTTTCCTAATCCTAAAACCTCAAGAAATATAGATTAAGCTTACTAAAGGACCACAATCTTTTTGTGAATGTGATTCGTCCAGTTTAAGAGAGACGAAGCTATGAAAAACGAGAGAAGTTTCTTTTTTCTCGGTACTATCCTTGTTACGAAGTCTTACTTAAAGCCTGAACACCTTTAGCAAATAAATGTGAATCCTGGTTATATTATCCTAGTTAATTACTATTGACGCAAAGATAGAACATCTCATCCCAAAAACATATAAAATCAGCATCTCTTTCCTTGATATGGCAGCACATTAGCATACAAGAGTTATATAATTTTTAAATATGCCATTGTAAGGTTCACCTTCTCCGGTCTCTGAATCTCTAAATGACTGAAAATTCTGAGTGCGCTTTCCAGTTTCGAAAATTTGAATCTGCAACTGTTCATTCATTATTTGTGAACTTCTCAAAAATATTAGAAACTTGAATCTTTTACGGACGAAGTTATTGTAACGTATTAACGATTCCATTATAAGAACATTCCGGTCACCTTAAATGATAATAACTTTTACTATTGAATACTATCTCACGATCAGTATGATATGAACTTCATTCCCTAAGTAAGAACAAAGGTTAATAATATCTAGTGCCCGATTACACGTCTATTTCGTTGAACATCTCATTTGAGCAGACAAGGGCACTTAGAAAATCAAGAATGATCTAGTTTATAAATCACATGAATGTTCAATCTATGGATCACATTTTAGCATAATAAAGCTACGTTTACATAAATAAGAAACAGGAATACATATTCACAATGAAAATAGACAGCTGAAATTTAGAATCCTTTTTAGGACGCAAGCGACTTGCTCAATAGAAAGTAACGAATAAGAAATTGAGGGTTTAAGGGCTAAAAACAAATGACAAGAGACTGCTAAAACAATAAAAATGGTCGAGTAATTTCTTCATCCGATTTCCCTTAAGAATCCAATAAATACGCGAGAGTCGTACACTAGTCGAGTCCATTTAGTCGTGAGAATGATTAGGATGCCTCCTGTCGGCAGAACTTTTCCATCCTCCTACTTACTCCCCATAACCCTTTGCTTCCCTTCCTTCTACAAAAACCACCCCACGACATTCTACCCCGCCGCCAAACAAACTCGAGCCATTCTCTCGAAGCGAAGAAAAAACCCACCCTTCCCCATCTGCATGAGCACTCCTCCGCGCCACATATGGGCCCAGTCGAGGGAAATAAAAGAGAAGGAAAAAAGGGAACCCACTCCGTCATTTACGCAGATGGGGTGAGTCTGGGGTTATGAGGATAAGAAAGGGTTAAATGAAAGGAGGCGAGGGGCAGAGTATCCATGCGTATCTGCGCCCACAGCCGATGGAAGAAATGTCTAAGTTTCCTTCCTTTCCTTCCCAACTCGGTATTAACGAGCCGTAATCTTGGATTCTAAACCGCCTTTCATCATTCCCGCATCAATAGGTAGAAAATACATCATATGGCGGTATGAAAAGGACAATAAATGTACAGTTTGACGATCGACCGATTAGATACATGAAGTGATTCTTTGGGGTGGTATATATAAAACAAGTGAACTCCCCCATCAAAAACGACGCACCAAATTTAACATATATAAATGTATACCTAGTATTGCATTCATTGATTTCCCGATCTTCATTCTTTTACATTTCCTGATTTCATTTTCTTACATTCCTCGAGCTGCAATTCTTCACTTATCTCGATCTTCATTATTTACATTCTGCAATACACATTTGTATTCCATAGGTCTGCAATAGATCGAAATGACCTTTTGTATCGTATTCTGATCGTATATTTATCACGAGAGGATTTTCGAGTCGACTAGAGTCGAACCAAGGATACTTTGTGTAGAAAAATATCGAAATATCTTAAGTTAATGGCTCTCTAAAAATCCCCGAATTTCGTTTCTTATGTCGTCAGGAGACACGTGAAATTGATATGCGAAAATTTCTTCCATGTGTTTCTTATGGGAGTTACTGACTTCGGATGAATAAATACATACGTACCTCATGAAGATTATTATTATTATACAAGATTGCTGCCAGAGAGAACAAGAATTTCATAATTTAATGAAATATTAGTAGATTAATTAGAAATCTTTGAAGATATTTAGAGGAAAATATTTACGTGGAAGTAGTTCGCAGCGGTTACACAAATAATGTATCCAAGGATGCTGACGAGTGAACAAGTGTGTGCTGACAAAGAATTGATGACGAGTGATAGAAACTAGCGAATACTGAAAAAGAAAAAGATATCACTTCAGAATCGATTAAAACACAAGTTCACTGTATCCGCTGAACAGCATAAAATAGTCGAGTGGAGAAAAATATAATAAATATAGGCAAACAAAAACATGCCATTCTCTTGCTATTAAAATCTATTTAATTGACTAGAGCTGGCTGTTTCTATTACTCCAGATTGAGAGGATCGTTGACTTGAGTAAAAACCACGCTGAGTTACGGAGTAAGTAATTAATCCTCTTTTAAAAATGTAAGATTATATGCCAGCCCAAATATTATAACAGCTGTTAACAAATAAGTATAAAAATCATATATTACCTAACCTTATATTTTAGGAAGTAAAGCTTAACACAAGAGTGACTAACAAACAGCATTTTTGGAACATTTTCAACTAGTAAAATACCGCAGACAGTTGGCATATTTTCGAAGGATAATCTCAATCTACCTAGCAAGAGTAATTCTAAGTATGTTCACTCTTACATAAAATTTTCGCCAAAATAATTTTATTGCAAATGCATGTTCGACTGTTCAACCTTAAGAGAGAACGGAAGGATAATACTGAAGTTTTGATCAGTTAACCATCGCCATTCCTAAAACACCTGGTTATTTTGGTAACGCGAATCGAGTTTTATACCCTGATGGTAACAAATTCGTCCACCTTTTATCGTCGACGGCCAGACAGGAATAAATTCAGTACCGCAATATTTAAAGTCGAAAATCGAAATTTCCTTCATCGACACATTAGCGTTCCAATAACTCAACCAATTTAACGCCATTGTCTCCGACACGCGTAGGAAAGTTGTAATAATAAGATAACAACCGGTTCGTTCTTAATGCCTCGACTTGGCAGAGGACATCTTAAGTGGAATGATGCACCCACGACGTGACATAGTAAGAAATGCGTCTCACAGACTGGGAGGCTCCTCCAATTTTTCCCCTCCTGGAGTCTGTCTCTCACCCACACCCCGACGTCAGAATTACCCTCAAAAGACAGTGAGACCAGCAGACTACCGTTGGTGGACGTAACGCCCCAAGGGCGAAGGCAAACGTCTGAGATATGTTTTCTTTCCTTTACGGACGGCGGCGTGGGGGATGGGTGGATGTTGCTTACACGGACCAACGCAAGATGACTTCATAGCGACCAACTTTTAAAACTAACCATGGCGATGTAGTATTCAAATACTTCATCACTCAAACGTTCCATTTGGAGAGATCGATTGAACCTGTTGATTCTGATGAATGGAGCGTATTGACATCACTCAAGGGGATTTGCTTTTTATAATATTTTCCCTTAAGAGTTTTAGTCATAAATATCATAAATTGCCCTGCTAAGTACAATCAATAAATCTTTTACGATTTATGGCTAGAGTTCGATGTTTTTTGAAATAAAATGATGATGCTATGTGATAAATATAAAATGGAAGGAAAAACTTTCGTACGCCCAAAATATTTTACAAATTTCATAAACAGACAGTGGTACAGTGGTAATATATAAAAGTTGCATAGTCAGGGTCAAAATGGTGATGTAACCATACGTTCAAATTCAGCTCAGTTGCGAGCGCAAATAATGGTAAACCAGCGTGTGATCGTTTCTTTATGATAACTGAAAGTAAATATGAAGTCTTACCTACTGAAGTAATGCACCGGAGAAATTAAAAGTTGATAAATTACATTCTTAATCTGATCCGTATATCTGTTTTACCTTTCAAACTAAAATTATCTAATTCCCAATTATTAAAGGAGAGATAAATTTAAGGATTTTTCTTCCTAATAAAGACTCATTGAATTTTTACTTCGCGTATGTAAGTATATTTTTTAAAATTATCTTCAGCCAATAAAACAAACATTTTCAAATATGTATATGATTTGGTACTTTTTTGTAATCCGTCATTTTAAACTTGATGTACCAGAGAATAAAATGACACCTTCTGGGAAGATTGTAAAAGGGAAAATTTCGTATTTTTCCTTAATTCATGCAGAGAAAATTTATTGTAAATACATATCCACTCTCCAGGCTACATTAAGCATTAACCAACAATAGACTTGCACTTAATCCAGTTTACTGCAGAAACATCGCTTCAGTGAAAAAATGGAGATGACAAACCTCATTATACAAAAACAATGGTTTTGAATTAATAAGATCCGACAATGATCAACAGCGACGATTCAAATCGTCACGACCTGAGAAACGAATTAAAGTCCCACCATAGAATTCATTTGGGCACATCAAACCCATAAGCATCACTGTAAATGTGGCAGCCATGGCGAGGAACAATTTTCTGGGCCGTGGGTGGGAAATGAGGAAGGGCGGGCGTGTGGGGGCAAGCAGGAATGTTTGCGGGGGATAGAGGCGGCGTCTTCCAGGGGGTCTCCGGTGAGTGAAAGAGAATGCTCCGCCATAGAGACGCCGCGCAAAGACACGGAAAACAAAAGACGACGCCATTAAGAGCGAAAACTGATGGCGCTTAGACGAACGATGCTGGGGCAAGGTGAGCCAGTGAGATATGGACTGGAGAGTGAGTGGAAGAATGGGCAAAGAGAACGTCTCCTTAAGAGTAATGGGATGGGAGCAAATGGGGGATCCTTACACGAATTTCACTTTTTCGATTGATGTCTACGGAGCAGGCGACTACGATCCTCGTCTGGGAAAAATGATTCCGCGTGCTTGATCTTTGGCTGTTTGTTTGCGTACGCCGAGAGTTGACGCCCACATAAACGACGTCGTTGGCGGGCTTCCGCCGTCAGGAAGGGCGCTTTGCCTTAGAGTTTGCGCCAAAGTAGGCAGTTCGATGCCCACATTCACCCCGTACATTTATTACTTATCGCCCCTGTTTCCACTCGAGCAAAACGCTTTAAAAGGGGTGCGCTTTAAACGGTTATTTCATGTACTCTGAAGGCTCTACATTATTTAATTAAGCCTGCATTCACATTTACATAATCATCCCGTAAATCGTCGTTGACAGATGGCACGGAGTTCCATCACCGACATCCCTACCTACTCTAGGTTGTCCGCTTCTCTCATGATCTCCGGAGATACTACCAGAAATAAATAACTATTTTAGCGTATATTTTCTTTCACGAATGAGAAGCTAAGAATCACTCGAATATTTCGCTGTGCAATGAGCTTCTGTTTAGGGAATGAGCGCTGAAAAAATCAACTATATTATAGAATAAACGATTATGGATTCAATGACATTCCATGAACATATAGAGAGGTCGATGGAAGAATGCTATTGGGATCCACCGGGTGGTAAAAATTAATTTCCGACAAACTAGTTTGGTGGCATTATTAAGTAGCAACGGATTAATGAGGCGGTGGCGATTTAGAGAAAGTTGCCACTCGAATAATCTGTCAATAAAAATATTTATATATTATTTCTAAGCGTCCGTATTCGGTAACCAGCATTTTTCCCATCGCACCCCATCAAAACATCTAAATGGCACACCATTTTAAAAAATAACGTTCCCGCTTCCTGCTAGAAATAGACCAACAAGTGAAAAAAGCACCACTGGACCAAAAAAATCGAGTTAAAATTTGAATTAGCCCACAAAGTCTGTTACTGGATGTGTAGATTTCGCTATCTATCGAGCTATATCGAAAGACACAATTACCCCTCCCAAATACGAGGTGTGTTCAAAAAGTAAGATGACTTTTCAAATTTCGCTGGCTACGTCCGTTCGATTTTTTTATGTCATCTTGGTACACTTGTCCCGAACATCTGTACAAATTTTCAAGTGTATAGCATTTCGTACATTTCAATAACCACTTCAATCACTACCGACAAACACGCAAACGCTAAAACCTGCCTAAAAAACACACCTACGCGTATGAATCAAGTACTTCCAAATTAGTTGGGGAAATTTTTGCACGGGGCAAAAAGTCACAACTTAAAACCTGGAAGCGAAAAAAACTGTTAAGAGACAACTTCGGAGTAAAACTTCAAACAAGAAGCAATGAAGACCACGATACCATAGTGAAGGGATAAGGGATACATAAATACACTTATTCTTCCATTCTATTCCATACGCAATGGAATCATCAGATACAAACGAGCATAAAATTAGAGCTGAAAATAGTAATGTTAAAATAAAGAATTTGAATAGGCATTTTCCCTACTTTCGGAGGAAAACCGTTCTTTAAAAAACTGAGGAAGTATAGAAGAACAAAATTCGGAGACAATTCCGAAATACGCTCACAATGGCGCAAGAATCAAAAGAACTTCCCGCTGGGCTGCGGTCGAAAGAAAGCCGATTTGATCCTCATCGATACCGACGCGACCATTAGAGATGGGCCACCGAGTGACGCAGATCGGCACCACTTTTTTATACTTCGTTAATCCCTGTACCCGGCGGTGGAAGCGAGGAGGTCTCCGATGGCGCGAAAGTGCATAGGGTGGGCACAGATAAAAGACTACTGATTTCCATTAGAGAACACTTCATTTGGAGCAGCCGCTGTCCTCCTTCATTTGCATACGTAAGTCAGACTTTCCTGTCATTCGACTTGGACCACCGACGATAGATCACGGATGTTTCAGCCACTTAAGCTGTCGACGTCAAGCAACGGATGGAACCGAGGAAAATACAAGAGACACCGAAACGGATTACGTAAGAATGATGTAACGAAATTGATGAAAATGTGTTTCTAGTTAGAGTATAATGTTAATAGAAGTCTTTTATGATTGGTGATATGGTAAAAAATTAGCGGGAAATCCATCCTAAGTCTAAATTTCACGAAAAGTCGAAGAAGCGTTGTTGGAAAATAATTGCTAATAAAGGCAGTTAATTATGGTCGGCTTCTCTCAATAAATTAGAGAACCTGACAGATTATTTTTACGAAGGCAGGTTCTTAATCCATCCACGGCCATACCCCAACTTGCTGTTTGTGGGGTATTAGAAAAATGTAATCCTGTTGAATGGTTATGTGGCATTGACGATGCTGATTTCCTTATCTAACTTTTAAGTATAAATCTTAAATTTTATCTGGCTTCTGATAAAACTTGTATGTAAAATGAATAGAACTTTGTTAATAATAATAATAATAATAATAATAAATCGTCTTTATTCGGGCGAGATTGAGACTGAAAAGTCTCTTCTTACATCTAACCCTTCGTCAATTTGAAAGAAAGAGATAGCAGAAAAAAAAGTGCACAGAAGAAATGTATATTGTGGGCTTAAAAACCTAGGATAGGAAAAATAGCCCACAGCAGGAAAACACCCCAGAAGAGGATGTGAAAAACCTGCGAAACCTACAGATAGATAAGAAACTGAAATTTATAGAAAAGGCTGGAATCAAAAAGCAAGGAACATATTCACACTTCAAACTGCATATAAAAATAGTCCATAAATAATAACAGTTAGTAAAAGGATAACATGAGATAATAGGTAGGCGAAAAAGTGGTTGTAATCCTTACAACAAGTAACTTAATTCCCAGGAAATATTAATGACTTATATCTTAAAAACGAGATCATTTTCACATCAAAGCTCTACGCTGTGCGGCTCCAACGGCAATAAGAATCACCCCTTACAATGATGACCGTGTAAAAAGGCAATTCACCACATAAAGCATCGCTTCTCATCCTTTCCCCCCTCCCTTTCACTTTTACCTGCTGATGCGAGACAAATTTCGCGGTACTTAAATTATACGTTTCTTTTCTCAAATGAAGATGAATGAAGAATTCCAATCATAAATTTTGAAGAATATACTTGCAAATTCGAAAAAAACAACAAAAATAAAAAAGTATATTTTTAAAGTCCAAATTCAAACGTATAGGAATATCTAAAAATTAAGGGGAACGCTAAGAATTACCTTGAGATACACAGGCTAAAAATTTCAAACTTAAGGAATACAATGGCCAAAATTGACCTGTATAGAAATTTCACGATGTAGATTTTATATCACTTTAATTTGCCAAGTATGTATGTATTTTGTCCTTTCCAGTTCTGTGAGTTTACAACGATGGAACTATTTCTTTATTCTGGATTTTATTTCTTTTGGAAACAAAGAATTTAACAAAACTGTACGGAAATCTTTTAGTGCCCTAATTGTGACTGAAGTTAAAAATTAGGTGATCTTCTTTGCGTTTATACCCGGTGGAGTACATTTATTAGAATTGAATACTCTAATTCATAATTGACAACGTGACGAATGGAGGCCGACCATCTGGAAGCATGTCGAAATACATTGATTCTATAAAACGCCCAAAAAGTTTCCCTGTAACAGTTTCCCTTTAGAACTTAAATTAACCAACACTTTGCCTTCACTTCTATCCCCAAGAAGAAAAACACCTGCTGTTTCCTTTGATACATAATCCCGCTGCTCCTTTTAAGCGCTTAAGAAACTCAGCAAGTATCTCTACATTGCGTGAGACTAAGTGCGTGCATTTTAGCTAATCATTGAGGAGGTCATACGATTTCCATGTATCGCCGACGGACTAAAATATCCAACATGAATTACTTATTCCTGAAGAGCTATCTGTTGCACTCAATAAATGCTTTCAGTAAATATTGAATAAGCGGTGAAAGCAATTATCAGCTTAAAAGAAGAAAATAACCCAAAAAAAACATTAAAAGCAGACTTAGCTTTCGTAAAAATTATCAGGCTCTATTTACAGAATAACGTGTGATATAATTCGGAACTCAAATGATTTTAGGCGACATTTAACCATCTGAGATTGTGTTCCTTACAGACGCGTGGTTGGAAAAATTAATGCCAACAGAAGGCAAACAGACATTCGCAATTTTTTCCAAGAAAAAATTCTCAGAAGAAATTCTTATCTCATGACGTAATAAAAATAGATAAACAAGTTCTCTTCCGGTTGCAGATGGATAAAAGCAGCCCCGCTGGGTCCCAACACAAACCACTTAAATTTATGAAATAAAAAAAAGAAATTAATCTTGTTGAATGAACCGTAAATGATGATCCTATTCTCGAGCTAAAATTAAAAGGGGATTTCTACGAGCGGCAATGCACTGTGAATTAATGCTGCCTCTAATTTTAAACCTAAACTTAAGTTAAAAAATTAATTCCTAGATTAAACCGCTAAATTAATAAAGAAATTTTCCATTTTACCACAAAACTAGAATTTCAATTATCAATCGAATCATTAAATCCTTGAATATTTTTTCTAAGATTACTAATTATCTCCTAATTCGGGGATCCCCTAACAACAGTTAGAGACATATTTATACCTTGCCCGCGAATTGTGTGGATGTTATACTCTGAAAACTCTCACGATGAGACCAGAAAAGTTCCTACCTGGATATTGCTGATTATCTTAATGAAAAATCAATTAATTGCATGTCCTTATTGAAAAGCATAATTCATCCCTTGATTTCACTTAAGGTTCTAAATATGACTGAATAAGCCTCCGTAAAAATAATGTATCAGAGGAATGAACATTTCCGCTGAGCAAGTATATTCATGGATATTACTTATTCGCACATCCTTTTCGTGAAAATATAATTTATTTCATCAACTTCCGTTGACTTAAATATCTTGTCTTCCGTTAGAAGAAGCACATATTTAAGGCACAAAGAAATAACTAATTATTATAAATTTATACAACCGTGTAACGATGATAAAAAAACACCTCATTTACTAAAACTTCGTTTGTTCGTTATTCGTTCTTTTTTATGCTTTATATAACTGTTTACTTGTTGATTTTTTATTGACGTTTATCGTCTACTCTAATTGGTCTCGTCCTCTATGTTGATGCTTGTTTAATAAATAAATAAATCTGAAAGTACAGCAAGAGCAGAAGATCCCCAGAAATAACCTTCTGCGGAAAATTTGGTGGCACTAACATTTGGAGGACCAACTCCCGCTCTGATTTAAGACCATTTCAAACCTCAGCAGCGGCAAAAGTTAGAAGAGGACCGGGTTAACTCAACGAGGGCCTCAAGCACGGCAGCGAATGGTATGCAGAGCATGGAAACTAGAGCATATGTTTCGCGTATGCAAAGAAGAGAGCAGGAGGAGGTCGAATCGGCCATAGAAAAGTTGTGCCCAGGTGCGGATCCATGGAGATACGCGGAGGTGGGGGAGAACACGGAAGAAGCAAAATAATAAAGATCCAAAGAGAGAGAGAGGCATGCAAACTAGGCAAAAGAGGGGGACGAGGGAGTGGCTGGTGAGGTATTCGATTGTGCCGGGGCGGGGTCGACGCCCCCCTCCCGAAAAATCCAACCCGAAAGGGTGCGGGTAAGATCTCCATTCTACGCTATAGGAAGTATCGGGGCCCCGTGGGAGAGCCCTCGGCTAGAGCGCGGAAGGTAGACGCATCGGTTTAACCGCATTTGCATGACGCTGTCAGACAAAAGAAGATTATGCTCCGCGAACGGAATAACTCAGGTAAAACGGTGCCGAGGTTCGCTTTTTGGGGAAGGCTGGCGTTGTAATTGGCAAAAGGGTTTACCTAACCTTTCGGCTACTGAGCAAACTTCCGAAGGTTTGGAAAGGATTGCTCTGAATGAATCGAATCTCACATGAGGAACTCCTTCGTAAATTGGTTGGTATATAAAAAAGGGTAGACTACCAACAAGGTGGGAACAAGGCCAGAGTACGTTATTTTCGTAAAATAGACAGGTATGGCGAAGAGAAAGTTATAAATAAATTGAACTGAAGTTCACAGGCATGTGAAAATGCTGAAAGACAGCTAAAAATAAATTCAAAAGGTAAGATACTCCTGGTGCAACCAGGAGTATCTTTTTTATATATTTATATTGTTTTTTCTTCTGGTATCATAATTGTGGTTGCGTTCGTCCATTGACCAAGCAGAGAATGAAACGTAGTACCTAGACCAATTTGATAAAAACATAAATGAAATGGCATATTTTCTAACGAGCGAATAACAACATAATAATTTTTAGTTGCGTTTAACATAATAATTGTTTAGACGAGTTGTGAGCTTTCAAACAGGTAAACCTTTAAATCTCTTTGAGATTGAAAATATTTTTCAGGTTATGTAACTACAGAAAATATTTCGTATTCGGAATCAAATATTAATCAAAATGGATACAAACACTGAAGACATTCTTAGAGTTAATTACATCATATCCGTAACTATAGTACTGCATTATGAGAAGAAAACTGACTTGGTTATTTCTAAAATCTTAGCGCACATCACCACTGTTAGAATTCTTTCGCACCGATGTAAGGCTAAAGAATATGACTCTAATAACAGACACGTTTCGTCTTCGTTAAAATAGCTTTTAATTATGAGGTTACGAGCAATTCAATTCCATACCCTTTTTTCGGTTACTTCTATCAGCAAGAAAAATTTTTTGTACTTTTTCCACAAATTAATTTTATTATAAACATAAGACTGTAAAACACACACGACTAGTTTCGGAGATTGATCTCCATCATCAAGTTGATGATGATGGAGATTGAACTTGATGATGGAGATCAATCTCCGAAACTAGTCGTGTGTGTTTTACAGTCTTATGTTTATAATAAAATTAATTCGTGGAAAAAGTACAAAAATTTTTTCTTGCTGATTATGGAATATTTCCACAAGACAACGCCTGAAACTGTGAATTTTATACTTCTAACTAATTGTAAATTGTACTCTTGCATTCTTTTATTTATTATGAGTAGAATTTACTTATGTATGAGCCGATATTTTTTGTTTTGTATTTCTTTTGCTCTTACGGGACTTTTAAGGCCCAGAGCACAATAAAATTTATTATTAATAATATTACCTTTAAACACGTCGCATCAACATATCCGAAATCATAACGCGACAGAAAAAGACCGAAACTAAATCAGCAATTTCAGCAAACAAACCTCAAATTGGCGAGATAAAAAAAGACGCATGACAATCGTAACGATCGCTGAGCAACGAAACATCGGAGATATCCAAACCACCGGATTCTGCAAGCTTCGGGACCGAAGAAAATTCCGGAAAAAAGTAAATATAATGGGACGGAAGATCGGAAATTGCCTTTATTTGTGCGCCTCCGCGGATGTATACAGCCCCATCTTCGGCCAAATAACACGGGGGGTTTTTGGAAGTGGGAAAAAATGACGCCGCCTAAGGAAGAGGAAGAAAAATCTCGACTGGAGCAACCTTCCCTCCTCCTACCACCAGGGGGCATCCCTCACCTGTCCGACCCATTACTCCTCTCCCAAATCAACCCTTTCCCTCAAAATCCACGCCCCCTTCCCTCATCTGCATACGGGACGGGCCTCCCGGCAACCGTGGGAAGGAATCACAGGGAAAGTGAATAGCGAGGGAAAATGGGCAAAGCGGGAGAAAGAAACGATACTCTGGATGGCTTGCACGGAAAGATGGAATAATGGGGAGTGTTTCTAAAGTACCAACCGGGTTTTGATGCTTGGATAGCGGGAAGGGTGCTCATCTTTCCCGAGCGAGTTCGATTGCCTTGGTTTTCGGCGGTCGGACTCGATGAGACGCTTTGTAAACTGCTAATGTGGATCCCGAGACCTCATGAGAAACCTTCCACCGGTATCGAAACGGAATTAGGGGCTCCATGGAATAAGTCTATGGAATTTTGCAGTTTCATTTTGATCCTCCGGAGCGAGATTACTACGCTGGCAGTTTGGAAACCGAATTAGCATAACCAGAGCACCCTTATAGTTGTAACGTACAACTACGAAGTGTCAACGGTAGATCATGAGAATAGTCAGACTTCTCTTGCGTGATTCGGAGGGTTTGTTCGATAACACGTCGCTACTTCACATGCAGAACTGTCACAGGTTCCAGTAAGGGTTTCAGCAAAAGGCTATGATAAAGCGTACAGTGAAATCCTTCGAACTCGAGTTGGTAATGATATTTAACTGATAGGTTCCTTAAGTAGAAGAAAAAAATTTGAAATTCACACTTAGATTTATATATAATAATTTCCCGTAAAAATCGAATCACCAAATAAATGAAGAGGAAAAAGTTTAAATTTTTATAATATTAGCATACTCTTACGAGATGTAGGTTTTCAAGTTCATAAAATCTGGTTTTCACAATCGTAAAACTTATTTCCTTATTTAGCTGGGTATCATTCTGACATTTGCATAAAAAAAGGGAACGATTAAGCATTATTCACTACCTTGCTATAGTATATTCAGCTAATATTTCTTCCTAACCTTCAAATCTTTGACCTTCATTCCCAATTACCTCATTCCGATTTTAGCACCGCATACCAAAACATGCATGTTTCTACGCAAAAATCGACAAGTTTACATATAATACTTTTTATTCTTCATTTCTGAACTGAATCATCATGATTTGGCCTGGTGTTATGTACTATTTATGTAAAAAGTTATCGATGATAAAATTTTCTTTTAATCGGGCTAACCTTGTCACGCTGTATATCCCATCATTTTTTGCTTGTGATGATTCCTTCACGTTCATAGCTACATACGAATCACTTCTAAGAGTGAGTACAACGATGCATCGGTAACTTAAAAAATAACAAGTAAGCGAAACAAGCGAATAATTTTATCAACCTAAGCTGATGGAATGAACGTCACTAATGATCAAATCGGAGTAAAATAGTGTATCATTTTAATGACAAGGAAACTGACATTAAGTCTTTGGTAGGATCAAAAACATACCAAAGTAACAAAAACTATGCTGAATTAAAATGGAGCTGTTCGATGGAACATCTTAGACTTTCCCTCGCATTAAGATAGAAGACGAAAAATATTTTACAATCTTCATCTTAATATGTGAAATGAGGTATTAAAAAAAAATTTTCAACGAAAAACCAAACTCTTCCAGGATATATATTACATTATGTATTGCGACGGCAAGAGGATGATTTCCCAAATCCTGGTCGCGATGACTTTCGCTAGAATTTGAAACGTCGGACAACGAACTTGAAGAAAGAAATGAACAAAACATAAATGGGTACTCACCGTGACATCCTTGCTGGCGGGCGGCTGATAGTAGTAGAGTTTTTGTAGATCCTGGTAAATGTCAGCTTTCGGATAAAGTCCTCTGAACGGATCCCTTGTGCTGAAGAAGTCGAGATCGATGTCTAAAATATAAGAGGTCTCTGAAGATGGTATGTGATTTCGAAGCAGCGATGACAGCTTCTCAGCGGAGATGTCCTCCTAAAGACGTGTAGAATGGAAGAACGGCTGTTAGGAAACTCCAAGATAAAGTAATTGAAACTGACAGAACGGAAAAATAATGCAGATCCTAAAAATAGTTTATAGTATCTAAATTCCATCTTAGGTTAGTTCTCACATCAGTAAAATGAGATATCATTTGAAAAGAAAATTTCAATTTTTTTAGATTTTTTTTTTGATCAGTCATTTCATAACACTTCCATGGACTACGTAGAAATGGAAATTCCAGCGGGTTACCGATTTCTACATCAAACGGCCAGTTCCATGCATAAATAATTAGCTTCCTTTACGTCAGTGCATCATTATTAATACACAGAACAGGTATAAAAATAGCTATTAATTTCATATTTCTTACGTCTTACTTCGACAGGTTTAGCCGCTCTTTTAGCTATATCTTAATTTAATGGGAACTGTCTTCATAAAAATAAGAAAAGATTCATATTCCAATCTTACGTTTCATAAGCGATAATGTTAATAATGTTACGCTGTCTCATACTCATATCATATGCTTAGTATGCAATTGGCAACCAAATTTCCAGAAAGATCTTTAATCTAAAAAAAACAATTTCTTCTTAATAATGACGGTAAGGGCTACCTCAGAATAAGACAACTAGAGAATAGTTCTTTTTTTTCAATTAATATAAATCAGCATTCTCCATGATTTAATGTCGCCTTTATTAGAGGCACTGAAGCGTAACATAGAATAAAAACGACAAAAGCAACTTCTTCACTCCTATAATTAACGTAAAATCTTACGGTCAAATGAAAACTGAATATAAACTACTTATGAATCCGTTCCAAAAATAAATCCAAGCCGCAAGTTGGATTTATTATCTAAAAAGTAAGAATTCGATGAGAAAGAGGGAGAGGAAACGGTGGAACAAGAAACAAAAAATAGCGGAACTTCACATAAATTTAGAAAGCGAACATTATGGCACACCGAAACATTTTGTTTTAAACGACGGAAGGACAGCTTTCATAAATTTTGTTTAGAATGCCGATTATCGCAATTGCATTTTCTAAGCCAAATTCGAGTTTTACAAATACAGAAGAGTAAATAGAACGGCAATATTTTCTGTGGCCTTTTAAACAAAGGAAACTGAAACAATTGAGAACTCAATGAATACTTTTCATAAATGAATGGATATAATTCATGAATAATTTATTCCATTAAGCCGTTATTAATAAGTACTTATCCAGGGACAGATTTTCTATTCGGTGCTAGTACTAGTTGATGACTTCGCCGTTAATTAAACTCAATATATTACGATTTACCTATTTTTAATGATTAATAACCTCTTGTTGGGTTCTCAAAGTAATCATTACGCCTAGTGCCTCTTGAAACCCGCCCCTGGACTTATCTAATAATCTTACAATTACATACATACATTCGATATCAATTTACTGATATTTTAAAAATATTTTATCTAACAATTTGGGCCTACTTAAAAAAAATCAGACGTGAATCAAAACGGTATCATCATGCATTATTATATTATAAATATAATATTTCATTCTCAAAATCATCAATTTAATGCATGAAATAAAAGTTGATTAATCCTTTAAGAATATCGATTTAGACGTTCTATAAATCCTAATGTAAAATCGGGAAATCTCATTCAAATACACTTCTCTCATCAAAAAATTATTTCCACGTCATTCTTAACGCAAATTGATTAAAAGAACTTATAAGGTTCAAGCCTGTTCGAGTAATTGGGAGTACTTTCTCTCGAAGGACAGCCTTCATACTCTCCCTTGTTCTTAAGCGTATGAATCCTGCATCCTTCCACCATCCAGATAACAAAAATAGGACTCAACGCTCAAGAGCCATAAATCTCCGTTCGCTTCACTTAGTCTAAGACAAGACGCCCACAGGTTTAAACCGACGTTAAAATATTACATTGATAATTAAAACCCATACTCCATGCACATGCGCGTCGATTGCCTCAAAAAACTCCCCTTGGAAACCGTTTATTTTTCCCTAATTGTTACCCTGTCGGTGCGCACGAAAGTGATTCGCCGCGAGTTCCTTCGAATCGGCCATAAATCCAACGCGCTATGACCGACACGGCATCGACAAAAACACAGGAAGTGGAAAGTAATGGAGTTCCACCTCAATGCTGCCAATTTCCTCTCGGCCCCACCCTCTTTGTCGAGTCTCCGAGCGTGGGCCCATATTTCCCGAATGGGTTATGAGCGGAGTGATAACTGCCGCAGCGTCGGAAGAAAAAAAATTAAATAAAAAACTCAGGTGCACCCTGTATACTAACCGACTTGGGTACGACACTCGCGTCCATATTACAGTACACAACCCAACTCTTTAAGCACGCACATCCGGAGTCCCCCCACCCAATCTTCGAATTCCTCCACATCGTCCCCTCCCACTGCCCCACCCACTACATCCCCCTCCCTCGCATATCACGTGCGACGCCCAAAGATTCCACAATCACTTATTGTATGCAAATAAGCGAGGACACCACAATCTCTCGCCTATCCACGCTTCTTTTCCCCTCTTCAAAGAACTCTCCCCATATCCGTACGCCAGGTGTCAGCACAATTTCACCTAAGGAAAGGGTCGAGATCGTAAGTTACGTGTCGCGCCTCGGGGAGATATTCTTCTTTTTTTAAGGGAAATGAATGTGGACTGATGCTGACATTGGGTCAATTGAGGCCCGATGCGAAGGGACGGCACGCATATTACTGTACGCCGCAGCAGTGTCTTTGTGTGACAAAAGATGGAGAAAAACCGACTAAAAAAAATAGGGCCAAAGAAATTCCTCTTATAAGGAATTATGTATAATAAAATTTACCCAAAATAGCTAAAACGAATAATAAGTAAGCTAGAGCTAGTAATAATAACAAACTAGTAATAATAATATTAAAGCTAGTACTAATAGTTAGAAAGCTAGAACAAATTCTACAAATGACCTTGTATTTGCGGTACTAAACGGCATTCAATATAATTACTTGAAATGAGGTAATAATTTACAACGTAAATAGTGGATAATATTTTCGATCATATGGAATGAAGAAAATTTTACTACACTAAAAATATAAAAATATAGAAATACGCTAAAAATAGCTTTCTAATAAAAATATAGATGTAACAACAACCTGTTACGATGATTTGAAACTACCTAAAATAAAATTCGTTCAGATAATGAGGAAATAGACGTACTCCAATAATCAAACTACTCGACGGATAGTTACAAATACCAGTATGATGATAAATCATTGGAAAAAATATTTATTGAAATTCAAAAATTAAAACATATCCAGGATCATCAATTTATAGTCTTAAGTTTTAATCCTAATCACAATAAGAAAGATATAACTCACTTTTTTCGCACAAATTATATTACGAAGATACTGTACCAATAATTAATTTGATCACGATTTTATAAGGCAAAATATTCATGGAGAATTTACTTTAAAGAAAAAAACCTAGATATTCTTCGTTAAAAGTGACCAACGAGGTTGGAAGGAAGAACACAAAATAATTCTCATACAAATACTATTTTAAAACTTTTAAATTTGAGTAATGATAGAAAGTTTTGTTAAAATGTTCTTGAAAATCACCTTAAGCTTGAGCTCCCGATATTCGTAAAAAGGTTAAGTGCCACCAACCGAAATAGACACACATTTGAGAATTGTAAAACGCTCCTAATATGCAAAATATTTCTCCACGCGTGTGAAAAATATTGTCATTACAGAACCATTTCTCCTCCAGTATATGTAATGAAACCAGGAAAAACGTAGAAAATTATATAATCATAAATGGGGCGGGGGTTTTGATATATTCTATAACACACCTTAAAGGAACTCGGCGCTTAGAAATTGTTATATAAATTTGCCAATTATCAAAAATAAAATACCTCCTCGTAAATAGCCGAGTCGCATGCTGCACAGCCGTAAATGTTCGAGGGAAAAGAACCTGGAAGCCTAATCCCCGAATTTCACATTTCTCCGGAGAAAGGAAAGTATAGCGAGGTGTCATTCTAGGATACGAAAGGCAACGGTCAGATCAGCCAGTAAATTGTAAGCGTGACCTTTAGCAATAGAGAAAGAAGGATTTTAAGTCTGGCGAAACCGGCAGGATTATGGCAGTGGTATCGTAGCGGCACCTAACGGGTGCCCTTGCGTGAAGAACGACGTCGGGCACGCGGTGCGTGACTAGAGCTCGGGTCGGCTCCTGTGTCGAAATTCGTACTCAAAGGGATGAAAATTTCCAAATAACTTCGTAGCAAACACTTAAAAGGCATTTCGTGTCCGGCTGATCGTTTGCAGATAAAATAAAGGAGAGAAAGGAAGAAAGTTTCCAGAAATTATTGCATATTTTTCGGAGATTACAAGCGCCGTTTTTTATCAGGCTCAAACTCTTAAATAAATAACGAAATTATGGGTGTGTATTATTAAAAGTAATGGAAAGTGACGCGTTAACGTAAAATTTTCGGGTAGTAATGCCGCTCAAAAGAGGGATATTAAGTTGACGATTCTTTTAGGGTATTCTCCTCTAATATGAGCAAACTTACGTAGCCGAATGCGCTTCTTAACACCTGCCACCTGTGTAATCACTTTTACTGATAGGAGAAAATTAAATGAATATCAAAAAGAATTGTCAAAATCTATTACTATTTACTTGACAAATTCGGATAAGTAAGCGAATCCAATATATATTTACGTAATATTTTTAAAATATGAAAATTCTACTCAACATACCAATTGCAAAAGCTTAAATGGTCAAAAGCAACACTTGACTGAACGGCTACTAACCTTAAGAGACAAGCGTTTAATGCACTATGAAGCTGTAGATTATTGTGCATTTTTAAATGAAAAGTTTACGATGGAAAATGAGAATGTAGAATAGCTTCTTCGAGCAAATAAATCGTAGCAGAATCCATTACACGAATTAGGCACTACCTTTAGAATATAAATCATACGATGAATCTTTCTGAAAGACGATAAAATTGCTGTTGAAAATGACAGGATATTATTTCTTTGAACGAGATAAGTATTGAGCTTTGTAAGGCTTTAAAGCTCTCTACCATCCTGAGAAAAATCAGGAGCATTACTGACTTTTGTTCTCCTTTCTGTATTTAGAAATACCCAATACATCATTAGTGAAAGATTGACTCATTGTAGCTTGATACCATGATGAGTAATTTAAACTGTTCTCGAGTAGGAGAAAACTCCTTGGATTGAATTGATGACAAAATATCTAACTATTTAGAAACCAGAGATTAATCAAACTTATCCTTCCCAATTATAATACATATTTCACGCTATTTTTCACGTTTTCAGAAAGGATACAATTTTGTTCGTCATAGTTTTCAGATTAGGAAATTTTCCAATTCTTCAAATAGTTAAATAACATTCTGAGAGGTCGTGACTTACGTGAATTCTGAAAATTTTGGCATCCGCAAAATTTTAGTTCATCACTAAAAGTTTATTGTGAATATAATTACATAATTTTTTAGTACATCATTAAAAATTTACTGCATATCTAATTGCCTTATAATAGTATCTATTTAAAAATTAATTAATTCGATTATAATTCTTGTAATTATACCTGGTTTTGAGGAGCAATAACTTAAACCAAAATAGGAGTCATAATTTTAAGATTTAATCTCTCGCCCTGATTCATAAATTATATTATATAAATGATTTATAAATTATTAGAAAATTGTAAAAACGTCAGAAACTTTAAAATAAGAGTTATTTATATGTAAAAACGAAACATTAAAGGGAAGGGGAAACTCTTCAGCAGCCGGTAATGGAACCCGAATAATCCCACATCTTATGCATTACTTCAGTTAGATTCCCATCTCTTCTGGTAACTCCTCAGAAGTAAGAAAGAACCACTTCGCGGCACACGTCCCACTCGGAAGAACGCCCGCCCATTGTTGAATCTTCCGCGTCGATGAAGACGTCAATAGCAGAAGGGGGAGAAGAAGACAGAATGATGAGCGAAAAGGGAAAGACATACCTCTCATGGAAAGGGGCGTCTCAAGGATATTATCCGGTAAGAGAAGTGCTAGACGGGCGGTAGGCATAAGAGATATAAGAAACGCACCACACCCTCCATCGGAAGAGTAGACAAAAAAGTGCGCTGACCCGCGACTCTTATCCGGTGACGAGGAGGAGACAAAAGGAAAACTGCCGGCGTGGGAGGGAAGGAAATCGTGGGGGGAGTGTGAGACGGATAAAGGAAGGGCATTTTCCCGATGCGACTCTTATTCATAACTCGCATGGGAGGCTCACTAATGGATGTTCCGAAATCCTTGGAATCGGCGAGAGGGTGTAGCGAGGATTTCCGAAAGCGGGAGGTGGTTCTTTTTCGGCTTTTATTGGAGAACGGGAGGACCTTATTTTCCGTAAGAACGTTGGAAATGGCTACAGAAGGGGGCGAAGTCTTCGCGGGGGGCGGGGGGGAGGATTTTGGGGGGAAGCGGAGCGAGACAGCAGCATACCTACGCCGCCGCTAATTGGGCTATTGTTTGCCGTGGGGCGAGGGAGGAGTGGGCTGCGGAGGGCCTTCGGAGGAAGGAACAGGTAAACTCATTCGATGTGTATACATCTTCCCATCCATCCATTCCTCGCCATTTGAATTCGAGAGACCAAAAAATCGGAAATTCCGCTCCGCGAAGAAATAAAGAGATTGGAGAACGGGAGAATTATCCTTTCCCGGAGGCTAACGAAGGCGTTTTACACAGATTAAGATTTACGCGTATACTAACAACGTCGGCGATCAAACGAGGATCTTTGTTTTCGTAAGGCGGGATGAATTTCGTCTGGGATGAAAGTTTTTTTGGTTGCGAGCGTTAATAACTAATACTTTACTCGCTATTGATGAAGAATAAAAGGAATAAATTTTCCACAGTGCTTGATAATCTGAGGATAACTCATCCAAAAAGGAGGAAGTTTTACAAATCTGAAGAAGAATCATTTCACGTTCAATAGAGATTTTGATTGAAAAATGTTTCGCTCAAATTGGCTGCAATGCTGGAAAAATAGAAAATAATGATGCTAAAGATGAAATTGATATCTTACAAACTAACTACGCTGTTTCGGAACTACTCATAGGGGATACATTAGTACTCAGTTAAATATTTTGCCTTGCTTAGTCACTTAGTGCTTAGTAATTACCATATTAACAGTTTACATAAAAAGCTGAGCCGAAGGTCCTAATAATACTAGCATGCAAATCAGCCGATTTCATAATCTTCAACTAGTCATTATAAGAGTAATTTAATTTCGTATTTTGAGTGAGTATTGATGTAAAGTATTACAAACAATATATCAATAGGCACATTAAGCAATAAGAGTGGTCATATGAGAAAGTTATCCGCGATGTGCCGAGTAAAATTTTCTTAATCTATGACAAATTTCATTTAAGTAAATTTTCGATAGTATTAAAAATAATTAAGAAGAAGCAATATTAGCAGGATTATAATATAAGAATATCTATCCACTTTAATAACAATATTATATACAATTATTAACATAGAATCGGCGTTCGAACACCATCAATTTAATTTTGTAAATGAAAAGATAGAACGCTAAAGCATACGTAAGTTGTCAGTTCTGAGAGAAACACTTTCGGATTCACACAAAAAGCAATTAAAAGAAGCCAATTCAAGAAAAATAGTACAGAATAAAATTAAGAATAGAAGGATGTTTCCCAAACAACGGGCGCGCGATCAAAGTAAGAGAAGTTTTAATGAGAATTATCTTTTTCTTTGCATTAATTCAAGTTAAAGTACTTCCGAATCGAAATACCCGATATTTAAGAATAATATCCATAAATAAGTGTGGAAGTATACAGATAGTAAGAAGTGTTCACCATTTTCTCTGTTAAGCATACTCTAGTCTATGACGATGAAAAATTACGCCTCTTCCTGAATAAAATTGCACTTGGCCAAAGGAACTAGTTTTTAACATAAAATCTTCGGCGGAAACTTTGGATAAAATTTATTGGTGTACAGACAAGGACAACCTAGGAAGAAAACATATGCAGCAAGGAAAAATTCATTGATTTCGACTAATGTAAAGCGATTCCTTAATTATTTCAGCTGGAGAAATATTTTGTTCATTTTCACGAACTTATAGACTTAAATAGTTTCTTTATTCCTTATTTTTATCCACCTTAAAATTCGGCAACGTGAGGCATTTTTACGAATAAATTTAAAGTTGAAATAGATGAGAGAGCTCAAGCTAAGTAGAAGGACATTAATCAATTAAATCAAATCAATGGCAGATTTACAAATCGTGGAAGATATCATTAAAAAGATGTAAAGGATGAGTCAATGTAAAATAATTACAAGAATAAAATAATGTTTCATGATAGATTAGCAATTTAAGCGTAGCAGAATCATTCATAACAGAGGGTTACTTTGAGCTATCGTTGTCATAGTGCTGTTAAAGGAGCTTCGACAGATAAGGTCACCTTGCTCATATGAGCCCCTACCGGAAATCGAACCGGGGATACTCCGAACCGTTGATGCCAAAGGACGAATATGGTGCGACCGTCACCAGACTATGATCAGATGGAATAAGTGTATTGCCAAGTTCAGTTAAAGCAGCAGACTTCGTTTATTTACGTATATAACTGGTTTTAGTGGCGAAGAATGAAGTTGGGTCATTAAATACATTTCAGTTTAATTTGAATCCCAAGGTTAAAAAATTCCTTTCCTGGAAAACTGCTTGCGTAAATAATTTTTAAGAATACCAAATGCTCTTAGGCAAGCCGTCTTTAGAATTCGTCTAATAAGAGAGAAAAGTGGATGTGAAACAAGAGAATAATTTAGGGCAAAAATAACTAAAGCTAAAATGAATAGCAATTTAAGTAAGGTTAAGGAATTAAGAGCAAAATTTAGATCAATACCACACAAAAAATACGAGACATTCATGGAAAGAAGTGAAAGCAAATTCACCACAAAATATTTTTTAAATTTTATGAACCTAATTATTAACAGAAAATAATTTCTTCCGTTGATCAATCTAAACATTTCTGGCGATATTATCTAATGCGGAGGATGTCTACAGAAAATATACAGATGTCTGCAAAGTTTCATTCCAATTTTTAATATTTTCTCCGTAAGCGCTTTAGAGCATATCGATAAAATTAGGCATTTAAAGGAATTTAAAATAAAACTAACAAGGAAACCCTATTTTAATGATGTAAGATACGTTTCTTTCATATATGTTCACGATAACAACTTAATTCTAGAGCTGGTTCTATTTTTTTCTCCAAAACCTCAGGAGCTTGGATTTCGTCCACATTAAAGTTGTAATACACAAAAGAAAGTTAATGTTTCAGTCACGCTTTACAAACACACACAAATTACATTAATGCCAACAACAAGAATGGAGCATTTTGAGCGTCTTGTAACCAAGCAAGAGAATACCATAATTGGCAATTAAATCAGTCGATTATTTTTTTAAACCCTCAAAAGACCGATCGGAATACGGCTGATGTTTTCAGAGATAACATTTCCTGGTCCTCATTTACCAACAAAACTCAATTCAGCGCCGCATTAATAGGCAGCCGATGCTGTCACTATTTTATTATCCTCAATCCTACGCGATCATTGGCAAAAATTTTGAGTGGAAAACGTTCTTGGGCAGAAAAACTGAAGGG
The DNA here is from genome assembly GCA_036926295.1 of Pachydiplax longipennis. Taxonomy (NCBI): domain Eukaryota; kingdom Metazoa; phylum Arthropoda; class Insecta; order Odonata; family Libellulidae; genus Pachydiplax; species Pachydiplax longipennis. The sequence continues at coordinate 37,285,439 of JAVFKF010000009.1, read as the reverse complement.
CATTTCCCTCCACGAGCGCCTCTGCTATTACTTCCGCCTCCGAACCATTCTAAATGAGAACCGCTCATTGTCCACGGAGCACAAGGAAATACCCTTTTGTACTCCTAACAAACTGCGCAGGATGCGCGAAAGCTGGAACAACAGTCTGCGAAATTTGGGCTCTTTGTAGTGCCCCTGCGAATTTTTTGTTTTAGAGCACAATTAAATTATGGACGTCACCAGGCGTCGTCTCGCACTCCGTGCAGACGGCGGAGGACAATGGAAACGTGCGACGCCACCACGTGATCCGATAGCTGCTGGGTGTGATGATTCGAGGCCACGCCATAAGTGAGAGCACCAACTAATGAGTGCTTGGAGAGTCACACGTCCGTCACTTTTTATACGGGAGGATTAAATGGGAAATATCGCATTTCCACTGATCGACATCTGCGACGAGATGAATTGGAGAGAGGATCCTACATCGCTAATTATTCGGACGACTTCAAGGAGCGCGGCTTCGACGATTCGTGCGAATAAAATACGGTAAGGCGCGTCGTTTCATTCTGTGAACAGCTGACATTCAACCAATTTTTAGAAAATGCTTGACTTATTATAAAGCTTTACGTTCAAGTTTTATGAAGTTCGCGTTTTAAACATCCTCTGGATCATTCTATAAATTTATAAAACTCAAACACTAACATAAATTAATATAATTAATAAATTAAATAATTAAATATTTACCTCTTATATAGCATAATCTATTTTTAAAATTGCATAATTTTATATCTCTCGTTTTTTATTGTACTCTGTATATATTCAGATTGCATTTCTTAGAAAAATTATAAAGGTTAGATGGAAGAGAGGCTATCATGGCCTAACCTCACCGAAAGGGTCTAATAATAATGATAAATATTATAAAAAATAAAACATATAACCTGAACGTACTATGACGTCCCAACATCCGACGTATTCGGTCCAAAGTGGGTGCTCAATTTTCCCGATAAGGGTTCGCGGCAGAAAAGATATTTCTAAGGGCCGATAAAAGATTATATTCTTGGATTAAAGTTAGATAGCTCAGGAAAACCATAAATGGAAGAGGAAAAATCTTCCACATTAGAGAAGTCGAAAGAATCAGATCAACGCTTGAGAGAATTTAATAAAACAATATCATCAGCTTTGTTTCCATTTTACGGCTGTGAAAATCTATTAAATGGCTAACTACTGCTAGTTGCCAGACGGCTACGGAAAATACGCGACTATTTACGTAATTTTACCTTGACTATCGTCTGGATACTGGCAAAAAATGTTATACAGCCATCAAACAGCTAAATTTAGGAGAAAGGAATAAGATCGCCCGGTTTCAGTATCCTTGTAATGTGATTTGGAATATTGGAACGATTGCTTGCCAATCTGAAATAATGTATAACCGCTAAGTAATTGGAATATCCTGTGGTACATATGTAAATGGTAACCTGTCTAAACTACTGAGACAACGAAGTAAAAATATCCAAAGGTACTATCGTTTGTATATAATTATATGGAAATCGAAAAATTTTCTACACTAAATTTTCAAGTAATTAGACATTAAAATTTTCGTGAACAATCCTGAGGAGCTAAAATTTTAAAGCATATACTTCTTATGCGAAATAAATAGATGAGCAGCAAAAATGTTGCGGTTAATATCTCCATGAGTTAGATAGTTATGGAAACAGTAAAAATCTAAGGAAGAAGATATTAGTGGAACGCTGAATATACATGAACATTAGTTACTAAAGATAGTAAAACTAGCGATTTAGTCATGTAACCTTACGACCAAAAATTTTTAATACCTACGTTGGAAATTGGATGAGAACTCACGTACAAAGAAAACCATCTTTGAATCTTTTTTAGGTTTATCCTAATTATTCGCCATCAATTTCAAATGTATTCGTACACAATGTAACAGAAAGGGAAAACACTCCCATAAAAAACTCATCTCAACCATCTCTGTAGCTTTTTCGAACGTTAAATGAAAATGGCCTTACAAAAGATGTTGACGTTGATACTAATAGCCCAAGAGCAGGAAAGTGGACATGCTTACAAAAATTAACTCCCAAAAAACGTCACTGCCTGGCGAAAACCTCTAATTTACCCCAGCTTTCGTCTATATTCCCTACGTTGTAAATTGCCGTAGAGGAGACCGAACTAGGGGCGATTCGGAGGCAGTTTAGGAAGGGGTAAGTTTTACGCTTCATGCGCGTCGTTTAAAATCCAAATTACTAGTTATCCTTATTGGGGAAAGAATGGATGGAGCGAGTTCATTTGGCCGACTTTTATCTTAATGAGAAACGGAGCCGACATAACCGGTTCCTTTCCCATTGCTTCCGAAGACGCCCAGCTATGCCTCATCTTGTATCTCTCGACGGTTTTTTAAAACACCGGAACACACACAAGTGCGGTCGCAGGCGTCTTATAATCCCGGCTCTTAAATCCACCCTCCGACATTTACAAAATTCTTGAATAAACGAAAAGACAAAATTGGTAAGAGGGTAAAAAAGGTTTTCCTTAATTCGAAATCCCCGGAGATGAGAGAGTCGGCTAAATAAGACCGAGAATGTAAGGGAAGAGTAATAAGTAACCTATAATTGCCGAGGATTCGACGTTCGAAATTGGTAAGACCGGTTCAGATGTATATCGATGGGGTTATTTACTTCCAACGGGTCACTTAAAAACTGCCGGAATTCCAGCCCTTCTAATTTTACCTTTCGTTTATTCTCCCGCCTGGAAATCTTTACACAAAAGGGTCAAAATGGCACTAAAAACTCGAATAGCATTGCGAGTTTATCTCGATTTTGAGCGAAATTCGAGCCTTAAAGTGTCGGGATAGCGATTAAAGATAACATCCAATGGTAAATGGTGCAGCGGCTGACTGGAGATCCTTTTATGATTAAAAAGAAACTAGAGGTAACATAAATTAAACATTTTTATCGTATATCATATTCTTTAGTATAGTGCTAAGGCGCTGAATTTCTCAAAAAGGGATTGAACTAGAACTCCAGCATCATTTTAGTAATAGCCACATTTTCACCTAAGGTCGTCGTGACTACAAAGGTATGCATTAAATAAACAGCAGTCTCAAAATCCCAAAAAATATCTAATTAAGTGTGTGTGAGAAGATGAAACTCACAGCTTAAAATAGTGGAATCATAGCTAAGTAATGTTACAAAAAAATCCTCACAAAAGAGGGAATTAGTATAATTTTATTTACGAATTATTCCACAATACCAAAAAATATTACTTAAGTACAGGTTGGGTATCCTTTATTCGAAATCGGGGGTCCAATATTGTTTCAAAATTTGGAGCTTATGAAAACTGAGAATTTCAGAAAATTACTTTCCTTGTAGTAAAAGCATAAATAAAATTCAACTAGCAAAGGATGCAAACGTATATTTATTTATTAAAATTGGTTACGAAAGCATAAAGCGAATGCTCCATGGACGAAGACGAGGCATTGTATTAAATATTTTAATAAAATTACTATAATACTGATTAAATGTTTCCGGATAAAAAGATATACGATTTACGATAAAATGTTTGAGGAAGAGACATGGTAATTGTGGTTAAGGCTGTTACATCCAAACGTAAGAATAGACACTGTACTGAAAAAGTCAGATGATAAAATTTTACGGACTCCGGAATTTCGGGTGGGGTTTACTCAACCAGTATTACCTCTATAACTACCTAATTGATCGATATATAAATAAAAAAACATTCCTAACTTGAGAATTTAACTCCAAGAATTGATATAAACTATCGGATGACGATAGTAATAAAAGATAAAGTCGACAGATAGTTAAAATTCAACACGATTGTCACAGGAATCTTTCCATGGCATTAATTACATAAATATAAACACTAAAACGCAGCCTAATTTTTACGCGCAATATATTCATAATCATACGGCTCTTTTATATGCTTCGTAAATACAATTCATTGACAGAGACACTAAAAATTTTAAATAAGCGTAAAATCAAGATACAATGAAAGTATTAGCGAATAAGTCATAAAAATATTATACTATGATTTTACAAAATATAAATAAATAATTATGTGTATGAATAATTATAAATGATTTTAAGTAGTCGTAATTTTTCATCTTAAAAATATAGGCAGAAATATGATTCATGAGTTGAGCTAAATACGATAGTCGTCCACTTACTCATTTTCAACCCTGGCTTGATGTATTAAAAAGTAATATTAATTTAAAATTTCTCGCAAATATCCTAGAGAACCAAGAAAACTCATAGTACTTTCATGTAGATGAAATCTCTTCGAATGAGATTAAAATCACGAGAGTCGAAGTCAGCTGACATTAATTATTTCACAAGTTCAGCCTCTTAAAACTACAATTAAGGTATCCTTGTGGAACAATATATCGACTCCCGAAAATTTCGCACAAATGCAAAATCCTAATCTAAAGAAACCGAGCCACGAAATAATTGCCGAGGGAGACTAATGAATTTCGCGACGAGGAACAAAAGGGGGACAATTCAAATCTGTCATTAAGAGTGCGTCGAAATCGAACTGCCCTCTTAAGGAGCTTGTTATACAGCTGTTTTACACCCCACAATATTCAAAAAGAGCTCTACACCCGAGCTCCGCTTCGCCCGACAGTTGGAAGCCGGACACGGACGTAATGGCCGCTCACTGCAAAAACAAAAGAAGCTAGCCGGCTGACGTGAGCACTCCCTCCCTTATTTTTTACCCTCCATCGCCACCTCTCAACCCTTTGTTCTCTAACGCAACCCCATCTCCCCGCTGCTATTGTTCCTCAGGGGCACTATTCACGCGGGGGGTGCCGGAGTGCCCCCTCACAGCTATACGGGAGAGAAAAGCCTGCGAGTAGAGGAGTGAGATTGGGGGAGATGTACGAAATTTATAATTATAAATATATATTGTATAACGAAATTTAAAAAACAACGTAGTGTGTAACGAGTATCTGAGTTGCTTCATGGTGTTCATTCCACCCGGTAAAAAGAACGCTAAAAATTATATGACGAATAGAAAAAATCTCAAGAGAATTCGGATCACCGATACGTTACTTTATTCTAAGCATTCCTAACGTTCACTCATAAAAGTATATCAAAACAATTTTCAATCGTTATGAAATAATTAAAATCGATTCAATGCACTCCGTTTAATCTCATGCTGCCAAGAATGAAAACAAACACAAATGAAATTAAACTAAATATAGGAAGGCATTACCTCGTGGAAGGCCATTACAAGGAGAGAAAAACTTTTCGTACAGCTCCACAGAAATTTTATTAATGCGACATGTTTCGCTAGTGAACTAGCATCTTCAGGCAAAATTTATTCTACATTTTTCAAATATGTATGAGAGACCTGGAAGGGAAAATTTCTTTCTTTCTTTACAAATGAAATTCTTTGAACGTGAGTTTTTCTGAATAAACACATCAGTGCATAAGATTAGGGGACATGTACGAAATTTATAATTATAAATGTATTGTATAACGAAATATAAAAAACAACGTAGAGTGTAACGAGTATCTGAGGTGCTTTATAATTCTCATTCCGCCCAATAAAAAGAATACTAAAAACGAATAACTAATTCAATTGACAACTAATAATTGACAAATAGAAATAAATCTCAGAGCAATTCGGATCACCGATATGTTACTTTATTCTAAGCTTTTATTACGTTTGCATGTACTATTTTGAGAATTTTAGTTAATCCCTTTAGTCAAATGTTTTTATATTTAATTGTAATTATTATATTTTCTGTGCTTGTGGGTTAAACGTAAGATGGGACTGTCAAGTCTCAATTTCGCCCGGAAATAAAGAGATAAAGTATGTATGTGTATATAACGTATGCATGTGTATTTATGTATATAAAAGTATAATAAAACAATTTTCAACCGATATAAAACTTATATCAATTCATTGCACTTCGCCTTATCTCATGCTGCCATGAAAGGAAACCAACACAAATAGAATTCTTTGAACGTGAGTTTTTCCGAACACTAGTACAAAAGAACTAAATATAGCATCATTACAAATTGAAAATTCAAGTATACAGCATTTCAGTGTACAATACATTTACCATATTATATACTTTCGAATTTCGCTGTGACAATGATTCCTCCTTTCACTTTTCAAGGAAACTTTCGGAATTTAATAACAACGCTCTTAGCGATTCGCTAAAAGGAATGTCATGAAATTTTCGAAGGAAACGAGTTTTGACCGCAGAAGTCCCACCTGGGTAAATCTTAGCCACGATCAATCAAAGAAGCGACTATTTAGCGTATCGATATTTCAGCACGAATTATGCTGAGAAAACATGCCGAGTTTAAAACACAAGATGTGTGAAAAATCTGTTAAACACCTTTCATGGTTAGAAGAACATGTTTTCGCGTAACGTACACCTATCTCCTTTTAACCTTTCCGTGATTTTTTTGCGTAAAATTCTGCAAGAGTTGGAGAAATGAGAGTGTGATATCGCTAATACGCCATCCGGCGGTATGAATCAGGCTCTTGGAAATCGTGACACAAAAGAAATCTCAGAGACATAAAAATAAGCGGAGTGATTCATTTACAGGAGCTGAGTCGTACACACAATTGCGTAGCTATTACTTTTTCTTAGCTTGAGAAATAAGGAAAGGCTCTCAGCTCCCTGAATCTATAAAAAGAAATTTTGCAATGGAGTATAAAGTGCTTTGTACCTACGTTAAATTCGAAAATAACAAACAAGTTGTGTAAGCATCTTTACAAAATCTTGAGCTTGTTGTTTAAAGACTTAAAATTTCTCCGCGCCGACGTAATTGCTACATTTATTACCCCAGTTTCAAAGAAATTACTCACTGCACTGCATGGTACTTGATTTTGGTTTTAAGCTGTATTCAGTTTCTGATCCACACCAGGATTTCACCATGAACTTCAACCAGGCTATGAACCACTATCGTACATTTACACTTACACGTACATTAATACCCCGCGATGGCGTATGGCAGAGGGCGTGAAAACATCGATCTTCCTAGTGGGCTATGATTTATGTACCTAATACTATCAGGAAAGAGGGGCCAGAAGTAACTATCCGTTCTCGCTATAATCTCGCGAAATCACTTTGTCCTCTGGCGTCGAAAATTGCATTCGCTGAGTACGGAAATCACGATGTCACGTATTTCGAGTAAATCACTGCTCAAAAATGTATCGAATAAATTGTGCCTTTACTCAATTCTTCTATCCATATCATATTGTGATTTGGGTTAATTTTTCTGGATTAATAAAATAGTTTGAAGAACTTCACATTACATAGTTTCAAAGTTGAGGAAATATTAAATTAAAGAAAAGAATAGGCAACGGTTAGAAATGTTTATACCATGTAATTCATTGTTGTAATTATATCTAATCGATCTGAATCAAATACGAATTAAATGTAACCGAACATTAAACAAAGCCAATTAAATTTAACAATAATATCACAAAACATTTTACAAGAACTCCGCTAGAGGGTTGCAGGAGGTAGACAATACATATAGGAATGAAAAGAGTGAGGTAGATAACATATTGAACGAGGACAAGTTTAGACGGAACATCTTGTAATTCCTTTACTGAGATAGGCAAAAGAAATTCTTGCGCAAATTTAACACAGCAATTATTAAAAAAAAAACTTAAAAGTCAATGAGTCACAAAATCTTTGGAAGTAGTTCTTCCGAACAACTGACAAAACACTAAAATAAAAAATATCTTTCAAACTTAAGGTGATACACACAAAGAAGGATGTCGATGTTATATATATACACACACAGATGGATACAAAAGAAACATGATATCGGAAAATCTTTCAAAAACTAATGAAAGTCGGCAGTTTGGAGAGAATCGCGGAAACCTTTTGTTCGCTAAACGCTGCAAAAACCCACCGGAGGAATACAATCAGAGCTACGGAGAGAATGAGACGTCGCCTTAGCAACGCAGGACAGAGAAAAAGATAGAGATTGGAGAACAGAGGAAAGGATCAGTGGCTAGAATGATTTATATTCATCCCTCGTTCTTATTCATTGGAATTTTCTCGAGTGAACAATATGGAGCAGAAATTTTGTTGGTTTGCGTCCAATTTATTTCTACTTTGGGGATAAACGGCGGATTGAAGCGCTTCTAAAGAGAGGCGGAATTATAAAACTGTCGTTGAACTCCACAATATCAGCGATAAAAATAAATATTGCACTACCGCCAATTCCATTAGATGTTTCGAAGTTACTGTAATAGAACTGAAATTGTTCTTCGTTATAAAAGGAAATCAAACGGCCTAACTCGTCAAATACCCCAGAAACAATGCATAAAATTATGAAACTACTCGAATATATAATCCTATTTTTTCCTAGACAGTATTTCATTTCAATATCTTTGTGAATTACTGGCGAAGTATTTTAAACAATATTAGCATTTCTAATCTATAGTTCACTGAGTAGGCAGTAACTTTGAGAATCTGCATAACGTTCACAAAATTAAGTTCATAAGATTTTTACCATCCCTCATTCATTCCTCAACATCATCATGGACCAAGAGACTACTCGTATGATGACTACTCGTACTGAGAGCTACATCTTAAGGCGTATTTACTGCAAGAATATTTGAGTCAGCTAGAAATAATGCCTTATAAAGAAACACAAGAAACAAATTACGTGAAAATAAAATTAGCATGTATTACAGTGATGTGAAGCTAATATAATTTTAATGTGAGCATATTTTTCTATAGATGAATTCATGAATGCGAAAATAGGAGGGTAGTTTTATTTTAACAACTCTTCAAAAAAATTTGTATGTCACCATCCTTTTCGTGCCATTAATAATATAAAGAAGTCTTAACAAGTACGAGTCAACTACTTCGCTATGGGTTAACAGGCCCTGAAATTCCACTCTGAACTCGATTGCTTTCATATATATTCTCAACTTCTCAATTTTTATTATCTACAGCAAATATTAAACTTTTCCATACCCCCGCTCCCTTGTTTCCATACCCTAATCCTTCAAAAGAACAAAGATTATTACATGTTAAATCAAACTTCCAGACCGGCTCCAATCACCTAACAACCTATCTTTCCATATCCTACAGTAGATTTTATGCTCATCTTAAGAAGTATTCGTCCATCAATATTTGACCATCCATTTTTAGGCATCCTTTTCTGCATCAAATATATTACTCTTATATAACCCACAGCACTGGAGCTAATATCAATCGTAGTTCTGGTGAAATTAATTTTTAATTCTAAATATTTTGCTTTAACATTTAAGTTACAAACTACTGATTACAAACATGGAGTCACCAGTAACAGCTTCGTCGTCTCCTAACCTATCAAATGATAGCGCCGACATTATAGTGAGTGGAAAACTGTTCCAATGCAAGAGGAACGGAAAAAACTTTTATATTCTCAAACAACGACACGAAATATTCATCAGGTTAAACGATATTACACCCTTAAACTAGTTTACCCGTTCAGAATCAGGTACTCGGTATTACACTACTTGGGAACCTCATTTTAGGAAACGTTCGGTGCGGAGAATAAAGAATCGGAAACGTGGTCTATCACCTTGGCGCAGCATTCCTAGCACCAAGCGAAGCTATCCTCATCGCAGGATCTCACTCTTATCTCGCGAAACGCGTGAGAGCACGCCTTGGCACCCGAGAGGACGAAGGTCCTAGAGACAGTGAAGACATCTTATCTATAAAAACCACTCCTTCTCTCTTTGTAACGCTGATGTAGGAGGTAAAGGTGAGTGAGAAATGTGATATGTGGTGAAGAGGAGCCGTGGGAAATCGCGCCGTGCAGCATACACGCGAATCGTACAAACGCTGCAGTCAATTATTGAATCAGTTACCATGGGAATCGCAATGAAACTCTCGTGGAAAGTTAATTTGTAGTTAATTATGGAGAACTCTTTGCGCTAAATTTGAATTTCGTGCAGTGACTCAAAGCAGAACTTTTCTTCCGCTTCTGTTTCTTCGTGAGAAAATGCTCTGTTGCATTTTCCGAAGTTGGGAATTTTACACCTCTTCCGGATTTATTATTATTCTCTTCATTTACTGATTATTAATTTATTTATTATATTAATGCCGCAACATCGGAAAATGTAAGCCTCTAAAAATAAAGATATTCTTCTCAGCAGAGACGGAAATAATGAGAAGGGAAAGGAAGGTCTAAATTTCTTGGCCCCGTAGGTCCACCTGCTTGAATTCGCACAAAAAGTCTTAAATCTTCGACTCGTATATTTAATATGGTTACTGGATTTCAAGGTGAATCATGTTGAAATATTTTCATAAAAATCGAGGAATATTCTAAATATCTCTGAGGATTTTACAGGATTTTAGTTAACTGTAAAGCGCGATGGATATTTCAAACGCATTATTAATAATGATGTCTTTCATTCCCTTTCAAACCCTCTATTTACTCGATTTTACCAACAGACATAGAAAAATTTGATATGAAAGCAAACAGAAAGTTGTTAGGCATCTTTAGAGGAAAAAAGGAGAAAATACTTTTTCTTCACGTAACACTCAGGTCCCTGATGACAATTCATAAATTTATCTCCATAAGATATTTACCATTCCTCAGTCATTCAAATGAAACGAACGTCATTCAGAACTAAAATTTATAAAATTACGTATATAAATGTCTTCATCCCTTCTTCACAACAGCTACAAGTGTCAAATACAAAAGGAAATAACTAGCAGTAACCATGAAACTAGGAAGCTATGCAGAACCAAAAACATTGGTTACTTTTACAAGAAAGTGAGCTACGAGCTCGTATTTAAGACAATTAATTATAAATTCTCAAAAATCATTCACAAATTTCTTTATAGCATTTGAATATGTCACGGCAATTCAGATGAACCTTTGCGCAATTGAACCTTGCAATTTAGAGTAACACTAATTTCTAACCACCTCAGTGTAGACGCTTTAGGTGAAAGTTAAAACTTCACAATGTGCTTGAAAAAAATTAAGCCCACCTCCCATTTATAGATTATGCTGATATATTTTCCTTGAAGTCTCATCATACATTGAACACGAATCGGAGAAGGGCAGACACAATCCCGTTCGTTAGTCATTTAATTCTAAGCGCCAAAGATAGCGAATAATAGATAGGAATGCGAAGCCTACAAAAGACGATCGATATCTCCAAGTCTCTATACGTGTAACGTTGGAGCAACACCCAAACCCTTTTAAAATTAACGAACTTAATTCTAAGAATAATTAATTCTTCCTACCGGGCTACTCAAGCATAAAAAATCGATTAGGCACAAGGCGCACAATGCAATTATCGGCCATAACCCCCGCCAACTGCATATAAGGATCCTTTGTATACTAACGCGGCCTTATCTGATCGGCTGGATCCTAACACGGTACGCACAACTCTTCCCTTTCGTCTTGGAAGAATGAAGAAGAATCTATAAAGGATACGGCGGGAGGGGTGAATTCAAATTAGGAAGGTGTGGTAAGAGATCTTGGCCAACCATAAGAAGCGAGACGGCCATAAAAACCACACGGTTAACTTCCTTCAGACGAGCGCAAATACTTGGGAATATATAAGACGAGAGGAAACCTGCGGTAAAGAATGGTTATGCTCTGAACGAATTCCCTCTGTCGATACGTAATTATTTTAATTGGTTTAGATTGATGTTACTGCTTTTATCTGATCATTTCCACCGGCATGAAATAAAAAGGATGTGGATTTACATTATGCTCTGCTGAAAAATAAATGGATAGAACAATTTATATCTCATTCCTAACACTCTAAAACATGTAAGTAGCTCTGATCTCTCGCTCGATGTTTCATTCCTGCAATAAACGTAACTTTAAAAGTGAAGGAAGGAAGGAAGCTTCGAGACCCATTATATAACTTATCTTTCGCGTTTCAAATTGAAAATTATTAAGGTGCTTTCTAGCGTGCACCGCTACTGTAATTTCTTAGGATTGGAATAATCTGCGCTAAAAGACCGGATTTTTTGCAATCCGAAGATGAGCTGCAACCTCCTCCAGCTGATCAACCGCCTCATTGGATAAACCAAAAAAAATTTACATTATCTGCGTCTCCGTCCTCTCATCTTCTGTTTCACATTGTCTGTAGGAATCCAAAGGTTTCCTATTGGATCTCTCGTTTGAAATGACTGATTTATTAATAAAGAGAAGAAATTGAAGATATCACGAAGCAGGCCAATCTTTTCCCCCACCGTAGGAGTTCTGAGATAGTGAGATCTTCCCAATCAGTTTTGTTTAGGGGCAGAACATTACATTAAAAAGTCGCTTTGCGGTGTTCCCTTCCGTGGCAATCTCAAGTTATGAACAACCTGAATGAACCAGAACAGGAACGCAGTGTTTTGTGGACTTTAATCGTAGTCCTGAGGATATCGTGTTCTGTAACGACCTCTTACCACTGCTGTTTAAAAAATTTGTTTTTTCCTTATTGTCAATCCCTGTGGTAAAAATCACTTAATTATAGAGTGAAAGGACATAAATTAAGTAAAAAGGATGCTTTCTGCCCGAAAAGCTTATCATTCTCCAAAAATTTGATGAAAAGGCAACCAGCATCACAGAACAATACTTCGCTAGATATAGATATCACATATCTTCACCTGTGGCAAATATAGCAGAATATAGAAGTATCATTTTAGGCATAAAGCACTTATTTATGTATTTAAGAGCTAAAATGCCTCTTCCTTTTCTTTTCTAACGTAAAAGAAATACATAGTTTTCGTAATCCGGTCATAACACTATCCCACCTATTACACGATTCTTATTCGGTCCCCTGAATAGTTTCTTAACTATTAAGTTATTATTATTATTATTAACTATTATTAACTAGTTTTACTGTACTTATCAGAGATTACCTCAAAGTTATTTTAGCATTGTATATCAAAATATAATATTTTTTGAAGGTGCTAGAAGAAAACGGTATAGATTTATAAACGGATAATAATAACCATTAGCACTCGTAATAAAAATGTTCTACTCGTTTGAAAGATGTATATCACCTGAACGAGAGAACAGAGCACAAAAGAAACCATATTTAAGGTCGTTGTATGGAATTTTTATGACCTTTCCAGAAACGGCTCCATTTTCTAAAGTTTTCTGATGAAATGTGGAGATTTGTTTTAATTGTAAGAAGGGTAGCAGCAAAATATTTGAGTTATCGAGGAAACCTATTTATAATACAATGAAAGCTCTTTTAATCGTGGATACTAATCAGAGGATGGGATATAGATTTCCAAGAATAATGAAACCAGAAAAGGAGATTTCCAATAAATTTAATCCTTACTCTCTTAATAGCACTACAATAGTGAAAACAAAATCCTATAAAATTTCAAAAATGATGTTTTAAGGAAAAGGATTACATTAATGTACAAACCTTATAAGCGTCCTTAAGATTTTTTTCCTTTATAGTCTCGACGATAAAAATAATTTCTTTAAATAATTCGGTTTTTCATAAAATTTTAAGCCACAGATTTTAATTTATAGCCTTCCATTCTGTGAAAGGATGAGTTTCTGAGAATTTCCTGGGTCGCGCCAAATCGAGGAAGAAAAAAAACATAATGGTAGCTTTTAAGGAAGGCTCAGTCACAATACAGTACTTATCTATAGAAAAGTATCATTTATGCGAATAACTATACCAATAGTCTAAATAGTAACAAAGTTGGAGGGTGATTATATTCACAAAAAAGTGCAGAATTCGGCGAACGCGCCACCAGGCATACGGCCGTTTTTTTGAGGATCAAAATAAAATGAAAAATGTGTGTATGAAATAAGTTGAGTGTACGAAATAAAATGAGTGTATGAAATTCGCTGTATACACTTTAGTATAGGACTCAATTCCATTCCTAAGAGTTGTAGAACTTTTTCCCTCTTCATTCTGTAACAATTTGTACTACTGTTCTAGGAACTGGAATAAACGTTTCTAACACTGCTATGAATACATTGACTAGATTATTAAAAGAAACGTTACTATCGTGTTATTCTTGTCCAGTATAGCGTGAAATAACCCTCCTTCGAAACATTTCTGTTAATAGTTACCTTTTTAGAAAGCTAGCAAAAAATATTATCCTTGAACACCAGGATACACACATCTCTATGATGAGCACATCACGACTACCATTCGTGCAAAACAAATTAAAATAGACATCTCTATATAAATACACATACTTATACAAACTAGCTCTAAAGAACGAACAGGTTCTCTCGACTGCTACAGCCGACAAAGTTGTAGAAGATAATAATAACTGTCAGGAGGGTACTTTGAAGTTTTCTCGTGCGCTGCGACTTTTCTGAGAGTCGAAGGAAGACCGAGGCGGTAATTTGTACTATTTACAGGACTCCAACGGGTCCAAAGAACAGCCCTCGGACATATTTATGAGCAATTCAAAGACGCGCATTCGAAGCATTTTCGCACGTCCACCGAAATAACTCCTGAATAGTCACTTCCCACTCTGAGGTGAGGACTGCCATGAATACCTCTCTCAATACCAAAGCAAAGCACGCCTCCTTGGGTCATTTAAAATAACATCCTTTGTAAACCAAGTCTGGAGCCTGAATTAACCTCAAAGGCTCCCATACCCAAGTGGTTGCTGGTTGGCAACGAGCGCGAGATGAAAAAAGCGGCGAATGGCGAAGCACGACCATTTTTATGAGAGAAGAAAAACGTGAGTTCATCAGGGTTTTAATAAAACAGTGTGAGAACATGCCCACGTTTTATTTAAGCGGCAGATTCGCTTGAGACGCTTGCAACAGAGCATGAAAAATGTAAAAACGAGCCTTAGTAAGAGCAATGACCCGAAAGAATTCCGCAACTTACACAGGATAGCACGGTCATGTGGTGCTACGATCGCATCACCAACAGTAATGCTACAGTCGAGCATGGGAGTGCAATTCCTGCACGGCTTGATGCACCGTTCCTCGCGCCAATGCTGTAATATAAACGGCCATGTATGGACTGGAAAAATTATCCTGACACTGACTTTAAGACGCAGAAAAGAACGAAGTCTTACCGAACAAGGGTGATTTTTCAGAAGACTGATGACTCATGACCACAAGTTCATATTTTAGTGTCCAAAAATAATAAAGTACTCTAAGAGTCATTAATATAATTAATTGATATAGTAAAATTATTAACACAAAATTTATATAATAAGTTACTCTAAAATACAAAAAATAACTTTCAAAGGTTTACTAACTTGCGGGCATCTTATTTCTTATATGATGGTTTTTACTTAATTTCTTAGAACAAGGGTGATTTTTCTGAAGATTGATGATTCGTGACTACAATAAATTCATATTTTAGGATTAAGAAATTAATATAATAAGGTGCTCTAAGAGTAATTGATAATTAAGTGATATGATAAAATTATTACCACAAAAGTAATTAATATAATAAATTACTCTAAATATAAAAATAACTTTCATAGGATAAGTAACCTGGGGGCATGTTATTTCTTGTATGTTGTTTTTTACCTAATTTCTTAGATCGTTAATCGACAACCCTCATTTAATCTCTCAGTCATATTAATGACAGCCACAAGAATCGGAACTGTTCATTTAATAATTAACTTCACATAAGTACACCCATAAAGCATGATTCATATCCATAAGCGTAATCACTTGATGGCGTCCGAGAATAACATTAATTAAAACCATCCATAAAATCGCTCATAGATTGCGCTTCGTCAGACTACCACCAGACGCAAAAACAGAAAACTGTACTCTCGACATAGCGCACTACGTCACTTCCCTTTCGAAGTACACCATCCCCACGCCCCACCCTTTTCCGGCGGAGGGAAAAATTCAATTTTTTCGCTTCCCGAAAGGAGACTAAAAAAGGGCCTGCCTATCGTCACGGCCAAATGATAAAAAAATGGCGAGAAACTCGGCCCGAAAACTCATAAATAATATGAGTATGCGAAGGCTGTGAAGCTAATGGGCTGCAGCTATGGGAGTAACTCCTCCGCCCGAACTAATGCCATTCCTTCTCCGGGAGATAACAGTAGCGGGAGATGCTGGGAAGAGCATCGGGAGGGTTTGAGGTGGAACACGCCTGCAAAAGGAGAATTCGGGTAGCCATTCGTCAATCGAAGAAAGCCGTGGAGAGGGATGGGAATCGGGAGAAGGGATAGGGAACGTGACACAGACGTAAGGAGGGGGAAAGGAACGGTTGAGGGGTTCAAGAGGAAGGTGATAAGATTGTTTAGTCGTTTGCATAATTAGAAGCCTTAAAAAGGAGAAAGTATTTAACTCGGAAGAAAAAAAAGGGGAGGGAGATTGAGAGCGTGGGAGGAATGTCTACCGTAGTTGAAGACCTAGCAGGTTATACATCCCCTCTCCCGCGCCATCCATTTATTTCTTCCCTCGATGTCAAGGAAGATTCTCATCTTTCTTCTATTAATTTTGAGGGAGCGATTCGCGACAGGAAATGTTCCTCTGCCTACTGTTTTCGTTTCTCCTGCTTTGAAATTCTTTCGAATTGACGAATATTAAAGTTAGGCTCATCAAAACTATAAATAATGGGGAATTATATTACCCGATAAATTTAAATGGAATTTCGCTTTCGCTTCGGTTCTCAAATTGACAATAAATGAATACTCTAAATTAATATTTACTAGGAATGAAAGAAGAAATCCAGAATCTCTCGGAATGATCTGTTATTGTGGGCCTAAAATTTTTATTTCCATTTCAGTTATTAACCCATACCCACAATAATATAACCCTTACTAAAATAAAGTTAGCTAACCAGTGTCACATCTGCCAAAAAATAACGCATTATGAGATTTTAAGTGGCTGACTGAACCTTGCGAAAAACTGACAATGAATTCATTACTCATTGATATGTATTCCCACGCATGTACTGACATTTCAAAACCTATCATTGAATTCTAGAGAATTCTAGAATATTATAGATATTATAAAGTGAATTTCTATAGAATCTATGGCTCATCTCAAAATAATGAAAAAATTTACACATGCATTCCCATTTTAATGGATTCTCGAAAATTAACTTTAAAAAGCGATTTTTAAATTTATTAGAAAATGTTATAATGCAAATGTATAACACAAATAACTATATAACACTCCTGCCATAAGCCACAGGCAGCTCACAGGGTACTAATCTAAATCTAAACTATGTATCACTCATTTAACATTACTGAAGATATGAAATCGACTAAGCCTAAGATTTGCTTAACATCTTTAATTATTTAATAATAAATTATTTTAATTTTTATTTAATAATAAATTTTATTAATAATTTTAAAACCTATAATTAATGCATGTAATTACCTATCGGTGAAATTTTTGAATTTCTTTGGCACTGATATTTATTTCTCTCATAATCCTTCACGATTATATCAAGAGTACATAATCCGAAATAATACTCACATCATAATAATCCTAAAGGAAACACGTATGGCCCAATCAAACAATATTGAGATACCACCGGGGTGAACCGGATCGTAACGTGAGAAAAGTAGCTGCAAGCACGAAAATAAATATTCTTTGTATCGACGGTTGTTTTGCCCATGCCCATGAATACAGTGAAAACCCATAGTGTACAGCTATCTTCCAATGTTGACCCAACCAGTGAGACCAGTGTTAATAGTTTCGCGCTTCTGGGATATTTACGAAACACCCTTGAAATCTGAAAAATAAGTAAGCATTCCTTTCTGAGCTCCACTGTAAATATTGGCAAAGTAAGCGCTAATTACTACATTCATAAGCAACGCAAACAGATCCCGATCGACGCCACTCTTTTGAGTTAACGGCCAAATTCCTTCCAGACTTAAATGCGCCAAACGATTTAACAAAAAGCCCAAAGTTACCGAAGGCCTTCGAACAGATCTAGTTCTCAGCTTGGAAAAACTTAAATCAGAATAAAAAGCACCGAAGGCTAACTCAAAAGGACCGAAAGAATTCGATGCTAAAACGCTGGGGATATCGTGCAAAGTATTTTTCGAGCGACTCTTTCTCACAGGAGGGCAATGACATCGGTGGAGTGGAGTATCAAAGCTCCTCAGAAGACGGGATTGCTTTTAATCTGCCTCGACAGCGTGGCCGCAACTTTGAATCCCTTATGGAGCATACGAATGCGTGTTACCTGTCATTACTTAATCATCTGTCATCACACGCCGACACACTGTGATCATATGGTCGTGAGAAAGAACGGTTGGAAGACACGCGGGAAGAATGGCCACTGAGTTAAGCTGGAGGGCTACTGTACATACATACATACATCGAGATAAGAGTAAGGAGATTTTAACGCTTTGATAACTTCGCTTAACAAAGTGTTTAAAGGAAGAATTACGACGTAAAAGTTGGCGAAATAAAAGCTTCCGATTGTGGCTACTGTTTCAACTTAAATATTATGTTCGTCATCAATGATGATCAAAATGAACCGGATTTTACCAGTTCTTACATGTTCCAATCATTTGCAAAAAACCGTTAATTCTATTAATTTAAGATTAAAAAAAACTTAAAATTATTTCGGCAAGAAAGAGTGCCTTATATAATAAAATTGTATATATTAAATACAATAAAATTCTATAGAAATATACTCGTATATGGCAAAATCTGTAGTTTGTTACGTAAGGAGGAGCCAATTTGATCATATATGATGTTTTAAATATAATTCGCAACCATTAATTACACCGTTTCAGGGCATATTTGTATTTTCTTCTGACTTATTCGCATAGATTAACAAATCGGTAATAATTTGCAAGTCACCTATGATATAATATTCATAAAAACACGATCCGGTGCATTATTCTACGAAAAAATTGTTAAATTATACTCCCAAAGGTCCTACAATTTTCCGATTTTATTATAAACTCTAACGTAATCAATAAAATTTTAAAACTCTTAAACTTCTTCATCTGTGTAACTTAAGTCCGGTTCAGTCATCTTTGGGTAATCATCACTTTAGATCGCCCTTTGAAGCTTATCTTCGTGTCTTATTGTGAATGTGGGCAAACATTATTGAGGAAATTTTGCGGAAAATATTACTGCAGATGATACCTCGGTACGACAATTCTCGATCATTCACTGTAATCATTGCAATATCAAGTCCCATGGGTTACATAATACGTAAATACACCCTTATTAAAGAAGCAATCCTATCCGGGCTGGTCATATACACATATTACCTCATAAGTATTCCCATCTTGACTTCTAATAAACCACCCAACGATTTAAAAAGCACCATTGGGTCTACTAGGACGCTCAAAAGTACCATAAATTCATCAGCGGCTTTTCTCTCATCTCCTCAAAACGTAATTATACCCCCACCCGTGTAAATAACCATACTGCCGATGTACTAACAGCGACCTCCGCTAATCTCGATGAAATCTAACGCAGCCTACATCATAACCGCAGCGTCACGGCTTCCACCGCACTGGCCCATACAATACGAGCCGCGGGCACCCCCGCCATCCTCCGCGGCGTGGGGAGGGAACCCCGAGGGAGCTCAGCGGATCCTGATGGCGAATTAATTGCCCTCCGAGTATGCGATTCTTCTCTCCAGGAAAAGAGGGGGGCTTAAGAAGAGAAAAGGAGCATCGCGGAACAGCATCCAGGGCAGCGATAAGACGGATTCCCTGGGTCGAAGCAATCAGCGAACACGGAGGGAAAAAGAACGGCGAAAAGGAGGACTACTATTTGATAATAAAAGAAAAGTTCCCTCGCAAATGGAATGGGGTGAGGTGGAAGGAACGCACGCACGGATAAATGGCTAGAACTACTGAGAATCGATCAAATGAAATCGCTACGACGCCGTCGTCGTTCATTTTTTTCGCGGGTTTTTATCGATTCGCGAGTCTCGACGTGGAATTAGACTTCGATGCGAGATATTATGCTCGTTTTCAAAGAGGAGGCGGAAAGGGCGATGCATTGGAGTGGAAGGTTGCATCGACAGCGCTAACGCGAGATGCGACGTCGGCGACGCATCCTTTTCAGCTTTGATTGGCAATGCGACAAGAAATGAGAAGCTTCCACGTTGGTTCACGTCCGCGTTGCAAAACAGCTCACAGTCGGAAAAAGCGAAGGCTGCCCCGCATTGTTCATCAGGAGACATAATCCAGCTTTACGTAGCATCATTTTCCCGGAATAAAGGCATTCATACTGCTATACTATGCCAGAGGGTGTCACGGACGCGTAAAGGAGATTAGGTTTGCCATAAGATATGGCTGCCACATAGGGGTGCATCAGCTAGCAGCAATATTTATACGAGTCCTGCAAAATTAACAATATCTCGAAAGATAACAACCACACTACAGACAATAAACTGAAATTACTCTTCTTATTTAAGAAGGAAGGAAGAACTTTAAAACCTTTAAAAAATTGGATGAGTCATATTTTCGGAAATATGTAGTAATTTGTAGAATAATTCTAAGACTGCCAGTAAAAATGGTGCTTGAACCTCCTGCCACACTCCGAAAGGCGCATTGTAGGGTACGTATGTAAATGTAGAAGTTGATGTAATTTTGGTTGTGTACAAAGCTGTTTGAAGAAGTAGTCACTCCCCGCACCTCTATGCGTCTGAGTATCTCAGCTGGAAATGGATATAGGGTGGAAGAAAGTAAGCCCAAACACAGAAATACAGCATTATTCTCTCATCTAAGACCATTTTCATCACTTTAAACCTTTCAAAAATTGGATGCGCCATATTTCCGAAAATATACAGTAATTTGTAGAGTAATTTTAAGGCTGCCACTAAAAAGGCTGAAAGATGTCCGTGGATACTCTCTTGCTTTCGGCATTGGCTAAATATATATAAGTGTTCTACCTTTTTGTAGGTTCATATGCCCCCAGATTCACTATTCTAATTCCCTCTACTTCAATTCCTGATAATGGTAAGCTTCGGCTACAAAATCTCTAATTAAGTTCTTCTTCCATGAAAAGTCATATGAAAGTAGCGGTGCGAAGATATTTGTCAATTGTAAATACGGAATAATTACTATCATTTCGCAATGAGCAAATTATCGTGCACTAAAGAAAAAAATTCATCTTGCCTCCCTTCTGTGTCATATTTATTAATCGTGCTGAAATTCATTCACTGTTAGAATGTTCTTAAATAAGAAGAGAAATGATATAGAGATTAAAGGAAGAAACAAAGATTTCGAGGACTCGAAAGTATCATATTTTTAAAAAGTAGCTTTAGATTTACCAAGAAAAGTATTGCTCTTTCGAGTTGGAGAGTAATAATTTCTTCATTTCATAAATGAAAAACATATATATTCTCATAGTAATCTAAATGCGGATGACTACCAAACATTTAAGAGTAATAAGGTCCTCGTTACGAAAATAAAGAATAATCTCACCATATGATATTAATTAAATAGAAGTCATCATTTACGGCTACAAACTAAAAATTAAACAAACTATATCTTATAAAGTAACAATCTAGCAACAAGGGATAGTGAATACGAAAATGTCGGGTAATCCTAAGTATTCAAAAGGAAAGTTATGTAATAATCTACCTTTAATCCAATGATACCGCATTTTAATACAGCTTTGATGATCAACGGCTATAAATAATTTCAATTAAGCTGGACTGAGTACATTATATTCGTGGAAGCTCTATTTTGACCTTTATCGACATAAGAGATTTCATAAAACCCTTCAACATTAACATGCAGATGGCAGCATGCCAGAACATTCTCAAAGAGGAAATAGAAGATGATGTATCACTATTTCCGTCACACAAATCAAACACGAGACTTGCTTCACAATTCTATAAATTATTTTGAGGACAAAAAATTGCAGAATATATCTGATACTCTGTCTTAGCAAGAGTCCTGATTAGGGAAAATTCGCTAGGGTTTCGGTGAAGTAACGTTCATTGATGTATACCTTATTAGAAGATTAATAGTAACAGTGATCTCATTGAATTGAAATTTGCCCATAAAGGCGAGATAACTATTATTTGGCGTTTTTCTGGCAACTCTCCTTAATTCATAGGGATGCTAATGAGTGCCAATTTTACATTATCTTTGAATTTCAATTCAATGAGCTAAGCCTCCTTGTATAAATAACAGCTCAATGTAATTAGTATGAATCCTCAATGAGATAATTCCTTAAGTTTCATTAAATTTAGCGTTTCCGTAACGAAAAGATGAGCTGCGAAGAAAAAATAAAACGAAGAAAATAACAATAAAATGGCAAGGAAGATCAGACTTACCTCATCATCTTTTTCCAAGCCTTTTCCCATAGTTATCACCTCGAGCTTCACATCTTTGGTATTCTTTAGTTCCTCAACTGGACACCACAAAGCCTCGCTGACGAAATAGGTCTCGGTTGATGTTAACCTACGGGCAGACAAGATACATACATGAAAATAACCAAAAAGATAAGGATGTCGAGACTATAATGATCTAAACGACGAACTCCTGAAATCCTAGAAGGAAACAGCATTTTAACTAATATCGGAACCCATGAAAGTAACATAAGAAATTAAAGGAATGGGAAAATGTGAAGTCAAGTTTGCACATAAGGGCGTGCACCCAGGAAAAATCCCAAGAAGAAACGGACCTAATCTCCTCTATCCGGGAGGCTGCTTTGACCAAGCTATCCGATCGGAACAATTTCTCACGCCCTTTTTTGGAACTTTGTAGGCAAGGGCATATGTCCATATAAACATATGCTCTTGCCAAAAAACGGCTTGAGAAATTGTTCTGATCGGATAGATTAGTTGATCAAAGCAGCCTCCCGGATAGAGGAAGATCCCGGGTTCGATTCCCGGTTCCGTCAGACATTTTCAGGTTCGTTCTTCCTTGGGATAAGAAATTAAGCCTCAATTCGTTATCTTACAAGACAAGGCTATCTTGTAAACCAGCATATGCTACCTATTTTACAGATTTCACGGAACATTTCACACCCCTTAGATCAAATAAGGAAACGTTCTCACATACATCATCACTGAAGATTTTTATTAAATAATTCATATATCATGTGCTGAATTACAGCATTTGGCTTTATGGACTTCCTTTCAGTTGGAAGCATCTCTCGTGGGCAAGATCTTTCGTGAACACACCCACAGAATTGAGAAAGCGTAGACCCTCATTCTGGAGAGGCACGATGGATGAAATAAGGTCGGGTGAAGTCAGTGATTACACGGAATGGTCGGATGCAAGAGATACGGGCGGGCGGAGCGCAGTTTAAAAGCATCACAAAGGCGAATTAGGAAAAGAGCAAAAAATGTGATAAAGTGTGGAAAATGCCATTCGGAAAAGCCTGCTATTAAGAAAGAATGGGTGTTATTGAATGACGCATGGGATACGGAATTCCGCTAGACATGTGGCGTAGTGGACATCTGAGCCTCCACGTGTCAGATTGTGAGCTGAGGTAAAGGGAGTCCTTGAAGTAGAACGTTTCTCCTGCTAAGTGTATAACATGCATTCACAAGTGCGGCCTGATAGAAATACACCGATGGTAAATGAATACAATGCTGCACATATTGATTTTACTCTTACCCAATATCTTATAGCACTTTGCTTTCAATTAAAAGCGGCAACTTCTTGCTTTATTAAAATGAATTCGAGAGATTCGTGTTTCCCAAGTCAAATATTCTACATTTATTTAATAATTAATTCTGGAAAATCATTATCAGTTTCACGAATACGAGAAGGGGGTTACGTAATAGCTTCAAAAATGTTTCCGAAATGCTAATAATATTAAATACAAGACGTATTAAGAAAGCACGCTCAGAATTTATAATTAAGCTATCAGTCTATTGAAATATTTTACTCATGACGCAATAGCTTGAAATACTGATATATCATATGCAATGTCTTACATTGTTACGTAAGGTACTACAGCAAAAAAAATTGATTGTATGAACTGCACCAAAAACACCAAAATTTTCATAAAACATTTTGAGAACTGATCATGTCGAAGTAAAAAAATATTTCACGTTAAAGGTTAAGAAAGAGTAAAGCTAATAAACCACCGTTCAAAAAAATTACGTTCCAATCATCACGTACTGGTTAGCATGAAGATTTCCTTATTCGGAGAGATAAATAAATGATCCCGCGTTATACTAAAATAAGGTTTCACTGTACTTAAGACGCATCGCATCGGGCTTGCAAAACAACACTATCATGAATTGAAAGGGAAGAGCCTTTTCATTTATTCCTCAGCTTTCCTTGTATGCAGTAAAACCAGGTTAAGATGCTCTTCAGGTGTCCAAGCGAGCACCGCATCTTAAGTTGTATAAACTTGTAACAGGGTTTTGTAATGCTGGTAACCTTGCATGATATTTTTGTAGAATGGTCTGCTTTTCGTGCAAAGAGAGTGTCTTAGTTGCTTAATTTAGGTCATTTTCACTCGACAATGAAGTACTTTTTATAATAATATTAATAATAATAATAATAATTCTGTCTCTAGGGCGAATTTTTGGTCAAGGCTGGCCACTCTTACAATTAACCATTATTTTTTTTCTCTTTCTTTTCTATTTTTAATATTTTTTTTATCAGATTGGCAATTAAACTTTTCGTATTAGCTTCTACAGATGGTTAAAGATTGCTATGCTTCACAATATATTTATTTTATCTTCACAAAATTAGTCATTCCAATGACGAAATTCAAAAGAAATCATTCTAAAGATAAGGCGATGCGTGAGAGAACGACACAGATGATGAAAAAAATTGATCTATCGAATGAGGCAAACGATTGGCCACAGCGGAGTGCAATGCATTTGGGAACACGTCTTTAGCAGGAAGCCAAGCGTATTAAGCGGCATTTTTACTATTTGTATCCTATGAAAAGGATCAGGACGGGGAAAATCACGATACGCAAGGTAACGTCTTAAGTGGGAGCGTCTTACACAGGTTTTACTGCATTTCATTTCCTAATTAATTTTCTAATAAAACAACTTTCGGAACATCATACAAATACATAACTACAGAATCTTATTAACGTGTTCCGCTAATGTTGAGTAGGAAAAATTTATCACTAGCAGTAAATACATTAACTCCTCCTTCCATTACATCATAACAAAATACACGACCGATCAATCAGAATTAGAGGCTGGGAGTACCACTACCGCGGTTCCGAAGCTTACGCAGCCCGCCTTAAAATATTCAACTCCAACCGCAATGGACAAAGTGGGTGGTGGAGGAATTGACCGAAAACGGCAACTGTCCCATCAAAGCGTCACATTCCACCCCATCTTCAATCCAATCGAAAGCCTTGAGATGAGATGGACTGAAACAGGATGGTTAAGATATCCTCCGTAAATTCGTTATTTTAATGAGGGAAAGGGTCAGGGAACGCGGGGTATAGGGGCGTAGGGGTTATTTGGTGACCTCCGAAGGATGAGGAGGGTTAATGGAAATGGGTGGCGTGGGCAGGAAGGCTGTCGTGGGATCCCTCGAGGGTAGAGTACGAGCTTTTCACACATGGTAAAAGGGAGAGGGCTCACCACAATCTAACAGAGGAATACGATATAGTGGTTTCGATGTTTCATAAGCGACCCTATTCCTGTCCATCGGTGGCTGAGAGATAAAAGTAAAATGAGGTTTAATATATGAAGTATTAAATGTGAAAAAAGAAATAAAGGGTACTAATACGAGAAATAAAAGGGCGATGTGGATAACAAGGCGGGCTTGAGCACCAGAGGATGTTACTATAATTCACGGGGAGAATTAAACTCATTTTTGCGGGATAAAATACAAGCAATGATTCTAAAATCCCATTGCGTCTTTAATTTTTAGAGTAGATGCCTAATTTTAAGTACTGAGCCATTAATTAACATGATTCATTAAAATATTTGGAAAGTGCAATTTCTGCTGAAAAACAAATATAACGTAGGCATTCGAATACATAAAGATGATGTAAATATTATGAAAACGTTCAACTGTTTGAGGTTGTCTATATCAATAAAGCTTTAATATAAAATTAACGCTCCAAAACAATGCTTGGTGGGATTTCATAATTTAATACCCAAGTAATTTCACATTGCCTGTACAATTCCGAATGTAAAATAAACACTAGCAAAAACACTAAACCGATTTCGCAATGCATGACGACGTAATCAAAATCGCTTACACGAGTCTACTTTTTATAAATAGGTAGTATTTTTCCTGTGACATTGTTCAAGTAATTTAACTTTACTTGAGTAAACTTGAGCCACTGAATATCCAAAAATAACTCACGATATCAGGTATTCCAGGTAGTGGCTTGAACTCAAGCCTTAAATTTTAAATTCCAACATTTGAATGAGAATACAATGTTTAACAAAACATTTTCTACTCTAAAAACAGAGAATTCTGCTAAAATTAGACGAAAATCCCAATAGTTGGCGATATGGAATGCTATAGATGCTCGACAAAATTAGAAAACGACACAACTCCAGTACCTGGGTGCTGTGAATCAAATAAAACTTATCGTAGAATTCCAACGCAGCAAAGAATATCTGACACAGCGAAACAAATTTAATGCATGCCATACTATCAGAAGAATCTCGAATCTCTCCGTTTTTATGAAATTCTATCGATTTTGTCCAAAAGAGCTCCGCGAAGACTTCGATACATTTCATCCTTCCGTGGAATCTCGATTTATTTTCATTGCTGTATAGGAAAATGTGAAGTCATATACCAATAAATAACACAGGTATATTCTATCCTAGTGGAATTTACGTTCGGTCAAAATTTGAAAATATTGCTGACGCTAAAATGGGAAAGAGATAAGTTATTATTAATAAGGAATAGAATTTCTGTAAATATAGTTGGTACATAGGTTCCAACATAGAAGGTTCGTGGTTCAAATCAGGAATGGCGTACATTTTATTGGCTAGAGTGCCACATTTAATAATAAATATAAAATAAAGGATAAGATAAAAGATAAATATTAAGGACGTGAGCTGCCAAATTGTAGATGCTGATTTTTTATTTTATGATATCAACGATGCAATAATGAGGTAATTGATGTGAATAAGCATTACTTATTATTGCCAAAGAACTAAACCAAGAAGTATGGGCATTCATTTTAAGTGACAAGGCCAGTCAGAGTTCGGTGTGTTAAAAAAATCTCTCGTGCATAATTTTGGGCACGCGTGTAGGGTTATAGGTCACCACCGTTCTAAATGAAAGAATCAAAAGATACGAAAAAGGAAAGTAAAGCAATATGCAATAAAATATAGAATCTTCCCTCTTCTCTTAGATTTTTATCATTTTATCTATGTATCACTGATACTGTGACTCAATTTATTTCCTTTTTGATTAAAAAAGACTAAATTTTCTTCAAAGAAAGCATTAATGTTAAAAAATAACATGCCTACGAATGATATAATAAGTTTTCCGGTGATTATGCATATGAAAACTTGGCCAAAATTAAAACATGAAGCAAGATAAATTCCTTGAAACGATTTACTGATAGCATGTAACAACCTCTGCTTCTGAGAATAATTCTGACTGGAGCTCCCGGATACTCAAGTGGGTACCACAATCGTCTTCGAAGAAAAGTGTCCCGGGTTCAGTTCCCAAAACTTCGACATTTCATTCGGTATGAGTTCTGCAGATTTTCTCGAATAGTAATTTCATCAAGAGAAACAATTAATTCCGTGAATCTTTTTAATAACCACAAGAACATCATTTGATGTTTAAAAAGATAAATTATAAAAAGATAGTAAGCTCCTATAGCTCTGCTGGGCAAGGCGCTTCTGCAAAACATGGAAATTCAATAGACATTAGCTAGTTTTTTTATTTATTATCGCGAAAGAGTGAAATTTAAAGTACCTAATATAATTTCACGCAAACAACATCCCGGAGTCTTTCGGAATTTGAACTAAAAACATTCTCAAGACGAGTGAATAAGTTGTGCATGAAAAGTACATAGAAGGTATGGAGGTAAAATATTAGCAATCAGATGAAATTTCAAGAAGAATAAAGAAACGATAAGAAAGGCACAAAAGAAATTTATGCGAGGAATAATGACGAAATGTCAACTGAAGTGCAATAAAAAAGCGCTTTCTCTGCCTGTATATTTTCGTAACCTTCACAATATGTATAGAATCAAATTTAACGTACCTATGTTAATATGAAGAAAAATTACATTCTCCTCACACACACTCATGATGACGACTTGGATGTACCCACAGGTTATGCGGAAAATATATATCTGAGTTCGCTATAAACATATTTTTCAAAACAAAATTTTCCTCGTTTATAGATACATATTCTAAGTCTACAAGGGAAATTAAATTTTTACCAAAATCTTATTGACAAACAACTACCTTTACGTTTGACTCTTTTACTATGCATTAGATTCATAGGTAATTATACAGCGTCAACTATAGAATCAAGTGCTTGGCCTACTACGTGGAATGTTACCATAAGGAACGAAGTAAACACCAAACTTTTACACTCCACAGGATTTATTAATATACTACATGGAGTCATCTTCAGGTAGTGATAATTCCATGAGTCGAAAATATGGTCGTATATTAATAAATCCTGTGGAGAGTATAAGTTTGCTGTTTACATTGTTACCGCGACAACGTTCAAGAATTGGCATCATTGACGTAATTCTTTGGATATACCAACTATACTTCTTTTTAATTATCCTAAAATTATCCGATATTTAACTCATAATATTAAATCCATAATTCCAATGAAATTCCCTTTGGATAGCATCGTGAATTTATCAATAAGGTCTTTTGCTTACATCTAATTTATCGCTCTCAAGGAAATAAATCACGTTCTTCTGTAGAATAACTCGACTTCATGAATTTGGAATTCTCTACTATTTCTGTCAAATCCCAGTTTACCGATCCTACTAATTTCAAGGAAAATATGCCCCCAGTCGAAGGACAATTTATACATGGAGTATGATCATAGATCAAAATAATCAGTACTCTAATTTTGAATTAAATACTTCCATGAGTAGATTTATTCGCAAAGTAAAATACGGAAAAAAATTATAGAGATAAATACCCATAAGTTAATAAATTAAGTTTGTAACCTCGCATTCACAATTACGTCATCCAAACAAAACCTTCGAACTACACGTTTAAAAATAATACGGCAATCGAACTATTTAATACATGACCCAGAAGTGATCACATCCTCTACCTACCCTGTCACCTACGCCAATCCCTCTACAGGTTAAATATGGCACTGCTTTTCAGAAAAAAACCTCCCGACCAGACCTTCCTACCGCAAAAAATTCTTGCCCTTACCTAACCAACTAATTTGAGCCGACCGAAAAACCACAAAAATAATAACACCCAAAAACATATTACCAGGAGCCGAGAAACTGGCATGGCCAACACCCTTACGGTAACTCAACTCCGCATGACCTCCGGTGGGACGGCAACACGGCCAACACCACATCCATCCATTGCCAATAATCCACCAGCCCTCCCCCTTAGAAGGTATCGCCTTTCTAGCGGCCATCCTACCACCCTCTGAAGACACCACTTCCCAAGTAGGATGGCCACCCTCGTTCTCCCCCAAAAAAGCGAATGGCGACAGAAAACACGGAAATCCTCAGGGGGGAAGGAGCACAGGTAAGAGGAGGCGGTAAGGGGAAACCGATCTATTAACTTCGCAAAAGATCAGGGCTCATAATGTGTAAAAAACCGGGAGGCTTGCAGCGAAAAAATCATCCCTTTGGATTATACGGAAGTCATTTCACGAGGTTTTGCTTCGGCGCCCTTCCTTGGGGATGCAAGAAGAAATCAAACAAGGAGAAAACAGGGTGTTTTCGCGAAGTTGTTTACGAAAGACAACAGCAACGGATACAATTTATCGCAAGAAGGAATAGGTAATCCGTCTTAACGCAAGATTTAAGAAGAAAAATTCGGAAATTAAGCTAATTTCTTGTAAATTAATAAAAATGAAGAAAATTTTGTAAATTCTTCTATACCCATGTATGTCTTTCTTCAACAAAAATAGCTGTTCAGCATAGCATTTGTCTGTCTCGTTTCTCTCGTGCAACGTATAATTATGGGAATAATGCAATTGGAAGCTGATAACAAATCATTACCAAGTGGAATAGTCCCTTTGTACTATCACACGTTATACACAACAGCAACCCAAAAAACATCGAAGCTTCAGAAGGAAAGATACATCAGATTAACTAATAGCTAGATAACGTTTAAATAACTCTCGTGGAAGACCTGGGTTCGAGTCCCAGTCACATTGATATCTTCCACTTCCTTGAGACTCCTTTAGAATAGAACTAAACTATCTAAAACCAACTATCTTATCACACCGATCAATACTGAAAAAGAAAGGATATGATTTGGCGTGGTAAGAAAAGAAGTAATAACACCTTCCCGGAAAGTGAGTCCCTGGGTTCGAGTCCCAGTCATGGTGATATTTTTCACTTCCGATTATTCATGGATTTGCCTATACTCACAAAGTAAGTACCCTGATTAACCAATGCTAAAATCAATTTGGTGCTACCTGGATATTGAAATAATAATACGGTTTGACATTTTATTCAAAAAACTGAATTATACTTGTATATGGAAAACACGTATAATGCTGGATTCACACGACAAAAACATGGGTAACTTTTTCGAGACATTCTTAAAGACCATATCCGAATATTCCTCGAGGAAGAGCTCGCGTATATACGAGTAAATATTTTCCAGTTTTAAGGGACAACACATCCGGGGAATTGAAGCCCCGTAAGATGGCGTGTCGCCTATGGCGTTAGAGAAGATGAGGTGACGGGAGGAAACTCGCTGAGAGAAGAAGGGTGTGGGCGGCGGTCACCTGACCTCGAAAGGTTTCTTTCCCAGATAATCTTGGCCTCCCTCTTCTCTGCAATGACCCAAAAGCCTTCCCTCCTCATCCGTGATGACGCCCTAGTTCCCGGTCAAAATAAGCCCTGAGACTAAGGGCAAGATCTAATAATAAAACATCCGAATCACCAGTAAGGGTTTATCTAATTCGCGGAAGAAGTTGCCTGTATGTCAAATACAAGATACTATACTACACCTCCATCTGAATTGTTTCTATACCCCCACGAATATCTATTTATTGGACTATTACAGTGGGAAACGTTGACAATAACAACATCCACATACCAACCTGCCATAAACAGAAAAAAAAGTTAGCAGGAACTCGAACCTGGGTCTTTGTAGGATAGAAAACTAATCCTTTCTAATCTGAGTGCTAAAAAACGACTACGAATCCTTGAATACAAATTAGAAGTATAAAATGGAAAGCGATTAAAGTATTATGAAGCCTTTCTGAGGGTCGGTGTCCGCTTATTTTTAAAAGCGATTTTTTTAAGAGAAGGAAATAGGCCTGTTAAGGGTATGCAAACTACATCTGCGGATGCGTGGAGTCAGCTTCAGTAAATTTTCCTCAGCAGTAAACTGAGAAAGGTGGATGCAGTAACATCCTGGAATTCATTACGATGAAAATTGGCCTCTCTCAGCGTGATGTCGATGAGATGAAATACAAAAAATTCATTTAGATTGAACTATTTAGAAAATAGTTGCTCCCCGAAGATATTAAAAATCACCAATCACTAAATCTATATTATATTCCATCGTTACGCCACTTTTATAACAACTGTGTCGTGAATCACTGAAACAAAGCTTAACTTTTGCTGAAAGATTAAATAGCAATTGTATTAATTACAAATGAACAAATTCAGTAAATTTCAATTTCGTAGATTCATTTCGAAGCATAAACGTAGCCTCAAAAACATTCAAGAAAACCTTTTTTCCTTATAACGACAGACCACGCGTCATGTACATAAAGTAGCTAATACTGATACTATGAAATATATAGCCGAAGTTTATCTCAGTGCTTTAATAATCTATTCTGGGGTCCTCATTTCCATTCACACAAATAATACACCAAGTACTTAGGAAAATTAACATTTTAAAACTTATTTCTAATCGCAAATGACTGCGGAGGCTTTCAGGATAAAATTCTTAGAAAAATAAATTAGCTTCAAAAATTATCGTGGGTTTTTCAATCCTTTTCAGATTTAAAAAATTTCCCTTAGTCCAGTAAATTTCTGCAATGCCTTGTCATAATACCAACCAATCTGCCGAAAAACAAACAGCTGTGATAAAAGAAGGTCGAGTATACTAATATTTTCGAGTAATCCGCTTTGAAAAGTTCACATTCAATTTCCACTTTTTTCGATACCCTTCCTTGGAAAACATATGTACAAACTTAAGGAATTCGAATAACACAGAAACCATATAAAATGTATGGGGAATAAAATCTATCAACGCAGAAATAACTACCTTGAAAATGCTAAGGATACACAAGGCTTTCCTAAAATCCCATGTTTTAGGTAAGAGTTCATTAGTTCCAAAGTCTCTTTCTAAGGCTTCCAGAACAAAAACAATAGCATATTCTTCGCTACTGCAATCGCTTGGTTTTATTGAAATATGTGTTTTCTGTTTGATTTCGACCATTCTCATTACTCTTTATTTTAGCGCGACAAAAAAGGTTTGCAGTATCCCAATGTTTATATCCGATAGATTACACATCGAAATTATACTTTACAATATTACATTACATTAATACACTTCGAATGTTAATCTCTCTTAAATTTCGCTATAACCTAAGAGCTTTCGCTAACCTTAATTCTTAGGGCTTAAACGTCTGACGTTAAAATTTTGCATAATAGAAGATACGGCGAAAAATGTTCAGCAAATAATTAGTAAAATGAATTATACAACTTGGCTTTGAGAAATCATCACTGTTATGCATTAAGAAATATTTTATAAATTATGTCTCAATAGCATATCTGTTTGATATTCTAAATAATGTTGGAAGTTTTTGTGTGAATTTATGTTCACTCAAAACTCGAGAGCCAAATTTTGCACAACTTTCAAAATTTAATGATCATTTGGTGTCTGCGATATACAGATAATGGGCAAATTTTTATGAACTTAAAGGTTCCCGGTTCAAAACTAGTCGAAATATTCCCATAAGAAATGTACGTTAAATTCATTTTCATCCTTCGCAGGCTTGTTTTCTGGCCTAATTAAATTAGAAAGAATAGACATGCATAATAGAGACGAGCACAAAAGGAAGGATATTTAAAATAAACCTTAGTATTTTGGACGTAAAATATTCCTTTTGAATCTAAATAGGGGGAATCTTGACAAAATCACGATAATATTGCGAAATTTTGAGGTTATACGTACGTTTGTTCGTCAAAAAGATCACAATTGATGAAGCAATAAAATACATTTTTCTTTGAGCAAATAGTTATACTCTGTCTTCTTAGTTATGTAACTGATGTTTTCTTGAGAGTCCAGTGCGTCACAGGAATCTATTTATCAATTTCTATCTCCCCGTTGAGAATAACCGGGAAGTTCGGTTTAGGATTGCAAAAATAAATAAATAATTTTCATAAATAATTCACATAACCCTCAGACTGTAATGTGATGGAGTGTTTAATTATTGTATGTACTATTATTCTCCAGTTTAATGGCATTCAGTTTTATTCGGAGAAATCTTTGTTTTTTTTCATGATCATAGATTAAAGGTTTTATTTATTCGACTGAAATCGCTATAATTAACTATTAGATCGAGTATTTATATATTTAAAAGAAGTTACAAGAAGCTATGTGTGAACAATGATCCTAAGTAAGATGTAAGGCAGGTCAATCACCTGGAATTTCAGGCGAAGATAAGGAATTAATTATTTTCAATACAGATTCATCTTCAATTCCACATTTCTCATTCTGCGAGATCGCACTCGATACCCTAACTATTTTCATTCCGGCGATATAACTCCGATACGAAGTTGATCGAAAGCAGATTACAACTGATCGTATCTGCAAACTTCGCTCGATTCCCCTGCAGACTTACTGCGCTAGCACCCGCATGGTTTCCCTAGCAATGAGTACACAACTATGTAGAGCCGTTCAGTAAATGACACGTGGCAGGAATTAAGGGGTCGAAAAGCGA
Organism: Pachydiplax longipennis; assembly: GCA_036926295.1. Classification (NCBI taxonomy): domain Eukaryota; kingdom Metazoa; phylum Arthropoda; class Insecta; order Odonata; family Libellulidae; genus Pachydiplax; species Pachydiplax longipennis. The sequence goes on along the minus strand of JAVFKF010000009.1, from coordinate 37,251,538 downwards.
GACCGGCGAAGAAAATGAGTGAAGCTTAGCAAGTGTAAAAGGGCTATGGTGTAGGGAGAGACTCTTATATGAGGAGGACGAGCTACTTAACACGCGATCGCAACTCGCATAGTTAACGAAAGAATCCTTTCCAAGAAAACGGTAAATTAAATCTATGAACAAGCTGAGAAGTATCCTCAACAACCGGACTAATTCTATAAGAGAGCTTACTTATTCCGTTTCAGTAAAAAATTCTCAAGTGTGAATATTCTCTCTTATTCGACCAATGCCATATTTGAGGAGAAAGAAGTAGTATAATATAAAGACCATTGTGTTGTGAACATTTCAATGTAGTAGTAGTAGTATTGATTAATAGTGCTTCGATAGCTAAGGTCATTTCGCAAGTGGGCTTCTAACGAGAATCGAACCCGGGACCTCATTCAACCAAGTCGAACGCGCTGCCTACATGGCTATCCGGGAGCCCTCAGAGGACAAAGAATTTGCCTATTTTTACTATTGTGGAAAATTTGAAAAACGTATGAAAATTTTTTATTCCAATTATTATCAACGAACCATATCTTTTTTCATCTCTTATTTTTCGTCCCTGAGAACTAGAATAAAAATAAGACAGGTAAATTTATTCTGAAAGGTTAAGTAGGTGGAACTAATGAATAAGTTTAAGGTACTTCAATACCTATTATACTGTAGCTGAAAGGAGAGGAGGGGTGGGGCTCCTGAATATTTGTAAATGACTTCCATAAGCCTAGTTCATGAATGTTCCACTTTTAAAATTTATCATATCATCGCCTACTCAATGAAAGGCTAACAATGGGCAAACTAAACAACGATCAAAAACTACATAAAATTGCACCAATAAGCAATTAAAAATTCAAATATATAGTCATTACTAGTTCTCCCGTCATGACTTGCAGAAGCTTATATTAAATGAATATTTAATTTTGAATTATTTCTAAGAACGTCAGATTTAGTAGTTGAAACTAATTAATATGTTTCAAGCGTTAACAATAGCAGAATTCAATTAAATTTTAATCACTTTGATGACTGTGAGGAGAACTCAGCTAATGATTACATACCTAACAGTTACCCGAAGATAATCAACATACAGCTATCGACAAGTGGTTGCGTGAAATAAAGAAATCTCAGTAAACCTGCATTAAATACCAATTTCATCGACGAAAGCCACTAAAAACCCTCCGACAAAGAACATAGAGGCACCCGCGAAAATCGGCGATGAAATCGAAGACATTTTCTCTTCGGAATCCCCCTCCTACATCTTCATCGAGCACTATTATTAAATAACGCGGCTGGCGCAATACCATACCGAAACCAGTCACAAAACGAATAAAATTCCCCGCGCGACTGGAGAAAATGTGGTTATGACGCTCCGAAAAAAAAATCAAAGAGGAATTTTCGGGGAAAAAGTGAAGGGAGAAGGGAATTTTCAACGACTCTACAACCCTCTCATGGCAGCCACCCCATCCACAATCTAGAGAGATCTGAAGGCGGCGGAGGTATATAGGAGTAATCTGCGGAGATGGGGGGAGAACGAGGGGAGAGTGAAGAGCCTCGGAGAATACGGGCTTTTTTTGATTCTTTCCCAACGAGGCGCCCAATTTCTCATTGTTTCTTATTACTCCCGCGAGGTCGGCGTGCCTTAGCGGCGGCATTGGAGGTGCTCCAGAATAATTCGGAAGAAAAGAAGGAGGAAATATTCTATCCTTTTATATTCTCTTATCCTCTGGAGCGAAAGGGAGGAGGACAAAGGAGGGAAAGAAGATATAGCTACCCTTTCCTTGTGGAGGAGATTGGAAAGGGAGACAAGAAATGATAAGGGGAGATGTGCCGCAAGGCAGCGAACTGGGTGCCGCTCCCTTACAAAACTCTTTTCTCCGCGACGCTGCTTTCTCGCGCCTAATTTACGAAAGCGGATCGAACATTCCTCTGTCCTTCCCTCCAATTCTGCTGAGGGAATATCGAATAAAAAAAGAAACGTAACACTCTTCCCATTTTTGACTCGCTACAGCCGAGAATTGAACTTTCCGTCTTCGGTTACTTCTGTTCAATTCGCTCCGGAATTTTCGGATATTATTTTTATTTTATACAGTCGCTATTAAATGGATACCGAAATGTTTTTTTCTTCGTTCCGAATGAATCCGGGAGGAAAAACTGGTTTTTTTCTCTTAATATCTTCCGGCGAATTTTTACGTCTATTTTTGTTTGCTTTAAGTGACTAAATAATTTTTACTTGGAGGTTTATTTCATTCCATAAGTGACCAAAGATAATAGTACAGGCTTTTATTTAAATGAGTCAGGAAAAAAGCAGACATCTAAAACAAACAAAGCACTGGATAGCACAAAGAAGACGCAAAAACGTGTTACATTTTCAATAAAGGTACTTTCACTGAGATGCCTTATTTCAATACTCAAATATTTCAAATAATGCAGATAACGAGAAATACGTTTTATCAATATAAAATCTAAAGTCAAGGTAATTATACGCTATAGATCTTATTATATAATCATTTTGAGAAAAATTCACTGAATATTCATCTCACGACAACTATTTCTTACAAATAAGATCATTTGTACACAATTTAGGGTGGCTGTATAACGGAATGTATGAAATGGTAAATGATGGCGTTGGAAACGGAAAAAATAGTAACACGTCTTTATTTAACGGCAATATTGAGACTTGTCTGACTCCTCCTACGTCTAACCCTTAAAATTAGAGGATAGAGAAGAATGAAATGCTGTGCGTAGACGAGGCAGATAACGTACTTATCCTAAAAGAGATAAGCTTTAGTGATAGGAAATGCATATAATTATGCATAGACCTAAAACTAGTGTCCTAGGAGAAAAACTATTTATTTATTATCACTATAAATTAATAGGGTTAGAATTTGGTAACTTTGCAGATTATAGTATGGACCATTTAATTTTCTAAAGACCGTTCTACGAATTTGTTCTAAAAAAACTGGGAATAAATAATCCCAAGTCTCTTTACTATCGTTTCACTGAAAAAAACGAGTTCATTAAGAATCTCTACAAGACAAGACGAATTAAATAATTACAAGTATTAGCAGTAATACAATAATTTGGACATTCACTTTTGTGAAAATTCATAGAATATAGTATCCGCATCTCAAAAGACCACTCATCTGCCAAGCAAATTACTCTCCGACGAAAAAAGAATACAACTACTTGAACAGATAGTTTTAACTCGAGGTAAATATTTTAAACCAAAAGAATCAGGAAGATTTCTACTGTATTTTACATGTGAATGGAATAAATTTGCCATTATTGTGAAATTGCCTCTTCAATTTCTTCAATCCCATACAAGAACCCTTGCGCGATGAACAGTTTGTCATAACGTTTAATTGGAAGGTGATATTTAACCAACTGCTTATGCTAAACCATCAGCGATAGTAAAGTAATTTGCCTAAGATAGGCATATTTATTAATTTTCACTAAGTTTCTTAAAAGACTGAAATCTAGTTAATTGCCCAATCAATATTAGCAAATTGTAGCAAAATATTTAAGTCATCAATTAAAATGTGTAATCCATTCCAGAATTCTCTTTCTCTACAAATAACATTCCCATTTCAGAAGCATTCCTTCGAAAAAAATTTTAAAAATTAAAACAACCTTAAATACTGTGGGAAATAAAGGTATGATTTTTTCGTACACAATCGATGTAAATCGCAAATATATAAATACGAAGTAAGACAAAACAAACGAGATAAATTGGACAATGAATACTAGGAATTGCCTGAGAGATTAGAAGAAAATTATGATGTAATATGCAGCAGTAGTATTTATTTATTTATTTTATTTATTAACATGCATCAACATAGAGCAAAAAGCCAATTACTGCTGACGATTAAAATTAAAATTAAAAAACTTTCACACAGAGAATCGAACTCAATACATATCTGACCAAATGCGAACGCGCTACCCACTTTGCTATCCTGGAACCACATTATGTATATGATTTGACTTAGTACTCCGAGAAATCTGCAGTGAAGCTCCACGCGCAAACTTAGGGTTCAAAACGCTCATCAAGAAGACAAAAATGTGACCTATGATTACCTTTCTCGACAAAAAATATTCGCAATACCAACAACTGGGATAGCCGACAATTCAACTCTCCAAAGATTGCATAAAGAGTCCTGATAGATAGTCGAGACCCCACCAAATCATTCCGATCACTACATCCCCCAACACGGAGGGAATGAAGACGACCCGCCTTCTCCTTCCAGCCTCCCAGCGGATCCGTTATCCTCATCATTACCACTAAGGTCCCCCCTTCCTTTCCACATAATCTTTCCTCATTCCCCACTTCTCCATTTTCTCTCCTGACAAATGCTCCGCGTCAAAGCGAACACAGTCAGGATGCTTCGGAGCACTGGCCCGCAACACGAGGGCATAAATCACATCCTCGAGCTGCACGGTCGACCACGCCATTCAAGACCGAAAATAAAGTCCCTATTCCATACTCTCACCTAACCAATAACACGCCACACCCTCCTTCCCGTCGATCACGCCCCATGATGCAACGGGACCGCGGAAAAATAGGAAAAGATACATTACTCGCATTCGGGGTACACCGCAAGATTAAGTGCAACAGAACAGAAGAGGGTCGCTGGGGAAGGAAGGGGTTGCGACGTTGCCGGACGGCGGCCGCTTTATCACCACGGAGACAATAAAGGTTTTACTAAATTACCACGGCGACATATAGTTTGCTTGGGGACCATTAACATAGGTCGGATATATTCGAATGAAAAATGGCCGCATTATGGCCGAGTGAAATAGTGGGACAAGTTAAATTACTAAAAGGTGGTCACTATTATGATACACCTTCCCACCTGGAAATTACACATAGGTGGCTCCCTCTCCGACGTCGCATTAAGGCATCGGCAATTTCAAACTGAATTTACGACGGATGTAATTGCAGGAAAACGTATGAAAGATGGGAACCTAGTGGAGAAAATTAAATTTCCTGAATGCGTGGGTTTCTGGAAACAATGTTCGAACACATCGTTTTTCCTAGGTGCGGTTGCAGATATATGGTAAAGCTAAGGTTAGAGCCAATGAAGCCGCGAAGTACTCATTAATTCGTAGAATAGCCTAAACGGTACTGCTTTAATTTAAAGGGTTCTCTACCCAACCTATTGGAAGGCTATCGCGCAATTTATTACATTAAATGATTTAACTCTCATACGGGCTCGAAAACTTATAATACGAAGGAAAGTTGAAATATTTCTCCACTAATTTTGCCAATGATTATCGCTAATTTCTAACTCATAATTTCTAATTTTGATCTATATCATGTAAGTGGAAGAGAGGTCCGCTCGAGCCTGACCTCGCCTGACAAAGGGTTCAATAATGATATAATCGATAAAGTTATTAATAACATAATTTATGGGCTCTAATTAACATTCAAAGTTACCACGAAACGTCTCTCCAAATAAAGCCTAACGCCGAAAAAATCTTTAAAAACATAATACGAAACTAAAGGATTAAAACTGACTGATTAAGAAAATCTAGTTTGGGATCAATTCCAAGCGATATGCAGAAATTTAACACAAAAGTAAGAGAGATAAAATCGGCGGTTTCGAATGCAGTAAAGGGAAAATAAGTAAATAATCTACTTCAAGGCAATTATGTTTTAAGCGACTGAAGTTAACACTAATATTAGATAGAAGGAAAAGGTTGTACGAGGTCTGTTCAAAAAGTTCCCGAACTTTTTTTACACTGTGCCTCCAATTGGTTATTTTTTATCTGTCTATAGGCGTTGTATCCGCGAAAGCTTCCCAAATAACTACCTTCAATCACATTGTCGATATCTTGATTTGTTCATTAGTTACGGATGTTTATGTGAACAGATGATCGTAGAGTGCGGCGAAAAATCGGATCCGCGGAAATGAGCTCTTTGAAGGAGCAGCGTTCTTCTGTGAAATTCTGCGTGAAACTGAGCAAATCTTTCACGGAAACTTTTGATTTGATTACAAAGACTATTGGTGTGCATGCTATGAAACGTACCGCGTGTTATGAGTGGTTTATACGGTTCAAAAACGGACGAAGACGACGAGCGTTCCGGAAGTCCAAAGATGACCCCCACATCGAAAAAGTAAACGATCTCGTTAGTGCAAATTGACGTTTGAATGTCAGGGAGCTTGCAGAAGAGTGTGGCATCCCGATTGATTCTGCTACGAAATCCTAACTAAAAAAATTGAGGATGCATCGAGTCATGTCCAAATTCGTGCCTCGCCTGATGACGGCAGACTGGGAGCAACACGAGTAACTCGTGAATTTTTAGCCAAAAACAAGACCACTGTGATTCTCTAACCACCCTATTCACTAGACCTGGCTCCATGTGACTTATTCCTATGCCCAAAGCTAAAAACCCCGCTCAAAGGAAAAAGATTTGCCGCCATTCGAGAAATAAAGAAAAATTCGACGGAGGAGCTTATGAACAATCCGAAAGAAGTGTCCCAAGACTGTTTTAAATAGTGGAAATACCGTTGGGATAAGTGTATACATTAGGGTGGGCAGTACTTTGAAGGAGACCCGAAGCAATAATGTTTAAGTGAATTATTTGTGATGTAATAAATAAAGTTCGGGAACTTTTTGAACAGCCCTCGTAATTGGGTTTATAGTTGTTCACCTTTAGGTAAACATGTTACCTCATAACACCGGAATGAAAGAGGATCGTAGTTTCAACAACTCTGAAAATTGACCTCATTATTCTGTGGTTTATGTGTACTTCAAAAAAGGAAAAAAACTTCTAAAGGTGCCGATTCTATTTTCCTCAAAATGGGATCAATTTACGATCGCAATGACTAGAAAAACGGCTACTGAATGGATACTAGGGACAACATCATGCCTGGTGATGGTAATGTTGGGATTATCGATGTCAATGACATGGGCTAGGGTTGGGTCCCCAGGTAAAGAAACGAATTCCCCTTGTATTAAAGCCACGGATGAAAAAATAGCAGAGGATACAGAAGTATTATACCGCGTGACAAAAGCAATCCCGCGGCAAAAATGGATAGTTCCTTTTCAGAAAGCCAAAAGCAATAGGCAAGGGTGAAGCTGCCTTTTTTTTTTAATGGAAACATAAAAGAATGTTTCCCATCGCCTACATACACATGTTGAATCCGAAATCATACAGACGCTTTAATCATAAACTGTCGTGTTAAATTATCATACGACATATGATAACTCAGTTAAAGAGGAAGTTTATAATTAATTCTTTCTCGCGAAAATTTCAGCGTAAATTCGGTAGGTAGTTCCATCAGTAAAACTATGAAATGAAAATGAACGTGACTGAAAAACTTTAACAAATTTCTTTTCGGAGAGATTCATTTAAAACACCCAATACCTATGTTACAGTTATTTTAATGTTTGACGGCTGGAGACTAGTTGAAATCGTTAAGGTAAACTAAGAATAATGATTTAAATCCGCGGATTTAAGAACAAGACGTAGAGACGACCTGGAATGAAGGTATTCTTGAAATACGAAGAAAAATATATAGGAATTAGTTGCCATATCATATTTCTTTGCTGACTAGAAAAACGTGAAAGCATTATTGATGAATTAATAAATTATCGTTTGAATATCACATCGTTTGAGCTCATTAATACTAATGAGATAAATGTAAAATTAAAAATGTTATCATATGTTGTTTTTGGAATGAAATATATGCTCTTAGTACATAATAATAATATCAATAATTTATGATGTAACTGTTGCTATTATTTCAAACCTGCTGACCAGCAAATTATGTCTATGAGGACCAGAGTTAGGAAATTTTCTAAAATATCTAAATGAATTTCCTATAATTTACCGTGCATCTGGGAGATAAAGGACCAATCACACGTCTATAATCCTGTAGTAAACTAATAATCCGGCCAATTAAATCACCATTAAATTCATATTGTAACAACAATAAAGCACACCTCTCCTAGTTTTCCACAATCATTCCAACAGCCTTCTTTAAAAATAAAGCAAAGCACACGGCTAAGCATGTGCACTTGGGAAAGTAAAGTGAAGATTGGCGGTCCATCAGAATCATCCAACGCTTTAACCAACAGTCTTTAGCCGAGTCACGCAAATAATGAAAGCAACGGACAAATTAAATTCCGAGCATTTAAGCCTTGCGACTCCAAAAACGGATTTCTCCGAAGGGAGAGAGAGAGAAAAAAGGAGGAAAGGGGTGAGAGGAGTGGGATAATACGAGTCGGCAAATCCCTACACACCGTTGCATGGCATGGCGAAGCGGAAGCGCACAGACAAAAGACTGTTACCAGTCAACCGAAAAAGGAAGTGCGTCAGTATCAATAAGGGAAGCTATATAGGGAATAGGGGTGAGATGAGGAGTGGGGAGATGAAATGGAATGCAACGGTAAGGTAGGAGAGAAAAGTGAGGGCCACGGTATACATTGCCTGGCTGCTTTACAAGGGCTTCCCTTCCCCTGCTCGGATTTCTACACATGGGTCTTGCGATAGAGCATTTTTTTTAGGGGAAGGAACTTATAAAGAAATGTCCGAGGTATTCTGAGGAACAACATCCACTTAAGTAATGTGGTTTTGCGGCTATAAAATGACTCTCGTGTGCCCTATGTACGCATGGGAATCATGAGATGAACAGTTTTGATATTAGAGGTTCCGTGACCTTCCTTTCACCTTATTTAAGGAGTTCAAAACACAGCTAAAGAGATTTTCTCCACGCTAAAATACCATAATAAGCGAATATGTTCACTGAACTCAGGATAAGAAATTCTAGAAAATAAGGTACAGTGGTTATTAAATATATATAACCATACTTTCTAGAAGTCGATTTTCATACCAATAGAAGTCATCTTGGAACATTTTAATTCCGGAATAAATTTCTTCTTAAGAAAAGAAATAATGAAATTTTCATTTAACTAAATAATAAATAATTATAATAAATTTTATCACTGCTATAAAAGTGTTTCTTAGAGACTAATATCATTAAAGCGCCCGAGATTAAAGTCAATCTGCCTAAAGCAAAAGCAAATGGAAATGTATAAGATTAAAACTCGAAGTTGATACTATCCAAAAATAATTTTAGTCAATATAAAGCCTAAGAAACACACATTTTCTTTTCGTTTACCAATTTTTATGAAACCTTATACATTTATATTTATTATATAACATTTACCGATTTTTAAAAGTATGTATATAATTAATCTACCGTAGGCAGATCTCTTGTCTTTTAATGTTTATCGTTGATTTACTACCCGTTGCCGTGTTTTCTTGGAAATCTAATCTTCGCTTATATAACCAAAGTTTAATAAATTGAGTGTATATCGCGACTACTTGCACCTTTATATTTCCCCTTTACACAGTTTAATCATGATGTGTGATTTTTCGATTCTCTTTCATTTAATTGACTACGTTGCGACACACTTACGGGCACAGTCCCAATAAGCTGAATTTCCCATGTAGAAACCACGAAAACTCGAAATTTCGTTAAGTCTAAACTGCGATATCTCGAAAGTTAACAGTCGTCCCGTGAAATGTGAGTTTCGACTGTGTAAGCAAATTTTCATGCAGTTAGATCCTAAAACGAGGAACTTCATCTGAAATAAGATTTAATTGATAACCATTCGTCAAAAAAAATATTAGTAAACCTGCCGTATAAAATATTTTTCTCGAGTTGAAGATGTTTGTGTACATGTTTACTACAAAATTCCGAAATTAGCACTACTCAGTTTCCCTTGAAAGATCAAAAACGAATTTCTTTTTGCGACGATGAAACTGCGTCGTTTCTTCGTTGCATTCCTCCACTGCGGAGTTTTTATGTTGTGCAAAATAAATTATGAATGGCTGCATAAGAGATTTTTACGCAAAAAACATTTGAAATACAACGCCTCCTTTCATAAATTTCGCAATTCTCTCGCTAATGCTTTCAGATCATGTCTTCACGTGACACTGACACACACATTAAAATTACCAGATGTAAATTGCTGCTTTTCTCGTTAAATAAATTACTTTTAATGAGAGCTTTCACTTATTGCACATACACGTCCACTTTCGGAGCCAAACTAATCAATAATGCCGCACTGCCTCCAATGAACAAAACGAGAGAAAGCAGTCGAAACGTCGAGTAAATTTCTCAACTCGAACATCGGCTAATTTCTATTCGGAGCAACATTTAGAGTCGATAACTCAACGAGAAGAACTCAATCACCAGTTAAAGCATTATTCTCTCGCGTGGACGTCACAAAGGAGCTGTCGAATCTTCGGACAAGTTCACGAGAACGACGTCTGGAAAAAGGAGCTTAGCGGGCATATCAAGAGACAAAGAAAGCACAGATATAGTCATCATTGGCCACTCTTGAAACAATAGATTAGACGGCGAAGTACTTGGCGATTGCGATACTCGGCTCTGAAAAGATTTGGAGGGGAAATAATTCATGCCTTCCAGATCCATACCTGTCGAAGCCAAAGAGCGCCATAATACTTCCCATAAGAGGTACGACATCCGGGCCATTGTTTACCTGCGTTCTTTTTCCACCCCCATCACCTCAGACGTTATCCCCATGAGAATGTGCTTTGTCAGACTTCCGTTCCAACAATAAGATCCTACGCCTAACCCTGCTAACTATCGTCTATGGAGCGAAAAATTAACAAAATCCTTCTTCCTCCTTGTGTTTTTCAAAGCAAACATATGAAGTGAATGCCAAAACATCAGGCGTCACATTCTGTGAATGTTAGATCTGTTGGTTGCAACCTTTAAGGACTGATGTTTTGAGGCATCGATTTTGCTTTAAGTTTTCTACTTTTTAAATTCTTTAAGATGTTACTTGGTGGATTATCTGATTACCACGAATCAACAAATAAAACTTTAAGTTTGAAAAAAATCATAATTTGTGAACTCGATAAAGAAGTATTTAATCTCTTTATAATTTTAAGATTCTGGTATCTTCTAACACCACTACACGTCTTGTATTATTATTGATAGAGTATCATTATTGATATTATTACATTTCTATTCTCCAATTCAGAGGAATTTTAGAAAAGTATATCTAATTAAGGAGAGTGGGGAAAGGATCACGTGATGAAATCCTTTCCAATAATAGAAGTCTCTTAGTAAGCAGTAATATTTACTCCTAAACAACCTAAATATACGAAGAAATTAATGAATTCGTAACATTTAATGAATTTTAATAATAAATTTAATCAGCCGTTCACCCTCAGATAGTTAAATTTAAAAAATTTAATATACAGAAATTAAAATTTTTCTTCCTCTTTCTGAGAAAAAATTAAATCCATTCGGTTTTCTCTTATTATTCGAAATTTATATGCTAATTTAAAAAGATTTATTGTCAGAAAAAATTAGACGAACAGATTAAGAAGAATAATAGCCGATTTTGACTAATACAATCGTAATTACTCGAAATTATCATAAGAAAAGGAAATAGATCCAGATCGTAAATCAAATTTATCGCTTCAGAAACGATTCCATTCCAAAGCGATCATCGAACTAAGGCCAATAAAAATCACTGAAAGGAAACTCGTCGCTATCATCCTCAATATTCACTGTGCTGCGTATTATCTGTGACCTAGGAGCAATTTATACGCAAAACTAGCGGCTTTTGGCACGAAATGATACTTCAAAAAGATAGAGGAGCAACTTCAATAAATTCTGACTCAAATGTTGCAATTGGTAATCAATCTCTTACGACCGATTCCATTAACTTCCTCCAATGATTACAGTGTCTATTTCAATAAGTAAAAAAACACTAAATTAATTCACAACGCATGATAGTTAAAGATTTCATCTGGTGATAACTAAAAATATATGCGTAAGAAATCAGATACTCGAGTTTCCAGCCAGCAACAGCCTCCTGATGACTTAGCTCTTTCTTCTTCGAAGAACTCCACCGTAAGCGTTATGTAAGCGTTCCATGAAATCCTAAGTCTATCTTAACTTGAGCTTTGGCGCTCTCTCTAAGTATACCTCCTCTCGTTTATCCTGTCCGCTTAAGAAGCTAAGAGGTTACTTCCTCGCATCCTAAAACGGCCTCGCATGTGGCCTTCAAAAACCCGCTCCACGGCCTCGTCCAGAGATGCTGAGCAGCCTCACTCTCACTCGATCTTTTCACCTTGCTCATTCAAAGAATTCAATGTTCGGAAAGTTTTCGATCGTTCCTTCCCTTTAAGAATCTCGCAGGGAAAATTATATAAGGAGAATTTCAATCCAGCTAACGATGCACAGGCTCTTCAGTCATAGAGAGAGATTTCCATATGATGCTCGCGTAAGCAACAGGCTTACATCGAAAAACTAAGCAATAAGTCCATATGTGAATGCACACTAACCAGCCTTAGCAATTATGGTTTAGTTGAGACTAGTTTTATTTCATTTAACTGTATGCTGTAGTTCTTGCGCTACTACATCAGCTCAAAACTAGCTGGAGATTACTTATAAAAATAATCGCATCGCTAATGGCAGGCTATCTCATTAGAAAATATAATATAAAATTACCATTTCATTCGTCATATTCAAAAGTGCTCATATTCAACTTGAAGAATATATTCCTCTTCTCAGCAAGTGAATAAAGAACTTGCGTTATATATAAAATTTAAAATTACCTTCCGATCATCCCATAGAAAGAAAAATCGGCGCTGACAAAGCTTACCTACACATGTTAATAACGCACCGAAAAATAATAAAATCAAATAAAATAAACTCAAAATAGTACGCCATGAAAGCGAGAAACCTTCCTGGCAAAAAGGAACGCGAAAGCATTCCGAAACATACTACCACAGCCTTGGCGCCCAACGCTTCATGCGCGTCACACCGTCACTTCTAGAGCCCAGCCCAAGATGTTCCTTTCAACTCACACGCGTAGAGAAAAAAGGAAAGTTAAAGGCGTACAAAACGACATTCATCGATTTGAGGAATCCTCTATGAGCATGCACACTCAGTTCCAATATCCCCATTTCCATCTCCGAATCGATCAATGAGAAAAAAGTCTCTTTCGCGGCGCTCGGCCGGGAGACTTTTCCAGTCACACATGAGATATCATGCTGGATGCTGCGACACCGTAGGTGGAGGATGTGTAAGGCGGATGGACCATCCGAAGCCACGCATGCGTGAACACGTATCAGGAGGAAAGAAGCCTACAAGGGGTTTTAGAGGAGCCTTGGATGAAGGAAAGAGAGGAGAAGGGGAGGAGGTATCTCGTATTCCGGGCACGGAGGAGAAGCTTCTTTCGAGGCGGAGCTATGGAAGAGGATGTGGGAGTGGGAGAGGGGGGGAGAATAGAAAAACGGTTAGAGAAACAGGAATAAAAGGAGAGAAAACAGGGGAGGGAAGCCGGAGGAATGAGAAAAGGCTGATGCGAGATAGGCAAATGGGAAAATTTTGGCTAGGAGAGATGGAACTCAAACGTTCAAAGCTTGAAGGATGAAATGGATAAAATACAAGATCGATGCCAAAGGAGAAAGTCTTCCAATGCTGAGGATATGAGTAAATTAATTATCAACAGAAACTGCAATCAAATTTGAGATAAATTGGTTTCACGAGTATCAGGGAAAGGTGGTACACACGTATAACGCGTGAACCTTAAAATTTAAAATCTCTAGCATAAGAAGATTCGAAGATTATCGCCGAGACCGCGACTAGAGCCCGCGACTTCCACTTTCCAGGACTTTCTAAAGAATATCTTCCGTGGAAAAGATGAAAAAGGAAAGTGGAAGACCTAAGTGATGAGGTCAGGTTTAACTTTATGGTAGTGAGATACAACGAGACTCACTGTTAAATAAGTGTAGTAAAAAGTTATTCAACAATGAGTCTCGTTGGAGGACCTAAGTTCGAGTGCCGCACATGTCGGTTTTTTTCTCAACTTTTTATCCAAGGTAATTGATTTAATTTATCTAAAGACGGACCTCTGCATATACAATATCATATACGACTAAATAACATACAATCAGATTGTACTATGTACAGGATTCTTCAGAGCTTCACAAAATACCCTATTTATTCCAGGGATTACTCCCAATACGAAGGAGAAAATAAATGATACAGGAAAAACATATAGTCTTAATTAAATCAACCAACACCAAGAATAGAGACAACCTAAGTCTGGTAAGATACCTATATGTATTCTATAATTATTCGCATCACACTAAGTTTATTAGTTTCAGTAGAAAAACAAATTAAGACAGCAGTAACTAGTGCTGAAATAAAATATTTTAGTACTTTCATTTCAAAACCTCATAGAGCGAATAAATATCTCACAAATTACTATAACTACTATCACAAATTATTTATAATATGATATTATTTATTTTATGATTATTTATGATATGATATTATTTATTTTATGATTATTTATGATATTATTTATGATATGCACTGAAGGAATACGCTCAGATAGTACGAGGTACTTTAAAATCCTACCCATGGCACACCTGTTGGGACCCTTTCACCTAAGAGCTAACTAAACAAGAATGTATGTGGATGAATTATTTCGGTACGATTCGCAACTCCTTCGTCTATAGATTAATTTGAAAAGGATTACAACCATTATAGTATCCTCGACTATTACATAATTTTCAAAAATTGCTAATAGATTAAAATTTCATTCTTCTGAAAAATAACCAACCAATGATTTGAGCTATAAGCAATTGTTTCAGAAGCTAATCAGATATTACCTTCCTAACCGCGGATCCAAAATATTAAAAACACTTCCTTCGCATGAGTCTAAATTCATATGAAATTCAAAGGCAGAGTCGTTCATATTTGAATACTTACTCTTCTAACTGAAATAGTTTATTTATCCAATTAGAATCTAATTTAAGTCACAGCTTGGAGCTGAGGGATGAATTTGAGCCTAATATCTTAAGTTTCTCTCCACAGTTACCATACATAGCTTCTATTACGTCAGTTGATAAATTTAGAAATCATGCAAATTTCCGAAAAAAATAATATAAGGTCGTCGAAAATGGAAAACTAATGAAGAGACGATATATAAATAACCTAAACGGAAACGTTGACCAAACAACTAGCAGTGAAATTAAAACAGAGCATACGGTAGACTTTTCCTCTATTATTTATTGCCTATTCTAGAGGTAAGTACAGAAAAAATTCAAGAATATAAATCGAGATTTATATCTAAAGTCTAAAAAACTAGTGATAATTATTTCCGTAATAAGTGCTAGAAGTCGATATTTAATCTAAACAGATACCTATGATAGCAAAAGGAGACAGGGTAAATTGGACAATTCTTGATATTTATAATATTTTAACTATCGAATTAATTAGGTTTCTTTAAGTTCATGCTGAAGAAGAACCTTACTTTTCATAAATTAGGTTGGGGATGTATCTATGTCTCTATTTCTATTAGCTGAATCGGTAGTGCAGTCAGCCTCCATGAAAAATATGCAGTTTAAGAATGATCAGGCCCGGGTGTCAATCAGATAAACCAGACAATTTCACAAATATGTTTGTAAAATAACCATCATTCAACGACTTATTTTTTCGATTTCATACTTTTGTTATTTATTATAAATGAATCAAAGATATATTTTTATTGAGTTAATGTCATCATCATTGCTCAAATTATTAGGGCCATAACCTTAAGATTTAAGGAGATGAATTATTATTTTTAATAGGAAATGAATTCACCGTAGCAATAAGAACCTCTGCTATGATCCACTGATTCATTGAACTTTCTGTTTAAGATTAATTTCAAAATTGTACTCAACAAAAATTTATCAGAAATCTTACTTTAACGTACCGTTTTTATGATTACCGAATATTTGAGTTTACGATCAACATTTAAAAAATCTTTTCGTGGGATTCATCTATACAGTAATAATCCCCACATATTGTTGAATTCATTTTATGATTGGTTATCCGAGAACGAACACACACGAAGGTTTCCGTGCCTCACCAAGCATTCAACTAAAGCCCAACAACATGCGACCCCAAAACCTTCGCGCCCCGGGCAAGCACACGGCTGGCCCGGGGCCGGCTCTGATAGTAAGAAATGAAAGAAAAAGATTATAAAAATAATTTTCCGCCTCATTCAAAGGAAAATATATGAACAGCAATCTACAGTCGATGAGGAAAGCTTTAAAATATCCAAAGAACTGTCTAGATCAAACAATAAACTTAGACGCGTAGCGCTTACAGTCGTAGTCAACCTTCAGAGACTTTAGAGAAAACTCAAAGAAAAATAAATACTGTTAGAAAAAGTCACCACACAGCCAAAATGATTACCATTTCAACGGTCTAAGAATTGCAAGTCGTTGCAGACTTGAATATTTTGAGGTCCGGAGTAGAAATAGATGTGAGAAGGCGTGGGAAGAGAAAGAAATAGAAATGGCATATGTTTACCACGGGGCTGTTCATTATGGTAAAACGCAGTATGAGATGACAGCTTCGTCACGACCAACCTATCCAGATAAGAAAGCCCCGTAAATAAAGATATTTCATGATTCTGAGGGAATAATGTTGTCTTTATAAAACAGTCACGAATTTCGGTATTTGCAAAAGCCAGAAGGGCCTCTGTAAATGTTGAAAATTTAAGAAGTCATTCAGGTGTGAAATCTGATTTTAAAATAAACAATTTTCAAAGAACTCGATAATATTAGCAAAATTTGCAGAGCAATAAATCCTTCAGAAGACCAACTTGCTCATTTCTGGTAAAATTTCAAAGTGACTATCCTTACAGTAAATCGTCAATTTTAACAATTCAGATTGAAAAATATCACCTTCATCAGGAGGGTACGTAGTTGATAGGTTTGATACATCGTATCAAGGCTTTATAGTACAAGGAATACTAGGAGATGATTGCAGAATGCTTGACGGAGTCATATTATAATTTTGGATAACACATTTGGTGCCAACAAATTCCACAGAATAAGATTCTATTAAGTATTTAAGCAATTTAGATTTAGATTAAGATTAGTACCCCGCAAGCTGCCAGAGGCTTATGGCAGAGGGTGGAATGACACCTTCATCGTATCTAAATCTAAAACTGCACAACTGAAAAAATTAAACAACCAGCGTCGAAAACTACCATCTTAGAAGGTCAGTTATAACCTACTTGGAGTACGTTTCACTATTGTGGGAACAGAATAATCCCAATAAAATCCATTATTTTCTGTCGCTCATTTAATTTCGTCAGCTGACACCTGCTTCTACAGTCATCAAAGACCAGTTCTCCACATCTCGGCCATTAGCAACTTAAAGGGATGAAACGAGTAGACGAGTAAAGTAGTTGAGCATTGCTTTCCCACTTGAGCAGAATGCTGAGTAAATCCACGTAAGTGTAGCACTATGACCATTTGAATAACTCTTTTCATTGCTATCTATATCGAGCGACCAAGACAGATACAGTTATTATTTTACTCATACATGATTACTATCACAGCCATGAACATGTATGAGGCAAAAGTAAATGAAAGAAACATTTCCTCTATCCAGAATCAAGAGACAAATGGAATACAATTCATTCTCCAAGGTATGTTGGCAGTCCTTAGGTGGCACCCTATTGATTCCAGCAGCTAAAAACGAAAACTCAAGGCCGTTCATGCAATCTTTACCCCACTTGATACATCTTTTCTCGAAATTACGCCACTGAAATCGACGCCGCGTTCGAGCAGCCTAACGTCTTCGATCAAAAACAAGACTTTTTAATTTAGCCCATAAAAATCCGTATGCTTCGAGTCGTGACGCCCACA
This sequence comes from Pachydiplax longipennis, assembly GCA_036926295.1. NCBI lineage: Eukaryota > Metazoa > Arthropoda > Insecta > Odonata > Libellulidae > Pachydiplax > Pachydiplax longipennis. The sequence goes on along the minus strand of JAVFKF010000009.1, from coordinate 37,233,810 downwards.
GCACGAATGGGAAGACTTTTTTGGAACTCGCTAATTCCCTCGCACTCAAAATGTTCTCAAAGGGTTGTTGGATGCCATGGAAGGCGGGTACCCCTCCTATGGACTCCCTCTTCCTCAGCCCACCGCCGACCTTGACTGTGCCCCCAAAAGGACCGTAAAAAGTGAGAGAGATACAGGGGCTGTGGTGGCAGCAGAAGACGACGAGGACCGACCCCCAAGATAGCTCTCTACAGGGAAGGATGATTCAACAAAAGTACTAATAACGGTAGGGATAGGAGAAAGCCTTTTCATGCTAGACACCGCCGGCTTATTAAAAGGATTCTAGGAAATGCTATATTACTTGGCTATTCTTGAGAAAAATATCGTTTTCATGTTGCAAGAATGATCCCCTGCGTGGTTCCTGGATATAATTTCTCGGAAAAGGCATGAGGAGGCTTAAGAGTCTTCAACAAAAAACAAGAAAAATGATAGATTAGTTAAATTGGTTGGTTTGGGGTTAAAAATTGATCCTCCGAGGCAACGAAGTCGCAAAGAAAGCTAGAAATCAAACTGTGAATCATAGTCTTCAAGGAGTAACACACGACCACAACTGACTGCTCCCCTAAAGTGGGTGGGAGAAAAGTTAATTCGAGCTCAACTAATGTAGTTTCCCTTCATAAGTAATCCAATATTAAGTATTGTATAACTTCTAAAGTTCGAGTCCCAGTCAAGTCACAATTTTTCACTTCTCGTAGAACCTTGGGTCAAACGCACAACTTCGTGTGCAAAGTTTCTTTTCATTCCATCTATTAAGTATTGTATCTAAAGGGAAAAACGGAATTAAATGAACTAAAATATTGTATAAAATACGCCCGTGGATGATACTGGACATTTCTCCTTGGAGTGATTTTCATAAGAGTACTCCGAAATCGAGGGAACTGCAGCATTTTCAATTTACAAATAGAAGTGGAAACCCTGGTTATTCCAGAGTTTACCCAACTTACAATATGGCAAAGGAAGAAATGCCTGGGGAGGATATCACGGGGCATATGAGAAGAGAGAAATTATCAATTGTTTACATGAAAAAATGAGAGGAATATGGAACAGTGAGGTACGGAAAGGAAAATTGACGATATGCAACAGATTAATTTTTCAAATGGAAGTAGTGAAACGGAAGAATGCATGAAAACTACAATAAAGAAAATCATGGATTTAAATAGAAGCAGAGATAGCTGCAATGGCTTGAAGATGAAATAAATACCCGCTAAAAGAAACTCTTATGAGGTTATACACTCCCATGGGACTGGTTACGGTAAAGGAACGATTGAACGTGGAATAGAGCCTGAATTGTGTCTTTATCTTCCTCTTGAGTTGCAAGTGATTAAATCGACTTTCATAAACTTGAGAAAGGAATCACCGAAGATATATAAATACCCGAACAAAGAGAAACAACTTCTGCCAGCTTTAAAAATACTTATCTGCTTCCGTTGCAGTACTTTACGATCCTTGTGTGGATCCTCATTACAACAACCCGCGACTCTACGTCTCATGAGTGAGTAATAGTGTAGAAAACGCAGTTGTGAGGTATACGTAAAGTTTCGAGATAGATGAGGAGAAGAACAATTCCTTTATCAAACCCCTTGGATCCGTTACAGCGACAGAATGGATTTTCCCCGAGATTTTCATCGAGGACAAACGGATGCTCCCTGAATCACTTCATTGATAAAAAATATAGTTCGCGAGTGCTCACTTCCTATTGTGGGAGATGCAAAGACTGCATCTCTTCCTCACACGAACACGGGAGCAGAATGGCAAGATTATCTGCCGAGTGAAAGAGTAATAGAGGGAGTTTGCTGCGATATCCTTAAAGAAAACCGAGATAAGAATAATTTAGTGCCTTGAAACCTTCATTCACCTCCACAAACGATATGCTTATTTGCAAGTAATGAGAGGTTACTGAGTAAAATATAAGAAAAGAGCTGAATAGATATTGAAGATCGGCTTGTGAAGTTGAAATGTCATAAATTAGTAGAGTTGACACTAGCGAATACGATTTCAATCTGAAATAGGTACCCATATTCTAAATGGGCTCTGATGATTGTAAATGGAAAACCATAACGTAGTCTTCCAAACGTGTATTTATTTAATAAAAAGCTAGTTTATGACTGTGAAATTAAAGAAACACATTAGCGTAGGCAAAGATACCAACATACTGATTTTATAGTCAAGGAGGAACGTATTCAATTAAATATAATGTAATAATAATTCGATAAATGTTATAATGCAGACCTACACAGTCATATTGGACAAATAAGCTTTCTGTTGGAAGAAAACTTATGTTTAAGTAGGGTTCGAAATATTATTCTTTTTGTAAAACTGAGGATTAACACGTAATTTAAGCGGTATGGAAACATATATAGGATACATCAAACCGTAAATCTAATATAGACCTCGAAACTTTTCCCGCCAAAAATGAAAAGCCACCAGAGCACGCCGCGGGGTTTCGGGTGTTGGCTGCATGCAGTACAAGATTATCGCCTACTGGAGGCTTACCGCGGCGTCTCTATAACAGTCTCTATATGTTGAATATTCGGCTTCAGTTGTGATAATTGGTTATAATATGAAAATGAATAAAGATTCGTTAAGCTATTTTCACATAAGTTATTCTGGTCTCGAGTCGTCAAGTTTCGGAAATGAGTAATTTATGATAGAGTAATGTTAATCATAGAAAACTATACTAAAATACAATAAATAAAACACGATCGATTCATAGAAGTTGAATATAAGCCATTGCACCAACAAGATATTTCTCAAGGCTATACAAGAAATGAAAAATTGTGACTTGGCTGGGCTTAATGTGCAAAGTAAAAATTCCATTTCCATCGATTGTGAAGATATTTCTCATTATTTTGTTAATTTCTATGCCACCAAAAGTAATAGATTAGACCATGAAGTAAATGTAGGGCATGAAATTAAAACATTTTCCATATTTTTTCATCTAAATCTAATTAGCCATTATTAGTGTAGCTATATTTTGATACCGAAAATATTTTATATTGAAGAGAGTTGTTCCGGAAAAAAATCAGGAGTTGTTTTAAAACTTTGTTTAATTTTTATGAGTCTGTTATAGCCTTTAAATAGAATCGGCTTCACCGTGTAGAAATCCATCACAAGGAAATTAGAGACAGAATAATTTATTTCCACATGCACGTGGAAAATACGGAAAGGTTAATTTTATTTCTACTTTTCCTTCTTCTGCTATCCTTCTTTCGTCATCGAGTCAATTAATTTCTGTCTCGAGACCCTTCTTCCTTAAAAATTTCGATTTCCCATCTATTCCTAAATTGGGGTTTTACTTTAGCATCGGAATAAGATGAAAAACTCACTCTTCTCCGGTGTGGACTCGGAGAAAACGGTACTTATGGTAAGCCTAGCCATAATATAAGCGCACATAATTTGGATATTGTCTTATGGCGACGTTGAAATGGTGGTAATGCTACATCTCTCAATAATTAGCCCCTGAGCGAAATGTAGTAAAATACAAAACTTGTTTAGATATTTCTTTAGGACAGTGGTAAACCTTGGTTTTCAAATTCACTTTTAAGAACAGAAATTACACATCAAACAAACAAAGAAATGGAGATTAACGAGGTGAAGAACACTGGAGCAATGACAAAATTGAAAAAGACCCGCATAAGATAAAAAACCTACGAGTTGACAAACACAAGACACGGCGGAATACGAAAACGATGAATCTATTTCTCGCAAAAAAAGAAGAAACAAGCTCCAAATGACACGGGGATTACCAAAAGGGCGTAGGAAAGAATATGTAGATGCGACGGGAAAAATAAGGGGAAAATTTCGGAGCGGAATAAAGTTGGACGGCGTGAAGTAGAAGGGAGAAGAAGGATGATAACGAAGAAACAATGGGAGGCCAAGAGAGAGCGAAGTGTCTAAGAAAACCATGGCGGAAAAAATGTAGATGATGAGGTGAAGGGAGAGAAACGGATGGGTCGAGAATGAGAGGAACACAAGGGGAGCATGATGACGGGAGGAAAAGAGAGAGAGAGGTGAAGGAGGAGGGCCCTCAATCTCCTCGCCTCCCACGCCGACGGGCGCTCTCCTCAGGCCCACGTTGCCAAGTGTAAAAGAAGAGAGAGAGAACAGAGGTCCATTCAAGGGATTCAAAGAGGGTGTCCTCTCGTAAGCCCCTTCTACTGACGTGGCACATGTGTTTCTAAGAAGACTGGCACCATGTGCTGAAAGACAGCCGTCGTCCAGCGTCTAGAAGGAACTTTCACGGAGGATGACGTTTCCACCAATGGATGACCTCAGCCTATCTAACATCCCTAAAAAAAATTCACCTAACTTCAGTTGACTTCCCTACCAACTCCTTGACTTTTGGGCCTTCTGGTGGGGTGCTGGGAGTGACTGAGGGAACCGAAAATGCAGCCTGAATATCATCTGCAGGCGTTGATTAATAAACCTATATTCGTGAATTTTTACCACCCACTTCATTCATTAACCCAAAGCATTATTTTCCTTGGTACATTTACTACATATTTTAAAAGCGATCTTTCTTGAAGAATTTTAGATTAAGAATTTTACATCGCGAGCCGCCAGTGGCGTACGGCAGGAAGTTATGTATAAAACTGATGTAATTCACTAAATAGAAATACATTAAGGAAGTACACGGATTCCTAGATACGTAATCTTCAATGGATAGTAATCAATTAACTGTATATAGTAATGCGTTAATATATAATACAATAAAATGTAATCACCCTTGAGTACGTGGGTAATGTTACATGGTCGCATTAAATTAAACTTCCAAAACTGGTCCAGAGCTTCTACTGTGTCAAAATGGAACAAATAATCCTGTTCCTCTGTAAGTGATATACTATTCTCCGACTTAACTTTCGACCAAAAATATGTAACGACTTCACAATAAGCACCTTTAAGCCGATAGAAAAAATACAAACCCTTCCACCCATAAATTAAGAAAATCTACGGAAATTTCCAAAAAAAAACTCAATTACAAATAAGAAAATGTATTACTTTTCAACAAGCTCCTTACAATAAACTGATCCAAATTCAGGTAATCACGCTAAAAGCTAGAATGAACGGTAAAGATGTTTATAAATAAAGTTGAATACGGAAGAATGCAACGGAACTATGCCATTATAATGAATTACAAATGCGTTGATATGGCCAAATGTAAACCGCACTCAAGGATTCAAGTAACACCCCTCGAGTGTTACTCAGAGTTGGAAGAGAGAGTATCTTGCAGTAAGTACCGCCAGGCCATGATAAGACTTCCGCCTACGCCTTCCCGGCGAGATTTGAATCCGAGTCGGAGAACACACTAGGTGCGTTTAAGAATGTGTTTTGGACTGTGGCGCATGCGCGGGATAATTTTGGGCGTTTGCGAAGAGTTCAGAACCAATTTTGGGCGATTAATTCCGCGTTCGCAAAGAGGAAAAAACAGGAAAAACTAGGCAGATATATGTAACTCCACTACTAGAATCTTAGGAATAACTGATAGCCCCGTTCATGCACAATACCTTCCAGCTGTTTCAATTCCTGATGGAACGGGAAGTTCAAAAATCAAGTCTTCTTTGAATGACATGTAGCCATTTGCATTTGATAACATAGCGTGACTGAACTTTATTTATCTGAAGTAGGTAAAATGTTCTTACTTTTATACACTACATTTATATTCTACTAATTTTGTACAATAACTTCAAAGGTGTATTTCATTTAGAAGAGCTTTAATCGCACATTCAGTTAGAGTGACCAAGATCTGGAATTATAGTAGTAGTTTCCACCCTGAAAACTGAGAGTGACTTTGAAGGAACTGATCCTAAATTCAGCGACCAGCAGGGCATTGAATACCTTAGAGTCAGCTGAAGAGTTTCTCAGGAAAGAGCGAATAAATTTAAAGACAAGAAATATTTTCATTATTAATCGAGCAGTATAAAAATTTCTGCTAAATAATTCATTGCTATATTTTCATGGTTTCCAGGAAAATGAAGCAGCACTATATAGTCGTTGCTGATCAGTTTAACATAAGTTAAAGTAGTCCTTTACAATTATTACAATCATATTTTTAAGCGACTTGTCTGATGAAGAAATTAAATGACCGAAAATTGAAGAATAATTATGTGTAGAAAAACATTTTCGAGAAAGAGTTTCCAGTTTTGCTGTCGTAATTAACGGAACATGTTTCCTAATTGATTTTAGATTTATAATTCCCGATTGTCTCCGCAAACGCAACTATTGTAAATATTAATGATTAACCCGTTTCTTAGAAAATAGTCATAGAACACTATTCAATGGCTAATAGTGAAGTATTCAAACTTTTCACTCGTATAAAGAAATTTGTATAAAGTGCAGTCAACGTTTAATCCAATAAATTTCTTCATTCATCATTAGACATTAAGATCTAGTGACGAGGATGTACGTACTTAGATAACTTACTTTTCAAGCTGATGAAAGTTAGTAGCAAAAAGGTAAAGGATAATCAAAACGGGATTATGTTTAAACCCCTCAACTTCACCTAACAAGATGACCTCGGATGATATAATTAAAGTCTCCTTGAAGCATAACGCCGTAAATTGTCGGAGTATACTGTTTTCAGAAACATAGGTCGATTAATTAATTTTCAAAGCAAATACAAGCTGCCAGCTTTTTTGCTGATGTCAGCTTAGATAGGTGACAAGAATTTGGAGAGTAAATACGTCAACTGAATTATTAACTGGATCAAGAGAAGGAGTTGAATCTATGATTCTTCCCTTTCTCCTTATTTCCTCATAAAACATCTTTGAAAAACCGGGATAACCTAAATATAACGCAAGAAACTTTCTATACTAATGTATATAAAAATGTATATTACCACGGCGACATGGAGACCTGACTAAGTATAATATAAACTTCTATTCCGATATTCTTTTATACTAACTGCAAAATTTTCTAGAACCAAAATTTATTTCACTGCCATTATTTCCGCCATTTCAAGTAACATCACGAATCAATGTATGACATCCAGAATTCATCGTCAATCAAACTTGAAGCTTCACAATCAGCACTCCTTTGCTTCACTCATAAGGATTATCGCTCGTAAGCACATCGTTCGCCTCCCTTAGCTCGTTGCCCCCATATGAATTTAGGGCAGCATTTCGCCAGATTGCGTCCACAAATGGAGCGTAATGGATCCGTCTATCCATCCCGTAGATAATATTGTGTAATGCGGAACAGCCGACTCTCTCTTTACTTTGCGAGCTCCTTCGGTACTCCTTGGACAAGTGGAACGCACAAAAGAATAGACACTCCAAGAAACCCTCTCACTTTCAATGGGACACGAGTGCTGTGGGGAGTGTTTGGCCGTCGCGACAGCAGGTGGCGTTTTAAAAGGGGTAAAAAGTGGGAGTTGACGGTAGTGGGAGGTGGACAAGTATGGGGACAGATAGGGCAAAATCGACTAGCGAGGACTGGAGAGACACTAGCAGTAGGGGACCTGCTTGTAAAGTCAGAAATGACGTCACCCCGCGCCCCTCCTTAAGGAACTGAAAAGGAAGGAAGGGGGCGGAAAGGCAGTTTTTTCTGATATGAGGGGGTAGGATTAATTGGCGAGGGAAGGAGGATAGTATCAGAGGATGAAAAAAAGGAGCCAAGAGCTAGGATAAGTGGAGGACAATGCGATGGAACAATGCGAGGCGGTATTATACGTCACAATTCAAACGACAATAAGAGGTAGGACACACTTCCCGAAACCCCTTATCTCTGGCGCACACACACGCACAACTCACAAAGAAACGATTTGGTAACTTTACGCGGCGACACCTCTCCAGGGGACAAAGGAGGATGGGGTCTATGACGATTGTGGAAAGCAGAGAAATGGGAGGGAGTCTATTGGGAAAGACCTTTTTTCTTTGGAGGGATACTCGAGAGTCCCTTAGATGGCCCTCCGGAAAAAAGGACCCGAGTTTTTAACCTCTGTCGGGCACATATCGCAGGCCCTTTTTCCCTGGCGTAGTGAAAGAGCTTGTTTGTCTAACCAATGATAACTCGTGCGGTAGACCACAATCCTGCTAAATCTACGAGACAATTTACGGTTGAAAAACATTTTAAAAAGCAGATAATAATTTTCATACCCTCTAAAAGTAAATAGAAAGTAATTTTTCTATCGTTCTCTGAACATGTAACATGTAATATGGTAACATGGAACCATAGTGATTAACAGCCCAAAAAAATTTGATATGCTTCCTAAATTCATCCACTGTTTTAGAGCAAAAATGAGGATAAAACTCACCATGATTTCAACTTCAAAAAATTTTATGCGAATTACAGCGATATTTTAAATTCCAAAAGATTATTTTCCGGTGATTTTCTTCGACTCGAGAAAGCTAATTCATCCAAAATCTCTGACCTCTAAACAAAAAACGAATGACTCTCACACTGAAATTATAAAGTTAAATTATTGAATGTGGTAAACGCCTTTTGTGAATATCTGCAATAATTGATCTTTAAAGGAGTTTATTAACATAGGAAAAATTTAAGTTATTCTTTGGCCCCTGATAAACACCGAGTATTCTCCTGACGACAGATATATCGGATGAATTATCTAAATATTTATTGCTTATCTTTAATTTAGAAAATCGAAGCTTTCGCAATTACACTGACAATTAGACGAAAATTTAATCTCTATAATATATATAATATGCTTATATATCAGATTAGGAATAAAATACTCGTTTGGGTCTGTCGATGAATGAGAAACGAATAAGAGCTGATAAGTCCGAAGAAGTTTGGCTAACACCGGTTTATTTGTTATAATCAGTAAATGTTTTCCTAAATTTGAATTCAAAGTGGCTTAAAGTTAAACGAGTATCTACATTGCTTTATAATTGAAGGTCTATTAATTCTCAGCAATATTAGTTGACCAAACGTTCAAGAAAGAAATCACGAAAGGATTAATGATACTTGCCTCGATTTTTTAGCAAATTATGTACGGATTCAATGGATTTAAAGGAATTAGAAGGTAACTAAAGAACAATACTATGACATACACCTAAGCCCCAAGGATAAACCACATGATAATGTCTCCTTTCAGTTCAAAGGCGGGGAACTTAAATCAGCCTGAGGTTTACCATAGAAAGGACATTGAGCGTTGTATAGATTAAGTATTCCAGATTTGGAATTCTAAAAAGTAAAAGAAACCGAGGGATTAGAAGTAGTAAAATACACTTTCCATTTTTCTTCAAATGACGCATTCAAAAGTAAGAGAAAGGAAATAATAGATTATTTGGGAAAAATACAGCACTGGATATCATTAGGCAGCAGGTTCTCCAATCGTGCGATTATGGACAAAACGGATACTCGTCTAAAAGCCCCACAAGGATAGATTATTATCCAAAGGACGTCTGTGATTGAATGACTAAAGACAGGATGGAGAGATGTGAAGTGGATGGCCCGGCTAGAAACAGGTGGTGAGCCCTATTGTGACGAGGGGATGAATGCTAGACCGAGGTTTTCCTTTCATAACACTGGAAGAGGGAAAATTATAGGAAATAGAAGCGTTCAGAAAACCCCCGGAAAAGACGAGACGGATGAATGAGGTCAACTGGTTGACTTGCACTGCGCTTCAAATTTAAGAACTTGAAGAACACTTAAAATGGCAAGATTTCAAACCTTGGAGAGCAATTGCACCACGCTTGAGAACGAAAAATATGGAGATAAACGATGTTTAAAAGGCATCCTAAACATAAATTACAAAAGGAAAATAACAATGGAATCCGAAAATGGAATATATCGGAATACAAAGTCATAGGCCGAAAGGCAGAACTAAATTCTTCACTCATAGGGGAAAGTCGTTCAACACCTGGAGTCACTAGTGTATACATACGAGTGTATACATACATGAATGAATCACATGATAAAAAAAATCAAAGCTATTTCAAAACATTCAGCTTCTTTCATCATGTTTTAATCCATAACTATCTGGTATGAGAGATTTTCATTAATTCATTCATTTCATTCACTATCATTTCCAGTGTCATCTGGAAATTAAATTCACACTTTTATCTGCGAAACAGCCATTTTTGCTTACACTGATCCATATAAAAATGATTCGCTGATAAATAATTACTTAAACATAAAATCTTTCATTATGGGTATCAAGTATGTATACACATATATAAGCCACAGCGAAACATCTTTTGGTTAGCTGTAGTGTACATCTTCGCCACCTTCAGGCTTTGGAAGCACACATTTTATATGAATCTGCAAATTTTTAACCTCAGTGTAAATCGTTTACTGCAAAATTCGAAATTAAAAATATTAACGTAGTATAAAAGATTTAAATTGAGTTGGAAGTTGTTGTCCTAGTTATTTCGACGCAGTTACCTCTATTTATCCCTGTGTTTAAAGGCGCTCGTGCAAATTTCATTTCTGAACCCTGATCCTTCGTTTATTATAATTTTTCAGGGGATGACGAAACACTGTTGGGGATCTCTATGACATCTTTTCATTCTATCAGTCCTGGACTATTCCATAAAGTTTACACTTGAGAATATTATAATATTATACCGTTACATGCATCACGTTCTGATAGATTCTACTTAAAGTCATCCATACTGGAATCGTTTGCAGGAACTTTTCCTTCCTTAAAAAAATCCTAATAAGAAATCATCACCAAGACACGTGAATAACGCTCTCGACTTTTCGACCAGAAAGTATCGAAATAAATCACAAACTACGACTTTCGCAGATTAGAAAAACGAAAACCTACCAATTACGTCCACAGAAAAACGTCAGGCGATTTCGGACGGGAGAACCGAAAACATAAACAAAGCCGAGCCCCCCGGACACTAACAGCAACCTATCCACCGTGATTTCACTCTCGTTAAAAATAAAATATTGGATAGGATACGAAAACCATAAACGGGTTTCACGATTTTCTCGTTCGCAATAGCAGGCCGGAGGAAAGGGAAGCGGAAAGAGGGATGGAGGTAATCTGAGAAAATGAAGAGAGGGAATGGAAATCTCTGTGACCCCCTTTGTCCCTCCTAAAAGGTAAGCCCCTCAATGGACGAGGGAATGAATGGTCAACAACGAAAAGCGAACGGGTCAAGACGGAGAACCGGAAAAAATATAAAAAAAAGGCGGCTGAAAAGACGGGAAAAAATGGGCAGGGTCTAAAATAAGAGAACTCATTCCTCGATTTCTGGGGAAAGTACGTTCCTTTCCGAGAAAAACCGAATCTATACAGAGAAAAACAGGAGCGGTCGGGGGGGAAGGTGAGGCCTTAGAGAAGAAAAAAAGAAACGGGCGGAGACGCCTCCGAGTCGTAAAATACCTAAATACTCGACCTTCAGGAGCCACCTGACTGACTAATGGGCAGACAAGGGGAAAACGAATTCTTTCTCCTCCACCTCTGAAAAAGAGGAGGGAGGCCACAAGGTCAAGAGGCGCATTTTTTAGCTATAAAAATTCCAGGAGGTCGCATGACCCCGAATTTTTTGTTTAACGCTCGAGCGGAGGAAAGAAAGAGATGGGCTGGAGAGAAGAGATGGGCTGGAGAGAAGAGATGGTCGGTGCTCCAGCGAAAGCAATTTGCAAATCTTTTCTCCCCTTTCACGCAACTGCTCGAAACTGAGAGCTCATTTCCCCTGCGAGATGGATTCGGACTCTGCTTACCGTAATCTACGCTGAGGATGTGTTAAGTTTATATCTGAAGATGTGTTGAGTTTATATCTGAAGATGTGTTAAGTTGATATCTGAAGATGTGTTAACTTCATATCTAACAAATAATACGGCATTTGGCAGGGATGCAGACAGATATTATGAGGAAAATCATCTCACTTAATTCCAGGAACATTTTCAGCTGAAGAACAAACGAGAAAAATGTAGCAAGCATTATATCTCACAGACATAAATTACTCTAGATGATAGAAATGACTAAAATGTTACGATCTTCCTCTATTTATTCAAAGAAATAATTTTAAATGCTAGTATTTTTAGTAGTAGACTATCGATTATCCGGGATCGGTTTCACCCGAGTAGAAAAAAGGCAAGATGAAATTTTATATGGAGATACAACCTGTACTTATAATAATTATCAAATAATCAAATAATAGTCCATTGATTTACATATTTGTAATGTTTAACTATATTGTTCAATATTTTAGTCATTTAAATTTATGGGAATTGTGTGTAAGTAAGTGTATAATTACCCATATTAGTGTTTATCAAATGGATAATAAATTAACCAGGATTAGTTTATTCTCAATCATCAAGGATAATCGAGAGTCAACTGTAATTCATATATGTTATTTCTGAACGTCTTTTAAATTATAGGAAACTTCTATGTCATTTGACTCGTTTGATTACCCGATATTAAAAGGAATGAATAAAAGGAAAACTTTTTTCCAGACACATTTTCTCCTAAAATATGGTGCCCTTAGAGATCAGAAAGAAGAAAAGCGACTGCTTATTGAACCTAATCACAACACATTTACGTATAAAAAATATCATTAATATCATTATAAAGTTAATTTTTACACTGGCTAATTCAAATCCAAGAGCCTGGAAAGAAGCAACTTCCAAACGGGTGTACCAAATAATAATTTAACTACTTAGAAATTTTCTGAAATTAAGCAGTGAATGATTATGGAGATGCATTTTTGACTCATGTACATATCTCAGTTTATTTATTATTCTACCGCAAGGAACGTCACCGAAAAATACTTCTGTAAAACAAATGAAGTAAACGTGACCGAAAATGAGCGTAAATTTTATGAGATGTTTTTATCTTAACCAATTTAAATATTAAGAAAAGTCGTATTATCACAAAATAGCCAGTAAAAAAATCTGTACCTTCGATGTAGCACATTACCAGATTGCTGGTGGAGATTGACTGGAGGTCAATTAACACCGGTAACTCTATCTAGATCTAAAGTCCTCTCTAATTCCTAGCATAAAAACAAGCAGAAATAAGTAATACGTATGGGCTTCGGCTTAGCCTAATTAGTAACACGTTCACCTTCGATGAAAGCGATCTTTAGTTCGATTCCGGTGGGAGCCAATTTCCCTAATAAGGCAGGAAATGCAACTGACCCAAAAATTCTAATAAAATACAAAATTGAAATCTACTTTTGGAACTGATTATCACTTGAACTCAATAATAATGGGGAATAACAAACCTAAGAAATATATAAAATAATTTAATGCTTGTCTACAACTGGAAATAAATGCATTAATAATACCTAACAAAATAATTATCAAGTAATTTTACATTATTCACCGATATAATTATTAGATTTAAAGCAAAATATTTAATATGAGATGAAAAATAAGACTACCGAGGTTATTTATGACTTTTCCAAAATGAAATAATCAATTAATTCGTTTGAAAAAAACAAACCTCTCCCTAGCAAATAAACTAACATTAATGTTCATTTTGAAATCAATTAGAAACGATATTTACGTTTATTTTCCCGAATTGCACGGAGGATGTTCGCGCACGGATGTTAAAAAGAAATAATCTAAACTATTTAAAGGGCTTATATAAATAGAACGTCCGGAGCGAGTGCGCGCGTGACTAATCTTAATCACTTGAAGGGATGAAAAAAGCTCGCAAATCGAAATACCTCATTACACGCACGAGTTTCGCAGAGCCGAGATTCGTTGAATCACATCTCAATCTCGGTCCGAAACCTCTTTATGTCCACCTTTCGTAAAGGATACGTCCAATCAAGAGAACAATGATCGAAGCGCACTAAAAAGGCTTCGTCATTCAATCCACTCACAATGTCCACCAATGTCGTACAGATTTCACGCTTTAATAAAGGGAACCCGGGAGAGAGAAAAAGAGGAGGGTTTTTCCCTGAGAGGAGTTGGCACTTTCCTTCGTGGGAAAGAAAGGGTAAACATAAAAGGGATTGAGGAGCTCCGGACGGAGTGATAACCGGTAAAAATGTTCCTCCACAGCTGCGTTTTTCAGCTCTGCCAGCTCTAAAGTGAAAAAAATTGTCCTTTTCCCCCATTAAGCCTGTCCGATATTTATTTTTAAGACTAGAACCGGTTTTCCTAACCTAAATATAATCCAAGGAGAGGAAATTTTAAGATTAGTTTATTGGTAACCTTGTGACAATTAAAGGTCACAACTTGCCTCGATTGTCACTTTGAAAATCGAATATTAGTTCCCACGTAGTGAGGAGGATATGTTCGTCCAAATTTTAATACATAGGTACAGAGCTTACGGTTGAAGTAGATAATTGCAATTACCGTAAAAAATGAACTCGACCTTCGAGAAAAAACAAACCAGAAATAAATTATTAAAATGGTCTTTGGTCGTTCTTTCCGCAAAGCATTTGAGAAGATAATGGGGTACATTAGGTAGGGTTGGTGTTGATACACCCCTTGTCATACGTCACTAGCGGCTCACGGGATATAAATCTAAATCTTAAAAGTAAGATTTGACTTTTATCAAGATTCCGCGAAACAATTGGTAAGAAATTTCAATATTGATGCTATATAAAATTAGTGACGATGAACATAAGTCAAATTTACATTATCATCTTTGCTCGGCTTCTCTTTGTATTTTATTCCACATTGAACAAATATGTTTATTAGTTAATTATAATTGAGTACCGTATGTAATAAATAACGTCTTATTTGGTAATACATATGTATCCTAAAAGAATGAGAGGAAACTGGGCGTCATTTCGTAAACATAATGCACTTCGTGATCTTTTCCTAGGAAAACGTGCTTGGACGTTCCAATTCTAACGCAAATTATTTAATTCTATCAAAAATGAAATGAATCAGAGAAAATCTCATCTCGAACTTTAAATCCAACGCTGAATCATCACTGATAACCCAAAATAAAAAAATCTACGGATCAACCTCCTACAAACTACACTCCCTATCCAAATCTCCTGATTAAATTGATCTAAATTGCTTATTTCATTCATACTGAAGTGGAAAACTCTTACAAAAATCCACGTTGAAAAACATGCAGGTAAAGAAAAAATAACCAGCACAGGTTCATCTAGGCTTCAGCTCGGACCTTGGAACAAGCTCTTTAAACGAATCCATCCACACTCCAAAATACCTTTTTCCTACACGCTCGTGAACTCGGCGACAGAAGTGGGATCGGAAAAAAGAGAAACTCGAGGCGATTAAAGTCACGCTAACCGCTTTACAACATCCCCTTCAATAAAACATCCCCCTTGAAAATTAAAATAAATCGTACGTTCTTATTTTTAAGAGAGCGGCGAGAAATTGGGTCGCGTCCCAATCACGTGGCGGAGCATTTGAGGCAAAAGTTGAGAGTCGAAGGAAGGAAACAGCAGAAGAGGAAGAGGACAAAGAAAGAGCGGAGAAAGAGGCATCCGCGTCTTGAGAATCCAACACAGCGAAAAGATGCTGAGGAGGGCGGGAGTCCCAAAGAGAAAAAATGTGCCACTGTGCGGAATGGGGGGGCTGGCGAGGGGGGAAAGGGATCCCCACGGGGCATGGCATCATCATCATCATCATTATTATCGTCGGAGGAGTAATCATCGGAGACCTTCCTCCCTTTTTCCATCCTATGCTATATGTTCCTGGATGCAGGAAGGAGCGAGCGACAAAGTTCAAGGAGCAGCAAAAGTTAAGAGAGGAAGAGACTAAACCACCTATTCCGCTAATCATGGGGTGACCTTAAAAATGTGGTTATATACCAACGAATATCATTGGCTCGACTGACTCTGGCAAATATGTGATAACTGAAACATTAAAAAGCAGGGTATCGAACTGGAACCGAACCGAAACCGATAAACCCATTAATTTGTTAGGAGTGAAAACCGAATCCGAACCGAAAAATTAAAATCATCGAACCTGAACCGAAACGGAAATCGCTATTATTTCTGTTCCGATTATTTGTTATCGTTAATAGAAACAGTGGTAGAATTTGATAAGTATATGCAGCAGAGGAGCAACTAACCGTTTAACATTTAAAATTTAACAAATGAACTAATTATTTGAATAGCACCTAACTAACTAATTGTTTGATTATTACTTTCATATCGACAGTTTCATTCTAAAATTTATTTTAAATGCAGCCCTTTTCAATATCATCCATTAATATAAAATAGAACAGAGATTATTTTATCGAAATGAAAAAAGCTCAACGGAGACTAAAGTAGCTACGACAGAAATGAGCTTATATTTTGCGTTTTCAAGAAATCGGATAAAAAAACCTTCACGGAGATCATTACAGTTGGTAAAAATACAATACCCATTCACCTTCAGCTGGAAAGTGCAATACCAGAAAAAAGTGTACGATGTCGAATGTATGAGCTGTTCTCTATGTGCGAAAATCTCTCCAATATCCTTATGCCTCGAAGAAGAAAGTAACAGAAAGAAGAAACAATTGCTTTCAGCTACTAATTCTCCAGAAATTCCCCCTCACTCAATCACTGAGAAGACGACTGCGAAAGTTGGGGTGACAAACAAATTAGCGTACCCTCTATTAGTCCATTTGTATCGATTAATAAATTTATAATTTTATATTTAAGATCCTCTTGGGAGTGTATGGAAAACCTTCTAATTGGTGAAAATATTGATTATTCCAAAGGAGAAATTCTTTTCCTGAAGAAGAGACTGCACAGCTCTAGTTTACGCATTTGATTATGAAGCCCAAGTCGCAATACCGTTGAGATTTGTTGGGGTAAAATATATTTTGGAATAATAATTACCGAAAATTATAGCGCGAAATTACTTTATCGCCCTGCATAAGTACTTAACATGAAATTAGGTATTTTTATGCATCAAATAAAAGCCTAAGTCTAAAAACAAAATATAGAGCCAATGAACGAAGATAGCACCTTGCACTAAAATGTCATTAAAGATAAAAGAGAGAGTTAAATTTCGAAAAACAAATTATCTTCTCCCCAAATCATGAATATAAATCATAAGCAAAAAATGTGAAAAATCAAGGAGCATCGGAAGGAAAAATATCTCAAAACATACAGCTAACTATAGACAAAGGATCCGTTTGAGAATTGCAGTAAGCAGACACGAAGCTGGATCCTCCGAGTGGAGCATGCATCAGAAGCAAGACTTGGGTGGGATGGAAAAGGTTTGAGGGTAGCAGGGGGTAGGAAATAGGAAAAAAACGGAGTGGAGTAGATGAAAGCTCCGCGGGGGAGAGAGGGAAGACGGAGCAGAAAAGAATATGAGGGGAGTGGTAGTTGGGGTGGGTATCACAGGGAAGAAAAGTGGAATGGGGGAAAGGAAATCTCGGATGACAATGGCGGCGGGAACAATAATGACCCTCCTCCATTTCAAAAGACATTCATTCGCAATATACTCATCGCGTGTTTCTGCCTGTGTGTGTGCGTGTGTCCTTGTGGGAGATTTGCGTGCGAGAGAGTTTAAAGTATATAAGAGATATACCCGAGGGGGAGAGTGAAGGGGAGCAGAAGCTATTTGAGAGCAACAAGACCAAAACCATTACGTATGCATATTTGAAATGGTAATAAATAAGATATTTAATCATATGCGACTAAATACACACAGATAGATGTGTCATTCATAAAGCATCTTCGAGCATCAAAGAAAAATGAAACAGAGCACTATTATCCTGATCAAATATTTTAAATTCGTCACGTAAGCAGTGATATGTGAGTGGATAATTAATGTGTATTAACAGAGAAGACAAGTAATTATCAGAGAAGTTATTTTATATTTTTATTAATACCCCTCAAGTCACCATATACCGCAAGGCAGGGGGGTGCGAAAACACAAAACTCCCTAATTAGCTAACTAATATGAACCTTATTATAGCAGAGAGCTGATATCAATAATAGTTATCTGTTCTCTTTATTATCTCGCGAAATGTCTTGGATGTATGGCCACGAAAATCGCGTTCGCTGAGTATGTCGCCTATTTCATCATGTAAATCATTTAAAAATATCCACAAAGAGTTTGTGCTTCTATTCGGTTCTTCTATAGAGGATAGCAATCAAGAGTTTTGGTCATCTCTGATGCACTGCCATTAAACCTATAGTCTACCTTAACTGAAAGAGGCGCTTATACGTTGTAATCGCACTAGCTCCAAGATCAAACCCTTCTCGTGCAGATT
The DNA here is from genome assembly GCA_036926295.1 of Pachydiplax longipennis. Taxonomy (NCBI): domain Eukaryota; kingdom Metazoa; phylum Arthropoda; class Insecta; order Odonata; family Libellulidae; genus Pachydiplax; species Pachydiplax longipennis. The sequence continues at coordinate 37,215,704 of JAVFKF010000009.1, read as the reverse complement.
CCTTACCGCGCAAGAATATTCAAGCAGTAGAAAAATTCACTCATAAGTTGGAACGTAAGGTCAGAGTAACACTGTTAAACATAAATTGAATTTCAATTGATTTAAACTGATACAAAGAACCTTCAACAAAAGCAAATTACAGGCTATTTACTACTACTAAAAATTTGCATAACAGGGATCACGTCTCGTACGATTTTAGAGGTAGAATAAGAATTGCTTTAAAATACCTTTTCAGTGCACTTATTTGTAGAACCTTCTTGACAAATATGAATAACCAACTTAACAAAAAATTACGATTTTCGGCAATTATTTATGAATCTTTTTAAATTATAGAAGCTACGGAAGATTCAGATCAATCAAATAAAGTTTGGCTTCACCTATAGTCTCAAAAATCTCGATCCCTCTATTTGAGTTTTGAGAGCTATCGATAAACAAAAAGATACTCATATAACATATTACAAAATATGACAACTATGGATTTGAGTAACTGATGAGGCAGTTTCATCAATGGATGACAACATTCATCAAAATCTAAGATTGCTGATAGGAAGCCCCAAAAGTAATACGATGACTTGCAGTTATTACCTTCCATAAATAACCGAGGTGACCAATAATAATTCCAAAAACGAAGCTGCCAAAAGAAATTCAGCCTCAAACAGTTGCACTCCCTTTTACAACAACTAACGCATAAATTTCTGGGATCATGCCACCGTTAATTAGTCAGTTTTTGAGTTCTTTCAGATTATTCCAGAACTTGAACCATTAGAAATTTAATAAATTGCGATTGAACGCGATTTCAAGTTTTTTATGGTTATTACTGAATAAGATCGTTAAAAAAATACTCATGCATTTATAATTCACAAGTTTGATTCTAATGGGTCTTGAATGAATAGGTCCCACTTCTTCCCCAGTCATTTCTCGATAATATGATTGGTTAATCGATCTGAATCACAAATAAACCGCCTAAATTTTAGTGGAATTTATCCAGTCTTTAAAGTTTGGGATTGGAATAATAGACACAAACATGTATGATAGAGAAATTAAAATATATAAGAAATAATTATGATTAACTTTCTAGTATTAGTATTACTATATTAATATTAGTTATAGACGTTGAAACTAATTGCAAGAGGGATGATTTTCTTTCCTTTATTGATTACGATTTTAGCTGATAATCTTAATTAAATGAACGTCGATTAGCGATATAGATATGCTAAAAATTATCAAAGAGGTTAAAGAAAGATAGAAACTAACAAAGCTGAAAATTTTAACTGAAAATTTTCTTTTGGGAAAGGTAAAATCAGGTTATTCTATTTCGGATAAATTAATGCGTTATTTGCAGACGAAATAAGCGGATATCTCCCAAAATTCTCTCAATATTAATCCAAAATTATTTTACTCTTTCCAATTAAGAACTTGCTATCTTATGGAGTTTCAAACTTTAACACGCCCACCCCGATAAAAATGGCACGATTTCAATAGAAAACCTTTTTTCCGAAAAACAATAACAACAATAATGTTTCCCGATGAATCTACAAATTTGGCGAAAGGAAAACCCCCTCACCCTCCACAGAAGGACGAAAACGACAAATACACCGCATTTTCAATCACCAAAAGTCGAGAGGGAGTTGATCATTACAAAGGAGAGAAACTCCGAAAAGAATGCGGAATTAAATAAATTGCCGTGTCTCCTCTGCCCAAGGCGCCTCTCTGACAAGCCATTCACTCCGTACCCTCTCTCTTAACCCTTATGTCAAATCATTTCATTAAGATGACTATGTTACAAATTGAGACAATTTCCCAGCAGGCGCTCTCAGCAAAAAGCTTCGCCCTATCTTCCCCGACCTCCGAATTCTCAAAAAATAAAATCTCCTTACCAACTCTGCACCCTCTTCATAGAGGGAGGGATAGGTGAGGAGGTGTTAAAGGGAGGAGGAATGGGAGCTTATGAAGAGAGGGAACATTAAGATGAAGAGGCCGTTAAAAAAAGGAGGAAGGCGGTAAATAAGAGGCCAATCTTAGTAGTCATTCAGACTGCGCCGGATCTTTTTTAAAGGAAGACCAATGAATGGAAAAAAGGAAATATTCCCTTTCTCACTTCGTCCTCGCTTTTATTTTCGGAGAAAACGACGAGGAGAGAGAGAGAGAGTAGTGCTTTTGAATTACAACATAAAGACGAAGATTCGACACTTTTAAAAGATTTCAATCACAGCTTCTGTGTGAATAAACTTCGGGAAGAGAAATCGGGGAGCCCTTTGATTGGAATAAAGGAAATGATGGTAAATATAGTCAAGGAATATTATATTTATCTTTCGTAATGAGTGTGTTATTGCCCCAAGACAAACAGATGTGAAAGAAACCGATGGTTTTGGGACTCGAACCCGGGTCTTCCACTTTCCGAGCAGACATTTTAACAAATGAAAAATCAAACCGACTAGATTCCCGCAAACAGAGTTGAGTGGATTTAGTGGTTAAAACATCAGACCGTAAAGTGGAAGAAATGAGTTCGAGTCTCGATCACGTCCATTTTTTCAAATCAGCATGCATGGGATTCCCTATATCTGGAAAATATTTGCAAATTTTTGATCACTGTTATTGTAAGTCAGTTATAACCAAAAAAGTATTTCTAAACAAGAAACAGGTGGAATGAACAGTCATAATTCACTGGAAGCCACTTAACGTAAGGAGAGATCTATGTTTATAACCTCGAGGCGATAAAATTCAATTATAAGTGGTATCATCTAGAGAGACAATGAAAGTAATCGCCGATGAGAAATGATGGACTTTATAATACAAGATTAATAAGCCAATTTTAAATCAATAACTAACGCATAAGATCCAGCAGTAAATTCGGATTGTGTTCGGATTCGGACGTCTGTTCGTAGGAGTTTCAATCGAGTGTTTATACAATTTTACGAAAGTATTTACCCCATCATATAACCAAATTGGATAGTTTAAGCGCACTTCAAAATCCTTCTCACCGAAATACTGGTAATATAATTAACTAGATAATTGAAATTGAAAAATGCAAATTCGGATTCAATTCAAGAAAACTATTTCAACGTTACATTCTATGCAAAAATCATAGCATAACTATTTTCGATATATTGTTAATATTTAATAATATATCGAAGTAAAGGTAAATTAGATTCATTGCGGCCGGCTAACTCTTACCAGGAACTAACGCGGTCCATTATAGGTAAAAGATATCTCTGCTTTTGAATCCAATGTGACAGACCTGGGTTGTTCGATGATTTTGATAAGTCCATGAAATAAAATAATATATAAATATGTACAAAATTTTACAAAAAATTGACTGTTGTAAATAAATTGCATAACCTTCAAAATAAAATGAAAACTTCCGGAAATTTACCTTGCTTGTCTAATGACCGCGAATAAAATCACTTCAAATTTTGTACGCTTTCATTCAGTCTACGAGAGAAGTTCAATCCAACTATAAGCCGCAGGATGATATTAAGTGATAATAGCGGCTGAAGTACTGTGTAGTAAAAATAAATGCTACTGATGAGTACTGCATTAATCCGAACATTGAAACATACGCATATAGTTGCATATACGTCCTTCATTTCATACTTGTTTAACTCCGAACAATGAAACATACTTCTAGAACCAAGATCGTACCAAGCTATTTAGCCGCCTAAGGCAGGATGTCAATTTTTTTATTTTAATGCCTTTAATTCTACTTCCTAATGATTTAATTGAAATAAATAATTAATAATAATTGCCTTGATTTTTGTCGTAACTATTAGGTAAATACATAAATTAATAAGGTTCTCCGTCATACTTTTCTAAATAAAATATTGAATATCAAGAAAACGAATACTTTATAATTCAACCTGGTGCCCCATGCAAAAGACGCCTGCGGTGGATGTCTCGCCGGCTCATCCATCTATCTGGCAACATATATATTATATATGCTATACATCTGTATTCGTATATATGCCGAAGTATGTATAATATACATCCTCCATTTCACCTTTGTTCTGTCCCGCTACAAAGACCGCGACCCCTCCATCAAGACCTCTACGACCCCCGACGCGCTTCTCCACCCCCGCTCCACCTAAGATCTGAGATATGATGACGAAAAAATGAAAAAGGACCACTGGGTAGAAGAATAGTTGCCCCCTCCACTCCTCTCTACGCTCCCCTCCCAAAAAGAGAACGAGGCGAAGAGACATTTCCAAATGAGAGAAGGAAAATATTCCCCTTTTTCCCATCCAAAAAATACTCCGCGAACTCCCGTGCATCCCTCCTCATTCGCCTGTTTCCCTTCTTTTCCTATCGAGCAAAAATATCACTTTTTTGACCTCCGTATTCTATCATATTTTTGTGCCAGAGCTGCCTAAACTTAAGACCTTATTTGTTAAATATTACTTCGCAGGTTCGAATCCCGACTAATCGAATTTTTCCTGCTACAGAATGGTTGTGTGGTGTGTGTTTATTAATAAAATGAAAGTGCAAAAAAATAATAAAATAAAAATTCGAAAGTTAATTTGGAGAGGCCAAAGTTCGCCCATGAAAAATGTTATTATTAATTATTATTATTATTAATTCAGAATCTCAGCCAACAATTCGGCAATAATCAAAACCGCCGCGCGGATGTAATAAAGCCGATATAGTGCGCATGAATTAAAAACAGTCGTTTTGCAAATAACAAAAAATATTAAAGTCTATGTCAAAGTTACTACCTATTACCGATTTAGCAACTAACGAAAGTATCACAAAGGAAAAGTTAGCAACGGTTCCTACAATTCTAAGAGGCTCTCGCATTAAGTCGTACTTTTCTACTAGCTACATCGTTTCCAGATTGATCGGGGATAGAAAATCGTGTGGAACGAAATCTAGGAATTTTGTAACGCATTCCAGCGATGGATTCGCAAAAAAAGAAAGAGTATGTATGAGGTAATATTAGAAGCATGTCTTCGAATTTTATGTGCCACAGCAGGAGTTTTTATACCGGTACACCGGTGTGCTGCGGCATATCGGTTGGGAGAAAGACATCGAAAAGTATAATTTTTCGTTGCGATTTTCGCTCTGGTTCGATGAAAAAGAAGAAACATCCGTTTAGTTTCGGTTTCGCTCCGTCTGCCCGACGTTGTGAGGTTGGAGCAGTACAAACCGGTTTCTCCTTTCCGAATATTAAATGTTATCCATCTGATATATATTTTATAATGTGAACCTTTTTCAACTACATCACCTGAAGACAAATTTTAGGATAAAAATTGTGATGCTTGACATAATTTTTAAATATTCGAACCGAATAATGTAAAGTTTAAACATTTATTTTTAGTTAACTGCACGTCGCTGTTGCACTTCATCAGTAAACCTTCCTCCAATTGCACGTAAATAAAGAGCAATTTGGGGGGAACAATCAGAAATTAGAAGTGAAAAATATTATGGTATTCATTTTCCGCACAGGTTCGAGAATTTATATTTTAACGGATTCGGCTCGGTTTGTCTCAAAATAATATTCGGTTTGTCTCGGAAATATTCGATCGGAATCTTCGGTTTTCTCGGTTTCCGAATTTAGATTTAATGGTAAGCATTTGCAGACAAATTTTAGGATAAAAATGTTGACGTTAAAGAAATAATATTTGAATATTAGATCCGAAAAATGTACATTTCAAAAATTTATTTTAGTAAATTGCACGTCGCTGTGGCATTTGGTAATTAAACCTTTCTCCAATCGCACATAAATAAAGAGGTATTTGGCGGAAACAATTAGAAAATAGAAATGAAATATATTAGGTTTTCGGTTTCCGTGCAGACTCAAGAATTTCGTTTTTTCGGATTCGGTTCGGTTTGTCTCGGAAATAACGGTTTTCTCTGTTTCCGAATTTCGATTTAAGGGTTAGGAAGCACTACCTCAAGAAGTACCTCTTTCGAGCAACCCAACCCATCCCGAGCACATTTACTCGCCTCCTCATAGAGAAGTGGAAAAAACACTAAAACACCGAAACTACTTCCCTTAACCTCACCTCCTCTCGGCCGCTTTTTATTGATTCTTACGGGAGGAACGTAAAGGACTTTTTCCGGACGGGAGGAATGGGGTGCGGAGAGAAATATGCAATGATGATGATGACGATGTGAGTGAAAAGGGGGGGAGCGGCCTGGATAAAGGGAAATATAAGAAGAGGGAGGTCAAAAATTAAAAGTTATGCGAGTGGTGTGGGACGGTAATGTATACAAGGGCGGAATTCGGCGGAGCGGAAAGGAAAAGGGACCCATGTGTTGAGGCGAAATACTCACAGGTAAAAGTTGCGACGGACAGAAGAGGATTGGGGTTAAAAAGGAGGTGAGAAAGGCGATTCCCCGTCCGCATAAGACACGGAGAGGATCTGTCGTGCATCAAGTGCCGAGGGTCTTATTCGATTCGAAAAACTGCGAAAAAAATTTCCGCTGCAGTAGCACGGAAAGTGTAATTCAAGACAGGTTGTATACGGGGGCACGTTACTTCGACAAATAAAACAGCAAGGTAGTGCACTTACAATGTGGAGATTTCGTGTTACAAAATCAATCTCGGAGGGAGGAAACTGAATGAGATGAAAAACTGAACACCCAAGGACACCGAAACATGATCTAGAATTTCCTGGAATACCTTTAGGCAAAATCTGCTTCGGGAGGAAAAATATGAAACTATCGATTTATCACTTGAGTAACTGTGTTAGACTTACTAAAAGGGATAAAGTTGAAAATTATCACGTAATATGAAATAATTTTAAATGAAATTTTGGCACTACTTAGCAAAGATTTACATTTTAGAGAAACTTGATTACAAAACAAATGTTTCTTGAAACAGAATGATAAAATAAAATTACAGGAGAATAAACTGTAGGTCAATCCTGTTCATTTAAGTAAGTATTAAAATATACTAGATTATTATGGATCCATCCTCTGACTTAGGACGATTACATACCACGGTAATTTCATGGAAATAGGTGCTAAGGTACATATATTAGTATAAAGATGCGATATCAACAATAAGAATAAGCGGCAGTGAAACGCTACAAAATTTATTTATTTTCTAACCACCAAAAGGATATATTCATCTCCAAATCATCGATTTCCTACTTTTTGTCGATTTTCCTACACAGTTACTTCTGAGAATAAGTTATGTTTTTCATTTATGTGATTTTGAAAAAAATTGGACGTAGAATTATGAACAGATTGTAAGATATTGTGACATTTAACAATTCATTTTGTTCTGATGACAAAATACGTTAGAAATGTTTTCTTTCTAATTATGAGAAATCAAAGTTGGTTTTGATTCACTCCGGATATGCAATGATTTACAATTTTCCGGAAAAACCAATTTCGCGAGGATATTATGATTCTAAAGGAAACCCGATCGATTAAATATCTGTTAAATGAATAGAGACAAAAAGAATGCCAAATGTCAAAGATAATGTTCTGTTTTTCAGAATCGAAATGAATTCAAGTCTATGTTGTGTACCAAAGAAAACATGCAAACAAACAAACTATAATCTCAAGTGAATTTGTGGCGCTCCTTTTCTTAATGAACTATTCATAAAGTATAGTTTAGTCGTTTTGAAAAATACTGTGATGGTTTCTTAATGTAGAAGTGTATAAGTTTAATGCTATAAAAATGTTGATAGTTAATGAAATAAAGATTTGAAGTGAAAAATAAAGCTAAAGGTGCCTGTAAAAAATCACTCTTACGGTAAATATTAACATTTCCATAATTCTTAAGGATGGCGCAAATTTTCCACCAAAGCAAAATTCATCCTGATAGCTGAAACTTAAGAGGAAGACTGAGGAATGGTGAGAAAGATAAAGCAGAGAAGGGGGACCAGAAAGTAGAGAATCGTTATTGAAAGGAAAAGAGATAGGGTCTCGAGGTGGGGTGCAAGAAGTATCAAGGATGAAAGGAGAAGAGGTTATGGGATGATGAAAATCTCTCCGCTTATATTGCATGTTAACCTGTAAGTGGGAAATATTTTAGATTAAAGAACACCGGGAGTTTTGCTTCATATTACTCGCCGTATCTGCGCCTGCGAGTGAGCTCCGTAAAAAAAGCGAGGGAAGGAAAGAAAGACGCGTAATGCTGTTGCGAAGGAAAAATATGATGAGTTCGGAAAGAATCGCTGGGAGGTGGTTGAGATTTACGAGGGGATGGCGATAGGGACCTAGTCCTCCATTGGACGGACGACTGTACTCTTCCCGATTCATGACATCACCATTAAACGGACGGCATCGTCTCGCGATTGGCTGGGGTGGAAATGTATGCTCCTGTGATTCCCTCTCCCACCTCGCCGCCAGCGATAGAAAGAGGGAGAGAAACGTTTCTTTTTTCGATCTAAGCGAAGGAGATTCTCCATAGGTCGTCAAAAAGCGAGAGCATCGACGTTATCGACGATGGTTGGGATACATCGTCAGGGAGCAACTTCCCAAAGAATGCGCTTCTGCTTCGATGGAATGTGGAGTGAATGGATAATGCGCAAACTTAACAACGCTGCGGGAACGGTGCGATTTCATGAAAGGAGAAATTGCATCCCCCGCGAGTCATACCAGCTCATCGATGCTAAAGGACTCCGAACGATCGCTAATCTATGAAAGACAGAAGAACAGGAGGAACTTTTACACAGGAAACTGATTCCTATTTTTTATAATTTTGTAAAATGGGAATTAGTTTCCTGTAGTAAAGCTCTTCCTGTTTTTTGTCTTTCAACGTCATGGAATGCTAGAAATTAACTCGCAAATCCGGTAATTTAAATCTTATACTTGTTATAAAAATTAATAACAAGCTAAAATTATTGTAATGGAACTCTTTCTAGTATTTGAGTCATTATTCTATAACTATTTTTATTAACCAATAATATTTATTCAACCTAACGATAGCGAGCATATTAAACAGTAAATTAATTTTTAATTCTGATTAACCATAAGGAAATACTTTTGAAACGGAAAGTCTGCATTATGTGAATTCGTCTATTAAAAGGTTCCTCACATACTTATAGCCAAAATGATAAAATATAAAACTCGTTATATGAATTCGGAAATGCGTCCATGTATATTTATTACGATATGCACAAATATAAAATGGTTTTAGGATAGAGATTTCACATGATTTTTAATGACTTGAGTCACTCTATCTATTGAATAATTAAAGTAAATGATGAAATGCGGCAGCAGAATATTTTCAATTTAAAGATTTTTACATTCAATTCATCAAGACTTCTACGCTAAACTTGAGCTTATCTCGTCTCTACAATTTTTCTGCGTAATGAAAACATGAGAGGAAATAATACCCTCTTCGGACCTAATAATTTTTTTAATATTATTCTATCAACTCGCCTCGAAATCTGGAAGCTTTTAAATAGTTACTTCATATTTTAAAAATAATGAATAAAAAATCGATTTGAGTTCAAGAAAAATCCATAAATATAGACCGAGAAAATCAGAAAACTCTCGATGTCAGCAAGACTACACATCAAAAATATATTAACGAAGTCAAATGATACTCTGCTGATAATATTTAAACAGTTTCACTTGAAGCTGATGTTATAGCGTACTTGCATAAGAATGTCCATCGTACCTAACAGATTACATTCACATTAGTATAACTCGCTTCGTAACACACAGATATGTATACGTCTATAGAAGTATGTTTGCTACGGAAATTGCTACCTCAATAAGAAAGAAAATTAAGTCCACCGCAGAGAATGCTAAAATTTACATGTGAGATTAGATAAACATCTTCCCTTCTTTATCGGACGGAAGTACTAACTTTGAAATTTAAGATACATTCTTTCAATACTGCTTCTTTTTCCTTTAGCACTCCCGAACGAAAAAATCAATGCAGCAATGAATGTATTCACAACTGTCTTTTGAATTTCCTTCCTTTGCGGGGTCTCGGCAAAATGCAGTTCAGTAATAAAGAAAAAAGAAAACTGTAATTTTTCTCCATTTCAATAGCTTTTCACGAAGTAACGCCAAAACATTTTGATTTTTATCAAGTTCAGTAATATTTAAGGAAGATTTTAGCAAACGTACAAAATTAACTTCAGACATTTGAAAAACTTTAATCTCTTAGGGTTCTTTCTAATGGGTATACGCAAAGACAAAAAATCTAAAGGAACAATAGACTTCCTCGACATCAAAAACATGTATCAAAGGAACATTAGTACTCAGATCTAAACGAAACCGAAATCATGATGAAAGAGGATAAAAACGCGAGAAAGATCACCGACGAACACAAAACTATAAATTCTAACGCTGAAAGATGAGCCGTCTTTTAGCCGCGAATCCATCCAGATAAAGAAGAAAGGGTATAGAAGGTGCTGCTCTGTTAGTCTGCAAAAAAGGAGAAAAAGGTTTTAGCGAAAAAAAGCGCGGAAAAAAGAGAAAATATCGCGCCCTCCTCCGCAGGCAGAAAGTGGAGAGGAAGATAGTAGAGCAAGAGAGCGAAAAAATGGGGATTTTGGCCTCAAATCGCTTTTGATGGAAATACCCTGGCGGCATTTGAAGCTCTCGGAGAGATAGAAAAAGAGAAAGAGCGGTCCTGGATTACAAGTAGAAGGGTCCCGCGTTGCCATGACGCTCTCCAGATTTCCAAGAGAGGCGCCAGGAAGGGAAAGAAAGAAGCTGAATGGTAGGGCACCTCGGGAGGGAGGAGGGCGTTCACGGGAGGTGAGAGGACGGAAGGAGTGGGAGTGGATGGAACGTGCAAACAGAGGGTCGCTTTTTCATTCGTCGCACGGCCCCTAGTTCCTTATTCCCTCTCTTCGTACCCCTCCGCCCACTTCCTCCACCTCCCATTCCTCCACATCCCCGATAAAACCCCACTCCTCACGCAATCCCCAACCACATCCTACCTCTTCGAGGAGGAAGAAGACGCCGATCGCGATGAATCGATACTCAAGATGGCGTTAGGAGTAGGAATCGAGGGGGGGGAGGTCACGTGAGACACACACATACGAGAGTGGCGCCCCCCCACTCCCCCGGCGTTTTTCCCCACTCGACACCGCCGAACGTACAAAAGCCCCCCTCTTATCCCATTGGGTGCGGCTCCCACACTCACACATGCCCACACCCGTGGGCACACACGCACTCTCGGACAGCCTTCCACTAAAAGAAGCCCTTTTTTTATTCCGCACGAATCGCCCACACGCCTCCTCCGCTTTCCTCGAAGAATGGGGATGCTGCACTCAAGGACCCTGGACGTGTTCTCGAGCGCAGATAAAAGGATCTCCTCAGCGCTAAAACTCTCACTTTTCGCGAGGTCGAAGACGAAGCTCCGGCGAGATATTTTCCTCGTAAGTGATCGAAACGCCTTCCACAAGTTTAAACCCGAGAAAAAGAGCACCTTCCGTTAACGCACGAATAAAACGTCGAATTTACCACGGACAACCACATTTACCACCTTTTTCGAAAAATAAACCAGCAAAACGTATACACATGCATAAATTTCATTCAATAACCAGGAAATCAGAAAGCAATGCGAGGTAACTGGGACCTTTCCCTTTCTGCTTTCGAGATTTCAGTGATCATTTCCATTAGTCTTACGATACGTTTCCTATGTATTAACGAAGCTAACATTTTGCCACCTTTAAAGTGAAATCAAAAGTATCTCAAGATAAAAATTACACGTTTATAGTAAGCAACATAGTATTTATACCATAATAGTTCAAAGATATTCAAGACGTATAGCTTTATACAGCATAATTCAAAAGCATATAAATGAACAGGTAGTATGGAAAATATGATCGTAAATTTCTTCCAAATATTTTTAAAACAATTACACGTTCACGTAATATTCTTCGAAATTCGAACTGTGATGAACTTTGTCAATAACCATTCTCTCATATCGCAAACCAGTTCCACCGTCAACACAGCGGGCTGTTTTCGAATTATTAAATTTAAAATAACGGTTTTAATAATTCATTCTTATAAATGAGAGGCTTATACCTAGATTTACGTTATATATTGAAACATAAAGCGCCAAGGACTACGAAGAGTTTTGAGAAATGTTATAATATGATTTCCAGATGGGCAATTGATGGTGGGAGATGTAAATTAAATTCCGAAATCCGAAAATAATATAGTCTCATTTTCATTAAAAGTACATACATAGCGAAAAATGTTTTTTTTAACTAAAAAGGGCGATTGAAATTTTTCTCCTCAAGTTGGAAGAATCATAATGACGAAAACAAAGAATTTCCATCCGTCCTTAGACAGCAAATCATTATTTTGCGTGACAAACTTAAGCGAGCATTTGAAACGACAAACGTATTAAGAACCTGATTAATTGGGTGCGTACTTTTGGAAATTCTTCAGAATAATGGAGTTTTGAACATGGGAACGCTCTTACTAAAGGAAAGCATTAACTAAGAGGCAAGACATCACGCTGACGACCAAAACTGTGGTCCACACATAGTGAACAAATGGAACCACCTCATCTGAACAAAACGAGACTGATATCCTTCATGACAGAGAGTATAAATATGACACTGAGGCCTATAAGGCCTTCGGGATCTCGAATAAAAATAAAATACACGAAACGTCGGTTATGGTCCAAACATTAATCAGGTACCGCTGTGACGCCGCTGAAAGCCTGGCCATCTTGGAAACAGTACAGGCAGTGTTCTAATACGTGTAATCCATCAAAGCAAAGGGAAAGTCTCCATTCCTAAAGACGGAAAAGATGGGACAGAAGAATGAACGACGATATTTCTAAATACGCAGCATCACTGTTTCGAATACCAAAAAGCGAATAACTATTATTCACTATAATTAACGAGAGAGAAAAAACGAAAATTTTTCCTCTAGAAGAGTTAGTGAAACTACAAGAAAGCTAAATAGGGTCGATAGAGTAAATATGGCAAATAAAGATGCGGAATCTTTCTCAATACCGGCCTGAAACATCGAGTTTTCTATTCATAAGTAAAAATTAATAAAGATACAAATTTCATCCTGAATAACAATTATGAGACATTAACCTTTACTTTTTAAGACAGAAAGTGAAGTAAAAATTTTATACAACGGCTGATGGTATCAAACATAAACTTAGAAACATTCAAATAAAAAAATATCTCAGAAGACAAAGTTCGCGCCGTACATGAAACTAGAGAGTAAAGATAAAATGAATATGATTTCATGAATGAAGCATTTATTTCAGAATTACATGCTTTCGTGAATCTCTCTTGTTGGCGCTGGGTATAGATTGATTGATTGATTCCAATAGGAGTCTAAACAATATTAAACTACTTGCAAGAATTCGTGAAAGGAAACGCATTTGAAACAACCTACGCAAAAACTAGAAAAGAGCTGCAAATATGATAAATACGGAGCAAAATTATTTAAACTTGTTTCGAATTTCTTCTTCATTACACAAACATCCCCACTTCTTAAACGGTCGACCGCTTTAAGAAATTTCTCCAATAAAGCTGACCTCCCGAAAAAGCGCCCGAAATTCCTATAAGAGAAGCAAATTCCCCATAAACGCTCAGCATCCGTCTCATTAGAAAACCTCAAAAACAACGAAGAGAAAAAAATAAGATCTTCCGATGAATAACGCGAGAAAAAAGAGCGACCCCTTAACGAGGCATCGAAAAATAAAACGGACCTTTCCTCACAGACCCTCTCTCCTGACCCACTGAAGTTCATTCCACCATGCCCCACATCCTTAGATGAGATCAATTAGTTCCCCCACCACCAGCATCCCTTCCAAGACGCACCCCAACCACGCACGGAGCCATTTAATTACCTCGAGGGGAAGGGAGTGAGTTTCGGTAGTGAGGATGGAAAAGGATCATGGTGGGCAAGGTCATTGCCGTCGCTAATCGTGTCAGTGGGGCCCAGGGAAGGCGGAAATTAAGCTCCGGGAGTAATGGGAAGGGGGCAGCCTGGGAAGGGGGAGTGAAATGAGGTTTCGGGGGGGTTGAAAACGTTGGAAATTAAGAGAGAGAGAAAGGTTTTTCGGCGGGGGGCTTAACTGAGGGGTAAGTTATGCGCGAGGAAATAAAAGAAGTTTCAAAGGGTGGGGCGGGAGATGATGGGAGGAGGTTAGATTCTTCTCTCTCTTTCTTACAGACCGCTTTCCCCTGGTGTGAACTGTATGCGTGGAAAACATTCTGGAACTTTTCGCGGAATGCAAATTCCATCCCTTAAAGAGGGAGGGGGCGTAATGAAAGGGAAGGAGAATGAGGTCGGAATAATTGGACGATTTTCAAGTCGAGTGGAAGTTTTTAAAAGCTCCGATTGATACTTCACGGAGAGGGAAAACGGCGGATTGATTAAGAGGCGGAGAGGAAGTGAGAAATTTTGGAGAGTAAGATGAAAGAGGTTGGGGAGGGTTAGGTGAAGTTTAAAATTTGTCAAGGGTCGAAAAGATTATACAAAAAGCTAAGAGGGTTAGATTTAAGCCGAAAACTGATGACAATCTTAAGATAAAATATTATCAGAGACGATAGAGCTGCGATAAGGCCTATCTGTGATCTTTAACTAAAATTCAAACCACCGGAATTTCATAAAACGCGATGAGCACCTTGTTATTCAAGGTAAAAGAACCAGTCAACAAGTTAAAATGGTTTTTATTTCTCTTATCACGGATATTTCTAGAAAATTCACGCATCACAAAGGCCTCCACAATTAAACCTACAATGTTGAGGATAATTAATTTTTGATAATATTTTCATATATTGATTTAATATTTTGTTCAATTTTCATTAAATTTGCAAAACGTTTCATTATTAAAACATTATTTATTCTGCCGACAATATTGAAATCATCAAGAAATAATGTAACAGAAAATAACTGAAAATCAGAATGTCTGCCTTCTATCTTTTATTCGACGTCTTCATTATATAAAAATAAATTAATTCCTCGAACAAAACAAAAATTTAAACAAACAACACGGATATCCTAAAATTACGATGTAATGAGAAAACAAAAGACTGCTAGGACAATTCAATGGTGAATATGATTCCCACATTACAACGGGAAAGAGTAACGACACCCAAAGTTCAAGTTAAGTAATTAATCTCTTTCTATCTCGTAATAGGGTAGCTTAATTCGCATACGCTACTGGCGATTGTATGCAAATAAATAGCAAAGATCTTTCACAGGATAACCTAATAGGTGAACTTGCTCATGCTAAACCTAAAATTCATGAGCTGAATCGTTTGAAATTCAAATGCGGCGGACAATGCTAAATTCGGCAGATTAAAATGTCGTTGACAAGTGTCTTCCCTTTAATTAAAACGGATACAACCTGCACAGAAATTTTTATTTATAATCAGGCATCACCAATTCATTTTGAAATAAGCGAACAGGTCTTTGTATCATCAAATACAATTCACACAACCATCCTCGTCGACATTTACCGTGATATCTCTTCTCTTTACACCATTTAGAGGCATGGTTCTAATTTAATAGAGGTGCGGTTTGGCGCTAGAGACAATATCAAGTAAATCTTCTCGTTGAACGCCGATGAAGTTGAAAGTTAATGAGGAAAATTTTCATAAAAATCGTAAATTTATAAGAAGAAATCAAATTTTGAAGATAATCATAATTAAATTTAGAAATTGGTGACCTCCAGACGGTCAAGTGAGCAACGCGTTCGACTTCGATGAAAGCGGTCCCGGGTTCGATTCCCAGTGGAGGGTCACTTGTGAAACGACCTTAGTTGTCGAAGCACTATCAAAATAACTAAACTACTTAAAAAGAAAATTAAATATTTGATATAAATATACAGAAATTTAGACAGCCTTTTACTTTGAATTTTAAATATGTATTATCTAATGCTTGAGTATCTACGAAACTCCATTGAAGCCATTCAATAATGAATATTTAGTAAAGAAATTTCAAGGATTACGGTCCAATCAAAGCCAAACAAATATATTTTCAACTGTATAATTAATAAAAGGCGTTTAATTATAACCCTCAATAAATTGCATTGCTTTTTTTTTTTAAAGAATAAACCTATTGATTTGCCATACAAGAATTCGAGAACGAAAATTTTTTCATCTCTAACAGCACTACGATAATAATAACCAAACTTTGCATTAAATACTTTACTCAACAAAAATTACACATTTTAATCTTTAATTCATCACGTCTAGGCCGCCTACTCAAAATCTATGAGGCTTCCTCTCAGCCGATGCATACATGTATACACTGGTGCGCGATCGCATACAAACATACACCTCAGTAACGAATCGAGGATGATACCTTCCTAGGAATACAGGCGGACCGTGCTGGAATGACGGAGGAAGCGAGAAAAGCGCCCGTATCTCGCTTTGTATTCGGCTGAGGAGCCAAGGGATGGAGTGATAGCTATGAGGAAGGAATGAAAAAATACGCTGGAGAAAGAAGTACAGATGGATGGAGAAGGGAGGGAGGAGATACTGGAATGGGGTGAGATGAGACGTTCTCTTGGCAACGAAAAAGGACATTGTTTCCCCTCCGCCCATTGTTGGCTAGTGTTTCTATGGAAATAAGGGATTTTGGGGTGAGACTTTCTCGAGTCGTTGGTGTGTTTTTCTTGCCCCTCGTTTCCGGGAGGCGCAAGAACGGATCTGGAAGAGGGAGAAGAGGTGAGAAGAGGACCCCGCCCGGGCCACCCACGGTCTCCGCCGTGGCGATTTCCAGCACCTCCGAAGGGATCCACGGAGGAGAAAAGCGCTAAAAAAGATTCGTCCGTCGAGGAAGGGAAGACGAAGAGGCGAGATGGAGACGGTTCGTCGTAGCTCTTCCCTACCACTTACGAGCGATTGAATGCTCACCGATGAGGAAATATCTCGCTGGTCGTTTATTCCGAAAGAGGGAATGCATGGAAAGTAACTAGGAAGACGGGGAAGACGCACGACTTCCCTGTATCCTCCATACATTTATGCGGGACAACGGCGTCTTGAGAAATGAGGCTTTGTCGTCGGAATCTCTTATAAGATGGCGCTTCCTTTTTTTTTCAATTATTTTTCGGAGCGACCCGACGTAAGGATATCTGCCAAGCGCCCACAGAGAGGACTCGAAATCTTTTTCCGTTTTGATTTTTTAGCCCATATAGACACTTGAAATACAGCTTCCATGGCGCTTCCAGATGAAATATGTGCAATCTCTATGCGAGCTCGTTGCTGCGGGCGAGAATTTGCCATAAAGTTGGATATAGTGTCCCATCTCTAGAATTTTTATCACGGATTATTAAAACTTCTGAGGCAGGTTTTCATCTTGGAAATGGACTTAAGCTACAACTTTTTAACTTTAAGGCCATAAATGATTCCGGATACGCAACATATATTTAGCGCTTTCTCTAAAGAAAGGAGACAGTGTTGAAAGAAGAAAATGCAGTCAAGGAGGTATTTTTAGATTAAGATCTGTACCTCGCAAGCCGCCAGTGGCGTATGGTAAGGGGTGTAATGACACCATCATCGTTTACTAATCGACCCTATTATCTTCAAATATAAGGTGTAAATATTGTCCTCCAACGAAATGTAATAGAAGTGGATAACGCAAAACCTACGTACGTTTCGATGCAAACACAGCAAGCCCGAAGCATATATAAATTAAAAATTTGACAGAAACAAGTACTTACACACGCAGATGATGTAAGCACATTTAACTTCCTCACAGGTAAAAAGACTAACACTTCAGAAACATCATACTTAAGGTAATACACTTCAGAAACATATCAAAAGGTTTTCTTAAAAAGACCGATCAAAATTTATGCTTGGAGCTATGTATTTAAAAAATCTAGTTATGGCAGACGTGTTTTAGACCAAAGTTTCTGGAATAATTCGTTCAATCGTAGTGCAAAACTTTATTTTTGAAATGAAGAAAGAATCTCAGCACCTTTTTTATTTATAAAATGCATATTTTACTCCTTTTATAAATGTTATTCAGTTGAGATTTCATTAGGTAGATATGTGATTGTTTCGGGAATATCCATAACTAAATCATCTAATTCGTCTAATCTTGCTCGGCACATACGCTAATTTATGCATGATGCTTATAAAGCATTGCAACGGCAAAGGATTATTCGACGATTTGTAGGACTAGAAGTGAATTTCATTAACGGCTGGATATTCAGCATTTTGAATAATAAATCCATTACTTTTTCTGATAAACTGTTTCTATATGTATAAGAAAGACAAAATGGTGAAAGAGAGATACTACTAAAAGGACAGATACGTATTTGAAACTAATGCATGGATTTATGGAACCATTACTTTGATAGACCGGTATTTCTCTAACATCTTTCATTAAATATATAGGATGTTAAAGTTGATGTTATTTTAAATTAACCTTACATCAATAAACTACACCGTATATAAAAAGGGAAAGCGAGAGGCAAGACAAAGAATTTCGAATAAACAGATTTTTACGATTTACATGATCAGGCTCCTAGGCGCCAAACTGGGGACTTTAGGAGTTTACAAATGGCGTATCCAGGTACCATACAAAATAACGAATAAGATAAGTGTTAGAAAAAAGTGTTTCCGTCTTGGCTGAAATCTGAAATAACTTCAGGCGAATTCCACATTTTGAAGAATTTCAATACAATCACGAACAAACTGGCAAACCACAATCGTAATACTGCTTCTAAACAGCCATGCAATCGCTGAAGATATTTCAATTATTAAATATTTGATAAATTCATTACATTTATCAAGAAACGCAAAAAATAGAGCATGGAAAGCTCAATTTTATCTAAAGGTGTAAAAATCATCTATAACTAATGCTACACAGCCTTCAGCTGGTAATCTTCTAATTCAATTGTAATAATTCGTCAATACGGAACTTTAATAAACCCAGGAGATTCATTAACAAACCTTTTAGTACGACTTGGCTGGAGACCCATCGCCAGCCGTACTCATTCTCGATTTACTTTCCCCTTTCACCGAGGGATTTAGAGAGACTTCCGTGCGCAACTTTGGCACCCAAACGTACTCCATCGGTAAAATAGGTGAGCAAAGAGGCGATGCGCTAACATGGACCGAGAGGGAGAATTTGAGGGATGAACGCAGTAAACCACAGGGCGAATGGCGCATGGAGGAGAACTCTGCGACGGCGCGGCAGAGGGAGAGAGGGTGACCGGTGCGCAGAGCAAGGGAGGAACGTGGATGGGGAACACGGGGATGCGTAAGGAGAAGGGGTGAGGGAGGATAGGAGAGGCAGGGGTAAGGCGGGTCGATATGCGCGCGTGTGTGGAGGGGTAAGACAGTCACCTCCTGAGGTGAGATCAACCCACCTACTACCGCAGCCTACCGTCGATTTGTACTGCAAGAGAGGAACCTAATGCAAGTTCTTCCTCTAACTCCTATACGGATACGATATATGTAAATCCCAATCCGTTTCGGTTTCCATTTTACGACATAAGAATCATAACATGCTCGAAATGCTCAATGTCGTCGCGATATCTCAAATTAGATCCTCAGTTCTAGGATTTATTCCATTTACCAAAGATAATTCTTCAACATACTCTATGTGTTTGTTAGTTTCAGAGAGATTTGGTATTTGTGAAGAGAGAAACTACTGAGAAAATTCTGAACGATAAATTATCAATTCGAATCATAAAAAGAAGTCGCAGATCTAAACGTTGGTGAAAATTATCAGCATTAAGAGCAAAATAGCAAGAAAGTAAACAACACACACCATCTAAAAGTTTCTGAAAGATACAATTATTAATTCCAATCGTAACCGAAAAATGTCGAAAATTTAAGCATTGGAGAAAATTATCAGCATTAAGATCAATCGAAAACTAAATGACGCAATCATCTACTAAAATGCTGAACGATAAAATTAATTCCAATTATAAGATAAAAAATTCCGCAGAGTTAAACGTTGGTGAAAATGATCAGAATTAAGAGCAATCGGAAACCAAACGGCATAATACTACAAGGCCGTTTGGAAGCTCTAATCTTAAACTCCCTTTAGACTAAATTTCACAAGCATTTACATTAAAATTGTACGGAAATTCTGGAAATGTTTTCATTGAAGTCCATTTATTGCTGTGAACTTATCATGGAAAATGAATAAGTGATCAATGGAACCTACAAATATTTACATTTTACATACAGGATTTGATGACGTTAGTGACAAAGAAAGCTTGGTAATGAAGGGGGATGAGTCTCAATCTTTCCCCTTCGTTTGAAATTTTATGCCCTGAATTTCATGATTAGATTTCCAAATGTATCCTTCATTAGTAGTTTACAACTGCATTTTAGCGTCATCATTCCACGAAAATAAAGATTAACCTGGAAAACTTTTTCCGAATTCTGCAAATTGTCTGATTTGAGTATTGAGTACATTAATTCCAAAGACATTCTTAAACTTATTCAATGCGGTGAAACCCGAAAGTATCGGCAGATATCAACTTGTAGATTCCGAGGGATCTATGATGGGACCTATGACCCAAATGACACTACCGTCACACACCATCATTCATATAGCATCAATTGATTGCGGGGAGCTCCTATTTGCCATTTCGGAATGAGAATGCCGCCTTTAATAACGTGAGTATGGAGGAATAGTAGAGACTTGAAAAGGTTTGTCGACTGTAAAGATTTCGCCTTAGGTCTCTGTCCCGATGACTCATAAAAGTAGCTCCTGATTAAATGCAAGATCTAATGCTGTATTTCAGAAGTTCATTTTAGAAGTAGTTTAAACCAAAATATGTCGAATGTGGTCGTAATCTTTTACAAAAAGCACTCCAGCTAAGTAAAATTTGCGCTCGATTATGAAAGACTTCTTGGCTAATGTTTCGATGATCAATACCCTAAAAAAATTACTTTTACTAAGATCTTCATAATTACTCAATGAAATCAACTTTGTAACACATCGGTAATTGAAATATAATACACTCCACTGAAGCTTTTCTTCACCTGTGACTTATTTATGACTATATATTTTTTTTTAAACATTTTATAAATTTCACCGACAAATCTTTCATAATATTCATCTTACCTTAACGGGTACTTTTACTGCCATTCTCTTTTTCCTTTCTGACATGTGCATATCAAAATTACTGAATTGGGTTCATCTGAATAGAAGAAATTTTAAGAAAACTTCCACAACTAGGTTATTTCACACTTATGGATGCCAACCAGAGATCAACCCAGGACCACTTTCATCAAAGGCAAATATACCAACCCTTTTAGCTATCTGGGAGACCAAAGAGCTCATCTGAATATCAGTTGAAAGGATTGACGAAAATATCAAAACTCATAAATTTTGGAAACTTTGATTTTTTTGATACTCAGAATAAAATCTGATTGAAAAATACCGAGGAAATAATATCAGCTTAAAAATATGGTAGAATATAATGAGTTATGTTGCGTAAATATGGTTAGTTTTAAATGCTGTTATAATCCTATAAGAAATACGTAATGGATAAGGAAAGCAAAGGAATAAATTTTTACCTGGAAACACAAAAGCTTTAAAAATACTGCCAAAAGAGAAATTTACAAATGATGTAAAAAGAGTCAAACTTTGACAATGATGTATCAACATCTACCATAAAATTTTAAGTCCATAATTCATTTACTATTATTTCAACAGCTTTTCTACACCCAGCAACATGAGATCAGGTAAATGAAGAATGATACTGGATCCATAAAATTTAGGTGATGATTAAAGATGATAAAGGAAGATAAGTAAAAGACAGCAAAACTTCCACCAATGAGGTTTCCTTATTTTATTTATCCATGATAGAAGAGCTGAAGTAAGCATATCCTATACCATAATTTTGGTGGTTATCATAAGTTACCTTAAATAACTTTGTTGAAATTTAACTACCTTTGTTTTCGTAACATGTTTTGGTGACTGAGATATTTAAAACACAAAAGTGTGGAAAAGATGATCCTGAAAGAAATTTCTAAGTAGAAGGGAAATTTTTGCAACATCCTGAATAAATACCACCAGTACTATAAATAAAGAATACCATGGATAAAACTATCATAGTGATTTATTTGAAGAGGTGTCTAAAGGAAATAGAGATTTCAAGAGGCAATTTGAAATATAATAAAAAAAGGAGAGAAATATTGTGAGTTGTATCAAGAAATTATGGCCAGGCCTTTCCCATGATAATTCCCAAGAAATCAATGAGACTATTTACATCCTACATATATCAAACGAAGAGATTTAAAAATGATTGGCAAAATAAATACCAATCTCTATAAAATATCTGAATCTCACTCTGAAATCAACCAAACAACTTTTATACTGTAATCACTGATATCCCCAAGAGTTCTTGTAGGTGTTTATTTATCTTCCAAACGCCTATAAGAAATGAAAACCAAAGTAGACTTATGCAACAACTTCACAATCTTCTAGCATTCATAGCTGCTACAAACAAACCTCATAAGGCCCTCGTCTGTCTCTCAAATGCTCCTTAAGTTTATGATTTCATATGTTAAGGGAATATTATTATAATAAAAATAAGTTTTTACTTCAAAATGAGTGAGAATGAAAATATGAAAACAATTTTCTGATATTTCATTGGTAGCCAGCAAATAGCTCTAAATTTAACAACTTTAAATATGATTTAAATAAAAGAATAAGATGAATCAATGAAATATTTATTTTTAATGCAATAAATGCAGTTTATTTGTTTTAAAAATATTCAACACAAGATCAGTAGACTAATTAAGGAATATCTTCATGGATCTTCATGGATGGAAGGATGCAATCAGGAATAACACTAAGTTATCAACCTTCAAAGTAAGACCTTTAAATGCTATACAGTTTTCCTGCTAATTATATAAACTAAACCACACAAAAATTCCACTGCCTAATAAAGCAAATCTATCCTGAACCTATGCTATCTACTCCTCCGTTATAATTAAGCTATATTTCTCAAGTTGTGTGCGCACCAATAAAATTTAAGAAAAATATTTATATCAATCTTTGTAAGAATTGGGAACCTTATTTAATTCTCTTTGCATGTATTACTCTTCTTTATTTTATTAAAAAAATAGAAATTTAATCCTTATTTTGATATGATATTTTTCAAATACTTAAGGAGGTATTCTTCCATCAGAATGTAACTATGCTAAAAAAATTGAATTTGCATCTATATAATTACCCAACTTTATAAGTTCTACTTCAATAAACTATTGTTTAGGACAAATTGATATCCAAAGTTGGTCAAAGGAATAGTTATCATTAAGTTAATGTAAAGACCTCAAAAATAGATAATTTTAAAGACATTATATTTCTTGTATAGTGATTTGAAAGTTTCCAGGCAGTGGAAATGAGCAGTCTCTCAAGAGCAAAGTTACCAGAGCAAGTGAAAATAAAAGCTATCTATAACCTTACCAACGAATAACTTTTCCCCAATCCTTCATCTCTCATTTCCTTACTTCAACCCTCTTTCATCGATGACTTCAGTTTTTCCATCACCACCCCCTCCCCCCCTTGAACTCAACACCTTCACTTCCCCACCTCCCCTTTCCATATATACAATGTTCCCTTATATATATTCTTGTATTTCCCTAACCAATGTGCCTGAAGATTTCAATTCCTTGACATAACTATTCCCCTTGAAAAAAATATCTGAGGAAGTTACTAAGTGTGTGTTGTTTCATTTCTTATGGTGTACTTCCACAAAGTTGAGCTTGAGCATATCAGTTTTATTCAGTAAAACTCCAATTGTTATATACTTTATTGAAAGATTTAATGAGGAAAATATTTCATTCCATTTTTATTCAATGATCATTTTTCATTCAGCCTGCATCTTCACTGTACTACTAACAGAATTTTATTTCAAATATAGTAGTACTATATTTAAAAGTGCTTCAATAGCTAAAGTAATTTCATATATACAGGCTCCCAACAGGAATGAAACACAGGAATACTTTCACCAAAGACAAGCATGCTACCCATTTGGCTATATCGGTGCCTTTAAAATCAACTCCCTGAGAAAACAGTGAGCAATTTAATGGTGCACAAAATTGGAATTTTTGGGAAGTTAACAGTGCCTTATACAATTTATTTAAGTAATACTGAATGAGAAAGATAACTACTAGATCAGATGAATACTAGCAATTTATACCAATAATAAAATATATTATTCCATTATTTTATTATTTCATACGTATAGCTAATTTTCTAAAAATTCAAATAAAAAAGAGAAAGACCGAAGAGAGAGCAAAATAGAATTGGGACCCTTTAATCACTTATTAAGAGAATGATCTTAGGCTTTCCTGGTGGATTGATTGCAAAAAGGTTTCTCGGATTACCAACCAGGTTAAAAGAGGTGACATTGCTGTCGCCAACATTTCAATGACAGAGAACGTCATCGAAATGTTGGCGACAGCAATGTCACCTACTTATTAAGAAGTAATGATTACTCTTTCCTATGTTAGAAATATATTCTAAAGAAATCATTATCCTTAAATCACTCACTTTTCTTCTTCTTCTTCTTAGAAAGTATTAAAAATCATTATTTTTGAGCTAACTTTTTTCCAATAGCATAGAACCCTTAGAATCCCCATAACCAATTTATCAAAGGCAAAAGAGATATTTTTGGAAAAAATCTCATAATAATTATTATTTTCAGCAATTTGACCACTTATCCCTTGAAAACACTTTCTTCAAATATAGCAATGTAATTAATGAGCAGTCAATAAACGTCATGAGTAAAATCTCATTCAACTTCAAATAAGGCAATATTTCACACTATCCTTATGAAGTAAACAAAGGATTTCCTATATTTATAAACTCCCTTGCAGTGCATTTTTGGAAGCTCATATTTTAATAGCGGTTGCAAACATTTGTATTCTAAATAAAAATCTATCCTAAAACATACCACACACTTTTATCTAAGCTGCAGAAGAGAAGGAAACAAACCTATTGAGCTACATAGCCCAGAGTGCTCATTACAATGAAAACTAATTGTGGTATTCATTATTTTAAGTGAAAAATCTACCTTATGAATAAAAACAGTCATGCCATGCATGGAATAAGAATGCAAGACTGCAGAACTGAAGGACAAGCAACATTCATTACTATCATACTTCTAAGAATAGCAAACTTGAAAGATACAGCATCTGAACCACAGAAAACTTAGGACAAACAAATTACCAAAGATAAGCACCTTCATGGTAGCTGCAGTGATTCATTACAAACACTTAATTTGAAAATTTCCTGTGATATTATTCCATATATTTCAGTGTCTAGAATTCAAGCTAGAAATTCTCTACTCTATATATTCTTAAAGATTTCAGATACAAGCCCTATTATTCAAAGTTCATCAAGACATTTATATAAAGGCAATATTGTGAATGGTTCTCCTTCACATACATACTTGGACAAATTGTATCAGAATCAGCCTTCCATAAGACTCAATTTCCCCATACTAAGATAGGTTACTGAAACCAACAGGCAGCTCTTAAATAAGCTTAGCATTTCTGAAGATTTCCAAAAATTATGATCAAAAGATAGGAGGAGGTATCATCTGAGACAAAAAAGAAATCATTCCAAAGACAAATTTCTCGACGCTTGAAAGCTTCAGAGGAAAAAAAAATTAGTGAAACCCAAGATCTGTGGAGTAATTCAATTTCCAAGAATTGAAGGCAAAACCAGCTGATATACACAAAGGAATTTTGAAGCAATATAGCTTTCTTCATTTTAGATGGAGTGTAACTGGCAGAGGAAATTTAAAAGTGGACTTGCAAAAATGACCAAAACATTTTGAACAACTCTTTCATCCAGCAATAATGCTATGAAGGTGGCAATATTTTCACTTTCCTAGAACTGACAGCATTCCATTCAGGAACTTTTTTTAACCATAAATTGTGTTTTGGCTTCCCTCATAAAAGATCAAAGCCCTCAAGATAGAATGATGTTGTTTGCTCTATTCTGGTATACTACTGCAGCAATGTAATACACTGCCACAAATGCATCATGCAACAGTCGTAAAGATCACAGATCTCAAAATTTCACTTTCTTGCTTTTCTCACTTATCTGCCTGATCTAGCACCTTGAAATAAGCATGTTTTTTAACCACTTAGAGAGGCTCTTGATGGTTCTAGAATTTATCCACAGATGATGATAATGCATAAATCGAGGGTGTAAATGGCTGCAGTCAACCAATATATTTCTTTTCTCCCGGAATCAAAGCACCAGAGAAGTTATGGCACAGATTCTTTTCCTCTCAAAAATATATTAAATAATTGTTGAATAATGTTGCTGAATAAATAGATTCTTTGCTTTTATCACATAATTTGAATAAAATTATTTGAATTTTCACTCAATCCTAAGAGAGCCAAACAACCAATAGATTCTATTCAGTTTATCACTTCCCACCTCACTGAGTGAACCATCTGATGGATTCAATGTTTCAATAGCTCTATTCTACTTCCACTAATTGAGTAATAATTATCTTAGCCTTTGGTGAGTTTTTGCCCTTTTATGGTGTGCTTTTTACTTTTATATGAAACTTACCTTGAATAGTGAGATGTATCAAGAACAAATAAAATTAATTTCTGAAGAAACCAAGGGGAAATCACTTTCACCAAACAAATGTGATTCTGGGACAAATTATCTTCATTAATCAATGTATCACTGTACTTGTTTTTGTTAATATAAAAGATTTAAGGATATTATTTACTTTCCGAGGAGAAATGTGCTCTATGCATGGTAAAAGCTCACGAGTTAGTTCATTCTAAACACTCAGCCTAATCAACAAACAGTATCTACAAAAGAGTATCCTCTAAAATTGGAAAAAAATACCTTCTCAAGATCATATTTCCAATAAGGTTGGCATTTTCATGCTCACTGATACTTACTTTTGATATTACATTCACCTCATTATTTCAGTGAAAATTTGAGATGAATCAGAAACTGATCAACACCAAAATTCAACATATATTCTAACCAAAAATGTATACCATTTACATAATCACACTACTTTTCTATAAATCAATTTTAACAAACTGCAACATTTCAAATTCTACACAAGTTGTCAACCATGTTTTCCAGTAAAGTGCATTTGTGCTGACTTGTCTAAGGTGCATTTCTAACAAAATGTGTCAAAGTAATTCACATAATGCAAAAATCTACCTCTATAAGAATGTGCATGCAAACTGTTTATTGGAGGAAAATGTCAAGTAATCTCGCCAATGAAAGTAAACAGTGGTAAGAGTAGATAATTTCACATCTCAAATACTGAATTAATTTTGCAAACAGGTCATCTTTTTGTAAGTAAACTTTGTAATAAAAAAGAGGTAATTTATGTTAAATAAAGAATTTAGATTATGATAAGCAATAAAATACAAAAAAAATTATGACAATCAGAAAAATTGCTTCCAGTATGACAATTAATGAGAGTATTCAAGTAATAATGATTGCTCAGTATGAAATGAAGATGGAGATGGCCTTCTAATAACTTACGAAAAATAATCTCTGTGCAAGCTAAAATATAGAACTGGTAATTGATTCCATAAGATAATGTTATTTCAGTAGTTATATATATTACCTAATCTGGCCCGTTGAAGAATGCTGACCAATTTGAAATGAAGAACTACTATCTTCAATCTGATTTGCCCATGGAGGTTTCACCCAAATCAGAGCTCCAAAATGACCAGCATAGGCTGCAGGCAGCATCCAGTTCTCAATACTAAGATGCCTTTAAAAATGAAGAATACCCAGATGTAACCATAATTAATGACTAACATAATAGTTTACAAACTAATTGGTAAGAGAAACTGTGTAATTTTTTCAATTTCTCAGATCTACAATTTTACCACATTAATTAACTATAGTATTTCAAAGCAAGGACCAGGTAAAGATGGAAAAGTATGATTACCAGCAAGGATATAATAACATAAGATGAGTTGATAATAATAAGTTAGGAAAAAAGTGAGGTGCTGAAGAAATTCTTTCAGATGCATTATCATACAAAAAATTCTGTTCATTCTCTAAAAAACCACAAACTTTTAAAGTTATTCACTTCTCATAGGTAAGACATTTCAAACTGTGATTGGTGATTTCAGTGACAGAAAAAATATCACGTGCAATGTCCAAGGATATCCAAGGATTTGTCATCTCTAAAAAAGTATACAAAAAAGGCTAATTCCTAATAGTGATTATGTTAGGCAAGTTATGAGTGAATTTTTACTTCCAGTACTTCCTGAATTTCAAAGATATGAATATTCCTTGTAAATCTATAGTCTTTTCATGTGGAAGATCTATTTCCATTCACTGTCACTGGATTCTTTAACAATGCAAGGCCAAGAGTAGTAGAAAAGTAGTCTGTAATATTGCATGGTCTCTCTTCCCAAGATATGGATTATGTATGCGTGAGAACTATTTTTCAAATCCTGCTAAATTTTATTCAAGAAACTTTCACAGAAAAGTTCTTAAGAGTGATGTGAATCTTCAGCACAAACAAGTGAAATAGAATGCCTCCAATATACAGTATAGACATTGATTGGATGCAATAAGGATATTTATCTGAATATCCATAATCTATTAAACTAAACTGAAATATCTTCAACATTACCAGACCAATTATAGACACTTTTCTATTATACCCCCTAAGTCTAGAGCTAAATTTTGGTTGGTGAAGTTGTTTGATTTGCAGTTTTACAACTTAAAGAACAAGAAAACTTGATAAACAATAAAATTTAAATGGTGAATTACTTACTGCAACCAACCCAACCCAGTTTCCAAGTACAACAGATGTCAACTCATTCTACAAACTAGAGAGTGCAATCAGTCTTTAAAAGAGGTAATCTTACAGAAAATACGTACAAAGAAGTTATGAAAGAATTATTTATAATTCTGACAGTGATTATTATGACGAAGTATTCCATATTCAATCCTAGTGGTCCCAGAAATCCCAGAAAAATTGCAACACAAAATTTAGATACATTCCATCTTCCACCAGAGTTCAGAAAAATATGACAGTCCTTATCCAATGTAGAAGCATATTTCTTAAAAGGAAGCCAACTAACAGACACAATAATACAGTAATTGTGAGCGTCACATGAAATTTGTAACATCAATGCAAAAGTAATGAAAAAGAGAATCAAGAAATTAATACAGTAATAACTTAAGTCATCATTCACTTTGGTTAGGTGCAAAATAATATTGTAAACGTGAAATTTGGGTGAAGAACTTATATTTCAATATTGATAAAAATACCTCGCAAAATACTCACTTCGATGAGACAAAAGAACGAGATGGATAGAAGAAAGTTTCAGAAGTTAATATCAATTCAGAAAGTGATATGTCAGATCAGAAATCAGATTTTATAGAAATATAAAAAGAGAGATGCTAAAATATAAACATCACGATCAATTCAAGTCAAATGACTAGGTTATATGACTAGAGTCAATGGAACAGAAAAGAAAACGTGCAGTCAAGAATTCGTCACTGCTATTCACAGAATATCATACTCGAATAAGTCATTCTTGTTCCATACAGCATCAGCAGACATTCCTTTCGGGATCAGCATGTCTGGGTGTGAATCGAGATGAACAATGGCATTACCTTCCAATGATAAGTGCTTGGATCCCATACAACGGTAGATGAAAGGTAAAACCTAAAATTCAAATAACATTTGAAATGTACTCAAAAATTTAATACCTTTAAAAAATAAGAAGTAAATTGAAAGAATTACATAAACTAGAATTACAACAGGACACAAATTTCAGTTTATCCTGAATATTATGCGAAACAAAAGTACATAGTGAGTAGTCGGTTCGACCTCGCATGCTGGTTAACTAAGATCTATGAAATCAACCACAGAATAATACTGACTAATTAACATATTCTTGTATTAAAAAATAGTACCTCATTATGATTCTCTACAACATAAATCGGCAATTCCTTAAACTTTTTACAAGCATTTTTAGATCCCAACGAAGATCCCGCGCTAGGAGCTGTCATGGCTGCAACTGAGTAATTCGCATTTCATCTTAATAGCACTCTTTTACATAAAAATACATATTATTTATTTACTAAAACTAATAAAAAAATATAATTTAATTTCTTATGATGATAATTTTCTAGTATTATCTTTTTTTCTTTTGTACTTTGTTAGTTCTGTTTTTCTTTTGACCGTACATTACAGATTAGCCGGTACATTTGAAATTTAATTTAAATCTGATTTTCATTATTTCATTGTTTTTTAATAGAATTCTTTATGAAACATCAATACGACGAATCGCAAACGATAAAGAATAAAAATTTTCAAGATATTTCAGAAAGGGTGTAGAATTTTATAAATCAAACATGGAATATACCCAATTGAAAATGAAACATATATATAATTGAAAAGAGTTTAATGAAGGAATGAAAAGAAAAACGCTCTTTTGAATCAGTAGGAGTGTAAACAAATTATCAACCAAAATTAATGAGACAAAGTTAAATTAAAAGAACAGACAAATGTAATTCTGGAGTAAACATAAGAAAAAAATATGAAATAACATTAAGACTTCCCAAACACTATAAATGGGAGATTTTTTTCTCACTCCTTTTTTGAACACATATATAGAATAATTAAAATTATCAGCAGTAATTGATAGCGAATTTATTGTTCTTGAAATTCTTGGTAACGCTTAGTTATTTTGAAAATTAATAATTTAGTAATCAACAGCAAACATGTGCCTAAGGTAGGTAGGTATAAGAAGGAACTCAAAAAATTGTTTCAGAGAGTAAAGTAGGAAAACCGATATTGTTACTAACAAGGCTAAACATAAGTATGAAACCAATGATGATGTACTTAAAAGTGATTGTTCAGAGATTAAGTGAGAGTGTGATATCTGTCCATGGGATTAATTCTTTGGAATATTCCAGATTTACTACATCAAATTTAAGGAATTAGAAAAAAAATAAAGAAAAATCTTAAGGTAACTACATCATTGGAGTCCATGGTCTCTGTTAATACAAAGTCCATGATTTTGGAAGCCTTATTTACAATGTTTAGAAATGTTTATAGATGATGCAATGTCACTTATTGTCAAATTTAGGTCAATAAGAGGCATTTATATTTTAATAATTGTGTTAATTTTGAGCTCAAAGGGGTTTTTAATTTTGTATATATACGTCTGAAACCAGATATTGATTTTTATTTCAAATATAGCATATGAAACTATAAAGCCAAGGGCTAAACCAAAGAAATAGATGGCCTATCACTGTACTGGTCCTAGCGCAATAGTTTACAAAGCTCTCACAGCACACCACAGTTATTTCACTACAAAATTCAAATTTGAGCAATGCATTAAAAAAAAGAATATAAATAAAATACATATTGAAATATAGGGATCATGAGGCTGAAAGAAGTTACAAGCTTATCTTGGGAGTTATCATAATAGAGGGATTGTAATAAATAATTCAATATATTAAAGCAGAGACTATTCTCTATTTCAAATGTTAGAATGGAGGAAATCTTTGCAAATGATTTTTTGGAAAACCCAAAGATAGACAGAAGGAACTGACATGACCAGGAGATCAAACCCAGATTCTTTGTTTTCCTGATATATGGTTTGCTAAGTTAAACCATCAAGCAAAATCCTTTCCTTTTACATACTCCTCTTTATGCACAGGGAGCAGTGACTCTGACTCCATTGCTGTTTTCCTTGAGATTCTCTTAGAAGGGTTTACCTTTACCAATGCTCTATAAATTTTATAAGCTTCAACAAAGACCAAGCTGGTGGTGTATAATACTGAACTAGAATAACCCATTGCTTCATCAACAAGCTATCCCACGAACAGAGATTTTTTGATGATAGCTTAATTAGATAGAGCAACTGTAGTAGTATCACTAGTCCTGCCTTGAATATATATGCATATGACTGCTTAATGTATTAGAATTCTACATATCCATTTATTCTTTGGACTGACTAATCAGAAGATTGCCTGACAACCATGTCATATTTATTTTAACCAAGGAATGACAGTATTTAATTTCTTTATTGGTTCCTGAGAGCATTCAATGAAATAAAACACTGCCTTGTGGCTTTTTATCTATTATTGCACCAATAGACAAGACTGATGGGAGGGGTACCCTAGAGCCAGAATCGGTTCCAGCAGGTTGGAGAATGGACAACTTTGCAACATCATCATTTCTTCTTGCATAGTTAGCCATCACAAAGAAGAGTCAAAAATTGATGTATGTTGAAACAGAAGAGGATTCGGATGGAGAATATTTTAACAATTTTTGGCCTGTTAATGAGATAATGGGTTACAGAGCGTTTAAGGGCAAGAAATATCCACTCTATAAATAGTTCAAAAAAAGCATCTTCTGTGGTATTTTCACAACGTTTTCATGTGATAGAGAAGCATGATCATGTGGGAAAGTCTTAGATGAGTTTTAGTGTACTTTGGTACATGATAGATTTCCCACTTCATTGATTCCCATTCTCAATTCATGCCTTTTTTTAGCAATCATTAACTTATCCATATATTCCCAGTCAAATGTTACTTATTAATTTATATCAACCAATCTATTTTCTTTCTACCTCTCCATAGCATCATAATGGTTTTGTTTCAAATTTTAAAACGTTTTCTTAGCTTATTGTTCAACATCCTCCCTTTTTTCTCAAACACCAGCAAAATTTTACTTTTTATTTCATCCTCCCATCTATTTATTAGCCATTGTTGATTTTACTCAATGTTTGCTGATTTTAAACTCATTTGATGGCATTTATAATAACATTTTAAGCTTTTTACTTAGTGAGCAAGAACAATTTGTACTCTTTCCACAAATTATTTTTATTATAAACAATAAAAGACAGTAAAACACGACTAGTTTCAGAGATTGATGATGGAGATCAATCTCCAAAACTAGTCGTGTGTGTTTTACTTGTTTTTATAATAAAAAAATAATTTGTGGAAAAAGTACAATTGTTCTTGCTCATTATGGAATATTTCCACAAGACAACGCCTGAAACTGTGAATTTTATTTTTACTTAGCATTATTACAATATAAATTTTATTCCCTAAAAGTAGAAAAGAAAAATCAATCAGTTTGAAAAGTATAATTTATTTATACAAACACAATAATTTCTCAAACTAAAATAATTACAATCGTTATCTTCTCAACATATAGTTCCAATATTCTGTATACTGGATCTGTGCACTTCTGATTTTTACTTCTTGATACCATGCATTGAAATCTCTCATTGAATTTCTAGATTTTGATGTACGTCTACAACGAGCCTGATGATGCAAGTAATTTGAATTGTTTTGGGGAAAAGTTTCTTCTTCACTATCAAAGCTTGATTGCTGACTGCTGCTGGAATAATTAGATGATGATGAAGAAAATTTTTCCCTGGGATGATAATGAACACCTCTCTCAGAACTTCTGTTTTTTCTTTCCTTAGTTTCTGGTACATTCTTAGACTTCTGTGATAAAGAAATGTCACATTTTCCCCAATCTATTGCTATATTAGAAATCTTGGAAGTGCAAGGGATATTGTCTTTGACAGCTGAGGGGATGTCTTCAGGGGAAATATTTGAAAACTCTTGAGTTTGACCTTGCCCTAAAACTTCCATTTTACAGGGTACAGCCTCATCTTTTTTGCTTTCACAGTAATTATGATTGATTGTACTAGAAATATCACTTGCTGATTTTACAGCTTGAGGCTCAATATTACACTTTTCCGATTCAGCTACTGTACCATTGCATTTAGGAGAACCACTTTCAATGACTTTTTGGGGTGACCATTTTTCTCCACGAGATAAAGTTTTCATAACACTGAAAACATTATCATTCTTTAAGTCTTGTAGTCTTCTGTTGAAAAGTAAACAACTCCTCTCATTTATTGCATTCAATACTCTATCAAAATGTTCTCCATGAGTAGTCTCCATAAAGTCACTTGTTTTAGATGGAGTTATATCTTCACCACTGTATTCCTGACAAGACTTTAACATTTCATCCACACTTTCTATATGATCTATCTTATTTTCTGAGTTAAGCATTACATCGGTCAACTTTAAGATGCTTTCCTCACACTCAGAAATCTCTAAAGATTCAATCTGGCTTACTATTTCAGACTCATAAGCTGTATCAATGTCATTGTTTATTTTAATTCCATTTTGATTTTCAATTAGATCATCACTTCTTGGTTTGAGCACTGTATTATCAGTATCATTTCCCAATGGTGTATCAGCCTCTTTAGTGGGATTCTCATTTGTGACAGCATTTGCAGGGCAATTTTTCACTGGATCAAATATATCATTTTCAAGAATTTTTAAAGTAGTAGGATTGGCTCCAATGCGATCAAACTGCTCTAAATCACAATTCCAGAGATTTTCAGGAAATTTCTCAGGTGTAATGATGGTGGCTGTGGCTCCAACGGACTGTAACATTATGCTAAATTTGGATATCTCTGATCCTTCTGCAGCTAAGGTCACAGCTAAACCATGAGACCCATACCTGAAAGTGAACAAAATAATATATTTAGATCAATTTATTCAATTAATTTCATAAGACTAACGCTGCTCAAGAATTATGGAAACAATTGCAGATTAATGGTGCATGACTTACTGGTTTGTATCTAAATGATAAACTATGTGACACAAAATGGTTTAATTTTATAATCATTTTCTAAATTGAGGTTATAAAAATTTAATAAAAGGAACTTCAAGAAGAAAGTCTGAGCTAAATTTTATGTAAGATTTGCCTGAATAAAGACAATTTATTATTACTATAAAGACTCCTTACTTTTAGCCAAGACATTTACTTAGCATGTTTCAGGTTCAGTTACCCTGGGTCATCTTTTTTTTAGTATATGGTAAATCTTTCATTAATAATTATAATAAAATACTAATTCTAAATCAGATATACAGTACTAGAAAAATACCAAAATGCAATATACATTTATGATTTAAATTATTTATGTTAAGTTCCTCCTTTATTTCAAACGAGAGCTAACTCCAATGCAAATAGTTGCTAAGTGGGCAACTTCATGATAGCTTTAGCATTTTTACCAAAAATATGTTCATTGTATTAAACTCTTTCTTATAATAAAAATGTGTTTTTGTTCTAAATTCACTGTTTGTGTTTCATGTCAGTAGTTTTTAGGCTAATGAATAAAACTGAATTTTCAAAGACAAAACAATGCTGCATGCGAAAACATATTTTTGTTTCTTCTTAAATAAGATTATAAAACATTTTTAAGTCAGAACTAATGCAATTAGATGAATAAAAGCAGCTTATGCTCCACCATGTGTGGAGAAATATTTCACAATTTAAGAAAAATGAAAATTGAGTAAATTATGGTTTTGCAGTTACAAATTGATTATAACAGGCACACAAAGAAAATTTCTACTTTATATGCTAGATTAATAAATACTTAAAATTTACTCCTTATCAGTATTTACTAGTTAGGTAAAGGATAATATTGAAAATAATTTTGTATAAGTAGCTGACTTCTTTTAGATAAAAT
Organism: Pachydiplax longipennis; assembly: GCA_036926295.1. Classification (NCBI taxonomy): domain Eukaryota; kingdom Metazoa; phylum Arthropoda; class Insecta; order Odonata; family Libellulidae; genus Pachydiplax; species Pachydiplax longipennis. The sequence goes on along the minus strand of JAVFKF010000009.1, from coordinate 37,180,326 downwards.
AAGGAAGTACTTAACCAATACATTAAATTAAAAAGTTACACTTGCCTTCCTGCACGTCCTATGCGATGTAAATATGTTGCTCCATTATTTGGCAGATCAAGATTCACAACCAAATCTACAAGAGGTGCATCAACACCGCGAGACGTAAGATCAGTAGACAACAAAATGCGACATCTTGATTGCAGAAGTGCAGAGAAGGCTTCCATTCTCTCATGCTGGTCTAACACTCCAGCTGTGTGCTTGCAAGGCCAACCTCGGCGCTCCAATTCATGACATATGCTTTCAGCCCTGAAATTGACATTAACAAAAGAGAGAAAAAAGCATATAGTAGGAAAATCATTTATACCAAATGGTGAATGGTTTGTCAAAATTGGCTTCAATTAATTCAAAGGTAATTTTTAATTCTCTCCAATTTTCTGGCTTCAGTAAAACTAGCATCTTTTCCAAAATGTGGGTTAAAGAAAAAGACTTAATATTAAGGGATAGTGTAGTGAAATGTCAATTCAGTTAAAATCTTAGTGATGTTCATAAAATTGCAAAACTGAGAATAAATACCATTTTAATCCTATTTAGTTGTCTAAGCTATGATTTTAAGGAAATAGGAAGATTTTAATGCAAAGATACAATTATGAATACAAATCTTCCTAATCTACATAAAACAAAATGTGTCAAAAAGCCACTCCATTTTCATTGAAAAACAGATACTAATACTTCAGTAATACCTCATAACCTCTTTTCTACCTTTAATGCATCACAGCTATCCCTTGCCAACTGCAGAGGTTAGATTCTGATGACAACAGTTGGCAAGACCATGGTTTTATTAGGAGGTTATAGTACAAGAATATCTAAATAAAATGAAATTAAATCATACTTGACTAGCTGATGATTGTTTTGAGGTCTTGAGGAAAGAAGCTGAAATTTCATTTACAACACAAACAGATACTTAAACATTACCTAAAGTTATGCATACTCAGAATTTCTTACTATACACACCAAGGCTGTATTCAATATGATGTATCACATTTACAAAAGGTTATGATTGTAGGGGGATTACTGTGTTGAGAGACTTATTTACCACAAACAATTTCTATTTCTGATATTTGGGAATGAAAGAAACTATGCAACTGTAACATCTTAGAACAGATTTTAGCAAAAACTTCATTATTTACTTTCTGTAGTAACTAGATGTAAAGTTCATTCCTTATAACACATCAATTTTCCTGAAATATAATGTCCATCCGGTTGAGAAAAAACCAACTAAGGTGGCATGGAAGTCTATGTGCTGACCATATGTCACCCATGATGAATGCTGCCTGGCTAGGCCTTATTCTTCAAGGAGATGTTGCATCCATGGACTTGACTTTACTTTTATAACAATGTCCATGTAGAATTATCCAGATAAGGTACTTGCTATGAGCTTTATGTACCTATTTCAGAATAAAATCAATAAAATTTTATATCCAATAACAAGTATTTTACACACACCCACTATTTTATTGCTTTACCTGAAAATGCATATAAGGAATCCAGCTGAATTTTACAGCATTAGAACTAATTTCAACCCAACCAGGAATAAAGGAATGCAGAAAGACCATCTGAATTTTGTCTTTGTGGGCTTAGAAAAAGTCAACCGAAGGTCCTAAAAACATTAGTGAACAAATATGAAAGTAACAAAGCAGCTAGAAAAAGAGAGTAAGAGAGGGATAATACTTATCACCACTGATCTACCAAGTATACCTTGAAAGGGTATAAAAGAAGAAATGGAAAAATAGGTAATACAAATACAAGTAGAAACGATCAGCATGCCATTTTTAAGAAAATATAGCAATGTACATTGAAAAGGATGAAGAATTTACAAGAATTCTGACTTCTATGGAAAACAGGATGAGGGAGTACAAGCTTGAAATAAACTAGAGAAAACAAAATTTATAGCCTGTAGCTGAATGGGAGAGAACATTTTCATATAAAACTAGGAATTGATACACTCATAATTTTCAAGATTTATTTTATCTATAAATTACAATTTATTAGGTAGCAAGAACACCAGCAATGGAAGTGGCAAGAGAGAGTTTTAAAAAGGAAAACCCAAGCTTAGTATACTTCCAAATAAAAATAATTGCTTACAGCTAACTATAAGCAGATCTTGTCTTTTGCAGCTAGTGAAAGGCTTCATATACTCCATTTGGTGTCTATCCTAAAACATATTAGTTAGCAAGAATACTTAAAACCAGTTTTTAGATTCCACGACCTATTAAGAAGAATAAAGAATTCAAATCAAAACATCTGACACTTCACAAAAAAGAACAAGAATACTTACCTTGTTAGGTAATTGGAGAAAACAATACACTGACGGAAAGGCACACAGCTGAGTAGTTTCACTAATCCAAACACTTTGAGATTCAATTGTTGAAGCGTAGTAGGATGGGCAGGCACTTTAATAACCAACTGCTGCACACCAATTAGGATCGGAGCCTCTCCTTCCCCATGTGGACATACCCGTGCAGGAGACTTCATATGCTCTGTCAAGATCTTGTTCAAATCAGGGGGCATTGTGGCAGATGCAACAATTACCTGTTTATTTGTAGGTAATTCCTTAAAGATGAATCTAAAATAAAAAAAATTGGGAAATTGAGAATTACATCTTATAATATCTGAGGAAGTAATGAGTTATTATAATCAATCCATTGTCTAACAATGTTTGAAAGAACTCCACATTACATGGGCATAAGACTATAATAAAATCCCTTACAAATGCATGTACTATTATAACTTCAACTTGCTTCACTGTGAACATTTGCAGTAATTTTTACAACTGTGACCAACCATCGAGAAATGTATACAAATGAGTGCAGTAAGGGGAGATATGAGAAACCAGTTTCCAATGGTAAGTAGAAAGGAGGGATACAAACTTATAATTTGTAATTTTCTCTGAAACCTTTAACTACATTGGCATCAACCCTAAATTAGCTGAAATGTTGGGATTTTCATAAATTCAATCTACAACTGCGGCAATTAAGTACAAATAATTTTTCTTCAAGTCTTTGGTTGTGTCTGGCGTTAAAGTATTTCATTTTACTTTACTGATTGAAAAAATAATACCTACTCCCACAGTTTTCTCAATCCTCCTCTAAGAGAGTATTACATGGGTGGGGGAGATCTCTAGATTTTAAGACTAATGAGGACATTCAAATACTTCTCTCTGTTGATCAGAGAGAGATACAAATGGTACTGAACCCAGTTAGGAGTTAAATAAGGAACTTCAGGACATTTGAGTAAACTAAGAGGAAGGATGATGATGAGAGCAACATCAGGAGCTGCCATAAATATTCACCAGTGAAAAGAAATGAATTATTACTTGTGTTCATGTAATGTTATCAAATATACACCTTCTTACCACAAACATTGGTGTTAACAGCAGGAGTTTTCATTATGATAAATAATTCAGGTATGATTTTCTGAAAATCATTAATGACTCAACTGAAGACAAAATACAATCATTAATTAACACTAAAGCCATTAATATGTCATTTTTCAGAAAAGGCTTAACTGAGAATACCTATTAATGAGGCTGAACTTACTTGATATCTTTCAAAAAGCTAGATTCCATCAATTTGTCAGCTTCATCAAGAACAAATAGTCGTATTCTCTCAGTTTTAAGAACTTTCTTCTGAATCAGATGCTTCAATCTTCCTGGAGCTCCAACAGCAATATGGCAAGCGGAAAGTTTATTCTTATCTTCTCCAAAAGGCGTTCCTCCGATGAAAGAATGGACTTTCAAACCTAAATTGTAATATGAGTGCCTATTATTCATAAAATTATGACATTTCTATGAGAATGGCGATGAGAAGCTCTTACCTTGTATTCCAGAACCTATTAGGCGAACTACTTCTGTTATTTGAATAGCTATTTCTCTTGTGGGAGCTACGATCAGGGCCTGCACATGGCTTCTTTCGACTGCTATCATTTCCAAGGCAATGATAGTGAATACGCATGTTTTCCCAGTTCCGGATTTCGCTTGAAGTATGAGGTCTAAAAAAATAACATTAAAAAATTGAAAATTTATTACTGTTAAAATCCACCCATAAAGCAGGTTTAATAGTCTAAAATGTAAATAATTCGAGGTCATCATTTCTACACATAAAAATTTCGTTTACACAAATACTGCAATTACCGGCATTTAATTATTAAGGGGAATACTGTAGACATCTTACCAAATCCGCATCTTCCTAAAGGAAGAGCCTTTAATTGAATAGGTGATGGTTTGAAAAATCCGTTCGATGATAATCCCTTAAGTATATTTTCAGGAAGCAACATTCCTGGAAAATCAATTTCTTCCCGTATGCGGACATCTTCAGTTCTTTCCCTGCTTAAATCGTGCGCTAATTTTTTAGGCATGGCTGAAGAAAATGTGTTCGACCAAATCTAAATTATAGGCCAGTACCGTAAATCCAGGAATATTACAGCATCATATCTTTCATATTAAATGTTCCAAATTACACTGATGGAGAACTATACGCGAGTACAGACCCGTTTGCTCATCAACTGAACATCCACGGACGACCAAAACCGGCTTTTAAAGAATGTTACTGAGATATCTTAGTTTGATTTATATACTACCACATCAGTTTTGCCTGATGAAAGATCAATTTTGCAAATATTTACCACTCAGTTCTCGAAAATTACATCTCCATTACAGCACACACAAGAGGTAATCAACTTACACACAATCCTTCAAAAAGTCAACTTCTACAAAGTGACAAACTTTAAGTGTAGCTGAAAAAGGTTCTTCATTGATAGAATAAAAAACTGATGATGAGGATTTAGATACTGTAAAGCCCATTAACGGTAAAATAATTCATCATAGGTCGGCACAAATTCCGCACGCTCAGAACCACACATCTAATCGCGCCCATGATATTTTAGCGTTCTATTGTTTCAGAGTAGAATTGGTGTCAATGCAAAATTTCAGTAAATGTTTATAAATAATAGACTGCGGACGAACCTTAATAGAATATCAGCGATATTTTAATTTCTGCGGAAAGGATCCATTATTTAAAGACATTGATTGCTCAGGAAAATTACAATTCTTAACTTGACTTGTCTTGCTAAGTGACAGAGAAGCAAGAAGTGATAAAGAATGGTTCAGTCGAGATATCCGTTGTAATGAATTAGAAATTAATGGATTCCCTGCTCAAATTCTTTAGACAAGTCCTAACAGCTGTATGTTTTTAACCAGAAGGAATTTTGTCGCGTACTTTGTATCTGTTTGAATGCTGGTATAAAGATGAATTCCATGTAAGTGTAACATTATACCAACAACAACTGTTGAGATGATTAAGATTTCATTTAGAATTCAACAACTGCAATATATGTTCTTATTTCACATAGGAGAACTAGTAGCGGGCTGGGTAACTCACCTTATGACAGATGGCTCGACCAAGAACAAAACAATTCTACTTTGACAAAAATGCAGCACCACTTCTGGGTTACAAAACAGACTGTATTCCGAAAATTGGGGAAGAAAGAGGATGATTGCATTGTTGCTTCAGATGCTGAGCTAGATGCCAAGCTTGAGCTTTTTCGTTCTGTGCAGGACACTTGTTTAGATCTTCTACGTATTATTGAAAAGTATCAAGAGGGTTTATGTAGTAAGTTACATTCATTATATGGCAAATCGTGTACCATTCCTGGTTATGGTTTTAATGTATTTTCGTCATTTTTTCGTAGGTCTTGCGCAGGAAGAGAATTCGATGGGTCGCTTCCTCAAAGAATCTGGGAAGAATGACAAAACGAAAGCAGGGAAAATGATGATTGCTGTAGGGAAGGCTTTATCTTATTCTGGTCAACAACGGCTCACTTTAAGGAATCCGCTAGTCCGTCTCTACCAGGTTATTGTCGATTTTTTATCGGATAGTAAAATGATAAATCTTATTCCAATGGGTTGCTAAGAACAAGGTTTTTATTGATCTTAAATACTTTAGGAAGTAGAAACTTTCAGACTCCGAGCCATTGAAGACACTCTTCAAACAGTTAATGCAATGGAAAAAGTTAGAACTGAATATAGAGCCTCATTGAAATGGATGAAAAATGTATCTCAAGAGCTAGATCCGGACACTTACAAGCAAATGGAGCGATTTAGAAAGGTAATATTTTAGGTTACGATATCTGGAGAATTCTTTAGAAAGACTGTAGAAACTTCTAATATTTTCCTTTCACCGAACATATGTTTTGTGTAAGTGCTTCCTATATTAAAAATGATTCATCTATTGGTTTTATTGTATGTTCCTAGGTTAGTTTTCTCTTATTTATTCATTAAGTGGCAACACAGTCAAGATTTATGTAATTGTTATTAAATATGAAAAATATAATAAGGAAAGAAAACAAACTGATTCTAATCACATGGAGTATGGAAATTGTTTTTTCAGTGTTAGATTTTAATTATATAAGTACAACACATGGTCTTTTGTTTTGGAAATCAAATTTAGCATAAAACTTTTTATGTAAAATCTACAGGAATCAATGTTTGAAACCCAATGCATTCCAGCATCACTTTTTCTGATTCTATTAACTCAATTAATGACATTATGTGCTTATGTTAAGAATATTTTTTATGTAGAAAAGGCAGTCCAGTTTTCGAAATAGTGACTGGCATTTAGTCATTGAGATCTAATGATGGCAATGTATCAACCAAACTAGTATTCTCATAAATAAATTCAGTTAATTTCCATAAAATCATTCTCCTATTAGATGAGTATTGTATTGTTAAAAGTACTTTGACATCTTAAGTCATTTTACACATATGGGCTCCTACTGTGGATTGAACAAGGCATCACTTTTACAAAAGTTGAATACGTTGCCCACTTGGCCGTCCAGAAGTCCATTTAATAGATGAGTTGATACCTTCAGAGTAATCCTTAACAATTAGAAACTTCTATTAACTTAATTATCACTCAAGTGAGCTGATCATATACTGTTGTATTATTTAATCTTGGCTAGGTGCAAAGTCAAGTAAGACGCAGCAAAGTTCGATTCGACCAGCTGAAGTTGGACTGTTTGCAGAAAGTTGATCTCCTTGCAGCTGCAAGATGTAACATGTTTTCACATGCTCTTGTACTGTATCAAAATTCCTTGCTTGATTTTGCTAAGAAAGCCAACAAAACTTTCACCAGTATTTCAAATAGTTTCAAAGGTAAGGTATATTTCTTCTTAATCATTTGGAATTAGTTTTTCTTAAGTTGATTGCTATATAATCAAGTTGGTACTGTTCTGATTTCATTAGGTTACCAGCACTATGAATTCTCAGTGATAAAGGAATTAACTGAACCTTCACTAAAACTTGCTGAGATGACAAAGGAGCCAAATGAGGAATCGGAAGATAAAGACAAGTTTGTTTTTATTTCTTCAAAATTTCATTTGATTGGGTTTTAAATTTCTTTTGATAGTACCGTATGAGTTCCATTTCATATCCTTCTTAAGAGATTCTCAACATTCCTTATATTCCATACCATTCTTTATCATTTTAAACATTTTTTCATAAATCTAATGTAAGGATCAATCTGATGAAGTCTCCAAAATTTGCAAGGGTTGTCCCTAAATACTTCACATATAATACTCATATCGATAATAAAAGTCAATTATTAAGAATAAAGTTATGTTTTATGTTGAAATTAATATTGGAAGGTGTGACTTTGTGGAAAGACATTTTGATAGTATACTTTGTACTTTTCAAGTATTCACCTGAAGATGCAGGAATGCATGTGAAATCATTCATACGTCAAATTTTATGCAAGAAAGTAACAGGAAAGGGTTTAGGTGTCTTGGCACATTAAAGTATGCTTTTCTGCTCAGTTTATCTGGATATATCAGTACAGAGCAACCAAACAGCAATATGGAGACTTGGGTTCGAGTCCTAGTCCTGTTAGACTGTTTTATTTCTGATTCTCTTTGGAAAAGTACTGTTTACACATTTGTATCCTTATAATTCATCAGATTTATTTTATTAAATTGAATTATTACAAAATTTGATGCAATTAAATTAATTTATTTTCATGATTGTCAACTTTAAAAAATTTAACATATTGCTGGCCAGTCAATGTATTTCCAATTTGTAAGTGAATGTTATGAACTAGTCGAGAAAATTTCAGTTTTCTGATCACTTCATGTTTCTGGATCAGGATATCTTTTATACACAACTCTAATTCTATTTAATATACTTTAATCCATTTTTAATCATATAGTAGTTTAACTTGCTATGCAAATTGTTCCTCTACTGTTAAATGTATACATAGTAATTTTTGGATAGATTTTTCAGGGGTAGCTATAGCTATCTTCCTGTTTTGAGATTCATAAAGTTTTAATTTAACTTCCAGGTCCACCAAATGTTAAGCTAGAATTATTTTATGTTTTTTACAAAAGTATAACCATTTCATTTTCTGATAAAATGCTAATCTCTTTTTCGTAAGGCTCCTTTTCTTTGATGCTGAATATCATGATGATGATGAAGAGAAAGATGAGAAGGATGCCAAATCTGATGAAAAGAAAGACAAAACTGCTTCGTCTGATTCCAGTAAAAAGGAAGAAAAACCCAGTCAAAAAACTCCAGTTGAGAAAGACTCTGAAGATGACGAATTACTGCTGAACATAGGCCTTGAGGAAAAAGAGGAAGAGTCTCCCTCTACTCAGCCAGAAACCAAAAAGGGTAACTTCATTTTTGAATAATGTTTAAATTCTAGGATACAACAACCTGAATTTACTAAATGTTTTTTGGAATAATTATTTTATGGAAGATATTTGATGTTTATGTAAATGTTCGTTATCTCAGTATCCTAGAGTCTTTTTGTTGAGCAATGGTTTCTTATGAGAAGAAATCTTTTGTTTCAATGTTATGATGCTCAACTTTCATTAGAAAATTTTAACTAAGAAGTAGAAAATGGTCTTTCTTCTTATTGGTATTATTGTATGATTTCATTTTTCTTGAAACTTGATGGAATTAACTAGATTCTAATTAACTAAATAGGATTAAGATATAAATTTAAGCCATGGTTTGTGTCACAATTTTGCTAATATCTATTTTTCAAGAAAATTTCACATGTTTAAAGTTTATCTTATTGCAGAAATCTTGAAATTAATAAGGACATTTGGTGCATGTAGCAATATTTTACTCTTCTAGTTTTACAGTTCTTTCTTGTAAAGCCTTTGATAATCTTAGTTAAAGAATCGATAAAAAAATGCGCACCAACACATTATATCCATAGTTTGGAGGTATGACTTATTCTATGGTTGGCTGTTGATGAAAAAATTTGGAAGTATGTAAAGTGGTTTTCACTTTATATGCAGTTTTTCTTATATACATACATAGAGCATTACCTTTGGCCTTGTGTCTATGGAAAAGTCAACTTCATTCCATATTTGCTTTCAGATTCATGATTTCTCTATCTTGAAATATTGGCTATTTAGAGATTAGTGCATTGTACATATTTTTTGCTTAGTCTAGAATCATTCAGTTGTAGATTTGAAAAGAGGTACTGATTTTGCCTTTTGATTATAAATTAAATCTTGTGCCTATCATGTATGCATTTGGATCATATTTGTTATAACATTTTAACTTTTTTTCTTAATATATAACAATGTATGGTGTGTTAAATTAGATGGAGTTTTAACTTTGTTCATTAAAATATGCAGAGGTATTTCCATTAATATACAAAAATTAAGTAATAAAATTTATTCATGATGAATTTCAATTATTGGTGGATAATTTAAGAACAGATACTCGCTCTATTTTTCTAAAGAAAATGTTATGATACTTATAAGAGAAGTTTCATCCTCAAATTTTTTTATCTGATGTTCAAATTTACCTTCTCTTATTATTGAAGTTAAATAAAATTTGATTATAACCCACTATACTAACTATGAACTTTCTCCAGATACCTTGGCTCTGTTGGAAGATGTGTTACTGGGAGGTGGTCCTGAAGGACCTTTCAGTACTCAGTGGATGGCTGCATTTGGAGAAGGGAGTTCCGGAGATATGCCTGGAGGTCTTTTTGAAGATGAAGACATCACCAAAGGAGAAACTGCATCATTCCTTCCTTCTCATCTTCTAGATTCTTCTGGTGGCCTTGGGGACATACTTCTCACACCCCCTAAAGGTAAGATCCACGTTTGAGTTAGAATAATATTTTCATATTACATAGAATGAGGTCAAAATTTTGCCCTCGGTAATGCTGCATTATAAAAATGTTACACTCATATTTGGTAAATAACTTAATTTTTAATGACTTACGGAAGATATTTTTGTTCAGATGCTTATAGAACAGTTTTAAAATTTATTACTTTGTGTCAATAGAAATCATTAAGGAAATTATTTCAGTTTAATTTCTCTATCAAAATTAATATATCAGGGTTCTGCATATTTTACAGAAAGAAAGTTCAGACTACTATGATGATGCCCAGAATCTGTGAATTTTCCAAGTTTTTGAATTGCAACTTAAAGCTCATTTTATTTCTTCTCTTTAAATTTGTGTTAAGACATCCTATTATTATTTCCTTATAACTTTGAATAAAGATCATATCTAACGATCCTTTTGTGATATCTCTGCTATAAAGCTATTCAGAGTATAAGGTGATTTTCACTCAGTCCTCTGAAAATAATCCGAAGTGGGTTTTACTGTATGTCTATAAGTTAGAAGACCTGTCACCCAACTATTTTTCACTTCTGTTTATCCTTGGGTATTTGCTTCAAGTGTGATTTATCTGATTGAACAATGTTAGGATGACTGAAGAAGAAAGAAGGACTCACTGTCAACTGAGTGTTGAGAATATAAGCCTGTTTAACTACTAACCATTCATCAATATTTCGGGGAAAATTCCCAAAAATGGTTTTTTTATTTTACTTTCAAATTATTTATTCATTATTAAGGTGTGGTCAGGCCTAAGTGGGCCTCTCTTTCCCCTAAGTTTATTTGTCCATACTATTTCACTTTCTTTAATCTACATTAAAATATAAACAAACATAAGGTTGGGTTTTTGTGGAAAATCCGCTCAGGTAGATACTATGAGGTGGATTGTTAATTAAAATAGAAGTTTAAAATGCTATTAGGGGGCTGTCCCAGAGCACATGTGGCTCTGAGATGAGACCAGTCTTTAGAATGGAGAATGATGGTCTCCTTGATCTTGTTATCACAAGAGCTTTTGGATAGCTCCCTTATGGCTTACGGAGTATTTAAAATCTCTAGTATTATGTTTTGATTATGAAATTGCCAACACTAATAGCTCATAGTTTGGAAAATGTTTTTACATTAATCGTCTTTTCTTCCCCTCATATGATTTTATGCATTTATATAGATTTGCTAATGATTTCATTCCATTTTTAGAAGATCTGTTGACAGAAAATGAGCCTGGCAGTCTGAAAGGCATTGGTGGTGTTCAACAACCTGGACTACAGTCAATTCCAGCTTCCTCATCAAACCATCCCTTACGTTTGAATCCAGCCCCAGCTCCAACACCAAAGGTTAGTAATATTAAAGCACTAGTATTATTAGCTATTAGTACTAGTAAGGCACTACTATTTGCAGGATTTATCTGTATTTTAAGTTGTTAGAGAGCTGAGTATAAAGTTAGGTATACATTATAATACATTACATCAGCATGATATGCTTGTTAGATTTGGAAGGAAGTAATGTACTCCTTAATATTAGTGAAACATTGATTTATTTTGCCGAGTAAGTTTGTTACTCTATGAAATCCATAATTCTGAAAGAAGTTAGCTGTTGACAAATATATAATCCAGATAAACTTCTGAAATTTTTCATTTAAAAATCCCACATGAAAAAATATAAAATGTGATAGCTGACACTTTATTTCTTAGGAGTGTTCTTGTTTCAGTTGAGTTGGTTGATTTTCTTATGGTAATTGAACTGTACCTTTAAGAAGTTCTAGACATGCCCTCTTTTTCTGTGAGGGTTGATATCTGCTGATTTCAGTCTCTCACCAGGATGATGAGTATGGCTAATGAGGTAGAGGAACAGTAAAGTTGATTTATTTCTTGACTCTTTTACTCCCTGAAAGGGCAGCATTTATTCTATTTACTATTCCATATTAAACATTAATTTCAATAGTTAAGGTTACACATCTTATAGTGATCGTTCAGTAATTGCCTCATTTAGAGGTTTCATAATAAATAAATGTACTCAACAGCTATCCTAATGTTGGAATAGTTCTTGTAAAAATATTTGGTTGTACTTCATTAGATGTTCATATATCCATCCATAATGAGTGTTGTATTTATTTTCCAACAAAACCTGACACCTATAACCATTTTGGATAATTAATGGAAACTGCAAAAAGTTTCTAAGAAAGAAATGGACTACAGGAATGTCCCTCTATCATTAAATAAAGCTTTTCTTTCAATATTTTTGCAGTAATTAGTAAAAATGGCAGTTAAATATTAAGAAAAGGTGTTAATATTAGGTTGTGAAAATGTTTTAACTTTTTCCCTGCATAACAGTGGCATAATTTTGTTGAGCCTGAGTGAAAACTATATACTTGTTCATTGGCTGAGTCAAACTAGTAAATATAATTCTCATAACATTCAGATTTCACAATTTGCAAGGGGTAATATGGTGCTCTCTGTGTTGGCAACACCTAGAGATATATTTAGAAACTGTAAATGTATTGTACTTTGTTATGTTTTTGGTATGTTATCAACAGCAATATGAATCTGTTTATTTTCAGAAATCTCAAAGTGGAGGAAAAGACATGTCAAAATGGTTCAACCTGTTTGCTGATCTCGATCCACTAGCCAATCCTGATGCTATTGGTGGAAAATCAGAGGAGTTTGATCGCAACTGCTGAGGAACGCTGAGGTGAAACAAGAGCAAGGAATGTTCCAAAATTCCTTTCTCTTCATGATACTTTGTTGCTTGATGATTCAAATGGGTGCAGCATACTGCATGAGTCATTTATTGTTCATTTATGTTGTCTGGCTCATAGAGGTGACAACAACAAAGGTATGAGCAACATTTGCCAAAGACTAAAACCAAAGTATTCTTATTTCAAATGATTCCTTACAAAAAGCAGCAGTGGCATAAAATGCCATTCAACAGACTGAATAAAAAAGATGGAATTACTAGTCTTACTAGTTACGAAGTATATTTACGTAACAAAATTTCCTATAATTTGGCTTCAAGTATTGATTTTGTGATCTGTACCTAATTTCTAGTCATGTTATAGAAATTTTATCTGTCCATAAATGGCCTTATGTAGCTGTTTCTCATTTGTGTCAAAGTATTTTTCCTGAAAACCAAGTCAGAAATTATGTACTCCTAAAAGAATTTATGACTAAGATGTTTGTAATTGTAATGTGAAGTCAGTTGTTGCCATAAGATCTGAATGATTACTATATATATTACGAAATCAATTTAAGATGTATATTCTATGTTATTTTGTTTTAAATGTCATATTCTGTGACATAACTATTTATACAGTTTTTAAATTTTTTTGGTCTCACTGTCAAATAAGGGCTTTTACAACAAGGCACTTTTGTTTTTAATCTTTAGTGTTTTGTCCACATTCCACTAAATGCATAAGTATTGTTTACTGTGAACTTGGGAACAAAAATACATTCCACTTATTATTTTAGAACAAAATAAAGTTGGTATAAACACAAAATGTGTATTTATTATGTCATCCAAGTATAGTTATATAAAAATATCAGTTCATTTGAATAAAAATTGATGATGACATTCAGAAAAAGATTTTCATTTGTTAAGTCATCACGACAGATTTTTCCTCCTCTTCTCAAGATAATTTTCCAGTGCTGTCTTTATGACTTCATAGGTGAAATCTGCATCTTCAGTGGTGATACACATGGGAGGCTTAATCCTCATCACCTACAGAAAAATAAAAATTATGGTTAAATTTACTAGTCTCAGTTGTTAGTGATTTTCAGTTGTAGTGATGGAATCCCAAATAAGACCTACTCGAAGACTGCTAAACTTATTGTTATAATATTAGAGTTAAATTAATTAATTTTTCATAAAATTTCATTATTTGTTTACAACATTTTGCTTCTTATACTCAACTGAACAAAGGGACTGTAAGCAATTAAAGTGATCGAAAACTTACATTGCCATTCAAGCCTCCCCTTCCAACTAGCAGTCCCATATCTTTACAATCTTCCCAGATGTCCAAAAAGTTTGTGGAAGGCATAGGTGTCCTGGATTGAGCATCAGCAACTAATTCAAGACCAATCATCAATCCTTTACCTCTGACATCCCCAACTATTTCTGCAAATTCATTTCTTAACTGAGCCAGCCTCAGCATAAGATGTGTACCAACAACTTCACTGTTTTTCTGCAACTGCTCCTCTTCTATCACCTGTAATGAGTCATGGATGGTTTAAAATTTAAGCAAAAATTACATTCTTGGATGTAAATATAAGGTTGATATCAATGGAAACCTGTTTCTAAAATGAAAAACCAGGAAAAAGAAATCCTTCTCGAATGTGACATTAAAATATTTGAATGTTAATTATAAACTCTTCAAGCCAATGAAGTAATAAGATTTTCATAAGTAATAAGTGATGAAATATAAGAAAAAGTAATCAATAATATCCTATTTAAAAGCTGCAGTCAATATATTAATTCATGTTTTATTCCAGTACTTAATATCCAAAACATTTAAAAATTAATTCAAATTATTTTCATACAAGTATTCATGCATGCAAAAAAACACAGCTGTATTTTATCCATTAACACTCAACTTATTGCAATAAGTACATAAGTAAAAGTTATGTAAAGTAAGTAAGTTATATGTAAAAATTTAATCAACTCCTCAAGGAGGTATGTAATGAATTTTTATACTAAATAATCTTTGAATGAGGAAAAATCCCATCTTACGATGAAAATATTTTGTTGAAACTCTTTGCAATACATATCTCAAGAAACATTTTTTCTCAATCATTTCTAGTTTACAAAGAAATGGAAGGTTACAGGTGTACTCATGGATGGGCTTCCATGTATGTTGTATGAATGTCCCAGGAACATGCCTTAAGATTCTATTTAAGGGGTTAAGTTCATCACCACTTGATTTATGCTTACTGTTTGGAAAAGACTACAATTGAAGATACTGCTCTATCTCATTAAGAGGTGCATTAGAATTTTTGTTAATCATGGGAAATTACCTTTAAATTCTTTTTTTACACCTTAATGATTCATATGCTGTTTTTTAGCTGACAGATTCAATAATTTCTTTGAATTTTCAACCTTATTTTGCTTGGAAATTAAAAAGTAAATTACATTCAATGTGATTACTGATTACATTATTTTTATAAAGTTACTGGTAACATTTATCTATATGATAAATCTAGGATTGAAAGACATTGTTTCAGAAAAGATTTGTTTTCTTTAAAAATGTCTTAAAAATGCTTTGAGTTAAGAAATGGAAACAACATTTACAATGTTCTAAGATAATTTGAAATTTTATATCAGATGAATGTGCTACCTCAAGCACAGCTTTTCCAACAGCAGATGCAACAGGATTTCCTCCAAAGGTATTGAAGTGCAGGGCTGAACCTAATGACTGAGCTATGGCTGGTGTAGTCACTACAGCTGCCAGAGGGTAACCATTGCCCATTCCTTTTGCCATTGTTACAATGTCAGGAATAACTCCGTGCATTTCAAACCCCCAGAAATGTTCTCCTGTACGTCCAAAACCTGTTTGTACCTTCCAGGAAGAAATAAAAAAATCACATTAACAAGTGGCAGATGACTGAATAAACTTTCAGTAAGTGATAATGTCATTTATGTCACCACTAATAAGTTTGCTCTTTATTAAAGATCATGCTTAAATCATCATTCAGTGATCCAGAGTGGACGTTTTACAGCTAGCAACTCCAGAATAGATTTAGTAGCACAATAATAAAACAACTTAACCAATTTATTTTTAGAATGGAAAAAGCTTATGGCTGACCAACATTTGCAACCTATTGCACAAAAAGGAGATGTGGAAATATTTTATAGAAATGTACTGATTGAGAAGGATATCTAAAAGTGACTTGTGAACAACATAAATTGGAAATAATAATAATTTTAGTAAAAAACTTAGTGGTTCTTTCCAGCTAGTTTAAGTTCAGATGAGCAAAAGTTTCAAAGTGGAATGGTTGTCCAGATTACTGAATTTATTGTGTTGATTACCTCATCTGCAATGCAGACACCACCATTAGATTTCACAATTTCATATGCCTTTTTGATGTAACCTTTGGGAAACTGCACGGTTCCTCCAACACCCTGTAAAGTAGGAAACATCCTACAGTAATCCGCAAAAGAAACATAAATAAATGCATAAGAGGAATATGAGAGAGTTCATATTTTACAGAAATTTTCAAAGCATAGATTGAAATAAAGAACTGAAATTATTGAATATAGAATTATAGAATTTCTATTGCTAAGACAGATGATGCTGTTAATCATAATATAGAAAATATTAAGCCTCTTAATCATGGGAAATCAAGGATTTGTTATTTTCATTAGTAATTAAGAAACACATTATCCATTTAAACAGAAAAGATACAAATAGGTGAGGAAGTCTTTTCGTGAAAGTGAAACAATGAATGTAACCATTCACTACAAGATAAAGGTATTTAAGAAGTAGGATTGTATTTGGATTGGAATTCCACTTTCTTCCATCATTACTCAAAATAAATGAATCACTCATTAATTTTAATACAGTAAATGGCATTTCCAACTTACTCATTTTTACCAAATTACAGGCACAAATGAATCTCCAATCGGAAATATTGCATTCCTAGAAAATTACTTTAAATACTATTTTGTAAGAAAATTATGAATTTGAGGTAGCAGATAAGTAACTAAACTTTACTACCTGAATAGACTCTGCGATGAATCCAGCAACATGACCAGATGGCACAGAATACCTAAACACATCTTGAAGCTGTTCATAGTACTTCTCTGAAGCCTCACAAGCTCCAGTGGGACAGTCACACTGCCTTGTAGTTTGAATTGGTGAATCTCTGCATTTTGAACCTCCCCATGGCCCTCTGTAAACATCAGGATTCATGGTCTGTCCTAGGAGATGCCCATTAATGATGGGCAATTGGAAAGATTAGGGCAAAAATATAAATTCTGAGAATGATACAATGTTAGCAAGTTGAAATCGATAACAATTCAGAAGAACTTTTGGATATTCTAGAAATTCAAACTACTTACATGTTGAAATCCTCCACCGGTGTGCACATTGAATTTCCATGTTGAAAGAGCAGTGATTCCCATGACATAAGGACTCATTCCATGGTATCCATTACGCAAAGATATAATATCAAAATTTTTTGTGTGCGCTCGGGCCATGAACAAGGCCAAATCATTTGCTTCAGAGCCACTATTTACAAAGTAAAAGACCTGAAATTGAATGAATGCTAGAAGAGAAATACCTATGCACATAATTTTATAATGAAGGCTCTAATTCATTAGAAAATCACCTTTAAATCTCCAGGCATTTTAGAGGCTAATCTTTCAGCATATTCATGAATTTTTGGATGCATATAAATGTTGGTGGTATGCCAGAGTTGTCCCATTTGTTGTACAGCTGCTTCGTTTACTTTCCTATCAAAAGTTGAAAGAAAGAAATCAGAAACAATAAGTTCATGCGTTACTAGAAGGATGACAAATAGTACTTACGGATGACAGTGACCGACACTGACAGTGACGATTCCACCAAACATATCCAGATATCGCTTCCCTTTATGGTCAAACAGCCACTGCATCTTGCCTTCATGTATTAGTAATGGCTTTTTGTAATAAGAGAGAATGCAAGGCACTAAGTTCTCTTTCTTTATTTTTTGTACTTGAGTATATTCCGGTCCAGCGTAAGGCTTAGCTTCAAAATTTGATTTCGGAGGTACAGGGAAAGAAGAGTTTCTGGACATACATCTTAAACCGATTGCTGAGTTAAATCCTATTGAATAGATGCAATAGAAATGTTACCAAGCATTGAAATTAATTAGTTGAAGTGGTAAGGCAGAATGATACTTTATTGTATGAAAGAGCCAAATATACAAACCTAAGCGTATCCGAAACATTGTGGAAATAAAGAGACGCTAAAGCAGAAAACACGTTCAGCTCACGTTTATTCTTACGTGACCTCGAACATCAACCTTAAGATAATGAAAACCCTATCTAGCGTCAACATGTTGCGTCACAAGATGTCATGTATCTTTCTTCTTTACTTTGACTGTAAATAGCATATTTCATTTTCATTTAATCAAGATACCATTCTGAATGTTTACAAAATCTTAGACATTGAAAATTTTAGTCTTATAGTAAATATGAGAAATCTTTCTCAAAATACTGTCATTTCGGTCCAGCATCCACATAAGGGCATTTCATTAGAGCTTGAAAATATTTCGGAGGACCAGGATAACTTGAAACGCTACGATTTGTTCTCGAAGAGCGGGAATCTTTAAAGTGAAATACTTTCAGAAAATTCGAGGAGGCAATGTCTCTTAAGATTTATTGCCAAAAAATAGTTCCACATAAATATAGGCTCTTAGATCAATTTAAAGTCAGGTTGATAGTTGGGCCAGAAGAATTTGAAAGCTTCCTTTCAATGGTTTATTTAATATCTATGATATTATGTGTAAAATATACATAATTTTAACGCAATATTGCCACATTCTGTAGCATTACACTCAATGACACATGCATATAAAGAGCAATAAATAAATAATATTGAGCCTGCAACAAGCGAATTTTATATACTTAACTCCAGCATTTAGGGTTAAACACTACCAGTACTTCTAAAATACATTTAACCTTGCAGTACTTTTAGCACCAAGTACTTCTAAATCTAATTTTCAATCAAATCATAAATGAATTTCCTTTACAAAGAAATGAAATCGTAGCTATGAACTTTTTCTTGAAAAAAAATCGTGTGTCTCATAAATTGATTTATCTCCTTCATAGTTTGGCGGTATGAAACTTCAGGGAACATTCATTATCACTAAATAAAGGGCAGACATTTATTAAGGTTTAAAATGCATACTAACTACCTTTGTTTCAATATTCATTTGTTTTACCTTAACGTGCGGCGCTCTGATTGAAATATATCGAAGTCCTTTTTTCCTAGCTCAATTTTTTTCTTTATCAAACTGTTCGCGCTAAAAGTTATATATTTAGACAGCTTCGCGTTCGTGCTTAACATTATCTATAATACTTGTAAAAAGAAACTCTTGTTGGTTTAAGGTTATCGAGAGTGAAAGTTACAGTTGGCAGTTGAAATTTACAGCCTCAATGTTGATGTTGATACATAACCCGGCCATCATTTTGACACAAGTAAGATTTTTATTTTAGTTGGAAATTTTAAAAATACCTTTATTCATAACCTAATGAATGTGTTGTATTTGGTACCTTGATCGGAATATACCAGCCAAATCTTAGTAATAGTTTATTTAAATATGCCTATGATTTGTAAAAATCAAATGCATTTGATTTTTACAAATACACACTTTAGTGAGTGTGAAATATTGAAAGCATAATCAACAGAATTTCACCAAATCTTATTCTTAAAAGATTCATAGAAGAGTGGAATCAACCAAATTTCTGTAAGGTATTTTTAACTTCATAATTCTTAATTCTACTTTATCAATCAATCCTGTATTATTTGATTCAAGTTGTGATTCGTTGGCATGGTTTATTATGATTTTGAAATTAATGAAGATACAGGTGGTAATAATTTTAATTTTGAATTTCAGAATCTATTCCTAATTGAATAATATGTGATATTGTTCCCTTTTGATTTAAAAATATTTGACTTATATTTTTGTCAGTTTATATATTTACATTTTTCAGTATCAGAGCAAATATGAATTATCCAAGTTCAAGGTTTAGTAATGCTCCTTGCTCAAACACCTGTGCAAGGAGCAGCATGTATTAATTTGAACAGCTACTATTTACTGTATGTCTTTGATGAAGTTTATGCCAAACAAGATATAATTTTTTCTAATGGGAAATAGTCAGCAAAGAACCGTATGAAATTTATCAATATCTTGCCTAAGGAAAATTTGGCAGAAGAACACTTCATATTCTTTGTGAAAAAATACTTACTACTTGAGGCATTTAAAAAATACTTTTAATAAACTTATTCATAAATCATGATACATAAATAATTTAGCCCATTCTATTATTCTTCGTGTATCTTTTGGGTCCATATAATGAATGATATGTACCTCTTGCCTCATATCATTGTCGTATGGTTTACTAAGAATGAATGCAAACTATGATTGAAACATCTTAATTGTGAAATAGAACTTTTTGTTAAGATTGTACAAATTAAGGAATTACCCATAAATGATATGATGAGGATACAAAAGGTAATCTTATATCTATTGTGTTAAAAAACATGTATACATACCAATTAAATATTGTCAACACCTTTTCAGCATTTAAACAACCTCCACATTCATTGCTTCTGTGCTACTGCTTCTCTGGTGCTTTGTTTCGTGGAAAAAGAAAATCTTTTGGTACACTTTGCAGCCCTATATACACTGCCATTTTCACCTTGTCATTTATGGAAGGGTTCTAGCTACCAGAATACTCTTTTAAGGGTCCAAAAACATGGTAATATCATTTGTCTATATCAAGGGGATAAGTGGAAGACCCTGAAAATTGAGATCTGTATTCTTTTTATCATCATGCTTTGAGTGTGAAGCCATGCATTATTGCTGCAACAGTACACCAGGATGGAGAAAACCTCATTGTACTGATCTTCTTTTAGGTTTCAAATGGTTCTGAAAGAAAATCAAAATGAGATTTACTATTCACCTCAGGGCATGTTCCACTGTCTCAGAATAGGACCTTTACAGTCCCTCACAGAAAAACATTAGTATCACGTTGCTGGCTGAGGTAGATCTGCAAAATTTTTGATAGTGCTTGTTATCAACCACTTTTAAATTTCCCGTGCAATTCATAGTTTTTCTGTAATCCTGAAGAACTTCTTTTGCATTGCTTCAAAATTATTTTTTGTATTATTTTACTTTCAATTCTAGGAAATTGAATTACTCCACATGCTGTGGAATTATGTCTCTATGGGAACTGGCACATTTGTTTTCTACTCTCCATCAGTTGATCTGCTGACATTAAGGCACAGGTGAGGGCTAATAAAACTGCATGTTAATGCATTCTATGTATTTGAACACATAACCAACGAGGTATTACTAGCAGATACAAATCTGATCCAAAATTTTATTATCACATTAAGGTTAATTTTTGACCCCTTTCATTACTGTTTAGTTTCCCATTTCATTTTAACTGAATGTAATTTATTGCTATAATAGCTGCAATATAAAATGGATGTATCAAGATTTAAGAAAATAATATTAGGTTGTTGACAGGATGGTTATTATGTAGTGTGTTAATAGTTATAGGTTATATTAGTGTGTTAATAATTTACTTCAATAATGCTAGAACTTATGAGGTATTAAGAAATTAAGAGATGTAAAGAAGAAATCAGAAAGGGGAGTAGAAGGCACATTTAATTATAGATTTCACGTTGAAAAAGCCATTTCTGGATATCTAAGTAGCCAAAGGGTATCTTGAAAAGGTGAAATCGGTCCCAGGTTCTATTCCTACTATAGCTCTTATGTATGAAATAACCTGAGTTGTCGAAGCAATTTATAGAATATTATTACCAAGTTGAAAGAAGAGTGAGACAAAATCAGGAAGATACGATGCATTGTGTGAGATTAACCAAGATATCAGTAGAATGCTCAAAAAATATAAAAATAACCAATGATTTGCTATGAGTTTTTGTCATGGCATCTGAAAAACATTTTTGTCAAAGACTCTTGCATGATTCTGAAAGATGATAAAAAGTATCCTTAAGAAATTCCCACTAGTGGGAGCATTTTTCTTGTTCCTCTCATTGAAGATGGCATCCTTTCATCAAAATTGTTCCAAGAAAACCAATGCAATTTTATTCAATATTAGACCAAAGAGTGCAAGATGAAAATTCGACTAGTTATTTGAGGACCATTGAGATAAAGTCTCCAGTTTAGTTAGATAGCAACTATATATGGAAAAATGCATATGATGCAGCAAACCAATGAAATCCCTTGGATTATAAATAGATTCAAAGCTAATTTCAAAAATGTTTAGATGACCTCTTTCTGGAAGTTCTGAAGGCCATTAGTACTTGCAGGTGTATGTTTGGTACATATAAATAGAGTTATTATTCATGATATTATGAACAGTCATGTGAAAGGTAAAAGAAAGTATGTATTTGACTTTGTGTATATTAGAATACTCCTTCAATTCTCTCTTTTGTTAGAGTTATTCCTCTGTGGCATCTTAATATTCAAGTTTGGTATAACTAGTGAAGGATTTCTTTCAACCTTAGCCATAGCAGTCTTTGCCCTTCTTTATCTCCATTTCCATCAGTTTTAATGCAGGAGTAAATATCATATCTTAAAGGAGTAAATATCATAATAATATCACAATGAATATCATAATGAATATCATAATGAAAAAAATAATCATCAAGACTATACAAGTAGATGTTTATTGTGCTTGCTTTACAACAAGTAATGTATAAAAATCATAATTATTTGGTGCATTAACTCATAAACTCATGTGCTATTGCACCCTAATCTCCAAATGTTAGCATTACAATTTACATCAAGTTGAAGATTCAAAGGTTGCTTAAAGTAGTGATGGAAAGTAATACGAAAACATAATATGGTTAGGACCCAATACAGTCATACCTATGAACCTCTCATTTAATTTTACTGAAAACATTTCCTCTAGCATTCATTTTCTCACAGGCCACAGAAGTTCCTAAAGTAAAATTGCTAGTTCCTCAAATAATGGGTTGTTCAAAAGCTTTTTCTCCCACTCAAAATATGTTTAAAATTTCCTGATTGAAAACTTCATTGCACATAATCATAAACTTTTAATCTAGCAAATGTTCATTGGAAAGTAGGAAGACTCTATGGGAATATAAATATTTTCAATCCATACATTTCGTTGAACTGTAGCTCCGTAGCTCAAGTCCTTACCTGTATTATATTCTTCTTCCATACTACACTTTGGGTAACATCTATTTTCTTTAGCACCACCAAACTAAGCCTTAAGTGATGAGAAACTGCTCTTTAAAAGTACATAGTATGGAAATTCCTCATACAGACTAGAATAGCATTTCAAAATAGCTTGATGCTTTCCAAAAGCACAGATAGAAAATTTTCATTATAAAAATATCTTCTTATACTTTGAGCATTTGCTTAGGGAAAAATGCATTAGTTGTTCATGATTGAACATTTTGCTACAAAACTAATAGAATTTTGTCAAGCATTTGCTAAATGGTTCAAATTTAAGTCAATCCAATCAGATTTGTTTACTGCAATAGAATTTGTGTCATATGATACATCTGCAATTGTGTCATAATAATGTTGTTCTATTACTTTCTTTGTTGTGAGTGGAAATGTAATTGTTGTATTCTTCATCATTACATGTGTTTGGATCAACATTATAGTTTTCAATTTTATAATTATTCCTATGGTTCTTGAAACAAACTGGAATCAAAATTTGGGTTTACAGTTGCATTAGACAGTTGTGAACGAAAAGTGTTGTGACTATTTTGGAAATGCAGTTTTTAAGACTGAGAAATTTTCAGCTTTGTATCCTCTTCAGAGCAGAAAATGTTAATCGGACAGCAGGGAACTTAGCACAGTTGTGAAATGTATTGCATCCATCCTTGTATCGATCGTTTGTCTTTAAATAGTACAAAACATCGTTGTATAGACAGAATGATAGAATGCATTTCTGCAATAAAATTAAAGAAAATTTTCAATATTACATGTTAAAAAATAACATCGTTTTTCATTTATCAGGCAGCTAATACACATTTAAATAATTTTTAGACTATAAGTCTAATATATTGTAAACATCTCAATACATGTTGAGATGATGAAATCCACAAATTGTTCACCACAATAACTGGAGTCCAGGTAACCAAAGCACCGTTCATTATGAATTCCATCAGTTTCTCCCGCTCTTGCTCACTGAAGAAATCAAATTATTGTTCGGCGCATCCAACCGTATATTTATTCTTAGGCGGCGTCACTTAACTAGAAACACCATCTTTGGATTATGTCGTATTATGTTTCGAGGAACTTGGTTTATTTTGCTAGTTTACAGTTTGCAAAACGAATTACATCTTACCATTTCGATCAGTGCATGTTTTGGTCCTTGCCCATGGATTTCATCGACCGCAGATCGTCCATTATAAATATCCACTGCATTTTCACCTCATGCCGGACCGAGAGCGAGTTTTTAAAGTCACGCTGATTGTGAGACAGAAGAAACACATCGCACGTATTTAAAAAAAACTGCTGAGTCTGCGGATTCAGACTATGGTATCCTTTCATGTGGTTTAGGTAGAGAAATTTTTAGCGAATCAGCTTTCGTCTGGTCTTGAAAATTACACGTAGAATTTAGTTACGTGGCAGAGAAAGAATGTTTTCGCCGCAGAAAATTTGGTATGTTCCGTAAGCACTTGTAGGACATGCAGAGAATTCACTGCGATATCCTTTCGGCAAGGGCTGTATCTTTTCTGGCGTCTGACCGTTGTATTCCTTCTATATGCAGGGAAATGATTTACGTGACGTTTTCTTGGATCCAATCCGTGAACTTGGATATTCTAGTGCAAACCCCTGGCAAATTGGCTTCCGCACATCCGATTCCCCAGCTAATGATTCCAGCCAGAAAATATCGTCCGTCTCTCCCTTTTACCTGCAAGGGTCCTCCGGAGTCGCCCTGTAAATTAATTGCATAAATTAATGTTGAGTTTATCGGTGATCTCTATAAGAATATGGTCCTAAGACCTGGAAAGCAATAGGATGACGATCTAGATATTCATGGCATGTTGATATCAGCATCATGTATGGTGCAGGTCATATGGAAGTTGATAGGCGAATCAATGAATATAAATCAAGTTCAGAGAGCTTCCATCTCGAATTTAGGGTAAATGTTTGAGGATGAACAATTTTTAATGTAATTGTTTAATTTTTATGCTACGATTTATTGAAGTTGTATTGTATTAATTTTAACTTACTTGAGTTTTACTCTTTTGGAGGACACTATAACGGTTTTATATTATTGATTTAACAAACTTATTAATTTTTAAAGAAAATTTAAAAAAATTTATAAAACTTTAATGATTCCGTCAAATTCAAATCTATTTCCATTATCGATACAATAAATTTTGACATTATATAGCTTAGTCGTGATAAATTTGCCAATCCATGGAACATGGAACATTGAACATGGTTGCAAAAGCTTTGTATCGTTATTTAATATTTTTTCACAATGAAAAAATACCTGAGCTGCAGTTATACAATCTAGAGCAGAGGTAGGGAACCTACGGCTTTCAGGCCACGTATGACCTTTTTGGTCGATCCTCGTGGCTTTTAAATTTCTTCCTGAAAAATGTTTCAGTTTAAATTTTTTTTCTAATTTTACTAATAAAGCCATGAGAAAAATAACGTGGAGAATTCTTTTATAGTTAACTCAGCAAATGAATTCGTTTTCTTATGTAAGATTTCGATATAAGCATCAAACGACACAACAGTAGCCTGATGGTTTCAGATGCGGCTTTTCTTATGAAACCTACTTATATGGCTCTCTAATGGAAAATTGTTCCCCACCCCTGCTCTATGGTCTCTTTTAATGCGGATATATCTAATGATAACTATCACGGGAAGAATTTAAAACTTCGAGAATTAGGATTTTAATTCTGATTTTAGATATTAATCACTAGGCAGCTCATCAGGTCTTACAAGTAGTGGTAGTGATTCTTCTTCAGTCCCACCCTAGTTCCGGGTTAGTTCTAAGTCGAACTGTGCAGCAGTTAGATATAAATACAATAAATTGCCACAACAACAAAGTGCTATAACGACAAATTCCAAATTTGGATAACAATATTCATAGCGTTAAATATAGGATGAAAATCCTATTGCACGTCCTGCGAGTTATAAAAGTTTCATTCCATTCAACAGAATCGAATATTTCAGCATCTCGGAAAGAAGTCGAAATACGAACAGGTGCAAGATGCCGGGAAACATTTTTTCGCAGTGGTGAAAATTCTTTCGGATCTTTACGGGAAAGATCTCTACCCTTCTTTTCGAGAGGAGCTCTCCTTGCGAAGAGAGATCTTACTTCATCCTCTTACGAGGCGAGGAAGAATCCGGACGGACTTTCTCCTCTTCTCTCTCTCTTTACCTCCATCAATACCTCTCCACCATTCCTTTCGCGAAATCGCCCCAAGAGGTCAGATTCCTAACCCGTGCTTCCAAGGCAGCAAATTATTCTCTCATGATTTATTTTTGCCGATCGGGAATCGAGTTTTAAATAGGCGAGGATGCGGTTTTCACCAGGATATGAACTCGCATCTTCCGCAATCAAGTCACATCATGGTTGGAAAAAAAACCTGAAAGGGGCAGCGGTCTGAGGATATCATTCGAAAAATGAGCAGAAAGGAATTTATTCTGGAATATGAGGAAGGAAAGAGTTTTAAAGTGGGTTTTAAGAAAGGAGAATTCATTCCAAAAATGCGGGTGGTTTCACGGCGGTGTAGATGCAACATTAAAATGAGGAGGAATGTGGTTCACCTCTAATATTAGTTCATGTTTTTCAGGAATTAATGTATAATCTGTCACGCGCTGTTTTTGGTAACGGTATTCTACGTTTATGCTTTTTCTTGGTAAAAATCGTGTTATTACTATAAACCTTTGTTTAAATTATTTTTTCTGTCTATGACGCACTTGCTCATTAACTCAAACATAGCGATGTATCAATCATAGAACGTACTCTATTTCATTGCTAGTTTTAATAAAATTTATAATTAATAACGAAGAAAAATTTGACTTAGAATTAAAATTTCTAATACTTTTAATTAAAGCTCCTTCTAATATATTATTCTATTTTTTATAGAAAGTAATGAAATATTAAATTAAAATTTTAGAACACGAATTTTAGATATTCTTTTAAGAATCATAGCTGATGATATCAAAATTATAGCTGATGATGTCATATAACAAGAGAGTATAGAATCTATTCCTTTAGTTCGTTAGGGAAACTTCCGGTCTCTCACTCTACACTACAATAGTACAATATAAATGTAAAATGAAATTATCTATTAATAAAGTTTAAAACTTTTCAAAAAGCGGTTACCTCCAACAGCATGACATGAGCATTGATTTAAGGAGTAGAAAATTTAAATGGCATGACGAAATTAATTTTAAGTTTTTACCGTAATAATGTCACTCGTGTTCCCTATGAAAGCTATTTTTTACGGTAAGAAATTGACTATTCATTTAATTTCATTCTTATATGTATACATTTGTATTTTATTTCATTTCTGGCTTTTATTTAATAGATCTTCATGCGAGATACATAAAGTATAACTCGTTAAGCGTCACAATAAATTTTTCCATGTTAGATGTGTGAGTGATTCTATGTTTAAAGTGCTTTCTTTGTTTCGTAAGTGATTAGGAAATGAATGTTCAGCTCCTTTCATCTGAGCAGGGTGCAATTTTTCGCGACTGGATACCAAAGAATTATCTGCGTGATTTAACGAGGCAAAGGAACAATGGAGGATCCGGGCAGCTTAAATAGAGAGTTCAGAGAGAGATGAATCGGAAGATCTTTCGTAAAGGTGACCCGTTGGACCGGCTACAATTCGGGAAGAGCACATAAATTAACCGCACTCGAGAGAACCGTCACTTAACACGTCTCCGACACGAAGCCCCATATAGATACGAAGGATTTCAATAGTAGATGGGTCGTAAAAAAAAGAAACCCAGCCAAAAAAGAGAGCCGAAGCAGTTCCGCTTATACCCCCAAGGTAAACAATGTCGTTTGGGATCGAATTGACCCTTGACCTCTTTGGGAGTTTGGTCGGCTCCTTTTTGATCCCATACCCTTCCTCTCGATAAAAGGCCTTTCATAAAAGCAAGCATCGCTGGCGGGGAATCCGGAAAATCCCAAAGACTCACTATTCTTCGGTACCAAAGCGTTCCGCCCTCCTTGAGTCCCGCGTGTGGTCCTCTATTCAGGTGATTCAGGGCGGTTACAAATTTGCGAAAACACCCGTACTGATGCGAAAATTGTCTAAACGGGTCGGACTGACGTTGGGATCATTATCTTGTCTAATGGTCGGGTGCGGAGTGGTGAAAAATCGTGTGTAATCAAGAACAAAAGAAACGGTAGCTAATTTATTCCACAATGACTGTGGGAATGTTAGCGAATATCCTTCGAATAGCGAAGTGTCTACTTATGCTCTGTATATGGCAGGGGCGGGTACGGTGTGTGTGAGGCAATCGGAGCGATTTTGTGAAAACAAATGATTTGCTTAGAGTAAGACTAGTAGCTCAAACCGAAAACTAATAACATAAGAATTCTTGGATGAATTTTCATTTGCTAGAAATTTTACAGCAATATTGGATTTTAACATTTAACTGGAGAAAATTAAGGCATTAATATATTTGTTAATTTAAGATTGTTGTATTAGGCGTTACCGCACTGTGGCAGTCTTTGACAAGTCTTTACGTCCGTCCATTCTTCATGGACATGTAAGTGTGAAATAATATATTTTTCCACCTTTCCCGACGCTATACTTGTTTTTTCTAAAAAAATAAATCTGCGCCATGTAATGTTTTGCTTTTCCTGCATTTACCTTCCTCACGTTTGGAATAAAAGATGGCGAGATTATCTAGGCAGTTATTTCTTAAAGAAACAGGACATGGAATATGGAGACACATGGAACTAATTGATATAATTTCATCAGTTAAAATAGATTAACTAATCACTAGCTAATCATTTTCTTAGGGAGACTTGATGGTACTCTCTGGAATCAGTATCGATGGTATTCCATTCACTATACGGGGCTGGTTGTTCTACGTCGTATATATTTATTTATCTATTTATTTATATATTTATTTATTTAAACCAGGCTTTCCAAGCCTTTTATTTTCCCTAATATTTACGATTTTCGTAAGATTTCAAGAGAAGCATTAAAAATATCGGAATCGCTATCAAATGTATAAAATTTATTTCCCTGGAAGCATGGAGAAGCGAGAAAAACGTTTTCTAATACAAGCGGGACATTACAACAGGAAAAGATAGCCATGAAAAAGAGCTGAAAGAACCTGAGATCGTGCTTTTATGCTTTCTCGGTCGTTCATCCATCCTTGTATCCAGAAGAGGCGATACTTACCTGACACGAATCCCTTCCTCCTTGCTCGTATCCGGCGCACAGGAAAATGTCCGGTATGAATTCGTGGCGACCCGCCCTCAGGAACATGGACTTACATTTCTCGTTGCTCACTATGGGTACCGTGACCTGTTGTATCGGGGAAAAGAAAGGAGATTTTCAGTCGGTTTGACCTCGTATTAGTGCGGATGCGCTTTATTTCTGGCCTCCTTCGCTTATTTTTTCACGTTTTCTCGGGGTGATTTGTGGCCGTGAGAAAAGAAAGCTCGAGGCGCCTTTTAGTGCTATATGCTGTGAGTTGTGGATCGTCGATCGGTGGGATTGTAGTTTAAAACCATTGTCGTCTAATATTTCTGATTCATTGATTTTAATTAATCCGACAGGTTCGTAAATTTCGTTTTCAGGAGTTAAGTAATTGTATCAAGCGTGAAAATTAGGGCCAATATAAGCTTTATTTCATGTTATTACATTACCAGTTACCCTGTTAGAAAATTTCGGCGGCGTACACTGGTAGTCCATTTTTCCACCGAAAAAAATTTTCACAAACATTCTAATCAATACAAACTTATACAAAAACACTAATAAATACCTAAAAACACACCTTTATATTTTGAGAAAGGGAGAAAAGCTCTGGTCACTGAAAACGGATGCTTAGAAATAATATATAAAAAATGTAATATGAATCTCAGATTGAGAGGGAAAACCTAGAGGTATTCATTCCCAAAATCGTAAATTTGAATTAACTTTACGAATCTCACCAGTGGATGGATGTGCTTAAATAAGCTGAGGGTTTTCCATTGATAGCGTAGAGTGTTCCCCATTAGATAGGCTAAAATGTTGGATACACCTGTTTAGTTACACCTTTACTAGAGCATGTCGTGATAAAATTTGAGCGATTATTCAGCGTAAAATGCCAATGAAAATTTCCTTGCGACAAAATACCACGAATGAGTAACTCATAACACTAATTATTTAAATAACTCCTCGCTAAGGACTGTGGATAGTTTCTATACCACCCTTAACTGTTGTCATGACATTTTTTGTTTTCTGAACTCCCCTGTTACAGTGTCAATAAAGCTAAATATACTATGTGATGAAGTGTCATATATATATTCTGCCCCCGCAGGTGTTACATCCTTTAAGGAGGACCCCTTATCCACAGTGTCTCTGCTCCCTTGATCATTTTTCTTTTATTGTTAAACTTTAAACATGTATTACAAAAGATATATATGATGATGTTTATTCACCACATTTACTTATTTTTCGTCCATTCTAAGTTCCGTTCAGGCATTTTTATCCCCTTTACAAGAAAAGCTTATATTTACAAGTAAAGCTTATATGCAATCTTTTCTCGATATTTTTGAATGAGATGCAATTTTTTTCTGCTGGTAACAGAATTGCTCAATAACATTAAGGTACTCCTTACCAACGGAGCGACCCTAGCGATTTTAGAAAGATAGACGTATTTAGGAACAAGGGAGGAGTGATAATTACAAGATATATGAAATTTATGTCAAAATAAAATATTGACAAGGTAACAGAGAGATTTAATGGTTAAATTTTGGTTGAAGATAAAAGGGTCGACCGCGTATAAGTTGCTCAAGGATTAATTACTCAGCAGGAAAACGATGAGCTCGCCGATGTAGGGAATTGAATGTAGGGATTTCTTAAAACTAAAGATTTTAAGGCAATTTCGTAGGTCAGCATTATTAAGAAGAGGTGATGGGCTCCGAAGAATATATGGTTGAGGGATATCCAAGGTTCGCCGATTTCATGAGCAATCAACAGACGATGTTGTGGAGTTAGAAAGGGATCCCTAACTACTATGGCGTTTCTTGAGAGGAAGAGGATTGTTGACTCTGTAGTCTACTTTAAAGGTTTATCAGTGTCTTTTACCTGTATGAGTGTCATTGGAAAATATTAAAGGTTCGAAAAGCAAGTTTCTTTTCTTACGTTATGCAGTATTTGGATCCGAGCATAAAGAGACGATACTCGATATCATTTGTGATGATTTTTGCTGCAAGGGTGCTTCGGTTTACATTTGTTTTCTCAACTTATGCCATATACTTCGTCGAAAAGACGAATTTTCTTTTTAATGAGCTTTATCATACTCTTCTACCTTAATCAAATTTGATGGTATTTTCCGTTAATTCTGCAAAGATATTGCAAAAGCTGCTGTTGGAGCATAGTGATTTTTTGTCCATAAAATATTTATTCTTATTTTCCCATTCAAATAAAATTCTTAATGTAACTGATAATTTTATCTTTTAGATCCTTACATTTAAAGAATCTTAAATTTACGCCTTCCAAGTCGGTACAGTGCTAAAGCTCTAGCAAGAAACCTGTGATGGTTTACAAATTTATTTTTCTTCCGTGTATATAGATAATGCGCGTTTCTTTTGATCTACGTAGAGGCAACGTTTTGTAAACCTAAGAAGAAGAAGGAAAGCATTGGGTCAACGTTATCTAATATAGCGGAAAAATTTTGATGTACAACAACAGATTAAACCTATGAAAGTTTCTTTTCAAAGTGGTTAAGTATAATTGTTTCTTTAAATTTCAGTGAATCCAACCCAAATATTTGCAACAACTCGCTCTCGAGAGATTCTTACGTCATTGAAGGAGGGTACTCTGCAGAATGGTGAGTGAATGCTTTCCATTTTTCTTTTTGTAGATCAGTAACACACATGCACATACAGATATTTCCGGTGAATTGATAAATGGGCGGATAAACTTACTTCGAGGAATCGAGCTATGTTCACAGTTACGTCTAACGCTTTAAGCGGCAATTAACGTTCAAAGAGTCTTCAGGGGAATGTATTCTGTTTATAGATCGTAAAGAACTCGAGCGCGTTGCAAGAAGTATATCCGTAATGAAAGATTTATAGCCTTGTTGTTAGGTATACTCTTCTATACTCGGAAGGTGAGGATTATTTTGGTATTTTTACGACTTGTTTTCTTTACTTTACTCTTGAAAAATGTGAACAATATTTGAAGACTGCATTTTGATCTTATGAAAGCAGTGATTATATGAATCAATACTGTCTGTTAATAAGAGACATCTTTCTACCAAGGATTAATTATTTTCTTTTGGTTTAAAAGCGAGCCTCATGTGCCAATTGAATTTGCGAAGTGGATAAAACATAAAATTTGGTGGTTTAAAAATTGGAGATGGTGGCGAGGAGGCAATCAATGATAAATAAAGATTGCCTCTACAAAGTATTCAAACCCAATATATCAAACAACCCTTTTTGATGGCGAATGAATCTGCTTTCGTACGTAGGGGATATAGTTTTGTCAACGAAAGAAACATTAGTGGCAACTTTCTATTCTTTTTCTCGTAAATGACAGGTAGTCTTCTTCCATTATGAAGATTTTACCGTGAATATTTTATCCTCTATTATTTAATATCATATCTATATTAAAGTAGGTTTTCCTAGGTCTTTCTTTGCTCATATTTTCCTGCAGTGGATCTTTCTTTTCCATAAATATTATCTCATATGCATTATGTGGTAATGCTTTCGGATTTCACAGCGTTTTATAATGAAAGAAACCCGTAAGGATTATCACAATAATCACAATATCAATGGAATCAACACACAGCGGAAGCCTTCGCACCAGAATTATCTCAAATGTTTTACTTCCAGAACTTCAGAATTTTATCTTTACTCTTCTATTTTCATAGAAAAAGAGTCTTAACAGTCTTAAACTAGGCGAAATGAAGACTCTATCAAATTGTTGTGTAAATCCAATGGTTACATACAAAGTTTTTTGATACCATACACCTAAATTTAATATTTTTGATGAACTTTACCTTAAAATCACCTTAATCCACCGTTAAGAACAGAAGTTTTAAAGATAAAATTTCAGTTCGATCATAAATTGGATTTAGATTTATAATTATCCACCTGGATGAGGTGGATAATTATAAATCAATGAAGCATTGAGGGCTCCCGGATAGCCATGTGGGCAGCGCGTTCGACTTCAATGAAAGCGGTCCCGTGTTCGATTCCCGGTGGGAGCCCACTTGCGAAACGACCTCAGCTATTGAAGCACTTTTCACAATACTACGATATAACCAATGCTTACCTGCTGAAGGACCGATGGTAGAGTTCCTCCTTCGGAGAGCCTGCCCCATCCCGTTACGGTAGCATTTTCGCCGACCAGGAGATCGTCGGATCCTGGGAGGCAGATGGGGGCGACGTGTGGGGCTGCCGACGGGGGCGGCAATGGCTCGGAGAGGCGTACGAGGGCCAGATCGTACTCGTAGGTGAAGAAGTTGTAGCGCGGGTGGACGATTTTACGGGAGACGCCTCTCTCGACGTGACTAAGAGGTTCGCCGATGTCGTCACCATTCTGTAGCTGTTGGATTAGAGAAATTGACCTGGGTCATTGAGGGTCGAATACAAGGGTCAATAGAGGCGTTGACCAACATTCCAGGTAGAATACACGGCGAAAACACATGTTACAGAGAGAAGTTGCAATATTTTGAGAAGTTCCCCTCTCCTTTCCCTTCCCGCAACTTTGTTTCCCTCTCCCCACCCTTCCTAAAACTTCTCACATATAAACCAGGTCTTGATGTATGTACTATTTTACCTGAAGATGTCAACTCGTTGACGAAACTAGTCGGTAATAACTCTCTCGTGGAATTGCACTAAGTTTTCATTACTTCTCCATTATGTATGCCATTCCTTCTTTCCTCACTAACACAGTTTATGATTAGCTCAAGCCTTTTTATTTCAAAAGGTCCTAATCATGTCTGAGCATATATTAATCCTACAGTATATTTTCCTTATACAATTTATATAATTTATCTTTGTAACGGAATCTACGTTTATGACGACAGATCCATCTATCATTATAAATAGCAATTTCAACATCGCGTTCATAAAAAATTCTCGATCAGAAACGCTTGGTCACATATCATCAATCAGTTGCATGGTAAAATTTTAATATTAGTTTTATCAGCCACACTGTGGAATATAATTCGTTGAATAATGCTACATAAAGCACTACTTTTCTGCGAGGAAAATTCCGTGATTATCTCATGTCTATATTGAGATTCATCACTCTAATGGAAAATAATGAAATTATCAAAAAGACCTACGAAATATCTATTACCATCTAATGGCGGTAGTGCAATTGAAGTATCAATAAGCAATGGCTTAAGAATAATTTTGCTGGAAATGAATTATGCTATCATGTTCCACAAAATTAGGGAAATTTAATCGTCTATTTTTCTCCGCTAGCTCCGACAGTGTGAGGTGAATAGAGTGATATATGATAGTTTACATTTTTTTCTTATTTTATTAATAAGTACAACTAAGGTCTTCGATAAAACCGAATCAGTAAGGGAATAAAGCCTTAAATCCCAGTACCATTATAGAGACAACCGGATGGCAGTTAAAGTCAATGGATCGCCTAAGAGATGTTTGAAATTGAATTTAGGACAGGAACGAATTTGAACGACCACATCGTATGGGAAAAGGATGTCGGCATGAAGTGGCTCGCATCTCTTTGTTTCGGAAGTGGTTGTGAACGGACCGCGATGGCGGAACCAAATAGCGTGACCGATTTACGATGAGTGGCGTTCCGCATAAATCTTTGTTCCGATCCATTTGTTTCGAACCAGACAGACACATCTCTCTTTCTCCTCCATGTAAATGTACTCACTCGTTAAGGGCGGCCTGCTTAGAACGTGAGATACTCAACCTAGACCGAATTATGGACTGTTTCTCGATATTGTGACATTCAATGGGTGACCCTGATGTATTGATCACATTCTTATCTCATGAATTGAATTTTATTTCACCAAGTGGGCGCCTAATTAGAGAGCAAAGCATTTGTGCTGCGATCTCCTGCACTGTATAAAATTAATTAACTGCTATTAAGTATTCAATTTTAACTATTCAAAACTAATTATTCGGATCCAACTTCCAATTCTTTTGCATTAAGTTAGTTGAAATTTATTTAAATATTTTAAATAATTAAGTTAAAAATACTTTTACTTGGGATTGTCCCATTTTGCATGCTGTAATCGATGATTTATTGTCTTTCATTGTAGAGTATTTGAATAATTGAATTGAATCGAATGCTTATTTGCAA
Organism: Pachydiplax longipennis; assembly: GCA_036926295.1. Taxonomy (NCBI): domain Eukaryota; kingdom Metazoa; phylum Arthropoda; class Insecta; order Odonata; family Libellulidae; genus Pachydiplax; species Pachydiplax longipennis. The sequence continues at coordinate 37,144,947 of JAVFKF010000009.1, read as the reverse complement.
TACCATTTTTAATGTAAATATTTATTTAGCGAGTCCCGTTTTTATGTAAGCGTGTGTCATTATTTTGGTGATAAAGATAATAAAGCTAATGATAAAGAATGCTAGTTGCTACGTGTCAATATCCGGATGAGATCTTAATTCAATTTCTTAATTAGGAGTAAGATTAGCTCTTAACACTGAAAACGGTAATAAGGTCGCAAAATTTTCTATATAAAATGCAAATCAGATCAGAAAAAGTTTATATTTAATAGTATTGTGACCAAATCACGGGTTCTGCAGGCATTCCGAAAAAAGATGTTTAGAACTATTAGAATTTGTTCCACAGTTGAAGGATAGGTCTTTTGAATTATATTCGAGGTAAAAAATTTCGAGCAAATTAGCAGTATGTTCTTTTATTATTATGGTTTGATACTGATGAAATTTATATATTTTAGCCTATTAATTTCATTAATTCTTATTTTAATCAATCGAAGTTGTAATTCCCAATTTAATGGCTGTATTATATTTTTCCATAGAGCTCCAATAAATTACGTTCGGCGCCGTTAGGGCATGTTATTCTGATAGAAATTAGGCTTTAGGAAGGCTCAATTTCATACGGAGTGCTAATAGTTGTAGGTCAGGAAATAAAGAGACCTCTTGGTAGCAAAAGAAATGATATCTTAGATTTTATTTGAAAGATGAATGACTTTCCGGAAATTAAAGATTCCAAATGATGCAACAATAACATGCATGATTATTACTCTGGCGAACTAAACTTAGCTACCGAATAAGTTCTATCAACGATCTCTCTAATTCCCAATTTTTTTTTCGCCAGGCGACTCATTATAACTGCTCTGATTCCAGTAAATTTTAAAAGTATTGATCCGCTATCTTTAGTTCACCCCCGTTATGTGGTATTTACGTTTCTATAGAACAGGGTCATAAGACTCTTGTGGTACCTCTAATGGCTCTGAGGGATATTTGCAATTAGTGATCGACTGACCTGTTGCAATGCTTCCATGTTGTCGTTTCCGGTCTTTGAGAAGTCGTGCTCACCGACGCGTATCCTTATCTGCGACGTCAGGAGACTGTCAAAGAGAAAAGATTTATCATCAAAAATGTTAATAAGATTGGAAAAATTTCAGATTAAAGAACAGCACATCTTACATATTCCGTTCTTTCTATGCAGATTATAAAATAATGGCCGTTTTAATTTGTCATTTTTTGTAACTAACCGACAATTCAGTACCAAAATTCTCTAGGTAAGTTTATTTGTTTACGCATAATCATTTTATACACGTTAACTTAGCTTTCTCATAATTTTTTCATATGTAATCTACGATCCGCATATATAGATTAATACTAAATGACAGCGAATTGAACATTGAATGAGCAGTTGATATTGTTCATTATTCGATAAACTATATTTATCCGATACTTTTTACCTTCTTGAATGACAAATGTATGACAGGAAATTTAACTCCAATATTTCATGTAATATTTTTACCGTTTTGACTGTGCTAAGTAAAATTTGTACATAATAGAGGGATTATAATTTATTATCGGAGGTTGTGCTTAGATTCATTTTAGGTTAGACAGCCACTCATTCCATACCATAACCATTCATCATCGAGAAAGATGAGGGCGCTGAATAGAAATATGTCTTTACTCACTCGTCCACACAGTGTCCGGCAGTGGCTATCCAATTTTCGTTGAGGATAGCACCCCCACAGCGATGCGTGCTCGAGAAACCAAAGAAAGATGTCCTTCGCACTGATACCTGTTTAAGAAACAGCATTGTGTTTAAAATTTACATTTTTCACTATACGTTAGCAATCAGTTATATATTCAGAAATGCGTTGTAATTATCTCTTTCAAACATTCTGATCTCTTTATAGAAGTAGAGAATGGGAATTTGAAGACTTGAGAATAATCAGTTCATTATACAACTTTGTAATTTTCCACGGATTTTTAATATCGGCTACCGGTTTCGTAAGAAGTTCTTACAACGTCTTACGAAATCGGTAGCCGATATTAAAAATCCGTGGAAAATTACAAAGTTGTATAATTTATTATGGCTTTCCACAAAGTTACGCCAGAACATATTGATTTCAATAATCAGTTCCATAGTTAAGAGAGAAAGAGAGTTCTAGTTCATAGTTCTTTTCAGTAAAAATTCAGTAAATGAACACAGAATTCGCAGGCAGGCTATTGTAGACTCAAAAGTTTCCAAATCGTCTTCGTTATGAATGACTTGCGAAGGATTAATGACAATGCTGAGAATTAAAATTTAAGAAAATGGCGAAATGAAATAGGAGTATTAAGTGCTTCAATCGTATGAATTGTATAAAAGTCCACTTCATTAATTCTTTTTATAAAATTCGGTACTTCCTTTATGGTTTATGTGGGAATTAAATCTAAGCATGATACAAAAACTAAAATTAAAAAAAGAAAATCCGATAAAATTCTCCCAGGATACTAAAATAACAAGACATTAACTGGTCAAATTCCCACGTAAATCATTAAAGTATTAAGTGCTTTGAGAAAATATTTAACTCTTTTATTAAAAAAATATTAATTTATTGCCATTTCGATGAAGCTCCTCGGAGTTTACGGTAGGCCGGAACTTGTAACTGGAGGTTAATTAAAAAATTCGGCCTTCATATCTTTGAACCAAAAAACGAAAGAAAAATTCCCTCGCATTTCTCAAGTTGGCAGCCCCCTATTAATTAACTTATTTGAATACGCGGGAGCGGGAAAAGAATTCGATGCTTTTTCCTGCGGTTTCAAAGTAATGACCTGCGCCAAGCAGAAGTGCCAAAGTAAGAAAAGGTTTCGGAAAATTTATTACTGTGCTTTGGCATTAGATCTCACCTGCCACGGCCATCCTCCGAAGGGTGCGTTCTTACCACCCACTATCCTGGTTTCTGGTCTCGGGTGAAAAGGAGTGATGCCACAGTCTGCAAAGGAAAGGGGTTATTCAAAAGGATATGCAAATTATAATGGAAACAGTTATATTTGGTAGTTTGAAATGGAGGATTTAATGCCAACCAATGTACGGGGTTGACCCTTTAATTAAATTGAGAAAGGACAAGCAGCACATTTCATGTTTTCATCTTGTATTCATTCAATTTACAGTAGATTTTTCAGCTGAAATCATCTCAGTCCTGAGGCCGGATTGATCATAAAATCTTCAACTATTAGCAAAAGCTCTTGATATTAATAAAAGCTCTAGAGAAAAATGAGGCTCAGTAGCCAGAATGATATGAGTGAATACCCATGTCAGTGTAGCACCTTGACTATGGATAGCAGTTTTTCAAAAAATTCGATAAAGGGAGAAAAAAAAGCAATCACCAGGAAAGTTTGCGATGGTTAACGATTAAAATTATTCAGAGATAAGGTTTTACATCTTTTTCTTAGCTGAAAAAATCTAGAAAATCAACTAAATATGCAGAGCCCACTATCCGCTTAGATGTAATGATAATATTTAAGACACATCTCTGAGAAAAAAGTCGTCTTTCATTGGATGTCTTACATTAGTTTGGCCAAGTTGCAAATATTTTTCCCCAATCCCTGCTCTTTCCTTTCTTTATTGAATTAAAAAAAACGTTGTAAATACAAGGGCTCAGGTTGAAGAGAAGCCCATTTGGATCCAAAATCACTGAGTAATTGGTCTGTCTATTCAGCTATCTGAACGAATATCAAAGTACCACTTTAGAATGCTCCTTAAGAATAAGACTATATCTATGTATTTTTTATTTTTGGTATAATTCTCCAATAGATATATTTTTAATCAGAATATTATCTGTTCTTGCTGTTTGCTAATGTGGGAATTCTAAATATCATATTGATCAAACTGCTCTTTACTTTCGACGTTAGATAAAACAGAAACTAAAAAACTTTCTCAGATGCTAAATTATGAGTCTTCATAACCAAATGAATTTAAATTTGCAGTATTTTCTAAAAAATAGGAGATTTGCGGTCCTGCTTCTATATATTTATCTAAATTAATAGGCATCCTGCAAGCCGCTTTTCGGCATATTGCGAAGTAGCTTCTACATTTTATCCTTTTTTATCTTTACAGTTAGTATTATTTCAGTTTATTTCACAACCCTTTTCAAACATACATCTATAACTGAATTAGTAAGTTCTCGGTTAAATACTGGATTGGCGAACTTCCTAAGTTTTAATTGTGTTAATGTTTTTCATATAAATGGAAGGAAGCTTCAGTAAGAAATATTTGATGGAGACCGTCAGGCTTCAACAGCGGGCAGTTAAAATATAAAGGAAACCGCTCATTTATTTCGAGAGCAAGCTATTAGGTGAAAAAAGGGAAGAATTACGCTGAATTTCACCTTTTGCTTCCTGTGAGAAATCTACGCCGATCTTTCGAGCAATAAAATACTTTAACAGACCGGAAGCCTTTAAGGTTGTAATAAAAGAGCAATTAGGCGATTTTACTCATGATTTCCCTTTTATGGCGATAATATGAGCAATTTAAACGCATTTGACTGGAAATTCTGACGTTTTTACTGTCCGTACCGCTTTACAGACCATTTTTACGAGCTGTTTCGTTAATATACCCTTAGAATCTTTAAGACATCCGCTGCGTGTTATTACTTTGCGATTTTGACTTCTTACAAATTTATTAGCTGACGTGATGAATCTGCCATGAATATCAAAATAGTTCTTTGACACATTTAGGAAAAGTGAAGCTGTGTTGTACACGCAATTTTGAAGCTTTTACATTAAACTATTTTATTTTCACTTCCTAGTCTTGCTTATCTTTTAAGTGTTAGGGTCGATAGGTGGAAGAGACAATTTTAATGTATTTCCTTTGTTGACATATCAATAAGAGATTTTTCGCATTCCGTAAATTAATTAAAAAAATATAGTTTGTCGAAAAGATTGAGTGAGTATTTTAGTGAGATGAAAATTATAATATTTTTCGTGTAATATAAGATATTAAGATTACTTAAATTTTAAAGTTCAGAGGAAATTCAACTAAAACCTAATACATAATAATATAATTTGATATTTGCTTGATATGACGAGAGATCTTACAAAATATAATAGGTAAACTCTTAAGGCAAGCAAGATTATTTATATCCAAATAATAAAAATATTAGAATTTCGTGTTTTGAAGATGCTCTCCTTATGGTCTATAAATATAATATATTTATCCCAGTTATTTGAGGTATTTGTGCAAAAATTTCGAAGAGTATCTACAAATTACGAAGGATATCGATTCTGGATCATCAAGAGTTAGGGAGTTCCGTCTATCTTTTTTGTCTTACCTGGTCTTTGAGCGAATGATAGAGAAATGCAAATAATTTTGATCCTGCATCATCTCGCCGATGTAAACACTGATCAATCTAATTTCGGACTTACCGGGTCCACATCCCTACCATTGAAACACCATCTTACCCTTCCAAGTACTTCCATTTCCTACCAGCGACAACGTCACCGGCGCATTCGTGCTTTTCGGCGAGGACGTCGTAGTTGGCTCTCTCGTCGTCGGCGCCGCTGTGGTCGTGGACGTGGTCGTCGGCGGCCTTTTAGTCGTACCACTCGGCCTCTTGTTGTACGATGCCGTCGGAGTCTTCTTGGTGGTGGTCGTGGACGTGGGAGGTCGGGGGCGATTGGCCCACAAGGGAGGGGCGGATGGGGGTTTGGGGCGGGTGATGAAGTGGGGAGGCGCAGACGTGGAGAACGGGGACGCCGTCATGGGTCGTGTGGTAATCCTCTGGGTGGTCCTCTCAGTGGGCCTCGGTGTCGTGGTGCTCGACCTCCTGGTAGTGGTGAGGGGTTTGCGGGTCGTGGGCCTCCTTGTCGTAGTCGTGGGCCTACGGGTGGTAGTGACAGTAGGCCTTCTGGTAGGAGTGGGAGGTCTTCTGGTCGTTGTAGTCGAAGGCCTTCTGGTGGTGGTGGTCGTGGAAGTGGTAGGTCTCTCAGTGGTAGTCGTCGTCGTGGTAGTTGTCGTTGACGTCGTGGTGGGTCTTCTGGTGACCGCGGGAGGTCTTCTGTTTATCGCCGTCGAAGGCCTCTGGGTGGTCCTCACCGGTGAAGGAGACGTAGGCCGGTGATACCACGGCGTGTGTTGGGATAAAGACGAAGGGGAATGGTAATAAGGGGTGGAGAAGGATGCGGAGGTGACGAAGTGGGCGAATGGGGGTGAGGGCGGCCTGTGACCGGAAGTAACGAGCTGCGGGGCGGTGGTGGGTCGAGAGGTTGGCTTGTAGCCGGAGTTGACGATTCCGCTCACCACGGCGGCGGTGTCCTGGCCGGGGAATTTGAGGGGTGGCGACCTTTCGGTGGAGGTCGAGGAGTTGGTGCAGCAGGTGCCGAACATGAAGTCGTCCACGCACATCCCGAGGTGCCTTCCTCCACCTTTGACGCACTCCCACACGAACATACACGTGCCCTGTTCTCCGTCCACTCGACACGGTTTCGGAGAGATTTTGAAGCCTGTTGGGAGAGAGGAGGGTTATGAGAAACAAAGGAGATTCCGGCGGAAGTGACGTGACCCACCTTTGGTACACGTGCGTTGAGCGCGTGTTGGGACGGTGGGGTCGTGTTGACATAATCGTGGTTTCCAGTAGCCGACAGAGTAGCGCCTTCAGCAGGCGTCCGGATTCGGTTTATTCTGTGGGAGCTCTCTTCGCTAGAGATGGGAAAATTTCTTGGTAGACCGGAGGGCAAAGAAATAAATTTCAAGCGGGAGAAAAGGTCGTGCTACCAGTCACTACTCGGTGTGGCTACCGTAGGTTGGGCTTGGTTTCTTTGCGATAATTCCTTTTGCGGAAAGGTGCGTTGTTTCATGAAATGGTACGGAAACGAAATGAATTATTATATTTTCATGAAGCTGACATTGAATTACTCGTGATTTTTGTGGTGTTGATGAATATTTCCGGTGTTGCTGTTTGATTCCAAAGGCGATAGAAATGAAAAGATATGTTTCTTTTGGACAATAATTTTGCGTATTCAACTACATTAAACTTATAGGATAGTTTTAGTTCATACTCGGCGTGCGTTCGTTTCGAAATTAATATAATTATATGTCAGTCTTGTTTTTTCAAACGCTTCGTGAAGGACGAAATTGCTTTTTTCTTGAAATTCGTTATCTATTTATTTCTCTATTACAAAGCTTCGAAATTTCTCTTACTTTCCCACTTCACATATGTAGCTAAAAGAGCAATCATAATAGGAAAATAAATACTTGGTTTACATTACCATTAGTAGCGAATGACGAGACTCGCTTCAGTGCTTACTTTATACAAATTGGTCTTCAAAATAAATAAATGATTACCGATGAAGATAATATGAACTCGAAAGAAATTATTTACAAAAAATGAGCACAATCTAGAAATTGGCAGTAATTTGGGAAAGGGATTTTCTGGGATTTCAGAGTAATTCTCATTATAATTTTTTCACTGGACTTAAGTGCTCATTCATTGATACACGTTAATTTTTTTTTTCCGAGATCGCGTCAATCTTCAAATATAACGCACGAAATGATTATTGCAGCAATTTATCATCATATTTCATCGCCAGGATATAAAATTGTATTTCCGTTATAATTTGATTAATAGCTATTGTAGAAAGCCTTTTATACCCATTGGTCTAACCGTAGGAAAATGTAGGTTACTAGGAACTCCGCCCTTTCCATCTTCGACCTTGCTTTGGGGGCAAGGTGAATTCCATTTTGAGAACAGAAATCTATGACTAAGATAAGGAAATTTATTATCTCATAATACATAGTCTTCTTGATGATCGGTCATCGGATAGCTGTTATTTGATTTTCCAAAGGAAGACATCTCCATTAGAGAAACTATTCATCGAAGCAGTCTCGTAGGGAAATTTACGAAGAAAGTTCCGATCGATACCTACTTCAGATAGTATATTGAGTGCATATTTAGATATTTATTTACGATTGGAAAATCATTAAACTGGTCAGACTGAATACTTTATTGATGTTTCTAAGAATTGGGAACCTCATAATTGAGGAGAAAAATTTGTTTAACATTCCCTCAGAATATTTTTGGGGAGAACGCGTTTCTTTTCGTGAGTGTCGAATTATTAAGCCAGACATCTCATACGAAAAGCAGGTCGATGGAAAGTTTGATCAAGTGTCATCAGTAAAAGTGACACGAAATTCGTCTTCAAATATGCCATGTGAATTGTAATTTAATAATCTCCACCATCGCAAGATCGCTAGGAATTCGATTTTCTCTCACTACTAATAAAGGATCACGATTTGGTATGTTTACTACCTTGGATTTCTCCTAACTAAATATGACTTCATTTTCACCAGCTATAAATATCATTTATAACCTAATGATTCGGAATGTGTTCAATTTGGATACTTTTGTCATAATTTAACTTGCTGCTCATTGCTTGCTTTAATTTCCTGGATAGGTTGAATCTCTCGCAGCAAAAAAGGAATTTCGCTACTTTTACACTTATTTGTCTCTTAAAAACTTATAGCTCTCCCTTTTTTAATATTTTCATAAATTATATCATCTGATGAAGGTGTGGTTTGGCGATATATATTAACTACTTTATGTTTTAATAGGTTTCGTTTAATATTTATGACACAAGACATATGTAGGAAAAGCTTCCTTAGTTCTTTATAATTTTCAATTCTGTTCTACTCGAAATAATATAGGCTTTCCGAAAAGAAGATCAAGGGTAAAAATACAACGTATCTACGCAAGTATTCCAATGTCGGGAAAGGAATTTACTTTTCCTTGTCTGCTTATTACAGATCCAGAATGATTAATAAACACAAGAGTGAATTTATTTCTCTCAAGTTTCTCTCTCTCAAGTAGGACATCATACGATAATCTTCAGATATATTCTCTTTGGTATATACAAATGCCCCTTATCCTTTTGCAATATAGAATATATATTCAACAGATCAGTTCCAATAAAAAAAACGCTAACTTTTTATGTTTATAAGTAAGGGAAGCTATTTATTTAGGAATTCTGGTCAGCTCATTTCAGTCTCAGGGTACCATATGCTGTCAAGTGAGAATAAATAAATTTACTTTCATTATTTTCATGAATATATGTGCAGTATTTCTTAGATTAATCGCATTGTTATATATTTATGGATTGATATTAACTTACTTTTTAAAAGAGCTGAATTTTTAGTTATCCAGTATTTGCTATTTACCAGCAAAATATTTTTACCATTGATTTGAAACAGGAATTTGCTATTGTCACCTGGAATTCCATTTTAAATATATTTAATGTCAATGGAGCGGAGGGATTGTAAAAGGAAGAGAATTTTATAAAAAGATGTTAATTAGTCGTGCATACGAGTCTAGTAATTTACGTAGATGTTTCACTATTCCTTTATTTTTCACGTCATTTGCTAGCAATCTTAAGTATCATTAACAATATGCTACAATTTTACTTCTTCAAATTGTCAATAAAATTGATAGCACTGCAATTAATTTAAGTTTATAATTCATGCTAATGAAATAGGAACTTGTTGTCAGAGTAGGTATTGATTGCTAGATATAATAAATCAAATTGATATGATTGACCCCTGCCACTGACTGTCTCTTGATGATCAATGTCGCATAGGATTACACTGATGTAATTACTTGATTATTTCAAGTTCGACTGAAGGGAAAACTTTCCATCGGGAAATTATTATCCGGTGACAAGAATATCATGTTTTTCTAGGATAGACATTTATATCACTCAGTGCAAATAGTCGTGATTTTCTCTCCGATAAACAGACGCGCATTCGATTTCTTTTTGGAAAGCGTGAAATTCATTTGTCACGGAGGATCATTAACATACGTCCTTTCTCATTTGCCGTGAGTCGGCGCGAATCAATTCGGTCTTCTTCATTTCGACCACGAAAAAAGCAATTTATATCCTGCTGTAATTGCGACAGCGCGTGAAAATAAAAGAATTCCACGTAAAAATGATGAGTCTCTTCTTTCGCTTGATAGTTGTTCTTCCTATTCGTTCCCCTTCTTCTTACTTATGATTTTACTGGGGTTTTCCATGCAATTTTTTTTCATTTGCATCATTTCATGCTTGTGTTGTAATGTGGAAAAGAATTAAGTGTGCATGAATACGTAAAAGGTTTACAGTCAAGCATATATTTTATAATTATTTATGGAAGATGTTTGTATGAAGAAGAATCCCGGGCATGTAGGAAAAAAACACCGATATAATCACCTTTTAAATGGTTGACATCGATTCCTGTCCATCCAAACATTATTTATAGAGTATAGATTTTAATACAGGTATGGCAGAGATAGAGCCAAACAGACATTTATGGGATCCATCATGGAATCCTCAACTTATCTCAATGCAACGATAAATATAGTTCATAAAATTTCACTTAATAATACGTTTAATCATTCAGAGACAGTAATTTTAGTTTCTGAATGCAACGGAATTTTAGGTTATCCAGAATTAGTGTTTAATTGATTAAGCCAGAATTATTGTTTTTTTCGATTCAATGAAATATATATTACATAGGTTGATAATGAGATTTGGAAAGAAATTTTTCAAAAATTTTAAGTATGTTAATTCTGGATTTACTTGGATAATTTTATCAAACGAAGATTTTCAAGATTTTTCGATCGCAAGAAAAGTTTTATTATTAAACTGAAATATTTTTATGAATGAAACGGTTTTGTAAGTGGTTGATGATACAAAAGTTATAATTTTGACAACAATAAGGTAGCAATGAAAGAGCGATGTATGCAAATACACTCTGTGGGGAATTCAATACACAAATGTACTCTCCATGGTGAATTAGTTTAATTACTATGTAATATGATAAAGCATAAAATTCTAACAGAGATTTACGATAAGCGATGCGTGAGTTATCATCTAATGAAGAGTGCGAAGACCGGCAAAAAACTTAACAGCATTTTGTCATTCAGGTACTATGAGAACTTAAAAGATAAGACATTTCAAAGCCAGTCGGACAGGTATAGTATGTAGGTGAGGGATGCGCGATTCTTTCACATGACATGGAATTTCGAATGGCGCTTCAGAGTAGGGCCTTCCGAACCGAGTTATTATTAAATTATCACCTGCTCGATAAATTGAACCGTACGTCAAAACTTCGTGTGGCTATATTCGGGAGCAATCGAAAAAACCCGCGAAGTGTTTAGAGAGGCAGAAGAGAGAGTGTCAAATGTTTTTGCCCGCGATCGGAAGAAGATACCAACTCGTGCTAAAGAGATGCGAAGCGCATCTTACGAGGAGAAATGAGATGAAGTTTTGGGGTCATTCATGTAAAACTGCTTGCACAGCTCTCGCTCGGAAACATTTTTCATTTTTCCCCATTTTTTTGCCTTATCAAAATCCCTGAGGGTACAATTCTTGGGAGAGAGCTTTCTAAAGAAGTGCCTCTCCTTAACTCGAAAGTATATCCATTCGGGGTCTGTTTCTTCCTCGTAAGTGGGTCTCGTGGAAAGTGTTTATCGGATAAGTGGTCTTACCCCGGCTGAAATGTGGCACGTACGTAAGCTATGAGAAAAAAATCATTTTAGCGGGGACATGTGAAAAATAAAAAAAAGTAGAGCGTGCTGAGCAGAAGATTCGGTTGTAGATAAGGGAAGGATTAGTGAAGAATATGTTCCGTAAGTTGTTGTAAAGGAAACTTAAGGATACGATGAGATTCGGTGAAAGCTGTAAACGGAGTGTAGGGTACTTAAGACTTGAGTAATAAAATTTTTGAATTAAGTTTTGAATCATTAAGGTATAAAATACTGCGAAAATATTTCAGTTAAAGAGAAGGATTGCTTACTGAGAAGAATATAAATAATAAAAAAAAGTGTGTGGAGAGGGCAGATAATATATGGAAAAGAGAGAAGGTACACAATTATCCAGAAAGCGTAAATAAAGAGAAACTTTTGAATAAATAAATATTTGGGAGCAAAGAAAGAAAAAAAGTTAGAGAAGAGGGAAAAAAGTGTGGAGAGAAAGGCTAAGATATAAAACTGAAAGACTATTCAGGGACCGACGGATAGTGTAAAGCATTTGCATCAAAATTAATAGAAGTATCTCACGTAGGTCATTTAGAGGTATAAAATTTTATCATGCTTTTTGCTTAAATGAAAATATGACTACGAATTTTCAAAGCGTATAGGTTGCTGCGGGATAAATGAAGGAAATTCACAATCATGGGCATTGAAGGGTATGAGATTACATCATTTTCTCCAATATATTTTCCGACCTTGTTTGAAGGTTAATCACTACACAATAACTAGGCCCTCAATTTCGATTAGTAATCAGGAAAGCATAAGTTTATGAGAAATTAATTCACTTAATCCACCCGCGCATCCTTTTTCTTTTAATATTCATTTAAATGATTCTGAGAATGTGTGAATGTGTTCTTCTTCATACATATATGCCCAATTTTAATGGGTAGCTTAAATCGTTTATTTATCTTTTTAACGATACAGAAATAATACCCAACTTTGTTTTATTGCTGCATATTTTGATTCAATAATAAGAAAGTCAATTCAATGATAAGAAAACAACTTCCAAGATATGCGAGAGAGGAAAAAGAAGTAAGATATGTTGCATCAGACTAGAAAAAAGCTTAAAGTATTTGAAAGGAAGTATATTCCTCCTTAAATGCGTTTACTCGGGCACGAAGAATGTAGTATAATGATGTAATAGTATCATCTTTAAAAGTGCCTCGACAACTACCGTAATTTACATAAGCCCCCACCAGAAATCAAACCCGGTACCGTTTTCTTTAGTGTTGAAGGCGTTACCCACTCAGCTATATGGGAGCCCGGCAGTAATTACTGTAATTACTTATCACCTCTTAGTATTCCCTGTATAATTACCATTTAGATTAACGAAAATGACTCCACCTCAGTGTCTCTTAAAATGGTATTTTCGAATAATTTAATAGAAAGAGTTACCGCCTCGTGAATTTCCAGAAAAGGATTACCTTATTTACCTTAATTTCCTCTAATTTAATTCCAATTTTAATAAACCTATTTAAAAAATAACAAAAAATGAGAAAAAGAATCACTTCAGCTCATTAAAGCTTGCGGACGGTTTCAGTGCACCATCGAAAACATTTAGACCCGATAAAACGAAACAGTACAGTGCAGGTGAAAAAGACAGAATTATGTAGATGTTAGTCGTGAACAAATGTCGGGATGAATTGAAGAAATAGAAGATAGGACATAGGAGGATGGGTGATAGATGCATAGATAGAAGGGGGAGATGGGGAAAGCATGCGGAAGAGTCTAGAATATGAGTTTGATTGATGGCAGAAGATGAGGAGGGGAGTGAGTTGGGCGTGGATGGAACGAGGTGAGGACACAGATAGTTGGAATGGCATTGACTGAGAGATATGCCCGTGGCTTTTGAGGGGATGCAACGACAAGGTGCTCTATTAGAACGGCACTTGCAAAAAGAGGCCTCAGCGACGACATAACACGGGTTGCCATTTGTCGATGGTATCTCCTGCAGAGACCGCCCTTCCATAGACGAACACGGTTGTGTGTGTTTCGCTCCGGTCGATTGATCCGCCTTACGATCTCAGCGAAAAATCCCACTGATTTTCCACGTTTGACTTCCGATTTTATCTTTTATACGACGGCGGTCGGAATCGGATGCGTTCGAAGCCGGTCGTTTCAGGTTGTTATCTGTTCTACGTTTAAAAAAGCCTTGATGTGTGATATGAGTATTCATAACTCTACATTTCGTCACTCAATATTTTCCGATTATTATTTGAATCTTAATGCTAAGTATTTGATTTTAATGCTTATTGAATGCTTTTGGAATTTGAATGCTATAGTTAGAATAATCCTAATAATTTTTAGGTGATTTGGCTCTCAGATTTAGACCGAAAAATATGTTATCATGAATTCTTCAAGGAATGAGGAATTCTGTAAATATTTCGTATACTGATGGGCGATTTTTCGAAATGCCATTAATACAAACAAGGAAAGGGGGAAGTGAAGTAACATATTTGTGATAAATTTCACTGTAATGATAGGCCTCATGAATTAGAAAACTGAAATTTGGCTCAACCTTTCTGAAAGTATAGCTCACACTACTTGAATGTTAATTAATCAAAAGTATTGGAATTAGTTTAGCCTTATTAATACTAAACCATCAGTTGGTAGATATTGTAGCCATCTCCGTCAATATTTGAAACATTTTCCGTATCTCACGTTATGAGATATGGAGATATGAGATATGATCAAGATGAGAGTTAAGTTACAAATACAAATATCATGGGATTCGCGTTGGAAGCAGTAAAACGCGTGATTATGAAGCAGTAATACGCATTAAAACATAGAGAAAATCTGAAGCATTCATGAAATTATTTTAATTTAGATAACAGAGACACGCTGATCTTTCCGCTTTTTAGACAGTTTTCTTCCGAAGGAATAGAACTCTTTACATATCGTATTTTTATGGTAGCATAAGTCAAAATAGCATTGTTGAATAGCTTAAGATTCTCAGGTAACATTTTTGTCGTCAGAAATATGTCAAAATAACTTAATGACAAAAATTCAATTATCAGAAGAATTTAATTGATTAACAATTTTAATAGTATATGAAATATAATTATTAATTAAGTTATTACCGAATTTCTGAGAAGTCATTTAAGTCATCATTTACCAATTGAAGATTTTCAGTGATATTTGGTTTTATTTATTTAAAATATTACTCGAAAGGCAGGTTTTTATAGTCTAGATATTTGCCAAGAAAATAATAGCGGTAGATTTAGTTTTGCCTCAACTTCTATAGCAAGAGGAGTATTTTCTCAATTTATTTAATACCATCTTTTATATCCAAAACTCTTATTAAGATTGGAGATAAATATCTGATAAGTATAAAGTTCCTTATTTTTAAAAGATTCTATGTTAAGGCAGAGTATAATATATATTGTTGCACAGTTGTCTTTATTCGAAAATTTCCATTCATTACCCGTTACTCACTTTGTGCTCTGTGAGATCTCCTAGGATACACGCCGTTGGGCACCACCAGTAAAAAAATGGCAGCGCTCATCGCCAGCGACCACCAGTTCATCCTTGATCCTGCGAAAGTATAAGAGAAATATGGATCACATTCTATGTACTAGAGATAACACCGTATTTTTAAACTCCATCTATGTATGATTTCGTAAAACTTATAAAGTATAAAGGCGAATCTAATCAAACGAATATGAAAACCAGTTTATGATAACTTCCGGCATATAATATAATAATTTTGTAAGAAATAGATTTATCTACTGCGATTAAAAGTAGCTTTAAAAAATTTTTTACCGGAGATAGCTCTGCTCATAGCGCAGGATTCAGATCGATATTTTCGATGGAGAGTCATTCACATAAAATATAGGCCTATAGCTTATCAGTTGTTAGTTATAAGGAAAACTCAATAATAACTCATAATCAGCAACTTAGAGGTAATTGGAACAAGCTGAGGTTTATAACAGATGTCTTGCTTTAGATGTGTGTTTCTATTTGTTCTGTTGGGTAATGCATAAGTACCTCCTGGGCATTTAAACATTCATAGTTCAATAACTTAAAGTACACAACAATCTACTACAAAGATATATTGCTCCTATTGAAGATGTAGACTTATGGAGATTCTATTTATGTTTAAATTAGCACCTTCGGTATCTGCCATAGTTAATACAATATTAAACTATTGTTGACTTATCAATGTGAGAGTGTTTTCGAAGATTATATAGTATAGCGGAGGCAAACATGAAATCCACCGTCTCTCAGCATATAGAAGTCAAATCAGATAGCGAAGTCGGCGTAACCTGTAATATTCCTTTTCAGCGTAACAGAAGCTAAGTCACGCGAGCTCTATCCTTCGATAGCGTGACACAGGTACACGTCCCCGTGCGTGCGTCTCGCACCTCCACTCATCGGAAGCATCTTTTTGTTCGGGGTCGTGATAAGAGAGCGGAATGAAGGGGTTTGTTTGATTGGCTGTTGACAGCATCGGAAGAGGCGACTCATTCCAGGGTTTTCCCTCCCCATTTCCTTCCACGCGCCCAGGCGAATGGATGGAGGTTAGTGTGCCTCTCTCCGGTCCAGCATTCTCCTCTATCTCCCCTCGGATCCCACAGATCGCGCCTCATTTCCATTTAGGCTATCTCCTCTCCGCCGTTTACCATTGATTCCCATTTTGCTCGGGAGTGCATCCGACGAAAGGTTGCTTGTTACGCGGGCACTTTTCCACGCCAAGCCGGGCGAAGATAGGAGATACCGCAAAGGCGCACAGCGTAAATTAGATAGATATGGTTCGAGATTGACGGTTCGCGGGGTAAAAGTCGCTCCTCCGAACCTTGAAATAGTGCGTTTTAAGAGATACCGAATGCATCGACAGTTGTTTAGAGCGGATTTTATCGACGGGTGGGCTGCTATGAATCTCCCGGTGCAGCGCGAAGGCAGGGTTCGTACTCGAGCCTCGTTGTAAGTAAAGCAGTACGTGTTAGCTAAGCGACGTTTTATCGATGAATCACGAGTGGGATGAATCACGAGTGGGATGAGATACCGCTAACGAAAAGTCTCATTTACATTCGTAGCTGGAAACGTCTTTCGGATTGAAAGCCGTAAATGCGGCAAATACACAAATTTAGTTGGCGAAAGGAAAAGGTTGGAGAGAACTGATACTTGCCTAATATTTAAATTATTTGGGATTGGGTAGTAAGTATAATATGGAGCGTATAAATATGATATTTCATGTTTTTCTGCGTCTACGTATCTATCAGAATAGTTTCTTTATTGTTTCAAACTATGAACGAAGCAAACATTATTTTCATTTTTTTTCGGTGAAAATGATAATCAGAGACAGTAGTTTTCAATCTTCCCGCGTCTGAAACTGTATTGAAAAGAGAAGTGAGTAAATATTGAAAATCAAATCACCAACCTTCTTTTTATGTCTTAAATCAGTAAGATATTATATATTTTTCTTGGCACGATCCAAATTGAAATTACCCTCCGAATCTTCGTAAACTTCTTTCGAAATTAATTGTCTACATATCATAGGATCGATGTTTGTTGAGATCTTTTAAATTGCTTTTTCTGAGGCTTAGATACAAGAACGCTGAACAAGACAGGAACTTTCCGAAGATCGGAGAAGCTTCATTGTTGCTGCTCTCTCATTATTTCAAAACATTTAGATGATTTATTTTCATATCTTTTATTTGGGGGTGGGGTAATATGAAATAGTCGAGCAGTGAAAAAATTCTATGTAATATCAAAATTTGTCGTAAGTATCATCTGTGTTTTTTTCTTGCTGATTGAAAGGGTTGCGAAAAGTTTTCATTTTTGAAAGAATATTTTGGTCTACAAAAAATTTAGAACCGTGTTTTAATAATTTTAAATTGTAGGTGCAATGTTATTTTGAACGTAAGCTGGAAATTCTTCGTTCTACCAACATAAATATTCTCTGACTATCACAGCTTGAATTATTCGACTGGATAAGAGAGGACAAGCTGGTGTACGCTACATTCTTACAAACTCTCCAACTAAGACTTTTAGGCATCATAGGTGAAGGACGTAAAAGCTTACATAGTTAAATAACAGTAACATAGTTAAACAGTAACATTAGTTAAATAACAGTAACATATTGTGCTTAAGATAGGGTAATTTTTAAAAAAATAATTTTAAATTTTAAAATATACTTCATTAAGAGGATTTCAATTTTCAGAACTGGTTATATATTCCATCATTTTTTCAAATGCTTTGAATCATTCTCTAAACTTCTTACATTAAAATCGAGACAGTCTTCGAGAAATATTACCATTGAGGTATTTATCTTAAAATGATTGGGTGAAATATATTTCATAGGAAAAATCCGAACATTAGCTTAATATTTCAACGAAAATTGAAAGATGTACCAAGAGTTTTTTTGAATAATCATTACCTGATCGGTTTTTGTGAGGAAGTGAAAATCTGGTGACATTTGGCGGTAATAAGCAACTCAGAGCTTCGTATTAATGAGTATGATGGGACAGAAGTGCTTTTGGAGGTTGAATTGCTAATCTTTATCGCTTGTGCAGCACGCTTATTGCAATCTCAACCTCCATTTTTGGAACCTTTTAGAGCCCGAATGCTAAAACGGATAAGCGAAAAAACCAGGACGGCGGAAAAGTGTTCTTTTGCACATTTTTCGGCGTACGCTTTCTCACATGTTTTATCCCTTCCTCGTTAATGTTTTCAAGCAATCTCTCCCCTCGCTCGCTCTCTCAATACTCTTTATCTGGAATCTTCAACGAGGAAGATGTAGGGAAGCAAAGAGGCTTACTTAAATTTCAAGATCTCACACCAATCTGCTCTACGAACCAATACTTTCCGGATTGACATTCAGGCGGAAAAATCGCACTCCATTTACTACCATGGACGCTCGATTAAATCGGAACCGGATGTCTTTAGAAAATAGGTCTCACCTTTTGATACTTATAAGCTCATTTTGGAAAGGGAGAAAGAAATGTTGGTATTCTACTTTAAAGTTTCACGTGTCGAACCTACATCTTATCAGGGATCACTTATAGGCTAGTGTGTAGCGCGTTTGCCTTCGGTGAAAGAGGTTCCTGATTCGATTTCCGGTGGGAGCCCATACGTGCGAAATGACCTCAGCTGTCGAAGGAATTATAACAATACTTCTATACTTTATCACCTTTGATTAATACAGCTGTAGTTCATCTACATAGAGAAAGATGTTCTTCGTGTAAATTATCACTTAAACATGTTACGCAATGTGGAATTGAATAAATTTATAGATTCTTAAGGTATTTGTAATTCTGCAGTTCCATTAATATATCGATAGAAATGTCTATTAATCAATAAGAAATCTATAAGTAACAATATTAATAAAAATCATTCCTTTGTTAGGACAAATTTTATCCACTAAAGAATATTCTTACAATTAATCCTATCTCTAATTCATTTAAATATTATTAAAAGTAACTGCTAATTTGGAAGGAGAACGGAATGTTAATGTATTATTGTGGATATTCACAACAATTAGTCTTATGCTCATTATTCTGATAAGTAATAGCTAAATCGATGTTCTAAACCCCTTAGAGGCGAGAATTCGGGTTAGTATGACAATTCGTCTATCTATTTTATTACATAAACTGTCTTGTAAAGATTTATAAATCCAAAGGTTATGTCATAATGAGAACATTAGTGATATAGAGAAATGGAGAAGAAAAAGTTTACTTTAGCCCAAACGGGAACATTTTAAATATTCATTTGTTCGTGTAAACTTAAGCATGTGTTTCATGCAGTCTTCATCATCTGTTTATTTAAAAGATAATTAAAATGATAAATAAAGATTTATGGTCCAGCGGGGATAATTCTCTTTATTGGATGTGTCTATGATCTTTAGATCCAAAATGAACCGTTTGTTATGGGTATCTTTTTAATCTACACCCCATTATCTCCTCTACGTGCAACTTTGTCGACTAGAATAAGATTTTCCATCAACACCTCGGTAACACCTTGATCTGCGACTATCGCATTTCAGCCGTTCATGGCGGAAGTGTAGACTTGGTTGTGAGTGCCATTTAAGGCGAGATTGCCATCAATGGAAATATAAGGATACTTTTCTCACAATCTCGCTGACTTTGAGAACGCCACGTTTTCGAAAACAAAAATGCGCACTCTGAAAACACATTCACAACTCCAATCCCACTTTTTTTTTAATCTCTCTCGACCTTAACGGAGGTCGGGATTTTTAAGAGTTTCCTTTCCTCGGGCGGCGAATTCGGGAGGTTTTTATCGCGACGGGAAAAGAATCGCGCTATTTCTCCACTCTTTTGTTTTCCATCCCTCAGCCGGAGTTTTAGCAAGGGATGCGATGAGATCGGACGTTGTATCAAAAGGCCCAATGGAGATGAGAGAACCGGAGAATGTGTTACGGTCCTCCTGGAGATGAAAATCTCGCGCATTATTCTCTTTTCTGAGCCATTTCCCGGTTCGTGTGACGAGGATGGAGGTTAGGAGATGAAGTGTAAAGGGCGAGGGATATTTTCCTTCCAGCTCGTCCTCATCCAACGCCTTTTTTCTCTCTCAAATTTTCTCTTTATTCCCCTCAAATGCGCGTGACTTGCCGCAAATAGCGGTAGTAAACGGGCGCCGAGTTTATTTCCTTCTGGGCGAGTCGGTTGCATAAATTTTCGAGGCAGGATTCCCGTGTAAAGCTGTTTGAAACGACGCTTAAATTGCGCGGGGATCAGAGGGGCACTTTTTAAAATGTTAAAGGAATACGATGAAGATAAAAGATGCGGTTAAGAGGAGCATGTCTTTCACCTGACCCGAAAAACCGTGTTAAAGAGCAGATGTGTTAGAGTTTTATTTCTTCCTAAAAGTTTATTATGGAGATCCTCGAGGAGATAATCTCTTCGCAATGGTTGTCTCTCTTTGTTAGGGTATGGAGGAATTCGGAGAGGAATTTTACGGATTTGGGTCAGTGGAAGTTATGGTGGAATATGAAAATGTTGAACGGAAGGTTGATCAAAGGGTTCTTTAGATTTATATCACATTTAGTTTCCACTTTTCGGATTAAAAACGAGGTGAATCTTATGCTAGTTATCATGACGAGGGTTGAAAATATGCTTCTATAATGAAAGTTGATAGTCAATGAAACTTACTATGTTAAGGTAAAAAATATCAAAGTAAGTCGTTGAGAATTGATTACACAAAGATTAAGAGAATATTTTTGGGAATATATAAAAGCTGGTAATACTGAAGTTATGAGGGTACTTTAAAAAATTTTCAACTCTACTTTGGTTAAGGTTTCATTCAATACGTCCCCTACATATACACTCTACTCTATATGTCATACATATGAGTACACACGTTATCGTTTACCCTTTAAATTTCAATTTTATTGAAGAGTGTATACTATTTAACTCCATTTTTCACTGAAAAGAGTAAAAATTTCAACAAAAAATTATAATTTGTCAAATTTCTATATTATAATTTGTCTAAGTTTATGTTGAAAACTCAAATATATGCACGAAACATGTCTACTCTAGAAGTTATCCGAGTAAGCGAGAAAAATTATTATTTTAGAGATATCCGAATTACAAACATAAAATATCAGTCATGACGCAAATCTTGGGCGACAAATGATTTAAAGTGCTCAGGCGTGAGTTATGTTCGAAAACTTCTCAGTATTTCATTTTGGAATTCATTCACAGAAAATACTATTAATGGTCAAAGAAGCCCCACAGAGCCCCGATTACCTATATATGTATTTTATATTATCGACAACTACCTTTTACGCCCTAAATATGTTTAAAGTAGTACAATTCGAACTCCTGACCTCCTTGTTGAGGCTCTCTTTACGCATCGGAAATGGAATAAAACTTTCCTTTTCAATGAGCTCTCAAGCGTGAGTTTCTTTTCTACGGAACTGTACCGTTTCCATCGTTGTATTTTGACGAGCTTCTTCACTTCCAGGAAGTTGATGCGTTCGTGTGCTCTCTTGATTAATTCAAAACAAACAAGCGATCGCTACAGGATATGCGCTTTTCTATTCATGTTCGAATTAACTGTGCAAACCCTTCATTCAGACTCGTTCAATCGGTAACCGGGGCAGCTGACAATATGCGCAAACAGTTTTATATTCCGCGGGGTAAAAATAGTCCCGTAATGCTTACGTGGTTACTAAAGGAAGAGGAAGTTTATACTTGAACTCGGTATAGTAAGGAGAAATAGATTATGTCTTTGAAAATTTGCTTTGCTCTTAACTTTTAACTTTTAACTTACTCTTATTTTATTTAAAAAACATCCTCACCGTTAATAAATCAATCGTGGGATAAGAGCTGGTTTCGCTGGCGATACGTTCTGCGGTGTTAAATGCGATGGAAAAGTATAATATAAAAGGCGTTCAGCATGAACTTCTGTATGGTCACATTGAGTTCATTGCAATCATAGTAATTGCTGCAGCTTGAAGATTTAATAGAAGTCGCATAAGAATAATGATAAATAAATACATAAAACATTTCAGAAAGTTTTAAAATGTCTGAAATTTTTATCATTATTAGTATTCTATAACTTTACAATTCAGCAATTTTTTTAACTTTTTATTTTTTCTTAATTAACAAATATTTTTGTCTACTAGTATAATATTTGACATTTTAAAATCAAATTTCAAAGAAAACTCACACTTTTATCCATTTGCTGAGTTTTAGTAATATTATTTAAGATAATGATATCTTAATAAATTTTTGGAAATGATTTTCTCGTCTTTTTCGTAATTGCATGAAGTGAATTTTATGAAGTAATTGCATGAATGAAATGAATTTTATAAGCTTTAAAATACTGGCATACATTTAAATTAATCGAAATAATCCTAGTAAAACCGGAAATTTATGATAAAGGACAATTCATGATCATTTCAATATCCATTTTCTGACATAATAGTTCATATCAAATGAATTATGTGAGCTAGTGCTAATCTTAATCCAAAGAGGTGGAACTAGTTCCTTTCGAGGGCATTAACGAAATGTAAAATGTTTCTCCTGTTACAATTTTATCTCTAGAAAATCGTTTACGCCCCATGTTTGGCGTAGATGGTATCAGAAATGTTGAACGATGTCCTGGATTTCTGGATTTATTCACGCTTTTTGGTTTTTGCTAACCTAAATCCTTCTCAAACTCTGCTCTGAAAATTATGGCAATTGCATTAAGCTGCAATCTTCGAGTGCATCAAAACGCGCAGAAATAATGGGTCAGCGAGGTAATGTACTCGTACTTCTTCAGCATGTATGTTATCATAATTTAATGAGATTTGGCAACGGCTGAAATGAACGATAGCGTTTTCCTTATGATTATCGCTAATCATTATCCTGCTGTATAAATTAAGTCAAAATGGACTAAATTGAACTTTGTAATATTAATCAGTTATCGGTAAAAAAGAAAAAAGTACTAATAGCAACGAAAAACGCGAGTTTTCTTTGGAGAAAAACTTTTGCTGGTCTCATAGATAAAAAATAACACATATAGGCCTTCTTCTTTTATCATCAATCGTTAAATAATCGAGAAATGTCAATCTGGATAGCCAACCAATATTATGCAATGATAGTTCGCGGAATCTCTAGATATATACAACTGTGGCAGGTAAAGCAAACCTAAGTTTAACCTACCTATTCCTTTTCGTGTTTGAGGTGTAAAACCCTTATTCAGCAATTAAAAACCAAAAACCCTTTTGATTTCTCATATAAAGGGTATAAAAATTTTTGATATCTTTGTAATAACGATATCCCACTCATTACTCGGTTTTCACCCGGTTCCCTGAAAAGTGTTTTAACCAAAGGTTTTGTTGTATGCAGAGAATCTATATTGAAAATGACGAGAAAAGTCTGCGAGGTATATCATGAATATATTTAATATGTCCAATATATTGAATGTATAGTATGTATAATATATTTAAATATACATTAATAATATATATTTTTCTTGTCAGTTTTCCGGTGAACTCTTTGAATTTCCTCGATTTGGACGAGCCAGAAATCGAGCCCGCAGTCAATTAATTCCTTCAGTTAATTTACGAAATCGTTGATAATATGTATGGAAAACAAAGCCTTAAAATCATTTTATTTTGAGTCTGTCTCAGAAAATTTTCGCTACTGAAATAAAGAATGTAAATTAATTCTATTTCCAATCGTTAGAGTCAAACCACAGGGTTTCACGGTAAGGTAGCTAGTAGCTACATAGTATGTACCTGGAAATAGGTAGCTTCCTATTTATTAGATACATATGATACATTATTATTTTACTGTATCATAGGTTCCATAGCATTGATATTAAACTCGACCCACGTGCAAAAGATAAACATTTTTTCCTCCACCCTTTCGTTCCATTTACGGCGAGAGGTCGTTCAGGTTTCGCACAGGTTTTCGAGCGCGCGGAAACTTTAAAAAGACCCACCATTCCGACACCGAACGCAAAATCAATTTCTTCTGAACGGTAAGCGCAATTTATTTCGCGTCCCGGAGCATTTCCATCGTCGGGCAGAAAGCGGGTCCGGGAGCATGATCGAATGCAATTTCGCGGTATCGACCGATCAGGATCGTGATTGAACGCCTTTATCTCGGCTGGGAAAAGTATCCATCGCCTCTGGACGTAGGAGAGGCGGGTTTCGGCCGTTTAGGTCCCACGCTGTCATAACTACCATTGACTACCACCACCTCGTTTTCCCATTGAGTCCGAAAGGAGGATGACCTCCCGAAGGACTAGTTTGTTAGACCACTCCTATGTATAAATTGGCCGTAGATTCTTCGGAGGCGACCGCCGAAATATATATCCGCCACGGAAATAGTGCGCTCGATCGAATGATTATAATTTGCCTGCGAATCGCCACATTTTCGCATACGTAATGAGTGCCTAACGTATAATTTGCAGCTTGCCGTTTTCGGTGTTCCTGAAAATGAGTTGGAGATGAGCATCTCGGTCTAGCTAAGCGTGGTTCTCAGCAGATGATGTCTTGTGATGCAAAGAAAAATTACCTAACAGTATAAAGGGGAATTCGAAAAAATTCAAAAATGATATCACGTTATTTTCATGTTTAATTGTTCTTGAGAGTAGCGCAATTTACTTGAAACATTAATCTAAAATGCTAATATTATTCTAATAATAACGACTTGAGCAGTCACTTATCTATTTTCTGCCTGTTTGAAAAAACGGTAGTAATATTTTGGTTGGAATATCTCTCATCTTTTTCGTAATTTTAATTAGTCATAATTTTTGTGATACCGAAAAGTTTTTTGTAAAATATGGAAGTATTAAATGATACAGTCATTTTGTCTCCATTACACTCCTTTTGTTGAATTGGCATTACAGCATGTTAGTAAACAAGAACATGATGGATATGTTCTAAGAGAACAAGGATAAAATGACTTCGTGGAACACTGTTAAAATCTTCGTCATTTAAAAAATTGTAATTGCCATCTAAAACGAATAAAGAAAAATTAAAGAATTTTAATATCATCTACCTCGCATTCTTAAAATTATTATGAAGAACTTTAAACGTCAGTGTTATTAGCGTAGGTTTAAACGCGGGTTATGATGAAAACTGATTCTTAAATCACGGAATTTACATGTTCACATCCATTCGCTCAGAGGGCCATTCGAAATCCTTAAAACGAGAAGCTATTTTTACGTCGAAACCACTTTGGAATTACATGCCTGCGGTTATTTGATTTCGTGGCCATTTCCTTATTTGTATAAAGGATTCCGTGTCGGAATTTTTTTAAAATAAAAAAGGGGATAAAAATTCCTGTTCGTCTACGGACACGAATTTCGCAGGAAAAGTTTTTATTTTTTATAACCCACGCCGATGGCATTTTTATTTTATTCTGGAATCTTACGAGCTTTCGAAAGTTACCACTTAATACGTAGTCTTACATACATGAAGATGACAAATTTTTATTAGCGTGAATTTTCATGGGGAATATTCAGAAGTTGCACGGAAGCAGCAAGTGCTTCCAAGAACTTGTCTTCTTTTAACAAAGATTACGGGTTTAATGTTCGGCAGTTACTCTTTATAATGAGCCATCAATAATTTTGCGATGAATCATTTCTAGAATTCCATTATTTGAGTGATAAATTTGAAACTATCTTCTAAAGGATTTGACAATTTATATTTGAAACACGCACGTCAACATAATTACATACAAAGGTTTCTAGACGCACAAAGTTTGTTTTCTTATCCTCTTCTAATTACTCTTTATTGTTAAGCCTCAAGAAATATCGTTATTGTGGAAGACAAAAACGTGATTAATTAATTAAAATTAAGTGTTGGATATTATCGTTATACTCACCTAATTGCGCTATGATTGCCACATTTAATTATAAATACTTGTACATGGTATTAAATACTTGTTATATTGCATCTACCATTTTTGATATATCGTTCACACTTAACTGTGACTCCGTATGTTATTCAATACTATTTCCATAATCATCCGTCAGGAGAGAAACGATTATGCAATAACTGACCTCTGTAGTAATGAATACGAGCTCGGATATTTAGTTAATGAATAAATACTTGAGTGGATTTTGTAGAATTATATGGTTGCCATAATCTTCCTTGCTCTAAATTATATATTGGTAGAAACGAGGCGTGTGAGATTACGGGAATAAGGTTGCAATGGTTCAAGGATTCCCAAAACCTTGAGCTTCCATAACCTGCCTACCTGGCATCTTTTTCCTGCAGTCCTTAATTTCAAATAGAACGCGTCGCGAGATGGTCAGCGTTAAAGAGATTGGCATTAAGATTCTTATCCTTCGAACGCCTGAGTGCTTGTCGAAAGATAAGGTAGTTATGCATACATTGAAGATTACCTACAGGATTTCAAGACTAAATCTCCAGAAGAATATTTTCTTTTCATAGATAATTATGAATTGCCAACGGTTTTGCATTATTGTTATTGATTTAGTTGATGTGATACTTGGGCACAATAAGGATTTCTCAAAGGTGACGAGAATAAATTTTAGTATCCAGATCATTTAACGTGAGATAACGTAGATACTTCATACCAGACCAAAGACACCAAAATCTGACCGATTACCAAAATTGTCTTCTGAAAGTTTTTATTGTAATTCAGCATCAAATATCCTCGAATTTATGTTGATATTTTCTGTAATTTTCTAGGATTACTTTTCCCATTAACAAGAATAGTGTAATTCGAGAGATAATTTTATGCTCTAGTTAAATATTAGCCATAGAATTGAATCATTAGGAATAGGAAAAAGAGAAAATTAAAGACATAATTTAAGGGAAATTGGGGACAAGAACCGTCACAATTTCTTTGGATCGGCTACTTGCAAAGTTGTATTGTTTGGATACAAAAAATGTCGATAAAAAGTAACGGTCGAACGAGTTAAGTATCAGAACGAGATCATTTCAGTGAATGCAGATTACTCAAATTTGAAAACGATGAAATGTAAATATTAGAATTACATTTTCGACGACTGACTTTCTATTTTTAGACATTGAGTATTTTACTTGAAAGTATGTCATTTTTCAGTTATCCGTATGAGGACGATTGATGTAATGTCCTTTTATTAACACGGATATAGTAGCGCTTTCAGTTAGCGATTTATGTTGATATAAAAGCACTCCTTTAGTCGTTTCTGGAGGAACCAACTTTCGAGTACTCAATTCACCGGCCAGGATACAGCCATAGGACTTACAGCCCTTATGATATTTATGAAAGTGCTACTATATCCGTGGGAAGAGAAAGGTTTAAAAATTGCAAAATACCAATTATGAATAGGAATAGGTTTTATGAGCAAAATCATGGACGTGAAAAAATACAATCACTTTTTTAAGTTCTACTGAATTAAATTAATTTATTGAATTGAATTACTAAATGAAGTAGATCTTTACAAAGTGATTGTATTCTTTCCTGTAAAATCATCGACACCTGAATTGATGGAATGAAGACATATACCTCGATTATTTTTCGGATCGATCCGTCAGATAAAGGCGTGAAATTATTCGAAATATCTATATTACTTCAAGCTTAAGTGGAATTAATTAAACCAATTACAGCTTATGGGTACAATCCGTATTGGGTTGAGTTGATCATTTGGGACGTGTTCAACCAATACCCGTTCTCAATGAAGCCGTTCTCGCTCGCGACGATCGAGCCGAAAACTGCGAATGAGGGCTTCGATTCGTGAAATTTGATCTCGATCTCCGATTATTATTTCTTGCTCGATTGCACCAAGAAGGAGGAAGGCGCGGATTAAGGAACACGGCCATAAATCGGGCCAAAGACTTTTTTTGTGGAAATGGTTCTGCCAAAAATTTCCTGTCGCAATAAATTTTTTTTTCGGTCCTTCCGGTACCGTTAACAAAAATCCCCGAGCGCCATTTCGTGCTTGCCATTTTTATCGCGCAAGCAAATATGCTAACTTTCTTTGCCGAGGGGTGTGGAGCATCCCACAACACATGACCTACAGGTAGGAAGTTCGAAGCTCGCTGCAGCGGCGAAACTAACACGCGTTTTAATCTCGCGTGCTCATCAATCACGGAATGGGAGAGGCCGTTGTCAACCGATTGGGCGGAGAAAGGCGAATTACCATATCAGAGATAAAGATGCCACTGGAAAGCGTTTGAGAGGAAATATCTCCGATTGCAGCTCGGCAAAATTGAAATGTAGCGATGCATCATGGGTAATCCTACGGAGGCTATAAAATACTCTTTTGGATGGCGTATTAGGTGGTCTATTTTCATAAGCTGCGGTTTACGAGGTTCATTCCTCCTAGAGATTTATATTTTCCTCGGAGAGGAGTTGAGTTGATCAGCGAAAACACGTCGATTGCTTTTTGCAAAGCTGCGCGAGCTGTGTTTGAAAAGCTGCTGATTTGTATCCGGAAGAATTCACCGAATGAAAGAACTTGTATTTATCCTTTAATGATTCCGCTTGAAATCACGGATAAAGCGTGAAAGGTCGTGTTACACATCATGCATAAGCAACGCAAATGCGGTGAGGTTTTAGTCTGTGAATTGCCCTCCGGTGAATTTTCTGTACACTCCTGAATTTAAGTCGGTCAGTTTCAGTAATTACTTACGAATAGCACAGCTTTCTATTCATACGTTTATCAACCTGGAGCGTAATTTCAATGGAATAGTCATCCGATTCATTGTATATCAACGAAGCTATCGAGGATTTTCATTCATTCATCATTCGATTCATTTCGGAGTTTATATATTTGATACTTCTTTGATGAATACCTAATTCCGGTACTTCTCGATGAAATACCCACTTTGTGATGTAGATGCATCCATTTTCACAACACTCGAGTGAAACTTTCGGCCACAGTGAAATGGTAGTTTTCTACTTTGAATTGCATTGAATATAAACTCACACAAACTATGATTTAAATACCCGACGATGTATTTTAATCATAGTTTGTATGAGTTACATTAATACTGTCGTATACATCGTAATTCACCTGAGTATATTTAGAATACAATAGAAAATACAATATTCATCACCCAACCAACCGGACTCAACCCAGCCCAGTCAAAGTTATTCCAAAACGCTAAGTCGTAAACCATTAGGGTAATGTTTAAATGGAAATAGCAACTGCGTCGACGGCTTTAAAGCAAATTTGCTCTCCGCGGAGTGATTAAAGGTTTGGGGCAATCCCCAAATTCGGAAATTGTGAATAAAATACAAGTAAAATATTCAGGAGATACCTGTTGGTTGGGTTCTTGTGATAAATACAAATTTTTCTTCTACACTTTATATTCTTTATGAATTAGGAGTTCAGTTCGAGCTATTTGCAATGTTTGTGGCTAAGTGCGCCGCGAGCCTTGCGTTGATGTGCCACGAATGAAGCGTATCGGAAGTCAGCGTTTTATCGTTTTAGATCCTTCTAAATATCTAATAAATCGAAATAGGTTGTCTCAGATCACTTCTAAGTGCTATAGTGGAAGAATTTGTGTATTTGCGGAAATGCAGTTTTGAGAGAATGTTTGCGAAATTTTGATAGATTTTTGCAATACTTCTGCTGAAGTAGTTGGTATCGCAAAAAATTCGATGAGTGTGGTCCTAAGCCACCGTGATTCGGAGAATTGATTTTCGTCAAGGATTTTGACCCTATTCCCGACTCATTCGCCGTGAAATTTATAATCGATGCGTATTTCGGGTCCGTGTCACTCTAATTACTGTCCTCAATTAAATCTTTATGTCTGCCATGAAGTCGTAAACAAAAGTGATGGCTGACAAAGCCAGCAATACAGTTAATGGAAAACCCCAATTGGATCGTACGTTGGGCATTTTATTGTGAACGAATAAACGGCCTATACCAGCCGTAAAATCGACCCGTCTTTGATTTTATTCAGCACACTCCAACAGGTTTTTCGTAGGAAAACGATTCGTCGTCGGAGCAGAGCGATTGATTGGATCATTATATGGATCCATGGAAAACTGGTTTCTCGTGAGTTTGGGTGGACGGATTACTTTCAAAGGAGAGCCTTAACAGAATTCGGTCATTAAAATTCGCGCTCTACCCTTTGTTGGGGGGCGCACAAGGAAATCCACAGAAACAGGGATGCGATTAATCAGGTAGATAAATTCCAATTCGTTTCAAACGCACCAGAGCTTTCTCATCCATTTTTTCGGGTTCGCATTCCTCTCCTAGTGTTAGTACTCCCGTATTTCAAGCTAAAAATCTATAGGGAAATACTCTGAAGTCTATCAGATTAAGAAATTGACCAAATAAAGGATTGATGAAATAATGAGCCAGTAGATATACATTCTGAATAAATTTCATATTCGTTTAAACGTAAGTTAAAATAAGAATAATTTGAATGTTATTTCGGTGGAAATATAAACGGCTAATGACCTTTTAGTTATTGATATCATAGTATGTTACTTCTTATGCTAACAAACTCTTTCTATTTGTTCCAAAAAGACTTTCTATTTTAATTACTTCTTTAATTATAATGATTATATCTGTTTTAATTAGCTTTGTTTTCGTTAAAGATTCATTAATCTTGATGATGGTAACGTAATGTAGGAGATTTAGTCTAAATTTTGTCCGAAACAAGACGTTATTGATTTATATATATATATATATATATTTGTATATGCTTTCTCATAAAATCATGAAATGTGTATCAATGTTTTTGAAAGTTTTTATCAGGCACTGAGAATTTTTATTTTTTTGCCTATAATTCGTTAATAATTATTCGTAATCTCTTTAACTCACTAATGCCTTGGCCTTGGCTTCATCGCTGCCTGTCTTAATATGCGAGAATTGCAATGGTGACCTGCTGTTGCATTTGCTGTATCAGGGTACGACTTAGCATATCGGCCTCTTTCTAAGTGTTTGCGTTTCATCTCTTTACTCAGAATATTTTTTACGGTTAAATACAGTGTCTCATGTAACAATTATTCGAAGCTTGAGAAGTAGAACATGCGCATTTTGAGGGCAGAGAAGGAAATAAGGAAACCAATATACCTCTTGCAAAAGTAACAGGGAAATATTGTGTTCCAGATGTTCTGAACTCAGATTAAGGTCAAGCAAAGTCAATACTGGGAATCTAAGTAATGAAACAAGCGGAAAGATTGATGCTGATTCGGATCTTGTCTCATCATAAAACATTCCAGGGGCTCTGTGAATGGCGTTTAAAAATTCTTGTCCTATATTCTCTCCATTTGCATTGAAATGATTCCATTAATGCGTGATATAAGAAATCGAATGAAAGGTTCGTCTCGATTCATTATTTTGTAGAAGGAATCAGAATGATTTGTGAAGGGATATGTAGTACGATATGATCGGTGTTTAGAAATTATTTTCTTAACAGAGAAAAATGGCCAAAACTATGCCCTTCTACTCTTTTATTTACAAAAGATGCATTTTTGCATGCATATTTACCTATTACTTTCTCATACAACAGCTGACTTGTTATGCATTCTGACGAATCTTTATCGAATCTGATAAAGTTATGATTGAAAGGACTTTTTTGACTCATTGCTAAATTCATGTTAAAGAGCAAGAATTCTTAATTCTGTCTTTTGTCGTCTATATTCTTTTTAAAGGTAAGATCAATCAAATTTTCGTTATCAATCCTTCATATTTTAAAGAAAATAACAATCGTAATTCCAGTTTCTGGGCATTTCTAAAAGAGAATGAAATGTAGTTTGATTGAGTTATTGTTGGTTTTAGATTATTTGTTTTTAGTTACTTTAAGATAATTAATTTAAAATTTGTTATTCCAAGATTAAAATAACACATTAATTCCGGTATTTAGGGCGAAGAAATATAAAAAATTAACCCCAGTAGAACTGGGAAATTAAGAAGAGTACATGAACGAATGCGTTGCGATGTTACTTCTCCAAGGAAAGTTCGATTTTCTCAATATTTTCATTTATCTTATTTTAACGATAGTTCACTATATAGCAGTGTCTGATCCCTCAGGGGCGTAGTGAAATTCCTCGTCCCTGATTTATAACATGAATCAACGTGCCTCTTTCTTTCTTCAGCAATACATTTTAATCTCATTTTCATTCTCTTTAAGTTAAGATTAGACTCAAATCGACCATTAAGAGCCTTGTTCTTGATCCAATCCTTTTATACCTATTCCTTCTTATCGGAAGGCCTTTCTTCGGAAAGTAGGGATTCATTTGTTTCCTTGGGCGTCGGCCGAGGAAATGAAAGAGCGAGGTGCGGTGGAGGAGATAGTCGAGAGGAATGAAAAAGGACCGCAAACTTTATAGACAATGGGGATCTTCCACCTCCATCACCGACTCGAAAGCGATTTGAAAAAAGTCAAACATGCATGATGCCGAGGTGTTCCCTTCGTATATGATGACCCAATGGCACAGTTTCCTTCAATTGCTCCTCCTCCGTTTTTATTACGCTTTCGGGAATTTTTTTATCGCGTGCCGGACCAAGTGACCACAGCGCCAAAAAATTCTTCTATCCTCCATTTCTCTGTTTAGAGCGGAATGAAAAACCTCATTTTTTTATGGCTGAGCATCACCACCGTCCTAGTCCAAAAAAATGACGCGTTGATTTCCCTTGTTTATCTTCACCAGCGGTGAGTGGGTTCGTGTGTTTCCAGACCATTTCAGTTGCATGTCCCGAAGTTATTCCTTTTCTTTCGGTGGGATATACCGCCCATACGTTTCCGATGTTCGTCGCGTAACGGAATTTTATTGGAAAGGGATTCTTCTCCTCGTTTTGAACAGGTGGGGATACACGTGGCGTCTCGTACTTTTCGACGATTACGATGATGGGACTTTTTTTTTAGTTCTTCAGAATTTAGAAGCTTTTTCCTGTTTCTTAGTCATGAGCGGAATCGTCAAGAAGCGGGTGTTTTGAACTGGGAGGCTCACTGGTGTATCACGTTTGGGACATATCTCAAGATGGTGACTAACATGGACAGTTTTTTAGGCGATGAACATGTATTTGACGCCTGTCGAATTCATTTTTGGGGAAGTAAGTTTATGTAGAATCAATTGCACTAACTAGTCACATCTTCCGGCAAATGGAATTGAGAATTGTAGTATATAAGGCTCCTTTATGTTGTGTTAATGTCACAAGTTAAGCAGTCTTATGGTTATGGAATAATTTTTGTCAGTGTTTATTTTTCATTTACATGGGAATGAATTTTAGAGCTACGGACAGAGTATAGAGAATGAAATGCAATGCACTAACAAATGCATGAATTTTTTTCTGGTCTTAAAGAAGTATGTAGGAATTGCAAAGTATGGAGATTTATGGGATTAAAATAGGTTTTTAACGTTCTTATCCTTAAAGAGAACCATGTGAACTCTATTTATTCATGAATATTACTTTTAGGTGTACAATGTAAAATTGTTATCCTTATAGCTCCTTTCAGAGTAGAGTAAGATGTTACAGAAAGCACTGTAACTAAGGATAATTTAATTCTTTAATTTACCAATGATCACAAAAGTAGTGGATGCAGCAACGTTCTGAGAATGAGTTGAAAAAAGAGACAAGGGGATTTATAAGTAGGAATACATGGAATAGAGAGCCAGAAGATTTCTGTCTGGACTCTGAGAATCAGCTTCTTGTGGAATGAGGCCTAGGTACATTTCTTCAAAATTTAGCATTGAAAATTTATAGAACGCGAAGAAAAATGTAAAGGAATGATATACTGGAAACATGAATGAGAGGGAGAACTAAGTATGCAGAAGTTGTCCTACAATATCCTCCAATTAACTTTCTCAATTGAATATCAGTAAGTTTCACATTAAGTGTTCCAATGAATTAGACTGGCGTATCATGTATGACGGGTCATGACAGACATCTTAAGCAAAAATAAATTAGAACATGTTCTGTGTCTAGAAAATAAACTCAATAAAAATATCCCTATTTCTCTCCTGTTAATTTCGTAAAACTGATAATAAGGATTCTCTTAAGTTTCCCTAAAATTAAAATATTCCGTTGTGTTATAATATATAATTAGCTTACAGAATTATTAATTGGTGAACATTTTAGTCTTAGATCAGAGCCTTATATTTAGGAAAAAACAAATCTAGCATCTTCTTTTCGTATACTTCCAATTTGATTTAATCTTTCTATATCTATATTAGGACGGTTTTTAAAATGTAAATATAAAATATGTCATTCAACCATTATCATTTCGAGAACATTTTCTTTTGATTCATAACCGAGCGTGAATGAGCGTGTGGCACTTTATTTCTGCTTCCTTTCAAATCAAGCTTCTAAAACACCTCTCGTTCATCAGCATCAATGAACCGAGCTGAATTTCCCACTAAGACGTCGCGTATCTCACTATATAACAGGTTTCATCATAGTCATCCGTGGAGATCTAAGGAAACGCCATTGGAAAAACATATTGCTACAACTCGCCGGGGGCGTTTCGGAAGAACAAGAGGCAGGTTGAACGGTATACTCTGTCCCCGATAATGATTTCTCCCGAACGCGCTCATTTTCAGATACCTTTTTTCTCGCGTCTGGTTTCAGCGCATTCCATCGGTGTTAAGGTGCAAGAACGTGCGTCGGGAGAGTGTGATATGCGGGAGGAGCTAGACGGTAAAGATACGGAGTCCCCTTAAGCACGGAACGCATTTAAGATTCCGTTGACTTATATGTCCTCCTATTAATCTATTCATCCCTTTTGACCTCGTCTTCTCCCTCCCCATTTCACCCCATTTTCCCAACCACTTCCTCCACCCCTTCCTTCGGCAGTCGCAATGCGTTGCCTCTAAACTTTTATCTCATCAGGTGCTTTTAAACGGTTTGGTGTTGGGGAAGAGGGTGGAGATGGACCCACTTTTGAGGCGATGTGTTAAGTTATTTTTTGAGGGAGTTAAAATGTGGGAGAGAAAGCTGAAAGGAAAATAAGAGGATTACTGGGAGCGATACGGAGTTTCCATTGGATATGGGTGCATCCCATTTGCATAGATAAATTCATGTGCGTCGTTACACTGTTACGAGGATGATGAAATATTACTTGCCTTGGCATAGATATCGGGAACGGGGTTACAGGTGGGTGACTAAGGGAAGTGTTTACTAGATCGAGAATATTTTTTTCCTCGGCTTAACGATCACCCGTTTAGGTATTTAGAATAATCTTCTTCGTTTAAAATCGAACCAAAGGTATATCATAATTCTGGAGTTTTTGATTCGTGAAGACGTGACAACTATAAGGAGGGTTTTCTACAGGAGTTAGGAGAATTCCTTGACACCCTTGACGTTTACAGATGCTTGTACTCTTGTCTCATGTTTTCTTATATTCAATCTACCTTAAGCATTATTAAAAAACTGTCACTAGGCAATTAAATTTCAGTTTCAGAATTTTAAACTGCGTTAGAACTGTTTTTTCATGTTGTGGGAAGATAAAGCTACTGCTGCGGTTATGATTTTATTAGGCTCGCTCTTGGCGGGGTCATTACATTTAATTCGCAAAATTGTTAATTATATGCAAAATATATTAAATAGGCAATTTTAAAATTTTTTAAGCATTTTAAATATTTGAATTTCATGTTGGAAATCGGTTGTTATCATATTTAATTCTAGAGATATTACGGAATTTTATCAAGTTGAAGATGTGAGAAATTTTCTTATAAAATCTTCATTATTTATAAATGGAAAGCAAAGTAATCCAAAAACATCAATAGGATGAAAGGTTTAAGAAATTACTCTTGAAAAATTCCCTTAGAAAGTGGATTTCCTAGCTTCTTAAGATATGTATATGTACATGTCATACTCGAATTTAAGGCTCAATTTTAGACGGAGAGCATTATATAAAATTACTTTTCGTAGCCTTCTGTGTTAATTATCTTGGTAAGCATTTAACCTTAATAAGCTATAATCTAATTTTCGCTTTATGTCCAAGATGATGCGCAACAGTTAGGCTAGCCAGCCGTCTCTCAGTTCGCGAGTTCAACCATGCGGAGAATCGTATTCAGTCTTTTCGGTTTGCAGACTCAACAGAAAAATAGCCGCGAACTGTATTGCACTGCGTTGAATAATTCAGCCGTGGAGATCTCCGGGAGATGAACACGAAAGACTTAACCTGCATTTTCTATCTCCCGTAGACTAGGTTAATAGAATTTTCACATCCTTTTATAAATCTAGTTTATCTACTTAAGAAAACACATGTTTATACGGGATATGGCGTCTCTCAGTATTTATTAAGAACTCTGAGAAGAACGATCAGTATTCGCTTCATGAAGGGTCGGTTGACTTGAGAGTTGAGGAAGGGTTCAATCACTGTGCTGCTCCTGTCATTAATTATGAAATCGGCGGAATGAACCTTTATGCGAGATCTTAGATATCACTGGAATAATTCTAGATAAAGTAAGCGTGGTCAATTTTCTAAGTAAGAGTGGGTTATGTTCAAACTTGTTGCATGTTTTCTGGGTAGCAGTTTCAGATGTGTTTTAGAATTGGGTTTTAGGGAAATTTATCTCATCACAGTATTTAGCAGAGCCTTTTGCATATTAGTTTCATCTTTTCCGAATGGTTTTCTTGATTGAGTAGGTATTTGAAATAAAATTAAAAGGCATACCCTGGCGTGTTCTTCAGTCGATTGGATCTGAAATTTGTTACTAGTTTGCTGAGTTATTGTTTCACCGAGATCTCTTCCTTATGGTCGTCGTCATTGTCATCGTTAGTTGTTTATTTTCAGTAATCCATAAACTGTGTTTCTTTCGTCCTGGAAATGTCATTTTCATAAAAAATGTTTTTCGCTAACAAAATCCTGAATCATATGCTCCTGCATTATACCTCTTTGTTTCAATAAAAGTTTTTTTTTAAATGTTGTATTAAATACATCAAGTTTATCACACATCATGATTGGTTCTATTTTGCAAAATCGAAGAGATATTATAACTTTCTATTTTGGCAAGGTTATGCAGAAGTTTTACATTGGCAAAAGTATTAATTTTATGTGCAATTAAGGACAAAAGTATTTAAATTGGACTAAACTTTAAATGTAGTTTGCTGGTCATGTAAATATTACATTCGTTGGGGTCCATTGTTTTTTTTTTTAATCCGGTAACTAGATTGGAGAATGTGCTCGCTTGGAGAATGGATAATGCGAATTTTTAAAATGAAAATGAGTAGTAGTTCAAGGGATTGGTCTGAGACAAGATAGTCGATTTGGAAAGAGATTTTCAAAAATTTCACAGATTTGAAACAATTTTTTTTAATAACTTTTCGGTTCAGCCTCGTTTTGTTTCATTATCTCCTAGCCAAAATGCAAGGTATTAAACAGATTCTAGTAATGATCCTATTACTTTGACCGAGCAGTAAAAATGTAAAATGGAAGTAAGATGCATAAATATTGCATCGTTTCCTTACCTTTTGTTTTCGAACGATTCAATTATTACGTAGCATAATATACTTATTTGTATTCAATACGTGAGTTTAGACGTAGTGAAACTTGATCACATAAGTAGAGCGGTGAGTATAATCTTAAAGGTAATATGAAAGACACGGAAATTAGTGATTGCTGAGGACGGTAAATTGGAGATACATATGGGAATTTTATGAGCGAGATATTTTAATAGTCATGGTAATGGTACGTGAGGGGATTTGAACACGCGACCTGCTAAACTCTGTTCCACCAATCCCGCTATTCACAAGGAGAATGCGAGTGGTATTGGAATAGCAAAATGAGAGAAAAAAGATACAACGTGAAATACCGTTAGGGCGTGCACCTCATTATTATATGTGAGGAACTAAACGCAACAAGTTCTTCTTTTGTTCTGCATTTCCATTTCCATTTGCTTTTCCCACGCCTATGTTGTCGCAAAGCCTCGTCGCAGCAATTATAAGGCGGTTGGCCTTAATCATTGAGGATTCAAAACTTATTATTTACTCTTATCATTCCGTGATAATAGCATGTCATATTTTTATGCAGAGACGAAAGCCAGGTTATCGCCAGAGAACCGTAGTGTAGTAGAGGAAGGATATATTTAAGAAAATATAATTCACAATTATTTTCACTTAGGAACTTGTGTATCAGTGGCGTAAAAATTCCTATTGTTATATTATAAAATAGATTATTTTGTCCGTAATTTAGAAGATGTTACATTATATCGGATTGGTAATTTAATTTAAAGTAGAATTCGTAAATTATATTTATATATGCCATAACTGTGGAGCTCCAGGATGGCCAAGTGGGGAGCCTTTATTGGAAGCGGTACTGAACTCGATTCCTGATGGGGACCCATACATGCGATATGATCTCAGTTGTCAAATTTTTAATAGTAATACTACTTTATAAGTGAATATATTTCTTCCAGTTCCGAAAATTTTATTCATTTGTCATATATATTTGTCGTCATATATATTAAAATTATCCATTAATCAGCCGATAGAGAAGTTTTCATTCCTCCAATATTTTCCCTCTTGGTTTCAGACTGCGTAGAGGCTTACTCTTACCGTAACTTCCTGTCGAACCTAGCATTAAATATCCATTATAGTCTTTCGTCATTTTTAGATTCTTAGAGAGTGTAATCATGGTCATAATAACTCTAAAGTTGGTCCTGTAAAATTTTTAAATATGCAATATTTCTTTGATATCAAGAGAGAGGAACGATTGAGTTTGTTGAATTTTTTCTTGTTAAGTCTGTTTCATAATTTCACATAGTTGCGTATGGTTGAAAACGAGAATCATGCGAGTTCTATAAATTCATCTGCGGTGGAATAAACTGGATATTCACAAGATAATTAATTTATTTATAGATTGAAGTTTATAGTTTCTTTATGAAGGTGCATAATTACTAAAACTCCTTATTCGTAGATATCAAGGAAAACGTATTATCTTTCTTGTATTACAAAAGAGGATTAGATATTTTAAATAAACTAAACATTCATGGAAGAGCATTTGTAATCCTGAGGCAGATAAGTAATTACAAGGATAGACACTTATCAGTAATTCCATTCCATCTGTGACTGAAAATTTATTTCACCCATGCTTGAACCTATATTCATGCAGGTGACATGTTTCAAACGAAGCTATGTATATTAAGCTATTTGTAGCTGCAGATACGTATAGGTTTATACATAGGTGAACGTAATGGGTAAATAAGGGTGTACACTATATATTGCAGATGAATTATCAT
This sequence comes from Pachydiplax longipennis, assembly GCA_036926295.1. Lineage (NCBI taxonomy): Eukaryota > Metazoa > Arthropoda > Insecta > Odonata > Libellulidae > Pachydiplax > Pachydiplax longipennis. The sequence goes on along the minus strand of JAVFKF010000009.1, from coordinate 37,105,883 downwards.
TTCATTTCTGAAAATAAACATCAATTAAAGACAGATGCAGGCAGCAAATCGAGGAGGAATCTCTCGAGGAAATCAGTCCGGAAAAGAAAGCAATCGAATTACGATCGATGCGAGAAACTATGCCCGACATATATTGCAGCATAACGGTTATCTTAATTCGAGAACAACCCGATAAGACCATCTCCGAAGTTGTAATTGGGACTTAATTCTCCATATCTGTTAGAAGAGGTTCGAAAATATGCGACCATTTTATCGGCGGCTCCTTTTATTGGTATATTGATAGATGACTGCGCGGAATGTGCAGAAACGCCTCCGTGGGGCGGCGGAGAAAGTCTCTTCTGCTCTTCTTTTGTCTTATTTATTTTTCCCGACGGAGCGTAAAAACAGCGCCATCTCTCTTTCCCCAAAGTAATTAGCGCTTCGTTTAACACTCGTTGGATGGAGTCCCACAAACCCAAATAAAGTGAGCTGAATTTGAGCGATTGAAAACAAACGAGTGGTATGAAGAGAAATGAAATCTCGATTCGGTTAATTACGGAACTTATTACAAGTCACGATTCGAATTAAAATATTTCTACGAGCCGATGGAATAGCCTCGCTATCGCATGTCTTCATGTTTTTCCATTCTTTTCCCTTTGGGTTATATAGGTGTAATTTTGTGTGCATTTTAAGAATGAGGCTTTCTCGAGTACCACACTGACTTAATTTCCGTTTTACTGCTTAATTAGAAATAATCTTTTAATTTTTTGATCGAGAATAGTTTCTTTTTGCCCGAGAATAGTTTTCATTATCTGTGATATCCCAGTTTATAATTCAATATTTTTATATAATTCGATATATTTCGGGAATCTACGTCATGAGGCATATAGCTCTAACAAAGTCTTTATTTTTTTATCTTCTTTCAGTGTGCAAAGATATTGTAATTCAATTGTAGGTAAGAGTTATAGGTCAATTTTTTATGTTATATTTGAAACAGAATATTTCTAAACTTATATTTTATTCAACATTTACGAACAGCTGCACTTTTTACAAGCAAAACTGTAAAGATCCGAATTATCAAAGTTGAGCAAACAGTTAGAATTTAGGATATCTTCAGCATAAAACAACGGGAATTTCATTTTTGTTTTACCGAATTAATGATTTGCATATTCTACAAGGAATGGAATCTGCTATGCTATGATTTTTCAGTTTAGAATTTCACAAAGTTACCGCATCTTCAATGAAATTTAATATCTTCATTTTGGATTTTGGTATTCGAATAAAATGGTCGCCATATGTTGAAATTACTCGAACAGATAGTTAACATATGATAAAAGTAATAAAATTAGTCTATATAAAATGCTTACATTTTATAGGGATTTAACTTCCCAGGGACCGCTATCTTTTTATTAAGAGATATCATCTTCGCTATTCGTCGTGGTAGATTCTGACGCAACTCTGAATGAAATCTTACCTCGATTCCAACGATTACATCGGAGCGCAAATATTTTACATGTAAACTCAAGAAAATACAGTTTTAAGACATTTGCACTGGTTTTCATGATTACGAGGTATTTTTATCCAGGCAGGATAACGAATCTCGCAAAAATATGGCGGCATGTGATAAACGTTAAAAAAACTATCAAAAATTCAAATGTTGTTATTAAAGCTGAAACATGTACAATAGTTCCGATACATATAAGTAAATTATCGAGATTCTGTGAAATTGTTCTTTCATCGATGGAAAAATCATCTTAAAAATAAATGACCATGATATTGAGTTCTTAAAGAATGATTCGTTTCAATCTAAAAGAGAATATTTGGGAATAGTTTTGTATTTTAGGGCATAGTTTGACAGAATAAAAACAAGAATATCTAAAATTCATTCACTTCTTATTGAAATACGAAAGAAAACTATTATGTACTGTATAATGCGATTGAAATACGATAAGATGCTGTTGTATACTGTATTAGGCGTTGTATACTGTAAGGCGATTTTATTATGGCTAGGTCAATTAATATAAGGAAGTGATTGATTAGTAAGGTATGAATTGATACGATTGATCTCCTCATTCTTCGTGTAAAATTTATTTAGATTTTATTTGGTTTGTTTCTCGCTGAGCTTGCAACCTACATTTAAGCAACAACAGTGGAGACAAAAATGGAAAAATGATAATTCTTGAGAGCTTAGTGAGTCCTCTGATAAAAGGACGCCGACCCATCCGATTTATTTCGAAACAGAATTTCATCAGCGTGGAATTTCCCTCCAAACACGTCACAGACATCAACGAAGCGAATGTAGCATCCCATTAGTTTCTAACGTGAATGAATCAGCGTAACGTAACCGACCGGAAGAACTAGGTTAGGGGGATCTTTAACGGAAGCATTGGTAGATCACGAACACGTGGGTCTTCCAATTGAATTGTTCTATGGGACCGAATTGTTTAATTCGTCGACGTCACGCGCATCTAGGAGGCAGGTCATGAATCCAATCGAAGGTGTCCCGAAGGATTCGAAACGCTTTTCTTACTAGTGTGAATTGGACAAGGCATAAATTTAACTTTCGTGACGTGTTTCATGCTGTGAATTATAGGGGAATTCAAAGAGATGCCGCCAATGGAGGCGTAAAAGGAAACTGGCGATTCTGGTTTACTGTAAAGCGTAGACCGGGTTTGTCCAACCTTTTGGGAGGGCTGCATTATGAGCTTAATCAAGCACGCATGACTCCTTAAATTAGACGACCCTTATTTCGAACCAACTATTCCGTAAGTGATTTCGTCTTGCTTGTTGGTCCCAACCACCTATAGGTGAATTAATATCTTAATATTCCGCGAAGATGTGGTCCAAAAACAGAAAAACAAGCTATGTTATTTATATAGTAATCAATCCGGAGCCAAATAAGATTTTCCACTATACTTCCTCCAGCGTCATGAAGAGACCACATAGGTCTTATGTCCAAGTGTTTTACTTATGGGGGAATGGCACGATCTGTTCCGACCTCTGCACACAAAAAGATATTCGGTGATAATTGATTTTGAAGACATTCAGCACAAAGTAAAATTGATTTTTGATAGAGCAGTACGAACAGCGCGTGCGATTCTCCCGTAAGGGATGCATGGTGCCATAAGATTTACCCGGTCTCTTCATGATGTTGGAGGAGGTATACCATTATTACCTACAAAAAGCCTTGAATGAGAATGACACAGCTGAGCAAGATATGGTGATATTCCTCTCATAGCATTCTGACTTCTTCTCAGAGCCAGAATTCTATAAGAGGAAAATTTCTTGCTACAGCACAATGAAATTGTGACTGAATTCAATGAGGAGTGAACAAAATAAATTCCATTCTTAAACATCATTAAAATCATCACTATTACAAAGATAGGTCTCTATCGCATTCCTCACTGAGCCAGAATACTATTAGAGGAAAAATTCTTCGTGAAGCGAGCAGAATTAGCACAATGGGCTTATGAATGACTTTTGTCTTACTATTCATTGGGATTTGATCAAATGAAGGACATCACGCGACCTTTCAGTAGTTTTCACATTACTCCATTTAGGGAATAGACTTATTATTATAACAAAGTAAATGAAAGATGTATTTTTCTATCCTGTAGCAAACGGTATATGAAAAATTTCAGTTAATCATGATACGGCAGCAGTAACAGGTATTCAATACACTAGAAAAATAAGTTTACAGAAAAAGAAGGAAAATTTCAATGGATAATTTTTGGTGCTAAACCCCTTTACTTTACGTGAACAGTTTCTGAGATCCAAATGAACTTAACAAACTTTGGTGAAGGACTTGAATTATAAACTTTGGCAGGTGCATTCTGCTTCTTGGGTAAAATTTTGGAAAGTCATAGGCTAGACTCAATGGGCGCACTTTTTTTTAACGATTCAACAGATATAATAGCTGCTATTCGCGAAAAGAGGGGACAATTTAGAAATGGCAGACCTGCAGCGCGTAAAATAAAAAAAGAAAAGGGCCAAACCTGTTCCGCTAAGACACCCAAATATAATTCTTCACGGAAAAATCTCAGTGTGAAATTTTTGCTTCAAATTTGCGGCGGTCACGCTAAACGCCGTTTATTTGTAATAACAGACATTTTGGCGCAGAAGAATTGCTTAATCTCTCCTTGGTAGTGGGAGTTCCTTGCTCCATCCAAAGGTTGCAGGAAGTTATTTATGGAGTCGAATATTAAATGAAACGAAACTAACATCACGAGGGGAAATCCGGTTCCACGGTGCAAAGTAAGACATCGGATCAATTTTATTCATGAGAAAAATTACCCATAAATTGAGCAGCGTGGAAGATAAGCGATGATAATTTCCAACCTATATATGGGCTGTTGTGGAAAACGTCTTTGAGATGGTGCCGATAGAGAAGGTACACACATACGCTCAATTCATAAGTCAGCTAATAATTTGCGCAAGACTGTGATTTAAAGACCCAAGTTTAATGGTGCAGATTAAAATCTCGGAAGGACTGATTGGTAGCGCGGTTTTTACCGAAACGTTTTTGCGAAGTTTTAGTTGACTTAGGCGTAAATCTTTCTAGTACAGGGTAATTTATTGTAGGGTTAAATGTGAATATTTTTATAGGTACACAAAAACATTAATTGGACTATAAGTGATAATTTTTCAGTTTTCAGAAATCCGTTTTATGTTATTTTATCAACATTTTACCTAATTTTAGTAAAAAATTATTTCAATACATAAAAAATATTTCGTCCTAATTTTTTCTATTTCACATTTACATTACCTTCTGGTAGATTTGAGTATATCTTAAATTGGCAGGCTAAAATGTCTCTTTATTTCTTTTTTCATTCTTATACAATCTTTTCTTTCTTTCATCTCTCATACATACCTAATAAGTTATTGTCAGACCGTAAATTTAAAGCTTTTCATAAGCAAGTATGTATTATCACTATTCTAGATGCCAGGTGTGGTCTCGTTACAATTTAGACACTTTTTGTAAATTATAACCTATTGAGAATTTGGATAAACTAAATAATATTTAATTTGGCACATTTATGAATAATTCTGAACTACAGATTCTGCTGCTTTTCATGCTCAATTTGTTCCAATTCATATTATCTCTAAATTTATCATGTACAATATAATAGCGAAGTGGCTTATCGATGGACGATATTTGTTGTATAGTAAAAATTCGCCTTATCACTTTTCATACTCTGGGGAAACTTGAAAATAATTTTAATCTTCTCTGACATATTTCCTTTATTTTTCATCAGAAAAGTAAAGAACGCAGGCATTCAGCGAGCTCGGAAAAAATAAACCGTCATTGCAGCTGGAAAGGAACAATATTTTTATGGAGTCAGTATTCGCGGAATGTAAATGCGTATGCAAATCAAAGGAAGTGGGTTGAGGTCGTACGAAGCGGTGATCGCCTTTTGTCTCTTTGACTGTTAGGAGAATCCTTGAAAAGGGCGCGGTCGGGACATCTTTCCGATTGAGACCGACACCAGATGTTGCGGGCGGTTTTGTAATTATGCAGATTCATTCTGTCACACTGGAAAAGCCCTCCCAATAGCTTTACTGCTACATAGACATTCCTTAAGACAATAGCAATGTTAGCCCCGTTTTATCCAGCAAAGGTTTTACGTAACTGCCGACGTGTTATACTTTTATTATGGAATCGGATTTTATAGAATCAACTCAATATTCATCGACGGACAGAATCGATTTATTTTACGGCAGTACAGTGAGATTGAAAGTTTATGGCCCTCATATAGAAGTTATTTTCAAATCCAGACTAGTCTAATTTCAAGAAATGTTGATGATTAGGGGTTTGGGTGGGTTAAATCACTTAGCAGTAACAGTGTATTGCAATGTATGTTTGAAAGTCAGACATATAGAACATTTCTCTACTGATTTTCTGCACAGGTCATTAGCTTTCAGTTTCACCGTAAGTTCTTAAACATTTTAGCGTATTGTTTCTATTTTTCCTTTGGATTCATTCAATGAGTAACAAGTGATTGTAACGATATCCTAGGATACGGAGGAGGCCTTTATTCGTCAGAAGACCGCATTTAACATTCGACCACGGTAGGAACTATTAGGCCGCGTATCAATTATCAGGCCGTTCATTGGCTGTATATTGCATACATTTTAGTGTCATATCGATATCTTCCAAAAAAACGAATTAAAGCTGATAAAATTTAGGTACAATTTTAACAGTTTTAATTCCACCTAGCTTACTAAATTAAATTGAAAAGCAAAATTATAAGAATATGTTATTTGCTTTATACTTTAAGACCGCATGTGGGATAGTATCCTAAGGGTTTTTATTTATTTATTTACAATGTCAAGTTACAAGTGGACAACTGTCCTGTAGCAACTCATAAAATATATATAGAAAATATAAAATCAGATATTTATACATATTGAGTCAACACAGTCCGATTTACAACCCTTACTACAACATAAAATTATCAGTCACCCATAGAACAAACAAAAATATCTATGGTATTAATTAATGGTGGCAGCGTATACATATGCATTAATTATAGAACTTTACAAAAAATGCTGAGAACAATATCCAATTTACCTATTGATAATCTACATCTACAATATTTTGTCACATTTCTTTTTAAATGATTTGAGATCAGCTGGAAAGGGCTTCATTTTAGGCTTAATATTTCTGAATAAGGGCTTAATATTTCTGAATAACAATAACGATTAGACACTCATAAATCTCACTTCTTTTGAAAAATCTTCTCCATATGATCCTCCCGTGTATAGAATTGTTGTGAAATTTATGAAGCTTATGTCCGACACTAATTTCATTCCATCATCATACATTCCATTCTGTTTCTCTCTCGTCCTCCTGTTGTACCTTCTGACCTACTTCATATTCCACCAGATGCCCTCGAACTCATTAATGCTTTTTGTCGTCCTTGAATACTTATCTCTTAATGGAACAATACCCAAGTTTATTATCACATCCTCGAACTTAAGCATCCAAAGTCAATGTCGAAAGAAGGGCAGTTAATAAGACAGTGTTGAAATTCTCTCCTAACAAAGGTGTGAAACCTGCTTGGATTTCTCCCACCGTCCTTTCGCTAACGCAGTTGATTTAGTTCCCCGCTCCATTGTTCTTTTAATTTATTACTCTCGTTATCAGTATCATTTATGGATTTTATTGCCGAAATTCGTAATTTGGATATCTGGTTCAAATTCCCCTCCATCATTTTTATTCCCAAATTGACCAGTGTGGTTTTATCTCGCCGATTCTCTCACGATCTGAAGGCGAGAGGATGAATGAGGGCAATAGAGGAACGAGATTCAGTTAATTGTTCGCACCTGGCGGTGAGGGTGAAAGGGGTAAAAGAAAACGTGTCCAATACATTCGAAATAGCCACTGAGAATGGACTCGATAGGAGAGCTCCGTGAATGATATCTTCGAAATCAGGTAACGAGGCTCTGGAAATTGCTTAATTTGAATCATAAGCTATTCTGCCGGGATAATGAGCTGATGTTTTGCGAATGGCGAGAGAGATAGCAAATTATGTTCCGAGGCATCTGCTTTTCTTTTATTGGGCTGTATTGTATTATGGTAGCTGAAATGTATTTCAAGAGGACCCATTGATTTATTGTTGTCAAATATATCAGTCCCCAAATATAATACTTCATTCCTCATCGTTCGTTAAATTTTGAGTAAAAATGCCTCCTGTAAAGAAAGTATGATATAAGATTGTTGTTCAAGAAAGTGCTAAATTTGTAAATTGCAATCGTAAACTTATAAACTTAGATATTAAAAAATAAGGCATAAAAATGAAGAGATGACTTACGGAAAAAACTATTCTCGTAGCTGTTGATGAACTGAGAAAATATAGCCCGCGAGATCAAACAGACATTAGGTATACTTTATAGTATATCAATTATTTTGTTACATAATAACTAAGAATGAATCTTGTTGATTGAAAATATAGATCCGCTTTCCTAGCTATTTGAATCTGATATTTGTTTGCAGTATCTTTCAAGCCGTCCATCACAATTACAATACGTTCGTAATTTATACTCGGTGTGTTATTTGGATTGTTTAAATCCCTAGATTCCTGCTATTTATAATTCTTTTGATATCCTTTACTTCGTGGTAAACTAAATTTGTAAGCTGCTTACGAATAATGTACTGCAAAAACTTCATTCTTTATATAATGTGGAGATATTAGCCTACCATCAAATTCTAATCAAAAAATATATTCAGTAAATCTTTTAAATTAATTTTATTCACCAAATATAAGATGAGCGCCCGATTATGTGAGGTCTTTGCATGGTATAAAAAATTCACTAATTTAAGAAACGATTTTTCCGATGTCACTCTATCTACCTGTTTCAGATTCCAATGCTTTCTGTTTTGAAATATTTTTACACATCCGTATTTTGGGATAATCAAAATTTAAAAAAAAATCCAGATGCGTATCACAGGGAATCTTGGATCACCTAATTTCTCCTCTCTAAACAGAACCAATCAACCAACAGAATCGATACATTTTTAACGACTCGAAAGTAACTCTCGCGAAAGGAGTGCGCGAAAGCGATTCAAGGAGACACACGTGAAAAAATTCGACGGCGGTGGGTGAAAATGCCTCAAGTTCGGCTATTACCAAAATGAAAGACAAGAATAACGGGAACGAATTATCGAGGGTAAGGGAGGAAGGCATACCCGTCGGAGAGTTTGGGGTTTCATCCATCGTGTCCATTTACAAAAGCACACGCAGAGCGACGGAGTTTAATTTTTCACCTGTCAGCTCACCGAAATTTTTGGAGCGGATGAATGATGAAACCCGTGGGACAAAGCGATCTCGTCGTGTGGGGGCCGGCGTCCTGTGATGCGGTGGCTGCGACACACGAGCACCGCGCTATTATGTTATGGGGGTCGCACTTCTCCAGTTTCCCATCACGGGTGGCATCTATACGCTCATCAATTACACCTCATTAATAGGGTTACCCCGGAGTTTTCGAAGGATCGCCAAAACAAAAGCGCGAGAAATTTGCGCTTCCTCAGCCCAAGAGTGCATTCCTGAGTGATTAATAGTGCCTGAGCGGGTGAGGAACTTAATTATGATATCCGCTGATGGAGGATTCGTTTTCTACCCTAATATCGATTGGAATAGGCAAGTAATTTTCTTATGGTCTTGTAAACATTACCCACGAATTGTACGGTATTTGATTTTTACGGTTTGGATTTATTAATGTCATCGAATGGCGTAATTATTTTGTTTTTTTTTAAGATGATGAAGGTTCGATTTCTACGGTTCCATTAAATACATGTGTGTTAAAAGATTAAAGCGTCATTAACTGTTGTTGGTTACATCTATCAAGTCTTTTATCAATTTTTAATAACAGCAAAAAAAGAACTTGGAACTCAGAGAAAATACTAGCGACAATGATTACAATTTTATGATCAGATGAAAGAAAAATCGGTCTACAATAGCAGGTGATGAAAACAGAGAGTACTAACTTTCGTTGTCGTTTTAGTTCATGCTTCTCTTTGTTTACATCACTTCATTTGTCTTCTAGTTCCATGTGTTAGATACGAAGGTTAAAGAAAATGAATCCGCCGTCTCGAAAACATTTTAAATCCTCTTATTTTATGTAAAGATATAAGTATCAATTGAACGGTTAACATTTACACAGCACTGTTGAGGAACTAAAAATCGAGGGTTAACCATAACCATAACGATGAAACGAAAGACATCGAAAAGATGAAAAGAAAGGAATAAAAAGAAAAGAAAAACAGGAGAGGAATCTCTTCATTTCGTCCGATATGAGCAAGTTTGTAGGAATGGGCGAGAGTGAGAAACGAAAAAAGTTATTATAGCGCTGAGGTCTTCATTAATTGAAGAATAATAATTTAAACCCATTTAGGTTGCCTTTATATTTTTGTGTAAGAGACAGGAAGTAAACTTGATTTTATTTGAAGCTTTGGCAATCTGTAGAGACGAGGTGATGTATCGATATACTCCTTAAAAAAATCACTTGAAAAGTTAATTTCAATATAAATTTAGGCATAGTTATTTCAATAAATAACTATGCCTACCATTCATATATATTTTCCTCTAAAAAGTCATAGGCATTCGTTCGTGAAAAAGGAATGGCGGAGATAGTGCTACGACATGTTTGGTGAGAACATTCCTTCATAAGTGACTACTCATCACTGATAAAAATAATGACGTTGCAGAATATCGCTATTTTTTCGTTCAGCTTCTGACTGGCAAAGTGATGAATGCTATTTCCATATCGTATACGCCTCATTCGTTCCAGCAGAATTCGAGATTTAAGGGGAAAGAGAGAATCAAAGGAAAATCATTTTTTTCTCAGGACAGAACGTAGATAAAAAATTCGCTCTTCGGTGTTTCTGTTCATCACAATCTTAAAAGGTAACTGATCCAAATAGTAATCAGAAAATGAGTTTCTCGTGGGTGGGCTGAGCGTAGTTTCGGAGAGATTGTCATGTCTTCTCACCACTGCTGTTAAAAAATTTTATCATTCCTTTACCGTCTATCCGGTTAAATAAGCTTCATCATAGATTGAAAATGATGAAAAATAATAACTAAGGAAGACACTCTCTTTCTACGAAAACGAGAACATTCTTCAAAATATGATGTAAGGCAACCAGCGTTACACAACCCGGCTATAACATATCCCTCTTAAGAAGCGGTTTTCGCTTGGTTCCCCGAAAAAGTTCTTAACAGAATTTTATCCTAGAATTTATTTCGCTCCGAAATGCGTCTTAACCGGGTTTTACTGCATTAGGCAGAATGGAAGAGAAGGAAGGAGTCACCGTTGTTGGTATAATGTTTGGAATATAGTATACTCCTAAACCGTATAAAATTTTTTATACGGTTTAGGAGTACTATATTCCAAACATTAGACAGAATAATAATACCATACTAATTGCAGAAGGATTTGAGTCTGAGGTTGAGTCGGACGAGGCTCTCTTACAATGATCATTTGCATAGTTGAAGATACGCTACCAGTCAAGTTGTAATTGCCGAACTATGCCCATGGTTTTCCTCGTATTATGACGCCTTCTACTCGGTGGTTTTCAGCGGTCGGTTACGCTCGAGTACGGTGTTCGCGCATCCATCGTCCATGTGCATCCAGTACTTCTACCGTCATGCCTCAATGTCCTTAATCCATACTGACAACCTGAAAACATACCACAGCCTGTGATCCGCGAAGGCTCAATTGCGAGAGACTTCTTAGCGATGTGGAATGAGACTTATTGCTTCTTGAAATTAAGCAATTTTCCTTGCTGCTGTAGATAATTGGTTCGGTAATGAAAGGTGTGCGAACTGTACGGGTTAAACTGCCATCGATTAAATTCAGCCAAACTTGAATTCCTTTACATATTAAAAATTTATGTTAATTCTGAGAGCTAACACAGCTATGAAATAAGAGTTGTAAATGCAACGAAGATTTTATATACGAGAAAGCCAATTTTAGTTCCTGTCGCTAGCATCTAACCTTGATTGTCAATCGAATACGCTCATTTGGACTCATAGTTTATCTCTAATTTGCAAAAGCTTTGCATGATCTAATTTTTATCTACTGGATGGATCTTAAAATTTTACTTCTTCTTTCTCTTTTTGTCTATTTGTTTTACATTTTCAAATAAAATTTCTGTCTACAATCAATTTTAAATTTAAATATTTCCTGAAAAATTAAGCTTTTCAAGAGTCCAAACTATTATCCTTTCTTATGATATTGTTGGCACATATGCTCATATCGAGGCAGAATAGAGTAAAAATGCAAATTCCTAAATATCTAACAATTGCACTATATCTAATGAAAAAGACGTATGTTCCGAAATCGGGACTTAAGCTATATTGGGGAAGGAAAGACATAAATGTAACAAATTCGTGTTCTTGTCATTTTCTTAAATTATATAGGCGATATATCCATTGTGCATATATATGAAGTCTTTTTTTAGCTTTCAATATGCATACGCTTATCGACAAAACGCATTTTAGCAATAGAAATTACTCAGGATCTGTTAATTACTGATAGTTACTTCTTTGTTAGGATGCTTCAAAATAAAGGAGACGTGTGTGCATTACAAAAAGCATATTCGCGACTGAAAAACTTATGAAAATTCGGTATGAATGCCAGAAAATCGGGACGTATAGGCAGCCTAAATGTATCATTACTGTGATTGAAAACTCTCTCCATCCTGAGGGAATCTTTTCTTTGGAATTTCCTGATATCAAACGCAAATTCAATGTTTTTCACAAATTTGCTGGAGGTATTCTGCGAAATATAACAGCTACGAATGGTCACAGTATAGTAGTAATACCGCGCAATATTTCCAAAACTTGGAAGAAGTTTTCTGTGTATATACTCATAGTTACCAGATCTCAGTTAAATCTAGGCAATATGATAATCTTTTGATTAAAGGCAACCAGCATACTCTTTGAATTATCTTAGTTCTGTTTCCATATATAAAAATAAATACAGCGTGCATTACCTCTAAGAAAGGAACATTGAGCCGGTGACTAGACCACGCAGCACATTTAATGTAAATTGGAAAAACTATCTGCAGCTTCGAGGCCACCATAACGGCTTAACGAAACCAACTTAGAGAGAGATTGCTACAGTATTCCTACTTTTCTATCTGTGACTAGAAAAATGCTAGACAAATTGATCAGCGAAGAACACAGCTTTATTACGGGATGTTCCCGCTTAAATCGGGACATATGGTCACCAAATGTATACCATGGCCTTCTCATGAATCATTAACAATCGAAAATTGATTCTGGGTTGAACATTACCGGAAGGCTATTCGTTTCTCTCGGACGATATCTTGCATACAACGGCCGGTCGGGATGCTTTCAATATGTAATTGTTTTAGAGAATTCCGATTCTTATCGTAGCTCGGTGGTATCGGAATTCGCTTCTCTTTTAACATCAAAGTCACGACGCGTGCTCCCGGATACATTCTGAAGCCGTTTCATGACTCAGCAGAGCGATAAAATCTTTCATGTGATCGCCATGACGCATCACGAACCAGGAGTAAATCATATTTGAAACGAGTTTTGGCGCCATCGATTCGAAAATTTTCAGGTTTCGGTTCGTTTTTCGAAGCGGGAATTTCGGCATCGTTTGGTTTCCTCGAAATTCCTTCTTTTAATGTGTACGGAGTAATTAACCTACTTTGCTCGCCTTTAGCTGGATTTCCGAGGAAAAAAGGATCTTTCGCTCGTTTCTTCGTTTGTGAATCCATCCGAACTGGTAATTTTTTCTCCGAATCGACAAGGCTTGAAATTTCTTCGAATGACTTTTGTCTTTTTTGTAAACGTTTATCGTACTTAAGAGAACTTGAAAATGAGGATTTAAGTGGGTGGTAATTTTTGTTAAAATCTGAAAGTCATTTTAATCTCGTAAATATTTACACTACTAAACAAGGAAAACCTATTAATTAAGTATAACAGGTAAAAAAGTAAGCAGTAATGGACATGTAAAGGAGAAGAAATTTTATTAATTTTTACGATGAATGATAATTACTCTAAATGTTTCTCGAACGAAATTTAACAGAGGTAATAATTATAAGTGGAAGATGCAGACCGATGCGGATGAGAATTCAGCTGACTGTAAAATATAAGTGATATACACACTTTTTTGTTTATGGTATTGTGATCCATCATCCTACTTTCTTACTTAAGTTAGACTGTAACTCAAATTTCCGAATAAATCAGTGCAAACATTCGTATTTTCTTATTAGTAGCTTGCGATTTATCCGTATAAAGAGAAAAATGAAGAACATTTCCTTACTATATGCAATTAAAAATTGAATCACGAACATAATATAGCCTGTTAAACGAACGGAATATGTGTTCTTTCTCGTAAATTTTTCCGTATACTCGTATTTTCAGGATTCATTCCAGTTAGCGTTGTAAAGAAACATCAGCGTAGCCTTGTTAATCCTACTATTACGCAAGAACGATAGAATATCAAGAAATCCTTGAAGTATGTACAAGTTACCTTCATCTTCATGACAAAAACTGAATTTATGGAACATGCGTTTCCTAGATATTGCCTACTATAAAACATTTTATTGTGCTAGAAAATTCAGTACTATAGTAAAGAAATAAAACAAAACGGAAATTTCTATAGATTTAGAATTTATTCTGAAGATACCTACTTACTTTAAGCGAAAATATTCATCGGAATAAATTTCAAGTCTGCGGAAACTACAAAGCTTTTTAAGTCCATTAGTATGGCTCCCTTTCACAAATATGAGTTTGCCCATATCACAAAATGCAATATATTTTCCTGCAACCATATCCCGATGAATGGAAAATTTTTCGTTTGTCTTATAGTGTAGTATAGGGTGAAGAAAAAGGTATCTTTAATTTTCTTTTGTTTTCATCTTCTTCATGGCTGAGATAATATGAAGGTTACTGATGTATGAACAATGCTGAATGATGATATTCATTTTTGTCTATTCTTATCGAATGCTATGACAAGGGTTATTCATTGGCTTATTGTGCTGCATTTACGCGGATGCTCAATCATTCCACTCATTGTATTCTGACACAATGAGAAAAACAAGAGAAAACTACCTCACTCCTCATCTTACATAGTAAACCCCATTTCCTCTTCAAAGCTTTTGCTAGTGAAGGTGTGGATTATCCAACCAGTCTCAGCTGATAACTTAATAGACTGAAAGAATATTATGTTTATATATTAACTACAATCGCTACTAACGAGGTATGTCAAAACTGACACTGATACGGAATATGAAGTTGCAATTTTTGGTATGTTTTAGTGTTAGTGTATTCGTCTATAGTGATTAGAGTGCTTGTTGAATTGTATTTGGGTGGGGATTTTGAGTATCAATGTTCGTCTGCGAAACTTTCGCACGGGGCAACTACTATTTCTTTATTGACATATCAAAAAATCATTTGATTAATTTCCACTTATGGGATTTTTCGTATTAGCAGTCATAAGGTGAATCGCTCAGTTAATCCATAATTCTTCACACCGATTATTTGAAATACTTTTACAAAAGAAAGGATAAGCTTAATATGCGTGGATAAATAATACGACTTGCTCACTTTTTAATAATTGATCCTATTGAATGTCTCTTCATTCAAAACACACATTCACCAATAAATAATATCTGTGACCTCCTTGTATATACTATAGTAGCATATTTTGAAATCGTGACCTCATCTTCCCTTCGCGGAACCCTACCTCAGGGAAGCTCTTAAGGCCGAAAAATTCCATATCGTATAATGATGGACGGCTTAGGTAAAGGTGTATTAATTTTACAATAGGAAAATCCATCGACGTATTCGGCCCTTTATGATAGATCATTCCGAAGTGACATGACACGTTTTTGTGTCCTATTTGAGACGCGATTTTTTTTATTCGACAGCTTTGAAATCCACTTTTCGACTGCGGCTTCAGAGGTTTCCTCTCCATATTCATCTTCCACGGCTTTGTTCATCTCTTCGACGTGGTTACACGCTTGGTTACGCTTCTAACTACTTTTTTTGGAAAGTGTGCCTCGGAAAAAATTCCCATCGGGAATTGGAGCCATTAAATTAAAATGCTATCGTGAAATGAAAATCGATCGTTCGTGGAAAATTCCAAAGTTCCTACTCTTTCTGTCATCTTTTGTCGATTTCCTTTTCGTAATGGGCAGGAGTGATGTTATACGTGTAATGGTTAGTTATATAATAAATTATGATGATATTATGATGTGTCATTACCCCCCCTGGCGGTTTGCGGGGTACTAATCTAAATCTAAAAATCTAAATCTAAATCAGAGTTTAGCACAGGACTCTTCTTAATCTTCTCTAAATCCCGCTAGGGCACATTTATAAGTCCCTCTATCCAAAATAGAAGCTTCAAATTAATGTTAATATTTAATCATCAGTCAAAGTCTAATTTGAGTTAGAAAACTGGTATTCAAGATTATAAAACCAATAGGTTGACCCCATCGATGATGCGTCTTTAGATAAATTTGCCAATATATGTTATTTCATTAACAAAAATACAAAACTTTTCTAAATTTTATTACATTATGGTGTTTTTGTGAACCATGCTATCAAGGCTTAACCAATTTTAATGCAATCAAGTTTTTATTTGAGATTCAAATTTCCCATGAATACCTATAGTGTTCACTACAAAGCAATTTTTCATCAACTGCAGCTTTTCACGAGAAAATGATTACATAAATTTCCTATGTAATTCATATTACGAAAATATTAACTCACTCGTAGAAGAAGAACAAATTCGGTTTGGTTAGGAAAATAATTTTTGATACGACGAGTTGGCTTCAACGGTTCATAAAAGGAATCACCACCAAGAGATATATTCGTCCGCTTCAGAGGAAAAGTTAAAAGATATATACGAATCTGAAAGACAGAAATAGATATCCTATGCGATATTTTCTAACTTTTTCACCTGGTGTAACCTTCTGTGATGTTTTGAGTCCAGTACATAAAATGCATGAATGCAGAATTGGTAAAGCATCAAATGCACAAACAGTCAATCTTAAAGGAAGTGTAAGGAACGTATAATTTCACTTTTCCAAAATCTAGTAATCAGCTTACATGTATCTTCTAACCATTTATTACTAGAAGACTTCGTACTTATCTGTATTATCAGCTCAGTTATTGGCTATAATAATCACCCGTATTTTTCAATGAGGATAATGAAATTTAGTATTCATGTTCAATAGATATTTATAATACGTTAAAGGAAATCCTTTAACAAACTTCTTATTTTTTGGTGAATAAGTTGGCTGAAAAGGGGACTTTTACGTAACTAGAATAAAACACAATGGAAAATTCTTCCCGCGAACTTTGGAATATTTTATAGGTAATTCTGAAGAAAGATGTTTTCTTCATTTATAAACTTCAGCCTTGGTATTTTTTAAATAATACCACGACGAAGATGTAACTAAGATATTCTACTCAGCCTGAACATGTAGTGTATACCATAGTAATATGGTTACTTTTTGGTGAGATGTCAACTTACCATGCCTTTATCAGTCTGGAAAAAAAACACTCTATTAAAACATTCATTCACATTCTAAATTTTAGGAATCTAAATATTAGCTTTTAGTCCATAATTGGGGCACGATAAATCTATTGCCAATGACAGTGGAGCGGAAGTTTATAAAACGGAACTGTTTTAGAGAATATTGGACCTATGGTCAGTCTGCCTATTAGAGAATAAAGTAAACAGGAAATATTCCAAGGATTTCTATTTACCGTGCCTTTTTTATGCGTCCTTATCAATGTTGGATCGAAGAAACTAATGGAAAATTTGCCCTCCTCAGAATAAATATATCATTAACCTGAATCCGGTGATGAATGCTTGCTTGCAATTTGCTTTGTCTTTTTCATAATCGCATAAAAAGAGACGAAAAAGACCGAGGCCATTTCGGTGCATTATCTCAACTTCTTACAGCATCTTAACGGGAAATAATCCAAATTGCACTCCGGAGTCATCATCGACTCGTCCTGTTGCCCCAGTTACACTCAACACTAATCCAGCGAGATTTCCGACCTTGCTCGATTACAAGCACTCTTTCCGGAAAAAGGAAAATTTATATACAATTTTCTCGAAAGAATTCTTTTTTTATACTCCGAAGGAATTCGGCATTCAGTCACTTTTCTACATGGAAGCATTTTCTTTCACGCTTCGACCAAAATGTTTTTTCTCTCTTTCACTATTAACCTATTTTTCCAGTCTTTCCTTCATCATGTTTTCTTCCGCTCTGATGCGCTCATGTTTTCCATTTTTCTCTATTTTTCATCTCTTATCTTTCAGGCCATCACCATCCTATTTTGCCGGAATTAATATCAGGATATTTCGAAGTATTCGTGCTTAAACGCACCTACGCTTCCTTAACTGGAATATAGCGGATTGATATATCTACCACTTCATTTATCTTTACATCTCGGTAATTGGGGAAGTATTTAATAGTTTGAAACCTTTTCTTCGCTATCACGGGACATAGCTATTACTATGTACTGCAAGTGAATACTATATTTGTGAGAATTTTGGTCCCTAACTACACGTTTTTTTTTAATAATCGCAGTTAGTCTTTAGGTAGATGATAATTATCCAAAATAGTATTTGTTTGAGAGGACTGAGATTATTACGTTATATTTAATTTAAAAAAATAGTTATAAAATTATAATATTCTTAATTTGAACTAGCAGAAAATTTCTTCTTATTCACATATTCATTTCTTAATTTATGGTATCTGTGTTTGGATGAAATGAGGTTTTGTTGTCAAGATAATTTCGATTGAGTTTTTTATATACCACTTATCGTTTAATCAACTTCTCAGCGTCTATACATCAGGTTTATATGGTTTTATCAGGATCATTTTTTAAAGTTAATTATCCTCATATCTTAGTCTATTTTCTTAAATCTTCATTGATCTTCTCAATATTATGTGAATGCAATTTCTAATATTAGAATGTGCAATGAAAGTGTTTAATTTTGTAGGGATATTTTATTTTACAGTATGATATATTTATGGCAGATAGATTGCTCCTGAGGATTTAACTTAATTTTTGTAAAGCTTGTTTTCCTGTACGATTCACCTCCAGCTCGCTGAATTTTCGTTTACCGGTCTCCACTCGTAGCGCCTTGCTTAACAATCCCAGTCCGGATTGAATTCCTCATACTTTGTCTCCTGCCTATTGGAAAAACCGCACTCAGACCGAATAGAGTAAAAATAGGCAGAGGGAGAGGCGTTCCTCAACGTTCTTTTTAATGATCGCGGGGGAGATGTTATTTTCCGAGCGGAGCCCATCCCTTCGCCACATAACCGCGCATTATTCTAAATCATCGCCTGCGTTTTTCCTTACATTTTCCACGCCGTCTGCCCCAATCGGCCGACTTTTCAGCTTCGCTCGCATTCTTACATTGTTTCCCTCTCGTATTCTTTTCCTTCTTCATGAGGCTTTCCCCCCTTTCCTTCTAAAGTCCCATCAAAAACTCACGCCGCTCATCTCGGTGCTTTCTTTTTGGGCCACCTGTCGCTGGATCTTCGTGCACCAAATGGTCCGCTTTTCGGTCACGTTCTCCGTCCTTCACCTCCATTTTGAAAAGTATTTCGCTTTTCCGTAATTACCTTTTCATCGGGTGAATTATTTATATCATTACAGTTCCTCTTTAAGCAGTGAGCTCGTTTTGAATTTTTACGCACCAATGCCTACGCTTTCTTTTTGTTTAAATGGTGTGTCAGTTTCTGTATCGTGCGCACGTTGACTCTTAATTAATGATCTGTTATGATGTATGCGATTATGTAAAACAGTATGGCATCGATTTTCCTCGAGAGTTTGGTTACCGAATATTTTACTTAATATAACAAATATTAGGGATTCCTCAGCATGCTGAGTAATGCTCATTCATAAGCTCATGAAGCCTATCGCATGCAGAAAGCTGTTGAAATTTTAGGCATCACATGGGCTTCCGGATAGCTGAGTGGGCAGCGCGTTCGACTTCAATGAAAGCGGTCCCGGGTTCGATTCCCGGTGGGAGCCCACGTGCGAAATGACCTCAGCTGTCGAAGCACTTTTCACGATACTACTACTACTTTAGGCATCACATCAATTCGTTATTATTCTTAACGTCTTGGGGTTGCCAACTAACGCCTAGACCAGGAAGTAACCGTACAAATTAGCCAATAATCATGCAATAAAAACATAAAAATATCGTAGTAACAAAAATTAACATTGTCAAAGATATCGCTTGTAATATATACAATCGCAACTGGCTGCGGAGAAGTTTTTTGCCTTATATTCAGTCTTTTCGTGAAGAAAAGCTGTGTTTGTGTTATTTTTCCGTTCAATTGACTTGAAAGATATAATCACTTAGAATACCATAGCTGCTGAAATACTAGTGATGGGATGACCCATATAAGTTGGTATCGACATTGGAATCGGAGAATGTTTAACCAAGTTTCCAATTCCAACCTTCTTTGGAATTTTTCTGTTTAAAACTTAATCTTACGTATCTTATATTTCTATTAATGAATATTAAGGATAAATAGATGCATGAATACTTATTAATGGAACATTATTGGAAATCAATAAAATTTATAAAATATAAATTATACATACACGTAAATGAAAATTTGGTAATTTTCAATTTTCATCACGTTCAAAATAATCCATCTTAACAAGGAATGGGTAATGGGTGGTTTTTCACGTAAGGGCGTGCACCCAGGAAAAATCCCTAGGAAGAATAGACTTGAAAAAAGTCCGACGGGACCGGGAATCGAACCCGGGTCTCCCGATTGCCGGTCGGGTGCTCTTGCCCCCAAAGTCTCCCGAATGGCTTGAGAGAATGTTCTGGCGAGATAGCTCAACGGATAGAGCACCCGACCGGCATTCGGGAGACCCGGGTTCGATTCCCGGTCCCGTCGGACTTTTTTCAAGTCTATTCTTCCTTGGGATAATCCATCTAGGCCGAAGGAGATATTTATCAGGAAGACTTGTGTAGGTAAGGGGTTATAAATCTCCAAATATTGCCTCATTTGATAAATCATAACTAATTATGTACCAATGAGATGCTAAACCATAGCGTGACTGAAATTATTACTTTAATTACGTTGATGATAGGATTGAAATGTTGTTGATGAAAAATTAATATACCTACTAACGGGATTAACATTACATTGCTTTGAAGTTTTAAGTTTTTCAGGTAAAGAACACTCATCAACGATGGTATCTTAAGAGTTCTGTGCGTTAAAAATATTCTTCCACATGACACCTTGGTCACAGGTGCAATAGGCTTGCCACCTGGGTCTAGTCACGTGAGTACTGAGTACAAAATTGTTCCTTTTCTATCCGTATAATAGAATTAAGACCTTCTCCTTATCAATCTAAAACATTTCGAGACCGTGCGGCGTAACTGTAGAATTTTTAAGAGGAATAAATCGACCACGAGAGTGGAACTTAAAGTGAGGAGAAAAATAAAGCAACGTCAGGAGCGGCTTTCGTAGAGGGGCCAAAGACAAACGAAATCTCGTTGCGGTGGTGACAGGCGGTGCGAGACAAGACAAACCCATTACAACGTCTCTTTGAACTCCAAAAAAGGCCTCGTGAACTCAGATGATAACGGGATGCTCTTTTACTCTCAAGGATATCTCATGAAGGCCGAGATCGGAGTTGTCAGGAGGGCGCGTAATCCTGGGATTACGTTTTATTATTACACTTGGTGAGATTCCTATTTGAGTACCGGATTCTTATATCTAATCGGAGAGGCATCAGATTTAAAAGAAATGTCATTCGTAATGAACTCATATGACGTGACTGAGTTGCCTCAACGCTGTGCTATCCGGCCAATAGTTACGATTAATTTATTCATTTTACGCAGCATTATGTAAATAATTTTTTATCTTCTTTGTGAAAATATTAAATGGGAGTGAATTGAAAATTTTTATGAACATTTTGGATAGTGACCTTAACGTTATATTTAAAAGTTACGTTTCATTTTCGCAGTTTTACAATGACCGCGAGAAGAAATATTTGAAGGTTGATTTTTGGGTTTTTATTGCACTATGTTGGATTGATGTATGTATAAATGTATTAAATTATTGACATTGGTTCACTATGAGGTATGAATTGAGTTTACACATTCCATAATTTATATATCTAGAGGCACATATTTACACACTCTCTGATATTTATATTTTCATAGACTCGTTTTCTTTAAATTGATATCTACTGTGATAAAATTTTATTTAGACAAAAACATTTTCTTTTAGAAGTTTGATAATGTATTGAATTTTAAATAGAATATTTCTGGGATACGAAGAGATCGACAAATCTCTGATAAATGGTGTTAAAATCAATTTGCGTTCATTCAATCTGCGTTTGCTTTCAGCAAAAATTGATCCGGGTTCCTCTTCATAGGGTTTATTCAGCATCCAGAAAAATTATATCTATAAGGTATTGAGATATTCCTCCCAATGTCAATTTTCACACAATTCATATCTACTTCAACGCTGGAGATCTTCACCTTGCTACATACACGTTATTTCTGGACCACTTTTTAAATATTTTATTCATTTACTTTCATACGTGAAATATTTTGTTTCCATTTATGATTATTTTTTAATATGCATGGTGAAATAAAAAATAACTACGCAAAATTCATATAGAATATATTCCTCAGAATATTGCTTAGTTCTTTTCATTTTACCATGCTTTCTATTTCGGAATTCCACAAAGTTAAAGCTTTCAACAATGAATTAATGCATTATGTTTTAAATTTAAGGATTGCTAAGTCCTTGTTAACCTGCCACTAAATCACTTTAGGAACTTATAGTGCTATGCGTATCTCACATTGAGAGCAGTTGCTTTTCGATGAAAAACCTAACTCTCTTGAAAAGATGGACTATCCACTGGTAGGTATCAAAAAGGAAAAGAGTTATTTGGAATTTAGAGCTTTACATCTATTCAGTCCAGTGCTCAAGACGCTTACATTATGCTGATTTTGGAAATTGTAAAATCACACATGTTCTTATGAACAGGTGCAAATGAAAGAACGGTTTTTACTTACATTGATTCAACTGCCGTACTTCTATTTTAAAAAGATAATTTCGGTTTATATTAGCAAGTTAAACGTCTTTTTTTATGGAAAACGCTGGGGTTCGTTCGTCTGCAGAAACAGGCCTGGTGATACTAATTTAGGTCTTTAAGACTTCGTTTCCTCCTCGAATCCGAGAACTCATTCGATTTCGTATTCAAATTCGATCTCCGATTTGAATTTCTTATTGGGCTATAATCTTCAACACGTTATCCATCCCAGAGTATCTCGTATTATTGTCAATCTGCCGGTAGTAGTAACCTGATGAGATTGATGCGTGTCACAAATTGATAGTCTATCTTCAGGAAGCACTTTGAGAGACTTCAATCCACTCTCACCGAAATCTCTTTCTTCCTTTCGGTATCCTTCCTCTAGGCTGATTCCAAGACGTCTTTAGTCGAGTGATTAATCGTAATGACCATGTTCTGTGTCGTCGGTTCAGCAAGGTGAGGACTCTTCCAGGATAAGTAGTACTCACTGGGACGTATTCTTTGAGTTCGCTCCTTGTCTGATTCCGATTGTTTGGCGTCGGAGGGTGAGGTAATTGCATGCAATCACGAAACTTCAATTTAAATGCCTTAGGAGCAGAGAATGGAGTGGTGATTGGGGCTCGACTTCAAAGGAGAAACTAACTAAGGAACTGCAGCTTCTTTCGTACTCATTAGCATAGAGCGGTAACTGAAAGCCTCACTTTTATATTTTGTAGCCAAGGAGATACATTAATGTGCGAAGTTAATAACATGCTATGCAACCAAATCGAATAGCATGAATTCACCTTGTTGAACACGGATGAAAAGATAGAGTCTACGTACTGGTAGCTACCGAATAGGATTAGTGCTAGTTAGAACTTACGTCCTAGTATTTAGTCCAGTCCTCTAGACGTTCTTATTGTATCGATTTTTTGAATTGTAAAATCGCTCATGAATAGGGTAAAATATTTATAATCAAGGTTACCAGCAATAGTGATTCTGAGATGGAAAATTAATTGAAACTTTTCTCTCATCAGCAAGATTAAATGAGATTGTATTACAAGATTTGAAGGAATTGGATGCGGTTAATATTAATTTATATTCATGATAATCTAATTTTTCACAGGAATATAAGATTGATTGTCAACATTCTGTATGTACTCCATTTTTAAGGTAGCAGAAAGCTGTTAGTTCATACCTTATATAAGGTTACACAAACAGGATGATAAACACCTCCTTATCAGAAATTCTAAAGTCATCATAGGTTATGCACCAAATAGAAAGAATCGTTCTAGTTCGATATTCATAAATTTTCTGACTTAGACCAATGATAATGAGATTAACAATTAGTTGATGAGATATACATTAAATGAATCTTCAGAATGGAATGCTAATGGGAAAGGAAAAACTGTGTCCCTTCCATTATCTGAGATTCTGATTTTCTAAAATGCGTTTTCAGTTGGTTCCTATACGTTTAATACATATAAACGCTACAAAACTATCACACTCTGTTGATAAATAGTAAGTAGAAAAGAGTGTCATCGAAAATGTTCTTAAGGACTTTGAATTTTGTACATATAGAAGGGAGCCCATATGTTAAAATATTTGTTAGCGGTGTCTGAAAAACAGCTGACAGAGTTTTCGTCGGGCCAAAACTTCGTTACTTGAATTAATGAGATTTTTTACTTCGAGAATTGCTTAATTCAACGCACAAATATGATCAATTTTGAAGAAGTTCTAAAAGCCTATTTTTTCGTATTACCTTACATTTAAGAGGTGGTTAGGAAAGAGGGATGTAATCACAATTTCCTCGCTTTACGGTTTACATCTCAATCGTTTTTCCACACTAGCCTACGACAGAAGTGGGGAAGCGAGTACAATTTCGTGCACCCAATTGTGTGGTCTCGGTCCAATTGCATCTGTTACGCACGAGTTGTTATTTCTCTTCCGCCCTTGATTAGCTTACACATCCTCTAATAGAATCATCCGCACAGTGCCATAGAAAATCACTTGGAATGCACGATTGTTATCGAAATCATCTCGAGGCGTATAGAGAACGATTGAATCAAATCATTATTTACTTACAGCAGTATTCCAATCTTTCGTATTCCACGGTACAATTGTGATTCACACGACTTCCTGAGATGTTTATTTGTTTGTCTATAGTTTCATTCTAAGGGAAAACATTTAGAATAAGAAAACGCATAAGAAATACGATATAGAAAGAATATGATAGTTCTGACGTAATAAAATTTTCGCTCAGAACTACAACGCAGCAAGAAAATACGCCTGAGAAGAGTATAGTTTACTTAACTGTATAAATATTTTTTTATATCCCGTAGCATTATAGCAAGCAGGGGACAATTCAAACAATAGGTCAAAGAAAATCTATTTCGTTGAGGTTTCCCCGATTATAAAAAATATCATTATTATTATTAAAAGACACATTATAGGCAATAATTGAAACATCGATACATTTTTTACAAATTTTCACAATGAAACATTAATGCTCCTATATAGTATACTACTTATTCTTCAAAAATTCTGTTTTGTGTTTTGTATTTTGGGTGCCGTTCATCATAAATTTGTTATAGGTTCCTGGTACATATTTATCTCAGCAATTTCGTCACGATTAAAATAGGAGATTTCGTTCTCTTAAAATAAAAATCACTGGTCGACATTCATCACTTTCTAAAGTCTTGAAAATCCGACACTAGAAAGTAAGATGTTGAAATTCGGCATATTATTCCATTCTGTTGTTTTACTCGTTTTTCGGAGAAACCGTCGCTGGTCTTCCTTTGTTTATGTCACTTCATTCCATAAACAGAATCTCCGATTGTTCTTCTTCGTCGTAGTGAAATTCCGGGCGTGGTGAGAGCACGCGTGCGCTTTCACTCTTCTCTCACAATACGGGTGTGGGTCTTGAAGAGAGAGATTTTGCGAAAAAGCTACTGAAGGAGAATTCCTCTAAGCGGGAATCATGACTAGGCAAAGATACGAATAACGTGAAATATCATCATCGAAATACAAATAGTATAATCATGTAAAATTTGGCATTCATGCTCGATGAATTCGATGTTATTGTCTAGCACTGACTATAATTAATTATCCATAGTTGGCTGTAATTAAATAATTGGGTGATACAAAATCCAGTGTCAGAAAAGGTATAGAGCAAACCTAGTATGATGGTATAGATTAAACGTGGTTATGGAAACATTGAATGCATTTGAATAATCATATATGGTTCTAGCTAAATTTTGATGAAATTAAATCGGATTGATTCTTCATCTCATCCTTTATATCCTTTTTATTTATCCGTTTTATGTGACTTGCAAATTGATGAATTCTATTTGAAGCTTCATTATATAGCTATATTGACCGAAATAGGGGCTCAATTTTATTACTTACAAAAGCCAAAATATTACACATTACTTAAAAATCACCACGGTAAGTAAGGGTAAAAAATGAGTAAGAATGGCTAAAAAATGATATCTACTCATAATTAAGAATGGGTAACAATAACATTTTGTGTTGTTTCTTTATCTTCTACACCTTTGCTGGAATTCACCGACAGAGTGAACCGAGAAAAAGTTTTCTAGAAGGTTACTGGAACCGAGAAAAATTTTCGTTAGCCAAAAAATATTTTTAAGAAGTTTTACGCGTCGTCTAAGTTATCATTGTAAAAATCATTTCAAGAGGCGTTAATGAATTTTTAACAAAATGGATGCTCCCTGAATCTCCGCTATTCTAAAACAATCAAACAAAACGTTTCGGTTTTAGAATTTTAATGTGAATACTCCCCTTAGCATTTTCTTTTAGTGAATATTTAAAATCACTCAATATAACTATTTAAAAGAAATTAATGATGTAAATCGAATTCGAACCTCAAATGAAAAGATTCCCTAATTTCTCTCGGAACATCGAGGGCACCCTCAACTGTACGCACTAATGTTTTGAGCGATTCGAAAAGGACTCGTCGCACCTGTTCGCCGGACTCATGCATCATCCCAGAAATACACACAATTCTATCGCCGCTTCGCTCACTGTCAACACACTTCGAGAGGATTAGCTGCATGGCATATATCGGCCACTCGACCCTGGCCTTCGCATTAGCATCCGCGAATCGAAACCATCGGAAGGCCGTCGACCTGAATGTACAGCAGTTTCTCTTTGATCTCCTCCGGAGAAATGAATCGTCCCGAGATAATTCTCGAAATGACAGGAGCGCCTCGGAGGAACGCGTCGAGGTGTCCGACGGGTTCCACTTATCTCTCGTCCGAATCGCGTTGGAGGGTAGCCAATAGGCTAAGGTGTCCGAGCATTCGAAATGCTCTCGCAATAAAGATCGGCATTTGAGGTAACGCGAGCACTTTACAAGGGAGTTGATCCACTTCGCTCGACCCAAGGTGGGCTATTTCGTGGTCGGTAGTTTTGGGGGTGTATAAAAGTCAGATTTAGTCTACCCGATGCTCTTCCGTGGACCACGCCTAAAATTTCTTAGTATCCCTCTCTTGTGTTTAGCCTGGAGGTTGGTCCGAACCCCAAAACCTCCACCTTCAGCTACCAAAAGGTTTGGAATGGGAATGCGGTTTACAAGGCAGGGTGAGGCGTGAGATCGTTTACCATTGCTTTCCTTAATGTGTCAGAATGCTGAGAATGGAAAACATGAACATAAATGCAGTACAATAGTCCTATGAATACATTTTATAGCATTCGAATAGGAGTGACCGGGATAAATGCCATTCCTCAACGCCATACAACTAAATAGTTTTCAGGCAGCAATGAGCAGTACTGAGACGAAAGTAAATAGATATCTATTTTCAAGTTTAGGATGTATACCTTTCTTTATAGTTTCATAGATATAGTTTAGAAAATTTTCTTACGACATTAAGATAATCCCAAAAGAGGTAACTTTTCATGAAGCGCTCAGTTCTCTCCAAAACTAGTTGCACAGTTTTCAATCTTAGCGTATCGTTAAAAATGACAATTCTGCAGACTTTAAGCTGCTTTCTTTTGATCTGAGGTTGTAGGTGTGACTACAGTGGACAATTTTATGACAGTGTTTACGAGTATTAAAAGGTTTTGGAACCGATTAAGAATAAAAAAATTTTAACGAAGGTCAGGACTAAAATGCGATCCTTCCGGCTGTGTACATACGTGATTCCGAAACGAATTATCTTTGCTAGCCTTCGGATCATTGGAATTAAATATTTATTAATAACGTAATTATTGGTTTATTTATGTCCTTTAGCCATTTATTATTGTTATTGTAACTGTGAACTTTTCAAAACGGAAGCATTCTCGGTAAAATTTGTTTCGCATGTCAATGCAATGGGGAAACTGAACATAACCCAACTGTCAAATAGTATTGTTATTGAAAATATTGTTAACATTTACTTACAATATGTGTATCTTCATACGAGGTTAGGTGGAAGAGAGGCCCACTCGGGCCTAACCTCGCCTAATAAAGGGTCCAATAATGATAATAATATTTTGTACGTAGCAATATGTGTACGATTTTGATGTATTTGTGCACAATGAATGGGCGCATCTAGAAATTTACCGAGAGAGGGAGGTTTATGGTAATTTCTTGCATACCTATCTTAAAGTAAAAGCAGCGCCTTAATTTTATGCAGTTAACTGTCAAATTTGCATGTTGTCGAAAAATCCAATAGATATGAAGTCGTTGTGGAAACCCTTTTCTATTAGTTTTTAGTTCGAGATCCTTGTTATGACTTAAGCAAAATGTTGCTTTGCAAAATTATCAAGGAGGGAACTTTCCTATAATTTCTCTGCTACACTCGCCATTGGCACAAGGAGCGTCTTATATGGATTGAACTTGAATGAAGTATCCTCTTGTCTGTGGAAACCACGCGTGTCTGCTTCTCTCTCTCCTTATCTCTTTGATTATTTCCTCAGCTACATCTCAGACTCTTTCTAGCACCTTGATGTATCCCCAGACTCCCTAGTTCTCTCCTAACTTCCAATCAATCCTCTCCATTTCACTCATCATCCTCGTAAATTCGATAGCTCATCCCCATTTATCTCTTTTGCCAAAGATATTATGCTACTTATTCGGTCGTAACGGAGAGCTGTTATCGTAATGGTCCCTTATTACGAGATGCCAGTGCGTACAGAGAGACCCCTCCGTAAAGAAGCCCTCCCCGGATGTACTGCTGAGGGCGGTAATGAATCCTTGACCTAATTACGCTCACCTCCGAGCAATCACCGAAGGAGAACCCGTTTTCCTAGTCGTGCAGGGAAGGGAGTAGTCTTCCGATGATGGAAAGGAAAATCCCCTTTGGATCGGATCACTTATCGCAGTTGTCACACTCGCTCTAGACTTTTACGGGCGTTGGCTCGCGGAAAGAGCAAGTAGCGGCTCGCATGCGCCTAAATTATGCAAATTGAGTCGCGCTTTGGTAATGATTACGCTTAGTTATCGCAGATAACTTAGTTACGTGGGTTTGTTTGCGTTTGTTCTCGTGTGGACAAGAAAGGCACGCGATCGGGTAGAATAAAGGGTTCTTTATTCTAGTGCGCGAGCGAACGTAGTTTTCGTGATATTCGAGAATTGATTCCAAATGTTTTGTGACGTATTTTTGCTTCAAGAGAGAGATACTGCTTCCTGCTTTTCGGAACGGCTCAAGAGGTCATATCGACTTAAATTTTTCTGCGAAAAGTTGAATAACTTTCTCCAGGATATTTACATATTGATGATGTTTACATTTATTTTCTGGAAAACTTTTCTTAGCGAGTATCTGAAATACATTGCAATTTGACTTTAATGCAAACTATGAGGACTTTTTTTAGTATGACTTAACTTTTCACCGTAATTACATTTTAAACACATGCCATGATACATATATCTAATTTGGTTTCAGTCATTCCGACTCCTAACCGAGCAAGAGAAATAGTACTGGTACAAATAACTCCAACGATTTAGTATTGCCCATTAATGCCCATTAAATATAAAATCCCAAACATTTAACCTATTGAAACCGACAATGATTACGGATAACTCGGTTATTCATGCTTCTAAGTATAGAATATAAAGAAATTAATTTTATAAATATTCCATCATTATCATAGATTAGAAGCAATTAAGAAACGTAGAGATGCTTACATTTTAGTTAATATCATGTCAAATATACTGGACATGGTTACAAGTTATCTGGCGTCTATTAGTTCTAGTTAAAATATCTCTAACCATTCTCGATGTCTGGATTTTGACGGCACTATACTTAAGAAACTCGCGAATCATCTTATTAGGTCTCGAATTTCTCCAATCCGAACTGCCAATTGAAATCTGGCGGAGCATCTCATAGCCTAAGGACGATTAATTGAATGATAGCTTTCGTTTCTAGCTTTTTATTGGAGTTGTTCCCATCAGAGGATCGATAAGGTGGTTATTCAAGCTGACAATTAATTTGGAAGGATTTCTATATAATTGCCTATCTAATCCATTCAAATTATACCGGAGAGTGGTACAATTTACTCTTTCATCCGAGAGCAGATGAACCGAAAATGAGTCTAGTTTCACGTCAAATTCGAACGAATCTAGATCTCGAGTTTGGATCTTTGACAGCCGGAGTTATCTTTATTTCTCGGACTGGAGGTCAATAAATTAGGCTCAGATGTTTCCGCTGTAAAACCTGTTTGTATGAATTTAATGATAATCCGATGCCTTTATAAATCACATCAGAGAGATTTCTTTCGGCAATTTGAGGGCTTTAGGAACATGGTCCAGTAATCTTATACTGAAAAATACATGTTTTAAAATTGGAATTACTCCACAAATGATAACATTATATCATGTTACGATTTCAAAGCATTCGTTTTCTTAATATCATAATTCAATACGAATTCTAAGCGTTGGTTTTCTATGTTAGAAAAGAGACAAAAGTATGAAAAATTTTCATTTCTATAAGGCATGAAATGAATGAAAAAACTATAAATTTTTCCTCCAATATTATTAAACTCCATGGCGTCAATTATTTTTTCTTTCTGTCTGTTACTACCTCATCACCTACAGTTTAAAGTAAAATTATCGAAGTGGTGTTATTGTTTATTAGAAAGCATGTAAATAATATATAGACTATAATAATATCCTTAATAAACTCTTTCTAGACCTGGTAAAGAAAATTTTGGAAAACCTAACAAGTTTTATACAAGACATAATTGATTAGATTCTATAAAGGATACCAAATCCATAATAAGAATAAGATTTCTATTTAACCCTTCCGGTATAATTTATTCTGCAACAATTCTCTACATTTCAATGAAAATCATAATCAGAGGTTTATCATAAAAAATAACATCTCAAAAGCTTTCAACGCAAATTAATAATAAGAAAGTCAGCCGCTTAATTGCTATGTTGGTAAATATCAGAAGTAATTTTCATAATTAATTTCAGCACTTTGAATATTAATGACTAGTTTCTAAATTATTTGCTAGAAAATTTCTAATTTTTCCCGTTACGGAACGAGAAATGATTTGAAACTTCGACGTCTCTCGCAGAAAAGACACGCAGAAAAACATAGATTTCGCAACATAAATAACGGGAAATGTCACCAAGGGAAAGTCCGACATTTGTTTCTAAAAGTAAAAGGCTAAATTTCTTCCGACGCATATTTCATTCCATAAGAAATTTCGGAGCCGATATTTCCGCCCGTCCGCCCACCGTCGCAGATGGCAACTTTGACGGAAAATAAAAGAAATCCATGTACCCGGATCTCGGTCAGAGAAAGTTTGGGACATTTCCATACGCCCGTTACGGCGCATCACTTTTTCCTTCTTGCCATCCAGATAAAGAGGAAATTGCCTCCCTGAAGACATCGTCTGCCTCCTCGTAACACATACCGTTAGATATGTTTTCTTAATTATTTGATTGTTTTCTTAATTATTTGGGGAATTTACAGGAAAAATTTCGCGCACAATACAATACGTTAATATGTTATATTGCTCGTTGAAATAATTTTTAATGAATTAATTAAAATTTACCGTTTTAATTTTTGAGATAATAGAATCTTTATTTTTTTAACAACAAATTTCATTAATGTACAGTATTTCCCTCATTACATTAAGCCCCATCTCATGATATGAATAAGCTCATTCGAATGTTGAATGAAAGTTTCGTAGGTTTTATCTGTGAAATATGGGATTCATTCTTTTGTGATGCTAATTCGTGACAGTTATTAGCAATAATATGTTTGAAATTTTATGAATTATAAATATTAATTTTTATAAAAGAAATTCGTACTTATCTAATTCAGTTTCTGAAGAACTTACGATTAATACGCATTTTCGGGTTTAATGAGGAAGTTGAAGTTTTTTATAAGAAAATTAAATTACACGCATGGAGATTATTTCGTAAAATAGGATAGGAATATTGCATAGACGCACGGTTATAATCTTTTAGAAATTTAACCCACGAAAGAAAATATAGCGAAAATTATGGTAGCAAGATAGATAAAATATTACTTGTTCATTGCATTACGAAATGTGTTTGAGTTGAGGAAAACTTCTACACTTCGTGATAGAAAAATATCTTGTAATTCCAGTAATTAAATAAAGTCTCTTATTATTATTATTGAATGGATTCATAGAGAATGTTGCCACAAACGCTCGTTGGATAGAATCATGTGAGATGGAATTTAAGTTAAATTAAGCAATGAAGGTTTTAGCATAAGCTTAAAACTGTAAAAATGTTAAAACAAAAGCCAGTAGAGTAATAACGATGTACACGTCATATTTATCTTAAAATTTAAGACATCGACGATATTTTTCTGTAGGTATTAGCCCGGCAGCTTTCTCTTAAGCTACTTATATTTTTTTGATTGTCGGTAAAAATTATCTTTTGATAAATATTTAAGTAAATAATTTCTTTATGCCAAGAAAATACTACAGTAAACAAAGAAATATGTAATGAATGCTTATCACCCCGGAAGTTTGCATAGATCTACTGAGCCATCAAAGTATTCTATTCCATTCAGCCAAATTTCGCTTTAATTCTAGTAAATTAAGCAAGCTAACCCTTATTCTCAAACCCTGTGATCAATAACCGCGGCAGGCGAACGCAAACAGGTCGTCGAATTATCTTCGCCTTCTCTCTTCCGGGAAATCCACGTTGGCACTCGGAATATATGCATTACGCATTCGCCACGGTGTGACTGGAATTTCGGAACAACTCGAAACCTCTTTCGAGAAATCGCGAAGAAATTGCGGATGTGTAAAAGATGTTTGAGACGCGTGCATCAAATCGAAGGCGTGGCCTTATTGCGTTGAACTTTCCCTTCGGCATGGGACTTCGCAGGGGAAGCGATTGTCTCCGTGCCAATTAAGCCGCGCGTGTCTTCCCGAGCAAAACAAAAGCGAATCTGGTTGCACTTTCTTGGTTCGCGATTCAATGGAAAGTGAACGTTTTGTCGCCACGCCAACAAAAGGACGCTTATCTTTGATTGTCTTCCTCCCTCACACTTTCGATTTTGCGACGGAGAGCAAAAGTTTTGCGGACTTCGCGGAGAATTTACCGCGGATATCCATTATG
Source organism: Pachydiplax longipennis (assembly GCA_036926295.1). NCBI lineage: Eukaryota > Metazoa > Arthropoda > Insecta > Odonata > Libellulidae > Pachydiplax > Pachydiplax longipennis. The sequence goes on along the minus strand of JAVFKF010000009.1, from coordinate 37,072,787 downwards.
TTTCGCTGGCGGAGTCTATGCCGCGTGTGGCATGCGAAATGCACGAGAGTGAGCATAAATTAATCAGGATTAAGAAAACGGGATGGAGATGAATGTCCTCAGAATGCCGGGACGGTCGGCTTTTAGCCTGACTCCACGATGAAATCTCAGATTTGAGTCGTGGAAAGTGGCGTTGATGTATGAGTGTTCCTTCTACGCCGGTGTATCCCGCAAGATTCTTGTGTATACACTCGGGAGCTTTTAGAATTAGTTGGGTTTTTATGTTGGTGTATCGAATTCTTCTCTTTTTCCTTCTCTTTTTCAAAGTTGAGGAAGCAGCATAGTTATGTTAAGGAATATCTGATTCAAATTTGACCATTCTTCAATAGTCGGTAATGTAGGCATTTCATTTAGTATGGTGTACTGAGGATTATTTGCGAGAATGATACTGTTCTACATCTACATATGTACCCTGCAAGCCGCCTTTCGGCGTGTGGCAGGGGGTGAAATTTATAGATGTGGAGGGCTGCAGTCAACCAATCTACGGATTGAATGACCTATGATGATGATTATAGAATTTAAGATAGTTTTACTCCTAAAAATAAAATAAGTCTGTTTATTACGTTTGCTTTTAGAGAAAATGTTATTTATAGATCTCTCGCATTTATAATAGATGTGGTGTATTGAAGGCTATTTGCGAGAATAGTGTTACTGTTATTACGCAATTGAATAAGGTCGTACTCGTAAAAATAAAATAAAATCCGTTTAATGCGTTTGCTTTTAGAGACAATCTTATGGCCTTCTTTTACAATTCTTCTGGCTACTGCAGAAGACTAGAAAAATGAAGGAAAAGAACGCTGACGCTATTCGCTTCAAAATTCCATTTTCGTCTTAACCCGTTCAAGATGCCGACGCGATTCATAGAAAGAGATTAACTTTGCAGAAGACACGATCAGGAATATAATAGCGACTTTATTATCTGACGCAGATTTTAATGATCATCTGCCTCATTATTTCATTATTCTTCCCGAAAATTTATTTTCCCGGACATGAAAATTATTTGGCCTTATAAAAAAAAAATTGCGGTGATGTGTATAAATCACTCTTTTTATTCCCTTTTTCTAAGATTTCTGTATTATCTCTTCCAACTTCAAGAGAGTTCCTTTCTAGATCGAATCTTCCGCGCTGAATGTTGCGTTTTTAATGCTTTTTTGAACACGATGAAAATGCAATGAGTTTAAAAAAGGAGAAGTTATTCGTCCTTTAAGTGTTCTCGAAACAGTATCCGATTACTCACCGCATGTTCTATTCCCATTACGATCTTCATAGCGCATTCGGTCTCCCAACACTATTTTATACGACCAACATAGACACCATTACGTTATCAATACGACTCCGGGAAAATACGTGGGAGGAACTACACGGGATGGCACGATCCCCATCTGCTTCCCAAGGAGACTTTTGATGCCGAGATGTGTTCTACCATCTCCGAGTAATGACTGTGTCGGTCAAGTACAACGCCCTCTTCCCCTTCTTCATCTACTGTCTCTGTAATCCATCACGACCCCTCCGGCACTTTCTCCTTCCAGCATTCCTCCTTTGCCATTTGTTTCCTTCCTCCCCTCTAATGCGTTGCCCATCAAGGCAGCTCCATGACCCGCAGTCATTGCCACCGGACGCTGGCGCCAGAGCCGTGGGCATCCATCGAAGAGCGAGTTGACGGCGATACGAACAATCAGCGCTGAATTAGCGGACTTCGTTAACCACGCTCGTTAATAAAACGGGATGGAAATTTTTCCCCGGAGGATTTATCGACGAATCTTCATAAAAGGTTCTCGGCTTTGATAGTCTGTGGCTTCTGTGTTTGGAGCATTAATGGATCGGCGGTTTAGTTTAGTGGAAACTGATGGAGGGAAGGCACCTCGATGTTGATTTGGGTGTCGCCTGGATGTGTATGGAGGGATTAAAATGAAATGGAGCGTCAAATTAAACTTCTTCGTCCAAAGTCTCATTTTAAAGGAAAAGTTTCCGAGGAGAAAATGTTATTCATTACGAAACTGAGCGAAATCAACACGCAGAAATTTACCGAAGTTTTATATAGGGTGCTAAATTTTGAGAACTCAAAAAGTAGAATTTTAAAAATTTCTTTATTGCTTATTTTCATTATTTTATATACATTGTACGGGAATCTTTGGAAAATAGGAGATTAAATTTTAGGTGAACTTGTTCCAAAAATCAGACGTAATAAGTTCTCAGAAGACGAACTTGATATTGTGCGCACACGTGGTCATCTGCTTAGAAATTGCAAGAAAAATTAGTTACAGTAACAAGGCGCTTCAGAGATAACGCAGACTATAAGCAAAACTAACAGATAAAAGTAATTAATGCATGGAGTATGCACGCCTTAGTTCTAAATTTGCTGGGTACATGTTTGTGGCATTATTCATCAAAAATTATGATTAGTTCCAATCTAAGTATGAATTTGCAACTTGTCTCAAACTTCCTGTGGATAGTATAACATAATATCTTCATTTAAAGTGATAATGACAAAAAATTACAGAACCCTTTCAATTATGTCATGAGAAGTACTCCTATTTTATGATTTCTTGATTCTGTTATTTTTAAATCAAAGACATGAATAAGAAATAAAATAAATATGGCGTTTTTATGTTTATTATGTGCGCGCTTTATATAAAGCAGAAAAGAAATCTCCATCTCTTTTCAAATATCGGTAAGATTTAATAGTTTAATTTCTCATGGGAATGGTCTTCATAGAAACTCATTTAATGTAACGATACGTAGATATCTATCTAAGATTCTATTCTAATGTAACGATATGTAAATATTGCTATCTCTTTCTGTATCGTTTAAGTAGAAATGTATATGAATGATAATTTCTGTCATTACGAAAGATTGAAATCAATCGTAATTATTTCAAAGGGATTAAGTTCGTGTAGCTATTATCCAAATGTCCACTTTAATTATTGAATCCAATCCGTCATAATTAATACTCCTTTCACCCATCAGTTTGCTAACCGAAGGGAATTAAGTCTTAATCGAAAAAGGAAAGGTAATGTCTTCGATCATCAATTGATGCTTAAGCTTTAAGTACTTTTCAATGAGCCTGGATTTTGAATTTCATGTTCAAAATCATCTTAGCTCTATTTTAAGGTTACCAAAAATCTCCCATAATGCGTGGCTCCCTTTATCACACAGCTTCAGGATATTCAATCAGGATTTGAGGATTAACTCGTTAACATAGTCATTGGATGGTAGTAACGAGTACTTAGCCGCCTTTTATTTTGTAGTTAATTGGCTTCTTTGCAAAATTTATTGAATGTCTTTGTTTTATTTTTCTTCATGAATCGTTACGTATTAATAATAAACCTTTTCGTTTGGATTTTGACAATCTTAGTTGTAGATTAGGTGTACTTTATGAAATTGAAGTAACTCCGGTGCGCCGAAATGCCTCAAGATGTTGAAGATATCTTGATTTACACCCCGCTAAGGCTTCACTCGAAATTATCCTTTCATCTACTTTTAATTAAAGTTAGGTATATTTTGCTTTCCTTTCATCACACTTTCATCATCTCATTTAAATATCGAGTTATGATTAAGTGCTTGGGCACCAAGGCATGTAGAGTTTGAGATAAGTTAAATTATCCTGCATCTCGCCGAATCGTATCAGAAAATGGCTCTTTTACTCCCGTACCATCGACATAAAATACCCGACGTTTATAAGTTTCCTTTGCGTCTCTCTCCAGATCCCATGAAAATTCAGATCACCAATTTCCGTTCGAAATTCCCGGAATAATTTACCACCGTATTCTTCCGCTCGATTCTTCGGATTCTGGCAAATATTCGATAACTGCCCCACTCGTTCTAAAAGTCGTTCGCAAATTATCCCCCGTATTTTCCCTCCTCCACACACACATTTCCGCGAAATAATTTATCTCCTGCCCTTATTCACTTAGAGTGAAAAAGGGAGGACGCATTTGCGCCGTCATTTTTTTCCGCAATTTTTTTCGCCTTTGCGCGTAATCTCCCTCCCAGGAGCAATGCGCTCCTGCCACGTCACGTTCCCATCCGATGGGACATTCCAATGCTCTTCTATGCTAGCGGAGTGGTGTGGGGTGAGAATGGGATTGGAGGGAATGTCGGGATGGAGAGTGAGCAATTTTCTGCCCATCTACCATGCCGCATTCGCTTGTCTCGTCATATGTTCTTTTCTGGGACAAAAGGGCTGAAAGGAGAGAGATGGACGCAGGAAAACCATTCTCACGATAAATGAGCTCTTCAAGAGGAATGGAAATTTTCTCATAACGGAGGTTTTTTTACGGGGTTTTATCAGAGGGGATTTTTAATCTGATTTAATGAGTTTGGTTTTTCTTCGGGTTTGATCGGAGTAGTTGAAGTTGGATGTTTGAAAGGGCTTGTTTAAATTGGCATCCGTGTGGTTTTCGCTGAATGTTTCTGTCGTCATTGAAGAAAAGTAACTAATGGATGAACTTTATCTATGCATTGATTTGGTGAAGGCCATCTCATTAGGATAGGAGAGCGGAAATATGCCTTTATTCGAAATTTCCTAGGTGAAAATACTTCATAATTTTTCATAACATCTTCCAGTAGCGATGTACTCGTATGTATACCGTACGATTTTGTAGGGATACTATGAAATCGAGATGCATACTTTGTATATATTAAGATATTTTTCATTATTGCGATCGTAGATTTTGATCATTGAATTTTGTGACTATCTAAAAGTTCAATTTTATAATGTAGAAAGAATCACAATTTATTTCCTCTTGAATGCTTGAAAATTCAATTAAGCTGTTATTATTTTGAGATATAATTTTGGAACAGAGTGTTGCAGGCCTATGATTTTGCATAAAGCGTAAGAATGCATAACTCAGATTTTTCGCAATAAATGAATAGGTTTTAGTATGAGATGACCAGTTGACGACATTCATTGAAATATTATCGTAGATATCGAATTATTAAATGAAATCTTAGTTTTTAAAAACGGTGTAATTTATATTCACTGAGTTAAATTATATAACAGTATGATCTTTACAGAAAGTTTGAACACGTTAGATCAAACGTATTTTTATGCAAGTTATTTATATTTTCTCAGCTCAGAATTCTTAGTAGTTCTTTGGTAGTTTTTTATTTATATATTTAAAATGTGAAGCTAAGGGAAACTAGTTAGACCTTTGAAAAATTTCTTGAAAAAATTTCTTGGGAAAATTTTTAAATAGCTACGATGAAAGGAAACGTTCATGCAAATAAAACTTGCTCTGGGTCCGGTACGATTTTTTACATAGGATAACTGAAAAAAGGCGATTTTGCCGTTGGGTTCCAGTGGAAAAACCTCCTCGGGGACCTTCTCCCAAGCATTCTTTATATCGTTCAATAGCAATTTCTTCCCAAATTTTTGCCGATAGCACCATGTGTTTTGCGGGCCGAATTTTTTTTATCCCCCTTTCCGGCCTCCATTCTCCAAAAAACAATTCAGAGCCGACCTTGGCCCAGTGCCGCCGAAATTTCATAAGCCGTTACTTCTGCCATTCATTTCCAAACCTCAAGTGCCAGTGGACTCGAAAGAGGGAAAGAGACACAATCTTCGCACGGAACGAATTTGTCACGCCCACTTTGAACCAAATATTTTTTTCCCCACGAAAATTTTCCTGACTCCATTTTCGAGCTAGGAGAGGCAATCTTCTCTAAGAGACCTTTTTGCCCGCTTTTTTTTTGGACTGTTTGGATTAGGATTACGGGTGTGAAATTCCTATCGATCTTCCCCGGGCGGCGTTTTTGAATTTGGGTCAAGAAACTTCGCATTTCTCCGGTGGGCGTGTGCTCATGAGGTGCGAGGTTAGAATCATCTCCCCCATCGCGATCCGCCTGCACGTTGTTAAGGTACCATGGAGGAGATTTGCGTTGCAAATTTCTTCGCCGGTTCCTCCCATTCGGACCGAAAAGGGATTTATTTGGCGAACCCGAAGATATAGGCGTAGGTCTGCACTCACCCATGACTAATCCCGTTGGCCGCTCCGATTCTGCACCATCCTGAAGTCTGTTTCCTTTTGCTCTGGGTCGGGTCTCTGATCCCTCTGCCGGATATAAAAAGGAAGGCTAAATTATATGGTGAAAAGACATTGGATAATTCATTAGCAAAACGCAGGAGATAATTCTAGTTGGGCTGTTATTTATGGGAAAACATCGCGAATCGAACGGAGAGGTTGGGGTAGAAGCCTTTTATGGTGGCAGAAAAAGTTATGGGAAATGTCTATGATGTTTTTTATCCGGAATTAGGCCTGATAGATGGAAATTTAAGTCCCTAAATTTTCTTGCTGTGGAGGCATTAATTATTACCATTAAAATATAAGATGGACATCCCCGTAGTCTTAGTTAATGTAGGTTATATTTACGTTATTTTTTCCTATATTCCATATTTAGAACTGGTGTTTTCGTTGATTTATTTTCTTTCTCTTTTTCCCCCGAGAATACTTGTAACACATATTCTCTGTAAAATTTATTTATGATTTTTTTTTGCTTAAATAGGATACTTTATTTATTATTATTTTATAAGATAAATAAAGAGGGAACTACTAGAGCAACGATAACACTACTATTAAACTACCACTAAAGCTACTACTTAAGTACACCTAAAACTAGAAATTAACTACAACTAAAGATACCAATAAAAAACAGCTAAAGCTACTACTAAACCAACAAATGACGAATAAAAGTAAATAACTGAATTTTTAGTTTCGCATTCTATGAATAGAACTGTTGCTGATCTTGAAGATCTTGCTTTTGTACCTGATTTATGCCTTCCGTTTTCACATGCTCAAAGCGTGAAAGATTCACATGAATTTCCAAGGCAGCGTTCAGTAAATGCTAGAGGGAACTATGCATAGAAAGTGACGATGGTTTCGGGAAAAAAGTTGAAGGTAAGCGCGTCAAATATGTATCTCAATTTATCTTTTGTTGGGACAGATTTTCTTTACAATAACTTTTGGGAAATAAATGTATTTGGTCGCAAAAGTGATGAAGCGCTAAAAAGTCGTTTAATAATAAAAGTCACTTAACGGTAAATAATCTCCAAATGTAGTGCTTCAATTAGGATCAAAATATATATTATATTCTTATATTTATTTTACAAATTATGCTTATTTTTCGAAAGAAATGCACAAGAATGAAACAGTCGTTAAAATATTAGCATGACAGCGGTTTTTCAGAAGGAAAAACAAGAACGAAAATTTGAGCAGTTAGTCATACGATTAAATTGTTTTATTCATAAGTAAATATTTAATATTGAATAATAATAAATAATAATATTAATAAAATAATAAATTAATATAAGCAATGTTTATATTCATTGATTCTTCCTTGGTAACGTGGATATCAACCCTCATTACTTATAATTCATTGATATCGTACCACGCTCATAATTTTCTTCATTGTCTCTTCGCTTTAGTTTCTGCGAGAAATAATATCCTGCTCGAGAATTTAGAAACGTATAGGACAGTTAATGGCCATTACTCCGGTCAGTTCTCCAGAACTGCAGCATATAAAACGCCGTTACCGGCACACCACCGTTTCTTCGATCCTCTCAAACAATTCCATCGAACACTCAACTCCTTATCCTAGGTAGGGAAATCCCTCTCGTCGCAAAACAGAAAGTCTCCATGCACACCCGGATGTGCAAAAGCGAGAGGAACAATGAGCCTTTGTTAACATCCGTCGCCACTCTCACTCCATTGTTGCGTTTTTTATGCCCTTCGCGACAAGATGCTCGAACGCTGTGCAACGGTGTCTTACCGCTTCGTACACGCATTGCTGAGCGGCGAAATTGGTCTGTTAAAGGATTGGGAAAATGTCCTTTTCTACCAAATCCGAGGGTTTTTTGTATGAATAGAATGGCTTTTCCCTCACAATGCGGAAGGAAAAGGCGGAACAGCGGAGAAAGGAAAAAAGGAAGCGCGTAGGAATTGCGGATTTCTGCAATTAAACGAGGCGATTGCACGTTGGACAATCTGGGGAAAGTGCGTTCGTAATCGAAAGGAGAGGAGGAAATTTCATTTTCCTAGAGAACAATAAAGGTCTGTGACTTTATAATGGAGAGTAATTATTACAAATGTTACATTACAAGGTCCGTGGTAGTAGGTGTTCTGAAATCTTTGAGGTAAATGTGCTCGTTACCAAGGTAAATTCCGTAAGTTTAGGTTTTACTTTCTGGAAATGCACAGAAATGTGAAAAACAGTTTTATTTAAACAGATAAGAACAAATATTTTCCGATTCTTTTTCCGAAGCTGCCAAAACCGGTCGAATTTTAGAGTTGTTGTGGAGGCGCGGTAGATATTATATTATTAGTATGTTTGTACTATTCCAAGTAAAACCAATATCTCGCGTTGCCTATTATATATAAGTTATATATAAGTTTGTGTTTATGAAGAATAATGACGAAATAATTTTACCACTTACTAAAAGCAATTCCTTTCAGCTGGTAATATTTTAGTTTTCTACCGTAGACCTATTCAATACTGCTTTGTAATCTTTTTTCTAATCTTTTCCTATGCACGAAATTTCCAGTCTAGATGATATTTATTGACTGATAATGTTAGACATAACTGACGAATATAGATATATTATTATTTTATTTCTGCCATTTTAGCAATGGGTGAATAATATTTATGGAAATATTGGCGGCATATTTTATTGAAATATGTCAAATTTTGGTTTCTTTTGTTACCTCATGAAACTGATTTATTTAATTTCGTAATAACACCAAAAAATTGTATCGCATTTATTCATGCAAGACCAGAGTTTTGTTTCTCTATATCTTAACAACTGGAAGAAAGCGAGAAAATATTACAAGTTTTATTATCAAAGGGCTACTTGTTAATGCTGTTCCATTCAATTTATAGACAATCGACCGAAAGATGACTGCTTCGCATTCTTTAGCTTCTTCCTTAGTTACGCAGATGCTGAACTTGCATCAGTGGTGCGGGAGAGTAATGGAGGTTTCTCAGTTTTTACTCCAATCTCTATTTCATCTCAAATATATTTCATCTCATCTTAAAACGCAAAAAATATCAATAAGCAGTATACCTATCTGTAGGGAGAGTTTCCTGATTTCGAAGCGATTCTCTCTGACATTTCGAATGACTAATAAAAGGACAGAGAGGTATAATAAGAATGTTTCATACTACCTTTTGATATTTATTCTTCGCAAACGAACTGAGAGGTAATTATTGACTCGCAGAATAGAATTTCCTAGCTGACTCACACAAGTAAGTTTTTGTGTATATTCAGCAAACGGCACTTGAAATGAAAATGGGTAAAAGTAAACAATTCGATGTCGGAAGCAAAGAGTTAAAACTACTGAGGCTATCGCATAAAATTCATATTTCTATGACTCACATAAGTAAGTTTTTGTGTATAATCAGCGAACGGTACTTGAAATAAAAGCAGGGAAAAGTAAATAATTATCGTATCTCTATCTATATATCTCCATCGTAAGCAAAAGAATTAAAGCTTTCGCATAAAATTCATACATACATAGAAGCGAGATCTATTTCGAGAGAAAACGGGCTGGAGAGCATGCGGTTATAACATGGGAGAAAAGCTTCTGGTGACACAGGCCTTGGGACATGAATGATAACCATCTTCCCAGACAGGGAAGCTTGTTAAAACTCAGCGGACGTCCGTTACGAATGGAATTAAAAGATCGTTACAACGAAATCATAATCACGCGACCAAAAAGAAATTAAAAAGTATGAGAAGTTTGCGGCACATACGCTAACGATCGTTATGGCCTGCAAGTCGTTAGAAAGGACTCTCGATGAATGGGATGGATGCGAGCAAAAAGTGAGTTTTTTCCTCTGCGGACACCATTGAAAAGAATGTTAGCTAATGAGGCTATTCACGCGGCTTAAATGTAATATTTACATCACTCGTAGGTTTTCAACATTAAGGTAACGTTTCGGTAGGCGTAGCGGGATTTAAATTAAAATGCCAAATGAAAATCATCACGGAGGAAAAAAAAGTAATTAGGTCAGCACGCTCTCAAAGTTTTTTCGGTACCTTTTAGTTAATCCCACCCTTTTTCCGTAATGTTTTTGTTTACTGAGGTTTTTATATGCTAACTTTATTAACTGGCATCGTTTTAATCCTTAATTATAGCGTTTAATGTGTAAAAATTTCATCATCATGGCATCAGGGCGATTAAAATTTCTTTATCACAATATTCATGTACGTCTCCACTTTTATTTATTTATTTTCAACCTCTGTTGGTGAAATTTAATAGGTTTTCCATAAAGCAGTAAAGGTCTTTATGCAATCGTTATAATTATGTAATATCTGATAATGTATGAGATTTTAGTTTAAAGTCATGTGAAAATTTTAACTGTTAAAGATAATTGAGGATAATAATAACTGTAAAGAAGTTGAGATAATTTAAAAATGGATTATGCAAAATTGAGCATCGTTGAAACACCAATAAAGAAGAAATATTCTCATGTAAGTCTTGTTTTAGTCCTGAAATCGTCATTTTACCAGACATTTTTTACTTTCTCGTATTTCTTTGCTTGCGATTGAAAGGAAAAAAAACTGAATAATTGTGAATACTTAATGTCTTTTCAAATTGCAGGAGTTTGATGAATCATGGTGTGAATTATCAGTATATTTATTTTATAATATTCTAATCAATACAACAGTCAACAACAAAAATAAAAGATTTTCAGAAACGATAAATAAGATATACGGTAAAGTTCACAGCTTTGGCTCTAATTCACGAAATTCATTAAAAAGCTCGCTCCACTTGGAGAATTACCTTGCACCATTCTCCGTCCCACTTGTGTTTATTCAAGTGTAAAATACGTTATCGCGGTCGAACTTGCCTGCAAGTCCCATCTCCAGAAAACGAGCTCATAAATAAGATATTTGCGGTCGCAGAACTTTAAGCCCAGGTTCTGAAGCGCATACTTAATGTGGTTTGCCTTTGTTAATTTTGTATATGAATCCGAGAATGCATTATCATCATAGCTACCTCTCTCTCCGTTCCAAAGGTCATTGTAACATCGCAGTATTAATTTAAACGAGAAAACGGCTTAATAAGTGGTGTGGTAGAGGGGAGGGGATACAAGAATGAGATAGCTGTCGCATAGTCTTTGCACTTGTTCAGGAAGAAAAGCGCAGAGGTGAAGGCCACCCATTGAAGTATGTAATTGGAGAGATTAGAATCTAGGATGAGGAAGTGTTTACGTGAAACTTTCCTTTCTCTGAGACACTTTCTGAACTTTAGGCCCCTCTCGGGTAAGATTTGAAATTTTCTGAATGGCACGAAATCAACAATTACTTAGTGAGGTTACATGTTTTCTGAGCTGATTTGCGGTGGCGATCAAGATGCCAGAGGGACGAAAATCGGGATGAAGATTCTTTCAGAGATCTGTTCGTTTCAGATTTATGCAGCTGAGATTGTGTGAAAATTATAAAGTGGTGAAGTTAATAAATTATTACTTCGAATAATCTATGAATGCGTGTTACATATATACCATTTGTAGTCGAGTCCCATTAACGTGCTCTTTCATAAAATTACATTATATTACGTATGGAATAACTAATTGATAGTTAATATCGGAAAATTATTCTTAAGAAAAATTTATCTTAAATATTAAATTATTACCATGATGCTTTTATCTATCCTTCCCATCTTATATTTTTTACATTCTAATTTATATTTCGACTGAATTTCCTGTTTTACTTAGATCCATCCCATGAACGCTTAAACTTGAAATGTTCTTCAGCAATTAAGATTTTTAAATAAATACTTTGGTTTAGTAGTCAGCCAAGAATGGAATCGATTATGTATAGAAAGGTTATTCGATTAGATACTGTTGAGTAAACGTTTTAATATGATTAATAAGGGGTAAATCCCCTACCTTAATAAATGTATTTACCCTCTTTAAATAAGCCGTGTCTCTAGTTCCGGTCTGCTTTGAACACCTAAAACTATGAACCATCTGCAAATATAGTTAACAGTTAACAGCTCCAGAAAAACTCACGGACAACATTCACGAAGAAAAACGATCTTGAAAACATTGACATAAGGCCGCTTTGCGTAACAACAGATAGTATTGTAAGGCCTTTCGGCCGCAGCAGTAACAAAGCCACTCTCGGCGTACATCCATCCTCTTACATTGTAAACATCTTGTCAACTTATGTGGTTCGGAGCGACGTCTCAGTCAAACAAGGAGCCTTTCATGGGGTGGAATAGATAGGAAGAGATGCGGACATATATGTATATGGGAGCATATTTCTTCCTTTTTCCGCCCCGTTCGTTTGCGAGGGAGGGAGCCGAAGGCGGTGCCGAGACAAGGCGCACTAAATCACGCAGACACTCCGCGCTCGCAAGACGCCTTGTTAATCATAAACGTCCGCTTCGGAAAGGGTTTCGAATGGGTGACTTCAATGCTCGGGTCGCGCGGCACTATGAGGCCGCGGTACAAGGGCAGCGTTTCATCGCCGTCTGACAAAGTTGCATGCAGATATGGTTCTGTCTGCTTTCTCTCGAGATGGGCTTATTTATACGTGAGGAAGGGTCGTTTATTTTTTTCGACCCCTCGTCTCCGAGATGTTTATCTGTATCCTGCCGATTTGGCGATAGCGCCACCTCCGTTAGTTATAGCGGTGGAGGTAGTTTCGTTTTATTGCGGGTCGCGGTTCCTTTTCCTCTTAATCATACCTGGAGAGTAACGTTTGTTGCGGATGGAGTAATAAATGAAGATCACTTTTGTTGAGATGAGTGTACTATAAATATTTAATATATTTAACCATATTTTCAAACACCACAGTGTTAATTATATTATTCTTGATATTATAATGATTAAAATTGTAATTTTTTAATTACAATTATTATAATTATGATTATTGCATATTTCAGGAATCAGTCTATTAATTTTACTTGATTTTCCTCTAATGGTTCCTTTTAATTCATAATTTAATATTCAATTTATGATCATAGAAAGGTTCAATTCAAACGTTCATTATTGGTCAATTGCCGATCAAGTATGGATTTGACCATGCCATTTGGTTTTATCTCCACTGTTTCTGAAATTAAAATTTAACTCGCAAAAATAATTTGTAAATTAAACTGTTGTAAGACAATTCCGATAAAAACGATGTAGTTTTGCAAAAGTATTATCGAACATGAATATGCAACGTAGGCCTCTCAAGATGATTTCGGATCAAGATTTGAAAACATTCAGACTCAACTTATCAAAATGTTTTATATAGATTATTTAAAGTCGTTTAACATATTTTACTTTTGAATGGCTAAGTTTTGAAGAAACTCACTAGTTAACTTAAAATCTGTAGCCTTAGTAAAAAATTTACATAACTCTTATTTAGTGAACACCTTTTTTTTCCTTCACAATTATTCTGTCTGGGTCTGAATAATTTTTATGATTTCTAGGATCTATATAAAAATTTTATTTATTAGAACGTTATGAGAACGACATTTTTTATTCGAAAAACACGATTTGATGTTGACGAAATAACAATATTTAGAAATTTATAAGCTTTGGAAACAGTCAGTTTTGTTGGATATATTTTATCATTTTAGGTGCTATTTATAGTTTTTCGTAATTCGATACACTGTACATATCCTTCTTTGGTATTATCAAAAACTTACACAATCTGGAAAATGTTTTACTATGCTTAATAGTTAAAAAATAGCGATTTTCGCCTTGTATGTTCACTATCGCTAAAATACAATAAATTTTGAGTTGAAGACTAAAAATCCTTTTGAATATAATTTGTGGGATGAATTCAGATAATGAGATACTGTAGATCTTCAAACTGTTGGAAATTCCCCAGTGAGTGGAGCATCATCTGGCGAGAAAGCAACACTGAGCTGGGGTCACAACAGAAACCTTTCGAAAAATTAAGGAGAAATTAATTCACTGAAGAAAATGGCGATTCTTGTAGTAGTAATTTTTGAAAATTGCTTTGACGTCTACTGTCATTTTACACGTGAGCACCCACCAGCCCGGGATTGTTCTCCCCAAGCACGGATGCTTTTCCCACTTGACTAGCAGGTGTCCCTGGTGATTCTTCCTGAATGGAAACCCATTGAGGGTCTCATACTTATCAACCGAAAGGATTTCTGCCACCCATTCCTTATTCGGTACATTTCTTCCACGAGAGACTTCGATGCTCGATTAATCCGCCCGCATAATGTTCAATAAAAATCAACCGAACTTGAAATAAGGAGGTTATGTGTATAAATGACCGAGATACACAGGCCACACGTCCTATTGCACCTCGAAATAGTTAGGTGGCCTACTTAATCGGTTCAAAGAGAGAGAGAGGAGGAAAGATGGTGGAGGTGGTCAGCTGAGAGATGACCGATACCGCGGGTGATTCCGAGACTCGAACTAGGTCGTCTCCGGATGGAATCCCATAAGATTAGCGAGACAAGAGAGCAAAGAATTCCGTCTGGGTGTGCGATCTAGACGCGGAATCTTCACGCCTATTGGACGCAATGCGTGAATAGGTGATAAGCGGTGTTATTGAGCCGACGTATAATACAGGTTTCCGCGACATGTGTGAGCATGCGACTTTCTAACCTCTAAAACATGAGAATGCAGTTTAGATAATGACGGTAACGGGGTTCAATTTGCTTTGTAACCGATGAAACCAGGGCGAATCGAAGGAAACATACTTTCACACTTTCCGCACGTTGCTTCGCACGGATTTTTGCTGATGCTTTGCGCTGATTCTCTGCCAATAGATAAGGTCTTTATTACTATAATTTAAGCGTTTTCTGTGAAGTATTCAGTCCAAAACCTAGTTTGGAGAATGAAATCCCCGCTATTAGTGACCGAAGTCCATGGAGGAGAATGAAATTTCCACTGAGTACTCGAAGAGGTGGTTAAAATGCATCTTTCTACATACATCAGTGTCTATTTATTATCAAAGCCATGAGAAAGATGAATAAAGTGAATGAAAAATATACCTTCCTCTATTTACACTGAAGGAAGAATACAAAATATTCAATTTATCAAGATTATATATTACGAGTATTTATAGAATATTAATATTTGTTCGCAAATACATTCAAAAGTACCGTGCGGCCCATTTTAGAGTTTTTAAAAAATGGCCACTTATTAAGAAATATTTCTCCATATGTTTTTGTCTTTAACATTTCCTCCGTTTGAGAAATACGTAAATTTTCTGCCAAATTTTGTTATATTTCGGCTATTTTGCTCCTTTTTCGTCAATATAGCCTCTATGAAATTTTTATCTTCACGGTTATGATTATTACATTATTATTAAAATTAAGACATGCCAATTAAAGTTCCCAGATTTGCAAATATCTACGACTTCTTTAAACTTCTTTCGCTTTCAGGCATTAGAAGTCAGTTTCTTGTGGTGCAAGCAAAAATGTTTGATGGAGAGTTTAATCAGTCTCAATTTATCCCTACTTTCAAAATTACGTGAGAATTCCGTGCTCATAGCTTTTAACACGCAATACGCGATCTAAATATTCATAATTACCCGTGCCCCGAAGACAAAACAAACAAGATCGGAAGAACAGCTGTCGTCCATAGACGAAAGCACCAAAGGAATGAAAATAACATTTTTTGCTATGGGGAAAATGCGCCATTTCCGGTTATATAATATTTAAGAATTTCTCGTGAGCAGGTGTTGAGTTTCTATTTGCGCTCAAGCTCCAGTAAATCTTAGATTTCCGGCAACATTGGTTATTTTTTGTTCGCGTTTCTATTCCGAAACAAGAGAAACCTCGAAGTCGGAGAATTTCTCCTCGTGTTTCTCATCAATGCATTCGAAGCGCACGGATGTTTCTCCGCTCCCATAACAATGTTTGCCATCCGCAAAACCAACGAACTAAGCAGACACAACTCAAAACGCGGCGCGAAAACAAATAAATAACGGAGGGCGAACTCGAGTCGGGCAATCATGAAAACATCGCCGACAAAAAGCTGCGAGGAAATAGGGGGAGAAAAAAGGACACATTTCGTTAGCTGGGGAACATTTTTCAGTGTTCGAGTCGTTGATCCGAGACGCTTATATTATACCGTTCCATTGAGGTCCCACTTGGCGGACATAATGGAAAATTGCGAGGAACGCGATTAAAAAAATGGTAAATAATACGGCTTCACAAAGGCGATACTTTCCGACTTCATCCATGTTTCTTTCTCTCTCTCTCTTTATCGCTCATATCTGAACTTCCTTCTTTACATACACCAATTTCCGATTCATGCTCTCCTTACCTAATGTTTAATTATCTGCGTCCATGGACCCTTTCTCTCTTTGATTTATCATTTTAATGTTTGAATTTTATTTGATTTCGGTGAATTACTCAGCCTCAAACCCCTATCCCAACGCTACTGACTACGTCACTACTGATGACCTAAGGGGAAATGAGGCTTACAGACAAGATGAGGAGTGAGGTAATTTTCATCTGCTGTTGTCAGAGAATTCTACCAGTGGAACCAGACAACGATAGTGCATTCATTAAGTAGTTACTTGGATGAAGACCATTATTCATAAGACAGCACCTTTTATATCCTGACAACTTGTGTGAGTAAGTGAATGAAAGATAAATTTATCTCTACCGTCAACCAGTTATTCCATTCATCAACGTAGGGTAGCAAGAATTATTATGATGCATATTCATTTTAATTTTGACATAACGCATTACCCCATTTTTCACTTTAGGTATCACTCTCGTTTTTTAGTTTGTTCGATATTTAAAGGTATTATAAGATTTTTGTCCCTCGTGAAAATAAATTCTGTAGCAGAGCTATATACATGTAGAAGGAATCTAAAAGCACTTAAAGATATGGTTTCATCTCTTTATCTCTTGATAGCTATGAATTATTGGATCGGGAAATCTTATTTTTAAAAAATTCAGAATTTGCACGAGTAATTGATGGCGCTCATCAATATTGAAGGTATTTCAATAAAATTATCTAAAGTTATTTATTAGCATACATTAATAAAATAATAAGATAATAGCTAAATTATCCGAAGTTATTTCGGAGTAACACTTTTCAAGATTTTGATTTATCCTATTTATTTCCTCTTTCGATTTTTTGCTTCCAAATAGAATTTTATCCCTTATATTTTAGACCAACCATTATTTTTATCCAATCAGTTCCCATCCCTGTAATGACTGTGTAAATTATAAATTTACCGTAAGAATTCATATCCCGTTGTTAGCTTCATCTATAATTGACTGCCGTTTAACTTCCGAACTGTAATTTTAAGAGTGGGATTTTTTCCCTTCTTAGTTTGTATTTCTTCTCAATTAATCGGCGATTATGTGAATTATTGGTGTAATCATCTCCCATTGTTTGCATAATCATCTAGAAAATTGGCTCTGATAGCTTTATTCTAGTCTTAATTTAGTTTGGAAAAGCTAAGATGATGAGAACCTTCAGGTATTCCCCCATCTGTCCAATTACATTCCATCACAACCACTTAACCGCCTTGCATACTAAAATTTCTGGGATAACTGTTTGAATTTAGACGTAAACGAGTCTTGATCGAAATCATAATTGCATTAGGATGAATTTATCTGCTAATTTGATATCAACTATTTATCGTGGAGCATCTTCACTTTCCTCCGCTACCGAAATTATTCACTTATATCTTCGGCGGCCGTAAGTTCTTCAAATAGAACCTATCATCGATTAAATAGATTACGTAGAATTCGATCTGCAAAATATGTATTGAGAGGAGAGAAATTCAGATATACAGACGACGATATTATACCTCTTTTTCCAAGATACTCCGAGCTGTGCGAAATAAAAATTTATTTGGAATCTAGATGTGTTGTCAAGCACTAGATATTGAAATTTTACTTCTATCCTTTGTCTCTATAAGCGATAGTGAAATGAAAAATTGATTGCTGATTTAAATTTTCGAGTCGTTTCAACCTAACCCTTTGTATGGTATTTTTAAAGTGCTACGGCAAATGTCGGGTATCTTACTATCGTCCCAGGGGAATAAAAGAAAACTTGGTATTTATGCTCCTAGAAGTGGTACTAATAGTACTGTCAATTGTGTATTGACAGCTGAGGTCATTTCACAAATGTGTCTTCCCACCGAGAATCGAACCCAGGATTGCTTTTACCGAATGCGATTCTCACTTGGTTATCCAGAAGCCCTTTAAGTTCTAGTAATGCAAAGTAACTCAAATTAATGGCAACGAAGATGACCTTTTTATATCATAAATCAAGCTCTTTTTTCTCTGCCGAAGATTGTTTGATTTAACCATCCTAATACCCCAAAAAGTATCCTCTTACAAGATTTGCCCGGCATTAACAGATAAAATACAGCAAGCGAGACTCATCACTGTCTTCGGTGGATTTATTGAAAGCACTCTCTTAGCAGATAAGAATTACGATTAATAATCTCGATGGAAAGCCTTCAATATTTATTATGGATATCCATAAGAACTTATAACTACTTTCAATTTAAATGTTTTAGCAGACATGATGTAAACAGATTAGAAAACGTTTGCGAGGTTGTCGAACGCCTTTATAAGACGAGCTCCTTTTTATCTTTTAATAATTATCTTCCTGTCTTCGATCTCTTGAAACTTCCCTGCAGACATATCCATTTCTTCTTCCTCATACGTGAAACCACTGTCTTCCTCTGATCTCGGAAGAGAATGTAACGTATTTGGGATAGTGGTTAACTCCATGAGGAGTAGTAGGGAATTTTCTCATTCGTTCGATGGCATAACGAGGTCGGAGTCGGGTTCATATGTTTATTTTGACGAAATGCAAACTCATTCATTGAAAACTGTTGTTTGAAAACAATTTTGCAGACTCTAAAATCACGTCGTTAAAAATACCTGTTACTGCTGAATGAAAACTCGCCTATGAATTTGAAGTTATTTTGGTCATAACATCATAAATTCGTCCATGAGCTTTCTGATACTGGTCAGCTCTGCACGTATTACGCTTTTAGAAAAAGCTTTATTGATTCCTCGGACGATCTTTATCTCGCCATGGCATTTCAGTGTATATGATATCAAAACCTAGATTTGAACGTTTATATATACATGATAATAAAACATCCAAGTCAATAGGATTTGATGAATCTTATGTACTTACGGTCTCTTCCCGACTTACTTACAGGTTGCGTATTGAGCACATGTTTGTATCTCAAATTGGTCTTGAGTCGGATGTAGTGAGATGTTGTATAGCCCACGCTCAAATGGAGGTTGATTTTGAACATTACGCGGAAGAATTGGAGGTGTCACCAATCATTCATGAATATTTTTGGTATTACATTTTAAGATTATTACGTCAATCAAGTATTCTTAATGATTTATCGATTTATCTTAACAAAATTACAGTTGGGCAGAAGGTCTTCAAAGTTAGTGATTTGGAAAGGTTCAGTTCCTTCAATTTAAACTTTTTTAGTTCACATTATTAAGTAATAAATTTTACAATAAAGCTGATTCGAAACCCTGAGGATGATAGCCTAGTTATTGAAATGCGCATTAGGTAATTCCTAGAATGTTAGTAATCTCAGAATTCTTTTTGCTTCCTGAATTTTTTGTTATTAGAGTGTTCGTTCTCTCAGTAAGGAAATGAAGTCTAGAAGATCAAAAATGATTTGCTACCTTTGCCTATCTTTTAGAGGAGGGGTTCTCAACTATTCCAATACGTGTGCTTCTGATATAAAAAGGGAATAAGGTCTATATCACTATTACATTGAAATCATTCGGCTTCATGTAGTCAGTTTACTGCTACATAATGTTTTAATTTAATTCATCATAATGACTCATTGTGATTTAGTCGCTATTTGTGTGCCTCTAAGTACTTTTCCAACAACCATACTTGGTAAGCGTACTACCGGTTGAGAGCTCTAGTTCTAGAGTTAATAGAATTCAGTGTCATTTTTCATTCACTTATTTTACTCATGCCTGTGAAGAAAAATACTGGTGCTTAATGTCATCGAAAAGAAATTCACGTTCTAAGTTTCATTTTACTGAACGAGACCATTAGTGATGGCAATAAAGATATGTGTGCAGAGCAGGTGTATCCTTTAGCAATTTCACATATTTTTTCTTGCAACCGTGCCCGTGCTCTCATTTCGAGAGGAATTTCGCGAGGAAATTGGTCCAGCCAAAGTAGAGTAGAGAGGGAAATTGGTGTATCTTTTTGACCGTCGCCAATGTAGGAGTCATCCGCACCACTGCTCGTCCGCCCACTGTTCCATGCCTCGTTGGACAGTCGCAGCTTTTCTCCGCCGCCTTAACGGTATCCTGTGAAATTGCCGATTTTTTGCCGATCTCTCGTTCTCTTCATTTCGTTCCCATTTATTTCTGAAGGTATATATCTTTTTACTACCGTTGGTCTCTCCGCACTTTTTATATTCCTGACAGCTTTCGTAAATATTGGTGAACTATTATGCCTTTGAAAAATTTACGTACATGTTTGCTGTAAAGGTTCTTGTATTAAAACTAATGTCATATTTTGTGTTCTGCTGGACTTGATATTTTACTCGTGCGCATCACTTTACTTGATTCAGCCCAATGCGTAAAGATATTAAGCTCAACTTCAGAATTGAGAGTTAGAAACAGTATTTTGTAACTGAGGGTTTTTACTGTAACATCTTCTAGTAGTTTTCTGGTAAGTTCATAGTAATGGTGAAGGCTCTCAGGGTTATGATACGTATACTTTGGGTAACAGTACATGTATAAATTAGTTGTTCATATTTTGGCATTCATTTTAGGTCTATCATACATTGTAATGTGGTAATGGAAGAATTTTGGCTGCTAAAAGAGGAAAACTGACTACGTATGCATGCTACTCTAAGGCCAGGATTGAAAAGACTGGGTGAATGGAAGAATTGTGTTAATTATGCAGGAAGATCTACGTTATATTATCAGAATCGGGTAATAGTAGATATTAAGGAAATTGGGAGGGGTTAAAGTGATTAGCGGTCACCAGGATTCATTCAACAAAAAATGTTAATTGATGACCAATAGATCTGACCCTAACAAACGTATCAGAAATACTGTTTTTACAGGAATAATTTTAACTCTGAAGAGAGTAGAACATAAATAAAAACACACAGATCTATTGAGTTCTTTCTCAGAGTTCTTCATAGAAGGGCCTCAATACATTTTTGTGTTACTCAAACGCAGAATCGTTTACTACATTTATAACTTCCGACATCGTGTCCATCTAAAGCTCTTTTATTCGTTCACGACTTTCTTACGTAATTAACACGAGCGTTCCCTATACGAGAACGTCGATAAAAGTCGATTTGCAACTTCGACGTTTTCTACAAGCCGTCATTTGTTCGTATGTGCGTGCTTGCCCTTGGAGATTAGCTGATTAAATGGAGAATCGAAATCGACAGTCGCGCGTTTCGAGTTCCGCGAGCTTTTAATCCTCAACAATTCCGTCGATTAAACGTCTGCTGTTTTGAGGTATAGCAAATTGGATTTGTTATTTCCGCGTAGCTCTCTCACCTTCGGGATTAAAACGTCAGGGAGAGCAGACATTAAATTGCCAGTGTCTGGATGATGTCGCCTGAGAGCATGCGAGAGCGATCTTCGAAGTGTCTTTGCTTTCTCCCTTGCAGGAACTAAGTATTAAAAAAACTCGTCAGTCACTCTACGGTTATAAGGAGAGTGGCGGGGCTTTGGTCAATTAATTTACCGACGCTAAGTGACAGAACATGAATATTTATTGGAAGAAAACAGGTGATTCTTTTGCTATAAATCAACCCCTTTAATGACTAAAATATTTGCCACTCCGTTCATTCGACTCGTGGTTGTGATTTTGTTTCCGGAAGGAGATCAGGACGAGCGAATGGCGTGCTCCGCCGTATGGATAGAAATAGGCTTATAATAGATTCCTAGACCACCTATCTTGAGACCATTTTGAGGGAGTTCGAGGATAAATTAAAAAATTAAAGCCACAAACATAAATTGATCCAATTCTGTCGTAAGACCTTTCATGTTCGCAACAAATATCTATTTCCAGCGTTTTTTTTATTTCCTCGTCTCATATTGAATTTAATCTATTTTACCTAGAAAAATACTTAATTGACAATTTCAATTTGTCAGAATATATCGACTTTTAATGAAGATTAAGGAATAATAAGACATGGTAACTTGTCTTGTATTCAATGTTTGGCAGTATTTTCCGAAGTATGTCCATTGCATTCTATAATAGCTATTTTTCATATATGATCAATTTTTCCTAGCTATTTTTCGTACAATTAATACCTAGGATGCCCCGATTATATTTCTGAGCGGTACCGAAATTGGAGAGAATGTAGATATCGAGTCGGTTTTAAGAAAAAAAGCTATACGAATTAATTATCAGCACACAGGTTATTAAAAATGTAAACCTTTGTTCATGAATGTATTCATATCCATTTTCTTGCCCTTATATGTTCATTATCAAAGGTTGTAATGTGAGAATTCCTAAAGGATGGGTCCTTATTTCTTCAACCATTCAAAAAAGAAAAGAATAAAAAAATTATGTGAATTATATATAATGTTAACAGATTATTTTCCTACATATGCTTTGTAGCATTTGCATCGTGTTGTGTTCCGATTTAGCGAAGGAATAATTTTATGTAAGTATACATTACAAAAATAAGAATAGTTTTCCACGATTTTCTTGAAATTAAAATTTTATTTAAATATTCTCTTGCGTCGAAATATGATTGGTTAGAATTAGGATGCCACCTGTTTATGTAGCAAGGGTGGATATGGCGATGAATCTTTGCCATTGAATGTTTGATCATATATTATATCATTCACGACCTTCGTGAGAGTAATTACTTACTATAGATTTTCTATTATATATCTCCTAGCAAGAGCTGAAAATATCAGATTTGTCCATTCTTTCCTGATTGTAAAAGTGCGAAAGTTAACATTCTAACACCTTTCATTTCCCAATGATGGATGTCAATCACAAACTGTAAATTACGAGAATTCATCCATTCTTTCCTCATCCAAAGCCATCGGATATAAATTGATTTAGGAAGAGCCCTCAACTTAATTTTGCCTCTGACAGATGACATTATCGTTCTTAACCGTGGAATAATCTCCGCAGTATATATCCACGAACGCTAAACGATCTTGCAGATAAGAATTGAACACGCGAACATCGTCGATGGAACGATCCTGATATGCATGCGTCACTTAAACTCTCGCGGAAACAAACTCCTCACGGAACAAATTATTAGAGATCGGAATTTTTCTGCGTATCCAAACTCCAATTAGAAGAGAATTATGGCTCTTGATAATGGCTCTTAAGAAATGGTAATGATACCGGAATATGGAAACCAATTGCGATGGGCTACAGTCCCTGTGTCAATCTAGGCGATTCGGTGTCTTTATTCCCCACATTTTCCATCAAATAGAGAGGAATCCGCAACGGATATGATAGCCCAGATGAAAGTGCGATAGAGGTCAAATTAAGTCACGCCTTAAAATTATACTGTGGCGGGTTCGTTATCTAAGGCCTCCCGGTTTCCAGAGGCTATCGGAAGCCCTCGGCTTCTGTAGCTGCGGTTGGCAAATTGGCTTGTCTTGTGTTTGCTTTATCGGCGATCGTCCCATTGCCTCGTAACGGATTCGATCGCATCGCGAAGATCGGTGGGGCGGGACTGTTCCGAGGGAATAATGCTCCGTGATAACGGTAGAGAGCTCCAAGGAGAAAAAACAATAATGCCATCCATCTCGGAGATCCAATCCTTTAGATACCTCGACGGTCATTTTGCGGATCGGACGTTTTATCTCGCGGATGATTTTGTGTCCACACCAAGGCTGTGATTAGGCGCATTCTCGGTGGGTTAAGAGCGACGAAATTTCGCATTCACATTGCGTTACCGTTTGGCACCCATCGCCTCTGGTTCTTAAGAGCTGGCGGATTCGAAATGGAGCCAAGGTCAATGGGAAATAATAAGCGAAACAAAGTCTTCCTCGAGGTTTTGATCAGAGATATAGATGTTTCCTTAGGCCGCTGAATCGTACTAATTAATTTTATTTGGCTCTAACGGTGAAAAATATCTCATTGATTTCTCGATTACGCTCTATTAAGCTCAATACGGTGTTTGGAATGAGCGATTTTCGAGTTAATCCAAGCGTTTCGATATAAAATCTCTGATCTTATATAAATCTAAATTATGTTTACATTAACTCTTCAGCGATTCATAAAATGGAGGAGAGTAAAGACAGTCCCTTGAGACAAAGAACACCCAGCCGATACGAAAATGCGTTCCATACATTAGGCTATCGAACTGCTCTTGACACACATAAATCATGGAATTCTAAACTTTCATAGTGGAAAGTACTAAAATATACTTATCTTCACGAACTATTAAAGATTAAAATTCAAAGGGTGAACTTAATTTTATTAATTTATAATTATAATATGATTATAAAATAAAGGATAAAAATGAAAAAGCATGGAGTATAGAAACTCATGCTTCGTCAAATTTTAATTAAAATTTTACGATAGAGAAACTACTATTTATATTATTTATTACTATTATTATATTATGATTATTAATTTCTTTCCGAGTGAAATTTTTGTCCACATTATTCTATTTACTATTCTAAATCACACCCACTGAATAAACCACGTCAGTGCATCTTTTCGAGTCAGGTCAGAAAAGATGCTATTTTGAAGAGATATCCGATGAACGCAAAGTAATCCGTAGAATGGGCGTTCGATCCATTCCTTTTCTTTTTCAACACAGTCTCCTGCTAAAAACTTGAAATACTACTTTCCTAAAACGATTTAGGCATGCAAGTACAGTGTTTATGCATATTTATAATTTTATGAGGTAAAATCAATTTAACGAAAGTCGCAGATGTATAAGTGGTTTCCCGTGCTTCAAACTATTGGCGAGAGTGTTTTCAGAAAGATTCATCGAATCTGTGTCTAATTAAAGATTGACGAGATAAAAATTTTTGTCCATATGATATAAAACCCATGACCGCACTATTGAACGATACCCATAATTTTAAAAAGCGAAAAAAGTTGTGAATAAATTTAAGATCTGAAATAAATATCTTCATATAATTTAGATGTGATTTTTTGCACGCAGGCATAAAATGAGGAAATATTCTGTCATCGTAGTTTGGGGCTTATGCGGAAGAAGAGAAAAAGTTGTTTTTCACATTTTCCATAAAATGTATCCCTCAACGCTGGGACCATTTCTACAAAGATTTAAAACCTTCAAAGACCCTCATGCATGGCCTCTGACCCGTTGATCCCGCAGAACTCAAAAACCTTTCCAGCCTCTCTAAGCTATCTTGTTTCTTCACCCAAGTAATGGAAATGCCCATAAAAATGAGGAAATTGGTGGAAAAACGCGTAATCTTATTACATACGTGTTGTCGTCGATGGTGGAGGAGGTGAAATCACTGTTAAAATCGGAATCTCTTCTGATGGCTTAAAGAGGATACTGACTGACGGAAGAGAACTCCATAAGTGATTTGCTTGCTATGTATTTTCCGCAGAGAACGAATTTAGGTTCGAGTAATCTTCTAGCATCGTACGGACCGTTAGGATATGAGATGGGCATATATGGATGAAGCATTAAGTTTAAATAGTATTTTGTGACAAGTAGTAAACATATACGTCATATATCGTATACGCTAGCTATTCGCATGGCATTGTCCAGGAATTGCATGTACAATTTTTAGATTGAAGATTTTAGTAGTATAACTTATATAAAAATATATAATTTTCATTTCTGTCCACAAAAAAATAGTTAGGCAAGTATTTCCCCTTCTCGGTATAATATATTTCTAAAATTCTCTACAATTCTTTAATTAGTGCAGCATGTTTCTATAGCTGTACTCGAATGTAAAAAACTAGTCCAAGTATTCTTCCGTAGTGGCTAAAGTAGAGGAAATAATTGTTATATTCAGGCAAATGAAATATTTCATCAACATCATGCCGTTAATATACAATAAATGTTAGCATAAACTAATATTCCTGTTATTAATTTCTATTGAACTTGTGGCAGCAATGTAATTATCATTCTCATGACGGAAAAGTTCTCACAGATTTATAAATTTTGGGCGAATGAAAATGTTCATTCCCGGAAAAACCCGGTTAGCCGGGACTTGAACCTGAGGCCGAAAGAAATAAATTGCTATTTCCCAAAATGGAGAAATCGCTCGGTAAAATCTTGTGTACTTGGTGATCTCATCGGTGAAAATAGGTGAATGAAAAGGGTTGGATATTTCACCCTCAAATTCTTAACACCAATGAATATTGGCCCGTTGGAATACCTTTTGCGGAGGATCTAGAAAGATGATTTTCCTCTTTTTTCGCTGAAACGCAGGATGTGTAAGATTAGTTTAGTTTCAGACCCGGCCACATTAATCCGAGACACCAAAATTAGCGTTTTTTTAAGTAAAGAAAGTCCCTTGAAGATCGCAAATTCGAGATAGTACAGGCGCCAGAAAATCGAATCGCTAGAGGTGGGAAATACGCCCCGAAGTGAGCTTCATCGCAGTGTATTTGTGTCGATGCTTCCGTTCCAAATCCCTCTTTCGACTTTCGGATTATTTTTTCCCTCCCTTCCACGACCGTTTGCTTTGGTTTCGAAGCCCTCGTTATGCAGCTTGTTATTACTGCATCAAGGACGTGAGAACGTACGAGCAGTAACGACTTTTTACGCACTCACTCAAACGGAGAAGAGGTAATGTCTACGGAAGAGGAGGTGCAGATAAAAATCGCGAAGAGGGATCGACAAAAAGATCAACGGCTCTGGCCTGTTTCCTTTTTAGATTACGGATCACAATCTGCGCTAAGGAACTCGCTTATGATTAAACATTACGAAGTAGGAAATAGTGAAAGAGTGTTTTGTTCCTTTGGCAATAATATTATCATCATTTTTATGACGGAAATAGGTTTTCACGGGTTGATAAATTTCGGAAGAATAAAATATGTGACGAAGAAAATATCCATTCCTCACCTAGGAAAAAACCGGTTGGTCGGGATTCGAACCAGGGAAAGATGAAGGAATATAAAAATATAGAGGAATGTTGTGAATACTATGGAGCCTTCACGTATTATTATCAATTGACCCATTATTGGCCCAAGGCCAATGAGACTCAAAAGACTCCTATCCCGAAAGGACGTAGCGTGATCAATAAGTATGAAAGTATTTTATCTGCCACTTTTGAATCAGTTACGAGATTGTATTTACGTATTATTTAACCAATTTCAAACAAGGAAAAATTCGCATTAATAAAAAGATAAAGAATAGCCTTGCTGGTGACGCTTCTATCTCCTATGGAAACTTTTCAAGGAGCATAAATTTAACCTTTGATAACATATTTGTACCAAAAAAGAAAGCAATAATTACTTTTAAATAAAGATCAGGTAAAAATTGTTCTTTAAAAGTATGCGGGACAATCTGATAATAACCAAACCTATTATTAAAGAGAGATTCAATACGTTTACATTTCCTACAAACGAAGTGAATGAGTAAGCATGAGATGAAGTGATATTGAATTTTATACTAGTAAAAGCAGGAAAATGCAAAAAAATCTTGGAGATAATTGTAAGACATGATATGGTATATAATATGGCCCTGAGCAAACGTTGAGTTGCAGCTGTCAACAGGCAAGAAATATCGTTGGAAGGAGACACTAGTATCCCCTTCGGTATATTTTATATTTTTTCTTTTACGTAAGTCAGCAAGAGCTGGTTCAATATCTCACCTACTTGTATAATTTATCAAGTCTCTAATTATTTAATCTCTTCTACAAATGTAAACCAAATCGCTCCTGGGAGACTCCTGGGAACAAAGCAATGAAATACCTTTTGTTGAAACTTATCGAAATTCCCCAATAATCCTCACCAAACCGCATATTTGGAAAACGATTTATTCGGCTATAGCTCAGGAATCGTTTGATAGATATATTCTGATAAGTAGAGAAAAGTAAATTCACAACGAGTTGTAACTTTGCGGAAGTATGTATGCAATTAAAAATTGCTAAAGCATTAATTTGAAACCTCTAGTGTTGTATTTATTTGAGATTTTGTGTGACATTTCTGCCAATATTTTCCAATTTATTACTTTACTCATAAAGAATACAACTTTAATTCCATGTGATAATTTTACGAATCCCACATCATTTACCGCAATTTAGCATGAAAACTTATTTTCAGTAACCTATGCACCGTAAATGAAACTCATTCATGAGGAAGTTTTAAAAATTCAACTCTTTAATATAAAATCGAAGAATTAGGAAAAATACAAAATGTGTACGCAGATGAGTTACGCCAGCATAAAATTGTTTTACGATCAAACACTACCTTTCTGCTACACGGAAAATCATTTTAAGCCCACGTTCCCCAGAAACTCAATACTGCTATAAGTGGAGTCACAGCAGCTTTTCTCGAAGGCAGTAATAAGGGAATCATCGTGCATTAAACAGGCTGCAACTCTAAGCCCCATCATTGGAAAGCATCCTCGGCTACCACAAGGTCGCCGTCCAGAAGACGGGATCGCGGTTGGGATAAATACCTGTATCAAACCCCGCCGCGGGGTGAAAATTCCATATGGTATCCGCGCATTCTCGATGAGTGACGCAACCGAAAAACAAGTGCGTAACTCTTCTCCCGCCCTCTCGATTTAACTCCCGTTTCGCAAATTGCGACCGCGATTCCGCGATTCTTCCTCCCAAAAGGTTATGTGGCACGGACGGACATGAAGAATTTGGGGAATTGAGATCTCTCGTTCGTCCAAAGGCATTCGTGAGGCCCTCGGGGACATTTCCGAAGGCGTCTTAGGTCCTTCGGTTCGTGGGAACTCCCACGCCAACATGCGGTGTGAGAATGATTGATCTAAATACATACGAAAGAGAGTCCGCCGGGATAATCGTCAAGGAAACTGGTCGCGAGCGGAAGATTTCAGAGCGACCGGCTTTTGTACTCCGATTTTCTTTTTTTTACCGACTTCCGTCCTCCTCGGAATGATTTCGTTCGGTGTTTGTTTTCTTTCTGGGAAGCGGTTTCGACTTCTTCTGGGAAGATCGATGGTCGGAATATTGGGTCTGGCTTTTTTCTACGATGTATTCGAGCTGTCCGAAAGATGTAGAAATCATAGGATTTTCTTTGATTGTTATTAATTCGGAAAATGTACGGTTTATCCATCAATGGCTCTTTAAATCAGTTCATAATAGTTCTTCTCTTTCTTCTGCAGAATAAATTGATGGATGCTGAACAGAATTTAAGTTTGTGGGTAGAAAATACTTTGTTTTCTCTCTTTGTCATATTTGATTGTTGATGGTTTTATGCTTTTTAGGATGATATTGAGCAAATATATTTTTATTTGACTTCGTAATCTATGAAGCTGACGCTGATATTCCGTAAATAAGTTTATTTCAAATTATATTTTCTCGCTTGATATCGATTTAGTAAGAAGTAAAGGGCGCTGATTGTATTTCTAGAATGTGGATATATTTGAATATAATATATCCACTACTGATTTCTACTTTTCTATTACACGTCTCTTCTCTAAAGAACTAGTTAAGTAATCGCAGATGTATGCATTTTGTCTTGCACTTTAATTCGCTTCGTATGTAGATGTTGTGGATTAGTTGCAAATTTTAATTTCCCGTATGTAATAACAGTTCCCTTCACGCATGTACACCGAATTTTGTCAAATATTTCTCAGAAATAAAAAATAAATATGGAATATCAGTCCTTAATTCGAAATCAAGCCACGCTTAAACAGATCCTCATCGCTTAGAATTATTTAAAATTTTATTATAAGAAGAGCTGAGTTTGGCCAAAGGTCAGAGCTAATCTAATAACAATAATAATGGTATATATATTTCACATTTTCTCCACAAGCATCCATTCTTGGAAAATTACGAGGGACTGAAACAAGGAGTAAAAAGAATAGCTCTATTTTAAATCAGGAAAAACCTGATCAGTAGGGACTCAAACCCGAGTTGGTGTTGATAAGCTAGAGTGCAAACTATTACTGATGCAGCTAATCCGAGATGAATGTATTATGTTTGTTTTCTCGGTAAGCTTAATCTCGACAGTAATGAACTCCGTAAACCAGAGTCGAGTGAGTTGTAAATAAACTTCATCGAAGACTTCTCTAAAATATATAGGATAAGGAATTGAAGCGCCATCAATTTTCAGGTCTTTTATGGTAAGGCAGTTCATTCCGAAGCCTTCTCATTACTCGCCACGGTTCTAATGAAATTCCTTACGAGCGCTCAGATTACGTCCACTTCAATGAACGCTTAAATTTCGTTAGCGAACTTATTCATCCTCCGGTACTTTCCTCAGAATGTTTATATCGGAATACTCATCTTAATTTTACGACCCACGGGATCTCACGCAACTCCACGATTAAAGGAGATGGAAAGCTTGGAAGGCCGTTTAAACGTTTAACAATTATTTCTGTCACGATCGCGCAAGCAGTTCGTTGACTTCCACTACATATGAGCATTATGTACGGAGACGAAGAAAAAGCCTTAAGAGCCGAGCAGATTGGAGGAATGGCAACTGCGAGGGGCTTGTTTGTTTTTATGCCTGTTGTCTCACGTGGGTGGTTGTTCATTTCACAATGTTCATGAGTTAATCTCTGCGGCTAGAAATTCGCCGTGAAGTAGACTAAGCTGCTTAGTTTTCCATCGTAAAAAAATTAACGCGGCGAAAAATTCGTATCGGTGTTGCTTTAATATAGCGAATCCAAATCTCAGTAATAGGATTTTTCATCACTTTTTATTAATTTTATTTCTGACAATTTCTTACATTGTGAGGCGAATCACATGGATTACCAATTTTTAAATGTTTAATTTGGACTTCGGCAATATTCTTAACGGAGAAGATATATTTTGGGGAAGAATTTAGCTACCATTAAAAATATTTTTGTGACCTATGGCATAGCATAATTAATAGAGATTTTCAGTTAAGTGGGGATCCATTGCTTTTTCATATATATTTCGTGCGTATAAAATTATAAAAGAGGTCTTTTAACGTATACCACCTTCCAAAATTATTCGAGTTCCATTTATTTCGGAGGAAAAATTTTATTTATTATAGTCATCACGAAGAAAATTTTATGTGTAGAATACGATTGTAATTTGATTTATGCAGAGGCAGATTTCTCCTCCAATTAACACTCGAGCTCTCTTAAATTTTCCACGAAGACTTGATTCATCTCTATTTAATTCACGTCCAGCTGTGAAGAGTTAATTCATACTACAGCCTATTACTAGTCATTTCATGGATATTTCCGAATATCATCGCAAATAATTTCCGTAATTATCCTAGACAAAGAACCAATTAGGTAATTTACAACTCAATCTTTCTCGAGAATCTGGTTCGGTGCAACTTTCGGAAAATTAATTAAATTTCCCTCGAATACTCCTCTTCCTCTTCCCTGCCTTCTGATACGAGATTTTTTCTCTCATTTTCCGAACGTCATGACCAAGATGATCCATCGACTCCTTGATTACTTCCCCCCATTTCTTGTCAGCCTGTCGGATTAACTCGGGCGACATTTGCGCTGATCGCTTATTCCTTGTCAAAGAGTTTGTTGGCCCCATTAGTCCGAGTCAAGACGCGATTAGGTCGGACTGGGCGGTGGGTTGGCCAATAAAACATTCAGAGGTCATTGGCTCCTCATGAGTCGGCTATTAAACGGTGGAGAATCGAATGTTTTAATTGGCGCGAGCAGAGAAAGCTGCTCCGACTGCGAAAATTATTCACGCGGCGAAGATGAGCGCCGCATTGCCGCATTGGATTTGAATAATTCCATCGTTCGATTTGGAATGAAAAGAGCCGAGTATTCTGATTCTCTCTTCCAGGGGGGTAAAGGGATGCTAAGTTGACGTGATAAAGCATTAAAACGGTGTATATTTTAATGGAAGATGTAAATTTTGTTCTGCTCGGTAACCTGTCAGTAAAAGCTTCAGCGAGGTTGTTAGTGCTTGGAAGGAATTCTTTGCTGTTTTTGGAAATCGATTTTAGAGATTTTTTGGAAATTTGGGATTTAAGGTGATTTTTCAGAGAGCGAGTATTTTTCATCTTGAATCAATAGAATCTGAACCTAAACTGGTGATTCTTTGCCTTATCCTAAAAAGAAGTAAAGTAATTTGATTTTTACGTAATGTTTAAGTAATTTTATGCAACACAAGTGCATAAGTAAATTTAGGTGAAAGAAGATGTTCCATCAGGATTCAGGTTATTAATATTTTCATGACTGGTCCACCAAAGGAACCTTCGGATAACGATAAATAATAATATAACATTCGGATACCAATAAAACATCCTTTCCTTCGTTACTGTTAAATTTGCATATTTCTGAAGAAATAGCTATAGCGCCACCGAATCCCCAATTTCACCAGACATGTTCCAACATGTAATTTTATATTTTTTCAACATTAACTTGGTAGTGCAGGAAATGCGTATTTAAAGCATACAGGGTTCTTACTTTGTAAGAGAAATTAATTTCCACCTCATTGAGACAATACCTATAATATATAACATAATATACATTCAACCAATATGAAACTTAATCAACTTGAGTCTAACGTAACTAATACAATTTTACTCATCAATGATCCTCGAATCCACTGCCGAGGAATTCTGTTGTTCCCCAGATTTATACCAAATCTCATACCGGTGCATGGTAAACCAAGCGCGATGTTACTTAAAATGATGATCGATTCCTACATATTTTTACTTCCTGCATTGATATAAAAAATTCAAAACTGAAATTATTTTTATTTAGACTTTTTAAAATTTATTTCTTCATTTGATTCTCAGATAACATGTTTTGTTCTTTTAATTAATTTCATGTAAGGAATTGATGTAAGGTTTCCTTCAATTAAAAACCGCTACATTATTCACAGGAGAACTTTAAGTGAAAAATAAACTGAAATAGGTCGTTGAGGGATTGAAAGCTATCTATGTCTTGACATCGTTTCTTCTTAATCATTTTTCAAAAGCTTCAAGAAATCGGCCTTTGATGGCTTAATTTTTGCAGTTCAGACGTCCGACATTCACAGGTCATCACAAACACATATAGTAGGGACAATCTAATATGGTGAGCATCTATTTAAAAATTCCCTCACTTAGTCTTCGCATACGAATCTTTCTTAAACTGCCTATATCTTGCGAGAAATAGAGTTCGAATGGCTCACTTCCTGTGTTCGAGCAACACTTTCAGGCGTGAATGTAACATTTCGGACAATGTCTAGACTCATTCCCGATCGTTTGTTCTCCGTAAGAAAACACAAGCACACAATCTGTAAAACGTGTTACCTGCAGAAAACAGCGGCATCGTTTGCCAAGTCAATTATTTCCCGTGCAGGGGGCGCTGAGAAACGGCCTAGAGTGATGCCATTAGCTCAGCATCGGCACATTAATCATTTCCCTCGATTTTCACGTCCTAAGTAATGCACTTACAATGTCTGTCGGTCGGCGGTATTTTAATCTCAGTGCCATCGCTAATTGGGTAGTGCGTATGATTCGTCAGTCAATTCATTCGTAATATTTTGTGACGGGCGTTCTTTCCCTTTCGGCGATGTCTTCATCTTCCATAACATTGTATTGGATGTCTCGACGAATTGAGTCCTTAATGATTTCGGACTAGCTACAGGTACTAAATTTTTATTCTATAAGTTTTTTATTAGTTCTGCAGAATTTACGCTCCTGCAGCGTATTTCAAGATTTTGCTCCAAAGTTATAAAATACTATAAATTGTTGAAAATTATTATCAGTTCTGCAGAATTTACGCTCCTGCAGTGTACTTCAAGATTTTACTCCAAAGTTATAAAATACTATAAATTGTTGAAAATTATTATTATTATCGTTAATGTTTGACTGTTTTGGCTGGGTTAGGCCTGTATGGCCTCTCTTCCATGTAACCTTAAAATTTCTTACATTAAGCTCTTTTATTAAAACGAGATTGAGACTGGAAAGTCTCCTCTTCCATCTAACCTTTCGTGATTTTATATACGTAAAAAGTTTTGTGTAGGTGAGTAGAAAAAGAGAGGAAAACTTTAGAAGGAGTGGATTAAAAAAAGAACCTAAGGTGATATCTTAGGAAAAAAGATCCAATGCAAGAAAACACCCGCAAAGAAACATAACAGTTTATTAGTTAAGTTGTCGATCTAACACAGGCTAAGTAACAACGTTTGGGAGATAATAACAGTTATACGTTTCTCTGTCATTGAAATATTGTGTGATCTTTACTGTGTGTTACATGATACAGGATGAATATGCCCAACCTACGGGGCATTACGTGATTATAAATGGCTCGTTGAATCCAGAGAAAGAAATTAAAATTCTTACCAAATTGACGCATGTACACCGAAACACATCGTTACACATAACAAACCTACCGAAAAATTGTTAAGTGTATTTATTGTAGACGATCATCATAGTTTATGTTGTATTATTCAATTGCGCATCTCAGTTAAAAATTAAATAATTTAAACTGTGAAAGATTTTGCACCCTTGATGTAGGATATGGCTCTCTGAAATCGACTTATTCGCACCATTTTACGCTTTTATAGTAACTCGCCTGAGGCAAAGGGCGATCATGCATCACAAATATTTGTTTTTATTTACATAATTTTCAGGACAAGGTGCAATAAATTCCAGCAAGTAAGTGGCATACAATCGAAACGTAATTTTAAAATTTGTTAGAGGACTCTTAGGTAGTGATTTATTTAAGAAAATATTTACTTAGACATTATATGAGGAAGTTTCTCTTTCCTCTCTCAAATATAATTTACGCCCTCGTCTTTGAATACTTGTTTTACTGAAATTAGCTCCTTCTCCATGTTTCATCTTCCCGTTTTCATGTAATTTGAGGAAACTTGTTTGGCGAGCGGATGCGGCTCTAGAGGGAAGATGAGATAGTGAATATTCTCATTATGTTAATTATACCGCGAAATATAAAGCGAACGGCGCGCAACGTTTTAACCTCGTATACGATTCCTCTGAAGTTCCTCCGCGGAATTCAGAGAGCCGCTTTCACTTTGATTATTCCCGTTTTAAATAACAGTGGCAGAAGAAACACGGGATTTTTTGTCACTCGGAATGAATTTCTGCACGTGTTAACTTCGAGATCCTCTCAGCTGTGTTGGTTGAGTATATATTAAAGAGATCTTTGGCCGCAATACGAATCGATTGTTCTGTGGAATTGGACATTTAAATTAATCGCGTCATTAACTCAAAACGAGGAAAGGTTATTAAGGGAATGAACGTATGGAGGTTTAATTTTTTTCATTTCCGATTAATTATGTTAGAGGTATCGTTATTGCAAATGATTTTGAATCAGCCGAAACCTAAAATGTATTGAATGTGGTTCACTATAAAAGTGTATCTATGGGTTCGATTTTAATAGTCAGTCTCTTAAAGCATTGCGCCGGATAGTGAAATTCGCCGCTATTTTCTAATATTAAAAGTTTAATGGATTGGTTTTATTTGCGGATCGTCTATGTGATTTTTCCGAAGTACGCAGCATAGTCACGACGACTTCGACAAAACAAATCTCATATTATATATTCATATAAATTGTGGTTACTGGATTAACGGGCTCAGATTCAGGTAATTTAATTCAAAAAAGAAAGATATTAGGAGGAACTTAATCTTTCAGCATCTTTCACTTTATTACCTTAACGAGAGCTACCAACATAAACTGCAAAACTGAAGTAACGCTTAAGAAATACTTACAATGTTTTCCAATTGTATAAAAAGGAAGCTACTTGTCTCTCCACAGCAACATAATCTTAGCGCTATTATCTTCTGAGTTTTACTTGGAATAATTTGCAGAGTTTGCATTCTATCAGCTACGTTTAGTTTATATATTCTTGTAAAAGTAGGATTTGTAATAGTAGGGTTATCTTTTCACCGGTGAGAAATGAGTCACGTAAATATCTCACTATGATATTTGCGTGAATTTACGTTGCCATTCTGGTTTCACTTTCTTCGGTAAAGGAAAAAACATCCCTATGCTGAAAAGTTACAGCTTTGCAGAAATATTTCATCTAATATTTGCCATGCGTTACCAAAAACAGAAATTATATTAGATTAA
This sequence comes from Pachydiplax longipennis, assembly GCA_036926295.1. NCBI lineage: Eukaryota > Metazoa > Arthropoda > Insecta > Odonata > Libellulidae > Pachydiplax > Pachydiplax longipennis. Next base: position 37,036,678 of record JAVFKF010000009.1, on the reverse strand, counting down.
TGACTTCTTGCATTAACAGTTCACTCTGACAAATTTGGAGCATTAGCTAAGGAAAATTGAAAATATTTTACAATCATTAGATTCCGTCAATCTCAAATCGTTCCTATTAGAGAAAATTCCGCACAACTTCAAAGGACATATCAACCGTTTTTAAATCCATTATTTATTTAAACATATTAGACAACATTGGATGGGTGAGAAATGTTCAAATCTCAAATCATGGCCTAAGGAAGTATACTGCACAGTCTACTTATATCGATAACGAATGATCTTGAAATGAAAATGAGATTCGGCTGTAACATTATTGAACTTCAGCAGGCTAAACCTCGAGCCGTAACTTAAGAAAATAGCAGAAGTAAAGCTACACCTGGTGTGCTACGGCTACTGTAAAACATTTCGCTGCAAGGAAACGTAACGTATAAGCAAATGTGAAACTGGATGTACTGAAATATGTGGCCATCTTCAGTAGTTCTGTGAGCCTCTTGAGTGCGAAGGATCACACCATAGATTCATTCTGCTTTTTTCTAACGATGCGGCATGAGAAGTCTCTCAAGGCATTGATATGAATTTAGTGAACAATCTTTGTTGATTTGTTCAACTACTGAGTTCACATTCACACCTCTAGTCATCCAGCAACCCTCCGATATATATTAGATGATCATTTTTGAGTTTTATGGTACTCTTTCTGCGTTCCCTTCCCTCCCGTTCCTTAGCAACCCCATCTGGAGTGTTTTAACCCCCTGGTCGATGGAGTCGATGCTCGCTCGAGGGGCACAAGTCCTTCCATCGACTATATTTTCAAGTTTCACTCCTTCGGCATTCCGATGAAAGAGTTTTCACCTTGTTGGAGGACTCAAGGCGTTTAACGGTGTTCGTGCAGAGGGATGGGTTAACTTATACTGAGTCAACTTTGACACTAGCCATACGAGTAGTTGTTACCGCGTTCGCGCCGGTTCGGGATAATAAACGAATAAATCACATTTACGCTACAAATACGCTTATGCGTTTTCTTCTGCTGGCCTCGGGGAGGACTTTCGAATCTTGCCGCGCTGCGCTCCGAACGCTTTGCGACATGGTGTTTAACGGGGGCTCGAAGAGGCGAGAACACGGCGTTATGCGTCATGCAGAGGGAAATTTATTTATCAGATGCAAATTTAAAGTTTCGACCGGTAGATTACGGGTTTTCTTCGGTTAATTAGGGGGATGAAAGGAAGGAATGCAAATACATCGGTAACGTCATATATCCACAGTGGAAACAATCTTTGAAATGGAAATCAGCATTTTTCTGCATTTGCAAATCAGCAAATTTTGAAAATAATTGTAAGATTTATTGTATAACAAATAGAGTGCGTGATGCTGTTTCGACATCGTTCAAGAAAGACAACGAATTTTTTTATAAAGTTTAGCAAAATTCAATCGAATCGTTATCCTCAATATAAACATCGTGCATCGTAAAAGCGCTGTTTAATTTGAGACACACTTTGGAAGGATATGCCAATAAAATACTTAAATTTCACCAGTAAGAATTCAAAAATCTTCAACAGTTCGGTGATGCAAATAAAAATGTTTTTATTGGCAAATTATCTTTTTGGCATGGATTTTTTCCACAGGGCTGCGGCCACATAAATAGAATATTATTTGATATAATATGTTTAATATAATAAGTTGGAATAAAATATAAAACTTACTCATCAAAAGGAAATTTAATTATACTATGGAAGTAATAAAGGGCTTTCTTTCTGTTACTAGGGTCTCCCATAAGATGGGGCTTTCCTATATAAAGTATAACATTTTCTTATTTAAAATTACTAACGTATAAACCTTACGTTTAATTGGGGATAACTATTAGTACACCGATAAAAACTTGTTTACATTTACATATAGACCCTGCTAACCGCCACTGGCGCATGGCAGGGGGTGTGAAACACCGAAAACCCTATTTACCTTTGATTTAGATTTCAAGTAAGCAATCATTAAATAATTTTTAATGTTAAAAACTTGATAACACTATTTCTGATATACCAATTCGTTAAGATATTCATCAACGAGGGGTTTTATTTTTATTTTAGCTTATACATACCGATATCCTACAAATAAGTCATTTCTCTACTTTAGGGTACTTCTCTGTTATAGTATACATCCCCGATATGATCGTTTGTATAGGTAAAATAAAATAAAATTTGTAACTATTCATTGAAGTTTTAGTAAAAGTAGATTGGTGTGTGACTATGGCAAGTTTCACTTTTAATTTTCCTCTGAAATGGGTAAATCCTGTGTTTAATTTAATTGTACTTTAATTGGATTAATATTAAAGTGAAGTTGATCATTGTGCTAATACTAATTAATACGAGTTATTCTAAAAGATATTTCAAGATCAATGACATGTCTCCTTCGGTATCTGCCTTTTTAATTAAAAATTATCTATGTAATCATGATAAATAATCCTTAGACTATATGGCTTAGTTCCAGGTGATGCTTTCAGCTATAAATTCCGTTTAATGTTGTCACTTTCAGCTATTCATAAAAATAATGGCTTAGTGGGAAAAGATTGATGAAGTGATTCTCACGGTAATTTATGACTATTCAAGCCTCGATAAAAATTTTTGCCATTGCACACAGCTACTTAAGGAACGACTATGAAATGCCATTGGCCTTAAGCTTTCAAATGAAATTCACTGAGAGAAGAACTTGTCCTTTCACCGATTGCGCATCATTTGCAGGCCTTTATTTCTTCGAAGGAAAGCAATCTTCGAAATAAATTGGTTCGCCCATCTCAATCTCGAACACAGATGTATTCATTATTTCGTTTCAAATGGTCTGTGACATTTCTCACAAAAAATTCATTTGGCGTTTAATTGCGAGAAGCCGTATAAATCGTTGATTACGCTAAATGTCATTATCTCTACCTATAAAAATAATTTGTATCGAATTAAATCATCAGAGGTAGCAATCCAAGGAAACTTTGGTTGTTGCTTTCATTTTGATGAAAATTTGTTTCATTTTGATGAAAATTTGGACGTAAAATTAATGTCGAATTTTACTATTGGTTTAATGAACACATGTATGCTTAATCTTACTTTGGTAGTGGGGAGCTCTAATACAGAGGAAGTAAGCTTTTATCCCACCGATGACATGGTCGTTTTTGTGTGTCATTTCGTGTGAAATTGATTCGCTAACGGTGCAAAATTACCGTTGAACAACCTCTAAGATTCTAATTGCTGCCTCTACTACCGATTTTCTCCGTCATGCATGTAAGATTGCAGATCCTAGAAATTTTCGCCAACAGCGGCGTCACGTTCAAATTTTGTCGACGAGAAAGAGTAATATATGCACATGGAAAAATCTCTACGAGATATATGGTAGATAATATGAATGTATAAATGTTGTCCTTAAAGTAGAAGTTCTGGAAACTGTCTACTCATACAATATTTGTTGACGGGGTTAAGAAAGGACTTTGGAAATTCAACTGCCAATCTATGTCTACGCTGTATTTCCTTTTGTAATGACAATGGTTAAAGACATTAAAGACTTTGATGGTTATAACAACCGAATAAGCGCGGATATAACCGACTCTATCGCGTAATGAGAGATAATCCGCTATTTTTTCGTCATCTATCATTAAAATGATTTGGATTCAGTATTGTCATCTGACTACGGAATTATCGGCAATTAATACACCATATCTCCGAATAAAAGTTGAACTATCAAATAAGACCGGAGTTATCAGAAAAAGTGATTGAAAAATTGATCGAGCAGTTAACCTTAAGTATTAACGGAAACTATTTAGATTGCAAATTGAAACAGCTATTTACATCAGGCCGACTAAAGCTTCGGCAATTCCTTCCTTCACGTGATAAAATGGTGAACCATTTCTAGAGAGATAATTTTTTACCTTTGTGTTAACTTTTACTAGGGATTAATTGTTTACTATGTAAGTCCGAGAGTAATAGTGTCAGTACTGTTTTTTTACGAATAAGGCAAATATGCTAGATCAGTGTAGTTTTGTGTCTTTGAAGGAGGAAAAATTATTTATCGTAACATCAATTTAGATGGTAATTGAGTCTATTAAGTTTTAAATACTGCAGCGATTGTTTAAGCCCATCTCTTTAACAATTGCTTGGTAGCTCTATGGAGTAAACCACATGAATTTGAGAGACATACGCTAAGGTATTCCTCTCTCTTTACTTCCTACTTCCCCAAGACTGCATGCATTATCCAGAGTAATGATCACTGTTTCAGAAAGCATTCCATCATATCTCTACGCAGAAAATATCTTAGAGTTTTCGCATTCCCCGGTCGCGTGAAATTAATATGACACCGCTGCCGCAGAGGTTGGGAAGTTTATTCGTAAGATTGATGTGATTTCCACACGAGATTCAAAGGTAATATATGATAAGCGACTCTCTGATTTAGTAATTCTGCTATTTACCGGGAAATGTTGCAGCTTCTGATTTTTCTTTGTCTGTGAAGGGTATCATACCATGCTTTTAATTTCTTTTCATATGCCATCCATTGAATTCTAGAATAATACGCAATGACTATCGTTTAATAAATTAATGTTATATCTTGAGTGATTTTTTGTTGATTTTTTGGGTAGACTGAGGTGTTCATGCTGTATTAAGATATATTACTACGAATCTTGGAATCTTGCGAATAATTCCCCAAATTGATTGTAAAAATATAGTTAAAAGATGAAATTTACTTCTCTTGTTATGTCTGGAGGAATGTCAAGATATAAAACCCTTTTATAAACCCTTGTATATACCCTTTAATGAACCCTTTTTTAAAACCTTTTATAATATCCTGATTTTTATGAAACGATTCCTATGAGATATTGTTTTGAATATTATTGGAGGCCATTTGAATTTTTGCACGGCTGGAATTCTGCACAAATATTATACTTCTATAAAGTTAAAATTCAAAATAAATAACTTGATGAAGTGAAAAAATTTCGAGGGAAGAAGTGAAGAGAAGAAAACGAGTATTAGTAATTTTCATCGTAAAATAACACTTGGTTTTTTTTAAATAAATGTTTTCATAATCAATTTTTTTCAATAATCATGAATTTTTGAAATAGTGGATGATATTCTGCTTAATAATTTTATTAAATCAGTCTTTATCGATACTTCACATTACGTAATTATTTAAAAACAATTCTAAAATATTTTGCTCTCTTTATTTTTTTGCTTTTGTACCGAATATTTTTTTTGGAAATGATACTAATTATTATAATTTTTATTTATGCTTAACTTGAATACCCCTCAGGTTTCAATGATAAATAATACCAACGTCACAAAAGAATCACGAAAAACCTAAATAATTTCTCCTTATTAGTGATACTACTTCGTATTATCTTAGTCTATAATAATTCTTTTCAAAGTTTGGCGGTTGGTTAATCACTCAGGATTTCGATTTGATAGCTCCTTCTGGATCACCGTTAAAAAGTAAAATTATCAACATGGTCGATGAACTGCCATCAGATGAATCAATTATAATCCACGATTAAATTTCGGAGGCGCATCAAGCATTAACACTCTCACCAAAATGCTTAAACCATTCTTCGTCGCAACATCATCAATCGCGAACGAATTTTTCAGTCGTTTCCTGCTCTCTTTCGGCCACACTGCAGCGCACGTATCTCAGTTTTTCCAACCCCCGCGAATCCCTTTCTTTTATTTATCGATCGTAAAATCCGTCGGTGGAAGCCGCCGGCGCCGGCTCCCGGTTTTTCATGCCGCGGTTTTCGCACGAATCGCTCGTTCGTTCGTTCCATCCTTCCGGGTCGCAAATCCATCCCCGCGCAAGCCGTGTTCCACACATTCCCTCACAAAGTGAATGCCTCTTTCCTATCCATTTCTCAACACTCATCCGCGCTCCGCAAATCCGCATTTTGCCAGACATGATTGCTCTCCGGAGAGAGAGAAAAAAAAATGGAGAGCGCGCACCCGCCCCCTCGCGGATAAAGTGATCGAGGGGAGGAAGTCGGTTTGTTACTCCGTTGAAAGATTTCATTCTCCCGAGGAGATGCTGCGGAACGATGAGTCATCGGGATTGCAACAGGTTATTCACGAAATGCCTCATGACTTATTGATGATGTGATTTACTCAGATTGGGACGGAGGGAAAGCCCCGAGATGAAAAAGAATTCCGAATGCACTTGCTACCGGAGGGAATCGAAGTGGAGACCTTTTGATTGGATCGCGCTTATGGAACGGCTAAAAGACGTCGGGATGGAAGTATTTCGCTCTCGGAATAACGTGTTTACCAAGGGGCTCGGGGACGTCGGTTCCGCGTGAACGGTGAGGAAGTTTCCATTTGTGGGATGTTGACTCCTGCGGATTATCCGGAATAGTTTAGTGGATGAGAATGAGTTTCCGAGATCGTTTTCGCTCCGGAAGCTAGGGAATCGTTTAGCCTTGATCTTGGGATCATCCGTTCATCTGCGTATGCTGTTGCTATTTCACGTGCCATGAAGATGTTGTCCCATGTGGTTTTCTTATTTTTTTCCATTTTTGTGTAAGGATGTATATGTGTATGGTTATTTTCTGTTTTTCATGTGGGGCTATGTCCGGTCACGGAATATTTTCATCATCACCGCTTTATACATCGGATATCTTGTTATCCAGTAACTTATCCATTCATCCTCAATGTGTCTTATATCTGATATCGAAAGCTTTGAAGGAAACGAAAAAGATCTCAAAGTACTCGAAAGAAAATTTTCATTAATGTATTTTTCTCATCTCATTATCACAAACGATGGAAACGTTGTGTCCCGGCCAAGTCACAATTTTTCACTTCTTGTATAACCATCTCATTATCTTAAAATACTCTAAATATTAATGTTGTAGTAAATGGAATATCTCAAGAGTTCGGTAAGATTTTAACTAGCAAAGTTGCTCAATGAAAAATGACGGTAACTAAAGTATAATAGAATACACAAAACACGAAGGAATTAACTTTTCCGTATCTTTTTCACTATTATCTTTTATTATTTAGCGAATGACGTTTTTTGTTTGATGCTCATACTTATTAAATGATTTTTATGAGTTTAAATCTTTGTTGTTGCTGGTTACGAAAAAATTAGATCTCGTTTTGAAGAAGGGCAAAGAATAATATTTAAGCGGTAAAGGTATGGATATAGTTGTCAATTTCGTTATCGAATCAATAGATCATATCAGATTTGAATGACAAGCATCCCAAAAACTGGAAGGGGAGCGCTAACCTATTTAATTACTTATCTCCACTAAATCACTTTCCTTTGATATATCCACTTAAAAAAGAATTCCATAGAAATATATTTTTATTGTAAGATATACTTGAAAAAAATCCTTTGGTTTATTACACATTAATGGAAGATGGAGTTCATTCTAAATTACGCCCTTTTTCCTTCATCCGTCTTTCCGTTGCATTCTCCAAATTCACACATGATTTAAACTAATGCGGAATTTAAGTTCAAGTCACGAGGAGAGGACAGTCACTGGATTTCCCACTTTAGCATTTTAAATTTGAGGATAACCATCTGGAAAGGCCTGGTGCCCATCGAAAGCGGTTCAGATATCAAACGGCACTCGGAAAAAACCACCTCCAGAGTTCTTTACTCTTAGACAATCAAGCACAAATATTCCAGGCATTTTCCCTAGCGTTTAAATCGAGATCCTGGAGGGGAAAAACGTTTCGAATTCCGTTCCGTTTCAGCGTCACGAACTTCCATCTCTTCCGATTCTCCCCTTGGAAACTGCTCTGTTTAGGAAGGCTCATTACTCCTTAGAAGAGGAAGACAATCGGTGGAATAAAAATATCGAAAGACCGTTAGCAACCGTTTATGGGGCTTTTATATGTTGGAGTGATTTCTGTCTGAATACCGGACCAATGACCACTGGAAAGAGCAAGTCCACCTTCTGTCCTTTCTGTTAGTGCCTACTGACCCCAGAGCACTATCGTAGTCTAGAGCACACCTGTGAACCGTTCTCTGCCTGGTCCGTCTCCCCAAATTAATTTTTTTTATCTCCACCTTTTACCGTCGCAGCGAAATGACCGCAATCAATAGCTTTTAACACGCACCCACAAAGTAAGAGGTGTTGACGGGAGGTTTTCTCAAGGAGAAAAGGCTTTATTTTTCTTAAATGATTAGTTTCCGAGAACGTCATCCTTCATGGTCTCATTTCTTTCACGAATAAATGAACGGATTCGTGGACCATTTAACGTTTATTGCCGTGGAATCGCTGATAGAAGGCGATTTCGGAGCGCTGATGGGAGCCTTTGTTGACCCATTAAAATTGGAAAGGAAGTTGCGAAAAGTCAAGAATAAATTTGCTTGTGTACTTCAATATTACATATATAGTATTCCAAGAATGATGTTATGAATGGTGATTTCTCATGGATATCTATATGGTCAAGCTTTTCCTAATTGATTTTATATGCTTATACCTCATGTCCGAGTGTACGTATTTTCATTGCATTAAGAATGATTTCATATTTATTTATTTATTTATTCATACTGCTGGTAGAATTTCTTCTGGTGGCAGCCCCAACCATCATCAAGATACAACATAGTTACAACCCGAATCCCTGCACCGGACGTTACACAGATAAATATCCCACACTTAACATTACTACCCACACAGTACTCAATCACAATACACATTATTCAAATATCAGTACACTACATCAGGACTTTACACACACACCTTGTCACCCCCACCATAACATTTACACCACATTTATCCCCTAATTATAAATAATATATGCTTAGAGGTGAAGGATATGATTCTTAATCTACAAGAAATGTGGATTATTCAGATGAAATATGTATCAGCTGTAGGTAATTTCCTTCACTATTGGGCGCTAGATCAAATGCTTTTGACATAATTTTTTGCATCAGCTGGAGGAGATATTGTTTGTCCCCTTCCAAGAGTACATTCTTGTATCGAAGAAGACCTATATATTTTGGTAATATTTACTGCTTAGAAACTTTAGCTACGATAAATATAAACTTCTAAGATAAGTATATAAATTATTGAAGAGAAATATGTACCAAGGAATAAATTATATTGAGGATAAACGAGGTCACTCTCACCTTGAAAGAAATGAGCAAAATAGATGTGCATAGTCTTTATATGCAGTTCAGAAGTTTTCAATGTCTATTACCCTCAAATATGTAGGACTGAGTGAAATAAACTGAATTTAACTAGATGTCTCGATTGAGACATATCAACAACAGGTTGCATACTTTCATTACGAAGAAAATTTCAACCGTGATTTGGTAGTAGTAGATATGGTAGATAGTAATATTTGATCACGAACTCTCTGTCGAACAAATGTTTTCTACCTCGGGAAAGCAATGCCCTACACAAATTTTCATCGGTAGGCCATATGTATCACCAGACGCTTATGGAAGAATCAGACCCAATTTGGAATAATCGGGCTTTGAGCAACACATATCTATATCCCCCAACGTCGAAATTACACCTAGAAAAACAAATTAATTCTACTAATAAAATGAAATAGAGTATTTTCATCTTCTCTGACGCAATAAATGTATGCTGACATGATGATATGCTGACATGCTGATAATGATGTTAATACATTCTCCTCACTTATTGAAACTAAGGCGAGATTAAGTGCAAGAAAATAAAACAAATTAATTTCACTAATAAAATGAAATAGAGTATTTTCATCTTTTCTGATGTAATAAACGTAAGCTGACAAAATATTGTTCATTTTCTCCCCTTCTTGAAACAAAGGCGGAATTGAGTGCTCGGAAAGAGCGCAGATCTCTCACCCATGGGGTTGGGAACGGGAACATCGCCCATTGAAGGGTTCCGTACGAATTCGGGGTTAAAGGTCTTGTCCATGGAATCGGCTGAGAGAGTAATATGTTTGCGCGTGCCACTGCCTCTCTTTCCGCTCCACTTTCGTTTCGGAAGACGAAGCGAATTAAGGGAAACAGCGGGAGAAATAGGCGATGGAATGGGCTGAAAAATCAAGCAAGCGTGCATCCGGAAAGAGAACGGCTTCATCACGCAGGCATAAAAGGGAGAAAATGAAGGAAAGGCAGAAGAATGAGGAATCGGAGAGAGAGTGAGAGGCGGTCGTTAAGAGAGGGAAAGACATTCCATGATGAGCTTAGAAATTTCTCAACAAGTATTACCGGTGATTAACAGAGACTCCGCGAACGCCTTGGTTTTACTGCTTATGTTGTGGATGCTTATTTGCTTTTGAACTTTAATTGCGCATGTCTACTATAACCGTCGCGAATCGCATGAATGTAGAACATTCCTTTCCAGGAAGCATGCCGAGTTTAGTCGATGTTTCGTCGTCCGGAAATGTACTTCAATTGCGTTTTCGTGCTTTTCACTCGCCTTATTTAAATTAATTCAATTCAACGTCTTCATGAAAGGATGTCAAGGATTAATACTATTTCTAATACCACAATAACACGTTGCCAGGTATACGCGCTCCCCAAAAAGAGAATTTTTCGTAGGTGATACGTAATCTTATCTTACATGCAATTTTTCTTTTTGAGAGTGATTTTCAACATTTTTAGTTGTATTTAAAATATATTCTGGAGTTTTTTTTTACATCAGCAAGAAAGATCAGACGATTTTAAATATAATTTTTAAAGTGCATCAGTTTTGTGCAAACGAATCACATTCGTGTACAAAGTACTTGATATATATTTGATATTAGACCTCTGCTTTTTTGAACTTTGAGATATTTTAATATGATGATTAAATTGACAGTTTGGAATTTAAATTGAACACCACCTACAAAAGAGCGTGTTTCTGAGCAATTTACATCAAAGATATCTTAGGGAGGTCCTTAAAAAGTTAAATTGGCCATCACTCTGTATAATAATAATAAATTTTTAAACCTTCATAAATTATATATATACACATAAATTTATTTTAAATTGAATCTATAGATTATTTAAATTTCCCTTTATTTACTTATATCAATTAAAATCTCAAATAAATCTACAAATTTTTGCACTGTTTTATTCAAACCCGAAACGGATGAAACAGAAGTTTAAGCTATCGTCAAACAAGTAGCTCATGTATTAATATTCAAACAATAAATCACTTTTTATGTGGTGAGTAAATTAGCTATTTATGCTCCAAATGCTACCGAGTTATAGGGCCAATAAACTTTTAGCAAGGTATACACACAGCACCATAAACGAATCCATGCGTCACCGCGAATATAGCAGAAACGTGTTCTGGAGACCTAAAAACATATTTTTCCATTGAAATTTTATTTTGGTTATCTTTCGACAAAATTAACACTTAATTTCACAGGTTTAAAAGTTTAAAATTCTAATTTTAGATTCTTCTTCCCTTTCAGTAAATGTTGTAAATTTCATACAATTTTCAAGAATAATTTCGCACTAATTTTTTAGGCATAGCACCGCTGCGCCACCAATATACTGATCAATTGTTAATATTGAGTATATTTACGTATAATTATTTGTGTACTGATTAATCAAGGTTCTATAATGAAAGGCTTACTATTTATTAAAATAGTGCCTAATTGTAAAATGCTCTACCCTCGTCTCGTATGACGCAGGGTGTTTCTGGAACAGAATTTTACTTAGTCTCGATAATATTTACGTGACAGACTCTCACATAATTATACAAACAATGCACTCGTTTACATTCTATGTATGTACATTAACATAATATTTACTTAATCTTTATAAATTTCAAGATCAAATTTTAAAATTTGATTAAATAATTTAATTAAAATTTTTAATCAACCAGTTTAAAATTGATTAATTTAGAAGAATAAATATTTGATGATGATTTAATCACTGTGCCTATAATAATTCGGAGATAAGAGATTGAATATAAATCCATAGTTTCTATCTTTTCTGTTGTTGAGGAACATAAACTACCCTTCAGAGAACATCATTCGAAATTTAGCTGAAAATTATTAGAATATTTTAAATAAAATAGTTCCCAATCATTTACACATCATACAGAGTCATCCTTAGAAATCAGTGAAATTCTCGAAAATCATTAAGTTACTCGGTTGGACAATGAGTTTTAATTATTATCTTTCAGAATGATTAAAAATCTCATAAAAGTATTCCATTTCCCAGAGAGCGTTTCAGTTCGAAATAAAAAAATTCACGTTATGTATCTATGACATCTGCAGTAATTGTCTCCGTTTTAGTGCTTCAGAGTAAGGAAGCGAATGTAATGAAAGCTATTCCATGGCACGTGCAGCTTCGAGGAAGATGTCCTACATAGCGATTAACCAAGAGAGCTCTCACTCTGTTTAATTCTCTTTCTACCTAAACGTCAGCTGAGTCTCGGAGAAAGAGAGAATCGAAAACGTCCGTCCCCGTAAGGGAGCACGATAATCTTAATGGAAAGAAACCATTCGCCAAATTCATGTTCATCCGCCGATCTATGAATTAGCGTAAGATTACTTTTCCCGAATTCGAAGAGAAAGGAAAGATGATTGCTATTTCCTCGTTGTTGAAATTACCTTAAGGGTACAAAACAACGATTGCCTAAGTTCATTTTTTTAATCCAGATGATACGTTTCCATTCCGTGACGGACCACTTTACATTAATTTTCGTTTATTGTAAAATTGAGGGTTTTCTGCTGGCACACGCCGCTAATAAGATAAGTCCTGAGGGACGATTCCACAAAACGTGTAATTCCGTTTCAATTGTTCAATCAGAATCCTCTTCGTGGGCGGGGCAACCCACGCATTTTGAGAGGACGTATTATCGGACAAATTTTGCCCGGGAAGAATCTTCGACGAAAGCTTTCTTCTCATTCATAAATTTTACAATGATGGTTCTTGGTATTTAAAGTCAGTTTTAGGAAACCATTCTACGTTATATAAAAGAAAATTCCTATTTTTAGTGTGGCTTGAAGAATATTTCCAGGCATTCCCAAAAGTGTTATGCTTTCATAGGCAAATGTTGATTTTCTTAATTCAGCATTAAAATTTTGATTCGAACCATTATTAATTGAAGTAACTATTGTTCTTAACACTTCCTCGTGAGAAAGACTATGGGTATAACCGTCGACTTGGTTTTCATTCATTTATCCGTGCTGGAAGTGTGTGATCCTCCGTTGCAATTCAACTAGTCAAAATATAACCGCTCTCAAAATTTGGATTAAGTCACATCTTAGGATTATTTAAAGCATGAATACAAGCGAATTAAGCATTTAGTTTAAAATCTTACCTGTTGAACTGGACATCCAAGCGGGTTTTTTCGGTAGTAGTCGGGCGTTCATATGTTCCACCGTATCTCCTTTATGCGAATAATCTCTCCAGCACTTTCAAGCACAGTCCATCTCAGTAAAATTGTCCATAGAAACAATTGTACGAGAGGAAAATCGCCTGGTCCCTATAATGATCGTGGGGACAGCGGCCCTTCAGTACTGGGGGAAACACTTCCTCTGAGTTAAAGTAATGGTTCTTATCGCTAGTATATCCAATCACTTAAAATATCTACGGAGAATGTGTCAGTTCAGCGAACAGGGCGTCACTTCAACTTCAAAGAAGGTGCGAAACGTCAGCGAATCGTTCAAAGGAGCACTTTTTCATACGGAACTACTCTTGAATCCGGGGGACGTATAAGGAAGCACTTTACTCCAGATCCAGTGGAACTCATCAGTTACCTCGATCCTTCCGCACCGAATGTTTATTTTTTCTCTCAGTCCTTTCTCGCGGTCTTGGCCAAGGCCAAAAGGCGTTACAACCGCGCCCACTGAAGTTGTTCTCTCGCTGTGTACCGATCCTCGATCGCTGCCGGAGTGGGAGGGGCGGTGCAAGGAACGGGCGAAAACGTTTTGACAAATGGACGGCACCTCCTGTAGAGTGGCCCAGAAAAGTGCAAGCGGCTATCGATGCTGTCTCTTCTGCCTACACCATCTCAGCAATCTTCTCTTTTTCCACGCGATCCAGCCGCGTCTTTTACCGCTGCGGTCTTTCTGACGTCACGAGGAGAAGGAAGGTCGCGGATATTGCACCGTCTGACTGGGGAAGGTTCGGAGTGGCACGGACATAAGTTATTTATCGGGTGCAAATTTCAATCTGATCTTAAGATTGTTAGCAAATTGCTTCGTTTTTACTCGGGTTATGTATTTTTCAAAATTGCACGAGATGTTAATTTAGAGAGATTAACTATTGAATTTTTTTAGATAATTTTATCTACAATAGCTCAACAAAAACAACGCGTTACGCTTTATAAATTATAGAAATTTAAATAATTGTAAAATCGATTGAACGAATTTTGAAAAATGTCAACAAAATATTAAATTTGTTTAGAAAAATATTTTACCCAGAAATCAACCAAAAATTAAGCTATAATTTAAAATAAATAATAAATAAAAATATTACGCTGCACTGAATTCCGCGAAAATTTCGAAAAGGAAAAAAATGATCCCTTCTAATTTTTTAGTGGGAAGCGGATTTACCTCAATATCGCTTATTTCCAAATTTTCTTTGAAAACCCGTCACCGATAACACCAGCGGGGAGAAAATTCCGCAAGTTTCAAACGCGCATAAGGGATTTCAGGCGTTGAAGTCTCCAAGGATTTAAATATCTCGGCCTTTGGAATCTCCCCATCGAAAAAAAAAAATTCGAACGGCGAACTACACAAGAATCCTTAAGAGGCGCCGGTGGTGTCTCGATCCGTTCCCTCAAGACCACATGCCGCCTTCCATTTGCGGAAAAACGTCCCACCGAGTGATGCACGCCGATCGAGTTAAAAGTCTCACGGTCCCGGGCGATGACTCCACGCGGCCGTGTCTCCAGATGCACTTCCGCGGTTGCCTAGCCGCGAGACTCTTTCCCGACGACTGTGGACTGGATCTTACCTCCCGTCGCCTCCTCCCCAACCTCCCCACCACGACCGCACCACCCCTCTCCTTCCCACACCCCCTTTGGTCCCCTCCGTGATTCCCCTGACACACTGTCCGCCTTCCACACACAGCCTCCGCCCGCAAATGAGGTCGCCGCTCCAGGCTCCTTCCCTCCCCTTCCTTCATTTGCCGCCCCGGAGGCTCGCCGGAGTGGGAACCTGCGCCGTCCCCTCCCGGAGTCGGCCCCAGCCGCGCTCCGGCGGTCAAGGAACTAGTTAGCAGGTGTGCCGAATTCGTCGGCTCTTCCCCTCCGAAGGCGCGTTCCTTCCATCGGAAGGCCGGACTTCGGTCCGCGACTCGGGGCAGCCGAGATGGGCAACGCCGTGGAAAGCAGACCGCCTGACGCCTGGGCTTCCTCTGGGTGAGGGAAGGAGGGAGACGGAGGGGTTGGCGAAAAGATAAGCGGAGATAAATAGGATGGAATACGGAGAGGAAGGCACCGTCAGCGGTGTAAAATCATCGCTCGCATCTCCTTCCGATATAAAAAGGATGAATCAATTAAGGAGGATCTTCCGCAGGTCGGGATTTTCCGCTTTTTTAGTCTCTCCTCGGTAAAAAAATCTCTGGTGGTTCACCTGTTCGGAAAGTTTTCCTCAGAGACTTCAACGGTAGAATATATTAACTCTTTGGAACTCAGAGCCAACGGTCTTCCGTACGTTTCTTACTGAGATGATTCGTGGGGTAGGTTAATTTGTGAGGATGTGTAAGATAGAAATGAGATTTCATTCAACTGTTCAAAAAGTTAGAAGGGAAAATAGGAAGGAAAAATGAGTTTGAAATTATGGGAATGGTAGGTTTCTCACTAATTTAGCGTCATGAAATTTTCTCTTCCTCGTCTCCTGATACTTCTTGTCAAAAGGAATGTATCAGGGCTAAACTGAAAGCTAGTGATAGAACGGTTTATATTTTTTTTCTTATAATCATATATCTAGAATATTCAACATTCGAGAAACAGGCTCATTTGTGTTAATCTCTTAACCATTAAGCTGAGTTTGTATAGATTTAAACTGCCTCTGCATTCATATTTTCTATCGCTTTGCTCTATCACTTCAAACAATTCCGAATTTTTCGATATCATTATAACAATTGTTTACCATAATCCCTAGCATTAAACGGATATCAAGTGATTTTGAATGTATTTCTTTTATTTTTGCGAATTTTCTTAATAATAGAGATCATTGGTAGAGAATAAAGATTCAGGAATCGAATAAAATTCTCTTTTAAACAGTAAACATTATGTTTCATCTTAATTAACGGTGTTTAGTAACCATTTTATTGAATAAGGTATGCGTTCTACTGAAACATAAGATTTATGATGAAATCTCTTTGTCAAAAATGTCATTGTATGTAGCCCTAATGAATGTCTCCTGCCCATTATCATATACTCATTGCTATTTTACATTAATTTATTCATAGTTGCCAAAATGACGATATAGGAAATTCCGGGACTGATTAAGATGATGAAACGCACGTTTTTTTCCCAGAGCCTTGAAGACGATCATGTGACAGTCGCAGAATGATCTCTCGTCAAGTTTGCTTTCTTGTGACCTCCATTTTCACTTTCTTCCCGTAATGACTACGCGACACCTACGCTTGAATATTTGACCCGGTATCCTCCACCTCCGACCACTAGGGCTTTCCCAACTTTCACCAGTCTAACCGAGGTACTAAATTCACTTTCCTCAAAATATTGTGTGGGATATCATTCGTTTCCGAGAACCCAGTTTCTAATATCCTTATGTCTTCTTTCCTTCTTCCTCTATCATTTCGAAACTCTTGAAGATCCACAGGGAGCGTTCACAAAATTTTGTTTTAGTTCTACAAGTATACATTTTTCAGAGTTAACGTAAACAATGCTAATTTATTCGATTAAAATATTTCCCCTGTTCGAAATTAAAAGTCATTATTGTTTTCTAGGGAGTGACTTCGTTTTGATATTTGATTAGCAGCTTTTTCTCGGTTCGGCAGCTGGCATATTGTTTCGCTCTGTTTCATCTTACGTTACGAAATTGTAACACACTCATTCACTTGAATAATTTGGTCTAAATGTCGTGAGGAGATATTTTGATGCATACGACTCAAGTGAAACCTCGACATAAATGTCATAGTTGTGACATGTACCCGAAAGAGCAATCTTCTTTCATATATGATAATTTTCAGAAGATCTCAAGGAATTCCAGATGAAATTTGCAAGTGATAATCATATAAATTTTAAAATGTTAATAACATTGTTACCCTTGGTTATTTTCTGAAAAATCAGCCAGGAGTTCAAGAACGAAGAAAGGTATTAAGAATTATTCTAATATTCAATCAATGCTGGAATGTAAGCATTTCATTATTATGATATCCATACAAAAACACGCAATGGAAGATTTATTAATAATAAAATAAATCAAAGTGCGGAAATAGAAGAGAATATGTCTATTCTTCTATTTTTGACCAGTAATTGTTATCTTTGGCGAATTCTTATCTATATTTATTAAATCATTCAAATGAAAGATTTTATTCACTTTCGGATATTTCGGAGCTTGATTCAACCAATTACAGAGTTCGATGATTCAAATAATTACCATCGAATAACTCCGAGAATGATTTTCGGAGTTTGGTATTTGATCGAAACAGAACAATTAGCGAAGCTGCCGATGCGGTAATTACCGACACCGCTATCTTGAAACACCATCGTCAAAACGCATTCCAACTCCCAACAGCCGCGAGTGCATCATGAAACTTTGAGAAAAACAAAAAGAATGAGTTAAAAATGCATTAACTCCGACAAAGATACGGTATTTGCCGTTGTGTTGGAAGCGTGGCCGAGAGAGAATGATCCATGAAACGCTTTTGGTTCTTGATGTGAAGTAGACCATTCACGTCCACTGGGAGCGATCGATCTTCCCATCGAAAAAGCCCTCTAGAAAGCATCGGATGGAAGCACTTTAGTAACATCACAGTCTCCCCCTTCACTCTCTTCTCTCTCTACATTCTTCGCACCTCTAAAACATCTTGATTACTAGTTTACTTCGCCGTAGTCGACCGTGCGTTTCGGACTTAGATGTGCAACCATCACGACTCTGACATTCTTCTAGCGTCCGAGGAGGAGCCTTGCAAACATTTGACGAGATGAATTCAATCTCCGGCTTTTAGAAAAGGGTTAGGATATTGCCGTACATAAGGGCGTGCTCCCACGAAAATTTCCAAGGAAAAGCCAGAGTTAAAATATCCAACAGGACCGGGACTCGAACCCGGAACCTTCCTCTATCCGATAGGCTGTTTTATCCAGTTGATTTCTGGCAGGAATTAGTTGCCTATAGCAGCCATAGCTATGCTTAGATGGTTAAAGAAGCCTTCTTGATAGAGGAAGATCCAGGATTCGATTCCTGGTCCCGTCCGAGTTTTTTCAATTCTATCTCTCCTTGGGAATTACCGATGTCTATTATCTTTACACATGTGATCATTAATTTCAAATTATATACTTATAGAGCTGTAGGTAAATAATTATTATAGATATTTTACAAGTAAAAATAACAAAAAAATTTGCACTTTCAGTTTTAATTTAATTTTTATTTATGAAATAAAAATAATATTTATTTAAATATGAAATTGCACGAAGTAAAGCCTGAGCTAATTAAGTTTAGAGCTGTAATTGTTCCAAGGTTATATGAAATAAAATTACGAGGACGTGTCAGAAATTAACCATATCATGATTGAAAAAATTATCCGGGTTTTGTTGATCTACGGCATGGCGGTATTGTGCATTGTATCTTGCCGTGTTTCATTAGTCGTCACATGCACCAAAAAATATGCTTGTCCCCTTAACAACGTGCTACAAAGAGGTATTACATAAATATATTAAACTTAGTAGAATAATCTGATTTTCAAGAAGTGTACGCAAGAACCAATTTATATACCCAAAACGTTGAAGCATTGGGGTAAAAGTCCTTTTCTATTAAAGCAAAAGTATTTTCTTTAAAAAAATTAAGGTTATTCTTTGGCTTTCACTCGTACAATATGGACTGGTACGATTCTTCAAATCCTACACAAATTTTAGAAATAGAAAGCTTGTTTTTCATGATCTGTATAGTTTGGTTTTCGATGGCTAAAAGTTATTTTGTTTCGCGATTGAGGTTGCCTATTGTGATAGTAAATTAAAGATAAAGGCTCTAAGACGTTTCGAGCATATTGTTAGTGAGCATATCATTAAGAAAATCAATATTTTCGATACATA
This sequence comes from Pachydiplax longipennis, assembly GCA_036926295.1. Taxonomy (NCBI): domain Eukaryota; kingdom Metazoa; phylum Arthropoda; class Insecta; order Odonata; family Libellulidae; genus Pachydiplax; species Pachydiplax longipennis. Next base: position 37,017,567 of record JAVFKF010000009.1, on the reverse strand, counting down.
ACATAATATAATAATGATCCTTTTCTTGTAAAATATTCATTCCTTAATAACATGGGAGATATTGATTTAATCTCAGAAGTCTGCCACATTATTTCTACCGACTAAATAAGGGAATATTAAATCCTATCTTATTGACGTTTTAATGCGAAGTCTTACGAGCATTATCGGATGAGATCGACCAGGTTTGCAAACTTTCTAAATGAATCTGCCGATCGTTAAAAGGAAAGCAATTAAGGGAAATCGACGAATGATGATGAGCGCATTCCAATGTCAAATCGTAAATGTTTCCCCCATAATATGTAAATTGCGTTTTCCATTAAAGTTCAACGAGTCCCAGCCACTTGCTAATGGGGCTTTGTTTTCATTCCTTGATGCGGTCCCGTTAACTTTTTTTGCTCTCATTTCGGAAGAAACATTTTCTTGAAATATCCCATTTGCAGCCAGCCAATTATTACGGCATTCTATTGCGTCAGCGGATATTTTGATTAAGAATGGAAAGAATGCCTCACTTAATTTTCTTGAAAGAGAAAATTTTTTCTCTCGATTAGATTCCTGAAGAATAGTAAATTTGATATAGCTGCGTAGAGAAAAGAAAAATAGGATCTCTATGGGATTCAAATATCAAATTCGTGCGAGTTATGATTAATTAAAATTCCGCATTGTTGTACCACATTGTTTCTTCTGGAATATTCTCTGCGTCATGTGTCAAAAGTGGCTTGCATGCTAAAAAATCTACGTCCACATATGTACTCTGGAAACCGCCTTTAGGAGTGTGGCAGGGGGTGCATGCACCATGATTCTAATTTCTTCATCGATTCTATCGCTCTGGAAAAATGAATCCATGAATCGACTGGTTCTAGCATCAATTTCTCTGATCATCTTCGCAGTATTCGAAAGGCCTATGTAACAAGGAAGAAGTATGATATCGGCTACATGTTCTAAGAACTCTTCTTCTAAGCACTATTACTGAATTTATTAGGTAAATTAAGTATTTGTTAGATTCTTCTCTCTTTTAAAGATACCCATTGGGGCCCTTCGGTGGGCAGCGCGTTCGAATTCGATGAAAGCGGTCCCAAGTTCGATTCCCTTTGGAGCACACTTGCGAAATGACATCAGCTGCCGAGACACTTTTAATAATACTGCTACGATAGCCATCTTGCGTCTTTAAAAGCATTTATGTTACACTCAGCTATTTTTCAGAACAATTATTTGCAAAACGCATTGTCTTTCGTCGTAAATTTTCTAATTCGCAAATATAGAGAATGTATATGATATTCTTATGTGTTTAATTTTTAATTTAGAATTCATCCGAGAAATCTAATAATGCTAGTATCTCTATATGTATGAAAACCAATGACTTTTTTAAAATAAATTATTTTCATTCTTCAAATCATGCATAATCAAATCAAACTCAAGAAATGAGTGGAACAAGTAACCTGGATCGATCTTAAAGCCCTTTCCTAAACATCTAAAATCTTTTAAGTGAAAAGGCAAAGCTCTAATGTATTAGTAAAGACATTGGTACTGCTAAGATAGTTGTAGTAAATTTCAAAGACGAAACTTGGGAGAATTAGATAACTACTTGAAGTACGGCGGAGAAAATGTGTGCCCTGGGTCCGCCAAGGAAGGCGTAAAGGTCTACCGGCAACCCTGACAAATCTTGCATGAGTTACTTTGTTTATATTTATTTTTCCACGATTTAAATGAAATTATACCATTAGAATTGGTTCGTGAAGTCTTCAAAATTATAAATGTTCATGATGATAAGTTAATGACGCCCCATATTTTAAAAATTATTTTCTGCATATTTTTTTAATATCGAGTAATTATTTTGTCACTGTTGAAAAATTATCATTATAATTAACTTATTTCATCTTAATATTATTGAAAAATTGATATAATATATTATCCTAATAATATACGCGTAAAATTTGATATATAATTGTATGTATAATTGTGTATTACTTGTAATTTTATCTTATGCTGCCACTAGTCTTAAGTCTAACTGAGGAAGAAATTCGCAGTAATAATAATAAAGATATGAAATTATTAAGAGCTTCCCCGTGGGGAATCCCCTTATTAAGTTCAGGCATCGCGAAATTTATCTCGAATATCCCCCAGTCATCGTCCTTGAAATTGCAGAAATTCCGCGCGAATCGTCATTTTCATCATTCGAAAAATTGAGGAATGCGATAAATATTAGTTATCGCCGGAGAAAGTTGCAAAGCAATATACCGAAGCGTCACCAGTCCGAGCGGAACGTAAGATACGAGGATTGAAAAAAGCCATAGGAGATAGCGAGCATCTGGAACTGAGAAATTAAGAGAAAAAAGTCGGGAAGATGGCATGAAGGCTTCCGAGATACCTGTTCATGCGGAAACAGAGAAACCGAGATAGGCGAAGAATTTTTATACTCGCATATCTCAGACAAATGGGACGGATTAGAAGGGAAAATGAGCGGGGATAGGGAGGTCAGAATGTGCAAATTGGTTGAGAAGAGCATGAAAAAGAAAAGTCCATTGCGGGAAGATATCCATCGGACCACCGACCCGATGGAAACATGACCGAGGACCAAAAAATCACGGTAGCACAGGAGTTGAAAGCATCCCGCAAGAAGGGGCAAAAAGATAAAATCTTGGAACGAATGGGAAGAAGGTTAAAATTATGAGTGGAGTTGCATTAAAAGCAGCGAAGGAAGTATCCTTGTCAAAATGTTCCTCTTCGAATTTATGGTAGCATAAGAGGTGTATATAAAGCATTAATCATAACTGCATGTATGCAGCGAAGTCCAATTCTCACATGTCTGCATTGAGTATTGGTGTGAGGCGGTCTTATAAATGTCAGTGATTTCGCTTAATAAAAAGACTACTGTTCATGAAAATTGAGTGTCAAAAATTGGTACCTTTCTAATAGCACATGCTAATTAATTAAGTTCCACCTCAGTTTATAATGCGAGTTTAATAATTTAATTCCATTTTTTCTAATAATTGTATTCCTTAGATTTCTGGCGCGCTTTATAAGTAAAAGCAATATTAATAAAGTTCATGGGTGGTCTGAAAAGTTTCCGACATTTCGCCATTTCTCGACATGTTTTCTGAAGAATTCTGAAAAATCTGGGGTCGGAAACTTTTCATTCAAACACCCTCGTACTTCACTAGCTGAGGTCATTTAGAACACATGAGCCCCCACCAGGAATCGAACCCGGGACCGCTTCCATGAAAGACAGACACACTGCACACTTGATCACTCTGGAGCCCTAATATTCAATAAAAAACGCTTGTATCTCATACCAATAATTCTATAATGTTAATAGAAAAAATGGTCTTTGCCTTTCTTTGAAAACCCTTACGCCCAATAAAGTGGGCACCAAGCAATAATTTCATTACTGCAACATAATGATAGGATTTGGCAGAGTTGATATGATTTGAGAAATGATGGATTGGATTATGATAAGTTGCGTTTGATTTTCAAAATTGATTTATTAGTAGATTAATTTGAGTTCGAAAAGAGTTATGACACGAAGTTGAATAACAATAGGATGGGACATAGAGTTGATTATAGAAATTAGAACATGAATGAACTTATCCTAGGGGTTTCTCTCCTTTAGTTGTTTAAATACACCTTCAAAAGAGGCAGATTTGATACCTGCTTCTAAGCTTCTTCGCAGGTAATCAGTGGCAGCGATGACGTCGCGGAAACTCTGAGTTCATTTTGGCTGCTTCGGTAGCGAACGCGCCCTATCAACGGATTTTTTTCTTTATTTAATACTTATTTATAACATTTATATATTCACTTATAAAATAAGGGTACTTATTGATTCTATTTAAATAATACTGAATATTTACATTTCACAAAAGCGAGCATTTAAACACTTAAAAAATTATGAAAAAATCATCTAACGATTCCTTCTCAAAAACTAGGGCATTTTTAGTCGTTTAAGTAGATGTTAAATTTTAAGTTCATCTTCAGGCTGATGAACCGCAGTAGCATGCCTGTTTAAGGAACAGGAGAATTGGAGAAAATATCGAGGAATGATGTGGTAGCTTTAATAGTGCTGCGATAGTTGAGGTCGTTTCGTATGTGAGCCCCAACGGGAATCGAACCCGGGACTGCTTCACAAAAGTCGAACGTGTTGCAAACTTGGGTATCCGGAAGCTCTTTGTGGATAGATATTTATTATACGCACATATATTTTTCATGTATTTACGTATACATACTTTTGTACTTTGACTTCGAAGGGTTGTATTAATTTTAGCTTTTTAGTCAACAGTGTAATAGCCAAGTATTTGTCAACGAGTGGAACCCATCTAAAAGTTTTTGATGCACTATTTTCATGGGCGTTTTGTCTTTTTCCATAAAGTTTTGAAAATGTATTATTTCGGGTTATTTTTGAAAATGTATTATATCGTCTACTCTTCTCTTAATCTCCTGATGTGCATAATTTCATTAATTAGTTGAAAGTCATACTATGACTGTATCAGGACATGAATACAATCTATTCATTAAATAAAAATCCTGGAAACGAATTAAGTTATTATGATATCAATATGAAAATTAGAAGAAGACGGTTTCTAAAATTAATTCAGTGTTCTCTCCTTGTAATAAATTCTTTCGATTCTATTACGGCATTATTCCTTTCTCGTATTTGATAGGTAGAGTTAATTTTTGCTGCCTATTATAAATGATTGAACGAATTCAATCTTGAACTTCAACACCTTGAAAATTTTTGGAGAGCAGTCTTATACGTTCGGGAATCCAATAGAATTTTATTCATAACCAATAGGTATACATGTATGCGGAAAGCCAATTGGTAACCATTCGAATTTATTGCATAACCAACAGGTATCTTACGGAAAACCAAACCAAATTGGTACCAGTAGGTATAACATCTATAAGAGTTTATAAGACCTACGGACGAAATTTGAATGGTTTTTACTGGATTTTAATCGGAACCAGTAAGGTGTTTATTGGTCAATCCTATCAGATAGAAACATCAATAGAAATTGTTTTGGAAAAATATATTTTCACAAGGGACAGTTAGACTACTTAAATTGGGCATTTTAATTTACTTATTAAAAAAATTTTCTTGGAATTTCATCAAATTATCTCATAACAAAATCTCTTCCCTTGTAAATATCGAGGGGATTTATCAGAAAAATCAGCCTTATTTATTCAGCTGAAAGCCGGCATGTGCAAAAAGCGCCATTTTATAGAGAGTGTCTCGAAAAAAGCAACGCCGTGTGATGCGGAAACGACCTTCTGGCAGGTTATAGCCTCAAGCTCCATAAGTAACAAGAAATCCTTAGCCTCCCTCCCACTCGAGAAGTCAAGTGACCCTGAAGGGACGTTCGTTGACATCCGTGCGGAAGTGCTACCATCTGCACGGACGTTTGACGAAGCATCCCTCAGAAAGAGGAGGGAAGGGTAAATTTTCTCTTTGTCTCTCTCTCTCTCTCTCTCTCTCTCTCAAGCCGCTTTCGAACCGTTATCCTCTCGCAAACAGCTTTTCCCTCCTCTTTCCTGATGCTGCATCGCTGTCTCTTGATGTAAGGTACATTCCACAAACGCTCTTCCTTAACGACGAATGTCTTGGAGCATTAGCTATCGGAAGAGAGCGCGTGCGTGCCTGAGTGAGTGTGCGGACGAATCGGGATGGAAAATGAGGGAGAGGAGAAAAAATGTGAAAAATGGTTGTAAAAAAGGGTTGATCGGCGGAGCGGTAGTTGGCGCCACCGCTGAGTGGAGCGTGCAGTCTCCCAGACTTTGCAGACGCAGGTTCTTCTGATTGCGATTTTTGCGGTCCATACGTTTTTGGTTCCATAAGGGGAACGCCTCTCAACCCTTTTCGTGATTTTGCGACGCGGCACAGTGGGATAGAATCGAAAAAAGCTGCCCAAGAGGCCAAAAATGGTTTTTTGGAGTAAGGGACTTGAAATTACGCATTGTTATTATAACGTGATTGAATTTTATGTTTCCGTTTATCGTTTTTCGATACCTTTACGCGTTAAAAAATACATGGCGTCAAACTTGAACAATTTTCACAGAAATGGGCAGTGTCGGATTTTTCGGGGAATCGTTCAAGTTTGCTGCTATGAGGATTAAAAAAAAATTCTGTTGGAAGAAAAGAATTTTTGTATATCACTGCATAATTATATCTTTTGCCTGGTTACAGTTATCGCTTTCTGAGTTGAGTGAAAATGAGTTTTTGCGCATTTAATAATAATAATTTATTAAACACATACAGGATACATTCTCACTAAGTTGTGTTATATTAAACAACAAATTATTATTTAAAGCAACAAATTGGCGGATACCTTTTTCAGACAATTTTCGAGATGAAGCAAGGAATTCAAATAGATAGAAGGCTTTCATGCATCGAGTCTTTTACACCATGTCATAGTAAGAAGTATCTAGATATGGATTCCGAAGAGACTGTTTCAATTAAGGTGCCAACTTGGGAATTTGGTGGATTTTTCATAAGCGCGGCGCGGTCCGCCTCACCGCCATGGAATCCTCGAATGCAGTTTCGCTGTCTTTTTGGTGATATGAAGTCAAACGATTAGCCCTTTCATGCTATATTCTGGATAATTATCCTCAAATATACGTATGTTTAAGATAAGACAGTTTAAGGAAGGGATGCGAAACCTATACTTTACACAATGGACGTGGAGTTAAGAATGTCTAAAATTCTTAAATCTTAACTTTAAGGTTTGGTAAGGGCATTACGAAAAGCGCACACTGAAAACTCATCAGAGCGCTTCCGTTGTAACTTCACATCTATTGGATTTTTACAACCATAACAGATTTCAATGTTTAATTGATTTTAATAGTGTACATTTAGTGTGTGGGCATAGGCATAGTACTTGAAGTTCATGATGAAAAGATGTGATACTTAATGAATGCAGAGAAAGTGCGTTCATAGAAGATGTAGCCAATATTATACGTCCTCCTTGTTACATTGGCCGTTCTGATATTGCGAGAAAGATAAGAGATTTAGATGCTAGAACCAGTCGATTCAAGAATTAATATTTTGCCGAGAACGATAGTCGAAGGTAATCGATTAGGAAAGTAGAGTCATGGCATGCGCCCCATGCCACACGCCGAAAGGCGGCTTGAAGGGTACTTACGTAGATGAAGATGTAGACCTGATTCTACTTATCATCTTGCGATGGAAAAATCTGATACTTCTTTTAACCCATGAGGATGATAATATAACTACCGATATGTGCATTACAATTTTTGTTTGACATCACATGACACATTGAAACCTTCTTAAGTTCTCTGGTTGCTTTATCATACTAAATCTAGGATCAAATGCTGTAGTTCAAGGAACTCGGCTTACTCAAGAGAAGAGTCGGTAGGAGTCCGCGAACGGTATTACTTTGCGCTAGTTAGGCCTCACCTTGAATATGCATTCAGTGAATGGGACCCCGCCGAAAATTGTTGTATTCGCGAATTAGATAAAAGATACTATGGAAGACTGTACGTTTTGTAAAGAATTGCTACGGCAAATCGGTGAGCGTAACTCAGATGCTTCAGGAGGCAGGATAATTATACTTAGAAGAGATAAGATTCAAACTAAGTCTTAAGATGTTTTACTAAGTTGAGGTTAAGACTGAAAAGTCTCTTCTTCCATCTAACGTTTCGTCAGTGATATTATATACATAAAAAGTTTTGTGTAGGTGGATAGAAATAGAGAGGAAAACTTTAGAAGTCTTAATTTACCAGATAAATTTAAAGAGAGTACATTCTTAGAAGACATAGCCGATGTTACACAGTCCTCCCTGTTACATAGGCGATTCCGATACTGCGAGGAAAATCATAGAAATAGATATTTGAACCAGTCTACGCAAGAATTCATTTTTTCATCTTTGAACCATACGCGAGAGTAAAGGATTAGGAAAGTCATGATGTATGCACCACCTGCCACACGCCGAAAGATGGATTGCAGGATACATATGCAGATGTAGATTGGAGAGCATTTAAGCACTAATATTGTTGATATTTCTAACATTTCAACTTTTTTATTCAAGCTAGTTAATTTAATGCTAAAGCATATTATACGTAATTTTACAAAACGTAATATGTATAACGTAATTAAAACGCTTAAATGGATATAAGTATGGGGAATACGAAAATGTAATGTAATATAAATTTGTCAATGTCTTAATATAAATATTGAAATAATTATAAGCGAATATATTTCTATAACAAGAACAATAGGTGTATCTTATTAAAGGAATTATAATAATCAAATGATACATCAAATCACACATACATATGAAAATCTAAATCTTTCAAGCCCTGATTATATTACTTGAACGTAGCTGTCTGTTTCGGAAATGAAATCTAATTAATAAAAATAAAATATAGGCATACTTCTTACCCCTAATTTGCATTTTTATCTTTTAATCGGAGAATATGCGTATTCGGTATGCAAATGTTGTTTGTAAATGGAGCGGATGTGAAATTTCCGTCCAAAATTAACCGTGAGAAAGGAAAAACGAGACCAGCACTCTAGAAATCGAGAGGCGCTGAGAGGATTTTATGGGTGTTTTCTTATTTAAATTCGACGTTTTTAAAGGTTTACACAGGTGTAAATACACCACTGTTTTCACTCATAAAAGACTTCCAAGTTATGTTTTAACTTAAAATTCAATGTCCTCTAATTTCGTGAGATTTTATTGCCTATTTATATCCAAAGAAAACATTCCTTGATCAGAATTAATTTCCGTTTTATTGAGTGTGTTTGGCCCTTGGGCACTTCTTGGCCTTATGATGAGAAAACAGGATCTCCCATGAAATTGTTGTTTAGGTTTAACATCTTAGATGGTAATTGAAAAAGCAAAGACTTCAATAGCATATATTGAAGTAACCATGCTGAAAATAACTATTTGTAGCACATAATTGTAGTAACTCATTCTCTTGAATCTTGAATCCAGATTATGGTACTAATAATGAAAAGAAAATCAAAGACGCGAAATGAGTTTCTAGAAAATTATTTAAGAATCTATTTCGATAAAAACAATTCACAAGTGATTATTTTTGAATGTATGTATGTATGTGTGTGTGTATGTAGGTGTGTATGTATATATATATATATATATATATATATATATATATATATATATATATATATATATATATATATATATATATATATATATTTAAAATGCAATTTTATTTCTTGTAGCACCATTATTTACAAATATCGCAAGAAATAAATAGTGTTCGCTACGGGGATGAAGAGACAGCCTCACGTAAGGACCAGCTTTAGAAAAAGTACAGTAAAACCCGGCTAATACGCTTTTCGGGGGATCAAGCGAAATCCGCGTCTAAAGAGGGATAGCGTTATAACCGAGTTGTGTAATTCTAGGTACCTTACATCATATTTTCGAAGAAGGATCTGCTTTTGACACAAAGAGAGCGTCTTCATTTACTCTTTATTAAGGGAGTTACTTAAATTTGGTAATTTTCTCTAAATGTTAATCACTCTAAAATGAAACAATTTTTACCCAATGGACATAATTAGGGTAGAATAACGATTTTTTTTAACGGAAGGCATCAGGAGACTCTCTCCGAGATTACGCCAACAAAACACTATTTTTCTGTTTTTTTTTTCGATATGTTTACTTCATAAGATTGTGACGAAAAGAAATACCGAAAAGCGACTTTATAATCTACGTTCTGCCATGAAAAAAGTGATAGAAAAGATCTCACTCACTTTATTTCAGAATTCGTATCTGTTCCGAAGGTAGGATATACTAGATTGCTGTATTCGCGATATCTTCATTATATTTTCACAATATTGGTCATTCATAAGAAGAGACTCACTCTGAACCCTGTTAGAGACAAGGAGAGGAGAGAGGATGGTGACACAGATCATGTAAAATATTTGTTTTAAAATTTTAAGAATTTTTTAGACTATCGTATGAGGCGAATGACTGACTACAGCGGGTTGCAGTGCATCAGGGGACGGGAAAAAACCGCGTTTTAAACGGGCAACAGAAAGTCTTAAGCTATACGTATACCATGTGTGAAAGGGACCGGGGCTACAAGAAAATAGCATCTTAAGTGGAATGGCGTCTTAAACGGGTCTTACTATATTTCTGAAGGAAGATTCAAGATCTGTCAGATGAGGAAGAAGAAGCGTACCTTAAAATCATCAATCTCGAGTAATTAAGCGAAATAAAACCAAAGCATCAGTTAGCTTTCATGCGCTGAATGTAATCCGTGGGCACTCCCACATAGCTGTAAAACAAATCACATGACGAGAGTCTACCGCTCTTAAAAACTCCGTCACATTTCGGAAAAACACGAGGAAAGATAAGAGAAGCAACTTGGCGGAGGGTTCCTCGTCGGATGACTCAGGCGCAAGAATCATCGGCGTCCGAGGGGAGGGATTCCGCAGTCTTAAACCTTTCTCTTTTGCCGAAAGAGCCGCTAGTCCAACCATACAGAATGCCCTTCCTCCGGGGGCATAAGCAGTGACTCAACCGTTTCTGGAAATCGCGGAAGTTTGCGGACTGCAAGGGTAAGGATGCGACGGCGCCGCAGGTCTTCTTAGCCTCCGGAGGATTCTTAATTCCGCCCACTAGACCATTTCACTGTCACCGCCAGATGTAATCGTCCACCTTCGATCTTTTCGCGGTCAATTTCTCCGTGTTCCGCGCACCAAGATGCAGCGGAGGGTGGTCATAATTTGTTTTGAACCTGTTTGAAGCAACGCCGTCTTTATGATCAACGCCGTCGAAAACCCGGTTATTTGATATTATGAGAGATCTCCCAGATGAATGTGCTGCTTTTTTCTCGGTGCCATTCCTCCCTGAATTGGAAGTAATCATGTTTCTCCGATTTATGTCTCAGAAAATTTCTGGAGGTCGGCTGTTGCCTTTGGGAAGCACCGTTTGAGGAAACATTTTTCTTTGCATTAATTATGGAATTTTATGAATTCTTTAGCGATGAGTAATATATTGGAAGTATATAGATTTCAATTAATTTGTAAAAAGTTTATTGGTTAATTCAATTCATATTCAATTGGTATTTATGTAATATAGATAAATAGTCAATAGAAATCGAAAAAATTTCAATATTTATATCTTGTACCAACAATTCCACAATAAAGCTGGAATGCCAGAAGTCTGTTGTTATTGAATAGTTCGTTTTAAAATCTAAAGTTTAAAGTTTATCTCCAAGTTAATATGAATGGTTTAAAATGAGATATTATTTTTTCTGGGTCCTAAATAATGTTTTATAAATATTTATATGTGCATTTTTGATGAATTATTGAATCAATTTCTCATGCTCAGGAAAATTGTTTCTGGAGGTGTTGTAATTTACAACTATTGCAGCGTTGAACAAAATCAGTGTACAATCATCAGGAAGGATTGAACGTTGAATATTTATAAGATTTTAATGGAATTAAAAGTAATACCTACTAATTCATATTGATATCATCAAAACTAATCTAAAAGAGGTTAAATTTCGCAGCAACAATTCAGAGATATATTCTATGAAACGACGAATTTAATAAATTATCGAGATAATTTTCGTTTTAATTTTCTATCAAGTCCGAGAGAAATGTTTACTAAGGAAGAGAGGACATTTTTCCCCGCAGCAAATTAATCCTAACGGTCTGGAAACCATATTCATAGCCTTATTTGCGATTCTTGAGTGTAAAAAGGGGGTATCATTCACCATCTTTCATTTTGTGTCCGTTAATCAAATCGGCAAGAAAACATTGCAGTTTCGATAAAAAAATATGAAATCGTTGGAGCGAGATTGACGGAGTACATAGATCTAATGACCGTAGGAAGTTATTCAGACTTAATCATCCAGAACTATAAGCCGTTACCTTTTTAGTCGGAAGAGTTCTGTACCATATCTTACGTATCACATCCTTGACTGGAGAGTTTGCATAACTGTCCATAAAATGAATAAGTGTTCGTCGGCCCTTTCAAGGAATATTATTTACGAAGCTAGGCAATCGACCGCTATCTTCTACTCAGCACTTCAACGTGTTAAGATAAGACTTGTTTTCGTGATCCAGTAAATAATTCAAGTTTTCAATAATATCCCTTTATTTCAAGATTTAAAGGGAAACTACTCAAAATTTTATAATACAATTCTTGATTCTCGTTTTGACTCGTTTAATTGATTGAATAGAAATATAATCAAATAAACTTATTCTGTCCTTTAAAAACATGCATAAAATATATTTTTAAAACTCGTAATTCCAGAAATATTCATTCTCACTCTCATAAGCATCATATATATTTTTATACTTCAGCACTGTAGTGACGAAATATTTATATTAGAATGTTATATTTTGATAAATAAACTGTATCGGTCTTGAAATCGAAAATTTAGAATCGGTAATTAATAATTTGCTATCTTTGAATCTGTATATCTATTTAAATTTAAATTTATTATATTTTTATATCTAAATAAGCTCTCATTTCTGTTAGAGGTTCTGTGAATAATTTAAATTAATTGGAGTCGAGAAGGTACGACTGTATCAAGTTTATTATAAATGGCCTTCTGTTCCTAAGATACGATACCGTGGGATTATTTTAAGGACGCAAGAAAATCTACGAAACCGAAACTGATGAAAGATCAGCAAAATTGCGAATGACTCATCAGAAGTTTAAGTATCTCTACCTTTAACCCATTTTCGGTTATATTTTACAAATACCCGTTAATTCAGACGAAAGTGAATATGACATGATCGCGGAATGCGGAAATTCTTCGAACTCCAATTTGCTAATTGATGACAAACGGAACAACTCCCATCATCTATATTTACTCAGATTGTTTCGAATTTATTGAAACCTTAACGATTAGTTAACTTAATTAATTAAATTTCGATTTTGAAAAATATTTTTTAGAAATTAATTTTTAAAAGTCTTAGACCTGGAAAATGAGTATTCATCAAAGCTTTGGGTTTCGACGTGAATTGATTATAGTTGTTTACTTACTCAGGAGTTGGAATTAGTATCTTGTATAGTCTTTAAAATTAAAACGCTATAACCTAAATTTTACTAAATGAAACCTATTAACACTGGCAAATGAAAAAGAGAGCCATCGCATTTTAGTATTTTATGTAATATTCACAATGATATATAAAATTGACCTAAACTTCTCTCTCTATTCCACAGGAAACTGAAGGGGAGAAGAGGAATCAACCAGGGATTTGAAAATTTCAAGGTAAGTGAAGATAGAAATTTTAGAAAGCTATAATTACAATAGAAAATGCTATCTCTGTCCGAAAAGCAACCGACCTTAATAATGTGACAAGAAGGCAACCAGTATTACTCAACAATATTCTGCGAACTCTCTAGATAAGATACTAGATCTACAACTGTATCAAATAAAGTAAGCAAAAGAATTAACGTTTACGTTATAGGGCCTAAAGCTCTGATTTAAAATAAAAGAGTAAAAAAATGCATTTTTTTCCAACATGCGAGAATCAAAAAATTGTGGTATTCCAAATAAAACTATATCCCGTTTATAAAGCGGTCTTCACTCAGTCAAGTGAAAAGCGTCTTACCGTATGTGAAATATTTTTTAATTCTTAATCGTTTTTGCGAGTCTAGAAAAAATTGAAATCGCCTAAATTTGACAACAATTTTGATGATCGTGCGTTTGCAAATGTTTTGGGAAACCCACCGGAATCGATCATTTGAGATGTGGGATTCCCCGCTTTCTATCCCGTGGCAATGAGGAAAAGGAACTACCTTAAATTTGGTAACTCGGAAAAGCTGTCGAACAGCTTAGCAGTATGCGGAAAACTACATGCTGTTAGCGGAAGTTCCCTAAGTTCTTAAGATTCCTATAACAAAACTTCCATATTCTTTATCTCAAGGAAGTATGTAAGCTCTTGTCGATTTTCGCGCTCAATGACTGAAAAATTCTCAATAATTAAATGTTTCATTATTTGACAGTTATAGCCCAAATTATAATTTTAGAGTGCACGTTTAAATATAAAAAAAATAATAATTGTGATAAAAATTTTAGACATTAGTTTTAAGCTTCCCTATAGGATATTCACGTATGTAATTTTATATGGAGGAATTTGGGGAATATTTTCAGCCGCATTAATATTGCTTTCCATAGCAAGCTTACTAATAGATTTTATGGAAAAAATCTTTATTTTTTCTTAATTCTTTATTTACAATCATTATATATCATAAGCAATATACATTCTTCTATAGAAATTTCAGTTAATTCCAAACAGTTCAGTTATGGCGGTACACTTTGGTGTAACGGTTGTAGTTAAATCATAAAGAAACGGACATTATAACGTAAGGTTACATATTTTCTCTTTAAATTGAAAGTTAGCCCATTCAGTTTACAAAGACAGCAATTCTTCGGTTATTCTTTATTATCAGTTTAAATTTAATTTCATGTGCTAACGATGAGCAAGAACAATTTGTAATTTTTCCACAAATTATTTTTATTATAATCAATAAAAGACAGTAAAACACACACGACTAGTTTCGGAGATTGATCTCCATCATCAAGTCAATCTCCGAAACTAGTCGTGTGTGTTTTACTGTCTTTTATTGTTTATAATAAAAATAATTTGTGGAAAAAGTACAAATTGTTCTTGCTCATTATGGAATATTTCCACAAGACAACGCCTGAGACTGTGAATTTCAAGTGCTAACATTATATATTACATTAAAATTCCAAATCTATTTATAAATTAGTGTTCTATAAGCTATTGAATTAAGTACTACCAATGTTGAAGTAGGAAACTGTACGTAGCATTCAAAGATGATTGCCTATAATTCTGGATTAGAAAAAGAACTTGTCTAATGCATCCAGAGAACATTTTTCGTAAAATAATTAAATCATAAATTCAGTTCCTTAGATCTTCAAGATACGATAGATTACTCGGAAATTGTAAAAAAATATGCGTAAAAGTTTTGTTGAATTGAAATATTTATTACTTACATTATCGTCAATTGAAATAGCCTCACGGCTCTTAACTTGACAAAATATTATAAAATACCAAAAATTTGGGTACGAACAGATTTTCACGGATATACCGCGAAAGTTTGATAAATCATAACTAGAACCCCCATATATACATATTTCACCATTTCAATCGCCGACGAGCGAAAAAATTTCGTCAATTAAAATAACCTCGCGGCACTTTATCTGAGAAAACATTATAAAAATCCAATAATCTGAGTATGAAAAGATTTTCACAGAGATACGCAAAAATTTGATAAATTATAACTAGAACCCCCATATATACAAATTTCACCATTTCAATCACTGACGAGCGAAAAAATTGAAAAGAAGGCGAACGAATAGCGTAGGTTTCATTCTAGCTCAAAATCATTCTTTTTGCAACCGAAGCGAAAAACCTCACATCTCGACAGCAGATAGCGCCCAGCTTTCGCAAACTCTCATCGCAGGGACAAATGAAGCGTCAGGGTTTCCGTTCATTGGTCCAGTTACGCAGCTTCAAAAAAGTCATTCGATCCTCAGTACTCTCCCCACTGACAGGCGCTTTCTATGGAAGCGAAGGCGGCATCCTCCGCTGACAAGACAACGGATACCTGTCGGACTGCTTTTGCTGCGCATTCTATCCTAGTCCATCAATAGTCTACGAAACGACGCCCCAAGGCACCGGAGGAACGAGAAAAAGTCTCTGGAGAGCGCGCAATCAATCTCCCGGCAGTAAAACCCGCCGAGAGATATTTGAATTGCCGTCGTATTTTATTTAATGTCCTCGTCTCCGTCGATCTTTAACCCTCTCGCAACCCCTCGACGTTTCTTTTCGAAGTGACCTCCCGTTGGAGAAATCGATTTCTCAAGCCGCTGCAGCTGCCGAAAATAATGAATTGAGGGTTTTAATGTAACGATTACGGTGGTGTTATGGGTATTTTATCTGAAGTGCGGAGGTGCCGCAATAAATTTTCTTCGCCGCATCGGTGAAATCTTGAGCGAAGGTTTTTTTTTGAGTTTCTTAAAAGGCTGTTTCGATGGGTTAATTTTCAAAACTGTTAGTTTTGCCTCGAACGAATCGTTCTTTTCGTATTTCTCAATTCATCGGATGATTATTATCGGATATGACTGTACTATGTTTGAGGGAGATTAATAATTATCCTCTGATGAAAAACTTATCTGAATAACTGTGTAGCCTATTATTTCGGAGGTTATAAATAGTACAAACATGTATATTTGGATATTAATATGTAGGTCTCCGAGGTGCTGGTTACTTAAATTCTCCGTTTTTTTGAGTTTCAGTGCGATGTTGTTTCTCCATCATCACTTCAGTTTCACCAGCTACCCTGCGCGTCTTCACTTCTTCTTTTCCGAAACAGCATATAGCATTCGTGTTTTTTGAATTTGGGAATTTTTTTGGATTATGGATTCCTTAAACGTGTTTATGCTCCTCAAGGTCTTTTGAATGAATGATGAATGATATACGACACATTAAGTGAAAGGGAGAATTTTCGTGCATATAGTAATAGGAGCTTATATAGAAAAGTGTTTAAAGTATGTAATTCATTTGATAAACATCACTCATAAAACTTGACACTATAATATTTAATTTTACGAGACAATTTCAATTCATCAGAAAAATTTTGAAGAATTTTCTATTTATTTAATTCCCTTATTTATCCCCTATATTTTCTATTTATTTAATTAAATGGTAAATCATTTTAAATAAGCGTAATTTATACTTTCATATACTTTATATATATGAAGGTTAATTGTAAAATGTTTTAAATCTACAATAATAGCGAGATAGAGTTAAATAATTATAGAGAATAATACTTACACTTATCAAACTTGACTGATGTACCTCTCCCAATAGTCCCCATCTGAAAATCATAAGGAATAATATATGAGCTTAAATGATTATAAAGTATTTAATTAGACCTATTGGGAATTTATTCATTATTCAATGTAAATTCAATGTGGTTCACAAAATGTTAAAGAATTTGTCGTAAATCCGAAAGAGCCTTTGTCGCAGCTCACAAAAAATTAAGGATAACAGAAGCGATATTCGTAAGATTTGGGCTCGAATACCACTCGTGGCTATATTTTCCACTTCTATTGATCCTAAGGTATGAAAGTGCACAATTTTCCTTAAAAAGTTATTACCCTTCCTCGATCTTTTTCATTTCACCAAAAATTGAACCATTAGGAATATGTAGAAAATTATACCGTTCCAATTTTGAATGCATAGGACTTTTCTATTCTGAAATACCTTAACTGAGGTTATTATTATGAGATACGCCGATTTTGGCCCTCCCTAAGTACGGTCGTTCGAATTGTGTACATACAATAGTGCAGCAACTAATTTTCATTTTGGCTATCTTTCTACATTTTTTTTCCAAAAATTCTTTTCCCTTTTGCTTTGAGATTTGTCTTTTTTGGACGATTTTCCCGATGAAGACGCAATCCACCCTCTTAATCTCTCTCCACGGTGTGGCTCATCTCCGTGGCAGGAATCTGGCAGGACGCTAAGTGAAGGGGTTGCAAGTCGGAAGCAAGCGTCATAAATCACGCCTCCCAAAGATTTCTGCCACGATTCCACACGCACATCTCATGAGTTTAACCCGAACATTATTCCACCGCAAATTCTCTCATCTAACTCACCTCTCTTGTCGTCGCAATCGAATTTCCTCGCTTCGGTTGCTTCGGAACCGATAACCAATCCTCGCCGCGCCTAAATAAATTTCCGGAGTCTCACAACTTGCATATCGATGGGAGATACTGTCACAATCCATTATTAATCTCTTTTACGAAGACTTAGTTCAATGGTGGGATCGGGATTTTCCTATCAAAACGACCTTAGATGATTTTTCAAGGATTTTCGGATTTTGTAAAGCTTTGTTAGCATCTCCGTTATGTGGGATAGTGGGAGATTGTGTTACTCATCTCACGATCCGTACATTTCGAAGGGAACTTCACCTTGTTTCTCCTTTCGGAGTCAAGGGAAAAAGTTACTATGTAATAATCTAATTTACACGGTCCTTTTTTAGAAATTAATTTAGTTTGACCGACTCGAAGGGGGTAAAAATTTGGAATTAGTTCAAGTCGGAGCTTATTATAGGACAAGATGACGAAAAAAATAATTGTTTGTGATTAGTCTTATGTAATAGAAGAAAAATATTTTATAGTTGAATCATCCAAGTAGATATTACTATAAAGTACATCTTAAACAAGGAAAATTATTTTCTTACTTTATTTATTTGTATTTCTATATTGTTGTTATATTGGTTACATGGAAGATGGAACTTTCCAGTCTCAATTTCACCAAAATAAGTCCTTTATCTTGTGATCTCACTGAGCGGCTTTCGGCGATTGTCAGAGGTGCTTGCAGCATTATTCTATATTCCTAATCGATTTCCCTCACGTCTGTTTATCGAAAAATGAATTCTTAAAGTGAATATTCCATGGCAGGAGAACTTTCCATCGGAGAGCTACATTTAGCATTCGTTCTCATTAGAAAGACTGTGCGTAAAATCTACAGATCTCCCTTGTATTGCGTATTGTCTACGTCCAATTATTTAGACATAGAAAATGTTTATGAGAAAACGAATTTATTTGCTGAGTAAACTGAAAGAGAGCATTCTCTGCTTCATTTTTCACTTGTTGTTATTAGCAAGGTTAGTAAAGAAAATATTTAAATAGATTATTTGTTTCTGGAATTGACTAGATTGAAAGCACTGCGATGGCCACGTGGCCATTTCCTTGTATCATGTCGGCCCAATCAACAATTCTTATTAATTCAATGAACAAATCTTAACAAAAGGTATAACCTTTCGCTCTATCTTTTCTAATTAACTAAAACGAAATTGTCAATAATCTATGTTATGATTACACCATCGCAAATAAATATGAGACAATGGACAAACGAGGCAGACCCGTTTGAGAACTTTCGAAAAATTACCCTGTGGGTGCGAAATAAAATACCAAAAATAATGTTCCTTTGCCGTGTTATCACTGCATTTCGGTCAATTGCAGAGCAATTTCATTCAAATGCCGGATCGATGATCTCTGGAAAGGTTCATCGGACTGACTTTTGATGGAGATTTCTTCAAACATTTCTTCCGCAGGATTTGAGAGGGGATTGAGGTTAATAATGGCACGAAGAGAAGCGATTGGAGACCGATGAATCGAGGAGAAAATGAGAGACGATGAGTAAATGAAGAAACGCCATTTCCTTCACCCACGGGATTGATACTTTCTAATCCCTGTGCGCACTCAGTCGCAAAGTTATGCGGATGAAAGTTATGAGTCGACGAGCTAAATGATAAGTAAAAATGCGGAGGAAATGACCGAGTCATTTTATTATTAATTCCGTAAGATCCCCCAGAGGCCCGAGGACTGGAATGTTACGGAGTCAGCAGGGGAGATGTGCGGGTAAAAAATGCCTGTGGCTTTGTTTCCTTGCTCGTGAAAGTGAAAACGTCTGTCACTCCCGTAAATACTGTGATTATTCGATCCCTGGATTTAGGCATCGTGATTTTAAGGTCGTCGAGTCAATGCCGTAAGTCATAGCTACATGGGATTTTGGGGTTAAGTCACGATTACTGAATGCATGTTAAGATAATCAGGTAGATGGAAATTGGCTAGTTTATCGGCATCGCAAGCGTTAATGTAACTAAATCCCTCCTCGAAGTCTTAAATTTATATTCGTTCAATATGTCATTTTTAAACCATTTAGTCTAGTGACACATATGTTGACGAAGATATTTTTCTGAGGTAAAATTCAAGTACCAAAGCGATGTTTCCCGTTGGTTGACAAAATTTGAAATGCACATAATCATTGCCAAATCAATCCTAATTTTTACTAATTTGTAAGAAAGGGCATGCATCATTTTAATACGAGTATGAATTTTAGTACTGTGGTACATGTTAAAAAATTCCTTTCCGAATCCGAATAAAAACGGATACTAAATATACCTAAGATGAAAAATTCGCTTGAAATAACATTTGCCGAGGTTAAACAAAACTTATTTTTTTATCAACTCAAAATTATATCCACAATTATGAGGTTACAAGTATAAGTTTTTTTTAATGCTTCTAAAAGTTGATCCAAAAATATACCACATTTAGCACTAAAAATTCTCAAATACAGTTAAAGTCAAATTTGTCTTACGAAGTGAAATAATTTCCCTTTGAAATTTAGATTATGCCAAAGGGAAATTTTATGACTGGAATGCCTTTATCAACCTAATCGATTAGAATGAGATGCTTCATTTCCTGCCATTCTTTGGAATATTTTATAGGTCATGTTATGTCTGGAGATAATGACTTCAAATCAGATAAGGTAATCTGGTTTTATTCTGCGCTTATCATATGTCGCTGAGAAAACAACATATGATTGAATGAATTTAAGGAAGTACGCAGAAATCAAAGTTTATTCGAGATCAAAAGATAAAAGTAACCCAGCCCCAACTTTGCTTTAGCACTCTTATCTTCCTTCTTAGATTTTTAAGGATTCCGAATTCTTCTCTTGTACATACTTCATATTCAGTGGAATGCTATCTTCATTTTCCAGATAATGAAACCAGTAAAAGGATTCATTAGCGCAGATATTCCTAAATTAAATCAATAAAATGAACTTTCCTTATAAGTACTCTTCTACCGTTTTCTTTAACGCAAGCAAACTTAGAGTTCAAGAAATACATTTAGAATCCCAATAAATTTGAATGTCTATTCTTCTCTAGTCACAAACTAAAGAAAACACTGAGTACTTGATGATTTTAATTATTGAGTATTTTATTTAAAAGTGAGCAGCATGCACGAGTTATCTCACCACCAAGTTTCTTGTTCGGAAATGCAGAAGTAGGTTGAAGAGTAAGTAGGACGCAGAAGTAATTATTCAAGGAAGACTAGGCCTCTATAATAAGCGAATTATACACTGTCACAGAAATTGCTAGTCAAAAAATGAGGAAAAATGTTTCTCGCTATTATATTTCAAGAAGAAAAATCTCTTTCCTACGATCCGCCTTGAAAGTCAGCTTTACTAATGGGCTTCAGATTCGAACCAACTCTGCCCGTTAGGCCGACACCTATGCCGCAGAAGGGAGAACCTGTATTTGATATCTAAAGAAAATAGAAGAGCCGCTTTTGAAATTTAATATGGACAATTAAACGAACACGGTATCAGATTCGTTTAAAAATTTATTAATGCCACCTGGACTCGACAGAAAGCTAATTAGGTTCTTACATTACTCCGACTGTCTGTAATTGCGGTTGGAGTTTCTTGCTTAGATCTTAGGTATGATTTTCACCGCTTCTCTTTTTAGGTTGATTATGATATAGGCAGCTTCAAGAATTATTATTTTTATCTCCTAAAATGTCGAAAAAAAGGGAATTTATAAACTGAATTAATATTGGGTTTATGAGTGATAAATCGATCTAAGTCTGTACTGATAAGATAGATAGATTAAGACGAGTAAGAATTCCTATGGAACTCCGTGTACAAAAAAATCAATGCTTACAAATAAATAGTGTGAAATAATTTCTGATTACTAGAAACAGGAAGTTGGCTGTTTTTCGGACATTGTTGTATTTTGAAATGTTGAGACTTACGGCATTCTCGGCTGACATGGTTTTGGCCAATGAATGTGATTAAGAAAAGACCTATCTTTAACGATTCAAGTATCACTGGTTTAGATTATAGGATAAGTGCAGCAATAAGTATTTTCTTCCTTCACAGTAAAATGATGCACATGAAATAACCTATTTTACCAGGGAATATTATTAATCTGCATGATTTTGCTATTTATGCAGCACACAAGGCACAATAAGATCATTTTTCTAGAAATATATTTTCTCAGAAAACGATCACTTAATTCTTGTCGGGGAGTACTAAAAGAGTTAGGAAAGTCATTGATTTGCGTTTATCAGAATTAATTCTTTATACTAGTAATGCCTCCATACAAGTAAATTACAATATTTTGATTTTTTTCTGAGATAGAATAGTCTGTCTGCCTTCTGGATATGTATTTAGTAACACTGGATATGAAAATGACCTAATTTACTAATCTGTTACCAAGCTAAAAAAATAAAACATACAGTAATTAAAATAGTTTCCTCCTGTAAATAACATCAGAAATCACACATTTCCACATGAAAATCAGGAAGATGGTCCCATTTATTCTAACGTACGTTATCTTCTGCTCTTTCATGTGATAGTTTAATTCAAATTTCCGAGAAATAGCTTTATTATGTAAATAAACGTCGAATGGTTGAAGTGCCTACCGCAATATTACTACCAATAATGCAAGGCATTTCATGCATTACAGCAGTTCTAAGGTTACAGTATTTAAATCACAGGCTTGTTACAGTAAATCTGATTAATGACCATGGATGATATCAAATGTGTTTGTTAACTTTTCTTCATGATTAAAAGAATGGGAAATCGTGGGTAGCTTGCGTCCATCACATCTCGCAACGTTGGGGTTCCCGGACAGCCATGTGGGTAGCGCGTTCGACTTTAGTGAAAGCGGTCCCGGTTTCAATTCCCAGTGGGATCCCACCTGCGGAATGATCTCAGCTGCCAAAGCACTTTTAACAATACTACCACTCCTACATGTTCCCTATATTTTTCTTTCTGACATAACGAAAGTTGTGGTCACCGTTTGATTAATGATTCGTTAATGGGAGACGTCCGGATAATTCCACGTTATCTTTTCGGGCGATTGTCATCCTCCGGATTTTTTCGTCGGGTTTAATGTCAGAATGTGTGTGGGAAACGGGTCGTGACGTCCGAGTCCTTTATTTTCGTCCCCAGAGGGGGAGAAAAAATTGCGCAATAATTAAGAGCGCCTTGATGTGGAGTGATGCGACTAATTTCGGGTTAGGAAATGGATCTTCTGTGGAGGGATGACCGCGGGGAGCTTCGAAGGATAACCGCCGAAAAGGATGGTCCACTTAAGTGTCCTTGATACGATTCCCCTTTTGCTCATTTTGTACGAATTACGAATCTCTGGTGTGGCCCGAGGGACGGTAAGCGGCGCGCATTTGTTTCGAGGGCGTAATTAATGCATGTTTCATTAAACCGAAACGCGGGTTGAAACAGATAATAATTCGAGATTCGCGAGAAATTTATTGCGGAGATTTTTTTGCGAGATACAGGCCCGGCGAATTTTTTCGTCCCGCAATTAGGGAGCCATATAATGGAAATGATAAGAGATGTATTTATTAATGTAACCGGATGATTTTTTTTTCTCGAGGCTTCTCGGAAATTAATACTAATTGGATTAAGCTTTCTCTAAACGGGTCTAAATTCTCTTAACGTAAATTTAACGTTAATCCTGTAGTAAATTATGTTGTTCCTAACAATTTAACAATTTAACTAACTAATTTATGTGGAATTATAATAAGATATTATGTCGTTATTAGAAATAGACATATGTTGAAAGAAATGAATTCTTAGTGAAATTCCACGGCGGATATTTCTGGCTAATTTCAACAACATATTGACATCTTCAGGAACTAGACGGCAATAAATCTGTCGTGGAATTTTACTAATTGTAAGTATTAATTTCTTTCAACACGTTCGTTGAATTCCACCATATTAAGCTTTAGCATATTAGTTTTATATTAGAATAGCCATATATCTTCCCGTTTTCAGATTAAATACTTTGCTAAGACCTCTTATTTTTCTGATAATAGTGACACGAATTGTGTTAAATTTTCTCTACAACCCCATGCTGTATAGGAAATTATCTATATTACTGGAAAATTCTAAATGAAAATTCGGAATTCTAATCTATTATTACTTAAAGTTATTTGTTAGCGACATGAAAAAAGTTGCTAAAGCATTTATACCAAAATATTTTCTGTTGTACCATGTCAAGCTTTAATGCTACTTAAATATCAAAGTTGCTTGATTCCAGTATCCTTTAAATTTTATTATTGACAACTCTTAAATGTATTTGAGCTTTCGATGGTAAGATTGTGAAAAATAATCATCCAAAAAGTATGCGTTGAAAGGATTGCGTTGCCGTGAAAGGATATCCTTCACGATAAAAAAACTCAATTTAAATTCCCCGTGCCTGAGTTATCAGTGGAAATCTGTGGTTCGATTGTAAAGCAGTGATATGCGCACGTCAATGTCACGCGGAATCAGATAGCGGAGTTGATGCAGAAACGGCAATTTAATTCGAAACTCTCAATTAGGAGTCTAGATAAACTATACATTACGTAATAATTATATGAATAAAAAACCTGAAATCCATCTCTCTTGGATGATTCACTTCGCCATCGATGAAGTTGTAAAAGAGAGATAATGCTATCTTGATCAAGAGATTGTTCTTGTTTTCTAGAAAGCTTTTTTAATGCGTCCCTTTAGGTCATAAGTTTTAAAAGCGGGGGTCAGTTTCGATGAGTATATGTTCCGTTGTGTGCTATTCATGGGGAAAGCTAGCTATCAGGAATCTACAAACTATTAAGGCGGAAAGGTCAAATCCTTCAAAATTCAGAAAGATTCCAAAATTACCAGAGAGCTATAAATATATTTTAGAAATAAATTTTTACTGATAAGAAAGATTGAATGTTGCGCCACAAAAATGTGTGTAATTAGAAAAATTTCTTGAAGGAAGGAAAAATTGTCCGGAAACACGAGATGGAATGATCTAGTTTATTTTAAAAAGTATTACCTACGAATTTACGCCAACTTGACATTTTTTTAATGCACAGTTTTCATGAATTTGTTTCCAACTTACGGCGTGATCCATTTGTAAGCGGGCAGCAGTAACTTAGATACTGAATTAACGTATGTATTATCAAATTCATGCTATTTATCAGCAACATATATATTTCTGTATTTTCTTTTTCAATTTCACTTCAAAGAATCGTGTGTATACTCACAGAGCCATATGTGGCCTGTGATCAGCTGGCCAACCCCTTCTGAATACGAAATGATTTTTCAGTCAGATTCAAATGAATATTATTGTTTCACAAATAAGTAAAGCATGTGCTAATTTAGTTTATTTTCTATCAGATCATTAACAGAAGGGAAAATTTTCCATTGTCCCGGTTTTTCTATTGGTATTCGATATGTATGTACTACTTATGATGCAATTTTTAATGATCATCTCCCTAATAGTTTCTTTTGTAGTTGCCATTGAAATAAATGTAATGGGATACATTGGTGAAACTGAATAACAGCCCGAAAGTATGCAGTTCAACCGTAAGGAATATCTTCATCTAAATACCTTATCATGGAAATAATTAAAGAATAAGCAAGCTTAAAATCTAAATGAAAATCTATACTAAATTCCTTTCGAAATTTAATTGCTAGTAGGGACCGTGTACATACTTCAGATTCGTGAACTTTCTCAGAGGAATAAAACCACATACTTCGGTAGCATATTACATAAATACAAGGTATTCGGTCCATTGAGATTCCGATGGAGCCAAGAAACGAGAGAGAGCATATAGTATGCGGAAAAAATACCTCAGCGAAGCATACTGATTTATGAAACGCGAAATCACGGGGGTTATTTCTGTAGCGAGAGTAACGACCGAAGAAAATATTCAGTAAGAGCATCTGAGATGAGCGTAAATCATTAATAGTGAAATCCACGGAGGAGAAGAAATGTAAATCGCCGAAGCATCTCTTTAGTGATATCCTCAGATCTTGAATGTAATGACCGTGCTCAGTCGCCGCTCTTGTTACCATTCGTGAAGGAATCGTTTGAAGTGTTTTTTGTCTATCACTTAGGGAAAAACACAGAGTTTCTTAACTCTGTCTGTTTCTTTCGCATGCAGTTTCTCAGCAAACACGCCTCAAATGTGGATAGATGAAATGCATTTTTCATCTATAGCGATTTCATCACAATATTATTTACAGCTATAACTTCTGTTTTTTTCGCAATATGTCGGTTTGAATATTTTGTTAATTAAAATGGAATTGTTGTGTATATTGTGATATTTTAATTTATAGTGAATGTTTTGGTTGATTTCTAAGAAGACCTCATATTTAATTTTTAACCCCGAATGGTTATTTTGATTATAGGTAAATCGGGAAAATGTCGACTCTAATTTCAGACAGGGAAAAGCAAAGAAAAGTTCTCCATCTGATTTAATTTCTCTCGCAGGCATGTAAATAATTTTATTTAGTCGAATTTAGTAATGGGCATAAGAGAAGTAGCTCCTGGCATAGAATATTCACAAAAAATTCTAGAAGAAAATTATGGTTATCGCATAAACCCGCTTACGATGTTTTTACTACATTTTACGGATAGATCGGACACTGGAAGTTTACTTGATGAAATTATCGATCAAGTAGCCTTTTGTCATTCGAAACATGTTAGTATATCAGGGAAACAAGCTGAAAAATCTGTATTGTAGAATACACATTCTTCTTCAAAGGATAGCCTAGGAGCGCAATTAATAACACTTTCCCTTCATTGATGTCTCTCTTGTATATTATATTCTACATGAATCGTAAATATATAATGCATAATGTTAGAGAATGAAGGTATTACTTTTCTCTCTTATACTCTCTTAAATCTACTTGTACATACGACAGGACGATTAAAATTTTTATCAGAACCTATCGGTCATGACCCAGTCATACATGCTGCTGGTAGCTATTTTAAAGGTTGGAATAAGATCCTAGGAATTCTACGGTAATATTTCATCATATGTTATTCTTGTCCTATTAATCTCTTATTTTTGAGTTCAGGTATTAAATATGTAGCGGCTGCTATGAGAATGTACGTATATAGAGAAATTTTAAATTCGAGTCTATTAGGAGATATCTTTATTCGAAACGATCTATTCACTTCGGCCGTTGAGAAAGATACTATCGCGTGCGTGTATTTTGAGAAAAAGAAAACTATTTGGGTGAGAACATTTTATGGGTGAAAAGTTTTCAGAGAAGTTGGCTGGTTTATCAAAGACAGCCATGTTTCGCTCTGTTTCCTCGTCATATCAAGGATGCACTCTTTCTGTCACAAAAGATTCCAATATGAATTTTAGGGATGCGGAAACGATTTTATAGATATAAATATCAGAAATATCAGGATTGTTTGAAGAATTACTGCAGGTGATAGCAATATCTATATTTTATAGCCAATAAACTTTAAGATATTTAATACTGAGAATGAAAACTTGCCTCTATTTCGAAACCTCTTTCGAAACTGGGTATTCCAGCTTACTTCATTTGCAGTGAACGGGTTTACATGAATTCCTTTGTGAATTAATGAAAAATTTCCACTTCATCCGAAACTTCATGCCGCGTTATTGCAAACCCAACCCAAAGTTAGAGCGCAGATTCATTTTTCAAATCTAATTTTTTTTAATAATCTCTTCCTGGCCATAGTTGCTAAAATTAAATACACTGTCTTGCTGTATTTTATAGCATTTAAGGCATAGGTTTCCGTTCAAGAAAATGTTGTTGTATAAAAATGCTTTTTAATAGATGATTAGAGAACTTCAAGGATCAGAGAAAACTACCGAAGATTTTTTATTTCTGTAAACATAGAAAAATAGTAATTCCTTTATTAAATCTGTTCCTATTTGCTTTACAAAGTTGGGAAATTTACACAACTATTTAAAAAGATATAATTTCTAGTAGTACTTACCATCAAATGTTATAAGCATTCTTGTTTTTATAGTCAGCTTCATAGCTAAAAGCTGTAGTTTAAATAGTCTGATGTAAGCCTGCATATAATAATTTAAAGTGTCGGATCGGCGAACATAACATAGAAACTTCCTTGGAAGAGGTTATTCTTTCAATATGGTGAAAAAAATGGGATTTCATTCCCATACAGTCCATCATAACTGACTAGAAAAACTGGATCAGACTACAGATACCTCATACTGTCATCGTCCTCAGCAAGGATGATATTTCTTCATTGCCAGCTGTTCGCTATATTCTAAGTTGGACGAGTTAGATTCATCGACAGTAACATGCGTAGATCGTGGTTTCGCTATTTAAAATCGCTTGCGGAAAAGGTCACCCCTGTTCTACATGATGGAGTACTCAATACAAGTTTTACAAACCTCTTATTTATTAACAGTCGAGTTCCATTTTCTTTTCTTTCGGAAGATTCAATCCTGAAACGGGTTGTTCTGAATTCCGCAAATTAT
This sequence comes from Pachydiplax longipennis, assembly GCA_036926295.1. Lineage (NCBI taxonomy): Eukaryota > Metazoa > Arthropoda > Insecta > Odonata > Libellulidae > Pachydiplax > Pachydiplax longipennis. Next base: position 36,989,478 of record JAVFKF010000009.1, on the reverse strand, counting down.
TTTCCTGCAGAAATTTTCCCTTTAGAAAAAACTTCGAGAAGCTTCATAGCAAGAATTAGCAGTAATATTGTAAAAGGACTTAGACAGCTGAGGTCATTTAGCAAGTGAACCCCCTGGAATCGAACCCAGGAATGCTTCCACCAAAATCGATTCGTACTATACGGATAATATACGATACGATAAATCTGGTCATCAGGGTCACCACTTACTTTGAGCCGATGACTTATTGGACCGGCACTTAGCGATAGCAGGGTTCGACCCCTCTCAGAAGGAAACCAGTGAGACGCGAGGGGCAATTAATCTGAGGCGAGGATCTTATCTCTTTGGGCACCCAACACTTCTCCGCTGCCGCGTCCAACCCAGTAACCCGATTCCTTCCTTTACCTTAATCACCCGACCATTTTCACTTTAGGTCCTCCGGTAGATCCTTAAACTCCGACCCACTGCTGGACAATAATTCATCGGGGTAGAAAGATTGGGAGAGGCAGCGTTGCCAATTTAGCTCTTCTGCTTCCGCTCTTTTTTTATTACAACGCTATGGCGTACAACCCTTGACATTTAGAAACGCCCAGTTTACCGAATATGAAGTAATTTATTTACAGAGTAGGAATGAGTGTTTCGACAGCTAATCTTATAAGAAAATGAAGGATGGATAAGATGTGGTTTAATGATTAATATTTTTATTATTATAACGCTCTAATTTTAGGTGTTTGATTGCAATCGAAGATTTGATGTACTCGGCGATTAATTGTCGTTTTTAGAAAACGATTATGGTATGAATTTGATGATTTGTGAGTATATATGAAATAGATGCGATAGAGTCGTACGCCTACTTCTTCTAAATCTTTTGTATCAAATTTTCAATTGCAAAATTCTACTGACAAAAGCTACACATTCGAGGAAGAAAAATTTTATATTGGATTGATACAATCTCTCACTCGGTTATACAAGAAGTGAAAAATTGTGACTTGGCAGGGACTCGAACTCGGGTCTACCACTTTCCGGGCAGGTATTCTATCCATTAAACCCGGGTTCGAGTCCCGGCCAAGTCACAATTTTTCACTTCTTGTATAACCTTGGGTTAGTCGCACAACTTAATGTACAAAGTAAAAATTACGTTTCCATCGTTTGTAATCTCTCACTCTTTTCCAGGGATTTTAGTCCTATATGTAAATCACTACCTACCTTATGCAAGTTTAATTCTGTCGCCTTCAAATTTTAGCAGATTTAGTTATAATCAGATGTGATGGTATGATGAGTAATATTTAATCTCTTCAAATGATTTAATTATTTCAAGAATTTAGGTTTATCAGTACCAGCAAAATAATTCATCAGTAAATATAAATCAGTTTTATGAAAATGATTGCATGTTTCCGATGTATTACACGGAAATATAATGGGATTACTAACCCATTAACCCCATGATTTCATTGAAGTACGCTTCCACATCAGTATTTTTAATCCAGAGCAAAAATTCGATCAAAGACGATATTTCCGTTTTTTAAGCTTTTTAATTCAGCTTTGATAAAATTGTACGCACGTTGAAAATTTTATTACATAAACAAAGTATTAGGGAATTTTATTAAAGACCAAATTATCATAATTTTTCAAATTCAACCTTGGTCGAATGTATGCAGGTTGAAATTTTTAATACGTACACAAAGTATTAGAGTCACATTGAGACATCACCTCAGAGAGAGAGAGAGAAAACATTCGGAATTTTCCAAATTAGGTGATTAAGGCGTGGAATCAAAATTGGAACGTGAATTCAAAGTTCGAGTGTTTTTTACTAGCTCTCAGTTTATTAAGATGCCTTTCAATTAAAGTCGGTTAGCTAAACCTCATCATTACATAGTAATTACCTAGTAACTTTCACGCTATCCCGTGAAGGTGGAACACCTGCTAATCTTCCGACATTTCTTGTTTCTCTCTACTATTCTCCTATTAATAGGTAAAACGCCATTCGAAAATCAGAGAGGAACTTTCCAAAGCTTAATGATTCGACTGAAAATGTGTCTGCTGAATACTTCGTCTATCTTAAAACATTTTTCACCTGTCTTATCGGTTTTTAAGAATGTTTTTAAACTCTCTGTGATTTGTTCCTTAAGTCTTTCTCCTTTTCTATTTTGATAGTTTTCTACCGTTGCTTATTCTAGCTCATCATAGGATATACCGTACTAAGATATTATCATTCCCTTCAGTTATATCTTTCGCTAATCATTCAGCCTCAATGCGTAAGCGAATCAGTATTTTCTCTTGTGATTTCTTTCAATTTTCATGATTATGTTAGTGTATCTATTTAATTTTTAATTTTTTTCATCATCTGTTCTCTATTCCACTCATTTTCTTAAATGCTACTTTTTCCTTGGTTCATCCTATGGATTTTTGGAATGTTAATGATGAAATTTGCATAAAAAAGTACATCAGATGCATTGGAAGACTACTACAAAAGATCGGAGAAAAAATAATAAAATAGAAAGAATTTGACAGACATTTGGCCATCCTAAAAGAATCTTTTGAAGCCATAACAGTCGTTGTCATTCATTTGTGAACGCGAGTTAGGTGTATAAATCCAGCAAATGCTGTTTATATGATCAATTTTTTTCCTGCATACCGAGAAGATTTTAATTACCAAGAGATATTTTACACTCGTCAACACAAAACCGCTTCGTCACGGAATGCATCACTCACGTCGAACTCTCTCCCTCTACCCAAGTTTCTAAACGTTCATCCATATTTATATACGTTTATGAAATTCGCATTAAATATGTACGGCGAAAGTCTTACAAAGAATACAGTATGTATGCGGGCGAGAAAAAGGAAGACCCGTTCGTCCACATGCGAGTTCCTACTCCGCCCCTTTGGGGGGGAGTGACCAAAGACTTGCTGCTCTATCTGAATCATCATCGACCTCCTTCTTGTGTGGGCGTCAAGGGATGAGAATCGTTTTCCGTTTAATTGCCGGTCTGGCGGCGAGATTCTTTCTCCCCAAGCTTCTTCATTTTTCCATCCTCACAGAGGCAATAACTTCACTTTCCGCGCCAGTCAAGGAGCCGAATAATTTCCCAGAGGCGTAAATCGAGGAGAGGGCTACTGAGGGGGTTCTAACGGTCGGAACCTGTTAGATCTGGGGAAGGTCTCAAGGACAATAGATAAGGATATGCATCTCGGATAATGCTGCGGGGAATTTCTGTCCGGGTCGTCTAAGGGAAACGATGCCTTCTCAAAGCGGGAGTGACTCCTTAGGAGAAAGTCATCCTGTTCACGGAATGTTAAGGTGGGGTAAATGATTAGGAATACTTGAAATTTAGAGCGTCGTATATATATTGTAATCCTAAGCGGATATGTTTATCATCACTTTACAAAGGTAAGTCTCGGTAACGAAACATTTTAACTGTCTGTATAGTTTATTATATAGTTCCGCAGCTTTACATGAAGGGTAAGATTTTGAACATAAATTGAGTTGAGGAATCCTGTTTAACAGTTTGGTGTCGTTAAGCAACTGACGTAGAGTGAGTAGGTATGTCCGTGGGGTTGGCTGTAGTATCTACGGAAAAATATTCCTATTAATTAAAGAGTATTAATAGGAATGCAAAACAGGGCATTGATATTTTTCGGTGAACAATTTATATAAATATTATTAATGGAGGCCATTTATATACCCACTTAATAAGTACATTACAAGGTGTTTGGAAGTTCTTTAGATATTTTTGGCTTTTGCGAAAACATGGATTTATAAACGACTTTCGCAATTTTTGTGAAACAAATGATCAACTATGATAACTTTTTTTTGTGTTGAATTTATGATTAAGTGTATGAATACTTGTATTTTCAGCACTCATTGTAAAAATCCAAACATTTCGTAACCTACGATGACAAAATTAAGTAGTTTAAACACTGTTAATCCTTCCTCAGCTGTCCGCGAACTGGTATATTGATTTAGATATGTTTATGGGTGATCGTGTATCTCAAAGTAAATCCCTTATTTTCGAAAATTTTAAAATTAGGATACAGGAATATTTATTAATCTGAAGCTTGAATCCATAGAAATGTGAGTATACCTTCTAAGAAAAGGATCCTCTTAATATCCAATAAGCGCCTCTTGTTATCTCTCATATCTTCTCTCTAGTATCCTTCACTCGTCTACTTTTACCTCTCAAATATTTTGTTTAATTTAGTTTATCTAAGTTATAAAGTATCACACCGCTCTCCTATTAAAAAAACTACTATCTCTATAGGATTTTAAAAAAATCTAAGGTCTATATGTACATTTTTACCTTTGATTGTGTCTTTTTTAATGAAGTCAATGTGTATAAACTGAATTTTAATAGGTTCGAAGTGTTGTATTTCAACATTTTTGCCTCTTTTTACTCCTATGTTTAGAAGCTCGTATTAGTGTTAATTCTATCTTCATCTCCAAGCCGTTTCCTGTTTCCTTTTGTCTCACAATTAGCAAATAAGCGTGTTCAAGGATTTCATAGATTCCTATTGGAGGAGTATACCTAGCTGGTAGATTGTAACACCTTGAATGCTAAATAATATCCTTGCAAGCAGGCATGAATTGAAATTTTTGATAATGACCGGATGACCAAAAAGCTGGTGAAAAGAAAGCGGTAGTTTGGAATTCTCATGCTTCCTCCGTTTTTGAGCCGATAATTACGTCATGAAAGCTATTAAAACCAATTTGAGTAATTACATACTTTTGGTACGCAGTCACTCACCAAAACATTAATTCTTCCCTAAGGTATAAAAGCAGCATGACCATGCAAATTTGAAGGCTTTTCGGGCCATCCGTATTTATAATTTTATCCAAACCTATCATTTGACCCCTTGTATCAAACGATCTCATGAATCCATTTATTAAAGAATACCAGTGGCTTCATTTAGTGTTAATTTCAAGTAATTTAAGATTTTAAAATGCCGTTCAGGTTGTTGATTTCAAGCTTCCCTGCTTATTCATATATTTATTTTAAATCAATTTACGAAATAACTATAATGGTAATTACAAAATAGTAGAACATATAGGCGTGATTATATCATTAAAAATTTCCAAGGTTTACAATAGTAAATTTAAATATCGCACTAGTTTTATCTATAATGGTTTTTGAGGTTCCCGAAAGGTTGACCTTAGACATTAAATTGACTACTCCAGAATTTATTGGGATGAATAAGATGAAACAGGAGAGCTTAATGGATGAATATTGAATTTAAAAAAATTTGGATGCTACCTCTGAATTTCAGGATAATCTATGTTTGACTTAATTTATTCCGCGTATTTCACTTTAAAAAAAATTTTTTACGGTTAATCCAGTCTTTATCTACTTATGAAATTAGTTCGAAGTAAATGAATATTCTTGAGGTAAAGTAATATTGATTTGTTCCGAATGATGTTTGCTGGAAGGATATAGATTTCCTATTGTTTCTAAGTAGAAAAATCCATGTAAAAACTGCCTTAATCCACAAAAATCCTTCATCAGTGATCAAGAATAGGCAGCATTCAATACGTTTTGGTCATTTTTGTAAATTGTGGGTCTGGTCAATTTTTCTGTGAACGCAATTAAACATCCCTCAAAAATTCATCTGACGAATCTATATTCGTATTTCTAGTTTGGAAAGAAAACAAAATATGGTCTTTGGACATAAAATTCGTCACCTGGACTATTCCTATTATACCTATATGACTGTACTCGTATATTTCCTTTACCATTCGAGTTTTCATGTCGGCAAACCGCTTCACCAAACAAAGATTCATGACCCCAAATTCTAATCTTTTCATGACCCGGAGATGTGCATAATTTCCGATTAGCCTCACCTACCGAATGTAAATTCAAGTGGAGCGGAAAGCAAGCATTTTCGGCCGCTTCATTGAAATAATTCCCGAGCGCAGCGCATGAAGTCATCACCATTTTTTCTTCTCCTGTGGAAGCGAAACCCAAAAGATTACAAACCATTCGTTCCGCGCACCTCTCCGTCACGATCTTTGCATACGCATTCCCATTTGGGCTTCCATTTGTCATTAATTGATATTCAGTCGGCGCTAATAAATTTCCAATGGTTTCCTACGGGCATTCCCGCTTTTTTTCCGCCGTGATATTAGACATCCGTCAAGAGATAGCGCCAGCGGCGGCTGAGGATTTGCGTTCATCGCGCATCAGGGGGTACACACGTGGGGTTTCCGTCGCTTCACGGCTGTTAAAAATTTGGCGGAAGTTTTTTTAAGGCTAACGCTACAGAATTTGCAAAAATTCTTTACTTACAATACACTTCACCAATATCGATATTGTTACATTCCCATCCCGCAATAATATTTTACCTTTTCTCTTTATTATAAAAACATTACTAACCAAACTCGAACACCAAATTCATTATATCAGACAATTCAATCATTAATTTATTTAATTAATAACGTAAATATTATATGTCAGGATTGATTGATAACTTAAAATTATCATTATTCTTATAATAAGCCACACATTTGGCCCAATAAACTCATCAGACGGGAAGTTTCCTAGTCAAATTCTTAGTATTCTCATGTATAGTGTAATTTATGTAAATTTTACGTTGCGCCCAGCTTTCAATCCGTTTATGTTTACTCGAGAAAGAATTTAATCTTGAATTTTAGAATAGTTATATTTATTTACTTTATATAAACTCAGAAACATCGCAACGCCTTTGTCATAGCTTACACAATGTGATATATTAAAATATTTAACAGCGAGTCAACAATAAGAGTAAAAAGTTAAAATATATACAAAGGATTACAAATCTCACGGAAAAGAACAAAAAAAATTATATATATTTAAACTATACTAAGAAAACAGGAAAACCAAAAAAATAATAATAAAAAATCAAAATAATATAGAACTGAGTTAAAGTTGAACATTCGTATATCCTTCATTTCAAATAGTTCAGAATCTTGGCTTATTAATTTATTGAATTATTCTTCTTCTTGCCATCCTTAGTCTGAAGACGCAGAGTGGGTTGAAATCGAAAAAAGCTATCATTAGATTGCTTTGTATGATTAGTCCGGATTTGAAACTTGCTGTGGTCCAATAAATACCACATAAGACTATAGAAGTTGAATATGGAAGTGACATTATGGAAAGAGGAATCACACATATCTTAAAGTTGGCATACACCTCTATACTTGCTACTCCTCGTATGCAGTAGTATTTTTAAATGCTTCGACATCTGTGATCATTTTGCATGGATTCGAGCCCGGGACCGCTTTCACCACTGCCACTCTACCACCTTGGTTATCCGGTAGCCCCCGCTTCTCTTCACGGAAGATTCTTTAATAACGATAATTTCAATCCAGCAATTTCGCTCGACCATTGAGCACTCATCAAAGAAAATTGCCATCCTCGAGGCAAACGAAAAAGCATGAATATCGAGATCGACAAAAAAACGTCGAAATTTGCATGAGCGCGGTGAAAATCAGATTAGCACACTTTCTTCGCTGGAAGCGTAACTACGGAAAACAACACGTAACTTTCTTTGTCCTTCCGCGGTACTATTTCATTACATAAAAATTACGCGTAGGTAAACGAGGGCCAGCCAATGGGGAGCGAGGGAGATGACTCGTACCGCGGATGTCCCGTCCAGAGGAAGCCGAGCGAGTATTAGCGAGTCTTGTAAACTCTGCGCCACTTTCGGGGAGATTTATCGCCTCTGCCGCCAGAGCGGCGCTGCTTTCTCCCATTTCTCCCGCTAAAAAAAAATCTTTGTACTTTTCCTGCCCCGGCATCCTGCCTCATTTTTTGTCATGCTGCTCTCAAATAGGCGGACTCCTTACACGCGATAGGCGTATATCCGCGCCGTAAGAACGATTTCCGAACAGAATTCGGGGAAGTGGCTCACATTTTCCTCAATTTTCTTTTGATTAAGGAGACTGCTTTTTCATTTGTTTCGGGCCTTTTAATGTTACGATGCTCGATGGAATCCGCTGATCTTAAGGACGTATTATTTCTCATGGGCTTAAATATCTTTTTGCATCGAAGCGGCAGTATCTGGTATAGTTGATATGTAGCTGTTACTTACTATAACTTCTTAATGTTGTGAACATTGATATATTGATTGATTGCACATTTGGATGAACAGTGAACATGAACACAATAATTTTTTGCGTGTGGTCCAACTAAATTGAAGAACGCCCAATATTTATTGAAAAATTTGAAAGCCTTTAGTTGTCACAATTTCATTAACGAATTTGCATATTGTGGATTGAGTTGTTAGACGTGCAATGGATACAGTGTAGTAGATATCTAATTGTGTTGTATTGTGGTTCTCTCTGTAAATTAAGCGCCGTTAATAATATTCTTGCCTCCCAAAGGTGTAAAGCGTCAAAAGAAACTATACTTATAAACAAGAGATTATTTTATCCTAGTGTAAACTATACTTATGGCCTATTATCTTCCTTCATAGTTAAAAAGAAATACTATTCTAATAAATCTTAATGGAAATCATTCAATCTCATCAGAATAAATTTTAGACGACACTTTAAATATCAACTATATCACATAATAAGACATTAATACAAGGTTTCATATTCTTTTTCTTCTAATAACAAGTTCACTATTATTTTTTTAATCTAGTATAGGATTCATGTCATCAGAAATCTTTCCTTCTATGGGCAAGTACCCACCGTTGTCAACGGAGCAAGAAAACCTGAGCATAGGCGTTAGCTCCACGGATTTTCGATAACACTAATTCTTTTACTAAGAATATTTGCAAAATGTGCCATAGATGAGAAAATCTGATGGGTTCATCACTTCAACTGTATGATTACCCTCTACCCACTATTTATTATCCCTATTAATTGCGAATTAACATATTAAACGCCACCGAAGACATATAGCTACTGACCCCTCTTTCAACGATTCCTCTCCTCACCTCAGCGATTTAAAATGTTATGCGAACGATAAACTTATTTTTCTCCTGCTGAGTTGAAGACATTGAAATATATGCATGATATCCTCGCTGTACTTCTTACCATGATGGTTCTCGGATCGCTTGTATAATTAATTGGGAGACTCGTCTTTAAAAGCATTTAGACAAAGGCGCCGCACCCTGGTATGCTGTAAAAGCTCACATTAGACCTCAACGCTCCGGAATAAGACTTATCGGAATGATTATTAAGTTTTCGCCTCGGCAGGCAGTTCTGCCTGCATCCTCATTACATTCCGCGAACAGAAAAGAGATTTAAATAATTGTCGATCATCCTTGGCAGAATAAAGCGATTAATTTTTCATGCTGGAGAGGTAACCGATGTTTGCATTAGTTTCTCGCACCTTTCAATCCTTTCACCATTCTCCGTGCGTGTGCTTGGAAAATTAATAATAGACTAGCCATCCTATGCGAAGATTTCGTACAAATGGTCACTGGGGTGCATGCAATTTCATTAAAAGAAAGCAGTAGTTTGAATGAAATGATAATGCAAGCTGTCTTAAGGTGTGACGCAAACCTTCATATTCGACAATGCTCATGTTTCTGTGGTTTTCATTCTGCTCCCTAAACATGCAAGTTTATGCCGGTTTATTACAATTTTATGGTCGCGTACGACGTCTTTGTTTATGGAGACTGTAATATTACTTGCGAAAATCTGCTCATAATATTACCAGTTTCGATTATTTCAAGACTAAAAATAAATATCACTGTGCGATGAAAAATATTTATTTTCCACAAACAACATAAACAAGTAAACAATTAACTTCAAGCATGACAACGCCGATACCTACTCATCCAGTAACTAAACTCAAAAATTCAAATTTCAACTCTACTTTTTGACCAAATGATACATTATTCATTTTTTGGTTTTAGCAGGAACCAAGAAACTTTTTCTTTCAAATAACCAGTCATTCATATGGTTTGAAGAAGTTTAAAGGGTGAAAAGCGCCGTTTACCGAAAATAGATATTTAGAAATAATATATAAGATTTTATTCCTTCCCCTTCATATTTCTCCATATGAAAAATGATCATTGGGAATGTAGGTAACCCTAAGGTAGTAGCGACCTTTTTGGGGTTAACGACTTTTCATTGATTTCATCAAACAACATATATAATCTATTAGATTAATAATTCGAAGTAAATACAATATGAAATATGGATCATGTGTGAAATCATAATACAGCTTTCATAGATTTTTATCGATATCTTTGATTTTCGATAGAATATTATTGATATCTTTGGAATGAATACGAAAATAATGCGAGCTGGGTTTTTATGTGGAATTATTCATCAAGTAAGGACATTAATGAAGTCACGTAGAAAGATTACCGAGCCTGTAAAACAGGAGGATCTCATGCATCATGTCAGAGAACAGGATTCTGCATCATTGACATTTGACCTTCAGTCTTGCTGAGCATTGAATCAATGAAAGAAAATCTTTAATAATTGAATTTTGATAGACTTAAACAGATGCATAATGCATCGCATTATATATGGCTGTAATTTATTCGGTGGAAAAGTATTCATCCTCTGCCTCACTCTCTTGCAAACGATTTCATCCATGGAAACAAAGCGAGCTCAGGAGATAAATATTTACTTACTGTTTGATCTATTAAACGCCTGTTAATGTATTGAGGTCCTTTGTTGTAAATATGCTATAGAAAGGGTGTTTTTCTACATCCGGCATGTCCCCGAAGTTTCAGGATCTTTGGGATCCTTTTCGCTTTCAATAGATTATTTTATAGCCAGCAGCTCAAACAGTCTCACAGATTTGTTTCAGTTGGCAAACAACTTATGAAAAGGATTCAATTTAATCCTTTTAGCGTATTTTAAGACTTAGCTACAGCTAATAGTTTCAAATCGGTATAACACAATGCTGCAGACCACAAGGGCTTTCAGTTTTCAGTGCATGTTCAGTGTCACATTTTCTTGGCATTGCATCATTACGCAATTTATATTGCATAGTCTTATCCCTTGCTTATTTGGGTAAGACTGTGAACTTTGCTACTCCTAGTTCATATTTATATTTTATTCTATTGAAAATTTTTTGTCGTAGAAAAATAACTGAAATTTTTGTGAACTGAATGTTTTCAATTATTCACTAACCGTAATATTTCTTTCTTTTAGTCTTGATTGTATTATTAAGCATAATAATACTTAATACTTTCAGCACTTGTTTTTCATATAAATGCAAACATTTCGTAACCTAGGTTAAAAGAATTAAGAAGCTTTAACGCTACTGATCCTTCCTCAGTTGCCCGTGAACTGGTATATTGATTTAGATATGTTTATGGGTGACCGCTTATCTCAAAGTAAATCCCTTATCCTTCATTTTTCCATGGATTTGGGTCATTGAATTCGGTCGGAAAGCTTTTCAGAGTCTATTAAGCAGACAAAGCCACCGTTCTTTAATTCAATGATTCGTTCTATTAATATTCTTATCGCTCTAATTCTTCCTCTTGTCTCTTTCCCTCTCTAAAGAAGACTAGACTTCGTTTAGCATTAAATCTCTGCTTCTAATCCTCTGGCAGAGCTCATAACCTCTTTTCAGGTAGCATTCTACTACGTTTTTGCAAGAAATGGAAATTTCCTGTAGATGTTTACCATTACCTTCCTCAATTTTTTTTTAACGTCATTCGAAAGTAAAGTCATTGAATAGTCATTCGAAATGCCGGAAGCTGATAACTTTTTGAGGAATGTCCTGTATTATTTTAATAACGATTCCTACTTTTGAATGTTTCATCATGACATTTATTTAACTAAAAGTTACTCTTGTCAAATAGAAGCTTGCAATGTTAGGATAAGATGGTAAAAATCAATCAAATTATCTAAATCATCAATTAATGTAACAGAGAACGTAATTCGTCAAAAATTAAAAACTGAAAAATTGACCTATCTTTGATTCCACAAGTCCCCTTTTCAGTATATATAAAACCACTTTTTTATCAATCCACTTATGATATGTTAGACATACGTTTGATCAACCCTGCCTTATTTTTGGTGCGGAAGCTTTATTTCTTGTCGTTTCTACCTTTGCTAAATAAAATTTCAAATTCCTAATTTTCTAATCCTAACTTCTAAGTTTAATTTCCTTTCTTTAATGTTAGTTATTTTCCATATTTTTTAGCATTTTTATACACTTTTACGTCTTTAACATACACCATTAGAATTTTCCCCATTTCAACTTTAAACGAAATTAAATGTTTCTTTAAAAGAATCTTATTCAAAATCATTTCGTTGTAATTACGGCCGTATCTTTTTTTCCGGGAGACCAGGGTTCGAGTAAAGATCTCTTTTTCATGTCCGTTTCTCCTTAGTATTCTTTCTAGGCGCACGCTTTTATGTGCCAAGTTAAATAAACCCTTTTATTTGAACTTATAGCTATTTTCTTTCCGAAAATTTTTAGTTCTACTACAGAGTTCATTAACTGAATGGAAAATGTCCTATTATTTTGACTTAGAATTTTAGTAAAAAATAGTAGTCTTTTCCGACAAACTATTTTGAATTAAAACAATATAGATTTATCCGTTCCAGGTTCTCCTAATTTTTCTTAATTGTGTCCTGAAAAGAAGCTAAATATCTGCCAACAGCTCCGTGGATCAAAGTTAATCTTTAAGTCATCAAAGAAACACTTCGGTCAAGCCGGATGCTGCTCGCATATCCATATTGGGAAAGCGCAGATCTTTGTGCATCATAAACTACGGAGAACAATGGAGTTCTTTCTTAATCCAGAATCATCGGCGGCGCACAGCGAGATACTTGGTCGAATGAGTATTGAGAAAGAAATGAACAGCTATATCGCGTAGAGAATCCCGAAAAACCGTCATTATATCAGCTCATGACTTTTAACATATCTTCTGTTATGGTTCAGACTTGCGGATAAATGAGTCGGGCCGTTCTGTCACGTTCGGCGGAACAGGTTCCGATTGTCGGTCGGTACTGAAGACGCAATCGTACGATCGTACCATTCAAACGTTTGGGAAAGATATATATGACCAGTTGGCAAAAGACCGCTGGGATCGGACCGGAGAACGGATTTGGGCCCTCTTCCGATTTTGGAGGCGTCGGAATTTATAGAGAGACCGGTTGGAAATAAAGTTATGGAGAGGAATCAAGAGGGTCTCTTATTTCGCTTATTTTTTTACCGTGGCGAAATGGGTGGCCATCTGCGGGTTCTCACCGTCCTTTACATCAGTTTAAATTTCGGATTAAGCCGAAAATTTCATTTCCATGTTGATGCTAGATAATTTATCTTGCGTTCCAAATTGAAATGTGTGCCTAAGTAAGTTGTTTGGTGTCTCATTTCGTTTTAATCTCGTACGATTCTTTTCTTAATCCCTTTTTACGCATTATACCTCTATAGTTTTTGATTGGTCGACATATCTTGTCGATGGCATTGCGTCAGCCAGTCATTTTTTTTAAATACATCAATGAAAAACACATTAACCTTGACCGCATAAATGACAATAAACAACACATAGCTATAGTATTCTTTACACAATAGGCTCGAAATATCACCTAGTGGCATAGTTTGATTACCTCAACACATATATTAACCTAGCAAGAGCGCTTGCATAAGTAATGTACTATTTCTCAATTACGGTGTGACAAAGCGAGTGGAAAGGAAAACAAGCACTGAATCATGCTAAGAAAACTCAAACAGAAATATGATATCTTATGTGAAATATTAAATCTAAAGCTAAAGTAGGTAAAGTTATTTAATGAGGAATTTTAAGTTTTAATTGAGGATAAAGAAAGTAGTTGAAGATTATCGGTCAGTCGGTCGTTATACCAACTTCAAAATCTCTCTGAAGTTACCTTAAAATTCAACTAATAAGTTCTATTCTCTCAAGTTTCTGTTAGTATTATTTTTCTTTCTATGGAAAAAGTGCGTTTTATCCCTCAGTGATAATTTTGAATACTTTGCCGTTTGCTACTTGCCACAAGCTAAGTATGGCTTTGGTGATAGAGTTACTTTAAATCTACAAGAGATAAAAGAGTAAACCCGTACATCCTGATACCATTACAAAATGATTATCGAAATATTAATATAATTTCGATTGGTCTTTTTTAGGGTCACTTTATTTCTTTAGCGAAATTTATTTAAGGAAAAATACTTGAGAGAGAAATGTCAATGAAGAGATTCCACACATACAAATCTTCCTTGTTTTACTAGGAAATGAATAAGGCACAGTAAACATTATTAGAAGAAACGAAGTATTTCTATTTCATAATTCCAGTAAAATTAGAAATTTAATTGAATGTTTGATAGAATTCAGTAAAGGTTTGAGAACGGATGTATTAAAAGGTATTTGATGATTTTAAACAAAGAAAACTGAGTGTGTTTGAACTCATATTCCGTACAATGACTCGGATGTATTTTACAGAGCTGAAAAATAGTCATGTCCACATGTATTTCTCACCTAATGACGTGGTGCCAATGTTCTCCCTATTCCTATTCTTTCGATGACTAAAATAAAATGTAAAATATTTTCGCACCTAGAAATCGGAGTGCAATTAAAATCTTCCCAGATATACATAAGCTTCTTCCAGCGCTTTCTGTAAAGGTGACCAAGGGTATACTAACTGTAAGAAATGCCTCTGAATGTCAGAGGCAATCCAGAAGATTAATCCGTGCCCCACATACAGAAATCAACCCAGTTCATTTCATGTTTGTAGCTACCTCACTCATTTTAGTGCCACGTTAGTGCCAACGATCGAGGTTATTCGGGGATGGACGATGCTGGCACTGTAAACACCGTAGCAAATCAATAGAGTAGAGCTATAAAGCGCATTGGGAACTACAACATCCTCGAGCCATTCAATCATTCTCGCATCACGCAAGAGTTTTGCTTCGGCGGAGAGAAATTCTGTAGGTCAGCCCAAAAGAGTCCCATCTCAAACTGCACAAACCGTCCTACTTCCTTTCTCCCCTTCTTCTGCGACCTTTCATTTCTTCTTTCTCTCTCATATTCTTCCTCTCCATCCGCATCGGTTGACTTAACGGAAGTTACGTCACCTAAGATATTTACCCGCAATATTTTCTTTTCCCGCAATATTTATGGCGGCCTATCCTGGTACGATATCCTCAACCAATTAGTCGCATTTGAGTGGTTGCGAATTTTGTGACAAGAGGTTGTTTAATTCCATGATGTGGTGATAATAATGTTTATTTACGCATGATAGTATCTCTTATCACGCCCTCAGTTTAATGTTTTGCTTAAATATAAAGGTCATACCCAATTTGAAAATTTTGTGTTTTTTTTTCTGGAATCATTGTCTCTCATGTCAAAAAATATTGCGTTTATATAAAAATAAACCATTATCAATTCCTTACACATTTAAAATCAGAGAAAATCTTAATCTAATCCTATGAAATGTATAATCTCAACTAAATAAAATGCAATAAGTTCCGATGAATATAAACGATAACTCATTATTATTATTAATATATTGCTACAGTTTGACATTTGTCAGGTGGCAGCCACAAACATCGTTAAATTACACACCCTTTTACACTTATAATAATATTATTTGTAACTGTTTTTTTTCTGGTTTTTTCGGAGTTCATGACAGGCCTTCTCGGCTACCGTAGCGGTCACGGGGTAGAAACCCCACCGTACATCACCCTGCCATGCAATCCCCTACTTTTCCAGAAGTCCCTATATGACTACTACACATTACACAGTATTTCACAACATAACTATAACATATGAAAGCATTTCCTTTTATTATTCCTATTATTATTTAATTAACTTTCTCTGTTATGTGTAAATACATGTTTGCAGTTATGGTTTTCCTATCTAAATTACAAACTTTATACCTCCGGATCATAATAAAGCAACGTTTTCCTTCAAGTATTCAGAATTTTGGTTTATATGCTTCTAACCAATACTTTATCATGCTCGCTATCTATGATCCGAATTGTTTCTTTAAATCTATAAAAGAGTTAGTATTCAACAGTTAATATAACCTTACGCAAACCAATTAGGAACAAGTTTTCAATTAGTTTTTCCAAGGTTTCGTTCTCAAAGATGCAAAATTATTCTCGAAAATCCAATAGCTTGGCCACAAAAGTAAGAAATTCAGGCAAAATTTTTACCTGTATATTTTTTTATATGTAAAGCTGTATGAAATAATCGTAGGAATGCGACTCACTTGATTTTATAGGTAACATATGGCGCTAGAAGAGCACTTAGCATTGAAAGAAAATTATTAGGCTATGCCTAATAAAAACCATTTAGATTGAACGTAGTACCTATAATGCCCGAGGAGAAAGGTGTCTCCGGATCACTTCTACTACACCATTCTTTCTTTACTTCTTTTTATGTGTAACTATACATCACCTCATAATTGCTACTCTTTTCCTTTGCAAAGTCTCCATTGTAACCTGTCGAATCTCCCAATAATTTCTTTTATAATAACTCCTTCGTTTGAATCTGATATCATAATCTTCTTCGGTTCCATCTTCTTAATTACCCTCATAACTCTCGAATTCTCTCACTTCATCTCAATTTTCTCTCTTCCGCAAGCATATTTTTCTACGAACATTTTACAGCTACGATGCCTTTCATTTTCTTACCTATCTACTTTAATATCTCTCATAGCTCATCATTATTTTATTCGTTTTCCCTCTCTGATATATTTTCTTCCCCGAGGTCTATTACTTATCTTTTGGAAAGATTTATTCATAGATTGCGGGGATTGCTGTAAAAAGTATCATCGTAAGCTGTTTACCTTAATGTTAACACTATGCCTTGAAATTGCGCTTAATTACTTATTTCTCTATAACTTACTCCTTTCTGTCATCGACAACTTTTGCCGTTGTCTTCACCTCTGTCATTTCCCTTTCATCATAAATGCAAGTATTTATTTACAAAATTAGACTGTCTCTCTTCCTTTGAATTCTTCATCCGTCACAAATCTCCTTTTATTACTCTTGTACTTGTAAAAAGTTTCCGGTAGAAAGGCTATTTCCGAAATGCTGATATTGGTATCATTTAGTCTTAACACTAATAGTAAAAATAAAGGATAATAAAACCATTTTATAGAGGAATTGAAGCATACTTTTGCAGCTTAAGACTCAATAAACTGCAACGACTTTACTAAAACCCGACCCACAGTTTTAGTGTGGTCCGTAATCATAACGGATATGATTTTCTGTGATAAGAACCTTCTCTCTCATGATAACAACCTACTAAATTCTCAATTATTACTTCATGTTTTAGAAATAATTATATTTTTAATTTGAGAATATAAATTAGTCCAATAATTCTATTCTACGCTGGGCTCACTTCTTTAAGGGATGGTAAAATATGTGCTCCTTGAGACCCTGCAATCTAGTTAGTCCCATGCTTTTTATTTCAAAAAAGCTTTGATACTTTTCTGATAGTTAATAAACAGGATTACGGATCCAAATACTATACTTTTATACATTCATGAGCCTCCTATTCCTTCTATATATTCTACCCCTCATTCCCTTCTATATATTTCACCCTGTAGATACAATCTAACCAATACAATCTTAACCTTTGTTCTCTTTTCTATATCGACCTTTCCCTACCCTCCCATCCTCTCTAAATATCCTCTCTTACCTTTACCCACCTTTACCATTCGCTGTCTTCCTCCTCTTTGCCCTCTTTTCTGCTTTATTTTATAGTCTTACACCTGTTGCGACCTCTCCAAGGGTCAACAGCAGTGCTTACCTTCTCCTCGTCCCACGGCCACTCCTTATTACCCCACTCAACGACTAGGGGCGATTCCCTACTCCATCCCACTAATGCAGCACTCCGTTTACTCTCCCCATTCCATTCCCATATCTCTTCCGCCTTCATCTCCGACGCCTGATCCTAACCTACCATCATAGTTCTCGGCTTCATGTTTCTGGGACAATATTCCCCGAGCATGGGCGGTTCTAGATTCTTCATCAGAGGGATGGGCGATTCGGTCGATTTCTATCCACTGCACGTAATCCTTGACATATAATGCGGTCTTTGTTTCGTTTTGGTAAATCATGCGGGGACGGAACGAGATGGGGATGCTTCGGAGATCAAAGTCGAGCAGAAATGCGTTGCGTTTCGTTAAATGTCCTGATTGGTTTTCGGAGAGAAAATCCGGATTTTCGAGAGGGATTTCCTATTGTAATTAATGCAGAACTCATTAAGACCACAATTCATTAGGTTTTTGATAGGACATTTAGCATTAATAATATTGTTAAAAGAGCTGAGGTTATTTTGCACATATGGGGTTATACTAGGGAGCGAACCCGGGACCGCTTTCACCGAAGGCGATCGCGCTATCCCCTTGACTATCTGGGAAGCAATAGGACATGATTATTATAATTTATGATAATTATCATCGCCAGCGCTTTCATATTTACTCGTAGAACTGGTAGCTTGAAAGCAGATCTATGAAAAACCAATAGGAGGAAAGGAAAACTAAGACAGAGAAAGAAAATAAACACGAATGAAAATATTTCACCTTTCTTTTCTTCCTGGCCGTTTGTGTTTTTTCTTCAGTAACCTTCTATAAATGTTTCATTTCTATTCTAACTGGTGTGGTTAAACATCAACTAAGTAGCTACAACCGAATTAATTCTAATGAAATTTTCATTGATACGATTAATTTTCGTTTAATAAATATTAAATAAATAAATGAACTTCAAGATAAAAATAATATCAGAAGACTCTTTACAGCATTATAGAATGAATCTTGTAGGCTTAAATAGACGATTTTAGCTGAATTCTGTGCCACCGATATCGAGGAATGTATATTCTCAGATTTTATTTCGTTTCCAATCTTGCCCGTCAAATCACTCGACGAAGGTAAATAAATTTTTTCTGGAAGTTATGTAACACACAAGTTCATCAATTATCATTGAGATAGAGTACTGCGTTCATAAATATTTAGATCTATTGAAGCATAATGTAATGTGTAAGCTTTCCAACGTTATTCATGGTATAGTGCTATTTTTATAGCAACCAGATAAATTGAATCAATGTCGCTTTAATAACCTGTTCCTACATATTCTTACACAACTATTTTTAATTTATTTAAGTAATGTAACTTTACAGCAATGACACGATTGTTGCATAACTTCGATTTTGGAGTAGGAAAGCTGGTGTATCATCGTTCTCTACTACAACGACTTTTATCCGCGCTCATACATTGGTATAATTCAAAGAACTTTTGTCTTCCGAGATAAAGCGTAAAGCTTAAGGAAACGTGACACGAAAAGAAACAGCGAAATATATAAATTATAGGTAGGGCGATTGTTCCGGATACCGGATGCGAAGTTCCTATTTTGGCTCGAGGTTGCTCTCAATGATCTCGCCCTCGCTAACATCTTTTAGCCCCTTTTTTCCATTCATCCATCAACATAAGATTTTGGGCAGCTGCGGAGGAACCAGAAGCACCACATCGAATCGCTCCGAGAGGTAACAGAAATCTTCTCGTCGTCCATCCGGATTACACGCACGATGAAGCCGTAAGTCCCGACGCAAATATGCAAATAAATCTCGCGAACATGAGAGTAATTAGGCAATAAAGTGCGCTAAGAGATCTCAGGCGAAACGCAATCCTCCTCCTTAAACGACCCTTTAAGAATTCCAGGGGTGCTTCAAGCTTCGTTTTAGAGTCACTTTATTTTACCCCGGAGCACAATGACGTCGGATACGTTTCCCATTAATTACCATTGTTCTTGGCGTACCACTTGCGAGGCAGTCTTTACTTGGAAGAGAGGTCTCTCGAAGATCCCCCTTAGCCGCGATGGCTGTCATTGTCTTGAGGGCGCTGCGGGAGACGCATTGTCGGCGAATGCTTTAATTGAGGCTGCGAGGGCAGCGACACCGGAGGGTCAAGTGGCAACGACTCTTCTATAAACGAGAGCCATTTCACACATCTTTAAACCTATTTGTTGAGGATTACTCGAGGGATTTCATCTTTCGCTCGAGAGCCTTCCTCAGGAAATGAGAAGGGACGTATTTCCCACGCTGGAAAACGCTTCAGCCGTCTATAAAATTACCGTCTGCGAAACTTGTAATTCCAAATTGCTGTAGTGTGCGCTCGATGTAAACTGAATAAAATTTATCTCCAAGAAGAATATAACTCTTCATGCGTTGGAGGTAAAAGAGGAGGAATCGACGCATGGGTAGGCTTTCCTTGCATACAATGGCTTTAGTGTTTAAATGTCGGTATTCTGCTTATCTTCCTGGGCAGCAAACTGATATTTCCTTGAAATCACTTAGTAATTCTCTTACATTAAAGTTTGCCATCAAGCTTTTAAGATGAGCATTATTAAATTCATTTTTCATATTTTTGAAAGAAATTAGCACATAAGAATTTACAAGATCGCTCTCAAGCTCGATGAAGTTTATGCACCAGTAGCTCTAGAATTTGTTTACCATTTTTAAGAATGAGTAAAATGATATATATTTTTTATTTTTCAAAAGTAAATAATTTAGCAAGACCGGTTTAACCAGAAAAGTGCAAATGAAGATAAAATGAATGAATCGTAACTGATATAGTTTGTTCCATTAATTTTTGAAATAAGTAAAGCTTAATGCGGAAGTTTTGCCCTATCTCAATAACACTTTTTACAAAAACTTACCCCCAGTTTAGAGGATTATGAATATTATGTTATTTTAAACATTATAAGGTATGCCTAGTTATTTTACCGCCTAAGGGAAGGACTGTGCTTTAACTTCATTCTTTTCCAAAAAATTTTTACTTAGGTTTTATTTGATGGAATCGAAAATTGAAAATGATCACTAAAAATATATTAACTGAAATTCATTATATTTTATGAAGAAATTTTCAAAATAAACTAATTATTACAATTACTTTTTTGCTCTCCCTGCCTCTCCTGCCTCCGCAAGATCCTTCACGACCCTTAGGAGGGACCGTTGCATGCTTTCATTCGGCCCTTAAGGTAGCGAATATAAGAGATTAAATTAACATTACTCACGATGCTTAATAGACTTCCTTTTTTATCAAGTCAAAGGAGTAATCACACGAATGATGAAAAAGTAATCTTAAGAAAGAATTTTCGGAAAACATATAATGTTCGTTATATTGTAATGACTTGTTGTGAATTTTCGATCTTCGAATAATATTCAATTTGGCTCTCTGAGTACCATACTCAAATAAAATATTTCAATTTCTATGAGATCGAACCAAATTTACCGACCCTTGACAAAACTGTGGAACTCAAGATAGAGCTCGCAACAAGAAACGTGACAACTAAGATAGACGCTTCCGTATTTAACTGCGAGGAATTAAAATGTATCTAAAATGTATCTCACTTCATTCTGTACAAAAATCTTTTCAATTTTAATCGTTACGTCTAGTGACATATGTCGAAAACGCGGAGTATAATCGCTTAGTAATTACCCAATAATAATGGTCTATTGAATCCAAACCAGTGAAGCGTGCTCTAATTACTATTGATTGATAGTAATGGTGGTGGTATTAGTAAGAATATTTATAGCTTCGAGTCAACCAGAAGCGAGCTCTCACGGTAATGAACGGGGGAATAGGTCCGAAGGGAAAGATCTAATGCTGCTGTCGTACAGCATGCCCAGCAGGCGTTGAAATCTCCAAGCCTTCCTCTGTATTCAGGCAACGTTCACGCACTACCACGCTTCCCATTAATGTATTAGTGGAGGCATCAGCCTAAAAAGCTCGAATGTCGTAGTGATGGATCGAATCATAGTCTGGAGAGCGGCAGTCAACCGCAAATCTCTTACCGTTTCCTGAAGTATTAGCTCAAGCGCGATCGCAAAGCAAAGTAGATCGCGCAGTGCTTTTCAGGAGGAACGTCTGAATGACAGTGTGATCAAGCACGTCTAATAGCAACGCGGTCCATTTTTGGAATCACGGTTCGAAAATCAAATTCATAGCAGCATTAGCATGGTAAAAAGTGGAAGGTACCAAATAGGAGGCGTCGCAGAAGAACTGAAGATAACTTTCAATCAGCAAGGGAAGATTCTGAATTTTTTTCTAAATGAAGAAACGAAAAGAATGTTTATTTATTTTTACATAAAATTACATTGCTGAAAATTATATTACTTAAAATTTTATTGAATATATTTTTTTACAAGTGTAGTAATAAATTTACTAATATTTCGGTCCTCCAAAGTCTGAAAGCTTGTCTGGAGGTGCCATTAGTAGAAAGTATTTTTCCAAAACAAATTTGTTTTAATACCTCCTCATATGATATATTTATATAGTTTATTTAGCCAATTTTGTACCTCTATATTTAGTTTTTATATGTTTTTTATCTGTTTTCATATCATATGGTATATATAGATCGCTTGCTCCCATTTTTTATCAAGAAACGGAACTTCCGTGTGGCATCAAACCTCGCCATCGGTGGCCACTGTCTAATGTTAACGAATAATCTCGGATGGGCGATCGGCGAATTTAAGAAAGTAAAGCCGCCAAAAAAACCACCGCGCACGCGCCGCGACATCCTCGACGTCTTCATTTTGTTATCTTTTTCCGTCTCTCTTTCGCAAACGCTATAAATTCCGCCGAAGATTTTTTGCCCTCGGAGGCAATGGGCAATGTCTCGACTGACAAAGGATGCTCTTCGCAAATTCACCACTCCGACGCCGCACACGAGATCTCCTCCCCCGAATCTTCCTGCTCTCATTCCCTTCCCTTTGTCATCCATCCAGGGGAACCCGAACAAGGATGGGGAGCGCGCCCCGAAAAAAAAAAGACTCTGCTGTGGGAACTGGTTACCTCGCTTTCTGGAGCCATCTTATCGGCCAGTCTCTTTTTCTTCCTGCCTTAGACAGCGCCGTCTTTGAAAAAAAGGAGGTCCGACTCCATCTCGTGGAGTACGTGGAGATATTTATTTGCGCTCTCCGTCCTTTTCGTTTTGTTTCGGAGTCGCGATGCAAACCGCCGGAATGGTTCCCCCCCTCTCGACGCGCTCCGGACCGTAAATTTGGGAGAGGGAAATCTTTAGAAATTTCCGCGCGTATGAGGCGCTTCCCTAATGTCCGAAAATTACAAGCTTCCATCCTCCTCGACTCGGAAACGATGAATTTTACGACTCGCTCAATGGGAAAGGTGTACCTAGTTCCTTTCTCGAGTCAGCCCGGCGTCTTTCTATCGGTCTTCCTCCCTTTTTTATGGGAGTAGAATTGGTGCGAAGAGTAAGGATATTTCGGATCGGAGATATCGGATTGATTTCGGAAGATTTACGGCGGTTATGATTCCGGGGGGATGGTTATTACTTTGCGTACATCCATAAAAGTGCTCTGACCAATTCGACGTCGATGCTCTAAGTGGCGTGGGGGAGCACGAAAATTTATTCGCATACCTTCCTCGGATTATAGCTTCTTCTTTACAGCTGAAAGGGTATAGAGGGTTAGCAATGTCCGTAAATAAAGACAATCCCGTTTTTTCTCATCTCTTACTCGTAAATATTTCTTAGTTTACGAAACGCGGGTACCCAGTTTGGCTATTAAAAACTGCCTACCGTCTTGGGTCATTTATGCCCTTTAAAGTTACTTCCAGTTATGAAGAAGTTTGTGCACTTTCTTAAGCATCGAAAGATGGAACTAAAAATTTTGATCGGTACGAGTAAATGTTTCCTGTTTCTTGTTTCTTGTTTACAAAGAGACATCTTTATTAAGAGGAATCTGATCTTTAGGCCTTTAGCCAAACGGTAGATATTTATTGGCTGAAGACTCAATGAGTCGAACACTAACCGAGAACAAGCAAGAGGGACTAATTAATGATAGTACTTGTCTCGTTCCTTTTACAGGAAGGCTTGATGAATATATACAGCAAATGTGAACAGAATTTAAGCAGCTTAGTATGGAAAGGCAGAAAAGTAGACGCTAATGCAATTAACTTATAGAAATTTATGAGTTGACGCTTTCATTGTCGTTAGTTAAATTTTCTCTTGATGACGTAAACTAAATTTCTCATTATACACGGTAAAGTTCAATGTGAGACATTGGAGAACCTTCGTTGCTAGCTAGCTCTCCTTATTCTTCTTTCTGGTTCACGTATTGCCTTTCGTAAGCCTTAAGATTGTGATAACTTGATAAAGTCGATCTCAATTTTTTTCTCCAGAGTTGGTAATTTTGTGAATAATTCTTCTCGTTAGATACTCAAGATATTGTCAATTATCACCAGCACATATTTTCGAACTTCAACTATATCTCAGCCAAAAATATGAACTAATTCCAACTACACCATAGTGAGCCATTGTACCGAAAATTAAAGTGCAGGCTGTGGTCGGAAAAGAGTTTTTGCGACCTCTCTTCGGCTAATTTCTGGTCAACTATGCCGCTTCGCTTAACTGCTCCAGTTTTGGAATGGCTTCCATGAATTTCTGTGCCACTCTATAGAGGCAAGACTTCAGCAGCAGGATGTAGTGGAATGTTCATATCAGTGAACATTCATGTCTGTCATATATGAGATATATCTCTACTTTTCATATTCGATATTTTCCAATTTGGGAACGATAGCGGTAAGATCCTCACTGTTTGAAATAAAAAAAAAACTCAAATAGTCATCTGCTAAGTAAAGATGAACATTGGCGTTCAAACTTTGTATATTCTAAAGAATTTAAATAATTTATTTAAGTTTCTAAATGTTTTATTTTTCGAATATACTAATTATTTAACCATTCCTCCTTTTTTATTACGTTCTCGTACCTCTCAACGGCAAGATACATCTTTACCGAGATTTTAAAGCTTTTTGAAGTAAATCGTGTTTTGCATGAAAGAAGCTTATTTTTTCAACAGATAAGAGTTACGCATCCAAGAACGAATAATCTCTTCCTGTTTCTGAATAGTTTAATAATGTGACTAACGGAGGGAAAGGAATAATGAATGCATTCTTTGGAATTCTATTTGCAAGTATAGAACCATACTTTTGTGCAGCTAAATAATCACTGTATTCAGGAACATAAAAATGACGGAATTTGAACATTGAAATTGATCATGGGTATGTTAGTAATTTAACCTAACGCTGAGTCAGCTTTTAAAATTTCGACGATCACCTTGATATTATTCACAGAATAGCTTTTAATACTTTAAAGATTTTCCTCGTCACCGTCACGAAGAAAAATGTGATATTCTTCTTTCCGGGTCGCCTTAATGTTTAGAGATTTCTTCTTAGTCACATTTGAATTTCACAATAACACGCATCACTACATAGGCATGCTAAATTAGAGACCGGTAACGATCTAAGAACACGTAGTTATTGGAATGTGAGTCACTATTCTTCTGTGACCTTTCCTTAATCGTAAAGGTATTAGCCGATTCACGTTCTCAGTAGCACACCGTTTTTCATCCTGCTTAACAGTTATAGTTCACAGGAAAAAAGTGAGTGACAATTGAAATATGGTCTTACAGACGAAATTCTGAGAAGGAAGGAAACTCGGTAGGTGCTTTGAGAATGCTCAACTACTTGTTGATGTAGTTGAACTGAAGTGATCACTTGAGACAATCAGTTGAGTGACTCATGTTAATGACATTGAATGTAAACAAAGGTTGGCAATGCATTCGCATACCATTAGCCTCAATCAATGAGAGATTTTTGCAATGATATAGCGATAAAATATCCTTGAAAAATAATGCAAGTAAAAGCTCCTGATAACTATCATGGAAAATGTCTTCTTTAGATTTAACTTTTCGATTAAAATTTGGAGAATTGTTTTGCTCAAATTAATGAAAAACCTATATTGTAATGAATATAGTCATAATTTTTAGGGACATTCATTAAGATATTAATTCATTGATTTAAGATTTTTTCTACCAACTATTCATTTACCTGCGATATATTTGCTGGGCCCAGCCAATGTTAACATCATAACGTCGGAAGTTATTATTTCACTCTCTGGTAAAAATATTTTTCATCTAAGGAGAACATTATGCTAGTTAGGTTACTTCAAACTGATATACTGAAATAAGTTTTCTAAAATTACTTAAACCATCAATCATAATTATCATAGTAGGAATTATTTTTTTTACAAATAACGTGCGAACTTCTATTTTATTCCACTATTTATGACATTTAAGCTTAAATCGATGTATTAATTGATAAAGGTGATATATTGAACAGATTCCTTAAAAATTTATCTCAGAAATCTATTTAAAATTTTGAATGATTTTAAATAGATATCGCAGGTGTATAAAAGTTCATCATAGTCTCACAATTCATCTATCATATTCGGAAATAAATATCATTTTAATTATCTAACCGAAAGAAATTCAAAAACCTAGATGGAATCTCAAATCTCACAACCAATGAAGTATGTTTTGCATAATAGCAGCCTCTTTCAATTAGTATTGTGTAAAAAGTTATTTTAAACGACATCCTTGGAGAATGAAGCGTGCTCAAGATGTATCTCAAAGAGCCACCATCGCGTGTGGGAAAAATTTAATTACCATTATTATCTATTGTTGGCCGAGTGAAAAATTGCCGCCGGATCTTTGCCTTTGAAATGAAGGTTGAGTAATTTTTCGAGAATATCCGCTCATTCATTCCTTCCTTTGACATCGCTTTAATCGGTTCCACTTTAGTAATTCAACTGAGCCACCTGGAAAAAAAAACGTTTATAAATTACCAAATAGAAATAGACTACACTTCCTTTGAAGAAGGTGGAAATTAGTAATGACCGAATTATTTTGGATGACACATCCTCAGCAGAAGATTATGAGTGTACGTGTATGATTTTACACTAATAGGTGGAGAACTTTTAATTCTGTGTGGATGAGAAGGTAGCGAAAAATAATATTTCTTTATTAAATAAACAGAAGTAGAATTACTTGCATGATACATTCACCCTATGCATTTTTAAGTAAAAATCATATTTCCAACTTTTCTAAGGAGGAGGAGGAGGTTGTTCACTCAGTTGAATGATTAAATTTTAAGCGGATAATCGTGGGAGCTAGTTTGTTTTCAGTTTTTTTCAGGAAGTTTTTCTTTCTTTTGAAACCTATAACAACCTCACATAGAATAATAAAAAAATTTAGTACTTAGAATCCAGTTATTTCTTTATTGTTTACTCGATAAAAGTATTTTTATCTTCTCCGAAAAATGAACATTAAATCTGATATAAAATAGAAATGAAAAATACAGAACAGATAGTCTCGTCCTATGAAATAACCTCGTCGAAAGAATGTGACGAAACCCTATTCCATTCATCAGCCGACTACTGCATTCAACGTCAGATTCTCATGTCACTTCCTGAGAAGATCTCCAGCGAAAAAAATTATTGGTATGGCTCTGCAGGAATGTGTGTCGAATACCTGAAGACCAAAGGGAATAAAACACGGCCTCCGAGACACGAAAATGAAGAGAACAATGAGAAGAACTCTAGGCAACGTGCAATCACGACTGTCGAAAACCATTGAATCGTCGCTTACGACACTACTGTGACCTTTATGCGTTCTTCGATTGCCATCAATCGCTCTCCTACCATTTCCCACACCTCCGTAGGCGTAATTAATAGGCAGCTGAGGCTTCCAGAAAAGTTTAGTGATGGCGATGACAATGGGCGCGCGTAACAATGCATTGTCGAATAGCTCTATTGAGAAGGCGAGTCCTCTCTCCACAATCCCCCGCGTCCCTCATTGGGTAAAATAAAAAGCGCCGAATCAACGACCTATTTAGCGGCCGCAGAAGGTATTGGACAAAAAGGAGGAAATGCAAGGTTCGGAGAAGGGAATGATGACCGGAGGAATGAGGGGAGGAACGTTGTTTGGCGCTCGATCTAATTGTTGCCCAAAATAATGGACTCGTGTGGGGAAACACGAAAATGATGGTTTGCGTCAGGGAAATGTTACATGGATTTTTGAGTTCTTGGAAGTTCTTAAGTACCTAACCCGTCTTCAGACTTCTTTCTTTACTTCTCATTCTTCTGAAGACATTGGTAAGGTAGGAAAACGAGGATGACGGCCTCCGAAATACTTTTTAGTATTCTCTCTGAGCAGTAATTAGCTAGAGGGCTGGATGGATCCTGCACCGCTACCCCATTAACTACAGAAAGCTGTGATCAAGTGACTACTTAAGATTAAAAATGAGGAGTTTGACATTGCTTTCATCTCTGAGAAGAATGCTTTTGAATTGAATGAATCTGGAAAGTTCAGCCGACTGCAGAACAATGGCCCTATGAATAACATGTTATCGATACAATGAGTAATGACCAATATGAATTTCGTTACTCAGCATTAATCATACCGCAGTCTCTTTCGTACTATCACAGCGATGAAAATACTGGCAATGAGGCAAAGATAAATAATTTAATACCCTGTCTGCTTAGTATGGACGAAAAAATAATAATGCTTGTATTACGAAATTATGATTTTTTGTAAACTTTCGTTAAGATATTGAAAACTTTTAGTTCTCTATCATAGTTCAGTTGCTCATTTATATGAAGTTATATCAAAAGAAAAAATTATTTAATTATATTTAATAATTATATCACCTTGTATTAATTAACTCCTATTTTAATTTTAAATTTCAATCCGTATTTTATATTTTTAAGTAATATTAATATGAGTAACCTTGTAAATTTAATTGACGAAGCCTTGACTTTGTAGAACTCCATGCTGGGGAGGTTGATGAAATATTTGAATGTGACGACGTGTTCCAAAATATTACTAATAAGTTCATCTTTAGGCCAAAGCTTTAACCGTTTCGAAGTTTGAAATCGGTCGTCATATCATAGTATTTACCCTGTGAAATTATAATTATCGAAAAGTTTTTGATCTATCGTTTACCTAGTATTTAAATACAATATTCTGGTCAACTTTCACGAGGAATTTATCACAATAAAATAAGTTATTACTTAAAGTGAAAAAATTAATGTTTGTGGAGGATTTACAGGTAAATGAGTGAAGACATATCACAAAATATATAAGGATTAAAGTATTACACATTTACCAGCAACTAACTACTAACTATTTTTACTAACCCTTAAGGGTTATTATATCGGTAAAAATTTTCGTATCGGAAATTAATGGAACAAGCTCGAGATTAGCAGAAGTGAAAAGTTCCTGGAACATGAGCCCAGATCATGTCATGCCGACTTCTATCACTTCCGCTTGCACACCCTAGGAATTTGATTAAAACTCCTAAACGTGCAAAATCAAATGTCTTTACCGTTATTCTTTTGATGTAGTAAGTATCTGAGAATTCGAAGTTCCTCAAGAAATCGATCTGAATGCAGAGATTTTAGCTGAATTTTTAAGAATAAGGAACTAAAATTCTCGGAATTGCATATTTATTTGAAGTAGGGAACCGCGTAATTTACACTATCTATTTAATATGTTAAATTTGCTGCATCTGAAAAATCATTAAGAAATATTATTATTATATGTAAAATACCGAATTATCGAAAACCGTTCGAAGAAACAGAAGGTGAGCGAAAGTACGATTCTTTTTAAAAGCACTGAGGGCATTTTAATAGCTGTTTATTTTTTCTAACAGCGCGTTTTACATTAATGCACTTAACTAGCCCCTCACTACACTAATTAATTAAACGTCATGCCTGTGAAAATCAGGTCTTAATTCACTGAATGCATAAAGAGACTAAGCTTCTATAGACCATTTGTCATAAGCACGATTTCAATACAGAGAAAATCTTGCTCCGCATTCAAATTTATATTCGAATGACCGTCAAAGTTGCTTCTTCTCTTGAGCAATATATCAAGGGAGGCGTTCAAGCGTGTAAAAGCACAAAGCCCTCCACGAACTGAGTATGTTGGGGACATCATAAATAGATTAAGAGAAATTATTAACGGCATGGGACGGGGTCGTCAGCGATTGGCCATTTTTTATTACGTAATGGAGGGATTGTATTGCCGTTCGACTTAAGTTGCTTTCTTCCCTTTGAATCACAACTAATCCGCTCCTCTGCAGCATTCAGCGGAATTGAAAGTGACGTGTTCAAAATATTCCTCTCTTTTATTTATGCATGATTCGCGGAAAGGAATGTTCACGGAAGCCGAGTCAATTAAGCCCCTAATATCTCGCAATCTAATTACTTTTTTGGCAAGTGGCGAACGGAGTGCTGGTGGAGAAAAACCCATTGATCAATTATGCTAAAATAAATTCTACGGGATGTTTGAGTGATGGGAGAAAGGCACGCCCGTGTGGAGGAAATCCGAAACACTAATCAGCGAATAACGGCTGTCTCGTCGGTGAGTCGGATGAATAAGGAAATGATAAATTCGAGGCTCTATCCGCATTATTTCCTTGTTAAGGGCTAACTGATGACAACTTCCAGCCATTTCAATAGATTATAAGTTTATCTTGATGTAGTGGGTATTTCTTTGACTTCATTTAAGTAGGCTATCTACCAAGCTTAAGCCCATTGAAGGATGAAAATCGAGAGTAAAAATTCATCATTTTTATTCTTCAATGGAAACAGTATGGTTTGTCATCTTATGCTCATAATTTAGACATTTATTTCACAATATTTTCCGTATTAAGTTTCTGGTTTTCCGATCGCTGTGTTTAAATCAGACGGATTATCTTGAAAAGATCTCGAAGATTAGCTAGTATTAGCATGAAAATATATTCTCTTCATTAGAAAATCATCGAACCAACTTTACTCGTTAGAGTCCGATTTTTCACGCAATAAAATAAGCCGTTAACTGAGATTCTGCATCTTGTATTGCGTAATTTCAGAATTATGAATGTGATTACGACGTGATATCTACTTTGCTCTCCTTTAATTACCTTTATGTTTATCATATTCTATATACCATTGAATATTTTTATATATCTTATTCAGTATTTTTAATTTACTTAATGTTCCTTAACTACATGTAGGTTTCATACCGAATATTCTCATTATATTTTTTAAACAGTTAAATTCACGGATATCTTTGTAGTTTATTTAAAATTCTCCTCTCCTAGTCAAGTCTTTTTTCTATTTCTAAGTGAAGTATGTATTGTGTCCATATCATTTTATGTAATTTTTCTTATACTACTGCTTTTCTGATTTCAAAGTTATATACTGTTTTCCTTTTAATTTATTATGTCGTACTATCAATAGGTTTGCACCTTTTCTTTCTGGGCGTTTTCCTGATGTAGATATATTTTTATTAAGGTAATATCTTTGGATTGTTTTACACCCAGAACTACTTTTAACGTTTTCCCATCTACTTTTACGTACGTATACATTATTTATGTTTTTCTTAACACTTTTGTCAACAGGTTAGATGAAATTAGAGACTTTTCTTACTTAATATCGCCTTCATGAAGACCTTTAAGACCAAGTATCGTGTCTTTACCGTCTTTACTTACCAATATTTCTCATAATTTACATTTATTTTCATTAAAATTTCATTTGTAGGAATACTTACCCACGGTATTTACCTCTTCGGCATGTACTTCATTTACACGAAGAAGGAGCACGACGATTTTCGCTGAAGTGGAAGTTGAGATTAACTATGATCTGAAAAGCAAATTTTTACCTGATACATCATCCGAGTGATTATCTCGCCGCATCATCTCCGAGCCTTTTCTATCTCGAACGGCTGTAGGTTTTAGATGGAAGATATTTCCTCTTACGTCATCCGCAGGAAGCTGTATGTGGCAGGTTACAAATGTTGCTTTTTTCCTTTCTAACGACGTGCATATGTGTGGTCGAGATAGGATAGAGCCTCAAAGCGATCTGATATCGAAAAACTGAAGGCATTCTAAAACTTTGATTGTTAATAAATAATCAAATTATAATATCTATTTTCAAGTTAGTTTGTTTGGGAAAATTTTAGAGGTTACATTGGATCAATGCAAATTAAATCATCTTATATCTGTATGACAAAAATTGTACAGGGTTGTTATTAAAATTAAGTTATAAAATAGTACTTAAGCCGTTAAGTGGATGCTTCAAAGCTCCCGTGGTGACCAGATCAAGGCAATTCCCAACCTCTAGAAGAAACCACCGTTCTGAGAAGGACTCATAAGGCTTTCAATAGTTAAGCCATCATCTTCAGGGGCTAGATATTCTCTAGGATCCACCGAGCATCCATCTATTGGTTTAAGGAGCATTTTATCTCTCTATTTATCTTTCTTAGGGTTCTGATATAATTATGGTCGATGAATGGTCTTTAATTCGATATTTCGTTCCAATTTTCTGTTTGGAAAGAAGGTTACTTTTATATTCTTTCGCTAGTACTGCAAATGACTATGATGTTAACGATAATATTTTCCTACTATTTTGCTTAAAATTTATAGCAAAGAACGTTATGATTTGCATTTATTAGACAAGAGAAAGACTTCATAACTCTACAAAATAATCATTAAATTCAAGAAGTTTCATTAACGAAATTATATCTCTTTTATAATCGAATATACCGCAGGAAACTGTGTAATTATAGCAAAAACTAAAATGACCGGTAAAATTTGAAGAAATTCCACTGTGTAAACTTATTTTCGAGCACATTCTAACACCCGAAGATGACGGTCCTCCATTGAAACTAGTTGTTCAAGTAAATTTATGTGGAAAAGTACGATTTATTCTTTCATTTCCTATGATGGATTTCCACCACATCTCGCTGGACTCTGTGAACATTTAATATCAAATCTAATCTTTGCTCAGTTACAGATCTGATGATTTTTTCTCATTTATCTTATATAAACATATCCTCTGGTCTAAGAGATAAAGGTTCTCCAAGCGCCGAATAGCGGCGACCGTCTAAGGGCGATTCCCGGGAAACGGATAATCGTTTAGCGGTCCCAGTTCTTCAGAATCCCGATGTACATTTCGGAAACAATGCTTCCATCTTCATGGGGGGTCCAATGCTGAATAGTAAAACTACTAATTTATGTTATAGCGTTTTGATGATGTGATAAAATGTGGTGAAATTAATTTTTTAGATCTCTATGTAGATCAGGTTAATATCTGTAACATGTTTGCTGAATATTTAAAGGGACTCTTCAGTTAGAATCTACAGCTGGATTCTTTTTAACTCTCGCTGATTCTCCTCGCGCCTTCTGGCTATTCGGGAATTAAGGACATAATTATTCTTTTACTTTTAATGTGATCGATTTCACAAGTTTATATCGGAATTTTGGAGCCATATTTTCAAACAGCTGATACCAATTATGCAAAATTTTTTGACAAAAGTCCTACTTCAGATCTATGAAATAATTTGGAACAGTTTTGTGACATTTTCTTCATTTTTAATCCAAGTATTTTGCAAATTATTAAGGGTTACGAAAAATAAATGGGAATAATAATTAATATCCAATTTTATTTAAAGTTGAGCTAATCGTTTCCATTGGTGTTTCTCTATTACATTTATGCTCCCTCATTTTACTGCCTTGTATTTTATTAATTTTCCTCAGTGGTGATTTATCGAGTGATTGTTAATGACAGTTCTATAATTATAAACGTTGTCATTCCACACGTTCGAATCATAAAAGCGGAGTAATAGCATGGTGCTAGGTTGGAATTAGACTTTAATAACTTAAGGAATCGGATAGTAAGCTTAAAGAATGTCCAGTTACCTACGAATGAATGCTATAAAACATTTATTGCTCGTATTTCCTTAAATAGACATTTTCTGACTTTATAAATGGTTTTTATACCTATGTCGGAGCTGATTCCATGCATGATCGCTTTGAAAGTATAATAAATCGGTGAATAAAACTTAGAATCTCATTTCGCGATGCCATCTCATGAATAGCTAATTAATAAAGATGCAAAGTAAGTATGTAGTAAATACGAAGAAGTAAATCGCACATTAAATGTCTGGAAAATATTCATAGTAATAAAGTCTTTAAGTCCATACATACCGTTTGAATTTTTCTATTTCGCTTAACTGATCGATGAAGATTTGAATCCGGTTTACTGTAATCAATTTTGCGCTGAATTCCCTAACGAGATGAGAGTTGAAACCGAATGTATTTAAATTAAATATATATTATGTAAACTTATCAGTTGAAGTAATGTAAATGTAGAATCAATATTTCCTTAATTTATTAGTTAATTGATTATTCACGTCCATTTCGAGCCAATGTTTGGTTCTTTATCAATAAAAATTATTGGTGATGAGTCTTACTTGCGTTATGGCTCTTTATAACTTAGGAACTCCAAAAATATACCAATAATCGAATTTAGAATTTATTTATGGCCTTCTGGATGATATTAAAGTATTTACCTGGAGTACCTGGATACAACTCTCTCCGCATTTCTGTTCATCTTGATTTCATAAAGTGTGTATTAATAACGCAGATGAAATCGAGAAAAGTTATAGTTTTTCAAGTTTATCTCAAATCAACCAACCATCACTCCGGCCGACCACTCCCGAGGAATCCTCAATTGTCCATTTTATTTCGCTCAGACGAAACGCTCCGGAAAAGAAAGTCATTTTCCGCGTAACTCTTCTCGGAAGGCTTCTCGAAGGCATCGGGAGCGGTTCGAAGGGAAAGAGGAAGATGATGGTCTTGATAGGGGATGACGGGAAGGAGGCAGATTATTCCCGCGATCCCGTAATGTCCCGCCACTTTCATCGCATTAGAGGAATTTTGTTTTTCCATCGGCATTCCCGTGCTCCAAAGGCAAACGACCCCTTCACCTCGCGGAGATGAGCAAGAATGACGGCGAAGAAAGAGGCACACCGTATGCGGCAAGAGTCGTTCTTCTTCATTATGCACTGAAACAAGTGAGCGTAGGATGTGCGTGTGAGTAAGCACGCATGCGTTTATGATTCCCTTCGAGGTACTACTCTCGAGGAACAAAAGAAAGGAGGTCTCCAAGAGAGTGTAAAAGTGGGAGGGGAGAGGAAGGTACCCTGGGGTACTCCACACTTATCTGGATCCTCAGCGGTGTTACCGACTCACTTGCGCTCATAGCCGTGGAGTTTTTATTCGAGGTTATCTGCGATCGCGGTTTTATTACGTTTGTTGCGTTCCACATTCAGAATGGTTCGTGTCTGCATGAATTAAAGCTAAGTGGAAGCTTTTCTCGGGATTATGCGCCTAATTTTATTTTCATAAGCGTATTGTCTTCCGCGGAATTCCGTAGAGCTTTTCCTCATTTAGCACGTGATATTTTCGACCTGCGATAAGTTTTCCAGTTTGCCTATTTATCATCAACATTTATGCAAAATACGACAACAAAGAGTGTAAAATCATGATTTTCAGCGGTGGAGCTAAAAATCTAAAATATAAGTAAATACAGAAAAAGAACGAAAGCATTCAAAGCTCTCGGAAAAAAATTAAGCAAAATCAATATGAAGCTCCTCAGGTGAAAAATTTTGTTACAGATTATCTTCGTCCCAGCAATATATTCGCAAAAAGAAGAAATCCTCGATATGATAGCTAATATGTATTAGAAAAATACTTTTTTTATTTATGACCGAATTATAATTATTATAATTATTAATTTTGAGTGCTGTAAATAAAAAGAAATTTATCGATGTTGATATGATTCATAATTTCAGCATTCAGGAAAAAATCTTCATATAAATTACAATTTAAACTATACTAGATGTCAACGTTAGAGTGTTTGAATTGATTTTTTCATGATATATTTGGGATGAATTTATTTGAATGGATGCATGTATTATGCCGTTTTTGTGCTGATTTGTTTTTCACGAAATTTTTAAAAAGAAATCCATACTTCACTATTTCGTTCTACTTGGTAAATAATTGAATCTTCGCACGAGTTTCGTATTTACTTTATTGAAAAGATATTTTTCGGATTAGACGACCTTAATTTGCGAAAATCGTCTTGTCTTATTTATTAGATCAGAAAAAAATGAGATAGCTTCATTTCTCCATAGAAGATATCAATAAGACTACGTGTTCACAATTTTTTTACAACGAGCATTCGTGTCGATCCCCTGATGATGTCGCCTTTGGGGACGAAATATATCGAATTTAAGTGCAATATCTGGTGGCTTATGTAGCGAATTTTATTTTGTTTAAATTAATAATGGATATAACCCACATTTATGAACACTGAGGGCTCATTTTTAAATTGAAAAATACATAACATGTACAATGCTGTCAGAGTTCTATATGCCAAAAAATTCTCTCGCGTGCCACTTTGGGCAGATGTGCCATCGGTTCTCTACCCTTGATCTAGAGGAATAGCGATGAAATTCATCAAATGTGACACTTATTATCATTATTTACTAAATTTTATTTACGTAGCTACCATTCAATTCAGCAATCTATCGTAATATTTTGCCCTTGATAAAATGTGTAACGTTTAGCGCCTTGTTTTGACGGAAATCAAGATTAAGTCCAAGTCGCATCATTCCAAGCGGAAGTCCAGGAAAGTTTATATGAAAGAGTCATCCGAGAAGTGGGACCATTTGTAGGCTATGGACCCCATGGGTTGCCGATTAATCGAACAACAAAGTTTTTATTCTCGCTATTTTCCTAGCTATCATCTTCGACATTCTGACGATTTCCCTCAGGGTCCTGAATGATAAATGAACATCGAAAACAAAAGAAATACATGGGATGATGATTCAAGCCAATGGATAATCGTTGCTATTTGGAGATTTTCAGATAGTTATATAGATAAATCTATTTTCCCAACTTTGAAAAGTATTTAATGATCGCAATGAGCAAATTCGTTCATTCAGCCTCGGCTCAAGTTACGTGTATTAAAAATAATGTGATGAAATGTTTACGGCTGTCTTTTACCTCTGATTAAAGAGTGAAACACTCGCAAAATTGAGCCCTCGAAATTTGCAGATAACTCTACACAGAAATAGCAAATTATTTGATCAATCAAGACCCCCTTGCAGTTTTAGCGATTAATACAGTATGATATGGAGTAATGATTTTTAGTTATATAACGAAAAATCCCAATAAGATTGCGATCCGCTACTTATTTAGCACAGGTAAAATTTTAATTTTACGAATCTGCATAACAAATAAGGGAAAGAAGGGGATTAAAATTAAGAATTAACAAAGATCGACAGAAATTACAGCTACAGTCGTTAGTCAGCTCTTTTCTCGAGTAATCAGTGGTGTTTAGTCGGGTGGTCGGTTGGAGGGCGTTCATTTATTTCCACAGAAGGAAATAATAATGAAAGTGATAAATTAATAAATCTCTTCCTTTTTAAATATATATAATATATAATATACGATAATACTCGTGGCGAATTCTCCTACATCTGCTGATGGTACACCCCTTATCTTGTGAATCTACAGTAATATATATGAATATTTCATAATTTTTTAACAATTTCACCATTCAAAACGGTATTTTTCAATATTCATTCATAATTAGAGTAGTCATCTGTAATCAGTTCAAACATAACGGCACCACTGAGAGGATATGTCTCTTAAATAGTTGTCAACTTCGGAAATAATGATTATATGAGTATATTTTTCCATTAATTCATACGATATATATCAATAGAATTGTAAGCTCATCTCTAATTATAATTGCCAATCGGTTTTCGAAATTTCTCCATGAAAGTATATTCGTAAATAGGATTTTTTGTATCGATACGGATTTATACAATTGTAATGTAGAATTCTCACGATACAAATACATGAAATAGCCTTGAATTTTAAATATGATTTCTTTAATAATAAGTTGATGTTTAATATTTTATAGTTTACGTTATCCCCCTTATAGAATACATAATTTTGAAAATTATTTAAGACGATGCAGATTCCTATAGTAAAATTTTCACAAGTATTTCAGGAAGAAATCGAGAACCCGAATATTTCATAAATATATACTCAAATACCTAATTGAAAAATATTATTTTGGATTTCCGAATATCAGTTTAATTCCGCATTCACGACGGAAAAAATTAGGTCCATATTATTCCGCACCGAAAATATCCACAATCGTGTAAAAATCCTAGTTTGAGCAGTCATGCCTCTCTGGACAAACGAATCAGGCTAAATCCTTTTCAAGTTTATATGTATCACTCGTTTGTCTGGAATTCCCGATGCCACTGTTCCTCACTTTTGATTCGAAGGCCTCAGTGACAGGAGACGGTCTCTCGCCTTATGCTCATGCAACGTTGACGTCATTTTCCGGCTGTCGGCCGTTTAGTGAAGGTGAAGCGATGGTCGAGATTCTAATCTGGGATTGGCATCAATCCTATCAAACTATAGAAGCAGCTGAGAGTCATTCCGCAGTCGTTTTATCTCCTCTGGGGCAGTACACGTCCTTCCATCTTCAATTTTAACCCTTCATTTGCATGCGAGCGGTTCGCTTTTCAACACTCTTCCATTCCGAGACGGATAAAAAGATCATCCGCTCGTAAATCTCTTAAGGGAAGACCTCCTTTTAATTGCCAATCTTTTCGCTCGACCGATATAAATAGAGAGTCGTAAAAGTAACGGTCGAAATTCTGTCTCGAACAGTCTTCGAAAACGTCTCTTCAAGCGCTTCATATCGCTATCCTAGCGTAATTTAGCGGCAGACAAATTTTGAACGGATGAAGAAGTTTCCTAGATTTTTTATGGGCGTTTCTGTCTTTCGTGTCACAACATTTGGCTCTAGGGGAGTGTTAAAATTTTCTCGTAAAATCGAATCCTTCACAAGACCAACTGTCAACATATTACCCCATAAATATCTGTTGCTGTTAGGTCATATAAAATTTTAAATGTCGTTTCTAAAAATTGTTATAAATTTTGAACTCAAAATTTGATGGTTTTAATTTGAAATTCAACTATTAGCCTGTGAAAATCTGTCTTATCCAAATCAGAGCTTCCTCAGAAGTTTCATTTTGATCAAATTTGATAAATTTAAATTCTAAATCTCCCTTGGGTATTTTTACCTTTTTATTTATTTATAAAAAAGGAAAAATTATTCTTTTTCTGAAATATCTTATGATTTATATTATATACATAACTAATAAATAAAACAAATATTACCTAAGGGTGATGAGTTGTTGTTGAACCCAACGATTTGTTTAGATAGGAAAATAGGTCATCCTTGGAATATTAAAATTGAATCTGTTATCTGCTAAAGAAATCATTTATTCATACAATTACGAACGTGAATAGAATATTACAGAATAGACATTATTCGACCTCATTATAAAGTGATTTATTTCCTATACCTAGATGGACCTGACTTCTTCATTTGTAGTGGGCGTTTCAAAGAAATGTACGTACTTTCTGTGTTTATCGATGAGTAAAATAAATATATCTGCAATTTTTAAAGAGCCAACAAAAAAGAAAAACAGTTGCGGGAATCACACTGAAATAATACCCGAAATACACAGAGTTGCATCTTTCTGAAATTCCAGCGTTGAAAGTAGGGAAAATCTTAGGTTATTTAATAAGCCTGCTAGTTTCTTCCCCCAAAAATCTCATTTTCGCGTGACATAATGATTTCCTCCATAATTAGAGTCCATTTCTACCTCTGAATGATATTTAGGTGGAGAGGCGTCCTTGTTGTGGGGTCAGAGTTAGTGGGCAAAGGGAACGAGGCTTGTTCCGCTCTGTATGCAGCTTCATTGATGATTGACTTGATGGATGGGCTGAGGGGCGTGATTTGGCGGGAGGAAGGAAGGGAGCGGCGTTGCCAAAAATTTTACCTCCGAATACAGGAAGTGATTAATTCTGAAACCAAAAAGAAAATATACGAAAAAATAACAAGAGATTGTAGCCCATTTACGACCTTTCATATTTTTGCTTATGATTTACAGCTATGCTTCATTTTGGCGACAGTTTGTTGCCTTTAATTGATTCTATCACATCTTAATAGAAATATCAAAATATTCTATGCATATTAATCGCTAAATTAATTGAATTCTCTTCACCTCGTGATTCATGTTGTCTTGTATTATATATGTTTTCTTTCCTATGTACAGTTATTCAATAAGTAAAGTACTAAAATAATACAGCAGTGAATGTGGCCCCAACGAATTATATGAAGGGTCACCATGCAATTCACATTTTATTTTAAATTTATTGGAGGAAGAATTTAAAAGAAAAACTTTAATGATTTGAGGTTAAACTTAATGTTTGAGGAATGCGGCAATTTGATGAACGATTGAATGTCTATCTATTAATTAAAGGAAAGAATGATTCATTAATCACATCTAGCTTAATTTCGATTGAGAAATCCAAGACAGAGTTAATTTATTCGCTCGCATCTCTTAAGGTTATCCTCCATTAGTGAAATGTTTAAGTATTATATGGTAATTTATACAACGGAAAATTTGAGCGCAGGAAGGTTCTTTTTAAGTAGTGTTGCGGAAGTAAATACATTTAATACAGATGAGTATTTCGAAAAGGATTAATAATAAAAAAATATCCTCTTTGTTTGGGAGAGATTGAGACTAAAAAGTCTCTTCTTACATCTAACCCTTCGTCAATTTGCATGAAAGAGATAGCATAAAAAATTGCACGAAATAAAATTATATTATTAAGGTAATAGGATACAGAAATGAAGAATATTAGCAAACCCGCTGCAGAGAATCAAGCTAATGAAGAACTTGTGAATTAGGCCTATAATTTAATATCGGTGTGACAAAGAGGATGGCAAGAGAGTTCGTTTGTAGAATTCAGTACACCGTGAAGAAAATTAAGGGGGCGGAGACTTAAAATCTAATCAGAAGTGTGACACCAAAGAATTTTAAGATTTTCTCAAGTCTTTTCTCGGTTAATTAAACCAAAATTATTCTATTAGGTAACGAGTAGCGATTAGATAGCGCTGTCAGCCATGGTAAGCACAAATTTTCTCTTAACTCATGGAGTTATGAAATCAGTCAATCAAGCGAAAAAAGAGTCGGTATCATAAGTCTTACCATAGGCTGTGAACTAATTGAAAATCTTCCCGTAAAATAATTATTTCACTGTGAATTCCATTACTTAGAAGAATCACTATCTCCAGTGTTAGTCACGGTTACCAGTTCCAATTGTTTTATAATTTTTATTACATAATAAATTTTTATCTTGGTGAAATACTGAATCTCCTGACATATTTTCGCCTTAGAACCCCCTGCCACACGCCGAAAGGCGGCTTGCAGTGTACAGATGTAGATGTAGAAGAAGATATTTTGCTCTATTTCGGACCAAGACTTCTGATGTTTCGTATGATACCAGCGCATGCACGGCTTTATAAAAGAATCAGCGTCAAATGGCTTCTAATACTTCTTGTTTAGCAATAAAAGAATTATACTTCATGTAGTTCAATATCTATTTTAAGATTTAAAAAGTCATGGAGAATTGGCTTTCGGACGAACTATCGATACAAGCGAGGTATATCGAAACAGACACTGATACAGAATATGATGGTGTGTTTCTTAGGTATGCCTTAGTGATTGTGTGTTCGATTGAAGTGATTGAATGATTTGTTGAAATGCGTTTGGGTGGGGAAATTGAGTATCAGTGTCCGACTGCGAAATTTTCACATCGGGCGATTAGTAGTAATACATTTGGGGTTCGTGAGATTATGAGTTAAGCCTTAAATTTTGAGTCATAATTATGAATTTAGGAATCCCTTAGCTGCGAAAGATTGGCGACCGCAGTTTTATTAGGACTAAAATCAAATTGATGGACTGCTAAAATATCCCCATAACTGGATGAATCAACTTCTGTATCATTTAAATGCTATCCCTGTTATTTTTCCATCACTTAAGTCTCTCCAAAATATTTCTCAGAATAAACTGAAAAGAGCTAGAGAGAATTCTAGAGGATATATTACAGAAGGTAAAAACAAGGTGAATAAAAATATAAGTTTATATTGATATAATTTTATAATTATATAATTTTATATTTCTATAATTTCATATTTATATAATTTTATATTTATATAATTTCATTTATATAATTTCATATTTATATAATTTTATATTTATATAACTTTATATTTATATATTTTTATATTTATATAATTTTATATTTTTGTAATTTCATATTTATATACTTTTGTATTTATATAATTTTATATTTATATTATTTTATTTATTGAGTCTTGTCTATGCCGCTAGTTGAATATAAGATGGAATATATTCTCTTTTACCTAGTACATAACGATACATTTTGTAGTAATTAAAATCTGGCAACGATGTGAAGAAGAATGGCTATTTCTTCCGTGGCAAACGGGGCGGAACTCGGAGAGAGGTAGAATTTAGCCAAAGCGAGTGCCCACGTTGAAGCGGCGTGCGAAACATAGCTCGTTTTTCCCTTTTACCTCTCTTCGTCTCATTTTAGAATCGATCTCTTGCACAATACCGGGCCAATTAAAGTGATACGGTTTGATTACGCCGACCCACTTATTCTTCTTAGAAGATCGGTGGCTCTCCGAAGGCACACATTTTGATAGGGTTTTATAACACGGTCATAGACTTAATTGATGCCATCTTATTATTATCAGCGGTGACGGCACGTTAATTAAAACTTAAACGGTTCTAATTTATATCGCCTCTCCTCGACATGCGATCCAATAACTGGGTCGCTAACTAATTCGTAATCTCCTCGGTGGATGAATCAGGGTTTTCCTCTATCGAGGATTTTTCTTGAAAGTAGAACCAACGAAGAAGCTTATATATACAAGGGATTTTTGAATGAAATAGATTGAGGGAAAGATTATGCTAATTTCTCTCCAGTGAGAGGTTACGATAATTCAGTATTTCATTGATATAAGTTGAATGTCACTGTCAAAATTTTGGGACCTGTGGATAGCCAACGTCGCAACAATTCCGACTTTGTTGTAAGTGGTCCGGAGTTCGATTCCCGGTGGGGGTAACGTGTGAAATTACTTCAGCTCTCAGATACATTTATAAAATTACTACTCAATCTTCTCTCGCAAAGCTCACCAAGGAAAGTAAGCCTCTGATATTTTTCAATAAACTGTAAAATAAATAAAATGTTCTTATATAAGGTAAATTATCTTCAAATATAAAAATATTTTTCAGTTAAAAGAATAATTCTCTTCAAAGTGTAAACATTTTTTTACATCCCTCCCAAATAAGTGTAGTTAGTAGGAATATTATTATATTTGAAGAATATAGAAGGATATTGTTCAAAATATAAAAAATAGTCTTTCAAAATTCAGTGTTTATGATTGGAAACTAAATAAATACCAATTTTCCATCTGAATAACAGAATGTGTATCCTTCTTTTAGTATAACGAAGTTGTGCGGACCATCTTAATGTAAAGATATATTTAGTATCTACCCAAGGGTCACTGTTTTTAAAACATCTGGGTGAGCTATTTTTCAATTATATTTACCTTCATGATTTATAACTGATTACATTACGAGGACTAGGAGATTAATGCTATTGTTAGTGCTATTATTCTATTGGACGTCGCTCCTAACGATTTTTGAGAATAAATGCAGAAGCCTTGAAGGGACGTTTATGAATAAATGGAATAACTATGCTCTGGCTCTCGATGCTATCTCTATTGATCTTCCTTATTACTTGATGAGGACCTTGGATCACATGCTTAACTCTAAATTCGCATTGCTATATTTTTAAATAATTATTTCGTAGTAGATTACGATTGCAATGTTCGCACTCTGCGCTACAGATTCTCCTTTCTCTCCTGATAACAGGTATTGAAATAAATTAAAATCGAATTTGTAAGCAAAAGCATATGTTTAGCTTACCTACGGTGGTTTTATAAGAAATATTTCAGCTCCTGATGAGTTTTATTTTAATCGTTCACTCACTTCTTTAATCCCTTCTTGGGTTCAGCTCATTTTCATTAATTTAATACTAAATATCGAACATTTACTTCTGTCATCAATTTATGCATCCTTTTCCCGTCACTTAGCAATCAGTATTCTACTGAACAGGGATCGAAGCATTTCCCGCAGGTTTCCGCAAAATATTTCACTTTAATTTTTGGTTCGTTTTAAACAGCCAGTACCATGAAATCTAATTGTGTCAGTGAGAAAAGTTTAAATTTAACGAAATATCTTTTAGTTACATTAAAACTTATTTGTAAAATTCAATAAAGATAAGTGTTTTTTATGGTTTTCAGGTACTTAAAGTTTCAGCTACTAAATAAGACTTTTATACCCATTAGTACGGTCTTTATTTATTTATTTATTTACAATCTGAAGTTACAAGTGGACAACTGTCCGGTGGTAACTCATGAAAAATATGTAGAAAATATAATGTCAGAGTTTTAAAACATATTCAGTCGACACAGTCCGTTTTACAACACTTACTACAATATAAAATTACCAGTCACCCATAGTACAAACAAAAATATCTATGATTATAGAAGATATAGAATCTGATATTTACATACATAACATACATATATAGAATCTGATATTTACATTAGAATGCATTTTATACTCATGCCCGCACAAGGCATTTTATTCTCATACCTCCCTTGTTGAAATGCCTTTCTTTGGGCAGATATCTCGAATTTTACAGCTTTAATTTAAGTAGTATGTAGTCCTTCTTTTGTCACACAAACTCGTTAAGTTGTTATCTTTGCTAATCAAGAAAAAAATAATTAGAATAGAACCAGCTCAAAACATTCGGTGGGTGTTTGATTGGCTTCGTCATAGGTCATAGTTCTTCTAAAGATTAGACGTCGCTTTAACAAGGTGCTTCGT
Source organism: Pachydiplax longipennis (assembly GCA_036926295.1). Taxonomy (NCBI): domain Eukaryota; kingdom Metazoa; phylum Arthropoda; class Insecta; order Odonata; family Libellulidae; genus Pachydiplax; species Pachydiplax longipennis. The sequence continues at coordinate 36,945,024 of JAVFKF010000009.1, read as the reverse complement.
GATATAAGCTCATAAATATCAACAAAAGTGAATCCGGAGATTAAGACTACTTTATCTCTCTTTTAGAAGGCACTCAAGGTTTAATGTTTCCTTTCTCGGGATGAGGGCGACAGAACCAGATTTACCGCTTATTTGGCGTATATTTCACTACTTAACCACTTCCTCTTTACGGTTTTGAACTGTTGTTCTTAAGTATCGAAGGAATTTTAGAGGCGTTTTTCTTTCCATTTTCATAGGAATAGTACATACATATCTATACAGAGTGTTTCTCCTAAGTATATTTTCAGGATACATTGAATTTTTTGTTAAAATTTTTTGGACTCAGTTAATTGATTACACAGGCACTTCTCTCACATCCACGTGCGCACTAAAATTCAAAAATGGTCCAATTATAATTGTTACTGATAATCTCTGCTCGCCAATATTAGAAAAAGATAGTCTTAGGTTGTGTTTAAGTTTATATTACGATTTAGCCACTTATGGAAGGAAAAATTTCTACAAACGTTCGTGAATGTACTATATATTCCTTAATTTTTCTTTCGCCTATACTCGATCTCCTATCATTACTAGTATCATTACTCTCCTTTCATTAATAAAGAAGATTATGAAAGTATTAGAATGTGTAATTAACTCTATTCAAAATTTAAGTTTCCATATCATCATAGTAAAGTATATTGTATCCTGTAAAATTCCTAGATTAAAATCGTATCGACCAATTTCCATCATTTAAGAAAGAGAAAGGAATAAGGGAGTATATATTGAAATATCTGTAATGGTTTGAATCTTAATCGATGTCATCCGAAATAGAACAATCCCCTTGATCTGCAATAGATACTTCTTTGTGTATTTCAATTTCCACACAAGCCAGAGCCTGGGAGAAGGATTTTGGGCGCCGGTAATTCGCTGCCATGCCTTTTTCCTCAACGTTAACTAAGTAAAATTTATCTTTATCTTCTTTTTATAGATATATTTGTATTTCATTTTTTTTCTTTCTAACCTTGTTTGTAATTAACATTTGTACCCATAATGGTTAGGTGTAAGAGAGGTCCTAATGGGCCTAACCTCGCCGAATAAAGAGTTTTTATTGCTATTATTATTATAAAAGTTTAATTGTGAGGCCCCAATTTAGCTCGGGCCTCGGATATATTGACCCGCTACTCCCTCCTATCCCGGTTCCTGACATATGTACGTCTTTCTATAGAATACATCAAATTTTCTTTTTATATTTCCAAGCAAACACATGTGGTTGTTGGAGAAATAGGTCATACCTAAGCGGTGTTACCGGGTTTTCTGTAGAGTGAAAAAGAAATGAGTGAGAAAAAAATGCATGCCTTATTATTTCTCACAATAATACTAATTAGTTTCTTCTCATTACATCAGCTGCTCTTCGCTATCAGCATCCATTGCCTGGGAGCTCGCATCAGCCGTTCGCGCGACTGCCATTCGTCTCAACTTTTCGACGCTGCCTCATTCTCCTTAATCGTAAGTATCTTTATAGAGACCTCATTTCTCTCCTTTCACTTAAGTATTACCGTTTACTACACTTCTTAAAGTACGTTATGTAAGCTTTTTTTTCATGGGGATGTTTGGAAAATTTTAAAAATTTTACAGAAAATCAGTTCAAGTTCACTACTTTTTTGAGTATATTTTTTCTAATCCTTTATTTATGGTAACTATTGATCTTTTATCTTGTTAAAATTTTGGTGTTTTTAAAATCGGTGCGTGTATCTCTCGAGGTATACTAGTTTTCTGCGAGTTATACTTAATGCTCCACTATGTGAAGGCGACAATACTTCGCACGCCGTCAGACGATCAAGGATTATTTTGAATGACATCTACCTTTGCTGTGGTATTAAACCATACATTTACAAGGGAATATTAAGTATTCCTGAAAATCAATCACACAAAACTTACAATATCTCTACGAGGGCATCCTCAAAGACGGTCAGCAAGACAGTGACTAGACAGTGATGCCCTCGTAGAGGGAAAAATACGTATCAGACACTGTAAGTTTAAAGTGATTGTTTTTTACGGTGTATTTTATATTTCCTTGTAACTATTGTAGTCATCATTGGTCTTATATATACTCATTATTTATTGTAATTAGTATTGCTTATTTTTAGAAGCACTATTCTTTAAAGCTCTTAAGATTTGGTCGATGAACACATAATGGTAACATTCACTTTTGCATAGTCTCCTATAATACACGATCCGTAGTGTAAGACAGCATTCATCGAAAAGTATTCCATGGTATTTCAGGTATGACTTAACTTGTTCGTAATAATCATTCTTGAAATAGAATGGGATACTATTTCTTCGAATATTACAATTAAATACATGCAACGGGAAATCAAAGTTGATGTATACTTACGTACGCAATACTTCTTTAGGATGATTAACGAGGTTTTAAATATATAGGTTATAAAAGTAGTGAAAGATTCCGAAAGGGCGTAAGAGAGGGTTTGGCTTCCCATTAAAAAAATCGCACGAAACATCGAGGAACGTAAAAACCGAATTCCGGGACGAGAAGGAGGGGCAACCTTCATTCTCATGAACAAAAATCGCTCCCTTTTCAATCTTTATGAAATAAAGGTGGGTTTATGTGGGACAATGGAAAGGATTGATTGATTTATGAACCGCTTATGACTGCGCGCCTTTTTCTTGCCGAGGCGAGGGTGTGTCTGCGAAGAATTGGATCAAACAAATTACCGCGAACTCATTCCTCTTTCTATGCGACCGTCTCTACGCCTTTTAAAGCGGCACATCTTAAAAGATGCGAATACTGTGAAAATTAAACTCTTTTGAATCTGTCCGTGTTTATTTATCAAATTCCTTTCACAATTACAGCTTTGTTGACATTTTTACTGTTTTGTGTTGACTTATCTTGGAATCCTTTGCTCAAGTTTTGAGGAATGGTTTACGTTTACTTTTATCGTATACCAGTTATTTCTAGCAATCTTAGGCTGTACTCATTTAAAACGTGGGAAATAAAACATTTTATAGTTCTGTACCGGATATTTATCGCTAAAATAGGAAAATTATAGTTCCCACAGCTTCTTTCGAAAAGTAAATAAGAAAGGATTCTATGTTATATTGATTCATTATCCTACGTATTTACAGGAATTATTTAAGTTTCTACCATGATTTATATGACATTGGGTCTACATTAATTTAACTCCTTGCCTAGTTCTATGGCTTGGTTGATAAGTTTGTATAGTAGTTAGATGCTCTGTTCGGTCCACTTAGAACATGGTGATGTTCTAGTAGATTAGCTCATTCTCAATAGAGTAGCTTGATAAACAATGGTAGGACTTTTTTAGGGGTGTTATTTCATATTGGTAATAATGACTACCTCCTTTGGCACTGCATCCCATTGGGGGATATGACGAAGCCACACGTGGTCAATGCATCGACCGCAGTATTGATCTTTCTATCTCTTATTTATCTTCATCTCACTGATAAAACACCGTGGATAAAATTGGAAATATATAGACTGTTGTTTCTGTAACTTAAATTTCACTATGATTCGACTTCCTCCGTGGATTATATTGTGAAATGTAATTTGAATAGAAATAAACTGGATACTAATCTGAAATATATGATCAGGATTTATTTTCTTATGGATGGAATTTCTTTGAAAGCAATGATTATTTATAAAACGTTTTCTTTAGTAGAAGACACAAATGGAAACTCACATAATAGGTTTTTCATGGCGTATTCACTTTACTACCTAGAATCAGGGAATCTACTAGTACTATGTAAACCTTTACAAAGTCCATACTAGAAAACTTCTTATTTATCAGAATTGATTGCTATTTTCCATCATTTATCGTGACTTGTATAGATAGCTGTACTTAAATCAATCACCATATTACAATAGCAATTATTTTCTGTTTACCTTTTTCAATTCAAATCATATCCATCGCTTGTTGAGATGGTCGGTTTTGGTCTTTCGGCTTACATCAAAGTAACATATAATGTAATAGAGAAAGAAGTTTACGGCAGTTTCGGGATGATTTCTTTAAGATGCGAAAATGTTAGACTCATTCTAATCCAGGGCATTTTCTACGAAGAAGCTCTCAAGCTCCCTCGGAATAAGTGAAACAATTAGCTAATTTCCACTCCATCACTCCAGTTCGATATTTTTTTGCCGATTTATCTCAGCGTTACTAAAGAAGTCGATTACGGAAACTGGTCTTCGTAACAGGTGAGGTTGCGAATCTCAAGTTTGCATCTTTTCCAGGGAAATAAAACATCCTTAGAGGAGAGCGAAGGCACTGCGAAGGAGATAATCTGTGAGAAAGCAATCAGTCGATCGTTAAAATTACTCCGCACATCGTTCATCCATTCCGACTCATCGCTTTATTCCGTACCCAAATGAGACCATTTCGCTGTTTTTTCCTAGCGGAGGCATTCACGTTCTGGACTAACGTGCTTTTCAACACTTCATTCGGCACGATTGACGTTAAGAGTTATGAAGTTTGCCATGTAAAAAGAGCAGCCAAGTTCAGTGTTATGGCGAAGGCAGACGGGGTTGAACTTACGCTCTGTACCGGAAAATGGAGACAAATCACTGGAATTCAGTCACTCCCTCCGATGTTGATCCTTTCTCATTTCCACGTCTCACGCTTACTAACTCGGCGTATTAATTCTCCTTGAATTTATTTTTTATTTACTGTGAGGAGATTTTCAGCAAAAAGCACATTCACAATTACTTAGTCATAGTCATTTATTGACACGATACATTCATATTATATACATTGATAAAACAATGATGATGAATTGATGTCTCGTCAGATAAAAAAGTTTTACACAGAATACATTCATACCACATAAAATACTTATTACATACAATACACAATATTATGCAATATCATAAATAATAAAATAACATGAAATACTTATTACATACCTTCTATATTACATAGTAAAATATTCGTCAATTGAATACAGACATTTTCCTATTAACATATTTTTTAATTCTATCAAAAAAAATTAAAATCTACATGAAAGTTTTCCCTAAGTGTAGTCGGCAGATTGTTGAATATTTTTATTCTCATGTAAATGGGGCAATGCTCGTATAATTTCAACCTGTGTATGGGACAATTGAACAGTTGTTTATTTCTGGTATTATGCTGATGGTTTGGCAAGTATTTTGTTAGGGTTGAAAAATTCTTACGTGCAAAATTAAGTGATTAAAAACTCAGTCGTCTTCAAAAGAAAAGATTTTTATTTAATTCTACAACAAAATCTTTTCATCGTTATAGCGTATAAAGTATTCATGATAGATTGATCTTAGTGCTAGATAATAAAGATTACTCTCAAAGAGTAACCAGTGGATAAGTTTATTTGTAAATTCAGAATACTAGAACTTTCGTCAATAGAATTCGACAAAGATATGTTCATAGAATAAAACTTATTGAAGGGAATATTGCTGAGTTTCATTATATTTACTAAGCAATCTCGAATCTAAGACGAACCCAAGTTTTGGAAGTATTGTAGACGAAAAAAGAATAACACGATTGCAAAACGCATGTTTTCGCTTTGACACGTTTGCCATCACGTCCGGCCAGTCTTAATAATTGCCAATGATTGCTTACGAAAATGAAATTTTGTTAATTAATTTTTATTTATACATTAGCTTTTAAGTATAAAACAAATGTGTTTAAAATTAAACAACTTAGTAATTTTCCACGGATTTTTAATTTTGCTACCGGTTTCGTAAGACGCGCATACATCTTCAGCTTTCCACAAAGTTACGCCAGGTCATATTGATTTCAAATGTGTTTTACTTGAAAATTTAAAAAATCACGAATAAGGAGAAACACTGATCATTTAATTAAGGAAAGTAGCTCTTTACAAACGAATAACATAAAAAGTATCGAAAACAAACGGGTTAAATTCATTACAGGCTCTTTACGGTACCCATAAAGAAAAAATGAAGAGGTGAAATCTCAAAGAGAAATAAATCGGCATGTACTGATAGGCTGTGAAAAGCAGCAGCAGTTTAGTACCTCCTACTTTTACACATACATGCTTTCTGCGCTCGAATCTCCCAAGCAGTTGAATCTTCCCCGGGAGAAAGAGATTTCCATTTCACGGCGAGCTACCTTACGAGGCATTATGAATGATCGAACATGTGCCCAACGCAGGAGATTCATAGCTTCGCGTGATTTATCATTCTCACCCATCCCCACTTCCTCCTGACCCAATGTCTTCCAAGGAACGAGTTTTTCCTTTATGCGTTTTTTATTTCGACTTCCTCTCCCGCTGTTTTTTTATCTCTTTTTCGCTCGGGCTTTCCTTTATGAGCGAAACTCAAATGAAAAGTCGGACGTAAAAAAATCCCCATTCGAGTCCGAGCGTATGTTTTCTAAATCTTCCAAGGTGCGACCTCTCGGATTCTTCAACCAGCAATAAAAATTCCCTTGTCCCTTGTCGTGTGGAGAAACGAGACATTTTTCGAATGTTCGCTGTCCCCGTTTCGGTCTCTTTGTTCCAGTTTCGCGAGGGAGGATGTAAATCTTAACGAATCCCGCTTGCAATGTGTTTGGACAATGAGTGAACTGATTCCAGAGGTTCGGCCATAAATTCAGAAAAAGTAGCTGATCATGGACCAATTATGACTAACTTTTGACTATAGCGAAGGATGTTTAGCTTTTGTCATTTAAATTAATTTTGTATTGTAAAATTATTATTTGTTATGTATACATACTGTTATAATCATTGTTATGATTTTCTTATTATTATTGCTGTTATTTTTGTTATGACGATTGTTGCTATTATCGGTCATGTGTACTTATGTTGGATGTGAGACTTGGACGCGCCAGAAAGGAAATAATAGAAGACATGAAGAAGGTTTTGGTGCAGATTGGTGAAAATAGGAGTAAATAATGAAAAACATATTCGACAAGCAAACGATGGTAATTACGTGAAACGAAGTTTTATATATGTTATAAGATAACAGTATATGTTATAAGATAACAGTTATGGGATTGTAGAAATCAGGAATTACGGAAGAAGTCCTAGGGTAGATGATGAGAAACAGGGAATGGTTAGACTTCGGTTAGACGTAGACTTTCATTAACTAATTTAGACAGAGAATGCAAATAAGAATTGAAATTAATTACATTACAGCAGATGGATTTCTTATACACTCAGCTAAAAATTCATTTACTTACTTGTGAAGTCCCCATTCAAAAATAATGGGACTTTACTTTAACCACTGAGTCTAACTCATTTCAAAATGTGCATCTATTTTGTATACATCCGATCCTTCTACGCAAGAATGCCTGAATTGCGAGTCCAAATAACTCTAATAAATTTTTTATACATAGAAATATAAGATAATAATCGCTAAAGGATTTCCTAGGTACTCGAGGAATTACAAATTCTCCATTAGAAAATTTTTCCCTATATCTTTGCAAGGAAACCTAAACAATAAAATTTGTAGATTAATAGAATGGAGAGACGATCATCTTCTCACTGTTTATTTTATTCGGGTAGAAATTCCGTGCGTTAAATATCGGATAATAAAATGAGCATAGATATCAACATCGCGTTTACTAAATTTATCCCATCAACCATGACGGAACTTAATTGAAATCTAACTGTGAATATATAACAATTGATTACATTCGAGTAACTTACTAATGCCATATATTTTTTAAATATCAACTGCAATAATATAAAAGCGAGAAATGTAAGCAAAATCCCTAAAAAAATAAGAAATGTTACTGAACACTGAACAGTTCCATTCTTTTCTATGAATTTTTTGCGGAAAGTTTCCTCAAGTTTCACAAAAGTTTTCCTTTTTCTACCAGCACTGATAAATATCTTGATGCATCCTTGCCGACATTTTCCTGACAGAGTGAGATATAACTATCTCTATGACAATCGATCGGATTAAAAAACTGCTGTAAGTTTATCGTAATTGGAAGGGATAGAATCACAGAAGAATACTTCCATTTCAAATACACTGTTTTCTAATTACCATTATTTTTAAATTAACCATAATTTTTCGTGTATTCTTATGAGAAAATGCATGAGCTCGGATTCAGCAATCACCTTGGTCCTTAAGGATGGGGGTTGTTTAAAATCAAAAAATAATTCTTCATTTTTTACAATTATTCTCGCCAAATCTAATAGAAAACGATATTACTTTCACAAAATAGGAATCATTATCCTTTTACCATTCTTATGATTATTAACTCGATTTCGTATATTAAAGACCGATATTTTCGATCTAGTAAGCCTGCAAGAGGTAAAAACTAACGAAATCAATATGTTCTGGCGTAACTTTGCGGAAAGCCATAATAAATTATACAACTTTGTAATTTTCCACGGATTTTTAATATCGGCTACCGGTTTCGTAAGAAGTTCTTACATCTTCAGGCCCCTAAAAAACTTTAAATAAATAAATTTAAACTTAGACTTTACGTACGTTTCTTATGGAAGAATTTTCAAGCCGTCAAGAATCGAACCCGAGCCAAAGTGGCTAATTTTCCAGACTGAAATAGAAGTTACTACAGCGCGGAGTCATAGGAACCCTACATATATAATATAGGATATAGTACTTACTATGTTATATTGCATTCCATAATTGTGTGTAGAATCGAAAACAGCTTTTATTATTTATTTTACTGTAATTATCATTTCTCTTTCCTCATTTTATTAATCACATACCCATTCTGTAGCGTTTTTCATCGGTCTTAACTTGTTTTATGCTGTAATTCATACAAGAATACTTTATAATTAAATTCCAAAATTTACGGAATGTTAAAGGATGAGTTTATCCATCGGATGTCACAACAAACATATGTTTAATCTGGAATCCGAAAAGTGGAATCAGTGACGAATGCCTAAACCTTTTAGAACAGATTAAAGGAATGTTCGACACAGGAGTGGTCAGCGGAACGAGTTTGTTGCCGCATTCCACGTCTAACACAAGTGGCTCGACATCACGCTGATACTTGTAATTTCTTCGACATTGTGGATAAATTTTACGAGAGCGAATTTCATCTCTTTTCCCTCAGAGAGGAAACTTCTCTCGTAGATAATGCTTTATTCCGCCTTCCTACACATAGTTACGTCCTCTGCGGTAACATTTATCCAAGCGGCATTTCGCTCCGGAAGGTACGATCGCCATTTGCTTTCCGCCATCCCATAAAAGCGACGTTTTAAGAACAAAAGACGTTCGGAGGAATCGTTTTTTCCATTCTATATGGTCCCTCGCGTCCGAAGAGCGCATGCTATAGTGAGAAACTCTTTCTAGGACGGCTAACCTCCCATGCGTTGTCGGGAAACACGAGGATGGTGTATTTTTCCTCTGTTCATATCACTTTTATATCTCTACGAAGACGAGGCTTTCATTCTCCCCATCCTACATATCTTCCTCAGCTCTCTCCATTACTGGGACTGGACGCCATTCTTTTCTTTAGCGCCCTCGGGGACGAATCTTCCTTTTTCCTCCTTGCTTGTCCGACCCCTTTTTTTCGCCGACAGACAACACTGCTCCCCCCCTCAATCCCCCGTTCCTCCGCGCTTTCCTTGCCGGGGATTGAACCGCGATACAAACTCGGGTCGCTTTCTATAAGAAGTGATTTTTAACGCATCCTCTCTCTTTGGCTCGTTTCGTTAATTGATTCGACTTATTGTTATACCTGGAAGCGATTCTATGCAGTTGGGTACTTAACATGGTTCTCTTTTGTAGTTAATAAATTCCTTTGAAACAAACACCTCTATGAAATTGACATGTTCCAGCCTAACTTCGTGTAAAGGTGCCATCATGAAAAGAAAAATAACATATAATCAATTAAGATAGCCGTTGCTTGGTGGAACTCCATTACAGGAAGTAATACAATCACTTGGTAAAGTTCTACTGAATAATGGAACAAATGGAGATTACACATCACTCATTGTAAATACGTTAGTTAATTCAGTGGAACTTTACCAAGGGATTGTATTATTTCCTGAAAAAATGTAAATTCCACAGAAATATATTAAAGGCAACTAGTTTCGTGTATAAGACATCGTCAGGCCATATATTTCTGTGTACAGTGTTTAATTTCTTTGCACGAAACTCCTCTACTTTGCTTACGTTAAAAATGTTTTTGCTTCTTCACAATGGATTTCAGAATCGGTCTGTTAAGTAACAATCCCTAAGACTAGTTTGAATCTTAACCTATCCACCTTTAGCTACCATGAGCTATTGATAGAAAATTACCATGAAACCACGTAAATCTCATGGCACTGTGTATTCCTTACGGGAGACTTGCGCGCGCTGTTTGTACAGTTCCGTCAGAAATCATTTTTACTCCATACGGAATGTCTTTAAAATCAATTATCGTCAACTTTCTTTTTCTATGCAAAAGTCGCAACAGCTCGCGACATTCCCCCGTAAGTAATACACGGGGTCATGAGATTTACGTGGTCTCTTCATGACGTTGTACGAGATATAGGCAAGATGAGAAATGGGGCTATTTTGGCCGTTGCTTTGCTCACTGAGTGAGGTTGCTATGATTGGAAAAATTTCACGTGAGTGTAGTAAATGAATGAACATTTTTCGTGGCAATGAATAAGGAATGGTTAACTGCAATTCCGTTACTTAGCATTATTAACACTTAAGTAGCTTCCATATCTTAAAAGCTATAAACAAGAAAGGTGTAAAATTAAAGGAAAGGTAAACTTTCCCCTATCCTGTGCCTAATGACCAATTATAATATTCCACTTACCAAGATAAAATATCAAGTTCCATAGTATTAGAACCAGTATGGCCTTGATTTGTAAAAACATTAGGAAATACTTGCATGGATTCATTGCCTGTTCTTGAGGAAAAATTTTGACATTAGAAATTTGATCATATGATAATTTATCATGCTTTTGCAGATACTTGAATAAGGCTATCTTAATTCGAATTCTCATCAAAGTGCATCAATGATTTCAATAATATTACTTCATGCTACTGCTACTTTGGCTTAAATTTAATGAACGATGATTTACTCTCGGAATGCATTCAACTTTGGATTTTAAAACTGCCTTTTACAGTAAATTATAATGAGTCAGCTTAAGAATCATCACATAGTTGCGAAAATTTGTACGATTAAGCGAGCAACCTATGATTGAGGAAAGTGAAACATTTCAGTGTCAAGTTAGTGAACATTCGCCAGGAAAGTTGAGGAGCTGTGTTCGTGTCCAATTTACGTCAAAGTTTTTAGTTCCGGTTATCATAATAATGAAACATTCCATGTTCTGAGATAGGAGGGAATCGTATTGTTTTATTGAATTTAAGTTAATCTTTCGTTTCTCAATTCTGGATTTTTGCATAATAATCATTCTCATAATTTCATTGCACACCAACATCTGAAACAGGAAGAGCATAAAACCAAAACTAGTAGTGGTCGGATGTAGTCAGATGCAATACAATCTACTAATCATAAGTAAATTCTCAAATATTTAGAAATTTTTGTGTTAGATTTCTTGCATTGGATCCATCCCGCCTTTGAGTTTAGCAAAACTTTGTAGAAATTACAAATCATTATTAGAAATTATTCGAGGTGTAACTTGCTGGAACTGATTAAAGGGCCCTGAAGCTATTCTTATATATCGATACCAGATTTTGCAGCAATGATTTTTGCGAAGTATTTCGTAGATTTTGAGGCCTGGCTAATTGAGGTCACTATGCATGTAAATCCCTATGTCATCAGCGGCACAAACAAAATAGTAAATTTGTTATATGGCGAAAATGCTAAAAAGAATCTCATAAAATAGTTAAGTAGGCCGTTGGTTGGGTATTCCGCATCCGAAAACCTGCCATTGGGGTCTTTGTTTACAGCTTTTGGTTTCCTCTGGAAAGTAAGCTACAGCTCTCCAATTTATTGCTTTCCGCCATAACACTAACCCTACTAGATTACAAGTTCGTGAAGGCGTGCGAAATCTGGATGGTTGGTGGAACGCCTATCCTTACGGAATGACTTAAGTGATTTTTATGACATGAATCCAAAAGCTGGAGGTGGAGAGCCTTAATTGCTTGTAAGCTGGATGATTTTCTCTTCTCTCGCACATCTATTTCCTCATCCGGACTCAAGAGGCAATCCTAATGTATCTTTCTTGTTTGCAAGGCGAGATAATCGTTTGAGAAATGAAATTAGGTCAGCTTGGAGTTTATGCGGTTTTAATAATCGGCTGGTATTTTTTGCTCCGAATGTAATTCTCGTCCGATGGCTCTGTTTGAGTCTCTTGCTGCGTTGAGAGGTTGATGTTGACTTCAAACATATGGTATGATCCCGTAATTAGCGGGAATTAAATTTAGTTGTGAGAGTTAAATCTGCGTGTAATTTGGATCTAAGGCATGCTCGGAAGAGTCTCGTAAAGTAATTAGAGGATTCCAGCTTTTCATAGCCGGCAGTTTCGAATTAATGTTTAATACCTCTTGGTATAAAATAGAGAATGATAGATCTTTGATTTAATTTTGTTTTAGATTTTCTGTGAAGGGTGCGATAATATAAAATCTACTGGGTCATGAGGGTGGTGTTAGCTAATGGTATTAATTTTAGTTAGTCCTTATTGTAAATTTGTTTAAAACCATTTTTCCATTATAAAGTAGGTTGAAATATTTTATTATATATTAATTAAATATTATATTAATTATAAAGTTGGTTTGTATTTGATATTTCAAATATGTTAGTAAATTGTATATTCCAGTAATATCATTACAATCAGATGTTCGATTATATGGAAATCATTCAAACATAAACTTTAGATGTGGAATGTTAGGCGTTACCGATTCAACCACTTCGCTGTACTTGCGTTGTCTAGTAAATAATATTAAAGTTTTAAAATATAGTATTAAATCTGGATCAGTGAGAAAAACAAGAACAAACTGCTTCACTCCTCTTCTTGCTATTCGCCTCATTCCCTCTGCAAAGCTTTTGCCAGCTAATGTTGGATAGGAATGAGGGATGAGAATCTAAGCATTCTTCAGAAAATGACCTTCAAAACAGACTGATACTTACAGGCTGATCGCAAAATTATAAGTGGCAAATATTTTGTTTCGAGTTTTAGAATTGAAAATGACTGGATTAGCCTCTGGAGTAGTCAAATTATTATATTTAAATATTCACATTGAGTTTTGCACCGTAGTATGCATTTGTGGTCTATCGCTACAACTGTAAAACGTAAAGAGAACGTTATTTAATACTTCTAACGATGTCTCCTTTGTCTAACATAACATTCAATCAATAACATCAAAGTTGATTCGGCTGTGGTGAATGCATTTTTGTGTCAGGAAAACGTATCAATCTGATATCATTTTTGATTCTACAACGACTGCGACAACAGGTTTCTTATCAAGGCCATCATTCTGTAGATCGATCGCTGGATAAGGAAGGAAAATTTTATGTCGCCTCACTCAGAGATGAATATCAGTCTTTGTATAACATTTCCGATCTCGATCAAATTATTTCTCGGCGCTTGTGGATCGTTTCATAATTCAAGGCCCCACATTCCTTCCGGAAATTTATTTCCGCTGCCAAATGATTCTTCTGCGCGAGCACGCAATTCCTCATAGGCGGATGCGAGATCGTTTTTTATTCCGTTTTCGTCGAAAAACATCCGTGATATTTGGGTCAGTCTCCACGAAGCTTTCACTCGCAGATTATCTTAATTGAAGCGCATACGACCTTTTTACGCGTTTAATTTTTATATTTCTTCTCTCTTAACCGTTCACTTCCTCGCGAGGTCCTAATTGGTCGAGATTATCTTGACGTTGGCCTATCTCTTCTCTTCATTCTTCAAGAGGACAAAGAAAGCAGAGGTCGAGAAAGAGAAAGATGGGATGGAGAGACAAAATTTCAGCGGTCGCTCAAGCGGTGTTTTTTTTCCGCTTCCAATTTTTTTCTCTTCGAATCTGGTTCGGATGATCATTTTTTTCCCCGCTATTGGGTCGGACCTCTCCCAATTATATCGAGCTTCTGGCGATCGCTGGCTGTCACATCTGATTAATTACCCATTGTGCGGCGAGCAAAGGATGTGAAAAGGAGATTGATTCCCGAGGTGCAGTCACGAAAAAAATTTGAAATTCTGCCAAAATTTTGGTATCCCTATTAATTCTCTTTATAATTGCCAGTTAAAGTGAAGTCGGATGAAGAATGCAACGCTCCTCTTTGATGAAATCAGTGTTTTTATGATAGCTATATGAAGGAAATGGGCTAATGGAAAGATTCATTCATGTGACGAGTTCAAGAAAACGTATAATTTAGGTTTTTAACTGAAATGCATCGTAATATGAAGGTCATAACCATGCAATTTATAGTGTCTTAGCTTTTGTCGGTAGTCCTTACAGGACCTCCGAGTGGAATAAAATGATAGAGCTTACTGTCTATTTACTGCTATGTGAGAGTATTAAAGCAAGAGGTGGCTAATTTATCGTGAGTTTTATAAAATATGGATCCAATTTTCACATCAAAATGATATTCATGAAAAATAGGAAAAGCGATATCACGAAATAGCGAAAATGGTATCTCATGGTATAATTTAAAATTGCACAACAAAAATCTCAATTCCAATGATAGGTTTACTTTAATTCATATGTCAACGATGGAGGAATTATTTCAGATATATGATTTGCAATCACAAATTATGCCAGAAATAACATTATGACATCTCCCAGTAACATTTAAGTCAGGGTATGTTTTGATACTAATAATTATAAAACATTATTTTTATTGATAAATGATAGTCTTATTTTCAACAATGATGAGCGTAAAATCTTAAAATATAGCTATGCTTCTTACTTTTTATAAAAAGCCAAAATGAATTTACAAAACTTTAAACAAACCCGGTCGCTTATTGGACATGTATTACTTGAATTGTCTAATTTAATAAGAAATTTAGTCCAAAACTCTAAATAAATCACTCAAATTATAGCAATCAGTAACTGCGTGAAAATTTTTAAAATTACTTCTTAGGTAGAATCTGAGTCAACCAAAATTTAGGGTTCAATGCTTCCTGGAAGAAGCATTGAAGTCTTGGTTTTAAACGCTAAGGCCCGATAAAGGTGAAAAGCACAACAGAATTAAGTGATTTTTAAGAAAAAAATATGTTAGTTCATCAATGGAGTTCGTAAATAAAAATAATGATATATGATAAACTATTTTTCTGATGATGCAATCTTGATATTTTTCATTTACCATAAATTTTTTGACAAAAAAACTGCGAACTCGGCAAAATCCAACTCTAGATGCTTTTCTAAAAGTAGATTTTATCTTTAAACACGTTATCAGTGTGACCTGGCAATGTGCTTGGAATCTCCTGAACATCTATCCTATGATCTGCGAAGTTTAATATGAAATGAAAGCAAAGTTTCAAAGCTAAATGAAATATATGAATATAGGTTTACATTGTAAGTCAACCATTCTTAATCGAAGAATAGACTACCGTTTAGAAAGGAAAAATAATTACATTTTACCGAGAATTTCAATTGGGACCATTAAAAATTACAGACTAATTTAATTCAAAATTAGAATAATATAGCACAGTTAATGATATAGCACACTATGTGGCATACCAGGAGTTTACTTGAGACATGTTATCATGCTGTTGCACTTTGGTTGGGAGGCACCGTATTAAAGAATTTTTTTTCTAAGTCTATAAATGGCACAATTTAATCCAGTTATATGAAATATAAAGCATATTTCGATATTAAAGTTACATTTTACAAAAATTAAACAACCATTCGTAGATAACTACGATTGTCGTGACTAACAAAACATAAGTTTTATTAGTCACGACAGAAGGTGCAATATTGCGTTGTACATATTTATAGAATTTCTAAAATTTAAATAATCGTAATGATACCATGTTAGATTGACACATTAATTAGACCAATTACATCAAACGAGAACTGATAAATAGAAAGAAAACTCCAGAGATTGTCATCCAGCAGACTTAAGGGTAACGTAAATGCACCTGGAGAGTAAGAGGGCCGAAGAGAATGATCCGCAAACCCCATTTATCGCGTCCGAATAAAAGGAGAACCTCTTCGGAGACGAACAATGAGAAAAAGACGCATGCACCGACTGGAATCCGCAGGGCGAACTAATTTGAGAACAAATTTCACCCCGCCTTTTTCACGTGTCGGTGACTTCAACGCGCGGATGGGCCGGACTCTTTCAGCGCGCCTCTCTCCTTTCCTCGACACGGAAAAATAAAACAACCGGAGCGTTTAATTATTCCACGCACCGTTCCGAGAGATAGCGTCCCTCTCGGGGCACGAATGCTTGTCCTTCCGCGAGCTGAATTAGCTCCAGATCCCATCGCCAGGAGAATTTTCGATCGAAGGGTCTATCGGACCACGGAATCACGTCTGCTGTCGCGATGTCGACCGAGTTAATACACAAGGATTGGAACTTTAATAGTGGAAACTATTTATTTACATCTAATACAAATGAGATATACGAAGGTGGTCTGAAAAGTTTCCGACCCCAGATTTTTCAGAAATTTTCAGAGAACATGTCGAGAAATGGCGAAATGTCGGAAACTTTTCAGACCACCCATGTATGTTACCAAGTTTAACTGTCCTTCAATGTAGCCACCAAGCATTGTGTACTACCCGTTGCTAGCGATGTGGAAGTCATAGGATTATCAGAGCCTATTTTGTTGATGGCTCGAATGGAGCGGTCTACTGCCTAAACTTCAGAATGTGAAGCACAGTCACTAATCCTGTCTTTCACTCACTGTCACGAATGGCATTGATTACTATCCAGTAGCGCGACACTTCTTCACTGACTCTAATATGACCTGACCAACCCATGTCTGCCACATTTTGGCATCCTTCATTCAAGGCTTTTACCCGCTTTGCCACTGTTCTCCAAGGCAATGCAGATCCCCCACAAGCCTTAAAGACACTGTTATGCTGTACGACCTCTTCCACATTCAATATTTATGCGACTCCATTGCTCCTCTTTCAAAAACATAGTGACAACACTACATTAGACCACCAACTAACACATAGCTCTCAACTTCTCTTCAGTGCGCATGTGGATGATGTGGGAAGGGATTTTTCATTTGCTTTGATGTAAGGTAAGAATGTAACTAACGTTTGGTATAAGCGACATTATTTAGTTCCATTGCATAGCGTCTCCAAAGTCTCACTATTGAAGTTCCAACCCATGTACACGCCCCTACTTATCAATCCAAATAGACTGAATATGAGGTGAAAAGGAGGAATTTTTGGGGCCGTGGGGAAAAGCGGGGAAGGAAAACATCGGAAGAGCGCGACGCACCAATGATTAATGCGGGAAAAAACGCGTCAATTGCCTTTTCCTTCGGATGTGATGAAAAAGTGACGACCGGCTCGTGGGGCGAGCGAAGATGAGATCTCCTGCGGATACTGCAGGAATATGGAGCAAGGAGAGTGGAGGAAAAGAAACAAACACGAAGATGGGTTTAGTGGGAAGAATGAAAAGACACTGGACTTCAATGAATTCAACAGATGGCCTCCTTCCACGCGTTTAAGGCAGATGCTCCTTTGTTCTCTATCCGACAGTCTAAAATCTCTTTTCTTTCTCTCTTCACGGCACCGCCTCTGTTGCCAATTTGGATAATTTATTGCCTGCCTTTTTACCGCGTTTTCCTCGAAGAGGGGAATCTGGAGGACATAAATTGGGCTAGTAATAAACGACTTTTTACCGTCATAAGTACGCAAACTCGATTTAAGGAGGGCTATCACATAGTTCCATTATGTATTTTGCCGCGCGCCCTAGAAATCTACAAAGTTTTCCTGGAAACGCTTTATTCGTCATGAAGTGTTTTTTGCGAATCATCAAATGGCATTTTCATGGAGATATTCCGACGGAAAAATTGGGATTTGCATCCCTCAGGCACATAAGTAATTTAAAGATTTTTAGTAAAAAGATGTAATCTCTATTTGATCTGAAGCAATTTGGTGGAGAGTAACTGACGCATTAAGTATACCACTGAAGCAATGAATTCAATCAAAAGAATTAAATTGCTTTTCAGTGGAAACATTAAGTTTCCAAATTTAATTAGTACGAAGGGTGTAGTAACAATCAGATTCATAATCATCGACTTCAATCAAGATTTGAATACAAAAGTTAGTTCTTGGTAATTAAGAGTTTCGACTTCTGAAAGCAATTATACATTTATAAAAACTCCCTATTTTCCGTGAAAAATAATTAAAAATCTCAATTAACTAGTCGGATAAAGTATAAAACATATTATTATTAGAGAAAATCATTCCATGTACCCACGGTTGGTGTTTCTTCATTCAATTTTTAAAGTCAGATCGCGGAAAATTCATGCGCCGGTTATTAATTTACTTCTTCTGTAATTATTATGTCCAATATTACCATTCTTGAATGAATATTAGTCACAAAAGGAAAGCTTTTATTGAGTTTATATTGCCTGGTCTACATTTAATCTAATTTTGAGAATGCGAAAAGCTAGATTTGCTTTAGAATTCATTTTGTGGTTGACACGTACTCAGCTCACAGTTTTAACTCTCAATTCCTGAAGTTTCTTTGCAATGATCGAAAGTACAATCACTAAAATTTCATTTATGAGCATTGCCTTTCACTTCTCGCGATCAGAATCTGAATCATCTGAAAGTATTTCGTGATAAAGAATGTCAAATCTAACTTACTCTCTAAAAGTTCCTTCAAGTCAGTTTCTAAAAATCGCTTTAAATTCAGCTACTGTTGTCTCACGGCGTAGAAACCTTCAATGAATATTTCGCCGGAGGTCAACAAAAACAAACATAAAGTGATGACAATGGCATCTCAAGTTTTCGAACGGTTTTTGCCCGTTTGAATACAAATATTGACTGTTTCATTTTAACATTTTTCCTTGGGTATTTATTTTCGTTTCACGAATGCTGGAAATGGTCTCTTGAATTTTCTCTCGGTATTCTTTCTTGAGTGATTACCAATTAGCTTCAGGAAAGTTTTTTCGAGAGCAGAATGTGCTCCTTAAACGAATATTACTGTGGTACTTTTTCCCCTTTCGATGGTTGAATCAGTACACCGTAGGCCCATGGAGAATTAATGGGTTGAAGGTCTAATTAAATTTTTTTCCTAGAAATGCATAAAATAGTCAGTTTAGGGAGGAACTGATTACTGCATTCACTGAATTTATTTGAGAATTGTGTAATTTATTATAGTACGAATTTATCAATTTCTTACGGTTTACATAGGTGGTCTGAAAAGTTTCCGACCCCAGGTTTTTCAAAAAACATATCGAAAAATGGCAAAACGTCGGAAACTTTTCAGACCACCCATGAATTTCAAATTTGTATTTATTATATAAAATACGTAATACGTTCAAGGTTCCGTTCCTCACCATTTAGGAGTCTTAATTTTAAGGACTTCAAAGGGTTGGCTAAAACGTTTTCCCTTATTCTGAGAAGGAAAATCCAATTGTGTCCTAAAGGAAGAATCTCTGACGCAACCTCTTGTTTCCTCGTCGGAGTTCATTTAGTCTCACCGCTCTTCGTCGCATCGTCCATTTTCCTGCTTGATAGGGCTTTTCTAGGCGATCTAGGCTGAGAAGACCAATGCTGTAATGGGGAGGATGGGAAGGTGGCGAGAGAAAGAGGCAGAGATACCTCGATGTTAACCAAGCTGGTTTGCCCTTCTCTCGAAAAATGGGTGCCTCTCTTCACTGGTGTAGACCGAATTGGTTCAGTGGTTTCCTTATCTCTGCCAACTTCCTCAACCCCGAGGGAGTTTTGTGAACGGAGAGACTCGAGCATTCCGATTAAAATTTACAAAGAGGCTATCGAGAAAATTTTTCGAGGGCAGGAAGTCTTTGATTGTGCTCAATGAGCGATTTGGTTAAAACTATTGTGAGACTTTTTTTCTGTTTCGATCGGTCTTGGGCTCCTAGACCATGATCATTTAGCAGTCGCTCGTGAAACCTATAAAGGGGGGATACGGATATCCACGCAGCCCCCTGCAAGGTTGGGGGAGCCTTCCGATATAAATACTGTGGGATTTCAGCTACTCCTCTGGTATTTACTTATTGAATTTAAAAAATATTTATTTACAAAAAAGTAATATGGGATATCATAGTGTACCTTTCAAATTCAAAATTGATATAATTTTCAAGTAATTGGTAGGGGATTCTGAAGAACTGGGACCGCTAAACGATTATCCGTTTCCCGGGAATCGCCCTTAGACGGTCGCCGCTGTCGGCGCTTGGAGAACCTTTGTCTCTTAGTTCATTGACCGCCGAGTTCCTTTTATCTCCTTTCTAATTGGTAGGTTATTTATTCTAATTACTAATGTTGAGTATAGAGAGATTAGATTTAATTTTCGTAAGTAAATGAGTAAATGATAGAGGCAAATGAATAAAAAATACAGTTGGAATGTCGGGAGCATAAGGGTCAAAAACAAGGAAGAAAGGGTTGTTACCCTTAGGGTTAGTCATATGGAAAAAATGGACGGAAATGTGATGATAATACTAGGATGACGAGAATGCGCATTGGACTAAAGGAATATAAACAACGAGAAAAAAACTGATGATGTTAGATAAATTAAATCTTGAGGAAAGAAAGCGAACAAAATCTATTCCATTTAAAGAAAAAATGGAAGTGTATACATAATGTACGAATAAATCAAAATCGAAAGATGTATATAGGATAGAACAGCATGGAAAGTATTATTATTATAGTGTTGATCATGTGCTTGCCCCTAAACGTTATAGAGTGATTAATATGTAGTAATGAATGTAAAGTAGATAAGCTGCAATTAATGTTGTACTTAATGAATCACTATTAATATTTTATTAATTTTCTCTGCGAAATCAAAACTCAAAATTTAGGAAATAAATTATAATGATCCTTTCTGTTAAATACTACTTTGATTTATAACCAGTTGTCAGGAAGTTAGAGAAATGCAATATATTAAAATAAATCAAGAAATTTATCCACGGAGAAACCATGATATATCCTGTTTAATAAATGCCAAATATTACACTAGCATTCTGAGAAGTATTTATGCTACAAATAAAGCTTATCAAAATACCATAACACTACATTATTCCAGTTTGCAATTTTATTAATCAGAGAGTAGTTTCTTCCTGAAAAATTTTACTGATTTATTTAATTCTCGTATTGCGGAATACTGCGAAGCTATTCGCAGATCTGTGGTATTTAAACCAATTAAATATCCGTTGCATATTCTAAGTTGACACCGTATGCCAAAGAAAATATCTCCAACGGCGAGCAAGTTTATGTTTTTAAAGGTGAGCTTAAGTATATTACAAAGAAAAAATCGATTCGAAGACTCTGTAAACACGGGAAGAATAGTTCTAACACTGAAATTTTCCTATATTAGCTCAAATAATAATAGGTTGTTTTCTCTCCCTTCGCTCTTGCACTTGGTCGATTCAGGATTCCATAAAAATCTTAAGACAAACGGAAAGACCATGTCACTTCTTCATTAGACGAGGATCAGATTTTCTTTTCATCTCTCGAAATCGAAGTCGGAAAGTAAGTTCGCCGAGTTAACGGAAAAGGAGACAGTCCCTCTTCCAACCTTTTCTCGAACGGAAAAGCAAAAAACTCAACAAAGAGGATTTAAGCGTATTTTACAGTTCGTCCTTGTTCCCTTGACAAAGAAGAATTGCAGATGGAGAATCTCTTTAAATGGAGCCGAAGCACGTTTACTTATGCAGAATGCGTTTCCACTACGCGTTGTTTCGTGTCCGCTAACAGCTCTGAGTCGGCTCTTTAAAGTCCCCATGAGAGCACGTGCTTATATATATACACACCTAAGGATTTACATACGAATGTGCACTTCGATATTAACGGTTAACGAATGTTGCATTTTTTTCATATGTGCACGATGCAAAATTCGCACTATCGCACTATTTCATTATATCATTTACATTGGACGTCAAAAATTAGCCTTCGATTAATAGTTTGAGATAATGAGCGAAATTCGAATTATCGCCTACTGTTTTCATCACTGTATCATTTACCTTGGTCGTCATGTATTATCTTTCAATTAATTGTTTGAAATAATGATAATAGATAATAGATAATCATGAGTTTATCGGTCTATCATACATGCATTAAATCTCCAAAGGCACTTACGGTAGAAAATCTTCAGAAGACTTCATAAGGTGAACAATACAAGTAGAGTAGAGACTTGTAGAGTATTTTGAAATATGATCAAATTATTTTTATTAAATTAAATACTACAAAATCAGTATATTTTCAGAAGATATAAACCGCTAAAAACACCGCAAGAACGACCGGTTCCCGCACGTTCAGCCATCATCAGATGATCAGGTATGGATCTTTTAAATCATATGGATCATTAATCAGTACATCGTCAGGTGATGATGGCCGAACTTGCCGAAACCGGTCGTTGGTTGTAGTGATTTAGTGGCTTATATCTTATGGAAGTGTACTGCTTTTATAGTTTTTATTTTACTTTGTGGAAATAAAAATAATTTGATCACGGAAATGAACTTCCTCCAGCCTGAAATCATTGAGTTTTTATCATGAAATATATATTGAAACATCAAAAAGACAGATATGATATGTAATGCTAGAATATGTAACATAGATATGCAAAATGGATGCTTTTAAATAATTTGTTCACATGAATTTTAACTCACTCATAATACAAAGATATACCTTCAACTCCAAATTTTGAGAATTAATAGCGTGTTGTGCGGCGATAAATATTATCTCTTTAATTTATACAGGTGATTATATATATGACATAAATATGAAAGTAAACGAAGGAATTTATACAGACGATTGTATGTGAGATAGTTATGAAAAGGAATGAAGGAATCCATATTTTACCATTAC
The DNA here is from genome assembly GCA_036926295.1 of Pachydiplax longipennis. Lineage (NCBI taxonomy): Eukaryota > Metazoa > Arthropoda > Insecta > Odonata > Libellulidae > Pachydiplax > Pachydiplax longipennis. The sequence goes on along the minus strand of JAVFKF010000009.1, from coordinate 36,922,181 downwards.
TTTCGACGAACATAATCTTCCCACGAGAATACCACGTACATTATGTAGTTTCGACGCGAGGGAACGAAAATTATTCGAAGACATGGAATACGCCACATATTTCTGTTTATTTTCCCTCATGCTGTTATGTTTACATGTTATCGTAGGCGCGAGTTCGAAAGAATCCAATTTTCCGTTTTCCCCCAGTGCCATTTCTCTCATTCCGTTGGCCACTCCAACGGTGAATGCGCCTTCGAGAAAAGTGTTCTCAACTTATAAAGAGCCGTATTTTCTTTCCCTAATTTATTCCCGTTCCATTTCAGCGTTCCTTCCCGTTCCGTACAGAGCCCATTGCGACTCTCCACGTGCGCGGATCGCGATGTTCTTTTTTTCTTAATCCTGCGGTTTCTGCGGTCTCCCATTGTCCCAGTTTCCTCGGAAATTCTCTTCTCATATCCCCCGCCTGGTATGCGCGATCTTTCGCTTTCCTCCGCTCTTTTGTTTCGCTCATTATCTCGCCGAGCATCTTCCTCACATTTCGCCATTTTGTATGCATTCCGATTTGTTTTCATTATCTTTTTTTTTCGAGGTAGCCTATTTCTCCTATCAGGAAGATCCGTTTCCCTTTTCCATGCTATACATAAACCATTGTTTTCTGCTGCTTAATATACGAGGTGTATCGGAAAATGGCGCGTCTGCACGCCATGGGATATGAGGTTAGATTTTTAAGCTCTCCGACAAGAATGAAGGTAAAAAATTTGCTCATTGGACAAAAAAGTTCTCCTGAGATGCCACTAAGAAAATGAAATATCGAAATAGATAAAAGGAGGAAAAGCTCACGAAATGGAGAAATATTTTTTGGTTATTATTTAATCAGATCATCTCCTAGTGTTTCAATTATCTAAAGTAGCTTCAATAATACATAATTGGTTTTATACTGATTGTTTAAGGATAGTAGATGTGGTCCGATAATATAGCCAATATATAAATTAAGTATCATAAAATATGTGCCATAAAATCGTATTTCTACCAGTCGAGAGTTTTTTTTATTTTTAATTATGGTGTAATCCTACAAATGTAAAATACCTGCACTTAAAAAGGCATATTTTATAGATGTATTTTCATCCATTTATTTTATGCCTGCAATGTAGCTAGGTTTCCATTACGTAATTTTCATTTTTGGAACCTTGACAAGACCTGAATATCATAAATAGACCTCATTTTCTTAAGATCGAGAGGATAAATTGAAGAAAATTCGCTTAAATATCTGTGTAATATTCTTGTTCACAATTGATTCAGAAATTTCACTGGCTCGATAAGTTTGTTTTTCAAAAACTAGAAAGAAAATATTGAAATCATCGGCCAATTATGACCATGATAATTATCCTTAAAAATTTCGAGAAATTACTCCAGATATACATTTCTGCATATGCTTTATCTTACTTCCATAAGATATGTGGTAAAGAAACTACTCAAAAATTAGAAACAGAGGTATTTTCAGGTATTTAATTAATCCCTGAAGCGCAAAAGATCTACCGATTTATAATGTAAAATCTACAATTATTTTTAATGTTGTAATCTTCTATTTTAAAATGGGTGAAGTTAGAGATTATCCACTTCGTCTTTAGTATGAGCTTCACCTTCACGTCTTCTTTGACATTTGATCATCTTGTAATTTACTTTATAAACTATACGTACGATAAATCCTCCACAGGCTATAAATAAGCGTTTAATATACGAATGATCTTCGTAAATTCCAAAATTATCAAACATCAGCGTTACTTTACTTTTGATGCAAATGAATCATAGTACTTGAAATATTCGCATTAAATATTTCCTAAGGAAGATTTATCATGCATCGGAATAGTTGACTACTAAAATATCCACTGTCAATTTCCTCTATACGACTGCTACAAATAACATAAACGTCCAATTAATCTTCACGCATTAAATTCGAAAATACTCCTTTATATTCGTAGAATGGAAGTGACTGATAGCTTTTAAATACAGGCGTCAGTCATGAAAACAAAACTGTTAGATGTATCGTGATTAATCGCTTTCACGATTCCGATTCTAGTTAGCACTGAGAAAGCAGCTATAAAGACGTCTAGCCAGTCAATCTTTAACATGTATATTCATCGGATATAATATGATTAATAACCAGTGTGTGTATGCTTCGGAAGAATCCCATTGACTCCTGGAGGTATCCGAGTCCATATTCTAACTTAATTTCTAGGATGGGCAACTTTCGACCGCTTATTTGGAATTCTTTTGACTCATTATTCCAGCGTCATTTCTCTTCACTTTTGACGCCTCTATCAATATTCTGCTTCAGACCCATTCCCCATTCCCTACTTTCACAATATTCTAGTCATTTACTTGATAGCGTTGGCTATCATAGCTGAAAATTATCAGCTATAAATATCCGTTAACCTTTCTTTACTCTCAGCGCCCTTTTCCAGTAATATCCGAAAATCATAGGCTTGCCGCCCTCAGCAATCATTCTTTTCATTCTGATTTCTCTGAATTGGATGGATTGGTAAAGATACGAAAAGTTTTCCTCAGATCATAAGCGTATTAATGATTCAGCGCAATGAATTTGTGGGAGTATTGGACCGTCTTTATGCAAATGATATTGATTTTCAAAGCAATGAATTTGTGGGACTATTAGACCCTCTTCATACAAATGATATTGATTACTTTTACTAAGAATGAAATTTTGAATTCGTATTGATTTTTCAATTTTTGACTACGAATTAACTTGTATTTAAGTTTATTCGGCGAATCTCTCTGCAAACGACAATAAAAAGTCCCCATAAATTGTTTTTTCGAAAACATTTTCTGTCTTGGAATGTTGTAATTACAGAACCGCCTTGTTAAATTTCTAATAAGTATCAGCAATTGCACACCTTGTGCATGAATTTAGATATCAGTATGTAATAGTTGTGGGGCAATCGTAATGGAATATAAAGCAAGAATAACATGGATGAATATGTGTAATGAATGCATAGTTAGTCAAGATTAGCCTGTGTAGATGTGAAATGAATTGGCAGATGTTCCTTAACTGCAGCTTATGTATTCCATTCAGTTTTGATCGTCGGTGTCTTTTAGAATAGCATTATCGATACTTATCTCTCCCATTCTCTTTCTTTCTGAGCGATTTCTTTTCGTGATTCACCATTTATTATTTTTCTAATAGATCCTTTGCTTTTTAACATTATACCCGCAGACAACTTAGATTCTCCTTCTATTTTACAGACATATCCAAAAATCGAATTTCATAATCGAAGTTGATAAAATTGATTCGGTCATACTCTACAGTCCTGCCCAATTTCAAGCAACAACATTTCATAAAGTTAATGAAGGTAAGGTTAGATATTGTGATGTTAAAAGATGTCTGTTATTAAAAGAGACGGGAAATGTATCTCATTTCATGATTATCTTATACGTATTACTATGAACGAAAAAGAAACTTTTGAACTCGCGATTAAATCTCATATTGAATCCTATGAATTAGTTCTGTGTGTTTTTCATTGCAGAGATTATTTTACGCCTTGCGGATTTCTCTATCCTTTGCGAGAATTCCATTTCAAAGCTTATATCTTTAAACTTCCTTGTTTTATCTGAATTTCTTTTTTCTTTCCTCGTATCAGAAAATAGAGCTCATGATGTAAAACAATTATTGGAAGTCTCTCATTTAAATGTAAACCAGGTTGGAGATAGTAAACAGCCTAAGCAGCGACCCATGAAGGATGACCGCGTATCTTTAGGTCAATATCATAAAGAATGTGCGGTTCACAGATGATGATCTCAATTGAGTGAATTCTTTTCTCTAACTCCGTTCAAAAATTAAGGATCAGAATTATGCCCTAAATTGAAGTTATACTTTCTGTTTTATGTAAATTATGGAATCCTTTTCGATATTTCATCTGCAATTAGTTTTTATGAGTTATTATACTGCATCTAGTCTTTCTACATTTTTTCCTTGACCGCATTTATAGATTTAACTTAGCTCACTAAGATTAATGATTACTTTTAGGAGCACCGAAAAAGAAAGTAATAACAAATTATGTAAGAGAAGCCCTTGGAATCTATTACAGTGCATTTTATCACATAAGAATTTAAGACAAAAATTAGTTAATTGTTGAGTCGTTGAGAAGAACGCATGCTCGTTTGTATGAAATATATGCGTGCAGTATTATTATTTTGACTTTGTATAATCGATCTCTGACTTGTTCATTTCATTTTGGATGGCATTTAATTTGGAAGGTGCGTCAGCTGATTCCACGGGGAGAATGTATCTGCAAAAATTGCTCTGAGAAAAAATATTAAACTCTAAAAAATGCTTCCATAGTCCTATAAATAATTAAAATACACCACATATTTTTAACAAGAATATTTCATTCACCTACTTGTTCCGTGCAATCTTAGGAAAGGTGGGGATATTATACATTAGATTATTTTCTAAATATATTTCTAAAAATTTTCAATTCCTAAAAATATCCTTATTTATTGCTCAGAATCGGAAGTAAAATTAGGAACATGCAGCTACGTAGCTCAGATTCCAACATATAGTAACGTTACGGAGAAAGAACGGAACACGGGCTATGGGTAAATATGGTCCGATGATGTCATCCACATTAACTACCCTTAAGGTTTATGGAGGGCGTAAAACAAACCGGGGTCAGTTTATGTCTCAGTTAAAAACTCATTTGAGACAAATAAAATATGTAATCCTCGAGGCATTGAGAAGCAGAGGCGTTGTAACGATCAAGCGTGACGTGGTTTTTTTAATAGGTGCAAAATAAACATCTTTCGCACGTGCCAAAGTTAATCGTCTCACATCTTAACCGTAATATATTGGAGTCGCAGATCATATTTGCATTCAATGTATACGTTTCAGTCACAACTCAGTACATATCTCTCTCTTCTAAACAAATATTCTCTAAATTTACGGGGAAATACACGAGGAACAGGTCGTTCCAATTCCGACAGCCGGTGGGTTCGCGATGAGGATTGCCGCCGAAGATGACTCGGTAATGAAATAGACTTCAACTCACGTCGAGGAAACCGTATCTCGTTGAACTTGTCAATCTCACGCACAGGAAATTGAAAGAAGGAATTGAATCCGCAATTTATTCAGCCATTATAAACTGCAGGAGATAGGTTTACATGTCTCCGAGGGAGGAGATAAAGGAGAGCGCTGTTGGAGGAGAAGCATTTAGCGCTGGGCGCAGTTAATTTCAGGACAAGAGATGAGTGTCTCGAGATGGAAAAGCGAGAAGATGACGCGATGGAAAGGGCAGATATCTGTTCATCGGATGAGACCGCGGCGGGGTGTTTCCTCGATGCTTGCAAATATGGGAAAGGTTTGCACGTCTCGATATACCCCATAAGAAGCACGTTGCAGCAAATCATCGCGATAAGCATCGGCAGTTTAACACAAAAGGAATGTACTCGATGCAAGAAATTATGGCTTTTCATTTAACTTTCCTTGTTATTAGTGAATAAAAAGTAGGGTTTGGGGTGGGGTTGGTTTAGCTCCGCTAGACCGCAATTTCTCCGTGGAAATGCCGCAAGAAATGTTTTAGTGTGCCGTTTGATATCTGAGTCTCCTTAATATTTTATGAGGTATTTACATTTAGAATTAATTTTGAAAGAAAATTCGTTAGAATTTTATAAGGTACTTTTAATATGTTCATTTGACACGTAGTATAGTAGCAATATTTTTGAAAATGATTTGACAGCTAGTAATTTTGCAAATATTGACCCTTATCGGGGACGAACCCAGGACCGCTTTCATTTGAGGTCAACGCGTTGTCCACTTGGCTATCCAAGAGACCAACACAATATATCCCACTAAAAATGTGGATAACTTGTCTGGACTTGTAATATTTAGATGGCCAAAAAGTTTCATATGACAATAGAGTGTTATATATATTTATTTTTATTTGAACTCGACGAATTCCAAGAAGTTGGCTGTTGCAGAGCCATATCGCAGATACAAAATCAAATTTGACTACAATTTAAATAATAAATATCATTTGAAATTGTCAATATGTATGACAACATATCCTTTGAAGATGAAAATCTTATCCGTACCATACCTTCCTCTCACGAATGACAATTTTCTTCTATGTTTTAAATTCTTCAGAGCGTATTCTAGCGTCTAAGAAAGCAGGACATGTTTTTCCGTGACTTTACTAGAAGATTCCTTAGATTTTTACGATACTATAAGAGAAGAAATTTTACATAAACGACTGTTTTAAATAGAGGTTTAGGGATTTAAGTCGTTAGGGAGATGATCCGGAGTTCGCACAGTGATCAAGGAATAATTCGACGATGACCATTGGTATCTACTATAAATTATATGAATGTCTGGATGCCATCCTAACTCTAAACTTGGGAAGGAAAATTGAAATTATTTTAAGTCTTCTTCATATTTGTGTCTTTACGAATTTTTCCGTTCTGTGGAACCAGCCTTTTCGATTTATTAATCTACCCCGCTAGCCGCCTTTCGGCGTGAGGTATGAATAGATTATTTAATGACTTGTTTTCCGCCTCAGACATTAGCCTAGTAGCCTAGTATAGGCAGATTATGCAATTAATATTTAAGAATAGTGATGAGAGTATTCACAACTTTCAATAGAGTAGAATAATCATGGACTATGTACGATTAAAAAAATATGTAATATAGTCATGGTCTAGTGAATGCATGCATACGTAAAAACATATTCTATGACATATAACATATACAACATAACATTGTCTCATAGATGTGCTTCTACTCTAAACGATAATGATACCCAGTCTCAGGCGTTGTCTTGTGGAAATATTCCATAATGAGCAAGAACAATTTGTACTTTTTCCACAAATTATTTTTATTATAAACAATAAAAGACAGTAAAAATAATAAAAATAATTAGTGGAAAAAGTACAAATCGTTCTTGCTTATTACGATAATGATACATTATAGAGTGCCACCTGACAAAATATCAAAAAACAAAGGCTATTTGAGCGATTTATTAAGTTCTTAACAACGGATACCCATAAAATCTGACGCATAACGATATTAAGGGTAGATAAACATCCGATTTCCGATTCTGGAACGGCAGTGGTTCATCAGGGTAGAATATCTCGACCTTGATTCGCCCAGACATTTTCGACCTCCGGAGGCACGAGTACAGCTTCAAACTCCCATTCTCTCTTTCTTTACCTCTCTTTCTCCATCTCTCTCACTCTCTCTTTCCTACCCCACTCATTCTCAGCTCTCTCCGCCGCGCTATCTACCGGAAGGATCTACAATTCATGCCCTCGTCCTAATTGGTCACTGCCGAGCGAGTAATTGAACGATGTATCCACGTCTTCAAAACGGGGTCGAACCCGGTACCACCCCTGAGGAAGGCTTTCCCTTCCTCTCCTAACTTTTACCCCTCTTTTCTCCGCTTTCCTAATTTTCTCTCTTTCTTATTTTGTTTTGTCCAGTCCGGTCCTTTCCACTCCCATCAATAACTTGCGTTATTAACTTTCAAATAATGCATGATGAATGTGTTGACACTTGAGGAACTGGAATTTCGGGAGGGGATGGATGTGTTTCGTTTCCGTTTGGTTTAATTAAGGGCTGGGAAAGGTCATGGTCGTGTTTGGTGGTGATCGAGGTTCGATGCCCGGTGATCCTCGATCCGTACTTTAAATGAAATCGGTGGAAGAGAGGACTTTTTAGGAGTGGAAAGGAATCTGAAATACGCTCTTTGAGTGAAATTATTCGTTTAGAAATAAATTAAACTTATTTTAGCGCATCCAGCGGTTTGAAGTGGCATATTTACACAAATATTTTAGACTTTATTCGAAATAGTCATCTTCAGAAATTTGAGAGGACGGATGTATTTAGCGTTTATTTGCGTTAGATGATGAGAAAGGCTCGAAAATATTATAAATATGAGTTTTCATTTCATATCATAAATTTTTAATGATATGCTTTCTGAATAAAAGAGTTCCTTCATCTGTTCTCCTTGATGAATACTTCATTCAGGTATTCTTAAAGTTAATGTCGAAAAAATCATGATGTTGCGCAACATTCCATTGTGAATCCTTATTCTAAGTTTCTTGTCTCATTGGTTAAAATGAAAATTTTTCATGAATAAAATTAATTTTCGCAATTGAGCCTTACTGAAAATAAAATGCTTTTAATTTTAGTTTCTCTGTCATTTTAATATACCTATGGATAGGATAATGAGACTAAGCCGGTGTCGTTTGAAAGTAGATGAAAATATCTCGAATGAAATAATGATATATGATAATATGAATACGGAAACTGAGGCTGAGAAATACTAACTTCTTCAGCGCTAAAATTTAACGTTGTGCATTTAGTTTATTTTGATATTTGTTTATTCCCTGTATTTCAAAGGAAAGCTAATAGAGAGCAAAGGCCTATCCCCTCTTCTAAGTTAGATGGAGACATATATGTCTCCTTAGTTATCATATAAAAATTCTTTATTAGCCCGATCAATTTCTAAAAAGATATTTCTGCTGCATACCGTTAAATTATATTCATTCTTGCGCTTAATTGTTCAAATTTCTAGTATGAAATTTGTTATGAACATTCGCGCAAACATTTATGATTCAACTCGTAAAAGAAATTAGAATCACAAAAACGCACAATATCTCTGTTAATTGAAAGGAACTCCTCTGAAATTATTTAAGAGAGCTTCTTGCAGCAGGAAGTTTAATAAGTACTAATAATAGCTGGTAGAAATTATTTAAATCTTATTCAAATATTAATTTTGGGGTCCTGACGCCATAACCGGAGAAACCCACCTAGAATTTTGTATGACTGCCAATTATTTTTATTACTTAATCGAGTTACTATAGAAATAAACGCCTTTCTATACATAGCTAAAAATGGGATAATAAAAGCTGCCATTATCTCTACTATCATATTTTAATTCTTCCAAATCAAATAAATAAGCTCAAATAATCTGTGTTTATTACTCCTTATTTCAAAGAAACCTGTTCACCGTTCCTTTTCTGCAGCAGTAGATACGTTTATGACGTAGTCTAGCGAATCCCGATCGAACAAGCCCACTAATTGATTAGGCTTTCGAAAGCTGCATTTTTAATTCGAGCTAATGCTTTCAAATACAAAGATCACTCATTCGTGTAGCAATAACCTCGGGTAACACGGCCATTCGACACCTGCCGTATGCGATGGAGTTACTCAAAGCGGAAATACCGCATGAGTCACGAGATAAGCTTTCTAATTTTTGTGACACGCCACTTTGTCGCGACAAATCGCTTGAAAACAACAGCCTTCTTTCGCTTCTTTTCCTCTCCCCGACTTTCTCTCCCTCATTTCCCTTTATTCTTCTTATTATCCTCCGCCGGCGTCCCTTTCCTCCCCCGCGGCCATCTCCTCCACTCATCGCCGAGATTATTCGAGACCAATCGTGCATCAAGGGATCCTAATAACCCTCTTCCATTACTCAAAATTGGCACGCAAATATCCTCCTCTCCTCCTCCCAAGGGACGGAGTGATTGATTGCTCTCTTACGGCTACCGCGTCGGATACCTCTTCCCGACTCTTCCCCTCTACTAAGTTGGATTTTCTGTTTACCTACGAACCTACAAAGGCAAACGAAGTCTATCGATTGTAATTGATAGAATGATGTATATAGGAGTTCATCGTTGATGTGTAATCTTCGTATACTTATTATATCTGGATTTTATGACTGATGCGTAAGGGAGGTTTTCGAAGGATTTTCCTCTCATCTTAAGGGTAATTCCTGGCTGATTATGCATATTTTCTCTCTTTCTAATATCTAGTAAGCAGACTGAAAGTGTTAAATCTGTGACTATTATCTCGAATTCCATACCTGGGAAATATTTTAGTCTTCTGATTAATTCTGCAGCTATTATTTCTCAATCTTTCATTCCTCCATTCCTCAAATGACATATTGTAGTTATGTGTGCAATTTTGGAATTCCTTTTCAGTATTTATTTTCCTTCTAAATTGAGCTGCGATTGAACCTATCTGAAGTGTTATACATGATAGTATATTTCTCTTTCTTCGAGTGAATTTCATGTATTGCTGTACCTATTCTTATCGCATTCTCTTAGAAATCATTCATAAAAATAATGTATAAACATTTATGAGTTAAAAACGATAAATAATAAGATGTATTCATAATTCAAAGGAATCAAAGTCTTTATAAATGAGAAAGTTAATTAGAGAACCTGAGCCTGTCTTTCTACTTTTCATTCACTTCGGAATGGAATTTTTATGCGGTGCTCCATTCCTGCAAAGGGTATTCAGCTTTTCTTTGATAGCTTCAGCAAATGATAATTCAGCCAATTGAAAGAGCATATTTTACTCGTAATTCTAATGAATAGGTGGGACAACAGTCATTCTGCAAATGAGTTAATGATTAGCTAAATTACTTAAAAATATCAATCGATGGAAACTTTTTCCTTGTAAAAATATACGTAAAAATATATCTACATAACCAGTTTACTAATTTAATGGTTAATGAAAACTCCCCCCTCTAATTTTCTTGAAATTTCATTTTCAAATTTTATTCAATTTGCATTAGTGCATTTTAAAGTGATCATTTCTCCCATATTAAAGCTTTCCATCTCCTTGCATTGATGTTCTTTCTTCTTATACAAAATATATTAACAGCAGGTGTACTTGTTTAATGCTTGATGAAAAATCTACCTTTTACTTTTCTTGAAATATCATAGTTCAATTTGCACTAGTGCGTTTTAAAGTGCTCCTTTCTTACCTTCAATACCGTCTCCTTGCATTCGTATAATTTCTCCGAATTAATAAATTAATAAATATATATAAATATCTGGCTTACTAAATTAATAGTGAATAGATAATCCACCTTTTACTTTTCTTGAAATTTGCAATAGTCTAGTTTAAAGTGCTCCTTTCCTCCCATAGTAAAGCATTTTGTCCCCTGCATCCATGAGCTTTCTCCGAATAAATAAATAAATATTTATACAAAAAAGGTTTACTACTAATATGATTGTTCATGAAAAATTAACCTTTTACTTTTCTTGAAATTCCAAGGTTTAATTCGCAATAGTTTATTTTAAAGCGCTCCTTTCCTCTCATAGGAAAGCATCCCTGCATCCGTATGCTTTCTCCGAATAAATAAACAAATAAATATTTATATAAAAACTAATATAGTACTAATATAATTGTCAAAGGAAAATTGACCTTTAACTTTTCTTGAAAATCCAAGCTTTAATTCGTATTAGTGCATTTAAAGTTCTCCTTTCCTCCCATAGTAAAGCATTCTCCTGCATCCGTGTGCTTTATCCGAGTGAATAAATAAACATATATTCAAACAAAAGGTTTACTAATATATTTGTCAATGAAAAATTAACCTTTTACTTTTCTTGAAACTCCAAGGTTAAATCCGCATTAGTGCATTTTGAAGTGCTCCTTTCCTCCCATAGTAAAGCATCCTTATGCTTTCTCCGTCACTCTGTATCCGCGTCCGCATCTCGTTACCGAAGCTCGTCAACGGCCACTGAAAAATCGTCTCCGTCTCTGAATCACTCTCCCGGAATTGCGTACGACACGCGCACTTTTTTCGAAGCCATCGCTTGTCAACAAGTGGTCCGCGCTTTCTAGATTGATTGCCCCGCAATAAAAGCACGCAAGAAGCCGTCCTCCGTTTCGTTCCGGATGTTTCCTTTGCCGAAGCGCTTTTCACTTTGCAACTCCGAGATTAGCAAAGAGGCCGTGAGAGACCTCAGCTGTAAGGGGTTCGAGTTATTTCACCCGATTTCGCCGATAATAAAAATGGAAGCGGATAATTACGGCGGGCGTTTTGATCGATGGGACTCGAGAACAAGTGAAGGGCTCTCGGTCCGCCTCCCTCTTTCTTTTTATGGTGAATTTGAGAAAAGATTTCACGGAACGGTGTGCCTGGGGCGCATTCGGCGAATGCTGAGTTTGATCTCGAAGATTCGCTAATCTGAAGAGAATATCCCGAAGCGATTTTTTTTGGCCGAATGTGAAGTTATTCTATTCTAAAAATTAATAGAATTTACACTAACGGGGACAATACCATAAAATTAATTGTTAAATTTTTTGTTGGTTTGCACAAGTTGTTGAGTTCTATTAATATGTTAATTTCTGTTCAAAATAATTAATTGACTGAATTACTTGAAAGAGTACCATTATTCCCCCTTTACTTCGTGCCATCATTTTTGTAACGGAAATTGATTGACTGGTTGAATACTGAGGAAAATTAATGAACTTTTATTATTAGTAATAATAATAGTATTGTTATTGTTAGTTATATAATAATAATAACACACTTTAATAATAGTATTGTGAAAAGTGCTTCGACGACGGCTCCCACCGGGAATCGAACCCGGGACAGCTTTCATGAACTTTAAATAGTAAATAATCGTTCCTTTATGTTCGTATGAATTCACATGAAACGAATCCAGCTTTTAATGTCTTGCAATGAGCATATCGAGAAAAGTAAATGTTAGTAGATTAAGCACGTCGTATCGTTTATTAGCAAAACGTTTCACTACGTCAGGTCGCACTCCCACAGCAGCCGTAGATTTAATTTAAATAACAATTTTTATCATCAAAAGCTTCCACAGGTTTTTCACGACCCTCTTCCTAGGATGTGTATTCTGGAGGTAGATTCATTTTCCCTGTGTTGGATTGGAATTATTTTCATTCACGCTACTTCATTCTTCTGTTCTTCATCTACCTAAGTTTGATTTATCCCTTCATTATTTTTAAATACATCTAGAATATTTTTCAGAAAAGGGCTCGCTTCACAGTGAGAGTCAAGATTTTCATCTTAATTTTATGAATACTGAATTTGGACCTTCTTACAAAATTCTCAGCGGTAATGCAGCCTCAAGCATCCGAATCGAATTTCAATATTTTACCATTTTTATTTTCTTTGCCAAAAAATATTACCGAAGTTAACTCACCTAAAAATTAATATTCAATTAGATATAATGCATGCTCCTCTATCCTTGACTTAGTCGCTAATTTATGACCGTAAAGAGTAATCGTCCGATACAAATGATTTTTCAGCCCACACCAAACGTCTCGAAAACGTGAGGGAAATGAAAAAAATCGCCTCAAAAAATAACCCATTGAGGAAGACCTATCATTTGTTGTTTCCAAACACTCCTCCGGAGCGAGGTTCTTTTTGCTGGCAACTTCGTCCTTGAACCGGCGGAACTCGTCCTAATGCACTGTTTTCCCATCCTAACCCGTCACTCCCAAGGGATAGCAGGTTCTTTTTTGTTCTTCCGTTGTGCGGATTTCACGCTGCAAGTAAGCAAACTTTCACCCCCGTCGCAAGACCGAATCCGACGGGTTTCCGCCTCGTTTTTCGAGACCGTTAGTTTAAAATATTCCTCAAAGCGCCAATTTATAGAATCGCCTCGTAAGGAATCCACGATTGCACGGGTATATTCATTCGCGTGCGTTCCAGCGCCTTGTGAGGAACGAGCAGCACTAATCCATTCATCATCGCAGCCACTCGGATATAATGAACTAGTTCATCGTTCTATATTTCCTTTATGACGGCTGCTTCTTACGCTAGCTCAAATACGTTCCGGCGGGAAGAGGAAAAGAGCCGAGAGGCATGGATTTTTTGATGAAACAAACCCCTCGAGAGAGGTTCGTCTTACCTCGGCATAGATACGTCAGAAACTCGCGAGCGGCACTCTTTCATAGGAGTGAGCGTGGAAAGATGCGATGCTATCCTCCTTTCTCCAGTATATTCGTCTTGCAGACGGAGTCGAAACCTCTTCCTCTCTTTGCAATACCTTCTAGGAATAAACCCTTAGAAAATGTGAGGGGTGATCGCTAAGACTTCTATACGTCACTATGACCAATATTATTCTTAAATCATGTAACCATTAGCTATCAAAAGCTCTGCAGAGGGAGTGAGGATACGAGGGTGGTCTGAAAAGTTTCCGACCCCAGATTTTTCAGAAATCTTCAGAAAATTTTCAGAAAACATGTCGAGAAATGGCGAAATGTTGGTAACATTTCAGACTACCCATATACTTGGTAAGATGAGGCGAGAGGGTAGTTTACCTATGGTTAATTAACTGATCCGAAATGCCGTATATAAATAGCATATCATATTATCTCAACAGTGGGTAAGACATATGCAAAAGTAATAGGACACATTTTCTTCCATTATATTTTGGAATATAGGATACACGTATCCTATATTCTAATTAAGAAGATAATACCTTATTTACATTACCACCACTTGAACAGGTAGTACACGTGAAAAAAATACCCTCTATAGGAAAACATCAATATCTCTTCAGAGAGCTGCTCATTAGAAACGTGTTTTAAAAACTAATTTAATATTGATTTAACATTTCGAGAAGGTTTTGTAAAAAAATATTAGATACACAAATGATTGCTTAAAGTTTTCAATGTCACCTTTGGGAAATTTAAGAAAGTGTTCGAAAATTGAAATTCTTTCTCCTGAAAATGTTTTGAATGTCCCGATTCGTACGAAGATACATCGAATGGAAAACATTCTCCGGTCGTTAATATTTGAGCCATAGAAAACTTTCCATCATTACGCGTTCTGGACTATATATCTCAAGTAACTCTGGAACTCGTTATGCAAAATTTAGCCGAGCGTATTCTCGTAATTCCACTATCCCACGTGCACATATTCGAACCGTCTATGATTTCCTGTGGAGCGATCAAATCAAATCGCCGCATTTTCATTCATTAGAGCACTGTTCTCGAAGGGGGTGTTCTCCGTTAATTCATACACGACATCATTCTTCCTAGTTGCTTAAATTGGTCTTCGGCTGGTTGGCGGGAAGTCTTCAGCTGGTTGTGTGCACCCGTGTACAACGTATATTCATCACTTACGCGCGCAATTTTCCAATCAAGCAAATCGAGCGTAATGCACGATAATGAAATCTTGGCGGCAACAAAGTTGCATGCTCCAGTGGCCTAAATCTGCACCGAACCGCGCTCTATACAGCAGGCATTAAAATTTCTGTTTTCTTCGTTCTCTTTCATTAATATCTGCACTTACTGCTTTGATATAGCTTCAAAATATTAGGGGTCAGCTGCTGTAACTATGACAACGTTGAAATTTATCTCGATTGACGAGGAACAAGAGATATATTTCAATAGATTGCGGGCCTCACTTAGAAAAATAGTAAATGAATACATTGCTTCGTACATCTTAATCGTTTATTATATCGTAAAGTGGTTAAGAAACAGAAAGCAATTTTTCATTAATTCAACAGAAATTACGTTTTTAAAAAGTGAGAAATTGGAAGAAAATTAATCTTCACATATTTTACTTCTCCTCACCTGCTCATGTGATTCTTAGATCCTGCATGTCTTACAGTGCAAATAATTTTTCTTTTTTCATTTCATACCTTGAGCTGCGGTCTCTCTTCAAGTGAGTAAACGTATGTTCTCATAGCTCGGACCGCATAATTAACTGTTGAGCGCTGCATGAAGTCCTCGGGCCATTGCTTTTTCAACTCTGATCTAGTCGGTAGCCAAAACAATGAATACAATCGAGCAATCTTATTTAGGAAGTGAGTTAATCCAGGAGAACTTGTAGTGCGGAACCGGTGTCCAAGTATTTATCCCATGGAACTTAAGCTTACCTAATTCATCGTGAACCCTAGTATGGAGTGCCCCAATGCCAACACCTTGTCAGTTGTATATTATCTGCGGTATATTCATGCTGAGAAAATAATCCCATTGATCTTCAATAAAACTCATAAGCTAAGAATGAGGAACTGGTTAAGTTAGGAGGTAGCCAGGATTTGCCAATAGAATGGGTTTAGAGCAATTGAGAGAATACAAATTTACCTATTACCCAGGGGTGGATAAATTATACCCAACATTTATGTTTGATTGAAACCGATGGACAGTTGAACTATTTAACCTTGCGTTTCATTTGATATAACAATTAGTAGTATTGTGAAAAGTGCTTCGACAGCTGAGGTCGTTTCACTGAGATAGTCTTCCACCATGAATCGAATCCGGGAACAAACGCGTTGCCCACTTGCCTAACTGGGAGTCCTAATAGCCATATATTAATGCTCTTACGTAACTTTAGTCCTACTGAATTACTTATAGCTGGTTATGATAGTTTGATTAAGTTAATGTTAGTTATGTTTAGTGTCATATTTAATTTGCATCTCTGTCTGGAGATCAAACCCTCCGTTGTATTGTTGAACTCTTACGTTCTCATGGAGATTTTCATCCTGGTCAATTAATGACCTATTCAATCCAATCTACTGCAAATACTTCTATTAGGTATCCAAGCGACTGCTCTTCCTGTTATACCTCGTAGTATTATATGATCTTTCTACCGAATTTAATTTAACATAGTCAGTTTTATTTTGTTCTCATAGTTATTTACTTTCTTAAATGAGAAAGACTTCACCATTCATGTCCGTTGAATTATTCGAGCCGTACAAACTTCAAACGGACGTAAATAAACACTCTTTCAGCAGAAGATATGAACCCGGGATCTCAGCGTTCGTTTCCTGGAAAGGTGAATTCTAAACCGCTATGGCTGGCGGGAATAGTAATTTATTATTATTGGCGATTATTAATTGGTGATTCCAACGCTTGAATTTAAATCAAAGAAAACGAAGATTCAAATTGCCTTAATGAATAATTAAGTGAAACCAATGACTTCTCATAAATCGAAGCTAAAATTATTTCAAAGCCTAGCAACGTGATAATTTATAAATAAAATAAGAGTATCAATTAATTTTATATGTACAAATCTTTCCAACGACTAATGTCGACAAATCTGCATCGTGATGAATTATGTAGGGATATTAAAATATATTAGTCTTATCATTCATCTAAAGTCGCAGTTTAATAATATTACCCGTAGACGTATTTAGATGTAGGACTCTCTCAGACCACTTTTTACGACTCAGCAGGAAAGTTTCCCTAAGCAAAGAAGTGTTTCTGGATTGCAAATGCAGCCTATCTGGGGAAACGCATTCTCTCCCGCTTAGCATAACACGAAACTGGTTCGATATAAGGGAATTTATTGATACTCTAGCCTGTCGGAGGTTATTGATAGGCGTAATGATTATTCAAAAATGGGTCTTTAAATCAATCAGCTTCCAAACAAGGTCTACTTTTTAGTGTCAAAGAGCAGAGGGAAAAAAAAGATTGGAGGCATTTGCATTTATTCATGAATCGAAAAAAGAAGGGCTTTGAAAGCTGTGAAATCTCGACTGGATGGAAATTCGATTGACAGTTCACCAAGACAGTTTATTTTCCTCGGTTTTTTTTATCTCAAAATTTGTCTGATCAGCATTTCTAACTTAGATTATTCTTTCGGAAGTCTATCCATCGCCCCGATGTACCGGTGAATTTTTCAATATGTGGTCGGTATTTCAGTATAACGATACTACTCCTACTATACAAGATATTCATACTCAACTCTTGTTAAACTGCCATGCTGAAAATTAGCTAAAATAAGCTATGAATAATCCGAAATAGTTAAATCGTTTTTTTAAAAAAATTAGAACAATGTTCTACTCTACTGATCTTAAAAGATTCGGAACAGGATTATTTTTTCATTTATGACGTATTATATATTCTGAATAAATTGGTATAACTGTATGAAATCAAAATATTCCACACTATTTCCAAAAATAGTGTGGAAAATTACGATTTTACTTCTTTATTACTTGGTATAACAGCGTGAATACACCCAGACCAAGAATTCTACTTAATCCTCAAAGCTTGTTTTTAGTGCCATAACAAAAAAGCAGTCAACATCAGTCCCATATCCCAGAATTTTGAGAAAGACAGATTGAAAGGGATCCTAGAATCCAAGCTTCCGGGATGTCGGCCGGTAGGTCACGTTAGAAATTTCGCCAACTACGTGGGCCATCGAGTACGCCTTAAATCAGACAACCCCTCGCTCACACAAGTATTCCGTGTTTTCGCATAATCATCTATGTGCAGATATGTCTCGCCAACAATCATATACTCGTATGTCAACGAGTGGTTATTATAGTACGAGTAATGCTGTGCTTCGGGCTTTCACAGCTGAAGTCATTACGCACACATGGGGTCCAATCAGAAATCGATCCCGGGACTGTTTTCACAAAAGGCTATCGCGCTACACACTCTTTTGGACCCCGAATAACTTTGAGGTATGACTCAGAAACTTACTAGCTATCCGTTCATTCCACAGATAAATTTGTGTTAGCATAAACTAAATAAATATTGTTATATATAGATAGTTTGTGACGCATAAGGATTTAAATCTCTTTCATTTTCGGATGCAGGTTTCTGATAACGAGAGTTTAATCTGAAAATTTTGGAATGACTTGCGCGATAAGTTTTGAAACCCTCAGCGGACAGTATATTAGACAACCCTTGTTAGATTTAGGTATTGGGTAACCCTTAGATATTTGTTTATTTAGATATTAACTTAACCCTTAGATATTTGTTTACTTAGATATTTGTTTACTTCAGTCCGTTAGAAGATAAATGTTCTAATGAGGAGAAACATTCGCGATAGCTCCTGGAACTTGTGACGCGGCACCCCGAAGCTTCAACTTGACGAATTTCATTTTCACATCAGCTAAAGGGAATGCGGGATATTGGACAAAAAAATTTTGCTTGAAAGTCACCCCGTTTATGAAGCAAATACCTTCACACTCATCAACCGAAGTAAGAAAATTTTGATGAGAAAATTAAAGCTATAAAGTTTCGTATTCAAAATATGCAAACCCACTTACAAAAGAATGAGATTTCAAGGCCACGTCAACAGTGTAATAATTAGTGCCCATAAAGTAGCTGTCTTTTAATTTTAGGACCATCCATGGAAAATCAAGAAGTGGATGATGGAATTTCAGTTCAGTTCTCTACCTTCCGGGGGAGAAACCTATGTTAAAGAGATCTCTTTATAATGTCTATTCTAGCTGTTGAAGTATTCAGTTGATAGGCTGGCTTATAACGGATGCAAATGTTACTTTCAATGCCTCAGGGGTCTGCCAACAACTTTCACATAAAATTCGTCTTCTAGTAGAAGTTGACTATGTCTATCCCTTTCATCAGGAAATATTTACATATATAAAGCCATATTAGGGAAATCATAACTTAACCTCAAATTGATTTCCAGAATTTTGGGAAAAATAACCATTTTTGATTTAGAAAGCTCGTGTTTTCCTGCCCTTTCTATTAAAGCTTGATAGAGTTTTTTTGACGGCATTCGTCAAAGATGTCCAGAAATGGGTTTGGAGGCCTTCATAAAGATTCCAGATTTATTTTGGGGTAAGAAAAGAATTCCGACGAAAAATTTCTATGCTGTATTTTTCGGATTGAAATGCGGATCTGACGCAAAGAAAATATTTAAGCTGAAATGTGAGAAATGCGGATGCTCAGAAGGGGGAGAGACTTGTTGACCGGCGGCAAAAGGCGTTAAGGAAGCATTAGATACGGTCGTCGAGCATATAATATTAATTGGGAAAATAGGTGGCGAGAGTGGGTTGTTAATAAACCGAAAGGAAATGGGCTACTAGAGGAAGTCATGGAAGAAGTACCGGAGAAAAATAAAACGAGAATGCGCCGCAATGGATTTCTAGTTATCGTAGAGGAAGAGATTAGCCGCGACGTTCACTTACGCTGTGAATTTCAGTTTTATGAAATTTCATTTGAATCGTTACTCTTCAAGTCATTATATTATAATAGCATGATATTTAATTATATTACAATAACATTATTCCATTATAATAAAATAATAATGTAATATATTAATATGTATTTATTATAAATAATTATATATTAATATATGATGTTATGTATTTAAGTTGTGAGAAACGAAAGCTTTTTAAACCGAAAATCTTTTATCGCAGTATCTTCGATTGAACATTAACGAAAAATTTATAATTCTTTCCATGACAAGGCACGACTACAGCTTAGGTAGAAGAATGAGGTAGCGAACGTCTTATTGGCATAGTTCAAGCCAATCTTTGAGTTGTCCCCTAGGGGTTCTAGAAGAACAATAGTTTTCCTTCCGCACCACTTGTGGTAATTATCCTTCTTTCTCCATGGGTGGAAAGCGAAAACCAAACACATCTTGCGATGCTGTTATCTAACGAGTTGCCTAAATTTTGTTGCCTTAATTAAATTAATGAATTCCGCTAAAAATGAAGTGGAACAAGAAAGAAATTTCTTTCTTAGGCTGCTTAATCCCATACATTAATCACCGTACTTCGAGCGATTTCGTCTTTTTTATCATTCAACTCATGAAAATGGTTAAGGAAGGGAATTTCCTAGAAAACATAGAGAGATACTCATAAATACATACATACAACCATTTTTTTAGCCAGAAAATTTCGATTAGCCGAGATTGTAACCCGGGACCTATGGGTCAGGCCGCTAACCACTCCGACACCGCGACCGGTTTTAAGTAATTGAATTGCGACTCACTTATTAAAAATGAGTAAAAATGTAACACTACTCTAGAAATTGGAACTATAATCTAAAATTTAATTTATAGTGACCATTGTCAGAGACTCAAATCAATTAAATTATTATTTTGAAATAATTATCACAATTTATATCATTCAATTCTTATTGAAACTCTTAAATTAGTCAGCACAGTTTATCATTATTCCTTTCGCAAGAATTCTTTTTATCTTTTACTGCTGCATATATACCCCATGACGTTTTATGCTTATTTGTAAATAGATGATTGTCCAGCAAAGGAGGAGATATTCCATCTATTTCTACAGGCAGTCATTCGGCATCAACAAATTCTTCCGTTCCTAATGAAGTACGTTCAAATTGGAAGGGAGATCGATCAATCATTCGTAGGACATCAAGTTTCATTGGCATTCAAGTTCGTTTTAAAAACCTCGATCATAAAAATTGATGCAAATTTACCTTCGGCTCGCTCGTTAATTGACGGAGCGATTTGCATAATACATTAATTTTCTCGCGAGCCGGCAACTCGTTCAAATTAAAACCATCGGGGACGCGACAAATTATTCGAAAGAGCGTTTTCGCTCCGCGTTAAAATGTATTAGAGACTACACAGGGGGGCGAACCGTAGCCCTCACTACGAAAAACTCTTAACCTTAACGGAAAAAAGAGAGAGTATGCAAATAAATCGAGGCCTATTTTAAAACCAACTACCCTGTCAGGGAAGAAACTCCCCTCGATAACTCATCGACAGCATTTCTCCAAGAGCGAGATGGTCGGGGAATACGTTCCATCCCGCCTTTAATTCTCAAGTTCCGAAGCCGTACGGAAACCAATGGATTTACAGCGCCTCGGAATGGGCGGACTCGGATGATCTTTTTTTCCCTTAAATATGCGGCGTGCTTCTGGGGGAAACCTGTTATTTCGCCTTCTGCCTCGGCCGAATGCAGCGGCGTTTACCATCGCTGTTCGTGTGAATCCGAGTCCAATCTCTCCATCTGTGGCCGTGTCTCAGAGGACCAAATTAATTTGCGAAAGCTTCCCTCGCGTTTTCCCAAGGGGGCGGGCTCTCTCGCGTGGGTTTTCGCCTTCGTCTTTCCCCCGGATGCAGTGTCCGAATTCGCAAATTGTTCGGAGGTCGAAGGGGTCGCGCTGACCTTTCCGAGAGTCGCGCTTGTTAACAAGGAAGTTACAAGTCTCTTAACTCACTGCGACGTCTCGTGGGGAGCGTAATTAATTTGCTTCCATCGCGGAGTGTCTCTTTGGGTTGGCTGCGGGATTCGAATTTCCCCGAATTGATGTACGATTCCGAGGAGCTATTTTCGGGTCCATAAGTTTGCATTCGAATTTTGTGAAGTTATACTTTCTCTTGGTTACAGGTCGCTTCGTCCAAAGTGCTGAACCCAATCGCGTTTCACATGAAAGACGGTTTGACTAGGAGCTGTTCACTGTGGAAATACTATCACCCACTGACATTATGCCCAAAACTTTGAGCTGTGGGATTTATTACTGAAGATGTTTTACCAATACCTATTTTCAGTCTATATGTATGTACGTATTTTACCCAATGAATCATTTTACAGGGTTCTTAACTTTAACCATTTTGAAATACTACTATGAAAAACTGAAAATTTTTAATATTTTTACTTTTTATCTGGAAACCGTTGCGTTTATTTTCACTATCTTTCGAACTGTCTCAGGTTGTAGGCTTGGTCACTTAGGGAACCCTCCTTCAGAAATGCATTTAAATTTGTTTTTATCGTCCCTATAGATTATTTGCTTTCTGAAATGAAGTATAAAAATGACTTCCTTAAGTTAACCCATACATAACACTTTTCTGAAATACCATTTGGAAAACATCCATTGATTGTATTATCTCCGTGGGATTAATATCTCATAGGTGGACTGCATCTTAGGTGAAAAATGCATGATTCTTTGGCGTAATGCGTCCGGTCCTCTAAGTGAACTAACTGGTCATGAGGCAATGTTGTCCTTGTTGAACTTATCATGGATTATATAATTTCTGGATACCATTTATCTTTCCCATGTCGTAAACTCTACATCATTGAGGAGCTTTATAATAAAGAATGGATATATTACATTGTTTCAAAACATTCCATCCTCTCAGATCCATGTTAAAACTCTCGCATGTCATTGCGGTCTCCACTAAAATCACTACTAATTGATTGGTAGTAGGAATATTCACCTTTCCATTGTACGATAAGGAATAAAAATCCGTATCTATCACTTAATTGTTTATTTTGAGTGCGCAGCAGTATTGAAACTAAGTTCAATTGGCTTTACAAATGATATTAGGTTTAATGCAGAAATAAATCTGCCTTGACGTATTCTTGGAAGCACTATCGGTCCGCAGCTGAGAATCAATGGTGCGTATATGAGATATGATTGTAAATCATCTTTTTCCTTTCATTTCCTTCCATTTCATGTCGATACGAAAGCAATAATCTGAAAGTCATCCCATTTATTTAAGAGATGAATGTGAATGGATTTTACTTGGAAAGCATCAATATTTTGTGCCTTAGCGTGGTAAATATTTCACGGAAATTCGAAATTATTATTCTTCCCTTATTTACGACATAATTCTATTTTAAGAACATTTAAAGCACAGTCATACCTCCTGAAGTTACATCAATTCATTTTCATGCAATGAGATACAAGTTTAAGAATGAAGAAAAAGAAAACTTTGTGATTTTCCACAAGAACCATGTGGAAAATTACAAAGTTTTCTTATTCTCCATTTATATATGGCTTTCCACGAAGTGACGCCCAAACATTTTGAATTTATAGATACAAGTTTTATCCAGGGAATATAAAGCCGATGGATTCAGACTATGGCTTTCCTTATTTAAGCCCTTTCTCGGTCCATGACCTACTGTTGATTTTGTTAATTACCGCTTAATTACCTTCGTTAATCAGCGAAAATGAGCGCGCCTTTAAAGTAAACGTAACTAACCTTTAGAAAAATAATAAACTTTTGTTTGGTTTGTTTTGCTGAGGAATGTATTGGAAGAAGATGGAGTGAGGAGTGAATATTAACGGATCCTTTAAAGTCTTCATGGTTATTCATGAACCAATTAGTCCAAGTTATCTGTCATCTTTTGTCATTAATATATTTTTCGCAAGAGGAAACATTAGCTTGACGTTTCAATGTATGAGATTTTCTTAGGATTTATACTTTATATTTATTCAATTCACACATATCTAGATTAGTGATCAGTTTCTCCGAACAAGTCCGTACAGTGATAATGGCTTTTATTATACGGAATAGGAGATTATTTATCGAAACAAGCGGGAAATTTTCTATTTTTCGATGAATTCGATGAAAATGTAAATTCAGCGTAAGACAGAAATGAATTACGACATATGATTAAATGAAAAGCTATCGCTCTGCATGGTGATATGCCTATTTCCATCCTTAAGTTTGTAATTCTTAGCTTCATAAGGTTTTATTGTGGTTGATTAAGTATGCCTAACTCCATTCTCTCTACGATGCGATTAGTTCTTTGAAATATTTGCGTTGATAGATCTTTAATTGGCTCGTAAGCTACTACTATTCCGCGTAAGTTTATGAAAGTTAGTAAATAAATAAGAATCTTCCTTGATTGATTATATGTTTCATACATAATCTGCATGAACCGAAAAAATCATTATATTTAAGATGGGGTAATTACAAGTAAATACCTACTTACCACCAATATGCATTGGTGGTAAAGGTATAAGTGCTATCTAGTCAATTTATCATAGTCACTGTTCCCTTTACTTCATCAAAATTCAAAATCGGAGTCAATATGATAATCAAATTAAATCAAGCACAGAATATTACTATTTCTTCCTCCCTTTATAAAAAAGAGGATAATATACTGAAAACCACCCGACTTACGACTATTCTTAAGTTATTTTAAGATATCAAAATATAATTTGGTGTAAAATGCAAGCAAAGCACAAAGTTTGATGCAACGGTGATATTAATTCTTTGATGTCTTTTTATACTCGATTCCGTTTGTATATGCCATTTTCTTTTCCCAGCTCAGCATATAGCTCTATGTCGATTTCTCAGAGCTTTCTTTCCTTCCGAATTCACGTCACGAGAACTTATGAGAGCTACGCTATCCCTTCCATCTTCTCCATGTGGGATATTTCACGCAAACATGACTTGCACTTCATCGGTTTCTCTTCAAATTCCATTCCGTTGCCCTTCTCTCCTACCAATCCCTTGCCTTTGATCTCACCGAATATTTTCATTGTGCTACCTTCGCATGTCTCCTACTCATTTCCTACAATGAAATGAATAAATTAATGTTTTTAATACCTTGAGAAGTCTTTCTTCTTTATCATACACTTCATGTATTTACCTTCGATAATGCAGCGATATGTGAAACAAACACGTCCGTAAGTGCTTCATTATCTTTTTCTGATAAAGAAAACGTAGCATTTAGATTAAGCATAATATAATAACAAATTTTTTTCAACGTTTTCAAACTAGCGGAGATAACAAAGATATGTCCATTCGCTTATATTTTTATGTATTTTTTTTAAGTGACACATTTCACGTATTTTTCCAAGAATAGTAACTGGAGTATTATTTACAGTTCTACTGCATTACTTTTGCCTATCCATCCAGCACATCCTGATTATTTCTTTTGAATTAGAGGACACGGTCTAAAATCATATGCTTGAATTGCAACAATTGAATTTAATTTTTTTCTACCAAGTTTGTCTCTTAAATTTTATTTACAATGGGATATACTTCGATTACATACGGCCTATCGCAAATAGAATCCCCACAATCCCGGACTGTGAGAAAGGATATATCTTGCTTTGAAATATACCACTATTACTTGGAAGTATTTTCCCTCACTTGGCAAACAAGAGGGTTCGAAAAGGTATTACGAAATGTAATTTTCCGTTAGAGAGTGAAAAGGTCAACTTTTACCTTCGTTCTCTCTAAAGGGCTGAACCAAAATTTTCAACTCATAACGCTAGTTAAAATAGCTTCTATTTGTGATAAAAGATTTTTAGACCCGCACCAAGCAATATATATTCTTAAGATAAAATTTGATATCAAGAGCAAATCATGCTGTGTATGTATATATAGTTTGGGTATTGCCTTTTAGTTACGATAGTCTTTCCTTTCACTCGATCTATTTCCTCGATAATTTACGACAAGAGTTACCTGCCAAGCACATGAAAGAAACGCCGTCACAGGCGTTCCGCAAAATTGCCCATGAACGTCGTAAATATTTTGCCAATATTTTAATTTTCCCCCATCCTAATAGAATTATAACAACGTCGACGAGATACCCTACCTCTAGTTTGAACCCGGTGTTTATACCGAATCGGCCCAACGGCTCTACGTCACCCATCGCAAGAATTTATGGCCTACGAATTTTACTTTAAGGTCGTAATTCTGCGTAAATTACACGCACAGAGTCCGGGTTGGGTCAGTCATAACCGCAGAGGATTTATGGCTTCGGTCGCTGCGATCGGAAACTGGTTCCCGACGCACACGGAGGTTAACGTACCGTCCCATCACGCCACATCACCCCGCAATAATCTTTAATAATTGCTTAATTAATCGATCGGTTCCCAACTATTACTACTAAACTAGGGATAGACGAGGTATCGATCCACATACGGTCGCATCCTACATCAATGGTGCACGCGAATCATCGACTTAGCGTCTACTATAGTTGCTAGAGGGTCTCTTTAAGAGTGGGCTTGCAATTGGATGCTGACGTTTATGCGCCCGTGTTACTGAATTTTATGGCATTCCGCTCAAGTACAAAGTTAAAACTGGATTTTTTTGAAAGCGTCGCTCTAGATTGAGAAAAAAGGAACGAAAGCGAATGTTTTGGATGGCAGATAGCCCGCAATACCTCGGCTGTGCTACTCCCAACCAGTTTAGTATAAGCGAATTATTTTGAATGCTAAATGGATTAACGTGACAGAAAGTAAAAATAGTATTCATATACGAATACTTTTTCTAGCCGTAAAGATGCTTTGCAGATCAAAGCTGAACAGGGGAGAAAATTTTGACAAGACCGGGAGCCGAACCCGGATCTTTCACTCGTTGGGAGGATGCTTGGAAACCACCTTCATAAAGCGGTTTTGAGTAAATTCATCTCCCCATTTATTCCTTCTCTCCTTTGCGTAACGTTGAAGCTTTTCTATATTCCTGGAATATCAAGATGATAACAGGGAATCCGCAAAAATATTGGGCCCAAGTCTAAAATTACATAGTATTTAAGAAAAAAATATTTTGGTATTTATTATTCCTGAGAAAGAATAGAAGAGTTATGCGTATATTTAATTTCTAAAACCTCTTCTTTTATTTGCAAGCAATACTTTCCCCGTTTGAAAAATAATAAGATATGAATCTCTCTTATCCATCGCAATAAACCCTTTTGTTTCAACGATCATTTCCAATATTTCTATTTCATGTCAAATAAACAAATTCAGCATTTAATGAAAAGAAAGAAAATTAAAAGGAAGCAGAATTTCCAGGCCTATTGACATATTGATTCTCTCTCCCTAGTTCTCAATTTGTATAAAGCGTATTCTAGGATTCCTTGATTATCTCTTACAGCTAATAATTATTTTTTAATCGTT
The DNA here is from genome assembly GCA_036926295.1 of Pachydiplax longipennis. NCBI lineage: Eukaryota > Metazoa > Arthropoda > Insecta > Odonata > Libellulidae > Pachydiplax > Pachydiplax longipennis. The sequence continues at coordinate 36,895,099 of JAVFKF010000009.1, read as the reverse complement.
TCCTGTATTCGTTTTTGATGTACTTTCCAGTCGAGAATATCATCTTCGATTAAGATTAGCTCTCCCATTTTCAGCGCACGACCATTTACTTCCGTTAGAAGACATTTCAATTCACAAGAATGCTTGTACACAGAATATAAGCACATCTATCCCAGACTTTATACTCATTGCATGATTTGGTCTAAGAGGAAATTTTCTCCAAAAGACTTGTTATTATAATACCGGTCATATATGTTTAAGATTCGTAATTTCAAAATATTTATGGTGCTCATTCAATGCTATATCAATTCCATACATTGATTTCTAAGATCTCGGGTTCAAATCCCGGTTTTTCGTATTTTTATGGTTGAATGGCGGAATATATAGTTCCTATTTTTCTAATTGTAGGGGTTGGAATGAGGGATAAGATGGGAATAAGGCTAAGAAGAAAAAACAAACTTTTAAATATTTTTTTATTTCTATTTTTAAGTAGTTTTTTTCTATTTCCTTTCTGGGTTAATCAGAAATTACTCGTGTATAAATACGTATTTTTTTAAGTGTACTGAGATCTGAGGTCTTTTCGCACATATAGATCCCAACCGGAAATCGAACTCAGGAGCCGCTTTCACCAAAGTTGAACGCGCTGTCCAATTGGTTATTCGAGAGCCCAATTATATAGATATGTTAACCTCTATATGGTACTAAGAAATTAAAGTTTCTCTTGGATTTAATTGATTACTGTAATGTATAACACAGCAGTACTGGAGATTGCTATTCGAGATGTTATTTTTTCATTAACATTAACATAAAAAAAATACAGGTTATCCATGAGAAAAGGAGATTATTTTTACCGTAAAATATTAAAATCATACTGCGGGATCACTATTAATGAACATAATAATGAACAATCAATATGAAAGAAACAATTTGTCTTCGTCCACAAATTTGTGGACGAAGACAAATTGTTTCTTTCATATTGATTATGGAAATGTTCCACCAAATATCGTCTGAAAGCATCAACTATAATAATGAACATCACCTTCACTTTGGAAAATATAAATTTGACAATGTAAGATTTTATAAATAATCCTACCGTGAAATCTTACAAACTAATTTAGCAGGTTAGTTCCCCACAGGAATGGATCAAACCATAAGCGAACTATGTGCTAGCCAAGGGCCTACTAATGAGAACATAAAATCACTTTCACTTCAGAAGATATAGATTAGATAACGTAATATTTCCTAAATAATTCTTCCGTGAAATCTTACAAACTAATTTAGCAGGTTAGGTCATCCTAAGGATGGATTTATCCTTAAGCGAACCATGTGCTAGTAAAGGGCCTACCATTGAGAAAGCCCAAAAAAGACATTTTCATTTCTTATGGTGAATAATCAATTGGTGGGCTTCAAAATGATCCTAATACCTATTGATTGCTCCCCAATATGCCCCTGGTTCCTTCTCAGTCATGCAAAGTTCATCAGGAAGAGGAGATGCCGTTTTATGCACACAGCTGTGATGATTCTTAAAAAACAGATCTTTTTCTTGGAAATAGTTGCCCCAAGAAGTAACATTCCAAGCTCAGTTGTTACTCTCTCTCTTTATCGTGTTATCCTTATGAGCCGCGCTGGAATATTGCGTGTTATCAAGAGAGATGGCCTCAATTCCTCCAGAGCGTGTCGCGACACCCATTCTGCAGAACTAAGCCGTTACTCAAATAACTATTAGGATAAAACATTATCAAAGGGAAAAGTAGTTTAGTCGGTTCAGCCTAGATGGGAGTGCTAAGGGAATAGGGAAAGCGCTTTGATGTGGTGTCAGTATCCCACATCGAAGGGATATACTGTTTGTCTATACTCCTTCCCGATATTTTTGTCTCAACCAGCTGATTGACTGTTGCTAGGTTAGCTTCTAAGACATAGGGAAAATCGAAGCACTTCAGCTACTTGGAGTTTGCTTTCCATGGAAATGTAACAATGTTTTTACCTGAAAAGTAATATCGATTGACAAGAGTAAAACAAGAGGAAAACTCGCATTTATGTCGGACGTAATGGTAATATATTAATGAATAATACATCAAACATAATTTCCGTATGTAATATAATATAATTCAAGTGAATCATTAAATCTTCTGCTACTTCAAGTACTGCAGTATTTTTAAGAGATATACGAAGTAAATATTAATTAATTTAGTAAAAGAATTAACATTACATTGAAAGAACATAGTAACATAGTGAGATAGATCTTCCAGTAGACCCTGAAATGTATCGCTTCTCTAATATCCATTATGTATTAACAATTTTAGATTCTCGTAATAATCACCGAATATGTTCATATATGTTAAAGGAAAGGAACGTTTCTAGAAGCAGTATACAAACGGAGTATTCCAGTAATATTTATAAAAATGTATAAATTACATAGGTGGTAAGCAAATTCATGTAGGTCTAAAATTGGGGAATATTTGCGAAAGAAATCCCAACTTATTAGGAGTTCAAAAAACGACATAAATTGGTTAGTTTACTAAGTAACAATAAGTATGCTATTACGTGAGTTTCACAGTAAAATTACACTTAATTCATGATAGTAATCATCATCATGTGGGGAACCGATAATTTGAGTGTGAAATAAAAAAGATTTGAATGAATGAATTCCGCAATTGTGTATGAAAAATCTGTATCGCTGAAAGGAATGAAAGATTCACTGCCGGAAATACCCTCGACCCATGTATTCGACCTTTGGATTACATGTAACCTAATCTGCAAATAGATTAGCTAAGGCTCTTCTTTCGTGAGTCGGAAAAGGTAACATGAGCAAGAACTGGGCCTCGCTCATAACGCAGCAAGACGAATGGCCTGCCGAAATGCCATGTCCTAGCGATTTTCCCCAAACGGAAACTAAAATTAACAGCGGATAATTGAACGAAATTTAGGCAATCGCGAGAAAAATATTTCAACGTCCGAAGTTTCGATAAATCAACAGCCGACCTCTGGTGGTGGAAAAATATGCACCGATTCGAATGACTTTGCAATATAAGGCAGAGCTCCCTCTATACAATCGACGCGATTTTGATTAGAGAGGCAGATTGCCAAATGACAAATGAAGTTCAAGGCGTCCAGGAAAGGGTTTACCATTGTCGATCATTTTCGGACGAGGTTGTATAGGGCGGAGAAAGAACCATTGAATTCGTCCACGTTGCTCCACTTTTCCGCCAGGTGGGGACTCCAATCAACGTGGAAGATGGAGGAGGAAATGGCAGGCAATGGCTTCTATTCTTTCACGACCAGCAAAAACTCTTTTGCGGCACGGTCGACCATAGAGAGGCGCTAAATTGGATTTTTCTATATCGGGTCGAAGCGTGCGCAGAGGCGGGGAGAAAAAATTAACGAGGGAAAATATAAATATGTACACAAACGGACGGAAGACTTTGTGGTTATTAAGTTGAGGTACGAAATCCGTGACCACTTCGCTTTTCTCTCCCGGGAGAAATTCGGATCGCTTCTTTTTTTTATTCCTCGGTGATAATGAATGAGAATAAATAACACCGCGATGTATGGTTGGTTGCGGTGAAGTGATCCGTCGAAACGAAATTTTTTAAGATCTTGGAAACTGGGAGAAGAGAAATGTTTGTGGCTGTATTTAGGACTTCGCCCCATTTGACGGGTATAGAGAAAATGGCGATTCTTACAATACGATGCATTAATTAGGGTGATATCTCGGTTAGCGAAGATTTATCGTTCTGGAATCAGCTTCGTTAGCTGTAACGCGATTATTCTGAATTGTAAATCTGAAATTGTAAATTATAGGTAAGACTGCCGGCCTATCGAGTTCTTGTGCAAGTAAACAAGAATAAGCTGAATCCAATATAATTCCGTCATTTTTTATTCTTCGTAAACGCATATATGAGCCAGAGTACACCAAAAATTCTTTAGTCATATCTGTATTTGTTAGGGGAGTGAAAAATCGAAATTCATTATTAGCCCACTCATTAGCAAGGCTACTTGTAAGCGGATTTATCAGTGTATTTTCTTTGAATCCAAGGTTTATATTTGATCACATTGTGCTTTCTTTATGGATAGAAGACGAAGATGATAGATTGAATTTTGTTTCATAAACTGTCAATGGATGTAACAGAATATGAAACTAATGTTTAAGGAATTAAGGAATGTTCACCATATCAATTCGTTACGGTCAAAGAATTTTATATTCACATGAAAGGAAAAGAATTCGTAACAAAGAAAGTAATCTTTAAAGTTTTTAATCTAACACAAATGGTAAAAATCCGTAATTCCACTAGGTTGCTAAATTCAAATAAAGAATAATATCGAAAAATGCACAACCTTGTTTTCAGAAGGACATCCTTAAGCAATGATACAATATCTATATTTTATTTTCTGAGACTTTTTTCCGGTATTTTGTCAAAGATCTTTATTCCACTTTTAATTTAAATTCATTCTTATATCCCAGATTCCACTCCGATCTTCACATTATTTTCTATATAGCATGAAACGATGAATTATTGAATCTTTAAAATTTATCACGAGAAGGAAGTCTGTAGTGGCCTACTGTGTTCTAAAGAACAGGTCGAAAGTAACCTACTCTCTTTACACATCAGCACTACTTGTTTATTTTTGAGCTTAGAACTTTTTAACTGCCTGAATTTACGAACCTGTATTTTACTCACAAGTCAATTAAAGGTTCGAATCGTAAATTCCGTGACGGATGAGAAGACTCTGAGGAGCACAAACCGTGAATATAATGAATATTAGCGTAACGAGCCATTTGAAGAAACGAAGTATTTGAAGCGAAAAATGATTTATCGCGGGAGTTTTCCCAGCATTTCATGGGTATCTGTATCGGTAATCGGTGGAAGTGCGCTAATTAGTTTAGGCTTTATTGAGCTCGGGGGGAGTAAATCAGTTTTAACGATCCATTGGAGTTAGAACTTCCTGGCATTTGCGCGAACGCAATCATATCTCGGTGTGGAATCGGCCCTCGAGGTCTCCGCAAGGCATCTGTCGCTCTAACGACGCTCTCGAGGCGCATTCAATGGAGGAATTAGAGTCACAAGGCCAAGAGCAAACGCTCATGAATGGAAGTACATTTGCTTTGCTCCACCATTAACACCTCCGCGGAAATTGCCATCCCTCTCACTTGCGACGTTTTTCAAAGCGGCACTTTTTTTCTCCGTTCCATGAGAAAACCTCTCTGAAAAGCGAATGTTTTTATTTCACTTAAACCGGGGAATGTTTTTCCGAGATTTTTCCCAAAAGTTACTTTTCTTTCCGCGAAACGCCAATTCGTTATATGTGGAATGCTAAGTAGGGAGATTATTCTATTGAATATTCATCCTCATCATTATGAATTATCGAGTGAGTTTTTAAACTTCTTTCAAACTTTTATTTTCTATTTATCACCAAAACACTCCTCGTTCATTTGCGATTCATCTCCTACTTTTTAGTGGAATGTATTCCTAAGATTATGTATCTACGGCTTATGCATTTGGTACGATTCCAAAAAGATGTGCAGAAGTGCCAAACACCTCATTTAAGTTTGCATATATTCTAGAAAATTTGTCATCTACAAGTGCGAGTATTCCACATGAGACCCTTTCTCCAGAAATCTCTATATTATTTATTTTTTACTACCCTATCCATCGACAGCCATGGTTGGTACCTTACATTGGATACTGTAAACTATGTGATCGCAAAAATGTCTTCCACTACAATCAGTAATGAAAATGTTAAGTAAATTCATCTCGCTAGAAGGAGAAAAAAGGAACTCGGCGGTCAATGAACTAAGAGACAAAGGTTCTCCAAGCCCCGAAAAGCGGCGACCGTCTAAGGGCGATTACCGGGAAACGGATAATCGTTTAGCGGTCCCAGTTCTTCAGAATCCCGATGTACATTTCGGAAACAATGCTTCCATCTTCATGGGGGGTCCAATGCTGAATGAGCAGAAAGAGTGGAATGTGAGGTATTTGTAACTGTTTGTCGTCACGACAAGCTCCTACCTTTGCGAATAGGTAAGAGCTTGGAAAGCTAATGATAGAGGGTTTTAAGTTCAAGACCACCTTCAGGCTGAGTTACTTTACAACGAGACTGTCTGAACGTTTCCTTCCGTCTGCAGTAGTTTAATCCAAAACCATTCATTTCTTAAATCAAATAATTATTTCATTGAATTATCATCACCGGTTTAACATTTAATAGGGAAATCAAATTATTTTATTCGATCCCTTAAATTTCCATTGGAAACCTTTCTTCTATATATATTTAACCTTACACACTATCAAATTTTAGGTACCCATTGAAAAATTTGAATGAGTCTGTTCAGTTAAAAAAAAAAATTAAGTACCAGTATAATCCATCCACTCTGCACCAAATGATAAATATTTATTCTAACCGTAATTGTGTGCCAATTATTGATAGTCTTTACGGAACATGCCTATATAAATTGAAATATTTCCGCAAATAATTATTGAACTCTCTGTGGATTTTATAACTCACAGCTGTCGAAAGTTTTATCAGCTACAGTTGGCAACTTTGCAATCTGATAATTTGCCTCACGCCTCCTATATACCAGAATAGCATTTTTATCCTAAATTGATGTATGCTCTCCGTAAATGAAGGAAAAGAAAATTTTAGTCACATTATGACAAATTACCTGAATTATTATCCTTGAGTGAATGCGGGCGAATGAATCGCATTCATACAAGGATAATAATTCAGTATGCATCCAAATCCAAACAAATCTGTATCGCAAATAGCGATTTTAATCATCAGCCAGTCAAGAAGCAGTTAAATAGTTTATCGTAAGGGTGCCCAATCTCTCACTCACGGACCATCTGCGTGTTCAATATCAGTATGCATATAAAATGTAAATGTATTATACAACTCTTCTACCTAGTCCGTGCGGACCGGTAGCTCTTTCCTGTAAGTTTCTTGCCGTTTGGGATCCTAATATTCGACAGGTTAAGAAAAGCTTTGATTAGAAAATGACAAACAAAATACTTTCCTGAGCGATTTTAGATGAATAGTTAATAAGTAGAACATGTAGAAGTATTATCTGCGGCACACAAGATAATATAATAGGAGATATTTATGCTCTCTGGATGAAAATTCTTGGTTTAGAGAGGAGCAGTAAAACTTGCGTCCTTTATGGGCGTTCAACGGAACTTATTCTTCTTTGCTTGAGATAATCAGGTTAATTATTGATTTCTTTTTTTACAGCCTCTAGTTTATTACGACAGTTAGAAATAAAATGTCAAATATTCTGACGCAGATTTCACACATACTGAAATCGTCTTCAAGACCTTTTTCACTGTAGAAATACTTGAATATTGTACGTCTCTCAAGTTCGCCCCGATGACGTCACGTGCTGTCTAATGGTTTAATACGCAACAGGATGATACACGATGAGAAAATGTTTCCATTATTGCGAAACAAATAAGAAGCTCTCTAATGAGTTTTCTCTGAAATTTCCCCAACACGTCACTCCATTCTTCTTTCTTCCTCCATTTAAATAGCTTATTTTTCCCTTATTCGACCTTATCTCGAATGTTGCTGCGAGATTTGGGCTTCACACGAGGTAGGTTTGGTCTCAGATTTAGAAATGGCCGAGCATAGAGCAGCTTGTTTCCTTACAGTAGATTTCAGGTTCGACAGTAGCGTTACCATGGTAGAATCCCTCGGTTGGAATTCGCGTCAAGAGAGAGGAAACGATTACCGAAAGAAACTTTTCGAAAAGTTGCTCTGTTCCGAACTTAGGGGCAAGGTGAATGAAATTTTGATTCCAGTAAGTAATGAGCGCGATCTCCGAGAGGCATCAACAAACCGTTATAATAATAATAATAATATTGGACTTTAGTTAGGGCGAGATTGAGGCTATAAAGTCTCTTCTTACATCTAACCCTTCCTCATATAAATTAAAAAAAGAGATATTTTGAAAAAACAGAACAGAGAAGAAGACTACTTTATGGATATAAAAACCTAAGCTAAGTACTTAGGAAAAAAATTTTCCACTGTAGGAAAACACCCTCAAGAAGGGGAGTGTGAAAAACCTGCGAAACCTACAGATAGGAAAACTAAGATTAGAGGTGAAATATGAAAAGAGATTTTGAAACACAAGAAGACATACCAAAAATATCATACAAAACAAAAAAAAAACAAATAGTTACATATATACATTAATAGTCGTTAAGGAGGAAATCGTAAGGACAGATAGTTCTTTCTGGTCGTTCTTCCCGCGGGCTACTAGAGAAGCTGATAGGGTCGATTAGTAAACGATGATGGTATCATTATACCCCCTGCCATACGCCACTAGCGGCTTGCGGGGTACCAATCTAAACCTAAAATCTAAATCTAGAGCAAGATAGGAATGTTAGTCTTGATAGACCCCCTGCCAATCTCCACCGGCAGCCTGCAGACTAATAATGTGCTACATTGAGGGAACGGAATTTTTCACTTGCTATTTTATATACGACAATTCTTTATATTTTCATCGGTTAAATAATACACTAAATAATACACTAGATAATTTACTAAATAATACATCAAATAATACACTAAATAATACACTAAATAATACACTAGATATGTAATACACTAAATAATACGCTAAATAATACACCAAATAATACACTAAATAATACACTAAATAATACACTAAGTAATACACTAAATAATACACTAAATAATACACCATATAATACACTAAATAATTCGCTAAATAATACACTAAATAATACACCATATAATACACTAAATAATACGCTAAATAATACACTAAATAATACGCTAAATAATACACCAAATAATACACTAAATAATACACTAAATAATACACTAAATAATACACTAAGTAATACACTAAATAATACACTAAATAATACACCATATAATACACTAAATAATACGCCAAATAATACACTAAATAATACGCTAAATAATACACCAAATAATACACTAAATAATACACTAAATAATACACTAAATAATACACTAAGTAATACACTAAATAATACACTAAATAATACACCATATAATACACTAAATAATTCGCTAAATAATACACTAAATAATACACCATATAATACACTAAATAATACGCTAAATAATACACTAAATAATACACTAAGTAATACACTAAATAATACACTAAATAGTACACTAAATAATACAATAAATAATAGACTGAATAATACACTAAATAACACACTAAATAATACAATAAATAATAACTAAATAATACACCAAATAATACACTAAATAATACAATAAATAATACGCTAAGTAATACACTAAATAATACACTAAATCATTTTCGCAGTGTTCTTTTGACTCGGAGACCCTTTCGCCAGAGGTCTCCACCATCGTGGCCTGATTGAACCGATCGCCTTCTTTGTCGCCGCCTTGGGATCCCGAGTTCGACTCCCATCCCCTTTCTCGGAGACGCATTGCCTCGAGGTGCGTCACGGTTTACTTATGTCTGGGTGGGGGCGGAGAGGGGCTAAAACGAAGGGGGAGGATTAGGGGCAGTTGGGATGGGAGAGTGTATACGGTGACAGGATTTAAAAGCAGGGGTGCACAACCTTTTCAGCAGGAAGCTACTTTCTAGAACGGTGTTCTTAACCACGGAAAAAGGGGTGCTTGATGAACGGGTGGAATTTATTGACGCGGGGGTATGCAGAGTAAGAGTCATTAGAGAGGGAAAAAACGGAGAAATTCCGAGTGCGGTTAATTTGAGTCGTGTTGAATTCGTCTTCCGTATCGCGTCCCCTTGTCTTTCGTGAAATCTCTCTATTATCCTCGCCTTAACTCTTTGTTCCGAATGGTTTTTTAATTGTGCGGGTTTCGCGTCTTAAATCTCGTTGTATTTTACGCTCTTTATCGCGTCTGGAAGTGTGCAGATATGTAATTTTTATGTAAATGTATACGGAGACGCATAGATCGGTATATAAATATGTATTAAAGTAAAATTTAGTTGTGTAGGTCTGGAATATGTATATTCTTCACCTTTCCTAATAGTACCCGATTTGTATTATGGAGATGGATTGCTGAACAACTGCAGAATTATCTTTGCTCATCAGGGAATCACTTAACAAAATTTATAAAAATCATTTGTTTGTTTTAAAAAATCAACTGGACGAGTAACCTTCCCATGAATTACTTTGCATTATTTTTTCGATTTTTCTTCATTTCAATATATTTATCTAATTTAATTTCCGCAAAACTTTGACGGTATTTCCTCTTAATGGAGGATATGCCATTCATAATATCACCATCGAATGGATCATATGTATTTTACCTAGTGTAATAGAACGTTTGCAGCAGCGTATAGAGTGAACTCGGCTATAGTATGGCAGAGTGAACTCTGCTATTGTATGGTAGAGTGAACTCTGCTATAGTATGGTACTCTAACAGAAAAACTTGGAGAAATAGAGAAAATCAATTGATGATGTAGCGCTGCTATGAAACCCGGGTCGGGTGGTACACAGTAATATTCTTGTGGTTTAATGATTGTTTTTCCCCATGCAGTTTTTTGCGTTACTAAATACCACCAAGTGAGGCCTAAATCTGTATTTCTATAATGTTCTCTGACACTATTTATTTTTTCATTTATTATATGATTTGAAGGAAATTTAAATTACAAAATTTAATACATGGAACCCTTTAATGTCCACCTACTTTAATTATAACTTTTATTTTGTTAGCTTCGATAGCTATTAGTTATTGGAGCTTAGACAGTCGCCATCTGAATTATTTACTCCATCTGAAAGTATATTCATCATGAGCTTTGAAATTCTTTCCATCTCCTCAAAACCGTAACCTTAATCAGTAATTGTTCCGCTTAGTGTGAGCATGTTTTTATCGTGTTTGCATGCCATTAAAGAGAGCTGAACGGTAGAAAAGGAAAACTTAGCGATGATTTATGTTCATCAAGCAAACCTCTTGCAAGAAAGAGTGCGCATTCCATGCTAATGCATTAAAGATGGATGTGATTGACCAATTACCCACCGTTTCATCCCGTGCATATTGTACTCGAGATTTCTACCCCCATCATCCTCGAGATGAAATTGAGAGCAAATATTAAGTGACTATTCTTTTCCGAGGAATGCGTAAGGTTTTGATTTTCATCTTTCTCAGAATCCAGTTTACTGTTATTAACTGTAATTTCGTGTTCCCAGCCATTTCTTTTCCGGGTGGTGAAATGGCTCACTCTAGCAGCGCATTTCCTATTCGTTGGTCAGTGGACAAGTGCTATGAAGAGATCTCAGCAAATAGAGGATTAGTACCCTTTTCTGTTCTCTTCCCCGCGTACCTGTTTAAAATATTTTTCAGCGCACTCGTGACTGGCTAAACGACGCTTGTTTGTTTAGCACGAGCTTTTCTTCTTCAGGAAGAGTACGTATCCTTTGGGGAAATCCGTAGGCAAGTGATTCCGGTAATATTCTTTTCGCATTGTTCTTTTCATAGAGTAAACGCTTACTCTTCCTCATACATTTCCCTACTCCGCTGGCGGAATGCAAGTAAATATGTAAAATGCGTACGAGTTTTCTTCCTCTTGTTCGTTACTTCATCCCGAAAATTTTCTATTCCCTCTGTACTTTTTCTTGATGTGATAACTGTGATATTTTATCAGGTAAATTTCTTTAATCTTTTACCAGTTATAGCACTTTCTTCCTCGTTTTTCCATCATTCCTAGTCTATGCCGCATCCAAGTCTCGAAGACCTCCAGTATTTTGATTATCTCCTTTCTAGGGTCCATGTTTCACACCGATAGCAATACACTTCAGACTAAAGGTTTTACCACTCTTTTTCCTATTCCTTTCTCAAGACTTCGAGACATCTACTAACTCTGTTTCCAGGAAACTTTCTTCGTGAGTGCTATTGTAGTATAGTAGTATAGCACCAAAGAGTGCAATAATAGCCTCTTTGGTGCATCTCCTATTCCAAGAATTAATTATACTCAAATGCGGTACTTTGCACCACTATTTCTTCGTCCACATTTATTTTTAACTCACGCAGCATCCCTTCCTTTTGTAAATCTCATTAATATTGCATTTCAGGTGTGCAATTTCTGATCCGAATCCCTTGTTGTATTATCGAGAGCATTGAATAGTTCTGCAAACTCCTTGAATAGATTATTAAAATGATTGACGATAGGATGTTAAAATAATCTCTTTCAGCCTGCAACTGAGAACATAATGGGTTGTGTATTATTCGCCAGGGAATTTCATTAAAGGCATCGTCAGTGAATGGTAATGATCATATCCATTATCTATTCAGAAGTCTCTAGATTTGCCACAGCAATCACTCTTAATCCGATGGTTAGTACTTCCTCATTCATTGCAAGGATGATCTATCTGGGTAAGAACGTGGGTAATAAATACTGTGGATGCCCCAGAAGTAGCTGCACTTCTGATATGAAGATTCCCTAATTAGTAGTGGCTTACTCATGCTGGAACTTTCAATCCTGATCAAATGTAAAACTGGGATGCTAATGCAGTGCGTGATATGCTCTAGAAGCAGTCTTTAGCAGAATTCATTAAGTTTTCTTTATTTCACACAAATTTCAAAAATTCAAAAACGTAATATTTGGCTGTAAGAAATCCAATCTTATAAGGTGTGTTCAAGAAGTAAGGTGACTTAACTCGTATAGTTTAATACGGTTGAGGAAAAAGATTCATCCACTTGATTTGTGATTTGATTTTTTCTGTTTCACTATCCAAATATTTTCTCTGGAGCATTAGCCTTTTGGAGGAATATAATTTTTTAAGTTATATAAAGAGTATATAATACTAAATGCAAGCATGTGCATCACTTTTCCGAAATTCTCGCAGGTGAATGCAGTTAATTTCTGTGACGAGCCATGTTATTTGGTATACATCGGTTATTGATTGGAATCCCCTTAATAATAGTATGGTACACTCATGGAAATGAAACACAAGAAGAATATTAAGAATAAATTTTAATACGAAGGCATACCGTACATAAATGCTGAATGTTTTATGCAGCGCTATTGCAAGTTTACTGTCGCATTTTCAGCAGCTGAGTATTTCATAAAAAACGATTTTAAGTCGACGCGGAAATACTTAATTTTATTACAAAAATATGCTTTACCAAAAAGTTGCTTCTTCAGATCCTTACCGTATATTTACAATCATCCGCCACTTCTTGATGCTTCTTTTTTATTTAATCTTAATGAAAACAACGCGGTTAAAGGTATAAATGATAACATACTCATAGTTATTTATGGATACATAGTTAATAAACGGGAGTTATATATTCGCGTATTTTAAATAGCTATTGATAAGGTTTGGCTGGATGAGGTTGGAGTCGCAGGACCAGGGCTGGAAGACGATGTTTTTCTCTCTTCTGGAAGTCCCTCCTTCAGTAGCCACTTCCATTTGGCAAGGAAGCGATCGTGTTCCCCGAGAAACACTGTGTCTGAAAGATGAATAATATCTTGTTTGTTAAAAAACAGAACAGCATTATTAAGCAAAATTTTTCTAAGCAAAATCTCCGAATTTTGTGATTAAATTCATTTTACCATCTATAAAATTATTTTCAATATGCATCAGCCATATAAGCCGATACCTGTTTGAAATATCAATTGTTTACTTTCTTGGATACTATTAAATATGTTTATGAAGATAGCAAAAGTTCAACCTTGAGAAAATTCTAGCACCTGTATTGGTATTTTTTAAATTGGTGATAGATTTTTAACAGTAAAATAACCCCACGATCACAATTTTTTCTTATTTGTGATTTCTATGAGGGAATATTTTTTAATCCGACCTGAAGGTCTTGCTAAATTTGTAAATAAGTACCTGCAATCTAATAGTTACATATAAGCCGAAAATGCAATGTACCACAATTTAATGACCAGAACATGAAGGCTGCTACTAAAAAATTAATTCTGGTTTTATTTATAAGTTACATTCCGATACTGTAATACTGAAAAAATACTACCCTTAACTCAATGCAGATTTCGAAAATTTATAACCATTTTATTCTTTGTGAACAATCATAACACTACTACGGTTGGTGTGACAAATTTGTATACATGTTAATAATTATTTATAAGTATATGAATCACCAGAGTAATTATTCAATTATGCTCACCTGTCTAATTATGTACTATTGAAACGTTCACAGTATGAATAACATATAGCGAGATACAGCACAAGTAATATCGCATAGATATATCCTCACTACACAACAGACGGAGGATATGGCCTAGTTATACAGTTCCATGCGTTTAATACATTAAATAACCTACCCGGCGATCCTCTAAATGTTCTAATTCTCAACAACGGCGAGCAAAATAGAAGTGGAAAAAAACCAAACATGCAATGGCCTTCTAAAAAATCAGTATTATTTCCTAGACGAGGCATAACTCTCCCCGAACAATATTGTGAAAGCAGACTTTCCCAGGACTTTTTCTTAGGGACCGCACCATGAGTATGCGCTCTGAAAGAAAATATTCCCGAACCAACTTCGATGGGTTTGATTTAGAGCTGGCGTATGTGGACTGCATATGGCAAAACACGAGTCACACCGGAATCATAACCTTCTGCTTGCGATTCGGTTAATGCCGCGGGAACACGCACTCACGGATGGACAGTTTTAACAAGGGACGGACTCGAAAATATTGCTTGTTCATTTCACAAACATGTCCTCCGCTCTCTCTCATATTATTTCCTCTTTTTCTCCATTCTTCGCCTCATCTCCCCTCCCCTTGCAATGCAACCAAATTGATCGTCCGTCGAGGAGGAAGAGTTCCTTTTATTTTTCGAGGGATGGTAATTAAAAATACGTATCCATATCTTGTAACCGTTAACGTGTGTGTTATGATAAATAATTTTTGAAACGTTTTCATTAATTAATATGCGAAGACAGTCTCGGTTCTTCGAAATAAAGTCGTAACCGATTCTTGGTCTCCTTCCTATCTGTGTTTTTCTCCTCCTCTTTTCGATAAATTTAATGGGCATTTTCTTGATGATTCATTTATCAGTACCGCAGATTTATCGCCTGTTTCCGTTATTTTACGACGGAGCTACTTCAAAAATTTATTGCGCTTATCATGTGCATAATGATATGTAGCCTATTTGCCGTTATTACACGAATTATTCCAATTTATATTATATTACACTCAGATTGTAATTGAATTATGAAGTACGTATTATTAATAATTTTACACATTGATTCGACGGATAGTTGAGATAAAAGAGAAACACATTACAAAATTTTACTAAAGACATCATATACGTATACATCATAAAGATAATTAATCTTAATGATATGCTTTATTATACGGACCATTAATTTACCCAAATGTGAAATCATAATTATGGCTAGCGAAACTAGTCGCTGAAAATAAACCTGTGGAAACTACAATGTTGTGTACTAAATTATCCTACATACGTGGCTGTTATAATTTACGTTTGCCTATAAACTGCACAAATTTCATTTCTACTCTTTATTATTCCTTTAGGGATTTTTCATTGAATTAGCCTTGTTTACGGATGTTTTTAATCCAATCTAAAGTAAGTCTTGTCTTTAAATGTAGAAATATAGAGGATTAAGGTATCGCAGAGAGAAAGTTGTCTAGGCGACAGTCCTGATATGACGTTATTTCATTAATAAATGGCGCATTACACAAATGCCACTTCCTCCTAGCTCATCACTTTCATCCTACCCATTTAATTCTTTCTTTATTTGTTATTACGCTCCTTCCAGCCTATTACTTTTATCCTATCCACATCATTCTTTACCTTCTATTGCTCTCTTATTTTCTTCGTCCGCTTTCCTCATTTTTCTCTCTTTATATCTCACTGCTTTAAAGAGACGAGGATACGTTGACACTTGTAAGTTATTTCTCCTCTCACCGCATATCTTCCGTCGTCCTTTTCTTGAGGCACTCTTAACTCGGCCACTGCCTCGCACTATCTCTATGCATATGTAAGCACTTCTCTCGAAAGCAAAACACGTCCCTAATCTCCGCGTTTCTTTCACATTTTATGCGCCAACAATTTTAGAGAGCGATACTTCGGCTTTTCAGTTCAGGAACTATCGTGTAAAATAAACGGCGAGCTACCTGTTTCGTGGGATTAAACTGAATCAAGAATGGGAAAGATCTACGACGGGGAATCGTTAAAGATATTTATTGATCGGCAACATCGATTGTGTGTACATTCTATTGCTATTCAGCCGTTTTGAATCAATTTTCTAAAAGAGTTATCTATAGAAACTCTCTAGAATTTAGAATCTTTATTGATCTAAGCAGTCGAAATATATCAGTTAGGTTTACGTTTCAGTTATATCAGACTTAGTATCGTACTCACAGGCTGTGATTCAAAGTATTTTAGCTTAGTTATGTACTGTGCACATAGCCACCAATACAGTTATCAAAATACATTAGTTTGTATTTCATGGTTAGCTATTGAAAACTGCTTGTTTATCCTTCGGATTTCAGAGAGAGGAGCTATAAAATTTTAACAAATTATTACTGAGAAATTATTTAGAGGTGGATTATACAGTAAATAGTGTTCTGATAATTTTTAGCGTGGCGTAAATTTTAATAGTTCTATCAGTAGTATTCATTTCTATGAAATAAAAGTCAATGAGATTTAATCATGCAGAGCATACGCTTAGCAAGTCTAAAGGATCGAAGTTAATGGTATTTCTTGCAAAGTTCTAACCAAATAAAAATTTTTTGTCGTAAAGGAAAATATATCGCGGGTATGCGGTCAATTCTTAACTTAAACTAGTGATACATGTGAGATTGTGGATAAATCATCATGAAATGTTTACCTGGTCTTAAATCTGGTGATTTGGTTTCTCCTTGTCCTTGACAAATTTTGTGGAGATTTCCCATTCTATTGAGGAAAGCGTGAGTGAAATATAAATTCTAAATTGGGAGCTTTGATAAGTAATCTTAAAATACGTTTAATATATCCACTACGATAAAGAATTAATGTGATAAAATAATACAAGCATGAAATTCTGAACATATTTCAGTGCAAATAGTAGCGTAGTCAGGTGTGTTGGTTAAGGAAGCTCATTCAACCCGTAAACATTTTCAAACAAAATTTATCTAAGACATTTTAATTTTTTATTTTGACGAGCAATCCCGTTAAATCCTTGTAGTGGCATTCAAACTCGATTCTTGATCTCTACCAAAGGTAACCTTTCATTTTGTTCTTTTCATATTAAACACTTCTAAAACATGATCGAACAGTTTTACTATATCATCATTTCGTACCCAATAAGAGATCCCCAAAAAGTTGTACGAACATTTTTAATCCTGACTTTAACGGCAAATAATTGATAGCACCGAATGTAAGCCATTAGGAAGGATTAATGGGCAGCATCGCACCTATCTCACAATGGAAGGTTGAATTATGCTAGCCTTTTCAAGGAATCACTCCCATAGAAACGGTTGAGAAGCGCAAGGCGTGACCGGCATTACTCCTTCAATATCTTCATTATCATCGTTTTGCGCGTATTTTTTTGTGGTGACATTCCCGAAGATAGGTTTCTACTGTCTGGATGATCGATTGATTCCGACTGGATGTGCTGAAAAGTTGCTGACGCATCCATTTTTAAAACGTGAGCCCAACGGCGGTGAATCGACGGCTGCTAATTTTGCAGAGGCACTCACGCCCACGATTTCTTCCTCTGCCTTATTGTGTTTCATATGTTATTGTTCAACTGACCTCAAAAGATTGCTCTTCTCAAAACAACACCGACAAGAATTTACATCACCGGGTCCTCAATCTATTTCTCCTTTGATTTCATACTCACTCCTTTACGGTTGAGTTTCCTACATCAATTTTTAACGTTTTCAGAACGAGTAGTAGAACCTCTTTAATACGACGTCAAATAAAGCGAAATATCATTTTAGTCTCGTTCCTGGTTAACGCTATAGTATTTTCTTCACAGTTCGAAATATTTGGGATCGTCTACTGTACAATTCTAAGTCCTTATTCATTTCGGCAACGTTTCTTTTAATTCGGAATCTATAAATATATTTCGTATTTACGCGAGTTGCTGCGTTTTAATTGCCATTTACCTACCTATTCCTCTCCGGCTATTACGCAGGATGCAGTATGTAAAAATTCAGAATGTTGTGTTAATTGTGATTAATGCGTTTTATTTCCAATCTCTTCATGCTTCAATGCAATCGTGTGAATCAACATTAATATTTACGAGTACGGAACTGACAAGTCATTTATTTTGTGAATTACATTCAGGTCTTGTTTTAAGCAACATCATTAAAAAAAACCTGGATGAGATTTTTCCGAAAAATACCATTTATCATAAACTCATTAATGAGTGATTTTATTTTGGGAAATGTAAAAGTATGTTATTATTGCAGGATCGCTCTAGATAAACTAAATGGTAATTTTATCTGTTCATTCTAATCCCTTTAATCCGAATGGCATTTTGTGTTTTCCTTGATTTCCAGAGATTTTAAGATTCTCAACGTTCTCGTCCAAATTCACAAAAAGTTTGGAGGGAATTAATGTCGACGGATATGAATTTTAATTTCTCCAAAATATATCAATGTGAAAATTAAAATTTCATAAAGTTTCAATTTTTTTAGCTTGAAGAGATGGAGTACCTCTTGCAAGTAGTATGCCTATGGACGAGCACGAAATAATCTTCTGTACATTAAATCCCTAGCTGGTTTTCTGCATACTTTAAGTCTTTCAATATTTGAGTTGTTTCCAGTACAACTATTGTTAATTCCGGCAAAGAAAGAGATTTGGAGTAAACTTTTCTGGAAGCATAGTGCGAGGAAAACTCAACGATAAAACATAAATAAGAAAATTGTACGACTCGAATTCTAATTGTGAGACTCGAACCCATGTCTTAATCGCCGGACAGGTTCTCTGTTATATGAGCTTAATCAATTATTTTCGAGCATAATATTAGAAAACGAAAATATTTCTAAACTACTGGCCTAACCTTGTGAAACGCTTTCTAATATATTCTAAAACAGTGATTCGTATTTTACACAGATTTTACTCTCACTACCGTTTGCAGAGCAGCTAAAGATGGCCGTCACGATGGAAACCGGTATATTAAATAAAACCTGCGAAAAAAGAATCGCTATTTTTGAGTTATTTTTTATGGAAGACACGCAGTCAGGAATGAAGTAGTTGTAGCAGTTGTTATTAAAGAGCATCTATGCTCATTTCGCACCAGTCAGGAATGAAATTTTCCTTTACGCTCATTCCATTACAAACGGCTTATAAAACTAACACTAGAGCAGAAATGTGATAATTGAAAATACGTACAAAACACTTCTGCTTTAGTTCTTAAGCGATTTCATCGAATAAATGGAGCGGGGTGGTGTCTTACTCATGAACCACCTTCGAAATGAGGTTTCGCTCCATTTACAATACTTTACATTTTGCATACTTTCTTTCTCACCTTTCATCGGAGCCCATTAAAAATCTTACTTAGATTTCCTCCACTAAACGATCCCGACGTGGAAGGTGTTTGTTTTCCGCTTTGGATTGCATTCCGACACGATTTCTTTCTCTCTTTTTTCGTATTCTCACGCCCTTCTTTCTCCGACCTTTCCGGCAAATTTTCATGCAAGTTCAAATTAAAAGAGTGCACTTCAAAAGAGAGGCGAATTCCGTTTTCGAAATCAAGAAACACGCCGCTTAATGAGGCTTCCGCTTCGTCTTGATGACCTTGGTCTTGAAAACAAAACCACTTTCTTTCATCCACGACATATTTGCATTCAATGGAGGAAGATTTGCCAACCGGGTTTCCTGAATCTCACGTAAGAAGAAACCTTTGGGGTAATTTGCGAAACGGTGTTACCGTTATTCGGATGTTTAAGCTGAAGAGCCAAGATAAATAGCAATTATTTCCTTTCCCTCGCGAAAGTATAGTTCACAATTCTTCTCGGAATCCCCTTCGACGTTTATTATCGCTGAATTGAGTAAAATTTTCCAGCTAATTGATCCGCGGAGGTCCCAATATCCCTGTCGAATTCTCAGTACGTGGAAATCCTTAAAATTCTCAGATTTCAATGGTTATCAGTTCTAAGGATGCTCATTTTTTGTTTGTGCGCTATTATTTTAATGTAGTGACCACGCAATCGACTTCCGTGCGGAAATAGAATCGAAGAAAAGAAAGTTGGAACAACACTGTTGACGAATTAGTGGTTTAAAACTCTCCAATAGTCGTTTGTGGGGCCTGCAGCTTCTAGGTACTGAAGAAACCGGGGAAGGCCGGGATTACGTTCTGTCGGTATTCTGGGCCTTCTCTGGTTCCTTCGTTGCCGCTGGTCCGACAAACGAATAACGAAATGTTTTCAACCTCTGATCTGATTCTGAGTTTAATAAAATTTATTGAACAAATCAACCGACAATGTAAGTACGACGAATAAGTCAAAACGAACAAGGCGACATTACAATTACGAAATATAAATTTCGCTGCAGATTAATTAATTAATAGCAGCGATTATTTACAGGAATCAAGGAAAATGTGTTTCTTTCACATCAAGTATGTGGTCTCTCTTGTGGTTAAAGCGCGACTGATATTATTGTGACAATTTTATGACTCAGATCACCTAAAATAGTGTATATAATGAAATTAGGAGGAATTTCCTGATTTTATTTGAGTTACGTAGTACTCATATTTAGAGAATGAGAAAATATTTAGAAATTGATCTAAAATAGAGTTAAGAATCAAGGAATACAATTTAAAATTTCTATCTCAGATAGAAGTTTGAATGAATGAAGTTTGTCCTTCACTCAAGAAATTTATCATGAATAGGTTGCGCGCAGTAACTCTTAAAATTAAATTGCGGAATGCATTTTCTCGATCGTAATGTATTAGAGCACTGCATTTTACGATAGATAAATAATCCGATTAGATACTGCGTTCTTCTTTGCTTCTCTGGCCGCGAACAGCAAGGCGTGGAAATTTATACCTCAGATAAAAGAATGATTGATATATTTATGGCCTTGCCATTTCACATCTCTTTGAGAGTCATTCAGTAACTTCCAGTTAGTCAATATCGTATAAACTATTTGAACGTGACAAAACTAATGATCATCGCCCATTCCAATACGTAAGATGAGGCAATATAGCCCGATGACAATCTTCTGTTATCAAGCCAAATATTGGATCTGGTTGACGGTTTCGCAATCGAATTGCTACCACACGTGGCAATGCGCTTATATAAAATACGGAGCTTCAATAAATTGTCGCGTACGACTTATTAGTGGCACAGAGTTCTAGCTTTATACTCTCGTAGCAAAAACAAATCTTAAACTTTAATCAGAACCTTAGCAAGGCATTAGTGGCTCATTTTCTTTTCATTATGCAGACATCTGCGTTTGGTGTGGGTGTCTTTGTTTGATTTGGCTGACATATGTACTATGGTGCCCATAGTTTCCTCTCGTACAACTAAAATCTTTTCATGGATTGATTTAGCCATTACTAGGACCATTATTACCAATTTTTGAACCGATTGAAATAACTGCATGTTTATCTACGTGTGTAGACTTGTAGTTTTCAAAATATTTTACACATTTACCCCCTCAAGACATGGGTAAGCCAAGCTATAGTATATACCCCTTGGCACATTGAAGTTTTAGCCAAAATTTTCGTCGATGATGGTTATGCTTTTTTCACTGCTTAGTCACGAATATCATTTCATGAATATAAATTTTCTTTTCTTCCGTTCTCACATATTATAAATACTGACTTACTATTTTGGAACTAGCACAAGAATATTTTGATGTTCTGAGGTTTTATATTCTCAGTGAGAAGATGACTATGAGTCCGAAGTAAATATATAATTGAAGGAAAAATTTTATCAAGCTCAAATTATATCGCTATTTTTACTGTAAAATGATATTTTGGTCAATTTTACGAATTAATTTTTATAATAGGACCAACTGAAACCGAACCTCTCGCTTGATATGTCATCAGCATTTCCTAGGTCTGTAATATGGAGGAGACATCCTAGCAGAAAGCACGCAATGATGTTGAAGAATGAAATTATGGGGTGAATTACGGACGTTTTTATCCTCAGAATTAATTGCACAGCCCCTACACAGTATGCATGGGCCATGACCGCAGTGCTGGGTTTAACCGAATCCAAAACTTTGTTATAAAATAATAATTTTCTGAAAGAA
The DNA here is from genome assembly GCA_036926295.1 of Pachydiplax longipennis. NCBI lineage: Eukaryota > Metazoa > Arthropoda > Insecta > Odonata > Libellulidae > Pachydiplax > Pachydiplax longipennis. The sequence continues at coordinate 36,872,948 of JAVFKF010000009.1, read as the reverse complement.
ATCGTCGGTAGATAATGCTTCTAAATGTTACCGGTTCCACTTGGTAAACGTAGTCACTGATAATGACTGACTTCTTTTAGCTGTTGATGTTAAGATAAATTTTGGGGTCACGGGGTACATTCCCTTTATCACCACGGAAAGATTTTAACTTCCGTGGATTCATTCCCGTTCACTTTAAAAAACAGAATTTTGACTCAATAAGAACGTGAAAATCAATTTCCAAGATCGGCCTTGCTTTGAAGTGAAACTGCGAGCGGTCAGGTAGCCTTTGCTTACGAAAATGTAGCGCACGAGTTTTCTTTCGCAAGATACTTTGAGGTACGTGATGTGCCATTATGCCAAACAATGAAGGCACCACTCAACGGGGTAAAAATACATCTCAAGCAATTTTTCACACTCACCCCCATGGCCCCTCCCATCCGACACGAACTTTGCGGAAGGCTCGAGTCGTGAGAAAACAAATGAATTTGCATTTGCCGAGTGAGTTTTCTCACGGCCAATCCCAGATTGTATTATTTCGAGCAGGGTTTTTTTTGTGCCGAAGAAAATCCGCCTTACGGTAAAATTTGAAGAACTTCCTAACGCTCTACTGTCGTTTTACATACATAGGATTCGTAATTTTTTTACCGCAAACAAATATTTCGAAATTAAAAAGTTACCTAAGGAACAAATTTCTAAGAAATAGTGTTCGTCTCAGTATTATTTTCAAGAGCTATTTCATATAATTTTGTGACAGCCTTAACTTTTGGCCATTTAATTCATTTAAACCTATAATGATAAAGCTTTCTCATTACGGAGTGTCCTTTTCTTATAGTTGGTTTACTTCTGCTTTAGTGGTAATGGAAATAATAAGCTATCGGACGCAATAATCTAACAATTTGAGACATATGTGTAATCCGAATAATTTATTGAATATATAGCGATAGTACTTTTCGCTAATTGTACTAAATTTATTCATTAATTTATCCGATTTATAATAAAAGAAGAAATTATTGCTAAAAACTTGAGTTTAGCTTTAGATACCATTCGAATTTTTCTTATTTGAAATAAATACGATGGTCGATCCTTACTTTCGTATAAGACACTTCTTTTACTTTGATGAATTAAATGCTGTTCGAGATGCACAAGGTCTTAATGATACCTTTTAGTAAAACAACTCAATTAGAGCGTGCAATAGAGTAAGAAAAAGGCAGTTGTACACGAACGCAAAAAGAGATTTATACGTTAAAGTAAAAAGACATACATTTCTCTGAAAATGGAATTAATAGCTTGTTTCTAAACGTTTAAATGGAAATTAAAATGGGATTCCGGATTCTTGATACCGCGGGTAAAAGGTTTCTCGTGTACTCTTGCAATTATCGGATCTTCTATTTTGTCTATTTGCTATCCACGTTAAACGCTTTAGTGGGTCAGGAGGACAAAGAAGACGGCGGAATCGAAATATTTATAATCTCTTCCGAAAAAATTCCCCAGAACAGAACGAGTGAAATCACGTCTGAGGAGGGCTCCGAAGCAAAGCGCATTTCGTTTCACTCGAATAGACAGCGGTTTTTTGCGTCGCCATTTGGAGGATGCGTCCGTAATATTTTGATGAATGACTTCACGGCTATAAGGAAGGAGTATTTGGTAATGGGATGGATTACCCTTTTGTTAAAGTTTGTCTCATGGAAAAGCATTTATGCTATAAATAGCGAATTGCTTCAAAATCATATGCCCAGTTATTTTCATACTATATGCCAACCTTTGCCCGTCGATTTAGTATCAGTAACAGGTGTTTTCTGAATCGCTGCACCAGAAGTCTCATTCTGGTAATGTTTGTAATTAACATCTTAAATCTATACCTCATCCTTGCATTTGGGGAAAATGAGTAAAAATATTTTTGGGTCTTCATTCAAGAGGTAGCACTAATTATTAACCCGTAACATAAGTAAAATATAGGGGATTTTTCTTAAATATCGCTCATCATGAAAGATTATTTTTAAAGTTTTTCATTTTAATTTCACTTGTATACTTCGGCAGAATGAACGTTTGAATATTATCTATGCACGCAAAATGCATGATTCGACTTAAGGATCAACGTGAGTGAAAATAATTATCATTTAGATACGTTCAAGTTGCGCTGTTTAAGGGTTATTATAGTGAAACACATACCTACATTTAAGTTCTGTAATAAGACTACCGTAGAGAAATTCCCGGAATTATAAACTATAAATTTATGTATACTTAAACTGTATTATATACTTATACTACGGTATATTTAAACGTCATATAGTGAAATGGAATTTACATTATATTTACTATATCTAAGAGAATTCCACGAAAAATTATCTTCCTAAAAGCTTTAATACCTCACTTTATCGTGCATTTCTCCGCTTTAAGCAGACCCATTCATTCGCATTCTACTCATTTTAAATTAATCTCTAATATTAATGTAACGGGTGAAAGCTACGATGTTCTCATATAAATTACCCCTCTCCTGACAAGAAAATGAAATAATTTCAACATTTAACCTCGCCGGTGAAGGTTCTCCGTCCACATATTTTCATAAAATATCATCTTTACGTTTTACCACTATTAATTTTAAATAATAGCCTCCTTCAAAGTATTACATTTTCATGTGATATTTTCATTGTTTTCCTGTGATAATTTGATGGAGCATTTTTTTTACGCAACATGCCAGGGAGAGCTAATAATACTCAATTTACAAAGGGAATGAGAAAATTAGTTATTGGTTATTAAGCCTAGGATAACGTAAGCTATCTTAGTGGCATTCTAATAGCTTATTGTAAGAAATTTGTTACGAAGTTTTAAGCGAAAATCATTATCATAATTTGAAACGGACTCTAAATTCACGGAGTAATGAAAATTCAATTCATGAAAAACTAAACGTAAAAGAGACTGTTTTTATAAATCAGTTGCTAGCGCCAGTCTCTTCCGATGTTAAGTAAAATTAATATTTAATTAATATTTCATAATCTATCTTTAAAAAATTTGGTATCTATTCATATAGAAACGCGGCGAAAGTCAGCTTCTCTTTTGATCTACCAAGAGATATACTCATCTATTTAGCAACTTTTATGTCCTCATTTCATTGGTCATAGCAATGAACTGAGCCTTAATAAACCTTAAACTCCATTGGTTAACCAATCTATTTTGCTGAATCTCATTTTCCGCGTATGCAGTCATTTCTTGTATCTCACTCAGGAATACGTGAATCATCATGCATCATACATTCATCAAAGTTTTGTCCAAACAAATGCGGAAAGGGAAATTGCTCGTAAACTCCTAGTTTTTTTCTCTTCCTTCTTCTCTTAGTGTTTACTTTTCTTGATGGCGCAATCCTGCGAAGTCCTATATTTGGATTCAATTTCAATAAGAATGGAGCGAACTGTCTTTCCTAACATTTTCCCAAACGCGTACCACGGAATACAGGACTTTAATTCAAAAATTAGATTAAGACTTAACCACGAATGTTTACAGATTTTCCACCCGCAACCCCAAATAACTTGAAGGCTATCGATGGAATTTCAAAAGTAACAGTCATCGTGACAATTTTTCCTGACGATTCTTCTCAAACGGATGGAAATCTCACTTTTCTCCATCTTTTTGCTCCCAAGTTTACAAACATGATTATTCAAACACCTATGATATTATGTAAACCATCAGAGAATAAAAAATGAATGTAAATTTCTTCTGATTGTGATGACAAAACTCAACGTCTTGGGGCATTTTACACAATTTCTCAGTAATTTTAAAGATAAATATAATTCACGTGTAATATCTAAACAAAAAGGAAAAATTGTCAATGGAAGTAATTCATATGACTTCACATTGTGTATATCATGGCCAGTGGAAGGGGTTGTTAACAACGAACATTTGAGTTAATTCTTTTAGCTTTTTGTTATTGTGTATTACGTGGAAAGAATGAGTCCTTAAAACGGCTTATTCTAGCATCCATTTCTCTCATTTACGCTCATCTTGATGGATCAGCCGAAGTAGCAGCGAATCGCATAATACCGATTACATCCCCTGTAAATGCGCTATCTCTGAATTTGTCAAACAATCGTAAATTAGCTTCTAATCTCCTTTCTTTAAAGGATTCCTAACTTGTGTCCGAGAGCATCGTCGTAACCCTTGCCTTTTTATCGTAGCATTTTTGAACAAAACGTATCTCTTTGTGCACTTTTTTTGAGTTTACGGATATTCGTTTCATCTGCTGGATCCCATATACCTCATAAGTGGAAATTTCAAAATTTAAATTATACTTCTTCAACCAAAAGATGATCGACCTATTCTTGACCTGTCTCCAAATCTTTCCTCAAATCAGTTGTAGTGAGCCCCTTGCCTTACAATTTTAGCGATTACCTCGGAGTCTCCGAGTGCGTTTGAGGAACTCACCTATGTGCTTCGACAGGAACTGAAGAATAAGTCGCGAGTTGAGGGATGAGACGAGTGTTGAGGGTGCGAGCGACTGTCGTCCGACGACAAGACCAAATGGCCATCCGATGAAATAGGCCGAGTCTGCTTGATCTTCGTGGATTGCGTGCCTGTGATAAAAGCAATGGATTTTTATTAGTATTTCTTGGCATAAATGCGAGAAATAGTGGCATGTGCGATACATGGTATATCCTAACTGGAAACTGAGAGTACGAAGAATCTATAGAATGTTAAAGGTGATATGGAAAGAAGATTATCAAAGGAAGGGCTCTTAAGAACGAGAGAAAACGTGAAGCCATGTAAATGCAACCATGTAAACGCTGATGAAGAGAAGAATACAATTAATTTACATGATCTAAGACATGTAAGGATCCTCCGCACAGAACCACAAGTTGCAGTGTAGGAGAAGAGCGGAAAAAGAGGACCTCTACAATAGAGCATAGGATAAGTGAAGGAGATGATAAAGATAATTCAAATCGTATCTGAATATGTATCTGAAATTGGATCAGGAAGTTCTAGTTTTCAAGAAGTCAGGTTATAGCTTAAATATTCACGTCATGTCCTAGGAAAATTACTTGTTCCTAAAATGTAGGAGTGAATTCAATCAATTAATTTCTGGATACTTGCTCTATTCTTTGTATCAATAATAAATGCTTAAAGTTAACTGTACCCATAATCCGTGAGTACATACATCAGCGACTTCACTTTAACCACATTAAATTTTATTTTATGAATACCGTTAAATAGATTGAAGTCTTAATTTATATTACACTCCTAATAAGTGTGATTATAAAAATAGATATTTCGGGTATAATAATCCTAATGAAAAACTTCAGTTATTCGTCCATTAATTTCTTTTCCTTTATGGTAAATGTTCAATATTTAATATTCCTCTATCTCTTTAATCATTTAGGACATTCAAACTAATATTTTCAAATTTTAGAAATTGTTTACTATAATATTTTGTCTCTTTCACATCGAAAATAGAATCTGTGTTTAATACAATCAAACATCATTTGAAAATACCGTATCGTGACGACTCTTCGCTCGGGACTAGCAGTTCCTTCAATCACTGCATCTTCTCCAGTGGCGCCAGCAAGCAATCGACGCATCTCTTCCAAGTTATACCCTGTCTGGAAGTACTGCATGTTGATAAATAAGAGAGGTTGGGACGGAAGACGTAGTGGTAGGTCTTCAACCCTTTTCACTGGATACATCCATGCGTCAAGGGCAATGCCCACTCTGTTTTCAGGGAAAGGCGGCATTATCATGGCATCGCCAAAGGAGAAAAGAGATGCATATGAAAATATTAGCAACATTTTCCTGATAAAATACGTATATATGTCGTAATCAATCACTGATTTCAACAGTAAATAAATCGATATTTTCTCACTGCCAATATCTATCAAATATGAGCCCCTGATACCAAATTATTGGTTTTTATTATTAACTATAATTCAACGCCAGTTAGGAATTAAATGACTGTTCTCCTCTCGATTCGTTTAATCTTACGTAATATTACGTAGTGTCCATTATGGAATATAATTAAAATAAATGTACTCGTAAAAGTGTGTTAGTAAAATGTTTCCTTGAGTGAGTAACAAACCATCTCGTTTGTGACATAAAATAGGGATTGAGAATGAAAAAAATAGCGACAATAACAATGAACGAATGTTAACAATGAACAAAGATTAGGAAGTATTTTATTCCCGAACATTCTTCGACGTATTTAAATGTTTCAAATGTTTCACGGAGTCACGTTTCTTATAGCAAAATTAAAAACACGAGAATAACGAGGCGATAATGTGAAAAGAAATGAGAACTGCAATACTCAACTTTAAACATCTGAAATCTATTAAAAAACGAATGAAATTTCTCGGTTCAAATTGCTTTTTTATAGACCCAAAGTCAAATTTAAATCTATTGTTAAGTTTGCGAAAACAATATCTTTTAAGTTGACCGTATATACTACTACAATGACGATGCCAATCAAGGACGTAAATTTGTGAAAGCTATTGGAAACTTATGGCATCATATGACTCATACTAAAATTGCTTTCTATAAATTTTTGCATGAACATAAGGACTCTACCACGAGCTCTACTTCTGAGAAGTTGAAAAGAAGCGCTACGAGAGAGCGTTAGGTTCTTCTTTAACCCGTTGATGGCGCTACCTTACCTGAGTCTTGGATCTTTGGCTAGTGAGAGTAGTGTGGTGGCGCCGCCGAAAGAGTGGCCGATAATCACAGCTTTGGAAAAGTCGAGCCTTCCCTGCAATTGGAATTTCAAATTATTTTAATAATTTAGCTAATAATTAGTAATCTGTTACTCCCAGGGTTATTAAGTTTCTTTATTCCTATGCTCTTGAATGCCGTGATATTTACTCACTGAATTTTTCAGATAATCATTAATTAGAGTGGATTTTTATTATGTGAGTTTTCTCAGAAAAGCCGCAAGGAGTAGTAAACGAGAAAATGTTAATAGACTATGGCATGTAAGGTTTTTTGCAAAAAGTTTTTCATGATGTTGTGAGGATATCTCACTATGAAGAATACAGTGCATGTTGAATATGAAGTCTTAAAATGTGTGAATTTGATTTGAAATCTGTTTTTCTCACCAACTCTCGATTAAGTTCATAATTTCCTTCATTACAAACGTTTATTTAAAGAAAGTGTTGAGATATTTTAGAGATTTAGTATTCCACTATTTTGACATATGTCTTCAGCTCCAAAAACCATGCTTTTCCACTCTCCCTTTAATTTTCGGTTTTAATTTTAAACATCCATTCATCTGAATTATTTACCGTTACGATTTGCATTCATTTAAAAGCTACATCCATCATTTCGTTACTATACTACAAATAAGCATTTCAATGTTTCCTATAAGAGTCTTTTACATTTCCAAGCTTTACAACGAGATTCAAGCATAATGTTATAATGAGAGTTAATATTTTATATTTTTTAAATACATTAAAATTATTAATAGCTGATATATAAACGGAATTTCAATTATCATATATTATATTTTATTGCATGAAGAAGTCAATTACTTTACAACTTTTCAGAGTTTTTTGATAGAAAGGAACAGTGAATGCATACCAGATAAAATTAGATGAAGGTTACCGCCAGCTCGATACAGTGCATTTTCATCATTGCAGTGCATCGTTTTTATTTCCTTCATAGATTTTAAATGCATTCCTACATTTTATAAACCACGACCAATAGAAAAGATAAGTTAATCATAGCATGTTAAATTAATAACCGATTAAAAATAAATTATAGTATTCGGATAGCTTAGATATTGTGGTATTATTCATAACCTTACAGTTTTAGCGGACTTTTATCTAGGGTGACCCTCTTGTAACTGAAAAATGACATACCTCTTAGGTATTTTTTGTATAGATTCTATGTTCAATTCTTTGTAACTTACCTCGAAATCTTTGAGCGAGAAAGAAGGATCGAGGAGATTGTGAACAGGACGGCCTTCATTGATATCCTCGAGCAGATCGACAGCACGACGGATCTCAGCGCTTCTCATGTGAGCCTTTTGGTATTTGTGGGGAAAAGATTAGTAGGAATATCATTTAGATTAAATGCAGATGCTTCACACAAAAGAGAAACTTCGATGAATGTTCCATTGAAATAATCAATGTGAAAGGATGGTATGGTAGTTGGTAGTTTTGTTCAAATCTGAAGAGAGATATTTACTAGGTTAATTTTGAAAAAGCGGAAGATCTTCCATTCATGAATGAATAATGCTGCGAGAATTTTAATGCCCTTGGAATTTAGTGAAGCGAAATTGGACTTCATGAACATTTCAATCACATATCTGCATTGAAAAGTTATGATAAAGATGATAATATCGTATACGATTCGTAAATTATTATAATGATTGACATTTACTAGGTTTAAGCATAATGTTTTGCTCATTATAAAAAATTAAATGATCATAAATAATTATAACGAAAATTTGAGAAAGAATTTTTCTTGAAGAAATAATAATTTTATCAATCATCTGCAAAATTGGAATGCATCTAAAGGTAAAGAAAGAGCGTCTAGGGGCTATTCCTCCGTGAAGAGTTTACGATTTTGTGGAAAAGAATGAATGCTAGAGGACAAGCGCAGTTTTCAGGCTTACCTGTCTGTTCCTCAAAACGTATTCCTTCTTTCTCAACTTCCAGAATTCAATGTATTCTTTCCTCATGTCCCCCGAAGGCTCAGGAACCATATAGTATGTTGCGCACGCTGTGTGATCCCTTATGAAAAGAAATTTCAGTTACGGAGGTCAGCATGGAATGGAGAAAAATATATTGTTTTAAATCATCTCTCTGAAACTGAAATGATTATAAAATCTGCAAAGTAAAGCGTTCTTTTTTTAAGTTCAATCACGAAAGAGATCCTTTTGCAGTATCAAATAAATATACAATTCATAGATGATGAATGGTAGACAATAATATTACAATGGATTGTGACGCAACGATAGAAGTTCATAATAGTGAATGCATATTTCTCTTTGTAAATGAAGGTTGCTCGTGGATACAACATTGTTATCTTTATTAATGTGTTAGTGTTATTGTATACATGTTAGATTTTTCAAAGCGATGTTAGTTGCAATGCTAGAAACACTTATCCTTGAATTAAAGATGATCAACAAATGAACGGGAGGGCACTTATTTACGGCACTAGGGATTCTATTATGAGAAATATATTTCGTGTGTAAAACTCAAATATGAAGTTAGAGATTTGAAGATGTTTTCGAGGAAAAAATCCACCGGATGAGGTTTCAGGCCTTTAGGACTTTAGAAGCGCATTTATGATATACTATTTCCTACAAAAAGCGAATGCGTTTCGTGCAAAATACAAGTTAGAAAAGACAGATTTATGGACACACATCGGTATAGTGAAAGGATGAATGTATTCAAGAAGGAATATTTACAATCAATATATGCTACAAGCAGGTAAGAGCTAGAGGTTATTACTAATGAGTATCAAGCTATACGATCAAATTTATCATCAGTTCATTAACCAATATAGGCCTAAGGTTGAAAAATTTGAGTTCGTGCATGAAATTTACATATGCTGCGCAGAGAAAGATAGGAACAAGAATGTGGAGAGAAAAAATGTATTACATTCCGATCCAATAATGGAACGCGGAATCATTGAAATAACGGTTGTATTGAATACAGCTACCCTTTTATACGATAAAATGTAGCTTAATTCCTTTATTTCATTGGATATTGTGAATTGATTCTGGAAAGTGGATACAGCTATAGCTGATTATGCTCTGCTGCAGAAAACATAATTTGTAATAGTGTGTAACAGGAATAACCCTTCTTGATTAAGTTCATATTATTCAAATGTCGACCTTTCTCTTCTGCGCTTATATATGTATATCTCCTAAGTGAAATGTCTTTTCCCATAGGGATTTTCTATTCAAGCATAATCTGATTAAGTTTCAGACCGGTGATACCTCTTACTCGAAACAGGAACATCACAACGAAAAACCTTTAGTGACTTTAGTATCTTACATATTAATATATCGTAAATAAAATTCCGAATCGTAAAAAGACCTTTCGATTATAAATTATATGAATACGTTAATATACGCTCTAGCGCTACCGTTTCGTCCCCAAGGTCCCGATTTCGAATCCCGGCTGATCGGATTTTTCTGGTCAGATAATGGTTGTGTGTTCGTCCACAGTTACTGTTGCCCTGGTTAAGAACCTCCTGATGAGCTCTGGCTCAGGAGGACTTAAACTAATTTCAGTGGCAATAGCAGCAGAGTAGCAAAGAAAAAAATGTCTTTAGCGGTGTTTGGTCAGCGTTGAGCTAAAGCTCATGCAGCATGCGTTACCCACAATATCTGCTTCTATTCAACCATGATAGCATATGGCATGCCTAGTTGCGTCAGAGCCTGAAATCAAGCAGTTAGTTTAAATAGGCGGAGTTTTTTGTCCTCCCAATTGAGAGACCTGTGTTCGACTGCCGCCACAACGAAACCCCGTGAAGCCAATTCTAGACAAATGGTAGAATAGGAAAATCTGCAGGCCCCCAATCCGTGGGAGAGGAAGGCCACTGGAAAAGTCTTCAGATACGGCGGTCGCTTCTTCAACTCTTCTTCACTCAACTGTACACTCCCAGAGGGCGCTGTGGCCTCCAATGGAGTGGCGCCCCACACCGCTGGTATGCGCATCCTCCCTGCAAATTATGTAACTTTTATAATCTCATCATTCATCACACCATCTCAACATTCCCTTCAGATGCGTTCCCGACAGCCACGCGAATGTTGAAGTCCACGTACAAGTAATTTACGCAGATTGCAATATCCCAGTCTAATAGAATTCGTTCTTTCAGTCGTGGTGTTGCTCTTATATTTGAAACTAGCGTTTTTAATAACAGTGTGATCTGATGAAATTATTACTCCCGTGGAAACTGGTTTCAGATGATAAAAAGCTATTTTGAAGTAAGATTATATAATTGTTATATTTGGGGTTGAAAATTTCCTTTAAGATATCCACCAATTTGAAGCAATATATATCATGTACGTACATACTAAGATTCATAATTTTTTAAATGTTCAAAGTTAATGCACATTCTTAAATTCTTCAACTCGAAGACGTTGAGTTCAGTGATTGGAGGTACTAGTATGCTTTCCCCTCCCACACTCATTTCATACATGGTGGAATTTATTACCCAGTCACACCAACAGTAATGGATATAACAACAAATTATCCAATTTTGATTTTTAATTTCTATATAACTTGATCATCAAACAGACACTAGCACTGTACTACCAAAGTTATTTCCAAACATTATACCCTCTTTTGAATGTTACAACTACTACATATCGAGTTTATTTTATTCTTTTAATAGACACTTGATGACTGACTTCAATTAACGAATAAATTAATGTGGTGCATATATTTGCTAGTTGATCGTATATAGAAGTTCTTAATTAAAATAGAAATCTTTAGTTATCTCATAGCCACACTATAAAACATACAATAAATTATAATTGGGAACGATACCAGTACATCAGTGTGCTATAAGGCTAAAGTAGAAATGTTATTTTTGTTTATATTTCTTAAAAGCACTTTCAGTTACCTGAAAGTCGAACTTTAGGAATTTTCCAGTGAAGGGTGCAGGCCGAGTAAAGTAGAAATAAATATTTAAAAGTGGTAGAGAGGAATTCCCTTCTTTTATGGCATTCATTAGAATCTCCCACCGTTTAGCACGCAAAAAACAGCGGCTAGTTTCATCCAGTGTGTGTACAACGTAAATTCCACGTGTTGTTATTGTCAACTCGTCATCTTAACTATTCCTTGTATGTCCTATTCGTTTGCAGGACATCTTCCATAGACAAAAGGCACGTATCTTCTCTATTGTTGTCGTAGCTTTGACTGAGATATTCCACGCCTGATAAATTTAAATCGATAATGCGAACCAAATCTCGTTCTTCCTCGAGGTAGCTATTTGCAGGAAGAAAGAACGAGGGTGCGCATCAAAAATAGAGCGAATATTTTGAAATGAATCTATTTCAATGTTTAATACCTCTATTTGCTATACATGAGGAATTGACGGTGATAATTTTCAGATTTCACCTACTAATCTTTACGGAAATATGGCTGAGGTCTGTTCAGCCCGCTTCAAGGTTTTCGTAATATTCCAATATCCATCTATCAGCAGAGTCTATCACAACAGTTCATATCGCACATGTAATCTACTGATAAAGATATGAAAATGTAATTAGCTTTGGGAATGCCAGGTTTTCATATCGGGAAGTAATCGAATTGGATTTATTTCGTAATTAACGAATTCAGAGTTTTCTGTAATTCATAGTGGAACCTGATTTCTTATACTTCCACGATTTTTGTTTATAGATTTTTTGAACTTGAGTTGAGTGAATGTTTTCGAGTGATGTAAGGTTGAATAAAATTTTTCACATTCTAAATTAAATTTGTAAATTTCGCTCTGTAGAGTGGAAAAGAAAATTGTTAGCAGCTATGAATAGAAATATCCTCGAGGAATTTGACTGAAGAGAATAAGTATATCGGGACTGGGACTAATTCTTGGATTTTATCAGGCTCGCTATACGTCTGGCTATTTCTTTTACGTTTTGCATGTAGAATGTTTATTAGAGCTTATATAATGCATTACATTACAAAACACTTTGATTCTAATAATTTATTATATCCTGACCTATATTTTTATATTTATACATCAATATATTGATATATAATTTATTCGCATGGGCACTAGGTAAAACAATATTTTCCTTCCATTTACTCACTGTTTGTGATTACTTTGCTCTCTATTTTTGTATTTTATTAATGCCTTAATTCATTTTACTTTTTCTTCTTTATACTCATTTCTATTACTTTCACTTTAAATTGGGCAATTGCTATATGTGAAACATAAATAAATAAATATCTGGTCTGATCTGATGAGTTATGACAGATTTCAGATTCTATATTCGACCTTAAAATTTCTTTATGAAACAATGAAGCATAACTTACCTAAGACCAGCTTGAGGAACTTGGCCGAAGGAGGATTGAGGTTCATTGAAGCGACCAGTCCCTCATAATACTCTTTTTCTTTGAACCACTTTGGCCATAGTCGTTTGTGAGACTGTGAAAGTAAAACATCGCATAAGACTTTGTTACCGCATGTTTGATGATTGAAAATGTTGACGACGAAAACTTGAAAAAAAATTTGCTGCAATATCAGTTTAATTGATTGAAATATTATTCGATTTCAAAGTTGATATCAGGCTCTATCTTAGTCTGCCTTTCAATGAGAAATTTATCTTTCATTTGTATGCGTTTGATAAGAAATTGGCGGAGTTTTTTCAGATTAAACTTGTCATTCCAAGTTTAATAATTGAAAAAGATTGACAAACTGATCGTTTTAAATTGTGATTTTTTATGATTAAGAAACGTTTCCGCAATATTAATTAATACTTTAAGTTACCTTGGCATTGCGCAGTGATGTTGGATAGTGAAGCCTGATGAAACATCCGGAAGCAGAGCTTCCGGTCATCACGTCGACACAACCGACAACGTATGGACCTGCAAAATAAATACGATTCAATCAATACAATTTTGGTCTCCTTTCCGGTTATTTTGAAAGGGGATGTTTTGGACATCGCTCATATTTTCGATTGCCATTTCCATAAAAAAGGTTTTTAAATCCGATAGTTTCTATCTTTGAGAGATTTAAGCGGAAAATTCCGTTGGCATGATGACAAACAATTGACATCTATAAGTACCCGATCGAATTTATTAGGAGTCATATCTGAATTACTCTGAATTTTTTCATAACAGATTAAGTCTCTTAACCAAGAAATGTATATGGTTCGAATCGGGTTATAATTATTACATAATGTTAATGTCAGACCTTCTTTCAGTACAATTCTTTACTCAAACATTTTTTCTATTCTGATGGAAAAAAAAGCTTTGCGCCTTCATCTGCGATATTTTGCTTTGTTTTTCATCTAAAATTAAATATGGTTAAATTTTAACCCATCCAATACGATCGGAATTTTTCTAATTGCCGAGTTTCCCATTCACATACGTTTTCTTCATATTAAATATCAGTGTTTCGATCTTGAATGAATAGTAATACAGAGAAAACAACTTGGTTCATACTATCAGCCGATTAATTTAAAACTTGCGTCATGCAAATACTATTGATTTTCTGTAGTCATTGTTTCTCGTACTTTAAAACTTTTTACAGAAAAATTAATGATTGAGATTTATCAGTATGCGTTAACAAGTGAAAATACGCTTCTAGATAGATATTCATCGGGCCTTCGGTAGCCAAGTGGTCAACGCGTTTGACTTCAGAGAAAGCAGTTTCGATTTCAAAGGATTCGATTCTCAGTTGGGCGTGTATGTGCGAAATAATCTCAGTTGACAAAGCCTTTAAAATTACTACTACAACTACTAGATATTCATCGGTAGAAAACTTCATCAAGAATCATTTGTCGTCTCCTTATCATTCACTCTTCCCTGGACGTCCTTTTACAGCAAATTCTCGACATGGCAATTACATCACTCGTCATCTTTATGCATGTCTCTCTCCTTTTCTCCTCGATTCGTTTTAAATTAATTTAGATACGGCATCGGTACGGGACGCGGATTCCTAATCGACAGTAGTCGTGCGTGCCAGATTGTGGTCTGCATTCGTTCGGAGTGCATTTCTTTTTGTGGCGGTGTCCTCACCCTTGGGAAGTGGTAGACACCGAGGGTTCCACCACCGCTGTATCCTCGCTTTCTTCTCCTGCCCCATGATTCCAGTCGGTCCAGCGACAAGCGGACACGCACTGCCACTGCGCTCTCTTCCTCCGTGCCTCCTCCTTGTCCACCCACTATCCCTCTCTCACTCCTTTCTTAGATCTTCTATACCAGAGGATAATTTATGCGAATAATGCAAGCCTTAGCCAGGAAGGATAAGGAGCTATTCTTTCAGTCTTCGGATGCTGTGGTACCTGGAGGAAATAAATTAAACGACGAAATTAGTAATAATAATAAAGCGTCTTTATTAGGACGAGATTGAGACTGGAGAGTCTCTTCTTACATTTAACCCTTCGTCATATTAATTTTGAATGAAAGAGATAGTTTGAAAAGGTTTACAGAAGGAAACTACTTTGTGGGCTTAAAAACCTAAGTTTGTGCTTAGGAAAAAAGTACACCACAGCAGGAAAACAACCACAAGAAGGGAAGTGTGTAAAAACTGCGAAACCTATCGATAGTTAGCTAAATTGGTGGAACACTCACTAAAAAAATGTACTATCAAACTAAAAAATAACTAAATCGAGCACCACCTTAAAATGAAGATTATCCATCCAGGAGATGGCAAACGTGCTCATATCAACTTTTATTACGCAAGTGCGAATTCACCTCCAGGAAGTGTAAAAATTTTTACCTTTTTTATTTTTAGTTGCTCAAAAAATAAAAAATAATATTCATTTTAAGTTGCCCAAAAAATAATCTTCATTTTTAGGTGTTTCTCTAATCAATTATGATATGAGACACCACACAATAAAGCCGGATCGTATAGAGTGTAGCCTTAGCTTATAAAATACGAGATTCAGGAATATTTAGGTTGATGATTCATGTCCGTTAGTCGAAATTCATTTCCATTTAATTTCAAACAGTGCAATAATGCATGTTAATGCAAGTAATCAGCCTGAAGCCTCATCCACTAATTCCTAACCAAGGTTTCATTTAACGTTTTCCACATAAATTAGCGAACTGATTTTGCTGCTTGAGTAATCCACTCAAAAGATAATGCTTATTTTTACCTACATATTAGACCACTAAGAAAGGATAATACGTTATTGTAAGAAGAATTCATATCACATAGTTTAGGAGAAAGAGAAAATGAGGCAATTGTAAATGTATTTCGAGGTTGGCTTTTTAATATTTGGAAAAAGACCATAGTAAGTAATTTTCCGTCAGCATGTTAACTTGAACGGAAAGTCAAGTTATTTATTCACACAATTAGATAATAGTACATCTGACTATACCATTTTCGTTCTCAGATTGCCCACAAGTGTAACAGAAAGAATAGAAGTCTATATTTATAACAGATAATATTAGAACAATTATTTAAGTTTCTAATTCGTGATGTCAATAAACGACCATCATCGTTGTATTATTTAATACTTACCTCATTCCATGAAATTCCAAATATTTATCAGTAGTAAAGACAATAAAAGATTTTCCTAGCAATTTTACTGAATTAAATTATTCTATGAGTTTATGAGTTAGCATTTCTCCTTTCTTTCTCTCTTTTTCTCCTGAAATTTTCGGCTCCATAAAAATTAATATACTATTTCTAAATCATGCAAGATGATGGAGTAGACTACCGAGCGGTTATTTGACTGCCTAAACTAAGCAAAATGTTCTAAACCTCAAAGTTTTGTCAAGCCCTTTTTTCTAGAATATGATATTATTCTCGTACTAGTATATTGTTTTCATTCTCTATAAGCGTGTTTTCTTCTCCTTTTAATTCCGATTGGAATGTACTCGATTAAAATTTTTTAAACTATCTCCCTTAGTACTGATGGTAATTAATACGTAAAATTCTTAGCTGTCAATTATTTTTACTAGATGTTACAAGTTAAATATTACATTAACTTCACCAAAATGAAATATTTTCCTCGATATTTCTATGTAAACTTTACTCGCGAACATGAAGATTTCCTATGAATTTGCGCCGGAAACAATATTTTCAGATCTTTGAAGATGAAATGTAATGATTCATTATAGAAAAAACACGAAGAATTGGAAGCAAGCAAAATATACATCGGTATAAATAAATCTTGAACATAACTTCAATATGAGAATAATAGATTTCATAAAAGTGCATAATGAATTATTCAAATAAGTAATCTTTAATTTCATACGTCGCCGGCATTACACGAAAGGAATAGAAATCTCCCATTCCATCGGGAATTATCTTATTGTTAGATAAGCTGCCTTATATCGCAGGTTTCCTCAACTCCTCAATCATAACGTAAATCATCGCGATCATAATTGCAGAATCGCTTAAACATCGTCACATACATTATGGAGCAGTACGTCATGGTTCATCAGTACTTGTAACTTAACATTGGAAGTCATTTGGCCGAAAGCCGACATCGCGCGCTCAGAGCAATATAGATGTCTCAATGCCCGTCAATCTACTTGACATCTGAGTAATTGGTTTAGCATAGCATCATCAGTAAAGTTGAAGGATATAAATATTCATTTCCACTTTCATTGGATGCTTACGTTTTTGAAAAATGGCTGATTTTTTTATGAGATAACCCACATCTACCTCGCATTTAATCCAAACATCCTCTGACAGAGATCTTCCTAAGAACATGAATAATCATGAAAAATAACCGCATTGAATACAATTATAAAGGTATTCCCTTTCAGGGAAATCTTAAGACCGAGAATAATACAACAGACCAACTTAGCCACTAATGTTTCATGATTGGTTCCCATATTCTTCGACATAGACAAAGACGTTCTCCAATCTTCATTGAAAGAATCTCCTAAATCAATATTTGGTGTTAGTCCACTGATAACAACGTATTAGAAATTCTTTATCTTTGTCGTATTTCACATGCTCTTTGAAATAAATAATAACTTGTTTTGGATAAAAATGCCAAAGTTGAGTTACCTATCATTGCAAGTGTGGTTGAGCTGGATGTGTATTTATCATTTCCAAATTACACGTAAGAAAATTAATTTCATTCTGTTTCATGTGTGCACTCGCTCGCCCTAAGGTATTCTTGATTTTAACTTAATTTTCAAGAAACGGAATTTACATTTCGATTACATACATAGATACTAAATTCATATTTAAAAGGATGCACCTTATATGATGAATAGTCTTCCTAGGTAGAAGACTTGTCACTGAGTCAGCAATTGAAGTTTTTTTCGATAAGTGGAATGGTACAAATTACTTTGAATTAATAAAGCTATCTTCTAATTAATTTAAAAAAGCTCCCAACCGTTGCTAGCACCGCTGACTAGAAAGAGTTTATCCATCACTGGTACCTCAATACGTTGATCATTTTCTCCATGATCATGTATTGCGAAAGATGTCATTCATCATCACCAAGGTAGATGTTTGAATTTTTTCACTACTCAATTTAGAGTGGAAATAGATAAATTCCTACCAATCAATACAGAAAATTTTAACAAACTTTGCAACGGTAGTCGGAGTCAAAAACGCATGAAAGTAGCCAATGACATAAATGTTTAACAAAAGGTCAAAGAAACGAGAGAAATAGTCTATTTTGATTGGAATCTATTGATTCAAGAACATAAGTCCTTAAATCCTATCGTGAGAAAGTAACCGCCAATAGACCGGATATATTTATTGCACCGGGTGTTTCAGTAAAATTAAATATTTCAAGAAGGCATAGAACTGTTTTGAGTAAAAAAAAGTTTTGTTTGTTTTTTTGAGTAAAAGTTCACATTAACCTGCTTTCAATTTTCAATCGTTGTGGTTTTACAGCTTTCGGAATGTTAAACATCAACGAAATCTGCCACGAATGAGCAAGAGTGTGAAAATAACATTTCTGCAGTATACTTAAAATAATTAATGAAGACCACATGAAGTGTTACTCAGAATGGTCAACACCACAACCTCCTGAAAAATGCACGTATCCTCCTGTAACATCCTCTATATCACATATTTTATGTGATGTTTGTTGATTCCTTATGTATGTAATGTATGTAATGAAGAAAACACTATATAATATAACATGACTATATAATATAACATGACTATATAATATAACATGAAAGGTTAGAAAACCATGCATCCGTTCCACTTTAACCGAAAAGTCCATTATTGTATCCGAAATTAACTGCAAGAATACTGAGTTTTTGGTATGACTTATGAATAACAGTTTGAATGGGGAAGACAGTCGAAAAATATTTTCAAAACCTTGAGAGAGAAATTCCCGCTATTACAAATCTTCTCTTTGAAAGTGGAAGGGAAAGAAAAATGTTTTCAAGGAAAGCCAAACCCTTTTCTCCACATCGTCATCGGTTACTTGCTGCGTCACGGTCCATTGCAGGCACGGCCTATGTTTCCATCATTATGTTACTTCTCAGGCATTCATAAATGCGAGCCAATAAAAACGACTTCTTTCCAGGTGCGCGGGGACTATTAAAATTAGAATTAGCTAATCTTGGTTATACTACAGTAAATCCCTATGTTTATGTACGACGGCCTCTGCATACACATGCTTTGATAATTTTATAACCGGCCACCCAAGAACTCTGGTTCATCGTAAAATACAAAGTGAATCATGAAATACTCTCCTTAAGATGCATCAATCCTCTTGTTGTGAGTTCTGTTTTTTAAAGCTTGCTTTATTTTCCCTTTTTGCGTTTTATACTTTCACCTTTGCGAATCACTGTTTACTTTACCCATCGTTTTTCACTCTTACGAGTATCTCTCTTTAAATTAAACCTACCAAAACCATATATCAATAAGCCAGAAGTGGGAAATTTTCGGAATTAAACAGCAAATACAGAATGAAGTCTTATTCTGCGTAGAGTCCCTAAGAATGATAGTATAGCTATCTAAATGCGCATTGGGTAATTCCTTGATGTCCGGGCCTTCCTCCGCGCTTCTTGTACCAGGAAGACGCTAGTTTGACAGACGGCTAACGCATTGTTTTAAAACTTCTAATTCATCAACAGCCGTAATCGAATTTTCTTTTCTTACTGCCAGTGATTATTTGTGACATTCTTAGCCATAAAATATCACCCTTAAAATACATTATAATAATAAAATAAATCATTTATGATGTTATTCACATTTTTCTGAAGTTGGAAATATCAATATTTCAGTGGCAAATATTTTAAAGTGGAACGAATTACCCTTTTTTAATGAAACCACTCATTCGATCATTAATTTTCCAGTCTTTTGGATTTGGATTTTAAAGCCTTATGGGAAACCATCTTTTCAATTTAAAACTTCTCTTTATGGACAATTATGATGTTATAATCTTTCGATATTTTGATTATTTCGTCTCGATAATTTCATTATTCGAATACAACATGAAAGTAGCAGCTGCAAGCAAGCAAGATAAAGTGAAAATTTTCTAATCGCAGGAAAGACGGGATGAGTGATAGTTTTGGTAATGTACGTAATTTTGGACACCCCTAACATATATTATTCGCTAAGATATTGACCAGTTTTCTTAATTAAATCGAATCGAGTTCACTGTATAGATAATCTAGGTCGCGACCAGAATCTATACAACATAAATTTTCGATCATTAATGAAAGCAGTTTTCCTTGGCAACTGTTAAACTGAAACCTAGAAGCTTCCATTTACAAGAAGATTGTTGAATATATGGAACTTCCTTTTTAATGATTCCTCAAATATCGAATATCAACCACGATTATGTTGTTGAGTTAAATAAAAGTTACTGTTCACCTCCATGTCCTATGAAATGGAAAAATTAGGGTACTTAAACTTTTTTTCTCCCAATACCAAACCCGCTTCCCTTCTTTTTACCCTCTTCGGTAAAAACTATCTGAATATCCCTTTCCAATATTAAACTTCATTTATCATTAAAGCAACATCTTTTATACACAAGAGCAGCTTGAACTGTATTGATTTCTTTGTATTCTTTCCTTCCCTAGATTCTTACCTAGATTACCTAGATTGTTATAACAAAATTGGATTTAATTTCTGTTCCTTTTGCTTCATGTTTTATTTTACTTCCTTGATGTTTCCCTTATGTAAGATGAATTTAAAATGATTTTCAAAAATATTCTTATTCACAAGTTGCAATACTATGGAAAGTGTATAACAATCGTAACGATGATACTTAGAAATCTGTTTCATACCTAGGTTCAGATTTTGAATCCATGTCTGATGAAGCACCATAGACAGTATACGTACGAACGTAGAAAACTGTTAAACTCATATGTATGCTAAGATTAAATTAATCAAGAAAACGATCTACGTGGGTCTCGATAGCTTTTTCAAAGGACTGCTTAGTATTGTGACA
Source organism: Pachydiplax longipennis (assembly GCA_036926295.1). Classification (NCBI taxonomy): domain Eukaryota; kingdom Metazoa; phylum Arthropoda; class Insecta; order Odonata; family Libellulidae; genus Pachydiplax; species Pachydiplax longipennis. The sequence continues at coordinate 36,851,974 of JAVFKF010000009.1, read as the reverse complement.
TTTTCCTTTGTCTAAGTATCAGACTGAAGAGAGGACCGAAGAGATGGGAGACTAAATAAAATCGTTGGTTCAGCGCAAATCCAGGAAAAATAAATCAGTCCTCTTTTGGATGGATCAGAAATAATAGAGTGATGGCTACTAATTGTAAAAGGTAAATTACCGCCACGGTGGCGGAGTAGTTGGCATGCCAGCGCTCCAACATCAATCCAATTCCGGTTAGCCGGGATGGAATCCGGAATTCGATCCCGGGATTCGATATCCGGGAATTTTCTAGTTGGGGAGATGTGCTCATCTATTGTTGAGCCCTTTCCTAAAATTGTCTATGAGTGTGAGAGGACACTAACTACATTTTTTAAATTAATAAAAAATACAATACAGACACTGCCCCAATTTTCCGGAATTTCGAATGATAATTCTATGGGAGTTCTGTAAATTACTATATTTTCACGGAATAAGAAAGCCATTTTCGTCCTTACCTCTACATTTATTCCATTATTTGCGCCAGCTTGTAATCTTCAAGCTGTCGTACACAAGTTACACCACTTGGTCACTTCTTGTTCGTAAAGCGGAAACATTTGATTCGAAACTATCGCATAAGAACGTCCAATAACTCATAGCACACATTCACACAGGCTTCATTCCACTGGTTTGATCGTCACTAGCCTGTCTGCCAAACATCCTCCACTCATTTAATCTTTGAACACCTTAAACTCATGCCCGAAAGAACCGAATCACATTCCTCCTTCGTCTTCTTGAACGGCAGCATCTTCTTATCCATGGCAAAGTCTTCACAGTATCACACGAGTCCGAATTTATTTCAGCACAGTTTACCGCGTATTGGGAGACCTCACTCGACTTCCATTGCTTCCGCAGCACAAACCGAATGTTCCGAATGGTGACACGGAGTTGAATCGTTTGAGCAGTCTGTATAGCAAGACTGCATTGTGTCTTAAGCGTACAACTTGGATATGCTACCCTCGTGTCAATGTCAAGGAGGGCGAGTGGGGGTTTGATAGGTCGGAATGGGGTTGCACCATTGGCTCTAAAAGGTCGACTTCTGATCAAGTTTCTAAAACATTCACTTAGCGTCCTTTAGCGAGCTCTTATGTAGTATTCACCAGGCATTAGCGCATTCCCTTTCTTCGATTCAAATGTTTGGCTACATCTGATAAGCGACTCGCTATATATATTTCATAAAACTAATATTGCTATCGGGAGTTTCTGCCGCCGATCGATGATGACCTTATCCATGCATTCTTCTAATGATCTTACTTTGTATAGATAGACTTGGTAATATTTAAGTATCGCTAAGTCATCATCATCATAAGTCCTCTTCCTTACGGTATGTGCCAAAAAATTTGCTGCTTGATGCCCTTAAAAAATTCTTGATGACTTATCTCACCGTTTTCATCATCCGATATCTTTGACCTTAGTCTTCTAACCCCTCTTTTCCCTTGAATTCTACCTTCAGTTGATTTCCGTTGCAATCCCCCTCCTCTCAATTTGACTCATCCATTTCCTCTTCCATCACTTCCGTCGAAACACTCTAGCCTAGTTCTCCCCCAATACTTACTTCCGCGTTTGTTTTTTATCGACATAACTTACGATAAAAACAATTAAAATCTTTATTAAATGCAAGTTACGTAACAGGTGATATAATATGGATTGGCTGGTGATGTAACATCGATTTCACCGACTTATTTGATGACTGTTTAATTTTTAATCGTGGTATTGTCGGTAGTAGAGGTATATTAAATTTGCAGCGATACATAACTCACATCTTTAAAAAATTTGCTATTATGTAACCAATATTTTCACTATTGTTCATATTTAGCGTCTATTTTGAGTTCATAATTTCCATCACGAAACTTTTCTGTTGCTCGCTATTATGATTTTTTAAACAATCAATTCATTTAAGTTATTAAGTAAAAATAATATGAATATAACATATTTATAACACGGGATGTTTTAAACAAAGCTGGCGGTAACTGCAGAAAGTGCAAATTTTAATTTTAAGAGTAAAAATTTCTATTTTGTGGCTGAATTATTCAAGATTTTATGACATTTTAGGCCCACCAATTTTTTTATCCATGCGTACTGGCCTTTTCAGAGACATATTACATATTAACAAAAAATTATTTCGTGTTACCCTAGGTAATGAAATAGGGTATGTAAGTCTTTATAAACTCATGTTACGGAAGAACTGGAAATCATCTTCATCCTATATTCTGCTAATTTACCACCGTCAAAATTATAGTGCTATTTTTACATTATATTGCAAAGGATAAATGCGTTTTTGTTGTAAATTTCCGAAGCTCGAATCGCTAATTTGGATTTTGGGAAAGGTGAAAGAAAACAGACGAGACTGATTACATCTCTATCTCATAAACCGCCATTCATATTCACTAGCTTTGAATAGCCACTCACAGAATCATGCTAATGAAATCGAGCGTTAAAATCTCCGCGCGCGGAAATTTCCTTGAAATTCATTCGTGTCAAGGAAATGCAATTTATAAATATCCATAAACACTTGACATTTAAGAAAAGTCCTTTCGGAAATTAAACCATAAAAACCTTTAGTTTACTTTTACTTTGAAGACCTCTCCGCCCGTTGAAGTCTCCACGACGCCTAACCCACGAAAACGTGAATGAACTCTCGAAATTATGCGATTTGACGAACGAATGCAAACTAGATAATAATCCGTGGTCCAGGATGCGTGAATGGGTGGTTTTTAACAGTGAGAAGGCGGTCGTTGCTCTCGATGACGACAGTGAAAGCGTTGATTGATAGGAGTGCGGAGAAGGAGGTCGAGGGCTGGGAGGAAACACAAGGTGAAGGTCCCCATCCGTTCCGTGCTCTAGTTCTTCGGGGCACCGCTTTCATAGCCATCGAATGCAATTCTCCTCTCATTCTATTCGAATTAAATGGCTTCTCAAGGTGGTTGTTTGTTTTCATGTTTTATATATCCACATGACTGCAAGATAGCAACTGGATAATAGGTCATTCCAGTAATTACTGGACCGATGAGCTGCATCGCAGCCCAGAAACCATATCTATAGGAGATGTTTCGTAACTTATCCGCAGGTTTCATAGAGGTAAATACGAAAATATTTCGAAATTTAAAATGTTGACCTACATCATGTAGCCGAGCTGACTTTTATCTACTCAGTGAAGGAGATTGCTTTCCCTATTAACATCAATAAAGGTGTGTGCTTAATCCATTGGTTTAAGAGACTTTTGAAGAATATTTATATGGAGCTGCATTTTATGTTTTACATTATCAGTTCAACATTAAGCTTTGAATTACTCCGTCGTTAGTATACATTGAAGTTACATTACTTTTGAAGTTAGTTCATTGTAAAGCTTTCGTTTTTACGCGACGAATTCGAATAATATCGCATAAAAATTTGCAGAAATATCTATTTTTCCTAGCTAAAATGATGAATAGGGAGTGCTCATAGTTTTATTAATAGTATTAATTTTAATTAATTTTATTAATATATAATAATTTATCTCATAGTTACCTACATAAGAAATGTTCCTGGCATCTATGTAATATTCAGCATAACCTCCTAATTTGGTGGTAAAATTTAACGCAATGCTATTAATGATTCTTGTTTCATAATACTTATGATGAGAAACTGAGACTGTTTCCGAACTTCATTCTGTTTTCCCAACTTGGAATCCGAACTGGATTTTTACCTGAAACGATTTTTCTGTCGTTTATTCCGAATGCAAGGTATTTAGAAAGTTTTGTCCTTAGAAATGTTTACTTTTCTCTGTGCGTTCCGTAGACAAAGCCAAGGAGCCACGCGGCTTAAAATGTGAGCCACTTTTCTGAATTGGTTAAGCTCTCCTTCTGCGAAAAAAAGTGCCTCGTAAAAGCTTTTTAAAATGCGCCACACGTTTACCTCCCTGTCCTCCACTTTCACTTGATAAGGGTTTCCACATAGCTTGAAATATTTACGGCATTACTCGCATACAGTCTTCCTAGGAATTTTTTTCGCTTCTAGTCTGCTTTTCTAAATCCATTATTTTGCTCAAGTCAGGTCGACTGCTTTTGTATAACTCCATATGAAGGTCACCATATTAAATATTCAATTGAAGAGCTAGTAGAATATTTAGCTTATGGAAAGATTATTTTTCGTAAATTTGGGAGAAGTAAGTTGATGGAACCATCTTTCACGTGCCCAGTTTTTATTGCAGTAGCTTTTAATTTCTTTTTTAAATAGCCTTATATTCTTCTGAATGCTTGAATATTTTTTGCGAAAAATGTAGCATTATCTCCAGCAGATCTTAGTTTCATAGAACGTACATGTTCTAATTCGAAAATGAAACAGAACCTTCCTTATGTTTCTATCCTCTTCCTTATATTGCTCTGCTTTTCTTAGGATACGGAAGCTCTTCCCTCTGTCCTTGGGGTGTGGCGTTGATCTCATCTGTATCTATCTTAGGTCCGTTTCATAACATATTCCGTTGGCTGACTGCCGTTTTCCCCGCCTTCCGCTTTCAGAGAGGTCGGCGATTTTATGGACGACGTCTAATACATCGAACTTTCATTACTCGAGGAGTATTGAATCACTTCCTCGCTTGCTCACGTTCTCATAACTAAAATGATCCGTTTATTGCACATATTTATATCGTGTATTACTAATCCTGAGCTTCTCAAGATGTATATCGCAATGAACTTCGTGACTTACATACATTACTATGATTTCTTATTATTCGTTATTTTTGTTTACAGTCGTAAACATGCATGACATTTTGATATATCTTATTTATAAATCTGATATTTTTTACCATAATTCTCCTCGGTGGTTTGGAGATTAGCGTGCCTGTTCTGAAATACTGATAATGACGTCCCTAATTCGAAACTTGGTTAGAGCATGGATGTTAGTGTTCATCGTGTGATCTATATGGATTAATTGTATTTATGTTCTTATAAGATTCAAATTCCTCCAAAAAAGACTATATTCTAATCAAATAATTCATTGGTCTTTATAAAGAAGACATTCTCATAATGTACTCTAGATAATGAGTGCTATCTAAAAGATGTTAATGCTGAAAAAAACGACGTATTCTTTAACGATGGTGAGGAGAAAGGAAGGTACTGTTTACTAATAATAATTTTTAACAGGAATAAGAAAAGTACTTATCTCTAAAACAATATGACGAAAACTGTTCTGCACTGTTTGTTATAGATGTTCAAACTGTTTGTTATAGATAGACAAGTACCTCGACGATGTTAATGATATTTATTTATTCTATACTTTGACTAATATTTATATTTTACATTCCTTTGTACGGATATTTAGTTGTAAAAACTATAATATTGATAATAATTCGTTTTATTGCTATAAAGAATTGTTGAAACAGTTATAAATACTACCCAAAAATTATTCGTTTCCTTAATTTATTTATTGTAAAGAAAACGTTATAGTAATGAATACTTCAGTAGCAGAAGTTATTTCAAAAAAAAGATTAAGAAGAATAAATTTGGTAAAGAACTGGTAAAGAGGGCTTGGTTTCATTACATTAGATAATTACATAAGCTGCAAAGAATAAACGACCAAAGAGCATTAGGAAGAAGGAGATCAATGAATTCAACTTACTCAGATTATATTTGAATGGAAGAAGTGTATATTTGAAGGTTAAGTAGTAGATTGATAAATTTTCGTGTATAATATTGTATTCATTATGCAAAAATGTTAAATTTCAAAAATCATGTAAGATAGAAACTTTTGAAGCGGTCATATTAACCAGCTGAACGACATTGGAAAGGTAATCAGTTAACCATAAAAAGAAAGATTATTGCAGGAAAATTCCTATTTATCTTTCCCATGTATATCTTTTTCTCGGATTCATCGTTTCTTCTGTGTCACGAGTATAGTACGTAAGGACCAATCTTGAATTTTACCGCATTTAAAGTTCATCTAACTGTCGTTTTCTCTCATCGGTTCTTTTGATCTCTTAGTCCTAATATTTTCCGAAGAATCTTGTGCTTTGGTAAATAAAATCTTGATTCGACACCCATTAAAGAAGTGGCAAGAACAATTTCTATGCATATAAGAGTCCCTATTTAATATAAAACGAAAATCTGCAGGAAAAAAGCCAACCATCGCATGTTTTTAACATCTTATTTTAATGAATATTTTTTGTATTTATTATATACATTGACTAATGTTTATATTTTACATTCTCTTTTACGGATATTACTACTATTGTACTATTGATAATAGTTCGTTTTAATTGTTGTAAGGAATCGTTTAAACAGTTGTAAACGATACCCAAAAATTATTCGTTTCCATTATTTATTATAAACAAAAAGTTATAGTAATGATTAGTTCATTTACATAGTAGAAGTAGACTATAGAAATGTTTTTAATCATAAATTAAAAATATCTATGGAATCAACTACGAGATTCAAGGTATCACCAGCCGGGTCAGAAAAGAAAGATTGAGGTCCTATTGAAAGGTAATCCTAAATTGAGAGAAAGATTATTACAGGGAAACTCCTATTTATCTATCCCACATGTCTCTTTCTCGGATTCATCGTTTCTTCTGTAGTCTTTTAACTGTGTAAAGAAGATGCGAATGATTTCAGAGCCCACTTCTTCTTTTCCGGTATCCACGTGGCCTTATTACTCCACTTGAATCACTCTTCCTCGATTCGTGTCACGCACATACGGTTACGTCGCCCTCCGCGTGGGTGTGCTGCATCGATTTAGAAGAGGGCGGACATTCCGAAATCGAAAGCGTTACGTCAACCGCGTAATACGTTCCCATTTCACTGTCGTCGGGAGCGATTGCCGAACGAATTGCGCAACTCCCGTTTCGATAAAGACTTGCCAAAAGGCTAACGCGACACTTGACCAAGAGGGCGGGATGGAGGGGTAACTGACTATATGCTTACAACGGCTGTTTTATCGGTCGTGCTTCTAGGAAACTCTCGGAGCTTTTTGTGTTTCCTATGAGGAGTGTATTCAAATAATTTAACACGTAGATGACTAATGATCAGTATGTATATGTAAATCGGTATTTTTCTCAAATATTTTTAGCTATTGCTAAGGTTGCTTTAATAGATGAATATCTAGGCGGCTTTAACACCGTAGCACGGTTTCCTACACTTCTTTACCGACTCATAGTCATTAGCTTATGCTTTATATAAAACAAATAACTATCGAGATCATTTAAGAGGGATGAAATCGGGCATGTACCCCCTTTTGGAAAGCCAAAAATGGGTTTATATCTCTCTATAAGCTTTAAGAATCAGTTATATATTTTAGTTCTCTTCTCATGAACACGTAGATACTCTTCTTTAGAAATTTTCCGGATTTTTATTCATTGAGGATTTAATCGAACAACTTGTATGTCCGCATAAGTTTTTCTTAGTCTATATCTAAGATGCGTATGAACTAAGACTGCTTCTGCATACTTTTCGCTCGTTGAGAAGACTGAGATATGGGCCGTATGAATTAAAGAGAGTGATATTTAATAAAAGTTTTCAGTAGTGGAAATGAAATTCCATTGTAAATTTATTCGCAGATTATTTTTTTCGTCTTTAAAATCATCAAGTAATGCTATCCGATAGTCACTAAAAGTAAAATATGAAATAGATTAGGTCTGAAATACGAGTAACTAAAAAAGATGTAAATGTAATTGCTGTTGAGATGATAAATAAGTTTTTGCTAGGACAACAGGAATGTCTAATAGTTCTCACGTTATGTTGATTTGTTAGCAAGGTGATTTCTTTTAAATTCTTAAGTTTGCTAAAATGGCTTTTTTCGTAATACAATCCGTTAAAATTTGTCCTTCCATCCTTTTAAACTCATTTTTATATCTTTACAAACAGTTGTTTTTATCTCAATGAAAGAATGTGAATATATATCTAATAAAAAACGAAAATGAACCCTATGATTTATTACGCTTGGGTTCTAAATAGAAGTATTTGTAATTTAAAAAAGAGAATGGCAAGGAATGGTTAATTGAAAAACTAGGTTAATTTCGTCAACAATCAACAATACATCTCTTCCGCATTGTTTGAAATAGTCACCCTGCCCTTGCCTATACTAAAACCTATCCTGTACTTACAAAGGTGATAGGTCAGACATTTTGCTCACTTTTTTGAAAGCCATCATAACTTTGACGACTTTTTCCTCAACTGAGAGCGGAATATTCATGAGAAAAAGACAATCGGCGCTCAGTTAAGTCCGACACGTTTCCTTTGCCAATTGACGCTAAACGCATGCATTCAGACGCAATCGTGCACTTCGTAAAAGTAGGTTATCGTCTTTGGAAGGATGACAAGACTTGTAAACGACTTATTTCATTGCCGCATCTCTTCCGGGTTGACATCAGTCGGCATACGAAAAAAGTAATTAGCATATAATCCTCAGGGGTGGCCGAGATTGTTTGGAAGAAAATTATTAAGGGAAAGGCGCAAAGAGATGGAAAAAATTAGCTATTTCTCCTTGTGAAACACTCGATTGCATTCTTTCAATGATGGCTATTTATATGCACGTTCTACTCTGAAAGGTTATTATTGGTACCTCAATAATCTAATTAGACCATTCTAATGCCATGAGAATATGATATCTAAATATACTTCTCGGTTTTTTATCGCAGCCAATTACGATCATGAATATTTCTTTATATGGCTATTTATATGCTCGTTGTACTCTCTAGAGTTATTATTGATACCTCAATTAGACCATTCTAATGCCATGAGAATATGATATCTAAATATACTACTCGGTTTTTATCGCAGCCAATTACGATCAGGAATATTTCTTTATGCTTCTTCTGCATATTAACTATTTTTATTGTTTTTATAAATACTTAAAAATAGCAATAAAGATATTTTCCATCGCTCCGTTGTTTATCCAGATTATTGAGTTTTAGCATTTCTCCTCTAGTAGTTAAACAGTAAAAATTAATCAACTATAAATATCAGACCTTTATAACATTTTTGAACGTTTAAGGAAGGTCTATACGATAAAATATATTTACTGTGATCAATAAGAGGAAATGGGAAAATTTTGACCGTAGAATCAATCTAAACTATTGTTCAATATCAAATCTCTTTAAGTATCTCTGTAATTTATAAGTACTGTGGTATGTTTTAAGCGGTAGAGTCAAGGAAGTGCTTCTGTTCTCTTTTTGACTGAATGCATTTGCGCTCAGAGATTATAAAAAATTTTCAAAAACAGATAAAAGGTTAAGGATGGAGATAGAGCAGAATTCGTTATGAATAATCACAATCTTAGAAATCTTGACCTTTGTAATAATAACCTTCGCCTCTGCTGAGAGTCGTTAAACTGCAAAGAGTTCACATAAAAGTAAATAAATTACCCCGAACCGGAAGGAATTAATATTTATCTGTCCGTAAACGGCAAGAGTGATGGTGTAGATGAGGTTTTCAGATGCATCTGAGCGAACTACCCTTGGCGATGTGGCGTTGAATAATCTATGCGCTTGCATTAGCGCCACGATTTTCGATCTTCGAGGAAGCCAAGAGGAGCGCTTTCCATGCAACACCACGGACTCTCTTCTGCAGTATTTTAGCATCTCAATGTTCCCAGAGAGCACGGCAGGTGCTGCTCAACCTTGGGATCCTCTATACCGAACGGCAGTAGGTGTATCTTGAGGATAACTACTACGAATGTCACCGTGACAACTCTTAAAACGACTTCGGTTTATGGGCACGTCCCCAATGGAGATTCGAGGAGATAGCGCGGCGCGAAACCTTCGTTTGTTTCTGTCATAGGTGGAGCGATAATGCAACTGGACGATTCTCAAAGAGGTCATAACGATTCCTCGCTCGTATGGATGGGAATCAAAGGAAGCCTTGTTTAGATCTGACGAGGGAAAAAGAGATTTTCGCGGAGGAACGCGGGGAGATGGTGTGAGAAAATAGAGAATCTGAATAACGATAAAAGCAAGATATCCGCGGTATTTTCTCTTGCAAGGAAGGAACGCCAATGTATGGATGCCAGTGCGAATAAATTCACGCCAATTTTCTTCCTTTATAAGTGAATTTTATTATTTTATTCGGATGAAAATTGAGAGAAAGTGGAGGAAATCTTTGGTTAAACCTAAAATTCACGATCAAATTAATTGAGTGGAACTTTTAATTATTTAATTCGTTAAAACAGAATTTTTCCTTTCCTCTCCAAAAGTAGGGAAAAAGTGGTATATTTTTATTGATGCTACAATATTTAGCAGAGAAAATTCTTGCTGTACTATTTAAAAGATTAGATACCTAAAGTATAAAATTTATAATGCTCACACAGCTGCCGCCGGTCGTACGATCACGTCCACTAATAGGCTGAAAATAAAAATTCTTTGATCATAAATTATTTGAAGGCAAATAATTTTTCTTTATCCATTACTCTAAACTAATCCTTTTATTTTTATTACTGTAGAAGTAGAATGAAGATCGATAAAATAATAATGAAAACCTAACATTGACCTTAACCATGTTTTAACTTGTGCATGTACTTTCGTAATGAAATCCAAAAATTGAAAAATATTTGTAGATTATAGAATCAAATACTATCAATACAAACCCTAATTGCTTTCGAAATTATTTGAAAAAAATTACAGGCGTTTATTTCTTCATTTTTTAGTTTCATTATTACTTGAAAAAACAAATGAAGGGAGAAGAAAATTAATGCAAAGAACAGCATTAAGCTGAATTAAGGAAATCAATAATAAAATTTTTCGTTAGTATAATCAAATATTATGTTACTAATAATTTCATTGCCTTTTTTATATTCTCTCCGATAGCAATATTCACTGCTAATAAAAAATTTGGAATGAAATAAATTTGACGTATTCTATATTTTACGTATACATGTGATGTTACGCTTAATACATACACTTGCTGCATAAATAAAATTTCAAACGCATATGACCATGGGATATCACATTCGGACTTCGGAAATCGCCTTAAAAAGTGTGCAGTTGTGACTCCGGTACTTTGTTTACCATCTCAAGGTAAACTTTTCTCTTTTGATGCGGCCGTAACCGCTCTCTAATAAAGTCAGCTCAACTTAATCGATTATCTCATCGACTTGTCCGAAAACGATTCAGCAATCATTCAGGTGTAAACATCCATTCTCCTCAGAGGCGAAGGTCGAGGTGAGAGAAACATGTTTTTATTTGGCTATTAAACAGTATGACCTTCCCGATATGCATTGTCGAAACGGGATTTTCATTTTAAAGGTTTATATTGTAAACATTAATTATGAGATTATGGATTGTCTGAGAATCGATCGGATGAACTACAAACGAATGCGTATATATTACGGAACATTAGTAAATATTTAGACTGCTAAAGGAAATTAATATTGATCTTCTTACGTTAGAACTAGAGATACTTATTATTTGTTTATATTTGTTTATATCTTTCCATTGAAGTATGTATGGGACGTATTACATAACTCGGCACGACCCTGGAAGAAAATTATTACTAATCAAGTTCATTAGTAGAAATTTAATCTACTTGACTATAATATTTTCTCTCAGCAGTATATGCACTTTAACAATTTGGATTCAATGCGGATAAAAGCCGTACTGTGGTTGGAATTTCACCCAGTATTGATGATAGTAACGCAAGGCATATTGTGTACTTCTACGATGGTGGTCTGAAAAGTTTCCGACCCCAGATTTTCAGAAATCTTCAGGAAATTTTCAGAAAACATGTCGAGAAATGGCGAAGTGTCGGAAACTTTTCAGACCACCCATGTATTTCTAAAATAGATTTGAGTTTTAAAGGGATATTTTTCTTGGATATTTAATTTGTTAATTTTGTATGATTTGTATCCTGCGTATCGTTTTTTAGTATTTGTATTTATTATTATAACACTTCTATATGATTAAATTAAAGAAAAAATATTATCTGTTTATTATTTGACCGTATTTTTTAATTTGTACATATTTAGTTTTAAAATTTTAATTGTATTCATCCTTACTACTAATTTTTCAAGCCTTGTTCGTAGACAATAGGTTTCATACTTCATAGGAAACAGAAATAGAACATGACGTAGTTGTTGCTCATTGTTATCGATGCAGTCTATGAATACCTCGCTTCATAAGTTTTACGTAATGTTTGTCCATTACAAGGAGATGTTTACACACGAATATATAATGATTCGCAATGAACTCATGGATTTAACACCACGCCGATCCCATAATTGCCGTTTCTTGGCACCAGTCACCTGTTTGATTCTTTATTATGCAACGAAAGACTAAAATCTATGGTTCAAATTGCGTGTAATGTATTACGCTTAACATAAGGATTCAGGGAACACTTGAAACCAGCAACTTCGATTTTTTATTTGCTTAATGTAGATGTTTGCTCCACAAACTTTTTTGTTATTGTACTCACGTAGTTAACTTCCTTGTCAGAAGCACGAGTCCGCGCGACTCACATCGTTTGCATGTTTTTAAATTTGTGTATTTTTTGCAGCGTGATGAGAATAGGAATAAATCGTAACCGAAATAATAGTATTCATTATTCGGATACTAAAACGCATTATCTCGGGTGAAATCGATATTTTTGTCTCATACACATTCACCTGTAATCCTCAGCACTGGAACGATAAGCGTTCATGAAAACCATGTACAGTATAATATAACAATATAATAATTACAATTACAATATAATAATTATAGAAAATTCAGGTATAACGCAGTAAAACATTATCAGAATAATTATCAGGAAGTATTAAAGCAGCTAAAGGGCAATACAAATTTCGTGCTAGATAATAATGACGTTTCTCATCAAAATAAACTTGTAAAGTAGCATTATTTTGAGACGCCAAAATTTCAAAAATGGTCGATGATTTTTCTCTACGATAAGGAATGTCCTCAGTAATATCTTTTATTTTTAATTCAGTATCTGGTTTCTTATTATAAAGAAACGGATCCAATAACCATCTCGATAAAATAATTCGTCAAATGGAAACGATGAATTTAATACAGCAATTCAGTTTTACATGTACCCCCGTTTATTTCTATTTGGGAATAATTTTAGATTATAAATAATCATCTCATATTTTCCAAAAAAAATTCGTATACTTTTGTGCATTATCTAATGACTCAGATGTATTTTATTCGCATGGGCTAGATTTTTCAGCTGATTTTCCTCCATTTCCTTCTTAAACAAGGAGTTTTCTATGAATTAAGTTATACAATCTTTAATTAAGGAAATGTACTACCTGGGTATTCACCTTTTTAATGAAATAAGTCAGAATAAATTTCTCACTGTCTTTTTCCTTGCATCCACCCCTCAATTACTTTCTTAAGCAATCCCTTTCTTCTCATTACTTTAACCGCCTATTTTCTCTGCAGCCGCTTTACTACTTCAATTGAAACCCTCTCTTCTCCCATTATTTCTCCACTTCCGCGTTTGGATTTCTATCCAACCAACCAAACTTTTTACAATCTGTGCCACACCCACATTTCGTCGGACCTCTATCTCATATTGCCCTAATTGGGATCCACGCTTCAGATTAATATAGCAAAACATACCCCACCTTTTACTTTAGACATTCTTTTTTTGATTCCCTTATGCATCGGTTCACTTCTCTTCAAGAGAATTTTCTTGGCTATGCTATTCCTTAACCTTACTCTATCTTGAACTCGAAAGAGGACACTGAAGAAGGTGATGAATAGTTCCACCGGTCCTAGTTTTCTACCTTCAACCCTGATTGTTAAAATATTCTTCTCTCCATTCGTAAATTCTATCCTTTTAGGTTTTCTGAATTTTACTTACAGCCCTTTTATCTAGCTCTATCATTCAGTTTATTCAATTTATAAGCCCCTTTCGAATCATCATCATATCAAGCCCTTTCGAACTCAGATAAATACCTTTGTTGTCTGCATATCTCACCGAGTTCACTACTTTCCCACCAACTATCACTCTCTTTTGATAAATCACATAACCTTCATACGAATATCATATGTATAAAAATAATGCCGATCTTCTCTCGCTCGCTGGGTCTCATCTCCTTGAATTTGATTTCTGTTGCTCAAAATCACCAAATTCTCTATGCTTCGTTTTCTTCTCCTTAAATAATTTCATCAATAAGTCTTCCTTGACTATTTTTCCCTTACAGGACAGTGCGTTTCCTCTGATACAGTAGATGCCACTCCTGGAGAGTGTAATGTTTGAGTTCATATACTGTGTAGATACTCAAACAGCATTCTTAAAGGACCTATCTATGGATTTCAGTATCCAAAGGTAACCTTTAAGTAAAAAGGAACGATTGCACTTAAAATAGAAACTCAGCGCACAGTTTACGATTTGTTATATATAGATAATGGAGGAAATATATCATATCAATGGAGATAATATATGGAGAAAATATATTTATCTAAATTTCTAAGATTGGTTATCATTTGCGATTATTCACCAAGGTATTTTATGCACTCACCGTTGCGAATATGAACAGAATTTTGGGAGACACCTAATATGACATTATTAAATTCTGCTGCTTCTATAATATAGCATACTATTGTTATTTAAGAGTATTATATAACTAGTCCTTGTGAGTTTAAGATATTCGTACTCCTAAAATTTTAATCACCTATAATAGGCTTTTGCTTCAGATTGTATTCTTAACACAAAAATTGCCCACTTCAAATGTTGCGATTCTGCCATCTACAATTGATTCTTTGACTTACCCAAGTATGCATATAAATCCTGAAACTTTTTTCATGTTAAAATCATTAATAGAATGGATATTTATGATAAAATTGTTATCATTGGAGTGAACAGCGACAATGACGTCTCTAGTTTCTTTTCCATGTCATTGATATGTTAGGAATAAAGGAAGATGTTTAGATAATAATATTTCACTTTATATTTCACAAATATACTAGGAAACACAAACATACTATATAGAAAAGCATATTTTAGACCTGATGTTCAATCCATAGTGAATTAAATAAAATCAACGACGCTTTACATTAAACCTTTATCCAAAGTTTGTTATTTTTGTTGTAGATGCATTTAAAACCTATTAGAACAATAATGGTTTACGAGCACGTTCTGATCTTTAATATTTCATACATGCTGCTTAGGTATGATGCAGGTCAAAATTTTTGCATTCAGCATAACAATTGTGCGAGGTTTAAGGAAACCTTGGAACATGTTGCGGATACACGAGGCTACCGGTTCCATTGTCATGCACTATGGGTTTCTGTAGTGCCAAGGATACTGATTCCGTATATTCGATATTTTCATGAGAGATGAGGAGGATTTTTATGATTAGAATTTTTATTACTTACGGTTTCTCGTAAGTTTCGTAATCTTTATGGATGTTTCTTTTCTTCCGAATTCTACTTTTTATTCCTCTGTCATAATTCCGCCTTCTGTTCTGATACTCACTCCGCTGAAATTATTTCTCAGTCTTCTTAAGGGGTTTTTGAAGCAACTACTCATACTTAAATAGTACACTTTACTATGTTCCGTTAGTTATTATCTATAACACTTTAATATAAGCCGTTCGTGAGTTATTTTTCTTGAGTATATCATTCTCGGGATATTCTATAAACTCTCCAATTAAAATTACGTCAATTTATATAAAAATTTGCACTGGAAATGTTAATGACAAATTAAAAGCTTCACTTGAGTTTTTTAATTGTTTTTTTTTTCGGATCGCTATTCGCATTTACAAGATATCTATTGATTATCTGCCACTCTGTAAATCCTGATAAACGCAAGAATCGTTACTACACACCTCATGTCTCGATCTAAACTTTACTAAGCTGTAATCTCATGAAGAGTCCTACTATACCTCTGGCAAATTATTACGTCTAGAAGAATTCCAAGAAAGGAAGAAAGTTGCGTATTTATGAAACTTTAAAGGTTCGACTCATGCGACATTCCAGAACGTGTGGTTTGGATAGTGCAACAATCACTTACACTATCGAATCGTGAAAGTTTGGCAGTGAAATGAGGTTTCTCCATAAAGTGTTCCTCAATTTACAGATTTGTCAATCAAGATATGTGATATACAGCAATTGGATAGTAATTTGTTGGATTCATTGAAGATTTTAAATAACAAGAAAAACAAACGTACTGAATTGAAATTTTAAAAAATAACTGAATTTGCTAATCTGTGGATCAGTTTTCAATTAACAATTCCGTATAACTAAGTTTTCGACAGTATCCAAAGTACACCCTACTGATTAAATAATTTAATTTTCTCCTCTATACATTTGTAAATACTTCATTCACCTCTATATTAACCTCTCTATAAACTGCATCCCTAAAAAATACTGTTTAGTATTTTTTAGGGATGTAGCTGATATAGAGGTTCTCAGTGGTTTTGTATACAGTTCCAGTTAGTTACTTGTAAGTTATTTGCTTCGAAAAACTACTTAGAAAAAAATAGGTAAGAAATAATTTCTAGGTTAAAGCTCATTTGATCAAGAAAAAATATTTCATGGCTATTAAAGTTAAATAAAATTTTAACCACCTAGAATCGAAATACATTATGGTTAATCTAATTGATGAAAGTGTATTGATTTTAAATACTGGTAAAAATATATATTGTTAATTATGCTAAATTACTTTCGAAGGAAGTGTATGTATTTGAGTCAGAAAGCGTTCTCTTGGTTTTCTTCCGATTTATTAAATACCAATTGGAAATAAATTTTATCAAATTTAAAGATTTTACCTCAACCTAGTACTTCCTTAATTTCAAATTCGATATTGAAATTTTCATAAGTGTAAGTTAATATTTGTAATTATAATATTTTTCGTTAGATCTGTAGGTAAACATTATGAGGATAGTTAAAGATATATGACTGTAAAGAAAGTAAGAACTTAAATATGTGCTTAAATAAAGTTGTGGTGTCACTCAGGAATGCATCAATGTAGAGTATGACACATGGTCAATGCAGTCTTCATTACTACCTCATTGAAATTTTCAGATTGATCTTGATCTGCTATTCATAACTTCCCTAATTTCAGTGAAGCTAGATAAACACACCGGAAATCAAATCCGAAACCTCCTTCACCATAGGCAAACTCACCACTGATTCGGCCACGCGGAAACCTATCGTAAAGTAGGCACGCCCCAAATCACAGCGAGCGATTCAGGACGACAATACGGAGAACATCTTTCATAACACCTTCACTCGCATACCCTGAAAAATTCCCTTTCCAAAGACGTTGACAAAGTCGCGGAAGAGCTTCTCAAGAAGTCTCGATATGAAATCCACCCGACGTCCGCATTAACCTACCGTAAGGCAATGGGCTAAGAAGGGCGGGAATTCTCCTAAGGAAAACATCTCTCGAAAGTGTACACGATTCTAATTCTTCGCGCCCCTTTCGCTGTTACGTCTGTTTCGGCGCGACCTCGATCGCGTTGGATTGGTCGCGAGATTCATTCCGCGCACGCGCCGTCTCAATTGGCGCCAAATCACGATCTGCTTTCACTTTCGTTGACATTCACTCTCACTTTCGTCCGTCCTACACCTTCTCATCTCTCGCCTCTGAAAAGGGGATTAGGAAAATGTTCGAGGTGCTGCCACATGCTTCACATCTCGGTGTCGAATCTGGGACGAAGGCGGGAACGCGTTTGTTTTACACGGAGATGATCGTCTAAGACGCTTTCGAAAGGAAATGTTTCGGTGATTGTCGAAAGGGTCGAAGCTGTTTGCCGGGTTACTGTTTGGGGTGATGATTGAGGATTCGTTGTAACTCTCCATAAGTAAGCCTTCGATTACCCCAATCTTACGAATGAATTGTGGGTAGCTCCATTTTTTTTAGGAGCTGTCATCTAGGAAACACATTGCAGCTGTCCAAAAACTGATACATAGATTTGATCTAGTATCTCAATCTAAGAATTTCATTGTTCTGATAAAAAAAGAAATATTCTTATTTTCTGTTGGGTGGTCATTTTAATTGTTATAGAATGTTGATGAGGATGAATGATGAGGAATGATTGATTTATACAATAAATTACAATAAACAATTTCATGATTTTTCCTCGGGAATCACATAGAATAATTTAAGTAACTACAAAATGCTGAATATTTCTTTCTTTATGAAAGATAATATTTGAATATAACGCATTTATTCATTACAAGCATTATAAAATTTTTTAATCTTTAATGATTATTTTAAATATGTCTTTGAAGGATATTAAATCAAATAGGAAAACCGAATTCTTTCTTTGCCTCACGATCTAAGTGCTGCCCAAGAGTTGTTACAGCATGATTTCTTCTTCAAAGGTTCATTAGATTTATATTAGTTTAATTTAGCCTCTGCAAAGATTTTACTTAGGTTGTGAGGTAAAATATATATATATATAGCTTCCTCAATTCCATACTTAATTTAGAAATTTATGTAGTCAATAGTCACTTTGTGAGCAATGATTATACCTATCTGCATGTATCTATATCTATAATAATGACAAATCATTGTTAGATGAAATAAATAGAATTATTTGTGTGCTATCTATATTTCTGTAAATTATGTTTGGCAATTTTCTTCCTGAGTAATGTGACGTAAATGTACATGTACATGTAAACATGTAAAATATGTAAAAAACATAAAATACATGTACATGTAAATATATTTAACTCCCTGATTTGAAACTTAGTCAGAGCGGTTATCAATACATGGTATATGGTCAGCTACATTCATAACAGTCAGTTTCAGCCATAGAATCTACGTTCGCAAAATAAACAAAGTAACAGTAAATAAACTATATCCTTGAAATAATGTCTTTCATATGTTGTTCATCGGAATTCATTCATGACTTTAATTGCACTGCATTTATTGCTAATGTATGAGACATGGGGCATACTAGCTAAGTCAGATCAATAGACCTAAATTCTTAGAACTCATCCATGAAATTACCATTCTCCATCGTGTCTCATGACTAACCATTATAAAAACAAACGTGCATGATCTCTTTTCAACCTGATGAGAAGTGCCTGTTAATCGTGTCTATGAATGGATATGTACTCAGAAGGCGGATGCCTTTCCATTCTTTTATTTCGCCTGCATATTTTTCCTCATGGGCTCCTTTCATCTTTTTCATCTCAACGTGGAAGACGGGATCCAGGAATCCTCCGAGATATTACAGCGATAAGCTTCTCCAGACATCGTCTCGAATGTTAAACTTCGCGCGAGTAGGGTCGAGTTTAATATGCGTTCTGTTGAGTAGTGACGACATTCGCCGAGCATTGTGCGGCAATCGGCTTAAAGGATTTCCGGCTACACAGTTCTTAAAAAAAAGGCTGAGCTATATGTAACCCTTTGCGCAGAGAAAGGAGAACTGTTGATAACCGTTCTCACATCGCGTATTATTTCAAAACTTCGATATTATCTGTCCCCTTTGGTTTACTGAAAAAGATTTGCATACCTTCACCAAGAAACTTTCTTTTTTCTGTTGGCTGAGATGCTATAAGGATGACTTTATCTCTCAGAATGCGACACCGAAGAAATATGGTTAAAAGATTAGGCAATGTGTGGTACTATTTTCACTACCAGAAACATGGTAGTATATTAGATTGTTATAACGTCTTATTTGTTTTTTTCTCTTTAAATCTTACTTTGCGTAGGAGGGTTACTGGTGTGTCACTGTCGAACCTATAGGGGAATATGAATTTGCTCTTAGATTTTTACATTTTAGTTATTTTTAGAATATCATCCTATAAAATATGAAATCATCAGACCACACGATGTCCACATTTAGATGGACACAATTACTCGAAAGAAAATATAACCGTAAATAAACTATAGAAGAACATTTCTTCTTTTATTTTAATAAAATAGGAAATGAATGAGAGATGAAACTAGGTTAGATAGAAACTAGGAAGGCCGCAAGTTCCTCTATTCTGAAATAGACCTGGTAATTTTCAGTGTTTATAGCGATTGAAATTTTTCTCGTAAATATAATTAAGACCTAACTATTCAAGAACTTTGCTCCTGCAGGTATCCTTAATTAGCTTGATTTCATTACAAATATGTCTATACATTTTAGGAAAGGCCTTATGAATATGCAGGACGTTGAAAAGGCTCCTGGAATAGCTTATTGCCATCTATAAAAGGCTATATCTATTTGTCATTTCTACGTAGTTAGCTAGCCAGCCGTCCATGAAACTCTGTTGACAGCTTCGTGGAACTTAATTTTATCAGATGTCGGATACAGTGTTACACAACATTCGTATGAAACTATAAAAGCTTAATGATGAAAATTGATTGAACGTTCATATTATATGTTGTTACAATATTGTTATTCTATAACAACGAAGCGCCTGTAGTGCATGCTTAACGTAGCATCAAATTCTTTGATAGACCCAAATTATCTTTACATCAAAATTTCTCTGCAACAAATTGAGAGCCATTTTTCATTTGCGCATCGTCCGATGTGGTATTTCCGAGGCAAGTTATGAATCTTATCTCAACTACTTCAATTGATTCAGTTTTCTAGAGCACGAATCTCACGGCGCCTTCGTTTATTGAACGCCTGAGCACGATTCTTTGGAATGCTCCAGTGAACAATAACCATCATTTCTCTCAGCGTATTACCGCTCATTCTCTGCATTTCAACTAAATCACTGGTATTTGCTCACTGTTAAGAAACGCACCGCGGCGCGACAGCTGACGGCGCCTGCGAAACCACCTGATTTGAAAAACATCGCAAAGCGGAAACCTTCTTGAAGAGCGGAAGATTCCAATAAACATTAATATGATGTGAGATCCAGATAGAAAATTCCCCAACCTAGATATAACTCAATTACATCAATTTTCCAATTCCTGGAGGAACTACCACTTTACATAGAAATAACCAGAGGCTATAGTGAAACAGATCAAGAGTGTCTCTAAATATAAGAAGCCAACACATCACATTACCAATACTTGTTAACCAGCGTATATGATTGGGAAAGAGTATATTATATATTGATTATTAGCTGTGTTCGTTTAATAATATGTGGATAGATTAGTTATTATTCTCATCATTAAAACCGATTCTGATAACGGTTCATAAGTTTTATCAGTTTCTGATCTTGACTTTAATTGCTTTTGATGAAAGAAATTTCCTCAAATTACAGAAAAATTAGGAAGAAAATGTTTTTTAAATATCGAGGTTCAACTTTTGTTTTAAACCGGTGGAATCTGTAACGAATAAAAGAACGAATGATCGTAGCATTCATTCCTAAGTAACACAACAAACACATTCTTATAGTGTGCATATTATAAGAACGAATGATCGTAGCATTCATTCCTAAGTAACACAACAAACACATTCTTATAGTGTGCATATTATTGGAATCGATTTACCTTTTAATAGTCCGTCTTATAAAAAATTGATAACTTTAATTTATCAAAATTTCTTCAAAAATAGTATTATTCTGTGCTTTAAAAACTGTTGGTGTATCTCATTGTCTGACGCTTACACTATACCCTTCATTCAGCTCCACTGGAGTGTTAGTAACACTAATAAAAACTAAAATGCACTTATAAAGTAAGATAAATATCCCTCCTAGCTATACAGTAATATTAGTAATTAGTATTTGTTGCTTTTGAGGATTGAAAGTACTATATAAGTCAAGCACTTTGGGTGAACTAATTGGTCAATGGCGTTTAGCCTCTAAAATCCGGTTACAAGCTCTAGGTGTTAAAAAGTACAAGACAGTGTATTCGAAGGTTAATTTTCGGGGAAGACGACAGTCCAATTAGCGACCTTGGGTATATCACGTTTGTTATTCACTAAACCATTCAGCTCCTATATGAAAATAATTACCAGTTACAAGCATGTGAATTAACCCTCTAGAAGTAGATACAGGTACCGGTATATATCAAAACCTGGATTTTCATGATGAGCAAATTCCGTGTTATTGGCCTTTTTAAAATTTCTTTGCCTACCTTAACTGCTTCTTATAATGGTCTACTGTTTATACCACTGATAAGAACCATTAAAATCTGGTATGATTTATATCATATCGAGTATTTTTCTTTGGTCCTCTTAAGCTTTCCGTCACGATCCTCGTGAAATATCTTTTATAAAGTTTTTATATTTCTTTTGTAAATATCTTTTAATCCTTTCCCCATCGTTTCTCAATTAATAAAGCAATTCTACCTCCTTGATCGTAATGGTATTTCCTATGTTTGCTACAAGCAGAGTCATGTTTTCTATTGCTCTAATTAAGCAGTACATTGATAAACGTTATATGTTTGATTTGTTTATATAATAGATACTTATGATTATCTGAACATCATTAATACTGGAAGTTTTCCGTTGTATGCCTGCTGGAAGTGATAAGAATTCGGAAGTACCAGCTCTAAGACTTAAAGGGTGGGAATTACTGTATATTTTCTTTGTCCTTGATTTATGTCGCTGGAAAACTATGCGACAAATGAAATGACCTTGAGTGGATTCCCGTGAAAAAATAACTAATTTTACCACTTTGCCCGGGGCCATGAAAGAACAATTCCTAAACGTGCGAATTAGGGATATGATTTTGTCCTCAATCGTAGTGTCTAATTTCTTTCCGGCTTAAACTCAGGAAGGAAGTATTGTATGAGTTTTCTTTGCAACTTGTGTCGTCAACATTAAACCATTTCCTTATTCACTTAATCTTGAGAAACGTAGGAGAAATATTACTTCTAAATGTCAATCTCGACTTTCAAAAGGTGTGAAATTTGTTACTCATTCATCACTTCAGTTCTATAGTATGATGAGTAATTCGTGAAATGAATCGACGGTTTCAACAGTTTCTACCTATAAGTAAAGGCGGTAGTTGTGTTTATGTACCTTATAATTAATTAGAATACACTGAAGATAACAAATTAAAATAACTAAAATAACCATAAATATTCTCAGAACTGCCTTCCACTACAAATTCATACGTAGCATTAAATGTGATTACTATTTATAAAAAGAACTCACTATAATCTATAACTTTGCAGAGAGAATAAGAATGTTGATTTGAGAAAGTGCTACAGTGATTTAGTTGGATTCTTATCCAGGATATTGCGGAAATACTTAAATTATTAGAAAACCAAAAATGTCTTTTTCTACCGGTAATCATTGCAGCTAAACACATCTTATTATTTGCAGTTTGCAGTAAAAGTTTGTCCTCTCAGAATAGCATATCTCTCTTCCGATGTGTAGCTTTAAAAAATATCGAATTTGATTTGAAAAATTCGTATTAACTGATAAAATAAATTAAATCAATTTGATAGGTAATATTTTATAATCAGATAGGAATTTTTGATCGATTTAAAAGGTCAAATATTTCCAATTGACATTAATATTAAACTTGAGTTTATTTCTGGGACCACTACAAAATACTACCTGTTGACGTTACTCAACTTTCTTTCCTCTTTTATTTATTTATATCATATGTCAAGTACACAGTATTTTCCACATTCTATAGTACCATATCTAATGCTTACATCCAAGCTGTTTAACCTCAGTAAAGATTCCGAAAATACTTGTAAAAATTCAATTAATAGGCCGGGGAACGCACGCATTGGACACTAAGTTGTTATATTCCTTATAGTGTATATGCTGGAATCATAGTTGGATGAGTCGTATGCATCCCACTTAAAAGGTAATTCAGCACATTGCCCATGTTTTTTTCTTACGCGATTAAGCGAGGACCAGGTTTATCTGGGAAGATTAAATCTTGGGAAGATGTTGCTAGGTAATTATACTCTCATGTGATTATAACTTACTTATTCTTATAACTAATTATAAGAATGCATTGATCGTTTAGGCAAATCTGATCAGCTTGATTTCTCTTTAACTTCGAAGTTTTCATCAGCCAATGAGATGTGGGACTGATTTCAAATAGGAATTAATCTGAGACATTGACAGTGAAACCTCTGATTGTCCTTGGAGCTTCGTCCCTTTCTATAGCTTACATGTTCCATTGACATACAGCTGTTTTTCTTCTCATTAAAACTGAAGCCTTTGATAAAGAGTTTTCTGCAATCTGTGTTAATATTTATGCGGTCATAATACATTTGATTGCTATAATGAATGGTAAATATAAAAAAGTTATTTCCCTTCTTGTGGCTCCATTCTGCTAAATACAGCTAATAACTACTTTCTTAATTCGCTAATGAGGATAGATATTCATTTTACAAATACGAAATTATGTGAATGTGTAATATATCTTCCTAAGATTCAGAGGATCTATATTAAAAATTTAACTAAATTTTTACTCAATCACTGGCGATATTCTTAAATAAAGACAAAATTTAAAACGACTGTAATCTCATTTTTACTAATGGCAAATTAATATTCGTGCAGCATTTTAAAGAAACATAATATCAGTGGATTTTCTGAAATGTCTTGGTCTTACCCTCACCAGTAATTTAATACGGGGAACAAACATCCGAAGCTGGGGGCACTTAAGAAACCTTCCTTCGTCAAGCGAATCGTCGGTACACGAAGAAAAAGCCGTGGACTTTGATGCTTTGCGTTACAGACACATTCATTTCAATATGCATGCAGTGTTTGACGCATATTCAAACGAACGATGTAAAATGAAAGTGGTACAACGGAAAGACCTTTTAGGTTTTGTTAGAAATTGGCGTGATAAATTTTTACGCATTAGTAAGATGTTGTTTCTCCTACGATAGGAATTGTTAGAAAGGAAGTCAAGATCAAGTCTTTGGTTAAATTTTATCTAAAAGTTCAGAGATGATACGTTACGTAGTAAAATCAGTCTAGTAGAATTAAGGACTATTCACTTCAAAAACATTTTTTATCGAAAATTAAGCGACAATAACCGGTAAGCGAACCATACTGTGCGGTGCAAGCAGTCACTCAATCTACATCTCCCCAAAAGAAGGCTAGCAAGGTATATATGTAAATGTAGAATGCCCGATCAAATAATAATAATCATAAATCTACAACTACGAAAAAAATCTATATCTTTTATCAATATTCCTGCAAATATAAAAGATGCATTGTCCCTCGTTAATACGAAATATACGACTGTTTAATACCGTCAAAATGACCAAAGACATTGTCATTGCTTCAATATATCAGTCTTGCCTGTTTCTTCCACCTGTCCGTTTCCGCGATACTTTCTTCATTTCCGCAATAACTAAGTGAGTCTTCCTATTTCAGCGACACTGTCCGTTTATTGAATCATTCCTCAATGAGAAGCTGATGCAAAAATGGCATATCGCATAAAATGCAGGTTTGTCATATTAATGCGATTACCGAAATAAATCCAGTGCTATGGAAATAGAAACTTCTGACTCATCGTAAACAATCTGAAAAATACACGCATCTATATGTGAAATAAACACTATGAGTCCGTCGAGTACGACTTTCTGTGACTACTCATACCCACATAAAGCAAATTACCAAAGTGGAGTATGTTTACTAAGGACGAAACTGTGAGCTCACATGAGTGAATGAGACATATTCCAAAAGCTTAGTGGTGCTGGGAGGGGCTTTGAGGTGACAACATTAAAAATTTACAATAAACTGCCTGATATTTAAAAAACACCAGAAACATACGATTCAACAAAAAATTAAAGCAATAATCACCAAAGAAATCATATTATAGTGTAAATGAATTTTTAAACGATAAAAAGGTTTACTAAGATTAAATTGTAACTTTAATGTAATTGTTACTTTAAATTTTAAAAAATTAGGGCAATGCATAGTTGTAACATTTGTTTTTTTAATAAGAAAAATTTTACGTTTTATTTCTAATCAATTATTTGTTTTTGATAGTGTTTGTTTGATTATCCTATACATGTTTTTGCGTCTTCGGACGAAGAAATACATTATTATTATTGATATATACCTATTAAAATCCGAGATAGCCGTAAACAATCATTCTGCATTCGGCGAAACTGTGTGTTCACATGAATGAATGAGACATAGTATGTATCGATTAAAATCCGAGATAGCCGTAGAAAATCATTTTGCGTTCGCGAATTCTGCGTCCTCTTCCTGCGCGAGGTCGTTTCCCAACTTGCAGGTTTGTGCAACGAGGGCTCTGTCGTCATTCACGGCGCGCCGTTCATGCCATCAACTTCCTCGCCTCTACGCTTAACTGGTAGCCTATAATCCCGCGTCGCCGACGCACGTGCGACTCCGATGACACGTTTTCACTTTTCTCCTAAACGGTATCTGGACAAGAGCGGTCAAGAGGAGTTTCCGAAGAGAATCACTTCCGAAGTGCTGAATTCCCGTCTCATGGAAACCACGTGCGTTTGTTTGTAAATAAGGGAAAGCGCGCGCTCTATTTGAGCGTTCGATTTCATGTGCCCTTTTCTTTCTAGCGCAAAACCACACGTATGGATAAACACCGAGAGGCAACAGAAAAGTTCGCTTTTCTTGTGTAAGAATCGCTCTTTTAGATGACCGTTCCCAGCGGCGTTGACGGCCAATGTAATGGGTGTGCAAATTTAGGTCCAATCCTAACTTTTCTTCTTTAACCTAGTACAACAAAAATAACTTCATTAGATCGGAAATTCGGATTAACGTAAAATTTTAATCTTTAGAGATGATTCAGAAGTGCAAACAAAAGCTTTGGTAATAAATTATTGGTAAGATTTATTGCAACATAAACGATGGAAATGAAATTTAACTTAGCACCTTAAGTTGTGCAACTAAACCCAAAGTTAAACGAGTGAGAAACCTGGGTTCGAGTCCCAGGCAAGTCACAACTTTTCACTTCTTGTATAATAAATATATTTCAGATAATTTTCATTAACAATTATCTAATTTTCGCCTCTAAAATTTTTTTACCCTATTGCCAATTAATTTCAAATTATTTGTTGAGATATAATAAGAGAGTTTTTCGATATCCGTTTTCATCTGTAACAATAATAGGTATAATAATAATAATAGGTAATAATAATATTTCAAAACAAAAATATTAAAATTTTAATAATATATTTTGATATTTTAATCTACAGTATAGGGTGATTTCAAGAAATTAATGAATGAAAAATCTCTAAGAACCATGTATAATTCTTTCAACGCCTGATAATGCCTTATATTTATTCGTATTTGTTTTTTAATCTCCACTTAGGAATACGAATCGAATAACTATAGAAGGTGAAATTAAGTGCACCTAAAATATCCCCTGAACTATATGGGATATTAATTTGCCCATTCTAGTACACTGGAACTTGAATGACCATGTCTTTCTCTGAAGAGCCTTCAGCCTGACCTCTAGTGCCTATGCTAATATGTCTATGCCAACTATTCTACATCGAATTCCATACGTAATTTCCATGTGAGCGAGTGACATCGTGAATTCCTCACAACTTTGTTTTGATCTCAGATTCTCTTTGGAATGATGAGCTGATTCATTGTTGCAATCTATGCATTAAAAGGAAAAAAAATATCGAAAGATGGTGTCTAATCATCCGAATTCGTAAGTGGAAATTAGTGCCAGTTCTTCGTTTGTTAATAAGCGATAATTACAGCGGGCTCTAAAACCGTGACTAGGTTATGGCATCTAACAGTATAACTATTTCTAATTAAGGGTTAGATGTAAGAAGAACTTTAGATGTAAAAAGAACTATTTTATAATTAAGGGTTAGATGTAAGAAGAGGCTTACTAGTCTCAATCTCGCCCTCTAATAATGTCGTTTTATTATTATTATTATTTCTTTATCGTAGAAATCTACATGCTCAGGCGTAACTTTGTGGAAAGCCTTTATGCTAAAGAAGAAGTACACGCTAATTTTCCACACTGTTAGAAGAAACAGTGTGAAAAATTACCAGTGTACTTCTTCTTTAGCTTTATCGTAGATGCAGAACACCAATATATGTGTCTATAAATGAACAATAAATCTTTACAAATGCTTAATACATAACTAATTCTCAAAATTCTATCTCTAAAATGAATGGTGATAATATGTAACTAAATTTTAGTTCTAAAATAATACATTTATTCCTTATTACTTGAAATTGAGTCCATAAAAATATAATTAATTAACGCAAAATACTTTTTCCTCATCATTAAGAGACACTTTTCCTCTTCATCATTCAGGTATCATTACGAATAACCCTCGTCAATATAAAATTCTACTTAGTCCAATAGTGAGTTGAAATCGCATGATATTTTATAGTTCTGGTAAATTCACTGTATAAGATGCACATACTATTGCATTATTAAAATAAAATAAGAAAAATAAGGATAAGATCACTAGAAATCACAACTTAAATTCCCTTAAAATTTGGAAATGTAAATAATTTTCGTATACTCTGGATTGGTCTGTTTGGAATGCGCTCAGTGTCCGTCTCAAACGCTGAAGACGTCAACTTCAATTTATTCCGCTCGCAACCTTTCTCATTTGATTATTTTCTTCTCGTCTATCCAGCTGCTACCAGAAACGTCCCATCCCTTGATAATTCACTTAACACTCATCTCTCGGGAATATTAATCGAGGGAGTAAGTTGTAGTTCCTGACTTCCGTGGCTGCGCTCATTAAAATACTTTTTCGCTTCCTCAGTCCGGTAGTTGGTCGAATATTTCGACCTTCGCAAGTCCATCAGGAAGATTGATTCCTAAGTCACGGTGCGGTCTTGACAGACAAGACTCATCCATTGAGGATGTTATCGCTTTGGCGTACAAAAGATTCTATCGCGAAAAAGACTCCCCATGATAGAAAGCTATTCTGAGATTCTCCAGCGTTTTTCTCTCAAGTTATAATTTATAAATACTGGTTCTATGATAACTGAAATTCAGCGAAAGCAATCCACGAAAGCAAATGAGGGAAACATTCCTGGTTTAGTAATATGCGGATACATCACGAATGAGACTGACCAGGAAAACGATTGTAGTATCGTAATATTGTGTTATTTCAGAATTACAGAGAAGGCGTTCTAGAAATTGTGCATTCTTAAATGCACACAACAATTCAATTTATTTCTAAAGAGATGGTCGTTGGTAACCTTTAATTTCGTTCGATATTTTACATCTAAATCCTCTGAGGTAATTTTAAATATCGAAAACTGCGTCTGTTGCATTACTGCGCACATATTATGAGACTCACTCTACGGTTCTATTTTACAATCTCAACTTTATAATAATATTTATATTATTAGCCATCTTGCTATTTGCTACCTGAGGGCTATGTGAAGGAGTAATAAGTTCATGAAAATTATCGAACGATATCCCATAAACATTAAATTTGTCTTATTACTTACTAGCGTTCTCTTTATAAAAATAATGATGTAAAGATTGTTATAATTAAGGGAAGATTAAAAATCATCAAAAGTTGTGATTTTCATGCAAACACATTTAGGGTCACATCCAATTTTTCCTCGAATTTCAGTACTGGCCATACGTTTGTTGTGAATTAATTTCCGGGAATTTCATGGCAAAATTATGTATTTATGGCATTAAGTGTATTCGTTTACTGGTACGGAATGACGGAATGCTGAAAGCCTTGAGTTTAATATTTACTTCCTCAAACATTTATTCCTGAAGCTCCTGACAGTACCGCAAGTAACCTCGTATTACGTTACGAATATGAATGAATAGTATTGGCTGGAACTTTCTTTATTGTCGTTATTAAACAGTAGAGTAATTGGATGGAAAGTATTTCATGAAGGAGGATAGTATTTTTCTAACGTTGTGAGGCTCGCTTATGTAAAAAAATGGGGAAACCTAATTACTCAAGATTTAAGTCTACCCGATTTCGATTAGGTGCACTTTTTTCAACTCACAATCAGTTCAGGCTAAGTTGTTAGGAAGCGACGCTGCGGTAGATAATAAACAACGACTGGAAATTACGTAAATTCTGCGTCAATTCTCGACGATTGCGTTCTTCACCTTCTGGTATTTATTGGCAACATTGACGCCCTCGGATGGAATTATGAGTCTCTACCAAAACAAGCTCTAACCAATTTTCTGCAAACGTTGGCAAAATAATCCAAGGAAACAGGGTTAATAACCTTCGTGTCTATTGTGTTTCCGCTGTCTATTGGACTCATGCAATTAATCATCAGCGAATGAAAAAGGAAACCACTCTCTGTTTGAGGGAACGACGATTTGAACGCGGATATTCTTCGTGGAGATTATATGGATTTGAATGCGGAAAAATTCTTGGCCGTACTTCGCGGAAAGACATTTTTAAAATGACAAGAATAAACTTAGTAATATCTTATTCATATTAAGTTACTTAATTGGTATTACTAAGTTTTTTCGTCATTTTTGAATGCGAAACTTAACTGACGTGAGGATTCTACCAGTATAATCTTCGTCTACAAAAACCGTTGCAGAAAACATTTCAACTTCAATATTAAACTGAGATAAACCACAAATTAGTTAGCACAAGCCGTACCCTTTCTTGGAGACAAAGAGATTCACCCTTTCTTGGCTAAATTTTTTTTTAAATAGTTGAAAAACCTGCTGAAATTTCTCTCACACTTTTTTCATTCTCATCCGCAGCCGACGATTCATACACCAAAATCACATGAAAATAGCGAGCACCACCGCTCATTCTTACCTTTCCAGGCACCCCATGAAATTCGTCAACCAATCTTCCTCGTAGATCCCACCGGAACATAAACCTCCTTCTTCTCCCTTTGGTTTGTGTCGTCTCCTGAGCTCCCTCACCACACCCGAAAAAAAATTCCCTTACGAGCTGAGAGTGAAAGTGCTAAACGGCACGACCAACCTGACCCGTGGACAGAGCGCAGTGCAATAGTCTCGCGACAAAGAAACGGAGCGAGTATTAGGGCCGAAGCATACGGAGGCGTGCTTTCGGCCAATGGAGAAGCACCGATGAGCACGTGTCATCCAATCCGTGCTCGTCTTCCTCCCCCCCAATCGAGCGGTGCCGCGCGACAGGGAACCGCGTAATTCGGAGGAAGGGGAGGCGTCACATGGTGGCGGTACCGCACGGAATACGAATCGCTGAATGTTTTGGTGCCGTTTGGAGGGGTTTTCCCAGCCGTGTTTTCTATTCCCGCCGCGATCCTCTCGAGTCGTACTTCCGGTGAGCCCGAGATGAGGATCAGCTGGTGTCTAATGAAGTTCACGATCAATGGTGCATCCCTGCTTCCATTTCGCGGAGGAATGCGGATCGGGAAAAGTGGTGCGGATGGGACGTGCGTCTTTCCGAGTGGTGGTGGTGTTGTGCTCTGTCCGATGCGCTCGCGATTTGGGTGCGGAATGGTTTCGTCGAATCGCGTTAAGTAAGAATGATTCTTGTTTCGGGTGCCCCACGAGGTAATTCGACGGGTAAAACGTGTTTTCCGTCATTTATTTTCGCTCGAAGTGGTCAATTAACGATTTCTCTCGTTGGAATCGATGACCGCACGCTTAACCACTTGCCTGACCTGCTCGTGTCAGAATTATGCTGATTTAATGCTGATTTGGCCATGTTTTCCCGGATCTTTTACGCCTATAGTGATTTAATGCTGATTTTGCCGTGTTTTTCTGATTGCTTCATTCGAGATTTTCTATGTTTACATTTCGTCTTTTAATAAATTAACGTAAATAAAAATATTTAAAATTAAATTTGCACAATTATAAAATTATTTATATAAATTATGTTAACATATCATAAAATTCCTAAATAAATTATGTAAACACATTATAAAATTATTTAAATAAATTAATTATATTATTAAATTATTTAAATCTTTCTATTTCTAGGAAACATAACAATTGCTAAAAATGGTACATAATTTATTTATGTAATTCAATAATATACTTGCAAAATTTATGTCTTCTGGTCATAAAATTATGAAAAGAATAAAGAAATAAAAAAACATTACATTTTATGTTAGGAAAAAGAACTGAAAACCGACCAGGCAAGTGGTTTGACGTGTAATATAATTGCGTCGAGGTTTCGTCATTTCTTATGTTTGAGGACTTCTTTGCGATGTTACCGAAATCATTCAGCATTCTCTCACATATATCAATAAATTCGCTGAAAATGTTAAACAACGGGAAGAATGCGCTAGGAAATTCGTGGTGC
Source organism: Pachydiplax longipennis (assembly GCA_036926295.1). Taxonomy (NCBI): domain Eukaryota; kingdom Metazoa; phylum Arthropoda; class Insecta; order Odonata; family Libellulidae; genus Pachydiplax; species Pachydiplax longipennis. The sequence goes on along the minus strand of JAVFKF010000009.1, from coordinate 36,820,016 downwards.
GGGTGAATAATGCCGGGGTCACACCTTGAATAGTGTCTTTCTGTTTTGATGTGAAGTAACGTTACGGGAAACCTTCCATTTTTATATCAAAACGTCAAATCGTGGAATATTCCAGTGCGATGGATTCGGTCAATTTTTGTGAAGGTAGAAAAGAAGACAAATAAATTGAACATTTAAATTTGGACAAGTGACAAATTTAAAGGAGAAATATATCCACAAATAAGGTCAAGAACTCTACTAGCATTGGAATCTTAGTGATAAAATGGAATAATTGTTCGACTTTTTAAGATCTGCGAAAGCTCCGTTTTGCTTAGCGAAGTATATAGGATAAGTTTAATAAAATCTTACGACACAATAGGGAGCTTGATAAACACTGCTGAGAGCGGTGGACAAAGGAATCGATCGGAGAGCTCTAATGAATGGAAGATGACGTATAAGACGACGTCTGCTTCTGTCTGAAGCGGAAGAGCTGTGTAAGGAATTCGCGGACCTTAGGTACGCCTCTGCGCACCGATTAACGAAATGCACTTGAGTTAACATTTTTGACCATGATGCAAGTTAAGCAATTTCTGTAAATAACAAAATCAGATTCGTAAATTGATGTTTCATGAACTTCGGAAGCAATGGGATTAGGCGATATCTTTAGACATGAGATTACAAAACGAGCATCCTCGAAATTTTTACAGCGGCAACTTAGTTTTCCATTAAAAACGCTTTTCAGCGTCGCATATATTTATTTTAAACGCATTTTACCTCGTGATATCTATAAATTTAGATCTATTGACCCCTAGCTTTGACAATTTCATTCTAATACCTTGAGATTATTGATATAGAGATTATTGATTGATATAAAAATTTAATATGACCGTGTAATTGAAAGAAAAACACAACAGAGTTTAGGATAAGTTATTAAATAATTCCGTTGGTGTTTTATCTTTTCCTTCAAATTCCATCCATTTTATTGAAACGTTAGAATAAATTATAGACTAGAATAATTAATTTTCACGAGATGAGTAGATATAATTCTCTATGAAAAGCATAATCTCTGATGTCGCACATCGACATAGAAGTTATCTTCACCTAGTAATTAATAAATATAAAATCTACGGACTGATTATCTATTTTTATACATGCTTCAATCTTAAATACATAGTTCTGTGCGTATACACACTACCACCACGTCAAACGATTAAATAACCCAAGATCTAGACTACGTCCTGCCTCCATAGAAGTTACATAGTTGATTAACACTTTGAATACCAGACGCGGCTGTTGTCCCTACAGCCAAACGCTTCTCCTTCATTTCCATACGCTGACTAATACTTGCAATTAAATCGTAAGTTATTTTCCTGTTGATGGAATCCTATCACAAGGCCGTGTGATGCTCTCCCATCTGAATACACGAGTGGCTTCTGACGCACATCCTGCGCCTTTTCTTCTCTTGTGCGTCCCCCTTGATGTTCCTACCTCTTCGATTTTGCTGATCCGTATTACAGAAAATAATTTGACATCATCAGGACGTATTTTCCCTGTCTATCATATCCGTTCTAAGGAGTTTGAGAAAAAAAATGAGAATCTAGAATAGATGACCCCATGTTACTTTCAGTCATATGATGATAATATGATAAATAGACTGTTTGTAACGCATAGTCCATAGACTTAACTCTATTCTTTGCTAGTTACTGTCAAACAATACGATTTGTACGTAAAAGTTTTACTGATACATTTAGTTACTCCCTTAACTACAGATATACATTATTATTTTTATATTAATTTTTTATATATAATTTATATATATTTTCTATATTTTTATATATAACTTGGAATTTGTATGTATTCTGTAAGGTTTTGAGAATAAATTCATAATTTATCTCTTTGTAAAGTATGAATTTCCATAAATGTCAAATATTAAATTGGTTAGATACTCAATCTTCAAACCATTAGCTTCCAAGATTTGGTGAGAGAATGAGGTTTACATATTAGACAATATGTGGACTGAAGAATTTTTTCTATTTTCTCCATTTCTCATATATATAGTTAACCGTGTAAAATACAGATTGAGCTATGCATAGAAGCATAATAAACTTAGGAATAACAGTTTTCATAGCATGCCAGTACAAAAAAACCAAAATGAGTAATTCTTCATATTTAGCTATTATCCAGCATAATATATACCATAGAGGATTCCTTTTATCACAGGCATGAACAAGAATGAAGCAACAATGAACGAAAGATACATTTTCCTGCGTCCTCTACTGATATAGAAATTGAAAATAACCCCATACAAGATATAGCGGCAAGAAAATTGAATTGACAAAATCCTGCTAAATTTGTATTCGTCCGAGATAGGAGAACCTAATCAGCAGATTTCCAATAAGCGGCGATCGTAATTCAGCATAATCCCTGAAGGAAATAACCTCGGGCATAAGATCTCACATTCATTGGGTGCTTAAAGACGGACGCACGTATATCGTCAGATTGCGATGTTTTCCAGCAACGCACCAATGAAACAACGGTTCTTCTTACGGTTATTCACACTTTACCCTGAATTCAGCCAATGTGCAAATTTTGTTTTTATAGGGACTTTCCTTTAATGAGCTGAATTAATGAAGAACCTTTATGCATTTGAATACAAAGATCCCCATTTTATTTAGCTATTACCATGGTTTTAACATGTTGATTGCTATAAGCTCCTATTATTGTTTCATAAAAATGTGGGTTTTCTGAAATTTGAACTTGAATGAAATTTTAAAATGCATGGGATAGAAAATTGTTGAAATTTGGAGAGAATGCTTGTAATTTGAGATATTGGATAATGATAATAATACCAACTATTGTTGCACTATTAAAATTTGACTGCCCCTTTGACATTAGCTATAAATTATATTATTATTCCTCAGATAAAATATAATAACTCGCTGCTAAGATTTTATGGCATTAAGTTCTCATAAAGATAAAATAACTAATAACTTGATATAAAAAAATTATCTCATTTTAATGATTATCAATTTCCATAGACTGCGATAATACTAGTGATCAGGGAATGATATTTGTCTAATATGAATTCGACATGAAAATTAAAATTTTTTGTGTAGCTGACTTTTTAATGTTTAATCCTATTGTTCAAAGTCGCTTCCGATCTCTGAATTTTTGTTATGAAATTCTAAATTTTAGAATTTTTGGTATGTATATCTCCTAATCATTACAATAATAACACCCAGTATACAATATATAAGACCAAAAAATTTTCAAAAACGTGGCTACAGCATTGGACCCATTTAATCAATCATGTTTTATGATGAAAAATGATCATGATTGATTTATCAAATAAAAATATACAAACTTAGAAATCATTTGATCACTGGTCGAATCGAAATATCCGCTAAGTCAAATTTAAAAAGAACGTAAGGAAAGAATATGACCCGGTTGATTTGTTATACATAATGTATTTCACGGTTAGAAAATGATTTTCTTTCTCTCATGAGTCATACATAAGAAAGAGTCGATCTGAGGTAGAAATATAAGGTTAGACTCCTTCCTTTACATCACTAGAACCCTTATTAACACATTTTTAACTCTTCAAATAATGCATCTTAAAAATAATATTTAAAAACTTACTTAACTTTAATTACTACAGCTAGGCATTTTAGGATGAAAGTTTTGAGTTTTACTTCTATTCTTATTCTTAATTAATTCCGCGCAATGATAAAAACCGACCTAGCGCAAGAGAAATAAACAGTTACAGGTCACGGACATTTTAGGAAAAGTGAATGCGAGTTTCTAAAAATGCTAAAAAATATATTCGTCTACGTTTGCATGATTGTATAATTTAAATGAACTTTGGTAAAATTAGGTAAGATTACTGTAGAACGTCATAGCAGCGATTTTTTCTTCTTTAAAATTTCTCTGATTTTTCGGGGTTTTTTTACTATTGATAAGAGGCACCACGGATCAAATAGGTTAAAAAATCCTAAAATACAAACGGCGATTCATTCCCGTAGATAAAATAAAAAGACCGCCGTGGCAAAGCGTTCATAATTTGAGCTTAGCCGTGACTCGCACCGCATTGAAATTTTTCAAACATGATAAATGAGCGCATAAATTACGGTGATATTTTTATTTTACGCTCAGGGAAAGAATCGGCCAGAGATTTTTGAAAAAATTGCATTTACCTTCAAATCTGGACCTCCCTCCCCCTTCCAATGAGAGATGAAGTACCAATCAGTCGAATCTTTAGCTTTCTCCAAGAACAGTGGATTATGTTTCAGAGCAGTCTGCGAGTGAATGATACAAATAAAGCACGAACCGTGTAACTTATATCGTTTCTACATTTCGCCATCCCTTTCCTATTTGATTTACCGTATGCGGGAAATTCAATCGAAGCACTGAGTCACTGACTACGCAGCCCCTCACACCTCACTTTTTAATCCTTTTCCGGCGACACTTTCCTCAACTTTTATTTCCCGCGTTTCCAACAAATATTTCGCAAAACGAACATCTACGGAAATTTGCATTTCCTTTCAAAATCGGCGCGAAAAAGCTCGTTAAAAACTGAAGAAGTTTCCTGTGTATAGATTTCAACCCTTTTTCGCAATTATAGTTACCGAGTTTACTTATACGCAATTATTTATATTTCTTTCGCTATAGAGCTTCAGACTTACTCATTCTGACTATAATGTTCGCAAGCACTTTCTCGTAAATGGAATATATAAAACTTTCCGTGGTATTATTAGCAATCAGTTTACTTTTCTATCGCAACTCCTAATCCTTCGGTTCACCACATCGCACTTTCCCAGAAGAAAATGAATTTGCAACGTGATTGAAAATGACATTATACTCATCTGGGAAGGAATGGTAGGGAGCCGCGCTCGAAAAATTTACTCGTGGAAACTTTAGATAGATGTCCGAGATGCATTTGGTAGTGCTGCATTTGCCGTAACCAATAAACAAAATTAGAGCAAATCAAAAAATGTATATGTGGATACCGTTGGCACTCTTCTCAGTTAAGTATCTTTAATACGTATCCTTATCAAAAATTAGTATGATTAAGCGTGAAATTTCACGACAAACCATTAAAGATCTGCTGTGGAAGTTACAGGGTGTTTTCTCCTTTCTAGGATGTGTATATACCATAAGAATTCACATATAGATACGCTATAATAATAGTAATAAGGGATGTATTGGTCGAATTCGATTCAAATAAGATCATGCTTACAGTTAACCCCTGTAGAATGGATACAAGCAACTACTCCTTAACTAAGATTTGGACCTGCGAATTTAGTATTACTATGCTCAGAAGAGCAACATATATATTACCCTTATTCAAGTGCATAAATGCACTGAATCAGCGTATTTTATCCCTACAGAAATCGATACAAATATTAACTGAATTAAAATACATAAATTCAATAAAAAATGAATTCTCTGGATATATGTGGATGCGGAAACCGAATTTTAAAATATAGTAAAAGTAAGCCATGAAAGGGGATATGGAAAACATAAGAATAACATCAAAGATTTTTGATATTATACGTATTTATGCTTAAATTTATTATTCTGAACTTATTTTAGCAGAATCATACTGTCTAATAATCGTTCTTACTATCTACATAACTCTTGCACGGCCCAGAAGATAGTGAACTCTCTATTCCATCAACTCGTAATTGTGATATATTAAAGAAATTATTTCTCCCTCTTTCACGACAATGACCGATGAGACTAGTATTAATTGAGATTTCAACAACTTTAAGTAAAGGAGAATAAAATATTTCAGGTGTCATAAAGTTTTATTAAGTTTTCTCTCAAACAGTAAAAATTAGGATTTTGAATTAGATTGAAAACTAGGTAATTTTTTATTAATTTACCAGATAATAATAGTATATTTTTACATAAGCAAGTTATGGTCCTATGATTTCCATCCTCTTTTTCTCACGGGCCATTGTTGACTAATGTATTAGAAAATCGAGAGCAAGAATGCGCGAGTGCATCTATGAATCCTTTCAATATTTCCCAGAGAATTTTTTTCGTGTGTTTGATTTTCAGAACTCGCGGGGAATCCTCAGCGGTCGCCAGCAAATACAATGCTTTCACATTTCATTAGATAGTCATTAGAGTGCGCATTTCGCAATTCTTAAGGATGCACAACACGTGTGAAGCGCACTTAAGTAATGGTGTCTTTTAACTTCAACGTCGCCTAGCCAACATCTTGAGGACGAAGTCCTCTAACTCATAGAATTGGAAGACACTTTCCTCGAGAGATATTCTAGAATGCGCATATGAATTAACAATGGTCAGCGATGGAAACTTGGGCAGAATGTTATGACATTGATGAGTAATGACGATGAGTAATTCCTCATGTTTCGGAGTAATTTTGCGGATTTTTAATGTCTGTTTTGAATTTATGCATATTGTCCATTATAAGATAAATAATAAATGATAAAGTGTAAGTGACGAGTATAACTTTAATTGATAATCAGTAGCGGCTTAACTTATTGTCTAATAAATAAATTGTAAAAATGGTCATAAATTATGTCTCCAAAGATCATTTCTTCTTCTTCTTAACAGGCGTTCATCCCTTTCATTGATATTTTCTCCAAAATAGATCACTATTATGGCGGTCAATCCTATTCCCTTTCGATCTCTTTCTCTTCTTTTATCATTCTTTTATTTTGTTGGTAATATACTTTTTTAATTATGAGAAATAACTATATCTTGCGTCATAAAGGGATGATTACAATGCACTTGTTTTATAACATCCCAAACTTGAAAATGACGCAATTAATGAAAAATATTTACCCCTGTAAAGACGTTCCTGTGATTCTAATGTCGATAAATACATTTCATTTTGTGTAATTATTGATTTTACTATCAATTATTTTACGGCTTTAACCTCGTGATTTGTCAGCTCATAAAAATTTCATTTTTCCTTACAGTTGAACTCACCTTTTAAATCCCTTAATCTATGATTTATTTCTTTGAATATATATCTATTATTCAACGCCCAGTGTTCCTTTGCACAGCGATGAGTTTTTAAGCTAATTAATACGCCACAATCTACCTTAAAGCTGAAAAATTCAAATCATTTAGATCATACTCGTTATTAGCAGCACATCTTCTGGGTATTATGAGGTTCGACAGATCCATAATGGTATATTTTGAGCTTTTTAAGCCTATTTACCTAGGCCTATTTGTTTAAGCTATTAGGATATCCCACACGACGTTTCTCTATGCCAACAAACTTGTTTGCGTTCATACAATGGAAGGCTCCTTTTAGCTCTGATTCTCATATTTATAGATCCATGTCGAGCTCATCTGTTTACGTTCTTCATCTGTCACTTCTACCTCGAAATTTTTAACTTTGCCTTCACAAACACACCTTAGATGAATATATTCCTTTGAAATTTTCCATCTTAATTTTAGGATACCTCCGACGATCTCCAATATACCTTAACGATACATTTATATTCATTAATAATATCTTACCTATCATCTGTGTTACATCTTTAAGCATATTCAAGCTCTACGTGATACCACTACACCCATCTTATCCATGCCTTCAAGATTCATTATTCATCGTTTAGGCTCAGTAGGTATTCTTACTTCTGTATTAATCAAATACAAAAACATACTAGGAATTTTAATCCTCTTCACGTTCAACTTTCTAGTAATTTTCCATGAACTCTAAATGACGCAAGCTCGCACAGTTTCTGTCCATCTCTCATTCAGAATTCTGCATATGTATTCTGCAAGGATTAACTATGTTCTTGTAAAATTCCATTCAGCCAATTTCATTTGATGTATTAATTTTTGGAATTCCTTCATACGTTCAATTTTAGATTGTAGATTTTAATCTCAAAAGGAATTTTTAAAGTAAACAAACTTACTTAATTTCGTCTTGAGTTTTATAAAATTGACTTGGTACTAAGTTACACGATAATATTAACAGTCCTAACTATTGAATTCAATAGAAAGCATCAATAGTTTTTTTAAATCAAAATTGTCATATCTTTAGAATTTGCAGATTATTTCATCGATTGCAAAAGTTCAACAATACTGATTCTTACGAATTTTTTTTGATAAATAAGTTTATATATTATTTTAATACATATGCTCATTTAAAACATAATAAATGGACAGCATCCTCATTTATTCTATTATTTTCAGTCAACTATGTATTTCTTACATCAAGATTTTATGGTTTGTATGTTCGATACATACGGTAATGAGCTTCAATAGGATTAGCAACGGACCATATTTGGCTTTCGAGCCGTCTTATTTCTGTGTTAGTACCATTCCCTTGCCTGCATTTCTTCCTTAATCCCATTCCTTCCGTTTATCCTTAAAGCGCGCTATTTCTTGTATAATCTGATATATCCGTCTTTACTTGACCGTCAGTCTTAATTTTCACACCTTTTGACTGTATCTCTTTCCATAGAAGTTCAATTCTTATTCTCATAAACCATATCTAATGGCTTATGACTTTAAGAATTCCATTAGTACAAACTGTGATGATCCTCAGTAATTTTCATCGGTGGTATTTTTGGTTTCGAAGAAGAATTGGAAACGGAGCATTGACACTATCGATTTTATTGACCTTTTTGGCAGAGCTCCAGTAATGTTAAATCCTTGGAACACGCGATTCTCTCTAGCATCGCAACGCTGTAGACCAAGGAAGAGATATTTAACTACTTTAATCTCGTTGGAATAAAATAATATAGCGAGGCTTCTCAATACATAAGTTTCCGGAAGCTACAAGTGAAATAATGTGTTGCTCTGCTGTTTGAAATCACTTACAGATTGATTTTACTTGGTTGAGGATTCGCAGCTATGGTCATGAAATTTATAACTACTAAAATTAAATAATTGATCTCATAAATCGTCTTCATCAACTAAATTGCTTTATTAAGAGGAACCAGTAGCCTTTGAGATTGGGAAAATTTTATCGAAATTTTCACGAGTAATAAAAGCAAAATTTTTCAATACTTATACTTTCCTATCACACTTTCATGTCCATTTTTAATTTTTCCATTGCACAAGTTCTCGTAAACAAAGAAATTTCTCATGAAATCGTTTTTGTAAGCATAGAACTATGTTATAAAGTGTCTTGTTTCGGGCTTATTTACTTATTTGAGCTTTAGATTTTGTATCATCTGGTATCTGGAGGCTCTTTCTGAGTTGCAAGTCACTTCATTCTATTCAAAAAATCATACTTGAATATGTGAAGTTCAATGGTATCTGCAACATGGTGAGGATCTGAGGAGACCTGACCTCAATCTTGGAAGATGACTCAGATCAAATCACTAGACTTTTAACCTTTTAAAAACAAAATGGTCTATTTCACAAACTCTAAATACCAACGAACTGGGTGGTGATTTTTAACCAATAGGATATTTATTTATATATTTATATTTTATATGATTTTATTTGTAAAATTGTTTCACTCGCCGAACCCTTTACCTATTGTAATATTTTTTTACCATTTTAAAACCTGACAATATGTGAATTTTCTGTCCAAATCGGCACAGTCTGTTGAAATAAAAGAAGTCAAATAAATTTTACATGATCGATGTGTACGATTTAAGTTGTTAAGGTACAAAAAAAAATAGCTCTACTTCTAATAGCTCTTCTCGTAAACCTTACCTTAAATGAACTTTAAACGGTCAGTAAACACGTAAGATTGACATCTGGACTGAAAGTCATCGGGTGATATTTTAATAAAGACCATTCTTTGAGATGAGCTATCATCTTAAAAAGCACCTATTAGAGCTGTTTTGATTTATTTGACGTCACCGTCTTACCTGCCCTTTGATGTTTTTGGCGTCATCTTCCTTATTAACACAATTAAGCCGAATGACGCTCAGGTAAAGGAAATTCTTTTCAGTCAAAGGGAATTTCTGCTTAACACCAAATATTTTACACGCGTCACTTCTACACCTGCGTCAGAATTTTCTACGATCAGTTGAGAAACAAGCCAGATTTTTAAGAAAGATCATCAAAAAATTCTGAATGCTCACAAGACCTTTTATAAACCACTCCTTGAGATAGGATGACGCAAAATGAAGTCTAAGAGGAAATAATAACCAGCAAAAGCAAAATTGAGGGAACTATTTTTTGGGCCTAAGGGACATCTAACTATGCTTTTAGGAAAAATTGCGGTAAAAACACCCAGGAGAAGCGAATCGTGAAAAAGTAGTGAAACCTGCTGACGGATCAATTGCAAATCAAAAGGAGAAAGAAAAGAAATTAAGAAAATGAAAGAACCTACATCAAAAAGACTGACAAGACAATCTAAATGCAAACTCATAAAAATAATGCAGGCAGTAACAAATGCTGCAATTAAATTACCAGAGATAAGTATTAGAATAAAATATATTTAAAAAAAGTATAAGGAAAGAAGCAGAAAGAAGTAATTGAAATATTATAAAAGGAATGAAGTACGGAATTACTTCATATACGTAGGTATTTGAAATTATACAAGATATTACATCAATTTCTCAATCAAAATTGAATAAAACGTAAAAAATAGTAAAATTCTATAATAATTATGGTAAAATATATACTAAATGTAGATTACAACATAAACTGGGAATAAATAAGAGCCTAACCACTAAAGGAATATAAACCTAAGTATAAATTAATAAGTACAGTATATATAAAATGAAATATTTTCTACTTATATATAAGCTACTTTTGCAGTAAAGGGCTATTTCCTCGTGTTTAAATAATTAAATACACTAAAATAAAATTCAGATTGGATTATGAAACCTGGAATATTGTTTCAGGTTGGAGAGTCATGCACAATATTATGTCATGTACATACGAAGTCGTTCAGAGTGATGAATCGTCTCAAATTTGTCGAAGCTAAAGAAGGCATCTATGGAGTAGAGGTTCACAAGAAAATGAGCTTATGTAATATTTACATGCATAAAACGTGGGAGTAGAGAAACAACTATGACTTAAGAGGAAAATAGATGGAATTCTTTTCCAGCGCCTTCTAACGTGCATGGTAATGCGAATGCTAATCGCAATCCGTTTGAAAAATACGTTTGTGCATCGATTTGCTGTTTGCAGACACCTCCATCTATCTCGGCAGACGTCGCACAACCTTGACGATTTCTGCGATCGTCCGCCGAAATCTTAATTTACATTTCCTTTTTCTCTCTGAGAGCGTCTTTACATTTCGCCGCGTCACAATGACTGACGCAAGCGAACGCTCATTTTCGGGGTTACGTCGTCCCATCGCACCCGGAATAGCAAGCGATTTTATGATGACTAACTTCTCAAGTCTAGGATTCGATTGAATGAACTGTGATGAATGATTTGATGACCTAATCCGTTAACATTGAAGCCCCTCCGGGTTTTGCGTTTCACGGTGATTTTCACCCGTCTTCCTATTTACAAAATAATCGTATCGCATCTATTAGATTTTGTGGTTCCGTCCATTAATTTTAATCTTTTGTGGTCCTTTATTCGCTTTGATGTTGACTCTTTTCTTTAAGGAGACCTTGGAATTTCCTGAAAAATGTTTTGAAGTTTAGCAACTAGATAGCGGTCCGGCGACTCATCTTAGGGAAAAAAGATCGAGTATGAAAGCCATAAGATTTCATGAAAGAGTATTCAAAATTCATTCTCTGGTATTCAAAATTCATATCACTCTGTTACTCATCAATTTGATAGCATTCCCTTTTTATATCTTATACAAACGATGGAAATAGAATTTTTACTTTGCACATTAAGTTGTGCGACTAACCCAAGGCTATACAAGAAGTGAAAAGTTGTGACTTGGCTGGGACTCGAACCCAGGTCTCCCACTTTCCGGGCTGGTATTCTATCCATTGAACTACCGAGCCACTCAATCATACTTCTGTAATTGGGAGCTTATATGGGCAAGGTGTGCTCCACTTAGTGGCACCAACCACCACCAGATTACATCTTATACTTTTTCTTCGTGGAAACATGTTTTTTAACTTGGTTTCAAATGTACACAAGTACTCAGATATTTCTCGCTTTAAGGATTTTTATCAAGGTAGAGTTAATTAATAATTATGCAATACGATATGAGGTGACGAATGATTTCATTGAACTTGAACCCGGCTAACCATGTGGACAGCGCGTTCGACTTTGATGAAAGCGGTCTCGGATTCAATTCCCAGTGGAAGTCCACATGTGCATTGACATTAGCTGTCGAAGCAGTTTTAACAATACGACTACCAACCGAATTTAATACATTTACTTCGTTATTTTGCCTAGGAAGTTCGTAGGGTATTCATTTGCTAGGGAGATAAAAAAAACTCCGTTACTTCTCTTTTCTATGATCTTTTGTTTGGTGCTCTTTTTGAATTCCTTCTTAGAATAGTAGCGCGGCCATGCTATCATAACTTTAGCTATTATTATTCAGAAAAAATGTTGATGCAATTGAAGTTGCTACTCACCGTCTTATTTCAAGCAACTCATAATTGAAAAAGGATAGTAAATAAAGACCATGATATGACAAGCCTTTGAGGGATAAGACCTAGCCAGGCACCAGGATGACATGTGTCAGCCCATGATAAAAATAGTAATAATTAATAAATTTATTCATCCCATGACGAACAGATGTATGTATAGGACAAGTCATTTACAAAGATTCTTTACAAAATCTACCCAATTGAAATAGTTATCTTTATAATTTACAACCTATAAACTCATTCAGCTTTCACAATAATACAAATATCACATCCTTCTCAAAACTACAACAACTACAATATAATTGTATGAAATTTTACTTTACAATTAAAGCAAACGAGATTGCTTAACCTAACTTACATATTATTAACATCAAAAATTCTTTCACACTATAAAAAGTCTTTCAAAGCAAGTATTTTTTAGGTTTTTAGAAAATATAGACTCTCACGTCCCCGTTTTAGCACACGCTTACTTCTATTATGTTCGATAAGAAGTATAAACACTTGAGAACACCATATCTCTACTTCGAATTCTCATTCGCCTCGAGAAATGAATTCTGTTTCTTTCGCACAAATTTCACGATTAGATCCTTTGCTCCTTCTGCGTACGAGTCCAGTATCATCCGGCAAACCTTGATATTGTGGAAGCTGAATCATGGTCCTCGAAATTAACGGGATTAGCCTCTGTTTCGTCCCTGGCCTTGCTCTTCTCCCTCCGTGAGATATTCCTTTTTCAGATTGGCTGCGTCTTTATGTCTAGTGATCGTGATTTACAACGAAAGGTCATGGCACTGCTGAGTCACTATTCTCTTTCGTCGTCAGTAAACATCATTAGCAAACACCAAGTCGCAGACAATAGATGAATCAAATTTCGCGAGATTTTCCTACACAAAAATTTCAGACTGTTTCCTGGTCCTGTTCCTGCTGGTTTTACTCTGTATTTACTCTATCTTAAGGTCCTTTTCCATGCGATTCTTTATCTCACAGCTATGGACTAGAAGCTATGATGTGATGTGAAATAAACGATCAATGAGCGGTCTCAATTTTCGTTCATTACCTCAAAATCTTATTCGAACAAACCACGTACTTTACAGATTACTATTCTACTACTCTCACTTAAGTTTATTTATTTAAGTGAATCTCATTGTTCTTTAAAATGTTCCATCAAGATAAGACCGAAACGGTTGATTTGGAGAAACACTAAATAAATAATTCAGAGAATAGTGGTGATAGCCAAATTAGTTATCCTTTGATTCTGGTTTCTATAACCTTTTCCCTTTGAGAATCTCCTTCAGATATCAAGAGGGATCTTTTTTACGATATCTTACTTATCAAGATTTCAACTATCATAGATTTACGAATTTTCGAGCGTTACAAAATTTTATTTTTACCAGGGGAAAGGTAGGAATAGATGAGAATCAATGACCATTGTATTTTTTTTAGGGATAATCTCTTATTTGAAAATCATAAAGAGATTCAATCCCGTTAATAATCGAAGGAGTTGAGCCTAAAAAATATTAATTTAAAAAATTACCCTTGGTTTTCCTTCAAAATATTTCTACATAAGCCAAATTTTACATACGCTAGATATGGTTAAAAGAACTCGATTCATTGGTTCATCTGTCAATGAAACTACGTCATTTCCGACATCTCAGCCTCTAATAAGTCAGCCCTTGAAAAGGGAGAAATAATTTAAGAATGACATCTACGACCGCTAACTCTAAAAATAACCTTTTATGAAGCCGAGTTTCGAAGAAAACTAAGGTGAGTAATGATGGCATGAAAGTTAGTCAACTTTTCCAACACTTTTAAGAAATTTTAAAAAACGTCAATGAATAATTTAGAAAATTCCGTTTTCCTTTGTAGGAACAATCGAAAATGAATAATTAAGTTAAAATATAGTATGACTAAGTAACTTTATAAAATCTTCCCTTTCGTAAATTGACAAAACATTTTTATGCTTGTTTCCATAGTGAAATAAGTCTCTCTTCATCCTGTACTGATCGAAAATTTTGTCTCACAGCTGAAGTGTGGATTCATTCAGTTCTTCGATGAAATTGATGGTTTCCAAGTCTCTGAAAAAGCATAGTCGATCTAATAAATGTAAAATTACTCAAAATTCGAAAGTTCTGATACGACGGGTAATAAAGTAGAACAGGATTTAATTTGAAAGTATAGCTGCAAACCTTTAGTTACTAATTTCTTTTCGTATGGTCTTGAAAAAATATTCTAGGTCAGTGATACTCAGCTAACAGAGAAACCTTGCTAGTGAAGCTTTTGGCTGATGAATTCCTCATCGTTTCTTGGACTCGACTACCGAATACTGTGGCATATAAGCAAGTATAAAGGAAAAAATGAAAAAAAGGCACAGAGAAAAAAATAGGAAAAAGTCACAAAAGAAAAAGGATAATTCTCTCACTGTTTATGCAAATCTTACAATAATTGTCTGTATAAACGACGTAAAAATAAATATTTTACCGTTTTGAAGTCTTGATTTATGATTTTTTCCTTGTTGTACTCTCATATTCGGGTAGCTGCATACTTTTAACTTTTGCTTAAAAATATTGAAATATGACTAAAATTACTGCACCCTATACAAAACAAAAATAGCATTCAATTATGTTGCGAATCATAGTGATGATGACATATGCTCACTTACATCCTCTGCTAGAATTTGCTAGCCTAAATTGTGACTTTTTCTTAGAATTTCATTCAACGATTTTTTGACCAAATGAATGGTGACTTTTCCTACATAAAATTGTGACTTTTTCCGTGACTTTTACTTGAGACTTTATCACCTCTTATGGCTTCATTACCGATCACCGTGAGGTATATACGCATGCCTAAAGAATTCAGAAATGACCAAATAGAAATGGTTACTCTCCATCCTTGCTTATTAGTAAACCTTTGTTGGTATAGCGTGTGCGAGAGTTTTAAGATCCGGTAAATTATGGGAAATAACGTATAATATCACAATAAAAGCAAAAGTCTCCTAACTCTTTGCGAGGATAGTCTCTTTTGGATGAAGTTCCTCGGAATTAGCGAAGAAGGTCCCGTCCTCAGATAAAGTGACGCATTCATCACTTAAGTAGTACCAAGGTTAACTCGTGAGTGATCACTGCCACACTTTCCATGTTAGGTGCACGACTGCACCGTAAGGTCACCGCAAGCTGCGAGATTATTTTTAGTCTAACATAGAAAAGTAAAATTATAAGCTCAAATAAAATGCAATGAGTTTCTAAAATCACTCCGATGCTGTCAACATATTTTACCTAGGCAAAGTGGTATTTGTCACTGAATATCTATTCTTGCATGTTTCTCTGTATTTAGGAGTTAATATGAAATTATTAGTAGTATGTTTTATAAGATATTATTCATTATTTATACCCTAAGATTTGAAGGTAATTTAGCGGCACATATTCGTTCAGTAGTATGTTAATCATGCGTTGTAATCCGGCGAATGCAATTATTTAATTACTCGTACAATTATTCGTTATATGATCAATTAATTTATTTATTAAATTACAATTGTAAATCCGCCGGGTTACAACCGGATTAAGATAATACTGAACGAATATACACTGCCGCTTAGTTATACTAAATTACTAATAAAAATAACTAATTCTAATAAATATTGATTAGAATCAGTATTTGAGCAG
Source organism: Pachydiplax longipennis (assembly GCA_036926295.1). Taxonomy (NCBI): domain Eukaryota; kingdom Metazoa; phylum Arthropoda; class Insecta; order Odonata; family Libellulidae; genus Pachydiplax; species Pachydiplax longipennis. The sequence goes on along the minus strand of JAVFKF010000009.1, from coordinate 36,803,914 downwards.
CACAGCATTCTTGAAATTTTCAGTATTTGACTTTCACCAACGCTTACTACAACGAATCAGTACTGCCGATATTATAAGGTATTTCACGCATTGTAAAGGATAAATGGACGCAAAAAAGCCTAGTGATACTCGAACCCGGGTCTTCAACAAGCCAAGCGGCTGCTCTAATCAAGTAGCTATTTCGTTGTGCATTTTCTGACCCCGTGTCACTCTTTCCGTGAGTCTGAAGGTGAATGATACGTCCAACTATACAAATTCTTGCTGTAATTAAAAATTAATCCATATTAATAACTCTTCTTAATTAAATAGACGTTTTCCAGCGACAAAAATTTTAAGATTTCTTAGAACTGGAATCAAACTGAGCACACTTCATGAAGTTAAAATGAGGACAGAAAAATAAATGAGTTCAGAAGAGAACTGTATCAATAGAATTCTAGAGACGCAAGAAAATTAATGGAGGAAATTACTCGATGAAATAAAAATACTTTAATATTCACGAAGGTTAAATAACTATAAATGGCAATTTAAATGTACCTAAAAATTTATATGAAAATAAATATAAAATTTATTATCAACTTATGAAAAACAGAGAAGAAATGTTTGATAATAAGAGTAAATTTTAAGTTTTATACCCATTTTAGGACGTTAATCATGTGTTTTAGAGTTACAGTTACATTAAACATATTTTATGTTAATTAAAAAATTAACTTCCGAATTGAAAAAAATGAAGCAGTTTCAAATATGGAAATACTGCTCAGCCTATACTAAAATAATATTTTAGAAATTTATTTCCTCTCACCCTTTAGAGTCTCTCTTGATTTCTCAGAAGGAAAATTTCTTAGGGAGGAAAAAACTCATTTACGCATTAAGATTTGAGTGCGCGTTGAAAGGGTATTGTATTCAAGCATATTTGTATTATCCATTGTGTCATTGCGAGTAACATCCGATTTTTAGCTCCGTGTCATATGGAGTGGATGACCTCACTCTTTTAACTGCACTCCGCATTGAAAACGGTTTTTCCCTTTCTGACACACCTCATTCACACCGATCCTCATATATTCAGAAAGACGCTGTTAAACCCATCCTCAACTTTCAGAATATCATAAAAAAAGGAGCCGTAAGCTGCATTTCCAAGTGAATTCAGTGATTGCAATAGACGTATGGGTATGCGAAGATGGGTTTTTTGAGAATTAGAGATACAGGTGAGGCAAGAGATTCAGGCTGATTCAAAACTTGACTATGATAAAAAAAGTAACTTCGGTATTCCAAGCTTACTTTGCATGTTTTCTGGTAACCATTTAATCGATCGGTAATATATTGGTTGTAAAATTGAAGTATATTTCTCCAAATTTTTTCCTTCTCCCATAAAACTTTTGATTCATATTATTCAGTATGAAACATCATATTTATGTGCCTCTATGAAACTTATGAGCACTCATTTTCCAAATATTTCATCATTTATAATTTCTGAAGTTTGAACATCATTACTCAAAAGGATAACCTGGAACGCTATCTAATTTTTAATGTGCTATACTCATAAAATTGCTATGTCAGATGCCAGAATACACTTTTTATCTTCTTACAATCCATATTCCATCAATTTTCATCTCTCTTTTATTTTCATTGTTTACCTTTCATGGCTTATTCAACAGAAGGCAGTTCTCAAAACATATTTACATGAAAAACATTTCCTTTGCACTTCACACAACGATGTTTCGTTATGACCAACAAAAAAAATCTATTCACGGACGGAACCCTCCGTAACTATTAAAATTCACAATTACTCATGCATGAAACTGTTTGGAAACCGCCATTTTGGCCTCTGTCCAGATAGTTTGATTTCCTTTACTTGTTTTACCTTTTCAACAGCACTTGAATTTTGAATTCATGTCCGATCACGTATCCCTTAACACCTCTCACTGCGTCTCAGCTTCCTCCACTCATCATTACGTTTAGTCCATTTATTTAGGACTTTTTGGATGTTTGTCTGGCAACCAGCACGCAGGTGACGATAACGTTGTTATGAAAATCATCATGAAACCTCATCTTCCAAAAATTAAAAACGGCATCATGTGGAGGATTATTTAAGCCAAATAAATTTAGCAATGACGGATTACTTGAGCAGGAGTTCGTGTTTACGATGATCTCATTTTATTTATATTCTTAGATCTTTTGAAAGGATATTTTGTAGAAATTTAATCCTTCCAAAATATTTACTTATTTACTTGTCTTACGTTGTTATATGGTCAGGTGGCAATGGACGAGGTGAGCGTAATTCGTCAAGTATTTGGCCAAAGATGGCAATAAAACCTTAAAAACCTTAAAAAAATCTCCCGTAGAGAGGCATCTTTTCAATGAATTCATACATGCATCAAAGCATTTAAAAATAACACTACTACTATACTAACTTTTCTGTTGCGTACTCGATTAGCCTGGATGAACTTATCTGGACATCACCTAATGAAAAAGTCGGACATAGCTTTTCGGCCAAAATCTCTGCCATATTCACAGCTTAAATTTTTCTCTTGAGTAGAGAATACATTTAGAATATATAATAATAGAAGAGAATTTAGACAAATAGGAGAATTACGCTGTAAAGGAATTATTATCATCAGCCTGCTTACGAAATTTTTCTCTCAACATTGTTATCAACATTTCCAACGCGGTTTAGTTTCCTTAGTTTAACACTCATCTAGAAATTATAGATACATTCCAACGGTATATTCTTATTGTAAAAACCCTCGTTTGCATTCAGATTTTGCGCTTGGTAATCGTGATTTGCCAAATTCTAACACAAACTGCTGTAAGAGGACTCAAAGTCTCTCGAAGAGTCAACAATCTGAAAGCCTTCGCTGGTGATCTAATGCATGTGACTCGCAGACTGACCGCTCCTGCTTAACCAGGTGATGCCGTGACTTATGGCAGCTATCTTCAAGCTATTTCCCTCTTAAGTTCCAAAAAAAACCACTTCAGTAAAACATGTTCCTTGTGGTACATTAAGGGATTCGTCTACCACCGTGATCAATAAATATTATTGTAAGTTACCCTCTCATGAGGTTGGTAATCTACGGTTTCCTAGCTCCTTTCGAGGAATTGGTACCCGACGGTCACCGGCATATCGGCGATCGGAGAGCTTTTCGAACCTCTTGAACACTCAATAAAAAAGATTTTAATTTTACTACGCTACAATATAGGGTGGAACGCCTTACCTGAAGAAGTCCTCTTTCCAGTCCTAAAAAATGTAAAAACTTTTAAAGATAAGCTCAAACTATTTGTAAATTTTAATGTTCAAATTTAAATTTTAATCAGTTCAAGTTTAAATTTTAATCAGTCAATATGTATTATTATGTTATATATTTATATTTTTTGTATATACTTTCCTTAATATTTACATTACTATACTATTTTTATAGTTATTTAAGTTTTTTATTATGTAATAGTATGTAAATATTAATGTAATATTGTCCGGGGGAGGTTTTTGGGGGGTTTCCCTCCTGTCTTAGGGCGAATGCCAGGAAATTCTTAGTAATGCCCTACTGCATTAGTCTTACCTGGCAAAATGACAAAATCGCAGCGATATTAAATAAATAAATACAAGAAATTATATGATCGGTTTCGATGCTTAAAATCATCATCAGGTGCTATGCATACCATCATCGTCAAGTGATGATCACTTATGATCATGAATCGAAATCGTTAAATTATTATGAATCGTTCGTATGAATTCTTGTATTGTGGTGTTATAAAATTAAAATATATTTTCATTAAGTGCTGACCTATCATGAAACACCAACACAAGTAAAGGCCGAAACCACCGACGAAATAATTTTTTATCCCCAAGACTTAAATTACAAATATTTTGTCTTCTTTATTTCTGTTTGTCTGTTAATTTTTCCAGTTTTGTAGGAGTTGGCAAATTCGAGGTAGTCTGAAGTATTACATATTCGAAAGTTGAAACCGCCTCTGAAACCTGTATCTTAAAACGACTTGCAGGATGATTTGACTCGTATTTCGGGCGATTATAGGCCCTCGTTTGATAACGCATTCACCTCTTGATCCGTTTCAATTTCCATTCCGATTTCTCGCAACCACCGCATGATTCAACGTGAAAAATGAAGCTGAAAACAACGCCCGTTTTTTTTCCTCCTTGGACCTCACAATGGCTATCTCTCGGTCCGCATACAAATGCAATTTTCTCTTTCGAAGTTCGGTTTCGTTTTCTCATCGCAAAAATATTCGTTCCCGAGATTTCAGCGGAAGTACCAGTTTAAGGATTCATTTTCCGTTCTTTCTCAATTGATATTTTGTATGTACTAGATTATTTAGTACTATACATAGTTACAGCTACTTGATTGGATTTCAAACACATGAATTAAATTTGAACAACATACAGTTGAATAAGGTATACAGATATGCTTCATAAAAAGGTTTATTATTCTAAAAACCAATTTCTTATGTTTTGACTCTATTGTAGGCTTTGGGTGTACATTACGGTTGTATCAATCATGGCAGAAAGGTATATACATCTTTAATTAATCATTTCTCTGAGGAATATGAGCATTTTCGGTCTCTCAGAAGTCTAACTGGTCCTCTCCTCTTATTACAAATTATTCATTAATTCCTTAGCTTTCGTAGATCTATCTTCTCAAAAAGCAATATTAAAAATTAAATATATATTATCAATTTACATTATTTTTATCTTATCAGTATATAGAATTGTCAGTATTATGTTATTGAAATGAGTTGTACGTGGCACAATGCGTTTCTCACTTTAAATTCGGCCACTCAAGGAATAACGCGATGAAAATTTTGAGGTCTACTGGAAAGTAATGATGTAACATTTTTTATGAGATAAATTTATTCTGATGGCAACATAAAATTATTATATAATCACTACATATTTGATTGCATGATTTGACTTCTTAGAGGCTTAACTTCATTGATTCATAACGAGATACTTAAATCTCTCATAGACCCTCAGCTATGCACCGTTGACCACGAAAATATTTGAATATATATTTTTGTCGGTGGCAAAACGTTTCGTCACCTTCTTCCTTCCTAGGAAATGGAATTTTTTTAGCCGTGAGAAAGGACAGTTTGCTTTGACGTCATTTCCTATGCCCTCTCGAATTTATGTATTCAGAAACCAGTTTTCCCAGTTACTTAAATGCCTAAGTGCATGAGATTACGACCAAATAGTTAGTTCTAATATTTTCGAAAAACTCAGATAATACCACTAGTTCATGTCATCATAACTTCAGGCTCCATTTGATAGTTTCCGGTTCTCCGGTTTCGATAAAGAGAAGAAGATAGAAAAAATTGATTGCCTGGAAAATTTATAAATATTGGTGTAACTCGTATTTTGGTCTATTTTAATTTTAGAATGATTATTTTGTTTCCTGAATGATGAGAAGAAATTTTGACTATTTTTTCTTAAATGCATTCTTGTCCCTTAACTTTAAGTTAGTTGTCGGATTAAAGTCAAGCATCAAAATACAGAAAAGTAAATCCGTGTAGCTGTGTGAGAAGGAAGAGGAAAATGTTGGTACAGAAAGGGAAGATGTGTAATATTGTGAAAGAGGAAGAAGGGAAGCGGCGAACATCAAGGGATTTAACTAAGGAAGAGGCGTTCGATAGCGATGGGCTTAAGTAGCTTTCTCACATTATTTCCATCTCATCCGGTTAATCCGGGGTTTCCCCATTTTTCATCATAAAGGGTAGTTACCCACTATTTTGCTCGATTAGCACAGTGCAATCAAAGAGGTCCCGATGACTTTGGATCTCAGCCGACTAGTTAATCCTCAGGACATATTCAGCTTAAATATTTTATTTCTTGTACATACATTTCTCTTCGCTAGGGGATCACTAAAGATTTCCTCCTCGGATTTCGATAATATTTGCCTCAATGATATTATTCTCACTAGCATCCTCAGATTTTGCTGTGTTGTTATTCCTCTTCTGGTCTAAGGGTCTCAGCTTTGAGTCTTGGACAATTCGCCTCAGCCGCTTCTATATTACACATTACTATTTTTCGATGAATATTTCAATGAATAGATGAATAGTGTAATGTTATATAGAAGTCATATGGGATTCTAATAGGCTTTTGGCTTACTAAGAATTGCCTTCATCCAACCCAACCCATCATATCTCAACCCAACTAAAGAATAGAAATATCATAGATGTATCTATTCTTTAGTTGTGTTCTTTAATTTAAAACATAGGTGTTTCGAAAGAAACCTAACATTCATGGTATCATCAGATATCACCTTCGAGATTATATTTAAAAAGTCCCTAAAAAATCATATATGTATTTGAAAGAAAAGAACCCAAGTATTCAATTAGTGGTATGAGTGATATTTTAATTCCTGATAAAATCATGGAGGCGAAAAGAGGGGGCGAAACGGCAGCGGTGAAACCTCCAATTTCCTTACTTTTCACCATAAATCGTGGACTTATCTGACTAAAGTACTTTTTAATTTCTCTCTTCATTAGATTTTCAGAAAAAATATGTTACGCAATTTATCATTTTATATTAGCATCGATAATGAAATATATTTGTTACACTAACAATATAATCTAAAGAAAAAACCTTCACTGTTTTGAACGCTATGATTGGGAAAATAAAATTCACTATGTAAAATTCCGCAGGAGTTGATTTATTAAAACGACCGATTTATCATGAGTAGTTTTTTCAGGTGATGATTAACTAATTCTGTTCGAAATCTGTCGTTTTAATAATGATAAATGTACTCCTGTGGAATTTAACATAGTGAATTTTATTTTCCCAGGGATACATTAACATTTTTACTATTGCTACATGCTAGTAATCCCCTTTTAAAGGAAAGGAAATCCCCTTGTTTTCTCTCTCATCTATACCGATGAACTATAATTAATCGACGAACACAAAGGTGGATGTTGAACACAAAGGGGTGTTGCTGAAATGATATCATCCGATCAAAACTAATAAAGAACGAAGGTGAACCATTAGTGTTCCTCATTGAAGTAATGCAGTTCATAGGTACCTTATTAATTACGGGAGGATTATTCAGAGTACGCTTCGATGAAAAACCCAATGGGATGAATACTTCGAGGGGAAGAGCAAAAATCTGCTACGCCCTCCATTGTCATTCTAAAGAAGCCTCAGCCTAACGTAACAGAAGGTTATTCAGCGAACTGATGAGACTTCAATCGTTTACAACACTTCGCTATTGGAACAAAACCTACTTGTTACGAAACACTTCAATAGATCTCTTCCGTTAAACTTTTTCTAGTAAATTCTTGCTCGTCCACTCTAATTCAATTTTGTAAATCTACTTTTAGGGTGGCCCCGATTGCATTTTTCAGAATATTAAGAGTATCATCTTTCCAAAATATTAGTATTCTAATCGGTGGTGTTTAACTGTCATTAATTTATATATCTATAAATTACTGATTCCTTATCAAGTACCCTGATAATAATCCACATAGGCTATATATGTAACTGTCAAATAATTTGAATTGGATTTTGAGGGAGAAAATCACGATCTGAATAATATGAGGATAAGCCAATTTGTGAATATTATTGTTTAATAGAAATTTTTAATAGAAACCAATAGATTAATTTATTCATGTATAATCGTAACGGAGGAATCGCGCCGTAATAACTTGGAAAAACAATGTTTTTTATTTGTACTGTCATTTTAGTGAGCATCAAAGGAAATAGCTAGATATCTTAGATATAAGTTTCAAGTTAAGGTAGATATACAGATACAGCTGTAACTCTTTGTAAACACCGTTCAACCTTAACCTTAGAAATTTATTCCTTGCCTAACACTTCCTCGTCCGTCTTTCTAACATTCTTCCGCAGATTTTCTTAACGTTAAAGAGTAACTCAGTGTCGCTAGCACAGTGAAGAGAATGTTATGAAATCAGAAGTAGCAGTTGAGAATGATTGCTGAATGGAAAAAGCGTAAAACTGTAAAGGAAAACGGGTCAATCAATGGTGTATTTTACATGAACAAAATAGCAGAAATTATATTAATACCTAAATAACTTCGATGAAACTAATTACTGCTGGACCAATGAGGTGGACATGTAGGTCTGTGCCCGCAAATCTCTTTAGAATCCATATTAGTAGTATTGTTAAATGTGCTTCGATCGTTTCTCGGGGGGCTACTACCGGGAATAGTGATCCACATCAGACTGTATCTTAAAATATGATAAGATATTGACAAAGAAACAGCTTTTATCCAATACATCCTCAATTATTCCGGAAAGTATCTGATATAAATCCGATGCGACTATTGCAGTATTACAAGAATCTCATAAGGCAACCTCTCATCAGGCGTTCCATGACCCAAACTATGAAAAATAATACCAATAATTGGTGTCCTCATTTCCTATTGTAATTTCCTGATAATAACATCAAAATCAAAGCCATGAATCAATCTTCCTTTTGATGATACGCATGTAAGCACTTTCTAGAGTCCTTTTACCGTTAACTATTTTTTCAGTACTCATTTCATTCGTGTTATTTGTGTACATTGATTTCTAAATAGGAATCATTAACTCTTAATATGCATTCTTGCATCAAAATTTTTACATACTTTCTGAAACTGAAACAGTATTCATAGATTGTGTTTGGATCGAACTCCAAAATGACCTTAATTAAATACTTACTCTTGATATCTTTCTCAGCTGAAAGAGGTTAGGCATATGATATCAGAAAGAGATATTCTTGGTTTCAAATCCTGAGAAGAACTACTTACATATTGCTATCGTCTACTTCCATTCGAAACATGTATTTCAGTGACGAGTGATTAAGGAAATCTCATATTCGGTTATATTCGTCGACGTATAATAGCTTCAAATACTATTTATGAACATCTTACAAGCAGATTCATCAAAATTTAAGTATTCTTTTGATTGACCATATTGTAGACAAATTTCTAAAGGATGTCTTTGGTAATAATCTTTAAAACATAGGAGCTATAGCAGTTGACATCAATTCTTGAAAACTTCTCAGAGCATTCAATAAGAAGTGACCTAGATCAGGGGTGGCCAACAAGTCGATCGCGATCGACCGGTCGATCGCGAGGCCAATTTTGGTCGATCGGCATTAGAAAATGAAATTATAATTTTACAAACTGACATAAATTTACAAGCCAGAAAATCTGAAGAAGATTTTAGGAAATATGTGAACCGAAAAAAATATCCCAGTGTCACCAAATGTAGCGAATATATCTATTCTTGTTTCGGATCTACATACCTTTGCGAATCGGCATTTTCATACTTGAAGCTAACGAAGACTAAACAACGTTATGTCCTGACTGATTCCCATACAGAAGACTCATTATTATTATCTTTGTCAGGATATACACCTGATTATGATTCCTTGGTTAGAAACATGCAAACTCAGTCTTCCCATTAATGTTAAGGGAACAAAGTAAATTCTAAATCTGTATTTATCTGTGGCTACTTTGAATTAATAAATATTGTTAATAATTATCCATGTTTTTTTAATTCCCCTTGACATGGGTTTTTTGGCCCTTTAAATAATTATTGTTGACGTTTTTTTACGTAGGTAGATAAGCCGTATATCTATATTTCAGTACGAGGTGTACTTAGCGAGCTATTGATAAATTAGCAAAAAGTAAGTCATATTATTCTCTCATGATAAATTTTCTCGGCCCAAAAAAAACGAGAAAGTGAAATATTGTAATCAAATTATCAGCCATACTGTGCATTTTTATAACAACTTTTTTATATTTACGAAAAAATAGTACAACAACTTATACATTACATTTGATAAAAAAATTAAATTGCATTTTAAGTTAGTAAAAATCTATCTCGAAAAAGTGTCGAAAAATTGAATTTTTTAGGTACCGCATATACGGAATGCTGCTATCAAAAGTTGGGTCTGGAAATTTATTTTCTTCAGGAGCCTATATCTCGAAAACTTAATAAGTGATTTAAAAATAAAAAATAGTTTTGAATATATATTTTACTTATCTACCCATACCTCGCTGGAAAGCACCTTATGCTGAAACACAGTGAATAAACATAGTATGCATTTCACACCCCTTCTTCCCCCTTAGACTACGCCAATGACAATAAGTCGATCGCGACACACTTTTAAGATAAAAAGTAGATCTTATATGCCGAAAAGTTGGGCACCCCTGACCTAGATGAATGCTTCCGTCCCTCATTTCTCATACCTCGGCTAACATTTTATTCCAACCATTAACTATATGAAGACCGAAATTGATGCCTTTACTTTTAACTTCTAACAGAAAGCAAATTAAAAATATTCCACTCATCAGGATATAGTAGCAGGAACGTTAAGAGTGTTCTTGCATTGATATTAAAAAAACTGTCCATCTTAACTACAATCATGGAAAAACTAGAACTCGTGGGTTTGTGTGATGTATTGATACTGGATCTGATGCTGAGCAGCATTAAAGGTACTGAAAAGCCAAAATTTGAACGTTTTGGCACAAAATTATCTTAATTGCACGAATTTGTCTCAATATTTACAGAATTAAGAGCGCTTTTTGGAAAATGTTTCCCCCTAGACGAAAATGACCTAATTTGCCTGACAGCACTGCGACTGTAACGCACCCTCCGCTTTTATTCATTGTATAACGCAATCCGTTAGTCATATGTTCCTCACCGTCGTGCACCTCGCGTGTCGTGACCTCTCCTTCTTCCTGGATGAGCACGAGGTAGACACCCCCTTGAATAACAATGCCGTCGATTCGATGGATGAATTCGAAGTCCGGCCGATTGGTCGTCTGCCAGAAGAACGGCTGAATCCGCTCAGAATCCGGGGTTTTTCCACTACAAAGGTCCGGCGTAGATCCCCGAAAGATGCTCCAACCGAAATAACAAATATATCACGCCCTGCGAATTTCCCTGAATCTCTCAGCACTCCAAGAAGCCCATGACGTGCATATCCGTCGGTTCAATTGAGTGGAATATGCCATTGTCTCGGTTCGATTGTCACCTGTTAGATGTAAAACGAGTCGATTAAATATTTATATCGAGAGTCATCCGAGTGCATTTCATGCGATTGTTCCTCGCGAATCTTCGAGAAGATAAGTGCTGAAGAAATTGACGCTTGCATCCCTTGGTACCGCTTATAAATGTTTCATAAAGAGTGTAAACGTGAGTAATCTGAAAGATTACAATTCATCGTGACGTGTAGTTCTTGACGCATTTGAATTTGCAATTTAATTGTTCTGCGTTGCATTTCTCTGATTGCACCTTCATTTTCATATCGGAGTGCGCTATTATTTGTGTATTTACGAAGACACTATCCGTCCGTAGCTCAAGGTACTGTGATGATTCACAGTATCTAATATTCATTTTAATTACAGGATGATTCATGCAAATCTTTTTTTTTTTTCTTGACATCTTTTTTTTTTTTTTTTTTTTTTTTTTTTTTTTTTTTTTTTGATCGTCAGCTGTCAAGCTGTCAAGACCTCCTCCTTAGTGCTCCGAGATTTTGTGTTTATTTTTGGGGGAAAACCTCTAATTTTAGAAGTTGTTCTACTGTATTTTGTGTATAAAGTATCAAACTATAGTTTAGTGTTAATTTTGTGTGGTTCGGTGAAGTTTTTAGATTTATACGAGTGTTTGAGTGAATTGGAAGTTTGGCGCGAAGACCGTTGGAGAATTTACATCGATAGTTTAGTTTCTCTGGGCAGATAAGTATAATTTTCATCTCAGTTTGTCTTGTTATAAGCTACTTATTTGTTCTTTCTTATTACTGTGTCATTTGTTGTTCTTTACGCATTATTTTTGATTATTTTCTTTGTGTTACAGTTTTACAGTAGTGAGTACTCGCGAAACGTTTGTCAGCTGTTTTTTTTTGCCGCGCGATATCTGAGTTCTTGTTTACATACTTTCTCAGTTCTAGGTACTCAAGGAATTTAGTGCAGTGTTCTAAGTCCTTTTGTTTATTAAAGTAGTGTGATAATTTAATTAATTCGAAAGTAATTAAAGAGTTAGCTTGGTCATATTACTTCATTAGCAATCGAAGTGTGAAGTCAGTTCCTTATCTTTAAGCAGCTTGTACTAGTTAATTCTTATCTTATTAAATTATTAAATTAGGAATTTAGAATAGGATGGCTCCCCAGAGGTCTCCCGTGGGTTCTCTCTTGAGGATCGCTGGCTACCAGGCACTTGTGTCTCGAGTCGCGATCCTTGAGAGGGAAGTTGCGGACCTCCGCTCCTTGCTCGCTGGGTCAGGTCGGGTTTCGGTTCGTGAGGTTCCCTCCGTTAAGAGCCCTAAAGCTTGTCGTGCTCCGGCTTCTAGCCGAAGCACTAAACTTGGCAAGCCTAATGGCTCCTCTGCGGAGGAATCCACGCGGGTCGTTGCTTGCCCTTCTCGGAGAGCTGGTGAGTGGAAGGTGGTCGCCTGCCGTGGTGATCGTGGTGATGTGCTGAGGAAGCAGTGTGCTGGGGATGCTTCGGCTGAACCTATCCTCACCAGCAATAGGTTTGAGGTGTTGACGGACCTTGAGCTGGAGCACTCGCCCGTTGCCAAGGTGGGGGCTGGGTCGAAGGCGGGCTTGGGGGGGAGGGGAGTGTTGGTAATAGGGAGCTCCAATGTCCGGCGTGTGGTGTCTCCGTTGCGGCGAAGGGCCCGCCGGGAGGGTGTTGTGGAGCGGGTGTTCTCCAGGTGTATACCCGGAGGTACGGTGCCCGAGGTGACGAAGGAGTTAAGTGCGGCGGTAGGGGAGACGGGTTGCTCCTCACTGCATGTGGTGGCCCATGTTGGCACCAATGATGCTTCGGCTCGTGGGTCCGAGGAGATCTTGGACTCATTTGAGGACCTGATTTCTGAGGTTGCACGTGTCCGGGGGTCATCTGGGGTCAGTATTGGGCTCTCCATTTGCAGTATTGTTCCCCGGATTGATCGAAGCCGTACGGTTTGGAGTAGGGTGGTTGGTCTGAACCGTCGGCTGAGGGATTTCTGTCGGGATAGAGGGGTGGGCTTTGTCGATCTGTGCCACGTCCTTGATTCGTGTAGGGTACCCCTTGACCGTTCCGGGGTTCACTATACAGCCGAGGCTGCGGAGAAGGTAGCAGGTAGGGTGTTTAGGGATGTGGGTGTTTTTTTAGGTTAGTCTGTAGCAGTAGGCTATTGAGTAATAAGATTTCGCGTATTAGATCTGACACCCACAATAACGTGATTGAAAGTTTATGCGAGCTTAGAAAGTCGATACCAGCTCATAATTTCGTTAGAAAAGAGAATTATGCCAAATCAAAATGTGATGAGAGAAGATGCCCTTCTTTAAAGAGGAACGAGAGTAATTTGAAAGTTATAGTCGTAAATTGCAGAAGTATAAGGAATAAGCAGGCCGAATTTCTTAATCTCACTAGAATCACTTGCGCGGATATTGTGATAGGAACAGAAAGTTGGTTAAGCGAAGATGTTGAATCGAGTGAGATATTTCCTCCGGATTATATTGTACATCGTAAAGATAGACTCTGTAGGATAGGCGGAGGGGTATTTATCGCTGTAAAAGCATCTTTGAAGAGTCAGCGCGTCGACTTTCTAGGTAACGGTACAAGTGAAATGGTATGGATTTCGGTTTTTGGACGGAACGGAAGGAAGGTACTCTTTTGTTCGTTTTATCGGCCCCCAGATAGTAACATTGAATGTTTACAGGAACTAGCTGAATCTCTTGAGATCATCCGGAAGAAAATGAGGGATCCTATCATTGTTGTAGGAGGGGATTTCAACCTTCCCCATATTAATTGGGATAATTTATCGAGTTCATATTCAGGTCGGGAGAAGAGTATATCGCAGAAATTAATAGATACTTTTACGATCCATGCTTTAGATCAACTTAACAAGAAGGTTACGAGGACGATTCGCGAAGGTCGAGGGAGTGTATTGGATTTACTAGCTACGTCTCATTCGCACCTTTTTGATGAGATAAATATACTAGAAGGAATTTCAGACCACGATATTATTACTGCAGTATTTAAAACGGATATAGTAAAATCACTCAAGCCGCCCCGGCAGGTTTATATGTTTCGTAAGGCGAATTTTTCGGAATTCAGGGATTATATCAACGTTAACAGGGATGACTTTTATAATTTTATGAGTAGTAACAGCGTTGAGGATAGCTGGATAGAGTTCCTTCGTATACTTAAGGAAGGCTTAGCTAGGTTCGTCCCTATTAAAACCGTGAGGGAGCGTAAGGAACCACGTTGGATGAAACCTAAATTACGGGCGTTGCATAGGAGGCAAAGGTTTCTACACGCACGGATGAAGAGACTAGAGAAGATCGGAGGTGACTCTGAAATTGAGCATCAGAAATACGCGGAGGTACGAAAATTGGTTAAGGAGGAATCGCGGAATGAGTTCCTGGAATATAGATCTAAAACCCTTTTAGAGTCTTTAGGAAGCGACCAGAAGGAGTTTTGGTCATACGTCCGAGAATCTCGTGGAGGTCAGTCTTCAGTATCTAGTCTTGTTAATGATGAGGGACTAACAGTTAGTGATTCGGTAGGTAAAGCGAACTTACTTAATCGACATTACCAGGAAAGCTTTACTTTAGACAATGGACGTACGAACGATTTTTCTGTGAGGGTTGATTCAAAGATGGGGCCGATCGAGTTGTCAGTGGATGGAATAGGTAAGCTGTTGCGAGAGGTTGACAAGAAGAAAGCGCCCGGACCGGAAGGTATACCTTCGCTGGTTATTACTACGCTGGCGGACGAGCTTTCTCCCTATCTTGTCGTATTTTATAAGAAAACGTTGGATGAAGGCGTTGTACCAACGTCGTGGAAAAGAGCGCATATCACCCCAATTCCTAAGAAAGGGCGTTCCTCGAAACCGGAAGACTATCGTCCCATATCCTTAACGTCAATTTTTTGTAAGATAATTGAACATATTATTGCCAGTTCTATAATGCGTTTTCTAGGTGATAAGGGGGCAATTAGTGACTGTCAACACGGTTTTCGTAAGGGTAGGTCATGCGATACCCAGTTAGCCCTTTTTGTGAACGATTTAGTTAAGGCTGCTGATAAGGGTATTAGCACGGATGCCATATTTTTAGATTTTAGAAAAGCTTTTGATAGAGTTTCACATGTAAAAATAATTCATAAATTGATGGCTTATGGGATTAATCAGCAAGTTATTGAGTGGATAAAATGTTTTCTAGGAAACAGATCGCAGCGAGTTGCGTTGGACGGAATTTTTTCTGATGAGGTTTACGTCACATCCGGTGTTCCGCAGGGTAGTGTATTAGGTCCTCTTCTGTTCCTAATTTATATCAACGATATGGTGGATAATGTTCGATGTAAGGTTAGGCTATTTGCAGATGATACTGTTATTTATAGTGATATTACAAGCGCAGATGACATTGTTTGCTTACAGAACGATCTGAATCTTATTTCTGGTTGGTGCAGGGATTGGCAGTTAGATTTGAATGTAAAGAAGTGCGTAGCCATGAATTTTACACGTTCCGCTAATGTTTCTCGCATGCCGTATAATATTTCAGGATATCCGTTGCAGTTCGTGAAGCATCATAAATATCTTGGTATTACGCTCAGTAGTAATTTTTCCTTTAAAGAGCATATTCAAAACGTAGTAGGTAAAGCGAATAGGATGCAAAGTTTAGCTAGTAGAATCCTTAGGGGTTGCTCATGGAGAGTAAAAGAAATAGCGTACTTCTCCCTAATTCGACCTCTCCTTGAGTACTGCTGCGCGATTTGGGATCCGCACGAAGTGGGATTAACCTCCAGCCTTGAGATGGTTCAACGTAGGGCAGCTAGATTTGTTAAGGGAGATTTCAGATTTGACAGCAGTGTTTCAGCTATGATAGAATCCCTCGGTTGGGATTCGCTTAGTGATAGAAGACTTGATTACCGTAGGAAGCTTTTTCATAAATTTATCACTACGGATCTCAGGGAGGAGGTAGTTGATATTGTCATACCAGTTTGTAGCATACGTGATCTTCGAGACAAAACGACGAAGCGTTACAGGGAAATAGTTGCCAGGACAGATAGTTATTTCTGGTCATTTTTTCCGCGAAGTATTAGAGAAGCCAACGGCAGTCAAAGGTAGATAGGTTTTCGGTGTTTCACACCCCCTGCCATGCGCCAGTGGCGGTTAGCAGGGTCCTTATGTAAATGTAAATGTAAAAAACTAATATGTATCGCTTAAAGTGTTTCCAACGGCTTTCCGCGAACTTCTTGTTATCTAATCTCAATGAAACTGATATCCTGACTTTACATATGTAGTTGTTAATGTATTGTAGATACTACAACATTGCGGTTAATTTAAAAGACGAAATGTGAGGGAAGTAGGGGACTGCCTGGTAGTGTGATGTACGGTGGGGACTGAGTGCCCCGGGACCGCCACGGAAGCTGTGAAGACCTACCAGAAATCCTGAAGAATTTTGCATGTGTGTTTGTTTTTATTGTACATTGTTAAAATCTTAGTTACGTAAAATTGACAATGTATTGTATTTTAATTAGAATAATATTTTAATGGTAATTGTAACTATGATGTAAATGTAAATGTTAGATAATTGTAATTTTTAGTCTTAAAATTTTAATATTTTTTGATACTTACGCTCCAACCAGGCATAAGTCTAAAAGCGGCTGAACGTAATAAAACGTAATAATAAAAATAATAATACTAAAAATAATAATAATAAAATATTATTTGTTACTGTTTCACAAATTTGGATTAAGGTTTCAGAATGAAACACAATCGCAACAAGCAGTTGAAATGGTACTTTAAATTTAGTTAATGTTATTTTGTGGAAGAGGGCACTGATAAAGTGTTACATTTACGTTACTAAATGGCATTTTAACTCTATCTTTAGTGATCCTATTTAGTCTTCAGATGAATTTATACAAATGCCCTTTATAAAGCTTAAAGCATCCCAGAAATGAAAATAAAGTGGTCACCTAATTTAAGTTAGAAATGGTAAAATTGTAGCATTATTATCGGTGGTAATTGGAAGCTTTAGAGGATTTATTCGTATTTGAAGTTTATGTCAATCATTTCAATGATTCAGGAAAGAGTACAGCAATAATGTTATTATGTATTTCACTATTGAACCATTCTCCAAGGAAGCTATAACACAAGTACGAAAAAACCTCAATTATTTAAGTATATATTTTACTTAATATTTTACCGTGCAGATTGTATATCATCCAATATGTTTTCGTTAAAAACGATTACAGATCCCACTTTCAATACTAAAATATTCCAAACTTAATGGCGTTAAAAATTGTCGTCAATGATCCGCGAATGTTTTGATAAGGATTTTATGACCCTAAAGATGTACTTGTGAGCCTTCAAAGCTTTGGAACACCGGGCCTTGTTCCGTCGTGCGTCCTTAGCCTCAAAAAGTATTTTCTGGCA
Source organism: Pachydiplax longipennis (assembly GCA_036926295.1). Lineage (NCBI taxonomy): Eukaryota > Metazoa > Arthropoda > Insecta > Odonata > Libellulidae > Pachydiplax > Pachydiplax longipennis. The sequence continues at coordinate 36,786,537 of JAVFKF010000009.1, read as the reverse complement.
CGGGTCCGACGGACACGCCTTTCTTCCGTATGACAAACACCGCTGAGAGTATAATTTGATTTACAGATCATAAAAACACGATTAATATGTTCGTCATTCAGAGAAAGATATCAGTACTCCCATCAAGTGTTTATCAGGTGCCGGAATTCCCAAGTTCAGATTCGTCAGATTTCCGTGAGAAGTAATTATTAATCCCGATTGCTACATGATTTTTACTTGAATATTTATCAGCAATGTCGATGCAGCAAACTAAAAAGGGTTGCACTAAGAAAAAGATTAACAGTTAAAAATCATGTGAATGAGGAGAATAATTTAAAGCTTCAAATCTTAGTTTCATAAAGATTGTTATCATCAGAATATTACTCCGTTCTCGTTTCCGATATTAGAATGTGATCCTAAGAGCTGAAAGTCTACGGTTTTCAATTTTTAGGGTGTATTTTCATCTCTTCTTTTCATGTTATTGTAAGGTTTTACTGGTTGAGGAATGCTTATTTTTTAATCGTGTGTGGTGAGATAAGGCTTCATAAGAAAATAATTGTCACGAGGGCTGAAGAATGCAAGCAAAGATTTCGGTGCTCTTACAGTTTATGAAGAATGATACTTTTAGTGGTGCGTCCTTTCTAACACTCAATAGCAGAGGTTCTCAACCGGTAAGCGTACCACTGATAGTATTTAGAAAATAATAAGAAAAATCTTCGGTAGGTGTATCGCAGAAGAAAAGAAACTTGTTTCGATTTTCTTAATGATGCTACTCCGCTAGCGAAGCCAATCGCGGAATTAAAACTTTTGTGGAAAATCTACTCATTTAATTTTACTTGATTACTTCTGTTCGGTGCTGCGGCCTTACACAAAGTAACGGCTGTCCATATCGACTTCATGGTAGGCAAATAATAATTTTATTATCAATTTTATTGGAAAATAAGAAAGATCGAATGTTCAGAAAATCGCATAAAAGGTAATTGAAATTTTGAAATTATTTTTAACCGTGAAAATGAGGCACGGTATAGAAATGTATTTCACGCTCATTCAGGTCTTAATTGCATAAAGCATAAGCATACATTTCTTCTGACTCATTACAAAACATCATTCCTTGTATATAATTTTGGTTCAAATATATATAAATTTCAATAAATCCTTATAATTTAATTCTGCAAGGTATATACATGGAAACCCAAACTTCACAAGTGTTACGTATCCAAAACACTGAATTTGAGAAGCCATCAATTAGACCTCAAAGTCAAAGAATATAATTTCTTTTTCTGTTCTAAAATCCGTAGTTTATGATTAAATGGCATCTGGATATGTTTCTCAGATAGCTAACGCAAATATTTTATCCTATAAATTCGAATTGACTATTGAAGGAATACATAAACTAGATGAATACATAATCGAGCCAATAATTGTGACTTCCGATAGTTTCGTTATTCCATTAGGATTGAGATGACAATAAGTTGATGAATGTAAATTAGGATATATTTGTTAGCGGGATAATATTTCTGTACTTAAGTGTATCTTATCCTAATGCTTGGGAAATATTTTACAAAATGCGATGATCGAAATACGAGAAATGTACTTTCTATTCACACATTTCAGGACAATCCAGCATCGGCGCATGGAAGATTATTCTCAACGTTTTTAGAGGCGGTAGACGGTGACATTCACACTTTCACGTTGTATTCAATTGGATTTCTAAAATACATCGTCTAACTTTTTTCGTCCCCTCTTCTTTCGCCGTCTTATGCAGAGGACGTCTTATGCAGACAACAGAGGACAAACGAGGAGAGTCAGACGGAATTTCGTAACTTTCCATTGCATTGAATGGAAATTGAATGAGTCTCATTGGCCGATATAGGGGGCAAGAAGATTAGACAGAGTTTGAATGAGATGGGTGAGGCAAATTTTTTCGTGCTCTATGCGAATTTCTCTCCGAAAATTCCACATGCCTACAAAATATCACTTCATATACCTAGAAGTTGCTGCGATCGCCATTTTGAAAGCGAATTATTTATCCTAAGAAATTTTTATGTGGTGCGGTTATTGGAAATTAGCGTGAATAAATTTTTAGTCACAAATTTCTTCGAAAACAATCATTAGCAATTAATTTTCAGAAGTTAATATTATAGAAATAGTTATGATAAAAAATATAATTGGGGTATCAATCAGGATATAATTATCATTTTTTACTAAAATAAATACAAGTATACTCAATTTTCCTTATCTTTGTCTATATCTGTTGTTATGGTGTTTTTTCTCTGTGTTTTCACAGGTTTCTTCGCTCCCCTTCTAAAGTGAGCGTGAGCACCTTTTTTCGTAAACGTTTAGCTGAAGTGTGTTTCCCCGCAATCCAGAGCTTTCTACGATTCTTGATAAGTTTCTATATCATTTTTCTACATGTAAGTGAATTATATTCAATTTTATAATACCATCGAGCCGATTTACTCTCCATTAAGCCAAAATATCGACATACAAGTAGTAACGGGTTCAAATTAAAACAATTTCTTATATTTTCTACGAAATGTTTTCAAATCGTGTGTTTATTTTCAGTGGGTGACTTCCTATTCACTACTATCCTATTATTATGAAATTCTATGCTTATAAACTAAAACTAGCACTGGTTAATAGAAGAAAAGCTGCTGATTTTGATTAGTAAGAAGGGGATTTACTTTTCAATGCTATATTTGCTCCGTATTTCGCTGAATGTGACAGCCGCTGAAAAACCACCTGAGGAAGGATAAGCTCAACGTTACGGTAAACAAAGGTTCTGTTTGCATTTTATTGTCACGACTGCAAGATGCTTCAGAGCTGTGAGAAAACAAAATATCCAAATGTCATGCAATCTCTTTGTTCCATATGTGAAAAAGATGATGTTCTAGGAACTATCAGCAATCGATTCACTATGATTATGGAGAAATTTTTCTTAGAAAGATACGTTATCAAATCCAGGAAATTCTCCTCAGTGACTAAGCCTCTTCAAGTAAATAAACCAGCGAAAAGAAAACGCTGCATCAGGATTATGCTGCTGAATCATTCGGATATAGACTTACTGCTTTTCAAGAATTCTGTTACTAATTTTCTCTATTTTAAACTGGAAAAATATGTCAAAACTTTGAGATATTAAATAAATAAGAATTTCCCGAAATACTGTTGACCTCAATCTATTATCATTGGATAGCATTTAGTATCAATAGAATCGATCAAGGGGTGGATTTAAGGTACATACCATGATATATATATACCATAGACTTTAAGAGCAAATCGATGTTCCCACTAGGAATTAAAGAACGTAAAGATTCGATTTTGTTTATAAAATACATAAAAATTCATGCGTAGAAAACTCGGCGTTTTCACTACGGAAAGAATGAAAAAATCTTGAATTTTAAATATTATCTCTATAAATTACAACGAAAGATGGATAGACAATATATTTATTGATATAAAGAATGAAACATACCATATACACCTACTGTGCAGACTTACCATGTAGACTTACCAGACATAAAGCTCTTCTTCTTGAAGAGAAAAAGAGGAATACGTAAGCATGTCATACCTCTAAAAAGTATGTACAATAACTTGTAGTGCGTTATTGAAAGTTCATAATCTAAGTCTAATCTAAGGCTTCCTATATGACTGAGGCCCTCTGCTAGCACCTCTTGCGCCTAATTATAGATCCGTCGTTGAACCGATCACGTACTCCTGTCAGAAACCAACAGACAACAAATTTTAATTTTCAGCTAACATTTAATCTAATAATCTTATCATAAGCGATATTTGTTCTATAATCACATACAAATTCTAATTGTGACCTAATATTAACTATGTTATTCCTACAGACAAGTATTTATTTAATAATTCATGAAAATTTAAAGGTCTATTGATATGATTGTAATCAGGTGTTGTTTTCACATCTACAGCGTTGCATCAATATTATTTAGAAAAATAATATCAGTCCCTCACGGCAGATTCAAATAAATATTAACGCTACTTTTTTCCGCAATGGGGTAAACTACGCTTTATGTAATTTACTTCCTGTTGAAAATTATGTGTAAACGTTTTTGTACGTCACAATTATTTTAGCAAATCGCCATCTAACGATAATTTAGTTACTATGTAATTAACGTTATAATGTAATGCTTTAATCTGTATTCACTTCACAAGTTTAAGATACATATTGAAAGCAACTTATCTTATACCTTAATTTTCGTATATTTAAGTTAAATGCTAATTATGAGCACTTGAAAAGTAACTAGAAATTTAAGTTTTTGACGAATATCTCACTAAACCATAAATGCAAAAATTCTTTACATTTCCATACAAGGATTATTCAATAATGTGTTCAGATGGTTTCTCTTATCAGTGAAAGAAGCCTCAAATCGGGCTTTGATGTAAATCAGCTTTAAAACATTCTCTTATGTTAGATTGAAAAAAAAAACGGTTTCAAATTATAAAGAAGGTAGGCTAATATATCAGGGGCAATTCTTGAAGGGGTGAGTATTCATCTAACATACAATTCACATGAAATCTACATGCTCAGGCGTTACTTGTAACATTTCAATGACTGAAAAACTAGTAAAGTTTGCCGTTGGCTAATGGAGACTTTACGAGTTTTTGAAATGGCTAAAGTACCTAGGTTTGATGAAGATAGTGGTGTCAATACTATACATTTATTTGAAGAATCGTGCGTCATAATATACGACATTCCCTTAGCAAGATTACTAGAATATTTCATGTATTGAGGTTAATTTGCTATAAAAACTTTATTGCTGTATACACCAGTATGTGTGTAGATGGCATAAAGGCATCAAAATTTGCAATAAAATTTACATTAGAGTACTACATTAAATTCTCTAGTTTATAATTAGTTCTTATCTATAGATGAAGATTGCTACCAAAATACCGAAGAGAACATGTGGTATTGTTGAACATGATGTGAGTTGTGAATTTTTACTTATAGACTAGAGGGATACGAATGTTTGTTTTTACCTCTGTAACGCTACCACCGGACAGTCGTCCACTTGTAACATATTTTTGTAAGAATAATGAAAGACTGGCGCCTACAGTGAGACTATTAGATGATGTTGGTCAATGAATTGGATTAAGCACTCCAGCCTCGTCCGGAACGCCGCTTCCCATTTGGTATTTCCGTCGAAGGGCGTTAATTGTCTTCCGTAAATCTTTTCCGCGTTGTTCCGTCGCCGACTGATTCCTTAGACGGAAAGCAGACGTCTCTACATTGATTTCTTCAGCATCGCTTTGCGCAAGTCCTGAGGCGCACGGATTCTCTAATTGCAGCCGGATCATGGAGTTATTGTATTATACGTTAGCATCGGAGTCAGTAAATACGCCGCAACTTCTTTGGGTGATTTCAAAATTCAGGATTATCATATCCGTTAAAGGTTAGGATTTTCTCCTTTTCCGACGCCATATGTGTCGCTTTTTACTTTAGAAATGACGCTCGATATCAACTTTTCTAGGTATATAATTTCTGGGAAATTATGAGGAAATTTTAGGTACTCTCTGGATATATTTTTTTCTTTTTCACTCTCTTTTGTTTATTTGCATTCCTTAGAAATAACTTCGGAAGTTGGAGAGAGCATTTAAAGTTTTAAGCATAAATATTTCAAGTTGTTCAGTTGATACATTTTTCCCACCATAATTTGCTAATAGTCCATTAAGTCAGAGCTACTAATGTAGTTTTTATTATTTAAAAAATAAGATGAAATTTAGTATATTATTTCAATTCCCCCTGTGCGATAAGGAAGATATGCTGACGAAACAATTAATTGTAGTTTGGAATAAATGAAGTGAGGAGGTTCTTTAATAGACTTATAAAATTTATGAAAAGATGAGAAGCTACAAATATTACATTTTTAGCGACAGTTATCGGCGACATTCAAGTCAGCTCAAAAGAGAAGAATCTTTTGCAATAAATGAATGAGCATAATGGTAACTTCCTCACTTTCGTAAGACGAGAATGGCGCGTTACAGTGCGCTAACAGTTCTCAGTCTTAAAAACTGAAAAAATTCTGCCTCCTGTGAGATTTGAACTCACGACCCCTGGTTTACAAGACCAGTGCTCTAACCCCTGAGCTAAGGAGGCTTGTATGCAAATCGTTTACATGGCCATAAAGTATTCAAAAAGTGGAAGCTAACCTATAATATAATTAATCGTAGACGATGATACTTCGCCTAAGATGAACCGTTCCATAATCACCTTGGTTATCGAAAATAAGATTTCCAAGAAAATAGATTCAAAATTTTTAAGGTACTCCTGTAACTGCCACAAAATGCCATTTCTTATTCTCTCTTGCCAAATCCGGCAGCATTCAATGTCATTCGGCCATTTTGGATACTTGGTGAGAACGCTTGATGCGTGGGCATCCACTGAAATATTGGTTATTAACACCTGTATAAAGTAACATAATTAATCCACAATCGAGTTTGAAAAATGGGGGAAATTTTGCATTTGACGAAGAACTAGCTGCCAGAGTCATTGGTTCAACCGATTCCGAATAATTACACGAATATATGAATAATTCGAATTTAGAGATTTAATATGTACACGGAAAACTGTAACGTACCATTTTCTTTTTAAAAGCGAAGAAGTTACCCATATGCTCATTTATTGATAGATTTCGTAAAAGGTATGAAACCGTAATTTCGAAGCAATAGCATTTGAACTTAAAATAAATTAATTCCCGTTCGATTTTTGAATGCCGTCATTTAAACCTTTCGAAGAAATTATACACATTACAAGATGCTTCTTGATTTCAGGTAAAAAATCGATATTATCTGGATATTTCCTTCTAACACTTTAACTTAATATGAAAGTTACTTACGAGTATGCGTGCTAGGCATCACCAAAATTTCATAAACATTCTATGCATTACCTTTAAAAAAAATAGTTTTCATAGGATTAAATCTCCGATATTCCCTGCTTTTTCAATATAAAACATAATTTTTAATTGTTCTCTACGCCATAATAATTAATTGAGGTGATTATAAATGCTTTGTTTTTTTATAAGCTCACTTCTATATATACCTCTCCATGCGCAAATGTTGTCCATGAGATGTTTTTGTCACCTTTATTCAAGTTGCTCCATGGAATCTGTAAAGATCCTCCACTGTATAGCATTCTTATTCTTAGGAACACATTCCATCACGTTATATTCGTACATCCAGCCCGAGTCATTAAATCTTGCGAAGAGACCATTGTCACTTCAACCTTCTGTTTCTTCTGCCTTTAGACTTACAGATAAGTTATTTATGATATCTCTCCCATCTTGTTTTATATTCGTGATTTCCCTACTTCTCTCGAAAGGCCAAGTTATTTTGGAGGGTTTTAAGACGAAACCTTGAGATTCTCATTAATCCTTTTGCAAATTCTGCTATCTTCCTTTTTAGAGTTTGGAAATTACGAAAATTTCCTCGGCCATTTTGTTTATCTTCAAATATTTATCCTTTACTAAATTAAATGCTATATTTCGATAGACTCATGACATTTTTCCTTACTAATCTTGCAAAAACTGGATTATTTCCGAAGAGCTTTCAAATACTTGATAAAGAATGTTGGTCGCTTCCGATGCTGGAAGAGAATCATCTGAAATTATTGAATTTTTAAATAATTTCCCATACTTTATTATTTGACCCTTTATTAGGCGAGGTTAGGCCCGAGTGGGCCTCTCTTCCACCTAACCTCGTATGAAGATACATCGCTATAAAGATTCAAAATAATACTAAGAGAATAAAAAAAAGAGAAAGAAAAATATACTTTCAGTATACAGAAAGATATCTATGGCACATACTGTGAAATTTAGATTAATTTTTGATCTCATAAACAGCCGATTTTTCCGGTACTGCAATGCGATTCATTTGAAAGTAATACTCATCCATACAATTATAAAAAAATTTGTCAATTCATTCGTATGAAGTGTATTTCATCCTTAAGTATTCTTCATTGTGGCTTCCTTGAAGGTATTTTCTATTCCGTTTCATTCCTAGCATCTCTTTGAATCCGTTATGACTTAGAAATGAATTAAAATTGTAATATCACGCGGTCGAAATGTTAATTCACGGACTGCTGTAGTGTAGTATATGGATTTGGATATGTATTAAAATCTCTCATATTTTCATGGCTCGGTAATGAATTTTTGCATTTCAAGATGAGAGATTTTTCTAAAGATATTCATAGGACTGCCGTCTAATTTGCCAGAAAAAAAGAGGAAAATGGGAATTATTGCTCACTGGTAAGGAGCGCATAATATTTTTGTTTCGTTTATGGGTATTAGGGTCTTTGGAGACATTACAGATTTAGCTTTCGGGGAAACGAACGTGACTTAGGCTCAGATAATCTCCATCAGCCGGGAATTTACTGCGCAATCGCTTGCAATTTAATATTAATGAAGGAAATATTTTGCAAAATTCGTCGGTCGTATTCTTGCTTGGAACAATGGAGGGCCAATGAATTTAATTTCACTGCATTCATCAACTAAGTGAAGCTTCCTCTCATAAGGCTTGCAGTTCTTTGAAACGAATTATGTTACCATTGAATCATTTAAAATGCTAACTTTAGATTTCACTGTTTTTTCTTGAAGCGTTTCACGTATGCTGATTGATAATTCCTTATCCTGTTATTTGTTCTTTATCATCTTTCATAGCTGACATATTCTTCAATTCTCTCCAAATATTTTTTCGCCATTTTATCGACTCTTATCCCTCACCTTGTGTCGTATATTCTTGATACGTGTACATTTTACCCTTCATTTCGCTAGTTTCTAATTTCTCTGAATGGAGGAATGTAGGTCTGCTGACATTTCCGAATAATATTAACCAATCCAGCCCCTTTAGTTTTGTGCTAAGAGCTTTGGACTTACATACTAGGGTTGGTCGTAAGTTTGAATATATCAGGTTGCGAAAATATGCAGAACCCAGTATTACAACGAGTTAGAAAATCATTTCCCAAATTTTAACTTTTGGGATTCATCTGAATTGATTTTAACCAGATTTAAATTTAAATTGAGAAGTATATTTTTGAATATATCTTATTTTCATTATTTTTTATTTCATAATACATCAATGAACTAAAAGTGATATAATTTTTCAAATCAATTATAATGATATAAGTGTCCCTATATAATTGCTTGCTCTTTCTTCCTCACGGAGTCTTGTGAGAGATAATCAGTTTGAGCAAATTAATGAACAACTTTGATAAATTCAATGTTTAAAGATAAATATTTTATAAAATAATCAGGATTTCCTAAGCGGAGTACTTAGAAGAAAGATATTGTGTTAACTAATCAAAATTTAATATTACTGAATCGGAAAAGGCTATCCTTCTTTCATAAATGCCTTAATGGTAAACAATGAACGCCCTTAATTTATTTTCCACAGATCTCTGTGAAACAATCGGTAAATTATTTCGTTATTTAGGCCATGAAAACCTGACATGCAAGCTTATGATGATAATTCTAATTTACCAATCACTAAACCAATCATTTATACATGGGTGGTCTGAAGAGTTTCCGACATTTCGCCATTTCTCGACATATTTTCTGAAAATTTCTGAAAAATCTGGGGTCGGAAACTTTTTAGACCACCTTCGTATGTGCATTTTTTGGATATTTCACTGTATGACAACAGAGTTTGCTTCGATTCATTATCTGGTCTCTACATTAATATTCATCTTTAATGATAACGAATTCAGAATATTTTAATGCTCTTCAATCACTATTTTTAGACATTACAAATTGTGTCGCACTTTTAATGTGCTGAACCTTGAATATTCGCCCGTAAATTCTCGCATTCCCCATTCGTACCTGTTTATTCATTCCTATCGGTGTGAAACAAAATAGAAGAAGACAAGAATCGTTTGTGAACGCCCTTGTCGGAAATGTTTTACAGCTGCTCTCAGCAGGAATTTCGACTTTCAAATTCTATGAGTTGATCTCCGCATGATAACATCCAAGGAAGTGCTATAAAACGAGTAAGGAAATACTTGGCAGAATAGACCTTCAAATAAACATAGTAGTATATGCGCCTATTCCTCCAGGTATTATACCATGTCCCTCCACATCGCAACAAATGCCTACGAAAATAAGCTACTCAAAAATGGGATGAAAATTTACTCTCCTATCACTTTCAGTTGATTTAAAACCTGTAGAACTCACTACCGTATACTACGAGGTATCACTATCGTATAAAAGCCTCATTTTCTATTCACATGAAATATATGAATTGCCTCGTAATTACTGCTTCGTAGTTCACACAGGAAGAAAGTTCTAGTCATTCGTTATTTTATGGACACGGAAATTATTCTTGAATGCTGTATTTAATCATATTAGGATCATATTTAGATATTTAATAATTTTAACTCAATTTCCACTCGAAAAAGCACAATAATTAAAAGTGTGATAAATCCGATCATTCTTTTATCGAGTGATTTTTTTGATCATCGGTTAACTCAGTCATCCGTTAAGTCGACTGATTCTAAAAATATGCCTCCTGTGAGAATCGAACTCACGACCCCTGGTTTACGAGACCAGTGCTCTAGCCACTGAGCTAAGGAGGCCCGCTTCATTCTCACAAAAATATCTAGAAAACACACTAAGTCTCCTCGAAAGTTAAGACGGAATCATGCGTGCAAATGTAAATATCTGAATTGACATTACATGCTGAACTGTAGAATATCAAAATGGGTGAGTTTAGAGCAAATGAAGAATTCCCTCATTTAAGTTGTTTGAAACCGTACGGAAACCTTATAGCTATGGCACAAAATAAGGCTTAATTGTGTCAAATATTAATTCTTATTTCAAGAGTGCTGCAGTTCTGAATGTTTTCCTAATCATGCTCTTGCGAGACATGCAATTATTTTTCAGTTTCGAGAGTACTCTATTTCGTTATGTATCAGCCTATATTTTTATCTTACCATAAAATATAAATTTGAGAAATGGCATACTTCTCAACTGAGCTTGCGCACTATTATTCTCATGATAGTTAGGATTAAACTTTTCTGTAAAAATCAGTTGGTATTTATTTTGCATCCTGCCTTTCTATTTAGTAACACGTTCAAATATTCGACATCAAGTAGATTCTAAAAATTTGCCTCCTGTGAGAATCGAACTCACGACCCCTGGTTTACGAGACCAATGCTCTAGCCACTGAGCTAAGAAGGCATTCGACATTTATATAAATTTTATAGTCATTTTGAAATTTTCTTTACCTTAAATATATACCACCGGCGGTTTCTCAGCATTTACTCGATAATGGAATGTGAATTAGCTAGTAGAACTACCCATTTCAGCAGGATATGAAGAAGAAATACATAAGACTATTCGTATATACTCTTTCTGTAGGGAAAGGAATCCATACCTCATCCACTACTTACCTTAATCTTTAAAAATTAAATACTCCTAAACCGTATATAAAATATACGGTTTATATACGGTTTAGGAGTATTTTATTTTTAAAGATTATACTAACGGCCGTGTCTCCCTCTCTCTTCTTTCCACTACTTACCTAAGTTATTAAGTTATTTGCACTAACAAGGAGAGGTTCCCAGGTGGAATCGCGACTTTAAGTCGAGATCTGCTCAGCGTAAGAGAGAACTGAATACAAAAAAACATTCTTGTATGTATTAGGCGCTTCTCTCCGCTAGTTCTGAAGATAAGGTTGTTTAAATATAACTTCAAAATTAGAAGATACCTGCTGCTAAGCTTCTTCGCAGCTAATCAGTGGCAGCAATGCCATCGCGGGAACGCACCATTTATTTTTGCTGCTTGGGTTACGCGATCGTGGCCTATGAACGGATTATTTTTTTGTTCATTTGAGATATTTTTATGAACATATTTGCCTTTTATAAATGCACCGCATATATTAATACCCACCGCAAAACTTGTAAGACATACATGGGCGAACCAATTTGGACCCTTAATTTAAGAAATGTGTCAGAATGGGTGACAGATGGCAGGCCATTTAGTTTGACTGCCAAAACAGTCAGGAATCAGGAAATGTTACCGGGGGTTTAGACTGTTTTGTTGACCGTGACCGAATTCCCCGGCCGCTGTTGTTATCGCGCTAGCGGAAGTAGAAAGCCGTGTATATAACATCAACGCAAACACCCTTATCATATCTCTAATTAAACAAGACAACAAGTATAGCAAGAGAAAAATAGTTAGATTAACTGATTCACTAGCGGGGTGAGGATTAAGGTAATAAAATAAACTGATACACCATATATGCGGAGGTGGGTGGCAGCCATCTTGACCATCGACGTCACAGGACCTGGAAAGTTAATTTTCCGGAAAAAAAAACATTTCCTGAAACAGGATTCGAACTACTGAGGATAATCTTTGGATAAACTTGGAAAATTTGGAAATTGGACCAGACCCTCTAACCACTGGGCCATTTTTATTGTTATTTGCTGAAAAGAAATAGCAAATTCAACAAAGAGGCTAGTTAAGTAGGCTACTGCATGCGTCCGCCAGATAATGACAGATGATATGGCAGATACATTTACATTAACATTAATAACCCGAAAGCCGCCGTATGGCGTATGGTAGGGGGTGCGAACACCTTAATGCATCGATTTTATTTAGCCATCTTCGATCATGAAGTTTGATTGATCTGCGATTGCATTCCGGCATAATCTCTTATAACTCCGCTTGGTCTAATCTAAATTCTAGCCTAACCTAAATTCTAATCTAAATTATAACCAATCTAAATGACCTAATTACCCATACAAGGCTAAATTTACAAATAAACTTTCATTTTCAATCAATTGATAGCAAATTCAGACTGATTTTCAATATATTATACTACATTTTACATTTAATTGTTAGTGAATTATAACTCAAATATAAATAGTGTCATTGAGTTAGCATTAGCATAACACTAGCAAGCATTAAGGATCATATAGTAAAGTTTGCAATAAATAATGATAGATTATACGAAGAGGAGGCAATTTTCTGAGATTTTAGAATTTTCTGTTAACATGACAAATCGCTAGGTACGTACAACTTACGACAATATAAGGGTGCTTCTTAACCAGCCCTATTTTGCAGAGGTACAGTTACGTGCATGTTATATTGTAAAAATCAAGGAGGAGAAACAATAAGATGCTTTTCAGTTCAGGGAAATTATTCGAGTGACTTTGGGAAAATTTAGTAAAAACGAGGAGTGCTAAGAAAATTTGCGTTGCGTTCGGCAGTTGGTTCACTGCGTGAATTTAACATCTGCATTCGTTTTCGAGTTTTTTTATATTTTCCATTTAGACCTTGACCTTACGACCTGTACCCCCAATTCTTTACGTTAAAAATAAAATATTAAATTAACAGTGTATTGCAAAATGCTGGTATTATTCCATTATAACTAAACAGACAGTACCGTCATGGAATAACTTGGCCGTTTTGCTGGCACATCTGAATTTAGAGTACTTCAACACCTTACCATTTAAGAGGAAAATAAAACCCCCGTAAGAAGACTATAGCAATGAAACGTAGATCCTCTCCCTCGAATAGAGATCAGGGTGATTCTTAGAAGGTCTGCGATCCGCAGGTTCCTTTCTCTAATCGAGAAAGAGGTCCGACGCTTCATTGACTTCATCGGCTAACGGAGAGATTTTCGACCTCTTATTCATTAACAGCCGATTTCCAATTTCTTTTTTTCGGTTAATCTTTATTTACCAATTAATCCTGCATCCCCTGGACCAACATTCAGTGGCCCTTGTACCTTTGGTTGGAAACCTCTGCCTTAGGAGATGAAAAAGAAATATCAAGGTCGAAGATTTTTCCAACCAACTTTTCATCTACATCTACATCTACATCTGTACCCTGCAAGCCGCCTTTCGGCGTGTGGCAGGGGGTGCAAGCACCAGGACTCTATTTGCCCAGTCGAACTTTTGAAGCTAATGGTTTACAATAACCACCTTCTTTTCATCGCACATTAGAGATAATTAATGAGGTTCATATATACAAAATACATCTTCATAAAAATAGAATGGGAAATGCATGTTATCGAACATATTCGAAATCATGTCAAATTTGTCACTTACACAAGCTCGCCATTCCATTGCTGCTGCATCAGTAATTATGAATTGGCAGATGTGACATATTTTCACCATTCTAAGCTTTTTTTTTCTTTTTTGAAGCGTAGAATTTCGCTGTGTATATATTCCACCATCGTAGGTAACCGCAAAGACAAGTGCCGATACCTACGCGAGTGTTTACGATACCTAACCCAATGTGCAAACTCAGCACAATTATTTTATTTTCTTTTCGTCCTTCTGAACTTTCCTTCCGGGATCGTCTTACGAACGTAAGCAAAATTCTCGGATTCATTTGGAATACATAAACTATACATCAAAGTTTATCAGGGTGGCATTCTTTTTAAATTATTTGAGTATATAAATGGAGTCATCCATCGAAAACAGTAGTAGTAGTATTGTGAAAAGTGCTTTGAAAGCTGAGGTCATTTCGTACGTGGTCTCTCACCGGGAATCGAACCCGAGACCGCTTTCATTGAAGTCGAACGCGCTGCCCTCACGGGAGCCCCAATCGAAAACATTTTTATTAAGAATCCTTACTTATATTCCAACTTGTTTTCCATTCCATCAATTTCAAAATTCGTAAAGAATTGTTAGTACATATTAACTCGTTTTTAAGGTCCGGTTTTTTAAGTATTATAAGCACAAAACGTTAATGTACTGAATTCTTAGGTAGTTTATATTTTATTTCAATCATATATTATTATTCAAAATTGACTTCTTTACTTCGTGGAGCTCCAAAGAAAAGAATATAAGTCTTAAATTCCAGGAAATACGGTATTTACTCTAAATGTTTTAGAACTAATTTTACCTAAGTATCCATTCCACCCCAACTAACATTCTTCTCTCTATCGTTGGTTTCGTCCAGTTTTCATTACCTAGCAGAATTATTTCTGTCCGATCGCAAATGAAGTGAAGCCGTCCTAGAGTCCTCATGGTGATACCTATTATTATTTTTAATTATTACCTATCTTTATTCTTAATTTTTTATTCTTCTCTTTAATTCTTATGTAAGATCACCATTCGAGGTAAGGTGGATGAGAGGCCCACTCGGGCCTAATCTCGCCCAATAAACGGTCAAATAATAATTGAGTCCCAATGTTAATACTTATTCATATGGGATCACATACACGTCACTCGTACTAGAAGTTTCCTTTTGTCTCACGGTCGTTCCGCGAGGTCATTCGGTGTAAACCGACTCGTGATTTTGCTGGAATTTAACGTGATTTTAGTAGATTTATGACGTTTCATCAATTTAAGCTAGTGATCGATATCGAATTCAAATTTATATAAGTATATATGCTATTTTATATGCTGATGACTTTTCATTCGAATGATGTATGTATAACGTTCAATTACAGATTCCAAGCGTCACAAGGAAACGTGTCGAAGTCTTGGTTTATACTGTTTTTAGTTCGGCGGTAATTAAGGATTATGTCATTTATCTTTTCACTAATATCATCTCATTTTAGCCCGAAAGAAATGGAACTCGGCTGTTAATGATTAAGAGAACCAATAATTCTCCAATCGCCGAATGCCGGTGACCGTCGAGCAATTCCTCAGAAAGGATTATCGCCAGGTGCGGATACCGATTTTCAGAAACTCCGTGAGAGGAGTTTAACTTAAATTTTATCCAAATACAAATCCAAGCCTTACCGTTCGCTCAGATCTAATAAGAAAAATCGAAAACCATACTGCCGACAAACCTATGGTTTGGCAGGACCCTTATCATGTAACTTTACTTTTCTTTTCTTCTTTTGTTTGAGAATGAACAATAGACTTGTATTTCTCCCTCTGTAAGATGATTTGTAAATCTTAGTTTATGTGTTTGTATATTTTCCCTTTCTTATTGTTGTTATTTTTTATGTTATTATTTGTGAGTAATTCCTCTGTGATATACAGTCCATTCAATATTTCTTTTTTCTCTAATTCTTTGTATGCATATACATACATTTATATCTTTTCTCTTCCTACTATATGGTTATCTGTAATCATTTAATATTAATAAAAGTTGAATTAATTATCACTATCTCAAAGATCCTGAACTTTTTTCAAGCAACACTCTAACAAAGTCTAAATGGCCTTTTGAAAAATTATCTCTATTTCTGTAGGGAACTGGTTGCTAGTGTTGAATAGTATTTTCTCACAAGCGGTTTTGCGTGGTTTGGTTTTCTCTCATTTCGGCAAGAAAATCTTCTTATACTATCCTCTTTTCAATATAGCAGTGTTGGTCGTAAATAAAATTCTGGATTTCGTTCGAGTTCATCTGTGTCATTTCGAATCTCTTCGCCAAAAAAATGAAAAATTCTTTTCTGGACTTTAGTGACGCTGAAATACAAAAGGAGTAACCATTAAATAATCCTCAATCTCTTCCAAACTTTCTCGATTATGTCACCGTCGATCCGTTCTAAAATCACTATAAGAGTCGCCGGCTTTCATTCAAGTGTGCTCATCACTCCCTTCGGAAAGTTTTTTTTCTTCTGTTTTAAACTTCACGAATCACGGCCAGCTGGCAGAGTCCTCTCCACTTTCACCGCAATACGTGACCTCGGCGTTCGGACGCACGACTTATTTCGGCCTTTTTTATTATGTCACACTGCCATTGTTCTAGCTTATCCCAAGGACCATCCCCTTGAACAAAAATCGTCGTTGTCTCTCGTCCGTGTCACGATTTCCTCCCGTCTTTTCGAGGACCGTCTGAAGAAGAGACGTTTTCGTGTCCGTAAGAAATGCTATTCTTCCGCACTGTGACAAATTCTATGCTCTTTATATGCAAGTGTATTCTTGAATGGACTCCAGTTATGAATGAATCTTAATACATTAGCCTTCAGACTTCAGATCGGTTGGGGTGGATTAATATTTTTAAGGCTCTTAATCCCATGGTCCTCGGTTCGTGTCATAGGTGTTAGTGGGGTCTTCTCAAGAAAAGATTTATCTTAAGAATGGTATTCGATCCAAGAAGAAACCTATTCATAATTTCACATATCGTCGGATTAGAAAAGATGCGGTCTTCTGATAGCCAAGTGGGTAGCACGATTCTAAGGATCTTACAGACTATACCAAAATTAATTTATAATATTCGTTAGACAATTTTCCTTTATTCTTGGATATGACAGTTGACGGAAAATCAATTGCTTCGAAGAGTCCCTCCCGGATAGCCAAACAAGCAGCACCTATTCAACTTCAGTGAAAGCAGTCCCGGGTTCGAAGCTCCCTCGAAGTAAAATTGTCTTACAAATATTATAGATTAATTTTTGCATAGCCTGTACGATATTTAGAATCCTATTTGGTTCCCTCCTCGTTTGGTAAGGCCCATAGGATAAAAATAAAAGGAAACTTTCATTCTAGGTTCTTACGGAACATTCCCACGGCTCCAACATCCTTTCTCTTTTAAAATATTAATAAATCAGGAGGTTAAGTTGCTTCCCGCATGTATTTCTTTTACCATCTTCGGAAGATAAATTTGTATTCCTAAATGACTCGGTTCAGATATAAGAAAAACGGAAGAGAGGAAATTGAGACAACTTCCGTAAGAATCTCTAACTATTCTTAAATTGTCATTTACATCACGTCATTATATATGTATTGCATGTATAGTGATCGAGAAAAATATTACACGATCTGATTTTTCTTTTCCAGCTTAGATCGGAAAAAATTGCGTGTTTTTATGATGTGAATATTTTTTTAATTCCATAGCGTCGTTTTACTAATAAATTCTTTACTTCGTCTCTTCAAGGAAGAATAAACTATTTAGGGAATCATCCACCATTATTCTCTTTTCCATTGTATGAATTCCTATTTACAATCTTCTGTGTAAAAGGTAACAGAAGAAATTTTAGTTAACCGGATATATCAAATAATAATATTCTCTGCTTATCCATTCTGCTTTCGTATCACGATCATCTCTGTATGAGCCGTGCTCAATCTCGAATCTTCAGAAGGCTTCATCTGCATTTCGAAACACTTTGCAGACCGTTGGCCATTTCGCATTTTTCATATGAACAATCGTCAATCAAAATTTGTAAACTATCTGATTTAATCATTCTATTATCATTTTTTCCACAGTTTTTTGGCCGCAGATAATCCCTTTTCTTGGTATAGGCCTGGGGTGGAGAACCTTTTAGACGAAAAGAGACAATATTTTTATAGGAAGTAGTGTTCTTCAGCCAGTTTGCGATAACTGGATACTAGAACTTCCCGAGTTCGCAGAACTGGTTCCTTAATTATCAGATACCCTACTTAGTAGAACGATAACGGTAGAGACACCAACTATTTTTATGATGAGACCATAATTTAAATGTTTTGTCATGTAATATCCTATTCTTTTGTTTCATATCAAAGATTCGTATACAATTTCTTAAATTATTATACATAAATTTTTTTATTATATCATAATTAGAAAATATATGTATACACGTATGACTTATGTAAGTGGTTCCATTCTTTGTAGGGATACGTAGATAAAGGTTCCTAGAATTTTTTTATCCCAACAATGTTTATAGGTTACTGCCATGAGTACAATATACAAAGAGCTGCAGAGTATCTAAAAGAAAATATATAAAAAGATCATCAGCATTATATTTCAAGAGATCGAGGCGAATCGTTGCTCGCTAACATATAACATTTCCTGTAATACATGATTTGAAGGTAAATAACACACAATGGAACTTGAGAAACAAAATAGTCTTACGTATGAATATACGTTCAACCTCAATGAAATCTTTTGTCTCATTAAAGCAAGGTCGGCAGGAATTTACAAAATACCAGAGGTCCTTCGCTATAGAAGGTAGTTCCATATTGTTTGAAAGTTTTCTAGCTCCTATATTTAACTATTTGAGCCAACTCTGCGAATATGATTTTAAAAATTGTCGCTTTCCATCCTTAAAGCTTTACGAATGGTCTTCACCGTGCAAGTAATTTATATTGGAATATTTTGCTAGATTAAGACTTAGATTATTAAAGGAGTACGATGTTCTTCTTTAGTCAGAGAGACCCTGAGTTCTATTCCCAGTGAAGATCACGAGGTTGACTGACCATTAATAAAAATTGGGATATAGGTGAGTAGGCTTAGAACCTATTATTGAACAGATGGTGTGGTATTTTACGAGTTCAAAAACTCGTCATATATATGTCATATAATTTTTTAAACTTCGATGGAATTATGCACTAGGATAATTTAAGATGCTCTCAGATACAGGTTGGGCATCATTGAAAGAAAGGCGGTTAGAAGCTAGGTTGCGACTCCTTAATAAATTTAGAGAAAGCACGTTTTCCCATGACGTAGTTGATATTATGCGACCCCTCTGTTACTTCGGCCGATCCGACAATCAGAGCAAAATAAGAGAAATAGACGCTAGAACTAGTCGATTTAAGAACTCATTCTTTCCGCGAACAATACGCGATAGTAATAGGCTAAAAAAGTAGCTCAATCGATTGGTGTTTACACCCCCTGCCACACGCCGGAAGGCAGCTTGCAGGGTATTCATGTAGATGTAGATAATTTTCCTAACGAAAAACAAATTTCGTTCGTGGTTTCGTTGAAAGTTACTCGACTACTTGAGACATCTTTTATCTTTAATCCTTTACTGATTCGTAGATTGATGATCGGTTGATCTCTTCATGGCCTTTTCGGGTCTTCCCACTGCCCACTACCTTTGTTTATGTGACGAAGATTCTTCAGAACTTCGATCTGAAGACACCTGTTGGAACGCAGGCGAAAGTTTACCACGTACACAACGACGTCGTGGCGGGAAGATCTGAAAAGACCACGCAGAACATCAACTGTTTTTACTTCCTCCTAACCTTTCTATCCCGTAATTTATCATTTCTTCCCATATCAGGAACAGTAGACATTTAAAACTACGGATATGTATAAACATTTTATGTAATTATGTTTATACATACTATATACTTCACTGTTACTTCATTCATTTTATTTACAATTAATTCTAGCTTTCTCATCAATTTCTTAATACCTTTAGAATATCCAGAATGTGTTAGAAAAAGAATGTAAAATAATATGGTGAAACTTTTATAAGGTCGCTATTATCGATGATAAATTTTTGAGTTACTGCTGTTACCCCACAAGAGGAGACAAAACATGTTTATATAACACTTGCCATGCATTGATAATTTGTTATGTTAATCAATTGGTATTATTTTAACCGTTGCTTGTTTGCTGAGTGGCCAAGCTTACTGATTTACCGTTGCTTATTTTTGCTGCCTTGCCGAGCATAGGTGAAATCGGTCATTTTGCCGTCGAAAAATTACCCAAGCATAAACATTAACAAAATCATTGCATACTCTCTTTATTTACAACGTTTTGTCTCCCATTTCTGACGAAATCCGCTATTCTCGCCGATTGAGTGATTGGAAGAGAAGGCACGCAATCCATTTTGGCTACGCTGCCAAAAGAGTTGCGGAACGTCGGAGACTTTCAAACGAATTCCTCTCTTCCTTGATTACTACCGTCCCAATCTCTTAATCCACTCTCGAGTCTCTGACGCAAAACTAAGAAGGAAATGCTGATGAAGACAACTATATCTGTCTCATAAGATTTGCTTAAGTACTTGAGATACGATGGGCGGATATTTACGACTGAGGGTGAAGTCTCAAAGATGTTTTCTATTGCGCAGTGAGGACGATTTTTGTTTCCTAGGAAGATAGGAAATCGTGGAGAGACATCACAATATGAAATGATCATTATGCAACTCTTCTTAATTGAACGGTCGTTCATGATACCTGTTTTAGGATACTTTGTTAAAGAAAGGACCTTTTCTTTAACAAAGTATCCTTTACCCGTAAGAGCAACCTCCGGTAAGTGGGAGATCCAGCTTAAAGTGCCGGCTTCGATATTATTTTGCTTATCTCCGGATTCTTCGGTAATACATATCTACTGGACAGAGATTAAAAGTAAAACTTAAGCATTGGTTGGATTTTCCGAAATGATTTTTCTCTACGTTATCTTGTTCTTCAAAATAAATGTTTCATACATGAGATTACAGATTAAAATTCAGTGGAAACACAAAGAGCTTCGAAGATATTTTAAAAGTACTACTTATTCCGATTAAATCTTACGGGTCCAAAATTATTTTTAAAATTTGGAAATCAAAATGTCGGAAACATTATATTATTGGCAGCTAATAAATGCTTTTTTAAAGGGAATGATCATGATCATGACTATTTAATCGATAATTTAATGGATTAATATCTTCAGTATCAATGTATTCGTTTGGCCGTTTTACTTTTCTAGTTTACCTCTATTCTATAATAATGCAGATATAGGAAGTCTTCATCCTACCGTCATCACCATAGCAAAATGTCCTGAAATACTCTAGAGAATTCATTGAGATCTAATTAACGCAAGAAAAGTTAAAGTTTACCAAAATTTGTGAACCATAAAATAATTTATGTATAATCTTTGAATCTTGTTTACAATGTGGATCAGGTGAGAAATCCATGAATTCGTATTCAATATTTGCATTTTCGTTTCATCTACCATCGGAAAAAAATGTTGCCTCCTGTGAGAATCGAACTCACGACCCCTGGTTTACAAGACCAGTGCTCTAACCACTGAGCTAAGGAGGCCCGCATTCTTCACCCAAAAATATTTAGACAACACATTATGTCTCTTCGGAAGTTAAGACGGAATCCTGTATGTGTATCCTTCATCTGAAATGGCCATACAAGCTGAACTGTAGAATATCAAAATGGGTGTGTTTAGAGGAAATGAAGAATTTCCTCATTTAAGGTGCTTGAAACCGGACGGAAACCTAAAAGCTATGGAACAAAATACGGCTTAATTGTCTCAAATATTAATTCCAATGTTAAGAGCGATGTAGTTCCGAATGTTTTCCTAATAAAGAATTTACGAGACATACAGTTAATTTTCAGTTTCGAGAGTACAATTTTTTGCTATACATCAGCATACATTCTTATCTTACGATAAAATATAAATTTGTAAAATGGCCTGATTCTCAACCGAGATTGCGGGCTATCATTCTCATCTGACCAGGGTTCAACTTTTTCGTAAACATTTAATCGGTGATATTTATCTGCACCCGCCCTTCTATTTAGCAACACGTTCAAATATTCGCTTTCGTGAATTATTCCTCAACTATGCATGAGGTCTAGCCAATTTTTGTTAATTACTTTAAGCAACGTAGTGGTTGTAATTTAATTAAGTATAGCAGTGGTCATTCAATGCGACGCAGTGATGTTATACTTTAGAGCAATACAGAAATGAAGGAAACCTATTTATTAAAACATTTTGTTTTCGAACCATTTGTTTCAAGCCATCCTTATAAGCCACAATGTGTAATTTTAATTGACCTATGAGGGCAGAAGCTAACAGATAATATTTTCGGAGAGTTCCAAGAGTACTCTAATATTGTTAAATACTCAAAATATGATATAAATGAAATCTAAATCTCACCAAATTTCGTATTACTGTCGACATGAGCTTTGAGTAGTAATGTGACTGCTCTTTGGCCTTGATAGAAAAAGGTTTGTCGGGGCAACATTAGAAATTGCCGCTTAATTTTCCCTACTTTACGTTTCTACATATCAGACAAAAATTGATTGGGTACTCAAACATTTAAGTCTAATCATAATTTTTAAATACATTCTTATCCCGTTCACTACACTACGTAGTTTTTAATTTTATTTCTTTCTCCGTCTGCATTTACCAATGGATTAATTTCATACTCGTTATTTAAATACTAAATGACATCCTTCTAAGGCCCCCGGTTAGCCACGTGGGCAGCGACTGACCTCAGCTATCGAAGCATTTACACAGTTCTGCAATGAATACTTTCAATGTGATTTTCGATATTTTATAAAACTTTTTTATTTCAACTCTATTCTATCCACTAATCAGTTCATTTAGTTACTGAAATCGTGACTACAGATATTCTAATGGCATGGCGAAGGATAACCTCTGATAAAGAATTATTTATACCTATTGTTCTTACAATATGATATAAAATAAATATATTTATTCATTTAATTTCGCAATTTTACGCCTCGTAGAATTTTAAAGCTTTCGTCTACGAGAGCACGTCATGAGCCTCCTTAGCTCAGTGGTTAGAGCACTGGTCTTGTAAACCAGGGGTCGTGAGTTCGATTCTCACAGGAGGCAACATTTTACTCAGTCGTAGTTGAGAAATAATCCAAGCATTGTAAAGGAATTCATGAATTTCTCATACGTCCATAATTTAAAAGAAATTTAAAGGTAAAGTATATGTAACCAACCATACGAGTTAAGCGGGTAAGATTCTCACATGAGGTAATGCTTTTGTCAGCCTTGGTGATGGCGTCGAATTAATTTTTTCGCTATCCTAACGACATTGTATAGCCGATATATCTGGCATTTGTATACGTGTTAGTGCAAATCAAGAGTTTGGAAGTTTAGGAAATACTCACGGTCTCAACGGATTCCGCTGAGGACAGGTTTCACTGTCGTAAGGGCAGACTTAAAGGTCTAAAATTTTACGCTAACAAAGTCAAGATAACTGCAGGGTGCGGTAAGCT
The DNA here is from genome assembly GCA_036926295.1 of Pachydiplax longipennis. Lineage (NCBI taxonomy): Eukaryota > Metazoa > Arthropoda > Insecta > Odonata > Libellulidae > Pachydiplax > Pachydiplax longipennis. The sequence continues at coordinate 36,762,971 of JAVFKF010000009.1, read as the reverse complement.
AACCTCCTTTTTTAAATGAAATTTAAATATGAAGTGAGAAAATCAGCTTGCCCTGCACTATATTATTATTGATAAGTAATACCAGTACTCACTTTCACCGCAAACTTCAATTTTTTCTTCCTTTTATTTCCACATGCTGGTTTACTATCTAGTCATAATTTTGAACACATCAATTAAAAATAGGTTACAAATGAAATGGGACTTCCTAATCTCAGTTTTTCTCTTGTAATCAACCCGATCTTTCCCGCTTTTCAATCTTTGCTCAAATTTTCTGTAAGTAATCTAGCCAGATTTTATTTTACATACACAAACGTAGTGGATGACATGACTTGAGTATTTTAGAAATAGTAAAACTCCGGATATGAGTCCTGAAACAATGATACAAGAATTCTAAGCTACAGTCTAACCACTAAAATATCCATCCGAAAAATTGCGCTCTCATTCAGTTAATAAGTTTATCGCTTGTATTTTGGGTAGACCACTTATGAATTCATAATTCAAATCCGTTTTTGTGTCCTTCCTTCTCATTTTCATACCTGTGTTAGCCGCGGCTTGACTCGGAGGACGACTATTTTAGACGTCGTTCGTTCAAAGTCCTACCGACAGTCACATACTAAATTCGCAACTAGTGAGTTAATTATCTTCCTCGTTATAGTGCGAATAATTTTGCCATTGAAAGTAGTAAGTACAAAAATTCGTGAGAGATATCATCATCGGAATTCGGATGAATTGAACATTATGGTAGAATAGTAGTAGTAAAATTCACAGCCTCTGGCGATGTCTTGTGGAAATTATGAAGAACAATTTGTACATACTTTTTCCACAGTATTGTCTGTGAATAAATAAATGATAAATATAATAAATAAGTAAATAATTTGGAATAATAAAATAAATAATTAAAATAATAATAATACATAAAATAATAATAAATAAAAATAAATAAATAATAAATAAATAAAAATAAATAATAAATAATAAATAAAAATAAATAATAAATAAATAATAATAACTAAATAAAATAAATAAAATAAATAATAAATAAATAAAAATAAATAAATAATAAATGAAAATAAACAAATAAAAAATGGATAAATAAAAATAAGTAAATACTGTGGAAAAAGTACAAATTGTTCTCCTTCATAATGTATAGTAGTAGTATCGCTAAAAGTACTTCGACAGCTGAGGTTATTTCAGACGTAATCTGCGCCCAGGAATCCAACCCGGGACAGCTTTTATCAAGTTAAACGCGTTGCCCACTTGTCTACCCGAGAGTCCCCCAAAATGTGTTGCGTAACAGAGAATATATTAGGAAATGTTGTAGTAGGTCGTGTTTAAAGGTTTTTCTCCTAATCAAGTGAAGTGAGTATAATTGCCTGCTTAAGCCTTTAAGAGATTAATAACAATTTTAATGGCTGAATAGCCAAGTGGGTAGGGTGTTCGCTTTTCGTGAAAGCGGTCCAGGTTCGATTCCCGATGGGAGCCTATATGTGCGAAAGGACCTAAGATGAAGTACTTAAATTGTTATTCTACTAACAATTATAAAGTCCTATATTTCTCGCATATTCGCTCAAAAGCGGAATATTTTAAGATGATGATGATAATGATGCTAAATGAGCCCAATGAAAAATATGATCGATATTCTTCTTCCTTATAATCTTTGTGGATGACAATTTATCAAAATTTTCTTTTATATGAGTTCGTACCAGTCAGCAAAGTAGTGAGTTCCGTGAATCGAAAATTAAATTATTTTATTTTGCACATCGCCAATAATATATCTGTTAGGGATTTTTCACGCTCAAAATCATGCCAAATTTATCAACAATTGCTCATCACGCTACCACTGAAAGAGAAGAATGGTAATATGCAACAGAGCCCTTCTAGTAGACGACCGGCCCTGGTTAGTCGCCAATTGATTGCGAATGAAACCATAATGCTTCGGAAATCGTGGTGCCGAGAATTCTCGAAGTCCATTTCGTGAAAAACAGTGAGACTTCAACGATTAAAACGGCACTTTATGGAATCTTGTAAGAAATTATACATAGGAGTATCCTGAGTGGAACTGAATACGATAATATACATGCTTTTAAATAATTCCTTTTTTGGAAAAGATTTTTGTTCCGTAAAGTAAGTAAATGATTAATCAATGCCATAAAATCGCTTTCGTACATACAACAATATGCATGTTATTGTTGAAGAAAGTGATCGAGGGAAGAATGCTGGGGAAAAGACAGAGGGGAAGACAAAGACAGAAGTTATTAGACGAATTAAGGGGTGGAATAAGTTACCGGGAATTGAAGGAGAGGGAATTAAATAGGGAATGTGGGGGCACATGAAACTACCGAAAGGTAGAGCTCTTACATATATAAGCAACGAAACGATTATCAACCTACCATCGTAAAATTGCTTCGATACGGTTTAGATGGGATACGTGGCAAAGAGGATTGTACATGAAAGAAAGTATTCTCGTAGAACGGATACTTTCCGTGTTGTCAGGCGGTCTTATCATTCTACGTAACGAACTTTTCCGTGAGGTGTCGTCTTTTGGAGGTCAACGGGAAGAGCAGAAACCGGCTGAGAGGTAATTGGGCCCGACCTGCGCAAAAAGTCAATGAACGAAGGGAAAAAAGTTTCAAGAGTAGAGAAGAGGCGGGGAAGTCTCATCTTGAGACTCATCCTCCTTTTTCGTGAACGTCTCCTCTCTCACATAGCTCCAAAAGTGCTTGTTCATGTACAGTCTTTTCGGCTGCGATGTCATGTTAATATATTCAGCTGGTGACGTTTATCATCCGTATAGTGGGTCGAGCATTCCCCTTTTGCGAAAGCAGTCTCTGGTCCGATTCCTGATGGATGCCCAAATATACGAAATTAGCCGTGGAAGCACTTTGACCTATACTCATCTACTTCTACATCTACATATGTACCCTGCAAGCCGCCTTTCGGCGTGTGGCACAGGCAAAATCTGTGTTACACATAAATACTATTACGAATTTTATAACACTTATTTTTACATATAATTTACAAATATACATTACATTTTGTCATAATTATATATTAAATTTACAATGCAATCTGATTAACAAACTTCTCATTTAAAAACTCATCGACATTATAGTAGGATTTTGTCGGCAGATATTTTTGTAACTTTTCACCAAATCGTATATTACTGTCATGTTTAATATTGGAAGGTAATTTGTTATAATTTTTAGTGCCATCACTTCAAAGCTTTTCTCGATTGTCTATGCGATGGTATCCTCAGTTCACCTCTTTCTCTTGTTAAGTAGTCACGCTTATTCTCATGCTTCTTGTACCTGTCCACATTTTAATGAGCATGGACAGCATATGCATAAATATAAGCTGATGGCATGGATGGCATAATATCTATCGTAAAAATTAGTAAAAGAATAACAAGGAAAAAGTAATAACAACCATCCATTGCTTTCAAAGAATATCGAAATGGATCAACCTTAATCTGTTAGCGCTTCCCTGTAGTCTAAAAAGCTGGTTCATTACTACTCTAAGTTATTTTGACATCAATATCATAATAACCAATTTTTTCCTAAATGGAATAGTACAGAATGAGACAGAATCACTTGAGAAACATCCTTTAAAATTATCCTTGAGTTTAACATGCAATCGAAGTTAATGGTTTTCAATTTTTTGTAAAGACCTTTAAAACCGTTTCGAATATTAGTACAGATTATATAAACACAGCAATAACATCAATGTAGATGAGCTTTAGAGCACCGTCAAGCGTTCGTGTACTTTAGATATTTTGAATTCCGTCCAGCGCCTTTATTTCCAGATATGACTTGTTCACTAACCTTTTATAAGCAGCCCGCTTCCATACATTTTCTAACTCCGCACAGTGGTGAATCCAGATCCCTGGAGATTGCAATGACCGATGGATTTTCGAATTTCCATCTAAGCCAATATTATAACACAGTTTTTTTCTCACTTAGAAGATGATCCTGATCACTGACTGAATGACCATCATTAACGTAATTGCTTCCACGGAAGATGGAAAACTGTCTCCACACACCATTTAAGATTCAGAATTTAATGAAAACTGGTCACTCAGTCAACTGCACCAGTAAAAAGCACCACCATGCTATTTAAGAACGGGGAATGAAAGTAGAATCAATAAAAAGGTAACTCTCATCGTATTCCCAAAATGATTGGACCCCTTGCAAGCAGTAAACAACCTTTAACCGGTTGAGAGACGAAAAGTAAGTGTTGTCCTGTATAACTAATATGAAACCGATATTTGGCCGGTTACCCAGTAAACAATTTTGTGACATCGTTTCATTGTAACGATTGGACACAGTCGTTAATTATTTATTGGCCTTAAATTAGTCCGTATTGCTCTAAGTAGAGTTATAACACATGTACCCAGAAATTTAAATGAGGAATTTCTAAGCTCTTACGCCTGTAGATGTATCTTTGTTGGTACTCAAAACCGAATATTTCTCTATAGGTTATCTTATCTTATCCTAGATGCCTCTTTTCCTTGTTAATGATTGAAAATATTTTTAAATTCTAGTGGTATTTCATTCTAATTATGGCTAAATTTGGGGGGATTTTTAAGGCTTAATTCTGCCTAATTTTCCAAACATAAATCAAATAAATTTACTTTAGCCTACATCAATTTCCCTTTCAGAATTGAAACATAAATAATTGTTTTTATTTAATTTGATGCTATGATTTACAAAAATTAAAAATAATGAGTGACTTACATCCTTGAATTTACCATCAGCTTATGATTATGATGATATTTGCGTTTAACTAGTTCAGATGAAGAAATCGAGCTCATTAGGTAAGTTGAGGAGCACTTTTCCTCTGCTTTTCTCACCGAGCCTGTATTATATGTAGAAAACTTCCACTTAAATTTAGTACAAACAAGGCAAAAATAATTTTTTCATTGCATTCTACATTATATATTATATTTGATTCTCTATAAGGAGAAACCTAAATGAATTTTATTAGTTAGCATCGTCCGTACCTCAATAGCTTCCATAATATCACAGCCTTTGAAAATTCCGAAACCAAGGTAAATGAAAGATACGATATAATTAAGGAGATAGATTACATAGGTTAGCACCATCACAACATTAATGCTAAATGTGTAAAACAAAATATTGTAAATGTTTTACACAGAGTAAAGAGGAATAGAGCAGTTCGCCTGAAGAATTTTTCGTGTCTTTCCAAAGAAAGTGTTTCGTTTCGTACAAGTGAAATTAATAATCTTGACAACTGAACCTACCGACAGCAAAATGTGAGACGATAAGAGGTATTGTCTGGTATGGCAATGTATGGTGAGAACTTCGAGGGCCACTACGTTATCCGTGTAGGCATATCAGAAACCGTGAAAAATCTTGCATGGGAATTGATATTAGCAGCCATCTTAATGCTATTTCAAGTTAATGGTAAAAGCATGTGTGCATTTTTATACGCTGTCTTGATAAATAAATTTAATTTGTAATTGATGTTGTTTTTTCATCTGTTCTTTCTTTACATAGAAAGAAAAACTCCGTAAACTTCCACAGATGATTTTATTTTAACGACCGGTTTCGGCCACTGGCCATGTTCTTTCTTTCTTTGTTATAGTTGTTAAATGATTATTTATAAGTTAGAGTCACCACCTGGTCCAGTACTGCGGTGGAGTCTTATTTTAAAGAAAATTATGTTTTTCTATTTGGTACCAGAAGACAAATGAAAATAATTCATTAGTTGAGTTACGGTAGCAGAAATCGTTTGCGATAAATGATATGATAAATTAATATTCCAATCTTCTTATCCTTGATGGCCTAACTCGAATCGAAAACTCGGTCAGAGTTATGAGAGTAAGATGTGGGTCATTTTCAAAAGAGACCGTGAGCAATGAGGTGGACTCGCCACGTTTCATTGTAATTACGAAGGAGTCTTGATTCAAACTCGTTCTTGAGGCTTACATAAAATTAGAGTTATGGCATTGCACGCTCTTAAACTTAATTTAAAATAAACCACAACTGTTTCGCCTTATGTCCCACTTTAACCATGATTATTTCCTCTTTTTCAATATCTTTAGCGACTGGAACAACCGTAATCGATTTTTTGTGACAAGTATTAGTGTAAAAACGAGAAAATGAAGTTTTGAGAAATTTAAAAAAATATTTTTGCCCTTATTATTACTTTTTCCGTATTTATCCTTTTCATTAGAAATCTAATTGTTTAAGTTGTTGATTTTGCCGTCAGATACGTATTTCCTTGTTACTCCGTTGCTATGTGCTCAGTCTTTCTAGTCGGTAATGATGGATTATGTCGGAATGAAGGCCTGTGTATTTTTTTCCGTTCTGCAGAAACAGCCTCATTTCAAGTCGCTTTTATGCGGTGTTTCTCGGTCCGTCGATTGAAATTAATACTCTTAGCTTAGATTATAAGATTACATCTATAGTATTCAGCTATCAAACCGACTGTAAAAATTGGAAAGCATTATATGCATAAAAGGACATGCAGTCTTCTCGCGTCGAATTATTCCGCAATATTTCTACCCTACCTCCTTTTGCTCTCTTCTTTTACCTCATAACTATGGAAATATAGTTTTTATTTTCAATGGGACTTAAATACGTCTATAATGTAGTCTAGTGTTAATATCAATCAAGCTATCATCAAATGAATCCCATTCAACGTTGCATTCAATTTTGCGAAGGGAAGGAACATGATTTTTATCTCTAAAGATAAATTTGACGTAGAAACAAAGGTATAAATTCAAGAAACTCACTCAGAACGATTTCTCAAACTAGATCATTCTTTTTAGTCCCTAAAGGTTCCTTCTTATGGTAAAAGGATCGTGCAATATTCGGATTTGAACCTTATGGAATAGGAGGTGACTCAGATGACTCAAATTCAAAATGAAAAGAAAATCTGTCTTTCTAAGCCATTAGAAATTTTCATGAACCTTTAGAGAAGAAAAATATTGAAAATAGAGGCCTTTTTACGAGATTCCTTGTACAAGATTCTGAAAGGCGGAAGAGGAAAAAATCAAGGGCATCAGTAACCCTCTCTTTCTTTATCATGAATTAGCCAAAGTTCTCAATGTTACTTAAATCGTTACAGAGAATCTTACGGAAAATTGATATCCTGCTCCTTTCTCATCTACACCATCCAGTGACATATACATTCCAAAACCCTAACAAAATCTAAACAAGAGCAAACGATAATCTGCAGCAAAACTTCATAAATATCAAGAAGAAGCAAATAAATACTATGAACGAAATTTCAAATTTTTACTTGACAATCGTTTCCATAAGCGTACGGATAGCTATTCATCTGAGCATAGTCAGCCAAATATAGGAAGTCGTATTTTAAAAACTCCATATGAATAACATGAGATTTGAAAAAATAATTTCTCAGTATCAGATGCTAATGAGTATTTTATTCATCAGGTTCCAGAAAACATTACAAATAAATATGTATAAATAAATAATGTATTGTGAGGACGACAGATCGATAAACACTTCAGCTCATTGATTTTCGTGGTCCAATAATGACAACTGATTTGGTACATTTATAAACAGGGGCTATTTCAAATTAATGTAAGTCCACTCACACATTAAATACCATTTTTGAAACAAGTAACAATACAGAAGTAGAACTGATAATACCTTTTTCATTACATGTTCACAGTTAAAGTAAATCGAATCACATTCTTTGCCTTGATTGAAAAAAACATCAAAACGGTAGAGCGATTGGGGAAGGTTTCGTGGAAGATCCAGGCGAATTCAAAGTCGTGTTAGAGTTGATTACAACAGCTTATTGAGGAATGGTGCGATGGATTCCATGTCTGTGCACTCTGGTACTAGTTGCCCGTTGAACTTGACGCAAGCTTCGGCGCAGAGTTGGCCTTCGAAATATTCTCCGAACATTTTCTTGCATTGAGCACAGTTGCGGAGGCAAACGGCAGATAGATCTGGTCCGGCCTCAGTCAACAGAGGCATCACCGTCAGTACGAAGAGAGAGAAAGCAAGCATGCCGAAAGCTGCCTGAAAGTAGAAGAACAACCGGGAAAATTGCGTTATCTTCAACTTTGCGCAGGAATATTTTTCACAAATGTTGACATGATTGTCCCTGAAAAGTTATACAGCTTGAGAGAAGCAGGGAGTGACAGGAGGAAAACCATATAGAACCTAACTTGAGAAAGGCTTATCTTCAACTCACCTTGTTAGATGCGAATCTGAAGAACATTTTGACTGGTGGAAGTTGATTTTCTTTAACTGGGAAGAGAGTGGTTGATCTGTTGAAAAAAAAGTCTGTGTTAATGTAAACTATACCTTAAGATCATAATGTCTTGACTGCCCTTCGTCAGTTCTTTACAGTAGAACTGAAGATGATAAGAACGATTTAAAATAATGAATTTACTTTTTATTATAAAATTATTATGCATTTTGTCTTGAGAAAAGACACGAACAACAAGTATTAACATCAAATTCGAATATATATGCTGCGTCATCTCCTGTCACACTCGGTCCACACTAATATATCACCCATGATTTGCAGATCAGCTATGAGACTCCTTATAATACAAAACTCCTCAATTAGATAGAATATTACTCTTGAATAGCCCCAAAGTAATATACTCTATGGAAAGCTTCACTTCGAAGAAGTATCGAAATTGGAAAGTAAGGTATAAATGGTACTCCCAAGAGCGTAGTAGCAGTCCTCCGCTCATCACCCAACGTCAGCAGTAGATAAACCTGGCTTAGTAACCTTACTAGTTCATAGGACAGTACTGTTTTTAATATTGGAACGAAAATTCACCTCTGTCTCGAATATTCCGGAAACATTTCATCAATGGAACCGTGAGCCTCAACACGTAAGATTTTACAGACTTTATGTCCGTGTTCTTAAGGTCATTTACGAAATTTAGCCGCGAAACGCCCTTGAAGATTTCGGCCTTCCGTGTGTTTCGTTCTCTGGATGCCCCAATTTCTCCAGGAAAAATGATTATCAAACCGTATTAAAAATTCAACCATATCTGATTCGACTACCTGCCTCTCACAGGCAGTTTTCGCTAAGAGCTCGATTTCCGAGAATGAAACGAGAAAGTAAAGGAATAATTACGCGACTCTCTGATACTCTCCGCAATTCGAAAGCGATCCAAAAGTGCAAACATGCCTATGATCTTAAGGAATGTTAGGCATGAAGGAAAAATACGGTATAGAACCTAGTATCGCTGGACCACTCACCAAATCTGGATGTTCCTCGGCTTGAGAAGCGACTTGGAATGATTGGAGTGACACTGAAAGAGGTTTATATATTCTTGAGGATTTCGGAAGAGGGAAAGGATTGAGTGAAGGATAATGAATGGATTTCCGGGGTATACTTAGGATTACATCCTGTGGAGTTAATTGTGAGATGGGTGTAGAAAAGATAGGGATTTCTCACTGCGGGTGGTAAAGAGCACTGGTCCAGCGATACAGTCCCGAGCGCATCCTAATGGAATTATCTACCCTCTTTCGCTTGGAGATAACTCATTTTATATCCTATTGCTCTAATCTTATTACACTACAGCTTAAGAAACATCTATCCTTATAACATATACTAGTTGCTCTAAAACTCGAATACTAGGTAGATTAAAATTTTACAGCTTAGGATAGTTTGTGTTTAAAAAATAGGTGTGACTTGTACCGGTTATCTTATATTAGACGCCGTATCAATTTTTAGATATTTTTATTTATTTTTATCTTAGAAAATCTCTGAATCATCAATCATCTTACTTAACTGCTTTTTCATTAAGCTACAAAACTTTTCTTCCGTAATTTTGTAATGTAATTATATAATAAAATACTATATTAACCGAATATTTTATTTTAAAAAATTCCATCTTCTTAACGCTGATATTAATTTTCCCTACAAATATGTAACTTTCATTTTCATCACGTATTTTCATAGCTATTTTCTAGATCTTCAACTTTCATTTCGGTTATTTACAAAGTAAAGTAGATTCATCTTAGGTTGGAGGTTCTTTACCTTAAGTACAAATTTCTAGGAATGCGATGTGGTTGATTATTATGTACCGTTTTTTACGTCATTGTGAATCATAAATTAGACCATCATATGTTAGCGGACTTCATGATTTTCTCACATTAATATCGCAGCAAAATATTTTACAGTTCATCCCCATTCATAAAAGTATTGCTGAGTTGCCGAGATAAAATTTATCTTAATAAACCGTGGATCTACGGTGTTTCGAAATCCCGAGATCCGATTCTATTTCATATTAATCTGGGGTAATTATTCATGCTCAATAAAGAATTAAAGGGATCAATTCTTAATTAACAAATTGTTTACGTAAAAGGACATAATTACCAGATGTTTCTTCGATTCGATTTGAATCCTGACTCGAATTTGAATCGCGACTTCCGATTCCATTCAGAAGGAAATTTGCGTTTCGAAGGTCTGTAGGTTGAAGGATGTGATACTCTTCCGGCTTTGAAGCCTACAAAAATAAGGCACCTGACTTTTGAGACAATTTTTGTGGCAGGTTGCATGGAATAGTTTTTGAAGGACAGAAATCTCTTGTATTTGAATAAGTATTTCCAAATACCTTACGATTAATTTATGTTTGTATTCCTTCTTCCAAAATTCCTGGTAAGAAAAGCGAGGCTATACGATGGATAACCGCAGACTGAGAATCGGCGAGGACTTCGAATACGTCATTACGAAATCTATTTCGAAGAAGCGAAATCTTTATCTCACTAAACATCTCTACGGATTAAAGGAGTCATTCACTTCACGAGACGCGTGGTTTGGCTTGAGATGTGAATTTCACCGAGTCTAACGAAGTTTTCTTTCCTTTTAAACGTATTTTCGACGACGTTTTTATATTCAAGCTTTATTTTTGCATCTTTGACGGATAAAAAGATTGGAACCAGTTACTTAATTAACTCTTCTCAATGATTTCAATCCTCCAATAGCATCCTCTATTAAATTTCTATTCAAATTTACGCTGACTGTACTAATTGCTTCATAAGCTTTCTCTTTTCTAAAGCCCTTCTTTTATTCATACTCATATTTTGACTGAAAGTGATTGAATGAAATATAGTACTACATTAAGAGTAGAAAAATCATTCATAAAAAAACACAACTTTTCCCTGTAAATAAGATATGATTTACCCTCTATTGTGTCGCTGTAAACAGTAAATATCGTTTGAATTAGCTTATACGTAAGCTTACGTTTTTAGCACTTAATTGCTCATTGGATATAATGATAATTAATAAAATCAATGATCCTTAGCATCCTGTAGATTCGTAATGTAAAAAGGCCAAAACTTTTCTTTCTTCTTCTTTCAAAATATAATCACCTATCCTGAATAAGATATTTTATACATATCTTCCTAATAATAATTTTACACTGAAAAATATCTAGCAAATCGATAATTTTATCTAAATAATTCACTTCAAATATTTATTAAAAATAAGTACCGCACGACTTACCAAAGCTCCCGTGTGTGTTGATGATGTCCATTTTCCTTTTACTTCTGTTATTGAATTCATCGAAATTTTCCTTGGAAACATCCTTGAAATTCGACGTTGCTTCCTCTTGATACTGGCCCTCGACTCTGTCAACATCAAATGATCATCAGACATCATCAGATCAACAGATAATTTCCACATTAAACGCCTTTTAGCATCTTTGAATCTCAACTATAAGAGTCAGTTCTGTATTTGAGAGCTTTCTAATCGTAAATTCCATATACTAAGACCTTTTTAATGGAGTTAAAATCCACCAAACTTCACACATATTTACTCGGATACACAGAACGGAAGGTATTATCCGCAGTATCCGGCGGGATAATTGAGGAAGGCCAACCGAAAAACATCTCAGCTTTTAGGAAATGATTCTCCTGTGCAGGAAGTCCTTTATTTAGGTTTACCTCTCAACTTCTTGAGCTAGTGCATTTTGCGTGCGTTATTTACAAATGCAATTAAAATATAGATGCATTCAATAGTGACTATAGTTGAATAGTCTTTCGGGTTACACAGCGTCGTCGAAAACTTAAATATCACAGTAAATTATCAGCGATAGCGGATCACGCGTGGTCGGAGCCAGTTCAGGATATTGACATAGAAAGAACTACGGTCATCTGCAAGGAACCAAAATATTTTCCTAGAATTATGCGGGAATCAATAGAAATCGCAAAAATATCAAACAACTTTAACCGTGAGGACGGTTATCTATTGTCCACCACATGGAAACGCCTTCTAAGTACAACAAACAGCTCACGGTGCAAGATGGAAGGACAGGACTTTGAGTGAAAGGGGAAAATATATATAGTAGCTGCTGGGAATTATATCTTACTTCACCTGAAGAAGCCAGCGATAAGGTTGGCGAAACGCTGTGCCTTTTTAAGTTTTCGACGACGCTATGTAACCCGAAAGATCATTTTATTCAATGGAATCGCACAGCGAAAGCCTTAGAGCCAAGTTCAGTGACTATAGTTGTTTGAAATCCCTTCTGTAAATAATATAAAAAATTCCTTACTTGTCTATTCAGTATTGAATTGGATCTCAAACAGTGAACTATTATAATATCATTGCTATCAAAAGTTCTGGAGGTGAAATGAGGCTATCTAAATCAGCCATTTTGGCTCAGAGAGTAAAGCAAGCTTTTGCTTAACCAGAGTGCTATAAGTGGAACATGTATACGTGATCGCTACACAAGGACCGCAAGAATAAAATTTCTCGTAAATTTCGATTAGGGAAAACCTAGATAATTTTTTTAGTATCATTCATACCTCAGTAGCTTTCATATTTTCACAATTATGAGCAAGAATTAGACAAGAGTAAAAGAAAGATACATTTTTCTACCCAAGAGACAAATGAAAAATTTTATTTTCGTCAGTTTGGTAGCGACAAAAATATATTCTCACATTGTTATTAATCATTTTCACTGCTGTTAATCCTAATAATAATTTTACTACAGATAAAATCAAAATATAATAATCTCATAAAAATCGTATGATTTGTCGTATTTATTTTACGGTGCGAACGACATATTTAAATCTTAACTTTTAAAATCAGCCTCTACTGCCAACTGTTTTTATGACGAGAATCTTTGGAGTAGATATGATCTCAGTTTCTCACATTCAGCTGCTTTAGAGTCTACTCATGTTTTATAATGATGGAAAATAATTTATAGCCGTCATTTTGAATCAGCCAAGTCAAATAAATATGATCATACCTTCACATAAATATATTATAGCTTCTTGCATTTCATTGTAAGAAAGAATAAATTATTATGATAACGTACTTATCCCTAAACCTACACCTATGTATCATCACATCATATACATACCCTGCAAGCCACCTTTCTTCTTGTGGCCGGGGTACGTATAATGTCTCCAACTTCCTAATCAATTTCTTTCGAGTATAGTTAGCGGAAAAAATGAATTCTTGAGGCGATTTATCCTTGTATCTATTTCTTTGAATTATCACGCATTGCCAGAAAAAAACTTAAGTGACAGGGACACTTAATAGTCGTAACATCTTCCAAGAACGTCCTTTATCCGAATCAAGTAAATTTAGACTTTGTTTAAATCTTCCACCTTTGAAAGATTCCAATCTTGCATATAAAGCATCTGGATAACGCTTATTCATTTTTCCATAGTCCTGTCTACAGTTCTGTACCTTTTATAATCTACAAACAATAAACTTTTCGGGAGTGTTCCATAGATCACATCATTATGATTATTGAGATTACGTATCTAAATTATGTATCTAAATCAGTTGTGTGAAGTGGAAAGTAAAGATCGGGTGAATTGTTTACTTTTACTGTCTGCGGAGGGTTTTTCGCCGTCTAAGGGCGAATGCCGGACAGTTATGTCACTGTAATTCCTTGCTTCCCCTCCACTGTTGCCACCTGGTCCAAAGACCAAACTGCAGCGTTCTTCATAAATAAATGAATAAATAGGTCTATCGCCCAATGATGATTGTTGAGGCAGTTTTACCAACTTTTCAGGTACGCCAAACGAAAAACAAGTTCGGGTTTCAGTGTTACAAACTTACTTCAAACTTGTTATTGAACCAGGTATTAACATTTGATAGAGGCTTTATGTAATCATGTATACTTAAATACGGAAGACTGTGATGTAATGTTTTGCTGAACATCTTAAGCGTATCTAATGCAAATTTAATAGCTAATCGGCCGCCTCATTTGATAGACCAAAAATTTGATACATTATCGGCCTCACCGTCCTCTTCTCGCCTCTACTGCATCGCCTTATCTCTAAAAAAATGTCTCTTGTTTGTAATGACTAATTATCAGCGGAAAATGAAGATAATGCGATGCAATCTAGATCCCGCTGTCGGAGCCGATACTCTGAGAGATGAAATAATCTCAATACCACAACGCGATTATTTCTAGTGTTACCTTATTTATATGTTTACTTCCATATATGGAGGGAGTAAAGAAACATTGGGTATACTTTGTATTATTGTTGTATTGTAATTGGAGTCCAAGCGCGAAATAACCTCATCTGTCGAAGAACTTTTAACAAAACTACTTGCTGTATTGTATTGTTTGTTACTGTTATTTTGTTTACATTGTAATGTGTTAATTGGTCACGATTTGAGCGGTGACGCTTGGAAATACAGCTAAAGGCGAGAGAACAATATTTGGAATAGTGTTAGTCGTAACAATGTGGAATTCCAAAACGGGCCAAATAGTAATTTGGGTCCGTATATCTTTCAGTATATCGGACAGCTTTCCGTTCCGACATACAAGGAATGAATTCATTTCTTAATTTCTTTTCCAATAATTTATTTTCTTTATTTGTGCTCTATTTCTCCCTCTTCTGAATGTGTTAACGGTACGGTGGTAGATAACAGACCGATCAGATGAAGTACCAAAAATATTTACTGTGGAGACATTACTTACAAGGCTCTATGAAAAGCATATATCAAAAGCGGTTTGGCAACGGTTTGAGTAAAGAGCCATCTCCTATTCATTAGAGTATACTGATTCGAGTCTTCAACCTTCTGTCCGATGACTCAGCCAAAGACGTCATATTGTGGAAATGTTTGAGATTCGAAACGCTTAAACCACATCTACATATGCTATAGTATATATCCTATACATATATCCGCTCTTTTAATGTATGACTCGGTGTTTCCTTTTTAAGTCCTCCGAGTGCGGGATCTTTTGGAGGCGTTTGGAAAACGAAGGTCTGCCCATCAGAGGAATAAGTGGGAAGAATTTTACCATCGGAATTTTCTTCCTGCTGCTCGAGAGTTTCTTAATTTTGCGCGCACTCGAAATGGCGTGCATTTTGGAGGTTTTTGCAGCTTTTCGTGAGATATTTCGCAGTGGCAGTGGAGATTGATATCTCGGAAAAATTCCTCTCTTTTGATCGTTAACTGGGTTTTTGTAGCGTTTGGAAAGTTTGGGAATTCATAAGATTGATGTTAGATTTAATTTTGATTCATTTGATTGCTAAATTGATATTATATGTATATTTATATATAGGGTATACATATATGTTCTCTGCAAGCTACCTTTCGGAGAGTGGCAGAGGGTCGTTTGACGCAGAAAGACATTCATTCCATTCTCTTACCTCTCGATTGAATTTTAGTTGGGTTCCAGACACCAATAACATTGCAATTTAGCGATTTATGTTTATCACTGCAGTTTTTATTTTCCTTCTTATTATTTCTCGGATTAGGTCATGCAGACAATAATTTTTGGCTGGGAGGGAGTGTTATGCGATGTATGGAATCAAGAGCGATCAAATAAGAAAAAGTTTGGAAAGCACTCTTTTAGAACATTAGGGTGGTCCTACTCTTCAAAAGTTTGGATGTTTTTCGGAACAGCTAGAAAAAATTTCCATTAGGTTATACTTGTAAAATAAATTGTGTGAAATATTATAATAATCGGATAACGGAAAGACAGCCAAACATATTATACTAATATGTACAAGTTTTGCTTATTCTTGTTCATAGTAACTTAAGTTTACCTTTCAACCAGTTAATAAATGTAAACATTCCAGCAAAAACACACATATTATTAATCTTACATCTAATCTATGATAAAGACACACCAAAATTACTTAAACGTTATTAATGAATTGAACGCGACAAATCAAAATTGAAATTGGCGCTCTATAGTGGTAGTACGCTGACCAATCCAATCCATTCATTGAAATTCGTTATAACAGCTGAAACTCAAATATCATGCGTGAACAGTGTTTGAACGGTTCGAACTCGTCTGATATGTGACTGTGCTTGGCTAAGGTTTGAAATTGTTTCAGATGTAATTGCCCTGCATAATTTTCTACGTTTTGATATTAAGAAGAAAATGACGTTGTGGTTGGACAGATATTATTCAGAGGGGAAGGAAGCTCTGAGAGAAGATCGAATTCTACGAGGTCTATTTCTTACCGACTGCTGATATGAGCCGTACTAATCAATATATGATGTTAATGATTATATGTTTATGATTTAAGGAGTGACTGCGTTTGTAGAGGTTTGGTCCGGAAATGAGAAGAGAAACGAGTGCGTGAAAGAACAGCTTATATCGTTGGGAGCTGTTGTTGTGGACAGGTTTACCTCTAAGGTATATCTTTGACAGTAACATTTAAGTCTGGAATCGAACTGAAATCTGAAAGATGATACTACAATACATTTTCTCTAGGTTAATATCGTAGTGTTCAATGATGGAACGCTATCAACTTATAAAAAAGCCAAAGAGAAAAAAATACCATTAGTTTCGACGTTATGGGTAGAAGAAAGCAAGCGTCAGTTGAAAAGAGCATGTGTAAAGACATACAGAGCTTTACGTCTGGAGAGATATGAAGAACCAGATATTTTTAGCAACCCTGCAGACTTTAAAGTAAGTCACAGCGATGAGTTAATTTGTGATGTTCCATTTATTATGATAATGATGTTTGACGTTTGAAGTCTTGACATTTTAGATATCAATTCTAATGGTAAAATATAACTTTTATCAATTGTGTAGCTTTTGTGTGAAAATAATTCTGAAGTAGATATCATTAGTTGTGCTGTTTTCTAACATTTTTAAATTAAGAAGATCCATTTTTCGTTCTAATCGATTTTCATGAAGTATAATTGCATTTAGCCGTCATCTTATAATGCTCTGTCTCAGAATTGTTAAGTGAGTAAATGTCATCATTCTTACTATACTTTAAATAAATTACAGAGGCCGAGGCATGTGCGATCAATTTCATCCATTTCCACCGGCCGAAAAAGGAAGAAAAAAGAGAGTAAAGAGATAAACAAGGAAAATGACCCTTATGAAACATTCTTCAATCCTCACATATTTGATGAAAACGCTGCTATGATCAAGGTATGAAGTATTTTCAAGAGAATGCATTTTTTATTGATGCCTTTATTTAAATTTAAAATAATTGTAATTTTAGTGCACATTAGTCATTTCCTTTGCTTTAAGTTGCCCTTTGATAAATCTTTTATTTTATATTAAAGGATTCGTATTTGATGAATATTAACCATATAGTTAAACTGCTATAGAATTTATTTTTATCAAATTGATCATTTGATTCTTTTGACATTGAAGCAAGTTAGTTTTCAGTAGGTTGAATTAAACTACATTAGTGTTGCAGTTTCTTTGTGCTTAACTTGGTAATTCAGTATTCATTATTTGTAAATGTATATTTTTTATTTTTATATACCTTG
This sequence comes from Pachydiplax longipennis, assembly GCA_036926295.1. Taxonomy (NCBI): domain Eukaryota; kingdom Metazoa; phylum Arthropoda; class Insecta; order Odonata; family Libellulidae; genus Pachydiplax; species Pachydiplax longipennis. Next base: position 36,745,286 of record JAVFKF010000009.1, on the reverse strand, counting down.
CTTTCTTCTAGAATGGAGTAATCAGTGTTTTGGAACATGTCACAGGGAAGACTCGTTCAGAAATAGATGATGAAGATTCTATGCCTTGCAGTCAGTTTTCAGCAGACATAAATGAACCTCTTACAAAAAAACTTTATCACAGGTAATTATTGTGATCATTGGTTGCATTGGAATGCTGAAACTTAATTTAGTAAAATTAGTGATTTAGTTAATGCTTTTCTGAGGGTTTTTCCCCCTCACTTACCGGCATTCGGCAAGTGGAGGATTCCTGGTTATTTTTACTTATTTGTTGAACTATGCAAAATCTTCTAAGCAATAAATGCAATGTGTGCTGCTTCCACTACAGATCATTAGATTTTATGCCTTTGTTTTCAATCAACTCAAATTGAACTTCAAGATGGTCGCTTATATTCATAGTACCCATCTATGTGCCATGTAGTTTATGTGCTATTCTGAAATTGACAGATTTCTGGAAGAAACAAAAGAAGAAGAAGAAGAAAGTAAGGAAGAAGATGAATTAAAAACAAGGCAAAGCTGTCCTCCATCCATTCTCACCGAAAAGGAAATAGAATTTGAAGAAGATTCTAGTCCCAGCACAAGTCTTAACATCAGTATGTGTCAGATATCTGATTTCAAGCCAAACGGAATCAAGAAGGAAAAGAATAAAATTTCACAAGTTCCCATTACTTTCTTTTTTCAAGCCTCTATGCTACCCAGCAAAGGGAAAGCTATTGTTTTCACAGGATTTGAATTTGAGTAAGTCTTTAATTTGTTTCTCTATATCCTTTCTTTTATAATCATTACTTTAATAACTTCATTCATTTTATAGAAATAGTTTACTGTGGGATTGCTATTATTTTTTAATGATTTGCATAGTTAATATCCATTTTTATTCATAAAAAATACTTCTTCTCATAATTAAGCTCCTTAAAATAAAGAATTGCATTTTAGGACTAAATATGAATAGTTTAGTTTCAGATTTTTACTATATGAATGATTATATTTTGTTATTAAGCAAATTTGTTATGTTCTGGTATTTATTAATCATTACATGCCAAAATATGCAGTTAGAAAATTTTTAATTCCTAAAAGTCTGTCTTCAATGGAAAAATTAGATGCTGAAATCCATAAAGTTATCTTACGGTGGTTTAGTTTAGCCCCAACTTCTGATTTCTTAGCATTGGAATTGCTATGCAATAGGTTTATACTCAAGATATAGAGCCTCGATTTGGCAATGTATGTCCTTCAAAAAGAAGTAATGCTTTAGTAAAAAGAAAATATTAGAAATAATAATATCTTTAGTTGCAAAATCAAAGTCTGAGTCTGATGAGGCCACTCTTACAATTAAGTTTTGAAAGGCCAATGAACAAGGAACCATACCATAATTCAAACCCAGGACTCTGGTATAGCAAGGTTTTCACTCTAACCAGTACGCCAGCAAGGATTATGAATGTAGTAAAGAATATGCTATGATTGTATTAACTTACTTGTAAATACTTAGTATTTTATTTTTTAATCGAAAAATGTTTTAGGAAGTTTTACATCTTTGCCATAATCATTTCTATCGTCAATTATTTAATGAGAAAGAGTGGCTGATTTTATTTCATTTCACAAGACTTCTACTTTTATCTTTTCTTAATTAGCATCCTTTTTTCATTATGCATAAGAAAAGATCAGTAGATTTAATACTAAGTATATCAATAATATAGTTTAACAATTAATGTAATATAAATGTTTTTGTTGTAAATTCTGGTGGAAGGGCCTCTAGATAGTAATTGTAGGCAGCATGTTCAACTTCAGTAAAAAGGGTCCCGGGTGTGATTCCCAGTGAAGGCGCACATGCAAAATGACCTTCTGTGAAAGCACTTTTAAAATTATAACTAATTCTAATGTGCAAGGTCATTCTAGGTGATGAAATGGTGATATGACCATTACACTGACTGATGTGTATATTACTGCTATAGATTTCATTTTGAAACAATCATGAATCCAAATTTATTAAATTATATTTTTCATTGTTCAGTTTGAAAAATTTTAATATTCTATCGATGATTTTTGTAAATTACATGATGGGTTCCATATTATGAAAATTTCTTCTATGTATAGTGAGGTAGATGTATCTTAGGCAATTGTTTGATAGGTTATAGTGATATCACACCAAAAGATTTCCCAATAAAAGGTGTGAAACCTAAAAATCAGATACTATAAAAAATCTCACTACCAGACAAGAGTAAACCAGGAGTGGATCTGAGTATTACATCTCACCTCAAATCTATGGAAATGATCTTACCATTGTTTAGATACAATGTAATGCTATGAATAGGTGTTTAAATTAACTTATTTTTATGATGCTATTTACAATAATGTGTATGGTACATTTTCTGTTTCACTCTCTTGATACCATTGTTTCTTTGCAGTGAGTCAGAGATGCTATCCAATATAGTCTATAGTTTAGGGGGCTATCACGTGGATAGATCAGTAACTGGAAGATGTACTCATGTTGTCACCAATTACCCTCCCAAACGTACCCTCAATATGCTCCGTGGAATTGCTAGAGGATGTTGGGTTGTTTCAAAAGAATGGGTAAGTTCACATGAATGTAATTTATCTTTTTACCATAAAAACTTTGCATTCTCAGAAAGGGAAATGTAAGTATGTCTGCTTATTTTTTTCTGGATATTTTATTTATTATAGTGATTATATTTACTGATCTTAATGAAGAGTTCAATTAAGATTCAACCTGTGTGTCTGGTTCCTATAATTTTAATCTTTGAATATGAGCTGTACTCTACAGACATGTTTAGAAAAGGATCGACCTTAACTTTATCTTTCTTCTCTCATTTATTACTTTATCTTTAGAATGTAATTTTAGTATTAAGTTTTTTGTTGCGGTAAGATTACTTTGCTACGCATTGAAGGATATAGTATATTTTATTACTCATTCATCTCATTTCCATAATTTTTTCAATTATAGGTTATGAAATCCCTTGAATCCAACAGCTGGATGGATGAAGAAGAGTTTGAAATAGATTATTTTTTACCAGCAATAAAAGTAAGTGACTTATTCTGTTTATTAAATACTGTCTCATTTGCAACTTTGTTTTCTATGTATAATAATACTTTTTGTTTGGAAAAAATGAATTTGCTATGTCTGGCACTATAGCGTATCCACACTAAAATACAACTTGTCTCATTAGGAATTGCCAAATGTCTATTGTCTGTAATCTGTATCAAATTATTCCTTCCTATATACATTATTAATAGTTTTATATCATGTTCTGTATAAATTTTAGACTTGAGTTTTCCTTAATTATATTTGACTTCATCAATATTGATGGGTTTATTACGATTCTAATGTGGATATTTTCCATAATTTAAACGACTAATTATATTTTACTGAACTCTCTACAGAAATCACGCATATCTCAACAAAATGGACCTCCTTTTCCTCACCGATCTGTTTTTTCATCTTGTGGGCCAATTTATGTCGGAAATGATTGCAGTCCTCCGTCTTCAGAACTCAAGGAATTGATAGCTTTATGTGGGGGTCAATTAGCAACATGTACCAGATCTGCAAAAGTGATCATTGTTGGACAGGGAAAGATTCCTGCTTCCCTTACCCATAGACTTACAAATCCTCAATTTGTGACTGAGAAGTGGGTATTGGATTCAATAAGTGAAGAATCACTCCGTGATTTTGAACATCCTTACCTTGTGTGTGTTCCTAACAAAAAACAGGTATCTGCTGAGCCAAATTCTTAGATTATAGGGATTTTTACAGGAGTTTAAAATCTAAAAATGAGTAATATTGCATTTTGAAGGACACGGCTGTGGAAGTAAATTTGCCCTGTAACATATTTTTATATAATTTGCATGGAGATACTGATTTTTATGTGAGATGTAAATATTTATTGATATATTTGTTATATTTAACCCTGTGAATACTTAAAAACCTGTCTTGTCTCTGTCAATATAAATATATGTTTTTATAAAGATTGTGTTTATGTACTCAGGAAATGACTATACAATGAACAGTCAAAAATTTAATGGAAAAACTTTTTTTATTGCTTGCATTAAGACTGATGAATTCATATTGATCTCTAATAAATTGTCTCTTTGAGATTAAGCTCAATGTTGACTCTAATTGTCAATACTTTCTCTTTGTCCCTGAAAGCAAATATATGTCTCAAAGTTTTTGACCAGCTAGAATTTAAGGTTTATCATGTGATAGGTATTCTATTTTGTAGCTTTTTATTTTAAATATGTTACTAAATATCTCAAATTCAGGTATATTTTGTCTTTATTCCTTTGAGTGTACATTTATTATCAAAAATCCAAAACCCAATTGGACAATTTTTAGGGAAATGATCAAAAATACATCTTGGTGGGATAGCGTTTACTGGGTTATGTAATGCTGGTAATCTACCAGTATGTAATCTGGTAATGCTTTCCCACAAATAGGGCATCTTAGTTACTTAATTTTGCTAATTTTTCAATTTACAATGAAACAGTTTTTACTGGACAAACATTAAGGGAATTACGAACTTTTTTACCACAGTGAAGAGAAAGCATCACAATCTCATCAAGACTATGCTCAAAAGCCTACAAAAAATCCTTTTCTCTATTTTTGATGTTTCCTTTTTAAGATAGTGACAAATAATAATGAAACATGCTGCTCCGAGAAAGTGATAAAGAAGATCTCACCATATCTAAGAATTTGCATCAGCTTCAACAGAGAAATGAAGATTGTTCTGCTTCACTTGGAAGAAAATCAACAAGCAGGATCCTTTCTTACTGGTTCTCTCTTCACTAGAGTGTGGAAAGTTGTTTATAATTTAAGAGCTATCATGAATGGAGAAGGAAAGAAGCAATAAAACAATTTTTGTTTGTTCCTTGCTTTGTGATGATTACTACCATTAGATTGGCATTGCTGTATTAGTCATCTCTTACAAATTGATTTCTCAACTAGAATTAATAGGTGAAGCTATCATGGTATTTTTCATGTTATCAAAACCTACTGCAATGATAAAGATGCAATATTTTGCTATAATATATGCTACAGAGATAACAATGATGAAGAATGTATAGAAGCAGAATATAGGCAGGTGAAATGAAATTTTTACTAAGTGGATTCAGCATAATAAAAAGAGATAGACCAAGAAATGGTAAAATAATTATGGAGAACTATGGCAGCAGCCATCACAGAAGAGAATACTGCTATCAGTATTAAATGGTATGGGTACTGAAGAAAGCAGAGAAAATAGATTTTCATAAATATTATGCAAGAGGGAAAAATTGCATATTAAGTTCAGGGATATGAAGTGGACAAGTTTCTTTGACAAGAACAAGATTACTCTGAAAATTTGCTGTACAACTTTTGTTCAAGTTCCTATTGAACTCAATTGCTACACTAAAATCATGCACAGAAATCTTCTCTTCTTAAAAATCTAAAAACAAATCTTTTAGTTGAACAACTGTAATTTTCTGATTCGAGGGATATGTATTTCATTGATGGAGACAGGTAAATATTAACAGGTTAAATATTGGAATAAGCAATGGGAGGCAGTGAGACCAAAGCAAAAAATTCAGCAGGAACTTCATTATTGCAAAAAGTAAGAGAATATCTGATATTTTAAGGTGATAAGTTTCCTAATCTAAACTTAAGGTTTTTGATTTTCAACCGAAATTTCTTTACGTATGTTGTCTAAAAAATGTGATTGTAATCCAAATTTTCAATATAATATTTTTTCTGAATTTTCTTATGGTAAATATAAAGTTGAAGCTTAAAATATCTTTGCTTACTCGATGCAAATACAAAGGAAACAGCATCAACTTAGCATACGGATAGAGGTAATGAAATTTTATAAATAACAATGAAAGTGAAGCACTTCGACTAATAAAGCCTTAAAATCATATTCATGATGATAAAAAGTCAATTAAATTACATATATTTGTAGATATCTTCACAGTGATTTTCATGAATGATAAAATATGACAACGAAAGAAGAAATCCGGTCTATTACATATTTAAATTAAGCCGCCAAAGTGTTATTTTCTTAACTCTTCTCGAAAATAAACAAATACGAAAGGTTCGCATAGTCTGCATGATGCCATTTTAATAAAAAAATTTTATTTGCATTCTTACCTAAAATGGGCAAAACTTTTTTTTATCGCGAAAAATATGACAGAGAACACAACTTACCCATGTTGCTCATCTAAGTTCACTGGCATTGTGCACCAACGTAGGTACGGAATTTTAGGACGAGAATAACTATACTCAAATAAATAAGTGGTGTTTATCTCTTAGTGATTAAATGAAAGGCAAATATGAACAACATGAAGATATTTCATTCATCAAATCTGCAAGATTGCTTGCGATTTTGTGATCCTGTTCATGTTTCGATAGCAGAAGATCTCTTAGCAATTGAAAAAAACCTAAGTTATACTCTTAATAACTTGAAATTTGAAATTCCAGTTTGTTATATTTACAATCCTCTGGAATATGCTTCCATTCTCCATTCAATGTTTGTTAGGAAATACTGCAATTCGACGAAAAAGGTTCTCTTTCTTGGAATGAATCCTGGTCCTTGGGGAATGTCACAAACTGGGGTTAGCCTAACTTTTATATACTTGTTACCCTTTGACATAATTTGGGTATATTATACTGTATACACTAGTAATTTGAATTTTTGGCTTCTTTTGCTTGCGTTGTGTCTTAGTTTTCTTTTGCTGGGGTTTTGGGTGGTGGAAAAATCTTAATTCACCCAGTTCATGTTCTTTAGCACTTCTTTGTAGATTCATTTCATATTTATTTTATTATAATTGTAATTTAGCGGAACAAATGTTTTGTTCTGATAGACTTAATCCATCCATTTTTCATAAATACATCATTCTTTCACGAATATCTATGAAAGTAATAATGGAGTTAGTAAAAACATGTTACGTTGTACCTTGCTTAAAGCTATCGAAAATTGTGTTTTCGGAAGTATTTAATACGTTAATAAATGTTTCCTTCAGGTTCCCTTTGGCGAAGTTTCTATTGTAAGAGATTGGTTGGAGTTGGATGCCCCTGTTGGTAGACCCCAAAGAGAGCACCCTCAGCGACCTGTTACAGGACTGGCTTGCCATCGAAGTGAGCCCAGTGGAAGACGGTTTTGGGGTCTTTTACGTCAAATTTGCCCTACAGCTATAGATGCTTTAGCTCATGCTGCTGTGTATAATCATTGTCCCATATCTCTGCTGTCTGAGTCCGGACGTAACATCACTCCTGCTGAATTAAAGGTTTGATTAATCTTGGAATACTCAAAAGTTAACTTTATTTTCGGGCTATTTCAAAATGGTCGTAAGGTATGATGAAATGATTTAGCAGTTCTCCATTGTGGTAGTATATTGTGAGAATATTAAACGGACACAAGTATTAATAAAACTTGTTCAGTTCTGCAAAAATTTTAGATAGTATTATGTAAGTTTTAATTTTTTACTGTGTCTGTTTGTGTGTTGATATTGAAGTGCTTTAAGACATTGTAATTCATTTATTCTTTAAGGTGTAATTAAAGATTCGTTTGTGCTAAATTATAAGTATTCCTCTATGCTTAAGATTGTATTATGTGACATGCACTGCATATGATAAAACTGCATCACCATGTAACTTATCATTAATTGGATTGTGAAAACTGTAGCAATCAAGTTTTGAATGTTTGAGAATATTAGATTGGTGCAAGAAATGTGGTAATATTATTACATATATATTATTCTTTGTTATGCTGACCTAAGTTCAGAAATAAAACATCCACTTATCAAAAGTAAGGACCTTTTTTGTAATCTGTCAAACATATATGATTGTGGTATCACAGCTATTCTAACTATATATTTTTTATTTAGATTCTACATTAGTAAGGGCTTCATTTTCATTGCTCTTTCCCTCGCTCATTCAGAGTAAACAGTTGGAGCCTCTTCTGAGACCATGTGACTCTGCTTTAGTAAGTGTTTTGAAGCTTCTACAAGTTAACATAATAGTTGCCATTGGAAAATATGCTGAAGCAAGAGCAAAAGCTATCCTTCGAGTCCATCAGGAGTTAAAACAAGGCATCAGTGTGAGTTATTTTTAATTTATGATGAGTTCTTTACAGTAAGAGTCTGTTCTCTCCCAGATGATGATTTGCCAAAAGTCTTATTTAGCTCTTTCCTGGTTGAGAACCCAAGACAAATTTCTTTAAAAATCCATGTATATAGATTACGTAAACCTCTTACAAACATAATATCACATGAGCATATTAATTATCTTAATTTTTAAATCCCAATTAATTGTATTTGATAATATTGCATTTCTTCAGTATTACTTATAGCTGTGTTTCTATTATGGATGTATGACATATTTAACTGTTTGCTTAAACTTTACAGGATGATGGGTTATAACTTGGCAATCCTCTGTTTATTTTTAGTGGGTATTTAGATTTAACGATTGTGGACTACTAATTATCTTTCACAGAAGTTAATTGAGTATTTTTATCCAGACTGGGTGATCAGGAACACACATAGGGCTGGATTTACCTACAGGCTTGACAGGCTGAAGCTTAGGGTCTAAAAATCTAGTTAGCCTCCCAACAAGGTTTATGATAATTTTGATACCATTGGACTTTCTTACATACTTTCTCTCATTACGCACTGTAGTCTCTGAACAATCTTTCAATTTTTTGTGCCTCTATGATTCATAAATATCTAGGGATTTTTCAGGTATTTTTCATACAATCTGGTCCATTTTAGAGTAACACTATCTTCTTAAGTCTCAACTCAATTCTCTAATCAGATCAGCAAGAGAGATAACTTGAATACAGAATTGTGTTATATTTTAACGCTTCCTGGGTTATGATACTTCTGATCTCAAAATTTTTAAAATAATATGGCAGTAAACTTACCAATTCCCTTTCATGAAAAATAATGCTTATGAAACAAAATGTTTACAAACTTTAATTGTTATAAAAGATTTTAGCAAAGTTTAAGTTAAAATTTATTCTTTCTTTCAATTTATTCTCCTATCTGCAGTAAAACGTTTCATATTTGCTATCTGTATTATTTTACCATCATTTTGTTGTCATAGGGGTCATTTATTCAACCTTCATCCTGGAAAATATAATCAGCTCTTTGTTTGTATCCTCTCACACCAGATTGTCATCACAGCTTAGATTGGGCAGGTTGGAATATTTACTACTCATTGTCAGAAGGAAGGAAGGAGAATTTTTAATTTCCAGAATACTGCATAGTAAATTCTTAACTGCTGACGGGAAACTAAATTCAAAGTACCAGTTATGTTATTCATTGATTGTGCCTTAAGATATACCAGGTTGATTGAAGGCATGCAATTTTAATAATCATATATTTTTAAGAGTCAAATAATATTAGTCCATTGGACATTTTGCTTACTGTGAATATATAAATTACAAGTATAATAATATTCCTTTATGTTTTTTCATAGCAGGTGGTTTATTTACCCCATCCAAGTCCAAGAAATCTAGCAACCAAAGATTGGGATAAAACAGCTCTTGAAATCCTTCAAAATTCTGGAATTGCCTCTATACTTGTTGGCACTGTTTAATGTATATTTCATCATTATAAGTATAAGGATCTCAATGTAACTTGGACTTCATCCTTGAAGATCGTTTTCTCTAAAGCAGAATAGGTATGTGAAATTTTTATTAAATCTTAAATTTGATGGAATATTTCTTTTCCATATGTCAATTATCACAGTGATCAATAATGGATCAAATTTACATAACGAAACAGTTGTTTGGGAAAAACTATAAAAATGATACTACCCTGCATTGTTTGGGTGGATTTTAAAATGGCATTTAAATTGGCATACCCAAAATAGGGTACACCTAAGGAATTGATGAAGCTTGCTGGAGAAACAATGGATGGATCAAATAGAGCTGTACTAAAACTAAATGATAGGGAATTTCAAAATGTGAATAATATACTTAGTGATGTGTGGATTGAAACTGATTGATATAAAGAATGGAAAGTATGGAAATCCTCATACCTGCCTAATATGTATGGAGCTCTAAACTAAATTTAATTCTGAGAGTCATCAAACTTTGCCAGAAACATGACTTTTCATTTATATTTCATAATATTCAATATGCAAACAAGGAAGTTTCTGCTATAGTTGCTGTTTATTTTAGATTTTTTTAAATCTACAAATGCATGAAATTAATCTGATTAGCCTGCAAGAAGTGAAAAAAGTGTTTCATAATATTGCTGATATCTTAAACTCTATATAAATATATTTATTTATAATAAGATAATGAAGCAAACTTCCAGCCATTGCTTTAATACTTCAGAGTATTATTTTTATGATGTGCCTTAACATTTTTGATAGACCAATCTTGCTCCTTGTTGATCTCACCAGGGTGATATGTTTTGATTTCAACAGTCAAAGATCAGTTTCCATTTGGAGTACCTTAGTGTGTCATTTGATGTTTATCTTGCATTTTTGAAGCTATATATTATGGGGAACCTGAGGGAAAGAATGCGACAAAAGTAGGTATAACTACAGTTTATCTATCTTTTACCTACCTAAAAGATATAGTTCTAAGAATGTGGCTTTGGATTACCAATCCAAATATTTTGAATTTGCTCTCTACTATCTTCTCTATTTGTTCCTGCTTATCTCGAACAAACTATGCAATGTGAATTGTAAACATTTGTAATCAATCCATGCTTTTCCTACCTCTTCATTCAGTCATTGCTCTTAATTCTGATACTATCACGTCCTCATTCCCAGCAAGTATTCCTCTGTGATAATAAATCAATCTTATGCCGTTACTTTCATGAAAAACTATTCATAAGTTATTGAACTGTTTTCTTTTTATTCCTCTCAGAGACTTCATTTATTCTACTCAGTTTGCACTGTAGACCTCCCTTCTTTATTTGCCAGAAGATTATTTTAACTATCTATTAATTTATGACTTGTAATTTTTGCTATTTGATAACATATCTTTGTATTTTTTTTCATTTACTTTACTCAAGTTTTATTCTGTTTCATGAAAGTGAACTCCTTCCAAAGAATATCAAGAATTATATCCTAATCTCCTGAATATTAATAGATCATTAGCATTTGGCATATCCAGTCAAAATCAGTCCTAACTTTAGGCAATATTCCTTATTTGTTTTCATTAGATAGAAGTGACTTGTGCTAATGAGTATTGATTTTATATTCTGACTTTCAGAGATGAGTGCAGTGGAAGACAAGCATAGTGAGAAAGAATGTACAGGAATGGAAGGTGAAAGCCATAAAGAAGAACTTTCTGCAGAGGAGAGCATGTGGGACTTGGCACAGTATCCATTTGCTGAACGTGCATTTGAATTGGCAAGAGAAGCTTTGGCTGCTGGAGAAGTCCCAGTTGGATGTGTATTTGCATATTTCCCAGAGCCGGAAAATGACACAGATGTAGTGGAACCAATTATTATAGGTAGCCATTCCTTCAAATAAAATATATTAAAAAATTTAAGCATAATCTATTCAGTCATGTTTAGTTTGTGTATGGGGTTGAATAATGATTTCCAACCCTTGTAATTGCAACCAGATATTGTAGTTTCCTTAAAATATTTCAGTATTAGATAGGTTAACCAAGGAATGCAAATCTTTGAAACCCCCTTTCTGTAAAGTTTGTTCTTTCATCAAATTAGCATTTTTCTTTCGAATCAATATCATGACAGTGTTTGATGATCCTGTTTTCACTATTGGCTTTTCAGCTAACTGTCAAAAACAGAATAGGTGTATATTTGGGTATATTAGTGTATATATATGTTCAATCACATTTCTTGTTTAGTGTGAGTACTTTGCTTGTTAAATGCTCTATGTATAATAAATACCTTAATTAACTTCCATGCTGTCCCTTATGTAGCTAATCATGACATATTTTTACTTTGCCATTAATACTCTCCTACCACACATGTATTTTGTTAGAAACAAAATGTGACCCTCCTATAAAAGAGTAACATATAGTCTACCTACTGATATACTACTTAATTTTTTTGATATACCTACTTAATTTTTTTGTCATTGACGGAGTTTGCTTTTCAGTTGAGTCATAATTTGAATTCACATTCAATTAATTAGAAATATTGCTCAGCAGAGGGACTAGATTTATGTGAATTTCTGTGCTTAATGTGAAAACTTTAATTTTGATTCATATTGAAGTGTAACACTTCCAAGGAATATTCATTTCATTACTTCATTTTCAAAATATGTTTCATTAGTTTACTTTAGTAACTTTAATAATTCCTTAAGATTTCCCTGTTTTCCTAATAGGAGTTTAAAGCTCTTGGAATATCAATTTCTCAAAAAAATATCTAGTGATATGGCATATTCCCAACAAAATCTGTATGAATAGATTTTAGAACGTAAGAGAATAAGCATTATTAAATTAACATTTCATTTAATTCACCGAACCATATCTTTAAGTTTAACCTTAATTCATTTTCATTTTACAATTTATTTGTCCTTCTTTCTGTCCTACATTTACAAGTCAATTTTTGTGTGTGCTTTCTTAGGAGAGGGTTATAATTCTCCTAATCATACTCGAAATCCAACACGGCATGCTGAAATAAATGCTGTGGACAAGGCCATTGAGTGGGCAGCAGCTAATGGAATTTCTTTAGACAAGATGTGGAAAAGGACAAGTGCTATAGTCACAGTGGAACCATGTGTTATGTGTGCTTCTGCCCTCTTGTCTCTCGGATTCCAGCATGTGCGTTATGGCTGCAGAAATGATCGTTTTGGAGGATGTGGGTCTATTTTAGATGTTGCTGAATTCTTTGGACCAGAGGTGAGTCTTGCAATCACATCTTTCCTATTTATGATCCATGATAAGAAAAAATTCATAGTAGTTCATGACACCTATCGATGTCAGCAGATGTCAAAATGTTAAAAGATCAATGTCAAAATCTGTTATTGTGGAGCCAGCCAGTTTCCTCCTTTGTATTGAAGTATGTTGTTAATCATTTTGAGTGAAAACAGTCTTATTGAATAGCAAAGATGGCTTTGGAGAGGAATACTGCAATGACCAAATGGCAGGCATTTTGGAATTAGGAAAGGATGTTTCATCATTTCATTTTATATTCGAGATTGACTACATAGAAACTACTTTTAAGATGTTACCTATATATCTATATCATATTTATGAAGATTAGTTCAAAGCTTTCTTCTTTGATTTGTTAGCATTATCATTGAGTATTAGATCTCTTGTGCAGACGAAAAAGATTATTCAAGAATATGTGAATCTGTCTTCAGATCGAGAAATCAACGATTACCTCACTCAGTGAAACATATTATGACAAACAGTGTGACATGTTGCACAAGGAATCTATTAAAGTTTATATTAGAGGGTACATGAAATAATTGATAATGAATCATTGGGGAGAACATCAAACAGATGAGCTGAGCTCTATGCTAGTATACTTTTTTAATTATGATAACCTTATGGAAATCAGAAATTTTTACCCTTTAATAAATGTAAAGAAATTAGAATTTTTGATGGCCTTTAAAAAATGGAAATTGTGATTATAATTAATATAATAATTCATAGTTTAACCACTTGCCCATGTCAGTCATAGGCGGCCGCTCCTTATCTAAATTGACTTGCCTAAGTGTAGCACAGGCATCATAACTTCTACACTACTGAGATGATTTGGCCGTGTTTTTCTGATTGCTTCATTTAAGATGTTTTTACATTTACTCACGTTTATTCACAATTTATGTACAATCTTTTGGCAACTGATACCTGGTCATAATAATATGAAAAGGATAAAGAAATAAAAATACCTGGCCTCTTATGAGAGGAAAAAAATCATAAACCGATCTGGCAAAGGGGTTAAACCGATTATAGTTACACCTTCTCATTCAAGGTAGAGGATTGTGTCAAAGATTAATTTAATGTTATGAAAAGTGTTCGTGATGTTGTTATGTAGGTAGTTTCCATTACCTTATGTAGCAACTTCTTTCAGTTATGTTGCCCTAAAGTGCATGTATAAACTTGTGAATGTAAAGTTCATTTACTTACAGCAAGATTCAGCTGGACATCCTACAAAGTGTACAAAATTTGTTGGAGGCTGGAGAGCTGAAGAAGCTATGACCCTACTAAAGGACTTTTACAAAGGTGAAAATCCTCATGCACCTGAGGAAAAAGTGAAAAGGAAGAAAAGAAGAAAGACTGATGGAGACAAAGCAGAGCAATCTTGATTATTCAGTTATTCTTGAATAAATTAAACTCTCAGTGCTTCAATATCTGAGAATTTTCAGCAATAGAATATTCTAAGTAGCCTCACTCAATGAATAATGATGATTCTTCTCTACGAAGAGATTTTAAATTCCTTTTTTTCTTACTCTATGAGACATTTTCTTTCACCCCAACTCACCAAACCTAAAATGATGGCAGCCATTATAATTCTGTGTTTTGAATAGATACATAAATGAGTGCATTTGTTGATATGAAGCAAGTAAAAATTTTTATTCTCTTTATGAAAAACTGTTTGAGTCATAAATTGCAGACATATATTTTTAGATTATTTACAGCTATACAAGAAATTAGAACTTTTCTCAGAAATGGATGGAATAGAATCATTCAGGATAAAACCAATCTCATGTTTTGAAGATATAGAAGAAAGAATGCAGCTGGAAAATTAAATATCAGAGAACGATTTCATTTTATGGCTCTTCTAAACTCTGCTGATCATTAAGAATGTTTGCCTTCCAACGCCCTCAAGTTAGATCAATAAAAATAATTTTAGAGATGAGACTCAGTAACTCTGAAGCATTGATGTTTAAAGAAGCAAATAAGGTAGAAAGACGATAGAAGTGATGTTTTGTATTTAGCTCATAGAATTGGGTGTTGACTGATATGACTGAGAAAAAGTGATATTTAAGAGTATTCAAAGTTTGTTTTTTTATTCTTCATCAAGAATAATGCAAGTAAATCATGATAATTCTACCCAAGTATAAATGGTTGATAAATTTTGCTATAGTAATTTTAACATTGCTGAGATTGAATTGTATTGTTGGAGCTTATACCAAATAATATGAAATTAGATTTCTGCAAATCTCAACATATGTATAAATAATGTACAGGTTTGTAGTTACTGTGATCAGTTTGCTATTTAGTCACATAATTTTTTGTTGACGTATAAATTAAGTGAAAGTGATTTTAATGATCGACTGCAATGCAGATGTAAACCTTCCTAGTTATTTTATCTAACTCTAGATCATCCATTATGGATTTCATCTATTCAAGTGAATTTTTAAGACTGAAAAAGGGTTTCTTCATTACCAACAACTTGTGAGTGATTTGAAATTTTGTTGTACATCAATCAAGTTTCAAAGGTTAACCATGTAAATTATGTGGATGTGTTTACTTTGAGAGGTATTTAACTCATTTCGGTTAGATCTAGAGAAATAAATTGAAATAAATTTTACCATTTAAATATCTGTTTTGTAATCATTGTATTATTAAAACTGCATTTAATTTCTGAAATTATTCTTACCTGAATACCATATAATTATTCTCTACAAATTATGTGTGAAGCTGCCTTTTTAATTGGTTGAAAATAATCTTGTGCAGTGTATAAGACTCTACAAAAATATTGCCTCACATGCGTTTATCCAGTAAGATTAAAATATATGCAAAGAAAGCTTGGAAAGCATGATGTTTGGACAAGTCTACCTGAAGTGTTCAATTTATATTAATTTATTGTTATGTTCCATATTTGATGGCATTTATGGCACCTTTTATCCAAAATTACGGTTTAAAAAATCACCTTTTATCTTGTATGTGAAGGTTCAACTTTCATGGGGTTAACTTTAGCCAGTGCTATCTACTTTGACTCCAGTGTATTTTCTTATATATTATATTTAACATTCAACAATACAGGGTCAGGATTAACTTTGTTGTAATTATCAATCTACTTATAATCTAAGAGGGTTTTAAAACTTTCATTGAACCACAGTAGCAATATAAAACCATGGTTATTTATTTTGTCTTATTGTGAATTAGTAGAAATTTAAAAACCTTTCATTTCATGAAATGTTTTCTATTTATCTTTTATTTGAAGAATATTGTAGTTGTGATGGTTATTATTAAGCTCATCTCCATAGTGGGATGTGAATGTCATTTTACTCACTTTGTGAGCAAGACATCAAAAAAATCATGATCATATTTGATCACTATTGATTATAAAACAGTGATTTTTAATGGACTGTTTAAACTTTTTTATTGAGTCTGCCTCACTGAAATGAAGTTGTGTCTTATATGATGTCAGATATGGTAATTGTCATCTAAGAATGAATTGGGACTTAAACTTTAGACTCATGATTAAATTTCAGTGTTCAAATGCATGACGTATCTTTTTGCTTTAACTGGCTGAATGTGCTGAATTGGTAGTGTTTGCCTGTTGGAAGGAGGCACTTGGTGCTAAATGGAACTATAAATGTAAAAAAAATCATTCTTTCTTCAGGTAGGGTTTGAGACACAAGTTGTAGGTTAAATAGATTATATCCAGCAATATAGAAGACGTGGACAGGAATATACAAATTCAAGACAGTCTATAAGCCAAAGTATCTTATACAGAATGATGTATAATCAATTATATGAATGATAATAATGTTGCTTATGATTGTTCATTAACCTAAAAATATTCCCTTTCATCATTGAGGTAACTAAAAATTTTTGTCACATTAATTCATGTAGTTGATGAAGCCAGCAGCAGTTCTAAAGGAAACCATTATTAATCTATGATATGTCATCCATTTTACCTAAAATATTTTTGCATTGTTTTCCATTTTTTATTTCATATATTTAGATTTTCCTTAAGAAACATGAAGTGCTTGAATATTGTTTTCACTGATAATGAATTAGTATAAAGACACTTATCTCTAGAATATTGCTTCCTAATTTTTTATCTTTTTGTTATGAAATAAATATATTTTTATGAATTCATTAAGAAACATCAACTTATCGTTCACATGTTCTTAATTTGGTTTCCTCTATGGATATTTTTCTTTCATTGCTTACAGTGTGTTTTGATCTTTTAAACATTTATCCAGATATTGTAAACATCTTTAATCTCATTTACATCTTCTAAGTTATTCTGCACTGGCTGGACTGCAATTGGGCTCCAAACATCTGGATGATAATTATTTCTGAGTTGATTTTCCCTCTGATGCTGATGAAATCATTTTGTGACAAAACTCATTGATTAGTGGTTATATTTGTATACTACAGTTTCATATTCTGGTAACTGATTTTAATAATATTAAAACAGCACTTCATTCATATTCATTCATTCAGCATTCATAAATATTGTAAAATACTAGGAGTTTACCTTTCGTAGAAACCTAACATTCTATCAGTGATGTTTTTCCATGATTTTTTAATATCATTTCAACTATCTATGTATTGTTAGAGAGGTTTGGAGTGTATTTAGCAAATTATAAATTATATGCAAGTCTACTTAAAGGGGAAAGTTATTTCAATTGGATTCAGGAGAAATAACGCCAATAAGAACTAATTCATAAAATTTTGATGGAGTTGGAATATTTACTGATTACTTTATTTAAGCGATTGGCACGTAATTAAAATAATTTAAATTAGGTCATATTAGCGCAATTCAATTTTACTTTCTCAATTTTGATACTGTATAAAGTACTGATTTTTGTCAGAAACCGATCTCTTCCGCATCAATTTTCTCACATCGGAGCAAACAATTCGTCAACCAGGACTTTAGAAGGAGTAGAATCAATTTACTCAATCGTGTAATTTTTCACTGCACGCAAAAAAACATAATTATCTGCCAGTACAGGTAAATAATAACTACGTGCTTTTATAACCAGATAAAGAATATTTTTGAAATGCCGGATTTATTAAACATTAGTTTATAGATAATGTCAGCTCTCTTATCTTAGCTGTCAAGACAATTTTTCTTACGGTATTTGTAAAGCACCAGGCTTCACCTTCCAGAAGGCATTGAAATTTAAATTTCGAATCAAGGAATGACGCACATTCATTGAAAAATATATTTTTAGGACCTTTTCTTTCTCATTTGTCGTTAATGAACCGCAAATCAACTTGTCGTTTAGGTCAACTTGTTATTTTTGCGATCATATGAGAACGATCATCTCGGAATATTGTTGATATTGAAATGACATATGAAACCAATATACATCCATCAAAAGCGATTTTCCGCATTAAGCAGCTACATTCTCAATTTATTTTACTGTTAGATTTTCAAACATTTAAAATAAAAGTCACTTAGAAGTAATAAATATCATCTTTCTTTATTTCTTTGCTCTTTTTATGTAGGTGCCATGTTTACTACTTGAACACACCCTTATCCACTTTAATATAAAAAATACCAAGCGATATCATAAATTCGAAAAATAATAGCAAATTTGAATATTTTAAGCGAAAAAGAAGAGAAATTCAAATTTCCCTCAGTAAAAAATAGGTATCAGAAATTCATTCTGACTACGCAGATCGATAATTGTAGTTTGAATTGTTATGGGGGGACAGAGCTCCCGCAGTCACGTAATGGCGGACAACGTATTCGGTCGTGTACATCGTCGCTCCCGTTATTATCCCTTGAGCTGTTGTCAAGGTCATAATCAAACTTATTTTGCGTGTTTGATAGTTTTGTGAAAGTGTAAGGAACATTTTGAAAGTATTTTGAGGACAAAATGTCGGGACTAGAGGTAATTCTGCCTCGTAATAAGGACATTGGGCCCCCAATCGACGCTGAGTCGGCCATACTGCAAGCTTCATCAGATATAGAACTGAAGC
Source organism: Pachydiplax longipennis (assembly GCA_036926295.1). Taxonomy (NCBI): domain Eukaryota; kingdom Metazoa; phylum Arthropoda; class Insecta; order Odonata; family Libellulidae; genus Pachydiplax; species Pachydiplax longipennis. Next base: position 36,726,459 of record JAVFKF010000009.1, on the reverse strand, counting down.
CATCTGGTGGCGGCTGCGGCCAACTTGATGCAGAGATGGCGGCGGGAGGAAAGAATGAGGTGGGTACGGGTACAGTTGAAGATAAAGACATCGGGAACGGTGAAAATTGTCCGAATGTCAGGAATGGGGCTCAGGCGTCTCTCAGCAACTTGCAGCAACGTCAACAGTTTGTGAACAACATGAGAGGCAACAAACGTAAGAAGCGGCGGCAAAATAAGAAGAGGAAATATAAACCGTATTCAAAATTGTCGTGGCAAGAGCGCCGTGAATTGGAGGATCGCGAAACAAAACGTGCAAACCGCGTAAGAGAGGAAATGTTCGCACACGGCCAGCCCTTGGCCCCTTATAATACCACACAGTTTTTAATGGAAGATCACAACGATCTCGCAGATTTAGATTCAAAGCTGATTATGGTCGTTCGGCGCGGTGGGGGTCGTGCGCGCGAGTCTAGTGTAAGTCAGGACGATTCCGAACTTGGAGATGAGGAGTTTTATTCTTCCCCGGAGGATGAGGAGGAGTTTCTCACTCGTGAATTTTCTACAGCGTATGAGGACTTGCATGCTGAAAGACTCAATTCGATGTCAAAAGCGGAACTCATTGCTGAGTGCCGAGGACTTGAGGCGCGAGCAGAAAGTTTAGAGAGGCGGCTCCGTGAGGTGTCGGGAACCAGGGCAGTTTCCGACGGGGAAGGTGGTGGGGAGTCAGTGGTTAATGTACAACTTATTACTATGGGGTTGACGGATGATAACACTCAGAATGCTGAAGAAGAGCCCGGTGACTCCGAAGAGTCAGATAAGTTGCGCACTCTTAAGATGGAATTAGCCAAGTTGACAGAGGAAAATGAGCGGCTACGAGCAGAAAATGAGTCTTTGCGGAGTGGAAAAACTGTCGATGCGCTCTGCGAAGCAGGTGGTGAGGTGGAAATGGCAGAGGTTTGCGATACTCCCGCCCGTAGCCCCTCTCAATCCTCGACATCTTCCTCATCATCTTCGTCGACATCCGTCGATTCTGATAGCGACAGTACTGCAAGTACTGCTTCATGCTGCACTTCACGTTGCGAGTGCCGTAGTTCTCCTGAAAGGGAAGATACCATTCCACCAGAGCCGTTGAACGTGACAGAAGGGCAGCTGGAAGAAGATGCTGCTGGGTTGCCTATGTTGAACGGCGATCATCAGGACGACGGAGACCCAGATGCGCTGGAGTGCGACGCCAGAGTTGAAGAGCCAGACCCAATACCGTGAATGAGCATTTTGGTAGGATTGCTTTCCAACGACATGGTTTTCCTTGTTATGGGAATGGTTTTATTGTTTATTATTCTTTCCAGTCATCTTTCTGTAAAGCATTTCATTGAACACTGTCGGTCTAAATTATAGGTTGCTGATCGTGAAGCGCATTCAAGTCGTTGACCAGGCAGGCATATAAAATCGTTTGTAAGATGAAATTTATAAAGTTTATGTAAATTTATTCAATGTATATGTTATATTTGAAAAGTATTAATTTATCACAGGACTCGAGGTTTTTATGCCCGTAAGGATGTCCATGATAAAAAAAGGTGATACATTTATGCCTTGACGTACTCCATTCCATCAGATATTTTAACTCGTTGTAAATTGTAGGGAAAAATCGCGAGAGGCGTGAATAAAGTTTTCAGAGACCTATGAAGGGTATTTATATTTCGTGAATGTAAATTCAAGAGTTTTTAAATTTATTTTTCTGCATAGATTTATACTTTCAGGAATCGCGTAAAGTAGAATTGCAGGCAACCTATTGGAATTATATATAGATGACTGGTATGTTGGCATTTAATACCATTTATGTACGCATGATTCGTCGTGCTCAAAGAGTGGCCACCGTGTTTGTGGATTCGTCATCTACACAAACGAGCTTGTTTGCTGGTCTCTCAGCTCTCTGTGATAAATAAATGCCTCTTAGAACTATATTTTCCCTTTAAGTGAACTAAGATAATGGAAATTGTGCTTGCTACATCATTTTCAACTTGTGTTATACCAGTGAAAAACGAGGCTTAAAATATTTTACCCAAGAGGCAGAAGTGTATAAGCGAATTACAGTGGACAATTTTTACTCGAGGCTCCAATTTTTATTTATTTGCGAACGATGAAAAAAATAATCTACGCTTGCTGTGTCATCGTTATGTGAATTATATACTAATGTTTTCATTTTGAAATCTATTTTTTCATGTATCGAAATGAAATTGTTCTATAATTATTTTTGTGTTTCGAAGTGTTAGAGACAATATAAATGGACTTTTGTTTACCGTTAAGTAAAAATCGTCGCAAAATTTCATCAGATCATTCTCATTAATTCCTTTACCATTTGAACATCGTGACCAGGTGAAAGGACTTATCTGTGAAAATTGCATAAATGATTATCATGTTATTATCACACAGGCATACACTCATTGTACATTTTCTTTCATCTGTTTGTAGTATTAAAATATTCTGTCTAAATTTGTCATATTTTTATTATTTTTGTCCCTGGTAAATACCCGCTAGGATTCTATTTGCCCCCTGCTGCCGAGGTTCGTGTTACGGGAAATGCGCGCTGACAACGTTGACGCATTTTGAGTATGTCCTCAACTTTTCCTTCATTGTGAAGCTGAAGAAGTTGAATGTGAAAATTATCCCCGTCTGGAGTCAATTATTTTGTTTAATTAAGTCCTGAAGATTAGGTGGGAGTTGTTCATTTCCAAACAAGATGCCCGTCTCTCTTGACCTCTGGTAGTATTGTTTCCCGTCGGTAGGCGCCAGCAGTGAGAATGGGAGTGACGTGAAATGGCTGAAGAAAGTTACGGTAACGTGGGCAAGTTGGAAGTCGTGGAATTGTGTTGTGGATGCCAATATAATAAATGGTCTTGTATGTTTACTTAAAAAAATTGGTTGAATTTCGATTGAACAATTCGATTGACTTTCATCGCTCTGTGGTTTTTTATACATCTGATGTGTGCATAATAAAATTGTTATTCTTGGGAAATCGTACGCCAAATTTGAGCTGTGCATTAGGAATATCGTCAGTTGCATGGGCTCCACCTACTAGATTTTTTTTCTTTCCATGAATATTCAGACTATTTTAAGGACTCTTAGGTGCATCATCTCTCAAACTTGAAGTGAATATTTTTTTTCAACGAATATGTTGTCAAAATCTCTTATATTTGATTGTTCTTCGTAATCAACATATTGCGGAGATAAATATCGCCATATCTGTGGAAGATGACATTTATGTAATGATCGTGGAATGCGGTTAAATACTGAAGTAACAAATAGATTTTTTATAAAATAATTTTTTCGAAGTAGGAATCTGTCTTTAGCTAACAGCGGTATCTATTATAAAATCTCTCGGAGCCTTAAAAAGTTGCGTAGTAGTGAATTATGACTGAAATATGGTCAGAGGAATTAATCGGAATTTGACGAAGTCCGTTGAGAAATAAGAAAATTACGAAATCCGTAATGTTCAAGGAAACTTGCATTAATGTGTGAAAGAGACATGATTACGGCGTCGGATGTTCTGGCTATCGAGCGCAAATTGTTAGGTAATTTAAAATTGGCCGTCATCTTTTCTTGAATACGGAACGTCCGATTCATGATCATATGATCTCCCTCCACGTAACGTTTTTTTTTAATACTTCTTTTTATGGTGTCGTTATGAGCGTGTGCGAGCGATTCCTGCTAACTATGAATTCTTTAGTTATGGTTACGCCGTGATAGAGAGAAAGCTCTCGTTTTTAGTCGCTCTCTATAGATCTTTTTAGAGATCAAGAGCCATCGGTGATTAAAATATCGCCAGAAAATCCACAAATTTCAAATTTTTCCTTAGGAAACTAGTATTTGGTATGTAATAAAATGTTGGTTTTTTAAATTTCTTTTCTATTTCTCTTTCGTCGATTACTCCATTGGGAGTATATCTGGTCAGGTCTAGGATCATGATTTCGCAAGAGTTCTTAAAACGGAAGAAACGAAGTAGGTTTCTTCGCATTTCCCACAATCGATCTCTCCTTTCCCCGCGCTTAATTTCTAAGGCCCTCTTCCAATTTAGTGGCGACATTTTTTTTCGTGTGGTTCGTTTTCAGATTTGGGGTGTTTTATTTCCGGAAAATTATAATGAAGTAAATAATGCGTGAACGAAGTGTGTATTTACATAGTCAAGGGACCGGAATGAAGGAAACGGAAATGTTTTTTCGCCGTACAATGCTGCTCACCACTACGCTAATGTGCAGATAATTTCGTTTATCATGTTCTAGAGCAGGAAATCACGGGTGTGTGGCATTGATTGCTACGGGTAGTAAGTTGCAACTAGTCCATTCCACCACCTATATAGGTGCAGGCGACGCGCAGGCTTTAACTTGTCCGTCGAGAGTATTTATAGAAACCTTAAGAGAATAACTTAAATAATTCTCATCGTACGCAAATACATATCATACCGTAGGATCGTTTACCGTCGATCGGCGGTTTAAGAATTCATTGCTTTGGCTTTCGTGTTTGTTACTAGGTGCGTCCGTGAATGCAGGCGTTTCTATACTGTTGCACGAGAAATTAATGCTGATGGAAGATAGCATCAGATGTGAAAAGCCGAGAATCGTGAATATGTCGTTTGATAAATGACAAATATGAAAACGTTTAGTATTCAGTTCGGAAGCCGTTGAGTATTAAAATATCCGTCTAAACCTATGATGTGGCAATGATCTTCTGTCCAGTGTTTGAAGCTGTTATTAGGGTTGTGTTTCTTGCAAACCCAGGTGTCAGAATGACAGGCTTGTCATCTGCTCTCCGATTGATAACTCCTTCCAATAGCAGCTTCCGTAGAAAGAAATGCAGGAAATCCATCCCTCTTCTTTGCCATCAATTGTGACCTTTGGGCTCTAATTTTTCAAAGGATCTTTTTATTTTCATTTTTGTTTGAGATCCTTGTTATCAGAATGCTACCCCTCGTTATCAGCTCGTTCTGCACCGAGCGTTATGCTCGTGATTTGTATCTCGTAATAATCTAGCTCGTTAGGTTCATTATGACTCTAGATAAGTGCTCATAGTTAACTGTATAAATATTTGAATAAAGGAGCGAGAGAATCGCATTCCACGGATATCACGTTAGCATAATTGGTATATAAATATCGCTTTCGTAAGAACACATTAATTTTCTCACAATCACCGCGAGTTTATGCCCTCTGGCGGAGCTGGTGATAATATCGAAGCTTAATTGCCATGTTTACGTGGATGTATATCTATTCTTGGTTCCATTAAGGAGTGATTTTCGAAATCTTTTGTCGCTGCATCCGATTTTGTTTGCTATGTTTACCGTAGCGTTTGAAGCAAATCGATTGCTGAATAATTTAGGACCAGCCTGCAGTAGAAGATAAGCTGGAATATTGTTTGGTTGCTATGGCCCCCTTGCGCCCTTCCTCCCGCGGAGGTTGCAAGGTCATCTAGTGAACATTTAGTAATTCGTGCCCGCTCATGATTTAGTTACTTATAGCATCTGACGCATTCATTATGATCAATTCGAAGCGATGCAGTCCGCTTGTTCAAACGATGTTTCGCTGCGTGTTTATTTTTCGAGCAATCCTCCGACGAGACCCCTCCCTAATACTGGGCGTTTAGGACAAGTATGAATTATTGATTTTACCTAGGCAGTCGTTCCCGGGCTTATCAATTGTCGATTCGATGAATGTTTGAAACTGCAGAATATTATAGGGTCAGCGGAACTCAATTTCTATTAACGTGACGAGACAAGCGGGACGGACTAAAAATAGATGTAACGGAAAACGAAATTCTTTCTTCTTGTAGGTTGAAAAGTAAACTATTAGCTTTCTCTATCGGAAGAGCATTCCCAATTATAGCTGAAAGTAAGCGAAGCAATAGATCCCATCGTATCGATGATTAATTATTGTGAAATCGATGACTGATTGTTGTGGAATTGATGATTAATAAAGTGAGGTCATTCGCTTAGTTTCGTAGAAGAATTGTTTGTAATCTGAGAAGTATCTAGTCACCCATCCGTGCTGGAAATTATCATGTGCGAGAGCGCCGCTAATCGATTCCATGTGATTTCTCCCCAATATTTTATTCTTTTTCGCTCGCCTCATGAATCGCTGGATTATGAGCTTCTCTGTCGACATTCAGCGCCCAACATACGTTGCCTTTATCTCAAAGATATGTGGAAATGCAATTAGCATGCAAATCTGAATGCTGCACGTGAAATAATAAAATCTTAATCTCGTGCGGAAAGCGATAACCAGTTGAAGCATTAAAATCGTAATAACTTTGATTATGCACGGAATGAGTGCTATCTAAAATTACATTCGCTCGATAGTGATGCTTGATTGAAGCACGTGTGAAATTTTATCTTCCTCTAAAGTAGCTGACATAGGAAAAGTCATGCGACGAATGTTGCGGATTTCATTGAAAATTAATTTTATCGAGGCGACCTTTGGCATATTTGCTCGAGTAATTTTTTTTTCATCGGAAACCAATTTAATCTCCTCTTTTAATTCCTCAGAATGCTGAGCACAAAGTCAATGAAAATCGAATCGTGGGTTTCGGAAGTGCGTGAAATTGAGTTTCTAATTTAGAGGATTGATTCGTGACAGAGCAGCGAATTGCTGGCATTCAGCTCCCGTATGTTTCCTTGTACAGCGTTTTGCCCTGGAATGGTCCAAGTTGTTAAGTGCATCCTGGACCAGTCCAACTTTATCAATTTATCCACCCCTCCCACGTAACGTTCTAGGGTCTGCGTCAGATATCGCGTTAGCAGTAGTCATTAAATCTTTAATCTCGCATCGGCTGAACGGTTGGATTCAAAACATCCATTTTGGTTTAAATTGGAAAGAAAGCTTTACATAAGACTTATCGATAGTTATTTTAGAGAATTAAAACGATAGGCACTTGTCGTTTCGAATCATAATGTTTCCATTATTCTAATCGCATCTATTGTTTATTAAATCCATTGATCTGATTCTTCTAACGTTTAACGTTAATAACGTAAGTTTTCAGGTATAGAGTTTAGCACTCTATTTTAGTTTTACACTCGCTTCATAATTCTTCTTTCCGGAGAAATTACTTTTATCGTTATCAGTACCGTTCGGCTAACCGTTCGGGTTCAGTCGTTGTTTTCCTCCATTCGTAATGAATTCTTTATGTCATTTACACTGTAGTGATTGTGATACTTTACGTAAAAAGAATTAATTAAAAAACCTTTATTCACAATGATTTGGCCACGCATTTCATTTACTGAAGCTCAATCTTCGTAAAAGGTGACCTTCCCCTCACAGCGGATTTGTGACCAAATTTTTTTCTCTTTTTTTTTCGAGATAAGAGCGACATCGTGTCGTGGAAAGTGTAAAAATCGTTCCCCTTTACGCTCCGTAACTCTTGCGGGAGAAAAGCTTAAATCGGAAGCAGTAGAATGTAACTTTCGCTCTGTTTCTGAATGTGTTACCTTGTGAGAGGAAATAAGGGCTAATAATCAGGCGATAAATGAGTAGAAAAGGTATTTAAATTTCTCGCCGGAGCTCTGTTCAATTGTTAATGAACGTATTCAATACGTGTACTCGTATGAATCGAATTTAACGAAAATTACCTGTGATATAAATGTGAAGCCATTTAAGCTGCTTCAGAGTACTGTTTTGGTGTTTATTTACATTTTAATTTATATTCTGATTTAATAAAGCTTAAATGTAAATTTCAATTTGTCAAACCTCTGGAAAATTTTCAATAGATTCTGGAACTTTCCAAATATTCTCACGATTTTCTTACGAGTTCATTGGCTCTGAACAAATAGGTTGAAGTAAGAATAGTATTTAACGATTTCCATATCGTAAGCTTAGAGAAGGTAAATAAAATGAATGATAATAATAAAAAATGGCTAGGATGAAAAGCAAAAGGTACATTAATAGTAATAAATCGTCGGGGGAGAGTAAAGTTCTTACATCTAATCCAAGGGTATCCAACCCTAACGCCTGTAGGACCTAATTAGTAGCTACATCAATCAGTCAGGCGAGAATCATCCCTTAAATTAGATAACCATTGATTATTATCAACCAATCCACGACTAATTCTACGCAGAATATTTTCGTCAGTAAGTGAGGAGCAAGGGAAATAAGGCAGTAGTCTATAAAAATAATTTTAATTGTATCTCATAATACATGATGTTCGAGGATTGACTATTATTTAATTGAATAGCCTATCGGAATCCATAAATCAATGCTATAGGATTAGCGGGCCATTTTAAAAACCTCACTGGGCTGCATTTTGGCCCGCGGGATGTATTTTCAACAACTCGGATCTAACCCATTTTATGGAAATGTTTTTACCATAGGGTATACCAGAATTCTGTTAAGGTACAAAAATATCTGTACACATTTTGATATAAAACTTAGACTTTAAAGATTCTAAACTGGCATCGCGTTTACGAGACTTTTTAGAGGTTGCTGCCATTAATAAATGATATTTTGATGGAAATGTGTAAACTTTCTGTAAAGCTTATATAAGTACATTTGAAGAATATCCTCCATTTTTAAGTGAAGTCATATCCAAATAGCATACAAGATCTGTTATCCATTTATCATACCTATTATGTCAAGTGATGCTTAAAGTAAGTTTCCAAGTCTGCCAGCATCAGATGCCTACATGTATATGAATGCAATCTAGTTCAAGACAAAGGATTGCTTTACTTAAATCTTCATTGAATTCAACAGATTCTGTTGATATTAGTTTCGTTTTTAGTTAAGATCGGATAATTTTCGGAAGAATTTCGGAAATAATGTTATTCTTCAGAATTATTCTCAGTAGTGCCTCACCAAGTTTTATGATGATTGTGCATTGAAAATTATTTTCATAAAACAATCTTTGTAAGGATAACTTGCCTGCAGAAGGTAATCAGAAGAATAACCTATGTTCCATACTATACTTTAATTATATGCTTACAAGAATTCATTCATTAAAGTACCATTGAAAGCAGATTGCTGATTTGTTGTTTGATGGGGAATCTTGAAATTTCATCAGTCCTTCCATCCAACCTTACATTTGACTGTAAAGTTGTTTTAATTTTCAGGAATGTGCTAGTTGAGTTTCAGTTCCTTATCTATTTTCCATTTGTGGTAATTACATTATGTTGATACTTGGGCTCTGATGAGAATTATTTGCAAAATTAAACTTCTTTTTACTTATAAGTTGTATATTTTTAAAATTGCTGTATTGTATGTAATAGAAAATGTAATTGAAATGTACACTATTTGTGAAAACTTTGAAAGGATTCACCTCCTCCATCATTGATGGCAGTATTTCTCTTATTGTATTTGAGTAGTTGAAATAGAGTTCATAGAATTGGCTTCGGAGTTTACCAATTTACTAGTAAAACTCATCTTAGGAAGTTTTCTTTGAATCGAATTTCATTGTTTGAGGGATATGTATAAATCATAGTTATAAAAAGAATGGTTTTTGATAATCAAAATTGGTGTCTAGCTTCTTCTCTGAAAAGAGTTGAATGGAAAATCATTAATTATTTCACTGTCCATCTTCAAAAGAAATTGTATTGGCAGATGATATCTGATAATACAAATCCTGTGAAATCAAATTGTAGAAGTTATCTTGAAGAGAAGTCTATCTGGCATAGTTGAGCATAAGTTCTTGTAGTTTTCTTTAAAATGTAAATTAAAAGGTACACAGTTTATAACCTTCTTTGTTAAAGATTAAAGAACCAAGATTCTCTTTCTACTCTTTCATAACAACTGATATCATTTTAATGTCTTACAAAAATAAATATAAGCTACTTGTGTTTGTCACTATTCTTGCTGATAATGTGGAAGTCAGTGACAGATGTATAGTAGAAGTCAGAAAATAGAAATATGTCCGTTTAAGTAAATTCAATATTTTTAAATATTTATGGTTTGCCGCTTGATTAATACATCTCCTTTAAAACTATTAAATGGAAAATATACCAGGGCTTTTATATTTTGAAAATTTCACAGTTCTATGATTGGAGGTTAGAGCAGCTGTTAAAAGAATCAGTTTCGGATGTCTCAGGAAAATTCTGATTGAAAAAAACTTAGGCTCTGATCTAAGGTACTCTAGAACAACAAAATGCCTGTATAACTTTGAGAAGAAATTAAAACTTTTGGGGGAGCTGTACCAGTCTTTAAAAATCTCATCAGAAAAGAAAAAAGGGTCGTAAATTTTTAATGGAGGAATGTAACTTGAGTAATATGGATGGAAGGATAGGTAACTGCTATTTAGACTACATGTCAATCCAATATTTTAGTTGAAGCATTCTCTGTCTCTGTTTTAAACTTAGGCTTAAAATTAAAGTTTTACCCCATTTAAAAATACATGATGGTGATTGTAAGTTTTTTTTACTTACTTTGTCTTAAAAGTTCAAGATAGGCTCTTGATTGATATGATAATTGAAAAAAAAAATTATACTTACCTGATTGCATTTCTATGTTATGACATGTTCTTATAAAAGTGCATAGAGAAATAACAGATCTCATTGTGTAATCATATTTTGATTTCTGATAACTTTAAAGCTTCAGTGTATCAGAATAGTATTCTGTTTGCATCTCATTTCTTATAAACGTGGAAGACAGTTATATTTCCATTCCTTGGTAATATATGGAACAATGAAAGCTTCAACAAATCAGTAAAATCTTTTAAGCTCAACTTTAGAGTATATATGGAAAATTATTAGATTCAGAATGATGGAACTCGTTGATCAATCACTGATAAAAATTTCTAGTCTGAAAATGAAGATTTGGTTGATTACATCTTTTCCACAGGAACAAGTTAAGCTTTCTAATTTGCTTTCAATGGTTTCCAAAGACTAGTTATTGAAAACTTCCTCAGCACTGATCAGGGATCAGTACCTGTAGATAATGCTCTGATTTAGGGCCCGTGTGCATTAATCCTCAGGCTTTATGTATCATTCATTATAGGTTATTCTCATACTGTTTATTGTTATACTTTTTCCACCTAATTGTATCAATCTCTCTCTGCCTCTCTTTTCTCCTTTACCTTAGTCCTTGCTCTCTTCCTTCCTATTACCATTTAGTGCTTGACTTATGAGATAATTATGAAAATCAGTATAAGGAAAGGTGTTTGCCAACTGTGAAATAAATACTTGTGATTCCTATACTTTTGAAATAGTTTCCACTATTCTGTGGTTCTGTGACTTACATGCCAATATGGTGCAAAATCATTAAAAGAGTTGCTTATGTTGTCTATTTTACTTTGAATGAAGATGTTGTTATTGACATAAATAACCATTAATAATGGTAACAGGTTTACCAGTCCAATTATAGAATAAAAATTGGTTGAAATTTATTAAATATTTGATTATTTTAACTTCATCTAATTCTTCTTAATTTTACTTAAATTGTGATACAACTTAATTATTTATTAACATTATGACAAAATTCAAAAGAATTTATGCTAAAAAAAATAATCTGCATTTCACATAAAATAACTGATAGAAAGCTTGATATTGCAATCACTGGTTTAAGTAACAAAAATGATTCCTTTACTTGAAGAAATACAATTAATATCATTTACAATCAGATATATAGGTAATTAAAGAAGAATATTTTCTTAAATACCCTGGTTTTTAAAAAGAAGGATTCGACTATAAATGTTACATATTTACTACTAATGTAAAGTACTTTATAAAGTATTTCCTCTTACCTCTTAAAGAATAAATCTGTTTAAAAAGGCCATGTATGTTTGGTCAAAAGATGTTGAAAACATTTTTCAGAATTGACTTTTTTCTCCTCTTAAATATTACTACTAAATGTCTCAAAACTGCCCATCACTTTTAAAATGACCAGACCGATCTAGCATCATTGTAATCATAACCCATCACCCAAAACCATGATTGTATGTGCTGTCTGTAATGTTCATTGGGTTACTAGTCACTTGTATGACAGATACCTATTTCTTATGGATTTCCAAGGATATAAAATAACATCTGCGTAATATGAATTCTAAACAGAGCCCAAGAATTTTAAATTTTTTGTTTAAAACCTAGCACATCTATCACAGTTTTTGACAGGTTACTTCGAATTCTTACAAATAGCTTTAACAGTATTCCTGACTAATACTGATATAGGATTCACACTAAAAGCTATTCAGATTCATGTTTTATGGTAAACCACTTTGTATTAGACATGCTATCCTTGTATTTATGAACTGTGTCGTAATGTCAATTGGGATTGGTTGTTTTGACAGATGTTGCTTTAGCTGAGTGAAGTTTTCATGATGATTGTCATGAAGGTTGTTATCCAGATAAAGTGGATTTTTCTGAGAACCTCTTTACATGGTCTAGTTCTTCATCAGTTTAATCTATATCATTATTTTATGTATCTCCTTTAGAATAATTCCTTTTACTTCTTAATGGCTGGTATTTGTTATTGAGATAAACTTATTATAAACAATTCATAGACTGTATGCCAATCTCTTGTAATACATGATAAAATGGGTTATGCAGAGGAAACTGAAGTATCACATATTAAAATTCCTTGAAAATGTATCACAGGACCTACTTTGCTGTTGCTAGGCACAGATGTATATAACTAAACTCATTTTATTGGCAGAGAGGTTAAGATGAAATTTGTACTCATGAAGAAAATCACTGTCATTCAGAATAATTTTTGCAAGTGAGATAAAATTTTTAGAAACTGCAATAGATGCATTAGAAAGACCACAAAATTTTAGCCTTCACATCTTTGTTTTTTTAAAGCATTTGTTCATAATACATTCATCTTCAAAGTTAAAGGCTTACTCTCATGCCTGAGTAAGAATATGCATTTGAGAATGCATTTTAATATGTGCAGCCGAGAGTTTCATCATTGATGAATTATGAAACTTAAATGATAAAATCAAACTTCTAAAGGAATATTCCAGTTTCCTCTCCAGGAATATAACTTCAGTACTTCTGAGATTTATCATCATTGTTATTTATTTTTTAACTCTTTTTATTTTGAATTTGTTTGATGTTATTTATAAGATCGATCCAGACGATGAAAGTTAATTTTTTGTGATGTTATATTTACCAAGAGATTTAAGAAATATACTTATATTGAGACAGTAATGAGATAATGCAGTAAGTTGACCTTGAATTCAGTAAGAATTCAATGAGAATAATATATCTCAGTCATTACTGTAGGTATTGATTTTGGTATGATAATTTGGTTAGATCATTTCTATTTTTTTCCTTTCCGACTTTACAGCTTAAATTGTTCGTGATTGATGAAATGAGGTCTTTCACTCCATTACTTGTTTTTCTTCAGTTATATTTGTTATCTGTCACCTAATTTAAATTTTTGACTCCATTACCTCTTCTATTTGGTCAGTCCTCAAAAGTAATTCAGCTTAATTTTCTCAAGTTGCATTGATCAAGTTTTTATTTTCTATTCGATCATCATCTTGAGATTTTTTTGTATCTGGCTTTAAGCCAATGAATTTTTACATTAAGTAAATGTAAAGAATTGATCTTGGAAAGAATAAGAATATTCTTTTGTTGAAGATATTTGTTCGCCATAATTTCATATTTGTTTGTTTTCATATCAACTGTAATGCCTTAGCATTGAAGTAAGTGTGGCTTGAATCCTAATTTTGTGTTGTGCATCACTTTCATTTGTTAGCCTGATGCTTTTGATTCATGTATTTTTTACTTTCATCTTCAGGATTATTTATAGTACCTGCCTGCTAGTGCAGAGGAAGACCAGGGACTTCATTTGTGATTGAGTCAATTTAAAGGATTTTCTTGTGTTTGGTTTTCGCTCTAAGTTAGGGTATCTATTCAATAACCTTTCATTTCATTATATTTCTAAGAGATTTATTTCGAACGCTAAAATGGGATCATTAAATCTTGCTATTGGGTTGATACTTGGAGCCTTTTATTCATTGATGAATTTCCTATTGGAAATTTCATGTGCAAAATTGTTAAGTTACTTTCAAAAGTTTAACTACAAGTTCTTTTGACAAAATTTTCAAGTCATCCTTTCAACAGTCCATATTTTTTTATTCATCTCTTTAAGTTTTTAGCCAGAAGTAGTTTTAAATTTGGAACATTTATTCTCTATGGTAGTGATTCTAATCTGATATTCTAATTTCAATGTCTGGAAATCTTAATCATTTTGCTCTATGTGGAACATTTGGTCCAATCTTGTGATCACAATTCTTGCACCCTGTTTCAATCATTACATATTTTAAGATTAGGGGATGTTTGTGAGGCTAAAAGGAGAGGAATTTGTAGTATAAACTATCTTGCAGTAGTTTGGCTGTAAATAGATGCTCATGGTAGACCTACTCACCTTATTTGAGAGGTGACTAGATGCAACACTCATAAAAGAACAGTAAATCCAAAAGTGTGATTCTGTTGGCATTTTTATGTTAGCTGATTGACATTGAACTTTAGGCTGTGTACAGAAAATGTTAATCTTTTCGTATATTTTGTGATTATTTTCTTAGCTTCATCCTTATTGTTGCTGGGAATTGATGTGCTGTCAGAAGTTGTTTTCATACTTTTATAGTTTCATTACATTTTTACATGTTTTATTTTTATCTGTCAAATAAAACAATCAGTGGATTTTCTTGTGAATTGAAGATGGTTCTTTAGAATTCCACAATGCATCTAAACCATGTTTCATGCTTTTCTATGTGTTGTTAGGAACCACTGTGGTCTATATATCTTATCTTATTGGAAGGTCATCTAATTTACAAGCATATAAAAACATCATATTCATGAAATTATCACTTATTTTTAACCTTTAAATCAGCGATATTTTATATAATGCATACAAAGAGTAAAGAAATCAAGATCTTTGTCTTATTTATGTGAGAAATTTGAATGGAAAATTATTTCATCCTTTAATCAACATTATGTTTATTTGATTGCCTTGTATTAAAGAAAATACAGGCTTCATATTTGATTTCTTCATAAATTTGCATGAATTTTTCAGCTCTCATTAGTAGTGATGAATTCTGAAAATTTTACTGTTGGAGAAAATCTTAAGATGGGATTTACCAGTTCAAAAATTGTTAGGACTCATTTTCCTATAATCTTCAGGTGGAAGATATTCTACCTTAAACAATTTTTATCTACAAGATTGACTTTATTATTCCTCATTTTCCAAATATGAAATAATATCCTGAAGTTACCTTCATGCACTCTATCCTGAATCTTTCATTGGTTATAATCTATGAGGAATAATGAGAAAATTTTAACAGGAATATCCTATGAAGCAAATAATTTTTCCGAATATTAGTTATGATTTTTTGAAGAATATGAGCTCAGAATTCCTTCTTGGACATACACTACATGTTTGGATATTTTACTGTTGAATGTCTATGATGGTGAAGTATGGATTGTCTTCCCAGTTAAATCTATTTCAATAGAGGAAAATTTGTCGGCTGAATTGGCTCAGTCTCAAGGAGGATTCAATGAGATTTCTTCTTCATGACTAACTGTATTGGAATTATTTTCCTGACATTTGCTACATCAAATGCTAATAAAAACCAAAGGCTGCAGTAGCCAACAGACAAAACAACTTTTATAGTGACCTGATGGAGAGAAATGTTAATTTGAGTTGCTTGGATCTGGTCACCTTAAGTATTCTGAAAACCTATGAGACCCCTCTAAATCTACCTTTTGCGGTATCAGCTCTTGCGAGTTCACCCCCCCAGGTCATCTGCAAGGCTACTCTATCTATTCTGGATGATGGAGTTGACAAGTGAGCAGGTGCGGAATATGGCAGATGGATTCAAGAAAGCCTGGTAACACGCATGTACTTTCCTCATGCAGGTACTCACACTGTTTTTTTGTCTTTTGTTCATCATTTTTTTTATACAAATGATCCTCCTTTCTCATTTTCAGTGGTCTTGTTGAAATCTTGGCCCTTGGTAATTGCTCAATTTTTATCGTGTTGCACTCTGCTGAAGGTATTTGTTTTGTACGTGTTTATGAAAATGCTTCAACATGGGTCCATATGTACATACGCCTGAACCTAAACCGTAATGGATTTGAACTACCCTTGCTTTTAATGTACCTGATGAGATATTTATTTGGCATTTTTTTTGCTTGCAGGATTCATTAATGCAGATGTTATTCAAATTTTAGTTAAAAACTATTGTACAGTTTTTCTTTGTATCTCTCTTTGGTTCAGTTAGCTTCAGTTTTGCAACATAGTGAATGATGATTAAATTGAGTGTCAAGGCTATGCTTTTTAGTGCCTTTTACGAACATGGCACACTTTTGTGATGTTACTTCTGTTTATGTTGCTTCCCAGTATTTCTATTTTTTATGAAGTGGATTGCGAGCTTTGTTATGGTAAATGCAGTCAGGCTGTAGCACCAAGTACCTTTGAAATTTTTCAGATAGAATTCCTCCAGTTTCATTACTTTTAAAGGCTGAGTATGTAGCTTATAAGTGTTTCTTAATGCTGGATATGATTCGTGCATTTCTCTGTGGAGAATGAGTGAGAAGAGAAAACCTCCAAATGCCATTAGAGATTTCATCGTTTGATGTCGATCATTTCCTTATCCTCTGAAAAAGGACGGACTTCAAACTCTGAAATTGTGCATTTGTTTCTATTTCAAATAAATATCAATCATTGATAATTCAAGAAATATGTGTAATATTTTATATTGTGAGTTATTCCAGCATTTACCAAATCCAACGTAATAATTATCATTTTATGTAATGAAGTCATCCCATGTTGGCTGCTATTAATCTGAAATTTGGTGATGTTATTCTAGAATGCATTATTTAGATATTAAGTTGATACATAGAGGAAGGTGAGTTCCACCATTTTTTCAATGCTCAAAAATCACATTTATTTTCTTTGACTTTTCAGGTGCTGCATCCTGATACCCTGCGGTTTAATGGTTGAATGACTTGAGAGGACTAATGTCTTCCCTGATGGTCTCTGCCAAGCAGTATGTATCATATAATACTATATTTTACAAGCAGTATATACCATATCATAATTATATTCTTTTAAAAGATAACCTGGCTATTATCTCCTATTTTGTTTTTGAAACCTTATGATTAAAATATCTATTCACAGACTGTTATGTGTATTGACTAAATTTTTAACTTGGAATGGATATTTTGTTAGTTCAATTTTAATGCTTTGTTCTTACTTACAAACTATTTTTGCTATTTTCCAGGTCTTTTCATCTCAATCACTTAATGCCATTAGCATTTATATTTATATTTTTGAATGCTTAATGAAAAGAATTAATTTTCTTTTTTTAAGTTTTCAATTCATCAATTTAGTAATACTAATAACTGAGAGTCCAGCAAGTTAAAAAAAATAAAAATATAGAAATATCTGCATCTGATCTGCATTAAAATCTAGGAATCTATTACAAATTTATTTAATTTCTACAAATATTATCATTTTGTTTTTTTAAGCTCAGATGAAGTTGTGCTGGGAAATGAATGAATCTGAAAGCATATTATTTTATTGAATGATTCAGTAGTTGGATGTCCTGATTAATTAGTCCATTAACACTTTAATATTTTGTTTTCCTGTACCATTTTCATTACTTGTGCACTGTATACTGGTAAACCTATTGCATCTTTTGCTGCCAACCGATTGTCTTTTATCCATCTTATCAGATTAATAAGGTAGAGGATTATCCAATTGTCTTCCTTCAGGAAGATGAAGTAATAACTGTATTTGTTTACCTATTTAGCCCTTTTACTATGTCTAGGATTTAACTTTTACAGATATTATTTCATTGATGCAGATGCAGTGAAGTATCCAATAATTGACCAAGGGTTTGTGGAGGTATTTTTAACCCCATATTTGAATTTTTTATTACTATTATTCTTTTATCATTATTCTGGAAAATTAAAGTAACTATAGCTGTATGATAATTAAATTCCCTCTTCTATGAATTTAATTCAGTCTACATATTTCTAATATATCCTGTTAAATATAAGATATCATCCTTTCATTTAGTTTTTGCCAAATATCTAATTTATTTAAGCTTATTGTAGAAATTTATTTTCTTTTTGTCATATATTTTATCTAAATTTGTAAAAATTATAACGTAGCCAAATCTAGTGAAACCAAAGTATTTTTATCATAATTTTCTTGGTTATTGTTATCATCCCAATGATACCTTGTGTTTCATCTTTCAGTCAATAGGATGATAAATTATTTTTTACCATTTCCATTAGGTGTACACACATTGATTACACTTCAAGATATTGGTTTGAGAAATGAAAATTCTTTGCCTATAAATATGTATTCCTAAAGTTATCAATGATTTCTTACGTCAAATCTTTGATTTAGTTGTAAGGTTTAAGTCTTTGGGTCATTTTTAAGTGATTAAATGTAAATTAAAATATGCTGTCTCACATCATGTGGAATAGCCAACGAATTTATGTTGTATCTTATGGAATGGAGCTGTGGATACATTCCTGACTGTTATTTTCAGTTTTAGTTCAGGTCTTGAAATCATTGTTCAATCTACATCAGCTGTGTCATGATTAATAGGGAAGAAAGCTAGGAGAAAATAATTTCATGCAATATTTTTTGCATCAAAGAAATATATTGCCTTTCATTTTCATTTAGTTAACTGTGCCCTCCTACATAGCTACCAGATTCTATTTTTGCTAGTCATGACATTGGTTCCAGAATTGATTCCTTGTGTGTGCCATTCTGTTGGCCCATCATCAGAGAAGACTTAGGTACCTGAATCATAATGTGATGGGTCTATGGGGAATGGTCTTGTTAAGTCTTTCCATTAATCTCCCCTTTTGATTTTCTTTCCCAATAATTTTCATAAACATCAGGTTTCTCTCAATCACCATATCACATGCTTTTTCAAGGTCTACTGAAAAATCTTTGAGCTCATTATTCTTCTTCATATATCTTCCTAAGTCTTTCTCAAGCATCCTACTTCCCATCTGCATATTTTTCCTAATTCTGCAGTGCTTCTATCCTGCACTTTCCCATCATCATCTTATTCAAAATCCCTCTATCATTACTCATAGCATTAATTTGATTTCATATGAGACTAATGACTGATAAACACATGATATGAGACATTTCATGCTTGTTATGTATCAATAGTGAATAACAACGTTGGTAGTTTATGATAGGAATAACTCCTATTGCAGAAAGGCACAAGATGCAACTTCGAATAAATTTACATTGAAAATTAATAAGTCTATATATACATTATTATCTTTTTGGCATGTGGCAGGGGGACACACCTTATATAGGCTCAATTCCTCCTGATGTTTGACTTTGTTTCCAATAGTAACCATGTTCTTCTGGTTTTTTTTCCCTCTCCAAATTTTCCTTCTTACTTCTAGTGCAGTTTGTATGTCTTATCTTCAAATATCATTTTTATCTGATAAATAAAAGTCCCTCACTACCATTATAAGTAGTGAGACAAAAAATAAGGCTGTAAACACTAAATTCTAAGATGAGGCATTACCTTACCCTAACGCAGTGTAGTGAAAAATAAAATTTCAGAGTACATGGATTTCATTCATTGGCATCACTATCAAAGTAACCCAAGTTGGTTTGTCATGAAACAAAGTCATTCTGTAAGACTACTTATGTCAATGAGTTCAGTAGCCCCAGTAATTCAGCTGCTATCTCTATCACATCAAATCTTTGCCCTTTCAACTTGATTTTCATTTTTAGGAAGAAAAAAGTTACCAATAGCTGAGTTGAGTTAGCAAGCTGGATGAAGAATAATGGCTGGTTTGTGTTTTTTAGTTTTTGGTCTAACATGCTGTGTGATGAAAGCCGTATGCCTCGATGCATAATCATGGTGGAGAACCCATACATTCTTGTTGAAATTTCTCTGGTTGTTTCCTTCACATGTTCTTCCTTAGTGGATTCCAAACATGAAAATAAAATGCAGCATCAATGCCATCTGACCTGCAACTAAAAACTATTTTTGGATAATCCCATCCTTGTCAAAAGAACAAGTCATTTAGGACTTGATGTTGTTCTTAACTTGATGGGCATTCTTCAGACAAGATGATGATGTGCTTTTCTATTGTAAAAATTTTTCTTTAGTTTTGGAATCATACCCATAAACCCAACTCTCTTCATTGGTGATGACCTTGAAAAGAAAATCTGGATCAGTTCCAAACTGTTATTTTCATTTCCTTCTGACATCCATGTGAAATTCTTTCTGACCATTGCTTAAAAGTGATGGCATGACCTTTGCTGTTATCTTCCTCTCTTGTTGAATTATTCTAATAAAATCCATTCTCTTGTGCTGTAAGATAATGCCATAATCTTACATAAGTCTTTGATAGTCTGCATAGGGTCTTTCATTGCTGTATTTTGAACAGGAAGGACATATTTTGGTGTAATGCTGGTTAATCACCTGAAACATTCATCATCATCAAATGAAGTTTGGTCATTTTTCAAACTTTTTAAATAGTCTTTTGTCTATGTTTGACCTAAAGTATTGTTCCTGAATTCTACTTTTAACAATTTGTATATTTCTCCAGCAGTCTTCAAATCGAAATCTTTAACATAAGTTGACACAACAATTAGAATATGTTTACCAACAATATCTACTGACAAAGAAGCCACCTGGCATACTAGCTCACAAAAGACATTCCCAACTCCACCTAGAAGCATTTTAAAGTAACCAGATCCGTTTATGCATGATTCAAATTTCTAGGGCTTTAGGTTAGGGCCTCCTGCATATGTAAAATGCATGATAGAAAAGACTTATATAAGTTGGTATTCAATGGGAACCAAATTGTCATTGGAGAATGCATTCTTCTTTAGGTAGAGGAAGTTAGAAGCTACAAAAAAGGAAGAGGGAAGAGTAGGTAGTGGGGCCAAGGTCGGACTGAGTACATGCTAAGTGCTCAAGAGGTGTGGAGGAATTTAGGCATTGTAGGAGGGCCAGGACTAAAGGGTAATATAAAATATTTCATTACTTGGGCCCAGATAAGGTGCTTTGTATAGAGGTTAGTTTATATCCAAATAGTAGGTCAATTTTTCTTGATGTTCCATATAAATATTTTCCTAAAGAAAGCTTGTGAATTCTTTATCAAGGTATTATTTTTGTTAATCAATTTCATTGTGTGGTTATATTTTTTGTCACTTTTATATTACTATGAGTTGTTTCCTGAGTTTAAAATTTCTATGTACTTATTAATATTTTGGATTTATAGTAACTTTTTAAATCAACTATCTTCCTGCTGAATGATCCCACGAATCTGTGTATCAATGCCCACCCCACCTTAGGTTGATATGTTAATATTGATCATAAGAAAAGGAATTAATCCGGAGGAGCAATGTACATGAATAAAGTCTGACAGGATAAGTAATCTGTAATCTTCCTTTTACTAAGAGGGTGCTTTATCCAACTTGAATATTCTTCCATATCCTAAGAAATACTTTGAAGGCCGTGTGAATTCATCCAACTCTGTGGGTAGGCTCCTTGCCAATAGCCTCATACCAACCATCCAAAGTGATGTTAAGGAGAACCCTTGTTTTTTTAAGGAAAACACAAGCGAGAGGTATTATGATATTTGGCATATAAGGATGTGCATCTAGAAAAAATCCCAAGGAGAAACCTACATGAAAAAAGTATGACAGGACTGGGAATTACACTTTATTTCAATATTTCTCTAGATCTATCACACTTTTTTTACTATCTTCAAGCTTCCCCCTAAAAAGGTCATTTGTCATCACAAAAATAAATCTGTTTATCATTGATTTGGAGAAACATGTTTGAAAAAGAGCTGGGGTTAT
The DNA here is from genome assembly GCA_036926295.1 of Pachydiplax longipennis. Classification (NCBI taxonomy): domain Eukaryota; kingdom Metazoa; phylum Arthropoda; class Insecta; order Odonata; family Libellulidae; genus Pachydiplax; species Pachydiplax longipennis. Next base: position 36,704,705 of record JAVFKF010000009.1, on the reverse strand, counting down.
TTTAGTTATTCATATCTGTAGGTAAGGAAATATTGGTTTTTATAATCAGGGCAGTGTACCATTTTCATCAAAAGAATGCTTCCTACTGGCTCATTGGGAGTACTTGTGTGAGGTTGCGTCTGAACTATCCAATGGAGTATTTTGCAGATATTGAAATAGAATTTTTCTTGTCAGTTAATAGTTTCATAAATTTGAAGGAAATATATTTCACCCTTAAACTTTAACCAGTTTTCATTGATATGTTCCATATGTGTTTTTATTTGTTCCATATGTGTTCCACATTGAAATTCAAGGAAAGGAAATGAACTTGGCATGCTTGAATGGGTGCCTGAATAATCCAATGAATAAATGGAAGCAAACATGTTTACTGTGACTAAGTCAAGTCAGGACTTTCTAATCTATATTCTTGCCAATTAAACTGCCATTCAGAGTGGCAACATTGTTTATTGGGAAGCTTTTGGATCCATTCTTAATCATCTCAGATCTTTTTCGTTTCCAGTTATCCTCTGGAATATAGTAATTCACAAGCAATGCAGCTGAAATTTCCAAATTTGACTTTATAGAGAAACTGTTAAACTTTGAAAGTAATATTTAATGCTGTAATGCTTATGGACTCTTATGTAAGTCCTTGACTGGTATCATGCTACTTAGTTACTCTACCTTAAATAATACCCCTCCATACAAGTTTCTTCTTTTCTCTCTTGAAAACGTTTGCTAGTGGAAAGTTAAGAAATACTTTATTATAAATACAATTCCTTCATCTGAACAAAAGCACCAATAATTTAAGTAGTTTTAGTCTGCTGTAGGAAATTTGGAGCATCTACTAAAGAGCTGCAGTTTCTATCATTCATTGATTGGAGGTTTACTTTTGAATTTTTTTTGATTTCTCCATAGGTTAAACATTTAGCAAAGTAAGACATTGTATTCTCGTAACTCATTGTGAAGAAACGTAAAAAAAGGAAGATGATGTTTTCTAGAGCGTAATATCTGTGGCATAAAGTATTTTGAATTTTGGTTTTATCACAAAATTATTACAATTGTTAATTTGATAATTTTGACACTTGTAGATTTTATTTAGCTTTCTTCTCATTTTCTGGTCACTTCCTTTATCCTAAAGCATTGCTTAGAGTTTTCCTGAGATACTTCCGTGGAAGTTTGTTTTCTTTTCATATTTATTTATATTATTTATTTAGTACTCAGTTTCTTATATTATTATGTATTACATAATTTATTCTTCTCTCTATTGACTTGCATGGTGTTTTCAGTATACTTACTTTGAATTTTCATTTCTCAAATTTTTATCTTGTTACAGCCAGATATAAGTCAACAAAGTTATTATTTATTTGCAAATTTTTCTTTCGTACAGAAAATAAAAAAGCTTCATAAAGTATTTCTGATGTTTTAAATCATCAACTTACACAAATAAATTTGCCTATTCTATCTTTGCATAATTATAAATTATTATCTCTAAGGAAAGTTTAACATTTTTACAAATAATATATTTTTCTAAGCATAAATTTTATGTAAAACACATAACAAATCTAGGGAATAATACTCTCATACCCTTTGATTGGACAGAATCAATCATTGTTCAGTAAAACAAATATCCTTAATGATAAGGAAACAAAAGGATTGCCATTGGCAAGGAAATATTGTCTTCATATTTAGAGATGGTTCTTTGAAATTATGAATCATCTCTACTATTTTCACATGTAAATTTTTATTTTTGAATACTAATTATTCATTAAGTAAAATAAACTTTAATTTGGACATCCCTATTCAAAACTTGAATTTATTTTAATAATGTCACTATTTGCATTGATTTTCATACACTTCATAACTGATTGTGATTAGCATATCAATTCATAATGCAGCTGGAACTTAAAATGCAAGCAATTAATATTTGATTTGTAAGCATATTGAGTCTGTAATCCTTTATAACAAGCTTTACTACTTCAAATTTTCTCTCTAAAAATTCTTAGCCTCATTGTGAATAGGACACAACTCTTTGAGCAGCTATGCTGTCATTATGCCTTTCTGTTGGTTTGGGTTTGAGCTCAAGTCTATAAGGTTCAATGGTAGAAAATTTATGGACACTTATCTATGTTGTCAGGAATGTTTGTCAGATACTTAAATGAAATGATAACCTGCTGGTACCCTACAAAATAAACACGTAAGAATAAATAGAATAAGAATCAGTAGAAGTTGCGAAACTATTTCTGCTTTCATTTGTAGGGATGTAATTTCCCTCCATAATACATCTGTGTTAAGCTTGTCCAATCGACAGCACTTGTGTCCCTAATTTTGCATATTGAAACCTTCACATCATTGTCCTCTTGAAACTTAAAGACCGATTCCTGTTTCACGATCCAGTGCCCTTGGAATGGCAATGAGGTTGGCTGTGTCTGCCTGATCATCATCATTCCTGTGATCGGCAGAAGATCGGGATACATTCTCGAGGGAGAAGGACTTCCCGGTGAGACGATTTTTGAGTCGATCGGAAAGATGAGGTGGGGTTGCTGTTCCACTCTCATGGGTAGCTTCTGGATTGTTGGGAGGGTTTACAACGACAACATTGTCGGGGAGGTGTTCCAAGGAGTAACATGCCCTTCCCATGACAATCTTGCTGAGGAAACGTGAGGTCATGGGAGAAGCAGGTGTTTCCATAGGTATGTTATCACAGGAAGGGGAGAGGTTCTGGGGTTGCGGGGATGGGGCAGAGAGGTTTTCAAGAGAATGAGATTTTCCATTGGTTATTCTTCCTAGAATTCTTGAGGTGAGAGGGGTGGGAGATGGGCGAGATGATTCACCACTGTCATTCAGTCCAGCAGATGTGCCTCCTGGCAGGTCGCCAAGGGATACAGCTTTGCCGAGTCCGATGCGAGCAAGCAATCTATTTGCGGTCGATATCGCTGTGTTGGGACGCACTCTTCGCTGTGGTTGGGCTGTAGCCACTGGATCTGGGCGCTTGGTTGGTCGAATTCCCCCACTGTCTCCGATGCCCAGCTCTGTGTCTAGTATGGAATGAATTTCATCTGCAAGAAGGCATCGTCCTCTACCTAGATTTGGGGAATGTGGATGTCCGTGTGATGTGGCTACCATTGGAGCGAGGTTGATCCTGGTGTTGATCGGGAAAAAAATGTGGCATTCAAAATTGTTGTATTACAGAATTTTTTTTAAGCATATCAACTGCTTCCTTGTAAATTTGTTTCAGTTCAATAAATTACTGCATTTACCTTATTCTTTTTTTCCTGTCATCAGCTCTGCTAATTAAGACTTGAATTAATATCATCATACATTGCATACATAATTTAAAAATATTTAATCCTGTTGAGTTGATCAATCATTCTTGTTTGATCTTTATGAACACTGAGTTTGTGAAATTAATCTTTTATACTTTTGTTTTGATGTATGGATTGAACAACCCATTTGTTTCTTCATTTCAGAATATTATGTAATCAGAAATAGATTGGAATAATGTAAAGAGCAAGATTGAATGAGGAACAGGGTTTCCTCTGATCTGCTCACTAATATGGCAATACTTTCTTAAGTAAGAAGTAGCTGTTACTTCTTCGGATCCCCATATCAGTGATATAATTCCACATTTATAATTTCATTACTAGAAATACTTTGCATTAATCATATCACCTGGTCCCCTAACATGTGTCATATTCTGAAATTTATTTAGATTATAACATTCTATCTTTCTTTCATTTAGTTAAACATATAAAGACATTTTATGCTATGAAGTTGTATTTAAATGCTATAATTTGAATGTCTACAAAAGTGATAGTTTACAAATACCATGTAATGATAAATTTAAAAGGCTATACAAGAAGTGAAAAATTGTGACTTGGCCGGGACTCGAACCCGGGTCTCCCACTTTCCGGGCAGGTATTCTATCCATTGAACTACCGAGCCACGCAGTCTCACTTCTGTAAACGGGAGCTTAATGTGCAAAGTAAAAATTACATTTCCATCGTTTATAAGTTTAAAAATTTCAATGATTGAAAATTAGGTATTTTACTGATGGAACTTGTCATAAAAAAGATGATTTATATCTGTAGATACCTCAGAATTATTACTTGTAAATGTTCTGATATTTTTTACTATACTGTGGTATTACTACTGTTTTAAGTCAAATTTAACATTACATTCGTGGTAGTTTTTCTAAAAAGAAAGGAAGGAAATGCTAGTTCACCTGCAGATGGGGCAGCGACATGAACGAAGACGACATCTTAGACAGAGTATATGTCCATTAGGGCATTGTTGAGCAGGTGGTGGAAGTGGGCATTCGAGACAAACTGGACACTCGAGGCTAGCGACAATTGTTGATAGGCAGGAAGACAAACGTTGCAATGCAGATGGCAAAGGACCTCTTAAGCCTGACCTCCTCTGAAAAAAAAACAAGATTATATTAATTCAAGTAATTCTAATCTGTTGAGGTTAGCATAATTTTGCCATTATTTTAACAAAAATTTCTCCTTTTCGTGATGGTTTTTTTTTATTAGTCTTAAAGTAAAGCTTTCAGTAGTACTTCTGTGCATTTCTGCCAGGTGTCTCCTACCAATTCTTTTTTAATTTAAGTCAATCCAAACAAGTGTTTGGTTAAATTGTATGCTAGATAATTTGAAAAACAGTGACTATGCTTCCTTTTAGACAAGTTAGAAAATATTCAGAATTAACTGCGAATTCAAGTTACTTACTGAAGTTCTCTTATGTTGCCAGGATATGTTTGCTACACTCTGATATGAAAATAAAGAATTTGGCACTGCTATTTTTTACATGTGCATTTTTATCAAGGTGACTTTTTTGGTGAAGATTGGTTTTTCATCATATTACTGAATTCTATTTTCTAAATCAGTCATTTATAATTATTGAGTGTTTAAGATAATCATTATTATAAACCATTTGGTTATACGTGTAAATGATAAGAAAGGAGTATGGGAATACCAATGTGTAATAAATTATACATATTTCCTGCAACTTCATCATTAAACACACTATTTTGGTTTTGAACCACTAGTTACCTATCTTCTCCTCTTCTTGTATTTAGTGCATTTTAGATATACCAAAATAATAAAAAAATTTATTCGTCAAAACAGGAAAGACCCCAATTAGATGTGATAACAAATACATAAATAAAAAATAAGGAATATCCCTCAAATATTTACTATTGAATTTTTATGGATTCATGGATGGTTTATATTGATATATTCTTTAAAGAACTTTGAAAGTTCTTGTGACCTTGTCTGTGCAATCGATTGATAATAATGAAAATAAAAATGTTGAGGTAACGGTGAATGCCAAACAGGATAGGGATCGTGCACCAATTTTGGTAACTTCATCTCTTTTAGTTTTTAAGGAAAGGGAAATTCGAAGATGAGGCAGGATTGAGATAGAAACTCAATTTTAGACGCGGATTTTCGATATAAATCTCGTAGATGAAACGAAAGTGGTCCTCCGGATCGTGTTGTTCCAGCTGCTGAAAACCAAACTTTCTAGCGACGCAGTTTTTTCCCCCTCGTGTTGCGTTTCGTCATCCACCGAAATAAACCCAGCCTCACGCCCTCTTTATACTGTTCTCCTCTGTTTGGTATTCCTCGCTCCGATATACCAACAAACTATCTCCACTCACCCTTCCTCCCGTTGCCCCTGCCACTTCCTCCTCTCCCTCGGCGTTCCAAACCTCCAGCCTCAGTCCCTCTTCCCCTCCCTCCGACCTCAGCGCCTCTGCGACCTCGGTAACTGGAAGACCTAGCAAGGACGTAGGACCTACTTTCAGTAGGCAGTCTCCCCTTCGGAGACCGGCCTCTTCGGCCGCTCCTCCCGGTGAAACTCCGCAAACCCACGGATATGGGTCCCACGCACTCCTGCTGATACTGATGCCATACGCTCCTTGATGATTCTTTACTTGGATCTGGCTTTCGGCTGCGTCTTCCCCGGATTCGGAGGGTTCTGGCTTCTTTCTGTGGCGTAGATAACACAGCCGTACATTTGGGTTCTTGGCATCTCCATTTTGGTTGCCACTGGCTTCTGCTTCCGTTTGCGTACTGATCTCCTTTTTGATGCATCCTTCGACCGTGCCATCGGTCCCAGTGTCCGGAAACGGCACTGGCATGGCTGTTGGGCAGCCTTGCTGAAAGGTCATGAATATGTAACATAAGTGAATCAAGGTCATCAAGGCGATAGGTTATGACACCAAGCGCTAAGCAAGGTGAATCCGAACCTGCTTCCGATATAAAAGTATATTGATGTTAAATGTATCGAAGCAGTATCCATCGCTAGAATGTAATAATTTATTCATTTGACAGAATAAGGCAGAAAATCGGCGTCGGACAACACCGTTACGTAAACAGTTAAAGTTATATGGGTAAAATATATAGCTGTAGTATCATATCGGCGAAATGTCAAACTGGAGTAATTATATAAGGTTCGAAATAAAAGAATGTTAAGAGTAAAAGTCCCTGGAAAGTGAAAGTCGGGCCATCGGTTCAATTCTGATCGATTTTTTAATGTTAGGTAGGTCAGCTCTAATGGTTTTAAGATTATATCGGATATTTTTTTTCGCTGAAATATTAAATGATCCATTCCGATACGCCTTATAGCAGTAAATATTAGAAAATTGTTCCATTTTCAGTTGCATCGAAGTTCATTAAATGGCCACTATAAGATCTCTAATCTGCGGAAATATCTTGCCTCATCATTGTGGTCTGTATGTATAACTATGTTCATTATTTTGAGTAGATAATTCTCTCGTAGAGTAGCACTCGGCCCTGAGTTATCTTTTTTTGTTATTACTTTATGATCATGTACGCATGCCCTACGTGGCCTTGATCATCTTATTAAGAATCAGGAACAATCTCCTCTTGCTGATTTGAATACAGAAAATGTAAAGGTACTTCATACCTTAAAGTTCTGTATATTTTGTTGGTCATCTGCTATCAAAGTAACATTTTATTTGGAAGTTACAGAGAAAGAAAATAAAACTGTTGCTATATTTAATGTTATACTCTTCACATGTTTATGCTAATACTTCTCTATTTTAGCATGTTATAATGTTCCCGTGTGTTAGATCCATTCGCCTCTTACTTTTATTGCAAGAATAGTATATAACCTCGTTATTATTCGAAAGAATTCGTCATACTTCGGTGGAATGTTTAACCAGCACAATTAAGTTTTTCCTTAAACGTTAAATTCGACTTTATTTGAACAACTATGCTATCCAGTAGGAGTATAAACAAATATCTTTCCGTATAATACAATGTAATGTTAACATTTCGCTTACGTAAGCAAGGGCATTTCCTCTGTTTTTTCTAAAGACAATTTTATAATCTTAATCTGTAACGTTATCTCTTACGTGGTTATCTCACCTACGTAACACAGTTATGTCATAGAAGCTACGACTCATCAAAAAATATACAGAGCTAAATTGAAAATGATAGTAGAGATTATCTAAAGAAACTAACTATATATTTTAATGCATTCATCCTAATTATATATTATTTATTTATATATCTTTTATTCATTAATAAATTTTATTATATATTTTGTTCAGCGTTTAATTTATGTCTTTATTTATTCTTGTGGATTAATTGGGATGGACAATATTCTGTTAATTGCATTTCATTTTGGAAATGTGTAATTTGCGTTTTTGTTCTTTATTTCCAGTGAAAGGATGGATTATCGATTGATGTGCTCTTTAGAAATCATTAAGCGCTAATTGAATTTCAAGCAATTCAATGAAATAATTAGCTCTAGCATTTTTTAATTTTAGTAATTGGTAGCCATTTAATGTCTTTTCGTGACTCTTATCTATTGATTTTACGAGGCACATCTTCCTGGTACCATACTGAAAGTTTGATGTTGGATGCCAAAGAATAAATACGACTAGAAACTCTAGAAATGAGTAGAGATCTCATTTTTCCCTTTGGTTGCAGCAATGGTCTTAGCTTCTATGATCTTTATTGTCTATTGTCAATTCGTCTCAAAAACATAGGCGAGTCCTACAGCATAAAGTATCTAAATGAACGTTTTCATAAAATGTCTTCTTCTCAATACATCTCGCATGGTATAGGTATTGATTATCTCTTGTGAATAAAATTCGGAATTATTTGCTTTCGCTTTTCCTTTATCTGCCGAATTCTTACTCGAGTACCTCCACTGTTAATCCTTACGTTTCATATCGATTTCGATGGTCGATGTTCTGTACAAGTTATTTTCATTTGTGCAATACAAAGATGTACCCCAGTAATGAATGAAAATCTCCTTCTTGGGATTTGTTTTACATCAGTGAAAGTTACATCAGCAAGCAGAAATGGCTCTCCTAAATTTGGTAACCGCACAATCTTAAATTATACTTGCTGTAAGTTTTTCCTTCAAGTTCAGCGAGAACATTTTTAGATCTCTCGAAAAAAATGTATTTGTTTTGGCGATCGACCGCTTTCTCGTCAAGCCTTGGTAAACAAAACAGCTTTGGATGCGTTACACAAAGGTACTCCCACCCACACAATTGAGCTTCTCCAAAATAACCTTGAAATAATATCGCGGATATTGTCTTCGCTTAGCATTGTTAAGGTTCACAGAGGATCGCATTGCCACATTGACGGTTGCAAAACTCGAATAATAAAGCTGTTGCAATGCAGTAGAGATACACACGACGAAAATTTTCTATTCACGTTTATAAAAACTTGAATTCGAAGATAATTTAAGTGTAAATTGCTTATGGAACTGCTTTAGAACCTGTCTCGTGTGCAAGTAAGATAAGAACATTGACTCGTAGAATTGGAAATACTGCCCCCTAGGGGGACTTAAATAATCCGTGGAGGCGCTTGATACAGAGTTATCTTATTCTGTGGCTGATTGTCTTTCTTACTTAATTCTTTACCCCATTCTGAGTTGTGAAAACAAGGAAAACATCAGAAAATTTATATCTAAAATTTCTGTGGATGTTTCTCACACACGAGGTTATATTTCGTTCCTGGTTTGGTCGTATAGGTGATAATTTTTATAGATGACAGTTATGGAACCAATGTGGGGTTCGAATGAAAAATTTTGCGAATATCTGAATTAAACTGTTTAATGGGTATTGGAAAAGATCTGTGATATTCACTAGAAGAGTATTGAACTACTATAGAAGACAATTGAACTACTGTACTAAGAACTATTGAAATTATCAAGCCAAAATGGAAAACGCCATAATATTTGCAAGAAATATGGATATCAAAGGTACTTAAAATGAAAATGTCATTTTCGACTATGGAATTTATTTATAGGCTTCTTCCAGTTATTAATACTTGTACCATAATAAAATTCCGTCCGGGCATAAGGTTCGATTGAGAAATTCAGTTTTGAGTATTTGAATTTTTTATTCGAAGAAACAGTATTGATCATGAATAACAAGGAATGCCGCGTGCGGGTTTGCAGGTAGTGCCTAGCCTAGGGCGACTGACGCGGAGATTTTCGCAGGCCTTACGTTCTGTAGCCTCTAGTTCATAATTTAATCAAAACGGCGCTCCTAGCCCAAGCAGCGACCGAGCGAGCGTGAGAGATCTCAACCGCATATGAATCGTGAAAGCTTGCTATTGTTTCAATTATTCAGCAGAAGGGATAGATTAAAACAGATAGACGCTTTGGCGAGACAAGGTCAGAGCGGGCCTTTCTTCCACCTAGTCTCGCGCAAGAGTATTTGGGTTAACAATTCCGATAGTTGGGTGCAAATATATATTGTGTAAATCCTCTAATAAATTCTGTTGCTTTGTAGAGATTAATCTCCTGCCAAATGACTTTAATGATGAATTCGAGGCCAGAAACTATGCTCTTCCAAAATTTTTGTTATAATTTTAGGCTTAAACTTCACGAAAAAGGGAAAAGTTTTAAATTAATTTAATTTTTTTCATTTAACGTCTATTATAAAAAATAGTCTCATGTGCGCAGTTTTCGTAAATAATGAAATTAATGTTTGCTAATTATTATTTTGATTACAGTCCTTCCGTAGGAAAACATTCCCATTGTATGTTTAACATCTAATGGAAAGCTTGGTGTAGATATTTATTGAAAAAAAGTCCGCAGAAAGAAATGACTGACACGATTGGAAGCTTCCAACTTTTTCAATTGTTCCTTTCCTCCTCTGTTTCATGGTCACGGCGTAGATAGTCAGTGATTCATTTATTCGTGAGCAAGTGGAATTGAAATCGAAAGAGGAAATCGGATGTTTCCTTCCGACAAAGGTTTTCCTTGACTGAAGTAAATGAAATTGTTTTCGCAATCGAACAAGTTACGATAATGATATTTTGCAGTGCGGAGATTTAGAACTTCTAAATATTCTCGTTCTCAGGTTAATCTGCTATCCTGTGTAGTTCAATGTATCAGGACACTATTTACGTTTTTAAAATAAAATTGCCATGGTACAGAAAACAATTTCGCACTGCAATCCCCAGCAGATTGCCATTACTCTTTTGCTCTTACTTTAATTAGCTGTACAGTCACCTGAATGTCAGCTTCTTGATTATTTTAATAATATATGTACATGAAATACCACCTTTATATGGGAGAATGATATATAGACAAGAAGGGAGTTCATTTTGTATTAAATAGTATGCGAGATGTCCGCAACACGGAATTAAAATCGACCTGTGAGCTAAAGAAATGGCAGGAGAGTCGAGGTCGGGTTTGGGCACGGAAATTTAATTACACTAATGAGCGTAAGATACGCTTGAGAAATATCCTGAACATTTTATTCGTCGCAGAAATGAGTTATTTTTCCCCCAATTTGACTGAGAGTTAGAAGACGGCAACAGCTCTTAGCCTTTAAGAATGCTCTAAATATAAAATATATTCTGATTTAATCATAATAGAACGTATACGAAGAGTATATATTTACTTCTTAGCAAAGAACTGCCATGAATTGATGATACAATTTAAAAAATATTTTTCTTTACTTGAACTCTGTTTAAATGAAACATTACCGTTTTTGGAATGCCTCTTTAAATTATCTTTTGATTGAAATCAAGGTACCTATACCTTCCTCATTGTTTTAGATAGAATTCTCTCACAATGAAATTATATTTGGAAGAAATAATAATGGGTAAGCACATGATTTAATGTTATGAAAATCCAATGAAGAAAATGACGTTTAATAAAATAAAAAGTACGAGCTAAAGCTGAATTGAGAATGTTTGAGGAAAATATATATAATCTCCATCTCGCCCTTAGTAAATTCGTATTCTATTCTATTTTTAAAGAGAATGCAACGCTGTTTCTATCTTATTTTTTCCCGTCATTCTACTGCTTTTAATACGTAGAATTTACTTTAAACTGTTTATATGTTACTTTAAATTTACTTTCAGCACAAATACCTGGAGTGCTGACAACATTTCACTGTGGCATTTTAAAGCTTTCCTCCTAATTAAATTCCCAACTAAAGCTATACATCGCTAACAACGAACCGAGAAGGAAATATCGTGGATTTACGAAAGTTATGTTTGTTAGTCATTCATGTGTCGCTCTTTGTTCTCGGAAGGATCGTTGAGAATAACAGAAAGTAATTTATAATTTCCGTTTTTAGCCATTATTCCGAGTATGTTGCTGATGTCATAAACGTTATTGAAGTTGATTTCTGCGCTTCGTTTGATTCAGTATTCTTTACACCGACCAATTTTCGCAACGACTTAATATTTATGAGCATGCGATTGGTTAAACTCTGCACATAATGCAAAAAAATTGTGTGTTCAGATTAATGAAAATCTGTTTGAATATCTCTCCATCAGACTTTACTCATAAATTCCTTGTTTATCCGAGTGCTGAGTTTGATTATCACCATGGAGCACACTACTCGCTTTCATCAATTATCAAGGAGATCATTTGAATAAGATTTCGTTTAGAATGGAAACCTTTGATCCAATCATATATTACTGCGTACTTATTGGGCGCTCTAGTTAGAAACGAGATTCCAAGGTTATGAGTCAAACGAGCTATGATGGATTACGGCACAGGAAGGTTATTTATTTACTTTTTGCATTTTAAACGACACTTATGCAATATCGATAATCGAGGTTACCTCTCGCCGTTGGATTAACAAGATTCGAAGGGAAGAGTGTCGATATCATGGAGCGAAAGACATTGGCTGAATTACGTCACAGCAATTCTTTTGTGACTACGATTCAAATCGCCGTCCTAGAATTATTATGCTCGAATGGGTGTTTTAAAGGAGAGAGCACGAATGGCAAAGCGAATGATACATTAAATTTTTTGATTTGGAAAAGTGAATGGATTTGCCTAGAGCCAATGGTTTTTAGATAAAGGGTCGCCCATTCAAAACCTAGATTCCCAATTTCGTAGTTGCCGAGGTCTTCATCCATTTCGTCATCACTTTTCGAGAACATCTGCAACTGTTGTGACATCTTCGGAATGACTCGCTCCTTAACGTAAGGTTTTAAAATAGGTAAGTGACTAAAATTTCCTATTACGATTAGTCATCTGCGAAGAGAGAAAGAGGTGATTTATTCAGTTCGCGTAAGTATGCACTTTGATTTACCTCTGCCTAACGCTCAGCAATTTTGCACTTGAGAGCATCAGAAAACAACCAAAAGAATTAGCTCCATATTTTGGAAGTTTGCTAGTGTGTAGAATGAAGATAAACGTTTTAATTTTTCCATCAAGACACTATTATTATCCCTTAATAGGGATCGAACGGATTTCGATGAATTCATTATAGAAATGATCGATAAGAAGATCGATCTATTTCGATGAATTCATCAGGTGAATCATCACAGGATTATTCATCGAAACTTGGTCGTTATATTAAAGAAAAATATTATATTTTTCACAAAAAATAAATAAAACACGCTCCTCTTCGTTCTACGAGATGGATTCCCACAAATAATTGCCTATTAATGTGAATTTTATGTATGATTACCTGTGAAACATTATGATTGATGGGCCAAATAAAAGAAAATAAAATACGTAATAGAAAATTTTCAAACATGAAATAATGCAATCTATTTGTTTAGAGTTAAAGTTTTATGTTTATTATTTGAATGTTAGCGTTTCTGTCCTTCGATATGAATTTCTGAAATGATTTAAATCATTTACATTGCTCTGAAACAACCCGCGTAAACTTGCAAACATGGAAAACTTGGAGATTTTTAATCTTGCGGGTATTTGAACGTCCAAATGCATACTTTTGTGGAGAACGACCCATTAGCGTCAGATAATCACATCGTTATAATCATTAATATAATAACTATATATCATATACTATCATAATGATAACCGTAAGAAATTCACACGTAACAATGATTAAAATTGCGTCTTTGCAGAACACGGGCCCGCAAACTACGGTCCTATGGCAAATCTTGCTCATTTGAGATTTCTGTACTGCCTGAAGTTGAATTTTCGGTTATTTTTATTCTTATTTGGCCAACGACAATATAATTCCGGCCTCATACTGCTCGTAAAAGTAAAAATGCATAGGATAAGGTAAGCAAGCAAAAAAAGTTCGCGCATCCATGCTGTAAGACATCGATATGTGAAAGCAATACATAAGCAGAACTAAATTACAAGATAATGAATTGAAAAATAACAATTCCAATTAAATTTCATGCTGCTTCAATTTTCTTTTGTAATCACAGTAAGAATAAACACAGAATACACGTGTAAATTAGACGCAAACGACCTCAGCAGTCGAACCACCAAGATGTTCACTGGTGCTCATACTAGCAAGAAGAATTTAGGTATTTATGAAAAACATAATTCGTGAGAACGCGTGAGAAAGTGAGTGAGATGAATAATTCGTGAACAGGTGTGAATTCTAATGATAAAATGAAGCAATCTACCTCAGAATAAGTAATAGTTTTACTCACCTCTTGCATGCAGGTATGTTCACGACAGTGAAAAGGAAGTTCTTTTAGGAACAAATATCAACACTTCTAAACTATTGCGCTAGAGACACATCCGTGATGGTTTCCTGTGCAAGGCTGAATAGCCGCGAAAACAAGAAGCGTACTTTTTAATCGAGGAAAGCCGAGAGGGATTTTCCTCTACACAAATAGAAAAGCTCTCTACTAGCGTTTGATGTCATCAGTGCTGAGAAATGACTGCAAAAACTCTTTCCTCATTGGTAATTCCTGTGCAATATCCTATATCCACTAGCACATCCGCAGTTCCATTGAATGAGATATTTCCGTAATAATAGCAATTTATACTGCGGAAGTATTCATTAAAGAAATTTAAAAATAAAATCATTGGAAACGAATGAACAGTACTTGCGATAAGTTTTCCTCGTCCAATCATTGGCTTAAAAAATTTTTCCTCGTGAGCAGAGCTCAGAATAGAATTCATACTAATACATTCTGTAATATCTATGTTTAAATTACTCATTTTATGAATTACTCTATTTAATCTCGCATTCTTGAAATGAATGCCTATACATAAATGCAAAAATAAACAGAGAATGATGCCAGTTTGTCAAAAATTTCTAAATATCAAAAGAAACAGGTTGAAGAACGATATGGAAATAGTTTTACGGTACTTACTTTTCTCTAAGGTACCTCTTTTACGGAAGATGAAACGTTAATTGTGACAATCTCTTCACTTTCTTCTTTGGAGTAGACGCTGTCTTATGCTACAACCGTTTCGAATGTAGGGTTGGGTGCAACTGGAATGAAATAGGGATGAAAATGGATCCATAGTTTTTTCTTGAAGTTGATTGCCTTAACCTCATTTCTTTTCAGCTGTATTTTGTGCAGAGCGTCCATGAGCTCTCCGAGACCGCAAAATATGACGTCATATGAAGGCTAAAGAAACATTTAGTACATTCCTGCTTATTAATCCTACTTTGATTCATTATTATTGTAAAAGGTTCACAATGCATTCAGAAAAATGAAACTCGAAAAGAATTTAAAGTACGGGTTCGCAATATACATATTAATATAATTTTTCTCATTCATGAAGCTTCATTGGAAGCTGCGTCGCCCATGACCTACTTATCATAGAATATCTGGGGTGAACGTGATCCAAAGCTTTCCTGGAAATTTCATGATAATATTTAAATTGTAGGTGTTGTGATTTGCATCAGAAATGTTATCATTAATGTACGTCCGTTCTCGGAGATATACAAACTGTTGTTACTTGTACTTGAAAAAAGCGGGAGTTGATTTTTCCTCAAAGTTCTCGAAAGTGAAATTATTTTTTGACGAAAATGCTAATGATGCTTCAAAAAATAGCATAAAATTAATAACCAGGATGATTTTTAGGCATAAGAGAATTTCCGTAAGTTAGCTCGCTTTGATGAGAAGGCGCGCCGTTTTTGCAGTGCATCTTATCGATTCTTATGATGGTGTAGTTATAACTCGCCAGATGTCGGTACTATAATTCGCGTCTAACAGAAGAGCAACGATTTAAATTAACGCCATATTGTTTAAGAAGTTACTGGATAAACACAGCAACCGGTATGTTATTTGATAACTAAATTAAGTACTTTAAGAAATTCCCGATGTATAAGTTAGTCCAGTTAGCTCAGATTTTATATATTCCTCCCTTTTTTCCTCATAATGTCTTCTAGTTACTTTGCGTTTCAATAATTATGTGTTAACATATAGGATCACATGAGAGTCGTATTGTTATTTACTGTTATTGAAGTCGATTAATTTGAATAATTTTATATAACCCGCAGATAATCAGATTTAGTTTGTACTAAGTTTTGTTTGTAGTCTCGTAGCTTGATGAGCACCTGAATTAAATACTTTTCGATTCTAGGTATGGCTGCTATGAAAATGGTGAGAGGTAGAGGTGGCCGTGGGGGTGTAGGCGTTGGAGTTGGTAGAGGTGGTATTGGACGACCGTTTAAAGTTAAGTCATTTGTTCCAAGGCTTCCCTTTGACTTAGCAATCTGTGAATCTACCTTTCCGAGGGTAAAACCTGGACCGGATGACGCTGCATTTACGCAGGTGAAGTTTACCTTTATTAAGAAGATAAATTTACTTGAATGTTTGTATTTCCTCATCAGTTGCGCTTGAGACTTTGCCATGTTTTGGATGGTCAATAAACGGTACCCATTTTCTTTAGCACGGTTAGTAATTAATAATTTCTTGCAGGCACTCCTTAAGAGGAATGCAGACCTTACACCTACACCACAAGAGCAAACATCCATCTCTAATCTTGTTACCAAGATTCAATCTGTGATGGAAAATTTAATAGTCGCTCCAGGAAATTTCGATGCCTGTGTAAGTAAGATTGTGTCCTGTTATCAGAGTATATATTGCCAATTTGCTTAAAATGAAATCCTGATGTTTATGCTTAGCTTTTTTGCGTATAGAAATATGGATTAATTTTATAAACACCTTCATGCATGTTGATTTACTAATAGTAGTATAGTGTTGTTGTTTATGTATGATCGTCCTTAGACAAGTTCTGTTATCAGTGTCGCTTTTTTTATTTATATTATTTTATTACTTAATGAAAATCTTCGCAGCAGTTGGAGGAGGTAAGGCAAGTGGGATCTTTCAAAAAAGGCACGATGGTAGCTGGTCATAATGTTGCAGATATTGTTGTCATCCTAAAGACCTTACCTACAAGAGAAGCTGTGGATGCTCTGGCAGCTATTGTTCATAATACATTATTGGAACAACACCCTGGAGAACGTAAGTCCACTTAATGTTTTTATTAGTACCAATGTGTAATATGGACACCAGTTAATGTAGTGTTATTTTTAACATCAAATGCAAGAAGTCTAAATTTTCCTACATGGGGATGTTTTCTTAGATTAGTGAAATAAACACCAAAATATTGACTAGATGTTGTAATTACAGTAAAATTTTTCATAAAAGCAGTACAACTTGGTTGGTTTATGTGAGAATAATATTTCTTGATAATCGTTTTTTTATTTGTGATTAATGCCTGTGGTATATTGTTAATCTATCAAATTGCAGTAATCATAAATTTCTATATAGTTATGCTGCTTTCCAGTTTCCTAATCAGTTTAATAATTAAAAACTAGTTGAAATCTTCCACTGTAACCAACAGATCACAATTTAAATTCACAATTAAATTTAAAGATGACCTCATAAGACATTATTCTTGCAGTACTTTGAAAAATACATTAATTCATATGTAATTCAACATTACTGAATGGATAACTGGAACAAGGTATAGTGGTAAATTTTTATAACTTTGGTGAATTTGAAGATGATTGTGGGAAAGCCAATTGTACGTGTAATGATACTCTTTGCGTTTCTTATGTGAGGATATGGGTTGTGTAAATGCAGATATTTATTTGTCTTATTTTGCTTCAGCAATCACTATGTCCACCAATGAACGAGGGTTTGAGATCAGCGAAACTCCTGGTGAAACTACTGGGGCAGGATGCAAAGTCCGTGTTTTGGTCACTACAGTTCATCACAACATGCGCAAGCTGGATCCTGATCTCCATCTTGACCACAAGATTTTACAGAGCCATTTAGCAGCCATCAGGCACAGGTAATTTCCTACACTTTAAGAATTCAACACTAAGTAATTCTAATAAAATATAAGATACAAAATAAAATTTGTTAAGTTAGAAATAAACTATTATAAGATCAGTACAAAATAATGAAGACTGTGGCTTTATTTATTTTCTTTTTATTCTTTTATTCAGTTTTTTAATTAATTAAAAAAAATAATTAATCCTACTTCTGTTAAAATATTTTTTTTTGACAGATTTCTCTTTTAAAATAATATTTTAATTAAATTAATTATTAACTAAATTAAATGTATTTAATTAATCAAAATAATTATCAACTAAATTAATTTATTAAATTCATTATTTACTGATGTAGAAGTTTTGTCCCTGTTGAGTATAAGATTCATCAAAATCCTCTTCTTCATTTATGAATCCATTACTTGTTGTTACTGCTTAACTTAAATGTACAGCTTGTGCTGATATTTTACTTAATGTGTGCTTACACAAGAATAAAAATAATTTCATGCCATTCATTGTGTCTTCTCGAGAAGGATGACTTTTGATTTATGAAAAAAAAAATCATCTTATTTCAGTCGCTGGTTTGAAGAAAATGGGAATCATTCCCCTATCAAAGTATTAATTCGCCTTCTTCGTGATCTCAGGAGTCGATTTGAAGGTCTGGAACCTCTATCCCCATGGATGATAGATTTACTGGTAGGTTTAAAATATTTTTTAACAACTAATACAAGAAATGTACAAAAAACAAGTACAAGTATGATGTTTCATAGTGCAGATGCATCTCATTTTAAAAATCCCCATTTAATCCCAATGTGCACAAATTCATCTTCTGAGGAATGTGAATGTATATACTTTTGCTGTAAATGGTTCATATTTTATACCTAGTTTTTGCCAGTGAATTTAATGAACCATGAAAATAAGGTGGAAATATGTTGATCTGTTTATATGAGGGAAGCAAAGGTTCTAAATCATCTGATTGTTTTCATTTATTTGTTTCAACCACTGCCAGACTAAACTTGATTCCCTTATCATAAATGCTTAGCATGACTGACAGGTTATTGTAGTATTAGTGTTTGAGCTTAACTACATTAGTGAAGCTTTGATATTCTTCCTTGAAGAGAGAAAGAAAGAGCTGGTAGGTAATTGAACTCAAAAGAATCACCAAATGCACATTTCTGCAACTATGCCACCATCCTCAAGTGGTAAATTCATAATTACAAGGACTGACACTTCATGCCGTAGTCGGCTTATGGAGTGTTTTTCAACATCTTAACTAAAAATATTGAATTTTTTGCTATCAATTTTTATAAAATATGATCATTATCATTAGGGGTTTAGGATTTTGAATTATAGGCATAGTTTGAAATTAATGACTTGTGTTTTCCAAAATCTCATATAATTTTGTAGTGTCTGAGGTTAGAGACAGAAAAACACACCTTTATCACTGTTTGTTACATACAAGATACACTCTAATGTGATTTTATGATAACTACTGTAATATATATGCATGATTATCTTAAACAATATTATTTTTAAGCCAAGTGAAGTAATTTATAAGTGATTAATTTGCATAAAATTTCACTATTTTATTTGAATTTTGCATAATTTGGACTTGAAACATATAAGGTAAGAATAATAATCTTCATAGAATTTCATTTCTCATGAAAAATTTCTTGTCTACATCTTATAATGGTTTCCTCTTATTTATTTTTCTGGAGAAATCAAACCATAAATGTGAACTCTTATTTATCATAAAAGCCCTTTGCCTAATCAAGGATAAAAGAAGTAGCTCATTGAGATTTTGGCAAAATATACATTCTCTCTATTCTGTATCTAAGGAGATAATTTATGCATTACATTCTATTTAATATATTGATTTTTCCCCTCACATAGGCCCATAATGCCATCATGAATAATCCTAGTCGTCAAGCTTTACCAATTAACCAAGCATTCCGTAGAGTTCTTCAACTTTTAGCTGCTGGACTTTTCCTTCCTGGCTCTGCAGGTGAGTAGTTTTCCTTATTGTTTGACTTGATTATTCTTTTTTGAATATTTTGAAGTTTCTAATACATCTTTAAAGCTACAGGAAGACACATCATACATATACTTTAAAAATTGTTGTATTATAGCCAAAACTTTAAGAGACTAAATAACTATCTATAGATTTCACCTTCAACTCTTTTATATCAATTTCCTTTCTTCAAGTATATCTTTTTAAAATTAACAATATCTTCAGTTTGTGTTTCAATGATATGAGAAGCTCGAGTATTTTGGATTAATTGACATCGGTGACCCAAGAAGTGCATAAATTAACCAATAGACATTTTATTTTGAATGTTGTAAATTAGTGTCACTTACTTTGCATTGGTATATAATTGATGTATGTTATGTATCCCTGTGATAGGTTTTGAGAAAGTAATCTTTGTTGCTGCTTTTCTGTAAATTTTGTTTTATATCTCTATTATTCATGGATCCTGTTATTAAAAATTTATTGTTCTTCCCAAGATAAAATTCACATTATTTTTAACCTATGTAAATGTTAAATGTATTCTCTGTAAAGTTATATTGTTACATTTCCTCTGTCATCTAATTAAGTAATCGCTATCTAAATGCAGACCAGTGGCATGAGGTCAGAGCATGAAAGACTAGAAAATGTGTTTATATCAGCTGTATTTATAGGAAATCACTTGGGGAAACGTAATTTCTAATGTTTTAATTTTTTTGGGGAAGATAAGTAACTCAGTTGAGTGTTTAGTGATGAGAAAATGCTGGCAATGCTCAGCTTTCAAGCTGCTTAGTGCAGGACTAAATTCCACTGGGCCCTTTAAAAAGGGTTGCATTGGATGTATCAATCTAGATTGATTTATTGACAATTTTGTGGTAAAGGAGTGCTGCATGGAATGCATATACAAATAAAGGTCTCTTTAGAGTATCTTATCTATATCAAGATACATGTCCAAATCTCACTGCATGCCACTGATGTACACACAGTGTTTTTGGTGAATTCTTTTCTAAGGAATACTTGTAGATAGCAGAAAATTGGGGTACATTTTTAGCATTGCTTTAGCTTCCATCTACTATTTACACAGTGATTAAATTGAAATTGTAATAAATTAATTTTTAGTTAATTATAACCAGTCAAGTGTGCAATAAGTGAAGAGAAAATGTCATTATCTAGATTGTCTAATCATATACAAGGATTTAGCTTACTCACCTTTCTGTAATAGTCCATAATAGATAAAAATGTTTCTTTTTTTGTTTTGTGCTGAATTTATCAAATTTTAACAAAGAAACTATGAATGATGGTAATATCTTAGATAATATTCTACATAATTTAAACACTCTGTTACTGTAGTGGTTAATGAGTTCACCAATAATAATCACCAATTAGAAATTTTTAATGTGTTTCATTCTCAGTGAAAGTGATTATGTTAACCTACTGCTATGAAAACATAGGATTGACTGACAATCAGGATCCATTTAGAAAAGACAATAAGGTGGCATATGACTCAATATACCGGCCATGTGTTGTAAATTCAGCTTGGCTAATTTGTAGCCCTTCAACAGTCATTGTTTTAACTTTTATCCATTATATGAGTTAATGCATCTGTAAAATTAAAATTTATTAGTGCTTCATTGTATAACTATATTTAATCTTATGTATTGCCATATTGCATTTAGATAAAGAATTGGGAGAAAGTAATATACATTACATTCACAGGTATTAGTGATCCTTGCGAAGGAGGCAACATAAGGGTACACACAGCAATGACTTTAGAACAGCAGGACATGGTTTGCCTAACAGCGCAGACATTACTTCGAGTTTTGGCCCACGGAGGATACAGGCACCTTCTAGGAATGGCAGAAGGAGGACCTGCTGGTGGAGACCCTGCCAGTAAGTGGAATTGTATGCACTTAAATATTACTTTCTGAAAATTAATATTCTTTCCCTGTTCAAGTTAGTACCTTTTGGGAGGTAATTCTTTCTTTTCCATTTCTGCTTCATACATGTGTAGGTTTAATTTTTATCTTCAACCGTGTTTCTCTTTTCTCCTGTGTTTTTTTTCCTGTGTCGCAGAAATCATTAGCCTGTTTTAATGGAGTGTATATAGAATAAATCCTTTTTCTTCTATTCCTTCTCTCATCTCTATTTCTTCTCAAATTTATTTAATGCCTAGTTACAAAGAAGACTAAAGGCTTTTTTGTTTACCATTTAGCTTTGCTCTGTTATTTCTTATTCTTCCAAAATGTGGGTAATATACATCAATTGGTTGGGCAAAGTTACTGAGGTTCCCATTTGTAATCATGCAAGCTATCAAACATTACTCACTGTGGATACATGGAAAAATGAGATCTTTTAAACACATGCTTAACTTTTGGTGTATTTCTGCACTCACCTCTGAAATCATGCATTTAATGACCCTTGTTTGGTGGACCTTTGTTCTATTCACTTGGCCCTACCCGCTGAAGTTATAACCCTCATTCATAATGTACATACCATCTGCTACTTGATTTGGTGGAATATAAATATGATATCCGACATGTTGTAATCATACTGCTTTTGAAAATAATTTCTATCTCTCAGTCTTATTTGAAGGTTAGCAATCCTATTAGGATCAGATGTGATTTTTATCTAAAATGACCTTTGTTTAAGCAAATTGTTATTCTAAGGCAGTCTCAACTTAACTAATAAATATTACTCCATTAATTTGAAAGAGGAATTTATTTTTAACCTGGTGATTGTTTTGATGCCTTATTCTGTGGTATGTTACATCTAGTGAAATAATTATTACCACAGCTGTTAAAGTTCTCACTTATTTTGAGTCCTTGAGATTCGAAAAGCATTCATATTGAAGTTCTAGTTCTCATTGTTATCACATAGCTACTCTAGTTTCCTGAGCGTTGTATCATGGATTACAGAAAGTAATTAATTGCCAAAGTGTTGCTCTAGTAGAACATTTTTGTTGATTTACCATGGATTTCAGGTGTGACAGTTTCTCCAGTAAATTTTTCATGTACCCTATCATTCTTTTGGTTTAATACATTCTTTACCGAAGGTGAAAGAAATACTCAAGATAATGTTTCTAACATTTTGAATAATGAAAACTGTAAAATGTTTATGAAATATGATCTGAGCCCCTGTAGTAATTCAAATAAATAGCAGAAGTCTCCAGTTCTTCTTTCTTTTCTCCATAAAATATCACCAGCACTTAATTGGAAGAGAATGATGTAATCATATTTTAGATTTAAGGCTTTCAAATCTTGCTTATAGAACCAAGTTCATTAGCAAGAGAATAACCAGTATATTATATAAGGGTTGTATTTAAACAAGGTCTCTATGATATTTTGATTCATTCCAGGTGTAGCCACAGTGATGTCAGTTTGGGATGGGGTAGTGGTGACACCTTTAGACAAGGCATATGAGAAACCGCCTGAGAAAAAGGAAGGAGAGGGTGACGACGGAGAAGTTGGTTGTCATGATGACATGGACTCTGAAGGTGCTGGGGGAGACAGTGTAGGGGGGCTCAACATGGCAGATGAAGCCATGGAAACAATGGAAAATTAGGCCTTTTAATTAAAGTTTGATATTTTGTTCTTTTTAGTCAATGACCTACTGCCAAATGGGGACACTTGACTTGCCTCATTCCAAGAGCAGAGGATAAAAGCGGCAGATAACTTTTTACTTAGGAAAGTGATTCTCAAGTGAGTATTTGTTCTATGAAATGCTAGGACTGATTATGAATGGAATACCAAAAGGACAGTTTGTTGTTTTTATGTTGACTCTGAAGCTGGAATTTGTGCGTTCCTTGTTTCCTCGATTCATCTCATCTCTGTCGAAAATTGAACTGTTGATATCATGAATTTACTTCAGTTTCCTGATTTCCATTATATCTTCATGCAATTGAATTGTTACGATTGTGATTGCTTCTATTCTGAAGAAAAATTTGTTAATTTACTGGACGTAAGATTATTATTCCTTGTATATTTTATAATTAAAGGTATTATTTTATCACCTTTTAAATCTATGAATAATTTTTGGAGAGAAATGGAAGAGATCATTATTTATATGAGTTGGTTATAAATATTTTATAACCAATTCATCTTGAAGCTATTTTTTCTTTTTTACAAAAAGCAGTGTTATCATAGGCCATATTCTTGGTAAAATTTTCATCAAGTGCTCAATGTTGATGTGTCCCGACAAACATGTAACTTGCTATGAAGAAAGGGAGCATTCCTCTTTTGTATGGATCTATCATTTGTGTACCAAATATCAGAAAATATATACTATGGTAAGTTTTCCTCCATTAAAATGAGGCACTAATCGAAGATTTTTTACATAATTTTATGAGAATCAATTTTTAGAAACTGTTTGGTTTTTAGAGTCAGTCTTGTGAAGTTATCGTATTTATTGTGAATTAAATATGGTGATTTTTAACTTTCCAGTATTGTATTTTAATTCAGATAGTTGTGTTTGCTTCTTTATTTTGTGATCAACTCTTTGTGAAACAAATGCCAATCATAGTGTTACATTGCATTAATAACTACCCAGTGAATCATGTTTTGAACTTCTTGATTTGTGGAATCAACGATTGCTAAGATTTTAAAAACAAGTGTTTTATTAAAAGGTCATGATTCATCCCCAATGTGAATGATGTACTTTCTCAGTAAAAGTTTCAACTTGTGCCTTTTCTTGCTGTCTGAGAAATCTATCAATTTGTATCCATATTGAATCCACTGCAAACAATTTTAAGCTCATTATTAAATAAATGTGTTTATTGAAGCTGTCTTTGATTATTTGAACTCAATGCTATGTGTTATAAGAAGAAAGTATCCTTTTGGTAGTCTAAGAGACCTTAATGCCTCTTTATAGTATTGCAAATTTGTCTATTTAGTGTTCATCAAGCTCTTGTACAGTCTTACTTTCTAACTTGCATTTCATATTATTTTGCTCTTTGGGTAATAACTGTATACTTGGGAGGATTTATTATTATTATTCCTCCACTAGAGTTAAAACTCCAAAAAAGGTTTTTGATTCTTAAACTGATGTGATTAATTCTTATAATATTCTGTAATATCCTCTTAGGTACTTCATTCACATTATTTAACCAAAGTCTGTTTGCTCTCTTCACTTTTGTTTTACTGGCTATCCTTTCCTCCAACTATTTTTTTTCCTCATCTCCTCATATTCACTTAGTTCAACTGCCTGTTCTTCTAGTAAAACTCATTGCCCTAATCCTACCCAAACAAATTATTTGTTACTTATTATAGTTAAAGTTATATTGTTTTGAACTTATGGATATTATTTCCATAGCTGCATTTGTAAAATTGTTAATAGCTTCATAGGTGGTGGTTCTTTTTCATTATTCAAAAAACTTGCTGTGTTTTAGGTAGATATCCCTCATCTTAGACATTCAAAGAATAACAATTTTATTTATACTTATTAAATTGATCCATAACTTGCATTAAATAATGGAAAAAGAACTTATTTTTGTCAATACATGGTCAACATTATTGATCTTGGCAGTAGTTAGGAGTACTCATTTTGCTATATGTTTCTAGTTTTGATGCCTTTGTTAGTTTGTGTTTGTTGACCCTGAGTTAATTATTAGAGTGGTTATAGTCTAAAATTTGCCCAATAGTCATTATTATTGTAAGTCAATCTATGTTTCAGTTCTAATGATTAGACATACTGTATTCCATAAAATAGCACCACCTCTCGATTTCGTGGGAACATTGCTTCTGGTTCAATTGTAATAAATAAAAAGAAGTTATTTAGTAATGATAGTGATAACCTATATGTGGCTGGAGGATTATTTGAAAATCCTTAAACGATAGCAAGTGTATAATGCTATTTATCTCTTCCCAGCAATTAAGGAAGTCACGAAGAAGATTTCATGTCAAAAGGCTCAAAGGATTTCAAGCAATTGATTTAAATTGTCTGAACAAAGAATTTAGGCTTACTAACAACCCATAATTGTATTCCTCACCTTTGAAATTTTTATCATTCGTTTGTTCTGAATAAAATCAGTTTAAAATGGTATTCGTTTAACTATAGAGCAACTATTCAATTTTCCAAAACAATATATCTGGGATAACCCGTCGCCCGCTCATTAGTTGTATTTCTTACAATCTCATCACCTACAAACAACTGCTTAGGTTTTGCTGTACTGTAATAATTGGTTTCTAATTTTAGTGGTCTTACTTAGATTGAGATTTTTCACTGGATTAGTATTTTCATTATTTTATTGTCAGACAAATGTTTAATCTTATTTCTTACGTAACGTAAAAGTCTGGCAGCAATTCAAATGCAAGTGTGCGGCGGGTCGCGGCTTCCTTGTCACTTCGCAATTCCTCCACGAGATGGCGCACAGAGTTTGTTGGCGGGTTGATTATGATCTTCACCTAGGCTTCCAAAGACGTTGGAGGGTAAGTTCTTTGTTTTCATCATGGAAATCTATTGGTTTGCTATTTCATTAACTTTCTTATTAATTTTATAATGTTATTCCTAACTTACTGAAGATTGTATTTGGATACTTAGATATTTATTGAATTTGGTCTCAGGTCTGTATAACGTTTAGCTTCTTTGTCTACATATTTCCGCAGGTTCTTCTCTCGTATCTATCAAGACAGTTGCATCGCTTCCGTGCCTCAACAAAAAGAAAGTCTACGATTACATTAATAGTATAAGATGGAAATGGGAAAACAGGTACACAGCCTGGCCAAAATGAATTCTTGGTAATACTTACAATATAGGAGTAAACCTAATAAAGTTTTATTACCAAAATATCAGTTCATAATAAGTGATAAGTAACTGTTTGAACAACTAAATCTCCTAAGTGGTTACTCTGTGATCAAATCGATCAAGTAATAATACCTGTAAACAAATGGGTTGCTTCCTGCTATTCTTAAGAAAGAAAAATCTTGATGCCTTATTTTTATTGTTGTGTGCATTGAATCATGGATTCTTCCTCATTCATATTACACTTATCAAATAAAACTACGCGCTAGAATTTTGGAAATATTCCCGTGATCAGAGGTTCATTGTAGTTAAGGTATGCTTCTGATAAAAAAAACAGTATCAGTACGTTCTATTTAGTGGCTATTTTCTTTATTTTCATTTGAAATTCAACAAATTTTAGGTTGAAAAATGCAAAATAGTTTTCGTTCGTAAAGAAGAGCTTAATGCATCATGTTTATTATGAAGATCTAGCAAAATTTGGTTTTCAATAGCTTCGAGTTATTATTTCCGTAAAGAAATTCGTTTATTACAAATTTGAGCTCATAAAACTGAAACAAAAGGAATTTAATTAATATCGACCTCTAGGAAAAGTACGTAATGATGATAATAATCAGATATAATTATTGATCATCATATTTTTTGGGATCAAAATAATACATTCGCTGCCGCTTCTGTTTGGATTATAGTTCGCATGTTATCAGCTAGGGGCGCAGCCATCGTTTCGAGAGCGGAGTTCGTAACCGTAGACCTGTGGTAGTATGTCCAGAAGGAGATAGTCGTCGCGTGGGGATAGAGGTGGTCGTTTTTCGGTTAACGTGAATTTCTAACGTGTTTGTAGCGGTAATATTCGTTTGAAATACGCTACAGAGTTTGTGATTCCTCCAAGGCGGTGAACTCCTATCTCAAGTGGTGTTTCAAGTGTGTTTTGTATAAGGAATCTTTCTGAAATTGTGGATATATCGGTTGCTGTCTGTTTCAAGTAAGGTAAGGAATGTCTTTTTCTCATGTATTCTAGAGAAGTAATCGTGTTTTAACTAGAAAGTGAAGATGATATTGATGTAGGAGATTTTGCACGAAGGTTCGTTGCATATTTGAAAATGTTTACCTGATATTCCTCGAAGTTTCTTAGTTTTCGCAAGTCTCAGTTGACAAGCCGACTGTGTCGGTGTTTTTATGTCGGGATTTATATAATTTGAAATATATTATATGTGGGAATGTATTTACTTCGAATGAAATTTCGTTTGAAATCTAAAAATACTTCAAATGAGGTATAAGGATCCTTCAAATGAAATTTAATTTGAAGTCCTTATATAATAAGTATATTTAATTAGTTACTACATGTAGTTATTGTAAAACTTAAAAGTGCTTCGACAGCAGAGGTCATTTCGCGCGTGAACCCACACCTGGAATCGAACTCTTGTCCGTTTTCACCCCAAGTCAAGCACTTTGTCCACTTGTCCATCCTGAGACTCGACATTTCGTTCGAAATAATTGTTGTTTCATTTGCTTTTCTCGATGAAGCAAATGTTGTATTTTACATTCAGTTCGTCCTCTTTTCGTAATGGTCATGGAATTTCGGTGCATCGGTTGTGTAAGGTAGACTTCAAATGTTTTGAAAAATAGGTACACCTATGGTAAACAGCTGCTCTCGGCTTCAGGTGTCCATTGACCGCTGTTAATTTCAACGGGATTCACAGCAAATCTTTCCTTAAAACTTAAGACACAATATTCTTCTGGTGAACTGCGTTATTTGCATTGAAATACTGGAGGATATCATATTTTACCCCTAAGTTGGATTTTCAAAGACGTTACTTCCTCGTAATGGACTAGAAAACTTCTCGTTTGATTTTCCTTGAAGATTTTCCTACTGATATTTTATCATTTATATGGATAATACCCAATTCCGGCATCTATTGTTACCTGGTGACATCGACGCTCGGTGGATCACAGCAACCCCAAAGCGTCGACTATTCTCGAGTTCCACCGCTGAAGTTTTTTTAATAGTTGCATTGAACAGTAATTGTACGTTTTATGCTTACATATATGCATATCTTGACAACTGAGGTAATTTGCCTCTGTATTTTTAACTGTTATTGTTAATTAACCCGTAATAATAGCAGGTAAGCGGGAATTCGATTCTTTATGTTAAAGCTTATTTTAAAGTTCGGAAAATTCTAGGCATTACATTGGGAATTGTAATTTATAGTGATACTCATCAGAGATACTTTTTAAATAATCATCACCTTACTTTTGATTAATTAATCACATTATTTATTACCTTATATGTTTTGTTTTGGTTAATGTCAGATGAGGCGTGGCCGTAACAATTTAATTGATGTTTATTCCACGTGTAATTATGTTCTTTAAGTATAATAATATTGAAATATAAATATTGAGAGTAATAAAGTAGATGATTAGAGCTCCTTACTCTCGCATTCTGGTTTTATATACTTTTTATTTACAATTCTTTTCATTACATTTCTTCGTCATGCGTAACAGCAGATGGCTGGATGAAAATACTGATAAAATCGGGAATTTTTTGACCAGGATTCTGCAGAATTAATCTACTTTATAAAGAAAATAATTTATGGAATTTCTAAATTATTGTTAATATTCAGTATTAGTCAGTGGTAGCTGTAAAGTTGTCCGGAAAATTCAGCCTTCTGATGATGCTGTACATATTGACAGATTTTTACAATCTGTATGCAACTGTGGTTAGTTTTTATGACGAAGTAATTATATATTAAGAAGGAAAATCCGTATTTAGATGACTTATTTTCATTTACAATGATGTAAGGCATATCTTTTCGGCTACAATATTTTTGGTAATTTCGAATTCTATGGAAGGTCAATTTTCGTCAAATTTATTATAAATTTCCTTAAAATTTGAACAATGCATTTCCGATTACTGCATGTTATACTGCATTTATTGCATAATTTTCACGACACAGCGCGACCTATACTGTTGAGCCGTGTGTTGTGCAGGCCAGGTGCATATACTTGGTTGATATTTTGCTACTGGTCAACTTCAAAGACGCTGGCGTATTGAAAATTCAGCCAAGCTGCTATGGCTATCGTTGAAGGTCGAATTCTTTTCTTGAATTATTATGCGCTTTTATCCTCTTTGCTCTATCTCTTGGCCCAGTCCCATTACGAATATAACCACTTCCTTGTTCTTACAAGAACTGGTTATACATCTGGATAACATCTGGCTTCTTTTTATCGATTTTTGGATCATATACGCATCGATTTAGCTTCCTTTAGTTAATCATGTCTTTAGAAAGTAAACAATTTCCGTTTTAAATCTTGACACTTATTCCTGTTTAAACTTTGGTAATCCTTGGCATCTATTTGTATATAGTAAAGTTCTCCGTGAATATGCTTGGAGATAGTGCATCCCGATAAAATATAACCTGTACAAACTCAACATATACAGACAAACACGTACATATACATACGAATTTGGAGGACCGGAAATGTGTTCTAACAGTGCGAACTCTTATCTTTCCTTTAGGTGTTATTTCCCATTATCAGAAGTTCGCGAATCCAACATCGTGCTGAATTTTGAATTATTTTGCAAATAAATCTGCCGCGAGAGAATAGGAATTCGATGAAATAATCGAAAGCGCTCTTTAGTGGGCCCAGTCTACGGTTCGTGCAACTCTTGCGTTCCGCACGACTTACCGTTGGACAAATGATCGTGCTCTTTCCGTTCCTCATAATGGAATCGGCTGCACGAATTATTATGCAATTCCGTTTCCAGGCACATTCCCTTCTTTTGGCAAAATACTCGGGTTAAACCCGCGGAAATTCCCTCAGATACAAAAGAATTATACGCATTGTCAATCTTAT
Organism: Pachydiplax longipennis; assembly: GCA_036926295.1. Classification (NCBI taxonomy): domain Eukaryota; kingdom Metazoa; phylum Arthropoda; class Insecta; order Odonata; family Libellulidae; genus Pachydiplax; species Pachydiplax longipennis. The sequence goes on along the minus strand of JAVFKF010000009.1, from coordinate 36,674,658 downwards.
CTGAGAACGTTGACATCTCAACCTTGACCGTCGGCTGATTCTTCACAGAATTTGGCAGCTTTGATGTAAGTCATAGAGCCTTTGATATTTCCAGTTTATTTCGAGGAATGATACTTCCTATTCATCATCATCATTGGGTTTTCTGCCCAGTGGCAGGTCTTCGGCTTTATTTATTTAGAATAATTCACTTCCCAATGTTTTCGCTTTGAATTCGGCATATTCTTCCTTTCATCTCATCCAAAAGCTTCGTTCTCCTTTTCCTCTCTTTAATTTTCCTTCCTACTGCTCCTTCTACTGCCATCTCCAATATGCCTTCGTGTCTTAAAAAGTGTCGAATCCAATTACTTTTCCGATTTTCATAAGGTCATTTCTATGTATGCTCTAATACTAGCTATTCGCGCAATTTTAGTTTGTCTGCGAAATATAGCTCACCGGATTTATTAAGGCCTGAGCGCGGGAGTTTTTTTTAAGGAATTATTTTTCCGCTAGGTATGAATAGAGGTAATGAAGGAAGGCTAGTGTAATGTATGCATTCTTGTAATATGTTTATTATGATGGATGTAATTGGGGTAACCTGTATCCATTAAAGACGTAATAATAATAAAATAGCAAAGGAAGCAGTCCCATTGCAAATATACCGTGTTATGCACAATTTTCTCAATTACAACTAACAATAAAGAATTCAAGATGAGGTGAGTTAGGGTGAATTCCCTCTCCATGCGATATGAACCTAGTCCAGACCATCGGCGGGTGAAATGTTTCCAGTGGAAACGCTGAGAAACCACAATAATTAAAAAATAATTGTAATATCTTCCATGATTTAAGGGTGGGGTAAAATCCGGTTGCATCCTCACAAAAATCTTCGGAGAGGGAATGAGGCAAGTAGTAACTGGAGTGTTAGGTAGTGTTTCCTTGCTGTAAATCACCGAGTTATATCCAATTCATATAAGAACTCATAAATGCAGCAATAATGTTTTAAATAAGTTTTCATTGCATTCAAAAAGTGGCCAAGGCGAATTCCAACATTCATAATCACTGGGACCGTTCACCTTATCACCCCTATGAACTAGACTGATAGTGAGACGAAAGTATATGAAAAATAAGCTATCCTCCAACCAGTACCCATGAATACGCAAAAATATTTCATTTAGAAGAAATGGCATTTGGAATAACATCCATTTTCCCCTTTGATAAATCGTGGACCGTAGCGTATGCACACGATGCGATGTTGAGGAAGTGGGGAGTTGGGCTGCATCCGTTGGCCATCTGTCGCGCCCGTTTTTTTCTCAGGGAATTTTCGAGGTGCTTTCCTTCGAGAGGCAAGGTGAGCGCATAAAAAAAGCCCTTCGTTTCATTTCGTCCCACGGCATTGTGTGTCGCTCGCGTGTGAATCGGTGAGGAAGAGGAAAAAATCTCGTTGCAAATTTTGACCGTTCTGCTATGGGATTCGGGAGCGGAGCTCGGAGCGTCGGAATGTATTCTCAGGTTATCTTTGCTGGATTTGATGATTTGTTATTAAAAATCGCATAATCATGGACTTTCGGGTCGATTACGTAGTTTGTGTGGTAATCAAATGTGCGAAAAATAAAAAAGTAAAAAATTTCTGGTATGTTAGATTATTTGGTTTCTTTTTCAATTCCTGTTAAGTTGTTGATTTTGCGTAGCGTTTGAAGCAAGTCAAAGATTACTTATATTAAGTTTTTTTTTAAATTAGATTCTCATATCCTTAAATATAAGTTCTTCTAAAGAAAAATGTAAATTCTCTACCTGTAAATATTTTAATATTTAATTTAATGGAGACATTTTGGTAGAAACGCATGTATGAAATCTTTGAAGTTTTGAATAGCGTAGATGTTACTTCTATCAGTCAGACTCAACCTTAGAGAATCTAATGTAATTTTCTATATTTAATTCTCTTAGAATGTTTTATGATGGAAAATTATTCGCAAGAACATTATGTTTTGTTGCCCTTGACCAAACGAAGAAGATGAAAATGAAATCGTTTGCTAATATGAATTGTTAGCCATCGAATTTATATCGACTTTTCGAACTTAATCTATAAGTTAACTTTGCCCTCGTTAAATGTCGTGATCTTTATGCCTCTATGCTATGCTTCGTCCAATGCCATGAAGAGACCATGTAAATCTTTACCACCGTGTATTCCATACGGGTGAATAGCGCACGCTGTTCGCACTATTCAGTCAGAAACCAATGCTGCATGTCTTCAAAATCAATCATCGCCGAATTTCTTTTCTATGCAAAAGTTTCAAGAACAAGCGGAATTCCCCCGTAAGAAATACAAGGGGCCATAAGATTTACGTGGTCTCTTCACGACGTTGGACGAAGTATAGCTCAGAGTTGAATATTTTAAGGCGGTAGTAGAGGTTAATTGTATATTCTCTGAGTAATGACAACCGTTACGGAAGTGAGATTCATCTTAATATATGCTATCAAGGTTATGCAGTGCGTGCTTCCTAGATTACCGAATCGGGTCATCGTGGTTCTTGATAGATGAGCCACGAAAACACTTTTGCCGTTGGCAGCATAACGGATTCTCCTCGTCACAGTTTACTCCGGAAAATATACGTCCCTTAACGAGCTTAGCATTTATTTTCGATTCCTTTGGTCACTTCATCAATTTATTTTTTCTTGTCGGAATTAACGGAAATGAAGATTGCAATACTGGTCTTTAGGTATTCAGGTTCCTGTTTCACACATGTTTAACCACGTTTTCTTGGTTAGTGTATCGCTTATATTCTTTCCTGAAAGATACATTTTTTAATTCGATTGATGAGATGGAATTCATAAATTATAGATTTCTTCATGAATAGATAAGTAAGATCTTCAAAAGTGTAAAATTTGGTGTATATTTCACTGGTGAAATCTGGACACCTGTTGCTTAGGTTTAGCTTTGTAAACGTATGCTGAGAGGATGGAAAGCTAGCAAGAATTACCTTTTGTTGGTATTAATGGCTATGGTAACATAAATTCCTTTATAAATGAAGAAATTTGAATGCAAATGATTTAGTTGTCAGATTGAACAGTAATGATGATGCGCTAAAGACTGATGTGAAAAATTGAAGGAAAGGAAATTTGATGTGAGTTTGTATGAAAACTTGTGTGATTTCAGTGTCCTACATTTTCAAATTATATTTTTCTATCGAAATATTTTGGAATTTTGGGAGAATTCATCGGTATTGAAAAGTCTAACATCTTTATCCTCGTTGAAAATTCCATTTTGCGAGAACCTTTTTGCCATCGGTGACTTGCCTGCCGTTGGTAACCGCATTGTCCGCCTTATTGTTCAGTAGTTAAAATCTCCGTCTCTTTTTCTGTTGAATATTTTAGCGAAGTTTTGGTGAATTCCAATACCACCAAGGAAATGAGGTTCGTTGACCCAAAACATGGACCACGTTCCTCTGGAGATCGCTCTGTCCCAAGCACAAGCGCGGGTTTCATCAGCTTCCATTCGTGCTATTTAGCAGCCGTTCTCTTTACCATGCTCTCTCTCGTACGCTAAACAGATCTTGCCCAGTTTTGGGCTCGAGGACTTGTTTGTTCGTTGATTATCAGCCGGTTATTACATTCAAGTTCGCGTTTGCAGATATCTATGGGTGCCGGCTTTACTTTCTCTGAAGTGGTCTATGACCCAGGGAAATTCCTCATCTGGAAGCACGAAAAATTCTTAAGATTTGGAATTTTACTTTGGGAAGGGTTAGGTTCCCTATTTATCTGCGAGTGAGTGGACGGTTGTAAAATTTATGCTAGTTTTTGTTGACGATAGACGGTCCACCACTGAAAATTTTTTGCACCTATAGGTAATACAGTTAAATAATCCCATTCCGGGGTATTCCGTAATCCGTTATGTTAGGATTTTTACAAAGAATTTTACAACGAAAAGCAATGATAAACTTTCAGTCTTGCTCAAAAATTTTAGAAAATACATGGAATTGATTCTCAAAGGTTTTTGCATATTTATAATTGTTTTTATGTTGAATAAGTAACTTTCTGAATGTAACTTTTCCTGATTCATCTTCTTCGCATCATGGAAACATTACACTCAATCAGTACGCGCCTTTTCATCCTTTAATTATCTTCTTAGAAGTGTTTAAAGATTAGATCTTATTTTATTTCATCTTTCGCATTTCTACCTAAAGCCTAAATCATTTTGGATCTCAGTACATGAAGTTTCTTTTCATAGCAAAAACATTGAATTGGGTGGTATTTGGTGAAATTTTTCTAGATATTTGTATGCATCTCTAGATGGTTATTTCTTATATGTACCCTTATCCGGAATGGTTGTGAAAATCTTCCAAAGAAATACCGGTTAAATAAAATAATTACGAGATCCATTATAAGCAAAGATGAATACAATAAGTTTCCGTGAGTTATACATTAATCGTATAATTTTTTCTGTCGAATCATTTTTGAAAAGTTTACGTTTCTTCAAGCATATATCTTATTTTCGACTTCGGTTCCTCAGTTGTTATATTAAATCAAGCGTTATTTACTTTTACTTCTCATGCAAGCAAATATCATGAGATCTTAGCTTTTAAATGCAAATCCTCCTTTGTATGCAGTGTCCCAACATCGAGCGTTGAAGTCTCCTAGTTTTTCAGGACGTTTCACCGTTATAAATGCCTTCAGAATAACCATGTAGTTTATGAGGATGAATTGCTCTTTATAAAACTCATGGGTGCTTTATTTTCTGGAAATGCTTTTGCTTTCCAAGTTGTGCATGGTCTCTGGCGTGCTGGGCAAAGGGCATTTTTCTTTCATCACGACTGCTTTTCGCAATTTCCTGATGGAGTATTATGGACACGTTTTTCCTATTTAGAGCTATATCCTAAATTGTTCGGGTATCAACTCTTTGGTTCATTATACATTTTCACAATAATGTGAAATGTGGGTTTTCCTTCCGAGCTCTGTAATTTTCTTACTCCACCAATCTGGGATCGTTACGTTCCCGGGAATGAAATTAATTTGTAGGTATTATCTGTCTGAGGCTTTCTATGTTGCAAGGAGCATAGTCGTTACAGTTTTTTAAAAGGGAAATAGGCTCTCACGATCGTGATTCCTCCATCTTAAAATTTCCTCAAGGTTTCTTAAAAAGGTAACGTAGTACCAATCTAAGGGATACTCTGCTTGTTGCCGGAAATAAAAATCGTCTTGGGAAACATATAACTTAATACTTTTCACTTCTTTAATTCTGTCATTGTGGATCGAAGATAATAACTGTCGTACATTATAGTAATTTTCTAATTGGAAATTAACATAAATCTGCGGAACGTGATGATTTCTGTGGTTATTTTTACGACAGAAAATGCCTCATCTTCCTTATAGAATTTTTTTGCTTTTCAGGAATGAGAAATCATTACTTTTAACAACTATAGGTTTGGTAAGAAATTATTAGATTTTTAAATGGATCTTACATGGTGTTGGTAATCGATGAAAGCGTGAAATGCGTTTACATATTTGCTGTTTCTCCCTCTGCAGATATAATTTCGTTTGCTAAATAGCCAGTAAATTGCAGAAAGCTGCCTATTATTCTTAAATGTACCTTATAGATGAAGCCATTTATAATATTATTTCTGATTAATTTTCTGAGATTAAGCATTTTCTAATGCATGATGTCTTTATTAGGCATCTTCTAATGAAGATGTTCCTTATTTTACGAGTATCAAGATAATCGCTTGTTTCTTCTATGGAAATTGTTTTTGCATTTCGCAGAGGTTTGAGCCAGAGAGGTGTTACATATTGAAGGGACCGTAAACATCTTTTTTATACTTGAATTTACTTTTCATAATTTACTCAATAATTGTTTAAGCTTTCGTATTTCAGCATCGTAGTCCACCCTCTTTTTGGACCGTTGTTAAAGGTTAATTTAGGCTGATAATCTTACTTTTTTGCGAGAGATTTTGAGCTGAAATAGTACACGAAGAAGCTTCTTTAGACTGCTAGGGAAGGAAAGAATAATCACGACCGTTCCGTATCAAGAACTACACGAAACTCGGGAAAAGGAACAACAGTCAGTAGCTTCATCTTGAGATCAATAGAGGACTGTTGCTGAATCAAGGGTTGTTACATCTTCATGCAAGATAATGGAGACCGTAACAGATTTTGAGATACTGTGCGTTTTGCTATTAGATATAAGAAGTTATTCAGCATTCAATTCCTTTGTATATGACGACTGAATTCATTCGTGTGAATGAGGTCTTAGCTCGAGCTTTTCTCTCATGATGTGCTGATGTTGGCGGAGAAAAAATGTCTGCGAAGTAAATAGAGATAAGACGCTTGCTTGAGTTTCTCGAACACTGGGTCGTGACCCTGAGAGAAAAAAAATTTTCTCGGATTTCGCGGAGTTTCTTCATCGAAATGACATAAGATTTTAATTATGCAGTCATCCTGATATTTCAGGATTTCGTAATTAAAATTAGCGTAATTATTCCGTGCTATTTATATCGACGCTTGGTTGTGATGTATAAATGGAGTGGAATTTCATTAGCTATGAAAGGGTTATTTTAAGAGTAATTTTAACTCAAAAGGTTTCAATAATTTATTTAAATTTACTGACAAAACGGAACAGAAACATATGACGAAAACATAAAGACGTCGTATGGATTTCCATAAACATCTCGCCACTCTTACTTATCTCTATCATTCTTCTTAAAACAAGCTCGTTATTGGAAATTGGTGCTTTATTCCTCCGTAAAGGATTGAAAGAAATAATGAATTAGCATGCGAGGATCATCGCCCACGTAGGCTGGTTTTAGACTTTCATGTTTACTCATCTGCTGGAGCGTGACGTTAAATCTGCACTTCATTTCTCAGTTCAATGACACTGCTATTTAAGTCGAAGGCAACATCTGCGAATCTTCGGCAACATAATTTGCAGGCGCTTCATAATAGTTTTGTTGAATTTTTTTCAATTTTCTCTCTTTATCGTAATGTTACCTACAGCAGGTGGTCGCAGGATTCTAAGTCGTGGATGTCACGTTTCTTTCGGTCAGGATGCTTTGTCAGTGTGCCTACATCTGCCATGAGAACTAAGTTAGTATACCGAGATTTCCCCATAATTCTCCTTATTTGAACTATACTGATGTACGATGTACAGCGTAGATAATGAAGGCACACTTTTAAAAATTTAATTTTAAATTAATGTTTAACAGTTGAATTAACAAACAATTTACCTGTAGATTTTGCTCACATCGTTTGATTATACTGTCGATTCTTAATTATGCATGTTTTCGAAGTCAGCTTCGTTACTATAAAATCATCCGAAGTATTAATATTCCTGTTTTTTATTGGCATTGTATTCTTAAGTTTATATCGCCCAGGAAGGGTCAAGTGCTCTTCATAGCAGAGTTTCATACACTAATTGTTTTCATTCCCCTTGTTTTTTATTCATCTTCCGTTGTGTATTCTTAAGAACTATCTCTCTTACTCTTTTCGGTTTATTCTAACGAATGTTTGCGAAAGAAATAAGTAAGGGAAAATAGGAGTGATAGCATTTAAAAGATGCTGAAGTTGATTACAGTTATGGGGAAGTTTTAGCAGCTCATCAATTCGATTTACGTTGCTATAAAACAACCGTCGCCAATCTTTTGTAGCTATGGGATCACTTAATTCATAAATTTCATTCATAACTAAATACTTAATTCTTAACCCCGCAAACCCCAAATATGAAGTTATTTTAAAAGGCGCTAACATTATGTGGAATAATTATCATAAAATTTACTTGACATTTTTATGAAATTCATGCTGTTGTTCATTTATCTGATATTTGTGACAAGAAGAGGATTCATAATATAATGAAAGTACATGAAAAATATGAAAGTTGCAAATAATGCCAACATTCCTTTATGATTCATCAAAAGCGTCTCATGAACCACCGGTCGACGACCGCCGCTCTAAAGCAGCATACTTTCGCGTGGTCTTAATTTAAAAATCCATTATTTATTTTCCATAATGGCATCCTTTCTTGTAGCTTCCATTTCACCGATTTCTCGCTCAAGGCGAGATCTCATTTTACGATTTCCTCTGGTTTTTATCATCGCTAACTTCCCATTGGCAAAGAATTACTTTCCAGTTTGGCTCTGGGAGTTGCACTGTCGCTCTTACTTTCTTGAACCTTCCTCCTTTGCCGTCGAAAGGAAAAGCAGTCGATGACCAATACGGCGTTCAATACCTTCCCTTCACCCACAGCATTCAGGATAATACCTGTTGGGATGCTCCCACGGACTCTCCGCTTTCTCCCTCGCCCACCATCACGCCTCTCTCCCAATCCCACGCCCCGTCCATATGTCCAGCGATCTCCCCTTAACAGGTTACTCGAAAGATCTTTCCCCATCTCATCCATTCGTATCAATCCGTCCCTTCGAAATGTCGTAATGACGTCTCAGATGCACCTCTAATTGTTCCTTCGCGTGTTTGGTCGCTGCTTTCGGTGACGTCTCATCTACGCAATAAAATAAGAATTACTTGGTAATTTTCCACCGAATGCATATTTCGACGACTAGTTTCGGATGGATGCCATCTTTAGGTCTCAATTCTTATTATTTCTTTAGCACAAACAGGCATTTAAGCCCACTAAGTTGTGCATTAATATAGAGAAAACACATACAACCATTCCCTAATCAGGGAAATCTGATCAGCCGGGATTGGAACCCGGGACCTTGGGGTCCGAGCGATAAGGCAGCTATTAAAAACTCAAGTTCTATTCAAGATATCGCATCAAATAAACTGCAAATGAAAATTACAATATTTTTCTCGAGACAAGTTCTTCCTCACGTGAGAAACCAAAAAGTTTTAGGCGACGTATAAATTGGACTGCATGACGAATTTTTTCTCGAGTTACGCTCTAACTAAATAATTTTTTACTAAGATAAGGTTACTCTAAAATTAATCTTATGTTACTTATATGCATTCAGATGATATAATGAGCAATTGAAGAAAAAATCAGTATTTGAAGCTGGATTGTAAAAGAGTAGTGGCTGTTTCAAAAATTTTCACGGGTGAAAACTCGGTAATACATTCAATTTTCGCTTATAACTTTGTTGTTCTTGCGATAAAAGCGTAAAATTTTCACTGTTGTGTTGGAAAAGTTATTTTAATTGAAATTTCATCATAACTTAAGTTTGAATCGGTCTATGTAAACTACGAATCCTAATTATACCCGTCCGAATCTGTAGCTCCGCGTAAAGGCGACCCGGCGCGAGGCGTTTCTCCCATAAGACAATACTAACTGGAATCTTGAAACCTAGAATAGAACGCTAACCACTCGGCCACCAATGCCGTTAATAGTAATAATTAGTCAACTTATCCCAAACTGAACCTCCCCTTTCTATAACAAACCTCTTATCTTTAGGATTGCAATTTTCTTCCCCTTCTCATGTGAAATTTTAATGACTTAAAAAATTTAGTGGCTGACTGTGAAGTTGCCCTTCAACATGAATGTGATTATAAGGACCTGAAGATGGCGTCCAGCCGAAACTAGTCGTCGAAATATTTGGAAGTGTGGAAAATTACCACGTAATTCTTATTTTATTCAATGGCTTTCCACGAAGTACGGCCAGAAATGACTGATTACATCCCATCTACGCCTCTATATTCTGAAGAAGCGCTCAAGGCAAGTTGAGGTTATGATGTTTAAGGAAATTAAGACTCTCTGCTTTGTTTAATATTGTCTCTGCTCCAGCCAAACGCTACCTGGTCAAATGTCAAAGAAGCTAGTTTTATCACGTGCTGAATTGATCCATTTCTATTCTCTTCGTGTCTATAGGCTTCTAGTATGATATGATTATCAACATCGGGTCATTTGTTCTTAGGATCAATGCCTTCATAAACTAGCAATTGAGTCAACCCGAATGAGTCCTTTGAGATGGTTATTTGATTAACTAATATTTTTGGGAAGTTAAAGATTTTTGAGGCGTTTCTTAGTTTCCGAACAGTAGATTTTAGCTTTTTTTTCTGGAAATTCACATTGTGTCGATACTAATACCGTATCCCTTCGTGTTCATTGTCTTAAAGGTATCATCCTACGTAGGCGCGGCTCCCTTTGCTCCGTTTAATTATTTCGAACATGTTTCCTCGGTCTTAACATTTTCGCAGTTTCAGCACTCCCTTAGGCTCCTCCGTTCTTAATCTAGTTTCGCTAATGAAGCCAGTGTTTTTGAAAGCGGTCCTAACTTTCTCGGTGTCCTCCGCCTTTTTCGTTTCATCCAATTATCGCGTTTTTCTGCTGCCCGAGGAAGAATCCGACGCTCCGATTTTTTTCTGACAAACACGCTTTCTCTGCAAGATTGTTTAAAGATTTGGTTCAGGAAATTTCACAGATTTGAACTTCATTTATGCCCTATAAGGGTCATTTTTATTTCACTAACCTTTTGGGCATCCACGAAAATTTGACATTCTAACGACTGCTCGGAATCATCTTAGTGATAATTTTGATAGTGAAGTATCAGTTACAATATAAGTACGAACTTATGGCTAATATAAACACCTTTTTAAACATTAGTTTTAGAAATAATGGGAGATTAAAATTTTCCGCAGTCGCCTTATCTCGGAATTGAATTGCTTGAAACAGCTTTTCTCTGACAGTGGCTCGAAAATATTTTATTTTTTATATAATTAAGAAGTTAAGTTCGGTTTGTATCAAGATACAGATTTTGTTTCAATGAAATTTATTAAAACTTATTTTATCTACTATATATTGAATTTCTATGCTAAATCAACTATTTTATTTATACTATGCATTAATATATAAATAATTAAAATCATTAATTTTTTGCCGTATATAGTTTGAAATATATCTCTGAAGGATATGCTGTCGGTTGTGACCAGTTACTGAGGCACTCAATTTCAGAATCTCAGAAATCACTGATATCTTCTCATCGCTGTACGAAACCGTCTATATACGATTTGATCAAATGAGTTTCCATCGTAATAAAAGTTAAATAAATCAAAGATATAAATTTCAGACGGTTACAAGCAAACAATCTGTAAGTATTGAAGTAGTCGTACGGAAAGATATTTATTTAAACACCAACTGCATCTAGAGTTTAATCCGTGTATACCTTTCGGTAGATTCATATGCCCCCACATTCCAAATTCAGTGCTCTCTCCTTCACTTCCTGGTGAATCGTCCCACCCCTTAGCTCATCTAACATTCTTTGTCTTGGTCTTCCCCTCTGTCTTTTCCCTAGCATTCTTCCCTCTTCAACAATCCCTCTCATCTCAATGTCTGGCCCACCCATATCCTCTGTCGATACTTGATTACTTCCATTAAAACCTTCCCTCCTCATCTCGTACATGTTGCAAATAAAATTGCCATCCACCGATTCAAAAGCAGCGCATCAAAATCTTCGCATGTCACCTAGTTTTTATATCCTGTTCGGGCGATGAGGTCGATGACAGTTGAATCAGCATCAATAGGGGTCGATGGGCTGGTAATTTGATAGCCTTTGTTCCATCCCTGAGTTTGGTGTGTGTACCTTGGCAAGTGTTCTATTCTCTTCTCCAGAAAAGTGACCGCGAATATTCGGGACCTGCCTTCTCTTGGAGTCGGGCCCTTTGGCGGTAGGTCGCCGTCTTTTTTTTTCCTTCGCTCCGCCTTCTTCGTGGGCGATGGAGAAGGACAGCCGGGGTTGTCGACCGTAATTTCTCTTCGAGAGGAGCGTTTCATTATTCTTTCTTCTTTTTCGATCTGAAACGGCGTCCGTGAAAAGAGAGGCAATCGAAGGAAATTGTTTCGGGGATATTATCCTCAGGAGACCGCAAATCTCGTAAACGGATGCTTGAAATTGTATTCAGTGCGGTCGATATGTTTTGGATGGGTGAGATACGGATTGAAACGCATTCCGTATGGTTCGGGGGAAAATTTCGTGGTGGAATGCTGCGTTGCATCACTTTCATAGTTTTGAATTGGCTCGTGGTTAGAAGTGGTATTGATTCAATTGGTGTTGGATCCGTATCCGGGTAAACCACGCTTCCCTTTCATATCGACAGCAATCAATACTTGCGGTGCTATCTTTAGTTTTATGTATTTTTGTTTCCTTTCTCACTCCTAATTTCATAATAATCTTTTATTGCTAAATGTTCCTTAGAGTTGGAAAATTCAATGATTTGTTCTGTTTAATTTTTTCGATTCATTTTGTCATCCATAACCGTCCATATATCAGTTCATTTTTGTTCCTTTATTTAAAATTTTTGATTTTCCCTGAGGAATATATAAGGGTTCCTTATGATGTTGCGCTTCTTTTATACTACTACATATACCGTTCAGTCTCTAATTCACATTTTTTCGGAAAATATTTCCACCACTACGTTCCAGAATCAGCTCCGCGTTTCTTTCCAACAAAATCTCATTGTCAGTCGAATCGAATTGACACACTCTATGAGAACACTCGGAAATTAATATCATTACCACTGCTGATCCAACTGACTGAAGTAGCCAATTGAGGAGGAGAAGTAGATATTAACTATATTGATTCGTGCTAATTTTAGCGATAAAAGACGTTTGAGAATAATCGATGGTGTCTTAGTGTCATAACGGTTGTTAAATCATGTCAATTCAAAACAAGTTGAAATATTGACTAAGCAAATCGGAGAGTTCTTACAACTAATCAATAGAGTCTCGGAGTAATAAGGCTTGGAAATCATGTCAATTCAGAACAAGTTGAAATATTTCCGAAGCTAATCGGAGAGTTCTTACAACCAAATCATTGGTCTCTGTCTCTCGCCAATCGTTTACAACTTCCACGCTGTCGTGAAGGGATAATTCTCAGGAAAACATCGACAACGCCGGTGTTTCGCTGTGAATCTCATTGCGATCAGATTCACCTTGGTCGGATGTGTGTGGTCTGGCTGTGTAAGTAGATGGTCGACGGAGGATGAGGTTTTTGTCGGTGTGCCTTCGACCGGACCCTTGTGGTCGAAGGAGAGCTGCAACCGTAGGAGTCTGCCAAGGTGATGCCGTGGGTGAAGGGGAACTAGATATCGCTTATGTTATGAAGGCGTCCATTTTATGCATGTATCCGTCCGATGCCATTCTGTCCGCCTCTGTCGTTGGCATGAATCTCGGGATGTATTATTCATCTCCAGATGGTGAGAAATACGCAGCTCTCAGTTGGAACTTGTGGTGGAAGAACGTTCCTCCTTACTTTGGAGTCGCCGGAATTGAAGTTAACTGAGAGTTTTCACGCGTATTATTCGCGAAAAGGAGTAATACACCGTATTCATCTGTTGTTCATGCGGGATTTTATTGTTTCATTAACTTATCAGAAGGGAGATTCATTTTTACGTTTTCCCAGGAAGAAGATAATGTTGATGAATAAGGAAATTAAAAAAGAAGTTCATCAATAACAGGACGGTTCGATTTATATTTTATGAAGTCTAGAGATTCAAAAATGGTATATATTTTAGGTAAATTTTAATCTCCTGAATTTCCGGCTCTATTTATTTCTAACTAAATTTTAATCCATATTATATATCTTGTATATTCTGACAAGAGTTGAATGGAAGATGGAATTTTGTAGTCTAATTTTAGCGCAAATGAGTCCTTTTTATTGTATTTTATTTTCACCTAAAGTGACATCGATCTTCATTTCGCGCGGATTCGCATTGTTTTCTTCAAAATATATCTTTTGGTATTCAGTGTTTGCAAAATTTTACACAACAGCATCCAAATACATACAATTTATTTCCATTTTAGTTGGGCATTGATTTTTCATGATCATTTAAGTTTTATTTACAAATATAGAAAATGAACGCAAGTCTATAACTACTTAAGCTCTACTCAGCTCATATACTATTCAGGATATATTAAAATTCAAGATCTTCGTTCTTCCCACCCTGTATATTATTTAATCCTCGTGGTGCGCAAGTATTTAAATAACTTCTCATTATACCAATTTTTCGTTTTTCAAATGTGTATCAGCAACTGCTGGTTTTCTAGCTGGATATTAATATCTCTGAAATTGAACAATCATCGTTGCTTTGGTTCATGTAGCGTGAGACATTCTCGTCTTGGACTAAACGTTGGACATGCTGCAGAGAATCGCAAGAATAAGACTTGACCTTTGCACTTACCATCTACTACGATGGCGTAAAATTTACCATTGAATCGGGAAGACACACAATAGATTTCCTCGTTCAGGATCTCATTCTCGCATATTAAAATTGCAACGCTAGTCAAACGTATTTTTCTAGGAATACGAGGAGAGCTGTACAAATCAAATCTTACTGCGCATTAACGCACAAGGATGTGCGAAACTGATATGTTATCGGCCACTTTTTTCACTTCCCTTCTCTGATTATTGGTGGTATGTTCGCTGCCTATTTTTTGAATCGTTTATTCGTTTCCACATCCTGCCTATTAATACCTTATGTTTCTTAGAAAGTCGACAGTAGTTATCACGATCGGATCGCGATAATTGCCGTCCCTCCGATAGTTTTAATTTTGAATGTTTATCGGCTTTGGAAAGTGGTTCAGGAACATTAAAAGTGCAAATCGTTTTGTCAGGAGAAATTGTGACCCGAAAATTGGCGATTCAGCCCATGAATCACCTGATTCCGGCGGAGGGACTTCGTGGATTGACTTCTGTTGCGGAAGGTTTGCTTTTTTTGTGGGTCGCAGCCGATCGAATATTAAAACATCGAAGGGAACGTATTAGGAACGGTTTAAGTCGAGGGATTTTTCTCCGTGGGAGCGATTAGCAATTTATAGATTATTGGGGCGTCCGTCTGATTTTCTACCATTAGAAAGTCTGTCGGGTCGATGAATGTGAAGAAGTCGTAAGTGATGCTCACAGGTGAAAATTCGATTTTAGCTGGTTCTCACGTGCGAGAATTTTTTATTTTTGGGAAATTGGCTTAAAGTGATCGTCAAAATAATGGATTAACGACATGATGATTGTTTTATTACTACTCTCCAGGCCTTTCTTTTCCATAATAATCACTTAATTCACAACCTTCAAATCAACGGGTTTTACCTTTTATAATTCTACATATTCATTCTATTGCATTGTAGCCCATTCATCAGTTACCTGATCATTTTATTTTCATTATCGTTCTAGAACACCATGTCTCCATTGCTTCCAATCTTCTTTTCTCTGCTACTTTAAGAGTCCGTGTTTCATGTCCATACAAAAGAGCACTCCATACAAGCAGTTTCTTGTTACCGGAGCTTGTATAATTTGCTTTCAAAGTATTTTCAGTAAATATCCAACGTAATTCAGAATTGCAAAGTTATATTTTTAAGTACCCTTTTAATACAAGTTTGGAAGTGAATTTTCGATTATAAAACAGCCAGGTATGTGTTTTATGGTAATGGAAAGTTTCCAAAGTATACCCGTTGTTAATTCTAGATCAATAATTTGATTCCTAACAGCTGTTTGATGCCCGTGACGATTGCTCCTTGTTCCTTACATAAACATTGGTCGAATAATCACCATATGTCTGATTTATTGTCAAATTTATCATTCTGACAATTTATTTTGTCTCCATAATGTTGTATGAAATCAGATCAGTAAACTTATGATTGACGTTTCTTTTGAATAGTCCACCGCATCGTCGTTCCTGTTGGCCTACATCTTTTAGGGATGAAAAGTCAGGTTAGAATAGTTGAGATTTTTTATGGCTAAATATGGGCGTAACTTAGAACCGGTTGGTAGGGCATTACCTCAGTGACAGAAGACGCTTCCAACCGTTGCTTGGCAGGTTAGAATCTAGGTTTTCAGACGATGCTCCCCCGAATTTTCTCAGTGGGACGATTCATTAGCAGTATGACAAAAAGCACTTCCTTAGTTAAGGAAGGTTCGGTTTTTGCGACCTCCTGGGTTGTTTATCCCACCATATCTTCTACGCTCATGGTCAGATTTGCAGATATACATTATGCTTTCATTATATGAACAGATCACTGGTAAGACTAAAGCATGTCTAACTCGGGCGGTAAAAATATCATTTTGATTGCTTCGATTGAGAAAGAAAATCGTCAGAAGAAGTGAATCCAATAGAAAAGCATGTTAATTAAAAGAAATTAAGTATGTTAAATGTTCTTGGTGTCTCAGTAATTATATCTGTTGCTGATATAGGAGATCGTATCGAAGACTTGTGCGAAGAGGATAAATTCTTGTAAAGGAGAATAACTTACCATGTGCTTATGCTAGAGAAACTAAAGAATTGGTTTGAATGGTATGCTCTTAGACGATAATTTTTTACAAATATTTCTTCGTGATGTTTTATGTATGCTACAAAGTGTCACTTGGGGATGTCAAGTACAGAATTAGATAATTAAAAAATGTTGCTATGTCGGTGAAACTGTGATTAATAATAAGAAATGTTATTTTTCGTCTATTGAGCATTGAATGTTTTTGAAAGCTTTAAGAATAAATGAAATTAAAGAGAGGAATAGAGAGAAAAGATATATATATATATTTTGGATAAAAGGAATCGCAAGTGGAACTTGAGAAAGAGTATCCTTACAGGAAAGCATTTACTAAGAAGGGGTCCTTGCTTACTTGTAGAAATGTGTTATATCTTGGCAGTATTTTATGTTTGGGATAAGTAACCTGTGTCAGTAAAGTCCCTCGCAGTGGCTGTGAGACAAAGTAAATGAAGGATACGTTCCTATCTATCCTGCCCATGAAACGAATGAAAATTATTCTATTATTCATGATGTGGTAAAAGAAGAGGAAACATTGAAAACCGCATCCGCTAACGGAAATTTCGACTTAAGAATGTGATTCCGGAACGAATCTTCTTAGCTAGCCGAGGAATACTATTTATAATTTAATTATATAATTGGATAACTTCTTGCTAACTCTTCCTTCTGTCTGTTCCTTTCTTTCTTAATTATTTTTTTTATATTTAATTATTTTGTATTTATTTCCTTTTTTGATGTTTTTGTTATACGTGGGTGGTCTGAGAAGTTTCCGACCCCAGATTTTTCAGAAATCTTCAGAATATTTTCAGAAAACATGTCGAGAAATGGCGAAATGTCAGAAACTTTTCAGACCACCCATGTATTGTCACTCTAAATTGGCTGTAAAGCTGTATGCGATAAATTGGCAAATAAATAAATTAATTAAAAAGAGATCACCACGATGATTTTCAAGTGACATTTTGATAAAATATTCTTGGCTTATTGTTGGTTATTATTGGCCCCCCTTGAAGGATTCCATATTTTTGTCATTTTGCAGTCCCCACTCGTCAATTTAAGGGCAATTCCTCCAGCGTTACGCGGCGGCTCGGTCATCGAGACCCCATTTGCTCGCATTTGGCGAATCGGACGACCCGTCCATGACCCGCTTCCGGTTTCTGCGACGACGGAAGACTCCTTTTTCTTCCAATCGTCTCCTTTAATTCCAATCCCTTATTCACCGACCGGACGACCCAAATAGAATCAGCCCGTTTAAGTCGCGGGCATCATCGAGGAAAAAAACGGCGTCGAACGTGGCGGGGGAGGTTCTCTCTGTGCAAGTCGTGGAACTCGTTCTTCGCTAAATATGCCGAGGAGAGAAAGAGCAAGGAGGGATGAGGGACCAACTGGTCGGAGACGTCTTTCAGAGCAACCGTGTCCCATATAAGTTGCGGCCGTGCGCGTGCCTTCAGGGTGGAGATGTGCCCGAGAGTCGTCGCAGGATATGACCATATAATGGCAAAAAATGTCGCAGTTTTAAGGCCTCGGATCCTGTTTCACTTTGCCGCCCGATTCATTATGTAGACCAATCGAGTTGTGTTGGGTGGTGTGCGGATTTTTTTATTCGTGGATTCCTCGGCGCAGACTGGTTATGAATGTTTTAGCTGTATGTTACAGTGATTTTTTTCTGTCATCCCTCTTGCTTAGATTATCGCGGTCTCTGAACGGAATGTTCGGTTTTTAATTGGAGAACGTAGAGTAAGATGATGGATTGCAATTTTTTCTCTCGTCAGTCCTGAGGTCGTATTCACTTTGCGTCTTTGGAGTGTATGGCTTCATAATGAATACATCCTGCTTAATAATTTTGGTGTACTGATTATTACATAGAGGTACATTCTGGTTTATGATAATGTAATTGCTCTGCAAAGGAATTGAGCTCTCTATGCGTCCTTGTTTGAAGGAAACATTATCGTTGTGTTTTTAATATCTGTTGTTTTTAGTATGAGAAATATCATCTCTGTATTATATCGGAAGATAATTGATTTATTCAGCTCGAATACAGTAATATTTTTTAATGTTACAGCTTAATTATTTTAGCTTTATTACTACTTTATTTTATTACTTTGTCATTTGACCATAAATTTTAGTCTTATTTAACATATATGACTGAATAATTAATCATTACAGAATAACAAGTGGGCATTTTAATTATTTAACCTCATTTCGCATATCTTGAAAAAGGCAGCGATGTGTAAGAAGATATCAAAGTAATCCAGTCTTTTTTAACTGTTTGTATTCTTAATTTCTACGCACTCTTTTATAAATACCAAGAAGATTGCCTCTTTGATATATTAAGAAGATTAATAAGTTTAAATCATCAAAGTTAAATAGGCAAATCAATCGCTAATTCAAAAATATTATTTTAAGTGCCTACTTTTGTATCTTTTCTTAGTTCTTCAGTCGTCCTTATCAGTATCCTTAACAGAGATGTATTAAATTTGCCTAAAAATGTTTGTCGGATAAAGGCTGTAATTTTAGCCTTCTACTCTCGATGTTATAATGATGTAAAAAAATCGCTTCGTATGATTTTACTCTTCCGCGTTAACTTATTGGAGCACCTTACTTATTTGTTTATCGGCAATAGCTCACATCATTAGAAATTTATCTTTAGAAAATTAGAGGAGTCCAATTAAAGTGTCCTGCAATGAATTTCCTCTTTCTTAATCCTCTTCCTCGTAAAGAAGCATCTAATTTAAATGCAATAGAAGCGCGTGCATTTCCCTTTAGATAAGACCTTTGTTCTCTATCCCCTCTTACTCTCAAGTGTGACCAGAAGGCAAAGAGGGTTACGCGTACTTTTCGCCGCGATCGTGGTTTCTTTTTCAAAGCATTCTTTCCTAGATGATTAGTAGACTTTTAGTTCGTGGATAATGCATAAACGATCGTTACGATCTCTTTTCTACAGTAGGAGGAATCCAGGTCGTTACGTCGTCTTATAGCGGAATTACGAATGATGCGTAATCGCAGAGACTCAAAGGCTGTTGCAATAGTTTTGATACAAGGAATTGCTATTCGGGATTTGGTAATTGGTTTTGTAATGCCGCGTCAATGAAGACACCTCTGTCGTGCTACTGTTGTGATATAATCAACGTATTCGGTAATTGCGTCTCAACTTGTTATAATTTACCGATGTTTGCGGAATTCTGGAAAGGATAAAGTCTTTAATTTCGCTAGAACGAATTTTTCGGTTTGATTTAATGATCGGTTGGTATTTTATTTTGTTTTTTTAATTTAATTAATTTGTCCCTGAAAAATAGAGAATATAATAAATTTACAACATATTTCATCATAAATTATGAAAGAAGTTTTCGATGAAACTGACCTTTATCTTGTACAAAGTATTGAGCCAAATATCTCTTGCTAGGCTATTGATTTTCTGAAATAAACAATATTCAAATACTAGGGATGGGCCCTCAATCCCTAAAGTGCTGGAAGAAGTCTACATTTAGAGACTTTAGGCGTGATTTATAGAGATGCTCCATGCTATTACAATCCCATCATATCATTATTCGCTTTATGGGATTCAGATTTTTCGTAATGTTATAATTAAAAATATGATTTTGATAGAAATTACGACTTAGTTAGAAAATGTGATTTTATCAGAAAAATCGTTAATATCGTTTATAAAATATTTTAGATATAATTATGAACGTGTGTTTCTTTGAGAAATAAATTAAGTATGAACTAATAAATGAAGTATGAATTAAGTATGAATAAAAGTATGAACTAAAAAAGCATGTAGCCCAACACGATGAATCTGACATTTTAGAGGGGAATTGAAGCCATCCGCCATTCAATGTTAATTTTTTGTAACTCATGACGTATTAGCACATCGCATAGCTGTGTAAATAAGCGAATTAGGAATTCTAGTAAGAAAAAAGGAGAAAATAATTGCAAATCGTGTACGCCAATCGAGTCTATTTCCCTACTATGCATAGTCTCTCGAAGTGAAATGAATTTTAAGTTATTTCCGTGCTATTTTACGATCGCGGTCAGAGTACGGTATATTTGGAAGCAGGTTTACGGTAATTTCCCCATCTTTTATTAAGTTCGACGACAGGTGCTCATAAATTCCCATTGCGTTCGAGGAACTATTTAGTCTACTCCGATTGCATTTTCCTCGATGGAATCCTGCTGCTTATTCCTCCTCTTTGAGTCTAAATGCGTCTTGCGCTCTTCAGGCGAAACCGGCATCGTAATTGCTTTCCGGGAAATCCGGGACAGTGGCACGCAAGCTCTGAGAGATTTCTCGCACGTACATTTACTTTTCGAATCTTTTACCTTCATTTTTGGGAAGTCTCTATCTGATCGAACTTTGACTGCTGGAATGAAATTCTTTCGAAGGAGACGAAATCCTATATTTGTGTTGTCTTTTTTAGGGGATTGTAAATACAGGTTATCATCAGATGCTAACGGTTTTCATTTCGTAATCTTTAAGTCCTTATCGCGTGGTACAGCTTAGGTAAATATTGACGAGGTCAATTGGAAAGGTTACATCCACTAACGGTCCGGAGGTCTTTATTTTTTTATTCGTTGATCTTTCGTTCTGATGGATCATTTTAGTCGTAATCCGCCTGTTTGAAGAGGAAAACTTCATGTCGCACAATGAATTAATTGCTTGTTCCATTGTAGTTATTTTACTTTAAGATCTCCGTTGAAAGCATTTTTAGTCATCTTAATTGTAAAAAAAGAACCCAAGGAGTTTCTTATTGTGGTACTCTATTAAGATATACTTTCCATTAATTAATTTAAATGAAACTTATCGCCAAAGAGTCGTCTTTGCGTATGTTCTATTTTTAAAAGGTAATAAAATAATTCGCGAATTACAAAAGGTACTTTTAATATTACTAAGAAATGTTGCAATATTTTTATGGAGCGTCAAAGATACTCACTATTAGGAAGGCTTTGGATATCATTAGAGGATCAGCCTCTAAGTTAATGACTTACTTAAGTAATACGGAAAATTAAAGAAATGTTGGGTCTTCCCGCGATTAATTCTTGAATCTGTTTCCCTTTCCATCGCTAAATAAAGTTAGGTTTTATGTAGCTTTATCATCCAATATTGATCATTTTAATAATTTTCTTTCCCATTGTACTCCTAAATTCAGTGTCTTAAATTGAGGAAGTAATTTGTCAATTGGGAATAATAGTAAAGCAGTAAGGCATATATACTTGCTCCTCCAACACGTGACACTTGTTTCTAGACGTAGTTCCGGGTGTCTCCGAGCATACGCATGGAGTACGACCCGATGTGCGTCGCAACGGAATGGTACTGCGCGCAGATTTTCGCTTGCCAATGCTCCTGGCTGCTAGTTACTTCTTCTGGCCGTGATTGTGCGCTGACCTTGAGGGCCTTTATGAATACCAAATTACTCGATCAGCAATCTAGACCTAATGAAAGACGCATGATGTTCCGCTGGAAGTGCAGAGCCTGTCTCGCATCACGTGTGCTTATTTTCCGTGCATCTTTCTCGAGGTTACAGCACCCTTGTTCTTCAATGGAAGGACCGAGTCTCGGGTCTCACTTCCGCTCGCTGCGTAAGGATTTTTGGCGCCCCATTGTTTGTTTTGAATGACGCACTACTTATCTCGGGTCGTAGGTGATCAGGGCCCATATTCTATAACGCCAAACCAGTCGGTACGGTAGCCATCTAGTTGGTAGTGACGTCAAAAAAATTGAAGGGAGTTATCCATGTGATTCTGTAAGCAGTCGGTCGGTACTCCAGCGAGCCCCAGTCGGTAAATTTTACCGACAGGCTTTAGCTGCCGATAACTCAGAGGGCCAGTCGATAAGCAGACGAAATGCTTTGGCAACCGCATGCTTATTTCGGTTTACTGTGGAAAATTTACCAATTTAAAGCTCGTAAATGCAAAATAATCAATCTGCCATGAAAAGAACGCAGTACAGACAGTGATAATACCTCTTATAAAGATTAATAACTTTACCACGAGAATAAGAAATTACGAAGTGAATACATGCTCTTTTGTTCTACAACTCATCCGAGCTCTTCGTACTTTCAGTTCGTTATTTACGTATAATTTTCAGCACCTTTGGCGTATCGTAACTTTAATAATATAATTGCCAGTTGGGAGAGAATTCTTTATTACCTGTAGTGAAGTATATTTAGTGTCGTTTAGAAATATAATTTCGTTCGAAGAGGTCAAAATTGAGTCACGAGAATTTATGTAATCTTACTTTCTCATATGTATAGCTATAAGGATTTCTTAAATGGACAATTATGATGTAATATTTTCAATTTACTAACGTGTCATTTTCCGTGATTCTATCTCCTAATGCAAGTTACTTTATTCAGTTGTACATGCAGACGTGGGAGGATTTCACTTCTACAGCAGATTCAAATATGCACAAATAAATTTATTTAGCAGAAAGTAGCTACACTTACACTATACTACACTTATTGATATGAAGACACTAGTATTAAAAATAATGAGAACATAATAGTGTGAGCGCATGCACTTATCATGAATAGTGTAATTTTGAAAAGTAGTTACATCATCATTCAGTGCTTGATATAATTGTAACACAGTATGTTATTAAACGTCACTGTAACACTTAACAGAAATCTTACTAAATGACCTGTTGAAAACGCAGGAAGTTTGTGTCGTACAATGTATTTCGTATTAGTTTCACATTGAAATTATTAACTTTCGTCTGCTGCCATCCCTTAATGATGTGATCCACCAAATGGTTTCCTCACATTAATATTTTTTATTCTTTCATAACACAAAACCATCTTATAGAAGAAAAATTTCCTTCAGCATGCAGATGTCACAATTGATAATCCCTTTACCATAATAAGGCGCTTTTAAGATCACGTATTCACCATTCAAAATGTGAAGAAAAAACTTCAAAAAAGGATTTCTAAACTACTGTCACTATGCTTGTCCAATCAAACATCTCTTATAATACTTTTCCACTCCAAACCTTTCACATTAGAGCTTGTTTTATTAACACATTTACATCTTTAGCTCAATTGTTCCGCAAAACATATAACAGAAAGCTGAATTGAGCTATGCAGAATGTAATAAATGTGGAGAAAAGACTACTATTGATTAAGTTATTAGACCCTGAAAATATAATATAATTTCATTTCCTAAATTAGCTTTATTTCGCACATCCTCATTAAATAACACGTTACTTCTCATGGATACTAGCAGTAGAGATTATGCACCGTGTTTACATCGCTCTTACTCGCGGTTGGCGGAGACGAAGCTTGTGACCTCCTCCTTCGGAAATGTTCGGAAAACTTCCCGTCCATTGGCTTGGGTACTATATCGCCACCGACAAGCTTATAGAATCTCAAATACCGACCGAGTCGGTAATTTAGATCCAGTTGGTACGGTATGGCGCACTATCGGTGTGGTTAAAACAGAAACCAGTCGGTACGCTACCGACTAGATATAGAATATGGGCCCAGAACGGATAGAAGCGTCCATTCGTCTGCGAAGGGAATTAAAGAAGAAGAAACAAACTGTGAAAGAGGGCTTCAGAGCGGAAACCAAAGAAAAACAAACTGCAGGACTGCGTTGCAAAGATGGAAGTGAAACTCTGCAGTATCCTCAGTTTTATCTCTTCAATGAATTCGGTGCCGATTTTGAATTCGTAAACCATTGCGGCGCAGTAGTTAGGGTGATAGCGCTTCAAACCCAAGGTCCCTAGTTCGAGTCCCGGCAAGTTATGAAAATCATGATGAGAAGTCTTTGTGAGAGATTGAGACTAATAGTTTCCTCTTTTATGTAATCAATAATACACGAGAAGAAGTGTTGTTATATAAAACCTAAGAGATTCTTTAGAAAAAGTTTTCCACTGCAGGGAAACGCCCACTGAGGTGGGTTTGGAATACCTGCGTAGACTGACTAACAGAATGAGCTAATAATCGACATTAATTATTGCGATGTGTGAACTTTTTTATGAATTCAAATTTCCATGTATCGAATGCCTCGGATGCCTTTTACGAAACCAAAGTTGCCAAAATTTCGTTTTTCATCCAAACTCTCAATCGTCTAATCTTGTGAATCAACTGTTGACTCGTTTATCAATTCCTCGTGGTTATATTTTCATATTTAAGACCATATTACCAGATTATATGAATATTTTGTTTTTATCCGTTCATCGTGTATAGAACTTTTTCTTTGTTTAATATCGTACAATTAAGAAGACCACGAGTAATCGACGTTTAGTAAAATTAGCTGCTGAGCTAATACACTTTGTATACGATACTTGTTTGCATACAGTAATTAATAATATTTGTAATACCGTACTTAATACCTCTCCATTTGTTTGCTGACGACGCTATTTATATTTGTCATGAGTGCACTCATTTTAAGTATAATATCAGGACATTCATCATATTTATTTTTTATAATTTTCGTTTATTTCGATATTTTTATATAATTTTCGTTTAAATATATATCCTCACTTCCATTGTATTCGGAAGCAGTGAATCGAAAACTGTCTCAAGAAAAAGACAGGATCTCTACGGCAGTCAGGCACCGATGACCTACGATATTTCCGCCCCTC
Organism: Pachydiplax longipennis; assembly: GCA_036926295.1. Classification (NCBI taxonomy): domain Eukaryota; kingdom Metazoa; phylum Arthropoda; class Insecta; order Odonata; family Libellulidae; genus Pachydiplax; species Pachydiplax longipennis. The sequence continues at coordinate 36,649,918 of JAVFKF010000009.1, read as the reverse complement.
ACCTATTATCCTTCCTCAACTAACCGTAGGTGTTGATTCGCGCCTTCTTTTCCCTCTTAAATACGGATGTCCGTGTTAAACGTGCACTCGTGACAGCGTGACCGACCACGTAATTTCCTTCGCTCGGCAATCGTGAAACCTCTCCCACACGTGGTGGAAGCATCATGCTCGCGCATTCCTCGAGGGCACTGGAACATATGGTGATGACATTCGATTAGCAATTCCTCGCCAACCCATTTGCAGTCCATCCGCTGCCCATTGAAGTCTCCCGTCATCGGGTCTTCGTCCGCGCCTTCCTGTTCGCCTCTTCCTCATCTTATCCTTCATCACTCATTCATCCTTCAACTCGCTTACGAAAGATTTCGCACCGTGCGGGGTCAAAATTTTCACACCTCTGATATCCGCGAAAGCGTGTTACCTCTAATTTTCTTTACGTACGTTTAGAGCGGAGAAAGTCTTCTTTCGGCTTAAAAGATCTGCTCTGGAGATTAGAGGGAGAAACATTGGAACCAGCGTTATACATAAGCGGCTGATTCTTATTTTTCGACGGGAAATTCGGAATTATTCACTTATGAGGTAATATGCCAGGCTGATGTATATTTTCGCTACATGCTTTTGGTATCGGTTGTAACTTTGTCCCTGTCTTGAAGACGGAGAAAACTCTAATGTTGATAGCTTGCAATTCAATTTCTAACACTTTTCTTTTAAACTGGGTGATACAATCGATGACTTAAGCGAAGGTAGTAACAGTGGTTCAAACTCGTTAGCGGAGCAATGCTACGAGCTGACCAATCTCACTTCTCGAGTTTACCTATAGAATCATCTTTGTAGAGGTGTAATTTGAATGAACGTACGGGTTATTTTTAGGCATCTGTTGCATTCTTCCGAAATGTTACTCATTCTCATTAGCACCATCTATACATCACTCTTATATTCTCGTATATAAGATATTGTCAATGTTGAAATCGGTATAAGCGTTCGAAAATGAGGATATGTTTCATTCTCTTTGCATCCGAAGCGTACACTCTGACTTTAAAAGTCTTATCTGTACAGTTTAAGTTTAAATTATTTAAAAGATTTTATTATTTATTCGCTAAAATATCCTTTAATGTGTGTCCATTGGTGGCGTACATTAGGAATCATAAGATTGGGAATTCGTTTGGCAATGTGATGCTTAGGATTTCCCGACTGTTTTTCTAATATTTATTTTCCATTACTGTGGCTTAGACTCTTTAAGTTATTCAATATTGAAAAAAGAAGTGAATATTATTATATTTATATCTTGATTGCAAGACATTGTGGTCGTTATGTCACGAATCGACGTTGGGATGTGTAACTTCTTTAACACATACCTGAGGATGTTTGGAATGTTCTCATTCTTGGTTTAAATTAGCCTTATCTATTTAATCATTTATTGAATGTTAATTTTTAGGATTCGAAGTTCATATTCCTCAGGAATCGCTAATTAATTCTGAAACCAAACACTTCCACAGTCGTTCATGCAAAAGAAATAAATATTAGCTAATTTTCGCGGGTATCTGCCTGATCGAAATTTCTCTTTTCTTATCGCTAATCATTAGATTAAATATGCCGTTCGTTCTACGTTATCAGGTATGACACAACGAAGTAAGTAAATTACACAAACAGCTTTACTTAAAACTTGATATTTTACAAGTTTGGCAGGTGAAACCAAGGATCGGACTGGCGTTAGTGTTAAGCCGCGTTTCTCTCGAGATGATATCAACTGTCCTATTATTCCCTCGATCGCTTTCCCAAAAAGGCAATGTTTAAGCAGTCACCAAGAAATCTTTGGCATGGGATTATATAGGCGGGACGAAACACTGTCTTCTCTGTTGCTTTTTTAATCTCCTCCTTCCGCTGCTGAAAGTGAAGGGCGGTTTCTCGCGTCGTGATGGAAAAGTTGGATTTCTTGCATTGGCGCAGCGCTTCGGGGTGAGGTATTTGAAAGGCAAGGAAATTGAATTAGAAACGGCCGATTGATCGTTTTTATAGCCTCATTCTTTCAGATATCGCTCACGTTTTATAGTGCGAATGCAACTGCGCAGACTTTGGATATCGCAGCTGCATCGTGTCCATTGTATTCTATCGTTAAAGATTGCGATCTCCGTCCTATGAAATTCATTTCCTTTATGTCCTTTAGAAGTGATCTATGCTACAAACATTTTCAGATTGACTTTTCGAAATGATGTTTACGTTTACTGGAAATAATGGTGGAATTTATATTAATACCTCATGTTCGCTGATTTTTTTAATCCTGATGCATTTCTTCGGATTAACAGCATTGCAGTCTGGCTCATTTAATGTTGCCAGTACGTAGGGCGACTGTTGAGTGACTTATTAATGTTAAATCTGGATATTTTTGATTTATGATGTTTGTACTAAGACTCCTGACCATAGCTAACGAGGGTTTTTATTGCTAAATCATTATAAATATAATAAAAATCAGGTGCTTGCTCTTCTGCAGATTCATAGTGAGAATTATGACAAAGATCGAGTTGTTATAGAAAAAGTAATGTATTTCGTTTCATCCAGCCGATGTAATAACTCAATTTTTGTTTTGAATGAAGTGAATTTTTCTATTTTTCTAAATTTTTATGAATGAGTTACATACATCCATAAAAGGACGAAATTGAGTTTTGTATGTTCCAAGTGACGCTCAAACCGTTAATTAATACGCTTTAACTTGAAGCACCCCGTTATTTAAGTACAGCACCTCTTCTGTAATGCAAATATTCATTAATAAATGCAAGGAATGTAGGAATCGATCGTTTAATTGTCTTCAAAAGCATTATGAAGGAGCTCTTTCTCGGTATTTTTACCGTAACGTATGCTCACGTGCAAACAAGAGGTGGTGGTGAGAATCATATTGTTTATTTGACATTTGACTGACCTTTTACTCGGAAAGGTTCCCTCATGTAATTCCTGGAAGCCATTAAGTCACCAATATTCCCAAGCTGCCGTGTGCGGAAATCTCTCTCGCAAATCCTTTGTATTTTCTCTTCTTCCCTGTGTAACTTTCGTCTCCCATACGGATTACTCCCTGAATATAATTTTTCCCTTATCCGTAATTTGTAATCAGCGTAATCGTTTCCTTCTCTCCGAGTTCCTTCATGCATCCTATATACGATGTCATAATGAAGAGATCCTCGTGGTTATGTGATCGATTGCATTTTGAGTTAGCTTACCCATCTGTCATCCTGCATTCCTTCATAAAATAGAGCTTATAAGAATAGAGTAATCGCGAGTTGATCACGGAAATGCGCATGCGTAAGAATTTATGCCCATGGAAATCCTTGATTTTGTTTTATACCCTTCGAATGCTATAATTAAACCCTCTCCCGTAGAGAATTCATTGCTTTCTCTCTCGGTTGGAGCAGTTCATTCCTAATTTAGTTTCCTTCCCTTTGATGCAACTGTAAAACAGTCGGTTAATGGTAGTTTAGAGTGTACTTTCTCATTTAAAATATGTACGACGACATTACCGTGAAAGATGCTCAGAATGTAAACCAAATACGTAAGAGAAACTTAATTATGAAATGTGCATTTATATTTATAATGTACGGAAGTATTCAGTCACCACACCACGGATTATCCTAACTAATATTTCTATGATTTCAATGCGACTTGTTTAGCTACTGATGACCATAGGTTATCGATTATTGATTTCGATATTTTTACAACAAATATCTCAGTGTATCGTGTCAAGTTGATTTGAATGTATGTACGATAATAACATTGACTGATTTTATCACTGATGACTTTTGTCATTGAATTAATTTTTTCTACATGACATTAATTACGTCCGCATACATTCTAGTTGTTATTTTACTATCCTAGCGAGATTAAGGCATCGAACATTAACCTCCGAAGTCGTTACATAGTAGTTTATAACTTAGAGCAAGAGCAATCGAATAGCAATGAAATTACTTTACACTAGCAGCTGCTTGTAATCTAACAACTAGAATTATTAACAAAACAAATAATTGAGTTATAATTTAATGAAAATTATGTACAAACCCAAAGCATTAATATAATTAAATAATTCTAGCGATACCTAATGGAACTTATCCTTGTTTTACTTCATTTGATATATCAAAACTTTTATTAGTTTAAATATTGCAATATAACTAAAATTTTGCTGTGACTAGCCTTGTTTGCGCTAAAAAGTCATTTTAATTGTGTACTCAAGAATTTTCTGTCAATTTTAACTAAAAATTTGTTGTGACTAGTATCATTTTCGCTAAAAAGCGGTTATTTTAATTATACGTTTAATTATACACAATCATAAAAGAGTTTGCTGTCATTTTTCTTAGCTATACATTTCTGTCTTCTCCCTTTTAGTAGTTTAGAAGTTACATCCACCCTTAGTCGCTCAAGAAATGTTGGTTGATCATCGAATGCCATTCATTTCGATTCAGTTAAGCGATTGAATCCGTGCATCTCGGCATTTCCAGCGGGACCGGTTTTCTGAACGACCTCCTCGATTCCCAAGGGACACATTTATGCAGTCGTTTTTCCCCGTAACACGATTGGGGCAGTCTTCTCTCGGAATCATGATCTCACCCACTAATACGCGCTTTTTTCTTCAATAGATAAACTGTTTAAAGGGTTACGTCTGCTTGGAAGAGACCGTGTTTTGTAGACTTGTTTCATTTAAAGTATTTTGTATAAAAGACCGCATCGCTATTGGCTCTACCTTTAGGGTTATATAGTTAAATACGATGGGCACTCATGCGTGAATGTAAAGTTCAGGAGACGTGAATGTGTGGAGGCAGCTTTCCCTAAACTTTCTTTAAGGTTTTTTTTTCATCCTTCGCAATTTTTTTTTATCGCGCTGCGTTTTTATATTGAACGGATTAAAGAGAAATGCATGCTTCTGAGAATGAAGCCCTCCCCTCTCTGACCTCTAGTGTCAACTTATTCTATATTAAGAATTTGCTCTCTGGAACTTATTAATGGAATTTTATCTTCATGACCTAGCCATGCATGTGCCTTCAGCATCTGGAGAATTAATGATAAACTCATTGAAGGAGTGGGGTTGTTTTCTTTTACTTTAAATAATTAACACGTTGAGTTTGTTCCGGATACTCGATTTTTATTAATTGCCTTATGTTTTGTTGATATTGCATGGAACTACTGGAGTTGAGCCATGAATTTGTGAATTTTATTCGTAGGAGACGTGAGGAAACAGCTAAAATGTCGGTTGAATTTTCTACGCTTGATTATTTATCTGGATAAAAGTGGTATGAGTAATGGTTATTTTTACCTTTAGCTAAAAGATGTGAGTGGATTTTCCCTTGTAACTTTTCCGGATCTAGAGGAGGAAGTGGCGGGGCGATAAGTAATGATCCCCATAATGATTTTGCAAATTTATCAATTTCCTTGCTGAATGACTGGAGGCTCAAAATAAAAACGTTTAGCATGATGATCCTTTGATGACATTATATTTATTAGATTTTTAAGGAAAATCTGGCAATTTATTAGTTTATTGGGAGGTAATCAAGGCCCTAATGTTGCTGTTACATTAAGACTGGTACAAAAGGCCTCCTCCTCCAACATCCCCTTGAAAAGTGTATATCTAAATTTACGTTGCTGATAATGTCCTTCTCATTCGAACGTTATCAGATCTGAAGTTGAAATTAACCGATGTAAACTGCGAATCTTACAATTATCTGTGTCCGTCCGAACCTGAACCTCTGTGTAAAGACTGATCCGCGGGAGAATTTTCGTTTCGTCCATTAGATAATGCTGTTTGGAATTTTGAAACAGACTATAGATTCGCATCTACACCGTACTATTTTATTCTCACAATATTTGTGAGGAAGCGAAGGGAAAATATTCTTCGCTGTTCCCCTAACATTCCGATGCTTCCTGGGTAACATAATTTTTCTCATTCAGGAATCGTTAAAATGAAATTATGACCATCAGACAAGGTAATGTAAGAGTTTTTAAAGTGAGTACGCGAAACAGGTTTTCGATCAGAAGAGCTTTACCATATATGGCCACCTTTGGAATTCCCTGTATTTTTCAAACCTTTAACGTTGGATAGATTTTACTTACGATAATCCCGACTTCTCACAACGGTTCAGAGACATTAAGTTTTCCCTCAGCTTTTGATTTTACTCGAGATTATCCCGACTTGAATTTTTCGTTGCGGCTCAGCGACATTGAGTGAAAGTTTTTGCATCTTCAGTTGCGGCAACTGGAGTCTTTTGTCGAGACCGTAGAGGAATTGTTGCAGAACATCCGCTTGCGAACGACCCCGTGACCCCTGGCCGATGCCCCATCTCGATGTCATGAATTGGGCGCATCCTCGTTAACCCAACGTCACTTACATCGGAGGTTTGACGCGAGGGATTGCCATCCGTTACTTTTTACTCTCTCCATTTTCCGATCCGTCAAAATGTCAGACTTCTTATTTACCCCAAAAAAAAGGATCGCAAGTAATCACGTATGAGGATGCATACACGTGCGGTGATGTAATGCCTGCTTTAATCGTCAGAGAGTTCTCGCGGAACACATATGTTTTATTCATGTTGCTCAGCGCAAAGGATAACGACGTGACGGGATGGAGACTTAAAAGGCATTTCGATGGTTTTCTCATTTGATGAAATTTCACAGTCATCGTTTGCCGATCTTTTCCTGTTTGATCAGTGTCCGCGTCGCTAGCGGATACGTTTATTGTGTAAAATCGAGGCGAAATGGTATGGACAATATGCGTTTGCCCGAGTATATCACTATATATAATTATATACATGTATTTCATGACTCGCTTCCTTTTTTAAAACTGAAAATTTACTCAATTTTTTTAAATTTTTAATCTATTTTAAATTTCTTGTGATGTATTTTTTGTGTTTTATTTATTTTATATATTATATCGCATGTAATTGGGGCTTTCCAGTTTGCGTTAATTAAATATTATGATTATTAGTACGGAGAAAAAATGAGTTTGGCGTAATTCTGGGCCATACACGGTGCGAAGTTGATGGGAATATCTTCATTATTGATTAATAAGATAGTATTTTAAAGTCAGACTTTCACCCTGAACTACCTCTTTCCCTCTCTCTATTTATCTTAGGTCATGCCTTCCTTTTTTACTTTAGAATAATGATAATAAAGGAATTAAGGATTAATTATTGGGAATAGGATTAATAAAGGAATATAAGGTTTACATCCCCTCCATCTAGTTTTCCTCTCTATTTCTATTCGCCTACACAAAACTTTTTATGTATGTAATAACACTGACGATGGTTAGATGGAAGAAGAGACTTTTCAGTCTGAATATCGTCTTAATAAAGACCTTAAAAAAAAGGACTTTATGGTCGAGATGCACTCCAGTTCACTTGAATGCTGTCTCATCTCATATTGTTCGGTAAAAGGAAACAAAGATTGTTTTTTTTTCCATAAATTTATATTTATTCTTTCGAAACAGCAAGACCACCAGTTATGGTTATTCACTGTTTTATTTATCAATAAAACCTTACAATGCATCCGGAGTGGAGTGAGGGAGAGGGAAGGACAAGGCAAAAGATATTAAGGGACAAAATTGGAAAAAGAGGAGAGGAAGTACAGGGAATGAATGAAACTGGAGGTGACGGAGAACTTTTCCTTAGGAAGAAGGATAGTATGTAGTGGCGGATTGTGGAAAGGAAAAAGGTGTTCCTTAACTGTACATTTTGCAGAACCATTATTCACAATAATTCCTTTTAGTGTTGTGAACAATACAATGCATTGACTTGCCCTTTTCCTATTCAGGTGCAATAATGCCAGTATGCTTTTCGTGTTTTTACCGTCGTAGATGGGAAATTCAGCTGTGTTTCCCTATGAAACTTAATAATAATAAACAAGGAATGGGTTAAGGTGACTTCGCTGGAGATGGCGTGCACCTAGGAAAAATCCAAATAAAGAATAGACTTGAATAAAGTCCGACGGAACTGGGAATCGAACCGGGGTCTCCCATTTACGAAATTTGGGAGATTCGGGTTCGATTCCCAGTCCCGTCGGACTTTTTTAAAAATTTATTACTCCTTGGGATACATAAAAATAATCGTTAGCATTGAAAAAGCTGGATCGTAATAGAAGTCAGAAAGTCTAAGTAGCCATTCCTGCTTATTTTTATTTACGGTGAATTTTCACCTCAGTTGTTAACTCAAACTCTTACCAGAATCGTGGATACCGACTCCAGGAAAGTCTGTGGCATCTCATGGAAACCGCAATTGAGGTCGTCTTAAATGCGTTACGATGATGCGCTTTGCTACCTTCACGCCAAAGCATAGAGTGCCAACGTCCCTTTCAGAGTAAATCGTTCTTTTATTCTGGTTCATGTGAAAGTATTCGGCTTAGCTGCAGGAAGAAGTGCTGGGCATCCAGGTTGTCCGAGGCGTTGGCATGGAAAATCCTTTTGTTTCTCCAGCGTATTCCCGTTTTTTCTTCGCAATATCTGATTTCCTCTGAATATGAATAATCCCTTTTGATCGGTGAGGAGGATAGGCAAATCGACGCCAATCTTATCGGTATCGGGAGCGGATTTAACGATTTGCTTCTGGTGAGATCTAGATCTTCTCCTTGCCCTGATGTATCTCCTTTTGTTTAGGGCCGTTAATTTATTCCTCTTCAGATTCTCTTGGAATTAGATAACCGATTTCTATCTTTTACGTCTTGGTTGACTTTCTTTCTCCTTGTTTTTCTTTGCGGAGTTGCGGAATGGGAAAGATATTGATCCAGCGAAATGAGCATAACTCGTCATTATTTCATCCCTGTCTGCTGCGTACTTTCTACACCTTATCGTTTTGATTCCGTTGTGAAAGTATTTTTATTGCTGTGATGGATATGAATCCACTGGCATAATCTATGTAAATTTATTTTTAAGAATTTCTATTCAAATTCAAACAAGGTTTTTCCTGAAATATTTCTATGCGTTAAATTTGATTGTGCCCAGTGAAACCTAGTGGAACTTCATACGAAATTCACTAAAACAGGCACTAGATCTTTGAATGGGATTCAGCAGGAAATTGTACTCACATTTCTTAGTGAGTTTGTTAAATTTTATTTTTCCCTCTACACTAAACCTGATAAGACTGTACTGTAATTTGCCCTTAAACCCTCCGCCGTCAGCTACCTAAAACTTTGAAGAGAAAATGAGCTATATTAGATAATATGAGAAATGAGATGATTTGCCGCTGGTTTCCTCAGCAATCTGGAGTACGATCAGTAAAGCAGGTTCTCGTAAATGGCTTGCTTTATTTATTCATTTGACCATATGAAGAGCAGTTTTCATAGCATTCAAGGGGTTATCAGATCGGATGAAAGTTATTATTCATTAATCGCTCATACCTAAGTAGGTTTTAATCATAGCCATGAGAAGACCGTAACGATAGTAATAAATGGAAGGTATACTTCTCTCTATACTATACAAAAATTCGAATTACAAAATACTCCACACATTAGGAAATATATGCAGAGATGATTATTTGTTGATATGAGTTCTAAAATTAAATGGGTAGTAAAAGAATTATAAAGTCCATGTAGTTGCAGGCGCTAAATGTATTAACTACTTCATAATGTATAGTATAATATTTAAAACTCCGAGGATGTTTAGAATGTTTCTATTTATACGTTCATATTTATGCTTTCCCCTGCCACTCGCCAATAGGCGGCTTTCAGGGTCCAAATACTGATACAGAATCAAGTAATCAATTCCGTTTCTAAGATTTTATAGTTTCATCTCTTCAAGTTTCGCTCGCTTATCAATGCCGTCGAACCCATTAAATTAAAATTGAAGTTTATGGCTGTTTATTTTGTTTCTTCGCATTTTAATTCTTATACTTGGTATTTTTGTAAGACCTAGATCAAACAAAGTGGTTTAATTGCAAATATCTGGCTTATTAGTGAAAATTTATGCTTCGTATATAATGCCTAGCATGACAAGTTTAAAATTATTAACTACACTGTATAAATTTAAAGTAGGATTATTTCTCTGTTTTGGCCGCATGATATGTCCTAACGTCCATTAGTTTTTCTACTTGATGCCTATACATTTTCGAACTCATTTTTCATAGGCTAAAAGTATAAGTTATGCTTCCGGAGGAAGTGATATTTAATTATCTATACATTCAGTTCAAAGAATAAATTATTTATTTATCATTTCAACAGATTTCCAAGCCTCAGTATGTAATTATACTCTTGCCTATGTTTTCATTAATTCATTACTCAATTCTTATAATGCTCGACATTTCTCAACATGGTGCGACGCGTGCCAAACCTACTCTCTCTATTGACATCCAGCTTTTCCCCGGGAAAATGTGTTTTCTAAACCCAGATATGGAATTTATAAGAGCGCCAGGCCCCTGTAAACTTTAATGGGGAGGAAAGCCGTGAAAAATCTCCCTCGCTTGGCAGTAATATAATGTCGAGTTAGAAACCCACTTCCCGATACCCGTCCTCAGGGGAAAACCAGTAATCGTCTTCAAGTGCGTTCTTTCCGTTCCTCGGGCGTTGTAATCACTACCAAAACGGCCCATGGCATCCTCCTCTCTCTAATCCTTTTTGCTTTTATTGGATTTTTTTCTCCAACCCCCACTCCGATACACTGGCCTTCAAGGGACATTGAATGTAGATCGTGGCCTTGCGGCTTGTTTCTCCATCAGAGAAAATCACGGTTGACGTCCAAGTAAGGAAGCTGAGTCTGCTTCGGCAGTAGAAACTCGAGTAACTAGCGTCCGGTGGCTCGCAGAAAGAAGAGCAAGTGACTATGCATGCAGGACCTTGGCGGCTCGTAAGATTTTCACTTTTTGAGGGAGTTCACCTTGGCGAGAGGTTTGAAATGGATCAAAACAACGAGGATGTTTTGTAGTTTCAATGTTTTGCGACGGAGATGACGGAGTTTAAGTGCGTTGGGACGTAGGACGAGCGTTGATATTTTAATGTATCTTGGGTTTCCAATTGGGAGTTTGGTCCCTTTTAATTTTTATTCTTTGTCAGCGCTGCAGTCCGTCTTAGCGTTCATGTGTGGAAGGACGTATGTCATTATCAGTTTTTAGGAAAAACTCGACGAATATTTCGCTAGTGAATTTATAAAGTGATAAGTTAATTATCAGTGAGCGTTGATTAGCTTTTTCTCATCACTCCCATTCATTACTTTACATCAAAGGCTACTGAGAGATCTCAAAGTACAGATAGTATCCGCAAGATTTCAGTGTAGCATTTGTAGTCCATGGAGGAACCCCATATCATTTGCTGTGGAATGACACTCCAGACTTACACATAATGCCATTGTTTTCCATTGTAATTTTTTAATGTTTCTTATGGTTGTATCGCAAATTAACTTCTGTTTTTATACTCTTAGCTAGCGCCTGCCCAACTATTTTATTCTCTCGGCCCTATGGGGAAAATTTGTGTAACGGCACATCATATATTGAAAAAAGGTCTTTTATTGATATGAATAAAAATTAAGATAATATACTGTATATGTACGAGTATATGATATCTATTATTTTAGGCGTGACTCACTGGTAGGATTCCATCGTATAAGAGTAGAACACGCACAACGTTTTAAATTTATTAAAAGGTTCACTGCTTAGCTCAGTTACTACTTCTCGTACACTAGCTTGCACACAGTTTGGAATAGACTGCTCTGGATGCAGTTGTATAAATATATATACTTCATAATTAATAACTTACGTTGCTGATAATTTTTACAGGTTGAATTATGCAGTAGCAAATTCGCATATAAGCGAATGCAGTAATTTTGTATTTATTGTTATTATTCCATAACTTCATATATAGTTTGTTCCTTTTTTATCTTTGGGAAACTTACGAAGCATTTCAATTGTTAAGTATCACTCTTCAGGAAAATAAAGCCCGACGAAAGGTGTGTGTAAGTTGTTTGGTTTAGAATCGAATGTTTTCTAAAGAGATGACCTATACGGTATAAGATAACATTCCAATGAAGGTGTAGGCCTCTTTATTTTCTTCGAAATGCTTGCTGCTTTATATACTTTACCTTCATGTGCCAATTATTTACGATTGTTTTTTCAGCGAGCAAGATATATTCTCTTATTATCTATCTAGATTTGATTCATGACCGAAGCGTTATTTCATGGCATAATGTAACCGTAAAAATTTCTCGTATTCCTTTTCTGGCTGTACACTTTTATCGATGGTGATAAAAACAGACGTAGAGTCTTATAGCAGAATGATCCTATTCAGAGAACATTTGCTACAAAGGTGCAGGTCGAGCTTAATAAAATGGTCAGTGCATGGTTTAGTAGCCCATAAGCATGAATTAGAATGCCGTTAAAATTTTGATATGCTTAACCTTGGACTACCGCACTTCTACACACAATAATTTTAACGTTGAGAATCATATCTTATAAACTAATTTGATGGAACAGCAAACATTTAAAATTATTCTCCCAAAGTAGCTTTCAGGGTAAAATTGCTATCTTCCGATGTCTAATTACTGAAATCGGAGTTTCAGGATTCACCAATGAAATGATACACTATCTCCCACTCCCACGTTTCGCACTAATTTGAATTTGGAAGGTTTCGCAGGAGAAAAAAATCCCTCAGGTCCCTTAGAATTTCTCTTCGCCACGAGCATTAACAAATTATGCCATCCTTTCGATTTTTTGGTGCATCGCGGTCCAATCTTTTTCGAGGAGAGAACGTTCTTCAGAGTTTTCTCCTCAGTGAAATTGGAATACTTCTTTCTGACCATCCGCCGCCGCAATTAGTTCTTATGGCCTCATCCCGTGATAATCAAACTTACTTTCTCCTTCAGTTCCGAAGGTGCTTTGGGCGAGGGTTCCTTCCTCATCCAACCCTCACTTTTATTCCGAGTTATCTCGCGTGCCTCCCCAAGTGGCCATCTCTGGCCGGAAACCATTCATCTTACGGGCTTTTTTCTCTTTATTTTCCGATCATCTCCAGAGGTTTCGTGCTTTGAGTACCACACCCCGTTTTCACTCCTGTCTCTTTTTTGTTTTCGAAAAGTGTCCGTCGCTTAACGGAGTTATTCGCAGCGGTTTTATTTTCACTTTGCAACCACCGGTTTTATCCCCTATTTTTCTTTTGGTTTTGGAGCATTTTTATTCACGATAAATGTTGCCCTGGCTTTTGGATATAACAGATGGTATTGAATCCTTTTTTCTTAACCCCCAGTAGGAAATCCTCGCTGTTTATTTTTCCAATTATCAATATAGCAAAGGTCACTTATGTTTTAATGCATTAAAGACCATAGGTTTAGTTTCTTCGATACCTATCGAATGTCCCACCACCTATCAAGTTATTAGAATAGCTTCAATGAATTGCAAATATACTATTTATTAATGATGAATGCCATTTTCCAAGACAGTGGCATGAATGTAATTCTGTGAACTGAAACTTCGTTAACAGTGGTCTCCAAGAAGATCTGCCATGTCGTGAAATTAAATTGGTATTTCCTTAAAGTTGGTAAATCAGATGTTTTACTGCATTTTGCGTTCCGTAATTATCCGTACGTTGTACAGATATTAATTTAAAGCCATTACATGAAATATATAAAAGTATAGCATATTTTGAACGTAAAAATACGCCTACTAAAATTCTTTCTTATAAATACTAGTAAGTTATAGCACTTTAATTCCGTATTAATCATTTAGCATTAAAGTTTTATAACGGAAAACTTTTAGTTAAATTTGGTGTACCTTTTCATATTATTTGTATCAAAAAATTATTACAATTATGTATGTCCTACGCTGCCTTAAAACCGAGAATATTTTAAGAGAATAGTGTATTTATAACGCCTAGTAAAATTCTTCCTTATAAATAGCATGTTATAGTACTTTTATTTCGTTTTTATCATTGAAGATAAAGATAAACTTTATTTTATAGCAGAAAACTTTTAGTTGAATTTGGTGTTCCTTTTCGAATTATTTGCATCAAACAATGATTACAATTATGAATATCCTACGCCGCCTTAAAACCGAGAACATTTCATCCAGCGATGTGTTTTTCATAGCACTATTCCATCATTTGAATGTCTTCATTTCTTGCGGAAACGGAATCATACCCGTCCTCATTCACCAGCAAATCTCGGAAATCGTTACCGATCCAAGGCGCGTTTGGTCTCATTATTGCAATCCTTAGGTCAGCAGGAAAGTGGATTACTCACCGCTCCGTTCACTTCCTTCGGACAAATCCGTGGAAATCGATGAGTATCTTCCATAAAGGCACACTCCACCGCGCGGCGAAGTCACCCACGCGAGTGACTCATCGAAAAGCGTGTGACGACCGATGTTATTTTCTCCTCTCCCCTCATCTCTTGATCCTCCAACGTCTCTCTCATTGGCCATTTCACATTACCGTCGCTCATCTCCAACTCTATACCTTCTCCGCCTCGACGCCCTCGGCTGTCCGTCTCGCCCCGAAGGACGCGAAACCGTCTGCAAACACCCCGGAAGACCTTTCCATTTCTGTGGCAATAATTGTGCTTTATTGTCGTCATTTCGTATCCGTGCCGTTTTTTCCTCCGTCGGTTATGATGATGTTCCGAGTTGTTAGTTTCCAAGCGGGATTCACGGTGTTTTTTTAGGCATACCCATCGGTCTTCCAAAAGTTTCACTTTCGAGAAATTTTCCCGTCGCCGTTGATTATTAGTTCTAGCGTTCGTTTAGCTCAAACAATCCGAACCCGGAGTGGAGTAGGAGAAAGTACTGTCGCTTAATTCGTTTTTGTGGGCAAATATTGACGAACTATTAGCGGAAATTCCAGCGATGGAATGCGTCGCTAAGCAGATTGCGTATTGTTCGAATTGAATTTCCGCGCAATACCTTTTTTCTAGCGCGTCGGGTATTGATTCTGAGCCATTATTTTCCCTGATTGTCTTGTTTGCTTTCAGATCGCTATCCAGAATTGAATTCCCGAATCAGTTTTCCTTTCTCCGAACCATGTATCTCTCGTTAGCTGCTCGTGAAAGTGAGTGTAATTTCGCGTGATTTATGAGTCTACCCCTCGGACGATTGTCAATGAGTAACATATGAGCGAGTTTTGGTTTCTATCCCGATGAAATTGCCCCTATAAAATCGAACAGCGAGCGATTCTGCCATTGGTCACGGCTGTGGAGTTTTGAAAGCCAAACGAAAACGTACTTTCGACCGTTGGATCAGATTAATTTCGAAAACCAAACAAACGTTTTGCGTCTATTGATGATAATGACCGAAGATGGATTTTTTTGTGCACGCAGGATCGGGGAATTTCTCTTCGTTGATCAATCAATCCGAGTTTCTCTTTGGATAATTGTCTTTAACATAGTCTCACAACTGTTGCGAATGTATATCTTGCTCGTAATGATCCCTCTTAATATCGGAATATTATGTACTAATTTCGCGTGAAACGATTATTTTTTCTGCTGTATTTATTCGAAAGTTGTTATTAGCTCTATTACAAGTTACTTGTTTGATGTAAAGCTTGATTGATTGTGTGCTAAGGAGTTCATGATTGGGATTTACTTGTGCTGCTTATGCTAGGCGTCGATTTCTATTGTGAGAAAGGTAAGAAAATATTGACTATGGTACCACTTTACCTGTAGCATGCAGGCACAACACACTTAACTACTTTGCTGCGTTTTGACGAACAATTCGATGAAATACTCCATAGTGAGGACAGATTTCAATTATTCTAATATGCCGTCATGTATTGATTAAGAGAAATTCCGACCTTTTTCCATCTATATTTTAATTCTACAGAATAGACTGAAAAAACAATGTGTTGTCTCGCGACGAATTTTTATTGAAAATCATTCTGTTACATCTTAGAGGTAGTAGTTCAACAATCAGTTACATATAGGCATGAATCACTTTATTTCTGTATGCATAAATTTCCGAAGTACAAGAGGGGTAAAAACTTTTTCATTTGGCATCTACACGTTTGATGAACTTTTATACCTCATTCTCGATTTATTTATATTGCAAAGTCGTTTTTCTGTTATGAGATGTGCGTTATTTTTTTAATTTTTACCATAGTTAAGCTGTAATGCATATTAATTGGTGATTTAAGTTATTGTGTTCCATGAGCCTTGGAAAGGGTCATTGTCCTTTGAAGTTTGATCTAACCTCGGATTTTTTTCTACTCTTAAGTCTTCTGGAGAAGGTCTCCTAGATAACGAATACTTCAAAGAACCAAGCAGTGATCGAATGCGAAATTGATACTGCCAGAAAACCGAGTATCGTGGTCATAAGCCTAAGTGGGTCATTGAAAGAGGCAGGTCATTCACAGAGTATCGAATCTATTACCCATTTGTGCTCTATACCCCGATCTCATTGAAGCCATTTTACGCCCATTTAATCACCTCTTCACGGTGTTAGATAATTAGCCATCCTTCCCTTCCGATTCGGCGGTGAAAGTCTTTGATGTATTGGAGGAAAGCGCATAATGCCCTAGTGGATCGGCAGACGGAATTCCGGTGGTTCGCGCCGATTCATCCGACCCGCCACAATTCGTTCCAAGAATCTCCGGAGAATGTGAAAATCGCACTTTCACTTTGGCAGAGTATAACAGGCGATAAATTCGCCCGTGTCTTTCTAAGGGATCTCACGGTGGGTCGAACCTTAGAACACTCGAAAGTGAATCATCCATTGTTGCTAAACGTCATGCACTTTTATGTTCGGAAACGCATTGACACTCCGCATTCATTCGATTTGGAAAGCGTCGGAAGAAAGCATTTCTCCGCTGCGGAAGAGAATTGTTTCGTTTTTGTGTGGGGAGACGAATTGCCAGTCATTTAGCCGATTTCACTCGAGGAAGACAACTGCATCTAGTGTTTACCTCTTTCTGTGGGAGGTCTCCATGAATGTCTGCTCTATTTGTCCCATAATTGACCAACATTGGCGTAATTGTGATTTATTTATGCATTCGAATGCAAAAAGTTGTACGTAAATAATAAATAATAATAGTAGTCTTAGATGGAGCGACATTTTTCATAATATTCAGTAATGAATGACCAATATGAATGAGTGAAGGCTTTATTCAACTCTGATCGAGGTAGGTGACTATAGCTACGAATAGGACTTATAAATAAGTAAAAGAATCTTTTTTCTGTAACATAGTCAACTGAAATACATTCCATTCATCAAGATATGGAATCAGGAAGTGAAACTAAGTATACATTATTTACTAAGTATACAATTTTCGTTGTATATCTTCCATTTCGTTTAAGTCAGTGGTTTCTTTTACAAATGATGTATGTCACACTTTGTTTGTCAATTAAAGAGATGAAAATGTCATATTTCCTCTTTATATTAATCTAGAAGTTTACATTCATCGGTAAAGAAGTTTTGAAAACGATTTTCCGTTTGCAAATGAACCTATATCAAGCTCTGTTGAACATTCATCTACATCTACATTCATACCCTGCGGTCCACTTTTTTGACCTGTGACAGGGGATGTAAAAACCTACCAAAATTTCAACATTTTACGTTAATTCATACATACAAAGGTCTTTATTATCGGGCGAAATTGAGACAGGGAATTCCCATCTTTCATTTAACCCATTAGAAAACTATGCGATATGATAAAAGAAAGCAAAAGGAACTAATACAATTACAACAATATTTTAGGTTTACGTATATGAAGGTACAATTCATTCAAAAGTGAAAAGATTAATTACAAGTTAAGAAAGTTTGATTGCAGCTTAAAGATTATTAATTAAAAATTTAAAAGGAAAGATAATAAGCTCAGAAAATATATTAATTAAAAATAAAAACAATTAACTTAGAGGTAGAGAGTTGTTAAAGATGATTGTCTTAGCTAGATTACCTTCCAAATTAAATTAAATTTTTATTTAATGCTGATTAATTACCACAGATTAATGACTGATCTTTTCAACTCACAGCTCTACCATTGCAGATTTTCTCCTTTTCCTCACTCTTGACATTTGAAGCGGCTTATGACTAATGAAATAATTTCGGAGGGTAGCTCTTGCGTGCAATATAAATAAACAAATGTTCAGTAACTGATACTTATTATATACATATGCATGTTTTATTTAAATACAATTAATTTTTCCCCAATGGTAATCCATTAAAACCGTGAGTTTTTGAGTGAGTGAGTGAGTGAAACATGACAAACTTTGATATCATTGGAGAAAACGATAGGGATTATATACACATTCTTTCCTTGTCCGTATCCAATGAATTTTATTACGTGTATTACTTCGTAAGTCTATCCCTCAATTTTCCAACCAAAATGCTCTTATTTATCTTTTATTTGAGCGTTAAAATTATCCGAGTGAAAAAACGTCTTTTTCGTATGGCCTGTTGAATTTTACGGTTAAATTCTCTCTATTCTCAAGTTTCCGTTTCCTCGTGATCTCTCAGGTACTCAAGGGACAGATTACGTCATATTACATATTTGTCCTCGAAGACAACAAATCACTTCTACGTATTGACTGAGCAATTAGGTCACGGTGACGTGAAATAACGACGAATCCGAAAAAAAATTCGGAATGACCTTTCGAAAATTGAGAATTAAAATCGCGTTTTGGGAACTATCTGTCGAATTTTATGACGGGAATTGAAGATCATTTTCTGCATCATCGAAGTCTTTTCGCACGGAAATTAAAATGTACCGTCTGAATTCGAGTTACCGTGCCATTTTAAGTTTGGAGTTTAATTCAAGTAATGATCGCATTCAAAGTTCTTCTCTGGTGAATTCAACTTAGTGGTTGCGAACATTATACATTCATGTTATCTCGTGTTGTGAAGAGCTTGCAGAAGTGATGCTTGACTTCCGGTCGGCCTATTTTTTTCTGTAGTGACTGTAGAGGGATATTTCCTTATCAATATGCTCGTACGAAGTCCACGGTTTCGCGTCCCTTTTCCATCAAATAAATTATTTTCAGAGTTTATGTATGTTATATATAATCTCGGTGGCTACGATTAGCTAGAAATAATGGAGAAATGACGTGCACAGTTTCGATACGCGTATTGTCTATGGAAAAACTTGGATTACAGTGGTTTTGGATGGTTAATATTATGGTTCTAGCAATTGAGTAGTGTTTTTTTTTTTAAGTAATGGCAGTTTCCAACTTTCCTCTACCCATAGTTTTGTTTATTTTGTATTTCCTTAGAATCTGACTATTAGTTTCGAATTCTACAGCAGTAACATTTGAAAACTTCTTGATAGTTCAGGGTTTCACAGTTTCCACGACTGGAAATTTTGTTTGGGATAAGTGTTAGTTTCGCACGAATTGACACGGGAAGGCACCACTGAAAATTTAGATGGCGATTTCGTGGAGGAAAAACGAAATAAATCGTGGAAATTCCAGGATAGAAAAAAAAACGTCTTTAAGTTGTGTGTCCCAGTAACCGGCATCTGCAATCTTCGTGCCATAGTTATGAGTCCGAAAATTGCGGCTATCTTTCATTTTGGTTCCTCGTTCGCTATCATCGCATTATCGGAGTGAATTCAGAGGATGAAAATAAGAAGTCCATTGAATCTTCGTTGAGATGCACTCATGCCCTTTCATCCACCGTGAAATAACACTTATTAATCATCGTCCGACCGAACGTATTCCGTCCGCGGAAGATCTTTAGGTCCTAACGGAATAAAGGAAGGAGTGGAACACTTCTTGCCGCTTCGCCCCAAGGGAAAGAGGTCATAGGAAAGAGGAGCCCATCTCTCAGTAGGTTGGGGGGGCGTTGTCGGTTGAGTAAACGCTGATTGCATGTGGGCGTTCTCGCGGAGGGCTCATTCGAAATTAGGAGTCATGCATAATACTCGGTAGGTCGAGTGAATGAATGCGATTCTATTCATATTTTCCTTAATTATGAAGGATGAGGAATTACTTGTAAATCAGTACTTCCCAATCGAGCTGTATGCGTGTGACGGATTAACTATATTTTTTTTCGCTAGTCGAAATTGGTGCAAAAATGGCTCGAATTGTCATATTCTATTTAGACTTACCTTACAGTATTAGTTTTCTCGGACATGATGAATGTTTGTCATGTATAGCTTTTGACTGATTCAGTTCATCGTTAGGAAAGACAGAATCGAAATTTATAGTAAGAATATTATGTACGAATCCTTGAACAGATCTGAAGAAATTTTAGTGAAATTATTTGCGCGACGTTCGCAGAACCATAAAAGGTATAATCCTGTAATAAAAACCAAGCTTTATTTTTACTGCTTGGAATTCACTTATGTTAGGACTAGATGTAAAGAATGATTTTAGCAAACATTATCCCCATCTTTGAATCAGAAAATCTCATCAGCCCCCTTTGGACATTGATGTCTCTTCTTCCTATTTGATTAAGTTTTTCGATATTAATGAGTTTACGGTGTTCAGAGTAACTATCGATACCTATATAATGGGTGATATGCTTTTAAAAGGTGTTATTAGTGAGTTATTTTTACTTTTTCCGCTGTTCGTGTTAAGGTTTTTTACGTTTTTCTTTGATTTATTTTCGTCCTCGTAAAAGATGTTTTAGTATAAGTCAGAACGTCATTCCGTAATTTTAGCGCTAGGCGAATGAGCTGTCAAGCCTGCAGATAGCGGGCAGAAAGCGGAAGAAAGCAGATAGAATTCAGTTCTCGCCTCTGGCGGGAAGCGTTGATGTGAAAAAATTCGCCGGTCCCAGAATCATGCTGTGTGGCATCGCACGGTTTCAGGAGGAAAAAATGAAAAGATGAGAAAAGAAACTAAGGTAGATTAAGGGGACTGGTGGTATGTGCTTCAATTCTATTCGATTCGCGATCCAGCTTCTCATTCCTGTGGTTTTACCTATATCCCGTCAATGTTTCTACGCTCTTTATTGTCAATCTTTTTCTCACGAATGAGTGGTTACTAGAAGGAAAGAAATTCGCGAATGTCATGTTCTTTTCTTGTCTCTATAATATTTTGTTTCATCTTTTACCCTTTAAGATTAATACAACGGCTTTGTCTAGCGTGTTAATAGTTTTAGGTTATCTTATTATTTCTGTCTTCATGTAGGTAAAGTAGGTCTTGAATGCAGGTCTTAATCTTGAAAAAATACTATATCAAAGTAGGTAACCTACCTATTTTACAAATTTTTTTTTCAAGATTCTTTAGCATTGAACATTTCAGGGAGCATGTCTCCTATAATTTCGGATACTTTTCTGTGAGTAATGGGGAGATATAATATGCATTTCACGCACTAACAACTCTCCTAGTCCATAATAGCAAGTTATAACATATGACCTTCTCAAACCATGTTTATTTCGGTGGAAATAGGAAACAAGAATAGAGAAAGCTATTCTGATAATAAATTGTTATCGACCTGGGATGTAGACAGTTCCAGAATTTACATAAATATGGAACATACTGATTTTAGAAAGTTTATAATTTGTTACGTCAAGGTCATCATCACATGGTGAGCACCTAGAGATAGAGAAAGCTATTTCATGAGTTGATGCAACCGCGCTACTTTCTATCATAGATTTTCTCATCGAATACCAATTACTCCGTAGAGGCGTGAGTTAATTTGGAATGACCAAACTCGCAGACAAGCACGATATTTTGTAGCCATCGTTCTGACCGTTTCGCATTTATAAAGTCTGCAAATGAAATAACATAAATGAATTGAACTTCGAGAAATGTGTAGTTTAGCAATATTATTTCATAAACTTATTTGGTGTATAGATGAAATGTTTAAGTCTCTTGTGCTATTCTTGTTCTGGAAACGAAGCAATCTTGCCCTCCGAATCAGTGTTATTTTCAACTCGTGCTCTCAGAGGGAAAGACAGACGGGAAATCAGAAACAGTTTAAACTTTTTTGAGCACGGAGCACGGCAAAAAATTAAAAGAGGGGGTCTTATTCTTCTAAATCTCTTGCACGTCTCCTTCAACCAGTCAATGGAGCAAAAAAGAGGGGAGTTCGTCGACTTAGGAATGGTTTGTGAAGATGTGAAGGGAGATGGGTGAAAGCAGAGAAAGCAAACAACTCAAGTGGAGGGAAGTTCTTTTGTATGTCCTCCCACACATCGTAATCTTTCTTTAACTTCTCTATCTCTTCTTTCTTCAACTTCTCTATCTCATCTTTCGTAATACTCCTCATTTTATTCACCTTAAGACTATATTTTTTCTTTCAGATTTACTTGGGCATTGATTTGATGGTGGAAGATTTTTCGCAAGTGATATTCATAGAGAACTTTTACACATTTAAGTATACAATTACACTATATTTTTCATCACGCTGTAATATTTTGCCTTAAAAGTTGTATAGACTATACGCCCCCGTATTTTAACTAGGCGTTACGTCCACTTCAGGGTCAACATCGGAATTTTCAATTTCTTATGTTTTCAAAATAAATGCCACCCACTCTAAAAGGATTAAAGTGACATAGGAACGGTGAAATGCTGTGAGATAGGTGCAGCTTTGCATGTGGTCAAAGAAAGAAAAATATAAGAGTGAGATCAATGCACAAAATTAGTTAATGTAGCCGCTATGCTATGATAAGGTGTGGAATGCAAATTCTCTAAACTCCTGTTAAGGAAAAGAATGCATTAAAAGCACGTGGAAGATGCGGATTGTAAACTTAATATTATAGTATAATCAGTCGAAGTAACTGTCATTATGTGGAAATCTTTTAGGGTGAGGAGAAAAGGATAAATATATCTCTGATAAGAAGGGAAGAATAGCTAAGAAGAAAGAAAGGAATAACTTAATTATAATTTTTTCCTTAACATTATGGATTTGAATTTAAATATTCCTTTCCTCTTCCAATTTTTCCATCTCGTTTACTCGGGGCTTGATTTTACGACTCCTCATTCCTTTGCCTCATTATCCTGTCTCGTATTCATTTCCGATTCCTTCTCGTATAACTGTAATTTCGATTTGTAAACAAATGAATATTTATGTATCCGCGGAATAAATGTGTGGTGTCATGGACCTCTCTACGTGCTGAATGGCTAATGTGTCGCCAAATGCCCCTCAGCCGTTCTGTTTCGGAAAACGAGGTAAACTTCCTGATTCAGTAGAGCGAGTACGGAATTTTAATGCAAAAAATGAAGAATTTAACCCCTCGTAAATCCTGCGGGACCGTTGAGCGTCGAAAAGAATATGTTCGCTTAAAAATTTTTCCGACGATTTTCTGGTCTGGTTAAGCTGAACTTTGATTATTTCGGTGTATGTGCTATACTGAATCATAAACGAGGTGGAGAAAGCTTAGAAATTTTGTTCGAACTCACACTTATATATAAGAATTTTGAGTGCATTGGAAAACACCTTAAAGTTGATTTTTGAAACAAATTATTGAAATATTTTTGGTATGAGAAATCTCATCGCATTGATCATTGGTTACTGTGATTGTATGTATTATTTCTAAACATCCGTTTTCGGTGACAAGCGCTTTTCTCCCTTCAAACCCCATCAAAATATATTTACGAAACACCATTTTAAAGAGACATTTATCCGCTTTCTGCTAAAAATAGACCAAAAATGCCCAAACACGCCATTTATCTACAAATAGAGTTAAAATATGAATTTTCGTCACTCTATGTAGATATCGATATCTATTGTTACTAACGAGTTATATCGAAACTGACCCTTAGCAATACAGATTGTGAAGGTATGCTCATTAGGTCAGTTAGTTAGTGTTTATCTGTTCGTTCGTAGTGATTGGATTGTTTGTTGGAATGAATTTGGGGTGGGAAATAGAGTAACTGTCCTTCTGCGAAATTTTAGCACGGGACAACTAGTTATACATCGTCATCATAGGTCATTTAATCCATAGATTGGTTTACTGCTGTCCTCCATTCCTCTCTCTCTAGTGCTAACTACATCTTCTTTCCTATATCTCTATATATCTCTTTTTCGGCTTATATATTCGTCCCTTGGTCTTCCTCTTGGTGCTTTTCCCTCTATTTTACTTCAAGTACGTTCCTAACAAATCCATTGTGCCTCAAGATATGTCCACTCCATCTAGTAAGACATGTACATAATATGAAATTTGTGGAAAAAATTTTAATTTTGTAAAATAGAACTACATTTGTCAGAATCTTAACATCTTGAGGATCTCAAGAGTTGAGAAAGTACCATAAGCTTTCCGAATTCTTCCATCTTCCCTGAGCCCCAACGCATCTTAGCAAGGAAACCCTTCCATCATTTTAGTGTAAACAGGGCACGTTTTTCCTCCATCCCCCAGGCCGTGATGGCAACTAGCAAAGCGTCTTCAACCCTCAAAGTACTATTTTTTGCTTCAAGGAAGACATGAGGGCCTTTAAAAATCTCCCGGCACATGGAAACGTTTGCGAGTGAGGGAGGCTCTCGCGAAGTATATAAAGTAAGACGTTTTCCATGCCCTCCGAAACGCTTTTGGTCGCGTGGATTTATTTTAGACACCACCAGAATACTGATGTCATCTTCCAAAACCCGCATTCCATCTTCGAATGTTTGAGTTTCGCCGTCTTCTGCGAAAGAGAACCGTGGATGCTGCCAGCGTTCTCCTTCGGGAACTCGGATGTTTATTTTGTTTACCGGCGAAAAAAACTGTTGTGTAAATGGGGGTCGTGGGTCCATGGGCCTCGGGCGAACTTTCCGCGCGTATCCCATACAAATTTAAACGGGACGTGAAATTTAAGACGAAAATTCCCGGAAATGTCCATTCAAAGGAAGGATCAACGCAGGGGCTTTGATTGATTTCTCCAAATATCTGGCGCTCGCTATCGACGGCATCAGTGCTACCGTTTCTCCTTTCTTTAGTCCTTGATCCATCGTCTTGCTGTTAAAATTTGATTTTGCTTCGGATGCGGTTTGTTCTAAATGGATATCATAAATTCCTTAGTGTCTTAGGGATTGGAATTTTTTGTTCCAATCGGTGTTATTTTGAACTTCTGCCCTATGTTAATGCTTCTTTGCCCAAAGATTCTGAATAAAAGGCTTACAAAATTCTTTCGTGATGGTGACCGAAGAGATGAGTTATCTAATTCAAGAGGTCCTTGGTCCACGTGGTCGGTAACGTATCTTATTTTGCCATTTAGGTTGTGCGAAAATACTACAAGATAATCATGGTTCATGACATCATTAGAATTGGCGCTTGTAGCCAGAGAAAAATATAGCATTATATGCATATATGTATGCTAGGGACATGAAAATCTATGATTATGGACATAGAGGTGAGAATCTCCTTGGAATGTATGATATTTTTTAAAATTTAAAAACTTTCTGCGCTATTCGATTGATTGAACCCTGTAAGTTAAAATTTCAAAAATAGCAAGTGGAAAGCAATTTCAAAATGTCTCGTTATGAAATTCCTCTAAAACTGCTTAAGGTATATATAAACAATTATGTATTAAATATTTTTATCCACAACTGTTAAGTATATCCACATTATAATTTTTGATAACGGCTGAATGTGGTAGTAAGATTGTGTAGTCCATCTTAACTAAAACAAAATTAAAAAATGGTGCGTTAATTATGAAAGATTGCCCACACCTGCTCTAAAAATTACCTAAAATTTGACTAAAATCCTTCGTACTCTGCGTACTTCGTACGATTCTCTTTTAACGATATCTTTCTACGAATGAATTTTGCACCTTTTAGTGAAAACATGCGACGGAATACCTTTGCCCATTCGGATCACGGAGCATAATTAAAAGTACCGGAATCATTTCTCATTATCGAAAGAAGATAATTCACGCATTCTTTCGTTCTCATGGGAAATTCCCGCGTTGATCCCACGCTGAAAGGTGGGGTCGACGCGAAAAAGTTAGCGCTGACGCTGCGACCTTCGTAGCTGAAACTATTTTATTCTTTTTTTTTAATTCTCTCGGAAGATTCGCAGTTTGGAATTCGCGAAACGGGAAATTTCTTAACCTCCTTTGAGAATGAACTTTTTCTGCCGTTATGCTATGTGTCCGATTTACGTCTGCGATGAGTTCCTAGAGACAGTGACGGATAGGACGTAACTCGGTCTTCCTTATGCAGCAAAAAACTGCCTATGTGACCTCCTTTGTATAGCCATCATCTGTTAATCTTACCATTTTTCTCTGCTCAGCAATAAAGTGACTTTTTATCCTCGTAATATTTTACTTCATTGCGCCATCTGTTTGGAGGATCGCTGTCATTGATCACGCATCAGTCATATTTCACATATCTGAAGAAAATATTATAGCTATCGCGGGAATGAACATTCTCATGTGGGGTGTTAAGTAATTAATGTAAATCTAGATACATTAATTTGGGTTGTAGACATTTTCTTCTCACGTTTTTATGTGGCTGTTGCATTCAAATGAAGCGGTTCCCAACCTTTGGGATTCTCAGAAATGCTTGTTTAGGGTTGAAGAGAAGGCGAAAAAAGTTAAACGTTGGTGGAAATACGGTCATCACATTAACGTAATGCGTTTTTTCTAGTTCTTCAGAGAAGCTACGCCTTTTACCATTCTTGAAACATTAGGAACTATTTATATTCAAATTTTTATTTTTTGAAGGGTGTAATACAAGAAGGTGCGCTGGGAAGCTTAGAGAGACATGGTATGTCAGCAATAGTTGTTAACTTGCGTTCCAGTCTATCATTTTTTTTCTCTGAGTAGGTTTTTTCGGTTATGCTGATGATGGAACATATTTTTATTATAAAAGTGAATTGTGAGCATTCGTTGCCAGATATGAAGGATTTTTGACTTTAAATGGAGAAAACGTTTTGACGCTGAATGATTGATTGACACTGAATATGCCAACTGACGTATGAAATTATATGTAAACAGCACATGCAAGTTAGAAAGAAATTATATGCGAAAATGTCAATGGTTTGAAGTATAATTTTCTCCTTTATTTGATACTTGATTAATATAATCTTTTCTTTGTATGAAATTTAGGTAAAGTCAGATAAAGGGAAATAAGGATTAGTTAATAACAGTTATGGAAGGGTTTTCCATGCTATGACTAACCGCGGGATCTTCTGAAGAGTTATTATTACATGAAAAGTGGATATAAAAACCCAAGATTTTCTTAGGGAAAATTATTCACTGCAGGAAAACACCCGCTAAGAAGGGGGGGTGAAAAACCTGCGCAAACCTACCAATAGTAATAAGTAAAAGATACAGTAAGAAAATAATACAAAAATAGAATTGAGCATAAAATAAAAGAGTAGAAAAGAAATAAAATAAATTTACAGTTATATAAATACATATGATACATCAATAAGCATAGTCAAGTACGAGGGTGGTCTGAAAAGTTTCCGACCCCATTTTTTCAGAAATATTCAGAAATTTTCAGAAAACATGTCGAGAAATGGCGAATTGTCGGAAACATTTCAGACCACCCATGTAGATACATTAATAAGCATAGTTTCTGTAGAGAATGAATGATGATCATAAATCTGATACCTTCAATAAAGGCTCAAAAGTTCTGACGTTTGCACCTGTATACATTAAACAGAAATTTATAATAAGCCGAACCTTTGTTTGTTAAGTTGATGTAAGTTGCCAACCATGGCTGTTGTTTGATCAGATGATAAGTAAACCTGGCCAAAGGTTGAGGTTTCACGGAATCGCTTCCTGATCGCTTATATGTCTTGGGACCATTGTTTTATCCGGCCTCGATGTATCCCTGGAGTATACTCGTATATAGACACTGACATGGTGTGCTTCGATAAGTTTCCCACGGCTGTTAACGGGACCCGAGGACGCCTATGTTCCCGGTAAGCGAATGTCCGCTGCCGCCTTGCGATTCCATCGGAAATACCGTCCAAGACCGTTAACCAGATAGAAGGATGGAGAACTTTCCGTACGCGAAGAGCACTTAGCAGGAAAAAATTAACCCATCGTCTTAGGCGTCCTCCAATTAAGGTGATACTGTTCAAGTCTCTTGCCGTTGGGAATATGGGTCAGTGCGACGGTGGAGTACTGTTTTTGAGCGCTTTGGAAATTACGGGAGTTTTTATGCACCCAAGTGGTTTTCCGAAATAGTGGTGGCAAGACTTTGGTTTGAACGTTTGAGAACAATGGAAATCCTCATTTTTTTGTCGCCGTAACATTGAGGTCTGAGGATATGAGACCTCATTTTTATTTTTGTCGTTTTTCGTTGCTGGAATTTGGATGGATGGATTCGGATTTCGCATTGTCCCCACTTTACAATATAAACTGCTCTGATATTATCAAGCAGTTTCATCATTTAAGTAGGAAACGATCGTTTTCGATAGACACCCGAATTCAGTCCAAACCACTGAAAAATTTGTTTCGATTCATTCCTTGATCGCAACGTTTCCTGTTGCAGCTGTTGCTGTTTGCTTGCTCTTATGCTTTAAGGAGTGCCGCAGTTTAAATTTATCTCCATGCTTATCTTCTTTAGCGGCCTTTCATCCTCGATTATTTCAGTTTTGTTTGGAATGCGCCATGCAACTACAATGATACGCCAATAATTATCATAATAAACATCAATAAACATGGAATTCAGCGGTAGGTTATGGAAGTATCTGCATGTATATATATTTAAATTGTGCGACCAATTTGTTTAATTTCTCGGTATATTTAAATATTTTAATTCACCGTTGATAATCATTAAATATATCTCTGGGGTATGCGGCATGAACTATTTATCAACTGCCATAAAATATTCTGGAATATGCTCCCGGAAAACGGAACTTCGGCAACAGCTGATCAATGTCATCCCCACGATATTCCTTTTAGAGGAAGCTTTCGTCATTTGCATTGTACGAATAACGGAACCTTCGCCGAATTAAAAGGTTTCCTATGTCGCTGACGTTCTTTCTTATGTTCAAAATCTTCAAGGTCGCCGCCAATAGAAATTGTTTCTATATAAGAGATGAACATGTCTCCAGGGTCAAATTTATATTTTTATCACAACACTTATCTGTATATTCATGGTTTTGAATTATCATCACACAGAATTTTCATAAGCGGTCATTAGCTATTTTAAATAGCCGGAAAGCATTTTTCCCATGAGGAGAAACAAATATATTAGAGTTAGGAAGTTAAAGATAAGGAGAAATCGACGGAAACTACTCCTTGATCTTCATCATCATAAGTTTCCATAAATTTCGAAACTAAGACCGGAAGTTCCTTCATCTTTAATGAATGCCTAATTCGATGTATCCTTTGAGTGAAGTTTAACATTTTTCTACTTGGTATGATTCCTCTCCCAACTTTCATATCAGATCAGATTTACAAAAAAAAGAGTGGTTAACTACGAGAGATAATGCTCGAAAGCATTATTTCAATGTTTGATAAAATGTTACAAATCTATCGTACACAATATATGTAGGAATAGTTTTCCCATTAAATTTTTAGTACCAGCACTGCATAATATAATTGCATGTCTTTCTTTTATGCTATTAACGAAGACAATTTAAACCTGCAATATTTATATATGCGTTGAAAATTAGACAGTAGTAGCTTTCAGTTATCAATATACGGATTTCAGTCGACCGTTGTAGATTTTTCTTATTTCTTACCGGTGGACTATGCCTTTAAAACGCTGATTCCAAAGCTCTTTCATTTACGTATCTCTCCCCCGATTTGAGTGTAGTTGTAGAGTATAATTTTACTTTTAAACATGATAATCTTTCTGAAGGTTCGAGTCCATTTCCATTTCGAAAGAAACCTTATCGTTTACCTATCCTCATTCAATGCCTTTTGCCTTAAAGTCATTCCTTTTATAATGAGCGCCTGACTAATCTTATCTGGAGTCATCCTCTTCCATTCACGTTGTGCGTCATCTTTCGGTAGTGACTCCGAAGTATCTCCGCTGACCCAGCTCGATCTTTTCACCGTAGTATGTAAGAGCCGCTGAATACTCATCTCTCTCATAGTCATTTTTCTGTATAGTGCTTAACCCAAAAGCTTCTTGGATACTTAATTCATCAGCTATTAGCTACCATAAGCCCTGACAAGGGAATGAAACCATGCCAGACGAGGACTGAGGTGGTTTCTTTTAACGTATTTAACGAGCGACAATGCTGTGAATGGAAAAAGTTCACGTCAGTGCACCCTATCAGTAGCACTTGCATTTTTATTGTTATCACTAAAGACCGGAGTCCAAACCAGGGTAAGGGAAGGGATTATTATTTAAGTTGTCATTCCTGAATGATAAGCAAGGAATGGGTTAAGGGTGATTTTGCACGAGATGGCGTGCACCCAAGAAAAATCCCAAGGAAGAATAAACTTGAAAAAAGTCCGACGGAACTGGGAATCGAACCCGGGTTTCCAGATTGCCGGTCAGGTGCTCTGTCCGTTGAGCTATCTCTGAATAGCTTGAGAGAAAGTTCCGGCGAGATAGCTCAACGGACAGAGCACCCGACCGGCAATCGGGAGACCCGGGTTCGATTCTCGGTCACGTCGGACCCTTTTTAAGTCTATTCTTCCTTGGGACTGAGTGATAAGATTTACAACTCAAAGGCCAAAAAGAATTGCATATTAAATGCATAGTTAAGTTACCCGAAAATTAATGTTGTTTTTCTGAAATATTTCGCACGTGATTCGCCCTTGAAAACAAGACATTGATGTATAAGTGGGGATGATTTGTGTGAGAAAGCACTTCCTTCGATCAGATTCTGGCATCGTAGAAGCCCGCTTAGCAATATACATTGTGGCCATCCACATCGTCATTTATTGGCTGTTTCTTGGCTGATATCCATGTGAAAGAGTCATCGCAGAATAGGGTGTGGAAAGTTAAGCATTTCCGTCTTCGTATAAATCTTTCGTCCTTTTTCCTGGTCCTAAAAAACGGATTCGTTGGCTATACCACGCCCCCTTTTTTACGCGCTCGATAATTGATTTATTTATTTACTGGGACCTTGAGAAGCGGACACAAGTCTGTCAGTAGCCTAATCCATTATGAATAAATAAGTTGTTGGGTTATGTTAATTGGAAATATACAGACTTATCTCCTCGAGCTTACGTAATCAACATTTACTTGTCATTTTTTATGGAAATATTTTGATCGTTTTCTAGAATTCAAATATAATTAGTTCGTTTCATGAAAATCGGACGACATTTAGCATTTAAACGTTTGCAAAAGTATGATAAGTTAGATTTTTAAATTGTAATGATGATGGTAAATAGTAATACCATCTTTGGTATGTTTTTGGATATATCTTAATGCATAAAAGAGTGCGATTTTCCTTTATTAAGTTACGTCTAAATCGATATTACTATTGTATCTTCCGTGAAGATAGCTTAGAATCTGAAATTAATATTCGGATTTCATTTGAATCCCTCGTTTGTTTTTCTCTATTGATTGAATTATTATGACTAACATCCCCTATGGAATTTTCAAGAATACTATCTTAAATTTTAGATATATTGCGAGTTAACGAAATATTTTTACTAAAGAAATCATTTGCTTTCTAAGCGATATCGTAGTTTTCGTTGCGCGCTGAATTCAGCGATCATATTTACTACAAAACCTTGCTAAAATTGACACTGAAATCCACAACTCGTATATTAGTATCGCCTTTCTTATGGTATTTTCTTATAGAATATTTTTTAAGACCAGAATTGCTTGTGAAAATTATAATAATTAAAAACATTCTGAAAAGTTCGAATTCTAGAGAACTGTAACTAAAAATTTAGAATGTAAACTGAATTTAGACCGATATATTTGAAAATGCCTCATTAACTGTTTAGTACACTTAAAAAAAACTATAAACCCCGGCTTGAATTAAAATGTTTTTTTTTCTTCACACAGGAGTTCTCCTCTCATCGAAGGGCGCTCTAAGTGCATGCTGCGAAGGATTACGTGCAATTGTGTAAGTATTCCGCTTCCCACACATTATTCCCCACTCACGTGCCGTACTTTCTACGTGACATACAGGGAGTGGCAGTTATCCGCCACTTAGCTTCTGCTATCATCGCTTAGGAATGGCTGAGTGCAGTTAGGAATTATAGAGCACGTGGTTTTAAAAGTAGGCAAAGCCACGGTCGCTATGTCAAACGCAAGACCTTGGTTGGACCCTGGCCCAATATTGAGTTGGTTTCTAAAATTCTCGAAAGTTATTGAAGGCGTTTTGTAATGTTTCCCACGAAAATCGTTCTCAGTTCGATTAATTCGAAAGAGAAGGGTTTTGAATCTACGAATCAAATAATTGAAGTTGTAAACATAATTAGTGTTATATCACTAATTTATTGTGTTAAATCTTCTTAAGATTTCCCGAGAAATTCATTTTATGATTTTTTATGATATGATGTTTTTACTGGAGGACAAAATGGGGAGAAGAAAATAAAACGTAGTAAAAAGAAAAATAGGATTCTAGGAATAATATCTATTCAACTGCAGGCGGATAGAGAAAAACTCACGTTACTGAAAAACACCAACATTAAAAGAGAGATGGAATAAACCTCTAAAACTCAGCTAGGAAAAATCTAAATTAAAATTACAAATAGTTAAAATTATTTTTTCAATGTTAAAAAGAAAGCTTAACTGGGTTATCTAGATGGTTTTAGTTCTCAGGGGTAATTTGAATCAGGTTTCTGAAAGAAAAATGTTATTTATTACTGTTAAATATTTATCCTTTCTCTCACAATATTTACTTTAATGACCTTTAGGTGATCAGGTTTTATATCATTAATGCTTGGAACTTAACAGTTTTTTTCGGGAGATGTGGGCTTAGAGTTTGCAGTTTGGAAATTGAATTTTCCACCGTAAAGTAGTAATAGTAGTACTGTGAAAAGTGCTTCGACAGCTGAGGTCATTTCGCACGTGGGCTCCCACCGAGAATCGAACCCGGGGTCGTTTTCATTAAAGTCGAACGCGCTGCCCACACGGCTGTCTGGGAGCCCTTCCACTGTTAAATGTTTATCCTTTCTCTCATCATATTTACTTTAATGACCTTCAGGTATTCAGGTTCTATATTATCGATGCCGAAAACTTAATCAGGGTTGTTTTATGAGCGGGAGGTGTGGGTTTATACTTTGTAGTTTGAGGCTGAATATTTGTTCTAAAACAGCTCTATTAGATGGATCCGCTGTCCATTCTTCTAGGGGCCGAACGAGAGTACATTTCTTCGTCTCTTTCGCAACATCCTTCGCCATCACGCTTCACCGCTCTTCTAGCTTCGGTTTCACGATCCGTGTGGTGCGGAAGTCCCCTTTCTTCATTCTTCCCATCATGCACCGCGTTGCCCTTTTGCTCATCCGAGTCGAAAACAGGTAACACGGATTTTAGGCACCGCTTATCAACATGAAGTAGTTGGATTTATGACGATCCTACGACTCGTAAGCCGGATTTTCCGCTGGAATGGACATTTCGTATAAGGAGGATTCTCTTGTCCCGTAAGACACCTGTTCAAGCTATTTCGGATGCATAAATATGTTATGATTCGATAAAGCCGTTATGTTCCTATCGCTACGGGAGGATAACCAGATTTGTAGGACGAACAGCTGCCGGTGATATTTGTTGTGTTCTGAAGGTGTAGGAGCGGAAAATCTTCAGACGAGTTATTAATCGCTTTCACGCCGAAGAGAAAGATTTCCCGTTTTTGAATTATTTATTGCCTTAATGGATATCAATCGAATTTCAGCCGTAACCCCCAATTTTTTGAGGGGAAGAATTCAGTTACTCGTAACCAGCCCTTTTGGATCATTACGCAATTTTCGTGGCCTCAATAAGAAGGGGGTTTTTCGCGAGAATTTGCAGTTATCGCTACTGTATTTTTATTTTCATCGTCTAGGTTCCGTTAAAAAGGTTTTGCCGGTAATATTGCAGTAATTCCTTGAGTTACTGGCCCATTTCACTTTAATTTTCTTGTTCGGTAGCCCTTCCGTAGATACTGGCTAAAGTTGGTTGAATGTGGTTGATTTGTGAGACTGCTTCATGTTTAAGAGGAATAGAGATCTTGAAATTCAGGGCGCCTTTTAATATTTGCTACGTTCTAAAGCTCAGTGGACGAATCACATGATACAACCTTCCTTCTTATCGTGTTTTATTAACATCTACTAACAATATGATACATGATGTGGTTTACATCAGATTTTAAAACGAGTGATATTTGGATAGAATGTGTAAATGCAGTATACTAGGGCTCCCGAATAGCCGTGTGGGCAGCGCGTTCGACTTCAATGAAAGTGGTCCCGGGTTCGATTCCGTAGATCACCAGCGTATCTGTCAGTGAA
Source organism: Pachydiplax longipennis (assembly GCA_036926295.1). NCBI lineage: Eukaryota > Metazoa > Arthropoda > Insecta > Odonata > Libellulidae > Pachydiplax > Pachydiplax longipennis. The sequence continues at coordinate 36,615,834 of JAVFKF010000009.1, read as the reverse complement.
ACATTTAATGCTAGGGCTGGTTCTAACCTCAAACCTACAATTAAGTTCATAAAGCTCTGGGGAGGGAATAAAGCTTACTAGACTGGACAAGGAGCGCAGTAAATATCCTTCCTTTCTTTCTTGAGCCACAGTTCTAATAACACATCAAGTCCAGACAATATGTGCATCATAATGACTGCGTGGGTAGCTGTCCTTAGTATTCCAAAGTGACCAAATTAAGACTCTCATTAAGCATCATTCATACCCCCTCAGTGTACCATATCATCGAAGCCTTGAGGAATACAGGAAATGAGTGAAACGTAAACAAAAATATTTTTTCGTATCATGTTTGCATGTACGAAAAGAACAAAAAATATTCTATCAAGAAATGGTAGCACGAAATAATCGTATAAGCTCAGTTTACTCAGCTGTAGAATTACTCATTAATTAAATAGAAAGATACGTATCATTCGTTCACGCCTACCTGGTGACATTATGCGAAGCACCTGTGTTTTATATTCTCACCCACTCTGAACCATAGGTCCAAAACACCCCAAAGAGGCCCCGCCCACCTCAACGACCACCGGTTGGCCCATTGTCGGCCATGTCTTAGGCTCCCACGCGATCCTCAACTGTGTTCGAACTGCGTCCTTGGTCACCAAGAACCTCTTTCGCTCCCACGTGATCCACATTTTTGCTTCATTGCTGTATAATTCAGTAATTACCATTCCTTGGTCTCTGGTTCTCACATTCCTTCTCCTACCGGTCGTGCCCACGGATACAGTTTTAACATCTCACGGTATCCTCCAGTGATGTACTCGTTGTGCTTATTTCTGAGGTTTTCGAAGATTGTTAACGTATATAACGTACTGAAATATTCAGTTTTGACCAGACATTAGAAGCTCTAATAATAATCTGTAAGGTCCCATTACTGCACTGGTTTTGTTGTCCAAGGGGGATTATTCGAAATAATTGCTTACAAATTAACGAAAGATTGTTCAGAAATAATGCTCAAGATTAGTCATGAAATCGGACGCAATTTTCTTATCTTCGTTTTATTATTTTTCATGAATTCTGCAGATGTATTACCTCAGTAGTTGTTGTCTTTGCAGTCTATCAGAAGTTTTCTTATCATTCGTGGAAATTCAGTAATGAAAATTAAAGTATTAGAAATTTTGGTTATTGGTATCCCTGGAGTGAATATTGCATTGTCTCGACAAACTTTAATCGAAAGCATTATTTTTATAAGGGGTTAATCTTCTTAGGAATATTTTTCAAGTACATGATTACGCATCAACCAAAACATTCGTCAGCCTAATCCACATTCATCAGCCGAGACCTCAAAAATAAAGAAATCTACGTTGGGCAAGAAATTCGTGAGAGGGCCTATCCATCCCTGTATAAGAATCGAAACATGTGAATCAGATTTACAAGCAGCCAGCGTATAGCAAATAGCGAAGGTTTGCGTGTTGGCAAGAAATTCGCTTTCGTTCGCACTAGAGTTAATAACCTCCTCTCTAACGGTGTCCTCACGCAGGATTTCTGGTTATCGATAGTAAAAGCGTGTTCTTCCCCGAACCGATTCGCGTCATGTTTACGCCGCTGATCAGGAATGCAATCCATCCCATGTCTTATCGGCCCCACTCGTCGTCCATCTCTCCCTTTCTTTGGCAGCATCTCAGCCTCGGACAACAACTCTGCACGTCCCAATCGCATGCCTTCGTAATATTTTGGGTTGGGCCTTGGCTTCGGAAATATTATCTAATGCTTTCTAGATGAGAGAGCTCCCAGAAGAATTCCAACGCGTGAGGTTATTGACTTAAATGATCGAGCTTTCCATCTCGACTCGAAACGTTTCTATTCTAGCGAAGTGTTTTATTCTAGATCGCTGAACTTTTGGCCGTATGAAAGGATGTATAAATTTAAATAAGAACGATTCATTTCAAGAATTAGGAATTAATTGCTATTGTCTTGGTTAAGCACCTCCTGACGAGCTTTGATGAGCTCAGGAGGACTTCACCAGATATTGGCGATAGCAGCAGAGTAGCAAAAAATGTTGTTAAATTGTACGTGATTATTTATTTGCTATGATAGCCATTTGTCCGGATAGCCGTATGGGCAGCATGTTCGACTTCAATGAAAGCGGTCCCGGGCTCGATTCCCGGTGGGAGCCCACGTGCGAAATGACCTCAGCTGCCGAAGCACTTTTTACAATACTGCTACTACGATAGCCATTTGTTTTAATGAAAATCTTGCCGTGTTTCATCCTCTAGAGCTAGATTTACCTTGTTACCTTAATTGAGGAATCTATCTATCGTGGATGAAATTTCAGGCTTTGAAATGATTGCTGCACGATTTAAATAAATTTCCAACTCTCTTATTATAGAAGTTACGAATGAGTACAGGATGCAACTTCCATTTATTTGACAATTTATTTAATCAAAATTCGTTTAATTTTTGTTTAAATTTATGTGATTAGTGATTCTAGAAGCGGTCTGGGTTAAGAGCGTCCCAGTTCGGAGTTTCATCAATTTTCAATGAGAATGTTGCTTGGTCCTATTTGCTTCGTGTTTACTATAATATATTTTAAAATTTACCACTCTCTGTGGTACATCAGGGTTATGTTACGTATTTACACAATCGAAATATGTGTAATTAACACAATATTCTTTATCGTTATATATCGTTAATACTGCTGTATGTTGCCATAAATAAAATAGTACTGCTCTTAATAAAATTTAACAGCTCAAGTAACTTGGTTGAATTCCATCATACAAAATTATGTATTGTAAACTGATTACAATAAATGATCCTTGTACCGTTCTTCTTTAGATATAATAATGGTGTACTATTATAAAATAGTGGATATTAGATCAATCTTCAAGAAGTTATTTAGGTAAGAATTTCTGGTTGGAATCCTAGTCATACCTCTAATAGGTCATCAGCATTTTTCTTTCGCGTTCATATAATACCCCTCTTCATTTCGTATCTAGTGACTGCATTCCTCTTCAGACCCCTTGAAATCATTATCTCTCCTTGTGAAATGCATTCGTCTCAGCACTCCTTGATAATCGTCTTTGGGAATGGTCTGGCTGACCCCGTCTCAGGGATGCTGTCACGAAAAAAATGCATGAAGACGTTCCTTTGAGTCAACTCAGATTGCGTTTAAGGTTATCTTTCTCTCTGTGAGCATTAAAATGTTTCGGCTTGCTCGGCTCTTTACTCTCAGTTTTAACCTATGCGCAAGATATAAAGAAATCTGAGATTTAAGTTTCTTAACTCTCAAGCTGTTTGAAGAAATCTAAAAATTGCAATTTTCATAAATTTCACTGTTTTGTATTTTTTATGACTTTCCGTTGATGTTTCATGAATATCTTCTCATCTAGCTCGAAAAAAGTGACTTTAAACACATGAATTTACTTTTTGAATACAGCTTTACTCCTTGTCAAACAATATCCTACTCAAAACTCAATGTGTATTAAAACTATCCTCTAGGGATTGCGGGTTCGCAGATCGCAATGCAAGTAGATAAAGTCTTGGCCAAATATTGTTTAAATTTACATCAATAACCTAATCATGTAAACCACATCTTTCATTGCTAAATGTACTGGATATCCTCTCATTTTTATTGATTTGTAAGCTTAAAGGCCATTTATATGTATATTTTTCATTTAAAAGCTTGTTTCTTTCATTCATGCTATGTTTCATTTATGATCAAGCTGCATAAATACCATTCTAAATTATAAATATACTCTCATAATACTACTTTAGAAGTCAGAGGTAACAAGAATTTCTAAGGGTTAGACAAAGACTTATTAGTCTCAATCTCGTCGTAATTAATTCGCTTTTTTATCATTACTTTAAGGTAGATTTGAGGTTTTGAGGTAAAATAGTAGTTTTTTATCATTCTCTGAAGTTATAATTAACCTCGCATTACGATCAAGCGCGAAAAATTGGAAGAGGGTCAGAGTATCTTTGCACATAGTAATGGCGTGCACCTAGGAAAAATCCTAGGGGAAAAAAGACTTAAAAGTCTGTCGGGATCGGTTATCGAACCCGTGGTCTTCCTCTGTCTGGGTGGTTGCCAGGTGGCTGAAGCAACCTCCCGGATAAATGAAGATCTCGGGTTCGATTACCGGTCTCGAATTTTTTTGAGTCCTTTTTCCTTGGTATTTTTACTTTGCCTCCTCACATAAAATAGGTAAGTTTTGCGCTGGTATATATTAGAATAAGAAGATGAGGATTAGTATAAAAAAGAAAGAATGTTAGTTAAGAAGATTTCAAATACCACATTTCGGATAACGATGAGAAACTTTATGAATGAACCATAGAACGTTTTTCGGCGATTCAATGAATTAATCTCCAAGTAAATCAAGGTTGTGATAGAGGAACTGTCTTACAATGTTAAAAAATATGAAAGCAACGATGAAAGGGTGCGATAGGCACCTCCTGCATTCCTCCCATTGAGAGTATTTCCTACTCCTGTGATGCCCTTCTATCTACACGGCGCGCATTCCATCTCGTATTGCTGTCAAGTACCATTTCTCCGCAGGAAAAGGGAAAACTTTCCTCTCTGAAAAGGGGAAACGTAAGGGAAAATTTTTCGGTGCACCATCTGTAAGAGATGTGTGGATACCAGGTGACATTCCACCCACCTATTCCGTTTTCACCTCCTAGTGTAAATGGCGCATTTGATATTTCATGCATTTCTTTTAAATTTGGCCCATGTATATCTTTATATTTTCCCTCGTTACTTTTAGTAATAATAATAATAATTATTATTATTATACTAATTATAATAATAATAATAAAACGTCTTTATTCGGGCGAGATTGAGACTGAATATTCTCTTCTAACATCTAACCCTTCGTCAATTTGAAAGAAAGAGATAGCAGAAAAAAAGTGCACGGAAGAAATTTTTATTTTGGGCTTAAAAACCTAGGATAGGAAAAATAGCCCACAGCAGGAAAACACCCCAGAAGAGGGTGTGAAAAACCTGCGAAACCTACAGATAGATAATAAGAAACTGTAATTTATAGAAAAGGCTGGAATCAGAAAGCAAGGAACATATTTACACTTCAAACTGCATATAAAAATAATCCATAAAAGAATAACAGTTAATAAAAAGGAAAGCATGAGATAAACTTTTAGGTCTCTAATTTAAATTTAAGGTTAGAATAGAAGATGGCGTTCAAATTTATTAGTTCTTAAACGCTTTCGAATTGGCACTTCTATTCACGCATCTACTTTGAATTGTTTCCATCTACAATCCCATTCCACAGGATCTTCGCTAAATGCGATCCCTAAACCTAGAATGTCTCTAAACGTGTTCGAAATTTCCTAGCGATTCGGACAATTTGTGCCGTATTACGTTACCAGCGCGTTTCTTTGCATTAGTTGTTTCAGCTGTTTGTATAGGGAGCGCTTCTTTGGTTAGAAAGTTTAGGAGTACGTTTCCTCGTGTTCGTTATTTTTTCAGTCAAGAAATAGAAATCTCCCATACTGGTTAAATCAGGTTAAGCTAAAGGAATCTGAATTTTAATTTTTCTCTATAATCTTGTTGATGAACAGTTTATTTTGGCGTGATGAAAATGCTGCATACAAACTGTAGGAGGATGAGCTTTTGAATAAATTGAGTCTAATAAAATCATCGTTGGATGAGCGCTTAAGAAGAAATTTGCTTAGAAACGAGACAGGTCAGTTTAGAGTTGAATAATCTGTAGCTCTTTATCGTTAAGAAAGTCGTATATCAAGATTGAACTTGGTGAAGCTGAACTTGTGGATTATATAATCGCTAACTCGTGATTTTCTCGTTGATTTATGCCTGGTGTTATGAAATTCATTACAAAGTCTCGAGAATCCGCATTAAAAGTGATGATTTCGTACTTGTGCTCTATATTTAGTCAAGAGGTATGTAATGTGATAGTTTAATATTGACTTAAAAATCGAAAGCGTTACATTTAATCAATTATATTGCAATAGTCAATAACTTATCTTAAACCTTAGCTGAGCTGATCGGGTTTAGAAAACATGAAGATATGATGCATACTAAACTTTTAAAAAGTTTCATTGCGACTTAAGTAATTTATATGCACAACTTTTGTTACATTTAGATCAGCAGGTTATAATCACTGACTTATTTTAGACTATCTACATCCAAATTGATACCTGGCTAGCTCTTGATGGTGTCTTGGGGGTGTATATGTATAATATAATTTAGACTATCTACATAAGCTATCTACATAAGTTGGTACATACATTGAAAGCCCTTAACGGTGTAAAGGGCAAGCGACCACGATGGGTTACTCTGGGAGACTACCATCCAAAGGTCGGATGTAAACGGACCTTAATTAGAATACTTCAAACCTTTAACTTCTATTGATATGATTTTATTATTTGCCATGATCTATCAACGGCTGTCTCCGGCTTACTCTGTGTATACAAAGGTTGTAGGATGAAGGTTATAGCTATGAGATTTACCGTATATACCCTTGTATAATACGCACTTTTTCACCAAAAATTAAGGTTAAAAAGCAGACTGCGTAAGAGGATATAGCTTTTCCATGGTATTTATTTGGATAGATCAAGAATACAGTCCCATAAACCCAGCTACGTCCTCTAAGCAGGTGCGTTTTATATGCGGGTGTATACGGTATTTAGAACTGCCCAGTCAGATTCAAGTTCAACCGATTGGTTTTACGGCCTCCTTAAAAAGGGGAGGATTACTCTGTTCACGGTCGAACTCACCATTGGGGTGATTAGCACCGTAAACTTCGGAAATCGCCCATCTCGAACCACCATTCGCAGTTTAGCATTCCGACATGGGACTCGCATAAAAAGCAAAAGCTCCGGAAACGGGCTCGTTCTCCATCCGTCATTGTGCGCTCCTTCCTGTGCTAAAACACCATCGCACCCCTATCTACCGCGACGATCGCATTTTTATTATTCCTCCGCCGAATCCCTGACGTCACCCGCCTTCCGATCCTCCGTGGGCGTCTGCATTATTCTTTTTGGGAATCCTCCGGCAGCCGTGGCTCCCTGCCCGAATCGCACCGTGCATTCCCTCCGCTTGCCAATGTCTCCTTTCGTTTTATGTGCCTTTTTCCCTTTCTCTCTCAACCCTCTGTAAAGTTCAAGGAGGACGTTCACGTGGGCGTTGCATTCGCAAGGAGGGGCCAAGAGTAAGAAAACACACCTTTGGATTTCAAACGAAGGAGTGAATGCGCAAATTTCCCCCGACGCTCGGGAATTTTTCAACGACCGTGATTCGAGTTTTCGAATGGTTCGCTTGTCCTCTGCGGTTCCGTGGGAGGAAGGAGAATTGAAACGCAGTTTATGAATGCGGTGGAGCGGCTGTCATCAGCGAGGGCATGTTGGTTAGCTTTCTGATTCCAGTGTGTTATTCGTATGTATGGAAAGTTTGTGATGAAGAATTGATGTTGGATACCATTAAATCCGAACGCCCCAGAACTCTAATTACTTCAACATATTTCAAGTAATATCACATCCATAAATACATGTTAGTGGGAAGCATAAAATGGATATGAAGCAATATTGATAACATTTTCGTGGTACCAAAAATATTTATATATAATCTTGACCGGCTATCTAAAATTACATACATTAGATTCATTACATTTGGAAATTAAGGAAAATACGAGGTAGGAGACGTTACTCGTACATGATCTGCATTTCACATAGCTATATTTTTTAAATTTTACGCATAAAATTTATGAATAATCAGAAAAAATACCTAATATAATTATTGAAACAATATCATCCTATTAAAATATATAATTTATTTACCCAGCTATCAATAATAGCCTTTCCTGTTTAGTTTCATTTGTTATTCGCACGACAAAATTGAGGAAATTTTATCTCGGAATCCGAACGCTCACCACGAAACCAGCTAATTGTTCCGGTGAGTTTGTGTTTGCTTTCTCCTATATTAATATGATTACAGTTCGTTTTCGGAAGCTTTAGTGAAAGAATATTGTGTAATTTTGATGCTGTGATGGTACGGTATGATATGGAATCACTCCACCTGTCAAGACAAGGTTTGCAGGTTATCTATGTATGCCAGAGGTGGGGAATTTTCGCATCCTGAAACGTTGCACACGTTCAAATTATTTTGTTTTACGTACTTGTTTATTATATCAAGTAAAAATAAGATGGAAATATTCTAATTTCGGTTCTACTTCGATTCATGCAGCAATTAGATATTTTTCCTTCATACAATCTCGCTGTCGAATTATTTGAATTTGGTGGACAATACCTCGTTCAAATGCTGCTTGATGGTTTGATAGAGGCGACATTGTGGTTACTCATGTGGCTAAATACTGTATGCTGCCTCCCGATGAGAATGGCTCCCCACCCTTCTATAGATTTCCCACCCCTATTCTTTAGATTCCCTCTCAAGAGATCTTTGCTCCCTTTCCTAGGTATCTCCCCCCGAATCTCCTGCCCCTCCCTTGGATCCGAAGCCCTTTGGCCCCCAGTACCTTCTCTGACACCTCCGGCATGCGAGATGCGAAAGAAACCCGTGTTCGGATGCGTGCCAACCACTCAAGATGATCTCGCGCCAACGGACGTTCCTTCACGAGCCATCCGCCCTTCCAATGGCTCACCGTTGGCTTCCACGCAGTCGTTGGATTCCGAGAGGGTCAAACAGGGAACGGAAACACTTTCTCCAATCCTCTATTAGCTGCTGCACCACCCCTTGAAGTTCAACGAGAAAGTGTTTCGTGGAATACGAAGGCTAAGCGAAAACGTATCGTGAAAATTGAGGGGAGATTCCCTTCCAGTTTTATTGAAGGCGATCTGATGAAAACAGTACCACTGAAATCTATGTTAGTCCTTCATAATATGTATTTTATTATTCTGAATCAGGTTCATAATACCTTTACGCACCCTTTAAAATCATCACCATTAGGCTACTTCATGCATTAGCCACCTTTACCGATCGGAAATCATGATTTTAGTGTGTTTCCTGGTATTCACCCTAGTCTCAAAAGAATCCCTTTTTAAAATCTTTGACAACTAGCGCGTCATACATCTGCTCATTATGAAGTCGTTGTCAATACGTCTGTACATCCAATATGAATTTATTGAATAGGGAAAAAGTAATGACAAATATATCCTATCATACATAAAAATGTGTAAATAATCTTTGAAAATTTCTGAGTTTTATACATTACTTGAACTATTTCACAGATGATTTACTATTTTAGTTAAATTGAAAGATTAACTTCTTCAAGACAAGAAGAACATCAGTAAGCTGCACGAGTTCATGAAATTTTTAAATCTAGTTTGTTTATTTTTGTAAAAGATCAGTACACACCAGTAAATATATTAAGACCTGTAATAATAAAATTCAAATTTATCTATTTAAATCAAAATCTTCATGCGTACTTTGCTCTTTTTTATGGCTTTTGATCGATGAACATTAGATCTGTGAACCGTTTTTAAATGCATATTTTTTATAATTTATTACATATTTTTATATATGTAACTATACATATTTTTTATAATTTATTACTTGTTCAGGTTTTTATAATTGTTTGTTGAGGGAGTTTATCTAAAGAGAGTTCAATTTCAGAGTTCAGAATGAATTCTTCTTTAACAGTAGGATAATTGACGAGCAAAAGCAAATCTCAACGTAATTTTCTCCTAGAAGACTAATTGATGTAAGAAAGATAAAAATCTAAGTAAGATCGAATTTTCATCCAGCTTTCCTTAGACCTTTGATCTCGCTAATTATGTCTGCTTTATTTGTTATGAAGATGAAATCATCTTTCCGGGGTAATTTCCATGTTTACATTTCTCAAATAAAGCTGGATACCTATTATCCCCGGAGATCGACTTTCTTCTACTTTCTCTGCAAAGGAAGCATTTTTATTCGGAGAAAGTTTTCCGTACGAGAAAATTAATCACATTCAGCGTTTACATTGCTATTCAAGTCATCGCTGATACTTTCTTTGCATCGGATTTGTTCTCCGCACCGCTGTCTTTGGATTAAATGGTTTCGTAATGCGGAGTGAAATTACGCTCAGTGTTCCTTATCTCGTGTTTTATGATATCACATTCCTATTAGTATGCTAAAGGATTTGCTAAGGGAGAATAAAAGTATCTAACTGTTCATAATTATAATACAGCCTATAGTGAATTCATGGTACTTTTTGTGTGCAGGAAACAATTACCACGCCGTTCCTCATGCTGTATTTGATTAATGATACCAATTAATAAGGTTGAGTATACTCCTAGAATTTTAAATGTTCTTTGAAGGAGATAGGGTTTTTATAATTGGCTAACCTATCCATTTATTGGTGATAATAGCAGTGAAGTAGGGCATTAGTTTATTTACCTGTTTCACCTGATTTCTCTCGTTTCCTGTCGTTCGGAGCGTTTTCTATCAATCCGGAAAGCGGTCTTTTATATTTATTCAAATCTCATTTTAATAATTTCCATAAATTTTGCTGATATTTGAATTCCAGACGAGCTTTTCATCATCTGTGACTGCTCTATAAATTTCCTTAATTTAGAGAAGACATTTCCTTTCATTTCATCTCTTAATTGCTTCGATAATTTGAAGAATTAAACATCTGAGGCTTCTGAATTGTAGTTTTTTCCAGTTTGTTGCATGTTTTTGAGCGAATTGTTAGTAAATAGAAGACTAGATGTTTCCTTAATATTTGGTGGTAGTATTGAATGACAAATATATGTCAAAAATATTCCTCTCTGCCTTACATCTCTGCCTTTGAGTTTATGAGTATGTATTTGCACCCTCAATGGCTTTGAGAGTAGATTGATAACTTTACAACATTGAGGACTCGGGTTCGAATTTTGATTTACTTATGGATTGTGATGTTTGTAGAATATGGGTTCACATTCTAGAATAATCCGCAAAAAACGACGTTTGTCCTCAGAAAATTCGTGGCTTCCTTCGTTCAATTACCGTTTTAATTTTATGTGCTCAAACGTAAAGTACCTATTGCAAATTTATTGGGAGAGATTGCTATTATATATTATTTGAAATAAGTGATTGTTAAGTTTTTACCAAGGATGTTTTCTTCCCTTACGAAAATATCAGAATAAAATCGTTTCTTTGACTTTCAGCCAAGGATACATATGATGAAAGCACGCTTAAATTTGAAATTGAAAACTTCCTCGTTAGGCTTCACAAGCGATAGCTGCAGATATGTGTAATTTTTAGCTTCCTCTATAATTTGTCGACTGAGTTTCGTTCGGATTCCCTTTCATCGCTGTAGAGCAATCTCGAACCTTTCGATCACCATCTTCGTTTAAAATTGGACTGCCTTATCCATACTATTTAACTTTTTAATGTCGTCGGTCCAAGGATGCCTTAGGCGCCTCCAGCCTTTTGGCGTTTCCAAGTGTAGGACTTCGAGGTTATCCGCTACCTCAAGTGTCCGGAGCTGTTATCAATTCGGACGTTTTTATTCATTCCGTTTTCCTCCTCCTCCTCGCCTCGAATCGAAATGTCGATCTCGTTTTCTTTTCATTACATTTCGCTGGTAAACCTGTTCATTAAAAATCTCCGGAGCTTCTCATTTCTTTAGTCCTTGAGTCTCCAGATAAGTAAGGTTTAAGCAGGAGGATAACCGAACGGAAAAGTCTTCCATGGTCGCGGAAAAACGGTTAGCAGTTAACGCGATTTGGTACATAATTTTTGATTGATAATTTTACTTGGTTGGTGTTGTATCTCTTTTAATGGTCTTAATTGAAATTGTCATTTAGGAGATTCTATAAGCATCCCATGTTTCAAAATCTCTCCACTTACAACTCTTGCTAAACTTAAGACTGCTGTAGCGCTTACAGAAAAAGCCGTTTTCAGACTATTGGCTTTGCCGTAATTACGACGTTCTACTAATAGATGGAAGAACTCTATTTTCACCATTCAACGCATGAAGGATGTACCTAGCATGCAGATATTTCCATTCATGCATATCACTATCCACAATTGAAAAAAATAATTGGTAAACATACCGAAATTGTCCATTTTCATTGGACTGCTACAGCTACTTGGCTATAAGATGCGGTATGCAACATCGAACTAAGGTCGGTCCACATTAACTGAATCATTATGAAAATAAAATGCTGAAAAAAATACTGCATAAAATGCTAAAAATGTAAATTCTTCATCTGGTTTATCGGGAAGAAATTATGAATCATGGTTTGATTATTAAGCATAAAAATATGACATTTTGAACTACATTCATTTTCACATCTTTAAACCGACAATTCAAGAAAGAAAAATACTAGTATAGGAAGTTTGGATATCCTGATTCAAAGGACTCGAAAACTTAAACCTCTGATATTGGCCGCGTAAAAGGTAAATATGGCCGCATTCGACCTATAGGACGCGTCTGTCCGCAACATATCGCAAGCTGGGATGGAACATTCTCGATTTGGCCGGTATGCACTCGATAGTCGAAACCGAATCGATACTTGTTCGCAACGGTAAGATTTTTACGAGTCGAGGTCGAATTTGAATACGAATCGTCCTACCGTACGGTCATTCAGGCGACTTGATTATTTTTAAATTGCCTCACACCGCGCTCAAGATACCTTTGCCGTAAAATATTCCTCTCGGATTTGCCACGCACTCAGGTTGGATGTGAACGTGAGTGGAATCCAAGTCACAGATATCCAGTTCGATTTGTATTTAAACACCCACACTTAATAATTCACCGTATTACTGTTATCTTCCGTGAAGGGGAATTTTTTGTTAGCCTACCAATGCCGCGATCCCGGGCTCGATTACCGACTCATCAGGTTTTTCTGGTTATGGCATAGATTGCTAGTGGTCGGCCATGGTAATAATAATAGCTTTAATAACTTAATTTTTTAATAATAGCTTTATTTTTTTTCAAAATACTAAAAATACAAATTACCAAAAATTACAAGATAAATTTATAGTTATTGTACTGGTGTTGCAGAGTCCAATGAAGGACTCATCTGCTGGTTGGTTTACATTAATAATACATTACTTGAATAATATAAAATTACAGTAATTGAATAAAGATAAAAAATACCATATACTATAAAATGCAATGAATATTATTGACACTGGTCCTCCTGAGCCATATAGGCTCATCAGGAGGTTCCAAAAAATAATTGTTATTATGAAAAAGTATAAAAATAATAAATCACCTAAAGCATAGTTATGAAAAATTTCTTTTAGCAATAAATCACATTAATAAAACTGAGACAAAGTATAAAACATGTATTAATATTACGAGTCAGAAATAAAGATCTTTCACTTATAGTATACAATACAGTCCCCAATGAAATAAATTACCAGCTAAGATGCTGGTTACTTCACTTTACTTGATACTTATTTGTAGTAGTAGTAATAGTTTTATTGTTAAAATTACCTTGACAGCGGACGAAATTTCGCCCACAATACATGCATATTTCTCATTGCAAATCATTGACTTTCATTTATCAAATTTCACATTTTTAGGCGGGTTTGTATCAATGTAAGTTAATATTTATATTAATATTAGTTGTTAAAGATTAGTATTGTTAAAAGTGCTTCGAGAGCAGAGGTAATTTTGCCCGTGGGCTCCTACCCGGAATCGAACCCGAGACCGCTTTCGCCAAAGTCGAACTCGATGACCATGTTGCTATGTGGAAGCCCTTACTTCACTGTCAATTGGCTATAATTGATTTATATGAAAATCTAATGAAATAAAATACAATAAATAAATGCGCAAGCCTAAAGAATAATTTTCGTTGTTTTATTTTACTGTCATTTCATGGTGATATGCTTTTCCTTCGCATTATTTGGAACTTTCTTTTCTGGAAGTAGTAAAGAGAAATTTTTGGCGCAGTTTAATTGGTTGTTTACCCGTATGTGATTCTTCGGGGGTAATGATTTTAATCTGGCCATGTGTGCTAATCTTGAATGCAAGCGGAATTGCGAATTAGAATTAGAGTAGTATTTTCGAAATGATCGATAAGTTTTCTCTTTTTATAATATTCCAATTTTTAAACTGATCAGTTTAATTTCTCACTGGAATGTAATTTTAATTAATATTTGGTATTTTGAAAAGTTAGTTCAATTCAGTTTGATTTCTCTCTGGAATGCAATTTTAATTAACATTTGGTATCTGTAATGTGTAGTTCAATACTTGCAGTAAGCGTGTGTTTCCGGGTGATATAGGTTTAGCTTTATGAGTACGATAGAGGATTATGAGTGCAAAGTACATTTTTATGTTTGTTAAAATATCGTTCGGTAATTAGTCGTTTCATTATCTCCAGTCATTTAACCTTCTCTTGAAACACATGTTCGGCTGCATTTCCTTAGTATATCCACAGATGTTTCCACGCTTTACCTTCAATTTCCGAACTCGAAGGCCAAATGATTCGCATACAACTGACTAATTATGGGCATTCTTTGAAGGCATTAAAGAGTGTTAATGCGCAAAATGAAAAATTTCTCGAAAGAAAGAACATTTCCTGTACACATTTGTTGACTTCGAAGGTGGATTAATGATACATTTTTCGCTAAAAAAGCCTTTGTGAGAATGGGTATTTTTTGCATGAGCTGTGGAATATATAATTCTAAATTTACAATTTTGAAACTCATCTAAGTGCCTTATTTACTATATACATATACTATGTTAATATAAATTTTTACTACTCGAAGACAGAGCAGCGCAAAAATCTGTATTCTAATGTGGTCTCCTGGGCGTTAGTGATTATTGTAGCTACCTTTTATTGTGAAAATAATACACTTTTGCCTTTACTATAGATCTTAATTATCAAGCATACATGTTTTAGACCTTTTTGACTTAATTTAATAAATAATTTCTGTAGTAAAGGTTGTGTTCATATCATTATTATCATAATGGACCAAGTCGAAGCCGTATTGATAGATTCCATTTATAGATTCCGTAGCTACTGTTTTTTGTATAATAAAATGTACCGTGTAAATCTGCGGAATCGGTTTATTGTTAATTCCTGCATCAGTAATATCCGTATGTATTGCATTTTCTTGATTTACTACAATAGAAAGGGATTATTCGCAAAATCTTTCATAACTGCTTCGCTGAATACAGTTCTCGCTGAATGCCTTCAAAGCTGTTTAACTCGTGTTTTTAAAACTGCCAGCTCAGCGATTGACAGAGATGAAACTGATGCAAGAAAGCGGCAGGAATACAAACGGGCAAGAAACGGAAACTGGATTTTTAAAACATGCGTTTTCGCCCGGCCTTGACTCTGAATTCCTATCTGATGCCGATGGACCAGTCACTATGTCGAGATCCAAAGCTATCAGATGACTTTAACTGTTCTTAGGAAAGCATTTCCCCGATCCAACAGAGTTGGAAGGCAATGGTTAGAGCAATCGCAGAACTCACGTGTCTTCTGGAATATCATGGTTGACAGATACACATTTATGTTAAGGTGAGAAGTTTTGTTTAATGTGGTGGAGATGGAATTTTTCAGTGTATCAATAGGCAAGGTAACGTGCTCTCGCGATAAGTGCGTGGCGAGAAACGTGGGTAGAAAAGCAACTTGAAACCGATCCACATGGTCACGGGAGGTGTCTTGGTTACTATTATAGCTTGTCGCTAGGTGGATAGGGACAGTATGTTCAGTAATCCATAAATCCAGTTTAATCATGCGAATATTAAGTAGATATTTTCTGGAAAGAATTCCAAGTTAGGGTAGTAGAGTAGAATGTCACGAGTGTCATTGAATTTTCTAGTATGAATGATTGTGTTTTTAAGATTTAATACAGTTACAATTAACACAGTTGATGGAACGGAAAGAAACTTTGCACATGAATTGTGCGACTCGCCCAAAGTTGTACTGAAAAATTGCTCATAAAAGCTCCCGATTACAGAAGTGAGATTGAGCGGCTCGTTAGTTAGAACTCTGAGTGGTTAGAACACCTGCCCTGAAAGTGGGAGACCTGGGTTCGGGTCCCAGCCAAGTCACAATTTTCACTTCTCGCATAACTTTAAGTTACAAATAAATTAATATCTGAGCATCAGACATATTTTTGTCTGCTAATAGGGTTTGCTCAGTGGTGTAACGGTTAATCTAGGGGTTCCCCCCGTATGAGGGCCGTATATCTCGTAGGCTTCCCTCATTAGTAAAGTTTAATCTAGTTGCTTAGTTCATTTCCCATAGACTCTGACCCTGATCTTTCATCAATAAAAATTTCAAACTCCTCCGCCAAATATTTCTAGACTTTTACCAATGTTACCATCTTCATTGATCAGCTCTGTCAATCTCTCTGTTTTATTATACTAAGGTGTGGTGTAATTACCTCCCGTTATCTAATTAGCCCGCGTGATTCCATTTCTTCTTCATTTGTATGGAGGAAGTTACTCATCCTCATGAGTCATCCGACTGTTGCCGAGCCATGAAATGTTTGATAAGCTCTTTTGTCTCGCTTCTCAGAAGTTTCTTTCTTCCAGAAATGCCCTCAGATTGGGATGCAGATAAAGCCCAGGAAACTCTGATAGATGGTCTTCTGAGTTCTGAGAATACCCTGACGTTTACCTCGCATACATTACTTCAGGAGAAATTAAGTTTTGATAATATTTTCTGTGTAGGAAAAAATTCTTCTTATAGGTATCCAAGGATATTTATTTAGTTAAGCGTTCTATTTAAGTCTCGAGTCTATGCTGCTTGTGATGATGAACTGTTGATTTTTATTTACCTGTCATCACGTCTGTAAACATTATACGCACCTTATCTTCCCCACTTGATTTATGGAGATATTGCAGTGAATGTTTGCATAGTGTGATTTCACGTTTCAAAACAAAAGCCTTGGTTAACTTGAGGTAAATTGTATGAGTCTCTTCAGTACATCTTTTCAGTGGCTTATAGTTTATTTATGAAGACGCCTAGAATTAATATAAATATTAATTTATATTAATAAAAACCCGCCTGTTTTAACTATGCTTAAAACTGTGAAATTTATTAACATATCCCACTGAAACATATCAGTTCCCTTGCATGATTTGCAATGAGAGGTATGATGTGAGGCTTCTTTCTCTATGATATCATAGAAAATGCTGTTAATTAGTGAATATTTGGGTTTGAATACCACAAAAGTAGGAGACCTGTGATAAATCGTGCGTAATTTTTAAGAGATACTGGAGTATGACCGAACTGAAATTAACTTCATTTTATGCATGAATGTGTCCATACCGTTTCATCAACGTGTGGCTACTATCAGTGTAATCAAGTGCTTTTATCATTAGTTTAAATTTGTACAATATTTTTTTCGAAACAAATTAACTTGGAAAAATTGTATCTGCCCATTAAAACGCTTCTTATGGTATTGACTTTATTGTCATTGGATTCGCAAACCGTTAACCGGAGCTGCTTAAGTGACCTTACGTTTGAATTTCAATGGTAATTGGAATTTTAAATTCTACATTGTGCAAGGATTTGGTTTTGCAACCTTTTTTAATGAATGCCTTTAAAGTTAAATATCAATTCAAATCAGTATTATTTATTTTTTAATCTTCATTTATTTCTGTCCATACTATATCTGGCGAAGAAATGCTATGGTGTAACACGACGTTTTCATATTAGTTAGTACTAAGAAAGGGAGTACCTTGAAAAGTATGTACTGACATTAACTAATATACCAATAAACATTGAAATGGGTCTAATAGTTTTTATTTTGTCCCTCTTTTTACTTATCCGGCGTAATTCACCCTCTAGTTCCCTCATAAAAATCCGTGTATTGTTCTCCCCAAAATTAACTGTCCTTGTATTTTTCAGAATCCATTTATCACCGTTTCTTCCCATTCGCATTCAGCATATGACTGCTCCCCTTTCTCCCGCGAATAAAAAGCCAACTCACATCCCCATTCTCGAACATAAACAGACTCAATCAAGGCCACCAACTCGCTTGGCCCACTATAGCTTCCTGGAAATTTCAGGCGTTTCGGAGAATTATGTCCCGGGGACATTATTTCCGGTCTTTTTTCAAAGCCAGCAATCTTTTGCACTTGAGCATACACCTCCGAATACCTGTGTGCGCTTTTTTCTTTTTTTTCTGTTTCTCATTTCTTCTCCTTGCTGCCCAAGCATGTGATTATAAATTCATTCTTAGTCAGTCGAAGTGAAGAAAACTTTTGAATAGCAAGGAGTTTTTTACAAGAAGCTCTTTTATTTATAAATAATACTGTCTAAATAATAAGTATTAAGAATAAATCTGAATATATTTCTAAATTACAACAAACCATTTTATACAAATATGCAATTATATATGTATATTATAAAATCGTAATTGATATTAATTTGTATGATTACTAAGTAATTCCTGAATTTTTTCTAATTTGTCTTTTTCTGTTTCTAATTTGTTCTAATTTGTAAACATGAAATTTCACTCTCAATCAGTTGAGACCGATACCTATGATTTTGTTTGAACCCGTGCAAAAACTGTGGTTCCAGTGGCTTTATTTTCGTGTATTACTTTGTTTAAAACCATTTAGATTTAAACCTCTATTAAACCTTTAAAACATTCTGCTCTAAATGATAGAAAGTAGGAAATATTTGGCAACGATTGTTTCTGTCTATTCTCTCGAGATAACTGTAAATTTAATGTCATTTAATGGTGTCATTGATACTTAAATGGCAGCTCTTATTAAAGTCACCATTAAAATTACCACAGAAATATTATAATAATTTTTCCTTAAATATAATGATTGTTTAAAATTATTAATTATAAAAGCCTAGACGTTAATCGTCATTCCATGATGACCGTTAAAATTATCTTTGAAGTAAAAGTATTGTTTTGGAATCTCCCTTGAATAATCTTATGATAATTATTCCTGAAGTAGAGATTTTTAGATAGAATCGTTTTGGAAAGGATTTTCCTGGGTTTTCTTTAAAAATTTACCAGTATTCACCTGTCGAAATTCGTACTTTCAGTACGTCTCCTTATCTATTGGCCTTAATTTACTTCCGATAGCTCAAAGGCTCGGCCTTGTGACACCGTTTCGACTTTACTTCCCTGTTTAATAAGTCGGCAGTCATCCCTTCTCTGCCCTTCACTGCCCATCAAAGAAATTTTCCTCTCTCTTCACACTAAACTTTTAACATCAAATAATGAACTTCTACAACATTAACTAATCCTTTAATTTTCTTCGGAAATATATCTATGTAGAGGTAATTAAGAAGAAAACCGTATTCATAACCTAACTTTTATTCTGTATCAATCTGTAACTGCTGTAAAATCTTCTCTATCTTCGCACTTTGTGGTTAATTCATGATGTGGCAAGTTAAAAATGCAATTTATTACATCTGTAGATACAGTGGACCCCCCATGAAGATGGAAGCATTGTTTCCGAAGTGCGCATCCGGATTCTGAATAACTGGTGACCGCTGAGCGATTATCCGTTTCCCGGGAATCGCTCTAGACGGTTTGCCGCTGTCGGCGCTTGGAGAACCTTTGTCTCTTAGTTTAAATTTCTCGTTTAACTTTTACGTCGTTAAACTCGTTTAACGTTTAACTTTAAATAGGGAATTAGCAATTTCACCTGGAGCAATTTTACATTTGTAAATGGATCATTAGTTTTACGAGCTGATTCCATCGTCGTCACGTGTATAAGCTGTTAAAATCCTTGAAAGTGTGCCCAAGTAGTACGATTTAATTATTCTTCTCTACGATTCAAGCGCAAATCAATCGATTTAAAAGCTGAAAATCTTAATCAAGTGCTGTTTCTGGGCGCTTTGCCCGATTTTGTTAGCAGTAATACCAAAAGAAACGGTAACTTTAGACACGTGAGGAGCAAGATTGTTACGCCTTCTTCTCTTTATTAACTCTCCCTTCGTGGAAGATATGCTTTCAGCCCAACCTCGATGCATAATTAGAGAGTCAAGGGAAGCCATAAAGTTGGATTCACCGTTAAATTTCGAAATCGCTTTTTGCGGTCTTTATATACGAAAAAGGAATTTCGAAGAATCGTGGAAAAGATGGGATGCGAGCGGTAGAAAGGCCACCATACGACCTAAAATGTTTCATGCACAGTTGATTCCCAATATAAGAAAATCGGTTCTCCATTTGTGGCATTCGTATGGCTTGAATTTTCCACTTATGTGAATGATAACGATTCGCTTTGTTGCTTACACATTGTGAGATGTATACCTTAATGTCGATATCATTTGTTTGAAATTCTTCTTTTCTGCTTTTTCTCTTGATCTGTCTTCCTTTTCCATCTACTGGTTATGTTTATTCATTCCTATTACTTTACTTGCTCAAATGACCAGTCAAATTCTTCTTTGGCGAAATAATTTTAGATTTCAAAAAGGATCCAAATTAAGAGATGTTTTTGATTTTCAAATATTTAGCTATAAAATTATTTTGTCGTCTAATTTCTTCATTACCTCGTACATTATAGAAGATTGCAGATTGTAATGGATTGCGGAGGTAACTTAAAATTGCAGAATCTGAAATTTTGACTGACATCTGTTTATTACATACACTAACAAGTACCACTACCCAGCGTATGATGCTATCGAAGAGAGTGGTAATACAAAGTCAGGTAACGTCAAGTGTAATTTCTCCTTCTGATTGCATAAGATCACTTGTCTCAGGAGATCGAAATCAGCTCAGTTTTGTATTTTCTAGGCTCATGGGAGTCGTTCACAGACGTCATAGCGGCCATGGGTTTTAATTCCCACCGCTCTTTACCCTCCCAAGCATTTAATTACAGCACTTTACAGTAGTTTGCATACCATTCAGATCTCCTTCATCACTTCCGTATCTCAAATCTCCTGCTGATTTCGAAAACGGACGTGGCCACTTTTTGGTCTCCCGATGAATTCGAACGTCCTTCCATGGTGGGACGTGGGAATGGGGTGAGGTTACTCACCATGAGGAGCAGTCTCCTACAAGGCCGCGGTGACCATTAGGGAAATGGGTCCAACAAGAACCACTCCAGCTATGAAAAGGGCGGTTTTTTATTGCGATGTTCCTACTTTCTCCCGAGGCTGAAATAGCATCATAAGTGTCTCCGCTCCGACGATTCGACTACGTGGCGCGTGGTATACACGTTTGAGATCCGTTCGCAGTTTGCAACGCAATGCAAAGCCGTGCTTTCACGCCGTAGGTCTTGAAGTTTCTCAACGGAATTGCGACTGTTTCGTAATTCGGTTTATGTCCGGATTGTTGATTGTTCCCAAAACCCAGGAAAGGTTGCCTCTACGATGTTGAATTTGGTAGCGGTAGACGAATTTAATTGCTTTAGATGCTGGTATTGGGATCGTATTCAATTGATGTATCATTTAGATCGTTTGTATCTGAAATCTATGTGATCGCTTTCTTCGTGTATTACAATTATTTTTATAATTATTTGAACTATTTTCTTTCTCAATATTATCTTTCATCGGTTACAAATGAAGATTTTTGTTAAGGTGGCCTTGCATTTACATGCAAAATTTCTGTTTGTATCTTTTTAGAGTGATCAAGCTAATCATTTACTACTTCAATTATATATAACTATATATAGCGAAATAATTTTAGATTTCAAAAAGAGATGTTTTTATTTTAAATTATTTATATAAAATTATTTTTCGTGTAAATTAGATATTATTTGTAGATATTATGATATAATTATGAAAAATGGAGATTAATCGCAATTCAATGCATCTGCGCATATGCTCACTTGTTATTTCATATGTTAGGGCTATTTTCTGGTGTACTTTCCTTTTCACAAGTTTATAATGTTTTGAATTATTTCATTCGACGCCTTTCGAGATTAATTTTTATTCAATTTTCATCTACATCTTTACTATCGTTCTCAATGTTGACAATTGTCGTAGAGATATTTAAATTGGATAGTATGCACGTGATTTCATGATGGTATCAACTTTGTAAAAGTGTTAATTCGTATCAATAACCTAGTAGATTTATAGGGGAATAAATATCTCATCCTCAGTGTATGATTTGTTCTGAAATGAATACATACGAAATATGAACTGATATCCAACGGATGTCACCGAGATATCTCCTGATTTGTTAAACCGAAAATAATCTTAACTTCAAAATCTAGTTTTTTTTTAGGAATATACCATACTTATATATCTCTCTAAATAAAGCAAAGTGAGAAGGATACGCATAAACTGAGTGTATGATATGTCGGTGGATTGCTTGTGAATTCAATTAGTTCTTATAACTTTGAGGTGCGGTCGGTTATGGTTTCAGTTACATAACAATGCTCTATTTTACAAAAATACTTATACGCCCTTTCATATCAGATACCTAGGTTTTATCCCTGCCTTCAAGCACTTGCCGGAACATATTTGCCCTAAGGAATAGCAAAAAATGAAATAATGGATACGTGATTGATTGGAAAGTTTGGAATTCGATCGATCAATTGCATTCTTTTACGAAAGCAGGTTTAATGTAATCAGGTGAATTCGTAAGACTTCTTATTATATGGGTATATACCGGGCGAGTTAAAGGAAACGCAATAGACGGGCATTACCACTCACCAACGGAATAATTACCTTTCTCCCCTTAGAATAAAGCTGTTTTCAATAGTTCGCCAAGAGCAGGACGATTTTCGTAAGGTCTTTGTTCTCGTGAGAGCGTGAACTCGAAATTTCTCACTCGCATTTGATGCTCGGAGGAACTTATAGACTCGCCTGATTATCAGCAGCGTCGTGATTGTTTAAGCATATCCTCATTTGTTCGTGCATTCTTTTTTGCCATCGCGAAACGAGGGACTCTTTTAGCACGTCCTCTTTGCGTTTGTTTATTTAAGCAGGTACTTCTCAGTAGGTTGATGCTCAAGTTCATTTTTGTCCACTACCAACTTGTTCTTGGAATTGCTATCCTCTTACTAATTATTAGTAGTACAATACTAGCTTCATTATATTGACAATGTGTATTTCAGAGTAGTTTAAAACAATGAAACTGCATTATAATATTTTACTATCAAAACTAGAGAAGTAATACAAGCAGTGAATAAATGAAACAAACATGAACTTTGATATGAAATTAAAATCTATCGATAAAAAATGAGTATATCTAGTATTTTTGGAAATAATTGAAGTCGTTTTAAACATTATTTATTTGAAGAATAATGCATTAAATATTCTTATCATACAATTATTTTTCAGAATTAGAATTATTAGAATATATTAGAATTATTTTTCAGAATGTTTATCGCATGGTGCGAAAAAATCGCAGTCCTCTTAATTTCAGGATATTGACGTTAATTGAAAATACATGCAGTATTTAGAAGTTATTCTTTGTCATTATGATTCCATGTCAGTACTCGTGTGTCTGAGTACAAAGGAAAGCGGGATGTATTCTAATTCATTTTGTCACGAATTTTGTCCTTGTATATACCTAACTTTATCATGGTGTCGGTATTAGCATATAGCTCTTTAATTATGAGGAATATTCTTGGAATGGAATCGTGAAATCAATCCCCGCTTATAAATAATTGAATTGAACCTGACATCCTCATTAACGATGAAAGTTTTGCGTCGTACGATCGTGGGAAGAACAACTGTTGAAGGATAACTTTTTTATAAAGTAACTTTTCTTGTGCGTATCCTTGAAAATCTAGTGACTTCTACGACATGTAAATTGGCGTCATTACAGAAGTAATTCATTCCAGAGCGTTTTTTATTCTTTCATGCGTAAAAAATCGGAATACATTAACGAAGGAAATCATGGAGATAGTCACAGCCTCATCTGTCGGTTTCAGTTGAGTAACTTACTTTTTCAGTCTTAAGAAGGTTAATGTGAAGCTCTGCAAGAAGAGTAAGAGATCATTAATGGAGAATAAGATTTGTTTCATCGACCAGAACATGCTAACCTACTGCTGCTTACTTACTAACACATTAACCCTTATGGTCTTAAGAACCGTTGGAGTAAGATATAATACATAGAGATATATTCATCATTTCGCGAAATGGAGCAATAACTGCTGTTGGAAGGCTTGTTAAAAAGTTTATTTCATACAATATCAGCCATGCGTTTAATTTTATTCATAGATTAATTTTAGATTTTCCTGTAGGTTGTCAATTTATTTTTTACTCTTTTATGATATACATCTACATCTACTTAAGTACCATACAAGCCGCCTTTCGGCGTGTGGCTAGGGGTGTAAACACCGAACGTTTGAGCTTTTTCTTTAGTTTATGATGTTTGTATAGCTATGATGATTTATTATTATTATTATATTTATTTCAAAAGGCCTAAGGTGATAAGGTGAACAGCTAGAAAATTCAAGGGATGCATGTAATTTTTTTTTGCTTGATGATAGATCTATTCCACCCGCCCTTCGGTCTTTTCTTGATCTTTTCTCTTTTGTGTATTACCACCAACAAAACAACATTAACTATGTTTATGGTTAAATGGAAGATAGGACTTGCTAGTCCCTATTTTGTCCAATAAAGACGTTTGTATTCTATTGTACCAACGTGATCATCTCACCTTTCTCTATAACCACACATTTCAGAATGATATATAACTGTTTTGGCCACTAATTCCTTTCTTTCAATCCACTGCAGTCAATTCCGGAGCGTTTTCAAACCTCTTAATTATATATAGTAATCTTATGCCATACGTATATATTCATGCGCAATTACGTGCATATACATTTTCAAGGGGCTAATTTTGGTTTCGCTTAAAGAAATTTCTGTTTCATTTTTTAAAACCGATCGCGCTAAACTCATGTTTATTGTTAGTATATTTATACTAATCAATATTATTACTAGGCTCCCGGATAGCCGTGTGGGCAGCGCGTTCGACTTCAATGAAAGCGGTCCCGAGTTCGATTCCCGGTGGAAGCCCACGTGCGAAATGACCTCCGCTGTCGAAGCGCTTTTCACAATTCTACTACTACCAATAGTATTACTATTAGAGGCAAATTTTAATATTTAGAATCGTGTCGAGCTCGTCGCCAACAAGGAGCATCACCGCATGAATTGGGCCAATTGTGTAAGCCTCCGCAATCTTCGTCTTTTACGCTCCAACTCCAAAGAAAGGATTCATTCGACATCGCGTTTCCCGTCACCTGTACGTCGTCATATCGCAATTCAAAGGCGCCGCGCTTCTTTTATAAGTGCAACTGAACATGGAAGAATTTCGAGTCGGCCATGGCTCTCGAAGGCGGTTGCAAAAGACTGTTTTCTCCCCGTAGCCGTCTCTTGTAAAATTCTCCTTCCCTTTTCGTCGATGGCCGTGATGTGTGACAATGCGCGCTTCCGCCGTCATTTTTTTCCTTCTCCTCGTTCTTCGCCACTCCTCTCACTTTTATCAACCCTTCCGTTACGGATCGAGACACCTATTCCTCCGACGCTTTCTACTTTTGTTTTCCGCGATTGTGCGTGTTTTTTTCTTTTTAAATGGCCGTCACAGCCGTTTTTATGCGCGGACAGGTGGATCTCAAACCAGTCTGAAGTGGCTCACATTAATCTCGCGTCGATGGATTGAATCTGTGAATGGTTTTGGTCAAAATAAAATTGAGGGAATTTCAAAATTCAATCATTGTTCAATTCAATTGTTGATGAATTTCATAAGCTCGTTCATTTGTTTCATCTCATATCTTACAACTCTACTAATGACATGACGTAAACATGTATAATGATATATATAATATTGTATATTGATATAAAAATATATGTTCACTCTGAAAAGTAAACTTGTTCGGCTCGGAGAATCTCTAAATCTCTAATCGATCTAATCAGCATTGTAGCAAAGAAAATGAGACAAGGCAATGGAGAATTGATACCTGAAGTAACGTACACCATGACAACCATTACAAAGAGCGATCGCCTCATTATTGAGTAAATTTATTCATAGACAACCTTCTCTTTGGTTTTACAGAATCCGAAACCATTATTATAAATCTCATTCATATGTAGAATAAACAACTCATGCATCCACAATATAAACAACCCATCATTTTCTGCTCCTGCACATAAATGAATACTGATTTGAAACGGAAATTGTGAATTTAAATTCACATGGTTCACCTTTATCTTTCTTATCAAAATGAGACTTCCAAATACGGTTCAAACTAGAGAAGCTGGAAACTAAATGGGCGATGATATCGCTAGAGTAAGTAAGTACCTGCTAGTCCTTTGATCAACTGCTGTTCTACCATGGATATTTTATTTATTTATTTAGTAAGTATGCTGCTAGTAGAATTGCTTCTGGTGGCAGCCCCAACCATTATCTATAGGTAACATAATTAAAACCCCAAATCCCTACACCCCTCACACATTCCACAACTAACGTTACTACCCAAACAGTAAAGTATTCAAACACCACTACACTACATCAAGACTCAATTTACACACACCTTGTTACCCCCACCAAGAAATTTATACCAAATATATCCTCTAATTACAAAAACTACAGTTCACTGTCACAGTCTACGTTACTTCTCAATCCAAATCACCACTTAATCGTTTTCACATTGTCACGTTTACAAATATCCAAATAATACAAAACATAACAATTATCACTCCACTTATTTAATTAGACTACAACATCTACTTTTGAACACTTTTCCATTTTTAGGTAAGGGCTTGAAGACCTCTTCGGGCAACATATTGCATTCTTTGGCCCCTCTATTTATAAAAGAATACTTCGCGACATCAGTTCTTTATGGGAAGAAGATCCACAGGTAGTATACAAAATGGAGGAGCATGTCTGTGGGGAGCCCTAATGACCCACTAGCGACATGGGATGGGAGATCTAAAGCATGGTCCGTCTCCTTATAAGGTAGCATCTCCTCGCGAAGCGTGCGCTTCTAAAAAGGAAAAAATAACGGTTTCCCAAAAGCAGGCATAACGCGGACGTAATAGTAATATATGCCGCAGACTGGGAAAAGAATGTCGGTGTTAATGGCTGGTTCGCGGGAAAGTAGACTGCCTTCCGCATTTTAGAATGCGGTTTAACAGAAACAGTAGACGGAGAGGTAAACGCACTCTGATTTAGAATTCGCTTTCTTCAGAAAACTTAATTTTCTTCTTCTGCCTATGGAATGCATTTATACTAAATGCATTGCTGGAAGGTTAAACAGTACGCTGATAATAAAAGACCATTCCATAATATAAATGGGATCTCCTGATGAACCAATCTCCATAAAGTTCAATGTACTCTCGAGACAATTCACGTTTCAAACTCCAGAATCTATTTTCTACTGGCTTAATTACAGATATCCTGCTGCTCCTAAAGATTTCCGCAATGTTGTCTGCAAGGAATAATAATAATTAAATTTAATCGTTTGTAAATAAGAAAATTTACCATATACTTTGAAAGTCCCCGCAGTTGATAAATTGAGGTAAAGTATAGTTTTTGTAGTGAATTCCATTGCGCGGTATCACTTTGAGGGATATAGTCTAGCGAGGCGGCATTCACAGTGGGTGGTTAGCGCATCGAATTCCATGCCGCCGTATTTGAATTTTCTAGATCTTTCGAACTCGTATATTCATATTCATACAGTGTTTTCCCTTTGCTGGGTCCATATTATGACTCCCGTAAATCCGTGACTCGAACGCGCTACCCACTTGCCAATCCATGGGCTCCTTAGATAAATTTTACCTTCCATCAATTAAAAATAATGAGAAATTTATACTCAAAGTTTTAGTAATTTCACCCAATATCAAATTCAAATAGCCCCGAACTGGCCCCGCAAATTTATCGGATGGCTTATTTGACCGATTATTCAAATTTCAAGTATCAACATTTATCTCTGTCATGTTCTCTGTCGAGATATGAAAAGTATGGGCAAGATGCATGTTACAGTAGCTGTCAAAGTCAATGTCCTTATTGAAATCTTATTGCACTTAATCTATGCATCCGGAATCAGGTTCTTCCAGCAGTTGCATCGAAAACTTTTATATGAAAAAAGTCATCAACCAAGTGGAATTTCGATCTCCGAAGATTAGCGTCAGTTAATTAGGAGGTTGGTCGATTCGCCCATAGAAAATTATATCAATCTTCAAAAGTAGGCCAAGATGGAAAGAATATGACGTCCAGACCTAATCTCAACGGAATCCATAAAAGAGCAATTAAAACGGGGAAAAGAAGAACAAGAGGCGCATCGGCAGCGCCCAGAGATGTTTTTCTTCTCTTTTTTGTCTTGAGTTCAAAGGCGGAATGGATCCCTCAGTCTTAAACCGATTTTACAGATCTTTAAAACCTCAAAGGATTTGTAAGAACTGCCCACGGTTACTCTTTTATAGCGGTTCGATTCCAAGAAAGGAGTTACGTTCGTAGATGTTCATTTTTCTTCGTGACTCCCTTGCATTCTACCGAGGGAAGGTTTGGAATGGTATGGATTGAAGGCTAGGTTTAATAAAGGAATCGTGCGGAAATTGCTCTCGCGGCCAAATTCGTGACATAGCGTACTGTTCTTCGTCCTTGTTCTGCATGGCGAAGTATTTACACCGGGAGTTGAAATATTCTCGCTAGTCTATCTGGAAAGTTCGCCTAACAGCACTTTTTTTGTATTGCACTTACAATGTTTATCATACCTGTCATGATAATTAAATGCGAATTAAGGCAGTAATATCTACTAATTTATTTTCCGACGACTTCAAAGAATTTTTATAAACCTTCGGATACGGAAGCAAAATAACTCCCATGCCGATTTTCATTCCTTAATCCACTGTCTCCTTAATATTCCATGTCTGAGATACACCCTGAATTGAAATTACTATCTGTCTTCCTATTACTTTCTGGTTATAAAATACGATGAATTATGCTCCTTAGTATATAAATTTATGTCCTAAAAGCTGAAGAATCTCAACTCTATCTCAATTTTTTTTCTTTCCTTCCCGGTCTGAACTCTCCTCGTCAGAACAAATTAAATTTCATCGATTCTCATAATTACAAGGGCTTACACCGCTTTCTGCAGATACGATCAGAACTATTTTTTATAATAGTGGGATTAAAATTTTCTCCTCATAACAGTAAAAACGAAGTAGATTTCCAAAATCCCCGGAATGTGTAGACTACAATGTAATGATTGTAATCCTATATACATTGGTCAAACAGTTAGGAAGATAAATACTAGTGTCAATGAGCACCACACAGCTTTTGAAAAATATTCCTCTCGTTACCACTTTGCTAAACATCTCTCTTGGACCGCCAGAAATTCACGCCTTTTCACCCTTCATCCTCCAAACATATGGAAAAAGCCCTTGTAAGTCATATTACTTGGAAATCTCCACCACTAGTATTGTTCCCGCAACATTACCGATGAATGCCTCTTTGTCCAAAATTCCATCGACTTCCATCTTCCATCCTTACCATCCTCCCCTCATTACCTCCACTGCTGCAGGACTAACCTGGTCCCACATTGTCTTTAACATCCTTCTTTCCTTTCCCCCCTCTCATGTGTCACCTCCCTCTCTTCCGTATTTGTGCTCTATTTCAACCTCCCTTTCCCCCCCCAAATTCCTGCACATTATCTTCCTTTCCCCCCTTAAATTCATTTAAAAAACTATTTACAAAATATCTTCTACAATCTCAATTTTCATAGACACTCACTTCACATCTTATTTGTAAAATTGTCATATGGCAGACTGGCTTTTTCTTCTTGTAATTAAAATCATTGTAGTAATGCTATAACGTAAATTTTGTACTTTCCTCTACCTGTAATCTATTCTACATATAACTTTTGTATTTTTTGCATTCATTCTTTTCTCATTTCTGTCCTTCATTTTGTATTCAGCTATATTTTTGTAACTTTCTTTTTGTATTTATGATAATTTTGTACATTTTTGTAATGTTTATAATTTTGTAATTTGAAAATCACATATGTAACTCATGGTTTAAATGGAAGATGGAACTACTCAGTCCTAATTTCTCCCATAAAAGACGTCATTAAATTAAAATTAAGTTAAATTAACAGCGCCCAAAAACTTTGCAATGCACCTAATGCTGTTATACGGATTTCTATGACATGATAATGACGTTTAGGATACCTGTAGAAAATAAAATTTTGGTGCTTCTCCTGTTAATATTATTTACTTGTAGCTGTAGGTTGTATTCGGTCCTTTTGCGTATTATATGCTTTGCTACTAAATTGATTGTATATAAGAAATGGATTTCAGATTCTTATGAACGTCTAAAACTGTCATCAAATAAGTATATTATATTCAATAAAAAATGTGAGATGAGAATGTTAAATAGCTATTTTTGTATCGCGTACTATTTTGCAGTTCTGTGAACATTTTAATGCAAATTTAGTAGTGAATAATTATATTTGCTCATAGTTCCGTAATGGAGATTAAGTGAACCTAATCTTTCAGATGAACAGACTGGGGCTAACTCGCGGTCACCCACCCGAGGCCATAAAAACAGATGTTCCCGTAATTGTGTGGAGTGCGACGGGGAAAATCCCCGATAATATTGAGGCCTTCAAGGATTTTATGCTTTACTGATCATTATAGCCATTATCTGAGAGCGGAGAAAGCACGATCGCTGCCTTTGACAGGTAAAGTCGTGCACGGATGTACTTTACCTTTGACAGGTAAAGTACATCCGTGATGTAAAGGATTTGCTCGAAAAGAGCAGCTTAACCTACTCTTCACGGCAGCCACGAGATTCCCGGTATTGAAAAACGCGTGAGAAACAATTCACATTACTTTGATGGAAACGATATTTATGTAGGAAGCAGAAATTTATCGTTTGCGGGTAAATATTTACTTTTACTCTTTAACTTCTGTGTTGCATCTATCGGTAATTTATCTTCAATATATTATTATTACATTATGGGTAATTGTGATTTTAATGGGGATGGTTTGTTTTGGAATCATATTCGTTGTCCAAACACTTCCTTATAGTCGAAATGCTTTTTTTCCTCTCGTCTAGTTTTAACTAGAATTAAACTGTCGAAATATAGCCCGTTTCTCTTTCTCGTAAACAAGAATGGGCTGTTATTATTTTGCGCAGGTCTATTCTGAATTTTTCATGCATCCATACGTGAAGATCCATCTGATCATTCGTTAGCCTGCGCTAAAAATTGCGAAGATTTTCTTAAGTGGAAAACTCGTTTAAGGGGTCACTCATTAACCATGATATAACTGTACTTGAACTTTGCAATCATCTTCAAGTAACGATCGAATTCAAATAGCTGATCACCTTCAGAGAAAATTTCTGCAAGTGCTTGTTTTCGATTAGTTTTCTAAATATTCGAATTTCAACAGGGAAAAAACTGTTGGAAATCCATACCATTATCCACTCTGCAGTAATGTGTACAAATTCTTCCTAATGCTACCGAATTTGATTAAAATGTTCATTCTGTTATCGTTGTTTAGTATATATCAGAAGTCGATGTAAACATGGTTATTTGAAAATGTCTTCAGGAGCTTAATGTAGACCGATAAAAAAGTTGTATTTTATTCCATGAACCACCTATTTCTGATGTACTCGAATCAGAAATTTTTGTCCCCTCGGCGTAAATTCTTTTAAAGAGAATGTAACATATTTCTGGGTTTAGTATATCCTTTCCCTAATCAGGATATTGAAACTGTAAAATATCATATTAATTTCGCTGCTGTCATGTTTGTACAAGAATGATTTGGATCAAAACCTGATCTAATTTAGATATTAAAGTGTTGAGAGAGTGTTTTTTCCAAACCATTTTTTTGAAAAATCTAATTGAGCGAAAAAGCACGTAATACACTTGAAGTAATTTTTGAATGTCACATACAATATTTACTAT
The DNA here is from genome assembly GCA_036926295.1 of Pachydiplax longipennis. NCBI lineage: Eukaryota > Metazoa > Arthropoda > Insecta > Odonata > Libellulidae > Pachydiplax > Pachydiplax longipennis. Next base: position 36,584,152 of record JAVFKF010000009.1, on the reverse strand, counting down.
GAATTTTTCTGTGAATATTCTTAAAAAATGTGAGAAGTTTCAATTTCCGACTAACTAGTAATTAATAATGTTGCAAGTCAATTATTGTTTTATTTTTTGTTTGCCAAAGACTCTTTTCACTACACTTACTTGTCAGTTGCAGAAATATTGATTTCGTGGAAATTTATAACGAATGGGAATCGTAACCTTCATTTCATGTTTTTAATCTCATTATTAACGTTCTCTTAAATTTAATTATCTCTGTAGCCTTATTCCCTTATAGAAACATTCAATAAGTACCACAAAACCACAAGGAAAATTTACTTCACGAAAGTTAAGTTACGATATACTTCAGAGAACTTTTAGGAATTTCGGGAAACCCAGGTAAATTCATCTGTTGATTATTACTTTTACTGGGAATATAAACATTAAATAGTATGACTAATTTTATAGCTTCGCGTTCTGCCAGAATGCATCACCAGGTCTTTCAATAATAGGTTTCCTTCGATTTTGATTTTTTTGTCGAAGGTTGGCCTGGGAGCTAAGCACTGTCCAATGTCGATGATTGATTACAAACAGGAAGAAAAAGCAAGTTTGTCTCGAACGAGTTCCAAACCGAAAGCTGTAAAACGAGTATCTCTTTTTTTTCTTTCATCTAGACAGAAATGAGGCGGAAAGGAAAAACTTTTTTTCTTCCCCTGATCGTGGCCATCGGAGATTCGTGAAAAAATATTTTTCCCCTCCGATTCTTGGTTGGTGGTCGAATTCCGAAGATATGCAGTTAATTTGAAGTCGACGAAGAAAACTTCGACTTTCTAATCGTCGGGATTTTAATTCTTCCCTTTTTACCTCTCGTAGTCCTGTCACAGGTGGCTTTATTGTCCATCAATTTAGAATAGAATCGCTTCACGTTTGAGGAAGGAGAGCTTTTATCTCTGTTGAAAATTCTGTTCGTATGACCGTTACACTTTCTATCCGTTAGTGTTTGAATACCAACAGACATTCCAACGTTTTTCCTTTGGAATACTTTTCCATTCCTGGACCTAGCTCCTTAGGAGGGCAATAAAGAATTGAAGCATCCTTGCCAGTGCCTTGAGTCAGTGGCTATTATTGATGAGGATCTGCCATTGGAATCTACGAATACATCTTGATATTGGGTCATATTGCTTTGGTTTTACTGGGGAAGGTGTTTGAGTCTATTTTCGTATTTTTATAGCCTATAAACTTTTTTCCTTTGAGGTATAAATGGGTTGAAATGATTATTTGCTGCAAGTAATGTTTTGATGATTGATTCTCGAAATTTTAGGCGTTCTTTTCCCAATGTTTAATCACGAATCTTCAATATCTCGATATTCAATATGCGATCATATACTTTTTAACCTTGTTAACAATTAAAAGTGTTTTCAGAGAGCTTTGATTTAAAAAAGTGTGAAAAATCTCTCGTTGCTGTATCGGTTGAATTATTTTTGTTCATTTAGCATTTATTTAAAGAAAAATTATACTGGGATAGGAAGACTTCTACGTGTGACCATATTCCTCCTATTTTAAAAGTTTCGAACGGTGGCAATGAAGAACTGGATGGTAATATCAGTGAAAGTAAGAAATCAAAAAGGGAGCCCTAATTTATAAGTTAATTTTCCTCATAACCTTGGAGTTATGTTTATCACATCGTGTTTAAGGTTAGGCGTAATACGTCTAATTTTGAATTTTTATAATTTGAAATTATAAGATAATTTCCATCAATTAACTTTGTGATTCACCATAAAGTGGCCCGAAATCGGTGTTCGTGTTTAATAGTCCGTAATGATGATGAAATTAAGGGAAGAGAGAACGTTTCGTAAGAATTTGGACTTCGCTCAATAGGTTTCCTCATAGGAAGTCTTCCACCTTCCTTCCTTCCACTTCCAATATATCAGTTTTGTTCTACAGAAACCGAATTTTCTTGCAATATTTCTCGATTTTTAGTTCCCAGTAACTAGTGTCATTTTATAGTCACTTCCAGATCACTAAATCTATGAATTAGGTCCATGACCTATCCCAAACTGTGGCACCGTTTCGAACCGACAGTGTAATCATCTTCTTTGAAAAATCTTGCGATTCATCTCGTTACTTTTATTTTAGGAAAATGTTATTATGGAGGTATAAAGATCGTACAGTAATTAACGTTTTTCGATTTCAGTTTGTTTTCAAGACTTATTTTTCGGTTCAGACTCGGTGTTATTCTTGAAAGAATAACGTAGTTTTCGGTAATCGGTTGATTTCTCTTTCCTGCGCTTAAATTATCTGTTTAGGTCTCCAAATGAGTTTCTTTCTCCTACATTTCCTCCTTAGCTAAGTGTCAACGTAACAGAAGGAAAGCTGTCGATTAGTTTCCGGCAGTCTTTTAAGATCCCATTCAAAGCGCATCTCTCTTCAAATGAGTCGTTTATTTTTTTTATCCTCCTCTTCTTTTTGGAAGTGGAAATGAATGGTCCTGTTGGGCACTGGGTCGGAGACTACGCCTCCCGAAGATGGTAACTAGCCGGCGGAGTTTATTGACAGGTGCAGGAATTGTTGACCTCGAAACATCCCCTCAGATTCCTATCCCAAGGTTTGGCAGGAAGGGATTTCCATGTTGAACATCGGTGTTTACATTGCCGTTCTCCAATGAAATCCGTTTTTCTCAGTGAAGGAGTTCATCCCGACTCTCTCTTGTGGTGTTTTGATACACTTGATTTATAAACTCGATAAGTTCAGGCTTGGCTTGGTGGAAGTTCATCTCCGTGATTTATAAAACAAGTGTATTCCAAAAGAGGAAAACCACTAAAATTACGACCGGTTTCGGCACGCTCGGCCATCTTCATACCATCAACCTGATGATGGCATAACGCTCCGAAACCGGTAGTTGTTTTTAGTGTTTTTCATCATCTTGAAGTGTATTATTTTTATATTTTCTATTTTACTTTGTAAAAATGAAAATAATTCGATTATACGCTAAATTTGTTTAGAGTCTGTAATATTTCCCTAAGTTATCAAGAATTCGAATTTTCCTTTTATCGCTTGCCAACAATGAAAGGTGTCCGCTTTACCTTTTATAGTTCTCAGTATTTTGAACTGTTTTTCTTCTATGTAATTTACATCAGCGCTTCTTTTTAATTTTCCTAGGGAGAAGCAGTTCATAGTAATCACGAAATAACATTTGTTCGTTAAAGATCTTTTTTATCTATATTTTCTCATATTTGAAATATTTTGAAGTTGTGATTTGGGAAATACGATCGGGAAAAACTTCATTGATAATAAGAGATGTATATTTTCTCAATGAAGAGATATTTTCTTAATTAACCCTGCTTAAACTAAATAAAAACCAAAAATTTTATGGTTATAGGCGAAAAAGTAACTGTAGGTGGTTTATTATATCTGTTTCATTGTTTTTGTAATTACATTTAAACTAATAATTTTCGTGCACACCTCCACGAAAATTTGAGCGCCTTGGTTTTCCTTGTGGTTTAGCATATAAATAATAAAGTTAAAAGAAATACAGAATAGCATAAGATCGTTTCTGTATTTAATTGGTTGAATTCCATTCCGGATCTCAGCATCTTTTATATTCCAAGTTCCAATTCGCATTTACTTAAGCCAAGGTGAACAAAGAAAAGGAAGAATCATTCCGAATCATGTTTTTCGTTTTGGAATTTTCTCCGACTCATTAAATATAGCTCGGCGTTTTACGAGTCCCTCTCTTTTTTACTACTCAACGACGGTATTTCAGGAGGAATTCATCAAGTAATGATAAATTTCCCCTATATTCATTGTCCTTCAAACCGCTGCTGTAATTTTCACTGAAATTTCAATCAAGGGCAAAATACGAATTCATAACGGCAGATGACCGAATTGCCGATGGAATATTCTCTGCATGCTAATTTTATCACTTCCCCTGATTGAGATTCGTCATCATTTTTTTTTAATTTATGAGAATCACTTTCTCATCTGTTCTGATATGAATCTGGTAAATATAGGAAATTATTCTACGCAGGCAACTATTTTGTACGAAAGACGTAATTCAGCTATTGCGAAAATTACTGCGTGTGCGATTATGTGATACTTTGACGCGTGTCCTCGTAACAGTCGCGCATTTGGAAAGTTTTACGTTAAAATAAAGTTGAATTTCTCTTCACACTTCGTGAATCGTTGACAGTTCAAACGATGTCCTTTAGATAATAAATTACATCATAACATTATACATCAACTACATTATACTGTATGTACGACATCTTCTAGCTCTTTATTCTCATTAAAGAGAGAAAGAGCATTCCAGCAGAGAAATTCTGATTATTTTTTATCAATGCGTTCCATGATAAAATAGCTCAAAGCTTGCTCAGAAATTTCTATATCTCATTGTATTACAGTATTAAATACTTCATTATAGTTTCTCTATATTCTTTTAGAGATTTTGAAAAAGATCTTAAACGGGATATCTTCTGAGATCTTGAACGATATGATAATATTTGTACAGAAAATATTTCGAACTTTCTTAATGATCTTGTAATTGTTTCTTAGCCTCTTATATTTCCCTTGAAGCTATGTTAGAGTAATTATCTATCGTGTTCTTGTAAATGTATATCCCAGGTAATGTTAGGAATACAGAAAAGCAGAGGTATGTCTCTATTCAGTTACTTATGCCATAACTTAGTCAACTCAGATTCAAGTTCTATTCCACGTTGATTTAATTATTAATTTTCTAATGTTGAAATATCAATGAAAACGTCGAAATGCAATTTATCGGAAAATTCATCAACTGTCATCAGGGATAAAGTCGTAGTATATTTCCAAGATGGGAAATTTTATCCAAGAAAACACGTTACTCAGCTTTTATCCGTTGGATTTGAAAGTTCTAAAGATTGACGGACTTTTGGTGTTTATATCAAGGCGGTGGAGCGTAATCGTAATTTTCTTCACGCAGCATCTTCCCTCAATTTCCATTTCTCCATCATCATCATCATTGGACCAGTTTTCATGACTTGTGGTGGAAGTTTCACTAGTAACCGAGTTTGTTAGCGATGACTGCGGTTTGTTTCCGATGATTGGTAGACCGTTCCGCCGACCTTCTGTGATTTAATTTACATAAGTGATATTTTAGTCAGGCACACGGTTATGGTCGATTGAAGTCACCTGAGTGTCCCTCATTTTTTCGTCACCTGGTGATATTCTGTTATTTTCCTGTGTGATGAATTTTGAGATACGAAAAGCGTGGCAGAATTATGTATTTTAACACTCTTAATTTTTAGTCCTTGCCTCGAAATTAAAAAGAGACGAAATTCACGTTTCTTCGTTCAGATTTTTATGCTCCCGTAGTGACATCGTTCGTAGTAGTCCTTAATCCTAAACGATTGCGATTTAAATGGAAAAAAATAAAAATTTGAAATTTTACAAATTGATTTTTATTTTTTCCATTGATATGGAATTTCACAAAGTGACGGCTTCTTCCATTGATTGCGATTTATGCAATTAATTTTTCTGATTGTTTCATTTGTAGCTTGAATTCTTTAACGTGTTGCGCAGGTATCAGTATGTTTTGGTGTCCAATTACTTTTGTGGTTAATTAAGCATTTTCTCAGAGGTAGACGTGATGAACTCATCGGTTTTGGTACTTATGTTGCTTCGTATGGTACTATTGATTTGTTTTTCCCTCTCGTATTTTTATATTTGGACAGTTAGTTTTGTGAAATGCTTAAACTGCTGAGTTAATACTTGAGATTGAGCCAGAGCGTGGATTTCGAAGTATTTGGTCATTTGTTTTTATTTGTTCTTCTGTTGAATTTTCAATGTTCCCTCAGGAATTCATCAAGGAAAAGGAATTTAGTACGGGAAAAGAAATTCCATAAGTGTACTAATAATTGTGAATTTATAAAAAAATGGGATTTTTCTTATTTTGTGCCTCCTCTTCCTTTTTCTTCGTTGAATTTTAATTCATCTTATTGTAACTTATCTATCGCCGGGAATTTGACATCTGTTTGAAGCAAGTATCTAGATGACGGGTATTCTGTGGCGTCGAAAAAATTAATTTGCGAAAACTTATAATAGAAATTCCATATGTTTTACGTCTTTCATTTGCCGATTCGATGCTATTAGCGTCTTCCCTCAACCGATTTTTTCGGATCGGTCTGATTTCGACCTCTCTATTTCGACAATGTAGGTCCTGTGGTCGATTCCATCGCGATCTCCCATTCTCTCCGATGCATAGGCATTTCCTTACCCGTGAGCAATCTTTATAAAAAGATTACCGTTATGTGGGAGCGGGTGGTTGGGACGGGCAATAGAGGGCGGAGGGAGAGGGAGGTGGAATGAATAGGAGGGGGAGTGTGTTGAACGGGGTAATGTTGGCAAGCCTGGATGGGTTAAAAAAAGAAGACTCCCTTCCGAATGATTATGATGTCAAATCGGAATGATCTTATCGTGAAACCAACAGAAGTCATAGGTAGAGCTGGGACAATCGATTGAAAAAAAACAATCGAATATTTATTCGATCATTATTACTGGAATGAATTCAATCACTTTCGTGGGCCGATGGTTTTGTTTGGGCAGTTTATCGAATATTCAATCAAAGCCTATTCGTCACCTCTTTCGAGTTATTGTGAGAATCTAATTAAATTTGTTCTAAATTGAATGATATGAAAATACTGCAGTAACGTTAGAGTATTATAAAAAATCCAGAAATAATGAAAATCAAAAATGTTAAACAGAAACTATGCCTTCCCCGATTACGATAACGAAAAATAGTTCATATGAAGAATGGGAAAGAATTGGTAGCTTGTTAAATGTATTTTTTTTCAATCTCATAATTTTCCACAATATTTTTTAATCACTCGCTTCGTACAATCGAATAGATTCATACGGTTGGGATCGAAAGAAAAGTTGAAATCGAATCTTTATTCGAACTATTCGTTTGTTTTCATTCGATTGTTCCCACCTCTAGTCATTGGTGTTGACAATAATGACATATCTTCATCCTATTTATTCTGTATTAATACAGGCTGCCAATATGGAATGTAGAAGTCATAGAATGTACGTTCTGCAAAAATTCCTATGCCGCAGAATATACACATTTTGAAGCTGCGCAAGGAAAAATTAAGCAATGACGGAAAGTAGGTTGTGAAAGGGGACAGTGTTTATTTCTCGGTGAGATGTTGGTAGCGCAGATCGCCGTTGCCTAGCATCAGAGAGACATGAAGTTAAGAGTAAAGACGGGAAAGGAATTGGGTCGTGAGAAATGCAGCCTTTCATAGGGTGTGGCTAGAAGCATGTTTTCATATGCAATTCCGTTTCGTCGGCTTTGAGACCTATGTTGCTCGATACGGTAGTTCAGATTGCGCGCGATTACTCCAGGGCTTTTTCATACCGGATTCGATTGGAAAGGTTTCAGAGTGGCCTTTGCCGTCATTCATGGCGGTATTGCGAGGAATTTGTTTAACCAAGGAAACGTTCAGGCATTCTTGGTGCTTAGCGATTGGTTTCGAAGGTGAGGTTGGTAAAAGTTACGGTTTATCTACTTTTAACCCTTTGGTTGTATCATTCCATGGTCTGGAATACCGTGTATCGGTAGAATTGGTGAATAAAACCTTAATAAATCAATGAAGCTAAATTTAAAAGACTTTTTTACTCATATCCACCTTTACATAAATTGATAACAGTCGTTGTAAAACGTCATGGATTGTCCCGAGAAAATTCATTATTAACTGTGTGAAAAGTATTCAGAAGACTGATTTGAACCTCAAATTTCAACCATTTGCTAAGAATAAAATGAATGTAATCAAGCGAGAGCTGGGGGCTATCTATTTAAAAACTTTAATAATACAGAGAAAGTTTCAAATTAGCTGCGAAAATCCTTAGTAAGGAAGTGAAAACAATGTACACTGCCATACACTGACTTTAAATCAGCGTGTTTCACTTCCGAGCTAGTTTCATCCAGCAAAGCAATAACTACTAACCCCCTTCATACTATCTCTGCGATGAGCAAGGTGAACTGTGAGACAAAAGTGAATTAATTGTACACCCAGTACCAAAATGGAAAAATGTTCTAGGCGTAAAGATATGGTAGCACTGACTGAATTGTAGTTTTGTGTATTTTTCTCATTGTGTACATATCCAATAAATTCAACCTTAATGTCTTCTTCTAGTCTGTATTTGCTTGAAGGAATATATTTCTAAAATTTCTCACCGATGGAATAATCTATGAATATTCTTTGGAAATTTAAATCGGAGGTTCTAACTTATCGCATTCGGTTGATGATACAATCATGATTGATTAAGTACAGCATATGTGCATTACATAACGTTGTGAGCACACCGATTGAATTTTACCGTTATATCAGAGAGGTACAGTAAATCATGCTAGTCTAATGTCAAGGAAAAGTATTACGACTTCTCTAAATCCAGTTTTACGGGAACTCGGATGGCCATTCCAGCATAGCTTTCATTCTATACTCTGACCTTTTGAAACGTATCTGCCTTGAGGAAGAACATGATTTCCTTGTAGGGCATGCGATTTAGTTACTGAGTTATAAGTATTTGAATTTTCTCCATAAAAAAAGTAAATTGATCAAACGTGATTCCAGTAGGAGCCCGTCAAAGTAAAAAGCAACTCGTTTGAGTGGCTACAAAAGTATTGATAGTGTAGAAGTATTGCCTAGTAATCAGAAGTAAGAGATTCAACGAAGACGAAGAATTTATAAAGGTAATTCGCATGGGAAAGGATATTAAGTTTTCAGTCTTCATGCTGTTGAAACCGGTTGTTGAGAAATGTCAGATGATATTGAAAAGGTCAGCATTACGTAGATAGAAATAAATCCGTTGGAATTGTCATCAGTTTAACTACTTACAGCTGAAGTGCTTAAGTAAATTTATGGGGCTAAGATTTCTCTTCTACTTCAGTTATCTTTCTGTTGTCTGCGTACAAATGTAAAGTGCGTCTATACCATTGAGATTATGGATACAGTTGTGAGATCTAGCCTGAAATGGAATCTCTCTACGTTTTACCTCGTCTCTCGTTCCGTATAGTGCATCAATTTAGTCTGACTGAGTCGCTGGCTAACTAGACTGGAAAATCGACCCTGTATTTTGAGACGTGCGCAATCATTATTTCCTTGAGCTGCGGACCCCAAGGAAAATTGCAAGCTCTATTGGGTTCCATTTCTAAGATGTTATGCTCTGAGAACTCCCCTGAATCCTCAAATAAATCTGAGTAGTAATTGCATTCATGCACGGATCTCTTTACGTTGGGAAAAGGGGAAGTCAGGGGAACACAATCACTATCTATTTCCTGGTTATCGATTATCGATATTATTATCCATCGATATCGATGTGAACGAGAAAAGGAAATTAATGGATGAAACAAAAAAAAGGAAAATTAAGTTTATAGGACGTTGTATGAGGCACAATGCCTTTCTAACAAACATTTTTGAAGGCGAGATCTCAGGAAAGAAAGGAAGGGGTAGGCCAAGGAAGAATTATTTCGAGGATGTAGGAACTAGAATGGAATATTCCGGAGGGATTAACCCAGTGAGATCGGCTAGCAAATTTAATACTTTAGACAGAAACAGAGTCAAATTTTTCTGTTCTCTAGTAGATTTTGGTACTTTATAGTGAATAACAACAAAGAAATATTTCATACAATTTGAACAATTAGATAATGATTTAAAATGAATAAAACCCTCCGTATATTGAAAAAATGTCGTTTTTCATTCACTATTAAGATTGTGTAATGCATACAACAAATTATTAAAAACCATTACCTTAATCCCGAAGAATTTATATTGAGAATAATTCAAAATCGCACTTCCAACTGCTACGAAAAGCAAATGAAAATAGTGAGGAAAACAGGAAAGACTTCACTCCTTACAATTAGTTGCACAAACTGCACTGAAAAGCTCGGCAAAATTTTAGCTCTCTCAAAGAAGTCTCAGCTGAAGTGAGAGAGGAACGGTTGCACCGACAAGGCTTTGCATTTAAATTGTGAATGAAGTGAATGCGAATAGATCTCGGTATATATTTCTATTAATTCGTTTTAGCCCTTGGTAATCTATTTAGACTTTCGGAATTCATAGACGCGAGGTATCAGTCTAGACTCGATTTTGATCGACCGAATGGTGTACAGTTATTTGGTTTGATGACCCGGTGAACCCAAAATTTGAAGCAATATATCTTCGAAACGTTTTGAGTTAAATCGTATGGGAATGTAGGAAAAGAGCTGAATCGAAAATAGCCGGAGGGTGTTAAGCATGCAGTCGAACTTTCCAAAGAAGTGGATCGACCTTACATTTCTTCATATAATTATGCTAGCTGTATCCGTGGCAACGCTCGCGGTGAAGGATGAATCTCGGCTCTCACAGCCTTATCTCGGTCTTATTAGATTTGGAACCGTTCATCAAATTTTCATAATGACGTGCTTTACAGTTAGACCTAGAAGAAAATTTCGGGGGACTAATTCTATTCTCTGTAAAATCCCGGCTTGTTGCGGTTGCCTATATTTTCATTGTGAAGCGTGTTTCGGAATAAGGGGAATGTAAATTTCTTAAATTGGAAATAAATTGAGTTTTGATTGGTTATGAAAAATGAGTCGAGCTTTCCAGATTCGTTTATTTTTTTGTTGCTATGAAACTTAAAATATTAAATTTTATTTCACAAATATTATGAAATAATATTTATTTCTTCGTTTGGTTCAATTCTCTATTTCATTATAGTTATTTGTATTATCCTATTTACTCTCAACAAGAGTGTTAACATTTCCTAGTTATAGAAAGGAAATTAGTGCAATTTCAAAATAAACGGAAAGCCTTCCATATTAATGTCTGGAAGACTTCATAATTTGTACTTTTAATGAAGTGAGGCTTGATTCAAACCATGTTGTAGTTGAATCTAACCGTACGGACAACCGAATGAATTAATCCATCAGCAAGCATCGAACAAAATCTGGACTAAATTTCTTTAGATTTTCCCGAAGATGAATTCGTAAACCGAGGCTTTCGCTAGGGAGTAATGCATTCTTTTCTTTAGCCATTCCGTTTTAACGATGCTCTTTCTTTCGTTGCAGGAATGTTCTCAGTGACTGTCTCCGGGAAGTGAGAGCGTGGGAGGAGTCAGTGTCGTCTCGTGATTCAGTCGTGCTCTGAGGTGAGTGAACATACGTGACGTGATCCGTGGACCATCGTCAGGGTCAGCAGACGACCTCATTAGTATTTTTCCCAGGTCGGTTCCACACGGAATGCTCAGAAGGGAAAAACTTCGATTTCTGTGTCTCTCTCACCCATGCTTACCTTACCTTCGATTTCTGTCCTTCGCTAGAGGAGCAGAAGGCGGTGATTTTAAGAGGGGATATTGATATTCTATTCTCACAAGTGAAGAACCGTTAACACTATTATCATGTGTTCATAAATAATGAATATCGCTATCCGAATTATAGAAGAATGGAGAAATATTCTAAGTCTAGTACTAGATAAATAAATTGAGAATGCTCTCGTGCTTTTTGATATCAACTCATACAATAAGGTGCACGGGAGAAAATGAAAAAGATTCGTTATAGACGAAAGCAGTCGAAAATAAAAATTAGTGGTGGTCACAAAGCACATCTTATTTAATTCTGTGTGGTGTACTACGAAGTACTGTCAAAGCATACTGATAACATCTAGTACCATGGAAAACTTTCTAATAACGGCATTTCGTACAAATCTCACTCACAGCTGTAACTACCTACTTTTCAACGAAACTTATTCTATTCCTCAATTGGATTCATTTTACATCACATTATCAATCAATTTAGCTACTTGCTGACTTCATTTCGAATTTCAATTTTTTTTTATTTGAATTAATCATCGAAAGTATTTCCACACGTGAAATAACTATTTGATTAAGAGACCGATATTTTTATCGACTAGATTATTAGCAGAGCGTGTTACTTTATCTTATTACGATTTCCTGTTTCGTGAAAATTCTATCCCAAATAGATTTCAATATTTTTCTTACTGTCTTCTCAATTTATTTATTAGTTATTTATAATTTATACTGCTAATTTATATCGCAGTCAAGGCATCATATAATGAAAGGACATCTCTGCAGAAATATAAAAAGGGAAACATTAATAACGTTTAAAATTAATCAAAGATGTTTCTAGAAATATTTGAAACCTTGAAACAGTAAGATATAGTTATAAAACACTAATATATCGATTAAAAAGATAACTTGCCCCAGTATCATCGTCGTTTGCCGGAATGGAATTATCCGTAAGGTCGTAGATCGTAAAATGCTTTTTACTGTCTTATGAAACTAATATGCGATTGTTTTTGGCATTTATTCGATCGTTTTCATTCGAATGAATTCATTCGCTTTTGTAGGCTAGTGCTTCCGTGTTACCTGAAGAATCTAATTTAATTCGTTCTTAGCATTTTCGAATAAATGATTTATCGCATCGTTATTTTAATGTCATAATATTGCACAATATTTTTAATCGCTTGCTTCGAACAATCGAATACATTCACTCGGTTAGGATAGTCGGAAAAAACGAAACATCCAAATAATTCGATGGAAGTAAACCATCGAATTGTTCGATTGTTTTCATTCGATTGTTTCCACCTCTAGGTATCTCTGCACTCGTAGTCCATTCAGTGAGTGTTGCCCGGTCTGAAAAGTAATTTCGGTAGTAGAATATAGAGAGAACCGGCTCACATGCCTTTTATGCGAGCCACCGAAATTTGCACATGAGATCGCACTTTCCCCAAACATCTCTTTCTGGAGCTTTCGACTCTATTGTATACCTCCAAAGGCAATAAAAAGGGTAATTGGATCGGAGAGTGACGCTTTCGGTCGGACAATCAGTTTAAGTCGATCTGATTCCCGCTCGATGCATTCCTTCCGCTCGCCTCTCGCCTTCCATTGACTCGCTCGCTCTCGATTCGCCTATTCTGAATGCCACCGGACGTAATTGTGGTCCGTCAATAGAGTCGTCTGCGTCCTTGGGAGCGATAGGTCGCCACTCGGCCATTGTCCGGTCCGCAGGGGATGTCGCCGTCCGAACGGCTGCTGGAATGAGGGCTGCTATGGGGAGATCTTTCGGTATGGAGGGAAGATCTATCTCACTGACTTAACTTATACTCAAGGGAACATTCCTCCTCAGAAACTTATGCTGTGGTTGTCACCTTCTTGTGGGCGGACTCCCGGACAATCAGTCTATCACAGTAATTAATCAATGTGACTTCTTCATATATCGTTGGAAGCCATTGTGACAAAGTAAGGATAAACTCAACAGTTCTTCGTAACTTCCGTAAATGTTTATTGTACATAAATACATACAAAGGTCTTTATCATCGGGCGAAATTGAGACTGGACTGTCCCATCTTACATATAACCTATTAGAAATGTATGTAAGATAATAGAAAATAAAAGGATCAAATACAATTATGACAAAATTTTAGGTTTACATATATGAAGGTACAATTCATTGCAAATTGAAAAGATTAATTACAATTTAAGAAAGTTTAATTGCTGATCGAAAATTATTAATTAAAAAGTTTAAAAGGAAAGATAAAAACCTCAGAAAATATATTTATTACGAATAAAAATAAAAACAATTGATTAAAGATATCAAGTACAAGTTTCAAAATAGGTAAGTCAAAATATTACCAGATGCATATTCAATAAAAGATTGCAACAATTAAAAGGATTGTATGACCGGTTTCGGCCGAAGCACGGCCATTCTCAGGTACTTTTTGCAAGAAAATAAGTGTATTATTCTCAACTAAGGGTTTTTATTTGTTAGGAGGGGTGGGAGAAGAAAAAGTTTCTTGGTTTGGTATAAGAGTCGAAAATACTTCCCAAACCCTAGCCATACAATAATTATATACAGTATGTACAATAAACATTTGTGGAAGTTACGAAAAACTGTTGGGTTTATTTCTAACTCTTTAGTGCTACTGTAAATTTTCGGAAAAGAATTGAGAAAGAAATAGGCTAAAGAGTATAAACCATCCTTATATATAAAACATAATCCATGAAAAATCCTCGAATTCGTCTTAGTAATTTTTATTGTTCAACTTAAATTAACATCAACGAGTAAAATATAAATTTATATTATGTAGAAAGTGTTTTGTTACGCAGAATTATTGATTATTTTCTTTTCGTGTTTTTCCATTGCTTTTAACTACATCTATCCTTTGGTTCATTTTTGGTAAAATTTTATGAAATTTCGAGCAAGTCTATCAAAATTTTGACTCAAATCAATCGAAAGAACTATTTGATTCCATGACGTTTTATGCGATAAAAACAACATTTTGTTACTTTGTGACGAAATAATAGCCTATGGAAAATGAGCTCTTTTCATATGCCTCCAAGCTTCCTTATCCTTTATATTTTATTATTCGTAGCATTTCTAAACATAACAGATAACTAATATGTTTACCTTATCAAAGGCTCGTGAAAGAATCAGTCATCTTTAATGAATGAATTCACATGCAAATTAGGATGAAAGCATAATTTTATCATAGTGATTAATTGATAGGTCCTGCGTGACATAAGAAGATATCGTTTTATTATCGTTATTATATCGTTATGTATCGTAAAATATCGTTAATTACTGCTCTAGTCCTAAATACTTATCTAAGACAATTGAAGAAGAAGCTGAAATAAATCTTCAATTTTAGTATTTTAGGGATATCACTGTGGGATCATGGTGAAAAGACTATATACACTATGAAATAAAGTGGTACTGAGGCGTTAATGTTTACGCAACTTTTAAAAGTGACCAAAGCACTATATAGATAGTTAAGCGTGTTGATGTCAGATGGCGCTAGTTATATCTTTCCATTAATTTCAAGAATAACGGTTTCATGTTAATATCTGTAGGTTTTCTCTCACATTATGTTTCTATTAGCGTGAATGATCATAGAACATTGGGATCGAGTAATTTCAAGATTAACTTCTCTCTCAAAATGGAATTATGTACAAGAAAAAAGCGTCCTCTTACGAAGATAAATTGTATTTGCAAACATTCAAAGTGACGCATTTCAGAAGTCATTTGCGAAAATTTTGCAATTGAATTGCGCGCTATCGTAAGGCATATAGTTATTAAAGAAGCATTATATCTATTAACTAACAGCATCATGGTATAATTAGATTTCGTCAAAATAGCTATTATATGATATAACTTGCGAGTCTTGATATAAGCGAGAAAATTTTTGTCTCCGAATTATTTACATTACTGTCTAGTTTTATTAAACAAAATCGTTATTATTCACCGTCGATGTTCCATAAATTTAAGGGTTTCTATCCTTGAATTATTTTCTTGAATATCACTAGTTTCAAAATCTAAAACCTAAATATAACTATTTCGTACAATGTAGTTAGTCGATGAAATCGTTCCAATAAATCATTATTTTGAAATTTTTTACACTCATCAATTCGTTATAAAAGTGTATTTCAATCGGATTCAATTAACCAATTCACCAACGCGAAAGATTCACTTCTGTATTTGAATTCGTTAGTTGGTGCATTAAGGCGAATGGGGGTCTCACTTAAACCAAGATTGCGGTACACACGTTGGTGATTAAAGCGAAATAAGTTTACACAAATCAAACTGTAGCAACGGTTAAGATATGAACCATAGGAGTAACAAACTTACTCGTGGATAAACAAGTCAAAGTATTCATATTTAAAATACTAGCGGTGATAAAGTACGATGCACTCGACGAGGGGAAGTAGACTTAGGGTTGGACGATCAATTGAAACAATCTGTTTTTCACGTTCTTACTCATCGTTTCAGTTCTTGGAAGTTGAATCACTTCTACATCATCATACACAATTGCACGATCCAACTTTTCGATAAGATAAACTGTACGGTATATTATCAGCAGGGATCGCAATGTAGCTATCCAGAATCCTGGGACCGGAATTGTAATCTCTAATCATTCCGTATGTATCCGGCTTGAGAATTTTCGCATGCTGAGAAATTCATCTTCTCGTCGCACTTAAAAAACAGTCGAGAAAACATGTCGATTGCGGAAACGTTTGCGATTATCTTCGTAGCTTTACGATCGGAAATAACATCGCGTCATTTCCCAAGGATATTCCATCGTTCGGAGCGATTGCCTTTGCGTCTCCTATCCCAAGCGTGAATCGAGCACGAATTCAGCGAAGGAGCAAGGATCAAAGAAGTAGATCAACTCGTGGTTTCCGTAAGTCCTTACTTATTACCCAGCGAGATCTTTTTTTGACTCTCCTCATGCTTTCAAGCGACTGTTGCTCGTCGGGAATGCAACTCAATGGGTACTTAACAGAGCATCGAACTGGAACAGAAACGAAAACCGAAATCGAAGAAAAGCATTAGATTATATATATAAAGTGTTCTACCTTTCGGTAGGTTCATGTGCCACCACATTCCCTATTTAATTCCCTCTCCAATTCCCGGTAACTTATCCTACCCCTTAATTCGTATAATAACTTTTGTCTTTGTCTTCCCCTCTGCCTTTTCCCTAGTATTCTTCCCTCGATCGCTTTCTTCAATAATCCCTCTCCTCTCAATATTTGACCCACCCATTTCTTTTTTCAATTTTTAATTACTTCAATCATTACTCTTTTCTCCTCAACCATCTCTAGAACCTCCTCGTTCGTTTTTCTATCGACCCAACTTACTTTCTCCATTCTACGCCATACCCACATCTCAAAAGCCTCCAATCTTTTGACATCCCATTTTCTTAACGTCCACGTTTCACACCCGTAAAACATTACACTCCACACCAAAGATTTTACCAATCTCTTACTGATTCCTTTATCAAGCCCTTTGTCATCAGTTCCCTTCGTTTCTTGAAAGCTTCTTTTTCTAATGCTATCCTTTTTCTAATTTCTGTCGAACATCTTCCATCCTTAGAAAGAAGACTGCCCAAGTATGAAAACTGATCTACTTGTTCTAGTTTTTCCCATCTACCCTTATCGTTAACTTAGCTTTAGTTTCCCTTTGAAAACCTCATAATCTTAGTCTTTCTTACATTGATTTTCATCCCAAACTCCTTTGCTTTATCGTTTAGTGCATTTACTCGGGCATTAGATTAGCCGGACTGAAAACCGTACCCGAACCGTAAAAAACTAAATTCTTCAAACCGAAACTGTTTTTTATCTCGTTCCGATTTTCGGTTTCCCACAATGCATATTTTACCCAAGTTTTATTTACCTATGGTAATTGCAGTATCATCGGTCTAATAATAATACTAGTAATATCGGTCAATAAAACCATCAATTACAACTTAAGAGATGCTCTCCAAATCAGAGGGTAACCGACTTAACCAAGATACCGAATTAATAAGACACTCAAAATAATTTTGCAAATGTATTCAGAATGGTTTCTTTTTAGATGAAAGACCTGTTGGTCGAAAAATAAGAGTATCAGTATTAAAATTTACTCCAGAATGACACAAATTCCTGTGAAATATAGCAGTACGTGTAGCACACACTGAAAGCAATACTTCGTCATGCGTCGTGATTTTTGTGAACCTTCATTCACTTACCATAAACACGTTACGTTTTGAAACTTGAGATTACCGAATTTTCATTTTACTATTAGACCGATCAATTTGGAATAATCTCGCTTATGTATTCATAAAGTAATATAGTATTAAAAATAATGAGGTATTTACCATATACCATTTTTTATGTTCATATTATCTTGGTTTATTTCATGTATGTTTATTATGCTAATATGCCGATGGGTTAATTATTTAAAACAACTTTTGTACATGTAACTATTATTTCTTGTTTTATTGATTATACTATCTACTCACCACTGAATATATGCAATATATTAATTTAATTATATTTACTCTGTTTGTATTTACTTCTATTTGTATTTGTCTTAGTATTATTTAGTTCGTTATTGTGCCCAATGAGTCTTTTCATGTATAATTAATTTTCTGCCATAATCATATTATATTCACTGAATTCGCCAATGGGAAGATCGCTTGAGGAAACTTACTACTTCTATTTCCACTTATTGGATGTTCAATCTCTATTTCTGTGTGTTACTCAGTGATGCATTAAGTCACACTCTATATGATCAAGGTTTTCGTTGGCCTTACCTCAGCATTCATTAGAAACGACGCAATAGGCCGATCTTACTTTCACCATGAAGGTTACTTCCTTCTGAACTCAGCTTTACTTTGAGTTCGAGTGTTCGAAAGAAGTACGTGAAGGTAAACTGAAAATTTTCATATTCCGTATTCACAAGCGCATGGTGAAAATATTATGCAAATCCCGAGGTCTTGTGGTTGGATTTGGGATTTCTATTACGATTACATGCTCGTAATGTATATGAATGCTCTAAATGGCTTCTCGAAAGGATACTCTAGTCCGCATGGCCTTGTTTACCGATACTTCTTAAGGCTTCGTATCCATGCATCGGTGTTTGTTTACTTCACATGTTTTCATAGTTGTCGTTGAGCATGTTCACCTTTTGGATACAGTCCAGGAAAAAGAATTTCCAGGGATTTCTTTCACAGGAACCTAGCCAGGGGTGAAGTCGTACGTGAATATATGTATTTTGTTTTTACCAAGGTGATGAATTAGCTGCTAGGAAATGAAATCGACTTGAGTTTTCTTGGCCGTAAAATCACGAGCACTCGATGACGCTTTATCCAATTTTCGGTTTAACCATCTGAAAACAGACAAATGGCGAAGCCTTGTCAGGTACCTCTTCATTTCATGTGTGTGTGTTTTTTTTTAAAGGGAGGCTTCCTTTTAATTAGCCATGGTATTGTATGAGAGACAAGTGCTACGATAGTACATGAACTATGATGAATCTACTGCTAAGTATAAGTTATGTTTTACTCGTATATTAAATTTCAAATCGTGGGAACGTAATTGTAAATTTTCATTACTTTAAATAGTGATAATAAAGCTTTGTTTTGATACATATATCCTTAATATCCCAGTACAGATGTGCAACAGAACGCGGTATTTTTTCTTTTCGTGGAAGGTTAAATAAGTATGACTACATCTTGATTAAGCTATTCCTTGAAGCTTCTTGAGGTTCAGCAAAATCCAATGTATTTGTATTTATTTATTTTAGATAAATCAATATTTACAAGACTTATAAATTTGACATCTAACATAAGACATATAGTATTTATGTGATAGCCAAAAGATTACATAATCTTGTCCGGCTATGAATTTGAATTAAGTTTAAGAATCACATAAAATGAGTGATAATGCAAATGCTAAATATCACAGATACATTGATTGAAAATAAAGACACAAATAAGAAAAAACCAGAATACACACACAGAGGTTATTCTTAACAATTATATGACATTAGAAATTTAATGAATGCAGCTATCGTATATATTTATTCGTACGTTTCTCTGAGAACCTTACGTCTATTTTATAAAGGAGAAGCAAATTGATCGTAGTACTTTTTAATGCAACATGACTAATGGGAATATACATTCATACCAATTGCATTTCGTATGGCTGTAGTTTTATAACGTAAAGAGACATTGACTATACTTGTTCAAGTGGTATGACTGCCTTTTCGAATTTATTAACGAAATTAATGATTTAACGAAAAAAATGAATTAACGGTTTTGATAAATATATTTAATCCAAAGGTATTAGAACGCTCTATTTGAGTGAACTTTTACTAAACTACACTATCAATATTTAATCCACTTGAGCTCTGAACCAGTTGACTAGGAACTCAGAGCTTGAAAATTACCAACTAGTCCTCTTTCGTAAGTAGTAAAGGTTGTTGAAGTAATGTTTTCGAATAAATTCTTCTAGTTATGCTTCTTACGAACATTTCACCGAAGCTCTGGAGCCTAGGAAAGTAAATAGTTCCAGCATTTTATTAGCAGACGCAGTAATCCAGTCTCTTTTCTAGAATCTCCGTTCACATTCGGAAAGAATTTTAACGACCGTCAGATCAGAAAGGAAGGCTTACATTTCGATCCTCATTAATGCAAGCGCACGGTATTATTTTCCAGAGATTCAACTCGGCCGAGATTTTCCTCCACCCCTTCGTATCACTTTACCTCTGCCGGTATGCTGCTTTAGTATTTCCGGTCCGGCGGGAGAACTTGTTTTAGCTGCGCTCACTTCATCCTTTTCCCCCGACGGAATCGCTCGTTTAAATTCCTCGGGAATAGAGGCGTGCACCTTAGGACGGCCTACTTAACGTCATAGGTTCCCATCCTATACAAGTCTGCCCCTCCCCTTTCTTGAAATTTATATTACGCGGTGTTCAAAGGTTTTTAGATGGATATGACATTTCCATTATTATTGTATGTATTTATTAATATGCCATTAAATATCTGTTAAATTTCTCACGCGCCCCTTTAGCATGTTTCATTCTCATAACAATTTTTATTATTTCAGTGTTTTATTCTATTATTTTTTGTGATATTTATTATTTTCTCATAGTGTATTCCTTCAACTTCCTCTTTTTTGATTTGGCTTTATTATTATTTTTGTAATTTAGTTTGAATTTTTTATCTTATGTTTTTATCATATTTTTTATTTCCTCTTTTTTTACTATTGAATTTTTCTTTCCGATTTTATTTTATTATGTTTTTGTAATTTCTTAATAGTACTGCTTTTGTAATTTCCAATTCATACACAGTTTTCTATTATATCTTTTAGCATGTACTATCAGTAGGTTTGATGGTGTACCGGAGTGAATTGCACCCTTATACGGATCTTAAAAGTTATAACAACAATATACGAAAGGTTAGATTTGCTTAATATGACACATGGTGATAGAAAAAAGTTGAAGGAAAAAATCTTGGTAGAGGAATTGTCGATGAAGAAAAATTTATTCGAAACCTCCTACCTACCAGCCGTATTAATTTAGGAAGTAAATGGTGTACAATTACGTATAAAACGTTGTTAAAATAATTATTAATTTCACCGAATGTGACGATCAAATGTAAGAAAGTTAGAAACGTGTGGTATTAATAATTAGTTAATATTCATATTCAGGAACAGTTCCTAAATCGGTATCTCTATTTTGATTTTTTTCTTCGATTTAATTCTGAATTTCAAAACAAGTGAATAAATAACGTATGCGTCTTTAACGTTGAGTTTAGAGTGTCGCCATCTACACTCGGAGAGTGAAATCTCTACACCGATTATTATGGCGGAAGTCGCAAGCGCAGTATACATATAACAGACCTACCACAAAGAAAAAGCCGAATTATTAAATTCTATTTTTATTACTAAATACATGCAGAAATTGTAATTTAAAATGAAATTCTCGTTTAGCTGCGTTAGTTGCGTTAAACGATGCATTGGAATCCCATTGATTTCACATTACTTTTCAACTATTTGTTTTCCCAGCCTTAGTATCAGCACTGCCTTTGCAGCATTGCAGGTGTTATTTTAATTTTGAAGCCGAAATTAATTAAATAAGGAAACCCACAGTACTTTGATTCTGCTGTCCAATTTCATAATGATGTACAGGTCTCTTCGGTGGACCTAAAAATGGCTTCATATCGCTAAAACCGGTAGTTTCCAAAATAAAGAATTTTATGAAAATATACATCTTCGTGTAGAATTAGGGTGACTTTGTTTCCAAAATAAAAAAAAAATTGCTTGAAAAATACACCTTATAGAATATAATTAATTTCTACAGTATCTCGGTCGCTTTCATACATTTTAATTATACATATCTTATTGGTAAAAAATGTGCATGAATTTTGCATATGAAATTGCATACGTTAACTTAATATCATCCTTGATTCGGATTCTATTTTTGTTGTATTTTGATGTCTCCTCAAAAATATGCATAAATTTTAGATATGAAATTGCATAGGTGAACTTAACATCATCCGTTAAGTGCATCATCCTCGGATTCGTATTCTAAGTTTTACTGTCTCCTGACTCGTTTCGAGGCCGCGTTCGAATCATTTAGCTCCATTACGGATCGCCTGTCTGTAATTATGGCCACAATTGCCCTCACTGAATTCGTTTGCTGAATCCTTCCGTATAGAATGGGCACCGCCATCCTTAGATGCGCTCGGTCCCATGTTTAACGCAATCAAGGATCCATTGTGTGAGATGCCTTTGGGAATTATGTCGAAGAAAGAGTGTTAGGTCACTCATATTCAAAGCGTAACGCAGAAGGCATAATAATCCTAGGAATCTGTGCCATCCTCGAGACATTTCCGCGTGAAGACAAACGATACTCCGCTGAAAGGAACATCGTACGTTTAGCAACGTCCTTTGATTAAGAGATGTATTCTCACCATTTAATGGGTCTTTCTGAAGCAGTTTGTACTTAACAGGGTTGAGGCTGTATAGGACTATATTAGTTTTAATGTTTAACGATTTGAATGAGTATCTTATTTGGGGTAGCTGTTACTGAGGTCAGCTAATATTCACTTATATCAGAGTATACCTATGCTTTCTCTCTTTACGTATGAGAATGGAATAGATTTTCGCAAATTTGTATATTTCTACAATGACAGTCCTTTTAAAAGGTGTTGAAATTTGGATAAAATTCTTTGTTGGGGTAGCTGTTACTGAGGTCAGGTAATATTTATTAATAGCTAAGTATACTAATGCTTTTTTCTCTTTACGAAAGAGAATGAAATAGATTTTCGCAAATTTGTATATTTCTACAACGACAGTTCCTTTAAAAGGTGGTGGAATTTGAATAAAATGAAAAGATAACTCTAAGACTTTGCGATAATTATGTGAATGGCAGATTTTACCGCTGGTGTAAGTTATGAGAAACGCGCAGTTTCATTTTACGTGAATGATTTCTCATATAATTTCCTCAGCTGTCTCCCAGTGAATCTTCTTGAATCAGTTGAAACTATATGCGGATTTCGCTGGCCGTTCAGACCCCCATTTTTTTAAGTTTTCTGTCCTACGGTATTTCATTAGCATGCATCATTAGCATCTATCCTAGATTTTTTTATATTTTTTTAAATCCGCATAAAAATCATTATGTCCTTCTATTCTCATATAATTTTTATATATGTTACTTGCTGCGGTTCCCACTGATAATTCGAATTTGTTTTCAATTTGTTTATTTTTATCCATGGTTGTTATAGTGATGATGGATTATGTTTGATAAGGCTAATTTGATTGCTCAGTTAATCTTGTTTCCTCTTATGATAGTAACAAGAAATGATGAATGACTTCCTGAGGCGGGAAGGAAGGAAGTTTTAGCTTCATATAAAAGAAATGCAGTTTTTCATCCCAAATTGCGGAATTAAATCAGGCCTTTGTGACCAAATTCTGCGGGTCCCCATGATGGAGGATATTAAATTATGTTAAAGTGGTTCCTGGGTAACCAAGTAACGTGTTCCTCCGTTATGGAAGGCTTTCCTGGATTCGATTCCATGTGGAGGCCCTTTTCAAAGCGCCTGATGAAGGGTAAGGATCGGGCATCCTGTCTGAAGTCAAAGCACAGACTCTGGTTGATACCAAGGAGATAAATAAAATACAATACATCCTTGTTTGAAATAGTCGCCAGCTAGGATGGCTGAATGTTTGAGATAATGAATGTGGGAAGGTCGGCTTCTCCCTCTGTTGCGGTTTACAATGTATGCACCGAGGATATGTTAATCCGTGAGAAAGTATGTAATTAAGAGGTGGAAGTAAGAGGAAACATAATGAAATTCGTTGAGTTTGCAGACAGAATTGCACTCTCGGTAGACACTGAAAAATCATTTAGGCGAATGAATTTTTATCGTTGGCTAAGCAGTGGAATTAAAATTTTTATGTTTTCATGAAGATGTAAGTGGTGAGGTTGGGAATTGTTAGGAAACGTAGGCAATGTGTTCATATAAATGGACGTTTTTATTCAGATGTGTTTATTAAGGTGGATCATGGAAACCTGGCGTAGTATGAATAATTGTTCTAATTAACTACAATTAATATCATTAATGATCATTAATTTTTTATATAATATGGTTATTAATTATTAATTAATTTGATTGATAATGTAATTCACAATTATGAATGAATTTGTTTAACAATAATTTATAAAGGATGATAACTTTGTTAATAATACAATTAATAATTATTAATAAATTAAATTTATTACGTGAATAATAATTACGAATGAATTTGTTTAAAAATATAATTTATAATGGTCAATCACTTTGTTTAATAATACAATTAATAATTATTAATGTATTATATGCTTGTATTGTTGAAACGGAAACATATAATTGCTAATTATTAATGTATTATGATACGTTTGTATTGTTCAAACGGAAACAATCGAAATACACAGAGCGAGGGTCTTGTTAGCCAATTTGTACATGATGAAACGAAAGAATTTAATGCCCAATATGAATAAGGAGAGATGCTCAATCGGAAAACGTTCAGCAGTAGCGAATCGGATTCGGATGAGAAAATTCCTTTACAGTAGACTTCGGAAGACTGGAAGCTATTGTGATTTGGGTGCGGCTCGCTTTAAAAAAAAAGTCAAGTGGTAGAGAATACAAATGAGCAAGTTTGAAATACGGGACTATAGGCATTGATAGAAGAAAACGGCGACAAAGGAAGTGGGTGGGGCAAGCAGTGTGGCCGCTGACGGAAATAATTGAAGAAACGAAAAGACAAAGGGGCAGGAAGGGTAAGAGGTTTAGGGTGAATTCTTAGGAGGGGCCAAATGGAAAGATGAATGGCCTTAATTAAAATGTAGAAAGTGAAACCGTGAGTGTACCGTAAGAAATGAAACTGACGGAAATGTATGAAAAGTCTCGATTCGAATTTCTTTTAAGATGTCTTAATCACGAGTTAAAAATTTTGGTTTACCCGAGAGAATTGTGGAATTTCAATGCTTAAGGTAAAATTAACGGTCTCGATAGTTTGGGATTCCGATAGCCTAGACAATTGCTATTGAAAATTTACCAAAGAAATATCTATGATGTAAGCACGTTTCAGGCATATGAAGAAAGTTATTCATTTTCTAACCACTGAAGAAGGAAGAATCATGACTTTTCTGAAATTTTTGTTTAACATATGTTCCTGTAAATCACAAATTTAAGGTGTTTACAAATTCTGTTTCTCTGCGATTTATGTACGGAAGAAATCTTATACGTCATCCTTTTAGCTCATAATTCGTGAATCTACGGATAAGTAGAATTCTATCTAAAAACTTGTCGCTTTTTTCTAAAATTCTATGTATACTCCTATAAATCACAAAACTAAGATGTTTACAAATTATATTTCTGTGCGATTTATGTATGAATCTACGGATAAGTAGGATTCTATCTTAAAACTATTCGCATTCTTTATTTGAACGTAGTTACTGGATTTTTATTTACTTCAAACACTTCAAATTTCAAAGATTTAAATGCGAAAGATGGTGTGGAACTGCTTTTTCCGAGATTGGTAATTAGTCGAAGACAAAAAATTCAATAAATAGGACGTTGAGAAAGGAAAGGTCCCAACGATTTTGGCATTCTATTAAAATACGTTGAAAGTAAGTCTCAGCTGTAAGTAAAGTAGTCCGTCTCACGGATTAATTCATCACTCTCTCTTTACGATTTTACGGGAAATTCATTTATTATCCATTCACGTTTTCATAACGAAAGAAAGAATTTCAGAGCTGTTAATTTACTTACATTGCCATCTTAACTTCACTTTTATTATTTCCTCATCGTGAGTTCATTTTCTTCTCCGCAAACACTTCTTTGTAGCTGTCACGACTTCTGATATTTGCCAATTAATTTTTCCCCCGGAGGTTAAGTAATTTTTCCCGGCTTTGCACATTTGAAGGGGTAGGTTGAGACGTGTTTTCTCTCACATGACTCACAGCACTTACATTTTTCTCCTTCTATGGAAGAGGAGGTCTATACCTTGCATGGATTGAGGTAGTAACTGGCATACGTAACCTATGACTTTTCTTCGCTGAAAATGAGAAAGAAGTTCGTATTTGTCAGTAACCTTTATTTATGCTCAAGAATTTTTCTAATGGGATATAGATGTACTGCTGAGTTAGTCCCAGAGGGTTATCTCCGGAAATATCTCTCGGTATATTTTATGGTCATTTTCAGTTAATTTGATTGATAATATATTATTCTTAATCTAGGAAAAAAGAAATTGGAAGGAAAATAAAGCCCATTTTTCTTAATTTTGCCAATTGGTTTGTGCTGTTAATGTTTTTCCTTAGAAGCTCTATGTGCAGTGATGATTTAAGAGTATGATGTCAACTTTGATTTTACCATCCTTGAAATACATTCTAAACAAGATTGTCATGTGAGAGTTTATAATCGTTAGGCTATACCCGATGTGTTGGCTCATCAGAAACAGGAAAAGTATCCATGCTAACTGTTCAAAGAAGTAAATTCTTGTTCTTTGGCGCAGAGGATTGTTCTAATTTGATGGAAAGTAGTTATCCTTTAGCATTTTATGTCGTCGTCTTGCGGCAAATGAAATAAAGAACCACTTCTGAGTCTTTTATTGCCATAATTGGAGATGTGTGAGATGCAAGTAATTTGCGGTATTCTGAGGGTGCTTGGACTATCGTAACCGAAGAATGCTGGGAGATATAAGGTTATAAAATAACATCTCTCTTAAGAAATTTCAATTCACATTTTTTTTAGTCTGAACCGAGATTATGACTTAGTGATGAGTTTTTAGTGGTACTCTTCGATGCTATTTTTCGTTACAGTCATTGTTTGATGAGGGAAACGATTGACTGGGTCAGGAATCGACAAGACGTCGCTACGAAAGAGCAGAACTTGCCCCTGGCCACCATTCATCAGCAGCCCCCTCATTCATTTTAGAATAAGGGGGCTGCTGATGGTTGTGTTAATTAAAGAATGTTACACTCCAAAAACTATCAAAGAATATTCTTATATATTTTTTTATAATTATATATTATTCTCTGCTGGTTTGGTTTTAATTCAAAAATTACTTGAGAATCGTTTTTGCGTTTCCGCGTTTATACAGTTAATCATAATTAAATTAACACTGAAAAGTTGTATTGCAAATTATTTCCTAAGAAAATGAAGATAGCTAAAAACAATGAATACTATCAAAGCTAATATAATTAATAAAAAAGTAAAAATAATTATAGATAATAGGTAATAATTGGTAATAGCAGCAGAGTAGCAAAAAAAAACAATGAAGCACGAAAATGTTTAATGTCAATGAAAATAATTAAGGTGAGGAATCATATTTCGGACCTTATGCACGTTCCCAAAGAGACACATGTTGCTCGCGAGCCAAGGGTGACCGACTCCCGAATACTTAAGGGTATCAAATTTTGTCAAAATGTTGTAACATCCCGGGGATAATAGCGGCAGAAATCTTTTACATTGTTCTCGTTTGATTCAAACCTGTAGCGGTTCGAAAGTGAGTAGTGGCGAGGATGTTCGTGATCTCCCGTGAAGGAATTCGAAGGCCCGTAAGGCTTTCGTGCTCTCTCGCGAGGCTCCTTTTTTGCGTTCAAAATTCCGTAATGAACTGCTTTTCCTCCACCGCTTCGCCCACTTCAGCTCGCCGTGGGAAAGACTTCCTTCAATTCGCACGCATTCACTCCATCGGCCGCTCATCCGCTCTGCTTTGTTTTTCCGGGAAAAGAATATCGAACGCCAAATTTATAGAGGAAGCGGTAATGAACCGTTCCTGTGGGTAGATTCACCGATTCAGGCACGCAGGTCGATTTGCAGATCATGTAATCTTGCTCGCGAAATTATAGTATCTACTCTAACTATAGCATCTCTAAATAAATATTATTTTTATTTGTAAAATGATATTATTCATTTAAATATAATATTCAACGAGGTAAAGCCAGAGATAATTGAGTTTATGCTATCTTTCTCTACGTTTAACTCGCAATGATCTCAATTTCGTCAACAAAATTATTAAAATTATTTATAAAATCAACGTAATTATTAGATAAATATAGAAGTTATAATTTAATCTCCTTTTTGTCACTCCGTGTGCCTTCCCTACTTGATCATAATCTTTATTTCATTGCTCTATGCTACGAATTACCATTACTGAACGTTCCTTCATTTACCACTTACCTCATCTCTATAATATCTCTCTTCGTCTTTAGATACTTTTGCTTATTAATGTTCAAATTTAACCCAGTTTTTTAACCCAGTTTCATTATTATTAATTAATTCTATTATTATAAGAGGAGATTTAATAATTCCGCTCGTTTACTGCTTTGATAGTATTGTTTTGATACGGATTTATTTTTGTTTGTTCTCTCTTAATTTTCTGCATGTCTTTCAACTTAATTCAGATTTTTCCACGTATAAACAGAAACGAAAGAGAACCCATGTCTTTGAGTACATCTGAAAGAGGTGGGATATCCGATAGATTCTTGCCTTTATTCTTAAAAGTATTTAAATGTGCTATTAAGAACAAAATATTTTTGCTTCCAAGTACCTATACCTGTGATTGATTGAAAAGTCATGTTAATTAGGAGGAACTTACAATGTGGTACAATAAAGTTACCGGAGGGCCTTATACATTTAGGGGCCTCAATTAGATTGAGCTTATAAACTCTCAATAGTCTACTAAATTTGTTTTAAATGGTAAGATGCGGTTAACGGCCCTTTTTAGCTTCAGAAATGTTTTTTATTTACTTAGGTAAGTCACCATAGTACGTATGTTTGTAGTAAATAATACATAAATTAAGTAGTAATTAGTAAAATTAATTAATTAAAATAATTTACATTACCATATAATGTAGGCTCGATCCATCATTTACTATAATTTACAGAAAAATAACAATAATTCAGTAATTTGTTTATTGTTTTCGCAGGGAAACGATTGAATTCTTAGGTATTTTTCAAAATCGAACTTTGATTCTCATAATTCATATCGGGAATGTGATGTTTGTACTTAGGGCCTCTGTTAGCTTAAACCTGTATGTTAATGACTTTTCAATTAATTACAGCTGGCAATCAGTTTGTGATTTGGGAACCTGCTCCTCACTGCCTAATTGGCTGAAACGTTTTGCGTCACTTCGTAAGGATTTATAGTATTCGTATGAACCTGACAGTTTATAATAATGAGGTAAGGGATCTTTGATAGAGCTCTATATCTCTCTTACAAATCTCACATGATTTCTTAGGAAGGCCTCTGTAGCTCTGAATGGTCTCTCGTTCACTTCCTCCCTCTTGTCAGCGTCCGTAGAACTTGAACATTTTCCTTTCTACCTGTTCTGCCTCTGTTTACTAATCCCACAGCCTAAGGGTATGGAATTGTGGGAGTCAGGTGACTTTCCCACGGATTCAGGAAGGGTTGAAACGGTTGAGAACATATCCCTAGTCATCTCGTCTCATATAAGGATGAGTGAACTCTGAAAGGGCTTCCGCTTGCTACTGATTACTTGGATCATCCAGAGAGTCATCTTCCGTCTCTTGATGCAGGAATTATCCCCGCATTCGTACACGTACATGTCAAATGCTGGGTTTATAAGTTATCAACTTTGTGGATTTCAAAGACATCGGGAATGTGCCTTATACTTTATTTGTTGATTACAGGGAGTAAAGAATTTTTGGGTTCATTATAACTTTTTAATCTCCTATCAGCTGGAAGTATGTATAACAAATAAGTCCTGTTTTATATTTCCTCTTTTTAGAGGGATATTTTGGTCACTTTATAATCACTGTTTACAAAAGAAATAGCGGTTATAGAAGGTACTACCGTCATTTTGGTAGGGGAAACAAAATTGGTTATTAATTTATATTATTGGTAATTATTTAATAGTAATCAGCTCAGCACTAATATCCGCTGATAGAAAATTAGTCTCCACCATGAAGTAGTGATATTGCTAAAAGAGCTACGACAGCTGAGGTGATATTGCACGAGTAAAGGGAGTAAAAGATTTTTGGGCCGTGTGGGCTTTATGGAAATGTGTTTTGTTTTTACATAGGTCATTATAAAATTTTAATCTCCTATCAGCTGGCAGTACACCAAATAAGTACAGTTTTGTACTTCCTCTTTTTTGGGGGGCTATTTTTATAGTCGCTGTTAACAAAAGAATAGATGGTTACAGAAGATACTAACGTCATTTTGGTAGTGGAAACAAAATCATGGTTAGTGTTTAGCTCAACACTAATATCCGCTAATAGAAAATTAGCCCTTACAATACAGTAGTAGCATTGCTAAAAGAGCTTCGACAGCTGAGTTGATTTTGCACGTGAGCTCCCACCGGGAATCGAACCCGGGACTTATTTCATTGAAGTCGAAAGCGTTGCCCACTTGGCTATCCGGGAGCCACTCCACAATATATTTATTATATATTTTTATTTTATTTATTAATATATATTTTCAAAAACTAGATCCATTAATACTCTATTATTTTGGGTATACTATCAAATAAAGCTATTAAAAATTGATTAATTTACCTATAATTCATGGGTTATTGTCGTTATCTGTAGATGAATTTCTCAAATTCTGTATTTAATCAAATCGTTTACAGTATCTTCTCCGTTTTGTTTCCATCGCCATCATTCACAAAAACAGTTTTCTTCTACATCGAGATCAATTTAACTCCAAAATTCGAAGAATTCAAGTTAACGGAATGGTATAGCTTACGTAACTTATCAATACGATGGTTCTGTAGCTTTCGTGCGAGTTTGCGGTTAGCATTCGTGTATGAATGGACCTCCCCTCACTCCCTCGAGACATCTTCCTTCTCTCTTGGTATGCGAGATTAAACAGTGTGGGAAAAAATATTCCGAACTGAGCATGCGCAGAACCCGTCTCCCTACTACACCCACCCCACCTGTTGAGCGTCTGCGGAGATTTATTTATCCAAAGCTGAGAACAATCGAGTTGAGTTGTCGGAGAGTGTCGGATACGGACAGGCATCTTGGATAGAAGCGTCACATATTCACTATCAAATCAAAGTACGGTAGAATTCCTCTTAACCGGCTTCGAATTAACCGGGCGACGGATTTACCGGCGTTTTCTAGGCATTTGTACAACTGCCTGTTCACGTAGAAAGACGCAATACGGTTTCAGTTTCCATTCTTTATTTTTCTGGAATTATTTAGCACTCAAGTTGATAAAGTTTAGGGATTATGCATTCGAAACTTCAGGGAAGAAAATCCTTTTTCTGCATTTTTTTCCAAAAAATTACTTTAAACGTATTTAGAAAAATGCTACACTTAATTTTTACATATTCTAAGGAGTGAACATCGATTAATTACGCGTTGAGAGGATAAATTTCTGCATTTTTTTAGTTATAAGACTTGAAAATATTTGGAAGTGCATATGTGTGTACATACTTTTAAAGTATGTCGATATATATCGATTAATTAACCGGCCATGTGTGTAGTATTGAGGTGGCCGGCTTAGAGGGGTCATACTGTACGTCTTTTTCCGTTTAAATATTTCATTGGAATAGGAATAACTCATCTTCCTGAGCAGCTCTACAAGAAGAAGATTAATATATTTTTAATTCTTAATCAAACTAAACTGTTATTTTTCTCGTTGGTTGGTTTCTATATGATTTACGGATATTCATAAGATACATTGCTCTTGATGGGGAAGTGAAAAGAGCTGTGGTCGGAAAGAGCTTTGAAAGTGGATTACCTAATTCCAAGATTAATGTCGCAGCGTTGGATAGGGTTCCCCGTTATATTTAAAACTTTGATAATCGTTTTCTTTGTTCGTTCGTTTTTCAGTTCAGTTCAGTTTTTCTGGCTACGGTACCATTAAGAATTTATTCCGGTCCGAAGTAGGGAATCCTTCCAGGATAGAAACACGTCTGCCAGCTTCGTTTCTATCTAGCAGGTGTGTTACTCTTAATGAAAATAAATGACGGTGAAACTGGAAAACCGGATAGGAATGGTCTACATTAACCTTCGAGTAATTCCTAACGTTCCCAGTAATTCCTAACATTCCTCCGATCAATTTATGATGATCATGCCTATATCTGTTGCCGTGTGAAAAAACAGTTCACTATTAAAAACATATTAATTCTGTCATTACGATAGTCATTTTATGTGGAACGAAGTATAGGGGGATGGAGTTGATGATTTTAGCAGTGTTCCAAGTTTAAAAAGTTTAATTTTACATCCGTATACGCTGTAGAATTTTTTAAACCATCGAAGGCTACAGGTAATTCTAGAAATCTTCGACAATATTAGTCTCTTACGATTTGTCCTTCGTTCAGCACATACTTGATGGAAAGAGGACTAACCAGAGTTTGTTTTTATTTTTATCAATGTTCGTGTATTTTTATATTACGTAGTAAGTAGTTAAATTTTTGTGAAGATATTAGGAATTCATTCATTTTTTAGAAAATGTATTGCTTACGACTGTTTTCTGACGCAGTTGATAGAGGATATTGCATATCGCACTTTAATATGCATTTGGAAATAAAACATTTTTTAGGACTTACTTGTTAGAATATATGAATGAGCAATGAAGAGCTAAACTTGTAATTTTCCTTACTATTTGTGTATAAATTGCAAGTTTAATTCATCATTAATCTAATGGCTTTCCACAAGGTAACGCCTGAGCATGTAGATTTCATACATGAATGAATCTTAAGCAAAACATGCTGTCCCGCTCTCCAAATACAGTATACGACTTGATTTGAAATGCGTCTTAAATTCCGGAATGGCAGCCGCGTATGATCGTACCGCACCAACCCCTGTAATTAGTCTGACCAACCTCTTGCGACTACCACTCAAATAATCTTCCTGATCGCGAATATTCATGCCTTTCCCCTCTCCGAATGCATCTGCATAATGTCATTCAAATGCGTTTATAATCCATTCACCTCGAATAAGTCTCCGAATCGATTCTTCCGCGTTGCGCCGCAATTAAGTTTTTGCCATCGCCAATCTCCGCGCATTAATCTCTCCAGGAAAATCCTTCGGAGTCCGCATGGGTTTGAACCCACGACCTTTTCTTTCAGCGCCCGTACTCGAGGGTGTGTGGGAGTCAGTCCGTGAGGTGAGCCATGTGTTCCTCCCCTTCTCCCCATGGGCAAAACCGGTCGGCCTCGTTGGGAGCCTCGGTGTTGCCAACTTCACCACTGCCCTCCCACCGTTCTCACCATAATAAAAACGCCACCGTCATATTCCCGATTCTTTTATTCCCTTGTTCCGCGTAGGCGGCAACGTCTGCTCTCAGAACACTCCTTCCTCCCCGACTCTTGTGGTGTCCTTAAAAATTTCCATTGTTATCCCCCTCTCTCTCTTCCTAATCACACCCTTCCTACCGAGGGTGTTCCTCAGCCCGCTCTTCAAAATAAAAAACTATGAAATTTGAAGTCCATTCACACCTGAGCGTGCAGACCTTCTGGAAACCCTTTCATCTAGTGCCCTAGATTTGGACGGTGTCCATGTATTGTGCTCGAGACCTAACGATTTTGTTTCGACAAAGTGTTGCTGAAGGACGTAGGATGGGAATCTTTAGGGAAGGGGGATTTAAATTTCGCATTCAAGAATAATAATAATAATGGAATTTATTTAGGACGAGATTGAGACTATAAAGTCTTTTCTTATATCTAACCATTCGTCGTATAATTAAAAAAAAGAATGGCTTGAAAAAACAGAACAGAGAAGAAGACTACTCTATGGATTTAAAAACCTAAGCAAAGTGCTTAGAAAAAAAATTTCCTTTGCAGGAAAAGAAAACCCTCAAGAAGGGGGGAGTGAAAGAATCGGGAATGGTTCAGCGAAAGGCAAATTTGTTGAGAATTTTATGGCAAATCGTTTAACGTTGTCGGATACTTCTAGACGGATGATTGGAATCTAGGAAATATTCTAACAAATGCTGCAATAGACTCATAATAAGTATTAGAGCTAATAAGTTCCTGCACATATTATGCGTTCTCCCTGTTACATGGACCGGTCTAACTCTGCGAGAGAAATCAAGAAAATGGGAGTTATAGTTCGTTTCTTTAGTTCATTTTCTCTGGCCAACCTTACGCGATGGAAACCGATTAAGAAAATAGACTTATGGTGTTGGCTTTTCCTGCCATACGTCGGAAGGTGACTCCCAGGGTAACTATGTAGATGTATATTCTAATTTCGATTCTCAAAGATTTAAACCGCTTAGGAGATGCCCTAGCGCGGTTCCATCTCACGTAATCCTCATGAATGGATCAGCTGTTTCTTTTCCAGTCGATTTTCCTTAAGGACCAGGGAAAGATGTATAATTTACACGTGTAGGTTTGCGTATCAAAACCTAAGGGTAAAATATTAAAGATCAAACGTCATTATCTTGATGACATCACCGGAAAGGTGATGTCATCAAGATGGGAGACCCGGGTTTGAGTCCCAACCACGTCGATATTATTGTTATCCTTGGGATTCCACGAGGCAACGGATTGTCCCAAAGAGAGATTTCTCGCAATATGGTACAGTGATACCTCGGTTAACGAATATAATTCTTTCCGGAACTTCATTCCTTAACCGAAATCTTCGTTTGCCAAGAAGTGATTTCCCATATAATAGAAAACAGATCACCAACAAAGGTTGTATTTTCCACTTTTTATTCAAGACCGGTTCCGATCATTACGATCATCATCGCAAAGGCAAAGCCTCATCATAGCTTCGTTAAAGGTCGTCCTGAATAAGAAACTGTAGAAAATACCTTTGTTTGTGATTTACGATGGCGATTGACAAAGTTCGGTCAGAAAATCTTGATTTTATAATAGAAAATGCTTCAATTCATCCTGGATACTGCTCTCTTTTTATGATCTAGAGTAAACGAGTAAAATATCGAATGGTTTACTCGATGGAGAGGAGCGAGTGAAAACCCAAATGGAATCATTCGATTGCTCGGCGCGAAGAATGAAAGGGTAGAGGCTAGAGTGAAAAATCTTAACGTTTTAATCGAATTATTCGATGGAAGCAAAAAGTCTAACTATGCGATTGTTTTAATTTTGTTTTTTACTTTTGTTTTCATTTGGTATTTTCCCCATCTCTGTGCATATCCACTAAAACATTCGTTAGCCGAGTCCGAAAAGCAGCGAAAAATCTTCTTCAGCAGAGTTATTCGCTAACCGAGGTATCACTGTAGTCATCTATGCGGTTTCACTCATCCAATTGATCTACTGAACGTTGGAAGCGAGACTGTATGGGATCGGCTTTGCTTTCTTGCATGACTCTAAAAACGCAGTTTTATTTCATGCGGATACATAGTTTTGCGTCAATTTCCCTTCTCTACCGCACAAGCCTCTCCTTTCTTGCATTCCGCCCCTATTTGAGCGTAATTGCGGTCATTTGCCTCTAGAGTTGTTTTCACTTCTGTCGACGCATATTTTGAGACATGTTAGCACTCGGGAAACTTCTTCGACGCGAGCTTTCATACGCTCATATCTCAGGCATTCTTTCGCGGTCATTCATATGCAGCTGTATTAATTATACCTAAATTTAATTGGAAAGGTGGAGCCTTTGTGCGAATGATAAGGAACAATGGTGGCTGCATAAGTAAGTTACTTTTTCTCTTGGTACCGAAACAAAATGAAGTGGTATTGATGGTGAATCATGAAAGCGGATTTTAAGCAATACCTGGAGAGAGGTTTTGGGGAAGTAATTGAATCTTTACAAGCATTCATGATGACTACATTAGTATTTACAAATGAAATCTAGATGTTCAGGCGTTACCTGCAATAACCATTGAAGTAATGAAGAAATAAAACTTGTAAATTTTCCACTATTTTTTCCACGCTAAAATTATAGTATTATTCCGCTACTATTATTCCAGGCTAAAAAACTGTGGAAAATTTACAAGTTTTACTTCTTCATTACTTAGCATTTACAAAGCTCCATTCTCGATTTTCTTTTGGCAATTGAGATGTCTATTATGTATCAGATATGTTTATGATCTGATTATGCTGAAATGGCTGCATAAAGGACCTGCCACTAATAACGACACAAGTTGATATAAATTTATGCTCTAATATGCCGTAACTTATCCATTATGGTTACAGTTTGAGATTCCCTCCATCACTGTGAAGCTTACTTATTTCGATGATATCATCTTCGATAATTTTCATTTCACCTTCGAGATTCAGTAACTGTTTGCGATTGGTGGAAGTAAATGCAAGAGAAAGTTGTTTGACTGTGACGAGAGACCACTAAGCTGTGTTGGAACAGTGAGAATCATATGAGTGACGTATAAAGTAATTTATCCAATCGCTAACTACTTTTTGGTGTTTGGAAGAGTGAATTCTTGTTGAAATTCCTTATATGTTTTGTTATAATTTATTTATTTCTCAAACGATTCCCTAAAGAAACGATATATTGTGTGAGCGTTTTCCCGCACAGTGGGTTTTTCTCTGAAAACCTTCAGCCGAGGAGTTTTTCCCCACATCACAAATCTTTATTTTTACCTCTTTTTTAATCTTCTTTTTATAGATATATTTGTATTTCATTTTTTTTTTCTTTCTAACCTCGTTTGTAATTAACATATGTACCCATAATGGTTAGGTGTAAGAGAGGTCCTAATGGGCCTAACCTCGCCGAATAAAGAGTTTATTATTATTATATATTAGTCTAGAATAAGTCTTAAGTCCTTTTTTTGCAGGACAGTCCCGTTTTCAGCTATTCCGTCCCGTGCATATTGTCATAAAAAATATTTTGCCCCGTAAACGTCTTCGCTATGAATCGCGGTATTTTTTTGAGATATCTCATAGAAAATACAAAGAATTGAAATGTTCGGATACAGTTAAACTAAGAGATTTCAACTTGGGGAAATTTAAATCTAAATAATATGAAATCTTTTCATTGTAAATTTAAGTATCGTAAGGATTGTTAACTTTTAGGAAAACTCTATCTTGAGATTGCGGTGACAATCTTAGGCTTCGAAAAGTGACGTTGTTTTAATTCTGGAAGTTAATAATCACCTGCGCTTTTGAGTTCATTGTATTGGTAGCAATTTTAAAATTGCGTCGACAACTTGTAACATTTCGCACGTGATTCTTTTCTATTTATTGTTATTTGTTGCCATCATCTGTGTCTTTGTAACACTTTAAGATATATTTACTGTCACTTACGTCGGAAATTTTTTATTTGTTCGTTACTTAATAAAGGCAACTGACCCTTCTGTAAAACATTGCGTTAAAATTCGAGGCGGAAAATTGTAATTTATTAAATTATTCATTCATTTCTTCAGGTACCTCATTTATTTTCTGTAATATACAATTGTTGACATTTTGGCCTCTGTTTTTAATTCGAAAGATTCTTTTTACATCTCAGATCCAATTGAGAATTTGGAGTGTCATTTTTCAGGGTTCAGTTTTCTAAGCGGCCTGCTCTTTGTTCATTTACGGGTTTGTATCCACTTGTCGACTTCCTCTTCTGAATTTGTCGTAAACGGCCCTGGTTAGCGGGAATCTTCCTTCTCCTCCAATACCTTCCGTGTCTTCGAATTCTAAACCGAAGACATCAATGCCTCCTATTCCCTTTTCCAGCACGAAACGAGCCTAAAATGAGAATGCATGAATGATTTCGTAAACGAAACATCCAATTTTGCGCATTAATATTTTTGTTAATAGGCCACTGCTATGCTCAAAGAATATAAGGTTACAGGCAAGGAAACAATTCTTGAAAACATTCGTATGGAGTGTGGCACTATGGATCAGAGATATGGATCATTAGAAAAGTGGACCAGAGAAGAATAGAAGCCTTCGAAACCTGGTACTGGAGGAGGATGTTGAAGATCAAATGGACAGATCAGGTGAGAAGAAGTATACAGAAGAATAGAAGAGGTTAAAACAATATGGAGCGTCATCCGGAAAAGAAGAACCAAATGGATTGGACATGTCTTGAGACACAATGGATTTGTTACGAACGTACTTGAAGGTAAAGCAGAAGGAAAAGCACCAAGAGGAAGATCGAGTGACGAATATATAAGCTAAATAAAGAGAGATATACGAAAGAAGAGATATCAGGGTTTAGTAAAGTTAGCACTAGAGAGAGAGGAATGGAGGACTGCAGTCAACCAATCTACGGATTGAATGACCTATGATGATGATGATTAAAAATCGCCAGTAATAAGAGGATATTTACGTTATTTCCCATACGAAAGTATTATTATTAAAATGTCACATTTTGTTTTTAAAATATCGTCAATAAAGTTACACCACGTTTAAACATATTTATAAACATTCACACCTTCACCAGTTAGAAGTTTGGATTTATTTTAAGCAATCAGCATATTTAGAGTCGTTTTATGTTGAGTCCTATCTTTCGAAGCAAAATAAATAGTATCATGTAAACAGACACCGGTTCAAATACGTCAAAACTGCAACTCCAGCAGAATATTCAAAATTCCCGGCGGATACTCTAAATTACTGACCTAAATACTGAATACTTCGCTCCGAATTTGGGATAGTTCTTTTCAATTTTTTCCCTTCGGGGCTTTACTCCATTTATCCAAGTGCCCGCTTACTAAGCGTGCGCAGTCAGATACGTTCGCCTTTGATTGTGGATTAAATTCAGCTTGAAATTGGTATTTGGTATCTACATCTACATATGTACCCTGCAAGCCGCCTTTCGGCCTATGGCAGGGGGTGCAAGCACCATGACTTTATTTTCCTAGTCGTTAATTTTCGCGTATTGTTCTCGGAAGAAATTAATTCTTGATTCGACTGGTTCTAGCATCTATTTCTCTGATCTTTCTCGCGGTATCAGAACGGCGTATATAACAAGGAGGGCGCATAATATCGGCTACATCTTCCATGAACGTGCTCTGTCTGAATTTATCTAGTAATTTAAATCTCTGATTGAGCCTTCTTTCTTCTAAAGATTTTATTATTCTTTTTTTATTATTCTTCTAAAGTTTACCTTGACCTCCATGGATGTAGTGTCTTCGTAGGCTGTCCAGAGTCCCGTTGGGGTGAATGCATACGGCTCTTTTGTTTCGTTATCACGGCGGAAGGTCCACCCCAAAGACGAATCGTTCAATTTCTTCAGTAACTATGGCAAAAAGAGTAGTTTTTTTATCAATATCTGAAGTTTATTATTAACCTTTCATCAAATTTAAGCACAGAAAGTTAGAGGAGGGTTAGGGTAAATTTTCGTGTAAGGGAAACCAAGGAAAAACGGACTTGTAAAATGTCTCTCGGGATCGGGAAACCTTTATGCCACCCTAAACGGTTTTTAAATAATGAATAAATAAAAAAACTGTAATTTCCGCAATATATGTTACAAAGACTACCGGTTTCAGCGCAAAGCCATCATCAGGTCAAGAATACAGAAAATGCAAACACTTATATACATTTGGGGATTTTGGAAGGAAGGGTGAGGAGAGGGAAGAGGTCATGAAAGTTGTTTCATTGGTTAAGTTTTCTGAGGACATATTTCTCGCGCATCAAGCTTTGGGTAGGCAGTGAAGAAGTTTCGGGGAGAAGGAGCTATGATGGCCATATGGCCAATTATTTTACCATAGTGAATGAATTCTTACGTCACGATTAGGCTAATCTTCACTTGAAACTATTTAAGAATACGGGTTCCATAGCGGTTGCCTCCCTGATATCAAGTCAAGTTCTAAGAACTAGTTGCATAAGTATTGAATTAAAAAGAGGACCAACTGATGAAACAGTTCAAAAAATATATTTCAACCTAAAGAAACTTAATAAGTTCAAGTTAATTATGGTTTGCTTGAGTATAACTTTACTTTCACAAGTGCTAAACGTTAAGATTTTTTTGCTTGTAAAATTTTGGCCATTCTGAATAGATACTTGAGTCCATTGTTTACAGAAAATCCATCAAATATTTACCTTTAATTTTTATCGCCGTCTATTTCAGTATTCCTATAGTTGTTTCGCACCTGGATGTACAGTTTCTTTTGGCCATACCCAATCGGAAGAAGCTTGATACGCAGGAACCGATGGAAATAATGTCCTCAGAAAACTTAACAAATGAAATAACTTTCATGACCTCTTCCCCCCTCTTCACCCTTCCTTCCAAAATCTCCAAATGTATATAAAAGTCTGTATTTTCTATATTCTTGACCTGATGATGGCTTTGTACTGAGACCGGTAGTTTTTATAATATATAGTGTGGACTAACGAAGTATTTTTCATTTATTCATAATGTCTTTCCACGAAGTGCGGTCAGAAATGATTGATTATATTTTGAAATAAATTTCTAGCCAAGTAGCTTAATTGGATAAAAATCCTCCCGGAAATAGGAAGACCCCGGGTTCGTTTCCTGGTCCCGTCAAACTTTTTTTAGGTCCGTTTTCCGTACCGATGATTGACGGAGGAGACCATTTTCAAGAATATCCACTCTCGTTCTATCTCAGTATAGTCAGATGTTATGAGCAGCCTAATGATCAAATAGATATTAATAGTAAATATGTTGACTTCTCCTTTTTTCAAGAAGAGGAACTTTTTATCGAAGAAGTTATTAAACGAAGTCATGAGAAATCAGACCAAGAAACCACGTTGTCCGGATGCTGAAGACTGAAATTAATGGAGGGCTTAGCATAGCCACCTTTAACTGCACATCAAACTTTATCTTAAATTATGAATCGTTTTTAACGTCGAAAATTAACCAGATTTATTTATCGTATATTAAACGGATATAACTTGTAAGAACGATTCCTAATCTTATGGATTTTGGTTACATTTATGAATGAAATTGCGTAAGCAAATAGTATGGCGATTAACAAGAAAGTGATGTTTACTTCTTTGTAATGAATGCTATTCCCTCCCATGACGTCGTCGTTTGCAATGTCGTTTCCTGGTCCTGATATTTCGGCTCCCAGTCCTGTTTCATTAGGATC
Source organism: Pachydiplax longipennis (assembly GCA_036926295.1). NCBI lineage: Eukaryota > Metazoa > Arthropoda > Insecta > Odonata > Libellulidae > Pachydiplax > Pachydiplax longipennis. The sequence continues at coordinate 36,543,478 of JAVFKF010000009.1, read as the reverse complement.
CGCTAAGGTAACAATCGTTGCTATGGCGGATACCGGGATTTGTATCTTACTAGGTGCAAGTCCTCTTTGGATAAATCTTTTCGCATTTTCTTTCTGTAAAGAAGAGCTTCAATTAGAGCCATATTAATAAACATATAAAGATATCTTATAGGATAAACTTACATGGAAATAGTTGAGCTTTGAATAGCTTTCCAAGAATAAATAATCAGACCACTTATCCAATTTTTTAATTAATTAATTTTTTAAATTAGTTTCAAGTGAATTAGTAATTTATAAATTAGTTTTAAATAGTATTAGTAATAAAGAAATATATATATAATTAGTAGTAACTTTTCAATGTCAAGAATTTTTATTAACTGTTGTCATATTTATATCGCAGATGCCTCTAGTTATTTTAATTTTTTGATGGTTCATCACATTCACATTCAGATCCGAACATATCATGGATACTTTTCATCATATATAGAGAGCATATTTTACTGGACACAATAGGAGAATGCCTTAACAACGAAAAATATTCAGAACTGAGAAATCGGACTTTTATTACACAAAGGTATATATTTATCGTATCTCCATTTTTACCGCCAGCAAAATTAAAAGCATCACGATTCATCATTTTCTTCACAGTTTAAATACGCCCTGAAAAGTCTATCTTGAATCAACTTCTCAATTAATGCGAAGAATCAGTAATAAATGAAATGTAGTCTCTTTATGATGTCTGTTACAACTAAGAAATGAGTTCAAATGATACGCCGTGGACTTTTTGATTTTCTATGGATTAAAACTTGCTAATTTATAAGGTTATAATTATACAAATACATAGTTCAACTTACGGTCTTTCTCAATGCTCCTGAACGATGAGCACTTTGTTGATTCACGGTGGTTTGAAGCATTATATGGTCACAGCATCTGAAGTAAGGAAGGATTATTGTAAAAGGTTTCTTAAGTTAAATTAAGTGTCATTATTTTGCATTTCTCCTATGAATGAAGATTGGGGAAGACGGCCTTTTTTGCATGACCGTAAATAAGAGTAATAATGATATAATAATCGATGTCAGAAAATAGAATGTTAAATATTTATCTCAGAATATTCAACTGTATTATTGGATTAGGTGAAAAATATATAAATTGATTTCAAAGACCATGATGATATGTTTTTCATCAAGCCGGTAAATGCGTGTTTGATTTAAGTAGATACTTTGGTTTTCATTTTAAATTGAGTACGCTTTGTTTCTTAACTTTAGAAGCAGCTAGTACCTTTAGAAATGCATTCTATAGATCTATATTTCTACTGTCAAATCTCGGATTATTTATTTAAACAGTCTACCTTGCCAATCTACCAAAGTTGTGTCTTTGCTCCGCAGATGTTCCCGGTAAGAAATATTCCGAAATCATGGTTGTCAGAGTGTAGCCGTATTTGTCAAATTCAGATTTTAAATCACAGAAAAAATCGGCAGCCTCTTTCTGAAATGCAAAAAAAAACAAGCGTGTGAATAAAAATTCGATGAAACACAACTGTATCCATCTGAGATGTTGCTACTAACCGTATCAGGTGGCAACATTTGCAGGGGAAAATCCAGGCCGTCGAATCCGCTCTCGTTGAGCCATCTTACTCCATTCCTGATAACATTCGCTCTTCTAGTGGAATTCATCAAAACCTGAAATTTTATGACATTGTCATTGCTGTAAATTATGGAGTATGGACTCTTTACAGCATTGAGTATGGGACGTAGGTTTACTTACCCAGTATAAAGGCGGATATGCGATATGCAGCATCACCTTCAAATCTGGGTTTTTCTCTTTCAGCTTCGCTAATCTTGGTACATAACCTTGGTAAATATAATATTTAGATTTCATAAATATGGTCTGGCACGCTTAGTAAAATTCATGCTTCATTAAATTCATTTTAAAAATTCATTTTTTAAATCAAAAATTCACATTTTTAATTTCAAAAAGTTCATTTTTTTAAATCGCGATTCATGCTCAGTACTTTAATCTATGATTCTATAGTCGATTTTAAGGTGTTGATGATTTCGAAATAAATATACAATGATATTTTTTATATTATAACTAATAAAAACGTATCGTTCTGACACAGTTATTTTGAAATTTTAAAATGTTCAGCAAATTGGCACTTCGAAGATAAATTTGGAAAAATTACGGTCATAACAAACCCATATCCCGATTGGATACTTTTAAATCTTTGGGGCGTACATTATTCATTTATATACATTACATTTTAACTTCGTTTCCACATCGGTCTGCGCATTACGCAATGGTTAAAGTTTCCGTACTTTGCATCGGTTTTAAGTAACTCGTAAACATAACCGATTAGAAACTTTTTCGCGGTGCGAGAAAAACAAGTATACTTTTTTAATTGATGTTTTAAATTTTTCACACATTTTTCCGAACTTAGAAGATAACATCGTTATTATATGGCCATTATACATCATTAGAGGTCACGAACCGATAACACAAACGAACTTCGATGGATAGCGAAAGAAGAAAGAATATCACGGTGGATATCCGCTAAAAGAATCGAATAAGAATGGTCCGTCCCGACCTAATACGTGGAAAATTGTCATTGACCAGATTTCAGCGATGAAAACATTTTGGCAAACACTCACATCCTCTACTCAGGCTAGAAACTTATTTCTTCATGCGTCTATCATAGCTGTTGGATTAACTCACCCTCACCACCTGTCTTCCATGAAGGATTAATAGCCCTGATTTGAATGTCTTCGGTTTCATTGTGTATTCCACCGTATAGATACTTCAAATGTGTGCATATTGAGACGTCAATGTCTTCTGGGTACACAGCTCCGTATCTCTCACTTTGCACACCTATATAAATGCATCCAACTCGCTTTCTGTTTCCTGCAACTTCAGTTCCTGCGTGAGAAAGTTATGTTTAACATTCTGATTTCAATTCAATATCAGATATTAGATGTTAATGTGATATCTGATATCGAATCGCATATTTATTTATTTGACCTTTTATTAGGCGAGGTTAGGCCCGAGTGGGCCTCTCTTCCACCTAACCTCGTATGAAGATACATCGTTATAAAGATTCAAAATAATACTAAGAGAATAAAAAAAGAGAAAGAAAATAAAACGAAAAAGAAAGATTTGATTTGTGGGAAAAAATCTCCATAACTGAAGGTTGATAGAGAAAAAACCCACAGTGCGGGAAAACACCCACATAAGAAGGGGGGCGAAAAAACCCGCGAAAACACAGTGAAAACATATAATAAATAAAATAATTTTTAAAATTCACAAATCATGGAGAAGAGTTCAAAATGTATAGTAAAAAATATATAAGTAAAAATACAAAAAATAAAGTAATAATAAAAAATTTAAAAAATAATGAAAATGGAGTAATGACATAAGTATAATAATGAGCAGCCGATGTCATATTAATCAGATATCACATGTTAATCACACTTAAATTACCTGTTACTAGCAGGAACAGCTGTGCAATGGCGACTGCTGTAAATATTTTCATTTTCCTGAAATATTTAAGAAAGGACGTTATCCAGGGAAAATTATTTCCCGTTAGATGCACAAGGTATTATAAATTTAGTGGCAGGGTATGTCATGATTCTCATTACTTGGCTTTGTCTGACCATTTGTCGAGACCAAAATGAGATTGTAACCACACTTTATGACAAGTCAAAAATAAGGAGGGATTCACATTTTCGAAAAGATATTATTTCTTTGATATCTTCAGTGTGTCTTTATTTACGTCTAAATTCTCAAATTGTTTTTCACTGCTTACGTATAAACGTTACACATGCGATTACAAAGCTATTTTCATAATTTATATCAAAGAATCGGGCTAGAAAGAAGTCAGCAATGTAAGTTACGTCCAGTATCACACGTAAGACTAATCACGTATTCACTGGATATTCATATGCAGAATAGAAGATCAAGGAACATAGATAAGACTCACCCGTAGTGGAGAGAATCCGTGTTGGAAGACTCCCTGCTGAATTCTACATCAAAGTCCACAAATTTTATTGGGTAGAAATGTTCTTTGTCCACGGACCGATGCTAAAGGTCATGGGAGATATATTGTGTAATGATTTCCTCATAAATACGGTATCAAATCCCTTCTGATCTTCTATTGGTTAAAGTGGTCCTTTTATCGCTATCTATTATTAAATTAAATTTTATTGTATGTATTGTATTTAAAAGAATTTACGTTTATAATTTCTTTGACCACTGTCTCCGCCTTAATTTTTTGCTAAATTTAATTTTTCGTTTTGTTTAAATATTAATGAAAGTTCAACCCAAACTCTCTACCTAATATTACATCCGTCAGCTCAGGAAAGTTTGTGATGATAAATTAATAATTAAATGATGGGTAATGGGTTTTTTACTCCTGAAATCACCAGTAGTATAGGATCTATTGATTAGGATTTTATTTAAACGTACCGCATCCTTATTGGCTGGTTTTAATTAATCTTTAAGGATATCTCTGAACTTGTAGTTCGCTCGAAATTCTTATTTTAGATTATTAAATTTGATTTATTGAAGAGCCTTGATCCAGTCTCTGCCGGTTTATTGGGACGGTCTAATAATTAAAGATGTCACCCCTTTAGAAGTAACCAAATATTCAGTGTGATCATGTGTATCAGTTAGTTGCCGATATAGCAGTTCAATTTCCTTTTGTCCAAGTCCTCAACTTTGATCGACTGATAAATTTCCTCTGTTCACTGCTGGATGTTAAAGCAACATATTTTCCGTAATCTTTTCTGCTTAATATTATGCCAAGCCGATATCAACACCTTCCATTTTTAATAATCCTTTTATCCATAACAAATTGTAGTGTATTCACTCCATGTTAAATCACTTCATTTGAATTGGTAGGATTTGCATGACTAGTAATTCACGACAAACGCTCCTTTTCACACTGTATGATACCACTCATCAATTTAATAGTTATACAAGATCTAGTGATTTTATATATTTTTTCTTTTATCATCCGTATCTTACTTTCAAAGTATCCTTTGTGTACTGATGTGTTTTAATTACCGTTGATGGATTTTGCTGAACGTTTAGTTCGATTGCAAGATCGATACCATTGGTATTGTCGAAAGTATAAAGGCATACATTAATGACAGAAGATTATCGGGCTAATCTCAATAATGTTTTTAATAATAAAATCTCGGAAAATTAAAGGGCTGATTAAAAACTTTGTAAATTTCACCAACAGAATTTATTGGGCTGACCATTTTCACCTGCAGCTTCAGGGTGTAGGGCTGCGGAAGTTACATAGATTTTTATTCAATTCTTTTGTATGGCTCCCTTCCACTAAATTGAGCTTTGCCACATCAGATTCGTGTCTTGAGAAAGTTTAGGATTGTAATCTTCTTCAAGGACAGAGTCCCTGACGTAAAAAGATAATATAAGTAGATTCATAGGTAAGGGCCATATTTACTACTCTCTTCTATTCCTATCGCTTTGCAATCTTCATTACCTTTCTAGTGATTTCTATTCCTATCTTTAGGAGAAGATTCTGTTCATGAATACTTATTTTAACATAAATGGGTATCTATGTATTTAGACATTCTTTTTCTCAACATATTGATCTCTGTGTAACATATAACATAAAATTTCAGTTGTTATAACAGTTATTTATTAGTCATTTATACATTCATAGAGATACATCACTCATTTCCACAATATTGAAGCATATCGGTCATAATTCGTACTTCAAAGATTTATAATACGGCCTCTAAAGGATAATTAAGTATCCTTAAGGTATTGACGCTTCGAGGCCAAATAGTACTCTATTAAATAAATCAGCTAGTTACCACGGTTGCTTTTATCAGCAGGTTGATTTCCTTGCCTAATTGCGTTATAAATTGTCCGCATAAGTGGAAATCTTCCTTCGTTTCCGTTGCCTTCGTCGTAGTCGAACTGCACGGCTACGATGATATCCATGCCTGCTAGTCCCTTTTCCAACACGTAACGAGCCTGAAATGTAATCACAGTTTCTTTAATTCTCAAGTTTATAGAACGAAACCGATTCTAGTAGTTTATTCCGCTACTAGAAATGAAACGCTAATCTTAGGCATAAATTGAAACTGAATCGTGCGGGTATAAATTATAAGGTTTTTGCCTTGTTTCAGGAATATTTTTGAAAGCAGTAGGACATCTTCTACTGTAGATGCCCTATATCTTGTGAACCATGTTTAGTCAAAATCTTTATATTACATTTATAGAACTGATGACTTGAAGTGAAGTAGGGAACAAGTATATATGATGATCAAGTTCTTGAATGAATATTGATCATGGTAAATAAGCGGTGATGCAAATTATTAGTATTTTATTTTTGTGATGTATTTTGTGATCTTACCTTATTGATACTTTAGTCTCGATGATGTACTTTTGTGACCGTCTGTCACTCTGTCACCTGGTTTTACCTACCTGCAGATTTATTCTAATAATAATATAATATTTTTTTTTGATTTTGAGTTGACTCCCCACCTTGTTACCGGAGTCCTTTCATGATTGGATTTATATTATAAATCTGAACACGTTCACCCATCTTAATGAATCGTACGTATTTAACTCGAATCTGCTATTTGTATTATACCTTGTATTCCGCTGAAGCGGTATCCTCGTAAGATGCCCAGAGTCCTGTGGAAGTGAATGCATATGGCTCTTCGGTTTCCTCGTCTCGGTGGAATGTCCATCCATAAGACGAATTGCTCAATTTATTCCACAGCTAAGGAAAGATAGTAGATTCAGTTTCATCGCTTATCAAAATCCCATAAATTTCAAGCGGGAAAAGTTGATTGTCAGAGAAGACTATTTTCAGCAATTCCCAAAAGTTTGTTTGGTTTATTTAGGATCTCATCTCTCCCTGATATACATCAAGGACTTGAAAGAAGAGACAAATAGCATAAATAGTGAGGATATTTGTGGATGACTTGGTTGTATATAGAGAAATATCAGACGTTAATGATCGTGTTTGTCCATCAAAAGATTTAGTTAGAAGAAGGATTAATTTAGCTATTGTTAAAAGGTGGTGCGAAAACTGGAGCTCAATTTAAATTAGTTAAATTTTAGAGAAGAAACAATTGCGTCAGAATTGCCCGTACATACTAAATGGATAAATATAAATGTAGTAGAATCAGTTCAATAAGTCTTACAAATAACTTAAACTGGAGCACAGGCATCCGAAAAATCTGCAGTAGAGCAAGTTAAAAGATCAGATTTTACAAATGTCATCATTATGACTGAATAATTATAAACTCAATTACTCGTTTACGCCTTTAAGTAGGGAGTTTTGCATAATATATGTTAATATTTCAACAATCTTCAACCTGTAAAGTGCTTTAAATTCTATTAAGTTGTCTATAATTTATTATCTAATGTATTATCTATCATTATTTTTCTATAATTTATTATCTAATGTATATTATTATTATAATTAATTATCTAATTTATTATCTGTCTAATGTTTATCAACATATTTCTATTTCAAACGTGCTGCTATACATTAGTTCAAGATTTTCATTGTACCAGCAACTTATTGCAGCGAATTCGAGGTTCGATTCCCATATGTTCATAATGGCCTCAGCTTTCGTTTAGTTTTAAAGAAATTGCTCCCCGAAAGGTTAAAATTTTGCAATTTTCTATACACATCCAAACGAAATTAGGAAAATGAACTTAATACCTCACACTGCTTTGTACAAAACACATTTAACCCCTTAGTGGTTGAATTCAGTGTAAAATTTTCTGAGGCAATCATTTCTTGAAGGTTCCATATCCAAACCTTTGCTATGTTTCATATTTTTTCTCATGATCAGATATTGATGCTAAATGAAAGTAAAGCAAGTATAAAAATCAGATTTATAAAGCGTATTGTCGGTAAATGCGATGTAGGGGTGAAAGAGCGATACTAGTATTATTACACCTTGGTCACGCCCCATCTCGAATACGCGAAAAATCAATCATTCTTTTGGGTGAATGTGATCCTTATGATTAGAGATAGATGATTTGGCGGCTAAATATGAATTAATTCATGACATTTACTTCTCCGTAATTGATGAGATATCCCATGCCCGGTCCATCGTCATCGAATCCCGGGGCGGATACCTTTGCTCCAGGTCCTGTTTCGAGAGGATCTTTCAGGGTATAAATCGTTCCAACCCCAGCGGCACCAATTAGTACCTTGTTAAGGGGAAGTCCTCTTTCCATAAACAAGTCAACGCTCGATTTCTGTTGAGAAACATCTCCAGTTAGAACGCTGCAGATAGTAAAATTTACAAAAAAATCGTAATTACAGAGATATATGTATCATTAAAGAAGAGTCACTAGAATCCTATTCAAAAGTTTGAAAAGCAGTTTAGGAATTAACCTTGAAATGATTCAGGCAAATTCAGGAAAAGATTCTTCAGTAAATAATTAATAATTCAGTAAATAATAAATAATTCATTCATTTTATTTTTAAATATTGATGTGTGAATAATTTCTTGTAAGCGCTATAATTTTCTCTGAGCATAATTCCAGCATAATCTCTAGCCTTAGAGAGAAAACATATATCAGTGTACACAGAAACTTATCATTACCTCACAAAACAATACGTTCAGACGGTTCATGAATTGAGGAATCGCCCTTTTGTTAGCGCAAACTTTAGATTATCTTATTTACTTTCTATTAGAATCAACTAAGCTAGAGAAATCTTATATTATTATTTCTTTCACTTTTGCCCGCGAAATTCTTTATAGAATTCAATTCGTAGAGAATTTGAAAAATCTTGTATGAGCGTTAATACGAAATATTTGTGATAACCGTTAAACCATTTTAATCGAATGATATTAAATTCTACGAGTAAAGATGGATGATTCGACATACGGTCCCCTTCAGAGCAGCTAGTCGATCAGTTGTTTCCACTTGGATACTGGTTGTAAGCAGTATATTGTCACAGCATCTGAAGTAAAGAAATTATAGCAGTAAATAAATTCAACACACAGAGACTTTTTTATTTATTGGCATGTTAATTCTTGAGCAGAGCTAAATTCAGTCAGTATTTCGCATACAGGAGGAACTACAGCAATTGAACTGTATGTGTCGAAAAAGAATTTGAAATGATTATTATTTTTGTCATGTTTCTTTTGGCAAGTCTCAATTACCTATTTTGATGCGAGTAACAGTTGCTTGCACGCTGCAAACTTCGTAATTAATGGCAAATATGAAAACGAAGGATGTTTTGAAATTAATATGCATTCAATAGTCATGTCAAAATTTCTCACGCAAACTCCCCCTCGCGATTGATTTCTTAACGTTAGGAAGGAAATTTTAAAATAAATTCTAGCTGGACTGTAACTTGAAACCTTTTCTCACAAACTCATAAGGTGCAACAATTACTATTAACATACAAAATAATTGATGTTCAGCCCGAATATGGAATATTACATACTGATAACATGTAAAGTATTCCATGTTAAGAACGTTACGTCATATTGGAACATTTCTAACTTCTACGAGTTGGACTGGATTTAGACATTTTCTGTAATAAAATACGACACAACTTACTCTTATAAACGGCATTTATAATTTATTCCGCTCACCGTCTTTGATGTGTGGTAATAGGACGAAACTATCTCCCCAAAAACTGATTAAGACACAAAAGCTTCACCAAAGCATGTGTATTCCTTCTGAAGAAATGACAACTTGCATGAAGACTGACAAGAGCGGTTTTTTTTCTAAAACAAGCTGACAGTCAGCTGGACTTGACCGAATTTGTTTTGTGGTATTCCATAATAGGAGCATATTTAATATTAGAAGCACCCACGTTATATATTTTAGGAGATACATACCTTACCAACTTACTAAAGGACTCCATTTCTGTCTCAGATGCTTCCGATGATAAATCATCTAAAATGACTGTTGACAGAGTGAAACCAGATTTGTCTACCTCTGATTTAAGATCACAAAAAAAGTCGGCAATCTCCTCCTTAAATGAAATGAATTTCACGTTAAATCAGTAATCCTTAACTTAAAAAGGAAACGTGTCTCAATGCTACCCACTGTGTGAGCCATTTCAGATATCGTTGGGAAACTCAAACCGTCGAATCCGTTATTTTTGAGCCAGTCAACTCCATTTTTGATGACCTTTTCCTTTCTTGAGGGATTTTCTGATATCTGAAATTTTGACAGGGTTCAGAATCGGTGCATTTTAGAACATCTTTCCTCTCATTAATTAGTTGGTTACTCACCCATCATTACTTACCCAGGTCAAAGGCGCATCGATTTGCAGAATCAGTTTCAAATCGGGATTTTTCTCTTTTAGCTTTACAAGTCTCGGGGTAAGACCTAAGGAAAAATTAAATTTCCAATTTATATAATTGAATTTATATTATGTGCTGGAAGGAAAGCTGTGAAGGAAAGCATATAATGATAGATTTGATGTCTTTGATCTTTAACCGTCGAAGCCTTATCTAATGGAAATTCACACTAGAAAGTGCGGTGAATAGAGCTGGGCTTAAGTTCCTCAAAATTTTCTTTGGAATTTAAGGATGTTTTTCGACATCCTGTAAATGCACTAAACGATAAAGCTAAGGAGTTTGGGATGAAAGTAAATGTAAGAAAAACCAAAATAATGAGGTTTTCCATTATAAAGCTAAGTTTACGATGAGGGTGGATTCGGAAAAACGAGAACAAGTATATCAATTTCCGTACTTGCGCATCCAGGATCTTTCTAAAGATGGAAGAGGATCAACAGAGGTTAGAAAAAGGATAACATTGACGAAAGAAGCATTCATGAAGCGAAGGGAACTGATGACGAAGGACCTAGATAAAGAAATCAGGAAAAGGTTAGTAAAATAATTGGTGTGCAGCGTAATGCTTTAAGGGTGTGAAACGTGGACGTTAAGAAAAGAGGATATTAAAGGATTAGAGGCTTTTGGGATGTGAGTATTGCGTAGAATGGAGAAAATAAGCTGGGTCGATAGAAACCCGGCGTCTGAGAGCATCTGGTAGCATTTTCGATCGAAGCGTATCGATTTACACTGCACTTTCTCGAATTCACGGGTACCCGTTTCATCCGCTGGATCCCGTATACTTGCCGCGTATTCATTACGAGGAACATCATGAAAAAGAGGACATCGTCCTACCTCAATTGAGGATTATATCGTAGGTAATTATGCTAATCCAATTTGGTCAGAAAATATTTCCTTCGTGCATCTGTTACAGCTATACGGTTCACTCACCCGCATCCCCTATGGTCTGAATTTTCAAATCTTCGGTTTCATCGTCCACTGTTGCGCCTTGGTGCTCCAAATGTGTGCAATGCGAGATATCTATATCCTCTGGGTTTAACATAAGATCTCCTACTTTGTTTCCACCAAAATACCAGCATCCCGCTCGCTTGTTCGCTCTCGGAGAGTCATTTCCTGGGGAGAAGGATAACATTTAGGTAGTATTTGGTTTAAGAAGCATTGTACACATAATTTATGATTAGATGACATAGATCCATACCTGCGACTAACAGGAATAGCTGGGCGATGACGACTGCTGTAATTATTTTCATTTTTCTGAAGTAAATAAGTAGGGTTTGTTGTAATCTGAGGAATGAATGGTTTTGTATTTCTCTTAAGAAACAATATAAATTTATATTCAACCATGAATTAACCTTACGTAAATTGTGTGATTTTTTTATATCACACCCCTTTTCATTGTGCTGAAGTTATGCGATGATATCTTTATTTTGATGTATCTGTTTCACTTCTACTCAATTGCCAATTATCTTTCAAGGTTAATTTTAATGGGCTCCCTGACAAACGGACAAAGCCTTCAATGTCGAGGAAAAAACTGCAAAAGCGGCCCCAGGTTCGATTCCCGGTGGAGGCTTTTCCGTGCAAAATGATCTTGGCCGTCGAAGCACTTTTAGAACTTTAATGCTGTTTGAAAGCTGATGAAAGGATAAGATTATAATTCCTCCCAAATTTTCGTGCGACTGGTAGTGACAGAAAAATAAATATGCCCCTAATAATGAAGAAGGTTTCTGATATCTGGGGAAAATGTTTACCTTTTCTTATGAACGATAATTTCTAGCATTTGTAGTACCAATGTATGCTATGGCAACTTTTTTAAACAATATACCATTATCATTGAATTAGTTGCAATATTAGCTCATTTCCTGATAGCTTTGCGAAGTTTTCCACGTAATCCTTACGTGTATTTAATGTCGTTTATTGTCTTCGTGTTCTTTACCGTAAATTTGTTTAATTTACTATTGTTCTCCGTCCGTTATTAGATGTTAAGGATCAATTGATATGTTTCTTAATGGTTTCCACATTGATGTGACACTAAATCCTTACTGATCTCCTCTCACCACAACGATTTAGTTCTTACAAAAGTGCAAAGTTATTTATTCGATTAACTCAGAAAAGTATTTGTCATGTTAGATTCCACATTTTCTTACTGTATATAAATGCCATTTAAATTTCTTGTCAAAGGTATCCTACTCAATCCAATTTTTTTAGATGTAGATCGTTATTCTTGATAACTTTTGCGCATTTTCAATTACATTCACGAAATACGTTTCATCATAAATAATGTTTCCTTAAAATAAAAAATACACATATTCCTAGTGTCCTTGCTCGCAAGATATTGTTTCACTGACAAGGAATTAATATAAGACTCACCCGAAGTGGAAGGAAGGAATTTTGGAAGACTACTGAATTCTGTTTCGTCGGATTCCCGAAATGTAATTGATATTTTTTATGCGTCCACCACTCCATGTTAAAGGTTATCATGGATATGTTGCGTAATAATTTCATCATCAACAAGATATCAAATCCCTACTGATCTCTTGCTTTATGTGGTCATTTTTATCTCTACCCAATAATATTGAGAGCACCAGGATTATCTAATTCTCATAATGCCATTTCTTCTATATATTTTGTATTTTATGAAGTAATTTTATAATTAATAATTTTCAGCGCTTTAATTCCTGCATATTTTCGATCGTTTACCTCATCAGCATTTTGTATTATGACAGATAATTAATTGTACTTTTAGGCAAGATTTTCATCCCTCTAAATTCCTCTTTTTCTTAACGGTATAATATTGTCTCTGAAGTTTTTAACTCAAGGGATCCCATTCTTTGGAATTTTTTTGAAAGTTTCGATTAATTCTGACGGATTTCTTTGAGTTTAACTTTCATTAGTATTATCCTTCATCACAAATGCTATTCTCTTAATCTTTAAATTTGAAGCGCTTCTGCGTAAAAGTGTAACCGCTCACATACTCACTATACCATTCTTAGATTCATTAAGAATCATGTTCATACATGGCTTATATATTTGTTGCTAGTAAATCTACATCTACATCTACATCTGTACCCTGCAAGCCGCCTTTCGGCGTGTGGCAGGGGGTGCAAGCACCAGGAAATCTACCATAAATAGAGAGAATAATGTTTTAGTTTATTTCCTAGCCATACTTTTTATCTGAGTGAAAGGCATATATGTTATTACCAAACTTATAAATGAACAAAACACTGACAAAGGTACATATAATTCATTAGAATCGATTGAGGATTAAAGTTTTAGTTTCTCTATTGCCTAGCTCTCCTTTTTTGTGAAGACCTGAGTGAAAGATATATTTTATTGCTGAACTTATTAATTAACAAAACCTTTCATGTATTCTATCTTGATTTTGAATTGCATACGAGTATTCTTTACTCATTCTTCAACTTAGGTCTGCTTTTAAATCCTATCGAAAACATCGATTTCTGTATTTATATATAATAAACATTACATGCTTAGGAGTGTACAATTTCATTTCATTTAATCATATTAGTGGCATTATCATTATCAAAACCACACATTTTTTTAATGTAATCCGGAATAATTTGTATTATTTAGCATCTCAAGCTTTGAGAGCTGATAGAACTCCTGTAAGGTTAAGTATATCAGTTAGTTGCTGGTATTAACAGATTGATTTCCTCCTGTAAAAGTCTCATAAATAGTCCGCATGAGTGGAAATTTTCCTTCTCCTCCAATGCCCTCGTCATCTTCAAACTCCATGGAGAAGAGGTCCATGCCTCCTAGTTTCTTTTCCAGCACATAACGAGCCTGAAATACATTCGCATGTTAGGTGAACACACTCCAATATCTATAGAATCTTACTGATTGCAATATTTTCCATCGACACATCGAATTTCAGGCTTAATTTGGAACATTTTAGTAAACTTTTTTCGTGCTTTCATTGTGACTTCATTTGAAATTATTTTATTGGATGACTAATTTACTCAAATGTGATTGATTTTCAAATTATAATTCTGAAAAACTTATCTTAATAATCATTGGGAAGATCTTTCGCTAGAAATACTAACTCTTTCTACCAGTTGTCATTTAAAAATAGGATTCTTTGAAATTGTATGATATTTATCTTGTATCTCAGAAAAGTAAGGTCTTAGCTTAGCATAAGAAATTTATCGTCTTTCTTTGTGCTTATATTAATCCATCTTGTATTTGGCAATTACCTTGTATTCCACGGATGCAGTGTCTTCATAAGATGTCCAGAGTCCCGTTGTGGAGAATGCGTATGGCTCTTGTGTTTCATTATCCCGGCGGATAGTCCATCCCACGGAAGAATCGTTCATTTTTCTAAGCAACTAGGAAAATATGATATCCTTAAATTAATCTCCAGCATTATTCAATCCTTTTTCTTTTTTTAATACACTACGAGTATTGCTTCAAAATTACATTTATTGTGTTGAGATCCCTTCAAGAAACTTTTGCGGCCGTTATTTTGATAGAATGTCGTTATATTCAGATTACAGCAGCTCGCAAGCTGGCGTAATATATTCTATGTCTCAAAGACTGCCACCGGCTCTGGTGGGGGAGTGGTTTGCGTCAACCCCTTTGCCCAGGTTCGAACCCCGGCCTACCGCTTTACCCATAAAAGCCCCAGTTAGGGCTGGGGATAGAAAATGAATTTTCTATAATTCATAATCACAAAGAGCAAGGAATCAACAAAACTTTGCGAAATTTGACTCGTGATTTTGTACAGATTTTGAATCATTCCATACCATATATCATCGTTTTGATTGAATGAATATATACTCAAACACGCCTTGATGTCTTAAGTATTGATTTTTGCATAATGAATGGTAATTTTCCAACAATCGTCAACCCATAAAGTGCTTTAATTTCTAAAAAAATGTCTATATTCACATTAACATCATGTATCTACTTCAAATGTTACGCTATGCGATACTCGGTTTTCATTGCATCGACACGTTACTGCAGCAAAGTCGAAGGTTCCATATCCAAATGTTCATAATGGCAACAGCAACAGCGATATTACTTTCAAGACATTGCTTCCCCAACGTTTAAAGATTTGCAAGTTTTTGTACCCATCGAAACTAAGCTAAGAAAATAAAATTAATACCTCACACTACTTTATATGAAACACTGAACTCCTCAGCAGTTATATTCAGTTGAAAATTATCTGAGGAATTCATTTCTTACACCTACAAGAGATATATAATTATCATTATATATATCTTGTAGGTGTGTAATATATATAATTATATATATAATTATTATAATGATTCAGAGATTGATGCTGAAAAATGTAAATTGTTTAAATTGTTTTTTTTTTAATCTTCCGGAAATTTCTCGTGTATATGTGATTTGGCTGTACCTCTTTCTTAGGAATGCCAACTCCGGCCATCATATTTCGGTCATCATTTCCCGGTCCAGATATTCGGGCTCCAATTCCCGTCTCTTCTGGATCAGCCAGGGTAAAAATCAATCCAACATTAGGAAGGACGAGTATAATTTTGTTGGCGGGGACTCCTTTTTCCAAGTACCAGTCCACGTTAGATTTCTGTTGAAAATAATCATCGGTTAATGAAGCCATAGATTAAAAGCCATAGAAATTAAATGGATGATTCATTCTATCTAGTTTCGGAAAAAAGGGTTTAATTATTCAAGTATCCGTCAGACATATGTTTCATCTTGTTAATTCTAGTAAAGGAATCAGGAAGCGGAATTTTATCTCACAAAAAAAATAGTAGAATCTTTCCATAAATTGCTCTGATACAAGAGGAATGAGTTGCTCTGTTAAGTAGCCGAAGTGGCCACTGGGGTTGGGAATGTTTTTTCATCAGAAAGCTGCATATGCCAACAGACCCCTTAGAAACAGTTGTCAGCCGCATACCACCCCGCGCTTGGGTGGCAATTGTGTACATTTAAATACATCAAGGTTGAAAATGAATGGAGAGAGAAAAATTACATCGATGATTAAAACGGAGTAGTAAACACTACGTTTTATTTATTCTTTCGGAAATAAACAAGCCAGAGTAGAGTAATTTAAGTATATAGTATTTTTTAGTATTAACTAGTTAGTATTTTTTTGGAAATTACTATCAGACTGCGTCTAAGATACGATAAGGCCTCCGCACAGAGTGCTGGAATAAAAGAAAGCTGGCCATATAATGAAAGGTGTTTCTTTGAGTTAGAATATAATTATCGTGATTGATTAACTTAAGGTAACGTACATTTTTTAGATTAAGAAAATAGAAATTTCAGCAAGTTTCTCGAGTTTCAAGATGATTAAGTGTTCAAGACTGCCGTAAACGAATCACTGATATAATCTTCGTCGATGAAATGCTTTGTATCATGAGCAATGGAAGAAAAAATCAGCATTTTATGTTGGATTGTAAGAGAGTAATGTCAGTTTCAAAACTCGGCAATTCATGCCATTTTCGCTTTTAAATTTGTTTTTTTTTCTGCTCTAAATGCATAAAATTTTCACTGTTGTGTTGATAGAGTTATTCTCATTCAAATTTCATCAGCACTTAAGTTTGAATCGGTCAATTTAAACTACGAATCTTAATTATACCCGTCCAAATCCGTAGCTCCGCGTAAAGGCGACGGGGGGCGTGGTTAACTTCTTCGCTTACGGCAAATTACATTGAGATTTTCCCCCGTAAGCCCTCCACACTGACTGGAATCTTGAAACAGAGAACAGTAAACAAAAAATCAAATCATGGTACGAATCAACGGAAAGGATGATCCTATTTTGATTAGAAATCGAATTTGGGTAGACGTTCTTACTCGGAATCTCATAGGTCAGTGGTAAAGCGAAAGACTTCTTTCGTAATGTTTTGTTCTAATAACCAATGTTCTATATTAGTTCACTTGCCATCATGCTCATTGGTGATAATCTAAATGCTCCTTGGAAAGTTGGATGATCGGTTACCAGTGCAAGATGTTCGCTGCATCTGAAATGACAAAATATTAATTCTTGGTTATTTCTATGGCTGAAACGAGACGAGTTTCGATTCATTAATTGTGAAATGACAAGGGTGTACGTCTAAGTTAAGAGAGAATGTTAAGAATTAAAAGTGGGCGATCGAATAGAAGGTGAAACGTTCAATTTTATACATCTCTTTTTGTGGGGGAAACTTGTTAAACCAACTGTTTGCCCAAAAATAGAATGAGGAACGTGGGAAAGCGACGGATTGTTACATCTCATTCGTCTAAATAATGCTGCATTTTTATTCTCTTGATTTAATGCATGTTTGTTTGTTTTTGTGACATATCTTCAAACCAAAACTACTGTGAACGATATCATTCAGAATGAAAGTTTCTTTAAAAAACTCAAAGATCTCGCTCGACTTTGGAGGTCTATGAAATAGAAATCGTCACATATTTTAAATCCATTGAGAAAAATTATTAGACATTCATAGTTTGATAAGCAGTCTCATTTAAAAACGAGCACGTAGGAAATAAAAACAAAACTAAAGTTATAATTGATAGCGAAAGCTGTAAAATTGTTAGATCAAAGGTCTATCTCCATAAACAAGAAAATTCCCACATACAAAAGGGTAAATTGAAAAATTACCGAAAGGCAATTGATTGGAAATTTGCTAGATTATTGCTCGTCCATAATAGGTGAGCAATAATCCTTAACTTTCCATAGAAATGATAAGAAGTACAGAAATACAATATAAGGTATGGTAAAGTATGCAAAATCTATTCAAGGAGTAACCTGGACACCGTTATGTGGTAGGGCATAGTTATAAATTATAGTGAAATGAAAAATTCTATTATTTTCACAAAACAATTACTAATTCCACGGTAAAGGTAGAATCATTCATTTCATTGCAGATTTAAATGTATCATCATAAACAATACATTATCTGGACACATATATTTATCTTCCTTAAGGTGTCAAACGATAATTAATACATTCGAGTATGAAAAAAGATTATTTCATTTACTCACAACTTATGCAGCAAAAATACCTTGCTATATTGTTAATGGTTTCGTTCTCAAGCCTCAGTGGTCCTGTTAGCGATGTCGTCACAGAGAAACCATACTTGTCGAATTCATTTTTCATCTCGCAAGTAAAATCGCCCAACATCTCCTTGAATGAAATACAAGGGTCTATTAGTCATTGGAGTGATATATCTCTACCCCGTCGCTAATATCACCTACTTTTCGGCATTTTTCTGTGAAGGAATACTTGACTTGATGGTTTCTAGTTCTTACCCATCGGTTTTCGGAGTCATTCCTATGGACCCTGGTCTAGTTACCACATACTAATAATAATGGACTTTATTTAGGGCGATTTTGAGACTATATAGTCTCTTCTTACATCTAACCCTTTGTCGTATAATTTGAAAAAGAATGGCTTGAAAAAAAACAGAAGAGAGAAGAAGATTACTTTGTGGATTTAAAAACCTAAGCTTAGCGCTTAGGAAAAAAATTTCCACTGCTTGAAAACACCCTCAGAAAGGGGGGTGAAAAACCTGCGAAACTTACAGATAGAAATTGGTGAAATTATGTAAAAAGAGATTTTAAAACACAAGAAGACATACCAAAAATATCAAGTAAAAGAAAAATGAACTAATACTTACATATATACATAAAGTGTCGTTAAGATATATATTCATATTAAAATGATAATAAGAAGAAACAAATTTGAAAAAGATATAAATAAAAGAATAATACTAAAATTAAAATAATGAAATAAAATAAGAAAAAAAACATTAAAAATAAACTCTAGAAGGTAAAATACAATTTAAAATGCATTCAATTATTAAGACAGCGGATTAGGTAGGGAAGGAAAATATTTCTAAAGGGGGGTACATATTTATAGTTCCTTATAAGCCAATCTTTCAATGGAGATTAATAAAATAAAATTTGGAAGAATCGAGTCTCGCGAGTTTTTTAATTCGATCGTGGAGAGTTGCCATCTGAAGTCTATAGAGTAGTTGAGTCTATCGACCATCGTTCAATCCCTAAGCCTAAGAAAAACCCTTCTGTTCATACCAACATGTCCACGTGTGTGGCGTCGAATTCCAAACCATCGAATCCGCTCTCATTGAGCCATTTGACTCCATTTTGAACTGCCCTTCTTCGCGAAGACTCCTGCGAAAGCTAAAGAATTGAAGTCTTTTAAAAAGAGGCTCTTAGAATAGAGATCTACTTCAATGTGACTTAGTTTTACTCCACGGTGCCTTACCCGGTTGCTGTCTGTGTTTACGACGTGCAGAATGAGTTTCAATTCAGGATTCGCAGCTTTCAATTTCAGTAATCTCGGTAGAATATCTTAAACGAAAACAATTAATGCCCTGCAGTCAAGTCTCCCAATATATTTAAGTGAGTAATAATCCTTAACTTTTTCGATGCAAGATAGTTCACGATGATATTGAAATATAGTATGTATTGTATATAGCAAAGTTTGCAACTCTCAGCACAGACTGAAAAAGTTAGTTTGCCGATTAGGTATGTTGCTTTGCTTAATTTTGTACCCAGATGTCTAATGTGGTCATACCAGTTTAGTCTTTGGTCAATTAGAATGCCCAAGTATTTTACTGATGCCTGATTAATGTTAGCTAAATTCCTGGCATTATGGACTGGTATTTACTTTGGTTTGCAAATAGTTGATCTCACTGAACCAATCGGTTATATAAAAAATAACTTTTTTAATGAATGACCAATCTGTTATATAAAAAATAACTTTTTTAGTGAATGTATTTGATTTGTAAATGTAATGTTTGTAAGTTCGCAATTAAGTAATTATAAATCGCATGAATATATTTTCATGATGATTGTAACGACTTCTGACTTGTCCCATATTTACATGTGTTTGTTCTATGGACGAATAAATTAATATTATAATTATAAAATTCCGTTAGTTTCGCGTACGTTTCAAGATTTAATTCCGTAAAGCCTCAGCTGTTTTTAGAATCATACTACTTGGATGGAATTTGTAGGAATTCTACTCACCCTCTCCAATTGACTTCGCTTCCTGCATTGGTGATTGAAGGTAAATTTCTTGAGTCTCATTGTTTAGGAAACCATGGAGAAACACCAAGTGAGTGCATATCGAGACATCTATATCTTCTGGATACATAGTGCCGTATCTCTCAGATGTGACACCCATGTAATAGCACCCCATTCGTTTACGCTCTCCTGGTACGTCACTTCCTGCGTGAAACGGATGAGTTCATGGTTACGTACTTCATATCTTATTGCGTTTCACAACGCATAAATCCATGTTGTTTACCTCTGACGACCATGAGAAGCAGAAATATGGCAGCTGGTGTAAATATATTCATTTTCTCTCTGGAATAGAGAAGAATTAGATTTAGTTTAGTAAGTGAATTAATCGTTAGAATATTTTATTATTTAAAATTGATCGAGTGAGATTCAGAAACAGCCAAAATGACCAATTTCAATGAATCGTAACAGAAATGGAAAATAAATAATGATATTACACAAGGAAACCAAAAAGCAAAATATTAACAAGAAAAAAGATACAATATGACAAAATATTACCAGAGATTAATTAGTTGAAGAGGAAATTGAATCAATAGGGGAAAGCAGTTCAAGAGAAGGTTTGAGGGAGAGGAGGGAGTTAAAATTTTTTGGGATGCGTTAGAATTTTTATCTTTGGGATATGGAAATAGGTAAAAGAGATATGTGCCGAAGTTAGATTTGTGGCCAGGAAAAAAATTCACAGAGTCAGGCGATATACTATAAAGGGAAATCCATCATGTGAAATGAATTGAAAAGAAATTGTACTTTTAAAAGTACATAAAACTGTGGAAAAAGTACAATTTCTTTTCCATTAATTTCACCTAGAATTCAGGGATGGGACTTAAAAGGAAAAGGAAGAGGATGTTAGTAGATTTGCATCGCCTGTAAATAATTGCACGTTAAATCACATGTTAATTTTTGAGACAGATTTCTCTCGGATTCAGTATTTATTTTTCAGGTTGTGTTCTCGTTTAATGCATCGTGAATTATGGCATGATGATGGAAAACGTCTGTATTGGGAATATACGTGTTGTTTATTTCTAACCATGGTGTAATGGTTGTATCTACGTTACATGATCTTCTAGACAGATATATAAACCAATTCATATCCTCTTTAAATCACGTTTCATAATTGGTTAGTGGATTTAAAGAGTATTCTTAAAATGATTACGGAATGTTTGTACTTCAGATCTATGCGTCGCTCATAAGTTAGATCATTTACGTCTTAAAGCTGAAACGGCCCTGTTTTTCATGATCACATATACACTTTTGAAGCTTTTAGCCCGGTAAAAGAATACGCAAATATGTCACCTGTGGGTGTTTTTCGATCCATTTATTTCCTAAAGAAAATTCTTTTAGGTTTAACCGGAAGCTGACTTTAAGGATCCTTGATGTTCAAGCTGCGCATTATGATTAAAAATTTCGTTGTATGAACTCACATCACTCAGTTCGAGGTTGTCTTTTTTGGTATTCGGCCGATTTCAGAATTTAGCATGAATTATAAAAACACATCACCATGTCCTCCGCTTCCATGTTGTACTACAAAATATTCTAAAGTAATCCGTAGATGTAATGCATAAAAAATATTCTTCTATCTCTTTCGGTGTTGAGTAATTTGCTGTAAACTAAGCAGTTGAAAAAGATCGTCGAACATGACCGTCGAAGCAAAACGTGTTGAATATTCCCCCGTATATGTATAAATAATTCCTCTCGTGGAGCGAATACACTCCGTCCTAAATTTTATTGTGAGAATCAACATATTATTTCAACAAAACGAATAGTAATCATCTGTGTGCTTTCCATGGGAAATCTGCGTAAAATAAATATAAACTTAAGTGACAAACTCACCAGCATCGGATAGCAACTCAACTCAATTTGAAGGCTCTCTGCTGAATACTCTTTGATCTAAGTCTTCTAACTTTACTGATAGATATCAATTTCCTGTCGTGCACTCGATGTTAAAGTTCACGTGACGTAAATTGCGTATCGCCAACTGTAACTAGTATCTATACATCTTTACTCTAGGTTAGATTATGGGAATTATAAACAATTCGCTGTGTATAGGTTAACAGACGCCGCAAATACTGTTATGAAGCTTTCATGCGCTTAGAATGGAATATAGGAGGCAACAAAGTTATTATAGCAAAATTTATGATGGAAAAGGCCTCCAGGAAGACAACGTAGGCACAGGAAAAATGGAGTATAGATTGTGGTCAGCGATCTCATTATTAAGATTGCGATTCTGAATGAGAGAAGCCACGGATGAGATACATATATGCTAAAGATAGCGAGGGCCAAGGCTCAGTAGCATCTAAAGAGATGATATTTTTCAACTGTTGTGTTTTTTCCCTTGGTACTACTTTGGATGTTATAGATCACGTTTCCACTAACTGGTTGCCGCCGGACGATTATCCTTTTCCGGAGAATTGCCCTGGACGGTTGCCGTTGCCGGCGATTGGAGAAACCTTTGTCTCTTATTCATTGAAAGCCGAGTCCCTTTTTCTTTCTTTCACTACTTTGGATGTTAAATATCAAGTTTCCACTAAGTATTACATCAGCGACAAAGGATTTGTAGGAGACACTCCTCATGTTATCATTGTAGAAGAAATTACTTACTCTATACTTGAAGGAGAAAAAAGGAACTCGGCGGTCAATGAACTAAGAGATAAAGAATCTCCAAGCGCCGAAATAGCGGCGACCGTCTAAGGGCGATTCCCGAGAAACGGATAATCGTTTAGAGGTCCCAGTTCTTCAGAATCCCAATTCTGAAGAACTGGGACCTCTAAACGATTATCCGTTTCTCGGGAATCGCCCTTAGACGGTCGCCGTTATTTCGGCGCTTGGAGAACCTTTATCTCTTAGTTTACTCTATACTTGTTGGTTAATTATTATTATTATTATTATTATTATTACAAATTTACTACAGATAGGCTATTAGCCAGGTGGCAGTGTCCCTTGCAATACAATAACAAATGAAAAAAAATTTTACCAACAACCCTCACATAAGACAAATAGCAAGAGAAATATGGCATAAGATAACAGATAAATGGAAACATTACAACCCAATGAATAATCATGAATAAGACAACAGAAAATGGAGCATTGAATACACCACAACACAAAAAAATATTTCACATACAATTTAGATAATTTTTAGCATAAAATTTTTCCCCAAAGAAAAAAGGTTGTCCAATACACACAGAAAACTTATTACACTACACTACAGGTATCTTTTTTAATCTATTTTAAAATCCTTTATATTTTGTATTGTACTTTTCTATCTTTTCGTTTCTTTTAAATTCCATAATATATAGCATGGCCATTTTATTCCTGCAGATTTACAATCTTAAAGAAAAATTTTTATTCCTCTAAATTCCTATTTTTCTCACTGTTTAACGATGCCTCAGAAGTTTTAATTTCGATTGATGTTTCCTAGTCATCCTTCTTAATTAATTAATAAACACACACATTTACTACGCCATTTATGTGCTTTTAAATCATATAAAAAACGTCAATTTATTGGGTATATTAATAATAGCTATAATTTATTAAATTTTACATACAAAGAGGTGCACCATTTCCTCCCATTTAATACATATGAGTGGTATATTGACCATAAGTACAACCAAACATGTTGTATGTAAGTTTCAATCATTTATATTTTATGCAGTGTCACCGGAATGATTTTCATTATTATATATCTTGCGCTTCGAGGGCTGATAGCCTGTCAAACTCTGGTGTGATTAAGTATTGCAACTAGTTGCTGGTATTAAGAGATCGATTTCTTCCAGTAAATTCCTCATAAATAGTCCGAATGAGCGGGAATCTTCCTTCTCCTCCAATGCCTTCGTCGTCCTCATATTCCATGGCCACGAGATCTATTCCTCCTAGTTTATTTTCCAGCACATAACGAGCCTGAAAAATATTCGCAGGTTGTGTTAACACTATGTAAAATAGGTAGCATCTTAGTGATTGTAAGATTTTATATCGTTATAGCCCTTCTCAGACGTAAGTTGAAACATTACGATAACCTTAATTTTTCCTGCTTTTATAAAAATAATATTATTATATATTTTCGTTTATACTATGTATTCATGATAGTTAAATATAATGAAATACGTACCTTGATATTCATTGGGAGACCTTATGCTAGAAAAGCTAACTTTCTCTCTAGCAATTGTCTTGGGTTGTGTCTTAGATGCTTAATCTCTTAGCTTAGCTTTCGAAGTTTATCGTAATTCCTTATTATTTGTATTTTAATCCATCTTGTATTTGGCAATTACCTTGTATTCCATGGCTAAGGTGTCTTCATAAGATGTCCAGAGTCCCGTCGTGGAGAATGCGTATGGCTCTTGCGTTTCATTATCCCGGCGGATAGTCCATCCCAGAGAAGAATCGTTCATTTTTCTCAGTAACTAGGAAAATATAATATCCTGAAATTAATCTCCACCATTATTTAATCCATTTTCTTTTTCAATACCTTACGAGCATTTCTTCAAGATTACAATAATTGAGTTAAGAACTCTTCAGGGAACATTCTTGGGCTTTACTTTGATAGAATAATGTTTAATTCATATGTAAGTAAGAGATATCTTCGTGCCGGTCTCTCAAAAAATTCCTGTAATATAATTAACTTGTATAGTTTACCGTATTGTATGAAAGTAATGTGAGAAAGATATCGTCGTGGAGGACCTTTGGAGATTGCAGATATTGAAAATTCTCAAGTGGTTCACGAGCGCTATGGCAAGAAATGTAAATTCTATCGTTTCTGTACCGGAAATTTCTTGAAAAATTTACGTACATGAGTGTGGTATATACCTCTTTGTTACGAATGCCAACCCCGTCCAATAATTCTCGGTCATTATTTCCTGGTCCATTGACTGGGGCTCCAAGTCCCGTATCTTCTGGATCATCCAGGGTGAATATTGCTGCAAATGCTGGAAGGATGAGTATGATTTTGTTGGAGGGGAATCCTCTTTCCAAGTGCCAGCCCACGTTAGATTTCTGTTGGTAAGAATAATCGTTTAGTAGTTGGAAAGGTATTAAACGGAAGATTCATTCTGTCTAGTTGCGGTATCAAGAGTCTCATTATTTATGAAATCTTTCAGACTTAAATTTCATCTTGTTAGTTCTTGTAATGGAATCAGGATGCGGAGTTTCCTCTCACAAGAAAGATAGTAGAATAATTCCATAAATTGCTCTGATACAAGAGGAATGAGTTACTCTGCTAAGTAACCGAAGTGGTCATTGTGGTTGGGATTGTTTTTTCGTCATAAGGCTGCATATGCCAATGGACCCCTTTAGAACAATCGTCAGCCGCATACCAGCCCGGACATGAGTTGGGATTGTATATATTCTAATAGATTAACATTGAGTGAATGGATAGATAAACTTTACATCGATTATTAACACGAAGTAGTAAATTCTCCGTGTTTATTTTTACACTCCGAAATAATTTATGATAGGAATTAACCGAAAGGATGATTTCGATCATATTTGGATTAGAATACAGATTCGGGTAGTTGTTCTCTCTCAGAATTTAGGCAATTCAGTCGTAAAGAGGATTTTTCTCTATTGGACTAGTTTATTAGTGTTTTATTCTGCATGCCATTGTTCTAACTTAGCTCAACTTGCCATCTTTTTCATTGGCGATATTCTGGTTGTTCTTTCGAAGTTTCGATCATCTGTTATCAGTCCAAGATAATCACTGCAACTGAAATGACAAAGTGTTACTTATAAATTATTTTAAGACTAAAAAGAGAACTAATTAATTAAGAATGAAAAAAACTGTTAAATAAGTATCTCAATACATGGGAGACGTACGGAAAATGTGCAACATATTTGGAGGTGAAATATTCATCTTGAATCAATTATTTTAGGAAAAGTAGTAGTATTAGCATTTTGAAAAGTTCTTCATTAGCTTAGGTCATTTCGCACGTGGGCTTTCACCGAGAATCGAGCCCGTTGTAGCTTTCATTGAAGTCGATCGCGTTGCCCACAGGGCTATCCGGGAGTCCTATTTTTGGAAAAATAGTCTTAAACCTACTGCTTACCCAAAAACAAAGAGAAGACCTAGGTAAGGTAACGGAATGTTACATTTGATTTATTTAAATAATTTACAGCATGTTTTTATTTTCCTGATCATTTTTGTGTCTTTGTGTGACATTCCTCACACCAAACCACGACCATCTTGGTATTCTGGACTCATCGACTCTCACCGAAAACCGAATGCAGGACCTAAGTTCTTCAACTTCAACTTCAAAATCGATAGAAGAAAGAAAAAAGGAACTCGGCGGTCAATGACCTAATAGACAAGGGTTTTCGAAGCGCCGACAGCGGCGACCGTCTAAGGGCGATTCCCGGGAAAAGGATTATCGCTTAGCGGTCACCAGTTATTCAGAATCCCAACTAGTCTGAATAACTGGTGACCGCTAAGCGATTATCCGTTTCCCGGGAATCGCCCTTAGAAGGCCGCCCCTGTCGGCACTTGGAGAACCTTTGTCTCTTAGTTCAAAATCAACTTCAAACCAAATGAACTTTGAACGATATCATTATGAATGCATGCATCTTTATCAAACCAAAGATATGTTCTACTTTGGGCGAATTTTGTCTGTAGAGGGCCATTTCTTTTATCTCACTGTGAATAATATAATAGCACTGCTGCTTGGACATTTGTATGTTAATTTCCATGACACAATTAAAGAAAATATTACAGAAAATATTACCGAAGAATGACAAATTACCAAAATGTATATATATAAAAACGGAGACAGGAAGCCAGTATAATGTACTGTAAAGTATTGCAATTTTTACATAAGATCTGGTAATTTGGAAACGTGTGATATGTGGTAGGACTTCGTTATAAATTATATCGAAATAAAAAATTCTATCATTCTCACAAAATAACTGCTTGTTAAAGGTAGAAGTAATCAATTCTTTGCACATTTAAAATGTTTCATCGTAAACAATGTATTATTTGGACATATATATACTCATAGTGCTAAACGTACGTTAGAGCATTAGAAAAACTCCTTTACAGAATATGCAGCAAAAATACCTTGCTAGTCTGTTAATGGTTTCCTTCTCTATCTCTCGTGGTCCCGGTAACACTGTGGTCACAGAGAATTCATACGTATCGAATTCACTTCTCATTTCGCATACAAAATCAGCCATAGTCTCCTAGAATGCAATATATGGGAGTATTAGAAAATGGCGTGAAAAAGTAACCATATGTATGTACACCGTCGTAAATAGAAATATGAAAGAAATTAGCTTTTATCATACTACAAATACATCCAAATATTTAAAAACAAATAGAATTAAAAGTAGGTGTTTAAAGGACCAAGTATTAATGAAAGATTTAGGGGAACATATTATCATACTGGATAGCACTTGTGAAAATATGCAGGGATATAAAGAATGTGCGTAAAGATAATTTTTTTATTATACAAATTAATCAACACCAAAAGCGTAAATGCAAAATTTTAAAATGTCTGATAACTCTGTGTCGTTTATACAAAACGTCATCGGATCACTTAGGATAAAGGGTTTTTTTCTATTTAAAAATTTTAATACTGATGTTTATTTACGAGATAAAGATAATCATTTTTCAAAAATAGATGAACTTCTCTGTAACATACTTTTTGTGCACCTGCATTTTCATGCTAACTTTTCGCTATGACCATATTATCAAGAGTTACTTAGTAGTCAACCCGGATCATATGAGAAACTTGCAACCAACCTGGTCCACTGGTATGGGGTCGAATTCCAGTCCGTTGAATCCGCTCTCATTGAGCCATTTAACTGCATTTTGAATTGCGTTCCTTCGCAAGGACTCCTCAAAAAGCTAAAGAATTGAAGTGTTTTAAAAAGAGGCTCTTAAGTAGAGATATCCTTTTAGGTGACTTAATTTTACTCCGCAGTGCCTACCCATTCGCTGTGACCGGTTAAGATGTGCAGAATCAGTTTCAGTTCAGGATTCACAGCTTTCAGTTTCTGTAATCTCGGGAGTAAATCTTAAACGAAAACGATTTATACCCTATAGTTAAATTTACATATATATTTGAGTGAGCAACAATTCTTATCTTTCTCGATGCAGAATATTTCATGGTGATATTGTAATCTAAAATTCGGTCAGTTTCGGTTAGTTAATAGTAACCTTTAGTTAGTCAATAGTTAACAATGAATAGGTTGGTAAATAGTAATTTTGTATGGTTAATTCTACTCACCCGGCCCTCCTACCTTCATACCCTGCCTTGGTGACTTAAAGTAAATTTCTTGAGCCTCATTGTTTATGGCACCTGATAATAATATCAAGTGAGTGCATATTGAAGCGTCTACTTCTTCTGGGAAAAAAGTACCGTACATCTCATTTATGACACCTAAGTAATAGCACCCCACTCGTTTACCCTCTGCTGGTACGTCACTTCCTGCATGAAATAGATGAATTCATGATTAGGTATTAGATATTTATCGAGTTCCACATCAAATAAATCTGTAATACTTACCTCCGACGACCAGGAGAAGCGGCAAAATGGCAGCTGTTGTAATTATATTCATTTTCGCTCTGGAATTGAGAAGAAGTGAGGACGAATTTCAGAGTGACTTTTTATTTTTGATACGTTTTGTTTTCGCCTTCATTATCTAGCAATAACTACTGTGCTAGCATTCTGCGAGACGAGATCTGGTTATGATACTGGTTATAATCTGGTTATGTTATGATATCTGGTTATGATATGATATCTGGTTATGATATAATATTCTGGTTATAATCCTTATATATTATATATCTAAACATCCGCTTTCGGTGGACAGTTATCCATCAAAGCAAATAAATGACGAATCATTTTGTAGAAAAACTTTCCCACTTCCTGATAAAAATTGACCTACGAATGAAAAATGCATCATTCGGTGAGGAGAAAGAGTTGAATTTGGAATTTGCCCGTGGAGTTTCCTTACTGGATGTGTAGATATCGAATTTGATAAATAACAAATTTTTTTCTAAAGTTCGCCGTAGAATATCGTATCCGAGTCCAAATTGAGAGAATTTAGACAAAAATGACCAAAAACTTGTGAGATTCCGCAGTTGTAAACAAGTCGTCCCCTCGACCACAAAAGAGATTGTTGTACTCAACTCTCATAAAAATTAAAGGGAAGGAAAGGCTTGTGAATTTATACGAATGAAATTTATGTAGAAGGAGAGCCGATATTTCATTGCAAGCAATAGTAAACTTTGGAATTGTTAATTCAGCGGTATGTTAATATGGATCCTTCAATACTGTAGATGGTTTGACATTTCACGCTGTGAATAAAAGTTTGAACTTAAATGCTTTACTTGTCAAATTGTGAGTTGTTTTCGGCGAAGTGATTCCGAAAGTAACGATGTAAATGAAAGGTGATATTTTTAGTAACAAAATAAACAAATACTCCCCACGTCGATATTTTCTGTGGAAGCTGTACATTAACTTTCTGGGGGATAAATAGAACATTTCAGAAGAAAACATTTCGGATCATCTTTCATTTGCAAAATTAAACCATGTGTTAGTGAAGAACGACCGATTTATTTGTTTATTATTCTGATGGATCGGATGTATGCCATAATACTGCTGCGTAGTAGTACATTTTACTATTAATGAAATATATTTCCGTCATTTTTGACGGGGGATTTCACTAGTATGTAAAGAATAACGTAAAAGTTTAGCAAAACGAATAGTAACTATCTGTGGGCTGTCCAAGGGAGCTGTGAATAAAAGAAATATAACACAAAAAACAAACTCACCAGCTTCGGTTAGAAACTCAACTCTATTTGAAGGCTCTCTCCTGAATCCTCTTTGATCTAAGTTTTCTGACTTATTGAGAGATATGAATTTCTCGATGTTAAAGTTCACGTGACCTAAATTCAGTATTGCCAACTACAGATAATATCAATTCATATTTACTTCGCTAATAATTTCCTTGGCTCTTTCTTACGATTTGAATGACATTTCCGTTGAATTTATAATAATTTTCACGTTAAAAAGAAATACACCGATGTTGTTATGCCAACACTGATCTCAAGATTTTTAATTTAAATCGGTTGTTTCTCTCTAACAAAAATTGCAGTCACTCATATGTGAGTGGAATTAGATAGGGACACTATAGTTATTGTATAAAATTTAGGTTAAGATGAAGTAGTATTCTCAAATTTATTGTAATTCTATCATATTGTTATCTGATGCATAATTATCTCTTTACAGTGTGGGACATTCTTTCTGTAACTGGCAACGCTCTTGTGACGCGGAGACGGAAATTAAGGTTCGTAATATTTTCATTCCTATTCATTCATTATGAAACAGAATGATATATATATATATATATATATACAATTCTACACCATTGATGTGCTTTTAAATCAAATCAAAGACGTCAATTTATTATGCATATTAATATATAATTATGCACATTAATGCCTCCAGGAAGACATCGTAGGCACAGGAAAAATGGAGTATAGGTTGTGGTCAGCGATCTCATTATTAAGATTGCGATTCTGAATGAGAGAAGCCACGGATGAGATACATATATGCTAAAGATAGCGAGGGCCAAGGCTCAGTAGCATCTAAAGAGATGATATTTTTCAACTGTTGTGTTTTTTCCCTTGGTACTACTTTGGATGTTATAGATCACGTTTCCACTAACTGGTTGCCGCCGGACGATTATCCTTTTCCGGAGAATTGCCCTGGACGGTTGCCGTTGCCGGCGATTGGAGAAACCTTTGTCTCTTATTCATTGAAAGCCAATTCCCTTTTTCTTTCTTTCACTACTTTGGATGTTAAATATCAAGTTTCCACTAAGTATTACATAAGCGACAGAGGATTTGTAGGAGACACAACTCATGTTATAATTGTAGAAGAAATTACTTACTCAATCCTTGTTGGTTGATCAAGATGGTAGCAAATCCTTAAGGATCTAACTTTCTTTTATGTGATCTTTATTACCATTTGTCCAATAATATCGACGACAACAGGTACATCTACTTCTCACCATTTCTTCTTTGTATTGTACTTTTCTATCTTTTCGTTTCTTTTAAATTCCTTAATATATAGCATAGCCATTTTATTCTTGCAGATTTACAATCTTAAAGAAAAATATTTATTTCTCTAAATTCCTATTTCTCTCACTGTTTAACGATGCCTCAGAAGTTTTAATTTCGATTGATGTTTCCTAGTCATCCTTCTTAACTAATTAATAAACAACACACACATACACATTTACTACGCCATTTATGTGCTTTTAAATCATATAAAAAACGTCAATTTATTGGGTATATTAATAATAGCTATATTTTATTAAATTTTACATACATAGAGGTGCACCATTTCGTTCCCTTTAATACATATGACATTACATACATATTGACCATAAGTAAAACCAAACATGTTGTATGTAAGTTTCAATCATTTATATTTTATGCAGTGTCACCGGAATGATTTTCATTATTATAAATCTTGCGCTTCGAGGGCTGATAGCCTGTCAAACTCTGGTGTGATTAAGTATTGCAGCTAGTTGCTGGTATTAAGAGATCGATTTCTTCCAGTAAATTCCTCATAAATAGTCCGAATGAGCGGGAATCTTCCTTCTCCTCCAATGCCTTCGTCGTCCTCATATTCCATGGCCACGAGATCTATTCCTCCTAGTTTATTTTCCAGCACATAACGAGCCTGAAATATATTCGCAGGTTGTGTTAACACTATGTAAAATAAATAACATCTTAGTGATTGTAATATTTTATATCGTTATAGCCCTTCTCAGACGTAAGTTGAAACATTACAATAACCTTAATTTTTCCTGCTTTTATAAAAATAATATTATTATATATTTTCGTTTATACTGTATATTCAAGATAGTTAAATATAATGAAATACGTACCCTGATATTCATTGGGAGACCTTATGCTACAAAAATTAACTTTCTCTCTACCAATTGTCTTGGGTTGTATCTTAGATACGTAATCTCTTAGCTTAGCTTTCGAAGTTTATCGTAATTCCTTATTATTTGTATTTTAATCCATCTTGTATTTGGCAATTACCTTGTATTCCATGGCTAAGGTGTCGTCATAAGATGTCCAGAGTCCCGTCGTGGAGAATGCGTATGGCTCTTGTGTTTCATTATCCCGGCGAATAGTCCATCCCAGAGAAGAATCGTTCATTTTTCTCAGTAGCTAGGAAAACATAAAAGTCTTATATTACTCTCCCGTTACTAAATACTTATTTCTTTTCAGAATACTATATGGCTTTACTTTAAGATAACGTTTTCCATGTTGAATACCTCTCCAGAAACTTTCGAGATTGTTATTAGAATGCAATAATAATCTATTTGGATTGCAAGTTGGCGTAATTTATTGAAATCTCGACAACTACAACCTGCCGCAATGGTAGATTTGATAGCATTGCTTCGCTTCGATCACCTAAATCCCATTGCCCAGGATCGATCCCCGGCTATTCCCCAATTACATAACTAAGAAATTTCTTTTATTCTTAAACATCAAGGAAAAAAGGATCCGTAATTCGACTCATGAAAATGTGCAGATATTGAATTGTTTATGTCCATACATCATCTACATGGGTGGTCTGAAAAGTTTCCAACATTTCGCCTTTTCTGAAGTTTTCTGAAAAATCTGGGGTCGTAAACTTTTCAGACCACCCTCGTATATATTATTTCTAAAATGATATTTCCAAACATCGTACAATAAAGATATTCCTCTCATTGTATGTGAATCTAAAATGTCTTCGGAAATTGTCATTGGGTCATAATGACCAAAAAACAAACTGTATATCGAACACCGAACTACCAAAATGCCTCACTTCACGTTGCTTTATCAAAACACTTTCAATGCTTTAGTACTAAAATTCTGAGGAAAACGTACGTAAGCTATTCAGTTCTCGAAGATTTCATACCCAAACCTTTGCATATCCAATGCTCTTTAATCTAATTCATTCTTATGAACAGAGACTGATGCTGTGTTGAATGAGTATGGTATGGTGAATACTAGGGTCGTTAAAATTCCTGTACTAAAGCTTCTATTATTGTTTGTACTTAATATGTAAGTAAGAGATAACTTCGTTCCGGTCGCTCAGAAAATTCCTGTAATACAAGTTACTTGTATAGTTTACAACAGTATGAAAGTAATATGCGAGAGATATCGTCGTGGAGGACCTTTGGAGATTTTAGATATTGAAAATTCTGAAGTGGTTTACGAGCGCTGTGGTAAGAAATATAAATTGTATCGTTACGGAAATTTCTTGAAAACCTTACGTACATAAGAGTGGTATATACCTCTTTGTTACGAATGCCAACACCGCCCAATATTTCTCGGTCATCATTTCCTGGTCCATATACTGGGGCTCCAAGTTCCGTATCTTCTGGATCATCCAGGGTGAATATTGCTGCAAATGCTGGAAGGATGAGTATGATTTTGTTGGAGGCGACTCCTCTTTCCAAGTGCCAGTCCACGTAAGATTTCTGTTGAAAAGAATAATCGTTTAGTAGATGGAATGGATTTAAACGGAAGATTCATTCTGTCTAGTTGTGGTATCAAGAATCTCATTATTCATGAAATCTATCAGTCTTAAATTTCATCTTGTTAGTTCTTGCAATGGAATCAGGATGTGGAGTTCCATCTCACAAGAAAGATACTAGTATAATTCTATAAATTGCTCTGATACAAGAGAAATGAGTTGCTCTGCTAAGTAACCGAAGTGGTCATTGAGTTGGGATAGTTTTTTCGTCATAAGGCTGCATATGCCAATGGACCCCTTTAGAAAAATCTTCAGCCACATACCAGACCGGGCTTGAGTGGGGATTGTATGTATTCAAATAGATTAACTTTGAGTGAATGGATAGATAAAATTTACATTGATTAATGACACGAAGTAGTAAATTCTCCGTTTTATTTTTAAACTCCGAAATAATTTATGATACGAATTAACCGAAAGGATGATTTCGATCCTATTTGGATTAGTATCCAGATTCGGGTAGTTGTTCTCTCTCATAATTTAGGGAATTCATTCGTAAAGAGGATTCTTCTCTAATGGACTAGTTTATTAGTGTTTTATTCTGCATGCCATTGTTCTAACTTAGCTTACCATCATTCTCATTGGTGATATTCTGTGTGTTCCTTCGAAGTTTCGATGATCCGTTATCAGTGCAAGATGATCACTGCAACTGAAATAACAAAGTGTTACTTATTAGTTATTTTAAGACTAAAACGAGACGAGGTTTAATTTATTAAGAATGAATAAACTGTTAAATAAGTATCCTTTACATATGCAGCAAAAATACCTTGCTATTCTGTTAATGGTTTCCTTCTTTAGCCCTTGCGGTCCCGTTAACGCTGTGGTCACAGAGAAACCATGCTTATCGAATTCATTTTTCATCTCGCATAGAAAATTAGCCATAATCGCCTAGAATGCAATATATGGGAGTGTTAGAAAATGGCGTTTAAAAGTAACCATATCTATGTACACAGGAATTAATCTCATGTGCTTTTCGGCATCTGTCAGAGTCTGTAAAAGAAGAGTTGACTTTTCATTTACATTTTACATTTACATTTATACCCTGCAAACCGCCACTGGCGCATGGCAGGGGGTGTAAAACTCCGAAAACCCTATTTATCCTTGACTGCTTTAGCTACTCAAATACATATTTGGTCTGAAAAGTTTCCGACATTTCCCCATCTCTCGACAAGTTTTCTGAAAACTGTTGTCAATTATTTCAAGTATTTATGAAACATTAAGGGAATAAATAAACATACAGAATAGCATGAATGATAATATTCAAGGATATAATAAATGTATGAAAATTTAATTTAAAAAAGTAAATGCAAAATTTTAAAATATGTCTGATTACTCTGTGTCGTATATTCTCATCGTCATCGGTACACTAAGGAAAAAGTGTTTTTTCTATTTAAAAATTTTAATACTGATGTTTATTTACGAGACCAAGATAAATAAATTTCAGAAATAGATGAAGTTCTCTGTAACATACTTTTTGGGCACCTGCATTCTCATGATACCTTTTCGCTATGACCATATTATCAAGAGTTACTTAGTAGTCAACCCGGATCATATGAGAAACTCTTGCAACCAACCTTGTCCACTGGTGTGGCGTCGAATTCCAGACCGTCGAATCCGCTCTCATTGAGCCATTTAACTGCATTTTGAATTGCGTTCCTTCGCAAGGACTCCTCCAAAAGCTAAAGAATTGAAGTGTTTTAAAAAGAGGCTTCTTAAGTAGAGATATCCTTTTAGGTGACTTAATATCACTACACAGTGCCTACCCAGTCGCTCTGACGGTTTAAGATGTTCAGAATCAGTTTCAGTTCAGGATTCACAGCTTTCAGTTTCTGTAATCTCGGGAGTAATTCTTAAACGAAAACAATTAATACCCTGTAGTTAAATTTTCATATATATTTAAGTGAGCATAAATTCTTATCTTTCTCGATGCAGAATATGTCATGGTGATATTGTAATCTAAAATTCGGTCGGTTTCGGTTAGCTAATAGTAAAATTTAGTGAATCAATAGTTAATTATAATAGCGGATAGGGTGGTAAATAGTAATTTTGTATGGTTAATTCTACTCACCCGGCCCTCCTACCTTCATACCCTGCCTTGGTGACTTAAAGTAAATTTCTTGAGTCTCATTGTTTATTGCACCTGGTAAAAATATCAAGTGAGTGCATATTGAAGCGTCTATGTCTTCTGGGAAAAAAGTGCCGTACTTCTCAGATGTGCCACCTATGTAATAGCACCCCGCTCGTTTACCCTCTGCTGTTACGTCACTTCCTGCGTGATATAGATGAATGCATGATTAGGTATTAGATATTTATCGAGTTCCACATCAAATAAATCTGTAATACTTACCTGCGACGACCAGGAGAAGTGGCAAAATGGCAGCTGTTTTAATTATATTCATTTTCGCTCTGGAATTGAGAAGAAGTGAGGACGAATTTCAGAGTGACTTTTTATTTTTGATACGTTTTGCTTTCGCCTTCAGTATCAAGCAATAACTACTGTGCTGGAATTCTACGAAACGAGAATTATGATCTTGTTATGGGATCCTTATATATAATATCTAAACATCCGATTTCGGTGGAAAGTTTTCCATCAAAATAAATAAATGACAAATCATTTTAAAGAAAGATTTTCCCACTTCCTGATAAAATTTGACCAACGAATGAAAAATGCATCATTCGTTGAAGAGAACGAGTTGAATTTGGAATTTGCCCGTGTAGTTTCCTTACTGGATGAGTAGATATCGAATTTGATAAATAACGAATTTTTTCTATATTTGGCTGTAGGATATCGTATCCGAGTCCAAATTGAGAGAATTTCGACAAAAATGACCAAAAACTTGTGTGATTCCTATAACACTAAAAAAAAACTCACCTGCTTCGGATAGAAACTCAACTCTATTTGAAGGCTCTCTCCTGAATCCTCTTTGATCTAAGTTGTCTGACTTTACTGAGAGATATGAATTTCTCGATGTTAAAGTTCACGTGACGTACATTCAGTATTGCCAACTGCAGATAATCATCTTTACTGCACTAATAATTGCCTTGGCTCTTTCAGACTATTTGAATGACATTTCCGTTGAATTTATAATAATTTTCACGTTAAAAAGAAATACACCGATGTTGTTATGCCAACACTGATCTCAAGATTTTTAATTTAAATCGGTTGTTTCTCTCTAACAAAAATTGCAGTCACTCATATGTGAGTGGAATTAGATAGGGACACTATAGTTATTGTATAAAATTTAGGTTAAGATGAAGTAGTATTCTCGAATTTATTGTAATTCTATCATATTGTTATCTGATGCATAATTATCTCTTTACAGTGTGGGACATTCATTCTGTAACTGGCAACGCTCTTGTGACACGGAGACGGAAATTAAGGTTCGTAATATTTTCAATCGTATTCATTCATTAGGAAAAATGTAGTTCGACCGAATGTTTAGAAATTTATTTCATTTTCCAATAATATTTTTGGATGTTTTATAACCGTTTAGATTTCAGAAAATTTAAATAATTATACATACGTGGAAAATTTTTTATTAAGTCATGACGTATTTATTATGAAGGAAGGTGATGCTTTCTTGATGTTATGCAAATACTGAAAACTATAAAAAGTTGAAGAAAAATATTTGCTCTGATTTCTGACAGGTAAGAAATATTCATTACAATTCTGTAAAATATTCCATGGTAGATTGAGTATGAAAAGAACCTGACGGAACCGGAACTCGAACCTGTGTCACCCAATCCCATGGGAGATACGTAGTTAAGGTTCTAATGTTTTCTCAAGATCTCTTTGTTACATTTATCCAGCCTAATCGTGGTTCATGTATATTTACGTTGAATTCCATTGAATTACCGTCTTCGTACGACGTCCAGATTCTTATAAGGGTGTAACCTTATGACTCTTTTGTTTCTTATTCTCGGAGAAAAGTTCACCCCAAGAAAGGATAATTGATCTTTCTCATCCCTCATTTACATCGATAGAGAGTTTAGTTAAATTTCATTTAATTCCTTTTCCTATTTTCTTCTCTGATATCAGAATCAGTTCTTAAATGATAATGAGATATTCTGTAGTGTTGAGACAATTTTGAAAGCTCTATTTGCAAATTAGAATATGCAAGAAACGTACTAGTATTACTGGTACAAACTAAATTTGTTCTAATTAAAGCTAGAAAGAGAAATAAGCTAATGTCAGGGGAATATTAAGTATTCGTGTATTCATCGTGTATATTTATTTTCATTATTGTTCCTATTGCTTCTCAAGCGTCATTTTCTCTTCTGTGATATCCATTAATATTTTTAATACAAAATTCTGGTTGAAAATATATTTACTCCTGCAGATACACTTACATAACGTAGAACTTCACTTGTTAATACAGTTAGTAAATAATCAATGATACATTCATGGAGAACCAACTCTTTATTCCACAATATTTATACAGTTGGTATATTTGTCATAATTCGAACTTAGTAGATTTTGTAAATGTATTAAGTCCGAATTTTGACAAAATCTCTCCGGGATACAGTGTTTTTAGGTATTCAAGCTTCGAGGGCTGATATGCCAGGATGATTAAATATATCAGCTAGTTGCTTGTGTTAATGGATTGATTTCCTCGTCTAAAGGTGTTGTAAATTGTCCGCGTGAGTGGAAATCTATCCTTTACTTGGCGTTCGTCATTTTCTAAAATGATGACATCTATGCCTCCAAGTCCCTTTTCCAGCACGTAACGGGCCTGAAATATATTCACAAGTTCTTTTAAAATTTTCTTAAGTTTATATAATGTAACGGACTCTAAGGATCTACACCGCTGTCAGAGGAAAGATTAATTTTTAGCACAAGTTGCATTTTTCTCGAGAACAATGTTTGAATCTTGCGGACGCAAATTAAAAGAATACTACCTCATTTTAGAAATGTTCTTAAACACTCCAGGACATCTACTGCTGATGCCTTAAGCTTTGTGACCAATCGTTATTTAAAATCTGTGTTATATATTTGTAAATTCAGGACTCCCTAATTTATTTACGGGGTCCTCTGGTACTTAACCATCTGGTAATAATCTGGTGATTAATCGTTCATATCTTAATATGTATAACTGTAAATCATGTTTAGCTAGAAAGCTTTCTTTGCGTCAAACCTTGCATTTTACTGAAGTCGTGTCCTCGTATGAAATCTAGCGCCATTCAGTATCACTTATTGTAATTTAACGTGACATACTTCATTTTAAATGTATAAGCTCTCAGCTAAGCTTAAATATCTTTCTTTTTTCTCTATGATTTAATTCATATTGTGTTTGGCATTTACCTTGTATTCCACGGATTCAGTGTCTTCATAAGATATCCACAGTGACCTATTTGCGTATGCGTATGGCTCTTTTGTTAAGTTATGACGGGCGATTCTCCATTCCGAAGACGAATCGTTCAATTTCTTCCATATCTGTGGAAGAAATAGCAACCTTTATAATGCCGCTTATTAACTTCCCTTTAATTTCATCTGTATTATTATATAATGATATGCGTAAGTCTGTATATCAGTCTTATGTGTGACTGTAATGCTTGCAATTTAAAATACATGCTACGAAGGGTGAATATGGTGAGTTATTATACGTTTCAAATTTCCATTCAGTATTGTCTCAAGGGAGAAAGGGAAAGCCTCGCGCCGGGTCGCCTTTACGCGGAGTTACGGATTCGGACGGGTATAATTAAGATTCGTAGTTTACATTGATCGATTCAAACTTAAGTTCTGATGAAATATGAATGAAAATAACTCTATCAACACAACAGTAAAAAATGTTATGCTTTCATAGCAGAAACAGCAAAGTTAAAAGCGAACATTGAATGAATTGAATGAACGAGTTTACACCCATGAACATATTTGAAACTGCCATTTCTCTTTTAAAATCCAACATAAAATGCTGATTTCTTCTTCCATTGCTCGTTGTATCATCTGAATGCATAAAAGTTACATGCGATTAATTTAAGAGCCACCACGTCTTAGTAAAAAATTATTTAGTCGAACTCAACTCAAGAAAAAATTCGTCGTGCAGTACAATATTTACGTCCTCTAAAACTTTTTTTGTTTTTCACGTGAGGAAGAACTTGTCTCGAGAGAAATGGAGATAAATGTTGTAAACTCAATGTTGTAAGGCGTCATCTCGTTGGAGGCCATTACAATGAATAAAAGACCGTTTCGTACACTTTCAACGTAATTTTTTTCTCTGATTTTTTATTTTACTGAAAGCCTGATGATGCTAGGACATTAGCGAAACATGTTGCCAGAATAAATAATTGCGGTGGAAGTGTACGAAACTTTCATTCATAAATGTTGTAATTTTTCATTGGCAGTTTGTTTCGATGCGATATGACCGGACCCTGTTACTCCTCCTGAGGGGATACTATTTCGCGGCATCTGGTCCAGAGGGCTTCATCCGCGTGGCTCTCTTGGTTTATTAAAAACTTTGAGGTTAAAAGAAATCGCGGTATTAAATAATAAAAAGCAAAGATCGGCCGGATTGGAATTAGCGGCCGGATTTGCCACGAAGATAAGAGGGGAAAGAAAGTAAATATAAATAAATAATAATAAATTATGAAGGGAAAAAGAATAAAATTACCGCGAGGGACAATAAAAAGATCCGTCAGGTAAAAGTTAAAAAATTTAAAAGGTGAAAGAATAAAAAGGGAGAAAAGGAAGGAAAAGGGGTGGGGAAAAATAAATAGGGGAAGGGGGTGATAAGAAATTTAGCCGAAACCGGCGGAGTTAAAGGATTAAAAGTGGATAAATATATAGAGTGATAAATAAGTAATAAGATAAATTAAAATCGAAGGTAATAAATTATATTAAAATCTCGACCTCGGCAGTTTGTTTCGATGCGATATCTTGAATAAAACTTTAGTATATACTCAATAGTCTCGGCCGTGATGTGGTGGAAATAACTAATTGAAAGCTGATGTTTACTGATGCTTTAGATAGATCAGGAATAAACAAACTAAATTGTAACGATTGTGATGGAATTTATACTGGAATGACAACCCGCAATTTTAACATCAGAGCACAGGAACACCATAGAGCTTTCCTCCATAAATCTCCCTCCTCCCACTTTGCCAAACACCTCTTTGAAAACGGTCATTCAAGTAATTTTTCCCCAGAAATTCTTTTCCCAGAAACGTCACCTCTCCTACCCCAATTGTTTCCTTACTAACGAGTATCTTTTTCTTTCTCCCTCCCCCATCTTGGAATCCGCCCTCTCCCCCATCCCATAGTCACCAGTGAATTTCCCCTCCCACACTTGTGTATCTGTCTATAATTAACCAAATTACTTTGTAAGCCTCGGCGTTTTGAGGATTCAGTCTGTTCGAACCTGATGATGATTATACACCGAAACCGGTAGTTTGCAAATAAAACATTATGCGGAAAAGTAAACATCAGCTTTCAATTTCAATAGAACTTTAGTTTTTGACTTATATATCCAATCCGCTGCGCCCTTCGTGGTGTAGACCTTTCGCGGCCTAAGGATGCGCCTGTCCGTTTCCCCTTTTTCGTGTAGGACGAGTCAATTCTGCAGAAATGGGGAAGAAAGTACAAACTTCCTCTTTTCCACCGGTAAAAACACCAGGCTAGCTTCTCCTCCCCTACCCCTTCCATTTCCATATTCCCCTAACTTCTGCGCATTTCGGTGCATCCTTAGGCAGCGAGAAGTCTAATTAATAAGAAAAAGTAAGCTTACATCTCTGTAATGAATTATCTCCCTCGTGTTTAAATAGTAGTTTGTAATGTCATCCTTTCCTGGGCCTGATACATTCGCTCCCAGTCTTCCTTTTTGATAATAAAACATCAGCGTCAAAATCAGTCCGCTCCCAGTTGCAGTGATTTGGATCTTATTCGAGGGAATTCCTCTTTCGATAATCGTTTCCACGGCTAATTTCTGTTAAGACACATCTTTAGTTAGAACACCATATATCGTATAATGTATGATAAATAGTAATTATAAAGATATATGTATCATTAAAAAAGAGTCACTAGAGTCCTATTCAGAAGAGCAGTTTAAGAAGAAGCCCTGAAATTATTGAGGCGATATTTAGGAAAAAATTTAAGTGAATTTATTATAATTATTAGTCGTATGCAAGAATAAAAATGTAATCTTTTAAATGCTGATACATTAATAATGCCTTTTAAGCGCGATAATTTCCTCTACGTGATTCCGGGATAATCTCTAGCCTTAGAGAGAAAACAAATATCTTTGTACACAGAAACTTTTCATTACTTAACAAAATAATATGTTCAGATGGTTCACGAAGGGATCACCTTTTTGCTCAGCGCAAGCGCGGCAAATACGATTATATAATTAATTAAACGATTATATTACCGTATTTCCTTTCTATTAGTATCAGTTGAGTTAGAGATTATCATTTATTTTTGTTTTGTTCACGAAAGTCTTTATAGAATTCGATTCACAGAGTAGGTAATTTTTTAGTATATTACGAAATACTACACTATATTAAAAATATACGATATATTTTAAAATTTGTTAATTAAATGACATTATATTTTACGTGTAAAGATGGTTTTTGGACGTACGGTCAAAGTCATTGATGCAAGTCGATCTCCTTCATCTATAGCTCCAATCGTTATGTAATCAGAGCATCTGAAATAAAGAAATAAAAGGTATTAGTAATTTCTGAAGACAGCATGTAGAGAAGGTTTTTTTCTTAACTTACTTTCCTTCAGCAGAGCTCGAATTCATAGCTCGAATTCGATCACATAATTTATAAAATTATGTGTAGAACAAGAGCGTAAAATGATTATTATATTTAGTAT
Source organism: Pachydiplax longipennis (assembly GCA_036926295.1). Taxonomy (NCBI): domain Eukaryota; kingdom Metazoa; phylum Arthropoda; class Insecta; order Odonata; family Libellulidae; genus Pachydiplax; species Pachydiplax longipennis. The sequence continues at coordinate 36,500,810 of JAVFKF010000009.1, read as the reverse complement.
GTTTCCACTAGTAAGTAACTTCTGCGACACAAGTAATAGTTTCTTGCATTAAGGTAGCTTTGTAATTAATAGCGAAAGTGATAATGGAGGATGAATTGAGTTAAGTGTGCACTCAGTTGTGTCAAAAATTCTTTCTAATTTAAACATTTGTATTTACTCTCAATGCAAAATGAAAACTGACCAATAGCCCTTGACTTGGACCTCTATGATTATCATCGTTGTTTTTTGGAGGTCCTTCAACCTTAACAACCTTTCATTTAAAGACAGGGTCCTCTTAAAAATTGCCGCTACTTTCCATTTTTTTAATTAGGACCTCCCCTCTTCTCCACTGAACCCCTTAAAATACCCTTAAACTTACGAAAGAACAAGGAAAGGTATAGCTATCTTTAGGGGCCCCAAAAACCAGTATTATGGAATCCGTCTTTAAGCGCACCTCAATCTCCCAGTTCCGATATCCAATTATATTTCTTATGCGGGGATATTTGAATTCAGGATTGGTTTGGGAGAGGTCCACCACGTTTCAACAACAGATTGCGTCTTCATTTTTTATCATATTATACAGATTTATATATTTGTGTTGTTTTATAATTCCTTATATATTTGTATTTTATTTTTTATTATGCCGTTTGTATTTTTCATATTACCTATTTTTTTTATTTTCTGGATAAATGGAAGATGGGACTCAATAGTCTCAATTTCGCCAAATAAAGTCCTTATGTTTGTATGTATATACGTCTTCTATCCACATGTCATCATTCTTTTGAACTGCTCGAAGGTAAAAATTGAAGATAATTATAATGCATTTCTTATGGAGGAAGTTAACCAGACATTTATTATCGAGGAACATTTAAGGTGTCCTGCTTTCGAGCCCATGATCGCTTTGTAGACGGAAGAATGAGGTTAACAAACAATACGACTTATACCCAATTACAGGGTAGCCATTAGCCATACATCTATTCAGAAAACGCTTAAAAATCCTCGAAACGCTATGTAACGGAAGAATTTTCTACAGACCTGGCGTCGAACTCGGGATAGTTTGGGAGATGCGTACGTTACAACATAAACCACCCCCACTAACGTCCTGTCGTGATTCGTAATTCTCTTTGCTTCCGGGAAGCACGTACACACATAAAAAGGTTTTCAAAAACTCACGCAATGCATTTTGATATGTAAGATCGGGATTTTGGGACCTTCTGGGATGAAACTGGGATGAAAGGGTAGGTGTTATCGATTTCTCACTCTTTCTGACGATATTCCGTGGAATCCTATCGAGTAAATGACTGAGCGAAGAAGAACGACTGTGGTATGTTCTAAAATTTCTAAGATAAATTTTTCGAAGATTATGATAGATATTATGCTAGATATTAGACATACCTTCCCACCTTGCCAAAGACCTCTCCAGACACATCTTCGGGTAACAGCCATATTATATACATAAACCAATATAGAACTGTTGACAGAATGAAACCGGATTTGTCTAACTCAGATTTTAAATCACACAAAAAATCGGCGTTGTCCTTTAATGAAACAAATGGCTCGTTTAATGAAAAATTCTTAAAATACAAGAATACATGTCTTCGTGCTACTCACCGGATAATTTAACGTATGGCCAAATGGGATTTGCAAACCGTCGAATTTGTTATCTTTTAGCCATTTAACTGCCATTTTGGTGACGTTTTCTTGAATGGGAGAACTCGTTGAAATCTGGAAATTTGATAATGTTAAGAATCTGCGTATTTTGGGTTAAGAATCCTTTCACTCATTAGTTACTCAACCATCATTACTTACCAGGTTCCAATCCGCAGAAGCGATGTACAAAATCAGTTTCAAATCAGGATTTTTCTTTTTCAGCTTCACAAGCCTCGGGACAAGACCTAGGAAAAATTATATTTCTAATTTAAATAGTTGAGTTTCTACTATAAACCATACATTGATAGCTATGAAGGGAAGGATATTATGAAAGATATTAAAGGCATGATACGTAATGTTCAATTTTTAATGCCTATGAATGCATAATGATCTAAAGCAAATATTTTGCAATCATTAAAATTTCGCACTATGAAGGTTCTTAAAAACTTTTCATGTTGTGATTCAGAAGAATATCAATCAAGATCAATATTTTTCACATTTTGACGTTGTTTGAGTCGCAAAAAATGATGCTGTAGACTGGTTTTGCGTGATTATAGTAGTGGTTGCACTGCAGTAAAAGAATTAAAATTAATTATAAAACAAATAAGGATATGTTATTGAGATTTTCCACTAAAAATTGCACGTCTATATATGATTTATTTATTTCAGTACGATTCAAAAACAGCCAGTATAACCAATTACAGTGAATCATAAAAGGAAATAAAGAAATATTAGCTTTATTAGGTTAGCTCACTATAATGTGACATTATGAGGAGGAAATTTCCCTACTTTAATTGATGAAAACATGTAATCAATTATGCAAATCATCTAATTTGATTATAAAATATTAATATCGTGCATCTGTTATGGCAGTATAATTCACTCACTCTCATCACCAGTAATCTCGATCTGCATAGTGCTATTTTGATTTTTATCGATTATCGCAGCGCCATGAAACACCAAGTGTGTGCATAACGAGACTTCTATATCTTCTGGATTCAGCTTAATCAACCCTTCTTTTTCGTTATGATACCAGCATCCCACATGCTTGCTCTCGCCTGCTGAGTCATTTCCTATGTGAAAAGGATTCTGTATAGATATCACTTGTTTTAAGAAGTGTAGTATTGTGCTTTTAATCTATGATTGGATGCCATAGATCGATGTCAATTACCTGTAACCAACAGGAATAGCTGCGCAATGGCAACTGCTGCGATTATTTTCATTTTCCTGAAGTATACAAGAAGGGTTAGTTAATATTTGTGGAATAAGAAGGGATGATTATTTTCTGGGGAATAAATTGCTTTCAGTTATCCAAGGAAGTAATTTTTTAATAATTTATAATATATTATAATAATTAGTGCTTAAAATAATCCCTTACGTAAATTATGTGAATTTTCGATGAAACCTTTTTTCACCGTAAGAAACTTATGCGATGTTTTCTACATTTTAAATGCCTATCATCAATTTTTAACTGCCAATTACTTTATGATGTGAACTTGGATGGGCTCCCTGATCATCAAACGGGTAACGCGTTCAGCTTTGGAGAAAGCGGTTCCGGATTCGATTCCCGGTGGAGGGCTATGTGTGTGAAATGATCTTGGCTGTCGAAGCACTTCTAGGAATACCGCTGCTACAACGATAATTTAAATGCAGTTTGAAAGCTGAGGGAAGGAATATGTTAATCCTGCGCGAATCTTCTTGCGACTGGAAATGACCCATGAATAAATTTCCTGCTATTTTTATGAAGGATTTGATATCATTTGAGTAAAACAGTTGCAATATAACCTCATATCCCGGTGGCTAAGCGAATTCATCGTCGTAAATATTACGTATTTTATCGTTAGGTTCTAATGACAACTTGGACGCTCTTCATACGCAACGTAAAGATACTCCTTTGTATTGCATTTGCGTAAAAGAATCCGACGCTAAAATTCACAGTTTCAGGCGTTGTCTTGTGGAAATATTCCATAATGAGCAAAAAATTTGTACTTTTTCCACAAATTAATTTTATTATAAACAAAAGACTGTAAAACACACGCGACTAGTTTCGGAGATTGATCTCGATCATCAAATCAATATCATTATTTGTAAATAATAAATTAATTTTTTTATAATAAAATTTATTTGTGGAAAAAGTACAAATTTTTTGCTCATCATAATTAGACGTTGATTCTGTCAAACATATATTACTTGTAGTATCATAGCTTAACGTCAAAATCAAAATATCGTTAAGAGATCGTAATAAGTTACTCGCTGTAAATTGTTTCATTGGAAGGAAATATGTGTAACACTTACCCGTAGTGCAAAGATGTAGCCTGTCCTTGTGATCACTCTCCTCTGAAACCTGTAACGCTCTTGATTTGATGGATATATATATTTTTTCCGTCCAACATTCAATGTTAAAGGTCATATGAGATATGTTACGTAGTATACCGGACCTCTCTGACTCCCCCGAAGGGGATTCTATAACGCGTGGCACCTGGTCCAGAGGACTTTATCCACGTGACTCTCTTAATATTTTAAAAATTTAAAATTTTAAAATTTAGATAATGAAATAAAAATCAACCGGGCTCGTTAAAAGTAGCGGCCGGGTTTGTCATGACCAGTAAAAAAGGGAAGATAAATAAATACGAATAAATAATAATAAATTATGGGAAGAGGTATGATAAAATTACCGCGAGGGGAAGGTTGAAAAGATCCGTCGGGGTAAAAGTTAAAATTTTAAGAGGTAAAAGGATAAGAGAAAGAAAAGCAGGAAAGGATAAATAGGGGAAGCGGGTGGTAAATGACTCGGCCGAAATCGGCGGAGTAAAAAGTTAAAAGATATAAAGGGGAATTTAGGTGTGTGAATAAATATATAAATAATAAATTTTGTTAAATTAGTAAATAATAAATTAAATTAAATTAGTAAATAATAAATTAAATTAAATTTGTAAATAATAAAGTTAAATTTGTAAATAATAAATTAAATTAAATTAGTAAATAATAAATGAAGTTAAATTTGTAAATAATAAATGAAGTGAAATTTGTAAATAATAAATGAAGTTAAATTTGTAAATAATAAATGAAGTTAAATTTGTAAATAATAAATTAAGTTAAATTTGTAAATAATAAATGAAGTTAAATTTGTAAATAATAAATTAAGTTACATTTGTTAATAATAAATCAAGTTAAACTTTTTGACGGATCAATAATTACGGCCGCATTAGGCGACTTGTATTTTAATGAGGAGTCGGGGGATGAAGCCCACATGGACCGAAAATTTTCTTTCGGGCAGTTGCTCAGTTTGTCGTAGAAAGGACTTGTAGCTCGATTGAGCAACTGCCCTAGCGGAAGGATTTTGTGTGCCACGCAAATTTCGTTGTAGGAGGTTAATTGGGGGACCGAGAGGATCATATTCAAATGATTTTTTACCAAAAGAGATAATTTTCTTGATTTTTTTCTTAGCACATGTAGTCTTATGTTGCGTAGTATACAGGTCTTTCTTGCTCCCTAAGGGGGGATACTGATATACGCGGCGCCTGGTCCGAGGGACTTTATCCACGTAAGTCTCCATTTTTTTTAATAAGTCGCGGTTCTAAAAATTATGAAATCAATATGATCTGGCGTAACATTGTGGAAAGCCATAATAAATTAAACAACTTTGTAAATTTCCACGGATTTTTAATTTTGCTACCGGTTTCGTAAGAAGTTCTTACATCTTCAGCCTAGGTATCTAAAAATTATGTTGCGTAGTATACCCTAAAATGTTATTATACCAAATCCTTCATATTCTCCACTCTCACCATAGCGAATCACTTCTTACAAATCAATCGTTTAATAATCACATACAAAGAAAAACTCACTTGGTAGAGTCCACAAAAACTTTTTTAGTACACGTCCTGGGTTTCGTTACGGAGTAACATCATCAGGTGAAATTACCAGAAATGTTAAAACAGGCTGTTTGTGTTTTAACTGGCTGTTATGTAGCGTATAGCAACAAAACCTAGGTCATGTAATAAGATGTTTTTGTGGACTCTACCAAGTGAATTTTTGTTTGTGTGTGATCATGAATGAGTTCCGGCATCTCTCACCAAAATCTGTCCAGTTCAATCGCTTGAGTTAGCAAATTATTTGCCCCAATAGATTTCTCCTTCTCTAACTGTATGACAATTCCTCTGAGTTTTCTAGTCAAAGGGGTCCTACTCATTAGAATATTTTAAAAATTTTGGATATTCATATCATGATGTTAGCTTTCAATCAATTCGGACGAATTACTTTGAATAGAATTTACATAATTAATACTGTTTCCTCATTTCAGAAAATTTGGAGGATATTATGGATCAAAAATAAACTAACTGCTGATATATTCTTTATGTTTTTTTCTGAGATTGATTAATAACATATTCATATTACTCATGAATTTACCTGCTATTCAAGAGTTAATGATTAGATATTTTTAGCATATAAACCATCATAGTGACGTTGGCTCTTAATAACCTCTGATGGATTCTGTTGAACTCGTTCGATTGAAATTCTGATAGTCTTGGCATCCCTTTATGTATAAAAGGCTTCCCCTTCTTTTAATCTCACAAGAAATACGGTGGAATCCTCTGAATTGAATTCAAATTTTTCTTCTACCCCAATTTTTAACAGAGTTCAGTGGCAGTATATCATCAATATGGATGAAATTGCACACCTGGAATGTTAGTCTATTCTACATACAAATACGCACATATTAAATAAAAATGCGAACTTCAAGGACACATATATAAACGTATAGAAAAATAGATTATAAAATTCTACAAAATAATTATAGGGCCATCGCTAACATGAATGAAATCATGACATAACATCTGTTATGACGGGCGCTATAGTGAGAAATATCAATCATTTTTATTTTCTGGGACCTTTTTAAGGTCGTAAGTAAATGAAAGTGGTATATCAGCATTTTCTGTATCTGAAATAACTGCTAAATGTCTTGAAGCAACGAATCAGATGGTTAAATGTGATCCAAGAGCTGGAAAATACATGGCTTGTTGTCTTCTCTACAGAGGAGATGTTGTCCCTAAAGATGTGAATGCAGCAATAGCAGCTATTAAAAACAAAAGTTTTATTTGTTGACTGGTGTCCTACAGGTTTTAAGGTTGGTATCAACTATCAGCCACCAACTATAGTTCCGGGAGGTGATTTAGCTAAGGTTCAAAGAGCTGTTTCCATGCTTAATAACACCACAGCAATAGCTGAAGCATGGGGAAAATTCAACTTCAAATTTGATCTGATGTATGCTGAGAGAGCCTTTGTTCATTGGTATGTGGGGAAGGGATGGAGGAAGGGGAGTTCATGGAAGCAAGAGAAAATCTAGCAGCACTCGAAAGAGGTTATGAAGAGGTTGCTACTGACTCCAAATATCTGTCTGAGAAAGAAGATATTGAAATAGAAAATTTACAAGAACTATAAAGCAATTAATAACAAGTCCCTCCATTTGTTTCATACTTTTTATTTGCCAAATATCATTAACATAATGTATAACGTGATTTGTTTAGCATCATATACACATACATTTAAGAAGGGAAATCTATGTTAAATTTTCTATGTTGGAAAAAAATTAGACTAAATCCTTGGTGGAAATTATTGTGAAATAAACGTCCATACATAATTAAATTCAATTCAATTCAATTTATTTTATCCATAGGCAAATACATGCGAGGATACGTCACAAAAAATACAAAGTAAGTAGATACATAATCGGTCACATGATAGATATATAAATATTCATGTATAACCTTGATGTACCTTTACAAATACAGAAACTATATACATTTACATAATATTTAAAGAAACAGAGGACATTTATACCATATTTTACATATTTGTTATAATCTAAAAATTCCTTCACTGAGTAAAATGATTCTTCTATAAAAAATTTTTTGAGTTTATCTTTTAACAATTTAGCATCCGAAATTATTTTCAGTGACAGAGGCAGATTATTATAGAACTTAATTCCGTTATTATAAGGTTCCTTTTTATTCAGTTCAGTTCTAGTTGGCTAGTTGGTTCAAATCAGTTGGCTAAGGCGAAAAAAATATATACTTCCTCTTTACGAGTTCGTCCATCATATCTCGGTCATCATTTATTGGTCCATATACTCGGGCTCCTAGTCCCGTATCTTCTGGATAATTCACGGTAAATAACGCTCAAAATGGTGAAAGGATGAGTATAATTTTGTTGGAGGAGACTCCTTTTTCCGCGTACCAGTCCACGTTAGATTTATTTCGAAAGAATCACCGATCGTTAGAGCCACAGGAAATAATATGGAAGTTTCTAGTTTCGAAATTGAGCGTGTAATTATTCACGAAGACTTTGTTCTGAACATTCAATCGATTTGATTCTGGAAAAGGAATCAGGATGCGGACTTTGATTCCAAGGAATAGATAATGGAAAACTTGCATAAAGAGCTGTGATGCGGCTGTGCTAGATAGCCGAACCGATTATTGAGAATGGGAACGTTTATTTTTCATCGGAAGGCTGCGTTTGTCACTTGACCCTTTGAGAAACATGTATCAGCCGCATTTGAAACGACAAAGCCGCACTTTAGATTGCATATAATAATATATTTAACATTGTTGATGAATGGAGACAATTTCAATCGCTTATTCTTAACTAAGCTTAATCGCTTACCAATTAAATCCTCCATTTTGATAATAACATCAAAATCTTCCATCAATAATAATTAATTTTGATAATGATCAAAAATCTCCTCAAAAATATCCTCCATTTTATTTTCACTCTCCTTAATAAACGAGAACTTTCTCTTACATATTAATATGTACAAAGTTGTACTTCGAATATATTCGCTACACCTTTTGGAAATCGTACCACGAAGTAAATTCATAGATTGAGTAAATATTTTTTAATCCATTATAAAAATGTTGGTATTCAACCCAATTACATATTGGGTAAAGGAAGTCCTACTATGGAATAGCAAGCGCTCCTAATAGGGAATATGAAAATAGTCGCTTAAAAAGCCTCACGTGCACTTAGAAAATTATGTAATATTTAGTTTCAATGAGTCCAGGGCATCATTTTTTTTATTTATTTATTATTGCACAAGTATTACATTGATGTTCCATCAGGCAGAGCCTGTCGACGGGACATATATCTTCTTACATTTTCCAATTTAATGATAGTTAAAGACGAAAATTTTCAGCTTAACCCTAACTTGAAGTAACAAATATTATCAGACCTAATAAACAATTTATATCAGTGCAGAAGAACAAAATATTTTAACATAACTAAACATTGAACATAAAATTAATTGAAACAGAAATACTAAACAATATTTGATACATTTTAGGAACAGAAAGGTAAATATATATTTGGTACAAAATAATAACTATAAGTCACATCTGTTCATAAGAACAGAATATTTTAAAATAAATTCACTAAACTTGCAATGAATGAAAGCAGTAAATTGTGAACAAGTTTTGATACATTTACGGAATTATATATAATATATATTATATTTACGGATTTATAGTATAATATAAGAAATACATCCAAAATCTCAGAAAGGAAGACTATTTTAACATTTGATGCGGAACGATGTTTACGTTGCTCATTATTTATAAGAAAAGTAATAAAATTTTATGCTTTTTTCCATTTTTCCGTTAATAAAACATAATTTTCCACTTATATAAAACATCATCATATGTATAAAACAACGCGAATATCATAATCCGCCGTTATATATGTTACCCAACTTTCTTTTAGAAGGCTGAATACTCTTTGATCAAAGCCTTCTGACTTTACTAAGAGATATAAATGTCATGTACTCGATGTTAAAGACTGTGTGACGAAGAGTGCGCATTTCCGGCGAAAGATGATATGAATTCGTTTTTACTCTATCAAAAATTTTTCTAGGTTTTTCAAACAATTACTTGAATTAAGAGACAAGGGTTCTCCAAGCGCCGAACGCGGCGACCATCTAAGGGCGATTCCCGGGAAACGGATAATCGTTTAGCGGTCCCAGTTATTCAGAATCCCTAATGCGCATACCCCCTGTGATCATGAAAGCTTTGCTTTCGAAATGCGCATTAGGGATTTTGAATAACTGGGACCGCTAAACGATTATCCGTTTCCCGGGAATCACCCTTAGATGGTCGCAGCGTTCGGCGCTTGGAGAACCCTTGTCTCTTAGTTCATTGACCGCCGAGTTCCTTTTTTTCTCTCTTCTAATTACTTGAATGTTGCATTGTTGAATCTATATAAATTTTGATGTTAAGAAGAAGCGTTGCTGTCATTCTAAAAATGATCTTAATATTTCGTATTCGAATGCTTGGCTTTTCAACAAGATTACTTCTGAATGCATTATGAGTGGAATAAGATTGGAACGGAATAATAATTTTTATTGGATGAAGTTGGCATATGAAGAAGTACATGCTGTATCGTGGTCAAATATTCATTTTGGACAATGGGATCTAATTCCGAGCGTGTTACGCAAGTATACCTATTTTATTAATAGTTTATGCGATATTTGGTGGAACTGATTTAATGAGAAAAACACCACGATCTGACGATGTCCACAATTTCTCATTTAATATACCTATTTTCTCGTAATTATACATTTACTAGTAATTTTGCATATTTAACCCATCCAAAGAAGGTTAGGTGCATTATTCATCAAAATTTACTTGTAATATAATAAAAATGCTTAGGAGACATCTTTTGTTTCGACTTTCAAAAACTTTGCTTGCGATCGGTTCACCTAATTCTCCTCAATATATATTGTGTTAAAAATCACAATGCATCTAAGATATACCTTTCTTCATTCATTTAAATTACACGGGAAGGTAACACTACTCGGTATTTTTTTTACTTCTTATTAAGCAAGGATATGTTTTTTATGTTAAGTGGCGGGAGTCTTAGCGTGCTACCATGGTACCTCTCCAATGCCAAGATCCTGGGTTCGTATCCCGTCTAACCAGAAGTTTCTGGTCAGGGAATGGTTGTGTGTGTTCTTCAATAATAGTTATAATTAAAATAGATGTAATTGGGATAATCCTCCTGTTTCCATCAAAAAAATTATCATTAATAATTTGCGGCGCCAGTTAATAATTCGCGAACCCATTCCAACGGGTTTTAATTTTATATAAGGCGATTGTTTTATTTCCCGAAACTATTATGAATTCCATATTTTTTGTTATCATATGCTTACCTTTCTCTTTACAGTGAGGGACATTTATGCAGTTCCTGGCAACGCTGTTGGGAGACATAAACGGATATAAAGGTTAGTAGATTTTCCTATTAATTCGTAGGGGAACCGTTAGATTGTGATGTAGTATTTTTTCCATCGCAAGGCTACTTACGTTGATTTATATCACCATGTAAGAGAATACAGCTAATATTTAGAAAAGTATCTGGATATTGGTATCGGAGTGTATTGTGCTCACAATTGATCTTTCTCAATAATTGTTTCTTATATAGTATGTGTACTATACAAATAGCAATAATAATTGAATGAGTGTGTATTTACATTATATATATGATCTCCGAGTTGTGCCGCGTTATTTATCATAAAACGAAAAACAAAAAAATTTGCTGAAGTTATAGGTAGCTCAGTGCTTTCTCTTTCATTTACATAAGACATAGCCGTTACAAACGAGGTAAAAATCTTAAACGCCAGAAGAGAAAAGAACAAGATCCATTTTTTTCCACATTTAGACGTTATTTGAGTCGCAAAAAATGATGCTGTAGACTGGTTTTGTGTGATTATAGAAGTGGTTGCACTGCAGTAAAAGAATTAAAATTAATTATAAAACAAATAAGGATATATTATTGAGATTTTCCACTAAACATTGCATGTCTATATATGATTTATTTATTTCAGTACGATTCAAAAACAGCCAGTATAACCAATTAGAGTGAATCATAAAAGGAGATAAAGAAATATTAGCTTTATTAGGTTAGCTCACTATAATGTGACATTATGAGGAGGAAATTTCCCTACTTTAATTGATGAAAACATGTAATCAATTATGCAAATCATCTAATTTGATTATAAAATATTAATATCGTGCATCTGTTATGGCAGTATAATTCACTCACTCTCGTCACCAGTAGTCTCGAGCTGCATATCTTCTACTCTACTCAAAACCCGTAAGTCGGTGAGCTTACCTCATGTAGCTAACGCTATACATATTTCTGATTTGTCCTTGGCTCTTCCTTAATAAAAAGCTTTAATCTTAAACGGCATTTATTGATTTCAAATCCTCCTTCATCAAAGGTACATTATTCATACAAACTGCATCGAGAATTCACTAGGTAGCACGGTATTTATGTTTATTAAAGCAAATCATTCATAGTGAAAGAGGGTTCATTTATTAACATTTAATTTGTGATTGGTGAAAGCGGAAATTTATGTATAAACTATATCTGAGTGTACTGCAGGCATGTTTAACATGTTGTACTCTAACAATTATAGAGCGTAATGGTAGTGGTTATGAGGTGACATCCACAGTTTAATCCCCGCCTGCAAAGGTGTGGTGAATGGCCCGTGTGAGTAGGAATCTTCCATCTCCACCAGTTCCTCCGTAGTCGTCCATATCCAAGTTATCGACTAATATCCCTAGGAGTCCTCTTTCCATCACGTAACGGGCCTGAAATAAATTCTCTAATTAGAGGTTATACAAGAAGTGAAAAATAATCGGAAGCTTTTATGAGCAAGGTTTGTGTTTATTCCTTCAGAGGGATTCTCTCTATAACATCGCTTTATTGGGTGGTTGCCTCAACGAGGACCTCTGGTAGAATAAGAGTCACAGTTCCAAAACCATCAAACAGAAAACCTCTGTTTGATGGTTTTAGAACTGTGACTCTTATTCTACTATAACTATCAGCGGTAAGCTGTTATTATAGAGGACCTCTAGTGGTGGTTGGTTCCACAAAGTGGAGCACCTCTACCTTACTCATATAACCTCCCGATTAAAGAAGTGAGATTGAGTGGCTTGGTAGTTCAATGGATAGAATACCTGCCCGGAGTTCGAGTCCCAGCCAAGTCACAATTTTTTACTTCTTGTATAACCTTGGGTTTAGTCGCACAACTTAATGTGCTAAGTTAAATTTCAATTCCATCGTTTCTCTAATTAGGTTTGGCTTCTAAAGAAAGCATCCGATGTTACCGAACGAGGTGGCTTGGTAATCCCAAAAAGCAATGGTTGAAAAAAGAGAGATAGCAGTTAGAATTACTCCGATACCCATTTTAATGCGTGCGGTTAATAGTAGCTGCAAGGAAATAACGCCGGCCTTCTTGATAATTTCTATTCTTCGATCACCCTCGATTTAAACACCTCGTATATCTTGACCAACCAATTTATAAAACGATTCCAATTGGCTAATACTATGTGTATAACCATTTAAAATTTAGAATATTAAATAATTGCATAATATTTTTTTTAAATCGAATTATTCGATTTTTTTCATTCCATTTCTCCCATCTCTATTAATAACTATGGAATTTCATTGTCCATGAATAAACCTTAGCCTACATTGTTTAAATCCCAACGAAGAATAGACTTTTTTCAAGTCTATTCTTCCTTGGGTTTTTTCTTTGGTCTATCTCGTGCAAAAATCACCAAAACGTATTCCTTGTTTCTGCATTGTTTAATCTGCAATGTCTTACTAATAGCCCTTTGTCTAATATTCATTCAGCTTGAATGCGATTTATGTGTATTCACCTTGTATTCCATTGAGTTGCTATCTTCGTAAGATACCCAGAGTACCGATTCGAAGGCGTATGGCTCTTTTGATTCTTCTTCACGGCTAAAGCTCCAGCTCATAGAAGAATTGAGCAATCCCATTGTCTGTGATAGAAAGAATAGTTACATGTCATTTAATTGCGTTGCGTATTCTCTTTCTCTCATTTCAGAAGTGGTCTTGTAGCTCACCGGTGAATAAGGTTTACCACTAAATCCTTTGGTAAATTTTTTGAAAGCTCTATATGCGAAATACAACATGCAAGCATATATGCTAATCTTAGAGAGCGGCGTTTTGGCCGAAAATCTGGAAAGGCTTATTCTAAAGGAAAGTAATTTCAAATTTTAGATTTTATTTTTTAATCCTTTGAGCCGTTTGTTACTTACTGTTTGAGGAATGTGTATCATATCTCATGTAAGTTTTAAATACTAACTTGCTATCCTGATTAATGCTATAACGAGAAAAGGGGACGATTTTAGCTGAAGTGTTGACATGGTTTGAGATATATGACATCCGTAAAAATGGATTTCACGTGTATTTGTAGGGTTAGATGAGGATGTTTGTGAAGGTGAGAAGGTCGTTGAAGTTAGATAGAAGTAATTACGTACTTCATTGTTAGTAATGATGTATCCCAAATTAAATTTATCATTTCCACGCTCAGAGATTTTTGCTCCCAGGGCCGTATCCTCAGGATCTGCCAGAGTTAATACGCATCCTGAAGTGAGGATCGTGATCAACGTCTTATTTAGGGGCAGTCCTCTTTTGCTAAACGAGTCCACGTTCGATTTCTGTAACAAAGAATCCTCAATTATTATAAAACTAGAGCTGAATTAGATGAATACAGCGATCCAAAATAGTTAATAATTAAAATTATCCTTTGGAAAAAACTTACAATCAAGCTGAGTGGTGCCAGCCGATGAGTTACGGTATCATTAATTGCAGATTTACGTAGGACAATGTGGTCACAGCATCTGAAGTGAATAAATAATTTCTATGAATTATTTCTTATGCAGAAAATAAGTGGAGAATCGAGCCCTTAGATTTTCCACCAAATTTATAATATGTAGTATTCGCATAAATTCGTTATAAATAAAGCTTACAGAGCACGACAAGTTACAAAATCACACCATCACCTAAAAAGACTTTGATGCGTGCAGTCGCTTCCAAAGTGAATGCCAATGAAGTAACATTTGTTGCCTTAGTTAACACTATCATTAATAGAGTACGATAATTTCCCATTCAAGACAGTAGGTAAAGAGCGTGACTTTTCATTCCGTAAGACGCGGTTTTCATGCCTTAAGATCACAAAAATGAAGCTTTGAGAACCCGGGGCTAATCCATGGCCATTGTCATATCTCGTAGAAGTCACACTCAACGAAAATCAAGCCGTTACTATATGTATTCACATTGGAGTAGTCTAAACTTCGGATACGTTTCTCATCTAGCAAAGTATCACCTTAATTATTTTAAGCAGGAAAGCATACCTTGCCATTTTGCTGACAACGTCCTCCTTTCCCTGCGTCGGTTGCGGAAAATCTTCAGCTTCGATTTCCTCCAGCTGTGCTGTCACTATGAAGCCATATTTGTCGAATTCGGTTTTCATTTCACAAATAAGTTCGACCATATCCTCCTGAAACATCATGTTTGTCAGTATAGGTAAATGGAGTGAGTAAACGACAACATCTCTGCAAATATTTACAACTAACAATTTCTGCTGGAACGATTGGCATAGGAATGTCAACACCGTCGAATCCGTTCTCCTGGAGCCATTTAGTTCCATTTTGGATTAGGTTTGATCTTTCAGGGGATCCCAAGAAGTCCTGTAACGTTGAGATTTTAAGTTTGCCTTCATCCGAGTGCGAATTTTTAATTTAAATTTGATAGTGATTAAGTAGTCCATACCCACAATAGGTGCGTGTACGAGATGTGTAGAATCAGCTTCAAATCCGGATTTAGCGATTTCAGCTGCGCCAACCCAGGCACGATGTCTAATGTAAATATAGATAATGTAGCGCAGAAATTATATGTAGTTCACATTCTGTAACAGTATTTTCCAACCTTTCGGATCTCAAAGACAGCAAAATTTAAAATTTTTACTATTTTATAGTACTATATATCATATACGTAGTACTGTAAATAGTAAAAATATACTTGTGGTTTTTCTCATTATAACAGAGTATTATAACATAGAGTTATTTTTGAGGTGATAATACTGAGAGTACTTATGCTATCGTCTTTTAATACGTTCTTTTGTCGCTTTTTTACCCTGTTGGTGCACGAGGAGGAGTCAGAGTATAATGACAAGGCACAATAAACATAAAAATTGCGATAATGGCCAAATTTCTTCACGAATTACCAAAATCCTCAGCATCATTGATTCGCCCATCACCATTGTTCTATAATGCTTGCCTATGCACCTTTAAATGAATATTGATATGACAGAAATGGAGTTTTAATACTTGGAAAGCCATCGTTGCAGGTTGTCAACCGTGGACTTTCCGCCAGCTCATTTTAGAAAACCAGGAAAGGGTTAGGAGTGTTTCAACTTTCTTTCCAACCTTCCTCTTGAATTCCAAATACGTATTTCGACGGCTAATTGTAAGTTGCCATCTTCAGGGGATGAAAGAACTGATGAAGGGAGCAGAGATGCATTTTATAGTTTCCGAGTGATAGAAATACCACCAATAATTAACTGTAACATTTAAACACAGCGGTGTTCCTTTTCTCTTATAGATAACAGTACTTAAGTTTACTGCTTCAAAACATATTTATTTCGGTTCGGCTAGGCTTAAGATGTTTGCGTTTAGGACAAAATTTGTTTATGAAAAGTCCCTTTCCTTCAAGGTTCTTGGCGCGTTCTTTTATAATGTATATCATTTCGCACTCTGACAGATACTATTCTGTCTGGGAGAGGGATCATTATTTATCTATATATTAGTAAATATGCTGCGAGTGGAATTATTTCTGGTGGCAGCCCCAACCGTTATCTATAAGCAACACTACATCAAGACTCAATTTACCCACACCTTGTCACCCCCACCAAAACATTTACTCCACATATATCCTCTAATTACAAAAACTACAGTTCACTGAAACAGTTTATAATGTTAATTTTCCGTCCAAAGTGTCACTTAATCGTTTTTTATATCGTAACCTTTACAAATATCCAAATGATACAAAACATAACAATTATCACTCCACCATAATTTAATTAGACTACAACATCTACTTTTGAAGAAATAGGAGACCTTATTTTTGCGATTCACCCTCTTAAAATAGTCAAATTTCGTTCGTTCAATCTCGTATTAACTATTGTCGCGAAATAATTTCCTTCATCGATTTCCAATTCATACGATGCGTATTAAATACTCACCCATTCCGTCTGACCTAGGCCTTGAATCATTCGGCATCAGGAATATTTCTCCAGAGGTATAGTTTTCCAAAGGTATGTAAACCAAATGGGTGCATATTGAGGCGTTTATATTTTCCGGATGTAAGGCGCCGAGTGTCGCATTGGTAAATTGAATCCCGTAATACAAGCATGTTACTCGCCTACGCTCGGCTGTTACGTCACTTCCTGCGTTCGAAAGATTATTAAAGACTTTTATTAGGTCACCTTTAATGAAAAATCTATAGAAATAATGCTTGATTAATTACCTGTGACGAGTAGAAAAAGCTGTATAGCGGCGATCGTTTTAAATATCTTCATCTCCCCTTTGAAGTTGAGAAGGGCTGAGGAATATTCATAAATAAATGTTTTTAATTTTTGTGTTTTATAATCATGAATTCAGCTTTCTCTCCTTGTGTATTTTTTCCTTTATTGCATATAATCTAACAGCATGGTTTAATCAATCAACTTACTGACTAGTTTATGATTAGTTATTAGATTGCTTTATGCTTATTTATTCGTTCCAACATGTTTGAAATTCATCGACATTGTTTTTTTTAATCTTATAAATAAACTAAAAAAATTTTAGGTGTTAGTGTGTACGTCCGTCTAAAACTCGAGAATCAGAAGTTGCTCATCTTTATTCGCTTTTTCCACTTTAAGTTTACTTTTTTAGTTTGCAGGCTTTATTCCTTTTGTAAAACTAAATGCGAAAAATAGTCGTGCAGAATCGAAACAAGCGCCAATAGTATAAAAATTGAATTAAAATTCTTAATTTGGTCGTTGGAATTTCGAAGGAATTTTATGAAATGATCGAAAGATTTTCGAGATTTTTGGCATAAAACAACCTATTTCCTTAACGACCAAGGCAATCGTTGACTCCTTGATCATGCATGTTTCCTTGAGAATATATGGGGAAATTAGTCTAATTTAAAAGAATATTTTTTACTTAGACTGCATTTAAGTGAGGAGGCACCGTTCTAAGATGGTACCTACGCTATCCTCATAAGCACATTGTATTTTATAGTCTGGCGTCTGAATATATTTTTAAACCATAGCATTTTTCATCTTGGAAATTATCGTATTATATACCATACAGTAAGTAGTCGTAAGCGAAAACTCACCGGTAATGAGAAAGGAAAGAACCATGCAATGGAACGCTCTCAACTGAACTCTCTCTACTTCAAGTCTGAGATTGTAATATAAAGATATTAAGTTGTCTACTCAATGCTAAAGGTCACGTAAGAAACTGCGTTTGAATCCCCGGAGTCTGATTAGAAGAAGTCTACGTTTATCTCCTCTTTCCTCATATTGAGCTTTGGAATGCTAGAAAGGATGCCAAATGCATTCCGCAACCTTCGAAAATTTAGCAATAACGCATAACAGACTCAATATTTTCATAACGCTTCACAGGATGTAAGTAAAATGGCCAGAATTCAAATCAAAGGTTTGTTTACTCGAATAAAAATGGCTAAGTTTACTAAATGTGAAGAAGGAATCTACAGATAGATTTGGATGAATAAAAGGTAATGTGAGAATAGTTCTTGGTTGGTAATTCTCTTTTTAAGCCTAATTAATTAAATTTCTACCTATTTCTAATATCAATTGCTAACCGACTCTCTTTCTAAGGAAATACTTATTGATGTATTTATCCTACATGTGCTAAAGACTTATGATGTTAGTTCTCAAATAGTGAATAAATCAAGTGATGATCCTGTTCAGAGATCACAGCTGTGGACCTAAAAGTGCAGTTCTGTCACAGCATTTGAAAGAAGTTACTATTAAATCCAATTAGAATTAAAAGTTTTACTATCAACAATTTCTTACTATTAATTGTAAAAAATTTTAATTTAGAATTTTCATGTGGGACCGACGTCTTAGTTACTTTACCCTATTACTGTAGTTGTATAAATGAATATCTCGCAATTGACTTGACAGATTTTGGTGATACCTGGTGGAACTCCTTCGTGATCACAAAGAAAACTCACTATGTAGAGTCCACAAAACTTTTATTAAACGACATAGGTTTCGTTACGGTGAAACATGATCAGGTGAAATTAATAATAAAAGTTTTGTGGACTTTACATAGTGCGTTTTCTTTGTGTGTGATCTCGCACTTATTTAGTTCAATTAAGTATTTCATTTTATTTAAGTTTCGGTTAAAATTAAAGAAAGTCACGTTTGACTTCTGTAAACACTATAACAAGGTACGTTTTCTATAAGAAAGTAACTTCACTATATTCCTAAAAAACAGCACATTCCTTGCCAGTTTGCTAATGATCTTCCACCCTGCATCATATTTCGGTTACAGATTATAAATATAAGGCCCTTCCAGTTCTGTAGTTGAAATAATGAACCCGTATTTGCCTCAGTCATCATCTCAAAGATTAGCTCCTTCGTGTCATCCTGAAATGTATGACCGTGCCCTGAATACGGTGGCATGAAGGATTTAAGTTATGATATACTTCATGATAATCAGCTAAAAGACACGTGCTTAACGTAAATTTTATTTTAATTGATGAACTTCAGTAGAAATTATGAAAAAGTAAGGGAAAAGTTGGTACAGGACTGCAAAATAATAATAAATGCAACATTTTTAAGTCAAGATTGCATTGGGTAGTTGTTTATTATCACTAAATTCTTTACATATGCTACATTGTGGTTTTAACTTTCATTACATAAATTTAATTGTTCGGTGCTCTGCAATGATATCACTCGCCGCTATTCGGAATTTTCAATCATCTGATACTCATCCACTTTAGCGCGTAAGCGGTATATTCAACCAAGAACTATTATTTATATTATAAACTAATAATTTAATGTTCTCTTCTAAATGTGTTGTAAACGGCACGAGTCAGGGGAAATCTTCCCTCTCCCCCAATGCCTTTGCTGTCCTCCATATTTATAGGCACTACTGCAATTCCTCCAAGTCCATTTTCCAGCACGTAATTAGCCTGAAATGAATCGGAGATTAGGATTTCGCTCTGAAAGACACAATGATTTTATCCTCAGTGTTTATTTGTACTAAAACATATTTATATGCATGGGTGGTCTGAAAATTTTCCGACATTTCGCCATTTCTCGACATGTTTTCTGAAAATTTTCTGAAGATTTCTGAAAAATCTGGGGTCGGAAACTTTTCAGACCACCCTCGTATTCATATTTCACGAATAAATTCATTCACTATGATTACAATCTGACAATATTTTCATGTATAGAGAACAACACTATGATATTAACTATGTAGCTGAAATATTTCATGTTTTTTAATAAATTAATATATTTAATGTAATTATTGATACGTTGATTAATACAAAATATTACATAATGACACGAAAAATTTGAAAATTTACAAAAAAATGAAAATTTACAAAATATTACAAAACGTACAAAATATAAGAAATAAAACATTATGGTCTCCTGAGCCAGTCAAAAGTCTCATCAGGATATTCTAAGTGTACTCTATGATAGACTGATGGTAAGTCATCAGTCATCAGTGGTAAAAGTCTGAACATTAAGGTAAAATACCTAGGCCCAATTATTTCATGTTGTCATTATGTAGTTGTAAACCTCCTCCAATTCAGTAAGGATTTATCGTATGTAGTAAGAAAATATGATTCAAGTATCATATTTTTATTATGAAGAAAAGAATCACTCCATCCTTCGGATATCCCCTTAGCTCTCGATTCGCAATTATTGTTGAATGTTTATCGATGATGTTTTAAAATTATTCCGTTTAATTCCAAGGCTTTATCTTTACCTTGACTTCCATAGAAATTCTATCGTCGAAAGATGCCCAGAGACCCGTATTTGAGAATGCGTATGGCTCTTTAGTCTCTTCATCACGCCGGGAAGTCCACTCCATGGAGGAATTCTTCATTACACTCAGTAGCTGCGGTACAGAATTTTAAAAGTCGTATCATTATATTATAAAAGCAATAATTACCACGTTCGAGACGAGTGAATTAAAATAGCGTAGATTAAGTAATTTTTTTACTGAGATTCTAATGAATTTTAGTGAAGGGAAATTTGCAGTATGTTAGAAGTAGATATTAAGAAATGTTTACATCTCTGTTGAATATTAATCCGCGCTGCAAGGAGTTTTCCCCTTTAGGTGAGCCATTTAAGTCGATATTTGCTCCCAGTCCTGTATCCTCTGGATTTTCTAGGGCATATAGGTTTCCAAAAGTAGGAACAATGAGGTGTATCTTCTGGTAAGGAAAGCCTTTCTTTGTGTACATGTCCACCCATGATTTCTGTAAGAAAGAATCTTCGATAACTGCAATTTAACAGCTGAATCATGAAGGGGATTTGAACAGCTGTCAAGAAATGAAGTGATATTTTTAAAGTTATCTCTTCAATGTTTGCTTATGAATAACTTTTGATTATGAAAAATTCATATTTACTATTCCGTTATGATTGTTTATTCCAAGTTTTGAGAAAACTTTCTCAAGGAATTGTTTATTTTTGCTATTGGAGGCTATTACCTAATTTTCGAGCCATTCAATCAAGGATACAATGGTTCTTCGTGAAATTTGGAAATAGAAACTATAAATTTCCTTATTACTTTCGTTTAGCATTCTGACAAAGGACTAGGGCATAGAATTAGTGTCTTATTTTCTTCGAAGGAATGCCGTACAAATCGTTTTCATTAATGAATTTTAAAAGCGTATAAGAGCAAAATTAATTGGTATAATAATTCGACTTACCATTCGGTTCAATGAAGATACTCGCTCCGTAACGTTCTTTGGTTGAATCAAACGATAAATCTTAAGATGTTCACAGCATCTGGGGACACATAATGCAGTAATGAATTTTATTTTCTTGAAACGTAACATCAGATAACTTAGTAAACCCTACACATATAGCAGAATATAATTCAAAAATCCTCAAAATTATTATTAATGACCAGAAAATAAATTGAACGCGGTGGTGGGAAGATATTGTAAACCAAATTTCTTACGTAATATTTTTGGAGCAAGTCCGTTAGCTAGTGAAATTCAAAAAGTTATTCTCTGCGTTAACATTGTCATGATTTCATAGACTCACGACTTCATTCTAGGACCATCAGCTTGCCGTTAAATAATACATTCAAATAAAATCCAAACAAGGCCATTGCATCATTATTTTTTCTCTTATGGAATCACTAATAAAATGTGCAGAGGTTTTGTCTTTGTATACAAAAGTAACTCTGGAATCTCGGTTTATATTCCAGAAGAACGCCTTACCTTGGATAAGAACTCACCTTGCCACATGGTTATAATTGAGCTCTCTTCCCTTTGCTTCTCCTCCCAATTCGGGAGGCCTACCTATTATGGTGGCAGTAACGATGAAACCGTGTTTGTCGAACTCTGTTTTTATCTCGCAGATAGTTCGGGAAAACTCATCCTGAATCGTAATAAAATGCATTTTGAGTAAATGGCGTCTGCAGCTAAAATCATCACTATAATTCTATTTCAAATAACCATTTTCTCTGGAGGTATATGGTCCAAGTAGAAATCAAGACCGTCGAATCTCATTTCTCTGAGGAGTCTTACTGTAGCTTCGGTGACGTTGGTTTCTTCGGACTGTTCGAAAGAGTTGCTCTTATTTTAACATTGATCTTATCAACTGAATATAAGAAATATATAAGATACAAGAAACCCATACCACGTCGAGTTCCCGCTGAGCAATTTGTAGAATCAGTTTCAAATCTGGATTAACCGCTTTCAGGTTCTGAAATTTCTGCATTGTACCTAAAGTGCGAATGGATCGTTAAATTAAAATATGATTAACAGTCCATGATTGGCTTGGTAACAATTTAAAGGATTGTAAATTTGGAAAAATATCAGATTCATCTTGCTTCTATTCTTTTAATATTTTGCTTAATTTGTGGTGGTACAGATGGACAAATTAAATTCTGTCGAAAGCATTTTGTTAGATGAAGTGAATTTGACGTGATTTTTGTTTGCAAGGATAAATCAATTACCGTACTCTGTAATAGTTTTTATTTCACCGATTTAGCCCTTCCAATGAATAATAATAGGTTCTTAATAGTGCGATATAATATAATATAAAATATATATAATATATTAATAATAAATGTACACTGCTAAATTTCGGTGATAAATCATGTCCTTAGAATGCGAAGAATATGCAATTATTCCTTGTCTTTTTCAGTATGTATTCACTAACTACTCTTATTAGAAGCATTCCCCACGATATTTACATAATTATTATTACAATATACAAGTATGATATTGTTTAATCGTATTAAAATAATTATTATCTTCACCAATACGAAACTCACCTACAGCTGCGCAGCGCGTATCTTCTGTTTCACCTTCACTACATGATATGTTAATGCCATCTTTTTGCAAGTCTTTCTCCATAAGAAGTAAATCTACAGCAGAGTTATCCATCACCAAATGCGTGCATATTGTTGGGTCAATATCTTCTATTTTTAACTTAGCATTATATCCAATCATTGACGTGAGATATAAGCATGTCACTGCCTTCCTTTCTACTGGGGCGGTACTTCTTGCGTCTGAAACATGAGGTATTGTTAAGTCTCAATTTGAAAGAACTTAAGGATAAAATAAATCCCATATTGATTACCTGTGACGAATAAGAAGACTTGAATAATTGCGACTATTGTATATAACTTCATTTCTCTCTCGATGTCAGGTAGTATTTACAGAATGATTCAATGATTAGTATATCTGGTCGATATGGAAGAATCCAACAGTTATCCTTTTTTGCACCCTTGCTGCAATGGGAAACTTGTATTAGGAGTTACTTATCTGACATATTCTAGATATTTATGTTACTATCCTCAATTGAGAAAATGAATTTCATTTACTAAGAACTGTAATTTCCTTCCTTGTTTTTGAAATAATGAAATTTGCGATACATTTCCATCAGATGACTGGTAGTCATTTTAGATGTATACTCAAACATCCATGTTAATTTTTGAACATCCGTGTGATTAGGCATAACTTATTGGAAGGGCACTAACTATGTTTCATGTTAACGTAAGCACAAAATGGTCACTCGAAATTTCATGAGAGGGAGCCGAAGTAAAATTAACGGCTATTATTCACATTCATATACCCTCTCTCGGTAATCCTTCAAATTCAGTGTGGATATAAGAGAAAAGCTTTATATACGATTAAATTTATAGGTGTTGCATGGCTAACGACAATGACGTTCGACGAAATTTATTTCACAAAATATCTTTTTCCTTAAAACGTGCTAGTACCGTTTTTTCTTGCATGTTTAGTCCTCTCACCTATCTTTATTTCATACATTAATACCCTCTGAAAACGATAGCTTCTCGATAATCCCATGTTTCCGGAAATATTTTAGTATTTTATAAATAGGGAAAAAGAGGTTATATTTTGGCGATATTCATCCACAAAATTTTATTGGATAAAAATGGATAGAAACAAAAGTATTTGCTGAGATGGAAAATAAATTAGTTTCATCGGTTCCAGGATATTTGACTTATCGCCTTTAAACCACTTCTATTAATCGATAATAGCATGATTTTAAAGTTCTTCAACAGCTGGAGTAACTTCTCATTTATGGACCCCCATTAGGATAGAATTAGGAACCAGGAAGAATTTGGCTATCCATTTTCATAATTAATGTTCATATATATTTTGAGAATTCTAGCGAAAGGGGGTTAATCTACCAACAAACGTGTGAATATGGATGTGTCTGTAACTACCGAGTCTTATTCTTCTCTCAATAGGTTATTAGGTATTTATATGTCATTTTTGTTATTATCTTTGTTGGCGTCTACCAATGTTATTTTGGAAAGGTTTATCTTTTGGTAATATACAACAAAAATTTTCATTAACGATTACATACAAGAGGGAAGCGTTAGTAAATCGCTACTTAAAACGAATGATTATTTCTTAGCATAAGTCGTATAATTAACAATTACTCCTCCAATGGTGCCAGGTTTCAAAATGGCAGAATCACAAACATTAAAAGTAGTTGTTAAATATTCAGTCGGAATATCATAACATAAAATTCCTAGCTGAATTCTAATCGATTCCTTCGTTAACGAAAATTTATTCTCATTGAAGCTACTTCTCGCTATATACGAGGGTGGTCTGAAAAGTGACCGATCCCGGATTTTTCAGAAATCTTCAGAAAATTTTCAGAATTTTTCAGAAAACATGTCGAGAAATGGCGAAATGTCGGAAACTTTTCAGACCACCCCTATAGCTCGGTGTCGGGGTACAATTTCATTAACATCAAATTAACAAATATATATTAAATTTACGACAAAGTCTGCAAATATTTTAAAATATATTTCATTTTACCTCCCCAGTTATTGCATCACATGAAAAGTAATAGATAATTTAGTGCAAAAACTCACCCTTGATATGAATTGCCGGTCCGTGTCTAGGATTTCACTCTACTGACTTCTCCGCCGGCAAAGGCATCAGTAAATGAGAAATTTATTTAGCTCTCCTCTTACACTCGATGTGAAAGGTCATATGAGATAAATTGCGTTTGCATCTTGTCCGAAGTTTACTGGGGTACCCACATCCATAACATATGTGGGCGAGCTCTTAAGAAACTAGGCTTCGTCAAAAGAATAGTCGGTAAAAGCGAAGAAAAAGTCCGCGAGCGATGTTACTTTGCGCTAGTTAGGCCTCACCTCGAGTACGCATGCAGTGTATGGGACCCTGCTGAAAAGTGTTGTATTCGCGAGATAGAAAAGGTACAAAGAAAGGCAATACGCTTTATAAAAAATTGCTATGATAAATCGGTAAGTGTTACTCGGATGCTTCAGGAGGCGGGATGGGAATCTTTAGAAGAAAGAAGGCTCAATCAGAGATTTAAATTACTTGATAAATTCAGACAGAGCACGTTCATAGAAGATGTAGCCAATATTATGCGCCCTCCTTGCTATATAGGCCGTTCTGATCCAGCGAGAAAGATCAGAGAAATAGATGCTAGAACCAGTCGATTCAAGAATTCTTTTTTTCCGAGAACAATACGCGAAAATAATCGACTGGGCAAATAGAGTCCTGGTGCTTGCACCCCCTGCCACACGCCGAAAGGCGGCTTGCAGGGTACAGATGTAGATGTAGATGTAGAAGGTTACATTAAATCGTAACTATTTTCCTATGGTGTAGTTTCGATTACTTAGAAAGATATGTGATGTTTTTGCCGACGATTTGGTAACCGCAAACATGTTTTTGACAAGTTGAACAAAAGTTCGACATTCATAGTTGAGGTTTTCCTCTCTTGTCTTGATTTGTGTTCCGCTTCGTGTCACGATGACGACGCTAAGTCACGTGTGATATTAATGCTGGCCCTACCACAAACTAAAAGTCACCTGAGGCCGTGCTGAAAGTTTATTTTATTTCGAGTACATGAATTTTGGTGGAAATCGTGTCATAAGAGGGGGGGAAAAGGTCATAACAAATGATTTTTATCGTATTTGCCTGCATATTTTTCAGGTTGAAATTCTTATAAGGTGTGTAATGCATTATATAATACCTTATGAAGGTATGCACTCATGATTTAAAAAGGATAATATGGCATGAATTCCGTCCTAAAGGCTTCTGCATTGAGATTTAAAATTTAACATTTTTCGGGAGCGTTTTCAGGATCGGTTATAGGAAAATTATTCTTTTAATAATACATGTCGAATTTATAGATAAGGTAAAATAAGTTATCGGTCATTGTATTAAATTTTTCCTTATACACAAATTTAAATTTTCCTATGAATTTCTCATAAATTTCTCATTTCTCATTTCTATCGTATATATCTAGGAGGTATCTCCTAGATATATACGATATATAGAAGTATGTTTACTGTATAGATTTGTTTTAATATATACGTTTCTTTTATGTGTCTGTTCTTGGATTGTTGATGTCCTGATGCTGTCAATCTCAAGTCAATACAAAACAAGTAATGTCGAGGAAGGATAGTAGATAAAAGTAGCATTATTTGTAATAATAAATATGTGTTATTTTATTGTTTTTTCAGGTTTATTAGCGATTTTTACATGAAGTGATATTTATCACGATCAAACCAATTCTATGCAGGAAGTAAATTTTATTTACGTTTTCATTTCTCCTTTCATTTCATCATCGATTACCGCAAGGCCACATTCTGTACTTTAAATGATAACCTGTAAATAATCCAAGGTTGTAGACTTATATTGTATCCTCATATTATAACATTATTACTCTCATTGGGATACAGTTCTAAATTTGTGTCATTGAAATTACTCGTTCTTCTTTTTTTTAGGAATTTTTAGAGTTTTCCGTAACTCAAGCATTATTTTATATCACTGTCAAGTACTACTACAGCTATGAGTTGTTATCAGCATGTCGTTCTCTATTGAAAGTGTTGTAGATGGCGCGAGTCAGTGGGAATCTTCCTTCATTTCCAATATCTCCGACGTCCTCCGTTTCTAAAAGGAAGGTGGCAATTCCTCCAAGTCCATTTTCCATCACGTAACGAGCCTGAAATGCATTCGGAGTTTTCGTGAATATTTTCCAAAATCCAAGAATCAATCCACCTCATATATGTTAGTTGAGGTCGTAAGAAAGCATTGGTAACCAAAAGAGAGCAAGAGTAGCAAAACTCCAATATCTAGTTCTATGCAAGGGTAAGGTAAAGGTGTTAAAATTTGCGTCGACATGGTCGTTTAGTGGTTGGAATACCTTTCCAAAGAGTGTGAACCACGGGTTCGAGTCTCAGTCATTCAGTATTTTTACCTCTATTTCTCCTCGGGCAGTTTCTACCCGTGAATTTGATGCTTAGCGGTAGAAAAAAATATTCCTTCCATTTCAAACCTTCCTAATCTACTTATATAATTTATATTATGACATTTAAAATTATTTATATAATTATCTAAACTGTGAATGTTAGATGCGAATGTTCTGAATGCTAAAGAATTTTTTAAATAGTCCCGTATTAAGTTTTAATCTTTTACTTTATTGCTATCTACGCCACCAATTTTATTTTCTGGTGACAAAGGAAAGGAGGGATGAAACTGAAGTTAAAAAGTTATCGGCTGGTTTTACTATCCCAAGTTATTTCACCGAGAGTTTCGGCATTCAGTTGATGTTAAGTATTGAAATTAAAAGGCTTCTTAATGCTTCTTCTTTATTCTGCAAGAGGATTTTCAAGAATGATCAGTGACCACTACTACGATCTTCGAATAAGAACGATACTTATTAATTTATTTCAGAATGAGCGCATAGTGTATAACTCCAATTCCCCACTCTCTCTTTCTAAAGGCAGACTCACAATATATCCCAAAAATATTTCTTTTAAATTTGCTAAGTTGCTAACTAAATTCTTCGCCAACTTCATACAATGGTGTAATTTTCAAGCAAATTTTATCGTCTGCAGTTCATTTACTTTGGGGAAGCGCAGTCTTTAGCAAAAGATGACCTTATCCGTATGATCTTCGCTATGAGGGATATGCGTTCTAAAAATCAAACCATTATCGTTGGAGAAAGCATATGAACTTGGAAAAATGGTTCGATTTGTCGGCCCGAGGGTAGCATAATATTTAAATTATCTCCCAGAAGAGAGACTATCCGTTTTACGTAAAAATCGGTCTCAACCTTTATTTTGATATTAATATTAGCATGAATTTAGTAGAGACAGAAAAAGACAGACCTTTCCGTTCCATTAATTTTATCTTTATTTTAGTGCTTTCCATGCTAGTATGTCAGCGTGTCCAGGTATCCTAATTACTAAGAGGTTCGAAAAAATCTCCAATCACCGACATTCCGGTGACCAATTTCAATTCCTTGAAAGAAAGAACAGCTTTCTGAGAAGGTACCAATACGCAGTTCGGAACCAATGTCTCCATCCGCAAGGGGTTGATGCTCTCTGATTATTTAAGCATTAATTAAATCAAGCATTTAACATCCCCCTGGGGATGGAGACACTGTCTCCGAAATGCGAATTGGAACCTTATCAGATTGCTGGTAATCTGTGATCTCCGTAATCTTAAATAAATTCAAAATGTTTGGGCGTTACTTCGTGGAAAACCATACATAAATGGAGAAAATGAAAAATTTGTAATTTTCCACGAGATTTTTTATTGTGCGACCAATTTTATTGGGCGAGTAGACAGTCTTGCGGAAAATTACAAAGTTTTCGTTTTCTACATTTATCTCCGAGAGTTTTTCGAACCTCTCATTCATCAACAACCGAGATCCATTTTCTTTTCTTTCATTCCAATCCTTGTCAATCCGATATAAAAGCAACCATCGATGTAAATCTAATTCAGCTTGAATGCGACTTTTTTATATTCACCTTGTACTCCATTGAGGTAGCATCTTCGTAAGATGTCCAGATTCCCGTTGGGGTGAATGCGTATGGCTCCAATGTTTCGTTGTCACGACGGATGGTCCATTCCATAGACGAATTGTTCAATCTGCTCCATAACTATAAAAGATTTAGTAGCTTAAATTATTCTGTTAGGGTGCTCATTAACTTTATTTAAAGTTCAAACAGGAAAATTTTGTTGACTAAGGATACTCTTTTCAGTTTTCCTATTCGTTCTCACTAGGTTAGATGGAAGAAGAGACTTTTCAGTCTCAATCTCGCCTTAATAAAGACCTTATAGACCTTATGTATAATTTGTTGTCATGGACAACCTTTTTGAACTAAGAAACAACAGGAAAATGTCTCCATTAAATCTCTAATAAAGTAGTGTTCATTTTACTCGTAAACCATGGGAAAAGAAGAGTTTTAAAGCATTTACGATTCTCATTAACTATTTTTCATTGAGAAGATGACCTTAAGTTGAAAAATGACATTTTTCTGGAATAGGTATAGCGTACTCAATGATGAAAACAAAACATGGAAGCAAATTGTCTTCTTGATCAGAATTGTTGAGGAAATATTTTTTTAATGCATGAAGTCCAAGTGTCGTTATTATTTGCATATCTATTGAAAAGAAGCTGTGTGTATCTTTGGAATATAGAACGTTTTTCGAATTCAACGGTTGTGTTAACGACGTATTTGGAATGATTTGTCAGTTACTTTTATCTATGTGTTCCAAGTTAGCGCGTTTCCATGCATATAAAGTCTTAATTTTTACCCCCGCTCTATTTAGCCTTCCCGTCCATATACTGTATTTCAGCTCGATATTTAAATTGATCCATTCAATGAGTTGCAAATCAAAGTAAGCATTTTATTCCATTGAAACATATTTTGAAAATCAAGATTATTTCAATTTCATTGTTGACTTGTGAATGTTAAAAGAGTATTAAAATCATTCTATGGTATACGATAACATATTTAACCTCTTTGAGGTATAATTATAATGGGAAATTTCCCGGACTTTCAAAATCTCGGTAGTTTCTTATCCAATCGTACAGCATCCAGCTTTGTGCATGTAGTTTATTCTTACGTTGGGATGTAAATGAAATGGTGGTTAAAAGTGTGGAGAGACTTTTATACCCCTTTGTAAGGGATCCGAACCCCTGAGCCTATTCCATCATCGTATCCAGGTCCAGCGATTTTTGCTCCCAGTCCGGTATCCTTGGGATCTTCAATCCTGACAATCACTGCGACTGCAGGGACGCTGAACAATGCCTTACTGGCGGGAAGCCCTTTTTCGATATACTTCTTCAGGTTAGATTTCTGAAAGAAAACAGGTTCCATGATTTGAAACGCTATGAATTTGCCGAAGCAAAAAAAAACATTGAAGAAAGGAGAGATTAGGTTATTATTATTATATATATAGAGAGAAGATTATTTACACAATCCCCACACTTGGTTACTCAAGTGATTCGCTAAGGCTGCATCTTTCTAGTTCTTTTCACGATAAAAGAATAGTCATACTAATTTCTTTGTGCTTGTTTTCGATTTAAGACTCTTCTCATAAATCTCGAATTCATTTTAGAGTGGAAGAAGTGTCATACTTCTAGTTCTGGGCGACAAGCCTGCGGTTCTCTCGAATCCTGGGGGAAAACCGCTTTTCGCTGAACAGTAAAATTTTCATTGATCGTGCAAATTTTTTCAGAAATCTATTATCGGCCGTTTGTTAAAATCTAAATGCGCGCGCGCTGTTTTTCATTACGTTTGGCATTAACGGATTTATAATTATTTTTAAATATTATAATTATTTTCACAGATTTATGATTATTTTCTAAGATTTGTAATTATTTTTAAAGATTTCTAGTTATTTTTAAAGACTTGTAATTATTTCAAAGATTTATAATTATTTTTAAAGATTTATAATTGTGTGTAAAGATTTGTAATTATATTCAACATTTTTTGTTATTTTTAAAGATATAACATAATTATTTTCAAAGTCGTATCCCAAGAACGCGTTTTACATCAATTTAACATTCGATTTGCTAAAATTCTCCTGCGAACTGGGTTTCATACCAGTCACCGCTTATGAAAGTGTGTATCTTTATTTTCAAACATAGTTGAACCTACCATTAAGCTCAGAGGAGCTATCCGATGAGTTTCTTCAGCAGAAGTAGTGCTTGCACGAAGCGTGATATGGTCACAGCATCTGGAGGAAGACAATCGCTACAGTTATTCATTTGCTATCATAAAATTGAGAAAAGGTTTCTATCATAACTTAGGAGGTATGTTGAGAAATTCACGATCGTAAGTGTTCCTTAAGCTGGTCGGATACGTCAGGCATTAGAACTAACATGGAGGCCTATGGGAATAGTCGATCCTCATTTACAACCTGCTGTTTTAACTCGATTCGTACAGTGACTAGGTTGCACAAGTCATGACACGTACATGACATTTTTATGCACATTAAAAGGGCAGAAGAAAAGGAAAAGAAGTCCAACTCGGTGCATACGTATAGGTGTGCTCCTCAAAACCGTAAATGTGAAAAGTATTATGACTGGGACTTGAACCCAGGTCTCCCACTTTCCGGCTAAGTATTCTAGAAAGGGCATTCTAACCACTGTTCTATCTCACTTCTGTTAACGGATGCTTTTATGAACTAAGGCGAACGGAAAGCTCTAAGGGAAGTTGGAGACCTGGGTTCGAGTCCCAGTCATAACGCTTATTTTAACTTCTCTTGATCTCTCGGTAAGAGGACAGGTTACTTAAACATTTTTATAAATGGTAAATTCTTTCTTTGGAGTTTAAACCCGTGACTTAAATTGCAACTATCCAAATATCGCGTCACTTGCATCTTATTCTAGGAAGACTTTAAAAGTACAACTCTTTGGTTGCCAGACTGTAAAGCATACCGTGCCATTCTGCTGACGATGTCCACAGGTCCCTCAGTTGGTACGGGAAACGAATTTTCCATAAATATGGTCGAGAATACGTAGCCATACTTATCGAATTCAGTTTTCATCTCACAGAAAAAGTCAGCAGTCCTCTCCTTAATTGAATAATTCTGTATAGGTAAAATAAGTGTAAAGGAATTATCACCACATTTTAAAGCACTGCAACATACCTCTCCGGATGCGAAGTATAGAGGCATATCAAATCCATCGAATCCACTCGCGTTTAGCCATTTAATTCCATTTTGGATGATGTTTGATCTTCTTGAGGAAATCTGAAATATCGTATCTCATTAGAAGCTGTTGTTTTTGAAGTGTTTTAATCTGAATCAATAAACTAATTCTTCCCCATGCAATGCTTACCCAACCGTAGTCCGGATCAGCTATGTGCAGAATCAGTTTCAGTTCCGGATTTACCGATTTCAGCTTCACTAATCTCGACACGAAACCTATGGTAAAAAAGCATCACAATATAAGTGCACAAATGATGTCTCTGTAGGCCATCATACGTTTAATAATTATGCTCTAGTTATTTACAAATCCTGAAAATATTGGTGCCCTTGGGTTCTGAGTATTTCAATAAAACGGCGCCTGCGACGAATTTTGAGTCTAGAAGTAGTCCTTAAAGTCATTGCCGGTAAGGTCTCACTGCATTTGTCATAATCCAAAAGTGTTTACCATTAACTATTCACCGGAGACATTCAAAATCATCTTCCACTGTCAAAACTCAAGAAAAAGACCGTTCCATCGTATATCATATGAAATAAAGCATAGTGATTGAGAAAAAAATTTCGTTTACAGTAATTTGAGATGTTACGAAATTTCGAGAGACTGTAGTCGTATATACATGGTTTAATGCAATGCTTGACTTGATATGTTTCGGCAAACCTAAATACTCTTATCACTGATGGCAGATAAAGAACTATCGATATCTGATCATTATTGGAATGATAATGAATGATGGTTTCAGCACTACTTTTATAGGCGCTATTTTTTACGCTCAGAATAGAGGGGGCTTCCTCAACTAAGAACCCGGCATTACTCCCATGAACTCTTAAATGGACTATCTACATTATAGTGCCTCAGGTAGACGTCTAGCAGAACCTTAAAATAATGTGGCTGCTAACCGCTTACGAATATAGGTACATTTTGAGATCCAATATATAAGATCTCCGGATGAAAGGTTTTCAAAATTAAATATTTATATCTTGGAAAGTATTCATGATACATTTATGTTTACATTAATACCCCGCTAGCCGCCGTATGGCGTATGGTAAGGGGTGTGAAAACACCGATCTCCCTAGTTAACTATCTGATTTGTATACCTAATACCATCAGAAAAGAGGGACCAGAAAAAGATACCCGTTCTCGCTAAAATCTCGTGAAATTATTTTGCGTGAAAGTTGCGTTCATTGAGTACGTGGAATCACGATGTCGCCTATTTCATCATGTAAATCTCTGCTCAAAATTTTTTCGAATAACTTATGCCTATAATCATTTCTTCTATCCTCGAGAGATTCCCAGCCGAGGGTATTGACCATTTCTGATAAACTGCTGACGAACCTATAGTCTCTGTTAACGAAACGAGCCGCTCTACATCATACACCTGTGGGCATCATTTGAAAGGGAATCTCTTAAAGTTTGTTTCCATATCCCGCTAACGCGCATGCGCTGATATCTGTGGGATTAGCGATGTCTGAATACTAAACTGTACTAATTTACTCTCATAAATCAACCCCTTTCACCCATTCGATATGCTTATTATTAATTAGAAAAGTGTTGTATTCGCGAGATAGAAAAGATACAACGAAAGGCAATATGCTTTGTAAAAAATTGCTATGATAAATCGGTAAGTGTTACTCAGATGCTTCAGGAGGCAGGATGGGAATCTTTAGAAGAAAGAAGGCTCAATCAGAGACTTAAATTACTAGATAAATTCAGACAGAGCACGTTCATAGAAGATGTAGCCGATATTATGCGCCCTCCTTGTTATATAGGCCGTTCTGATACCGCGAGAAAGATCAGAGAAATAGATGCTAGAACCAGTCGATTCAAGAATTCATTTTTTCGGAGAACAATACGCGAAAATAATCGACTAGGAAAATAGAGTCATGGTGCTTGCACCCCCTGCCACACGCCGAAAGGCGGCTTGCAGGGTACATATGTAGATGTAGATTATACTTGCGTGTAACTCGTGAATGACTTACCTTCACCGTCTGACTTAAACTCTTCAGAAAGCGGCTTCAGGTTAATTTCCTCGGTGTCATTGTTTATCGCTCCGTGCAGGAACACCAAATGAGTGCATATCGTGGGGTCTATATCTTCCGGGATTAAAGTGCTGTATGGACCGACTGTGGTGCCCATGTAGTAGCATACCACTCGCTTACGCTCCCCTGGCACATTACTTCCTGAGTGGGAAAGGTTAGTGAGAGTTGCGTATTTAATGTTTCGTCTATCATAAGTGGATGCGAATTACCTGTGACGAGTAGGGTTAAATGTAAAATGGCGACTGCTAGAATTATCTTCATTTTCCTTTCATATA
The DNA here is from genome assembly GCA_036926295.1 of Pachydiplax longipennis. Classification (NCBI taxonomy): domain Eukaryota; kingdom Metazoa; phylum Arthropoda; class Insecta; order Odonata; family Libellulidae; genus Pachydiplax; species Pachydiplax longipennis. The sequence goes on along the minus strand of JAVFKF010000009.1, from coordinate 36,466,269 downwards.
ACTGATTTCGAATTAAAAGGATGAGAAGATCACGCACCCAACTTTTGGCGTGATAGTGCCGCACCTGTTTCGAAGTATAAATTTATTTCGTTATTTAAACATATGCATGGAAGAAATTATTTTTTTTAATTAAATTATTAAAAATTATTATTTTTAATTATATCATCATCATGTAAGGAAACGATCGATATTATTTGGTAAATATTAAAAAGTATTCTATCGTTTAATGCGTCGTAACTTACATTTTATAAGTTCACTAGCTGAATCGCCCGTTGATTTTCAACGGGGAAAATAGATGTAGGATTAAATTAGTAATGCTATTTGTGTAGAAGCGAAATTATACTCTCCGAAGATTTTAGAAGCTAATATAGGGGGTCAAGACACTCCGACCCTTCATCCGTTTTCATATAGGTATGCATTTATGCTTTCTTTCTATGAAAATGAACCATGAACGATATCTAAAATTTTTGGATATTAAATACTTAAAATTATAACTCTAGGATTATATTTGTATGCATTTAATATTATTGATATTATGATTTCAGTTGCTTTTATACGAATGCAGAAGATAAAGGAGCTTTAAAGACCCAAATAGGTCTCCAGCAAACCTTTACGAATAGATTTCAATGCAGCTGTTTCCTATTACTCCCCCATAATTCCACAGATACTGTATATTACTTATTAGACATTATTTAAATCCAGTGGGGTTTAAATCTCCTGGAGAAGAACATCGTATTATTTCGGAAACTTGAAAGTGCTGAGACGTACATAATTCACATATGCTATCATCATACCAGGATACGGTTATCAATTACTTGGAAATCGTTGCAAGAAAACATTATTGAGCTCGACTCCATGTCTTGAGAAGATATACCTAAAGAGAAATGCAATACATGGTCTGTAGTCGAACCCATACAAATTTCGATAGATATCATTGCATGTTACGGGAGCGTATCCTCTAACTTTCTAGTGCAGAAATAAAATAGAGAAGAGTATCTAATAGTTCAGTTTATCCCGTATACAACGCCATAAACGAATACAAAAACACTAAAGCATGCCGAAAAACACACCGTAACCTGTATCACTGTTCGTTTCGATATACCTCACTGGTATCGATTTATATCGATATCTACACATCTAGTAACGAAACTATGGAAAAATACAAATTTTCACTCGATTTTTTTTTACCAAATGGTGCATTTGAATTCACAGATATATTTTTTAGCAAGAAGCGGAATTTAAAATGGTGTGCAATTTATATGTTCTGATGAAGTGTGAGGGGATAAAAGCGCTGGTCACCAAAAAAAGGATGTGTAGAAATAATATATAAGGATTGTGAAGTGTTAAATACTTATTAACATTTTCAACATTGAATAGTACGAATAACGCTGCCACCCTTGCGGCAGTAATTAGTAAATAAATAAATAGGCATGCTTGAGCTGCGCAGTACTTTAATGATGCCTTTAACCTTTGATCTGCGATGTATAGAGATAATGTTTCAAAATCACACATATTAAAGTGATAAAAGTGTGCCATTCTCGATAGACTTTTTGGAACAGGTCCATAGATATTATAAGTTATTTTTTTTATTCGTAAGGTAAGGTAGGTACATATATTTCTTAAGCCTACATTCAAAGGTATTTTTCGTTGCATTTCGGCTTTAGAACTATTCACATTCTCTTCTTCTCACTCACGCACTATTTCAGTCATTTTGTCTCCATCAGTCCTTTCTGACGTTTTCCAAACCAACGCTAAACAAATCTTTCATTCTGATCTTGTAGCCCATTTTTTAATCGTCTCTAAAACTCATTAAACAGTCGTTTCACATAAATCGCGGTGTGTTATTTTTAATATCAAAATCATAGCGTTGATCGTATATTTATGAGTTACGCCATAGAAACTGATTGGTTTCGAAAATCACAAAATGGGTATTTAAATCTGGAACCTAGTGTATAACGAGAAATTTCTACTCTGGGAAAGGTAAATTCTATAACATGTTTAAAAACCGTACAGACCACTCAATAACCTTCATTTCCATTCTTTTGTATTGATTCCTTCTCTTAGAGTAATATTATCATTGAAACTATTTTATTTCATGACGGGGTAACTCGGGTCTTAATTGCGAAGAGCGTTTACCATACTATCGGTTGAAGAGAATTCTGTTCAATCAATTGTCAAATACGCACCACAAATTTGGCTTTCTAAGGAATCATGCCTTACACAGATTGCTGGATGAATTAATAATAGTATTATAATTTCCTTAGCTTCAAGTTTTTCAGCACAGTTCAGCGTATGAAAAGTCATAATTTCCTTCTTAGAATTGTTGACTCTTTATGTACATGATAAGAGTATTTGACCTTCTAAGTAAATCATAGTATATTATGCATAATACATTGCCTCCGTCGCCCATAGATACAGAAGCAATTTGTAATATCGCGTATATACTCCTTCGTCTTAAACGCTATTTACACAATTAACACTTAATGCTTAAGTTTGAATTATCAGCATTCTTGGCTTAATCGTATACAACGTGTTTATCTACTCGTTATCTATGATAGCAGAGGAAGAAAGAGCAAATAAATATCAACAAAAACTCACCAGTGACCAGATGGTCAGGTCCGTCTGCAGGAATAATCTGTACTGAATTTTCTTTCGCCAGAGTCTTATGATTACTCGGAATAGAGATTTCTCGTTGTGTTCTTGATGTCAAAGGCCATGTGAGATAAATTGTGACCGAGTAAAGATTGAATCAAATCGTTCATGATCTCCTTATTTTATTTGCTGATCTTTGGAATTACTGCTAGGATGTGCATAATTTTTGTCACATTTTTATGGAAAATAAAGAAATGTAGTGTTCCTGTCATCCTGAAAATGCGCTAGGACAACTGATTATAAACTCTATTACATACAGGGGTTCGTTAGAGTTGAATGGTGCACCACCAATCAAATTTTAACCCGAATTTAACCCGAATCAGAAATGAAATGGAAAAATTATTCGAACTGAAATTTTTGGAAATAAGAAATTTACGTTGTATCTTCGTGTTCTTCGGGGACCTTTTTCTTTGGTACCACTCGAAAAACTTATCCGAGTATTACCTTTCCTTGTATTTGTACTACTATGAGGAAATACAACACTAGATTTGTATTCTATGAGGAAAGAAAATGCTCATCATCAACCAAAATGAAAGTGTATTTTATCTCCTATATCTATCTACATCTACTTATACTTAGTACTTATATAAGAATTAAAAAATTTACTTAATAGTTAGTGGAAGTTAACTCTTTTGTTATATTTAAAATTTACCCAACAGTTCTAATTTTTTGTTGTTCCTAACAGTTCTTCATAGGGTTTGTTACAATTTAAGTCTGCTTATATCTGGCACGGCCATCCTATCATAAAATATGGTTTGAATTATAGGGTACTTTCTGACCCTCACATAGAGAAGATCCCTTCGATAGGGCTATGGAAGGTGATAATGCGGATCCGAAAGAACTTTAATACAAAGCAGTGTGCGAATCAACGGTGGGGAAGGGGGGAAATTCCCCGGCTCGTAAAACTGTTTCCCTGGCTGATGATAGTAATATTTTTCCCTGCCAGGGAAAATTGTTTCCACTCTCTCCTGCTTCTAACAACTATTGGTTACTTTTACAGTGTGCATCCAGTGTAGCGGTATTTCCATTCTACAAAAGTTTCATCAATTCAATTAAAGTGTAATTACAAAAATGTTTTCAAAATTGATTGAAAAACAAAAAAGCTATTCAGCATATTTCAAAATACCGCAAAGTACCAAAGAATTTTTTTAAATAGAAGACAATCGATTTTTTTTTAATTTTTTCCACAGATCATCTAATTAGTTATATTGAAGAGTATAAAAATTTCAAAATTGAAATTTTCTTTATAATGATAAAAATGTGTAGCAAAGAGGGGAAATCTCCTTAAATTGCAGTATTTCATTTGCACCTTTCATTATCCTAACTTAGGAGATATTTATTATTTTGTTATTGATATTTATTTTGATTGTAGAAGCAGATTAGCTAAATACTATACTCAACAAGAAGCTTGATTCGCACTATCATACAAAGAATGGTTTACTATCATGGGTAAGGAGAGAAATGACTCCGCAAAATTCCACCACTATCATGGGTTAAATGGTCTTAGATTGAGTCATTCGTAAAATACCCGTCTTACATTGTGTAGTGTTTAACAATCTTCCCCTTTAATTTTAACGTCGAAGATACCGATTTGTGCAGAATCTTCCATAAGAACTTTAAAATTATTGAACCCATGAGATATTATGCTCTCTTCCCGTTGTACGAGGTGTGTTCAAAAAGTAAGGTGATATAGCGCAAGATATATAATAATGCTAATCATTCTGGTGACACTGCATAAAATATAAATGAATGGAACATACATACAACATGTTAGGTTTTACTTATGGTCAATATGTATGCAATCTCATATGTATTAAAGGGAACGAAATGGTGCACCTCTATGTATGTAAAATTTAATAAATTATAGCAATTATTAATATGCTTATTGAATTGACGTTTTTGATATGATTTAAAAGCACATAAATGGTGTAGAATTTTATATATATATACATATATATATATAAAATTTTCCACTTGTAATATGAACTTCTGTGAATTACTATTACGACTCGCAGTAAATTAACCGGCGAAAGAGCATAATCGGTTCAACGACTCGTAATCGCAGATGGAAATGTCTTCTCCAAACGACCCCGATTCCAACCGGTTTTTTCGCTCCTTCGGATTTCCCTCAAAGGAAAGCCGATAGCCAAATAAATCAAGGTAATGATTTTGCTCCCACGCGGTGCAACTCACGCTTCTCAAATGCCGGATGTTTTATCTCAGTCATTAGTTCAATTATTGTCCATTTGGCTGAAAAATGAGATATTCTTAGTTCATACTTCACGGAGGCTGTTGGGATGTCGATGAAAAGAATCGTGGATGAATAATGGATTTTATGCATCCCAGATAAATAGCATCCTTTAAGATTTTAGCAAAAATATTCCTTAATTTGAGACTGGGTTCGGGCTGCATTTTCGCTATTTCTTTGTTATTTATTTGCAACTCGTTAAAAAGAACAATTCACCTGTGAAAATGATCATTCAGTTTAAAACAGTAAGCTGAATCACAACTCATTCTGGTGACGAATTTCTTGAACATTTTGATGTAAAACTCAAAAGTTTATTTACTTAAAAGCAGAATTTTCGCTAATTCTTGAAATCGATCGCCGTTTGTATGATACTTTTCATTCCAATATGAGGAACATTTTTATTGGTGGAACTCACTTCTCTTCGAAAGCAATAGATAGTGAACGCGAGCCTACCTTCGTCGACGTCTTCTGAAGAATGTAAACCAAAATTTCATGGGGAATTTTGATGAAAATCGTTGGTAACAATCAGTGGAGAGTACCTGATAGCTTTCAGCTATTGAAGTCGATATCATCCTTTGTACATGCACACGTACATCTATCTTCCTATTATCATTTTAATATGAATATTTAACGTCACGACACGTAATGAATATATGTAACTATTAGTTCTTTTTTGTTTCGTACGATATTTTTGGTACGTCTTCTTGTGTTTTAAAACCTACTTTTATATGATTTCACCACTAATCTTAGTTTTCCTATCTGTAGGTTTCGCAGTTTTTTCACACACCCCTATCTTGAGGGTGTTTTCCTGCATTTGAAATTTTTTCCTAAGCATTTAGCTTAGGTTTTTAAATCCACCAATTTGTCTTCTTCTCTGTTCTGTTTTTTCAAGCTATCTCTTTTTTTAAATTATACGACAAAGAGTTAGATGTAAGAAGAGACTATATAGGCTCAACATCGCCCTAAATAAAGTCCACTATTATTATTATCATTATTATTATTATCATCATTATTATTATTATTATAATTTTTTAAATAATAATAATAGATTCTTTATATCACTTTGTCACAAAATACAATAATAATATATTTTTTTCATTGTAAACTTTAAGGTTCCCCTGAGCCAGAAATTAATTATTTTTTAAATAATAAAAAATTAAATAATTAAATTTATTATTTTTTAAATAATAATAATACACACTTTAATTGCACATTTTTACAAATATTACAATGATGTGTACGATAGAGTATCAGTAATAATTTGAAAAGCAAAAGAATTATTAATTCAGAATTTATTTGACAATTTTGGTCCTCCTCCTACATTATTATTAAATCTAGTGTTATTTTCACCCCGCCTATCCTCATACCATCAAATCCCTTGCGGTTCACCATGACCGTGGGCAACAGAGCCGTCCTATACGAAGGAGATGCCGAAAAAGAATTCATCTCAACACAAAGGCAGCAACTGAGGTCCAGGAATGCGGCGATAAAAAAGGAGGAAGAGAAGATCGTAGTTGACCGGAATATGAGGTTGAGGATGAGTCTGGTCACGTGACAGCGCCAGCAGGTGCGCGGCAGGACCTCTGGGAGGTCCTCGTGAAAACGTTCTTAAGATTCTCGTGTAATACAAGTGGGTCGCGCGCCTAACGGAGGTCCGGTCATTTAGCGCCCGAGGGGTCTAGAGGATGAGGGGATTAACAGAGGGTTAGAGAAGGAAATGTTTAAGGTGAAGAAGATAAGCCAAGACAGAAAAACGAACTTAATTCCCAGGAAGCCTTTTAAAAGTATCCAAACTTAGGTCGAGATCATTATATATATACATGGGTGGTCTGAAAAGTTTTCGACATTTCGCCATTTCTCGTCATGTTTTCTGAAAATTTTCTGAAGATTTCTAAAAAATCTGGGGTGGGAAACTTTTCAGACCACCCTCGTATATGTGTGTATATATATATTGTATATCTTATATGCTAGAATACCCATCCTAGTTCTAGGGGAATGTTTATTTATTTGTTTAAATAATACTTTTTGCCCCGTACGAAAATTTCGCACGAAGTGTGTGGAACGAAATTTCGCCACCAAAAGTGTGTTAATGTACAGGCGTTTATAGGTTAGCATGCTTAATTTCAAGGTGAAGGTAACGATGATAATGTTAATTCGATGGGTGGAGTTCCTGAGGACTAATATAAACAACTTTGATGATGAATCTGTTTCCGGGAACAAAAAAATGACTGTGAAATCTCTATTATTCAAATAACTGAAAATCACCCGTTCGCCACCTTGGAAATAACTATAGAGGAAGAACGTTGGTTATGTCCATAGAGAATGTCTATTCTAATGTATGTATGTATATATTTATTTACATATATTAAAAGTGTATGTTTTTAGGTATGTTTTAGCGTTTGTTTATTCGTTTGTAGTGATTGGAGTGATTTTTTGAAATTTATTTGGGAGGGAAATAAAAGTATCAGTGTCTTTTCCTTATACCTCAGTTGTATCGAATGATATCGATACTTACACATCCAGGACGAAACTCCATGGGAAAATTCAAATTATTACTAGATTTTTTGTCCAAATGGTGCATTTTTCATTTGTTAGGTCATTTCTAGCAGGAAGCCGGAAAATTTTCCTTTAAAATGCTTTGTTTTTCATATGTTTTGATGGAGTGTGAAGGGATAAAAGCGCTGGTCATCGAAAACGGATGTTTAGAAATAATATTCAACGATTATTTGATTATTGTTTTCGTTCTTTCGTATTCGATAAATGTCGTCAGCTATTTTTTAAACAGTATACACGCTTTACATCTTTTTTTATTAATTAATTAATGGGTATGCAGGAATCATTCTATCCGCATTTTCTCTCAGCTGATGTTCCCCATGTATGGTTTAGAAGTCATCGATCAGAATTTTCCCGGAGGAAGAAGGAAAAGCCGCAGTATTTATTTCCAAGTATTTGTTTTAGAATAAATCTTGTGTTTGGTAATAGATTGTCTTTTTCTTGTTCCTTCATGGAATTCTACTACAAAGTTATGGTCCAAACATTGAATTCTATCAGAATTTTCCCTTTCAGAAAATAGAATTAGGTTAGATATTTTTGTTTCCTTCGTATGTAATTCACATTGTTTTGTGAATGTCGTTCGGTATTTATTGGTAACATCTAATGTACTATAACCGGCTGTTTAAACTTTAATATCCTTGTAATCGGAATTAAAGACCATCGGGTGATGGTGATGTTACTCCGTAACGAAACCTAGGTCGTTTGAATGAAAGACCTTTCGAATACATCGGTATTTTTCTTAAAGGCTGTTTTTCATCAACAGTTTTCGCTCTGGAGCATAACAAGGATGTCATTTATGTGGTTTGATGATTAAATAACCCGTCATCTCACTATCGTATCCATTCGTTTTGCACGACTTTATCAAAAGCTGGACAGTTAAGATTTCCCAACCATAATGTTCCTTCGCTCGGAACCCTCGGAACTCGTGGAGGTTGTTTATTAGATCGTATCATCGGAAATTATCGGGACTTCATATTTCACAAACAAAATTTCGCATATGCTCATATCGAAATGAATCCGGAATCTCCGGTGTGTGTAAATGATGATGCAAGTGATCTTTGTTGTTTTGTTCCTGTTTCTGCTTGTTTTCTTAATATTAATTAATATGCGATTTTTCCTCCATTACTGATTCTTTGTTTCCTTTACTCTCCTTAGACCTTTTTATTGAGTATTAAAAGGGATTTTTCATATTTATTTGTTATATGAATGGTATTTCATGGAAGGCTGTGGCTCTCGGATACCCAAGTGGGCGGTGCGTTCAATTTTGGTGAAGGCGGTCCCCGGTTCGGTTCCCGACGGGGGCCTATGTGCGAAATAACCTTAGCTGTCTAAACGCTAAAAAAAAACTGCTGCCCTTACTTCTATCAATCCTCTTGGAATCAGATTAATTAATGAAAAATTCACGAAGTGGACAAATAGTTCGAATCCATGAAAAAAATCACCTGGCTTGGGTCGTGTTTAAGTCGATAAGAAAGAATTCGGTCTGGAGTTTTAAAATCCGTAGTGCAGGGTTAAAAAACCTTTTTTCGGTAGACTACTATGTTTAATGAAAAAAGCGCATTTTAAATTATTATGTCAGATGGTAAAGTAGTGTGTTTATTATGTTAGGGATTAACGATTACATCAATGATAAGATGCCATTATTATGGAAGAAGATAGATGTCTAACGGAACCTTTGTTTACTTTTAACATCGAATTTTTTTCCGTGGCGCCGATCAGAATTTATGTATTCATTCCCAAGGACTACAAATAGGCACCAGGCCAAGTAGTAGTCATTCCTGTTGGGAAAGGGAAAAATAAAAAATAAAATACCCTACCCTGTATTCACCCTAGTCGGCAGGAAAACCCCCCAAAACCCTACTGAAGCCAATAAACAAGGATGGGCATGGTTGAACCGATTCCAATGTCTCTCCCACATCCACATTTTCAAACCGATTCTCTCACGCACCCCAGTTTCGCATCTAATTGCAATTAATTTCTGTATCCCCCAAAAACGGTGCGATCGGCTAGAATGAGAAGAAGTGTATGTAAATGAGGATCGCCAATCGCATTCCATTGGGAGGAGAGGGATGGGAGACTATCCTGTTTCTTTCTTCCGGGATTTTTAACAAGGAGGTGCGAACAGCTGAGTAGGGCAGAGGTTTAGTGGGAGTTAAAAAGACACCGGCGGATAATAGCTGAGAAAACAGGTCCTCTTGGGCCGAAAATTTCCAGTTCCAGCCCGGCTTGGGCACTTTACGCATGGGGTGGTGAACATATGATGCGCGAAAAAGTCATAAAGGAAAGAACGCCGAAGAATTTTCTTGCAAGCGAAAGAACGAAGTCGATACCCTTAAAACAGAGATTGCAAGTATTCACTTCTTAATCGAGGAATAGTAGAATGGAAAGGTTTACTTGGAGAAGTTCTCGAGCCTTTTCTTGCAATGTATTCGTTAATAGAATTAAAAAGGTTTTGTCATGTTATTGTCATTATTCTAACATTCTTTTACATTATGGTTTACTTGCAATGAATTTGCTAGTAAACCGCACTTAGCCAAAATGAAAGCTTTAGATTCAGCACAAATAACAGCTACTTAAGGCAATGCAAGTTAAAATAAAATGAGAAAATACATTAATATAAGGTATGGAAAGGGTGTAAGGCCCAGTAAAATTCACCCATTAACTAATTGATGGCCTTGAGTCGATGTGCTAATCATTTCAAAACATCAATGCTATCTAGCTGACATGGTCTTAGTTGACAGGAACTAAGGATTTGTAAGATAATACGAATAAAATTACAACATTTTACGCCACTATACATGCGTCTTAGAAGATATAATTTTATTAAATTTTATGCAGATTTAAGTAAACCTCTTGTAAACCCCCGACTCCGAAATCGCTATATCACGTATGCTATCGGTCCTTTCTTAACTGTTACCTCACGCAAAGAACATTCTCACCGTACCAGTTTCCCACTAACCTTCATTTAATTTTTACCACCACATGTGACGACCTTTTTATAATAGTTGTGAGAATTGCGGATATTTCGCGCTGGGATTATTTTCATCCGTCTTGTCATCCTCAGTTTCGTCTCTGGGTCAGTCTTTTCAAAACAAAACGGTAAATCATGCTTCACAGGTGACGTCACGGTCCCACAAAGATCATTAATGTGAATTCTCATTGATTTCTTTTAGGAAAGAATTTCTGACTTCGGCCTGACCATCTATTGTCGAGCCTAAGGATTAGTTATGTTTGTATTAATATGTGTGATAAAGAATTTGTGTCCGTCTGCGAAATTTTAGTATAGGGAAACTGGTATTGATTATTCGTTTGGTGAGCTATTGTAATAGATGTTTAGATCTCACAAGGAGGGTTTTTACCGTCTGCGGCGATTTAAGTGGTAAGACTTGGTTGGGATAGTTATAGAGTCAATATATAACATAGCTGCCAATTTTGCTTAAAATTTATCTTCATTTTTCGTGAAGGCTATCGCCGGTAAAACCTTACTTTGGGGGTGATTCGTCAATATTGACTCGATATCTATCTACCTAACCTAGTCTTACTATTTTAATCGCTGCTGACGGTAAAAACTTTCCCTGTCAGATCGAATAGGCATTGGGTATCTTGGAATAGTATCCATATCCAAAATATGGACAAACTGGAGCCCGATAGTAACACTTCCGCTACTTGGCTCAACATATACGTATCGGGCAGATATAGCAAACTTTAGTGTCGGGTCTTCAACGGGAATTTTGTATGCTTTCGGATCCCCGAATAACCTCGCAAATCAGCCTTATTTTCATTCTGTTTATGTCATCTGGAGACCCAAACCTCGTCTTTAAATTAGCCGACCTTCCGTTTCTTAGGAATGCAGATTATTTGGAAAAGAGGATGATCGTCGGAGAGGGAGTGAGTGAGGCAGGAAGAGACTTCACGTGACTGAAGCAGTAAATTTTTTATGGGTCCAGTATTTTCGGATAGCCGCTCGGATGCGTCCGACAGTGGTTTTTTCCCAGCCTAGAGTTACGGTACGGTTCTTGGGTTCGTTTACATTCGATCGCGAACCTCTCTTGCGTCGGTAGAAAGTGAGATTTCAAGCAGCAGAATATTTAGTTTAGTTTATTGCTTTCAAAAATAAATAAAATTTTACAAAAAAGGCTTAGAAAGCATTAGGTTGTCTCAAAAGGTAGTACCTGTGCGGAGGCAACCATCTTACAAAAGAGTGTACTATTTACTACTAAAATTAATAACTTTGCGAAAATTTTTTTCTGAGCTTTAACTTTGGCATAAATGTTTTACCATAGAAGTAGGCGAGAAAAAATTTTCATCGATTTTAAATAATAGAGGTCAATTTCTATCAGATTTCCCGTGGAATGGCCCGTGCATTCATGAGTTGCAAAAAAAGAACGTTAACTGATAGCACATGATTTGTAATTTGACGTATTGAAATACTAAAAAAACATGAAGCGAACGTAAAAGAAACATGTGTAATAAAGTTTAAGAAAAGAAACTGGTGGAACTTAGACTTGGAATTCCGTCATTCAAAAACCAAAACTTAGCTAGTCTAAAAAATTTGTTTGTGCACTTGGCACTTTTAACATCATTCGGTAACAAATTAAAAATTTTTGGCCCTAAATAAAAAACATTTCTTGAAAAATTTAAAATTTGGCTTACTTAAAAAAATTTTCTTTTTGTCAAATTAAATTGTTCATCTTCAGTGTCTCTCTCGAATGAGTCCCTTTACATTTTATTTATATCTTTTTTCGTGGAATATGCCTCCTCATTTGCTTAAATATGAGCATATTGCTCTAATGTTGTGCCTTTTTCGATCATTGATCATCATGCGTTCTAGTTTATATCTATATGTGATTCTTCCCAAATCACTGTAATCGTTGTGCAGCACTTTTAAAGTAGCAGTTCTCAATCGGAGTGCTGTAAGCTATTGATGTGACACTCAATACCCGAGAGTACTGTGTGCGTCTGATTTTACATCGTGCATTAGCCTTGTTTTCCGTGATATCTTGTCGTTTAACGGTATTAGGTTGTGATTGTCATTACATTATCCACCCTCCATATAACGTTCTATTCTTCATCAACTTGAAATCATGCTTTAACCAACAAATGAATCTAGTGTTCTGCGAAGTATGAGTTAATTTAAGAGTGCAATGTAAAATACAAAAGGTTGGGCAGCACTGCTTGAAAAGAAAGTTTCTATTAAGGAATGGGTAGAGTAAAAGATTGATCCACAGTAGCTGAATCAGATGATACCCCTCTTGCTACGCATCAAGCTGATTCGCACCATAATTCTATTCACAATCGCTTAAAAAGGTCGCATACGTTCGCATATAGCTGAATGGAAAATAGGTCTCCTTTTCTTTCGTGATCATGCAAAGTGTTATCTTGAATGACTAAGGTGACATGTTAAGCAACCGCGGAATCCTTTGTCTCGTATAAATCGTAAGATACCTTTTTATGCACCGATCGCTGTCAGAGTCTTGAGATTTCGTTACGAAAGTCCTGGTCTCATCTCTTTTAATTATTTTGTAATGAATTAAATTTTGTTACTGTGTTCAAAGATAGAGCTTAAGCCAAAGTGGGCTCATAATCAATTGGGGAATCCGGCCGTGATTTTGAAATTACCAGGAAACCATACTCAGGGTGTTCGCTGCGATTATTTTTGCAAACTATCATTTCGCCACAAAAATAGAGGTTTAAACTTTGTCTTGTATATTATAAAGCAGAAAGTTCAGATTCTATGGGTACTAAGTTTTTGCTTTACAGACATGACGTAATAATAAATAACATACTCTGAGGCTCATTTTTAGATTTACAAGAATTTTCTATGATATAAAAAATTTATTAGTTCAGATATAACCCTGGATCCTTGGGTGACTCGCTCAGTCATCTGGACTTGTTGTATTGGAAATATGTTTCCTATTTTTCACCATTCATAAGATCATAGATGTTTTACTTTTGTGACTGTATTAGGTCTCTAAGATGATGTGTGCTATTGATTTAAAGGCATCAAAAGCTTCCCCATTTATCTATGTTTACTACACAAACTCTTCTCTCCATTTTGAATTCTTCTCGATAGTAATTATGGCCACAGAATACTCTTACTTGGTTAGTTTTTCGTGTTTCTGTTAGGAACCTCAATTTTTCATCACCGGCTCTTTGGAAGTTTGTTTATGCTACGGTCCTTCTATCTGCATTCTTTCCTGCTGGCACACCACTATCTGTTTTCGAGGTTTGAACTCATTTTGGGTATCAGCCGTTGGAAGGTAACTTTAAGTTCGGGCAATAGTATAACAACGTGGCTCTCTCGTTCTCTTGTTGTGGAACTAACGGTTTGGCTGTTTTAGAGATCGGTTCGTTCATTCCGAGTGTCCTAACTTCTCCCCATCTTTTATACGAACGAGTCACATATACTATACATTATGTATTATCCCTCTCTCATTCGGTTCGATAATTACGTTTTCCAAAGAATTCAAAAATGTGATATTTTATGAAATAAGATTCGTAAGATTTCCTCATTTTTGAGTTTCATATCAACTGGAATACGTACTGGAATTTTATTAGTTTTTCTGAGATTTTACCCGTTCCATCATTTCGTTTAGTTCGTCTCGCAAAAAGTACGCTAGTCTTGCAGTAAGATATTTTTTGTAAGTACTAGAAAACTTACCTGCATGAATCTTAACCTCTAAATTTCAAGGTAATAAAAATTCATTATCTCCATGTCAGTAGTATACTTTTTCTCGCCCTGATGAATTTAAGATCAGTTAGTTAGTTCGTCCGCTGTTTGACAAGATGGCTACTGTTGCTATACAATTAGTTACATCTCCATAATTCTTTAATTTCTGTTGAAACTTAAATCATTGCATCCTTTGTGTTCGTTGATTGTTTCGTTATAAACACGTTATACTCCCCATTGTTAGTTTCCATTTACTTGCTTTTTATGAGGTTATGGATATTAACAATATAATGACCCGCTACAGTTATCAGAAACATCGGAACTTCACGATGGAAGCGATAGACATCGGTGGAAAGCATCGGAGATCCATCGGTGAATAAAAAAACAGTTTGTTGGATCGATGAATTTAAAAACGGATTTATGGACTTTTGATTCCATCGATGGATCCTTCTATGAATTCAAAAACGTGCTCAAACGTAAGCTACCTCGTTGATTTCGATTGTTTGTTTTCGTTGCTACGGGGAGTAAGCAGGGAAAATTAGAAGTTCGAGAAGTATCTTTTCGCAGTGAACGTGCTATACGAGGTGTGTCCAAAAATAAGGTGACTTTTTAAATTTCGCTGGCTACGTCCGTTCGATTTTCGATCTTTTTATGTCATGTTGGTACACTTATCCCGAACATCTGTACAAATTTTCAAGTGTATAGCATGTTTAGTTTGTTTTTGACAGATATAAAGGTTATACGTATTTTGAGGTGCTCGGCGATTTTCTGCTCTAAAAAAAATGGATCAAAGAATTTGCATCAAATTTTGTGTAAAAAATGGAATAAAGTGCTCCGAAACACTTCAAATGTTGACAGTGGCATACGGTGAGTCTACTCTGAGTAAGAAATATATAAAATTTAAAGTCGTAAATCCCGCTCACGCAACAGTCTATATCAGGGGAAGAGATACAGATGTCGCGGCAGTTCCGGTGGGCGTCCTTTACCCATGGAGAAGCGCATTAATCCCAATTTCTCCTCATCTCTCTCTATCATCGCTTCCCCTTTTCATCTCTCCGATCTCCTACATTTCCTCATTTCTAGTTTCGCTCATTCCCGGTCTAATTTTCCCTCGTCTACCCCCCCCTTCACGGACTGCAACACACCCTCACCATCGGCGCCAGACAACAGAAATAGAAGGAAAAAAATTATCGAAGGAATCTAGAGTCATTCTCCCTTCCTATGGGGGCTCTCGCTAGACTGGGCTCCCCCAGTGTCATTCCCTCCATTTGTCTCCTATCCCTTTGCTCTCTGTTTTGTTTCCGTGGGGTGCAGCTGAGTTATCGCCGTACTTCTAATCTCTCTCGAAGTTTTTAGTTCCCCGAAAATTCCTTTGATGTCTCTGCTTGCAGTTATTTATATGTCGCCGAGATGAATTTTACGTTGGTGATCGTTGGATTCGGGGTGTTTGTTGTACTATATGAGCGTTTTTCATTCGGCAATCTTTTCCGTTTGTTTGATGTTATAGAAGTATATGGAAGAGTAGAATAGGTTAATACGATATGGAGCATCATCCGGAAAAGAAGAACTAGATGGATTGGATACACCTTGAGGCACAATGGATTTGTTAGGAAAGTACTTGAAGGCAGAATAGAAGGAAGATCACCAAGAGGAAGACCAGGGGACGAATATACAAGCTAAATAAAGAGAGATATAGGAAAGGAGATATATCAGGATGTAGTACTGTTAGTAATAGAAAGAGAGGAATGGAGGATTCCAGTCAACCAATCTATGGATTCTATAATGATGATATATAACCTTCGATCGATTTATGTGCTGTCAGAATTTACCGACTCCTAGATGTTGATTTTGATTTGTAAGAGAAGGGAAGGCGTTTAATCCAAATTAATTCTCTCTCTTCGTTTAATTCAACAACCGATTCGGATTCGCCGCTCACTCTGGACTTCTGAATGAAAATTAACGTGGAACCGAACATATCGAATTGAATTTGGCTTGATTTGAGTGTAAATGAATTTTTATCTAAAATTAATAGTATATCGAATATCTAATTGAGCAGGATTATCCAATATTTTAATTTAGTCCAATAGTCTCTTTAAAGTCTCCTACTTCAAAGTTTGATAGTTAAATAAAAATAAAAAGTCTTAAGGATAGACGGGTCTGAAAAAAGTCTGAGGGACCGGAATATTCCTTGGGATTTTCCCTGGGTTCAAGCTCATATACCCAAAATTACCCGAACCCTTTTCCTAAAATATAAAGCGCTTGTTTTTTCTGCAACTTAATCTAAGAAATGAACCTGCACTCATTTTTAAGGTCATTTTATAAAAAAGCTTACGATTCACTATTAATTATTAATATTTTATATGATGAATAACATTATCTCCAGTCTCTTTATAGGAGATAAAGTGGCTCGCTGGATGTAAACCTTATGTTTTAGAGACTATATTTTCCGAAAACTTATTCGGAATGTATTATTTTTCTCTTGTCACCATTTAGAACTTCGCTACATAATTTATAAATACCGCCTTACTGTAAAGCTTCTTGCTTATTCGCTCCGATAGATAACTAACGATGATAACGATTCGTTCCCATAGATAACTGACGTATAGTACTTTTAGGGGACTGAAAGTGATTCTCTTTTATCAATTGCATCTCAACATCTTTCCCTCGTTCTGTCTTTTCATGCGACTCATTCCCGGTGATATTTACGTGATATTTCCGTGGTGTATAACAAAATTCTATTAACGAGTAAATACATGGAGTTAGCTGTAAAGAAGGTTTGTGCAAAATCATTGGTATGGAGCATTTTGTTATATGGATGTGAAAGTTGGACACTGAGGGAAAAAGAAAAAAAAGATGGATCGAAGCAGCAGAAATGTGGATATGGAGGAAGGTGACCGGAACAAAAATGGACAGAAAAGAAGACAAATGTAGAGGTATTAAGGGCAGCGAACGAGAAAAGAAAATTACTGGACGAAACAGACAGAAGAAAAATTAAGTTTATAGGACATTGTATGAGGCACAGTGTCCAACATTTTTGAAGGCAAAATCCTGGGAAAGAAAGGAAGGGGGTAGGCCAAGGAAGAATTATTTCGAAGATGTAGGAAAAAGAATGGAATATTCCGATCACAACAGGATTAAAAGAGCAGCTGAAGTGAGAGAGGAATGGTTGCATCTAAATGGCATTGCCTTTAGTTCGTGAATGAATGAATATTTCCCGATTTCGTCGAAAGAAACTGAGCCACTTAGAGAAGAACTTAGATGAAGACGTGAGGGGATTCCCTTCTATTTTCGGTACCCTCTGCGTCACTTTCTCACCCAAGCGGTACGAAATGGCTTACTTGCTTCATCGTTCTCAGTCAAAAAAGGAGTAGGGTAGACCGGGGCAAGTTTACACAGTTTTTTCCAAAATTATTTCTCTATTTTTAGTCTTCGCAGTTATTTACTCTTTTCATGCTGATTCATTGGTTGAACTTTTAGGTTCAGTTTGGTGCCTTTTATGCACTTTAAATTGTCATATATTCCTAATTTAATCGACTTTTTCTGTGATGTCACCTGTGTAAACTTGCCCCGGTAACGCGCAGAGTTGCACAGCGTCGGGGTGCGTTTACACGCCTCAAAAATGATAAGCTGTAAGCCCTGTTGCAAAGAAAATGCGACTAATTCGCTATAAACAGTAGTTAATTCAAAAGGCACGTAAAAAGTAAAACTGAAATGAAATACAAAAAAACGGTGCCTCTCCTGACTCGACCAGATGCGTTCTGATCAACGATATGTTGTTAACTATAGACATTGTGTTACTCTACCTTGGTCTACCCTACTGAGATTAAATGAGTAATGAGAGCTTTCTAAAAAAGGTTATCAGCCAAATAATTCTCCTCTCACCTTTGATGGTGGACTTTCATCTGTAAAGAGTAGATTAAGGAATGAAGTCGACAATCTGACAATAACATTGCAAGCATACCCAATGATAGTGTCTGTATTTCAAACAGGTTTTACAGATATTTGGTATAAAATTTGCTGACAAGGAGAGACCCTCACTTTTGTCCGGGGATTTTGATGAAACTTTTTGTGGTGGTGCATAAAGTAGAGTAATGAAATAGTGTAACGGCGTTTCTCTGAATGGGCCTTCGTTTCGCTGCAATAATTAATTGAAAATTGAAAATCTGAGTATAGGCAACCCCGCATTACACTCCCGTACTAGCCGAATCTGCAGGAAATAACACGTTTTTTACTAATATTTTTAACTTAATTTTCATTTTCGTTTTTAATTATTTTCCTTGTTACTTACTTATGGACTAAATAATAATAATAATAAATAGATTTAATCAACGGTCCCATTAAATAACCTTCGCCAGCGCTATTTCTTCATTTACAGTACTTAACGACGGCTATCCTAGGAGCACAAAAAGGACTTGCATTCGAACGATTTCGGATTTACTATTCAATAGAAAGCGACTGCCTTCTAATGTTTAATAATAATCACTAGGTGCCTCATAGTTGTTTGTTGAATAATAATCGTCTCCGACCACATACATGCAGATAAATCCCTAGCTAACGGGAAACTTTCCATAATTAATGTCTTACTCGACGTCACCTCTATTTTCTAGCAAAACTCAAGCCAACATATATCGAAGCCACTAGAATTTTGTGAAGGTAAACGTCTCTCTATTGGAAACGAATACTGATAGATATTTGGAAAGAAACTTACTTCCCCATGAGTGGTGCCGCAATGCCTATGCCTATTTACTTCTATTACCTAGCACTTCTTCCATTGGATATTCAAGTAAGGATGAAAGGAGTCCAGCAGCCTTCAGCGAACATTCTAAAGAGGATGCTACGGGCGCAGTTAAATATCTACTAGGTAAGCGTTAAGGTTGCTCTTCAGAATCATTTTTGCTCTAGAAAAATGTGCTCACATTCGATTTAAATTTATTATTGAACTTTAGGAGAAAATTTTTCTCTTGATTAAGCGAATTTTTAGTCAATATTTCCGCAAATAACATTTTCTTTTTCCATCTCATTGAATTTTGGATTTTTTACTCTTAATATTGACAAATAGTACAGTAAATACTGTTATTTCCAGAAACTTTAACGGCCATGAATGTCATTGATAATCTCGTGAACGTGGAAATATCCAAAAAGGCCCGTTTAATCGGCGAGAAAGTTGTGGAAAAATTCATGGAGATCATAGCTGAAAATATCTTCATTGAGGAGGAAGAGTTATTCCTTGAAAATGAAGACGCAGATGCAGAATTTGTGAATGAGAGCGATGAAGAACCAGAATCGGGAGACAGCAGCCCTCCTTCAATCGAAGGGAACAGTGATTCCTATGAACCATCTCCGAAATCTCCAAAGTATCTTCCTGTTCCGATAGATGCGAAAATTAAGGTCGTTAATCTTGCTAAGAAACACCCAAAATGGTCTGTAGCAACTTTAAAAATGAGAGGTTCACATTTATTACGACGCAAATCTCAGATTCCGGTGTGGAGTAAGGATATTATAAATGGTGGTACTCGATTTGATAAGATGCATATGATAAACAAATGCACATATGATAGATTTTGTGAAGCGAGAAAGAGATGTGAGCATGTTACCTCCAGAAGTCTCCAACAGTTAGCTTCACACTTTCCACTTTATCCGTGGGGTATCAGCATTTGTCGAATGAATTCAATTTCACTGCCTCAAAATCATGGCTGATCCGATTTAAAAAATAATTCAAAATACGACAAAGGAAGGTGACGAGTTACGTTTCACATAGAGATATTGTATTTCCAGAAAACACTATTAAGGCTGCGAAACTTTTCTGTAAACAGACGAATCACCTAATGAGAAACTATCAACTGGACTATGTGATCAATACAGATCAGTCGGGATGTGAATATAGAGTTGACGTGAAGAGAACATTAACGCACAAAGGGGAAAAAACTGTGCAGCTATCTATTGGAAGTATAATATATGGTCCTGGAATATTTTCCAGGATTTAATATTTTGACGTTTATATACCAGGAGTTCTATGTCGTGTATAACTATTGCATAGAATTTGAAAATTTTGTGATTTTGAATTGAAAGATACATAATTCTGTCATTTCTTCCGCCGAAGTTGGAAATTGTAAATCTAATATGAAATTAAAATCTCCTTAAATGTCTCAATTTTCTTGCTCCTTTTGTTGTAATTTATACCCAAAAACTTATTCATTATTGAAACTGATAAAATTTAAGAACGCAATCAACATTTCCTCTCCTGATAATTGAAGATGGATAAAAATTATTTGTATCATGCGTAGAAGTAAATGATAGCAAGAGAAGTCACTCTCCAGTCATAGGCATTGCGGCACCACTCATGGGGAAGTAAGTTTCTTTCCAAATATCTATCAGTATTCGTTTCCAATAGAGAGACGTTTACCTTCACAAAATTCTAGTGGCTTCGATATATGTTGGCTTGAGTTTTGCTAGAAAATAGAGGTGACGTCGAGTAAGACATTAATTATGGAAAGTTTCCCGTTAGCTAGGGATTTATCTGCATGTATGTGGTCGGAGACGATTATTATTCAACAAATAACTATGAGGCACCTAGTGATTATTATTAAACATTAGAACGCAGTCGCTTTCTATTGAATAGGAAATCCGAAATCGTTCGAATGCAAGTCCTTTTCGTGCTCCTAGGATAGCCGTCGTTAAGTACCGTAAATGAAGAAATAGCGCTGGCGAAGGTTATTTTATGGGACTGTTGATTAAATCTATTTATTATTATTATTATTTAGTCCATAAGTAAGTAACAAGGAAAATAATTAAAAACGAAAATGAAAATTAAGTTAAAAATATTAGTAAAAAAACGTGTTATTTCCTGCAGATTCGGCTAGTACGGGCGTGTAATGCGGGGTTGCCTATACTCAGATTTTCAATTTTCAATTAATTATTGCAGCGAAACTAAGGCCCATTCAGAGAAACGCCGTTACACTATTTCATTACTCTACTTTATGCACCACCACAAAAAGTTTCATCAAAATCCCCGGACAAAAGTGAGGGTCTCTCCTTGTGAGTTTCTTTTATATTGCGATGGACTTTTTAAAGCATATATGAATCAGTTGATTTTAAACTTGTGGGATTGCTGAAGATTGAAACTCATATCAAACAAGCAGCTAATTCCAGTATTTTTCTTTGTAAACCACGTCCTTTAAAATTTGCAGCCAGATTCAATTTGTCAAGCCGTTGGACGCGAAACAAGACTTATGTTTCTTCCTTTGCGATATTTGTCTTCCACCAAGATGACCACTATTTCCTCTTTATAAACGTAACTACAAAATCACATTAAGTGAGAAAATTTTGGACGAAGACATAACTGTCGCAAGATTAATGAAATAGTTTATACTCTTCGACAGATTGCTAGCATTATGGTTCATCTCCTAAGTATTAAGCTTCATCCATCCGTTTATGATACTTGTTGTGCTTGTGATATCCTGAAGTTTTCTGGATTCATCCGCATATCATTTGGATGCTAATCTTTTTACTGCGTATACCGGAGTCCTATCGTATGAAAATTTACTAAAGAAAACCTCGAATTCAGGCACTGTTGAATTTTTTATTTCAACCACACATGCTTAAGGAACCTCTCTGTGGAATTTTTTCTCTAACTTCTAAGAAACCGTTGATCACTACTACGTAATCAACTACATCCCAATTTTTCTTGCCGGTACTGACCTAGGCGAGGCTGCGTTCTATAGCGTGTCCACCACATCGAGAAGACTATCGGAGCAAACTGAACTCTTTCGGTTAAGCACCCTTATCTTATCTCGATTCGTTAACAAAGTCATCGATCTGTCTCCCATTTCCTCTTTCATGCTCTCTGACCTCACCGTGAAAGAGCGGGGAGACGGACGACATCCGGCCTTTCATAAAGAAGGGTTCTGTCCGGAAGGAGGTCCCTCACCAGCGACGAGGACAAATTTTGGCTGCGGACGCATGGTTTCTGTTTGATTTTTTTCTTTCGTCGTTCCCCGGCGTCACTTTGTCGTTCCTTCACGGTTGAGACTTATAGAAAGAAGCTTCCCCTATGTTTTTTTTCTATTTTCTTTTGGAAAGTTAATGGCCTTCCTTAAGCCATTGTGCGGGCAACCGCTCTTTTCGGGTGTGAGTCTGATCTAGAACGGACGATTTAAGTTTTTACTGCACCGCAAAATATACATAAATATACATAGCATCATCATCAGGAACATTCCACCTGAAGATTATGCTATTTATCGAAACCTGGTCGTGTGTATGTGTATGCTGTGATGTAGTAAAAAATAAAACATCTCATGTTTAAGATGGTGAAGCATGTAGATTCTGTCGTGGAATTGTACTGAGCTTTCATTTCTTCTTTAACAATTTCGTTGAATTCCACAAAGTTACGATTGAGCATATTAATTTTATTGAAATATCTATTCTACTATTCTTTATAATATGAAATACCTCCAAATAAAGGCAAAGACTATCACCGCTAAGGCTAATCTGTTGGATGTTTTGTATTAGAGGTGTGTAACCTTCTCAGTTGTAGGCCACATACTGATGCAACAACTATTCAACAAATCATGTTAAACCATCCAAAATTGCTTTCTAGATGGAGCTTGTTTAATTGTGACCGAATTGCGCATGTATGCTTTTCATTAACGAAGAATATATATTCTGCGGTAGTTGATTTTATGCTTTATACCTCCCTGAATTTACTAATCTTCGAACGGACTTATCCCGAAATCAACTCTTTGGAATTTGTAAGTTCATAACCCAATTCATAACCTTTCGCAGTCTGTATTTTGGCCAATAGGCCGTATATTAGACAATTCTGTGTATCTCGAATACCCTAATTTTCTTCGATAATGGTGTTAATTTAAAATTGATTTTTATTGTTAGTATTTAACTTATTATTAATTGATCTGTAATATATTTTGCTTTCTCGTTATACTCATGTGCCAATAACACATAAAACATGTCATTCTTTCGTATGAAATAAACTTAAGTATTAGGAAAACACTTATAAATTTTGTATGTAAAGGGTCGGGAATTATGTGAATCTTGGTATCTAGCTTCGAGTTTAAACGTGTATTTCTTTCTCTTTCCAGGTGAGTGATCCCGTCGTTTTCGATTCCTCTTCTTCGTGTGCGAGGTAAGCAGTTCTCCGCATAAGTTCCCGCAACATTCATTGAAATGTTTCAATAGCCCCGCTCTGTTTACTTCTTGACTGTAACCATCATCTGCTTGTAAAAAAATCGTCGAAAACCTAAGTATCTTACGAAAGATAGAGACTTTAGTGTTACTGCAGTTCTCATAGTTGGACTTCATTTCATTTCACATACATCCAGGAAATCTTTCGTTAATATATAAGTATGATCCACTCGTAAATCTTAGAGTACCCGCTCGTTATTCAAACATCCGCTGTAGCATACTCATTGCGGTTGTGATTGGAAAACGAAGATGAGTGATTTGGTCCCGTTCAGAAAGAATCCGCAAGAAAAGAGTTCATTTTGATTACATATTTTCCGGCTCATAAGAAGCATTGGTTTTTGAGACTCGCCTTAGTTTTGTAGAAAAAATATCATAGAAAAAATAAGAACCCTTCTATTACTTCTCGATACCATCACGATGGAACTACGAAGCATTCTTTTACCTACTAGTGAAAAGAAGTATATTTCAAGAGAATCTCAAGTAAATTTAGTGCGAATATCAAAGGTAAATGCTCGGAACAAAGCATCTAAAACGCATTGTCGGCAGCCTTTTAGCAAATCCTGACATCAATATAGATCGTATAAGACGCGGGAAGAATTTCATCGAGATAAGACCTCTTAATTGCCAGAAAATACGGTATTTAACTACAGCCTGCCAATGAGTTGAATATTTACGCAACTAGTGCCTTAGCGCAAGGTTTAATACTGATGAGGATTATGTTTTGGGTTAAATACGATTTATGTAGCCAGAGACTGTTTCATAGGTTGCGAGTTAATGATGATAACAGTGGTCTGCAATATTGTTTTAACTCTTGGAAATGTGCGTGCGAGCCCTACCCACCCCTGTACAAAACCGTAAAATACTCGACCATGAGAAAAAGGAACATTTGAGTCTTTTTCCTATGGGAAATTTTATATTTACATACGATAATGAGGACAAAATAGACGCTACAAGAAGTCGTTTTAAGGATTCATTCTTTCCGCGAACAATGCGCGATGATAACAGGCCAAAAAGGAGCTCAATCGTTCGATGTTTACACCCCCTGCCACACGCCGAAAGGCGGCTTGCAGGGGGTATGTAGATGTAGATGTTTACATACTACTCCTGCTAGTTGCAAAAGGCAGGGGGTGCGAAAACACCGATATCACTATCTAACTCTAGCTGCTATTGTATTATCTACTACTACATGGAGGAAACGACCAGAAGTAGCTGTCGTACAGTCGGCTCCATTACGAATAAGGATGTTAATTATCCGGGATTAGTGGTCACGGAAGGTGTTTATAATCCTGTGCAAAGCGCAGTCCGGAATGAAGTCCCCCGTTGGAGCTCACCTGCCGGAGAATGCGGCTAACTTTGCCCCCGGCGGCTAATAACGGGCTTCCCGTATGCACTGCCTCCCATCTCCCTCCCGATATCATGAATGCGGTGACAAGGATGGGGATGATGCTGCAGCCGGATGTTCCGGGAATATAGCATTGGGCTCTTGAGTGACGGTTGAGGAAGTATTAAAGCGCCTATGGACGTAGGAATATCTTCGACTCCATCTTCATGTTAAGGTTTTGAGTTGTGTGATAGTGTTCTTTACCTTTTGGTAGGTTCATGTGCACCCACATTCCCTCTCCTTCAATTCCCGGTAACTTATCCCACCCCTTAATTTGTCTAACAACTTCTGTCTTTGTCCTCCCCTCTGTCTTTTCCCTAGCATTCTTCCCTCGATCGCTTTCTTCAACAATCCATCTCCTCTCAATATTTGACCCACTCATTTCTTTTGTCGATTTTTAATTACTTCAATTATTACTCTTTTCTCCCCAACCATCTCTAGCACCTCCTCGTTCATTTTTCTGTCGACCCAGCTTACTTTCTCGATTCTACGCCATAGCCACATCTCAAAAGACTCTTTTTTTTTAAGGATCTCAAAAACATCTCTATTCTTTTCATATCCTCTTTTCTTAACGTCCACGTTTCACATCCATACAATATTACACTCCACACCATGGATTTTTCTAATCTTTTCCTGATTCCTTAATCAAGGCCCTTCGTCATCAGTTCTCTTCGCTTCATGAATGCTTCTTTCGCTCTTGCTCAACAGAGATTAGAAAAAGGATAGCATTAGCGAAAGGTTCTGAGTAGAAAAACGGTATTCTATGAAAGTCAACATTCCTTTATATCGATTCTTATTCTGTGGAATCCAATGAAGTCGAACCCGATCTAATATCGATAATAACGGCGCTCTGGAGTTGCTTCGATTGATTTTTAATGTAGTCGGATAAAATTAATCGATTGTCACTTTTGACAAATTTGAGGGCGTCATTGATCATATATTAATTAACGCTTTTCTTATCCCCGGAGCAGTATTTGAATAGATTTGTTAATTATATAACCTGAGTAGCTTCATTCGGTATATCCTCGTGTTTTGTTCAAATTTTTGTATGAAATAATTATATTTAGTAAATTTAATTTTCGGAAAGTCGGGTTGGATATGGAATCTAAGATTTCTTTGAAGACTTACTATTACATTAGTACTATCCTTCTAAATTTTCGGATACTTAATTGGAAGAGTCTTCAAGAAGAAAGCCACCTCGAGTTGCATGAACAATTTTTGCTCCCAGCAATCAAAAGATTCGTTCACGAGTAATTTCCATTCATCACCGAAAAAATTTAATCGCGAAAAATTTTGGATAATTTTTTTCGGATATTTTAGGAAGTGGGAGATCCGGGTTCGAGTCCCGACTGCGGCGGACTTTTTCTCCTTCGTTTCTATATCTAAAATATGTATTTCTATATCTAAATATGTTTAACTTTATGTCTTTAGAAAGCTCCATATCTATAAAGTCACCTGTAAAGGACGGAGTATTGCATAGAGTTAATAACACCTTTGCCGATTCTCAGCTTTCCGTTTGATTACAAATCTGTTGCAAGCAAATGTCATGGACTGGATAGCATTTTCCCTTTATTTTTGCCTGGAAGAAAGATCTCTCGGAAACGGACACACCCTAAGCATATCTAAGAGCGGGTAGTTTCTATTTCTCACGCCTCTGGAAAGGCATTCGCCCATGCCTAAGGCTAGTATGCAAAACTCTATCCGAGAGGCGTTCAAAACTTTCCGCCGATTTTTCTAACCGACAGGTTGAAGTCCCTGAGAAAGTTTACCCGGAGGAAGACCTGATTTTTTTGCAAATGTTTGTAAAGCATATATCAGTGCCATTCCATGATGATTTTTTTTTCCCAAGTTTATTTCATCTGACTCTATTTCTGCTCAGTATAGCAACTCATTTGTTTTTTTTTTAGGCTGACAATTGTGAGATAAAAATGGTATAGGAGAAATCAATATTACTTGTAACCTTGGTCTTAGTGTTTGTTTTTCGTTAGTTAATTGTATGTATATGTACTTCTATTCTAAAAAGGATTTATTGAAATTTGACCTTATAGATTGAAAATTCTATGATGAAGATGGTTAAATATGGAACTAATCTTTACGTTGTATTAAAGTATGATTTACGTTGTGTGACGGAGCTTGATTGAACAAGTGGTGAGAGCCACCTGGTCAGAAAGACTAATTTTAACGAACATTTGAATAAATGAATAGGAGTATTTGTCTCAAAATTTATCGTATGCCATTTTTAAATAACATAGTTCCACCCAGGCTGCTCATCAAGCTAACTTTACATTACATCCAGAATGATCAGGTAAAAGTTGACATCATTCTTGGGGATAAATGTGGTAGACCGAATAATTCAACTGAATATTATCTGAAGTTGCTCTGTACGGTATGTCGATTCATTTATTGTAGTGATTCAGAAGTATACATTCAGTTTTCATTCATTTTGCTTCTATATTCACATTCATATGTCCTCTCTGTTACCTTTCCCCACGTTTTAAAATATTTCAGTTTCGATAAACGAGTTAATGAAATCGGTCTATCTTTCATTTGTGCTAAACTGAATCTACAAACTTCTATAGAAATAAAGAAATAGCTCAAACTCGTTAGCATAATAGCTCAAACTTTACTCGTTAGCATTACGACTCAAAAATATGGGAATTGTTTTAAATAATTTTGGAATTCGGTTAATTCTTGATGTTTGATTACGTTTTAATGCCGCTGAAAATTCGCAGATATCACATTTAATAAATAAAGTAGTTGTAAAAGAATTGTTTTCTAATATTTAGTATAATTTATCGCCATATACATAATAAGTCGCCGGCTGCTTTGCAACTCTTTAATGATTGAAAGAATTGGACCCCCTGTGATCATGAAAGCATTGCTTTCGAAATGCGCATTTAGGGAATTCTGAGTAACTGGTTGCCGCCGGACGATTATCCTCTTCCGGAGAATTGCCCTGGACGGTGGCCGCTGCCGGCGATTGGAGAAACCTTTGTCTCTTATTCTTTAACGATTGCTGTAGAGCTCCCTACCACTTTACCTAAGAGCCATTAATCGACAAGATCTCTTTCGCTTGATTATCAGTGTTGGATCCCGCTTGCTTGAGTCCTCCTTTTCACTTTATAAACCACGGATAAAAAATTATTTAAGTCACGTAACGGATCTTTATTCACAAATAGTCGAGATCCTTTCACTTGGAAGACCTACTTGAGGCGGTGCCACTTATTTTGTTCGATATCTCTGTTCCGTAGGAGTCTTTCACCTTTCCAATCTTTTTTCTCTGAGACCGGTAATGTCTCCCTCCAATCTGTGGGAATCCATCTTTCACACCGCCGAACAGTGGGCTAGAATCGGAAAAAGCTGATCAAAATACGAAAGTGGTCTTCGAACTTGGAAACTTCGCATGGCCATCCTTGAATAAATTCTGGATACAACTGTGGAAGTAATTTACGTTAGTTCGTGCGCATTGAAATTATACGAAGGGTGAAAATTGACCAAATTTCGCGATAAACGCCGATCTTCGATTTTTCGCGATATTCGACTTTAAGCCGGTGCTGAACCCATATGAAGAAACCATCAGCATAATTATAATACTATAGTATAAACCTACTCTTTATCCTTCATATGGTTGATCTTAATGATCACATTTGAATATTTGCACACCTTAGATAACAAAATGGCGGACCATTATTTTAGAGCAAATTTTTGCCTAGGGCAAGGAAATTGTAAAATTTACATCTATGGATACGGGCTAATTTATACCACGCTATTCTATGATGCTTCCTGAAAAGGAATCTGAAGTAATTTTTTGCGGCCGTTTGCGCTGCCGAATAATAAACCAACTTTTCTAAATCGCTGCTTAATACCGATTACATTTATTGAGGAGCTTATCCGGCTTGAGGACTCCAGCGTTAGAGTAATAAAGATAAGCCAGCGGTGAAAATCTACTCTAATTCATACAAGAAGATCTTTAACGGCTCTGTGGTTATTTTTCTTTATGGTTTCATATTTTCATGCGATTTATTTTGCCTGTGTTGTTGAGAATTAATTTTTAATGTTTTTTATTATTATTTTATGTAATTCTTTAAATTTTTAGTATTAATTTTTATATAATTTTCCAATTTTCTTCTTCCTATTATCATATTAACTATTATCATAACGACACTGAATGTATACATGTAACTTTTTGTTCTACTTTGTTTTTTTATACTTTTGGTATGTCTTCTTGTGTTTTATAAGCTGTTTTTATGTGTTTTCCCTAATCTTAGCTTTTCGATCTGTAGGTTTCGCAGGTTTTTCACACCCCCCTTCTTGAGGGTGTTTTCCCGCAGTGGAAATTTTTTCCTAAGCCCTTAGCTTAGGTTTTTAAATCCACAAATTAGTCTTCTTCTCTGTTCTGTTTTTTCAAGCTATCTCTTTTTTAATCTTATATGACGAAGGGTTAGATGTAAGAGGAGACTTTATAGTCTCAATCTCGCCCTAAATAAAGTCTTATTATTATTATTATATCAGATCATCATGCGCTAAGAAGAAATAGAGACTAGAACCACTCGACTCAAGAATAATGTTTTCCACTAAATATGCGCGAAAGTAATGGATGAGGGAAGTATAGTCTTGGTACATAGAATGACAATTTATCTTTTATTTGATGAACTTTTTTATGAGATTTTGACGTACATGTCATGCACCCCCTGCCACACGACGAAAGACGGCTTGCAAGAAAAAATTTAGTTGTAGATTATTTTTATTCGTCGTACGTGACGAAGAGTAACTCCAAATTTTCTATGTCTATTTATGTCCAAATAGGGTCTATTCGAACCTATTTGGACATAAATATGTTAGGTAGAAAATTTGGAGGTACTCCTCGTATATATGTGATAAAACACTTGTATGCAGACTTTCACTTCGAAGCTGAATAACACAATGATTTTAACCTCTGACATCCAATTTCTCAGCTGCGTTTTATACTTCAAGATCACCTAGTCCTGCTTTTTCACCATCATTCAAGGTTACCAACTAACATTATCAAGATTTCATCTTGACTCCTGGAAATGTAACGGATATTTCTGAAGACCTTCTTTTCGTCATGAGTCACCAAAGTGGTTGTTTTGCTAATGGTCTTTGGTCTTGCAAAGAAAGGGTCGAGGGGTCCCAATTTCTCTTTCTTAAAAGGGGTTAGAGAGATCGTACTCGTCACTTTTCTTAGGGCTCGTGTTAATTGCCTCTTTTCTCAGGAATCCTACGTGAGTGAATGGATGCTTTTGCCGAAAGTGTGATGGTTAATTTTCTCTCTCCGTGCGATTCTCTTAAATTCGTTGAATACCGAATTCACTCAATAATTGAATGCATTTTTAATTGTATTTTACCTTCTAGAGTGTATTTTTTAATGTTTTTTATGATGTTTCATTACTTAAGACTGAGTCAGTTGCTCTCCCCTACCCAGTGAATTTGAATAAATAGTGAACTCTAAAGTGTTTAATTGGAAAACCATGGATAAGACCCCGAGTCAGGAGCCATGATCAGAATTTCCGACAGTATCCGGTTCGTCTGTGGCTGCTCTCTGTAATGGTTGAACTCATATTCGGTAAAACCGGGAACATTTGCATTGAACCGGAGCGAATGCCGGAACAGAGATAACTACGGTACGATTCCGTGATGTGTAATCATTTGTACAGTTTTTTCCAACAATGCTCGCTATTCTTTATCATCATGGTCTTCAACCCCATAGCCACCTCATCGCTTCCATGAGTTTGATGCCCTTTTTTCTTGATAACCCCGTCTTAATCTGGCTGATGAGATGCCATCTCCCCAGGGGATGTATTCCCTCTCAAAGGTGCAAATCTCGGGCATCTACGAATGTTGCTTTCGTTGCCGCTAACGCAGAAGTGGGACGCGCAAAACTCGTCATGCCGGAGTTCCTACTATCAAGAATTTCAAGCGAATGGATTTAAATACTCAGAATTGGAAAAAAAGTGGCATCCGTTTCCGATGCGAGATGTTGGCTATCCTCATAGAGAACCGGTCCGACCAGGTGAAGATGCAGACGGACGGACGTACTTTACTGTCTCATTGAGCCCAATATTGTCGAGATCCCATGCTTCTGTGAATACGAATCCCTTAACGATAGCCAATCTTCTTCTTTAGTTATCAACCTTCTGGTAGGTTGGCAGCAGCTTGCCAGCAATGTCTCAGTTGTGCTTTTTCTTTCATTTCTTTATTTTTATATTCCACATCTTCGATAATTTGTCTAATGTACGATAGCCTTGGCCTTCCCCTATGCTTCTTTCCTTTAACATAACCTTTTATTACTAGTATTTCTATACTTTCATGCCTCATTATATGGCCAAGCAGCACATCTCTTATTTTTTAGGCTTTTCCATGGCTTCCTTTCCATTCCTACTTCCCTCAAAACTTCCTCATTTGTCATTCTATCATCTTATTTTCATCATTTTTCTATAGCACCAAAATTCAAATTACTCCATTCTTTTCTTCTCCTTTGAACCAACTGTCCAAGCTTCGCTTCCATACAAGAGCACACTCCACACAAAACATTGAAGCAATCTTATCCGTGTTTGGAGTGATATTGCATTAGATGTCAATAGATTTTTCTTTAATAGAAAGCCTTTTTTGCTTGACCAATTCAAGCTACTATATCTCCTTTACTCCTTCCATCATTTGTAATTTTACCTGCTAAGTAGTTAAATTCCTTTATATCTTATAGCTCTTGTCCATGAGATAGCCAATGCAAGCTGGTAATTACCGAAAAAGGGGTCACAAAATCTCAGAACGGTGTTGGAGCATCAGTTCCTGCAGTTCCGCTCTTGAATCGAAAATAACAGCTGGAGCTTAAATCGCTAATAACTACCTTTTAGGCGAAATCTGCTTCGGGAATGCGATATGGGAATTCCTCTAATGGGAAACTGCTCTTCCCCGTGAAGTGGGCGTAACTCCCGCTAACAACCTCTTAGGCGGATTTCCTTTCTTCCCAAAAGTGTAAGTAATTGCCCCAATTCTGGCAACTCCCTAATTTAACACGCGTCAATGGGCCTAGGTCCTCGGTTATTTTTCCGCCGTGAGAAGAGAAATTCTTTAAACGTCTCAGTAAAGTATGTCATTGTCATATGCCGAATGCGGTAAAATTCCAAGGTAGAACGATGGGAATACGCTTGTAAAAAGAAATGAGGATTCTTTTAATAGAAGGGCGAATCTAGAAACCTGCTAAATGATAGGGTATTTAAGGCAGTTTCCTTTTGAACTCACAGCCAATTAACTTTTAAAATGTCATTTTGTCGCGATAAATTAGTTGATGTACGAGTATGGTGATTGGGAAAAACTTGCCAGTCCGATTCTAATTCATGTTTTTCGTTACTTCCTATGCAAATTGCCTGGAAATTTATTATTTTTCGTTGGCTAGAATTACTACTACGAACTCATCAGTGGGGACAATCAACCTTCGTCCTCTGACATTGATTCCTTGTAAAAAATGCACTAGCCACTCCGGTATTACACTTCAAGGCAGGATGAATGACAGTATTCGATATAGGCATATAGGAAGCATCTTTTTTCAAATTGTCTATAAAAATTACCCCTCATAATCTTCTATGCACCGGTCCAGCCTTTATTTACCGTTTTGCTCGTTTCTGCAATATCGAAAGAGGTGCTATCGAGATATCGAACGACCTTGATAGATTGGAACAGGTGATCTAAGGGTTAGATGTAAGAGAAGACGTTATAGTCTCAATCTCGCCCTAAATAAAGTCCTTTATTATTATTATTATTATTAAGTTTATTATTATTTATATTATTATTATTACTAAGTTTATATCTGTTCTTGTGATTTTATATATAATGCTTTCGATAGTCTTGTGGACTACATACTTGGTATATGTTCTATGTTTATTACGAATCATTCTATAATTGCTGAATTTGATATTGATTTTCATTTTACAATCATTGCAATAGTTAAGTAGATGTAGTATTTACAATTTTAGAATCATAAGTAGTATTTTGTGATTGTTTTTGTAAACTTAATGCTTTATTTTGTTAGAAACGTTTGAGGTTGTTTTTAATTTTCATCATTAATTTATGAAATACTCCAAATCTTAAATTTTAAATAATCTGTAATCTTATGCTTGTGGTTATTTAACCTGACACCTCCTGATGAGCCCACATGTGGCTCAGGAGGACCATAAAGATGAATATATAAAATCCTGTATCTGAAACTAAAATGTTACTGTAATTTAATTTGTGAGCCGTTCACAGGTAGGGATATTATATACATTGTATTACTGTATTGCTATTGTAATTATTAAAGTAAGATTATTATTATTATCTTAAAAAAGAAAACCTAAAAACAAGAATTTAAAAATTAAACCGAATTCTAACTTAAGTTAAAATTTTTTCATGAGTTTTTCGTACTGAAATCAGGGTGCGTCTTGCATTCCGTAAAATACAGTAGTCCAGCAAGATAACCGTTCATAAATATTGCACAGTAATCTAATACTGTATCTGAGCTGATCCGCGTAATTCGTTCTGAAATGTCCTCCGTTAATCGCAGTATGATTTCCCATTAGGTGCCAAAGTAATTTGTAACTGACACAGCTTAAATTCAATTCAAGAAAAACATGCGTTGCTGCAAGATTCGCTTTATTATTGCAATCAATTTTTCTACATTGCGGAAGATCCGCGACTCAACCAAAGTGCTGATTTTGGGATACCTTGGTTGAAGTATTTGTTCTCCATAAATTTAGCGAATTTATACCAAGGAAATGTACTCACTGAGAAATTAATCTGAAATCATACATATATCTTACTACTAACCTGTTGTTTAGTTTCAAATACAACTATAGAAAATTTCGTGTATTAAAACACGTATTTATTCGAAAATTATTGTCCTTTTGCTCAGGTTGATGTTTGATCAAAAATATTTAAATCGAATACCAGAGTTAAGGCTCAAAATTAAAAGTAGAATAACTATACATTCGTCGTATGAAGTTACCTCATCTTTATCTCTCATGAATCGAATCTCTTTAATCTTGAATTGCTCAAAGGCCAATGCGACTATATCAACCAAAACATAGTTAATTACTGTTTACATAACTCTTATTCTACATAAACGCAAACACTCGTATGACCTCTGTGGCGGTTTCTTTTGCACTGTAGAAAACATCGGAGTTCAAGGATCTGCGAATCAACCGATTTCTCTTTTCGAAATCAGCGTTATTCGTC
Source organism: Pachydiplax longipennis (assembly GCA_036926295.1). Lineage (NCBI taxonomy): Eukaryota > Metazoa > Arthropoda > Insecta > Odonata > Libellulidae > Pachydiplax > Pachydiplax longipennis. Next base: position 36,432,339 of record JAVFKF010000009.1, on the reverse strand, counting down.
TGCAAGCCTGAGGAGTGAAGGTCGATTCATCGTCAAGGAATTTCCTGCGGAAAACTTTGATAATTATCGAGCAAGGAGGAAAAATGTCCTGTGAGATCAGGGTGAGCTTAGATGGCATATCCCCCGATAGCGGCAACTGAGGGTCATTGGGTCACTAGGAGACCGAGGATCGTATGGTATACCCGAGTCTAGACCGCAAACCGCTGGTGACCTATCTTTGACCTCTTTCTCTTGGGTGTTTACTTACGAAGCTATCGGCTCCCTTGGTAAATCCCTGGAAACGAAATGAACGAAATCTATGACGTTTTATCATGTTTTGCGGATAGTTTTGCCACCTACACTTTTATAAAATCCGGGAGATATCTCTAGGTGATGAACTTATAGAAAACTTCCCCCTTGACAACTTGAGAAACGCCTACGTCAACGACAAAGACTGAAATAAAATATTCTATACGAGGGTGGTCTGAAAAGTTTCCGACCTCAGATTTTTCAGAAATCTTCAGAAAACATGTCGAGAAATGGCGAAATGTCGGAAACTTTTCAGACCACCCATGTATGATTTCTTCGGAGCTTGATTCAAACGGTAGAAAGTATTAAAACATGGAAACCAAAAAGGAATCCTCCGTTTACTTTCATATGGAAATATTTTAAATGTACTTCGACAGCTAATTTCGCACATATGGGACTCAGCCGGGAATCGAATCCGAGACCATTCTCAGAAAAGGCGAACGCGCTACCCACATGACTGTCTGAAAGCCCCAAGTCATGTGATATATTGAGATTCGTTTCCTTAATTCCCATTTTATTTCCCTAATATCCTATATTGTAAGATACTATAGCAGCTCAATGGAGTTTTGACGTAACTGTGGTGATTGTTATCATAAAACCTTATGGTAACGGTTATCAGTGACCTTTCAGTGCCGTAATTTCTTCAGAGTACGTTTTATGGTTGTGTGATGAAGGCAAAAAGTAAGCAGTGATCATGCATGAACATCAAGCGAAATTTGAAACCTTCTTATGAATTTAATTGAATCCTAATTAGGGCAAAGGAAGAGTATATATTGCATTTTAGTAAATGATACGCATACATAATGAACTTAAAAGCCTCTCAGATCGTGTAATTCCTCATTACGACTAAATTCAACCTTTAGTAACAATATGAGCTGGTATATATAGTAAGTGACGTAAAATTCAGTGATATTACTATAGACTACTCAAGTATTCTTTTCAAGAGTATACTCATGAATACTAATGCCTTAATACGCAATTAAACTCTTGAAAAGAATAGTTGAGGATTGAGGAAATAATATGAGAATAAGCTTGTGTCTCTGAACGGAAATTCCTTCGGCAGAGTACTTTGAAGAAGGTAGGAAAATTCGTCTAAAAACTCGAAGCGCCGCTGAATTGTGTGAATGTAGCGATTTCCAAGAGATATTATTCATGAATCACAGCATAGTGATGAGTTCGATGATGAGTCACGTTTTTCTTCCGCGTTTATCCATACGTGCATGCCAGGTGTCTTTCGTCTTAATTCCATTCCTCCATTCATTCATTAGCGCCGAAGTCCCGCTATAACTTTTTTCGTCAGCAGCCAAACTGTAGGAAATTGTAAGTTATCTTGCTTTTCCCTTCGTATTTACTGTAATATAAGGTTATTCCCTTTTCGAACTAGTCAACATGCGGTAGAAAGCGACTAGCCGATTAAAACATTAAGCATTAGCATAATAGTAATGAGGTGTGATTTTTAGTATTGTTCCATTGGAATTAATTCGATTAAATTCTCATGTAAGTATGGGCCATTCCAAGGGAAATCGGACAGAAACTGACCTCTATTTTTTAAAATCGATGAAAATTTTTTAACTTGCGTACTTCTATTGTAAAACCTTTGTGTCAAGGTTTCAGCTCAGAAAATTTTTTTTTTTTGCAAAGTTATTAATTTTTAAAATTTCGAAATTTTTGCAAAAAACGGCGAACAAGGGTCGTTTCTAAGGGCTATAACATTTTAATAAAACGTGTTACGGGAATTATGTTTTCCGTTTTGGATAGCGATTAAATGTATCTTTGAAGTTCTATCAATGAAAGTTTCAAATATTGTTTATAAATTTGTTTAAATTAGCGACAAATTATTTAATGCAACGTTTAACCACAATAGCCCCCAAAGAGCGGATTTTAAAATACACCATCAAATTTATCACTCTTTTTCCTGTGGAAAAACATTTTTTTTAAGTGGGACAGCAATAAAAACATATTGAAAAAATTAAATACATTGAGCGGTGCTCGTCGCGCGCGCGCCTCAGCCTCACGCTTTCTATGGCTACGCGCTCGCTTAGGTTCGTAGTAAGCCTACTGGTAGCTTCGTAGACAGATTTACTCTACACTTAAGCTTAATTACAAGTCGCAGCAAGTGTAATGGTATTCTATGACAATAAGTTATCACAAATAATTACAAATCTGAACTATACAAATTGGATATCCGATAGAATATCACAGTGTATTTCATATTATTTTTAATATACATATTATATGTATTCAAGGTAAGATATGTAGACAGGTTTCCTTTGGTTGCGTTTCTGATTCTTTTAAATTTCTGAAATGAAATTGATTCTGTTGGATAGAATGTTTGGATTCGCATTACTGGGTGTTAAATTATTTTATGCTTTCTGATCTCATGATCGAATATATTTAGTTTTATATTTTCGTATCATTTTTGAGCTTAAATTGGGTGATGCTTTTAAAATATTAGAAGCTGCTTGTAAATACCAGGTCGGATCGAGGTTCTGATTACTATAGTTAATATCTTCGAAAATAAAGAGTTCTGTCATAATTACCCGTACATAATAAATGGAATAAACATAAATGTAGTTTAAACAGTTTAATGCCTTGGGATAACTCATACTAATAATTTAAACTGGAGAACTCACATCCGAAAAATCTGCAGTAAAGCAAGAAAAAAGATCGGCTTCATAAAGCATATTGTCGGTAGATGCAATAGGAAGGTTAGAGAGTGATTCTATTTCTCCTTGGTCAGACCCCATCTTGAGTACGCGGCAAGTATATGGGATCCAGCGGATGAAATGGCTACCCGTGAACTCGAGAAAGTTCAGCACAAAGCGAAGATGCTCTCTGACGCAGGTTGAGAATCATTTAAAGAACGGAGATTAGAAGCTAGGTTGCGATTGCTTGACAGATTTAGAGAAAGCACGTTTGTAGATGACGTAGTTGATATTATGCGACCCCCCTGTTACTTCGGCCGATCCGATAATGAGAATAAAATAAGAGAAATATACGCGAGAATAGAAGTCCTTTTAAGGGATCATTCTTTCCACGAACAGTACGCGATAATAAAAGTCTAAAAGAGTATCCCATTCGTCTTTGTTTACATCCCCTGCTACACGCCGAAAGCCGGCTTGCAGGTATGCATTTATGTAGATGTAGATTACGTTTCTCTCATTTAAGGAAGCTTAAGGACGCCTTTGTTCTACTGAGGCCATTTGTTAGGGTTGTCTTGCAGGATATGCAATGCTTTAGGTACTGATTGGACCTTGAGTTGATGTGTTAGTCATCCGATAAACTCTCACTTTTGAAAGGAAGGAGCGCATTCTGTTTTGCCAGACTCCCATCTGGTAGTTGTCACTTTATCCTGGAAAATCATTTCTGGCCTGGATTCGTGCTTTGTCTCGTGGGCGTTGCAGCCGCCCCTTCACATGCTCCTAACAAAGGTTCTAAACATCTGCTCCATAGAATAGAGAAAATAGCGCCCCAATCCTTCTTAGGAATTCGCTGTAAGCTGCGATTGAAAGTTTGATAAGCCTCCGGGTGTGCCTGATCAGGATGCAGGAGATTTGGTTTTCAGGGTTGAGAAAATAATTTTGAAAGAAAAAGAAAACAGGAACACTTATCAATTGAGAATATTTCAAAGGTCTAATAACTTAGCACTTTCACAACAAATCACAGCACAAACGACACGTTTCATGTTGTTAATGATGCTTTGGCATCGAAACGTCGTGTGTACTGTGATTTGTTGTGGAAGTGCTAATAAGTTATTAAACCTTTGAAATAGTTTCAATTGAAAAGTGTTTCCTGTTTCCTTTCCCTTCGTCAAGACTTCCACAAAGATACTATATATACGAGTTTTTTTTACTCAGAGTAGACTCACCGTATGCCACTGTCAACATTTTAAGTGTTTCGGAGCACTTTATTCCATTTTTTACACAAAATTTGATGCAAATTCTTTGATCCATTTTTTTTAGAGCAGAAAATCGCCGAGCACACCAAAATACGTCTAACCTTTATATCTGTCAAAAACAAACTAAACATGCTATACACTTGAAAATTTGGACAGATGTTCGGGACAAGTGTACCAACATGACATAAAAAAATCGAAAATCGAACGGACGTAGCCCTCGAAATTTGAAAAGTCACCTTACTTTTTGAACACACCTAGTATATGAAAACGATTTTCTTAAAGTTTAAAATTTAGATGATACTGTCAGAATGTTACACGAAGTTTTCATACCCCCCTTCTTGTGGCTATCTACCTGCAGTGGAGATTTTTTCCAGAGTAAAATTCCAGAATTTTCCAGAATTCATTTTTTCCGAGAACAATACGCGAAAATAATCAACTAGGAAAATAGAGTCATGGTGATTGCACCCCCTGCCACACGCCGAAAGGCGGCTTGCAGGGTACATATGTAGATGTAGAGTACAAAACTTCTTTTCTACTTGATTTAGGTTTTTCAAATCCATACAGTAGTTTTTCCCTTCTTTTTTCTGTTCATTGATTTATTTTTCTCTATCCTTACCTTCATATAAATTGACTTAGGGTTAGATATAAGAGGAACTTAATATTCTCTATCACACCTTTAGTAAAGTCGTATTATAATTATTATTCGATAGAAAAGAGTGATAGGAAGAAAAAAGATCGACTAAACGTTTCCGTGTTTCGAATAATTGTGGGGGAAGATTTCTGACAGGATGTTGAGTAACTGTTCATTGCAGTCCGTTTTTTTCCGAGTAATCAATCTGAATGTAATTGGTATGTCGGTAATGGGGTAGCAGGGTCTTGGTCCATAACAATTATCTGTATTTCTTACGCAGCCAAAAATATGCGAACTCATGCATCATTTCATAAACTCTAAAGTAAAATAATTTCAGAAACACTCTTGAGCACAAATTTTTTCTACTAATTAGGATTTCCAGTGATTTTCCTAAATTATTGATGAATATTGACCACTTATTCGTACATACTGTCTTTCTTAGTATAATATTCGCAAATAAATTGATCCTTATTTTCTCATTAGTTCATAAGAAATATTTCTTTCTCTTGTTTGTGTGAAAACTGTAAACATTTGACAGTAGTGCTATATTTTAAAGAGAGTTTTTTTGAAGTTACCTTTCTTTCTACATCTACATAAATACCTTGCAAGCCGCCTTTCGGCGTATAACAGCGGGTGTAAACACCGATGTATTACTTTATGAAATGCGAAACACAAACAATATTATACAGAAAATGATATTTTTAACGAGTTTATACTTTTATTGAGTTTTAGAAAGTATAACGGTATACGAAAATGGAAGTTTTACTCTATGTTCATCAATTCAATGAAGATATTTACTCGGGTTTGTTCACGTAACCTTATGCGGACGACACGGTAATTTCCAGAGAAACAGATAGTAGAAAGGTAGATTAACCCCGTCGAATAAATAAAATGAAATGCTGCGATGTCTGGCTATCGGTCATTAATGCAGAAAAATTCTCAGCAATCAACATTTTCAAAATAAATTCTTCCGTCAATGATCATTCGTGTAGAAAACTAAATATTGCCGTATTTTCTGCTTAATTTGAAACATTCGTCAAATAACGAGCTAAATCTGCCTTTTTCGGGCAAATTCAGCCTAAACTTTGAACGAATCTCGAATATCTAGCTACTTTTTTAGCCTATTATTATCGCATAATGCTCCCGGAAGAATGAGTCCTTAAAACGACTTGTTCTAGCGTCCATTTCTCTTCTTTTATTCTCATCATCGGGTATTTTTTATTCTTCCATAGTGAGGAGGAAACCCTTCTAGTCCTGGCACCCGTACGTTGAAAAAAGTAGTTATGTTATAGGGGACACATCATTTTTCTCTGTAGCTCCCCTTTTGACTTATTTTGGCTCAGTTTTTTCTTGCGATGAAAATGGAGCATGCTTTATTCGGTCTAGAGCGTCTCACAGGATCACCGATTTCCCTCATGTATACGGGACTCTCTTTGTTAGCATAATTGCTAACAGCAGCTTCTCCTCGCCTCACCGTAGGAATCTATTCTCGACTTCTGAGAAAGAAAGATACGGGCCGAGTTCATTAACGGGTAACGGATTCTTGCGCCCATGTCTGCAAACACAACATACCATGCTTCTCAGCCTCCATGATTATTTTTTCCATTAACAGCTTTTAATTGAACGATGCTGTAAATGCGTCCTGGGTACAGTTTTGGCCTCGGGCTATGAGGACGATGCAGCTGCCCTAATAAAGGAACGTCTAAGCTATATGTTAATAGAATATAAGGATCTTAGAATTTGAGAGTTGGTAATAAACGTTGAGAATGTAGATTTTGAAGAAAGATTGGCAATTATTGGCAGCAAATTTTTTGAGTCACCGTAGCTATCGATGCGCCTTTTGGAAATGGTGTCAGTTATTTGCATTCTAAAAATAAAATAAGAAAATGCCGAGTTTGGTTACTTACATGATGGAGAATAATATCTTAGTACAATTCCACCAGAGATTTATTGCCGACTAGTTTCGTCAACGAGTTGACATGTTCATGTCACCTTAAGGTAATATTATTTAAATTTAATTTAGTATTACTTATATATACTTATTTAAAATTTCTCGTAGTTTAATATTATTGGAATTAAATCTTTAGGTAATGAATCTCTCGTGGAATTGTACTAATATTTCATTATTTATCCATCGTGTGCGTCAAATTCCACAAACTTACAACTTGTACGCTTGAACTCGTCGATTTTATTATGTTTACATATTCAATTTCGTAAGAATTTTCAACTAAAATTATTCTCGAGTTATTTCAAATGCGGATGGCATCCCAATTGTCAGTTTTACGTCGTACTCTCAGTTGATTATGAAAATGTGAATCTCAAGTCTGCGTAAGGAAAACGGCTGTAAAGTGATTGTTCCCTTCAGTACCAATGTCAGTATTATTTGTCAGTGCCATTTAACTAAAGTTTATCCTGTTTGGATGTAATCGCGAGAGGAAAATAAAGTATTGTGTCGCTGCCGATCGCAATTTAATTATTTTGTATGTCCCTTGACTGTTTTGAATTAATTTTATACTCATGAGAAAAGATAAAAGTATTACTTTTTCCACAATTTCCAAAATTTTCTCATCATGATGAGTTGCCGCCAAACTTCGCCAGCGACTGTGAATTTTATTTTATACTCTTAAGTTATTCTCGCTTACCGATGTTTCGATACTACTCTGCGTTTCAGTTTTACTCAGTTTTATACATGAACACTGTAGCTATAATCTTTCGACTAATCTTCTACGACTCCTAATTTTAATCATCCGATCGAGGAACACCATATAGAGACGACTTGGAAATAGGCTTATCTAGTAGCACAGGGAAAACATACAGCAATTAATTCCCATATAATCCAACTATACCGAGTATAAATGCTTGAATTCACTATAGCTTCGAATCCCAGCTTGGTATCCTCTAAATGTAGAATCGATTGTCTCCATAATCGGAAGTTGGCTTCTTCAAGTTTCTTCCAATTAGCCGTGTCCCTCATCTCTCCCCATGCTTTCGCTATTCCCCATCCCTATTCCATTGACCTTTGGGTCTTCCTTGGCCACCATATGTCTCTGTTGTCCCTTTCATTACCATGGATGCATGGCGTTGTTAATTCCTTTTTGCAACGTAGATATATTCATTTCCTTACTCCTTTGATACCAGTCGCGCCAATCCCTCTTCCTTCTTCCCAGGTTTCTAGAATCTTGCATATTAAATAGTAAGATGAATTCATCACGATTCGCTTAGTTTTCTCAATCATCTCTGTGCCCACCCCTTACTCTTTATTCTTTTCACAGCTGCCATGAATTCATCCTCTTTTGCATCATGATGTCTTTCCTCTGCCAAATTGCAAGTCGTCCCCATAAGTTCTTTTGTCTACAGGAAGTAGAGATGGGCGAATCCGTTTTACTTCAAGATGGATTATTTTAGCCCGATTCTCGATTATTTTTAATCGATCTTTTGGAACCGATCTTTCGATCCGATTCGATGTTCGATGCATCCAACCGATCTCTACGTTTCCATACGGATGTATGCGATAGAGGTCTGCGTGGGCCAGTCCTAGGGGGAATCGGGGCATATGCTACGAAATGTTTAGGCATATTGCACAGTCTTCGTTCTTCAAAGAAATTTTCAAAGAAATTTTCCTTTCGTTTTCATATCTCGATACTAAGGGGAGATAACTATTCTAACACTCTAATTAATGTCCAAAGCTGCATTCTAAGTTAGCTATATAAATCCGGTACATTCTACAGAATACGTAGCTCATCATCTCCTAACTTTGGAATGAAGATTGTAACAAATTTATAAGGATTATAATTATTTTCTCGGAAATGAAAAGGTACAACTCAAGTAATATGTACAGTACAGGCATAAATGCTAAAAATCCAGCATCACGTGGCCATTCCAGCCAATAGACGTCGCACATTGGGCTAGAATCGAAAAAAGCAGGCCAAGGGGCCAAAAATGGCTTTCTTGAGTGCGGGTTTTTAAACTTCGCGTAGTTATTACAAAAGGATTTAATTTTATGAACCCGTTTACCGTTTTTCAATAACCCTACGCATTAAAAAGATACAAAGCGTCAAACTTGAACAATTTTCACAGAAATGGGCAGTCTCGGATTTTTCGGATATACGCTCAAGTTTGCTGCTTTGTGGAGGGTTTAAATAGATATTTTTGGAAAAAACGATTCAGTGATCTACAACGATTCTTTATATTTTGACTGGTTACAAATACCGCTTATAAAAATGAAATTTTGCTCATTTAAAGTAACAAAATGGCGGACACCTTTTTTGGGCGATTTTCGAGATAAAGTAAGGAATATAAATAGGAAGACGGCCTTAGTGCATCGAGTTTCTTATATCGCGTCATAGTCAGAAGTATCTAGATGTGGAATCGGAAGAAACTGTTTCAATTCTTGCAAACTCGGAAATTAAGTCGATTTTTCGTAAGCGCGGCGCGGTCCGACTCACCACCTCGGAATCCCCGAATACAGTTTCGCTTCCATTCGATTCGGGAGATCGATCTTTTCATTGAAAACTCCCTCCTCTAACAGGAAGCCTAATGGATGGGGTTCTTTCGATTTTCTAGAGTTAACTTTACCTTTTTCTGCATGTCCAGCATTATTTTAATGAAAGTGGTATGGCCTTGGGTCCGCATGAGGCAACCACCGAGAAATCGTGTTGACGTCCAGGAGATAATGCACGCGCTCGACAGGAGAAACCATTAGCGAGTCTGGGTTCGAGTCTACGGATGCATTTCCTGTCCGCGTTTACCGATGTTCGGGCGAGAGGATTAAGTCATGCGTGACGCAACTGTGATTTCGCTAACGAATCCTGTAACGGAGATTGCGGTTCACAAACTGCGTCATTGTCGTAGAGGAGGGAACAATCGAACAGTTCGATTGTTTGCTTCTATCGATTGATTCGAATTAAGCGTTTCCATTCGTCACTCCATGCTAACCGAGTGAATCTATTCGATTGCTCGAAGCGAGTGATTAAAAATAATTGTGGAACATTATAGATTTGCAAAAAATTACGTTTAAAAAGCTACTAATCACTAATCACTAATTATTTTCCAATCTTCGTATGAAATATGTTTATTTATCATAGTCGGGGAAGGTATGATTTCTATTTAAAAATTTGATTTTTTATTATTTCTGGATTAGTGTAATTCTCTGTTATTGCTGCAGTATTTTCATGTCTTTCAATTTCGTTCAAATTTAATTAGAGTCTTGCAATAACATGAAAGAGTCGACGAATAGATTTGGATGAAGATTCGGTAAACAGCCCGAGCAAAACATTTGGCCCACGAAAACGAGTAAATTCATTCGAATGAAAACAATCGGATAATCAATCAATCAATAATCATAATATTAAGTAAGAATTGCTATTCGATTCTAATATGAATTGCTATTCGATTGTTTTTTCAATCGATTGTCCCAACTCTACTAATCAGCGAGCTTCCTACGTATGTATAAATCTTTGAAATTTCCCGCCTTTTTTCTTAGGACTTTTTTTTGTCATTTTACCCAACTCATCTGAATTTTACGTTTGCATTATTACCCCGCGAGGCGCCGTATGGCAGGGTATGTAAAAACACCGAACTCTCTAGTTAGCTATCTGATTTGTATGCCTAATACTATCAGGAAAGAGGGACCAGAAATAGATATCCGTTCTCGCTATTATCTCGCCACATTTCTTTGACGAAAATTGCGTTTACTGAGTACCGGAATCACGATGTGGCGTATTTCATCGTGTAAATCACTCGATCAATTAATAAAGCTTTTACTTCGTGGAACTCCATCCTTGGAGTTGAGGATTAAATAACTTAGCAAAGTTTGCTGTTTTATTTCCTCATTAATTTTATTCTGAAATCTCTATTGCGATCTCATGAACGGTTATTTAGCAGTACTTGGAGGTAAATGAGATGGAATAATTCGAGTCATGCCTCGCCTCATGCGGTCATCAAGGACGACAACCAGTTATGACCGTTTTTGGAAAAATGAGCTTACCTCAACCGGTTTGAATTGAAACTTTTCGCTCCTCTTCTGTCGCACTGGAATTCGTTCTGAATGGTCATTGATTCGAGATACACATGTTCGACTATTCGGTAATCGATGTCTCCATTTTTGGGTGCGTTTTCCTTTCGAACTGGCATGGGATATTCTTTGATTCTACTACCCTTTATTACTCCGCTGGCTTTCCCAAAAGGAATGCTCTGTATGGTATTGATGTCTTTGAAGAAATTACTCATACGATGTCAGTGAAGAAGCCTGATTACTGAATCCATTGCGTTATTATCTTCTCAAAAAAATATCTTACTACGACATTTATTTTGAGCACCAAAGTTTTCTTTGGATATCTCGAATCATTAAATAGATTTAACTTATGAAACATATTGAGGTTCGAGCTCAGATCACGCTTTCTTACTCCATGAATAAATGAATGCAAATGTGAAATAAACTTAAATTTGAGATATAATGCAGTTATGTATAAAGAGATGGAAGTGGAAAATGAAAAGATTGTATTGTTCATAAGATCTGTTATGATATTTATTACATCTTCGGAATGAAGTTAAGAGGGAAAGCAATGCATCATAATAGATATATTTTAACAAAAACAAGCGATGTATCATTGCTTGTTTCTGTTGAACTTTGCACCATAGATTTTCATGTCGAATTGTTTCGGTGTCATATATTCTCACCTGTAGTTTTTGACCATGGTATCTAAATCTCTTAGAAGAGTTTCCAATAATACCATTTAATTGTGGGGTAGGCTAATTATTTTCGAGGGGAAATAATAGTGAGATGCCCCTGAATGAATAAGAATGTAAATGACAAAGCTCGTAAGTCGTTTTGGTCGTGCTTAGAGCGGTGACCGAACGAGCTGAAAATCTCCGTGATGGAATTTCAGCACGCCTTCAATAAAAAGGCAAGATTGGTACTTTTGCTTCCTCATCATCGTTGTGAATTACATTCCATTCGTTGCTGCGACCGTCAGAAATTCACGACAACGCTCCTCTCAGTAACTCCTCATTTGTCCTGTACGTCCCCTTTCTTTATGACATGCCGAAAACTTTGCAGTTCGCCAAGCGGCCGCGCAAACTGTTATTGCCAGCGGATTCTTTTCCTTATCCCTCGTTGAGAGGCATTTGTTCCTGCGATCGGTGGCCTTTCTTCAGAAGCCCCTTTGTTGTGCGAAATCAGCCGGTAATTACTCCATCTGGAACTCCTTTGTCCTGCGGTCAGATGCGGAAGGGCTACATCTGCCAGCAATTTTGATCGACCATGTGGTGCATAAGTTGAGCCTTAAAACTCAAGGAAGAACTTAGATGCTCCGTGATCGATGAGGATCGAAGTATTGATGTAAATAATCCGAAGGTCTTTATAAATCGTAAATACTGCGGTGCTTCACAAAAATTGCTACTAACTAATATAAACTCGTGCATGAAGTAATCGCCATGTAACGATGAGCTTAAAAAACTCACTTCAGGTGTGATTCTGCTCGAAATTCTTTGGTGGTAAAACACGTAATGGTATCTTCTGGTAATCTGAGGCCTATTCAGGGATCAGGGATCGATCTAGAAACTTGCTATGTGGAGGGGATGAATTTGTCCATGGAGGAGGATGGCTCAAGATAATAATACCTTTATGAACTCACCCCCGGCCTCATCACATTCTTGGCAAGCAATAACTACCGAGTATAGTAATATTTACTACAAAGGCGCCGTTGGGGGAGCAATCTCCTATTCGTCTTTCCCAATGTGCTCCCCTATTATTATTAACAATTTTTTATAAATATGTCAAAAAAGACGGCTTCACGTCTTCTTTTATAATTTAAGCAATAAGCCATCGATTTTATTCACCTTCTAATGAAAGAAGTAATTCTTCCATCAGATATTTCCTGAGTTTCATTCATAGAAAAAATAATTAACGTTTTTATTATGCTGGTTGCCCCGAGCGAAAATTTCGCGAACGGACACTGATACTCTGTTTTCCCACCCAAACACATTTCAACAAACACTACAAAGTGTTTTGTAGTGTTTTTTTTCAGATCACTACAAAGAAACACTAAAACATACCTAAAACATCTTCATATCCTGTATCAGTGTTCAGTAATGAAACTCTAGGAGCAAACTCAAATCTTAACTAGATTTTTCGACCAAATATCTATTCTATCAATTTTCTAGCTGGACTCGGGAAACTTTATTTTTAAAATCTTGTGTCATTTATATGTTATGATGGGGTGTGAAGGGAGAAAATTTCTGGTTATTTTTAAACGGATATTTAGAAATGATATATAAAGATTATAACTCTATCTTAACCTATGTCAGGAATTGTACACTCAACAGTTAATTCATTACGTCTCCCTCAAGACGGCTTTTGAATGCGATGCATTTAGTAATCCGAACATTCACACCCTCGCATATCCGAAAAACACATTTGGCACGATTAGATGCGCTTTTCGGATTATTTTCGCTCCTTTTTATTGCTCTCATTTCAATGCTCTAGACACTTCATTATTCGGCTCTGAGAACAAGTTGGGAGTTTTGAGAATGAACAGATTAGCTTCGTTCTGCACGTCACCTGCATTAACGGTGCCCTTGAAATGGACTGCCGAAGAGTCGAAGAAGAATGGTAATGCCCGCAGCTAGGCCGGAAGCAACAATGCGGGCGGTGTGTGAACTCTTTCGAGAGCGACGACGTTTTAAACCACCGATTGAAAACGTTTATTTTACATCGTTTGAAGTGGAGTAGGAAGGTTCTTCCGGGCGGGGGAAAGGAGTTGTCAAATTGATGCCTTCCATCTTGATCCCGGAAGTATTCCTTTCTTCCTTTTAAATAGACATTCGAACTGTTTTTAGTATCTTTGTCACTGCAAAGGATTTTCAAAATGATGCAGCTCTGGATTTTAAAATCGAATATTCTGTGGTGCTATTTCCTTTAAAATCCGTTACCTGAGGGAGTGCTTTAACCCTTAGCGAAAACTACGAAGGAATGTAAAGTTAGATGTAAAAATTTAGCAGTAATGTCATTATTTTCTGTATATGCTAGAACTCCTTGAATTGATGGGCAACCATTTATTGGATGGGAAATATTTTATGTAAAAATGTGGAATTGTATTTTATCTGATTGTAATTTATAATATGATATTTTATCTGATTGTAATTTTTTACCACCGGACTAGTTGTCCATCTGTAACATTTGTACTGTAATAATAATAATAATCCGTAAGATTATCGTGGTAACTAGCAGAGCTGAATGAGTAAATTTCCTTTAAATTTCATTTTTGCAATCATAATTGTCTTTCTATAAATGTCTTTGTCGTTGAGCGGAAATTTTAGGGTAGGAAATGCCTCTAGAAATATAATTTTCTACAGAAAAGGTTGTAACTAATCAAAGATCCGTTGTGATAGTTGTCCTCCCCTCAGAAGGCTTGAAAACTTCACCGGAAAGCATATCACTTTACTAATTTACTCTTACGGAAGTTATCTCATGTGAGTCGATTGGCTGATTGGACCCTTCAATAGGTCTTTAAGCCTGATTGGGTCCGTTTATCTTCCGTCTTGCCCCGGCTGAGTGATGAGCATGCTAATTGGAAAGTTGCCGTTACTTAGCCAATTAGTACTGCTTTGTAACCCATTGATTTGTTGGCACGAATATTAGCGGTATGTATTTCATTCAGGTAGAGTTAGATCTTACTAAACAAAACTTAAGCTGAATGAGTCGAAATGATGAATTCTTCCCGAATTTAATGCTGGAGTCAACATAATTCGATTGTTAAGTTCGTTTGGTTGTTGTCAATTGCTTTACCAATATCGCTTTTAACTGAATAAGCATTCATTTTTCTTTCCCTTACGTAATATATCGAATCGAATGTATTGCACTGTGTGAATTATATGAGAAATCGACATTTTTAGTAATTTACGAGAGAGAAACCCTCAGTTTGCGGCGTTTTAATTTGCTGTTTCCAAATCTTTAATCTTAAAATCAGTTGCATACAATTTATGCTTTGAAAAATAAAGATTACTCGGAATTATTACAGACGATAGTAATTTGCGAAGAATTAAACAATCAATGATAACCTGGTGTGATCAGGTTGATTCTTTCCCGGAGTCAAAATATTAAATTTTCAGTACATTTACTCGGGAAAGGAAATAGAAATTCCCATACGCTTCCACAGCAGATTTAATTTGGTGATATGTTTCGGTAACGATATAGCATAATCAGTCGAAGTGTACGAGAAGTTTTATTTCCTTAACTGTGGCCTTCCATGAGGTAACGCCTTCGCATATTGAGTTTATGCTATTGGGAATTTCCTTAACTATTGTTGGCACATTTACATAGTTAGCTGTAGTTAATACTTCATCTTTTCATCAAGTTTTGACCATAGAATGCTGCTGAATCAAAGGAAGTGAGATCTATTCATTAACCCCTGCTTTATCATTGTTCTTTCTAATTGAGATATGGTTGTCCGGGTTTGATCCGTAAATAGCTGCTCATGGAAGATTGCTTGGAACACTCATCCATCGTTGTGTAACTATAAAAAGTAGGGTTTGTAAATGATCTCTGTTGATTGCCCTTAATAAGGAAACACCCTCATTGGGGTCCTGTCTCTTTTGTCAGATTCGTTCTCAATGTAATTTTAGTAGCGTAATTTAGGTAGTGAAAGGGTTTTAGAGTACAACAAGGTACTCTTGATGCCATTATGCATGAAAAAAATATTCATAAATGCTGAGCCAATTCTCAGGAATTAAAGATACAAGTATTATGTTTTCTTTGTCCTTATTTCAAGTGCATGCTAAATTGAGGTGTAGAATAATGTGTAAACTCTTCAGAGTTAATGAAAACATCAAGAGTATATTTATCGATTCTGGTTAAAGGGACGTCAAGAGTACTTGCTAAATGTTTAACTGGTAGAAAATTTTAAACTGGCTTAAAATTTTGAATTATATCTTGAGAGACTTACAATTAGTAAATTCCTGCCTCATGTATTTGTACATACATAAATTCTGATATTGTGTTATATGAATATCATTGTATAATATATACCATATAATCACCTTTTTAAATTTAGCTGTCATGTAAATTTATGGGTGCCCTGCAATAAATTTAATCAAATATATGACTTAGGATTGTTTATGCTCCAATGGAGCTTATGCTCAAGGCTTTCTCTAATATAGTTAACCCATTATTGCTTACATTAGTCAACTTAAGGATGAATTATTCCCTTCCCAAAAATAGTATGGAAAATATTTTTTCCTACTTAAAATGTAATAATTTTATCATTCACATTTATGTATCCTTGTATAGGCCTTATATATTGTACTTAAATAATATACCATTTCATAAACTATCCTTGAATAAAAATTTATTGTGTATGATATATCTTTTCAGAGGCCTGAAATATTCCTTCCCTGATCATCAAAGATTGCAGAGCATCTCCCTAGAATGCTTGCACTGTCCTGAGGATAGGTCTCCCTGACCTGCAAAGAAGAGTTTAAGTACAATGGCGACACCTGCGCTCTGTCGTGCATTCTCTCAGAATGCATGGAGGAGGGATCTTTGCTCTAACTGCTTTAGATCCAAAGAGGAGCATAAAGCTGCTGCTGCTGCGAGGCAAAGAAGTCCCTCTGATGCTGCACGTATTGCAGCTACATCCATTGTAAAGGTGAATATAATACATGGTTCCATAGGTGTGTGCAGAATTTTGCTATTGGGGGTGCCAACTATAAAAATGCCGTCTTTTGCAATTGCCCATTACCGTAATCATGACCCCAAGTGCTCAAGTGATAGCCAGTTCCATAAAAAACTCCCACAAAATAATTGGAAGGCCCAATTGGAATAAGATATTTCTAAATCAATGCTTTTAAAACACTGCAATAAAAAAACGTTGGTAATTATTTAAATAAAATAGCTTATATTGTCTGTTATTTACTTTTTATTGAATAAAAGGAGAGTTACTACAGGGAGGAAAATTCGATAAAAACATACAGAAAGGTTTTCACAATTAGCTATATTATAATAATTTTTTAATATTCTAATAAGCTCTGAATTTTATTCGTTCTATTCACAGAACATAAAAATCTAGAAACATAATAATTTTGAAGATGAATAATAAAAAATGGTTTTTGTAATACATAAAGTTTCATTCTGTCCAACTTTTGGCAACCATCCAATTTTTTGGGGGTGCTGTGGTACCCACTGTGTGTATACCTATGCATGGTTCACAAAAGAGGGCTTCAGCTGTCTCATTTAATTATTAGCAATAATTTAGGATGAAATTATAACCAAAATCATTTTCTTCCTCTAATTGAATCTAATTCTTATCATAATTATGACTCTCCTCCATCACCTTTAAAATTTTCAACTTTGAAACAAGATTTTTGCCAAACTCAAGTTGTTTCCAGCAATGAACTTCTACTTTCAATGTGTGAAATCAATTGAGTCAAAGTCCATTTTTATTTGCTAATTTTTTATCTCCTAATTATATTGTGAACATTCAAAACTTACAAAATTACAAAAGTTTTCTGGAAAATTTTATAGCAAAAATCCTTTCTTCGAAGGCCGGAAAAATACTCAATTTCATTTCAATTGATTTTGCCAAGTTTAATGGAATGGTTCTGGAAAAGATATTCTATTATATATTATATATATATTATAAGATTCATTCTATATCTGATTTCTCTGAAAACTCAAGTTATACATTTGAATAACAGTGTCATTGTTCTTATTTATGTGACTCTATTATCTTTCTTCTTCACTTCAATCCTCTATTATCTTCTCACAACTCTTAAATGAAATGATCTCTGTATAATTTACAATTTAGTAAAATTTAAGTTTATGCCAGTAAAAATATTGTTTTTGTTTAAAAATTTTATTTTATATTATGGTGTTTATTTATGAAAATATAGCTATGTTATAAACAAAAATAATTCTAAGTTTATGAGAAATATAAATATAAATATGTTATATGCATAATTCTTTTAATAATCTATTCTTTGGTTGTCACCTTGCTTTTTCTCATTCCAAATATGAAAGAACTAGCAGTCACAGGTTATTATGATCTTTCAGAGCTCTACATAAATTTTAAAAATTGAAATGAATAGCTTCCAAAGTTATTCTCTGAGTGATGTTGGTGAATCTTTGGTAAATTATTGAGCCTCATAAGCATTGATCTATATCTGTTCTCTTTCAGAGCATCCTGAAAGGCAATGTTACAACAACCACCAATGGCATAATTAAGAAAAGTCGCAGTGCTGTTAGTTTTCACAAGGAAGAGCCTCAAATCATTGGCTATGGGGGAGATGATGAAATACATTCAGCAGATGAAGGGGAAGGAATGGAAGAAGAAGAGCCACCAAATGAAGAAGGTTTGACTTTATATATCTATTTATTGTTGACAGATTAATAAGGCATATATACAATGCATTTTCAAAATTTGACTCGTTAAATATTTTTGGAAATTCTTTATTCTATAAGACCTTCTGTTTTGCCATCTTCAATTTTATGTAAGTTATAAATTTTACCAAGTTTATTTATTGATTTGATTGAATACCATTATTATTATACTATTCCATGCACTTTGTTTAACAGACGGAGGGTAAAAATATTCTGATTATTTAAGCACAATATGACTCGACTAATCTGTCCAAATTCTAGTATCTGAAGCTTTCAAAAATATTTTAATTCCATATATCTTGATACTTACAGGAGAATTTTCAACATAGATAAGCAATCCTAATGTATGTTGAAAATGTTAAATTGTACTTTGGATGTATTACTTGATAACATAATTTTTTTAAATCCCACAAGGTGCAATAAAAATTAATCTACCTGATTTAACATAGTAGTTTTTAATGATTTTAAAAATCAAAGGTTGGACCTGTACACATGATAAGAAAGAAGAGGAAATTTTTTATAAAATTTTACTGGAGTTTTCTTTTATATGAGATTAACCTGTGCGATAGCATTTGATTGTTTGAGGAAAAATGTTTGAATGGTATCTGTATTAGTAGGTAATAATATCTTGTTTAGGAAATAGATCAGTCTTTAGGATTATTATTTGTAAAAAGTGTTAAGCTCTGAAAATTAACTCTACACTTAATACAGTTCAAATAATTATCACAGAAATTTTCAATTACAGATTCATTTTTTCAAATTTTAGATATGGAGAAGGAAAAGGCAGAACAACAAGCTCTGGAGCGTCTCACCAAGGCCAACACAGATTTCAATTCAGTAATTGCCAACTTACAGGCCAGCATACAGGCCGAAAAGATTTCCCAGGAAAAGCAGATTCCTAGCAAAGGTGTTCCATCAGGAATTCCAGTCCCAGGAGGCCGCTCGGCCTACACTGGTCCTCTCCGCCTTGGAATGGGATCAAAAGATAATGATGGGAACAAGAAAACTCTTTTGGTGTCAGTTCGACCATTTGGTAGCTCAGGAGAAGAGAAGAGTAAGCCTCCTGTTAAGACCAAAATTGCAGTCAGTAATGGATTAGGGAATGGTATACTGGTGAATGGAAATTCCAAAGAAGTGAAAGACTCTTCAAACGCAGCTGTAAATGGTAACATCACCAATGGTTTTGGTTATTCCAAAGAAATCTCCGTGAAAGTGAGTGTGTCATCAAATGGTGTGGAAACGAAATCCACGATTATCAATAATGGAAGCACCTGGAGAAGCTCAACTGTCACTGAATCAAACATACCTAAAGTGAATGGAAATTTAGATTTGCCTGAAGTGAAAAACAAATTGCTCAATGGTCACTCCAAGCAAATTGAGTCAAAGACAGTCAGTGAGAACCTAAATGTGAATCCCTCCTCAGAACTTAATGGGAAAGTGAACGAGTCTCAACCTCTCAGTGAAAATGGTAGAAGTTCAGCAGTGCCAAGCAAAATTGGAATACCTATTCCTGCTAGCAGATCCATCATGTCTAGGGAAAATTTGAATGGAACATCTCAAGAAAATGCCTTTAACAATGAAAAACAGCCAAACACTTTGGTTACTTCTTCAGCAAACAGCTCTGAGGAAGTTTCTCCTCCAAAAGTTGGCTCAATCAAAGAAGAATTCACAATTTCAAAAGAGGAAATCATTAAATCCACTCCAAAAGAAGTTACTTCTCCATTGGATTCTTCCCTCAGTGCCAATTCCATTGTTGGGAAAGCATCTAATAATGGCGTTAGGAATGAACTTGAGCCAGTTCCAGCAGAGAGAACTATTCCCTGTAAACCAATTGTGGTATCGGAGAAAAAGTCAATTGCTCAGAGCAAGGTCACTCATTCTGAAGTATCTAAAGAACAAGTTGAAGAAGGGCTAGTTTTGAAGAAGACCTTAGAAACTGAAGGAACAGTGGTTAACACCCTCAAGGAAACTATTATTTCCTCTCACGAAGAAAAGGTGACCACCAACACTACCTATTCCAATGAGGACAATTTAACCATGAAGGAATCTGATTCTAATGCTGGAGATTCAACTTCTTCTGCATTGCCATTGAATCAGTCTGTCAGCAGCAATAAAAATAAAACCTCTATCACTAAGCAAGAACATATATATAGTAAAAACTCTGAAGAGGTTGCTGCTAAAAAGATTACAGTGGTAAAAGCATCATCAAATTCTACAGGTGCTCAGAAAATCCCTGCTACAACAAAACGACCAGCTCCATCTATTCTGAAAATGGGTGTCCCCACCGGATGGCATTCTAAAAGTGGGAACCAGAAACCAATTTCTTCCAATTTGGCCGAGTCAGGTGGGAAAGGATCCAGCGAAGAGAAGATATCATGTGAAAAAGCAAATATCGTGAATGGCATTCTCAAAACCCAGCCTTCCACAATTCCATCTCCGGAAAAGTCACTCAAACCTGTCAACACCATTGCAAAGTTGAGGGCAAATTTTGTAAACAACAATTTAAAGATAATTGCTGAAAGTGCAGCAAAGATAGTGAATGGAACAAGATATGGCAATAAAAATTCTCTTCCTGATGAAATACATACATCAAAGTCTAGTGTGATGAATTTAAGCATGAGACCTATCTCAACCAATAACAAACCTTTCACCAATGATGATGAAGAGATACTATCTCAGAAGGGGTTGCTCAACTTGGAAAAAAGCTCCAATAGTAGGGCAAAAGGAATCGGTCCAGATATACGAGAGCTTTTACGCTCTCCCGACAAAGAAAAGGAAGACATCTCTTTTCCCAATCCTGATTTAAATAAAAGGAATGTTGAGGAGTCAAAGATATCTCAGGTTGAGCAAAGAAAATCCTTAGAAACTGCAACCAAGCTTGATGATAACAACGAAAATACAGATGTCTTAATTTCGAAGAAGGAAGAGAAATTGCAGAATGACACTGCTTCAGCAGATCATACCAAATGTCCATCTGTGCCCAGTCAGGATAGAAATTTAGTTGTGGATGGAGAGGAATCAAAGGAAAGGGTTACAGAGATAGTCAGCTCTGTGAAAAGCGATACCACCTTGAAATCTTCTCCAAGCTCAGGAGAAAATGATGACGAGGTCATTAAGATGAAAGATATTGTTTGTACCGATAATGTGCCTGAATCAACATCTGGACCTAAGGAAAGTGCCTCCAATCAAGCTGAGGATAGAAAAGAATCGGCTCAGTTGCCTGAGAAACCTGTAGTGGTTGATTCAAAACCTAAAATCAATGAAGAAAGTCCTAAGAAGGAGAGCCCTCCCAAAGGAGATTCTTCTCCAGAAAAACCATCTCCTCAGGATAAAAATCGTAAGAAGGGCATTGTGCGTCGTATGCTGCTCAAAGGGGGAAATGAAATATACAGAAAAGCTGGGGAAATGGTGAGGTCTGTGAGGAGGTCAAATGAATCAAAAGACGAAATGGAACCTGGTAGAGAAAATGAAATTCGAAAGGAGGAAAGAGAAGTGCAAAATCAGACAGAAGTTGTCGAAAAGAATTCCCATCCCAAGGAAGCTGCCACCAGTCCTCAAAATGAATTTCTTGTTTGTGATAAAATGGGTGAAGAGGTGAATCCTTCAGCTGCAGCTCTTGTTGAAGAGGCTATAAATCCATCTGTATCGATTCATGGTACAGAAATTATTCCTAAAGTAACCAAAAATGAGGATGATATCATACCAGTAGCATCCTCCCAAACGGAAAATCTCCAAAGTAAAGAAGCTATACTTCCTGAAGTCAAAAGTGTGCCTGCCAGTTCTGATGTTAATAAACCATCAAGCAACATCAAGCCTAGACCTCCAGTCATAGGAGGAACCCAACCACCTGTAATTACTCCTCGTCCCTCTTTCCTCCATGGTAGGCTCAATGCAGGGCAGCCATGGACTGCTCAGACTCCCCAACATCTTGTTGGAGGTACTTCAAATGATTGTAACCAGCCATCAAACACACAAACAAGATCAGAACGTGCACTCTCAATGTCTGCCTTATCAGGAATCAAAGGACCATTACCAGCCTGTGGGCAGAGGAGTAGACTAGCATCTCTGCCTGCTGCTGATTCTGAGTGTAAGGTCTCAGCCATTGCACATCCAGGACAGCCAGTTTTGAGAAAGCCTGGCCCTATTATAAGTGGAGTTAAACCAGCCATTCCTGCAAAACCAAGCAAAGTTCTTGAGGCATCATCTGCAAGACAAGTAGGAACTCCCCAGCAGCATAATAAGCCGTCTGGCGAAAGAAAGGGATCCACATCGACGGTAGGCATTTTCTGCTCTTCTTTTCTATGAACTTACATTTTTATAAATTCTAAAAACTCTCCTGATTCTAATATTTTAAATTTCTGAGGAAAACTTTTTTGATGGCAGTAAGGACGACTTCAATATGAAAAGTTTGTGGTCTCCTATGGATGGCAAACTTATATATTCTGTTCATTAATTTAAACTTTTGGCTATTCATCATTTGAGTGTTTCTGCAATTACTATGCAAATTATTTTAAGAAATTTTTGTAGTGCTCTTATGTCTTAACAGATTTATTTGAGTTTCTTATGTGAACAAAATATTACAGTTAATGGACAAATATGTATTCATGCATCTTTTGGTATCAGAATGTCAGTTAATTTGACTTACAGAGAATTCTTTTCTTGTTGGTTGCAGTTTCCATGTTTTTAAGGAAATTAAACCTTTTTTTTGTCCAGACTTCTGAAAAACTTTCACTATTATAAATGTTGCCTTTTTGATGCGCTATTTTAAGTCTAAACTTTCATTTCATTCTAAACATTCATTTCATTTCATTTGCTAATAAATTTAAATCACCCATTCATGCAATGTAGCTGTCATTTAAATACCCAGTATGTGAACTATTAAAATTAATCTAATCCATTGTAAGTTTTAATAACAAATCTTCATAAAATATCATTTTCATTGCCTGAAAAACAGAGGTTACCTATGTCTTTGGATAGTTTAAGTTTCAAAATATGATTTGACATGAAGGACCTTATCCATATAAATATTTTAGAAAGAAAGTGAAAGCCAATCACATTTTTAATGATGCAGAGTTTCTTTAGAGATTCAGAGTTCTCTATAATTCATAATTCAATATTTGTCTATGAAAACAGGGAACCCCAGGATCAGTCGGCAGGAGCGCTGGGAAGCGACAAGCTCCAAAGCCTCCTGGGATGGATGCATCTCAAAGAAGAGAGAGTAGCTCCAGTGAGAGCTCTTGTAATCGAGAAAATGAACTGAAAACTGAAGGATTCATTTGTCACATACCAAGTGGAAGATATTTAGAGGGAAGTGATGTCTCAAAAACAGAAGATAATAAGCCTGAGACTTGCTTTGAAACTCAACAAAATAGAGAAGAAGGTAATGTTTTATCTCTTATTGTATTCATGTAAAAAAATTTATAAGAAGAGCTATTGGCAGATAATCTTGGTAAATTCTCATTAGAAAATTGCTGTTTTTCTGTATTTTTAATGAGGGATCAAAAGATTAGCCAGTTCTATTGAGTAGCCTAGTGACATCTTATATCTTTATAGTATATTTTCCATAGTGCCAAGAAAAATAGATGAATTTTGAAAATCTAAAATGATTGTTTAATGAAGTTTTTTCCCAATTTTTCCTCTGAATCGGTTGGTTGTAAGATAAAGTCTTTAATAACAATAGGTTCACACAAAAATAATGTAGAAGTTGAAAAGTTAGGGAAGTGTCAGTCTATGGTCTTTTTGAAAATCAAAAACAATGGGAAGAAAGGCCATGTAGAGAGTTTTTTAAAGCTCCCAATTAAAATTTTCATGCACATATATCTAGTTATTCATTTTAAATATAAAAAAATGATATTCCTTTTAAAAATAGCTGAATCCTGTTTGAGATTCTTTTAACTTATCCCTCTTGAGTTGGTAAAAAATTAGCAATAAAAAATAGCTTCTAAAATCTTGAAATATTGCATTTATTTATCATAATTTTTATACTCTAGTACCTTATCTATGCTTTGGTTATAACGTACTTTACAGCTCTACTCAGCCACCATGACACTTTCATTCTCACTGGTCTTTGTACATACCATTATTTTTCATCTTGATCTTGCTATAAAAACCTATTATTGGTGTATAACATAATTTTAAAAGTTTTTTACTTTAATAAAAATAGATAAATTAGTAATAGTTTTTTATTCTCACTTTGGAGTATGAAAATGGAAGTTTGGATCTGTTAATTATCTAGGTATCCTGAATATTTTTTTAATATAAACAAAAAATTATTGTCTTTTACTTTATTTCAGGAAATGAGGCTGAGATTCCCAAGAAACTTGATTTGAAACAGGAATTGGAAACAGTCAATAAATCTGCAGAAGAACTGTCAGCAAGTGGTGCAAGCATCGAAGACATACCCCAAGAAGATTTAAATTCTCCTCCTAGAGGAACTCATTTTGTGAAGAACCAGTCCCTGAACGCATCCAAGTCTAGCTCAAGAGTTGCCCGGGAGACGGAAAGAAGGCAGATGCTGCTTCACATGCAATCAAACCTTGCTCGTGGCCCTGTACCAAATCCTGAAGGTGTTTCCAACTCGGACGTTTCAAATGCTCCCGACCCTCTCTCATCCTCCAATTCCTTAGCCCCACTCAGTGCAAGGCAGAGGTCAGCTTCATTAGGTCGCGGTGTTGGAGTGGCTTCCCCTCGGCCACCACTTCCTGGAGGTAGCCTTGGAAGAGTGGCTGGTGAAGGTGCTGCCTTTTCTATCTGTACATCAGAATCAAATCCTATTTCCAGTGTGACAGATCATGAGAAAAGTTCAAATATGTCTGATGCCTCAGGAAACCCTCATGGCAAAGTCTCAACTTTGCCTTATCAAGTGTCAGATGTTGAGAATCCCAGTGACAGGTTAAGGACCGATTCCCCAGTCAGAAGCTGCTCCGAGGGATCACTAGCTGTTCACCTTGCAATGTCAGGCGATGAATCAAGAGCAATGCATGGCATAATGGGCATGGATACGCCATCAGGCAAGCTTACGACTGTCAGAGGGCAGGATCTGATGTCTGAGTCACCGTCTTCTGTGAGTGCGAGTGGAAAAAAGAAGCGACACACTGTGAGAGGATTCCTGAAGTTTCTGCGTAGAGGTTCATTGAGGGACGATGCTAGCGGCATTGGTGGAGAGAGTAGAGATGACAGCTTTAGTGAGAGTGAACCAAAGGCTAGACCAGTAATAGTCCATCCATTGGAGCTAGATGGGGCTTGTGTGGAAGTGGTGAAGGGAGGTGGAGTTGATGTGAGGAGGAGACTGGAAGAAGAAAATGCAGCATCCTCTGGAGCTGGTCCAAAGATGGCTGAAAGTGCAAATGGGTCAGGATTATCAGCTTCCAATGAACAGGTTTGATTTAGTTTCTTTCTTTGTTTGCTTCCATTGCCATTGAGTTTATTCTTGCAATTATTTTAAATTTTTAGGTATATTTTTATTTAGCTTGAAAATTTAATTTATTTTCATGATTTTTGAAGGAGTTTGGTTATATATCATGGATTTTATATTCATATATATATATATATATATATATATATATATATATATATATATATATATATATATATATATATATATATATTGATGATTCAAAATGAGTGTAAACCATACATTTTATACTATTTTGCAGACTTTTTATGGTATTATCCATGTTTCCATCAAAGTTTAGGAATAGAAAAATGATAGTATCTGGAAATTATTGTTAAATTTGTATGAATGATTAAATTGTATGACATAGAGTTACTGAGATATTAGGGGATCATCAATTAGCCATTGAAAAATTTATACATTAATTAGTTCAATGATGAGATTTCTAAACTCATTCCCTTAATAGCTTGTAAACTAGCTTGATATATCATTCATTTTCTTGGTTTACTTCATATGAGAGGGAAGATTGTACAAAAATGAAGATTTTCAAACTGTTATACCACATTGCTGCAACTATTTCCAAAGTCATTGAACCAAGAAATTTCAAGTGCCTTTATAATGTAAAGTTGGTAGTATTAAGTTATCTGGGACGAGTATGGCTAATTGTTAGTAAGAATTTGCTTGTTTCACATTACTTCAAAAACTAGAATTTTGAATTATCTAATTCTTTCAAAATTTTGTTTGTTGAAAACTTTACCTAACTTAAAAATTTTGTGAGAGTGAGCCTTATCAGTTATGAGTGGTAACTAGATATTACTGACTGCATGCATAACAATGTTACCAATATACATTGGTATATATATATACATTATACATGCATTGGTGACTGTTACACTTCTCTGTTTTTGTTGATGGTATTAAAAGGGTTCTCAGTTTTTCGTTGGATTGTGAAAAATTACATTTTTATATCTGCAGAATACTCCTCGTCGGCCAACTTCAATCCCACTGGTTCCTCCAAGACCTCCAGCACTCCAGTCCCCTTCTTCTCCTTCATTATCGTCCTCTTCCTCATCTTCCTGTGGCTCCACACCAATTCGCCCCAGACCTCCTCCTCCTCCCCGTGGTATAGCTCCCATTCCCCCTTCTCCTGGAGCCTCAGGTCCTAAACCAGCAAGGCCCCCTCCTCCAAAACCAGCACATCTTCTTCGACTTGGGTTAGTTGACAGAGGAACACCGGCAGGAGCAGTCAAAAGCACGGGAGATAGCATCTATGCCAATCTTGGTGAGTGGAATAGAAACATTTTCCCTCCTTGTCTCATAGTTTTACTACTTCTTTTAATTTAATCTTACTAATGAAATATAGATGGTGGTGTCAGGCAAAGGATACTGCATTTGAATTTAAAGCTATCGTTTGAGTATGTGGGCTGGAAATATGATTTTGTTTACAGTTGAGCAAAATCATGGAATTCCAAAAGCCCTTTGATCTAAAGGAAGAAAATATGAGTTGTATGCTAGCCCCTATTTAACTAAAAATGCATATACTTTCCTCTTTGTAATTATGTAATGATTTATGTAATCAAATAGTGATTTTTCTTGCTGTAATAGGGAAGTAAAAGCCCATTTGAGCAACCATATATTCAGAAATACTTAAGCTTTAGTAAAGTTTTGATTTCATTCTTGGAAGTTGATTTGAAATCTGTAAATCAGTATTTCCTCAAATTCAAACAGGACTGAATATGTTTTTATGATTTGAAATACAATTTAAAGCATTCCTTTTGATAGGATTTTTGGTTCCTTTTGATCTCTGTTGATATCTAATGAAATGTATTTACCTTAATGGTGAAGGCAGCAGCACTTACCAAGTGACACAGCTTTTGGATATTGCTGCATCAAGACTGTTTTTGAAGCTCAGTATTTCTCCTCACATGATATGAATCACTTTAACTTATTGCACAGTTATGGTGATTTTCTCAAACTCATTCAAGAGCCATGATTACTCTCAATTAGATTTATACTGATTTTATCATTTTATTACATGTTTCTACTAATGTTTAGAATGAGATTTTCAGTTCTTCAGTGTACCAGTTATTATATTTATATTAATTTTGCTTTCCATGAAAGTTGGACTATTATTATAAGTGATATTTTGAAGTAGCCTTAAATATAGTGCTCTAAAATATTCAGTAATTTTTTTTATATTCTGCTATGATTAAAGAGTAAGGCATTTCAACTCCATAAAGCTATTAACACATTTACTTTACTCAATATATTATTAAAGACTAATGTTTTCTACAAAAATGGAAGTTGAACTGCAAAAATAATTGCCTTTGAATTTCATCAAGGTGAAAAGTTATGAAGAAAATCTCAGAAACCAGAATGACGTAATCATGACAACGGACTCAGTTCATTCAGAGTCCCCTTCCTCTATTCCAGGCGAAGTGAGAGCTAACCTGACTCCATGCAAACCTCAGAGAACTGCTAGCATGAGAGAAGTGTTACCAGCTGCATCAGGCAAAACTTCAAGTGATGGTCCAGCTCCAAGGATCACTCCTCGCAATCTGCAGGTCAGCACCAACGATATTGAAGGCACAAAATATTCCTCCTGCAATGCCGTTGGCATCCCTAAATTGCCAAACGATGCATCAAGTTTGCTCAACAACAGCAAAACTCCGGCATCAGATGTTGAGGGACTTACCACAATGGGAGCTTCTATCTCCTCCAAGAGTGAAAAGTTATCCTTAAGCATTGATGCTAAAACAGAGACTGAGGTAATTACCTCTGAAGTACTAAGTGGCCTACCTTCGTGTGCCCCCATCTCTCCAAGTGTGGACAGTAGTTCTGAAGAGGAGAATGTCATAGCCCCCCCTCTTCCCCTGGCACCCCCTCCATCACCCCCTCCTCCCCTTCCCATCAATCCTCCCCCTTCCCCTCCCTCTCACCCAATGTCCTCTTCTTCCTCCTGCTCCCTTGTCAACCCTCTAGTTCTTCCAGAAGACAGTGGCTATGAGTCAGTTGAGTTCCATGCTGTGCATGACAGTGAAGTGAGCAGTGGCAGGTGGTGGGGTGAAGGAGGTATTGCTGCTTCAAGGGTTTCTGTGGTCACTACTGCTACTGACAGTCTTGAAGAGAGCTACGAAGCAGTGGTTGGAGCCAATCACAGGGCACTTGCAGATGTCTTGGCTCAGGTGAGTTTTAGCTAAACAGCCTATGAATTAAAATGTTAGTTCAAAGTAAAATGGTTAATCAAATTTGCTGAATTACTGAGTAGTCAGTTTAAGGACTGCTGCTAGAACATCTTGCTTAGCATCTTTTATCTATCATCAGCCACCAAACACTTGTGTAGTAAAATTGAAAGCTTATGGCAACTGTTCAGAATTGATTATGAGCAAGTAAACCTATCTAAAAGTTTCTATGGTAAGAGTGGTCATATGTGTCAAGAGGCTTATGGCTGAGACCCTTCTTCCCTTCCATCTCCAGTAGGAAAATTCCTGCTGTCTGTTGACCATGGCCATTACCTTTTCAATTTCATTTTACAATTCTCTTGATAAGAGCATCTTGCATCTCCACCCATAAATCCTTCTTATCTTTAGTTTGATTTATTAAAAGGTAAGGCAGATTGTCAGTTATTATTTTCAGCTTACTTTCCAATTTATTAGAATTGACAAATGCTTGCTGAAAGCATTTCTTAATTTAGCCTCTATTTACCACTAACCCAC
Organism: Pachydiplax longipennis; assembly: GCA_036926295.1. Taxonomy (NCBI): domain Eukaryota; kingdom Metazoa; phylum Arthropoda; class Insecta; order Odonata; family Libellulidae; genus Pachydiplax; species Pachydiplax longipennis. Next base: position 36,403,038 of record JAVFKF010000009.1, on the reverse strand, counting down.
ATCTATTAAGTAAGGAGCTCAGACAAACCAGGCTCCTCATTTCAATGAGTTAGTTATACTACAAGTGAAATAAGATAATACTGTTGACATTTTAAATTATATCAAATCAATGATTGATTCTTATTGTTATTTTGTTTCAGTAAATTAGAATTAATCTTTGCAAAGAATTCCTATCTTTGAACAGTCTGGTAATTGATAGAAAAATGCATTATGACAGATTAATGTGAAACATGAATTCATGAGTTTATAATTTTTTCTGATAACTAATTATTGTTGTTGATTAAGCTATTGCTGTAGAGTGATGTTCTACATCTGAATCAGCATTGATTGGTAAAAATTCTGCATAAGCCAAAGCATCTTAGTCTGCAGGTGTTCTTGCTTATACTATCAAGGGAACTGTATCTATGTTTTGCAGTAATAGTCAGGATCTTTATAATTTGTTTGATTGTTCTCTGCTGTTAACTTAATTACTCAAGTGTTACTTAGTGGGCATAACTCGTGTTTTAATCTAAAGAAAACTAAAACTAACTCCCTCCTCAGAACTGATGTATTAACTACAAACAATCTGGTTTTTTTGGTTCTACTTTTTTGTAAAGTTGCTGTGGACAGCATCTGTTTTTGTTTTCTTTGGATTAAAATATAACTGCTTTTGTTGACTGCCTACTTTGGAAAGCTTATTAATTTTCATACATTGTCTAATTGAAGGTGTGCCAACCAAATCCTGAGGAATTAGGTGCTTATTCTTCTTTGCAATGGTCAGACTTTCTTGTTGAGGGTCCTAAAGGAGGAGTTTTGCGTTCACTTGGCCCTGTAACTTTTCACCGAGCTGCCTTAAAAGGAAAAATTGTTGGAGGAGCTGGTGATTCTTGGAGGAGAGTCACTCTCGGTGTTTATCCCCATAAGACAGCAGATCTTCCTCAATACTTCAGAGGCTGTGCATGCCATGAAAATGGGAATACTCCAGTAGGAAGGTGCACCCCTGCAATAAAATCTCTTTGTACATTCCATGACAAAGTTCCAAGTCGCTTCTTCTCATCGGAGTCTGATCCATCAGAACTCGTTGAGGGTAAGTTATTTCATTTTTGGATTCTCAGTAACTGATGATAATGATTCATGAATTGGAAATCTTATAGAATTCTTGTTGGGCTATGCCCCATTGGCTAAGTAAGGTGATTTAAACTCTGACGAATATTTGATGTAGTTGATTCATTGTTTCATTGATGGATTGATTGTTACGAGATCAATCATTCTATTAAAATTTTAGCAGTGACATTAAAAATGGATCAAGTTTGAAATCATAAAATTTCTGGATTTCAAAGTGTTGCATGATTGAATTTTACAACTATTTTTCGTTACACAGATGTTGTTTTGGGTTACTCATTTTGTATATTACAGGATAAAATACTTCTATAAAAGAGTATAAAAAAGCTTTACTATTTCAAATCCATGGATATTTTATTTTTGATCTATAATTGCCTATTAAGGCCTGAATGTAACATCTAGAGAGCTTTGGAGCTAGTTACAAAAATTATAAAAAAATTTATAACCCTTCTAGAGTCCAATGAGAAAAAAATTTCCAGCTTGGTTTGAAGAAAAGATAGGTGGGGGGTAGAATTGAAAATTTCAATGTCTTTTTCAATTAGTTTAATTGTATTTGGTAATTGAAACAATGTAAATTTGCAATTTAGGAGTTGAAGTATCACTATTTTCAACTTATTGTTAGATGAAAATAGTGATTATATTATGATTACTTTACCAAAAGAGAATGAAAATATATATAATATTAATTAATGTATAGCATACCTTTGCATGCTCAACAATAAATGAATGTCATTTATGGCATAAAATGTTTTCATTTTAGTGTTATGTTTTTACATGCTGGGCATGAGAGCTTCAGAAGTATTATCAATTTGCCTTGTAAATACCTTTTCCTTTCTTTTGATTGGAATCTTTAATCTTTTAATCTACCCTTTGAATATTTTGTCAGTAAAAATGAGAGTGGGAATTATCAAAAATTCTGAAGTGAAAAATGGATTTGCTCTTGGAATTTTTTTAAATGACTCCAGTATGAATTTCCATTTTTATATGTTTCTTTCAGCTGGAGTTATGGTCTTCAATCCCCTTCATTTGTATCCCCTGAAGAGCTACCTGACTGAGCTCATGTCGGAGAAGAAGACTGTGACAAGATTTCCACCACTTCAAGAAGAGACCAACTGGGCCAATCGAGCCTGTCTCTTTCTTTTGGTTGTTCTTGACACTCTCTGTGCCATGTGTTATTCTGGAGGAGAAGATGGACTCTTTGTGATTAGAGAGGAAGCTAAGCCTGGCTCAAAGGCTACTGAAGCAGAAGGTGACAGCTCAGACAGCTCTCAACCAATCTGTCCCCTTCCACGACTGTGTGTGATTCCTAACATCCATCAATCTCCAGAGGAATCTCATCAAGCCTCCTTTTCTTGCTTCCAAGGCATTGTGACCCACATTTTAGATGGTATTTGCAGTGATGCAGGCTTGGAATCCTTTACTTATACCTTACAGTGTGTTGTTGGCCTACAGAGTAGTGATGATGCTCTAGTTCGTTCAAGAGCTGCCTTAGAGCTTTGGCTGTTTGGCCCACCTCTTCTGCACAGTGTAGTTCCTCATGTAACTGAGGAAAGAATACAGGATGATTTTGTAGAGATTAGGGATTCATCAAGGTGGGTCACTAAAAACATCTTGCCTCACTGTGAAACTGAACCGTCATCCATGGAAGGTGAACTGTCACGTTCAGCCCCAAGACGCTGGCTGGACCTAGAAAGGGCTGGTGCATTACGTTCATTAGCAGTTAGTGCCTTGCATAGGGGTGGTCGGATTCCATCGCCTATAGAATCAGGTTTAGATGGCTCCAATGGAGATGAAGGGGTAGGCCTAGTTGGTAAGTGTTGTCGTAGTTGGAGAGTTGGCGAAGTGGCTGGAAATCCTACCTTACCTACCTGTGAGGAGATGAGACTTAGGTTTCTTGTTGGAACTTGCGGTGCAGAAGTTACTGAGGCATGGGAGCTTCTGTCTCGGTCAGACTGCTCATCCCCATTGCCATCTGGCCATGTTCGAACATCTGTGGATACTTCTAGCAAGAAGCATATGAGCTGGAACAATGCGAATGAACAAGTTCGTGGAGAGGCTCACTGTTAATAATTTCATCCTTATAATCTGGTGCTAGTTTCTCATCTAAGGAAATTAAAGCTGCTTGTAAAATAGTTTTAATTAATATCTAATTGAAAAAGAAGTGGAGGTAGTGCCAGACTGTATGTAATTTTGTACAATGATCCTTTTATGTTGTAACTGTCCCAAGTAGAGTAATTTTCTATTTTAAATATGTAGACTCATCTGAATAGCATCCATCCTTATCATGAGCTCATATCAGATATCAAAATAATCCATCACATTCTGTTTTTCATAATATATATAATCATTTTTAAAATTTGCTATCTTTTTGATTAATATTCTTATATTATTGTTAAGTAACTACTTTCAAAGATTGCCTCAAAATATTTTAGCTCTTAGACCAAATTGTAGCTTCAGTATATTATTTTATTTCAGATTTTGGAAGAAATCCAATGCAATACGAAGTCCTTACTTAATGAAGAAACTGAATGCTCTGCTTACTTTAATAAGATCTGGATGATTGCTATATCTTTGGTTCATTGACTTCTTTGATCCTTAGCAATATATAAGCTGATGAAATAACTTATGAAAGGAATGTATTGAAGGGTATCAAATTGAAGAGCAAAGTAGGTATTAAAATCATGATAAAATTTTCCTTTTTTATTTATTAAACTGCTTATTTTACTTCTCATTATTACCTGTGTAATAGCTTGAAGTATATCAAAATCTTTGTTTCAAAGAATGTCATAATGTATTAGCCTTTTTAGCACAAGAAATTGCCTATCAGTATCAGATATTTTAGGATGTTCATAGTGCTATTATCAAATCTATATTTGCTTGCACTTCTGAAGATCCATAATCACGATACCTGGCTCTGTGTCGGGTATTAATCTTGTTTAATTTTTTACTCCTAATATCCAGTACTCATACCATGACATTTCTTTATTTTTGTCTCAACTCAAATGAGCATTATTATCATGTTAATAACTGCAAATGATATCTGGACTTGGGTTTATCATCCCTCTCATTTCTTTTGCAGCATAATATTTACCTTGTCGTACATAATTATGAAGGGGTAACTTTTAATAAATTGATTGTTTTTATTTCTTACCTATTTAAAATGACTTATTGATGGGAAACCTGCGTCAAGATATCCTGTATTATTCGAACAATCTTATGTGAGCCATTTTTTTATTACTAAAACTTTTATTTCTAATTTGATGACTACTTCTTCTGATTATGTTATCCAATGTATCTCTCTTTGGATAATTTTCAGTAACCTGTTGAAATTTTGTGATTTGTGATTATGTAATTATATGTTTCTCTTCTGCAGATTTCAGCTTCAATATGAGATAATGATTGATCCTGTACTATTATACTTTTGTATAATATGTTTACTGGTGCAAATAAGAATTTAATTATTTTCTATTACATATTTGAAAAGATTTTTCATTTTCAATTCCTCTTCTACACCTCAATCAAAATGGAATCTTTAAACAATTATCAGCCTTAGAATGTTAAGAATTTTAAAGTAATTGCATTGCCTCAGGTTCTCAAATTCATTGATAAATGTGATATATTTATTATACTTTTCCATTCTAAAGTAAGATGATGTGGATGACGTAGTAGTTACTTTAAACTTGGTAGTAATGGAAATGATATGGAATGATTCTGGTCAACTTCATGGATAAAGACATTTTGGGTTTCCAACCTGGTAATTTCCTCTACATTTTGACTCCTGTTGGAGACCCGAGAAATCCTCATCTATAATGATGCGTTGAACATTTTGATAATCTTTTCAAAACACCCATATGCAATCAAATGACATTTCAAGTTCAAATAAAAATTTCCCTATGAAATTCTTTTTTGTCATAGTAGTATTTTTAAACTTGCTATGACAACTGGAATCACTTTTTACGTATGGGCTTGCTCTGGAAATTGAACCCATTTGGCTGTTCAGGAGACAAATATATTCTAATTTGGAAACTTGAGCTTATTATCACTTTATAAAACCCTGACAAATTTAAGTTAGGTTCAAGAATGTTGCCTTGAAGGTGTAAAGGAATAAATAGATTTGTAAGAAATTTCAGCCATACCATAGCACTTAATAGTTTATATTATGTATCTGGAAATAACTTTTGTCAGTGTCTTATGATATTTTGAAAGATACTTCTGTTTATGCTGCCAAGTTATGCATTAATCTCAATATTCTCTTATAAATTATGCTTAATATAGATAGTTTGATAGCATTGTTTATTACAATCTGCATCCATGTTGCATCCAACATTCAGATCAATCCAAATCAAAAAATGCTACATTAGCATCCAAGGGATCCATTTCTCTCATCCTAACTCTGCTTTTCAAGGAATCATTTATTTCAATTTACTGTGAGTACATCCACTAAAAATATTTGATTAAACTAAAAATAATTCTGGCAATTTGTAGTAAAAAAGTTTATTTTTTTCAATTTAGAGGTTAGTTATCTTGTTAAATCCTAGAACATGATTAAGGATAGAGTGTGTTTACTTTTTAAATATTCCAAAAGCAGTTTGATTGTAGGGAAGCATTTAATTTTTTTGTAAGGGTGGCTAGATGTATAAAAGATTTGTAGCTAATAGAGTACAGTACAGTAAATTTCTTCATTGGTAATGTTCCTGCAAAAATTGTTAGTTCATGCAGAGTTATGAATTAGAACCTGAAAGTGACTAAGAAATTTTAATTGAACATCACTCATGGTCAAATTTAAAACAACTTTTCACAGAATTCCATAAACTAAAATTTCCAATGGGTGTGCTATGGTATACTACATTAATTGTACTCATCGCCATTAGTTAGCTCATCATATGCCATATGAAACCCAAGTGGAATTTTTTGAGTAAAAATTTACATATTCTATTATAAAACTGTTTTCTTTATCAATATTCATTATTAATAAATAAATTGAGAATAGTATTCATATTGCAGTGTGTGCTGAAGATGAAATATATTGGATTGCATTGTCCTGGAGAACCCATTATTATAGGCAACTTGCAAGTGAAAGTAGTCAATAACCTTCATATGAACAGTCACTATAATGTAGCGAGTACATTGGAAACTTGCTTAAATGGTGAGGGGGCCAAATTTTATTGTTTATCTTGGCCAAAAAATGGTTTACCTCTTTGGATTCCACTTCCATTCACCTCCAATTTTATTGGAGTTGAATGGAGGTGGAATCACTGTGATATCTAGAGATACTCTCTGTAAGGTAACCAGATTCCTGATGTTTTAAACAGGAATAAAATGTCAACCCCTGTTCCATAGTCAATTTACTTACATGTTCCTCTGAACAAGGCATCGTGTGCTACCTGCACAAAAGTGGGTTGTGGCAACACAGGGCTATGTAAGTCTCTTTGGTAAATTTCCCTTGTTCTCTCATATTCATGGATAATGTTATCATAACTTAAGATAGTGTTTCACGACAAAGACCCCAAAACCAGTATACATGATCATCTTAGTTTTAGTACATATGTATAGTAAAACCTCTTCAAAATGCTACAACTCAATAACCTGTTCTCCTTTGGTACCAGTCCCTTTCATATAGAACGCATTGTAAAAATACTACTTAAAACAGCTGTTAAGGTGGATTTTACTCTTTCCCAATTTTACCAATCCTCCACCTCAGTCAATAAACCACACAGAAATTGTGTACATTATCAGTATCACCTGCATCCTATCTACTCTTATGCCTCACCTTGTCTTGAAGTAGGTTCCTTTTGACTCTCTTGTTGGAAATGACTAATTTTGTATGTGTTTTTTGTGATTTAGCTTAATCTTGGAGAGATTGTGCTTTAATGGCACCTCACCTCTGGTGCTAAAACCTCGTTTTTCTTCCATAATTTACTTTCCAGTAAAAATTGCTTAATTGCATAGTGTAAATTGAGCCAAATTTAGTGACACAGCTCTCCTTGTCCTAAAAGCTGACAAAATATGAGGAAAAGGCAACCAGTATTACTCAACAATAGCTCTCACATTCTCTAGACATCTACAGCTGTGGCCAGATAAACAAACAAAAGAAGAATCATTTCCATTTTTAAGGTGTAAAGTACTTCTTTTAATTAAAGAGCCAAAAAAACCCTTCCCTTTTGTTTTCTAAAGAAGAAATAACATTTTGTAATTTTACTTGGAGAGTGAAAACCATGTTAGAAGCCATAGACTTGAAGAGTTCCATCGAATGGTGGAGACTTGGAGTGTTCTATATAATATCAGATCTCAAAATACTATCAATTGCTTCAGGCTTGACTTCGTGGTAGGTTTCCATCATGACTAGGATAAATGACAACACTTATACCCATACCACTCACGGGTATAGGTGTTGTCATTTATCCTAGTCAAGATCTCAAAATCTTAGAGTTCCTATTTGATAAGCAATCAACGGCTTTCTCCTGCTATTAGGCCTTGTCTTGACGATAAATTAACTTCTGGAAGGTACAGATAATAGATGGATTAAGATTCCAATGGATGAGATCATGTATTATTTATTCTTACAAGCAATATTTATTTTCTAATCAGCCTAATTTTGGATTTCTTCTCATTAATTTAGGAAAAAGTCAGGAAAATTGTACAGATAAAATGCATGTTATCGATAAATCAGATTTTAGCCATTGTTTTCTGGGGCATATTTTATAATACTATTTCTTGACAATTAATATATATTTCTATAAAGTATAGCTGTAGGAAAAAATAGCAAGATTGGTAATGTTCATTTACTTCCTGGGCAGGGTTAACTGTAGAGTTATTATGAATTAAAAATAAAAAGGCTGTAACAAACATATATACACACATTAAGATTAAGCTTTATTAAATTTTCTGCTATACTAATATAAAAAATTTTTCAAATAGTTCATAAGCTTATTTTTATAAAATACCTTTTATAGCATTGATGAGAGTTATAATATCAGTAATCTCTAGAGGAAATTTTAATTTGTTAGGTTAATGTTGCTAGGTTACTGATAAAAGGTGGTTTCAGCAAAATAACAATGTTCTATTTTGCTAAACCCATCATATTTAATTTTTCTTCCTCATTCCATAATATTATGGTAGTATTTTACGTTTTAAGATTAACATAACTTCTGCAGGTTAATTAACTTCTGCAGGAGAAAATCCATTTAACTACTTTCCATAATTAGGAATTCTAATAGATTATTTTGGATGATATATTTTTTTCTCACTACTCCTTTTAGTTGATTACTGATGATGAGATACTGAGACCAAAGAAAGAAGATAATTTCTGAGTTCATAAAAATAATACTTAGTATCACATTGGCATTCTTTTGCACTACATATTCATTGGATTTCTGGAACACTTCATCAGCTATTATTATGTCACTCAAAATCACATTTATTAAATCCATACACTCACACTTAGTCTCTTTCGTTTCAATCATTACTGATGATTTTATGAGAAGTAATGATGCAACTTTAAGATGTCAACATTAATGCAGCTACAACAGTTATAATGCTGGCCACAAAAGGATAAACACTTGCAGCTCCACCTGTGCCAGGGTCTGAAAAGAAATACATATTTGATTCTCTTTAATTAATTTTTTTAACTATTAGAATAATCTCCATATTTCATAAATCTGACTTTCAGCACCCTTCTAGCTATTCATGAAGTATGAAAAATGTTTTTATTCTCATTTTCAGAAATTAATCTTTCCCTTGGATATTAAGTATATAATAAAGTATAATGATACCAGGTTACTTAGAATTTTAAGGATATTTCTAAATCTTTAAAAAATTAATTTTGGGATAATTTTATTACATGATATAAATTAAAGGCTATTCCTGTAAAAAATGGAAAATTAATGCAGAAATGTATGTATGGATAGCTGATCTTTAACTATATCAAATATGATGATTCCTCAGCATTCTTGATTACAATCAATAACATGAAACATCAGTTGATAGAAATATATTCTGACATTTAGATACTTATAGATAATGAGAAATTAATTCATAGCTTGTGAAAAATATGTAATTAAAATTTGATAATAAGCTGATCAGCATTGAATATGAGTAAGTTTGTTAAGCTTAATTCTCTGTTCTATGAAAATGATGCCAATCAATCAAGGTTTCATTGTGCTTTTTAGTTCACCATCAGTTTGTTTACTACTATAGATAGGAACAAAATATTCAACCTTGTGATTCAGGAAAGAAATAATTGAACGTTTCATCTAACTGAGCATATACTCTCAGAAAAATCATGTATTCATATTTATATTATTACTCTAGATGAAGTGCAAGATATTCCTGTTAAATAATACATTAAGTATCTTTATCTCCTCAAATACTTTGAATAAAATACTTGACACTTATGTATGAACAATTGCTTTTTTGATTATTTGCTAACCTTTTTGTCCTGGTTCCAGGCAATGTTTCTTATCTTCGCTTTGAATAAATGGATCCTTGCATTTACAAGTATCCTTACATTCAACTCGAGATATACCAAAACTGTTGGGCAAAAAGCATTCTCCATCTCCAACATTACATGGATCCCCCAAATCTGAAATGAAATATACATTGTGCAGGTGAGATTTTAGAAGTGAAACATTTTAGGATAGTTTCCTTTTCTTTTAGGATTCTTTCCTTAAAAGAAAATGTTTATTTTATGTTTAAGTTTGTTAACAACAATATTTTTAAGGTTATAGGGAAAACAATTAAATAATCACAGACAATATTATCTTTCTTAAAATTCACCCCTAGCTTTTCAAGTTTAATGATAAATTTCATAAGCAAAAAGGAGATGTTGAGTGCTTCTCTTTATAGAGCTAGAACTTAAATAAATTTATGTAGAATGAAAGTGATAGGTTGAATAATTCAATTTTATTATTGTTATTACTTTATTGTTGTTGGAATTCTCAATGAGTTCCTTAGTACATCTTTCTTGGAACATCATCATTCTAAAGTATGTAAATGGGAACATTATATTAGTAGGGAGAGAATGTAATGATTAATACAGTTATCACTAGTTTTAATATGAAATTATTCAGATTTTGATTTTGCACCAGTTTATTGAAATGCTCACACAGTCGAAGATGTCATGAAGGAATCTACTTCTATCTAATCTACTAAGGAACCTTAATTAAGGCCCAAAAATAAACATAAATTCAAAATACTTTTTAATCATCTATCAGTGACAATCAGTTTTCCTTTATGATTATTTTAATTATAGTACTTTATTGTTCAGATGACCTAAAACTAAGAAAAATACTTTATTTTATTTACAGTGGCATCTTAAAAATGCCTATTCATAAGTAAGTATGTCAGTCATTACGTATTAATTTTTTAGATTCTTTTGCTATGAGTTTGAGATCAAGAGCCATTATACTTACAAAGAGTCTTTATGCATGCAGAGTTCTTTTCGTGATGGTCTTCCAAGCATTTGCAACTTCCCTTATGACAAGTAGATCCTCCTAATTCCCATGTGCACTGGGTCGTTTCCTCACATGAATCTCCAATTTTTTGTGCCACTAGGTAAAATAAATTAAGATAGATTTTCTAAAAGTTCTTTTGTTGGTGGAAAGAAATGTTTTTATTTCCAGAATATGAACTCATATGATTATCATTAGCAGAAATGAATTATACCCTAAACCTGTGCTTACTTACAAATATATGCTGTAATTAAAATGTGTTTATATATGACTTCCAAATTGACAAGCACGAAGCTTGCACAAATACAAATGAAAATCCAAAATGCAGACTGTTACTAATGCTTATGAAACATCTTCAATTCAAATTTGGTTCGTCTCACAATTCTCTAGCATTTATATGCCAATCAGAGCATACATTTGAACTAATCTCTCATTTTAAGCAAGAGGTAATAGACTAAACATTTGTAAAGTAAGGATGATGATAAAACCTGACTCATATCTAATGTCATCTATCATTTCTAAATCTTTAATTCTTTTGCTTAGCGTTAAGTTCTTTTGGGCTATTTATGCCATTTTTATCAAAGTTTTTGCTCATATAAAGCGTAATTCATTAATGTATAATGAAAGAATGAATGATGAGAATAAAAGCATTGAAATGACAGGAGCTGCCATCTTTAAAATGTATCCTATATTTTAGAAATGTTTCAGTTCAGTTTTGACATAATTGAGGATTTTTGCTAGCCAATATTTTGATATATATTTTTTAACATTGCACAAGGGACAGCAGCAAAATTGAAATTATTTATTAATAAATGAATACTTTTAAGAATGATGAGCATAATTTTCAGTTTAAATAATTTCAAATCAAAGGAAAATATCTATTCTTCTCTTAAGAAACTTTCCAATTCATAGAATGAAAAGAAATATGACAGATTAGAAACCATCATACAATAGTTGGCTAGCCACATATAGGGTGAAATACAGGAGTATCATTCCAAAACCAACTAACCAACTAGACATGTAAAATTCCACATTTACCAATCCAAACAGGACTCCCTTAATCCAACCAAACATTTGGACATTTCTCATGCTCCTGTTACTTGAGCAAGTAAGTAACTGTTTCATTGTATGCTCCTTTATTGTGTATAACTGATTCCATGAAAATAAGTAGTGATATGAATTTCAATTTATGCATATTTGAGCTTGAAGATGTTGTGGATACTAGATGGTGCCATGTAGCTGGGGTTAGATGCCTCATAAATTACTTTGCCCAAAAGTATTGAATGCTATTAAGACTTTCATAGTTCTCATGAAGTTTCCTTTAAGTTTGTTTTATTCTTATGAATTTTAAAATTTTACTAAGGATAAAGTTCCTTTGGCTAATTGTTTATAACTATGCTATGTACGATTTCAAGAATATAGTGCTCCTTTACATTTAGTTTCTCAAACACTTCAAGTATAACATGATCTTTCTTTCAGGAAGCTAGATGAAATAGAAGTGTCCCTTCATACCTGGAAGACAATGCTTTCCATCAGAATGTGGCACCATTCCATCCCTGCAGGAACATGTATTGTCTTTACATTTTGCATCCTTAGTGGTTACTTTGCACTCTTCATCTGCAGTACAGGGGTCTCCTATACCTGTAATTAGAATAGAATATTACTTCAGGTAAATAATTCAAGTTCTTTTCTGGAAATTGTAATATATAAGATCTTAAATTAATATTGTTTCATGGCATTAGGAAATATTATTTCATGGTACTAGTACTTCTCAACTCAACATTCAATCACATTTTCATTTGCAAAGCCATTTTAAAATCCATGTTTCTTTATATCAATACAACCCCTACTCCATGTACTTTGTGCATTTTTTAGTTTCAAGTCATTCACTGTCCCTTAAGCAGATTTATTAATTGGTAGGAGCATCATATCACTTTATTTCAGAGACGCCTTTATATCAAGCATCAACAGATGAGCTTTGTAAGTTTAGCTTTATTGACAAATCATTAGAAGATTTGAAATAACCATTATAGAGCACTTACTGCATTTATAGCTTATTAATCATACTTTTGAACTTTCAGACATGAATGCTTTACTTTTCATGTTTTGCATGAGGAATAATTACTTTTCTTAGTCCAGCACTTCTTTCCAACCACTTCAGCCCCTGGTATGCACGAACAAAGGTGTGAATTGCATGCTGCACTACCAAGTTCACTACATTGCTGGTTTTCTTCACACCCTTCTCCCAAACCTCTCACTGTAGAAAGCAAACATAAGTTTGAAATATGAATCATGTCATTGCAGCAGATTTCAGAAGTAGATCTTGAGTAAAAATTTGCAAATCTTTTAAACTTTCTAATATAATCATAAAAGATGAAGATTTTTCACTTCTCCATTTATTTCTACATAACTGAATGAATAGAAATCCATTAATATAGTAATCTTTCTCCCAACAGTAGGAAGGTAGTTTAGAACAATATAATGTTGGAAATTAGACACTCCTCAGGTCTAAAAAAGAAAGTAAACTGCAGTTGATGTGTACTTACTTGGAAGGCATTTTTTACTTGTGTCTGATTGATGAGCAATTATTTGGCAGAAACATGTAGTTCCTTTACACTCAGAAAATTCTCCCAATATTGAATCCTGACAATCCTTTGCAGAATTACAATTTATTTTTTGCCCAGTGTTATCAACTGTAAAACAATATATATTTCCATCATGCAAAAGACAATATATAAATAACATCAAAAACAAAAAAATAATAATTTATTCATCCAAGGAAATTACAAAATAATTTATAAGCACTAAATGCTACTTTATGTTTCAAATGAGGGGAGAAAATTTTCAAATTAAAATTAAACAATCATAAAGGAAGCTACAGGGTAGCTCAGACAGTGAAAAGCCACCAAAGTTAAACAGGTATATACAGAAATATACTTCATTGTGAAGTGATGTGAAGGATAATAATCATTATATTTTTAAAAAAGGAATAGTTATGCCTCCTACAAGTCACACCATTTATAACATAAATGGAAGGAACAGACAGTTTAAATGACTTATTTTTATATATGTTTGCAGTGAGCATGATAGGAGGCATTAGAAATGGGTCTTATTAGTTTTTCTACATTCAGAAGGTAAAAATAAGTTGAGATGAGAAACCCCAAAAGTCTAAATCAAAAAATATAGTAATTCAAAGAGGAAAGGTGTAGAAAAATCATAGAGTAGAAAAGTAGATCAGATAGATGGTAGTGGAAAAAACATGGTAGGAGAAATGAGCATATTAATTCTTTTCTCATGAAAAGTCTCTCTCAAGTTTGTGGTCCCAGGTACAAGATAATACTTTTTCTTACCATCTCTAGCAATCAATGGAGGAATAAAAGTAATTGGATTCTTTAAAGACAAGCAAAACTATATTTAATCATGTAATGAATTCTTTCTGGAAGGAAAGTTAATCATTCCTTTAAATCAAGCTAGAGCAAGAGCCACTGAAACTTTTGTTCTTGGTGTTATAAGATTTAAGACTAGCTCATGAAAGTAAATATGTAAGGTTTCTTTTTTCCTGGCCTCAATTATTTTTCCTGAATTCATTTCACCCAGTGGGAACATCATAACATGCTTCAATTTAAATTCCTTCTTTTTTAAACAGTGCTCATGATGTTGCAACTTATTCCTTCCCTTATCTCTGCTTTTTTTTGGAGGCTTAATTAATCTAATTTTACGTTAGTAGGCTTTGTTTCACCTTACTTATTTTATTTCTTCTCTAAACTAATCAATTAGGGGTATCCCTGATCAAACTCAATGGATCCTTGCCTTCTATTACAAGAAGTAAAAACAAGGAAAGATTTCAGAAAGAATGAATTTCATAATTAAATACATTCCATTTCTTACCAGGAATATCACCAGATGCTACATTATGATCATGAGCAGCCTCCACAGGTAGCACAGTGGGTTGAGTGTCATTGATTGGAATTGAGTTGGCACTGTTAGCAAATACCAAAACCAGCAAGAACAGACCGCTCTTTGGCCCCATATTCCTGGAAAAAGATAAAATTGATGTAATTGACCATATTAGAAATAATAATTACAGAATAGGATATTAAATACAGCATATCATCTCCCTCCTCACAACCCAGTAGCCATGCGGGTAACACGTTCGCTTTCGGAGGAAGTGGTCTCTCTCGAGTTGACGAGAAATATCTCGTTATTTCGTATAAATTCGAAATCCCGTGGGGTTGTATAGGATGCGAATGTCCAGCCTAAACTACAAAGGTCGCAGGCCCTTTTTTACATATGGACCCCGACCATCTAACCTCAGGAGAAAAGGAAAATTGTTCTCAGCGATCATGGGTTTGATCCCTGAAGAAGAAGATCGCTGAAGATCATGGTTTGATCATGAATGATACCTGAAGACTTTGAAAATCCTAATTTTTCCATAAGAATACCTTTCGCGGATTTTCGATTTTTTTGCGGTAGATATAATATGGGGAATATGGAATAAATGGGGAATATGGAATAAATATGGAGTATGGAATTACATTTTAGAATCTTCCCGAAATGAAATCGACTTGAAATTTTGCATATGGTTAGAGGGGTCCTTCCCTCAACTTAATGCGCATCGTCTTCGGAAATGGTTCCGGGTTCGACACCAGGCCGGTTACATTTGTTATGCACTGAGTTGAACTTTGGAATGTTTTTTGTAAACGTCATGTTTTGTTTCTGGAAATTTATCAACCATTAGCTTTCAGTATGCCAGCAACTTTTACTCGCACCACATATTGCCCAATGCTGTAGATGATTCCTCGAGTATCTGATAATTTTTAGGCGGATACTTTTTTCTTTTGCCCAAAAATTAACTGTTTTCTCCTTTTCAATATTTAACTACTCATCCTAAGTGAAAATATATTCATCTTTCCCAAAGCAATCAAAAGTTCTCCTTAGGCCTAATCTTTGCATAAGCCGTCTTGCTCTTTCTATACTTTTTAACTGTGAAAGTAAGAAACCATTTGTTTCCTCAGAGCATTCGAGATAGTGTGTGATGAACTCAGCTCAAACAAAGCTCGCTAGAGATAACAGCTTAGCTCATGAGAGAGAAAACGGCACTCGGTTTCTTACAATTTTAATTGCTGTTAATTAGATTCGGTGTACTTTCCCACGAAAATTTAACGAGGAAATAATGCGTTGGACATATTTTTCGATAAATTCGATAACTCCATTGATTCGTTTGTCATGAATTGAAACTGTACATACATTCCTGCAGATTGCTGCATTAAATGTGTATGTAAATCTAAAAAGGGGAACTTTATGAACGTGGAGCTCAGCCTCCCTCGAGATTTCTATGACATGGTATTTGCTTGAAAGTAATCGAAATCTGTCATGGTTTTTTCCTACCGGAATTTAGATTGCGTAAAAACGTTTTAGAAACAGGCCCAGTAGATAGCTAATCTTGCGACGGTAACGCCAGGGAGTTGGACTACAGCAAGTTGCAAAGTTAAAGTCGCTAGCATAGTAAGGGGAGGTCACGAATTCTAGGTTCTAATAGGTCTTTGCTTCTTCAGCGACAAACAACCAAAATATTTATGCAATTATAAATACATCAAATCTATCAGTGGAGTACTGCTTACTATTTCCTGATGCATTTTTAAATTTTATTTCCTCAATCTTCCTTCTTTTCGCCCTTATGATTCTAAATTGTGATTTACTTGAGGAATAGTCCTCAGTATTTCCAAATACATGATGTAAAGATGGTATCCTCATATGATTTCTGATTAATTATAGATGTATATTTGATAGTTATTTCTAAAACTCTTTTTTACTTGAACTAAGGCCTCGTGGGAAAAAACCCGACCGATTACTTTGACGCAAAGAGCATCTCTTAGCTGTCTCTTGAGAATTTCCGCTTCCGACAAGCATGAAACTTCCCTCGAACGCAGAGCACAGAAAAAAATTCAGTCTTTTAACATTAGGTCAGTGTAGGATATTTTCTTTCTGGTTAAACGTTTTAATAACCGATGATTTCGTTATTTCGATACGTTAGATTGAATTGCAATCCATCACCGAACAGCGAAATGTTATAAATGCACGCAAATCTTCAATGAAGAGAAAGTTTTCTCTGTTAAGCTTTAAGGTCCTGTTCCATGGTCAAATTTTAAAAATATTTTAATATCGAAAAAATGGTCTTCAATTCGGTTGTTCCCTGATTTTTAGCTGGGTGATACTGGGGGCTCTTAGACTAATATCGCTCCCACATTATAGATTAGTATGCTTGTACTGATATCGCTTTCTTGAGCTTCTAAATAATTCCAAGTTAAATTTTGGCTACTTTGCAGTAAAAATAAGTAATTGAATAAGTAATAAATAGGTCGAATTTGTAATGATTCGCTTAATTATGCTGCTATAATCCAGGAGATGAACAAACTTGTAGAATTACAGCGTTATAAAGTTAAATAGTTGAGAGTTGGAATAATAAAAAAACGGATTATCTGAGATATACAAATAGTTTGTTTTCTAATTTATTTCGATAGCTCCTGATATAATTGTCTTGGAATAAACCGTTCGGGTTTCGTGGCTTATAATGCCACGCCATATACGAGTACTTATGTACGACAAACCTCTTTTCGAAGGGATGAGTAAAATGGGCCTAAATTTTGCACTTTTCTTTCCTTGCAGTGGAATATGAATGAAAAGAACTTTTTACAACCTAAACTTCCGAAGAATTTTTCGGAGGAATTCCATATTTCAATCCCTTTCCGCCTTAATTTTGAGGACGTGTTTTGCTGTCAACAGGAAGTTGCGAAGTTTCGACGGAAAAGGAAAGTATTCTTCCACTATTAAATTAAAATCTCCGGTGTTTGGAGGAATTCGCTGTATTTTGATAAGACCTGCGGCTTTTTCGCTCATTTTTTCTTCAATCAACCAATCTTATCACAGAATCTTATTATTCTTATCATCTACGAGGTATTAAAGGATTCCGTTAATATTTAGCAATCAATAGATTCGATTTCTATATAATCATTAAATAATATAACGTAAGCTACTGATTATTGTAGGTAGTATTCAATACGCTTTGCATTCCACCCAATGAAATTTTACCCTCGTTTATAGAAAAACGAAGATTATCTCCAAGTCAAAAAAGATAGCATATTCTTAAATTCAGATTCCGCTACTAATTGTCAATAGCCAAATTTATTTTCAAATAAAGTTCCAGTATAGAAATCGCTGTAATTTTTGCTATGGCCAGAGGTAAATAATTTATCCATAACGATCATTTCGTTTGCAACAGTGACGGGCATACTATGGAATTTTTCATTAGCTACTTATTGTTTTATACATGCGGTTGTGAATGAGCACGGTTTTTTTATCAACGAAAATATTTCCATTCTTCTCTAATTTGACAGGTGAAGTAAATATCTTCATTAATTTTGGTAACAGGAAATATGGTAACAAATTTATTTACAATGTCAATTTGCTCGGTGAAGCCATAAAAGTTTCGGTGAAATCAAAGACGCGTGCCGAAGAATTAAGAACAGAGACAGACGTGTGCAACTACTGCAATCAGCTTCCGCACTATCTGCCCCATTAAATCCATTTGATAAGGTGAATTGCAGCTAATATACTGTTCCTACTTGTAAACTATACAAATTCCAGTTTCTTGCTGCTACGTTAGTGTGTAGTAATTCAGAGTCTGGTTTCCCATACGTAAAGCCTTTACTAAATCTCCGATGAAACAGAGTGAAAAAATACTACAAAATCCTTTCGTTTGTGTAAGAAAGTTTATGGAAATATGAATGTAAATGAATGCAAAAGTAACTTAATCTGTACTAAAAAAAAGGTGAGACATTGAGTATTCCTTAGTTAGGGAAAATAGATCGGATATTAAATGACTCGATATTTATAATTTCAATTTTAAAACGACATTTTCCTTTAGAAAAAAAACATGATGAAATAATTTATGATTTACCTATTTCTTTGGGGAGTTTCGGCATTTATTATTCGCTAATTTGGTAAACTTTCGAAAAAGTTATAAACAGCTCATTACATTCTAAAATCTAGCAGGATATAATAATTCTTTGTCTCTTCATTATTACTCGGATTTCGTGCTAAATGTAAGAAAGTGCGCCATTTTAAATCGATAGCAGAGCAAATACTAAATTTTTAGCTTACTTGATGTATTGGAAACGATACCTTTCCAAAGGATGGTCGCTTAGCTGTACCGCGTATCAAAGATCAAACAGTAAAAAGATTGAAGACACACAACTCTCACTTTTCCGAGAAACGTTGGCCAATTGCCGTTCGGACACTATTTCCTCATCCAAACTGATAACACACTCTACCGGTAAAAAATTGATCGGCCATCTTCCTCGATAACCGTATTGCATTCACTTTCAAAATGGCTTCCCAAACCGACGCCCAATTTCGCTGATATAGTAGATTTTTACTTTAAGTTGCCGATTTTATCCAAATTAACGCAAGATATAAAAGGGATATAGCCCTCTTTATTGGAAAATTTAAAAGCTCAGAGGAATTAAGGTAAATCTGACAAGATAAAAGTTTTAATCTCCAACTACTATCACGAATCAACTCAATGGGTGGAGGTTATCGTCTTGTAATTGCTCATCGTAATTGGCGAAGACAAAACAACAAGGACTACAATGGAAATGGTTGGATAAATCAGGATCTCCGCCTAGTTTTTATTCGTTTCAATTACTTAAATAAGAGGCAAGGGAAGGAACGATTTCAAACCCTCTAAAAAAATTCCTGTGAATCCCAAGGATGCAGCTCCTGATACTCTGCAAGAACGGAATCATGTTACATTCCTTCTGGAATCCATCGTGAAGTATAGAGTAAATCCTAGCGATTTGATAACCGTCACTTTTCCTCCGACGTTCCACATTTTGCGAAGCCGCATCACTCGTGGAGTTAAAATCGACGATTTCCTACTACACTTTGAAGCTAAATCCTGGATTATGCCTAACTTCATCCCAAAGTATAACATCCAAACGCATTTGCTGGAGCTTAAGCCTTTGAGAATATCCTGAGAATTTTCCTGAAAGTGAAAGCTTGCACCAGGAAGGAAGACACACACAATGTTTACTCACTGTTATTCTCTCCCGCAGCCGCGGATCGACAAGAAGAGATTCAAAACGCTGAACGTGTCCCGGTTGTACTTCCTTAAACCTACCGCCTTTCCTGGATGACACTCAGCGAATGAAATGGATCCAAGCGCGGTTCACTTTTTATGTCCGAAGGGAGTAACGCGAGGTGTTGGAGAGGATGGGGTCGGAGGAGATGAGTGGTGGGAAGGGAGTTCTTATCACTCACTGACAGATAACGCTTAGGTACACATTCTTTCATCGTTTTCTGTCCATTCCCATTTTTCCACAAAGTTGGAATTATTTTCCGAAAAATATCATGATGCCTCTTCCAAGTACTGAGGCTGATTTGGTTTAGCTTTTATATGCCATCTCGAGCATCGAATCTCGGATACAAATGATCTTTCTTATGAGGACTCTTTTTTACGCCAAATATTCATTTCAAAATCAAGCTTGAATAATTTCTTTTTGGCACTAGGAAAGCTATAATAAGGTAATTTTGGTTTTTCAATAGAGAAGAGGATCTGTTAAGGCTCCCCGAAAGCATGGTTTACTAATTACTGCCTAAGCATCTTATGGAGATACAGAATAGTGATAGAGATCTGCATAAATATGGACTCTTCTTGTACTGTCACAGCATCTGCTTTTATTCTCATCCTGGATTACAAAAGTGTACATAATCACTGCACTTATTTATTGCAAAAAACTTTGCCTCTTTCTCTTGAGAGAATGAATTTTTATTTTAAGGCTCGGAATAAATTTTACGTCTTGAATTTTAGGAACAGGTTCATCCACTGAATTGTCGCAGTAAAATTTCTATCTTCTCATATCATTCTATTATGTCAGTGTCTGGCTAGAGTAATGTAGACATATTGCAACTCAAGTAGAAACCTCGGAAACAATCCATGAAAATTCGCAAGGCGTTTTAGACTACAATATACAGTTCATTTTCGCTCTAAATTTGTAAGTCTGTAGATAAACACGTTAAAAATCTTGTTCGGTTTACTTTACACATGATGTTTGTTAACTATTCATTGAGATTTTTCTGAATGGGAGAAGAAGTGATAAACATTCCGCTATCTACACACTTTCACATCACCAGTTTAGATTATTTAAGATTAAAGTCTTATAAAATAAAGTTTTGAATGAAATCACGAAATTTTTTCTAGTTCTTCAGTGATAAAATGTATGTTGAAAGTGTTCTTGGATAGCCATTTGGGCGGCGCGTTCTACTTTGATGATAGGTGTCCCGAATTCGATTCTCGGTGTGACCCACGAGCGATATGACCTCAGACGTCGAAACACTTTTATCAATACTACATACTACTGAATGTTAAAAATAATTGGAATGAATTTCTAAGAGGGCGTGTGAATGATAGGCGCTGACCTGAATTTCTTGCAAGGACCGAAAGAGAAGGGGTGAGAGAGGGCTGCCCTAGGAAAGTATTTCTATACGTAGATGATGATTTAGGGCCTATTAAGGTAAAGGAATTGTGACGAAAGATTGAATCGGCAGGGAAAATGAGGAAATATTGACATGGCGGTGAATCATACACTCAGGAGATGAGGAGATTTTAAGCGTAAGCGATTTGTGAGCGTGACAAATGGGTAGAAGGTCAAAAAATATGTAGGGGGAAATATTACGCTCTATAAAATTTCCACATAATGCATTTAAGCGACTGGTTTAGATCCAATCGGCCATTATTAGGTCCTGATGATGGTCTATCATATTCATTAGAGCTGACGATCACCGATCTATGCCGAAACCGGTCGTTTGAATATAGGGAAAATTTGTAGTGTGCTTTTTTCCCCTAGATCTTTTGTCATGAATTTCAGCACGGTAAAACTTTTTGCAATTAATTAATTCATTAGGATAGAGGGTTAGTCGCTATTAAAGAATAATTAGATGGGTGAGTGAATGGGGAATGAAATTGTGGATGGAAAAACCATCATTATATTCACACTATGACTGAAAGAAAGTGAACTTAATGATTTTTCAATCCATTTTTATTAGTGATTTTATAATGTAGACATTTTGGACAATAACATATACAGTAAATATATATATATAATATGTATGGATGTGAGAATCGAATCCCTATATTACCCTTCAGTTGGAATAATGCTGTAACGGAAATATGATCGATTCATACCATCATCCGGAAACATTATCGACGGCTTCAGCCACAGTTGATTGAAAAGTTTCCTGTAGATAATTTAGTGCTAACTTGCGTAAGCCGACAGCGAAAAAATGATTGTTTTGGAATAAAATACGTGGAAAGTACATTTTTAATATTTAGTATCTAGTCCATTCGTTTATCCCTGGAGAAGATCAACATAGCTTTCGATTGAATTAAGATACGCTATCTGCTATCGAGAGCTAACGTTAGAAGAACCGTGACTAATGTATGGTTCACTCTCTTTCGAATCCGAAATTAAATGCATGAATCCGTCTTCACCATCCTCTACTCGGTATATCACCAAGTATCGAAACTGCATTTGTTGACATTTTGAGATTTCATGCAATGTTTTTAGGAATTTCCCATTCTCTCGCGTTCCTGCTGCTATATCTTAATGGAAGAAGTATTTTTTTAAATTTATCTCTTCGCAGAAAAATGTATCATCTTTACCATTTGCCTTCGATTTGCTTCAGGCTGCGGTGGTATGAAAGCTTTGAGATATGAATCATTCTGAATTATGTCATTCATCTCCGCCATTCTTTATTTGATATATTGAGCGTTGTTTATTCATTGGGCCATTGTGTTAGAATTCAATTTGTGAACATGGAATAACTTGAAAGTAAATTTTACTCCACTCCTCTATAGGCCCAGAGAGAAAAGTAATACATATACTACCTCACCTCGTTTCGTAAGCCTCAATACCTCTCGTGGTATTTTGGTAACAAATGGTGGAGGGGTGGAGAATAAAGCCCTCATTTGGATTCAATACTTTACAAGATCTTGTACGATTTGAATGTATGGAGGCAAGATAAATTAGAAAAAAATTTTAAAATATTACAACCACTACTTTTATGGAATCCGAAGATATCCTAAATCTCGAGCGGAAATCAAAAACACTGTAACAGATTAAGTTGCAACAAAATAATCCCCCGTAATCAACGCTTAAAATGCTTGTTTGCACTCTTGTTCTTCCCGTGTTCGATCATTGCTCTCTTGTCTACTTCGACTTAACATGCGAACATTAGCTCTGGCTTCACCGTCTTTTAAATAATTGCATTAGATTTATTTTCAATCTTTGTAAAGATGATCGTGTATCTTCTTACCTCCGGGAAAAATGGTGGTTCGAACTAGACACACGTAAAAATATGCATGCTTGGTTCGTTTTTAGGCTTTTTATTCGGAGACTTGCAGCCGAAATTTGTTTTGGATCTCTTAACCCGAAAAATGCCTATTTCCACCGTGAATATTCTTTCCAGTCTAACTAACTAAGCTTATATTATTCATATAAAATACCTATCTTATGTCTTTTCTATAACCTCCCCGCGTTTTTGGAATTTACTACCGGTTCAGATCAGAACTCCTACTCGATCCTTTAAAGATAAGTTATTCAATTACCAGTTATTCAATTACGATTGGTTTATATATATATATATTCTTTTTATGTATTTTGTAAAGTCATTTTTATTCGTAACTGACATTGAATTAATTCTGTTTTTCTTCTCATTGTATGTACTGTTCTGTAATAATTACTTTCTTGTGAGCTGACGCATTATTGCAGCATTTTTTGATCTTGTGGGTATTCCCTAGATTACAGTTAATTCATCATTATTATTATTGGCTCTATCATGTAGGAGAGAAAAATTCATTCATTCACAAACTAAAGGCAATGCCTTGTCGGTGCAACCATTCCTCTCTCACTTTAGCTGCTTTTTTAATACTGTTGTAATCGGAATATTCCATTCTTGGTCCTACATCCTTGGAATGATTATTCCTTGGCCTACCCCCTTCCTTTCTTTCCCAGGATGTTGACTTCAAAAATGTTGGACACTGTGCTTCATACAATGTCCTATAAACTCAATTTTCCCTCTTTCTGTTTCATCCATTTTTCTTCTCTACATTTGTCTTCTTTTCTGTCCATTTTGTTCCGGTCATCTTCCTCCAAATCCACATTTCTGCTGCTTCGATCCATCTTTTTTTTCCCTCAGTTTCCAACTTTCACATCCATATAATATAATGCTCCAAAGCAATGATTTTGCAAAATCTTTCTTTACAGCAAACTCCATGTATTTACTCGTTAATAGAATTTTGTTGTCCATAAATTGGAATTTTTTTTTGCCAATGGTATTCTTCTTCTCACCTCAACTGAACATCTGTTGGGGTGCTT
Organism: Pachydiplax longipennis; assembly: GCA_036926295.1. NCBI lineage: Eukaryota > Metazoa > Arthropoda > Insecta > Odonata > Libellulidae > Pachydiplax > Pachydiplax longipennis. Next base: position 36,379,055 of record JAVFKF010000009.1, on the reverse strand, counting down.
TTGAAAACTGGCGACCGCAAGTTTGACAATCCTTTTTCGAGGATCTGTTTGCCAATATTCCGCGCTTGGAGAAATCCTGTGTCTCATACCTGAACCTCTGTTGTCCTCTGTTATTGTGCTTTCTAGGTAACAGAACTGTTTTACCTTTTGGATTTCGGTATTATTTATCTTTATATTTACTTGACTGTCTTCATGCTTCTTGATATCTATCATTAACTTAGTTTTCTTTTAATTCACTCTTAACTTCCATCGCTTTACTTCGATGGAAAAAATGGAGAAAAATAATGTTTTCCCAAAACCACTAGCGTAATAGGAAGTTCAGTGTGCACTATCTCCTTCTTTCATTAAAACATTTTGTGAGGGATTGCCAACGGAAAACGATGACGCGACTAGCACAGGAAGGCATCGCTTTTATACTTAACTATGAGTTAAACGGTAAATCCTACAGATTTTTCGCTCATATTTCTTCCTCGAATTGCTTTGTTTCGCGATAAAGGATGATAATGGTGAATCAACGACGACCGCAGCTGTTCGGACAACACAAGAGGCGTGAGCAAACAAATAGACGAGCGAAAATTTCTCACATTTGACGTATTTCTCTTTCCGTTCGTTCCTCACTATCTCAACGCGTCGTTCTTCTCTGAAAATTTCACAGACCTCTTCCCGTAGTCTATTCTGGAAAAGAACACTGCGACAATTGATAACTCCATGTCGAATCAAAAAAGATTCATCTGCTAATAATCCAAATTGAAAACAGAAATATTGACCTGTTTTGTCATTTCCCATTTCATGGTGCTTGCACCCCCTGCCACACGCCGGAAGGCGGCTTGCAGGGTACATATGTAGATGTAAATGTAGACCATCCCGGCAGCTGCTGGTCAAGGAATTAAAGTAGCAGCTTAGTCATATTAGCCCTTATGTCAGGTTTCTCGAATCGTTAAGAATTCGCCACACAGATATTTTCAGAGATGCCAATTTACTTGTTAAATTTTGGCTAGAGGGACCCTTGAGAATAGCGAAAGAGTCGCTAAACCCAGAAGACATATCGTCAAAAAAGCTAAAATACAAGACTACACGAATTCGATTATATAAATAAGGCAATAGTCCAGATTTCGCATTTATTAAATTTTTGAGTCTCAGAATTAATCATATTAAATTTGAAGCTTTTATGAACGAAAGACGATGCTACTTCGTTTGATTAATAATTCAAACATGTTGTTTCGAGTTCTAAGAGAGAACTAGAGGAAGGGCTAACTATGATTAACGTGCTAGAGAGAGAGCTAGATGTTGCTAAGACAAACAAATAGTCGGTGAAATAAGGAAAAAGTCGCCGGAAGTAGCGACAAAAACCGCTGAATTGACATCGTTGGATAAAAAGAGCCAGTTAATGAATAACTTTTTTCTCCGGAATATATAATCTGCGGAGAAGAACTTAAAAAGGATTGTACTTTTACCACAAAGTAAAAGTACAATCCTTTTTAAGTTCTTCTCCATTATGGATTACCGCAATACCTCGCCTGATTCTGTGAACTTTATATAATCTGCGATTGAACTTTCTGTCCTCACCTTTGAGAAAAATATCCGATCAGAACCAATGGAGATTTCCATGATGATGATAGTAAAACTAACCGAATAGCTCATTATCAGGGCTTCCCAACCAGAATGCCGCGAACATTGAATCATTAAATGAAAAAATGTATTTCTAACACTGCCTCACATACGTACTGTACTTTTTCGTTTAATAGGTGACCGTGTGGATATTAATGAAATGTTTTCTCCGCTGTGATTGTTTCCTTCTTCTTCAGTTTGAATATACTCGTACACTGGCACTTACAAACGCTTGGCTTATGGTGCCGCGAATTCGACATGTAAGTGTGCCGCGGAGGGCACAGGATTCGGTATCACTGAAGCAACTAATGAAGTACAGATAAAGACAGGTGTCATCAATGTCAGAGATAAGTCATTGAAAAAAATAATAGGGCACGTTTCTAAATTCATCAATCTGATGAGGGCTGGATTTTATCGATGTTTGTCTGATTACTTCGATGGATTATCGATTCCAGATGAATTTAAGAAATTACTGTTAGTTTGTCTGCTGTTTGACAAGATGGCTACTGTTGTATCTACAGCTAGTTCCACCTCCTTCATTCTTAAAACTGTGTTGAAACGTAAACCATCGCATTATTAGTGTTCGTCGATTGTTGCATTATAAATACGCCATATTCCCCATTGTTGGTTGCCATTCATTTGCTTTTTATGAGGTTATGGATATTAACATTATGATGACCCGCTACTATCATCAGAACCATAGGAACTTCATCGGGTATAAATCACGATGAAGGCAATGGACATCGGTGGAAAGCATCGGAGATCCATCAGTGAAGTTAAAAACGGATCGCTGGATGTTTGATTCCATCCATGAATTTAAAAACGTGCCTATAGTAAATGTAACCTTGGTTACAAGGTGACCTTTCAAAATTTTGCCTTGGTTAGGCGCCTCCTGACGGGTTCTGTGGGATTTAACCCATTTCAGTAGCAACAGCAACAAAGCAAAAAGAAATAAACAGGTATGCCTCAATGCACCTGGAAGTCTCTCTCTCCTGAGAGCAGTATTGGAAGAAATGGCGGAAGATTACCTATTGAGATACCGATGACGGGGCAAGTATTTAAGAGGGGAAATCCCAAATTGTGTATCCATTCACCGCTTACTCTCATTTTTGTCTCAAGGCGGTCTTTCATCTTTTCGTTTCACCAACTGCCGCAACTCGGCCGAAAAAGGGCTCCATCGTATTTCATTTGGAGATAATTTTAGCGCATTCGGTCTGGATGCGCGGGGACATAAATCGTAGGTGTTTCGCCTCCGTAATCGGCGCCGCCACTCCGGCGATGTGTTTGTTGCTTTTTTCATTCGGTTATTATCTCATCAGCCCACGAACCAAGGAGAAGAATAACGCACGCATTTACCCAAACGATGAACTCACACGTGTGCATTATACCAGTTATCCTGATAAAGGAATCGGGAGACGGTGCAGGCGAACCGAGCAAAGAAATAATGATAGTCTGGTGTGAATGTATTAATTTGAGAAATAGGTTTGCTAGATTTAGTCTTGTTTGTCGTTGAGGGCAAGATTTCGGAATTATAATGTATGACTTAAGTGTGGAAGGGTAAATCAACAATGGGTTTTGGGCTGCCACGTGACATTTTTCAGATTTAGCAAATAATAATAATTACATACAGACAGTTCAAATGATAGTAGTGAGAGTATTTTTAACGTATATAACTATCATTAGCTATTGTAACAGTTATTCATTATTGTATCAATTATTGTATTACTTATTAATTGTTGTGTTATTCATTGCATTTCATATTGATATTTGACACTTTCTTTATCATTCTATCATTTACTGCATTGTAGTTTATATATTTAAATTAATTCTGTATTTTTTTAATTGTAAAATATCTATTTATTATTTTTAAATATACAGTCTATGAACAGTTGACGCGATGAAGTAGCATGTGCGGTTTTGTAAAGTATGATGAGAGATGTGGATTATTGATCATGTAATGGATATATACGAATGTTCCCTTTTACTTCTGTGACATTACCACCGGAAAGTTGACCACCTGTGACATATTTTCGTAATAATAATAATGATTTTGGGGTCAAAGATGTTGGCTACCAAAAGTATCCTTATTGTGTTACATTGGCTGATGGAAAAGATCAGGAATGATTACAGAAATTACTATCGAAATGGGAACGTGAAAACAAGATATTTGAACGATAATTTCTGAACGATTCTGTGTCTATATTTCTGAAAGATCTAAGGAAATGGCTCTTTTCAAATTTAAACATAGAAAATATTTTGTAAATACACTCATTCTTGTTTTCTTTTTTCATTATATGGTTCTATGTAATTTCTGTGGCATTGTAATATTTTTGTACTTTTTGTTTGATTGGCTGCATGCAAATTTAGTTTGAGGTAACCCCGAGACAGGTTCTTTTCCTCTGGGGTACCTATATTCCCCCCTCTATTGTGTTCATTTTGGCCTAATATATGACCAAAACACTGTATATAATATCAAACTTGTAAAAAGGGAGGAATAAAAATTATTATAATATTTAAGACACATATGAAAGAAATTCCCAAGGAATAAATTCAACAAAAATTTCAATTGAAAAAAAGTGTAAATATGTATAAATATAAGTGATGCATCCTGCTCATATCCAGAAGAACTCATTCCTAAAGACATTCTGAAGTAACGACATGATTTAGCGGTGAAATGCAGTGATGGAGTACTTTTCAGGATCATATTCGCTCCACCGATGAAGAAGGAATCAACAGTCGAGAATTCTATGGAATTAGTTCCTTCATTTTCCCTTAATTCTGATGCTGAGTTAAACGTTTCGTGCTGATTATGGGCACTAAATACTCTTTTCGTATTTGTGTGTCCTACGGTGAGATGGTGCTCATTTACGAATGAATGAAAGAGTAAAGCTTTGCAACCTGAAAAATGGTGAATTGAGCGAATATTCAAGGAAAGTGTATTATTGGTTCTGTTTGTCCCGAAGATGAGAATAGTTTTCCGGGGCATTTAACCATGTAGATATCCAATACAGTTCAGCGCGTACATTTCTCTAGAAGAGTATTTCAAGGGGAGTCTGCTGGAAACTCAAGGATCCTCGAGACAATTTCATGGGTTCTCTAAGGTCTTTATTATTTCCCTACGATAGTAAAATTCCTCGAAGACAAAGTATATCAGAAAATACAATTCGATTACGTATTCGATAGGTTAGCTATAACGTATCAACTCGAAGACTGTTTTTCCCTCTGGTTTATCCGCAGTGCTTTGATGGGCCATCTTTTTCTATAGCTACAGCAATCTTCGTGCATAGTATCATCATAATGCAATTATATTTTTTCCATTATCGCGCAGCCAAACTGATTTTAACCTTAAATGGGGTAGTTTCGTCAAATTCTTAGGTAAAATCAAAAATTCCCCGCAGAATGAAGGTTCCCTGAGAGTTAATACTTTAAAAACGGTGATCGTGAAACCGTCTCCGAAGTAGAGGGGCAGACGGGTAGCTGATTACAAGGAATTACGGTCAAGTTTTTAAGAAACATTTAAATCACGCTATAAGATTATTATGCAGTGAACATTTCTGCTTATGGATTTCAGTTAAATAGGTAAATTCTTCGTTTCGTCAACTAGGACCACGGTAGTCAGTATAAATGCTGGGACACGTACTTAGCGCATTGTCTGTCTGTCTGTCTGTTGCGGAAATTAATTCGACTGAACCCTCTTCCTCTTCAATACTGGTTCCTCCCTGAGAGTCCAATCTGGGACCAGAGGCTATCAGAAGTCTGAGGAGCAAAATATTGAACTGTAAGTGACATTTCATTAATTTTAACGAGTAATAGACGAATTTTACCTCACACATACAGAAGGGATTAAATATTAGTTGTAAACGTATTATATCAAACCTTTTATTTACTTATCATATATAATAATATCTTTTTAAGTAAAAATAAGAACGCAGGAATGATCCTAGGCACTAAAAAATGGGAATTTAAGTTAAAACGTACGTTACAATGTATGTTCTAATGTATATTAGAATGTATGTACAATTATAAACTGCTAATGTCATTGAGCATAATCTTAATCTCTTAAGCACAATCATGTTTGCCACTCAGCAAACGCCTTGTTGAGGAAAGATCCGCATTTTATATTAGACTGGTAGAGAGTTATGACATTTTTAAAAAATGTTTACGGATGAAAAATGAGAACTTTCATTCCATTTTCTCTTTAAGCTTTCTTTTCGTTGAAATGAAAACATAAAATCTTCGCCATTAGTTGTTACATTAGTTGCTGTAAGTCCTTTATCTTATTTCACTCAATAAGTTAGCATCGACACAGAAAGTTTATCGGATCCACAAAACCTGTGTTTAAAAGTATATTGCCTCACTCGCGCAGAAATACTGCAGTAGAGCTTCGTAATTACAGACAGTTAGAGCGCGATTAGAGATGGAAGAAGATGGTAATTTGAATTTAGATTCTACCTGTTCAATATCAAAGTAATTGGAATTGGAAAACAGTCATGTTTCCGGAGAGATACCCGTTCTACTCCGCACAATCCTCTGTAATTCTTTGAGAATAATTCCTGGATCATTAATCTTGCGCACCCTTCTTTTATTGAATATCCATTACCCAATTATCGCTGATCACCTTCAAATATTATCAGTCCTGAAGTTGAAATCGACAAATGCAAACTATGAATATTAGTTTTATGAGGCTCCGCGTAAGGGTATCCGTCTGGTACCCCATTCAGCACAGCAGAACTTGTTGCTCACTTGGCCATCTGGGGTCCAATTTTTAACTTATTCCTATAAATTTAATAATAGCTTACCGCTGATGGTTACAGTAGATTAAGAGTCACAGTTCCCAACCATCAAACAGAGAGATAAAAAAAAAAACCCAATGCGCATTTCGACCATGGGCCTCGATTAACTTCTGATTTAGTAAGGCATCGAATGAATGCATCGAAAGTCACTATTTCGATGGAAAGGTGGAGATGAGATTATTACAGCAAATTGATTTTTTTCTGAAAGCTGCAGGATTATTCAGCGGATCCTTAGCGACATGGGGCTCGCCGCAGGAAATGTGGTTTTACCGTAACTCTTCCCACGGAAGTGACTACGCTGGAGGACTGTTTTTTCCCATTTAAGAATTTTTCTTGCGAAGCATAAATCGTGCCTTACAGTTCGCAAATTGTTGGCTGCACCATTTTATGAACATGTCTGCAAATAAAACCATCTTCTTATTGTTGTCCCACTTTAAAAAATGTTTGTCTATAGATAAAAACAGATATATCCGATAATTTATTTTAAAATCTGATGATTAGGTGGCATCGCGGTCAAATGTTGCATCAAATAATTTGTTGCTAATTTAAACAATGATATAAACAGTAGTTGAAAATTTTATTGACAACTTTGCAAAGATACATTCAATCACTATCCAAAGCTGAAAATACAATAACCATGCCGCGTTTCAAGAAAAAGTTATAACCCTTCGAAATGACCCATGTTCGCCGATTTTTGCAAAAATTTCGAAATTTAAAAAAATAATAACTTTGCCAAAAAAGTTCTGAGCATAAATATATACCTTGGAATAAAGTTTTTACCACAGAAGTACGCAAGTAAAAAAAATTCATCAATTTAAAAAAAAAATAAAAAAAAGGTCAATTTCTGTCCGATTTCCCGTGGAATGGCCCGTACGGATCTGAATGTAATATTAATAGTAGCAGAAGACCCGCACACACACACACCGATGCGTTTCTACGTAAGCAGTTTGGGCAGGTCTTAGAAAATTACCAGGAAGTCTACTTCGATTTCTGATGCCATTCAATCGCACGGATAACGATTTCTACGATGGAGTCAAAGACGAGCTTTTCGATAACGCGTTTTCACCGTTCCACAGTCCAAACGACGCTTTCAAAGCCTATGGATAGGTTACGTGAGGGGGCCGCCCATCAACTCCAAGGCAACCGAGATAACTGCGTTTACTCAGAGACTGAAAATGAACGCATCGACTCAAAGTTTGTGGACATCGGTAGACGCTATCTCACAATCCGTTTCCTTCGGTCCTCTGACCGGTTTCGCTCGAAGGGTTTTATCTACAATTTTTATGTCCCCTCAAGTATTTGTTCGTCTACCTTCCGGTCGACTTCGTTGACGGTAAAATGGCGAAGATCTCAACTTCGCTAACTTTTCCTCGTCTCCGTACACTATTATAGCATATTTATAATATTTACTGTATATATTCGTGTATAATATATTTTTCGACAAGGTAATTATAGGGAATAAATCATTACCTAAAAAACACGCTCGGAAAAAAGTGAAACCCGTTTAAAACGCCCCCGCTTAAGACGCTAACCCGTTTAATAAGCTGTTCTCTCTAGGTCCCGGTTCCATTCTCACTAATTAATGGGAAAAATATCGCTTAATATACATGTGTGGTCTGAAAAGTTTCCGACACTTCGCCATTTCTCGACATGTTTTCTGAAAATTTTCTGAAGATATCTGAAAAATCTGGGGTCGGAAACTTTTCAGACCACCCTCGTACTCTACTACCCCCTTATGGCGCGTTTTTTCACGTCCCACGGACCCACTGCGACCCGCAACCGAAAATTTTTCCACACCATTCCTTCCTTGTTGTTTATCTGGTAAAAATTGCTTACAGAGCGGAAAATGACCAAAATCAAGCAATGAAGGAAGACTCACTTTGTACGATAGCAGAACTTTCCTTAAAAACATGGCGAGAAAGCAACCAGTATTATAAAACAATAGTTTGATGACTCTAGGTAGATATCTTGTGGCATGTAAAGTAACTTAGAAAAGATTCTTTTTTAGGTGTTGAGCACTTATTTAAAAATTAAAAAGACAAAGAACATTTCTTTTTTCTTTTCTATTATAAAAAAAGATGCAATTGAGTAATATCCCGCTCATTACGTTGTTCACGCTTATACTCCTGAAAAGCGTCTTAACTGGGTTTTACCGCTCTTTTCTGGTTTCTTGGTGAAAATTTTTGGGCAGAAGATTTCTAGTGTAGATTCGGTTGTTACTATCTTATCTGAATTACTTTTATATTTGCCTTTCAGAGCTAATTTTCACCTGAATTTCTGAAACATTTTCTTCTTCGCCCACAGCTGTTTTTTAATGCAGTGAGTTTCTGAAGAACATTTGAACATCAAGTTATAATGTACAATTATTTTCATGAGTTCTTGTAGTATGTTTTGTATCTTAATTTCCCAAGTGATGTATTGCTATTCATCCGTGAATTATTGCAATGTTTCCGATCACCCCTTTGATGTAACTCGTTACTGCTCTGCTCCTGTGATTTCCTTTGATAATGCACAATATTTTCTATGCGATTTTTCGAACCCCGTTTTTTGCACGAATTTGAGCATGTATCTCACGACCTCTTTATGTGTTTTCTTGCTTTTTTATGTGCTAAATGGATATTTTCATACGAATTGTACATTAACGACCCTCAAAAGTTCAACCCTACTTCTGTTTACTCGTACATTAAGAAAATTAAGTTAAGTAATAGTAGAAGAGAGACTTACTTAGTTAAGTAATAGTCTCAAAGTCGCTTAAATTAAGAGTGCTTTTATTTTTATCTAAAATAAAATTCGTGTACGGGCCATTCCACGGGAAATCGGACAGAAATTGACCTCTATTTTTTAAAATCGATGAAAATTTTTTAACTTGCGTACTTTGTGTCAAGGTTTCAGTTCAGAAAATTTTTTTTGCAAAGTTATTAATTTTTAAAATTTCGAAATTTTTGCAAAAAACGGCGAACAAGGGTCGTTTCTAAGGGCTATAACATTTTAATAAAACGTTTTACGAGAATTATGATTTCCGTTTCGGATAGCGATTAAATTTATCTTTGAAATTTTATCGATGAAAGTTACACATATTGTTTATAAATTTGTTTAAATTAGCAACAAATTATTTAATGCAACGTTTAACCACAATAGCCCCCAAAGAGCGGATTTTAAAATATACCATCAAATTTATCACTCTTTTTCCTGTAGAAAACATTTTTTAAAGTGGGACAGCAATAAGAACATATTGAAAAAATTAAATACATTGAGCGGTGCTCGTCGCGCGCGCGCCTCAGCCTCACGCTTTCTATGGCTACGCGCTCACTTAGGCTCGTAGTAAGCCTACTGGTAGCTTCGTAGACAGATTTACTCCATACTTAAGCTTAATTACAAGTCGCAGTAAGTGTAATTGTATTCTATGACAATAATTTCTCACAAATAATTACAAATCTAAGATATCGCATCGAAACAAACTGCAAATGAAAATTACAACATTTATCTCGATTTCTCTCGAGTCAAGTTCTTCCTCACGTGAGAAACTTAAAATTTTTAGGCGACGTATAAATTGGATTGTACCACGAATTTTTCCTTGAGTTACGTTCCGACTAAATAATTTTTTACTAAGACGTGGTTGCTCTAAAATTAATCTACTTTTATGCATTCAGATGATACAATGAGCAATGGAAGAAAAAATCAGCATGTTATGTTCTATTTTAAGAGAGTAATGGCAGTTTCAAAAATGTTCACGGGTGAAAACTCGGCAATTCATTCAATTTTCGCTTTTAACTTGATTGTTTTTGCTATAAAAGCAGAAAATTTTCACTGTTGTGTTGATATAGTTATTTCCATTCAAATTTCATCAGAAGATAAGTTTGAATCGGTCAATGTAAACTACGAATCTTAATTATACCCGTCCGAATCCGTAGCTCCCCTGAGTATGGGAGAAATCAACGCATCAAGGGGAAGCAGGGCTTCTTAAACGGTATTTTTACCACGTGTTCAGGGTAAAAGGGTCTTTACGTATGTCTATCTCCCAAAGATCCCTATTCTTCCGCTTACTTCACACTTTTAAAAACTTTTCTTCAAAAATACGTTCCATTGACCTTTTCTCGTCCAAGTCAACTTTTATTTCTATTATAACTAACTCCCATAGCTCGATTCTTTAAATTTCTCCCTTATATTGTTATTTGCCGTGTTCATTTTGTTTTGTTTTTGTTTTAATTTAGTATACCGTAGTTTCCAGTATTCAATGTAAGTTGCCAGTCATGGCTGTTGCTGGATACATTTATAAATAAATAAATAAAAGGAACCGGGAGAAAGTCGCGTATCAAGCATGATAGCGTCTTTAGCGGGAGCGTCTTAAACAAGTTTTACTGTTTATCCAAATTTCTGTATATTTTCATTTTCGAAATGGGCTTTGAATGAAAACGTCACGTTGCGACTTTGCTGTGAGAAGGTGCGAAGATGTCGGATTTCTCGAGCAAGATTTCGAAGTCTGATTTGTACAGTTGGATCGGTCGTTCGAGCATCGATTGCACATTTTATCTTCTCGTTACACAAGAAAGTCACTCTCTCGAAGAAACCTCTTGAAGATACCTGCCGCCAGCAGAAACTACATGGCGTGTGTATGATGTCATCGCGAAGTGCAGCTATGATCGGCGTTCTCTTATACGGATCGCGTTCTGCCTAAGTGTTTGATTCTTGCCGAAGTCCACCACTCGGAAACTAAAACATCATTTTAAATGGATGCGGTGCACACTGAAAATTGATTTATTGATATTTATTTCTTTTAGCTTATGATGATTTTTATTGGGTTCAGTAAAAATGCTTATTGTTAGCAAACATATGTATCGAAAGGTGTTCCCATTTTTATGGAGCCATTATTAGGTCAAGTGCATTCGCAAAAGATGAAAAAACAACTTTGCGAAAAGATTTTCAAAGGCTGATTGAGTACGAGGAAAGGTTATAAGCTGGAAAGGCTCGCACCTCAAGTGGGGATCTAGAAACTTGCTAAGGCATTTCTGATTAACTATCACAACGCGTTATGTCGTGAAAAATGGAGTGATAGTGAGAAGATTTCACGATCATATTCATATTTAAAATTAGGATGATGCTCAGTAGTTAACTTTTTCGAAAGAAGATCTTTTGCCAACGATTAATCGCATAGCCTTAGAGGGAAAAACATATCAATAGTCGATACGGTTAAATATCTTGGATTTATCCTCATGAATAACTTAACACGGGGTTCCCACATCTGTAATATAAATGCGAGCTCTTAAACAAACTCGGCTTCGCCGAGAGAATAATAGTCAGTTAAAGCGAAGAAAAAGTCCGCGAGCGGTATTACTTCGTGCTAGCTTCACCTTGAGTGATGCATTCAGTTTATGGGACCATGCTGAAAAGTGTCGTATTCTCGAATTATAAAAGGTATGCGCAATGAAAGGCAATACGTTTTGTAAAGAATTGTTGCGACTAATCGGTCCGCGTTACTTGGATGCATAATCAGGAGGCAGGATGGGAATCTGAAGAAGAAAGGAGATTCAAACAAAGACTTAATTTACTTAATGACTTCAGAGAAAGAACGTTCTTAGAAGATATTACGCACCCCCCCTGTTATATAGGTCGTTCTGATACCGCGAGATAGATCAGAGATTGATGCTACAGCCAGTCGATTCAAGATTTCATTTTTTCCTAGAACAATACACGGAAGTATTCGGCACCTTGCGGGATACATACGTATGTAGATGTTGATTCTAACCACATCATATGCAAATTACTAGTACCACAATATCATCAAGGGGGCATCGCTCCTCCCTGAATCCACCAGTGAAGAATCTAAGTCACAAAGAAAACACTTATCTGACAGACAAGATGTATGTATTGCGAGACAACACCCACTAACAATTATTTCAGCCTCCAGGTAAGTGGAAGAAAAAAGATTCGTGGGACTATTTTACTCCGTTTTCCTTTGATAGTTCATGAAAACAGCAAATATTCAATAAACAACATATTTCCCCGTGACTCAGACGGAATTATCTTGTTTTTAATTTGATAAGGAAATGTCGCCTGAACGAGGAAATCATATCGTACGAAGGTTACATTCTTTTTCATCCATTACCCCTAGAACGGAAGTTTGATTTAGGAAACGAAAACATTTCATATTAGCTACGGGCACGTTTTCAAATTCGTCTATGCTCCATCAAACTGTTTTTTTTTTTTGCTCACCGATGGATCTCCGATGTCCATCGTTTCCATCGTGATTAATACACGACGAAGTTTCGATGGTTCTGATGGCAGTAGCGGGTCATTCAAATGTTAATATCCATAACCTCATAGAAAGGAAGTAAATGGCAACTAACAATGGGGAATATAACGTATATATAATGCAAAAATCAAAAAACACAAAGGATGCGATGATTAACGTTTCACCAGAGTTTAAAGAATTATGGAGATGTAACTAGTTGTATAGCAACAGTAGCCATCTTGTCAAACAGCAGACAAACCAACAGTATGTTCTTAAATTCATCAAGAATCGATAATCCATCGAAATAATCAGACAAACATCGATGTAATACATCGATGTATTTAAAAACGTGCCCTACGCAGTTTCAACTCGGCCTGCGTTAATAAATTGCTCCAGAATCACATTTGAAAACCAAAACCTTCATTAACACAAATGAGATTTCCTATGAGTGTTCATTTGTATGATAAGCATAAACACCGTCAAGAAAACTACCAAACTGGTTTAGTAGTGAGAAAGAGTGGACAGCATCCTATATCTTTTGATAATTCGAATAAATAATCATTAAAGAAATAAAGCCGATTCCAACCTCTCACAAGTTAGTCTGTAGTTCTTAAGAAATTATTCACATCAGAAGAAAGATATTCACTGTTATAGGGAAAATAAGGTTGGGAGAAATATGAGGTTACGAGTTAACGAATTACTTGGAATTTACTGATTATGCTTTTTAAATCAGTAGATAATATTTTATTGAAATTGCTCGGAAGGAATGAATCATCAATTCATCTTAACCGCCGGATGACTCAGTTATCGCAAACTGTAAATATTGTGGCGAGTACACTTATCCCTATTGCGAAACAGAAACGAAGGCGCGGTTTGAGAACTCAGAATTGATTACCGAAAAAAACCAAGAGGCCTAGAGAGAGAAATTTTAGAGTTTTATGCTGGAAGAAAGACTTTTTAATGATATGAATCGAAACATTTCTAAAGTATACCAATACATCACGCATTAATAAACAGGCATACATACTTCAAGAACTGAGCACCGCAGGACAGAAGATAGGACTCAGGATTTGTTTAAAGAAAAAAAAGGTAATGTAAAACTCTTTTGCAGCACAAGAACCAATCAAATTTGAAGTGACGCCTCTGGAGGCTGCTCAGAATACCTAGGACAACTAGTAATAACAGGAGGGAACAATAGAATTAACAAAGTGAGCAGAAGAATTAAACTTGGCTGGAGGGCCTTTGGAAGAAATGCACATATTCTGAAGTCAAAAATGCAAATGGTCTTGAAGAGTAAGATCTTCAACCAATGCATTATACCAGTGTTGACCTATGGAAGTAAAACCTGGGTATTAAACGCTACAATAAGCCAGCGATTTCAGACAACGCAAAGAAGTATGGAAAGATGTATACTTGGGATTATAAGAAGAGACAGGAATCGCAACACCAAGGTGAGGATGAAGACAGGAGTGACAGACATTATAGATAACATCAATGAAATGTATGTGGGCAGGTCATGTGGTGAGTACAAGAGCATTTCTGAACTGGACACCAAGAGATGTATAGAAACCAAGAAGAAGACCAAAGAACCTATGGAACATAATGATAATTACGTCGTTAGGAGTTACTTTGCAAAGAGAAGCTCAGAATAGAGATAATTGGAAAAGGCTTCAGGAGGCCTATAGTACATCCGACATCGGATTGAAAATTGCTGATGATGATGATATATATACATACACGAGTCAAAGTTGCTTGCATACTGCAAGCTAATCGGTGAATAGTTGAAAAAATACCCTCTTATTTTTTGGATGTGCTTACCATAACATCACGCAGCTTGCCCTAGTGTATAACAAAGAGGATCATAGAGTCGTCCTGGTATCGAACCGGGAACCATTTCGGAAGATGCTGTTTCATATCAAGTTACGGAAATGAGTCCTTTAACTATACGCAAAATTTCAAGCCTATAACACATCGGAAAGGTCCTCAAACGCAATCCCATACTCAAATTTAATTCTATGGTAGAATTAAACGTTAAAAAAATGGTCTATCAAATGAGACGAAAATTCGGTTAAAGCAGGGAGTGTCTTAAGCGGGTTTTGCTGTCATTTTGTTTTCCTAAGCGCATCCCAAACGGGAAAATACACCGATTGTATATGAATATGCGATTGAACATTATGTTGCGGGACGGGCCCTATATCTGTAAACGGATTTTCAAGTCGATGTCATATCGGGAAGATCCTCAAACGTAATTCTGTATTCCCCGATTGGAATGCATGGTAGAGTATAAAGGGTGCCCTGACGTCGAACCAAGGATTATTAAGGAAACCGTAAACTGCGTTTGTGAAACAGATTCATTACTTCTGTTAATTTGTCTGGTTATGGATTTCTACCTTCTCGGTAAATCTATCATAAAGAGAATTTTAAATTCTCGCCAAACATTTCAAATGGGAGAAGCGCCTGATGTTGAACCCAGGACCTTTTCGGGAGATGACATTTCATGTAACTATTTGGTAGGGGCAACAAGGAACTTTTCTAAAATTTCCTGTCGATATGATATTAGGAGGGGCCTCAGAAGCCGAAACCCATTTTCCCCATTCAATGGTTGTATATCCATCGTTTCCCTAGCGGTCCTGGGTTCGATGCCGGGGCACCATTTGCTTTCTTCCGTACAATTAAATGGGGAACATAAAATTACGTTTGATGACTTTCTTGATACGATATGGACTCGAAATTCTGTATATGAGTAGAGGGGTCCTTTCCGAAACCTAATGAGCAAAAGTATCTTCCAAAATGGTTCCGGGTTCGACACCTGGCGGTCTTAATGCTCCCATAAGAAATGAACGGCGGGATATTTAGATTTTTTTATGAGAAATTCGCCGAAAAGATATTGGTCCGTAACCCGGAATGAGAACAGGAGTCATGAATATGTATTAGAAACGCAGTTTATCGGTCCTCTGATGGTCCTTGGTTCGATGCAAGGGGACCATTTGCCATTTACCATACATTTAAACTCGAAATACGGAATTTTGTTGGAGGACCTGCCCGATATGACATCGCCTTGAAGCTTTAAATACGGATTAAGATGCCCACCTCAATTAGCAGAAAACCATCGCACACTACAAAACGGTTCTGGGTTCGATCCCCGGCGGTCTAAATCATCCCATATAATATGTAGGGTGGATATTGTAATTATTTTTAATGAAGTACATCGTGAAGAGATAGAAATCAACATTTCGCCATGTTTTCAGCAGTCATGAATATGTTTTGAAAACGCAGTTTATCGTTTCCCGAATAGTCCTTGGTTCGACTCTGGAGCACTTTCACCCAACCATAGAATTCAATGGGGATTACGGAATTACGTTTCGAGACATTTCCGGTGTGATATGGAGTTGAAATTTGGCGTATGGTTACGAGGCTCCTTTCCAAAACTTGATATGCAATGATGTCTTCCAAAATGGTTTGGGGTTTGAAACCAGAAGAATTACATCATTGCGTTTGTCATACGCTACGGTGAGCTGGGTGATGTTATTGTTCGCATATCCAAAAAGTAAGCGGGTATTTCTTTTAACTATTCACCAATTAGCTTGCAGTATGCAAGCAACTTTTATTCGTATTAACGCATTTTCTATGACTTATACAATTCATTTTTTTTTCTATATCGTATCCAGAGATGTTATAAAGTACCTGTGTCATATAGCTTTTGGCTTATCTTTGATTCGCTGATGCCCCTTTCAATCATTTACCATATTTTATTTCCGGCTTAAAATCAAATAGGAATAATGATAGAATATATATGTTGATAGTAATAAAATAATATAATACACAGCAGGGAACCATCTCGAAGCTGCAGAACTAAATTCCAGGGAGTTTTCAGGTCACAACCATGCTTAGTAGATTAGATACCTTACGTTCAATATTATGAAGAATTTACTGCTTCTTATCTAAAACAAATAGTTAAGGCCCACGGTTTTCAAGAGATCGAAGACGTCATAAATTCGCGCAACCTATTAGACGGTCTGTTGGTTTTCTTTGCACTAGTAATCTTAAAAGTATAAACAGAAAATTAAGGATAACTATAATGTTCACATAATATTTTAAATTAATTTTTCATCGGATAGATAATATATAAACAATGTTCAGTTTATTTTGATAGGATGGTTTGTTAACTCAAAATCTCGTACTTTTATTGCCCTTTGATTTCTTCTGTTAATGCAGCTCATCGCAATAATCTGTTTATCCTAATTGTTGACAGAAATCCAAAGTTTTAGCCTCTTTCATTTCTTTAAAATAAAAACCGTTTAACAGCAGGAACACGGAATGCACCGTTATCCACCGTATTGGTTGGATTGCTACATGAGAGTTATTAGTAATCCATATTTTCTATTGAAATTTATATTGGGATATTTTCCGTAAAAGCAGGAATACCCAAACAGTAATCTAGATATACTGCTAATATTATGCGTGCAAACAGATTCAGTAAGCAAGTTCAAAAATTAAAATTGTTACGGAAACAAGAGTGATTTTAAGAGGTCTATATTTATATATTTATGACATTCGACAAGGGGCTATCCCGAAATGATATCAGCGGATTTTCGGGATATCTAAAGCAACCTATAGCACAAAGTCTTCCTTAGAAATGCGCATCCTACGTGATAGCTTTCACATGTTCCCTCTATGGTGTGAGGACGATCCCTAAGCTACAAATTTTATCGACAGACATAAAGTTTCTGAGATCAAATTGTCCTCGTGATTCTTCGTTTAAGCTTTTGGAGGGCCAAATCCCTACGATTTTCTTTGCGAATCCGTATTTTTACTCTCTCAGGGATATTTATCATTCTCACCCTTCGCTGAAGCAATATTCATCGAACGATTTGCCCTGCACTGTATATTCACAGAAGGAATGTTTCATCTTGAAACGAACCATACACATCCTCTATTCCGGTTGCTTTTGTGGTGCATGCGTTGATTAAATTAAAGCAGAGATTTCAATTCTTTCTACCTCTTCCGTAAGATAAGATAGATTTTTCCGGAAGATGATGAGTCTTTAGCGCAATCTCTTCGCCTAATAGAGTTGCAAAATTAGATTAGATAGTGCACTTCTCGGCTGAGAAATCTCAAAGTTTCCCTCTTCACTAGAGATGGGAGTTTTCAATGAAAAGATCGATCTCCCGAATCGAATTGAATAGTTTTCTTCGAATCGATTCAAGCACGAGATCGTATTCGAAAGATCGGTTGTGCTGTCTCTTAGTGTCCGTTTGAATCAACGACGTCTATTGGCTGGAGTGGCCACGTGACAGTGGATTTTTAACACCTATGTCTGTAAATATAATGTCCATCTTACTTGAGTTGTACCTATTCATTTTTCGAGCAAATAATTATAAGCATTATAATGCTGTTACAGTCTTTATTCCAAATTTAGGAGATGATGAGCTACGTATTCTGTAGAATGTACAGGATTTATATAGCTAACTTAGAATGCAGCTTGGGACATTAATTAGAGTGTTAGAATAGTTCTCGCCCCTAAGCATCGAGATATGAAAATGAAAGGAAAATCTCCTTGAAAATAAACTTGGAAGAACGAAGACTGTTCAATATGCCTAAACGTTTCGTAGCATTTGCCCCGATTCCCCTAGGATTGGCCCACGCAGACCTCTATCGCATACATTCGTATCGAAACGTAGAGATCGGTTGGATAGAATCGAACATCGAATCGGATCGAAAGATCGGTTATAAAAGATCGATTCAAGATAATCGAGAATCGGGTTAAAAGAATCGATCTTGAAGTAGATCGGATTGGATTCGTCCATCTCTCCCTTCGTCCCTTCACGTTGTGCAGTCGCTTATAGTAA
This sequence comes from Pachydiplax longipennis, assembly GCA_036926295.1. NCBI lineage: Eukaryota > Metazoa > Arthropoda > Insecta > Odonata > Libellulidae > Pachydiplax > Pachydiplax longipennis. The sequence continues at coordinate 36,360,576 of JAVFKF010000009.1, read as the reverse complement.
AGCATCGCCTATGAGTTTCAATCGCAGAGGGTATCTAAAGCGGCAGTTTCCAAGCTGCAGACTGCCAAACACTTATGTGTGTATAACATAAGTAGTTCTGTTCTTTCCTGTAGGTTAGATACGTTATTCTGCTTACCTCTGCACAGTGGGCTAGAACCGAAAAAACTGGTCAATGGCCTAAAAATGGGTTTTTGGAGTGCGGGTCGTGAAACTTCGCATATTTATTATAAAAAGATTGAATTTTATGTTCCCGCTTATCGTTTTTCGATATCTTTACGCGTTAAAAGGATACGTGGCGTCAAACATGAACAATTTCCACAGAAATGGGTAGTCTAGGATTTTTCGGAGAAACGTTCAAGTGGAATGCTTAAAAAAATACTGTTGGAAAAACAATGACGCGATAATTTACAACAATTCTTTACCTTTTGACTGGTTGGAGTTACCGCTTTCAGAAATGAGTTTTTGCTCATTTAAAGCAACAAAATAGCGGACACCTTTTTCGGACAATTTTCGAGATAAAATAAGGAATTCAAATAGATAAACGGCTATCATGCATCGATTCTCTTATACCACGTCATATTCACAGGTATCTAGATATGGAATCCGAAGAGACTGTTTCAATTTAGGTGCCAACTTGGGAATTTGGTGGATTTTTCGTGAGCGCGGCGCGATCCGCCTCACCGCCTCGGAATCCTCGAATGCAGTTTCGCTGCCTTTTTGCTGATATGTAGTCCAACGATTAGCCTCTTTCATATTACATTAAGGCTAATTATCCTCAAAACTAATGTGAAGACAGTTTAAGAAAGGAATTTTATATCCTAGAGCGTAATCAGCTTTGCGCTTCGAATCTCCGAGGCTCCGAGCTCACAGCCGTACAGCGAACCGAAGTCGAGGAAAGCCGGTCAAAGTTGATAATAATTTCGTTTTCACTATCTTATTTTTATTTTTTATAAATTTTAAGTTTTAAATTAAGTTTTAAGTATTATAAAATCGATAATTTAGAATTTTGAGTATTGTTTAAAGAAAAATTCGTCAAGGTATTCGAAAAATCGATATAACTTTCGGTATACTCAGTAATTTTTATAATATCAAAAATCGCTCTCGTCGAACGATAGTCAATTTAATTTTATATATGTTTGGCAAGTTTTGCTGCAATCAATGAAGTGGTTCTTAAGGTATCACGTCATCCAGTTTCAAAAAAGGCTGTTTCGTGAAAAAGACTTTTTAGTTTAAAGAAAGTTTCAGTAAAATTTACAGGCTAAGTATATCAGTACTGAATTATTTTCCATTATTCAGCGATTTTTCGCCATAAAATGTGACTTCGATTATAGATTGAGCCGTTTCTACGGAAGATCTGGGTTTATTTTGGCGATTAGTTTGGTGGTATCATAGTGGGCAACGTTGCTCGCTCCTAGTCTTGTCTTGGGCAGTGGTTGATGGTGTTTGCAGTCGCTTCAAACTTTATTTAGTTCATAACACTTATTAAAATGATGTGGCCGTCATTAGGTTAGTATACAAGCGTACATACAAGTCAAAATTCTTACTATTTTACACCCAATGAATAGCACCTACATAGCCATTCTAATAGCCATAAGCCAAGTTTCGTGATTCTATTGTAGAAAGGAAATGCTGTATTCATCCATGTAAAACGCGCGTGTTATCTACAAAAAGTTAAGCCATCGAAAAAGAGACGGGTGAACCTAATCAAAAGAATGCTTAGGTACCTCATCTTCATGACATAATTAAATTTTTTTATGTTTCTTTAACTGCCCAACACAACTTTATTCGTGTCAAATAAAGAAAATTTTTGCACGGAGAATAACAAAATAACATATATTTATGCATCAAGATTTATGTACTCACTATCATTTCCATGATACGTGAAAAAGCATTATTTCAAAATAAGTGTAAATATCTAGATGTTACTTCGAACAAAGAAAAGGTAACTCATTTTCGACTCCGCAAACTTACGAGTATGACCGGCGGCACATGGAGTGCTCTGTATTGCTCAAAAACGCCTGTTGCTCAGCTAATTTTCTTAATATGAAAACACCACTTCGCCTGAATATTAGTTAAGGTTCGTTCTTTAAATTTGTATAAAAGACGAGCAATTGATTTTTTTGGTTGAGAAAAGTGTGTAATCCCTTTAATAACCTCAGTAAGCGATATTATTCCATTTTACGTACTTTACGACTATCCTATGAACGAAATAGAAACTTGCATTCGAATTACTTAGGATTTTACAACCATAAAGAGCGATTGCCTTCCAAATTATTTTATAATAATAATCATCATAATTTATATATTTACCTATCTGATCACAGTAATTCTCTTAAAAATACATGTATTAATGTATAAAATAGTGTATGTAAGCATCGACATGTAACTATCTTTATTCAATTTCCTTTCTTTTACTTCTAGTATCGATTTCGCAGGACCGTAATTTCTGATTTAATTGTACTAGAGGAAATAAATCTGCAATCGAGGAACGATGATGGAAATAAAATTTGCGTGCATTTCTTATAGATGAATTTTCGAGTCATCCAGAATCGAACCAAACATTCGTTGGGCAAAAATGTGGTCATTTAATGCGCTATTAGACTTCTAACGATTTTCTAAACTTCATAATTCTATCACGTAGGGAAGCATGTGAAATTAATTTCCAAAAATTGCTTCCCTTCCCTGCATTTCCCACGAGTGATGCTGAAATCGAATAAATCATTATATAAATATATAGACAATGGTGATTATTTTGTAATGTTTTTTGAAAGTAATCGCTACCTACGATTGGAAAATTCTAAATTATTCGAATTCAAGTTTCTTTTACGTTCTTAAGATAGTCATCAACTGCCTTGTATGGAAAATATCTTTACCTTAGTTTAATAGCTTACGAAGGTTATTTAGCCGGATTATTAACTGAGCATACTAATTATTATTAATAATAAGTCGATTAGTAGGTAACCATGAAAATATTAACGAATGAAAACGAAAATAAGATAAAAGATACACCAGAGAACAACGTGTTATTTTTCCTACATATAGTAGTCGGCTGGCACGGACGTGTATTCCGGGGTAGCCGATACTTAGATTATCAATATTTAGTTTATTACTGCAGCCATAATAAGGCCCATTCGAACTGATTTTTCATTGGTCCACTTCCTGCACCACGACAAAAAGTTTCATCGAAATCCCCGGACAAAACTGAGAGTCTCTCCGTATTTGAGGCTCCATATTACTTATCCGTAAATTTACTGAATAAAAATTCACAAATACCCTTCACTCTAACGTAATAGCTGCCGTGAGCCATTTCTTAATTTGGATAGCCAAAACTACTTTTCCACTAATTTACATTAAACGTTATAATCTCTCTAAAACTGTGGTAAAGGCTATTTCTATGGGCTTTCACAATGGTACTACCCAAATACCATAAGTTGACAGAAGATAGACCCCTATCTCCTTTCTGCCTATGTTAATGTCGGGATATGCCTAAAGATACCTTCTAAATTTCTTGTTTGATCCAAGCATACTTTTTTTCGATGCTCTAATATTGACGTCCCCTAGATCTGTGAGCATCCAGACAGTTAAAGCAATGCTTTTCGATTTTATATTTTTGTATAGCACACCCTTCGATAAATTCACGTTGGACAAGGAGACGCACTAAACCCGAGGTTGCAAAACTTTTAAATTGACGTCCACAATACTACTCTTGTCAACGGTGTGAATCCCCTTCTGTATCAATAGCTTAGTTTGGCGCTCGTCAAAATAATTATGGTAAATTCATTCATAGTAATAATGTTTATTGATACAATTAATTTAAATAATACAGCCATTCCATTCTTTTTTCATATTTTCACAGTGATTCATTATCAATTTATCATCTAGGAAATACCACCCAACTGAAAACTTCAAATCGCCCTCTATCGGGGGGTCGAAGCATAAAAATTCTTCGGGAATCAATTCTTCGAAAACCAATTATTCGGACACCAATTCCTTCGTCAGTCAAGCCATTTGAAACTTTAATTGATTATTTATTTAGAATTTCAGTTTGCCAAACTGTTAAATGAAGAAAAGACCGTTCGAAGGAATGAAATGATCTCATTGAGTAAGCGTGTTTAGATTTATTAATTAGCGTGAGTAGATTTATAAATTAATTTTCAACAAGTAATGAGAGAGCAACAATTACTATGTACCTTGAAAATGGCCGTCATGGCCGAAACCGGTCGGTAATAAAAAAGTTTGTGAAACATACAAAGTTTGCTCTTCTTCCATGTTCAGAATGGCGTTTCACGAAGTACAGCCATGTCAGATTAACTTGAATTAATTTTCATATTAAGCACTAAGGTTCCCTTGGGGAATTAAATGCTTCTAAATTTTCTTACGGATCAATTTCTACCGGTTCTGGAAATGGGCCTCTCATGTAGTCCATTTTTGAATATAGCCATGCACGTATGCAAAAAAAAGCCTAAGATCATTTTAAATGTACACACGGAAAGCTGGGATGCAGACGAAAACCTCAAATTTACCCAAAATCAGGAAAAAAAAACTTTCAGAAAGCGTCTTTCAGGTACTACATTTCGGCAGTTTCAAGATTGTATTGGCTTGTGAAGAATGGTGGTAATCACCATGATCGTAGCCCTATTAGTCATCAATGTAATTTTCCTGGAATCATTATCAGTTGCGTATCGTCAATGTCTATATTCAGCTTGTTCCTGATATCATCGACAAATCTTCCATTATCTCATCACTCGATGCAACTAGTTCATCGTAAGTTCCTTATCTTCGCGTAGAAGTTCGTCGCGGTAAGAAAAATACAGTAAATTATTTGCAACGCCTCAGTTCTTGATACATACATACAAAGGTCTTTCTTATCGGGCGAAATTGAGACTGGACAGTCTCATCTTACATTTAACCCATTAAAAATGTGTATATATATATATATATATATATATATATATATATATATATATATATATATAAAAGAAAACAAAATGTACAAATACAACCATGACAACGCTTTAGGTTTACGTACATGAAGGTACAATTCATTGCAAATTGAAAAGATAAATTACAATTTATGAAAGTTTAATAACAGCTTAAGGATCATTGATCAAAAGTTTAAAAGGAAATATAATAAGCTCAGAAAATATATTAATTAAAAATAAAAACAATTAACTAAAGAGATTAACTACAAGTTTCCAAATAGAGCAGCCATGATATTACCAAATGTATATTTAGTAAAAGAGTGCAACATTCGAAAGACATTAGATAGAGGTGAAAGGGTAGAAGGAGAAATTTTGCACGGCGGTAGAGCTTCAATGAATTTAATTTCAAAGCAATTATGATTTCTGGAGACATTTTATCCCGGAGATAAAAAAATAAAATAAATTATTCTGGAGATATTTTGTCCTCAAATTTCTTCTTCGTAACGAAAGAAGATATTTTTGGTTTTGTTTACAGTTAATTAATTTAAAGTTAATTAAATTAATAGCTAAAGTATTTTGATACATTTTTGTCGTCGGCGAATCAAAAATCTTGTAAGGAGTAGATATACCAGCTTCATGCAGTCTATGAATGCTCCTTTACCTTCACAATTAGTTGTACTATAATTTCAGACGTGGATTTTACATGAAGAAATGAAAAAGTATCAACTTTTACCATTACCACTGAATGTAGGGTAAAAGTCGTCACTCTTTCATTTCCTCAAATTATAGAGTCCAACCACGAAGTTGAGCCTGAATAAATTGATAATATAGTAGATATTTCAGTTATTCTCACCGTTTTTGCTATATTTTCCGAGCAGCGATTTCTCGCACTATCTCACTTTATGTTGATACATAATTTGCGAGTGCCATAGCACATAGTGACCTATAATCGTTAGAGTATAATTTTTCTCCTTCTCTTGAATTTCCCTAACCAATTCCCTCCTCTATTACTTCGAATATTCCAAACTTATCAATTGACATTTGCGCCTGTGTCCCCTTTTCCGCAATGCTAATGTTGCCTTTTAATAATGTTTCTTCTAAACCGTTAGAAAGCAGATCAGGTATATAATTCCGCAGACCTACTGTTTTAATTCTCTTTCAAAATCCTCCCTTCTCCTAAAAAGGTATAGCTCTAACATGTCAGGGGCTGGAAGAATTTGGAGCGTTCACAATAGTTTTGTTTTAAGCATTTAATTATTAGGCAACAAATTTGTCGTTAAATAATCAAAGGAAGGAAACGTAAGGCGAGTGATGGAAAACTGCCCCAGCTTTTCCCAAGATCTCACAAACACTGACGTCAACGGAAAACGGAAGTGTTAATCTTGACCACAGGGCGTCTTGCATTGCGCAAAATTTTGTACAGTGTGTGACTTGAAAGCAGCTTCGCGTTTGACTTCTAACACCGAGAAATATGTTTGTGTCCAGAACGAACTCTGACCTCTTCTGTGATTCAATAACGCAGATTCGCAAGAAACTGCAGAATTCAGTTTGCTAATTTTAAGTTCTTTATTATCCTCCCTTTCCTCCTCCTTTATCTTCTTTGTCACCCGTTTACAGCTCCTTCTTCAATTTCATCTTATCTCTCTTTTTGTATATAATATCACAGTTTCTTTTTTTTCCTTTCGATTTCTTTAATTTCATTTATGTTTAATATAACACAACTTAGTGGGAATGTATCCTGTATGTGTTTAATAAATTATTATTATTATTATTCAGCATTAGTTAGCTATAAGAAACCTTATCGCCGCTTAAAACTGCGATTATCTCACATGGCTTACGAATAAACTATTAAAACAATGTGATATAGATAAGCTACTGTACATAGGTTTATAAATCTAAATCTTGAATTGTTTTTTCTTTAATTACCAGGCTTTTTTCTTAAGGCAGGAGATGCATAGGTTATCTCTCTCTACTATTCCATTGAGTATTATCCAATCAACTGAGAATTTTGACTAATTCAACCGTGTAATCTCGTCTTCATTTTCACGAAGAGAAAATTGTTTACGCGTTTCAGAATTCCCTCAATCAGTATCGCGAAGGTCATAATTCTTCCGCGTAGATTGTTTCAATCTTTTATCTGGACTCTCTCTCCGATACAAGGGCATAAAATTACATCACCGCCGTTTCCTTAGACATACTCACCTACTTCATCAACTTAAGATGGATTTCAAGCTCTGAATCGTCGATGATTATGACACTAAGATACCTTACATCAGGGGTGCCCAACTTTTCTGTATATAAGATCTACTTTTTATCTTAAAAGTGTGTCGCGATCGACTTATTCTTAGGGGGAAGAAGGGGTGTGAAATGCATACTATGTTTATTCACTGTGTTTCAGCATAAGGTGCATTCCAGCGAGGTATGGGTAGATAAGTAAAATATATGTTCAAAACTATTTTTTATTTTTAAATCACTTATTAAGTTTCGAGATATAGGCTCCTGAAGAAAATAAATTTCCAGACCAACTTTTGATAGCAGCATTCCGTACATACGGTACCTAAAAAAATCGATTTTCCGACACTTTTTCGAGATAGATTTTTACTAACTTAAAATGCAATTTAATTTTTTTTATCGAGTGCAATGTATAAGTTGTTGTACTATTTGTTCGTAAATATAAAAAAGTTGTTATAAAAATGCACAGTATGGCTAATAATTTGATTACAATATTTCACTTTCTCTTTTTTTTTGGGCCAAGAAAATTTATCATGAGAGAATAATATGACTTACTTTTTGCTAATTTATCGACGATCGACCAAAATTAGCCTCGCGATCGACTTGTTGGCCACCCCTGCCTTACATTGTCTACTTCGTCGAAATCAGCGTAAAATTTAGTTTCAATGAATCTCTACTTTCTTTATTATACTTTTAAATATTTTAATTGTGTCGTGTTTCGTATAGTTCTGATTACTAAAGGAATAAATATTTGAACGTCGTGGGTCGAAAATACTATGTCCACTATAATAACCATTTGGTTTCTATGAAGCTTACACGTTGCTTCCCATTCAAGATTGCTCTCTATGAGTTCGCATTGCTTAGAACAGTCTGTTTTTATCAAGAAATGGTGGGATGCTATCAGCTGTATTTCAGAAATGAAATTCTGACAGCCATTGACACTCTATACCAATCACTGTAAAATTGTTATTTGCCCTTTAATATATATTTGAAGCACAGCAACATCATTAAATAACAAGCTAATCTCTAAAACAAGGGATTATATATGGGCCGATTATCTTAGTTAATCTATGGTCAGATGAACTTATTAAATGAACAGAAAGTGTGTAAATCTCAATTGACAGTTGAAAATATGCATCTGCAATAGTGCTCAGCTTGGAGTTACTAGATAGATTGCATCATCGTCGTATTCGTCAGAAAGTTATGTTTCGTTCAATATCGAAATATTTCTATTTGACCATAAAAAAGAGAGCGTGATAAGTAAATGTAAGAGGTAATACTAAATATCAATCGACGCTGTATTCTTAATGTAGAATTTGAAGCAATGGCGGAGCAAAATTTGAGGGAACACGGACCACACTATCTGTGATGAGATACCAGACTGCATTATCTTCAGATAGTGAAAGAAACCGAATGTTACATAAATATCCTCCAATGCAATTTAGATCGATCGATACGGCAATCAGAGGAACGCAGGAAAGGAGGGCGGCAAAAGGGAGAAAGGCACGTCAAAATTCTTTTCGATTCAAACAATTATCTAGTAACAAAATGAATTCCCTACCATTTTCTTACTTCAAAAGGATGGTCTATGAAGAACTTTATAACCGTGAAATATCGAACTTCATTTTCCATATTAACACATTCTGACCAATCTTCAAGTCGATTTTGAATACTCTCACTTCAAGCTTGTTCATTATTAAATCCATTTCCCACTCAAAACAATTTCAAACAATAGTGATCAAACAGTCAATGCCATCAACTCTTTCTCTTTTCACTTTATTGCAGACACTACTCAACCTCAACTGTTGTTGATACAGAACATATCAACTGTGGAAGAGACAAGCATATGACACCAACAGCTCATTATACTTATGTCCATTTTTTATTTTTATTTTTTCATTTTTTAAAATTTAAATTGATCGTAATTTGGTCAATTTTTATTATTGTTGTTATGTATAATTTTCTCTGTATCATTTTTGAATTTTAAAAATTATTTTATTTATTTGATTAAGTTTTACCTCACTATGCTTTCGCGGTTTTTTTTTCGCCCCCCTTCTTATGTGAGTGTTTTCCCGCACCGTGGGTTTTTTCTCTATCAACCTTCAGTTATGGAGATTTTTTTCCCACAAATCAAATCTTTCCTTTTTCGCTTTTTTTCCTCTTCTTTCTTCTTAGTTTTATGTTTTTCCTGTAATAATTACATTGTAAGATCTTCACACGAGGGTAGGTGGAAAAGAGGCCCACTCGGGCCGAACCTAGCCAAATAAAGGGTCGAATAATAATAATAAATTCTTATGAAGAATCACCACTAAGAATGGCTTTTCGCAGCTCTTAAGTCCTCCCGTCCCATGGCAATAGATTCATTCCAACTTATTCCTAAACTTATCAACTCAACAAATGTGTTCTCTGTAATCCACCGTTTCCTCCAATACTGCCTTCAGAAGACGTATGTGTGTTCAATTTTATTTCTCCTTCTTTTTACCAATAATTTCCCCGGAATCTTCATTTCCTCATCGAAGGGCTTCCTCATTATTTACTCTATCAATACACTCCATTTTAATCATTCCTTTGTATCGCAATGACTTCACTGATCCTCATATTTTCCATTATCCTGGTTACAGTCTATGTTTTAAAGACACAAAAAAAACACTACGCGCAAAAAATCCATTAAATTGTTTAATCTATCGATAGGTTTAATTCTTGCAGAGAAAGTAATAGGTGAAAATGGAAGAAAGAGAAACAAGATACGTACATAGAGTAAAGCAAGGGAAGAAAATGAAATTGCTGTGATATTTTGTTATATCTATTACATGCATACATTTCATTGGGTTGAATATAGATATGCAGCGAAAGAGTTTACTAGAAGAAAAACGAAGAAAAATACAAGGACCTCGGTACAATGTACTATATTTATGCCCGTCAATCTTAAAACCTTTATCGTACGTAAAGTATAAACTTCTAACATTAAAATTCATGACTCTGAAGCAATGCTATAAAACCAACGATGTCTTAATCGTACTTAACCACTGTAAATTTAAATTCTTTTAATGCAGTAGAAATCGTATGCAAGATGCCTGGCTTTTGTTTGAATTCGTGACAGTGATAACTTGTGTTTTTTAATGCATTCCGCATAGAAAAAATGAATATGTACTATTTGATTGCAGTGAATGTAGAATAGAAGTTTCAGATGAGGATAAGTGTAATATACTTCTATTTGCACAAATTATGAAATCAAACGCGACCTTATTAACAATTAATTTATTTATTCCAATTAACTTTAGTTAATTTCATGTTAACATTTTATTTATTGATTCTACAATAAGTATCCAGCACCGTTTTCGAAGGTACTTCAACATTACTCATTCATAGCAAGAGTAAGGGAAGTAGTATTTGCTGGGATTTAGAACTAATAAAATTTGTTAGATATACATTTACTTCCTAGGTAACCCTAAAAGTCGATCCTGTAAAAGTAATATGTCGAAATTAACTAAATTTAATGTCGAACTTAACTAACTCAACTCTTTGTAAGAGTACAAAAATCTCTTCAACGTTTATCTTATCACAACAAGGACGCGTTTGTACGTACGTTATTCCAGAGATAAACTATATCGATACTGATAATAAAATTTCTATTTTTTACATTACATGCGCAGTATATGTTTTTTATGATCTTTATTAAACCTTTGCTTGATATTAAATATCTCCCCTACATTAATTCTACTACATTACTACTAATCCCCTGAATTACTACATTTTTCTCAATCGAAAGGTTAAGAAAACCATTCAACTTGGATTTTTATTTCGAGATGGGTTCTATCGCAATTTTAAATTCGCCCGCTAAAGTCAAAGTTCCCCTTTACGACGCAAGAGGCGCTCTGTACAGAGACTACATAGGAAATGAAACTAAATACCTCGATTTCTCTGCTCGGAGATCCTATGAAGATCCTAATAAAAGATACGAGGAAATAAGAATTTTAATGTTACTCTTAATTAGTTATTGTAACGATGAATCTGATAGATCAGATGCGATCCTGCCTGTAACTTACCCTCGTAATAATTGCGATGATGCTGTTGTTCAGGAGCCCTCCTCTTGATTGTAAATGATAAACTAAAATCATCAGAGTGAATGAATATTCTTTAAGAATGCATATGTATTCAAGCAGCAACGAAATAATATTGCTGTCTTTAAGTACATGTTTTCTCTCGCAGTGTTCGAGCTGGCCCATTAGCTCAGTTGGTTAGAGCGTCGTGCTAATAACGCGAAGGTCGTGGGTTCGATCCCCCCATGGGCCAAATTTTTTTTCTTTATTTATCTCGCTAAATATTTTATTAAATTACACACATTTATCAGAGATTACCCAATTTTCGCACTGAATGAATCTTTAAGCATTTTATATAGTCTTAACAAAATACCAATTTCGGTTTTTTTGGAGATTATTAACTCCGCGGTATACTTCTACCATGAATTTTATTTTTCCGAAACCAATTATTCTGTATAAATTACCCAGCTGATTTCAACCTTAAAGTTATAGACTGTACTAAATAAATCTAAAATTTTATCTTTTTTATTTTATGAATCCATAAGAATACTTTCGCCTCAAAGATTGTAGTAACTGTTAGAAATAGTTCTATTTAATTATCTAACCGGATACAGCATATGCTTGAGTGTCCTACTTTTCATCTCTTACTGAATTTTATAATGAGGGTTTCAGTTAATCATGCGCATTAAAATTTTCTGCTTATCTGTAACCGCGCTTGCCATTTACTTTCTTTCTGTATTTCTTGAATTTCCTTGTGACATTATGATATAGTGTAGAAATTATACACCTTAAAAATGCTAAAACCGAGGGCACGTTTTCAACTACGTTATCTTTAAGTTTATCATCAGCTGAAGTAGATTTCCGATTTGAAAGTCAAATGAGTTCAATAATTGATCCGTAGAAAATAAAGATTTCTTCTGGTAACTGAAATAGCATCGGCATCAATCATTTAAGTTTTTACGTAACCAGCAGTAAAATGTTTTCATTTCATAATTTAGCTATGTAACTTTAATTCACCTATAGGTATATTTCTAGTAATTATAATCAAATGAGTGAAAACTGAACGCATCCAGACGAAGTGGTTCCGCTGCAGATTTTCGTTGCGTCCACGGTCTAAATACGCTGTTTCAAAGAATGGCGAATAAATGCGATCCATTTATGAGATTAAGTCTCGATAGCGCAATACTAGTGGTGGGCTCTACCGATACTTTCTTGTAATCGTTACTGCTCGTTACTTTTCGAGTATATACTCGTTACTGTTGAGTAGTTTTGAGTAGGTACTCGTTACTCTGCGATGATCCAGATCGAGTTGATTTTAGGGATCGTTGGATGTGCAGTTATTTAGTTACTTAATCGTTACTCGTCCGGATTTCGGTAGTCATCGAGTGAGTAGTTACGTACGAGGGTCGTTCCAGAAGTACCCGACCTAACAAAGAAGAAACAAAAAATTTGGGAAGACATACATTTATTTTTCAACATTGTCTCTTTTCAGCTCGATATACCTCTCCCAGCGATGTTCAATAGTTTCAATACTTTATCATAGTTTAGTTCCTCAAAATAGCTATTAATCGCAGACTTAACCTCTCCATTGCCGGCAAATCTTTTACCACCGAGCCATTTTTTCAAGTTTGGAAATAGAAATATACCCGAAAGGGCTAAATCAGGCAAATAGGTTGCGTGAGGAAGCAATTGAAACTTTAATTGATTGATACTGTACTCAGCGATAACGGATGTGTGAACTGGTGGATTGTAGTGATTAAACGACACTCTCTTCTTCGCCAAATGCGGACGTTTTTTCTTGATTTCATCCCTAAAACGCTGTAACAAGTTAGTATAATACTAGTATAATAATGATGTTACTGTAACAGACAAGTGGTATTAACGCTAAAGAAGTATACTTTAAGTTATGTGATTCTATGTTTAATGTATTGTTATATATTTTCTTTGGTGCTGGTTTATTTGGTTGGTAAATTTAGAGTTTATACTAAATTATTTAAGCTTATTCGTACACGGTGATTATGTAAATTGTAGATTTATGATTAGTTATTAATGTACATAATTTTTACTTGAATGGTAAACTATATATAGTTACTGTGAGGTTGTGGATGTAAACTAACGTCGCCAACAGTCTTGAAGACTAATTGCGACAGGATGTGAATAAATAAATAAATTTATAAGAGATATCCTTAGCTGAGAAAATATTAGCAAATAATACACTCTGTTGATTGTTTTACCTTTTTGAAGGTAATCAATGAAAATTATCCCACGTACATCCCAAAAAACTGATGCCATGGCCTTGTCAGCAGATGAAACTGACTTCGCCTTCTTCGGAGCCGATTCTCCCCTTGCAGTCCATTGCTTCGACTGCTGTTTCGTCTCAGGTGTTACTCGTATCCGTATTCGGCAACCTTTATAAATTTATGGTAAGCTGATTTCTGTATTACCTCTGAAATATGGTAGGACATCAGATGTTTGATTTTTTTTTCTTGAATATTTTTGAAACATAAAGATAAATATTTGAATGTACCCATCTCAATGCCTTTAATACAGAATGTTGAGATTTTTAGAATATTATACATCGAATTTCAATTTGAACAGTCTAACTGTTGACAGTGAACACATAATCTGTTAACGGGATGTAACAAATTAAAGATTCACAGGCTTCGGTCTCTCTCTCTCTCAGCCTTAGGTTCTTGACGTCTTTGTGATCCACGGATCCGAGAACCGAAAGAAACAGTTTCATTCCTTGAATAATTATTCGCGAACAGTTGATGATCGCCAAGAGATTACTCGCGTAACGAGTACTTTTGGTAATGAGCATTCGTTACTTTGGATCCAAGGGGGTAACGAATGTCAAAGTAACAATTCGCCCTTCACTACACAATACAATAAGAAACTTGTTTATTGATTCCCGAAATAGAGTCTAGGTGGCCTCATCTCCAATTCACCCTTTCGTCATGTAATGCAAAATACATTAAATGAATTTAGATTTTGGAAAAAAAACGTAAAATGGCTCAAGAAAGTATGAAGGAATACATGTGGAGGAAAGTAAGAGGGAATGAAGATCCGCATGCTTGTAGGTAACGGTACTTTGTGTAATTTGGTTGTTTGTTACCTACGCATGGGGTGAAGGGACTTTTTTTAACCAGGAGACCGCATGAGAAACCGCCAAGCCGCACTTGAATCTCGTGAAGCCAACATTTCCGACACCGAAATTTGATTTAGGAAAACAGATTCAACCGAAGAATAATATTTATAATTTATATCGTAAAATCTCGTTTGCCCTGTCCACGGAATATCTCTACTGAGTCTGTTTTAAACTACCTTTCCTTGAGATCCCTAAGAGAAGTCCTAATGAAAGCTGATCTTTCCCTCATTTATAATACAATAAACGCCCACATCGATTCCCCTGAAATAACTTCATTATTTGGTTATCATGTTCCACGTGGGGCAACCAGACTAACTCCTCTTCTACATGTCCCTAGATTTAGACTATCCATCGCGCGGCATTCCCTATTATACAGACTTCCTAATCTTCTTAATTACCTTCCTCCCTCTGTAGACCCTTTCAGGCTGGCACTCGACGCATTCTCAAGAGAATGCTTGTATAATGATTCTTGTAAATAACTTCCTTAGTTAGTATTTTGTGTATATATTTCTGTCGTATATTTTGTTGGATTTTCTTATTTCATGTTGTTATGTGTATTTAGTCTTTGTTCCTTATATTTGGCCATTTTTCGCTCTACAATGAAGCAATCTTTACCAGATGAACAAACAGGAAAGAATAGTGAATTTGAATGCTAATAATGAATTTGATATGATTACAACGTGAGATTGCGACGAAATGGAAAACCTCATTGTATTTATATTTATTTATTTGACACTTTTGGCGGGGACACTTAGGCCAGTATGGCCTCTCTTCAACCCAACCTTTACTAATACTATATAAAATGTTTAAAATAAACTCAAGATTATTAACTATAGTTAGCTTATATCAAATTACAAACGAAATTTTATAAAAAAATTAATTAAATAATAACTAATATATAAAGATTCTGGTAGTGTGAAAAAAACTCCTCAACTTAAGTTATACGGAGAAAAACCCACGATGCGGGAAAACGCCAACACATGAGCACAGAAAGATATATTAACAATTATTAATTTAACAGAAAAAGAATCCATCGTATTGATTTCGTCTGATGGCTACGCATGGGTTCCACGTCGGATTTTAAGTTCATTTTCTAAAAGAAATTAAACTAACGTGCTGCTCCGAGGAAAAAATTAATAAGGAATGGAAAATCTGTTTCTTAAGCGGGAATCAGGGCATCTTAAGCGGTGTTTTTACCATGTATTTAGTGTCCCCAGCGGGTTTTACAGTATTTTCGTTTTATTTTCACCTGATGTGACTTATGTGGCCATTCTGAATGTAATCTATAAATTTACCCCTTACTCCTTACATTTTATACCTTTCAATCATTTACCTTAGAAGGAACCCCAGGGTTCCTTCTAAGGTAAAATACACCATGCTAATGTTTTTAAACCCGCCAATCCTAAATATTTATTTATTTATTAAAAGATTCACATACAGCGGTGCCGCCAGTTTAAAGTGAATGTCAAAAAACAAACTGTAACTAAATATACATAACAATATGAAACGAGAAGATCAACAAATAAAATTATACGACAAAACTATATACATACATATATAACTATATATATATATATAAGTACGGGTATATTATAGGATACGTCTTGATACAATCATTCCTTGAAGTCATTCTCGATAGAAGCCTCTGCTTGGGCCGTGACTATTCTTGTCATGACTAAAATTTAACTTGATTCGTTCGCTGAATGGCTTGATAATGTTTGAGTGCATTCTTTTTATCGTATGATTATGCGTTTTCTTGCGAGTATGGACTTTCTCGCGCAAAAAAATCTGCACAAAATAGTAATGCGATAACGAAATAGTTGTTCGAGAGAATGGTTGTCTGATTCAATCAGTCGTCGTTGTCCCGAGCGTCTCATGAATATCCTAATCTAATTTCTTTAGCTCACTGCACGTATGGTAGTTAATTTTTAAGTGACACCCAACCAAATTTTTTGAGATCCAATGAAGAGGTTTCTCAAATGTACACGAAAAAGTTTTGATTGTATCTAATGAAAGATTATTCCTCTTTGGTTCAAAATTCAACTTCGCGACACGGTTTTCGTCACTTTAGCATTCTTAAGAAAAGACCCGATGTTCCAATGGCAACAAAGATTTCCTTGAAAGATATCCTATGGCACCAGTATAATTATGTGGTAATCACAAGGTAAGTGAAAGATCAAGCTAAAGACTTTATGGGTGGATATAACAAAAGATACAAAATACTTGGTTTCTTGTCCCACAAAAATTATATTTATACATACAAAAATCATATTTATACATAAAAAAACTATATACTTACAAAAATTATATTTATTATATATAAAAATAAAATCCACCCATAAATGGAGTTTCACGAAGTCACGGCTCGTTCCATCAATAGAAGATAATGACTTTACGAAAAAGAATTCTATCAAACCCCTTCCAAGCGACCGAAAAGGATGGACACTTGCGGTATAAACGTGGATATAAACTTCAAATTAAACCTCTTCGGTGTTTCCACCTCTGTCCGCTAGATGCCAGGGAAAGCCTCCGCCGCCTCTGTTCACTTCCTCTCTCACCGGTGAGAAAATCCGCGAAGGCAAACCGAAAAAAGAATCCGAACCAAAAGAGGAAACGAGAGCCAGCAAAATAAAACGCATCCCATCGCTCTTGCTGGAAGGAAATAACTATTCCCTCACGCTTCCCGTGAAGGAGCTCCCGTCGAAAACGTCCGCATCGAGAGAAAAATAAAGGGAAAACGTGAGGGAAGGTTCGGCCAAAGGACAGGGCAGGTCGAATCCGGTGGGTGTGTGAGTGATAGCTCGCTTGACATCCCCCAACCCACGACCGCCCCACACCCGGGCAAACCAGCCTCTCCTACCCACGGCGAGCCATTCTTCCCACTGGGGGCTTTACTGTGATCCTTGGGCTGCATTCCTTCGCTGGGACGGGGAGGTGGGAGTCGAGGCAGCAGTCGGGTTGGAAGAGCCTCGTAGTCAGCAGCGAACGGCGATCGGGGAGAGGAGAAATTTTTCCTCCGCACGAAAACGGCCGTGGTCCCGGGGATATTATGTCGTCTTTTCAACGGCCGACGGTGCTGCGGGGGTCTGCGCCGGCATTCCATCGGAGATAAAACCCACCACCTGCTCCTACATGGGCCCGAAGAATTATTTCGCCTCCGTTTGACCGTGTGTTTGTGAGTGTGAGGGGGAATGCGTATGACAGGTTTTTGTGTCGCCAGCATCCGCGACGTACCTTTTGTGAACCGCGGAGGAAAGAATATTTACCACCGGCGGGGAGAGATCGATCTTCCCGGTAGCTTATGGTTATTCGGTGGTGCCCTCCGAGCGTGACCTTTGAGCCATCTTTTCCATCGAGTTTGTTGGCCTCAAGTGCGTTGACCGACCTGTTACTGCTCGAGAGAAAGGGATTTACCGGTACTAATCCGTGATTATCCGCGATGTCCCGGTAGAGCTTCACCTCGGGAAAAAAACCGGGGTCCTTCCACATGTCGAGGAGTCACCCAGTGGCTACCTCTCCCCAGTCTCCCGAAAGAATTTGGTCGGTAGGCGTGTCATTATAAAGGATTCATTTCCCCACCACTATCCGGAGTTGGCATCTCCGTGGCAGGCCGTCGGAGAGAGGGGAGTCTCAGTGGATTGTTACCTCCTAGAAGTGCCTCCTTTTTACCCATTCTTCTCCCCATCATTCTTGGAATTCCTCAGCCTCCCACCGCTCCCTCCCTCCCCTCCGTGAAGTACCTGCTCAGCGACTCCCGTTGGCTTCAATTTTGTCCATTTTCTCCCCATCTAAAGAGGAACGCACCGTGGGATTCGACGGCCGCGCATGCCAATCTGACGGACCCGACGTCTGTCCGCGGAGGAACCGGTGTTTACGCCAAGTTCCTCTCGCCGTGATTGTGAAAGGATGTATTTTGTGCGGAGAAACGTTGCCTTCCGCGTGTGCTAGCTTGTGTTTTGTGGCGGATTCGTCAGGGGGGCTCGTTTGGAGATTTCGAGGGCTGTGACACGGTTCGTTCTTTCCTCTGCGGAGTTTTTCGCGGCTTCATCGGGCACGTTTCGATTCTCTGACCACCGGAAAATCGCCCGGGGGGGCATTTCCGTGGGCGGTACAACGTGTTCCATCTCCCCCTGGACCAAATTCGTGCCATTGCCTTGTGTGGTGTTCCATCCCGAGTGAAGGGGGAAAAAGAGAATCGGGGAGCAGGCGTAGCTTTGCGCAGCTGTTCTTCATCTTTCGCTCTTTCCTCTCCGAAGCCCGCCCAGTCGACCGAGCGACCTTGGGGAATGGACTTGGAGAGGGGCTAGGGAGGGAAGGTGGGGGCGTAGAGGCTTTCTTTGGCGGCAGGGGAGGAGGGAGCAGGAGGCTGTGACTGGAGCCGTGGTGAGGGCATGGGGCGAATAACATTCCAGGAGATTCCTTACGAACTGGGGGCGGTCGTGGCACTCCCCTCGGCCCTTCTTCCCGTGCGGGAGAGGACCCTGCTGGCCCGTCGGAAGTAGAGGGTCCCTCTACAGATCAGCTGTTGAATACTTTTACCACAAGGTAAGTGGGGATTTACTTTTTAAGCGTGCATGGTTATGTGATTCAGCATGTGTTGTTTCTTCGTGATGTTTCGTGCAGGTGGTTTTGATCTCATCACAAAGCGCACTCGTATTGTTTTAGTATTGGTATGCTGATTTGAGTCGTCTAAACGGGCGAGTACGGATGGGCCCAGTCACCCGCAATGAAGGGGGGCCCTAGGTGTAAGGGGCCCGTTATTATTTTCGACGGGTTCCCCAAATGCTCCGGTACGCCACTGTGTTTAAATACCGGCAAGTTTTTAAAGGAATATTATAATAAAATAATAGAAATTGGTGCTAGAACGAAACGTTTTTAGGACTAATTCTTTCTGCGAACGATACGCGATAGTAAAAAATAAAAAAGTTGATCAATCGTTCGGTATTTACACATTTACCACACTCCAAAAGGCGTCTTGCAGGGTATATATGTAGATTTAGGTGAAGGAAATCTCGAAGTCAGCTTAGGAAATAGTACTGATGGCGAAAGCTTGTTTAAGAGGAGAAATATCAGGAGAAATTAAATTCATTTGTTGAAATATTTCGCAACTCATTAATGGTATTATATTGAACTTCGATTTGGGGAATATGATTTCAATTGATTTTCTTCTTTCCCTGATCTTGTCTTGAATACGTTCCACTATTTATGCTTAAATGTTTGCAAAGATTAAGTCTTACAACGTTGAAAAAGAACTTGGAGGCTGTTTTCTCTTACTATTCTTCACGTTTCTAAACTGAGGATTCTTTCTACATATGTATAGCTCTATTTACCATACACACCTTATCCTCTTCAATTTCTTTGCCTAGGATAATTCAATGAATTTTCAAATAGTATCTCAATGCGTTTCTAATGAAAGGGTTCTCTTATTATTATTAAGTAAATGGTTGTTTCGGTGATTGTCATAGTCGCCTTGTATTATGACATCTTATGTAGTCAGTTTTACTTTGCAATCGAAATTTCTTCGTCGTACGAAAAAAATCCTTGTCATATTCATATCTCAAAACGAACTTTATGATTTTGCCTGTCGTTGCCTTCTGATGCAATTACCGGCATATTTTTCATCAATGAGAATGACTTTTTCAAACTTTTCATAGCAGAATTTATCCTACCGCCGCGGAATAGGAAGTGATATACCGTATCTCTAATGGTGCGCTAACTACCCGGTTACTGAAATCGCGGAAGCTCTGGTTAATATAATTAGTCAATTGTAAGGCATGTCAAGAGTGCTGAACGATGGGCATCATCCTTTTCAAATGTTGCCGAAGTTGAATTCTTAATTTTTCCCTCCTAGTATGATCAAACAAT
The DNA here is from genome assembly GCA_036926295.1 of Pachydiplax longipennis. NCBI lineage: Eukaryota > Metazoa > Arthropoda > Insecta > Odonata > Libellulidae > Pachydiplax > Pachydiplax longipennis. The sequence goes on along the minus strand of JAVFKF010000009.1, from coordinate 36,340,369 downwards.
TACCTAGAGCTTAGAAATTTGCATTAATAAAATAGAACGAAAAATACGCGACACAATCCGAGTTTCAATGCATGGATTCAGTCAATCTATCATACAGTCAAAAGAGGTCGATCGCCAGAAACTGAAATTTTAGGTATCCAAATTCAGGTGTCTTCACGGAATTTCCTTTCATTGTTTGCAATCGGATGAAGGAGGCTCCTTGTCCTTGATTTGGATGTAGAGTACCAACATATTTAAATGAGTTCTTTAGATTCCATACGTACATACATTTTGGGATGTAGAATAAAACTATATTACTTTAGCTCTTGCAATTTATGCACCCGTACTCGTAGTTTCCTATCTTAGAACAATATTTCCAAAATATACAGTGAATAAACATTGAGAGGTATGACAACTTGCAGTTTACCCCGCGACGAGAAATTGGTTGAAGCTATACGAAAGTTCTGCTCCCTGAAAACTGTAGACTTCGAGCTTTAGATTAAATGTCACTTCTAATTGAAGGTTTGGAAAACTCCGCATTCTTTTAAAATGAAATGGTGTCAAGATTTCATGTTGTAATTAGTGTCAACGACCAATTTCAAATTTTAATGGATTTTATTCGCTTTCCATTGCCTCTCCCGCTATATTTCGGGGTTGAGTTATTTCTCCTCTTCTCAATAAACTTTCCGCAAAATCAATTTCGATTAATTCGTGAAAAGATAAAATCTCAATGGAGTCAATATATTATTTCTGATGATCTATTCAGTTTATTCCTAAAAATTCGGCTTTCTTGCATAAAAATCCTCGAGATTTCCGAGAAAAAAATGCAAAGCGTAATCATTTCCTGGGTTGGAACTTCGAGAAATTCTTCCTAGATTCATGGTTGCTATCATTTGAAAGTGGAACTAGCTCGCGATCTACATTCAAACTTGGCTAAGTGGAACTTAGCCACTGTCACCTTCCAGGAACAGGTTGTCATACTTCTGTAGGGTCGTCGATCTCTCGCCGTCATAATGCAAGGGATTTTACCATACATTCAATTAGCTATCTTGAACTTCTCTGTTTATAGCATTCCAGTAAGTTTGTCCCCCAAATGATGAGAGTTCTCTTTACATGTATCTCAAACTCATTTCTCCTACCAACCTTCACTTTTCTGTGTATCCCAACTCATTTCCTCTCCCAATCTTCATCTTTCTGTTTCTGTCCAATCCGATAAAAAAATCTATTCCCTTCTAATTTTGAACACCATCTCTTTAATCGCTTCGACTTCACTGTTTTGTCCAACGCAAAATCTTTCTTTGCTTTGTATCGTTTCCCGTTTTGTTTTTTCTCAAAAGCGTCATATCTGCAAAGTTTATCTGTTAAATCTTAGATGGTTCATTTTTTTCGTGTGTTAGCTGAGTGCGTCATAATCGACCTTAACGGATTAAGCGTTAATTTCTAAATGTTTCACATGCCCAGATCTTTTTTCTCTTTTCGTGATTAAATGTGTCCCAATTTTGGATTTTTCATCAGTCTGTGAAATTTTAACAATTTAAATGTGAGCTAAAAGGAATGCAAATACATTTCATGGATGAGGATACCAAATGAACCTTGTCAGGTTTCCTATATTATGCAGTCATAAGTGTTTGCTAAAGGCAATACTTAAATGCTGAAAAATCGTAATCATTTTTTTCTTGGAAATTTAAGATCGAAGTTTTTCACGGCAAGCGTTTAAAGAAATTTCATTTATTTTTTGAACCCATAAATGCCAAGAACTTATCAGAATCAAACTATGTTTTGGGATTTAAAATGAATATTCCGATCAGAAAAATAATTATAATTTTCCTTAAAAAGGCATGCCAATACCATAAAGTAAGAATCCTTTAAGACGTACTCTTGTTCTTATAGCAGCACAATGATTACTCCGCCACAAAAACTTAAGAAATAAGCTATTGGTTACTTGTTTAAATTATTATCGAACCTTATGATATGATCACTTATCGATGGAAACCAAAATTTACTGACTGTATATGAAAAACATGATCGTTCACAGTCGTGGAGATTTCAATGCTCGTTACGCTAAATGTTCGATATCTATTTCTATCTAATAAGCCATTAATTCAACTTATTTGATAAACAAAATCGAATATTTTGTGGAATAACTGCAGATATTGAAAAAGACTTTTTTAAATTTCCTTCGAAGAATCAAATGAAAATTTAAAACTTACTTTTCTTGTCGTGGGAACGATTTAGCCATTTCTTTTAATTTCAGCATACTTCTTTAAAACAATCAATTACGGTAGAACAAGTGTTGGACTACTATTAAAAATCAATGAAGTGTGGTGTCTTGATGTGATGTGCGAAGTGAACTTTGAGTGAAACATCTACTTTATTTTATAAAAAAATTTTAAGATGAACTGATTTTATCCTAGTGTGTTGATTATTAGCTTATATTTGTAGACGGAGATTTGAATTACATATATAGTGTATCTTGTTCGATTTCAATAGCGTGTGAGGCGATCGTTTGAGATGGAAACTTGAAGATCAACCAATCAGTGAAATAACAGGAAGAAATTGGATAATTTTAAGGAATCTTTTTTGGATACCTCTTAGGCTTGGCATCATTGTATCGCTTTAATTGGACTTCCTGTTAACACTTCTTCCACTGACGGAAATCAATGAATCACCTCCTTTTCCAACCCATGACCTGATTTAACTTTAGTAATATCCCTTAGTGGGTTGACCGTGTTTCAAGCAGCGGATCATCTTGCTGCTGAAATTCTTTAGTAGCTCCTGCTGGATTTCCTCTAATCTGCCAAAACCTTTTTTCCTGTTTGTATGCTGAACGAAGTATTCCCTTTAAAAAGTCTCAAGGCATAATGGGGTGCCATTTATGATTTTTTCAATAATCGTGAAAGTGGACGGTCCCCCTTGATGACATTATAGTATTTATTTCTTTATTTATTTACTTATTTATTTATCAAAAGATTCACATACAGCGGTACCGCCAGTTAAACGTGAATGCCAAAATAACTAAAACTAAATATACATACAATATGAAATAAGAAAATCAACAAATAAAAAATACGACAAAAATATATACGCAAGTACGAACTAAAGAAATTATTTACAAGGATCTTTGTGCAAGCATTCCTTCAAGAATGCATCAAGTGAAAGACTGAAAGGGTTTATGGAGGGAGGAAGGGAATTTAAAAGATTAGGAAGTCTATAAAATAGGGAACGTTGCGCGATGGATAGTACTAGAATATATAAGGCCACTATACTATATTAAACTATAAGGAACGAATGGATAATTCAAAAAACACCATCAAAAAAACTATCGCGTTCTTTATATTTCATACTTAAATCTCGGGATGTAGATTAATGCGGTTTATTGCGTATTGTATAGTAAGTTTTTTGATGGTTTTATGGTTTTTTATGAATTATCACTCTGTAATACTAGTAATTTGCTTAGAAGCTGACGAAGACCTTGAATTAGGATCAGAAAGTGAAGTTCTTCCACGATGCATGTACATCTAATACATTAATCACTACAAATGAACGTTTAGAAACGTAATTGGAGATGATGGCATAAAACCGTTTCAGATCGACCCCAAGTACCACGGGTTCCCTGGTAGAGTTTCTAGATCCGCCCCTCACAAGCATAGGCGTTGAATTATTCAGAACGTTGATGAACTATATAATTTACTATTAACTATATAATTTACGCACTATATCGTCGGAATATTAATGATGTGATGTGGGTGGATGAGAGATCTTTTTCTCTTACCCAAATGTCGTGAAATATTTTGGGCACTCCGTACAGCAAAAAGATCCCGAAAAAGAAATCTATATGACGTGGTAAGAAGATCTGCCAGGGTAGTGGAAGCCCTGGGTTCGAGTCCCTGTCGCCCGCTATTTTTCTCTTCTGTGTATCCTTTGGCTTTTCGTATGAGTTGGAGGGAAAGGGTTACGAAAGTTTTCGAATTAACCCTGAATATCCCTGCGGCTCCTGTAATTTGCCTGTAAGGCCACTGCCGCTTTTGGTTTCCTTGGGTATCGGATGTCCAGAGAAAATTTTTTCTCCTGAAAACACATTAAATGCAATTTTGGTTGACTTGACGCCAAAATGAAAAGCATTATGACTTAGTTTTACGCGGAAAATGGCATGCACTTGCGCCCATTTATATTGTACGGCAACATAAATTGGGTGTGTCAGCAAAAGACTGAGACTGGAGAATGCCGTTGAAGAAGAATGTATGAGGAGCATGGGCGGGAATGTAGAAAGGACTGACAATGAGTCAGAAATGTTGCAGTAATGGGTGAATGTGTATTGAGAGAAGGGCTGCGTGACTAAGAAGAAAAGGGGGTTATACGTTGGTTTGGATCTGTGGAAGGAGGAATGGAAGAACGGCTTAATGAACGAGGTGGTGGTCAGTGGTACTGAAATTAGAGGAAAATCCATTAAATCTTGCTGAATGAGATACTGAGGAGAGGATACTCCCGTAGCGTAAAGATTGAAATGAAAAAATGGGTGGTCCCGAAACAAACTGCGCAATGATAAGAATGTATGGTGGAGCATTGTGACTAAACAGAGAAGATATCTTGCCTATTCCAGAAGGAAACAGCGTGGTTGATACGTATGTTTGTGGATAGTAAATTAAGGAGAAAATTGGACCATAAGGAATGTTTTAAAGGAAATGAATGTCGGGCGTCAAAGGAGTTGCTTATCGGGGACTCCTTGCTCATTGATGCCCCTCTCGGAAATAATTTCATAATGATTAACCATGGGCTTAATTTGAAGCTGTAGAACACCTAAAGGGGTAAAGGAACAGCTCCTCAAACATGACACTCCACGTTTCCTACCACAAAATCTCACCGGCACCGTCTCCCCAGAGGAAACACAAGCATCCTCATCGGCATCCAAAGAGTTTCCTGTTATTGACGTCTTGTCACGATGGTCTCCGGATCGCGGTTGGATTCCAGTCGATCAAATGCCATCGGAGGGGTCAAAAAAACATAGATGTAGAACCGATCGTTTTTAAACGGACGCCGTTCATCCGCGCACGATTCTCAGATTAAAGGAAGGAGTGGATCGTGGTTCTCTCTTTCCCCGAAGACCATCAACCTTTTGAACAAATGCCGACCTCCGCCGCTTGCGTGTTATATCTGGTAGTCGGAAATGTCTCGGTGAGCAGACGCGAAATTCTTCAGTCACTCGTTAAAAAGCGACTTAAGTGTCTCGGATGATTTTTTTTTCGAGTGTGAATTCCTGTGTAATTGAAGGCGTCCAAGTCTGGAACAAGCCATCCTTCTTTGAGCAATGCTTTTTGACGGCGCGCTTAGGCTCGTTCCCTTGTTTGGACGTTCGAACGTGACGACTTCACGGAGCCAAAGCTTCAGTCGGTGGTGCTTGGGTTCGACTTATTGGGCTCCAAACATTCGGTGGCTAACGAGGAGTGATTCTGATGTGAATCGGCAGGTGATCGATGCTTGAATACCTCGATTGAAAAGTTATCGAGAATAGTTGACGATGAACCATTCTATATTACGTTATACCTCAATATTTCCCTTTGAGGTATGCGAAGGAGAAAAATCTTCCCCAGTAATATGTGTTGACAAACTCTCATCACGTGATCAATATAGTTTTTTAAATTTCTGTGGAATTCATTTAATAGGTTCAATATTCCTTCGCCCGACTTTTTCGTAGATTTTACACTTAAAGCGTTATATTTTTGAATATAGCATAGGATAATTGGGCTCCCGGATAGTCACGTGGCGCAGCGCTTTCGACTTCGACCCCGGGTTCGATTCCCGGTGGGGGCTAACATTTATCGGTGCCCACCCGGCATCGTGATGTATATGGGTATGTATGAATTAATGGATAGCGATTGAAAATCAGTAAAATTACCTTTCTATATAACGGTTATATAACGGTTTTGTCCCCCCAATTCATGTTGAATATGTATATATAAGTACGAAGTAGCTTTTTTCATGCTGTTGTTCTTGAAATCAATATGTTCTGGCGTTACTTTGTGGAAAGCCATAATAAATTATACAACTTTGTAATTTTCCACGTATTTTTTTAATATTGGCAACCGGTTTCGTAAGAGCTTCTTACATCTTCAGGCTTACATCATCATCTGTTGTTCTTCTTTTATGTATTATTGTAATGTTTTATCCGTCGAGCCTCACTCTGATAGGTGATGATATTTTATTTTTTCATACATGTTTCATCTCTTTTATTCTCACTTTTTATTATTTTTCATGGTGTCGGGTATCTTTTTATGAGTATATGGTTTTAATTTTTTTTCTCTTCGAAAGAACATTGACGAAGTTGTTAAATGATAGTGATTTTTTTGTTTATTTTTTATTTTTTTTCTGTATTCATACTAGTTTTTTTGCCATTTCCATTTATAACATTCTGTGTTTTCAGTGTTTTTTTTAATATCTTATCTCATGTTATCCTTTTTACTAACTGTTATTCTTTTATGGACTATTTCTATATGCAGTTTGAAGTGTAAATATGTTCCTTGCTTTTTGATTCCAGCCTTTTCTATAAATTTCAGTTTCTTATCTATCTGTAGGTTTCGCAGGTTTTTCACACCCTCTTCTAGGGTGTTTTCCTGCTGTGGGTTATTTTTCCTATCCTAGGTATAAGCTATATCCTAATATATAAGCCCATAGTATAAATTTCTTCCGTGCACTTTTTTTCTGCTATCTCTTTCTTTCAAATTGACGAAGGGTTAGATGTAAGAAGAGACTTTTCAGTCTCAATCTCGTCCGAATAAAGACGATTTATTATTATTATTATTGATGTTTCAGTTGGCTCACGGAAAGCCAAATACTGCGGCGTCGCAGTAGATGCGCTGACCATGTATAACCCGCAGTAAATGCAGCCTGTTAAGGCCCTACCCCTAAATGGGATGTCACGCTGCGGACTTCACATAGGATAATTTTCGCTAAATGTTGAAAATCTCCGTCGGGAAAAAATCTATAGAAAATATCTTCTTTTCTATTCCGAGACGAGATCTTTCCTCCTTCAACTGCCAAACACTCTTGAAATTCATGCATTCTGAGTTAGCGGGACCAAATGCTAAAAATAGCTGAGAAAAGTAAAATGCCACCGTAATTGGTGGCGTTAGCACGGCACTAACGGTGCCTTCGGTGTGCAGTTTGGTAAGCAATAGCACTGTTCTCAGATGCTTTTGGAGCCGTTAAATCCATCGATTGCCAAAAATTCTAAATGAGAAGTTCCCGTTTCAGCTGCCCCGCGATAACATGACCACATCACCGAAGTATTCTCGCTAAAGAGCAGAAATTGACGAGCCATTTAGACTTTCCAACACAAGGAGATATATCGCGCATCATCCGCTAACTAATGGAACGGGAATGTCTTCTCGTAGTATTAATATGGGCGAGTGCTCTCTTTGTGCTTGCGGCAAATACGAAAGGAATGAAATGAACGATTACTTCCTTGAAAGAAAAGGCTCTAAAATAATCATGGCTTCTGTATCCCTTGACGTCTTCAGAACTTGTTTTTGTTCGACTTTTAACGAGATAGCGAATGTGAGAATGTGTCACGTATCCTGTAGCATTTGAAGCAGAAGTGCGAAATGGAGATTAAGGATGTAGGATATATAAAACGTATGTTAGTATATATATATATGTGTAGGATATGTAACATAAAGTTTCTTCGGCCACTTCCCTCAAACTAGATATATGAGCACCACCTCTCGGTAGGTCAATGTGCCCCGTAATTCCCCATTTAACGTCCTTCCCTTATCTTCTTGATGATCAACCCCACCCTTTATATCATCATATACCTTAAGATTTTGTCCTCCCTGTCTTTTCCATTGCTTCCAGCTGGAATCACTTTCTTCACCAATCCATCCCTTCTCAACATTTATCCAATCCATTTACGCTGGCTCCATTTTATGTCTTCGTTTGGAACCCTTCCCTCGGAATTTCCTCTCAAAATGCATTATTTACCCTGCTAGCATTTTCCGCTTCGAGCCACACCCACATCTCGAAATCTTTTAACGTCCCCTAGAATCGGTTTTACAATTACGTGCAGAATTCGCAAGCTGAAGGCCTTATCCAAAAGGGGGTCTCAATCAGGCTGCAGATGGCATACTTTTTCAAAGTTTCATACAGGAATGCCCTCGCGGATTGTTTTTTACTATGAGAAATTTTATATATGTCGAGACATTCTAATAATAAGTTATGGAATATAGCGAATCTACATAGAGTAATAAGATCCTTGGTGTGGAGTGTAATGTTGTACGGGTGTGAAACGTGGACGTTAAGAAAAGAGGATGTCAAAAGATTGGAGGCTTTTGAGATGTGGGTATGGCGTAGAATGGAGAAAGTAAGTTGGGTCGATAGAAAAACGAACGAGGAGATTCTAGAGATGATTGGAGAGAAAAGGGTAATGATTGAAGTAATTAGAAATCGACAAAAGAAATGAGTGTGTCAAGTATTGAGAGGAAAAGGATTATTGAAGAAAGTGTTAGAGGGAAGAATGCTAGGGAAAAGACAGGGGAAGACAAAGAGAGAAGTTCTTAGACGAATTAAGGGGTGGGATAAGTTATCGGGAATTGAAGGAGAGGGAATTAAATAGGGACTGTGGGGGCACATGAACCTACCGAAAGGTAGAACACTTATATATATGTATATATATATATATATATATATATATATATATATATACATAGAGTAAATTCTATCCATAAATCCCTTTAACTGACAGAAATACTGCGTCTAATTCAATATTTGCCGTTGTTTATTTAGCCGTTGTGAAATGACTAGATTTTCGGTAGTATGTACTTAAACTTATTATAGTATTTGGTAGCAAAGTGGACATTTTTCTCTCTCGATGTGCGAGATACTGATGCTTCGGATAAAATGCCCTAATTAGGGGTGTCGAACCTGTGCTTAAAGTAGCACAGAAAGTAATTCTTTTGGCACTCCAAACTCATCTCGGCCCAACCCTTATGTATTCTCAAACTAAAAGAAAATAAGCTCCAAAGTAAATATATTTTAGAATAGATTCAGTAGTCGAAGCCTTGACTAGGTGAAACTCCGTTCTAGGAAGCATGGTGGAAAAATAATGCGTAGTTCTACGAGAGATTATTTAATACAGTTGGTTTCAAAGAAAATGAGGCTTAATTTAAGACTGATGATGAGCACTTTTATTTGAAACATTACATTAAAATATCTTTGTGGAGCCACGCAATTATTTTCAACATGATTCCTAAGTAAGTTTGGATTTCGTAGCTTATTAATAGTTAATTTTGTCAACAACAACAAGTTAGTTCCATTGTTGACGTAATTACATTGATAATATCAGCATTTCAAGCTGTTTTGGCCTTACATTAGTTATCTAGTCCTTTATTTAGTATATGGCACATATCTGACATAAGGTTCGCCATGCCTTTAATCCTCACTGTTCTTTCTTTGAGTCCTTGTTTCCCTCATTTTAATGAACAACATTGCACGTCAAATGAAAATGTATCATTAGTACTACATCGAGCTAAAAATAAGAACCTTTCACCAGATTTAAGGAACACATAGCTCATTTTAAATCTGTAAGATTTGGGAATTCAGCGGTTGCAAAACATATGGCGATTGTGAACAAAATATTACCACATATACTTTAACTCTTCCTCACAACGCTAATTTTGGCTGGGATTCGAGGGAGAATTTATATATTTATAAAAACAAAGATAATATTATGAATAATGATTTAGATTTTGACAAAACTTTATACTCCTTAGTCGACAACTTTAGCGCTTTTCCCCCCTTTGTTTTTTCAGTTTTTTTTCACTGTTTCCCTCTTCTTAGTGCCGAACAAGTCAGTCACTTATCTACTCCTGAGGATACTGCTTGTAGGCAGCGAAACGTGCATACATCGGACTCGTCCACAAATTTTGAGTGTTTGTAGTTTGTGACTCGACTTATAGCTACAGCCATCAGCGGGAACTTCTGGATATAGTTTAAGTTTCTCGTGTGAATGAGCCTCCGTAAACCACAAGCAGCTATTGCCCGACCTTTTCCCAAGGTAGCGAATGGGGGACCCGTAATAAATAAGCGTCTCTGCGGTGAATAAATAAAAGTCCTTGCTAATTCCCGGCAGATGCGTAAGAATCATGGGAAACTGTCCTCGGGTGTGGGTGACCTTTGGTGGCGACCACGCCTCACGAGCCCATCCGGAAGGCCTTGGGCAATGTGAAGGGACGGAGATATCTCGCTCACGAGGTTCGATTGTGAGATCGGATGGGGAGGAGCCTACCCTCTTCATCGTATTCAAATCCCATTCTGGAAGACGAGTGGATTTTCTACGTCCTCTAAAATCCTTCCCCGTCAGATTGACAGGTACGCCACGGGGGAAATCCTAATCTCGATGCGTGTATGAACGGTCGGAAACCTTTTTCGTCAAGCCTTCCCTCAGCTTTGAAAACGTGTTTTAATTTCAGGATGTCAGACTAGAGTTATTAGGAACCGGTGTCAACTCTATTCCTCAGAGGTAATGAAAACGACCCAGAACGAGCTGGTTCGTCTGTTATGATTAAGATCCTCGGTAGTGGGAGCGTTCGATTCATTCCAAGACGGATTTTGCGTTTGTTTCTCCTGATTGTGATTACATGGCGCCTGGTATAAAATTTCGGATGTTTCGACATCCTCGCCGAACTTTGTTTTCGGAAATTGTGAAAATCGTGAATAGGATTTAATTGAGTCATCGCTATACTTTTTAACGATCCGCAGCAAAGAATTTTATAATGAAAATGGAATCTATCGTAAATGTTCTCGAAGCATACCCTTATCTTGAAAGAGGAAATGAAGTTGCTGTCATTATGGGTTATTCATTTATCGTAGCAAGGATAAGATAAAATTAAACATTCAAATTGCACTTTTTTCAGACTTATGTCCATCGCACGAATGGAAATTAATAGAAGTAAATTTAATTGGAAATCTCGGGAGTTGATGAATAATCATTATCAATCGATTGAAGCAGCCGTAACTTGGTAGAACTCCATCACAGGAAATAATGCAATAAGTTGGTAAAGTTCTACAAAAACGTTTTAATTATTTGTGCTACACGCTTTGTTTCAGAGAGACATCGTCAGGCACAGACAGCAAAATTGAAAAAAACAAATAGCAAACCAAAAGAGAAGGTTCAACCAAAAGAGAAGGACCCTCTCCCTCCCCCTTCTCTTTTGGTTTGCTATTTGCTTGTTTTCAATTTTTCTCTCAGTGCCTTACGATGTCTCTTTTAGACTAAACACGAAGCACGCATAATGAAGACGTTTTTGTACAACTTTACCAAGTTATTGCATTATTTCCATTATCAATCGGTTTGTGGATTTTTCCCATAAGAATATCCATTATAGTAAGCCTCTCTCATCACCTGGTTATAATTCAAGGCCAGAGATACTTTCCAAAGCGGGGTAAAAGAAATTTTAATTAAAGACAACATTCAAGAGTTGCGAAAGTAAACGATTATCCAAGAATTTGGTGACACATCATCGGTGACTGCGAGTAAGATATCAAGGATACAAGTATTGTATCCCTAAGGTTGGCAAAGGTAGAACGTTCCAATCGCACGTTCTCTTTCTTTTGGATATTTGAATGGCGAATCTTCGTGCCTGTCAGGTTTAAACGGATGAATTCGAATCAGAATTTGAGAAATTTCCTGTCCGTCTTAGTCTAATTTTCACACGTGGCTTAAGTAAGAAGCTGTTAATCTTTTAAGTGACATGTGTTTGAGAAACTCGCTATGTTGACGTTTTCGTCCTTGGTAAGCGTCAATGATTAGCATTATAATCTGTGAGTTAGTCAGCTAGTTCTCCTGGACTACTTCACATGTGGAGCACTTAATGTTCTTCTACTATGTAAGACTATCTCGGAGAAAAATCTTCGAAGTTAAAAAGGTCGTATGAAAAGGTATGTGGCCAAGCCTGTAATTAGTTTCAACCTAATCCATTAATGTTTACGAAGATATTAAGATCAATCTCTCATTCATGTGCCTAATGTATAATGTACTAATATTGGAATGATTAATTTGAATAATAATATTTGAATATCACTCACGCCAATCCCTCTCATCCTTAGAGATTTCAATGCTCCTTATTCGGTATCTATTTTTATTTACTAAACCACTCATTCAATGTATTATAATATAATCTAATTTCATCTATATATTCAATTAAATTGAACCGTATAGATGTATAGATATGGTAGATTTCAGTGGTGTATGAGGCAATCGTTCGCGTTGCACTATTATTTAAATTGATTAAATATATTCTATAAATACTTGTCACAAAAAATTGAATCTTTAGATACGACATCCGACAGTATACTACATACTTGAGGTACTTCATGTTCATCCTGCAAAATACAACTTCAAAAAATATTGAGGATTTTTACCTACTGTATGTTCCTTCCATTTGCCTAGTTTACTAAAAAATAGAATTAACTTGTGAGAATAATTCACTTCTTCTTCTTCTTCTTCCTTCTTTCCTCCTAGGCTTATGCCTGTTTCCTTCAGTACCATGCCCTAATCCTTCATCCCGTATCCAAGTCATCCCTCCATCTTTTTCTTGGTCGCCCCACACTTCTTTTCCCTTTTGGAACTTTATCTCTTGCGATTTTCACTATCCTTTCCTCATCCATTCTGTCTATGTGTTCATTCCATTCTAGTTTTCTTCTGTAAACCCACGCGTTAACGTCTTCCACACCACAGTCTCTTCTAATCACCTCACTCCTTTCTCTGTCAAGTAGTGTTTTTCCTGTGATCCTCCGCAAAATTCTCATCTCTGTTGTTTCTAACAGTCCCATTGTTTTGGAGGTATTGGGTCTTGTCTCTCCCATGTATGTTAAAATTGGTCTCACTACTGCTTTATAAACTCTACCTTTTGTCTCTTTCCTTAAATGTTTGTTTTGCCAAATAGTGGCATTCAAGCAACCTGCTATCCTATTTGCTTTTGTCACTTGCTCTCCTACTTCCTTCCCGACATCCCCGTAGTTAGAGAGCGTTATTCCTAGGTATTTAAATGACATTTCTTGTTGGATAACTTTCCCATCCAGCTCCAGTTTACAACGCAGGGGTTCCTTTGACGTAGTCATACATTTAGTTTTTTCCGAGGAGATATATAGATATGGAGAATAATTCACCATTTTCTTATTAGATTTATGCTATTCATTGGATGTATCGTGAAGTGCTGAGTGACTGAATTCATTAAATAAATCTTTATTTACTAATTCATTTAAGATATGGATTTACAATCTTCTATCACTCGCCTTTAAAATACATTCGTAGTCGATAAATGTTGGGAGACAGCATTAGCTAAAAAGGGCAGTTAAGCACGAGCTTTAAAAATTGAGTTTTTGTTGGATCTCAAAGGTTAATCAATCCATAATCCAAGAAGGAACGAGGAAACATTTTATTGCGTCACATGAGCGCAATTTATGAGAAAATGCGAGTCCGGAAACATAATTTTTAATTGATGACCCTGCTGCCCGAACATCGTTCCAACCTCCGAAACAGCGAGGATGGCTTTTTTTTTTAAACGTTCCGCGTCACGCGAAGATGTTATTTACATATTTGGCGTCGTCTTCTCCCGTTGCCACAGAGTTCCGGAGGTACTCCGCTCACGTGGAAGCCTTCCAAATACTTTTGGTTTTCGTGTGAATCGGGCGCGGACGGGAATTTTTACAGGTGAGAAATAGCGAAGGTTGGACCCTCCCTCTCTCACGCTCAAGTCGAAGAATAAAACATGCCATTCTAAGGATGATGCCCGAGACGATCCAGCTGTAGATTCCACGTTTTGATTTGTAGTGTCTTTGGGTTGAGGATACTGAACCTTTTCATTTACTTTTTTTCTCAGTCTTGTTCATGTCTGTGATATTACGAAAGCTAAAGAGTTTTGAGTGATGCCGAATAATGGAATTCATCTCGGTTACTCCTCCTGATTGAATGAAATACACCTTTTCTCGAAAAGAAACAGGTAATTATTTCATTCTGAGATAATATAGCATAAGAGCTTAGCATAATATAGCATAAGAGCTTAGCATAATATAGCATAAGAGCTTTACAGACGCAATATGATTCAAGGCATCTGCTTCATTTGCAAGTATTACACTTCAGTATTTACATTTTCAACACATGAAAATGACGGAAAGTTCTTATGTAGAATTTTACGAAGTTATCTCAGATTAAAATTAAACCAGTTTCTATTTGAAAAGTGGTGTATTTCATTCACTTGATTCGTCATGGAATACTACAAAGTGAATCGGCGCTCCCTCGAGTTTATCGGATAGTCCTGTTGAATTCTATTAAAAGTGTTTCATGTGACTGTATATTTCAATGTTTTTTTCAATAGTTTCAATGTGCTGTATATTCTCATTCTTTTTCCGAAGAAAGCAAAGTTAGATCTCACTCCTCGTCCAGCCTGGTAAGCCACATTCCCTCGCGAAAGCTTTTCGTAGCAAATAGAGCAGAAAACGAAGAACTAACCAGCCATGAGACTGGTTAGTTCTTCATTTAGACTGATGAATTTACAGGCCGACATGGAGATTTCTTCATGAAAGAATCAATTGGCTATCAGTGAAGGAATTGTGGTTCAAACAGACCTCTGAGCTCTATAGATACTTATTCCGAGGTCTTCTGAGGATTTTTAAGACCTCCAATACCTCTTCTGCTATTTTTTAGATATTTATTCCCACATTTATGCACATATTTAGAAAGACGTACAGCGAGCCACACCAGCTGACACTGCGAGCATTCCTTGGTTACCTTAATTAACATTATTTTTTGGCCATATATTAGACTCATCTGGTTTCCTCAGAATTGTTTGTCGTAAATATTATCTCAAATATATGATATAATAGCCTCACGTCAATATTTCTCGATGTTTTTCGTCCTCTTTGCTTATTTGTAAACCACCTCAAAATCAGAGGCGTACAAAATATTAGAATGTAGCAGCAGGCACACTATGAAGCGCAGTTAATCAGAAAGCATATTTATAGCCTAAAGTGTAGTGGACTAAAGTGAAGTGTTATGAACTAAACGGACTACTTTCTTCGGTCTAAATACTAACGTATTACGACGCAACCGATTCTTATTGCGACGATAGAAGAATTTCCTCCGGTTGAACCGGAGCCTCCTCTTCCTCAGCCACTTCCTCCTCCGGAGTAATGTCCGATACCAGTTCCCATTACGGTGACGTTGCATTGATAATTTTAAATCTATTCCTAATGGCAATATCGTCACCTAGGGCATCGAAATTAGAAACACGTATAACTAAACCTTTAAACCTTACCAGACGACCCTTCTGACGTTTCACACTAGCACAGAATTCCTTCCCTTCAACTAACCGCTTAAACATAGACACGCAATGAAATTTAAGATCACACTCCTCAAATAAATCAACTGGTATGCACTGGTATATCGAACATTTTTACCCCTTCACATAAACCAAAAGCAATCGAAAGAATGGGTATCAAAAAGCAATGTGATCATCTCCAGTTGTGAAGTCATAAGTTATATGATGTTGTGAAGTGCTAGTTTAAATCCCGCTGCGCATGATCAGACAAACTAAAAAAAAGGGTCCTTCCATATGAACTGTAATGAAACGAGTGTCTTCTCATCTTTTAGTTTCTGATCAAACGACCGGCTAATAGATTGCGGGGACAACTATGTGATAAAATCCCGATGATTGTCGTAAAGGGGATTATTCTGGAATCAAGACCGCCCCAAAAGGCATATTAATCGCTATTAAAAGATGTGTGTGCGAACATTGCATACAAAGCATACCCTCTATCTGCGGAACCCAGAAACTCCTTGTTAACATATTTGAGAAAGTAAAAGACAACTCATATTCAGTGGGAAACGATTGTAAATTCCAAACACCCGCAATGGCTTGAATTTCCTTTCAGTCATGAATAACATAGAGTGAACTAAAATTTCTATTTAGTGTCACATTTTTGATCGATTGATCCTTGGACACGTGGCTCGTGAAGCCTGGCCACACTACTGCTTCATTTCCGGTGCATGGAACATCCTGATTATGAGCTACCGTACAAATGGTCACAAACGGTGCTAAAGTTAAAAATCTATATTTCTTTAAGACCTTTAATTTTTCGATGTTTCTTCCAGACGTAATCCCCTCGATTTAAATCGCCTTTAATGTGTACCAGTTCGCAAGCTAGGTGGCGAAGGATTTAAATGAATGAATGAACGTGGAATCTAAGGTAGTTTAAAGGAGGAAAGTTTGTCCTAACAGGTTATCAGGTTATTATAAGACACTCTTATCCAAAATTTTTATCAGCGAAGTGATTAACACACGTGAAAAGTAGATTCCACGAGGAAGCTTTCGATACCAGAAAAGACCTTGTTTCTTGAATGATAGACCCAAATTCATCGATTCAAAAAAATAATAATCTGCGCCCAATTTTCTTTAAAATGTCACTTTCTTATTTTCCTTCGATTGTGACAATATATAACCTTGATTTAATTGCACTATGCCGTAAAGAATTAATTTTTGTAAATTCTGAATGCCTTCCAAGTAAGTTCTTGTCGACTTTCTTTTTCTGTGCGAATGTCGTACCAGCGTGCGCCGTTCTCTCAATATTAAGAAATATACGGACCCATATGATTTACGTGGTGTCTTCATGACGTTGGACAGACTATAGCATCCCACCATTTCTTGATAAAAACAGAATGCTCTAAGCAATGCGAACTCATACAGAGCAATCTTAAAAGAGAAACAATGTATAAGCTTTATAGAAACCAAATGGTTATTACGTTATGACATTGGATAGAGTATAGAATCTTATCCGTCGCTTGCTTCTGCGTCCGAACTCGCTTCATTCTGAAGGTCCTGAATGACCTTATGCCGAGTAAATACACTGCGTTGCGTACGGCGTCTATCCTTCGAAGGACATGTCGAAATACGACCGATTCGAAAGCTTTAAGCATTGCCAACATTGAAGGATATTAAAGATAAATTGTGGTTTTCCAAGTAGGAAGGAAGATAGAATCCATATCATTCAGATCTCAAGGAGTACAAAAACATGAGGGCCAATAGAAAACGTTTCCAGCTGGGCCATCTATATTTCGGAAAGATCGGGCATTAAAGACTTCAGTCTCTAGTTCGGGGCATACATGCACGCAGAGTATATACTAGTAAAATCCCCAACTAATACCAAACTCACTATAATATTCACAAGAAAAGGGCAGGAAAAACAAGACCTACGAGACTTGATACATCAACGCTGGTAGTTAGAAAAAATATCATCCGCTATTTTTAAAGGTCGGAAGAACTTCATGCGTTGATTCACTTGCTTTGCTTGAAATTTTATTCCAAAATTGGAAGCTTTTGATTGAATTTTACGCCATTATTTATGGTCAAATGTGAAATACATGTGGAACATGGTTTGCAGAAGCTACATAATTCATACTTTTCTTAAGATCGAATCGGAATGAATGCGGTGAATTTTCATGGGGTCCAGAACCTTAACGGTGACTTACTCGTAAGTCACCCTTCGCAGAGGAGTTTCTTGCGCCTCGAGATTTATTATTACTGCATAAACTGGAAGTTTAGAAAGCTATTAGAAAGAAAACGGAATCATTTTTTGCGTTTCGTGTTTCCGAAAATTTTTCGAAGGTTCCTCTCTCCTTATACTTTTTCGCTTACCTTACGCTCATTTTTTTTGGATATTCGGTGATTCGAACTGCGAATTCCATAAATTAACTCTTGTTTATCCTCTTCATTTTCATATACACATGATGGTTAGTTTTACTGCGGAGTCAATAATAATTTCACATATTTTATACATCATTTCAAATTTCCATATATTTCCATTTTCCGTCCTCAAAAGAATTTGGGCCACTGTTAACTAGCCCTCGCTACGGATCTGATACAGTTCAGTATCATCTGAAGGTGTCAATGCATCGATAAATCCTTTCATTAAAATCTGTTTTGGAAGTTACAAAGTGACGCATTGTCAGGATCATCAGGATGAAAATCACAAAGATCGATTCCTTAATAATCTTGGACCATTGTAGGAAGTTTCTTCTGTGAAAAATATCGGGGAAAAACCAAAGAAATTGAAGAAAAGCAAGAAGTCGGAATCAAGAAAAATCTCACCTGACATGGGAAAGTTGGTTTTCTTTAAAAAATTCTGGTTTAATGGGCTTGAGTTAAGAAGCCCTTGGTATGTTAATCTGCAGTCTGCAGCCTTAAAAGGTACATCCAGAAGAATGCTGCATGGAATTAATTCTTGTCCGGTTCATATCAGCAATCCCTCCTTACGCTTAACATCTCTACCATTACGAAAACGAGCAGTGGTAAGCCCACAACGGGATGCATTCGCTGTAACTCCGATATGGGAAAATGAAGGCAGTTGAAGATCTTCAATCCGCCTTCATGAAAGCCGTCGCATTCACTTCCCGTCATTATCCCCCGGTATGCCCTCGTCATTTGCTGCCATTATGGGAGAATTCGATTTGCCTACGCTTAAATAGAGCCCCCGAGTGGACGTGTTGGTCCAATGTACCCAGAGATGTTTGCGGCGTGAGTTTCTCTCTCTCTCTCTGAAATTGCTCGTTCGTGCCCTCTCTCTGTTTGCCCGTCGGGGGCGGTCCGCATGAGTTACGTCCCGACTGTTCTTTCGAGCGGTAAACTCCAATTCGAGAGATTATAATCTCTTGCCCGTGTGCTTCTACGCCTCTTTGATTCCAAGGAATTCGCTCTCGAAAACAAAGGCATGGCGGCCGTCGTTTGGGGTGGAGGATTGCCCGCCGTGAAATGCAAATAACGGCCTGTTCTACCCGGGTTTTTCCCTTAACGACTGGGGTACGCCCCTTAAGAGTTGCTTTGGCGTAATTTTATCCTTCTCTCTTTGACGCCTTTCGCGTGCGCGTGGGAAACGTTCCTGCGATTTGGACGAGTATCGAAAGCGATGTATAACCCTTTCGAGACGGCCATATTCTCTTAAAATCGCGCTCTGGCATCAATACTTTAGATGGAAGAACTTCTCCTGGACACGGAAGTATTTCGCGACTCGAGAGTGTCTCAGGTATAGAATTGAACCCTTTTGAGTCCTTAGCGGGGCTCCTTCCTCGGCAACCGCAATCGGGGAAAACCGTCACCGGGTAATTCACCTTCCCTTTCACAGCATGAGCCCCATGCTGCTAACTAAATGTTATTGATGTCGTTTAGCCAAGAAGTTATTTTTAGCTGTAATTGTCTATATTAATTTGGAAATTAAAATTTTGTACCTTGCCGACTACGTACAACTTTCAAACGAAAATCTACCGTTAATAATAAGCTATTTAGTGTACTAATATAATGACAATGTAGCATAATTTTTACATGGTAATATACTAAATACCTTAATATTAACGGTAGAATTTCGTTTAAGAGTTGTACATACTCAGCAAAGAACAAGATTTTATTATCAAAATTAATATTGACAATTACCACTTAAAAATTCTTTCGCAAAACTGTTGCAATAACTTTTAATTTGCTCCGGCACCATGCTGTGAAAAGGGTTATGAATGACCCCAGGGGCTGAGTTTCCCCTATGTGGTGCAGAAGGAAAGGTCAGAAATCCCCCAGAAAAGGATCAGAATGTATAGTTAATAGTAGGAAAACTCCGTCGTCTATAGCCGACAACAGTCTCGAAAGGGTTAAACGTCCCAGCTGCCCCTTCTGGGTGCTGGTAGGAGTTATTTAGGGTAATTTCTCGCAGTTTGCAGCTTTGATCTAATTCTGTTATTATGTGTAGGTATATTGAACACACAATTTTCTTAATATGAAACTTAGAGATTCGACTCGATTTTCAATACGACACGACTGTGATATATGGTTATATTCACCATGGATATAAAACGAAAAGCACGTCGTCCAAATCGATGGAGAAGAAAGGAATGGAAGCAGTTTTAGGAAATATGTCCCGCTTGGTATAATGCTTTTGTTTATATAGCGAACCATATGGCTAAAGAGAGCTATATTTGACTAAGAATTTTGTGTCAGTGTGGCATCCAATAACACGTGATACGATGACGTTATCTATGTTATGGGCTTATGAGGTTGTTTTGAATGAAAAACCATTCTTTACTAAGGGAGAGCATATTTATCTACAGCAGGTCCACCCGCTCCCTTTAGATTAAACATAAAAATTCATTTTCCTTATTCACCTACGGCCCGTTTCAAAATTCCAGTCAGTATGGAGAGCTTGAGGGGGAATAACACAATGCAATTAGCCGTAAGCGAAGAAATTAGCCTCGCGCAGGTTTGCCTTTACGGGGAGCTACGGATTCGGACGGAGATAATTAATATGCGTTGTTTACATTAACTGTTTTGGTTTCGAAGTCTCGGCGATTCGAAGCGCGAAGCGGATTACGCTCTCGGATATAAAAGTCGAAAACTAAATTTCTATTCAAGTATCGCATCGACACAAACTGCAAATGAAAATCTCAACTTTTATCTCGATATCTCTCGAGACAAGTTCCTCCTCAGGTGAGAAACCAAAAAAGTTTTAGGCGACGTATAAATTGGACTGCATGACGAATATTTTCTTGAGTTACGTTTCGACTAAATAATTTTTTACTAAGATATGGTTGCTCTAAAATTAATTTTATGTACGTTTTATGCATTCAAATGATACAATGAGCAATCGAAGAAAAAATCAGTGTTTTATGTTGGATTGTAAGAGGGAAATGGCAGTTTCAAAAATGTTCACGGGTGAAAACTCGGCAATTCATTCAATTTTCGCTTTTAACTTCGTTGTTTCTGCTATAAATGCATAAAGTTTTCACTGTTGTGTTGATAAATTAATTTTCATTCAAATTTCATCAGAACTTAAGTTTGAATCGGTCAATGTAAACTACGAATCTTAATTATCTCCGTCCGAATCCGTGGGACCGCATAAAGGTGACCCGGCGCGAGGCTTTGCCTTTCTCCCATAAGACAATACTGACTGGAATTTTGGAACAGGCCATAGCACCCTTGATTTCCTGTTTGATGTATTATTACGTATTATGTTTGATATATTATTATTAGGATTTCCAGTTGCTCGATGGATTTTTTTTATTGTGAAGGTGCTCTTCGCTCCTTTCTCTCGAATTTCGCTTTATAGTAAGAACCGGGGTATAGATTAAAAGTAGGAATGTATGTATGTAGGATATGAAAATAACGTCTGTATGTAGGACATCAAAATAATAGCATATAAAGTAGTAGTTCAAGCCACGATAAAGTCAACATCCATTTGGAAGGGAGTGTACGCAATAATAAAGTGATTAAAATGTGTTCACTGTAAGTAATTGATTTGAGATCTGTATCGCATGCTAGATACTAGACTAATTTTGTGTCTCCTGTGGATAAAAATTCAGAAAGCTAAGAAGACAGACCCGTTTGCATTAAATTTACCTGCTTTCGAGATGAAGGATTTCTTAAAAGAATCCGGTGGTGAAATAAGAGCACACGACAGGCATAAATCTGACTGCTAATTCACGAAATCTAATTTTCTGTGAAGATATACTCTACTGTGCTTAATTAATAACATAGCTAATTGTTCTCCGAAATTAATCCTCAACACCGTCGCAGCACCAAATCAATTTGCATTTAGATCGTTTCCGCTACAATCTCATTTCCTGAGTTCTCATTTCCTCAACCACTCCACTTTGAATGGCTCTTTTGTGGCGCTTATTTATTTCTATTCCTTTCGGAGAAGAACATTCAATTATTTACATCTGAAAATGTTCTTTCTTCGCGTATTTTATTTATTCGTTTATTTCAAGATTCAAAAACGGTCAAATGACCTATTACATTGAGTCACAACTTGTATTGATAGCGAAACATAATAAGCTACAGAAAAAATAACAGACAACAAATCAAGGCAGGTAGTTAAAACAGAGTATTATTTAATGAAGGAAAGAAGTGTATTAACGGGGGAAAATAGTTCAAGAGACTGGTTGACAGACAAAAGGGAATTAAAAAGTTTGGGTTTTCTATAGAAAATAGACCTTTGTGAGATGGAAAGACGGAAAAGAGGTATGTGTAGGAGATTAATTAAGTGTGGGGCGGGGAGGGACACGAAGGGAGAAGATGAAGAGGATGTCACTAGATCTGCATCGGCCGTTAAATATAGAATTATGTAGAAATTATGTTAGAAATTACTCAATTACGCCAAAATGATAGATTTACCACTGTTATACAACTTTGAATGGGAGTTGAATATTATCGGTTAGTAATCAGATGGGCGTCCGGATAACCAAGTGGGTAACGCATTCGACTTTGGTGAAAACAGACCCGGGTTCGAAACCCCGCGAGAGTTCACATGCGAAATGAACTCAGCCGTCGAAGCGCTTGTAAAATTACTATCACCAGTGTTCAAATTGTCTTGTTACTCAGTACAACCATACAACCATATTGTTTGCAGAAGATGTCCCCGAGACAAAGCAGACTGACTAGCCCACCTCTAAGCATGCCATTTTTCACCTGAATTTTAAATAATTAATGTGGGATAGTAATCTGTCAACATACAAAGGCAATCTAGATTGAGTATAATTCAGGATTTAATTCTGCGCAAAGTTGATGATGCAAACCGCCAGATTACGAATCGAAAGCCTCATTCAGTTCTTTAGCTCCCTTAGAATCAACGCTCATATCTACCAATTCCGTCACAATTAATAAACAAGATCCAATAGATAGTTGATTGAATGTAAATATGTATTAATATATTTGATTAAGTCATTCTATCTTATCTTGTCGAGTAACATTTGCCATTTTGATTGATCATTATTGTTTTAATTTTGGACGCCGTTAAAAAGCTGTTTGATTCATATAAACAAATAAACAGAAGGTGAAATATTTTTAAGCATACTCGTACATGAAACGCATTATCCACACTCTGCATTTATACTCAATATGGGACCTAATTAATTCAAAGCTATAACCCTCATGTTCTTATTTTCCGATAACCGAGTTTGAATTTATACGCCCGAAATTATCCTGAGCTACCTTGTCTTACTTTATTTAATTCAATTCATCGTCCTTATATAGTTTATTCATCCAATGAATAAACTATATAAGGACGAGGTTAAGCTCAGTTTGGCCTTTCTTCCTTCTAATCTCAACGTTAATGTAAATTTTAGTTTTTAATGTTTATATTTAGAAAGAGAGAAACCCAAAAAGATTTTATTCGAGATACACAGCTGTAACCTATTGCCATTCTATTATAGATATGCCCCTGCTCGGAGTTAAAAAAAAAGAATTGAAAAAGAAAAAAGAAAAGAGTTTGTTAATATAGTTTAACAGATAGAGTTACCATTTATCGGCGAGATTTGGTCCATGTGGGCCTCTCTTCCAACTTTCTGGCCTTTCATTATAATATGATTACAATATAATATAAACTAAAGCAATCTACAACTGAATATCGGCGGAAAAACACCTACAGAGAAGGGGTAAAAAATCCGTGAAAATACAGTAAAAAATGAAAAAGCGATATATAAATATATATGCTGAGCAAAGCGATACGTTCTGTTAGACGGTTTGTCAGACGTAGGTTGGTAATTTTTGAAAGAAAGAAGATTAGAAGCAAGATTGAGATTGCTCGGCAAATTTAGAGACAGCACGTTTACAGAGGACATAGCTGATATTGTGCGACCCCTCTGCTATTTCGGCCCATCCGATTATGAGAATAAAATAAGAGAAATAGATGCTAGAACAAGTTGTTTTAAGAACTCATTCTTCGTGAACAATACGCGATAATAACAGGCTAAAAAAGTAGCTCATTCGTTACGTGTTTACTCCTTGCCTCCCCTTGTAAGGCGGCTTGCAGGGTATTTATGAAGATGTAAAGAAAATAAATAAAAAGATACAATAAAGAAGGAAATTCAAATGCAGAGGTACAAAACACAGAAAAACTTAGGTTTAAAAGATATAGATACTGAAACAAAATGTTGACCCCTAAAGTAGAGATGGCCAACCTATAGCATCTCTGCCTGAATTAGACACAAAGAGAGAGAAAAAGGGTTAAAACGAGTTAGCTCAGAAACGTTGCCGATGAGAAAATAACATGAAAGTAGTCTGACGGGAGCGGGGCTCAAACCCGGATCTCCCAATTATAGGTTGGTTGCTCAAAACCCTAAGTTAGGTAAGTCAGTAAGGTAAGGACAGACTTCCATGGAAGACATGGCATGGCTTTTTCTTATCCGTTTCTCCTTGAGAATGTTTCCTACTCACATATGAATATCATAATTGGCACATCAAATTAAAGTTGAATGAAAACTAAAAAAAAATGTTACAATTGATATCAGTGCACGAGTATGCACTGCATTTCGACAATAAAACCTACGTTGCGGAAAAACACCTATAGAGAAGGGGTAAAAAAATCCGTGAAAGTACAGTAAAAAATGAAAAAGCGATATATAAATATATGCTGAGCAAAGCGATACGTTTTGTTAGACATTTTGTCAGACGTAGGTCCTTTTTTATTACAGTTTATGGAGCATAATTACATGTTTTACAGAGCGTTTTCAGTAAAAATTATGTGATTGTAATTACCACAATGAACCACGAAACTGGCCATTCCTTACGCAAAGGGAATAACGTGGAAGTCGCATGAGTATGTTGTAATAATGCGGTCTAATGTCGCGGATTCGCCTGTGAATGGCTCCCGCGTACGCGGAGTAAAATTCCGAAGGAAAAAAAATCCGCCTTAAACGAGTCGGTTTAAACTCTCATATGAGAGGAATAACTTGCGGGATCTCTTCCGTTTTCGGTCCTCTTCTCAATAGAATAGTAATCGTCCAAATCATCCTTCGACCACCGCAACCGATGAGTATAACGGGTTGGAATTTCTTCCTTCCCTCCCTCTCCCCTCCACCAATACCCGTTTCTCCCTGCCTACTTCCCGTCATCTACCATCCGCATTTTTTCCCCTCTTTCCATTTCAGGCTCATTCTTCTCTCTCGACGCAGGCAGCATCTTGAAATCGGCGAATAGAACCTATACGCCCTTAGTTTTCGTTCTTGCCGCTGTATCTTGATGAATGGAATTTATGGTTTCGATCACCATTTTGATCACTGTTCCTTTCTTTCCTTTCGGGTCGTCAATGAAAGCATTAGAGAACTGCAGAATTTACCAAATAGAGGCGCGAGAGCGATGTTAAGATGTATGTACAAAGGTGAATCTCTCAGGGCCCCAGAAAATAAGATCAGATCGAAGTCCCTATCAAAAATAATGAGGATAAAATTTGCAACTCTTTGTAAAATGCGTATGAGAAACATGCACCGTTGAAAATATAGTCCCTTCACTACGGCAAAAAGGAAAATATTCTGGTAAATTAGTATTTATATCAATTACAGTGAGCAGTAGATTACGGGGAGTATCTTACATAATATGGAGATATGAATCATGTTATCTATGCTATAAAGATACCATATTGAATTATTCATCATACATGGATTCCTTTTCTAAAATGAGAAAGAAAATACCTGACTGCTCCATACCTCTAATAATTTTTGTAAGAGTATATTTTTGTGAAAGAAAAAGGTGGGAAAATAGGGTTCCCTGGCAGTGTTTCTGAGGTACTCAGCTATCGCTCAGTGCATCTTATCATATATCTAGTTAAATCAGATATTTATAGAAGAGAGAATATCACTACACTGAATACTTAGTACATACAATAGTTACTATAATTTTAATTTCAAGAAGTCAAACATCTTGTTTTTTCTTCTTCCTCTTTTCCTCTCACCTTTACTCATGTCCTAAATTACGTATTTTAACAAAGTGTCTCCTCTTAGTACCATATAGTATCTCCTATCCAATTTGCTTTACTCTGGTATATTGCCTCCAGGAGAGTTCTTTTCTCTTAATTCTTTTTCCAAAAGTTTCTCATTATCAACCGTATCCTTCTAACTGATGTTTATCATTCGTCTCCACATCCAACTCCCAAAATCTTAGATCTTTTACTTCAATGTCCTCATCTCTCCACTAAAAATATTTACATAACATACTAAACACTTCCTCAGTTTTTTTTACATCCAGCTCCATTAGTCCAATGAATATTCTTCTAATTTCTGGAAATGTCGTTTCAAATCAATCCAAGGAACTTAAAACTTGTTCTTAATAAAGACGTCATTATTATTGCTATCAATTTTTCTACCTGCTTATCCTCTGTATTTCAAGAGTCATTTTGCATAAAATATGAAAATTTCTTGTATAGATAGAATTAATTTTTATTATAGAATATTATGAATCCTGATTAAGCTTAATCTGATCAATTTCCTCTAACAATAAGATGCCTTGAATAATGTCTCCTCAGAATCTCCAATGAAATTTCTGTAATTAAAACACAACATCGTAAGGGTCCTTAGATAATCCTCAAAGTATCATCATTTGTAGAAAGTAATAGGGTGATGTGTTTGCTTAGTAAATATCCTGTAACAGCAGTCGGTGATTGTTTGGGCTATTTTGTATTTAGGAGCATCAAGAAAGGGTATCGCCCGAACTTAAGAGCATTTAACATTTCTGTAACCTCGGAGACAGAGAGTGTTTGATAAATCAATGTAGTACTTGATGAACGCTCTTCAGATAAATCATTTTCAACAACTACAGTTTTATGAAATTCGTTATAAAAATGGAACGGCTTTCCTCTAAATGGTTGTTCTGTAAATTGGCAATGCGGGCAAAATACTTAATCTACCACTGCATCACTTATGCCATGGTTGGATTCTCGGAGGCGATCATAGTTTCGTATCTGTTGCTTTTTATTATTAAAAGTATGAACCTATTTTGTTTGTGGGATGCTCGAGTAGAATTTGGTAGTCGAATCCATGGTTATTTTCCGACGTCAAAACACTTTGAGCCATTCGATTAACAAACGGTGAAGTAATTTCTTAAACTGGAAATGAAGGATTTCAAGCGGATATTTTCTTAAAACTAGACTGATACTTAAATATACCGACGATCTCCTTTTGCTTAGATGTACGCATTACGTAACATAGGCGAATTAACATTGATCATCCTCCATTTTCATAATCGACGTATTGATAAAACTTCAATGAATACTTCCCTTCATTACTTTGAGAAATGATTATTGCAGCTACTTCCATTTCATTAATATTCCTTCGAAAATTATTCCGAGGATATCGTTGCTGCAGCTTCATGAGAAAACTACTCGTATCGATTTCCCTCTGAAGTCATACTGACTCACGTCAGAGTTTTTTAATTGTTGCGAAAACCTTCCATGATGACCAAGTTTTTACGATGGCCGCGCATAATTCTCACGGATCTTCATGTTTTTCATGCATTTTTTTGTCCCTTCTCAGATACCCTCGACAAGTGGTTTGGTTTTGCGATGGCTCAAGCCCCATCCTGCCCACTGGCACACCTGGGCCGCGGTCCCCCGGACGAGGACGGCCTGCTGCGGCTTCCGCCCCACCCCACGCCTCCACCCCTCACTGCCGCCTCTTTTGGCCGTCGAAGGCGCCGGCCGCAGCGCCCTCTGCACCAGTCCTACCAGACCTCGGGAGACTACGAGAATTCCCTTTGCAGCGGGCGCCCTCCCAACGAAGACGATGACGACACTTCCTCTTCGGAGCCGAGTGGTGGGTGACGGAAACCGACATTTCACACCTTTTTTTTACCTTCATTAGCGGACAAGCCGGTAATCCGGTTCTCGTAATTTTTCGTCTCAGCTTTCAACCACTTACGCACAACGGAAATGTCCTTCATGCTAAGAATTGGTGGTGAATGCAGACGTCGTGCCATCGTAGAATGAAAAATTCCACCCTCACTATCATATACTTTCACGTAAATGAAAATTATGTGATGAGGATTGTCGCACTTTTTCTGAGTTGTATCTACTGCCACGAGGTCCCGTATTTATTTTTTAATAATAACGGTGACTTCTTTAATGGAAACAGGAAGATGATCCCAATTACAACCATTTTAATACTTACTATTATTGTGAAAAACACACAACTATTTCCCAATCTGAGAGATTCAATCAGGTGGGACTCAAACCCAGGACCTTTGAAGTGGAAAACAAGCTAGTAAACCACTCTGCCTCTGCCACTAGTAACTTACATGTCAAATTTCTTAATAATAACAGTGTGGTAATGATCTGACAAGTCTGATATGTAAATTTTGAAGTATGGCATCAAGAATATGATCCAATAGGAGAAAATACCTCATAATTACTACCTATAATCAAGTAGTATTATCTTGTTATGATCATCCTTAACATATAAAATTTTTTAGGGAAGTTGGGAGATTATATCTTGATTGATATTTTACTGATATTATAATCTTTACAATTCCTCATAATATCAGTGCTCCAGAATGTCAACAACCATCTTATAAAAAGATTTTTGTTAGAAAATTTGACTAATATTTCCTTAAAAATATATTTGACATGTTTCAGCCTAACTTTGTGGAATGGTGCCATCATGCAAAGAAAAAAAACACACTTTGTAAATCCAACAGAAGCCTGATGTCTGATAGACGAAACTATTTGCATTCAATATATTTCTGTGGAATTTACAAGGTGTGTTTTTTTGCATGATTTCCCTAAAAAGTTAAGAAAATTTCAGTGAAGTAACATTTGTAAAAAATGTCAAAATTAACATATTCTTTGGTTTCCAAATGCTTCAAAAGTATTGTTTAATTTATTTTACTTAAAAAATAATGCTACAAAATTTTCATTTTTCTATTGGCCAAATAAAGCTATAGTATACAATAGGAGCCAGAATACAGAAATTGAGAATCCATCATAACATATTGGCCATTATGAAATATTTGCAGTAAGCTTTCTTGCTTTGATATTGCTGATAGCCAAGTCAATGGCAAAGCAAAATAATTAAGCAATGATTAGTCTTTAATAAATTAAAAGTGCTGTTTTCAGGATTTCATGGTCTTAGGGAAAATGTTGAACTAGTTCTTTTTAATTAATGTAAAGTTTCTGGATTAAAACATAATGAAAATCAGGAATGGGTAAAGTTAACTTTGCACATTTGCTCATGAACCCTGGAAAAATCCCAAGGGGAAATGGACCTGAAAAATGTCTGACAGGACCGGGAATCAAAGCTGGGATCTTTCTCCCTCTCTCCTGGATAGAGGAAGATCCCGGGTTCATTTCCCAGTCCTGTCAGACTTTTTAAGGTCCGTTTCTCCTGGGAAGAGTGAAAATGTTTTCCTTTTCTTTATAACAAAGATAAACAACTATCATAATGAAGTAATTATGTATCATCGAAGGATTTTTACATTATAATCTATCTCTAATACATCATCCCCATACCACCAAGAAGTTCAGATCATCTTTGAGCAATTGATTGCAGTTGATAGACTATTCCATTCTGATTTTGAAAGGGAATACAATCAAGGGTTCTGCTATCATTATTACAGGTGGCAATTTTGATAAGGGCTGCAGGCCAGCTCCCACCCCACCACCAGGTCCAGGACTCAGGCGCCTTGGTCTCCGTCCTGGAAGGAGGAAAAAGAAAGTAGTTAGTGGTAGCAAGCATGGCTACCACCCTTTGGAAGATGGACATATAGACAAACTTCATGGGAGAGCTTCTCCTCCAGATCTTGGGTACCATACCCTTCCAGTCCATCCTTCACCCTCTTGGGAGAGCCTTCCTGAGTCTGTATTATTGAGAGTGTTTTCCTACCTCCCAACTGCAGTTGATCTTTGTTCCTGTGCCAGGGTGTGTAAACAGTGGCGCCGAGTGGCATGGGATCACAGACTTTGGAGGGCAATAACTTTACTTGCCACCCCAGAATGCTGCCCAAGGGGTGCAGAGGCATTCTTGGGTGGGATTTTGCGTCGGTTGGGAGGACATTCTGTGGGGGTTGAGAAGGTATGGGTTGCCGCTGGTACGGCTGATATGGACCCCGAGGAAGAGGTGGAATCTCGCTCAATGTCAGCATCAGTGCGGTCAGGATGTGGAATGAGTGATGTTGGGGTAGGACTAATTGCAAGGCGTTGTCCTGCACTTGTGCAACTAACTGTAAGGGGATTTCCAGCAGTGACTGATGCTGGAGTTTCAGAAGCCCTTAGGAGATGTCCACGTTTGAGGCATTTGGATGTCACTGGTTAGTTCCTTCTCTTGGTAGTGCTTCCTTGTTTAAAATTTCTGAATTACTTGCTCATTTGAAGAACAGTAATGTTATTATCATGGTCATGCTCGTAAATGATCATTCTTCTAACAAATGTTGATTATAATTAGTTGTTATAATGCTATTACAGCTCTATTATTCTCCTTGTTTTTCCTCTATAGAAAGTTCCCTGTATAGTAATTTGGCACCATACCCACACTTTAACCACCATTGCCTGTAAAAATTTTATTTTCCCCCACAAGATAAAGAATATAATAGAAATTAAAATGAAACGTGAAGATAAAATCCTCTTCTCAATCACTAGAATGCATTTTCTGTTACTTTTGCTGTCTACATCCCAAAATCATGCAATTTAGAGGAAAATTTACCTATGAGGTAACAAACCTTTATGTCAAGTACCCACATACCTTTGGATTGGGGTTACTACCTCATTTGGGAATTACTGGGCTGAATAATCTCTCTTGGAAATCTGCAAAGTATTTGTAATGACTGTTCTTATGATTTCTTGTGTTACTTCTTTAGGTAACTAAAATTCAGGAGAATATCTAAACTGGATTTTTTCCTTTCTGAAAAGCATTTTCAGAATTTTAGAATCTTAAATTTTTTAACAGTAAATCAATCTAAGTAGCATGTTCTGATATTTATTTATAAATTACCAGTCACACTTCTTAATTTGATCCAAAACTAATATCAATCCAATGAATGCTGAGGTTATTTATAAGTGGTGATAATAGAAAAATTGCTGTTCTGAATTCAAAAAGTGCATGATTAAAATAATGCATAATACATCAGTTTCACTAGAACTATAAGATTGTCTGATTAGATTAGAGAGAATCTTAAAAATGCCTTAATGAACTATTCATTTGCTTACTTAAAGGCTGCTCAGGTGTAGCATCTGTGGGTAGAGCCGAGGGTCCACCATTGTTGCTAATGCATGTGGACTTGTCAGAGTGCCCTCTAGTGAGAGATTCTGGTATTGCACTTCTTGCTGCATCTTGCCCTCTGCTAACCTCTCTGTTTCTCAGACGATGTCACCAAATCACAGGTTAGTATTGCAAGCTGAGAATTTAATCCTTTCCATTTCAATCTTTTGAATGGCTCAGATAATTTTTCCATGATCTAACCTGCCATCCTCATATTCAGTCTTTATCTTAAGTCAACTATAACAAACTGCCTCTCTTCTATTCCTTTTTCAATTATGTACAGTAGTCAAGCTCTAATGATGCACGTAAATGCACTTAAATTCAGGGAAGAGAAAAGCGGAATAGATAGATGAAGGGAAGCTCATAGTCTTTGGCCATGGCTTTCAACAGTATGCCAACTCTAAATGTTCCTTCTTTCTACCCACCCTCTATTTCTGAATTCTAGGGTAGGATGATCTATAAACTAAGAAAATATAAAACTTGTAAAAAATATGATAATCTCTAATCTTTTTATTTTTCCATAAGAAAAACATCAGTTGGTTTTTCCAAAGAAGCTCTTGGCTCTCTTCAATCTTGTCATTTTTTGCATGTTTGCCTGATGAAGCTAGCAGTAAATTGGTTGATGGGTTGATCTAGTAATCTGTGATATCTTTATTCAAGAGGAAAGAAATACTGAAAAATGTATAAAACCCTGTGAACCCCTGAACCTATCAAAATTTCTTCATGGATGATGAGATGTACTATATGTTTTTATAGCATATTAGTATTTTGCTTGCTAGTAGCAGTATTGTTTTATGTGCTTCAATATCTGTGGTCATTTCACACGTGATCTTCAATTGGGAAAGGAACCCAGAGTCGCTTTCACCAAAACTGAATGTGCTGTCCACATGGCTATCTAGGAGCTCCCTCTTTTTTCTTCTTGAATGATTATATTCCACCTGTGGTTTTTACTTTATTTTAAATATATCTGTATTGTTTTCATTTGAGATACAATTGATGAAAATTGGATATTTTTGGATGTAGATCAATGAATAATAAAGTGCAGGATTATCTTGGATTGTTATTTTGCTACTTTTGAGTTGATTTTAAATATTGGACTTATCATTTCTTTCTCAGACAATGCTCTCAAGTCTATCGGTGAACTGTGTCCAAGACTTCAGGAGTTGAGCATCTCTGACTGTACACAGGTCTCTGACCGAGGCCTTCAGTATCTCTCCCCCAGTCATCACTCCCATGAAAATGGTCCTAGACCTGGACTACGCTACCTCTCTGTATCAAAGTGCAGATGTATCACAGATGCAGGACTTCGTTCCCTTCTTCTGCCTTCACTTTCTCGACCCCCGCAACCTCCTTCCCATCCTCCTCCTCCTCCCAGCCGTGCCCCAGCTTTCAGATCACATCCACCACCCCCTCCCCCTCCCAAACCACCTGGGCCCCCTTGCTGCATCCGCAATCAACACAAAATGGCCGCCTCACGTTCACTTAGAGATGGATATGCTGAGAATTTGTCATCTGAAGTGTCATGTCATCATTCAGGGAAGTCTAGAACACATCATAAAGGGAGGACAACACCAATTGATGGGCTATCTGATGACAGGGCTCAGTCTGTTTTTTCAGTAGAAGGTCCAACCCGTGATCACTGTCACCAGCATGAGGATCAGCAGGTAAATGGAAGATGAATTTCAAACGTTTTTCAGCTTTACATTTCTGATATCTCAAAAAATATTTTGTGTATCAACAGATATCATTTTCTTTTTCCCTTATTTAAAATAAATTACATTTTATTTCAGCCTGACTGGCAGCAGCTTATTGGTGAAAGGCTCTGTATATCAGAAAGACATAACTTCAACAGTGTATCATGGCATGGAGAAGAGAGGTGGCAGCGTACTTGTGTATCAGGTAAGCTCTCCAGCTTTAAATATGTTTTTTTTAACTCCTTGATTAATGCTCACCTAATGAAATTATGTATGTGGTTAAAAGTAGTAGCTCTTGCATTAATCTCTCTTCATTAGGAAAACATACCACAAAGTTGAGGCTTCAATGTTGCATTCTGTCATTGGGGTATCTATATATAGATACCACTGTTAAATTGAATTTGTTTGTCTTTAAAGTTCACTATTTGTATACAATCATATCTAAGTTAAATGAAACTAAAACTGAGAGAAAGTAGTGGGAATCAGTGAAAACAAGCTCAAGTCTAGACAGCCCAGAAAGATTTGAGAGTAAGTTATTAAATTTTACAAATAAGACATCTAATAATTATGAATACATAAGTTTAATTCCAATTATCCTTAAAATGGTATATAGAGTAAAATTCAATAATCTTACAGATACATTTTGCATTGATTATATGCTTTAGATATGTTTCCATTCAGTGCAATGGTGAGGTAATGTCTTCCTTTTTTTCATTCCTACCACAAACATTTTTGACTTTTCCACTTTTACTTCTAAAGGCCAGTTATTAATCACTTTGTGATATTTACATTGATATAAACTGATTTCCATAGTTTGAAATAGTTCATCCATGATAAGGACATCTTTTTCATGAATAGTTGATGAGTTAATAGTTGATTCTATCGCTGAACCCTGCTTGAAACTCAAAATTAATTATCAGTATATTACTTAAGATTTCGAGTTTATCTATTAATTTTATTAACAGAGTTCATCTATCAATATTTTATAAGCAAAGAAGGTTGTTGCTGCTTTCAAGGTCACGCAAACTCTTATTCTTCAGAAAGATTATTCTCATAGCTTTTACCTTCTAGATAGTTGGGATCCAGGTTCAAACCCTGGTTAGGGCATGATGTTTGAGTATTTGCATCGTAACCAGTTTTCAATGATTTTCCTTATTTTGTAGCATAATGCATGAAATCTTATTAAAAGTTGAGTGAAAATATGTAGCTTCTTTTTGGACAGTAAAATCTTGCCAGGCAAACCTTACCATCTTTATGTATCCAATCTTTTTGGATTGATTAAAATAGAAAGGATATTTTGACTTCTTCCCAAAAGTAGAAATGCTGCTTTTTTACTTTATAGCTTGGTGCTGAATGTTGCATATCTTTATATTTATTCAAATCCCTGATTATGACTGTAGGCTACATGTATGTATGTTCCTCAAAATGATAGGATGTAGGTTATGTGTTTGATGGGTTGCAGGATAATCAAACCAAAAGGTACAACCTGGTAGAGAATATCATGAACTTGTGAGTAACTGAAAAATGATTTTCCTTGCTATAATCTCGCTGAGATTATAGCAAGGAAAATCATATGAGCCATGGATAACCAGTACCATAACATATCTTCACTGAGAGGTGGAAATGCTGAGAATTGCCAAGGATAGTAATTTACTTTATCATTGCATATCATAAATGTTGAAATGAATGCATCAAATGACCAAAGCTATGTTGTGAAGAAGAGGTTGTATGCAGAAGGCACATTATTGAAGCATACTATAATTATTACAATATTTACCCAATATACACATTATTTACCCAAATTAAGATATTTTTCTTGAACTTTTTGTGGGAAGAGTAGCTAATGAGAATTCTAAGAATCTCCACATTACATTTTAGTCTCAAGAAATGGGGGTGATAGCTACTTGGAAGAGGAGGAGGAAGAGGAGTGGGTGGAGGCAAATGTTGATGGTGGAGGCTGGCAGCCATATATGGAATCTGGAGGAGGAGATTGCTCCTCTCGTGTACATTACTCTGATGGAGGGGATTGGCACTGCCTACAGCAGCCTGGTAGCAGTGATAGGTCCAGTGGAGATGAGCTGGAGGGAGCAAGAAGGGGAGAGTCATGGAGGCAACAGGGGGAGTCATTTGGGTGGGATCAGGAAGAGACATTCAGCTGGGTGAAAGAAACCTCTCACCGAGATATGTGGCCCCCTGATCAAGGGATGCTGGCTCCTCATCCTTTGAGATACCTCAATGCTCGAGGATGTGGGGATGGCGTTGGTGATGGACTCATAGTTGCCCTGTCACTTGCATGCCCTCGTCTCAGGAGGCTTGATGTTGGTGGTTGTGGGATCACTGATGAAGGCTTGGCAGCACTTAGTCATGCTCCAATGGCACCAAAGTTGAGGCGATTAGGACTTAAAGGATGTAAACAGGTGTGTTTTCTTTTATGCCCTTTATACAGTCAATCAGTTCCTCCGCTTGTTTTATAATCAAAGGAACTTTCCTCAAACTTCCCTATTCATGTTTGTTTTAAAATTTTCTCAAAGAATTTTCCTATCCCTGTTCAATTATGAATGCATTTCTCAAATTCCTTTGCACTTTATAGTTCATCTTTCAGTTTTCATTCTCTTTTTGTAATGTTTGGCTTTATGGCAAACATTCTGATTCATTGAAGAGGTTGTAGCCATTTCAATTTTCAGCAGTTAGCAGATTTCAGCAGTCTATATAGCTACAAAGAACAAACTACAAATAGTTTTAATCTTATCATCAACTGTACCAATAAGTTAATATCTTTACGGTACATAACCTTAGTAATTTTTAATTTCACCAAATTTTAAGAATTATCTTGCTTCATAAAGTTTTCTGAAATGAAAGTAATATCAGGACTGATTTTCATAAAATAAATATCATGTAGAATTATATGTATACTAAGCTTTAGGAAGTATTCTAAACCTGTTTTAACAAAATGCAGTTGTCATTGTGTTCTATGATTATTGGTGGACAAAGATGGAAATTGACTCAGCAGCGAATTTCTATGAAGAAATCCAATTCTTAATTACTCATATATTCTCGGTTGTTTAGGAAACTTTTCAGTATTTTTAATTAACTAAAGTCACCATGAAGTTAGTTACTTAAAATTTTCAAGTACAGTATTTATTCCTATAATCCACCAAACATTTTTGCTTTAATTTCACAATAGTAACGCTTGAGTATTCATATCACTCTAAGAGCATGTCTTTCTCAAAAACTCTCAACTACCTGAGTAATAATGCATCATACTGTCCATTAAATAATTGCAGTGCCTTAGATTTTTGAAATTTTTCTGGTTGCCCCATTCTCCGATTCCTGTGAAATTTTTGGCTTTTAGTTTAGTTGATGAAATATTTCTTAAAATTCAATACCAACATTATGTATTTATATTCCATGTTATTTCATGATAATCTCAAACTGATATTTTAATTTTTCCTCTCAAATGGATTTCTGCAATTAAAAGTAAGATGTATGTTCATAAATTTTCAATAATTTTGGATATTTTCTTCACTAGCTACAATGTAAACAGCTGATTTTATGGGAACAAAATAAGTTTAGTAATCATTACTATATTAGATGTTTTGAATTTAATCCAATGAACAACGTATACTAAGCCAGAACCGTAATCATTTCAAATAGTTAATTAGACTCTACTGACATCTCATTTCATATTTATAACCTGCACTTCAGGTAAGCGATAGAGGAGTGTCCTTACTTGCTGTACGATGTTTGGGGCTGCGGCATTTGGATATTCGTGATTGCCCATTAGTATCTCCTAGAGCTTGCAGTGCACTGAGAGCTACCTGCAGGCGCTGCCTCCTACAGCATTCACATCCTGGTTTTTTCTAGTAATCTTTGCATCCATGCTTGGTGATGCAATGAAAAGATTAATCTTAACTTAGCTGTGAAAGTTAGGTCATTTCTTCAGAATGTTGTACATCTTTCCCTTCTAATTTATTTCAATGTTATTTGTTTAAGTGGCTATTAATATTTATCTTTTATGTGAAAAACTTCCAACAACTCTTCATCTTAAATCATAACATAAATGAATCAAGAAAAGTTACCTGTCACTTTTCTTTTGTATATTTCAAAATATCTCTGACTTTTTAAGAGAAGCTGTTTAGAATTTTCATAACTTTATTTTTACGGTTTTGACTAATGAATAAAGAAAGAGGCTGTGAAATCAATTATACAATTTCTTCTACTAATTTAAACTTCAGCTTGCAAATATTCTTTTGTATAAAAATTTCAACTGTAATTTTGAGCGATATTGTAAAAATAATATTATTATCATGAATTCATGAATAGTTAATTTATTTATTGATTTCTATTTCACCTAAATCCATGCTTTTTTAAAACAAAGTGATTGACATTAATTTTTCATTGAAGAGATAAGACTAAAAAAAGAATATCAGCAGATGAAATATTGAGAGAGAATGAGTTGCTAAAGAAAGTAATTGATGGTAATATGCTAGAAAAGTTACTGGTGAGAAGAAGTTGTTCAGCAAAAAAAAAGTGAGAGGTAAGTTGTTGGATAAAAAAGCAAGTCGTATTTGGCAGGAGTTTTCAGGAAACTATCAATATGTAAAAGTATACCCAATTACAACTATCATAATAAAATCTAAATTACATAAATGAATACCAATTAAACAACCATATAGACGATGAACATACAAAATATAAAATAGCTGTGTAGGTAAACAAGGAAGTAAGAAAGGGGGGATCAATATTGCCAGGTGAAGGTTGAAAGAATAGGATTCATAGTAAATGCCAAAAATAAAGGAAAACCAAAAGCATGAGCAGGGAGTGGAACAATGAGAGCTGACATAAGCAAAAGGGGTGAGAACATGTATTCATGTATGTATTCATACATGTAAACATGTATTCATTTTTTAGGATGATCTCAGTTTCTTTATTGGCTTGTTT
The DNA here is from genome assembly GCA_036926295.1 of Pachydiplax longipennis. Classification (NCBI taxonomy): domain Eukaryota; kingdom Metazoa; phylum Arthropoda; class Insecta; order Odonata; family Libellulidae; genus Pachydiplax; species Pachydiplax longipennis. Next base: position 36,302,716 of record JAVFKF010000009.1, on the reverse strand, counting down.
TATTTCAATTTCACAAAGTCTCGTTTTTGTCAACCGAATTGTCCCAATTTTGAAAAGATAATAGTATTCCATAACTAAGATAAAAAAATTGATATTCCCTTTCTTTCAGTGCTTGTCTTGATTTCTTAAGACCAATAATTCTAAATTTAACGTGCAAATGAAAGAAAGACTGCAAATTTTGAACATCAAGTTTACGTTTAGTTCTTATGAGGAAAGCTTTGATGATTCTGGGATCAATCCAGGGTCTTAAGGTAAATTATAAAGAGTCTATCCTACCTAATAATATGCCGTAGGAAGAAATTTAGCAATGTCTCTATTTCGAAAGCTGGGCTACTTCTAGTTGTAAAATTTTAGAAGAGAATAAAGCTACAGGTCAACCATGTAATACTCCTATCATGCTGAGCCCTCTTTATTTCCCCTCCGCATACTTCATGTCACTCAAAGACATACCCCATTATCCTGTCAAATTTCATCAAAATCCGTCGCAAATTTTCTGTGCTATGCTCAACTAGACAGACGGACAAAGGTTTTAAAATGCTTGTTTTAGAATAAAGGTTAATTTTAATTACTAAGCATAACACTTTTTGATTATTCCTTCACTGTACCAAAACCACTCAGCTATCTTTGATGATACATAAATATTATTATATTTTCTGGAAAAAAATTTTCTTTCGACAGGATTTGAATCACTGAGGGTAAACTGTGGATACTCTTTGGATGAAACTTAGGAAAGTGGATAAGACAGTCTACCCACTTGGCTATCTTTGTTGATTCATAAATGTTAAAAGAAGCAGGTTATAATTTAACAAAGAGCCTGGTTGAGTAGGCTACTCCATGTATCCGTCAGATAATGACAGATAATACGACAGATGTACTTACATTACTCGTAATACCCTGTGAGCTGCCTTATGGTAGGGGGTGTGAACACCGACGGATAATGTCTAAATGCACCGATTTTATTTAGCTGTCTTCGATTGCAAACTTTGATTTATCTACGACTGCATTATATCAGTGTAAGCTGATAATACTCCAATTGGTATGCAGTACATTTATAAAAGGTAAAAATATTTATTTAAATATCATAAACGAAGAGAAAAATAATTCGTTGATAGGCCACGATCTCAGCTTAACTGGAGCAGCAAAAATAAGCGGCGTTTTCCCTTGACGTCATCACTGCCACTGATTAGCTGCCAAGAGGTAACAGCAGACTTAACAGCAAGTATTTAATCTGCAACTTTGAAGGTATATTTGAACAACCATATCTTGCAAACCAGTGGAGAAAAACCCCAAGATATAGTTATTTTATATTCAATCCTCTATTATTTACTTATTTATTATAATTATCTATGCTTCAAGTAGATTTTCTTCCAGTGGTAGCCCCAACTATTGTCTATGAGCAACATAATTCAAACCCCCACCATCACATCAGATGTTATACACATAAGTATTCCAAAAATAACATCACTACCCACAGATAGTATTAGAACATTACTACACTACATGAAGATCCAATTTACATACATCCTTGGTACCCCCACCAAAACATGTACATATATCCTCTAACCACAAAAACTTAAGTTAATAGTAACAGTTTATAATTTTACCTTTCAGTCCAAATTTTCACTTTATTGTTTTCTTTTAGTCACATTTACAAATATTCAAATAATTCAGAACAAAAATATTCACTCAACTTAATTAATCAAACCACAACTAACTTTAAACTCCTTTTTATTTTTTGTTAGAGTCTGAAGACCTCTTCAGGCAATATATTCCATTTTTTGACTATTTATAAATGGATAGTTAGGGATATCAGTTTTTTGTTATCTCAACTCTAACTTCTGCTTATGATCGCTACATAGTATGGTTCCTGAATTCTGCCTTTTAAGTCCATCCATGTCTTGTCTCCATTTCTTACCAGAAAAATGCCCACTAAGCAATTTACCCTTCTTTTTTCTAACAATTCCCAACCAAGAATCTTTAAAATATCCTCAACAATATCTTCTTTCTTATATCTTCTTAGTGAGAGGAAACAAATGGTACACTGATTAGCAAAGAAAAGATAACATTTTTTTCTAATTCATATTTATATAAGATGCCTTTTGAAATGGATGCGGCTATATATGATTATGAAACTAACTTTGGACAAAATAAAGTGTAATAGAAAACTTTGAAAGTCAATTGGACTTATTACCGCTAGTGTTGAACTTCTCAAGAAAAAATTTTGACAACAAACGTCTTCCTTAAAACCTTGGCTCTATTAAAACTCAATTCTCCATTTCCCTGGCCATGGTAATCCTTCTTTCATTAACTGGCAACCTTCAAATCCTCAGATACTGTCTTAACCCACCCTCTTAGCATGTTAGTTTGTGATCTCCAGAGATGGCTTGTGCCACTTGGTGAGAAAAGAGTACATTATGGTAAATGATCCACAATATTCTCTATTTTTCTGGCAGTGTAATCAATCTTCAGTTCCACTAGAATATTTAGGTTTTGTCAGCTAGTTCTTCATTTCAAACACAATTATACATCAGAGATGTGAACGGGAATAGGCTGATAGAAAATGAATATATTGAAAAGAGATCTAAGGACTACATTGAAACATTATATCAAGGACCAAAACCTCTTGAAGATATACTAATGAATGAGAGCAGTGTGGATGAAGATGAGCGAGGCTCAGAGATAACAAGAAGTGAATTCGAGAGAGGAGTGAAGGACTTGAAGATAAACAAGGCATCTGGAGCAGATGAAATAAATGGAGAGATTATCAAAGTGCTTGAAGGGAAAGCAAAAGATGCTGTTTGATATTATCAAGGACAGCTACAAAAGTAAAAGACTACCAGTGGACTCTGAGAAGAGTACAATGGTCGTGATACCAAAGAAAACAAGAGCCAAGAGATGTGAGGAGTACCAAACGTTGAGTCTGCTCTCACATGCATCCTAAGTACTCACAAGAATATTAAGCAGGAGGATAGAAGGAATAACTGAAGCCAACTTGTCAGAAAACCAATTTGGATTCAAAAGAAAAGCACAGGGACCAGAGAGGCCATATTATGCCTAAGGAGAATAATAGAGAGGATGATAAATGTGAACAAGCCAGTGTATGTGGCTTTCGTAGACTTGGAGAAGGCCTTTGACAATGTGGATAGGAACAACTTGTTCGAAATACTGGAAAACAATGGAATTGACTATGACAACAGAAGAATAATCTACCAACTCCAAGAAAACCAAGTAGACACTCTGAGAATGAAAGATGGCAAGAAAATATAAACTAAAATGAGTAAAAGAGTAAGGCAGAGATGTAGCCTGTCACCAGGATTGTTCAATGTATACCTAGAAGAAGCAGTAAAAGAAGTAGAAGGAATGAACGTGAAAGGAATTAAGGTGAACGGGAAAGAAATTAACAGGCTTCAGTTTGCAGAAACTGATGTCCACTGCAACCAGTCGAACTCCATTTTCCACCATGGCTCATCTTTCAAGGGCTAAAACTTCCTCACGATGATTCCCTTGTCGGAATTTTTCGGCACCTTAGTCGATCCATTGCCGCTCGGACTGACATAAGACTGCACCCATGGTGTGGCAGGCGTCGATGATCCATCTCTCTGCGACGGCCTCCGAAATGGTGATCTAGTGGCCACTTGAGAGCGGCTATTCCGGTTTCTGATCTCTGGGGCAGCCATTTTGATGTTCTTTTTGGAATGATACGAGTCTCGCGCAACAACTGGTGAATTTATGGCCTCGTTTACCGCTAATTCCACACGAAAAGAGACGGCAACCTCTTTGGAAATGATCAATTTTCCCACAAATATAACAACTCTTAGCCCCAACGCAGCAGGCGTGAACGCAATACCTTGAACGATCGTAGTGATAGCTATTAGATGCCTTGGGGATTTTCCGCGACGTAGGCTCACCAGTTTTCTTGGTCTCTGTAATTTCTTAGATTTGCCTCCTCTAATAACGCAAATTTCTCCGCTTCCAGAATATCTTTGGGGTAACGCACCAAAACGAAACGACCAATTTCCTCCCTCGATTCAAGAAGAAACTGCGATAAAAGACGATATTCCATCTAATATCTGCTCGAATCTAAAGACGTATCCTGATATGCCTTCCGTAGCTGAAAAACAAGTTTTCTCTAGTGCAATACTCTATCACTGATTCCTGGGGACTCTGTACGCAATCGACAAACATCCTCTCAAGCATGGCGGATGAGATTTTAGGAGCGATTCTAAGTTTTTAAAATTTTTCGAATGCGTGGATTGTAACGCCGCAATCAGCCGCGGAGCTACTTAGTCGCGCCGCGCACAATAATCGCTCTTCAGTCAAAGAACTTAAACAACTAGTTAATTGAACGAATTCAAAAGATTTCGCTACAGAAATACTATTTTCACCACTGATACAGGGAATTTAAGGGAATCAAAATTCCTGCTGTGTTTGTAAGAGAATGAGTAGAGGTGGGCGGCGCGCCGATTACGCCGCGCCGCCGACAATACAAGGCACGCCGCCGCCGCCGCTGGAAATTTTATCCGCGTGGCGTGGATTTAAAAACAAAGTCCCACAGTCGAACATGTGCTGACAAGTACATAGTTCGAAGAGATACGCTTTCAACTGATAGAGCTGATCTCGGGTTTTCCATCAGGGCGCTGAGTTCAGGTGGATTTATACTATCCGATCAGACACGGAGCGTATTCGTATCGTTTCCGTTCAGAAAAACTTTCTCACGGCGATTTGAACTGCAATGTATATACTATACGTAGCGTTTCCGCACAGACACGGAGCGGCGACGGGCCGACTATCCGACATTCATCGAAAGAATGTTTTTCCTGATACGCTACGTGTCGGAACACTCGATCCATGACGCCCCGTATTCTAATTATTAAATAGTCTTATCAATTATAAAATTATGAAGTAAGTCCGTTCAGTTTTGTCACTGGAATTGAGTTGTGCGCATCTAATCTCGAGAGAAATGAATAAATAAAAACCAATTGAAGCTAAAATAAGTCTATTTTTCTTCGTTTTAAACTTTTATGTACACTAAACCGACGATGTTGTTTGCGTTTTTCTTGCTTTTCGTTATGTAAAGGAACACATTGAGTATATGGTTGAACCGTTGTACAGCTCACGTAAAACGAGCTTCATTAGAGTTGATCTGCAATCACAAGTGTGTCAATATGCCTCGCCGTGTGGCTGTCAAAATGCGGTTCATTTTCTTTTTTAGAAGCAGAATGTTATCGGTCCTGACGAATCTAGGCCTTCTCGCTCTACAATAGGTCTACGTTCCTGCGTATCCCTGCCACAAGCACTCCTATTGATAGGAGTTTTAGTATCTGTGGGCTCACTCTCAATGCTAAGAAAATCAGACTAGAGCCACAGCGTTTAAATAAAATGGAATGAATAAAATGAAAACTATGCCTTGTGCAAAGATTTTGTTCACAGAGTTTAACCTATTGCTGTCTTTATTAATATATTTATTTTATTTTACACTCCTCTTATTCGTTCATTTGCTTATTATTCTTTTAGTTTGTTTAAACCAAATTTTTTTGATTTACGTTAATCATTTATATATTTAGCATTTTCTGGAAATTTCGATTGGACGTCAATGCCTAGATTCCATACTAGAAAAATCTGGCTCAAATGTGATATTAAAACTAATTCGCAACAATAGTTCTTCCATTGATCGGTATTCTAGTGGCTGTATGAGCCCAATTTGTGATGCCACTCTTTGAACGTTCTTAAAGTAAAGCAGCGTAATTAAAATTAGCATGCTTTTGTGAAAATAAGGAAAATAACGTATTGCTAAATTTTTATTTGCCAAATAAACCCCTTTACGGCACACAGCGAGCTAGGATCCAAAATAGGCCAAAATAAGAAAATATTTTTTTGAGTGCGCACTTTGAAACTTCGCATGACCATACTTCAATAAATTCAGCACATAACATTCCCAGACAGCGCCTTATGAGAGCTCGTTTTCCTTAAAACGAAGGGTCCGAGAGAGGATAAGAGAAAGAAATACAACTTAAAAAGGTAGGCCACCCTGACATTTTCAAATAATCGAAAAAAAAATTGTTTTTAAATATGGTATAAAATTTTATCTACATAATGCTCTTGGTCTGATGTAAATATTCCACATGTTTGCGAAGTTACAGCTTATTTCGGCTGACGGTGCACTACAACTGTAGGGGCGATTATGGACGTTCTCGACTAACGTCAACATACTATCAGTAGTATGTTGATGTACAACATAGTATCAGCTTACACGAACTTTAAATGGGTCTTTCTTAACTTCTCTATTTTGTTACAATCATTTAATTTGAATCAATGCATTGTTTTTAGGTTTAGTAGAATTTATCGGATACATAATTAAAGATCTATTGATTAATTTATTTGTTCACCTTTGATGCTCGAAGAACGCTGAGGGCAGTCAATGACGTCTCTCCCATAGCAGAGATAAGGTGAATGATATTCAAAATAGCGGAGTTGTGGAGCGAAAACAGAAAATATCACTTTTCAATGGGAAAGAGATAATTCGCTCATCCCATGAAGAAAAAGAGACGATCGCAAGCTACAAGCACGAAGATATAATAAACCTTAGCTATACGTAAGGCAGTTGAGAAGTATTTCTATTACATCATACTATTAAATTAACAAAAAATAAATTGGGATGCTCTTTGAAGACAATGCAGAAAAAAATTCCCCAAGATGTGCCTTCAGACCGAGAAATAGAAGTATTATAACTATAAAAAGGCAGAACGTGGAAAATTAAATGGCAAGTGTTGGGACTTCAGCGCAGAAGTTAAAAGCAAGGTCATCCACATTGTTGAATTAACACACAGCTTTAGAATATTGAATGGATTGCTACCTTCTCTACAAGGAGTGAATAAATTGTCTGTAATTTTGTGAAGAAATAGTTCTTAAAGTCGAGCGCACGTGGTCTGGGATTTTAACTGGTTATCGTTTAGTATGACTGTAAGATGAAAGGAAATAATTCTTGCCTTTTAATGACATGTTGTATGAATATTTCACCAACATAGTAGTGATGCATTACTGAAAAATTTACTTTTGTATAACAGATAAGGTGTGGTAACTTTTTATTCATTTTATCATCTATTCGTAATTAGTTACTAAAATATTTCGTTTAAGCTATTAATCCCCGAAACATAAGCATTTAGAAGCGCGTTCGCCCGTAAATCCTTCCAAAAATAAGGTCACCATGGAGGGTGGCCATCCACCGTCAGGATAAGGCTCTGCATCCCCAACGAAAAGTTGGTCTATACTATATTTATCGGCGTCGCAAATTGTCACAGATCTTTATTTTAATTACTGTTCATAGAGCTTAGATGAATATAGTGTCATAAGTTAGCCCGTGTACATCGTGGTAGGTCATTGCTATTTTCCTCGCTTTACGTGAAAATTGACCGTAAAACAAAGTTCACCATTCTGTTGAATCAATAAATCAAATATACAACTGTGATCACTTAAGCAAATCATAATGAAGCTTAAAGTATGATTTATAACACGGCATTGATTTTTACCCGATGATTGTGCTCATTTGGGTTCAGTATTGGTTTAAAGCTGAATTTTGAGAAATATCAAAAACCGGCATTTTTTGTGAATTTTGACCCCTGTAGAATTTTAATACGTAGACATCAGCGCGAATAATATGGTTGTAAAGGCAGAATTTATTTTATAATGGCCAGTACTGAAGTCCGCACTCAGAAAAGGAATTTTAAAAAAAGGTTTTTTGACCAGGTGTTTTCGATTCTAGCCCACTGTGTTGCGTAGTATTCAAGATAGCTCTATATTTTCTTCATAGTTATGATAAAATTATGATAAAATACTCTGAGATATTCGGATATTTCATTTTTTCTGCCGTATGCGAACGAAATTTTACGCGCCGCGCCGCCGCTGATCAAAATCAAGACGGCGTCCATGCCTAAGAAAGAGCATTGCTGCGTTGCGAAGGGTCAACAGATATCGTAAGATATTTGGCCTGCCGAAGGAGATGAGTGTGCGGTTGGTTTGGAAAAGATTTGTATATTAGAGGAAGAACTAGCAAAGCAGACAGAATCCATGGCTGTAAGATAGGCGAAACAAAAATTTAATTTAAAGCAAAATTAAGTAAGAGGCGAATAAAATATTCTAAGAGCTACCTATTGTTTCCACCTGATGCTAAATAATGTGATGGTGGCACATAGGGACGTCCACCGACGCATGATGGCACATCCTTATTATCTCTATCTTTCAGCACACCTTTTTAATCGGTCATAAAATAATAATGAACAAATCTGAAGACAGAACGTATTGAACACCAAGTCCAATATCACAAAGCACATAATTGTCATTCATTGTACTAACAATAAGTACGCCAAAGTTTGTAGTAAAATTACTAATAAATATCGCTATCATCATGGTTTTTAGGATAGCGCGGATAAAGAATTTAGAGGATTTGGTTATGTTGAAACCTGAAATACAGAAGATTTTTCACTTCTGGCCAAGCTGAGAGCATTATGTTATTATCGCTAGCCAATAGGGCTATCGTGCTGATATCAAAGAAGAACTTACGTACGTTGGCCATTTATTGCAATATTCCGACAAAGGAAACTGCATCTGAATCATCCCTCACCCCCAGTCCTTCCGGAAAAGCCACATTCGGTCCATCTGCCAACGCTGGAAGGAGTCACGCCTTTTCCTCGTGACGTCAATGAAGGGATAAGGCTCTTCTGAGAATCCACAGTTGAAGCAGAGTGGTCTAAGACAGAGGAGAGTCGAGGTTGCTGTTGGAAACACGAGGAAGGTAAGAGTCCATCCTTTCCCATATAATGGAAATTTTCTTGTGCTATAAAACGAAAAGAGAGGTTTCGTGGATCTTTAATCTTATGTAATGACTGGTGAATTCCAACGTCGCAAACGACGGGACTAAATTCAACTTATAAGTGATGGTCTTTCATGATTTTCAAAAAATAGAAATAATCACTCAAAATTTAAAATTACCATCACGCTAAATTTAATTACATTGATACTGATGATGTAGTTATTAACGGAAATTTACGCGTTAAAGAGATACATGGCGGCAAACTCGAACAATTTTCACAGAAATGGGCAGTCACGGATTTTTCGGATAAACGTTCAAGTTTTTTGTGGAGGGTTTAAATCATTCGCATCAGAGTAACCTTCCAAGTTCAAGCTGCGTATCAAAAAATTTATCAGGTAATTCTTTCGATCTATAACTGATAAGGTTCTTTCACTTTCCTGATGCAGCACCCTTTGCACTTCCTTTGGGTTAGCAATGAAAATGGAAAGGGTTTTTGATTTTAAAGTAAATCTTTAGATTAAATTAAATACGGTTTTTAAATACGGTAAAATACTTCTATTGGCTTCCTTTTTATACGCAATCGCTTTTAAGACGCCATTCTGAGATGCTACCCAGTTTAAGTTGAATACGCGGTGTTCTTCCAGTCCCTTAAACATGAAACACATGGTATAAATACAGCTTAATGGGCGGTGACCACGTCTTAATTGGGTAGCGTAAAATTTAAAATTTTGTGGTTACCAACAACCAGTCTCCTTGAGTAACTGTAGAACTTTGAAGCTCTCCTTGTGAATAGCATGTATAATGTGTTCTCGGGTTAACATCCGGGTAATTCGAGGTGCCATTAAGTCGTCATGTGACCATAAAGTCGCCAACGTTTCGATGGCCATCTTCCTCAGGGCTGCTGAGTTCTGAGGAAGTCCTAAAACGAATTCATGGTCACCTCAGTTTATCTGGGGGTTAACCCGATAAAATTTATGCAAGCACGAGTAATGAACTCGGCTTTATTCAGAGTATATAGGAAAGATAGGACAGTATGAAATGAAAGGGACAGGATAGCCGAAATGTTTTGGCAAGGAATAGCATCGGAAAAAATTCGGAAATTGAGAAATACGTTTTTACAAGTAATGCGACCTCTTTTGCTTTTGATTCTTCTAATCTACTTTCGTACGAATATATACGGTAAATGTATGCCCACATGGAATGTATGTGGAAGGAAAGACAATATTTCATGAAAAGAAAAGCATAGGTAAGCTCTCAAAACCAAAATTCGGCAACGCATACTTACAGATAATCTAACCGTCTATATAACGTAATGGGTTAAAATAGAATTCGTTAATAAAATTTCAGATTATGAATGTTTTCGCTAGCAAGAAACGAAGAATTATGCTGTCAACTTGATTTCTAAGGCAACAATTTATACTTCAACATTACAACGGATATAATAGTTGAAATTTTCAGAGAAACACAATCGGGTCCTTTTTCATTTACAGTACATAACACCACCTTGTCAGTTAAGAGCGGTTATTTTTATCGTTGATTATTCGGAAGGATCAGACGTACGCGATAATAGTTGTTAATTTATTATGTATAATATAGTAAATCTAAAATATTTATTTCTATCATTTTTTGACGGGGTAATTCTCTAGTTTATATAATTATTACTGCAAAACATCTTTCTTATACAGTCCTTTTTTAGCTTCTTTTGCTAACAATGAATTGATAAACGCGAGCTTCCGTTGCTCGCATAAACAACACCACTGGAAGCTTGTGTTTCGTGGGTGATAGTATAAACTGCTTGGAATGTTAGCTTTAGTGACGCATTTATTTTCAGTGACCTCATGGTCTATCTATAGAGTGGGCTACGGAGTCAGTTTAGATCAGTGGTTCCCAAAGTGGGCGCTACCGCCCCCTGGGGGGCGGTGCTCTAGTCTATGGGGGCGAACAGAGCCAAGGGGGCGGCAGGGGGGCGCCGGAGGATCCTGACAATGTGACAAATGCGAAGGCTCGGTAACCTTCCTTTTGTCTCCGTTTTCAGCCTTCTTTTTTTAAGTTTATATTGTTTCTCACATCTGGAAGCAATTTAAACCAAGTGTATCCTTAGATTTTAAAGTAAGAACGGTTGAAAAATATTTCCAAGCCTTTCTCGCACAAGGGAAACATTTGAAGGGGTTTAGTCTCATTTGGTCTATCGTTGGCACAACTTCACGACACTGAGAACTTCGGCAGTAAGGTTCAGTGTGAATAAAACGGGCGTGAATCTGGAGAGGAATCAGGTCATCTAATAGTAAGATTCGGTGGTTTTACATCAAATATTTACCTGAATAACCATTTTCCAAACAAGTCGGTTCCAACGATATTATCAAGGCTGTATTGGTGAGTTATTTTTCATTCATCGCATGATATCATTCTTGTTATAGCACTACTATATAATATTTTCTATTATTATTTATGATGGTGAAGTATATCACAAATATAAACGGCCAGTATGTTTTCATGAAATGGTAATAGATTTTTCAAAACGAAGACCTTTTCTCTCATACTTCGTATACGATTTAATTTCTTTAGCGGTTGAATATCAATTCAACAACTTCTCGGTTTACTGATCTAAGTTACGGTTTTGCTGTCATTGTAAATTTCCTTGGAGCATAGCTTTTTTCACACAATGGGTAATATTCACACACAAGTATCCAAAAGTTGAATCAAGGTTAATTTCACCGCAACAGTCCCTTGAACTGCCTTTCTTATGAATAAATTTTAGGGAATTGCATGAATTAATATGATTCATAACGACAGAATAGGAGCCAAACAAATATTACCTCACCCTCAACTGACTAGAACAGTATTATAAATTGAATTCGAGAGGAGCTTACTTTGTCTGCCGAGCTGTTTTGTTTCTACATGAAATACGGCAAAGGTGCATCCGGCACAAACTCCCTACACACCATTTTCAAATTCGCGCTCGCGTGGTTAATGCATTGCATTTGGATATGAAATGTAAAATTTTTATGTAAAATATAAACTGTATTAATTTTTTACCCAAAGTAAGACTACTACCGTTCCAGAGCAAAATAACGTGTATATAAATCCAGTTCTATACCAGGTATGCATATATTCTGCCTTGCTTATGTATGTTTGAAGTTATGCCACAAACACATAAATATATTGTTTTGATGTTTTTCATATGGTTATTAGTAATTTTATTTTACAAAGAAACTACTTAAAGATCCATGAATCCACGTCTTATCGTCGCCGTCGTCATTAACACATACCCGTATTCTATTTTGTTAATTTAATTTTATTTTAACAAAATTTAATATTTAAACCTTTGTTGTAGAAACAGAATGGCAGGAATTAACTCATCAAAGAAGAAATTCAGACAGTGTAATGTGGATTTATAGAGTCACCTTCAAATGAAAAGACTAACATTTTACAATCACTTCGCAAAAGAGTCCAAAATCGTCCAACACTTTCAAGTATGTTGTGTAATGCTTCAAAAATATTCATTATACATTAAACCGGTCACTGGAAAACTGATATCATATTACCAAGCCCATCCATCCCATTAAAATTTTATTTGATGGAAATATGTGACTAAATTAGGCGATAGAATCTCCTTAAATGACTTCTAGACCGTGAAAAACTATGATCAATAGTCACTTAATTGTTTAACTAATTTTAACAAAACATGGTTGGTTATTCTATTTCCATAAATAGAAAATGTTTATCTTATATAATTGCTTCATTAAAGTAAAAGTGACATGTAAACTTCTAAAGAAAGCTTTCTTAAACTTACTTGTTTTCATAATTTCTTTTTAAGTAAAAATTATATTCTCACCTAAGTTCCTTTTATTGTGTATTATACCTTTTGCATAAATGTTCTATGAAAACTATACATTTATTAGATTCTAAATAAACATTTGATCAGTCATTGTTTTTAATTTAATTATTACAATGTTCCTCGTCTGGTTATTTAGCCTATGATTCTGATTATTATTATAAAGTTACCGCTTGGGGGGCGTTGAGTACTGTTTTATGGATCCAAGGGGGCGGTGGCTCGAAAAAGTTTGGGAATCACTGTACTAAATGCTTACCTAAATGGTTGTAAGTATTTATAATATATAAAAAATAAGTAAAATGCAATTTACGATCTCCGGATTGCTTGAAATCTTGTAAACGCGTTATAACATCTTTAACAGTTTTACTACGTAATATTTTAATATTTAAAAAGGCCGCGCTTTTCTCGAAATTCAATTCTAGTACGTTCCAATATCAGTGAATTTCGTTTGTCGTTTTTCCCATGGTACCGTCTGTCTAACGTTATATAAGGCACGTTTCCAGAGGAGCTCGTCCTTTCCTCGAACTTGTTGCTGGCCTGGCGTGACTCATGCACGCGGTTGCTGCATTGTAACAGCGGTGACTGTGTACTTACAGCTGAATTCCGAGAGAAGACTGGTTGCATCGGCATTGCATTTAGGTAAGGACAATACATACTTGTTTCGTGAGATTATTTCGTTTAAACTTTCGTGTTTAAATTATGCTAGTACTCTTAAAGCATCGAGTATCTTAAGGTCAATTTAGAGATTAGTATCGTGGTTTTGCTATAGAAATCTTCTATTGACAAAGATTACATGAAAATTTTTTCTCCATTTGCAACGGTTTCTATCGCACAACGCTGGATGTCTTCCGAATTCGAGCCAAAGATGCTTCGTCCTGCTATCCCTCATTTCACCACCTTGTCAAATGGATCCAGATCGGGATGCACGTGGTAAGTTCTCCATTCTTTTCTCGTACTTTCTTGTACTTATGATTAGCACCTTCTGTAATAGTTATTTCTGTGATTTAGTTACGGATTATCTGTCGCGTGGTCAGTTATATTCATAGTGCCGGTTTCCTGATTTGACAAGAGTTAGTGCATGGTACGTTCAATTTGACGAATTGTACTTCATTAGAAGTAGGGATGAATTCGGATTTTCCCTTACTCTCGCTTAGCTGCGGTGATTACTCTCAAGTCTTTCGAAGTGCATTTGTTCACGGTCGAATCCTACTCATTAAATTTTATCACTTTTCGAGGGATTTGGTCATGATAGGATTAAAACTTTTGTTCAAATCTTGATCACGTTAACTAAAGTGGATTAAACTTACGGTCGCTCTATAAGAGTTCGAGGTTCATCTATGATTTAACGAGCTTGGCATAGAAAATGCTTCTTTGTGGAATGAGTCTTTCACGAAAGCTAACCGCGGTAAGTTGTCTTTCTTGAGATTGACTTTAAAGGCTAGTATGTAGAAATGCTAAATTTGAGGGACGATCGCCTGCTTTTAATTGCGCGTTTGTTTTTAATTCGATAACCTTTTTTCATACCTTGGAAAAGGTCCGTTTGGATTTGGGGAATTAAAATTTATCTTCAAAATTTTACCATCGTGAATGAAATTCACTTAACATTTGTTTGAATCTATTCATATTCGCCTAATTATGCCAAACTCGAAGTCAAGTATGATTTGGGTTTAGATTTATCATTAGATCTTAAATTCTATAGTGAATGACACCGTAAGGCTTTTGATTAGGTCAAATGGAGAGGTAGAACCACTCTTGTCATACGGATTGGAAATTCCATGCGTGAAATTAAATCAAACGTAATTTATCGATTCTTTTCAAGAACGATTTTTCATATGTAAAGGAGTCACCAGCAAAGGTAAATTTCGTGGCCAGGATTTGTGAGCCTCTTGAACAGATCCATTTTCCGGTTACTCGATTTAGAAAGGGGTTGTCTTGCGTTAAACTCCAAACACATGAGTCACTTTCTCCCTCGCATTCCCGATCTTTCCTGGCCATATTTCGGAAAAGGTTTTCACATGTAAACAACCGTCTGCGATTATCTCGCCAAAGCTTACTAAAGCTCTCGGATTGATGCAAAGTAAGATGGGAGAGTTTGGAAAGTGCAGCGTAAATCTTTGGCTGAAAACTTTGATATTTACGAGAGCTATTCTGATTTTATTTTGCGTAGAGTAAATACGTAAAACTAAGCTCTACAGTAAAATCTATTTTCCACTCTCCTGTATTCTCTGCGCGATTTCAAACTTAAGCTGCGGAGTTAGTGCTTGACGATCCGTTCTACCTGAAAACGTGGAATAAAAGATATTCTTGACGAATTTATCCATTCTGACTAAAGATTCGAAAAGATTTTTGAAGTCACCTTTTCGTTAAATTTTGCCGAACCTTTGGTATTTCTTTCCGATAAGTTTCATATATAACTAATTGAAAAAGTGCACTGTTTGGACCCTCGTGATTTTCACAATCAATTCAAACGTAAAATTTAAAAAGCTGTAAAGTTGAAACTTTTTATATTTTGTCTCGCCGGGATACGAAACGATAACATAATAGGTTCAAATTTATCTACTGAAACTTACTCAATTAGGTTGTGATAAGTTTCGAAAAGAGAAATACAATTATGGGATAGCAAAAGACGTTTAAAATAAAAAATTTAGAGCTGAAACCTTTGCTGGAGACCTTTCAAATTCAATTCAATTTAGCAGTGTAAATTTGTGGTAGCATTCATAGTATTGCGTAAATTTTACAATATTTCAATGTAAAAGAAGCAGTCCACGAGTAGAAATTGCACTTAAAGTTAGTAATTAAAGTTTAGTGATTACTTTGTACCTAAACAAAGTTAGCAACTTTTAGTAGAATTGCTTAAATTATGATTTTTAAAGCTTTTGTGGTGATATTCGTATAAGTAGTTCAATTTTACAATATTTCAATGTAAAGGAAGCTTATTTGTGAATAATAATTGCACTACATAAGTTAAATGATTAGTTTGTGCTCAGGCAATTGTTGGTAAAATTGATTCAATTATAATATTTAAAGCTCGTGGAAGGAAAACTAATTTTCGCCTGCTACAGTAGGCTAAATTTAGAAGGGTTTCAATTTAATATTTCTCTAAAAGTTGGGTTTCATCTTGCCATAGAAAATTTAATCTGCAACTCCATTGTTCAGTATGTTAAAATTTGAAATAATGCCGACAATTCATGTTTGTATGTGAAAATTGTCTAATTTTTCAATTAAAAAATTAACTCTCGCATGCAGAATAATATTGTGGCTTCCTTTCATTGAATTTTTACAGAGATTAAAATGAACTTGATATTCACTCTTAAAATCACTTAAAAATTGCCAACAAATCATGTTTGTATGTGATGTTATTGAATTCAAAATTTAATTGCAGGATAAAATTATACTGCTTCCTTTCATTGAATTTCCTCGAAATTAACTTTTCCAGAGTAGTCATTATAAATGTCCATTTCTCAGATTTTTCACTGTTGCCAACAGCAGGAATGAAAGTTTCAAGCAAGTACTTTTAATGTGATTTTTATTGCAAAATGTCAAAGTGTACATTTATTACAGTGCTCAATGAAGAAAATTGCAGGGGAGGACCTTTTCCACCTTCCCCCAAAAACCTGTCCCTGCCCCAACCCCCAAACGTTCCTGGTATTGGAAGAGCCGGACTGGCCGAACCTATCTCGAAGATTTTGACGTGTCATTTGTTTTCTGGTGTTGCAGCATCCATCTGGACCATTTCTGCCTCCTACCCTTGCACTCTCAGTGGGTAGTGCTACTCAGTGGCTGTATTCAGGATAATTCTAAGTGTGGAATTATTCTGAATACAGCCATTGAGTAGCACTATCCACTCGGAGTGCAAATACAGAAGGCAAAAATTATCTGAAATGAGAATGTACATTAAAGTTCAATAAATGGTATGAAAGAGAAAAAACATGTTATTTTTTAACCTGCCGAATGACCTTGGGGACTTAGAATAATTTTTCACTATAAGTAGGTGCTTTGCGGGTTGTATACCATCAAGGCGCAAGGGGCTGCTTTGATGGGTTGCATACAATCAAGGCGCAAAGGGTTTGCTTAGCGGGTTACATATGTTCAAGGCGCAAAACTTTTTATACCGGGTTGCATATGCTCAAGGCGGAAAGGTTGTGTTGCGGGTTGCATACACTCAAGGCGCAATGACTGCAATTTCTGGAAACTACTAGAAAAAGTTCTTTGGATTATTTCTCACAATTCTATGGTGGGCTTATACCAGAAAGACACAAATTGATACAAAATTCAATGAACTAGATTAACAGTGATTGATTGAACTGTCACTGAGCATTTTGGCAATTATAAGCACTTGGAGATGAATTAAATATTATTCAGTAATTTTTTGAAGTCCAAAGAAGAAAAATATACAATCAAAGATGAGAAATTTGAACTTAAATTTAGCAAATAATAATTGGACTTGAACAAGAAAGACAAATTAATGCAATGAGCTATAGTAGCAGTAATTGATTGAACTGTCAACGAGACCTAGAAATACGAAATAGAATACAAAATCCTAGAAATTAAGCAAAATAATCAATGAACAGGAAGTTCACAAATACTAGAAATTTGGATCTCACAGTTGGGCGAAATTCGCAATAAACTGGGAGTTAAATATTAGACAACTCTAAACTTGAGAAATTCAAAGGACAGTAATATCCAGCACGTAATAAAATTCTGAGGATAAAGACTTGACTAATTAGAGAGTGATAAATAAAAAAAAGGGAGTGCCACCTTGTAAAATGAGAGTACTTTTAGGTTAAATTTCACAAACTGGTTAAGCAAAAGGTTGAAACAATATTGATATTCAAAAGAAAGAGGAAGTCATGGCATGTTTCAAAGAAACTTCCCCCGTTTTTTAAAAAAAATGGGGGAAGAATTAATGTTAAATTTTTAAAAACAAATGAAAATCTTTGTAACCGCAGTGATAACTTTCTAAGAAATCCAATATTTGCCCTGAATGATGAAACTGAAAAAATATAACCTATTCTGGAAACAGTAAAACTCGTTTCTAATGCATTTGCACTGCACTTCCTCTACTGCATGATTCTGGATGATGTTGTGATGAGCAAAACATTACATTCAACATATTCCTTTGGCTTGAAAATGTGACCAACCAGGTATAATGTACATCCATCAGAGGGTGTTTCCTGCTACCTAATGCAAAATTCGCTAATCAGCCCTTTGAACAAGGAATTATCTTTACATTCAAGCAGCATTGCCTGCGATGCTTGTAAAGTTAAGCAAAATAAAGCAACACTTCAGAACTTTTAGTAAAACAACAACAAGAAGAATGCGATTAAATGCATCAAGGAAGCATGATGGTGTTAATTAAATGACAAAGAAAATAGCTTGTAAAAAAGGGGCATGAAAATACTAATATCTCCAGTAAAACTTCAGCTAACTATAGTGAATGAAGTTATAAACCTTAACAGCAGGGTTCCTAAAAGATGTAAACAAGTAAGAATTGGATGCAAGAGCAAAATGCAACAAAATTATCTGTGGAAGAGTTCTACTCCAAAAAGCAGTTTGTAAAAAGAGAAAAAGATCATGCAGATGCAGAAAAAATAAATTAGAAAAAGCATATTAACCTTTTCAAACATGTAGATAAAATATTTTAAGAAGCAGAGAATTTCTATTTATATATATTATTCAAAGAACTGGGGAGAACCAGCTGAATCCAATCCCTGGGCTTAGACCCTTTTGCTAAAGCCAGCGAGTATACTCATCCTTTTCTAAAAGTTCTGTTTCTGATGTGGTCATATGTAATTCACTTAAAAATAAATAAAGTGTTGAAGAAGAATTCAAAGGAAGTCCCTAAGAATTATTGCATAAGAATTCAACATGGAAAGGAATTGTAGAGAATACAAGGGCTTCATGAATTGTTTGAGCTAACCTGTCCTCTAGGAGGAAGCAATAAGGGCTATCATTTTTATATAATCACTCAAGTAGACATATCAATTGTTCAGAACTACCCTCCCTCATTACTTATAACTGTCCTATAGTTTCTCTAGAAATCCTGATATTTTTAACCACCTATTTACCAAGGATAACTTTTTAACTACCCTTGTACCATATATTGAGAGATTCTAGTAAGTTTGTGTTGGCTAGCACTGATTACTTTAATACATCAAATTATATGTTTAAAAATTATTTTAGGTACAATGTTGAATGATAATGTTATAATTACTTATTTAGCATTATAAAATTGATGTTCTTGTCTTACTTTTTATAAGTATATTCTATTTCATTTCTATTATAGTTTATCTTATCATTGGAATTTCCTATAAAAATGAGATTGTTGTAACTTATTTAATTTAATATAATTTTTGTACTTGAAATTTCAAATATCTTGTATTTTATATCATACTATGTTTTTTTTCCTCGATACTTTTTACAATTTTTTTTGGAAATTTCTATGTATTCAGTATAATTTTAATATTTTCAACATTGTATTCTCTTTGAAATTGTATCTATACATTTCTATAATTATATGACGACTTAATTTTCGAATCGTTATATGCAAAAGGGATAAGACCGTAAATAAATGATTATTGGAGAAACAACTGAAAAGAGAATTATTAATTCTCACTAATTTCGAGGTGGTGATCACAAATATAGACCTAATGAATTGGCAAATCGACAGAGCGTCGTTACAATCATAATTTTACTTCAGGAAAATTCATGTTTTATAAGCATCATTTTGCCGACTCATAAATAAAACGTATAAATTTTGTACGCTAAAAGTTGTAGGTTGCTTTATTATGATCGCGGAGAAAAAGTTATTTATCGATAGTTGGAAAACTGTCGGGCGGCTGGTAGGATAATAAATCATGAGCAACTAAAGGAAAACAATGCACTGAATTTCCTTCTCAGGACAGCCTTGGACGAACTAGTATGAAATTCCGCGTGGCTTTAACCGTTCGACAGGCTGGCGTAGTGGGTCGAGGCACCTCGGCGCGACGCTACTGTCTCGGGTTCGAATCCGGTCGCGAGCGCTTTCGGGATTAGAGGGCCGCCAACCCCACCGGAAGTTTTTTCTTCATCCTAACTTCGGAACAAACGGATTCGAGCCCGTACTTTAGTGTTGCGGGTGCCCTTAGACCCGCAAACCAGCCCTCGAACCCGCTTGGCGGGCGGCCCAATCATTTATTTGTCACATGTTCTACATCTTACTTTTTCGGCTGCAAAATTTTCAATGTCAAGTCATTTCAGTTTACCACTTTCAAAAAATTGCACTGCTGGGCTCAAAGTTAAAACGATTTTAAAATTCAGGCAACCAATTAACAATAACGTTGTCTACATATTAAAATCATTTTCACGGCTTGTACCCAGCAGTGCAACGTTCGGAAAAGGGAAAACAAAGAAAGGAGTTACGAGAAATTTTATGACAAAATCATTCCACTCGCGCTAAGGGTGAGGAAAAATTTTAAAATAAGCAATATATGGTTTCTTCGAATTTAGAACGGTGAAAAAGAGCGACCAAGTTTTCACGCAGCTGAGTTACAACATGTTTAGAACTGAAGGTGGAGTGAATTGTCTAATTAATTCGCCATTAACAAGAAGGCAATGGGGAAAATTCTTTAAATAAGCAAGTACACAGTATATATCAGAAAATATTTAGACTCCCTAAAATAATGAATCTGGAAAACATGTCTTCTATCGGATATACTATTAACCTGAGAAATGAGGGATCTTGTATTTAATCAAAAATCTAAATGTACATGTTTGTTGCAGACTTATTCCTTTAGCTAAACGAGTGTCTAACGAAATCGAGAGAAACACCATGAAAAGGGTGGACAGAAGAATTGAAAGACTGTGTAGAACAATGAAAGGAACTAGTGAAAAAAAAAATAACTTGAAAACAGTAAGGAGAAAAGACTTAAAAAGGGAGACATTCCCTGAAAAGAGTGGAAGCTAGCATATTTTATGTTCATCTAAAAGAAAATTTCAAAGAAAGAATACAAAAATTATTGAGGCATTTGTGTGACTGCTGTAATGGGAAGACTATATGGATGAACAATAAATGAGAGACAAAAACAATTAGGGAAGAACGAAGTGAATTCACAGCAGAAGGGCCTTGTGTAGACTATATATTTAAGCTATAACAAGAAATGGAGAGAAGATCTACAGATGTCCTATGACTTATTACCTATAAAAATACCTATACCTAGATAACAGTGGGAAGCAGCAACAAAAATCTAGTGACACGAATTAAAATAGAAAATGAATACTAATTGTAAAAAGGAAAAAGAGATACTTATTGAAAGAGAAATGAGGAATAATTTTCCTCAATCTAATGTAAAACATGAACCAAATAGACGACTTTAAAGACTGTCAAATAAAGAACCAGATGGTTGGCTAACAAAAAATTTCTAAAAAATTTAATAAAAGAGCTTAGGATTGTCTTGATTAGCAAAGCAAACTTTTACACATTTTGAATTCCACATCCTATGAACAGAAGCTTCACTGTTTTCCCAAACTTAATATCAAAAGATAAATCAAAGACCAAGGAGTATAAAATTGTATTAAGGATAACCTAAAAATATCACTGCAAGTTCCAAAACATTTCCAAAAACGTTTACACAGACTCAAAGAACTGATGAATGAAATGTAGCTCAATGGAAATGATATTTCCCAAATATTGTTATGAAATTGAATGTTTGCGTGCAAATTATTTAGAGTGATTTAAAGAATATTCACACATCTAGGAAGAATTTACAACTACCCACCAAATGTTAAATAAATATAACTTTTTCCACATCAATGCCTTCTAAATTGTTGAAAATAAAGAACGGTAACTATAACTGAATACACTACAAAAAGTCATGCTAGAGTAACAGTAATTGCAACATTTTGCTCCAATGTCAACTGAATTAAGTAAGTTATATGGAGGCCTCAACATTTCATTGATTGTTTTTTGGTAAAGTAAGTAACCAAATAGAAGTAAAGTTATTCTGAAATTTAAAACTGAGAGGATGTCGATAGTCCTACATGAATAACTTGCGGAAGGAATAATTACTAATTTCAAAACATCTTTTAGTTTTCATAAAATTATTTTAAAAAAGTATTGGAGTTATACTTTCCTTGAAAAAAAATGAGGAGAAATAATACTCAGTAAATTACATAACTTTATGGGAAATTTCAATTATACGGAGATAGGAGACGTTGCTAAAATACTAATTAATGTATTTTTCTGATAGTTTAGTAGAATACAAGAATCATTTCAATTAAGAAGGCATTAATTCTCTAAATCAAATTTCAAGTAGATCAGAAATATAGACTGCCAATGACTTCCTCATTTCCATTCATTTTTGACTGAGAACCTTTAATTTTTCTAAAACAATTTCATTCATTAACTCGCGATTTACTAGTATAGAGTAAAAATAACAGCTACCTTTTCTGCTATTGGACAACCTGCACACAGTTAAAGCAGGAAATTACTCAAATCAATCACTCTTACACTGAAATAATCCTATCAACACATGCTATAAACCTTCTATGACTTAAAAACTCAAGTTTATGGAAGACCAAGCCAAGTTTAGACACAAGAAAGATTGAAGCTATAACACTGCTTAAGGTAAACCATCATCCATGAATTATGAACGGATTAGATGAAATTAACTTTCAGTTGATCAACCGATTCCATCATGAAAGTATAAAAAGAAAGATGCACTCACCCACAAAGAGGACCATCTTCCTTCTTAAGGCAACCAATCCTGAAGAGCTAAAGTTGCGGCACGTCCAGGACTGAAGAACCAGGATCTCGAAGATTTTGACGCGTCATTTGTTTTCTGCTGTTGCAGAATCCATCTGGACCTCCTGGCCTTGCATTCTCAGTGGGTAGGGCAAGTACAGAAGGCAAAATATTATCTGAAAAGAGATTGTATATTAAAATGCAATAAATAATAGGAAATGAGAAAAACATCTTATTTTTAACCTACCAAATAAGAATAATTTTTCACTACTACTAGTGCCCATTTCTGAATTCAGAATACTTTGGAATAATTATTAATGCAACATTCAGTTGAGAGTACAAGGACGGAAGAGTTCATTGGGTGTAGGTTTTATTACTACTAATAACATATTTGCACTTCACACCATATGAATTGGATTTCAGTATTCAGTGGAAAAATATTCCTTTTTAAACAAATGGAAGCAAATGTAGGGGTGAATTCCTGGCTCAGGGTTTGTCCTCAAGAATTGTAAAACTTAGTAAGCTATTTTTTTTTGCTGCTACACTAGATAATTGCTACCAACTCAATGAAATACTGGAATAATTAAGAGAATTTATTGTGGTAAGAAAGTTCTCCCTTCAGTTCTTTGTAAATTGGTTTTAGCAAAAAAAACTGAAGGGAGAACTTTAGTAGTAATAAAACCTACACCCAATGAAAATGTTTACAACTGGTAACTGAGTTGCTATATGCTATATATATGTCTATAAGCAAAATTACAGGGGGGAAAACTACCTTTATTAGATGAATATACTATGAAATTAACATGACCTTCAAACAGATATTCCTCTGATGTCCCAATTCCTTGAAAAAGATTATTACAGTCAACTTATACACTTTGAAGCTTGTAATATGCTAATATATCCTCTACTACATTCCCTGCATTTCCTAATTTAATCAAAGTATTCAAGTTAAAACAATGCTCAATTTTTACTTGAAATTAAGCAAAACTGAATTAATGGAGATACAAATGATCATAAGGGATGAGTATTACATCAAAAAGACCAACACAATAAGTGCAATTTTAAGCTGGGTAATGAATAATTTCTAAAATATAAAAAAAAGGAGCTGAAGATCATCTTGATTGGGGAAGCTACTTGTTACATATGTTAAATCCTATAATGCTCAGTTTCCATTATTTTTCACTATTTTCACAACACTTTGTATCAGAATATGTGTCAAAGACTAAAGATGATTCATTCACCTTTAATAAAAATTGTATTAAATACCAAGGAAAAACGTCAAAATAAATATTTTACAACTAGTTCCAAACATTCCCAATAAAACTATTCAAATAATAAAAAAAACTAATGAATTGAAATACTTTAGTAGCTCAACAGAAATAACATCTCCCAAAGTACAATGGTGAAAGACTAATTCCAAATTATTTAAAGTCTAAAAAGATTTAGAAAATATTCAAACTTCCAGGAAGAATGCATAACTACCAACAAACTGTTGAATACAACTGGCTCTACATGGATATTCAAAAGAACTGAAAATAAAAATCAATAACTTTCATTGAATGTTCAACGAAAACTCATGTCAGAATAACAGTAAATGCAACTTTTTGATGCAAGGAGTACTGAACTAAGTGAGTCATATGAAAGGCACAGAATTTCCTTGATTTTTTACAGTGAAGTATGTTACCAAATGAAAGTAAGTAAAATTTTTATGAAATAAAAATTGAGATGATGTTAATTGTTCAAGAACATGCTAAAGGGATACACACGTAATGTAATTTTATGAAATGATGATCAATGATATTCAAATAGTTTTGTAATTAGATTAACTTTTCATGAAAAAAAATTTAAGAGAAATAAACTCTGCATATGACAAAATTAAACTTCAAGGGGAATGCCTATGATATGTAATCAATCTGTCTAATTTTCCTGGATATTGAGTTAAATACAAGAAACAAGTTAATTAAAAAGGCATTAATTCTCTTTAAAAATTTCATGTAAGCCAGAAATAGAAATGTGCAATGACTTCCTCCTTTCTACTCATTTTTAATTGAGCACCTCCCATTTTCCTTACACAATTTCCTTCATTAACTTGCCGTTAAGGAAAGAGTAAAAATAGCAACTATCTGCTAATAGAACACTCTTGCCAGAGTAACAGCAGAGAATTAATCAATTAAAACAACCTATCACTAAAATAATCCCAAGAACACGACCGATGCCTGGTATTAACCTTCTATGACTAAAAATGAACTCATTTTAAACTGTTAACACTCTATCCTTAATTTCCTAAACACACACTGCTAAAGGTAAACCAATTTCTTCATTAAAGTATTAAAATAAAGACACACTCACCCACGAAGACGACTACAGCCCTTCATGGGAGCAATAGACTGACATCATATCGAAACTTCCATGGCAGTTAATTTTCTCTTCTTATTCATCTCCTACAGCCAACCACTCCCTTCACACTGATTAAGATGAGCTGGATTTCACTACGAAGATAAAGGAAGAAATGATATTATTAAAATAATTGACAAGAGAGAAATTTATACCTTTAACATAGACTTCACAGCTAGACAGTATAATTGTTGGAATCTACAGAAGAAACTTTCCCTTAGCCTTCATTATCTTGGATAACATTATCACTTTTGAAGTAAGTTTAAATATTACAGGATCAAACACTCGTAGGGCAAAGTATAAATTTAGAGTGTCAGCAGCTTATAAAATGTGTTGATTTTTAAGGATTAATATAGGTTTTTTCAAATCTTAGAGAAAAGAATTCGAAATACGATCAAGTTATTTATTACAATACATCTGTACAGAAAAACATTAAAGTTTCTCGTGAATTTTAAAAAAGATTACTCAAGGACTTACATTAGAACCTGTAGCAACCGTAATTATTGAGTTTTACTTTAAAGATATCATGAGGGATAGAATTATTTACCAACAATTTCGGGCACTTACCATGCCGATTTCACTTTCCGATTTTTCTCTGACAAAAAACATTCTACGCGCATTCTCCATGCGACAGTTGAGCCTCGTTAAATTGTAGCGGGAAACACAAAGTCAATAGTATTATAGAACTTCCTTACGCGAGGCTGGTAAATTATAAATAAATGGAATAAGCCAAACGTAAGTAGCCACCAAAGAAATTGGAATCTATTCTCATCATTTTTTCGTCGGTCATCAATGAATATGGATGTCCCCTTCAATTCTAAAGGAGAGAAGTCATTCAAGGAACTAAATATGGATCTCTGATATAACAGCTTGCTTTTATTTTATATATCATATGTACATAAAATAAATTTAATAATTATTTAAGAATTTTTTTTGAATTATTTATAGATAACGAAGACTCTTGAGGTAAACTTAACATAGAACATATAGTATGCTATGAATTAAGTTAGCGGTTAAGATATACAATTCTTATAAATTATCATTCATGAGAAAGATTAATAAATGCTACAATCTAGAAATTGAAAATATTCACCTAATTACCCATAATTACTTATCCGTTGATTACTTTCTACTAGGGTGGGAAAATACGGGCAATTCTAAAACAGTACGATTATCAAAGTGTTATAATGCTACAATATTTTGTTTTTTATTGCAATAAAGAAAATTTTGTGTTTTACTCTGAAAAGTTTAATTGTTTGCGCATTCTATTTCTATTGAGAAATTAAGTTTAAAAGAATCATCAATGAACATGAGCCAAGTTCAAATAAATCAAGATTCTATACAGATTCATAATCTTATCATCAATCTTCAATTTCAGATCCAAATTATAAGAAATATGAAATATTAAATTTTCATTTTGGATAATCCATCACATTGAATCAATTTAATGTGAGAGAGGTTGAATTCTCTTATATTATTAACTCAAGTACTGCTAACCTTTATTTTCCCGTTTGAGAATCAATGGGCACTTTCACTTGTGTATGATAAATACAGGTTTCATTTTTCTCTTACATAGTATTTTTATTCTTAATTTTCTGCTGCAATATTTTGTAACCCTTGCTTGAATTTTACTCAAACTCCTTTACCTTGATTAAGTCAATCAATGTCATCAAATTCTTTTTATTTCTGCCGTCTTACTAATATAATTAGTGAAGAGGTCATTTTGAAAGGTGGAGGGTAAGGATGAACAGGAAAAGTGCATGCAAAGAAAAGGTCTTTAATGAAAAAAGTTCTAAATTCTTTACATTTTCCTGCAGTTAGAAATTGAATATTGCAAGTCATTATGAAAATATATTTTATAATAATGAAATAAATTCATTACATAAATTATTTGCTTGTAAGTAATAACAAAATAAAGAGAAACTTTATTAATAATCATAATAACATTATTCTCATTCCATAAAAGTAAAATCACTAGGACTTTGATAGGCTGAATGCATTGAAGCTATCCCAAGATATTTAAGTATAATTCATGTTCTTCTTAAGGATTTAAGAAGAGATTTAAGTTTAACTTAAGAAAAGTCCTGGCTAAGGCAGACTATTTCTCCTTTACTTCTCAGTCTTACGTAATTTTAGATGAACTACAGATTTTTCTCCATCTCATGAAAACGATTTACTTTAAAGAATCAAAATATTGGTGAACACAAGTCATAAAATGGCAAGTAATAGATGTTTATTGAAATATAAGGAAAGGAGGAATAAAATCCTCACTCTTGAAAGAGTTGGATAAATATTCTTAGAAATTAATTTTCTAGAAAATCATATGTTAGCCTTCCGAGATATTGTCATCATACATCTGGAAAGTATTGGGACCTCTTGTCCTTTCATGAGGAGAAAGGAAAATACTCCTGAAGTGGCCTCAAGTGACCCAAGGTTCTTTCCTTTGACCACTTTGACCTTTTCCTTTGACCAGTTGTCATTCATTGTGAGCTAAGGTGAGGCAGTAAAACAAACAAGAGGGAAGAAAAGTAAAACCAAGTAAGAAAGTGAAGCTTTATACTAAATAAGAAGGTGAGGCTGGGTCATAAAGAACTGGGGTTGGGCCCCTAAAAGCTGGGCCATGTCATTATTATTCAACCCAAACAATAATTGTACCAAGACATTCATTTTACTTAATGGACTTAAACCCCTTACATGTGAGGCCACCAACACTCAGGCAATTTATACAGAAAGGTCATTGGTGGACTCTTGTGAAAGGTTCCTAAGTTCAGAAAATAAATTGAATGTTGGGACAAAGAGTTTATAGAGGTGGAACTCAAGAATGTAAGGAGCTTTATTTGCACCCAGATACAAGATCCAAATAGAATAAAAAAATAACATTACTGTTTTTTTTTTCATTTTTATCCCTTGCTCAACTTTAACCCTTCATTGCATCCCTTGAACAGTCTGACCTGGCTATTACAGCTGATTTACGCTAAATCTATGTAAAAGAAGCCACTACATGGAGTTAAGGGTATGGGTTAATTACATTAAAAATTACATAACAGGTTAAATGCCATAAATTCAGACAGCAAAAGCTATAGCAAGGACTGAATGGTAAAGGTTAATCAATGTCAAAACAAGGTCATTTAATTTCAAGGTGCTATAGGTAAGTCAGGATGTATACAACTAGAATTCAATCAGATACTTGGTAATGTCAGGTAATCTGAGTTCGGTCATATGAGGTAGTTACAAGGTAAGTGGCCCGTAACTACATTTATAAGAGTTGAAATTATAAGGTGAGTTGAAGTAAAAACAGCTATGTACAGAGGAAACTATACTTGAGATGGTAAATGGTAATACACTATCTTAATTCACTCACTATAAAAGATAATGTTAAAAAAGGCAATATGGAAAAATAATCACCAAGTTGAAATAACATATAAACTTAGCATCAGCATTTGAGGCAGACAATAAATTCTATCTGAAGACATACGTGATAAATATGGCTGAAATTATTCACAGCAAAAAACTAGAGTAGTCAGTTCTATATATGTGAAAACTTTTGTTGAACTTACTGAACTGAAATTTTAAGTTCAGTTATACCCGTTTCAGATGCACCTGCTCTTCTCTTACCAGTCCCTTCCCTTCTCTGCTCCTTTCCCTCCCCCAGTCTCTACCTTTGCCCCTTACACCCCTTCCTATATATCCACCCATCCTTTTCTCTTCTCTTTCCCTCTCTTTCCAACAGTCTCCCCTTTTACTACCACTTTCCCTCTCTGACTCTGTTCCTCTCTCTGCCCCCTTCTCTTCCTCTCTCCCCACACTGCCCATGGCCCCCTATCTACCCTCATATCCCTCCCTCTGCCCTCTTCTCTCCCTCTGCCCCTCCACCTCCCCTTCTCTCTCCCTCCCTCTTCACCTGCCTATCTACCTTCTCTCCTGTCCCATAACCTTACTTTGCCCCTGTCTGTACCCTTTCCCTCTCCCATTTTTCCCCATTCTAACAGGGAATGGGGGTTTCCCTCATGAGTTGTATTGCAGACATTATGCTGACTTTTATTGAAGGGAAAACATTCTCCTGGCTGTATAATATTTTGTCTATATATTTGTGGATAATTTTTATTTCATGGCCTAGGATGCAAATTCTTTAGGAGACCTTATCGATATAATAATTTGTTACAATTCAACAGTCTCATTATATACAGTGATACATTTACCAACATGTGACAATGGTCTAGTTTGCATAAGTAGATTATAAAATTGCAAAATTAAATTACATTATTAAATTTATGCCAAAAATTATTCTTTGGACTAAACAATAGTATTTGACATATATATGTGCAACTATTTTAACTTTATGTTTTTTGGAGGTCTATGATGCAAAAATAAATCAAATAATTCAAAAAATTATTTGTTTCCACAATAAGTAAAATAATTATTTATACATTGTTCATTCCTAACTCAAATAAATATACATAATTTATTTTATTATTTAATTATAAATATTTATTATTATAAATTAAATATGTATACATATAAAAAACAAGGCCTTGGACAGAAGAGAATTGTTCATTTATGAGTTTCATCATTTACAATAATTGCATAGTACTTGCATCTTACATTCCAGTTTTTATATATCTTCTTCCCAGCTGCAGTTGACTTACAACTTCCCATTCTAGAAAAAAAACATAAAAATGAAATAGAATGGTTGGATATTTTTCTTATAGTATATCCTACTAAAATGCATTTCAAAATGAAAAATTGGGGAAAATGAACTTCTACCTTTACATGTACTACTAAACTCTTGTATTTGTCCCTATGGTCCCTTTGGTAGCAACAGGTAAACCACACTGGTTTTTACAAACATTCTTCCAATTATGATCACATAAATACTGAGAATTACCACTTGCATTAAATGAGCATGAGAATTCAGAATAGGAAATTGAAGATCCAGAGTTCCATACATATCTCCTGATTTGGAAACTGGCTAGTAAGTATGTTATTAAGATAAATTCAAGAAATATAGTTTTTAGGCCATAGGCATCAGTAAATCTTAAAGATATATAGACAAATGCTTTTAGGAAGTCAACTGTGGACTACATGGACTGCTAATTACATGCAGAAAATATACTTATGATAGGCAGATATTTCCTTAAGATCTGAAATCCCTCAATATTTGCTATTGACTACAAAAGTTAGATTGGGGATTCTTTCTTTTCAGACATAGAAACTGCTACTGCTAGTAGTTTCAGTGTTTGTCAATAAGATAAATTCAAGGAACATTGTTTCTAGGCAATATGCAGCAATAAACGTAATTATTATATAGACATAAGCTTTTAGGAAGTCAACTGTTAAGTGCAAGTCTTCTAGAAAATATATATGGACAGTAAGTCAACATGCACACAATAAGGATAAATCATCCAAAGTAATGCAAAAAACTTATTGTAAGGATTCATATCAGATAACAAGTTGTTGAACTCTTTACTATTTTAGAATATTTTCAATTTAGGGAATAACCACACAACTAACATTGACTTTTTCAGGAAAATTCTTAAAAATATGTGGAAATATATAGAATACAGGACCAAATTAAATGACAAGATTATGTAGAGAATGAAATAAAGGAATTATTAAGTAACTGTGTTACTTTGTATATTTGATTTCAACCTCTGAGATCAGTGATAAAAAGAACAATAATATTTTTACAGTTCAGAAGAGCAAATATAAACAATAGTTGGATATCTATCAGCTATAGTTATCAGTTAATATATTAATGAAATTTTCTCTTCATCAATCAATAATCATATGTAAAAACCATGTGAATCTGACATTAACTTACAACAATTGGTCCCTTTTTGAAAATTAAGATATTCATTATCAACATTTGCACTATCCAAATCTAACTTAATAAAAAAACAAGCATGAATATATATGTAGGATAAATATGGGAATGAGTTTATGTACACTTTAAATCAAAAATTCCCCACAAATTTTTCAAAGAATTAAATATTAGTCAATTTGACAACATATAAAGATCCTATTCACTATTTAATCTCGAGCAATTTTCAGATTCTTTTCTGCAGAAAAAGTAATCTGCAAGGCAGGTGCTATAATATATCAAAGAATGTTCAATTTTCTGTTTAATAAGTTTGTATAAGATACAGTTCAGCCCTTTCCATTGCAGGCTGTCTAGCAAGATATCAAATTGTTACATTGCCATCACCTACCTTTCCATGAGCTATTAGCACTTTTATTAGTTACTTACAGCAAAATACAATAATGGAACCTATAATCGAAGAATGAAAAATTACTAATTGATAACAAAAATGAAATTAATAAGGTTTGTTAATGAAAAACATAGCTTATTCATATTGAGTATTACGTCGAGTACAAAATTAATACATCAAGGTCATTCATTAATTTAATTGTTAACAAAGCTACCAACTAGTACAGGTATTAAGAAGATAATAAAGTTTCTTAAACACACTAATTCACTACACAAAAGCCAATGTTTGCAACTGGTAGGGGTAACCTAAGATATAAAATCAATCAACAACTATGACAGAAACACACCCACCATGTAACTTAAGCAAGATATCGTCTTCTTAAGATATTAAATAATTTCTTTGAGCTATTATTCTTCAAACTCAAACAGTATACTCCCTGACTGGATTTTAATCTTCAATTTCTTTAACTTAAAAATTAATAGGAAAAAGGAGGGAATTTTTTTATTGTGATCAATAATTCAGAATTATTATGAATAGAAGTGAAATAGTTCATCTGCACAATCAGAGATGAAGTTGAAATGTAATTGAAGAAAATAACCAATCTATTTGTAAATTTTCGATTAATGATGTTTCCCAATATGAGCCGAGATCTTCAAACTACTACCCAGTTGACAGATAATATGATAATAAGTAAAAGATGCTTGCAAACTGCAAGCTAATGATTGATTAATTATGTTTCCTAATCTGAGCCAACATTTTTCAATTAAATATTCAATCCAGTTGACAGATAATATGTTAATAAGTAAATATTTTTTTCTTTTTATCAAAAATATTCTTCCATCAAAATGATCAAATTTATTTATTTTGATATAGAAATTTCAATCTTAATTTCCTTTTAACTTCAATTTATTCAACCAGGAGTTAGTTTATTGTAGTTGGTGTATGCCTTCATATTTTCCTATTCCTGGCCTCTTCTTGATTTTCCTTATTTTCAATCCAATATCGTTACTTTATTTATGATTTACGTTAACCCTATTAAGTAGCTATGCAACTTAATTCAATCTAATTTATAATTATTCTATCTATCTAATTCTCAATTATGCTTTTAGTTAACAGCTGTTTTTCTTTCCATCCACTTTTTGACTCACTCACTAATCACAGGATATCTTCCTGCTGCTTACAGACGAAGTTAACCACAGGACACTATAAAGAAAATAAGGCATTGTAAACTCCAATAGTAATATCAATTAATTGTAATTATGAAGGGTTTAATTAAAAGATAATTGTATGATAATTAAAGAGAGTTATTGTGAAACTAGACATTTAAGACTTTTCCAAAGTTCTTACTTTGCCTACGAATCCAACTTTCTGTGTCTTCAGCAGAGACAGGTCCTCTCGGTTCCGAAGCACAAACTGAAATGAGTCAATTCTATAAAAGTGATCGCAGATTTGGCGCCAAAATTTCCCTCCTAAACAGCGATTTTAGGATGGAAAAAGGCGGGAAATGGTTTCTGGAACTTTCTGGAAATTTCATCGAAGACGTTACGATGATCCAAGTGATTTCATGGATAAATATGTCTGGGAGCGCACAGATACTATTTCATAACTTGTAATTAATTTTTTTTCAAAATATTATGAGAGATTCTTTATTTTCTTCATTGTTTATTTCAGAAATATGTCTGAGGCGGTGAATTCGAAAATTTGTAAATCCCTTGAAAACCAACTAGCTTCAGCTATTGAGTTTTAAAATAGCACAGATGTTTTTGATAAATTGGGTAATGTAGACAGGAGTATGGGAAGTTGTAAGTTAAGAGCTATAAGAGAAGTCTGATGTAACTAGGTTTATATTTCATTTGGAGAGATGCTTGACCAAGCTACCTCAGAAAATAATAACTATTACACTAATTCACCCTTTCTTATAGATTTCATAAATAATTCTCTCTAATTTCTCAACATTTTATAATTGAACTCATAATTGTCCTGAAACTGGTCTAAAGCAAGTCATTTACATTTTTGAATGTTCTACATCTATATTAACATGCTGATTGCTTTTTTTGGCATGTGGCAGAGGATGTTTGTTTCAAGATATATTTTACTTTAATTTGACATTTATAGTTTAAGAGCATATTTTTCCTTGCAGACCAATTGAATTTGAAACTGGAAGCTAATGGTTTTGGATATACCTGGGAAAAATGAAACATTCGTCAATTAGATTACAGCAATAAAGGAAAGCTTGCTCTAAGGCATGAATTTATTCTTATCAATAAATATTATCATACAAAAATACATGTATATTATCAATGCCAGTAGTATTTTTACTTAAGTGGGACCAAATAGTTACATCAAATTGTAGAATCATGATTGCCACACATGAATTAATCTTGAATGATTTCAATGATAATTTAATTATATTAACTAGAAATTTAATAGAACACATCTAGATCTTTAGAAATGATGAAAATTCAGACAGTAGATCATTCTTTTTATTTTAGATGAATAAAATACAAATCACACTATCAGATTTCAAAAGTTTTTGGTACTGTATTTGCTATTGGAGATTCTGTTGAGTCTCAAAACTATATATATATATATTTAGTTTTTGCTTATCTTACAAGATTTTTGTATTAATGATAACTACCCCTACCATCCAATTTTATGCCAGCATTTTTTGAGGTAATTAATGTTGTTTTTCTTATACCATGGGGTTAAGAATTAGTAAATATTGCAAAATTTTGTATAAATTTTTATTGAATTGCTCATACATTATTTTTCACATCTGTAAAGATCTAGTTCTGTTCTTTTGGAGCAATTAAACATTTCTCTGAAGATGTAATTCTTGTCGATATTTCTCTTTGAAATTAATTGTAATATGATGGTTTGTGACAGCTAAGACAGCTTAATTTTTCATTTCAATCAAACTACAATTTTATTTCATTAAAATTGCATCCACCTCGGTGCGACCATTTATGCAAAAATTTCACACAGGACAAATAATTTCCTCTAATGAATGATTATCATAATAAGAATACATACCGAATTTCCCTTTTTTGTATTTATTGTTCTTAGGACCTTGTGATTTATTCATATCTTCAAAAGAAAGTAGGCTATGTAATACACAGTGAATAACACATTGTATATGATAAAATTGATTTTTTGGAGCATTTCCTAATGAAATATTTTTTATTGCCAATGAATGAACCTAGCCAATGAATGATGCTTTTGTAAAAGTAAGTACAAATGTTAATATACAATTAGACACTCTTACAAATCCTAAACTGACAAAGGTTATGGGGAAGTGTAGCAAATTATTTCTTCAATTAGTTCTTCTATGCATTTCAGAAGTAAGTTACTTATATCATATAAATACATACATGAGTAATTATTATGCTATGTACAGATAAATTTCAATACTCAAGGTTTTATGATGGTCTTGTTATGTTTGCTTTCTTAATGTAATTCGCCCAAAAGCAATTGAAGCCTCAATCCTACAGTTAATTCATACAAAAACCTCTATAGAGAGAATGAGATATACTAATTATGGTGAGGTATGAGGTAGTTTGCTTTTCATTTTCTCGATGATCCAAAATGCTCTGTAAAAAATTCATCCACTTAAATGCAACATAATGATCCCTTGAATAACTAATTTCAAAGCATTCAATAATTGATTTAGAATTTCTCTTTCAGGCCATATTACAAGGGTTATTCAAAAAGTAAGTAATACTCTTTGGCCAATAAGACCCCCATAAGCTATATTTGTGTAATGACAATAAAAAAGTCAAATTAATTTAGAGTTCTACCATCATCAATATTTTCTATAATATGTCCAAGATTCTCTTGGAGAGAGAAAAATTCAATTTCAAGGTCACTGAAAATTTCCAGGTCATTCTCAAGGTCACCAAAATTTTCGTTTACATTTTGGACTTCTTTTTATTTCTATCAGAAACAAGTGTTTTGGACTTTGAATTTCTCAGCATGTTGTCAAGTTAGACTTGGAGAAATATTTCAAGATGTTGTACTTGAACTTTCTACTCTGCATTTGGAGCTGGAAAAAATTGTACAATTGCATAAATAAATACTTTATTAAAATCATTCTTGCTATTTTCAATGCAATCTTAAATAAACATAATAACATTCAAATATTTTCTTAACTCAAACTCTTCAATACAATCAAACTTGAATGAAAATTAAGTTAACATTATAACAAATCAACATTAACATTCAAACTGTTACTCCACTGAAAATAAATTCAAGTTTGCATTGACTGAGCAGCTTATGAAGATTTGAAGACTTTAAAGACAAAGGAATTTGATTGCAAAGCATTTTTAAACTTGAATAATAAAACCTAAGCATTTCACTAATTGTATAAATGCAAATTTGATAATAAAACACTTATTAAAGCCTCTATCAAAAAGACAAAGAGGCATACCTATACATTTGAATTACTTGAAAATAAATCAGCATGTTTTTCCACGAAAAGTCGAACTGAAATTTGGTCTTCTAATAATTTCAGATACTTAATCCTCACTGAAGCTAGCTAAATAAATACTTCATGCTCTTTTCAATTCAATCTTAAATAAACATGAGGATATTCAAATATTTTTCTCAACTCGAACGCTTCAATCGAACTTGCATAAAATTAAATGAACATTATGACAAATCAACAAACATTCAAATTATTACTTGACTGAAAATAAATTTAAGTTTGCACTGTCTGATCAGTATACAAAAAGATATCTTTAATGACAAAGCAATTTGATTGCAAAGCACTTTTAAAGTTGAATAATAAAACATCTTAAGCATTTAAATTTGCATAGACAAATTTCACTAAAGGTATAAATAAATATTTCATAATAAAACACTTGTTGAAATCTCTATCAAAATGGTAAACTAGGATACCTCTATATTTGAGTTAATAACTTGAAAATAAATCAGCATGTTCTTCCATGAGAAGTCTAACATGTAACTTTGGTCTTCTGATACTTGATCTTCATCGAAGTTAGCTGGATTGGCTGCTCTTCACATGGTTTTGGTCTGTCCTATGTATAACAAATTACAAAATCGATTAATACTCAATTTTACATGACAGGAAAGGTTAAAGTAGATTAATCATGAATAAAAGATTGACTTAATAGTATAAAATGCAGTAAGAGATCCTCAGAACATAAGTTATTTCAGTTGTTTCATTCAGACTTCCAAGATTTCTTTTATCCAGTCAAATAATTAAATTGTTGATTACTTTTACTATTTAAACTATCATGTCCTCACTCTATGCTGAAATCCCAAACACATTGTCCCTGTAAACCCATTTAAATTGTTATTTAATGTATTAGCTCTTGTTGCTTTCAAGTATTCTACATGATCAAAATCTTAACTAAAGCAGGCATAGTAATAAGAGCTTTGATAATACTTCAAATCCTCACTCAATTACTTCCATTACTTTTAATAATTTAGTTTCCATTACTTCTGCACCAAGAAACATGCAAGAACATGCCTATCTTTGTTTATCCTGTTAAAATATCAAGCAACAAGTATATCACTAAACAACATACTACTCTATCATGATTCTGAGTAATGAATAACCCACTTTAAATCCAATCAGAATAAAATCTCTATTTCTAACAATGTTGCACAGTGCTAGATATTTGTTAAATACCTAGTAAATGGCAAAAAGCTTATTTGCTCTTCAATTTAATCTTTCACTGCCCTCAACACAGAAGAATAGCACTCAAATCTTCCTATTATTTACCGTAAAACCCACATAAACTCAACTTAGCACCACACTACAGCTCCGTTTTGGTATCAAAATTTAATGACCATAATTAGTTAATATCTCTTTATTCAATAACTTAACATATAGAAATGTAGAAATTTACAGCAATTTCATCACAAAACCCATCAACACTTTGAATAAAAACCAATGAATAACAAAAATAAGAACATTAAAAACATCTTCCAAATGGTTATTAATTGATTATCTAGATAAAAGATTCATCAAAGTCTGTAATTTTTAACTCTAAACTTTCCATCAAATAATTAAGTAACTTTTAATTAAATAACAGATGCCCTCTAAATTTATTTGACTGCAACGCTTGAACTCAATGGACAGAATCAATTGAAGCACTCATATTTTAGATAAATTCTAAGGTTTGGATGCAACTATGAAATAACACAACAGTAACTGAAAGGATAATTCTTCCTAACAATAATATTCCTCCCTGAGATTTAGACAGAAAATAATTAGTAAATCACGAACTTATATTGTGAAAAAAATATCGTAGAAAATGCAATTTAAGCATACAAAGAGGGAAAATTTGAACTCCATGAAGAGTATTCAAGAAGCATTAAGTTCTGCTATATATGATAAGAGAATAAGAAAATATAAAATATACATTATGATCTACAAGTATTAATATCCCCAAGGTCATTTATTTATTTAGCAACAGTTGCATTAACCTTGTGACTTAAATAATCAATTGTGCTGAGTAAAATGTTGACATTTAGAGATCAACACCAAGCCGTTGAGTATGTAACTGTTTAAAAAATACATAAGATACAAGAAAAATTTTCTTGGAAAAGTAAATCATTACAAATCACATAAAATATGAATTTCAGGGAAATACGAAAAAATACGAAATACTGCAAAAGCTTTCTGAGTTCCCAAGGTCATCTGTTTCACTAATATTCCAACATAAATCACATTACTTTTTAAAACTGCTTGCTTTCATTGAGATTTGAAGAATTTGGCATTCCATGTTGAAACATTTAGCAAAACTTGATTAAATCTCTTTCTGTTATGCTAATACAAGAAAACTGTCAAAATTTAGCTAGCAATACAAAAATGCAGAAAGATTTAAATAAACTCCTTAAGAAATATTCCCAGGAGTTCCTTTGTAAAATATGGTTAATTTTGACTAAAATAAGTTATATGTGATAAAATTTCCCAGAAACTAAGCATCCTTAGACTTGTTGTAAGAATATGAAAATATATACATTCCGTCATCTGTAACTCTGTACTAGAAATTGTTCACAAAAGTTAACAACTTTGGCTTCTTGAAGTGAAATAATTTCTTTGAAAAATGTATCCTTAGGAATTAAAATAAATTGAATTTTGAATAACTTGAATCAAAAAAGGCAATCATAAGGTTAAAAAATTTTGGACTCAAATTAATAAGCAGAAAATCATGAAAAGGAATGAGATTTCTCAATCAAATAAAGTTTTCTCTCGTAAAACAACTGAACGTTCTCCTTATCACTTTCCAAGAAGTTCCCTTCCATAGTACGTGAATGACAAAATAATTAATAATATATAACTGTAACAGTCTTTATGAAGCACAAAGGATTATTAGAACAGAAGATACTATAGTGGAATAGGATTCCACTATAGTATCCCTTGATAATCATGGCTTTTATTTCAAGTGCCCAAACAGTGTTTCAAAATATGGACAGAAGAATAATGTTGAGGAGAAGAAAGACTTAACTAGACAAAAATGAAGCTGAACTAATGAACTAGAGACTAACAAACACGCAAAAAAATTTGTCTAAAGACAAAATATTCGAAATTGCCATTCAAAGGTAATAAATGTACCTATTATGAATAGTTAAAAACAAGAACTGTTAACATTATCAGATTAATATAGTTAATAGGATTAAACTACATCTGCCACAAAAATGTGACTAGATACCTTGCATACTATGAATGAAAGAGTTCAGTGACATTAAACTGAAAAAAAGGAAAATGTGCTGAAAATTTAAATGCATGACGTTCAGAAAAATAAGCTATTATGGAAGAAGCATAACTGCCATAGCAGAGGATGAAAATATAAGTTGAAATTAGCCTTGAATTGAGAACTGAACCACTGAAGTAGAAGAAACGTTCAACAAGGTTGAACAGAATTAACCCCACTAATTACATTCCTATTTTCTCTATAAGAATCTACGAAGAGATCAAATAAGTCAAAGATGAGAACTTGACTGACCCTAGCATCTTTCTGCACAAAATTCTGATTGTAAGGATGGCACCATTTGCATAATGCATTTCATAAGATTTTAGAGCATGATTTCATTACAGGAAAATGTTACAAAGAAATATAGGAACTATTTGTTCGCAAAAATATTTACTCACCAACAGCGAAGGTTTGTTGTAGAACATCTTAGTACGCAGCAAACTGGGCCTGCCGCATCAATAACTTCACTTGCACTATACACCACTGATTCACCACACCACTGGGTCGTCTTACTTCCAGATGTTATCGACGTAGGTTATTTAAAAAGCCTTAACACCTTCACAGCCCTTAGGAATCCATCCTCTTTCCCCAACAAAAACACTACAAATGAGTCTTCATTTGCTAAGGAAAGCACGAGAAGGGCAACGGCTCGATGATACCAAAATCTTCAAGCTCTGCATGACTCTTTGTCTCCGAAAGGTTTCCTTATCTGGAAGCCAACAGTGGGATGAATAATGATGAATACCTTCCCTCTTCACCAAGGTTCGCTGCGGAAATATAAAAATTTCAATTTCGTAATAATTAATTAAGGATAAACCACTTTGATATATATAAATAAAATTAAACTTGCATTAGTTGTCAGTTACTGAACATGTGTTAACCAGAATTGATCCAGTCGAAAGAATAGGCCAATCACATCTATCATTACAATATTAGAAAACGAATAAATTTACTCGTCTGAAAGTCCATTGAGAATTAAATCAAAAAGTAAAATCAACTGAAACATTTCTTGATAAACTCCAAAGTTTCGAATAAAATATCACATATCGCTGTCTCATTTGACAGAACATACCTAGTATGTTGAAAATGCTCAAATTATACTCAAATGCCTTCAACCATTGAAATGATTTTGTTAAGAAAATCATTTTCGATCTTTACTGGGGACATGGCATTTATTCTGTTGAGAAATACTAAGAATTAAAATGTCAAAAAAGGGAAAGAGCGAGACAATCAAAGGAATAGGTAAGGTGTCTCTATAATAAAAATTTTCTCATCATTTCAGTTGTGAATCCTCGAAAATCTCCAAAAAATCAAGGAAACTTTAATTCTATAGTTATCCTGAAATATCTAGAAAGCAAACACACTTCTAATGTAAAGAAGAAATCAACAATCCATGAGGTATCACGTGCCTTACAAGACCGAACTCGACCAGCTTTCACGAGATTCTGACTCAAAACGCGCCGCACAAATCTCGGTGTAAGACAGTATCGCAGCGATAAATGCGTCTCTTACCGGGAAATACGAAGTTAATTTTCTAAAACCAATTCGCATAAAGACCCTTTCATCACATTAAAGCCTGATTCAATACATGTGATTTTTACTTTCTCATATTCTCATTTGAAATACATCTACATATTAGGTCATATATGACTTTTGGAAATTTTAATCAATTTCGAATTTCGCTAGACGAGAAAAAGCTAGACAACAATAATCACAACTTAAGTTGGGACAATTGTTTCATTGAAATGCTTTAACCCTTTTGAGAGGCAGTATTCTGTTAAAAACTTCTCCAGACATGGATTAACTTTCTTGCTCTGATGGTGCCAGATATAGAATTGAACCCTTCTCAGCTGGGCTCTGTACCCTTTCCTAAGCCACTGCAATTGTCTCTAGGTAATTCACCAACCCTTTCGTAGTATGGGACCATAGTAAACTAAATGATATTGCAGTCGTTTTCCCAAAGAGTTATATTCAAATTCAAATTTATTAAGCCAAGGACTACAAAATATAGTATAGGCATTGTCAAATCAAACAGGAAACACAAAAGTATAATCACAATTAAAAAAAAATCACAATTATACAAAAAATACATAAAAAAGTTATCAAAGGAAATGTAAAAGGAGGGAAAGGTTACTGAGACAAATTAGGTACTCATAAGATAGAAATTTAAGTATAAGAAAGTAAAGTAAGATTACCAGTTATCACCAAGATATTCTTGGATACAGTAAAAGGCCTTTTGAGTAAATATCATTATTTTGACGGGTATAATGAGTATGGATGTTGGAGTTGAAAGGAAAAAGATGAAGATTATTTTTTGCAAATATGGCACAAGAAAGGATATAAATACAGGGAAGAGTGAGAAACTTTAAATGTTGAAAAAGTGGACGTCCAGGAGTTCTGTTTGAAACATTTAGAAGA
The DNA here is from genome assembly GCA_036926295.1 of Pachydiplax longipennis. Taxonomy (NCBI): domain Eukaryota; kingdom Metazoa; phylum Arthropoda; class Insecta; order Odonata; family Libellulidae; genus Pachydiplax; species Pachydiplax longipennis. Next base: position 36,261,609 of record JAVFKF010000009.1, on the reverse strand, counting down.
GCTTTTATGGCTCTCTCTTTTGTGCAGAGAAGGCTTTGATGGCAAACTAAATGATATTGCAGTCGTTTTCCCAAAGAGTTATATATAGCTATAATTATATAGTTATAATTAACTATATTACCTTGGAAATTAAAATCTTATATTTTCTGATTATGTACAATTTTTAAGCTATATTCTACCCTTAATATTAGGGTATTTACTGTGCTTCTATAATGGCAGTGATGTACTTCGAAATGTCTTAATATTAACAGTAAAGTTTTGTTCAAAATTTGTACAAAATAAAAAAAATACAAGAGTTTTATTTCCAAATTGATATTAGCAATTAATGCTATAAATAACTCTTTGGTAAAACACCTGTAATAAGATTTAGCTTGCCACAGCCCAATGCCCCAAAAGATTAGGTGAAATACCCCAGGGAGTGAGTTCTTCTGCTTAGTGCAGAAAGAAAGGTCAGAAATCACCTAGAAAAGGATAAGAAAAGTTAGAATTATACACCCCAATTCTCTACATCTATATCCAACCCACCAAATACCTGCATAATCCATAGATGACAGTTGTATGTTTGCGTAGGAAAATCTCTGTCACCTATAGATGACAACAGTCACAAAAGTGTTAAAGGCTGACTGATCTCAACACGAGGAGAAGATTTTCTTTCTATGTTTTAGTTTCTAATGCAAAACTTAATAGTAACATGAACAATTTTTTGTCTATCAAATTAGGTGGAGGATTGGCTATAATGGGGACAGGAAAAATCTGTCTTATCAGGCAATCGGCAGTGCCAATAGCCTAATAAAGCCTAGATAAAGGAAACCGAAGTCAGAGAAAATCACATATAAAGCGAGATAGAATCTTAAATAGGAATCTTTTAAATGGTTTTTTGTATATGGCTGCAATTCAATCTGCCTGTTATACAAAACAGAATTTCAGCCATAAATTTTAGCAAAAAGTATAAGTAAATACACTGCTTAAGGGGAAACTACCAGATGAACCAAAGCATGTATGAGGTTGTGAGATTATCGGTTAACATTTTTTTTAAATTCGTTTTTAGCAAGTAAATTGAGGTCTTTTGTGAATTCGTTTTTAAATGGAATTAGCTATAAGTCATAGGTTTCCGCCTAACATAATTATCATTGGTTTTCGATAAATATTTGAAAAAACTTTGTGATTTTAAGAGAGAAAAATAATCGAGAGAATTAATCGAAAAACACGTTTTCATCAAATCTCGAGGAAAACCTCTTTCCTATCGTATACTTTTAATATAATTGTGATCCCTTATCTACTGAATTTGTCATTGACAATATGCTTTTGTCATGTATAAAATTTATCATTCTTTTTTCTACTGCTTTCAATTCGCACTCCTTTCTTACAACGGGATAATGTCTTGTAGGACGGAATAACACTCACTTACATTAGCGAGAATTGGTAAAGGCTTCGACTCTTCTGTAAATGTGTGAGAGTGGTTGAAAAGTAGGGACCAGTGTGAACGCACAAATTTCTCTCATAATTTTACGTAATAATCACCGGTGTGTGTATATTTTATTCGATGTCAGTAACCCCCGTATGAAATGCATGGGAGAAATTTATGGAAATTAATTTCACGCACTTCTCGGCGTGATAGAAATATGAAATTTAAGAATTGGTTAGTGGATGAATGACCTAACACATATCGATTTTCCTACCAATGGTATCCTTGGTTCGAGTCTGGACGACTTGGAATTGCTCTAATAAGAAATGACCGTAAAGTTGATTTAGATCGATTTCAGATATTTTTTGCTGAATTAAATTAGAATGAACGGTCCTAGAACACAGCCTTGAATGCGAAGAATGAATGCGAAATAAGACAAATTTCTTTTTGCGGCGCCTATTTATGTCAGTTTTATTTCAAAATAATTGAAACTGTAATTATCGCTCAATAAAAGTTCAGAACTGTATATTATATGACCACCCTAAGCTTCTTATTTAAATTAATATTTTACTTCATATCTTTTTAGTTTTAGTGCTCTAATTCCTTCAATTAGAAATAGAAATTGGAAGTCAAGGTTTAAATCATTTACATCGAAGTAATCTTGAATACATCACTGAACATCTGAATAAACACTCTTATTATAATAACAATACCCTATAATATCATGTGAAAGCTATGATAATAAAAATAAGAATGTCTTCTTCTAAGTCCATGTTAATTATCCATAAGATTCTAGCAAAACAAAGGAAGAACAAGGATATGTATAAAATAAATGCAGAGACCGAGGATTTCCATATTTATTTAGAGATGAATAGGGCAGCTGAAGACAGAAACATCTGGTAGCATAGACAATGCATTCCCTTCAAAAATAAAGAAAAGCTAGCTCATCCATAATTGGAACAGATTGGTTGATACATTATTAAAAAAGGATATGAATTAAATAAGATCTTTATAAACCTTTATTTAATCAAATGTATTTATGCTCCATGAAAAAATTAACTTTCCTTAAAAAAACGCAATTTTCACTATAATTTCGAATTGTTGAGCTATTTGGTTAGGCCCAAGACGAACTTTGTCAGAGCCGTGCTTTTGCACAGTTATTGAGCCTAAAAGGCAACTTTTCCAACCTATTTCGTTCACACTACAATAAATGTTTGTTTTTCGATACCCCCTAACGTGTATTCATTTACGTATGACTTCGCCAGTGATATGTATATATAGGAAAGCCTGACCTTTCTTCACAATACAATACATTATTAATTTTGTCCCTTGATTCTCACCGGCGAATTCCAACGGAGCCTTTCCTTGTAATTTCAGAGAAATTCGATTTTTCACTGAAGTTGTCACTATAGGCGTGAATAGCTTAAGAATTGGGTGGCTATAATCTCACTACAATTTAATTTAGACATACTAAATGCTTACCTAAATGTTTGTAAGTATTTATAATATATAAAAAATACAATTTACGATCTCCGGATTGCTTGAAATCTTGTAAACGCGTTATAACATCTTTAACAGTTTTACTACGTAATATTTTAATATTTAAAAAGGCCGCGTTTTTCTCGAAATTCAATTCTAGTACGTTCCAATATCAGTGAATTTCGTTTGTCGTTTTTCCCATGGTTTTTACCTTTTGCATAAATGTTCTATGAAAACTATACATTTATTAGATTCTAAATAAACATTTGATCAGTCATTGTTTTTAATTTAATTATTACAATGTTCCTCGTCTGGTTATTTAGCCTATGATTCTGATTATTATTATAAAGTTACCGCTTGGGGGGCGTTGAGTACTGTTTTATGGATCCAAGGGGGCGGTGGCTCGAAAAAGTTTGGGAATCACTGGTCTATACTATATTTATCGGCGTCGCAAATTGTCACAGATCTTTATTTTAATTACTGTTCATAGAGCTTAGATGAATATAGTGTCATAAGTTAGCCCGTGTACATCGTGGTAGGTCATTGCTATTTTCCTCGCTTTACGTGAAAATTGACCGTAAAACAAAGTTCACCATTCTGTTGAATCAATAAATCAAATATACAACTGTGATCACTTAAGCAAATCATAATGAAGCTTAAAGTATGATTTATAACACGGCATTGATTTTTACCCGATGATTGTGCTCATTTGGGTTCAGTATTGGTTTAAAGCTGAATTTTGAGAAATATCAAAAACCGGCATTTTTTGTGAATTTTGACCCCTGTAGAATTTTAATACGTAGACATCAGCGCAAATAATATGGTTGTAAAGGCAGAATTTATTTTATAATGGCCAGTACTGAAGTCCGCACTCAGAAAAGGAATTTTAAAAAAAGGTTTTTTGACCAGGTGTTTTCGATTCTAGCCCACTGTGTTGCGTAGTATTCAAGATAGCTCTATATTTTCTTCATAGTTATGATAAAATTATGATAAAATACTCTGAGATATTCGGATATTTCATTTTTTCTGCCGTATGCGAACGAAATTTTACGCGCCGCGCCGCCGCTGATCAAAATCAAGACGGCGTCCATGCCTAAGAAAGAGCATTGCTGCGTTGCGAAGGGTCAACAGATATCGTAAGATATTTGGCCTGCCGAAGGAGATGAGTGTGCGGTTGGTTTGGAAAAGATTTGTATATTAGAGGAAGAACTAGCAAAGCAGACAGAATCCATGGCTGTAAGATAGGCGAAACAAAAATTTAATTTAAAGCAAAATTAAGTAAGAGGCGAATAAAATATTCTAAGAGCTACCTATTGTTTCCACCTGATGCTAAATAATGTGATGGTGGCACATAGGGACGTCCACCGACGCATGATGGCACATCCTTATTATCTCTATCTTTCAGCACACCTTTTTAATCGGTCATAAAATAATAATGAACAAATCTGAAGACAGAACGTATTGAACACCAAGTCCAATATCACAAAGCACATAATTGTCATTCATTGTACTAACAATAAGTACGCCAAAGTTTGTAGTAAAATTACTAATAAATATCGCTATCATCATGGTTTTTAGGATAGCGCGGATAAAGAATTTAGAGGATTTGGTTATGTTGAAACCTGAAATACAGAAGATTTTTCACTTCTGGCCAAGCTGAGAGCATTATGTTATTATCGCTAGCCAATAGGGCTATCGTGCTGATATCAAAGAAGAACTTACGTACGTTGGCCATTTATTGCAATATTCCGACAAAGGAAACTGCATCTGAATCATCCCTCACCCCCAGTCCTTCCGGAAAAGCCACATTCGGTCCATCTGCCAACGCTGGAAGGAGTCACGCCTTTTCCTCGTGACGTCAATGAAGGGATAAGGCTCTTCTGAGAATCCACAGTTGAAGCAGAGTGGTCTAAGACAGAGGAGAGTCGAGGTTGCTGTTGGAAACACGAGGAAGGTAAGAGTCCATCCTTTCCCATATAATGGAAATTTTCTTGTGCTATAAAACGAAAAGAGAGGTTTCGTGGATCTTTAATCTTATGTAATGACTGGTGAATTCCAACGTCGCAAACGACGGGACTAAATTCAACTTATAAGTGATGGTCTTTCATGATTTTCAAAAAATAGAAATAATCACTCAAAATTTAAAATTACCATCACGCTAAATTTAATTACATTGATACTGATGATGTAGTTATTAACGGAAATTTACGCGTTAAAGAGATACATGGCGGCAAACTCGAACAATTTTCACAGAAATGGGCAGTCACGGATTTTTCGGATAAACGTTCAAGTTTTTTGTGGAGGGTTTAAATCATTCGCATCAGAGTAACCTTCCAAGTTCAAGCTGCGTATCAAAAAATTTATCAGGTAATTCTTTCGATCTATAACTGATAAGGTTCTTTCACTTTCCTGATGCAGCACCCTTTGCACTTCCTTTGGGTTAGCAATGAAAATGGAAAGGGTTTTTGATTTTAAAGTAAATCTTTAGATTAAATTAAATACGGTTTTTAAATACGGTAAAATACTTTTATTGGCTTCCTCTTTATACGCAATCGCTTTTAAGACGCCATTCTGAGATGCTACCCAGTTTAAGTTGAATACGCGGTTTTCTTCCAGTCCCTTAAACATGAAACACATGGTATAAATACAGCTTAATGGGCGGTGACCACGTCTTAATTGGGTTGCGTAAAATTTAAAATTTTGTGGTTACCAGCAACCAGTCTCCTTGAGTAACTGTAGAACTTTGAAGTTCTCCTTGTGAATAGCATGTATAATGTGTTCTCGGGTTAACATCCGGGTAATTCGAGGTGCCATTAAGTCGTCATGTGACCATAAAGTCGCCAACGTTTCGATGGCCATCTTCCTCAGGGCTGCTGAGTTCTGAGGAAGTCCTAAAACGAATTCATGGTCACCTCAGTTTATCTGGGGGTTAACCCGATAAAATTTATGCAAGCACGAGTAATGAACTCGGCTTTATTCAGAGTATATAGGAAAGATAGGACAGTATGAAATGAAAGGGACAGGATAGCCGAAATGTTTTGGCAAGGAAAAGCATCGGAAAAATTTGGAAATTGAGAAATACGTTTTTACAAGTAATGCGACCTTTTTTGCTTTTGATTCTTCTAATCTACTTTCGTACGAATGTATACGGTCAATGTATGCCCACATGGAATGTATGTGGAAGGAAAGACAATATTTCATGAAAAGAAAAGCATAGGTAAGCTCTCAAAACCAAAATTCGGCAACGCATACTTACAGATAATCTAACCGTCTATATAACGTAATGGGTTAAAATAGAATTCGTTAATAAAATTTCAGATTATGAATGTTTTCGCTAGCAAGAAACGAAGAATTATGCTGTCAACTTGATTTCTAAGGCAACAATTTATACTTCAACATTACAACGGATATAATAGTTGAAATTTTCAGAGAAACACAATCGGGTCCTTTTTCATTTACAGTACATAACACCACCTTGTCAGTTAAGAGCGGTTATTTTATCGTTGATTATTCGGAAGGATCAGACGTACGCGATAATAGTTGTTAATTTATTATGTATAATATAGTAAATCTTAAATATTTATTTCTATCATATTTTGACGGGCTAATTCTCTAGTTTATATAATTATTACTGCAAAACATCTTTCTTATACAGTCCTTTTTTAGCTTCTTTTGCTTACAATGAATTGATAAACACGAGCTTCCGTTGCTCGCATAAACAACACCACTGGAAGCTTGTGTTTCGTGGGTGATAGTATAAACTGCTTGGAATGTTAGCTTTAGTGACGCATTTATTTTCAGTGACCTCATGGTCTATCTATAGAGTGGGCTACGGAGTCAGTTTAGATCCTTCTGCGAAATATCGAGTAGACAATCTGTGAATAACAATCCCTTAAGTGGCCGGCCTCTTTCATACGAAACACACGGTCCCTTCCACAGGATATCGGACAGAAATTGACCCTTATTTCTTAAAGGTGTGAAATTTTTTATACTTTTATGATACAACATTCGAAGTTCAGAGATCAGAAAAAATTTTTTGCAATGTTATTAATATTTAAAATTTTGCGAAGATCGGCGAACATGGATCATTTCGAAGAGCTATAGCTTTTTAATAAAACCTGCTATAGGAATTATTCTTTCAGTTTAGGGTAGTGATTGAATGCATCTTTAAAAGTTTATCACTGAATGAGTCACATATAGTTTATAACATCGTTTAAATTAGCAACAAATTATTTAATGAAACATTTAACCACGATGCACAATGGGCTAAATTCGAAAAATCTGGCCAAGGATCCAAAAATGGATCTTTTGAGTGCAGGTATTGAAACTTCGCATAATTATTACAAAATGATTGAATTTTATGTTCCCGTTTGTCGTTTTTCGATATCTTTACGCGTTAAAAAGATACATGGCGTGAAACTCGAACAATTTTCACATAAATGGGCAGTCACGGGTTTTTCGGATAAACGTTCAAGTTTGCGTTTTTGTGGAGGGTTTAAATAGATCATTCACATCAGAGCAACCTTCCAAGTTCAAGCTTCGTATCAAAAAATTTATCAGGTAATTCTTTCGATCTATAACTGATTTAGTTTCTTTCACTTTCCTAATTTTCCTGATTCAGCACCAATCGACTAATTCCAGATACACGCATCATACAAAAGACGAATCTGCGTTTAGACATACGTTTTGTAAGCACTTGTTGGAAAGGCTCTGTGTTGAAAAATGAAAATAAAGACAACCGTAGGTAAATGATGAATCTAATTCACTAATTCGGTAAAGCAATTTCTAACGTGAGCATATAAGATTCCTATCAAATGCACACAAAATTTCACAGCACTTCTAAAAATATTATTTACCCTCTTTTAGAGGTATATATTCTTTATTTTAATAATATATCATTATCTTAAGTGGTAAATCACCTCAAGATACACATACGACTCTCCAAACTGGCGTTATATCTCGTTGAACGATGAAACATACCGCTGCAATAACACAGACGAGCACAGAAAAAAGAAAAAACTTTCCGTCTTTATAGATGGACTAAAACTGAAAATACAAAAATGTATTTCCTTTTCCTAACAATGCAAAAAACACGTGTGGAATAACCCTAGCCAATGAGCGGATGCGCAAGTGATTGCGTAGCGCGGGAGTGCCATAAACCGTACTTAACTCCAAACCTGTGACGCAAGGGAAGGTAAAAATTTGTGATGAAGATGAAAAGATGTGAAGATTTCTCAAAGTAAATTCTGTCAACCATATTTTCCACCAATATCGAGGATGAAAACATCGCTACAAGTATTTTCACTGTTAAAATTAAAATGAAGACGCATTTTACCTGAATGTTGTTTAACTTTCCTTAATTCCACGTCCGTTGTGTAAAGTAGAAGTATCTAATTCCTCTCTTGAACTACTTCTCATATGTTTAAAGGATTTAACATGAAAGAGACCAATCGTTAGACTTCATATCACCAAAAAGACAGCGAAACTGCTTTCGGAGATTAGAGAAACACCTTTTTCCTACGCAAGAGAAGTGATTCCCCCAAAAATTTTTAAAGAAACCCCTGTAAATCCAGGAAAGATAAATAACTATCTTATGAAATTATCAATTATATATATAGTTTATTATCATTAGGTCCATTAGTAAGTAAGAAGAAATAAATTAGGAAATGAAAAACAAAGAAGATAAAAATGTATAGTAGGAAACCACACGTTATTTCATTTTTAGTGACAGATATCTATATTTACACATCCATTAGCGAAACTTTATGAGAAAATACAAATAATAACTCGATTTTTTGATGGAATGGTGCGTTCTTCATTTGTTGGTCTATTTCTAGCAGGAAGCGGAAAACTTTTTCTTAAGAATAGTGTGTGTTTTATATGTTCTGATGAAGCTTGCTGGGAGAAAAGCGCTGGTCTTCAAAAATAAATATTTAAAAATAATATGTACATGGATTTAGTAAATCAAATGGTGTATGAATTTTGTGTAACTCCTATCATTGCTACTCTTAGGGATGACAGTATAAATAGCTTGATGTATTGGAAGGTTGGAAGCAAGACGCACCATGTCCTGAGTAATCACCCATAGTCCGGAGCAGTTCTGACTTCTACAATAACCACAGCAAATTGCCCCCAGAAGACACAGGCTGCTTGCTCTTCACTTACCATCTGGTAAGAGTTATCTATTTCTATTATCACTTTATGTGAAGGTCAATATTTATATGAAATTATTAATGAAACTTTGTCGTCATCTTTGGAAATTTTAAAATTTAATTCAACTGGTAAAAGTTGTGAAATTTTTATTCAATTGTTTCTTTATATATTTCATATAATAACTGTTTGTGCATTTACTTGATCTTACTGTAAATTTTGTCATTTCACTTGTAGATGTGCCTTAACCATTAATGAATCATTAAAGCATTTTAAAAGAAGCTGCAAGTTCGAAAATTTTTAGCCTATTCATACACCCTTGACACTTAAACTAATTTAAAGAAAGTTTGAGTTTTACAATTTCAATTTTCAAATTTCAAACCAATGCTTGAGTGATAGCATAGCCTTCTCTGATTCTTTTATGAGAACTTTGAAACAAATTACTTGTAAGTAATATGAAAACAAGAAATTTCATTCAAATTGAGGTTCTAAAGTGTGCATATGGTTTGTATTACATTAGAAAAATGTCTGCATAAACTCATATGAGAAATATGACTTGTTTATTAGATCCTAGCAAATTGCCCTGATTTAAATTTAACTTATAATAAATGGACAGTTAATATTACATACATCTGATTAATCATAAAAGAGATTGATTGCTCTTCTCATAAATATCTATCAAATGACAGAAAATGAGCTATAAATATAATACGAACAAAAGATGACTCAAAAAATGACTCAAAAAATTTTATTGAATCCAATTTATTAAAAAAAATTAGAATCACTTGCACTTGATACAAATAATCTTCCTTGTTTATATAAGTAGTTCATGTTTAACAATTACTTGACTCACTGAGGTGTTGTACATCCCAAGCCCACCCCATTATGTAAATTTGATTGAAATACTGTCATTTTCTATTATTGACATTTTACTTTCCGTTCTCTAATCAAAATCATATGAATATTACATTTAAACTGTATAAAATTTCCCAATTTTGATAATAACATAATTTTCACTTTTTCATGAAATTACTTTCTTTCCAGAATTAATCCCATTTCTGGATAGTTCAGCAATATACCATTTTTTTCTGGAGTTACTATATATTGAGCAAACTAAGTTATATATTTATCCATTTAAATGAAAATGTTAAGAAGTTATGTTTTTTTGTAGAAACAGTAATTTCTTCATTTTCTCCAATATTTGAATTTTTTAAAGGTACTTAATTTTATTTAAGTTATATTACCCATATAACTTCAAATAGTCATGTTTTGGGAAGATACTATATAATTTTTTTCAAATAAAAGTAGTCAATAGATGATTTGTTATATCAACTTTTGTCGTTATAGTGCAATCCACCCCAGTGTGTGAAGTACTTCACAGAAGTGTGTCACGTAAGGGTGAATATCTTACAAAATTTTTTGTTTTAATTTTTCACTGGATGCAGACTGAGTGTTTACATTCTAAATGAATCAAATCAATTGTTCGAAGCGAATGATTAATCTTGCATTTGTGGCCAAACTTTTACTTGAGAATCCTTATAGCTCTGCATTATTCATTTTTGATGGATGTAAAGATAACATAATGCTTTTTCCCCTGTTCTGTGGTCCTTTATTTTCTCTGTTCCTTTGATAGGATTTTTGAGAGATTTTTTTGTAACCCATGTCTTTTCTTAGCTTTGCTTATTCTGTCATCTAGGTCTCTTTTGTTGATTATTCTCTTCATCAGTATCTTATCTCTCTGCCAGGCAATGTAACCTTCCACTTCCATTCTTCCTTCTTGAATGTATAAAAGATTGAAACACTTCAATAGATCCATTTGATTTTTCACTCTCTAAAAACAATCGAAGAAATTCAATCAGTAAGAATAGATTGAAAATTCAAAAAGCTTTATTCAAATTATTCTATGGAAAATAGCTATTTAAGAGTTTAAAATTGAGAGGTATGGAGATATTGCAGTATCAGTAGTATAATACCAATCCAGTAATAATTGAAAATAAATTTATAAATAGGAATTACATCATTTATGATTATAATAACAAAATATTGTTCCTATAAAGATTGGATAGCCATCTTATTAAATGTATTTGTTTTTCAATCTTAATCAGTTGTACAATATTTTTTAAAATTTTGAATGATGAAAGAATTTGTAAGCAAATACCTGAAACAGGGTCATTTTCTGAGCATGCACAGTTTTTCCAATTGCATTCTCATTGAGATATTCAATATATTTTCCCTCTTAGCCTTCTTTACAAATGCTGAAAATGACTATTTTAAAAAATATTACTAATTGAACAATAACATGAAAGACATGGCAAATTGACATGAATAAGGCATTAATGGACCGCCCAAGCAAAACAACAAGCCCACAAATGCAAGTTATTTTTATCAAAATAACATAGTTGAATAACTATGAGATTGTATCATTCAATTGATTGTCTCATCTCTAGTTTTATTCATTCAAACATCTCTTCATACTTACATAGTAATTGAAATATTCATATATCCAATACAATCAAATATATCCAATAAACTCCATCATTGGGTGATTTTGTAAGTTTGCTTAATGTTTTTCACATTACATAGTATGAGTATTGTATAAAAAGTAATTTTCCTTGGATGGAGAGAATAAAGTCTCTATTTATAAATCATAAAACAATTAATTATTTATTGTCATATCTGCTCTATTTCTAAACATATCCTCCTTTTTCTATGGATTTTATATGTATAAGTAACAGTTTTTTAATCTAACCCCATGCCATTCTCCTGTCATGTTCATTGCCAGGAATAGGGAATAGGTCAAAGCTGAAGCATTTATAAAGTGCTATGTGCTCATGAGCAGCATCATTCAAATCAACTTGAAGACTTTGCCAGCTATTAAACTTATCATGACAAGAGCTTTGTCCTATCTTAATGAACAATGTACACCTTTGACAAACCATTTCTACTAATATGGCACCTTCATCAATAACTGAGGATATCTGTTGATGAATTTCCACTTCTTTTCCGTTTTTTCAGTCAAAATACTAACAAATCAACGAACCATTAACATCCAGTGAGTCTAGTGATCCTCAATGTTACTCAGTACTATCACAACCAATGTATGTACAGACACTCCATATGAGTGGCTCCCTTCTACCTAAATTCTGTGCCAAGCAGAAAATAGGGAGACCTACTTTTTGGATACCCCTCTTATTTTACTTATATTGGAGTTATAACGGATTGCATTCAATATACACTTGTCAAATATATTCATGTATCAATTATCAGTTAAATGGAATGGAAATTGTTCAGATCCTTTTTATAGTTAGCGATTTTCTCAATCTCTTAGGCAAGAAATTGGGAAGGACATGGCTGCCATGGATGGCGAGCAATGGAGGGAATTGCATCAGGCTATTGTGGCTGGAGATTTGCATTTGGTGAGAGATCTGCTTCAAGTTCCAGCAGATGGGCAGTGCTTCTCCTATGATGGGGAATCAGCTCTGTCCAAGGCATTTTCTTGTCAGCAGTATGACATAGCCTCACTTTTAATACATAAAGGGGCAAAGTTGCATGATCTGGAGGAGGATCGTTATGATGATGAAATAGATCTGACTCGCTTAAATTTCCTCCTACTGGAATACAATAAGAAATCAAGGAAATCTTGTGTTTACCAATTAATATGCTGTAGCCAATCTCCACAAGGCTTGGATGGGGAGTATCTGAATGCAGTAACGACCATGTATGAAGATTTTTACAAATCCGAAATTACAAAATCGTTAATGATGGTGTTAGAGAGTAAACCTTTGGATATTGTATTTGATTTTGAATCAGAATTAGTAAATAGAATGTATCGTCTCTATCTAGGTGAGTCTGAGATATTTGGATTGACTACAATTAATTATAAGCAGATTTTTATAGGAGCCAAGAAATTACTGTCTATCAATTCTGAAGAGAGAAAAGAGGTATATGCTGTGGTGGCAGAGGAACTATGCCACTTAGCTATGGTAATTCTCTTTGATAACTATGCAAAGCCATACACCCAAGATAATTCTGAGTTGAGGCTTGAATTCCAGAATATTACAGAAGCTGTGCATAATTTATTAAAAGTTGCATCTGTTAAATCTGTTATTAAGGATGTTTTTAAAAAATATGCAGATCACTTTTGGGAAAGTGAATTAATAGCTCGTGTTCCTGTTATTATTGGAAAATATGGAGAAGAATGTGGAAGGATGATTTTAATGGAATATCCTGAACTGTTAAGACTTCTTCACTTCTATGAAAAAAATGTCCTTCCCCATTGTAAACTGTACACAGACCCTTCATTAAACACTAAGGCTCATCGCATGATGGAAGAAATAGTGAAAAAGTATGATTTTCTTTCAATTAAAGAAAGACTAGTACAGCCAGTGAAGGAGGATTTACCCTCCTTCAGGGAGTATTTGATCAATATTGATGGTATATCTGTAATAAACACAAACTGCCCAAAATTATGTATATTACAGGTTTATCATGAACTGAAAAGAGAATTTAGAGACCTGTTAGACCAGAAATGCCTTTTCTTCAATAGAAAGATCTTTGAAAATAAGATAGATGAAATACTTAATGCATTAAAAGGTAGCATTTGGAAGTACTTGATACTTATGCTGGATGAGAAAGAACTCAATTTGAGGAGATACAAAGTTGAATACATCGATCCTTTTAATGAATTCATTACCAAGGGCATGAAATTTATAGTTATCACAGCTAATCAGTACCTTGGTCAGAATTTTCAATATAAGTTTGTAAATTATAATTGGAATGATTTAACCTATGAATACAAAGAAAATCTGTGCATAATTAAATATCGTCTTAAAGGAGAAGTAAAAAGTATTTTTGTTCCAAAGAGTTATTTCTCAGAGTATTTCAGTGAAGAAGATTTCATAAGGATAATCAGTGGGGAAATATTTGAAGTTGGTGATGGTACTGGACTATATTCTCAGGGATACATCCCTGAGATTTACGTTAAAAGAGAGTTTATGGCAATGGCTGTTGACAAGGCAATTTTTAGTAATCTCCCTGACGATGTAAATATTTTTATACCTGACCTGAAAATGAGTGATTTCCATGAGTTGTCAATCAATGAAAGTCAGGTTCAGTGTCTCAGGGGATCTGATGATAGGATCCAGAGAGAAAAATCAATATTTATTGTGGATGAGGAAACATTGATTCATTTTGAAGCTTTTAGAAGAAAAATCTCATGGAAAAAACACATTTGGCTGCACTATGACAAGGTAGTGAAGGAACTTTATCTGAGGGATGCAGATTCCTCAGATGACTTTTTGAAGCAGTATATGAAGCCAATCTTCAAGGAAAAAGACATGATTAACTTGATGAGAAGAAATCGGATCACTATCATCTCTGATAATGCTGGATGTGGTAAGTCAACTGTTGTGTCTAGTCTCATCAGAGGTATTAAGGAAGAAGAGGATTATTCTTCATTAATATGGAGAATTGATTTGAATAAATTTGCTAGAGGTGATAGTGACCCAGTCTCCTTGGCCCACATTGAGGAAAATAGTGAGGGGAGTGAGGAGGTATTGGATCATTTTTTATTCATGATAGGGTTGCAGAATGGCTTAGGAAAACTCTTCTTTGAGAAAAAGAGTCGAGAGCATGGTTGCTTCATATTTTTTGATGGTTTTGATGAGCTACCACTGAAATATAAAGACAAAACTAAGAAACTCCTTTCCATACTGAAAGACAAGACTCGAGTGAATTTGATCATCACCACAAGAAAGCATCATCAGGAAGAACTGGAACAAATTATGCAAACATGCTCTCATCAATTGGTCCCTTTTTCAAGTGAAGCAAAGGTTATGTACTTGGAGAAGTTGTGGAGGTGGAAACTGAAATTTCCCAGTGGAATAAGAGCATTGACCTCCAAAAAAAATGATATAAAACTCCCAGAAAAGATTAAAATGATAATTTCAATGTTAAAGAAGGATAGAGGTAGACAAGAAAGAGATTACCAAAATTTAAGAGATGCATTAGAAAAAATAGATCTCCATGAGAGCTTGCCTGTCATAAGGTCAAAGATAGACGAGCTGGATTTCACAAAGGTAGCAGAAAATATTCTGTACAAAACTTCCTTGGATGAAAATATTTCGAGCTTCATGGGAAATCCTTTGCATTTGTACATGATAGGAATCTTTCATCACAACAGCAATTTTGAGGTTGAATCCCAAATCAACTTTTTTCATCTCTACTCGCATTTTGTTGAGCAGAAGATACAGATATACCTGGAGGAGAAACAATTAGTATTGCATGAAGGTGATCAAGTTAGAAAAGATGCATTTAAGATCCATATTGAGTTAGCATGTCAGTTGTTTGACAAGATAGAAATCTGTCCTGCCTCCAAAATGAAAGTGACAGATAGTAAGCTTTGTTCTTCACTTGGAATAGTGTTCATCCAGGGTGGGACTGTACATTTCCTCCATCAAACATTTGCTGAGTTTTTCATTGCTAAATCCCTGATACAAGACATCGATAAAGAACTTTTTATTAAGATGCTTTTTAAAGACAAATTCAATGTGGTTAGGAGATTTGTTGCCAGTGGTTTGGAAAAAGACAATTTTGAAAGTGTAACAGAAGAGTTCTTCCAAGATGTAGGTTTCCTTATCACCGTTATGCAAGGAATATTTGATATTCATCCTTTTTCTCTAAACATTTGGGAACCAAGAAACACAGATTTTGACAAGTTCTGTGTTTTCAAAATAGTCCGAAAGTTGCTAGAATCTTTTGAAGATAAAGTAAAAGTAGAAAATAAAGCAGTTTTGGTAAAGAAGTTTTTAAAAGCAATAGATTCATTGGTAAAGAAGTGTATTAAAGTAGAGAAAAATTGTGGACTTGAATTGTATCGTCAGGGTATTGGTTGTTGTCTTACTGTGTCCATGCTGAAATCTCTGTTAACTAAAAATTTTAGGGTTTACTCAACTGTCCTTTTTGGTTTTGTAAGGTATTCAGAAAATCACAATGATGTGCTAGATGTAATGAAGGAATGCATTTCCATTAAAACTGGTGGAAACAGATGTATCATATTTAAGAGAGAAAATAGAGGAATTGTGAGGGGAAAGACTGAAGCTGAATGTCTTTTGGAGTTGCTAAACTACAAGGATTTATGTCAAAATGGTCTAGTTTACCATGCATTAAATAATGAAAGAGCAGAAATAATTGCTTCTGTTTTCAAGTTTTTCAGAGATGTGTTAGGGCAAGAGCAGTTTATGGAGGAAATAGTTAATACTGAGGAATGTAGAGTTCATATGAAAAACACAATAGAAAATCAACACCCAAACAGAATTTACAGATTATTCAAAGAGTTCTTTTTCTCTCTTTTCTCTGAGGATGAAATGAAAATAATCTTTGAAAAAGATAGGGAAACTAGAGTTTGTGCAATTGGCATATCTTTTAGGAGTGATGATCTTGATGAATTGAGCAAATTGTTTAGTGATTGTTTTGGAAATGAGGACTTGAAAGAACTGTTATTAAGTGAATATTCTGGGGGTTATAATGCAATACATGAGTTAACATGTTACTGTCCAAGTAGAATTTTTATGAAAAACTTGATTCTCATCAAGGAAAAATTAGGTGATGATGAAAAATTTAAGCAGCTTCTAGAGAGTAAGGACGATTTTCACTCAAACATATTTCATTTAACTCTTCAGAGGGATATATCTTTTGAAGTCCTGCTAAAATTTTGTTGTTCTCATTTGGAAGAAGATCAGATAAAGCATCTGTTCCTCGAATATAATGAATATGGAAATAATGTAATGCAATCCTTAGTTCGGAAATCTTCCTCTGAAGAGCTAAAATATCACTTTAATCTCATCAAGGAACTTTTAGGGGAGGAAAGGTTCAAGGAACTTCTTATGAGTAAGAACCAATGCTGTCAGAACATCTTTCATTTAGCTGTTATGAAGTATAAGAGAATTGCAGACTTGTTGCTATTTTGCATTCGTCATCTAGAAAAAGAAGATGTCAATGAAATGATCCTTGGTTCTGACGTAAATGGTTGTAATGTAATGCATTTATCCTTTGAACATAGTGATTCTCAAGTGTTACCGAAAACCCTGGATCTTGTCAAGAAAATTTTCAGTGACGATGCAAATTTCAAGAAGCTACTCCTTAGTAGGAGTAATCTTGGAGAAACAATTTTCCACTTTGTGGTGAGAAATAAAAATGAAGTAGATCTTTCTATTCTAAAGTCCCATCTCTCTAAAAATGATATAATAGAAACTTTGACCATTGTAAAGGAAGATGGTTGCACATGTTTGCATATTGCAGCAGATTATGTGAGAAACTTACCTGGTTTCCTGAATTTTGTGTATGATTTGTTTGATATTGATCGTTTTGAACGATATGTTACGGCAGTAGATAAACTTAGAAACACATTCCTTCATTATTTGGATCAAGACAGTCTCAGTATAATCAATGCATTGAAGTTCGTTTTTGATACATTGAAGAGAACATTGCCTGATCAAAAGTATAATGAGTTATTGAGAGCGAGGAATGAAAAGGGGCAAACATTTCTACAAATCAAATCTATACTCAGAGATGAAATAAAGAGATTTTGTGAAGGCATATTAGAAAAGGATTTGTTTGAGGAACTCTTAGCAAGTGAGGCAAATGAAGGGAATGCAAGTGTTTCTCCAGAATAGTTAAATGTTTCAGATAATTATGAGTAAATTTTAATCATTAAGCTGAATTTGTGTGATGATTTGAAACTATCATTCCTTAATTGTATTTGTGCACTTTGAAGCATTAGTCAATATGTTTGTGCTCTATTTTCTGATAAAGTATTTGTAAATATGTATATAGATTTACACTGTAATTAATGAAAACAATTATTTTGGATGTGTTGCTTTATTAATAAATATCAGTCCTTAACCCTTACTTGACACAGTTGGGTGGTGTACTTGACACACTGGGGTGGATAGCTTCCCAGTGAAGGAAATTGTTATAATATCTATATAGTCTATAGAATATTTCTGGTTAAATTTTTTTACAACTTCTGAAAAGATTACTTTTTGAAGTTATATATGACTCATATAACCAAAGTATAAAATGAAGTACAGTAGAAGTCAGTTATAACGAATTTATAAATATAATAGTTATAAAAATTGTCTTTTATATATAAATTGTGAAAATTTTGAAAAATATTTCAAGGCCCTTCTTGGTAGGATATAGAATTAAAAATCATGGAGGCTACAGATGACGTGATCTTCTAAAGTATCAATGGAAGATATTTCTCCAAATGAGCGAAGTTCCAACATGAGGTGGGTGATGCCAGGGTATTACTTAGTCTGCCATGCAAATCAGATGGGGAATCTTATTCTTATATTTTTCACGCAAAACATGACTAATTTTTTTATTCTATTACTTTATAACTTCAAGTTACCTTATCAAATGTGAATTGTGTTTGTCACATTGTATTTGAAGAATAACATGGTATTGAGTATATAGACTTATTAAGGCAAAACATGCCTGAATTGGTTCCAAAATAATCTCCCACATAGCAGCACCAAAATGAGCCAAATTTATTTTCTTTCTTATTCTTGAATGGTTTGTTCAATTTTCAATGTTAAAGTGATTTTGACTGTAAATAATCATTGAACTTGAGTTATGAGAAAAAAGTGTTTTTTAAAATTTCCATTACTTCTTGAAATCTTTTTCTTATGAAAATAATTTACAAAAATTTAGGAAGTCAAAATATTGAACAATTTTTTAAACGCATGGCAATTATTATATTTATAAATTAAGATATCATTTTTAGAAGTGAATAAAGAATAGATGACAATTCTATGTTGCAATATTGCCTCTGGAAATACATTTGACAGGAGGGCACACTAAACCCCTCTCCTACAAATTGGTATCTCCCAAGAGGATGAAATGAAGTTCTAAATGAACACAAACTGGGATTTTCTTGTTTCTGAGAGCATAAGATTGTCACATTTTTAACCACCTAGTCTAGTCTTTGAAGAATTTTAAGTAATGAGCTTGAGATATTCTACCAAAGTTTCCAAAATTCTCTTTCTGTCCACAAAAAGAATGCGACGTGGAGGAATAATTATGGAATTAAAAAATCTTAAATATTTTACCTATATTCCATGCAGGGCTACCACACTTACAATATCAAAACATTTTTGCAAATAAAGGAATGGATCTCATATTGATTTAAAACATATCTTGAATAAATACTAGTTATATATCACTATGGAAGGATAAAACCTTGGCAAAGTCCACTACATTATCAAATTTGGGATTAAATTTTGTTCCGTTTAAACTTATAGTATAATAGGATAAATACTTTCTTCTCTCCTCTCTCTTTTTCCAACTAAAAGGGGAGTAAACTGTATATAACGTTGACAATGGTTAAAAATAATAGTAGTAATGTATTAACTGGGAGTAATATTCATCATTTAATATCAATTTTAATGAAATTTCAAAACAGTGTTAAGAGACACAAGGTGAGGACCTACCTCTGAAGACCCTTGCACTGTATGGTGTTCATTTTGGCTGTAGGACATTTGCGTCCCAGACAACTGCGTCCATAGGACATTTGCAATGTTGGCGAAATTATTATTATTAATCTTAATTCTGAATGTATAAAGTAAGTAGAATTGTTATAATTTGAGAAATATTAGGGAGAGTTAGAGCAAAGCATTTCTTTCGGAAATTGTTATTTTCAGTTGGTGATCAGCATGATCTTTAAGTTAATTTTTAGGGTTTACGGGATGAATGGAAGAAGAGACTTTAAGTGTCAATCTTGCTCAAAAAAGACGATTATTATTATTATTATTCTTAAAATCATACTTACTTAATCAACTACTTTACTTATGGGCACTTGAAAAAATCATTAAAATGTTTATTAAATAATTATATAATTTTGTAAATTTTTTAACTGCTAAATTAGGTGCTTTGCCTTTTATTAGTTAAATCAACAAAATTGGTTTGTCATATCATTATATAGCAAAATTCTGGTTGTCCATAAATGAAAAATGATGAAATGACATAAGGAACTGAAGAATTAAAATGCACAGATGGATAACATCGAATATGTTGAGCTTTGTAAGGCTATCAGAAGAGAAATTAAGGAAGATGTAAGAAAATTCATTGAGAGAATTGTGCAAGAGGCTATAGAAAACAGCAAAGAAGAAGACCAAACAGCGCCTAGCAATTGGAAGAAACCAGATTTTAGCTATACAGTTATATGTATAAAATTATGCACCATTTAATATTAATCATAATGTAAAATCTTTGTATATGCTATGTATATGAGATGCCACTAGTACTATGCTTTGTGGACTATGCTCAGGCCTTCGACTCGGTAAGAACCTCCTCTACACTAGAAGCTCTGGAAAAACAAGGAGTAGATGCAGAGTACAGTCATCTCTTACGAAGCATTTACAAAAATGCCACAGCCTCAGTAATGCTACATGAAGTTACTGAAGAATTCAAAATTGAGAAGGGAGTTAGACTAGGAGATTGCCTTTCCCCAATTCTTTTCACAGCCTTTCTGGATGTAGTTTTTAAAACCTTGGACTGGGAGCAGAAAGGTCTGCAGATTAATGGGGAGCACATCAGTCTTCTGCACTTTGCAGATGATATAGTACTCTTTGCAACCAAAGGAAAAGATCTAGCTTCAAGAACTGAACATAGCAGGACAGAAGATAGGACTCAGGATAAACTTAACAAAAACAAAGGTAATTTATTACTCTTTTGCAGCAAAAGAAAAGATAAAATTTGAAGGGACGCCTCTGGAAGTCTGCTCAGAATACACATACCTAGGACAACTAGTAACCACAGGAGAGAACAACAGGATTAACGAAGTGAACAAAAGAATTAAACGCGGCTTGAAAGCCTTCGGAAGAAATTCACATATTCTAAAGTCACAAATGCCTATGGTCTTGAAGAGGAAGGTCTTCAACCAATGCATTCTACTAGTGTTGACATATGGAAGTGAAACCTGGGTGTTAAATGCAGCAATAACCAAGTGACTTCAGCCATTGCAAAGAAGTATGGAAAAATGCATGCTTGGGATCACAAGAAGAAACAGGAAACGCAACACCTGGGTGAGGATGAAGACAGGAGTGACAGACATCACAGATAAAGTAAGGTCACTGAAATGGATGTGGGCAGGCCATGTGGCGAGAAGAAACGACAACCGTTGGGCAAGAGCGGTTCTCAACTGGACACCAATATTCATATACGCTGTTCGCCGATCCTCTGACGGTTCTTAGTTCGATGCCTGAGCGTCATTTCTATTCCACCGTGTATTTCAAAGGGGGCAAGCGTATTCTTATTGTAGGAACTTCCTCATAAGATATTGAATCGAAACTTTGGAAAAGGTCAGAATGGCACTTATCTAATATTAATATGCAATTGTTTCGCACGATTGGGTCCTTAGTTTGACGCCAGGCGGTCTTTTGCGCGAAGTTTTGAATATTGTTTTGGGGCCTTTCTTGGTACGATACTGCATTCAACTGATAGCTTGCAGTATGCTTTTAACTCTTTTTACTCGTATGTATCTATATATATATAGGTATATCCGGAGAGTTAGCTAGTCATTCCGATTCTACCATGCATTTCAAACAGGGAAAACGGAATGTTATTTTAGGACCTTCCCGATACGATATAGAATTGAGATTTTGGAAAAAAATCAGAATGGCACTTATCTAATATTAATATGCAATTGTGTCGCATGATCGGGACCTTAGTTCGACGCCAGGCGGTGTTTTGCGCGAAGTTTTGAACATTGTTTTGAGGCCTTTCTTGGTACGATACAAATTCAACTGATAGCTTGCAGTATGCAAGCAACTTTTACTCGTGTATATACAGTGGGACCTCGACATACGAGTTTAATTCGTTCCGTAACCTCGCTCGTATGTCAAATTGCTCGTATCTCAAAGCAATTTTCCCAATTGAAATTAATTGAATTGCCATTAATCCGTTCCAGCTCCCATAACACCAACTCAGTTATTTTTCAGTAGTATCTCCAGTATCAGTAGTTTCTCCATCTTTTCGTGGAGTGAGGTCCGGAGCTTAGAAATTATTGTAACGCCTTTAGCTGGCATTATACCCTTTATCAAATCCTTCTGTTTAAGCACAGTACATATCATTGATGTGCTACGCCCGTACATCCTCGCCAAGTCAATTACTCGCACGCCTTGCTCATGTTTTTCTGTGATTTCACGCTTTAATTCAATAGACATCATCTTCTTCTTTGGACCCACAGTTATATAAATAAATGTGATAATGTTTTGTAAATGTACAAAAAGCAAAAAACGCGAACCCAACTTATCAAAAATCCTTCGAAAACGAGGGAAACAAGCACACAGACTGAGGTCTAGTCTGAGGTGGGAGAAACTGTTAGGCCGTTTTCTCACACGCATAACGACGTTTCGACGAAGCTCTCGCGCTGCTATCGCTGGCGATACGAGTTACAAAATCGCATTTCCTACCCAATTTTCACTTCATGCACTCCGAAGCGTTTCGTCGCAATTCTGGGAGCACATTTCCTTCCGCTACGCGAATGTTACAAAATAGAGGTACAGATATATTTAGTAAAAGAAGCGGAGCATCGACCTTGAGTACGATTTCTCGGCTCTCACGAGAACAGAAGATGGCCAACATAGAATATGATACGTTGAAGTCCGTTATTATTGCATTTAAATGATATGCGGCATTAGCTAATAAAGGAATTAGAGTCATGTTTCCTGCACCCCCTGCCACACGCCGAAAGCGGCACGCAATGTATGTACATGTATAAATTTAAATTATCTCGATGTAACTAACAGTTAGTAACTTCATTACATTTAAATAGCGTTGGCAAAGTGGAGTTGATTAAAAAAAACTTTCTATAAATGATCGTACGTTGTTTCCTAAGAATCGACACTGCAAACTCTTTCTTAATCCAAACACTAAAATGTCAAGAAATGTATCATGTATCCTATCATCCATTCTAACCATTTCTTTCATATGGACCTAAATTACTCATTTATTCTTTCGGTAAAATTCATAAGCTAAGTTTCAAGAATCGCGCTGGTGGTCAAGGGGACAGGTTGTTTATAGCGTCAAAATTTACAAAATAAGTGATACTAATTGCCCCGTGCGAACATTTCGCAGACGAACACTGATACTCAATTTCCCCACCCAATACATTTCAATAAATCCTCTAAATAATCACTACAGACGAATATGCAAAAACTCAAACATTCCTAAAAATCGCACCTCCATAACCCGTATCTATGTCCGTTTTGATATACCTCGTTTGCATTGATATCCACGCATCCAGTGACGAAACTCTATGGGAAAATTCAATCTATAGCACGTTCCACGTGTAGTTGACAGTACAGCGTTCTTATAGAGAATCGTTTCCCGTGTATTTCCCCGTAAGGAGCAAGGCGTGATGTTGTCAAACGTTGCGAAAAATTGCTTTTATCATTTAAAAAAAATTTATTTTTCATTATTTTCAAAAATAAAATTGATACAAATTATTTCTGTAAATTTTCGCGTAGAAAGACGAATTTCTTACTTTATCTTTATCACGCTGTTGTGAGCAAAGCGCTCTTTCATTCAACACAAAATTAACAGATAAATATCTTCATGCCTTACTTTCCGTACTGGTAAACTTATAGTTCTATATTACTTGGTTTGAACGCCTCTTATAAAATGTTTAAGATTCTTTGAACCGAAATTTTCGAATTATGCAAGCCAAAAATCTATCGCCAGCTAACTCTCGTTTTGTAGGAGATACCACCAACATTCTGCGTAAGAAATTTGAAGAAAAGTGTAAATATATTTTTAGTGAAGGATTGAGGACTTTATCTTGATGACAAAGGGATTCATGAATTTTTCAATTTGTAGATTTTTCCGCGCGCCAAAATTTGACAGAACTGCCCGTTGATGCCCGCTTTCAGTTATAGGTGTGAAAGAGGAATATGCCATTTCATGGAGAATCAAGAAGAACCTATCTTTTTAAGTTTAGAGTGTGAACACTTCAATCAAGCCACCCTCCGGGCAACTATGCAACTCAGAAACAACTTTTATTTAGTTATTAATACTCCAACTCTCGTAATTTTCGCGAAATACGGCGAACATGGATTATTTCGAAGTGTCATTACTTATGATCATAGTAAGAAATTTGGATCTTTCATTTATTGATATGGATCGAATTTATTATATCTTATGTATTCATTAAAGCTCCGAATATTCTTTAATATTCCCAAAAATTTTCAATTGATTGTTTAATACAGCGGAAAATTTCGCGTGCTTGGAAGATGTAACACTTCATCTCATATGGTGCGCAGCTTCATAGGATATTTTGTGAGAGATGGGCTACAAAACTCTGTTATAGGACGGTTTTTGAGCCATCCCAAGTTTGGGAAATCAGGATTAGATTTCTTATTTAGTTTGTCTTCGGATTCTCGGAGTATAGAAGTGGAGTGGCGTCGTAACTTATCGAACGATTTTTCCCTAGTGGTTTATTTTTAAGTTTGTGCGATCATCGTGTCCGAAGAGAAAAGAGGTCTAAAAGAGGCAAGCTGTGAATTAAACAGTTTACGTTTTTACCTATTTCAGCAAGTCTCTCGGTGCTATCGAATTCTGCGAAGAGGCCGCAACTTGAATTCAAAATAATCAATGAAGAAGGAAAGATGCACACTGAGGCACATTCTTAATTTAATTGCTCGACGAGAAACTAAAAAGGTTACACAGCCATGTAATGGCTGTGTAACCTTTAAATAACCTGCTGTAAATGGCATATTATGCGAAATACTTGATTTACTTGTGATGAGCGTGGCTTTTTGCCCTGCGAAAAAGGATTTTTAGTTTTACCGAAAATATTGCATATAAATACCGTCCTTTTCTTAAACATTACTTTAGGAACTTTTTAATGCGCTTTCTCTTAATAAATCAAGTAGCCAATTCAAATTTGGCGAGGGAATCGCGAGGCGAGTAGACTGAGAGTAGGTTTGGCAACAGCCAGAGGCAAGGGCAATACTGTCAACTTAATGTGGAATGCCCTATACCTCGTTTGCCTCGATATCCACGCATCCAGTAACTTAACTCTATGAGAAAATTCAATCTAGCTTTTCCTAATGCCTTGCCACTTGGACCTAAACAAAATCCCTAATATATTAGAGAAAGTGAGAATGTAAATGTTGCCGAATGTTTTAAAGATTTTCTTTGGCAATATTGTCACGAATAGTACGCGTCATTGCTAACTCAATGTAATTATCACATAATGAATTTAGACCGAAATAGAGAACATCACTGCCAGCTTTACGTCAACTCTATATTCTGTATACCACTTCATTCTACGCTATCAATGATGTGTCTATATTATCTATTCTGTGAGTGAAATATAAACGCTAAAAATCATTTGATATCAGATTTAGGTGCATATCAAATTTTCAACAGACGAAAATTTCACCAAAATTAATTTGAATCTTCTGAAAAAAACTTAACAATCTAATTATTTTCATCGGTATAGGGTATTTGTATGACTCATAATCAACATCTTAATGTTTTTCTATGAATACTCCAAAATCTATTCATGATATCCCTAATCAAATTAATAAATATGGTCGTTCTTAAATTAAAACAACCGGAGAGTAATCAGATGCAATGTTATTCAAACATACCAAACGATACTACCGTGACACAAACATTCACATTCGGCAATACTCATGTTTCTGTTATTGTTTTGCTCCCAAGAGATGCATGGTGGCTGGTTTCATAAACTGTTATGGTTGCTTATGACGTCGAGGTCTTCATTTACTGATATTAAATATTACTTCCGAAAGTAGTTTCGATCATTATAAGACCGCGAATAGACATCTCTATCCGATTTTGAAAATTGTTTACAAACGTATCTAAGTAAACAAAAAATTTCTGTATTATAGCAACCCGCGTATCTTTTCGTCCAGGGCGCAATGCTCAATTTGTTTAACAAATAGAGCATTTTTCATTCGCCTATTTTCAACAGGAATTTGAAAACTTTTACTTTCAAATGGTCATTAACTTATCTGTATTAGCGGAGTAATAAGGGAGAGAAGTCCAGGTCACCAAAAATGTATGTTTTAAAATAATATATAGAGGATAGCTAATAACACTTGTGCAGAGGAGTATCTAACATCTCTTATCTAATCTTGGTTCAATGGAAATTTTATCTAAAACGGAAATGTTTAATCTTTTCAAACTTATTATACTTTGGATCCAAATCTATTATCCACGATAAGAAAAAGAATCTCCAAGGACTTCCTTTCTTTAGGTTCATTCTCAAATGTGCAAGTTGATTCTTCTTCATCAAGTTATTAATACTATAATAAACAAGTGTTCAGCTGCCCATTGATTCCTACTAGGGAGCAAATTTTGATGAAAACATTGCTAATTGCGGCATTGCGGAATACGAAAGAGCGCCAGTGTAAGATATGTTGAATTGTTGAATTACATTATTATTTACTCGAAATGCTAATATTACACGCGGTATAAGGGGATAGGGAGGTAGACTCATGCACCCCCTGCCACAAGCCGAAAGGCAGCACAGAGTATACATGCATGATTTAAAATTTTTTCAACGCAAATCACGCATAGTAGCTTCATTATCTTCAAATAGCGTTGGCAAAGTCGATGTGATCAATAAACTTTCCCTAAATTCTCGTACATTGCTTCCTGAGAGTCAACACTGCAAATTGTTCGCAATTGCAAATGCTAAAATGACAGAATATTACCACCTATAAAAATGACCCATCATTCATTCTAACGTATGCTATAACACGGAGCCAAAGTCCCCGCGGATAGGAAAATGCATAAGCTCGACGTTAACAATAGCATTGGTCGTCAAGGGGACATGTTGTTTATATCCTCTAAATTTCAGAAAATTTTCTTTCATTTTAGCCGAATCCTTGCCATTATGGATCGATAATGATATTTCACGACAATAACAAGAATTAAAAAAATTGGATCCTTTCTTGGATCTTGAACGGTCTTGAAAGTTGTGCAACTTTTGGTTCAGGAATTTTAGACGAACATACATATCTTACTTTATTTAACTGGATTAAAAACAGCAAAAATGAAGCGAGAAATCTTTTTCGGAAATACTCCTAATTGAAGCATAACATGAAAGGCGCGACGACTAGAGATGGATGAAGATAAGATAAACGGCCCAAGATAAACCACTGGCTCGAAAAAGAGAATGAATTCATTCGGATGTATGTATGTATATGCGTGTGTGTATAAATATATATATAAATATATATATTTATACATATATATATATATATATATATATATATATATATATATATATATATATATATCTATTATATATAGCTAACTCTCCGGATATACCTATATATATATATATATATATATATAGATATATATATATAGGGGATACGAATTCTGACCATGTTCCACAAGCGCTGTCGACGTCAGATTTTTTCGACGTACTGGCCCTACACTCTAGATGCCAGAATAATGCAGACTTCGACGCTAGCTATCATGGGTTCGATGCCAGAAATTCCCAAAAATCGCAATTTTCCCATAAGAATGCATTGCGCGGATTTTTGAAAATTATTTTGAGGCACTTATCGTTAAGATAGAGTAATCAAAATTTCGGAGGTTGAAGTTGAGGTAGTCTTCTATGCTTCTCTATGCTTTCACTTATCTAAGATTTTTATGCCATTGTCTCTCACAATCGGGTCCTGTGTTCGACGCCAGGCGGTCATTTACGAAAATTTTTAAAAATTGTTTTGAGGCCTTTCTCAATGCAGGAGACTATTCAAAATCACAGCCTTTGCGATTGAAGTACTTTTCTATAGAACCAGTGGAAGAAAGGTTACATATGACTGTGAGTTCGATGCCAGATGGATGAATAATTCTCACGTGCGAAATGCATTGCGGCAAGTTTTAAGAATTTTGCTGGATAAGCTTCGAAGATGACACCCGTAAGGGAAACTTATTGTAAATTTTCACCAATTAGCTTGCAGTATGCAAGCAACTTTTACTCGTATATATATATATATCTATTATATATAGCTAACTCTCCGGATATACCTATATATATAGATATATATAGGGGATACGAATTCAGACCATGTTCCACAAGCGCCATCGACGTCAGATTTTTTCGACGCACTGGCCCTACACTCTAGATGCCAGAATAATGCAGACTTCGACGCTAGCTATCATGGGTTCGATGCCAGAAATTCCCAAAAATCGCAATTTTCCCATAAGAATGCATTGCGCGGATTTTTGAAAATTATTTTGAGGCACTTATCGTTAAGATAGAGTAACCAAAATTTCGGAGGTTGAAGTTGAGGTAGTCTTCTATGCTTCTCATGGAAAAAATGTAGCCAAATGACAGTGAGTTCGACGCCAGGTGGATGCAAAATTCTTCCATAAGAAATGCATTGCGGAAATCTTTTTAAATGCCTCCCGATAAGCTGGAAAGATAAGACCCGGAATGGTGACAGAGGCGTGGGACCTTCCCGATAAGATATTGAATCGAAACTTTGGAACAAGTAAGGATGGCACTTATCTAATATTATTTTGCTGTCTTCTCTCACGATCGGGTTCTTAGTTCGTCGCCAGGCGGTCTTTGGCGCGAAGTTTTAAATTTAAACTGAGGCAGTACTTGGTATGATACCTTATTCAACGGATAGCTTGCAGTATGCAAGCAACTTTTACTCTTATATATATATAGGTATATCCGGAGAGTTAGCTATATATAAGAGATATATAGATATAGGTGATACGAATTCTGACCATGTTCCACAAGCGCCGTCCACGTCAGATTTTTACGACGTACTGGCCCCACCCTGTAGATGCCAGAATAATGCAGACATCGACGCTAGCTATCATGAGTTCGATGCCAGAAATTCCAAAAAATCGCAATTTTCCCATAAGAATGCATTGCGCGGATATTTGAAAATTATTTTGAGGCACTTATCGGTAAGATAGAGGAACCAAAATCTCGGAGGTTGAAGTTGTGGTAGTCTTCTCTATTACGAATGGAAGAAATGTTACGAAAATATCTATTATCTAAGCTAATTGGTACATATTTAACAATAAGTTCCCCTTACGGGTATCATCTTCGAAGCTTATCCAGCAAAATTCTTAAAAATTGCCGCAATACATTTCTTACGTGAGAATTTTACATCCATCTGGCATCGAACTCACGGTCAAAGGTAACCTTTCTTCCACTGGTTCGATAGAAAAGTACTTCAAACGCAAACGCTGTGATTTTGAATAGTCTCCTGCATAGAGAAAGGCCTGAAATCAATTTTTAAAAAAATAGTGTAAATAACCGCCTGGCGTCGAACACAGGACCCGTTCGTGAGAGACAATGGCATGGAAATGTTAGATAAGTGCCACTCTCACGTGTTTCAAAGTTTCAATTCAGTATCTTATCGGGAAGGTTCTAAAATGGGATTCCGTTCTTCCCGCTTGAAATGCATGGTAGAATCGGAATGACGCTCTAGCATCGAACCAAGGACCACTAGAGAAGCAGTGGACGTCATGAAAGAATCTTCTCAAACGCCTCTGTCACCATTCCGGGTTTTATCTTTGAAGCTTATCGGGAAGGCATTTAAAAAAATCGTCCAATATTTCACCAATGCATTTCTTACAGAATCATATCGGACCCACCTGGCGTCGAACATACGCGCATAGGAAGAAATGTTACCATTGGTAACATTTCTTCCTAAAGTACTATGGAAGACCATCTCATCTGCAAACAACGTGATTTTGATTGCTCTCTCTCATCGAGAACGGCCTCAAAGCAGATTGCAAAAATTCGCGCAAAAGACCGTCCAGCGTCGAACTCAGGACCCTTCCGTGAGAGTTAGCAAAATAATATTAGATAAGTGCCATCCTTACTTGTTCCAAAGTTTCGATTCAATATCTTAGCGGGAAGTCCCACGCCTCTGTCACCATTCCGGGTTTTATCTTTCCAGCTTATCGGGAAGGCATTTAAAAAAATCGTCAAAGATTTCAGCAATGCATTTCATATGGAAGAATTTTGCATCCACCTGACGTCGATCTCACGGTCTTATTGTAACATTTCCTCCATTCGTAACATAGAAGACTACCTCAACTTCAACCTCCGAGATTTTGGTTCCTCTATCTTACCGATAAGTGCCTCAAAATAAATTTCCAAAATCCGCGCAATGCATTCTTATGGGAAAATTGCGATTTTTGGGACATTCTGGTATCGAACCCATGATAGCTAGCGTCGATGTTTGAATTATTCTGGCATCTACAGGGTGGGGCCAGTACATCTTAAAAATCTGATGTCAACGGCGCTTGTGGAACATGGTCAGATTTCGTATCCCCTATATCTTTATATATATGTATATCCGGAGAGTTAGCTATATATAATAGATATAATAGATATATATATTTATATAGGTATATCCGGAGAGTTAGCTATGTGTAATAGATTATACTTAACGTTCTTCGAAACATTATCTGAAACACCTTTTCCTATGCAAGAAGAGTGAATCCCCCAAAAAATTTTAATGAAACCCCTGTAAAACCAGGAAAGATAAATAACTATCTTATGAAATTATCAATTATATATATCGTTTATTATCATTATGTCCATTAGTTATTAAGAAGAAATAAATCAGGAAATGAGAAAGGAAATAAGATAAAAATGTATAGTAGCAAAGAACACGTAATTTCCTACATACTTCATCTGTACTGACAGATATCTATATTTACACATCCATTAGCGAAAATTTATGGGAAAATGCAAATTATAACTCGATTTTTTGACGGAATGGTGCGTTTTTCATTTGTTGGTCTATTTCTAGCAGGAAGCGGAAAACTTTTTCTTAAAAATAGTGTGTGATTTATTGGTTCTGATGAAACTTGCTGGGAGAAAAGTGCTGGTCTTCAAAAATAAATAATAAAAAATAATATGTACATGGATTTAGAAAATCAATTGGTGTATGAATTTTGTGTAATTCCTATCATTGCCACTCTTTTAGGGATGACAGTATAAATAGCTTGATATATTGGAGGGTTGGAAGCAAGACGTACCATGTCCTGAGTAATCACCCATAGTCCGGAGCAGTTCTGACTTCTACAAGCACCACAGCAAATTGCCCCCAGAAGACGTTCTGGGGGGGCTGCTGCACTTCGCTTCTTCACTAAGCTGCCTGCTCTTCACTTACCATCTGGTAAGAGTTATCTATTTCTATTATCACTTTATGTGAACGTCAATATTTATATGAAATTATTAATGAAACTTTGTTGTCATTTTTGGAAATTTTAAAATTTAATTCAACTGGTAAAAGTTGTGAAATTTTTATTCAATTGTTTCTTTATATATTTCATATAATAACATTTGTATTTACTTGATCTTACATTTTTGCATTCACCTGATATTACTGTAAATTTTGTCATTTCACTTGTAAATGTGCCTTAACCATTAATGAATCATTAAAGCATTTTAAAAGAAGCTGCAAGTTAGAAAATGTTTAGCCTATTCATACACCCTTGACACTTAAACTTATTTAAAGAAAGTTTTAGTTTTATGATTGTAACCAATGCTTGAGTGATAGCATAGCCTTCTCAGATTATTTTGGGAGAACTTTGAGACAAATTACTTGAATATGAAAACAAGAAATTTTATTCAAATTGAGGTTCTCATGTGTGCATATGGTTTGTAATACATTAGAAAAATGTCTGCATAAACTCATATGGGAAATATGACTTGTTTATTAGATCCTAGCAAATTAACCTGATTTAAATTTAACTTATAATAAATGGACAGTTAATATTACATACATCTGATTAATCATAAAAGAGATTGATTGCTCTTCTCATAAATATCTATCAAATGACAGAAAATGAGCTATAAATATAATAAGAACAAAAGATGACTCAAAAAATGACTCAAAGAACCCAAAAGATGACTCAAAAATTTTTATTGAATCTAATTTATTTAAAAAAATTAGAATCACTTGCATTTGATACAAATAATCTTCTTTTTTATATAAGTAGTTCATGTTTAACAATTACTTGACTCACTGAGGTGTTGTACATCCCAAGCCCACCCCATTATGTAAATTTGATTGAAATACTGTCATTTTCTATTATTGACATTTTACTTTCCTTTCTCTAATCAAAATCATATGAATATTAGATTTAAACTATATAAAATTTCCCTATTTTGATAATAACATAATTTTAACTTTTTCATGAAATAACTTTCTTTCCAGAATTAATCCCATTTCTGGATAGTTCAGCGATATACTATTTTTTCTTAAGTTACTACATATTGAGCAAAATAAGTTATATATTTATCCATTTAAATGAAAATGTTAAGAAGTTATGTTTTTTTGTAGAAACAGTAATTTCTTCATTTTCTCCAATATTTGAATTTTTTAAAGGTACTTAATTTTATTTAAGTTATAATACCCAGATAACTTTAAATAGTCATGTTTTGGGAAGATACTATATAATTTTTTTCAAATAAAAGTAGTCAATAGATGATTTGTTATATCAACTTTTGTCGTTATAGTGCAATCCACCCCAGGGTGTGAAGCACTTCACAGAAGTGTGTCACGTAAGGGTGAATATCTTGCAAAATTTTTTGTTTTGATTTTTCACTGGATGCTGACTGAGTGAATATATTCTAAATGAATCAAATCAATTGTTCGAAGCGAATGATTAATCTTGTATTTGTGGCCAAACTTTTACTTGAGAATCCTTATAGCTGTAGCTCTGCATTATTCATTTTTGATGGATGTAAAGATAACATAGTGATTTTCCCCCTGTTCTGTGGTCCTTTATTTTCTCTGTTCCTTTGATAGGATTTTTGAGAGATTTTTTTGTAACCCATGTCTTTTCTTAGCTTTGCTTATTTTGTCATCTAGGTCTCTTTTGTTGATTATTCTCTTCATCAGTATCTTATATCTCTGCCAGGCAATGTAATCTTCCACTTCCATTCTTCCTTCTTGAATGTATAAAAGATTGAAACACTTCAATAGATCCATTTGATTTTTCACTCTCTAAAAACAATCGAAGAAATTCAATCAGTAAGAATAGATTGAAAATTCAAAAAGCTTTATTCAAATTATTCTATGGAAAATAGCTATCTAAGAGTTTAAAATTGAGAGGTATGGAGATATTGCAGAATCAGTAGTATAATACCAATCCAGTAATAATTGAAAATAAATTTATAAATAGGAATTACATCATTTATGATTATAATAAAAAAATATTGTTCCTATAAAGATTGGATAGCCATCTTATTAAATGTATTTGTTTTTCAATCTTAATCAGTTGTACAATATTTTTTAAAATTTTGAATGATGAAAGAATTTGTAAGCAAATACCTGAAACAGGGTCATTTTCTGAGCATGCACAGTTTTTCCAATTGCATTCTCATTGAGATATTCAATATATTTTCCCTCTTAGCCTTCTTTACAAATGCTGAAAATGACTATTTTAAAAAATATTACTAATTGAACAATAACATGAAAGACATGGCAAATTGACATGAATAAGGCATTAATGGACCGCCCAAGCAAAACAACAAGCCCACAAATGCAAGTTATTTTTATCAAAATAACATAGTTGAATAACTATGAGATTGTATCATTCAATTGATTGTCTCATCTCTAGTTTTATTCATTCAAACATCTCTTCATACTTACATAGTAATTGAAATATTCATATATCCAATACAATCAAATATATCCAATAAACTCCATCATTGGGTGATTTTGTAAGTTTGCTTAATGTTTTTCACATTACATAGTATGAGTATTGTATAAAAAGTAATTTTCCTTGGATGGAGAGAATAAAGTCTCTATTTATAAATCATAAAACAATTAATTATTTATTGTCATATCTGCTCTATTTCTAAACATATCCTCCTTTTTCTATGGATTTTATATGTATAAGTAACAGTTTTTTAATCTAACCCCATGCCATTCTCCTGTCATGTTCATTGCCAGGAATAGGGAATAGGTCAAAGCTGAAGCATTTATAAAGTGCTATGTGCTCATGAGCAGCATCATTCAAATCAACTTGAAGACTTTGCCAGCTATTAAACTTATCATGACAAGAGCTTTGTCCTATCTTAATGAACAATGTACACCTTTGACAAACCATTTCTACTAATATGGCACCTTCATCAATAACTGAGGATATCTGTTGATGAATTTCCACTTCTTTTCCGTTTTTTCAGTCAAAATACTAACAAATCAACGAACCATTAACATCCAGTGAGTCTAGTGATCCTCAATGTTACTCAGTACTATCACAACCAATGTATGTACAGACACTCCATATGAGTGGCTCCCTTCTACCTAAATCCTGTGCCAAGCAGAAAATAGGGAGACCTACTTTTTGGATACCCCTCTTATTTTACTTATATTGGAGTTATAACGGATTGCATTCAATATACACTTGTCAAATATATTCATGTATCAATTATCAGTTAAATGGAATGGAAATTGTTCAGATCCTTTTTATAGTTAGCGATTTTCTCAATCTCTTAGGCAAGAAATTGGGAAGGACATGGCTGCCATGGATGGCGAGCAATGGAGGGAATTGCATCAGGCTATTGTGGCTGGAGATTTGCATTTGGTGAGAGATCTGCTTCAAGTTCCAGCAGATGGGCAGTGCTTCTCCTATGATGGGGAATCAGCTCTGTCCAAGGCATTTTCTTGTCAGCAGTATGACATAGCCTCACTTTTAATACATAAAGGGGCAAAGTTGCATGATCTGGAGGAGGATCGTTATGATGATGAAGTAGATCTGACTCGCTTAAATTTCCTCCTACTGGAATACAATAAGAAATCAAGGAAATCTTGTGTTTACCAATTAATATGCTGTAGCCAATCTCCACAAGGCTTGGATGGGGAGTATCTTAATGCAGTAACGACCATGTATGAAGATTTTTACAAATCCGAAATTACAAAATCGTTAATGATGGTGTTAGAGAGTAAACCTTTGGATATTGTATTTGATTTTGAATCAGAATTTGCAAATAGAATGTATCGTATCTATCCAGGTGAGTCTAAGATATTTGGATTGACTACAATTAATTATAAGCAGATTTTTATAGGAGCCAAGAAATTACTGTCTATCAATTCTGAAGAGAGAAAAGAGGTATATGCTGTGGTGGCAGAGTTACTATGCCGCTTAGCTATGGTAATTCTCTTTGATAACTATGCAAAGCCATACACCAAAGATAATTCTGAGTTGAGGCTTGAATTCCAGAATATTACAGAAGCTGTGCGTAATTTATTAAAAGTTGCATCTGTTAAATCTGTTATTAAGGATGTTTTTGAAAATTATGTAGATCACTTTTGGGAAAGTGAATTAATAGCTCGTGTTCCTGTTATTATTGGAAAATATGGAGAAGAATGTGGAAGGATGATTTTAATGGAATATCCTGAACTGTCAAGACATCTTCACTTCTATGAAAAAAATGTCATTCCCCATTGTAAACTGTACACAGACCCTTCATTAAACACTAAGGCTCATCGCATGATGGAACAAATAGTGAAAAAGTATGATTTTCTTTCAGTTGAAGAAAGACTAGTACAGCCAGTGAATGAGAATTTACCTTCTTTCATGAGTTATTTGACAAATATTGATGGTATATCTGTAATAAACACAAACTGCCCAAAATTATGTATATTACAGATTTATCATGAACTGAAAAGAGAATTTAATGATCTGTTAGAAAAGAAATGCCTTTTCTTCAATAGAAAGATCTTTGAAAATAAGATAGATGAAATACTTAATGCATTAAAAGGTAGCATTTGGAAGTACTTGATACTTATGCTGGATGAGAAAGAACTCAATTTGAGGAGATACAAAGTTGAATACATCGATCCTTTTAATGAATTCATTACCAGGGGCATGAAATTTATAGTTATCACAGCTAATCAGTACCTTGGTCAGAATTTTCAATATAAGTTTGTAAATTATAATTGGAATGATTTAACCAATGGATACAAAAAAACTCTGTGCACAATTAAATATCGTCTTAAAGGAGAAGTAAAAAGTATTTTTGTTCCAAACGAACATTTCCCAAAGTATTTCAGTGAAGAAGATTTCATAAGGATAATCAGTGGGGAAATATTTGAAGTTGGTGATGGTACTGGACTATATTCTCAGGGATACATCCCTGAGATTTACGTTAAAAGAGAGTTTATGGCAATGGCTGTTGACAAGGCAATTTTTAGTAATCTCCCTGACAATGTAAATATTTTTATACCTGACCTGAAAATAAGTGATTTCCATGAGTTGTCAATCAATGAAAGTCAGGTTCAGTGTCTCAGGGGATCTGATGATAGGATCCAGTTAGAAAAATCAATATTTATTGTGGATGAGGAAACAGTGATTCATTTTGAAGCTTTTAGAAGAAAAATCTCATGGAAAAAAAAAATTTGGCTGCACTATGACAAGGTAGTGAAGGAACTTTATCTGAGGGATGCAGATTCCTCAGTTGACTTTTTGAAGCAGTATATGAAGCCAATCTTCAAGGAAAAAGACATGATTAACTTGATGAGAAGAAATCGGATCACTATCATCTCTGATAATGCTGGATGTGGTAAGTCAACTGTTGTGTCTAGTCTCATCAGAGGTATTAAGGAAGAAGAGGATTATTCTTCATTAATATGGAGAATTGATTTGAATAAATTTGCTAGAGGTGATAGTGACCCAGTCTCCTTGGCCCACATTGAGGAAAATAGTGAGGGGAGTGAGGAGGTATTGGATCATTTTTTATTCATGATAGGATTGCAGAATGGCTTAGGAAAACTCTTCTTTGAGAAAAGGAGTCGAGAGCATGGTTGCTTCATATTTTTTGATGGTTTTGATGAGCTGCCGCTGAAATATAAAGACAAAACTAAGAAACTCCTTTCCATACTGAAAGAAGAGACTCTATTGAATTTGATCATCACCACAAGAAAGCATCATCAGGAAGAACTGGAACAAATTATGCAAACATGCTCTCATCAATTGGTCCCTCTTTCAACAGGTTATGTACTTGGAGAAGTTGTGGAAGTGGAAACTGAAATTTCCCAGTGGAATAAGAGCATTGACCTCCAAAAAATATGATATGAAACTCCCAGAAAAGATTAAAATGATAATTTCGATGTTAAAGAAGGATAGAGGTAGACAAGAAAGAGATTACCAAAATTTAAGAGATGCATCAGAAAAAATAGATCTCCATGAGAGCTTGCCTGTCATAAGGTCAAAGATAGACGAGCTGGATTTCACAAAGGTAGCAGAAAATATTCTGTACAAAACTTCCTATGATGAAAATATTTCAAGCTTCATGGGAAATCCTTTGCATTTGTACATGATAGGAATCTTTCATCTCAACAGAAATTTTGAGGTTGAATCCCAAATCACCTTTTTTCATCTCTACTCGCATTTTGTTGAGCAGAAGATACAGATATACCTGGAGGAGAAACAATTAGTATTGCATGAAGGTGATCAAGTTAGAAAAGATGCATTTCAGATCCATATTGAGTTAGCATGTCAGTTGTTTGACAAGATAGAAATTTGTCCCGCCTCCAAAATGAAAGTGACAGATAGTAAGCTTTGTTCTTCACTTGGAATAGTGTTCATCCAGGGTGGGACTGTACATTTCCTCCATCAAACATTTGCTGAGTTTTTCATTGCTAAATCCCTGATACAAGACATCGATAAAGAACTTTTTATTAAGATGCTTTTTAAAGACAAATTCAATGTGGTTAGGAGATTTGTTGCCAGTGGTTTGGAAAAAGACAATTTTGAAAGTGTAACAGAAGAGTTCTTCCAAGATGTAGGTTTCCTTATCACCGTTATGCAAGGAATATTTGATATTCATCCTTCTTCTCTAAACATTTTGAAACAAAGAAACACAGATTTTGACAAGTTCTGTGTTTTCAAAATAGTCAGAAAGTTGCTAGAAACTTTTGAAGATAAAGTAAAAGTAGAAAGTAGAGCAGTTTTGGTAAAGAAGTTTTTAAAAGCAATAGATTCATTGGTAAAGAAGTGTATTAAAGTAGAGAAAAATTCTGGAATTGAATTGTATCGTCAGGGTATTGGTTGTTGTCTTACTGTGTCCATGCTGAAATCTCTGTTAACTAAAAATTTTAGGGTTTACTCAACTGTCCTTTTTGGTTTTGTAAGGTATTCAGAAAATCACAATGATGTGCTAGATGTAATGAAGGAATGCATTTCCATTAAAAGTGGTGGAAACAGATGGATCATATTTAAGAGAGAAAATAGAGGAATTGTGAGGGGAAAGACTGAAGCTGAATGTCTTTTGGAGTTGCTAAACTACAAGGATTTATATCAAAATGGTCTAGTTTACCATGCATTAAATAATGAAAGAGCAGAAATAATTGCTTCTGTTTTCATGTTTTTCAGAGAAGTGTTAGAGCAAGAGCAGTTTATGGAGAAAATAGTTAATACTGAGGAATGTAGAGTTCATATGAAAAACACAATAGAAAATCAACACCCCAACAGAATTTACAGATTATTCAAAGAGTTCTTTTTCTCTGTTTTCTCTGAGGATGAAATGAAAATAATCTTTGAAAAAGATAGGGAAACTAGAGTTTGTGCAATTGGCATATCTTTTAGGAGTGATGATTTTGATGAATTGAGCAAATTGTTTAGCGATTGTTTTGGAAATGAGGACTTGAAAGAACTGTTACTAAGTGAATATTCTGGGGGTTATAATGCAATACATGAGTTAACATGTTACTGTCCAAGTAGAATTTTTATGAAAAACTTGATTCTCATCAAGGAAAAATTAGGTGATGATGAAAAATTTAAGCAGCTTCTAGAGAGTAAGGACGATTTTCACTCAAACATATTTCATTTAACTCTTCAGAGGGATATATCTTTTGAAGTCCTGCTAAAATTTTGTTGTTCTCATTTGGAAGAAGATCAGATAAAGCATCTGTTCCTCGAATATAATGAATATGGAAATAATGTAATGCAATCCTTAGTTCGGAAATCTTCCTCTGAAGAGCTAAAATATCACTTTAATCTCATCAAGGAACTTTTAGGGGAGGAAAGGTTCAAGGAACTTCTTATGAGCAAGAACAAATGCTGTCAGAACATCATTCATTTAGCTGTTATGAAGTATAAGAGTATTGTAGACTTGTTGCTATTTTGCATTCGTCATCTAGAAAAAGAAGTTATCAAGGAAATGATCCTTGGTTCTGACGTAAATGGCTGTAATGTAATGCATTTATCCTTTGAACATAGTGATTCTCAAGTGTTACCGAAAACCCTGGATCTTGTCAAGAAAATTTTCAGTGACGATGCAAATTTCAAGAAGCTACTCCTTAGTAGGAGTAATCTTGGAGAAACAATTTTCCACTTTGTGGTGAGAAATAAAAATGAAGTAGATCTTTCTATTCTAAAGTCCCATCTCTCTAAGAATGATATAATAGAAACTTTGACCATTGTAAAGGAAGATGGTTGCACATGTTTGCATATTGCAGCAGATTATGTGAGAAACTTACCTGGTTTCCTGAATTTTGTGTACGATTTGTTTGATATTGATCGTTTTGAACGATATGTTATGGCAGTAGATAAACTTAGAAACACATTCCTTCATTATTTGGATCAAGACA
Source organism: Pachydiplax longipennis (assembly GCA_036926295.1). Lineage (NCBI taxonomy): Eukaryota > Metazoa > Arthropoda > Insecta > Odonata > Libellulidae > Pachydiplax > Pachydiplax longipennis. Next base: position 36,221,943 of record JAVFKF010000009.1, on the reverse strand, counting down.
GTCTCAGTATAATCAATGCATTGAAGTTCGTTTTTGATACATTGAAGAGAACATTGCCTGATCAAAAGTATAATGAGTTATTGAGAGTGAGGAATGAAAAGGGGCAAACATTTCTACAAATCAAATCTATACTCAGAGATGAAATAAAGAGATTTTGTGAAGGAATATTAGAAAAGGATTTGTTTGAAGAACTCTTAGCAAGTGAGGCAAATGAAGGGAATGCAAGTGTTTCTTCAGAATAGTTAAATGTTTCAGATAATTATGAGTAAATTTTAATCATTAAGCTGAATTTGTGTGATGATTTGAAACTATCATTCCTTAATTGTATTTGTGCACTTTGAAGCATTAGTCAATATGTTTGTGCTCTATTTTCTGATAAAGTATTTGTAAATATGTATATAGATTTACACTGTAATTAATGAAAACAATTATTTTGGATGTGTTGCTTTATTAATAAATATCAGTCCTTAACCCTTACTTGACACAGTTGGGTGGTGTACTTGACTCACTGGGGTGGATAGCTTCCCAGTGAAGGAAATTGTTATAATATCTAAATTGTCTATAGAATATTTCTGGTTAAATTTTATTACAACTTCTGAAAAGATTACTTTTTGAAGTTATATATGACTCATATAACCAAAGTATAAAATGAAGTACAGTAGAAGTCAGTTATAACGAGTATGGCTTGTAACGAGAATTGCATTATGGAGGGTGAATTTTTGGCCATTGTCTGTCTCACCGTGTTGTTATGGAAAAATATCTGAAGATTCTCGAGTGACCTTTTTTTCCTTTTCGAAGTAATGGACTAAAACATCAATTAACAACTTATTTAAAAAAAATAACACAAAATTAAGTCATTTAAAAAAAATTTCTTTAACAATCACAAATATTATTCAAAAGTTGAAGTTACTTTCTAAATATTGATATTTTTATTGTTTCCATGAATATGGCAGATGTAAAAGTGTAAGGTGTTACAAATCTTGAATTGTAACTGGAAAAGCTAGGACAAGGAAGTACAAATTTTAAAATCCCTCGAGGACATCCAAGGGAATCTTGTAAATAAGAGTAAGCATCCTTGAAAACTTGGATGTACCTTAGATGGTTCCAATTTATGTTCATAGCAATGAAGGTTTTATAATCCTATATTTTTATTTACATAGTAAAGAAATATGAGGTAAAGAAGATGCCAGGAATATGAAAGAGGGTTATAAAATTTTTACTAATTAGTCAATGGATTTATTTCTTACAACATTTTACCCATTGTATTCAATATTTAATAAATTGTGTAAGGCCCGCAATTCTGTGATACTTATACCAGTGGTAAATATCATCCATAAGTTACAATATATTGCTCTAAAATTTTTCAGCATAAAAATAGAATTTTTGTAAGGCAAATATGAATTATGTAATAAAATAAATTGGAGATTTTCTACAGGGAATTAGTATATTAGGAGTAAAAAATGTTGTAAAACAATTTCGCAAAATATAGCCAATTAACACATTCGTCCAAGATAACATTGCTGGATTGGAACAATGCATTGAAAGTATATAAAGAGGATACACAATGTAGGTTAAAATAAAATACTACACTAAATAAGAAATAGGACACCATCTGCTAACATCACTTGATTTTGTTCTGTCATGCGAGTTATAGCAGCAGTCACATGACCAGGACTTAATCCTATTTCATCACTGGCAACAGCAGTAACTCTGCTAAGAGGTAGAGATTGACATCTTTCCTCCTTAAACATACGGAACAGTCTTGAGCGGAAGTTGGTCAAACTGTAATAGGGAAAAGAAAATTATCAGTAGAAGCACATTATAATGCCATGATTTTTTTAAAATAATCTTCAAGAAGTGTACTTCAATATAGCTCACTATGAAACTCTAGTTTAACAGATTAAAACTTAAAATGAAATTCCAACCAGGAATATTTTCCCTGTCAGAAAGGTGCTATGATAAAGTGAAAATTAGATCATGAAAAAATTGCCAATTCTAGAATAAATTACCACCTTGCTACAGTCACTCACCAACAAATGAACAGGTTACGTTCTAAATAGTTATTCATCTCTTATATTTGCCATCTGGCATTTGCAGTTAGGGGTAGCATATTGATAGACGAATATTGATTTTGGACGTTACCCAGAAAAACATCAATGAATTTGCTTGATACATTTTGAGATATTATAACACCTCATTTAAGTATTCTTAGTGATTTTTATGATGTGAGTGATAAGGTTCCTTAAAAAGAACTACTCAAGCATAAGGCCCTCAAAAGTATGCAATTAGGAATGTTTCACTGACTGCCATTTAGTCATTTGGATTTCATGTTGCAGGGTACATTTAAAACTTTACCTTAAATTGACAATTAATAAATAATTGGAATAATTAATTAATTATTTGGATAATAATTTGGAATATTTCTATATATCTAATCAGCATTGTCTTACTGGCTATGCAGGGTTCACTGCTCTACTTTCTAAGAGAAAGGAAAAAGTACTTAAGTATTAATGACTGTATCATCACAGCAGTATTTTTAAAAACTCAAAACTATCAAGAGAAAATTTACAAAAATACAGCACACAAGAAATGATTCCCTAGGTATAGATTTCCAAAGTTTAAAGCAAAATTATCAGCTGTTCACTTCAGACTTGACTGGGTAGGCAGAGTGCTTTAAGGAGTATTTTTACTGTGTTTTGTGTGAAAAGGACCAGGAGAAAGCTAGGTATTAAGTGGTAGGTCTTCAATGAATTTTATGTAGATTAGTTTCAAAGTTTGTGCGCAAATACACTTGCATCAATCAATATCACTGATATACAACCATCAAGCCCCTAACTAAATTTAAGTAGCCTTGAACCTGGATATACAGTTGTAATTTACTCATGAACAAAAAGTTGATTCAATGGTTTAAATCTTAAATTTAGGAAGTAAATGGGGTAGTATAGGATAATCTAGCAGCTATAACCATGTTTGCAAAGCCTGGAAGAATTAATTACACTGAAAAGCAAAATAAAATGCGACTTTAACACCCACTCTTCATCAGTAATTGCAACTGGCTCAGCAACACCGCTGGTAGATGGTTCAGCCTCTTCCATTGAGACATCACCAGAAGGTGCAGGAGTTTTTTTGGAACGTTTGGAAGGTTTCCTTGGCTCTCTGGTTGGAGAAGGAGAAGAGCGCTGTCTATGTCTAACAGCCTCTTCTAAATCATCCACTTCATCACCAGTGTCAAAGTCGTACACATCACCACTCTCCTGAAAAAATAAAAATCATGTTTACGTTGTATTTTTTCAAATATAGTATTCTGCACTTATTTTGCCAGAGACCATCTGATAGACTTATCATCTTAAGAATAAAGTTCATCAATTAAATGATACAATTAACTCACCCAAAATATTCTACTCAATTCCACTGGATCTAGAGTTTAAAATAAGACTCTAAACAATGAGATGTTATTAAAGATAATCTGGAATTAATTTCCAGGATATTTTATGCAAATTTTGAAAATGTAGTTTCAATTAGTAATCCATTAACAACGCAAACTTTTTAAAATGCTAATTACTTAATAAGATAAAATCTGCTTGAATATAAGGCATTTATATCCACAGTACTCAGGCTTTATAAAATAATCTACAGATTGTAATTCTAATCCTATATTGAACCAAAAATATTTGCAGCTACAAAAGGGAATAGAAGATTTTCAATGCAAAGTTAAAATATTTTAAATAGGTCAGACATTTAAAAAGGGTCAGATCAGGACTTGTTGAAATCTTAAGATACTCAAAAATAATTCAAAAATAAAATTGGTACTTGTGTTAAATTGATAGATTCGCAATTAATTTATTGCATTAGATTCAGGAGCATATATACTTGTGCAAATTTCTTGTAGTGAATGGCCTGTCGGATACTCTGCTCACCCTGGTTCCATGTAACTCTTCAAACATTCACCCATGTGTCATTTATATTTTGCCTGTGAAAGCCAGCATATTGCAGACTTAACAGTAAGCAGATAATTTTTAATTTAAAAGGAATTGGCAAGAAATATTTTTACTGGCCTAATTTAAATTGGTGAATGTACCCATGTAAGTGGCACTATAATATATGTGAACATTGACGTAATGCACACAATTGGTTAATCGGTAACTGGTTAATGAGCGAACTTAAGTGAGCATATATCTAATTCATTTCTACAAAATACCCATAAGATATGTTTGGCAAGGATGACTACTGGTGTTCCATATAATCATATATCACACTGTGAATGACATATCACATGTCCTGAGGTGTACGTTATATTCTATAGTGCATTATTTTCAAGTAAATACATAAATATTGTTTTTTTAATAACATAATGGGATACTAAATGAGTAGTGAAAGATGATAAATATTTTGTTATGCTCGTCTGTAAGATTAAAACAGAAGAAAGAAAAGTTTTATCATACTTAGCACCATAGCAGTTTAATATGTGATAATAACATGATGTGTTATGGTGATGGTGTTAAGTATAAATAAATCACTTTCTTTCTGGATTGTTATGGATTATTAATAAATGAAGACTTCCAAGATTCAACATTTTTAAAACAAAGGAAAAAGCAGTGACCAACATCAGCTAAGATGAAAATCAATAACTTTTTGCCAAGATTAGTTAATGGTTAGAGCATGTGCCAGGCAAGAGGGAGATCAAGGATAAATTCCAGACTGTCAGACTTTTTTAATGTCCTTTTCCTCTGGTGTTCAGAATAAGTATGCTTGGCACGTAACCCAGACCACTTACTCCTTGAGTATTCTTGGGGCGTTTAGTCTTCTTTCTCCTCCTTGGTGTGGCCTCCCCAGCATCACTTTCTCCTCCAGTATCACCAGTTAGACCTTCAGATTGTGAGTCTTGAGAATCATAGTCAGTTCGCTTTCTCTTCTTCTTTTCTTTTTCCAAGACCTAAAATCAAAGCTCACTTTATTAAAAATACCAAGACTAACAACTAAGGATCACATATGTGGAAACTATGCTGTTATTATTGAGCCTTAAGAAGTTTTAACGTCTATTCTCTTTCAAGCTGAATTCCACATGTAATCCAAATCCAGTAAATACAGAAATAGACAACGTAAATTAATTACATTATGATGACTAGTAACACAAGATTATTGCAATAAATAATGTGATACAAGATTTAATCAAAAAGAGATTTCAGAGATTACAGTATAATAATAATGATCAGTATACGTTTGTAATTAATACCATTACAACATTTTAATATACTATTATATTGATGTGACAAAGAGGTATACCCAAAAATTTACATTAATAGTATGATTCTTTCACAAAATAGAAAAAAAGTCTTTCTAATTTGAAAATATTTCAATCTGTCATAGTAATTAAACATGAAATTCAGTTAATTTCAATCTTTCTTACCTTTTTGAAGTAGGCATACTGCACAAGTTCAATAGCAGCTTGAGCATCCTCTAATTCTACGGAGCGAGATAACCTGGCTTTGGCATGTGCAGTTGACAATCGAATCAAAGTTTCCAGTGTTCTGACTGTTACTGGTTGAGTCTATTGCATGAATATAATGTAATAAATGAGAAATAAAATATTATTCTCTTGTAGAAATATGTATGAAACCTTTATAAACATTAATACTCTAACTGTGAAAATCCAAATATCAAGAGACAAGTAAAATTCAAATTAAAAATAACAAGAGTACAATTATGCATATTTCACAGAAATTTCAAAAAAATATAAGGACATTTTTCATAACTAGAAGAATCAATTAAAAAGGTGAAAAAGAAGCAAATCACCTAATTATAGTTCAAGGATGGTATTTAATTTTCCCGATTAAAAGGTTAACAGGATCCTTGAATAATAATAACAAACCAACTATAAGATAATAATTATAATTAGCAAAAAGTAATTATATTACGCACAACAAAGTAAGGAAATCTGAAATGTCTTGAATTGTCTGATTCAATTATAATACCAAATTAGCTCAAGAACCCAAAGAAACTGAAATAGACTAATCACAAATGAAAAATCTAAAAACCACAGAATATAAGTTTAAAAGAAGATAGTCACTTGCTACATAAAAGAGACCAACATAAAAGATGACACAATAACTTACTCTAGCAACATCTGATTCAGTAATGGCATCCTGAGATCGCAGTTTTGAATACTCTTCAGAAATGGCAGTTGCAGCTTCAGTTGTAAGAATAGGTTTAATGCAACGAGCTATGTGGATATACTTCCTCATGAAGTTAACACTGATGATTTTATCCCTGGAATTTTTTCAAAAACACTTAAAAATCTTCCCAATTTTCAATTCAATGATACATTGAGACAAGCATTTTTCCAAGCACCAAGATATGAATAGTTTCATATCTATAAAGGAAATTTAAATCACCATTAGGAATTATACAAAAATAAAATAAATGCAGGAAAAAACCTCTTGGATAGAATAAATTCAACATTTAACAGCATCCTAGGCTGAGCAGAATATTAAACAACAGATATCATACTTGAAATAAGTATCTGGTTTATTTAAATCTTAATTTACTACAGATTTAAAATTTGAAGATTTCTAATCCAATATTGTAAAATTTCTTTGTTACAGATCTGCTTATTTGCAAGCATTCGATCATTATCTTATATACTATTTTGAAGTATCTATTTTAGATGACTGGCATTTTTCTCCCTTCACACTCCATTAAAACATAAAAATGACTGACCACCTCAAAGAGATAGTTTCCCAGTTGCTGCTAAAAATAGACTGACTTATGAAAAATGCACCATTTGGTCTAAATATCAAGATGAAATTTGAGTTTTTATTTTGTTGCTAGATGTTTATATATTGGGGTAGTCATTTTTGAAGTTTATTGTTTCCTTGGTTATGTTTCTTGTGGTAAATAATTAGTTTTTCTCGTTGGACAGTGATATTTATTCTCACTCTTAAATCGATTGAAACAGTTTGCACAAAAGATATTATGGTCTCTATAAATGAAGACCTCTACATTATGTGCAACCATGACAAAATTTTAATAAATCAGCCATCTTGCATCTTTTGGGAGCATAGCAACAACCACATAAACATGAGCATTGCTGAATATAAAGGTTTGTGTCACACTTAAAGCCAGCTTACATTTTTATTTCATTCAAACTATCACCTTCTTTTAATCAAGTTGCATGCAACCCAGCAATCATTTGTTCAAAATTGTTGCACAGGACTAGTATATAATAATAACATTCTAGTAATTCAGTGGGAAAAAATATAATCAAATCAGAGGATACGTGGAAGACTTACGATTTCGATCGAGATGCCCCATGAAGCAGTGGGTCATATTTCTCATACACCTGTGTTGTAGCCTCTTCCGATGCAGATCCATTTTCCACTGCTTCATTGTCATTATCGACATCTGGATTCATTGTACTCAGCTGATCAGCCCATGTATTTCCCATGGGCAAAACTTCACCTTCCTGCTCCTTTGGGTTTCTAAATTGAAAAAAATTAGCTAGTTTAGTTCACCTATAAATGTTTATGATCAAAATTTCCATAAGAACAACCAGTCAATTCTTTTAACACATTCTTTATTCAAATCATTTTTATGGCCACTATGTGCTATACGGCAAGTTATTTAACTAAACATAACGAACGAAAATATACCAATTATATTCCCGCATACTGAAAGGCATTTCTCCTTTGAAATCTGAATCACAATAAATTACTACTGTATGTAATTCTGGAAAATAAAACTTTCATAAAATACCTGTATCTATGCATCCTGACAACATGATCAGATATCTTCTTATCAATTTCTGAATCCACCAAATCAAGCATCACAAACAGAAGATCAAAACGGGAAAGTAAAGAATCTTGCAAACCAATATTTTCCATTGGAGTCTTGTACTGGTCATACTAAAGACGAAGGATAAAATTTATTTTCATTAATCATAAATGAAAATACTAATAAGAATTCCCAGTGTGAGTAAATACAACTGAAATAATTTACTGCAGTTTTTAGTAATACCATATATACCCAAGTAATATTCAAATCGGTTAAAAGTTGACTCCCAATTCTGTGGCCAGAAGACTGTTATTTTTAGAAGACAATATTTTTACTGTTATCCAATAAATTATTACGAGTCTCTAAACATATACAAGTAAAATACTTGCATACCGCAAGCTGATGGTGATAAATTTCCACAAGTACCCTATCACTTTGTATAGTACTTTAAAAAATTCTCAAGTTCACCCTCATGTTTTTTTCCATTTCCAACAGGAAAATTTAACTGACCTGGGCTAAACCCAGAATATTTTGAGAAGTAATATTGCACATTAAGTTACTGAATTGTATCTCTAAGTATATTGAGAATTTAAAGTCAAAACCATATGTCATTGCAGGATATGAGTTAGACTTGAATAAAATCCTTCAGATAAAGTACAGTGTACCTCATGTAAATCATCAGGACATGTGTTTTGATTAATCATATATAATTCACCATTCATCTCAGTATACATATATGTTCTATGATGATTTATATGTGAAGAAGGATTTTGTGAACTAAAATTTCACCACAGATTAAACAAGAAATCCCTGAAAAAATAGTAACCACATTCAAGTCAACCTCTTTAAAACACCCTTAAAATTTGACTTATTTGGGTTCATAGGGTAAACCTGTCACTAGTAGCCAAAATAAACTGCATGAGCATTTTATGAAATAATTCTAATGAACATTCACCTTCACTTTAAGCTTCCATAGATTTGATTTCATATCAGTGAGTGATCATTTGCTATCAAGGAATTCATCTCAACCTTATTCAAGTTTTCTCTAAAGAATAAGTTACCTTTCCATAAACAGGGTTAGCTGCTGCTAACACAGAGCATCTTGCATTGAGTCTAGCTTGAATTCCAGCCTTGGAGATGGTGACACGACCTTGTTCCATGACTTCGTGAATGGCAGTTCGATCAATGTCAGACATTTTGTCAAATTCATCAATGCATACCACACCTCTATCAGCCAACACCATAGCACCTGCTTCCAATCTGAAGTGTATCAATTCCAGATAAGTATATGGTAACAGTAACCTTATTATATTAATTTAATTCTTCAAATCACTACTATTTCAGTGCAAACATAACCCTACTCTTTTCTTAGAAGTGAAAACAGATTTGCTAATTGAAGATTTGCTCCTATAAAGTTAAATTCAATGATAATCATGAAGAATAAACCAAATTTATCAAATAAATTGTCACTCTTCCTCAAATGCTTATAATTATACATTAACTTCATTATAATTTTTACTTCATATTTTTTGACTGTAACTCTAAATAGCTTCCACACACTCAGAAATACCAAGCGATAAATAATTCTAACCGTTTCTCTCCAGTCTCTTGGTCAGTTGTTACAGCTGCTGTCAAACCAACACCAGAGGAGCCTCTACCGGTGGTTGGTACAGCTCTTGGGGCAGTTGCAAGGACATACCTAAGCAGCTGAGATTTGGCAACGCTGGGATCTCCAATAAGCAAAATGTTTATATCACTGCAAAATAAAAGTTAACTCTGTAAAGAATTATATGCAGAGCCACAAGCCAGAGTAAATAAATAACAGCGCAAGAAAATAAATTAAAGCTATTTCATCTCTTTCTGTAAAAATTAGGATGTTTTTGCTTTCATAAAGATTAATCCATGAAGTAATTTGGCCATCTGTATGCATTTTTCCATAATTTCAATAAAAATTACTTAATACAGACGACAACTGTGGGCAAAAAAATATAAACTAATAATAAATGCCAGAATATCAAGCAGCTGTATAGCTTTGAAGGATGAAATTTTCCTAATAAATGTGAGTTAATTACAAATTGAGACCCATTAAAATTGATGGATAACAATGCTTCAATAACAACTTAAATAACTTGGCCACAATCAAAATGAATACTAAATTCAGCAAGATCAAAAATGAGAACCCTAACTAAATCAATTTCCATAATTGATAATTTAGAGTAATAATTATTTACTTCACTCACCCTCTAAGCCTTGTTCCATTAACCAACACCTTTTCAACCCCTCCAAGAAGCATACAAAGAATAGCTCGCTTGACATACATGTGTCCATGGATTGAGGGTGCAAGAGATTGGCTCAAAAGCTCAAATATGTTCTTAGCACCACCACTCTCTTTGCTGTTTCCCTTAAAACGGGAAAGCTTCTTGCACAAACGAATGTCCTCCTTCTTGATTGAAGGGATTGTAGCTTCCTTACTAAGCTGCACAATGTTGCAAGCTATCAAAACAGTCCTGTAAAAGAAAATTATAATCATCCGTGTCCATAAATTAAAAGAATGTAAGGGTAGTGCTAGAGGCCTCTGCATAGCAAGAGTTGCAGAAGGTCATTTATGCTTTTTCTATAAAAGGAATTTGGAGAGAGGGTATTCAATCCATCCACAGGAGACACCTCCACTAGGCAGGTTGTAGAATGATTCTCAGAGATTGTTCCATCAGTTGTTAGGGAAAGGGTTAATTGAAAGATCAATCTCACTTTTCTTGATCAGGCTATGAACTGTCATTTCTCAGTAGTTTCACTCATCTCTCTCATATAATTTTAGGATTCATCACCTCTTATTCTTTCTTCAAAATATTCTACTAGATACAAGTCTAGGAGCACAGTTTCTGACTTCAGTCATTAGTTTACCAATAGTAGGCCGCAATGAATGGATTAAGGGTTCGTGTGAACCACTGTCATATTTCTTATGACATTTATTTCATTACAAATCAAATACATTCTAAGGAAGCTCACATAAGATACTGTGCACAGTATTAACTTAACCAAACGTATAAGAAAGCAGCAATAATCTTGGAACATAATGATGGATAATTTTCAGAAAGAGAAAAATCTGATCCAAACTTCCATCACAATAAATGCAAAATTCAAGTAAAAAGTAATGCAAGCACTAAAACTTTACAGGACTACTGTAGAAGCATACATCTTAAGATATTATATTCAACATATTGTACAGATTCTCAACTAAAACTGAATTTAATCACCACATTGCACCAGATATATCACTTAAGGAAGTTGATTTATAAGTTATTATATTTATAATCCAATTTCACTCACCTAAAAACACCAGTAGTCAAACTACCTTGCTTGTTTGGAAGACATCTGTAAATACCAACTATCTGCACTCGATCTCCAGGCTTGCAACAATCAACCAGATCATTATCTAATATCACATCCACCGATCTAGGCAACTGACCTATATTAAACAGGAAGTTTGAATAAATTCCAATGTAAATGTACAAACTTAAAAAACACATTAATTTCATATTTGATTTTCATATACAATATAAGAAGATTCAATTCATTCTATGATAGTTCCAAAATACACTTCTGATAAGAGAAAAACCTCAGGTTATTTAGAATATTTTAGTAGGATTTAGTAAGGATAAAAGGTTATCAGCAATTATCAAGAGTAAGAGAACAATAGCAAGAGGTGTAGTTAAATCCCCCTTACATAGTCTCAGAGTTACACAATTCTTGATTTTCCTAACCACCAAGAAACTGAACTGGGTTTTCATTATTTTTTCAAAAACATGATAGAAACAATGCCAGAAACTGATCAAATCACTCATAGAAGCAATAGTAAATCTTGCCATGTAATTAGAATTTCAGATGAGCAAAAGCAAAGCATGAGCAAAATGTTGTGAAATAATCTGACCCTTTAGACCTAGTTCAACTAAATGCCATTACAAGCTTTCTTGCCTCAATTGAAAAAGGCTTACAAATATTAGATAAAAATTGATTCCAACAAAGAACTTATAGCAAGTTATAGAAAACTTATTTGCTAGAAACAAAGAAATTCTGAAAAAAGAAAAATTTTTACCATCTCTTAGATTTCATGATGCCCTTGACAATGAAATAAATTTGTTATAAAATAAATCAATCAAATATTTTGTATTGGTATGTGTAAAGAGCTAAAATTTTTGTAAAATATTGTGTTTTTGTCCTTGTCTCAAACAAAACAACATTAATTGTATTCATATGAAAATTTATAGCCTAACTTACATGAATTCAATACAAGGATTTTGATTGGTCTCAGCTACTGCAAAACTTGGGTATTACTGAATCAATCTATAGGTATATTACAAACTTTCGCATGTCTTGGAATTCTTTTTCTTCCTCAAGAAGTATTAAACCTAATATATGACATTCCAAAACCTTGTCTGAAGAATTTAGCTAACATTTTACAGGTACAATTTAATTTCTCTGCAAACAGGAATTCCTGTTACTTTAATTAACTCTCAAACTTTATTTAACAAATACCAATGAAAATTAAGATGTCCACCATATGGATAGGATTCTCTTGGACTTTAAATATAAAGTTATTCTTGAATGAAATGCCACGGTTTCACCTGTTCTTTGTCAGCCAATGGTAAAATGGGACTTAATACAAAAGTTCAGTATAAAAGAGGAGAGGATTAATGGCCCTTACCAGCAGGTGCCTTTTCTGGCATTTCCTGAATGGTTAGAGTCTGATGGTCCTTGTAATTGGATAGCCCAAATTCAGTCTCCAAAAGATTTCCATCTTCATCCTGGAGTACACAATAATCACCTTGTCATTGAAATCATATAAGAAGACATTAAGAATAGAAATCCTTATACATGAGGAAATACTGAGCTCCTTGAGAATTAGCAGCATGAATAATTATTTCCCAAAAAATACCTCTTTCTTAAAATTGCAAACACGGTAACTTCTAATGTATAAACTATGAAAGTAAGGCTAAGAAAGGAAAATTGACCAAATATACGACTGTAAGCCATTGTTCAACCACCACAAAATAAAATTAGATTTTTCCTCCTAATGATGGATAAATTTTGACTATCCAAACAAATTTAACAATGAAAGAAAGAGGTAAAAATTTTCAAAATCACAAGACTGGACTGGGATACTCATTCAATAATCATGATTAGGCTCAGCTTAATTCTTTACTAACATCTATACAATGTAGCTGAACAATGATAATATAACATTAAAAATTATACAAGAAATATTAAGAATACACTCACAAAATAATAAACCTAATATAAATAAATTTTCTTAATCCCTGCTTCTGCATATGGTGAGAAAGAAGATATAAAACTGGTTAGAGAGAACCTCAATTCATACTACTGCAAGCATATATACATAGTAAACTCCACAGAATATCATATATTATCTTTAGCCTCCCTAAATTTTCCTTACAGAATGGTAACAAAACATCACAAAGAATCTAATACCCAGAGGAAAAAATCCAGAGAGAGGTATTCTTGAAATTTGGTAAGGAAACAGTATAAGTAACAAAAGTGTTCAATGAAATACATAACCATTCACTTACTGTAGTTGGGTAAACACTGCTGGATGGGAATGCATCAAATGAAGTTAGATCACTGTACTTCCTTTCCATCACTTTCTTTGTAGCGGGGCAGTAATGAACACTTCGAACCACCTTTGGACGAACCAGGGAGCCTGAAGAACGAAAAATCACTTCTTATAATTTCAATCCTTAAAGATATAAACAGATTTCTATTCAGTATATAAAGTTACTTCGCGAAATTTTGTACTTAACTACTAACCACCGTACAAATTTTAACTTACACTGAACAGTTGATATCCTTTAATTTTTAGGAAAGAAAAACTACGGACATAAGACAACTATTACGTTTTCAAAGATCTTAAGCATCAGCGGAGTTTATAACATAAAATCTAAGAATTAATATACTAACATTTGGTTACGATTCCTTCAGCACAAACAATGTTTCCAATGTAGCGAGAAGTAAGGCTGCGAGGGGTAACATGACGAGAACCGAAACTTCCTGTAAGACCAATGAATAACTCGTCATGTTTCTTTGCAAAAGATGGATCCAAACTGGCTACATACTCCTGTAGAGCTCTCTGAAAAGCGCCCATTTCTTCGAATCCACATTTCAACATACTGAAATGTAAGTACAATTGCATTAGACCTACACAGGCATTACAGCAGTTTCTGTTACCAGCTATGAAAACGAGAATTTAAATTATGGTAAAATCTAAAATAAATAGAAAAATAAGCAAAATTTCTATTACATACTTGGCAGCTCTAGCAGGCATTTTTCTACGGAGATGATTAATGTTTACAATAAGTCTACGGGTGTTGTCTTCCATCATATTTTTAACAGACTGCGCATAAAACCCATCATCTTCCTGAAAAGACATAAAACAGTAAATGAACACTCTAATACTCCCTTTCAACATAAAACCATACCGAATCATGATTCAAAATTCTACTAAAGAATAGTTTATAGGATGAAGAAGAAATATCGAAGGGCTTTTAGAAGAAGAAGAAAACAATCCTCGTGATCCCTAACCGGGTCGGCTGAGCACGATGCTGGAAATTAAAAGAAATCATCTACCTGATCATCTAAAAATGATAAATATTCTTTGATGTACTCCTGCTGCTTCTGATCTATCTCAGGGGCTTCCATATTGGCTGTATATAGAAAATATAAACTTAAAGTAGTGAAGTTATATATTCACAAAACTTTGTTGCTGTCGGTTTCGATACAGCGGGAAGATTTTGGCGGGATTACTAATCGTTCGGCATTTGGTTAACGGGGTAGTTTATCGTTCCGCTACGAGATGGCTCGCAAGGGAGTAATTTCGAGCGCCGTTTTAAATACGTTACAGAAAGTTCTGATTAATAAAATTAATTTATGGTTTCAGCATGGGAAAATCCCATCCAGAAATATTTCATACTTTGGACATCATTTGCCGATAAATAGCCTCACATAGATGGAAATTAATTTAAAATATGATCGTCGATGCCCGAAACTACAAGAAAGCCTCCTAGGTGACGCGTTGGTCACGGGGATCCCAGGCGGCAGCAGCCACCTGCGCGTCATATTCTGCGCAGAAATCAGCTTTTGCCTCGAACCTGCCCCATCCCCCCTCCGAATCCCGCATTCCCCATCCCATCTGCCCCACAAATGTTGCTCTCATCCCTCCCGCCACGTCCCCCTCCGCCCCGCTCCTCCCGGGCAGCCCCGAACTTGAGAGCGGCCGGGGGGCGAGAGCGGAAAACTGCCGGAGCCCACGGAACGAAGAAGCGGCAGGCGGGGACGGCGACGCCATGACATGGCCGGCTGCGGGAGCAGAAGAGGAAGACGAAAGCGGAGAGCGGAAAGAGGCGGCGGGGGTGCGAAATGCGTGTTAGACGCCGCGAAGAGGACTGCAGCGGCAAGGACCACGATCTTTGGAGATTGGGGGAACCTCTGCACTCCAGCCTCGGCGTCCGCGGCGGTCGCCATGTTGATTCATCCAGCGATTTCGGGAGGAGGCAGTTCAGAGGGCGGTCGGCCGTCTTCCCTGCGGTTGTACCCAGCGGGCGGGTCGGGGCCCCGAAGGGGTGGCCGCGAGGAGACAGCGGCGAACACGGTGTTGGTGCCCGTTCCCCCCGCGACCCCCTTCCGCCCCCCGCCGCCCCACACCCGTTCCTCCCTCCTCCCGGCCTTCCTAGCCGCCTACTGAACCTTATGTCGCCCCTGCGGCTCGGGCACCGTGGGGCAGCCTTCGCCCCCGGCCTCCGGCGTGGACCTCCAAAGGCCCAACAAGAGAGATATGCCGCCCCCTCGATCCACCGCTTTTCACCACGTGACATAGCAGGGAAGTGGCCTGGGGTCGGGTCGAGGCTGGGAGGCGAGTGATATATACCGAGTTATATACGAAAGGGAAAAAAATAAACCGCCGAAATATATAAATATATATATATATTAAATGGGAGACAAGTGCATCGGGTGCTTTTTGTTTCATTAGGGAAAATTCTCCATCCTCCGCTTCGATACGTGGAGGAGGGGAGGATCAAGTAAAAGAGGAAAATCTCGAGGAAGAAGCGAGGAGGAAGTAAAAGTGTGTTTCAAATTCGAATGGTGTCGTTCTGAAAGGAAGAGAAAAAGAGAAATTTATTGGTGCCCCGGCGGTGTGAAAGGAAAAGGGGGTGTTCTCTTCTTCCCTCTCGCGAAGAAGTGGGGGAGCATTGATTCGGCGCCGGCCGCATTTCTTCGGAGTAATAATAATTATTATTGTTGCATATATTAAGTGGTCGCTGTTTTGGGGACGACGGAGGCAGAGGAGGAGGAAGGGGAGGAGGAGGGCGGAGGCGGGAAAGGCTGTCGAAGAAGGAGGAGACGAAGAGGTGGAAGCAAGAAGGGAAGAGCACTCTCTCTTCTTCTCTCTTCCGGTTTGGCAGTAATGGCGTCCTGCAGTGGTGGTGGTGGTGGAGGAACGGGAGGGGGCAGCGCAGGGGCAGGTGGGGGAGGAGGAGGCGGAAGTGGGGGCGTAGGTGGAGGAGGTCTGTCCCCCGGCTCCTACCCCCACCACGGACACACCTTTACCAAGAAGACTTTCCATAAGCCCACTTACTGCCACCACTGCACCGATATGCTCTGGGGACTTATTCAGCAAGGATACACTTGCGAAGGTTAGCGAAAAATACGTAAAATGTATGACTATGGTCCCTGTCCCCCCCGTGTGTTCCATCCCCCCTTTCACAGTGCAATGGCGGGGCGACCCGAATTTTCTCACTCCCCCTCACAGATCTCCGAGAAAAAAATGCATGCCTCGGATGACGGTACTTCGGCGCTGGTAAGGTAGATGTAGATGTTTGCTGGACACCAGCGACCTTTCTTGCATCTACAACCCTGCCTCTGTTGTAATTTGTCGTCTGCCTGCTGGCGACGCATTTTTTCGGAGGCAGAGTTGAAGCTCCGAATGAGAAAAGCTTAAAGAAAATCGGTCGCCAAGGATGCCGGCGTTTCACGCCGAAAAATCCATTCCCTCACGTGAATTTCTTCTCAACTCTAAGCTTTTCTCATCCCTGAAGATGTTTATTAAAGTTATGTTTGTCGATATTCTCTGTGTGCCATGTTCATGTTGATCGTCATCCCCCTTTTATGATGAATATCGCCGTCAGGATGCGTTTATCTCGCAGGTTTCTCCGTACGTCAGTTGTCAATCTTTATTTCCGAAGTCTGCTCCTTGAGAATCCCGTGCATCACGCTATTACGTATGGGATCCTCAACCCTTTGCGCTTTTGTAACGGACGGCTAGGGGTAGGAATTAATCGGCGGGAGAGAGGAGAAGGTCGATAAAATTCGTGCATCTCCCTCGGTCTTTCTCTTTTGGGAGTAATTACGGACATCCAGGGAACTTGCCGCCAATCGAGCAGAATCAACCACTCGAGGAAAAAAAAGGGGCCGGAGACTGCATGTACCACAAGGCGTGGGAAGTATGTGTGCACCCAAGGATTTTCGCTGGAATCAATCGCGGAGTAGGCTAGGTTGGGGAATCCGCGTGGTTGGTGGGGGAATACGTAGCAGGTCTGCCGTTTGAGACCCGTCCCCCGCCCTCCCTTTGGTCTTTCACCAACTCATTTTTTTCGATCCGACCGAATTCAGGACCGAGGAGCTTCTCAAGTGGGCTCGAGCCCGTTTCAAGGAGGAGGGGTCATGCTTTTTTATCGGATAATCGGTGTTTGGAGATGCAACATCAGGTGCATCGCTCGCGGAAAAAAAGAATTATCCAGAGCGGATGACTTTGGTGGACGTAGCACCAGGGTGCACGGTTATTCTCATCGGACAAGGGGTAGGATGGGGGTGTATGTGACAATGTTTTCAAGGAAATGAGGAGGGGTTTTCTAGGGAGGTTGCAAGCTTCAGAAACTCCTTCCATACACGGAGAATCTCTCCCTCCACTCTTCCAGGCTCACTCCCTCCTCCTCACTCCGAGCGGTCGATAAGTGAGGGGGAGAAAGGGGGAGGAAGGAGATGGGGAGTGGGGCAAAGAGAGACGAGGCATGGGGGCCAGAAAGAGAAAGAAAGAGAGGCTGTAGTTTGGAGTCTTCCATGTCTTTTGCTTCCCTGTCATGTATGCAACCATCAGGTTTCGACTGTATCGCGGGGTTGCCCGTGTGCGAAGGGGCACCTGCTCTCGCGAAGGGTCTTCGGAGATGCGTTTGAGGGCATGATTGGGAAAGATTCAGGTGCTTTCGGGGCTGCTCAGTCCAGGAGGAACGATATCGTAACGGAGAATGTGTATCACGACCGGATTTCGGCATTATTCGACACGTTGATAGCTCACGTTCGTTCGTGCGTACGTCTTGGCGTCAGCCGCGGTTTATCTCCCACGATGGATGAAAGTAATGGCCCACGAAACCCATTTCGCTCTTCTGTTCTTAATCCACAATATGACCGTTAACGGCACAATTTACGCGCACGAATGCGAAGTATTCCGGCCAGTCCGTGAAAAATCACGTCGTTTGAGGAGGACAATACGAGGGAGGGATGCAAGGATAGGCATGTTTAGATCGGTTGGGTCAGCGAGTTTTTCCGAAATATTAGTTATGATCACGCGCCGGATCGGGAGAGTCCAAGATGTGGGGTTCTCCCTGATGTATACACTTCCCAGTGGGTGTCACATCGGGTTGTTACATGTAATGTTTTGATGATCAGATTGCGTTATTACAAGGTGAGAATGCAGGCTCGAGTATGTGAGAGCCGTTTCATGCAGCACGGATTGCATGAACCGACACCAGAGACGTATTCATTTCGATACGACGCAAGAGATGAACTACGCAGGCAGAATCGACTTCAGGCGACGCAATGTCTACACATTACTGCCGCTTAATCGGTACGTGTAAGTCGGAATCCCTAATGTAACTCATGGGAAGCGAGAAACTACGCATGAGATGGGCGACGCAACTCGAAACGGCGCTACTGGGGGCGACGTATCCGCGACGCCGCCTCCTCACGGATGTGTATAAACCCTCGCCGGGGTGATTATTTGTCGTTTCGCGTGTATTTACGCGTGTGCGTGCTCGCGTGCGTGTGTGAGGAAGAGGAAAAGGTTAATCCCGCGAGTGAGCGCGGGGGAAGGGGAGGAATGTGGGGTGGGGAAGGGCGTGCCTTGGTAGAGAGGGAGGCCTGACCCTCGGTCGCTGATTTCGGATAAGGAGGGATAGCTGATGTAACAAGTAGCTCTATTATGCCATCGAATCGTGGAGATTCTCAAGCCGCCCTCGTTGTCGTGTCTCCGGGTTTTTTTAATTTTTTTAACTCGTCGCCACCATCTCTTATTTTTTCGGCCGATTGCGATGAAGAGCTTGCTGGTCGGGGTCGATGCAGGGGTTAAAGGGGTGGGACGAGTTGATAAACCGTGTTCCTTATCGGTAGGGTAGGGGTGAAGTAAGCGGTCTTTACCTACCGAGAATTCCACCCGCGAAGCACGTAACCCAGTGAAGACGGATCAAAGACGTCGAAATGTATCGCGGCTCGATACTGCATCGCCGGAGGTTTTGTGTTTGGAAATGTTGGGCCAGAAATCGTGGCGCCCCTGCCCCATCGATTTTAACTGGACTTGGTTTTCATATTGTTCAATGTGGGATTTTTTTTTTAAGGGTGGTCCGTTCTAACTCCCTCGATGTCATTCTCGGTGAAAGGACGATAGGTGGAATTTCTGAACGAGCCGCATCTCAATTTGCTGTAGTCAGTGCTTCGTGATACATTTACGCAGTGACCGAATTCAGCGAAATCACGAAAATCGGCTCGTCTGTCGCTATATTTTCCGATAGATTTCGTGGTGAATAAGGCTAAGATGATAATATGGCATCGATTAAAATCTGAGACGATCGCTTTCAGCTGTAAATCGAGTCGTAATTGCAGGTTTATATCTAGCACGCGTTTTAGAGATGAATGTTGAAATACTTCGCGAAAATGAGGATATTATCAAGTGATCTTATGATGGAACCAAGTCTGAAAAATGTATGCTTCTCGAGTCCAGTGTTAGGGTATGAGTCTACGTCCACGGCTAGGTATAGTTTGGAGAGGTTAATTTCACGTAAAATGTTCGTAATTAATAACCACGTCCTGAATACTACATTTTTCATGCACGGTTTCTTTGTCTAATTGCCTCTTTGCATCGATAAGGAGGGTCGAAAATCGAGATAGCTAAGGCAATAAATGTTATGAGCTCTCCGATTCGTTTACGCCGAATTCTCTAGCTTTCCTTTTCCTTTAGTATCTCACAATAATACAGCGTCATTTATACGGATATAAATCTTATGATAAAAAAGAATGCTCAGGAGCTTTTAATTTTTCTCAACTAATCGTTCTCCGCTTGTGATTTTCTGGATGCAAAGCCAAGGTTTCCATTCCAAATTCTAAATAATTATCGCTTGAAGACCTCGTGGTTCATTGGGTTTCTAACACGAAAATATTGCATGTAAATCGTGCACGATTTGAACCATTCTGTCTGCAAATAACTTATTACTAGAGCACGAAATTGCTAGTAAGCAAAATGATCCTAGGCAAACATTAAAGATTTACGTTTCTTAAACTGAAATCTGGGTTGTTCCATTTGCCTAGTTTTTCACCGGGTGAGAAGTGATTCATTATTGTGTCATCGAGCCTGAAGTGATTATTCAAAAATAAATGTTTCTGTTCTAATCACAGTTCTGGCTTAGAATTTTTCGGTCGCCTAATTCATTTTACTTTCTTGCTTAAAAATCTTTCCTCGTGATTTCCCTCATGCGAAGGCAATGAAATGGAATATTCGCAAGATTTTTACCGCGGAAGTAAATTAGCATTAACTGTAATGTCAATAGTGAAATCGGTGATTCGATGCGAGTAATCCTAGTGAGGAATCGCATGTTTCTCAAGAATCGAAAAATAAATTTTCCTGTATATCTGAAAGTATAAATCTGCTTATAAAGGTCTCTTTTCCTTGATGGTTGCGAATTTAATATTTATTTTACATTTGTTTAAATTTATTTCACTAATTAAGTGAACGACTGTCTGAATGGTAATCATGGGCTTTCATCTACCAGCTTTTTTCAATGCTCCGTGCAGAAGAGTCATTGCTATTACAGCGAATCAGCTATCATATCCTTGGAAACTCATCGCAAATCCTCACATTTTGTAAAACTTGTTCCGGGACGTGGACCACGAACATGGAGAGCTTAAACAACGAATAGGAAAATCGGCTGACGTTCTCCCCACGTTTTAAGGCGACAATTTCTCGAAATCAGTAGCTCCTGGAAGTGGTTTAGAATGGACATCCAGCATCAAGGCCCATTTCACGCTGCGCCAGCCGTTGTCCGTGATACCTCAATGCAGTGCCTTACGCTCCGCAGTTATGGGATAATTTTCGTTCTTTTGCCCCCCGTCTCGCTGGAAGTGCCTTCATGAAGCTCTCCCAAATCGTTCCTTTGTCTCGAAACGATCGCCGGGCTTCCGTCACCATAGGCACGGATGGTGAATAACGTGACGCGCAGGGCTTTGGGCTCGACGGGTCCATTTTTTAGTCACCGGAAGCGAACGGAGAGGAGAAAATCCCTTTCGCCGTGACTCCTGCGTCTCTGAATGGTGGATGCGTGCCTGGAGGCCCTTTCGTGCGTCCGCTCGATTCAGTACGGTAGACTCGGGAGCGAATGAAAATTTGATCCATGACCGATATTGAGGCCCCAATTCTTTCGTCTTTCTCCCTCAACACCCTCATGGGTGAATTTTTTTTTTTGGCACTTCTTAGTCTTTGATGAGAAGCGCCGATGTGATTTCATTCACTAACTAAAGGCCTTGTCGGTGCAACCATTTCTCTCTCACTTCAGCTGCTCTTTCAATCCTGTTGTGATCGGAATATTCCATTCTTGTTCCTACATCCTCGAAATAATTATTCCTTGGCCTACCCCCCTTCCTTTCTTTCCCAGGATTTTGCCTTCAATGTTTGATTTTTCAATTTTCAATTTTTGCCAAAAATGTTGGTTAGAACGGCACTGTGCCTCATACAGTGTCCCATAAACTTAATTGTCCTTCTTTCTGTTTCATCCAGTAATTTCCTTTTCTCGTTCGCTGCCCTTAATATCTCTAAATTTGTCTTCTTTTCTGTCCATTTTGTTCCGGTCATCTTCCTCCGAATCCACATTTCTGCTGCTTCGATCCATGTTTTTTTCTTTTTCCCCTCAGTGTCCAACTTTCACATCCCACATTTCACATATAATAAAATGCTCCATACCAACGATTCTGCAAATCTTTCTTTAGAGCTAACTCCATGTATTTAATCGTGATTTTAGTATGTTTACAAAATTCTCATATTTTTAATATATTATTAATTTTGTCTTTTTAACTCAGTTTTATCACGCTATGTTATGTTTTGTTTCATGCTCTGTCGTGATTCTATATCATTAGTCGAAATTGGCTGTTTTTGAATCAAATTTAAATAAATAATGCCGAGTTCTTGCGTATTCCAGTTTGCCTCATTTCTGTCCCTGTTATCAATGCGGGCGTCAGTTGAACAATCACGGGATACGCAACACCACAGCTTTCTTCCATCTAAAACCATTTTAATCGTGGAAATTTATTGATTCTTTACGGAGAGTGACGAAAAGCTTTGATGTAATTGCGCTTACGCTTGTATTGGCTCAGAGTATTTATCTTTGCAATTGGAAGTTTCCTTCACTGATCGAGGTAATGGTTATAGACGCATCAAAACTACTTGGCACTTGAATTTCAGAAGTATTCGTATCGGCCGAACTTCGTCGACTACTCAAGAGTAATCTAATTTGATTTTTTTTAAGATGTCCAGAAGGCAAGGCTATTGTGTGCGATTCTGAAATGGGTTTGCAAATACTAGTAAATGCACTAAACGATAAAGCAAATGAGTTTAGGATGAAAATAAATGTAAGAAATACTAAAATTACGAGGTTTTCGAAGGGAAAGAAATCTAAGTTTACGATAAGGGTGGATGGGGAAAAACTAGAACAAGTAGATCAATTTTCATACTCGGGCAGCCTTGCCTTCTTTCTAAGGATAGATGATGCTCAACAGAAAATTCAAACTCAATTAGAAAAAGGATAGCATTAGCGAAAGAAGCGTACATGAAGAGAAGGGAGCTTATGACGAAGGGACTTGAGAAAGGAATCAGGAAAAGATTGGTAAAATCATTGGTGCGGAGTGTCATGTTGCTCGGGTGTGAAACATGGACGTTAAGAAAAGAGGATGTCAAAAGATTGGAGGCTTTTGAGATGTGGATATGGCGTAGAATGGAGAAAGTAAGTTGGGTCGATAGAAAAACGAACGAGGAGGTTCTTGAGATGGTTGGGGAGAAGAGGGTAATGATTGAAGTAATTAAAAATCGACAAAAGAAATGGTCAAATATTGATTGGGGAGGGATTGTTGAAGAAAGTGATAGAGGGAAGAATGCTGGGGAAAAGACAGAGGGGAAGACAAAGAAGTTGTTAGACGAATTAAGAGGTGGGATGAGTTACCTGGAATTGAAGGAAAGGGAATGAAATGGGGAATGTGGTGGCACATGAACCTCCCGAAAGGTAGAACACACTGTATGTATATTCGTTCTCGAATTTAAGAGTGGATCTTTTTGACTTAAGGTTCGTAAATAGGATCTTCTTTCAGGTTCTTCTACGCCTGGTAATCGTGTTATTAGAACAAACCCTCGTTACTCGATATATCTCTTTGAAAAAGAAACAATTTTCAACAAGGAAACATATCTCGTTCGATTCCTTATTCGAAACTTCTGTCTTGATAGATCTGGTTCAAAATTAATTTGAATTTTTCCAGGAGAAAGGTTTATCCGCCAAAATAATTTAAATCATTCAACGTATTACTCTTTTTTGGAAGTTCTGTAAAATTTCATGGTTATTTTCTAAGAATACAGCCATAGAAATGCCCTGCCTAGTGGAGCCCCTGAGAGCGCTATAGTAAGTTCAACTCTGAAACCCAAAAAATTTGATTCCACAAAATATATTACGGCTATCTCACAATCTATATCCTCCTAGGTTTTAATTCCTCCCGTTTACTTCCTCATGATTAACATTTTTACTCCTCTCGTTGAAAATGAGCAGATTAACCTCTATTCGTTTACGTAATTTAGGATTTCTTGATTTTAATGCATAACTCTAGCTTTTGTACTCCGTTTTGTTACTCTCTGTTTTTCATAGTAACCTTCTGCATGCGTCAATAATTTTTGCGTCGTTAAGCTCCGGGTTTGAACCATCTACATAATTTTCTAAGTTTCCTCCACTCCTTGTTGGATCCCCATTGTTCTTTTACCCTTGTAAATCATACGTATTGTATCTTCTTTTTACATCCTGTTTCGTGTCTTCGTTTGTAACAAGGGTGAATGTCGATTCGGTATTGAAATGCCAGTAATCGGGCTCTTCCAAGAGTGATAACTCAAATGGTGTATTTTTTATCAAATCTCGAAAACGAGTGATTCAATTTGTGTGCGATAAAATCTCCAAAATCACAGGAGGGTTTATGAGGAATGGATGTTTCCAACACAGACCAGAGCTTATGGGTATGTTCGAATTTCGCTCCTCAGAATGAGTCTTGGTTCAAGAAATATATTCGTATTAAGTTTTTTTCTTTTCCGTCGTTGAAATACTTGCGGTAAATTTTACGATATAATTTTCCAAAGCCAGGCTTTTTGTGCTTCTCATCTTCGTAGGTAATGCAACTCCTATACAGCTCCCATTGTGACACCCTCATCCCTACAAGTAGCATTCCCTGTTCTCAATGGTGTTCGGCGGATTCATTTAGAATTAATCCAGCGATTTGATTCCTATTCCGTTTCTTAAGAAATATGACCGCAACGTCACCCTAGATTCTCAATGAAACGCATTCAGAATTTGTTTTTATTTTCAAGTTATGGCTGCGGTTCTCTTTTCCTGGCCCAAATTTCCTTCTACAGCTTCTGCACCATGCGAAGTCTTAGTGTACGAGTGGTAGATATAATCCTATGCATATTTAGAGATTATCTTTCCATCATTTCGGTAAGCCCTCATCGGTATCGTCTAACGATCCATTTTTTTCAAAATGTGTGCCACCTAATTATGAGGGAGGATATGAAATATTTTCAAAATTTTCATTGTTCCAGCTTTCCTAAATTGCAACGAAATTTGTGATATGAAAGAAGGAATTGAAATCGTGCAGAAAATCATGCACAGGGCTTCCAAAAACGAACAGCTGCATCGCCGTGATGTGCTTCATGAGTTTATTTAGTGTTGTAAAGGTCTTTCAGTTAGATTATTTGAATCATGAGTAGCCAAACGTTTAAAAGGAAGGGACATCTGAGTACGTGGGAAGTGTCGGGTAGGATTTTGGTAGCGTGCACATGTTATCTCCTCGAAGTCATAAAACGCATACACAGAAAAGAATATGTGGGTCAGTTAGGTCAGGTTGAGAAGATAGCAAAATCCAAATATGCGCGATGATTGTCAAAAGAGAACAGTGAAGATTTTATTGTGATAGACACCTGTGAAGTAATCCATCATAAGGAATAGATACCTATGGTTTTGAACCTTTAAACCTATACTACATCTTTGAAGTATATTATTGCGGTACCGATTAACAGAAGGACGTCACGGCACTCGTATTTGAATACTCTCTGTCCAAAGAAATATGTTCGGAAAATACTGGAAAGAGTGCATCGAACCCCAACCGAAAACCGATATTTTTGACGTTTCAGATTTGGTCCCCAACAGTAAACAATTCCGTTCCCAACAACAAACAATTCCGTTCCCAACAATTCTCGATTTACTTAAATCTGTTTGAAGGAAGGTTTCCTAAACACTAAGACTACGACTTGCACTTAACTATTCGTAAGTTTCATTCTAGAATTTAGCGTGATGGTAGTGCGTATGAAAAAGATAGAAAAAAAGGAAACAAACTTTCAGAAGTGTATGCTCGAAGCAAAAAAAACTTTTCGAACCGGTTCGGCAAGGGTTAAACCGGAACTGAAACGAAAATTCGGTTTTCTCGTTGAACCTGATCGAAAACCGAGCAGAAAATGTTGGGGATCTTCCCCATTAATCACAAAACTTGTACGATTCCACAGAAATACAGAGCGTTGACCAATTTCGGTGCCAATCACGCCGTCGTCAGAACTAAAATGGTTAGAAAAAATAAATATTATTAAATATAACACTATTTAGTACAACTAGTAGTGGTAAATGTACAAGTTTTGTGATTAAACTACGTCTTTTAAGATGGAGTTCCACCAAGTTACGCTTGAGAAGATACTTTTCTTTTGGAAAAAGAACCAACTATTAACGGTTACAAACGAATTATTAGCGCTCACTAACGATTCACTATCGGTCACAAACGAACGGTTGGCAAAAAAAGTCTTTAATTTCACGAACGAGGATGTAATTGGTTGGGTGTCTCGTAACAGTGGAAATCTATGCTACATTTCCCATGCTTTTCTCTCTCCGATACCATTCTAGCCTTTGAATACCCCAATCTTTCTCCTCTTCACCTCCGCCTGTAACCCTTCTCCGAATCCCCTCCATTTTCTTTCTACCATCTTGAAGATCCACGTCTTTCTTTCCGATCCCTTATTTCCCTTCTATACTCCAGCTCCGCGTTGACTCAAGGAAGGGGCATTATAAATACATTTTTTCCGGTCGAGAAAAGGTGGGAGATGAGTGGAAGTGTGAACTAAACGTATGAATTTTTCACCCGTAACGTCCCCTAAGGTTAAAATAAACCTGTTGACTTTTGCAACGCGAGAAATCTGAAAAATGTCTCGGGGAAGCATTGAAGCATGGAAAATGTTGCCCCACCCCCTTCAAGCACTAGCTTTCAAAGGACTAAAAATAAGGCAATTCTCTCCCCTCCTCGTCTTTGAGTGCCAAATTTGACATAGTTGACGTATGGAACAGGTCTCCGAGGAAAGTGCGCGCTCCTGAATGCATCTCTAATTAGGGTTTTTTTTGTCGAGCGAGGAAATATGATGTGGGGGGGAAAGAGAGAAAAAATGAAAGATCCGGCTGGAAATGTAAAGGAGTGCAGGTTTCTCGAGCTCCTCCTTTTTGTACGTCGCTGAAAGGAATCCTTTTCGAACGCGTGCGCGACTTAAAACCGTTTCTCTTGGTGAAAATTGCATAATCTGCATTTGGGATCGCCGTGGAATTTCGCTTCGGAACGCTTCGTAATGGCTAACCGTGCACGATGTGACATCGAAAACAGGAATTTCACGGAATGGGATGCCTTGCTCTAAAGGATTGTTCGACGAATCGATGGCTTTTTGTTTGAACTCCATGTTGCTTAAACTAAAAGTAGGACTTGGTAAACATGTACTACTTGGGCCGAAGAACTGCCCTCATCCCGACGGAACCAGCGAACAAAACGTTTGATAATTTTTAATGGATAAAACATTAAGCTGTTTCTCTGGTTATCTCATTAGGAAATAAATTTATTCCTGATGGCGCGTAGCCATTAGATAAGCGCTGATATTATACGCTGATAAACGATATACATTCTCATATATTGATGCTCTACAAGTAGATTGCTGAAGTGATTCTTGGAGACACACCTCACTCTCCTAGGAAATCATTTGCGGAAATTCAGAGTATGTAGGGAATCAAGTTTGGAAAACCTCCGTACGGAAATAGAATTATTGTAACAGTTATGTTGGGCTCCAATCACTTTGAGAACGAGGTTACCGACAGTATGTCAAAGTGCTTACCTCTATTGATTGACTCTTAGAAAGACAAGTCGCAGGTCTTATCTCGCTCACTTTTGTCGGTGGTTTTGGTATGGCATCCGGAAGAGTTTTCGCTTCAGCTAATTC
Organism: Pachydiplax longipennis; assembly: GCA_036926295.1. Classification (NCBI taxonomy): domain Eukaryota; kingdom Metazoa; phylum Arthropoda; class Insecta; order Odonata; family Libellulidae; genus Pachydiplax; species Pachydiplax longipennis. The sequence continues at coordinate 36,194,309 of JAVFKF010000009.1, read as the reverse complement.
CACCGAATGCGGGTATGCACTTATCTAGTTCGCGGAAAAGTTCTTTCCATACGAGACAAATCCGTGTTATTGATGTTATTATAGTGAAAGATCCACCAATGAGTAGCCAACACTAAGTCGCAGCATTTATTTAGCTCCACCTGAGCTCGGTGAGCAATATTTTCAATACTAATTTCACCGTTTGGCTGTCTTGTATCTAATGGACGGAACTGCAAACCGGAGAACTTTTAGATGATTAACATCGCTTCTACGGTTTTCAAAGTGAGTGCTTGCCATACCTATCGTTGGTTTTGGGGGAATTTCATCACCATGAAAACATTGACCGAAAATTCCTATTCTTAATTACACCAAGGGCGGTGATATCAAATAATTTTCACATTTTTCAGCATCGTTTTCGATGGATGTATTAGGAGAATTCAATCCTTCACATGCTAAATTTTGCAGCTGTGACACGATCCGCTTGCGAGATATGCACCAAAGAAACTCCGGGACATCTTTATTGGTCGCTCTAAGTTTCAGCATGTTTAGCAATACAACCAAGCAGGAGTTAATGATGAGAATGAGAAGAATCAATTGAGCTTAACTTCACAAAGATCACGAATAAAAATTATAAATCGAAAAAATAATTCAGAGAATCTTTTTATGCTCGAAAATATTTACGCACACACATTCATATCGTTTTGAATTTGAAAAAATTCAGGAATTTGAAACTAAAGTTTTTAAACGTGGAATTTCTATTCAGGTAGAGTCATTATTCGATAAAACTAATCGTCGACTGTTTTCCTGTCATTATGATTAAACGTTTTCCATAATTTTATTTAAAATGTCATCAGAATCACAGACTTTTGGTTGCTAAGGCATTGATTTGGAATTTAACTTCGTGTTTGTTTGCAAGGGTTTGAGTATCGTCGGACAATATCTTTCGATTTTAAGGGTTAGATGTAAGAAGAGACTTTATAGTCTCAATCTCACCCTAAACAAAGTCCACTATTATTATTATTTTATCGACAAAATTCAAGGATAGGTGTGAGAATAGGTATGATAAGGATAGCATCTTATTTTGTTCTAATATATTTTGAACCACCACAAGTACAAGGTAATAATCAAAGTACGAAAAATCCACGTTAAAACTTTTATCGATAAAAACTCGATAAACAAAGAATAGGACGCGTTTTGTGTAGCAAAGAATGCTTACCGAATCAACACAATGTACCATAAATACTTAAATCCTTGTTCATTCATCGTTAAACTCTTTCATTCGCTTCTTTTAGTGAATGTCCGTTCGATTTTGATTGTCAGTCATCACTTTATTTAACTCTCTTTAAAATACTTTCGTAAACTGAAAAGCAATCATCTGCTCTTTTTATTGTATTAAGAGATGTATTTAAGCTACCAGAAATATGATTTTCATCCCGCAGCTAATTTTTTTTCATGAGGTTGATTTGCTGCGAGACATTGATTTAATGGCAACCTAATTGCCAATGGGTAGAAGTGGAATAGATGCAATACTAAAAATGAAAATAATACTTACTTAGTTTACAAAGTGGTGTATAATATATTCGGTAAGTTATTGCCAGTAATTATTCCCTCGAAAGATATTTCCGCAATTACTTCTCTGTAAAATTTTCAGCAATTTCAGATTTCCTCATGCGTAAAGATGACATACCCTTGAGAATCAAGTGTCTCTTATTTACTTAGAAGATTTTATCTTGATGGGAAAAGTAGCAAAGGTATTCGGTAAATCTTTCGTCGTTTAACAGCTGAAATAGATAAGCCAACGTGCACAAAAATTTTACACCTCTTGATATGACCTTATCGGATCGTGAGTATGAGTTTGAAAGGACGGGAAAGGTCGAACATCTGTTCATCATTTTTGTATCCCCCTTTTGTAATGTTTACCGCTTGATCAACAAAACCGCCAAGTCCGGGCAGCTACGGTGTCGATGGAACGAAAATGGCGGCTGATTCTTTTTATTATTTTTCGTCTTTTATCCTCTTTCCTGTTTTTACGATTCTTCTGTTCTACCTTTCCTTCGCATTATGTATGCCTCTATTTTCACTGCAACAGAATCTCACTGATCGAGAAACTAGGGTTGAATCATGGGTTCGAATTTCGGAAGTATAAGGGAATGAAATTGTTGAGAGTTAACCACCCGATGCCTAGGAAGAGTTAGTAAAACATTCACTAATAGAAGGAATTAGATATCATCGCGAGTTTTATGTCACCTTTGAAGCTCATGCTTGCTCCAATGATTCTTGATAGAGAATCATTTTCGAGTCCCGGCCAAGTCGCAATTTTTCACTTCTTGTATAACCTTGGGTTAGTCGCACAACTTCATGTGCTAAGTAAAAATTACATTTTCCATCGTTGTGTTAATTCCGCGAGAGGGTTTCTCTAATATCGCTTTGTTGGGTGGCTGCCTCGACGAGGACCTCTGGTGGTGGTTGGTGCCACTAAGTGGAGCACCATTACCTTGCCCATATAAGCTCCCGTTTACAGAAGTGAATCTGCGCGGCTCGGTAGTTTAATGGATAGAATACCTGCCCGGCAAGTGGGAGACCCGGGTTCGAGTCCCGGCCAAGTCGCAATTTTTCATTTTTCACTTCTTGTATAACCGAGAATCATTTTGTTGGAGTGAGTTTTATTTCACAGATTTCCCAAGAAATGTATTGGAAACTTGCAACTTTTTCTAGGCAACTTACCGAAATGGTATCGACTTGAAGATATAGGTAGAGGAGGCGCTTTTGAAAAGTAATCTGCAAAGGCATTTCTCGCGATGGTCCTGGGTTTTACTCCAGCCCGGTGAAAATTTCTCCCATGAAATATGTATTGTGGTGATAGTCAGATTTTTTTTAACAACCGTTTTCCAAAGAGATAAATAGCTACCCCCCGGAATGAGAGAAAAAGATGTGACTTTATTTCATAAAGGCAGTCGACCATTTCCATATCGAAGTAATGAAGAAATAAAACTGGATGCTACTCATTCTGCTATGCATTCTGGTGGTGAAGATGCTACTGCGGGTAGCGAAACCGGTCGTAAATAAAAAATAGTGTGGGAAATTTACAAGTTTTATTTCTTCATTACTCCAATGGCTTTCCACAAGGTAGCGCCTGAACATCTAGATTTCATTTCCATATTGATTGTGGGTTCGACGCCTGGGCGTCTCAAACATTCTTCCATAAGTAATGTATGGCGAACTCTGAAAGGGGAGAATGAGGTTCGCCAAGTTTGTGATTCCGTACATAATGGGGCGCTGTATTTCGAAATACCTTGTTCTCCCCTTAACGAGGCCTAAGATTGAGACCCTTTTGAACCCTACATTGTGTTAGAGATGAAAATTACGTTTGATATGGAATGGGGTGCGTTGAACATAACACTCATCGATTCACATTTTATTTCTTGTTCCATCTCATAAGTGCAACGCTTGCAGAATAAAAGTAACTTTTATTCGTATCGAATATGATTGCGAGCTCAAAATGGAAGAAATCGACAAAGCGTTGCAGTCAAACGAGCTCTAAAGTAGATGGTCACTTCCGATGGTATTCTCCTCAAAGCAACGGAGAAACTAACAGACTGAGGTCTGATAGCATATTACACGTCCTGCCATACGCCACTGTAAATTTGTAAACGTAAGTAACACTACATTTGAGAATCTGTTGAGATTTAAAATTGCTCATTTTTCGCGTAAACCACAGGGAAATGCATATCATTCCGTGAAATTGATAACTATGTAGTCAATTGGAGATATATGTGCACTTTTACACATAAACTTTTATTTTCCGAACTAACCGTTTCGATATAATATCATCGTCAGGTTCTATCTAAACTAAATCTAAAACAAAATAGCCTCATAACAGAGAGTTTAAGGCCTTATTAATAGCCTCAAACTCTCTGTTATGAGGCTGTTTTAGATTTAGTTAAGAACCTAACGATGATATTATACGAGGGTGGTCTGAAAAGTTTCCGACCCCAGATTTTTCAGAAATCTTCAGAAAATTTTCAGAAACCATGTCGAGAAATGGCGAAACTTTTCAGACCACCAATTGTAGTTCGGAAAATAAAAGTTTATGTGGAAAAGTACACATTTATCTCTAACCAACTATAATTATGACGTTCCAGAACATCACGGCCGCATCCATCGATCGTATATTGATAACTATAATTGATATAATTCGTTTTAATGTTGAATTTATTCCGTCACACCGGCAACAGCTTCTACCCAACCGTGCAAGGCATAACTTCGATATCGGTGCGGTACCAGCTACTGTATTTGCAATCCCGGTTTTATAACACGAATACTCCATTTACGAGGTTATCCCGAATTTCGATCGTACCGCATTTATTGCATGTCCATCTTCTTCGCAAGCTCGATCATCATTCCTTACGCCATTTCACTATTCCTTCTCCCTCTCTAATTCCCTTGTTCCTGCATCCTCCCCCCTCTCTCGTCAACCCTATCCCCCCCCATCCCCCTTTTCCCTCCCTCCAAATGGATGACGTGTTAGAATCCTCGCGGACCTCCGCTACTCAATGTGGGTCAACAATACCAGTCGTCCGTTTATTCCTCGAGATGGTTGGACTTCTCCTGCAAAACATTCCCCTTCCCCCCCTCTGCACCGGAGACTTAATGAGTTGGGATATCTCCGCTAATTGTAGTAGCCTTGCTCTCATACGACACTACTACCCATCGTAGCCCTCGTGATAAAAAAAAAGAATGCGGTGTCCGTAATGCATTCGTGGAAAAGCTTTTGGTTCGCGTGTCCCGGGAAATGCTTGGATATACTCCCCTCTCTTTCCTCTGGCGGAATATAAATATATTCCGATTATGCAACGCGGAGTGTCCCCTCTTGTATTGTTCGTGCAACTCTGCGATTGCAAGTCCAGGAATGGAATCCCATTAGCCCAAATGGTTGCACTTTTGAAGGTTGAGGTGGGTTCGACGAGCTAGATTCCTTCCAATTTGCGTTAATGTTGTTTAAACGCGTAACGGATTGGCTCGGAATGGTTGTCGGATGAGTGATGGAAAAGGAACGAAAAATATATCCAAAATTAAATCGTGCAAATACACTCGCGGGTAGACGAAATTGAAATCGATCGTTATATCCGCGTTCGTAAATAATATTAAATATAGTTCGTTCTCATCATTCGGTTTAATTTACTTATTCACTCCGCATCTCAAAGTATAAATAGCATTAATTTTCGGACCTCACCTCAGTCACGAGATGTATCATATCGTAACGGTGTGATGACTTCAAAATGGCCGACAGCACTGAAATATTTTTGTCGTCGATGGGAATGAAAAGACCCCTCTTTCCGTGCGACCTCTAGCTCCATTTACTGAGCACGGAATAATTTATGGCCAACTCTAGTCAGCCTGCTTAAGAGACATCTGTGTTCCCTAAAAATTATGACGTGACACATTGTTTGAAGCATTTTGTGTACAAAGGGAATGAAATGTTGTGTGCTCTTGTCTCCTTGGCGGGAGCCATTCCCATTCCGTAGCTCCCGATGACGTACGAACTGCAGTAGTTTGCCCTCCATGGCAGCATAAGGCAGAAGAACATCAACGAGTATGAGGCAAAGAGTCGCTTTGATATAGCTCTACGCCATTCCGTTATTTCGTTATTATTTGCCAAAGTCGTTGAATTAACTACAGTAATCAACGATTAGTTTCTGCGAGACTGTAGGAATTAGTTACAGTCAACATGTAATAGTGTAATATTGCTAAGCCCACAGTGTGGTCAAGAATGTTACGGCATTTATTTCCTATCGATTTGAATACAACAATATTCGCTTTCATCAGATGATAGGATTCTTTACCTCAAGTCCCGGGATTGATTTCGCAAGGTTTTTGACGGTTATGAAAGTAGCATGTAATCCAACTCTGATGTGCTTTAAGTTACGTTCCAAGTAGAGAGAGTCCTTCCGCAGAATTTTGTGCCGAAAGAACTACAGGATCGCTAGAAACATCCTACAATTGAGCTCCTCATTTCGTCATCGAATTTGGTTATATTTCAAGCGATTGGGTCAATTTGTAAAATGTTGACGATGCAAAATCAATACTTTTGAAGGACATGCTGATTTTACGTATGGGATTAATTCCTTTTTTCTTACCTGCCCAATGTTGTAGCAACTTAAGAGTAATGCAGCTCTTAAGCCTTAAAAAAAATACACCGGTGGATGCTGATTTTGAACATTTTCAGCTTAAGATGGCTCTGAACGTGAAGTCCTGCATTGAGAACAGTTAATTAGCGAAATGAACTAAATGTAATGCGACTGCAAATATGTCTCGAATCTCGTAATATAAAAAATTAATTTATAGAGGATAATTCTATCTTATAATTGATAATGTTAATGTAAAGAGGATCGTATTCGTAGGATGGATAATGTTAATGTATAATGAATAATGTTGATACATATCTAAATACGTTTATTGCTCAGAGACCCGTACAATTTATTCTTTGCCTCTTCATTTTTGCACTTCTTTAAAATCTTTTTTCTCATTTCCTGAGTATTTCTCCACAAAGATTGTTTGTTCCAACTGTGCGATCATTTCTGATCATTCTGCCACATGAAACTCAGTGTAACCGTTTAAAATACTAATTCCAAGCTTTAAAGAAAGAACTATTCAGACAGGTTAGGTCTACAGATATCATACCAGGAAATATATATAGGGAAAAAAAGCCTAAATATTTTGGAAATAGGAAGCATTCTACAAAGGGTCCGCATAATAGAAAATATGTCAGTTTTATCGGAATGAATTACATGACCCAAATGAACCTGCTCTACATCGAGTTTTTTGGCCTTCATTTGTAGCTTTATCTTCAGCTTTTTAACGAGTGCTGTATTACCTTTACTTTATTGTATCGTGTAGCAATTTTTTATGGTTTTAATTTACTAAAATCTTATATGATAGAAGGAAATTCGTAGAATCGGATTCTCTACTCAAGGATGGAGTTGGGTAGGTGAGACCCTATGCGCTAATGACTGACCTAGGCCCCCATCACAAAAATATCGGAATAAGAAAGGTCAGAAGTAAGTTTTTACCAAACGTTGCGTGAAATATATAATAATAAAATGAAACATCCATTACTTAAGTGAACATAAAATGGGAAAACAAGAAATTTTCGATAGTAAACAAATGACGATTCGTTGTAAAATATATAGAAATGAATACCATATACATAACAGAATAAATATTTATAAAATTATATTGCTTCATAGGCGTCAAGAAAAGAAAATACTGGATTCTTCTAAGTGTCATTATTTATATAAACTGCGATTAGTGATCCATAGACTTAACGGTATTCACAGACATTTGAATTATGTGACGTACTCCAGAAAATATACATATTTGATTGTTAGATTTCCAATCTTCCTTAGGGCTTTCCACTAAAGTAGTCCCCTCTAGGCTCTCACCTAACGCTTAATTATAAATCGGCTCTTGACTTTGCTCTATCTTAAACTTCTTATCACGGTTACATTACTTTTAATAGGCTTAAAACACTGAATAGAAACATTATCTTTTCCGTATCCGTCTCCACACAGCTACCTGAACCTTCAAAGTAAGAAGTGGTTGCGATTAAAATAAGTAATCTCAGCATAACCTACCCGATAATTCAGACAGTAGGACCCGAAGATTACGTAAAAGAATAACCGACTTGAAAGATGGAAACATTTTGACATCTGCCTCTTCGTCGCAGAATGTCTGCAGAACGCATCGCGTTGCAATTGCGGTGCGAGGAAGAAAATTCGTTCTCTTCGAGCAGTGCTTAAAGAACAGTTACGGACCCATCGAAAAAACCGATGTAAACCGAAGTCGTTTTTTTTCCCCGATTCATTTGAAGTGAGCCTCAGTCTTGTTTCTCAAGCAGAGATGTCCCGAAAATCATGTCACACATGTCGACTTCCAGGAACGGTCTCTTATGAAAAGTCCTCGTGTATTTTTGAATGGTTGTCAACAGATTATGCATCTTTAAAAGACCAAGAAGAATGCGGGAAATGGAAAGAGAAGGAAGATGCGTCAGCTTTGCGTTTTGTAATAATCTGCCCTAATAGTGGAAGTATGGAAAATCATGCTCTTCAATCGAATTACTTGATAAACATTGCGAATATTCAGATCACTGCACAAGTGAAGAGAATTCCCCAAAAATCAGGTTGAAGATGGTATTGATCCGATACTCAGAGGCTATTAGTTACGAAACAACCTATCTAAAAAGCATATGTGTACTTCTGATCGAGGCATAACGAAACTGTCCTTTATAATGGGATATCCATTAGGAAGGGGTTTCACTGCACTACGTTGATACACATCTGCGTATTAATTTGTTTCGAAAGTAACTTATTTCCTAATGCTTTCAGATTTTAAGAGCTTGATATTTTGTGCCTTCAATAGGGCAAAGATTATCGTTTAAAAGCTATAACGTTACTTTGAATTCCATCATGATCTCATGAAATCATCTGGATATCATGATTGTTTTATAGAGACGAATTGCTGAATTACTGTCGTACCCTAAATTTCATTTTCCATTTCACAGAAGGAAAAATATTAAACGGTTGCTTTTATTTAATTTATTGACCTAATTATCGCGAAGTGAAAATTGGTTATCAGTTCCCGTCGCTTGCTCTTAGACTGGTATATCAACGAAATCGGTGAATCTTTGATAATTCATACTATTTTCTTTCCTCTCGGTTTCAAACCTCTCTCTCTCTTCTTTTCTGTGTACTCATTCAAGAAAAATTGAAGGAATAACTTCCAAGAAAATGCACTCTGTTGTTCCGTAAAGGAAACTTGATACAAACTCCGATGGCATAAAAAGCTCCTTTGAATCGCGTCAGAAACATCAAAGATAGGAATTAAATAACTGTCAGAAGTGAAGCATCAAAAATATATCATCCTTGAGCCCCGCCATTTTTCAGTGTACTTTTCTAGACGCTGCTTGTATTGAAATATAGGCTTACCACAAATTTATTTTTCTTCCTGACAGTTTGACTCGCATAATCTCTTTATAAAATTTTTGATGGATTTTACCGAATTTCCGTTGAGGAGAGAAATCAAAGAATAAGTATTAGTGCCTATGAACATGCTAAAAGGTAGTAAAACAATTCGGATATCACCGGATATTTTGAGAGATTTTGCTGGAAAATTAGACAAAGCTTACATTAAACTGAATGCAAAATACTGTTCGATGACCAATCTATCTCTAATAGCGCTTCGGAGATATTCAAAATATTGCATAGTTTTAGGAATAAATTTAGAGATATCGACATTCAAATCTCAAAATTGTCGAACCGGATCATTCCTTCTATTTCTGAAGAAGTCGAAATTATAGATGGAAATTTTAAGGTGCGGATTATGCTGCATTTCATAAAATAATCTCTAATGGAGTCTGTGTAACTATTTTATCAGAATTAGATGGAAGATCATTGTCCTCAGAAATTAAAATTACGCGGACGATTTCTATGTCAGATGAATTTTCGAAATACATTAGAATTATGTGAACTGTTGGTTATCTCTTGGATGATCTGCCTTGGTTGAAAATTATTTGGCGTAATGTCTCATGGGAAAAAAAATGTCCTGAGCGAACTCACTCTTGGTGAAACACTCTAGATCCTCTTTCTATACATGCGTAACCGAAAATTTTGAGAAGTGAAATGTCATCCCCAGTGGTTATAGTCTCAAGAATTTCGGTTTATTCGAAAATGTGTCAATCGAGCTGAAAATTTCTCAGAATTCTCCTCACAAACGTAGTCGCAGAGTTTACACGTATGTCATTTTTCCTGTGAAAACCCGGCAAGCACATAGTTTTCTAGAGATCAGCCATGTTGGATGCTGGATCTCGTAGTCGGACAGGCGGTAGATCTGACAACTCAAGGTCGAGAGTGTTAGGCCCATTGTCGTAGTAGGGTGACATGCCCGAAATAGAAAGAAATTCCGCAGATTTTAATAGATTGATTCGTCATTCGCTTGGTCTTTCTTCCTTCAGGATCTAAAATTCTTATTTTGAGAAAAAGTTCTTTCTGTATTTAAGGAAATTTCCTAGTTTTTTCCTCTTGTCCAGATGAATGAACCTGATGAACTTCTTCTGAAAGCAAACATTAGTAATTTGAGCCTTATTTATCTCGATAGCTTTATATGTATTAAGATGTTGATTGCTTTTGTACGAATATATCGATTATAATTTTATCCTATTTTGCTTTTTCCTTTGCTCAATACGCGAGCTTTTATTCAAATCTGATCAAAATGAAGGCTTTAAAAATCGACTGGGGTTCTTTAGTTCACTTGGCGTAAATTTAATGCGGCATAATTTCTGATACCCGTTTTAGAAGATGATATCGTCTATGAATTTATCAGCTGTACATAACAGTACGGAAAGACATGTTGATTGCAGTACCATCAAGCGTGCATGAAAATAACGTCATTTACTTCTCAATTAATATTCTCTTTAAGTATACAAAGAGAACGAGAACTTTATTGACGAAGGCTTACATCCAGAAGTTATATTTCACGAGAACATTAAGGCGATACACGTTCGAAAGATATTTTAAGAACTAATTTTTAACAAAATTTTCCCTCATGGTGTGGAAACCTGCGAGCTATTTTTCTTGCATCTTAGAACCGAAAAATTTTCCGAACATTTATAAAAAAATTATTATCTTTTCGAGTTGGAAAGTAATGTAGTTTCCTATAATACCTTCTTTTTACAGTACCTTTCTGAGGACGTTGGGAGGTGAGAATGTAATCGGGGAAATCAGTGATCAAATGTATTACTTTTGTTTGGATTTACATTTTCATTGAAACTAATGGTGAAAGCTTCGAGAATTGTCGATAAGTAATTACACCAATAAAGGGCTTAACGATTAAGTAAGAATATTTTTTAAAGAGGATTGACGTACTTGGCTACCTACTTGTAGATATCCAAGAAATAATAACTGAAATTGACGATGAATTCTAAATACCGAATGACGTTAAATATGTGTACCTCATTAATTAAAAATTTAAGTTCTCATGCAGAGATGACCATAGCACTCTGAACTTCTGAATAAATTTTTGACACCTTTTCTTATGAAGACAGAATTATCACGATTTATTAGTATTCGGATAAAATTTTGGAATGGAACTAGCTTTACCTCAACCTTAACCTTTACCCTAAACAGATGCTTGTGAGGTGAATAATTATTCAAACCTTCAGCATATTACAAATTAATGCGTTTAGTTTTTCTTTACCTGGAAAAATTTGAACTTAATTATCAGTGCAGTAATTAAATTAAATGTAAAAATGAAAGTAAATGATACTCGTTTTTCCCCCTATTCTCATGAGACGACAGAGCATATTAATACTTCGCAAGACGTTGAAAAAAGAACGATTTACTTTAAAAATATCTTCAAACCAAAAAGGGAGAAGTCTTCAAAGATAGACTATGCTGAAATCATCCACAAGAAACGTACACGCAATACACGTCTTACTAGTTGTTAATCCTGAATCGATTTCATTGAATCGCATAGTAGATACAGTTTGCAGTCTTAAGTTATGAATTCCCTAAATTTCCTGCCAATGGTGATTATTAAACTGTAGTAACATGCTTCCCGCGACTATAATGATTGCATTAGTGTTAGATTAACTGTGTTAGATCCGCATAAATCCATGCATCATTTACTTCATAAACATACCAAACACTTGGTTAATTACAGCGAATTTGTTGAATATAACTACATTTCTACATCTACATTAAAAATTCATCCTTTTCGTTGGAAAATTATAGCCTGTTCTATATTACGGTTTAAAATTTTTCGGCTATAGAAATCTTTGATAAATCTCAAGTCTACGAATTACGACTGTAGTGTTAATATTTTTTATTGCAATACAAAGAAATGAAAGCTTTCCTTGTATGTTGAATCGCCATCGACTTCTATTGGACTGCAACATCTTGATCGATCAAAAGTCAAATCGCGGGTATCGTTATGCTGAAATAAACAATAATTTAACATCTCCATATTTCATTGTAGCATTCCTCACTAAGACTAGACCTTAAATTCGCACAAGGTGGTATTCTGTCTTAGGATTCGAATCAACCGGCATGAAATAAAAAATGCATCTCTTACGTAATAAGCGTTATCATTTTCTGTTCCTTATCTTACTTCCCCCGTAATTTTTCGCTTTGTTTAAAGTCTTGCGTAACATGTCGGACCTGAGAATCTCCCTTATTAAAATAAATAAATGAAAATATATCAAATATACATATTTTGACGCTATTATGGTATATACCCACAGCATTTGCATTCCATAATGCACTTTACGTATACTTTTCGGTTTAGAATTCAGTATATCCATTTAGCTAAACATCCCTTCTCGATATTAGCTTACTAGGGAGCAAAACTTGACCAAATTTTTATTTCAATAATAAGAATGTCCATATCATAAATAAGAAACCCATACATATAAAATGAGTCGACGAAAGTCGTTTCATTTGGATATTCGAATGACAACCACTAAGTGTTCCTCGCCGAAATACTACATTTGGAAGATGTGAATCTGTCACATAACTCTGATCACGATGCACCATCTATAGAACTAAACTTCGAAATTAACGTAATTACACGTGCATATCTATTATATATAGCTAATATACATTATAGACATCTACCTACACAACCGTACAATAATCATACTGTTTCCATTCGTTTTAACTACTCTACTGGCCAACTTTACTCACAAGACTTAACACAACACGAATAAAAAATGATTTTTCCTTTCTAAGGATCTCATATACTTGTCTTTTCTCTGCCTTCTTTTTCAATTTGCACCGCCAAATCCTTATCAAAGAAAGACTGTTAAAAAATTAATTTCCTTCCGTCCCACGTTTTCAAACCAACGTGAAACCATTTTTTCTCATAGGTCACGCAGCCTTTCGTTCACTCCTCGTTCATCGATTCCCAAATCATTACAGACTTCGCTTTACAGTAAGCCCTTTCAACCCTTGCGTAACGATTTTCAAACGTAGAACCCTTACGCGCAAGGCAAGTCTCCGCTCGAATACCCTTCTCACGCTGCACCAACTATATAAAGTGAAGTATATATGAAAGTGTGAGAATTCGGTCATTTTGATGACCTGCTATCATCAAAGATTGTCGTTGTTGATCGAATCGATGAGAGCAATACTAGCCTTCCGAAAAATAGAAGGATCGGCAGCATAACAGCCGCTCGCACAGCCGTGCGGGCCGAGTTTCGCGTCACCATGGAAATATATATTCGTTTTTTTGACGCTATCAATAAACCTTCAGGATTTTGATTTGCGCAAAAAATAATTTCACCATTTCCTCAGAAACTTCCCCGCTAGAATTTTTTTCTTACGAAAATAGGACTAAAGGTATCTGGCGACTACATTTCTCCCTGCATTTTCCCGAAAACTCGTGTATTCTTATAGATTTTCCCAAGACACTCTTATCCAAAATTTTTAACAGCAAAGTGATTAGCATACGGAAAAGTAGATTCCACGAGGAAGATTTTGATACCAGAAAGGACCTTGACCCTTGAATGATAGACCCAAATTCATCGATTCGAAAACAACAATCTGCACAAAATTTTCTTGAAAATATCACTTTCTTATTTTTCCTTCGATTATGACAATATTTAACCTAGAATTAATTGCACTATCCCACAAAGAATTAATTTTTGTATATGCTGAATGCCTTCCAAGTAAGCTCCAAGTCGGCTTTCTTTTTCTGTGCAAATGTAGCAACAGCGCGCGCCGTTCTCCCGTAAGAAATACACGGGCCCCTATGATTTACGCGGTGTCTTCATGACGTTGGACAGAGTATGGAATTAACCTCTTACGAAATGAGTCCCATTATCTTTCCGTTATCTTCCCCTATTCTTTTCCTCACCTTTTTTTTAGTCCTTGCGTAACGTGCATCTTAGCAGAAGAGCGAAGTCGTTACTCGAGACGCGGCAGGCACTCGGAGCTAACTCGTCTCTTGTGGAAGAGACTCTTTCCCCTTCTTCTCCAGTTCGTATTTGAGGAGATGACACATGCCCTCCTTCTTCATAGACTCCCTCGAGCGACATGGGCACCCTATGAATCCTAAACGACGAGGAAAACTCTCTTTGAAGGCTCGCGCGAAGCCACAAGTTCTTACGAGTTCATACTCATTCATCATATTTCGCTTATCTTCGAGGTGAGGAGGGTTGCATCCCCATTCATCTGCGCGGAGTTATTCTTCCGATGGTTCCCGTTGTTTTCGTTCTAAAGGAGTCGCACACTTTTCTTTTTCTATTCGTCCCGGATTCTGATCATCGCAAGGAGGGGTTTAAAAATCGAGGTATCGTCAAGCTGTGAGATGATTGATTAATTTAGCCGCTGTCCGATGGTTTAACTGGAGATCGCTCTCCCGTGTGCATTTTCTTCAATCGGTGGCCTATGAAAGAAAGTAAAAATCTCAATGAAGAAGAAATAACGTACATCCAGAGAAGCGTCTATGTGTGATTAACTCTCTCAATAGGTTTCTGCAGGTTTTTAAACGTCCCCCTTCTCTGGGTGCTTTCCTACTGTGGATGATTTTTCCCACGCTTCTCTCAGGATTTTTTAATCCAATAAATTAAATTCATTTTTTTCTCCTATTCTATGGGTTAAATGGAAGAGGAGACTATATAGTTTTAATTTCGCACTATATATATATAATTATTTATATAATAGTAGAAAATTCCGATTGGCGGAAGAAAACACTTACGGTAGTGTGATAAAAGTATATTGGTTTCCATTGAATAGGTAAGATCTTTCTTTTCCAACCAAAGCGGCACCCTACTCCGGCACTACTACATCCTTAGTGGTTTCCATCTGAATTCGTTTTTAGGTCAAGTGAAAGGCTAACAGTGCAGCGAAAATATTAATTGCATTTCGAATTTCCATCAGTAAAGCATCCATCAAATTTGAGGGGGAACATAATTTGATGCTATAAATGTACTGAGCGTCAGGTTATGTGGGATATGAAGAGTAATCAGAGCTCCATTACTAACTTTATTAGACTCAGGTCGTTGAGCACTTGGTATATGAGTAGGCGAGAAAAATACAAGATGGCTGTCATTAGGGAGAAAGGATAATAGCAAACGAGTTTGAAGGCGTAGTAATGATAGCCAGAGTTAGACTTTAATGATGGTTGAGTCCAATTAAGAGATGAGGAAAGGGATTTAGGAAATACTTAACATCGACCGTTGTGAACATGGGAAAGCCGATGGAACAGACGAAAGTGGAAAACGTAATTAGTGACTGGGGTTCGAACTAGAGATGGGCGAATCCGATCCGATCTACTTCAAGATCGATTCTTTTAACCCGATTCTCGATTATTTTGAATCGTTCTTTTCGAACCGATCTTTCGATCCGATTCGATGCATCCAACCGATCTATGTGAATCGATTCGGACGTACGCGATAGAGGTCTGCGTGGATCGGGCCTAGCGGGAATAAAGGCAGATGCTAGGAAATGCTTAGGCATATTGCACAGTCTTCGTTCTTCCAAGTTTATTTTCAAAGAAGAGGGCTGCGTTCATTTTCATATCTCGATGCTTAACTTAAGAACTATTCTAATACTCTAATTAATCTCCCAAATTGCATTCTAAGTTGGTTAAATAAATCCAGTACATTGTAGAGAATACGTATCTCGTCATCTCCTAACTTTCAAATAAAGATTGTAACAAAATTATAATGATTATAATTATTTTCTCGAAAATGAAAAGGTATAACTTAAGTAATTTACAGACGTAGGTACCAAAAAATCCAGCGTCATGTGGCCATTCCTGCCAATAGACATTGTTGTAAACGATTCAAAACAGCAAATAAGAGAGAGCATAACCGATCCATCCGATCCGATCGATCTTTCGAATACGATCTCGTGCATGAATCGATTCGAAGCAAACGATTTAATTCGATTCGAGAGATCGATCTTTTCATTGAAAACTCCCATCTCTAGTTCGAACCTAGATCTTCTGCTTTCGAAGAGTCTCTCAGTCTCAGTCATTTAAAATATCACAACGAGCGGTCTCACTCCTTTAGGGAAACACTTTTGGCTGGTAATAACGAATTTTTTTAAATCAACGATGTATAAAAGTATGTATAGTATAACCCAATACCATTAGTTGTGCTACAATGAATTAACACATAAACTAATTAATAGATACATTAAAAATTATGCATCTTATCACAGTTCATTATAATAACCAAATTTACATTTTGCAACCATCATTCATTATCTAACTATAAAAAAGATTCCGTACCACATTAAATTTTATGACCATTACAATAAAATGCATTTACGATGGGTTTCAGTACATTTTTTTATTATAGTCTAAATTAAAATGTTTTTATTGACAAACACATCCACAGATATTAATATTGTTAATCTATAAATATATCTATAAATTTATTGATATGTCAACTTATATTATACAGGACAGGAATAATTCATATTTAATTAACAAAGATATGTAATAATGCTTATACAGTCACTTGTACATTCATTGAAATCTAGCTAGCTAGTTTTGAGTACTTAGGAAAAGGAGTAGTGGAACCGCTTATCTGCAACCATCACTTCAACGCTCCTCAAGATTAGAGCATCCTTTCTGAAAGTGGAAGATCTTTGGTCGAGTCCAGCCATATCAGACTTTTTCAACCGTTCATTTCTAAGGAGATGTGTTTAATGGAATGATTCCCAGGAATTAGGAATTGGAAGTATGAGAAATTCGAGCAGATTATACAAAGTGAATTTGCAGGGGTAGTCCGGGTTATCCTACCTATTACCCGGAAGAAAAGAGAGAAACGAATAACTATACATGTGCTCCTTGAAAATATATAACAGTTGTAAAATAAAGTAAGTGTGATAGAGAGCTTGGCATAGAAAATATCATGCAAATTCTAAGTGTTCTCATTACCTCTTCTTGAAAATGTTAGACTTCGTCATACTTGATGTGATTTGAAATTTTGTGAAGAAAATGCCTTGCTTTGTGTTTAATATCGCTTTCAAGAATTAAATATTCGACTCATTTACTTGGTACATTTACTGGTTTGTGATTTGCAGCCAATAGACAGTAGTACATTTATAACTCGAAGTTCTGTTTCTACCTGACTTAATTGCCGATCTGTCAGATCTTTCGTACCTGTGTTTGACAATGTCTGCTCAAATCGTTTTTAGCTATCGTGATCTTTGACTGGAACCAATTATAAACACCTTACAGCTGTTTCTCTCAGGAAATTGTGCAGAGTTTCAACTCCGATTGATTTATTTTGATACTTGATGTGACACCTTATTTTCAACGGCATCCGATTTTAATATGTTTGTGTGATTTTGAGGCGATAATATGTCTTGATATTTTAACACTAAGCTAGAACTAATAGGTAGAAGAACTTAAGTAGTAGGTCTAGCTAAATTGGTTACTTTTTCCACCTCTTTGCATAGGACCTCCTGAGCATAATTAATTCATCAACGTTATAAGATTTGTCTTAAGGATTCAGCTCGAACGCTCAGCTCTTGTCTTAACATCAGCTACTCCACAGTGGCAGCCATTTAAACCTTGACAGAAAGTGATTCTTCCCAGATTAAAGTAAAGTGGTGAGGGGAATAGCCTTTGCTGGCCTCTCAGAGCCAGAATGCTGCGAGGGGAATGTAATGAACGTAATTGCATCAAAATGACCCTTTTATGGCTTTCAATAAGATGGGGGAAAGCGAATACCATTAATCAGTATCAATCAGTAGCTTTCATGTCATCATATGCATGAGCAAGACTGACACAAGTGAAAGATTTATTTCCCTCTATCTAGAACCGAAAGAACAATGAAAACTCTCCACCCATACCCACATCGGGGACAATACTTCCTTCATTTTTATGTTGGAATTTGTTTTTGTCTCTCACTCCGAGCATCGAACCGCAATATTTCGCGTTCGGTCTTCGCTCCGGAAAATAACAAATATCGTATCGGTTCCGTTTTTGCTCCTTCTGCCTACTTCGAACCGATACAAACAGTTTTTTTCGCTCTGACCATCGTAATGTTATATACTTCCGAAAGTCTCTTTTATCATTTCCAGCCTTTATCAGTTTTCCAGCGTTTTAGAGTAAATACTCTACATAACTCTAAATTTTAGCATATAACTTACTAATAGTTAGTTGCGTGTCATCTACATCTACGTATGTACCCTGCAAGCCGCCTTTCGGCGTTTTGGGTGCACGAACAATGACTCCACTTTCCTAATCGATCACCTTCGCGTATGATTCTCAGAAAAAAATGAATTCTTGAATCGACTGGTTCTAGCATCTATTTCTCTAATCTTTCTCGCAGTATCAGATCAGCCTATGTAACATGGATGGCGCATAATATTAGCTGCGTCTTCTTTGAACGAACTCTATCTGAATGTGTTGAATAAATTAAATCTCTGATTGAGCCTTCTTTCTTCTAAAGATTCCCATCCTGCCTCCTGGAGCATCCAGGAAACACTCACCGATTTGTCATAGAAATTCTTTACAAAACGTATTGACTTTCGTTGTTCCTTTTCTAATTCGAGAATACAACACTTATCAGCAGGGTCTCACTCATAGCATGCATACTAGTTGAAGTCGATATATACAGAAAACCCGCCTCATATTGCAGTTATGTAAAATATGAATAGTTGAGAACGAAATATGAGAATGGAATAAATATCGATTTTGCGGTGCGGATTCAAAATAATTTTGCTATTCTACCGGCTCGGGCTGGATTTTAACTCCGGCATATTTTTTTCCGGTTTTATTCGGTTGCCAGTTTCGTTTCGGGTTCAAGGATTTCGATTTTTTCGGCACGGGTTCCTTTTCCTTTCCGGAAAAACAAACGGTTCTTTCGGTAAATATTCGGTTTCGGTATTCGGTATTCGGTTCAGTTTCGGGTTCAAAGATTTAGATTTTTAGACTCTGTTTCGGTTTTCTTTCCGGCATAATCAGCGGTTCTCTGCGGTTTCGGTTTTCGGCTCGGTTACGGCTCTAAGACCTCCTTCCCCCCACCTCCATCCTGCTCCACATCACCCTTTGACACTTCACATCATGATTTATTTCTCATTCCATCCTTCTCCGTACCTTGCCCCATCCGTGTCTTTAATTCACCGATCCCATCAACCCCTTCCCACGCAGATCCCTTCTGCATCCTCGCGGAAGGCGGTATGAGTCCGAGAGCTCTCTCGAGATAATACAGGACCCTTTCCTTTTAAATGTCTATCCACCCACACCATCCCGAGCACCTCTCCTCGCTGCATGTTTGTATTTTCTCCGCCTTTTTTCTTTCCCTCTCCGCTGTGGTGGAGGTTATCCGTCGACGTGTGTAGGGCGGAGGAGGAAGGGCATGTGGTCGGGAAGCAGTTGGTGGAAGGGGCTGTCTAATAATAGCGGCCCTTCTCTTGCGTCAGTTAATTCGTCTTAGGGATATCCCCGCGTAGGCCTTTTACCTTGAGTCTCGACTGCCTCCACACGCGTTCACGTACCCTCATTGAACGGAGAATTTTACGAAGGGCTTTAAGTAAGCGATTTTCTCGCGCAGTTCCTTCCAGAGGACATTCCGTCCGCGGATTCCGCCGAAGTAGTTTCCGGAGCGATGTTTTGTCGGAATGAATTTACTCGCCGCGTTGAGGGAAACATCTCCAGGGGCCAATTTTTCCGAAAACGAGTTCCCCGCGCGATGGTTATTAGGAAGTGAGATCTTTTCCGATCATGAGCTAGGAAGCTTGTTTCGGGAATGGGAATCGTTCTGAAATTGAAGGAACGGCGGCGGATCGGGACGAGGACTTGGAGGGAAGATTCGCATCGTGACCAGTGGTTCGGACACTTCGAACCTGAATAAAATTAACTGTGGGGGTACGTTGATACGTCATTATAAACCGATTGTGAGCGTAATCTGGTTACAGTATGCTACCAAAGGTGGCCTAGTTTGATTTGTACAAAAGGTCCATTTTGCCTTCGACATAAATAACAAATCAGTATGATTACACGAAAATATATCACAGGTTTCAATGGAGATGTGTTTATGGAGATTAATGATTTACTTCCACGCCACACTTAGAAGTTCATTCATATTTCGTAGTCCACTAAAAGAATTCTTTGGAAATTTTATCAAAATTCAAGCTAGTGAACATAGTATGGTGATACCTATGCTAACGAGTAACCTAGTCAACGAATTTTTCATCTAATGAAAATTTGTTTTTCAGATTGGCTAACGAGTATGGATTTGGCTAACGAACGTTTTGGGAAATGCTAGTAGAGGTGGGAGCAACCGAATGAAAAAATCAAATAATTCACTGGTTTGTTTCCATCGAATGATTCAAATAAAACGTTTCGATCTTTCTTTTTATCCTTGGCGCGCCGAGCAACCGATTGATCATATTCGGTTTCTCAATCGCTACTCCTCATCGAGTGAACCTCTCGATACTTCACTCGCGAACATCCTTAAACAGTGGGCAGCATTCAGAACGAATCAAAGGCAAATGAAAGACAATACCAATTGGAGATCAGTCCGGCTGGCGAAGATTTCGGATAACGAATGTGATTCCGGAACGAACCATCCTCGTTAGCCGAGGTATCAATGTTTCGAACGAAAATCGCCATTTCATTTCCATACATTTAAATCTGGCTGTTGAAATTCCTCCTACAGCATCAGTTCGCTTGCTTGTGAAAACATCGAAAATCGTACAGCGCGAACGATCTTTTAAGCGGTGCACTTCCAAGCAGAGGTACGCCTAGGGATAAGTGCCGCAGGTCAACTAATAAGCGAAAGAAAAGAAAAGGAACTCGGCTTCCCATGAATGAGAGACGTAGGAATTCTCCAAGCGCCGAATATCGGCAATGCTTCGGGGAGCAATTCCTCGGAAGAGGATCATCACCCACGTGGTCGCCAGTTTTCAGAAGCACCCGATGCGCATTTCAAGAGCTATGTTCCCGGAGGAAAAACTCTCGGGTTTTCAGCCGGGTAAGGGTTCCGGGTAAAACCGACGTTTTGGCCACGTCTTTCATTACCATCTTCAGGTAGAAGTGCGGATGATCTCGTGTAAAGATGGCCACGAAGGATGTGTCAGAAACGTCGGTTCTCTCCGGAACCATTACCCGGTTGGAAACCCGAGAATCTTTCCTCCAGCACTTACGCCGGGAAAACACCAAATCCTACATCAGCTATGCTCCCATCATCAAGGGAGGTCAAGTGCTGAATGATGATGGGAGCACAGCTCTTGAAATGCGGGTGCTTCTGAAAACCGGCGGCCACCTGGGTGATAATCCTCTTCCGAGGAATTGCCCGCCGACGCTTTACCGATATCCGGCGCTTGGAGAATCCCAGTGTCTCTCAACTATATAATGTGTACCCAACTCGAAATTCAGCGGGATTCAACGTCGCCCCTCCAGATAGGGATCCTCGCGTACCACCCACGTTCATCCCTTCCGCATCCGTCTCAAATCAACACGTGACCGCCAGACGACACTCTGGAGGCGCATCCCAAGGACTCATCCCGCCAATTAATCGTCCCACAAGGCCCGTCGACGGCCGCGCAGAATAAAAAAAACAATAATTCAGTTCCGTGATGCCCTCGGAGGAGGAGTCGGCAAGGAAGCACGCGCTTGGCTCCAATGGCGCAAATTACGGGAGTCGTCATGGATTACTCTTTCTCGAGAACAAAGGACTGATAAAGTGGCGAAAGTTTGGGTGTGGATGGGCGGGGGTGAAGAGGTCATTAGGAAAGAGAGTGAGGGATGAAGAGGGGGAGATAATAAAAAAAGAGGGAAAGGGTTGCAGATAGCGGTTGGATGAAGTGGAGGAGATCGCGCGGGGAAGAGCGGTTGCTTTGCATCGATAAGAAACTTGGAGGAATGAATATAATTTAGCGGAGGTGGCGAGTTGAGAACATCCATCGTGGAGTGAATGAGACGTTAAATATTATCTGGGACAGTAACCGTTGGGGATAAATAAGGCGTGAGTTGTTGCTGAGGACGATGGGCCTCGAATGGAGTGCCACGTGGTTTGAGAAGTTGTAAGAACGCATGGCTGCATTGGGTTCGAGGAATTGCTGTGGTTTTTGGATTCCTCCATTTACTGTACCTACCATTTTATCAATACGCGAATGCGTTCTCATACTCCACGATTATTTCTTCGGAGCTCGTTTTCTTACAATCGTTTTTTTACAACCACATCGTTTTCTTACAATCCTCCTGACATTACATGACACTTGCCGGCCGTGGTGGCGGAAGCGTGCTTGCGCGTTGACGCTCCAACCTCACGATCCCGGGTTCGAATCCCGGCTAATCGGATTTTTCCGGTTAGGGAATTGTTGTCTGTGATTATTTTTTTATTAAGAAAAAAAAAGAAAATTGTAAGATAATTGTAGAATAGAAAAAAAGGGGTGCCAAGGCTAAAATTCGCCCAAGTAATAAAAAGACGGCATTATTATTATTATTACGGCTTTGCGTTTTTATATCGCCCATCCGTACATTTTCATTCATTCTCTTACTATGTTTTCTATATTTTTTCTTATATTTCATTATTAGCAGCATCCACGTATTTTCCTCTGAATCTTCCGTTATGGATCACGCAATCATCCTAAACCAAATGCCTCTATTACCATCCTTATTCACCCGATGAGCAAAATCCCTCTCTTTCATTCTGGTCCCTTGGTAGCTTTTTGCTTCATTATAACCCAGGTATTGCTGGCTCAAGTCTCTCCCGTTTTTATTTTATCTAACATGTACCATTTGCATCAAACATGCTCCTGCAAGCAATCATATGTTTCGATTTTGACATTGTCTTTACTGGCATTCCCCTCGCTTTAGACGATAGTTTTTTTTAATGGTCGGTGTCTCAGCTTCGTTGAATGTAAGTCGAAGGAGATTGAATCGTCAATTGCGAAGCGTAACAGAAGATAGGGTATGTAATAGAAGGTCAAACGTAAACACTGATTTTATAAAAAGTAGCTATTCCTCCATCCGGAATGTATTTCGGATGTATTTCCCAGTTTTCCAATCCCTCGCTTCACAAACCTTTGCGTTAAGGCCCTAAACATGGATATTTCTTAACATTTTGCATTACGGTTCCAATCATCTTCACTCAGTTTTTCTTTCATCTCTGAATTCAGGGCTTCTTGTTCTGTTTCAATCATGAAGATCATTTATAACAATGATACGGAGCTTTCACTCTTAATGACGGATAAAGTAAAAAAAAATACCAAGCACAAAAGTGGTCTAGGTATCCGGGATCGAAGAGCATGCTATATTGCCCTATGTTTTCATATTGAAAGCCGAAATGCCCTCAGTTTGCACCAAAGTTTATGAAGCAGCACTAAGAAATATCACAGAGGATGGAGTGGGTTGCAGGGTCCTTGGGTTTGATGCTCATCTCCATACATGTTTGTGTACCAAGGCATATTTTATAAATAATTACATAATTATTTACTCAAACCTACTCCCTGTGAACTCCATATATTCATGTTAATTTTACTTTTGCCCTCAGTAAGAGTACTTAGTTGCTTAAGATATTAAGAAATTGAACATCCATAAGAAATTTCAGAAGGAAATACCAATCGTGGGATGATTAAAATTTTACCACTCTATATCTTCAGACGCAATCGTCGAAAGGATTCATTTTCTTCTTCGATATTACTCATAAAATTCAATCAATATAATATCTGCGGAGGCATAGTTTGTTTGGATGGTAATGTTATATCACGTTCGTCTATATTTATTCAAAGCCTTTTCATTCAAAATATATGTATTAGGCATAATATATGTAGTAACATTCACAATATATATATAGTAGACGGTGACGTTTTGGAGAATTTCAAGTTTGTTCACGTTCCTTGTAGCGAAGGAGAAATTTTTACCCGTACTAACTGGTACATTTTAAAAATTTCACCAAGTGGCAGAATTATTACATTCTTTGCTTCCATACATTAACGCTTCATTCTACAGCCACGTTATCCTTTAATCCAGAGTGGAATTCTCGTCATTACTCCCTTGACCAACGAAACAGAAATCAAAGAAATTCGCCCGTACTCCTAAGAATACGTTTCAGTCATTCGTGCAGATTTGGAGAGGACTTCCACTGGAGAGGGATAATCCACCCCTTACACAGGGGAATGAAGAGAAAAGGAGGCAAATGAACGAGATGGATAAGCAGCCCTAGGGGAAGACGATCGACTCTTAGTACACCACTAGGAAACGCTTCCACTCCAGATATTCCCTCCAAATATTTATTTCTCATTTTTTTTACTCGGCGAGCTTTTTTCAAGAGCCTTTCCCATCACCGAGTGTGATGTAGCAAAAGGGTAACACGAGTGCACGATGCTCTCAGTCCTCCGATAAGTAGCGGCTCCATCTCTTCCGCGACTTCACTCAAGATGGCTGCCGCCATTTTTTCACGCGAGCTCTTCTTTTTTTTATTTCGTCTTGTTTCCTCCCGCGGAAGAGGATGAAAGAGAGGCGGAGGAAACCTTGTAATGTTCTGCTCACTTCCGGGAGTTCTTCTGGAAAGTGGTTGTCCCCCCCCGTTCCTCCCACAACCCAACGCACGGCGATCCGTATGAGACCTTGGCACTCGTCAGGAGACATAAAATTAGGTTCGTTCCAAACGGAATGAGGTGTGTTTTTTTTTTTTGAGGAGGGAAAGAAGTTCTTCGCCGCGTGATGTAAAAGTAGTGTGCTCAAGTACCGCGTTTTCCGAGTTCATATCCGATCCGCAGCTCTGTCTTCGTTACTTTTCGCTCGCTCGGTGCACCGGTGAAACCTATGAGGAAGGACGGTCAGTCTACGGCGTTACGTGGTTATTAGTGGCGCATTCGGCGGAGAGAAAAATAAGTTTCTTGCGCGATTTGCACAAATACATGCAAAGACATATACGCACGTATGCACTCATAACCTACCGCTGAATTCTAGAGTGCGTATTCACTATATTCTATCGCTAATTTTGCTGTAAAATTTTACCATCATATTTTACTTTCATATAATTGCTTTAATATATCATATAATAAATATTAGTGTAGTTCATAATAAAATATATTTTTTATTATCTTTTAATATTTATTTTATATTATAATTATATATTTGTTATAATTATTTTATTCATAATTTTGTTTCATTATGACATTCTATTATTAGATTTCATTGTCATGCATTATTTTCACATTTCATTATTACATTTCATCATTCCTGTTTACCATTATAGCTTATGAAACATTATTGTAGTTCTTTGGGTGCACCGTAAATAAAAATCAAAATATTTATGCACAACTATGAAATGATAGCCGCCCCTGTCCTAGAGAATGAATGAAGACCTACCATATCCCCGACTGTCAATAAAGCTCCAGTGAGTGTGTTCTAATCGTTCGTGGCAGTATAGAAAGCAGTTATTTTTATGCTGACGTTAGAGATAAACCCTTAATGAAGTTGGATATTATAGAAAGTAACAATAAAATATTTGTGAATGTGAGTAATTGTTGCTAGGTATAGAAATTTCGCAACAGTGCTCAGTCGTGCTAGGACAAGAAGAAGCTGAAGAATAAAAGCTGACCTATTTTATTGTCTCCGCTTACTTATTATTTGTGCACTAATTTGCAAAACTAACCATTCTTCCTCCTCGTAATTGAATCATATCATGAACATTATTCCCAACGAGAAAAGAGAAACGGATATCCTACGTGCATATCCTTGTGTGCCAAATCACCTATTTTCCTCATAAGAATAGCTTTTTTCTGTGCTCTTTAATGGAGTATTTTACCTTTTAAAGTGTTAGAATCGATTTTCATTTTCGGAGACTAGTCTTGATTGAATTGATCGCCTTAACCCTGTGACCTAGATAGGCTCCTTAAACCCATTCGTATTATTTTATCGCAATTTTAAAAAATTTCCAAAGTAAGAAGATCTAAAGATTATGTTATTTCCTTCATTTTACACCTTATTTGGTTTTATTGTTAGGCACGCAATAAACTTACCTATATGAATATGTAATTTGGTTTCACAGGGATCACTAGCGCTAGTGGAACACCATCGGTGTGTAACACGTATAATAATAATATGTCTTTATTGGGGCGAGATTGAGACTGGAGACTCTCTTCTTACATCTAACCCTTAATATGTTATATATTACATTTGGATATGTTCTTTGTTCTAAAATAATAGGCATGTATCTAAATATACACACCGCTAGGCTTTACTCGTGCAAATTTGCATCTAGAAATCATAATTAGGCAACCACGCAATGCTTTTTTGTTCCCATGAAAACCGTGTAGGCTCGACAAACCACCATATACGTTGATGAGATATTTTAAAGAGATAATAAGAGATTTAAATAAGAATATTTTTAATAAGAGATTTGAAGAGATATTTTAAATTTTCTATAATTTTCCGAGCTACAACTCTCAACCGATTTCAGTATACTGCAGCAATTTCTGGAGAATCTTTCGAATAGTCAATTGTGCCCCAACTGAACCTAATATGAGAATATAGTCAACCACATTACACTGAATCTTTAAGTGAAATCCTTAAATAATACAATACGTAGATGCATTAAGATCTTTTAAGTATTAATTGAGGTTCTGTAAAAATGGCCATCCAAATAACCGTGAAGATCAGTGGAATATCACATATACGTAGATGCATAACGTTATCCTCAGTCGCATGTTTTACAAAATAACTTCCTTTTAATTTCAAATTAATCATTTCTAATGAGCTAAATTAAAATTAACCAGCGGAACACTCGAAGGAACAAGGAAAAGACGTACGTTTACTAACCACAGTATTGCGGTTGGTAAAATTCTTTTCCTTGTTCCTTCGTTGAATTCTAACACGAAGTCACGGCCTAAGCAGTTGATTCAACGCATCACTTTTTCAACTAGAATTTCTAATGTTTCTCTCGGTGAGGCGATTATGGATTTTGAAATGGGATTTTTAAATTTGCAACAAGAGGGAAAGAGAGTATTTCTGTAAAAGCTCAAAGGATGCGACTTTGGATTGGAAGTATCTTTTATCTCGCAACCAAATAGTATCAACTTCCTTTATTTATTGACGTGGTTGATTAACTTAAAAGGTGGAAATTACTGCTGAGGTGTACTCAAGTCGCCTCAGGGGAGGTTCGAAAGGCCAATACTGTTTGTGGTCGAATGATATTCTCCTTCCTCTTCAATTTAAATCTCACAGCAAAACAGTCACTCATAGAATGTCATGTTGTATAAATATGTACAAAACACTGAGTAATTTCATGTAATTAGCATAGGGTCCGATAATTTTATCAAAGTAATAGTGGCATTGTTCAAGCGCTTCGGTAACTGAGGTCATTTCGCACGTGTGGGTTCCCCAGGGAATCAAACCCAGGACCGCTTTCACCAAAGGCTACGGCGCTACCCACTTGTAAATCCTGGGGCTCAAATCGTCAGATAAGTCTTTTCGGAGTTTTGTCTCCGAAGAAAAGGAAAAAAGGGATGTTTCCAAAAGGCTGGAAGGAGAATTCATACTCTTGTATTCGGGCTTAATTAGTAAGATATCATACCAGTGTGATTTTCGTAGCTAAGTTGAAATTTGTAATTAAATTAGCCGGTATTAATCATCAAAAAAGCGAAAATCAATAATCAACAGCTGTGTATTGGTAGTCATGAAAGACAATGGTCCAGATAAACGTTTGCCCCTGGTCATTGCGGGAGTGCAGAAGGCGGCAGGAAACCTGTTTCATGACGGCGGAAAGTCTGAAGTAACAATCGTGTCTTTAGCACCTTTAAAGGCTTCGATGTTAACGCTTGAAATGTCGGAGAGCTTCGCTATCATAACCGTCGTTTAAGGAAGAAGTCGGACCAATTGTGCACGGTCGTACAGAAGCCCGTCGCAGCAGCAGAATGCGATTCGTGCATTTGGGAGGGATCGTGTCACAGCAGTGGCTTCTATTGACTTTGTTCAGAAACCGGTGCTAAGCGAATAAAGATGGTTGACCTAAGAGATTATTGAAGCGACATTTTAAGAAGGATTCCTTGGCACAGTTCCAATCCTCAGCAATGGCTTCGTCAGGATACACGGCGGAGCACGAAATGCTTCAGCGGAGGAAAAAAAAGCAGAAGCGGTTAAAAACCTGAAAATAGTCGAAGTCCGAAAATAGTTTGCATTTTTGTCGGGCATTTTAGTTAATACGAGTTGAACGAGAAGCGTTAACGGCTTAATACGAGAAATTTATGAGCGGTTTATTTTGTCCGAATGATTTTGGGCGATGAAAACGCGGGCGGAGAGAGATAAATTTAAAATGTATTGCAATTTTCGCTGGTGGAAATGGATCTTTCTTGAATAACGATCGTCCGTTGTTGATGATCCGAAGGTTGGATCTCCGTTCTACGCCTGTTGGCCAGTCAGTCGTTTCTGCCAAGAAAAGAAGAAATGTTACTAGTGTGGTACTCGCTGAGGTATAGGAGGTTGAGTGCAGTGAAACCGTTTGAGACGCTGCCCCACCTAAGACGCGGTTTTCTCTCAGTCCCGGTCCCTTTCACACGAAAAACATGGTGTAAATACCTCTTAAGACGCTCCGCTACCCGCTTAAGACGCTCTGATACCCGCTCCCTTCCTCAGATGCATTGAAACCTCTTACATAGCTAATCTTTTGCCTCATTCTATGAATCAAAAATATTTTTACATATCACCATTATCTCTCCTCTCTTAGTCTCTATGAGGGATCCTTGTGAGATTATTTCTTTGAATTACTATCTTTTTTGACTTTTCGAGCGTAAAATGAAGATATCTGGAAGCAGATCGAAGATTTCTCTACGTTGGAGCCAGTACGAGCTCTGAGAGCTTAGTTTATCTTAGGGAAGAACGTAGATTAAAAATTCGCCTCCTGGTGTTTCCTTTGTCACAGTTTTAAGTAGCAAAAGGTATCGAATCTTAACCTACGATATCACATTCAAAAGCATTCGATGATAGACCAAAGTTAATGCCATTATTCGCCGTCATTAATTCAATTCACATTATCATAGCCACGAGTAAGACTAAGACAAACGAAATCAAACATGAGTTTTCCTCTCTCCTGTACCAAATGGCACATGAAGATATTCTATTCAACAAGATACAGTAGCAGCAAAGAAAGAAGAAACAGTAAAGAAAGAAGAAATAGTAAAGAAAGGCAATTTGAAAAATATTAGTTGTTTGTTCTCTGATTAATCTGACTTATCGTAATCTTTCCGTATATTTTTGATTATTTTTGTAGATTTTCGATTATTTTCAGGATAAAGTTTCCAATCTTAACTTTATTCTTTGCGCCTTCTTTCTATATTTATGGAATTAATTAGGGATGTTTCCTCTGTAATGATATGTTCTCTAAATCAATATCCTCTTCCTATTGATTGTAAATCAATATCGTTATTTTTCTTCCAAGCCAACACAACGGGAATTTTTCTCAATACGCCAAAAGATTATTTTGCTTGGTCGCCATTTCAATTCTATGGAATGGAATCTTCCCCCTGCTTCCTATTGGTAATTCATTTTCCTTAAAAAGTAAGATTAGGGTATTTTTAAAGTCTCATGCACAATTGTACATTCCACCGCTCGACTTGTCAGTCGTAAATTTACCTACCTACCAAAATTTGACAAGAACAGAACTGAATCAACATTCTTCTTTTTGAAACTATATTGGAACCTTTAATATTCTTAAGGGAAAATCACCATCTCATCAACTTACGTCCTTCTTAGCTGCACTAAGACCTCCCTTTTACGCTCATTTCCTAAAACACAAGACGAATTAAAGGTATCTTCGAGATAATAAAAAGGGAGAATATTTGCAGATATGTGTACAGGGAGAATATGTGCAAATGTATTTTAAAATTACCTTCGCAAATAATTTAACATGATGCATCTTCGGAGTGGCTTTTAAGAAACATGGCTGTTAAAAAACAAAAACAAGAAAAAATCAAGAAAGATGTTTTGTTTCGCCCCAGTTGGACCCCATCGTGAGTATGTGTGGGGACCATATAGAATTCATAAATTTCGAAATGCATTTCTCTTAGTCAAAAATTGCTCCGAAAAATCTTCGAGCCTTACCAAGATGCTTTACTACTAAGGACGGGAAGTCGTGAAACGTAGAAGATTAGGCTCAATTAGCCCTATAAATTGAGAGATATCACGTCATCAGATGACATGGAAGAAGCTCTGCCTTCGCTTTTCAACATAGTTTTGCGAGAAGAGTCAAGAAAAGAGGTTCTGGGATGAGTCGCTTCAAATGATTATTATTCCACGAACGTTGTACGATTCAAACGAAGGGTAGACTTCACCTTGCTTACATAGGGCTTCCCAATGTATCCCACACTTAACTGTAATCCACCATTTTCGGAGTTAAAATTTTAAAACGCGCCTTTTGAACAATAGTAAGAGAGAATACTAAAATTTTCCCTTTTCGGTGTTTTGGATCCGACATAAATTTGATTTCTTCTGTAATAAATGAATATTTTTTAATATCTGTTAATTTAAAACATTTACTGTAACGGTATTTTTGCTGTGAAGGCCAGGAAAAAAGCAGAATTACGTTTTACTGAAGAAAATTTGACGAAGGTAAATATTTCGTTGAAATTCACTGTCTAAGGCCAAAACTAAAGAAAATAACTTTGCATTTAATTATATGGACCATATTCTGAAAATATATATTTCGATGATTGATATTTTGAAAATGCAGTCATTTAGTTTTTGCAAGCTTCGTCGCAACTTGTTAATCGTTTTTAAGATTTTTTCCGTTTGGCAACATAATGTGCTGATAAACTTTGGAACTAATTACTGAAATTATGTTCACTGTTCTCTTAAATAGGATACAACGATCGGCGAACTTCTGACGCTTCCTTTTTTCTTCTTATTCAATTTTAAAACCAACCCTTTAGTTTCGGGAAACCCTGTATCTTAAAATCACCGTTGTGTTTATATTCATATACTTATGCACCCGATGTCAGTAACTCCCGGAAGAAATATATGGAATAAATTTTTAAAAACTAATTTCACCAATTTGCCAAGGAAATAGAATTATGTAATTTAGAGCTTCGTTAGAGTACTGATGGACTGTCACGTATCGCTAATGTTTTGTCCAAAGTATCATGGGCCCAAAGTATCGAGATACTCTCATGAGAAAAGCACGTGAACTTAATTGTGATCAATTGCAGAATTTTCCTTTGCAGAATTAAATCAGTAATTATGGTCATAAGAAATTGAGACGAGTACCGAAATTGTGCCTAGAAGATTTCGATACATTGCATCAGATCCAATAAAATTTTATCGATTTATTTTCAGGCATTACGTTTTTATTAACACCTTCAGTTTCTTTCGTGATGTATATTTTAAATTAGAGAGCAATTAATCATACTTTTAATCATTCAGAATGATCACATGAGGGCAATAAATTTTTATATTTTTGAATACAGATTTTTACTTTTCCACAGAAGGTTTTATTTAAGAACTACCGGTTTCGGTGTATAACCATCTTCAGGTTCAAACGGACTGTTTATTTTTATTTACATACTTTATGATCGCATATTCAAGATGGACCAAGGAGAAATAAAATCGCTCTCTAACCTTCTCATTACATCTACCGACGAGACGCTTTATAGCCGATCTTTTTACTTGCTTTTATTCTGTGCTGTTTCAGGAGGCAGGATGGGAATCTTTAGAAGAAAGAAGGCTCAATCAGAGATTTAAATTACTAAATAAATTCAGACAGAGTACGTTCATAGAAGATTTAGCCGATATTATGCGCCCTCCTTCTTATATAGGCCGTTCTGATACCGCGAGAAAGATCAGAGAAATAGATGCTGGAACCAGTAGATTCAATAATTCGTTTTTTCCGAGAACAATACGCGAAAATAATCGACTAGGAAAATAGAGTCATGGTGCTTGCACCCCCTGCCACTCGCCGAAAGGCGGCTTGCAGGGTACATATGTAGATGCTTTACCGCAGGTGTTTCGGATATGAGTGCTCCAATTTAAGTTATAAGTAAGAGTTATCCCAAGATATTCAACTGTGATGAAGTTAGTAGGAGTAATCAGTAAGAGTTATCCCAAGATATTCAACTGTGATGAAATGATTTCCGGCTTTGATAGCAAAGAGAAGTGCGCAATGCGGAGATATGTTCATTCATAAGTCGCGAATGTTCAACATGTCCCTCTATTTCCACCCCCAACTCCTTCTTCCTCCTTATGGATGGGCACTTTCTCCCCCGATTTTCACCCCAACCACGTTTCCGAAAGTTGACAAAAAGAAGGGGAAGAACTGCCCGCAGTCTCTCTCCTCAACTTTCTCTCTCTCTCCATCCATGTCTCTCTTTCTCTCATTCTGACCTCTATCGGTTTAAGAATCGCTACCGCAATGTATTCGTCTACGTCATGCTTTCAAAGCAGGGATGTTACGGAGTTCATTTTATCGGTGGCGGAGTCGGATTCGAAGGTTTCATTCCGACCTCCGTCGGAGTCGGAGGTACGAGTATATCGGTGGCGGAGGTGACGGAATTACAATAGGAAACTATAAAATTTGTTTAAAACGACCTTCACTTGCAAAACGGGAAAAAGAGAATCTTGAATTGGTACAAAAGTTAATTAAAACCTGTTGTTGCCTTTTTTCAAGTTGCGTTTTCGGATCACGTTCGGTAGCAAGCCTCGGCTTTTTCTCAAGGCGCAAGAGTTCTTCATACTTGCCCCTATGAAAAGCTTTTAAGTGCCCCTTCAACGAAGTCTTGGTACCACCCTTCGCAAACATTGCACTTAGCCGTATTTGAACCAATTCCACAGATGAAGTACGAAATACATCTTGTTTATGGGTTCATGGCTATCAAAATTCTGAGAACACATCGCAGCACCGACACTGGCCGATTGTCAAACGTTTAAACGAGTGTTACAATTCTATTCCACGTGCTTTTCCTTACCTCTCCGCACAGACACTGAGAACGGATTAATTTCGTTTACTCTGAACTTTAAACTCCGTTAAAACTCCGATTTGATAGTATCGGAACCGGAGTCGGGTCCGGTGGTTCCGACCTTTCGGATTCGGAGTCATTGAGCTCCGTCACATCCCTACTTCGAATACCCTGTTTTCGATTTGGTCATCTCTTCAGGAGAACTGCGTTGGGCACGCATAGCTCGACGTATTTTGCGAAGTGAGTGACACCCTTCCTTCGGTGTCATAAGACGAGCTAAAACTCGCCAGCGTTATAACATAAAGACTTCGTAAATGAAGGCATCCGTGTTTCGATAGCTTTTGTGATTTAGTGAAGTATTTCAACGTAGAAAGGAATTGTAGATCTTAGGGGGATGAGGTATACTCGATTAATACGGTGCATAAAGCAATACGAGAGCAGGCCGATTCATTTTTAGCTACAGTTCACAGTGATAAATTGGAATCCCTAACTTCAACGTTCCATAATCATTAGAGTTTCAAATTATTCGAGGTCCAGGATACTTTTCTCCTTTGAAACAATCGTAGCCGGCTCTTTGGCCGCATGAACTCGAATTTTTACAACGGTTTTAATTATGAATATACTGGTTTTATGGTAATACATCAGTGCAAGTTGTACGATATCCTTAATGAAATCTGAATTTATAAATTTAAAACTATCTATCTTTCATTAAATCATTCTGGAGCGCCTTGGCTTTGTCACAAATTATCGACCCAGAAATAACTCCCGAGAACTATTTTTCATCTATGAATGAATTGTCTCTTGTAAAAGAAGCATAACAGTTGTGCACTTAAGAGACAAAGGTTTCTCCAATCGCCGGCAGCGGCAACCATCCAGGGCAATTCTCCGGAAGAGGATAATCGTCCGGCGGTCACCAGTTATTCAGAATTCCCTAAATTTCTGAATAACTGGTGGCCGCCGGACGATTATCCTCTTCCGGAGAATTGCCCTGGACGGTGGCCGCTGCCGGCGATTGGAGAAACCTTTGTCTCTTATTCAGTGAACGCCGAGTTCCTTTTTCTCTCTTTCAGTTGTGCACTTCGTGAAATTCCTAATTAGTTGATGATCACTCATGACTGACGCCTCTAATATCTTTGTGAGCCGAATAAAATTTTTCGGCGGGCTATACATCATACCTCATCGGTTTATATCAATAATTAATTAATAATTCTGCATCCGGATGATTCACAAACATCGAATAGAAGAAAAGTTAAAGCAGGGATAGGTTCCAAGTGAGCTAAAATACAACATTAACCTATTTGTTTTAAGCGCTAGGAATTCACGTCCAGCTTCTTGAGAGGCTAGAGGAATAGGTGGCGTTATGTTAAACGCTACGTAAATTTGCCTATGGTGAAAAAACGCGCATCGGGAATAATTCATGATGTATTACAATACTCTTAATTCGTCCTCTTCCTAAATGTAATGTCATATATATTGCCTAAGAAAGGGCTAAGGTACATAGATATGAATGAGAATGTTTAAAGATATAGAATGCCCCTATCATGACTTGAAACAGCATCGTTAATTCCGACATACACTTCCACGCTCAATCAGTAATGTAAGAGCACATTGATACAAATGCTCGAAGCAGCTTCCACTTTTACGTTTACTTATTGTAGAGGTACATTTTTGTGCCGTATATCCTCAGCCGTATTAAAATCAATCCAGTTTTGCGCCGCCATTTCACTTGCCGATAAGAACCTTTAGTATTCCTTTCCCCATGCCAAAAAGGGTAAACATACGATTTTGCTATTGATTAATTACAACATTGCTCTATGTGAATGGCCCACGTAGAGAATGAGAAGATCATTTCTTTGAAACGTTTTCAACTTTATTTCTTTCCCAACGAATGGAAATTCGTCTAACCAAAATAAAACTCAAAGTTAACGTTTCCAATGAGGCCCTCAACGAAAATAATTTAATCCTAGAATCGGTAGTGTTACAAACTAATTTTGACCCACTGCTAATATTAGAAATATATACAAAAGCAATATTGCAATAATTTCCAAATTTATTCTGGCAATCTCGTATTCCGATGCATGAAGTGGAAGATTTCGTAGAAGAGTTGAAATGTTTGCGAAATGACCTCTGTTAATCAACTATTCCAGCTGCTCGGTAATTGTGCCCCTTCATTGGGCTGGCCTTGGAATGCATCATACAAGGCGTCTCTTGCACCCAGGGCAGTTACGCCAATGAACAATCATTGCCATTGTCCCATTCTTGCTCTCTTTCTAAACCGCAAAATCCATCGCGTCAGTCTTTCCACAGAAGCCTTTGTAAGCTCATATTACATTTGCATATATTTTTCGTTAAGCGTTACAGGACTATCTTACTATAGTATGGCGCATCTTCAGAATCTTTCTTCTAGAGGTAGGAACTCTCTAGTTTAGATCGTATCTATACTAGAGATGACTTATATTAGAAGGGATTCCGGATAGCCATGAGGGCTATCGCCTTCGGCGTAAGCGGTCCCAGGTTCGATTCCCGATGTGCGGATGTGAGACCTCAGACTAAGCACTTTCACCAATTGTAACTAAGGATAAAACGGTGCGCGAATAGTTTTGATAGCATCCTACACCTCTGAGGCATTTCAAAAGTAGATTTCAGCGGTATTTCCAGGTAATTCCAGGCCATTAATGTCTGATGAGATTGTCAGACTTTGAAGGTCTAGTTAGAATTACGAAATGGTGCGATGATTGGCAATTAGACCCTAAATGCAGAGAAATGTTCAGTACTTAATTTTTAAAAAATTGGATAAATATTCGTTGATACTTTGAGGGAAATTTTAAATAAAAGTAGAGACGGAGAAGTATCTTGTAGCAGTCCTCACTGATAAGTTATCATGAAATGCTGGTATCCCTCACATATGTGGGCCTGCACTTAAGAAAATCGGCTTCGTGCAGAGAATGGCGTATGGGAGCGAATAAAAAGTCAGAATGCGATTTTGCTTTGCGCTTGTTACGCCCAACCTTGACTATGCATACGGTGTATGGGACCATGCAGACATGAAAGTATTTCATTCTAGAATTAAATAAGGTAGAATGAAAGGCGACGATGTTTGGTAAGAATTATTTCGACAGTAAGCGTTACCCAGATCTTGAGGGATAGGGATCTTAAGTTGAAAGAAGAATTAAACTTGTGCTAAATTTGCTCCATGAATTCAAAGAGGGTTCGTTCTTGCTAAGCCTTGCGAATATCATGCAGTCTTCCTAA
The DNA here is from genome assembly GCA_036926295.1 of Pachydiplax longipennis. NCBI lineage: Eukaryota > Metazoa > Arthropoda > Insecta > Odonata > Libellulidae > Pachydiplax > Pachydiplax longipennis. Next base: position 36,158,166 of record JAVFKF010000009.1, on the reverse strand, counting down.
TATATGAGCCGATGTAATACTAGAGAAATGTAGGAAATAACTGCTAGTCGCTCGTCACTAAATACTTGTCGCTTTCGGAATTCAATTTTCGTGCGAACAATACCCGATCGTAATCTGTTATGGAAATTTAGGCGCATGTCCCCACTGCCAAACGCTGAAAGACGGCTCACAGAATACATTCGTATATGCAGATGTATATCAACCATATTTTTGAGCGTCTACTACTGTCAGCAAACGTATATTGTAAACTTTAAAATTTCCTGTTATAACGAGGGTAGGGGATAAGTTCCAAAGGGTGCTAATCGTTCCTTACCTCTGCTTCCTTTTTTTGAAGTATTCTACCTTTCGGTAGGTTCATGTGCCCCCACATTCCCTATTTAATTCCCTCTTCTTCAACTCCTGGTAACTCATCTCACCCCTTAATTCGTCTCACAATTTCTTTGACTTCCCCTCTGTCTTTTCCCTAGTATTCTTCCCTCGATCGCTCTCCTCAGCAATCCTTCTCTCAATATTTGACCCATCCATTTCTTTTGTCGATTTCTAATTACTTCAATTAACACTCTTCTCCCCAACCATCTCTAGAACCTCCTCGTTCGATTTTCTATCGGCCCAGCTATTCTCCATTCCCATCACCATACCATATCTCAAAAGCCTCTAATCTTTTAATATCTTCTTTTCTTAACGTCCTCGTTTCACACCCGTACAACATTACACTCCACACCAAGGATTTTACCAATCTTTTCCTGATTCCTTTCTCTAGTCCCTTCGTCATCTGTTTCCTTCACTTCATGAACGCTTCTTTCGCTAATGCTATCCCTTTTCTAATCTCCGTTGACCAACTTTCATCCTCAGAACGAAAGCTACCCAAGTATGGAAATTTAATAAAGTGAACTGAAATGTGAACGAAGACCCGTATGGCACTCCGACAGCCGGGTTCGATTCTTTCCATTCAGTACTAATTTTATCTCGTCAAACGTGTGCGCCGGAATTCTTGGCGAGAGAGTAAGTGCTTGACGTGAGATCCGGATCCGAAGAAAAGCTCAATAAGCGAAACGGAGCCATTATGTTATCCTTATGCCACCCCCAATCCGAGACGTAGTGGTCGACTGTGGAAAATTCTTTACGACGAACTCCAAGCGATAGCTCCCGAAGGCGCTTTGTTTAAATTTACGCCGCCATTATGCCGGCGTTGAAAAAAATAGTGTTGGGTGGGCCTTAAATAGCTCTCGTAAATCTTCTGTTAACACAAACGAACTTAATACCTCCTGCCGAAGACGTCAGACATGGAGGGATTTGCGTGAAAGACCCCCTTCGCCGTCATCAGTGGCTTTTCTTCCTCGCCCAGGACGTTCGGAAGAGTTCAGTCTGTTGGATCTATGACGTCAAACTCTGACGCCACGTGAGAGCGGTTAAAATTTTAATGTTTTAGTTTCGCTTGAAGAGGATTTCCGATGGGAAGCTATTTGGTACACAAGCTCCTTTCCTCCGTTGAGAAATATCTGACCCAAATCTAAATTTATTCCTCGGGATCTCGAACCGTAGTAAGTGGTTGTTTGTTTTGAAAATCAATAACGGGCATTGCCAAACCAAATCAATGTCGATAATACACGTCGGCGGATTTTTTTCCGTGCTTTTGGTGTTTCGTTTGTGCAAGGTACCCGATTCGCGTTCTCGAATTTCGGTTTGATTTGAGACCGTAAGCGCTTCATTTGCGTTTCCAGATCTTAGGGAAATGAATTTTCTATTGGGAATTTAGCTCTGGAAAGGCGATGGTGTGTCGACGACGAAGTTTTAGCGGATCTCCCAAGAGGTAGGCGATCGGTAATATGTGACTTCGATCGATTTAATAAGAAGGGGATTCGTTCGATCTAACGAAGGCTTTTTAATGCAACTGATCGTATTCATCCTTGAAAATCCAACGAGCTGCGTTGGCTAAAGAATGCGACCGTTGTGAAGTAGGAATGGAGTGAATAATTTTCATCCTTAAACTCAATGCCTTAATAAGATTGTTATGGCCAGTTTTCATTTGAAAGAATTATTCATCAACCATCTTGGAAGGAAAACACTCACAAAACACTTAGAAAACACTGTTAGTACGAAACAACTCGTAACTTCCAGAGTAGATTTTCAATTTTCAACAGGTTTCGTCAACGATTTGACAACTTCATACACCTGAAGATGTCAGTACGTTGACGAAAAGTCGAATGAAAAAAAAAATACTGTGGAAGTTGCTTACTGGTTTTCTTTCGACATTCTTAACTTCATTACGTCATAAACGTTGTCTCTCATAGCTATGGCGTTTAAATTCAATGAAAGCCTCAGCTGAGACCACAGACTATGCCTCAACTCCCCAAAATTTTCATTCGCCTAACGGACTTATTTCATCCTTCACAAAGGTGCCTCATGACGAGCCGTATTCGAAGTTGTATAGATCAGAACCGTTGTCACTGCTGCCCATTCATTTCGACGAATCACAGAATCGACGCACACAATTGCTGCTCGGCAAATCCTCCGCCATTTGCGTATATGAAGAGAGTTCCGTTCAAATAACCGTCGCCCTTTAGACAAACAAGCTTCGATTAAACTCTTTTGAGTCCCCGCGAGACAATCCGTTTCGTCATATTAAATTTTGATGTGAAAAATCCCATTTCGGGGAGATACCTCTCCGGTTTTCTTCCCCTTGTCAGTTCAAATGACTGGGGGATATAAGACTTTCCTCTTTGACCTTTCGATACCGTGTATTTTTAAAACGATGCATTCTATTTCGGGTTCTCCAGCGCTGGAAACTTAATATACCTGGAATGAAACCTTGCTGTGACCTTATGGGGTTGACGTTCAACTAAAAGTTTCGGCCAGATTCGAAAATTGAGGTTTAACCTTTAAACGAATGATACGCTCAGGAAATCGTTTCTCGGATACGCAAAGATGAAACGTTGCGTGAACTTTAGGCCTCATTTCTTCCGTTCATTACCGACGTTTTTGTCGAATGCGGTCCGCGTACTTGTGAATCTTGACGTTTTTTTAGTTGTATCTACTTTTGTGAATAACAGAATTCGAATCGAGTAGCTTCTAGTGAGGATACACTCTTCTAATTCTGAGCAGTTAATTATTAACATTCTATCAACAATACGGATACTTTTACTTTAAAAATTTCATCAATATGAACAATCCATGATTTTCTTCAAGACTTAGCTTTCTAATTTATGTCCTCGTTTATTTTTATCAGTTCGCAGTTTTAAATCCGACCCATTATATTATCCGATGACTGTTATGACTCCAATGCCAGTATCAGTTGCCTATCCAAATCATGGGCACTTAACTGTTTAATTATTCATAAGGTTTAATTCAATAAAATCAAATTTTTTATGACTCTGATCACTTATAAACGCTCTATTATCACTCGTGAACTTCCCGCTGTCAGAAAAATTGGAACCTTTGGTAATTATACAAGGAACAGATTTTCAGATAAGCTTCACAATCCTCGGTCGGCATTTTTTGGTAGTTGATACGAAATGCTATCCAATACTATCACTAATAATGCTAATTATGACTTCCAATTCCCTTATAACATTTGCAGGCTTTACCAATTGCTCTTTAAGGGAATATGACTCGGAAATTTTTCACGAGTCGAATATCTCTCCAACTATCCGTAATAGCTTCAAATAATATTATTATTTTTTAAAATTAATAATTAGTAATGGTTTTTGGTAAAAATAAAATTCACTGTGTGAAAATGTAACGGGATCTACTTAATTTTCGTCTGTTTTCATATTAGTTCAGTTCGTTATCAGATAAAAAAAAGTATATGCAGTGGAATTTTCAAATAGTGAATTTTATTTTTACCAATTATATACTTATATTTTTTTCCAATTATATACTGCACATACTTATGGCTTCATCCATAGATTTTATGTACGATTTTAAAGAGATAAATAATTAACCCTACACAGCATACATATTAGACTACATGTATATTTATATCTTGGAATATGAGAGTATTTGTAGAAAGGATATGGAGGTTTCTTAATAAAACTTCACGAGCTTAAACACAAGGTCGCACTAAAAACTGCACATCATCAGACTTTAAAATTGATTCTACAAAATTAACTTTAACGGTGAACATGTAATTCTAAGGAATATTTGTGAGAAAGGCAATGCACATATCTCTGTATCTTCAATTATGGAATAACGGGCACGGAGCTACATTATTTATCCTTGGAATTTTTCAGTTTAGCAATTTCCAATGAAATATAGCCGTTGCTTTTTTGTGGACGTTTTCATTCGTCAGTAATTTATCTCCGGAATATAATAAAATTTACTTCAGAACAAGTAACAGAATGGTTGGTTACGTGGGTAACGACGGAGGGACAAATATGCTGAGTAGTGTAAATGGAGGAAACAGAGTATTCTTTTCAATCCATCTCAAAGTTTCTTCTAGGAGATAGTTTAATCGGCTGCGTTGATGGAATGGTAGTGGACTATTATTATTCGTATTATCGACTATCGTATTGGCATCACTGTATATAATGAAAGATTTCAGTACTCACAGAATATATTCCAATTCTTTCGTTCTAGCGCGGAGTCATCCCTTAGGCCGCTAATGATCTAAAAATATTTCAGCTTTTATAATGCTGTTAACTAATTGAGCCATGCTTACAATACATTTGGTGTAAGGGAGAATACCTTGTGTCGGTGGATTAATTATTCAAATACTCCACCTCATATCTACGCAGTATCAGCTCATGTTCTCCAAAGCATATGCATGTCTTCATACAGATTGTATGATTAATAGATAATATTAATTAAGTATTGCAAGGTTATTTATAGATAATTGTGTTTAAGTATTCTAAGGTTCGAGAGACCAAATCATCGTAGCGTACTAACGGTTTGAAATTCTTCATTGATTATTGCCCTACTGTTATCCTCAATTATAGAATTTAAGTATGATGTGGAGACTATTTATCAGTCTAAAAGGATCCTTTGGTGTAAGCCATCATTGGTAAGTTTCCATCAAATGTATCAAATACCCCCACACACATGGATTGGTTTCACCTTAGAGTTCTCAGTCTAAAACTGTTGGTCAAGATGTAACATTGCTCAGCAGGAGGAAAAATAATCCGGCATATTACTGAAAATGTTTTGTCTTGCTCACACATGCATGAGATTTGATACGATTCCTGTGATACTCAGTGGACTTTATCCATATTGAATAAAAAGGAGAATACTGTGTTTAAAATTCATGATACTTAGGAGAACCTTGTGTTCAACAATCATGATGACGCTAGGAACTCGGTTTTCATGCTAAAGCAAATGTTTCAAAAATAACACTTTGACCAGAAGCCGAAAAGAACACGGAGTAGCAAAAGTAGCTTTTTCTGCCATCTGTAGAGCCATGTATATATATATATACATACATGGCAAAGAGAAGCTCAGAATAGGGAGAATTGGAAAGCGCTTGGGGAGGCCTACATCCGACAGCGGATTGAAAATGGCTGATGATGATGATATATTTGTATATCTATATACAGAAATGGTTTCTAATGTTTTAGAGTTAAGATTTGTTCACGGGTTGTGGAAAGAATTTTATACGTGCTGAGTGATGTATACATGATACGCATAGACATGATACACCTATCTATCATTCACTGAAATCCATAGACTACTTAAATTTACTTCTACTACTTACTACTAAAATTTTGTTCGATCTTCCCGTAGTCAAGCTACTAAGTAATCTGTAGCATTTATTTTTCATTTTTATAAAAATAATCGAATTTTCACTATCAACCTTCCTATATTATTATTATTTTATCTGTGGGTTTCGCAGGTTTTTCACACCCCCCTTCTTGTGGGTGTTTTCCTACCGTGGGCTATTTTTCCAAAGCATCATCTTAGGTCTTTAAACCCACAGTATAATTTTCTTCCTTGCACTTTTTTATGCTATCTGTTTCCTACCAACTGGCAAAGGGTTTGATGTAAGAAGAGTTTCTAGTCTCAATATCGCCAGAATAAAGACGATTAAATGTATATACATACATATATATACATATATATATATATATATATATATATATATATATATATATATATATATATATATATATACACACACACACACACACGCATACGTATGCCGAATGATGTAATTCGAAATTATGCACTATACAACATACATTGCGTATATTCCAACCCAGCGAAACGCGCGCAAGCCCGTCAAAAAACCCTAATACTAAAGATCGTACGGACCTCGCATCCCTTCTTGCCCTCCGGAAGGACAACTCCCCCCCCCCCCCCCCCACCAACGAAACTGCATGCGGAGACAGACTTTCGTAGAAGATAGCCGGCAATCCCCTTTTCGTTCGATATGAAAGTGCAGGTCCTCACGGGGGAAAAAAACCCATCGCAGGTCCGCCATTTCGACGTCCTGGAAAAGGCCTCCCCCCGAGACCGAGTTCGAAGCCTCGTCGGAGGGCCGTGGGTGCCAGAGCTGCGTCGACGACGGCAGATCGTCCTACGTTAGGGAGGGGTCGAAGAAGGTAGGGGGGGGGCGGGCGGGCCAAGCTCCCAACATCGATCCGACAGCTCCGCTCTCTCTCTCTCCCCTCCCTCTTGTTTCCTCTTTCACACTCTCTCACTTTTTCCGCCTTTCTCGACATCCCTTCTTTGCTCGAGTCTTTAACGACTCTCCTGACTTGAATCTTCGTCACGGATCGACGTGTATGCGTTGGGCACGTAAACGTCTGGGGATGGAAATCGCGGGGAGAGACTCAGCCGTCATCCTTCGATGCTGGGCTAATCTAGGTGGAGCTGAATTTTGGAAAAATATCTCGCGACCGGTTAATTCAGACCCAGACCCTCGTCGGTTTTAACTTTCCAACATCTCTCCTCTTTTGGTTATCTCGTAATCCTCCTCGACCCCTGCTGTTGTGGCATCCTCTGAGCATTCCTTCCACCGTTCTCAATCTGCGCTCATTTCGGTCCAACTGTGCTCGATTCCCCTCAATGCCACTCTTGAGTTTCGTTTGACACGTCCGAGTCGCGAAAATCTCCCCGTGAACCGCGAATGTGTTCGTGGAACTTAATTATTCACGATCTGCTAGTACCGCATCGCCTTCATCTTTGCCGATGCATTCACTTCCAAGCTCGGGATCGTTTCTGCTTTTCGCTGTCCTTTTCCTTTGATAGTCCTGATGTTTTGCGAAGTAGCTCTGCAGTCTATATACGCAGCTTCTCCCTGTGCTCGTCTGCAGAGTAAAGCTTTCCGTTGCGTTGAGCTGCACCGAACGAAACAACGCATCTGTTAATTCGTGAAGCAGTGTATAATTTCTTGAGCATTAATGTTTTCGGCAAAATTCAACGGTGGCTCATCATCGTTTACGGGGAAATACATTCGCCCGTCTCTATGGATTTTCGTTTTCCATTTTGTCCCATTCTCTTTTTGAAGTATTTTCACGCATCTTGTTATCCTCTCACAGACCATCTTCATCTCCTGTTCCACTCACTCCTCCCTGCGTTTTAATTCGCCCCCCTTTTCTCCTACATTTCCCCTTCACTACATCTTATTTTCTTTTCTCACCTGTAATTTTCCGTTCCCTTTTCCTGCTCTTGTACCTCTGACCGCTGCTTATCTTCTCGTAGGCCTAAAATTCTCCCTATCGTTTCTCATTTGTGCAGGAATATCCACTTTAAATTGCATTGCATCAGACTGATACCTCATTCGCCAAGTTCACATAATGAAATATTTTCCACATCGTTTCATTTCCTTCTGTATGCGATAAATTGAAATATTGTTGGTTTCTCTGGCTCATTCGCTACTGTTCTTTCCTAAGTATGCGATGAGTTTGTAATCCAAGTTTCCTTGAGATGGCAATAGAGTAATCAGTTATTGCATTAATATTTAGATATAAATTATTCGATCCAGTTTGGAATGGTTTCAACTGCGGACGATTAAAATGATAAAGAATGGCAATGGAATCGTATGAATCATTTTAAGTATTTGATCGATAGTTAAAAAGGCCATTTGTATGCTATAGTATAGTATCACACTGAACATTTCAGAAATTCAAGCAAAAACCGTAAGAATTCCTCACGTAGTATAAATCTGGAATTTTTAGATTTCGCAGTGTTTAGAAGTTAGATATCGATTCGAGACCGGGCGGGCCCGTGACCTCACTAAATCAATGGGATATTACCATTGACCGTGAAATGAATGGAATCCAAAAAATCAATTTCTATTTCGTGATTATCACACGATCGAGTACGAGAAAAAGCTAACGAAGTGTTTCACACTGCGGAATCTACTCATGTATCTCACTTGACTGGATCATCTGAGAATTAAAAAAAAACGTCTCGAATCTGCAATTATTCTTCAAAATAAACAAATGCCATCGCCTCACATTGCTTAATTATTTAATTATCATTATTTATTAATCACTTAATTGTCGCCAAAGACAAGGACGTACCTCTCTCGCACTCCAAACAACGAGACTTAAGGAATAAGAAATGAGTGGATGTGGATCTTTCCGCAGTATTACCTATGCATTGCAATGTTTTATCATTTAAAAGTTTGCCTTCTCGCTGAAGGAAAAATAAAGATATAATATCATACATGTGAAACATCTCGCTTCCGAATAAAAGCGCGTAGGGATTTAGATGGATTTTAGAGCGAATTCATCACTGATTGAAAACATCAGAAAATTTCATCCCCTTAACGTTAGGGTACAGGAGGTAGTGATGGTGTTTGCCAGTTAACCACCCAAAAATATATCCAGGCCGAGGCTGTGTGATACGAATTTTACATTAAGAGCCGTTATATCCCATAATTCCAATGCTACTCGAAGTACCAACAATACACTAGAATTTATAGATTATTTTACTGCGATGACATAAAATATATCAACTAAGTTTATAAACACTCTAAAGGAACATTTTGTTGCCGCGATACAGGAAAAATCTGTTAATTTCGGAAGGAAATGTGCTCTCCGATTGGATGTTTTTTCGCTTAAACTGAAACCTGTTATTTGACGTATTTTTCGTTCAACTGATTCATTCTTAACCCTTTGTCTTGCTATCCGCCAGTCCCTTGACGATTTGATGCCTACAGTATATGAGGTATATAACAATATATGAGAGAATATTATGAAAGAGAGAGAGAGAGAGAGAATAAGGGAATTACGACTTGTAATCTAAATATTATTTCCAATGTCTTGAAAGAATGTGCTATTGGTTAGGAAAGAGAGGGGAGGAATATGGAGGAAGGAATTCCAGCATGTTAACCCAGAAAAAGAATGGCTTATGCATCAAAGAAGATAGTGATATGTATATTAGTGATATTCATCCATTGAAAATGTTTTCGAAGGTTATTTTATACATACTTTTATCCGGAGTGAATTTCGGTTGTCTTCTCATACGTCTGGTATTCTTTGGGTTAAAATAAAAATCACCCCGGGTATTTACGAACTGCAGTGATTCCACATCATACCGCAAACAAAGGTTTAATTTTTGGTGCATTATGCTTCTGAAAAGTCGCTGTATCTAATAGCCATCACGGTCTGAATCAATTACACTCATTGGTTTAAAATTTAAACGCATTGATTCTTTATTGTATATTATAATTGAAATCGTATTCAATAACCTGTATTTCACTTTCTGTGAAAATTACCGAGCTGTCGCAGAAATATGAATTTAATATAATAAAAAATTGTGCTTTAGATACATTAAGTAGTGCACGATTTTTACGTTATATAATAAGACTGAAATTTTTCCACATTAGATAAAAAGAATTGTAACCAAACCAAAGATATATATCAACTTTATGTATAAATTAGACGTTAGTTTGATCAAATTCATTTATTATCAGTGGGAATTGTATCCGAGACATTCAACTAATCAGTGTATAGAACTGAATTTTATAAAAAATAATGCTGATCAGCGCAGTTCACAGTTCAGGAAAACAAGAAATGACTAAAGCTAACTTAAATATTCAATAAATGTCGTATCTTAAAGATGTATATATCCCTTTTAATTTCGAGTTCATATACTCCCAAGATGCCATATCTTGGGGAGAGTAAATACATCACCAAAATAAATTAATTTTCGATGTTTGTTCGTGAGGAGATTGAAAACGAATGGCGATACGTTATTTTTGGTTCTTTTGTTTTTTCCTTAGGATTAGCTTTAAAATTTTCAGGATAAAATGTTAAACAATCTGATGAATCCAACAATTCATTCCTAGCAGTAATAGAGGTAAACAATCTTCAGGCCAACGTTGAACATGAAAAACAGTCAAATGACCGAGTCGGCTGGAAAGGAAGATTTTGGGAGAGTTTTCCAGTTTTAGAGTGGACAGGAAGTGTTAATGAGGAAGTGTATATTGTTTTGTGGTCCTTAATTAACGCCTATCTGAAAACCTTTTCCCGTTTACTCGGCCTCCGTTTTGATAAGTCTTTTCCCTCACAGTAGATAACTTTCCTCCTTCCTTCATCATTGATGTCATAACTGAGCTTCTGAATATCAGAATGCATTCGATCGTAATCTAAAATATGTCGATTCCTAAGTTCCGTAGTCGGTTACAGATATTCAACCTATTAGCCCAAGGATGTTTTCAGTTGTGACTCTTTCTGAATTTCTAAGTCTAAGAAAATTGTTGTCATTGCGAGATGTCATTCGGTCATGCCGTGTGAAACAGCCTGGGGCTCGGGCAGGGTATTTTGTTCGTTCTCGGGCCGAATTTCGGGCTTCAAAATGCAATCGATATGAGGACCGTGCCGCGCGCTGGGTTTACTCATGAACGGATCGGGCAGGGCTGGAACTGAATATTTCGGCCAATCCAGACTCTTATGATGAAACGAATAAAATTTAGACATTCGTGTCTTGAGTTGTTCGTCCATTTCCTTAGGGTTTAACTCCTAAAATTATAATCGAATCAGTTAAAAAGAGAACTCTTTGCAATTGCGTTCTGTGCTGTACCACTGAATGTGATTTTTTAGTGGAACTGCACAATTTGTTTTATTCTTTCCATCATGGATAAACTCCAAAAAGTAACTCCTGATATCGTATTATTGGGTAAATTATTTTTAATCATCTACGGAGGTTGGGTTTATGAACGTCTCCTTTATGTATTTTCAAAAATCTCCGCGTTCAGGGGCCGTTTTATAATAGACGCTAGCTGAGGGTCTCATCCATATGAGGGGCCTCTGCCTATTAACTCTCAATTACGTACAGAAATGGTTTCTGTTTTAGAGGTAAGATATGTTAACGGGTTGTTTTTATCTTCAGGAAAGAATTTTATACATAAAATCGACAGAGCGGCGATTCCATAGGAAATGAAAAAATAACCACTTTCTAGAGAGGATCTGGATCTTCAACGTGTGTCATTTTCAAGTTTGAAACATTTCGTGTTTTAATGTGATCTCTGTAGTTTTTTGCTAAGTCAATTCTGAATAAATACACCAGTTCTTCTCTAGAAAGTGGCTATTTTTTAATTTCCTGTCAATTTTAAACATGCTGAGATATATATACATGACACGCATACACGATACGTTAATAGAATTTATTCATATAATTCATGTCACTATACTGTCTATCCATCATTCAATGAAATCCATAGACTAATTATGAAATTTTGTTTCTCCTTCCCGTGGTGAAGCGAATTAGTCATCTATATAATTTATTTTATATATTTATTCATGTTTTAGTAAATATGCTGCGAGTAGAATTACTTCTGGTGGCAGCCCCAACCATTATCTATAAGCAACATAATTAAAACCCCAAATCCCTAGGCAAACGATACACAGGTAATATATTTCAAAATTAACCTTATTACCCACACAGTACAGTATTCTAACACCACAACGCTACATCCATTGCACATTCGATTTCTGAAAATAATCGAATTCTCACCATCATCCTTCCTAATGTAGTCCACGTTCTGATATTTGCGCTCAGGGATAGCTTATTCACACCCCTAACCGCGACAGAAAAATTTCCCCATCAAAAAACAACGAAATAACCCGCCTCCTTCTCCTCGGAGCAGACAACGATAAAACGATAACAGGTTTCAATTATGAAACACCTCCCCCGCGAAGTTTCACCCATTCATGGCAGAGGTTCGGATTCACGCCGGATCGACACCCTAACGACGTACTGTTGATAAAATGGCGAAAATCAGCGCAAAAAAAAGGTGAAGAGGGTAGCGATGGGGCTCCCGACAAAAAAACCTCTCCTCTCGAGAAAATGTAAGATAATCACGAGGAGGGAATTTTTATACCCCGAGGAAAACGAGACTTAATAACTTCGGCAGTCTTACGTCACGAGATGTGGGAAAAGGTGACGGAAGCAACACATGAAGTAGTGATCAGGGCGCAGGTTCATTTTCCAGGAGAGACAAGTTTACTTTTTTATAGTCGACGAGATGTAAAAAGGCCTCTTGAGGTTCAGCCCTCGGTGTGGGAGCCGTGTTGCCACTTTGCCGCTAATCCCCGCGCAATGCGTCACTCGGACGGCGTCATGGTGACACCGAACGGCAACGCCGTCTCCCCGGAGTAAATACGTACCCCGTCCTTTCAAAGGCTTTCTTAAATCATGTGAAACATAGATTATTTTCCTTCCTTTCATTAATGTGGAGTGCTCCCTTTTACTCCCCATTCCACCGAGGAGGCTCTATTATTACCGAGGTTTCGCTTCTTCTTTTTTTTTACCTCCCAGTGCTGTATTTGTAAGGAGCGGACGTCCTCTATTCATGGAGTTGACCGTATGAGTAAGATGGGAAGGCCGTTGAAAGAATTTTCACTGAAAAGACGATGACGGCAGTCCGTCAATTGAAGTTGTTTCGTGACGTGTGCGAGTCAGTAACCCAGCTTTAACGACGACCGCTCTTACTGAATCTTGGACGTGGGATGATGTCGTGTGTGAATTGCGTATCCAAAGGACGGATTATGGAATGTACGTGGTATGTGTTGGGGATGAGGGGATGCCGTATGGGTGATCTATGGACGATATATGGGTGGATCGAAAAAACTTTTTTTTCGAAATCGGTTGCGGATGATGCTTAAAGTTTTTGGTTGGTGGTCCTTATAAACCATAAGAAATTTCAACTCGATCGGAATATGTCCTGAGGCTTTTAGTCAAAATTTGAAGTTTTCGTGAAAAGTGTCAAAAATTTGCAATTTTTTCTGATGGTTTTTCGATGTTTCCGAAGTGATTTAATGGCAAAATATTACACATGTATTGCTTGTATGTTGCTTAATGATTAACAATATACTGAGTTTGAATGAGGAAAAACGGTTTCTTAGTTCGCCAAATTTCGTCAAAAAATGCCAAATATACAGAAATGTTACGGATGTTGGATAGGCAGTTAATAATAACCTGCTACAATAACTCGACCCCACCGACTTAAATTTATCAGGAATGATAAGATAATAGGAAAAGAAGTAAACTGCAGCTCTTATTTCATCGAATGATAAATACAGTCTTACCATTTTTGTTCTTATTGTGGTACTGTTTGTGATTATTTTTGGAATTTATAGAATTTTGACACTAAGGGGACTTAGAGCGTTACGGATTGTGAATTTTTGTATATATTTTTTAAGTCTTACTTGACAATGTAAAGGAGATACCATCTGACAGTAGTCTAACTGCACTATGTATAATAATAATATGAATGATATCCGGATTTCCCTCTCCCACATTATATGAGAATTCCGGGCTTCAATTTGTAAAAATCAGCGAATCGCCGAGTTACTATCACTAAGCATATCTCGGGTTAATAGTAGTAAAGATTCTTCTTTCTACTGAATACTATCTAGCCTCTCCTTTTTAGCAGAAAAGTAATTTTCGATTGCCCATACGTTTTTAATGGATTGACAATATTACCAGTGAGAGCTCGTGCCAATAGTTCCAGTATTTTGCAATCATTTCTCATTAATCTCTAAAAAACTGTGCGCCATTCCATAGCGGCGAAATCATCGGTTAATATTTCCCGATCTTTACTATAAATTACATTGTCTGTCAACAGTCAAATCTCAAACGTAAGATCCTGCAGCTTCTGAGTGACAATATATTAGGAAACATTTTAAACAAGAATGCTGAAAACCACTCACTGTTATTCCTTCTTGTTAATTTCAACTCGAGGAATTCGAATGCACCCATCTCTTTCTGATGTTGGTTTTGTGTGGTGACTAGTCGAGGTATCAGTAAGAAAATTTTCCATTCTTAAATATCTTATATAAGATAGACACTCTGCTAGTGACTGTTTTCCATCAATATATCCAATCAATCCTTTCAGGAAATACCCTATAAAATTAAAGTATTCCCTCGACAACCCAAAGAAATACCCTTATTTCTACATAATATCATGAATCTAGTCAATCGGTCTTAAAAATATGAATATTAGGAGATGCATGAGTAATTTTAGTCCTTCATAGTAGTTAGTCGTTTACAAGAACTGATGCAGTTAAGGAATTTCCGTCGACATTTTGAGCTTCTTGAAATCTAAACCGAATTGAATAACTCTTTCATATACAATTGCACGAATATACGATATTGCACGAATCTCATTGACTGAATAGAATTTGAAAATGAGTGTTTAAATTGAATCCGACGTTGTATTTTGTGAGAAAGACAGTTTAATTCAAAAGAAAAAGACAGACACGACATCATAAGAAGAATCCATGAATGCAATGAAACTTTCCCAACTGTCTTTCCTTCCCAAGGAATAAAAATTCGTCTAAGAAAATAATAAAATCAAAGGTAAAATTTTCAATGAGGCCTTTAACAAAAATATACTTATCAAAGAATCAGTAGTATTATAAACTGAATTTGGTGAACTAATATTATTAGGAATAATATTTCTACAAAAGAGTGCAGTATGGTTCGACGCGTAATTAGCTACCTAGGATGAAATTTTTGTCTAAGTAGGCCGTCATAAAATGCAGTGCTCCCATCTTGAGTTAACAAACTAAATTAATACCGAGATAGAATATTTTACTGCGACTATTTTCGTCAAAGGATTGACATCTTCAAGCTTACTTGTTTGTTTATTCTATTTTGCAAGTTACTGTTAGTTTTAATTCAAGACGGTTATTGCAGAATTACTCAAAGTAAAGATTGAGTACATAAATTTTATTCGAATTCGGTTCTTTTTTCATCGGTGATATGTATCTTATCTCTTGATATATAAAGAGAGGTTATCTCCAATCTTCATCCGTTATTCATAATATTAATAAAGTAGCGTTGCTGTTTTTGAGTATGCTTTAAGACTGTAACTCAGAATGGATGACAAAGGTAGAGCAGAAATAAACGAACCCCTGCTGTTGATACGGTTCATTATTTGAATATGAATGTACGTGCTCAAAATCCACCTCTTAAGAACAATGTATTTTCTAGAATTCGCAATTACTTTTATTTCCTCTCCAAATACTTTGTATCATATGATTTCTAACTCTACCATACAATGCCTTTTTACAATACCCCAATACAATGCTGGTTTAGCTGTGAAGAGTTCCGAACCCATGTATTTCGGTCATTAGGGATTTTCTAGCGAACGATCCCAAATCCACATTTAAATAAGTACAGCTTTCGTGTGAACACTGCAGAATTTGTCACCTTGAATCAAAATTTCAACGAAAATTTCAAACAGAAGAGGAAGAAATCACATATTTTTCGCTCTGTGAGAAATCGGGTCATAACTGAGAAGTCTGGAATCAGTCGAGGCATGTTATCGGAGAGCAATTGATATTACCACACAAATCGTTACGTTATTCATAAACAGGTTACTATCGCGTACAAAACGACTTCAGTTTTAACTTCAAAACTGTGATTTTCGTTCTCAGCCAAAAACTGGGGTAATTAAATCTACCGAGAAATTACTTTTCTAGCTCTCCCGGGAGGGATTTCCTCAAAATTCTTCATCCCTCTTATGTCACCCTTTGTCGGACTAGCTGCGTAGAAACAATATCCCTCTATCTCTCCCTTTCGATCCGCTGACCAAGTGAATGAAGTACGGAATCACGCCAAGGATATGGCACCGCAACCCAATTTCGGAAGGCACCTCCCGGACGCCGGAATGACTTTTCTCCGCCAACCATTTGTCCCTCCCCTTGACCTCACCCTCATTTACTTCTTCCTTCCCATCTCCTCACCGTTTGCCCTTCTTCCCCTACCCCTCCAAAATCATAGCTTCGATCTTTCAATGATCCCTATCTCTCTAGCCGGGGAAGAGAGGTGGAATACGAAAGGTGTCGTTGCGCTAATCGGCGGCAGGATGACCGATAGAAAATGGTGGTAACGCACACTGGGCTACGAACGAAAAAAGAGGCCAAAAATAGTTTTTTTTGGAGTGTGGAACTTGAAACTTCGCATAGTTATTAAAATATGATTGAGTTTTATTTTCCCGTTAATCTCTCTTCGATATCTTTACGCGTTGAAAAGATGCATGCCGTCAAACTTGAACTATTTTCACAGAAGTGGGCGGTCTCGGATTTTTCGGAGAAACGGTCTAGTTTGCTGCTTTGTGGAGGGTTAATAAAAATACTGCTGGAAAAAACAACGATGCAGTTATCTGCAACGATTCTTTACTTTTTGACTGGTCGCAGTGACAGCTTTCAGAAATGATTTTTTGCTCATTTAAAGCAACAAAATGGCGGACACCTTTTTCGGACAATTTTCGAGGCAAAGTTAAGGAATACAAATAGAAAAACGGCTTTCGTGGATCAAGTCTCTTATACCACTTCATAATCAGAGATATCTAGATATGGAATCCGAAAAAACTGTTTCAACTCAGGTGCAAACTCGGGAATTTTAGTTGCCTAACTAGATTGTCCTCTCTGTTTGAGAAAACGGAAGGGGAATGCAAAGGTATTGCAGGATAGTTCCAATGCGATATATTTATCTCAGGATCCTAGTACGTCCTCTACGTCGGTTAGGAGTTAAATAACGATTTATGTAGATTTGTTCCTTAATTTATGTTATTCCTTATGTTTTCTGTACAGAGTTCTCTTAGGTTCATCTCGAAGCGAGAAAGGTACTGACGAATCATAATAACTTATTTGTGGGAATGAGAAGAAATGAACTTTGTTCTACACAATTGATTCCACAAATTTCCACACAATTTATTCAGCATACAGTTTCGGCTAACCAGCCATCATCAGGTGCATCAGGGTGTAGCTGCAAATACAAATGCTGAAAATACAAAGTTCATTTCTCCTCGTTTATTAAATGGCGTTTCACCAGGTGAGCCCGGATCGCATTAATATTATTAGTGGGAAGATTTCAAATTCAAATAACTTCACATTAGCTTAAGTTTTCATAGCTAGTAATCGATGAAGGAATACCATACATTTTTATCTCTGATAGGCATTTGTGAAAAATGTTTTCCTTGGTTAAAATTAGCTTGCATATGGAAGTTTTACTTAAGTAATCCCTTGACAGAAACTATGTAGATTTATGAGAAATTGACGACCTTAAGAAAGATGACTAACTTAGCCCCGATTCGAAAATTTGCTTGTTTAAATCACATGAGGAAATAAATTAGAAAACAACCCCACTATACTTGATTGTTGGGAAAAGCTGGAAGAGACAAAGGGGATATATAAGTTTTAGTTCTCATGATATCTTCAGAGATGTAGTGAGGATATTATTTTATGTTTAGTTTGACGAATATTTAAACTGTTTTGAAATAGTCTGAAAGAGCATATCGCCAACAGCATTTTATGGTAATGTTAGAGGCGAGCGCACATTCTAATGCTTTTTGTGGATGAAATCTTGTGTAAGTAATTTAGATACAATTATCCCAAAGGAAAATATACCAATATCATGCGACAAGATAAGCAATAAAATGAATAAAAACGTATAAATGTTACCAGCGTATATTAACTTTGCTTATAGTCTTAAACGTATATTCTTAATGGGTATGGTAGAAAGATATGAAACTATAGTAATGTGCATCTTGTGAATCTGATATTCTATGTATATTTAATTGGCTGTTCGTGATTCAGTTCAATCTTTTCTCCAGAAATTAACATTTTGTGTATTCAAAGTTTTCTCCAGAACATAAGGAGATCAACTCAGGGGTCATTCTTCTCACTGAAATCGAAATTACAGAGTAAGGCAATTTTCCAATAAAATAGTCACGACATTCCCTTGAGGCAGTGTCGTAAACATTGATATTTTGGAAGAACACTTCGTTTCATATTTCGTGAAACGGATTGGCTCACGGCCGATGCAATACCCCTGCTCCAGCTATTATAAACTGGTTATTTATTGCTTTCTTCATTTTATACATTCAGTTTCCTTTGTGTTGAATGTAACGTTTTACTATGCATTTATAACCGTTCAACTTCCATATAATCTACTGCTCTCTAAGCTACTTAATTTGATTTATATGTATATTTTAACGTCTATCATATACAATTCATTGTCTCCTCAATGGTTAGGAATCGGATTCACTAATAATCTAAGATTCGGCATAATGTTCCATCTTCTTGAAATCAGAAGAAATTTAACAATAAATCCTTTTTAGATTACCCTTCTCTTTCGAATGAATGTTGACTCAACCAAAAATTAAAGAATTGACTGTGATGTATCAGAAGATATGTATTACGCAGAATTATTTTACTTTGATATCGATTTCCTCTGCTATATCGTACTAATGTTCAAGAAATCATTTCTAGTTGTGAAAATTCGGTTGATGTTATGAGGGAAAAATAATTATTTTAGGAGACTTTGAGACGTTGATATAGCAAATTAATATGTCACCTTTTAGCTACCTCGTTTTTCGAAAGTTATCCTTATGAAATCATATGTTATTCATCGAATTCTTCACTTCGGGTTATTTTTTATATCCACGCCTTTATTTTTAATGTTACGGCAATTTTTCCGTAACACCATGGTTAGAGATCTTTCGCTTACCAAAATATGATTTTGAAAAGTCTTTGCATAAACAAGCAAATGAAAATATCTTCATTACTATTTCTAAGACTCAACAAAAAGATTTGGCAGAATTAGCTTTTCTTTAAATCCATTTATAACTGATGTTCTATATAACATACAGAGCATACCAGATAAACAAGCCATAAGAGACCCTTATATCTCCATTGAAGATGATTATACTTCAACTCTTAGGTAGATAATAGCAGAGAGGTAAATAATACTCGAATGATGCACAAAAAGAATTTTTTATCATCATTATTAATAAATTCTCAGTTTTATAATAACCATAATCATATGTTTCTTAAATAAGCTGCTTCTAAAATTGCATTTACTTAATCATTCATAATTTGGTATGATTATCTAGAGGATTGAATATTGTCGTTTCTTTTGAAATCGAAAATCCTATTTCCCTAATTTAAGATTGTTGGTAGGGGTGGATTGAAAACATTGAAACGAAGCAGAAGAGCGTGAGAACGTAAAAAATAAAAGATAGATACGTAGCTAAGTCACTGTAGAAAGATACAAGGGAATAGGTAGGTGAAAGATGAAGACAGAATTTGCTGTATGATATGTGTGAGGTATTTACGATAAAGTGTGAGGTTTTATACCAAGCAAATGAAAGGGCGGAAAGAAAGATATTTTATGGTACATGAGTCTCCCTAGACGCAGAATATTCATGTTCATAGGCTTCGAATTTTATTTAGCTTAGCAAAGGTTAAACTTCGGGAAATATATCTCCCTAATCATCCATCATAACTTTGTCTGGTTGTGCAGTCAACTTAATACCTTTTTTTATATAGTTGGTTTCAAAATATGTAATCATCAAGATGTATTGATTATGTAACGGAAGATTACAATGATTACCAAGTATTTCCCACTGTGAGGGAATCGCCATTGTTGATCCCAACAACAAGCTAACTCGTGCATAGGAAATTTGTGTATCTTGGTTCCTGACAGAATAAAAAGGTCGAATTCCACCATCAGGCTCCAATAACTTGCCCATCAGAACAAACCATTCGTAACCGATCCATCGCTCATAGACTTCCCCACAGAAGTTAAGGTCCTCCTCGACCAAAAGGTCCCTCTTGCAGTCGATAAGACGGAACAACCGCACTGCAGCCCTCCCGTTAATCCCAGACCATCTCTAGCATTAAACAACCCATCCTCAACCAAACCTCGGTTCCCCCATTGCGTAAATGCCGCACGTGATCACGTTTCAACTCTCTTGCAGCCTTCCGAGCGTCTTCGCAACCCAACGGAAGCGGCGCTCCCCAAAACCGTAAGAACGCATAACATCCGCCGTCGAGATAAAGGCAAACCGCGATATTAAAACGGAGGAAGTTTTTCGAGCGTCGATCGCCGCTGGACCGCGGGAAAAAATCGCGTAATCGCAGCGCGCCGATAATCGCGCGAATATAGGTCGCATTCGCAAAGGTGCGGACCGAAATAAAGGCTTGTGAGCCGATTCGGGCAGCGCGCTCTCTTTTGAGGCAATCGATCGAAGCCCGCGGAGTCTCCGGGAAACGGAGCGCTCTCGTTGAAGGCGGCTCCCACAATCAACGCGTGTTCAAGCCCATTTTGCGTGAATTGTTTCCTCGTTCTTCTAGATTCCAGTTCGGATTGCACTCTCACGTAATTCGCGATGCTGGAGCTTGCGTAATGGGCTGACCGCGGGGCGAAAATCGTCAGGATATTGAGGTTATATATTTTACGCCCATGTTTAACACGTGGATTAGGACACAACCGGGCCGTTTCGAGGAATCATGCAGACCGACGTCCAACTTTCTTTCATCAATATGGCGACTGCCCTACGAAAGAAAAGAAACGCGAAATGTGCCCTTACACCGAGGACAAATTATCGAAAATATTTAGGCGGGTGATGTTACATATAGTATATAGCAGTGTATAGTAGTAGAAATACTATGTGGTGGTTATGAACCCAGTATGTTTGTGCCAAAAGGTTATCATTGTTTCTTGCAAACGGTCATCCCCTTCCCTTCCAATCCCCTTCTTTCTCGGGGTGAAAATTGCCTCCTTTATTCTCAATTCTCTTCTACCTACTCTTCCTCTAAATTCCTATCCACGCATGTATCCATCCGCTTCAAACACCGATATATCCTGTCATCTATTTCCTTGCTTATTTCTCAAGTTACACATATCTCATCGGCGTCTTATTCATCACATTCAACCAACTCATTCTTGATTTTCAACGAGCTTATTCTCTTTTAGTAGTTCTCACCTCCTATACATCATCTAAATTGTTCTACCTCTTCCATAGCTATTTGCTTTGATCCGAAAAAGTGCAAAACACTTCCTTTGGTCTTATCCAGGAACCTTTCTTTCAATCCGCATTCATTCATTTGCCGCATACATTCTTTGATTACCACTATTATTATATTTATATGACTTTGAAATTCCCCTTTCAACAGTGCCTCACGCTTTGTCACACTCCACCGGCCATTTTTTTATCTTTATCCACCCGCCCTTCTATCCCAGCAAAATTGTAGAAATGTAGAGAGTATGTTCAAAAAGAATATAACAGAGCAATAACATTCATTTTATACATCTGTTTCCCTTCCTGACAAGGGTGTGATTGGGAGTAGAGAGTAGAAATCCATTCCCATTTTCCCATCTATTCCTAGCTACTTCCAATTTCCATCAATGTTTCCCTATGACCAGGAAACCAATTTTTTAAATATTTTAATGACAATAATAGTCCTGATTTGTAATTAAACTGCATCTCATTTTCTTTTGGACCAATTACAATTATTTTAGTATCAAACTATGTAATTATTTTTGTCATGTTAGCTCCAAGGTGTGCAAAATATTTTCGAAAAGTTAACATGCTGCCAGTTGGTGGCGGCTAGCTTTCTTTGATCCAACGAGCATGTTAATAAAGTATGTCAAGATACTTCCATTGTAAATAATTATGAAAATCTAACTGAAAGACCTAAGTATTTTGGATCTTTATACTCCAGTTTCCCATCAGTAAATTGTTTTACATGATCAGCATAAGAATAATCATTAGGTACAAAAACAAACTCGGTAAAATATTCATGACGCGTTGGTCGAGAATGGTTGAGCAATTAAAGTACATCCGTTAACTACTTCATAAATTACACTAATTTGAGCATTTTAGTGAACTCGATTAACAAAGTCATTCGCCATTAGAATGGGAAAATCACGTTCTTCAGACGCTTCCTTAGGATTTACTTTCACATCGACACTTGTGTTTTGCAAGTCCATTACCGCCAAAGTCCTTCGATCACTCTAAACCTTAGGTATGTTTGACGCATAAATCTCTGATTTACTTTTTGAAATATTATGCGGAGAACAATCTTGAATAAAACTATCAGTTCCACGAATCCTGAATATTTTTGGGGAAAATTAGTGTAATACTTTAATGACAACAAATTCGCATTGCACTGCAGTTTCTAGTTTATAGTACCTTTCCTTCGGAGGCGTATATTTTTCGGAGTTTTGTTCAGTCACCGGCACTGTTTCTATTTCGTCTGTCGTTTCGAAACCCAAATAATTTTCAGATGACAGTTTCCATTCACGGAAATGAATTTCGAAGTATTACGAACATTAGGGAGTTGAACATTATCGGATTACATTACAACACTTAACTGATTAAAATTACATCTTAAATACCAATCACTTTTATGATCATAAACATATTAATTGAATTGCATATCAGTTAGAATATTTAGAAATAAATATGGTCAATGACAATAAATAATAAATTTGTTAAAATAATATACTACAAATGATTCCACTTGATGTGCCACTTGATTCCATCAAGTAATGTTAAGCTTTAGAAAAATATTTAAAAGATAAGGATTACGTAGGACACCTCTTCCGCAAGCCGAATGGTTTCGTCAAATTACTTTTCTAGCTTCATATTGAACCTCGTAGTCAACATTCTATCCGCAGCCAATTTCACGGCTATCCACAGTCGTGCCGAGATATTTAACTATACAACTAAAAATTACAGAGTATTCTACTTAGTGTCAAAGTATCTGCTCCTCTTGGGCATGCTTATGAACCGAACGAAATCAAATCGATTCTTGTGCGTTCATAGTAAATTATTTCTCTATATTACAGTAAAACATCGAATTACTTCAGACGCGTATTATAAATCCTTCCTTCACGGTTTCTTCGAACCTCCTATCCTATGAGGGTCTGACCTTCATGCTTTGGGGATCAATTACTTTCTGTATTATCAAGGATGCCTTGAAAGTTTTTTCCAAGATATTTTTGTTTGCTCAGTCAGATAGTATATTCGTGTAAGCTTATGTAGGAATTACAATGATGTGTTAGAAATAAGCGGACATAATTCGAAAGCAAGGGGGATGTTTTCAGAAAGTCAGAAAATGTATTAATTCACAACAAATATTCTTACCAAGGGTAAGAATACTTTTTATCAAAATCAGTATTCTTACCCTTGGTAAAAATAATGATTTTGCGACCAAAAATGTTCGGTTTAATTTATTTAATTTTTTATTCATTTATAATTATATATGGTTCAAGTAGAATTTATTCTGGTGGCAGTCCCAACCGTTGTCTATGGATAACTTAATTCAAACCCCAAACCCTCACATCAGACGTTACATCCAGACAAATATTTCAAAAATTACAGTATATAACAAAAGTAAAACACTACCAACGTATTCGAACACCACAACACTACAACAAGGCCCATTTTATAGATATCTGCCCGGTGCTCCCACAAATCATGTACACCACATATATCTCTCTGATCACAAAAACTACAGTCACATTTACAATGTAACTTTTCAGCTCAAATCGTCACCTCACATCTTTACGTTTACAAACATCCAAACAATAAAAAACACAACAATATTCACTCCACTTAAGTAAATAAGCTACAGCATCTACAATTAAACTCCTTCAAATTTTTCTTTAACAGTTCGAAGACCTCTGCAGGCACACATTTCACCCTTTGACCCCTCTACTTATGAAAGAATACTTCGCGATAGCAGCTCTTTCTTTCCTCAGCTTCAACTCCTGCTTAGTAACCCGAATACAAACATATCTCTCCTTTATCCTTGTAGCCGGTAACTCGCAACGATTCGGATACGTATTTTTACATCCGCTGCGTGGAATCCGGAGTAACCCTTCGCTTCAAACGCAGCCCCCCTTAAATTGTCCCACGATCAAGGAATCGCCTCGCTATCGACCTACCCTGAATACCCTCTTCACCTCAACGACTGTTCTCTCCCTTGGGCATCCGTGGGCCGAGAGAGGCCCTAAGAAATACTCGTTATGCTCGACTCCGGAAGAAGAAGATTCCCTTCTCTTCTCGGAGAATACTTTTCTATTTCCTCCCTCTTTCGATACACGTATAGGGAATGGATTCCCTCGGTAAGGACCTTCTTTTTGAGGATCACATCTTCTCGAAGCCAGGGAGGGATTTTAAATTTCAGGGCGTTTACTCTCTCGAAAAATTAAACTGGGTTGGATCGCTTCAGGAAATTAAATGGCTACGGTGTTGGAATTCCTATAGGCGAGCGATGGCTACTACGTCTTTTATCCCAATTGCAGAATTTTTTTCTACTTAATCGACTCTGCAATTAACAATGAAACTGTACTTAAAGGGAGGCAGATCTCTAAATCTCTTTCTTTGCCAGGCATCGATATTAACTCTACGTGCTGTTACATATTGCACTATTATTACCACTATTATATATTATGATACAATAAAAAATGTTTCTCGTAATGATTGATGCTGTCGAATGAATGCTTATTTACAGCGTGATTCATAAGTGTCATTTCAGAATTTTATTCAGGCGAAGGTAGGTCACCTCAGAAGATGGAAAAGTAGCGTTTGAGATACAATTCAAGCTTATCTTGAGGTTCTTTCCTCCTTGTTAGAGGTTCTGTACTCACAGTTTAAGTCGGATTTTAGACTTTATACTTTTTGACTCCAATCGTTTTTCAACGTTTGGTTTTCAACTTTACACATTGACCTGTCGCCGCAGACTTATACAAGAATTTTATTGTTCATTTATGTATTATATGCAGCCACTTTATACGTACTCTTCTTTTCTAGCATAATTGAAACCCGTCCTCAATTTCTGTTGTATTATTAGGTTCCGTTTGCTGATACTCAAGCATTAGCGTAGGTATTAGAAAGATTAAATTGGAAATTAGAAATATTAGATTGGAAAGAAACCCCCCAGATTAGAAATTATTCTCTGATTGAGATGGTTTATAGAAGAATGGTCTATCAGAATCATTTTAAACAAATATTTCTGAATTTCTTAATATTCGATGTTGACCTGAAAATTCTGTTGATCTTCGACGCACCTTACCGTAATTTCAGATAATTTAATTCAGTGCTCCTGAAGGTACTGTCAGGATGTCAACTTTTTCAACTGATGTATAACAAAATGTCTACTACTTCAGCACGAAAATATTCCATTCATTAGTTATCTTTGCAATGAAATTGTGGAACAATTATGGCAAAATCGGAAGCCAATGGGATGTTTTCTTTCTCAGAGATTGGAAGAAAGTGGCCGTACTATTTGTATCTCCGTACCAACAGAAAGCTGACAGATGTATAAACAATCTAAGCGCTTTCGTTTAGGTGTGACGGGTCTATTCTATATGCCAAAATATATGCGTGTGGAGTAAGAAACATAATCTACTGAGTTCTCATTTTTTAAGGAATTTTAAAGAAGCTAACTCGGCATCCTTCTCAGCACTCATTTCAATTTAAAAAGGACATTAGAGCTTGAGTTAGCGTCACGAGAAAAATGGAAACTTCACGCTCAGGCTAGTAATCAAAAAGTGATATTTCATAAGTCTTTTTTTCGTATTTTGATAGAATACGCATGGTCCAAAGAATAAATACCTCAGGCGAGAAGTAAAATCTACTTTCGAGTAATTCCTAATGCTCTACTCTAATGAAAACGAAATGATGACATTTCTAAGTTTCGGGAAAGCTTACTGAAAATATTATGACATCTCAACGTGACAGGAAACTGCCAAGCTTTCACCAGCATTTTCCTGATTATTAAGAATGTTCCGGCCACAGCTCCTGGAGATTAAGTGCCGGAAGAAAGCGTAGTTACGCTAGATATCGCTACGAATCGTTCGCTTTATAAACTTAAGAACTCTCCTCAATCTATATTTCTTAAAGTAATCACATTCACTTCGTAAAACGAATCACGGCGATGGAATTTTTGCTTTTCGATTCTTTTGGTGAAATACGCTGAGAAAAAAGGAGACAGGAGTCACGTTTACGGCGTAAACCGAACTAATTCGTACATTATGTAACAATTTCCCTCAGTTTGTCATTCCGAAGCGAACTTGTATTTAGCGTTGATGAAGAGGTAAAGGTTTTCACGTGATAAATCAGTTTCCGTTGCTCCCGAAAGGCCTCACGACGAGTTCAGCAAAGAAAACGAAGTTTTTTCCCCATAAGTAAGACGCGAACTATAGAAACATCCAGCAAGACTACTTTCTCAATCTTTTTATAACAATGAGCTACTTGAGAAAGAATACTATCTTGAGAGAAAGGGCTGCAAGACCCCGCGGGATCTTTGGTGATTCCACGAACCTTTACGTCTGGAGTCCATTGAGATAACAACTCTTATTTCCGGTCGCCCACGCGGGATTGTATTCTCTTCCGTTCCCATTGTGACATTAGAGCGCCTTCCACCGAAGACTTCGCTCATAATTTTCGTCGATTCAACCCACGCGCGTTCCCTCAAAGAAAATAATGGTTTTTAATGTGAGAGCCTCGACCCAGATCGCTTCTTATGAAGCTAAGGGGGACGGCGAAATGCGAGTGGAATCTGGAGTCACTATAATCGTACGAATCACGCCACCGTGAACCTACGAACACAGTATTGCTGATTATTTATTTATTTATTTGTATTTACACTGCAATTGGGCCTTCTGACCAGGTGATAGCGTTAACATTTAATACATAGCATTGCCTGGCATTCGCCCTCAGACGGAAGGGAAAACCCTCCAAAAACCTTCCGTAGGCAATGCATTTTACATAGTGATACATACATTACCTAAACATGTATTTAACATAATGATACAATTATCCTAAGATTATTCGTCCTGTTAAATACACTACTGGTGCAACATTTTACATAACATACATATTAACACATAAAAGCAGATGGTCAACGAACAAAATAAGAACATTGTAGTTTTCGCTATATTTTTTAATAATTTTCTGTGTACGCTGATTTTAAGGCCTCGTAAATTAATAAGGGCACAACGGGAAAAAATTGAAAGAGAATGGTTCAGTTGATATGGTAGACCAGCTTGGTAGATTCTGAACGGATAATTATTCGTACAACTAGAGAAGGTTCCCATCTTTGTCATGAATTTTCCACAGTACATTTGTTGTTTCTTAGTTCGTATTTTGTTTTTCCCAAATTCTTCGTTAACCATACTTTGCTTTACGTGAAGTAAGGATTAACTAAGGATCGTCTCAAAATTTTTTGATTTATTTCAGAGTGTCTACCATTTCCCCTCATTTCACACGCATATTTAAGTCAACGAAGAATTGCCCTTTGATAATATTTGATTCGACCAAGGAATTAATGCCTCGAAATTCGGAAGAAAATCAATCAATCAACATCAATCAAACACATTTTACGGATAAAACATAACTCTAAATGATTTAATGATACAGGATTATTATAGAAGGTTTTAGATGGAATAAAAGAATTAGTCAGCGTCAGGAGATTAGCCTAAGCTGGAAAACGTCTTTCAAATACAAAACACGAGTGAAGAATAACTCCAAATTATTAGACGATACAGGATTATTATAGAAGGTTTTAGAGGGAATAAAAGAATCAGTCAGGAGATTAGCCTAAGCTGGAAAACGTCTTTTACGTTGCCTGGTATTACCCACAGAAAAATTCTCTTTTTCTTGAGTGAGTTATTGTGAATTGTGTTGAACTGTGTCTGCGCTTAAAATTTTGGTCCTTGTTTAATTTTATAATTCGGAATCAAAATATGTTATGTACTCTCAATGTATTTTTTGGTGTAAAGAAAAATTTATTACAAAACATATTAAATAAATTGTGATAAAATCACGCATGAATTTAAATGCCAAGCATTTGTTTTAATTAGTTGACACTCGCTGTTACATTTATTTAGTAAATACTCTCTGCATTTTCACTTGAAATGTACAATGTATTTATGGAAACCGAAAATTGAAATGGAATATGTAATAATTCGGTTTAAGTTAAGGAATTCTAGTTTTCTTGTTCGGATTCTGCATTCACTACGGCAAAAATTAAGGTCTTTCGCTTTCTCTGTTCGGTTCCGGTGTGATTCATCGGTCCAAAGTGCTCTGTTACTTTAATCGCAACACGTATGAAGTTTTCAACCTTGTCTTGAAGTAAGTCGACCATTTTAACTATATTTCGGAACTGAATTCAGCGATCGTCAGCAACATAACCTTTAATAACGGTCAACGTAGTACTGTTAACGCATTCATCCCCCAGGGAATAGCCAAAAATCGAAACACACGTGCTCTAAATTTGACCCAACTCTAGCTTTCGTTAACTGCAACAAACCATCCAACCCCTTCACAAACCAAAGATACTCCTTCGACAAACATATTTGGTACCTACGAAATATCGCGTCAAGATTGTGAAATAATGTACATCGGTCAAAGGAAGCGAAAATTATAAAGAGATACAAGGAGCGTTAATATCACTTCGGACGCGACCAAATCAACAAATCAAGCGTTGCTAAGCGTAGTAACAAAACTGTTTAACTATCCACCTGGCGCCGTGCATATCTTCACTCCTCTACGCAGAATGTCGCGATACTATCCTTAGGCTGCTCAAACAATGGGTTAGGACGGAGGGAGTTTGGGTATGGAGAGGGGCCCGACGGAGGGATAGGGTAGGGAGTTTGACATCTTCATTCACCGTTTCCATCAAACCATTCAATACCCTCCAAACGCCCCCCTCCTGTCCCTTACCCTTCTTACGGGCAGCGCCCATAGATAGATAGAAGGCTTCTCTAATGGCACTTTGCCAGAACGTGGGCTGTTTTGACTGAGGGTCCCAGTTCGATATTAAGGCTCCCCTTTGATGGAATTCCTCCCTCTTGGAAACCAGCCGACGGCGGTGGATAAGACCTTTTTCTTTTTCGGATTTTCGAAAATCTATCTCATTTTAATTTGATGACCCCAAACTGATGGAAATCAACGGTTTATTCCGGACACGAGTTGGATTTATTTTTTCCGAGCTTGATTGTTAATCGTTTCGGAAGACTGTGATAATTCCGTAATTTTTAAGCGGTAAGATCTGGTTAGTTAAGTATGATTATTTAGAAATTACGATAATTTTGTAGATACGGTAAGACGATTTATAAGATCTGTTGCCATATCCGATTTTGTAGAACTTCAATTTGGTATGTGGGGATGAGGATAACTTTCCAAAAGTTACTCATAGAACAATTTCATGCAGAACTTCTACGCATGGCATAGCTTATCTATATAATCTTTGCGAAGTCATTTTCTTTCCTGCTTCCCAAAAATATACAATTAATAATTCTAGGTGTTACGCTAATAAGTGGGTAACGCATTCGACTTTGATGCAAGCGGTCCAGAGTTCGATCTTCGACGGGGTCTCACCTGAGAAATTAACTCAAATCTTAAAAAACTTTTCAAATTACTACGATCGTGCTAATTTTTATGTAGAGCTGAACCGAGCATCCATGACTATGGAAGTCTCTTTTCACAAAGTCACACTTTTCACAGTTATATTTTCATCGGAAAACTTATAATTAAAAAATATTAACCTTGTCTGAGAAAAGTGACTGAGGGATGCCAAATGAGCATGAACTATGGTAGATGGACTGGCAGATCGAAATTGTGCAACTTGAGAAAGGAGAGTGAGAAAATAAAGAGGAAAAATTCCATCCGCGGATTCTTCCATCGTTCCAATTCTTTATATTTTATTTTATGTCATTTGTATTTTTTTATATCACGTAATTTTTTTGGTTAAATGGAAGATGGGACTCAAAAGTTCCAATTTCGCCAAACTAAGTCCCTATTTATGTATGCATAACTTCCTACCGTTCCTACTTCACAGTTAACTTTCAATTCCTACGACTTCCTACAACTCCGGGGGTCCAAAGTTAACGGACTAACGTACTCTTGTTTATTTAGTGACTGAACCCGTTTACCTACGTCCAATTTCGATTTCGGACCGTCTAAATAGCAGCACGCAGTTTATAAACGCGGTCTCAAGGTTTCGAATGATTCCGTCGAGAATTGTTCCTCCCACTCCGCCTTAGACCGTAGAGGCTGATGTCAAGTTTCTAACTCCGCCAAAGAATATAGCTTTGTAAGTAAGAGTTCATCGACAGGTATTTCCTTCCTTACGACACTTGATAGGAAATGAACTCTCGCAAGGCGTGTAGGAAGACGTGATTGATTTGAAGGATTATTTTTTTGACGATTTTCCATCTTAGAACGCTGCGACGACCTTATTTGCTGTAGGTGACCCATTTTATGTAATTTTTATTTTGAAAATCAGTTACTGATTGGAGGATCAAAAGCATTTCGTCAGTAGTATCTATGTTTTGCGACTCGATACTTGTCACTCAACTCAGCCGTCGATTTGAGTCATCACTTATTATTTGTAATCTTTACATTAAAAACGTTCTTCATTAGAAGATACTTTCGAATCCACTGTTTTTTCTTCGATTGAGTAGGAAAGTAATTTCAGATTTTCCCGACTGTAGTTGTGATGTGAGCTCAGAATGATGATTTCTGCCGAATATTTTAAATTTTACCACGTTTGAAATTTGAATCTAGAGTTTTACCGCTATTTTTAACCGGATGTACCTGTAAGTATAAATGGTGTGATATCGAAGCTATCCAAAAATTAAAAGCTCATGAATGCTTAACTAAAAGAAGCACTAGGAAGAGTTATGTATCATTTCTTTTGAAAAAAAAAGAAAACAAAAAAGCGGGGTTATGTATTAGATGATTCTATAACTAAACACACACATTTAAATTATATTCATTAAACACTAAAAAGATACAATTGGAGGAATTGTGAATCCTTCTTATATATTATTATGGAACACCGAGTGTTGAAACGGCTTTCAATAGCCCCTGGTCGCATTTAAACATTTTTCCATCTCTTTGAACAGTGAGATATGTAATTATAATTAAATTTACGATTTTTCATAAATGTTTATCTATTACATACGTACAGTGAATTAATAAGCCAGATTTTAATCTCTAATTGCGTCGCTTCTACTATACGACCTTCTGATCTTATCTTGATAACTAATGGTATGCGTAAGAACCGTGATTTTTACCATTAGGGCCCATTAGCTATCACTGAAAATTATAAAAATCATATATTAAAGTTTCCTCAAGTCCGTAAAATTCATTCTTATGCATTTTCTCAATTATATTCTTAAATTTAAATCATTTCGGGGCTTCGTCACAGAGGAAGGAGATTATATTGATGCGAGCAATCGAGCAAACGGAGGGTGAGCAAGAAACCGAACGATTTTTTTTTTACCACACCCTTCATTGAATTCCTGGTGAAATCTGTCATCGTAATATCTAATTCTGGATAAATATTCATTTGGCATGAACTGTTTATATTTCCTTTTTGAAAACTCTTATCGTTTATCGAAATCAGAGGTTAGTAAGAAATAAAATTCTTTCATTATTGTCAGATTTCTTTATTGAATTCAATCATTTATATAGAATTCACTATTTTAGTCACTTCTAATGTAGCGATTAAGGAATATGGAAATATTTGCTCATGAGCCAGACAAAAGTTATTTCAACATGAGAAAATTACGATTTTCTCCCTTCTTTTTTTTGTTTAATGTTCAAAGACCTCAAAAAAATCAATGAAGAAAATGCTAAATATCTGTTAAGTGGTTGTTTCGCGAAGCGATATTTTCTTCAATAGTTTCCTTTAGCAATTTCAAATTATTGATCCAGTTTATTCTATCCAAATTCATACATTACTTACTTTCACAAGAGTTGCATCAAACAGTGGAAAGTAATACAAAAAATACTGTATTGAATAGGAAAGTTGCAATCGGAAGAAGTAATTCATTACGGTTACTGAAATTGTCACTAGTTTCTTTATCTTGTTTATTCAATATTATAGCTACTAAAGAAGATGCTATAAGCTACTCTTTTCATCAAGTGCCCTATATTTATCTAATTCTGCAGCTATTTATAGTTACTTAGGTAATAAGGATAAAAGTACCAAACCATCCATCCATCTTTTCTATCATAGTTAAGAACTTCACAAGATTTGTTCAAAATCTTAGTTGAACGAGTTAAGAAAATTAGCTATAAAAATAATGGAAATTATTTCTCTCCATTCCTGTGTAAAAATTAGGTTATCACATAACAACAGACTCTTGGTAGTCGAATTGAAGATCATTCTACTATGCCTTTTATCATTGAAAAATTAATCGAGTAAAAAGTACTCAGTTTGAGCAATAATATTCTGTTGAGAAAATACAGAAGTATCGCCTTGGATTGATAGTGCGCGAATAATTTCTTTCCGTTTAAATTCTCCGTTCTTTATTTGGAAAAATATTTTTATAAATTTTTAACATGGGAAAATTAGGTGCAAATGGAGAGTAAACTTCTATTTAGTGATTGTATGCAAGATATTTTCACCTAAACATTCTCGTAGTTTCACGATATTTGTTCTCATTTTCCATGTCATTCATATACTGCTGTACATCAATCGCCAATATTAAAGATCGAGAAATTTTGGGCATTAGATATTATACGATATTAAACAGCCACGTAAGGCACCCTTGTACATGGAAACCCCAAAAATTCCGTAAACGCGTGTGAATTAAGTATAGTTCAAAACTATACGTACAAAAGATATTAACACGGTATTCAGTGCACGAGTGAGCAAAAGATTTCAATCAAAGGGGAATAAATTTAATTTGTGACCATTCTATTTAATGCCTATTTAATCTCGCCTATCTCATCTACGGATGCAGGTTTTTTAGATGGATTTTTTTTTCGGTCATTCTGTGTTTATATTTTAATTCGTTTACTTACAAATTTCCATTGCTTAAACAGTATATCTGTCATTTTATTCACTCACTACTTTATTTAGTCACTCTCTCGACCGGGACGTTTCGTCACATTTTGAGGTATCATCCCCTCGATGAGGGTTAGTCACAATTTTTCCACATTTATTAGGCGGCGTTTTACCCAAATAACCCATCGAGACAAAAGGAACCTCTTATCCGCCGATTTCGAATGCCTCAACGTCTCTGACGTAACTTCCGCTTCCTGGGAACCCCTTCCTGCGAGCGAAAAACCATCAGATGAAAGGGATTTCTTCTTCGGTTCATATTTCATTTCATCGCTCGCTCATTTTGTCATTTGTTGGTCGACGATATAAAACAGCTGTTTAAGGATGACGAAAGAGTTCTTTCATGGCAGTCTCTAAGGGGATCGTTAACAGCTTAGCGGTGAAGAAGGAAAGCCCTGTTGGCACCAGATGCACCTCGACCTTTATCTTTATCTGATGAATCCGAAATATTCCGTTGGAATGGACCGTTAACTTTGATTTATATTCATCTCTCTTTCTGGAAACCTTTACCGATAAGATGAGGAACAGTTAAATGACAAGTGATGTAATGATTAACAGCTGAGGGATTCCTGCTGGATTTAGACCGTTGGCTTATTAGATTTCTCCTGAGATAATGACCTGGTCGTTCGCTGGCTAGCTTCTCAGAAGCCAGGTTACCACCGAGATAATTAATTTCAACTTTTCATCTGGAAAAACTTAAGTTTCGCTGGTTAAAGTTTTAAATGATTTGGTTGGTAGGCTCTGAGCAATCGTACTTCATGAAATATGTGGAAAAGATAAATATTTTGCTTATCAACGTACCGCAGATTATACCATACATGAAGGAAGATTCGATAGTTACGGAAAAGCAGTAGATTCTTGTGAAATATCGGCAATATAAATGCGATAGAGTGCCGAATAATAAATTATGCTAATACACCTCATTCGTTAAAATTTGGCCTTTTTCCTATATACGATTGAATTTTAATTTTGACGTTTTATGCTTCACACGCAGCGAAAACATACCTTTACCCAAAGTTATGAAACTCGACGTTTATGGGACAAACAATGTTTTCCGCGAAGTTTGGAAGATGTGATTCTTGTTTTATATCTAATTCTTCATTGCTTTCCCCTTTGCAATTTACATTTATACATATCACATGGAAGTCTGCCTACTTTCAGAATTTTCATTTTGTAGCAACGCTCTGACAATTCTTTGATTTCCATTTCTTTTATGATGCATGAAACGGATATGTTCCATCATTTTATTGGCGTAAACTTTCATTAGTGTATTGTGGTTCGGGAAGGATGTTCCGAATCCTGCTCACATGATCTCAGATTTTTAAATCCTTAAAGATGAAATATACCAGCGACGATTAATTATTAACATTTTAAAAACTCGTTTGAAATCTTTATCTGCAAGGATTGATTTCCTTGAATTTTCCATGGTATAGTGTGAAAATCTTTCTTGTACGGAAAAATACTATGATACGATCGCCTTGAATCCAGAACGATTTCCCCTGGTATGTAGGCCATAGCAGAGCAGGAAAGTAATGTTGGTTGCCGTGATTCGGTTTATGCGCAATTCTGGTTGCAGCTACTGTAGGAGTAAACATGCCCAGGAGAGTTGAAATGCTCTTTTTCCACGATACAGAAAAGGAAACTCGGATAGGGATACCATACAACACAGTTCCTTAGCTTTGGAGCCAACACTTGCATTACGTAGAATACTGGCTTGTCCCGAGATACCCGAATTTTAAAGTCCCTCACAGAGCTCTACATTTTTCTGGAGAGTTTTCACCGATAAATATTTTAACGGTTGTAAACTCAAGCTCTGAAAATGATTTTCTTGCACTTTTAATGCTAACTATACACTTCATGAGTAGTTTAGGGTAACTCGTCTCATTCGATGAGTAAATTCGCTGGGGAAGAACCTACGTTTAGGCTGTCGACCACATATAATTTCCTTAATAATAAATTCCTCAGATAACAGGGATAAATGAAATAATCATTGATGAAAATTT
The DNA here is from genome assembly GCA_036926295.1 of Pachydiplax longipennis. Taxonomy (NCBI): domain Eukaryota; kingdom Metazoa; phylum Arthropoda; class Insecta; order Odonata; family Libellulidae; genus Pachydiplax; species Pachydiplax longipennis. The sequence continues at coordinate 36,123,113 of JAVFKF010000009.1, read as the reverse complement.
GCATTTTTGAGTTCAACCCTCAAGATGTATTCTAGAGTAGAGTGGTGAAAGAAACCCATTTGGGTGGGATTGAAATAAAGCGCCTAATAACTATGAGAGAAGTTAAAGCTCTGTTTCATTTACTCAGTTTTGGTATCGTTACCTCTGAGGAATCTTTTCATTCCAAGTTGTTGGTTTCTTGCTGGAGAGAGGCATATTTCAAGGACGTTGGAGGGTTACCACGGAATGCATAATTAGCTGTTCTCAGAATGTAAATTATATTTATTACTCAGTCTTTTGAGCATCGTCTTTACTTATTATGATGGTAGCAGAGATTGTTCTTCTATTGTAATGTATCATTAAATGTTTTCTTTAGAAGGCCTCAGAATGAGAAGCCTCGGAGAGACTCGAAATACTCCAGATAAATACGAAAAGGGTTTCAAAAAGAGCATTGAAATATCCTTAAGTCTTAACTGAGGCTTTAAATGATCTGCTGCGAGAGCTGAGCTCAGAGAATGAATATATTTATATACGAGTATATTTGCTTGAAAATGCAGATTACTCATAGCAGCATTGGTTTTGCATACGAGTACAATGTAATTCAATCAGATGGAACGTATCTTAAGGCGAAGAGAACGATTTCTACGTAGAGTTCATTTGATTTGATTAAATTATATTGCGCATCTAAAATTTGTGGCACCGCAGTTACATTTTATTTCTAAAAGATGAATAAATTTGCCTCGCATTGCCTCATTGCAATGTAAAAGTTTAACGATGCATTCTTCAAAAGTATACATTTTGGTGTCATAGGGCATTTACAGTATAATGGTATGGTGTCTTTGACATCGTATTATGATACATCCTTGAGAAAAATTCTTAAATTTTTCCGGAGGATTATTCCTTCACATTTTCGAATTCCATGCTAAAATTCGTTCCCGGAGTGACCGTATGAACAAACGTCAAATGAGCGCATCGTTATCTAGGTTGTGGATCGACGTAAGTCGAAGGCACCAGAGGTCGAACCTCCGCAGATGGAGCGATGCTAATCGAAACAGCGCCGCTGAAATCGATGCCATCCGAGGATCGACTTGTTGGTAGCCTCTCTCGAGTGCAACGTTCGTTTACCTCCTCGTTAAATCTAACTGACCTAGGACCGACATACATCTCCGATCGGATCGATGTGCGTCCAGAGTCTTCAAATGCCGGCCTCGCGAGTTGCGGCACACATCCTCGCAGAATGCGTGCCGACCATCGGCCGGTGCGGGCCTCGAATCCCGACCCCGCGCTGGGAACGTCGAAAATTCTCCGATGAGAATATCACGGTGGCGGAGTTAGGCCGAACTCGGCACGTAAAAAGAATCGGAAGGACCGGGGCAAGAGGGCGAGAAGGGAAGGCGAGGGGGGAAAGGGAGAAGAGAGGGCGGCATGAGAGAGAGGGTGGGGCGCCCGGTAGGGCCTTGTATTGATCGTCTTTCGCCGACGGTGGGCCCGCGGCTGGTGGAGAGGGAAGGAAAAGAGGGGCGAGGTAGGGGGTGCGAAGGCAACTCTCAGGGCCGGATAGCCACATCCTAGAACCACGGGTTATTTCCATCGGCGTTGCATCCTTGCGGGGTGCACGGGTTTCCAAAAACCCAAGATGGCTCATTAAGCCCTTTCCACCGTGCCGTCGTGGTAGCGCAGTAATCGACGCGTATCTCGACGATAGGGGGGGCCGTTCCGTGGTCCTTTTCGGCCGAGTGCCCCACTCGGGTTAACCCGCGGATTTCAGACAGGTTTGCTCGGAAATCCCCCACTCGCGAAAGGTCAGAACCACTCCGAGGCGCGGGCGAGTTTCATTTATTTTTTAAGCTGTCGGTTGTATAAGAGAGGCGAGAGATGACTGAGTTTTTTTTTGAGATGGTCGGAAGATGGAGCTGTTAAGAAAGAAAAGGCTGCGGACGGGAGTCTGAGAAGTGAGGGTTCTCGGGGATGTTAGGAATCGCGGGCGATGGGAAATATTAGTCTTTTGAAAAGGGACGGTCCGGGGAAAGGCTTCATTGGCCGCGTTCTGTTGAGTGGAGGCCGCGGAAATGGGGGAGGACGAGGGGCGATTGGCCGAACGATCAGATGAGAGCGGTCCGATTCGCCCATCCCACCGCCAGCGACGGAGAGCGCGGTCAACTTTGCCGCATTTGACCGAGTGAGAAGACATCTTTAAAGAGCGGGCTCCCGAGGAAATTTTTGCCGGTGTCTGAGCTTTTATTATCATTTTTCGCTACGTACTCACCCGCGTATTAAGTCGGCGATCGATAGCGTATGAAGGCTGTAAGGACGGCAGGATGTTCATTTCCAAGGATGTTGATACGCTCTATTTTGAAGACCTTTCGACTTTCGAGCCGCCCCTCTGCAGACGATGGATCTGATCTCGCCTCTCCACATTTCGCATTACACCATGCTTGATGCGTGAGATGAGGATGAAAAGAATTAACGGTGATACTACTCGTGGAATGCTAGTTTGGTAAAGATTGAAATTTTTTGAGAACGCCATCTTTTCCGACTCAAAAATACCTCCGACGAAAATCATTCATCTGTATGCATCGATAATGAAACAGGATCCTGATTGGCAATGGATTTTTAGATGCCATTCGCGATTTTTATGACGAATGAGCGTTCTCAGCCGCGAGGAAAAGGGTTGAAGTATAACGGAGAATACTTTACCATATAAGAGGAATGAAGAAGATGATTCAATTGCACTATTTTCAAGGGATGACCGCATTGAGTAAATGGAAAAATATGAGAATATCAGAAGAAAATATACCCCGTAAGATTCTCTACCCAACGCAAATCCTCAACTACAATATTAAACTTCCTCGCAGGCAGCTTGGCATAACCGTGTCAGCGCCATATTTATGACGCCTGACGCAATAATAACCCCACCGCAAACAATCTTTTTCGTTCCTTTGAGTTGTCTAATGAGGAGAAATTTTGCATAAGTATTTCTGTAACAATCTATATACTGCACCCTTTTTAAAAATTTTAGATTAAGCGAATCATGTAACTCAGCCATAGTTGTGTCAGATATTATTCAGATCATAGTTACTGTCGGTGTTTGTATCATAACTTCTGTAGTCTTGAAACCAAACATCTATCTGAATAATACCTACAGATTGTGAATATTAAATGGATTTTTATAGAATTAAAGAATTTGTTTTGCTTAAGAATTCATTTTTAAGGTAGGAGTATTTCTGTACGTTTCTGATTCCCATACGGTAAATCGTCTATAAGAGTCTGAAATATGTAACACTATAGAATTTCACTGACTATTTATCTATACTTATTATAATAAGAAAACATGACACCCCTTTGATCTAGTTATTTGGCAATTTTAGCTTTGAAATTCGAATTCAGTCGAAGACGCTGTAAAGGGGAGAATCTACTTAATAAGCCGGAACTATTTTCTGTTGCGGGATACAAATAAAATTAATATCATATACTCATATAAAATTTATTATATCTCAGTTTATGTTTTATGGTTGCTACTAAAAGGTTCTTGCATGAGAAGATACCGAAAACCTTGGGCATCCAAGGATTGAACAACAGAAATATAAGATTTACGTAATCCGCCATATTCTACGCGATTATATGATCACGCTAGGCTTTAATGATTTATCCTAAATTCGCAAATTTTTGGGCTTTCTCACTGTCCGTAAGCGTGGTAATACGCATGAAATTACAAGAGGGAAAATCATTTTCTGATAATCTGATCCGTTGCGAATGCCGTTTATAGTCGGTCGGAGGTGCGATACTACACGTGTGTGCGACTGCTAACATTTGACCCTATGAGATGGCGAAAGTGAAGAAAGGCCGTTTTTAAAGAAAGCAGCATCGAGTTTGGTGAAGGAGTAAAGAAGTAGAGGATGAGGGGAGAGGATAGGAGTGGCCTCAAGTTGATCAATGGGAAGAGAGTCCTAAGACAATGAAGGGAAGAAAAGGGGGGGAGAATGAAAGAGTGGGGCATGCACTTCTCTAACCCACCTACATTTTTTTCCCAAATGCCTCCGAAAAATCACATGTCAGCGAGGTGGAAAAAAATTCATACCTAATTTCTAAGCTGTTGGCTTGTACACGCAGCACACCACAGTTAGATTACTCTTTATTATTACGATATGCAAGACAGATTTCTTCTAGGGCGTGGATGACTAATCTATGGCACGTGAGAGAATTGTTTTAGTAAGCGAAGCTCTGACGGCGTTATCTTTATAAATTCCCGTGACTAAAAATATTTAAAAAATACTAAAAACCCTAAAGTTAACAATACATTTTACGTTAATCTTTTATGTGAAATAAAATTTCCTCTGTAATAACATCTATAGCATCTATATATATGCAACAACATCTATATGTTATGTAATAACATCTAAAGCCAACATCATAAAATAGAGATTGACAGCATATCCTGCAAAGCTTTGGCATCACATTGGCACGATAGTCCATTTTCTATCAAATATTTGTTTCTCTCCACAAAAAGTTCCACATTCCTGTTCTAAAAATGATGGAGCATTTAGATTTTGTTTTGAACGAAATTGATTAATTTACCTGCAGAGACACCCATTGATTTCCAGCGGGAAGATTCAATGCATAAAGCATTGGTCTTGTCTGCAACCGTTTAATTATCTGGTTTGCTTTTTGAGCTGAGTAAGGGTTAGTCTGAGGGTTAAAGGATCCGTTTACTCGCTTCGCGATATACACCAAAAAGCATGTGTACTGATATTGATGATTTGCCATGAAACCCCTGAATCAATAATTACCTCCTGATTTGTAACTATTAATTAACCACTGACTCGTATGAGATAAAATTGTATACCATTAGTGACAACACAGAGTAGTCTAGTATTGCTCAGGCATTTAATAATTTGCCAAACTTGAAAATCGAGTAACGTTTCGTCGGCGAGGTTTATGCAGATAATTCACATACACATACCCTCTATTTTATACACGTTTGTCTCTTTTTAGAGGAATTATTCTTCTCGGTTATAAGAACACCTGATGATATTAGATTATTAGAGATGATCATTACTGACATAATAAATATTTAGTTTAGGCTTTAGTATTTACTGCTGGTTATAAAAAGCACGTAATTTCTAGTGCTAAATATGGGGAAAATGAGGAATTTAAGCGATTGGGTGGATATAGGACGGATAGGAGACCTGCAACAAGCAAAAAAAATTCAGATTGATAACCAGGACCGGCTATTTACTAATTGTGCAAATATCCATGGTATACTTTCTTTGCTTCACATGCCCATGCAACGAGTAATTGTTAATAAAGCATGATTTTTGACAAAACAATTTTTCCCGGCTGTTAACCCTCTACAAAACGACAAAGTAATTTTCTAAAAATGGGCTTCCTTAAAAGTTGGGGCCCGGATACTAGACATTCACGGAATGTGGAAATATTAGCTAGCCCTGTTGATAACTCATGAGTATAATGCCCTTTCTGCCGCCAACCCGACTCGGAAAAACTGCTACCTTCGGGATCATATTAGATTGGTTCAATAATATGCACTAGAATAATATGTACTGTGGAATTCCATCATACAACGTCATTTAGGGATGCCGCCAAAGGCGAACACGCTATAATATAAGACAGGCGAGAATCCGCGCTATTTTATACATTAATATGCATGGTAATTAAATTTTTATGTTTCTGCTAATATATCTGGATGAAAAAGAGGTTTTTCCTTTGTATTTTGGTACATGATATAGGATTATCTTTCTCATACTATATTCTTGGTTCAGTCTTGCTTATGTGATGATGCAAAAGTTATTGAGGTATAATGATATTGGAATTCATTTTGGTCACTCCATATTGAGAGTCATGAAAAGTGTTCTTCGTTGGATCGTTGTCTTGCTCTTTCGTGGACTTATTCCTCATTTTTGTTTGGTGTGAAAAGAAAGAGCAAAATATCCCACTCCTCACGTAATTTAGTAAGCCACATCTTTTCCCGGAAGCTTTCTGTAGCCAACGGTGGAGAGGATAGAGCCAGCTTTCGAGCTGAAGACAGTACAGACAATGTTATTATTCGGAAATAAAGACAGCACCTCGGGATATTAATATTACTGAACGGATTTTTGTAATTTCATAGGAACTGAGACTGAAAAACGTTTAGAACTAACTAGTAGGTTGCGTCAGAACAATGATTTAAGGCGTTAAGCATAAGTTTAGAAAATTGATAAGAAATTAATGAACGAATAAATAATAATATGATGCCATATGATATGGTTAGGTTACTGAAAATCAGACACAAATCGAATATCATAACATTAAGGTAAAGAGAATTAAGAAAATTTATATTGCCACCATCTAATGTCGTCCGACTTGAAGAGCTATCTAGCGTCTACCAATTGAATGACGGAAGTTCTTCGACCGGAATTTCTTGATTAGGCTTTATTCTGTAAATTTTCATTTCTTTGCAATTACTAATCTGAAACACTCTACGATTACCCATGTATAAACAATATAATAATGCGTTATTCACCTCGATTTCCCAAAATCATTTGAAGTTGGTTTAAATCGTCACCAAGACATATTTCATATACGCTGCAGAACTTCGACTTAAAGCCTAAAGTAAAGATATAGCCTCAAAACTCTCTTCTGTTGATTCATCAATCACTTCCAGACCAACATTGTTGAAGCTGACCAAACTTTCCCATTCTGATAACTCCATATTTTGGTACGTTTACTTTGCCTTGGAATTATTTTAATTTTCTAAGTTATTTGACAACTGAAGTCATTTCGCACATTAGCTCCAACCATGAGTCGAACCCTGGACCGTTAACATCAAATTTGAATGTTTTGCCCTCTTGGCTATCCAGAAGCCCTGGATTATAGTATGTTCATTTACTAAACAGAGTAATTTTTAGTATCTATTTCTGATTTCTGTTCTTTTGTCACTCTCTTCACTACTCACCTATCTCTTGGGGAGGATTCAATGAAAATATTGACCCTCTCTTCCTAAGTTACACTTTGGGGTATGTAAATTTTCTCCATCATGATGAAAAAACTAACAAATTTTTTTTAATAATATCCATTACACATATAAAATGCCTTTAACAATTTCAAAATTGCATACAATAATTTTAAAATTTGCATTCATTTTCTTCAATTCATCACTCTATAGAATGGATTTCCAACTAATAATTATGCAACTTCTCAAAGGAACTTGGAGGAGTTGATCCTTTTTGACATGAATCTTTCTCTCTTTTAAAGATCTGTCAATACTTTCAAATATCCCAAGCTACAGTAATACAATTATATATATAACAAATCTTTGTTCATGAATTTTTATATGGACAACTCAGTTTCTAACAGATTTTGTTTTCCCTTCCTAAAACCTATATTTTTCATCCACGTAGTCTGGATTATCTGGACCTAATGTCTCAATATATTTTTGGCAAGACTATTATTTTTTTCTCATACAGAATACACCTTTCCTCTACTCTCACACATTACATTTATTTCTTCTTCCCTGTAAGGTGTGGATAACCGCTATGAATGAAGCTATTCTACCGGCTTTATTTGTTTTCTATTTATCTATATTATCAGAATTTCTTCCATGAAATGTGAATTTTTGTTGATCCTAGTTTTACTATTAAATCAACAAAAAATCCTACAATCTATTGATTTATTAATGAAAGAATGCTCCTTTAACTTAATATCAACTGACAAAACTGTTTCAAAGGGTCTTCTTTATTGCAATACTTAAGCTCCATCTTCATTTTTGTTCCACTGTATAAACTTCTACCAACACTTTAAAACCTTTTACATTTTAGTTAAAAAATTGACATATTTACATAATTTATCAAAGATATATTTTACCACCTCATCTTCTGAAGTTAAGACACTTATACCAATTTTAACCTAATAATTAAAGTTTCCATTATATCCTTTATGCAACCATTGTCTAATTCATTTTTGTTCATAATTTCAATGAAATATATTTTTCAGTACATCCAATCATTGAGACCAATGGTCTTTTCTCTTTGACAGTTCCACATTGGTCATTGGATCCCTTCATTCATCTTTCTTTATTCATTTTATTCTGATAATTATCAGCTCTTCATTATTAAATTACTCTTTACCTTCATTGCATTGAAATTTGTTTTAAAACAGCTTTTTTTCCTTTTATTTTGCCTTTCACCACCAATTATTTTGATCTCCATAACTTCATTCCTTATGAATTCCTCAATTCCATACTCCTATTCTCCCTTATGTTTCATTTCATTAATTTCATGTAACTGCCCACTATATTTATAACCTTGTGTTGACAGTCATTTTAATTTTTTATCTTCAGCTTCTCTCATACTATATTTCATTACATCTATCTTCCTCCATTTCTGGATCTTGATACTTTTCTGATGGACTCTTCTTTTTAATTACATATTTTCTATATAATTTCAAAAATCACCAATGGAGGTCTTTGGTAACAATTAATGTTAGGAAATGTATACTAAGGAAAATCGTTATTTAAATTTAAAAACTTCCTTGACCATCATGCAATAATTTTTTGTCTGCCTACATCCACAGTAATAAAATTAATCACCTTCTCATCTCTTCAATTTCTTTACTTCACAAAATACTTTTCAACTAAATATATGGATATTCTTAGAATATTTGATTTCTTAATAGCATACTTGAACATTTTCTTTACATTTTCATTTTAATCAATAAATACAGAATGCCTTTGTGTAAGTATTAGCACTCAGAAAACTAAAATACTGTAAGGGAGGAAACTAAACAGAGACATTGGTTGGTTAAAATATGCTTTCAAGAGGAAGAGAAAGAGAGAAGGATCATTGTGATGGATTAGGTAAATTGAGAATAGAACATCTTCTTGGGTACTTAAATTTACTTGTCTAAATAAAGTCCCAATATTCAATTCATAAAAGTGAATATATATTTAAGAGATGAAAGATTAATCAGAAATTAAGAAATTAATTTGGCAAAAATTAAGAGAAACTTTTTATAATGTTTTACTAATTTAATTTCATAACTACCTTCAATCATGAATTTTTGTTTTTTACTGAGATGTATTTTCAGTTCAAATGATGTAATGGATACTCAGTTTAATTATTGGTCATAAGTATGGTATATCTATTATCCCTCAAAGTATTACTTTGATAATTTATACTTCTCGTGTAATAATCAGCTTCCCTTAAATCTCTGAATCACTTTAGGCTATGGATCTCTGTTACTATCAATCAAGCAGCTAAACATGTGTATCTTTGTGTTTCTTAGAATATTCTTCTATAATATGATTGTTACCAATCCCTGTGATTTTGTTCCTATTTTATTTCTTATATGACATCTCAGTAATTTCTCTATTTGTTTTTCTGTCCCATTAAATCAATTACTTTTACTGTTTACATTTTACTTATTGATTTTCAAAACTTTGCTGTAGGAATTTTTCCTAAAATTTTAGCCTATGCTTAGAAATTTCTTGTTTTTATTTCTCCTTGTAGGATTTAAAGAGACTTAATCTCTTAATTAACTATTTGCTGCCAAGTTTCAACTATAAAGAAACCGTTTACCATTTCTGTGAGAAAAATTACCTCCTTACCACTAACAAATCCCAAAAACATTCACATATTCATTAGTGACAGCATAACTAACTTCATTAGTCTGTTCATGTAGGTGTAGGTAGGTACACTCTTTGTAATGTTACCCTATGGGTGCTACCAACTAGTGTAAAACTCAGGTTACCTTGTGAGTAAAGGAACGGTCTACCTACATAAGTTGAGAACTATCTAAATCTGCATTGTGTTTCTAGAAGCCTTGAATGATATATAAATATCAATCAATGCCAATAAAAAGAGCAAACATTTGCATTTTTTTTAAATTGATCGTCTTCAACCTTCCTAGTAATATAATTAAGATGCATTGCTTTAGCATATTCCAGGAATGATTGCAGTTCATTTTCTTGGAGCCTATTATTTTTTTGTAATGGACAACACTGAAATTTTGCTTTCTAAAATTTTTAGTGTAGATTCAATTTTTCTGCATTATCATAAGTGAGTAGAAATGCACAGCCATATAATGTCATTGGAACAATCTTCTTTAAGACTCCTTACCCATTGTGACCATTCTGACTTCAGCTGAGGATATCTTTTTGCATCACCAGCATAAATTGAAACATAGGTTTGATTGTAATTTGACAAAAAGTAGCTAATTACCTTAGCTTGTACAGAGTTTAACATGGAGATTTGGGAGTTGCTTCAAATTATTCCATTGCTCCATTTCTAATTCATCATTTCTTTCTCCATCTCCTTATGCGATAAAAGGTAAATTTTTAAGTAACATTCTGGATTGGAATGGAATTCAGTATTGGAATATTTTTCAATAGATCAAAATGTGTAAAAGTATAGTTTCATATGCTCTTTGTAGCTAACTTTGACATTAAAATTTATATTACCGGCCTTGGTTGCTGAGTGGTTGGCATTTTAGCTGCGCTATCGCTTGGACCCCAAGGTCCCGGGTTCTAATCCCAGCTGTTCAGATTTCCCTGATTAGGGAATGGTTGTGTTTGTTGTCCATATATTACAGCTCAACTTAGTGGGTTAAAAACCTGTTTTAGATAAAGGAATAATATTATTAAGTGAACTCAATTACTTTTCCTATGCTAATGAATGCATACTATTTATCTTGGTGAAAATTAATTTGATATTATTTTCTTCCTCCAATTTATGTTCATCGCCCTTCCGGATCAACCAGTATGTAACTTTGTGGTCCACGATCGCTGCCTGAAGACAGTTGTTTCTCCTTGCTCTAGCGTCGCCGCCAGTCTAATCAAGGTAAGTAAAATTTTACTTCTTGCTTATGAATTGTGAAAGAGTTTTTTTTCTTCTTAATTTCTTAGACGTTATTTGTAATAATAGTAATAAAATGTCTTTATCGCAGGGTTAGATTGAGACAAGGTTGTCTCTTCTTTCATCTAACCCTTTGTCAATATAGAGAGAAAAGAGAAAAAAATAACAAAGATATAGAAAGAGGTAATGAAAGAAAGTGAAGTAATGAAAAAAAGGAATATAATATGGGCTCAAAAAAAACCTAAGTCTTCTCTTAGGAAAAATATGGCCCAGCAGGAAAACACCCACTAAAGAAAGGGTTGTGAAAAACCTGTGAAACCTACTGATAGAAGCAACTAAAATTTTAGAGAAGAAAGGAAATTGTCAGCAACATGTCTGGGAAAAGAAAAGTACAAACAGAATGCACAACAAAGAAGTAGAAATTGAAATTGTTAGAAAAGAATACACACTAAATGCACAACAGAAAAATACATAGCATAATAGTTAAAACGAAAAAAGCATACAAATAATTGTGAAAGTCAAATTTTAGAAATAGGTAAAATAGGCAGTAAAGCATGATTGAGAAAAACAATTACAATGAAAAATTACAATGAACACATAGAAAAATAAAGAGTAACAAATAGATACTGTATAAAAACAAGATTAATGATAAAAAAGAGAAAAAAGATACAAGCTATGCTATATAAATACAAATTCATGATTGAATAAGGATCAAATAAATAATTCCTTGGAGATATAAGCAATTAAAAGTAAATTTACAGTTTATATAGGAAATGTAATATTTTATCATCTATGATTTTTATCAGCATATGGTAAGGCTTCGTGGAATTATCATTCATAGGTAGAATCTTCATGAAGATAATACATTTAGATGAAAATTAGATTGAATTTTTCTTAAGTAATTACAGCTACTGATCTCTTATAATTCTCTAGTTACAGTTACCTATATACTTGCCAGTTTCTAGAAACATGGATTTGTTACAAAATTGCTCGTATAATTTATTTTTCACAATCAGATATACTTGATGTAATATAATATATATGATATAACATAATGTATATGATATAACATAATGTATATGAAAAATGTATTGCAATCAAACAGATGAATCATAAAATCACTGCTAGGAATGCTATTGCAGGTACCAACTTTTGTATGTTAGATAGACATATATATACTCAGACTATCTAGTAAATTCAAATGGCTGAAAAGTGTACAGAAAACTCTAACACAAAACCAAATAATAATCAATTTATGCAACTTAACTTTAGTGAGTAACTCAAGTCTGACTTATGTAAAGTTCATGTTACACAGTGAGGCTAGGGACGGTCAATTTATGTAATTCAAGAACTGTCTGTTTTTCATTACTTACAGACTAATATCAAGTGTCTTTGGCACTGGTATGGTAGATGGTATTATGAATGTGTTCAGCTAATCCTCTGTAAGAATTAGAAACATTTGGCATTAAATACTTTCACTTGATAATGATTTACATAGTTATGTTTATGATAGAAATGTTGTTAATGCTTTAAACACAAATTTCTAAGGATTTAATTAAAACTCGTAATCTGGGATATTAAATTTTGAATATAAACTGCTGGAATCAAGATCTGAAATCTCGAATTGTTAGCATTATCACCAACATTGTTTTTAATTTAAATTCAAGGGTATCCCCACTAATTTGGACAAGTATTTTCCATTAAAAGGTGTAAATAATAAGTAATAAATAGTCTTACTATTATTTCAACATTTTAATTATAAAATCTATTAGGCAATTGGAATGGTCTAAGTAATAATAACAGATGGTAGAATAATATTTTTAAAGGAAATATATAGCCCCTATAATAATTCCAAAGATTTCAGTTTTTGCACTAAAAATTAGATCCTTCTCCATCAGAAAAGTCTCAGATTAAAAATGATAGAGGACTATAAATTACTACAACAATGAAAATTGTAGACTCAACAAAGTTTTTTATAAATTCAGCTTGTATATTTTTCAGAAAAAGTTAAATGGTGTTGTATTAATAATAGGGTATAAGTGGTGTAGAAGTGGTAAATGTTTAATGCAAAATTTTAATCCTGTGTACCTGATTCTATCTTCCTGTTGGACTTAGGTTTATTTTTTGCCTTGTTTTTTCTCTGTACAGAATCCGGTGGCCCATTGCTGGTCTGAACAGACTCACCATAAGCGGCGGTTTTGTAATGTCTGCCGCAAGAGACTTGAAGACAGTCTCTCAATTCATTGTGAGAGTAAGTATAGCCAAATATATTCTGAAGTATATATCACTGTATATTAACGCAACTATTTACATTGAGCAAGCTGCTATATGATTCAACAACATCCTATACTTAAGAAGATAATTCAGCTCAATCAATATATCTTGCCCTTTGTTCCCAGAAAATTCAAGAATAGTACTTTCTATCAGGTATACCACAGCACACTATTATGCTGAAAGAGACTACTTTCACTGCAGCATTACACCTGGTATAGAAATTGTATCATTCTAAGTACAGATAGGCGAGGTTATTGATTCTTAGTATAATCATGGCATTATCAGATACTAATTTACCAATTAAGACTACTAATGGATATTGCACATTTTCCAAAAAATTCGATCATGTTTGGAAAAAATATGAAAACCTTCCATTCTTCTGACAAATTTCAGACAATCTGAATTCTCACTACAACTGATTAATGTATAGTGGAGAATGCTGCAAGTTGAATAAGTTACTGTTCAAATGTACAATGGAAGTGTTAACTCCATTACACTTTATAAAAAAATCATAAGTACCTTTATGTGAAATGAATGGAAAAGAATTTGTAATTTTTCCACAGGTTTATGAGTAAAAAAGTACAAACTCTTTTCCATTCATTTCTGGATTTCCTCAATATATTGCCAGCCTCTGTGAATTTTATAATTACTTTTACTCAGCATATTAGATAGGGTTTGCTAACATAATTGTGCATTGTTACATAATTATGTAAAGAAAATACCATGCTAATGATAACTTCCACAGATATCAAAATAGGTTGCTATAGTGGCCACCCAATGTTTCATTCAATGTGGCCCAACTGATTTTCAAATTCACACTATTTCTTAAGAAATTTTGAAAAAACTTCAACTCTAGTCTCTATTAATGCATTCATGACTTTGGTCATTATGAATTATCTAACGAATAGTGTAGTTCATGCTGTATTTTAAATTAAGTAAATCATAATTGTGTAGCTTAAATTCTGCAGCTTCTTTCTTGCCAATCATGGAATAGCTCTGTAATATGAGTACTATCAGTAATTTTCTTTCTGTCCAAAGATAGAAAAATTAGAGGGAACTATTATTGATGGCTAAAATTACTTGCTTCGTTTAGCTGCAGGTACATAGAGTTCTTGTGTCAAGGAGTAAGATAACTTAAACAGAACATTTTTACATCACAAAAACAATACATATTGTATTAATACTATCATATGCAATTTTACTGCTGAGTTCCAATTTCATGATAAATATAGCGAGTGAAAATTTTCTTCCCCCAAAAATATAGCTTACAAAAATCCTAGCTGTCACTCATTTTTATCTCTGTAGTTTATGTAGGTACACATACACACATAAGATCCTGCCAAGATATTTAATTGTGAGAGGTGAGATATAATATGGAATCTTTAATTTTTAAGAGAGTGATTGTTTTAGTTGAATCCAGTGAAAATTTCTTCAGAAAGATTATAAGTATCTCTTTGCTGAAAATTATGATTATTTCCAAAATGAAATATCATTAATCTCAAAATAGATAGCTAAATTTTCATTATGACTCCTTGCTACCTCATCCATTGGCAGAGCTTTGTACATATACATTGAAGAGAAGGATTTTGATATTATGACCTTAGCCTCCAAAATTAAAAAAATCCACTTTCATTTAGCTTTTAATGTTCTAAATAAAAGACTGTTACATTGAGAGTAAAAATAGTTATCAGCACCTCAAGGGGTGTGTGGAACAATACTTAATTGTATGACGTATAAAAACCGGCAAATCAAATCAGGGAATGTTAGTTATAATAATTTGTATCACATACACTTGTGTGTCAACCCCTGAATTTTTACTCTAATATTTTTTCTATTTAATAAACTAATTTTTTCCTAAAAGTCATTATAGTTATCAATTTAAATGTATTATAAAGTACATATACATGTAGAACAGAATATGTCTAAAAAACAGATGTCTAAAATATCCAACTAACTTCAAGAAAAAGTATCAGCTTGAAATTTGGCCAACTAACAAGCTCTTTTGGTGTAATTGGAAAAATCCAAAGTTCTGGGTTGCAGAAACAGATTTTGTTCCAGATCAATTATGATAATATTTGTGAAAATAAGTTTCTTGATATGCAGCCCTGTTTTTTCAAGAAAATTAATTTTTTTTTATTATCCTGTAATCTCATGACATGAACCAACAGAAAGAGAATTCAGAAAAAAATTAATTATCTAGTAATTTTATTCACAATTGTAGGAATATATATTTAACTGGCTATAAGTAGGTCAACTTTACATTTTTAGATCAAAATTTTGTTCATGAAGGCCAACTAATTAATGAGTATTATATTATTATAGATCCACAAAAAAATTAGCTATCCACATGAAATTTGTTTCCATTATAGCAGAGATGTCACGTAATGGTCTCACATTCTTACATAATGTTCAATATTCCTTGACAATTACAAAAATTCTTGAAATTTGAAAATTGTGAAATATTTTTTTCTTTACAGTTTGTGAGTATTATGTTCATGTGGAGTGCCAAGACTTTGCAGTTCCAGACTGCAAAGAGAATGCCACATACCTACCAGGGAAGGAAGTGTCATCAGTGGTACATGTACACCACTGGAGAGAAGGCAATCTTCCCTCAGGGGCAAAGTGTGCCATATGTAAGAAAACCTGCTGGTCAGGAGAGTGCCTTGCTGGGATGAGGTGTGAGTGGTGTGGCATGACGGTAAGCAAACTATCATAACTTTTCCATCTCTTAAAATTTTCAATAATGCATAATTCATGGCATCTATTTCTTAGAATTCCATTCCTAGGGACCTTATTCTTTATGTTAGCTTATGTAACTGGAATCAGGAAACTTATCTGTATAACTCATCACTGACCTCTTTCTTGGAATGCTTCACCAATTCTATACTCAATTCTGAGATTAAATTAAATTAAATTAAATATAATTCATTTCAAATTCAAGTTGGTCACTTCCTTATAGAATTTTCCTACATCTAGTAATTAACCAACCAATCAGACAAATCCAAGCAGAAAATATATTGCTCAGCATATAACTATCAATAGCATTGCCGCATATACCTTAATTAATTTTGGAAAGGAAGAATTATTTTGTTGATGAATGGTTGAAAATTTTGCTAAATCTGAGAGACTTAGTATAATAAACACTTTGGAATTCAGAAATTAAGTAAGGATAAGGCAGTAAAACCAAAGTAATGAAGAGAATGTTTTCAAACAAAGTTTAGTGGGAGGAAGTAATTTGTAATAATTTAAGGGACTGATCAATATAGTAGTTGTCTTAAGAGCAATAGAAATTATTTTCAAAAAATTTAAAGGAAACAGGAAGAATCAGGATAAGAAATAATCTGTTAAAATCAGTTCATAAACCTTTACAATGGACTGAGTTTGATTTCTAAAATTAAGATAAATGGAAGGAGTGAAAGATTAAATATTAAATTTCTTTATAGAGATATTGTCAATACCAGATGACTAGATGTTTTAAAGAAAAGGAATTTTTTAGATGGAATAGAAATAAGAAAACTGAGTGAGATAAAACAAGCGGATTCGTTTAGTATAATGTTTTTATTTGCACCAAGAGAATATTTTAGTAAAAAGTCCTTGAAGTACATCATCAAAAGTAACTGCATGTTACAGTAGAAATTCATAGAAAAATATAGAGAATGGCTAGTGGAGGAGAGAATGTATATGGACTATTTTATTTGAAGATGACTCATTGAAATTCTTATGACAAACACGGAAAAATTTTAAGTATTGCTTCTATACTAAATTCAGAATAAAAATTTTTTAATGTAATTAAGAGGCAGTTTCGAAAAACTTGAAGAAAGAATTATAATCTTAAAAGGCACATGATGGAGAAGGAATGAAATCTAAGTACAATTACATGAGAGATTTATTGCCGACTACCTAAAGATGTCAACTTGTTGATGAAACTAGTCAGTAATAAATCTCTTGTGGAATTGTTCTAAGATTTCATATCTTCTTCACCATGTGCATTAAATTCCACAAAGTCATGCTTGAACACATCAATTTTATCATAAGAGGCATTTAAACATTTGTTAGATCATGATCAAAGTGACATGGTATGTAAATATTACCATATAAGTTTAGGGGTACTGAGAGTTACAGAAAATTTTCCTATTAGATAGAATCACTAGCAGTACATTAACTAATTTAGATAATTAGAAATAAATTATAGTTGTCAAAGGATTCATAGTCTGTTTACTAAGGGAATTAAATAAACTATAGAGTTCTATTTTCATTGCTGAATGCACTAGGGATCTGTTCTCATCATGCACTGCAAATTTATTTTCATTAGATTTAAATTAATTCTCAATATCTAGAGATTTTATTGATTTGGGTATAATGAAGGAGCACGCAATCTGATGCAAAGAAAGCTTGAACTGAAAAAGCATCAAAAAGAATTGGTACACAACAAAATGAAATTATTAGAATGAGAGATTGATGAAAAAGTAAAGTGTATCATAAGCAACAGAATTTATGGCAGAGAGAATATTCTCAGTTGAATAATTTGTTCCATCTGTGTTTTCTTAAGAATTTTATAAGATGTTTCTCACTTGTGTTTTCTAGTGTCATGCAGTATGCCGTCGCAGTATCCCTCCTGAGTGCACCTTTGGCCAGCTTGAACCAATTTACCTTCCTCCACATGGAGTAAGCATACCCCGTACTGAGGTTCCCATGGAAGCCATTATCGGGGTACAAGTTCGTGGGCGCGACCCTGCCGCGATTTCTCGTAAGTCTGTAAAATGCTGATAAATTCAGCCCTCTTTTCTTAGAAATGATACCTAAATGATATATTTTATTTCAAGTTATTTTTTTCCCTTTTGAATGTGCCCAGATTATAATTTGTATTGAGGATTTTGAAAGTGTACTTACCCTTTTCATTAGAGTAGATGGTTAGTGTACTTCTTATAGAAGAATCAAGGAAAGATATGAAAATTACCATGGAATAATGAGTAATTGTTGCAACCACAGTTGTGATATGTTTTGCTTAGTAAAACAATGCTCATAAAATCTTCAACTCTCTGAAATGATTACCCAGAATCATTCTAAATTTGTATAATGATGTATAATGAATACAGAGTATAGGTTCATTTCTCTATGTATATATGCATGTGTGTGTATATGATTATTTGGGCCTATGTGTGAGCAAATGATGGAAAGGAAAAATCATTCAAGAAATCAGGTTAACTATATGCTCAACTTCAAGAAAAAAAAAGGTTAAGATAGCTTTTTTTTAGCAGCTATAGCACTATGTAGACTGCCTAATTTGAATGCACTATTTGAAGTAATGGGCCTACTTTGTTTTCAGCTAGTGAGCAGTTTTATTTTATTGATTTAATTCTCGCATATTAATGGTTAATTATTTTATGATGCTAGGTATTACTAGTGTATAGTGATTCAGAAACTTGAGTTTTACTCAATAAACATGAATGAATTTGTTGTTCAATAAAAGAATTTAAAAATAATGTTAACATTCCGTTTACTACTTCTCTTAAATAGATGCATCACATGAATATTTACTTGCATACAAAATTTGAATTGGAACTAAATATGCACATCTCAGACAGAAGAAATTTTACTGAATTTCATATGGTCTTTACAAATATCAAACATAAGGGTACTAGCAATAAATGATTATTATAATTATCATGATTTTAGGCATGTTTTTCTGAGCCCAGTTTACAGGTTTTTAACTGCTGCAGATTACTGCTGTGTAATACATTTTCCACTCTTTTCTATACATGTTATTCATTATTCAAAGGAAAATACCACTTGTCTTGTATTTTGATTTATTTATAATATTTAATATAATACTATGTATTTGAGTCATTCTGATATATTACTGATATAACTGAGGAAATGAAGAGATATCATAAGTAATATTTGAGGATTTTCGACAAGGCTTGAAATGTTCTCGTATTTTAATTATATTTCTTTAGAATGTTTGGAAAAACTTTCCATTAATGTTCATTCAAATTTATCTCCCCATAATTACTTTTCAGAAAAATATGATGTCTGCAAGTAAATATGTTAAATTGAGAGTTATTTCAAATTAATTATATACAGCAAAGTAATAAGCTATGGTGTCTATGTTCTAAAAATTTTTGGCTCTTAATATTTAAATTTAGGAATTCACATCATTATCCTATCATACAGCATATGCAAATTCTTTCATTAAAAACCTCTCATGGATATTTTTCATTACTTTCATAGTTAAGAGTCTTTATGTATGTTACCCATAAATTTCACGTCATGAAACTGTTAGAACATATCACTTTGGTATCGAATGTAATCATTTTGCATTGATGAAAGCTGTAATTGTCATAACTGATGGTTGGTAACATACAGGTTTAGAGAAGATTACAGTTATTAAAGTAATCTTTCAATGTTAACATTGTATATATTAATATTTTTAATTTTAAATTGAAGAATATTGCTAAATCTTGTATTGAGTTGTTAATTTTAATCTGATTATTTAAAGTTAATGTGAAATTACAGATTTTGAATATTAAATTGCAAAATCATAAGAAACATTAGTTTCTATTTGTGCATGCATAGATCAAATTGTAATGTTTGCTATACTGATTCTTCTCTAATTATTAATGATGTTTTAGGCTTCAATAGCATTTCATCTCTAAGATTCCCAAAAGTACCTTAAATGCATGACAACTCCATAGATATTCCTCAGCGAAATAAGGGATTGCTATAAATTCATTATGTCATCTAATGCACTGATATGCACTGTTTGCAATTGATTTATATAATATTTAAAGCTTTATTTGGCATGGAAGTAAGCGTATTTACATTGCATCTTGTATGATACTCCAATTTACTCAACATATTTACCATGTTATGTATTTGCCACAAATCTTCAGATCATGCAGGGTATTTGGAAAATTGGTTAACCAATATTTTCCTATCAAAATCAGTCATTTTCCCCGAATAGTCCTAACAAAATGTCAATAATTGTTTTAACTGTCACATGTGGTGTTATAAATCATTGTTCTTCCAGATCCTTAATGATTTTTCAATGCTAAAATGCTTGTCATAAATAAAATACTCAAAGGGAAACCAAAATTTATTGATTGTGAAGAAGTGTTCTATCTAAAGAAGGGAAACTCAGAACTAGCAAGAATTCAATAATAAACTTAACTCATGTGAAAATAAGATATTTCCATGCTTCTATAGATTGTGCATTGCAAAGAAAGAAATTTTTCATCAAAATTAAATAACGAGGAAGAATGTAACAAAAAATCACGGGAAAAGAAGATTATATTAGGATTGAATATTCTTCTAGAATAGTCAAGCGTATTACACTTCTATCCAAAACTGCTTATTGATTGTTATCTAAACTAAAGCAGAGCAATAGCTGAATATTTAAAAGTGAAATTTACTGATTTTTCCTAATTTATTTTTTTGTTACTCTTAACACATAACAGCTTGTGGCAAATCAAATTACAGTTCATTGTGATCCCGAAATTTTATATAAATAGCAAATGTAATAATTTATTCCTAATATATTCCCTAGTTATATTATGACCAAAGCCAATCCCATGAAAATTGAAAAACTGTGATATTGGTTTTGAGAAGTTGGAGAACAGGTATTCATTAACCTCAATAATCAGCCAAATGTAATGGCCCTGGGCCATGAACGCTCTGCTCCAAAAAGCAGGCGAACTGCCTCTTTCAGGGGGGGCAGAGACAAGAGGAGGAGTTGGAGGAGGGGGTCGGGTCTCGACCCTTGTGAGACGCCTATCTCTAGTACTTCCGAGAAGCTGCAAGGCCACCTGCCATAACTCTCCCCCATATCTCAGAGGTACACGTCATACTTACATGCGTGAAAGCCTCTCATCCTTCCACTAATGTCTTTTCTTAAATATATCCCTCTCTATTGGATCTTTACCAATTGAAGAAATTTTGGGAATTCATTAACTGGATATATTGGTTTTCTATTTATTCATTTCTAAGAGATAAATACTTTCCTGAGACCCAAAAATCAACTTAAAAAAGGGATTTATGCTACTAATACTACAAAATACAGAAACCGATGAATGTTTTTCTATTCATATCACTGATATTAATATTTTTATTTATATTACATTTGCCAAAGCATGTCATCATTATCTATTTATTTAACTTTCTAGGTGTAATGTTACCAAATCTATGAATATGAGGAGCCCAATCTTTCAATCTATATGTTATCAGTACACATAATTATTGAAAGTTTCAAAAACATATGAGGTTTATGGCTGTGAATACTCACAGTTTCCTTCACTTTTTCACCAGAGAATTAATTAAAAATTAATCAAAATATGAAATATTTTAGAAACTCTTATCCTATGTATAAAACTAAGTATTCTATCTATTTTCCTCCATATACTGCTGTATCCTTTACTTCATAAGGAAATGAAAATATCAATTTATTATATTCTCAAAGATAAGGAAACTCAGCAACTGAAGGCAGTCATAAGGTTTAGCATTTTTCATTAATAATGTCTAAATAGAAACTTTGGATGGAGTAAAGTTAGGGTGTCTGTCTACTAGAAAATCCATTAAAAATATCAACTTTTAACAGTATAAGACCCTGAGAAATTATTGAATTCAAAGATATTTTCATTAACACATAATCACGAATAATTAGTCATATAAATTGCTACTCTGATAGCAAGACAGTTTCACCATATGCATTGATTGCTAAGTTTGTGTTTGAAGAATATTAGACTGTATTTAGCATATGAAAATAAAATTTGATAGAGGTACTTTGTAATCTAAACTAATAAAATTTCAAGCTGCTTTATTTTTCACATTTGAGCATGACATTCAGTTTATTAGAGTAAACAACCTTGAAAACCAGAGCATAAAGAGGGAAAGATATTAAAATCAAACTACTCTATATTAACCAGTTCCATTACATATTTCATAGCTCCAAAAAGGATTGTCTAGTAGCCTAGCCCTCACAACAAATTAAAAGTTATAAGTGATGAATCTTTAATAAAAATAATGTATTGAGATAAGTTTGCGTAGTTAATTAATAACAAGAAAAATAATATTATTGAGAAATATTTCTGTAAAGATCATGCAACATAAACTGAAATAAGACTGAAAATAGGATTTAGTGTTAGATGTATATAGGATGAAGTACCATATAAATTAATAATGCCAAGCTGTTTGTTACACTTGGGATTATGGGTAGTTGATAAATCAATTTCCTCCATGTTTATATCTTCTCATATTTTTTCATTGCTATATTTACTTAATCAAACTCTTTGCTGGGGTGGCATTCAATGAAATATTATCATTCATTCCTAGATTTTTAAAGGTGAAAAATATACTCAGATCCATAAATAATTTTTAAGACTCGTAAAATTCCTGAGGAATCCTGTAGTATATGAGAATTAAAATAGATGGATAAATTCTTAAAATCTTTCAAAATTACAGAAAATTAATTCTGTAGACTTATTTTATGGCAAGTTTTGGACTATATTTTGATACAAGTTAAAATTTATTTACCTTATCAGTTTACATGAAAAAGTACAGAAACAGCTAGGGCAATGCTCAAAAATTTCAAAATTTCAATTATTTTAATATATTTATTTTTTATCATGAATTTATTTATATTTCTCGTCTTTATCATACTCTTTCTAATTCATTATATCCATGCTTCCTTTGCCCCCACAGTCAATATTTTTCCTCCCTCTCTGTCTTTTCAGAAGTATTATATCACAGTTCTACTGTATGGTTCTGAAAGAAAATGCTGTATATAAATAAAAATCCTCTACCTTCATAATAATTTTGCACACAATATTAACTGTAAAATATAAACTTATCTGTGCTTACATTTTGTAGTAAGAAGATTGTGAGCAACACATGCATGGAACTGGAATTGTAACCACTCAATATTTTGTCACATCTCATTATACAATACAAATGATTTATTAAGACAAGGAAGAGGTAGGATTTGGAAGAATAAACTTCTTGTAGCTCTTGCATTCTTCTAATTAGATCAGAGCAAAACTTTGAAAACAGAAATGCATGCTCTTGGAATCCCATTTACCCTACAATTATTTAATTGTACTTTTAATCTTTGTATTATGAATAACATAAAAACAACTCTTTGCACAATCTTTCTCCATTATCTCCAATATTTTGTAATTTTTTTCTGTTAGTGGAACTAATTTGAAACATGACTAAATACTCCATCTTATTCTTTTCATTGCTTTATTGACTGTCCCTTATAGTATCTTGTTTGCTTTGAAGATACCAAAATTTCCTTCTTTAAATATCTATTTGTTGAGTGTACTAATTATGCCATAATGTTGTAATTGATGATTCTGAACACCTTTTAGCAAGGGATTCATGCTGAATGCCATTTAATTCAATTTTCTTCTCTTTTTTAATAATGAAGGAATTAAATAATAATCATCGTTAAAAAATCATTTTAAATTCAATTATTTGGCTGCTTTTTTATATTCTATTCAGATAGCCAGCCTTTAGTTACCAATAACTTTCCTGGAAAGCTTATTATCAGCATCAATTAGCATTAGCTCTACTCCTTTTCTTTGATACTGAAAGGTATCAGAATATCTTATGAGTGAGGCTAATTAGTAGAAATAAATATATTATCTTGCAATTTGCAAATTTCCCATGCTCACTCAAATCTTGTAAACCTCATCTTTGCCGCATTTCTTACTATTACTTTCTTTTCAATCATCTTCCCTTATTTTCCCCCATTCTTTCAACATCTGGCAACTGGACACTCCAAGCAGTACCACACTGGGATGTCCGGTCCAAAGTTGATGGTAGGGGAATGTCAACGTAGGATTGATAAATAGGAAATGTTGTTTCTTCAAGAGGAAGAGATCCAAGATAGTATTACTTGTGGAATAAAAAATTCTTCATTGATCTGAAAGTTTTAGCATAGAAAACCTTGGAATTAAGTTCTAATTGGGAATCTACCTTTATGAATATCAAATAAAAACCTATGAATATTGCAGATATAAACATTTTTCAGTGTCATTATTTTAATCACAATTTCTTGAGATAATAAACATATATTGAGGGTCTTTCTAAACACCATATCAAAAGTGCTCTTTTAAATGCCTCTTTAATGTTTATGATTTTATTATTCATATAGGTATTATCAATATAATTATTGATAATAAAAGTATTACCTTGCCTACTTAATACCCTATCAAATAATAATTCTCAAAAGGCTATATTTTATCGTAATATTTTTGACATTTAACATTGAGCCTTGATATGATAAAATTTTAAATGGTGTCTTGGATCTCCTTCTCTGAGGTTTATTTCACATGGTTACTCTTTTGGATCCAGTAATTGAAGATTATTCTTAATATATGTTTAACTATGGTTTGAAAAATTTCTTCCTCATCCCAATATTTGAAATTTAATTAGAATATTTGTAGATTTTATTGGATCCAAAATATTGAATTATGTGGAATAGTTTGAGTGTCATCAGTGTCATGAAAATTCATCACTAATGTTTGTTATTGTCCTCACATCTGTGTTTGGATGTATGCAACTTGACGTCCTTTTTTTTAAGCATAAAATAATTCATAAAAGTTTAAATGTCTTACTTAAAAATGTTGATCGTAATTGTTATGTATAACTGATAAAAAATGAACTTTAACTTTTTATCTAAAGGTAAACAGGCATGTTCGTTAATTTTTTACCTAGATGACTCTTTAATATTAAAATTCAATGTTTGCATTATCTGATTTTTACAAAAATGTCTTCTCTCAATTACTACATCATAGAAATTTAATAGTGAAACAGAAAACTTAAGGCAATTTCATACCACTCAATTTGTTAATGAAAAACCAGGATCCTCTTTAACAATTAATTACCTGCATGATTTTGAAGGTGGTCAATGTACTTTCTTAGACTTATCAACATTACCTATCACAGGGAATACTTTAATGGAGAGGTATTTCTTTTAATGACAAATTACACCTAAATGCAATTTTTTGTACTGGAGATTTAATTAACTTTTTATCACCAATATGCATCGTTTTCAAGCACCTGGGGAGACTGAGTATAGTTAGTAACTATCCTATAGCTTGCTAACTTTAGGAACTAACAGATGACTAATTAAAATTCTATATTTATGCAGTATTTTTAAATCATTAAATTTGAGCTTACAAATATTACCGCCATATTTCAATTTTTATTTCATAACTTCTGATATAAAATAATTGTTATTGCTGAAAGCATGTTTCTTGTTGCATGTTGCATTGATTTGCATGAAGTGGTTTGTGAATTTTTAAAAAGTTTTCTTCTTGGAATATTTACAATGAAATCATCATGAGAATGCATCCTGGAGGGGATTTACGAAAGTCAACCCAAATAATCTTGAAATATTAAAGAGAAACTTTGGTAGAAATGTTTTCAAACTAGTATTGTAATGATCCTAGATCACTGCAATCTTTCAAGAACAGAATTTAAAACTTAGTTCAGAAAATAATTGGCATATTTTCTCCAGGTACACATTCTTGTGAAATGGCATAAAAATTCTAGCTAGCTGAATACATTAAATCGTAGATTAATCAGATGCTTGCCTCACTTTATTCACTATAATTGTTCAGTATAGCAAATGCAACATATAGCAAATATTTTGCTTCTCTCATACAGTGGTAAAATGAGCATAAAACTGTAAACCTCATTTTAAGTGTATTGTAAAATTAAATTACACTCCTAATATTATAGATAATACAATTTTTGAAAAGAAAAGGAATGTATGTTGCCAATCTATAAATTGCAATATGAGAATTTTGTTTGTGATTGAAAAAGATTGTTCAAAGTTAGAAAACCAGCCTACAAATATATATCATTCCATTTTGTGAAAATTTTAAAAATTATGTACGTTTCATATTGTCTATATCAAGACAAATGCTGAATATTGATCACGAGTCACATAAATAAAACTTAGAATCCAGTAATCATAGTCAAGACATTAAAAGTTGTGGAATGCATTAATGGAAGTTATTCTCATTATAAATTTGTTCTTTTCTTTTTTCATCCCTCCTCCCATCCTGACCATTTGCATTCTCTTCATTAAAATTCTGCTCCAAAACCTTTCCATAAAAATTTTCATCCTAATCCATGATTTTTAAAATGATCATTCTGTCTCACCCTTGATTTATTTTCCCCCTTTTGATTCACTCTGAAAACTCATTTTTTACTATAATTCTCTTTTCTCTTCCTTTATTTGACAAACCATCCCACCCACAACCCTTATATATCTGTACACTGCTACAATTATCCTAAAGTAGCTCGCAGCATATCTGAAGAGTTTAGCAGTGGGGACACAAGGTTTAGGGAAGGAGGAGGCGAAGATGGACAGCCCACAGGGCCTCATGGAACCTCTTCTGTATCTTCGTCTTCCACACCTCATGGGGCCGGAGGAAAGGTAGACAAAGCTGCAAGGGAAAGAGAAGAAAGAGATGAAGGTATGCCTCTGGATGAATATCGCTATCATGATTGATCTTCCAAAGCCTTAATATTTGCATCTAAATGATTCCTAATGTAAGAATTAGTGGAAAATAAGATATGGTTATCTTTTTTGTGCTAACAGAAGTTGTTAAGGTCTATGATGGGAATAACTCCATGAGGAGAAGAATATTCCGCCCTGTAACCATTCCACGTCTAACCTCAACTGATCAGCTCTTAGCAGCAGCAATGAGGGCTTTCCACATAACAAAAGACCCTGGTGAGTACCTCTGTTTATTATTTCTGAACATAATTCTTTTTCTTTATGCTGAATCCTCTGTTTTTGGGATCAGCAAGCATTAAATTTTACTGTGCTTTTAACCTTTTTCATGATTTCAACATTTATCTTTACAGGTAACTTCTATCTAACTGATGCATATTCCCCTGATGAAACAGTCCTTGCAGATCCACTTCCTTTGCAGAATGTGATTCGCAAAGAGGGCAAAAGGCCTGCTCTATTCCTCAGATTCAAGTTAGTTTCTTTGGTTGCTATGTGCATAACTTCAATTCAAAAGTATTTTTGAAAAAATAATAATCTCATTTATTCTGCTTACATCAAATGCTAAAAACTATTGAGACCACCACTGTTGTCACATTGGTGCACAATCATTAGAAAGTGTCTCTATTATTTTTAAGGAGATAAAAAGCAAATGACAGTTCAATGATTTTCAATACAGGGTGCAGCAAGCTAACTTCCCTTTTTGAATGCAATTGCAGTATGAAATGAAGAAGTTAGCTTGCCACACCCTGTATTTGAGTTCACATTTATGATTGTACTAAATTTGAAGTATTTTAAATATTTTTAATTCATATCTCTTTTGCTTTTACCAGGGATTCAGAAATTGAAAGTGGAGAAGTGAATGTTTACCCAGGAAAGTTACAACTCAACTCCGAACAACAGACACGTCTACCTATTGTGAAAGTAGATGGAAACTCAACCGCTGGAGATGTAATTCGTGAAGCCTTAGTTCAATTTGGATTGGCATCCTCTTTAGATGAAGCACCAGTAGAAGATTATCGCCTTAGTGAAATTTTGTTAGATCGAGGAGGTAATTGAATATATTTAGTCACATAATGTTCTTATGATTTTGATTATTAGGGGCTGAATTTTTAAATTTCGTCATCACATAATGCATACCTTATAATTTTCTAATGAAATCCGTCTTTTTAACAGCTGTGACCGAAAGAGTGCTCGCTGTAGATGAAAGGCCATGGGAGAGAGTCAAAAGAACTGGACGGGACTCCATTCGGCAAATGGAGTTAATGCGATTTTATCTGCAGCAAAAGCAAGATCCTCATGGTCCAAACTTGGCACTATTTGTTGGTAACTTACCACCCAATCTCTCACAACGAAACTATGAAAATCTTCTTACGGATTTCTTAGGAAAAGGTGAGACTCATTTTTCATACATGCAAACTACCCTCTGAGAACTCTGATTAATTAGCATGATTGAGATATCTTGAACTTAAACTTACTTATATGCTGATGGATAGAATTGTTGAAGATTTATATTCCTTTTTAATAATTTCATGATGATTTCAAATTAGTATAGAAATAAGAGATGATTATTATAAAAGAATATAGATAAGAATAGATGTCCTTCTCTAAGAAAGAATAAAGAATATTCTTATGAACAGTCCTTTAGAAGATACTATCAATTTTTAACCATTCAATACTGAAAATTATTTTAGTTCACAATAAATATGAAATTGTATCTTAAATAATTATTATTAAATTCAAACCCTAAAGTTACTATCACTATGATGGTTGTTTGTTTATTTCAATGAACCTAAATGTAGTATTATGAAGCATTATATAAATCTTTTATCCATACTTATGTATATCACATTTTTCAGAGAACAAATTTTCTTCTATTGGGCCTATTTATTATGAATATGGCTCAATGGTAATCACTTATGAAGATTCAAGTAAAGCTGTGAGAGCATTATACATTCTTAGAGAATCCAAATATGAAGATAAGCATTTACTTGGTGAGTAAAGCATTGAAACAGTAAAGTATTCTGGGATATTATGAGTTACGTTTTCAGTATACTTGCACAGGTACATATATATTTATAGAGGCATAGTTTCCCAGTTCATAACAGTTTCTGTCACCCTGAGCAGAGCATCTTCTAACCCCTGAGGATAATTTAATGAAACATAAGCTTATACTTTTTGAAAATGTATTTTCAAGAATAAGAACGGAATATGTTTTACTTATTCCCATAGAGATCCTATAATTCCCTCCTTTTTATTCTTTTAACTAAAGAGAGGTGGTGAAAGAATATTTTTAGTTTAGCTCATTAACTTGACTGTGCTAGCAAATGTTAAAAGAGTGAATATATTTTACTTCACATTTGTATTAAATAAAGCAAAAGTTACAAATTCAAAATTGATCTTCAAGATTTTCAGAATAAAAAAGGGTGAAATATAATTTATCACAATTGCAATGCCCAATCAACTTCCATTCTGAGCCTTTCTACATCATGGATATGTGCCCCAGTTACCTTACTCTCACTATGACTCTATGTGTGGGTGTATAAAATGATTCATCTTAGATGATCATGGTTCCACAAAATTTGCACTTTTTCTTTAAAAATGAAAAGCTTCGATTGCAGTTCCATATTAGTTGCATTTCTAAAATTTACTTTTTCATGCAATCAGAAACTGTAGCTGTAAATCCACCATAGTGTAAAATCTCTTTAATTTATGAACTATTCAGATGAGTATTTCAGGAATACTTATACATGAACTACTTTTTAATGTATTTAATATTTTTCCCAATGTACATCACACTTCCTGGTACAATTTCAAATATATTATATGATCTTCTTCCATATTGCATTTTGTGCATCTTATTATTTTATTGCAACTGGTTGCATTTTCATTTGTCTATCTAGGTATTGATTTTCAGAGATTCAGATAAGACAAAGTCACACAAAACTGTGTCCATCATTTGGTCATATCTATATGTATATTTTACATATTTTTTGGTGTAAAAATGTCAGTTTTGTTATTTTGTGTAAAGTAAGGAAAGGAATCTCATTGATAATTAGCTAGATTCCAAAATTTTATTACCGTATTAGATATTGCCTGTATATAAATATTGTTTTAATCTCTCTTGAAAAATATTAACTTATTATTAAACAATACAATATTGTTATCTTATATTTGAGTTATTTTTAAATTTAATCAACTTTCACTGAATTTCCCCACAAATAAGACTGCAATTACTAAATAATAAGTTAGTAATTAAGTCAGTAATTTTATTTTTTATTTTTACAGTGATGCTGTTGCCTAACATAGAGCCAAGTATGGTCCCACCAGGTGTGCAACCTTTGTTGGTATTTGTAAATGTCAAATCAGGAGGTTGTCAAGGGTTAGAACTTATATCTAGTTTTCGTAAGCTTTTAAACCCGTACCAAGTGTTTGATCTAGACAATGGAGGACCTTTGCCTGGGTAAGTCGAAATTTCTAAGTTATCTCGCCTTACTGTAGAAAATTTCTTATGTTTTGCTTCAATACTTTTTCAACCAATTTCACCTTTAAAAATTATTTTAAAATAAAGGAAAAGTATGCAGTGAATATTTTCTCCCATTGTCAAGTTATTCTTTATCAATATTTAATTTTCAATTGAGTTTCCCAAATTAAAAAGGGATGAGAAATTTCATTCTTTTCCTATTAATATCCAATCCTTTTCATTTGTTTATGTCCACAGTATATTGAATAAATATCTATTTTGTATTTTAAAGTAATTGTAACTGTTTCATTGTTTTATATTTTAATAATAGTGTCTTGAATCACTCTCGAATTATTGAATTATTCATGGCTTTATATCAGTCGTCTTAAAATGTAATGTCTACTCTCAAGTTATTTGCTTATTGAATGTTTAGTAATTATTATGAAATAAGAAAATATACATGTTATATTTTAGGTTGTATGTGTTCCGTCACATCAAAGACTACAAAATTTTAGTGTGTGGAGGTGATGGAACTATAGGATGGGTTTTACAATGTTTAGACAATGTAGGACAGGACAGCGAATGCTCATCCCCACCATGTGCTATAGTTCCTTTGGGGACAGGTAAGTTATTAAAAATAACTAGTTTTTCTCAGTAATTGGTTACAATTAACAAATTTATGTTTTTGGGTGAAAAATATGCTATAAAAATCATGATCATACTTAACTCTCAGTATTGTCCAAATACCAATCATATTATATTAACATGCCCAACTCTGACATGTCCTTATCTAAGGATATATTCTAAGGTCTACGTCTCGTTATATCTAATGATATAAGATGTTATCATTTTTCTATTATTTTTCGTAGCTCTCTGGTGGTTATTAATATCACCTCGGTTTAATAATGTAATATTTAGATAAACTGTTGAAATACTCTATTGGTGATTAAAGCTTGGCATTACTTGTATTTGTCTTGTAATTGTTAATCTAGGTCATAAGTTCACTCTGAGTAAAAATGAGTTGCAATGCATTGAATTTTCATTCTTTAGTAACATTTGACTTTATAAAACTGATGCTAGTGATAGTATTAGATTCTTCTGCTTTGCAAAATTTATTATGCATAGGAAACCAGTTTCCATGAAAATGGGTAACACAAGCTATCTGTGCAGCAGTATCCCCTCTCCTATAACTTTCGATGTAATTTAATCCATTTAAAGTAAAATAATTAACAGGAAGCATTGGTGGATACAAAAAATGTATGGTCCATAGTAAAAATATCTGCAAAACATTCTTTAAAAAGCAGAAAATGACATTCATGGTGGAATTCTATTCTTGTAAAAATAACAATTCTAAATTTGAAATCATGTTTGAATTAAATTCCACAATAATTTTCACAACAGTGAGTCTATGTAATTAATTTTTCACTGGTCAAAAGTTCATTCATTTAATAAACATAAACTTATAAAACTTTTCAGTATTTGAGAAGATAAATGCTTGCATCTTTAGGCCTCAAAGGAGAGGGCTGTGTTGGCAAGGAATTCAGTTAACTCAAAATTCCAAAATTAACCCAAAATGTATGGGTTGGTCCCCAAAATTTCATGTTAACCAATTTCCACCATTATTAATTTATTTATTTATGAGTAGTTAATTGATTGTATGTTGTTGTTGGGAGAATCTCATATAATTCAAATATTTACAGGGAATGACCTTGCTAGAGTATTACGCTGGGGACCGGGTTATACTGGAGGGGAAGACCCACTGAACCTTCTCCGAGATATTATTGATGCAGAAGAGATCCGGCTGGACCGGTGGACAGTGGTCTTTCATCCTGAAGACAAGGCATCATCATCCTCATCATCTGGAGATGATAAGACAGGGGCTGGAACTGCTGGAACAAGTGGTGCTGGGGCCAGTGGAATCCCTCAACAACAATTGACCAATTCAACAGGTATGATCAGAATTTCATAAATATCCTCATTATTAACCAGAATTACTATTAATTGTGCACCTGCACCAATTGTTACCAACTGCACCTTCTGTAGAACATTATGAATCCTTATGTGTTGAGGTTCAAACGTTATCTTTCTTTTCAGCTGGCTCAACAAGTGAGGACAACACTCAAATTTTTGTCATGAACAACTATTTTGGGATAGGTATTGATGCTGATCTATGTCTAGATTTCCATAATGCTAGAGAAGAAAATCCAAACAAGTTTAACAGCAGGTTAGTAATAAAAAATTACTCTCGTGCTACTTGGTAAAAGAATGTTAATTAATTATGAAAAGCTATATACATAAAACTAATAAGTAAATATACCTGTAAATCCCTTGCTTACCTTTTTTAAATAGATAGTAGACTAAATTTTTGAACTGATTGAGAAAATAAAGTATAAATCTTAATTTTCATTTACTGATCAAATCCGATTTTTCTACTCATTACCACTGTATTATCAACCAACTACCATTCATTACAGGCTTCACAATAAGGGAGTTTATGTAAAGATGGGCCTTCGAAAGATGGTTGGACCAAAGATGTGCAAGGACCTTCATAGACAGATTCGTCTGGAAGTTGATGGACGACACGTTGAATTGCCACCTGTAGAGGGGATAATCATCCTCAATATATTAAGGTTGATGATAATTTAATTGATTTATGTCTAAATATGATTTAGGAATGAATCATTATAATCTGAAGTTATGCATAAATTTTATAGATAATGTGTTTGAAAATTTCTTCCTGCTACACCTTCTCAATGCTCTACACACTATTTTAATCTACATTCAGAAATGTATGTCTCAGGATTTGCATTTTGTGATAAACTTAACGTGCATTAGCAAGTGAGCTATTAAGAAAATAAAAATAGATAACTGTAAATTTTATATATTTAAAAAATAAAATAGTAATAATAGTAGCCTGGAAGTAGCCTTAGTTTTTACATGTAGTTGAATAATTCCTAAAATCTCAACATTTATGATCTTGAATGAATTATTATAGCTACTAATACACTACTAAGCAATATGGTAACAAACTATAAGTAACCATCTTCAGTAGGAAAACAATTCACCAATGCTCATAAAATGAGCTGAAATCTCAGACATTATTTCCTTTATGTAAAAGTTTTAAATATTACACATTTTTATATCAAATATTTAATTTCAGTTGGGGTTCAGGAGCAAATCCCTGGGGTCCTGAAAAAGAAGATCAGTTCTCAAAACCTAATCATTGGGATGGTATGCTAGAAGTTGTTGGTGTAACAGGAGTTGTTCATTTAGGCCAAATTCAGTCAGGCCTTCGCTCTGCTATGAGGATTGCTCAGGTATTGCCCTTTAGATGAGTAATCTGTTACCCTTAGAAAGAGACAGCAAATATTTTTTAAATTGAGTGCCTTACCTTTTTTAATAGAAGGCTTGCATGCAAACCCTAGCATGAGATGTTTATATGATTAACTCAATGATGGACTCAAGATGTTGTTATTCATTAAATCAAATCTCTGTGAATAGAGCTCACACATATTCAATTAGAAATTAATATATTGATATTAAAGAATAAAAGGCAGAGATGACATATTGTCATCATGTGTAACAGACTCTCTTGCATATCATGTGCCTTGATATTAAAGGTTTCTCACTCCATCTTAGAAAGCTTAATGACAACTGGGTAACCTTTCATGCTTAAGAATGACCAATTATCTTCAGGTAAATATGGTTAACATTTCATTAAAAATAATGCCAGATATTGTTTTCTTTGTATAAATGTCTTCAAAAAAACTATAGAGCTTTTTAAAATGAATCAAGAACAGGAACATATTCCTTGGGGCCAATGTTGTATTCTATGTTAGTAGCAGCATGTTAATGACCTTATTCTATTTCCTTTGATTGACATGAACGTAAATTATTTTGATGTTATAATCTTATTGAAGGCGATAATAGAATCAACAGCATAAGACAGAATCCTACCTTAACAGTTCTGTTCTCAATTTTGTCTTATTGAGTTACTATTTTTATTCAAAATATTTTGAGGATTGAATTTTTGCTATATAAGTTACAACATTTCATAAAGACATATTCAAAAATGTGAATTCTCACTATCCATAGACTTTCATTCCTGGATAAAATTCTACAATATAATAGTTCAATTTTATGCTTGTTTGATCAAGAAGGAAATTGATCAAATTTATTGCTTTTGATTGTTAACTTAACATTGTTTGTGAGTTTTTCTCTTTAACCAACCCTGCATTCTTCAACATTAAAATTCATGCAATTCGCTAAACGTGTCATTAAAAGTCATTGAGAATTTGATGCATATTTCATATATTTACAGGGAGGCCACATAAAGATACACTTGCATACGGATATTCCTGTTCAAGTAGATGGTGAGCCTTGGGTTCAAAGTCCTGGTGATGTAGTGGTGCTTAAGTCAGCACTCAAGGTAGGATATAAAATTATCTATAGGATCTAAAACACAAAAATCTAAATATCAATGCAGATATTTTCAAAACTATTTTACTACATTTTTGAACTTAGTATTTAACCTTTTGGTGCATTAAAAATGCTTCTGCAATTTTCTTATATTTTCTAAATGTAATTAAGCATTTCTAAAACTTTTATAAAAATTTATTATAAAAAATTACTTTATGTTGTTTACATTTTCTTACTGAAATTTACCTAACATGCATTTAACTAGCTGTATTGCATCTACTTTAACTTTATGAATACTTAATGCATTAATATATTATTTAAATATTTGCTTTTTTTGCTGCATGTACAATCATAGTATTCTTGCATAGCTGAATAGATTCTTGGAATGGTTTTGAGCTTTAGCATATAACTATAAATGAATATTCAAGAATATTTTGTTTTGCTGTGCTTAAAGACCATAGATTTAGTGGTTTGACATTTCTTGTATGAGAAATATACATTTTCCTACCATTCCTAGCAATTTTACTAATTTCATAAGCCAAACTCAATGCCTCTGACCATTTTTCCTTCTGGTTCTTAACACTATATTTATTTACTTTCTAAGCCTTAAAATTAAGTAAACCAATAACCAGAAAATTTGAATTCTTGTTACAAAAATGAATTAACTTCACAACAATTCTAATGCACATATTTTGGATCTACTCATTTTATGATGCAGTTTATAATTTATTGGATGCTGAAGTTTAATGCATGTTAATATTCTCTCATATGAATTAATTATTTTAATTTAAGATTATTTCACAAATTGTAGTAAATAATAAAATAAGAGATACATGTGTGCATCTATGTGTTAGATTCTTTGTGTAGTAAGTAAAATTATTATTCCAGTGAAATTAAACCCTTTAAAGAATAAAATACTGTTGTCTAATAATGTAATTTTCACTTCTTTGTGATAACCTCTCTATTTGCAATCCAAATTGTTCCAGTTTTTGTTGATTAAATCCAATTAATTTAAACCTAACTGAATTAAATTTATGTGTACCATATCTTATCTGTAACAAGTTGTTAGATGTTTCAATTTTCTCCAAAGAGAATGAAATGAAATTTCTCCTATGAAAATGTTTCAATTTGAGAAGAATAGATTGTAAAAATAATAGTATTTAGTATGCTAATTCAATGTACAAGAAGAGTTTTAGAAGGACGTATAATAGAAAATATTTGAAAGTAAGATAGTAACTTGTAACAAAAATGAGATATTGTAAGAAAATATAGATTTAGCTACTTTAGAAATTGCATCAATTCATTGCATCATCTTCAACTATTTCATTTTACATTTGTAATTCCACAGTTATCTTTTAAGAGAGAAGGGTTTTCAGAATCTTCATTAAATGAAAAATAATTTAAATATGTTATAAATGATAAAGTAAACCGTCATCCCCTTTATGTGTTTTCAGAGCTGAAATGTATTATAGTTGAAATTTTTATCATAATAAATAGTAAAATGAGTCATTCTTATAAAATCAACATTTTAAAGATTTTAATAAAAATCTATACTAATAAAGAGTAAAATAATAGAGTAAGTTATGAGTAGTTTCTTACCTTAAGTTAAATTTAATGGCAATGAGTTACTGTATGTGAATGTAACACACAATTACAGAGCTTTTTAATTATTGCAGATTACCTGTTAATTATTGTTAATTTTAATATTGCAGATTAAACTGCTCAGAAAATACCTTTTCTATTATCCGTATACCAATTATTCTTTAATAAGTATAGGTAAATTTGATAAGTTATTTTATTTTGTACCTATACAAATATTTAAAAGTGGTTAAATAAAATGAGAAGGTCCAAAGTATTAATTTAAGTGAAGTAATAGATATATATCTGAAATTTAAAACATGGTTTTTGCCAAAGTAATTTAAAATATTGAGTCATTGAATCAATTTCCAATGGCCAGAGTAGTATTTATTTCTCATTTTGCTTTCTTTTTTCACACTTTTCCCACCCTAAAACCCATCAACCTTTGTTAAACCAATTGATCTATCCCAATGAATCTTTTTCATTTAAAATTGCTCTTAATCCACATTCTCTTGCATTTTTCTCACTTTTTCATTGTCTGTTTTCATTTACTGAATGCGTATGAACATAATTCATTTTCTAATTTATGTATTTCTTGATAATATTTCAACAATTCCTCACTTATTTTGCTGGTATCTACCATCACCTTTTTCTTAATTTTTGTGTTATTCTCTTTGACTTTTTGGTTATTATTAATTCTTTCATTTTGATTATATTCATAAAACTTTTGATTCCTGTTTGAACATCATCCAAATATCAATTATTGCCACTTTTCCATGCAAACATCATGGCTTTTCCTCTATTTTGGCTTTTTCTTTGTATTTACCTCTTTCTCTTATCATATTAATTATGTTTCCATCCCTCCCAATTCCTCTCCACTGCCTATGAATCACTCCTATGTCCTATACACCTTGTCCACTATGCATGCACTCTTGCAAATGGGCACCATGAAATCACAACAGGCCACTATGCTGAAGAAAAGCAAGATGAAGAGGAGGAATACAGAGCCGGCTATCCCACATGGCAACCAGATGGGTCACCATGTGACCTCAACCCCCATCACCTCAGCACCTCAGCACTCCTCAGCCAATGGTGGGGATGGTGGAAGGGCTGGAGGACATCACACTCCAGCCACCATCCTGGAGTAGGCTGGACACCACGCACATCCATTTAGCCAGAAATCAACATTAATTCTGGATCAGAAAGATTAGCTCAGGAGAAGTTAGGGTGTGCTGTATATGAGAATTTTGATAGCTCTGGGGGAAACATCTGATAGATATGTGATCTGTTAGATAATCAAAGAAAGATGATACACTAGCTTGTCAGCTTTGGCATGAGCAAGTTATCAGTTAGCGAGGGTAAAAGATGTCTGCCTCCCATTCTAGCAGATCAGTTGTAATGCACCACAAACCCTTAATTTTAGATAATAATGGTGCTTTGTGAAACCAATGCTTGGTAATAAGAGTAATACGCGTGAATACTGTACTGTCAGTGGAGATAAGTGTTCCGTTAAATATTATGCAGGAATTGTCTGAAAGTGGTTGTACTAAAAAAGTTAAGCAGGATGTGATTGTACCAACAAAAATTTTAGAAATTGAAGAAGGCATTGGAAATAATTTTTTCAGAAGATTAAAAAGAATGAAAACCTGGGACTGATCCAGGATATGAGAAAAAATTATGATTATGAAAACTTCAAAGGCTTTCATGTCATAGACCATAAATCTGCATGATTAAATTAGAGGTCTAAAGTGCTGAGGCAAATTGAAAGATAAATGGTTCTTAAATGAATGGCAGATTGAGCTGTAGATTTTAAATAGGCATTACTTATACGATACCCTTATATGCCAAAAAATTATGAGGAAACCACATAATTAAACTTTCATTAAAAAAAGTAGTGAAAGAAATAATGTTGCCATAGGTATGTTTAATTGTCAATAAAGTCAGTCAGAAAAGCTTTAAGAAGAATGAAGACTGGAAAAGACCTTCAAAATGGAATCCATATTATGCTGATGTGATACATCAGCATAATAAGTGTAATTAAGCGGTTAACCAAAGTATTCTTTTTTAAATTCTATATTGACTGATTTAACAAAAAGTAGTAACTAATCCTCAAAGAAGAGATTATTGAGGCTAATGGAGTAGCAACTTGGAGAATTAGAGATTATGAAAACAACATTTAGAACTTCTGAGGCAACTAATATTTTATTGTGGTGAATGAAGAGGCAATATGGGGAATGCATGATGAGGTGAGTTTGTTTTAGAAGAAGAGGAGATGAGAGAAGAAGGAAAGAAATTAAAGCAAGTTACGGAGCTTTAATTAAATCTGATCTTCATATTTAGAATCTTCATGTATTGAAATTTTCATATTATTGTGAATTTTTCTCCCTCTAAGTGAGCTAGTTTAGAGTATTAAGCAATGTTTCAGGACTGTGTAGTTTCTATTAAATGTCATTAAATTCAGGTTGAAAAGAATTTCTACTCTTATAAGCAAGATGACCTAAAGCCAGATTCTTTTTATCAAATTGATTTTATTTTTCTTTTCTGTTTACCTTAAAAGTGAACAGGTTATTATTATTTTCACATATATTCAAGATTCAAGAAGCTCAAAAAAACTCATATTTTTATAAAAGATGGAAATCAATTAAAGAGAAATGGCCACTGGTATTAATTGATTGCATAAATGTGTTCCACTTTGTAAGAAATTCATTATTGATTTGTTATTAAATGTATTCTCTTTATTTGGTTGTGTAGTTGGCAAATAAATTTTATTTGTTGTATTTTCCTCATATTTCAGACTGTTTGTAGTATTTGATTTCTATGCTTTTTACATTACTTACTGGCTGTAGTTGTGACAGCTTCCTCTTTGATTGTTCTTGTGCATGGATTTTTCATCATTACAGTTAAAGTTAAAAGAAACTTAGTGTCAAATTCTGACAATTCATTGCTAATTTAAAGTAGATTCAGCAAGTGTATTACTCTGTTAGACTGAGGAGACTAGTGACTTAGCTGATGCCAATGATTTTATACTTTGATGATTTATTTATTCTAATAATCATTGAAGCAGAGTTTAGCTGATTAACATCAAAAACTTAGATATTGAATTCAGATGTCTAGCAAAAACCTAATCAAAACTTCAAAGAAGAGTACTATATTCCCATAGGTGCACTATTTTGCTAAATAATTTTTCGCCCCCTCAGATTAGGATAAATTTCTATGTCATGCTTTATTTCTTAAAGAGATTTTTTAGACACTTTTAAACAAGACTTTAGCAGGTATAAATTAATTTAATTTACCATTTTCTCAATCAAAATGCTTCATTTTTGGCTTCCTTTAATTCATATAGAAGTCAATTAATACTTTGGATCAATTTTTAGACATGCTGATAGACCAAATACAGATTCCAGCATATATATTTTTCAAATAAATAATCATTTGTAACATTTAAAGAATAACTCCATTAATATGAGCTAGTTAGATTTATTAAGTCTTCAATGAATGCTGCCATACTTTGTAGATAAATAAACTGATAGTATAACTTTATGGAAGTTATCCATTACTCAGAGTGATTCTAAAATTTTGAATTTAATGATGAACATTTGTTAATATTTCATAACATTTGGTTTTTTATTTTTCTAATTTATAGGCTACTATGCTGAAGAAAACAAAAGGGAAGATCAAAAGAAGGAACACTGAGCCATCAATGGTTGTCTCTCCAATGGCTGCCCAGTATACCCTTCGACCACAGGACTCTTCTACTAATCACAACACTGCATTCTAATGTTATTTTACAAGAGAAGAGACCAAACAAAAGGGGACCTGTCTACAGTTCCAGTTTTGGCTGTGGATTCTTTGACCAAGTTCCCATCTAAAACTTCTGAAGGTTAAAAATTTTCTTTAGAAGACATATGCCATAATACCCAATAATGATTATCCTCAATAATTCCTTTCTCAGAAGAGTGAAGGTTCTCAGTGGACATTTCTTGTGATTGATAATGGGAAGTTTACTATTGGAATAGGAATTTCAAGGATGGCCTTAGTGTATTTTTGGCTAGTCACTTCTGATTAAAAGGTTCATCAATCCCTCCTTTCAATTAAGAAGCTGTAATATGAAGCAATCAGCATCATTAAGCCTTTGCATATTCACTTAAAAAAAGATTTCTTTCCATAAATTTTTCATGTTAAAATTTTAATCCTCAAACTTTATAAAAATTCAGTCTCTTCCTAAATATATATATGTATATCTTCTACCTCAATTGATTATCCTAGAATCTGGGTTGAATGAAATTATAACTTACGGAAATATTTAACCTCTTAAATTCTTGGAAATTATTTCAACTACAATTGAATCTGAGTGCTACTTATGATGAAAATAATACGCTGGGCTTTTCAATGCAACAGAGACCCTGACAAATTTTGATAAAGAGGACAAAGAAGAAGTAGCACTTTGTTTAAGAATAGTCCAACCTTGCAAAGCCTTAATATGCTTATTAGTCAATGCAGTTTCTTTACTGATTCTCCCCCAAAAGTGACCTCTTTGTGTCATTAAAATAATGAGGTGCTTTTAGGATTGCTTGCACAATGAAATCTTTTAAAATTGAGAGGAATCAATAGGATTTGCTTTGCCTGTTGGTGTTAATTCTTGGAGAGCAAAGCTCATCATTCCCCATTTATGTTCTTTAAACTGGGTATCATCTAAATGAATAACAGTCGTATGGAAACTGCTTTCTCCTCAAAGGACATTTTCAAGTAATGCTACTACAAGGGGGAGAAAGTGTCATAAACAGAAGGCTTTTTTCCTTCTAGAGATATGCCTGTGCACAGTAGCATATATTTTTGAAAAGTATCCTGGGTTTTTCCCAGTTTTGTTTTATTTAAATGTTATTAGTCAGAAGGACTTCATTTTTAATTGTTCCATTCCCCATTGTGAGACTATTTTTCTGAAGAAGGATTTGCATGCCTAATTGTGTGTTGTAATTATATGGGTAAAGAAGATGGTGATCTCATTAAGCCTGATGGCTTGTAAATGTTTCTAGTGCCATCGTTTATTATCATTTCACATTAGTGAATATGTTTGTATGAAGTATTTGGAAGTTGGTAGCTGCGGGGAAGTTTGGCATCAGTCTTGCTAGTTCAATGCATGATAGAATAGTGAGTTAACTCATTGGACCATGAATGCAATGATTCTACAAGAGAGCACAGAGTGTTCCTGTGGTTTGCCCTGGAAAGGGAAGCTGCTGACAAGAAATGATTCAGGACAGCTACGAAGTGAAGGAATAATAGAAGCTAGAAGGAAATCAGTATTTTAAATTTGTACACATATTTTTGAATGAGTGTTTTTAGAGGCAAAGTTTAATGAAAGAGTTTGCATGAAGATGTTTTTGAAAATATGGAAATATATGCGCGCGCGCTTTCATATGTATGAATGATATGTGTATTTGGTTCTGGTGGATATATTTATGTGGAAACTGGAAGAAGCATTTTTGTACATTTTGATTGTGCATTATTGTTCAGAGACTGATGAAACTACTAGGCACTGTATGTCAAATTTTGGCATACAGCAACATCTTGTGTAAACGTTAGTCAAATTAGTACTTTGATGTTGATCTTATTAGTCAGTTTAGCTCTGTATAAAAGATGGCTAAGCCTTACTCCCACACTACTATAGTATTTATGAAACATATACATAAAAATACATATATATAAATATATTATATATACACATATATATATTTTTGCTGGTTGCATAGTTCAATTGAGGGAATTGAGACTTATCTTGAAATGGGGCTGGAAAGTGCGGAAATGTTTTGTGCACAAACAAGTGATTGCAGATTTTTTATACCATCGCATCCATTGATCTTAAATATCTCTGCACTTGTGAAGTGTCAGTGGATATTTATGGAAGGTGGGTGGAAGGATGTAGCAAGAAAAAGATAAATGGACCCTGATGCCACGAAGGCCAAACATTGCAGCTAGAATTATATGTACACCATGTGCTACAGTAAAATACTAGAAAAAAACTCATGGGCATGGGTTTTTCACAAGTCTTCTCTCCAGCTACATGTATTATTATCATCATTACGCTTATGTGAGTGCAAGGAGTCAATACGGATAATTGTTTCTTTTTGCATTTATGTTTAGTGAAATATAAATTGTATGTATGTATATAAATATAACAAAAGTCATACGGTGTCAATATTACTATAAGATCCCAATTTTTGCTGTTGTGAAATCATAAAAGACAATTAATTGGATGAATCTTGGGATCTATATATTTATACAAACTCTAAGTGAAGTGGACACTTAGTACTCTTTGGGGTCCGAAAAAACAGCACAAAAGATGCACAAAGCCAGTAAGAAAGCTTACATGGAAGATATATCTTAGGTATGCTTGTGTGAATGTGTGCGTGCTTCAGAATAGTCTGTCAAAGGACATGTCATCATGATGAAACAGGCTTTTCGATGCTAGTAAAACCTTCACTAATCATTAAGGTTGATGAAAATATCTGTGAACATCCTCAAGGTATTATACCACGTTTAATATTTTTCTTGGAGTAGTTCAAAGCTTGCTCCTTTAAAAACTTGTTAGTGTTATTTCTCTGCTCTTAGTATTAACTGACGTGCTTTGCTTATTGTCTTATAAAAGATCGAGAAACAAATGCATCCCAGTAGCATGTTAATGAAATTCCATGAAACATCACAACGAAAACTGTGGGAAGTGGAAATTTTTAATCATTCAAAAGCTGAATGCAACCTTTCTAAATTTGTTGAAAGAAATTATGTTATATATGGCTGCATTCATCCATGAAAATTGGAGCATTGATGTTAAATAAGCTATCTAT
Organism: Pachydiplax longipennis; assembly: GCA_036926295.1. Classification (NCBI taxonomy): domain Eukaryota; kingdom Metazoa; phylum Arthropoda; class Insecta; order Odonata; family Libellulidae; genus Pachydiplax; species Pachydiplax longipennis. The sequence goes on along the minus strand of JAVFKF010000009.1, from coordinate 36,080,192 downwards.
AACCTGATTGTTGTGGTAATCTTTGTTAATGCACCTTGAACCTATTTCTCTTTCTTCTCTATCTCTCTTACTTACCTTCCTGTCATATGTGTTGAGCAAACATGAAATCTGTAGGTCTACTAGGCTGTAAGCCATCATCCTCATTACTGGGATAATGCCAAAGTGGGTGTTATACATAAGAGAACAGCCATTTAGGACCAATGGCTTAATTGCCCTTATTATAGGTAACACTCCTCTGCAAGTGTTTTATGGTGCTTAATGTTGTTCTTAGAGGCTTGTTTTTTGATCCTTTTTCTAAACAGTTTTATGTAGAATTTGTGCAATTTTAGTCAAAATATGCTCATCATTCTGTTAATGAATGGTTGCATATTTCCTTATTGTGCTGATTGCCACTTACAACCAATGGTTGATGTGTGCATTATATAAATATGTCCAGTTTCAATGTGACAAACTCGGAATTTCTGACATCATCTCCCTAGTCATGACTCATTTGCCTTTTTAATTTAAGACCATTTTCTGACCTTCATCTGCTGACTCAAGCATCGCGGGCAGTGTCAGAGGAAGAAGATCAAAACATGGGACATAAATAACCTTTAATTTATTAGAACCCAATTTCTGTACATAATGGTTTCTTCTGAGTGATATTTGCTAGTCATGTATAGGGAGAAACCACTCATACGGATTGGTGGTACATCAAAAATCCCTTTGATTACTAAAGATTGAAGAAAATGTCTAGTTTTAAAATTATTTGTCTAATCAAAAACTAATGCACAAATGCATTACCTAACCACCACAATGACCCTAAAAATCAACTGGTATGTTTTCAGTCAAGGCCCAAAATATTGCTGGATTTAATTAAGATGGCATTTTGTTACTAAATGCCATATTCTTTCCTCTATCTTGTTGTGAATACCTATCTGCATTGTCTTTCAACAAAAAATTGTAGTCTACTATCCTTTAGAGTAGCTTTATATTTGATTTGATGCTGAGATATTATTCATCCAGTAATTGTGTGGCCTTAAATGAAATACGTACTTCAAAATTTAGAACATCTATTTGATATATTTGAAAACATTATCCTCATCAGCTTGAATGGGTCAAGCATCGGTCATTTCCCAAAGAGAGAAGGTCAAACTATTTCAATTTTATTAAATTAAAAACTAATACTTTTTATCCTTTGAAGCTACCTTTTCAGATAGACCGATGCCATAGCAGGCAAACCTGCTATTCAGTCATAATTACTTTCAACCATGTGAAGTTGTTCCTAAATTTTTATGTCCCACTTAGACTTCTACAGATGTAATTCTCATTTTCTTGTCATTTATTGCGATATATATTGACAATATTCTTTCAGGAGGATATGCCACAAAAGTTATCTTTCGTTACCTTAAATAATTTCAAAAACTTGTTAGTCTTGTCATCTCGTAAGACAAGATTATAATTTTAAAAATTCAAGCATGTAAACTTCGGGGTAAAATTTGCATGTGATAAAAAAATCAAAAAGTAACTCTCAAAATCGAAAAAAAAAAATCTCTCCCTTCCCAAATTTCCCTTGTGTCCATTAAAAGAAGCCTTTTTACCCTCTCCCAAAATCTCCAGTTCCTTTTTAACACACAATGGCATAATTGATATTCTAGGAGTAGAATGCGATACAGAGGAAGTAGAGTCATAGGTGATGACCTGGGCTTGTAACCTTGCCGGAATAGGTTCGTCCTACCCATCACCGAGCCACTTAAATCCACTGTTGAATCATTGTGCATGGGGCTCAGTTGCACGGGAATTTCACTCACTTTGGTTTCTTCGACTTCCAAACTCTGTGGGTGAAAAATCCAATTTCCGGACTGCTCTACGATGTGTGACCTATCGCCATTTGAAACTCGAAAACGTTTTAAAAGGTCATGAGCTGTGATTTTTTTCCCGAGCAATCTGCACCAGCAGTGGATTTGTGGACAAAAATTTTAAAATTGAAAAAATATAAATCTGAAATCGTACATTTCTGTCTCCCTTAAGCTAAAAAATGAAAATGGTCGATAAAAAATATGTTCTTCTAGTATGAGTGGGTCTGCTAGTGTATGGATGTAATGCGTGCATGAGTGTATCATTGTCTAACAATCTCTCCCTAATTCCTACTCCTACCTGGGAAATAAGAAGGCTACTCTTCATTATCCCATCAAAAACACCCTCTACTCACAAAATTATATATATATTAAAGTTACGTGCGTACATAAATAAAATGAAAAAAATGTGTAACTGTTGGGTATGAATTAAATATATAAATAAATAAATATATATGAATATATATATCTACATTATACATATAAAATAAGTATAGTGTTACACACACATACATATACATATAGGGAGTACTATTGGGCGTTCTCACAGCAAACCAGAAAAGAAATTATGGAAGATTATTGGTTATTTCATTTTATATTTTATTTCTATCATGTTCAGTGAGAGCAAAATTCACTCTATTCTGGACAACTGATTTGCAAATATTGCGGAATAAAAACTTCAATGTGGTTACTCCAAAACCAAAGACTTGAGTATGTTAGTATTAAAAGAATGATATAAAATTAAAATTTCATCTCTTGAATCTCCATAATTTATGCAAATTTCAAGGCTTTGCAAATATTCCCATGAAAATTAGATCAACCAAGTTGGGAGATTTGGGGTATCCTTTGTGTATGACTTACCCAGTTTGCATTAAAATATTTGCATCTTAAGAAAAGCAGAGTTGTTAGAGGGCTTGTGAATTTTGTTCGCATTTCTGTGAAAAAATTGTTGCAAATTTATGTATGTTTAAATTGACTGAAATTTTCTTGTATTGAATTTATTGCAATAAGATATGATTAATTGAAAATAAAATGCATATATGTATATGATGTGATGATGGTAAATAGAATATATTATACCTTGTGGTTATATAGGCAGGAATTAAATGTACCTACCGAGAGCACTTTTGTGTTATTCCTTAACTAAATACATTCCCTTTTTATTTAGTTTGGACTCAATTCTGACTTTGTTACGATACACTTTTTGTTATTCCTTATACATTGAACACATTCCCATTTTACTTAGTTTGAACTCAGTTCTGACATTGTAATAAAATATATCCATTATCTCACCATCAAAAAGACTTATTTTCTTAATCTCAATCAGAAATTAATAGAGACATCAGCTCATAAAAACCTTACATTTTAGTTCCCCATAGAGCCATAAAATAAATTGAGAAGTTGACCTAAATCTTGGGATTTATAGCATTTTCTGCTAATACTAGTTGAATTGATCTTAATTGAGTAACTGTTTTCTTTTATGTTTTATACTTTGTGTTAAATATATGGATTTCTACAATATCAGTTGAAGTATTTTATTCAAAAGCAATGTTTAAATGTATTCTTTCAATGAATTTTCATCAAATCCCAAGCATTAAGGGTTTACAAAACTAAAACATTTTGATTTTTATTTAGGGATTTCATTCAAGATTTCATCAAAATTTCCTTTCTTACGCACAAAATTTTCCACATTACATTACACAGATATAGAGAAATTAGTATAGCTGAGATCTTTTCAAGAATTCCTCATTCTTTGTGAATATCAATAAAACAGGCTCTTAGCCATGTGGGCAGTGCGTTTAACTGCAGCAAAAGCTGTCCTGAGTTCAATTTCCAGTGGGAGCCTATGTGCAAAATAACCTAAGCTGTTGATGCACTTTCAGCAATTCTACTACTATCAATAAAACTAATAATATTGCCCTTAAAATTCTGTTTGGTACACATTTGAATACCAAACTTACTCATACAATTTTTTTCAATCTAATCTCATAAAGCACTTATATTTTTTCTCATTGAAATATCAACTGCTTTAAAGTAGAACAAATTCATAGACATCTGAGAGTCTCAAAGGAATTAAATACATTCAAGATGAAACATTATCATAACCGTGATAATTTTTACTTAAATTTTTAGTTAAAAGTATATTTAATTTCTATTTCCTTGAAGTTTTATCTCCTTACTTTACCTTCATTCAACTTGACTACATAATTATGAATACGACAGATAAGCATTAATATTTTCACTGCCTAAAATGATTTGAAGGTAATTCTCAAAATAAGATAAATAATATAACTGTGCATTTCATGTATCTTTTGAAAACATGTATAACGTAAAGGATGTGAATTTGTCGTTTTCTTTTCCAAGTTCCCAAAATATAACTTGATCCATACTGGTTTTTTACTAAATCTTCTCTTTAATTCCCTAAGGAAAGATAGTCGATTCAGTAAAAGTATATAGTAATTTATCCATTAACTTAAGCACTGTTATACAAATGGAATGATAGAAATTAAAAAGTTTGAATTCACTGAAGATTGTTTTAAAAGTTCTAGTATGCTTTTTTATATTATTTCATTTATATTTTTATATTACTTATATTCATTTATTTATATTTAGTGCAAATTTAATGGATTTTTTTTTACATAATTGACTTCCTTTCCCTACATCTTGTTACTTTAAAAAAATATATATGGTAAACTGGTAACACTATAAATAGTCATCAGAACATTACTTTCATTACTAGGGTTGACCTTATTGCAAAACAATCTACATGCTTATATGCCTCATTTTCATCTCCAGTCTATTTGTTTCAATTCATTTTCAATAGAAAATTTTTGAGTAACTTGTAATGCATGAATACAGTTTTTTGTATAAACATTGCAGCCTATTTTTTATATAACCCAATTCTATCTTATTTGTTTCCCAGTGACTTTTCAGTTTCCTTACTCATATAACAAATAACTGTAAATTTAAAATCAATATCTATTCTATGTAAATGGTACCATTGCACTAGTAATTCTTAAGCAATTCTATTAGCCTCAGATTGCCTCTAAAGAAATAAATTTTTGGTACCAATGATTTCAATTAGGATGACATTTTCTGAAGCTAAATCACAAAGGTCTCAGTCTAGAAGTGAAGAACCTGCAGCCTTTACATCATTGGCAACCTTTTTCAGCATTAACAGCAGCTTTTTTCATCAATTCCTAGGCAAATGCCCTCATTAAATAATTTGTTTTCTAATCTCACTAATGATGCCTTCATAAGTAAGGGATAGGAGGAGTAAAGAGCAGTGAACAGCTGAAATAAACAAATGGGTTGATTACATTAAGTAGAAGGGTGCATTAAATGACATCAAATTTTAAGGAAAAATTATGAAATTCTGCATTACATGACCTTTCAGATATTACCTATTAACATTCATTCAAATTTTAATTTCATTTAAAGGAGTCACTTTGATTCTTAAGGCCTTACAAGGCTGAAAATTAATTTATTTGATTCAAATGGCACATATATGGAATAGTGTTACCCCTTAAAAAAATTAAAGGTAAAAGATAAACACAACATAGTTCTTTAGAATAGAGCATCATCAATTGTCTTAAATCCTTCATAATTATTATGAATTAGAGTGCAAATCAAAGCTATCTGATGACTAATGTACATTTTTCTTTTTGAGAAAGTAATGGATTGATCTGCTAATATATTGAGATATTGATTTTTAAATTAAATGAAAATACTAATTAGCTTGATTGACCAAAATTTGGTTGCCTACTTCTACATTTGATTGGTCACAAAAGTAGCTGAATTTAGCAGTCAGCCCTGTGATTTTTAGTACATCAATGCAAAGCAGAATAGTCTTTCCAATTCATGGATATGCAGAAAAAGTATGCACGAGAAGCTTGATATTGTATGCTACTTAACATTGACAGCATTGGGCAGGTAACATATTAGGTTTCCTATACATTGTAGATGTTGCTGATCAAAATTGTACATAGGGTTGCATCCCTTGACCCAGTTTCTATTATTTGAATACATTAATGAAAAGTAAAGAGAGTAATAAATCTCTACTGCAATCAAAGCAAGATGTGAAGCTATACAATCTTTCCTTATTATTTAATGAGACCCAAAGGCATTTATATGCCTTGACTCTAGCAATTTCAATGATAAAATAAATCTCTAAGTTCTGTATGGTTTTGATTGCATAGCTTCATTTTCACGAGCAAGTGAATGTGAAAAATTTTCAGTTTTAATATAGGCCACATGTTTTAGATCCCAATGATTTAATTTCTGGTCTTAAATTTTCTCTCTAAAATGAAATATTAAATTAAATTTGAAATGCAATAAATATGGTATCTCATTCATATTTTCTGTGTATGGAAGAAATTTCAATTCCTGCATCAGAACAATAAACAGAAATTTCATCATATGACACAGATTTGCACAAGCACAGTTTCTGCCTTACTTTAACTATCTTAGGTAAATTCTAGTTACCCACCTATCCAGTTACTCCAAGATAAAACGAAAAAGTAAGTATCATAAGTGAAAAAGGAACATTCTGAAATGCAAATGTATTTACTCTATTATACTTAAAATATGGCCAATAAAGAAGCAACTTTTTATCATTCATATTCAGGTATAAAATCAACCTAAATTTGAATCACCTAAACTAGAATCTACTAGCAAAAAATTTATGTTGAGGATTTTAATTTTTCTGTCCAATTTCTATTAATTTCAATATAACATGCTAGCAAAATTCACGATTCTGTGACAAAAACTATATTTGTTTATAAGATTAAACATGATGTGCCAAAATAGACACATAAAGTACCAAGTGGAGCTCTATTATCCTATACAGACATGCTAGGTGTTAGAAGGTTATATGAAAATATATTAGAAGCTGTTTTGCACTTGTTATTATATTTATTTTACTGTGAGGGGTAGCTCTGCCTGGCATTAGCCCTAAGCTGGGAGATAAACCCCTCTGAAACCTACCTAAAATAACATACTTCTCATAATATTTTCATAAAAAAACACATATCACTTAGAAATTTGACAACTCACAAACATAAAATATAATACCTTAAATGCTCTCTTACAATTTAGATCTATTGGACTAAGACAATTGCACTGATTAGTATAATAATACTATGACTAGGAAATGTATGTATGTGTAAGTGTAAATAAACAGAGAGGAATAAGAGTTCACAACTGGGCACCAAAAGAAATAAAGAGACCAAGTAAAAGACCAAAGGAAAAATAGAACATGATACAACATCAGATATTAACTTGGCAAGGAGAAGCTCAGAATAGAGATAGTTGGAAAGCACTTCGGGAGGCCTACATCTGATATCAGATAGCTGATGATAATGAACCACTCTCTCACAAACAAATAATCACTAGATCATTGTCCACCGAAGGCTGTATGCCACCGGTAAATACAGAAATATCATTTCATAAGTATTAAAAACATACTTCATATGCATAATATACCATCCAGGATTAGAACTGAGAATAAGTGTTTACAAAAATAATTCACCCTTAGGGAAAATACTAAAGCAGTTATCAGGTAAGATATTATATGACTCAAAATAAAGCTTCATAAAGTAATATCAAAGAGTATAGTCAATACATAATGAGTACTGATGATATTGCTCAAATTAAGATTAATTACATGGAAAACCATGAATATAGCAGTAACACAATGCATGAGGGATATTATGCCCTATGTAAGTTCAATAAATAGAAATAAAAATATACCTTGGAAGTACAATCAAGTGAATTAATAATTGTTTGTAAAATAATGTATCTAGATATGCTGTCTGTTAGGGAGTGGATAGTTCAAGACTTAATCTCCAGAGAATATGACAATTCCAAAAAGGTGAAGAATTAATGAGATACAAAACCCTTCTAACACTGAGGACAGCATCCTTTTTTGACAAGCTTTAGCATCACTATTTTTGAAAGTACAAATAATCTTGAGCCAAGATGGCAATTAAAGGCAGAGCTAGGCAACATAAGCTTCCCCAGCAGCATAGAAAGCTATCACAACGTTGCACCAACGTTACAATGGGAAGACCAAAACGTTGCCGCAATATTTCCCAAATTACATCAACATTGCATGCGTGTTGTCACAGCATTGAAGTTCCCACCCTAAAAAGTTGCTACAATGTTGTGGTAACACTGCATGCATATTACCACAATATTGCATTGTAACGTTCGAAAAAATTCTCTAGTTTAATTCTCTATTTAAAACGAGAAATATATATTCTTTATCATTTTGTAATGAAGGTAGTGAAAAAAGGCGACTTTAAGAGTATAAAGATTAAGAATTACAGCGACAGATAGCCGTCACAGCAAATTACAGTAAAAATATCCGTCACGATAAATCTTCCAGTGAAATAGATTGTAAATGGTTGTTTAGAAAATTTAATTTTCTTTCAGAAACATACTCTAAATCCGAAGACAGATTGTCTCAATTTAAGACAACGTGTTACTAAGAAGAAGTACACAAAAGTAAATCGTAATTGAAATGATTAAAAAACCACGATTATAACTTCTAATCAAGCGCCACGCACATTCAAAGTCAAATGCCATTACCGCATCGACTGAACGAGCAAGAGCGCAAAGTGTCGAAACAATTGCAAATGGAAATACAATGAAGCGCATGGAGTAAACAAAGGCTTCGAAGACGGAGTATGATCATAATTCACGTAGAAAATGGAAAGGTTGAAGCTCGAACTTGAAAGAAAGAGAAAACAGCTGGCTGAGACAATTGTAAGTTATCAATTTGGATACCCTGCAACCCTTGGAACATATCACATCAGGTATTTTTACGCTGAACATCTCAAAATCTCTCCTCTAAGGGTCCTGAGAAAAAATGCTTCAAAAGGGAAGAATTGGAAGCCAAGCGTGAAGAAGAGTATATGAAAAAATATGGACCAAAGAAAGATGAAAATCTGGCTAAAGCAAATCAGGCTTCATCAGGTACAGAACTTATTGCAAGAAATAGAATCTGCAAAACATCTCGTTAAAAATTTATTTAAACATATGCTTTCATATTAGATGGAGTGGAAGTTACGGACAACTCTGGACCAACTTTACCCAGAAGAGAAGTAATAAGACGTTTTAGAGAGCGTGGTGAGCCCATCACTTTATTTGGTGAAACAGAGTTGGATTCGTTTCGTAGGCTGAGAAAGTTGGAGCTCCTGGAGCCAGAAGTTAACCGGGTATGTGAATCATGAGCACTGAAAGTTTTATCTTTCTAATTAATTAATATTAACTAATTATTATTAACGAAAGATATTCGGTTGGTTTTCGTATTAATCTCGAAAAAGTAGTGCCGTTTCATAAACGAAAATAGGACCCTCAAATTATGCTTGTATAACCATTTCTCTTGCGAAAGTTTTTATTAATCTAGCACGAGCGGTTGTATAAATGTTGATCTTGAAGTTTATTTGTGTTTGTCGATGCAACTATCATTTCTCATTGTAATATCATCATTTACAGGGATTGCGTAATGATTTTCAAGAAGCACTTGAGAGAGTTGATCAAGCATATGTTGATGAGATTCTGTATTCGGCAAATATGACCGGTGGGGCCAGTGGAAATGGAGTTTCTAGTAGTTCATCTGGAGGTGTGTCAGGAGTGGCATCACACGATGCAGAGGGAAGACGGACAAATGATGTAAAGGTCACTGATGATGGGGTCACTTATGACCAAATTCAAGCATGTGCTGAACGTCTGGGTAAAGGTGATCGTGATTTGGATATGAATGTGACGTTACAGTTTCTCACGGTAAGTTATCACTTTAAAGTAAAAATTTATTTTCTCTTTCACTCACATGAGGATAGATATAATTTAATTCATTCGATTCTTTGTTTTCTACTTGAATGATGTCTTCTTAATGCTACCTGGAAAACAGTTTTTGCTGAAGATGTGGGGAAATCAGCTAAACAGCAGGCCTGCTTCAGAAAAGATATCTGTAAAAGGGAAAATGGCATCTGCAACTTACACTCAAACTCAAGTGTACTTGGAGCCACTCTTCAAGAAATTAAAATCTCTCACATTGCCAGAAGATATTTCAGATTCTCTCACAGAAATCCTTCGGCACCTTCTTGATAGAAATTATATCATGGTAAGTTCACGGCATTCCTTTTACAGAGATGTACTATGTAATTAGTATAATCTCCTTCAGTTGGAAAATATGAAGCATACTTTTGCAGTAGAAACTATTCTTTTTCAATTAGAACTCACTTTTGTAGTGTATTGGTTGTAATTGGAGAATGAATGGAAGAAAAATGGAGGGATTATTATCAAATTTGACCTTTTTAAAATAAACTTTTGTTTCATCTGTAAAATTTCCTTTCTAGGCAAATGATGCTTATCTTCAGATGGCTATTGGTAATGCTCCATGGCCCATTGGTGTAACTATGGTTGGTATTCATGCTCGTACTGGTCGTGAAAAAATTTTCTCCAAAAATGTGGCTCATGTGATGAATGATGAGACGCAAAGAAAATATATCCAAGCCTTAAAACGACTCATGACCCGCTGCCAGCAGTATTTTCCTACGGATCCATCTCGTTGTGTAGAATATGCAGCATTTGGACCATCATGAAGAGAGTAAGTACTGGCTATGTTTACGAGGGCATAAGATTTTAAAACATTGATCACTTTTAAAAATTCCTGAGTTATCTACTTTTTGCGCTAAAAAAATCACACTTTTCCTTTTACCCAAGTTTATTTTATATATATCTGCTAAGATTCTTTTTCACTTTAGAAGGATCACTTTCTACCAGCACATTTGTTACCAGCTTACCACTCCATTTTAAGATACTAACCACTGGTAACATTTCATCAAATTTCGATTTTTCACAAACATACCCATCATTAAATTGTGGTAAAAGGATTTTGGCCTCTACTTTTGTTGCTGTATGTCTTCTAATTTACATGAAAGTTCTGATATTTTTTTGTTTTTATGGCAAGTTAAATTTCAAATCCCTCATAAAATTAAATAATTATTTTGCATTGTTTTCAGATGTGGCATCAAGATGTAGCTATTTGTACCTGCGCCAAAGGATTCCTGAACAATCAAAACGATGTTCATGCAATTTTCCTAAGTGCGAGTGGCAATATGAATTGTTTAAATGTAAATATTCCACAGTGATTTGAAGTGCAAATGAAATATCCCATCCTCAAGTCATTATTATTACAACAATAATGAAATTATATATTTGCAGATAATATACCCTTACTGCATGTAAGACATTTAGATTAATATCTGAATAAAGTATCAGTATGACCAACTCAGTGTTTCTCTACATTTTTGAATTCATTGAATTTCAAATTTAAGTTTGGAACCACTCTCATTCAAAAGTTTTATTTAAAATTTTTTGGCTCTACCCATCGATTCCCATTCAAAGATCTTCAAATATATCAGAGGGGAAACCTTATCTTGATCAGTTTCAAAATCTTACACTAAAAATCTACAGTAAATTTGTAAAGGATAAAAAATCTGGGATAATTGCAAGCTCTAATGATATTTTAAAGGTATTTTTAACCTGAAAAGCATTTATAATACAATGGAAAGAGATTAGAATCAATGACAAATTCTGAAAAACCAGAACATTGTCACCTTGCATTATGTATAGGTATAGTTGCATCTACGTGGAGACACATGAAGCCTTTTTTTTGCTTAAATGAAGAAGTTGCTTGTATAACAATATATTACAATGATTTACATGGTTATGGGTGAAGAGAGATACAAATCACTTGATGAATTGAGGAATAATATAAAGGATGTTAAAGAGTATACATAGTAGTACCCCAATGAAAACAGCAGAAAATACTTTATATATATTTTAAAATTTAATTAATTTAAAAATTATTTTAACGTACTATGAAAATCATCATAAGTGCAGATCGGGAATATCTAGTAGAGAGAAAGGGAAAAGGCACTCATTCAAAATGCTGGCAGAAACTACTTTGTATTATAAAAACTATAACAAAAATTTCAATTCATTTGAGTTTATTAAGTCCAAGGCCGATATTTGGTTGCTCAAAAATTGTCAAGGTTTTCTTTATCAGCCAAATTTAAGGAATCTTAATACAACAAAAGATAAAATTGAATTAGTGTTAGAAGAATTGGGTTGGGTTACCTTAATAGTGAGATGCCTAGAAGTAGAGCAGACTGAAGGGACAGTTAAAACCTCTCCTTTATAAACTTAGCTAAATGACCACAAATTAAGATTCCACAGGATTCATTCAGATTATTCAAGAGTCATTTCTCTGAATTCCTCTTTATATTCTCTTATTTTTGTAAATGATCAAATCAATGAGACCATTACAAGCAATTAGAAAAATAGACCAATTGGCTGCATAATAACCATAGTCATTCAACTGACTGCTGAGCACATAGAGCTCTGCATTACCACCATTTCATTTTTTGATATAATTAATATTAAAGGATTTTGATTTACACAGAAAATAAATTCAATATTTTCCATAAAATTTCCTGCTGGAAGTTTTTTCTACAAAAATAATCGACAGTAGCAAGACATTTTTCCTTGCATTCACTTGAAAACTCTTGGAATTCTCATATATTTTCCCTAGACATTCAAAAATAATAATAATAAAAAATAGTGCACAGTGGATGAAATGAGGCAAAAATTGATGCCAGGAAAGACTATTTCTTGAAAGATAGACCCAAATACATTGGTTCAAAGAAAAATTGCAACAAATTTTCTTGGCAATATCACTCTTATTTTTCCTTTGATTATGGCCTTTTTAACCTCGATGAAATCACACTATGCTGTCAGGAAGTAATTTTACTTTATGCTCAATCTCTTCCTAATCAATTTCTGTCAACTTCATTTTCTACAGGAGTTGCAACGTTGCATGCCATTCCAATTCCAGGAATAAATAGGGCCGAAAGAATTGCATGGTCTCTTCATAAAGTTGGATGAAGATTAGAGGGCTAAGTTCTGAGTACACAATTGCTAATAACATTATTCTGATAATTAATAATCATGGGAGAAATAGATGGTGGCCTTCCCTTGCCTTCTTGGAAGATGAAAGGTAATATTTTGCAAAACTGTAAATCAATCTGTAAATATTTATAGTATAAGAAAATATCACATGAATTAATGAAAAGTGAAGCAATGAAAAGAACAACATCGAGAATGGGAATTAAAATAGTAGTTTAGACATCATCTGTAGCTCTGCTTCAGTAGATAATATTTTTTAATTCTAATCTGAATATTGTTGGAGCAACTGTTACTATTTCCTCAGAAATAAAGAATCTTTTCTAAAAGTTCAACATATACAAACAACCTACCATCATTTATGAATATTTAATATTTTTGTAGTATATATATTTAATCAAGGCATATAGATTGGTCATTTAATAATGAAATAAGTATGGCCAGCTATTAATAATAAGAATAAAACAGTTTTTGGCAAGATTGAGACAAAGCTTTCTACCTTTGGAATTTCAACTTTGTGAAAAGCAATGGTATACATGAAAAAAGCAGTGCTCAATTTTTCACAATTTAATTATGACGACCAATTTCAAAAACCAGAGTAGCATAATCAACACATGATGATGCAATTCCAGTAGCTATTAACATAATTAGGTGTTGATTCACCAGGGAAATGGGATTCCTTATCATTGAGCACAACAAAACATAGCTGCAATTCAATGGCTTGTTCTAAACCAATACCGTACTAATCAAGTACCATATAAATTAAGGGTTAAGAGTACTTTAAAATAAGTAAAAATATTTCTACTCCAAAACCCATATCCACCTGAGGAACTTAAAAGAAAGAAAATACAGAACATTATGTTCTCATCCCAATTGGTGTACACGTCCAAAGGTAACCTAACTCTTTACCAATGCTTTAGTTTATGACTCACTAGTTTAATTAGAAAGTCACATATCTTGAATTCAATTTCAATTCAAAAGCAAAATCTAAATCTTAAGCAGGATAACATTATAACCTAACCATAACATTATGATATAATAATTGCATAATGCTAGTTACCTTACATAATGTTTTAGAAGAATGGTCTGCTTTTTGCCCAATAAGAGCATCTTGGTCACTTACATAGTTAAAATTCCATAACATCACAGAAAAAAATGAATAGAAAAGTACTTTTTCATCTTACTTATAGTTTTTCATTTGTTCCCAAATGGATTTCCAAATAACATCGCCTGATACTATTTAATCAGTTTCCAAATGAGCAAAATTGGCCTAAACAAGGAATGTGTTAAGGTGACTTAGATCGAGGTGGTGTGCACCCAGGAAATATCCCAAGGAAGAATAGACATGAAAAAAGTCCAACGGGGTCGGGATTCGAACCTGGGTCTACCAATTGCCGGTTGGGTGCTCTGACCTTTGAGCTATCTTGCTGGAACATTTTCTCATGCTGTTCGGGAGACCTTAAGTTTTTACAAACAAGGTATGGATTAAGGCAACTTAGCACGAGATGGCATGCAAACAAACCCTGCACTGTCAATCTTCTAAATTCAATATATTTAAAACTTAAGTTAGCAAACCAAAGGAAACACCCCATAAGCTTCGTATCTAGCTTTCTGCATAAGACAAGACTGATAGGGAGATTTTCACTCTATCCAAAGAGCTAAAATCAGCTCTCAAGGTTGGATGCAGATTGTTCTGCTTTGCCATTTCACATCTTACAAATTAAGTCATCAAAAGCATGAGAGTCAAAAAGAAACCCTTAGTGTAAAGCAGAAGAGAGAGAATGGCAATACAGATCATGTAAAAGCATTTTTTCTATCAATTGAGAGGGAAATTGAATTAAAGTGGGCAGTAGTGAATCTGGGGACAGGAAAAATTCATGTCTTCATCAGGAGAAAGACTTTCTCAAGCTGTATTTTTACCATGTGGTAGGGACCAACATAAGGAGAAAATTGCTTTTTAAGTGAGAGCATCTTAAATGGGTTTTACTGTAATTCAAATTTTCTAGTCAATGACACCAGACCAGGTTTTCTCTAAAACTTACAATCCTTACAATATATAAGATACCACGCTTGCACTTGGCATACACACAGAAAGAGGGAATCCTTTTATTAACATTCATGAAGAATAAGCAAAAATAGTGTTTATTATCACACATATATTCTTTAAATGTAATTATGCACGTACAATATCAACCATGCATGTTACATAGATTTGGCAAAAGAAAGGGCTCTCTACATAAGCTTTATTCAAACACAGTAAATTCTGGAAAAAAATTAAAAAAGTAAACCATTTTTAAATATAAATTCAATTCCGATGTTTAGGAATATAAATAAAAGTTTCACTAAGTTTTTTTGATCTTGTAATGACATGGTAAGCAAATAAGGTTCTTTAGAAATTTTAAGAAACACCACATGTAATTCACAACCCAACTGACCTGAAAAATCAGGAAAGATAACCAGCTACAGATGCAGAAACGCATACATTGGATCAAAACAAATTTAAAATTCAGGTAAAACTTTTTGAAAAATATCTATGAAACACAACTGAAGGCTCTGATCAAAAACTAAATGGATCTTAAAATATGGAATCAAAAAAATAAAAATAGATAGCATCTGATAATTTTCATAAAGGGACAACTATAAAGAGAAAGAACAGTCTATCAAAGATACCTAACAGAGTTAAACCCTCAGATTTTCCACAGCCAATGAGTGAAAATAAGACTTCCTGAGCACCAGAGAGTTGGAATATTCTTGCGGTAAAATAACTATTTTGTACTTAAAAATAAATTACTTGTAAATGTCTAAACTTCTTTTTTCTTCTACATCACATTCCTTCACTTTCCATTCTCTTCTGAAACAAAAGAAATTGAAAGTAAATAAAACATTCTGTACAATTCAGTTATAATTAAGAGGAATTAAATGCAATCCAAGCAGTTTTAAATGGAATTATAACCCAAGCTGAAATCTACATTGAAACTATTACACTTAAAAGCATGAAGAATTTTGTCAATTATTCATTACCACAAAGTGAAAAGCTCTAAAAGGGGCATACACTTGGTAAAGAAACTAGATTCAGCTAACAATGTTATATTGCATCCAGAGGAATATGGTAGAATCAGGAGAGTAAAAGAAGAGGGTTAGATATCACAAGCCGATGCTAGTATAAGATAGGATGACTGTTTAGGATCTTATGAAAGTTGTCAATTAAACAAACTGTAAGTCAAGTGAAAAGCAGCCCCAAACATAATGGATAATTTGGTAAAACAGAGGGTTACAGAAATGATGAGTGGAAAACACTCAAAGAAGAAAAATTAATCAAATAGGTTTCATTTACAATATTACTGAAAGTAATCATGAGTTTTTGAAAATTCAATTGAGAAACCACATTTCCTTGGTAAAAAGTCACAAATTTAAAATCAAGAGAGGGGACAAAGAATGGATATAACAATGTATTCTTTCCTTAATAAAGTATTTTGGAATGGAATAAATTATTGGGATCACTCTTAAAGCCCTTGCGTGAAAATACTGAATCTTTTAAAATATATGCTTCAGTATATTCATGCTAGAGACTGTAGGGATATAGATACGCTTATTGGGGCTTTTTTGCTGTAGTTATGATGTTTTTGGAGGAAGAAAGCCTAGGAAAATTCAAAAAGGCTTAATTTTGATATTGTTGTTCCCCAAAAGGGGAACTGAACTTGAAAATAATAATATTTTTATTTGCCCGAAGATCAATAAAAACACCAAGAGGTTTTAAATGATATAAGGCACGTCAAAAATACAACAGAAATTCAGAATGCTGAATTCTGTGTACAAAATTTAAAAAGAAAACTTTGTAGTATAATAATTAAGTTACATGCATAAATATGGTCACTTAACTTACAATAAATGCATTAAAGAAGAAACTATGTAACCAATAAACATCATAATAAATTATCTGAAATAATTTAATGAAGGCATTATATGCTCCATGTGAGAGACATGTTTTCTCACCTTTATAAAAGCATAGAAGGCTGAGGAGCATATTTTCTCCAACGCTACTTCTCTGAATGGTTGATACTCTCAGTTACAGCATTTTTTCCATCTGCATCATTGTTATCTTGCTTTAATTCCTCCAACTTCCTAAAATTTACAAAAATATTCTGATTATAGAAAGGAGTACAGAGGACAATTTTTTTCTTGCAACAAAAAATGTTACAGTAATGCAAGAAGAAAAATATGTTGAAGTCAACCTCTATGATTCACAAATAATGACGGGTACGATATGGGTTAAAGGCAAAAAATTGACTTACCAAAGCATCTTATGCTATGCTACTGTACAGAGATATAAATTTACTAACACACAAAGGGAAAGTAAGAAAATTTTACAGAACCTGGACATTGTAATTTTGAGAGAACCTCTATGATTAGCATATGCTACAGAGGATTAAATTTTGCGGAAATGTACAATAGATAACAGGAAATCATAAATATAGAATCAAAAATTCAATTTTAGCATTGACTGTGATACAATCATACATGAAAAATTATCCACTAAACAGTACTCTTTACACACAAGAATTTTCTAAAAAAGGTAGAGGAAAACTATTTAAAGACAAAGAATTCTACCACCATTTACCTTCATTCTCCTTAGGACTCTCATAAGAAAATAGGTATTTTTAAGTTCAAACCCTAAGAACAGATTAACTGGCCAAAAATTAATTTTAGCTATTCTCAAACACCAATTATTGGTAACTTTTATATGAACATTTTCATGAACCATTTCTAGTATATAACAATGCTATAGTGCAATAAGTTTCATAACATTTTATAATGAAATGATTTACCTTGAAACTTTTTGAATATATGTTAAAAACACCGCAAAGGGATAAAGGAATTCTTACTGGGAAAAAAAACAAAGAAAGAGGATGTGAGTGACATAAAACACTTTAGCATATTTTAGGCTTTGAATCCTGTAAGTAGCATTTGCTTATTTTGTTAGCGTTTACTTCTGAATCTAGCAACAACAAAACTTAACACGCTTAAATACACTAAGGATTAAATTCCAAAATGGGAAAACATCAGTTGCTAAAGAAATACTTAGCAGCATTGTTTATATGAATTTAATTATCTGGAGGAATTAAAAATATTCCTAACCTTGTAACTTCACTATCTTTAGGCACACTGACACTGTCAGGGATTACGGCTCCTCCAACTATCGTCAAACTAGACATAGGAGATGCCTCTGGACTTGGTAAAACAGCCATTTCTGGGGGACATTCATAAATCTGAGGAGAAAAACAAATCCAACATTTTTATACGTCTCCAAATTTAGTCGGTGGTATCCACTTCACAATAAAATTCATTCAATACAAATGATCAAAAAGAAATTTCATAAAAATGAAAATAGACAAAGATGGTGACTGATAACTCATTTTGCCTATGATCAGAAAATTAAAATCAACACTCATCACAAGGGAATCCTCTCTTAAGTAATTTGAAGTATCATTTACTTAAGTTAACAAACAGAAGTAGACGACTGGTTTATGTTGCAACTATCAACTAGAATTAAATAAAACCCATAAACATTACAAATTTGAACATATTAGGTTTTCAAATCTCTGTGTTCCACCAAAGAAGACTGAATAACCAAATTATGAGAAATATTTTTTATGAATTGTAATCTCTAACATGATCATGAAACTTTATTTTCTTAAAATATGAAAGTAATTTCACTTTGCAGAAGGTTGTATTCATATTTATCAAAAACTGATATTTGCCTCAAATGAATCATTCTTAATAAAGCTGGACAAAATTTGAAAATTTAAGATTCTATAATCAAATAAATAGCCAATAAATCATAGAGTAATTTATCCCTCCCTGTATAATTAAAAATTAATAGTTGAATAAAATCAGGTGGTATCTGTAGAGACTGAAATATATTTGGTCAAAGCACAAGAGTGATTCAAAATTATTTACTAAAATTTGATTATGTTATAAAAGAGGTATTCAATACTAGTACGAATTTCTTGCATATTGCAAGCTAACAGGTGATAAATTTCCACTGATTCCCAATTTAAAAGGTGTCCCCAGTGAGCTAATGTAGCACAAAAGAATTTCCATTACCCTACCCTATAAGCTAATCTAAATCTAAAGGACCCTAACTTGGAAATCAATCAAGTCCATCTTGTATTACCAGTGTAATTCAAGATGGACTCTGGATGGAAGAGCAGTATTAAAAATAATCCTGTATGGCCAATCTTACCTTCATTGATACCTTTAAAAATGTCATAATCATTACTCCAAAAAGGCCCTCAAGGTTTCTAATATGATAACAGAGTGCCAAAAACCTCTCATAACCTGCATGGGTCCCAAGCAAATCATAATAATCAGTGAAACTTCACACTTCTCAGTTTGTGCATTCCCTGTTCTTTATACATTCCTGTGGAAGATCAGTTCTAACAAACTGGAGTTGAGCCCAGAGATACCCAGATCAAAATCTCAATTATTCTGGTGGAGTTTATATGTAATAAAAAATTCTAGTCAGTAACACTTGTAATTTATGGCTAGAATTTGTATCTTATACATCTACATCCTGAGAAAGGCCTATACAGAATACATATGAGAACCATAATGTAGAAAATAAAAACAGCATGCATACGGTTTATAATATTTATAGAGAAGAAAGCAGAGTATTTTTAGACCTTGAGAAATATGTTAATGAATTATTTTAGAAATATAACGGAAATTCTTTACATAAGAATGATTCTATTATATAAATTATTCTTAAAATCAAGTAAAATGTACTGGCATGACTTCTTGCATAAGAATTATTTTTCTTATTCCCTTAGCAACACAATGAGTTTTTTCCTGGCATGCTTACATTTACTGTTGTTCTGCTTACATTGTCTGTTGTCTGAAACACACAAGATCATATTGCAAAACCCTCTACAGTAAAATTGTACAAAATGGTACATCACTTACACTCAAAACAATAGTTGGAAAAACATTTAGAAAGTAAGAGATATACAGAAGAACTTGATGGAATAAATCTTTAAAATGCGATATAGTTCTGATTGATTCCATTTCTTTCAGACCTTTAATACCTAAGATAAAATTACATTCAAGGTTTAAGATAGAAAATTTAATAATAATGGTTAAATTCTGTTATCATAAAAAAGAGGTCTCCAGATATTATACACTAATAATTCATTCCTCAAACAAATTCAACTTAAGCCCAGAAAAGTTTATCAAGAACTTATTCAATTTTACAGATGAATTTGTTTGTAAAATGAAAAAAAAAGCTAGCATGCATCATTGCTAGTCTAACACTTAAATAAAAGAGGAGAAAAGCAAGAGCAAAGTAATACAGTTATTAAGTAAAGCAACACAAAGATAGAAAGAAAACTATACATAAGAAATTGACAAAAAGAATCTGGTACAAAGAAATCAAATGCAAGGGATATGTAAGATAGTAGAAAATAATAAATGAATGTCAATATATTCATATCTGATGTTTCAATGTTGTTTACTAACAGTATAGTTCTATATCTGCCTATATTCTCCTATTTTCAGCCTGTTGAGATACACTGAAAACTTTTTAGCCTATGTTAATTTCTGCAATTTAGTAAAATTTCAATTAAATTAAATATATTTGCACACCTATTATCTTTTATTAAACAAAACCAAACTTAATACTAGATTACTGCCACTCTAAACTAATGCTTATAGTTCCAATGTTTCATGAATAAGGAGAAATTAACTGTTAAGGAGAAAATAGAATGTACACAGAAATGAGCCTTCACAGATTATAAGCTTACAAATCTTAGAATAACACATGAATATAACCAGAGGAGACCTGATTACTATCAAGCTTGATTCTACATTGTCATATTTTCCCAATACGAAGATAATTAGCTATAATTATTTACAAATGACTAGCCTAATTTGTAAAGTGTAAATAGATGACATATGAAGAATGTAAATTTTTTTAAAATAAAGTACAAGGAAAAACAGAAGTGAAAAATTTAATGACCGATACATCCACATAGGTCTCCCACTTTCTGGAAAGGTACTTTAAACACTAAAGTATGATGACTACAATACCTGTCCACTAAGTGGAACAAGGGTTTGAGTTCCAGTCATGCTGACAATTCTCAATTCTTTGGTTTACAGCTCACGGTTATCCATAGTAAGTTGAAATCACTTTCCCTTATCCTTCTTAAAGAAAATATTAAATATTCTTTCAACTATTGGGTGAAATTATATTTGCTGAAATTTTCAGAGGCAAACGAGGATGATAAATTTAAGAAATACTTTGTAGAAAACAAAATCAATTCTTAATAGGAGACACTGGGATTTTCAGTGTTATGTAGGCAAGACTGCAATATTTTGCCAACATGGACTTCAGCTTCTTCAGGTAGAAGTAAGACTATCTTCTTTACTTTCAGTACATGAACATCCTTCCTTTTTACTCAAGTCAGTTGGGAACTTTCACTTGTAAACCATAGGTTGTTTGGTTGCAACAGTCATTTCCACACGTAGAATGAAACTGTGGGAAGATATTTGATCATGAACTGTCAGCAATCAAGTGACTTTGGCAAAGAACTCCGCTCCACTCTACAAGGAACCAAGATATTTCTGGCAGGTAACACAGGAATCAATCAGAATCACTAAGCAGCTGAATCATTTCAACCAAAAGAATACATATCCTCTACACAAAATGACTGCTGCAACCAATCAAACAATGACTGAAAAATGAAAGGGCCTTAAGGACATGAGTGGAAAGGAATGAAAGGGAGGGGAGTATATGTACTGGATGCAAGGAAGAAAGACTCCTTCTAAATGAAGAAACTGACATAAAGAAAGGAAGCATTTGGGTCAAGAGAAGTCATCACAAAGCTTAAAATCAAATCTTGGAACTCTAACTTCTGATATTTATGTGATAATTACCATTCATTGAAACAATTGTCTTCAATTTAAACACTTTAGAAAAGCTCTACTATGACCTGAAATGATTAAATTCTCTTAATTAAAAGTAAATGTTTATGCTTTTCTAAATTATCATATTATATTTCTTCAAATAGGTAAGAGCAACAATGAATTAATAGAAAAGCTTATTTTTTTAATGATGCATGTTGGGCAAAATGACGAGACATCTGGTAAAAATTACTTTATCAGAATTTTAAAATTTTTGTTACCCAACATAAAATGATTATTAAGGAGCAAGTAATTGGATATTTGAAGGAAATTCATACGCTAAAACAATTATGAATGTGAGTGTATGTTGCTAACATCAGATGAACCTGATAATAAAAGCAAATGAAAAATACTGATGTAACTGGGACTCAAACCCAGGTTTTCCACTTACTAGACATGTTTTCTAACCACTGAACAAATGTTGTAACCACATGATTCAATTCCTGCTTCAAATCCTAGTCATATAACATTTTTGCTTCAATTTACCCTTTGTAGTTAAGGCACACATACATGCTAAGTAAATACCTCTGTCCTGATATTTGTGAATTAATATAATAATGAAATGCTAAAAATTAGTTACTTTAAAAATCTCATAAGAAAGAAATAATAAACAAAGTTGCAAAATACCATTAATGATAAACTATAGACAAAATTATGGGTTAAATCATGCCCCTTTAATTTATTAAGCTTGCAATCAATGAGCAGTTAAATGTTTATCTTTTCAGAAATCAAGGAAAGGACTTAAGGTGACTTCACACAATAAGGCATGCACTTAAGGAAACCCAAAGGATAAACTGTCTCGAAAAAAGTTAGACAAGATCGGAATTTGAACCCAAATCTTCCACTTCCTAGGAAACTGCTCTAAACATTAGAATAATCCTGCAAATTCTCCTATGCAGTTATTTTGGAACACTTCAATACCAAAATATAGAAGTAGTAATTTTTACAATGGTGTGATAGAAATGTTATCATACAAGAGGGCCTGATTCTGACTTGACCTGATTCTTCATATCATTACATTTTACTCCCAATTGTAAAGAAAAAGGTAAAGGATCATGAGAAAAACAAGAGAAAATTGATATACAAATTCTGACATAGTATATGAAGATAATGATCCCAATTTTGAATTACTGTCAGTTAATAATCCATTTAAATTATATTAAAGTGACAGCTACGCTCTACAAAGAAGATGAAGGCTAACACAATAATGATGAAGTTGTTATTCACATCAATGTAATATACATACAAGTAAGCAAGAACAGAAAGTGAAGATGTTAGCAAGATCTATTTGGCAACACAGGTTCCCTTGCCTTGTCTAGAGGGACCTCATCCACGAATCCATCCTTAAATTCCACAACAGGCCCCACAGTGCCAGATAAGTCCAACACCTTCACAGCCACCCATTTGGGATTGTCTTCAGGACTCAGCGTAAAGTAATCTCCACCTATTTGGATCTTATCAATACCCAAAGGCTTTGGTGTTTCCTGTAATGGTTTAAGGTGAAATATTGGGATGGCAGAAGTTTCTGAGAGAGTGCAGTTAATGACAATAGGTTGAATGGTTACTAAATTAAAAGTTTAGCAAGTTCATGAAAATGGAGAGGTGAGGTAGTAAATAGTGAGAGGTTAGTGAAAAGCAATGCATTAGATTTGGAGAGTAAAATTTGTTTTTCCACACCAAAGAATATTTACAATAAGCATGAAGAGTTTCTTTAAGTATCCGTAGAGAATACTAAACCTACTATACGTTAAATAACAGTCTTGACTAATGTTTACGAGCATTTCTTATGAATGACTGGAAAAGATAAAATGTAATTTTAAAAATCTTGAGTGATTGTTATTCTTTAAATCTATTACAAATTAAAGAAAGAATTTGCTAACTCTCAATTTACGCTTAGATCTTGAACAAATGAAGATGAAGCTTTGTAGTGCTATTTAGGAAAATAAAACAGATAAGCATACTGAAATTTAAAAAACAAAGCCTCAGGCAATGCTCAAATACAATATTTCAAACATTTATTATTGCAAAAGAAAGGCTCAAAGCAAAGGGTGAGTCAAAATGCCTAGAATGAAAGAATGTTAGACCTGGTAATAACGTTCAACCACTTGTTGGACACGGGCTGCAGCATCCTTGTCACCATCCACTGAAGATCTCAAGATATCTTTAGCAAGAGCTGATGTGGATTCATCTTCTGCATCTTCGAAATGTAGCTCATCTTGCACATCTATCGATTGATAAATAAATAATTCCATATAAAAGACAAATAGATGAGGCAAAGATATCAAACAAACTTGCATAAAAATGAAACAAAAACTTTTTATCACCATGGTTATCTACAAATAAATAATAAGTCACATTTAATGCTCATGACCAGCATCAGTATATGGTACTGACCCAGATTTAGAGCAGCTACTACAATGTACAGACATCTACACTTAAAAGTGAAATTCACAGAACTGAGTTTATTTGCAGTGCATAGTACTTAAATTTCAACTGTATACTAAGGAAAGGTTTAAAGCCAGATATTGAATGCATGCAAAAAGGCAAGAACCAATTTGCTTTGGATTTCTTGGAAAATATTACTGGCTTACAGGATGTGCTTTGTCTTAAAATACTGGATGTCCTGGTAGTCAAAATTAAAAGTTGAAATTTCCACTGATTTAAAACTTCTGATTTAAAGTAATATACTCTATTACATTCTGTACTTTTTACCTTCTCTAGCTTCAACTTCCACTGAGTAACTTCCATATTTGTTTCTATTTTGTAGAAATAATAAATTGCATGATATATTTTATGCTTCATTTTTGACAGAGGAGCATTCCAGTAAAATAGGGTTCAGATCTGACATATAAGGTTACAATTCATCCATTGTGTACATACATTAAAAAGATAAAACATTTATGATCACAAATGAACAACAAGCTGCTATACCATGACATTATTTGATCAAGGAGAAGCAATGTTTTCTTTCATTTCAACTGGATATAAATTATACAACTCCAGACTTTGAGATAAGCTCCGTAAAGATGATTCCTATCTACTCCCTAAGTTGATGCATTTTCATTACTGAAAGAGTTAAAGTAGTAAACTTGGTAATATAGATTGTTATTATCATTATTAACATAGTATTTCTAGCTCACTTTTTGGGCAACATTTTCAAATCTGGTATGATATTTGAATGTTAACATTTCATGCTGCAATATTCTTTATAGTAAATTAAGCAATATGCAATATTTTGCAAATTTCACCATATAGATGGATGAAAAGTAACAAATTTCCTTGATATCAACATATCGATAAATGACAGCAAATCAACATTCAAAATATTCCAAAAGCCTGAGTACACATATTAGATAATCCTTAATTATTCTCTTTGCCATTGCTCTCAAAAGCATGCAGCTTTACATTCTATGTTCCATTGCCTAATAGCAATTTCCTTCTCCCAAGATGAATCCACTAAGGAATTGAATACAATATGATAAAATACATAGCTAAGTCATTAATTAAGGAAGAAAAGAAAGTAGTAAGTTTGGTTTATTAGGTAAAAAAACAAGGAAAGAGTTTAAAGATAAAATGACAGTAGAGGGGAGAAATGGATCAGATTTAGAAGGGGGATTGTTTGCTAAAGGAAATACAGTCATTCCCTTACATACACTACAGTCACTTGTCTTACATACAGGTTATGCCCTTATATTTGCAAATTGAATGCTTGTATGTCAAATTGATTGTAAGCCAGAGATATGTTGTGAAGTGTATCATAAGCAACTCAAAGAAGAGGGTTGATTTTGGACATTACCCATAAGAACTGGAGATGTCACATTCATTACTAAATTTGTCCATCATTGCATTTTAAGATTCTACTGTAACAGCTCATTTAAGTATTCTTAGTGATTTTATCAACTAATTTACTGGTATTTTTTTCTAAAAGAAATTTACCGTAAAACACAAGACCTCCAAAATTATACAATTAGGAGTGCTTCAGAGCCTGGAATTTTAAGTAATTTGGAATTCAGATCGTAGGGTTTGTTTACAAATGTAGACATTTTTAATGAAAATAGTGATTTAAATATTTCTACAAAAATTTTAAGCTTTTTTATAGCTAAATTTTGACCATTTTCCTTTGTTATCTCATCAAAATTGTCTTGATTGCAATGTAGAGCCTACCATAATTACCTCTTTGTAACATATCTACTTTCTGACAACAAGGCAAAAGCACAAAAGTATCCTTAAGGACAGTGGGATCACAATTTTTATTTATATGGAAAATAATTGCAAAATTATCCAGATAAAATCTGCAAAGAAATAGCGAGCAAGAAAGGATTCCCTAAGGCTAACTTTTACCATACCTTGACCGAAACTATCAGCAACTTATCTCAGGCTTGTCTAATCTATATGATCAATGTATATCAAGTTCAAAAGGTTTCGAAATGTTTTCTTTATTTAGCTGAGGAATTTCAGAAATACTGCTGATGGTTTCTGATTTTTTTAGAAAAAAAAATGAATGCTGGGCAAAGGTCTCAGCAAAAGGTCCAGACACTAGACATAGAAAGGTCAAGGTTTAACCTTTTACAGACCAATCAAAGTCAATACTGGATACAGATCCCCGCTTCTTTCTCTGTCTCTGAAATTACGAAGATTTTGTTTTCCTGTCCCTTTGCATATTTTTTCAGCTTTACTGTTCAAGTGGCCTTCAAATGAAAAATTGTATAAAGACCTCTGTAGTAACTAGAATGCAGGATATAACCACATCACAGAAAGAAAGGGAACAAGATAAATCTAGTAAGAAAACTTTTTATACCGATTAATTCCCATTGTCATCAAAGATTATCACCTACTTACAATTTGTATTCAAAGTCAATCAAAAGACATTTATTTTTAAAGTGGGTGTAATAAGCCCTTTATTACTAATATCTTGTGAGACCACTGTAAAATAATTTTTCAAATTCCAGAGATTCCAGCTGCAACTTACGCAGTTCAAATATGATAACAACTCAATCAAATAGTTAAAAACTCATAAGGTATCCAGAGATTAATGTAAGGAGTTGTAGGAGTAAGTACAGTAATGGCAATAATCACCCCTTAAAATAGCAGCAGAAAATAGTTGATGTTCTAATGTAAGTATGATTTGATAAAACTAATATCTTCTAGGGCAATTAAATAATGAACAACTAAAATTGAATTGACAACAAACTTTGACAACTATAAGTTAAACAATAATTCAAAGCCAGAGCATTCTCAGGACTAAAATATAATAGACTAACAATTGAAACATAATATTTGAGCATCACAATGATATTAGGGAAAACGTGACTGAAGGAACAACAACTGTATATACATGACATATATGAGGGCAAGGTGAAAATTTCTAGGCCTGACAAAGGAATGGTGTTCCAATCAGCGAAAATCTATGATTCCTGCATGGATGCAGGTGTAATTAGGTTGTAAGACAATGTCAAATTATTCTCTTAATTAGTTTGTTTACATGTATTGTTGCAATAGACGTCTTTCGTGTATTCATTAAAATAGATAAACTTGAATATCGTGCGGTCATAAAATTCTATGTTTTGGATGGGTTAATCCCCAAGGAAATTCATCCAAAGTTGATAAAAGTGTAGGGAGGCTCTGCTCCTTCAATGTCAACCATTAAAAAGTGGATAGCTGAATTTAAACGTGGTCGCACATCCCTCAAAGATGACCCATGAAGGACTGCCAAAAATTGAAACATCAACGGAAACCATCAAATAGGTGCATGATATCATGTTGGAGGATAGGCGAAAGAAGGTGAGTGAAATAACTGAGGGATGTCCAAAGAAAGGGTGCAAAACATCTTGCACAAAGAATTAAGGATGCGAAAGCTCTGCTGCATTTGTTGAATGCCAATCAAAACCAAATGCACAAACAATTTTCGCAGCAATGTTTGGACCAATTCAAGAGGGAAACAACTTATCTGATTTGTCACCATGGATGAGACATGGGTCCACCACTACAAGCCAGAAACGAAACAGCAGATTAAGTAGGGGGTTGAAGCCCACAAGAAGTGGGTTCAGCGCCAAAGAAAGTGAAGTCGATCATATCTGCCGGAAAGGTCATGGCCAATGTGATTTGGAATGGGAAAGGGATCCTGTTAATTGATTACCTTGAAAAAGGCAGAACAATTACAGGTGAATATTACTCCAACCTTCTTCACAAGCTGGATGCCAAAATTCGCAAGAAGAGGCCTGGCTTGAAGAAGAAAAAATCATCTTTCACCAGGACTACGCACCTGCTCACAAAGGTGTGTTGGCCATGGGAAAACTATGGGATTTAGGGGGCGATTTACTAGGCCATCCCACCTAGTCTCCTGATATAGCATCCTCAGACTTCTATCTGTTCCCAAACTTGAAGAAATTTGTTTCTGGGAAGTGTCTTGCATCCAATGAAGAAGTTGAGAGGGCCATAGATGGATATTTTCCAGACTTTCACTTCCGGGAAGGAATACTGATGTTGGAGAATCTCTGGACCAAGTGTGTTGAAGTCAAGGGAGATTATTTAGAAAAATAAAATCATTTCAAACTGAAAGTCACAGTCACTCATTGTAAGGCTGAGAACTTTTCACCTTATCCTCATACAGCGGATGTCCATTATAATGAGAGCTGACAAAAATTGGAAAGTACATATTATAGCAGATTTCTAATACTGAATGTCCCTCCTCTTGAATCCAAGGGCAGCAAGTTCAGCAGAATGGAAATTTAGAGTTTTTAATTCTTAAAAATGCTTCAGAATTTGTAAAAAAAGTATCTTTGCACCAAAAATATTATTTCATTAATTTATAATCCATAACCAAAGTGTAGAAGTACCAAGGGACAAGTGAAACTCATGAGAATTATCTTATCAAAGCTCCCTGAAGCATTTTTGCTGAAGAAGGGTGAGGTGAGTTGTGGGAAAGAAATACATGAATTAGGCGATGATAATTTTTGTATTTAATTTTTATTCTGCTCTTTGAAGAGATAAGATGCTTCAGATTATCGTTTTCTTGTTGGACTTTGTCTCCCACGTCAATTGTAAATTTCAAGATATGCCTCTTAAAAAATAGGAGTGGCACTCGTTATACCAATACTTATGAAATTAATGATTATACTTGATGCAACTCCCTATCCTTTTTGCTGTGAGACAGACAATAGCCATAAAATCACTTGCTATAAGGCAACTCTCATTATATGCCATACTCATAATGGACTTCTGCTATATATAAGAATTGCATGAGACCTCAAAAACATTATTGGTTTACTGTAAATAATAATAATAATGTTCACTGTATTTAGGATTCATTCAAACATTTTCAGGAGATTTTACCAAAACATAACTATTTTCAAAAGAATAGCAGAAATTTTACTTTTTACCTTCATATTAATGTTCTATTGAAAATGAAAACTGTACTAACCTTTTTCTTGCAAGGATGCCACAGGAATTGAATTAGCAGATAAATCATACAACAGCTCTTCAGCATTGTCTTTCACTTGAATTACTTCATTAAAGGAACTTTCAGCCAATGAATTGGGCACCATCCCACCAAGGAGTACATCTTCTGAGATATACTCAAGTGACTCTTCCATTTCAAAACCATGTGACTCGTTAATTTCCATTCCATAGTCCTCACTCTCTTTTTTGCCTTGATTAGCAACACCACTTTCTACATTCTCTTCCAACAAGTTCTTGTGAATCTCACCTAATTTTTCAGTAGCTAAATCCATGTCCAAAGATTTAACTGGTAGGGACTCATTCCCAGAAGGAACTTTACTTGCCACTCCACTGCCAGCTGTATTTTCCGAACCAGCTTTAACCTCACTCTCAGTTACTGCACTTGACTGATTTTCTCTTAACTTCTCTAAGGATTTATCCATGTCCAGAGATTTATCTGATAAACTCTCAACTCCTATAGAAGGCACTTTCGGGTTTTCAAATTTATTCCCAGATTCCTCTTCTACAGCTACCACATTATTCACATCTTCCTTACTTGCTGTTTCAGCTTCAACTCCACCTGACTTAGAATCTTCCATCTTTGATGCTAGATCTGATAAGTCAGCTTGTTCCAAATCATCACTAGCTGTTATCAATGCAGTCTCAGTGTAATCTATGTTTCCCTCTTCTGTGAGTTCTGGATCTTCACCCCTTAAGACTTCGTAAGTATTAGCAGCCTCATCCTCATTTGTTTCCCCAAGATCCACAGGTTCTGAACCACCCCCCAAGACTTCATAGGTAACGGCACTCTCGTCCTCAGTCAGTTCTTCCAGTCCCACAGGTTCTGGACCACCCCCCAAAACCTCGTAAACTTCTTCCTCATCATAATTTTTAGAAGAGGAAATAGTTTCTGATGGAGATTCGACTTCTACAGGCCTCCTTAAAGCCAAACCCAAGGATATTAGCTCTTCAGCAACATTAGTGCCATCCGGCCGAATAAGAGAAACCCACACTCGTGTTTCACCTTCGATACCACCATCAACCTCTGACTCATTCTTCACTGAACCATGGAAGATGCAAGAACAGTTCTCGATTGAGAAATATTTATCTAAAGAACCTTCTGCACATCCAGGAAGTGGCCATCCAGATGAAGTAAGGGGAGCTACGCCTTGAAGTGCGCAAGGAATGGCTTGTGGTGATAATGTATGGAATGATGGATCGGCTTTCCAAACACTAAATGAATTCAAAGATTCTCTGTTGCCATAGTCTACATACTGGACACGAACCTGAAGCAAAAGAAATCAGTCACATTCAATCAAATTCCACTAAATAAATTAACTGAGCATAACTGAATATTAAAACTATTGGCTAGACAAGAGAAGAATGTGCAATATGATAGTTCTAATTCAACTATCTTCCTATAACTATTTTCAGTGATCAACAGCTGCATAATGATGATGGAAAGTCTAAACCTGGGTTCGAGTCCTAGTCAAGTCACAATTTTTCACTTCTCATAGAACTTTGGATTTTGGTTATATTTAAGATAGAAATTGCATAAGCAAATAGTATGGCGATTAATACGAGGGGTGTTCAAATGAAAAGGTACAAAACGACACTGCGGGTATAATTTAAGTATTTAATCAAAAGTAATTATCAGATGCTTGAGCACTAATATTCCACTGTTTAATAAGCCAAAAGATTCACTGCTCCCAGAATTCTGGGGCAGGGTTTTTCAATTCCTTTAAGTATAAAGATTATTACTTCAGACTTCTATCAAAGATAACTTAGGCAATAAGCCACCACTGTCCTTGTCCCCCCTCTCAAAAATGATGATGGATTCAGGTTCTTACAAGCATATGCTTGGCATTCATATTGCCTATTAAAGATATCCTACAACAATTAAGATCACTTAATGTAATAAGTTCTTAGATGAAAATGTTTGACATTACATATCTCTTAACTTCACACATCAAAGAACATACCATTGAGTTTGAGCAGATTTCTTCAACCACTGCTCTGTAAATGCCGCCATCTTGAGCAAATCGAGCTAATACAGGAGTACCGACAGCAGGTGGCCAACTAGAGAGCTGATTTCTAGCTGCCTTCTGTAACTTCTCCATATACTCCTGCAATGCTTTCCCCCAACTAATTGGCTGTACATAGAATCTATAAGGGCTAACAAACCATATGACCATAACATCCTGCTTGGATCCTCTGCGCATTGCTGGACGTAAACCAAATCCCTTACCCCCGCAGACCTGAAAAAGATGGAAAATATGATACTTTAATAACACTATCATATCACTTCCTTGCATGAAAAGTTTCAAATTCAGAAAAAGAAAACTTTCTTGAAAAAAAAACAAGAACTATACTAGTATTGTAGCTATGCCAAGCTTTAGAGGGTTGAAATAATTACAGGACATTTTACTAGATTTATCTAGTTACATAAGTGATAGGTTTTAAGCAAAGTTTTCAAAAGATATAAAGAGAAAATATCCAAAATTATTTAGACATTTATAGACAAAAGACAAGTTTCACAGTTGCAGAAGGGAAAAAATATTTTCAATCTGTAAGAATGAATGATTTTCATAAAACATGAAACCAATAAATTAAAAAATTTCAAATAAGATAATGAAGAAAATTTCCATATAGAATAAAATCTGTAGTTAAAAACAAATGTTACTATTTAAAATAAAAAATTCGACCAGTAAGGTCAAGGGGTCCCAATAGGAATCTAACTATAGACCATTTTCAGTAAAGAGGAAAGCACTACCTACATGTTTATCTGGGAGTCAAATTAAAAATTATCCAACTATATAAATCACTTATCCACAGCAGAGTTAATAACTCACCTCTCCGATACCTCCAAAACGCTCATTGATATTTTCTTGCGTGTTAGGGTCCTTCAGCACAACCTGGAAATTATCTTTATCGGAAACTTTTTGCACAAAGAGAGCATCAAGATGCAGTTCTACAGTAGTTGTCTCAAATTCTAATTCAACATCATCATCTTGAACAAAATTTTCCTCGAGTCCCAGGAGACAACATGGAATGCCAAATGCTGGATGGGTTAAGAGCTCTGGAGTAAGTTCCCTAATTCCACTATCTTCAACTTGTGCATCATTTCCATAATCCACAAATTTAACATTCACTACAAAACCAGAGCCACATTCTTTGACCTTTGGTTCATCCAATACTAATGCTCTATACCATAAATTGTCTTCAGAATACAGAGCTGCACAAGGCATACCAGGACGCAGACCTAACATTCTCAGTGTGTCTTCACATGGCACAGGAACTTCTCCTTAAATGAAAATTAATGTTTTCATATTAATAAAGACAAACAATTCTCAAAGAAATACAAATTCCATTTCATACTATCACAAAGTGTAACATGAGTATCACTTGAAAAATTACACAATTATCTCACACTAAATACATAATTGACGAGTTAGTAAATTTCAGTATTAGTATCACCTATACAGGACAACAGAACTCACCTCAATTACCAAAAATTAGTCTTAGGAAAAGGTTAATCTTTCAATCTTTAAATATTCATTGGAAGATTCTGCTGACACTGTTCAAATTTGTCACAAAACACTTTCAATCGATTATATCAAAAGATTATTTTATGCAGCTAAATTAACAAAATGGAAAATCTGTAACTAATTACATTTCAGAGCTGAATGTGAAATATTTTAATTACTAAGATATTCAAAAATGTAGAAGCTCAAATTTGTGGGAATAACATATGACATGAAAACTGTCAAAATATTTTAATGCATAGAAACCAACCTTCTTCCTTCTCCTCTTCAGCACATAACTGCGCAAGGTTAACCATCACTTCTTGCAACTCTTCACTTGTGCTTTTCATCTGGCAGTAAAACTCATTACGGCTGACCACATACACTATATCCACATCACAAGTGGTACCTACAGGAAACTCAGCAACTGGTATGTCTTGATGTTCTTTCGATTCCATTTCAGATTCCTCTTCACCTTCAGGAGCCTACACAAGAAATGAAAAGATCTAGTTAGCTTGGCATTGGGTCCCACCATCATTAGATACAAAAGCTTTAAGTTGACAGCTTATACATAAGGTCGCATTTCATTCTCCAGTTTGAACAGAAACATACCTCTTCACTCCCTCCAAAGCGTGTATTGATAACATCCTCTGTATCCTTATTTTTCAGAATCACCTCCAAAACTTCTTTGCCATTCACTACTTTTTTCCTGACACTAGTGGCTTCAATAGGAATCTCTCCCGTCCCTACTTCTATCTCAAACTCTTCATCCATTGCTTCATTTCCTTCTTCATTCTCCTGTACACCAAGCAAGCAGCACCTAACAGCTTGAGCTGGAAGTGTGCACAGTTCTGATTTTAACCCCTTCACACTGCCTTCAGCTACCTCTCCTCCATTACCAAAGTCAATAAAATAAACTCCAACAGTCTCAGCTTTAGGTTCTTCAGAAACAATTGCTCTGTACCAAACTCCATCTTCTGAATAGAGAGCTGCACAAGGCATTCCAACTTTCAGGTCCACCAATTTCAGCAGAGGAGCTTTCTCAGATTTGTCAACTAAAGCAAATAAATAAGAAATTCTTGTAATGGTATATTATTCTTCAGTTTCTACAATCTAAAACATGCAGCAACCCATCACTACACCAAACTTGGTTCTTCCAGATGTAGTTTTATTAGTTTAAAATGAAACGTTAATTAAAATAATTGAGTATAATGACTTCAAGTTACATTATGATTTCAAATCTCATTAAAATTTAAATACTTGACCCCAGTGACAAACCAAAAAAACAGTATCAAGTTTATGAGCAAAATAGTAAGTAAATCAAGTCAAGCCTTTTCTTGCAACTCTCTAGAAATATACCAAACATCATCATGAAATAAAATCTTGCAATTAACAATTCCACACGCAACATATTACATTCATTTTATTGCCTTTTAAAACTATCCTAATCTACAATATCAAAGATATAAAAATTATTAACTTCCTTTATGATTATACCACGGAGTTTCTTTTTTCACCCTTTCAGATTAATTTAAATCCACAAAACATTCTGGTCAGGATTCTTGATAAGTAGTAATAATAATAGTTTCCAAGGAAACTTTTACTACTAACTACACATCAAATGCATTCTCATCAATGAAGCTATGAACTCTAGCACTGAACTTTACTGTAATCCCAATCTAAACAACTCCTGCTGCAAGGAGATTGCCAAATTGCTAAATACCTTGCTTAGATCAGTACAACTTTCTTTCTAATGAGCATAACTTGAAAAACACACCAAGCTTAAAATATGCTTGGGGATAAATTACGAATGTTTACCAAAATTATAAAGGTATCTCAATCATATCAAAATGATGATAAGGTAACACGAGGGTGGTCTGAAAAGTTTCCGACCCCAGATTTTTCAGAAATCTTTAGAAAATTTTCAGAAAACATCTCGAGAAATGGCAAAATGTCAGAAACTTTTCAGGCCACCCATGTACACTGGAAATTGGATATAATAATGATTAAAAATGACTGTCTACAGGCGTGATTAGGGATTTAAACTTGTTGCTGCTTAAGAAAGATACAAATGACTTTAAAGGTTGAATTTTTTATGATCAATACATTCCTTTGCAATATTATCCAACAATATCCATTATTATCCTCTTGCTTTTCCTCATCTTTACAATCAAAAACGAATCTCTGCAACTTCTTTCTACCCCTCAACCTCTATCCTTAGGTTCGAATCAGTCTCTCTCTTATTAATAAGTGCTTCATTTGTTTGGCTTTCTTCAACAACCAATCTAGCTTTAATATATTAGCTAGATTATTTCTTGCAATGAAGTAAAAGTCATGCATAAAATATTTTTCCATAAAACCATGTTCAATTCAAATAATCATGTAATAAGACAGCCAAAATCTGAAATACTCTGAAGGTTGTTTCACACGACGCCGTTTCAAGCACAAGTTAATGGGCAGTTGTTGGAGCAATTTTGAATGTGCATGAGACTTGTACTAAAGTGAGACTGTCGCTTTACACAATCCATGCGTTTGTGCAAGTTTGCATGCATCATGGATTAATCAGGTAATGATTCTTGCAGCACCTCCCCGGGAAAGGTACTGAACTTACAACATGCGTGAGTTTCCTATTTCACCATCACCCACATGTATGTGTTAGTGTTCACAATGCCACCTAGGGAATGAAAGTGGAACTAAAACTTGCATGACAACCTGCATGAAATTATAACGTTCTATTTTCATGTAATCATGCATGCTATGCATTCATGCAATTCATGCATGCTATGCATTTTTTGGTGCAAGTTGGTGTTTTACACAATTCACTTTTGACTGAACATTAACTTGCATCTGAAAATGCATGTGTGAAACAGCCTTTAGAGTATTTCAGATTTTGGCTGTCTTGATTATTATAGGATTATTTGAATTGAATTATTTAAATCGGTTTTATAGAAAAAACACAAAAAGGGGTTGGAAGGATAAGAAACAGAATATAAATGGAATAAAGAAGGATCCCAACTCAAAATGATAATTGAGAACAGAGATACCTAAAAATCAACATATTTTTACACCACAAGACAATCATGAAGAATACCTGTTGTATCCCCAGCCACATCCTTGGAACACATTTCTCCTAGTGTAGACATGACCTCTGAAAGCTTTTCCTGATATTCTTTAATCTGGCAATAGAACTCAGCACGAGAAGACACATAAACTACTTCAACATCTGCAGTCTTTCCATATGGTATCACAGGCATTGGAATGTCATCTTCAGCAGCATTACTCAAAGGACTTGTACGCTCAGCTTCAAAATCTGGACCCTAATTGACAAAAATACCATACTTCATTAAACTTCTAAAATCCAAGAACTTGAATAAATTAAGGTCTCATCAACGTAAGTCACTCATAATTTTCATTGAGAAATTTAGTAAACTTTTATAAGCCATTCCTGAATTTAATTAAGAATATAACTTAACAATAACACCACCTTAAGCAGATATCATAGAAACTTAGTATCAAATCCATAGCAAATCTTTTTTGAAGAATCAAAAAAATTAATTTAGATTTAGATAATATAAAAATATTCCGAGGATACTCAATGCTTATTAAAATTATTAGTTAATAAATGTTTAAGTTTTACACCACTCCCACAATGATAAATCATTAAGTCAGCAAATAATTGAATTTATATTGGAAAATAACTAATAATATAACTTTACTGTTAGGAATTTTCATTAATGCAAAGGAAACAGTACTGGAACACTATAATCCTTGTCAGTCTCTTATGCAATACTAACCAAATCCTTTCCTCCATAGCGTAAATTGAGGCACTCTCCATTATCTTTATTCTTTAGTACAATCTCCACACAGTCATTTCCACCAGGCACCTTTCTCCTCACAAACGTTGCTTCCAAGGAAATCTCTGCTATCTCTAGCTCAAATTCTTCATCTAACGCTGCATCTCCTTCACCTCCTTCTACTCCCAAGAGAGAGCAACAAATGGCCTGAGCAGGAAGCTGCCGTAGTTCTCGTTTGAGCTCCTTCACTCCACTCCCATCCACTTCTGCCCCATTCCCATAATCAACAAAGTAAACCTCCACATTTTCCCCACTGGGCTCTTTGGAAACACGAGCTCTGTACCAAGCATCATCTTCATTGTATAGGGCAGCACATGGCATTCCAACCTTAAGGTCTGCCAATCTCAAAGGTTTAGATACCAATTCTAGAGCTCCCTCTTTTACTCCCACTGAATCTATGAAAGAATAAAAAAGTATTCATTAAAAAAATGAGTTGTCTATTGTATTTACTACAATAATTCCATAGTAAATAAACATCTACTTTTTCATCTGCAATTGAACTATAATAAGGGTGGATATAATAAATGAATTAAAATACTGTTTTTTTCCACAAAAATATATATTCTGAGGATCAGGTTTCAGCTGATTATAGTCGTTGTCAGGTCACAAATGTGAAAAGCACCAGAAACAGAAAGGACTGGGAAAAGAGGGGTTAGGGAGGGAAGAGGTGTGTTGAGGGTAGAGGAAGTTGTGGAAAGAGGTTAATTGTTGACGGTAGGCAGTTCATTAATTGGTGTATGTTAGTGAGAATGAAATTCCTTTATACATGGTGAATGATCTCTATTTGTTCAAAAATGTCTCAATTGTGTCCTATTATTAAATGATGTAAGAGGTGAGTGGAGAAGCGGATGAGAGGTTATGGTCAAGGAGAAGTTTTGAAAAGTGTGATGCTTCTGTAACATTTATGACTGTTTCTGTCTTCTTCAATTCTGGTGTCTAGGTGTCAGCCAGTTTGACTGAGGTAAACTGCTCTACATGTAATACAAGTTAGTTTATAACACTGGATTTCAGTGAATTTTTAAAGTCTTTATTGTATAAATTTCCATCAATAGTAAGAACTGTAATAATTCTCTTTATTGATTCTCAAAAAAATATATTTTAATACTTGCTGTTACTGCCAATTTTGAAACAACATGCTTCCTCCAGAGTGTCAAATGTGTCATTGGGTTTGTAAGATGCCCATGATCAATGTTAATTATTAATACTTACAAAATTCATATTGTTACATTAAAATGCAAATTAAATAAAAGACATACCTGTACCAGAGATACATATTTTAATTTGAAGACTAAATGGGCCCCAAATGTAGCCTTAAAAGTTGCTAAACTTATTTTTTTTAATGTCACTAAAATTTTATGAAACAATAGATTCACTTAGTAGTGGTTTTAATATATTCAATGTATCAAGACATTTACGTTTACGTTAGTTAGTATGGTGTAAATATGGTGTGTATGGAGTAAATATGGTGTATAGGAATAAAAATCATAATGATGATGTTTGTGGATACTGTTATGATTTCAGTTTTCAGCAATAATTTTTACCACCAAATGCCTTCTCTTCTAGAGGAAAATTGTTCT
The DNA here is from genome assembly GCA_036926295.1 of Pachydiplax longipennis. Lineage (NCBI taxonomy): Eukaryota > Metazoa > Arthropoda > Insecta > Odonata > Libellulidae > Pachydiplax > Pachydiplax longipennis. The sequence goes on along the minus strand of JAVFKF010000009.1, from coordinate 36,042,033 downwards.
ACTATAAAGATCAAACCAGGGTCCTAGGTTCAACCTATCAACTTTGCTACACAGTATCAATACAGCATTTCTCGTATTGAAATCAGTTGAATAAAATTATAATCTTTTGTTTGTATAAAATTATAATATAACATATTTTTCCATAAAAAAGGTCTGGTGAATAGGCATAACCTCAATTTAAAAGGTAATTTACCAATAAAATAAAGAACTAACCCCTTAATTACCATAATCTTAAAATTAATGAAGTTAACTTAGAGCCTAAAATTACCTAAATTTTAAGCAAGAAAACAAGTGCTTTACATTTAGTAATTACTGATATTAGAACAAGGAATTCCATTAAGTAAGGAAAAGTAAAATCCATGGCACAACATCCCTTTGAGGGATATGGCCTAGCCGGGCAGTATTCACCACGGGTGACAAATGGTCAACATATCCAATGCCACTATAACGACTTCTCTAGAGAGGACCAGACCAGAAGCTACCTTTCAATTCAAATAGCTACCCAAATTCAGCACAATGGTAGGTGAATACCAATAAATGTTGCCCCCATCAAGAATCGAACCCAGGACCACATCCACCAGAAATTAATGTTCTACCCACTTGTTATCTGGGGGGGGCTCTTTCCATTAAGAACAATTAAAAAAATTGCATCAAAATTTTTTGAATTCATTCTTCAAAAGAATACTTCACGTGTAGTGATCTTACATAAAAATAGTTGACTCAAATTTGAAATTTAATCTATTTAAATTTTAAAAGTAATTGATTTGAGGTTATACCTTCTACAGCAGCAATTTGCTCATCAGTTTTTTCAACACTGCCGTACTTCTCCGCCAAGCTTGCCATGATTTCTTCCAATTTTACAGCATCCTTGTTGAGATGACAGTAAAAATTACTTCTATTTTCTACAAAAACAACAGTTACTGGCTCTATATCACCCAAGCTAACTGAGTAAGTGGACAATTTCTCCACAACAGCCACAGGTGCAACCTCTTCAGGCTTTTCTGGAGTAACTCCCCAATCATCTGTGCTCTCTTGAACTTCCTGTAAGAGAAATTTTAAATCATCAAAAGCAAATGACTTTGCATAATTTAAGCCCCTGAGATGGAATGCAATAAATATGTGGATATTCAATTGAGGATCAAACATCTTGACTAAGTTTCTTAACAATAAGGGGCACAGAAAAATCAAGAAAAAATGCGGTGAGACAAAAATGTATTTTTTATTTTATTTATTACCCCCCAGAATCAAATCATAGAGCAGTTACAAATAGGTACCCAACAATGGACAAACACAGAAATTGATTCCCTAACTGTAAAAGTACAGTTAGGGAATCAATTCTGTGTTTGTTCTAGATAGCATACCAACCACTTCACCATCCAGGTCTTAGGAAAAAGCTGAACAAGTAGCACTAAAAAATTAATTACCATTTTAACTGAAGCTGAATTCAGTCCCTCAAATATCAATAGAATAAAAATTGATGGGAAAAAATACATGGCAGATAATTTTACATTTCACTGTAATTCATTAAGTAGCTTCATTTTGCTTCAACCCCTTTTGCCTCTCTCAGTTAGGTAGTTTGCCTCAGCCCATCATCTCCAACCTTCCATTCCTCCAATCTTACCAATTCCTCATCATTCTTCTCATCTCTCCCACATTATTCTTGGTCAGTCTCTTCCTCTTTTCCCTTGTATCTTCACTTCTTATCACTCTCCATTCTAAATACATGACCAAACTATTTTAGTTGTCCTTCCTCTACTACTTCCTCCTATGGTCTCTGTCTCACTTCATTTCTTACTCTCTCATTATGCAATCTCTCTCTTCTTGTTTTGTATATAGCTCTTCTCAAATACTTCATTTCAGTGGCCTCAATTTTTCTAGAATGTTTATTTTGTATGCGTACTATTTCATATAATAGAGGGGGTACTAACATAGAGTGGTAGTACTGCATATTCATTCTTGTGACTATTTTCTTTCTTCCCATTTTGCTTTATGAAGCTGGTAGTACATGGCATTTGACTTCTTTTTCCTGTTTGGGATTTCTTTATCCCATCTTCCATCATTTGTAATTATAGTTCCTATCCTTAGTACTTAGCCATGACAATCACCAATATTTTATCAAAACACCCTAATCATGAATTAAGATTTTGAATAATAATAATTTCACTACAGAAAGACCTGGAAATTATAAAGCTATCAGCAATCTGAATTTATAAAGTTATATCTTAGATCAGAAGAACTTAGACTAAAAAAGGCATTCTTCCAACCATTTCTTTATTATTTTTTTAACCTATTGCATAGTATCTGTCTCCCCCAAGCATGAAGAGGATTGCATAGGAAACTAATATAACTGGGACATACGAAGCCTTACTAATTTTGTCTCAAGAAGCATGAGGAATGCAGCAATAGAACAACTTAAAAAGCAAATAGGATTACTCTACATTCATATTCTGTTTTCCAGGATCCTAAGATCAAAGTCCCATTAAACATGAAATAAAATAATTCTCCAAGATGAAACACTTTGATTCTTCCTGTGTTAGAACAATCAGATTCTTCCAATTCAATCTCTGATTAAAGATTTATAATAAGGAAACTATATTTAGATAAAATTAGGCTGCATTGAAATATTTAACTGAATCTTAAAATAGTTTAACACATCAGCCAATGATTTCCAATGGTTAACAAAAAAACTTACAGATATATTACACCAATTCTCCAATTTAATGAATATTCCCCACTAAAACAATAGAGAAATCACCACAATTCATAAAACCTATCACAAAAACAAATATTACAGAATGGCAATATTAAAAAAAGAATTTGATCTAGGAATATTTGGAAAAAAGAAAAAGATAACAACAGTTGAGGGACCAGTTTTGACATAATTAGGTCATCAATAGTATCAAAATTTATGTACAAATTAGAACTATTCTGTCTAGTACAGATTTTCTGAATAAAGAAGCTGAATGGAAGTACTGACACCTCTAACAAAGACATCTGAAGATCCATAAAATACATTGCAGAAAAACTGTCCAATTACATAAATTATTTCAGCTACAACAAAAAATTGTAATGGTGGTAAAGGATACGAACTTAATGAAAGATAAAATATTACTACTGAAATAAAGAGGTAGACAGTAAACATTTCACCAAATATAAAAAAATCATTTTTTAAACCAGAATGCCAAGTAAAAAGAAAGAAAGGAAGTCTGTTTTTAGGCTTAAAGCATGAACTTACATTAATGTTCATCTCTGACATCTTATCTGGCAATCCTTCTTCGTAAGTGCTCCTACCAGAACCTATAAAATACAAAGCCCCCAATCAGTACTATGGTACACAAACAAAAAATGCAACAACATAGCAAAGAAATACACAATGCCAAATAACATGGTAAATAATTTTTTTTTAAACTTTTTAACCTCCTTAGACAATAAATTAATTCATTGTGACTATTTTCATCTGGAAGATGTCTTATTGTAGACAAAACTAATCAGAGTGAATAAATTTATTGTCTGTAAAAATTAGTGGTTTGTTTTATTCTTTATTATGATTCCTTTCCACAAAGTTGAGCTTGGCCACATCATATTTATGCAAAATAACATACATAATTATTAATTCATACATAGATATCATCTTCAGAAAAATGAGCAATCTAGAGTAGCAAAATCACAACAAGCGTCTATATTTGTTGGCAGGGCTATGAGCCAGGAAGGACATTATACAGTTAATTACAGAGGCATATTAGTTGCAGAAAAAATTAATAATTTATAATAACAACTGGCCCTGGTATCTATCATGATTTTGCTTGTTGCAAGTGATTCAGTGATGCAGCAGGGAAGAAAGAGGATATCTGTGACATCTACTACAAACTTACCTCAGAAAAATATTTTAATGGTTTTCCAACTTTTATATCTTATAGGAAAATTCCTCCAGGTGGAAATAAAAGGATTCACATAGAATTCTGACATTCTAGAGTTCCCATACTGACAACTTGAATATGACTACAGAGAAACTTGCTTTGGGTCCACATCCAGAAAACCAATATTGACAGCAGCTCAAAGTCCAAAAGTAAATGCTCAAAGTACAAAACATTCATGTTTAGATCTAGCCTGATAGTGAAAGATTTCAATAAAGCAAAATCAAAAACTGAATACCAGTTATCTGAAAGGATTATAAGATACCTCAAACCTTTAAATTATTTATAACTTAAACCAAAGGTATAACCTTTTTAATTTGCTCCACTTATATAAACAGTTCTATCTTGATCCCAGTCCCTTCCATGCAAAACATATTGTCAAAACACTATTTGAGATGCTCTGCTAAACACTTTTAAGGCAGATTTTTCCTGTCAGACACACTACAACCCACTATAGCCAAACAATTTTGTTTTCCAATAAGAAAGAAATAAAAACTTGTCATTGTCTGGTTAAAATGCTATCTGCTTATTACAAGGTTTTCAATAGGTCAATTTATGCATGTTTTACTTTACTTATATAGGTTTTACTGTAGTTTTAAAATTCTAAATGACCAAAAGTGTGACATGATACTTTTATTAAGGAGTCACAGAAGTCACTGGTTTTAAGTATAATGATCTTTTACCTTCTTTCTTAGATATAAAAAATATTCATGCATCAACAGGACATCAGTGTGTCAAAATACTTAGTTATCTGATACCAGTAACAAGAAAGTTTAGAAAAATCAGTATGCTTAATCCATACTTTGTATGATTCCATACTAAATAAGATTAAAAATACTAAGTTTTCACAAAAAGGAGTTAAAATTGGTTAAAAATGAACAAATTTCACATCTAATTTACAAACAATATTTGCTCCTTTGAATATCTCATTTGCAGAAAACATTCAATTCTAGTAGTTTGACATCCTATTTCTAAATGAAATGTTAACTAAGAGAACTCTATGCCTGGATATGGAAGTATCATTAATTAATATCACAACTTCAGGTACCAAGATATATTTGGATAAGTATTGTAGCAAATTTGATGAGTCTTTACATATTATTATTTTTAGCCCCTAAATGACTTTCAAAACTTGGGAGCACTTTACATATAAGAATAAACGGTACTACAGCTGAGGCAATCTAAATTTGAAGAAATAAGCAACCTTACCTGCATTCTTCCAGTCATCTCTTCTTCCTCGACCACCTCTGTTGTCTTGAAAACCTCCACTTCCCTCTGAATCATTCCAGCCAAACTTCTTCTCCCTAAACGGCCTATCTCCACCACCCCTGCCTCCTCGGAATCCACCTCTCCTGCCCTGATAACCACCAGAACTGCCATCATCCTCATTTCCAAAATGGTCACCTCTCCTATCAGAGTCGCCATCATATCCCCCTCTTCTACCACGTCCTCCGGATCCAAAGTTCCTATTATCCCACTCATTATCACCTCTACGGCCTCCTCTTGATGAACCAAACCCTCCTCCAAATCCCTCTCCACTATCTTCATGTCCATATGAATTGCCTCCCCAACTGCTCCCATCTCTCCTTCCTCTGTAACCACCTCTAGAACCTCTGTCGCCATCAAAGTGATTTCCAGAGTCTCTATCGCCACCAAAACGGCCTCCCCTTCCTCCTCGGTAGCCTCCCCTCCCAGAACCACCTTCTAAGTCTTTGTTTTCCCAATCATCACCACTTCTACCTCCCCGGTAGCCACCTCTTCCACCCTGATGACCACCTCTGCCAAAGTTGTCGCCACCGCCACGGGAATAATTGTCCCTATTTCCCCAACCTCCACCTTCTGCACCCTTTCCTCTATATCCTCCATATCTTTGATTTCCATAACTTTCACTAGCACTCCTTGGACTGTTGGAGTCCACTGATTTTACAGACCCACCACCACTTTGCCAATCAGAGTCTTTGCTCTCTGTGTCACTTAGCTCTTTGGCCTGGTTTCCCCTACCACCACCAAATGTTTTTCCACCTTGATGCTGATATCTATTTTTGCCATCCCTGTAGCCATGCTCTTGACTAGAATTTCTTCCTCCTATCCTCCTGCCTTGGTCTTCATAGGGTTTTTTCTCCTCCCATGTTTCACCCCAGCCACCTTGATTGGTTGACCTGCAAAACAATATTATCTATTAATCACAAGGATGGAGTAATTATGATAACTCTATAAACACACCAAAAAAAAAAACCACAATGATATGCACTAAAAGCTTGCAATGTCACCCAAAATTATGAGTTTATAGGTAACAAACATTTACTAAACTAAACATTTACTAGAAATTTTACTAGGTGCTGATGAATGGTACTGAACCTGATATTTCTCATTTCAACTACTATTAGAATATTTCACCACATTGCTTAACTATCTAATGATTTAATGTACAAAGATGGAAATGAAATTTCACTTGGCATATGAAGTTGTGCAACTTAACCCAAAGTTGTAAGAGAAGTGACAAATTGTGACTTGACTGGGACTTGAACCCAGGTCTTGCACTTTCCAGGCAGCTATTCTAACCACTGAACAGTCATGGCTTGATAGTTCAGGGGTTAGAACTTGCCCAGAAAGTGGGAAACCTGGCTCCTAGTCAAGTCACAATTTTTTACTTCTTGTAAAACTTAGGATTTTATGTATTCTAAAGACTTTTGAAATTATGCAACCCAGATACACAAGAGAGTTAGCAGAAGAGGAATCAAGATAAAAGATACAGATTCCTTATATGGAAATAGTTCAATTAATTGATCTCTATCCCATGAATTCTCTGATAAATTTGCTCTCCTCTACCCTCTCTTTGATACAAACAATCTTTTTCATCTGAAAAATTTCATTTCGTTGAAATAAGAGAAAATCTTCAAATGCTCAGGTGAATATATAATCTTCAGAAAAGTTAATCTTTTTTATTTTACTGTTCTGCAAAGAGAAGGTTTACAGCCATTCTCTTTTCAAGGATATGAATTAAGTTCATCAAAACCATTATAAAAGCTAGAGCAGAAAACCTAAAGTAAGAAAATGACGATATTGATGCTTGCAATTCTACTCTTTAATTATGCCTACATAATTGAAAATTTTAGCAAGTTAAAATCCAAAACCTCCTACTACTTCAGAACTGTCTCCTCTTTTCCTCCAGGATTCAGTACCAGAATCAGACCAAAGCTGGACAAACTTATTTCCTAGGAATCATATTTAGAAATCCCACACATTGTGAGACAATCATTTTCTTTTTTCATTTCTTCAAAGTGACAACATTAAAAAAACTATTATTATTTTCTCTAGTTGCAGTAAATTTTTTTTCGATCTTTCTCCAGCGTGAAGTCCCAGGAGTGCACCTGAAGATGCTCATTTCATTTAAGAACATCACTAATCACAGAGAATGCATTTATTTCCAGTTACATTTAATTCCTAACTTCAAACATTATTTTGGCATAAATTCTGTATTAAAACACATCTGAGATAATTTATATACTTCTACATAAGATTTTATATAAAATTATCAGTCAAAGCTTATTCTCTGAGTGGAACAGGGTATATTTTTAAGTTACAGACCATGCAAGAAATCAACAACATTCAGATATGACATGAGGTTAGAATAACTATCTACTGAAGCAATAAAACATCACATGCTCTGGTCCATTATTGACAAAAACTCTTCAAGGGAATCTATGGTAACACGGTTATATTGTTCTTGAACTTGGGCTTGTTTTCTTTTCATAAAAATCTTCCTCAAATTAACAGTAACAGTAAAAAGAGAATTAAACAACATTACAATATACCAAGGATAAATAGATCAAGACCAGTAATCAAGCTCCCTTCAATCATTTTTCTTCACAAAGATAAACAGTATATAGCATATTTTAGATCAGTAAATGAGTACCAAGATTATAAGGTAATTTCAGAATTGTTCTCAAAATTGGATATACACTACATTTTAATTTTCACATATATCCCAGCAGATCTACATTCAATAGCTGAAAATACTATGAAGATTATTAATGGAATTCTATATCCCTTACAAAGGGTATCAATAATTGAAGTGATGAAACATTCTTTAAAAAATCATTGAATGTAGCATACTTAAGATAATATACATAAGAATAAAAATGTCAATACACATATTAATTATCACTTAGCTTTGGTACAGAATGAATAAGTGGAAAGGTACTTAGGAAAGCCCTATGTTGGTTTTAACCAAAAACATTGCTCATATCACATCCTAAACCCTTTGTTTCTCTTTCTACAACAGAACCTAAGCCTCACCATAACGTAAGTTATCACAGTTGATAAATTGAAGACATAGAAAGAGGTTCAAAAATTTGAAAAACAGCCAGTGATATAACTAGCACCAACACACTAGTACATCACAGTAGTACTACCATCACACCTTTCCCTTGTAAATTTACTTATTATCATGCAAATAATCGCAGGTACTCACCATAAAACTTTTAATATATAGAAAGTTTTAAATATTCTACAACCTCCCAATTTTTCCTGAATATACATGTCTCCCACAAAATATTTAGTTCTGTAACAGGATATTACAACTGGTTGACATTCATTAGCAGACAATACTTAACTCCTCATCTGTATTTTTATCTTTATGCGATAGAACCAGATTTGGAACAGATACACAACAAATTAAAGGTTTTTATTGAGAAATTCATAGAGGTTTTAGTTAACTCAAACTAATATAACAGACTGAAACAAGTACTGTCCAACTTTTTGGGCATATTATAAATAAGATTATGAGCTTCAAAAAGGAGATCATTATTTGTCATTTTCTTACCTATAAGCAGTGTTGGCATTAAGGTCTTGCCCACTTGGTTGCTCCTCGGTCCACGTATCTGAAAAGGATTAATTTCAGTCTATTAAATTAATTAAATAGAATTCTCTCAAAGATTGTGCTTTTAGCTGAGGAAATCATAAATCCTTCGAACAGTAAGAAAAGTATCTCAAATTAAATCAAACTCAATTTAACAGATGCATGATTTATTCTACGTAAATTTTCTAAAAATTTATCTTGTTACCTGCTGTATTATTTGGAGTGATGATTGTAAGATTGATTTTTTTATTCGTGTCAACTGCTCCTCCAACAACAGCTTTATGGATTGCATCCATGGTGATGGCAACAGGAGGTGTCAAGGTATCATCACGCAGTTCTTCAATAACAACCACAGGGTCCCCGGCTCCTCGAGGTCCAAGTTTCACCATTCCTCTGGTCTCTAATGTAAGGTCAGCAAACTTTGCTGAAATCTGTTCCCACAACTCTGTCCCTACCTTATACCTTACATTCGCTGCCCCATTGAGACGACAACGAATGGCTTGAGCAGGCAAAGCCCTCACTACTGCCATTTCAGCAAGCCGAAGTCTTCCAAAGTCTTCTATAGCTTCCTCATTGCCATAGTCTACAAACTCCACATGCACATCAGCACCATTGGCTGCTTGTTCGACTTTTATAATGGAGGCACGATACCATCTATCGTCCTCTGAAAACTGGGCAAAAATGGGCGACTTGGGTCTGAGATCTGAGAGGACAGGAATCTTTCTACTTTGACGGCAGCACTCATCTAAAAGAGCCATCACTTGCTCCAGAGAGGATTGATCTGTTTCCAGCTGAACCCAAAACTCATCCGGAGATACGATATGGGAAATGGTCACCCAGGTACCATCTCTGACTAACTCACTCTTAGCAGGTTCATAAAACATGGCTTGGATAGATCCATCTAAGGAGGTAGGCACACCCATTCTTGAGAGTCTTTCTTTAGCTAATTCTTCATAGAGCGCTCGAACGTCACGCCCATCTCTATACAAATAACCGTATTGTTTTAACGGAGGTCCTTCTGGACTTGGAGCCACTCGCAAAGTGAGTAAACAACCTTTAACTATGTCTCTGAAAGCTTCTTTTGCAACAGGTGAGGGGGGCGGTCCTTTCTTTAATCCTGCCAAGCAAAACCTTAGCGCCATTGCCTTAGGGTTTATAAGTTTGGCAGGTAATTCAAATATATCAGTGTATTGTACATCGCATATGTTTCCAAAATCAACGTAGTACAATTTGCATGTCGTATCCATGACTTCCATTATAGTGGCACGACTCAATTTCGTGTCTCCGGGAAACCTAAAGAATAGTAAAAATACAGAAATATGAACATTTTTAGTCACTATAAAATGAGGAAGAAGTATGCAATTAGGATTCACTTCAATCACTTACCTTGCAAGGCAAACTGATCCAGGCACAGGTGGTTCTCTTAAGGGCATCGGCCTATGTGAAGCAATGTCAGCAGTCACAGCAATAAGAGTCTGTTCAGCAGCCTGGAGTTGGACGGCAAACGACAGAGGACCATCCTCAACATTTGACACATACACATTATGTTCAGAATTAGGCTCTAAAATGGGTGAGGTGAATGTTTTAACAGTAGTTTCTCCAGTATTATGTAGAAGAACTCCGCCGTAGTTAACAGGCAATCTGTCAATGTTCTGGGTGTTTCCATGCACCTCATACATGGAATTAGGCATATTGACTGTTTTGGGAATTATCTGAGGCGAAGGAACTTGCTGTTGCCACTGTTGAACTGTAGGAGACAACTGGTTGGGCACATGCCTTAAATATTCTTCCTGTACTTTTTGATCTACGGAGATAGCAAACTTCTGCATTACCATTGAATCACCTATATCTACTCCATTTTCAAATAGTTTTATAAACACTTTATCACCGACACTACATACGAGCAAAGCTTGAAAGTCATGACAACGCATGTGTTGTATCATGTAATCAACAGTGACTTCTTCCAAGTCAGGGCCACTTAATGGAGCCACACCGAAAAGGTAGAATTCCTTCGCTTGAGGAGGAATACTGGCAAGAGATGAATCAATAATAGCTCGCGTGTTGTGAATTGAGGTTACTTTGGAATTGCCATAATCAATGAAACGAACGATTACTACACCTGACGAAATATTCGTATTGTTCGTCACTTTCGCACGATAGAATGTTTCACCATACTGAGCACAACACATTTGACCAACAGCCAAGGAGGGGGGCTGAGGTTTTCCACTACCTTTATTAAACTGGTCATTGAGGATAATTAATTTATTATCAATGTATTCCACCGTCCGTAGGTCTGTCTGTCCCCATAATTTAATCAAGGGGCCTTTTGCCTCAATAAAAGTAACACGCAAGCTGATAGAGTTAAGTGCCATCCTTATCTTTGAGATAATTTCAGATTAACTTATCTCAAAGCATACACGGCACATTTCCAAAATGCACAAAAAGAATGGAGTACCGGATCACGTCAAGATTGCGCCTACACATGCAAGACTACGAACCGGCCATCTGTATTCGGCACGTGAAGCTCGAAAGGAAATGCAACTTTGAGTTAAACAACAATTTGCGAGTGATAATAGTTGCAAATCAACAAATATGGAATAAATAAAATATTAAACTAAAATTAAACTGATATTTTCTGTAGGCAGTTCTTTACTTTATAAGTCTTATTTTGACAATGTAGCGATGAAGCCGCGCTCTTTTTTGAAAGGCAAACCATGCATTATCCAAAAGATCAACATTCTCTCTCTGTGGAGAACAACCCGTAGACTGGTTTGCTGCATCTTATTTCTAATTTTCTTTGATTTCTGTCATTCTTTTCATCTCTGCGGAAGAGTGGCAGCTTGTGTTTCCCATAATTTGTTCTATGTATCGCAATCCAGTTCTTCCCCTGCAATTTCTGCCCTCCAGGAAGTCTTACTTTGTGTCTATTAGGCTGTCTCGTGTGTAATACAAGTGACCTATCCACGTGTTGCGTCTTCTCTTTGGTAAATTCATATACATAGAATTACGTCATTTCTCTCTAACTTTCTTCCTTTCTATCTTTATTTCCGACATTCTTTTTGGCCTTAATATGATATCTAAATTCAGAAGTATTTCTTTTTAATCTAACTATGTGTCGATTTTAGCTAGTATTTTTTTCTGATTACAAATATTAGATAATTCAAGGGAATCGTTCCCTGGTGGACTCTACCAAAATGTAAAATTCAAGTTTTAGGTACATAAAGTATGCCAACAGAGTTCTAATCGAGTCGATTGCATTTAATGATATTATTTATCAACACTTATAGAAATTTATTTCTTATTTTTTTCTAAAATTCACCCGTAAATCATTTATTCACCATTAATTCATGCAATTGGAGTTTACCTGAATCTAATCATTGCAATTGATGAATTAATATTCTGTCCAAGTATTAAGAATATTTCATTTCATCTAGCTAGGCACTGAATGTTTTTTACACAATAAGAATTTTTTTATATATGTGAACTTCATGCAAATATTGAGAAAATATGATGCTGAGTAATTGAATAATGTTTCACATGATGTATTCCAGTTGGAAAATATGAGCAGTAGTTCAGTACCGACCTTAGACTCTAATAGGCATTTTTTTTATCTAAAAAGCTAAACATAGTATTATTTTGTGATATTTAATCCTTGGAAAAAATAAGAAAGAGCATCAATTTTCATTTATAACTTGTATTTAATTCAAAATTGCATAGCTAAACCCCAAAATTTTTGCATTATTAAGGAGAACTTCTAAAGACATTTTTGTACTCCCATCATGCAATCTAATAAGACGGTCTTGTTAGCAAATGGTTTTAAAACATAAAATTGGATTGGTGAAAGTGAGATTTAATTTGTTTTCGGAATATCAGAACAACAAATTAAGGTGCATTTATCGAGAAATAAAATTAAAATTGTCAGGGTGTTGTATAGTAGGACGTTGCAAATTGAGTTCCACCTTTTATACACTCATAAAGAAAAAAAATTCAAAAAATCTCCTTTCGGACATGGAATAAGAGAAATTGAGCTGCTGAATTTTATAGGATCATAAAGTACCTTGTAGAATGGATTAAATAAACCTTTGTTGACAACAATCCCATAATAGATATAGAAAAAGGAAGTGGGAAACCTCCGTGAGCAAGAAAAAAAGTCCTTTACTCTCACCTATTAGGTTCAGCTGCTTCATGTAACCATAAAGTGAACTTAATGTTCAATTAAGAGTTCTGATACTGTAAATAGTTTTTGAGTTTATTCCCAAAATTATTTATAAATCCATATAAAACAAAATAACTAACCTGCTAATGTATATTTTGTGAGATGCAATAGATATAAATTATAAATCAAACACAGGAAAAGTTTCTTTCAGTTGTAAAAACTATATTGGAAAATTTATTGTAGGTGAATTCTACAAAGCCCATTTACATTTGATTTTTAAACACACATTTATGAAACCAAAAACTATATCAACCAAGAGAGAATGATACTTAAACTTAATCTACAATAACTCAACTAAATTCCAGTTCACAAAAAAACATTATAATGGAAAATAAGGTAAAGTACTATGTAAAATACCATGAGCAGTAACCACCGCATGAAAGCTAGGAAATCACATAGCAAAACAATTAATAGTGCTACTTTATATTTTACAAATATTAAAACTTAATATCATAGCAATAAAATTATTAAATAACATTGCTTAAGAACAATAATATGTAGTCACATGAGAACATAAAATGTTTAGCTATTTCCACCATAAAAATAGACAATACAGTCTGCTCTGGAATAGGGCAAATTGTCCTGAATTGATCTAAATAAAGAAAATTCACAGGTTGAAGAATCAATCTTCATTTAAATTAAATTAAACATTGGAATAATTTCAATTATTTAAATTGTTTCATCAATGTAATACATAAAGGTCAAAATAAATTTAAAATCACTCACAAATCAATTTACTAAAACTGAAATCAATATCTTTAATCAGGGTAAAGTAATATCCTACATCAAAATCTGCCATCTTTAAAAATAATTACATAAAAAGTCAAATGATAATCTTTAATTCCTAGAGATGATTCACCAAATGAAACAGATGTTCATAAACATCAATAGTTGAAAAAAATCTTTGTTATGGACTTGATACCACCATCACTCTAGTAAATTCAGAATGACAGAGCTAAATGGACATCATAAAAATTTGAAGCAAAGACTTCAAATTATGTACATGAATAACAGACCATCTAAACTGTTGGCTAGTTTAGACAGTAAATATGTGCAATTTTTAAACAAGTCTAATGGATAGCTTGCATTATTAACTGCAAAGTTAATTTTGTACTTTACATATTGGTTCTTCTCTTTCTTCTTGCAAAGAAGTGATTATTACACGCAAATGAATAATCAACATAAATTAAATTTATTCACACATAAGTGATTCAAATTCGATCTTTCTTTTGTCGCTGAAGTAAAACATCATCCGATGTTTCAAGGAACTTTCTGAAGTTGCGCTGACACTCTGGACTGCACCAATGTTGAACCAACAAGGTCGATTCACTGTCAAGGGTAGCGTCTAATTTCACACGAAGATTGAGTCGAAGTAGAGCTTTCATTGATTCCATTGCCTATAAATAATGAAAATCAATTTCAAACAGATTAATCAGCAGGAATTATATCAATACATCATCAAACAAATCACAGTTATCACTTTATAATAATAAGTCAAATATATTCGTAGATAATAAAATAATATAACTTAAATTATCTAATCATTCTATTATAGCCATTAACAAGCTATAGTTCAAACAAGAAGGAAATTATATTTTCTCAAAGGAAATGCATTCCATAAGTCATAACTGCAGATCCTTCTGACCTGTATTTCTTAAGCTTTTCAGTTGCTGGCACCCTCTGAAATTTCAAAACGTTCTCACATCCCATAGCAAAAATTGTTACATAATTTGAAGAAAAAAAATTGGGCTCTCTGTACTGTAAATTAAATTACAAAGAAAATTAAACTACTACCATATAATATTTAAAAATTTCATAAGAAATATTGTTTTGCATGTTTCTCATTGCAAATATCTAAGAGGCAATTAATTCATTATTATCATAAGATCTTTCAACCCTAGAGAAAGCTTCTCACACACTCAGAGATGCAGGCACCCATGGATAAGAGACATTGTTTCACATGAATAATTATCAGACTATACCAGAATTTGGAGCTTTCTAGCATTTCTTAACATTCACTATCAATGTATGTATACTGAAAATGCTATCATGTCTTGTAAAAAGATGCTAAGTGAAGGTCTATTATATCATGTTTCATATGTGATAACTGACCGATATTTAAAAATGTAAAGAGCTACCCAATAAGAACTTCCTTGTACAATTTTTCATCAAGCTATTACTTTTGAGTCAATTGAACTGATTTGATCAACATCTGAATAAGCTATTTATTTAAATTATTTTAGTTACTACCGTACTACATGCATCTATCTCTATTTGCCCAAGCCAAGTGAAAGGAACGTCTTACACATGTTAAACTATAGTCACACAACATTTAAATCTGAGATAACTGCAAATGTTAAAATTTTTTATAATAACGCATCAAAATATAGCAAGTATATGATATATCACCTACTTTTCTTCTAAGTCAGAATCGACGGCCTGAAGGAATAAAACAAAATACAAGGAATGAAGAAGTAAAATTAAATGTGATCAGCTACATCGGATAGTTTATTTTCCTTCCTTTATTTGTCTACATTGGTAACTCTTAAATATGAAAACGTTTCTACATGCTAACTTGAACTAGCCGAGTCACAAGTTTTTGCCATTTCAAAACGCGTCAATAGTTCTTTATTCTTTTTTTCCTGAATCCAAAATGATGTACTCATCGGAAGCATTTGCGATGAAAACGATTTCGAAATAAATTTCTGTAGTTATAAAAATATATTCATTAAAGCGTGGATACATGGATTTTTTACTTCTGAATAAAGGGTCGGACAAACTCCGATTTTTCCTGCCGCTATCGCAAAAACTCATCATTCCAACTTGATACTACACTTAAGGCAAATATACGAAGTAAGATAAAAATACGTAATTTTGGAATAAAATATCTAATTACAACGCATTGTATGTAACTACGCATTCATAAAGGTCAGTGGAATTTATGCGCTCGTTAGATTAAGGAAATTAGCAGTAATTACTGATAAGCAATAAAGGCATTTCACTTCTTGACATCCATCAATACGTTGAGAAAGCTCGACCTCGGTATCGATGTCCACCGCATAAATATCCAATTACATCATTGCTCTAAGAAACTTCCTTTCATAGATAATGAGTTTGATAGACGCACCGAGCAACATTTCAAAATATACATGTGATGGGAAAGTAATGGTGCTCTGAAGACAATACAGATTATGGAAATTGACTGATCTGTACGATAACAAACATCAACGGAAGGAGTGCGTAGGAAGATATACGGTAGGCAAGGGAAGTGAAACGGAAATGGAATAAAGATAGTGAAAACAGGAGCAGTTTAGGATAAACTCTTTCAGACACTAAACTAATGGCTCGGGTACGAATCATTAACAATAAGTGGCAGAAAGCCAGTATCTCCTCAGCTCTTCTTCTTTTACTATTACTTACGGACAGCGTGGGGATTTGTGTGGGCGACGCCGATGCATTACAACCTGCAAACCCACCCCTTTACACGGGCATTATTACGCAATTACAAGAGGCAGAATTCGAATACCAGGGACAGGTAATCATTGTCTGCACTAACTGAATTTCTGATTGATAATCATTGAAAATTTTTAACAGGAGCCATAAAACAAAAATTTATTAATTCAATTTAAGTATTAGAAACAGATCACCAGTAAAAATTCACATCTAATATGAAACAGATTTGCTAGAATATAAAAATTTCTTTATAAAGTAATAACTGAAGTATTGCGCAATTTACACACTACATACTTGCATTATTGATGTTTAAATTGAATACGTAGAGTAACGATTTATTTTAAAAAGAGATAACATGAAGTTATGAAGGAAAATTACAACTGTTCCTAGAAATAAATAAGCTTAAATATTGGTTCTATTCCAGATGAATTCTATTCACTAAACACCACATTTTACAATAAAAAGGGGCAATAATTCTTTCGGAAACTTTATATTAATATCAATCGGCATTTGATTACTTGCAGTATTGGTGCCAATAAAGAATAATACCATAATATTGTCTTTGTTAGTCTAGAAGCGAGCGTGACTTAGACACATGTGTTACTGATGGACCAGAGAGTGCACCAGTGTGCAGTATAGTTTACAAAAGATTCTGGCAGCCACCATTGGTATACAGACTTTGCAGATGTCCAGAACGGCAGGAATGTCCTTGGAGATGGAGTCCTCCCCTAAATAACATTAACATAACAGCAATCATGGCTACTGAGCTTGATATTGATGGAGAGCCTCCAAGTACAATCAAGACCATGATTCATACCCGTGATCGCACAATGTCACTCAACAACAGATCACAGCTTAAGGTGAAGACATTCAACTAACCTTAGAATCAATTTTTAAGTAATCCATGTCTAGATAACTAACTAGTAATTGATAAATTGATAAAATATGAATTAAATAAAAATATGATTCAATGGTAATCTGCATTTCTAAACAATAAGCCAACCTTTCACAGAAAGTACAGCTCTTTGAATAAAAATTACTTATGTAGACTTAAGCTCTATCAATCTCTACGATTCTCAAGAATTAAGAGCTATAAACTGATTATGTACCATTTAATGCACACTTCTATCATTTCAAAAAATATTCTATGTTAAATTTTAAACCTCTTGAAAATTTTTAAGGGCTATTATAAGGAGATTTCTTATATGTAGTATTTCATATATTATAAAATAGCTATACAAATTAACCAAATGTAAAGTGTTGCATGGTTATGTTATATCAGGAATGATCCTAAAATAATCAGTCAAAAATTTATGAGATTGTTTAAGTTCCCTTGAGTAATTCGAGTACTTGAGAATGAGAATACTGTTTCCAATTTTAAAAATTCTGATTTCTGAGCTAAATAACATATTAAAACTGTACTAGCATTATTATACGATGAACATTCCACAATATAACTGAAAGAATACTAATTGCCTATTTCCTACTAATCACCAGCTATGCCGCAGTGTGAGAAAAATGCCGACCTGCCCAGCAAGAGCAACAGCAATGAAAATACATTCAAGATTAGTTCCAGAAAACATTTCTGCAACGACAAGAATTCCAGGACCAAGACTTTTTCCAAACAATCAAAGTTCAATCCATGTCAGCGCATCTTGTAAGTGTCCTCAGGCACGATACTGGAGATACCAGAGAACAATAGCAAACAACAATGGAAATGAAACAGATGGAATTATTGATATGTATGCTTGTGCACCAGTAAGTATTGAAATCATTTCACTGGATAAATAATTCGGAATAGTTAAACTTACTACTTGACTAAATTGAATATTTTTTCCATGCAATAGCTGAAAAAATGCAAACCTATGGAATTCTGTGGACATGTTATTTCACATTTTGCAACTTATTACCAGTGTTCTTGTCCAAATGGATACCTATGCCTAGCAAAGCAGCCTAGACAGCGAATAGATGCCTCAGAACTTATGTATAACGGAACAGCCTACAAAGCAATATGCACACCAACATCTATAATTACTTGAGCACAGTTTATAGATAAGTTATTGCAATAATTCACTGAGAGCCTTGATAATTGAATTGACTATGTAACAACAAAGTTAATACAGTTGCCTTTGCAGTAATTTTCCTAACATTCAATCAATTCAAGGTACCCTGATTAAAGATATTTTCCAAAAATACTGTCCAGTATCTAAAGTAGCTACATAAATCATTACTATTCATTACTTTAAGAATGTAAACATATTAGGGTTATGTCAAAGCTAGAGAAGCTTGAAAGCTTTCATATTAAAATAAAATAATATTAACACATGAGAAAATTAAAAATTAAAACTTATTTGCAAATGAAACAGTTCTGTTATAAGGGAAAACATAAATAAATGTTTTTTTGTCATTCATTCATTCATTATATGAGCATTTTGATTCATATTGAAGTTAAATGTAATGCATGGGAATAAAATATTAAAGGATAAAAATACAGAAGAAATATCTTCAGAGATTATGCATGAAAAAATATACTAATATTGATTCTTTTTTTTCCTATACTTAAATTTTATAAGAAACCATAACATTTTCTCCCATATACTCCTTACAAATCGAAATATTGTGTATGTGTGCATGTGCATTCATGAACATGGGAGTCAAAAGTTACAGCTTTTAAAACAATAACAATGATTAAATTTCTATTCAACACATATAATAGGCTACTTTTTATTCATTTAACTGTCATCAATTTAACTTCAGATGAAAAAAATGAGAAAGGAAGTAAAGATTATCTTCATCTTTCACAGGATTTATTTCTTTTGTAAAATTAAATTCCAAACATATTTAATAAATATTAATATAAGAACAAAAGGTAGAGATATTAAATGAAAGTTCTAATTTTGGTCATGCAATGTTATTTTTGATTCAAAATTGTAATAATTTTGATGAAGTAAATGAAAAATTTGTGATTATAAATAACCAGCCCCCTTGTTGACTTAGGTAAACGTTGAATCCAATCCCAAGTATTGTATCATAAAAATGAGAGTAATCTAAGAATTAATCATAGGATGTGAGAAGCAATTTACTGAGATATTAGCAATAGCTGTTTGAGTGACAAATTGAGCTTGTAGTGATACATGGTCAAATTTTTTTACCATTTAGGAGTGTATATGTTGCTTCTTTAGAATCAAGTAGGCAACAACATGAGAAACTTATGAGTGCATAGAGAGAAGAGGGAAAACTTTTGGGGGACTTACGAAGAGTTTTAACAAATATAAGGAGTTCAGAAAATTTTTTTGCTAAGCACTCAGCTTACTGTGAAAATTTCTATTTACATTTTTTTGTCTTTATTACGCCAATTTATAGTTACTGGTCTCTACTGTCAGTTGGAATCCATTTCTTGCATATTTATTACACATAGAAAGAAGTGAATCAAAAGTAAAAATGATTGAAATATAATGAAGCAGCAACAAGTGATTTTCCTTCTGTAAATAGTTATTACTACATTGGATTTTTACACTGATTATTTAATCAATTATAATAATAAATATTTATTTTCTTGAGAGTTCAGCAAGTTGCAAATAGTATGGTATTTATCAATACCCAGTTCCTCACTAAGAATTGATAGGCTAAACAGCTAAGCTGATATAAATTTTAAGCTTGACAATACAAAACAACCCTAACAGAGTTATATAATACATAAAAAACTAACCTGGGATGATTGGTTTGCTATAGCTTCAACATTAGGAATAAGTTCTTCCTGAAACTTATCAGGCCACAAAACACGAGTAACTAAGCCATGGTGAACTGCTTCTGTAGCCGTAAGTCTTCTACTTCCAAAGAGCAGCTCACTTGTCTGTAAGTAAACAAAATAAAATTCCTTATTAGAAATACAAATAAATAAATATTCAGCTTCTGAAAAAGATGATAATATTCATATAATATCAATATTATAAAGACAATAATAGTAATGTCATTTATTGATCAATTGACATTTGGACCAATAAAGTACCACATAAATAAAAAATTAACAGTATTCTTGTTAAAGACCAACTGGGACTGGAAAAAATGGTCAAACTGTAAAACATAGTTGACATTTCCCAATTAGAGTTTGCATCAAAACAAGGTGGAACAGCATCTGAGTCATAATCAGTTAAATATAACCAGTTCATTATTTTAAAATTTTGTATTTGACAATCATAACAAAGCTGACAGCAAAATTAAACATTTTTATAAATAAGAGACCTACATCTTATATGAAAGGAGGCTTCATGTGGAGTGATTTAACGTAATTAACTTACGACATTTCTACCAAAAACGGTGCTGAAATGGACCAAGAATTTCTGTTACTGCAGAACAAACATCAATAACCATCCAGTAGTCAGAATCAATAGAGTTAAAACAAACAATGAATTTATTTTCAGACATAAAAAATGGAAAGAGACTAACAAAAAATTTGAATAAAATGGTATTCTGTTGGACTGCTACTTTACAGCAGAGCCTGGATCTATCATTCTCACATTTGTCATTTTCCCCAATGTAACATCATTTTCTATAGTCCCAACTGCAGCCCGTAAGGAGCAATATTAAATCATACCATGTTCATAAATCTTGTTTTTACATCTTTCAATTAGATTATTTGGTCTAAAACTCAAAAATTTCTTCAGATCATTATTTTCAATAATAAATATCCCTTCCTGAACGTAAAAACTTCATGCCCAGCAAGAGTGACTGGAACCATTTCACAGTGTTTAAAAACACAAAAATCTTTCCAGTTAAGTGTCTTGCCAGTAAAAAGTCATGGATGACAAATAAATTTTGACTTAATTCCTGCAGTCTGAGGAATTGGAGATGGGTGTCCAGCAAAGGAAATCTAATGTTTTTTACTCTTGGTCCCTTCAAAATGGATAGCTCAAGGTTCTAATGAATTTACTAGCTTGTGTGGTCCATATAAGACTCAACTGATATTTGGCAATGTATCTAAAAAATTAATAAAACAATTTGATAATCTTTATTGTAAAATAAGAGAGATCATCTACCAGAATATGTGAATAAATATGAAAATATTTAAATCTGGGGTAAAACTGGTGAGAATTTCAAAGGGAAACTTTATAATTAAAATGAGCACTATATTGATTACACTCATCCCTGATAGCATTCTTATTCTCACATTTTTCATTCAAGATGAAGAGAGGTTTCCTCTGGATCTCTCTAGGGAAAGAATCACGTATCTCATAAGCTGAGAATACATTATTTGAGGTTATAAACATTAATAAATGACAAAGGAAACTTGAATTGCATCCTTGCATGAAAGGATTGAGAGCTTGTGAATAGTGAAGTAAGAGATAATAATTACAAAAAGTGTCAAGACATCAGTAACACCAGATCCTAAAAATGAAGGGGTCATGAATGCAATCAGAAGAAAGTGAAATAAGGAAGAGGCTAGAGCATTAAGAAGGTCACAGCAATGTCACAAGCATATTTTAACAGATGGAAAATCGAGTAATTCTCTAAATAATCATAGCATGCTGAGGCTAGCTACTTAATTGAAAATTCAAAAGAATATTTGATTCTTTTAATGCAATCAGTAAAGATAAAAATATTCAACATACCACAGCGTTTCCAAGCAAAAGAGGAAGTGTTAGCACAGCTGCTCCTTCTGGAACTTGACCAAGACGAGCATAAGGTGTATGAAATGTAGCTTTGTCGCTTGCATAGACCACATCAAAAAATGGCAACATAGTGACACCAAGACCAACTGAGGCTCCATGTACACCAGCCACAATTGGCTTATTAAACATTGCTAGAGTCTTCATAAAGTCCCTAAAGAAGGAAAAATTCTGTTAAGGATTTATAAATAAAATAAAAATAAAAAAATACTGAAAAATAATATCTTCAATGGAACTTTTCTGCATAGATTCTTTGTAATTACACATTAAAAAAAACATTTGGAGGGCAGTGATCTTAAACAGATCTGATCACCTAATCTATTTTTCAAGACATCTCTAACTCCTACGAATTGGAATACCATCCATATTAATTTATTAGTTTTTCAGAATGTAAGTCAAGGATTTAGATAGGCATTTCAAGGATCCACTCTTAGTATTTTGGTATCCCAACACAAAATTATGCAGAATTGCCTTCTGCTCGATCAGGAAGGGAGGAAATTCATCTAGAACTCTCATACAGCACAAGAAAATCTATGCTTTGTTTACCACCTAAGGTAAATCCTAATTTCCCAGATAAATATGTACTTTTCTACATATTAGATCTCATTTTCAAAACAAATCTTTAGGAATAATATTAGTAATAGAGGATATTAGCTAGCTCCAAGTATTAACTACCACAACATTCTTAAAAGCTTTAATTAATCTCCTAATTTTTAACTATGTACTCTCTCAACATAATAAAATTATTTTAAATTTTCAATCTAAAAAACCTCCAACCACATTGATGCATCTTTCATTAATTATCAAATTATAGATCATTGCATGTGTGAATGATCAAGTAGCAAATGGCACTCAAAATTGCATCAGCAAAACCCTATCTTAGTAACATCCTGATCTTAGTGAATTTTAAAATCTATACTTGAAACTTTATATATACCAGAAAATAAAACAACTCCTGTATTTAACAACCTCTTAAGAGGCTGACTTAAAGACTAAAAGTCCCTGAAGGACTAAAGCTTGCTAATTTCAACAAACAACTTGATACTTCATAAGAGGAATTTCAATTGAAAGCAAATTATTATAAAGATTACACCAGTTATCCTTATTGATGTTTGCAGAAGTAATAAAGAAATCAATATCTTCTGATAACAATAAAACAAATGTTAGATTATGCAAGAGGTATGCCAATATCTTTCCCCTTTAGCAAATTTTAGATTATGCAGGTGGACTACTGACATTACCAAAGAGAGTCACGGAAAGTTACAAAAGTCAGTTAATTAGTGAATGAAATTTATATATAACTGAGTTAAAGTAGGATAAAAATTTAAACCGGGAAGCAGGAGATTTAAAAACTTAATGTCCAATCTCAGAAGTCTACTATAACATATGGGAGTGGGCAACTTCATTTTATTCCACAAGCACAGGTTACTTTCCCCTTTCCATGCCCTACTCAAATCTAAGGCCTAAAGTTCTTTGAGGTCCTTCTTTCTTAGTGTCCACTTTCACACTTGGAGATATACACACTTGACTTAAGTTTTTACAGACACTTTTCTGGTTCCCTTCTATGGCAATTCATTAGGGTAAAATAATGCATTTAGCTATTCACAGTTCCTTTGATTCCCTTCCTTTGCAACTGCTTCTTTTTCTAATAGCATTTATGCATCTTCCATCCCAAAAAAACATACTAAGAGGTAGGATTCATTTGCAGAGGGCCAACCTGTCCGGGGGCCTTTCATCCTTAACCCCAACTGTCAACTAAGCTTACTTTTCCTTTAATTAACCTCATAGCTTCAGTTTTCATTTATTTATATTGTATTTTCATTTATTTATTATATTACTATATGTAATATAATAAATAAATTTTATGTATTATGATTTATATTTTTTCATAATTTCTTTCTTTAATATTTAATGTATTGAGAAAAATCTGTAAACTCCTATTGGAATCCGATACAGGTTTAACAAAAAAAAAAGCTCTTTGTAACCATATCAACAGACTTTACTGCTTCCCTACAAACTTTCATCCCTTCATCTATTTCTTCCCAAGATTCTTCTATAAGTATATTAAGAATAATATTAATTCCTGACAGAATGATTTCCTTCTTGTGGATGATTTTATGAATTTTTGTCAAGCTGGCAGTGTTATATATTTTTATTTCTTTTTGACCTTTTCACAATGTACTTCTTTAGAGACACTGAAATAAATTAAACATATTCTGAACAATATGGGTGCTATTACAACCCTTTCTGAAATAAAGAAGATGACCACACACAACAGTGAACAAACAAGAAGTAAGACAACAGTAGTGGTCAATCACTCATTGTGAAGCAAATAGAAAATATAACTATCTGCTAAGCCCACTGCTGCTGTTTCAATAAAACAGCTCATGGTGTGAAAGTTTCCCTTTGGGTTTTCATTCTTTTTTTGTTTTCGTTTTCTTCCTTTCTTGGTTTTCAATTAGGCAAAAGAACCGCAATTCATTCTTTTAAGTATCCCAATTTTATGGAAAAACTGAGTGAAAAATAAACAGATGAGATATGATTTACAATTACGCTTTAGTGAATGGGGTAGAATTTTTGTAGGAATTTCATAATGCATAAAAATTGAATTTATAAGACAAGGTTTAGTTGTACCTTTGGAGGATATTACATGGAAAAAGACAATAATTATTTAAATCATAACAGATGCTTCAAATACATTTCATCCTTACTTGATAGCCTTAGAAAGCTGTTCAGCAGCTTTCTTACGATGTTCTACATTAACATGGATCAGGGAATGAAGATCTATTCCCTGACAAAAGGTACTTCCTGTTGAAGTTACCAGCACCACTCGACAATTTCGATCCCTGCGAAGCTGCTGCAAAGCATCTTGGAACTCATGCAATACCTGTTGAAAAATTTTCATATCATGACATTTCAATGGAACTTTAATGTGAAAATAAGTAAGCAAAACAGTTCAATGACTAAACAAATATATGGTTTATCTAACCTGAACATTCAAACTGTTCTTCATGCTTGTAGAACAGGGAGCAAGAATGATCTGAACAAAATTCTCATATCGCCTTAAACATATTTCCTTATAACTGAAAGTACCAGCATTTTGACGCCAACTAAACCGTTGCCGAGGACATTCCTTTGATTCCAGCTGTTTCTCCAGCTTGGATGATTTCTTCTTGTATTTTGGGCTTGGAGACTTCAGACCTTTTGTTATGTTACTGTAACCTAGAATTCGAACCAATTAATTAAGTGAATGCTTGAAGGTTTTAAGATATAAAAATAGTTTCATTCATGTGATCGTTCAGTTAAGAAATGAACAATTGATACTTACTCGAAGCGATCGGGCTCAGAGGAACAGTAAAGATTCGATGTTTTTGGTCAATCAAAGTCTTCAAGGTTACAACATTGGTATCTTTCTTCACCTTAGGTACAGCTTTAGCCCCCATTGCTGAGATATTAGTAGATATAATGCTAGGAGCAGGTAAAGCTTCAGGAATAGCATGTGTGTTAAACATTGTATCTTCTAGCTTGTCATGTATTAAAGTGACTTTTTTCCCATGAAGATTAGGAGAAAGTTCCTTCTCTTGAACTATTTTCACACGTTTCACACAATTTGAACTTATACTTCCCGAAACAGATGCGGGATCTACAGTCATTCCAACATTTTTATTTGTTAGCACAACATTATCAAGAGATGAGGTAGATTTGAGAGGGGTAAGGTTATTTTTCTTTGCTTTCAAAGTCTTCAAGGGAACAAACTTAGAATTATCAAGGTTTAAACCTTTCAAAAAATTTTTTGACATCTCGGTATTCAGTTTCATCCTCACTGAATTGCTCATTCTTGGGAGAGTTACTGGCCTCTTAACACTTGAAAATCGGAATACATTTTGTTTATTTGAATTCAACGGTGTTTTTATTTGAGCAACATCAATGCATTCTAAATTCACTAATGGAATTGTCTTTAAAGAAGGCTCTGATTTGATAGGGGTTACATTCATACCTTCATTCTCTCTAGAAGAAATAACACTTTTACTGGCACTATCAGGAGACTTAGTATTAACCACAACTGGAACTGAATCAACAGAGGAATGTCTTCTGACATCAGATGAGTTTTGTGGTGCTTTAATTGTAACTTTGGGAGTAGATATCTTTTTTGGTGGAGAATGGCTTAAATCAATCACTTCAATTGAGGAACTCGCTTTATCTTTTGTTAACCTGAGTTTTGGTTTGGATGATTTCAAATTTTGAAGAACGTGTTTCTTTGCTAAGTTTGCCTTTACAGTAATACTTTCCTTTCTTAGGCTTCTATTTGTAGGTTTTCTTCTTGGTTTCACAACACCAGCAACTAATGGGCTAGTTTCCAGAATCATGTTAATGGCTCCTTCATCCATAAGCAGCCTATCCAATTCCCTTGGGACAGAGGCTCTCTTAGATTCTCCTTGGGATTTAGCTGCTTCATCTGAAACATTTTTTATTATCTCCTTTTCACTAACAGAGGCCAAACATTCCTTAGTCTCCTTGGTGGAATGTATGCCAGGGTTTGTGGAGCATTTTAAGGCACTAATTCTCTCAATCTTAATTTCTGGCATTAAGTCCACAGTGTTCCCATTTTGCAAACCACTAGGCAACTTGGAACCACTGCTATCATTTTCTGCAGATGCATCACCCAAAGATGATTTATCAGCTCCCCCAACACCACCATTACAACTGGCTGACTTTTTCCTAGCTGGTTTCTTCTTTGCAAGTTTTACATTACCATTAGAAAGCAAAGAATTAACCTCCTTTCCGGCATGAGATATATTCAATCTTGCCGATCTCCTCTTCTTTATCTGTCGCAATTTGAGGTGTCTCTTACTTAATTTAGAACGAAAACTTTTGTTGATCCTCAATTTAGATTCCTTGGGAAACACCTTGTCTGTTTTTGCATATTTACACTGGGCCATCTTATCAGAGCTGCTAACCTCCTCCTTAACATGTGCAAGCGGGGAAACTGTATTCACTTGGACATGGTTTGAAATTATACTGTCTTGTTTCTGAGGAGAAGCTAACTCATCAAGTTTGTGCAAATGGACAACTGGGGACACTGAAGCACAAGAGGATAAACAACCATCACCATGAAACACCACCCTATCATCTTTCATTTCATCATCTTTTGGGCTGGATGAATCAGGGGTAGATACATTTCCAGCATAGCTCAGGGCTCTTCTTGTTGATCTAGCCAAGGGGGAATCTCCTGCAAATTCCCCAGACCTACCCTTAATCATAGGTAGCTCTTTTAATTGTTTCAGAGCCATCTCTCTCTCTACATCCTTATCAAGTTTTGTCATGTGAAGTTTAATCCTTGGAGAGAATAATGGAGAAGAATGAAGAGTAGCACCAGTTGCATCTCCAGCAATTTGCACTTCTTTTACAGGCTGTTTCATCACACTTGGTGAACCTTGAATATTGACATCAAGTTTCACGCTACAGGAATTCAGTTCTGCTTGCACCTGAAAATAAATGATAAATGCCGAGTGAATGGTGACAATGATTTCAATTGATGACTGAAGATAAATAAACCAGCTCAGCAATATACTTAACTATTACTGTGCAAAGATTCAAAGTTTTATAACAGACACAAGATTGATTCAAATGTTCTCTTTAAAGAATTGAATAGTTATGTGTCATCAAAAATAGGAGTCAGAAATTCATAAGCTTAGATTAGATATGCACACTTCAGTAAGTTATATGTAAAGAATAAGCTTTGCTTTGATATGAGATTTATAATAAATGGAATCAAAAAGGAAAATTCTACCAAAAACTCATACTAAACATTGAGTATATCCTAAACATAGGAGCACTTCACCGTTTTTTAAGTTGGCTAGAAGAAATTCATTTCTACAATTGTATTTTCAATGAGGAAATAAAATTTAATTCACCTCAGAGTGAGAAAAAAGGTAGCTATCCTCTAGTTAACATGACACCTACAGTTATCTAGTATCTTATCCAGAATATTTTTTACTATAAATGTACAAATACATAATAGGGAAGTATTTTAACTGAATATGATATGTAAATTTAATGGCAACTGTAGAGAATACAAAAAATTAAAAAATATAAACATTTTCATTTTCCCCTCATATTTTTGCACATAGTTTATATAAAATTTATACACTCACTCTCTCTCTTTCCAGATGGCTTGGTAAAAAGATTCCCATACAAATATTACATCTAACCCTCTTTCAGTTACATGGCTCATGATCTTGCTCTGATTCCTAACAAACATTTATCCTCTAAATAATAGTAAACTAGTTTTGAACTAAATGTTACAATTAGTAAAATGATCAACAAACTATTACTAATGTCAACATATGAATAATCAAAACAAATTTCTGTAATAAGGAGGCGATTATGGTATTTCTTTGACCAAATATCCACAATCAATTATTTAATTCAGCTTTTTCATTAATGTTTGGTAGTAAATCCCCGCTTGGTCCGAAATTCATTCATTCGTTTAGAAGTACAATAAACACTTTCGATTTCGCTGATTTCGTGACAACATATATTGACTAGCTTTCCTGGGTTAAAAGAGTTTGTGTACGTTATAATGATAAGAATATCACCGAAAGAAAATTTACTTTAACCAAAGGAAACTAGTAATACTTCGGACATTAACTTAACCGCGGTTGCAAGTTAGTAGTTACATTTACCTTCGCTCGGAGGTCTGCTGTATTTCTATTGCATATGACTTCCAAATCTTTACTGGGAGAAGATAAACGATTTGCCAAGTGCCTTGACAAATTCATAGCAAAAATTGATTCCCCGCCTGCTCGGGTGCATTCAGCAATAGCCGCGACAGACGGCGATGATACATTTTTTTTCATCGCGCGTTGTAGAATTTCCTGTGCAATTTCCTCTTGTGTCACGATTTGACTGGTAAGATTTCTGTAAGGTACCCGAACACCAAAACGTGGTTTTTGAAGACGCCGTCCACTGTAACCAGGTTCATTCGCAGGATTTTCAACATTTCTCCCCATCAGATGTGGAGGAACAGGGAAAGATGAGGGTGCACTTGGGGAATGCTCATTAAGGGGAGAAACACTGTTCACCGAAAGAGGCATGCTGCACTGTGATGATTTATTTACAATCGATCTTCACTTTTGCTCAAAATCAATGGAGAGGAAATACGCATGTTTTATACGTGATCCACAATTAAAGAGAAGCAAAAGAAATCCGTTACATTTTAAGAGTCTGATTCATAACATAAATTTTACATCTGGAGAAGGAAACCCTTTCCCACCTGAAACAAACATAGAAAAGAAAACAAATAAAGGTAAAGATTAGAGATCGAAATAAAAAAACGAATAAGATTTTCTTATAAATAAACAGAATTGAACAAAACCAGCAAAACAAAAAGAAATGAAAATACAGTGTGACAATTTAGAGGTAACAACCAACATAAAGCAAAATATACGACGTGCTCTTAATTAGATAATAACTAATGCCATGATAAATTATCACAGAAAGTAAGAGGAAAGCTTATAAAATATTCATTCATATCTGTATAAGGTATACTGAAAATAAAAATGACTGATACAAACAAATCATAGATAAATACGTTAGGAAGAAATTGTAATACCAACTTTAAGATATTGCCACCGCAAAGAAATGATTCATCTTACAAAACACTAACAAAAGGTGATATGAAGATGATAATAATACCTTGAGTAAATACATCTTTTAATTATAATTCATTCCGGTAACGTATTAATTAAACAAATAATTCTGCAAGGGGTTATTTACGGTTTAAAACAAACCCTCTTACGTGACTGAAAGTATTTTGAGGAAAGGGCACTTAGAAGCGTACCTCAATCGCAACATATTAGAGGAAGCTGATCTTATGGCGGGATGTATATCTGTAGAATTATACAGCAAATTACGAAAATTCGAGGTGAAATTTATCATTGGTAGAATAAATCTGAGATAATATGGCAAACTTACTAAAATTACGCCAACCTGTTTTCAAGATATAATCTGTGCCTCTGCGCATGCGCGCCATGCGGAAGAATTTGTGATGCCATCCGTTACAGCGGACATGCCGAACTCGCAGGCGCCAAGGCGCATTGGAGCTTTTCAGGGGATCATGTGAAGTTATCTTTAAGGGATCATCAGAGGGGCATGTGCTTCGTAAATAAGTAGTTGGATCAGAATGGATGGAATTATATCATACTTCACGGGTACTAATTAATAACTAGAAGCAACTGACTACGATAGACGTTATAATAAATAAGCTCATCATTTATATCTTTTCCAACAGTATTAGGAAGCTCTGATTGAAGATTTTGTCTGCATCTCAAATTGCTTCTTTTTTGCTTTGCCCTGCATAAATATTTTCACTGCTTTAACCAGAAAATTTGTAGCCTCCTCCAGGATAACTAAGTGGGTAGCTTGTACGACTTCGGCGGAAGCAGTCCTGGGTTCGAAACCCGGTGTGAGCCATAATGTTGACTCATCATCGTATAAAAGTTAGGACATTACATGAATTAATATGTAGCGGTTCCAAATATTTTAGGAAAGCCAAATACCGTGGCGTGGGAGTCCTTTTGCTGACCACTTGGTGCTCGCACCCTGCCGAAAGTCGGCTTGCAGAGTAAATATGTAGATGCAGACTTGTCACGCACGGTGAATGCCGCGTGGGTACACCATATCCCTCAAAGGGATACCGCACCATGAAAATTATACATGATAAGGTCCCTTCCACTCCAACATACGAGTACATATATACAACGTTCTGCGGGTAACGGATGAGCCGCAATGAAATTAAATCGAGATCGCGGGTAAGAAAAGAAGATATAAGAAACTGATGGTGATGAAGATATTAAGGGAACGACTAATGTGTTAAAGATGCTAAGATAAAAGGAGAAAACAACAATTCCTACAGCTGAAATCGAAATTGGTGGAATGATATAGATGTAAAGCGTGAAAAAAAAATTGAGAGAGCGTGAAGAACTGGACATACGTGATTGAGAATCGTGGAGAAAAAGTGAAATAGCTTACACAGATAAGAAACCTTAGATGAAGTCTAAACAGCTAACGGTTAACATTGGTGAAATTCACAAATACATAAAGAATTCCTGCGATATAGTAAAATAAATTCTTAACTGGAAAAGGAGGAAGTTGAGGCAACGAGAGATTAGCTAGGAGATAGCAACATGTATTACGTTACGATGGTTGTATTTACTAACGAGTTGTGGATAAAATCATGAATAAACTAACAAGTAAAAATGTGGTCACGGAAACTGCCTGATGAGATTTGAAAGGTTTTAATTGATCTTGTCAGCTGATAAATGGAGGTCGTAAATCTTTGAATACCAAACTTTCCGGTTTGAATCGGTAACTTTGTGAACTTATGATGAAGGTTCTGGATTTAATCCTGTTTTCCTGTTTGAAATAGAATAAAATCATGGGTAATTATTTCTTAGCGAGTCTCTCGAAAATGTCGTTTAATAACGAGTGAAAAATCAAAAACGATAGGTTTGGACGATGCTATAAACGGATTTACGCACAAATCTCTTCCTTCACGTGGAATAAATTGAGAATCTACAGGAAAACATTTGATGGAACAAAAAGCTTCCCACAGCGATCTCACCTCATGATTTCATTCTGCAGCTCACTTTTCTCAATGATCTGACTCGAAAAACTTTGATTTTACTCCTTTACAGTGAATTCATCTCAATTAAACTTTTAAAATGCCAGTTTGTCGAGATGAATTGTGAAAATTTACTGTGGTCATGGAAAGACTTCACAATCTGATTTCAATTCAAGCCCGTTGTTGGAAGCCAGGCTAATTGCTTGTACTACAAAGAAATCGAAGGGAGAGGGGGGAATACTCCGATGGATCGGTCAATGAATGACATTTATCACGTTGATGAATTTTTATCGTTTAATTAGGACTGGTGTGCAGGGACGGGTTTCGGAAGCCCTTGGCACAAGGATTAGACCGACGCCCCCACTATGAATTGAGTGAATCAAAATTCAATTTTTTCATAAAATACATAAAGACGGATTCCATAGAAAACTCGATTTCTTCATTATGAAATTAAAAAAATGAGTTATAAGTACTATTTCCGTAAACAACCATGAACTATATAATATTCTTATTTACTTAGTATTATCTTTAACGTGTCATAGAGACTTACTCATATAAAATAATATCCCGAAGCGAAAAAAGTACCCGTGTACACGTCGTACTTGTAAAAATTCGAAAAGATGTAGTACATATATATATTGTAGATATACATCAGATAGCGCCTATTGCGGCTAATTATAATCACGCTTCTGCTGATGTAATTCTTAGGCTTCGTCTCGAGAAAATATTCTTCCAAGAAAAGCACACTGCAATTTTTATCGAATAATTCTGATAGCCAAACCAAACAAGTATGTTATACTTCTCATCATAACCTATATTTATTGATCCAGAAATACCGCAAAAGCTACGGTTCTTTATTTATTTCTATCGCGTTCATCATATAGAAAATGATCACCTTTGCATAGTATTTTTTACGCAAAGTATACAATTTGTTAAGGGCCTATTTGAACACATGGTTGAATAAATGTATGCAATTGCATACCCACGGATATAAATCTATTTGAATTATTCAAAAGTTGAGCGAAATTCTTCCCAATTCTATATTGTTAAAGATACGAACTTACAAGCGTAAAATGTCAACGATTTCAGCTTTGATAGTTGGATGATTAACATAAGAATCCAAAAATTTCGGTCACAGAGGATACAAATACCACCGCAGGCTGAAAATTTCGATCCGAGAAATTAGAAAGATAAGCTGGCAGAGATAATTTTTTCATCAAAAAACGTGTTGATCGTTGGTTTACTTCAACATGTAAGCCTCTAAACGAGTGGATTTAATATGCAGCATCAACAAAAGTGCAAAAATTCATTTCGATGTGGCGAACTATAATACGCATTAAGATTATTCCGAGAGTCTAAAAAGTAATCAGCCCACAGGCCGATGGAATCTAAAGCCAGTTACTCAAAGCCCTGAAAAGAGAATGAGGCACAATAGGGAAGAAGCGGAGGGGGGTATGATATCAACATGGTCAGACGTTACTTAGTACCTCTAAAATAGTTCTTATATTTTTCACAGAACTATTTTTTTCACATATTGTATGAAAAATTTACCAAGTCCTATTTCTTCCATGAGAAGGAACTTTGCTTGCCCTTACTTTTCTCAGGATACCATGAATGGAAATTTTGTATTTGAGTGCAGTGCAATGGCCCCACGACTAACACCTTTCATGACATTCAATTACGATTAAGCCAAATAAATGCTGTTATTTGAATCATACTTACTTCAGTTCTTTTCATCTCAGTCACAGCCATGCGAGTGGCCGAGAGGTAAGTTAATGAAACACGCATTTATCGAAGTATTGTTAAAAGATATAAGACAGCTGAGGTCATTTTGCACCGGGAATCGAACGCGGAACCGCTTTTACCAAAGTCGAACGCGCTGCCCATATTGCTATCCAGGAGCCGATACATTTATCTATATTAAGACGAAGAAAAAACTCGATTTCCTGCTGTCATGGCGACAAGACATGACTACTCAAAGAGTACCTAAGAATCAAAGAGAAATTCTTTCGTTGATTTTATTCTCTAGGAACACATGATATTTTACCTTTTACTACAAGGAAACTTAGGCATTTTTTTACGATTTTTCCGAATTTAAATCATAGGTTCATAACTCTTTTCACTTCTTATTAAGGACAGTAATTCACGGCCACGATGAAAGATTATTCTGCACAGAATGCAGA
The DNA here is from genome assembly GCA_036926295.1 of Pachydiplax longipennis. Taxonomy (NCBI): domain Eukaryota; kingdom Metazoa; phylum Arthropoda; class Insecta; order Odonata; family Libellulidae; genus Pachydiplax; species Pachydiplax longipennis. Next base: position 36,008,115 of record JAVFKF010000009.1, on the reverse strand, counting down.
CTTAGGAGACCTTTTGTGATCCTAATGCACGCAGTTCGAACTTTTACTTTTAAGTAACACCGTGCTACCATAACGACCAATAATGTTCGTCAGATCTGATATTGCACAAATACATATGAGAAATTCTTTGGAGTAAACTTGACAAACTTGCATTTGTCCGCGTTATCGCATATCGGAGTGGGCTCTGGTTTTGCGGTCATGACAGAAGCCCCGATCTAGGCCGCAGAGAGTAATGACAGCGAATAGTTCTAGGTCGGCGACAAAAACTGTGGTAACAGCAGAAACGTACGAGCCATACGTAAATGAGTAAAGGAACACTATGAGCGCGTGACCAAAATCAATCGTGACATGGCATCTGAATAGCAAAATGTTACGAGTGAAAAATTGCCGCTCTGAATCTTGGATTTAATTATTAATACACCACTACTATAGTGAAGTACACACATTTCGCTAACACTGAACTTTAATCTTCATATTTTTCGAGTCTCGATGGAATTTCCGGGAGTCGCCATCGCGAAATGTAATGCAGGAGACATTTCACCTAAAACTGTTTTACTGTCGAGATAAGATAGCCAGAGAAATCTATACAAAGCATCAGACTGATTACGACGAGATAATCACAATGAATAAGACTAAAAATTGAGAGAAAATACAGAGCGAAGATGAAAGCGAAATTAAAATGATCAACGGTACGGTATCGTAAATCGAACAGTTGTATGCTACTTCGAACTAATTGCACCCGGTTTCGATACGCAGTAAAAACTCTGATTTGATAAAAAAGACTGGTTCGAAGTAATGAAACGTAGCCGACAAATAACGTGAGATGTAATACATTTATTAGTTCGGATTGTGGAGAATAGGTGTAATAAGTAATCCCTGATATCCTAAAAACTAATTTACTTAATATTAACTGTACATGTCTAGATAGCAAGCAAAGAAATCATTTGATAATAAATCTCCCAACTTATTGTTTTCCTGCTGTGGGCTCTTTTTCCTAATCATCATCTTAGGTTTTTAAACCCCCAATATAATTTTCTTCCGCGCACTTTTTTTGCTATCTCTTTCATACTGATTGACGAAGGGTTAGATATAAGAAGAGACTTTCTAATCTCAATCTCGCCCGAATAAAGACAATTCAAAGATTCTAAGACGAAAACTTATTTGGGTACACGGAGGCTACCGCTTTCTAGCTACTATCCGTCTTCTACTCCCATTCCTCTTATAATTTTATATTCATAACTGATAAATTACAAGAATCAGTGTTTCAGAGCCTTATGATAGCTACTTGGGCAGCGTGTTCAGTGAAAGCAGTCCAGGGTTCGAGTCCCGGTGGGAGTCTATACGTGCCAAAGGACCTAAGCTGACGAAGGACTTTTCAAAATTTACTACAACAATCGGTGTGTTAAAATCGCTAGGTGAACAAGAGCAATCGAGAGTAACGGCGTTCCAAATTCTGAAAACTAAATGAGAAAATTTCATATCATATACCCTCTACGTCAACTGATTATCCAGTCTTGCTATGAATTTCCCTAGAAACTAAACGAATGCGCAAATGACATTTTTCTGGAATGTGGAGCAATTATTTTAAACAATCAGTTTTACTTAAGTTTTTTAACGGAAAAAAGATGAGCGATTATTCGCGGAATTACATTTTGCGATGGAAAAGTAAATGGACACATTTATACTATTCCACAGAACAAAATTTAGCAAAATAAATTCAACGAAATTGTGCGTCTCCATTTATTACTCCATCGGGGTAAAGATAACATGCAGGTTCAGTTATGAATTACTAAACAAAAGACTAATCAATCTTTTAAGTGTTCGTTTGGCTGGCAGGGAAATATTTCGACGCGACAATCCCCCGGATCTCGAAATAACGAACTTTATTTCCTTGAAATGGGGGGACAGATGCCCAGGACTCGGAGAATGATGGCACCAATCGCCGTAGACAAGAAGTTGTCGAATAGGACGAACGTGTAAAATCAATAGTTCATCTTGGACAATAAAATAATATTTCCCATCGATTACTTTCGTATTTCCGAACAGTAAGAAAAAATTAATAGGAAATGTCAGCGTATCCTTTGCGTCAAAGTAAGTTCTTTGTTCAGTAGACTGTGGAAAAGTACAAAAATATATTAGAAATAACTGTGATGATTTTATAATGACATTATAACCGAATATATTTTCGATGTTTTTCACGCTCTGTTTAAAAAGAATTTGAGGGTATTTCAACTTATGAATATGATATAGTAAATAATGGTAACAAATTGGGCCTTCTTAATCATTTCACCTCGTGAATCACCTCTCTCCCAATTTCATGGCTAATTCCTTCAAGGTTCATCTCAAACTATAGTATATGGATATCCCAAGTTTCTGCAAAATATCATCAACTACCTCACATGAAAACTGACGACACTGAAAGCGAACCTAGTTGAACAACTGTAGAGAATCTAGGTATAAATTCGGTTCTATCCTTTCCTTAGAATTCCTCTCGCAGAGTCTTTATATCAGGGCAGCAACTATCACGTGAGTTCTTTTTCATTATTCCTTCAACTTAATGCTGCAACACTCGCATCATTCAAGGGCATGGCTGTCTTTCTGTATTTGTGACGAACTGCTATGAAGTCATATCGTCTACCATATTCTTTCTTTCCATATTTTCATGCTTCTCTCACTGACAAGGAACGACACTATACGACGACGAAGATTATCCATTATAAAACGAATATTAGCTACTATACGAATGGCTGGAATCGTCATTATTTGTTACTTGGTGACTTAGTGACAACCAGTTCACAATCATGCTACTGTTGCTATTTTAAGCCGACAGTTGTCATGTTGCTTGCAATTTTCTAGAGTTGAGAGATATATATTTCGTATTTTTCTATACGTATTTTGAATTATTTTTCCTTTAATTTTATTTTCTATTTTCTGCGGCGTCACTATTTTTACATCATGGATAAATGGTCAATCTCTTACATTTTCCCCGGAAGGTCCACACTCCCAGCTCGCTTCCCTTTACTCCCAAACCACCCAGAGGAGTGCAAAGAATGAAAAATGCATGTTTCGAATTGTAATCGCATTCTAAAATTAAAAAATGTGAAATTTTCAACGACATCGCGATCGTTAGGCAGTAAAGAAAAGTTTCATAGACGACTGCACACTTAACACAACTGAATGTGAATTGCATGCAAAATTCCACGTAGTGTCTTAATAACTTATTAAAAAGCACGAGGAAGGGAATTTTTAAATGAAAACCAGCAAAAATTTCGCTGTGCTCCGACGGGCAACAATAGCTATAGAAATTCTCATTTATATGTGATTAACTCGCGGATGGCCAAAATTTTGAGGACGACTTTCATAAAAATGAATCTACGAGAAGGCGAATGTAAGTAAATAATAACCTTACTAAGTGTATATACTGATAAGACAGAGAAGTGTTTGTGAGAAACAAGAAATTTCGGAATCAGTAAATAAGAGGAGAAATGCCCACATATTCGTACCGATTGCATAAACAAGCCAACAGTGAGAATTGTACAACTAAAGCCAAGTCATTTTATTGAGAAGAGAATTAAACTACACAAATCACGTTATATTTAATATATGTTGTGAATTAAATGTTAGAAAAAATCATGCAAAGGACTTGCCATATTTCATCTCACAGTGTTTACAGACTAAAATGCGTTAGAGATAAGAATTTCGTCTCTGTATCTAACCGGAAGGACCTCTATTGACGTGTCTGACATCAGGATTCGCTTAATGAATTATTTACCACAAACCTTAACGCTTTTCATTATTTTTTCGTTGGAATATTCAATATCCAAAGATGTAAAAACCTGGAAATAAAAAAAACGTACGGACACTGTATATTTATCTGGTTTAAATTAGTATACAATGCTAGGACGAGATGGTAAAAATACCTCATTGGACTTATCTGTTTATAAGAGAGTATTCCCAACGGGCATCTCGAGAAGAACTACTATAAGATTTTTTCTTCTTTATAATACAGTGAAAATAAACTAAGAATGTAGAATAATAACAAATGTCAGCGAGATGAATTTTGACCACTTGAGTAACAACTATCGCAACTGTAGCAGATATAATGATTCTATGTTATAACTTTGTGGTAATGGTCGATTTTTCTCACAATTATTAGTGCAGATATTGACCCAGAGGTCTTCCGGCGAAGTGCTACTGGAGGAACTAACAAAATCCCCTTATGAAAAAAAGTTCTGCATAATGAATTACATTGATTGATCAGAATCAAATAAATTAGAAATAAACTGTGATAATTACCAATAGAATTCGAAATGTAAAGGTCGACACCGGTAGCTGAAGAAATTTGACTGCTTGACACAGAGAACGTTCAGCATTGTCATGCAAGAGACAATAAAAATAGCGATAAACGTAGGGGACAAAGGATCAAAGACAAAAATATTCTTTGATATGTGTTGACGTCCTATTATAATGACGTATGTGGCTTCTATACGAACAGCTTAGACCGACCTAAGTTTGTAACATAGGTTTAAATAATAGTAATGAAACGACTTTTTCGGATGAAATTAAGACTAGTAAGTCTGGTATAACCTTCTGGTATAACCCTTCGTCACGTAAAATTTGAGAGAAAGAAACAATTTTGAAAAAAGTTCAGAAAGGAAACTTTCCGAAGCAGACAAACACCCGCCAGAAAGAGGGTGTGAAAAACCAGCGAAACCTTCAGATAATTAACTAAATTTTAAGGAAAAGGTAGATTAAGATACCTGAAAGCTTAAAAAGGAACAATACATGAACATTTTACATAGCTGATGCAAATAGAATTTTAAAAATCCTTAAAAAATAAAAAGAACATAATAGTAAATCTGACTTTTTCTCCTTCATTTCTTTATTTATTTTAAATCAATCATCCCATTAATGCGTTTTCATAGTTTACATCTATCGATAGGATAATGAATACTTATCAATACCTTCGAATAAAGAGGTAAAAGTATTTTGAACTTCTAAGCACTTCATAGGAATTAACCGCCTTAAAAACTTCTTTGAAAATAGAATTCAAAATAATGCGAAGAACAAACTGAGTACGCTTCTACAGCACGGTGATATGTTTTATTGCCATTATCACGGCCATGTACGAAGGAAAGCCCTCCCATATTGAATTTAGAATACAAATCCTTCGTCCTAAAAGGATGGATATCCGTTCGTCAAAGATAAAAATGGTGTATAATTATATTTCAATCATTCAGATATTTAAATAAAATTTTGATGGATATCGGGAAGACTTGAAAGATGAAAAGCTACGGCTTGAGCCGTGACTTCGCAATAGTATTCCATGAGAGAATGAGAAAAAGGCAAATCTTTGAAGGATAACTTTACATCTTCGGTCATATTGATAGATTTAATGCTCCCAAAATTCGTGTCGCACTTTCGTTAGAGTATACTAATAGCCAATATTAGCGAGGAACCGTCGTAAAAATATTAAAACTAAGCGTTTATCGACTGAAATGTTTCTCGTACGCGATGCGCACTTTAAGATTAAAAGTATGTTACAAATGCATAATTTGCTACGGAAAACAATAACGTCATTAATTTAAAATCGAGAGGAATTGGCTTGGAAACTAAAATTGGCCTCATGAAAGAAATTATTCAGACCCAAAAGCATGGGACTTCAAGGTCCAATAAGTAAAATAAAGGTTAATTATACCTAAATTACGAACGCAACTCCCATAAACTTTGGGAATGCATTAAAGTCATTGAGGGTTATCAGAAAACTAGATTCAGCACCAAACATTTTGCGTGTATGGAGAAAAAAACTGATTCACATAAAACTGCTATAAAACTTTTTTTTTTAGCCTTATTACTGCCATCATTTCGGTCGACTGATGATCACCGACGAAAATGAATTTCATTCAAGCATTTTTTTACGACTGGATTCCTATCTGCGAATCAGGAAAAGATTGGTAAAATCCTTGATGTGGAGTGCAATGTTGTACGGGGTGAAACGTGGACGTTAAGAAAAGAGGATATTAAAAGATTAGTGGCTTTTGAGATGTGGATATGGGGTAGAAAGGAGAAAGTAAGCTGGGTCGATAGAAAAACGAACGTGGAGATGCTAGAGATGGTTGGGGAGAAAAGGGTAATAATTGAAGTAATTAAAAATCGACAAAAGAAATGGATGGGTCAAATATTGAGAGGAGAGGGATTATTGAAGAAAGTGATCGAGGGAAGAATGCTAGGTAAAAGGCAGAGGGGAAGACAAAGAAGTTGTTAGACAAATTAAGGGGTGGGATAAGTGACTGGGAATTGAAGGAGAGGGAACTGAATAGGGAATGTGTGGGCACATGAAGCTACCGAAAGGTAGAACACTTATATATATATTCCCATCTGTAGTCCAATCTTATCGGGAAAATATGGCTCCCACTGGTATCGAACTCGGGCCCGTACCCAGAATGCGTTCAAAAGCTTTTCATAAAGGTGTATTAAACCCGAAATTCAAGTTAGGCGAGAATTGCGGGAGTCATCGAGAAAAGATCTCAGCCGCTAATATTAGCAATTATGTCTTCATCTTAGATGTGCCTGAAACGAAAGTACGCAAATTAAGTTTGCGTCCCGTCACCTATCTAAGAAATCGAGGGCAAGATGAGGGGAACCATAATCGGGCTTGGAGGAAAACTTCCAAGTGAGAATCGTGCGAAGTCAATAAGGAGTTTCAATACTTTTTTCGACCAGTTGCGATAAGCGATAGAATGTATCTGTGACGGTAGCATAGTATTATTTGCGTCAATCGATGAGGACAGACCACCTATTTCGGCTGGATTAACTCAAAGACACTGCTCCAGTACAGTACCGTAAATTTTGAAGACGGAAGAGAACACATAATTCCTATCCCGTTTCCTCTGTTCTAATCTTAAAATCCGCTAACATTTAACCTCGAATTCTCTACTTTTTCCCACACTTCTCTCCGTATAGATCCCACTATCCTGTGCCCCATTCTCTATTGCTCCTTACCTTTCCCCTTTCCTTCCTGTACACATTTACATATGCATTGCTGTGCTTTTGCAGACTGAGGCGAAATATTATACGACCCTTCCATTTAATTCCCAAATGATTTTTCTTGATTTCAATCGAAATTATTAGCGGGTGCAATAGGGAAATGACCATCTCATTAGTGAAATCTATAATTATTCCGAGTAAAATGTCTATTTTCAAGAAAATGAAAACTATAATATTCAACTTGGTGCCTGCCTCGCCCATTGGCACGGCCTCTTGTATTCGTACAGTTCTTGTAATTGTACATCCGTATGAATGCAACCATACTTACTGTTGATTCCGCTGAGCTTCACAAGATGAACTATTATTCGCTCGAAACTACAGACATGACACATTCTCTTTTAATGACACACGTTTAGTTTTCTTATTCTCCAGTGATAATAGCGTCTTACCAAATCTAATAATGAGAGACTAAAATCTTTAGCAAGTTTTCGCTTATTGCAAAGGATAGAGATATCGTTACCATTTAGTATCATTCACTAAATCAAAAGGGGAAAATCTTTTCCGGGAAAATATGACTTTTTTAGTCCGATGATGCGATTTTCTTCCTGAAGACTTACATAATTTCATTTCATGCGATTACTTTGGCTTAAAACACGGAAACCTCACAGAAACATTTCCTCTTTTCGGCAACATTCTTTGCTTTGAGATTCGTAAGGAATGACTTTCCATCAATAATTATTAGGAAACTGAAATTCAGTCGTTAACTGCACAGAAATAAGCAGTCTCCGCCAATCTTCATGGTGCTGAAAATTTTCCTCCGTAAATTATAATTATTATTACAAGCTGAAGTCATTTCGCAAATGGGACACCCCCCGGGTATCGATCCCAGGACCGCTTTCACCAAAGGTGAACGCACAACCCTTTGGGTTATCTGGGAGCCAATATCTCCTAGTACTGGAGTATCAAAGAAGGAAGTACCTTCACGATCATGTCACTTCTTATCTAACGCAACTTGGCCCACAAACGCATAAGCGTTTGGAAATAAATCCGTGAGATAACAATTTCAGTACGTCTGTAAAATAATCCGAAACTATGGTAGGCTAAAACATTTTCAAATTACAGGAGAGACCTTCAGAGTTGCTCCGAGACGTTGAACGGTATAAGGTATTTTTTTTGGTAGGAGGGTATGTAACAAAAATGAAACTAGGTTCGTCTAAATAGGCCTTAGTTGTTTTCATAATAAATTTTTTAGTCTTCGTAATTTTCACAGTTTTTGGGCCGCTTAGTTAGCATATCACCCCTAGGGCGAAGACAAGGGTTCGTCGAACACTTTTTCGCTCTCATTTTTTCCATTGCATTTTGTTTTCATATCGACATATACAACACTCACTGATGGCCCTAATTAATTTGATCAAAACTGCGACTCGGGACTCGGAGAGAAGTTGAAGTGCATCAACAGGATAGAGAAGCTTGATCACCATCGTGATTCCTAACTTGATTCCTACGAAAGCGTACCAGGCATGATGTATCATGTCTTCGCGACGGAGCATTCGAAATGTCCGCTGCCAACTCTACAAAAATTAGAGCTCTGCAAATATTCTGAACAATTAAAGCAGCAAACATTTTTAAATTTAAAGCTACGGCGTGAGGACATCGAAAAATTTGACATTTAAAACTTGATAGAGAGATGTGCGTTAGATAAATTTGGTAAACGAGATACCAAACGAGGTAAACATGTTACCTCTAGAAGCATCCTGCATAAGACTTAAACAGCAGCTTTTGAAAACCCGGCACCTGCATTAAAATTCAATGCTTCCGATCGTGTCCGATTAATTTCCAAAATAAGTACAAAACAAAGTTATTTTTTTTTTAATCTGAACATTTTTTTAGAATGGTATTCTTTCGGCAAGGTTAATCAACCAAAATAACACCATAAAGCACGACACGTATATTTAGAACGCTTAATGGCTTAATCACATACACACACAGCCGATGCACGACGAATTCCTCGTAGCAAAATGATCCTTCTCTATTTATTACAATTCTACCGATTTTAAGGGCAGGGTTTCTATAGACCATAATAACGTATACTAATCTAAAGCTATATTTGAAAACTATCTTTGCCAATCTATTAGGCAAATCTCTTCTACAAAAGAACGAAATCAAGAAAATAAGAAATAACAAGAAAGCTTCGTCATTTGAAAAATATCAGATGACGAAGTAGAAAAATTTGCAAGTATTATACTCCACTCTATTATAAATAAAAAGTTCTATTCTTGGTCGATCTGGATTCGGAAAAACTATATAACGAGTCTAAACATAGGTGCGCAGTTAAGTTTCTCGCGCTCGTAGCACATCGATGTCCCTTTGTGAAAACTTTTGTCATTGGCATATTGGTTATACGCGGAAACGTTTTATAATAATTTTTAAGTTTTACTGCTCAAAATATTCGGGTCCAGTTTTTGAATTCAGGAGCTGTAAAACGGGTTGATTGCATCAGTTGGGAATCCTTGGCTATTTCCCAACGTAAAGCGTCTATATACTAAAATAAGAATAGAAAAAAAAATATCTTTAACTCTATACCCATTACCGATGCCATTTTACAGTACGTGATAAAAACAGAAAAACCTCTATATATCCGCACATTTTGGCCAGGTTGCCACAAGCATAACCATTTACATACATAAACTAAGAATGTTCGAGCAATACCAGATAGATCAGTATCTCATTATCAAACTACATTGCAAACCTAACATTTGTTCGATGTCCTACTTTTAGATCATGTTCTGATACTCTCGGAGCATGAGGAATACTCCTATTTTCATTTAAATGGGATTTAAAGCATTGAATGCAACAACAAATTTTGGATTATTTACTTACGTTTTTGGGATTTATGCGATACTACTGGTGAATTATAAATATTGGTACTTAAAAAAGTTTAATTGTAGAGTTAAACGGAAATTAAATAAGGAACGAGGGGCTCCCGGATAGCCGTAGGGGGAACGCGTTCGACTTCAATGAAAGCGGTCCCGGGTTCGATTCCCGTGGGAGCCCACGTGCGAAATGACCTCAGCTGTCAAAGCACTTTTCACAATACTACTACTACCATTAGGATACGCACCGAAGCTTCCTGCGCAAAGTCCCTAAAACTATTGGATGCATGCAACCACGCATAACACAAAGTTCATTTTTCCTAAATATAATTTTTCTAGCATAAAATGATCTTTCGGTGTTTATATTTTAGTTGTTCAACAGAGTTCTTGTTAAAATATTTCGTTTGATCTTTTCGCTGTCTGAATCTGGCATATCCCTCCTCTAACAGCTTCTCAAGTAGAATCTTCCTCTTTCCTAGAAGTACTGCAACCCGCTTTATCCATTGGTCTTCCTCATTTGATAGACCAAAAATTATTTACATTATCTATTCCGCCGTCCTCCGCTTTCCTCTCCTGCCTCGCTACGTTTCTAAATGGGTTCCTTTTGACTCTTTAAGACGTGTAATTTCGTGAGAATAAAATGAGTTTATCGCCGTCTCCATCCCAACCAAACAGGAAGCGATTTATTGTTCTGTTATTGAGATATCTTGGCTATCAGTTTCGCCCAGCTCTAAAAACTAATGAAAATGGACTCGGTGATGCTTTCTTTCGCTACAAGCTTAATTATTGAACTTATAGAACAAACAGCGCATTTTGATGCGCTGGTGAGCGTCGTCTTGAAGGGATAGTTCTTTGTGATGACTTCTGATCACTGCCGTTAAACAATTTGGCATTAATCCTTGTTTGTCTATCTGGTAAAAAATTACTTCTACGTGGAAAGAATAATTACTACTCTCTATGTCCGAAAAACTGATAATTCCTCAAAAATAAGTTGAGAAGGCACGCAGTCATGCATAGCAATGGTTTGTGGACTCTACACATCCAATCTTCAACTACGGCAAAAAAACAAAATAAAGAAGATACCTTACCATTTTAAGATGTAAGTTATACATTTAAAAACTATAGAGCATACCTTCCATACTGTGTTTACAAGAAATTGTACATATGCACTGTGTTTTATATTGTTGTACACTGTATATTCACAGGATATGCTGTCACACTCCGATTAAAACGCTATCCTGCTTGTAATCCAGTTTTCAGTAGATTCCCTGAGAACCTCTTAAACAAATTTAACTGAAATTTTGTGGCACATGTATCAAACATAATGAATAGAATCAATAATAAAAACAAAATTAGTGCAAAAAGTATGAACAACTTAAAAGAAAGAAATTAAAGTTTACCCCTCCTACTCTTTTCCATTGCCTAATCAGGTGGATAATAATATCTAAGCATCTTCAAAATTGCCAATATTTAGAAATGCATATAGAAGGGATATGTTGACTCTAAATGTATGTATGCATGAAAAAGCAAGATGGGAAGATCTCGAAAAAACTTAATGATAGCAATGTGCTTCCAAAAGAAAGAGAAATTATAAATTCCATCTTCATAGGACGGACTTCGTGGAACGACAAGGTAACTTAAAGAAAAACATAGGAGTTTCCTATGCTAAAAAGACAACAGGTCTGAACTATGATGCCATCTTCAGGAATTTTTGACCTGAAGATGGCGTTTTAGACTAAACCGGACGTCTTTACATTGATTCATGGGGAAATTAAGGGTAAACATTGTACCAAGGGGCGACATATAAATTAATGTATTTAAGAATAACCCTGTGAGCGAGAAAAGCACTGGATAGAGGGGAAGGAAGGTTTTATACTTGGAATAAAGAATCACCCTCTGCAGTGAAAGTGTAAGAGATGTTTCACCACAAAACATGGGCATCATACACCAACTCAACGGTAGGTTCATGCACCATAATGTTCCCTGCTGAAAAGCAGTTCCTTCATTTTTTGATGGTATCATCGACGATTTGGAAAATGAAAGATGGACTAAGAACATGGAATATTAAGTGATTCAATGGCAAAGATTAGGAATTCAAAGAAAAACTGCTAAAACATAAAATTTCTCTATGTTCACTGCCATAAATAAAAATGAAGGGAAAGGTCAGAGAGAACGTGGAGAATATTTTCTCATCTAAAGAGCAGAGAAAATTGGAGGTAATAACATTCAGGTAGATGATAGTCTACCAGAGTTGGGAAAAGGACAAACAGCAGGTGAAGCTTAAGGGACATGAAAAAAATGGGATAAAACGTGCAAAATGACAAGGTTGTGTAAAGAAGTAAAGGATAAATGCAAAGAAAAATGGAAGGTCTATGTAACATGAATCTCTCTAAACACAGGAGTTCTTTAAAAATTATAAAAGAATGAAACATAAAACAAGATGAAACACTGAGTAATATTCTCAAGAAGAATGGAAAGAGATTTCTATGGACAACAGAAACAAATATGGAAAATGATAACAAAATAAAGAAAGGAGAGTCAATGAGCTTAAAGAAGTTGGTCATGAAATGGAAGAAGCATAGCATTCAACTACACAATTGATCCTATACTCAATGGATGAGAGCGAAATATTAGAATCAACAATAATGATGCAACAGTTCAATAGACAGAGGTAAAATAAGTAATGAAAGCTTTAAAGAACAGAAAATCACCAGATCAGGATATAATCCTCAATGAATTGCTTAAATATACATCATTTGACAAACTAACTAAAGAAATTGATAAACTAAATTATAAGCCTCAATACAATATCGAATAAATGGAGAAGTAGTATTATGCTTCACTTATTAAAAAAGGAGATGGGTGGGATCTAATTACAGAAAATACTAATCCTTCTGGATTAAGAACTCAAACTCAAAACAAAAATATAATTAAAAAGAAAATCAATTCCCTCACAGTATAATCAGAAGAAAACCAAGGTTTCAAATCTGATAAAGTTTCAAATACCTGATACCTCCAAAACTAGAGAGCTATTTGAACAATGGAGATGAGAGTTTTGTAGAGGATTGTAGGAAAAATTTAATTGAAGAAAGGAGTGAGGTGATTAGAAGAGAGTGGAAGGCATGGAAGACATTTACAGGTAGGTTCAGAGAAGGGAGCTCATAGACAAAATAGTTGAGCAAAGGATTGTGAAAGTCGCAAGCTCTAAAGAGAAAAATAAGTGTAGGGTGAAGGAAAAGACTGAGGGATGATCTGGATGTAGGATGAATTGGGAGTGAGATACTGAAGGAAACAAGCATTAGCATAGGAGGAAAAAAGGAGAAAAAAGATAATGCTACATAGTGCACCTAATGTTCTGGATAGAATAGATCTAATAATAAATTGCACCAAACTAATGACCAGTTCATTTAAACGAAAGACATGTCCAAATGGCTGTGATTTGTGTAAAAACGATGATGAGTATATTAAGCCGGATGAATTCGAATATTAAGGGGAGGCCACCGATTTAATTACATTCCCATTAGTCTTGAATCTTCAATTTAGGGGATCTTTAATTACGTTATGCACTTTCATGGAAATAAATTTTCGGGATTTTCTGGTACTTTTCGCGAATCACAAAATAGCAAACTTTCAGGAACTTTGATGGCGTAATAAAAGTGTTATATATAAATAACTAGCAAAAGAATGAAAGAAAAAATATATTAAACAGTTAAGTAAAAAATTTTTGACTAGAATACGATTGACTCCATAGTTTTCTACAAGGACAAAAGTTTGCGAAATATTGAATAATATCTGATTTTTATCATCGCAGCGCTCGATAAATTATTCTACGATGGCTCACCTTACACTAATATGCAGTAAAGAATAAATACTTGGAAGTCAGAAAACTATTTGCATCAATTGTTTCATTGCCGTACCTGCTACTAGTTCGACCTTCAGAAATTCGCAAACCTCTCCGAAACCTTCCACACTAGTGATGAAAACACTGTTAGAGACGCTTGGTTATAACAAAGGTCGTCAACCTTCAAAGTCGACAGGCTTTAGTATTTAAATCTTTCGTTACTACGAGGGATAAATAGACTATGGTCAAATTGAATTATATTTTAAGAACTTGGAAATATATTCGTCCCTTTCGTTCATCGATGTTCTACAGTGTTTGATATCAGTTTAAGGGATTGACTTGTATCCTTAGCCCCCTTGGGTCATTAGAGAAAGAAGTCAACCACCCCATATTTGGCTGCACTGTCTTCCATATCTTAACGCGTCCCAGTTTGCTATCCTCAATCCTGTCCCGCTAATACGAAATTCTCCTTTTTCATTATAGCAAATGTCAATGACGTCGACCCGGAAACCCAGCAAGGCCAATCCAAGAGTCGAAATGATATAAAATTTTTGCGGTTTATGCACTAACACATGTCACTGTCGCTAGCATAGTGAAAATCGCTCAATTCAATCTTACCACATGTTATTAGACTTCTTTAAGTGAGAAAATTCTCATAATTGACAACATTTTACCTAAACTTGACATTTTAATTTAAGAATATTGACGATAATTCATCAAAACAGAAGGACGTCACAAGTTCCGTAAACATCACATGAGATCTCTGTACAGTCAATTATCGGCTTAGTCCTAAGTGTAATATCCTTAATCACGTAATGCGTTGAAGTAAATTCCAATCTTAATAACAAATTTAGCGAAAATATTGCATTCTTGTAAGAATCAAAAATGTCAACAAAACCAGCAAATGAAGAGAACACACCCATAGTTGACAATTTCGCAAAATTTAAACTAAGAAATTGGAGCGCGGATTCGGCGCAATTGGCCTTATGGTCGAACAATTGTAACGTAGTTCATATTTACAACGTTATACCTATTGATGAATAAATGCAACTAAAGATAATGACATTGAATGAGATAAAGAATAAAGAGCCATTTCGCTGGAAAAGAACTTAATCGTTCACAAATTAACCAAAGTTATACATTAATGCATACATAATACATGGGAAAAATCTGAAAAGAATATATATTATGACAGAAAATTAATACTACTTAAACTATACTTTTGGAATTATTTTCTTATGAATGAACATTTATTGCAAAACAGCATATGAACGTACCATTAAAGATGACTAAAATTCCTCCATCACTCAAAAAGATCAACAATTTTCACCAGCAATATCTCTTCTGAAGCTGCTATTAAAAATATTTAACAAACGCTCTACCTTCACGAAGAAAATATCCCCAAACAGTCATTGGAAGTGTTGGAATAACAGCAATTTCTCTCTTACCGTTTGTCACGCAATGCGTTCGTCAAATTAACTTTTTGGGGAGAGAGGACTGAATCAGCGATATGAGCGAAGTCAAGGGTAGATCGTTTGATATGTCTTTTAGCCTTTGTAATGGAAGTCGCATTGATATTATTGATCGTAATCCAATAAATCATATTTATATATCAAAATGCTTCACTACTTTTATTCTTTTTTTGGTTTAGGTTGAGTCGCTATTCCTTATCAAGGCCTTGATTGCGAAAAATATGGACTTCGTAGCAGGAAAATATCAGTCTCAGTGAAACGTTCTTTCCAGCTCTTTGGTGTTAAGTTCTTTTTTGCATAACACTGTGACAAAATATTTTGAAGATTTTTAATATGAATAATGACCTTAGCTCTGCAAGCCCACATGCCGTCAGCAAAGACGTCAGGGAAATTAAGGTCGACGTTGACAATGGTCTACGTGTCATAACGTTTAATCGACCTAAAAAGAAGAATGCTATCAGCACCGAGGTTCGTACATAAAGCGAAATTCTCCTTAAAATTCTGCGAAGATTTCATTCCTTAACGTTCGACTTAATTAATATGAGATGCTTCCCCAATCATTTTCGTAGCGACTTTCATCAGGATATTTACGAAGCATCCAGAAAATTTCTTTGGATATGATCAATAATTATAATGACAAAAATCTACGTTTTCACTACTAAAAGTACGTAGGAAAACTCTTAAGCGAATGAGTTCGTAGCTAAGCGCTGATTCATCTGATAGGGTTTGGGAAAATAAGTGATTTATTCTAGGAATGGCTAGCATATGGTATACGAGAGAATCTCTTTGTCACGCGGAACTCGTACGGACACTGACACTTCCCTTGTTATGCAATCTTCCTTTAAACATGAAGCACTAGTGCAGATATGTGGATCGGAATCCTGTTTATGATAATGTTTAATGAATTCAGTATGACGAAGTTTAGTACGAATTCTGTTATGACTTCTTAATCCCATCTTTGCCATAATGAAATAGATTATCACATTACAGACTATGGTTGGAACTTTATTTACACACAAGTCCAATTTTGGCATTATTGCCACTAAAGGAGCCATCCTTGCATTCTAGGGTTAAAAATATTGAAGGAGAAGAATATGATGTGTCTTACAAAGAATCGAGAATTCAATGCTTGTGTAAATTTTTAAAGAAATGCCTAAGTTTTATAAGCTGGATTGTAAACTATAGAATCAGTTTTCCAGTGCTTTCAGGACTTGATTTGTTGGCAGCATTAGTATGAGATTATGGAAATGATTTAGTTTTACTGATGAAGTATGAAAACTTATATATATTGTATCTAAAGACTTCAAAGTAAGCAATAGTGAAGAGATATAAGAAGCAAATGGAAGAATTTAATCAAAATTGCAATTTCATACAATCTGTATGACACTAAGTGGATGGCTATTACATATGTTCATTCACTAATTGCTCTCAGCTCCAATCTACTTTTATAACAAAGTGGATCCCAAGTAATGTCAGTATTCATTTTAGGACGTTCTGTACCCCCAGGAGTGAATTCCTTGTGTAAGAATATTTTAATACAATTAGTTATTTCTTTTATTTTGAACTTAAAAAACTGCTTTGCCACCTAGTTAGAGGATAAAACAGAGGATATAGTTGCTGTATCCACCAATTATCAATACCAGTGCATACCCCCTGGAATAGGCTTACCAGTAATTATGATGCACTGCCCCAAATCCAGCATCTTCTGTATCTTTTATCCAAGTCGGTTGCCATGTGGAGCCACATTTCCAAAGAGGTTTTCAGACGTCTGTTGTTTTATTTCAAAACATTCGATGAATGTAACATTAAATACATTTTTTGAAAACCTCAGTTACAGATTATTTCAAAAATAAATTGAATAATTCTCATTGTCTATTGCCTTTAAAGAAAATAAATGTTTAACTTAATGGTTATTCATCTACATAGTTCAAGTTGGTGGTAGAGAACTGTACTGAAAATACTGAGGAGTCCCTTATGCTTTATTTAAATTTATAAAAGCTGTTTGGCCAAGCGTATGCTATATTAGACTAAGAGGAAATCAAGATGAAAGGTTTATTCCCAGTAGTACTTGACAGGAATGTTAGCAAAAAGGGTTGAGAAAAATAACAAACTGAGGAATCCATGAAATAAGTGTACCTCATACATGAATAGTGCATCAATTGATAGATTGAAAATTTTTAGTGGCACTTTTAGTATTAAAAATTAAAAAAGCATGATGCAGCCTTAAATTTTGATCAAGCCCCCTAATTAGCATTATAACAAAATAAAAGTTGCAAGGTATCATCAAAAGGAAGATGGTTAAAACATGAAATACACAAGTTTATCAATAAAAAATTTGGTTGTTATCGACATCAAATTGATGATGGAATGTGATAATTGAGAATATGAATACTACTACTGGATTTAAAATGAAAAATTTTCAGTCATAACCAAACTGTGATATTAATGAAAGAAAGAGAAGGCAGTAATAAAATGTAATTAATTTCTCCATGAATTTTATGCCAAGAGTCAAGAAGGTTGACACCGAAAGAAGATGCAAGTAGCCAGGAATTTAATTTATTTATACTACACCACAATGTATACTGAAACATATGACCTGGGTTTTGATGCATCGCATCATCATCAGGTCAATTTATACCAAAAGATGTTTCTTATCATTTCCATCCTTTCTCCAAAATATCTATCTCTATTGATAAAATAAATCTATCCCATCTATACTGTATAGAAATATAATAATCTTGTATTTACACTGTCTATTTTATGCTAGATTTGTCTGTCACATACCATCTCATTAAATATTTTGTGAAGAATAACTCCATATTCTCCCCTTTTCTTCCCATATTTCATTTATTTTTTCTGTTTTCATATCTTGCTGTACAAAATAAACAGCCTTTGTTCTTCAAACTTCAACTTTTTGTCCTCTTTCATAATATACTGAGCCACTTTAACTTAGGACAGGGTTAGGGAACTTTTTCTCATTAGAAGGATATAACATGAAGCCATCAGGGAGTGTATAAGCCATGAGACCACACTCAGATGGTGTGTTGCCTTTAAATTGTTCATATAAAAATTATACGTTTGAAAATGAATTTAATCAGCAGTTAAAAAAATATCTTCCAATTTTTATTGTCATGGCAAGATAGGTAATACTGAAGAAAAATAATTTTAATTTTTTAGAGGAGAGGAAAGGCCTGAAGAATTATTAAAAGAAAGGCCATGTTTCTATGTGAATTCCTGTGTCCTTCTCTTATTTTCCCTTCATCATTTAAATAAACTCTCGTGTGGATCTTTGCCTTAAACTAAGAGTTAAAGTTGCTTAGATAGCCACCCAATGATTTTGAAATGCAGTCTCCCTTCATTGAGCATTTGAGGAAGAATTTGTAATGCTTCAGATCAGTATTTTCATTCATGCCTTTGTGATATTGCTCATCATGAATATAATGGGATTATATTGTTCATTGAGCCAAGTAATAAATGAAAATTGTGTTTTTGCAATTCACACTTTACTTTAGAAATCACAACGGAGTTTCATAATCTGAGTGTCAATTTTATCTCTCTTCAGCTTAAACATGAAAAATAAGAGGTAAATTTGGCATGCACTCTTATATTTACTAATACTTACACAATCAGACATTATTTTGTTTCTTATTTTTAGAGTTCCATTTTCAAAATTTTTGAATTCGGTCAACCGACAGGTGCCATATAATTTCTGTAAATATTTAATGTTCCTATGAGTAAACTCCTATTTCCTAGTTCATACATTCTTAGTGAGAATTTGCAACACTTGAATTAAAAATTTAACATTTGAAATATGCCAAGGAAGAATAGGTTGGAAAAAAGTCCGACGGGACCAGGAATAGCTCTCTTGAATAGCTTGAGAGATTGTTCCGGTGGGATAGCTCAACAGACAGAGCACCCAACCTGCAATTGGGAGATCTGGGTTTGTTTCCCAGTTCCGTCAGAATTTTTTCAATTTTATTCTTCCTTGGGATTTTTACTAGGTGCACGCCATCTCATGCAAAATCATCTAAAACCCATTCCTTGTTTATTCTAAATATGGTAATTTCTATTTATATATGTGAATGAAAAACTTAGGGATGCATTTATATGTGTGTATATTATGAACAAAGTATGTGAAAAATAAGACAGGAAGGCAAATGCATCTTCAAACCATATTATAGGTATAGATAGCAAGTAAAGTTGGCCAATGTGGTGAAACTTGAAATTCATGACACAAACATATTTCAATGATATTTTTAAGTCCTTCAGTCAACTATTCAGAAAAAGTCATTCCTTCATTTTTATAGATGTATGATGGCATATCTCAAGCATTAAGGGAAGCTGCTGAAGATGAAAATACAGTCATCACTGTTTTAACTGGGAGTGGTGATTACTATTCAAGTGGTAATGATCTTAAGAACGCTGAAAAATACATGGATCTTGATATAGATCAGGCTGCTCAAAAATCAGCAATTCGTGTAAGGTATGTTTCAAAAGTGTTGCTTCATACACATATTTTTATTTCCTTTTATAGAGCTATATAGAGATATCAATGAGGGAATTCATTGTTTAATAATATAACATAACATATAACAGAACATGATTTAATAATCATGTTTCTAGTGATTTAACTAGCTTGATACCTACCATGATTTTACATTTCAGGGATTTTGTGTCAGATTTCATAGAATTTCCCAAAATATTAGTAGCAGCAGTAAATGGGCCTGCTATTGGTGTTGCTGTCACTACTTTAGCATTGTGCGATGTTGTTTATGCATCTGACAAGGTATTTCAGTGAATTTATTCTGAAGTAGAAATTTATCTTTGAGAAGGCCGAGGTAATTAAAGAATTATTCATTAATAATTACAGGTTCAGTTGTTTGTACTGGTCTATTTAAGCCCGTGGTTACAATTTTTGTAGTTTTCCTACATTTATCTCTTATGGTAGTATTATATTCATATACAGTAGAGTACTAAAATTCACTCTTTTAGTGAGAATTTAATTTTAATTTTTGATCATGAAATACTTCATTCATATTCCATCTTAAAGTTACTTAATAGACTTTTATTTTATAATAAGAAGGGAAATTAACTTCAAACTGCAGTGTGTGATTGCATGCTTTGTGGGGTTAAGATCCTATTCCTAAAATTTTGTATCCCACCTCTTGATGCTCCCTTATGATTATTTTGTTCAACATCAAGGAATTTAAAACATTTATATTGCTGTTTACATTCATCAAATAATTAAATACTTTGATTCATTTAATAATCATCTTCATTCTTCTTCAAAAATAATTTTTCTTTTGAAGAAGACATTTAATTTTGCTAATTTTCAAAGGTGTATGAGGGAAAATGGCTGACTGATTTATATTCTGAAGCAGTGATGGAATTTTTCAAGTCGTATATTATTATATAATATGAAGATGGAATTTTTCAACTAGCTTTTAATCGCAAATGATGAAATAAGTATAAAAATATTATTTGCACAAAACGGGGCTCAGACATACTAAATGTGTGTCAGAATCCAAAATTGATTTGTCACACTATTATGCAGCATTTCTTGAAATCTCTCTTTCTGGAAAATATAAAATGGATATTGCAATAAAATCATTTTACCGACTACTACATTCACATTCTTATGTTATGTAAGAATTTTGAAATCCTCTACTAAATTTGCTTTTATGTATGTTCGTTGATGAGCTTATCTATAATTTTTGCAAAATAAGAGTTAGAATAGAAGAGCGTGAGAAGGATGGGAGTGGCAAAATTTTTATACTGAGAAAGTTACTCATTTCATTATATGAATTCCTCTATTCTAAAAACTATGCCATAAGAAACAAATCAAAAGGAAATGAGCTAATTAAAAAATAATTATAATGATTATTTCTTTCAATAGGCAACTTTTTACACTCCTTTCTCAGCCTTGGGTATATCTGCTGAGGGATGTTCAACTTACACTTTTCCCAGAATAATGGGCTTGAGCAAGGTAATAAATTTTTGGTAGTTATGCACTTGTAGTCATGTATGCCACCTGCTTAATATCCTCTAATCTATTCCTTTATTAGGCCAATGAGATGTTATATTTTAATGCTAAATTGACAGCTCATGAAGCAGAAAAGTGTGGTTTTGTCAGCAAGGTATTTCCAGATGCAACATTTAAGAAGGAAGTATTCTCTTATCTGAAAAGCTTATTAACTCTACCAGCAAATGTAAGTTTACTTATGCAGTGATTAGATCTTAATGAATGGTGATTAATTCATATATCAATGAGATGCATGTAAAGAAATGCTTATATCAGAGCCTTCTTGAGTTTTAAAAGAGTAAAAACGTTGTTTTGGTGGCGATCATTTGCTGTTCAGCATTTAATCTATTGCTAGAAATCCATAATTATTGCTATTTAAAATTTAAATCCTATTAAACCTGCAATTTCTGCTAAATAATGTAAAGATAGGTGCTTCTATTGATATTAGCTATGTTTTAATAGAGAACTTCTTTTTTTAGATTAATTAATGAGAGCATTTTATTTTTGCAAGTAGAAGGACAACTTGTATATTAAAAATTCTGCATATACAGTAAAAACTGGATCCAACTCTTTTCAGGTGAAAATGTGTCAAGATATTTATGAGTGTGATAGCACTTGTGGGACAGCAAGTGGGATATTACAATATTTTATTTCTTTTACATTAGAAAACAAAAGGGAAGGGGTTTTCTGGGCTCTTCCATTTTTTTCTAAGCGCTTTAAGCCTAAAAACAAAATGGGATCTTCTTCATTTTGCTTTACTTGCAACAGCAGTAGATGTCTAGAGAGTCCATGAACTATTTTTTAAAGAATGGTTTGCTTTTCATTCAAAGAGAAAGTTTTTCATTGTTACTTAATTTCAGTTAATTGTCACTCAACAATGAAGCTGTCTTTACCAGATAGATAATTAAAGAGGAATAATGTGAACAATTTCCATTTTATCAACTGATGTTGAGGATTGGCTATAGTTGGTTGCATTGCATCTGGGGAAGGGAATAATTTCCTTTCTAAGTGGGTAACAGAGAATCTTAAGAAGTATTTTTATCATGTGTATAGAGTGAGAAGGACTCGTGCCGAGAGAAAAAACTTATCAAGCAGAATAGCATCTTAAACGGGTTTACTGTATATTGAAACAAACTCATTTCATCTTTGTTTTGAATTCCATTTTATTTCCTTCCTCAATTTTCTGAAATTTCAGTCACTGATATATACAAAACGGCTCATCCGCCAATGGGATATAGAAGCTCTAAGAAAGGCTAACGAAGCTGAATGTGAAAGACTAAGGGAAAGATGGACTTCTGGTGATCCAATGACTGCAATGGTTAACTTCTTTTCTCGCCAAAGCAAGCTGTAGTTAATGCCAAAGGACTTTGTAGAATGCTCAAATTTTTCATTAAGTAACCATCATTAATTGAAGTTCAGAGTTTCAGTAGAGTAGACACAACAAATATTAGTACCTGAATATTTAAAACTGTCACCAATTCAGCTCATCACATTATGCTTTTCAATAACAGGAAGTTTAAAATTATCACTCTACGCTTAAATGGGTAAGAGGGTGTTTAAGGGGTTCAGAAGTTATAGCTAAATTTTCAATTACATTACAGTATGATAATGTTACAATTATCTCAGAAATTCTCTTGAAGTTGTTGATTCTCTAAAAATTAAGGCTGGGAAAAATTGGATAATGAATGGTTATTATAAAATATTAAATGACAGTTCCTAGGGTATAAAACCATTATTAGAATTCTTGAGTGTATAGCAACAATGGAAAAGTATTTAATTCCTATACAAACAGGAAAAGGATTTTCTTTAAACATCACAAGTAATATGCTGAAATGAAAAAGTAGGAAATAATTAGCATATATAACTGCATTGTGATTTCTTTTTGATAACAGAGGTTTTTAAGAATTGTGAAAATATGAAAAATGATGACAATGATTTGCAAGATTCTTTGCACTTCAGAATATGAAATATGAGTGTTATTATTCTCAATGTATTTCTCAATAAGAACTCGAGTACATTTTTTTTACACTTTTCGAATCAAATTTAAAGTAAGCAAACTCATGGATTCTTAATATCTTGCACAATACATCACATCCTGAATTGAATTAATTGATATTTTTGATATTTCTCTACATTTTAAGAATACTGTTCCTTGTGTTTTATATTATATTGGTTATGGTATATTTTTTATAGAGAATCTGTATATGTATGTTTGTAGCTATTAATATTGCTAAATATGTGTTGTTTGTTTGGAAAATATCTTAATGCATTATGTTCAAGTTTATTATGTTTCTATTTTAATAAATTCTGTTATAATCTTCTCATTGTTTAATTCTTTACCCATTTTCTGGAGAAAGTTCTTCATTCATCAAGAAAATTAGAAAGAGATGGTAACATACTATTCATACAGTGATAATCATTAAATGCTAAAATTATATTGTTTGTTGTAGAACTAAACTGCGTTTCTGCTAGATAGGAAAATTTTATACAAATGCCTATTCCGGTATGATCTCCATATTAGAGTAAACTAGTTAAAGGGGATAATAAGTTTACATGCATTGTTACTTATTTCAAAAATTTCATGAAGTAAGTAAAATTTAAAAGAAATATGTGAATTTCAATGGACATTTATTTTCATTTAGAATTTGTATTAAAATTGTATCTTACAGTCTATAAAATAAGAATGTAGAATAAAAAACACTAATTCTTTATTTGAAGCACTTTTGTAATCAATTACACAACATATGAACATCAATGCTTTTAAATAAAACTTGAAAATACAATATTCAACGTGAATCAATAAAAATAAAATTCATTAAATATTTTTATCATGCCTATTTTTCATCCTGTGTTTTTAAAAATGAAAGTTATACTTCTGGATGCAAGGGACAGTCCAATTTCCTATAAATTGAATTAGAAAAACTATTATATTACCAGCTGTTATTTCATTAAAATAATTCTAAAATGTTTTGAACCACTGAGACAAATTAAGTAAATCTGATTTTGCTAGGATAATATAGAATTAGAATATTGAGTAAATAACATGAAAAACAAATTAAGAAAGCAACCAATGAAATAATAGGGCCATATGAAAAGGGGTTTCATTAGATTCTTATAAAAAGAAAACAATATTAAGCCAAAATTAACATTTAATATAATACTGCAAAACTTGCTTAAGATGCATTTCATGGTATCAACTGAAAACACTTTATACATAAGATAGCATATTACCCAGGTTTATGACAACTTTTTATTTTCTGTAAATACATGGGAAAACCTCAGGCAAGGGCTCTTTCTGGCTATTTGATCATCTTAAATTTGCTTTAATGCCAAAGATGGGATATCTAGTCTGCCACTATTGCTGTGTAAGATCGGGTGCCTTCTCATCATGTTAGTCAAGAACGATCAGTTTTTCAGACAAAGAGAGCACCTTCCTTTGTTACTTCATTACTGTCATTTTTACCTAATAATAAGGCAATTTATTAACCAATTAACAAACAGGAATACATGATGAATTGTTTAACTGCATTGGAGAGAGACTGCTATAAATTACAATTTATGGGAAAAACCACAGTTGCCGGCCCATTAAACACTCACTGCCACACTGGTTTATTGAAAAGAAAGGAAACGCTACCAAAAGACATTTTAAACTAAAATTCTGCCTTGAGACGACTGAATGGGAAGATTTAACTCAATCCAAGAACTAGAATCAGTTCTTATGGTGGATGGAGATTGTTCCGTTTCATGATATCTTGATTTTCTTCTCATAAGTATTGTCATTGCAAACAAGAGGGTCAAATGAACACTTTTAGAGACAAGGCTACGTGAGACAGGAGAGAGGGAGACAAAGATAATGAAAACAATTTTCGCTCTATCAAATGAGGCAGACTATAAGCTAAAGCAAGTTGGTTGCATCTAGGGATAAAATATATCCATCTTAATCCTTCAGTGCTTGCGTGGGGTGTATGGTTCACCCCACGGATCTATTTGGAAGAAAAATACCCTTTTCCTTACATTTAGATATTTTGCCTTTTGTAAGTCTGGAGATGGATATGTTTTCCAACCTTTTGTCAAACTTTCAACTATTTTATGCAAAATCTCGATGATTTATAAATTATTTCCATAAAGCTTACCCTCCCTCTGCCTCGATTCGCAGGATGAATCCTTCCTATCCATCTCCATTTGCCCTTTCTGAGCTTTTTAGAACATACTATAATACTGTACTATAATTTATTTGGTAAGGGAATGATTTGGACATGTATGGCAAGAATTTTCCCATTACTGATGTATTGATTTGGGTCTAGGGGCTTAATGTGAGCTTGAGGGTAAGTTTTAGGAAAATAATTTATAAATCAACAAAATTTCCAATAAAATAATTGAAAGTTTGAGTAAATTTGGAAAACATATCCATCTCCAGACCCTTAAAATGAAAATATGTATTCTAAATATAAAGAAAAGGGTATTTTTCTCAAAATAGTGCGTTGGTGTATGATATACCCCATGCGAGCACTCATGTTACAAAAATTTGAAGCGAGCACTGAAGGATTAACAGAAATGGATGAAGTCCTCTTGGACATACATCACCAGGAGAGCATTAAATCTTTCATACATCTTAACAGTTGTCAGAAGAATTTTAAGAAGTATATTTACCATGCATCTCCTGTAGAAGGGACCATGAAAAGCACGTATTTTGTGAGACTGCATCTCAAGCAAGAATTGTTTTAACCTTGTTTGACTATGTGCAAAACTTATTTTCTTACCTCAAGAACAGATTCTTCAAAAGGAGAAGAAAAATGCTGCCAATCATTCAACTGATTCATCCGAGAAGAGGAACTCTCCATCGGTTTAGTAGTTACAAGTAACTGGCATTCCCTCTCATCACTTTCTATGTCATCACTCAGAGTGTTCAATGTATCACTGTTTTCCCCAGAGAGACACTTACAGCCCAATAAATCATGGGTTAAGCACAAGGTGTTATCATGATAAGTAAAGAGATCCTGGAATAAGAGATGTATTATTAGTTGAAGAATTTTAAGAAATAACTTGACATATCTACTTCTATACTTATACATATAATGGTTATGTTTCATAGACCTTTACATATGGTTTATGTTCTACAATCCTTTGCATAAATTGGATCATGCACAAGTTAGAATCTTTGGTTCTCAAGTTTCAGTCCTCAAGAAGTTGAGAGAAACCTTTCAGAGATCTCTGCAGTTCATAAATGTAAGTGAAAAGGGTGGAAATATTTTTGCAGACAATATTCACCTAGGAAAATCTACTCATAAAAATGGGTGTCTTGACATGTAGAAAAATATATCAATTCCGAAGCAAAATTTTTCAGTATAACTTTTGTTTTCTCAACATCTGATTTTACTAAGAGTTTCCGATCATAAAATAAATGCAAGATAATCATAAATAGAAGCAGAATGATGAGCAGTATCCAAGATTTTTTGATAATTTCTGATATTTTTGTGAAATCCTACACACCAAACCATTGTCACTAAACTGGTATTTGTTAGTCTGGAATGTAGCAAAAATATCTTCACTAGCCAAATGTTTATACTCAAAATAACTTTATAGGCTTGGTTATAAATTAGCTGTGACATCACTGATATATAGGCAAAGTAAATATGTTCATTTTCAGTGGAAATATTTTCAATTAATTGATTCAATTGGTATATAATCAATTTAATATTGTGTTTAAATTAGTCAGGCCATTTATTAGCCAGAGTTGATTGATGTGCCTTCATATTGAATAAATTCCGTAATAATTGCTGAGCAACAGGAATAAGGCATTTGATAAGAGAAAATGAGGAATAAATTGACTCAAATTGCATCACTAAATTCTTTCTTTACTTAGGCTTGCTTCATTCTAAGCGAAGTTAGATAATATAACTTGTTTTAATAAGTAAAGATATATTTTATCATAATCAATATTATCATTTCTGAAAAGGACAGATCAATAATATTTTTACTTACTCTTAGCTCCTTCATAGAGAGTTTTACACTGTTTTTATTGTGAGGGTCTACTATGGCACCACTCAATCCTGTTTTATTCACTTGTCTTAGGAATATCTTTTCTTCTATCGTTCCAGTTGTTAGCAACCTTTAACAAGAATTCAGTACGGATATTCAATTGAAATATTTGTAAAAGCAAGTAATTGCTTTCCAATATCAATTCTGTAGAGTATTTCATAAGTCAATTGATAAAAAAGATGGAATTTCACTACTCTTACTCTCTTATGAATTTATTTACTCTTTATATCCATTTACTTTACATTAAGAATAAGCTTGAATCACCTGTAAATGTAGACTGATTTCTTTTGTCCATCTCGCCAAATCCTAGCCATTGCTTGGAGATCAGTTGCTGGGTTCCAGTCAGAATCATAGAGTATTAATCGAGATGCACCAGTCAAATTTAATCCAACTCCCCCAGCTCGAGCACTTAGTAAAAATATGACTGAAAAGAGAAATTTAATGTAAATGATGCATCAATTATGCTTTGGATCTTATGCAAATAGGTAGAGGGGCTCCCGGATAGGATGTGGTGAAAGTGGTTCCAAGTTAGATTCCCAGTGGGATCCTATTCTTAAAATGACCGCAGCTGTCACAGCATATTTTAATAATACTACATTACTAAATAGGTAGAGGAAAATTACCATTAACTACTTATCATACTTACATGTGTTGTTATAAGCTTGATTAAAAGAGTCAACTATAGTCATTCGTTTACTGGAAGGAACTGAGCCATCAAGCCTACAATAAGTGTAACCTTTCGATTCACAAAAGGTTGCAAACATATCCATAGTCTGTAAAGTAAAATTGAATAAAAATTAAAGATGAAATAATTCAGCTAAGCACTATTGAAAATAAGATTTTCACATAATATGTTTACTATATGGTGTTTAATCAAAGTCAAATTTTGGATCTGCATTTAATTTTACCAATCAGAGAAATGTTGAAACTTAATGGATTTAAAACTTTGATAACAAAACTACCAATTATACAATTCTAAAATATTTTCAGAAATCATATGATAATATTGGCTGGGTAAAAGTCGGTATACTGCTATTACCTTAAGTTTGTGATTACAACTAGATAAGAAAGGTTATATGACCAGTAAATAGGATTTGTACATCATTCAGTGTAGTATGGTACTGCCTTAAGGTTAGGAAGAGAGTGGAATAATATGTGCAATAAACTGGAACAATACATAATTGATCAAGTATATATATATGCCCAGAGCATACAAAATTGTTCCCAGGAAATTACTAAAATATTTTAATGACTATAAAACATTTCAAAATACTAAGCTAATGCTTTATTCTATATTTATAAAAAATATGCAACCATTTTCAACATATCCAAGTTATCATCACAACTGAAAAGGAATATAACTATAGAAAATATGCAAAATATTAATTTCTACCACTGCAAATTATATAACTAAAGAATTGATGTTAAATATATTAGTTATAATTTAAAATATAATCCAAAACCTTTGTGTAATATGATACCAAGATGACTTTTTCTCTGTATCTCATTAGATTTTCTAATAAATTCTCCAAAACCCGTAATTTTCCAGAGTCAGCAGTTAATTCAGAGTGATTCATTTCACTTCTCCGAAACTCTTCTTGTAATTCCTCAGCTAAACTTTCCTGTAAGAAATAGAAACTCATAAATACCAAATATTAATTCAAAAGTATTTCATTCAATAACAATTTTTACAAGATTGAACAGCTTGGTCATTGGAAAATAAAGGGATTCAATCTAAATTTCATTTTAGCATTAATAATTCTCATCTTAGTAAATTTTGCAACTTTCTAAACAAATATATTATTAAAGATACACTCATGATAAAAATTCGAGACTTAAAAGCATTTTAGAGTCTAAAATTCAAAAAATATCACATTTTAAAGCATTTCTATAATATAACAAAATAAATATAAGAAATTTATGAATTGTATTTTTTTTAATCCACGAAATTATGATTCAATAAGTAAATAAAAACAACTGAAAATCATTAAAATGTCTTTTAATTTCAACCATAATCATTCAGTAAATATTTGGATTTCATTTCACAAGGAAATTTAATTTATTGTTTCCGTTCTTGAGTCTTTTCTGTTTTCCTAAGGAAAATTATAAGAAACTAACAGAATTAAGTTTGATTACTCAAGTGTCTTTAGTATATTGCATATTTCTGAATGATTTAATTTCTTTTATTTTAGGAAAATTTAATTTATGAGCTCTGATTATTTAATTAAAATTGAAATAAAACTTCAACACCTTAATTTATAACTTACTTCTTCCACCTCAGCCTTTAAAACAAGTCTAGGATGATTACAGATTTTCTTCATTGCAGTCAGTACTTTGAGGTGAGGAACTCCATCTGCATTTTTCTTCAGACTTTGCTCTTCCCAAAATTTTATGGCAGTAGTATACATCCTCACCTAGAGTGATAAGGTAGGCCAGATAATAGGTTGCAATGAATACAAGCTATAATTTTACAATAATACAAAGATATAATTTTTTACACTTAAAAAAGATTCCAAAAGCTACATAGTACGCAAATTATGCTGAATTTTCCAGAAATCACTTCATCATGAACCTCATTACAAAGTAAACTTTAAAAATGTGGAGCATATTTACTCAGAAGAAGAATCCATAGTATTTATGGATAGAGAAATGGCGAAGAATAGATCTATATGAAAACAGAATCATTATAATTGATGAGCATGAACGTCAGCTTCAAATTATTTCATAGCACAACTGTAAGATTGCTTACCATGACTAGTTAGTCAGTTTAGCTAATATTTCAATGCAATAAATAACTTGAATCATGCCAATGTAGATTGATAATATCATGTAAGAATCTATGTATAAAGGAAAAAGCCCTGATCAAAAATTACATGTTATTATATTAATTAAAAGTACAAAAGTATATACCTGCAAAGGAGTTGCTTGGCAAAATATCACAACCTCTCGCTTCCCTGGTAGATATTTATTTATCACAGCCTGAGTGCGACGTAGAACGAACCATCCTGTTCTGTTCAGCAGTTCTGCTGCTCTTGTTTCTCCTAAAAGCTTTTCTTTCAGTGAGCAGTTTGGCTGTCTTGATGCTACTATTGGCGCTTCAAAATATTTTCGGAATTCTGCTTAGAAAATATATTTATTGACAATGTTAATGAGGTGTTCTTTGAGATCTAAGAAACTCATTAAAAGCAGAAAAGGAGGAAATACAGCAGTATCAGCTTAAATGGACAGTAGATAAAATAAATAAATTTAAGTAAACCAAAAGAAAATCGAGTAATAAAGTGAATATCTTCTTTTGGTGATGGCAATTTTTAAGAGAATATACAGTGTATCTAAAAAATATCTAGAAGTTTTAAGAGATTATACAGTGTATCTAAATCTATATTTGGAAGTGGTGGGAATTATAAGAAAGTGGCTCAAATGAGAAATTGCATCTGAGAGCATCTTCACAATGCTTTCCTCCTTATTGTAGTATTTCTTAAGGAAACATATTGCTTTGAGCTGCACTTTCTCAAGACTGCACTGTCTGTAGATCCATTCATCAAACGAAGGTACAGGAAAGATACTAGAAATAAGGTCAGTTTGAAAATATTGTAAAGAACATGGACATTTACCTAAAGTACTTTCTAATATTCCAGGATTAACAAAATCTATTAGAGAATAAAACTCTTGCAAATCATTTTGAATTGGTGTGCCTGTTAAAAGTATTCTGCTTTTAAAAGACAGCTGTGAAAGCACCTGAAAAAGAAGGAGATCTTTGTCACATATAATGCTAAAGCAGAAAATTTCAGGTCATAGATAACAGATTAATTGATCAACAAGCACAACATCTTTAAAAATAGGAATTCCACTCAATTTCAAATTATTGATGACCTTCAATTTAAATATGGTGGTTAGGTTTCAATAAATCCCACACAAATCAAAAAAGTATGTAATTGAGGCTAAAATATTTGATAAAATTTTGAAAATAGTCATCATTGTTGTAACGGTTTTCTTTGACACAAAGAATTTCTCAAGTTCTTTTCCTCCTAGGATAATAAATTGATGAGAGAGCTGCTAGCCAGATGTAAGAAACCTAAAACAATCTATTTATTTTCAATTTCTTCCACACAGATGTATTTAACTGAACAAAACATTCAAAACTTTATCATTGCATATGCTGCAGCTTGTTGACTAAACTGAAATCTTAGAAAAAAAAGTACATAGAAATTGAGGATTGGGTGTTTATCAGCAAAGTGAAGGATGAAAAGACATAAATATGAAAAAACCAAAGAAAGATAAATGTTTGATGTCTTTCTAAAGTTAGAATAAAGCTTAATGTACAATTTTGAGTTTTTCCCTTTACTAGGAAGTATTGAAGATTTTTGAGAAAATAGGCAAATTGCAGATTCTGAAAAGAAATTAATTTGGTACCTGTGAAGTCTTAATTATGGTATTCTTGAGTCGGTGTCCTTCATCACATATAAGCAGATCAAAGGGAATTTTCTTCAAATCTTCAATGCAACGAACAACCATTTCATATGATATAATCATTACTTGACTGTTTGGCATTTTCAGGTAATCCTTGGGCTTATTTTTCTAAAGTATTTAGAAAAAATTACATGAATAATAAAAATAATCTCTGGGATATACAAAACTTATCAGAGAACTGCCTGTTTTTACCTGATTAACAACAAAAGGTGAAAGTCGTACTTTTCCCAGCCATTTATGGAACTCTTTCTGCCAATTTTCTACTAAACTACTAGGAGTGACAATTAAAACTTTGCGAATCATTGGTTTTCCTCCATATGGTCCCTTCCTTAGCAGAGTCCTTCATAAAATGAAATATATCAAAATTAAATGAGAAGTATAACCATCAACCCAGTTAAAATGACACCTTTTATCTGTTATAATGTCAATTTTTTATTTTAATTTATTTCTTTAATATGATACAGATATTAGCTAATGATTTTTTAAAAAGTACTTTCAATTAATAAAATGAGGAAATATATAAAGGAAACAGATCATCTAGATTTCAGTTAGCTTAAAGAGAATTCTGTAAGAAAATAACATATCTTAGAAGAGGCGAATAGATTTCATTTAGGAAATTAAAATTATATGATTAAATACATGATGAAATGCAATGAAACATTTGTGATAAGTAATGAGTCATAAAAGGCAGAAATTATAACAAAAGAAATGCATTAAGAAGAGAAATATAAGAATGTATAGCATTTCTTTGGGAGATCAAAAAAATTTGGAGCAATTTTTAAGAATCATAAGTAAGTTTAAAACCTGGGACAGACATAAGACCTAATTTGATCCATCATTATGGATCATTAGATGTAATTTGATGCATGGACACAAGATACAACTCAAAACAAAAATTTTCATGACATGCTCTTTTTCCTTGTGAAATGATGTTTTCCTACAGTACATTTAAGACATTAAAATCAATGACTCTAATTGAAACAGAACACTGACCAGATCAAAGTGATACATTGTAATGTTTTCCCAAGTCCCATTTCATCGGCTAATATACAGCCTCTCCAGGGACATTGCAATCCAGTGTGGTGTTTGAAGGGATTTTTCATACCAAGGCTGCATTCATAAAGGAAGCGAATACCATCTCTTTGGTGGGGTCGAAGAACATTTGATAGGAATGAGTCTACAACTACATCAGTCAAGGGTAGTTTTGATGTATTGTGAATCCACTAAAAAGAAAAAACAGATACTTATTAATAAGAAATAGTTTTTATTCATCCTTTTCCTAAGGAATTATCTTTTCCAAAGGATTTCAGCATCCTATTTAGTTGGCAGACTATTCATTTCAGGTTTACCAGATAGGAATCAACTATTAGATAGTTAAATAAGGAATCAATTATTAAATAATTAACAATCAAAATAATACTTATTTTAATGTGTAGATGATGATTTGTGAATTCCTTTTCTTAATTAAGAAAGTAATATTTATAGGCATAATTCCATAAAATGAGAATAGTTTCAGCAAAAAGTAAATTTACCACAATAAATGCAATTTTTATCAATAAGAATCCAAATCTGAGGAAGATTTATTTCAGATGCCCTCTTGCATTGCCATCCAACTTCTTTTCTAAATGGCATAGACCATAAAAAGAGAATTGGATACCAATAGCTTGCACAATTAAATATGAACTACTAACTTTGATAACTCATTCAATATCTCATTATTGGAAAGACATACTTAACATGTAGATTTTCCTTCATTAGCAGATTTCAGTATGCAAGATTCAATGATTTTTACAAGACAATAGAAAATTCATTTAAGTTGCCATTTATGCTTTTCTTTTGATAACTAAGCTTTTAGAGTTTGGAGACTTAAAAGTTTAAGATTTTAAGTAATATATTAATTTTCATTGTATTTGAGTAATATAGTAAAATCTACATATGTATTTTAAGTAATGTATGAATGGATTTTACAAAAATAAGGTGACTTACTAGCCAAGTTTAATGACTTATGGCAAGTTACATAGTGAATATAAAGAAAGAGATTCTCATGGAATTTACTTCCAATTTATTTGGTATTCCTTTATACCATCATTCACAGAAAACCTTTGGCTATGAAATTACTCCTTTTATATTCCGAACTTAGAAATGATTTTCATTTTACCTAATTACATTTCCATAATTATAAGTCTCATATGTGTTGTAGCCATAATGATTATGAGTTGTTATCAAATTTAATAATGTAATTATCTTCCTCAATTTCAAAGTGGTGTTTGTACTTCAAGAGAGAAAGAGATAAATTGGCTTTAAATTATGATGATATTAGACTTCTACCTCATAACTTGAAAGAATATGAATTATGATTTCAAAGCTTTATTGTGCTTTAAAAATATTAATTTATGAAGTTACTTTTCCATTCAGTTGCTGACTTATGACTGAATTTGCATCTGCCTGAAATGTAAAAAAATGATTACGATGCAGATAAGACATACCCACTTTAACCCACACCCGTACCATTTTTAAGATTTCATATGCCCATCTGGCCTACTTAATAATTATAAAAATTTTTCTGAAAAGTTTAATTTTATAAACAAAAAGTTAAAACTGTAAAATGTTGAAAGATTTAAATATTTAATTCCATTTGAATGATTATGCACTTATAATCATATAAAGTCCAAATCAATTTATTCAAAACTTACTGGCCAAATGGTTCTAGTAACAGGAATATAATCTTCTGTAGTAAATGGAAAGAATGAGAGAAAATGTGCAGTAAAAATTGTATGAATATCTGCAATATCTTCAATGCACAGCAGGACATAGTCCATCTCACCTATTTTTCTGCCCCTTTTGTGGTAATAATGGTACTGTATTGCTACAATGAACTCAATAAAGAAGCTTCTTTAGTCTAACAAACAGATTTAATATCTCATTACTGGAAAATGTTGCTTATAATGACCTAGGTGTAGTTCTCTAGCCATTCAATACCTTGTAATACTGAACCGACTGAATTCACTATTCAATATTCTCCAAAAAATAGGAAAGGTAGCTATTAAGGTAGGTAGAACACAGCTTTAAGTCCCAAGAAGAAACAGATAAAATAAGTCTGACAAGACTGAGACTCAACCCTGGATCTCCTGATTGCCAGTTGATTGCTCTATTGTGTATATAACTAAAAGAAAAAATATACATTTCTAAAAACTATTATTAATACTTTTACATAAATAGTTATAACTAGATAACCAAATGGTTACAATAACAGACTGGCAATAGGAGATCCTGGTTCAATTCCTGGTCCTATCAAACATTCTTCATGTAAATTTCTCCTCGAAAATTTTTCTATGTTCATGTCTTTCTGTGCAAAGTCACATTTAACCATTTTTCCTTAGCTATAAGTCATCAGATGGATGCCTGTAAACCTTATTCATGTTAACTTGGCAAACACTCGGTTGTCTACAGCAAAGCTGAGCCTAGTCCAAGTCAGATGATGGGGAAGGTATAGCTTACTGAGATGAGAACCTAAAATTTATAAACTAAGGATGTCAAATCAAATGTATTTTAGCACTTATTAATCAAGAATGTGCATTTTTTCAGTCAAAAAATTACAATTGAAATTAATGAAAAGGTGTTACCTTAGAGGTAATTATAGAGAAAGAAAATCCTAGAGGAACTTTTCAAAGATGCAAGAGAAGGAACACAATTATTAACCCAGGTAATTAACATTAACCACCTTTAATAGCATTAAACCAAATGAATGAGCAGTGTGAAACAGATTATATCACCTCATGATTCAGTAGATGCATGTCAATTTTTGACTATGACATCAAAGATTTCCTCATAGCACTAAATAAGTAAGAAAGAGAATTAAAGGAAAAGGAGCGTCATTAATAACATGAAGCTTTAGTTCTTCGAGCTTTGGTCAAGGATAAAATACTCATTAGCTAAAATTGAAAAAAATCATCATTGCACACCTATTGGTTAATTATTTTCCAATCATGACCATGAACCATCAAACCATGAGGTCTGAATATTTAAATAAATACTAAAGTATTTCCATTATATCATATTTTCATTAAATGTGAAAGATTTCAAAGCAAGAAAATAACATTTCAAAGAAGTGAAAGCATCTGAAAAATCTAAGGTAATGTCAATATATATTTACAAATTTTAACATTTATGAAATTATCATGGACAAACCTACTATTAAGTTTTAGGTTTTGGTGCACTGTTAATGTACAAATGGTAAATAACTGAGTTAAATATTATTAAAAATACATTTTATTAGCTAATACAATGAAGATATGTTTTTGCACAAAATACAAAAGCGAACCTGAAAACACTGAACCTGATGAAATCCAAATTCATTTCAAAGCAAGATCAGCATGTTTGAAAAATATCATTATTAATCTCAACATCTGTAATTATCGCAATTAAAATAAAACCATTAAATAGAGAGTATATTGTCAATATCATCCTCTGCTGAAGCTGTATGAGTTGTTCTCTGAAAGTAAAAAATTAATTAAACTAATTTTTTTCAAAGTAACTATGCAATCATAATGTAAAAACATACATATGTAATATATATCCTTGTTTAGAAAACAAGAGATTATCAAATTTTAAACTCACTCTAAAAATATGAAGGAAATTGAGAAATTATTCTATATATTAAATTTCAGCTTTGACATCCAGTGAAACGTCTTCATTCACAATGGTGCATATGGGCAGAAATAAAAGAATTTTCCATCAAATGAAATGGTTCAGACATGATACTCTTTTAAATTAAAAGCAATTGCTAGTTCTTGTAAGCCCTTTTCCTCCATAATGCAGAAAAAATGACCATTCAAGATAGTCCCACCCTTTCTTTCCACAGAGCATTAGACAAGCTAATATGATAGATAAGAGAAGGATGTCATTGCTAACTCTGTCATACACATAAATATGTAAAAATGAAATATAGGTGGAATAGAGGCTACTAAAGAGCCCCACTTTGCCTAGCCTCAACAATTATAATTGTGCAATGATAATATGGATGTCTTCAAATATTATGTGAAATTATTTAGTCAATGTTTAAATCACTACACTGCAATTTAATCATTATTTCCATATATATAAATAATACCACTCGTATATGGTTGGAATAACTAGCAAAAGGCTCTTGAATAGCCAAGTGGGCAGCACATTTGACTTTGGTGAAAGCAGTCCCAGTTTGATTCTTTGTGATGGCCCATATGTGTAGATGACCTCGGCAACCTAAGCACTTTTAATAACATTCACTATAAGTTCTGCAAAGAAGCAGAACTCAAATGTGGGAAGCTTTGGGATTTCCTGAAATTGTTTTCACTTATGCCTTCAGTTGAATGTATAATTTATTTAGCATCTAGACCATTTTACTTTTTAAGAGATGAAAAATATCCCACAACTGTTAGTAGAAAATAAAAATTTATGTAAAAGTGGATCACCCTGGCAGCTACAGGTATCATTTTCATTTATGTAGATATGCGTATCATTCTTTTTAGAGTTACATTGAGCCTTGGTTTTCACTAATCAACTTAGTTTACTGCCATTTGTATCAAGCAATTTTTGGGAAAGTATGGTTTTGACTCAAAATTCAGAAAAAAAAGCAAAAAATGAGTAGCAGATGAGTATATTTTTAATTGAGTTACCTTATCTTGAAATGGCAAGTTTTTTTCAAACAATGTAATACTTTGTGGTAAAGGATGTCAAAGGTGCAAGAAAGATAAGCGAATTTAAGTCCTCACCTGATGTTCAGAGGATGGGGTCGACATTATCAGAGCATTTTCATGGTTGAAATTTTCTGACTTAGAAATAGAAAGACGAGGTCGCTTATTTGGTCTATGTACAGGGTTGGTGATTCTGGAGGGTTGCAAAGTTGGCTTCTTTTCATCTAATTTTCCTTTGATCTCTCCAACAACTAAATCTATCAGCTGGAAGAAATTATGTATTTCATCAAAATATGGTACATATTACATACACTAGGGTTCATATATTTAGAGCCTACAATCATTTTGATATTTTCAATAAAAGAAGTCCGGTTA
Organism: Pachydiplax longipennis; assembly: GCA_036926295.1. Lineage (NCBI taxonomy): Eukaryota > Metazoa > Arthropoda > Insecta > Odonata > Libellulidae > Pachydiplax > Pachydiplax longipennis. The sequence goes on along the minus strand of JAVFKF010000009.1, from coordinate 35,970,367 downwards.
AAGTCCACTAAGTATATGTTTGTGGCTGAGCAAACGGTGCAAGAAGAAAGATTTCTTGCTAGGATGCAGGGGAGGCCAATCAGTGAAATAGAATATACTTATGTGTGAAGTTGAGGATGCTATATCTCCTTAGAGATCCATCACGAGATTCTCTCAACTTTATGTTGCTGTGACATATGCTGCTTTTCTCACTACAACTATATGGACCCTAGGAGTCAAAATGATATTGCTAGACATCGATTTTATCTTGAGAGTCGATTGGAGCTTGATGGAAAAATGTAAATTAAAATTTATTAATAAGATGCTTAACAAAGAAAAAAGCAATGTATTACATGAGGCAATATAGACTTGTGAGACTGATTTCTCACGAGTCTCTAGGGATTTTATGAGCCCTTGAGTTCATAGATAAGTTGCTTTAATCTACTCATTTCTGATTGGTCTTTATCCTGCACCATAAGTCCTCTTTCCTTCTCCACCCTTTCAGCAACCAAAATTAATTTCACATACAGCAGCAATTATGAAGAAATCTACCAATTCCCAAATGAAGTAATAAGCTGACAAAAATAAAAATATTTCCTCCTGAAATACTATCAAGGTAATACATAAGAGATATATAATGCAAGGCAGGCATAATTAAAAGTTAAGAATGATGATCTCTATTATAATTAAAAACAATCAAATCCCCAGAGGAAGTTGCATTGGAAAGGTTTAATACAAAGTTTTGAAAAAGAACTGAAAGGAAATGGAAAGATTCATGCTATTATCAAAAAAATAACAAGGATGAGAGTGACATATACATCACACTCACAAAATGAAATGTTATCTGTTGTGAACTACTGAGAGTCCACAAGTTTGGAAAGAAAAAGAATTTTAAGACAAAAATATCTCTTCATAAGAATTTACCCATTTCTTAATTTTGTCCCTCCAAGATTTTTCAAGAGTTACACAGAAATTACCCTAATGCATAATAATATATTTGATAATTAAAGTAAATCAATCATATTATAAGAAAGGTTAAGCGAGACAATCAAACAGACAAAAATTTGTGTGTTTTGGACATTTTCAGAAGTAATCGGACTTTCTCGAAAATATTTTCATACTTCTAAAAAATATAAAAGAAAAATTGGTATAAGTTTTACCTCTATCTCTTTGCTTCCAATAACTAATCGGCTTCCTTCTTCCAAAACATCCGTTTTTACACCTTTCTTTGTTCCCAAACATTTTCCATCGCAGTCCTATAAATATAATAAACAATTAGTTACAAACGAATTTCTAATATAGGTAATAAAAAGGGTATATTTCTAAAAGAATGTCTCAAGCGTAGTTTTATCAACTGTCCAAGGTTATCAGGTAGTCTTCAACGGAGGGGTAAAATTAATTATTACTTATGCGAAAAATTGCACTCCCTTACAATAATGAAGAATCTTACACTAAGCCTCACCTTCAATATCACAGAGTCTGAGGAAATTTCCAACACTCCATCACCTTCCCAGGTTTTGTGTTTTTTCTTGGAGAGTTTACCCCAAACAACATTGTATATCCTAAAAACAGAGATCGCTATTTTCATTTCAATACTCAGGAGAGTAAGCGACAAATAATCTAATGGTTACACAAACCTCTTTCCCGGGCAGTAATCATTTGATTCCGATATTAATTTATTATCAGCTCCTTCAATGGCATTAGGCAGATTCCCATCGATATCATCATCACATCTATTCAGTGATGGCTTAACGTTTAACTCGTGATTCTCATTCTCTCGGGCCACAGAAAAATCAGCATTTGAATCGGATGTAAACTTATTGTCATTTAATAAATCGAGAATACTAGAGGTAGATCGAGCTGAATTCTGTGTTTCTACTAAAAGAAAAGTTTCAAATGGCTTAACAGATAAGACACTATTATGAAAATTATGATATCTCCAAGGCATACCAGGGACTTCCTTTAATGGTGCTTTTACTGGAATGCTTTTCTTGCTCTGAAATGAAGGAGCAAAAGATCTTCTCATTGTAAATTCACGGCTTTAGAGTTAACGATACAATAAATCTGATCCATTTATTCTTTTCATACAAGGAAACATGTTACTTTTCCCGCCGTTGCGACGACCTATCGAACTAGAAATAAAGGAAGTAATAAATACAGAAACCATTTATACTTTTAAGAAAGATTTATAATAAAAATGGTTATTTAAGCTCAGTTCCTGCTAAAAATAAAATTACGCTTGCAATAATTTTCTATTCTTTGGTATTATTTAAGTATAATAGTAGTTTTTTTTCTAGACAAATTTACTTGAAGTATGTTTCTCTGAATATACTAGATACGTAAATTCGTGTACTAGAAATTTAATATGTTTTAGCGACTTCCATTGCAGTCTCTCTCTCTATATCAACCTTCATTGCGTGATGTTACTTCATACATTTTTCTTGATATTCTCAGTTTGTTTTCCGACGAATCTGTCTTAGATGCTTCTAGAGTTATTTTTGAATTATTTATTCATATTTTAATTAATTTTATAATTTGTAATCCATTTATTTCTAATTAATTATTTCATATGCACAGTTATATCTGCTACCGAGTATTATCTGCCGTATTTACTATCGAACCGCTTCGATAGCATGTGGTAGGCGATTTAACTGTGCGGCACACACAAATTTCGGAGGTAAACTGATGTCATCAGAAATTTAAAATGGTAATAGCTATTGGATTTGAGGGAAGCGCTAACAAGCTAGGGATCGGAATTATTCGTGATGGAGAAGTCTTGTCCAATTGCCGTAGAACTTATATCACTCCTCCAGGGGAGGGTAAGTTATGTTATTTCTTAAGTTTCTTGACTAGCATCAATATGTCCTTCATCTCGAATTCTTTTGAAGGATTCCTACCAAGAGCTACCGCAGAACATCACAGAAATAATATCTTGGAAGTTTTGCGAGAAGCCCTTGATGTTTCCGGGGTAGGTTAATAGTTGAAGATTATTTCTAAAAAATAGGCAATTCTCAGTTTATTAGCATAAGAAAAACTTTCCACTGCAGGTGAAACCGGAAGAAATAGATGTCATTTGCTATACTAAGGGTCCTGGTATGGGCTCTCCTCTAGTCACTGTGGCTGTGGTTGCACGCACTGTAGCAAAGCTTTGGAACAAGCCCATAGTTGGAGTCAATCATTGTATTGGTCGTATCCTTTCCGAAGAATTTCATTTATAAAAATTATTTAATAGCGAGTTAATAATATTGTGTGATATTTTCTGTAATAGCATTTTTATTATCTGAATGGTATTTCGATCATTATCCCTTGAGAGAAAATATCTACTTATATCCTAAAATTACATGTTAGCTTTGCGTTTATGCAGTACAGTGAGATGAACTGAAGTATATTTTCATGGAAATTATGTCTTTATCTCATTCCTTAATAGCTTAAAAGATATTGAGATGGGTAGACTAATTACAAAATGCCATAATCCAACAGTTTTGTATGTAAGTGGAGGAAATACTCAAGTTATTGCATACTCCAATCAAAAGTACAGAATATTTGGCGAGACTATAGACATTGCTGTTGGAAATTGTCTGGATAGATTTGCAAGGGTATTGAAACTATCCAATGATCCAAGTCCAGGATACAACATTGAGCAGCTAGCAAAAAAGTAAGAGAATATGTATTTTGGTTGGTTACTAATATTATTCTATTTATAAAACGAGAGATCAATTGTGTATAACCTTCATCTCATGAAAATATAAGCAGAACAATCAAGCAAAATATACATAGATCATTGAAATGCAGCTACCTAGGATGCTGTTGCTATAGCCCTATATTATCCAGTTTCTAGTATGCATTTCAATATGTTTATAGCTATTCCTTCGGTTGAAGGGTGAGAAAACTTGATACTGTTCTGTTATATACCCTTTCCCCCAGTTTATTGAAATCTGTCACATAGCATGAGTTATTAAGGTTATTATACTGTTGTTCATCAAGTTGTTTAGAAATATACTAATATCATACACTTTAAACCACAAAATGAACCTTATTGTGGAAACTGTATAGTGGTTGTTTTTATCTTTGTGTCTACTGTCATGCCTCTTGGCACTTACCTGAAATGAGGTGACAAGTTATGCTGCCTATAGACTCCTAGATTACTAACCTTGGATGTTACTTCTGGGTTTCTGGACAAAACCTGTGCCCCACCCTCCTTTGGAGTTTCCTTCCTTCCTTTGGGGGGTCAATGAGATGCATACTAATATGGCACGTTTATAGTAAAAAATTATGATTTTATATTTGGGAATATATCAGAGCTTCAACGGTTACTATCAGATTGGTTTGCACATCATGGTGAGTGAAGGTGACAGAACAGTAAAGAAAACTTTCCTGATCATGTTTTCATTGTGAATCTTGCAGCATGTTTATGATAAAATAAAGTTTAATTACTTAAAAAAGGTGTATCACTTAATTGCTCCATATTTTCATAATATTTCAAAGTTCATTCAATTAACATTTATTATTTTTAACCTTTATTATTTTAAAATATTTTATAGTATGAAGGTATGATATTTGTATCATTACATCATTTCCTGATTCATTGGTGACAATATAGGTTCAAAGTTTTTATTAACATAGGATTAACTTATAGTCATCCGTATGTAACCACATAAAAAACATGACATCTCAAAGTCAGTCTTGATCCATTTATAGGAATGTTGGGAGCTGTAAATACTAGAAGTGCTTAGTTTCTACTGTTTTCTGCTAGAATGATTCTCTGAACTCAAGAGAATAATCCTCATTTTTGTAAAATTAAAATAATATATTTGGGACAATATTGACAAAATTAAATGAGATGAAATGAGCAACATGTCATACCATGAGTGGTGGGAGACTTTAGTGTGGTATGATGGTTTTCATTTTTAGTTAACAATACAACTTCTCTACTTCGGCTCTTGCTACTGCAATCTCACCACTAGAGAATAAAGATCAAAGCCAGCTTTTCATACCTCTAACTAGACATCATTTTTGCTGCTGATGCAAAATTCTGCACCATCTGCAAAGTCAGCATTTGAAAACCAAGATGTGTCAATTGCAAGGGAATTTAAGTTGAGCAAGTAAGAGTTAACTTTTCCATGACTAAGGTAAAAGACTGGTCAGAATTTTCGTTACGCATCTAAAAAATAGTGATTCTGATGTATTTCCTAAATTATTACACTGGCAACAAAGATGTTGAAATCACAGATTTTAGTCTAGATCGAGAATATTATAGCCAAATAACTTTTTGTCAATGCCCTAAACTAATTGACCCTTATTATGAGATGAATTCACACAAAAAACCCATCTCTTTTTCTGATCATTTCAAATCTTTTTCATTTACATTTGATGACTTGTTACTTGGCTAATTTATATGGTATTCAAGCTAACCCTTTTAGAGTCAGAATGCAATTTTTAATTTGTTAGAGTTCAATCTTTAGTAACATTCACTCATCTATATATAATTCTCAATGATTTAAACTTAGTGGGATCAGCTTTAGGATCTCGTTCACCTCATTCAACATCACAAATCACCTCGGATGTTAAAATATTCTTAGATAGAAAGGTTTAAGGTTTAAAATTCTTCGGATACAAAACATCACACTTCATCTATTTTGTAGCTATTATTATAGTTGTACAATAAAAAACATCAAATTGATCATTAGATGATGTCATAATATCCCTATTCAAGACCCTCTATATAAAACAAATCTTTTCAGAATGTTTCAGTTAACTTTTTAGAGATAAATTTATTTTTGAATCGAAGTTAAATTTCTTTATCTTATTTTCTTAACTGATAATTAGCATCATTCAGCTGTTTTATGTATATCTCTCTTTTTTCTGTTTTATGGATAATTTTTACTCCTTTCTTTTAATTCTTAATATTTAAGAAGAGAATTGTTTGCTATGTAACAAGTTGTAAGAACGTCCAATATTTCATTCAATATTCCATTTTCTTTCTGGTTGAATGCTGAATCATTGCTTCTCTGTCTTTTAATTGCTTCAGATCTAGCTCAAGTTATTGAGTTTTAAATTTAACACTCACTGTGACTCTAAGGCTTTTATACCTGGAAATTGATGGTTTAACTTGACGAGAGGATGTCATTGAAATGTCTTCTGAAAGGAAATGTAAACAGTGAGAATTGCTGTGAGAATGAGTCAAAGTAAAATTTGGAAATCCCATAAAATAATTGTTCTTTCCTTTGAGACATAGTAATTTATATGTTTAGATGAATAATCTTTTTCCATTTCTGCAAACAGGGGGAAAACTTATATAACCCTGCCTTATGCTGTGAAAGGTATGGATGTTTCATTTTCTGGATTATTATCATACATTGAAGAACATGCTGCTTCATTGTTATCATCTGGAAAGTGTCAACCAGAAGATTTATGCTATTCACTACAAGAGACTGTTTTTGCCATGTTAATCGAAATCACAGGTTAGTAAAATTATTACAGCTGTATCATTATACAAGTCATATGTATGTAATAATCCCTAGTATCACATAAATTTTATGCATTTCTTATAAGTTTATTTATAAGTCAATTCTCTATTAACTAATCTTTTGATTAACAAAAATTTTTAAGTTTAGTACTTCAAGTTTGTAGTAGTCAGAACCAAGTTTTCTTTGTTAATAAGTCTCCATAACTCAATATAAATTATGTAATTTTAGCATGATTTTCCTGTATACTTTGAGAAGTAGATCAAATCACACGTACTTTCCAACATTTTTTGTAGCAGAGGAGTCATAATGCCAAACAAATATTCAGTCAAAAGTTAGTGCTTCAAACTCGTAGAATAGTTTTTGTTTATTTTTGGTTTTGAATTTTGTAAAATCAAGTGATTTCCCTTCTGCTTTAGTGTGCTATTTCTAGTGAAGCTCATTGTTAAACTCCATTTGAGTAACTTATTGATAAATATCTGTAATTTACTCTAAGATTTTTCCAATTTAATCAGTGCTGAAAGGGATTTATTAGCACGTTCCATGTCTTCTGATTATTCAAGCAGGATGGTTAGTTAGAATATCATTTTGATATTAATTATCTTTAGCATATCAATCTGAAAATATTTCTTTTTGTAGAAAGAGCTATGGCACATTGTGGATCTTCAGAGGTGCTTCTAGTTGGAGGCGTTGGCTGCAATGAGCGATTACAAGAAATGATGGGAATAATGTGCTCTGAAAGAGAAGCAAAGTTATATGCAACTGATGAAAGATTCTGCATAGATAATGGAGCTATGATTGCTCAAGCTGGCCTAGAAATGTTTCGTTCTGGTACTACCACACCATGGGAGAATACAACGATTACACAAAGGTATGTCTACTTTCTGTGTTACATTATTGAAAATTTGCTATGGACATCTTTAAGGATTGAATGAAGTTGTAGGAATGATTTTTCTTGCATTAGTGACCTTAAGATTCTATTTAGTGTGTCAATATTTTCTGTTAAATACATATCCTTTGTAATAAAAGACTATCTCAACCATTCCATTATAATCGTCTCTAAAAGTTGAGATTTTTTTATGGTTATCATTGCCTATTTCCTTCATTGTGGAGCATAACTTATAAACAACCTATTTTGATCTATTCTTAATGAAAAAGAAAAGTTACTTGTAAAGACAAATTTTTGAAGATGGAGTTGTCCTTTGGGCATTTACAATTATTTTTAACTATGTTTTATGAATCATTTTTCATTGACTATAAATCTTTATCATCGTCTTGTATTTTCTTGACTTTTTATCGAAAAAATCTGAAACAAAAATTATTTTCTAGGTATCGCACTGATGATGTGTTGGTAACATGGCGCTCTCCTTAGCAAGATGACTTTGGATTTGTTACCTCATCACGGAAATCTTCATGTATGAATTGAATTTGTACCATTAAAGTTTTTATTTAATGATTGCAGTTCTTTATAAAAAACTGAAAACAAATTAAAAAAAACATTTTTGAAACATGGCCAAATTCACTAGTGCCTCATCATCATTTGTTTTTTCTGCCTTTTTCAGCAGGTTATCTCATGGGCTCCTTCACTCTTCCCTTTTCTCAGCCATTCTCTTAATTAAGAAGTGACTTCCATCCATCCTGAAGAAGTCCAACATCTGCCTTACTTTCCTTCAACCATCCTTTCTATTGCAGTTTTTAGCAGACAATCTCTTCGTAGGAAGTGTCCTATCCAGTTCTTTCTTTTTCTAATTGTTTCCATCAATGCCCTTTTCTCATCCATTCTCCTTAGCACCACCTCATTTCTTTCCAGCTCACACCTTCCATCTTTCTCCAAATCCACATTTCTAGGGCTTCCAGCCTTTTTTCATCTTATTTCCTGACCATCCCATACAATGCCAGCCTCCATATGTAGCATTTGGCTAGTCTCTTCCTCAACTCTTTGTTTAATGGCCCTTAGAGCAGTCTCCTTTTTCTTTGGAATCCTTCCTTTGCCATTGCTACCCTTCCTCTTGTCTCCTCTGAGCAACACACTAGTGCCCGAGGAAACAAAATTATTACATTTTGTTGTGGGGGAAGTCATTCTCTCCCTCTCTAAAATTCTTAGAATATATAATGTATAAAAAGTTTTATTTCAATTTACCTCATTCCCACCATAGTGTATTAATACAAGTGGTCTTTGTTAACTAATGAGATGTGTGATTAGTATATTTTGTACTTTGGATTGGCTTTTGCATCTGAAGCACTTTTTTCCAAGTATTCATGGCATTATATTTAAAATTCCCTTTTGAAGATGATAATGATGAGAGGCTACGGCTAAATTATCATGGCGTAAGTTCCAAACTCTTACAGTATTTTCATTTTCGGCAGTTAATTTGATGCGTATTCCTACGCAATTAAATTTTTATGCTTAAGAGACTGATAAATTTCCAATAGTTAGTTTAAATAATGGATGAGAAAATAGTTTTCAGTCCAAATACAATGTAGTAGGGTCTAGAGAGAATATATTTACTTCCTAGCAGAAAAATCGTTTTCAGGGGATTAATTTACTAAGAGTTCCTAAATGAAAGGAATAATTGAAAGAGGTTTCGTTTACATTAAATACGAAGGAATTTTACCATCAAAATTTAAGACAAGATGAATGAATTAAACCGAGTTTTAGTTTGCTGAAAAAACTGCCAAATACGACATAAGCAGTCACTATGTCTCTAAGCATTAATGAAAAAAAAAGCGTCAAATGAAAAACCTATGCAAATCAACTCTTGTATTATGTTACTCAGAGATACTCTGTTGACTATATGATTTTTAAAAAATTCAATAAAATTATTTCTGTTGGGTACCACAACAGAAGATCTTGGGTAACCATTATGTCTGCTTACACGCATACTATTTTTCCGAAGATAAATCGCAATAATGAAACGATAATAATTTCAAGTCAAACAAGCTGAGTGACATAAGGGAAAGTAAATCGCTGGTACCTTACATTACAAAAGATACATAAACACATAAATAAAACTTTCATGAACAAGAGCAAAAAATATCCATAAATTATATTACATCATCAGAGTAATGTAAATGTTACTATATTTTGGATCCTTCTGCTACCGAACTTATTCTTATTTTCGTAGGTCAGTACTTTTTTCCGCAAATATTATACCCCCATAGTGACGGCAATCGTATTTTTTAGCTTTAGTGTTTTGTTAGAAGAATGGTGCTAGCAGGGAAGAAACGGCCATTTACCTTCTCTGTATCAACCAATGAATGTACAACAAAGAGAAGCCAATGCAACAGGAAGGATGGAAATGAATTTTATCATTTTACGATGAAATTTCTGCAATTATGGAGTATTTTTTATATAGTGAAGCTTGAACAAGTACTGACTGTGGCGACGTGTTACTAAGGTAAGAACGATTAAGAGTTCACCGTTTGAAGACATCTCTAAAGTGAAGTTATGGCTTTGGAGAGTTGCCGGGTAGACATACCGTGTGCTATCGAGGTCATAGTTATTTGTAATCAAAATGTGACGGAAACAATATCCTGGAATATGTGTAATGTGAAAGTTAATAAGTTGTAAATTGCGAAGTTTAAGTAGTTGTGCCAATGTTGCGTGGTACTAAATTTACCGTAAGAAGACGTATAAAGCATCAAATATAAGAACTTGCAATATGGATTACTGGTATCTACAACGTGCCAAAGCAGTTTTGCAACAATTTAAAGGTAAGCCATTGTCTAAAGTTGATTCAGTAAGATGTCATCATGGTGAATCAGGTATAAGAAACGACTTTTCGCCGGTTGATTGTTTATAGATATTACAAACACAATGAAAAGAGTACTTCCATGTCTCAAAACACTTTTCCAGAATGTTGATTCTTAATTTAACAATCCTTTTTGAATCACTTTCCTTCTATATGATCAGGTTAATATTATAGTATGCTTGCATTTTAAAACTTAGAATGACGTTATTCTTCTTTAACTCTTTTGGATTCAGGCAGTCGAAATGGATTCTGACAGTTCCTTGGATGAAAACTTTGAAACCAAGGATGAAGTAGCTGCTCGAGTCAGTAGGACTCACTCTCTAACAGGTAGTCCACAGGATAGGAATTCTGGAAGTGAGAGTTCTTTTTCATTAGTTGAAGAGGAGGGAGAATTACAGCCGGAACCACCAGGTGATACGCCCAAATCTCCCGTCGGGGAATCAAATTCTTTGGTTTCCCAAGAAGATGAAGCTCGAAGTCAATCCTCCTTCACGTCATCATCATCTGCGAATGCTTCTGCCTATCGCTCTAGGGAGGAAGTTCAGGAAGCAAACCCAGAAGAAGAGCAAGATGAAGAATTTGAGGGTACCAACTCAACTGAGAATGTTAAGTATGAAAGCAAAGAGGAAGAAGATGGTGAGTGTGATGGTTCGCAAGACGAATCGAATAAGCACTATCCGCCGGCTGATGATGCCGGTGATTTATCAGACGTATCAGACATGGATAGTCGCGACAGCCTCGAGGCTGTATTCGCAGAGGATTGCAAGGTAAAGGATACTGTGAAAGATCCCTCACCGTCACCAGAAAATGCAACTTCTGAGCTCGGGAAAGAAGTAGAGGATGAGGATAATTCCCTCGGACCAAAACCTCCTTCTCCTCAAACCCTACCCCCTCTCCCACCTCCTGTGCAACATATAGAGACAGAGCAGCTTGACTTCGAAGCCGAAGAACAGGTGAAGGAAGTGAGTGCTGTGAATGATGACAAAGAGGAAGGGGAGTGTGAGGAAAGATTACCTCACGGTGGTGTAGGTGGTGACGGTGAGGGTAAAGACGATAAAAGTGATGGGGAATTAAAAGAGGGTGAAGACTTGGAAGAAGGGGAATTAACAGATGAAGATGAAACTAGGCCTGGTGAGATGGAACCCAGGCCTGTTTGTCGATTTTACAACAGAGGACAGTGCACATGGGGGTCAAGTTGCAGGTATTTTTAACATCTTTGATCTTATTTAGTTAAATTTAGACGTGTATTTTAGGATTTTATTTTAGGAATCCTTCATCAATTAAATCCTTAATATGGATAAAATTTCCAACCTACTCTAGAGGTTGGAAATTTTATCATAGCTAAGAAGGCAAAGAATTGTTAATTTCATTTGACAGTATTGAGACTGATTTTTATCACTACTTCTTAATTTTGGGAATAAAACGAATTCTATGGTAGTATTGTAATTGCAAATTATTTTTTATATCTCTATCCTTGATAAATTTTCTTTCAAGCATTGGATTAAACCGGAGGAAGTTTTTATTTATCCTACTCTTGAGAATTATTTCTGCTTTATTTTCATTAATTCATAGTATAGATGTTTGGTAACATGACAGTTTCTGATGGAGTGAAACGTAAACATTGTGGAAAAAAACATTTATTAAGGAGTGAATAAAATAACTTTAAAACTATTTACTATAAGAAACATCTTCCCCGTAAATGATTATTGTATTTTATTTAATCTGTGAAAGACGTTTATATCACAAATATGATATTTTTATACCATATACACAATGAATTGCTTACATGAAGGAGTACTGGTTTTCATTCTTTTTCATGCACATTTCCATCTATCTTAAAAAAATTACCTCCTGCGAAAGCCAGAAAATATTTGAAGAGGTAATAGCTTTGCCATCATAGGCATGTTGGCTTACAGTATTGTTTGGAATGGAGTTCAAATTGCCCAGATAAATTATTAGAGTTGTTGGTTGTGTAACTTGAAATTACTACTAATATTTGTATTAAGATTTATGTGCATATTCTGATAAAATATGATTTTGCTAAGGTAAGGCAGTAAAGAATCATATTTCAAAGTAAAGCAAAATATTCAGGTATATTCCCATACTATAAATTTTCAAAAAGCCTTTGGTAGAGAACAGCCAAAATTTTGTGCTGATTAATATATGCTGCATAATTTGGTGGTAACATTAATTCATTTTTCTTTTATGTAAAACCAAAGTAAGCTGCTGAGTGAAGTGATTAATTTTTGTTTATTTTCATAGGTATTTTATAGCTTTAGGTCTGAGTTCTCAAAGCAAACTTTTAACAGCATGACATGTTGTTTGCAGCCATATAAAGTTTAATTCTCTAAAAATGTGGAAACAGATGATTAATCAATGGCAAAATAGTGTGATATTTGCCTTCCATTGTGTTGTACCCATTCGTTAAATTGATATTATTGGATATATTTACATTTTCTCATCTGAAAGGACCACGTATTGGGTAATTTTCTATTGGAAGTAAAATAGTTAATAGTTTTTGATTGATAATAATGCCAACTGTGAACTTTTTTTTCCATTTTAATGAAGGACATGTTTAATAATAGTTTCATCTTCATGTTTTAATATTTACATAGGTTTGTTCATCCAGGAGTCACTGATAAAGGGAATTACTCTATGTTTGAGCTTCCTCGTGCTCTTCTGCCAGTCAATGGACCTCCTGCATATTCACCAGATTACAGATCAACCTATGAAAAACCTTTCCAAGTTAGTATTTCAAGTTAAATAATTTAAGATGGTATCATTACTCACTTTTGCGGAGAAAGTAATTACTTTCTTAAAAATTACAGTATTTCCTAATTGCCAAGATCTCTTTTTTTTGCTAAGGTTTGGATTTTCCAAATTAAAAAAAAAATAATTCCATAATATTCATTCATTACTGCAGTAGCCACAGAAAATAATTATCTGTTTCTGAGTGTTGATGCCTGTATACCCTGTTTGAGATTAATTCTTATTCAGGATGTCAATCTCTTATTATTTAATTTTGAATTTGCTCATGATAACTCTCCAATATCCAAAAAGGCCTTAATTCTTTAATTCTTGTGTTGATGCAATCTGTTTATATCAGTAATTTACATTGGGTACTAAAATTTGTGGTATTTATGGTAATTTATTTTAATATAGTAAAATCTGGCATTATCACAGTTTTTATCTACACTATTCTGCAATTGTAATAAATATTGTGTATGTAAAGTTTTTAAAACTATGCTAGAGAATATTTTCTTAAATGTTGTGTAAGTGATAGGTATAGCATTAGTTCAATCGGATGTTGCTTCAGAATCAGTTAACTTGTATTCCAGAAAATATTTGAACTCTCAGAATACCTATCTCGTAAGAGATTATTTTATGCGAAAGAGCAGAATTTGACAAACCACAATATCTATATTTTATGATTTTTCACAGCCTAAATTGAAGAGGTTTAATGTGTCATTCCAGCCTGTTCCAGCTGTACCTTTTGCTGCTGCTGCTCCTCGCAAAGAGGAAATCGTTCCAGTATTTGAAAGTGCATGGGAACGAGGCCTGCGGCATGCAAAAGAGGTATGAAGCAACTTTTATATTCTAAATTATCTTCCTTGTTTATTATACTCTCTCATATTCATTAGGATAACATGGGAGAGTTTTGATGCCTTCCATTAATTTTTTTATCATTTTGATCATTTTTTAAGGAAATCAAATCTGCCTGGATATGATAAGCTCAGCTTTTAACTCAATTATAATTTACTCATTTATCAATAATTTGTGCTTTTCTATGTACTACTTGCTCCTTCAGTATCTTTGGAAGATGATTCCTTATTTTTGTCTTAAAAATCGGTAGTAGTGGTACTATATTTATAAGTTCTTCAGCAGCTGAGGGAATTATGCATCGTGTGGACTCCCATCCGGTAAACTGAACCAGGCTTTCATTAAGGGTGAACATGGCTATCTGAGGCTATATTAAGGGTGAACCCTTGGCTATCTGAGAGCCTCTGACAATCATTGTTGACTAAGGATAATAAAGTAGCAATTTGGCTTGTAAATTACTCCGAACCTTCAATATGCACGGTGGATAGATTTCACAGACGCAATGTAAAAATTGAGGCTAACAATAATTTTTAAATAAGAGGAATAGGTTGTCACAAAGTTTGCAAGATGTGAATTTATTTTCATTAAAATTCATGTTTAATATGATGAACTGATAGACAAGTGCAGTGATCTGAATGAACATAGACACAAACTAAAATGACGAACAGAGTTTATGATCTTTCTTCTTACTGTTGTAGACAGCATTTGTCTGAATATTATTGCTTTATCTATTGCACTGCTTTAACTCTTCTCTTTGGTGTAAGGAAAATTTTCAAGTTCTTTTTCTTCTTGTGTTACAAATTGATTAAAGTTAGCCTGGTATAGACAGCCAACCACAATTTGTTTATTTTTAATATTTATAATGAATATATTTTATTGAACCATTCATAAACATACTCTATAATTGTTCAGGATATAATGTTGTTGTGATTAGTTGATCATACTAAAAATCAATTAGTAGTAATCAATAGCTGTTCCAATTGAGGGTCAGGAGGAAGATTTTAAAAATTTGCATTTAACTGTTTATGAAATCAAACTCATGTATTCTCAGATGATGAGGAAAGCTACCAAGCGCAAAGAAATGGATATTGATTTTGAAGAGAAGAAGATGAACTTGAGTCTTGGCCAGGAAGAACTTGATAAAGAAAATGACTACTACACGCGGCCTGCAAGTCCTATACAGGTTAAAGATGAGCCTGATCATTGGAGGTTTGTATATAGAACTTTTCAGCTGTTATGTTGTGTCTATTAGTAAACAATATTTATGATGTGTATGAAACCAAAAATGTTTGGGTTTTCACCTACCTAGTAATCAAGTAATCATTCATGAAATACCTGGGCGACTGAGCACTAGACTCTTGTATAATTCTTTTATCATACACAACACAAGTTAGCATTCTAGTCAGAATGATGAAACTAAATAATGAAAGTTTTTTTATTAAAATTTATTATGATGCATGAAATTATTTAATAAAACAAAAACACCTAGTAACTGTCACAGAATGTATATTTTTTTAAATACGCAACTAGTTTCGTTGTTACATTTATATTCTTCAGGCACAAAGGAAACAGAAGTAGCCTTTGTACCTGAATATGTTGATGCATCAAATCTACTTGCCTATTAAAATGAATATATTCTGCGGAAGGTACTAAATGTTTTTATTTAATATGGCTCCCTTCCTCAAATTAGAGCTTGATCATATCAGATTGATATGAAATTGTTATTTCTAATTTGTAATATATTTCATAACTTAATGTTTCATAAATATCAATCATATTAGAATTAAAAGATGAAAACGTAAGCAGAATGTGCTTAAGGTAGTTGTAATTTTGTCAATTTGTCATAGCCAAATTTTATTATTTTGTATCAGGTGAAACTCAAATTAAAAAAGCTTTTTACTCTCAAATATTGCTAAATATGCTTCTTCAAAAATTTTTTCCTTTCCTCTCCTTACAATCATAAATATCTTGATATTTTATTATCTTTTTGATTGTGAAAATGCAATGTATAGCTTTCTGTTGAATAAAGACATTTGTATATGGTTGTAAGTTGGTGTCTGTCTGAATCATAGGGAATTACTTCTTCAAGAAGATAATTAAATAAATGGCTTCTTCAAGAAGATGAATATCTTCTTACCATTACTTTAAAATGGGTCTAAATTCATAATATTCTATAGGATATTTTATAGTATTATTATACCATATACCTACATTCTTATGGGAAAGCTTATGAGATCAGCTTTATTAATTTAGGGAACAGGTCATTTATAACCACTAAATTCTGCAAAATTTTAGTCTGTTTTATCAGAATTCTTGCAATATCGAATGGAAAACAATATTTCACCCAATTTCAGTTACGAGGAGGGTGCTGATGTGTATCATCCCGTTGGAGGTCCTGGTGTGGTTCCTCCTATTGATGGCAGACAGCACCATCATCATCATACACATCATAGTGCTCACCAAACGTCATCAAGTGTACCTGCTGGAGGAGATTATTGGCGTAGAGTGCATTATGAAGGGGTTGATGCACGTGGGTTGCGTGTAGAGGCAGAATACGTTGGACGTGGTAGTTCTGGAACAAGTGAGAGAAAAGAGAGATCAAGAGAGAGTAGGGATGGGGTAAGTTTTGTTTAAGCTTTAATTCTTTCTGTGGCTGAAATATGCTCTGGAAATAACCTGTTGGAAAGTAAATATTTTTGCAATATTCAGTGACATATCATAGTTCTATTTCGTTGATTTAATGGAAACTGAGAAAATTGCAAATAAAATCCAAAGAAAAACGAAAAAAAGCCTGTAATTCTTGTGCGATCATATTGTAAAGTCTCTTTATATGCAGATATTTTTAATGTGATTTGAAGTTGTACAGTTTGTATTTCATTAAAAAATTTCTTGGGTAAACATACATAAAGGCTTATTTAGGAAGCTTGCATATAGACGGTCTCTAATAATCAAAGTACAGTCTAAGGTCACTCCATTTGTTTCACTGACTCACAATATTTATGGATGCAAAGGGCAACTAAACCTGCATTAGCTTTTCTTCCCTATTTTTTATAGTATCTTAGGTCTTTTTTAATGTTATTCCTTTATATGCAAGTTTCTGTTTAATGTATACTCTGTATAAAACGAGGCCTTAGATTCATTTGATCTGATTAAGAAGGGAAATTTTCAGTTGACATTAAATAAATGACTCAGGTGATTTTTGTGGCAAGCTAATGAGATCTGGAAGCTTTTTTTTCTTTGTCATTGGGTACTTTGTTTAGGGAAACCATTTTCCTTTTAGAATTGTTTATCTTCTGTAGATATTTATTTTCTATCTCTTATACTGAATCGATAATTTTTTAACTGATGCAAATAATAATCAACTTAAGGAATATATGGCTTAAGCAGTTTAGTTTAATTAGTCATAGTTGTTTTCTGGCATTTGGTGTAGAGAATAAATGGAAATTTAATCAGTCACAGTGGTAGAAGAGCAAGTATTTTTGCAATTACTTGATCCCATTGTGACTTTTGAAAGTTCTAGATTGAAAGGAGAGCTCCAGTTAATAAGTATTTTAATGGTACTGAACACTTTGACGCCTTCTATAAAATTTTTAGGCCCATTAGGTTATGACACCATGTCAGTGTCTAAGTGTTGATGTCTTGCAAGAAATTGAAAAACGCAGCATTGAAAAATAAACCTGTTATATTTTCTTAAATGGTTTGATGGTTATTCTGGTTTGTGCTGACTGGAATTTCAGCTTCATCATTGAGGACTAAATTCACGGCCTTATACTTAATTAGTTTTTTCACAAATATTTTCCTGTATTGTTCATAGCATCGGCATCATCACCACCATGCACCAGAGGTACCTGCTCACCAATCCTCATCTGGTCGTAGTGAACATCATCATCGTCATGCAGTTCCTCAGTCAAGAAGTGAGTCAAGAGGGGAACACCATGCTGTACCTGAGAGGAGAAAGAAGGCAGCCATTCCGCCCATCTCCCGTTCTAGTGCTAATGCTGTCCCTCTTCCAGCCACTACTTTGCCTCCAGAGAAGGCTCCAGGAACCTGGAGGGATGAAAAGTAAGCGAGGATCAATTTTTATGCCTGATATTCAGCATACACTGATGATTATCAGCTTAAATAAATGATAAACCCAAGCACGATCCAAAATATTAGGAAACTATTCCTCGAGTGAACTTTCTTAAAATGAGTTATCCCTAGGCATAAATTCTACAAGATTAAAGTCAGTAGTTTGAGAATCTGTTAGTAAAAAACATGGCTATTAAATAAGGAACTGTACAGCATGATTTCCTTCAATAATTTGAACAGAATATGGGGCTGATTTGAAATTTTGAGTTGACTCATCTGAGAGTGACTTTTCTAATAGATTTAAGAGAGCCAAAACTAATTGTACTTTAAAATGATATTTGGGAAGAGATTTTAATTTTTAATTTTGGGATTTGAGTTCAAATAGGAATTTAACCATGGAAATAATATCTATCATAGGATTACCAAAAATCTTCTGCCACTTGTACTTCCATATTCTAAATACGACATATTAGAACAAGTATCTCTTGTAAAATTGAAAACTGTTTAAAGGATATTAGAGACTAAGAGTGTGTTTGAAAATTAAGCTTATCTGGACCTTCTCCATCATTTTCTTAAATTAAATTTTGCTATCTATAATATACAATACTATGTTATGGAGAATTGAGATTAAGAATTAAGATTGATGATTTGGTTCCATCCATTCTAATCTAAATGAGTGTTTGAAATGAAACTATTCTGGAAGTTTCCAAGCTGATAATAATTTACATACATATATTTTATTTATGTTACTTAATGGAGCATGCTTCAGTTTTGGAATTTAGTACTTTCCTAGTTTAGAATCAATATCTTAGTTTTCTTATTGGAAGGAAAAGATTATATATTTATTTAAGAGACTGTCTTCTTATTTTCAGGTATCCAGAAGTTCCTCCAGCATCTCATTCACATAAAACGCGTGGTGATGAGTGGGCAGATCCCTGGATGCGTTCCAAGTCACCAACTAGACGTTCTACTGCAGCTGCTGCGCCTGCTGGAGCACCAACTGCAGCTGTCAGGTCTAGGAGGCAGCAGTCATTTAGTTCTGGTTCATCATATTCATCCTCTAGGTAAGAATTTGCACTCTTTGGATTACATCCTGATTATTTTAATCAGAATGTTGAAGTTATTGCTTTGTATAATGTGAAAATGCTTAAAGGGGTATCCAAAAGTAAGTTTCCTTATTTTTCTGCTTGGTGTAGGATTGAGGTGGGTCCACTTGTATGGAGTGTTTACTAGTAGTACTTAGTAATACATGTTAGGTAGTACTGGGTAGCACTCAAGATTGCTCAACTCACTCTATCATAATATGACAATGGTTTTCATGAAGGCACCTTTACACATTCCTGCTGGCTGTGAAGTATTGATCGTTGTTCATATTTTGATTGAAAAAATAAAACAGTAGTGGAAATTCATCGACTGATATCCTCAGTCAATGATGAAAATGCCATATCTATTGAAATTGTTTGTCGCTGGTGTACATTGTACTCATAAGAAAAGAAAAACTGCTCGTGATGAAGAGCATAATGGCAGGAAATTTAGTCTTTAAGTTGATTTGAACAACGCTGTTCACAAGACCATAGAACTTGATCCTTGATAGTGCTTGGATGAAAACCAATTCTCTTTGCAGAAAAAACATGTTGTAGGCTGGCAATTCCCAAATGATTATGAGCTTAAAAATTAAATGGATTGTTAGGCAAGTAATTAGGTGGAAGAATGGTGTGACCTTTTCTTAAAAAACTGTTACCAATATTTCATAAATCCATGTAGAAAGAAGGGTTACATTGAGAAATTAAACATAGATGAAAATTAATATATTCATAGTTTTTATGACTTATAGAGAGAGATTTTTTTTTTGATACCGCTCATAAAATGTACTTGTTACTTGGTGCCTTAATGTTTTAGTGTAGTATCCCAGCTAATTAGTACCTTATGAATTAATTCTTTGGCTAAAAAAGTTTATTCATCTTTGTCTTGATTATGTTAGTAGGATTTTTCAAGAATACACTTGCCAATGCTAATAAAAAAATTGCTGATGAATGAAACATAAAGGACCTGCCCCTTCTTCCTCATGTTGACTTGACAATTCCTAATAATATTAGTGGAATTAGTCAGAACTTGTTTCTAATTTCATTTAAAATATTCACGTGTTATACAGTAGGTTTTCATTGACTGGTCAGGTCAGTTTGGATCTAAGATCAAAATGATCATTCAACAATGAACTATCAAACAATAATTTATGTACATAATGTTGATCTTTTCTATATTTTACAGTTGTTACACAAGAAACTGACGAATTTACATAAACTATTTATTTGGCCACAAAAATTTTAAAGTTGTGTGGCTTTTGGTTCCAGAGTTTTAGGCATATATACACACATAAGAAAATCAAAATTAAATTTCTCGTTTGTGGGAATGGTCATAAGTCACATTGGTAATAGATTGAGCTCTACCTGTTGTTTTAAGATATCATATTTTCCCCTTAAAATCCACAGATGGATTGTCATAATTTGAAATCAGCATTGCTTCAGTTTACCATATTTATGGAAGTAGATAAGGTACTTACTAACACATTAAAACCTGTTTAAGATGCTCCTTTTAGATGCTATCCCAATAACAACAATCAGTTTTCTTATGATCCTTGTCCCTTTCATATAAAACTCATAGTATAGGTACTGCTCAAGACACTGATAACAGCATAAGTCATAGATTTTTCCTGTCCCTAGATACACAGCAACCTCTTTTTGGCAAATTGCTCGCCAAAAATTTTTACATTTTCTGTATTGCCAGACTCTCTTCTCCTTGTCTCCAAAAGGATTCCTTACAAGTCTCTTCTTTTTAATAACTAATTGTGAGAGTGAAATGAAACAGAGATATCCATATTCCACTATCAGAGCCACATGAACTTGGGATATAGTGAGATATTCTATACCACTTTTTTCTAGTGAAATTCAGGGCCGAATGTAGATATAAAAATTTGTTTTTGGTGTTTCCTTTCATCATAATCTTAAGATATAGGTATAAAAAAATACTCCTGAGATTGTGGTGCCCTTTAACCACTGCTGCTAAAAAAATTATTATTCCTCCCCAACTGTCTCTCTAGTAAAAATCTGCTTCATTGTAGAGTAAGAATATGATAAAAAATAAGTACATTATACTTGTAATAATGCCTGTAATAGGGAGCACAGCATATATAGTAATGAGAGTTGCATTAAAGCAAGTGAATTTTAGCCATTGTCTGTCTCTCAGCAAAAAGGATAGGGAGTTACATCCATTATAATGAGTGGTTATTTCTGAAGTATGGCTATAACAAAAGCCTCATTTCTATTCTTTGTCTTGCAGGAGGCTTATCTTAAAATCATCAACTGATGTGAGAGATGAAGTCTGATAAGCAAACAGTTATCTAAGGCACATGATCTCTTCAAGGAGTAGGAAAATATTAAATGCAAAACTTATCGTCACCTAATTCATGCATTTTTTCTCACAACTCGCCTCACTCCTTGGCAAAAATGCTTCAGGGAGCTTTGATTAGAGATTTTCCATACATACACTTTGTTTATGGTTTATGAATCAATGAAGTAATATTTTTGATGCAAACTTTCCTTTTTACGCAATCTGAAGCATTTTTATAAGAATTAAAAACCAAAATTTTGAAAAACCAGTTCCTTTTTACCACTCTCGCTGCCCTTCAAGAGGATGGACATTTAGTATTTGGCTATAACTATAACTAACTGCTTTATAATGAGTACTTTTCCTATTTTTGTCAGCTCTCATTTTTGTGGACTCCTACTCTAACTAAGACACTCCCTTTGTGTGAAAAGCAGACAATTCATCAAAAATGATGCTGTTATGCAACCAGTACTACACAACAAATAATAACACCATTCCTGAGCTTAAGACACTAAAACTTATGACAGGGTTATCACTTTCCGTTTCCCCAAAAAACACCTTAACCAGGTTTCACCGTATTTCATTGTATTTATTATCTCTTCTGTTAATTCTTACAGCTCAAGTAGCAGGAGTTCAAGTCGTTCGAGTTACAGCTCTTTCAGCAGCAGGTCTCGTTCTCATTCCCCTCGCCCAGCAGGTGTTCCTCCTCCCGGAGGCCCTGCAGCAACTCGCTCTCGGCATTCCTCTCATCGCCATGGTGTACCAACTTCTCCACCTGCTGCCAATCACCAGGCAGCGCCACAACCTCAGAGGGTACACCACCGCACCGCCTCTGGTGGTGTGCCATCATCCAGAACTTCTCCTCGTCCAATCCCTCCCTCAGCTCCTCGTACTCCTCCCTTACCACACATTCCTCCACCACATGCTTCATCCAAGTCCCGTTCTAGATCTCCATTAAGCAGGGCTCACAGGAGACGTGTCAATTCCAACAGTGGCATGAACGCAGCAAGTGGCACAGCTGTGAGTCGTCAGCCTGCAGTGCACTTGCAACTTTCGCCAAGGCATGGTGCTTCTATGACCTCTGCCCCACCTGCTAGAAAAGCTGTCAGAGCAGGTTAGTCTCTTAAGCATGTCATGTTGAATAACACCCATGGATTTTCTTTTGCTCTTGTCTGATTGAGGTGATAATTCCCAAAGAAGCGTTTATGAAATCTTATCAATTATTTCTAAATATTTTTGGTGACCGATGCTTTTCTCCCTTCACGCTCTATCAAAATGTATAAATGACTGACCATTTGAAAGAGAAAGCTTACCAGTTCCTGCTAAAAACACTGACATGAAAAATTCACCATTTGGACAAAAAATCAAGTTAAAATTTGAAGTTTTTGAGTTTCCTTTTGTAGGATATTGTCATGTTTGGAGTTAATTGATTATGTTTGTTATGGTAAATAAATATTTTTTCTTATCGGACAGTGATATTTATTCTTAGTCTTAAAAAGATCAAAATAGTTTTTGCAAGTAATATTGTTGTCTCCATAAATGAAGACCTTAATGTTATATGCTACCGTAACATTTCAATAAACCAGCATAAACTTACATCTTTGGGAAGCGGAATGGCAACTACAGAAACATTGCTGAATATGAAGGTTTGTGTCACACTTAAAGCAGCTTACTCGTACATTGTCATTCATTCAAACCACCGCTTTCTTATAATTAAATTGCCTCCATCCCAGTGACCATTTCTGAAATAGCCTTATCTTAGTCTGATGATGAGGGATGTATTTATTTATTATTAATAATATATTATTATTTTTATTAAAGCTTTTTATATTTAAGAGATCATCAATTCATTTCATGTATGACTTTTGACTTAGTACCTAGGGAAATGGAACTTCAATCCGTATTGTATTTTTTATAAGCAGCTTCACCACCTCATGGAGATCGCAAGGGGATGTTAGGAAGTGCTTCATATTCCCTCCCTCATGGAATGCTGACTGGAATCCGAGGAGCTGGATCAACAATGGTGCGGGAACCATCTCCGCAACTTGTTCGGAAGGCTCTTCATGCCCCATCCATTCCTCTTCCCCAGCCTGCTCCAAGGATGTTAGGGTAATTTAATATGTTATATTTATTAAAGCATAATCTTTTGCTGGCACTTATATGTCAAGAGCAGTGCTGAAAAGCATCATGTTTAATGCAGAAAAATAAAAAAAAGTGAAATTAATTTGTGTTCAATTAAGGAAGAGAGTCTGCCAAAGATTTTAGAAGAAAAAATTCAGAAAAGTAATTCCTCACATGCAGTGTCATAACAATGGGTAATCATGTCTGTGTTGTGGTTAAGACCTAACTCATGCCATTTTTCATTTTACTGAGTAAAAGTTGATGAAATTAGATAAAATAAAAAGTATGAATAAAACATTAATAAGTAATTAAAGTGCTGAGCTTAAAGGAAATTTAATTGAAAGGAGAAAGAAAATTTACCGTAAATTATCTTGGGATTGACTGGAAAGCAGGTGCGATGAAGAGCATTGAAGTAGTGTATGGGCTAAGAGATTTTAATTTTCCCATATGGCATTGAGGACACAAACAATTGGACCAAAATTTTTTTCTTTCATTATTTCAACCAAACAATAGGTATCTTATTTTTGTTTAATTTAATTACCTGTCCATGTTAGTCAAGAAAAGGATTGATTAACATATTGGAGGTTTTGTTGAGTATGGATTTGTAAAGGAAGATATATCTTTCCGTAGGTTGATTGAGGTAAATTTTGATATAAATTTTTGATTTTACATGTTTTGATTTTGTTCAGGACCACAAGAGCTCCTCAGGCAGCTGTTGCTGTAGCAGCAGCAGCTGCCAAATCTGCAACAGAAGGAACAAGACGACACAAACGCAGGCATTCATTACATGGCAAGGGAGGCCATGGCCATCGGCGCTCCTCTACTTCTCGTCGCTCCCAGTCATCTTCCCGCTCTTCTCGGTCTGATGATGATGACGACGACAACTCTGGAAGTGGTTCTAGTTCAGATTCGTCTGATTCTAGCGTGTCTTCATCCTCATCCTCATCCTCTAGTTCTTCATCTTCCTCAGATGCCAGTGGGGATCAAAGGAAGAAGCCATCTCCTCAAGGTATTTTTCTCACATTCAATCTTCCCTGATACTTTTTAAAATTAAGATATTGCTTATTGTGCAGCACTTAGTCCATCAATTATGATCTGTTTCCATTTGTATTAAAAAGTTCTTAATGTTTTGCTTGTCTCATATAATTATAATGAAATATATTTATTTTGGCGTGATTGATACTAAAAGAGAGGAGACACTTCCATGTAATTCATAAATATCTGTTTAGGTAAGATAGAAATATATCATATAAATTTTCCATAAATGGTTTTCTGTGCCAAAGTTAACAAAAGAGTAGCAGAATTAGTATATTTAGCTTCTCCTGATGTAGAATCTATTGGAATAAAATTTAAGTCCTGCAGGATGTTGGACTGCTAACGGTGAAGTATTTTTAATCTCAGAAAAATATATGTTTGGCTTGAATATACTCTGTAAAGTATTTATTGGAAAGCTAGTAAAGTTTATGGAAAAATTTATCTGTTCCCTTACTTATTTCAAAATATTTCCATGATCTATGAAGGAGGAACAAAGTGTATGATTCAATTTATTCTGTGGCCTCATCAATTGATATACATTATGAGGTATTTCATTTTTAATACTCGAACGTAAAGTTTTCTAGTAACGTTTTCAGTATTTTGTTTGTATAATTCCTAAAACATTTTCTTTGATATAATTTAAGTATACTTTCCAAATAGAAAAAAGTATGTATACAACAAGAGAGACTGTTTCCTTCCTCTTATGTCTTTTAAAGAAATAATTGGGTTCATTTGTCCTATGTTAGTATAATTGGGTAGGTTCATGTTTGTTAATTTTATTTACTAAGTATTACTCTAATCTTCTGTTTATCCTTAATTCTCTTCATAGTGAGGCCTAAACGATTCATAATCGATGACAGAGCCACACTTGCAAATAGCATGAAGGTTAAAGCAATGGATGCTCTTAAGGTAAGCAAACTTTTATCTATATAAAGCATTAACTACACTCACTCTTCTATGAATAAGATTTATTTTGTCCAAAAGTGATTGTTACCACAAAACACTGACAGAATGGAAGTTCCCGTGATCATAAAAATTGTTTTGTAGAATTGCAAAAACTAATACAGTAGCAAGTAATTATAACTAAGGGAATCAATTCGAGTGCAATGGTGAAGTGATTTTGTAGAAAGGTGAATGTGATTTATTTTACTTGTGAGCATTGTTTTCAAATGAAGATTTTGGTGGTTTTCACTTTTATAATCAAATAATTGTGCCTTATTTGTTTATAGCTGTCTGGCCAGAAGCAACAAATAAAATTGACTCTCAAAGCTCCTGGTTCCAACCTTGTCTCTGGTAAAAGGCCGTTGATTGATTTGCCAGATGCACTGAACTTGAGAAATAGAGGTACGTTTGAAAAATTGTTCTTTTTCTTGAGTCATTTTGACCTCTGCATCTGTCACTTGCTCTAGTTAATGTTCATATTTTCAAGAAGCCTTAACTCTTGGCTTTTCAATAATAATGTGACTGAAAATTTCTGTTTTTCAATTTGATTATTGTAATTTTGCATACTATTCCAATTTATCGATGTGTTAAATTTCTTTTTTCTTTTCATATTATCTCAGTTTATTTCATGTGTGTTTATTATGCTAATATGTCAATGGGTTAATAATTTAAATCAACTTTTGTACATGTAACCTTAAAATTTCTTGCTTTATTGATAATCTACTCAGCACTAAACATATGCAATTTATTAATTTGTTTATGTTAACTCTGTTTGTATTTACTTCTATTTGTATTTATCTCAGTATTATTTATTTTGATATTGGGCCCAATGGGTTTTTATTATTAATTTTCTGCTGTCAATAAATTGCTGTTATTAAGTGAAGGCAAATCCCCCATTCAAGTAGGGATGCCCATATTTCTCTCACTTATCCATATATGTGTAATTTAACCTTGTGTGAAATAAAAATGATTATTATTATAAAATGCTTTTTGGAATTGACAATGTATCATTCCTTAAGTTTTTATTGAAATATTCTGTATAATTTCATTGTACTGCTGTTTAGTTTGTTGTCATTTTTCTTGTGCTACGTGAATTGCCATGAGGGCTAGTAAGGGCATTTTACAGATTCCTATTTGTTTAAATCCAGATACTTGAGTTTAATATTTTTATTATAACTTCAACAAAATTTAATTTTGATTCCAATAATGTTGCAATTTATGCTATATTTTACATAAAATTGATGAATTTATCAATGAAAGTGCACAACTTTAAAGTGTTCTTTGATTTTACTTATACTATATGATTAATTAAATTCTTTGTTTAGATCGTCCCATGAATCTGCCTATGATGGCTGGTAAGAAAAGATCTGCCCCTGAATCACCACCTTCACCCGATGAATCACCTCAGTCTGCACCGAAAGTAAGTATTTTTTATCATTAGGTTTGAGACTCTTGAAAGTAAAGAACTTTTATTGGCTAAGACAGTTTTTATAGTTACTTTGAGATGTCTCTGTTCAGGTTCAAAAACTCAGCATTACGTTTCTCATGTTTTTCTACCACCATTTCATATGCCATAAAGCAGCTGAACCTGATTAGAAACTGTTTTATTAAGTAAATCATCAGGAGTGACATTTCTTTCACCCGAAAATTTTTCTGCTTGGTGAAGATGTGATAATCTTGAATGTGGGCTGTATGATGAAATTTAAAAATTCCTGGCCCGAACCATTTACTATTGCCTTATGTTTAGGCAGCTAAATGTGGATGTGTTTTTATGATTGCAACATGTGGTGGAATGAACACTATTTATATGATAGAGTTCATAAAACATCTGGCAGTGGGCAGTTATTGTTTCTCCTCATGGAAGGAAATCTACCAAAGAAATTCCCCTCTTATTCAAAGAACTTATAACATTTTTATGTGCTTAGAGTTTACATTTTTCTGTGGTTTTTTTTTAATTGAAGATGGCAAGGTTCCACTAATTAGTGACATCTCAAGGGTTTTGATGGGGGGTCATTATTTGATGCTGCTATTATTTATTTTTTCTTGCTTTCACCCATTGTAACGCAATACATCCTCTTTATTGTAGGCTAAGTCAATTTAGACAATTACAAGAAGTAACGATCTTGAGATCGAAAGAAAAATGAGTATGAACTGTAAAAGGCAGACCTTTTTATACCTTAATTTATTCTTTGATTCTTTTATCGCAAGTTTTATAGACACTACAAAAGGCCTGAAGTGTTTATCATTTTGATCTCTAGTAATTTTGAAGCTAAATTTTTATTGCTAAAGCTTCATTTGTTACATGTTGTTATTCAGAATACCTATCACATTTTGAACCTTTATGGGATCGATAACTTTATCACACATCTTAAAAATGAATATGTAATTTATTGGAATAATTATATTGTGGATCGCTTTTTGAAAGATTTGAGTGATGTAATGGAGAGGCATTCACTTACCAGTGATGGCACATAGGCGCAATGTCAATTTGGAACACATTTTCCTTTTTAGGGTATCTTTTAGAGTATTATGTGCTATTTAATTTCACTCCTAAATTTTAGAATTTGTGAAATTCAGCCATTTTTATACATAGCAGTTTCATAGCCAGACTCAAAGGGGCTTAAGTACCATTAACTAGTGTTTTTTTGAAGGCTTTCTGAGTCAAGCTTGGCTACCAAAATAACAGTTTGGTAGTGGATTGTTATCAAATTTATTTTCATACATTTATGAGAAATTGAAGAAGAAATAGGACTGAAATTTGGAGTACTATTCACAGCCAATATCTTCTTTTTCAGTCTGTTTTGATAAAGGATAGGATTGCTTTTTAACTTCTGTCTTTTTAGCTTATTTCCTCCTAGAATTCACCATTATCCTTGTCATATTGTAAACAATTATAGCAGCATACCCGATGACTGCAGTGGATTCTTCACTTGCTTTTCTTCATAAGGATTGAGGTTTCATTTTCTTATATGAGATATAATTTAATAGCTAAATGTTGCTTTTCCTTCTTTACCGTGGAATTTTCATATTTCAATTTAAAAATTAAATTATTATTGTTTATGTTATGATATTCTTAAGGATTGAAGTCACGGAATGCAATGAATTTAGAATCAAAAGGAAAGGAAAAGGTGTATGAAAACAGTATTTTTAAGGAACACATTATATCCTTAAATAAGTAATTTGTGTATATGGGCTCACTTCCAATGTCTTCCTTTAGGCTAAAAATTTATGCTGTTTCATCTTGTAATTCTTCTTTCATTTTCATAGCCTATCATTGGTAACCTGCCTAAGGCTGCTGCGAAGAAGGCTCCATCACGTAGAGAGGAACTACTGAAGCAGCTGAAGGCAGTTGAAGATGCAATTGCTAGGAAAAGATCAAAGATAACATTCCCTGGTACCTCTTAAGAGTTTCAGTTTTTAACAAAGAATAAATTGTCTTAAGAACAGAATTATTGTGGGGAAGTTGGTTGTGAGAGCTTTATGCCAAAGATTTCTCTGAAGAGAAATCTTTCTGATACTTAAAAGTTTGATTGCTAAAATATTTCTAAGTGAAAGTTAGAAATTGTACTAACATTTACAGCTGTTGGTTTCCATTTCCATACATGCAGTCTGGTTTAAATTAGATTTTCCTGAGTTCTTCTCTGTTATAGGCAGTTTGTAGACAAAATTTCATCATCCTTTATCATTGTCACAAAAAAGAATTTTGTTTCTGTAAAAACTATCCGAAGAGTTCTTTTTCTGTCTGTAGTATTAATACTCCATGTAAAGTTAGTCAGTACATACATTTGAAGGCTGTCACCATGATAAACTGTGTGTATTACAAGAGATTTCTTAGTCTTCAAAAAAATGTTTCTACAAAATAAGGAGCACGTTCAATCCTTAGCATTTTTTGGCAATCATAGCTTTTTATTGTATGGAATTTTTAGATGTCAACCATCTTGATTCTTTTATTTGCACATTTGCAGTGTATTATTGCTTTATTTGGCAAGTGCATGCAACATTTATTGTGGTTGTAAAATCATTATCTTGAAATTTTTCAACAAAATGGGTGATCTTTCAGATGTCGTGTGATACCTCTGTTATCCTTTGACTTTATTATTAAGGTTGAAGTAGATATCTCATATTAGTACTAACAGATGTGGAAAGTGTGTTTTATGTTTGTATCATTTGAATGAATACAGTAAAAGCACATATGGACTCAAATGAGCCAATGATGTAAGTCAATAATGTCTCAGAATTTCTAATAATAAAGAATTGAGGAGGAAGAGACTGATTTTTCACCTTTCCTATTCTACATTTTTAGTTGCATTTCTCTGGAAACAAATCTACATGAGCCTATTTCTAGTATGACATTAGCAGAGTTCATTTAAAAGGTGTAAGTAAATGAAGACATAGAACTTAGTTTCTTATTTTTGTAGCTATTAATGAGAAAACATGAAGTAATGAAGGGAAAAGTTTTGAGTTTTATCTTTATCTAGAAGTCAGCTTTCATGCTTAGGGATAAGGACCCCACACAGTCTGTAAGATGTAGCAGGAATGAATTACTAATTGCTAATTAGATTCTTTGGAACTTTCTTAATTGCTGGAGCTAGGTGTTGAGATAAATAAACATCAGATTATTCTTTGCAAACTTACTCATTGTAGAATTTTACATTTGTGAGTTCTTATTTCTTTGTAGAAGCAAACCATCAAATTATTGAGACTATTCAACTGGTGTTTATGGCAACTTTATGCTGATGGTATATAATTACTTTCTGTTTTCAATATAAAAAGGCAGAATCAACTTAAGACTGAATGCCTAGGAATGCATGGGTCTTTAAATATGACTTATGGTCATGCTAATTTGTATACAGCTTACGCTTCTTACAAATAAGCCTTGAAACACCAATCGCTGCATGACTTTTATTGCTTTAAATTAGGAAAATTAATTTTCCAATTGACTAGAATTACCTTCTAGAAATTAATTTCCTTAAGCATTTCTTAAACTTTGGATGTCCATAAATCATATATAACAGGTATAAAGTAGTGTATTTGTTAAAAAGGTTAGAAATAAAACTGGATATCATCTTATATCCTGCTTCTCAAAGATAATCAGTTCTTCATCAAAAATGTGGGTAATGAATAAGAGTATTAAGTAAAATAATTTATTATCACTTTGGCTTAGCAGATCTTGCAAATTGGACCACTAATGGTTTATTCTTAAGAATATATCCATTTGTTTCCTTAAGAGCAGTTTGAGCTTGGGCAATGGTGGGAAAAGTGATGAAAGCTTGTCCTTTCATTCTTCCCTCCTGCATGAGACGAATGTCAAACCTGGAAAGACAGAATTAACTATGTATCTCAAAGACAACTTAAAATGATCTAGTTCAGCCATTATCAGTATCCAAACCACAATTCTTTAAATTAGGAATGGAAAATTTTCAATAATTAGATAATGTACCCGTAAAACAGAAAACCCATAGAAATTTGGTTTAGCATGATTATTACTAGAGCAGTCTATCACAGGAAGCAGATTACATTTAACCCTTCAGTGATCGCATCAACTTTTGTAATGTGAGTGCTTGTGAGGGGTGTACCATACACCTCACACGCTACTTTAAGGAAAAATACCCTTTTCCTTACATTTAGAAATTTTTCATTTTCAGGGACTGGAGATGGATATTTTTTCCAACTTTCTTCAAACTTTCAACTATTTCACCCGAAATTTCATTGATTTATACATTATTTTCCTAAAAACTTACCCTCTATCTCACATGAAGCCCCTAAACCCAAACCAATATATCAGGAAAAGGAAAAATTCTTGTCATGCATGTCAAAATCACCCCCTTACAAAATACTTTATAGTATGTTCTAAAAAGCTCAAAAATGGCAGTATGGAGATAAATAGAAAGGATCCATCCTGCGAATCGTGGCAGAAGGCAGGGTAAGCTTTACGAAAATGATTTATAAATTACCAAGATTTCGCATAAAATAGTTCAAAGTTTGAGGAAAGCTGGAAAACATCAATATCCAGACTCTAAAAAAGCAAAATTTTTATATGTAAGGAAAAGGGTATTTTTCCCTGAAATAGAACTGTGGGGTGTACCATACACCCCACACAAGTTATGAAGGGTTATGAGCAAACATAAAAAACAGAGGGAATGCTTTGAGTATAGAAGAGACCAGTAGGGAACACAGATATGACACCTGAGAAAAAAGCACATTCTGCTACGTTACAGGATAAAAATATGTAAAAGAATGCTGATTAAGAGGACCTTATGTGAGGTATGTAAGTTTGTAGAGAAGAGGAGAATTGGAGAAATAACATGAGGAAAAGTTGAAGGGAATGGAATTGGAGCAAGTTCAAATTTTTAAATATCTAGGAAGCACCATATCATGCAACAGCTGCTGTATACAGGAAATAAGGAGCACAATTGCTCAGGGAAAGGCAAATTTTCAGAAGATAAAGGAACTGTTGGCGGCTAGCAATATCAATCTAGATTCGAGGAAAAGATTTGCAAAATGTTTTATAACGAGTCTTGTCCTATAAGGATCGGAAACATGGACATTAAGGAAGAAAGAAGAGAAGTACTTGGAAAGTTTTGAGATGTGGTTATGGCTAAGGATGGAGAAAATAAGTGGGAAAGAAAAGATCAGAAATGAAGAGGTATTAAACAGGGTTGAAGAGGAACGAGTCATTTTAAAAACTATAAGGAAAAGGAAAGCTAGATGGATGTCACATAATTAGATCAGAATGCCTACAGAGGAAGAAAATTGAGATAAAGATTGATGGAAGAAGAGGGAGACAGATCTGAAGAGAAGATTATAAAGCAATGAAGTAGTATGTGCAGGTTAGAGATGCCTGGAAAACAAAGTTCCATTTGACCTGTCCATGGACAGATTCGCAATGATGATGATGAAAGAAAGAAAAAGGAACTCTGCATTCAATGACTAAGAGATAAAGGTTCTCCAAGCACCGACAGCGGCAACCGTCGAGGGCAATTCCTGGGAAAAAGATAATCACCCAGGCGGTCACCAGTTATTCAGAAATCCCAAAGTGCATTTCCGAAGCTACGCTTCCATCTTCACGGGGGAGAGAATTCTCTCATTCAGCATTGGACCCCCCATGAAGGGATTTCTGAATAACTGGTGACCGCCTGGGTGATTATCTTTTTCCCAGGAATTGCCCTTGATGGTTGGCACTGTCGGCGCTTGGAGAACCTTTGTCTCTTAATGATGATGATGAGGAAAAACCTATCAGAATGGAATGGAATATGGCTGTTTCTACACTAAGATGTACAAACATGTTTACTCCTAGCAGCAATTGCAAATGAAAGATCGAGGAATGAATCAAGGTGACGAAATAATAACCAATGATGATTTGATGAACTCCGAGTCTAAAACGTAAAGGAGTGACTCAATGATGACAGGACAATCAAATGAAACAAGGAGGGGAATAAAAGTGTAAAAAGTAAATACAGTTTTGTTTTCTAATCTTGCTAGTGATGCCAACTGGAAAATCTCTTTCAGTTTACTCAATCCTTTAATTCTCAGATAAAATTTTGATGTTTAACTATTGGAAGTTCACCACCACTAAACTATGGCTTAGTGAAATCATAAGTTCACCACCACTAAGCTATGGCTTTCAAAAGTTAGTAAGAGACTTACTAAATGGAGCTTTAATACATGTGAAACACCTATAATTCCAGAGATAAGGTTACTAATAAATATACACTCACATTTTTATCTGCTCTTCATCCTTTAAGTCAAGGAAACTGCGATAAATGTAATGAAAATCTCTTGCTGTAGCTTGTTTTGCTATATTCTTTATGTATAGTCTGCATGAAGGAGCTCCTGGCTGGTAGTTCTTGAACACAGGAAGTACTGTTTGATCTAAACATGAAAATAGTACACAATGTTAATTAAGCATTTATTCACCAGAAAGCAAATGAATGAACAAATTTTCAAAATCTGATTATCTTATCAGGGAGGTAAAATAAAATAACCAGTGTTAATGAAAAGAAATGCTCGACTGAAGCATTTTAAAATAGGGCATTGTTTAGGGAACAGTATTTACTAAAATAAATGGTACAGACAAATTTAAGCACTTTCAAGAGACCAAATAGATGACATTATAATAACACAATATTTATATAGCCATATGATTGATTATATTATAAACGACCATTCAAGAAATTCCCTGGTAAAATTGTGATGGGAGAATTTAAAAATTGCACAAATGTATGGCCCTAAAATATCACAAAGTCTCTGAGGATGCACTGAAACACATAGAAGTAAGGGGAAGAAGGAAATGGAAGGAGTAGGGGCAGGGAAGCTAGCCTAAGGATTTTGCAGGTAAGTTTGTCCTTTTTTCCCCATTTCTGCAGAATAGACTTGTCCTAAACAAAAACAGGGAAACGGACAGACATATCCTTAAGCTGCAAGAACTCTACTCTTTAAACAATTTTTTCAAACTCTAAAAAATGTTATTTTTTATAATTATAGTGGATACACACAGAATTACTTTCTTCAAAGAAAGAGTATCATTTAATAATCTTCCTTATATTAAAAAATAAGAAAATTCATTTTTTAGAAATAAAGTAAATAAAAGAAAGGAAAAAATTGTCTTTCATACTTAAAAAATTGTGCAAAATATGAAAAATAATTCATTTAACCTTTACCTTTTGTTGAAATTCTGTTGGATTTTAATTCCTTCAATGAAATGACAGCACCATCAACATTCTCTGTCTCATCTAAAAAGAAAGAGATGTTAAATTTGTTAAGGAAGTGGTTTTGTTACAGTGTACTATTGTATATATTTAATCTTTCATCATTTTAACACATTGACATCCTCTTCAATTTAAAGTCTATAAATTACAGACACAATGTTGGTTTCCCAAGGCATCAACATTTTTGAATTTGTTTAATGTTCCAAATTCAATATGCATAATGATAAGCCATCTTTTTGCAATGCCAAAGTTGATCAACTTACCTTTATCATCAGTACTTTCATCTAAGTTAGAACTTTTAACTGGTTCAATAACTCCAAAACCAGGTAACTCTTCTGTTGTGCTCTGATCCACATTCCCTAAATTTTCCTCTTTTGCAGAAGTGCCGATGCTGGCTAAATGCAACTCAATCTTCTTTTGCTGAGTGGGAACTTGTAATTCTCTTTCGAAAACCTCCTCAGGATTTAATGGAGCTTTGGCTGTGGCACTTTTTGCGATGGGGTTAGGAACAAAAGCTTTTTTCCTCTTAGACAAAGACAGGCTCTGTGGTTTTTTTCTTTTAGTGGGTATATCTGGTATAATCTCATTCGTGTGCAACTGACTTTCTGCATCATCTTCAATCTCGGATTCTTCCGATTCCTCTAATTCAATGTTCATATTATTTTCTTCACTATCCACTTCCATCGCTTGCATCTGCAAAATTTCAACTTTTGAACAATAGAACATTACAATAAAAAGGAAAATTTTGTTTCATCTGCCAATTGCGTTCATTAAAATAAAACCGTTTCACATATCATGTCTTCAAGTATCATTTCCTTTAATATTTAGAGACGATTCGGACTTTGGCTACAACAAGTAAATTTTTCTTAGACTTTGGAAATTTAATCTTTTAAACCGACTTGTGCGACACAAATTTGTGAAACAATTACTAGAATTTTTTAATACAAAACAAAGATAACTAGAATAGCATGAAATATGCTCTAGATATGTTAACAATAATGTAAACAGATTTTGTAAAGTATCATGCCTTCCTAGTTTCTTTCAAGATCATTTAAAATTTGATGAATAATAATGTAAAATAAGTCTTCTATTCACCTCTGCCGTTGTGGTCTTCGAAGGTTTTGTCGTTACAAATATCTCTGGACCAGGAAATAACTGTCCAAATGGACATGGTAGGTTCATTTTGTTCATTAGATGTAATACTTGAGTGTAAAATTTTGGTACAGAGGCCAATGTACGACAAATATTCGTAAGGATGTCCTCATTTACGGATGGATATTCATACCGCAAATGATAAGGTGGAGGCCTGGCAGGCTGGATTGAATGATGCCATGAATTCAACTTTAACAGAAATTCTCTGTGCTTCCTCCGGATCACATCTTTCGTATCTTCTTCAGCTGAACTGTCGTCAAATTCTCAGTTAAAATAAGGAATTTTTGATTCTGATATTCCATTCCTACACATGACTTACGGGTTTGAAGACGTTTTAGAAGTTTGTTCCAAACAATCTTTTCCTCGAGCATATTCTACTGTCAAGGGATATCCCAATACATCCAGTTGATGCAACCTTTTCAACGCTAAGGCCGCTGCTGCCGGTGTAGGGAACCTATATAAAGAAAGGATTTCATGAAGCAAAAAATGAACACAATTATGAGTAGGAAAAGTTCATTACGACGTACTTCGCAAATACAACATTTGATTTCTTATATTTAGATCCAACACACTGCACTTGAGTAGCACCAAAATGTCTCAGTAATTGCTCCTTTTCATTCTCGGTTAACTCGTTTGACAAATGCCTAATAATAAGAGTGTCTTTGCCATTCGTCATTTTGATTGACAATAACCTTAAAGGCTTTTTCTTCTGTTACAACAACATAATGGGAGACTAATTTAAAACGAAATACTATCTCATTAGAGAACGCCAGGAACATAAACACCTATCCACATTAATTCGAATCGGTCGAGTCACACCGAAACTCTCGCAGTCTTTCGATATGTCGATATCAGTGCGTCAACTTCAAACACCTCGATGCTACACAAACTTGGTAGCCACATGTTGGTATGCTGAAGGTGTAGAAGTGGCTGAAAAAATTGTTGTGAAAGGTGGTGTAAGATTTGTAAGTTTACAGCCTTATTAGGTTTAATATTTGCCACATTATCCGCATGTAACTACATTAAATCAGAAATGATATCGTGCTTTCCCAGTAAATTTCAAGGGTGAAGGCTTCTCTGGTTTCCAACTTGTTTGTTTCCTCAATTAATGTCGACGTTTCGACCCCTGTCTCAGGAGTTATCTTCAGGATATTGTTAAGCCATTTAATCCTGGAGATGTCTCATTATAAGGGGGTTGAAACGTTAACATTAATGGAAGAAACAATCCGGTTGGAAACCCGAGAAGCCCTCATCCGTACTACCAAGCATTGTAAACATTAGCAAAATAAAAATGTTTGCATGGTTGAAATTAGTTTGGAAAATATTAATAATAAAAGGACTAACTGAGTAGTCTCTCTAGCCCAAGGGATCCTTCCCAAAAAGTTATGCTGCCTTACGTGAATTTTGGTATTCTATTTTATAATTCTAAAGGAATTAATATCTATTTGATTGTTTTGGTTTTGCTTTTGGCAGTAGCAGAATGGAAGAAGAGGACCACTTTTATTCTGCTGACTCAGGAGATGAGTTAACTGAGGAGGACAAAATTCTTCTCAGCAAAAGTAAAGGATTCGGCTCTCCACAAAGTGATAGTGAAGTAAGAGAAGTTCTATTTCTGTTGATTGTTCTGCATTAAACCATTTTCTTTGTCATTACAATTCTGGTAAGATTTCTATGGTTTGTCGTGCTGAAGTTAAAACAAAATGGTTATTAAAAAGGTACTTGTAATTAAAATTCTTACAAACTTTTTGATTCTCTTAAAATTTGTTGAAATTAAGATGAGATAAGCTAAGTAAATGCTCTTGAAATCTTAATGGAAAATTCTCCTACAGTTAAAATATGTAATGGACTGTAGCTGTGGTTGATATTCCTTTGCTGATGTAAAATTTCCCCTATTAATAGTTATATTGGCCTAGAAATCTAACACTTGCATCTAATGATGCATCCACGGTGCATTCAATCATTATACTGTAACTGAACTATGATCAGTGTCCTGTATTGTGAATGCTGGAAGAATTTTGAGGTGTAGTAAAATTGAAATAATATCGATAAACACTTTCTGTTTCTACAAAATTTTATACTTCCATAATTATTGACCCACACAAGTCAAAATCAAGTTTTGTAGCCTATATAATTTCTGGTTTTATTTCCTAACATTTGCACCTTTGTTGTAATCCTACTAGTATTATTTTGTGTATTACATTGTAAATCATTCCTATATCACAAAATCATACAATGACATTTTATATATTTAGGAGGAAGTTTATGGGTTGCTTTCACACAGTGAAGAAAGTGAAGATGAAGAAGAAGATGAAGAGGAAAATGAGTTGCCAGAGGACATGGCTAGTGATATTGAGGAGTCTAAAAGAGATGACCTTCCTGACTCGAGGGCTTGGGGTCATAAGAGAAGAAATTTTTATGACACTGATTTGGATCCAGATCACATTGGTAAAGAATCATAAGGAAGTCTAGTTGTAGTTATTGTTTAAATATATTTGAGATTACAAATCTCACAATATACCTACATTAATTAATTTAATTTAATAAGATTTTAGGTATGTACAATAAGATTTTAAATTTGTAATTTTTACATGTTTAGTAGGGGAGAGGATATGGTAGAACAGAGAAAAAGATAACATAAGAAATTTTTTTTGAATAGAAGTTAGATTCATATTGATTAGAATATAGATCAATTGATTAAGGAATGGAGCAGAAATTCGTGGTGTAGGATAATTGCGTTTTCAGATTGTTCTTTGCTGCAGGTTTTTCAATGTATAACTGATGATTCACTAAAATTAATGAAATTGCAAGTACCCATATGATCATGAAAAATTAAAATTCTGTAATTTAAAATTAATAAAATTTAATATGTTTCTTGATAAAGAAAGACTTTTATGATGTATTTTTGTAGCAGCCAGAAGAAAAAAAGGATTGTGTATTG
This sequence comes from Pachydiplax longipennis, assembly GCA_036926295.1. Taxonomy (NCBI): domain Eukaryota; kingdom Metazoa; phylum Arthropoda; class Insecta; order Odonata; family Libellulidae; genus Pachydiplax; species Pachydiplax longipennis. The sequence continues at coordinate 35,932,221 of JAVFKF010000009.1, read as the reverse complement.
AAAGTAAAATGAAGAATACAAAATATTAAAGAAGAATTCCCTAAGATTGCTAAAGGTTACCCAAAAGCTTAAAGATTCCAATCAGCAAATTCAAAATATTGTATAAAAATAAAATATTATTAAATTTAAATTTATTAAAAATATAGTAAGGATACTTATTATTAAAACCTGTTCTTATTGAATTTATTCTGTTATTTGGGGAAAAAGTTTCTGGAGATTACAGAAGTTTTTCTTACTACTAGATGTTTACAAGACAGTTTTATCTTGTTAATGTGGTTTTAATTAACTATATTTTGATCCTTATGAGTTTTTCCTTTCTTTACTGTTGGAATTAGGTTTGAAAGAGAAAGATTCAGAAATTGCAGAGTTGGAAGAATTAGAAGCAAGAAGCATACAAGAGAGATTAGCAGAAGAGTTAGATGCTGGCACTGAATTTTCTCTGGATACCTTAACTTCTCAGATTGAACCTAGAAAAGAGGTAAGAGGGCAATATAGAGCTGCTTCTGGAAGGTACTCTTTTATGTATTTCTCTTTCTCTTATCGATTATAATTTTGAGTTAATATAATTTTAGTAAATGAATCAGTTGTACTCTCTAAATATATGTAAGTTCTGATGTCTTAATTATAAATGATTTGTAATTTTTTTAAAGTCATCTGATGTAACCCAATTCAGATTATCACAATATTATCATTGGATGGTAACTTCATAAGAAAGCTATCGATAGGTTATTATTTCTGCTCCTCATCTGTTCATTATTATTTCTATCGCAGAAGATGAATTTAAACTGTGTTGTAATTGAATAGTAATAATTGATATATTTGTAAACATGAGTTTTATGGCGGGAAAAAATTTTGCATAGACCATTGAGCTAAAATCTTCATCATATCTAAGCACTGAACACTTTGTATTTCTATTCTAACATGAATTTTAGATGTTCATAAGCAACATTAAGAGTAAAATCTTAATTTCATCTGGAATAATCATCATTATAATTGTGTCTTAAGTTAGTCTCGAGTTTTTTTCTAAGATTTGTACTTCAGCTGGTGTAATTGCAATATATTTGGCTTTATTTAATTTGCTATTTTCACAGAAATCAGACCTGGTTTCAGAGCCCTTAGTAGAAGAGAAGATTCGAGCTGATTTAAGTAAACTCACTAAGAGACAGAAATTAGATTTGATCAAGAAAGAGTCTCCAGAATTCTTTGCATTAGTTAATGAATTCAAAGGTATGTTATCATTGTTTTTCATTGATCTATTTTTCATCCAAGTTTTGACTTTGATCTTGATTTTTATCTCCATTTTTTTTTAAATTTTGTTTCCTTTCAATCTAAGACTTTGCTTCCTTCAAAGGTTAATTTATCTGATAATAAGCCACATAATGCTGATGGAGCAATCTTTTTAGATTTTTAATTCCAGAACTTTTCCTAAAGATCTTTCCTTAAAAAATTTGTACGTAACATTGTAAGAACAAGGCTTGTGAAAAGGGGTAAAAGTCAATGCTCTCTCGTGTATTATGGAATTCATCCTGTCATTAGCAGTGCAAATTATTCAGTATTAACTTAAGAGAAACAGTGTGTTAAGTTTAGGAAAGAGTCTTTGTAGTTGTTAATTCATATTCTTTCTTTTCTCAGAGAGAATGAATGAAATTATTAATGTATGGCAGCCTATGAAGAACTATGTTTCAGAAGATAAAATAAAGTCCCCATTAATTGAGGGATTAGTTAAAACAGAGCATAAATTGATCTTGAAGTAAGTAGTAATTTATTAGATGCTTGCTAAGTTTAATTATTACCTAAAGTATTAAATTAGCAGAAATTGAATGCTGATGTTGCAGTGATTGATATTTTTCTAAATTTGTAATTGGATAGAAGTAAGCCAATATGTATACATTTTTATGGATTGATACTATTATTCAAATGCAAGTGCAATTCTGTTTATCTGTATCTGTTAATATTGTATTTTACGATGTTTTTGAATTTTATCTTGGATTATTGAGCAGAGCACCTCTTGTGACATTTTTAACTAAGTGGAACTTGAAAATTTATTTAATAACATAGCTTACTCCATAGCTATTTGCTGAATTTTTCATTTAAAATATTTTCGTTTAACTATTTAAAATATTTTTCTTTGCTATTTTATGTTTATATACACAAATATTATTTACACCAGCACCAGTAATTTCCAAAAATAATGTCGTTATATTTAGTGAATTTAATTCAAGTCATTTTAATAATTTGGTGTGAGTATAAGGAACATATAGGGGTGTCTGTTAAACTCTTACATCATGATATACTTGTGATGGGGCCATCATAAAACTCTGTTAGGAGGAGTTTTACTACATGTACTACACTTAAATAGTTGTAAATTTATCATTATTATTAAAAATGTAAGTCATTGTAACCCATCATTGGTAATTTATCTGTATCTATATCATAATGGTTAGGCCCCCGGTAGACATGTGGGTTCTCTTTCGGCAGAAGCAGTTCTGGGTTTGATCCCCGGTGAGGGCCAAGATGTTTACCCAGAATCAAAACAATTGGGAAGCTACCTAATGTAAGAGGTAGCGGGTCAAGGGCTAGAAAGAGCCAATTAAGGCGTGTGGGAATTGATGTATTGACTGCGTGTCACCCACAGTGAATACCAACAGCTTAAGCATAATCCCACATAGTGATGTCATGCCATGGACTTTACTTCATCATAATGGTTATATCAGTGGGATAGGCTGGAATTTTCACATTTTAAAATATGTGGGAATTGAGTTATTCAATTTAGCATCATTATTGATATCATGTTCATTTTTATAAAATGTTTATTATAAAAAACTTCCATTTAATATGCTTATCCATGGTAATTACAAAGAGGTTTGTTATACTTGTACTTTGCAGCTACTGTGTAAATATAGGTTTGTATTTGCTACTGAAGAGCAAGAAAATACCAGTACATTCACATCCAGTCATCAAACGTTTGTATCAACTGCGACAACTTATCGGGTCCCTCTCAGAGGTTGGAAATCTCATAATTGACCAGGTAAAGACCTTAAATTGTTTATTCATTATACACCTTCAAGCATACAGGCATGTAAATGTAATTGAATATTACGGAGATGCATTACTGCAAATTAAAGCTTTTCCAATCTTCCATTTTTTGTACAGGGTCATTCACCTAATTAATCAAACAACCTAAGAGATGAAAGAGTTGTTAAGCATAGTTTTACAAGGATATATTTGTTTTCTTCCTGTTAACTTTAGCAGAATTCTCTCTCTGTTAACATACACAGAGAGTAGTGCTCTATGACCTAATAAAATTATGTATTAAAATGAAATGCTTAATAAGAGTTTATGAAGTTACTTCCTGTGCTTTTCAATCTCGGGCATTAAATTTTCTTCTACTTGTGGATTACACTCCTAAACCCTGTTAGTTTGTTGATTAATGTTGGTCAATTTTAACACTTTGGATTATTTGTCTATCTTTGACCATGTTCTCTGATGTGATTTACCCATAATTCTCTTACTTATATTCACCTGTCTTTTGTTTTAACATCTTTTATCTTGTTCTTAGTAAATATTTTATCAGTCATTAAAAAATTTTAATCAATAATGGTTGAGCTACAAATAATATATAGCCAATTCATCCGTAATATGAAGTGCAAGATTTAATCCGATGCTTTTGCTTGGGCTACATTTTTATATTCTCTCTGCTACAGCAGTCATAAAGCCTAACTACATTCTCTGCTCATTCGACTCCATTAACGTTTGTGTTCTTTGTCTAATCATTACAGATTGACCCTATTATGAAGATAGTTGACAAAGACCAGGAATTGAAATTGCATGTTCCTAGTGATGAAGAAAGTATTCCAGAAATTCAGTATGTATTTTTTGAAATCAATGATAACAAAATTTAACCTGCCTTAACCTTGACAAATGCACCTTATGTATTTAAGAGGAGAAGGTTAATGTTAAATTTTGCAAGGGCTAACAAATATTTAGCCATGTCAATCATTTCTGTAATGCTATCAGCCAAAATAAATATCTTTAATATTTCAGAGAAAATAACAAGAAAAAGAGACTTCTCAGTTTCCTCCGTCAAAATATTGAAGGTAAGAAAGCAAAATTAGAGTCAGATGCAATAGAAATTGAGAAAATAGAGGAAGAAAAGAAGTTGAAGTCCATATTGAAAACTCCCAAGGAGGATCCTTTCATGACAAAAGGAAGGGTTTCCATCAAGAAGAAGGGCATAGGTAAGCATTCCTTGCATTTTAATTGCTATTTAAAATATAACTTCCCTGGTATATGTTTAATATGATAAAACTGTGTTTGTTTGGAGAATTTGAGATAGAGGATTTTGAATTACATTGCCTTCTTCTCTATCCTTAGCTGGAATATACAGGTCAAAGGTTGAAATAAGAGTTTTTGATGATATACATTATTAAAAATTAATTCTTATGTATATCTTCATACATTATGTTATGATTTATATATTTCAATTGCATATAAGTCAATATATAACTATAAATGATTCTTCATTCTTATTAACTGGGAAATATGATTAATTTCTAAACACCCATTCTGGAAATTCATAGAACTAAAGATATTTCCAAACTTATCTAATTATCAATAAAATTTATCAAAATGTGCTTTTGAAATCTTGTTGGATAGAAATATTATTTCTTAACATCTTTTCAGGCATTTTAAGTAGGGCATTTCCCTTGATAATTGCAGACATGCTTTTATGATATACTCATTTCCCAGGAATGATTTCCAGGGGAAAATGGGTTAGCTTTTCTGTCTGTAGGCATCTCCGAATATAGGCCTTACTGAAGTACTAAATAGCTCGCATTCAATATTTTCAGCTATTGCAGCCTTGATGTTGTAGAAATCCTTAATTACATTTCCTGTAGTAGTAGCATTGTATCCTTTTTAGTTTTTTTTCCCTTTTCATTGCTTGCATACTTTTATTCTCTCAGTGCTCATTTCATGGAAAGTTAACAGAGTTCGTTTCTTCCATTTCAAGTATATTTCTGGGAAGAATGTTCAATATTTATAGTTTTGACCTTTTTTGGTATAACTTGCAGAAAATGAAGAGGATATGGATGAAGCTAGCAGTGAAGCAGGTGATGGATTGGAAGAAGAAATGGACAATGATGATGAAATGGAAGTTGAGGATGGCAAGAGAGCCATAACTTATCAGATGGCTAAGAATAAAGGGCTGACTCCGAAGAGAAAGAAAGAGCAGAGAAATCCCAGAGTTAAACACAGAAACAAGTATAGGAAAGCTAAAATCAGGAGAAAGGGACAGGTATATTGGCTGTTGAGTTCTTAAAGATAAGCTTTTAATTTCAGATGTGATTCATGAGTATAATCCTTGTCTCATTTGTCCTCTAATTATCATTATTATACAAAACTGTCGCAGATAGACGTCATGTCAGGTGGCGACATTTATACATTACAGCTTTATATGCACTGTCTAATATATAAACAATACAAATATAAAGTCATACCTAATGATCATCTAGTCATATCTAATGATATCTTTCAGAGGTTCTAGTTATGGGTAATCATTTTACAATAAGTTAGTAATGTCCTATTTTTGGAAATTTCAGTGATTGGATATCAACTAGCATTTAGATGTTCTATCAGCTGAAATTGTCTACATTTTTCATAATTTCAAGATGTTTATGATTGATGAGCATAGTCTTCTCTCTTTGATAGAAAATAATTGCTTTCAATTTATCATGAAATCCTATCATTTTTTGTTTCTTGATAGCCATTTTCTTATTGATATCTTGTTTTTTTTTCAGGTGAGGGAAGTCAAGAAAGAAATCACTCGATATGGTGGAGAAATATCTGGAATAAAAGCCAGTGTGAGCAAGAGTATCAAGATCAAATGATGAATTTATTAACATGAATGTTGGTTTGTGTTACTAATAAATGTTTTTTACTCATATTTTCTCAAATTTTAATTTTATTCCAATACACGCACGAAAAAAAGATATTTTGTCTTTTTAAAAATAAATGTGATCTTGAATGACCAAGTGGCTTTTCCTTGGTTAAAGTGGTCTTGAGTTGAATTCCTGGTTGGGGGCCACATCAGTGTTCAGCCAGCATCTATATGAATTTAGTCGTAGCGGGGCTGTTCAAATCAACCATTAATAAAAGACACTGGAGTAGATGTGCTAACCATGTCCTCCAACATAAGTGCCTTATGGCTCATGAGGTTCTAGTAGGCTAAACGAAGAGTTTTAATTCATAAAATGTGACATCTGTGGTTGAAATTCACTTATTAAAGTTAAAACCTTATACAGTTAGAAAGTATGTATCTATTGGCATTTAGGGCTGATCAGCAGTTATCTTGGTAGCATTTTCTTTTCAGATTTCTAGAGGAAAGTTGCAAACATGGAAATGTAACATCCCATTTAAACAATTCATATTGCTGCTAATTAGATATTTGCTTCAGTTACTGTTCTTGATATTAAGAATAAATATTGTAAATATATATATTCTTGTATTGGTAAGAAAATTTGAACTCTCCTAAGATCCTTATCTAAATTAAGCTGAACATGATGTACTGGTAGGTAGCTTTAATATTTGAAATATTAATACTACTAATAATGTGACATTAAATTCATTATCTACTGAAACAAAACTTTTCAGGTGATACTTTTTTATTTAAATTTTTACATTTCCTGTATTGTTTAAGTGAAACTGCCGAAAACACTTGACACAATAAAGAAATCATTGACAGTGAGTTCATACTATTCACTACTTGATCGGAAATGCTTTTATCTTTTCTAAAATTCTGAAGGATAATTAAATGAGTTAATCATGGAAAACTGATAATCATGACATCTTTCCACTACAATTCAGTATCATGTTACGGTATTTACTTTTTATATAGTTGGTTTATGGTTCCTTTTGATTAGTTATACTAATTTTAAATAAAAAAATAGATATGCTATTCTTAAGGAAATGGATTAACTGCCTTTATTATATTATCCTTATTCATGAATCAAATTGTGATTGATTACTCATTATTTTTCATGTGAAGGAAGATGTTAACAGTCTTCCAATCAAATTTTATTAATCGGTACTGACAATTCTAATAGGTGTTCAGGAGGGATTTTGAAACTAAAAATCTATAAACGCAATACTGCAAATAGCCAATAATGGCCTGCGTGGGTTTTGTGTGGAAATTATGCTTATTTACTTTAGTCAATTAGTAGGTATATAAATCTAGTAATTAGTAACTATTTAAAAACTGAATAAAATGCAAAATAGGTTTTTAAAAATTCATTTAAAATACCTCTCATGTCATTCCCAATAATGGAAATCTTGTTTTTGAAAATAATGATGTGAAATATCACATTGCTATTCTTAAATGAATATTCTTCGTAAATTACTAAAATAATTTTCATTTGCCAAAATTTCTTCCAATGCGGTCTACAGTCTTAGCCATATCTATGCGGACCTTTCTTGTAGTGCAGGCCTGCTGTAAATACTAGGAAAGCAAAACATGAAATACAGCTCTTTATTTCAATAACTTATTGCTAGACCGCTTTGACGGGGTTTGACAATTGGGCGCGTGTCCAGCAGAAAAAGAAGCGATATTAGACGTTCATCTTTTAATTCATAAGTTTCTCATTATATGGCGCTGGTGTGACTGAGAGAGGCTTTTTCTCACTGGTTGTAAGAGGTAAATGCTAGATTGAGTGTTGTTTAAAAAATTCGTATGGCTGCGAAGGTAGATTGGGCTAGAAATGCAGAGGAGCAAGAGAAGCTCGCCGTAAAGGTAACTATATTATATATCTTGTGTATTCAGTGAAATTGTGAAAAAATCTAAATGTTTTTTGGTTTCTGACGTATACTTCTCGATATAAGATAGGAGGAATAGCAATTAATAAGACCTCATCAGGTCAGGAAGATGAAGACAAAGAAGAAGAAATTTCTCCTGCTGAGCGGTCTCTTCTCCAGAAAATCATTAGGAAAGGTCTCGTAGAAAATAAAAATGACGTCAAAGTGCAGTGCAAAGATCCTAACTCTCCTCTCTATTCAGTTAAATCCTTTGAAGCCCTAAATCTGTAAGTTAATGAAAGCTTTTCGTACAGGAGTTTATTGCTGTGGACCTATACTCATAAGTGGTTTTATTTCCAGGAAACCAGAACTTCTCAAGGGAGTTTATGCGATGGGTTTCAACTCTCCTTCAAAAATTCAAGAGACAGCCTTGCCTACTCTCCTAGCTGATCCGTAAGATTTTTAACATTTAGCTGTCTAATTTTTGCAGATACTTTCAACGATTCATTTATTATGTGATGTAATATTTCAGACCTCAAAACATGATCGCCCAATCCCAATCTGGAACTGGCAAAACAGCTGCCTTCGTTTTAGCAATGCTTAGTCGTGTAGATCCAAACAAAAACCATCCCCAGGTATGATAGAATATTGATGATATTAAGTATTTAATTTGAATGAAAGTTTTTAATGAATAAGGATTAAATGCCGGTGTATAATTTTCATACATGCTCTCCACTATGTTGAGAACTTGACAGAAATGCGTACAAACTTTATTTCTCATGGAATTTAGACAACCTGAAGGAAGATCTTTGTGTAAATCTTTCCTCTGTTTTACGTATTTTATCTCGTCTATTCTTTTTCTGTTTTTAATCTATCTTAAGCCGATTTGAGGACAATGGTATGAAATCAGATTTTTTTATAATTCTTATGCTCTTTATATAGGTTTTATGCCTCTCTCCAACTTATGAGCTTGCTATTCAGACGGGTGAAGTTGCAAGTAAAATGGCACAATACTGTCCGGAAATTAAAATCAGATTAGCAGTAAGAGGTGAAGAAGGTAAATACAATATTTGCTTTATTTTTCTCCTGCAGTATTTATTACACTATGAATGTAAGCTATTCATTCAAGTGGAAATTGAACAGATTTGCAGAAAAATTATGAAGAGAATTATCAATATTAGTAAGGTGTACTTATTGATAACTAATCAGTAGAAGTCGATGTTATAATTTTAAAATTTAAATTATTACTATAATTTAAGAATATGATCAATCTCATAATTTAAACTAAATTGAAAAGGTTTTTTAAAAAGTTATGTATGTATTTAAAAAATCACCATCAAGGAAGTGAATTTTTATTCTATTTTTCCTCTGAATAACCTAAGTAAGTGGCATTTTCTTTAATGTTTATGAGCCTATATTGATACAGTATGTGTATTTAAATGATTCTGTGGAATTTTGTGTATAGGTCATAAGTTTTTTGGATTTGTTGTTTTGTAATGTTTTTTTTCTTTGACTGTTTATTTACACACTGGGTATCATTTCTACTTTAGTTTCTAGAGGTACAATTCTAACAGACCACATAATCATTGGTACACCTGGAAAAGTCCAAGACTGGGGAATGAAGCTGCGTTTCTTTGATTTGTCAAAAATTTCTGTGTTTGTTTTGGATGAAGCTGATGTCATGATTGCTACCCAAGGACACCAAGATCAGAGCTTTAGGATTCATAAGTGAGTTTATCTTCATGAATTGAATTTGTTTGCTACTTAATTTACGTAATACTACACAAATTGCTGTTTTGTTCAATTGCAGAATGTTATCACCACAGTTCATTACTGAAAAGTAATATTTAGGTATAGGTCATACTAATTATATTGTTAGTAGACAGCATAATATTGTAATATTATTAGTTTTACCTAATTTTCACTCAGTGTGATATCTATAACATAGGCTGTTTCTATTCACAGTGCTGAATAGCTAGTCTATGTTTAATTGCTTTATAAATATATTTACAAGTGTACCTTACTCCAATAATCTATTTGTTTGCAACTATTGTTCCTGCAAGGAGAGAATTTCATGCTAGAAACTATGCATTTCACGTATCTTTGTTGAGCAGTAAATTTTTTTCATTCTCTAACAAGTATTTCAAAAGAAGAACAGTTAAGATGGTGTCTTTCAACATTTAATGATAAGAGACTGAAAATTATTTAGAATAAAATGTAAATATAGAAATAGCTTTATAGTATTCTAATGTCATAGAGAAAATACAAATCAAATTCACCATCCCAAAATTGCAAGAACTTGTGGATTAATAGCTATGGTATAAAAGGTTGCTCAAGAGCAACATTTTAAACCATAATACCATATACCTCATCATTTTTGAAGAAGAAAATTTTTGTGTCATCTTATTAGGTATACCTTCAGTATTCATGTTTTAATGTATATTAGGTAAAGTTGCTGTAGTTTATAGATTTGCATGAGTATTTTCCAATTTTAGTTCAGGGTATCTTTTCTATTGCTCAAAAGTAGGGTAGGATGGATTTTATGGACAAAGTGATTTGTGTTTTATTTCATTTAAACCCTTACAGTTAGTGCCATCATAAACTGAATGAAACATACCAGTATGTAATAGTTTTTCCCCATTTCATCTCCTCCATTTTTCTCAGTCCCTAATTCTACTGACATTAGCTCCATTGTAAGCCACTGGGACTATACCATCAAATCTGCAATGACTTCTCCACTAGGGAATTTTAGTTTTTCATTCCTACATTTATATGAACAATTTTAGGCTAACTCTCAGTTGCAATTCCCGGTTTCAAGTTTCTGTCATCTTTAGATTTGTAATGGAGAGAGGAAACAATGGTTTTTTGAAAGTGTCTCAGAATCTTAAATTTATTTCTAATATAATCATAAATCGTTCTATAGGAGAAAAATATTGTGCTAATGTTACTTCTGTATGAATGTATTAATAACTTAGTTGGATTTATTTTATATTAGCTCTATTAGCCATGAATTTAAGCAGTCATCAGAAAAACCATGGTCATGCTATGTAACAGTGATGGTGGATTATTGCTGTTTTTTTATGATTCTGATTACATTTTGAGATAATTTAGAGGACTCTAATGTGATAGTAGAATACCGTAGAATGATATTAATCATAATAATTATTGCTGGGGTTTGGAATATTCCATGAAGTTAACTTATGACTAATGACTTTTTAAAACGTTTTAGCTGCATTGATGTTTCCCTTTAAGTTTGTTGTTTACATTCTGCATCTCATATAAGAGGGTGGTCTGAAAAGTTTCCGACCCCAGATTTTTTCAGAAATTTTCAGAAAACATGTCGAGAAATGGCAAAATGTCGGAAACTTTTCAGACCACCCATGTATGTTTATGAAATTCTAATGTTATGAAGCAATTTGTAGCATAATTGGTGTAGATTAAATGGTGTTTATTTTTTTTACTGCAGTAACATATTTTAAGAGTTGTTCAATGAGAATTTCAAAATCTGCTTAAAAATTAAAATCGATAATGTTAAAGTTTTGCAATTCATTTTAAGATCATATAGGGTTTTTCAGCTATGATTAAGATACTTTTGCCTCTCAGCCAATTGAACTATATTCATAATTTATATAAGTCACAGTTAATGAGTGGCTTTCAGTGTCCATGCTGAGATATTCAAACTTTGCAGCAAAAGGGTTAATATAAAGCAACATTCTTTTAGGTGTTTACCTCGTACATGTCAGATGATGTTCTTCTCTGCAACCTATGAACAAGATGTCATGGAGTTTGCAGAGGCTATAGTTTCAAATCCTGTGATCATACGACTAAAGAGGGAAGAAGAATCTTTAGATAATATCAAGCAATATTACGTAATGTGTAACAGTGCAGAAGAAAAGTATGCTGCTATTTCTAATATTTATGGAGTTGTGACAATAGGACAAGCCATGATTTTCTGTCATGTAAGTATTTTATTTTCTTTATGTGATTTAGTTGATCATGTCTGCTGTAGGTTAAATCTACAATCTGATAGTGTTACAAAAATGCTATAAATTTGTCATAAATTCATGAATTGATGATGACGACTTAATTGTTTTATTGATCTTTTTGCTACCATCTGGTCTCTGTACACAATATAAGTTGCATTGTAGCAATGCATTACTTATCTGCAATAGTAAATGATTTTTCTATGTTTCAACTTATTTCAGACGAGAAAGACAGCTAGTTGGCTGTCAGAAAAAATGTCCAAAGATGGTCATGCTGTAGCAATTCTTACTAGTGACTTGACTGTTGAACAAAGAATAGCTGTTTTGGACCGCTTTAGGGATGGTCTTGAGAAAGTACTTATAACCACTAATGTTTTGTCAAGAGGTTAGTAAGGTTATTTTTATAACTATTAATTTTAAGCTGAAAGTTTTGTATTAAAGATGCAGTACATATATTTGATTTCTAAGTTTCTAAGGAGAAAAAATTTTTCTTCATTAAATCAATTACCATGCATTGCAATGTCAGCAAAAATTTCCCAATTAAATGTTCTTAGTCTGTTTCAGGAGATACTATTTGCAGATAAATTGTTTTTGCTGGACTCCTTTCTTCACTTGAGATTAATTTTTTGTATTTATACATGTTAGAATATATAATTTCTATTTTTTTCAAAGTTTAGAGATATGGGTTAATGTATTGAAGAGAAGAAATATATTAATTTAACCAAAAAATACATTTGTCATATCAAAAATCAGTTGTAGTATATTTTATGTCACAATAATCACAAAGATAAGTTTCTGCCAGATACTCTAATTAGACAAAGCAGGCCAAATCAAATCATTGCTTTGTTTTACAAATGTAGATTTATCTATCCTTGTAGATTTTATCCATTTTTTTCATAGTTGGGCTGTAATTTTATTCTTACTTTTGATACAAAGTACCATCAAATTAATTACAGGTATTGATGTAGAACAAGTAACTATTGTTGTGAACTTTGACCTACCCATTGACCATCAAACTCGGAAAGCTGATTGTGAGACATATTTGCATAGAATAGGAAGGACTGGACGTTTTGGAAAAGCAGGTCTAGCCATCAATTTAGTGGATGGTGATAATTCCCTGAATTTACTACGTCAAATTGAGCAGCATTTTGGTAAGCCTTTACATTCCACTTTTATTAGGAAACATATCTTTTCAAAGTGTTTGGTGTTTATTAAAAATTGTCATCTTTATTTTAAATAATTATCTACGTGTGAAATTTGATTAATGGAAGAGCAAAATAATATCTTATTAATTATATACCCACACCTTTCAGCAGTTTTATTTGTCATACTTCTTAGATCATATTTATATTTTTTCCTTTTTCTGCTTATTTTTTTACTGTAGCTAAAAAGCAGACATTCCTTTAATCTAGTTGTAACTACTTTTTGCTCATTGTTGATATACTCTTCTGAACAAAATGGCTCACAGTGGAATCTAATTGAAGTATTCTTCCCCTACATTTTTCTATAATAATTAAGTGATTGATTCACTTTCTTATCATGAAATTGTTCCTTATTTGATAAAAAAGAAACATGATTAGATTTGAAACTCTGTCTGATAAGCAAAAATTTCATCTAAATATGATGATGCAAACAATATCTTAGCACTTCTATTTACTATAAACAAGTCATAAAAAAGTTACAACGATCAAGTGCTGCTTTGAAGAAAGCCATCCAGGAATGAATTCTTAATTTCCTAACTAAAGAATGACTGAATTAAGTCTTGTAACTTTTGGCTTCCCATCACCAATCTCTGGAAAACCAAGTTATAGAATAGCTGGGTTACTATTGTTTAAATGTGGAAGTAATATCTGATACGTAGTGATTGATTAATTCCTGTTTTTACTGAAATTTAAATTAAAGATGTTCTACATACTTCAATAGCATACTCTCATAATAATGAGAATAGTCTTTGAAGAAGTTGTTAAGTATATGGCTATATTATTATTCAGTATATTATTTATTCAGTCTAATATACTGTTTTTCATCAGAATAGGCTAGTATTTGTCAAAGTTATTCTATTGAGTGCTCTTTTCTTTGATTTCTGTGACTATATTTGTTTCTTAGCCAGTTTTGAATTCACCTTTCAAGTATTCCTTAATTTTCACTCATCCATTCTTTCCTCTTAACCACAGGGAGGAAGATACAGCTCTTGGATGCTTCAGACGTGGATGAAATAGAGAAATTGGAGCAAGAATGAAGTAAAGATTTCTCCAAAACTAAAAAAAGGAAAATTTTATTATTAATCTACAAGTGCTGATACTTTTATTTTGGAGTCTTGGGTACAAATTAATTACCTTTGTATTTGAAGAAGTGAATCTTGAGTATGATTTGTTTTGTAATTAATTTACTCAAGAATTAATTTTGAATTGTGGTTAAATTCGAAACACATTTTTAAAAAGCTTATCTTGTTTCTTTGTGATTACTGAACCTTTTAAAATATCATTTTATTATGTATCAAGGTATTTTTTGTAATAATTGTTACTGTTTTGGTGTATCATTTCTGAGTGTGTTTTGTAATAAATCAAAAAAAATGGGACATCAAAGTTTTAAATTTACCAGTTTTTTAATTTGGAAATGACAATTCAAATATGTGTAATCAAGAAATTCTGCTCACCCATTGGGAAAGAATTATTTCATGTGCCTTGAAAGTAGGTTCTTAGAAATCTATTATTTTTCTTTTGCACTGTTACCATATGTGAATAAATCAATTTAAAGGATGATTATGATGGAAGTAAATGTCCATCTTATATTTAACCTTAAATGCTTGTATGGATTGGTCAAGGGCTCCCAGATAATCATATGGGAAGTGAGTTTGACCTCAGAAAATGGTCCCATTTTCCCAGTGGGAGCTCATGTATGTAATGACCTCAGCTATGAAGCACTTTTAACAATACTTCTACTATGGATTGGTCAAATGGTTGATTTAATGTCCAATGAGAATAGGTATTGATGTTATTCCATACTGCCATATAATAAAATATACAAGAAACCAAAAAGTTGCTAATTCACTGTCAGTATTGTAGAGTTATACTTAAGTACTACTCAGTGCCTCATAAATCAATTGGAATGCATTTATATCTGACCTACATCTTCAGTATATCTACTACCTGGAAAGAAACATTCTAAATACCATGAAATGCAACAGTCAGCCATAAATATGTGTAACATTATTTTCTACTTTTGTTGTTATTTTACTACTACTTTACACATCATCAATATTTTTTAACTACAGGGAATGAATTCATTAATTTTTGACATTTTAAATTATTCCTGAACAGCTTAAAAGAATAACCAGGTGATTTGCTTTGGTTATGATATACAGAAAATTGGATTCATTTTATATTTCTGCAACATAAAAGACAGGAAATAGTTTATCAGAAGTATTGACAGAATGCTTTATAATTCCAAGGAAAAATGGACAAAAAAGGCTGACAGTATCAGGACCTTTTCCTATTTTATAATTCCATTAATATATCCTTCTGGCCTTTAATTTCAAAATGAGGAACTCCAAAAATGTTATTTCCTATTCTTTGCACAACTATTGATGCAAGAGTTGTGCTGGATAAATAATTTGCATCTATTCTCATCACTTGCACATCAAAGACCTTTTGGCTGACTTTTTATTTGGATGAAACATGAATGTACTTTTTAGTTGAAAGAAGAGTGTACCTATCATTGCTTACTCTCAAAATAATTTCTCCAAAACTTAGTTATTGGATTAATTAACTATGTAGCCCTTAACATATGTGCTTGGTACTCTTTTTTTAAATTTTCTACATTCGTGATTGCACCAATGTATTTTCTTCTTTCAGGAAACTTAGTGAATTATACATAACTGAGTTGTATTGCTTATTTTATTATCTAAATCTATGAATATTTTCAAGAACATTTATAGGTCTCCAAGTAAGTAATTGTTTCTGCAAAGTCATGGTTTTCAAGTTAGTGAGAGAAAACCTAACAGAGATTGAGTCAAGGGAAAAATGTTAATTTTTGTTTACTGCAATCACAGTGAATAATAGTTGATGTAATTTTACAAATAAAAGATTATTATTCTTTTGTAAGAGTGAATTTTTATTTGCTAATTATTTTTCCCTAAAGGTCATTTTTGGCTTTTCATGTATTCTCGCCATATCTTGCACCTCTTCTAATCTTAAATCCTCATTCAGCCCGTCATGAAATTTCACATTTGTCCATTTTCCACTTGCAACATTCATCTTCTCTGTACTCAACCAGAATTTTTCATGAAAACTCCTTTAGAACTTGTCTTACTGCTTTCAAGCCCAATAAAATGTTATGCAGAGCTGTACACCAGAGATACTACAGGTTGGGAACCTTGTTAGGCCAGTGGTGCACCCAAAAAATTTTTTAAGGGGTGGCCATCTGCCCCATCTTTTGCATAAAAGTGTAATCAAAATGTTATTTTAATAAATATATTTTCAATTTTATAGCACAGATAGAAGTCTTTCTTTTATTTTTTCCCTTATTTTTCCAATTGCTGTCAACATGAGACAGCAATGCCATCCCCTCTCCTTGTCTTTGTGATTTTCTTCTTTTGAATGACTAATTTTGGAGAATAAAATGAAGCAATACAGTCTATATCCCATCGTTGGAGTCATTGCATTCTGTGATGGCCTTACCACTTCTGTTAAAAAACTTGTTATTCTTCCCTAATCCATGTATACATGTAGTAAAAATTTCTTGTGTGGAGTGAAAAAGAAGGTAAAAGACTATTTTATTGCATGAGATATGCATTTTTACCATATATAACATTATATGCAATTAACTATGTAATATATATATATTTTTATATAAGCCAGGTATTTTAAGGAATATAATGGGTTGTTCTATACTTTTCTGCCATCTTTGAAATGAGTATGTAGTACATACATATGTATCATATTAATAATAGCATTTCCTGTAAACCTTCATAAAAGAAAGCTTTTACATCATTTTTATAGGATTGAGCAGTAATAAAAAATTTATTATATTTATTCTTCTGGGAAGTATATAATTTTCATAGGTATACTTTGAATTTGCTCATATAGTAGAGTTATGTTACTGGATGTGTACATAATGTAGATGTGTAGATATCTATCGCTACAAACAAATTATATCGAAACGAACACTGATACAGAATATGAAGGTGTTTATTTTTAGGTATGTTTTAGTGTATTCGTTTGTATTTTCAGTGATTAGAGCGTTTGTTGAAAATTATTTGGGTGGGGAAATTGAGTATCAGTGTTCATCTGCGAAATTTTCGCTAGGGGCAACTAGAATCAATAAATAAAAACTCTTTAGTAGAGTCTCATCTAGCATTTGAATGTATTATTTATATAAGTTCTTTAATGTCCTCGATATCGAGGGTGGAATTCTTCGTGAGATCATTTTGATAGTCAGTGTTAGTAATACAAAAGAAATCAATTCACGATATATTAATTTCTTTTTAAGATACAAAATCATGTCCAGCCATCTTCAGTGTGCTAGTGCGTGAGCAATCCCACCAATTTTAGGGAATAATAGCGAAATATCGGTTGAAAATTCCACTTATTATATGCGTATCGAAAGAGGCGTTTCAGGTAGTTTTCATAAAATTGACGATGGAGCGACTGATATCGATCCTTCCTTTAAGTCCATCGTACAAACCATTTATCTCTATTTTTCCGTAAATGATGCTTTTTCGACTTGAGCTGATGAATTACCGTCGAATTTGCGCGCTATATTCCCACTCTGCTCAGTTGACAGAGTCACATCACTTGACTGTTTCAACGTCGAGAAGAGGGTGTGTGAGGGAAAATGGGTTGCAGCGCCAGTTCCTTGGCAGACGTTTTTCAGCCCTCTTTGCGAAAAACGCTGCACAGCTTGCCTGCTTTGCACGATTACAGGAATGGTATAAAACTGACGTACTAGAAAATTGTCTCTATTCAAAGGTAAAAGATGAAGCTACAATGTCCATCAAAATATATCGTATTCCTCCTTATACATCGAAAATGGTCGATTTCTTCAATGATTATTCATTTTTTTCTCCGATACGGTTTGCATGATCTAAAAACGAGAAAATATAGTGCGTAACCTCAAAATTCAAGCATCGAATAGTGAAAACAAAAATATTTCATAGATTTGCATTTCTCCATGGCGAAGTAAATGCAGACAGCCTTCGAACGGATTTTCAGGCGTGATGTCCAACCCCATGAGGTCCTTGGCTAGCTCTGGAAGCAGCGCCGGCAATGCCTCGAATCCGGGGCCCTCAGTTTGAGGGGATCCCAATCTTACAAAACACGTCGTTAATTTGTAGAGGGCTAACAGCATACCCGCAAGAAATTTTGTTTTTGCAAATATTACACCTTATTAATTAACAAATGGTCGTCGCCAAGGAAGAGGAAGTGGAAATCCTTCATGGAAATTTGCATCAGGAACTCCTTTCAGAGATAGACCTGCTTTGAAGTAAGTTATAAAGATAAGGATGATCATAATACAAACCATACAAACATAGAAAGGATTTAGGTACTCTCTTCCTTGACGTTTTGCTCGAAAAGTGGAATACCCAGGAGTTAGTCATAATTTCACTAACATATATCCGCGATTTCCATAACATCCTAAACTGTTCTTAAACTTCAGTAGGCTGGGAACCCCCTTATGCTTATTTTTTCATTCTGGGGGACCCTCTAAAATTTGGGGCTTTCGTATACATATTGAGATTTTATTTAAATTTCAAGTACTATTAAGTGAATACCTTTTCAGATATTACAGCGATTTAATCAATAGGGAAATATAAAAAATAAAATTATGGTGAGATCGAACGCTGCTTTAATCGGGACAAAAGCTTATAATCAATTATAAACATTTGAGGGGTCCGCGAGGCATCGATTACAAATAGCTGCTCTGACTGACTGAAACCAAAGTACAAGCTCTACAATTGGCCCTGACTCAGGAGGTCTGTGGTTGGAGAGTTCTTTCGGAATAACTCAGTTTATTTTTCGCCTTGAAGTAGAATGGATGTCTCAAAGACAAGTGTTGCTGCGATGGGTAGTGTAAAATGTTTGATTGACACGTATTGAGTTTATTTGTATTTTATTTCTGCTATAATTTGAGTTTAAATTAGGTTCTCGATAGGGAAATCAATCCCAGCTCTCACTAGAAAGTGGGATGAATAATTTACACTTTTTTTCACCATCTCCATTACTCACGAGACAGAATTTATTGAATATGAAGTTAATATGCTCAAGCTTAACTCGGTGGAATTCAACATGTTATTGAATATGCTTTATAAGTTTCTAATGTATCTCTATTTTACAGCTTCGTAGGTTCCGGCAGTTCCATACGCAAGTGAAACGAACCAATGAACCCATTCAACTGGGCGATGTGCCAGGGTTCCTATCAGGGCACACTTTCTGTAACCGGTTGGTACGAATGCCATCTAGTCGGTCTTGACATCACATCGACTAGGTAGGTAGGCTACTAAGCATAAAATGATAATATTTAACAAAATTTCACCTTTTACGATGAAAGATTACGAAGTTTACTTAGGTTGGGTATCGTGCTATTCTGTGCGCACCCGATCGGTGCGCCGGCGAGCCCGAGTCTGTGAATTCCACCATCATAATCTGTCGGTAACGCAGGGAGAGTCGAATAGCATATACTTTTTATATAATATATAGCATATACTTTATATAAAATGTAAATTAGCTGTCTTTTCTCATTTTCTACATGTAAATTTGCTTAAATAACAGTAATGGAAAATTAAATTACTTATGGAAAGTGGAGAGTCACTGAAGACATTATTTTATTGATCAAGGCTATACTGATGGTACTAATCTGGTAGTTATTAAATTGCTAAGTGCTAGATTGGGGTTAGTTGAAGATAAGTTTCTACTTTTTAAATCAAGGCAACTGTTAAGATGACGATGTATTGATCCAGTGATATATTTCAGGAATACCTAAGAAGATGTCAAAAGAGAAAAGGTAGGTGATAATGAAAGCCAGAGTTGGCCAACTAATTTCCTGGTCCCCAAAGGGGAGTGATGAAAGATGTGGGAGGAGCTAGCAAGTCCGTTGAATTCCTTACTTTTAGGAAAAAGAAAGACTCCTGGTAAATGTTCTAGGGTAAAGTTTGACAAATGCATATACTCGGTTAGTTTTTCTTTCAATACTAAACATGAAATGCACTTCTTGTTATCTTGGCAAGACTGGAAGCCAGGCATCAAGCAAAAGGGTCTTGGTTGTGGCACCATGCACCACAGAGGGTGGACATGCAAAAGGTACACCACGGAGGAGGAGAAACTCATCCTTTTCATTGGTGCAACGACAGTCAGTGGTACAACTGGGGATATTGACCCTTTAAAGGTGAGGTGTAGTGTATAGTTGTAGTGAAGATCAGCTTAATAAATATTCCTGTTAATGTCATAATCTAAAGGGAAATTTCTTTCACAGATACGGTGACTCCAGAACTTCCTGGGATGTTGGAGGGAATAAACAGAATAGATGCCATCTGGTGCTCAGCTACACCACCAACAAAGGGCAAGTGATTATTAATTTCTTTTTGTTACTTATTTTTATTAGAGTTGCTTATGACAATAATTCATAAGATTGCATGCCTCATCATTTGATAGAAATTGGGAAAAAGCAATTGATGTAATAAAACTAATAAAATTATTTGGAGGAGTATTACAATTTATTATCACTTTAGAAAAACCGTGTGATGAGGAAAGGGTCAAAGTAAGAAGATAATAGATGAAATGTCTTGCGACAGCAAGACATTGCATCTATTATCTTGAACTTGAAGAGATGCAATATCCACACTTGCATCTGCCAAGGAAACTGTTTCAAGAGACGCTGCGGTTAGTCGGAAGCATGGCAGAATCTGGGAAAAAAATGCAGTAGATATGTGAGTGGAGTTTAATGAAGTAGGGATAGAGCCTTTCATAGAATTAATTCTCACCTAATCTTGAAGACTTCCTTCTCTCACAGTCCTTGCACTGCCCTAGCTCCTCCTCCTAAAGGCACTATTCTTTTATTCATTTTCTTCATCAATAAGCCTCCTCATAAGCAGCATCACTGGAAACATGTTGTGAAGGAAGCAATGAGCTTAGTACAAAGGCAGGCTTTCCTGGGCTCATATTCTAGCTTTTGAGCCAACAAAATGCAACAAAACGTGCCCTTTAAAAGGCCAATGCAGAAATGCATGTATGACTTTGTGGCTTCTTTAATGCTTTTTATGTATTATATATCTTATAAATCATTACAGTTTTCTCAATTTGTCATCCACTTGATTATTATCCTTGTTTACCCATTCTTCTAGTGTGTTATTACTCATTTTTTGAATGGTTCATACCTTTGATTCTGCTACTTTAGTTCCTTATAAACCTCCACATTTTTCCTCACTATATAGAATTTTTTAGTAACGTTAGCTGTAGAGAATTCCCAATAGCAGTTTTATTTAGGATATTTTTGAATTAGAGAGATCTCTTTGTGCCTCTGGTAGAAATTTATAGCTGAATTTCCTCTATATATAGCATTTTCTCTCTATCTCTTTAATATTCCTAATGAAGCAAGCTGTATTTTCATTTCTTTTACTTTTGTTTTCTTTCTTTGCCAATAATAGATTTTTTATTTCCTTGAGTTTTCAGCTTTGCTAATTTAAAGAAAAGCACACTGGAAGAGGACATCAATGGAATTGGTGCATTTTTAGTGAAAATTCTGTGGATAATTATTTGCATTGAAGTAGTACCATCAGTTAAGGTTTAATCAATACAATGACATCTTCAGTGACCTCTTCTTTCCAGTTTTAATGGTCTTGTAAGCAATGTAGAAAATGAGAAAAACAGCTGATTAACATTTTTTAAACGTATTGAATTATATCCTCCATTATCCCCCAAAAATATACCCAAAATTACAGTTTTACTGGAATAAAAAGTCTGTAATTAATTATTTATATTGAAGTATCTCAAAATATTCGCTTGGTAACTCATTTTTCATGATTTTATTCCAATGAATACAAGGAATGCTTGAATATATTTTTGTTCTCACAAATCAAATTGTATTTTCCTTTCACAGAACCAGTGGTAAATTTTTCCAAATGAAGCAAAAACCAGGAGTTCTCATCAATAACTCAGAAGATAGCCAGAGATGTCTCGGATTTAAGCAGTTATCCAACGGCTTTCAGTTGGCTGACACTTTTGGGTATCAATATTTATTTGGAGTTGTCACTTAAATTATATTGTCAAAAAATGTACTGAGTCTGCATTCAATTTCTCGATAATAAATTAAAATTAACTGCATTTTGGAGAATTATTTAACTTTCTGGTGCTTGTTATTATTTCTAAAGTCTTTGTTTATTTTGTAATACCATTGTAATTTATTTTTATAAGGCAAATAATATGTAATAATTTTTTATTCTTGCTCAAATGTTATAACTATCTGAAAATGTCCCTAAGAGTGGATAGAACATTAAGGAAAATCTCTACAAAAGTGTAAACAAGAAAATCTTTTGCTAAGTCCTAGATGTAAATATAGAAATTTTTTGCTTATTTTGAATAAATTTTAAAGTCAAAAACAAAGTTTTCTAAAAGTTCAAAATATAAACATTGAATTTTTTCCAAAGTCCAAAGTGTAAAATAACCATAAAACTGGTTTCAGCTTAAACTCAGAAAAATTTGATGTCAGTATCTCCAAGAGAATCTTGGAGATAGCTTCTGGCCTATCAACCACTACTTTTCCATAGAGCAGTTGAATCTACAGAAATTGCTCACAGCAATTTCTGTAAATTCAACTGCTCCTAATGATTAAATCAATTTTGTTTTTCGACTCACTTTTATTTTTCTTAAAATACATACATATATTTAATAAATTCATTTACAAAATGGAATCAAACATTCTCTTCATAATACTCTTAATTTCTCCACCTTCATTCTTTTTCTCCTCTTATTCCTTCCTGCCATCACCTATATTAAAATAAACATCACATTTTTGATAAGACACCTCAATAAAAATATCAATTATACTTGCAAAAATTCAGGAACTCAATACAATTCACAATGCTCAAATGAAAACAAATTAGAATGTATCCATTTTTATTTAAAAAATTAATATAATTATAAGGAAATGAATTAAATTCCAATGAAATAAATAACTATTTCTTTAAAAAATTAACTTTAGAAATCAACCATTAAAATAGTGCAAAGCTCCAGAACGAAAAAAACTTGCTTTTTGATAGTTGTTAAAGTAATATTTAAATGTCAAATCAGCAACTTCTCATAGCGTTTAACCAATAACATCGATCATACCCAAAATTATTACTTTCATTTTTACACTTCAATTATTGACAAAAAATTAAATCCCCATACTACCTGTACCCTGAGCTCAAATTCAATAATGTAAAACAAAGCTTAGCCGAGTTCCTTTTTCCTTTCTTTTAGAAAGGAAAAAGGTACTCGGCATTCAATGACTAAGAGACGAAGGTTTCTTCAAGCTCTGACCGCAGCAACCCTCGAGGGTAATTCCTCAGAAAAAAGATTATCACCTGGGCAGCCACCAGTTTTCAGAAATTCCATTGCGCATTTTGGAAGCTACTCTCCCATATTCATGGGGGGTCCAATGCTGAATGCCTTTCATTGTGGAAACTTATGTGTAACATAAAGAAGGCAAAAAAATTAATATAGAATATCTAATGGATAAAAAGGTACCCAAATAATATAGGAACCATATAACTGCCCTTTTGCAAAATGATGATAGTGACCATGATGGCAGAGTCAACACAGTCAATCGAGTACAGGGATCTGCAAAAATACAGAAAAATTTGCAGCTGACAATATATTAAGAACATCTAAATCTACCAGGAGGAAAGAATGGGTTTACCATGAGTGTCAAGAAGCTACTGAGAAAGAATGCAGATGCAAGAAAATGCAGAAATGGAAAAATGGACATATCAACGGAAAAATAGATTTTATATTCAAACCTAAAACTATTAGTAAACATGATATACCCATCTCTAAAAAAGTAATGATTAACTTCAATCTTTCGCTACAGTTTTTACTTGACAACAGCTGAAACTAGATTTCTCATAAAGGCAATGACAAGAAAGATCGGCATTGCATTCCTAAAAATCCCAAGGGTCGTCGGATACTGAATTAAAAAGGAAACTTGTTTTATACTTTGAAATACAGGACTGAACATTTAAAAACTGAAATTAAGTCTGTTATGGACAATTAAAATTGCTCACGACGTTGTAGTGGTCGCACCGCTGTTAACAAGATAGTGGTAAACAATTACGACAGCATAACTAAAGATCTTGCCTTTCTCCTTATTTCCATATTCCTCTTTCTTCTAGACTATCCTAGTCCCCTTCCTCTTCATAGAGGTCTTCATGTGTCGGCTTGTCAGTTCAGGGTGATGAAAAATCTTTATGTAACCTCGGCTCAGAGTTCGTCGAATCTGAAGAATGATGCAACATTCCTCGCCGGATTTCTCGGGAAGTCACAGTATCCAAAATTTGTTACAATTCTCCAGACTTAACAGAGATCATCAGCTGGACGGAGACAAGAGAAATCGCTGGTAGCTGAATGCTTTTTCTACGGGAAAACAAACATTCCAGATTAGAATTGACAGAATAACTCTTGCGGCTGTTTATATTGTTTCATCAGAGAAAATCGGAGTAAATTCCGTTTAGATTAAGCCTATTTCTGGGAGAAATATTCATAGAATTTGCACATAAGCTATCGCAGAATGGAGCAAAAATGTTTTCAGACCATCGGTTATAGAAAGGACGCAGTTTTCCCGATTTGTCTGACTTTTCATTGTA
This sequence comes from Pachydiplax longipennis, assembly GCA_036926295.1. NCBI lineage: Eukaryota > Metazoa > Arthropoda > Insecta > Odonata > Libellulidae > Pachydiplax > Pachydiplax longipennis. The sequence goes on along the minus strand of JAVFKF010000009.1, from coordinate 35,907,615 downwards.
CAATGTACAATATAATTGTGTCACAAATAATATCACAATGAGATAAATGAACATGAACTGCGAATAAGATATACTAAGTTTGAATAAATTACCACCACTAAAGATAGAACAAGAGAAAATTGGAACTCAATGAAACAGCCTTCTCAGGAGATTAGAGAATTAACAAAATGCACCATTATTAATAACTACATAAATTTAACAACTTTAACATACAGCAGCAAGTTTCAATAATTTTCTGAAACTGCGAGTTATTACTGTAAAGGATAGTAAATTAGAGAGCTTGCGGAAAGAAAATTTAAGAACCACAAATATATTTATTCAAACTATTGTCATCACAGACGATCTTAAGGGACCCTAACGCACACAAAGTACACGCTGCGCTTCCCGTGAGGAGGAGGGTGAAAAACCAGCGGAACCTGCTGATATTAGCAACTAGAATTTAAAATGAAGAAAGGGAAAATGGGGTGATAATAGTTTGAAAGATAAAATAGTATGAAAACAGAAACATGCATGAAATGTATACAGGAAACTGATGTTGAACAAAAAATAAGCATGGATAACGGTAAAATAAAATTGAAACGGAAAGAATAGGACAGAAATGAAATGACCAAAATAATGAGAAAATGATTAAGAAACTATTCACATAGGAGTAGTAAATTAAACTCTGAGTAAAGTCATATTCGTAAAAATAGATAAATTGATATGAGATGAACAAATGAACAATACTGAAATAAAAAAATGAAAAAGGTTAGCCAAACAACAGTAAAATGGGAAAACGCGTTCACTGTCGACGGAAATTTAAAGTCCGGGCTGAAATGGAAAGAATAAATCGTGGGACGTATACTTAAATATCAATGAGCTGATGTTGGTAAATTATTAGCAAAATTTAGACTACTTCCAGGTAACTGAAAAAGAAATAACGTGACATTAACATCGAGATAGTTGAGAAGTACGAAAAGTTTGTACGATTGACGTGAACGAAGAATTGTAAATTACTACCAATAGAACAATTGATCAAAAAATGAAATGATGAATCGCGTACAAGGATTTATACTCTACAATCACATTCCGACATCCTTCTAACACAATGCCGAATAGTGAAAGATGCACCACAGTCAAAAATAATACCAAATACAGAGAAAAATTCTGATAAATATAAGACTGATTCATGATCTTACCTCATCCTTTATTCTTCAGCTCTCCTCCATATTTTACTTCATAAATCCGTTCGTCGTCAATAAGGTGATGGTAAAGGTCAATAATTATGAACCATTTGGAAATCCTAGCGATTCTGGACTAAATTAAGATGATATGAAGCAATCTGCTAGACTTTTCTTAGAATAGACCCCTGAAAGCAGTGATAAAGAATGTTATACAAGAATTACTTAAACTTGATGAAGATTCGGAGAATCGCGGAGGTTATACAGTTCGTCTCGCAAAGGATCAATTATACAACCATACTACAATATAGATAGAATCAACATGAAAAGAATGCAATTGGCGGAGAAACAAAATTTTAAAATTTTACGAGAATATATATCTTTATATTGAAAAAAATTGGCTGCAGGAGAGATATCGATGAATTTCTCGGAAAGTAAACGCTGAAACAGAGAGTTAACGAAATGATTGTCACTACCTTTGAGGATTTCTGGCCCTTCAGGAGATAGATCGAAAATAATTTGCCTAGTTGTCTTAAATTAAACAGAAAATCCTCTGCGTTTAAATAGTTAAGACTCATACCTGGATTTCTTTCTGTTTTCCACCGAAGTTTAAGATTTCAGCGAAATTTCCCCGATGCCACCATTCTCTAACAGCGTTACTGCTCGATTGAAAATGAACTAGTAGCAGACTTCCCTTGAGTTATATATACTAAAGGACTGAGGGTAAGGAGGAGAGGAGTAAAAGGTGAAGAACTTGAGGTAATCACCCCTTCCATGCGTTTCTCCTCCTAGAGGTCGTACTCCCATAGCGATAAAGTCGACCCTTTCTCCGTTACCTGCTCCTTAAATCAAATGAAGCTAATGTAAGGTCTAAATAAATGGTCCTCATTCGAGTTCAAGTATATATCATGGCCGACGAAATTTCAATTCTCTCAACTCAACTTGGACTCAAAACGTGTTTTGATCGAAGTAAGATCGAAGAAGTAAAATATCTAGAGGGAAGAAGAAAAATTTCTTGAAAAAAATTTTCGACGAATGGATACTTCGAAAGTTATTAGGAACCTTGGGGGAAAACATAACCATCGAAATACTACCCAGGTAGCATTTTGATGTTGGCCCAACGTCGGATAAACATTATTTAATGTTGTCTGCGTGTCGGCCAGATATTGGTTACCAATGTCGGCCTAACATCGGACCGATGTCGGCTAAAGTCGGTTTGATGTCGGTCCGGTGTCGGCCCAATGTTGGTTTGGTATTGGTCTGACATCAGAATGAAGTTGATTCAGAATTGGCCAGGTGTCGGCTAGTTGTAAATGCTCAGAAATTGGTTACCAATGTCGGCCCAAGCAAAATAAAGAGAATAAACATAAGCGAATATCAACTATATAAATTTGATAAATACGCTTCATCTATGAGGTAGGACTCTTTTCTCATAGTGGCCTGAACATGCTTATTTTCTTTATCAAAGATGACAGGATCCAACGATATTTTAATAATTTATGAACAATAGTCTAATAATAAAACCACCATTCCTTACCCAGAAAAATTTGATGAGTCAGGACTCAAACATGGGACCATGGAATGATGCACTACCACACTAATGACTCATCCACTATGCCAAAAAGCTTAATTTAAACTTAATTTAACTATAGTATAGCAAATAGTTCCCTGGGTCAAGTTCATTTGATTTCCATGCCATAACAATCAACCTATGTATCGGAAATATCTAATCAAAATCTTAGCTTTCCAGAATAAACTCTACATCATTCATTATTGCATTAACTTTCCAGGTTCCCTGATAATTTTAATCTCAAACCTTTTCTAATAATGAAGCAGATTACTATGATTAAAACTTAAATGATGTCTCTGATAAAACCTTATTTAAGGTGGTAATGGTATTCTTCTGCCTTACCACTATATTCTCTTTATGAGCACTACTCAGAAAAGGATATCATTTTACTGCAATCTAAATGTACCAGTAAATCATTAGCTATGGTAATAGTTACACATAAAAGGAGTAAAATTCTGACACTACCTTAAAAAAAGAATTAATAAATAAAAGGCTTACTTCCAATTAAATCTCAGATTGACCATTTTCTTTGAAAATTTAATCACAAGCAATGTTATTAAAATTTAAGGAATAATGGCACTTACACATAGCCACCTTGAATACTATTAATGAAGATAATTTTTCCCCCTCTTCCCACAGCGGCTGTATGACCTGCATATTTTATTAGATATTAATCGTTTTAAAATGTTTCTTATTAGTTGCATCTCCATCAATCCACCTACTAATGCAAGCTCCTGAATCTGAAAAGAAAATGGTTATCACTGCAAAGACATTTACTTATTTAATTCATTACTTCTTGATTAAATAGAGCTATTATTTTATCATTACCAGCTGTTTCCGAATAGTTTCATCCTTCAGCTCCTTGCTTAAGGGCATCATCTCTTCCTCTGTATCCACTGGTGAAATTTGGGATAATCCTCTGGTCTGTTCTCCGCCCTGTTGCCGCAGCTTGTACAAGGCTAACATTGCCTTACCATATTTTTCAGTGTCCTCCCTTCATACTTGAAGGAATGTATCTCCTTCAAGATCTCTTTTAAAATATCTAAAAATAATTGGTATAAAATTGAATCTCGCTGGTGAGTAATAAGTTAAGCAAAAATAAGTGATTAGGGTACCACTATTTTCCCCCAAAGATCTTCCTGTTTCCAGCATAGGATTTCTAATGGGACTTCTTTCAGGGCTCCCAGCTATCTCCTGCCTGCCTGAAAAGGTGGCTGAACTTCTTCCAGCCTCAGAGGGATTGACGGTTTCATTAGTTTTTCGAAATTTTCATAGGAAAAACTAATGAAACCGTCCAGAGGGGCCTGAAAATAATTGACCTCATCTGCATAGTGAATGTTATACACCACTGATATATTCAGATATGGCAGCGATTCAGTGGTGAGGGCACTCATACCCCCCAAAATGATTTCATCCTATCAAGTACAAAAAATTCCAAAAAGTACATGATTAAGAGCTCCGTGGGTCACTAAATTCACTAATCAGTCGGCCAAGCATCATATGATTGATCGTCCTTTTGTCAGACATTTCTAAGAAGCGAACGAAATAAATTTGGGCTTCCCCTTATCATGGGGAGAAATTCTTATCAATTAAAAATTGAATATATATAAAAGAAAACGAGACAATAGTTTTTATATGTAGTCGACAGGAAAAGGAGTGAAGATTCAAGGCTTGACTCTTAAAAAATGAGCAGATTTTACATTAACATCCTAGCAGTTGTGATTATCGTTCAAGGTAGTCTTCAAATAGACACGTCCGAATGCTTGAGCGCTAAGGGGAATGGAAAGATAGTAAAACTGACCTTGAAGAGCAAGAAGGTGGAGGGCGGAGAATGGATAGACGATTTCAACGCTCGTGTCATTTCTAGCAACACATCTGATAACATTGATGTAGATGTGACTCACAGCGCATTTGAATGCGATGGAAGGAGAGTTATTGACGCCAGATCCGTTTCTAACGGTAAGCCATAAATAATTTACATTACTCATTATTTTCTCAAATTGCAAGTCAAACGATGGTCGTCGTTCGTGCTCTTTCGAATGGATCAAGTGTTACTTACATTACCCACTCGTGACATAGATAAAGAGATTCATGTAAAGAAGCGACATATCTTCTTTCAGATGGTGTTAAACTCGGAAAAGCAACCCAAAAGCACCCCAGGCTTTATTTTCATACGAGAACCGGTAAGAACGTTGCAGTCATCAACGACGGACGCACAGCGCAAAAAATCAAGTGAGTTACCCTTTCGTGTTGACTCAGGGTCATTGCCATACAATATTCCTGTTCATTTCTGTTGGATGATTTCATGTTAACTCGCTATCCACTGACATTACGATTTTCCAGCGTGAATGATCCTCACAATGGTGTAGTTTTTACTGCAAGAGCTCTGAATGACAACGAGTTATTCGAGGTCAAATTAGATAAAAGGATTAGCAAGACCGGTCATTGTTTGGCGATCGGAATCATGACAGCTACTCCTTCGGATGTTTCTATCGTACCTGAAATGCATAAAACGTAAGTACTTTGATCAGAGCTAAAGATGTTCAGAGACAGATGGATTCTTGCAATAATTTTAGTAGCGATCTGAAAAATTCAACCATTGAGATAAATATGCTGGTATAAATAATTATTATATTTTTCGTGCCATGCTGTAACGTAAAAATACTAGAAGAAAGGCTTCACATGGAAATGATTGCTAACCATTGTGCCAATATAATTTCTAAATTTTATGAGGAATAACCCATGAAAGAGATGGTAATAGTTAAAAATATTCTAAGTGTACTATATAATAACTCTAACCGCAATATTATTTTTTCTACATTTTAGACCACATGCCTGGATGTACCACCATTCTAATATTTATACCAACAGCGCGCAACTTCTCCCTAATTATGGAAAGAATTTGGATCAGTTTCAGGTACTCGTTAATAACATTAGGCATAGCTGGACTCTATAGGAAATATTTTCGATTTGCAAAATACCTTCATATCTCTCCAAATTAATCATCTAGGCTGGAGACAGAGTGGGCGTCATGAGGAGTGAATTCGGCGCCATTCATTTCTTCATCAACGGCGTCGATCAAGGTCCAGCAGTGTCTAACATCGGTTCTCCTGTTTATGGAGTACTGGAAATGTGGCATGACGCCGTACTTGTTAGCATAGTTTAGCCTTAGCGCATACTGGACACATTTAAGACGTTGAGTGAATCATACAGTTGTGTAATATTCTTCTATCACTGTAACGATGATGATAATAAAATATTATTTCTATGCTCAATGAGTAAACTTTTCATATCAACCCATTCTCATATTTTACTTTAGCAAAGGATTCATAGAATATAACTTCACAAATTAGAAATGATCATAAGTAACGAGTGCTGTTCAGTCAGAAGTCGTGGTAGAATTAAAAATAACTAACATTATTTCCAATTATTGTTGTTAGTGAAATTTATTCGTTTTTTTTCTCTAGATTTATTCCTTCTACCTTAATTCAGGGTAGCTGATTATCTTTGTTTTCCTTCGCTCACGTTTCTCTTGGAACAGAATGAAAGTTTTTCTCAGTTTTGTAACCAACCTAATAGATTTTATATTTATAGGGTGTTTTTAAATGCGAATATAATTCGGAGAAAGAATAGTCATAGCAGGGTTTTGTTAGCCTTGTGGAAATAAATATTGACTACGAATTAGGAGATCGAACTGTACGATCTACGAGAATTCGGCGGGCAAACGCTAAAGATGACTCTAAGACCAAAGAAAAGTTGGTGGCCAAAGTCGAACTCTACGAAGATTATGTAATAAATAACCGAAAGTTCCTCACAAAATGAAAACAAAACAGAAAGAATTCACTACCCAGATGAATTGATTTATACTTTTTAAGTCATACATTTTACTTGTGAGGGCCGACATTCTTTTTACAGAAGAGCGTTTTAGTTTATTCCTACTTTATAGTAACGGAGAAAGCAACTTAAATTTAATTTGAAGTTATTTAATCTACTGTTATTCTAGAAGAGAAAAAGACAGATCTGACAGGACCGAGACTAGTACACAGACAGACATGACTGAAACTTGTTAAATAAAACAGGATTTAGCAACAACACAAGTAACTTTTACAATCCACGAAGGTTTTTTCTAATCCGATCGATTTCTGAAGCCTCAAAGGCTTCGAAGATGACTATGATAAGCCGAAAATAGCCTCCAATTTATGTGGATAGTAATAGTTACTTCCCTTGATGGTAAAAACGTTGTTTCATTCAACAAGTTTTAGTTAAATCTTTCCCCTTCTATTACTACTTTTCCCATACTCTGGTGTTATCGTTGTCTTTTTTCCTCAACTACATTTCTACGATTTACATATAGTGAAAATGTAGTTCAGTCAAGAAAGTTAGGCTATATTCTTAAAAATTGCAATCCATGTATCTTTTAAGTAATGCTGTGATTTTTATAAGAAATGCGCTGTATCTTTCCAATTTATTTCAGGATCGAATTAAGATTAAACATCTTACTTCAGGGTAATAGTTATATAGAGTAACAAGTGTTACATAAATGAGATAAACGCGTCTTTTCTCGCTCAAGGAAAAAAAAGTTTCCTCATTCCATCCTTATGTTCTTAATTTAACGAAAGAGAATAATAATTCTTAGTAAAAATCCTCACTCTATCTAAAGTATATAGATATTGTCACTAAATATTTCTACTCTTCGTCCAACGGATATAATCCTACATCTCTTATTTTGTCATAAAGGCACTTAGATTATAATTCGATACTAACATACAACGTACTTTATGGATTTACCGGAGTAAAAGGACTCATGAATGTATCGTATGTTCCATAGCTAGAAATACAAGACATGGATCAGAGTTGTGATAATAGAGATCTGCAAACGTATAATTCATTCGATCCGACCCGCGGATATCCATATGAAAAGTTGCGGATCGGGTCGGATCCTGCGGCTAATTTTTTATGCGGCTAGTCTTTTGTAAGGTTTTCAGGACTTCCACATACTTCCGCATCTCCTGCTCCCCACACCAAATAGTAGCTTTCGTATTCTCAAAATATGAGGACGTGGGAATAGGCTTTTTCAAGTCCGTTTAAACTGTATAGTTACAGTTTTTACATACAACGTAAATGTAATATACATATAATAACTTCAAAATTGGGGCTTTTTGTCGTAAGAGCAATTTGAATACAGTCTTCGGCGTTTAATCGATTTCTGTTCTTCTTTCTTATGTTCATTAGAGTGGAAAAGTCTCGTTCACAAAGGTAAGTCGTTGCAAATGGCAGCAACTTTATTCCTCATGTGCAATTTGAAAGCCTTTGCAGCTTTTGATATTCAAAAACACGACAGATTTGCTTTGCTCTCAAATTGAATACGTGCTTCAATATTCGATCGAAGAAGAATTGTCTCTGCCAAACCTGGAGGTTCCCTTTGGTACGTTAGCAATTTCACATTTAAAAGGATCTCAACCCAACTGACAGTATGTATATCAAGATCTGGAAAGTAATCCGAGAACCGCTCTCTTAGTTTGGTAAGATGTCTTACAACTTTATCCTTGATGTCATCAAATAATATTTTACTTTATAATAATAATAATACTTTATAATAATATTTTATTATTTAACAAGTTTATAAAATAGCAAATTAGAACAATTTCCTTATTACTCCCAAAAATTTCATTTTTACCCCATTTGGGGTAATTTACCCCGGTTCCTTGACTACTGGTTTAACAGTCTGTTTAAACAGTCAGGGATCCCCGGGATGTCAAGGGTTTAGACTGTTTTGTTGACTGTGACCGAATTCGCCTGCCGCTGTGGTTATCGCGCTAGCGCAAGTAGTAAGCCGTGTATGCAATAGCAAAACAAACACTGTTATCATACCTCTTATTTAACATACGAGACTACAATGATAGCAAGAGAAACATATTTAGATTAACTGATTCACCAGTGGGGTGGGGTTTTGATAAGATAAACTGACTAAACATAAGAGCGGAGGTGGGTGGCAGGCATCTTGACCATCGACGTCACAGGGCCTGGAAAGTTGATTTTCCGGTGAAATAATTTTCTTGAAAGAGGACTTGAACCATTAAGTATAATATTTGGATAATTTTCAGACTGAACCAGACACTAGCCATTCGGCCATTTTGATGATAAAAGCACAAATGAAGTAGGTTATAATTCAGTAAAGAGGCTGCTTATGTAGGCTTCTTCATGCTCCCGCCAGATAATGACAGACACACTTACATTAATACCCTGCGATCCCCCTTATGGCGTATGGCAGGAGGTATGAATACCGAAAGATAATACCTAAATGTACCGATTTTATATAGGCTTATTCGATTGTGAACTTTGATTGATCTGCGATTGCATTCCAGCGTAAGCTGATAAAACTGCGAGTGGCAAGCGGTGCATTTATAGAAGGGAAGGATCTTCCAGGTTCGAGTCCCCGTTGTGTAAGACTTACGGTCAGTTATGGGAGGTCCTAGTTAAGAAACTTTCCTTGAAATACCTGATACAGATTCAAATTATTTCAACAGCTGGGAGACGGTACTCTTGGTATATATAAATATTATATGCTATTAGCGTGGTGTTACATCAAGGTATGTGGTGTAAAAGGTATAACGAATACAAAATTGCTTCCATTACCATTTACAATTTACCATTCGCTAACTTTTCGAAAAGTTCCTCGGTTCCGAACTTAGGGACGAGGTGAATGAAATTTTGATTCCGGTAAATAATGAGCGCGATCTCCGAGAGGCATCAGCAAAGCGTTAAAAGGAGGAAATCGCAAGGACAGATGGTTATTTCTGATCGTTCTTCCCGCGGGCTATTAGAGAAGCTAATAGGTTCGATTAGAAAACAATGATGGTGTCATTACACCCCCTGCCATACGCCACTGGCGGCTTGCGGGGTACTTATTTAAATCTACATCTACAAATGGAATAACAAGAAATTCATTATTCTCATCTCTTTGATAATATCTTCTCGCTGAATACCGAGGTTCGTCAAGCTAATAGGAATGTGATTTGTCATTTCCTTTCCGATGCTTAGTCAGAACTTGACCATGCGTCTTCTTTGGTTGCTTCGAAAATTCATTACTTCAAATTTTGCCGTCAATTTCAATCGCGTTCCTATAGCTGGAATTTTCTCTCTTCTCTCTGCGTATCACTGGTTTTTATCCGATTTTTACGATTGGGCTGCAGTAAAAAATAATTTTTAATCAATGAATTTACAAAAGAGTTCGCCATCATGAAAAAATACTTTTCATCGAAAATTAGATTGCTCTAATGTAATTCACTTACTTGCACAAATTACCGTAGTAAATGCTTGATTTCGAATAAGTTTATATTGTTTGAAACAAGACTGCCGTTTTTCTTTATCATTCACACTATTACCATGCGATGGGATCTGTTACTTACTAAAAATATTTTAATTCATCAATGTCATTATTCGATCGTTCAAATGATTTAAGAAAATATTCCGACGCTACCTCACTCCTCATCTTGCGTATTTTATATCTTTTTCCTTTTTTACCATTAATTTTGTTTTTATTCAATATCTATTTTTTAATTCTTTATTTTCCCATTTGTTCTTTTTAATTTTCCATTGAAATTGTTTTCAATCATGGTCTACTGCCTATTTTACCTGTTTCTAAAATTTGACTTTTACAATTATTTATATGCTTTTTTTGTTTCAACAATCATTCTATGCATTCTTTGTTGTGAATTTAGTGTGTATTTAAAAATTTTTAAAATTTCTTTGTTGTGCATTTTGTGTGTATTTTTCTATTTCCAGACGTGTTGCTGACAACTTCTTTTCTTCTTCTCATTTTCCATTTCATTCCTTTTATTAAATTTTAGTTGCTTCTATAATTAGGTTTCGCAGGTTTTTCACACCCCCTTCTTTTGTGGATGTTTTCCTGCTGGGCCATATTTTTCCTAAGAGGAGACTTAGTTTTTTTTTAGCCCATATTATATTCCTTTATTTCATTACTTTGCTTTCTTTCAATACCTCTTTCCACATCTTAGTTATTTTTTTCTTTCCTCTGTATATTGAAAAAGGGTTCGATGGAAGAAGAGATAACCTTGTCCCAATCTCGCACCGCAATAAAGACGACTTATTATATTATTATTATATTATTATTATTATATTATTATTATATTATTATTATATTATAATTATATTATTATTAGTATATTATTATTATATTATTACTATATCATTATGATATTATTATTATATTATTCTTATATTGTTATTATATTATTATTATCTTGCCTGGAAACAATTCCTCCAGAAAGATTTAGGAGGTTAATGGTGGACGGGATAAGTTTCGAATAAATATTCAAGTTGATGCATTTGCAGCTTTATTAATTAATTTATTTATTAGCAGATCCAACAACAGCCGTGACTGGCAACTTACATTTGATACAATAAACTGCGGTATAATACATTAAAACAAAAAACAAAACAAATTAAACATAACAAATAACAATATAAGGGAGAAATTTAAAGAATCGAGCTATGGGAGTTAGTTATGATAGAAATGAAAGTTGACTTGGACGAGAAAAGGTCAATGGATGGTGGTTTCGAGGAAAAGTTGTTAAAAGTGTGAGGTAAGCGGAAGAATAGGGATCTTTGGGAAATAGAGATACGGAAGTGATGTAAATTTATACGAGAAGTGAAAAATTGTGACTTGGCTGGGACGTGAGGTATGTGAAGAAGGTGAGAGTTTCGGGTAGGACGTTAGGGGACGCGTAAAGAGAAAGGGGAGAGAATTTCTGGAAATATGACATTAAATGCATCAAATAAAAATTCTTTTAATGTCAAAAATTATCATTCATGTGAAATTTCCTGAAGGGAGGAGGAAAGGAGGAGGAGTTTCATACATTCATATATATATGCAATATATTACGCAATCTTGTCCGCGAGAATTCTCAGTGATTCATATTGAAGAGCCGTAACATCTCAATAATAAGACATATGACAGTTTTAGCCGTCGCATGAAACGAATACGATTGAAATCCGCTCAATTATAAATCAAATAAATAAATGAAATAAAACAGTCCTGAGCGTTGAAAAATGGAAAAATCGCGCGTAATCTTATGATAACATTTCCTTGACCTTCTTCTTCGATCCTTCCCCTTCCCATTGGTATAAATAGCTTCTTATGGCCATATACCATATAGAAGCCTCATATTTTTATTCAGGGTTAGATGTAAGAAGAGACTTTTCAGTCTCAATCTCGCCTGAATAAAGACGATTTATTATTATTATTATTATTTTTAATCCAACAAGAAATGTTGCCGTAATTTTAACTGTAGGTTCAGCTGATGTTATCTTTTAAGAATTATTATAATATTTATTGCTTATAATGGCGACAATTATGAATGTTTATGACCTTTGGCACAATTTAGTTTTACTTTTCTCAACACCCACCGGTTCCTTTTTTCAAATCCATGAATGAACAAAATCTTTTCAAAACACTGAATACAGTAATTAGGAAACAATTTTAATGAGTAATGATCTGGTACCCTAAGTATTTTTGTTAGAGGTATTTACTGGTTAATGTAACAAAACTCTCCAAAACCAATCAGCATGATAAGAATGGGTGTGTAACAATGGACTTCCCTCTTTCTTTCTATCAATGGGTGGGCTCTGTGTCTATCCGTGTACATTTTTATCGCAAAGAAAATATAAAATAGTCGTTAAAATTATCTATCCAAAAAATGAAGGGAAATCTAGACCCAACGAATATGATGAGGGTCATTCACTCATGTGACAAGATATGATGACAGTCGAATACAGCTTCTAAAAATTTATATACAACCGATATAATTAGAGTTGAATGCCTTGGCCAAGGAATGGTAGGCAACTTCTTTTATTTGGGATAAATTAGGATGTCTGTTTGCTTTATAAAATATAGAAGGTATACGTATTAATTCATTTCTCTGAATAATAATTCATTTGAGTAAAGAAAACCTCCAACTGATTCATAAAGCACATCTTTATTTAATCACTTTTTTGCACACGTGAGCTGAAATTGGCTGATAAACTGTGATTTTATGGAGAAAATCCACTCGGCTTGTCTGCCTGGTATTTCTTCCATTCTCTTCTGGGGAAAATTACTTTTCGGTTGCTTACGCGATAGCTTCATGATTGTTTTTCAAGAATATACAATTTCGTAGTTTAAGAGTCGACATTATGCGTCGAGAAAAATTATTTCTTTCAACTATGACTGTAGTTCGCTCTCCTACTCGGTTGGTTTCTTAAGCTTTGTTAATTAATTTCTTTGAAGACTTTTATACTATACTATATATTGAGCTACGTTTCCTAGTTTCCGATACCTTAAAAATTTTGTGATGCATTATAGGTTTTAGTGACTTTCTGTTATTAACATTGTTCTTTGCTAAATTATTACCATCTTGTTGAATCCTATGAGGCATTATGGAAATTGCGACTATAATATAACTAAATTATAAGTAAAATAATAGTATAAGTCCAAGATTAAGAACTTTAGAGCGTAAACTGTTTCATTTCAATTGAGATTTGGTGAAGGACCAAGTTTTCGGCAATTTCACAGTTGCGAATCGAGAAGAACGATCTAAGATCAAAATAACCTTTATCCAATTTTTCTTTTTTTGTAGGACTATTATATTTATTTCATGTTCGTAGAAAAAATACATCTTTTGTGAGATGTAACACATTTTTGGTGCATTTATCATGGTAGGGACTCTGAAAATTTTGGATTTTTACCCAAATTTTTCAGAATAAGTAAGTATAGTATTGTTAAAATGATGAAATCACTACAGCCTTAATTTACTTGATACACCGGTAAATGTATCAGCAAACTTCTACGTTATTCTTAATCACCGGGTTAGTTCACTAAGGAAAAATTCGGATAAATTGTTTGGACTTCCTTCGGTGTTTCACTTACGTTGTTTCTTTACCTCAAGTCACCACATGTATTTTCAAAGGTGGAGAATCTGCTCATACTTCATGATAAAATCAATCTAACTTTCCTAGCAAGAAGATGTTAATTTTAGTTACTGTTATTCTTTTCCCACCTCTTTGCCAAGAATAATTGAACTTTGGTAAAGTTTTATTAACAGGATTACTGGGGGCATTAACTTAATGTCAACGTCAGCTATATGATAATTGAAGACATAGAAATTTTAAGCGCACTACTTTGATTGAGGCCGCAGCATATACTTTTAAAATAAATCGGAATATCCTATCAATAGCAAGTGGAAAGAAACACTGCAGGTATACAAGTAAGACTAGTTACAAATCTTGTGAATATTTTTCGGAGATGATAGGAAAATCATGAAACATATATTCATACCATCCAACCTCAGATCGGTTGCAGAGTAGATATTATCCACAAGAATTACGAATTAATTTGAGATATCAATGAATATACGTTATAACAAGATTTTAATTACACTCCAAAAAAAGTGGTAACATAAGACGTAGTAGATATAAGAAATTATGAGGTCATTCAAGTAAGAAAGAAACAGATGAAAATCTAGATCGAACAGCTGCAACTGGTATTCAGCTCGAAGATGATGAGTCGACGATGGACACCTTTTTCGCGTTCCCCTTAAGTTCTACGATTCCGTAAACAGGAGAGGGAAAATTCGATGCCGCAGGACCTTGATCCACTCCGTTGTAAAAGAAGTGCAGCGTACCGAATTCACTACGCATCACTCCCACTCTGTCGCCCACCTATAAATAAAAAGGCAGGAAAATAGGGCTGATCAGATTGGAACCGCACGAGAAATCTTGATTCGTTAGACTAAAGTAAATAATTATGCGAGGAATAAGAGTGTACCTGTAAATTGTCTACATCATCTCCGTAATTATGAAACACGGCCGTGGAGTTCGAGAAGATATGCTTAGTTTCATAAATCCAAACGAAAGGCCTGAAAAATAAAGAAAGATAGATTTAAAGTTATGCAGTTCGTAGAATTGGAAATGGATCAGTAATTCCCGAGTTTGTACTTACAGTTTCCAATAGCTGTGGTCGCGAAACTGAGAAGGTCAGCGGACACATGCATATCATAAGGGGTGCATGCAGAATTTTAACTTTCGGGGCTCATCGCGAAGACGGAATATTTTGATAACAATAATAATAACAACAACAACAACAACAACAATAATAATAATAATGGACTTTATTTAGGGCGAGATTGAGACTATAAAGTCTCTTCTTACATCTAACCCTTCGTCATATAAATTTAAAAAAATAAAAAAATAAAGGAGATAGCTTGAAGAAACAGAACAGAGAAGAAGACTACTTTGTGGATTTAAAAATCTAAGCTACAGGCTACATTTATTATATTATTAATGGAATTTTGAGATCAAGCTAACACTTAACTACTAAGAAATAATATTGGTATCGAAGTTTACTGGCAATGATGCGATCCTTAGATGAAAACCCGCATTTTTAGGAAATTTTAGGAGCTACCGACTCACTTCAGCAATTCCTTTGGTTGGTTGTACGAAAATTATAAATTATATTTACAGTTACTCCTCTCCCGAAAGAATATTTAAAGGTTATTTAATAATTTACGCAAAAAGTGTAGAATGTCCCAAAATTTTAAATAGGTATTTAAAAAGCAAAGGATTATTAGACATTAAAGAAATATTAAAAGATTTAGTGAAGAACATATAGGAGAAATGAAAGTCAATCTTCTACTTACGATTGCCACATCGTAGGAATTATATCCACAGAATCGGGAGAACGTGTGATTATTCCCACTGCAACTAAGCAGCGAATGTTTAGCATAGTGTTTTTTCTGTCCAGTCTCACTTCGAATATTTCATTGTTCCTCAGGGGTCGATGAGTAAAAAGCTGAGAGTTAAATACATCATCGTCTCTACATTCCATGGAAGAGAAGATACATCAACGAATCAATCATTCTTAAAGGACAATTTTTTATGTTTATTGCCATAAGTTTCATTCTTAAGAGAAGAAAATTTCTTCTTCTTCTGAAAATCTTCATCTTTCATTATACTTTATAGGTGTAAGCTTAGACACGAATAAAAGTTATAACAACATAGTGTGTTTTTCCACAGGATTATAATAGGAATAATAACGAGCACTCCTGAAACCATGCAATTTCTTGTATCCATGTATAGGTCGAGAGTAGAAACAATTTGTTTTGACCCAGATACCAGTTTCTTTTCAAATTTTAATAAAAAAATTATGCATAAAATAAGAATCATAAAAAATCGTAAAAAATTATCCAATCCTGTAGAAAATCACTAAGTTGTTTTAACTTGTATGTACTTACGGCTTTCCACAAAGTTACGCCTGCCCATATTGAGCTTATTAGGCACGAATTCTATTAAAAGATGCCATTCAGAATAGATTTAACTATAAATGAACTGAAAACATCCATCGTGCATTACAGGATTCGCTGACGAACAGCTGCCTCTCCTAAATTTTATAGACGATATCCTGCAGATTTGCTGTTTTATTGTAGGAATTTTTAGAATTTCTTCGGTTTAAGGTAGCTTACTTGATTTTCTGGGCTGAGCGTCCATCTCTTAGGATGGCAGCATTCATTCCACTGCGTACATGAAAATGCAATCTGTCGGTAGTAGTAGGTCTCGGCGCTAAAAATGAATATCCAAGATATCAATGCACTAAGAATAACTGGAAGCAATAGCTTGAGAATATGATAGATTTTCCCTGCAAGTCTTTTTCTTAATTTCGTTTGCACTGGTTTTTACATCAGGTTAGCACTAGTTCATAGCTGAAATTGCAAAAATAATTTCTCACTCTATTTCCTTTCATGGATAGCAAACTAATGACATTATATTTCGCAATACCAATACTTTCTTTCTTTTAATGTAAATTCGTTATTACTCATGCATGACTCAATGGAATGGATAGCTCTTTTTCACTTCTTGTACAACTGAACGAATATTGGTTATCGTAGTTTTATAATATATATAATAACTAATATTAATTATAGAATCTTCATTCGGGCTACAAAATAAAATATTACAAAAAATTAACGAAAATACTATTCAACATTCTAAGCCAGTTGAACCACGAGAGATATCTTGTTTTGTGTGTTTCACTTTTACAAAAATTTTCCCAAAACATAGGCCATTTATACCTTAAATTACGGAGCTTACATCATAAGAACTATTGTAGCCAAATCTGCGTGACGGATTCAAATCAAGAAGCAACGTATTCTAAATTTAACTCCGTTTCAGCAGTTTGACACCTTAGAAAAAATTAATACAAAATTAAAATCTGGAACCATTAAGGTGAGAATGAGATAGATATGTACTTCTTTGTCTTGATTACAGATTCAAGGAGAATTGGATTTGGGATGCAAAAGATCAAAGGAAGGAAAATATCGCGAACACACATTATTCACCCTATTTAATTTCTTGTTAAGATAACTAATATCCTTATATTTCTCCTATATTAATCTTCTACAAATGTGACTCAAAGAAATTAAACATAAATAAATCAATTCTCAACTCAAACTTTTACCCTCATAAATGTGATTTCAAAAGATTGATACGTAATAAAAAGCACTGGATATAGCTCCAAATAGACATTTTCATAATCACTCGATACAAATCTCTTTGAATTCAAATATTTCACAGATGTAGCAAAAGTTAGTATTCACCATGCGTAACCCCTTGGATATAGATGGATCTCTTGCTGTCACACTCAAATACCGTGTGGGTGAGATCAATGTCCATTGGACCCGAAGGATGGCCGGATTCTGCCAAAGCGGTGAAGGTCTCCTCCCACTCATTGCTATGATTTTTTCTGCTACTCACCGATAGTTTAAAAGTGCGGCTGTTGGTGGTGGTTTTCCCGCAAAATTGCTCTGGCGACTTGGAAAGGACTATCTCACACGTGCAGAATGTAACCAGAAGTTGAAGCCAAAATATACGCATGTTTTGCAGATGCCTAAACGTGGTGTAAAAAGGTTTTCCTTCCATAACACACTAGGAGTGGTCAAACCTTTTGTATAATCGCACGAACTGTCGGTTTTCCGATTTGGTTCGCTATATACAATCGAGTCTGGCCAAAAAATTGATGACATATACTCGGGGAGAGAATTTTAACGACCTGTATCAAAGCTTTTTTCACCAGGAAAAACGCAATATATGAATATAACCATTAAGCTGATGTTAAGGACATATGAGGTCATAGCAATTATCTAGTGATAATAATGTTTTCTGATGCTAGGACCATGAATTTCTTCCATACAACAAAACATTTTCTGATGAATTATGATGATAAAATATCTTCGTCTTTACCTAAAATACCCTGGGTACGTTTAGAGAAATTCTAGGAATGATTTCTACAAATAACTTTATCTTATCTATAGCTGTAGTAAAGCATTTTAAAACGTCAGCTTTTTATAGCTGAAAATTTTTATTCTTTAACCTTGCTAAAGCTTAACCTTGATAAAGCTTAAAGCGTTTATAGCTTTTAAAACTCACCCCCTACATTTTATAGCTTAAGCTTTCTTTAACTTAAAACTAGAATTTCTACAGGTTAAATCGTTCATTTCACATTGTATGCACCGTGCATTGAAGCCAACATTAATTAAGTATATACGTATCTCAGGAAGCCAGGTTTATGAATAAAATTGTGTACTTTATACTTTGACATCCTAATGGAAATAACTGTGATTCTCTTTAGAACATTATGTCTAGTAAGAGCTTAAAAATTGCAAGTAACTGTATCAGCGTTTATATAGTTTAGTGAAAATTAGAAACTGGCTGCTGTTCATGTTCCTTCCACATGAATTTCTAAAATTATCAATAGATCATCCTGGTCGCCTGTTCGGCGAATGTACAGAGCTACACATAATTTACTACACTCGTGCGTTTTACAATGCAAAGTGAAACGATACATTACATACTCGTAGAGATCTTTGATAACTTCAGCGAGAACGAGAGTAACGATTATGCATCGTGGCAATAAAATTATTACTCCATCACTAGCCAGATGGAGATTAATAATCACCACACGCAATACGAATTAAGTCACAACAGGAATGAAAATTGACGAAAGATTTTAATGGAAAATTTTCCAATTATATTGTAGCGTCATAGCGATATAAGAAACGAGATAGTTAAGTGATACACGTAAGTAGAAAACAGGATGAAAATAATGAGTCATGCGGCAGCGATTGGTATTCATCGCTTGCTTTTGATAGGAATATCCTATGAATAGCAAGTGGAAAGAAAGTTTCGGGACACTCTGCAGGTATACAAGAAAGGCTAGTTACAAATCTTGTGAATATTTTTCGGAGATAACAGGAAACTCATGAAACATCTATTCATACTGACGTCATCCAACCTCAAATCGGTTGCAGAGTAGACATTATCCACAAGAATTACGAATTATTTTAAATATCAATGAATATACGTTATGACAAGATTTTTAATTACGCTCCTAAACATTGTGGTAATATAAGACATGGCAGATATAGGAAATTAAGAGGTAATGCAAGTTAGAAGAAAAAAAGGAGAAAATGAAAATCTAGATCGAACAGCTGCAACTGGTTTTCATCTCGAAGATGATGAGTCGACGATGGACACCTTTTTCGCATTCCCCTCTATTTCTACGAGTCCATAAACATTAGAGGGAATATTGGATGCCGCAGGACCTTGATCCACTCCGTTGTAAAAGAAGTGTAGAGTGCCGAATTTATTCCTCATCACTCCCACTCTGTCGCCCACCTATGAAACGTGACAAAAAAGGTGAGCCTTGTAAATTTTTCTGATTTATAATTTGCCGAGAAGATAAATTTCCATAGACGTAATTATGCACATACCTCCATGGAGTTCACGTTTTTTCCGTAGTTTTCAAACTTTACTTCGCCGTTCGAGTAGACATGATTATGTTCATAAATCCAAGCGTAAGGCCTAGAAAATAAAGAAATTGGTTTAAATTTATGCCATTGAAATGATCAAATATACATCAGTAATTTCCATCTTCAGGACACCTTCCAACGGCTGCTGATGCATAAATGACGTCAGCGGGTCACGCGGACAATTTAAGGGGTGCATAAGGATGTTTTAATTTAGGGAATTATCTTGAATCTATAATCATTTGATGGATATTTAATTTTTGGGGTAATTATTATGGGTATTTAATGAATAAATTTATGAGGTGAGATTTATAGCTTTGAGCACACCGCTAGAGTACTTATATCGAAACAAAAGAAATTCTACGAATTCATACAATAAAACAGCAAGCCTGTAGGATATCGTCTAAACAATTTAGGAGAAGCAGTTGTTTGTCAGCGAATCCTGTCAGGCACGAATGGAACGTTATCAGTTCATTTATAGTTAAATCTATTCTGAATAGCATCTTTTAATAGAATTCGAGTCTATGCTTAGAAGACGTACAATTCTTTAACTAGGAGTTGAATTTAAACTGGAAGTAGATTATTGGAGCAGGATTAAAATATACAGGTATGAGATAAAATTTGAAAAGAAACAGGTATCTGGATCAAAACAAATTGATTCTACTCACGACTTATACATGGACACAATAAACTCCATGGTTTCGGGAGTGCGCGTTATTATTCCTATTATAATTCTACAGTAGGAGTATCCACCGTTCTTTTTGTCTAATTTCACTTCGAATATTTCATTGTCCCTCAGAGGCCGATTGGTAAAAAGCTGAGCGTAAGTTCCATCGTCGTTTCTATAGTTCAATAGAGAGAGGAAACAGTGTGAGTTATAACTGTATGAAAGTTCTACATGGCTATTGCCATAATTTTCATTCATAAAAAGAAACACGAAAAATTTTATCCTTGTTTTTATGACAATCAAGAAGATATGTTAGATTGGAAGTTGATGGTAGCTTACTTGATTTTCTGGGCCGAGCGTCCATCTTCTAGGATGGCGGCATTTATTCCACAGCGTTCGTGAAAGTGCAATCTATCGTCATGAACAACTGGTTTCGGCGCTGAGAAAGAAATCAACGTAAATAACACAAAAAATATCAGGGAACGATAGAGTGAGTCTATGATCGATTTCTGTAATTTTTCTTTTCCTCTTTTTCACTTTCATAGAAAATTGGATCTAAACCTCGGAAGCTCATAACTAAAATCGCGAAATATGATTCACCCTATTTCCTTTCTTATGAAGCGATCTAGGGTCCTTGTATTTCTCAACTCAAATTTTTACCCTCATAAATGTGATTTAAAAAGATTGATATGTAATAAAAAGCTCTGTTATATTGCTATGAATAAAAAAATATAACCACTTGATAGCAATCGTGTAAAAATTAAAAAAAAATCACAAAGTAGCAAAAGTTAGTATTCACCATGCGTAACCCCTTGGATATAGATGGATCTCTTGCTGTCACACTCAAATACCGTGTGGGTGAGATCAATGTCCATTGGACCCGAAGGATGGCCGGATTCTGCCAGAGCCGTGAAGGTTTCCTCCCACTCATTGCTATGATTTCTTCTGCTACTCACCGATAGTTTAAAAGTGCGGCTGTTGGTGGTGGTTTTCCCGCAAACATGCTCTGGCGACTTGGAAAGCACACCTTCATACATGCAGAATGTAACCAGAAGTGGAAGCCAAAAGATACGCATGTTGTGCGGATTTAAAAAAGTTTTCCTTTAAGGATACACTTGGAGAAGGCAAACCTTTTGTATAATTGCACGAACTGTCGCTTTTCATAAGAGGTTTGCCTATATGTGACGAACCAGGCTGAGGCGTCATGACGTATTGATCACGTGTGGATGGGGAGAGAATCATAGCGACCAATCTCCAGGTTTCTTTTACCAGGAAAACGTTATTCGACGCATAATATGAACAGGGCATTTAATGTGGTCTTAAGGTCATACGAGGCCATCTCAATTTCTAAGATAATCAAATTAGCTGAGGGTTGAACCTGGAGTTTATTCCATATGAACAAATCGCTATATTTCGATGAAATATTATTATTGGATGGAACATCATCGTTATAAATAGAATCAAAGCTGATCGATGCGATTGATGGATGAATCCTGAATCCCAGTTCATTTGCTCATTGATTGTAGAAGAGAGAGAAAAGGAACTCGGCGGTCAATGAACTAAGAGACAAAGGTTGAAGAACTGGGACCGCTAAACGATTATCCGTTTCCCGGGAATCGCCCTTAGACAGTCGCCGCGTTCGGCGCTTGGAGAACCTTTGTCTCTTAGTTCATTGATTGTAGCTAAAAATGTGTTAGTTTAAACTAAGGCTTCTTATAGATGAAACTGTGCATTTCACATCGTATGCACCGTGCACTGTGGTCAACATTGGCTACTTAGGGAAGAGTAGGGTAATATAGGACCATTGAGATAAATGCTATTATGTATTTGTGTAATTTGTATTACATATATATTCATGGTAGAAACGCCGATCGAAAGACGCTTGTAGATCTCTTTGGACGAGTGAGACGATGAAGATAATAAATTGTTGACCATTTAAATTGTTTATAACTTTTTAAATTAATCTCCACGCGGTCAGTTTTTTCCTGGACCCCCTCCTGCTGAGAGGATCGAGTACTGATGAGCTCCGAACACAAGAAGAGGATACGAATTAGGACGGAGACCCTTCGAAATACTTCTTGAAAAATACTAACGGTAAAACCCCCAGAACCTTACCAGTAACCATACTCATTACTTTAATTGTATACCTGTAACGTATAGCGTCATTGGCCGATGAAAAAATAAAGGAAGACTTAAGAAAATAATGCTATGCAAGACACCAATGTTTTCCTAATTTCTAATAAACTTTGCTTTTATTCTTTTGAATCTATGCTTTATTCTTAACTGCTAAGCAAATTGTTAGGACTCATCTTTGATTAATGGCATTAGCTGATGATAAAAAAATTTGAGACATAATCATAGAATAACTGCTTCTGCTCAGTGTTAAATGTTCTAGCAAAAACTTTCGTATTTCCCAATATTAGACTCATTTATATTTCTCCGTCTGAAAATTTATTGATGAGGTCGACTAGAGTACTTTTCGGGACTGAAAAACACTGACTTGCCTCTCTAATTGACATATCTTTCGGTCTAACTTTTCCAATGTCATTTTCATATTCTTCTTTTGCCCAAAATACCTTCTCAATCCCTTTCCTTCACCACTTTGCTCGAAAAACAAAAAAATCGTCAAAGTTCGATTTTATGTACGCAAAATTATTTTCCGATATAACCCTACTGCTAGGATACGGACATTTGGCTGAATATAATCCAGCTTTAAAGAGTAAAATGCACAAATAAAGATTTATTTTTGTCACTAATGCATACAGAAAGCGTGATTCTACTCAAGTTCAAGTAGAATACAGCACTCAAAACATATCTACGTGTACAAAAAGACGCTCTCCAAACAGAAAAAGTATCCTACTTTCACACGCCGGAACAATGAGATCCAACAGAGTACGTCTGTTTTCTACTAGATTTTTGTAACAGTCAGTGGCGCGACAGGGTCTTCTGTACATGCAAAAGTTCCCAAATACCATTTTTCCGTTATAATCTGCCGTCCGACATACCCCGACTCTCCCCTGCATATCTCAGGAAGCCAGGTTTCGATATCGTCTCCTTCATGCCTCAATAATATCTATGATTCTATAATTATGTTCCGTAAGAGCTGATGAAATTAACTGCATCAGCGTTCATATAACTGAGAAAAATCAAAATCTGTTGAATTTTTATGATTTGCATGCATATTCCTAAAAATAATAATAGATATTTCTAGTCATCTGTTCGGCGATTCTACGGAGCCACACATAATTGACTCTGCGCGTACTTTATGTTATGCAAAGAAAAACGATACAGCTTACTTGTATAGATAATTTTTTCAGCAGTTTCAAAGCAGGCACATTTACTTAATCTTTTTCATTCATAGTTTCAGTGAAAGACTTTTTGGCTGCCGAGTATGTGAATCAGATTGCTTTTTTCATTTATTTCATTCGTACATAATATAGAAATCTATTTCCGGCTATATATTTGCGCTACCAAAGTGAATGCAAGTTCAAATAATTCGTTTCAAGGATTTTAATCCATTAATTTTGATGCATTAAATGTCAAAAATCACGATGAAAAGCAATGCAAGGAGTCATAGAAGTAGAAGAAATGAATGATTACATTCAGCTAATTGTATTGGCCCTGAATTAACTCTGAATAAACCTTTCGTTGCGGGATTTTTGCTCCTATTTTCTTAATTGATAGCCAAACCTAACCTATCAAGATAATAACGTTAAGCAATTATCCATCTATGAAGCCACATATATGCAGTATTCAAATTAGAACATTAATTAAACGCGATTATTTAAGAGGAAATTATTAAATTATTTCTCCATCGCCTTATTATGCAACGTTAATCGAGCAAGCCTGTTTATTTATGTCCCCTTATGTCTTGAAACGTTCAAAAAGTATAAACTAGATACTTGAGAATATGTTTTCAATCTCTAAAACTGCGACACAAATTCTACCGCATGCATGTCTTTCTTACGATATTACTTTAAAAGGAAAGAGATTATATCATATCAAACTGTCAAGCAGCGGTGAGTATGGTTAACATAATGGTTAGAGAAAATATCTATACTTCACCAATATGAACCAAGAGATTTACTCCCAAGTCGTGAAATCACAATGGTGAAGTCGTTGGAATCATTAGAAATAACTAGAATAAACCAAATAGAAAATTGTGTAGCGGTAACATTCGCTACCTAGTTCTACCCTTCTCTCGCACAACCATTTAACATACGACCTTCCACGATAACACTCGATTATATACACCCCAATCTTCTACCCGACGAGAAAAACAACTCAAAGCTTTCTCCAAACCTCCCTTTCAATGAATTGAAAGTCAAATTCGCGTAACAGGAACAGTAAATCCTAAAAATGGACAAACAATGAGTGGCACAATTGTGAGCAATCCGTCATTAATGAAAGAACAAGAGATAGGTCAATGCTTATGAGAGATAATTCAGAGAGTAATCATTAATCAATATTTTTAACAACTATATATAAATGCATAACCAGCATTTTAAATTTTGGGGTAAATGATTAAAGATTCTGCGAATAAAGGAGAGTTTCGGAAAGATCACACTATCATCCTACTACATGGCTTAAGTATAACTAGAACTGCATGTACGTTTCTTATTAGAAAAAAACGACAATACGACAGGAAATGTAACCTTTAATCCCGAAAGAGCGAAGTTAAGTACATCATAAAACGAGCCATTTTCCAATATCTTACTCGGGGGTCACAGCGGCGGTCACATGCCAGCTGGTTTTCCTTATTATTGACAGTCTGACGTTTTATTATACGCTAGAAATATTAACAGCTTCAGAAATACTACAAGAAATTGAAAATGCAAAATTAGTAGCTCTATCCTGAGACCCAAGGAAAAATATATGCTCTCGTTATACTTTGTCCAGCTTCTGGGCGATGAGGTGAACATACTTCTTTGCTTCTGGCATTCGGACGGACATTTTTCGTGTATCAGGCCAATATTGATCCCCTGTGTTGCTTTAATGCGTTAAAATCAACGTAAATGACATGCATGGTCGTATGAAGAATTTATTCAAAGGTGTTCACAGTTCAAGTCTTGGCTCAAAAACATTTCCGGCCGGCTTTTTTCCTTTCTAGCATACTGTGCGGAGGTTCAGTTTTGTGTTCTCTCATTATTTTTAATTTCAAAGGCGGTTGAGAGAGGAGGGAAGATGTTAATAGAGTTTGGATAGCTGCATTTTTCTTTCCATTGCCAATCCAACATTATTTTGTCCTCTTCCATAATATGATTTACAGCGGGAAATTTTGTAAATTCATCAGAAATATTGCAACAAATTTATAAGCAGGAAATTATTTTTTTTTCTGCCCTAAACCTCATAAAAATTCCTGGAACTTAAATTTACGCGAATGTTTTTTTTTTACTAAAAATGTAAATATCCGGATGATTGATCTTAACGTAAAATTTATTTTCCGCAAGTTCCCTTTCATAAAATTTCAGTTTTCTGCGTGATATTGAAATTCAGTCAAAAAATCCTAATCGCAAATTTTCACATTCATAGATAAGGAAAGGAAACCCGAAAGTTGCAATGAAAAGAAAAGGAAGTACGATGAACCATGTTTCCAATACGAGAGATTATTCGCATTTGATTATTTAGATTCCATACTTTTATAGACAAACATAAAATTTAAAATGCTAGGGGGCGCCGTGCTGACTGTTTCATTTTTACTTTTAAAATAAAAAAATCTGGCCGAGAATATTTCCGTCACTAAAGACGAGAACCCATAATAAAATGGTATAAAAAAAAACTCACTATCGTCACACTCCTATCTGAATACTGAAAAATATTTCGAATCTTCGAAAACGACGTATTAGAGTTCAGCTGGCCGTATGAATGAGAAATTAAAATTTAATCAGATTATGTATGGTTTCCGACGATTACCGCGTCTCAACTGTGGGGTCATGGATGTGATTCTTAACGAAGGTAGTCAACGCGACTAAAAGCACCGCAAATGTTCAGCAAAACCTGAGGATCCTACTGGCATATTTCCTGTTTTAGGGCCTTCGTCATTATTCTCCTTGCTATCGCCGAAGAATATGCATTTCTTTCTTGTGTGTAAAAGTGACTTCGGTCCCAGTAATTTCAGTTCGGAATGTAAGCGATTCCTTCACACCCTCAACGGAAATTCAACGCTCAAAGTTCAGATTTACTGACATCTACGAAATTAAAACACAGGAACAGTTTCTTCGAAGTTTCCTTCTTCGAAGAGACTCAACAGGAAATGGAATGAATAAATCAATCGTGGTGTTACTAAATCTTCTTTAAAGAAGATTAAGGCAATTGGAGAGGCCTAGGTTATGATAGAGAAGACAAAGGTGTTCAATGACACAAACAAAGACAAATATTAAAGCATTGCCTCGAGCGCTTTTCACACCACGTGAATGTCACTCTTAAAAATTAGTGATCAGGGACAGTGTAGAAAGTACATACAACCTTCTCTAGGAGGAATTTTGGTCTCACACAGGATTTTATTCAAGTTTTAATTGAAATCAGTTAAGTAAGCAAGCAAATACTAGGTTTTAACTTGGTATTCTGCCATGCTAATGAAGGATTACAATGAATTCCTTAAAAGCTGCACTCAGACTCAGAAACTCTTTGCTCAGAAACTCTTGCAACTCAGACTCTTGAAAAGGCTTTAAAATCAGGAAAATACATGGCAGAAAGATTGAACATAAAGTGTGAGATTGTAAAACCTGATGCAGGCAAGTTAGTGATTTTAATAGCAAATTATTGCAAGAGGAGAGAATTTTAAAATGTACGATCTCAACCTTCTCAACAGAAAGGATACGAACGATATAATATTAAAAAATGTTATAATGTCCCTGACAGAAAATTTCATACAAATTGAAGAGTTTCGTTATACTCGGGGATTTCTAATAACATTTAAAATGATTTAATAATAAAACTCTGCTAGAAACTTGAAGTAAAACTTAAGAGATAAAGACGAGTGCGATGTAAATGGAGGAATGGTTCCAAGAAATTGAGGAATTGGTGATGATGTTGCCTGAAAATGTACCAGGCTATTGTTTGAGCATCCTGAGGTTAGTCAATTCAAATAGAATGCAAGATACCTGCTGAAACAGGTACGAATAACTTCGCGAATTCGCGAATGCAGACTCTGACTGTGGTTAGCGGTAAACAACACAAAAAAGTTTCAGGAAACTGAAATTAATTTGGAAGAAGGAAAAAATACAATCACTTTGAAAAGTTCTACTGAATTATTTCAATTATACATGCAACATGTTTCGTCTCTCTGAGACAAAGCATGTTCCATGTACAATTAAAATAATTCAGTAGAACATTATAAAGTGATTGTATTTTTCCTGTAATGGAGTTGTACAAAGTTACGGCTAACTCAATTAATTGCATTGAAATTATTTTTTTTTTAATATCTAAGACCTACTGTGTCGCACTCAATATGGAACTCTTTGAGTGTTTTAAAGATGGAAAATTACATCCTTACTCAATTGAATCTGATAGCATTAATCAACAAATTTGCTCAATTAAATTTAATCTGGAAAGAAAATAGAATAAATAAATGTATTTTGTTTCGGTTTGGCAGTTAGATTTTTGGCTTTGAGTGATTCAAAACACGTATTTCTGGGTAAACTGCATATTTTATTACATTTGAACATTTGTGTCTTGTGTGAGTTATCTTGTATTTAGTATAATATATTTTGGGACTGAATGTATGAGGCAAACAATAATTGATGCAATCCCAATTGCAAATAATGTGTTTGGTATATTATATATTTTGAACGCGGTTCAAATTATTGATATAGTTTGGGGGCCTTAAAATTATTTATTAGGAAAGTGCTCTTTTATTTTGGGGGGCGCATCAAAATATTTTCGCACAGGACGCCAAAATGTCCTGGTTACTGTAATTACAGAAATGATAAGGGGATTATTCGAAGAAATATCATTGCTTCAATAAATTACAATGGATACCAAAGGAAAATCTCTTGAAAATAGTCTTTTGAAGAATTCACATTTTTAAGGTATCCATCGGAAGGGGATCCTGCAAAACTCCCTGTCTAGGGCACCAATGCACCAAGGGCCGGTCCTAGATGAACAAGTTTCATTGAGTGTCATTTGCGTCACTGAGTTATGGAGATCATCGCAAGGTCAGAAAGACGGTTAAAAGATCCATTAAAAGGAACAACGTTAAAGTCCATATAACAGCGACACATTAAAATCCAATATTGAGTCATATGAAGTGTGTTCGGATGATCTCCTTTTTATTTCCGTTGGAATATTTATAGAGCGGAAGAAACTGAATTGGGGTTCCAATTTCATCAAAATGTCCATTTTAGCTGTTGAAATAGTCAGCCTGCTTTTTTACCTTCATCATGCTGCCTCCGAAGGTCTTTTGGATGCTGCGTTACCCCAGAAGATCGAAAACGGACGTATATTGCATATGTCAATTCATGGAGAGAAAAACCAAAGCGGTAATTGGGTGGACACCTTCATCGCCAAGGCAGAGTTCAGCAATTTTTCTCACGAGATTAAACTGGATTTATTACACTCTACGTTCGACGTTGACGGCAAGCGTATCATCTACATAAAAGGAGTCTCTAACGGTACGAAAACGTTTCTTTTATATCAAGTGAAAAACTACGTCGATAAAAAATTTAATTATTATTCTTGTACGAAAATATATTATTTAAATGTGAAATCCTTTGGGCATTCACTTAGATGTGTGAAACTTCCATGATAATTATTTTCCTTGGCAGAGGATCCTCAGAAAACCACTCCAAAGAAGATACACTTTCATAAGAGAAGCGGGAAAAACATAGCGGTCGTGGATGGAGGAAATAGTGTGCAGAAAATAAAGTAAGACCCTTCCTTGTTTAGCATGCTTTAAATGAAGATGAATGATATATATGTCAAACAATAGCCATCACAATTTCCACTCGAAAACTTTCTCTCTATCTTGAAAAAATTCATTGTGAACCTAGAAAGAAATTCGCGGTCTCTACCTTACGAAAGTTCTTTTGCTAACTCTCTAGTTAGAGATGTCTAATTTTTTTGAGAAGGATAATTAGATATCGCGAAATAAATAAGAAATACAACAGAACAATTTCCATCCTGCGGTCGGAGTGATTTTAGAGGGAAATTTTCTCTTTAAGTCTTGCCTCAGGCAGAAAATTAGATAGAAATTCGCTATGCGGTGTTTTCTCTGGTCGCAAACTGAATTTTTAAAATCGATTAAATTGAAGTAAAACGTCGATTTTATCAGAGTGCAGTTATTTCTTGAGCGTCTTGTAGAGATCGTGCTCTGGGACAGTCTCTAACCACTACCATCGAACGATTCTTACTCTATTCCTTTTTGTATACCTGTTAACAATTAGATTTTTAGTAGAATACCAAATTTAAAAAAATATGAGACTCTGGATGCTATCGTGACCCTTCAACACTTCTTATCGGCAAAATCGGGTATTGATATTCCTGTGATCGATCTTTTCGGAGTGTGCCGACATAGCTACGGAGTCCACGGCGTTGAAACAAACTATGACGGATGATTTATTCCACTGAATTTTCATTTGATGCGTAAAATACAACTTCTATTTAATAATAGTAACAAAAAGATGCGGAAGCTATAAAAAAAAGTTCCTCCTTTGTTGCTTCACGGCGGTAGCCAGGATTTGTCTATGTGGATGGTTCAGAGGGATTAAGAGAACGCAAAATTGTCTATAATTCAGGGTCCGGAAAAAAATTCAGTGAAAGTTATATTGGATATAGCGGTTACCATCTAATATAGTTAAAATGTATAAGAAAAAATAAAGTGCATGCTTCCTCGTGTATGCATGCAGCCGCCGCTTACAATGTCCAAGGTGCTATTAACAGAAGGTTGTGGGGCAAAAGAGTTTGAGATAGAAGAATAAGTTTTCTTTGCTTCTGATTCCTTCCTTTCCATTCTAATTCGGCTATCAATTTATTTATTTATTATAAAAAACCTTTATTCTGTATTACGTGTTCCGAGTGACAATCTTACAGTTAGCCGCAGCAAATGCGTGGAATTCGCTCCAGATGAAGAGATCCAGATTACAGAGAGAATCTTTGTGAAAAATTCGTTGGTTTAGAACTTTTTGATAAGTAGATGGCATTATGATTTCAGTGAACAACGGGCGCGATCTCTGAGAGGTATCGACAAAACGTTAGAAGGAGTTCATCGTTAAAACAGATAGTGACTCCTGGTCGTTCTTCCGCTGAGTATTTGAGAAGTTAGGTAGTAAAGTAGATTAGGTATGAATGTTGGTGTTAATACACCATACGCACCTGGTGACTCGTATATATTTGCATGAATCTAAAACTTCGGATACTGAGACCCCAATGGCTCAGACACATTGTACTTCTATAATCAGATTCCACTGTATAAGCCATTATATATTATAGAGAAGAGGGATTCCAAATATACTATATATTCCAAATATACTACTATATTCCAAATATACTATATATAGTTTAAATGTGGACACATTTAAACTATATATAGTATCATTTGGCTCTGTAAAAGGAATTACTCTGGAAGATTTGAATTTCGTTCTCTAATGACATGTACTGAACTGTATCATTCCGCAGGTGCCTTTTTAGAAAAATTCATATTTTTTGGTGGAAATTGTAATGGTTATCGGTCGAAATATACTTCAGGTGGTTCCACGTAGTTAAGTTTTATTGAGTACATATAAGGACTTGAATTTTAATGAAAACTAATGAAATAATATGATTTTGATACTTGAATCCACTGCAGCGTTGATGATCCAAATAACTCCGTAATTTTTACCGCGAAACCCTTAATGGATAACGAAGTGTTTGAGCTGAGATTGGATAAAAGGAATCCAAAATTCACTGCTTGTTTGGGTATTGGCATAACCACTGGCAATCCAGATGACATAAAGATACTTCCGGAAATGCACAGAGCGTAAGTATCCTGATTATAATCGATTTATTTTGAAAACTACAGTTATATTTTTATTCTTCGAATCTCCAATCTCAATATCCGAATTAAAATCGTTTTCAGACCGGGGGTTTACATGTACCATCACACCAACATCTACAGCAATGATAAAGCCTTCTTAGTGAATTATGGGAAGAATCTGGACGGGACTCAAGTAAGCATTTATACATAATCACTGTTATAATGAATAAATGGAACTTGAAGAATACAAAATGTTCCCCGTTTGTGGGAGCCAAGGGGTCGTCCTTGAAAGATGTCACAGGATTTTTGAGATATCTGAATCCAGCCCTCTGTCACAAAGTGTCCCTTGGATCTGTACACAATCCCGGACCAATCCTAGATTGTGACGACATTTAAGGACGATTCCCAGTCATTGCAGAGCATGGTTTCCCGATTCTTACAAATCTTTTTTCATACTAGCTGACTTCATTAGCGTATTTCAATTGACTCGTCTACAGGTCGGTGACACCGTTGGCGTTATGAGAAGCGAATTTGGAGTTATTCATTTCTTCGTGAATGGGGTTGATCAAGGACCAGCGGTTTCCAGTATTTTCTCACCAGTTCACGGCGTCTTTGAACTTTGGAACAGTGCGGTCAAAGCGACCGTTGTTGAGAAAACGCGGAATGTTTCCTAAGATACTTGTTCTAACTTCATTCATATATGTATATTAGAGAGATTTGCTGATTATAACATTCAGCGAACATTATAAATATTCTGATACAACGAAATAAAAATACCTCACATGTCGAGATAATTATTTTAATGATAATAAAACTGTTCTACGAAATATTTACTCCTAATTAAATTAATAGATAGATGCTTACACAGGTAAGAATGGTGTAGAATGTTAATTACGTCATCTCCAGTAAAATAATATGACGCATAATTCTTTCGGGTCTTTACTTAATTAGTCTACCTTAATCGTAGATAAGGATCAACCAAAATATTTCTCGCTCAGAATTTCATTGTGCATGAAGGCAAATTGGATGGGGCATACCATGAGACACGACAATTTAATGTGCAAGATCATGAAAGGAGAAATAAAGGAAAGTATGGATGGGGTAGAAGAAGAATGGGAATGCTCTCCGATTTGAAGGGACGAAGGAGCTACAAGGAATTGAAGAAGCAGGTGTAGAATAGAGGTTGGGAACGTTCATCTGCAACCTGTCCCAGGACAGATTCACTTTGATGATCCTTACAAACGCATTTCAAGAAGGCAATACTCCCCTTGCCTCGAATTCTTCAACTGAACTGAACGGCGAATATGTAAACGCGGTCGTGAACGTATGATATATTTTAGAAAATAAAGTTAAAAAAGCCCTAATCGTTGATATTGTAAGCGAACTACCTTCGGTAGTAGTTTAATATTGAGTAAATAATGAGGTCACAGCTGTATACCTTTTCTTTTAAATTCCACTATATGAACGAATGTTAATGTAAAATATGATAATAATGTTTTTATAGAAAGATATGCAAAGAAAAGCTTCCATCAGGGCTGAGTAACCTTACATCATCGGAAGGCTGCATTATCCATTAGTACACAATTTAAAAACCATTAGACCGCATGTGAAATCATTAGGCAGCACTTGAGAGGCATTTTGCATACATGCGAACAGTCCAAGGTCAGAATTTTACCACAGAAAACGGATTTCTTCGCTAAACGAACTGTAAGAGAACATGTTCTACTTAATACTCATAAATCTAATCTCGTAGCATCATTCAGCAAGACCGTGAAACAATAATCAGGAGCTGATTTGCAATAAAGCGCATTAAGTACTAGCAGAGATGCATGAACCGCAAAAAAAATCTCTCATTGCTATGAAGGGGATTATCCTAACAATCCCTGAGTTTTAAATGTCAATCCCCATGTTGTTCCAATTAAATTTTCTAAGGATTGGATTTATTCATATTTTTTTAACACATTTATTTTTCGATAATTACAACACTGCGTTAATTTTCAATGGGGGACGCTCCGGTCGTATCTCTCCTTGATCTGGACCTCCAATGATGTCAGTTCAGCCCCTCATTATAACAAAAGTACAGTCTTAAGTAAATGAAGAAAGGACAGCAGGTTCCCCATCTCTGGCCTGGAGCGATGTGAGATACCAGGTAATTTGACTCGATCCCCAAAAGCTTTCAATAATTTTTGTCAAGATGCATTTCGGATGGATTTGAGCAAATGTGAGATGCATTCCTCTACTTAGTATTTAGACAATAAACTGGCTAATTCAACAAAAATATTTTATGCTTTAAAAAACAATGCTAAGATTTACAAATTTTCTTAGAAAATCCATTCTAATGATGAAAAGTGAATGTAAACAAAGGTAGTATATGTTTTAGAATAAACGAATTAATCTGAAAACATCGTAACTCGAAAACTGAAGGCCTGGTTTATGAATCAGTGAAAATTTATTTCTTGAAACAGCAACTTGAAATAACTGTTGTTTTTATGGTATCAATAACTAGTTAGAAGACAGCAATCTCCAAGCTTAAATTCGACGAGGAAACATTTCCAATCTATGCATATAATGTACTGCAATATACATTTTTAATTATGCTGTAACTGAAGGAAAACGTTTGCTCACATTTAACTTCTAGACTAAAGTGAATGAAGTATTCAGCCCTAAGGCTGAACTTTAAACCTTCCACTACTATCAACGTTCAAAGCCAGAGAGAGAACAAGACTTGTTATAGACCAGACGAGGAGTGAGGTAGTTTTCCCATGCTTTCCTCGCTGAGCCAAATTGCTAGGAGAGAAAAATTTCAATTAGTGCACCATTACCCCATGAATCACTGTTTTCGGAGAATTCAACTGAGTGACCGAAATGAATGTATTTCATTCCGTATCACTCATAGCACTACCTTTCATATTGTCATATTTCAGAGACAAATTAAAATTTATCTGTTCATCAAGATATAGTAACATGACCTGGTAGAGCTATAATAGTAGTTAAAATTATGAAGCAATGTATTTTAGTATAAAAAGCATACAAATTAAAATATTCAGAAGTTGAGGTTAGGGGTGTTTGTTAGAGATTAAACAAGTCACTTTTCACTGCGAATTCTTTAATTTTTATTAGCATAGCATTCCTCATCTGTACACCATTCGGAAAATAGACACAAAAAATAGGCATAACCTGTACAGCATCTCTGTTAAAAAACAGTAGATCAACAAATACTAACAAAAATGTGATTAGCCTTCAAACGGACAACAAACCCAACTCATAAGATTAAAAACTTTCAAGAGTTGGGTATTGTTGTCTAGCTACAGTTACTGCAGCCAATGACCTCTAAGGAAAACTTTGAGCAGAAGCTGCTTTCAACAGAAGAATAATTGCTAGCATGTGGCAGTTTACAATAATGTGAGAAAAGTAAAATAAAATAGAAAAACGAACAATGTGACTTGGTAACCTTTCACAAGAGTGAATTAGATTGATAACATGATATTATCATTATTACATAGATACCATTTACATACTTCATGTACTGTAGATTATATACAATACCAACAAGTATATTTTTAACAATATGCTTTTATGTATAAGATAATGAAGATCACGTCTCTGTGGACATCTGCTAGCATCCATTTCAGGGAAGAGGGTAAAAACGGAAAGTCAAGGACAAAAACCATAATCAGTGAAGAGGGGGGAGGGGCTGATTCTATAGCCTTCCACCTTTATTTTGATGAACATCAACAGAGTATTCGATGAACAAGTAGTTCCTCCTACATTGCAAAATGCCCTCTATTCCAGTGTATGCATGTGTGTATATGAATGTATGTAAAAACACATACAAACAAAAACATACACTAAAGTGAAAGCTACAAGTTCATCCTACAAACCAAAGTACCGATTACTGAGACTGACAATACTCATTTCTTCGCCCCATCAAAACGTTGTGCCATAAATTACAAAAGGCACCTTTCATTTGAGGACATGGGAATAGAATGAGTCTCCAAGAGACCCAATGAACAGGGAAATAAGTCTGTTTTTTTTTACCAAGTAAGTGAGCCTCTTTCACGCTTCTCTCTTTAGGAACTGTGCCATTTGGCCAACTGCAAAGCTCAAAGTCTTGGCATGAAATGTCATTTAAAAACCAAAAACAAACTCTTCCTGCAGCTTTTCTACCTTTTCAACAACTTTTTCATTTTGTCTAGACTCCAAAATGCTTCAACAATTACCGACTGTATTAAAATCGCGAGTCAACACTTTAATAGTTTCATGATGGGTTGCTGAGTAGAGATCATGTTAACGTAAAGAATGAGATAAGGAGATCAGCTTAACAAGTCTCAATCAACAGTATTAGACCTCCATTAAACAAGAGGCTCCAAAACTTGGCACTATTGGGCAGAGATGAACACAGGATGAATATCCTGCAACAAAGCAGTCAGGGCAGTGTAACAGTAACCAGGAGGCATCTCTCAATTGAACAAGAGTTCACAGGTAAATCAGGAAGATGGAGTCAACTATGAACAGCTCCAATTCATCAGCATCCTCTTGTACAAGGACAAGGAGAAATACAAACAATGCAAAACTGTGAACCACGTTAAGAATTTATGATTCCAAGGCCACTTGGCATTATGGCTGAATGATATTCCCTCTTATTTTTCAACCTACAACACAGAGGTTACGAAACTCCAACAATCAACTTTAACTTGTCAATCCTCATGATATCAGAGGTGAGCTTTGAGGTTCTTCAAAAGGATAATATTATGGTGTCTTTTAGTCATGGTGGAACTCCTCTCATACCTGAAGGATGCATTACCATGAATTTACAGTACACATACACTTAATAATAAATTATCAAGAGCTACAAATCAATTAATTGGAATATCAAAGGTTATATAAATTGTTAGATGGGACCAGTACAATGTGAGCCTCCAATCTGGTTATATATCAAAGTGACTGAGCAAATAAGCAGTTAAGGGTAGAGGTTAACCTCTGGAAGTAAATGACTTACTCACGAGACGGATATCATTGCCCATGCGTTCAACAAATTTCTCAACAAAGCTTGGGTAATTCCCCTTAAACGGCAAAATGCCCTACCATAACTGCCGGGCTAAGCTCAAAACTTTTTCTTGTGATTTATTAGACTCGGCAGGGAGGCAATAACGATCTATTTGGCACCAGATTTGGAGGCTCTAGGAGGTCTTTGACTATGCCGTTGGGGCTTTCTTTTGGGAATCCGTCTCGTGGCGCTTCCTCAGTGCCTCACTCTGTTCTTCACAGATGGAGCAATGCTCTTGGAGAAGTCAATCTCTGCATAATTAAGAGGTTGCTCAGTCTGAGAACTTCCGCCATTTCCTGCAGTGCTAGGTGATTCTGCTCCTGATCTACCAGCAAACACTCTTGGGCTGCGTCTTCCACATCTTCCTCCATCTTCAGTGTCAGCATTGGAGGGTGGAGCAAGATCTAGTGAAGCATAGTTTATTTCTCCAGGAGATGGAGGAGCAGTTGGATGCATAGTGGGTGGAGGAGATGATGTGCTTATTGATCTCATTGTTGCTGGACCAAGGAGGACACTGCTTGCTACGCTAGCTAAGGACGAAGATGAAGATGCTGACGATGATGACGCCGAAAACACTTGAGTAGGTATGCTCTCTCCCACTAATAATCCTGTCCCAACCTTGTCACCACTTCGTCTCCGACAAGTTGCAGCTCCATGAGTTGGTAAGAGTTTTTCATAGGCACCATCCGGATCTGGAACAGCTGAGGGAGAGGACAGCTGCCTTCTCAATGGACCCAAGCTAGAAGCAAGACCCATGTTGGTTGTTCTTTCCCCCAAGCTATTATTGTGCTGCCATTTCCGCTGCTGCCTACCACCTGGAACTAATAGCTTTTCATATGAGCCACTATCATCCTCACCATCACGTAAGCCTGCATGAGCCAATCCGCTACCCTGGCGGTTTAATTTACATCCATGTTGAGTATCCTTATTTTTTTCTAAATCACTACTTCTTCTTCGTGTTCTGGTTCCGCGAACCTCAGATCCATCACTGCCTCTTCCACGACCTAGAGCTCTTTCCTCACTTCCTCTCCTTGGTAAGTGACCTCCTTCAGCCTTGTCTGCACTGTTACGCCGGCATACCTCTCTGGTGTTACTTCCACCCCTGCCACGCTTGGAGTCAGTACGATGGGCAGTGCGTGATGAAGCTCCACCAACTTCAGTCAAGCTAGAGTCAGCAGATTTCTCTGACAATGATGTATCCACTGATTCATTATTAAGTGAATGGGAATTATCAATTTTAGATGCATTTGGACAGCATTCAGAATTGAGGTCTTTTGAATTATCACCATTTGATGTAATGCAGTCAGATTTCTCTCTCTGCACTTTGTTTTCCTCTTCAGTTTCCAAGCTTGAAGAGGAAAGATTATTCAATTGTGCTTTTTGTTGATTAATGTTGGACTTATGAGGAGATGGATGGTATTCTGGCTGAGGTTTCTCAGAATTTTCATGACTAATTTGACTATCTTTGCATCCCTCATCCATTTTAGCCTCAGTATTGATGATAGACGAAGTAACAGTTGTTAATGAAACAGGTGCAACAGAATTATGAGAAGATGTCACCTGGGGATCTGATGAGACTTTTAGTGAGTTGTCTGAAGAAGCACCCTGTGCCGTAGTTTCTGTCGTCTGATTTTCTGTTGTTGAAGATGCATCAAGTGATGATGCTCTTGACATTCCTGAAGCACTTTCTGAAGCTGAGGTGGCACCTGGAGCTGATATCGTTGTTGATGCACTACTC
The DNA here is from genome assembly GCA_036926295.1 of Pachydiplax longipennis. Lineage (NCBI taxonomy): Eukaryota > Metazoa > Arthropoda > Insecta > Odonata > Libellulidae > Pachydiplax > Pachydiplax longipennis. Next base: position 35,869,626 of record JAVFKF010000009.1, on the reverse strand, counting down.
CCTTTCAGAGCCAAAATAGGATTTTGGGCACAGGAGGGAGTAGTTGTACAGGATGCTGACCCAGCTGTGGTATTTCGAGATGAACCGGCCACTACAGAAGCAAATGAAGAAACCAAGGGTGAAGAAGATGCTGAGACAATAACAGAGGCAGAGGAATAAGTAACTGAGGCCGTAGAGGATGTAACAGAGGACACGGTGGTGACAGTTGTCTCCTGACAAGATGGCTCCTTGGTAACAGCACATGATAACTCTGGCACATCAGCAGACATAGCTACCTTTAAATTATTCACCAACGCAGATGTTGTTGTAGAATCATTGGTTACTGTAGGGGTCAAAACTGAGCAGTTTGCAACAGTTGGAGTAGATGATTTTTCTTTTAATGGCACCATTGTGGCAGTGGTTGCTTGGAGGGATTGAGATGATGTAGTTGAACTTGATGAATTATGCGAAATCTTCGGATCATAAGTAACTATTGAACTATGAGGTTTGTATGAGGGAGGGAGGGAAGTGACAGACGTTGATAAAAGAGGTGACTGAGCTGATGATGTACTTGCAACAATTGTTGTGAGAGACTGTGAAAGTGAGGATGTTGATGAGGTAACTGAGGTGGTGGTAGTGGTTGTGGCAGTGACTGTTACGGTGGTAGATGGAGTAGGTATCCCTGTTGAGTAGCGCCTTAAGGGAGACTGGGATGTTAAAGAAATACTCCCTTTATACCCTTGATGAGTTTTAGTTGATGAGGAACTTTTGTTGGACTTGGAGCCAAGGTCCATCAGAACATAGTCGTCAGTCTTCCCTCCGTTTGAAGTGTTGGAATTGGTTGTAGGACCAGTCGAACTACTTTTATTGGCACTTGGAGCGTCATCTTTTCTCATCTCGATCCCCTTCCTAGGCCAGGTATAAGATGCAGGAGGAGGGGGAATCTTGGAGGAGGAGGTAGACATGGAAGAGAACTGCGGATGAAATCCAAAACCTGTATGGCTGGGAACATATGCACCAACATTGGGAATCAGTTTTGGAGCAGATACTGCAGCTCCTCCACCAGGTTTTTGCCCACTCTTCTCCACAATAACACCAGGTTTCTGAGATAAGTCTATTTCAACATAATCATCTGCATGATTAGGTTTAAAAGTGGTCTGAGGTGTATCCAAACCCACCTTTATCTCTAAATAATCAGCAGATGAACTTTTCACCCTCTGTGGTGGAGCTGCTCTGGCAGAAGTGCCTGAAGATAAAGCTGGACTGGAAGATGGCAAGGCCTTCATGCAAACATAGTCTGACAGTGACTTAGGTCGAGAAGAACCAGAAAAAGAAGCAGATGGAGAGAATGAAGAGAAAAGGGAAGAGGATGAGGATGTTACCACAGGGGAGTTGTTCACTGATTGAGCCATGGCTGTAAGTTCTCCAGGACCTGAAACTACTGACTCTTTCCTCACTCGTCCTGATGGAGCCATTGGCATATAGTCATCTGAACCAATAGAAGAAGGCTTTGCACTTCCTTGCTTTGGTGGAGAGGGACAGTAATTGGCATATTCACGTGAAGTTGGGGGTGACAATGCTGAAGGGGGGGAGGCAGGAGAGTTCATATTTTCTACTAAATTAGAACTTGACTGAGTCAAAGAACATTCACTTTGACGCTTACTGTCTCTCTTAGGAGGAGAACCAGAGTTTCCTGGTCCTCCTCCAGGCACTGAATACTCACTCCTCCTGCGAATATCAGGTTTAGCTCGACTAGGCATAACACTTCCTGCTGTAGCCACAGGAGATGACGGCACATATGGATAAGATATGTGCACAGTACCACTGGTAGCATCCACTGGACATTTGGAAGCTGATTCATAATGGCCAGGAAAGGGTCTAACAGGAGATCCTGGGCTATTAAGGCTAAAAGGAAAGATGGCTGTAGGAGTATGAAGATCTCCAATTTCCTTATGACTGTTTCCTTCATCTCCTCCTTCATTTTCTTCTTCCTCCCCTCCCCGTTTCTTCCTTCCTCTACGGAGAGATGAAAACGGACTACTTACAGCTTCTGAGAATGGTCCCTTGGGAGGCGTTCCAGATGAGCTCTTCCTTGACAGCAGACCCGCAAGAGAGAAATTCGGACTTGATCCTCTTCCACTTTCTTTCCCACCCACAACACTAGTATCCTCTCTCCTCTCCTTACGAATCGCTATTGGTCTGGATGCCTCTGGTATTGGGCCCTTTGTTCTACCGGATCTTTCACCCCCTTCCATATTAACATAATCACCGGGAGCTCCCTCAGCTGATAACTTCCTAGCAGGCCACATCTCCATGTAGCCAGAGTTAGCATTGCCTGAGTCGTTGCTTCCTTCTTCCTTCTTGAAATTCATGTCCACATACTCTTCTAAGGTCACAGACGAAGAAGCAGATGAGGCTGATGAGGGTGCCTTGCCTCCCACAACTCCTGCCGAGGGTGGAGAGAGAAGGAGAGGAGGGGAGAAGGATGAAGGGGGGGCTTCCGTGATTTTCATTTCTTGGTAATTAGAGTTAGCTGTTGGAGCACCCATTGCTACATATGGTGCATCTTCTTTAGTGGCAGGTTCTTGCTTCTTCTTTGAGACCATTGACAGTCCAGTAATACCGGATGATTCTGTTGCTTCAGTTCGCTTACCACGACCAGAGAAGTCCAGCTCCATTAGGTCATGATCTACACTGTCAGCATTGATGGGTTGCTTTGGAGGGATTGAACCACTTGCCTAAGGAAAGAAAAAGAAAATCCATCAACTTCAAATGAATAAAATATTCCTAATTCACTAACAAGAAATATTACAAATCCTAATACAGAATTCTATACTATCCATATAGTGGTATATCTATACAGAATTCAGCTTAACAGTTTTTAAGAGGTAGATTCTTTCTTCAGTTCTCATTCCTTCAATTTTGAGTTAGTTTGTACACCAATTTGACCTTCCTTATATAAATGAGGACTGTGAAATCTCTTGATTACTTCTCAGATATTAAAATAATTATGTTTGATAAATTTCTAGTGAATTAATGCCTTAATATACTATAGACATTACTTATGTATTATTCAATAAAATATAATTCAATTCAACCACTTCATTCAGGATCCATTCATCTATTCCATTATATTCTTCTTCTATGCATTCTCTTAACATACTACTCTCTTCTTCATTGAAAATTAAATGCCACATATATTATTTTATCACTCAGAATTAAACTCTCTATTTCCTAATTTAGTCCAACTTATTTAACATTTCATATATTACCTATCATATCTAGCAACTTTTCCAATGATCATTTGGGCAAACACTTTGGTAAAAATTTTGATACTAAAAATTATGTAAGACTGCCAATTAACTCTGTATAATTGATAATCTAGCAGAAATTTCATGATATTTTCAATTAATAACAGAAAATAGTGAGTAAATCTTTACTTAAAGCATCTCATCTTGAACATTGCTTAAACATAAAGATAGTGAATATTTAAGATAACACTAATCCACTTACACCAACCACTGAAGAATTCTGCTTAGAAGTCACTTATTACCTGTGACTTTTAATTAGTTCTACAGCTTACTCACAGTTTTCAAGAATAAATTAACAACCTTGTATAATTGAAATTGTTTTCTTTCATTTTGTATCTCTGGAAATCCAATGTAAATAATTATTATTTATTAGGCATAAATAATAGAGCTGGGTTGGCTGATTTATCTTATATTTCGTTACAACTACTAAAATGGCAGCAAAATTTCTTGAGGCATATCATATGGGTTTTGCTGAATTATAGAGAGCATTGATTAAGAGGTCTTTCAAACTTCATAGATATTTTCAACAATTTACTGGAAAAACTTAGGCATAAACATGTAGCATTGCCCCACATGGAGTCAAAATGCCCAGTTGGGAATGTCCTCTCCAAGTCCAGTCAACCCATCTTCTATTGAGAGAAATGTGTGCTGACTTGCATAAGCAACACATAGTAACTCAGAGTGAATGGAAAGTAAAAAAATGATACAATATATCTTTTACTCATGAATGGAAAGCTCCCACAATAAAGCTCTTAATCTTCACGTATATTTCTACAATGTAAACAAACCTGTGAGTATGGTGAAGGTGTAGAACCAGGGGGAGAGCAAAGTGTTGAGGAGCCCGACCAAGAGCTTGATAATGCCTGAAGAACGGGGGCACTAGATGATTTGCTGTTTTTCTTGCTTTGAGTTGATGGTGCACCTTTTGGAGAAGATGCTCCTTTCCTCACATTTGGTGCCATAGGAGAGGGAGCAAAGACATGGATGTGATGAGAAAGCTGACGGTGAGGTGAGTGAGAAGAAGCATCTCCAACAGACCGACTGGGACCAGGGGGGCGACCACTTGCTCCTTGCCTACTTCCAACTGAGAATGCTCGAACTCTCATAGAGTCAACATTGCTCACCTCCAGCCTAGAAGCAAGTGATTAATGGATTCTCATCAAAAGGAACATGTTTAAGTATTCTGCAGTCACAAAAAGTTTGTTAAGTTATGACTCTGCTACAATGGAACTTTAGTGAGGTTTTAATGCAGCAAATCTCTCAACTTCATATTTATAATAACAATAATGTTTCCGTTACCTGAATTTTACTCTAATGAGACCACTCTTAAAGCCTTCATAGACAAACACAACCATGGCCTAACTAGGAGTCAATCCTGGTTCTCACCATGGCTGTGAGGTACCACCTCATACTCTTACTCCTAAAGCTTTAAGGCTGTAAAAATTTATTACCAATAGCAAAATCTTTATAGGGTAAAATTGGTTATCCAGAAAGAAAGCAATTTCGAAATCACTACATATATAGACTCCTCATACATAATGGTACTCAATCATCCCATCTGACTACTTAAATCAATCTTAAGGATCAATCTTATGTACAGATGTGCTTGTAACCTGAGCGTTTATGAGAGAAAAATCAACAATCCTATCAATTTCAGTAGTCGTAAAATATCTTTATGAATGCTAAGAGAATCTATCTCATTGAAAGAAATGAGCACAAATATATGATGACTACTTCAAAATACAATGTACCAATGTAGTGAACAATGGAATCTTCATGATAAAGTATGATATAATAAGTCAAGGTAAAATCAGAAAAATACACAAGAGAAAAAAATTTTAAATTAAATTTTAACTACATGGAAAACTGATATAATGTAAAGAAACTTTTGGTTTTGGTCTCTCAGGATCGGGTGACATTCTTCAGGAAAATTTTCCATTGATATGTAATAATATTATAATAATAATCAGAATAAAATAATATATTCAGAAACAAAATATTCAGCCTAATGCCAAATGTTTATTTGACTTATCTGTAAATCAGTAACAGTAATAGTTATTGAATAGCAATGTTTCATCACAATACTGTAAGTCACTATTAACAGAAACACTTGCATAGATTCACACAACTCAATGATCTAGGTAGAAAACTCATGAGCATCCACTATTTAGCCTGATCTGAATGCCTAGCCATTATAACATCACCAAAGCCAAGACTTTGGACCAAGAAGAAACTATGTAAATGATGAAAAACTTGAGGCAGTCATTATAGATTTTTTTCAACAAGTTGGTGGCAACTGAGTACACAGAAGTAATAGAGCGAATAGAGAATATAATGAAAACTGTTAAAACATGAATAGAGGATATGCAAATGGCTATTAAAAGACTTACATAGTAAGCTAAAAATCATCATTAATATATTCTCCAATACTAAATAGAAGAGAGAAACATAATCCTTACATTCTGGATGACCTTGGTATGTTTACTGAATATTACCTCAGTGAAGATCCTCTCAGATAGAACCTTTACCGCATTACCCAGCAGGAAAGCACGAGATTTAATATTACCTCATACAGAAAAATAAAGGAAGTCATATAAATGCTAACAAAGAATGAGTTTTAAAAAAGTTTATCAAAAATTACATGAAACATTTGACAAACTTGGGAAATATTAAAATGAGAAAATGAATTTGCTCACCAATTCTTCTTACGGAAACTTTCTGGCCTTGAGCCAACGGAATATGCTCGAACAGGTCTTTCCATGGGAAGAATATCATCCACACGATTTCCACTTTGCCCCTCCTCTTCTTCCTCTGATGGAGTGAAGTATGAGCTCACTTTTTCAAGGTGATACTCAGAGAAACGAGTATCTGTAGAGGGTGTACCAGAAGTCACAGAACAACTACTCGCAGCAGGAGACATTTCACCACGGCCACCCATGATACCATCTGTTGAAAATATGTGCATTAAAGGATTGATTCTCATCTGATTAAATTAATACAAGACTTTACAATTACCTTTAAAATTTTAAGATGTTGAATGGGTAAGTACATCACATAAAAAACCATTAAATGAAAATTTCAATTTTTTATGGAAAGTCTTACAAATGTTAACTTTCCAAAAATAAAATTTCACTGATGAGTTAGAAAGGGCAAACGTATGGTAAACATGCTAGATGTTTGAAAAAGAATCAAAAGAGAAGAGCCTCATGTGTGAGACTCAAACTAAGATTGCCAGGAAGGTTTTCTACCCTATTGAGATAGAGATAAAAAAATAGCAGAATTAAAATTTGAAAAAGGAACAATTTTATTAATCACAACTTACCTTCATGGTGTCCTTTATTGCTTGAATTTTGATTGGGATCCATATCCACATAACCATCATCATCACGAGGATGTCCAGGAGTCATTGGCACATATCCTCCTTCCTGCTGAACACTTTGTAAAGTTTTAGATGATGGTATATCTGCTGGAATGGGTACACCACCACCACTCCCTGATGGAAAAAAAAACAAAAATAATCAGTAAAGATAGTGGTAACTGAAGGTTGAATAAGAAAGGCAAGTGAAGGGCAAATGGATAGGCCTAACTGAATAGCCTCAATAAATTAAAGAAAATATATACACTTTTCCTTACCTGGACTCATTGGCATGTACCCATCAGATGATTCCATTGGAGAAGTTCCACAAGGACTATGCATTTCCATGTAAGCACCCTACAATCAAAATAGAGAAAAGAGTTTAACTAAATATATTATATTACATACCTCATTTTCCTAAAATGTTTAAGTCTACCTTAAAAATTAACAAATAATTCTCTTGAATATCAGTTATGAATTAAATTCTTGAAACACAACTCTCACTTTAATTACTAAAATGAACAACGGGCAATGGACCATTCATTCTTGGTAAAGTATTAAGGTTAAAATATTTAATATTTATATTAAAATATATTATGAAAAGAAATACTTAAGCCCTCTGAAATTTATTATTGCATTAATTATGCTAAGAGAATGTTGTACATGACCATTAGTTCCATCATAAAATAGGAATTTTTTTCAAGGATATTTTCGTCATAAAAGAATTAGCAATCTCAGAGAAAAATTTTTTCCCTGAAGATAGCAAGATGAAAATGAAGATAATTTAGTGGAGGTATAAGACAATTAATTGAGGCTGTTGTTCCTTAAAACACTTATTAATGGTATGGCAATAAACCCCAAATGAATTCATGAGCAGATGACTGTATCATTCTTGTGTTATAAAATGGGAAAAGATTAATAGACATTTAGCAAGTAATTTAGAAGACCTGAGTGAATGTTTCCTTTTTTTCATTAATTTACTGATATAACGATGACCACAAATAATATGAAGTTAGGGGAACTTATGACAAAAGCAACTCTTTATATAGCTGTTTATCATACATATTAAATACATCACTCTGTGTTTGCTCAGTTGTACAAAACAAATGTACAGCCTTGAGGAAGGTATTATGCATAATAATTATCCATCTCCATTCTCCACCAGATTTATCCAATTTAAAAAAAATATTTCGTGTTTTTAAGATATTGTAAAGAAAGAAGAAGATAATCATATAAGAAAGTAAATACCTGAAACTATCATGACCCTTTTAGCACTACAGTAAATACTTTTAATTAATTATCATGATTATCATCATAATAATTATGAACTACTTCCGTAGATATTTCATAAAATATGATAATCTTTGGCAAGTATCTCAGGGAAAAGTCACAAGGTGTAAGGAAGAATTAAAAATGCATCCCATTATTATAGAATTATTGCTTCCCATTTGCAAACGTGGATGCAAACCATGTCAACCACAATGAACAGTCAATTTGTCAACAAAGGGCCCATTTCTTATTTCCTGATAGGAATTCTCTCTAAAAATCAGCGCATGAAATACTTCACCAAACTTGTCTGTTCCAAAACTAATAGAGAAGAGAATGACATCATACATCTGTAACAGCATAAGAATGAATATACATTTCCTAGTGAAGTCACTGGAAGGCATTCCTACGGACAGTTCTATCATTTGAGGACTGAGATGGTAGAAATTGTGATGTTAAAATTCGTTCACTTGAGAAGAATTTCTGTTGTCATTCAAATTAAAATGTTAAAACAATCAAATATCTTGATAATAAATTAATAAAATGCTTTAATGATAAACAGCTGCAAGCAATAAAAATGATAGGGCTCAAAACATTATAAATTAGCTTTGTTTAGGAAACAGCGATTAATCACAAAGGTAAAAGACATGGAAAGATATCTGGTATTCATAATCTTCATACACATTCTGTACATTTTAAAGGAGGATACCCAAGAGATAATTACAAGCACAAAATGCTTGTTACAATCTCTTGCATCTCTCCATACTAAATGTTAAATTTCATTCACCTGAGAAGATGGTGAGCCAGACTTAAATCCCTGCTGTGATCTTGAATAGCCAGAAGGAGGTGTTTTGTGCAAGGGAGATGGTCTTAAAGATACAGGTTGAATGGGTAAAGACAATGAAGCAGAGTGGTGAGATGCTGGAGCAGAGGCTACGTTTGAAGTCACCATGTGAGGAGTGGAGGCAGTGGTTGGAGGGTTTGGAGAGGGGAAGGTTTTGCTTCTTACAGCTCCCATAGGTACATAGTCCCCAGGGTTTCTGGCTCCTCTCCTTTTCTTTGAAAGCCTCCTCATAGCATGCACTACTCCATCCACCTCATCCATTTCCTCTTCTCCACCATTCTTTAGCTTTTCATCCTCATCCTCGGCATCTGCTGCAGCTATATCTTCCTCCTCCATCTCTAATGCTGAAGTGAAATGAACGAGTGAAAACACATTTTAGAGCAACGAGATTAGGCCCAATGGACCTCTTTCCTGCCTGATCATATATCTTTGCATCTGATTAGGCTGACCACATGTCTTGTTCCTCCTGGAATGGCCCTGTTTCCAGTCCATAATGTCAAATATTTACTTTTTTTGTTTAAGCCTCTATCAAAAATTGTGATTTTTTCTGACACTCAAAAGCAAAATACATGGCATTAAAATTTTTAACAACAGACAAACATATAGTGCTCAACTATAACACAAAATTGAAATCTAACAAGTAATCAATCACTTTTATGGCAAATTTTATTCTCTAGTAGAAGTCAACTTCTGCAGTATCTCCATTCTGAGGTTGCAGTGTTAGCTTCCAAAAACTATGCTATTTAACCTTTAAAATTTATTAATCTTCTTTATCTAAGCTTTCATCAACAAAATCACCAATAATTCTTTCAAATAGAATCCAAGGTGAAGGAATGAAAACATCCCTCAAGAAAAATAAAGCGAAAATATAAGCCTTATCCTATTGATACAAAATGTACTGTTTTTAAATAGATGAGATATGGTCAGCCTACATATTGCAAAATAACTAGTAATAACTTGCACATGCCTTCAAAAATGACAGTAACATTTCCTATGAAGTAAATTGAGCTAGATTTTAAATTAAGGAAAACTATTCTTGTATATTGGAAGATGAGGGTAAAAAATTAAAAGTAAACTATTAGTGTGTATCTCTTATATAATAGTTAGTGAATTTGTATAGATATGGAATGGAAAAAGAAAACAACAAAGAATCTTCCTAATTGGGGGCTAAAGAAGAAAAAATCCACATTAGAAATATTTATCTGAAATAACTGCATAAAAATTCAATAATAAAACGTTCATTAATTACAGATAAAGTGCATAACATCTATTCAACAGTACTCAGTCCAAACTGTTTACACCCCCAAAATTTTTCTTTAAATATCAAAGGATTTTTTTTAATTTCTTTAAATATCAAGGTAAAATACTTAAAGAGTTGGTCATCAGTCAGTGTATTATCAACAAGTAGTTCAGTATATGTACCATTGTCATATTAATAAATCTTAGATAGATGGGTGTTAATTTACCTTAAATTCAAGAACCAAAAGTAAAGGGAATACAACAGGATTTTAGTTTTTATAGACTTAGAAAAGAAAGGACATATTTAGGGATAAGAAATAAATGGAATAATTTGTCGCAATCACTTTCAATATGGCAATACTACTTCACAGGTGAATCTCAAAAGAAAAACAACTTACTTGGTTAATAATAGGTTAAGTACTTAAAGTCTCATAGTTCTCATGATTTGCAGTAGTGAAACACTGATAATAAAAATTACTTACAAAAAAAGATAAAGACTTGAAATTGCTCTGTGAGAAATAAACAAAAATAGAGGTTGGAACGAGGAATAAAAATAATAGGCAGCAGAAATTATGGAAATGATAATACAGAAATGAAAAACAGCTGACAAGAATAAATACAGAATATCAAAGATACTGTTCAGTATAAATTATATAGAAGGATAGAAGACAAAAAAAATCTGGGTAGCTTGAGAACCAGTAGCTCACTATTTGAGGAGAAGACAAAATATTCTTAATTCATTCTGAATCTTACCTTCTCCAGGTCCCCAAGGCATGTACTCATCATCAACATTCTCTTCGAGAATCGCTGGTTCATCTGGAGTCAGAGAATGGCCATACCGAGGACCATGAGAAGTGCCTGTGCTACCACCATATCCCATTTCTCCTCCTTCCTGGATTCCCATTCCTCCATTACTACCAATCCAACCTTCTCCTTCCTCCATTGACAGTGATGAACCTGCTGAGTCTGTTGTTGAACAAGCACCAGAGGCAGGGCTGAAATCAGAAAAATATATAATTTCAGTTACCTAGGTTCTGCTATTCCCACAATTTTCAACTAGCTAGAGGTTCCCAAAAGTAAAGCTTAAAAACAGCCATTTTCATCATATATGCATCTGTAAGACTGTACTTGCTTCCTTCCCAATTAACAAGAAACAGAGTACCCTGAAGTGCAAAAGTATTAAAACTGCAAGTAAAATCCTTGGTTTTGGCTGGAATACAAAATCATTTTATTGACACTTAACACCTTACAAATAAGTTCTAAAAAAAGTTTACCCAAAGTAGAATTGTAGACTGTCTATACATAGCTATATCATGACTGTAAATGCAAGTTCTGAACACATGTCTGTTTTGGAATGTGAAGATTTTCCAGTTATGATCAAAGTTGCTTAATTATTTTGTGTATTATTACAAGGGGAGGGTAAATAAATCATTACAATGCAGGGCTTACAAATAATATATTAATTGTGGAATCTATGATTTCTGTATTTTCCAGAGGTTCCAATAATAAATTATACTGTTGAGAAGACAAGGATTTATCCAATCGCAAAGAATTCTATAAAAAGCAATTTAAAGACAAATGATCAAACACACAAAATTCATGAATTGAAAATAGAATCAGCTAGTTAAAAACAATCACCAAACACTAGCACTACCATGCATCACGGTATAATTCCAGAAAAAAGGAAATAAATCCCAAATTGGAGATAGATTTACGTAATTTGCAATCACTTAAGTCCCCAGTCAATGAAGAAACACACTATGACTTTCAAGAGTATTATATGGTTGAAATTTTTTAACATTGTATTACATAATACAGTGATATACTATGATTTTTAACAAAGATTAACAGATAAATACCAATTAAAAAGCAAATACCTAAGCAAATTAGAATTTTTCAGATAGAAGAAAATATTATTTCTCCAAAGTAACAGAGTATTAAGAGGAAAAAATGTTTGTGTACCAGTTCTGTTCTTTGTATTAAAGAATTCAACCATCCATGATGCAAGTGCTGCAATAATTTCATTTTGACTGAGTCTTGAATGAGGAGTCTAGATTAAACTAACACAGAGGAAACTAGCTTCATCTTGTATTGGTGTAAGTTTGTGTAATAAATTTACTTTCATTAATACCCTTTACATCTGTGATTGATACTCTGTAGCCTTTGAATTTGACTTACACAAGGTTAAGAGAAGTGACTTCCTAGATAAGAATAACTGGGATTTGATTTAACTGAATAACTAAACATCTTGAGACTTAAGGTTGATGTATATATAATAGTGCTCTACCTTTCGGTAGGTTCATGTGCCCCCATATTCCCTATTTCATCCCTTCTTCAATTCCTGGTAACTTATCCCACCCCTTAATTTGTCTGACAACTTCTGTCTTTGTCTTCCCTTCTGTCTTTTCCCTATAATTCTTCCCTTGATAGTTTTCTTCAGTAATCCCTCTCCTCTCAATATTTGACCCACCCATTTCTTTTCTTGATTTATAATTACTTCAATCATTACCCTTTTTTCCCCAACCATCTCTAGCACCTCCTCGTTCGTTTTTCTATCGACCCAGCTTACTTTCTCCATTCTATGCCATACCCACATCTCAGAAGCCTCTAACCTTTCAATATCCTCTTTTCTTAACATCCACGTTTCACACCCATACAATATTACACTCGAAAGGTTGATGTATATGACTTTCAAATACCTGACAGGACTTGAGATGATAGGAGGAGAGTATGAAAGTCCTCTCGAATACATTGAATGAGGTCTTCCACCAGCAGTTGTTGATCCAGTGGGGACTATCTGGAAACTTCTTATAATGATGCCATGCTGTCCATGCTGAGAGCCAGAACCACTACCCATAGAAGGGTGATGGATTGGGTGAATGTGATGTACAACATGATGGTGGTGATGATGAATAGAAGAGGGTGAACAAGCTGTAGGAGGAGATGGGTGGTGACTGGTTGGTAGGGAAGAGGAGGGGGGACCTTCACTAATGGTTCTGGCACGTGAAGGAAGGCTGTCACAGCGTTCCCTGCTTCCTGTACCTGAAACCAGAGTCCGTAGAAATTATAATATTCATAACAATTTCATGAGCTGTATCAAGAATTTAAAAAAGTTAACAGTAAGCAAAACAATCTCTAAAGATTATAAGCGCAATCATTCAAAGCCAGAACATTCATTAATACTAGGCAAACAGCTTCCAAAGTAAAATAATACAGTATGTGATATTCAGGCGTCAAACAAACCACTTTGGCGACAAGAACATATATATTTTAAACCAAACATCTGATAGCTATACGATATAACTGTATTTTATACTTTTTAGTACAACATAAGTCACAGCCCCTCAAACAATGGAGTCTCCAAAACCTGAATGGAAGATACAGAAAACTCTGTTCAAGTAGAATAAAGTTTTCACTATAACATTTACAATATACCATGATGAATTTTTAAGGAGCATTATTTATTATCATAGTAAAATACAGAAAATAAATACCACCTTGTTTACAGCATGAAACACCAGCAAAAACTAATCCTTTGAGTTTCAGAGACCAACCACTGTATTTATCATTTCTCATTCCATACATATTATTGCAAATATCACTCAGAAAATAACAATATTTTAAGCTTTTTGCATAAACCAGGCTTAAGGAGGGATGTACCCACCAGCTGAAAAAAGTCACTTGTTGGCAGTACGATAATGCATTATTCTTTTTATTTTCAATTAAACCACTCTTGCATACAAATCAACTGCCTCAGGTATCAGATAGGTCAAGCGAGACAGAGAAACATATAAAAAGAAAACTCATCACTACCAACTACAACTACCAAGAGCATTTTCCTAAGACTTTGGAGCGATGCTTTCAAGTAGGCACGCAAATTGTTTGTTTCTTAATCATCACAATCTCAATACCTGACACAGAATGTCGTCTCTGTGAAGGCGAGGAGGCTGAAGCTGCTTGCTGATGTGTGATAGGTGCATGATGTACACGTTGGCCACCCCCTACCCACCCACCAAACCTCTGCTGCTGGGATGTATGCTGGGAGTGGGGAAGAGCCTGGGGTCTCCAAGTACCGCCTACTAATGGGAACGAGGCAATAAGGAGATTCAAGAGAGAGGAAACAAAGGGAGAGGGATGTAAGTTTGGAACATAACAAGGCATACACAAAGCAGAAAATAGTGAGAATTTAACGAAAAGCAAACATAAAAAAACATTTGATGGGATGACTGGGATAATATGCCACTGATAAAGATAAGGTTGGGTAACACAGACTAGAAAGCATATTTATGATAATTCTGATGCTTCATTGAGGAGAGTGATTGAAGATAAACAGAAGAAACAAGAAGATAGCCAGCGGAGGCTGTAGATTGAAGTAAATTGCGAGAAAAAGGGTTGCAGCTGAGTAATAATTGGTAGTGCATGGTTGAAAAGGAGAAAATGATCTTTGATTTTTATTCTACCATTGCAAAAAATTCTCGATGACTGGTCAAATAAGAAATTTAATAATAAGGCAATAGCAGTGAACAAGTAGAGAATTAAAAGAAGCATTTTTAATAGGATCCAATGTAAGGAAGATAGTTGTTTTCTGGATTATTGTGCATGACAAACATATATTACGAAATCTTACTTTGTCACTTTCACTTTAAAAATAATATTAAACATGAAAATTATAGAAAAGGGTAAAAGAAATAGCACATACACACAGGCAAGGCCAAACTTATGATGCACAAGGCCACACAAATGGTCAGGAATAAAGCAGGTAAAGGTTAGAAGCGTGCGGTTGAAAGTTTGGTGTGCAGGATTTGAAGATAAACCCTTGAAAAACCAGTTAGAAACCAAAGGGGAAAATCTTTGTACTCCTTAAACCCTTACTTTGAATTCCATGCACCTCTACTCTCTCACAATACCCAAAATGAATTATTAAACATCAGATCAACTTCTGAAGTACTGGTTTTATCAAATTCTTGAATATTTCCGTAAAAAATTTATCAGCATACCATTGGATAGCAAGATAATCAATGAACCCTTGATGTATAACACATACTTAGTAAAGCCATCAAGAAGATGAAACCCAAATTCTTGGTGATTTAATGGCACAAAAATATTTCCCAGTAATCTATGGATAATCTTGTTAAATTAAGCATTGAAATCACTTGACTGAATCCTCAATGATGTATAGTTCATAAACCATACCCAAATGAAAAATAAAAATTATGAAACAAAGAAAGTGGTTAATTACATAAGTCCAATTTTTTTTTCACACAAACATTGGTGATATGATTCTGTAAAAAGAGAATGATACTAACTCATTAAGACCTAAATTCTTACACATGTGCTTATCTTTAAAGGATGTAAAGGTATTTATTACATGGCATTGTGTGAAATTCTATATTAATTTTTATTTTTCAGAATTAGAAGTTAATTCCAAATCCTTTTGAAGAGAAAATATGTGAACAAAATATTTCACCATACAGTATTAGTTACACTCTTAGAAAATTTTTGTGTCTGAATGAAAGCTTCCAAAAATGGCAACAAAAATTGATATGTGATACGGACAAGAATATAACAGCATTCAGAAACTTCCATTATCGTGGAAAATTAACCATAAGATTTAAAAAGCTTGTGCTGTAGAAAACCTCTCCCTGCATTAGCTGCCAAAATTATATTTCAACACCCTTGATGACCAGAGAAATTTGCTTTAGAAGAGTTGCCCATAACAGCAAAAGGATACAGAATAAGATTCTTATAAATGAAATAAATAATCAAGTTACAGAAGGCATGACAGATGTCAAAAGAAAATAAATACAAAAGATACATAAAGAATAAAAATACAAATATGGTAAAAATGAGTGCTGTATTAACATTTTATGGAGACTACCAACTGAATGTGTGTATTACATTCTTCAAGATACAAAATTATTATAAAAGATTTAAAGGTTATAATGCTTCGATAAATTTCTTATCACTTTTCATACAATTATTTCTTTACTTAAAAAGTATTACATAGCAGAGGACTTACGGTTCCTCTCCTTGAAAAATATACAGACAGATTCTTCATTAAAATGAAAGAAAAAACATTTCCCACAGAGCAAAATGACACAAATATTAGATAAATAGGTGCTAAGAGAAATCATAGAATCATCAGTAAGCACACTTTGAAAGATGAAGAAAAGGTGAAAAATCTTCATTCCGATGGCCTATTGAACAGTTTCTTTTCCCAATTCTTATGTACTTGGACATTTAAGCTACCCAAAAGATAGATTTTAGTGATTTATCAGGAAAAAATATCACTATCAACTCTTTAAATACAATCTAATGAACCGCAATCACAAAAATGAAAACAATCAGCCCCTTGTGACAAAATTCAAGTCTGCAAAGAACTTTTCTAAAGCTGCCTAAATTAACAGCATCATCACTCAATAAATTTGATTTAACAAGATCAAAAGATCAATGATTTTCAAAAGTAATAAATTGTTACACTAAGGATTTAAATTATTTAAGGTCAGAGTATTTGCAGTACCTAGTAGTCTGAGGGATGCTATTAAGCAGTTACTTGGTGAAGCTCTTTCCTTAGTTCAATTATTTCAACTGATGTTTACATCATTGCAAAACAGTCATAGGGATTTCTGATATTTGTTGTCTATTTGTCATCAGGTACTTATTCAGCATATGATGCAGCATAAAACATAGACATTCTGTCCAGAATGCTTAACCCATTACCTGAGCACTAATAACATTCTCAAAGAATTGCAAATTGTGCTATCAACTGATGACTAACTTTAAACTAATATTTCCATTAATATTGCCATTAAAATGGGAAAATTATTTGTTATTTACAGCAATATATTCATCTTCATTAGATGCAGAATGACAATTTAATGGGTTGGATAGAAAAGGATATTTTAAATTCTAAATCTTGAAAATGAAGGTGTTGCTTCTTTTTCATATATGTAAACACATGAAAAATAATACGTTTTAATAAACATGGTGAAGAATTTACACTGGCAGGATGCAAGCAATTATTAAAGATCAAAGAATCAGGGCTCTTGAGAAACCAATTGTAGAATACACGTGGAGACTATGTTGAAAATATGCAGATTCTCTAGAGAGGATAGGACTTAGGATTGCTATAAATCAGCAATAGAAAATTTATACTCAAATTATTTATGCAAAGGGTAAACCTTAGAGTTGGAAAGAAAACAGTGTTTTTGACAGGTAAGGGAATAATATTTTTTGGGGAGTATTAGAAGAGATCAGAGAAATTTGAAAGAAGAAATAGGGTTTTTTGTATTTTTCAGGCAACTGCTTAAGTATTGCTGAAACATTGTAACATTTTTGGAGATGATATGCTTGAACATCAGTGCAAGTATGTGATGGAAGTATCCATACCTATCAATACCATCAGCAGAATGCTAGTAAATAAAAAGATTCATCCAAATCCTTAAAGTGGTCTGTTGAAATAACGGATGCTAGGAAAAACTATTGGTAATGATCTGCGCAGGAAAGAGGAAGAATGCCTAAGTATAGATTCCTATATCAAGACACTTTCAGAAATGTTGAGCAGAAAAAGATTTCAACAAATTTGAAAGTTATTCTCAAGTCTGCCTGTTTAAGAATAAAAAGATGGGCAGTGATAGGTACTCTAAATCATTTCAAAGACATGTAAAAGAGTGACACAAAATTGCAGGTAAAATGGAGGTCACTCTGGTTTTCCAAATTTACGAGTGGGACCCACATGAAATACATCAACTTAGCAGGCGATGGGTATCATAAGATATTTAAAAGTATAACAAACTGTCCTGGGAGTATTTTACTAAAGCTTAAAGAAAATTTGTTGGAAAAGTGAAGAAAAAATAGGCACAAGATTGCAAAATATGAAAAAAGATAGTAGCGGGAAAACAAAGCTCAATTATACAAAATTAACAACAAATGACTATAAAAACCCAATTAATTGGGTTGACAATTAAGAATAATGTGAAAACTTGGAAAAGACAGTAAGGGAATGTCCCAGAACTGCCATGAATTCTCCACAGATGAGTCAATGTTTTCTGTCTTTCAAGAACCCAAGTCTTCCTTCAAGAAACTAGAGTATGATGGGGTTTTGATGGCCACATGTACTTAGTTGTGGGAATGTATGACAGTCAGTCACCACATATAGCCTTTCTTTCCTCTCCATAAGGAATTTTCCCTTTCATTCTATACTGACAGTCTGTATAACCTTAAGAAATTAAAAGTTAAAGTAGGGAAACAATATGAAGAATGCTCGCACAGCTTGTAAGACAGCCGAAATATAACTGGAGAAGTTTTATTTATTTGATTTATAAATGTTGCAATTTGGTCATTGGACCTGGTGACAATGGCAAGCGACCAGATTTATGAAGAAGCTCAAAGATTTCTACGTGCATCAGGCAGACTGGCAGTCGTGAGTCTGTTCCTTTCGCTACATTTTTATAAAAAAAGTTTGCATGTTTTTAATGAAATTATGTTTTGAAATTTGCAAGCCAAACAGCTCAATAACTTTCAACTATACTTTCTTTTGCATACTTTTTATGCATTAATTTTTTTAATTGATAAACCTTGGACCTCAATGAAAACATTGATGTAAACTATATTGCTAAGTGAAATGAACCTTTAAGAGGATATTGAAGATTCTAGAATGTCCATCACTTCAGTGCAAATGACAGTAATAATCCTTTGATGTGCACAAAAGATCCTTAACAATTAAAGGAAAAATATTATTCTACATTCAAAAATATATTGTATTTATTTACTAGAATATTACTGTATTTTACCTACATTCTAAAAAAACTTGGTTGTGAGTTTCCCTTCTTCATAAACATTCTTAGGCATTCTAGCTTGTATTTGTTTATACCTTTCATATTGATCATATACATGGCATAAGTAGACATCATTCTTAAGAGGCACAAAGATACATCTCATTATGAGCTAGAATACAAATTTCAAGATTATACTTCCTCAATTTCATCAAACAGTAACTATCACAACCATACAACAACATACCACATTCTTGTATCTATATATTTCAGAATTTCTCTGCCAAGTTTTGCCATCTCTACTGCTGAACTTATACTCTACTTTTCCGATTTCAAGAGATGTTTATTTAGAGTTCCTTAATTTCTCTTTATCATTTAAGCAATCTTCACCATGTGTCATGCCAATCACTTTCAGTATGTGGATAACCAAAAAACAATTACAAGTGTGTAAATATCATGGTAGAAACAATGTTAGAATATGAAAAATAGGCTTAAAATTTTTTATCTCTCAAGAAATTCATACAGAAAAGAAATATTTCAAAGAATATTTGTAAAATGTAAATAATTTACAAGGTAACAGAAAGGATATTAGAAAAAGTAACTGAATTGAAGCAATATACATCCACAAGTGGGATGAATTATCATAAATCAGTTAGAGTTGAACTTGAAAATATAATATAAACGTCATCTGTATGGATGATTATTCTTATTCATCATTCTACAACAATGAAAAGAATTAAAATCATCTTTGTAAGGATGAGACATCTAAACCCATGAATTAAGTTGCACCCTAAAATCCTGGACCATTCAATGACTGAAAAATTCCTAAGATGTTGCATTAAAAGTAATGAAAAGTGGCAAAGAGCCAAAAGAAAAATTTCTCATTTTATATTACATGAGTAAAGAGTATAGAAAAATTAAGCAGAAAGATACATTACAACTACATACATAAGATATTACAGTTATAAAGTGAAATAGTATAGTTATGCATATTTTTCCAAAGTATGAATAATACAAAAACTTAAGATGGTTACACCAGGTTCAAAAACCTTTGAATGAACTTTCATCACCCAAAAACACTCTGAGAGGAAGTTAAGTTTCCATTACCTAGTATTTACAACAAAAATTAGAAATCTTTCAGGAGAAAATATACTATTAAGACATAGACAGCCAACGTTTACTCACAGGAAATTTTAACCAAAATTCAAATTTACTGACAAATCATTACTATCTGATAAAAAGTTGAAACTCAACATTTTCATTCAGTGTAAGGAGCTATTACAAGGGCATAACATTGTTAAATTAAAACTATTTGATTTGGAAAGATAATAAAAATTTGTTATGAAAACATTAATATGGCAGTTACATGATCTGACAATTATAATTGAGGTTTTTTCATTACATGAACACATTTCAACTAGATTATTTCATAACCCAAATCACACAGGAATATGAATGGCATCTGGGGTGAGCCAATTGGATATTATTATGTTTACAAATTCGTGCAACTCATCCAGTGCATCATTAGGAACTCAGAGACACTAAAAACTGATTTTTTACAAAAAAATAAGACCAAAATTGCATGCAACAGAGAAGCCATAAAATTCCCACCACAGAACATGAGATGGAATAGAGAGATACCAATATCTGAAAGAAAATTTCATGTTACAACTTATTGCTTTTCCAAATAACATAACCATCCTTCCCAAACTTCAACTAAGTTAAAAATAGCTAAAATAAATTATATTCAATAAACAATATGTCTTTGCAGCACAGGAGTTGAAGGTGAGCCACCATTTCAAAAATAACCATGAAGATGTTAAACAGAAAGGTAATGATACTAGAAGAGCCTAAGAAAACTTAAGTTAAACCTGTGACTAAATTGTGAGAAAAATGTGATACCAAAACACAGTATAGATGAAAAAAACAGATTTATGATAATTTGACTCAAATCTGCTTCTTTCATTATGAATTACCACTACATTGAGGCCTCCACTATTCGATGTAAAAATGATTATGTAAACACTCAGAAAATGTTAAGCACAAAAGTCACCATCAACATATTTAAGCTTCATAATAATTGTATTAAGCATTAAATTGTAATTATGTGGTTGATCTCATATCTGTACTACATTAAAACTTGTTTAAATATGATAGACATTTACATATAAAATCAAACTATTATTGAAATTTCAAATATTTGAATTACGTAAATTCCAAAATAAAAATAAGGGAAAACAAAAACAAAATCCTTTTTAATAAGCCCAATCATGAATGCACTACGAACCAATTTTCCATGCTAAAATAAAACTTCCCATTAATTACAGTCCCAAAGGAAGATGAACACAGAGACTTCAGTTAAAGTACGGTAATAAAGGCAATATTTTACATAAATTGTTATAACAAGAACAGAAATGAGAAAATTTTGGTTTGTAGTCAAAAGCTGCTTTTGTAATCACTGAAAGGTGCTAATTATTCATAATTTATGCATTTATTTATGACAGTAATCAAAATTCTTCAATTTTAACTTTACTATTTATTCTGGACAAAGCATCAAAATATTTGGATACTTAAAGTAATCAAACATTTAACGCAAACTCAAACAAAGACTGATAGTTGAAATAAATAAATGGTTTTAAAATAAGCATTAAGAAACATGGATACATTTAATTCTCCTCTGCAGCCAGGCATGTTTAATTACGACAGCAATTATGCCAAATCATTCATTACTGTTTCATGATGGACTTGTGCACTGTTTCCAAAATTCAATCTCATTGACACTTTAATTAGGTACTTGTTAAGTTCATACTCCAAACCTATTTCAAGCAATGATTACTATCAACAACTGAAAATATCACCTTTTATTTCAGAGAATGGCAAAAGGTACTCACCAGCAGTTTGTGCTGGTGCAGAAATGCTCCCAAGAGGTGCATTGGAATTAGCTGGCATATATTGCTGAATAGATCTTAGTCTGCTTCCCATTTGTACCACAGAGACTGGTCGAGATGCCTCATTTGCAGAAGATGACCGAGATCGCAGATTAGGAGCCAAATCCCCTTCTTTTTCAACTTTCTGAGATGTAGCAGACCCATATCTGCTCATGGCACTGAAAATATGACAAAATTGGTGAATAAGATTTAAAACTGAGTATTAGGGCAAAATAGGTACATTTAATTTACTCTTAAACACCATCTTTACACAATGAAATGAGTGATGAAACAAAGAGAAAATACTATAGAGCACACATTAGTATATATAGATCATTCAAGAAGATGGTCTCAACACGACATTATTTTAATTGCAGTCCAACTGGCACAAAAAAGATACTGATTGATACCCAAATAATTTATCTATCACCTTTACCATAGGGTAGAGCTGTCAACGATTTAAACCAAGGCTGACTGGATTGGCTCAAATGGAGAATTGCCGGGCCACAGAAAATGCACAGACAGTTCTTAGGTTATGTATATGAACTGTTCCTAGACTTACTGTATAACTTTTACATAAATTAGACAACATCATAGAGTAACACAACAAAAAGTAAAGTAATACAAAATTTCATCACCAGAAATATCCTTCTTGATATTGTATATGAATTGAATGTGAAACCAATTTATCATCAATATTACTATTATCAAAGCAATAGGATAAGAATCTTAGCATAAAAATGATTAATAAATACAGTTTTTATCATCAACATATATCTTGTAAATCCAACAGAAGTAATTTGAAATTGACTGCTTCTCAAAGTAAAAATTTTAAAAAATTATTGCTCATAAATAAAATATCACTTTTGAAATCATTACTTCAGAAACTGGAGTAACTCTAATAGCACAAAACAAAACTCACTGTAATATAGCATAATGCATATTCTGGGCTATGTTGGTATCTTCAGTTTGCATCCAAAGTTCCCCTGCACCAGTAACAGATGATCTCCCAACTTCCATGTAGAAAAAGCAATCTGAATATCCACAGCGACGGATGGTGCTCAACTGTTAAAGACAATATTAAATGGCATCTCAATGGAAAAATAAATTTATCATTGAGTAAAACAACAATATAAATAATACAGGCAGATGAACAGGTATGAAAATAGATAAGGAAGGAACAAATTTTGCCAAGTTGGTTGTAGTGGTAATTTTTGTAAATAATATGACATCTGTGATCATTTCACAAATGAACCCCACAGGGAATTTTTCTCACAGGAGCCAAATGTGTTACTTGATTGGATATCCAGAACCCCACTAGACAGTGGGAAGCTAAAACATTAATTAATCAAATGAAACCCATCAATTAAATACGTAAAAAAATGAATTTACAAAATATTTCTTTCAAAATATTACATCCCAATTCATTATTTTCCCTTACTAAATCTGTATTTCTAATAGCCTCTAGGCATATAATAGGAAACAGAATGTAGAAAACAGTACATTTAACATAAATCCCTTCTTATCCATTAAAATATTAAGCTACCAGGACATAATGTAAATCAGAATGCTTTGAATTTGAAGCTCCTAATAAAATTTGCTTCCTAAAATTAAATCAATCAAAAAGCTTCTCTATTCTAATACAATGCAATACTTTTGAAAATTATGCAGACTCACTGAGAATTCCACGTTATCATTTAAGATATCGTTTATATTAGATTGGCCACTGGATGAGGTGGTAGTTGGAGTTCCAGTTCCATTTCGCACCAGAGTCAATGAATGAGAAGTTAGGCACAGCATATAAGGACCTTGTATGTTACGACTACTGCCCAAACCCTTTTTCTGAACCTGAACCTGCCAGACACGCTCTGAAAAGAGAATGAATCAAATAATTTAGTATAGTCAGTAATTTCTACCCTTGCATTTGAGTACTTCCACTAATATTCAATGAATCATAATTAAATTATATAAATAAAAATAAATTTTCATAGGGATAAAATGTTACAATTTGCATGAAATAAATTTGCATTTTGATAAATTATTTCCATGTAGACCAATTCCATTGCTGAAATCATGTTCAATAAAGACCCTCTAATATGCAGGTTAGGTCATAATGGAAGATACTTATAAATCATTTAGGAATTGTTTCATTTATAGAAAGATACAGGCATAAAAGGAATCTGATAACCAGGGCTTTGACCTGGATCTCCCAATTGCCTGTTGGTTACTCTACAACAGGCATTTCAAGCAACTTATTGGCACTCGAGAGATACAGTTTGAGTCCTGGTACTGTCAAACAATTACCAAGTCTGTTTCTCCTTGTGAATTTACCTCAGTGCAAGTCATCATTAACCTTTTACTTTAACTGATTAATAATTCGTTAATTTCATAGAAGTTAACTGATAATTACTTGGATAATGCTTTAATTGATAATACTGAAAATTAAAATGAGTTTGTAATGATTCATTAAGGCAATCTATAAAAAAATGCCCTATTATATTGTTGTAGTATTGTTAATAGAGTTTTGAAATCTGAGGTCATTTTACACTTATTGGCCCTCACTGGGAATCAAATTCAGAACAACTTCAACCATAGGTGAACCCCCTTGGCTATCAGGGAGTTCCTCTATTTGTTTTTGGAAGAAAACAAGATAAAATGTGAACAAGCTTCAGCTTACCAAAGGTGGGCTTAGGAGGTTCTCCTTCTAAAGAATCATCTCCTCCTCTTTGGGTTGATAATAAAGCTGAGAGCCATTGATCAGCTTCCTCTTCTGAGTCAAGTGCAAGACAGAAGCAATCATCTTTGGTGTACAATGCCACCACAAAACGTTGTTTAAGATCCCATCTTCTGTTTATGTTAAAGCAAGACTTCAGAGCAATAACTCTGAAAAGTATAGAAAAACCATGCTATAATTATTCCACTGGCTCTTAATTAGCACTTTGGGGTCACGATGGCCCCATATAATGTATGAACAAACATTCTGTAAAATATAAGAGACAACTAGGATATTTTTCTTGTATGTGCATCCTTGATAATCATTTTGGAACCATATTAATGATGCTATAAACACATGCCATCAAAGTATAAAATAATTATGTAATACTTAATTTATGACAGGTGATAAAACTTTCAATCACTTACTTTACCTGAGTAGATGATATCTTTTACTATACATTTGTGTACTATACAAACTTTGACTCTCTTGGAATGTGAAAGGTTTTACCATTAAAGATTTTCTTCTCTATTTCTGATACTCAAAGACAAAAGAAATATGGTGAAACCTCAATTCCCAAATTTTATTTGCTCCTTAAAACTGTCATTGGAATGCATGCAAGCCAATAATAATTTTGCCATAGGAATCAATATAATCTGTATTTATCCATACCTGGATCCCAAATAAATGTATATTTACACTTTTACAACACTAATTAGTGAATGCTTCATTTTAAATATCACCAAATTAATACCACTCCAGGTCATCCCCTCTGCAAATAGTGAATAAGGCCTTACTACTTCCTTATTCTACTCATGATGACACTGCATGTTGAAACATTGATTTATATTTTGTTATGAATCTCTAATACACCAAGAACATGGTCTAAAGGCTCATGGACAAGTTATTTTTACTTCAACTCATTAGGCAATTAATGGACACTCTTACATCCAACACTCAAACCTTACTGATAATCTTTTCGGCCAACTGGCATGTTCATTACTCAACTAATCATTCATCACTAAGAATTCTTTTGTCAAAGTAATGTCTGAGAAACAATTTGTTTTTTTTTAATGAGAATCAACTATCAATCCACTGTAACTTAAATTCTGAAAGAATAATGAAATACAAATCTATAAAACTGCACATGAGTACAATGAAAGAATTATATTAATAATGAAAAGTCACTAAGCAATGCTGATGAAATCCTGTCATTTTGCAGCTTTGGCATTTACTGGGAACACTTCATCAACATCTGAAATATCTCAAGCCAGCTGCAATAATGAAATGTTTGATTCATGCATATACTATAAAAGAAGCTTACTGTATTCCTCTACTTTGCAAAATCTTGATCTTAAACTTAGTCATTCAAAATAAGAGACAAAAAGGAACCCTTTTAGAGACAAGACAAAAAGGATGGCGACACACATGATATAAAAAAATATTTGGTCTATCAGACGAAGTGGAAGATTGGCTAAAGTGGGTTAGAGTTCACCTGGGGATGGGAAAAATATGCAGTTTAAGCAGGCAGTAGAAGGTCATAAGCAGTGTCTACACCATGTGTTTTGTGGGAAAGGGACAGGGAGAAAGCAACATATCAAACAGGATGATCTTAAGTGAGAGCATCATGTTAAGAATTTTACTATTAATGAAGAACTGGGTTTTGAACTGAGTTGAAGAATGTAAACTTACATCTACATCTACATGAATATCCTGCAAGCCGCCTTTCGGCGTGTGGCAGGGGGAATATGACGTTCACTTCATTCTTTGAAGATAGGAATCAAAATGTTGACACTTTTTGAAAAAAAAAAAAAGGGTTGGAAGCCCAAAAAGTCCTCATCCAAGAAATTCAACAGGAAAGCTTAAGGCTATTTCTAATAATATACTTTGTTAACAAAAATACCAAGCAATTTAACTATGTAATTGTCAATTACTTCTATATTAATTATTAGCTTTAATTTTGAAAACATTATAGATAGGTTTTGGAACCCAAAAACCTACTTACTTTCAGGTTTTACCAGAATTATATACTCAATGAATCAGGTAACTCCACATTTGCCTAAGTGACAGTCTTACCTAAAATGATGTTGATTATTTATCTTTCTAATGTGAAAACAAAAATATATTTCATAATATATATCTGCAAGGGGGAAATATTGCCTACTTTGAGTTTTTAAATAGCACAAAAAAATCAAATTCATAGGAAATCAGTTGTAACAACCTCAAAATTTTCCACTTATGATTTGATTCAATTCAGCCTATTTACAAAAGCTAATAACAGGCATATTTCATAAAATTGACATATATAAGAGGGCAAATCAGATTTCATAACAAAGCCCCACAGAAAGTGTAATGATTTGTTCCATTAATGTCATAAGATGCACTAAACATATTAAGAAAAAGGGTGAACATAGCTGATATGGATCATGACCTGAAAAAATATGTAGAAATGTTCTTTTTAACTAAGTAAACAACGAAATCTGAAGTACATATCTTAAATTCAAACATATAACTTAATTAACAGAAGGATTGCATAAATTTAACTATCAATTTTAAATGTAAACACACCATATATACTTGTGTTCAAGTTCATTTCTTCCATTGGTCAACCAACTCATTTTTAAAATAATATTTCCATATTCTATATATCAGTTTTGAGCATAGAGTCAACCTCAAATTTTTGTAATTTATAAATAATGCTAAAATCATTCAGATTAATTTTCGGCATTTTTAAAATACCCACTCAAGTAGTGTGATCCAATAGAATAAAATGAAATTAGTTGAAATATTTAAAATAATAATATTTTCATGCAATCAAAGATGCACAGCACTGCAAAAACATAGTTGAAAGTTTCAAAAACTAAGAATTTAGCCTCCTATAGATCTTTATGATTTGTACAAAGATGATCAATACATTTCTTCTTTCACACAAACCAAAATGCTATTACGATGTTTGTTGATTATTAAAGAATGATTCATAACACTTCTCTAATGTAAAGGAAAACTCTATGTTTCCTTCACTCAAAAAAAACTATATAAATGTAGAAACTTACACAAGTATATATAATATTTGTTTCTAGAACTTGCACACTTTTTACAATAAATATTAAATCATCAGGAACCACCAACTACCTGACTTCTGAATCACTCACTTCATTCTTTGAAATTGACATTTACTGACAAAACAATATCCATGAAATTTTAAAATTCCAGCATTTGATAATCTCATGGAATTGAAAATTTTAGCTCAATAGATTGATGAATATCAAAAGATTACTATTTTAAAACTTATAACAATCATTTTATGCAATCCGTCACTAATATTTTAAGCTATAGCAGAGTAGAACTGTGATAAAAATCACCTTTTTGGAGCTTGGTTAGCCTTCCACTTTTTCTCACTGTCATAGTATTCCAAGCAAGATGGTGATTCACCACTCTCTGCTCGCAGAACAAAGAATTTCTTCTTCATTGTCTGAAGAAATAAAAAATATCACCTTGATAATCTCTCTTCCAAAGTTTTTTTATCTAGGTTCCATCAAAGAACCCCTCTAAAACGGGAGTCAGGATAAGCATGTCATTCTATAAATATACATGAACCACCAAACCATTCTTCTTGTAGTGTTTAACTCTCTTAAGGAGAATTTTCATCAATTCCATACTCAGTATATATTTATCAACAGGAAAGCCATACTGTTTTTTCAACCTTAAATTTTCAACTTCTACCGATAAAAATGCCAAATTTGCAATTTATATTCTTATATTTCTTTAACTTAGTAACTACATCACTTTCATTACTAATCAAATTTGAAAAAATCAGAGAATCAAAAAATTTACAATTACCAGTAAATAATGACATACTCAGAAAATTCCTGAAAATTCTACAATACCTGCATCTTTTGCTTAATTAGTGTTTATAAATTAAAAGATTGTTTTGTTATTCAGAGAGGTAAATCATTTAAATTTCATGACCAGCTTTTAATTTATAAAAAAATCAACCAATACTGAAATGTCTAATCAATTTATTAAGCTTTACCAACAATGTAGAAAAAACAACAAAAGCAACTTCTGCAGCTTCAAAACAATACATAAAAAAGATGTGAAAACACCAAAATCTACTTAAAGCACGAATAAAAATGCTACCGATGCTGCAAAAGAAGTTGCATCATCTCTTATTACACTTCAACAATATATTACCAAACAATATTAATCATTCAATCTTACTGCAGCAAAGATTCCTAAATTACTTTCCGAGTTG
This sequence comes from Pachydiplax longipennis, assembly GCA_036926295.1. Taxonomy (NCBI): domain Eukaryota; kingdom Metazoa; phylum Arthropoda; class Insecta; order Odonata; family Libellulidae; genus Pachydiplax; species Pachydiplax longipennis. The sequence goes on along the minus strand of JAVFKF010000009.1, from coordinate 35,840,963 downwards.
TAAATCTGAATCTTTACATTATTATCCTAAATATTTAGGAACTTAAAAAATTTATTGCCTGGAAAATAACAAAAACTAGGTTATGACAAAAAAATCTGGATTAAGGCTAACACTTCATTCTATGCTAATTCCAAGCGGCATTATTTTTTCTCAAGAGAGAGAATGATGATGATTTGTAATATTATCCAAAGAATTCATTTAGTTTGACCCACACGACTATTTTCAATTTATAAAGCTGTTCATGATTAAATATCTAAAAATAATATCAGAGCTCTAACCTTCAATTTTTTGATGTAACCAGTCTTAAGGACTTCACCATTGGAGGCAGGTCTGCCACTTCCTCCTCCTCCTCCTGTTACCCATACTTTGGTTAATGACATTTTGGAAACCCCCTAAAATGGGAATCTCAGGTCTCGCAGGAAATCCATAGCATGTTTGAATAATTCATAATAATTAAGGTGCTTCAAACTTCCTGCGGTAGCAATTCATCTTATCTGGAAATGAAACAAAACAACTGCAATATCATGAAATATTATACTAAGTTTATATTCAGTTATACCGTCGAGCAAATGCCAATTACTGTGGCCATTTAAATACTTGCTGAGCATCATAATAGTTACTTAGACAACAACGAAATTTAAAGTACGACATCACTTGTGAAATAATGTTTGGCCTTAAGTATAATCTCAGAGAAAAAATTAATTCTAACAGCTGTTAGATAAACCGCGGTTGATGCCGAAATTCTAAGACAGTTTTGACACTAAAATGTTTGGGATATACCTTTTCAAAAAACATGCGATCGTTGCATTTAGTAAGCGCACATTGAAAACTGACATTCGCAAAGACTGCCACAAAAATTCTTCTTCTGCTTTCAGATAGATCATTCGACAATCTTCACAGGTTAATCACTAGCACTTATGATGTATTTGTTATAGTCGGAAATTGATTTGGCAATCAAGTACTAATCAAGTAGTGAAATATTAAAATCATATTGAAATAGTTTCAATGATCATTAATGAGGTAATTTTCCATAAAAAGTTAAAAAATCAAACATCGCGCTATTAAGAAATATGTTACGAGTATACATTGTTATGTAAAACATGACATACGATTATACATGCAATTACGTATTATCTTTGACCAGTTACGTTCCCAATAAATCAGATTAACTGTTATATGTCATTCCATACAATCAATACGAAATCATGAGGGCAAAATCGAACAATTATTAAATTGGTGATCAACACACGCTCGATCATTCCTGTATATAGAATACTCATATGCTATTATTACAATCAGTGACACACTAATTTATAGAAAATACATCAATCCTACGATTCATGTCAATGACAACAAAGAATGGACAGCTTAGACAATAACTCTGTCGAACATATATCGGGGCTTTATAAGATAAATAATGGTGAGAACAATAATTTAAAATGTTAATTTAACATTTACTTTATCAATCCAAAGCTGGCATCCGCGTACGAATTAAACTCTTTAAGATTCCATTCTCGTAACAGTTTTAATAACCATGTGAAAACGAACTGCGACACTGATTATTTTTAATAAGCAAACTAGCCATTAAGTACATTATATTTTTTAACAATGAGAGAAAACCAATATTCAATAATAGATGTCTAAATTCAAAATAAAATAAACGCAAAAACACGTTTCCGAGAAATTCTAAATAACAAAATTTCACCGAAAATGCCCTATTACACACACATTCATGCTATCTAACATACAGATAAATGTCAATAATATGAAAGATAACAATATTCCAAAATGACATACAACTAAGAAATTTAATTTGCCCTAAGTATCAATTTAACACAGTAACGTACCCCAATTCCCACTGCGCAGGCACAGTTTTCGTTACGTAATTACACAAATACCGTCACAATTCAATTCCTTCTAGTATTTTGGATGCATAATTTCTTGTATTTTGTCTAACAACAAATATATGTAATGCAAAATATGCAAATCTGCTTACCATATAATAAATAAACTCCACGCCACTCTTGCGTATACGCATTCGAGCTATGACATTACACATGTATCTTGTCAAAAGAGTCAAAATAGGTTATCCTCATGGTTTATAAGTATACATTTACAATTTAGCATCACTTTCTTCAGCTTATGCACCAACAACTATCGTTTGCCACAACGAAAAAAAACACTTTTCATTTTTTCGTCGTTGAGAAATTCTGCCAAGGGCAGGGTTATTTTATAGACGCAATAAGAACACGCATCAATATTCCTTCTCTGAAAATGGTCGTTTCAGCAGTTTAAGTCACAAAATACGCAACAAGACTACTTCAAACAACTTATAAAATTAATATGGCCACACTGTCGGTAGTTATGAGATAAAACTACGGCCACACGATTCTTCTATCTTAATACACACTGTTTCACAGACGCAAAATGTGCTCACTAGAAATCCAAACCAACTGCTAATAAAATGGTCTTCGTCTCGCAAAATGCTCCCAAAGGCTTCAATATTATATTTATAATGTCCTAGATTCTTCATGTAAACTCAAATAGAGCTGTCTAACGTTAATTCCTCGCATTTCAAAACCACCAGTATCAGTAAGGTATACTTCAGCATCCATCTTAGAAAAAGGTCATGTGTTATAAACTGAACAGTGTAAACAACTTCCACGCATGCGTCAGCGTACGAGACTCGATACTAGCAGTAATGTACACATTTGCCGATAGGTGTCTGTCGCCGTCCATTGAATGGAATTCCCAAAAATGCGGCAAAAAAAGTACGCCAGTGCCCTAAAAAGGTCACATCTTCATACACAGAAAATGATTGTTTCCTTCATTTTTAGCCTTTTTTATTTCAATGTTGAGCTATATTTAAGGTGGTACAACTTCAATACTCCTTGCAATAAATTGTTTGAATAACATAGAAAGTGACTCATTCATTCGGTGCTGGCAATTAGAAAGCATGTTGACTAAATCTGCATCGAAGGGCAAATAAATATTCCTTAATTTGAACTAAATTTTTTATCATGTAAGTTTTGTGTCCTTAGAATGCGTGCATTTACTTAAAAATTGTATCATTGACCCATCTTTTTCCCGCCTTGTATATGAAATTAATATAACCATGTGGAAAACTAGAAAGAGGAAATATCTTTTTTAATAAAATTATCTTGATAGATTTTATTTTAATTTACATAGACAGGGAAATGAAAATCACAATAATATGATAATAAAAATGCTCCATCTTTAATTTTCCCTTTATTTTGTAATATCACTTGGTTTTCTTTCGTTGTGTTTTCCTCGATGTTCTGTTCGTTTTCTTCATTGTAGTTCCTGAAAGTAGAACATCAATTGAAGTTATTTGAAAAAAGTATTTTTACCCCCTTTGAAGTTACTTAATCAAGTTTTAGAGTATGCACCTCTAATATACCAGAATGTAATATAGAGGCTTTTAACTTATTCATTACTGGAATATCAACCATACGATAATGTAATTTATTGTCAAAAATTAGTTAATATAAAAATTTCTTTTCTCACAGTTTTAATATCAGTAGTAATTTGATTTTCCTTAAAACATTAACCTTGAGTTTTTAGCTAGCTTGTGCATTAGGCAAGCAAAGCATTAGAGTATTGAAGGATGGGAAATTTCTCTTTTACAATATATTCTAAAGGGGGTAGAAAAGAATACCCCCATTCAAGTTTAAATTACAGCTTTTGAATGCCCATAGCTGCCACAGCTTCAGGTTATCAATTCCTTCATTTGGGCTTTCTTTCTTAGACAAAGAAGAGGGTTTAGGTGAGTTGGCACAGATATGTGTGCACCTAGGAAAATATCTTCAAGAGGAAACAGTTATGAAAAAGTTCAATGGGACTGAAACCCAGAACTCCCAATTGCTAGTTGGTTGCTATACTGCCTGAACTATCTAGTAAGGACATTTTTTCATGCTGTTCAGGAAAAGTGTTTTGACTGAACAGCTCAGGAGCTAGAGCAATCAACTGGTGATCGGGATATCTGGCTCAAGTCCTGGTCTCATCAAACTTTTTTAATGCCTGTTTCTCCTTGGGATTTCTTTCTGAGATAAGATAGAGAGAATATTCATTTTAAAGATAAAGAATTATTTTTGAAAATTAACATACCAAATAAAATTCCTCTGATGAAATTTCCTAAGACAGAGAAAATCACACCAGTGAGAATTGCCAGAATGAAAACCAATAATCTCTGAGGCCATGATAATAATTCCAAAAATGGGTATATCCACTTCTTTGTTGTAAAGTAATGAAAGCAGGTTCTATTTGAGGAAAAAATTGATTATTGAAAATTTTATTATTTTTATTCAATTTTTACATACATTATTTCTGTTCTTCAAGTTCAACAATGTGCAATGTATTTATCCAAGGAAATTTCCTAGTCCTCAAATAAATCTCTTTAGTAAATTTCCTTCGCTCTCAAACATCCGCAGATAATTTTATCAAAACTTCAGTACCAGAATTCAGAAGACTGTTGATGTTGAAGAAGTCAGCATTTTTTGTTTACTCTTTCAAGACAAACATCCCAAAACTGGTACTTTCCCAGCCAAACCAGAACATCTTTATCTTAGAGTATATATGAGTCATAGCCATTTAGTCAGTTCATAGTCATTTATTCAATCAAGTGGAAATTTAGAGCAAAAATTTTTAATTAAATCAACAAAGATGTGATTGAAGTCGCTTGATTGAAATGTACAACAGAGAATCAGCATTACTGGAACTGTACATGCATTGTCAAATGTTTTCAAAAGCTCAAGTGATTACTGGCTTAGTATCCTCATTTTGCCACCTTATAAAGAGAATCATCAAAAATCTAGTTTTTGGAACTTTTTCACTAATCCGTCTCAAATCCAAAAATTAAAACTTACTTCTTTGAGTGAGAGCGATATTTTGAGCATTAAAAATGGAAATAAGGATTACTTACGTTACTCCATATAGCAACATAACACCAATCCCAATGCCAGCATGATGTTTGCTAGAGGATGGAAATGGTATTTGAGAGCGTAATAGCAATTCTCCTAGAGCAAATATCCCTACTCCACTATGTATGAAGAAATTTATCCATGCTGGTACAAGGTCTTCAATCGGCCCAGGGAACAAATACAGAGGATCCATTAACATCAGAGTCCAATATCCTGCACAGACCACCTAACACCGTAATGAAATCCTTTACTTATAATATACATTACTTTTCAAGGTTTAAGAGAATGGTCAATAATTAATTTCAACTCATCTATTATTCTGAAACCCTTTCATGGACTATGCTCACCTCTTTTGGGACCCTCTCATCTAGGTTATCTAGATAAGGGGTCCTCAAAAGTTACATAGTAATAAGAGAGAATTGATACAACTTAAAATTTTACCTTAATTATGTTTAAAACATCTTTTATTACCCTATAAAAAAATCACAAAATATTTTATCGTGGTATAGTTGTTATATAAGTTATATATCATGGCAAGTTGTGATATACATGAATGTTAAATACCACCAAGCCTGAAGTGGCTCCTTTTGTTCACCTTAATGAATTCAAATTCACAAATAATTTACTAATTCCCCATGAATGACAATAATTTTGCATTTTAACTAATTCAATACAATTTTTCAATGAATCATGCAATCAAATATATAATCAATTTGTGAGCACTATTATTAAGGGCTCCCAGATAGCACTTTGGGCAGTGTGTTTGACTTTGGTTAAAGTGGTCCTGGGTTCAATTCCTCGTGAGAACCCATTTGTGAAATGACCTCAGCTGTCGAAGCATTTTTAAGATAATGTTCTATAATACTTAAATAACTGATACAGCTGATTAATCTGATCAATATCAATCAACTATTAATGAAACCCTTGAAAATATTGTTATATTTTCTTTTAATTTAATTTTAAAATCTCAGTTAATTAGAAATATTCTAATTCAATTTGGGTGTTATACTTCCTTATAGCCAGAGAATCATGCTGAACATTTTCTTCTTGTAATATTTTAAAGACATTTTTTAGGATCATTAAATGCTTTATTTAATTAATAATTATTTTAATTAATTTAACCATTTGCCGTTTGCAATTTTTTATCTCCATACGTCAATAATGGTGACATTTAAAAATACTGAGAAATTGATTTAAGCTGATGTGAAATGACTTCTTCAGCAACTTGAGTATCTTATTTAAATAAAAAGAATATGCATATTTAATACTTTTGCTCATCTTGATAGCAATGTAGTACACTGCATAATATTGCATCGAAAATGGGTATGAGGTGAAAATATAATTCTTGATATACATCAATAGAAATGTTTCAATCCAATTCTTAGCCAAGGACTCTTGCAATCATACAGACAAAGTTACATACCAGTGAACCAGGAAAAACAATGGATTCAAACATGAGTGAACGATATTTCTGCAAATCCATTTTGAATTTAGACAGTTTGTGGGGAGCAGAAACACGTCTTACAAAATCTTCCAATACGCAAATTCCAACATATATTATATGGAATACCTATATAAAAAGAAAGCAGATATAGATACAATTACCAATATTTTCTGTAATTATTCTGAAAACTGAAAATACATGAACTATTCAGATAAGTTCTATTTTCTAATGATATATTGTGAGAAAATTCTCTACAGAAAAGATAAATTTTTTTCATCTTTCTAGATCTCTAAGAAAGAATATTCATTTAAGAATATTTAATGTACAAATGTATTATATATTTATAGGTATGGTGAAAGGTTGGTACTCTGAGAAATACGGCCATTCAGAGAAGAGTCACTCATGAATAATTTGATTAGATTTTGTATTATTGTATTATTTTTGCAGATTTGTATAATTTTAATAGCTTGAGATTTTAAATAATAATGAAATAAAAGATATTCTGAAATGTCTTGAAAACTTAGAGTAAAAATTCCAACCAAATAATGCTTGAATAGCTGTAATACACATTAATTTTTCTTGACTTACTGTAAGATTGAATTAGCTTTTAAAATAATTGTCGGTTACAGATAAATTCCAAATGTATGTATATATGTATACATAATTGTGAAACAAAAAATCCATTAGAAAATTCAACCATTCAAAATTACTTTTTGAAATATAAAAATTCTTTTTGAAGTTTTGATTATTATTATTACATTAGATTTACAAATTAAGTATATTTAAAGTCAAAACAACTATTGTGTAATTGATTATAACAAAGCATATACTATTGGTAATAAATGAAAATTGTACATTTATCAATATTAAATATTCATGAAAAGCTAATTATTATATTTTTGTAATACAATGCAATACTATTTATTATAATTTTTCAGCATCTTATAACTTGTAGTATGAATTGTAATACAGTTTGTAATCTCACCAGATTCCATACAGTAAGGTATGGATATATTTTTCGGTCAGCATCTGTCAATCCAAGTTTAAGAGCTACATCAGGATTTACTTCTAATCCTATTATGAGAAATTTCCATCCAACCATCACTTGTAGAAAGAGAAATATAAAGTGCAAAGCTTGTAGCAACATTGTAAAATTTCTTTACTAATATTTTGTGATTGGGTGACCAGTTGAGCCTTTATAAAAGAAAAGGAATCAAAGATTTTGAAAATATACATAAAGAAATTTATTATCAGTTAAAATATATATCTTTCCTATGTAATGTCAAAGTATTATTGTTTTGTATGGCAATGTGTGAACAAGTTATGGCAGGGAAAATACACTTGGAAATGTCATTTTAGTCCTAGTGTTAGTGTTGAGGAAAACTCTGAAATTCACTTCCTAGCAGCAGATAGAAGGATATAATATTTATTATATCAAATGTTTCACCAAAGCAGGGATGGGAAGCACCTTAACCAAGGGCAGAGGGACCCTTAAGAGGGTGAATGAGTAAGTGGAGAAAAATGAGATAATTTTCAAGAGGTAGGCCAACTAACCAATTATGGTGCGAAAGATGAATTGACTGGCCAACAGGAAGGGTTGTAAAGGAAACCACTGAATTCAAAATTTTCAAGGAAATTATGTTTTAATTATATTCTGTTGCTACATAAAATGGTTCAACAACATTGTCAAGATAGCACAATTATTCCTAGGGGCACTATTCTATGATCATTATCTAATATCATCATTCTAAGGGGCATTCCCATCATCATACTGACCACAATCTACATGACCTAATAAGGATTTTGCTGCCCTTATGGATGAGATACTCCTGTGTTGGCCCAAAGAATGGATGATTTATAAAACTATGTTCCACCATAACAAAATTCACTATCTTACATCTATTTATACATAAAGATGGATATCAGAATATGCTATTATGCACTGAAGGAGAAGTCAGACTATTCTGTCTCTTTTGAATCATTATGCTGATCACCTTAACCACTAAGTTTCTGAAAAAGCAAAGATACGTAATGAATATATGTACATGCATATGCATATAATAGTGGGTGGGGAGAGTAAAATAATAAAATATGCCAATGATTAGAGAGTACTAATTGACTTTGAGGTGAGGAATTATATCTTGTTTCAATTAATACTTAAAGAAAGAAAAAAGTTCAGAATAATTTTAGGTACAAGAATAGAAAGTTACAGCTAATCAATGGGTATGAAGACTAAGAAAGAATGGAAGAGGTCCTGAGCAAGTAAGATGAGTGCTGTGTTTGGGAGGTTGAGTGAAATGGAAGAGAGCTTTAGAGAGAGGAAAGTCATGGAAGAGAGAGCTTTTGTGAAGATGATGGTGTTTTTGAATGCAAAAAGGATGCTGATGCAAATAATAAATGGGATTCTCAAGTTGTTTCAGGGAGTATTTTTACAAACTGTATTGCAGATAAAACAAGAACAGTGAGTGACCTTTTTGAGAATTTTGAAATATCGTCTTAAAGAAGATACAGAAATCCAAGAGCTCTGAAAAAGTTATCTATCAAGCTTCAAAGACAATATGATAAAAATATAAGAAATTTTGTGACAGAAATGAAAAAGGAGAAAATGTTTTGGTCAGTCATTTTTTGTTCTGTGACATTTAGCTCTGAAGAATCATAAAGGGGAAGGTAGTAAGGAGGGCCAAAGGTAGGAGAGGAAAGGGAAGAGGACAGATTTGGAATATATGCTGGAATGAGAAAATTAATGCAGTTAATGAAGGATAGTAAAAAGAAGTTTGGGAAGTGCTCACTTGAAACCAGCCAGAAGACAGCTCTACTGAGGGAAAGAGCACTGGCTACTATTTGAGAAAAAATGGTCTTAATCAAAAATCAAATACATTGGTGATGTTGACCTTTGGACATTGGGATTCCATGCCAAGTAAAACGGAAAATAAACTCTCCATGTAAATGAACTTCGTAAGTGCAGCTCCAATTCGTAACACACCATTTTAAAAGCTACATTTGTCGTGAAATATTTCGTTGGTAATTACAGACACTGCCACTCTGTCCCTAAGTACGTAATATCGGTTTCTTCTGACAACTTTTCGCAAAGCTTTGGCATTGGGCAAGACCGTGATCTGAGCTATTAAGTACGTTAAGTGCAAATTAGAGTATTTTTCCGAGTTTTGAGTCTCAGAAAAATACCATACCAATATCATACCAAGAGCGTCTCTGAAATGATGCCTACACGTGTCATTGATTTCCAGTTACCTTTATAAACAGAGAATTTTCAGTCAAATTTGTTCAATCAATTTCGTTTAAATCAGTTCCTATTTCCTCTAAGAATACGTGCTGAGTTTAAAATTCAAATATAATCATTTTACATCAAGTTATGTAACTTTATTAGAAGAATATCAGTTTTAAGGGAGTTTTAGATATTTTCTATAGAAAATTATTTCTCTGAATCTTTTTCAAAATATATATCTAAGCGTTTTTCTTATAACCTATCAATGCCGTCGAAATTCTTCCGAACTTAAAACAACAGGAATTGTTAAACAACGTAAGTCTAAAAAATTCATTGCTCCTTATGGTTGAATTTAAAAAGACTGCCATATGCTGTGCTGTTGTCTGCGGAAGTTGCGCTTCTACAAGGATTAGGTGATGTAACTAAAATTTTAGAAGGGCCAGTCTAATTTCGGAAGAATTTAGCGTTGAAATGAATATGCTCTCTGTATCAATCAAAGACAAAGAATGTTAAGTTCAAAGAAGCCCCCTTCGAGTAACGGAGCAGAATATAACTTACATGAATTAAAAAAAACACCACTTGATGTGGAGGTAAGCAGTACTTGTCAGAATTTGAGACAGAATAAATTGGCTTTTAACTCACCAAATCTTAAATAGGTAAAAGGAATAGTTATCACTGAGTAGAGGAGAAAAATGATATAAAGGAAGCTCCAAACAATGACGTAGAGGACTAAATTCTTTTCTTTACGTTCACCTGCGATGAACGATTTGGTATGAGAGGCAGTTAATGGGAGGGGAAAATGCGGAGAAACTGATCTGAAGGATCTGCCTCGCAGCGGCGACCTTGATTACTTGTTGGTCCGCTAAGAATCTTTTCTTCATGGGAGCAACTTCTCAGGCCAGTCCGGTCAGGCAGGCGCAAATTCCTATCATACTTTGGATTACCAAAGCGGTACTAGCCCGACCACTGGTAATAAGATACGCATAAGAATAGGGATCGAGGAACTATCTAGATAAGATTTCATTCACCCCTGAGTCAGCTTAGTAAATTTCCGAAATGACCTTGTTTTTATCATTCAATCACCGTAATCTATGGAGTAAATAGCAGATGTTCCGCAGATATAGATACCACACTAATGAGGCTTAGCAGATCATATCTTAATTCAGATAAGGAAACTCAAAGGAAAATTATCTAAGCTGATATAGCCCTTACTTTTATGCGGATGTGAAAAGATAAAAAGAAGGCATATGCTGTTAATTTAAAGATCTTCTCATTGCAGCCTCAACACAAATATTATTACTGTAATAAAAAATATTCCTGCCTACTTGGTGTTACAAAAATGGAGCTCGAAAATGGAAAACATAAATAATGTACGATCTCCTAGAAAAACCTCTGGCATAGCGATTTCAGGCCACTGGTTATAATATATTTTCAGTATTTCCACTTTTAGGAGAAAACCACCGTTTAGCAATTACCAGATCATATTCTTGAAAAGTCTTAAATTCCAAGATGCTTAGATCACGCACGTGGTAAATTCAACGCCCGATAAGAACTATCACACAAAATTTTATAATCTGACTTGCAATAGTGGTTATTATTTTTTCTCCTATACCCCCTTGGCCCAATAATCATATCCCAACTCCCTAGTCAATATGATAAGAAATATTTGGTTTACTATGCATTCTTTTTGAAAATGTAGATATTTGGCCAAAATTGTACCTAACAGAGAGTACCGTCATGGAATAAGTTGAGAACTTTGCCAATAAATCCGATTTTGAAATACTTCAATAGCATAACATAATTATTTACTAACTATTTCCACACCCTCAAGGGCTATGGATACCCCAGGTTAAGAGCCCCTGGCCTAGAATTTCTTCCCAGGCACATCTGTTCACAACTGGTAGTTTAGTAAAATCAAGTAATAAAATTAAGTGAAATAATTAATCAATTTAAAATAATTTATTGAAGCACTGATAGATATACTGGCACTCATAAATCATGCACCGGATATTATGTCTGGATGAATAAGCGAATGTAAATAATAGAATGAAAACTGCAACTGAATAATTGCTACTGCAATGAGAGTCCTTTCAATTTATAGCAGCGGAAAAGGGTCAATTTCCATTTAATTACACCTATTTCGACAAAGATTTCACCAAAGAATTATTTTCTTCCACTTGACTTATTTAACAGATCTTGTTTCTGGTATATTGTTAATATTTGATGGGCAAACTTATGGGATTTTGCTTAGCTATCTTAGCCCCCTCTAAAATTATAATCTTGTCTCAATAATTTTCTTTGGATCTACATACATTAACTGCTCTGCTTTTTGTGTTCTCTAAAGTTGATATTGTCATAATAATCACATCTTTCTAAGGAAATATTTAGTCTAATGAGACTACTCTTTGATGCCCATAAGTTCCGTCTGGTTTGTTCCTTTGAATTTCTTTAAATCAAGGTTGCTACAGAAGTATGAGGGGATTAGCCTAAAGCTTCCTAGCTTTGTGAAGGGCCTGCCTTTTAAGCACCCATGCCTACTTGGAGTAAGGTACTTTAGAAGGCACTTCGCTTCAGCCACCTGGTTTTGTGACTTAGCCTACTAACAGAGATGGTATTTTTGTTCCCTTCTAGGTTGCACTTTCATAGAGTTTGGGTAGCTAGACCTGAGGGAACCAGTAGAAGGCCCATATTAAAGTGAGGAGATAAAGTACGAGGAAATGCAGTCACCAGAGGACTACTATGGGCCAGAGACAGGACCATGGCATTTAACAGAACTGAATGGCATGCTCTTTGTAAAAACTCTACAATAAACCAATTGGCAGAATAGGATTAATTGAGATGAGATCACTCTTACCTTTTAAACTTAACTGTGTGTAAAAGAGCACAAACAACCATTCCCTAACGGAGTTTTGGAATGGGGACTCCAGTGTTACTAGGCTAACTCTGCAAGTCCTGAGCCACTGATGCCAGGATTGTATTGTAAACCAGAGTTATACATGTAGTTTGTGATGTTTCACTAGCCATGTAAAGGAGGCAATAATGGCCATACATATTAAATTTTAGAGCAAAATGCTGCTCTACAATGATTAAATATGATGGTAATAATGACCTCTTCATTTTTTACCTTAACATACACAAATCAAAGTAAAAAGTTAACACTGATTGCACTTAATAGTTCACAAGTTAGAAATTTTGAACTTCGTATTAATTATTACTATTAATAGTCAATCAGTACATTTGATTGATAAGGAATTATGCTACCAATTGATTTTTGAGATACTGCACCAAAACATATCATTGTAACAAAAGGTACATTATTTTAGGAGACCTTTCGAAAGAGATGAGAAATAAATTCGTTTCAACAGTAAAAACTATGGTATTTGATTTTAATCTTTTGATAATAATTACTGCCTTAGTCCATTCTTCTGATTCATGTAGGCTAGGCACAAGTAAGCACCATTATCCTCTCTCGGAATCAAATACATCAAATGTGTGTGCTTGGGAATGTAGGGTTCTCTATAGAAATCCAACAGATGCTTAACAAATAAAATATTCACAAGTATTCAATGCATGTAGTTTATTAAAATGTTAAAAAAATAATAACTGCCATTAAATGCAATGTAACAAAAAACTCAGTACATTAAAAATCATCAGAATGTAAAATCGGGCCTTACTGGTGTAGAATGTGAACACTAATGAGAGAAAAATTGCCATAAACAGCTGCTCAGATAACCACTTTGGTAGAGCATGCTCTGGTAGAAGTTTTCAGCATGGTTCTGTATTTCCATCATTCTGTAAGACGAATATTATTAGTTTCACAATAATGGCCCCTTATGATTTCTCATTAAGGAAAATGCTAACAATACCAATGACTATGAGTAGATGGCACTGTCAATAAAAATGGTCCCTGAAATAATGGGATGATCTATGCTGAGAAAAAAACAGAGGACAGCATTCAAAACTCATCATTTTTCTACATGTAAATTTAAATTCTCTCACACAATTCACACAAAAATAGCACCAAAAAACTAAGTAAAAAGAAATCGAGTCACAGCTGTAAGAATACAATACAAACTTTTCAATCGCTGCATCTCCTAATTATTTTTACGCAAGTCACTCAGGAGTCCTAGACTAATATCTTTATCAAATTTTAACAATCATTCTATTCACTTTGGCAAGGCATTGTAACTATTACAGGAAACTGCTTTCCATAAGGCCACATTCTGTTAGGCACTAAATAAGAGGTCCATGTTTTCAAGTTTCATGGTATTTAAGGCAAAATTTCAATTTAACTGTAGTTTTGTATTGTGCTGGTTCAGTATATCAGAAAAACATACTGAACGTATTAATACATCTTGATCTTGTATACATTTTAGCCTCGCATTAGTACAATATGGAAAAACTAATAAATCTCATTAGTAAAACATCTTTTTTTAATTTTCCAGGTTCAGCCAAGAAATGATTACTTCAGTCAAAATTAATTTGCGAGAACACAACACAAATGATACTACTGTTAAAAAAACACAATTATTAGTTCACTTCCTATATCACAGTTTAGTACAAATCAAAGAGGCAAGTAATGTGATGATATTAATAGCACTTCTTCCATTACGACTAATGCTTTACAGTAAAATACACACTGTCAAAAAATAACTTCACTATTTCATCAGTGAATTTGTTAGATGAGAAGCTAGTATTTTAATTATAATTTCCATAGCATGGAATTCATAAAATTTTGTTGGAACCAACAAAGAGAGTTTTCTGTAGGTAATATTCATAGAATGTAAAAAAAGAATTCTTTGGACGGAGTTTTGCATGGTAATGAAATGGATCTAATATACTACCAGAGAAAAAGGATTAACAAAATATTTTTATAAAATCAAATCCATTTCTTTTTTGAAAATCATTCTTCAGTCATACAAGTCAGCCAACAATAGTACCTCTTTCAAAACAAGCGTTCTATCATAGCAAAACCATAACTAATGCAGATCAGATTTAGGATAAAGCAACTATAAGTGACAGAAATAATGAGAAAAGTTAATAACACACAAATTTTTCAAAGAGAAGTTAACAAAACGTTAAAATTAATCACTTAAGTTTATGGTAACCTGTATTGTCAGTAATAAAGGTAAAAAATATACAACCAACCTGGGGTTCATGATAAAATCCATTTTGCATGAAATCACCAGAGTTTCTACTTGGTTAAAAATGTACTAACAGCACTAGAATCAATAGCACCATTATCACCTAGACCTCATGCCATGCAAAAAAATATGCTAAAAAATTCAGATCTCTCTCTGGATCGACAATATGAAGGCATTACCTTATTTTTATCAGTCATTACAGTAGAAAGCAAATTCTGGAATCATTTCGAAGTACAAGATTATTTTTTTTCAAAGGAATGACTGCTTTCAAGTGAATGGAACCTTAATATCACTTCAAGGAAAAATATTTCCCAAGGATTACTTACAAGGTAAAGAAGGAAATATGGAAATAAAGATATAGGAATCAGTAAAGGATGGAACTCTAGGAGTAAACACAATGATGTAAGGATGGGGAAGGTCTTTTTTTTGGTTCTGCTACAGTCAGATTTGAGGGTGATACTTTGCAAGGTAGAACATATGTTTTGCTGGCTTTCCCATCACAGTACATCACGAGCCCATAAGGACAAATGGGCTGGCTTGGTACATCCCAACCCATGGGTCAGACTGCTAGCCGTCTAGCTCCACATACGCAACAGAATCGTGCCTCAGTGAGAGGGTACTTTGAACCACATTCATGGCAAAATTTGGCAAGTTTAAAATCATTTGAATCAATGATGGGAGGATCGGGTTTCCAATTTGAAGATCTCTTCTTAGAGTCTTCATCCTCTGACCACTCATCAGCATGATCATTTTCTCCTTCTGATGAGTTTTGATGCTGGTGATGATCAAAAGCCTTGTTGATGACTCTCTTGCAATCTTCCAGAGCTCTAAAAGAGGGGCGATTAAGGCTGAAATGACAGCAATGGTAAACGTAGATATTATACTACAAAGGGAATATCCCATATCAAGGAAAAATTAAACAGGTAGTAAGCATGGAGAGAGCTTTTGATACTCTTCCAATCTGTATTATACCAGCCAGTAAGTGATTGACTGCTGGGTTGAAAGGTATAGATGGTTTAATAAGACTAAATTACTTTAGAACTTAATTATTTAAGGAAATGCATAAAAAGAGAACTAAACAAAACATCTATATAAAGATAGTTAATACAAATATTTGGCATCATTCTCCAAACTTCTATGATTACAAAATTAACCTTATTAATTAATAAATAGATTTCAATTTAGTCCCTATACTCCCTTGACATTGAGTACTCTTGTGCTGTAATCATAATGATAAGAACTAAATTTTATCATTAACTTTCATTGAAAATACACAATCTGCCACAGTTGTATCTATCAGATGGTGCCATTATGGAATTACTTGGGAATTTTACTGACACATCTGATTTTGAAACACTTCAATAGCATATTAACATAAATAAATATTTCTACACTACTTGAAAAAGCTTCCCATACCCAGTTTTAATTTTAAAAGTTGTCTAACCTGCTATAAGCTGAATCCACACTCAGTTTTGCACTTGCTGGATTCTGAAAGGCCACCAAACTCTCTGGCGAAGATATATCTTCTCTTGTTTCTCCTTCTGGTAAAGTTTTTCCTCTTCGTTTTCTTCTTCTTATCCTTTTTGCATCACCGTCTGATTCTCCTGATGAGTGACGATTTGCTGTGTGAGATGACAATACGAGCTTTTGATCGACTGCTATTAGATTCCCAGAAGAATCCACATCATTAGTTTTTAGAGCCAAGGTCTTCTCTTCACTAACGGCATTATTATTGTCCACATCGACTAAAGACTCATTGGAGTTTGTAGAGAGGTTTGATAGACCCAATGCTACCAAATTGATGCTCTGGTGGATACTGTCTATATCTAGATGGCCTCCAGTCTCCATGTTTATGTTTGAATTGGATGAATGACTGAAATATAATGATAACATTTTTAAGTATTTATTTATTTAAGTTAGAAATAAGATAATAGCTTACTGATATGATGGGGAAATCCATAACTATATATATCCACTATTGAATCAATTCTCAATAAAAGGGATGTACTAGATATTGAGTAAAATCCTGTTTTAATAATTTAACTATTAATCAGCAGATTAAAACTAAAATCTATTATCCTCTATCAAAGATAATGGACCACAGGCACTACCCATTTGACTAAAATTTCATTGCGCTTCACAATTTTTATTGTTGCTCTGGATGTTAAAAATTCACATTAATAATTGCTGTAAAATGTTTACTGATGATTTCACAACATATAGGCTTTGCTTAAAAATTGAGCTTTCCTTTAAGCCAGCATTTCTTAAACTTTATGGTCTCAAGTTCTACTACCCACACTTTCAAGAAAATTTCATTTGCTGATAAATAGTAATAAAATTTGCAGAGGATTTATGTTCATCAAGTAGAAATAATTAAAAAATTACATGTTAAAATGAGTACACTATTAAATGTAACAGCATCAACCCACTTGAGTCCCACCGTACAGAGTTCTAAGTCCCACTGGTGATACGCATTCCACCTGTTAGTAAACACCCTGAAGTCACATGAATGAACAAAGCTGGCATCTTTTCATAAGGAATTTTACAAAAGCTGATTTGTAATCATTTAATACATGAAGAGGTAGATAAATAAGAAAACAAAATGGTAATTAAAATATAAATAAGTTTGTCTCTTTACTATCCTGATAAAGTAAATTTTTTACATGTTACTAGTGAAATTAAAATGCAATGGAAGCATGCTGTGATAAATTTGCCAAATTCCACAAGAAATAAAGAAATTCTGCTAAGTTATAACATTATGCTTCCTGTAATGGAGTTCCACAAAATTAAGGCCTCTATAATTGATTTTATTTAAAATAAAATGCATTCCTCATTTTGGAAACTGGCAGAAGAAATCAGAATCGTGGCTTAACTTTCTCAGCAGGAATAGAGAAACTTAACCTTACCTTTTTTCAGAAATTTCACCTTCTAATTCCCTTGAAGATATATATTCTTCATTGCTATCAAATTTTTCATCAGCAGGTTTCAGCATGTAATTTCTTCTCGTGTTTGGACTCTCTCTATTGGAAGGATTCAGATCAATTCCCATATTTAAAGCAGTTGGTTTCATGGCTCGTCTTTTTGTCATTACAGTTTCATCCCTTCCTCTCATCAAGTTTGGCATTTCAAAATGTAATTGAGTACTTGTTTCAGTAAACCTTGAAGATGAAGAATACAAGCAACATTATCAATTTACTTTACATCTTGAATATATCTTTTAAATTGAGTTAATTACTAATTTTGATATTCATATATAATAAAAGTATACTTTGTCCAACAAAATAGCTAATTCTGAAAAAGTTCTGAAGACCAAAGTCTTCATTAAGCATAATGAAAATTTTTAATGAGGTTCCAAATGATTATACACAAAATAAAACAGCTAAGATATCTTCCACGCTCTTTTATAAATGATTAAAAAATGTTCATAATCCTAATTATTTTCAAATCTTTTGGTGCATAAATGAGTATCAGTCAATACATTTTTTGGTGAATCCTATTTTATACAACCAAATTCCAGCAAATACAAAAAATCTTCACAAGCCAGAAAAAATGTTAGCATGATTTTTTTTATCTGAATTATTACTTTACATAATGGAAGTAATTAATCTATATGAATTGCTAATGAGGGTTAAATAATTTTGACTTTTTCCAGAGGTTCCTCATTATTATGAGTCACAATAGCCTTTGAAGCAAAGGTGGCATAATAAACCCAAGAATTCGTAACTACTTCAAAAAAACATATAAAAACACGAATCACTTTCATAATAAAAATGTTAGCTCAAAATCTGCAAGATCTCAAATATTATCATGGTTCCAAAAATGAAATTGAACTTTTTAATGGTAAAGTTAGGCATGCTATTTATGGAAACAGTATTTCATATCCTGAGAGCTTCCTGTATATTCTGTAAATTATAGAAGCAAATTTTGTTTTGGGATGAATCAAAAAATTATTAGCTGGAAATTATGAAATCCTGAATTCTAATGAAACCCAAAGAGCTATTTGCAGAAATATGACATTAGCAAAAATTCCTGAAATAAAAAGTTCACAATGTAAGGGAATTGTTAGAGTAGTTTTGAATAAAACAACTAATATTTAACACAGACTAGAAAAAAACTACAAAGTGCTCATTAATATTCTCAGTGAAATTGTTATTATCACAAATATCTATTTAATCAACCGGAAGATACTGTTTTGATTCTAGAACATTATGCAATATCTTTTACAACAATAATAAAATAATACAGTAATAGTAAATCAACAAATTTCTAAACATACATAAATAAAATATTATCAGTTAACATGTATCAGACTGTGTACATTAAAGTAACTAAGGTGCACTTTTTCAAAGACAAAATTGAATAAAGGTAAACATTCCAAACATTATAGAAAATTCGTTAATACAGACATATACTCTTTTATGCCTTCACACAAAGGATTGATTGGAAAATCCAATGTCAAATAGAACAATGTAATTGACCTGAAAAGAACTGCAACAAAAATTTATACTTCATCTAATGTCATGAAGACACTTTTAATTCTGCAAAATAAAAATAAAATATACACCAGAACAGTGTTTTTCAAAATTGTAGAAAAAGATACTGATAAGATATACTGGTTCCTGGAACTGTAAATGCTAGCATGATAAAATGAGTTAAGTTTACAAAAACGTTTCTGGTAATTTTTTTTCTCACTTCAGTTTGAATCAATTTATTATTAAATTTGTCTCAATTTTTGAAACATTTTTTGAAAAACACTGGCCAAGAATAGTCTTAAGTTAAAAGCAATGACTTACAGATCTGGAAGTACATCTTCCTTGGCTTTCTTTTGATTATTAAAGATATTATGAAGATGGAGATTTCCATTTTTGTGAGAAGAATCAGTATGTGATGTGTAACTGTTATGATTGTCAGGAACCTGCTTTTTCTGATCCTCATCAAGAGGAGAGGATAGGAGTATTTTGGGATTTTGAGATTCATATCCATCTGACAACAATTCTCTTAGCTGCATCTCTGCTTTACTAAAGGGGTCATAGGTAGAGAGACGGAATGAAGGCTTTTCCATCGGTGAAACTGCACTCCTGTCATCTTCAGAACTGATCATACAAGAGATAAAATAAAATAGATGATTTTCACGATTTTTGCAACTTTATAAATATTGCTGAAGCAAATCTGTAAAACTAAATTTAAATCTGGTTTAAAATAACCAGATTTGTAATAACATTAGTATAAATTAGTAATATATAAAGACCTTCACCAAAGTATTTAGGTGAATTAATTTTTCCTAAATCATAAATTCCCAAAAGTTAATGATTCAAATAGGGTAGAAACAACAGTCAATAGTACAATATTCATAGAAATATAAGGATTTCTTCTTACTTTTCATTGTACAAAAGAGGAAAACAACATAAGTTAAAGGGAGTTTGACAGGAAATTTAAATTAACCTAAACAACCTTCATAAACGGAAAGAATAACAAACGAAACTGCTCTTTCGTTCCAATAAATACTAATGATTGCCAGCAGTGGTGGAGGAGTGGTTAGCGTGCTAGTGCATTAACGCTCCAACCTCATGATACCGTTCGGTTCGAATCCTGGCTAATTGGATTTTTCCGGTTAGAGAATGGTTGCTGTGACTGTTGTGTTTATTAAGAAAAAATGCAAAAAATAATAATAAAGTAGAAAAAACGTGGTTAATTGTAAGAGTGGTCTTCAAAGGCTAAAATTCCTCCAAAAAATAAAAAGATGGCATTATTAACATAGTTAATAATTTTATTTTTATTTATTAAATATTCATCTGACTGTAGTAACGCAATAATTAATAATAAGAATAAAATTATCCCTGAGTAATTCCAGTCATAATTGGAATTTGTTATTCTAACTATCCTTCTACAGTAAAACCCAGTTAACATGCTTCTCAGGTGACCTAGCATAAACTTTGTTATAACAGGGATATTTTAAATCAGATCAGGACTTTTTTATTGTACATTATAAAACAAAAGGGAAGTATGTAGAATCATTAACTTTTAAATAATTGGTTTACAACTTAAAATGTAAAGGAATTCTTTAGTTGCCGAGTCTTCTTTGCCTTCTTTGTCTTCTTTCTATATGACTATAGAAAGAGGGTATCTAGAGGGTCCCCGAGCTACTTTTGTATTACTGGCTGCCTTCTCTTCATATTTTCGTCAAATTTTCAGAAAAAGAGAGCACCTTTCTTTGTTATCTCATTTTGTTTATTTTTTAGTCTACAACAAAGCAATGTTTAACTCAATAGAAAATTAGGGAAGAATAAATATGTTTTAATGTAAGTGGTGAGAGGCTGTCACAGAGTAGAATTTCTCCCAAGACTACACTTGGCAACCCATCAAGCACTGCCACTCTCATTAATCTTATTTCTTTACAACTTGAGATTGTGGCAAAAGGAAACATTATCAAGTGACTGTTCAACACCTAATGTTTGGTCTGGAGATGACACTGGGGAAGAATCTAACTCTATCTTATATCAGAGCAAGTATCAAATCCTATAACGAGAGAAATTGTTTTGTATCGCAGTACCTTCTTTTTATTCTCAGAATTGGTCACTGCAAACTGTACTTAAGTCTAAGGAAACCAACTAAGAGAAAGAGAGAAGCAAAGGATGAGAAAGGGGGTGAATGATACAGATATTGCTAACAATTTTTGTTCAAACTAGCAAAGTATAGACAATAGTGTGTCTGGGGATGAGGAAAACTTCCTTATAAGTGAGTATTGGAGCCTTCTAATGGTATGGTTTTCACCATTTGTTTCACGTAAAAGGGATTGGAACTAAAAGAAAGCTGCATATTAAGTAGGACATTTCTTTAAATGGGAGCATTTTGAACACGTTTCATGATATATGCTAACAATTTTTAATAGGGGACCAATAATTTCCTCCTCTTTATATATAAATGCAGCAAAGTTATAAATAAAACACTAATATTTAAAATCTCCTATAATGTCCAACATCAGGAAATACAATTCATTGAAAATTTGCCTGATAAACTTCCACTTTGTTTCCCGCAAATAATTTACATCCTAGGCATGTGCTCAAGTGCCCTGCCTTCACAGTGGCCCTGTATATATATACACTGTAAAGTGTGATTTAGCAAATACTAGTATCAGAGCAATTTCTTATTCTTTAAAATTTTACAGCTTCAAATTCTTTTCCTCTATCGATCAAAACCTACAATCTTGATTTAAAGTACACTTTCAAAAGTCTTCTAATTTTGATATACTTGACTTTCAAAATTTGGAACTAACAATCAAGTTAATCTAGATCACTGAGATGTAAGAATAAATTATACAGAAATTACAGAAAATAGAAATCTACTGGCTGATAATCCATATCAAAACAGAAATTCTAACCTTTTTTGTTGATGGAGATTGGACTCAGAAGGTGATGACTGGCAAGACCTAACCTCAACCCCATAGTTAGTAGAAAGATGTATCATTGATGGTAGTCGCTTGTAGGAAGTACTTTCCGATTCTTTCTTTAAATTGTGCTTGGGTGCTATGAGGGAATTTGTCCTAGGAGGACAATGTGACCTCAAGTTTTCTTCTGGAGGGAGAACATCCTTCTTTGCTAACCTCTTCCTCACTCTATCTTCTGCTAGTTTTCGCTGCAGAAGGCTAAACTGATTACCTTCCATGGGAGTTTCTTCCTTAGACAAAGAATTTTTCAGCAGTCCTGATGTTTCCACGTGACTTGATATTTTTCCAGGAGTAGAATTAAAGTTTGAGTGCTTTTCGTGCTTATCGATTCCTTTTAGAACATTCTCCTTTGGTGAAAAGTAGAGAAATGGTTTACATACACTGGAAGGTGAACAGTGCATCAATTTTTGTATATCTACCTGTGACTTGATAGTATTAGAGCCTTGATCATGAAACTTCTGAATGAGATTTAACCATTCCATCTGATTACAAAGAATATCCCTTTCACCACTAGTTTTAATGGTTGGAAAGTTGGGTTGAGAAAATCTACATTCCTCTGAAACTTCCTTATTGAGTAATTGTTCATTTTTTAAACTACTTTCCACTTTTTCATTGCAGGGTGATAATGGAGAATTTGTGCCAAAAAATCTTTCCTTTAGAATGTTTTTTTCACCACCTTTGTAATCTTCACTATTTAAAATAATACTATTTGTAGTGCTACTTCCTGGTAACAATACATCACAATTGGTGTTGCCACTACCCATATTATCTTCTGAAGAGCTCTCCCGTGGCAAAGGAGAATACTTGCCTACAATGTTTTTGAGTCTATGAGAATGAGATATTTTAAGCTTGATTTTCCGGTTTACAGATGGCAATGATGTTTTTTGAGAAGAAAAATATTTACTTCTTGGACTATCCTTGTTTGAAACACTAACACAATCACCAATGCTCTTATCGATGCTGGAATTATTATCACTTTCTTCTGCTTTTTCAACATAAAAACTTGAATTTTTAACACTTGGGTCAATTATGTCAACATTTTCAATTGATGAACCATAAACCAAATCATTGCTGACCAAGTTCAGCTGACTATCATCCTTTCCAACGAGGAGTTCATTCTTGCTTTTAGTTTCATAGGATGATCGTTTTTCTGAATCAAATTTCTGTTTTGCTTCACTCTCATTTGACTTACTTTTGATTTTTCTACGCTTTGATTTTAATCTGAATCCTCCATTTTTCACACTGACAGCTTTCAGATCTTGGGTAGCTGAGGAAGAGGAATTCAAGGAGCCCTTCTTGAGATCATAAATTTGACCTTCAGTGTTTAGAATTTCATTCCCAGCACTTCCATTTTTTTCCTTCCTTCCATGTAAACTGAATTTATTAGTATTATGATAGTTGTGTCTTTCTAAAATCAAAACTTCATTTGAATCCTCCAGTTTCTGACTACCTTCAGCCACATCCAAAATTCTCTCATCATATTTGTCAATAGCATTTGATAAAATATACGTATCATTTGCCAACACTTTTTTACTTTTACTCTGCTGCTTTTGGGGACTTGAAATTCCAGTGGATAAATCTTCGAGAAGTAAAGGAGTGTCATTTTTGTTGAAGATGTCCAATAAAGGGGAGTTATCATAATCATTCTCATTAGGCAACATACCCGAGCAAGTTATTGATTTTCCTTTAAGATCAACATTAAAAACACCTTCCTTTTTCACCTTTATGCATGACTGATGGCTATTCGAGTGAAATAATTTGTTACCACCAGTAGTAACATCATTGAAGTTTGCTCTTTCACATCTTTCCCAAGATTTACTCAAATTTGTAAATTTGTAAGACACGACATCATTCATGTAACTATCCCCTGATAGCGACACACTCAAGTTATCTTCCTCTTTCCTCTTGTAGGAGTTCTTCCTACTTCTAAATTCAGTATTGATAACTTCATTGAAATTAGGGTGATATTCATTCAATGTAGCACAGGCTGAACTAGATATTTCTAAAGGTTGATCACAGCTTTCCTGTATTTCTTTCCAACATCTTGCCTCATAATCTTCAGGATGACATTTACGAATTATTCCCTTTCGAATTTCAGGACTTGTACCACTGTGTGAGCTCTCAAAGGAATTATTTTGACTCTCAGGTGTTTTATTATCACCAGAGTAATTCATGCCTAATTCTTTAGACTTCTTAAAATTACCTAAAATAAAAGTGTTATTTAAATGATCAAACCGATATTCTGATTTAAAATCATCTGAGGATGGTTTCTGCTCATCACCTGCAAGAAATTTGTGGCCCCTGGTAATAAATTTCTCATTAAAAGTTTGCAATGAATGATCTATGCAACGCTTGGGGAATGGGATTGGCAATCTAGATCTTTTGCCATTCCAGTTTTCATCATCCTTTCTTATAACTGCAACTAACTTCTGATTTTCAGCTTTATTCAAACATTTGGGAGAAAAAGTTGAGAATCCATTTTTAAGCTGTGCAGTTTCCTTCTCTACAAGCCATGAGGTATCACTTTCCAGTGTTTTTGGACTTGAAGTTATATTTTTATAGCCTTCATCTACTGACATATCAACCTCTGCAGTTTCTCTAAAGCTGCAATTAGATCCTGCTATATTCTTCCATGTGGCCAGAGAATGACTCCTAAATGTATCAGGATTTGTTTTTGATAACATGGACATCTGATTATAAGATGCCTTGTCAGCTTTTTCAAAGGATTTCATACATGAACCAAGTTTCATTTTCTTCTTGCTCTTTTCTTTCATTTTCTGCAGTTGTATATCACTATTACTTTCATAATTAATTCTGTCAAATGATTCACTGCTCTGCCCTGTTTTTAAATCTTCTACAGAATTGAAAAGAGTTTCAGTATTTCCTTTTTCAATTGGATCTAATGGTTCTAATTGCAGTGTTTTTATATTCCTATCCATCTGCCTGTTTTTCTCATCGACCACTTGCCTATCATTACTGGAGCCATGAATGATTTCCAGAATTTGAACCATCGACCTTCCATCTCTATCATCTTGAACATTAGACTGATTAATGTCTCCTTGGCCCCAGTGGTTGAATACTTCTTTTGATAAAGGCTCAACAGATTGAGGGAATTCATTCATAACATTATTTCGAAAGATCGGAGTTCTTGAATCGCTGAAATCAAAGCCTGAATGTGAATCTTCACCAATATTTTCATGATTATTCTCGTAAGACAGACCAATGTTGGAAGAATCATCAATATCATTTTCCTGGCTTAAACTAGCATTTGCGCCACAATTTCTTTCTTGAGAAGGTACTGAACTATACATAAAAACATTTTTTCTACCATTTTCTTTTATGACAGTATCCTTAACAAAATCATCTGTTCTTTTCTCTTTGGTTGAAGGGTTCAGTTTTCCATCCTTCAAGACTGTTTCTTGTGCTTTAATAATCCCTCTAGTGCCTATTTCATTTCTTTTATCTTTAAAGTCTGAAACTAGTTCTATTTCATTTGATTCCAACTTGAACAGTTCGTTACAGCATTCTTGACATTTATTCCTAAGAAGGGAGAAGGGAAATGGAATGGGAATGAGGAAATCATATGGTGAAGGTAGAATGCACTAAGTGGCTTTGAATATTAACCTTTCAAGAAAAGAATTCAAAACAAACAATGCAAACTAAGATTTTGCCAATATGATAAAGTTTGCTAATGCAGCAATAACAAAAACATGAAGAGAGATTAAGCCACAATAACTATAGAGGATAGCAACACAAGATTTTAGAAGAAAAGTTAGTTCTACATTGACAAATATTAACAAATACTATGTAAGGGTCATTCAATAAGAACTGCAAAATTATTTCATCTTAGCTAATTCTAGATAACAAACTATTATTTTTACACGCTCTGTTCAAGCCTTTCTTCACTATCTAAAGGCTTTTTTCATTCTCAATTGCATGGCGGTTCACCACAAAGCTTAAAAGATCCCATATGTGAGCAAGCAAGCAAGTTGCATTTTCAACAGCTTTATAATTTCTTCTGGCATAGAGATTGTGTATGGAAAGATTTTAGATTAGTGGTTGCAAGCTGGACTCTACCACCCACTAGTTGGAACTTTAAGTTTTCAGGTTAAGTATACGTGTTCACAAGATGACAAAATTGATAGATGAGGCTGACAATGAGTGAAAATTTTTAATTAAGTATATACGATATAAAGTGCTCTTCTAAAGCACGATGAAAAGTTTTTCTTGTATAAAAGTGTCATTATAAGATGATATTATAAGATTGATGATTAAAATTAAGGGCTAGAAATACTAATGTAACATTAAACAAAGTTCTCAAATATATTCTTATATATTGTCCTTGCCTAATTTTGCATTGCAATTCTATGGACAATATTTCTGAAAATTTTATTTCTGTATCATGTTGTACTTGATGAAGACACCAATTTACACCCCATATTTGGCTGTATTATGTAAA
Source organism: Pachydiplax longipennis (assembly GCA_036926295.1). Classification (NCBI taxonomy): domain Eukaryota; kingdom Metazoa; phylum Arthropoda; class Insecta; order Odonata; family Libellulidae; genus Pachydiplax; species Pachydiplax longipennis. The sequence goes on along the minus strand of JAVFKF010000009.1, from coordinate 35,814,309 downwards.
TGGATTGCATCGTTATGTATATTGCATAAACATCATCATTATGAACCTTTCTAGTGTGACTATTTCCATAAGTTCTAAGTTATTGGGACACTGGTGGGAAGTAGGGAAATTAAACTGCACAAAGATGGGTGGTAGGCAAAAAAAGTTAGTAACCACTGTTTCAGCGTATATAGTACTCAGTCATTGGGTCTCAGTCAAGCATCTCTCATTTTCAGAGTAGAAACAATACAACCTATTTGATATGGCATTACTGTGATTCCCACAAGGAGAAATATGAGGAATTTCTCATTTACATTTTACAACAGACCAAGCAACTCAGCTCAATAAAACTTACCCATTGATAGCATTAGAACAAATGTCCTCTTATTAGGATTTCATATGTTTATCTTTAGTGGGTTCCTCATACGCCTGATCAAGAGTAAAAGAAAATTATTTATGGCACTTTCCTTGCTTATACTCAGAAAGAGTGATAATTTCTTATCAATTACTGCCAAAAGATATAAATTTGGATTCACTTCTGTAAATGTGAAGAAAAAGGTAATCAATGGAGGGGTATTATACAATTTCTTCTTAAAGGAGGAAAAGTAAAACCCATAGCTGGTGAATTCATGGCTATGGCCTCAAGGATCTAATAAAAATTTAATGTGATTTGATGGCTTTCCTTATCATCAAAAGTCTATATGATGAAAATGTGATATGCATAAAAACTCTTTGAATATTGAATGTCCTATACCTAAGAGAAAACATTTTCTATGGCAGCATAATTTCACATGGGGGTCAGAACATTACAAAGCTATTTTGGGCTGTAGTTTACATAGCATTGCTTTTCAAAGGATGCAATCCTCAGAAAGACACATAGCAATGGCAAAGATTCTAATTGACAAAGAAGCTCTATCAGAGAGGTGTGAAGGTAGGTAATAAGAAAACTAAGAAGAGAAATGTTTGTTTACAGCCAATGGATTGAAGATGCATGGAAATCTGGAATAGTTGAAGTGTTTTTAAAAGTTCTTCCCAGGCTAAGGTCATCTTCCGTATATAGAATCCCACCAGGAAACAAACCCTGATTTGCTTTCACCAAGGTTGAACGTGTTGCCCACTTGGTATAACCGGAGCTCAAATTTGGGATTGTGAGACAAAAGAGCTCAAGTGATAGAATGTATGTTGCATCAACTTTTTGAATGACCCTTAATTTTCTAAAAATGTTTGAATCAAAAGTCATGCTTCAATCTGTGAAAGGTCAAGCCAAAATTCAAGACTTTAAATAATGTCAAACCTGTTTCTGCTATCAGATGATGATTCCTTGGACTCTTCAACCTCTTCATTACTTATGTTTAAATCCCTGCAAAATTTAAAAATAACATTAAAAAACTAATTTATTATTTACTGGGAATGAAAGTCTTTCATTGCCTCAATAAGACTGATGCTGTTATTTGTATGAAGTTAGGGAAAAGTAAAAAAGAAGAAATACTTCAGATAGAACACTGAAACAAAATACTTACCAAGGAGGATTGATAATATGAGCTATTTCCTTTTGAGGTGATGGTTCTCTCTTCACAGGGGCACTGACTTTTCTTGTTACTTGGTGATGATGTGTAGAACCAAATCCTGGACAGCTTGCAGTGGATGTCTTTGGAGTTGATTTATTTCTGTTTTCTGAAACCATCATGGAAATAAGTTTGCTTCAATTAATTTTACATATTGACAGTAGTAATATTCAAAATTAGTCATGAGTGCAAAATCAAGGCAATAGAAGTATTTTTCCATGAATGTATGACAAAGTAACTTACCTTTGTTGCTACTTGATACAGTTGACTTTGGACTGGAAATTTTTTGATGATGAACATCTATAACTGAGGATTTGTGATATGAATGTGTCATTGGTGACATTCCTATTACACCTGCTCCATGAGCATATTTCTCCCTATTTGTTGGGCGTTTCAACTTTCCGACTAGAGGAGCTCGATACTAGAAAATATGAACAAATATGAAAATTATCAAGAATTTCAATTCTAAATTTATAATAAGGAGTGGCGTATATTTAATTTTATGACTATTTACTCAATAGTCTCGGCCGTGATGTGATGATGATCCTTTCAATTTATGACTATTGGTCTAATTCATATGATTTGCAGATATTTTTGCTAATACTTCTGATTCTAAGCTCAAAATAAATGTAAGTTACATACCTCCTGAAGGGCATCATAAAATTCAGAATTCTGTATTACCTCTAGAGTACTTAGTGAAAAGAGAAAGGTTTGGCTAAAAAACTCCTCACCAAATGACAAACATTTGAAACTAAATTAAATTTCTCTACTAAAACATTATTCTCTGTACCAAAATTCAAGCTATAAATGGTAAATATTGACTGACCAGTGAGAATTCACCTAGTACTGTCTAAGCTCTATGATTTTAAAAGCTCAATCCCATGAACTTGTTCTGAAATTAAGTCAAATAATGTAGAAGCTACTTAGGATTTTCAAAAAAATTCTGCAGATAATGATTGAATTTTTTAAATTAAAATTTTAGTAACAAAAAGAATTGTATATTATAATGAATAATAACTTTCATAATTCATATTTACTGAGTTTATTAAAAATGTTCATTTACTATATTCAAGATTTACAATCTAGACATATAATAATAAAGTATGTTACAATGAAAACTAATAATAGCGTCAAAATGCTTTGAAGATGGATCTATGACTCCTTGATTCAATTTAACTGAAGGGATGCTGAAGATTGAGCTGATAAATTGAGTAGTGTATGACTGATATGACCTGAGAAAAAACACATGCAGAGGTAAACTAGAACCTTGTGCCCTATGTCATCTCACTCAACCTATTCCACCTGATCAGAAATCAGTTGCAAAAGCATTACTGACTCTCTAACATGTTCAAGATTAAACATATTGCAAAATATTTCAGCTCCTAGCTTGATCATTTTTCTTAAAAAGCATGAGCTTGAGCAAAGTATACATTTATGAGTTTTTTTGGATCAAGCCAGCAGCACTAATTTCACTCAAAGTAAAACAGGGATAGAGAAGTAGAGGGTATACATGTTATATGACTAAGTAATCACCTTAGCTTTATACAACTTTAGAATGACACAGATGGACTAGGAAGTGATAAATGGATAAGAAATTGGGACCAGGGAGGCAAACTCATATTATCCTTAGAAAAGCACGAGATTTTGGAATTTTTATACTTTGGTCAACTCCCAGCTACTCCTATAGATCTCGAGAAATAATGGAGGAAAACTATAACTTTTAAATAAAAAAGTATCTGCAAATGTTTTGTGAAAATATTAATTTACATTGTATGATTTTATTATATTCTTGAAAACAATGGAAAACTAAATTTAAACATAATTATCACAAATAATGACAAAATAAAATATTTTTCAGGCATAAAAACCAACATAAAAAATTATATCTTACTGTTTAATCCTGCAATACTCTATGTTCATGATACATTTCCTGTTTTCTTAACGATATATTGAACGAACCACAGTATTTGCTGTTGAACATTACCTTAATCCTGGCCTCCAACATTTCTTTTGCTTTCACAACAGAAGCAGGTGACTGAGATTGAGCAACGCGTGTCTTGTGTTCCCTACACCATTCTTCATGGCGAGAGAATGCCTTCCACCCAAAAGTACGATCACAGTGAGGACATTTCTCTTCTTTGAAAGCTGCACCTCTTGATGGTGTTGATGTGCTCACGCTATTGGAGCGAACAACAGGTCTACTCTAGAAGGTAAAAGACAAAAGTAAAAACTTTAAATCTAAATAATGAAAATGTGAAAATAATGATAATTATAAATTATCTAGAAAAAATCCATTGAAATTTTGTTGAATGAAGAAATGAAATAATTTTCATGGCTGATGCAGCACTGTTGGCAAAACTTATACTATGAATCAATCACCGCTGCATTCCCCTAAATATCATGAAACATACCTAGTAAAGACTTCACTTCTGTGAATAAATGTATATAATTTAAAGTAGAGGTTTGTTACACACCCCAACCTGATGGGAGATAAATTTCCAGTAATCCTCATAAATTGTTTGCACATATTTATGGTAGAATAGTGTAAATTCATATTTCCTACCAGAGCTCATGAAATAGGGCTTATGATTTTATTTTGGGTGATTGATTTCACCAGTAAGCTTGCAGTGGGAGAAGAACATTCCTAGAATACGAGTATTGCATGACACGTGAGGGGGAGCCAAAGAGTAACCATAATATAAAGAAGAAAAGAACGTTTTGTACACTTCCACAGAAACTTTTTTTAAGGCAACATGTTTTGCTAGCAAACTAGCATCATCAGGCCAGAATTTTGTTTATTCTTTCGTTTGTTATATTTTCTGTTGCTTATTATGTTTCAATATTAATATAATTTTTGTTATGATTCAATGTAATAGGTCATTTGACTGTTTTAGAATCTTGAAACAAATAAATAAATAAATCAAACATGTTGCCTTAATAAAAAATTTCTGTGGAAGTGTGCAAAAAGTTCTTTCCTTCTTTGTAATGGCCTTCCACAAGGTAATGCCTTCTCATATTGAGTTTAACCATAATATGGTTATAAAGTTTGTAATTAGGTTTTGGTCTACTAAGACTTGGTGTTATTATATGTTTATCAATGCAGAATCTTGCTTTGCATTTCTACAAATCATCATCTGCAATTACACATCAGCAAGAACAAAACAAATATGCTGGTGCCCTTACAAAAATGTTTCAAAGAACAACAGCATAGTGCTTTCCAATTTTTTTTTTAGAAGATAAGCAAAATACACAGAAAAATGAAGAAGAAATACAGAAGTTTTTGTCATTAGAGCAAGAGTGAGAATGGCATAGGATATGTAAAAGGGGAGTTGCAAATTTTGTACAACAGTGTTGGCTTGCAAGTGTTGCTAATGCTTTTCTGGGGCTGTAAAACTCCCACTCTGGAACATTCTATGTCCAGAGGATCAATTTTGAACAGTAAATTGTATCCTGGCCCTGTTCAAAGCCCTTTGAAACCTGCAGCAAAGGGCAAACAATGTGGTTTGCTCTGTTCTGGAATGCACCAAGATTATACATGGATACACATGAATAAAGCAATTGCTAATAAGACTACAGATCTAAAACTTTTAATTATTTTTTCTACTTCCATTTTCTTTGCCTGATCTTGCACTACGAGATTATCAGGTTTTTGTTCCACTAATGGAGGGTCTTGGAGACAAAAAACGTTTCCATGGTCAATGAGGAGAAAATTGTAGTGTTTGGTAAAGATATATTGTGAATCATAGCACCAGAGAAGCAGTGGTGCACATACACTGAATGTGGAAGGGATTAAGTTAAATAATGATGACAAGTTTACATTTGTATGCACTGGTATTTTGTTGATAAAAAGTATTCAGGATTACTTTTGACTTGCCCTCATAGATGCTATGGAAAGGAGATCTTGCACCACAAAAGTTTGTGTTAAAGAAGACAAATGTAGAAGATTAATAAGTTTAGACAAGAATCTGGAATGAGGAGAAATTACAGAGTATTGGAGAGAATGGGGAAACTCACAGGAATGAAACAAGGTGAGAAAGCAGAAAAAGGAAACAGGATTCTTCTAAGAATAGAATACACACATTCACTTTATTGTTGCTTTAATAGAAGCCAATTGTTAGATAGGAATAAGAAATTGAGAAGGATTAAAAAGACAAATAAATGAAAGTGTCATCTACATTGCATTAATACAGAATGAATAGAACGCTTAAGAGTTTAGTCCCCAATCTTAACGGAATTAAAATTTGTTGATTCTTATACTGTGAAATTTATCAAGAGATAGGCAGCATGCAGAGAATGATTAAACAAGATCAGAATATTTTTCTCACCTGGAAGATGGGATAGTAGGTAAAACACATAATAACTCTTTGAAGATAACAAGTGACAGAGGCAATGCATATTAGAGATCCTACACATGACATTTACTCCAAAGACAATTTATAAATACTATAATTACAGAGCAACTCATAATATACCCTGCATCTCCAGATATTTTTGCAGAGTTGGGTACTTCTTTAAAGTCCCAGCTATAGGAATAAACAGCAAGAACTTACCCTCTCTGAGCTAACGGGTGTGTTGGTGTGATGTGACGACTCGCCTCCTTTGGATTTATTTCCTCCTTTGTGAAGAGAAACTTTTGGCTTCGGATGGGGAACCGGTATGGAAATGTATTCTGCCAACTCGGTGCCTTGAATTCGCTGTTTCATAGAATCAAATACCTAAAATTGGAATTATACATATTTATGTCCGCATGGAATACTCGCGACTTTAAAAACTGTAACCAACAACATGTATAAAAACTGAGAAATTTAAATCGGCGCGGTGAATTGTTAAGGGACGTACTTTTCTCTTCTTCGTTGCATTTTTTTGGCAAACACCTTGATGTTTTCTCAGAGATTCTGATTTAAATGTACGTCCACATACTGTGCAAGGTATCAGGATTGGAGGCTCTTCATTTTCTTCAAGTGATGGTTCAATGTTGCTGCCGACTGTTAAATAAAAATAAATAAATAAAATCATAGATTATAAATACCGTCAATAGGTGTGATTTAAGAAATTGGCATGTTAGCAGGATTTTGCTCTCTATACATACGTTCCGACATATTTCTGGTTTCTCAATCAATTCAATTCTGATGTGAAAATTTTCCCATTGTTTCAAACAAAACGTTCACATAACTGTTTCCGATTCAAAAAAAGTCGGTCAAGTCATAAATAATTCATGCAAAAATCAAACTACTACTGGAAATATTATTTAAGGAAATTTGGAAAACTACAGTAGAGTAAATAATTTAAACGGGTAAACTACTCAATTCTACCAAGCTTTCACGATAACAAATAACCCACTTCCTTAAAGAAACATTCTTTCAGTTGTGCAATATTCGCACCTCGCGCTTCGCCACCTTATAGGACTGTCAGCAAAAAATAATAAACATTGTCATTTATCCTAAAATTCGGCTGAGTTTGTATGAACCCAATGATAAAGAAACAATCGCGCTAAATTCCCACTTAAGATAACTTTCAACTGAAGGGCAAAAATACGCAAACAAGTTTATTACGAAACATAATAAAATATCCAATCAAAATTACGCGTAGGCATGCTCAACATATGAAAACACTAAGAAAAATATCTTGTCATCGGGCTTTTCAATGGCATTGAAAATAAGGAAGTGAAGTAAGAACATTGTAACACATTTACGCTCGAAAGATTTCAGAGATATGATAAATTATTACGTTGTAATATTATTTCAAATTTAAGGTCTATTGACAAAACAAACCTTCAATCTCCATTTTCGTTGCTCAGAGCAACAGAAACACATGAGGAACATGTCTCGTGATTGGTTAGATTATCTCTTGATACTGCCAATAGTATCAAACTGCTTTAAAACTTAATTAGAAATCTAAATAAGAATGACATTTTTAGGTAGAGCTATTTTCGGAAAGGTAAATGATCTATATCTTCACCCTGGTAAAATTATCACGCATAAGGGATTAAGATCAATTTTTTCTTTCATATTTTCATCTATATATTTACTTCAACGTGTTACCTTTAATTTTCTTATTTTAAACCTGGTTATCCCATATGAACTATATCCTTCAATATAGTGGAATTTCTAGAAAATTAGCTGTTTAGAAATATTACCTTAATTGTCGTAGTACATACATTTGATTTCTAGGTTAAACATTCAAATGTTATTGCAAGAAATATTTACCTGAGCAGTAAGATATACGGAGCTAATGGTCTTACCAAAACAAACATAAAGAATGGAATGAAGAGTATTGTTATGAGTGACTTGAAAACAAGGTAACTACCTTGACTTACCTTGACTTGAATTACCTAGACAACATTTGCCAAGGAAGATTTTCATTGTATCTGTGTTGCTAGATTCAGGCTCCGTGTATCACCGTATTTTTCTTTTAGAAATTGCCTTTCGACTTTGATGATGGAGGATTTGATTGAAGATATTACAGTTGATCAGGATAATCTTGAGGTCCGTTGCATGGTCTTATCTGCAGAAGGGCCAGTATTTTCGGCTGGGCATAATTTGAGAGAACTGGTAAGCCTTGTCGAAGGAATGAGCGGAAGTGATGAAGAATGGGACGAAAAAGTCATCCCTCATACCAGCCCTTTTTATAGGCCGCTAAGGGCGAGGAGGGAAGCGCTGCTATATTTGCTACTTGCTCCAAGCTAATGAATACGATTATGGAGGCTCCAGTTCCTGTATTAGCAGCTGTTAAAGGGATAGCTGCTGCAGCTGGCTGTCAGCTAGTGGCGGCTTGTGATTTAGCAGTTTGTACGAAAGGATCATCATTTTCAACCCCAGGGTATAGCATCGTATAAAATCATTTTCCTTCATTTTAATTAATAAGAGTTAATAAAATGTAATTGCAGTTTTTAAATGATTATGATGATTTCACTTATATCTTAAGATTGTTAGTTCCATTAAATTATCCATTGTACATCATTTCAGGGCTAGCTGGGGCCTGTTTTGTTCCACACCAGGAATACCCTTAGCAAGAGCAGTTCCTCGTAAGATGGCAGCATACATGCTATTCACCGGGGAACCAATATCAGCTCAAACTGCTATACAAGCAGGATTGGTTAGTTCTGTCGTTGATGATGACAAGCTTGGTAGGTCATTCTAAGATTTCTTCCCAGTTGTTGCATACATAGTAGGATTACACCAATGTTTCAATTACTAATTTTCTCATTCATTTTATCCAGATGAAGAAGTTGCACGTATAGTTGAAAGCATATCCAAGAAAAGCAGAGAAGTTGTGGGATTAGGAAAGAAGTTCTTTTACAAGCAGATTGAAATGGACATAAATTCTGCTTATAGGTTTGTTACCTTTTACTAAATTTAGAACCATCTTTGAAGGATTTACTTATCTACTCAAAGGATGCTAAAGAAACATGGATATGTATAAAATATTCTTTATAGTAAAATATAATTACTATCCTTTGTATTGTTACACTCCGCAGTATGTTGAAATCAATTGCTTTAGGTTTTTCTTTAGGTTAGGTGGTTTTTTAATTTTGTTTATTGAATGTATGCTTATCAAAATAGGAGGCCAAGTAGAAGTAAGCATCCAGCAGACTGGGGAGATTGAAAATTCGAAAGAAGAAGTATCTCTTATTTCCTTCAGAATTTTTTACATCGTTACTATTTGAGTCTTTGGAAACCTTAAGATGATACCTCCAGCCAGGATTTGGTTTATGTTGTTATTTTTATAAAAAGAGCTAATTATTTTCTCTTTTTACTTTGTATAGTGATAATTCATGAATCAGGACATTTAGGTTATGACTGGATGTACTCATAGTCTTGTATTCATAATTCAAGAAATACCACAGAAGAGTTAAACCTGAAAAAAACCAATAAATTGCCATAAAACTTTTGTTTAATTTGTTTAGTTTTTAGCCAATAATTCAATGCTACATGTATGTTGAAATTTACTTTCAAAATCTTTTCTCTTTTAATATCTCTGGATTAGAAATTTTCTCTTGTTGCTTTTCACCATGAAAATATTTGGAAATTAAAGTAGGTTGGAGTCATGCATTCACTCCTGGACATGTGGGTGTGAATCAGTTCTTTATGTATATGTATGTACTTTTCAGATTGGGTGAATCAGTAATGGTTGGAAATATTGGAATCCCAGATGGACAGGAGGGCCTTCGCAGTTTTGCTGAGAAAAGAACTCCGAAATGGACACATGAACTACTATCAAAAGCTTGAATTTTCATTTATTTGTTTCATGAATATACATTTACTACATTTTGTAGTTATCTACATCTATTTTGTAGTATCTGCATTTTGTGCTTAGAGCAAACAGAAGTTTTCAAACCAAAGGTGAACATTATCAGGTTATCATATGCATTAAAGAACTAATAATATATTTCAGACTATATCATGAGATGTTTTGTATGAAGAATTATTTTATGAATTTTTTTTATAAGTCAAATAAATATATTTTTGAGATCTAGTGTACTGTCTTGTCAATTGTGATTGATTGAGTTTTTGTACTCCAAAATTCATTAAATAAAAGAAAATTAATGATAAATTTACTTTTGTCTAGTTTAACATCTAAGTACAAAATTTCAATGAAAAACGTCCAGAATTGACTTACACAGAAGATTTGCCATAAGAATCAGCATTATTATTTATGTGAAGCATAACTTGCAATTTAGCATACTATATTAATTGCATATGAAAGATACTAATTATATGAGAATAAAATTGAATTTTTGGTTTTTGATGCTTCCAAATACACTCATTTTTTCTGCCTATGTTGGCATATAATACATGTATACAATACTTGTCTTTTGCCTAAGTACATGTACAAGAAGTTTGTTGAATATGTTAAATTATATCTCCTTTAACCCTCATAATCTAGAGTATGTGTTTCAAAAGTCTACTATTTATAATTATGTTAACTCTGCAGAATTGCACTAGTACATGTTAATAATTTGAGAAGAAAACAAATTTTAATCAATTCAGGGAGTCAACACCTATACCATACATGATGTAATGGAAGGTATTTGAAATGGATGAATATATGGACACATTTTTTGCCACAATTAATATAGTATGATAGAATTCCAGTAGTGAACATCCTTGCTGTTGCTATGAATGGAGCTCCGTCATTAGCTGTCCGTTACTACAGATGCATTGTGCTCATTGATAACAATAAAGTGGGCCAGTTCCATTAAATTAGTAACAGAGCCTCTTTTACTATCAAGAATGGCATTTCATATCTATCCGATTATTTAAAAAATTCAGTGAACTGAAGGCTGAATCTGTAGTATGTGCACAGTGAGCTGAGGCTGAGGTAAATCCATACAAATAAGTGCCCACCAGAAATCGAACTTGGGACTGCTTTCATCAAGAGTGAACATGCTACAAAGGTTGCTATCTGGAAGCACTTAAGGAAAATGAGTTATGGGAAAGAACAAAATCAGAGGAGTACCTAAATGACTCTTGGGGTATGACTACTTGTAGTGCCAATATTCCTCAAGCATGTCTTGGTACAAATAAATGTGGAAATTGATTTCTAAGATTGCTGTGATACAAACTCATAGATAGAGTGAGATCTTCTCTACCACATTTTTCTCTTTGCGGAATGTAGATTAAAAAGTCCATTTACAGTGTTTTCTTTTGTCAGTCTTAAGTGGTCAACATGGAAAAAACCAGGAATAGAGTGTTTTGTGGCCTGAGCAAAGTCTTGGAGAGATTATGAAGCCCTCTCACCACTGCTGTTAAAAAAATCCATATTGTTGCCTATCTGTCTACTGGTAAAAATTCGTTCATTCTAGAGTGAAAAATGACTAAAATTAAGTAACTGAGATACTCTCGCTGTGCGAAAAGCATATGATTCTTGAAACATTTGATGCAAGGCAAACAGCATTACAGAACCTGGTTACAATGCTACCCCACTTAAGAAGCATTAGTCCCATGAAAAGCATCTTAAAGGAGTTTTATGGTATAGATTTTTGAAATTTCCATCACAATGCAACGGTAGAATGTGTATATTATTATTGAACATTATTGAACATGTAATTGGCATTACTAAAGAAACCTGTTATTTTTGAAAGTAAAGGCATATTATTTATTAAATATTTTAGTGATAGTATTTTTCTTCTGTCGAAAAATGTTTTAAGTTTATCCCTCCAGTGATCTACTTTTTCTTACCTTTATCAGGGATGAGTCTGAGCATTGTTCAGAAGGAAGATTTAATACTGATACATACCCAAATCAAGTGTCAGTGGTCAATAATTTTCTAAAAGTGAAGTTGAACTTTTTCCTGACAGATTATTCACTTTGGATTAAGCATTTGAATATGACACTATATTCTATATTAGCGGTAAAATACGTTTTTACAGTTAAACAATATTTAGCGGTAATTTTGTTCGATAATTTATTGAATAAAAATACTTGATTTTTTAGTTAGTAATATTTAATATGTATGATAATTATAACTCATATTATAAATATAATAACTAGAAAATTCAGTCAAGAAATAACTGTCTGAAATTAAGAATATTCTATGATCAAAATCTGACTTCCTTAAATTTTGCGAACTTCAGGAATTGGCGTCCGCAATAGTTTACAATTTCTGCCACATGCGGTAATATTCTTGCGGTTCAAAACGCCAATTACTTATTTACCACCACCCACCCGGTTTCCGCTACCACTTCTGAGGGATTCTATACTATCCATTTTAGAGGGTACTTATTACCTCAGTTCACCTCTGGAACATTTAATTTAACATTTTCAACGAACAACTGCTGACTTTCATCCACCTTTGTATTTTGGCGCTCGCTTGAAACGAGGCAGCGCGCCGCGCCTAAATTGCCAACATTTGATGTTGATTCTTGGTTGCTGGAAGGCGAACGGACACATTCCTTCGACTCCTTCGGAATCTCAGGCAACCAGATTTTTCCCTGAAGACTTAAATTAGCTTAGAAGAAATCCTCAAGAGAAGTAGCAGAGGTTTGATGGATGAACAGCGTACAAATGCAACATGTTAAGGCGTTATGATTTCGGCGAGGATACGTCATAGTTAGTTGATATTCATTTTTGTTTTCAAAATTTATTTCTTCGGATCGGCTTGTGTAGATCATCTATTTCGTGATTTCCATCTTACTCTTTTAACGTAGTTGAGAAACGCAGGGATGATCATACCAACTACTAGTGCTGCTATCTAGGCAGTATAATTGTGAACTAGAAGGCTCCGAATCCTTAAGTTAACAAAATTTTGCAACCCTGAGGCGAAGACGTATTCTATATTTTTTGCAGAGCTTGATAGTTAAATTTCTATTTAGAAGCGCGTATATAATCATCCGACCCGGCAAGCGAATCGATCCGAGGAGATTCCGAGCACCGGAATACAAAACGCGCCAAAAACGGTATTCAGTTTTGACATCGCACGATAGGTGCCGTCAGCGAGGTGCGCCGCTGCATTCGGAAGAGTAGCAGACGGAGCCCGGCTGTCCGGAGCGTTGCAGGTTGCATATGTAAACGTTAGGGAAGGCATCCTGGTGTACGATCCCGAAAGAAGTGTTTCCGTTGTTAATCAGCTCTCACAAATTTCGTCTGTGGAAGGGAAAGATAGTGACGGCGATGAATATCAACGTCGAAAGCTTTATGTAGTCTTTTCATCCATTTTGCTAGTTTTAGCTTTGCTCCGTGCGGCTCGAAGATGCCATATTAAAGCAGAAGAAAGACGCCTGCGCATTAGAATGGAGAGCGGAGGAAGAGAGAAGTAAATAGCGGTGCCGTGAGTGGAGTGGTAAACAGAAGCGATAGAGAATACATTAACGACCTATTTGGGACTGATAACTGGGATAACGTTATTGGACAGCCGAGGAGGTAAGCATATCTCTTTCTATTCCAGCGGATGTGAACTCGGACAGATAGAAATTTTAATGTAGTAAAGTAAAACGTAAGGAATTCATCTTTTAGCTCGTTCAACACCTTGTCAAATGCTTAAGTTCATAATTGTATGAACTCTCACGAACGCCGAGTCCCTGTTTTTCTATCCATATGCGAAACACTCTGATCCACTCGAAAAGAATTAACGAGTTAACAATCTCCAGCAAATGTCGAATCAGGATCTCCTTTAACTACTTTAGGAGCCTTCCTCTGTTTTTGCTCCATTCCATTACTATTCCATCCCTGCCCGCTTCTCAGAGAGGTCGATCGAAGTCACTGGTCCTGAAAGCGGTCCCTAGAGGTCACGGAACGGCGTGTTTACACGCAAAATCGTCTGTAATAACCTAATCCCCGAGAAGACTAGGTGGTATCTCGAACGCCCACAACGACTCCCTCCGTACGACGAACTGCCTCTGGCGAATCGCCAGGAACACATAGGGTAAGATGTAGCCGTAGATTTTCTCATCGAGAATATTAAAAGAATCCAACTGGACTGAAAATTATAGGCGAGCGCTGTTGCTCCAACGATACTGACCAATCAACTTCCTGGAAATTTACTTCTTAAAACTGTGGAGGGGGGAGGTTCGTCGCCAGATATTAATTTCACGAGCTTCCCCAAAAATGAGTTTCCTTCCCCGAAATAGCGTGAAGCAAACGATTCATCTGCTCTCATACTGGGTCGTTAGTAATTTAAGAGTGGATGCTGAATTTCCATGCGCTTTCATTCGCTAACTCATTCGATTTTCAATGCGAATAATTCTTTCATCGTCACTGGTGATTTGTCGTCATCTCGAACAATACCGCGGCGATTTATGGTCGATCGATAACTCTCCTTGCATTAGCTCCTCCACCCGATAAAGCTTGGATTGCTATCTTCGTATTATGATATTTTTTTCATTTCGACAGAAATCATTCGGAATCCTGATCCTCTCTAAAGGATTACTGTGCACATGAAGGACTCCTTAAGTTTTCTCGATAGCTTAATCCCATTCGAGAATACTGGATGAAATAGAGTGGTGTTTTGACACTGCCCAGTTCTCTTACATATCCTAGAAATTATTGATGTTGAGTGTACCTAGATAGGATAATCATCAAATGCGCCTTATTGAAACAGGCTGCTCCCTCAGTGATGAGGATTTAATTTGATTTGTCTTGCTATCGCTCAATGTTTTATGTTAGATCTTACTGGTTGGAGACGTATTGAGGGCTTCCGGATAGCAAAGCGGGTAGCGCGGTCGCCTTTGGTGAAAGCGGTCCCGGATTCGAATCCCGGTCGGGGCCCAAATGTGCAAAATGACCTCAGTTGTATTGTTGAATTAATATAAGAGATCGATGCGAAGGTTAATCTTCACTGTTCTAATTTTAGTCGTATTAGCCATCAACAGGTTGACGATGACAATAATTTTTTTTACTATTTACCTATGCTATGCGTTGCTTTGTGGACTTTACCGTTTGATATCTTCGTGAGAATGAAAATCACCTTCTATATACGTGAGCGAAAGAGGTTCTTTTGTATATTTTTCCAATTAAGGATTTCTTAATGAAGAAAATTTTAAAAAATCGAGATTCTTTTCCAACACGTTGTCGAAGTAAGAATCGCAATATTAACTTGGAATTTTACGCTTTGTTGACCGTTTTTCTTCAGCCAATTCGATTCTGCTACATCAACAAACTCAAATCCCGCATTTTCTTAAAATTTACGATTATGAATATGTTATAACTAAAAAGTTATAACTTAACATTCCGAATTCGGGAGCTATAATATATAGGAAATGGGTAGTTTTCGACCTCAAGACGGACAAAAAATCAATTCTCACTCTCTCAGTTCCGCAATCTAGCACCAAACGAAGTGTTTTCCTCCTTCATGACCAACTGGGGTACTTATGAGACAATATTCATAAGAGGCCAAGAATTTCCTTAGAATAGTTCCATGTCTTTGTTGTATGTATTATCTTATTTTTAGAGATATGCATCGATTTTACTTTAATTTAGTTTAAATATTTTTTGAAAGGGTCTTCTGAAGAGAATTGTAAGAATTTTTTCTTCTTATATTGCATTATTTTATCCATTTAAAGGTTTTTGGTGATTTTCTTAACACTTACTTTCTATAAATAACTTGAGCTTCAGTACAAATGATGCATTTCATGCAAGTTTCTAAGAACCCAAATAATGTTTATATTAGAGTTTTAAGAGGTATTTTACATATAGAAGTTAGTGTATAGTGTTGAAAGTGGGAAATTCCCCAGAAATAAAACGGGGTAAATTGTTTTTCCACTTTTCTCGATGAATATTTTCGTTGATTCAGATATTATTTGAAATATTTCTCGGCCATTTTGTTGAGGGAAATTTTATCTTATATTTTATCAGAGACAGAATACCCTTAGTTCCTGCGCGCAATGCACTGTTAAGTAGGAAGGATGTATAATTTCTAAGGTGAATTAGTTTAATTTTGGGAGCTAAAACTTTCTTTCGCGATCTCAACAAAACTTTTGGAAAAATTCTACATGTATAATTCTATAAATGTATATATTCCATGATGATTGTAAAATTTACGGTCTACGAATATTTGCGAAATTATTTTTGATTCCTCGTCAGATTTCAATTTTAGTATTCCATCGAACTCTTTCAGTTTATCTGTACACGAAGGTTTTTGTTCTCTCTACTCTGCTATTGAATTTCACAAAAACATGAAATAAGAATTGCATGAGGTGTAGTGTTGTGAAAGTCCATCCTGTAGAATGAAGGGAAACGTTCTAAAAGTATAATACTTCTCTGCATTCTTTAAAAACAGAATTTTGCGATGGCTTTAAAGAGAAAAAGTATGTACATTTCATGACGATATGGACGGGACGAAAGAGCCTAAGACGGGACTGTCCCGGCCAAACAGGACGTAATGTCAGTTACGAGTCACGGCAGTAGCATCAATTTCATCCTTCAAAATAATTCTCAACTCGAAAACTTTGCCTAGAGTTTTGGCGTTCTGAGTAAACTTGCTACGAAACTACTTGGAAGATCCGCGAGTACGGAGAATTTCATCTCTACTATAGGAACTTCTTTAGCCAGAAACAAGTTTCATTAACAGAAAGATGAGTTATTTCTTTTAGAGAAAAGATCGTATTCTACATTAAACATGCGAGATTTCATTATTGTGTCTTTTTCTGAGGCTTATTTTATTTGAGAGATTATTGTTATTCAGTCATACATTTTCCAAAGATTGATTATTTTAATGCCGCTAGTGGAACAGGTAAATACAATTTGATAAATACCATACTCTTTGCGACTGTTGAAATATCTAGAATAAACTAGTAGTCAATATAACAAATAAGACGTGGAAGTAACTATAAATAACTATTTACTCGACGAAATGCACATTGATTTCCTTTCCTCGAAATCACGTTTACAGTTCAATTCCGAATGTATAAATGGGATACGCAAACGAAGGATTCAAACTGAGAATGGGAATCAAAGACCAGAAAATTGACCGAATAAATACCTCAAAAATTGTTAAGATTAAATACAAACGGTAACCGAAATGATAAACTTATAAAGAGGTTTTCTTCATACCTCTCATTTTTGCATAATTTCTCTTAAATAGTTTTCCTTTCCCTGCTCACTGATAAATATTTTATTTTCTTACCTCCTCGATCATGAAAAAGAAACATGCAACCGTCCATTTCAATATTGGAATGAATAAAAATCACTCTTGCATAGTAATAAGTTTGACCGTAGATTTATCGTAACAGCAAATACCGAAATCACATAAAATTTCCTATTCAGAATTGTCTGACCTTAATTCTTATCATTGCTTTTAAATGGGCCTGAATTCCAAATGTTATCCTGTGAGAAAATGCATGATCTCGGATTCAAAAATCGCATCGGTAATTAGGGAGACTTGTTTTTTTACGGCCCCAAAATTTTATAAAATTTCCGTCTTTGTCGCGACTCAAAAATTTGGATATTACATGACCAAAATAAGAATCTTCAATCAATTTCCCATCTTTCGGCGCTTGACTTGATTCAGAGCGACTGTTTTCTCTTATTGAATTTTCCAAGCCTGCAAGCGATAAAAGTGAACTTTATGAACATTTCTTAAGGGAACAGCTCGTGGTCGATCCGGGAACCTCTAGGCAAATATAAGATATCCCATTATCTGTGAGTCGCCAAATAATCTGTTAAGTTTTAGCTGTGCAGCTTTTGATTTTCGAGTTTTGGGCGAATAGACGTGCAAAGTCACACATTTCAAAAAATTAGTCAACTTTATTACCTAAATTTACTTTAAATTATTCAAGCATATTTAATTCGATGAAATGTTATTATTATTATTTAAAAATATATGCCGAAACTGAAAGAAAAAACACACTTAACTGTTGATAATGCTGCGAATAAGTTGAAAACACTTTCTCATTATTTGCTAATGTTTTAGTTGCTATTAACGTGCATGTTTGGTTTGTTATTTTGAAGTATGAGCTTTTCTATTGCTTTCTTTCGCTCAGAGAGGGCACTATTTCAGCGTAACTTCCAGTCCAAGCGAAACACGATATCTTAAGCGTGCCATCGGAGAGGGTGTCCGTCGTCTCACCTCACCTTGTTTTTCATTTGAAAGGAAGGCATCCTATTGGCGGATTGCTTTCTGAAGGAAGTCAGGCCAGCGAGACCACGTTTGAGTTCGGTTAAGACGGTTAAGTTTAAGGTGACATGTCGTGACTTGCCGGGTGTATTTTTGAATAGCTCGAGTGAATTGAAAATTTTCGAATTATTATTAACATTGATTCTTAGGCTTATTTATTATTAACATTATTATTCGACCCTTTATTTGGCGAGGTTAGGCCCGAGTGGGCCCCTCTTCCACCTAACCTCGTGTGATGATCTTACATGGTAATTAATAAAGGAAAAACATAAAATAAAACTAAGAAAAGAGAAGAGAAAAAAAACGAAAAAGGAAAGATTTGATTTGTGGGAAAAAATCTCCACAACTGAAGGTTGATAGAGAAACAACCCACTGTGCGGGAAAACACCCACAGAAGAAGGGGGCGAAAAAAAACCCGCGAAAACATAGTGAGGATAGAATTAATCAAATAAAATTGTTTTAAAATTAAAAAACGATACAGAATAAGAGAAAAGTATACGTAACAATAATAATAAAATAGACCTAATCACGATCAATTGGAATTATAAAAAATAAAGAAAATAAAAAATGAAAAACAATGGAGTAATGACAGAAGTATAATGAGCAGCCGGTGTCATATGCTTGTTTCTTCCACAGTTGATATGTTTTGTATCAACAACAGTTGAGGCCGAATAGTGTCTGCAATAAAGTGAAAAGAGAAAGAGTAGACGGCATTGACTATTTGAGCACTATTATTTGAAAACGTTTTGAGTGGGAAATGGATTTAATAATGAATAAGCTTGAAGTGAGAGTAATCAAAATCGACTTGAAGATAGGTCAGAATGTGTTAGTATGGAAAATGAAGTTCTATTAATTGTTCGATATTTCATGGTTATAAAGTTCTGATTATGCGTTATTTTTAGGGAGTTTCAAGGGAAAGTGCGGCAGTGAAAGTCTTACAGGTCTTCTGATCTGCTTGTTTCATTGACTGAAAACAGTGGAAATGAAAATTTGAGGTAAATCACATTAATATTTGTCCTTTGATTGCATCGTCTCAGTGAGAAGAAATGTTGGCGCGATAATGAAAATAATTTATGAAGTAGTGTGGTTAAAAGTGTTTTGAGATGTGAGGTAATTTCGCACGTACGCTCCCACCGGGATTCGAACCAGGGACTGCTTTAATCAAACTCGATCGATAGCCCACTTAGCTATCCTATATATCCCAAGCTATTATTATTATCCCAATAATCAATCTTATTTCATAAGAATCCACTTTTGTGACTGTTCGATTGTTATGATTACTTTCATTCATTACTTTGATACGACATTGTGCAAATCAAGGGAAATTTCAAAATAATTCCATATAATCCTTTTTCATTAGTGAATTTAGAATCAAAAGGAAAAGTCGCTGGAAACCTTTTAAATTTTGAGTTCCATATTTACAGGAAGTTATTACCAATTACTACGCATTGTTTCCAGAATAAAATTCAGTCGTTCCGGAATCAGAAAAGAATAAACGATATTAAATTATTCCACGATCAAATTTGTAATGATGCTTACCTCATTCCCTGACTTGCGGTAATGGAAAACAGCTTTGGGACGGTTTGCAGAAAAGTATTTAGCTCTGAGTTATACAAGAAGTGAAAAATTATGATTTGAGTGGGACTCGAACCCAGGTCTCCTACTTTCCGGGCAGGTGTTCAGTGGCTAGAACACCCGCCCGGAAAGTGGGAGACCTGGGTTCGAGTCCCACTCAAATCATAAATTTTCACTTCTCGTATAACTTTGGGTCAGTCGCACAACTTCATGTGCAAAGTTTCTTTCATTTCCATCAATTGCGTATCTAGCTCTGTCATTCAAGTCATAGTCAAAATCTGATCATGCGTAGCGAATGAATCCCAGTATTACACTAATATCATAATAGAATGTGCAAATCCTGTGGTTATGAATTTAAAGGCGAAAGGTTTATTTTTCTCTTGAAGACTTATATAGTAACTTTTACAGCAGAGGTGTGTAATCCGTAGCCCGCATGCGGCCGTTGTCATGCGGTCTGCGGGTCTCTTGATGCTTATGGGAGAACTCACAGAAAGAGACCGATATTCGAAATTTTTACCACCGTGAAAGCCTTTTAAGCAACGCAGGCCCTAAGTATCACGCCAACAGAGAAAGAGAAGTAAAATATGCGAATATTTGTTTTAATTTATTTTGACCACGTCATGAGAACTTAATTTTCGTTAAATTTAATGTGAGATTGATTTCTGTGTCGTAGTAATTTCTAAATCTGTTAATTTAATAATTAATTCAGTTATAAGTCATTTATTTATTTGATAAATTTTTTAAAGTGCGGGTCGAAAGCATGAAATGATTCTTGTGCGATTCCTTGAATGATGAAGGTCGTTCAGCTCTGGTTTAGAGAATAAATTAAGCCAAATGAGGCTAATTTATGGAATAAAAACGAAACATTAAACAAGCAAATATAAAAGAAGAAATACTGATAACAATATCGCTGTAGATGACAAATTTGAATTGTCTAGAGTAATTTTTATTACATTTTTATTTTCAGGTAACAATTCAGGTAATTGAACATTATAAAGGTTACGAACCTTTCGGAGGCACAGCTGTAGTGGAATACAAAGAATATTATCTAAATCTCAACATTTGAAATTAACATTTATCATTGGTACTACTATCTTTATATGGTACTCTTAACCTAAGAAATTTAAGCTCCAAAGTAAAGAAATTTGGGTTATTGATCATGGCAATCAGAAGTTAATTTCTTTGATAACAAGATCTTAGGCCCATTATTTACCTGATAACATAAATGATATGTCATGTGGTTTGGCACCTCATTATCTCGCCAATACTTTTTCAAATTCATTCAAATGAATATTTTCATCAAATCGGACTCCGACAAAAGAATTACCAACTTTGTCCTGGTCAACTATATCGAAATTCAGTTTATCAATTGTGTTATGAAGCTGAAATTTATTTATCACCGCGACGGGTTTTCGTTTTGTATATTAAGAAATAGCATCCTAATATTGAAAACAATTTTATACGCAAATTTTAGAATGTCCATGCGATCTAAGCAAGGGATGTAATAGGACATGAATTTACCTTAGTTTTTCCAATCATATTAGAGACATGCAGCATATCTCAGAATATCCTGTTGCTAAAGGATGGAAATTAATCTCACACGGTTGGTCTTACAATACACTCCTTTTGCAACTGAATTGAACTTTAATAATTCAGAATCGTAATTTCTCAGTATCTTAACACAGAGTGAATATCTTAGTATGCTAAATATCATCATATCAGCAGCACTCTGAGGTGATCCTTCAACTGTTTTGTTGTGACTGAGAGTTTTCAGTTTAATTTTATTAAATTAGTCTACTTGTGACGAATACTTGCTGTTATTTATTTCAATTTTAGAGTTTGAACTGTAACTGGGGCGTCCCGAGAGCTCATCGAGTTAACCTTAGCCACTTTTCCTCCACTTCATAAGCTCTTCACGATATTGATTAAATTAATTAGAGTACATTTTGAAGTGTTTATTTGCAGAGACGGTCAAGGAGGTAGCGGTTGCCATACGCTCAATATGCAAATTTTCTTAGTATAATTCTGTTGGTTTTGTCACTACTTTAATTCGGGAGGTAATTTAAAATGACTAAATAATCCAGATTAATAGAGCTCTGGAGTATCTGAAGAAGTATTGATGACTTGTAAAAGATCACCTGGGTCTCCTACACGATTCTCAATCTCGAAATGGTCTAAAAACTGAAACCGAATTCCGCATAGTATATTTTCTTGCGATAAGGAGAAATATTTTATTTTTATAACTATCGCTTAGACGGAAGTTGTGGCCTATGTGAAATCAGATTCGATTTTTCTACTTATTTTCGTGAAAATGCAATTTTTGTGTGTACATTCTCACATCAAAGTTGAAAAGGTAATTTTCTAAACTTCGTACGTAATAGAAAAAGCACTTTAGAAGTTTAATTATTAAAGCTAGTGTTGGATAATGATAATAATAGTTCCATCGAAATATGACTAATCAATGAATCGTTTTCTAGACGACTGAGGTCTCTCTTTTTAATGACTGCCAAGATCAATACGATTCTAATTCATTTTTCATACGGTATGTTTCATAGGTATGACGTTTTTAATGGGAACACACGACTGACTTTCATAGTTCGTGGACAGCATTCTGATTATTCGTGGTCATATTCAGTTTCCAATGACGTTACATTCCGCATCCTTGGCTGATTTTCATTCGAATGGAATGGTAGGGACCGTAAGCTTCCGTTTCCTTTCTAAAATGGAAATGGATACCATTAACGCTGATGGCATCAATTAGGTGATTAAAGGATTCTCATAAAATGAAAGGGAAATTGGCACAAGTGGGGCGAAATCTGTACGTTGAGTAGATTAAATTATCATTCAGCGTTTCCTTTCGGAACAGATTAAGAAATATTTTTTGCTCTCCGCAGGAAGATTCGTGGTGAACGGAAGTGGGCAGTGGATATTAGTAAATCTATTCTGATTTAATTAGTAAAAGAAAACATTGCGACCTATAGAATTATCGAGCAATCAGCATAATAACGAATGCTACTGAAGAAATTTCTAAGAGGAATGAATGGGGCAAAAGTGGCATGTAGGAGAAGATGATGCCAAAAAATGATGATGGATTCAATAGGGGTAATTAAGGTATTTGTGAAAAGATGCTTGACTTTAAGATGGGTAAATTTCTCTGCTATGTTGATCTTGAAAAGTACTTCGATTGAGTGCTTAAAAGCTAATGGAGATATGATTGAACGTTGGAGTAGTTTGGAAAGATGGGCGGTTAGTGCTTAGTATGTACCTAAATCACAAAGGGAGAGGTATAAGGAATCATACAAACAGAGTAGAGCAAGGTTATCATTTATCTCCAGCATTGCTCTATAAATACTCACAGAAACTTGTGAAAGAAGTGGGGAAAATATAGAAAGGGGTAAAAGTCGGTGGAGGAACAGTACTATAGTCAGTGAAATTAGACAAATTTTTTGTGATTCTGCAAGGGGTTCGCTGGAAATAGTTTGAACATCGGTAGTTCAATGAGTGAGTTCTCCCAAAAGCAATAGAAGACCCGCAGACCGCATAAAACAATCGGGGCAGAGGAGGAGAAAAGTCTTGAATAATTTGAATTGTGGTGTTTCAGGAGAATTTTGAAAATACCGTGGAGCGATAAAGTTAGCGATACGAGGTTCTCTATAGAATTGGAGAAACATAAATATGGTATAATATCGTGAAAAGAAGACGGAAGCTTATCGGTCACGTTCTGTGCCATGAGGATATCGTGAAAACTATCCTGGAAGGCTAAATTGAGGGAAGAAGATACAGAGGACCGACCTCATAAAGCAAATAATAAATGACGTCCATTGCATTTCCTATGAAGAGGTGAAGCGGAAGGCACAACAGCGACTAATTTGGAGATCAGCTGCAAACCGATCTACGGATTGAAGACTGAAGAAGAAGAAATTATATGAAACACATGAAACCTTTTGGAGAATACCTAATATCAGTAATATAGGTTTTGAGAAAATGTAGAAATATGATAGGTGCCCTTAAAAAAGTCTGGACTATATTAGGAAAAGGAATTCGCCACCCTCCATTTTATTCAATGGTTTGGTTATTTTCTCTTAGTTGCCTGCTCAATTCAAGTAATTTATAGTATTTTTATTGAAAGGAATGAAAAATTTCGTATTTGCTTTAGCTTAGTTACGTAATGCTAGCGATGATTGATGAGATAATATAAAAGTATATAATAAGATACACGAGCGAAGATGAATTGCAGCTTAGTATACATTTTATTCAAAAATATCTTTTACACGAAAAATATCATTTGATGGCAAGTAGATGTTAATTGTGAATAGTTAAAGCCTTCGAAAATTCGCGTATTATTAGGCCATATAAAAATGTTATAGTTATGCATAACATAATGGCATTCAGTATGTTTTCCGACACATACAAATTTAATCTCTATTACATTTATTGCATTATGTATTCCATTTTAATTGTTAAAAGATCATTATCACTTTGCCAAATCCTCGTCTATAGATGATCGATGGTCTAGTATTTTACCATTTGATACATCATAAACCACAAATAGAGCTCTTATGACACTCCTAAAATTGTCACTGTGAATTACAATAATTGTAATGATTTCCATTGTTTTATGACGCATTCTCATGTATAAAATCGATAATGTCAGTCGTCATACATGGTCGGATCCTCAGCCTTCTACCATTAGTTATCTACAGCTTTGATGGGAGTAAGTAGGCCAGACGAGAATCGGAGTACTTTGCCTTTGCTTCATTCCCTAAGCCAGAATGCAATCAGTGGAAATCTCCGCGTGATTGCAGCACAACGAACCTACGGATAACGATTTCCATAGTATTCAATATGGAGTAACCGAGATGAATTCCGTTATTCAGCAGAACTCGCATCTCATTTGCTTTCCTATTATTACTGCCACGAATAAGAATGAGACTGAGGTAAATGAATGATAAATTTCATTTTATTTTGTACGCTCTTATTTCACTGCAATGAGTATTCTTCTTTCGCGGTAAAGGTCGCGAAATGTCACTTACCTTTCTTGATAATTACACCGAGAAAAAAATGATTACGCCAAACAAATACGATATATTAAATATTATACGAAATATTAAATATTGTAGAAAATATTAAATACTGTACGAAATATTAAGTAATAAACTATCTCTGCTCTAGATGATTTTCTCTTAAAGAACGAAATGCGCATTGGGTTTATTCTCGTTTTTGGTGGTTAGTTGTTTTTTTTTCAATACATTATACTTTACCATCTGTGTTCCATCATCTATATTCTATACTTCGTCCGACGTAATGCAGAGACCAAGCAAATCTTATGGTACCGTATATTTCTTAAGGGAGAATGGCGCTTGCTGTTTATATTGTTCCCTCAGAAATCAATCTTACCCTATGTTGGAAGTCTTCCAAATCAATTATCGCAAACTTTCTTTTCTATGCAAATGTCGCAACGGCTCGCGCCATTCCCATAGGTAATACACGTGCCAATACAAGATTTTCGTGGTCTTTTCATAGCGTTAGACGAAGTATAAATGTTAATCCCAAGGAAGAATAGACATGAAAAAAGTCCGACGGGACCGAGAATCGAACCCGGGTCTCCCAGTTGCCAGCCGGTCGGGTGCTCTGTCCGTTAAGCTATCTCTCCGGAACATTTTATCATGCTATTCGAGAGACTCTCCTTTTAATTCGGGATGTCGAACTCGACTTTTTATTCGGTAAGTCTCCCGAATAGCATGAGAAGGGGTAGTTTAACGGACAGAGCACCCAACTGGCGATTGGGAGACACGGGTTCGATTCCCGGTTCCGTCGGTCTTTTTTTCATGTCTATTCTTCTCTGGGATTTTTCCTTGGTGCCCGCCATCTCGTGCAAAAACACCTAAAACCCATTCCTTTCTTATAAATATTAAATTTATGCATGATTATTCAGAGTAACACATAAAAATGGTAGTATGGGAAATAAAATAATGGAAGAACACAAGGACAAATATTGGCAGACGAAAATATGACCTTACAGTGGAACGATGGAAGATCCTGAACACCGTTGGCAAGCCTTGCATCATAAAGGAAATCGTTTCAATTTTTCGTGACCGAGAAGGCCAGACAAAGTCATCAAAACAGCACATGTTGTTGTTATCATTGAGAATGGCCGTGGGTTCGCAGAGCAGCTTCAGATAACACAATTTTTAGACTCGCCAATGTCCTGCCATGACGAGTAACTAGCTTCTTTAAAGTCCATCCAAAATTTTCAACATCATTCATTGGTTGAGCGAAAGCTAATAAACAGCCGTCTCTCAATTGAATTGATTTTACGGAGCTGCTGTAAATATTATTTATTTTACTTTTTTGCGTAATTCATCTCATCGGACCTCTCGTCCATAAATTAATTTGCTGACCCTATTTTTTAGCTCTCACCGACACAAAGGAAAATTCATCTCTGTCCATTTCCATCAGAATGGAAATCGAACCTTGCATTTCCTTTTACCTTAATTGCTTCTCTTCCGCGATTTTATGTCTAGGGAAATTTTTAGGAACGTATCCAATGCAAAAGCATTTTCATTCATTCAAAGCACCTAGAACTGTTTTTCAATTATGAGACCAGTTATTTTTCAGGAAGGGGTTCAGTGTAAACGAGATGCGAATGACTGGAAGAATAAATAAAGATTTAGGATTTAGAGTTATATTTTTCTTGCGAAATTTTAGATAAGAGCTGTTCGTTTAAGATTCGTATGTTAGTCTGTGCGTACAGGGTGGACATAGCACTTCAAAATTAATTACCTCTTCCAAATCAGCTCTTTCAGCGTAAGTTTTCTGGCTTTTCTTTATCAAATCACTAGCATGGCTAGTAACGTCCATAAGAAGCTTTGAATGAAATCATTATTTCCGAGAGAATAGTCTTGTATGCACTACTCTTTTATTCCGATCGCAGAATGCGAAACTCGCACGATATCACTGCAAAT
Source organism: Pachydiplax longipennis (assembly GCA_036926295.1). Taxonomy (NCBI): domain Eukaryota; kingdom Metazoa; phylum Arthropoda; class Insecta; order Odonata; family Libellulidae; genus Pachydiplax; species Pachydiplax longipennis. The sequence goes on along the minus strand of JAVFKF010000009.1, from coordinate 35,787,674 downwards.
AAACGAGGTATTGACTACAAAGTCGCACAACTTCATGTGCAAAGTTTCATTCCATTCCATCATTGGTGTAAGTTTCCACAGAGGATTATCTCAAATATCGCTCTGTTGGGTCGGTTGCCTTAATGAGAACCTCTTGGGGTGGTTGGTACCACTGACTTGAGCACTACTCTCTTGTTCATAAAAGCTCCCGATTACAGAAGTGAAGATGCGTGGCTTGGTAGTTCAGTGGTTAGAATACCTGCCCGGAAAGTGGGAGACCTGCGTTCGAGTCCCAGTCAAGTCACAATTTTTCACTTCTCGTAGAACTTTAAGTATTGACAAAACTAAAGGTGCTTAAGAAGAAAATTTTAGCTCAATCCTTGGCTAATTTTCTAATTTCTCACTCTACATATATTAAAATACTTCTACCGAAATATGGCGGGATTTTATCGAGATGGCGATGGGAAAATTCGCTATAACGTTTTTAATTCGTAACAAAAATTAAGGTATTCGTTGTTCACCATCCGTTTTCATTCTTTACCATTCATTCTTCGAAAGGCAACTTCCGTTTCGGATCTAAAATTCATCGTTGCGTCCCATAGCGTTTCAGTGCTTTTTTATATTTCCGACAGGGTTTTTTCCGTGAAATTTTGCGATCAATAAGCAATGAGCGACTTTTGACGATGGGCAGCTTCACCCCTGCCAGACATGCTAATTATAAATGAAGGGCTAAGAAACAAAGTTTGTACACTGCGGAGGTTTTACCGACATCTATATAGGATGACCGTATTTACGAAAAATGAAGGACATGTCCTCATTTTGCATTTGTCGTCCTTTGTATGTACTTTTGCCATTCGAAAATTTTGGGGTTTTTGTCCGGTCTTTCCCCCTATTTGCTCTGTTTACCCTCATATTAAGGGCGGTTTTTTTAAAGAGTTATGAGAGAATGATTATGTTGCCAAACTTCTCCCGTAAGTCATGATTTAATTAAGAGTTCAGCTCTTCTTTTTGTCTTATTAATTGAAAATTTTAGTTGTGCTTGAGGGAATATATTTCAAGGGATCGTAAATCCTATATACACGCAATGTACCACGATTCAGAGATGGCATTAGATGGAGATGATAATATATAAATTTAAATATATAAATATAAAATTGGTTCTATATAAATGATTTCTTTAATGTGCATCGAGTAACTACCTCTAAATACTTCTTTTGGCATAATTTTGTTGAGTTAAGTAAATCCAAGAATTAACTCTCAGTAAGTTATTATCAGTAAATTATAATTAGTAAGTTATGATCGGTAATTTTTTCAGATTTTCTTTCATATACCCAGTTCCCATGTTCTGATTTTCTGCGATACCTTAACAGATAGCGTCTCAATGAAGGCGTAGTTAATGAATCACGGAAAGGATAAACCATTTACCATTTTTGTCCATTTGTTATCCACCACAACCATATGATTGGCGCGACGCCAACCCGCTGCAAGGTTATTGGGCCACTGCAGTGAGTCTGCGAGAAAAATTTGGAAAAAGAACACGATAAACTCTTTTCTTTCTTTTCTTTAAATTTTTGATGTTGACACAGACGCTTACGTAGCCGAGCTCGATTCAATAGAAACAAAAAAAACCAGCGTACAATCGCGTTATAAAGAAATCAAATGTCAGTCTCCTTTTTCCTTCATTCAAGGGTTATTTTTTTACGTTCTTTCAGCCAGTTTTAATTTCTCAATATCCTAAAGAAAATTAATAGAATTCTAATTTTTATTAGATAGATTTAATTATGTAATCTTTTGGCTATCTCCAGCATTACTGTTTTATGTTTATTTTGTATATATTTTTGTGAATGTGTTTTTCTATTTAATGATTGATTGAAGTAAATTGAAATATCCACTGTAAAAAGAGGGGTTCCATAAAATAAAATATACAAATATAAATACTAGATTATAGGAGTCGGGATCCCCAAGCCGCGATCCACATGGAAACCTTGACTAAGAAAAATCAGACATCTTTAGCTTGCCATTAAAGTTTTTCATTTCGCGATCGAAGTAGTGCGAAGAAATAACACTTTGATCGAAATAAAAATCAAAGAGTGGGGTTCGTTGCTAACGAAATGAATTATTCCAAAATGCAAACATATTATTCCTACACATCCGATGTCGATGACCAGCGCTTTTCTTCCTTTACTCTTCATCAAAACATATAAATGACAACATTTTAAAGAAAAGGTTTCCTGCTTCAAGCTAGAAATAGACCAACAAATGAAAAAATGCATTATTCGGTCCAAAAAATCGAGTTCAAAATTGAATTTTGTCCAAAGAATTCCGTTACTGTATGTTTATATATCGATATCTATCATACAAACTAGGTATATCGAAACGGACAATGATATTCTTTTTCCCCACCCTAATTTCATCAAACACTCCAATCACTACAAACGAATACGCAAACACTAAAATTCACTTAAAAAACACACCTTTGCGTACTAATCAATTACTTCCAATTCAATTGCTCCAGTTCTCCCACTTCAATCTTACTCTCACCTGTGATCCAAACCGTAATTTATCTATGAATATACCCAATATATATTGGTTAATTCCAAAGAGACGAGCGCCTGATTTACAGTTTTCACTGTTATTATTTTATTTCCAAAAATAGACTTCAATATATTTATCTCTATAACGTTGTTTTTATTAGTCTCTATAAACGAACTTAATCCATAAACGTTTATTCACATACACAGTTTTTGTAGCTAAATTTTGATTCATACACTTGGTGCGAAATTTTAGTGCAGGGCAACTAGTTTTATCTTATAATTGAATCTGTATATGTATAGGTTCCTTTCTTTCTCTGTTTTTCTCCCGCAAATCTGCATTTCTGGACGTTTTCTCTTATACCTGAGGTGGGGAACTCGTGGAAATATGACCACATGTGTCCTTCTTAGGCGTTCATTTCGGGCTTTTGGTCACTCCCTGAGTGTACTATGTTTACTGAGTGTACTGAGTGTACTCTATTTAAATATTTTTCGTAATCTAGCTAATGACGCCACATGGAAAATAAAGCGGAAAATTTTCTATTTTAATTTACTCAGAGAATGAATTTCTCTTATGAAATTTTGACGTTTAACTGTTTAAATTCAAGCAATAAACAACGACAAAGAGACCCGATTGTTTCACACGTGGCCTTTCTTATGAGATCGAATGCTAAATGAGGCTTTTCAACGGAAAACTTTTCCACCCCTGTCCTTGACCATTCACCCAAGTTTGGCATTTGAAACACGGCTGTGAATGTAATACATGAAAGTACACGAAGTAATGCAGGATACGATATGGCTTCCATAAGAAATGCACGTTAAGTTCCCTTTGATCTCATAAAGGGCTATTTTTTTTACAAATTTAAATAAGAAATAATGGCACTACGAAATGGAGACGGTTCCAAAACAGGAGAATATGAATGAAGATTTTTTAATTTTTGGTCTGAAGTTTCGATTGCGATTTTTCGAAATAGAGTTAAAGTTTATGGAATAAAAGAAAATTTTGTCAAATGAATTGAAGTAAACAATTCGACACACTTTCATATCCGAGCTGAATTTTCCCATGAGAATACACAGGGAATTTTGGCTTATATAGAATTAATGATAGAGTTTATGACGAAGAGGCAGTTGTCAGAGATACCAGCATTTGCAATAACTGTATACTCATTACAGGGACAAAATCTTAGAAGTCTTCCTTAATCTGCCAGATTTCTAAAGTAATCTGCTGTTTTTTACGATCTATATGATGAGAAAACATTTAATTGTTCGTCAATGCAAAGAGAGAGAAGGAGACATTTTGAAAAACGAACGGATTTCTAACAAAACGAGGTTTTGATGCTGAGAGTTCAGTTAATTCTCACGAGCTGCATTAAATTTGATGAAATTCTAGTGAGCAATTTTTACGCATTCTGTTAATACTTTCAGCTTTAAATTATATCCAATTATAAAATATGATCCAAATCATCAAATTTAAGGGTATGCAATATTTTCGATGAAATTCAAGTAAGCGATTTGTAGACATACCGCTAAAACTTGTAGCATTAAATTTTATTATGATCGAAATTTATAAAACTTAAGGAGAACGGTAAGATACTTTTCAATTAATTTACTCGCGCAATTCGAATTTAAAAGAAGTTGCGTCATGCCCGACGGGTAAGTTTACTGGTATGATATGGAAAGAAAAGCAAAAAAGGCATGTTTTTAACATGCTGCCTATTATATTATACAGTAGCCGCCCCGGCCCCAATAACCTTTTGAAATGGTAATGCGACCCAACGGAACTTTAACCTTGGGGCCCTAGATATTAGCCAAAATACTTATAAATACGGATACATTCAGCGCTTGTGAATATTATGCGTCACGTGATACTGATGAAAACAATGTAGAAATAAATTTAGACACTTTTACAATTCCATTGAATATGACCCAGGTTTCCTTCATCTTTAGACCTGAAGATGTGCTAAATGTTCGAAACATAATGTAATATATTTAGTGGAATTGTACAAGTCTCTCCATTCATATATGCATTGATAATATGGAATTCCACAATTATCACTCGAGAATATTGATTTTATAGATAAAATAAATGGACCATTTTTATCCATCTGAATAGGTAGCAAGTCCAAATAATACACTAAGTTGGAATTAATTTATATGTCCCCAACGTCTTTATATATTATTTCTAAACATCCGTTTTCGGTGTCCAGCGTTTCTCCCTCTGTAACCTACATCAAAACATATAAATGATACACCGTTTTAAAGAGAAAGTTTCTCGCTTCCTGCTAAATATCGACCAAAAAATTAAATACGCACCATTCGGTGAAAATATCGAGTTAAAATGAGAATTTGAAATAGAGTTTCGTTACCGGATAGGGATGTATCGATATCTATCGATAAATCGAGTAATATCGAAACTAACACTGATACTCTACATCTCCACCCAAGTACATTTCAAAAAACACTCCAATCACCACAAACGAATACACAAACGCTAAATCATACCTTAAAAACACCTTAGCGTATAAATCAATTACTTTCAATTTAGTTGGGCGATATTTTCACATTGGACAGCTGGTATTTATTATTTTCATCACAGTACAGTAGTATTAGTATTGTGAATAGTGCTTCGACAGCTGATGTCATTTCGCACGTGGGCTCCCACCGGGAATCGAACCCGGGACCGCTTTCACTGAAGTCTAACGCGCTATTTGGGCTATTTGGGAGCTCTATCACAGTACATTCGCACTAAAAACAATAATTATGAAAATATAGATTATGAATATTAGAGCATTGTGTGGTACTGCTTTCGATAGCTCACGATAGAAATTCTAATTAAGATAGCAAGCCAGTATTGCTTTGCGACTCTTGGAACGGCAACGAAGAAATCCCAGATGTTATCTGCGTTTCCCGAGTGTTGGTCTCCTATGCGATTTTCCCCACGTTTTTCCTTTCATTTTCGATGGACATTCCTCGAGTTCCTTTTAAATGTCGTGCGGTTTGCTTAATCTACTAAACTTTATTAGCACTCTGTTGCAATGCCACACCAGTAGGGGAAGTGCATAGGATTTTTCTTGTACGTATCGCGTGACTTCGCTAGAAATTTCTCGTGCGACCTCCAATGGTTTCTTTATAACTGAGTGACGTGACAGCCTGTTTGCTCCGATTCGGTTCCTTAGGAAGGAGAGAGAGAGAATAATAAGTTTCTTTCGGAGTCTTTTTTATCGATCAAATAAATATTTCCTGCCGCTAGCTTTCATAAGAAATCGGTCAAACGGAATCTAGATTACAAGCTCCTTTGTGTGAGGATTTGTACTCCGAATTTTAATCTTACGACGTACGATGTTTATTTTAATAATAATAACTCTATTTATAATCACTGAAAAGCAAATAGTTTCAACACTAACCTAAGAAAACGTTTCCATATAAAATATACATTAAGTATATAAATAAAGTATTATGTAAGCAACATATGATATAGATGCCTGGTAGTACAAATATTTTAAGGAAATACATCTCTTTACTTCTGTACTCTGATTTCATATTTCATTCTTAATATTCTGGATTGATATTTTGGGAAATTTTCAATAAATTTACGAGGTATTTTTACAACATCAATTTGTATTGTCATTCGTTTCAATTTTTATTTTTGTTATTTAATTTTCTGAAATGCGATTATTTCCATTATTTGTGTTTATTGTTCGCCTTCATTTCCCAAAATATGTCTTGATTCTGTAACGCAATCGATAATTTATCATGTAAACAACGATATAGTGTGTACGATATGTAGCTATTGCGTAAGCGAAATAATTTGTTTTATAATGCGTTAGACTGATAAATTACATCACAATTTGAAGTTTCGCATTACTCGGAGACCAAGAGTTCCATTTAGAGCAAGATGATACCATTAAATGAGATACATCGTGGTTCTTCTACTGCATGTTCGTGTGTTGGGAGTTACTTAAATGATACTCACACGTGTAGGATTCACCACGACAGCTGTGACATACACTTGCTATGTGAGTACTTTTTTCGTTTCCGGTATCCTAATATACCTCAGTGGAAACCATCTCCAAACTCTTGCTTGCAATCTTTATAATTTTACTATTTTGCTGGTAATTTTATCTAAATGCATCAAGTATTCAAAGTACCGTCTATTGGGGTAACTTTTAGCCAACTTCCTATGCTTCAATACACGTTTAACGTTACCATTGATTTTTTATTTACTTTTTGTGGTTCTGTGCTTGTCTGTCTCCTTATTTAATTACGATAACAGTTTCTTAATTTTATTCGCAGATTACCAATTGGTTTGTCTGTAGGGCCGGGTTTAACAAATCCGGCCCTACAGACCCGGCCCTGTTAACTCTTCTATGATTATCTTCCTCACTTCATTCAAATTTACTCCTGTCAAAGTAAATATCAGTTATTCTGGAACAAATGAAAGTCGAACTTTTACCAACCACAAATAATTTTATTAAATAAAATTATTTGTGGTTGGTAAAAGTTCGACTTTCATTTGTTCCTGATGGCGACTTACCACGAAGTCACGGCCGAAGCTGTTGATTCTATCAGTTATTCTGTTTTCATTATTTTAGAGGAAACAGAACAAACATATGTAAAAAAGAACTTGTAGCGCATCATATATTATCATAAGCATTAATAGACTTTCCATAATAATAAGATAATTCCATTTCCATAAGAATAAATTTTCCAGACGTCCAATTTCACAAAATAGGTACTCATTTTTTGGATACTTTCAATTGGGCCACCAACGTACAAGTGAAAAGGATTCGGCAATTAAGCTGTGATCGTTGAACTACTTTTCTGTCGTTTTCGTGTGGGATACAGGGAGTGTGATCTTTCACAATTTGGCGTTTCTTTGAGTGGTAAGGAGTGCCGATTTACTCTGTCTCATTCCTGATATGGTCGCAACGTTCTGTATCTTGTACAATATAAAGGTTTCGAATAAGCTCTGAAGATGTCATTCTAAGTGTACGAGGGCATCGAAACAGGACTGGACTTATAAACAGAATCGAAAATCCGTTTTTTTGCTGGAAAAAAATCGGTCTCGCTCGGAATATGTCGAAATTCTTGAACCAAAACCGAAACCATTATTTATTCTGTTCGGGATTTCGGTTCCATATATTGTGCGTTAAATTTCCATGAGATTGGAGGAAGTGTTCTAAATATGTGTATCTGCGACTTGCAACTTACTTTTACCAATATAGCGTTAATGTTAATGGCCTTTATTTGGCGGTAGTCCATAACGAAAGAATTGTAGAACAAAATAGATTTATTATACCAAACCATAAGGAGACTCCTTGTGGTTTAGTATAACCAATCTATTTCGTTCTACAATTCTTACTTTTACCAATTTTTTTCTTAAATTCAGAGCTAATTAACGCAGTGATAAAATCTATAATCGAGAATCCAAACTTTCACATCACAATGGTCGAAACGAAAGTTATCCGGTTCGTACCGGCTCGAAGTTGGGAGAAGGATCCGGAACCGAACCGGATTTTATTTGTCGAACCGGAGCGAAAATCGGAACGAAAATATATCACATTTCCCTACCCTGAAGCTTACTAAATCGAGATTTCACTAAAATGAAATTTGGATTACTCTGAGGAATTAAGGTAACCGACGATATTCGATCAGAAATCGTTCTTAAAAACCCGTCAGACTATCAAGATAACCGACGATATTCGATTAGAAATAATATTTAAAAACCAGTCAGACAATCAAGATAACCGACGATATTCGATCAGAAATCATTTTTAAAAATCCGTCGGGCAATTAAGATAACCGACGATATTCGATCAGAAATAATATTTAAAAACCCGTCAGGAAATTAAGATAACCGACGATATTCGATCAGAAATAATATTTAAAAACCAGTCAGACAATCAAGATAACCGACGATATTCGATCAGAAATCATTTTTAAAAATCCGTCGGGCAATTAAGATAACCGACGATATTCGATCAGAAATAATATTTAAAAACCAGTCAGACAATTAAGATAACCGACGATATTCGATCAGAAATCGTTTTTAAAAACCCGTCAGACAATTAAGATAACCGACGATATTCGATCAGAAATCGTTTTTAAAAACCCGTCAGACAATTAAGATAACCGACGATATTCGATCAGAAATAATATTTAAAAACCAGTCAGACAATTAAGATAACCGGCGATATTCGATCAGAAATAATATTTAAAAACCCGTCAGGAAATTAAGATAACCGGCGATATTCGATCAGAAATCGTTTTTAAATACCCGACGGGCAAACGGTCAAAGGTGAAAAGTGTAGCGACGCAAATTTTCCTCCAGAAAAATCGTGGGGGAACGGTCAAAAAAATCCTCTCGGGCTAATCTAAACGAAACTCGCTCCCGAAAATGCGAAAACAACCGTTCGGAGGCGTACTCATTCCGTCTCTCATGACGCAAACTCCCGACGTCATTCATTTGCCGGAAGATTAAAGGGGAAGAGGAAAGAAAGCCACTACAACACCGCCTTTCCCAAAGCACTCGTCGATCGGTCATCAGCGGACATCGATTAGATTATTGTCCGGAGGGAAATTATTCGTAAAAGGAGGATATGGCAAGCGTTCCTCAGGGGGGAAAAAGACGTCCATTGCTCCTCTCGCAGCCATTCCTTTCTGCTGATTCCGTAGCCCATACTAGAATGGCTTCCGACGTTGCCATTCGTACGGCAGCGGAGATTCCCGGGCTATCCAGGCTGCGTGCGTATGCCCGGGGAAAGAGTGGGCCGATCGAAACCCGTTCCCTTTTGTTTTCAGGCGTCAAGGTCACGAAAGAGAAGAGGGGATTCTCTAGAAATTTTCGACCCATCTCAATGTTATGAAGAATCCAAAGAGAATTCAAGACGCGATTTTTTCAGAAAAAAATCCAGGTTGAAAAGAAGGGTGCGTGTTATTGGAGGATATAGATTTTCCCTAGAATGCGTTGCGAGGAGAGGATTCTCTAGAAATTTTCGACTCATCTCGATATTATGAAGAATCCAAAGTGCCGTATACGACCGCAAGTTTTTCACCATAATTTAGGTTGAGAAGTAGGGTGCTTCCTATAAGAAGACAGATTTATTAGGATTTTATAGTTCGTAGATAGTATAGTAGATTTTATTTTATTTAGTACGAGTAGAGGATGCTGTAGAAATTTTTGACCCATCTCGATATTATGAAGATTCCAAAGAGAATTCAAGACGCGATTTTTTCACAAAAGATCCAGGTTGAAAAGAAGGGTGTTATTGGAGGATATAGATTTTCCCTAGAATGTGTTTCGAGGAGAGGATTCTCTAGAAAATTCCGACTCATCTCGATATTATAAAGAATCCGAAATGCCGTATATACCCGCGTTCAAATGAAATTTTTTTCACCCAATATTTTGGTTAAGAAGCAGAGTGCGTCCTATGGTAAGACATAGATTTATTAGGATTTATTGCGAGTAGAGGATGCTCTAGAAAGTTTCGATCCATCTCGATAGTATGAAGAATCCAAAGAGCCGTATATACCCGCGTTCAAGACGCACTTTTTTCACCAAAATTTTAGGATGAAAAGCAGGATGCATCATATTGGAGGGTATAGATTTTCCATAGTATTTATTACGAAAAATCAATAATACGGTCCTAAATGTCTTCTGCATCTTATATACGGGTCAGTTGTATATGCGGATATGTACGATAATCAGTATTTCAAAAACCCGGGTAAAATTAACGGGTTGATCATCTATGAAATATTCGTGTATTCGAGCTCCTGAAAATACACACGATACAACTTCTTATAGAATTGTCATAATAATATGTTTCGTAAAATACAAAAGCTATATAGTTATATGAATCAATTACTCATATTAAGTAAACAATATTTTATACTAAAAGGCCATTTGGATTTAATTTACATCTTATCTAAGGTAGGGAAAAAGCTTGGTGATTATCACGGGAATTTATTTAGTACGGCTTGTTTCATGTATGTGTATACTTCATCGATTATTATATAATTAAATACCCAAATTCTTATTGACGTTTGAAGTAAAAAGGTGATGCTCTTGTTCAATATTTATGCGATGAAAACAACTGAAATTTCTTCGTTACGCAATTCAAAGTAATATGGAAAAACGTGATGTCGATTACACCTACAAAGAAGGGGGTGTATAAACCACCAAAACACAGAGAATATAATATAGAGGAGTTCAGTCAAGTGATATTATGAAAACTAAAATATATTACGCAATACAATACAGTATGCATAATTCAAAACACGATAAAATCTAATCATAGTGAAGATGAGCGATAGTTATGCAATTTAATATAAATACGTTTTTTATTTGTTATTAAAACAAGCGAAGACGCTATTGGTTGGTTCATATATGTTGCATTTGATAATTTAATGTACATATATCAAATACACAGTATCGTTGAATATTCAATTCATAATAATCAAATATAAGTACATTCATCATTGTTTAGTTAGGTGCATACAATAAACCATATCCGAAGAGATATTAAATAAATAGTGACAAAATCGTGGTTAAGTATTCTCCTTTATCCGGGCCTGAATCTGGGTAATTTTTGAGGGTACTATAGCCTAGAATCACATTCAATAAAAATTCAATAATATCATTTATATTTCAGAATGAAAATTGGGTAGAGAGAAAGAAGGGAAACAAGTTTCCGTTACATGGGTTAGAACCTCGGGGTGATGCCCACTCAGCCTATCGAATGGTCTGCACCGGACCGTAATAGAGTGAAGAGTACTTATAAAGTATTCCATTCTTGGATTTAAAGTTAATTGCTTGCGATTATCATCTTCTGCGAATATGGCATGGGGTACTTCTACGTAAAAATCTATTAATGTATTATCATAAGTTAAACCGCATGAGTTATGAAATTTGATCTGTTTTTGTTATGTCACTATTTAATACGTTTGTTAGTTTATTTGAAATATGATTGTCATTTTTATAGAAAAACAAAATGAGCCTTACTTACGTGGAAAATGCTATTTACTTTCAATAAAAAAGCCTTATAGATAAGATTCAGAGTAATGGAAACCTCTCTAAGTGAGAGAAGACGCTCTTGATCCTTTGTAAGTGAGAAACCTTTATAAGCAAGAAAGGATTGCCGGTCTCTCAAATTCCCCCTTATTCACGTTAGTCTGTATCATGAAAATAATTTCAACCGGATCTACTGTTATCTCACGAAAATTGAAAACGTACAACTCATTTCCAAGTGTTGGATTTGAAGGCTTCGAAACAAATCATTCACGTAATTTTATCATACCAATGAAAGGGTTCATACATCCAAAACGTTGTGTAAAGTGAAGGAAAAAGCGTCAATATGGAACAAACTGTTCCTTGTGTGATATATTTATAGCTGAGTTTTGATAGCGATACGACCGCTGACATTGACAAAACCGCATATTGACAAAAGCCCTCATGGGCAAATGCCCTCGTAGGAAAATGCTTGTATGGCTACTTTTAAACATAGAAGGGCAAATTGAGAAGTGAAATTTTATTACTACCAAGTTATTTTTATTAAAGTTATCGCACAAATATCGTTTATAACTATTGCAATCTTACAAAGTATGCTATAATATATTATTAATCGTAATAATAACCGAACTTACTTTTCCTTAATTTTTGTATTTAAGTTTCAAACAAGAAATCTTCAATCCCCTTCAGAGTACTCTCCACTGGTACTAATAAACTTGTCTAATGTTTTATTCCGTCGTTCGAAACATTTTTAAAATTCATCTTCTGTGATGCCCGTCAGCGCTTCTGTCGTCTTTTTCTTCACCTCATCAACGTAGGCAAAACGCTTTTCTTTTATCTCTCTTTTCATTCGGGAAAATGAAGAAAGTCACAAGGGGAAAGGTGGGGTGAATAGGAGTGATGGGGAACGGGGGTCATGCCATTTTTGGTCAGAAATCGGCGAATAGACACTAAACTGGGACTGAGGCACGAATTTGACAGTAACTCTTTTAATTTCCCAAATATTTTGTTAAAATTCTCTGAACTGAACTCCAGGTGACTCCAGAAAACTCCAAAGCTTCATCAATGGTCCATTTTCGATCTTGGCGAATGATTTCGCGAATCACCTTAATATTTTTATTTCTCAGGGCTATGGAAGGATGACCAAAGCGAGGTTTGTCCTCAGTTGACATTTCACTCTTTTTGTCAACGGAGAAAATCTCTAAAATAATTGAGTTTTCCCAGTAGAATCATCTTTATAGGCTGTTTTCAACATTTCAAGAGTTTCTATCCGAACATGAAGCAAAACTTGCGCTGTTCGCCATTGCAAAAACGACGAGCATACAAAAAATCTGTAACGAATAATTCAGACAAGCCGAACGAAACTTTATTTACCTACAAAACTTGGCTTGCTGACTCGTGAATGGTAGTTTAATATTCTTCTATAGAACGCGCAACTACCAAAACTCCGTCCACCACAACATCAGTTCGATTTCTTTTGGGTACCCCTCGGACAGTAGGTATTGTTCGGAACATCATCGGAACCTTTTCTTTACCCTTTATCTTTACGTAAATGTTGAAAGTGTGGTTGTTGAGCGTAGTTGGTGTACTCGTAAGTGCGCGCCATGTAACAAATCGTATTGACTTTACTCAAGTGGATCACCTTTTCTTTTTAAGTAACAATGGCGTGCATGAATTAGGTACGGCAGTGTGTTATATTGTAGGACTTTTTAATGCATTGAACTTGGCGGCTTCAGTTACAAGTTTTTGTCCTGTCTACAGTACAACACATCAGTACAAATAACCCTATGACTATGTTTTTTGCCTTTAAAATGCCATGTGTAGTATAATTAATCGCCTAAAATTGCTCGTTATAAGCGAGACCTTCTTGTGTGCGTGTTCCTTATAAGTGTTGTAATTTTTCCTTATTTAAGTTTATTTTTATTTAAGAAAAAAGCTCATATTAGTGTAAAGATTATCATATTATTTCGTGGGTTAAACAATAGAGAATTTGATTTACTCAGAGATTAACTGTTTAATTTTTACATTTTGGCAACATGAAAAATCACTGCAACGATTGATTCTACAAATCGAAGGAAATATTAAAAAATGAATGAATATGAAGGGCACCGCTGAAATACGCAATAGGACATCCTTAAAAAGTAATTATAAAATAAATTAGGAAAATAAGTACATCTAACCGGGACCATCTCACATACTCGTTATATAAGAAAGCTTATGAGCGAGCTCGTTAACAGTGGATTGATCCTACAATTTAAAGTTGATGTAAAAAAGTGAATAAATATGAAAATCGAGGCTGAAATATGCAAAGGACATCCTTAAAAAAATTATTATAGAATAAAGTAGGAAAATAAGTGCATCAACTGAGACCAACTCACATACTCGTTATATAAGAAAGCTTATTTGCGAGCTCTTTAACAGTAGATTGTACTGTATCATCGTAGATATCCTTATTTTCGTTACATAACTATTGTCCCGGGGCCATATACCGTATGTAGCTTTTTTATTTGGGGATTACATCATGAGAGGGAAGGGTTAAGTAATTTCCACATTCGTGCTAGTTCTCAGCGGAAGACCGTGCGCTTGAATGAGTTTTCGGCGGAGTTATAGGTGAATATTTTATGAGAAAGAGGGGCGAAAGAGCAGGGAAAGGAAGAGAGCTTTCTGACGGAAGAACCCAAGGTCCTCGGAGAACGCTTGGGAATTTTAATCAGACCGCGAAGATGAAAGGGACGAACAATTGAAGGCGATAAACCTCGGGCAATGATTATCATGAAAGAGCGCTCAGGTCGAGCTGAGAGCTCCCGGTATTCCATGACAGACCCTTTGGAGATTCTGCATTTGATGTAATCATGACCCCGAGTACCAGCGGGTTTTTGTTCCTAAAAGGGGTAGATCGGAGTAACTGGCGGCGCTACCTTAACCGGAATTTGAGAGAAATTTAATTTCGCGTGGGCATAGCCGTGATGTATGAGTTACCGACGAAAGAAGTTCTCGTCGATATTTCATGGGCCGAAAACTTAGGAAGCAAAGTTCGAATTATTTAAATTCCTTTGAGTGTCATATTTTCTCTTCGCGAATGAAGAACTTTCCGAGCGCTATCATTTTTACGGATGACTTACGTAGTGACGAAGTTCGTCCGTCCCTTCTCAGAACAATAGTTTTAGTAATTTACATTCGGCCAGCTTTTGAATGAAAAATTCTATTTAAGAATAAATCGATTTCCACACTATGTATTATAAAGACTAAGGTTTTCAGCAAAAAGCCATCATTAGGTCAAGAATACTGAAAATGCATTTTAGTTAGTTTAAACTTTAGTCCTTATAATATATAGTGTGGAAAGTAAAATGTGTTTTTGATTTATTCATAATGTCTTTCCACGAAGTACGGTCAGATGTGATTGATTAAATTCAATTTATTATCTACACATGCGTATCCATCTGTATATGAGCAAAATTTATATTATTTTTGTGGGTGCTAATCAAATATTTTCTATGGCCTAGCGTGAAAAAAGTGATTCGCTATTTTTTCGCACGAAAAATTCTTTCCGTAATCAAGCTAGAACTCTCTTATGTATAAACAAAATATTATACCTTTCGGTAAGTTCATGTGCCCTAAAATTCCTTCTACATTGCTCTCTCCTTCACATCTTGGTAACTCATCACACCCTTAAGTCATCCACCATCTTTCGTCTTTGTCTTCTCCTATGTCTTTTCCCCTACTTTCTTTCTTCGGTCTTTTTCTTTAGCAATCCTTCTCCTCTCAGTATTTGACGCACCAATTTCCTCTGTCGATGCTAGTTAATTACTTGTTAAAACCCTCTTCTTTCCAACCATCTCCAGCACCTCTCCGTTGGTTTTTATATCAGCCAAACTTACTTTTCTATTCTGCATCATACCTGCATCTAATCTTTTGATCAACACTCGGTTCATGAGTCAGATTTAATTTTAAAGACGAACGTTATAGCATATTATTTTCACTGACGTGAACTTTATTCTGAAACGTTCAAATAATCACCCTTCTAATAACTACAGAAAAGGTTTAAATAAGTTCCCAAGTTAAGGTATCCTTTTCCTTTGGAGATAACCTAAAATAGCGTGATCAATAGTTGGAATTAAGTTTTGTCCTTGATATGTTATACAAAAAAATGTCCTCTATAAGATATCAAAAGAGAAAAATTCTTCCCAAGATATTGTTACCTGATCCAGTTCTAGCAATCTTCCACTAAGGGGATAACTGACGGCATTTACATAACAAGATGGTAATTTCGTCAAATTTGAGCTATTGCGCTCATATTTACTCAATTGTTGCTTTTCAAGCGAATGGATTCATTTGAGTGTGCTTACGACAAAGGATCGGGACGCATAAGTCACCAAAAGAGGCTGAAAGAACCTTCAAATACTGTAATCGGAATGAAAGGATCTATTCAGTTTCGGTTACAGCAAGTTTCTAAGCATTCCTAATCTTGCATTAGGATAAGCAGAGACTCTTCGTTCCTAGTTAAATTAACGTTTATTTTTTTTCTACTTCCAAGCTTTCGTTACTGAAATACTGTAGGGTCCTTTTTAGAAGTTTTATATACATTTGAGTGTCATTAAAGCTAATCGGTACTATCTATTTTTCTGTTTACTGTTTAATTTCTCTCTCTGAAAAGCCGGATGGATCTCCGTTTATTGCTTTTTATGTTTATTAATTCGTAATTGAAATATCAATATTTTTGCGAGTCTTTAAGTATTCATGCTAAGCTAGAACCAAATGGAAGGTAGACTAAGTGTTTTACGCATCAATAATATGTCGTCATGGGATTATCTGCCCAGTGGCAGGTCTTTAGCGTTATTTTGTTTAAAATAATTCTCTTCCTAATGTTTTCGCCTCTAATTCGGCATATCCCTCTCTTCCTTTCACCTCATCCAAAAGCTTAGTTCTCCTTCTTCCTCTCTTTATTCTTATCTCTACTGCTCCTTCTACTGCCATCTTCAATGTGCCTTCGTGATTTAAAAAGTGTCCAATTCAATTACTTTGCCTCTTTTTAATAATTTCCATAATTCATTCCTTCAATTTGTGCGCAATAACCATTGAGTTCATGCCTCATTAGGTAGCCGAAGGTTTAAGGTAGGAATAAACAAAAACTTGTTGCAGCAGAAAAGAATACATCATAATGTAACGTAAATATATCCGTGATTTGTTTGGTGAGTTTTTAGTATTAAAAGAATTATTCATAGGATCCATTTATCATATTCATAGTAATCGAACTTTTCCAATACATTCAAGCCCTACTGGGTGCACACCTTAACATGACAGTAAAATATTGGCCGCTTAATTCAGGTCACACTCTAAAAATAAGCTAACCACAATATATTTTCCTGGTGAGAATGGCGTACCTGGCGTTAGCTATGCTCTGGTTGTTAAGTCATTCACGGATCAAGGTTATCCTTCACTCAAGCACTTCTTTTTTATTTGAAAAATTGCCAAAGTGAATGTTTCCGAATGTAGGCTCCCACCTTTTTTCGTTTTATTATTCTTTCGTACGAAATTCGGACGTGTTCTCCTAGTTGCCATTTTTCCAGCGATTAGTTCGAATTTTCATGTTTCACGACTTTTATGGGACTAATTAATAGTTAATTTGGCGTTTTCACTTTCGGGCTGAATGTTATTATTGTAGATGTACCGAAATGTGTAGATTCCATTTGGAATTTTCTTCATTCCCCAATGAGATTTAGTATATTATCCTGAAACGTTAGACTATTTTCATTTCATTTGTGCTCCTACGGTTGTATAATCGCAAGGATAAAATGACTCCGGAAAGAGGTTTGACCCCGTATGCACCAAGTATAAACGTAGTACGCCAATGAGGGATTGAAATTTATAAAATAACCCTTTTGTAAAATCCTAAATGGAGTAAAAAGTAATCAATTTATTATTTTGGCGTAATGTTGTTTTATAAAAAGTGAATAAATGTTGGATATTGTCTTTTCTGTGAATGCATCCAAGCAGATTATAAAGGCTAGAATTCATCGAATAACAACTTTAGGGGATAATGTAAGTCGCAGATAATAATTTACTTTTAAATTAAAAAAACTTTTCCTCCTATTTATATAGGTCGCATTAGGATATCATGAGATTATAGTACGATAGTAGAAGATGTAGTCAATATTAAGCGTCCTCCTTGTTATATAGGCCGTTCTGATACCGCGAGAAAGATCAGAGAAATAGATGCTAGAACCAGTCGTTTCAAGAATGCATTTTAATTTCCTAGAACGATACGCGAAAATAATCGATTTGGAAAGTAGAGCCGTGATGCTTGCATCCCCTGCCGCACGCCGAAAGGCGGCTTGCAGGGTACGTATATAGTTGTAAATCATCGAATAACAACTTTAGGGGATAATATAATGCGCAGATAATAATGTACTCTTACCTGCACCAAGGATACGTGGGATTAAATTTTTTCGTACATTAATGAAGGATTTCGTGTTTTCCTAGAGTATTTTGTTGACGAATTCCTTTACCTGACACGGCGAAAAACTATATCATGCGTTTTCACCGGGGCGAAATATGAACGAAAATAATTACGACTTGGAGCTCCGGCAGGGGAAAGATGTGCGGAACACAATGGCGAAAATGGAGCCGCAATAAAGTAAGATGTTTGCAGACTCCGCCATCTTGGGAATAAGAGGTGCGCCTAGTCGGGAACTGCAGCATTCAATTCAATGCGTCGCGGAGTTGCATTAAATTCACGAGTGCGAGCGGATACACGAGACAAAGCGCTCCCATGCGGATTCCAAAATAAACGAGACGTCGTGAATCAGCGTCGATCGGCGCACTAATGCCGCAGATGTGCGCGGATACGGTTCTAGAGAGAGATGAAATAGGTCGCAAGCCTTCTTACGATACATCTCAAGAAAGCATGAAAACCATACTCCTAACGAATCTATCAATTATAAGGTCTTTATTAATGCGAGATTGAAACTGAAAATCTACGATACATCTCAAGAAAACACAAAAACCAAACTCCCAACGAATCTAACCTAACTTTGCGCTAGTTAGGCCTCACCTCGAGTACGCATGCAGTGTATGGGACCCTGCTGAAAAGTGTTGTATTCGCGAGATAGAAAAGGTACAAAGAAAGGCAATACGCTTTGTAAAAAATTGCTATGATAAATCGTTAAGTGTTACTCGGATGCTTCAGGAGGCAGGATGGGAATCTTTAGAAGAAAGAAGGCTCAATCAAAGATTTAAATTACTTGATAAATTCAGACAGAGTACGTTCATAGAAAATGTAGCCGATATTATGCGCCCTCCTTGCTATATAGGCCGTTCTGATACAGCGAGAAAGATCAGAGAAATAGATGCTAAAACCAGTCGATTCAAGAATTCTTTTTTTCCGAGAACAATACGCGAAAATAATCGACTGGGCAAATTGAGTCCTGGTGCTTGCACCCCCTGCCACACGCCGAAAGGCGGCTTGCAGGGTACATATGTAGATGTAGATGAATCTACCAATTATAAGGTCTATAAGGTCTTTACTATGGCGAGATTGAGACTGAAAAGTCTCTTCTTCCATCTAACCTTTCGTCAATGATATTATATGCATAAAAATGTTTGTGTAGGTGAATAGAAATAGAGAGGAAAACTATCTATGATCACCTATGCATCACCCACATGGCATTACACATGCAAAACCTGTTTACGAAAGCTGCATAGATTTGAAATTTAAGCACTCAGAAGGATTTTAAATCATATCACACCAGTGCTTCCGAAATATACGAATTCTATAAAATCTCACCTCTCTCCACAACTTTAAATAGAATGACACAAAGATTCAACTCAAATACTGTTCAACTTAAAAATTCATCATTTTCCACAATATGGGATTAAAATCTAAATACAAAAATCAACAAATATCGTTGCCCAAAATCTGCTTTAAATGAATAAACCCTTATCCCTGCCCCTTCACCTTTAACTCCCCTACCCAGTGAATTTGAATAAAAAGTGAACTCTAAAGTGTTTAATCGGAAAACCATGGATAAGACCCCGAGTCAGGAGCCGTGATCTGAATTTTCGACAGGAAGTTAACTTTATTCGTTCGGTCGTTCGCAGCTTTCTTACGCGATGTGTCATTTTCGTCCTAGTCTCGCACAGAAGTTTTTAAGAGAATCGAGGTCGCGAGGTAGATGTTGTTTTTCGAATGGAACTTTTTTTATTTTTGCGCGTGTGGAATAAGGGAGGAGCGGTGGCGTAGAGTGACATATATCCATTTTGCGTTTTTATGGAATTAAAGGCGTTTCTCCCGCCGGAGAGTTTTGAAGACCGCTGTTTATAGAGGAATGCGTCATTGTTTATCGGAAAAAGTGAGGGATTCTTTTCTCATCGCGCTTTGTTTCTTTTTCGGATTCCAAGGTATCGATTGCTGTTATTCATCAGGCTCATCTCTTCTGCATAAGTAGGATTGAGAATTCATTATCATTTTTGTCTCTCTAAACGTCATTGTAATATAATACTAATAAAGCGCAGTAGCTTCTTTTAGCTAGTAGCTAGTAGTAGCTTCCTTTGATTTTACTGAAGTTACATTTACTGAAAAATCATAAAGCATTTAAAAGATAATTACCGCTATAAGTAATGTTAAGAGCATCAAACTGTGCTTTGTGGTGATATATTTCTTGTGTAATTGATCATATGTTTCTCCAGAAGTAGAAACTGGGTTATTGCCTACTAAAATATATAATTAATGGAACAATCATCATACTTACATTATATGTTAAAATTCTTTTCTTCATTTATTCTAATTTCTTACACAGTAATAGATCTCTAGGATGTGTTTTGATAATTTTATTCTTTTGAAAGAGATCTGAAAAATTCTTTCATCGACTCAATCGGCTCATCAATGCATGGCTTTCTTCATGGAAGTAATGAATCATTCAGCACGATTTATTTGTTTGAAACATAACATCAATAATATAAATAAGAGCATGTTGATTTAAATTACTTCTTTGTCTTCGCCTAACATAAGATATACGTTGGTTATCTGAATAATGTACCATGTCGTCCTTTTCGGATCAAGTAATAGTAATCCTTTCCACTCGAAAGTCGAAGAAAATTCATCTGGAAGCACACAAGAGAGATTTATCCAATATCCAAAATAAACTATGCATAGTATCCATATCTTTTCATTTTTTATCGATTTGTTAATTTTATTCTAAAAATATAATATTTTAATTTGAAATTAGCCCATTTTAAGAAGTTTATTAAAGAACGATAACTTAAAGGAAAAGTTAAAATCTTTCGCATTACATTTTGCATTCTTTTTTTGTTATGCTCTTGATATTCACTTCAGAATAATATCATTAAATTCCAATCCGTATGTTTGCTTTAGAGGTTGAAAATACTCCGATAGTTTTTTTTCCGGAGCCAGCGGGGCTCTAGGAAAGACTTGAATTGCTGATTTCTAAGAATCACACTAACTTGTTTGGGTGATCATTCCTCCGTAATTTTTTTGCCTGTATCTATTCTCTCAATCAGAAGATTTAGCGATGTATGAATAAAAAAAAACAAGATATTAGTTATTCTTTCGTCAACTGACTCGTATATCTTCGAAACATGGTTTTGTCGTAACACTTGAATAGTAAATTAATTGCCGAAATAAATAGTTTTTTGTACGTTTGTTCTATAACTTTTATCGCTGATATGGTTACTGTCCGTAAAATATCTACAGAAATAAAATTTCCTAACAGAGTGACATGCATGCAGAGAAATCCTTCATAGATTTTCACCTAAGAAATAAGAATGAAAAATAACTGGTAGCTGCTGGTCTTCTTCAGTAAAAAGATCGATAAATTATTCGTATAGGTTATTGATTGTATATTTTATCCTCTTCTGAGCGCGCTATTCTTTTCTAGAGCCACCTTGACTGCTCATATCGGACACATGTGCCTCTCCGTCGTAGGATTTTCTGAATATCTAAAAAAAACTCCTTCTCTCATCTGTTGCTCGGGTTTCCAGCTCAATAAATTTTCCTCCTCGACTAAATCCGTATTATTCACCACATGTATCACTTATGATTTTTTTATTTTAAAATTAATAGTCATGCATTCCTCTCTTAATATCAAAAAATGTGAAAATCTTTGAAAGCTTTATAAACTCTTTTCCTTCAGTTCCTTGGGAAGGAAATTATAATATACGTGAAAGCAAATAGCAAATGACAAGATGCATAGAAGTATTCTATGCTAATGTCTCTAACTGGTCTATATTTTGTATTGTTGTGTTTTAAATTGTTATTTCATTTAAGAAAATCTTCGACAGGTCGCCTATAAAATTTTAAGATTATTTCTTAAAATTTCAGGTTTTCTATCTCAGAAGTCTAATGTGTGAAGAATATTTTTATTTTCGGATAGCATTAAGAAAGACTCATCAAGATTTCTACTTTTAAAAATTTTAAAAGAATTTGTTTTTTGTTCCAAATTTCAATGCATTTCTATATATCCACCCTTCCACGAAGTCATGTCTCATTCCATCAATACTTTATAAAAATATAATATACCAAGATACTATTTCAGACCAGTTACTAATTTCAATTTATAAAACATCACCTCAGTCGTTCATTTCCTGCATTTATCAAGAAAATAAAAGTTTACAAACATAGCAAAACAAAAAATTGAACATATTTTTAATCACCCGATAATTTTGGCGTCTTTTTACTTAGTTTTCTTCAAGGCATTCATAAAGAATACCGAGTGAAGAATCAATTGCAAACAGGGTTCGACTCGTTAAAAAAACTCATTCTAATTTTATTCAGGGATTATGATAGTTTATATATCCCTTACATATACATGCCCTTTTATATATCCCTTTCCATCTGCCGTTGCTTCGTAGATACTCCGCTGCAACCATACAAATGTTCACGGGTATTGCGCCCAAAATATATTTTCGGAAGCGCAAACCATGTTTATGAGGTATTCATATGAATCGAACATTTATATGCAGTTACGGGAATCTCTTTGAAATTCAGGTCTCGTTTGGAATTCGGGAGAAATCTGGAAAATTGATTCTAATGCCATTCAGTATGGAACAAATCTCGCGAGCCATCGTCGCCGAAGGCTGGATTCCGAATGCTCACCGAAGCACTTTACTGTTATTGCCTTCCGCTATAATTCGCCGAATTTTTACCGCGATTTTAGCGTTTGTACTTTAACTGATTTCTAGTTGTAAAATCGATTCCGATCGAATTTTCCGTTTCCGTCAGGACGTGTGTGTTTCGTCGGAATCCGAGCGAGATTCTAGTTACAAATGAGTTTCCCCCGACTCGGCCAAACCATCGCTTCTCCGGATAACGCATGCAAATCATGTCTTGTCAATTACGACGATCCATTCAAATCACCTTCATGATGATAGGTTCGTTTCTGGGAGGGACTCGAACCTTGTTAAAGCAGAATGTCGATGGCCATTCAAAGAGTGGACAGTCGATCTGGTTGCAATGGTGAACGTTGTCTCTCTTGTAATGCTGCGGCATTTACATGCCAAATGAATCAGAGAATTAGAGATGGGACAATCGGTGAAAGAAAGCCATGGAATAGTTGTTCGATTTTTTTTTTGGCGTTTGTTTGATATTTTTCATTCGTTTGTTCCTCTCCTTTTGGAGGCGTTTAAAGTGAACGAGTGAAACAGCCGATTTTTTCCCATTCAGCAAACCACTTGATTAGAGAAACCAAATGATTCTGTTTCACTCGCTTCTTCCCACAGAGTGAATCATTCGATTCGAAAACCGAATAAGTTCATTCGATTAGGATGGAATGGGAAATCAAAACGCTTTATTAGAATCATCCGATAGAAGAAAACAAACAAAATATTTGACTGTTTTCATTCGAGTGTTTCCACCCCTTCAGTAAATGTTAATGCGGACATTAATAATTGTTGTTGATAGTAAACTATTCGCGAACATACTGGGAGAGGAATCATTCACAGAATGCTTACTGAAAATCTGATGATGTAAGGAATCATAAATTGCATGTGATATCCGTAGAAAGGTCTGAATAAAATAAAGGGTCTAGTTAGCGATATTATCAAATTTCATGAAAGAAGGAAGTAACCAGTAGACTAAACGGATACTCAGGACCAAAAGAAATAGAGATTAATGTCTAATAGATGGAATTCCAGAAAAAGGATCTGAATTTCTGAATTAATTTATCGATGTATATATTTTATTATCTATATTGACATGAATTTAATCGAGTACTGCTCTATCATCTAATTTATTATATGAAATTTCCATTTTTCCGTACAACTGGATTAAAAGTAAATATGAATCGATACTGCTGCATCACTTTATAATTCTTGTCGAGAACATGGCCAATGCGAGAAATAATGGAGAAAAAGAGGGAACAAATAATATTGCTGGTAATTATAGATATAATTACCGACAAAAAATTTCGGTAAAGTTTTCTATCAATATTGAAATAACCTTTGCGTATACAGCTTTTGTTTGGATAATTAATTCTTAACAATTTTAAATCACAAATTTTTTTAAAAGTTACTTTAGAAACATCTAAGTCGTCCTGCATTTTAAATTGTCTACCCACTGAGGGATTCCGTAAATTAATAAAGCTGGGCTGGATTACATAGGAAGTGTATCTTCTCTCTAAGTCGTAGAAGTCGCTCGGGAATAACTTTAGTTAGAACTTAAATTCCGATAGATTTAGAGTCTCTTTTTATATTTTAACAAATACGAAAGGGAATGAGGTCGGAGCTCGCTGAAGTACATTTCATATTTACAGTTATAATGAGAAAAATCCAGCTTAATATCACCATGATTCGATCAGTCCAACGCGATCTGATAGTTTACAATTTGGATTTTTTGATTGTCATTTTACCCTTCAAGGCTATGTTTCAGGAGCAATCTCTGAAACTTAATCCAACAAGACTTGTAACCTAAATTGTAAGACGTAAAAATGTTTCTTGCTTTTTTTTAATTTGGCGTTTGATGGAAATTTTATGCTTGATGATTAGTAATAGTATTGTTCAAATTGATTCGACAACTGAGGTAATTTCGCACTTATATCCCTACCGGAAATCGAACCCGGGTTCTTTCTCACCAAAGGTGACCCTTCTGCCCACTTGACTATCCGGCAGCTCTGTTAGAGAAGATGAATTTTGATTCAATCTCTTATCTTTCAAAATAACCAAGTGCGTTTACAAGAGACACCGCCATGAGAAATCAATCTCCCTATAATTCCACATAATTTTAGTCTGAATTGGTAGAATTTTCGTGTAGAATCAAGTTTGTTTGAGACCAGCTCCAGTACAAATTTAAAGCTCAGTTCGTCAAAATTTTTTGAATACGCAGGGGAATATCGCGAAAATTCTCGCTCATTTCCACGAATCAGCATATACTGTTCAAAATTAACGTCTGAAGGCAGGGAAGGGGTAAGATTTTGGCTGAAATCCAGAGCAGCAATAAATTCTACGGAAGACATCTTCCGAGCAT
This sequence comes from Pachydiplax longipennis, assembly GCA_036926295.1. NCBI lineage: Eukaryota > Metazoa > Arthropoda > Insecta > Odonata > Libellulidae > Pachydiplax > Pachydiplax longipennis. The sequence continues at coordinate 35,762,683 of JAVFKF010000009.1, read as the reverse complement.
GGATTCTGTACGTACCTCTCTCTCCAGAAACCTTCGCAACCAGAAGGGCATCCCATATTCGGTGGGAAACATGAATCCAAATAAAACTACGTCCCTCTGGCGGCATCGTTATCGGGGAGTTCGAACGTTTTACTTGTTGCGCTTTCAAGGATTGGAGGAAAAAGTAAAAGACGTTGGAAATAATTGGAAGCCCCGCAGTAAAGGAGAAGATTACAAAAAACCCACAGTAGAATGTCTACCTTCCTTTAAGGTCGCCACACACGCCACATTTTGCTTGCACATTTTAAAACGGACAGGAAAACGGAACACGTAGTAGTCCACAGACTAGTCTAGCCTTGTCATTAGATTTCCCTGTTTTCGAAAATCAAGTGCCGGTGATGTAGGATTTTTTTGATTTACACCGCTGTAACGTTAGCTTTGGGATCAAAAATTAAAAGGAAACAGGTCAAAATGGACGGAAGATTGGCTACTTAAGCGAAATAACATTTCGCACATAAATTTATTGAAAGAGTTAAGACTAGAGCCGGGGGATTCGTACAACTATTTACAAATGACAGTCATTTTTTTTACAACTTTATCTTTCGATGCTTATGGTTTGGCTACCGATAATTTAACCCGTAGAGCTTCATAGGCAGTATTTTATATTTTTATCCGTATACTCTTTACTTTTAATTCTCCACAAACACGGATTCAACGTGTCGGCCAAAAAACAGTTACGGTTTAGGTTTAAGGATTTTAATTATTCGTTGCGGGTTCAGTTTACAATCCTACAGAACTAATGGTTTCTCTTTTCGGTTCGGTTTTCGGCGTTGTTTCAGATTTTGGTTAGGCTCCGATTCGATTTCCTGTACTCTAAACCAATTAGGTAAAAGTTTTCACTTACACCTTCACCCAACCTACGATTATATTCAATGTGAACTCGAATATACTTCACTCAGATAGTTTTTCTCCCTGATTTCTATGTCTTCCTGCCCGCTTTGGTCTAGAAATAGTCAAAACATATTGATTACATGTATCACCTAGCTCAATATTTGTTTATTTAAAACATCGAATTATAACAGTGAGTGTTTACCTGTGAATGTTTAACGATATAAATCACTCGGATTGTTTTCTCCCTCATTTTTATGTCTTCCTTTGCGCTTCGGTAATTATCATCGTGTTCCTTTTGGAACGGCCGTAACATATTGGTTACATGTATCACGTTGTTCAATGTTTGTTTATTTAAAGCAGTGAATGTTTACTTGTGAATGTTTAACGGCAGCGAATTTTTCATAACCGTTTTCTGCACCATCCTTTTTAGGTAGTGGACGAAACAGACCTATAAGTTAACAAGAAATCATTCAGAGATAAAGCTCACCACATTTGATAATTTCAATTACACCAGATTACATTTCATGCGATTCAGCATATATTTTAGGTAAACCGAGTTTTAGGGCGAATGGTGATCTATCATTGTAAAAAGCATTGAAGAACGAACCCGGGGGGAATTAAAGGGAGGGGTCGAAATTGGCGATTGAGTGCACTCAACAAAAGGACGGCCACGAGGTGGCAAATTTTGCGAGTGCACTCAGCCCCAAAGGAATCCGCTCACCTTCCCCCGAAAATTTGGTGAATGCGGTCGATGCGATATCTCGTCCGAATCGCCGTAGCAGAGGAATGGGGAAGGTCTCCGAGGCAGTAAATACATATGTAGAGACACGAGTGAGACATGGCTTCGGGAAGGTCCTATGGGGAAGGATGCACAATTCAGGGGAGCAACAAGGAAAGGTCAGGTCAGAAGTGAAGATTTATGAAAACCACTTCCTGGTGTGGAAGAGAATGGAGATTGGGTAAGGGAAAAACGGGTTTTGGGTATGAGGAATTTTTTGCGATTAAAGAGCCTCGAAAGGGAGTACTGAATGATTAGGAAGGTTAAGAGGTAAGGTTAATTGAATGCGTGAGTTTTTAGGCTTTTTTCTTGATTAAATTTCAACGAATATCTTAAATGTGAAGGAATGGGGAAGATTTAGCGCTGGAATTCGTTCTCTTATCCATCGGAAATGTTCGATCTCATTATTTCGGATTAATTGAAAGTATTCTTTCTATAATTTTTAACTTATTTATTTTATTTTTATTATTCGGTATTTTTCGATCTCTGATAATAGAGGTGAGTTCATACGTTTTTCATAAGGCTAGTTATAGAAACGATTCAATATGTAATTAAATTAATTGTTGAGCGGAATAAAAGCGAATAAATAAGAATAAATTGGAATAACATATTAATATTATTAAAATTAAATTAGAGGCTAGAGAGTGGATACGAAATCACGCAGAAGATACTTTTAGCATCATTGTTTTTTTTGAGAAGTAATCAGTCATAATTTATTTAGTTATATTTTTCCATGAAGTTAGTATGATAAATAACGATGGATATATAAACATCTTATATAATCCTAATGATGATTTTCGTAGTTCACTAATGATGATGTCGACTCTTGCTTTCTCACTTCAAATCGAAATGACTGAATTATTAGCATTCCGAATCGAATTTACCAAATATTTCTTCAATTTGATTCGATTCACGACTCTCCGTTAGCTTGTTTAAATCTTCGTCTCCTGCTTATTGTAGCCATGTACTAAAATTACATTGCAAATGTATAGTGAGAAATTACAAGCAATCGGTAAAGGCCCTTGCATACAAAGTTCCAAAAACGGCTTTAAAACTGTTATGATCGGATAGCTTAGTTGTTCAAAGCAACTTACTAGTTAGAGGGAGATCACGGGTTATGATTCCACATCCCGTCAGACTTTTTTCAAGTCTGTTTCTCTTTTTGATTTTTTAGATCACATACAATTTCGTAATTATAGTAATTTCGATGAGTAAATAATAATTGGTAAGAAGCGTAATTATATATAATGTATCATAAAAAACACATGTAAAACCGAAAAAAAAGAAAGAGCAAAGAAAAAAACTATCCTCCATCTTAATTTTCTTTCGATTTGATTCAATTCGAGTTTTGCAGTTTCGGTTCGAAATTTTTGTAGAGAAAAGAAAAAACTCGATTCGAAATTTCGAATATTCGCGCACGTAAGTTACTCACCAAGAAGTATCATCGCTAAATCAACTCCAGCTTCAGAATGATAAAAATCAACCTATACATATTTGTTTTCAATAGTAAATATTCACACAAATCGTACAAATTCAAACACAAAGAAAACTCACTATGTAGAGTCCACAAAAACTTTTATTAAACGACCTAGGTTCGTTACGGTGCAACATCATCAGGTGAAATTATCAGAAACAGACCGTATTATATAGTAATAGTCATACCCATCCCCTCTCCTCTATGACTGTATAATACGGTCTGTTTCTGGTAATTTCACCTGATGATGTTACACCGTAATGAAACCTAGGTCGTTTAATAAAAGTTTTTCTGGACTCTACATAGTGAGTTCTTTGTGTGTGATCATGAAGGTTTTCCACCATGTCTCACCGAAATCTGTCATGTTCGTAGAAATTCATAACTATAAATAATAATCCGATAGCTATTAATAAAATCAATATGATTAGGCTTAACTCTGTGGAAAGCCATATTAATAAATTAAGAAAATTTGGTAATTTTCCACTGATTTTTATAACAACAACGACCGGTTTTGTAAGAAGTTCTACATCCTATTTAAATGTAAAAGATGTAAGAACTTCTTACTTAACCTGTCATTTTTGTAATAAAAAATCAGTGGAGAATTACCAACCTCTTAATTTATTATTCCTATAGCTATTATTATAATCAACGTTCCTCATCGAATAATATGGTATGCTAGAACAATCATTTTTCGACGCGTCTCATAGAATGTATACGGATTTCGAAGTCGTTGTATGCAAACATCCCTTTAACGCTGGCTGAAATTTGCGAAACTCGTAACGATGTTAAGAATGAGCATCGGAAAGGAATTGGAATTCTCAAAGGCTTCCGGTGCTTGGCAATGCGGAGTATGTCGGAATGCGGTAGGCTAAACCTTTTAAGTGGACACTAATGTAAAAAAGGTTAGACGGAAAGCTTTGCGGAAACTGCCTTTGGAATGTGGAGACAAAAGAGGAATTTATTTTTCGGGAAAATTAAGAAATATCCTCTTGTCGCATGCCCGCACTCTCCTAATTTTAGCGCATTCTCTTCAACGTCCTCTTTCAGCTTACTTTTCGCTGAAGTTTTCAACGTATTTTCTCAACGTAATATTTTCAACGTTCCTTTCTCGGTCCTTCGCGTGGTTAATCTATCTTGCCATTAATCATTCTACGAATTATGTTATTGTAATACTGTAGATACTGCAATACCTTAATATCGTTTAGATCAAAGACAATGCGGCCAGATCATCGTGTAATCGCTTAGGTCCAACTATTTAAAAGACTTTTTATTATTGTTATTATTATTATAACATTTATATTATTATAATAACCTTTATATTATTATAAAAATAATAACCTCCTGACGAGCCAAATATGTCTCAGGAGGACCAGAAAGGAATCCAAAACCCGCTATTGTTAATTTTACATTACTTCTGTGTTTTTTTATGTTTGAAATTGTATCAAAATTTAAATTGTATATATATTTTGTTAGAAATATAATGTGTACTCTATTACACAGGCTGGGTATTTTATTATTAACAAAAGAAATTAATGATATATTATTTTCCACATGTATGAAAACTGTTTCATTCATATTGATGTTTTTATATGACCTGCAGCGTAGATAAATAACATTGTATTTTTTTTGCATTTTCTTTGAGTTGAATTGAAGTGAACAATTTATCCTTCTTTTCTTCTATTATCATAACTGAACACTGCAGATAGATTAAAGATCAGGTGGCAGTGTTTGGCATAATACAAATACTACAGTCGAAGGTACTAATTTACGTTATAATACATAATTTTATTTTTTATTATGATACACTTGTCATTAAAATTCATCTTTTGAGATTTTTCAGTTTCATCAAGTTTAAAGAGAGGAAAACCCATCATGTTTCTTTTTCTGAATTATAATTTTCTATGTACTCGCGAATAGAAGTAATAGGTAAAAAGTGGTGTGAGAGTTATTGAGATAATAACAGCGTAAAATATACCGATTCCAATAGAAAACACGTGTGCGATGTGTGTAAAAGATGATTCCGGCACGACGTGAAGTTGCAGAAATTTAGCCTACATTTATTTTCAAGTTTACCCTCAAAACGCATTTCCAGTACAGCAAATTTCTCTACAATGTGGCATAGTAACGTTAATTACCAATTCATTCGCAGTGTAGCAATCACGAATGAATGTACCAAAATGCTTGAGTGAGCTCGCTATACACACTTATGGATTATTATTATTATTATTTGACACCTTTGGCGGGGTTAGGCCAGTACTATATGGCCTCTCTTCCACCTAACTTTAGAGTGTTAAAGACAAGGGTAATCGAATATAGTGCGAATGTTGTTGTTGGTTCTGATAAAATGTTCTATTATCTCAAATGATACATACATTGATAAAATATACATTTGTTGTAGAGATTTTGTCAATCAATTGACTAAATATGAATGAAATTCAATCGATGGGACATTGGCGTTATAGAAGTCCTTCGTTATAGCAAATAGTAATGAAATCGTACTTATTCTACGGGGAATAATTCTTACAATATGTTGTAATTGTTAATTAACTTTATCTCGAAGCCTAAATTGGAAACTACCTTCTTGGTTTATCATTGATGATAATGATGATATATGATAATCTTGGAAACTGCAGAGTTAGCTGTTAATTTAGTCATGATACATTTCACAATATGGCTTTCTACGAACTTATCGATCAATTCATTTTTAAGGGCATTTACAGCCAAAATGAGTGATAAAAGCCGAAGACGTTGATAACCAGCCGTAAAAGTAACTGCTTTTGAAAACGATTTTAGAGCCCCCAGTTATCTAGCAGATGGAATTTCCAACTTTGGAGAGGCTGATTTCCAATGCTGAAATGAGGTCAAAATGATCTTAGCTGCAGGCGCACAAAATATAAACCCCCATTACCAAAGCTTTAGGAACATATATTAGCCTCCCAAAGTTTTCTCATCGATGAAATTCTTCCTGGGAAAAGCTTCAGCAACCCAATTTTCTTTCGGTTTTAAGCCTTGAAGAGCTAATCCGTAATCGATCAAACCCATACTTTTCTTTCACTTCTCTCGAAAATTGTCAAATAATCCGAAGTAAAATTCGCACCCGAGTAATGGGTTAATCAATCATATGTTCTGGCGGAGATGTAAATACATTTTCGCGATGTCTTGAAAGGTAAAGCAAATGGCAACTGCACTGATCCACTTGGTCTAATAAATAATTGATAGGGCTGTACTGCATCGCCTTTGAGGGAACCCATTGATTTCCGCGGTGGGTCACGGAGTGCACGCAGCCAGCGCAGGCCCACGTTTAGTTGTGTCTAGGAACCTCTGCTGCATTAGAATCCCTCGGTTGGTGATAGAAAGTTTGAATTTAATGTATTTGGGTGGGGAAATAGTGTATCATTGTCCGTCTACGAAATTTTCCCACGGTGCAACTACTTAGTTAGGAAATAAAATAAAATTTATCCGTTCAACGTATCTCTCGATCAATGGGACATACTAGGATATATCCGCTAGATATTAAAAAAATATAATCCTAACTTATTTCGATTTTCCTAATTAATACGAAGAAAATAGATATTATACTTATCAAATTCAGAGTCCATAACCTTATTCCTCGTTGAAACCCGCAAAATCGAGCTAGAATTTACCTAATTTCCAACACTATCTGCTGTTTTTTTTACCTTTGCTTATTTCATATTTTAAGGAATGAGGCACTCTTTAGAAAAGATTATATTAGTCTACACTTTCCTTGAGTACTGCTGTGCACGAAGTAGGATCAACTTCCAGCCTTGAGATGGTTCAACGTAGGGCAGCTAGATTTCTTAAGGGAGATTTCAGATTTGACAGCAGTGTTTCAGCTATGAATCCCTCGATTGGGATTCGCTTAGCGATGGAAGACTTGATTACCATGGGGAGCTTTTTAATAAATTTATCACTACGGATCTCGGGGAGGAGGTAGTTGATATTGTCATACCAGTTAGTAGCGTACGTGATCTTCGAGACAAAACGATGAAGCGTTACAGGGAAGTAGTTGGCAGGACGGATAGTTATTTCTGGTCATTTTTCTGCGAAGTATTAGAGAAGCCAACAGCAGCCAAGGATAGGTAAGGTTTTTGGTGTTTTTCACCCCCTGCCATGCGCCAGTGGCGGTTTGCAGGGTTAAAATGTTAATGTGAATGTAAATTGTTACGAGCGAAGGTGCTATGATCTGCATTAATAGTAAGGACGGAATTTACAATGTGTTTTCATTAATATTGCGGCATTAATTGACTCAACTTGGCGAGACGCTTCTGTTCGCTCTTGTTTGCGGTAATTCAAATTTTATTGTTGACTTCATTTCTCGCTGCTGTTATGCCCTGGGCTATTGGTTTTCCCTGTGTAAATGCAAGAGTAAATATTTGGGAACTTCAAAAATTTATTATGCTTTTATAATTCCCTACGAATTCCTTCTTTTGATTGTGTACTTTGGTGATTGATTTCTTTATTGCTCCTTATTCCTCAAAATTAGAAATGATTGGTGTAAAACGTTCCAAAAGTAAATTTTAGCGTGCATATTTACCAATTCCTTAACTTGTTTATCCACTTGAGATCTTAGGTCGCTAACCATAAAGAGTGATTTTTCTCATTTTTCTACAATACATTCATGGATTAAGTCTCTTAACACAAGTTCTATAATTATAATTATAGAGTTTCATCGATTTCATATTGTTGTTCCCATACTATATTAATAATAGTTTATATTTATAGTATATAAGAAGCAATTTTTCACACATTTCATTCTTGTTATTTTATCGTTTGAGGAAACAGATTACGAGGACTGCAAAGTAGCAAGGTGTATGCAGAAGCAAGGACAAAATTTGCATTTCATTTTGGTGTTTAGTATTTGATTTAATGTTAGAGAGCACTACTTAAACTGCACATCCTCTCTAAATGCAAATTTAATAGACTTATGATTAATCTAATGGATGGGTATAGAACTGAATGCTGTCCCTAGCAAGTCTCAACTAAGTTATGAGCATCGATGCGGTAACAACTATGAACTAATTTTTAAGAAAAGAACTGCCTCTATTGCTATTATCTTCGTATTTTCTCATGGATATAGAAAACAGGCGAGTTTCAATTACTGCACTTTATGTAGATACTTTCTATGCACTTTCTATACATATAAATCAGCGTAGGTTGCTATTATAACCGTGGTATGCCTACACGCTTAGGCGAAGGAAATTATTCATTTGAAAATGGCATCAGCTATCTAATCCTACCTCGTTGCTATGGGTTGGTGCGAGTTAAACAACAACGATTATGCAAATGTGTTTCATTTATGCCCTTTGCATGGTAAAGTGAGATGAATGAAGATAAGTTTAGATAATATGCTTTAACTATTAGAATTTAGTCTTCATGGAATACCTAAGACATTAAATGTGTATGTGAGATATTTCCTTATCTTTATGTGACATTTTTGAACATGCTACCTTATATTTTTGTTTACTTAAAATCAAAATATTTCGAGCACGGCTTTATTGTCATTATAACTAAAAGAATTTGATCTCGGAAATATTGCTATAATTTCTTCTTGTCGTTGATACTTTCTAATTCTTAATATATATTTAATGAAGGAGTGTGATTTGGGACAACGGTTGCCCTAATCTGAGCATTTTAAAGGATATAACTTTGAATTTTTATTTAATATTTCTATGAAATGAAATGAAAATACCACATTATGGATCTATCATTAAAATCTTAATTCATGTAATTTTTAAAAACAAGTAAATTTATTTCCAAAACTGACCAGCTTCCACGTGACGTATGCTACCTTCCAAAATTTCATTATTTTTTTCAAGAACTTTTGAAATCTTTTTCGAAATCAGTCCTCAAACGAGACCTGAAAATTGGCATTATTTTTGACTTCTTGACGCAAGTATTGTCAGCATATCTTTCGGAATGAAAACAAGATGGAGACTTTGACAGGAAGATTATTCTTATCAGTGATAAATGCGAGTTTCTTTTTGTAACATTTTCCACGCCTCTCATATTTCATATCTTTCACGCATAACAAGTTTTCACCTTTAGCTTTTCCCTACATTTGCATGCTTTCCTTTCGGCTCGGTTCCAAGATGAATGAATCTCGAAACATTATGGCGTAGTAGCTCAGCTTTTTCACGCACGCAATAAAATAATCGACGATCAATTAGAGTTCGAGCTGCAAATGGCCACAGCTCGATCGCTTCCCTTAATCGGTCAATCGATTCGCTTGAAATAGTCAGCATCAAAGATTCATGACGGAATTTCTGATTACAGAATATCCTATGATGGAAGTTCCACGGCGGAATCGCGCGAAGTCATGCTGAACGGGATATTTTGAAAAGAATTTCCTTTTCGAAGTCAAAATTAATGCCGATTTTCAGCACTCGTTTGAGGACCGATTTCGAAAAGAAATTTCAGAAGTACTCATAAAAAATCATAGAGTTAGGGGAAAGTAATCTAAATCACACAAATTTGGAAATTAATTTTTTTAAGACCTTAAGAAAGAATAGACTTGAAAGAAGTCCCGGACTTCTCGGGCTATCTCGCCGGAACATTCCTTCAAGCCATTCGGAATACTTTGTGGGCAATGACAGAGCTCAAAGGACAGAGCACCTGCAATCGGGAGACCAGGGTTCGATTCCCGGACCCGTCGGAATTTTTTCAAGTCTATTCTTCCTTGGGATTTTCCCTGGGTGTACGCCCTAACGTGCAAAAATCACCTTCACCCATTCCTTTTTTAAGACCTTATTTAAGTTTTTAATGCACCATCCTCTATTGGATCCTATTTTCTATTTTTTCGCGGTTTTTTGTATATTATCATCTCACACATTAAATAAGTTGATGCTTTCTGACGATACTTGGTGGAACTTTTCCATAATAAATATGAAAGAAACAATTTGTCTTCGTCCACAAATTTAAACTAAAATTTAAAATTTGTGGACGAAGACAAATTGTTTCTTTCATATTTATTACATAAAATAAGGACTAAATTTCAAATCCATGCAAAAATCGAGATTCCCAAATCGCACCATTTTATTATATATATAAAGAATCGGAAATTATAAACGACAATAAGGAAAACAGCAATTATTTCCGAAATCGCACTTTTTTATTATAATCGTATTAAACCCGTACATAAAAATATTTTGATTTTAAGAAAACAAAAAATAAAGGTAGCCTGTTCATAAAAGTCACACGAAGAGAAGAAAAGAATCCTTCTCGGTATATTCGTGGTTTATAAATTTACCTTTAATTTAACGGGTCAGCCTACGCCTCATGTTGAGAATTTTTTAGCGTTTCATATTTTATTTTTCGGGAGATTTTTAAGATATTATTTTCCGGGAAATTTTTGAGATATGCATCTACTTTTATGATGCCTAAATATATATTTCACGTGTTATCCGGAATCTTTCTTTGAAGCAGAACAAAATTAGTGTTAAATAATTGTATTTTATTTTTACTTTCAGAGGGTATTGACCCAATGACGAAGCTTCTTGTCGATTGAGTAATATGCCAATTTTTGTTAAGTAGTAACTTACCTATTATGAAAGCTTGTCTCGCGGTTTAATGAAAGTATGTGTTTGTGTATGTATGAATAAATGAATGCGAATGCACAAGAACCTGTCTTTTAACAGGTTGAAGGCTAGGAACCAAAAACTAAGTGGTTATTTTCTCTGTTGTCATTGCGTAGTAAATTTAATTATACCTCCATTTTCCTTTATTTTTATGAGGAATTCTACTGATCAAAAGGTAGGAACCTCCGACCTACCGTCCATAAGCAGCCTTTTAGTCACTTTCTGAGACGAATATCTGTATTTAAATTATTTTCCCCACTTTTGATAATGCTACCAAATGAAAAACAAGCTGGAAAACATGCTATTTTGATTCACTCAGCAAATGAATTAATTTTCTCCTAGGCATGGATTAATTTTCTCGTAAATGTTACACTAATAGAATGTATGCAACACGGTACTCAATAGCGGCTTATCTTATGGAGCCGAATGGTAAATGTGGCCTTCCAATGAAACAAGGTTCCCTACCCCTGTACTAGATTTAGTCCATTTTGCAATGAGAAGAAGCAGTGAATTGGCTTCCTTCAACCTCTACATGTAAGCTAATTGTACTTATTCATTTACACTCCGTGAAACGTAAAAAACTGATACATAGTAGTAGTCAATCCAAATTATTTTATGCGTAGCTATATATTAGAGATAATTCGTACAGATTTAGTGAGAACTTGCCGTTTATACGAAATTATTTAAAGTCCTGATTGTTATACCTAGGTGGTAAATTTATGAGCTGTGAAATGTTTGGATTTGATTGACAGTTATTGAAGTACCATATCGGAATATCATTAAATATTATTACGGAAGATCTGTAATGCGCTGCGAGTTTAATGGCTGATGTTGGGAATTCACATCAATAAAAACTAAATATTTCTAGGAGGCTCGATATAGATAATAATAATTAAAAATCAAAATATTTATGTTACCTTCAACAAACTCTCTTTTAACCATCTTACGCTTCTTTCTATGAAAGAAACATGTCCAACAATCAACGATTTGGGTCATTAGAAATTTAATAATATTATAATCGGTGTAGTTTATTTATCGAATGTCCTCCGTCGTTAAAGAAATGCGTCTAAATTATATGTGATCAGTAAATAAAGTTGTTTTGGTCGAACCCAGCATTGCGTGACTCTCGAGGAACTCTCTCCCAAGAGAGGGAAAACAGCCATAAATGTAGCTGGAGAAGTGGAAAAAAGATTCATTCGCTGTTTTCAGTGGTGTGTGCAATATTGCCGAGGGTATGCGAAACGTCAGAGACCCAGTGTTCTATTTTATGAGTTCCTTGGGTTTCCTTACGTCTGAACGGTTGCCACCGATCAATTGTGGATCGATGCGTGAACACGTGTTCTGAAAACAAGTGAGAAGCGATATGTAGAGTATTTTAATAACCACCGGTAGTTTTACCTTAAAGTTTTATAAGGAGACAATTTTGGATCATGTTTATCAGTATACCCTTCCTGTGTTTACCTTCCTATATTTTACTAATCATGGCATTCGTTCCTTAATTTTTTTAGAGTTGGTATATTGAAGTTATTATGTAACTTTCTTTTAGATCTTATTTTTGACCGTTTTTATCGGCTAAACAATCTGTAATAGTTGCCCCATGCAAAAATTCCGCAGACGGAGACAGATCTCTATTTCCCTACCAAATACATTACAACATGCATACCAATCAGTAAAAACGAAAATGCAAACACTAAATCACACTCAAGAACACATATTTACGTTCTGTATAAGTGTGCGTTTCGATTTATCTCGTTTGTTTCGATAGATATCGATACCTACTCACCCGTTAACGAAACTCTAATTCAACTTTTAACTCGATTTTTGGACCAAATAGTGCATTTTTCATTCGTTGATGTATTTCTAGTAAGAAGCGGTAATCTTTCTCTTTAAAATGTGTCATTTATATGTTTTATTGGAGTGGGAAGAGAGAAATGCGTTGGTCACCAAAAAGAATGTTTAGAAGTGATAGATAATGATCAGCAGAAAGAGCAATGTTGTAGATCCCCAAAAAAAGTTTTTAACGATTAAAATTGTGATAAAATACATCTTAGCCCTCGCAACAAATTCCAAGGAAGAATAGACTTGAATAAAGTCCGACGGGATCGGGAATTTAGCCTGGGTCTCCCGATTCCCGGTCGGGTGCTCTGTTCGTTGAGCTATCTCGCCGGAACTTTCTCTCGTGGTATTTGGGAGACTTTGTGGGCTAGGACCACTTTGTGTGTGGCCGGTGCTTCTATAAAGCCATGGCTGTGAACGATGCCGCCAAGCGGAGAAAATCACAAGGTCCTTGCCCACAAAATGTCCCGAATAGCTTGAGAGAATGTTCCGGCGAGATAGCTCAACGGACAGAGCACCCAACCGGCAATCGGGAGACCCGGGTCCGATTCCCGGTCCCGTCCGGACTCCCGGGTTCGATTCCCAGTCCGGACTTTTTTGATTATTATTATTATACAAAACCGTCGCAGATAGACGTCATGTCAGGTGGCGACGTTTATACGATACAGCTTTATACGCACTATGTAATACATAAACAATACAAATATGAAGTCATATACAATATAGAATTCGTAAATGAAAACATAAATGAATTACAACACATCTACAGCATGCACACACTCTATCAACTATTACACTAGTTAGTTTATACACTAAAAGAATTCAATTTACAAATATATACACATAAACATGACGTAACATTTCATATACTTATTTAAATCACTGCAATAACATGGACATAATTGAAATCAAAAATAAAAAAAAAATATTTCAATTCTATTCTTTCTTGGAATATTCCCTGGATGCACGCCATCTCGTGCAAAACCACCTTCACCCATTCTTTCTCGCATCAAAGCTTTAATAACTAATTTCAAGCCTCACAGTATCACATAATTGATCTTTGGAACCACCTGCCTAATCTTTAAGAAGGTGCTGCTTCTTCAAGATCCGCGCTCATGCACGTATTCAACGTGATCTGGAATAAAACATCGCGGCAAAGTTATGCAAATTGAAATTGAATCGGGAGCACAGCTCATGGGCGGGGAGAGAGATATCGACCGAAAGATTCAAGCGTTGTTTGGCAGGAGCAAAGGGATATCAAACCGTATCTTATTTACTCCATCGACGTGTTTTTCTAAATTAATTTTATCTGCCGGGAGTTAATGACTGCCATGTATCTGAGGATATAAGAGGGAAAGGTCAACTGGAGGGCTTCATAAAGGATTGTGATACGGCGATCGTAACGTGGGTTATATCAGTTATATATGTGCTGAGTGGGACCGTTCACCTTTAATGCGTTTACTTCCACTTCTTGATTCTGTGGAGAATATCTGGCGGATCCAAGAACTGCGCCTATGTCTGCTGAGCATCACGAGAACCCTTGCGCTTGGCTGACATTTTACGACCGGCTGAAGGTGAAGAACGTACTTCTTCAGTAACAGATACTGAGGGATTTGGTGTGTGAAAAGAGGGGAATAGCGCAGTTAAATATTAACCATAAAAAACCCGAAGATTATTTCGGTGCGTTTTCATAACTACCGCAAGATATTAGCGCAGTTATGGAAATTTTATTATTGGAGGTGTCTTATAGTCGTCACCGATAACTTTTATTTTTGAAACAGGCCGTCACTAATAAATATTTCTGTAAGAAACCTTTCGCATGGAGTTTTTCCAGTCCCAATTACGACGTTTGTCACAATTTAAGATAAATCGAATACCTACGAAAAAGTTGCACTTGCTTAAATATGTTTGAATAAAATAAGGATTACTTGATTATTTTCCTTTCTTATTTAATTTAATCATTTAACTTTCTTAGTAATTCTTATTTTATTCAATGACTTACCACGAAGTACATCCATAAACGATTGATTGCAAGATATTTGCGTATTCTTATAGAAAATGTCTTATTTTTCCGGTCACGAAGTAAATAATAGTAATGTACCAATGACTGCATTTCTGGGCGTATTTTTGCGTTTAGAGATCACTCTTACGATCTTTACTCTCAGAGTATTTCATAATAATTAGCAGTGTGTTTTACTTTCTTTTCTGTGCTCTGATTACTAACCCTCTTTAGGAGTTCAAAACAGTTTTTCACTTTTTTGAACTCCAATCAAGGAGTTTATTTAAGAATTTATTTTGTAAGCCGCATAAGGGCAGGGTATATTCATATATCTGTTTTAGTATTAATCACTTTACACATGATGACAGGATATGTATACATTCTTTATTGATAGTTACTTTCCTCCCTTTTATTTTGAATTTCTAGCAAAAATTTTCATCTCTATAGCAGTATTTTGCTTCTGCTAATGTATTAATTATATGTAAAAATATGATTTTCTGTACTTGCAATTTTCAGTATCTGTAAGCCAACATTTACAACATGCAAATATTATCATACCTATTATTGTGATTATCATTATGATTTTTATTGCAATTGGCATTGTAATTATTTTATTTGCATTATTTTAGCATCTGTAATGAAAGAATTAATAAACATTCAGAATAATAAACTTTTAGATTTACATCTATTCGTATAATGTCACATTACATAGGAGTCGTTTTTGGGGTTTTTGTATTATTACCTGATTATACTTAATGTTGTCAAGGGAAGCAGTTAGATGTAAGTTGGTGGTTAATGTTAAGTAAATATTGAAAGAGTCTGCTTATGAATTAGAGGAATTTTGGCGAAACTAAGAAACCATTTTTCCTGATTCAAACTCAGTAAATTGTTAATCATTAAGCAAAATACAACCAATATATGTAATATTTTGCCATTAAATCACTTCGGAAACATCGAAAAACTATCAGAAAAAATTCCATATTTTTGACATTTTTTCACTAAAATTGAAAATTTTGACTACATTTCGCAGCCTCAGGACATATTCCGATCGAGCTGAAATTTCTTATGGTTTATAAGGACCACCAACTACAAACTTTAAGCATTAGCCGCATACCGATTTCGAAAAAAAAGTTTTTTCGATCCACCCTAACGTTTAGCCCTTTGAAGATGTCGAAGATCAGGTTAAAAATCATTGAAAGAAAGAATATCAGAAGCTAGGTTGCGATTAATTGACAAATTTAGAGAGCACGTTTACAGATTACGTAATTGATATTATGCGACCCCTCTACTACTTCGACCGATCCGATATTATACCGATATTCGACCGATCCGATATATATTATGAGAACAAAATAAGAGAAATATACGTCAGAATAAGTCGTATTCAGGACTCGAAGAATACGCGATAATAACAGGCTAAAAAGTAGCTCAATCTTTCGGTGTTTACACCCCCTGCCACACGCCAAAAGGCGGCTTGTAGGGTATTTATATTTTATATAAGGTATTTTATTAGATACCGAAATGCACATTGGGTGATCCTTAGAGTATGGTAATGCGTCTTTCCCAGTGTCACCCAGACCTCTGAACCAGAAGCCGCGGTACAGTATTCTCTGGAAGTCGGCAAGCCAAGTCAAGTTCTCACCTCTGAGAAAACTTATATATTAAAATAGTTTACAAACATTTCGCTAAACTTCCGCATTTCGCGCGCGGTTAAGTTTCTCGCGGCATTTTAACTACCTTACATGGAATAGTTGTGTTTCGCGGCGCACAGTTGGGAGTAAACTGATCGAGAGTTTCCCCAAATCCTCTCCTCAAATGGATTAGATGCATGGGGATTGCCATAAAATGGGGATGCCCTGTGAGTTAAAAGTCAAAGGATTAAGTTGTGAGGAAGGTAGTTAAATGTTAAGCGGTCCCACGAAATGAGGTATATACAGGAAATGTAAAGCACTGTGGAGGGAAGTGAATAATAATGATAATATTATTAAATTTATTATGCCCTGGGACCAACTTCCCATAGAGCAACACAAAATACAATAATTGGGATTTACAAATAACAGAAAAGATCTCTGCAATAGAAATAGAAAATAAAAAACTTGGAAATACAATACAAATATAAAGAATACAAAAATAGAAATACGAAATAAACAAAGGATTCAAAATTACATCATAAAACGATATTAAGGGGAAGATGGAAGTGGAATAAAAGAGAAATCTCTGAGTTTAGAAGAATTGAAGGGTGTAGAAGAGATAAAGAGAATGATTCTTAAGAGAGCAACAGAAAACAGGAAGTAATGTCGAAGTCGGTATAAAATGCGATCGTAAACACTTTGAAGATGGAATTCCGATGTTGATCTTATCTGTAACGCCAAGTCTCAGGATTTGGGTTTTCTCAGCCTAGTTTTCATTGGGACTTTGGATCGATATCAGCTTCCGTCCTCGTGAAGTTGTCGAAATATATAGGACGTTATGCGTTTACTTCATACGTAAAATATATTACAGAGCAACACCTAAAAACACAAACGTTTCTTGCAGGCTTCTTTTCCTATGAAGCATCAATGAAACAGGCAGTTTACAGCAGTGAAACATAAACTTTTGCGTGTTGTTGCTATCCGAAGTATTACAGGCATAAATGAAAGATAAAATTGTAATTATATTTTCCCATATTTTGTAAAAAATTGGCGAGTCTAGGAAATGAAACGAGATGATATTACCATAATATAGAATTTTTCGCAGTATATGTAAGGTTACTAAAGATAAAAAGCTGATCTACAGGAGGATGAAATGTCTCGTGAATAAGTTAACTTTGTGAAAGTATCAAAAGATACGGGAGATGTAAGCTTGGAGACATTTGGGATTTCATTTGGGAGTAAGGCGGAATAATTCAGGAGAATTAGCCCGCAAGGAGCAGGCGGTAACTTTGGCTGTTGGTAATGTTGAGCACTGCGGAATTTGCACTGGAGAACAGGGGACGCGGTAACATGGAAGATACCTTTTCCATACGTACACATTTATGTAATTGATGATACCACATTAAGTATTCGTGGTATCATCAATCATCAATATCGTTGTTTCAGTTACAGAGTTCGGTATTCGGGAATAATTAGTCGTATTCCTATTATATGTGATTGATTTTTCAGCTTGTTAGTGAGAAGAAGTGGTGAATGTTTAGAGAAATGTCGAATAATTGGAGATTATGCTCTATTATCTCGAAAAATATAAAATGAAGGAATTATTCACATTCTCTCGTAAACTTACGTCCGACTTCCTTACGTTGCTTAATATTTCCTTACGTAAATCAAGCCTTATTTGAGCACCCACGCCTTACTTTTACTTCCTCTTTACTTACTCTTACTATTTCTCAACATTTTTTAAGAAAATAAGCGTTGAACTGATACGGACATAATCCATCACTAGTCTTTCCCACTTGCTATGGTTCTAGAGATGGTCTTATGTAGATGTTTATGTATCCATATTATCATTTAGCGTGTATTAAATACTCTTTAGTGAAGGAGAAAATTTGTCTTTAAATTTGTCTGAAAATTTATTGGTGAAAACCTACGTTTAAATACTTTCAACCAGTTGTGCTTGAAATTTTCATTCCTATAATCTAATCTATCTTAATTTCAGTGATTGCTCTTATTTTTTGGGTTTCTCTATTCTAGAATAATCAGGCCCTGCCGAAAAATCAGTCTAGTCTTTTTCCTAGTCGAGGTCACAATTTATTCCATGATATTGTACTTTAGTGATAAGGATAGCGGTAATAAAGGCTTAAATTCCCTCCAGAGTTGGTTATCAGCCACGAAAACTTGATCATATCTTCTCGTAAGATATACCGAAACTTATTTATTTCCCTTATCATACGTTAGGATATAAATCGCCGTTGGGAAAATGGAAATGAAATGTGAAATATGAAAATTTTGAACGGAAAGCTTTGGAACCTTTTTGGCATCCAAAAGCCCAGAGAAATAAATATGTTTGACCTACAAACTTCACTGTTTGAATACTGGGAGCTTATGCAAAATAATTCTCTAAAATTGGAATTTCGATATCGCTGCAATTACGGTCCTGACCTGGTGGGAGAGACTGTTGATTCATGGTGTTTTTGCCACCCATTTTAATTAAGTTCCGAGGGGAAGGGAAAGTTCATTTCACGACTTTTTTTAAAAGTGTGATGGCGTCGGTGGTCATGATTGATGGCGCTAACAAGGCGGATCATAAAAGACGAAATCCGTAGTAATATTTTTTCACAAAGGGTCGATATTCTGCCTGCAAAATTTTGCTCGTGTTTCAGGTGAGGACAAACGTTGATCGGTAAAGCAGATGTGTAAGGTCAGACTGTTGTAATACATTAGTTAAGATGGGAATTTTTCGTATGTAGTCTATTTACGAAGCTTCATCTGTGACAAACTTCGTAATTGGGACCGGAAAAACTCCATGCGGAAGGTTTCTTGCGGAAATATTTATTACCATCTGTTCGACCTGTTTCAAAAATAAAAGTTATCAGTGACGACTATTGGACTCCATTAATAAAATTTCCGTAAATTTTTACACAACATGTTATTATTTTTTATTTTGATTAATTGGCGGCGTTGACAAATCGTAACGTTACGTGACCGTAATTCATACAAAGAAATGCCTATATTTTTCGGTTCCCTTCACATTTACACGTATATTTTTTTCATTATTCCAATATTTTTGGTGGAGACCTTTTTGAAAAAACATCATAATTTCTTCTTCATGAAATACGATTGGAATAATTTACAAAATAAAATCGCTGAAATATTCTTATATTTGCTGTTTTCTCAACCGTAAACTAACCTTCATTCTTATAAAATGACCATAAAAGTGACTAACAGTTATTCTCGTCTGTTTATTTTATATTCATAGAGTATTAGAAAAGAATAGGAGTAAGTCGAAAAAACTTATTTGGGATTTTCTATGATATAATGTGTGATATAAGTTAGATTTATTGGTGCCTTTAACTCAAATATTTCCCTTAATTTACTCTTAATGTTCACATGTGTTTTAATATTTGTTTCAGATTCAGTTTAAGAGGACGGGCTCACACGATGCTGTGTCTACAGTTTTCAAAGTCGTAGGCCGTGGGACTTCATTGCAAAATCCTCGCAGATAAGATGGTGAGTGAGAGAGATTTTCAATATTCTTAATCCTTATTAACATAGCAATGTAATTAACAACATCGCCATTGATTAGCCTTGATAACAGAGCAGCGAAATGAAATTTAATTTTCTGAATCTGAGATATAAATATTTCTATTTCAAATTGTCCGTGATGGTAAAGTTCTTTCTAAAGACGATATGGAGAATTTGGGATGATAATAATTGTTATAGGAATTAAATATAAGAATTGATTGAGGCATGATTCAATATTTTTTGAATACGTCATAGATTTAAGTCACCATCTCGGGGATCGCTTACTCTAAATTAAGAAACACTCTAATCTTCTTAACTTTGTGATATAATATCACTTCCTAGAAACCATCCATATCCATGAATATGCTTATCCATAGGAAATGTTTATAAGTAGAACCCATCCATGCAAACGCAGGTAAATATTTTTACGTATAATAATATTTTATGTATAAAGGAAAGAGTTTTTTTTATGAAAAAGGGGTCTTTTGCGATAAAAATGTATGGTTGATAGGTATGTATTGCAAAGTGAATGTTTTTTCAGGTTCTGTACTCATCAAATCAGCTTTTCTTCTTCTATAGACCACGTGTATGGCAATTTCACAACATTCAAAAAGCAGTTATTCTGCTGTCGACGAAATCGTGATTTACGTCCACCAGCTTTTGGCTTAATCGCTCCATTTAATCACGGAGTAATGATGAATTTCGCGAAAATTCCCTCTGTCACTTTCTACATCAATACGCTCTCTCCCGGTATCTCACCCGAACACTCCTCTCTTTCATTTCTTTTTTTTTTTAAATCAGCGATTGAGCACGTTTTGGAATTTGGAGTAGAAATATAAATTTGATTTGCTCACCGAAACACCCATTTTTGCTGAATCCTTCTGATTCATTGGATGTTATTCATGAATACCTTTTTTAATTCCTGAAGTTCAGGAGATATACATTCTGAAATACTTAAGATTTTTTTGAAAAACTTAAATTATATATCTGTTCAGTAAATCAAATATTAAGGAATATTGATAGAAGTAATATTGTTATTAAGATTGGGGATGGCTATGTGAAGGCAGAAATTTTTCAGTAATGGAGTTGAATGATGAAGAACAATCCAAGGAATCGAGAATATGGAAAAAAATTATGCTATTTAAAATTGGAGATCGAATAAAAATTGGCGATCGAGTTCTAAGAGTTAGTTAGTATCCCTTTCAAACCACCATGTTCATTTTATTAGAATATATAATAATTCCGTCCGTGATCGACTAATCACGGTAAATTAGGGTTTTGAGTAACAAAAATGATTTAGTAAAAATAAGCAGTATATCAGTTTGCTTAAACTTTTCATGCTC
This sequence comes from Pachydiplax longipennis, assembly GCA_036926295.1. Classification (NCBI taxonomy): domain Eukaryota; kingdom Metazoa; phylum Arthropoda; class Insecta; order Odonata; family Libellulidae; genus Pachydiplax; species Pachydiplax longipennis. The sequence goes on along the minus strand of JAVFKF010000009.1, from coordinate 35,741,632 downwards.
TGCTCACTCACCCAGACTTTCTTGTTTGTCTTCGAAATAACTTTCTTTCACTGGGTAATTAAAATAATTCTATAGTTTAGAAGCGTCATAATAGCAGATGGAGAACTATGGAGCCCTCTTCACCAATCAATACGAGAATCGTTATCGACCCATCAGCCACCAGACACAGCATGAGTTTAAGTTTAGATATATACGTGAACGAGTGATTAATTGACTCATATCTTCATTTACCTTCTATTATGCAATTTTTCGTCGTTTTTAAATTGAAATTTTTTGTCAGTTTTTAGTCAACGAAATGTAGGTCTATAGACTCCCCGGATGTTTCGTAACAAGAACTCAAATTACCTCCGCTACAAATGCATTTCCTCTGGGAAAAGAGTTTTTCTGCGCTCAGGAGTTTGAGTAGATACGTAAGAACTCGCCTGAGAATATCCAGAAATGGAATAGAGGCATCGCCTTGTCCTCGAGAATAGAATGGAGAGCGAGGGAGGTCTGCTTATTCTGTGGACTGTAAATGATGAGGTGGAAAAAGAAGTCAGGCGGGCGTCACAAGAATCTTTCTCATTCAAATGTGAGAATGGATAAGAATAGACGAAGAATGGGAACCCCTTCGCTCTAAAAAATGAAAGAAAAAGGTGAAGGAGACAAGGAGATCTTTGCTCTAATTCCGTTTCGTTGTTTTTTAATGCTAATGATGCGACAATCTTTTCTTCTATAATTTTAAAAATAATCTACATCTAGATACGTATCCTAGAAGCCCTCTCTCTCGGCATGTGGCATGGGGTTTGCATGCACCATCTCTACTTTCCCACTTTCGCGTATGGTTCTCGGACAAATGAAATATTCTGGCTTAAGCGTGTATTTCACTGATATTCCTCGCACTATCTGAACGACCTATTTGACAAGGAGGGCTTGCATGTATGTGTAAGGCTTCTCTTTAGCCATGTAAATGATTTTTAATAGGGTGAATGTGTATCTTCGAATCAAAGCGATTTCAAGTATGTTTGGGAATTACATTAAAACCCGGTTAAGACACTTTCCAGTTTTTCTATTCCGTTGTTTCTGTTTCGTCATATATCATCAACTAAAAATCTTCTCTTTTTTATTCACTATTCCGTTGTTTTCTGTTTTGCAATATATCAGCAACTAAACATCTTCTCTTTTTTATAATAAAACCGCGTCATAATCGGTTTGCGGAATATTTAAATTTATTTTACGTTGGTATACTAAAGGAAAGGTTATTTTGGACCGTTTAAAATGGAATACGTGTTTTACACCTAAATGAAAATAAAATGAAAAGGGTACTTCTTTAGCTTGCCTCGGTAGTAATTTTATAAGTGCTTCAAAATCTGAGGATATTTCTCAAAATAATTAAGATAACGGAATCAGAGAATGATTATTTATCAACATACAGGTCACCCCCATTTATAAGCGTAATAAAAACAAGAAAAATACAAGAAATAAAAAATACATGAAACACATCACATAAGTGTAGGATATGAAAACACATTAACACACTAATTGCATCAGATAAAATAAATAAATGGTGTCGAGAAATAAATTATTGATTATAAAAGGCTAAGCTCTAGAACAAATGGTTTGAACATGGAAGGTAAAACTCAATTTAGAGTTGATTAAAGCAACTTAAGTCATTAATTGATGACACAAAAATTTGATGAATTCATCAAAAAGTTGATAAATTCGACAAAGTCTATCTATAAAGACTTTTTCGAAAATAATCCTTTACATTTACCGTATCAACGATTCTTTTTCTATACATGCGAATGAATAAATTAAATCGTTTCGGGCTATACCATATTTTCTCTACATTTTTCATATTTTCTATTCGTGGAAATACTCATTCATAATGATCACACATGTAACGGAATCCTGCAGATAACGAGGTGAGTCCCTTGGAGTTTTCTACGGTCGCAGATGTTAATAATACCGCCATTAACGAGTAAGGATGATATGAAATCCCCGCTATAGCGAACTTTTCTTCGGCTCCTTGGCCTATATTACCTGTTTCATAACGAAACTCTCGCCATCACCGTCACCTAACCCGATGTGACCCTGTCCTTTCACCTGAAATATCGAGTAACCTTAGTTTCGTAACACGTTCTTTTAATTTCTTCCTAATAGTTCGCAAGCAAATACTGATCATGTGTTCTACGTCACATTTTTTCACGTATTTTAAAGTCGTTGAAGCAAGCGGAATCTGAAAAACTGGCATGTGAATTTCCGATGTAGTTTTCCACGTGCGAGAAAATCTAATGGTGTTACACTTACAGATAGGTTATTTCAACATAGGAATGTGTAAATATCTATTACTAATAGGATCATAACAAGACATCCTTACATTACACGACGTTGAGAATGGTATCAATTTTTATTTAATAAGATTCGTATTTCAGAAACAGATTAGCTCGATGTTTTATAAATTATGAACTTGTATTTATAAATGCAATTTTTGTAAGCATTATTAGGATAAGTAGATAAAGGTTATACTATGGAAGGATAGTATATGGCTGAGTATTGATTGCGTTAAAACAGTCGATTAAGGATAAAGAAACTTGCCATCCTAAGATGTGCATGGCAAAAAATGATGTGTAGATGTAATGATCTCCCGTCTGTAACGAGATGAAAGGTCGGTCTCATAAATTTTTTTATCATTGTTTTAAGCGGGACTTCTTGTAATTTCATCAGTGAATATGAAAGCAAGTAAGAGTAAAGATAACCTGAGAAGGGAATGGTTATTACGATTTGTATAAGGCAAATGATTAAGAAGAGTAAACGGCCTTAAGTAGGGTTCATGAGTTACAATTATAAATGCAAGATTCAAAGGGAAAAAGAAGTGAATTATGCATATTTTAATTGGTAATATTTGAAAGGTACCTCGAATTGTAGGAATAATATTTGCTTATTGACTTAATAATCATTCTTTTTCATCTGGTTGCTAATAATTTTAATCTCAACTTAAGCATTTCTTTCAATGCGATATAAGTTCATTTAAAATATCCACCACCTCACTATTGCATTTCCGACTGCGTAGATAATAACTTAGTGACTAGAATTTTTCACCGGTAAAGTGAAATAAAACTTAGCAAGTTTCACAGTTTTTTTTTATAGATTCCACCAGTTCGGCCTTAACTTTGTGATAGTTCTCCATTATTTGTAAAATAATTTGTGATATAGTATCATATATATCACGAAATCATCATATATATGACAAAATCATCATATATATCATAAAATAATTTGTGATATAGTATAAGTTTTGTTCTTCCCTTTTCCATAGTTTTTTATTTAAAATAAATTTTTATTATTTATTGATTTTGGGTTTTGGCCACCATCAGGCAATTTATCAGATTTCATCAGAATTTATCAAGTCGAATCACAGAACGGAAATTCAATAGTTAATTCATTTTAAAACGAAAAGGCGTATGGATCTAACACAGTTTCCGTATTCCATACATTTCTGAAGAACCAATTTCCTTTCGTGCATAGCTCCGGCTCCTTTATAAATCTTATGACGTGTGAGCCCTAGACGGAAGTTGCCTCTAGGGCTCCGAGAAATCCTTCGCTTCCGTTTTATTCGCACGTCTGGGCGACGTACGATGGCACGGAAGTTATGAAACTGTTGAAAATATTGAATAGAGTCGGAAAGACCTTGAAGATCCAGGGGAGAAGTCGATGCACGCGATTCCATACTCCTCTTCGACCCTAAACATTGATAGTGGCGCCAGGTGGGCTTCTTCCTTAAGAATGTAAGAGGGGAGAGGTTTAACACGCCACGGAGCTGATGCTGTGGAGTCGCACGCGGAGTAGGACGCCATCTCGAGAAGGAGAAATTGATTCAGCCGAAATCAGGGCATCGAACGGGAATCGAACCGTAAACAGAAACGGAAAAACTTTAATTTTTTAGATGATCAAATGTGATCTTTTTATATCCCAGCGCTTTCTTCCCTTCGCACTGCATCGAAATATATAAATGGCAAAATATATATAATAATTATATATATATTATAAATAAATATTATATAAATTATATAAATTAATTATATGTAAAATATTTAAACAAACGCCAATTTATAGAGAAAGTTTCCCGCTTATTGCTCATAAATAAATAAGACCTAAAATAAAATAGTCCCACAAATTAAAAGTGCACCATTTGAGTAAAACTCGAGTTAAAATATGCATTTGTCCATACTCTTGAATGAGTGTGTAAATATTGATATCTATGGATAAAAACGAGGTATATTGAAATAGATGCTGATACAGACTATGAAGGGGTGTTTTAGTGTTTGTGTACTCATTTGTGGTGATTGGAGTGTTTGTTGTGATGTATTTGAGGGAGAAAATAGAGTACCGGTGGTCGTCTGCGAAATTTTTTCCCGGGGCAACTAGCGCTATCTAAATATAAATTTATTATGTGGATGTATAAAAATTTAACTATACAGTAGAAAGTAACTAAATAAACTCTACAGAAATATGGTTTAGATATAGAGAAGGTTCTACATAATCATTTTATTAAATATATACTTCAAAGAACGGTGATACCATATTTAATTACAGCTATAAGAGGAATTTATTTATTGTTTGCGTACAGATTTAGTAGTTAAGGTTAAGTATCGGAAAAATAGAGTATCAGTCTGCGAAATTTTCGTAAGGGGCAAGAAATCAGGAAATAAAACGAAATCGATTCATTCGACGCTTTTCCCATCCCATGGGACGCAGTGTCCGTATACGAAATTTTTAAACAGAGCAGCTAGTATTAATATATTATTTCTATATATCCGTTTTCGGTGAGCAGCGCTTTCCTCCCTTCACAATCTATCAAAACATATAAATGACAGCGCATTTCAAATAGAAAGTTTTCCGCTTCCTGATAAAAATAGATCAACAAATGCAAAATGCTTCATTTGGTCACGAATTTGAGTTAAAATTTGAATTTTCCTATGGTTTCGTAACTAGATGTGTGGAATTCAATTTCTATCAATACAAACGAGGTATATCGAAACGGACACTGATACTATATTTCACCGCCCAAACAACAATTTCAACAAACACTCCAATCCCTACAAATGAACAAACACTAAAACGCACCTAAAAAACACAACTTTGCGTATAAATCAATTAGTTTAAATTTAGGTAGGCGGCAACTAGTCCTTTACAATTATTATATCAACAATTCATTCCCTATTTTATGAACTAATGAATTTAATCGTTTGAAGGTGTATATTATTTTCTCTTATATTCTTCTGTCCTCTCCAGCTTCGCCTTGTACCTTATTAGGTTCCATTCAATCTTTATGGGGATGATTAGTTTTGTAAGAATAAAATAAAGATATCGTGAAGGAGGACGTTCAAAATATCGCCTAAGACGCTCTGCAACCGGTTGATAAAGAAGAATTTTCTCCATCACCAGATGTGGTGAAACGCGCTCCCCATAAGTCGATAGATCGAAATTTGTTTACATCATTCTTCCTTATATTCCCCCCGGTAAAATCGATTCATTGCAGAGTGGAAAAATACCAAAATAAAGTAAAAAAGGAAGACGCTCTTTATATACGTAAAGCAGACCATGCTTTACCCATTAATCTCCAGAGCTATTTTTTCCCAAAAATGTGTAATTTTTAAACTGATTAGAATACTTGGTACATATAATTTAAAATAATGCATCCCAAAACTACGAAAATTTCCGAAAGAGATACTGGTGCTTAAATATTAACACAATGGATTTCAAGTCTACTCTGAAGAGAAGGTACACACGTGGTAAAAATCTACCGCTATAAGGATACACCCATCATAAAAAAGAAAATTGCCTGTATACCAATAGGTAATGATATCTAAGGAGTATTTAGTTAGGATCTTGAATAAATAACATCTTTTAAAAGTGTGACGAAATTTTAAACATCGACGTATATTAAGAAACGTCTGGGCATTAATGGGTTAAATAGAACAAGAAGAGGGCAACCAGTGTTTCACAACAAGAATTCGCAGGTAATCTCTAGATATTTACAGCTGTAGCAAGTAAATCAAACTAATGTGAATGAACAAACTAAAATGAATATTTTTCCAATTATGTATATCAACATATGATGATTTTTTTCGTATTTAAGGCATGAAGCACTTATTTAAAAATTGAAGAGTCAAAAACCCTTCCCTTTTATTTGCTGGTGTAATGGTAATCATATAATACAATATCCCTGTTAAACCGCTATCCCGTTCATAACGCGGTTTTCATTATGTTCCCTGAAAAGCTTCTTGACAGAGTTGTACTGTAGTTTATAACGATCACGTAACGAAACCCTACCTATAACGAGGTGAGTTCTCGGATACTAGGACTTTCACGAAATTAATTATCCCGCGTTTAACGAGTACAGATGATACCAAGTCCCCGCTGTGGCAAAGTGTTCTTCGGTTATTTTTGCCAGCGTGAAAATCGAATACGAACCGAAGAAATCGAAAATTCTCGAACCCGAAGTAATGCCGTAGAGCCTTATCTGTTCCTCTCGAAATTTCAGTTCTATAGCAGTACTATTTTAATTAAGAGTAAATGTATGACGCTTTACTAAAGATGAATGGCAACGACTGAAACTCATTAAAATGAATGTGCTACATTTCAATTTATCTGACCCAATATATTGACGATTACTTCCGTTAAATCGGCAGTTTCATTCTGAAACTCAATTTGAAGTAATGTAATTGCAAAAAAGCTGGACTCAATAAAATAGCTTTCGAGAGGATATTGTATTTTGATGGAAGGAAATAAACTGCCAATGGTAGACGAGGAGAAAGAGGAGACGAACCGAATTCGTTTCTTTGAACCGGAAGAATACGGAACAAAAAGAATAGGGTTCTGAGCGAAACAAATGAAAATCTAAATATTATTACGAAAACAGAACTTGTTACTTATCGTTGATTAAATAGTATCATCGATTGTTACTCTTACTTGTCTTCTCGTTAAAATTTCTTTAGTACGAAACTTTGAACAATTATGTCTTCACAATTTCTTTATTTATGTAAATCGTTCCCTTTCGTTCTTTTATAGAAAGAGTGCCGTTTTTAATGTGCAATGTGCCCATTTATTTTTTCATAGTCAACCTTTGACTTTTTAATTTTAGATATGTTTCTATTCTAGTTATTTCTAAATTTGTTGAATACTGTTACATCCCTTTATAAAATGTGTTCCCTCATGGCATTTAGAATCCTAGAAGATGTTCATTCTTAAATTATCATTACTATGAAAGTCGTCATTACACCAGGCTTACTTTTTTCTCTTCTGGCCAGAGATACCAGTAGTTGTTACAATTATAAACTAATTTTGATTTACTTGCTAAGCAATGAGGACTTGCTAACAGAATTTTAACGATTTTTCCGAGGAAGTAAAATGTATTATTTCGGGAAAGGTCAAGCCGTATTCTTGCGCATGTAGTTTTCTATTATTAGATGTTTTTTCGGGTATAACGCAATAAACTGCGAAGAATTTTCAATATTTGGAAACAAGTGAACTATTGAAAGTACTCCAGCTTGTCATTAGTTATCTGAAGAAAGAGTTCTTGCATATAGGGTATGATTCGATACTATACATTCGAGTGCTAATCTAACACGACCGAGGTCTCGGGATTTTAATCTAGGTGACATGATTGTTTGTATACTATGAAAAAGGATTAATTGATAGTTTAGTCTCCTTAGATTAACTTTTTCCATATAAAGGCGCGATTAAGATTATCATTATGTTCACGATTAGACATCCAGTATTCTTATGTGATGTATATTGATCCTTGTAAGCTTTTATGATGTATTTGTATTTCTTTATTTTCGCGAATGATAAATCCATATCTTTTTTCTTTTGCATGTGGTATTAACATTTTTATATTAAATAAATTCTCCTTCAGACTCCAAATCTTACGTTTTCCCACGTCTTCACGCTTTCCGATTGTGATCTTATGAAAGTTTGAGTTCTAATTAGCATGGCGCTTGTTATCCTGGTAGTTATGCAACACAACGACGTAACTGCATTGTTGTTTCATACACAATAGGATACTGGGGGACCTCCTTAGATCAGTGGTGCACAACCTAATTGCATCTCAAAGAAAGGAATGAGAACCTCATCGTCCCACTTTTGCAGCAAAGTTTTTATCAAGTCTTGGATAGTCTTGGAAATTTATACTGCGTATGCGCTGGGAGAATGGTGGATTTTTTTGCGAGCTGAAGGGATGGTTAAGATACCCCCCATTCATTCTTTTTTGCTGCCAGAGATAACTAATGACAAGCTGGTCAGTAAAATCCGGATGGGAAAGTAGAAGAAACATCTTGATTATTTTTTTGCTTCTATTTTAGACAGAATTTCGTGGGACACGCGTTATAAATATAAGAAATAGAAGATTAATGTAGTGAAAAGATAGATGTATCTATAGTATGTATGTATAGAAGAAAGTATCCTACACTTATATTCTTGCATAATACTAATTGAATTTATGAAAATAAAGGAGGATTGTGGAAAGAGGCAGTTATTATGATAAAAATTTGAATTTTCTTAATCATGCGGAATTAAATTTACTAACGAAGTTAATGATATTGGTCAGTGCCTGATCAAATGCAGAAGTGAGTTGTGATGGAAAAGGAAACTATGAATTGCTGAATGCAGATGTTTACTTTTCCACAGAAAGTTTTATTTAAGAACTACCGCTTTCGGTGTATAACCATCTTCAGGTTCGAACAGACTAGTTCTAGGAGTCTGTTCGAACCTGAAGATGGTTATACACCGAAACCGGTAGTTCTTAAAGAAAACCTTCTGGGGAAAAGTAAACATCTGCATTCAGTTATGTATTTCCACCACATCTCGGCCGAGGCTATAGATTATAAACTATGAATTATTTATTGATATATAATGATCACATACAAACTCTTAATCGAGAAACTGAATTCTCAGAATTGATAATCAGAAGAGTGTAGGTTAGTAAGGAGTTCAAATACCGATTAACAAGGGACACGATATTAAGCATCGTTTTCTGACTGCTCAGCGTCTTTGATCGAGCACCGAAAATAGTTTTTTTCTCATATTCTCCAAGGAAAAATATTTTCACACCAATTGACGAAGTTGAGCTTAAGCAGCGGAAAGTATATTTCTTGATAGATTTTCTTCCCTGTTTCATTCTCGCCTCTCTTTAAGGTTTTCGTTTTGTTAGTGATTAACTATTCAACGGTTTACTGGATTTTTCTGTTGGAATAAAATATAAAATAAATAAATAAAAGAATAAAAATTTTCTCTCAGTCTTCGGATAGAGGCGTTTTAAAATGGGAACACAATAGGAACCGGTTAGGATTGACAGCTTTTGATATGTAAAATTACAGATAAACTCCTACACAGATAAACTTCTATACAGATAAGCTGTTCCGGCCGAACGATGGAAGGCCATCTAGAGCCAACTTAGTAGCAATGCTTCGACAGCAGAGGTCATTTCGCGCATGGACTCCCACTGGGAACCCGAGACCGCTTTCGCCGAATCGAACGTGCTACCCACATGGCTATCCGGGATCTCTGAAGGGCCAAATAAAACCAACAAGATCGATCAACTTTATGATAGATGTATAGAGTTATATATTTATAGCATTAATTCTTGAAAACATTCGTATGGAGTGTGGCACTCTATCGATCAGAGAGACCATTAGAAAAGCGGACCAGAGAAGGATAGAAGCCTTCGAAAACTGGTGCTGGAGGAGAATGTTGAAGATCAAATATACAGATAAGGTGAGAAACGGAGTAGTGTACTGAAGAATAGAAGCGGCTAAAACAATATGGAATCCAGAAAAGAAGAACTAGATGGATTGGACATACCTTGAGACACAATGGACTTGTTAGGAACGTACTTGAAGGCAAAACAGAAGGAAAAGCACCAAGAGGAAGTGACGAATAATGAGAGATATAGGAAAGAAGAAACGTCAGGATGTATTAGAGTTAGCACTAGAGAGAGAGGAATGGAGGACTGCATTCAACCAATCTATGGATTGAATGACCTATGATGATGATTTATAGCATCCATCTACTTTATGTTTAGTTATGAAACTTCCGTCAGAATTTGTTGCATTTAAAAAATTATTTCTTGGTGATCTCGAGTACATGGGTATTTCATGCATTATTACTCGATTACCAGGATGGTCGAGAAGCAAACTATTTCGATATTTTGGATTCCATCATGGTAAAGGAAAAAGGAATTACTCTTTCCAAAATCGAACCATCCACTTTATTCGGCTTGTTGCATCTACTGTACTATCAGCGGAAAGCCCCTTAGCCACTTATTGCAGAATTCAAAGCTACGTCTCACGAAATCGCTTGGGTCGCGGGTGTGTGTGTGGGAGAGTCAGAAACAATCGATTTTTCAGTTGAAGAGGATGAATGGATCGGTAAGCGGACGCTCTCGAGGAACGTTTCATCGCTGTAATTCTCATAGTTTCTCAAAACGCTAGTCTCATGTAGTTATTCGTTTATACCTGATTTACGTGGTTTATAACATATTCAGTGCCCTTTATGTGGTAGCATTCCAATTCCTGAAGTCAGATATAGAGTGAAACCAGTTCATATAAAAAGAACTCGGAAAATTATGAAAGTGTCCTATGTTTTAAATCTTCGGGGGTAGATGAAGCAAAGATTTGAAACTAGGTTTCAATAATACCTAGGTTACCATAAATAATAACAGTTGCCCCGTGCGAAAATTTCGCAGACGAACACTGATACTCGATTTCCCCACCCAAATACATTTCAACATATACTATAATCGCTACAAACTACTAAAAAAACACTAAAACATACTTAAAATACACATCTTCGTATTATGCATCAGTGTTTGTTTCGGTTTACTTCGTTCGTACCGATAGATATCGTTATCTACATATCCAGAAGTCTACATTCTAGAAGTTAGATATACAGTAAAACCAATTATATAAACAGAACACTGAACATTATGAAAGTGTCCTATGTTTAAATCTTCGGGGGTAGATGAAGCAAAGATTTTAAACTTTCAATAATACTTAGTTTACAACAAATAATATAATTCACCACACTTATAATGTCCATTGTGCTTTATATATATAAACACGTTTTACTGTATTTCAGCAACTTATCTTCAAGGTATTTTACTGTTGCGGGAATACCTGAATTTGTTGAATTTGGATTTACTGGTGCATCTCAGTAAATCTCACTTCGCCTTTATTTATTTTGATATTTTGATCTGATATCAACGCAGTTTCATATGATTTTTCATACTAGAATTCTGCGGAGACTTTTGTCATTTTCATTATAAATACTGGCAAAGTTATGGAAAAGATTAAAATCTAGCTGCTCGTGCCGTTACAAATAATGGCGATATTTCCTGTGCAGTAACCTAAAAATTAGGCCTCGCCTAGGGAAACTACTGGTATCTTTAGGAGAGTTTCAATTGCCAACTACCGTGCTATATCCTTATTACGTTTTTATCTATGGGAATATTTAGCGAAATAAGCCGTTAGTATGAGATAATACTATAGATCAGGGCCATAGTGAGAGAGAAAGAGGCTCATATTTAGGACGAAATTTTAAAGGAAGCGTTAAATGGAAAACTTAATTTACCGGCGAATGAGGAAAAATAACTTTTACCCGATGCCGCAGGGTTTCAATATTCCACTACATAGGTTTTGCAGTGGATTTAATTTACCCGAATTCTAAACATAAAATTAACTGAAGATATTTACGTAGAGATAAAAATACATAATGTAATGTAGCATACTAGACGGATATAAATATTTTTGCTGCAACAACAAAATTACACAATTAAACACAGTTGCAAAAACACTGAATCTAATACGTCTGCATCGACTGCGGTAATCTTCCATATTAAAGAATAATTAAAAGAATACTTCTGCCTTTACCGCGGAATATTTTCATACTCTAGTAAAGGTATAAGTGTTCTTTTCGTTATTTTTTTGGTAAACACAGCCGAAACAAACAACATATTTACGTGCAGAGGACGGAAGACTTGTAACGAATATAAAGAGCAGACTATCTCAGGTAAAAATTACCTCGAGTAAGAGGAAAGAGTTGCTAAGGTCTAAAAATGTAGAGGTTGAAACTTGAAAGAGATTCATGAAAAGCTCCACATTAAATGTAGCCGTACATGAATCAGAAACGTGGGCCATTATTAGAAGTGGAGGATAGAGGCCTTTGATATATGGCGGTTGAGAAGACCAGAAAGAATATCTTGGAGAGATGAAGTCAGCAACGAGTGGGTCGTAAAGTAAGTCAAAGGGAGTAATTGGCCACTGTGAAAGGAAGAGAAGGAAACTGGATATATTTTTAGAAGTAAGTTCATCGTGGACTTAATGGGAGGAAAAATATAATGCAAAAGGAACACAGGAAGACCTAGACTAGAATAATGAAACTATGTAAAATGTCGGAGAAAAAATACAAGAAAATGAAGTATTAAAAATAACGTGGAGGAATAGAAAAACATATGATAATCATTCATTGATGACTAACGACGAAAAAATTCATCATAAAAATTTCCTATTCTTTCAAATCCTTTAAATAATATAAAGCATTAATTTTGAAGATTGTTGATGAAGGCGTTATATCACATTTGACTTGAAAGGAGTGGAAATTATTCTTTCGATCGTAATTCTTGCTAGCTTATGTTAGGATGGTGAAGATGATGGAGAGTTGATCAAAGAAATTCACGCTTTGAAACATTACACGTGTTTGGGAAAGTTTACGCGTTTAAATCGTAGAATTTCTTCGGAGACATGAAATATGAAAAGTTATATTTTTGACTAAACCTTTTCAGAACCTCAAGCTTACGTTGTGTTGGACTTTATTTGGACGCTAAAAAGTAGCTAAAACTTCGCTATATAAATTAAAAATGTCGCTAAAAAGGAAAGAAGGACAATCTACAAGAATAATTCATGTGTACCTAAATTAAATCCGATTGATTTGGAAATGTAACTCATTTTGTTTTCTAACAGTAAATTTTTATTATTCGTCGGTGAAATGAAATAAATTGGGATGAATCGCATCGCTTCGTTCGTATGAATTTCACGCATCGCTTCCTTTCGTATTAGGGCGCTAAAATTTTATTTAATCGCAAATGACGTTATAACGCTCAGAAATTATCGATTGAGGGGTAATGTGGAGTAATTATATTACATGTTAATGAAAAGTAATCAAAAAGTGTTAATGTACTCGTATGTTTTTACCAATTTTACTCTTCTTATATGTAATCTCGATTTTTCTTTTTACAATAACTCTACTCGATTTTAGACCGAAATAGTTCACAAGCTAACGGTGTGCATAGATTATTTTCAGTCGATATTAGAAGATATAACATTCGAAAACCTTGAACCTTTTTAACATATATCTATATCAATCATATTGTACATGTCTTTAGCTCCTTCAGTCAGAGTGCCTATACTTTACGTTATGATTTTCAATTAAATTATAGACAGATGACGCCTAAATATTCTTAAAATTAGTGTTTAAATGTAGATCAAGAAAGAATAAAGGAGATGCTTAAATAGAAATTTCGATGCGTAAATGATAGAACAGTGAAAATAAAGACGTTTTTGTCTTTTTCTCACTTTGTTGAGATATTTACGCTTTTTTGGTTCGCTTTATTTTAAGTCTTGTAAATTTCGCGTTAAAGCGGTCGTGTGCTATAAACATACTTAAAAATTATTCTGGCAGTTATATTTTGGTGGTATGAGAGTTGACTTCACTTGGAGTATATAAGGATCATCAATCTTTATAACTTTCCGTTTAGGTGTATATCTTGGGATTATCAGATAATGTCTTTAAGAGGCATCTTCAAGGACACAATGCTTCTTTTATATCTCGGCTCGTTATCTCAGTGAACGAGGGGATGTGAAAGATGAAGAGGATGTGGGATTCAGGTTGCTTCGCCCACTGTTCCCGATTCCCTTTGAGCTAAATTGTGTACAAAGTCCTTTGTAACGTAACAAATAGCCTGGGCACTATCTAGTCCCGAAACAGGGATTAATATAGAGATAACCTTAGAAAATGGAGATTATCGTTGAAAATGGGATCCAACTCCTCTTTCGAAGCGAATTCTAAAATTATCTTATATTTTTAATGATCCCACAGTTAACTGATGCTATAATAGAGTAAATTCTGCACGGATGTTATGAAGAGTATTCTTCTTTTCCTGAATATGATAGCTTAATTATCGAAAAACTATTTGGATTCCTCTCATAACGGTGGTTCTTTTCTATTTGACAGTTTTATTTCATCTGATCATAGCGTCAGCACTGAAGCAGTAATCTAACAACACAAGCGATATTTTAAATCCCCGAATCAGCCTATGGGTTTGGAAGATCGAGACGTTGGCTTTCACTTCTATAATTTTGATCTAAAGCTAATTTTTTACTTCACTGCGCAGAAATTCCCATTAATTTAGAAATTCCTTACGAGCTATAAGTTGCTATAGGTTGAAATGTCGGAATTTCTACCAGTGAACCATTTTTGTTTCATACAATAATACAAAGAAGATTCGTCAGTAAATTGTCCTTTGTTAGTTCTTCAGCTGCATTTCTTGCATGATGTGCTATATACGAGATGTTTCCTATATCTTTCTCTCATCGTACCATATTCGTCGTCGTTTCCTATGAACTTTTAACACTTCATTGTAAATAATATTTTTTTAGCTTTAATCGAGCAGCAAGACTTGTTATCATAATCTGTTTTAGATTCTACTCGTTATTTCAAATTTTTGTGTTAAAATAATTTGGAATTATTCATTCTATCATTATATAGTTTTTAATATCATCTGCTGGTAACTCCTCAAATCGGGACTTATCCACGTGAGAGTGATTGGAATGAGAAAATTAATGATGATGCCACGCCTTTTTTATCATTTGGTTTTTGTCTAATGAGTCTAAGATTTCGGTCCCGGGTTCGGTTTCCGGTGAGAGCCCGCGTGCGAAAGGATCTCAGCTGTCAAAGCACTTTCAATAATACTACTACCATACGAGACTAAAATTTTCTTTTATGTTTTCAAAGACGGATAAAAACATCCATATCTCTACCAGATATCGAACCCGGGACCTCGGCATTGATAGCACGCTAACCCCAACCACACCAGATAGGCAAAACCTATTTACCTCCTGTAAACTAGTAAAAGACAATAATTTTGATTGGGTAGGGTGCGCAGAGTGGGGTAGAATCGGAAAAAGGTGGCCAAACATGACAATATTCAATGGGTATATATAGTTGTCATATAATACGAAAAAGGCTAAAAATTTTATATAATACTGCTGAAAAAGCAGCGCAACTGAACTCTGGGCGTTCGCCTTGCTAAGATGGACTATGGCGCGCTGCAGGAGAATCCATCATAATCCAAAAGTAGCTGGTAAATCGGAACAGTTTTTCAGATTCTACATTCAAAAATCTTAGAAATTGCCCTGGTGTAAAAGACTTAAAGTTTAGCTCTTTTTTTCTTATTTGTTTTCTTTTATGTAAAAATTTGGCCGAAAAAGGTGTCCGCCATTGTATTACTTAAAATGAGCAACAACTCACCTTTGATCGTAGAAAATGGCGGAAAGGAAGATGAGTAATCAGACCATAGCACTGCGTTATTACTTTTTCTAAAAGCTTCCTTCAATAGCATCTGCATTTCAACGAACCTGAATATTTCTCCTAAAATTTCGGGACTCCTTTCCTGTGAAAATTTGCCATGTTTGACAGCCTATATCTTTTTAATGTGTATCGATAACGAAAAAAAGACCAATATAATAACGAATTCTTATCTATTCCGAATAACTAAGCGAAGCACCTAGTCTTGCAGTACATAAAACCATTTTTGGCCACTTTCACCACCTTTTTTCGATTCTAGCTCACTGTGATACGGTGGAAAAATACGAGAGAGTCAGTATCGTCGAAAAGAGCCCTAATGAAAGCGGCAAAAGATAGGAAACGAATCCCTCCGCGTTAAATTAGACGAGGTCCCCACGCTTTATGTACGAGAATATTTTATTTATGAGAAACAAAACGTACTCCGTGAGGTGAAGATGGCACCCTTCGCAAGTGTAACGGGCTCCAAATTAAAAAGGACCTTGGGCATGAGCGCAGTTTTGTTTTCAGGGTAAAAGGAGCGTACTCGTTAGCTGACGTTGTTTGTGATTAATTACATCGGGAAGTAGCGCACGGTTTTACGAGGTGAAATGCTTGAGGAAATGAGGATATAAAAGGCAGAGGAGGTAGCGCGCCGTTGGATGGCGGTTATAAGGATAAATGTGGAACAGACGGTAAGGCTAGGATTGAAGAAGAAAATGGAGGAGAGTTCCTGAAAGGAATGGGAATACCAACATAATACCTCCGTGAGGTTCTATATGGAGTTCGAAGCCCCCTAATATCGGGCTCACGAAGCTCATAAATGCTTAATAAATGAAAATTGAAGCGAATGAAGGAATTAACTCTTTATTAAGTTCAGGTTAGGCCAAAATTGGCCTGTTCCACTCAAACTCCGTTGTTTATACGTAGGTCAAATTTAATATTTAGAGTTGGAAGGGAAAGAATGCTGCAACAACGAAAAAAGATTGGGTTTGTGGGAAACCTAATCCCACCCTTCTATGGGTGTTTACCCCCCCGTGCGGGAAAACATCCACAAGAAAGGGGTGAAAAATCATGCGAAAACAGAATATATAACCGTATAACCGTATATGACGGTTGCTACCTGGTATCTAGACCGAATTGAAACGATTTAATAATAAATAAATAACGTGAGGAAGAATATCAAATTAATACGAGTAATTTACTACACGGAACTTGCCCATATTTTAAAAGTTAGTAAAAAAAATTTAAAAAAATCAATGTAATAATGTTATGGTAACAATCAAAGAAGAATAAAGATAAAAATCTAATATAAGTATTAATACAAGTAATTCACTCTACGGGACTTGCTTATTTTATAAAAGTTAGTCCGAAAAATAAAAAAATAAAAGGTAATACTGTTGAAGTAACAATCCAAGAAGAATAAAGATAAAAATCTAATAAGAAAGATTAGGTTCAAAATTAATACATCGTATACCATCGCAGTATGCATGCATTCTAAATTAGGAATTTTCTTATAGTATTTAAGTCATTGACGCAATTATCTGGTACTCACTATTAGAGTGTAACAAATTTGCTATACATACATTACGTACATAATAAAGATGAATTCTTGAATATGAAATTATCAAATATATTTTACACACATAATGTCTGTAGTTGTGATACATATGCATAGTATATATAAGTAATTTTTACTATTCACAAGGTCGATACGTCCGTTGATTAGTATTCATTTTAAAGAAATGGAAAAGGAATAAATATTTTGTTGCGCATGCAAAGATGGGTGATGATTTTGGTATTAGAAATACTGTGACGAGTTTTTCGTCGATGTGTATAAAAAATTAATACCATTATACTATCAATAGCTACAGGCATGACTTTTTGGTAGGAATCCATAGTTTAAAAAAATGAGTTTCTACCATTAGTTATAAAATACTGAAACGAAGTGAGACGAAAGGGATTTGAATTATAGAAAAATATTCCGAGAAGAATAGTAAAATGTAAAGTAAGTAAAGTAGTGTGGTAAAGTTATAAAATAAACCAGATGAGAAATCCAACTTATCTTCTGAATTTCCCGAAATCTTCTCTGATAAATTTTCAAAGATTTTTTATACTGGCGTTTATAGATCTTGTAGGGAAACTTTATGGTTTTGAAATGCAAATACGAATAGTTTCGAATCTCATGCATGACAAAAAGTTGAAGGGCATGAAATAAAGGAGGAGAAGGAATCAAAATTGAGCAAAATAAGAAAAGGGGGAGAGCTTATTTCTCATTCTTATATCTTTTTTTTCGGGCATACTTCTGAAGATTCCTCGGGCAGAGATAAAAAATATGGAAAAAATGAATCGTTAACATATCCTGTGATGCAGTAATACCAGGCTATAAAGAAAAGTGACAAGCTATTTATAAAAAAAATCTGTGATGTGTTTCTTACTGTACAAATGAATCATAATGGTTCAAGATTTTTCTCAAGAATTAATATTTGAAATTTTACTGGAAATATTCAAGCAAAATGGAAAAATGCGGAACGGAAAAATTTCGATCTAGGCCAAAATCGTCATTTATTAGAAGAATGATCTCGTCAATCGATTATCGTTTTGCATTTTCATGTCATATCTATTCGCTGATTATATGATTTTTGTTAGCTTTCTTGAACCCCAAACTACCATAAGATTCATCTTGTGTACCTGTACTTTGTGAAAATAAAAATAATGAGACCATTGAAATGATCTTTCACTAACAAGGAGACTATACACCGTCGGACGCGATTTAAGTGGTAAGACTCGGTAATTTGATGGATATTGAGTCAATATTGACGAATCACACCCAAAGTTGGGTTTTATCTGTGATAGTTTTCACGGAAAATGACTTCGGAAGCAGCCACCATACCACTACGCCAGGCGATCCTCTGTTGGAACTCGCTACCCTTAGCATTATAAAGTAGCTGATTTGCTTACACTTTAAGTTCATTTTCCGTGAAAACTATCACAGATAAAACCCAACTTTGGGGGTGATTCGTCAATCTTGACTCAATATCCATCAAATTACCCAGTCTTACCACTTAAATCGCGTCCGACGGTGTATAGTCTCCTTGTAAGTCAAGCCCGAACTTATTGAGTTTATATACATTCGCTAATAGATCACATGAATAAACGAGGAATTGAATAGGGATTGATACAAAGTTAAAAACATCAGACGATGAAAACTTCAGAAGTATTCATTATCCAGACACCGCACTCTTCCATTGAAAGAAACTTATACACTTACACAGCGGTCCCATTCTAAAATATGAAGCGGCGCTCCGAAGGAATTAGGTTTCCCTGAGGTGTCTTCAAGCTGGTTTATCTACTCGAGCGTCATAAATCCCACCAAATCCGTTTAATTTCCCTCCATTTTGCAAGAAGTCCAACTCCCTTCTGTAACTGGCACTCTTAATTAAAACACTTTGATAAATTACGTTGGTAGGAGGATAAGAAGCAATGGAATATGCCCATTAAAACGATTACGTAAGAAATGAAGTCGAAAAATAATTGAAGTATTCCAAGTTAGAAGGGCTGAGGTAGTTTTAAAAGATGAATAAACTTTTGAGAAGTTTTTCAGTCGATTTATAACAAGAAAACTCTAATTTCGTGTAAAAGCTTCGTTTCTGGAAATAATTTAAAATAACTTCTTCAAGGCTTCAAATAGGTAATACCGTCTAATTTTATTCTGTCTACCCTCTCGTATATTTTAAATTGCTTCTACAGCTGAGGTTACTTTGCATTGTTTTAATTTTTAATGGGATTCCACCGAGAATCGAACCCGGGACTGCTTTCACCGAAGGGAACGGGTAACCCACTTGGCTATCCCAGGGATTTTTTATCTTTTACGGGCCTGCCGATGCCTTCTTTGTATTTTACAGCAATTTTCAACCTTACGTGATGATTTTTGTCCGCTAGTTTCTTTTCACTTCTATTTTATTTTACAGTCATGTCACGCACAGGTTATCAAACAAGTCCGCAACCGTCGCTCCACCTTACTTCTTTCATTGAACTTGGATCCATTTTTTAGCGTGCATTGAGAATCGTAACTGCGCCTGAAAAGCCTTAAAAGCTGACATTACGAAGATTAATCTTGGCATGTCACGGTTTTTTTCCTTCAAGTATTCATTGAAATTAAAAAGCACGTATACATACTTATCTCCTCGTCCCCATTTTGGGTAAGCACTAACGACCTGTACTATTCAAAACACTTTTCCATGCTTTTATATCACAGGATACATCTTTCACTCTAGAAACTACCATAATTTTTTTCATACATTCCCTAGACTTTTTAAAACTCCTTTTTGATTTAGTATCTCTTTTCTTCAGGAATTCGCTCATTCGGCAAGCTTTTTCTAAGGAAATTATAATGTATAATAGAATATATAATAAATATAATATAATGAATTAAAGAAAATATTTGCCGACCATAGCCACTACCTAGTATTGAATGATACTATATGTTTTATGATTACAATTATAAATTTTTAGAAACATTATAAATATGTAAATATTCAGTCACGAGCTATTGGTATTTCTCACTGATTCGTAACGGTAAGAACAGGCGTCTAATATAAGCGCAGTAAAACCCGCTTTATTCCTTTTAATACGCGATCTTCTTCTGATCCCTTTCACACGTAACACATGGTATTTTTACCGCTTTACACACCCTACTTCCCTCTTAAGACATGGATTTTCCCTGTTCCAAGATGCTCTAAATCCAGCTTTAATAAATCTTTCGCCTCATCCGATAGACCAAAATTTATTTTTATCAACCGTGTCGTCCTCGCACACTACACCTTATCTCCAGTAATAGTTCCATGTGAATTCCCTCTTTGGAATGACTAATTTTGTGAGAATGAAATCAAGATATCGGGAAGCACACAATCTTTATCCCCCTGTCGAAGCTTATACGAACTCTGAGATATCTTCTCTATCACTTTTCCTAAGCAAACTTTGAAGATTACTTATTTCCTTCCGTCCTTTACCTAATAATTAAACAAATGGAAAATCCAAAAAGGCTGTGTTTCATGGGATTTAGAGCGTATTTTTGAAGAGATCTTGATGCCCTTTCAGTGGTGAGGACTGCTATTACAAAAATTCTATATTCTTCCTTAATTGTCTCTTTGGTGAACAATATTTCTTTATGGAATAAAAAATAACCAAAATTAAGTAACTAAGACGCTCTTTTTATGCGAAAAGCAGATCATTCTATAAAAAAATACGAACTAAAGCATTACAAAAACCGGTCATAACGCGTTGATGGTATTGGTCTTTACTTGCTGATAGTCCATAACGAAAGAATTGTATGAAAAAACAGATTAATTATACTGAAAAAAGGAGGTTGACAAAAAATAGAAAAGCGTTCAAAAGTAGATGTTGTAGATTAATTAAATAAGTGGAGTGAGAATTATGTTTTGTATTATTTGGTTGTTTTTAAAAGTGACTATGTGAAAACGATTGACAATTTGGACTGAAAAGGATAATAGAGTGTGACAGTGAACTGTAGTTTTTGTAATTAGAGGTTATATGTTGTTTAAATGTTATGGTGGGGGTGAGAAGGAGGTGTGTATAAATTAAGTCTTGATGTGGTGTTTGAATACTGTACTGTGTGGGTAGTAACGTCAATTGTGGAATATTTATCTGTGTAACGTCCGGTAGGGGTAGGGATTTGGGGTTTTTATTAAGTTGCCTATAGATGATGCTTGGGGCTGCCACCAGAAGCAATTCTACTAGCAGCATACCTACAAATAAATAAATAAATAAATAAATAAAAAATACGACCGGTTTCGTTGCACCGAACATCTTCAGGTTCTTCATCACCTAAAGATGTTGTGACGCAACGAAACCGGTCGTATTTTTGTCACCTCCTTGTTATTCAGTATAATAAATCTATTTTTTCATACAACTCTTTCGGTTATAACGCCCATTTGGGCATTCACTTGGTTCTCTGAGTAACATATAACCCGGGTTTTGTTGTAGTTATTTCTAACTTCTCGTGCATTTCGCAAATATATCGCAGTAGTTTTGAAGGAGATATGAGCGAGAGATAGTTGACAATGAAAAGTATCGAGAACGCTGGAGATGGAGGGCTCTCGAGAAAAGATAATATGAAGAGCCACGATTTTTCTCCGCAATCTTCGGACTTTTTATCTCATAACTCGCTCTCTCTTCCAGCATTCGTACTCCCCTTCCCTTACTGATAACTGACTGTGGCACTGCGCATCGAAATATATCCACTCGAGGGACGTGCGGTTTTTTCCCACTCGTCTAAAAATGCAGTCAGATTCTTATCCGCAATGCGATGAGTCGGTGTCCGAATTGCCATTGGGAGAGATTCGGACATGTTTCCGAACTTTTATTTCCATTCATCACGTGGATTCAGATATGTTCGTCGTCGATACAGATGGATAGATTGATAGACCTTTTATTAGGCGAGGTTAGGCCCGTGTGGGCCTCCCTTCCACCTGACCTCGTGTGAAATTATTACCTACAGATTATAATTAAATATGAAACAAAAAGAAGAGCAGGGTGTGGGAAAAAAATCTCTGCAACTGAGGGTTGTAAAAGAAAAAACCCATGTTGCGGGAAACACCCACAAGAAGGGGGTGACAAAACCTTACGAAAACAGTACATAAAACGTGTATGCATAAAAAATTATCAATAAGAATATAAATATACATCATAAAAATGAGTTATATTAAAGATTATTACAATTTTGTTAAATACAAAATATTTGCAATTAAAAATATTACAAAAGATTGAAAATTTACAAAATAATGAAAATTTACAAAATATTTTCAATGAAAAAATATTAAAAAATTAACATCATGGTCCTCCTGAGCCAGTCAAAGACTCATCAGAGGTTGGAAGTGTAGTACATGATAGACTGAAGACAGATCTTAATTGTAACATACTATGCTCAAACTGTGTGTAACACCATAAACAAATATGAAATAAGCCATCATATGGTCATATTATTCATTAAGTAATTAATTATTAGTGATAATATTAAGTAATTGATAATTAATAATAAGAAATAAAACAAATTAGATTTTTACAATAGAATATAAAGATTATTACAATTAAAATTAGTGATGTCCGATGCATATAAATGGTGATCACAGTTTGGTGATCGTCAAGATTTCACAAAAATTAGTTGTAAAGAGATGAGAGAAAAAGTACTGCTCCAGCCAGAGGCTTTCGTCATTTTCCTTTCACCGTGAGAGCTGCGCTGTTTTCAGCATAAATAGTAGTCACAGATGTAATAGGTGCCCTGAAAAAAAATCATTCACAGATCACGGACGAGGAGAAGCAAGGCTCTCGTACGCAATACAAATACCACGAGATTCTCTTCGATCAGTATGGATTTCGAGAATGTGATTACTCTACTTACGTTGACCCGATACCCTATTCTTATATATTAAGGTAGCAATTTTTTAAGCGGTTCAAACTATTCAGCTATCATATAAACATCACTTTAAACAATATCGAAGCTTCAGATTATGATATTTTTAGATTCTCTGCTATTTTCTCACACTAAACTGCACCTCCCGAAGGTAGTTACCCTTTTTTCAGTTAAACCGTTTTACATACATCTGGGAAGTATCAAACCAACTAATATTACTTTCAGCAATCGACATTAACATTTCGAGGGCTCTGGGATAGCCAAGTTAGTAGTACTACATTCGACTTGGGCGGAAGCGGTCCCAGTTGTTCGATTCCCGGTGGGAGTGACCTCAATTGTCGAAGCAGTTTTAACATTACCAATAAATCATTAATAGTTCGATGCATAAATGATAGTGGATAAGGTTCCACAACTCCGTATAAAGATATAACTTTACACAAATAAATGCATACATTCATATTTACTCGTATAACTGAGCATTATGTAAACTTCTGATATCGTAGTAATCATATTAGCGTTTTGAAAAATTTTAATGAAAAATTAATTTTCGATTTAGTTTTTAGATTTGTATCTAGCAATGAATACTTTCATATCTAGTTTACAGAAAAAGAAAAATGACAGAAAAAGTTGAAAAAGGGAATATCGGAACGATAAAGTCGAGTTGAAAAGAAAAGACATTGCTTTAAATTATGCTGGGTTAGATATTAACAATATATCGCATAGAAAAAATAAAAATGTAGGTAGATATGAAAAAGATGGATCGAATAGAGCATAAAGATAATAGCTTATTGAAGAATTCAAGGAAGGATAGTTTTAGGAATCTGCCCTTGCGTAGGTTATCTTGCACATAAATGAAAAAGAATAGGAAACGGCATCGGTGTATCAGCTGAAAATTCTTGGACTAGTTTTCGTAGATAAGAATATTCTCTCCATTTCCAGCGTGTGATCTACGGCTTCCTTTTCATTCCTGTATTTATTATACCTCCCGCAACTCTCTTTAGTGTAGAAATAAAGAAATTTTTTCTTGTGCTATTCTCAGCGTTGTTTGTTTACTTACCAAGTGAATTTTGATATAGTTTAATTTATCAGCATAAACAACACGATGCAGACTATTTTATTAACCTAGACGTCCCAACCGTCAGGTAGATCACATATCGTAAGAGTGTAACAAATTCACACTTCTCCAAATAGTCTACAACGTGTACATAAAATTAAAGTGCATTCTGAACCGCTGTTCATATCCAAAATAACATGATTACTATCCAATAATTAATTTCCTTCTCAAACTAAAATATATTCTACAAATATAATTCATCTATTCCGACTCCCTTCCCCTCTAGCGGGAGACTAAAGAGCCTTTTGTTGCGTTTTTGTTTACTCTCTTTGTTCTATTTTGACTAGATAGAAAACCTTTGAAATTGCTTAATTTTATTATTCTAGGTAACCTAACGCACACCATAGTGAAGATACTAATCATCAAAACCCTAGTGGTATACATGTGTTTTTTTGTGGTTTTGTATAAGTTGAAATTGCCAGTGCTTACTAATTTGCTTCATTTTGTTATGAAAACCATCGAATAAATTCCACCAAACTTCGAGTAACTTTGTGGTAATCCATCTCAGTAAGGAAAAAAGAGGAACAACTTTTCACAAAGGAAACTAATGTCGTCTTTAGTAATTATATTTAATAGTTATATTAAAGACGGAATTAGTTTCCTTTGTGAAAAGTTGTTCCTCTTTTTTCTTCCTGAAACCATCGAAGTTAATCCAGGACTATTTTATGAGCTAGGCAACCCAACCTGGCAGTAGACATATATCGGTCGGTAGATCGCAGATTGGAGTGCACCCAATTTTCTCTTTCGCCCATTATTTTTAATGTAATTTGCCCATCGACTTAGACCAGGATTGTGCATACAAATCCGAACGCAGGAATTTAATTTCCCTCGGAACGAGTTTGAACTTTGGAATTTAATATCCCCCGGAACTTCATCGCTTTCACCCGCAAATTATTTTTAATAACCCTTTGAGTCGGCCGTATGAATATTCCACGCTTTTCGAGTGCCGCCTTTTCCTCAAGAAGAGTGAACAATCGTGAGGAAAAAGGCATGTCTTTATCGCGGGCACGGAGGCCAATTATTTCTCTTTTTCCGGACCTCTGAATTCGGCCGCGCGTGACAAATCGCCCAAAGAACCTCTTCCGAGGTAATTCGTTCCTGCCGCAATCTCGCGGAGGAAAAATACGGGAGTTATAAAAGTTTGGCTGGAAAAACCTCTCTTCTCTTCTCTAGGATATCTACGTAAAAGGATTCATGTCCTACAGCTTCCTCGTTAAGGGGATCGCGGAGCGGAAAAACGAAAATTCCGGAGCGTAAAAGAGCGCCGGACGGGGACTAGGGAAGAAAATTGGGGGATTGAAAGAGCAGTTAAGAAATTCTTCCTTGGTCGATAACTCACCCACGTCCGCATTCATACCGCGCTGGCCTCCTGTAGGGATGTGGTAATGGTGCAAATACCGAGCAGTCAATACATTGAAGAGATGCGGGGGTGCCCAAAAGAAAATGAACTTACTTGTCTTAAATTTATTCATTAAATTTTTAAACAAAAACCTTCAATTCTCTTCAAGGTACTCTCCCCTAGCACTGATACTTTTGCCCATATTTTTTTTCCATTGCTCAAAACATTTTAAATTGATCTTCTGTGATGCCCGATAGTGCCTTCGGACTTTTATTCACCTCAGCAACGTAGGCTAAACGATGTTCTTTCATGTCTCTTTTCATTCGGGGAAGTGAAGAAAGTCTCAAGGGGCAAGACCGGGTGAATAGGAGTGATAGGGAACGGGAGTAATGCCACTTTTCGTCAGAAATCGGCGCACAGACACTGTTTTAGCAGGGGCTGAGGTACGAATTTGGCAGTCACCCTTTTGATTCCTAAATTTTTCGTTAGAATTCGCTGTACTGAATCCAGTTGACTCCAGACAACTCCAAAAATTCCTCAATGGTTTGTCCCAACAGCTCTAAAACTTCTTCAATGGTCTGTATTCGATATTTCAGAATAATTTCGCGAATTTTTTCAACTTTTCATCAGTTTGAGCCGTGGAAGGATGACCATAACGCGGTTTGTCTATTAACATTTCAGCTCTTTTGAAACGGTGAAACCACTCAAACACTCAAGTTTTCCCAATTGTATAATCCTTGGAGGCAGTTTTCAACCTTTTTAGAGTTTCTGTGCCAGTTTTTCCGAGCAAGAAGAGAAACTTAGCCGCACGCTATTCGCGAGAATCGTTGCAAAAACGACGAGCGGGTTTCTCCCGGTTTCATTTACACTAAACACATGGTAAACATACCGCTTAAGACGCTCCGCTACCCCCTTAAAACGCGATTTTTTCCTGTCCCCGAATGAACTGTAACCCGATTGGCTCAGCCAATCTTCCGCCTCATTTGATAGACCAGTTATTTTTTACATCATCTGTGTCGCCATTTTCTCTCTTCTTCGCCTTGTCTCTATAAGAGTTCTTTGCGAACCTCTTCTATATAATATAATACAATACAATACATTACAATACAATACAATATAATATAATATAATATAATATAATATAATATAATATAATATAATATAATATAATATAATATAATATAATATAATATAATATAATATAATATAATATAATATAATATAATATAATATAATATAATATAATATAATATAATACAATACAATACAATACAATACAATACAATACAATACAATACAATACAATACAATACAATACAATACAATACAATACAATACAATACAATACAATACAATACAATACAATACAATACAATACAATACAATACAATACAATACAATACAATACAATACAATACAATACAATACAATACAATACAATACAATACAATACAATACAATACAATACAATACAATACAATACAATACAATACAATACAATACAATACAATATAATATAATATAATATAATATAATATAATATAATATAATATAATATAATATAATATAATATAATATAATATAATATAATATAATAACTAATTTTGTGAGATGAAAATTAAGATATGGTGAAGCAGAACAATTTCCAACTATCTGTCGGAGCTGTTACAAACTCTGAGATAGAGTGAGATCTTCCTTATCACTTTTGTCTCAGGACAGAATGTTAAGTTAAAAATTCGTTTGACGACGTTTCTTTTCGTCGCAATCTCAAGTTGAAAAACATACAGAGTTAACCAAAAGAATATTGTGTAGTGTTTTGTAAGCGAAGTATAGGATAGATAGTGCACTGTGAAGCTCTCTCACTACTGCTGTCAAGAAGATTCGTTATTCTTTCCTAATTCAATGTATGTGAATGTAATGTAGTTTCATTTTAGATCGATCAATGACCAAAATTAAGTGAGTAAAGCAGACGTTCTCTAGCCAAAAGCAGACTATCCTAAAAAATATGACGAAAACCTGCATCACATAACAAGGCTATAACTCTATCCCGCCCATAACGCGATTTTCGTTTTGTCCTCCGAAAAGTGTCTTAACCGGGTTTTACTGTATTTATATGCCTGGTTAGCCTTTAAAGACAGATTCGGCCATCAACTCAATCTTCCCCCAACTTGAATACATTGTGGAATCTCACTCTCATGCATCTTCGTGAGGAAGATTTTACAACTGATCCAATGGACAATCCAATTGTTGCCCTAGACATTCTTACCAAAGATCGGTATAAACAAGACACTGTTAAGCTGAATTTGAAGTTGAAGAGTGTCTTGATTAAGCATATGGAATAGCCAGAGATCGTCGTTTATATGGAAAAATCGCGGGAGAAAACAGATTTTAAAACGATTTACCTTCGTGCGTTTTCTTATGTGATGATTATAATGAGAATCCCCAGCAGGATGGTCGTGCCATTTCTAGTACATCCTTAGCTGTTTATTTCATTCAAATAAATGCTGTTGTATCGTTATTACTGCTATGTCTTATTTAAACGATGCTAGATTTTTCTTTATAAAGAAATAATTATTTATTAAAAGGAATAATTCATAATACTACTTTTAATCAATCAAAAAAGTATTTTCTACTGCTAGTGACACCTGTCGAAAGTCCAAATAACTATAAAACCGAAAAAATTTGATTTAGGAGCCAAAATGTTTCAAAATATTTTTTCTAAGCAAAAATTTTTGGATTTTGAATCTTTTTAGTTAAACATAGAAGTAATAATGATTCAACAATAATCGTTTATGATTTTATGTTGAACCTTTCTAATATGGCCTATTTATTGCTTTTATTACTAAGAAATTGGATTTTTACGGTTAATTTCGAATTTTCGGGGCAAAGTATCATGGTTTTCATCTGCTTTCTAGACGTTCTTTCGGAAAGTTACCGTCCCATCATGCGACTTTATTTATACCAAGTGAGATTTCCTTGTCAGTTCTTTCAAGGATTTTTTAGTTGTTTTGTGAATGCTTCAAATGCATTTTAGATGCGCTTACTGTTTCATTTTCCACCATTTATCGCTACATTTTGTAGACTTCATGGAGCCCACAAATCCCACACATTTTTCGCATATTTCAGATATGGTCTTTTCAAAGAGAAGTAATATCCTCAACTTTAATAATGTGCCTGCCTAGAATAGTCTTTACAAAATGGAGATTTTTTAATGCTATACCGTAGAGTTTTCGGGTGCGTGCGTTCCTGTTACAACTAAAAGTGAGATTGACCTAGATATATTCAGCCGAATCGACCTTTTCGTGTTTATTTCACGAAATATCAAAGGTTATCCTAACGCAACAGTACTCGAAGTTTAGAGCCTGATTTCCTATCCTTCTCATGTAAAACATACATTCTCCGGGAATAATATAAAAGAATCTCTTGATGGTATACATACTCAGCTTTTCTTTCATCGCTGTTGCCCCCACAGCTCATTTACAAGTACAAAATTATCTCTTCCTGAATGCCTCTAGCTTCTCTTTTCTATGTATCCTCTCCTACTCATTTGAGTTCTTCAATATTTGTACATCATCTACTCACATGACCTTTAATGCTCCAATTCCCCTCTCCTTTGGGTTATATTCCAGATTTTGCTCTCATATGAGCTCTCATAGCAACGCAGCGAACAAAAACAAACTTTCGTCTGTGTATCTGAGATTTTTCCGTCTTTATATCTGTATAACTTATTTGAAGTTAATTCTCGTGAATTTGGATAAAGTGGTGGAAAAATACAGGGTTTTTCAAGTAGGATGAACCGATTTCATCAAGCTATATTTTATTAACACTTAAAAGGCTATGTTTTATTAGCTCTTAATATTTCATGGGGCTATATCTGTATGGGCTCCATAAAAGCTAATAAGCCTAGACACAGTTCAATTTTTTTGAATCACCCGATATATCTTGAGATTTCTATCGTTAGAATCTATGAAGTATTGAGATAAGGTATGTGTGCGTGTAATATGGAAAGGAGAATTTCTATCGTATATGAAAATGGAAATGTTATTTATTCCTTAGTGCAAGACAAAAATTTTATCGCCGATAAGAGAGAAATAGATAAAAGAGAAAGGAAATAATTTCATATTTTATCAAAAATTTTTTTGACCATTTTTCCTTTGGAAGTAATGAAACTCGCTCTTTATGGACAGTTTTTCCTTTCGTAATTATGAGAGAGTTTTCAAAAACAAACCACATTCTATCATGTTTATCAACGATTTATTTTCGTTGCTTTTTTTAGGTTTTTGAGGTGGACAGTGTGAAGTATAATTCTTCAAAAGGTGTAATGATATGAAAAGTATAATCAACCTTATTTTTTAAATTCTCAACATATACAGGAGTCAGTGTTTAGTCAGTACTTTTACTTCAATACTTCCTAAACTAGGAGGACCAGCACTAGAACCTAAGGCTTGATTTTAAGGTTTACATGTTTATTCATATATTTTTTGAAAGCCTCCATCAGTTATCAGAATTCTAAGAGATTACAGAGGGATATATCTTAAACTTCCCGAGCTTAAGCGCTTGCGGGAACCTTTCGACTAAAATAGAATTGTTATCGCGAAAAAACTGGAATATTTAGCCTGAAATGAAGTGATAATCTATCGCGATATCTCATGTCACGCGCAAACATTAATCCTTCGACTTTTCCCAGTTTAGAACCTCAATGAGGAGGGGAAGGTTGAGGTCAAAAAAATGTGGGCTGTGGTCGTCTTAGTAATTTTCCAGCAGAGCTAAAATTTTAATTCATTTACCAAATGATGATCATTAAACCATTACAAATAGATAAATCAGATGAATAACAGCTCATTACTCCTATCTTACATTTGAACGGTCTCCAAAGGATTTCGGAATGGTTTAATTGAGAATTTTGATAACTTAATATCAATTCAATTCTCAATTTAGCTTCTTTATCAAGATTAATTTCTTGTGAAGGAGTTAAAATGGTATTATATAGGTATCCAGCAATTTGCTGCTGAATGTTCGTTCAATATGCATCAAGAATTTTAATTTGATTTTCTTCTAAATTTGGAAGCAGACAATAAAGCAATTTCTATAAAAGATGCAATCAAATATGCTCTTTGACGTATATGTATAACAAGAATGAATACGTAGAACATTCTCTATATAAAAACTATATTTCTGTATAGTTGATATAGTTACTTTCTATTACACAGTTAGATTTTTATATAATTACATTTTAATAGTTATATTTTATGAATATTTTTCTCTTCTGACACAATCATAAAAAACAATTCAAAAGAAGTACTTATTATTGAAATCGTTAAGCAAAAGCGTGATTTGATGGAAAGCCATTGTATCATATGAGAAGCTTAGTAATTACTATATATCGATGAGTACTTTTTGAGAATTAATATAATAAATGGCAGATGATGCATACATATATTTTCTCCCTCTCACAATCAGTCTATTTCAGATCGTAACGATATAATAATTGGGTAACGCGATTTCGTTATAATTCTTTTATAATAAAATATTTCTCTGTTGTTTGACCAAAAACAAACTATTCGCATAGTTTCCATCGCCGTAGAAGTACGTTGAATTTGACCATTAAGTTATAAACAGGTCTATTGAAAGAAAAATTTCTTATTGTATGGACACAATCCTTACTTTATACAAGAATTTGTGAGCGGATCCCTCCGCTAAATTTAGTCCGTTAAAGAATCGTGCTTTTTTCAGCATCCCCTTTTCACGCCTTTCAGGCCAAAAGCAGAAAAATCGAGTTTCCAGGCGGAGGTCCGTAAATGGATTTCCTTTGAGTTACTTCCATCCGATGCACTCGCGAGGCTCAAGTACGGGTGCATTCAAGTCGCGACAACTTGAATTCGAATCACGTTTTAGAGACTCGTCAAAAGGTTCATGCATATATCAGGTCGGAGTTCGCGCTAGCAATTTCACTCCATCCGACGTCTGAAAGCTCTCAGATCTATCCCCAGCGTTGACTTTTTTCAACGGGCTGGTCCATTCACGGGGTGAATGGAGTGGGCTGGAAGTGTGAGCGTGTCGCGCAGGATTTTTCTTGAATTCGTGTGCTTATCGAGGCAGTCGGGGAAGTTTTTTTTTTGGATTCCCCAGCGGTGCCGATTCTGCCGATCGAACGTTTTTCCGTCCACGATAATCTTTTGGTGAATGTTCGTGGGGGAGGAGGAATGGAAAATGTATTAAATGCTGTGTTTTTGTTATTTTTAATTTTTGTTATTTTTCGATGGTCAGTTATATCGCACCCCCACCGGGAATCGAATCTAGGACCGCTTTCGCGGAAGTCGAACGCGCTGCCCACTTGGCTATCCGGGAGCCCTATAAATGATGCGATTTCCATATTTTCAGCGAGGGAATATGTAACTTATCTGCGGAAATATCCGCGGATATTATTCTGTAACAAATGAAATATTTCGTGATATATTTGAAAGATCCATAGAACCTCTTTTTCGTTTGTTAAGCGATGAAATTATTCACCGTTCTTGTAAGACGTGAAGCTTGATTATTCTCTAGGAATAAATCCAATGGCATGCATCTATATTGTTTTGAAAATATTGTTAGTTTTTAGCAATAAGCAAAGAAACCAGCACGTGTTTGTTTAAAACTCAATGTTCGCTTTTATAGCGTTTGCTAAACTTAAAAGTTCGCGAGATGAGGTTTCCATATTTTACGATAGTACTTAACGTTAACCATACGTACTTCCAATAGATCGTAATTCTTGTAAGTAAACGAAATTGGAACACAGCTGTTAATGATTTAGAGGTTTGAAAACACTCCGTTAACCAGGTTAAAGAGCTCTATTATCTCGAGTTAGCATCTTCCAGGTACAAGAAGCATCGAGAAAGGCAAGGATTGCTTGCTTCTAGGAATGTGTTTTAGCGATTGCTTTCAAGCCTCAAAATGAAAAGTGTTTTCAACTTTGGTATAATCAATAGGAAATGTAAAATTAAAGGATTTAAACTCAGAATAAAAAAACTAGGTCCCAAATTTATCGAGGAAAGAATGGTTCTATGATATTTTATCTTAATTTCCAGTATTTACGAGCTTTCATTCGCAGAAAATTTCTCATTTCCTCGTAAAAACTGTGATATATTGCATTCGGCCACGATTCGGCAAGAGGTTTATTTGTAACTAACGCATAAAAATAACTTAAGAGAATTTATTTATATTTTATAACTGCAAATAGGCATCTAGACTAGTGGCAGTCATTTGAGAATTGGACGGATGTGAACAGAGACCATGGAAATAAAGGCTAAGTTGTCAAAATCAACGATTAAGTATATTAACGATTAACTCTAAAGATGTAATTAATATTCCTATACACTTATAATAATTGGTGGATCCAGGGGGTCCCCTTAATATTTTTGCTGAACTAACAATTTGCCAAGGATCTGAAAATTAGTTTAAATTAAAATCACATGGAAAAAATTGCCCACGATCGGTATATATGCCGAATTTATGACGACAAAATGGCATTTCAGAAGTTATTTGGAGATGATTTCATAAGGAATTCGCCTCGGTGATATGACTCATTGACTTGTTTCTAGATTACCTCCTGGCTATGATCGACACGCGGATACAAGTATTCTACTAAATCGTCAAAATTGTAACTGTTATATCTTTTAATCACAAGTTTTACTTAGAAACGACGAGGAAGTGGAGGGTGTATATAGCAGTATCGCTTCTCACTGTGGTAAATACAATTTATTCAGTCTATATTCGTTTACTATTCACATTTTTTCTTTTCATATCGATTCCAAAAAATAACTCTTAACAAAATATAATTCTTTTCTCCGTAGTTTTTTTTTTAATTTTGAAG
Organism: Pachydiplax longipennis; assembly: GCA_036926295.1. NCBI lineage: Eukaryota > Metazoa > Arthropoda > Insecta > Odonata > Libellulidae > Pachydiplax > Pachydiplax longipennis. Next base: position 35,708,298 of record JAVFKF010000009.1, on the reverse strand, counting down.
GCAAACATTTTTCGTAGGGCCAAAAACCATATATGCATAGTCAAAAATTCATGAAGATGAAGCCTAAAAAACCCATAATAACACACTCGCGGAATTTTTCTTTGTTATTACCGACCTTTCTTTAGGAGAAGCCGAGGATTTTAAGTGCTTGTCAATGTATATTACGGCTAAGATAAATTACATAATAAATCATTCACGAGAATTTCGCGACATTTAGCCAACTCTTCTGTATTAAGTTTTCCCTTTGAGTTTATGCCAATATTCTTTGTCGGTGATTTTCTATCGAAGAAATCAAATACAAAGTGGGCATTTCTTTGCATTAAGCTCTTATTGGTAATCACCGCATTTGTTTATCATCAATTCAATTAATTACGTTGTTTGTTTTCAATTAATTGTTCAACAGAGCGTTAATGAATTCGTTTAAAAGTCAATTAAATCTTTAATTAAGGTGTTTAACAATTAATTAATTATGTTATTACCTAGTCTCACAGTATTATCATGCAACAAATTGTTCGGCCGTAGATTAAATTGTTTAAGCATCAATTAAATAGTTTAATCGTCGCATTTGTTTAATCATTCATTATACTATCAATTGATTCTGGCAATTATTTGTGGTAGGATCCTATGTGGTACGGATAAAGGTCTATTTTCGTTTGTGTCAGTAATCATTGATTTACAATAACCAATAGCGAGTTATAATTCTTCAACGATTTTATTGTCATTGTATTTTTTGGTCGGAATTGAATTTTAAAAGTTGATCGGTAAGAATTAAGGAGATTATCGTTGCCTTAAAGTTAGAATGGAGAGAAATGATACAAAATCGCCCCTCCATAAGGTAAATTTCTAGCTGCACCCCTGCGGCCGTGTAACATCTCCACTCCGGAGCGTCTTGTCTCCATGTCGGACGAACTAGTCGAATCACAGAACACGAAAGTCGATCGATTTCTTCCGACGCCAAGAAAGATACTTTGTGTTCTACAAATCGCGTCGGAAACTTTTCATGTGAGAACAAAACGACTCGAGGAATGTTTCTTCCGTATCGGCGAAGGGGGCGCGGCTTGTTCATCGCGAGAAAAAGAAGCATTTCCTCCAACTCGTGGAATTAAAGCGACTCTTTTCGGATTCCCTCTGCGGCTCGATTCTGTCGCTTTACTCGAGTGGAATCTTCGGAGGGCGCCCATCTTGCGCTCGGCCGTTGACGGAGAGATTGAATGGCGCTCTCGACCCACATTTTGAACGTATTCCCTCGGCAACCGAGGGAGAATCAAATGGAGCTTAGGAATGAATCAAAGTGGGATGTGTATCCATATCTTCCCGAGAGGATTCGCGACGTCGTCTACGGAGGATGAAGGGCAGATTCTCGACCACTCGAGAGCCCTTTCCGTGTTTCTGAAACGTCTTCATTTGAGGCTACTGGTTGATGATGCACTGAGCATCCGAGGACGACGCGCAGAAGGATCTAGGCGGAGATAGCTGGTCATAATTAGAGGCTATATTTGTCTTCCTCGATCGCGAGCTACGAAATGTTTTTTAGATCGCAGAAATATTGATCAACGCGAGAAATGGCGTCTTTTGAGGTTGTGGAAGTCTTTTTTTTTATTGGAGGGCCTCATTATAGCAGTAGTATTAATAAAATAAATCCAGCTATACCTGGTGGAACTTATCCAGTTTAATTTAAACTTAACTATTCGTTATGACTAAGAATAAAATCAACGGATTCACGGGTCACTTTGTGGTATAATAATAATAATAATAAATCGTCTTTATTCGGGCGAGATTGAGACTGAAAAGTCTCTTCTTACATCTAACCCTTATTATTAGTATTCAGTGTCGAAAAGACAAAATACAGAAAGAAAATTTACAAAATATTTTAGAAAGAAAATTTAGAAAATACTTTAGAAAGAAAAGAAAAAAAAAGAAAAAGGAAACTGATTCCTATTTTAATAACTTTCCGCAATACTCACTTGGGAAATTCTCTTATCTTAGTTTCCTTATCTTATGTATCGTATTTATATTTATATGTATTTATTCATATTTTCATAAATAACTAATCTATCTATTTATTAATGATACATTCAAACGAATTAAAACACGCAACTTGAATATGTTCCCAAAATGTGGAATTTGTGGATAGCGCTCAGTATTATTTTTTTGTTCGTTTAAATAAGTTTAAATGTGTATTGAAAGCTGTGGTCATCTCGCACATGTAGGCATCCATAGGGAATCGAATCCGGGACCGCTTTCACAAAATGCAAATGCTATCTTACTTGGCTCACCGAAGGCCCTAGGAAGACTTCATGTTCCATCCCACACAATGGGAGTACATATATGTATAATCATCGGTATTTTAATATTCCCTGCCTCACGCCTATGGCAGACTCCCGTTTACAATTTAAGTTATCGTCATTCTTGCAACAAAAGTATCATAGTATCCATGTAATGTCATCGGATATACTAGAATATTTTTTATGATGAAAGGAATGGCATAATACATAGAATTGAAGTAAAGCATCATTTACTATATTTATATAATAATTTTGAGTTCCAGCGGGCCAAGTATAATTATTATTGCCATATTATTAGCATAATTTCTCTACATTACTTCCTCATATATTCCAACATATTTTCTTTAAAATAAAGTATATTGTTATTATATATACTATATTACTTCAAATATATCCTTTAAATTGGACTTTTGTATTTATTACACATTTATTTCAGAAATTGAACTGGATAAAATATAGATAATATTAATTAGCCAGAAACGAATAGTTTTGATGTTTAGCCCAAACTAGCTAAATATCTCCCCAAAGGTTTTCAACGACAATAGATTACATTGAGTACATTTGATGAGGTTATAAGCAAGTAGAAAAGAAACGAGAGTTTATTTTCAAGATTGTGAGAGAAAGGCAATAACAGGTGGATCCGATCCGTTAATTGGGTAGCGCTTTTTCTTGGGATGGCACATGCCCAAATGGGATTAGAAAAAGAACAGCAGTGGTTAAGAAGCTTTTATAAGATGAAGAGAAGTGCTGACAAGGAGCCTTCTGAAAAATATTGAGAAAAACAATAGCTGTATTATTTAGAGAGTGTATGTACGGGAAAAGCATTGTGCCCTTAGCAATGAGAGCGTAAATCAATTGATTTAGAATTTACCATTAGGCGGGTATCATTTAAGTTCTGTCGGTAGAGAAATTAATATTAAAGTCTGGAGACGGTGAAACACGACAAGGTTACCAGAGAAAGGATAAAGCTGAGGATGTCGAAGTTGGTGGGTCTCAAGCTAAAGAAGGATTGATTACCGAAGACAGTAATTAAGTTATATAGAAAGGTAAGACACAAGAAAAGACAAAAGAAGACAAGTTGGTGTAAAGGGAAGGGTAAATTAATGGAAAGAAAAAAATGAAGTTCAACGGAAAATTGTGTAGGACCCATGCTGAATAGGTGTGAATATTTTTGAGATATTATCTGCTTTCTCCTTATAAAGTCATTCACGTAGAATTAATAGAGAGAAAAATTATTGCTAAAAGGTAAGCTGAACCTTTTTACCGTAACAAAATTGCCATACGTAAAATACTGATGTTAAATTAAATTCAAAAATATAAATTATAATATAATATAAAATGATATAATATAATATAATATAATATAATATAATATAATATAATATAATATAATATAATATAATATAATATAATATAATATAATATAATATAATATAATATAATATAATATAATATAATATAATATAATATAATATAATATAATATAATATAATATAATATAATATAATATAATATAATATAATATAATATAATATAATATAATATATTTAAGGTGATTGAAATATGTAGAGCAAGATATATAAAATTGCATGGATTAATATAATGAAATTCAACTTTATATAAAAAATACAAAAACATATCTTTACTATTTACTCGTATACTCATCACTATTAAAACATCTTAACGGAATGATCAGTGGAAGGTAATGCCCGTTTGCTATCATATTTCATCCTCTTTTCCACTTAAAATTAAGTGAGAAACGTACAACATCGGCTCAACATTTAATTCTCGAGGAATGTTAAGAAATCTTAAAGAGTTTGCAAAAGGTTGCCGGAGATACTTTTCCCGTTTTCTTTTTTGAGGAAAATCGTAATGAAGAGCAAGTCAGGTCACATCACAACTACGAAAATTTCAAATTTGACTAATTGATTCCTTCTAGTTGAAGAGCCTTCGGGCATAGTCCAAGAAGACAGATAATATCTCTCATTCTTCTCTTCATTTCAGATTCTGGTATCGCAAGACCGGTGGAAGAGCAGAGGGGACGTCAAGGCTGGAGACAAGCATGGATCGTATCCTGAGAAGTTCCGAGAAACAAGGAGGAACGTTCTCAAAGGATAGAAGTTCATTTCCTTCAGCAGTTTTTTATCTTTGATACTATCGAGTGAAAATGTTTTCCACAAACGATAAGGTAACTATCCCCGTATTATTGCCGAAAGCTCAACCCCGTCATTCACCGAACAAAAAATAAGCCGCTTCGAACGGGTGCGCCGATTAAGTGAACATAATGGACCAATTTTCGTAACATTTAGTTAAAGCGCTTCGGAAATGTAATCTCGCAAAGGGCTTTTAAAAAACTTTTTAACGCTGAAAAATGACGCGGCATTGAAATTTCAGAACTGCTTTTCCAAAAGAGAAGTGTTTGTGAGTGCCGTCATGGTTGTGGTATTTTAAGACATTCCGATCCTTGGAAGGATTATCCCGAAGATGAGGGACAATAAGGAGATAACCACCATCTTCGACCCTCGTCGCACAGGGGCCTCGGGATCCGGGCCCTCATCTTCCGGAGGACCCCGCCGACCTCCGCCCTCCGTTGTCATCGTGACGGCACCACCTCAAGACAATCCGGGGCCGGCGGCGGATCCTCCTGCCGGGGACAATACCATGCCCAACGGACCCTCTCTCACAGCCCCTCCTCCTGGTTCTCACGGTCCGCAGGTTCTAGCCCCCCCATCACAGTCTGCAATGCACCCTTCACAAGCCTGTGTAGCGCCTGCTGGTCAGGGACCCTGCAACACACAGGCTGGTGAGTTTCTTCGTATAAAAAATTAATGGGTATATCCCGGATTTCGATGTTTGAGTAAAACCCTCTCTCTATGGTATTGGATAGGAACCCTGCTTGTTTATTGATTACGACCGACGGCCACAGATATCGGGATTTACCACGGCCGAGAAAATATCCTCTTCTACTAAACAGAGATAAATTTCGCGATTACACTTTGCTTGTATTTTGGGTTATGATTTTGATGATGTTTATTTTCACATATTTCAGAAGCTTCTAGTAGTAGTAATATTGTGAAAAGTATTTCGATAGCTGAGGTCATTTCGCACTTGGGCTCCCGCCGGGAAACGAACCCGGGACCGCTTTCATTGAAGTCGAACGCGCTGCCCACACGGCTATTCGGGAGCCCCAGAAGTTTCACCCTTTCATCAATTTTGCATGTTGAATTTTTCGTTTTCACGTCTCTTTAAGTGGCTTGGGGTTGGTGCTGAAGTATTCAGAATGCTTCAAGACTGGTACAAATCATATCATGATAACAACTGCAACTATGGACATAAATTTTTGTAAACTCTACTAGTATTTTTTAACTATGATGCATAGGCTGTTAAAGCTTCGTGCGACGCTCAGCTTATGTATTTGGGTTACAGATATTTACGCTACCGAGAAAAATAAATTAAGACGTATATTGTTAAATTGGTAACGAAAGTAGATGTTTTAGGATATACAGAGTTTAAAGGTTTGTTACTACGCTAGAAAAATTTAATAGAAGCGAAAAGAAAATCCTAAGTTACGAAACTTATCCGTTGATATATGTTATCTTCTGTTTCCGGGAAATCGGAAATCGTCATTCCTTTGAAACCATTACATTACTGAATAATTTTCACTAGTAATTATGTTACTTAGTGAAGCATCTTTTTCTAGATTTTGTTTCTAAACCGTTTATCACTTCACATTATAATTCATTCTCTTTTTAACTCTTCTTCTCCAGTACTGAGAGCACAGTGATATTTCCCTTAACATTCTCATCTATCAGTGAAAAATGGGAGACGAAATCTTATCAACGGTAATTAATTAGTATTCGATTTTTCAATTAGCTTATCAAATATCACGTTCTTCGTTTCCTGCTAATTAATAGCAAAATGTCTTTAATTAATAATGTTTCGGAATAATCTTTATCCGATTTTGTAAAAAAGTCAATAAAAAAATTTTCACATATAAAACGTGGTTGTCTACAAATAGTTTTCATTTTTCAGCATCTGACCAAAACCAACAACAGCAGTGTCCCGCGAGCAACAGACGTGCCTCTGTTTTGCAGAGTCTACGGAACTTCCGGAAATCCTGTTGTTCGCGCTCTGCTAGGAAGGTATATTGACGTTCACTATTTCTGATTGAAATATAGTGCAAAACTTTCCAAGTTTATAGTTCTTGTTCAGCTTTGAAATAAAAGTAATTCGTAATTTTCCCTATTTTTTACGAAAATACATACATCCTTAATATGGCCGCTTTATAATGGTCGAAAACGGTCATAAAATAAAAAATTGTCAATTACGGAGTACTTAATCAAGGGTTAGATGTAAGAAGAGACTTTATAGTCTCAATCTCGCCCTAAATAAAGTCCTTTATTATTATTATTATTACTTTGATTTCGAACTTATTTTCACTGCATTCCCCAAGGTTTGGCCGAAAAGCCAATTTGTTACATTCTTTTTGAGGCCTTAATATTCTAGCCTTGAAATTTTTCACCTTATTTATACTAATGATTTCAAACTTTTTAATACTAACCGAAAAAGATCCCTTCTCCCCGCTAATTTAGGCATACGTTATTATTCGCATTCCTTCATTTAGTTATTTTCATCACTAGTGGAATGGAATGATTCTACAATCTTCCTGTCCCTACAGAATCGAAATTTCGAAATGACTTATGCTGTTGATGCACTAGGACTCAGAGATTTACTGTTGAATTCCCTCGGTCTGTTACAAAATTTAATAACGAGAGCTGTATTTTGCTTATAGGAGACGCTAGGGACCTTCTAATTTTTTTCTTATTCCTTGCAGATGTACTGCGGAGTGTGCGTAACCGTGTGCGTGACGGCCTCATGGGTGGGCGCCACGCATTCCATCAAGTACCTGTACCACTTGGGGCCCACGGCGGATCCTTTGAGGACCAGCGAGGCCCAAGTGGTGGAAGTGGTGGGCGGCCCTGCCTCCAGCCCTTACGCCTCCCCTTCCACCTCCTCCTCTTCTTCCCCCGGAATCTTGTCTTTGGGGCCATCGTCGCCTCCTGGCGCCAGCAGCACAAGACTCATTCCCGCCACTAAGGTTAGGAATCCAACCTCAGTAAACAGCACGGACTAAAATAGTAATTAGTACAAACCGGTGTGTGTGGTGGATGATAATCGATTGATTCTCGCGAGCAGCGTCGGACCCAGACAAGGGGAATTGGGTAGTTAACAGGGGAGCCGAGGTTTGTGGGACGCTTTGTCGGAACTCTTGTTACTTTTCTGTTATAATCACCGCGCTTTCTGCTATGACCGTGCAGACATTTTTTTATATATTCCTCAATAAAAAATAATTTCCCACAAACTCAGTGTTTTAAAGATTGTGCATGTACATTTACATTTTAATCCTGCAAACCGCCATTGGCGCGTGGCAGGGGGTATAAAACACCAAAAACCCTATCTACCCTTGACTACTGTTGGTTTCTCTAATATTTCGCGGAAAAAATGACCAAAAATAACTATCTGTCCTGGCAACTATTTCCCTGTAATGCTTCACCGTTTTGTCTCGAAGATCACGCACACTACTAACTGGTATGACAATAACAACTACCTCCTCCCCGAGATCCGTAGTGATAAATTTATTAAAAAGCTCCCCCATGGTAATCAAGTCTTCTATCACTAAGCGAATTCCAAAAGAGGGATTCTATCATAGCTGAAACACTGCTGTCAAATCTTAAATCTCCCTTAAAAAATCTAGCTGCCCTACGTTGAACCATCTCAAGGCTGGAAGTTAATCCCACTTCGTGCAGAGCAGTACTCAAGGAAAGTGTAAACTAATATAATCTTTTCTAAAGATTGCCACATTCCTTAAAATATGGAATAAGCAATGGTAAAGAAAAAAGCGAAGAGTGTTGTAAATTATGTAAATTCTATCTCAATTGTGTGGGTTTCAACGAGGAATAAGGTCTGAATTAAATAGGTAGCAAATCTATTTTCTTCATATTAATTATGAAAACCGAAATAAGTTCGTATTATATTTTTTTAAATATCTGGCAAAAATCCCATTGCGTTCCATGGTCCGGAAAATACGTTGAACGGATTAATTTAATTTAATTTCCTAACTGGTTTCCCCCTGGAAAAATTTCACAGATGGACACCGATACTCTATCCATCCAAGTACATTACAACACTCCAGTCATAACAAACGAATATGAAAACATTAAAACATACCTAAAAATCACATTCATATCAGTGTCTGTTTTGATATATCTCATTTTTATCGATAGATCTATTGTCTACACATTCATTAACGAAACTCTATGAGAAAATTCAAATTTTAACACGATTTTTTGACCTAATGGTTTATTTTTCAGTTTTTTTTATATTTTTAGCAAGAAGCAAGAACTTTTTTTCTTTAAAACGGTGTTTATTTATATGTTTTGATGTAGTTGGTAGGGGGAAAGCCCTTGTCTCCCAAAACAGACATTTAGAAATAAAGTGTATGAGGATGCATCTTCTTTTGAAGGTCCCGATATAATCAATCATTTCTGACTAAGTACTTCGTGGAAAGACACGAATAAATCAAAAACACTTTGTAATTTCCACACTGTATATTATAAAGACTACCGGTTTCAGCAAAAAGCCATCATCAGGTCCCTCATCAACCTGATGATGATTTTGTGCTGAAACCGGTAGTCTTTATGCTATATAGTGTGGAAACCACAGTGTTTTTGATTTATTCTTGATATATTTAAATCAAAATGAATGCATTTGAAATGTTCCGTTGCAGGTCCCGCCGATGTACGACGCGCCTTTCTTCACCACTTGGTTCTGCACCAACTGGATCATCCTGTTCTTCCCCATTTACGCAATCGGGCGCTTCCTTGCATCTCCTTGCTCTCGTAAAAGTGGGGCGAACGAAGAGGCAGAGGAAGGGAGAGCACCAGAATCGACGACAGCGAGGAAGTCCAGGTGATCTCACCACTTTCCATTTGCAGAAATGATAGAACTTATATCAAACATATCTCTCGTAAAAGGCGATTCGCAACTCCTGTGAACGGGAGATAAAATTCAAGGCATGACGGTCTAAAGCGGTATGATAGTAGATTTTTTTAATTTTCAAATTGGACGCGAAAGCGCACTGAGTATTGTATAGCATATCTAAATCTACATAAAATTTCATTGTTTATTGTATGTAGATGTAGATATGCTATATCCCCTCTCTGTGCAGAATATCAGTAGAGAAAGGTTCCGTATGTCTGACTTACAAACATATATTGCAGTACACTCTTACTCAGCTACCCAAACCTTTTATCATCAGCTTTTCTTGAATGTAGACTAGTCTGGACTTGAAAATAGCTTCTATACAAGGACCATAAACTTTCAATTTCACTGCACGGACCCTGAAAGCCGCCTTTCGGCGTGTGGCAGGGGATGCAAGATCCATGACTCTACTTTCCAAGTCGATTATTTTCGCGTATCGTTCTCAGAAAAAATAAAATCTTGAATCGACTGGTTCTAGCATCTATTTCTCTGATGTTTCTCGCGGTATCAGAACGGCCTATATTACGTGGAGGGCGCATAAATCTTTGAAAGTACCCTTTCTGAATTTATATCGTAAATTAAGTCTCTGATTGGGCATTCTTTCTTCTGAAGATTCCCATCCTGCCTCCGGAAGCATCTGAGTAACGCTTACCAATTTATTAACGCTTACCGATTTATCATAGATTCTTTTATAAAACGTATTGCCTTTTCTAATTCGCGAATACAACACAATTTTCAGAAGGGTCCCATACACTGCATGCATAATCGAGGTGAGGCCCAGCTAGCGCATATGCATCTAGAGTAACATAATCTTTTCTGAGGAGTACGGATTAAGCTAAATTTCTTAAAACATGGAATTAGCAATAATAAAGAAATCAACAGAGGGTTTTGTAAATGATTTAAATTCTATCTCGATTATGTGGGTTTAAACGAAATAATCTTACTTAATGCAGCGACTAAAAAGCTGATACTGAATTGCGGAATACGTTTCTGTAAACATACGAAAGAATAATTTGTTCACATATGAATAATTATGTGAAAAAATGGCTGATTTTTGCTAAAAGAATAGTCTTTCTTCTTCGTGAATTACTTAAAGGGATCGAAATTTACCACGTGAGTAAATTAAATAAGGCGAATGTTCAGATGCTTACACATTTTTCAACTAATTTATAGTGCTTGGTTGGTAATCTATTCGCTAAAGCAACCGCAGAGTCTTTTTTCTGCACGAAATAGGACCCCTGAGAGAGGATCTCGGAAAAGAACTCTCCGAGCTGCAAGCAACAAGTGACGGGAAAAAATAGAATCGATGTATCATAGATTGAAGCGCTCTTCGAGAAGCGATCGGTCCAGTTCCGAGCGGTATTGATTAATTTGTCGCCTCCACATCCCTTTAGTGCTACATTCATTTCTTAAAGCTCGCGATCTGGAAACTAGAACAAAAAAGTAGGAACTTTATGCCAGAACTTTGTTGATGGTTGAGCTAACTTTATTCTTGTTTGCTAACTTTATTCTTCTGTTGCTGTTTTGGGATCCTCGAGAGTGGAAAGGAAATGGAATTGAGTATTTAAACGCCCATGAAACACGTTTAGGAGGAAAATTTTTGGAAGGAGAAGGCGAATGCATTGAATTCCCTCGAAGGTTTTTTTTCCAAATTCTGCTATAAAACATTACGAAGATAGAGAATCGAGATTTTCACAAAGTATGATTTGTTAACGTAAGGGTTATCCGTTAAATCAGATAGATTTGCAGGATGTAAAGCTTGTTAAATTAATGAATTAATGTTAAACGACTCCAGCAATTATTTCAGATGTTATTGATGTTCTTTGTTTTCTATTGAGATGGAAAAAAAATCATTTATTTTCCGGAAAGAAATCGGTAAAAATTCATTCAAATTAAATTAAATAGGGAATGTGGGGGCACATGAACCTACCGAAAGGTAGAACACTTTATATATACTTGTGTCTACAGTGGATCGTTTGTGGAAAGAATGAGGTTTTAAAACTATTTCCTTGCGTCTTTTTCTATTATTTAACGCTTATTATTGGATGGGTCGTAGCACCAAGGGGGTAGCATTATACCAATTACTTACTTATATTACAATTCCTTTTTTATTATCAAATGATACTTTTATTTTCCCAGTTAACTTGTGAATTATCAAATGATTGTAATAGTGTACTTTTCATTCATCAATTTATTTGTGTGTCTCTGGCATTTTTGATGGCAACTATCGTTCAATTGTGGTCTTTTGGTAATTTTTTGTGACTGTGGAATATCATTACTAGTAACTAATCACCCTTTATGACGCATAAGTTTTATGTTGTTGTTTTTAACTTTTCTCTGCATTTACTCGACTTTTCATAGAATTTGAATGCGTACTTTAATTGTAGTCGAATCTCTTTTTGTCGTAAAATTTATTTCACCGATTTAATCGGTGGTTTATGTTATTTGAGTGTTTGTTATTTGTGCAATGCTTTTTTTGTGGATACGGCTATCAGCTTCAATATCTTTAAGTTAATACTCTCAGTATATTTATGCAGGTTTATTTTTGTACCTTATGTTTTTCACACCATTTTCTTTGTGAGTGTTTTCCTGCTGTGGATTCTTTCTCCGAAGCTTCACTAGGGTGATAGTACCAGGTAGATCGCAGGTGTTTATATCCCCACAAATTACTGATAGGCAGTGATTAATTAGTTCAGGCGATATTTGGCGGAATTCATGATAAAATGAGAAAAAACCACAATTTGACTATGTCCACGATTTTTTTGTAAAGCAGAGACTCATCTCCCTGAAGATTTATTTAGAATTGTGGACATAGTTAGATTGTGGTTTTTTCTGATTTAACTTATATGCAGTTTGCAAGGCATTGATTTAGATGTATGGAATTCATCCCAAGGAAGAATATAGGAACAGTCGGTTTTTTTTCAAACTATTCTTCCTTGGGATAGTTAGAAACTACTACACCACACTACTTCCTTGGGATTTTTCTGGTTGCACGCCATCTCCTGAAAAGCCACCCTTACCCATATCCCTTTTGGGAATTTGAGACAGTAATTTTACCCCTGATTTGCAGATGCTGCCGCTGTTGCTGCTGCTGCAGGTGTAAAAGTTGCTGCCGTCGTCGTCAGCGCTCGAGAGACGGCGCGAGCGGAGGTCGGGGTTCGCCATCCGCCACCTCCGTCTCTTCATCTTCCTCCAGCAGCTCTTCGGAAGACGAGGGCAACGGACGGTCTCGCTCCTCTTCATCGAACCAATCTTCCCCGGAAAGGGGAGAGGGAAGGAGGGAGAGGAAGAGGAGGAGAAGGAGAAAGAGAAGGGGTAGGGATTTGGAGGGTGCGGAAGAAGGTGAGGTGTCGCAATCGTCTCCAGGGATGTCTTCCCCTTCCCGGTCTGCGACGTCTCCCCAGAGGCCTCCGCAGACCCCCACCAAGCAGTGCTGCTTCTGCATGTGCAGAAAGAAGAAGACTCATCACCATCACCACCATCATCACAAAAGGCATCACTGTTGTGAGCTTCTGAGTGACACGATGCAAAGGTTCCGGGATAAAGGATTTACTCCTGGTAAGTTGCACAGTTAAAGATGGGTATCTTGAGGATGGGGTGGTTAGGAAGAATGGAAAATGTTAGTGAAAAGTAATTGAGGATAAATTGGGATAAAGAATGTTAACAGATATGAATTCCTGGATAAATGAACACATTTTATTTACAACTATACTGATATACAAAAAATTAAAGAGATATGAGATATTTGGCATCCAAATTCCAGTAATGTAGCAGTGCACAGGCATTGATACAATGTTCATGCAGTAATGAAGCATTTTATCTCTGAAAAACAATATGAGTGACGCAAAGGATGGAAATGAAATTTAACTTAGCACATTAAGTTGTGCGACTAAACCCAAGGTTATACAAGAAGTGAAAAATTGTGACTTGGCTGGGACTTGAACCCAGGTCTCCCACTTTCAGGCATTCTATCCATTGAAATAGGCTTGGTAGTTCAATGGATAGAGTACCTGCCTGGAAAGTGGGAGACCTGAGTTTGAGTCCCAGCCAAGTCACAATTTTTCACTTCTTGTATAACCTTCAATATGAGTGGCATTTTTTCTTTGCTATCTGCCATGTAATAGAACCAATGCATCCTTGATGAGTTGAGTAGTATATAAGACTGTGTAAGTTAGCTGAGTAGACTGAAGTGTATGCAGGAACTGGAAGGGCCATTGTCATCCTCCAGGCACGTTCCATTAGCCTACACTTTCCACAGACACTGATCTACTATATTTACTACTATACTTAACATAATTTATCTTCAACTTTGTTAAGATAACATATTATGGGTTCAAATACTTTCCTTGATAGGATAGATATTTCTGAGGAAAAGCTTAAATAAATTAGATCATTTTCTCTAGGTTATTTTGACTGATGTAGATTTTGTAACTTAACTTTGTACCCTAATTTATTATCTACGTAAGATATTTTAAGATATTGTTGCTTTATAGAGAAATTATTTAATCTGGGAAAAGGCAACTGCCTAAATCCTCTTAAATTTACCCAGAGCCTTAAATAAAAGTCATATTTTATACTTTTTTCTTTAGTATAAAAATTTTGATACACCATCCTTCCTTGAGCATTATTCAGTCAAATTTTTAGTGGTTTTGATAGCATAGGAGAAACAGAGAAGATCTCCAGAAATCACCAATTTTTTCTCATGCAAGGGAAAAAATTTCAATGCTTCTTATCAATAAATATTAACTTTAAGAATGATTTCAGAAGTTTGGTGTATGAAGGTCTAACCTCAAACTCATGATTATATTAGTATATTATATTGTTAATTGGCAAATAATTATATTAGCTGTTTGCAGTATTTTATTATGTGAATGATTTTCTCCTCAGCTCGCTTTCTCATCCGGTGTTTACTCTTCTGCCTCCTGTGGGTTGGCTACAACTACATGTATGTCCATTCACTCCGGATACTGTTTTCCACTGATGCAATGGCTCTGTTTGCCACCCATGCCTGTTGTGTATATTTGCTATCATGGGTGCTCCTCCATCATCAGTTTGTGGGTGTCAGGGTAAGGCTATGATTATAGATTCAAATTTGTTTTTTGTTTTCATAATTTCTGAGTGATTGCATCTCTGAGAAAGATCTTACAGAATTGATACTGAAATATATCTACATGAATTCAAACACTGTCCTGTTTCCATATTTCTCAGAATTTTATTAATATTAAATGGAATATTAAATAGAATATTAATATGTAGCAGCAAGAAGAAACTTCAAAATGGAACTGAAATAGTGCATCTTCTGAAAGAGCCAAAATATTTGACCATCTGAAAGCTGTCATTTATAATTATGATAGCCAAGCAAAAATTTATGTATGATTTTCACATTTTTGGACTTTGAAATTCTGATTTTCTACCTGCAGATTGTAGCTGTAATAACATGTGACACTGGAATAGCACTGTTAGCATACATGGATGGTATAACTGGAAGTGCTACGTTAGGTGGAGTTGTACTGGCTGCATGTGCTGCGGCTGGCTCTGCTGTTTATAAGGTCTGTTGACATACTTACAGATTCAGTGGTCGTAATAATTTTTAACTAAGTCTATGCCCTCATTAGTCAAGTGAGTAATGTGTGCACCTTTAGGGAACAGTTTTTATTCCCTGCAAAGAGCAAAATGTTCACCCAAAATTTACAAAAAGCTGGGAAGCTTCCTCAATTAGAAGTTTTGATTAAATCAAGTTGTTCAATCTGGAAAAGACTGTGAAGCTGTGTGGGAGTTGGTATAATGAATGT
The DNA here is from genome assembly GCA_036926295.1 of Pachydiplax longipennis. Lineage (NCBI taxonomy): Eukaryota > Metazoa > Arthropoda > Insecta > Odonata > Libellulidae > Pachydiplax > Pachydiplax longipennis. The sequence goes on along the minus strand of JAVFKF010000009.1, from coordinate 35,693,180 downwards.
ATTTGGTTTATTGAAATTGACTTCTGTTACTAGGTAGTAGCCACACACAAGCTGTTTTGCCATGGATTTAACTTTTATTTAGTACTGTTTATAAGTCTAAATAGATAAATGTTTTAAAAGATAATAGTTAAAATTAAAAATTATAATGTTCCATATATTTTTACCTGTTTTATTTGTCCATAATTTTCCTTTTTTATCCTGACTGGCTTCTTAATTCACTTTAAGATATACTGCAATCTACATTCATCTTAAGTATAAATATGATATGATATAATCACTCTATGTATGGTCTGTAAGGATAATAATATCTTTGATTTCAATATCGGCAATGTTTAATACATTTAGAATTTCCTTCGAGTAAAAAATTACTATGCAAAATTCCAAAGCTCAGAATTTTATTTACAGAGGAGTTTGTAAATGATAATGGAAGAGGAGTTCATTTTCTGATGAAGTGTCACTCTCTGCAAATGTAGCTTGATTGAGCTTTGACTATTAGTCTTCCAATACTTTGTGGATTTATTTATTTTTTTATAATTGACAGGGAATGAAAGATAAAATTCCCAAGCAATTTTGGAAGGAAAATGAAAATGTTTACTAAGTAGTCTGTTAATTTTTTGTCACTTACTTTATTCATGTCACTGTCTTATATTCTTACTCCTTTAATGCTATATATCATATTTAATGATTGCATGTTAAAAGAATGTGTAGAACTAGTGACTGAGAATAAGTAAATAAATACTTGTAAGTTCTAACATAAAACCATTTCTACTTTGAAGGTGCTGTTCAAGAAAGTGATGGGTGAAGCTTCTATGGGACAAGTGGCTTTGTTTTTCTCAATAGTAGGATTATTGAATGCCATACTCTTATGGCCACTTCTGTTAACATTGTATCTTCTTGGAGCTGAGACATTTCTTTGGAATGATCTTCCCTGGATGGAGCTTCTTCTTGCTGGTGGTTTGTCTCTGTGTAAGTACTATAAATTATGTGAGAATAGGGATCCTTTGATTTTGCTTCAATTAATCAAGAGAAAAATTTTAAATCCTGTGACATGTACAAAGGAATATTAATACTATGAGAGCTTTTAATGACTTAGAATAACTTTGGAATGAGGAGAGCAAGTTTGAACATCACACAAGGAACTGAGAAGCCGTAATCAAGAAAAGTAAAATAACTGAATCACAAAGTAAGTTAATAAACTCTGTTAGAAAGAATGGATAAGGGATTTCTCTACTAAGGAATCTTGTATCAGAGATCATTGAAAATTTGCTAAGAATAAGAGAAGATGATTACATTAATACTTAAAGCAGAATTCAATGCAGCCCTCTGAAAACTGAAATACAAAAATGCCTCAGGACCAGATCAAACTCTTGCAGAAATCTTATAGTGGTACCAAAGCATGAAGCTTGATACAATAAAAAAATAAATGAAATGTTAGTGTTAGGAACATTTCAGATTTTAAATGAACAATGTCCTTTCCTATTAAAAAGAAGAGTTTCCTCTAACTTACCTCTCAAATAGTTACCAAAATAATATATTACTTAATATTTAGGAAATTAGAATAAATTGCCTCTGAGAACCAACTTTACCATAGGAGTGAAAATGTAAACATACAGCAAATGTCAAGTTAAGACTTAAGCATATGGCAAATTCAGGAATATCAATAACTGAACTCCTGAATAATATTTTTCAACAATGAACCTTATGCAAGATTAAAATGTTGGATAGAGAGTAAAAACCATTGCGAGATATGAATGTAACTCTCAAGCCTAATGATTAAGGAAGAAGACAAAGGATATCATGGAAATTTTATTTTTATTTAAATTTATTTTAGGATTCTAATATATTAATGGCTCACAAAACAAGCAAATGTATTATGGTTGGGTAAATAATGCAAAAAGACGTAGAATCACCATTAAGTACTTATTTATTGGAAAATCAAATACATCTCATAGTTTTTTTGAGATTGCACATGCTAATAAATCCAATTTTAAAATTCTTATTATATATTTTAGACCTATGGTACCAAATAAAAATTTGGTTATCATAAAAATATTTAAAAATCAGTGTTGATTTCATTTCCAAGTTAAAAAGTTTAACAAAATTTTGAAAGAATGTTTTATAAATTCAATAAAGTAATGCGTAAAATTTCGTTTTATTTGCATGGTGATTTAAAGTAATTTCAAAGTATGTTCTAATTTTATCACTTGTACATTCAAATTTAATCATTAGTCAAAGAGAAGTTGATGATGATAAGGCAGTCTACTATCATTCATTTAAATATCCTTTGCTTATATTCCTCTCAAGGTAAAATTATACATCCTGTATTGTCAAAGTCTCACATGAAATTTTTTTTTCTACCTCTATTTCCAGTGGCTAACTTATTCAGCAATTTTGGAGTGGCAGTGACATATGATTTATTCATAACCCTTGGGTTCATCACAGCAGTGCCTGTTTCTGCAGGTTAGATCTCTGATTTAGCCTTATTATTTTGATATATAATCTCAAAGATAAATCTCAGCTGCTTGATAATGGTTAATAAGCTAGTTGATGAAGGATTTTACCATCACCTGGTAAATTGAGATTTTCTTCACTCAGAAGTTATTATTAAGGTTTTCCATTCGTAATCAGATTATTTATTTGCACTTCATTTTGATATCTAACTCTAATTGTATTCATTCATGTTCTTTAAACAGTGTACATTTAAAAATATTGTTACTTACAGATATGGGTGACAAAAAGATATTTCTTCAAGATTAAGACTTTACAATTAATTTTACTGTATTTGCCCAATTTATCAAAATCTCTGAAAAGAGAAAGCAGAGTATTTATATCTTTGGGATCTGGTATTATTCTGCTTAAAATTCATAATCAGGAATTTATCAAGGATGTAATTGATATATCAATGTAGTGAATGTACTATATGAATACTTCAGAAAATTTTTCTGTTTTATGTAATGACACATTTAATTTTTTCAGCTTTGGATGTGGTATTATATGGGGCTCATTTTGCTGGCATGAAACTGGCAGGTATAATTCTTATCTCAGTTGGTTTCTTTCTCGTCATGTTTCCTGACAATTGGCCTGACTACATCACTCGTCTTCTCAGGTATGATCAGTTTCATTCTCTTTATGAAGTATTCCTTTTGGATTTAAATAGATTTTTGAAATTATGCTATCAATGAAAGGATACAATTTAAAGCAAATAATATTTTATGCTCTTTTCATGTATTTGCTATTGATAACAATTCTATGAAAAAGTCCTATTATGCTTTGCTATTGAGCTAGTATTTGAAGATATTATTACTCTCTATCCAGTGTCATGACCAAAAATCGCTTTCAAAATATTCTGAAAAATGTATTTTTTGATGAAGAAATTGAATGCCATAATGATAAAAGACAGGTTTCAATAGTATATGAATTTCAGCAGATATCATGAAATCTTATAGAAATAGCATTTAAACATCTAACCAGCATTGTAATTATATCTGTCTGTAAGCATGGTTATCAAGATTAATGAGAAATATTTGCTTCAGCAGATGCTTGTCTCATTATTATCTACTAGTAATAAAGTACCTTTTAGCCTGGGCTTCAGTCTACATTAGCTGACTTAAAGATACCTACCTGATAACCATATTACATTTCTCAGCCTGTTACAATATTACTTTGGTTAAAACTCTGAATATTCGATGAAAATCTCTAATATAAATAATAAAAGGCTCTTAAGTTTGACAATTCCCAGCCAAGATGCTGGTATCAATACCTGGCATTAGGACTCCTTGATTGAGAGGGTCCACTTTGAAAAGGTAGCATTATTAATTTACATTGAGGAAACAATTTATATGTAGGAAAGTTTTTTAAGTCAAATATTCTGCTTTAATTACAAACAATTGCTTCTCAAATGGGCTCAGGAAGCATAGAAGCTAACAGATTAAAATGTGAACCAGAACTCTCTTAAGTAGATGGCTTGTCCCTACTTTGATACACTGAATGACTGAACAGATACATTGTTATTTCCCAATTCTAAAATTGACTAAATTTTAATGATAAAGGTGATTATGTGACATTATAGATGAAAACTTAAGCTTGAAAAAAAATGTGTGATCATATAACTCAGAAACAATGGGGCACAAAGATTCTTATTGATAAAAATTAGAGAGGGTTTTAAGTTGATTTTTACTAAGATCTAATTTGGAGGTATTTAAAATTTACAGAATGATGAAATCATAAATAATGAGAGATATAAGCTCATCCATTTAGTCTTTTCAAGTTCAGATATGATGAAATATTCATCCATAAATATTGTGACTCCATGATGCTGGAAAGAGAGTAATAATCATCAATATCTCCAGAGATGACATTCATTCATCTCATAATGTTCAATCATTTCATTGTCATTTTCTAAGCCTAAATGGGTATAAATATTTAATGTAAAATGCTTTTTAACTGATCTGAAATGACTGGGTAATGTTCCAAAAAACATAAAAGACTGGGAACATAACTCTACAGTGATTGTGATAATTTATGTACCTAAGCACTGAAAGTAGTTCTAAAATAACTTATTCACTCAATTTTGGAATCCATAAAGTGTTTAAAAATAGTTTTAGGTATCATATATAGTTTACTTTCATTAATATGATATTTAGAGGTTTTCTGGGAATATAAGCTCAAAAGTTCATTTGGCACCAACTATGAGTAGCATGTAGTTCAGAAAATGATCCAAGAAAGCTAATTGAAATTGCGTAGTGATACAGAGCAGTTTTATTCAGCTTCTTCTGCTTGAGGCAACTTTATACTTCAATTTGCTTTGGTTTTTACTTTATTGAAGGATTCAAATTATATATGTAAAGCTAGAGAATATAATTATTATCCATACTTACCCTCAGGATAGGTTGCAATACCTCTGATTTCAGACAAAAGGTGCATCAGATTAAAAAATCCTGTAGCACTCAATCAAATCAATCTTAGCAAAGAAACTAAAATATAAATTTGTCTTTAAATGCTCTAAATTGTTGTTTCCTAAATTATACTAATAAAATTTATAGGTTAAAAACTGAAATTTTCTTTTCACAAGAGAAGTTAATCATCAAAAACATTGTTTCAAGGTTGCTTCAAAAATTTAATAATGTACTATCACTAAAATCTGTAGAAAAATGTTCTACCTTGCCAGGTTTAGTTCTTTATGGGCTCTTATGAAGCAGCTTCTTCAAATTTTCTTCATTCTTTTTGATCAAAGTCTTTATGTTAAATTAACAGTATTTCAGTTTTTACTTGCATTATGTTATAGAATAAGCTCCTTAAAAGCTTGACTCTCTTTGCAATTTACTTTATTTCCTTTATATTGCCTCTCCAAATATTAATAACAGCCTTTTATTTACTTATTTCATAAATCTTTCTAACTTACTTCTTACTCAATTACCCAATGCTTGATCCACTATCTCATATAGTAGTTTATCATTACTTTCCTCTCTAACCCTTATTAATCACCTCAGCTCGTCTGCAATGCTGCCTACTAAAACTACTTGCCATTTCATCTTGCTATTATCCTATGCATTCCCTTTATGTGGGAAGCCATTTTTTAGCAATCTTATAGTGATCAGTGCAAGCATTTATGCATATGTCTAATCTCTGCATAATGTTTTTTTGATTCTCTTTACATATGTATTTAATGGTAGCTTAAAAGTTTCCCTTTTGAACTATTCATTTGTGTGTGTATCTACCATTAGATATTTAGCAAGTTAGTCACTCTGTAGATGAAATCATTTAAGAATAGAATTTTAAAAATCCTCGTCAAAGTAGTCGACATTTCTGTGGGTGAGTCAATCTTCTCTGGATCAGTATGAAGCAGAACTCATGTTATTAAAGGTATGACTTTAAATACAAGCAAGCTGCAATTAAAAGTGAACTGCGAGCCTTCTGGGGGCCCAAAAAGAGACAAGGTTCACACACGGATGCCAGTTCACAGGGTTACATGCTGAAATATACTTGGGTCATATAGTTTCAATGCAAATTCGCTTCACAATCTGCAAGGATTACCTGGCTTTTTCTCACTGGTGAACATGTTTCAGATCAAAATCTCATTGGACCCACCATAAGCTCCTTTTAGAAAGAGCAGTTTGGTTTCTGATATATGAATTACAAGCCCTTTTTTTAAATGCAATTGAGGGATACATTTTATCATATCAAATTGGTTCATAATCTTATAAATTTAAAATTGGGATAAAAATTTTAAAGTGGATTACCCCTTCTCATTTTACTCACTTGGTAGTAAATGACTGTTCACAGTAGGTAAAATATGGTTGGTCATCACGAACCATGGAAGAAACTAAGAATGTAGGTTTTACGTAAGAAATGAATAACGCATCTGGAAGGGGTCTATGACCGAGTCAAGATTCTTGATTTGAGACTTTCACCTCTCACAATTGCTAGGAAACCTTAGCAGATTGTCTCCCTCCGTTATGAACATGCTCACCATTCTAGTCAAGTCCCTAGCTATATTTCTAACAGAAGTAAACAAAAAGTAATAATCCTTCCCTTGAGCAAAACCATTCTGTGTAGTGCCAAAATGAAACCGATAACGAGAGAACTGTGTGTGTCTGTGTGTGCATGTGTTTTGCGTGCATCCTTGTGTGCCTGGGCTCATGGGTTGTGTGGTGCACGTTTGGTGAATTCTCCCACCATGGTGCCTGCTGCCCTTGTGACGGGCCCCCTGCCAACCGGTAATTCTTCCGACTGAATGCATCTGGCTACTGCTCGAATATGTATCGTCCCCACGAAATGGTCTACTGCTACCTGACCACAACTTCAATCTCCACCAGGAATATCATCCTGCTGAGTCACAGCGCAAGGTAATGTGGATATACCCCACAACGAATAATGAAAAGAAATGGAATGATGCTATGTTGCTTTTTATCCCATTTCCTACATTTTTGATATTTTTTATGAGATAGCATGAAATAATGGGGGATTTGATTAGGGTGACCTCCTCTGTATTATTTTAGCTATAATATAAGAAGTTACTGAATCCCATAAATTATTAGTGACACTGGTACCTTCTGTCAGATGAGATTTCCATTTACACAAAACAAGGACTAATTTCACTGGTAACAAAAGTAAGGTAGATTGTGTATCTCCTCAAGTACAGGAAGTTACAGCCATAAGAATGAGTATTGTATTTTGAAAAATATATTGATACATCTAATCTACCCTGCATTGTAGAAAGCAAGCATAGACTGCTAACAGTACAATATTCACACATGAATAACAAGCAGACATAAGAAGGGTCAATATCAACCTATGGAAGAAAGCACTAATTTTTTAATTTGTTCACTGCAGGAGCTCTGGAGAATCCACTCAATGGCTTACTGAGCATTTTATATCTTTATTTTAACAACATCCATTTACAATTTTTCTCTTACAGCCTATTGATTAATATCAAACTTTATAAGCCTATACAATTTTGTCACATTGTATGAACACTGTTTTGTTTCAAATTATCATATACACATGCGTATAGATCAAACTTGTATATTGGCCGACTCTCTAAATTTTTGCTTCAAATTTCTGTCTCGTGTATAAGTTGCAGACATGCATATACAAAACTAATAAGGGCTGAAATAATTATAATTTACTATTATAAACACAATTTTGAATAGTTTAAATTACTATACTTTTGTATAACTTTAGATACATACAAAATATTTCAGTATTTTTGCAAGCTTGAGATACTAGGAAATAGTCCAGATTTGATAGTTAATTAATGGATGATTGGTATATTTTACCTCAAGGAACTGCAGAATACTAATTGTCATGCTATACTGAATATACATTGTAATTATTATAGTGCATGATTATTATACTCTCATGTGTAGGTCAGTTCTAGATATTTCCATTGATACTTTGTATTCAGAGATCTAACCTTGACAAAAGTATATGCAGAAATCAGAACTTTTGTGTGCTTATAGTTTTTGTCTCTTTCAATAAACTTCCCACAATTTACCAGAAATATAATTTCTGTAAATTGTTGTAACTTTGTTCAATTACTCCATGCTGTTTAAATCGATTTTGAGAAATGAATGTTAAAAAAATCACAGTGTTTGGCGAATTACAGTTGCACCATGGTCTCACTTTTTCCAATACATAAAGAACATAATCATTTTGGATGTATGAACATGTTATAAAATTATATTTATTGGTCAAAACTTTTTATTCAGAACAGAATTAAAAATCACTTCACCACTGTTTCATTTTATGTGGACAAACATGTTACTATGACAACTAATTTCTTTTGCTCAAATATCACTCAATAATGACATTTTATTGAGAGTAAATAGCTTTAAAATTTTAAGGAGCATTTTTAAGTAATAAAAATAAACCATTGAATTCACAGAAGGAGGTTAGCCTTTGTGTTCCCCAAACAACTGTCCTTGTAGTAGGTAAGTCACAGGTCATTACATTCACCCTGGTATGATAAAATTTGACATGGTGGTGTGATGCCTTAAATTTGAATAGCTTATACCTAGGAATTGATTTTAAATGTTGTGAGCATGGAGATGACTGGAATTTCTATCAGTTTTTTTACATTGAAAGGATTATGAAGCATGTATTAAACTATCTCAATAAAATAAATAATATTTGAACAGCTAACCCCAAATTAAATCCAGATTTCATTTCAGCATTAATTTTAGTTTTTCTACCATATGATTGGTTCTAATACCTAAGAAATGCTTGTTTGCTTATTATATCAAGAGAAATTACAAGCTTAATATACTATTTATTTGCTAGTAACAGATGCTTTCAGACCAAGAAGGTTAAAATATGAGATGAGAAGTGCATATTAAAATATACGGTGTTTCAGCATTACAAGTTAATTTTGTTTATTTTTTCAAAATAATTACAGTTTTTCTGCTATATGAGAATCCATTGATATTGTTATTAACTATCTTCATATCTGCTGTTCTGGATTGAATCATTAAAAATCAAATTCCTAGTTAGTACATAGAAAAGTTTTAATTTTTGAATGGTGTGTAGAATATTTGTCGTCTTTGTATTTCGCCTTAGTAATTAGCAATCTTGACTACTGTAGCAGTAAATGTGTGTTAGGTAGTCGATGTAAGCTAGAAGAAGCTATAAATAAGATAGATAGAGATGAAACCATAAGATTTTCAGAGATTGTAAATGCAGAAGGACTTTCTCACATTATGAAGGAGAAAAGAAGAAACTTTATGATAAATTCAAGGATAAAAAAGAAGAAAGTTTTTTATTTAAAGGTAATACAATAATATAATATCAGACTCTGGTTCTGGCCATTAAGTTCTTTTATTTTCCACAAATTTTAAATCATTGAAATCATATCATTAGCAACTTACGTAGCTTTATTACCTGAGTTTTTTTTATTAAATCACCTATAATTTCAAAAAGTTGCATCTTAAGATTTGGATGCATCACTAACTAAATATATAAGACTGAAACACTTGTGTCTCTGAGAAAAATGCCGTCTGAGCTAAATTTAGCATATTTATTATGTAATCTATAGGAAATGAAAACATATTAGAATAGTAAAGGATTATTGAACATTTAAATCTGGTTTTTCATATAGCACCAAAATAGAAAAATCATGCCTTTCAAAATGCCATACTCTGTTTTACATTCCATCAAAAGTTTGAATAAAGTAACTGATATAACTATATCGATAGAGTAAAATATTGTATGTTTCATTGTAAGGTAAGTGTAGATACCCTGTCTTACGTGATAGAAGGGTTTGAGATGTTGATCAGTCTTATACAGACAAGTCCCTAAGAAACACAAATAATATCTGTAAAAGGAAAATATACCCTCCTTTCAAGGCAAATAAAAGAAACTTTTTGTTTATCTATTAACGAATAGGTGGAGCAGGAGGCAGCGTCATGGAGCTACAGTTGGACAGAGACGGGACGTCATAGATTACAGAACGGGTTACATCCGAAGCCACCTCCGATCTCCTTCTGGTAGGGTTAGATGACCCGACCCTAGCCACCCGGAAGAGGATGGAGAGGGGAGTGGGGACCAGGCACCATAAGTTGGTGGCTTTGAGGTCCTCCAATCTACTTAGACCCTTCCCTTTGAGATGTCTAGGCAACTTGGGTGTAATAGATTTAGCCCAATAGCCCAGTACATTCACCTCTCCGTGGTGGTGGACTACTATAATGTAGTTGTCTTTCTCTTATCCCAAATCAGTATTCAATATGTTCCCTATGACTTAGATTGTCACCAAAGTAAATTATAGGGAGATTCTGTTGTTTCACGCAACAGTATTTTGACCAAAGAAATACTACTTACGAACTAAGAGTTGACACCAAAATAATAAGCTGAATTATTAAAAATGCCACATTAAAAAGAAGAGATTTATTGAAGTTGAAACAAAGTATTCTCAAATGATCAGATATTCTGCTCATTTGCTGTAGCTACATGATGTAATGTACTGATGGAACCTTCACATGGTATGGATTTTTTTGCATAACATACAAAATATTTTTAATGGGAAATTATTATGTTGTAATAGAAAAATGCTGCAGCTGCTGCAACCAGTAGAACACAGACCATCTTCAATGAAGAGAGACAAAATCATGCTTACTGATATTACTGAAATTCATTTTCCACAATTTCTCCAAATAATAAGTATAAAAAGATGTTTCAAACTATAAATATTAAGTTTATGAATTCCAGCTCTTAATTTTAGGTATTATTATGGATCCTTTTGCAAAAATTTCAAGAGTAATGATATTCTGGATTTTATTTTTAGTACTGATTAATTAGTCCATAAAACTTACAATAAATATATTTACCAAAGGAATGTTTGGAAACACCTCTTATTCATTTATTAAATTTGTATTCCTTACTATAACCATACTATTGGAAGTTCATCTTAATCAAGGACTTCTTGATGAATAATATGATGGGACGGTTATATAAATACACAAATACTAGGATGTTTGCAGAGGTTGTTGAGACAACACAACTTCTTAATGGGTGTACAATGGAAGGATATTGTTTAGAATTTGTGTCTGGAAAGCATTCCAGAGCAATTCAATAATTTCAGAAGAGAATTTTGAAATTGATTATCTAGAAGTATTTCTGGCTCACATAAAGTTCTATCGTGAACTTGTTTTACATGCAGAACAAACACTGCATTGTATCAATTCTTGAAATTGCTGTTAAGTAGTAACAGTTAATTTTTTTGGAAAGATCTGACTGCTAATTAATATGAAAATTTTAAACATATAATGTTGTACTTATAGTCTTTTAATACCTAATTTTGATAACACTTCAATCATGAAAAACCTTAAATTGGAAACAAAATTTTATCCTTGTGACCTCATTCAGAGTTGGAATCATAACCAACCTATATTTTTATTTTGCTTCGTGTATTGATGATACTTTTCTGAAGATCAAAAGAATTTTCATAAGTTCAACAGACTATGATCCATTAGCTGAATATACTGGAGAAGATTTTACTGTTGAAACACAACAGAAATTATCTTCAGCTCCCAGGTTATGTTGTATTGCAATCATTTCCAAATTGCTCAAGTTATTTTGCATCAAATGTTTTCAAGAAAGAAAAGAGTTTTCTATGTATACTGCACAATCAAATAAATTTTCATACCTCCTTACATGGAAAACCTCTAAGTATATATTTGGCACTTGTATTATAGTAAGCACAGTCTGAATTAGTCATGATGTCCGTCCCATTACATAAGTCTATTTCATGTATTTTCAAGCATTTGCTGTGAGCATGGAACTGCAAATTTTGTTTTAATTCAGTGTAATAATGGAAAACTATATGCAATATTTGTTTTGGTGATAGTGTTTAAAAACTTAATCTGGGAGTTGATATTTTGGCTTTTTTAGTAAGACTTCAAATATTTTATAACATAAATTTATTAAAATAAAAATCAACATCATGTGAACTGGTGAATCAAGCCATTCTTACTATTCAAATGTATTTAATGGAAAATTTCCATCCTTAAAGATGGTAATGATAATGACCTATGTTTTTCGTATCTTTTGACTTATGTAAAATTCAAACTTCATACTTAATAGAACAGTCTAAAATAAATTATGAATTAATAACAGTCATATACCTCAAGAACTATTGTAACTCATAATTTATAACATTCATAATAACACATTTAATGATCAAGTTATGAGTTCTTTCTGAAAGACTTACTATAGCATCCATTATAAATAGACATTTCTGTAACTGGCAAAATGAAAATCAGCTTCATCATTATTTGGTTTGAAACATCGTTGTTTAAATGGAAATAATAATTTCACATTTGTACTTAACAGCTAAGAACTGTGAATGTATGTGCAATGCATGCCTACTTGCCAATATTTTATGTGAAACTTTCAAGGCTGTGCCTCTTTTGACTAAAACCTTAAATATATTCATCATAAAAGCATATTCTTTGTTGATGTAAGTTAAAACATCTTGTTAATACCAATTAATAGCTGACCAATCATCTGTACAAATGCTATTGCCTGGAGAGAATTTTATTCATAAAGGCTCATGATAAATTCCTAGATGGCATTTGGTGTGATGAAATATTGGCTAGCAGAGTACATGAGATGGCACTTAAGACTGCAATATTTAAATACTTGAAAGTAACTGCCTCTCTTAACCCTGCAACTAACATATCAGTCTTTGATTACATTCATAGATTCTTGTAAAGCTACTGAAACCTCATAAAATTAATGTGATGTCAAGAAAGTATAATTCGATGTTTCAATGTTGTTGTAACAGGGTATTTTAAGGAATGATCTTCAAATGTTCATAAATGTAAAACTCAGTCTCACAAGTTTAGATGTTTGCAGTTTGTGCAATAAAAGTATGTACAAGTTCCAATGAAACAATCATCTTTGGTGGAAATCATTTGGTGTTTTGATATTTGTGTGTTTCAATAAATTTAGATGAGGACTTGCTTTTCCCACGTTTTCAATTTTTAATGATCCCATCCTCTTTTTATCTATAAAAATGTTGGTTAACTAGGGGAAAACAAACAACTTTGTCATTATGTATGCTGGCTCTTACCAGTTGTAAGATAACTTTTAATTTATCCTGTATGCTTCTGAATAGGTAAATCTTGTACATAGTTCTACTCTAATAGATATGTCAAGGTGTAGCCCGTAGAAGGGGAATTTTTTTTTTCATCAACTGAATTTAAATCTTTTACAGATTACAGGACTTATCAAGCAGTATTTAATCAGTATAAATTTAAACTTCATGGAGGTGGCTGAGATGTTGTGGAAATTAAACTTCCTTCTTTCAATTCATTTCAACATATCAACTATTACATTTTATAATGAAAGGTTTTCTAGATTCAGTATCACAAACCTTAAATTAATTGACTGACTAAAAATAACTCTCTCATGTATTGATCTACTCAGATTTTTCAATTGGAATTTCAATTTAGAAGATTTATTTACAGAAACTTATATGTATGGTTTCTTTTATGATGAACTCTTCAGTGTTATCCAAAAACTATATTAATTAGGTTGTAATATGTAAGAATTCTTGGTGATTATGTTTACACCCAGCTTAAGAGATTCCTCAATCAGCCTAGAATATTGCACTTCCACAAAAAGCCCCTTTGTGAATTTTAAGATTTTAAATTATTAAGCATTTACCCCCCCCCCTTGAGGATGGAAAATTGGTGTCTAAAATTCACCCTGGGACCTTCTCAGAAAGCAGAACTTACAGTCTCCTTTTGAGAAATTGGTGCCTGATTAACACCGGCATGTTGACAATTGGACAGTTTTTGAACCTCTTATTCAAACCTCTTATTAAATTAGTTTCTCAAGAAATAAATATTTAGAAATTGCAAAAAAATGTGGAATTTTGGTGCTTAATGTTTTAAGCTCCATTTTTGAATGTCAAATAATTCTTTTCTCCATTTCTTTCCTAATGATAGTATTTAAAGCTTTCTCTTAAGAAAGTACTGTCTCAGATTAGTGATTGTGGTAACAGTCTTGCTTGCTTGCCAACAGTAATGTTGGCAAAATATAGTCACTCAAAAAGAATTATGGTGCTGAATATCAATAATTGAAAAAAAATAACTTCTGAAAACTGTGTCATTCCACATGTATTATGTTATGTATTATGCATTCTATACATGTTAAATACATGTGTATGGTATGTAGTTAACCTCACCAAGAAAACCTTAAGCAAAGATGAAATTGTGCTCGTAATATAATGAGGCCTAAAATATACTCTTCCTCTATAAATCCCTCCTATACAAGAAACTATTTTAAACACCAGTTAAGGAGGGTTTTTAAACTCTGAGTAAGTGAACACCTGAGAAACTCCTCTGGAACATCCTCTGGAAAGAGCAGACCAAGTGAGTACTCAGAACTGGCAAAGTTGACTTAAACTCATAGAGTAAGAATAACTACTGACAATCTGAGTGCTTCTAGTGAGGTGAGAGAAAACAGTGTTGGAAGCAAATATAGCCTAAGAAGATTTCTTTTATTTAATAAAGAAAAAGGCTAATTAATGATGAATTTAAACTCATATATCATATTTTATGGGATTTATTGCTCATTGGACAAATAGAATCTATGCAAAGAGATGAAACACAAAAAATTTAGAATTGTAAATTTATAATAATAATAATTTATTTGTCAAGGATCATATATAAACATAGTCAATTAACACAATACTTATTAAATACAGGAATTAAGCTGACATAAATGTCAATGTTATAATACAATTTTTTAAGTAAATAGGATATAAGCTTCTTTTTAAAAGATATATCAGTTGTCACATTTTTCAGATACACAGGAAGTTTGTTGTAACAGATAAGCCTCATGTATTGAGGCCCCATGCAAGCAAAGGGGACATGCAAATTAGTAGCATGACGAGTGCTATGGTTATGTATTTCAGCATTAGTCCTGTAATGCTTGAGGTTGGTTCTGGCATATGTTATGGTGGAAAGGAGGTAGATGCATGGAAGAGGTAGAATTTAAGGAACTTGAAGATAGGAAGACTGGGGGCAAGTCAAGCCTGGTATTCAGTAACATCCTTATGAGCTTTTTTTGAAGTTTAAAAACTTTTATAGCTTGAGGGGAGGATCCCCAAAACATAACACTGTACATAATAGCGTTATTTAATTCTTAAATAGAATACTAACAATGATTTTATTCAAAATGCTTTAGGGTTACATAAATTTTGATGACGAAGAGTCCTGATAAAGGAATCGGGAAAAGATTAGTAATCTTTGGTGTGGAGTGTATTGCTGTGAGGGTGTGGACCTTGAGAAAAGAGGATATCAAAAGATTAGTGGGTTTTGAGATGTGGAAATGGTGCGGAATGGGAAAGGAAGCTGGGTTGATAGAAAATAAAATGAGGATGTGCTGGAGATGGTTGGTGAAAAGAGTCTTTTAATGGTTTTAATGAAAGTGATAAAGCATTGACAGAGGAAATGAGTGGGTCAGATATCTGTCTCCAGAAAAAAATTGATAGAGGGAAGAATCTCTCTTCTCTCTAATCCGTTTTTTTTATGTTGGCAAGACCATTCCATCTTTCACTTATCATTATGAAAACTATTATCCTATGTCTCATGGTAAGAATTTAAACATTTCTTCTAGGCCTCTCGTTTATAGAGCTAAAATGATCCAATAATTTTGAGAATTCTCGCAGTTTTCGGGATCAAGTTGTAAATTATTAGGCTGTGGCATATAGGTGCCTACATGAAAGAACATGTACTTGTTAAGAACTTAATGATCTGAGAAGATAAAATTAAAATTAGCGGATTTAAAGGTGGAAACTATTAAAGCCGATTGAAATGAATGAATTTGATTCTCCTTAAGTAGATTATGAATAATTTTACATTGCAGTTAAGAAATGTCATTTTAGAAATTTAGCAGAAATGAAACAAAAGGAAACGTTTTATGTAAGAGGTTTTTAAAAAGTTTATTTTCGTGTAATAATTAATAATACGTGCATGAATGACTTTTGATTTTAAAAACATTTCCTAATAAATAATTCATTAATATATAAATCTTTTTGAATTTCAAGTGAATAATTGAAGTGACATCGATTTTGAAAAAATCGTAGTTTCAACGGTTTTTGTAAACAAGTTCGGTTTAATTTGGAAATAGCTAATAATTTTTCTGTAAATTAATCATTTAGACCGAAAATATCACATACAAGAGTCATTAAGGGTTTGATAGGAATTCCACATTATTGATACATTGACTCATTCGGCGTTTGTGTATGAAATATATCACTCAAAGATTATTTTCCAAATCGTATAACTCTGCGGTATTCATACTAGCATTCAAAATGATTACAGTATTTTGGTATATACCAACCAATATATTTGTAAGGTTATGAATGAAATGTTATTCTTGATTTATTCAACAATCTTTTAATATATACCTGCTGATTTAATGTGCTTTCTTAATTTTCTTATGATCTTGAAGGGTATACCTTTGGCCATTAACTAGTACATCAAGAAATGACTGGAGATAAATCATCTATCATTTTATATGAAAACAATCCTCAATAAATAAAAATCTCAAAATGGATTCGTGTAAGTAATAGGAATTGCAGAAGGATATTTAAATTATGCGGGAAAATTACCAAAGACTGATTCATGAATTACTGTAGTGAGCCTTAGGATTTGTTATGAAAATAGCAAATTAGTTACTAATAAATTATTTTACCTAATTTATCAGAAAATGAAATTATATAATCACTCTTCAGGGAAAGGAATTAATTTGGGCGCACATAATTTGACAGGAGAATACTTTTTGTTACAGGAAAAAGAGTGCATTGAAGTTTCGATATCTTAAAAATGTATTAAAAAAGCAAAGGAAAGAAATATTTTGGGTAAGTATCCCTTATTTTTACATATATACTGTCAATTTTAAGTCTAATCCAGGTCTTGAGAAAACTTCTACCTACAATTTATGTGGATGTATAATCTAGAGTTCGTTGAGGATAGAAAATAAACTTTTTGATGTTGATTACTTGTTATTGTAAATTTTACTAATTTTATCCCTTATCTATCTCCTATTTAGTATATGTTCTAAGTTTAAGAAGTTTTATTGCATAACATCAGTATGACTGTGTTTTATTTCTGATTTAGTTTAATTTTTACTTATGAATCAAAGACTATGGTCTGTCATCAATTGTGATATGTTTTTGATACCTATCCGTCTAGGGATATGGTTCTAAACAGTTCTTGATTTTCTTGAAAAATAAATGTTATATGTCTGTAGAGGCAATTTGAGTTTACTTTATTTAATATTGTATGTCTTATTTAAAGTTCCACTCTCTGAATGCACCATTAATGAATATACTTTGGGAATATCAGAATAATAATTCTAAAATGAGCTTGATATTTATTCTAGATCCTCATGACTGATTATAATAATTTCAAATGATAGTTAGTCTCAATTGTGATAAGTTTTATAATTTTTCCAGAAGTAGGAGAAGCTATTCTCATATCTATCTATCTTTGAAATAGTTAGATGCTCTCATCCTGTAAAACAGCATTTCCTCTATTGTGTTCTGTAGAACATCAAGGTTCACCAATGGTCAAATAAAGACTCAGCAAGAATACAAAGATAGTAACTTGAAACTGTCTAGAGAGAGTGAAAAGATAAACTAAATCCCTCAAAAAAGTGATCCGGTAATATTAAATGGAATAACTTTGACAAAGTATCTTTTGAGTTGTAAGGATCCTATGATAAAATTAAATTTCAGGGAGGGAAAATTTTCATAAGTCCACAAGGAAATTCTTGGAAAACGCAGGATTTTTTAAAAATTACTTTTCGGTTAAATGTCTACTTTAGGGATAATTTGGTGTGAGTGGAATTGAATTTTTACTGTGATTTATTGAGTTTCATATGGTGAAGTTCATCTAGGGAGGGGAAATAATATTCTGAGCCTTGCTGTAGGAGGAAAAGAGGCCTTGTGGCAGAAAAGCTGTTTTAGTAGCTGCCAGAATTCAATCAAATGTTGCTATGCATTTAGTAAACTGAAAAGAAATCTATTCTTGATTTTAAAATCGATGCAAAACAGAAGTAGGTTTCTGGTTGCACAAATTATATGAGACACTGTGAATTGTTGAATGACATTTGATAAAATCATGCCTAAAAAAATACACATTCTCATTCCTATGATGACAACAAAAATATCTAATAGTGGTATATTATTATAGTAGTTAGTAGTTACTTTAAAAGTACTCTGACAGCTAAGGTCATTTCCCTGTATGAATTGAACCTGGGACTACTTTCATGGGAGTCGAACACATTGCCCACTTGGCTCCCCATAGGCCCATCTTCTTATAATACAGGTATTGACTTATTAGGAATGTGTGATGAAAAGGTCTCTTTAGCCTCTTTGCTGCAAAATATGCAATGCTTAACTTTTATATGTCAATCCAGCTTCTTCATCGATCATGGATTGGCAATTAACCGCAAAGATTACTCTTTTGCTTTCCACTTCATTTCTAAATAGGATTTCAATGATTCAGTTTATGATTTTCTCATATGCAGTCTTGGTCCTCACCTAAATCTCTTTCCCTCAGTACTCTGGATTTTAAATGTTCCTCCTATAACATAATGAGTTAATATCTACATTAAAAGGCGTTGTTCATTTGAAGAGTCATGCCATTGCTTATCTTATTAATCCATTATATCTTCAACCTTACATCTCTATTAAAATTGTTATACCTTAGCCATTCTCAACCATCTCTTTTCCTCTCCCTCTTAGTTCAGCTCTTGCTGATATATGATGCAATATTTCAAATACAAGAAACCAGATCCTTTTCTTTGTCATTTCTTTAACAATCATCAGCTTATATTTGCTCTATTTCCATTTGATTTGCTTTTATACGATTCAGCCTTTGCTTGTCAAGTTTTAACCATATCTCTTTGTCTATCTTTAGTGGTTTTGTTCCCAAGATAGGTGAACTCTTCTATTTCTTTTAATTATTCTATTTCTCTCAGTGTACTTACATGCTTGGTATTTTATTCATATTTGTAATCAGGCTATAATTTCATTTTCTTATAATTAACTTTAAATGGTATCATTTACTTGCTCTCTCTGTCATCCTTTGCCCTCATGTAGTTAGATTAAAATTAATTTTCATCAGTTACAGCAATACCAACTGGAAATTCAATCTGATCAATTCTTTCTCCATGTATTATAAATTCTTTATTTATTGAAAATTTTCTGTACAACCAGTAAATTTGTTATTAACCAGCTCAGGAGAAAGACTACAACCTTGCTCAACTCATTTTTGTACATCCATACATTTGTACTGTCTTTTGTTATCACAACATTTATCATATGTCTCATTCAATGAAGTAAACATTCTTTGCATTTTTAATGAAATAAGATCCTTCTCCAATGAAAATCTCTTTGAGTATTTTGAGCATCATTTCCCTTTTGGCTTCATGAACACTCTTTCTACATTCAGAAATTCCTCTCCATTTTTATTACCCATTCAGTCATTGGTCTTGATTACAGAATTATCTTGATCTCATTCCTCTTCCTGAATCTGAATTGCTCTTTTGTGATTCAGTATTTCTATTTTTTTTCTATCTTTATGTGCATGGTTTATGTCCTACAAGATATTCCAGGGATTCATCAAATTCTCCAAATAGGTATTCTTTTAGAGGTGTTGTGCAATATTCAATATGTAAGAAACTAGAACCTCCACCATCTACTCCTTGATAGTGTAGGGCTTAAAATACTAGCCTAGTGATGCTGGGGTCACAGGTTTGAATCCTGCCAAAGGGATAGATGTTTATGTATATCTTGTGCAGGTTAAATATAAGATTGGACTTGGAAGTTCAAAATCAAAATTTGATCTAATAAAGATGGTTATTATTATTCTGCACTCTTTGGTCTAAGTTCATTGTTTCCTTTTTTAATCATTCTGATTGGTAGATATTTTTAACTTCTATGTTTGATCATTTTCAAGTAATGTGGTCCACTCTATTTATGCTTTTTTCTATTACCCTTAACTGCTTACTGTCTTTATCATTTAAAATATCTGCTAGATAGCTACTATAAGTATTAGCCTCTACCATCTGGTTGGAAACGATTTCTTCATCTTATGGACTGGAAAAACACCAGATCTTTTCTTAACCAAAAATTGTTATTCCCACAAAACCTAACCAATGTACCAGTTCTTTCAGTACTATTTTTATAGCCTACTTTCACCGTTTACATTTTATTTTGCATACGACAGTTCATACTTTCTTTCTACTTCTTCATTTTCATAATTAGATGCTGTGTCTACAATTGCTGTAATCCCAACTTAAAAAAATAACTTTCAGTTGCTATTTGGCCAACATAATTATTTTATTTGCTTGCGCACATTCTTTTGCTCTTATAATACCTTCATAGCAATTGTTATGCCTGTAAAACCTGGTCTGTTTTATATGTAATTTTGAACTGTCCATCATTTAGTAAACTCTGCTTCAGAAGTTGCCTTTATTTTGCCATCTTACTTCTTATTGGATCAGCACATCCACCCTCTTCTTTTTAATTTTTAATTTAATTTTCTTCAGTATTTTATCTTTTAAAATGCGTAAAATTCTAAGCTGTAATTTTTAGTACCCTTTAGTATTTTTCTCTTTAGAGGTTGTTCAACATATTGAGGGTTTTTAATTGGCTCACCAATCTTCTTGAAGTTTGGTAAATAAATTTTGATATCAGAAACTGGTATCTTTAGATAATAAAGGGTAAAGCATATAAAAGCTTTATACAATCATTTGTCAAAATCAATTTGTTTCTTAA
Source organism: Pachydiplax longipennis (assembly GCA_036926295.1). NCBI lineage: Eukaryota > Metazoa > Arthropoda > Insecta > Odonata > Libellulidae > Pachydiplax > Pachydiplax longipennis. The sequence continues at coordinate 35,672,386 of JAVFKF010000009.1, read as the reverse complement.
CATAAATAACTTTGTGTGATGAATATCTTTTTACTATGTTAGTGTAAATGGTTTCAGTTATATAATTAAGTATATGCCAATATGTATATGCTTTTTGGCAGGATTAATCTGCAGAAGGTAGTAATGCAAAACACAAGATACTTGCAAGAGAGAGTCTAATTGAACTCCTTAAGTGTGTCTACATACCTAACCATCATAGGATGCTGTGGCAACTTAAGATTGTTAATTCAAAAATAAATTAAAAACTGTATGATACAAAATTAATGGTATTCACATGTGTTCATGGCATTCAGAAAATAACTAACAATAAGTATGAAATGCTTGAGTTTGAAAAAAGTTTAAACATTTTCTTCCTTCTATGTGATTGGCTAAGAAAAATATAGTACACAGTAATGTGGTTAATGTTCCACATGTCTGATGTGGCTCCTTATTCAAAAAGATTAGACAACCCTGCTTTAGACCATTTACCAAGAGATCCAATTGCAGGCCTAAATTACATCTTCAGAAATATTTCACTGAATAGTTGTTTGTTTAACAGTGTATTGAAAATATCTTTCAGTTGCCTTCCCCATCCTTTGACCCAGGTATTTCAATATTTCCAAGTTCCCATTGGGGTTCCCTTTGGAGGAAGCACAAGGAGGCCATAATACAATTCTCATATGTCCTCCTAGTAAAAGCAGGAATCGATTTACCACTAGGTGCTCTAGGTGTGAGTTGAGGGCTTCACAGTTAAGGGTCCCAAAAGGAGACATTTTGTCACTTTTATATTGAATAATCTCTTGATAGGATCTCAAATGGTTCTTGCACCTAGGGCCTCTTATTGATAAAATTTGCTCTTAAGTAAAAGATTTATCTATGAAGGGATGTGTTCCTTATAGAATTCATATGTGGAGACTGAGAATATATATTGAGAATAGGTTGTTGTATAAGGGTAATAAATTACAATTTGTAATTTAATTATGCTTCTCTCTCAATTATCATTGAAAGTAAAATCAATAGTAACAGCCATAACTTTGAGGTTTTCCATTACTGGACAAATGAAACACGTCATATTAAATTCCACCACTTTAATACACCACCACACATGACCGGATTCAACTAATAATAGTCATCAATGAGGTAAGGAAAGCAGAAAGACATGGGCATATAAACAGAAGACCTTACTTTTGGAGGGGGTAATGGTACCAAGGAGGAGTTAGGAACAGGGGGGGGGGTTAGAGGGGAGGTAGAAGGCTGACTGATCTCAGAAGAGAAGAAGTGGAAAATAGATGTATATTTGTAAGTTGAAAATTATTTTGCTTGTGTTGTAACAATTCCATCTGTTCCAAAATATTTAATTTGGGGCCTTTATGTTGAATATGCAAGAACTGTGATTACTAGCTGAAACCAGTCGTGTGTGGTATTAAAGTGGTGGAATTTAATATGAAGTGTTTCATATGTCCAGTATAATTGAGAATATATTTAAAGCTACTTTGACATCAAAGAAGACTTATGTAACAGATCTCAGCTAATGAATAATTGAAGTTGATTGTTGAAGATAAGCATAACTGAAGTAATTCAAAGGGTCATTATACGAGGCTTTTGAGATGTCAGTTTGACAAAATCAAAAAAATAGAAAGGAAAATATGAAGAGTTGGAGGTGGTGGGATACTAAAGGGGAAAAATGGTTGTAGAAGATACTATCTGATATCCTTTCAACCTTCATATGTGAAGAATTGCTAAGAAAAGTGATAGGGAGGATGTTAGGAAGATAATAGTAAGAAAGATGAATAAAATTAGATGGAAGGTGATGTTAAAAAGGTCTAATTATTGGAAACAAAGGGAAATATATTTACGGAATTTTAGGGAGTGTGAAACGTCTAGATGCATAAAACTTATTAATGACTGATTTATTTTAATATTAGATTAACTAGTTGCCCTGAGCAAAGATTTCACTCAGCTAAATCAAAAGTAATTGATTTAAACGAGAAGGTGTGTTTGTGTATTCCTCTGTAGTGATTGAAGTGTTTGTTGAAATGTATCTGGGCAAGAAAATAGAGTATCAGTGTTATTTTTGATATAACTCTCTTTTATCGATTTATATCATCATCTACACATATGAAACGAAACTCAATGGGCAAATTCAAATACAGTATTAACTCAATTTTTTTACCAAAGGGTTCAATTTTCATTTGTTGGTGTATATTTAGCAGGAAGCAGGAAACTCTCTCTTTAAATGTTGCATCGTTTACATGTTTCATGGAGTGTGAAGGGGGACGATTTTCACCGAATACTTGGTTAGAAATAATATATAAAAATTTTGAAATTCCTTTATACTTATTGCACTATTAAATTATTGCAGCAGAGTCTATTGAAGAATGTTTCAAGGTCTGCCTGATCAATACAAGTTCAAGTGGAGAACAGTCATCTTCTAGGATGTTTACAACTTACCAATTACCTACTGTTAGGTAAGTCAATTTTGTTATTGATGTGTAAATCACAACAATTACGACTTATAAATTATTAAAGTAACATAAATTCGTAATCGCGATAATGTCTCCACTTCCAAGAATGTTGTGAGACCCTGAGGAAACGTTAGCTAAACTCGTTGTTCGAATTTTAAAGAATGCTTCACTGTATTCCTTTGATCATACCCATTTGGGCGGATCCCAAGATATGTGCTGAAGAACGAATCCTGTTAGCCATGTCCATTTATCGCGATTATATTGATTAAAATTTGCTTTGATTTCGTCCATAAAGTCTTTTGAAGGATATGTTGCGGTCAATAGTAACACCTAAATGAACTGGATTTTGGCAGTGATTAAATATCGAAGTTTCCATCTGTTTCTTTTTTTTTTTTTTTTTTTTTTTTACGACTTGCTTGCGTGTCAAAAACGAGGAGGCTAGTCTCGAGTTTATGCTGGAATAGGTCTCAGCTGGTTTGCTTTATAGTTCTCGTCCGCTCATAAAATATAATCTCTAATGAGCGAATGTAATAATATATTCCTTTCACTGAGTTAAAAATTCTTTACAAGTTTTTCTGTAATAAAAAAGTTGTTGGAGAATTCAACCAACCATCTACTGGCATGTGCTCGTATCTAAGCGTGCGTTTATAAATGTTTTCATATGTTATTTTTGCGTATTGCTTCTAGTAGTAGTAGTATTGTGAAAAGTGCTTCGACAGCTGAGGTCATTTCGTACGTGGGCTCCCACCGGGAATCGAACCCGGGACCGCTTTCATTGAAGTCGAACGCGCTGCCCACACGACTATCCGGGAACCCTGTATTGCTTCTAATTATTTATTTTTGGATGTGGTCCGATAGTCGGAAAATGATCTCTCGATAGGTTGGATTGACTTTCACCACAGTCTTCAGCAATAAACCAACCTGGGACTTCAATGGTATTGTCCTAGCTTGCCAATCTTTACGCCCACAAATACTGAACCTGTAAGAAAAGTTCGGTATATTTACCCTCATCAGGTTGCCCGAATCAGAAATTGTTCAAAAATAGATCGCGGTGGAAAAAAATTGTTACCGAAGTTTCGTGGATCTATATCTCAATATGCAAGAACATTGTTTTTCCTTCACCTATATCTTTCCTACGAGGGGAGTTTTTCGAGATTTAGCAATTTTCATTATCGTTAGTTCTATCGTTCTTACTCTGCCCTTTCCAATGCTTATAAGAGAATGAGTCTCACTTGAACTGGAAGTTTATTTCTCTGTAATTTTCCCGGTTTACATGGATTTATAATACGCACTGTCGAAAAATATGCAGGCTTGAAAAACGGAGAAAAAACCGAAAGGAAATAATGAGATGCTGGACTTCGCGGAACGGCACGACAAAGTTACGGAAAGAAAAATGAAGTATGTTAAGCTATTTACGGTAATGGCACCCTTTAAATGATCGGATTTCCCTTTCAAAAGAAAAGTTGCTGCTGTTTTTTGCTGAATATGTGCTATGTGATTATGAACCTAATAGGTATCTAAAGCCATTTCTGACCAAATTAAAATTTGATCGCGGCTCCGTTTATTGTTTTTAAGTTCTTAGCTCGGATTTTATGTTGATGAGAGACTTCATTTACCAAAGCTTGATTCTCAAATTCTCGGTTGTTTGTTTGTTGTTGTTAGGTTTGTATCCCAGAAGCTAAGACCCTAGCTGCTTCGATACACAAACTTGATTTAGCCTCATCCGCGGTGGCTTTCCCAATTTTACTTAAGATCCAATGGAATATAAAAATACGCCAAATAAGGAAATTCACCGTTGTGTAGCAGTCCTAGTTGTGCTTAGAATGCGAACGTGAACTGTGATATTTGACCTGAAGTTTACGATATTGAGGCTTGAAAAATGAAGCAATATCGCTCCAAAGTTGCATTTTGTGGTTTATTCTGAATCATTACCAGTGAACCTTTTTGCATACATTGGTAAGAAAGTACTCAGTAAAAAAAGTAAAAAAGTACCCTCAGTACTTAAAGATTATTTTCCTGGGCCTCGTTTAGTTAGTGTGGAAACATAAACATTTAAAAATTGGTCACTCCAAAAATGAATTTACTGTTTATCACCGTAATTTACTTTATCTAATCTGAGTTTCATTTGAATTCTCAATGATATTTACAAAAATATAAGGGTAATAAGTAAACTATTTAATTAATTTAGACCAACAGTTCAAGTTTGTGCCTTCCGTTCTTCATCACTGACCTGTGATAATTGCTGACAGTAATAGAATTCAGAATAAATAACAGAAAGGTTTTCCCTATTTAACACTTGTTTAAGAAGAGTGTATTTCAATTAGCATTTAGACTCACTGAAAATAATATAATACTTTTCCGTTGTATACCAACTCTATACGGCTAGAAACTTACCGAATTGAGTTAGGGTGTGATAATTCATTTGGAGTCGTCGTTTATGTGTCGCACTACATCTTTAAAGATTTTCCCAATGGAATTGGACAATTGGCTTCCACCGACTGGCCGCAAATAAGCTTCTCGAACATGGTCTGCGATTTTAAATATAAATACAATGTTTGCAGACTAAAATTTATTCAATAGTTTATCAGTTTTACGAAAATTACGTGAAGTGTCTTAGAGAATATGATAAAAGGTATTGACTATAAAGCTACCAAAAATTCGATACAATTTGAAAATGTTTGGCCTGTTGTCCTAATCCCCAGTATCTGAGCCTGTTACATTATCTTTCTTACTGACTGACACCGACGACTCGATAAAGAAAACAGGAAAACGTATTATAAAATCAACGATAGATAGTCACAGAACGAAGCGCTTTAAATGTTCAGTTTCCTTTAGGTTTTGTATTAGTAATTTCTTAACAAACCTGGAGAGATACCTCACATATTTATATATTATGTCAAATTATATATTTTATATTATTTTGCCTGATTGTTCTTGTTATGGATTCCCTAAGCACATTCGGTCTACAAAACTCCATTAATGTTATTCTTTGAAGTCACATTTGGATCCCAAAGGTTAGAAATAATATAGAGCATATCGACTGGTATTTTGTACAGGAGAATGAAGGACGTAATAACCATTGCAGTTAACGTATACTTATCTTAGATATAAACAATAAGAAGATAATAACGTACAGCGGCTGCGTTTCAGTGAATACGAAAGATTAGCGGAGAGAGTTTTCATATGCTATAAAAGAGTAGATTTTGATGAGAGATTTAGTAAACTGCCAAATTTTCTGTAGAATACTCCGATGCAGTATGTATGTGAACATGAATTCACATTCACATTAGTGTGGATTTTGGGTGATATTTGGTCAACAAAAAACGGTGTATGTTTTAATTATTTGTATGTATGTATGTGTGTATATATCTAATGTTCGGCTCGCTACATCTGATGGAATATAAATTCTTTCTGATAGAGAAAGCAATAATTACACGGCTCCTCAGAGTGCAGACCAAGTGATCTTGATGTCATTCTGTAGATGACTGTAAGTTTCAATCTAATTTAGGATATGCACAAAAGGACATATCGGTTTATTTGACTTTACAGAGGGTAGGGAAAAAATATAACGAATACTTAGAACTGTATGGTTGTTGCCATGTAAAATAATTTTAGGGATAAAAACGAAAAAGTCTGACGTTTGCCATTCCCTCTTATCGTTCCCATTTCCTAAGCGTGGGCTCTTTGCGCATTGCTTGAAATCCAGTCTAATTCCTCCTAATTATGATCGCAATGGCAAATAAAATGTAAGTGGAAGAGTCAATACCTGCGTCAGGATTGACCTTAAAAGTCTTTGACAGTTGAGATATTGCTATATATTTTATTAACAATCAAAAGGCTCAAGTTCTATGTACAAGCATTGTCTTTCTCTTAAGAGTCCAATATCCAGGATGATTATGGTGTAGACAAACCATGCTGTTCGTAAGATTTGATATTTATAATGCATAGAAGTAAGTGAATTTTCCAAACTAATTCGTTGGAAGTCTATACCTTGCATTTTCATGTTCAATCTTGGGAGAGCTTCGTTGATCAGATGAGAAAGACTGGAAATTTGTTTTCATCGACATTTTCATATCGCGAAGAATCATAGTTTAGCTTTTGATGCCTGATAATATTCCAGGAGCCATCAACAAATCTTGATTAGTGCTTCGATTTTCTTCGAAATCTCTTTCCTCATAAATGGCAATATTTTTTCATGTAAAATTTTCTTGTGTTTGGCATTTATTGGTATATTTTCCAACTGGTTTATTGAATTCATTGGTAGGTCACTGACATCACTCTGAGTAGCCTCTGGTGCTTTCATTCGAACTTATTTCATGCGGATTCAGGGAGTGAGCTCGTCGCTGTCCGTTTACCGATTTTCATTTCTCATTTTTGTCCCATATACGAAATTTACCGCCCTGAGAAAATGATGGACATAACTCTTATTTGCGCGTTGTTTACTGTTCGCATCGTGGCGTATTTTCTGAATGTAGGCTATGCTCGTATACATGGACAATTCGCCAGTATTTATGACCGCTGTCTATTATTGTGCTAGGAACATCCATTGCAGAGGTTTTTCCCTTAGAAAGCTCAAAATGATGCAAACAGTCGGCATTCGAGCCCACATATCCTTCGTTTTCTTTTTCTTTCGACTCAATGTGAAATAAACTACGCGCATGAGGAAACTATGCTGCGTGATTTCAGTTTAAATGCCTTATTAAACTTCCGCGCATCGTTTATAAATCAGAAATAAATTATTAGTTTACAAATCAGCATCTTAGATTCTTATTCAAGTTATCATCTTTGAAGGATAGTGAAAATTCAGTCACAGAATAATGTCAAAATCACTAATAGAACAAAAATCACTTTCAGCGAAAAGGAAAAGTGAGATTTTTTATATGTTTGGCGAGAGAAACGTGATATAAAGTCGTCATTTCATTCATAATTTTTAACAGACCGTATTATACAATTATAACCATTTTCTTCAATAGATTAAAGACACAAGAATTTTTTGTTCTTTTTAATGACCATCATAAGTGTTTTAGAGCACTTGAACTTACCGAAGGTAGGCCCTAAAATTCCATTCTTAATGCCCATTCTTTTATTTTTTAATAAATTATCCCACACTTCGTAATGATCCAACATCTTTTATCTTTTACCTCCGTTTTCCCCTTGGAGTTTGCCTTCAGGTGTTTCTTTTAACAATCCCCTTCCTCTCAATATTCGACCAAACATTTCTTATGCCGTTGCTATATTAATTTAAATAAATCCTCTCGTCTTCTCTATATTTACCCCTTCTATGTTTTTTTTACCATTCATCCAACTGTTTTCCACTATAATTCATTCCCAAATCTCGAAAGTCTCCAACTCTGAGGGTTCGTTTCACATTCATTCAGCTCTTTATACTAAGGATTTCACCAAAGCCTTCCTGATCTACCTTATCTACCTTAATCATCATAATTTATTTTCGCTTCATTAAACCGTCCTTGGTTACTGTTTTTCAACGGCTGAACACATCTGTGCACCTTCCACCCTAACCAAGTGGGGAAGCATTCTTTTTTTTGGTATGAAAGCTGCATATGGATCTACGTTGATCCGCCTGTTATAGTTTTTCCTGATCAACCCGGATCGTTAATTTGATTTTCTTTGCTTTAGTTGATGTCAGAACTTTAGTTTCTGACGTTTCTTTTACGTCATACGGATGACATGACCGCGAAAACAACTCATACTCGATCATCATTCAGACAAGATCGTGGTAGTATCCAGGAAGGTAACCTTAGAGAGTGAAAAATACTCGAATGCATTTCTTTCCAGGTATTGGAACGGCATCATATCGCGCCATAGATTTTTTTATTTTCCTTTATAATTGATGAATGCCTACATCTAACGCTATTCTTCATGCGGTTAGCTTTGACTGTCCTGTTCTGTTAACTCTTCGAAAAACCTTATCTTTATCCATTATTTTCGAAATGTTAAAAAGTAAAGTAAATTAATTGTGAATTAATAAATGAAGTTTTATCGTTTTATGTATATACGACGAAATGATGTTACATTTCGACGAAGGATAGAGGGACGATTAGTAATGACGAAAGCTGAACATTAACAGAACTAATGACTTGAAGTGAAGTAGGGAATAAGTATATATGATGAACAAGTTGTTGAGCGACTATTTTTCATGTTAAATACGTGTTATTAATATTTTACTCGTATTTTTGTGATGTATTTTTGTTACCTTATTGATATTTTAGTCTTGATGATGTAATTTTGTGACCCTCATTGTACGACCGCAAACTCTGCCACCTGGTTTACACCTACCTGCCTATTTATTCTAATAATAATAAACACGCCGAAAGGCGGCTTGCAGGGTATTCATGTAGATATAGATGTAGCTTAGTAGTCTGCATAGAGGAATAAAGAAGATCAAGTGATAATGAGTGAAATGCTAACTTTGGACTTACGCTTGCTGGGATACCATCAAGAATAGAACTTACTCCAATACCATCAAAAGTCGTGCAAAGCCTAAATACAATTCATCTTTCAGAGAGACATCATCAGGAGTTTAATCGACAGCTTAAACCAGGCATGACTGTCCCTGTTGTAGAATTATCCAGGCAAAACATTCCTGACAATGTATCCCTGTGAGATAAAAATATTTAGTTTTACAGACTTTTGATAGTATTGGAGTAAGTTTGCTTCTTGTTGATTTACTCGCCAACATTTTTTCCTTTTCATATTTATTGCTCGGGTGTAGTATGCTTCTATTTTATAGCTATTGTTTACCATGTATTGTTAGCCTAAACCATGTATCCGGACTCGGCAATTTACTTCCAACAGCCTTCTATGATTCCATTTTAGAACACATTCAATTAGAACGGTTAAAAGGGAAAATTTAGTCCCTGAATGAAGTATCAACTCAGGGACCTTTGTGATCGTTCAGAGAGCGGCGCATTGAAAAGGGAAGTTGAAGTGAAACTCATTGACATAGGAAGTTCAACTTTCAGCCTCTATTTTTCAAAGCCCCGACTTCCCTCGACTGTGGGCTTGTTTTCGGTGCTACGTCATTGTTTTATTTTCTCATCTCACTTTTCTCAGCAACCTTTTGTAGGGTGGGGTCGAGGGAATGCCTTCCATCCAACGCCTGACGCAACCGTGATCGCGCTGCTGCTCGAGCACAATCGACACCGGAAGCCCGCAATCAAATCGACTTCCGGCGCCTACTCTACCTAATCGCTTCCCCCCCCACTCCCCTCCCGCGTTCGCCATTTAATTTTACGGCACGACGCCCTATTCCATTTCGATTTTGCGTCTTTTGTGCACCTTTGGGAATAGGTGCGCCTAGGCTCGTGAAAGAGGGGATTCGAGGGCGTGTACCCGTTCATGTGACGCTGGTCTGTGCGTGGGAACGGTAGAATTAGAGTTTCCTACTCTCCCGGATTCGACGGGAGACTACCGGAATTGGACAATGGTTTTCAAAGTCTCCCGCCTCCCGGAGTGAGGCTATCTTCTGCTTTTACTCGACTATAGACCCGTCTATATTTTACCAATTTACCGACTTTCGTAACTTTTCGCAGTCTTTACTTTAATGGTAATCTCACTTTATAGTATTTCTTTTGCACAAACTGATAATATTCCGTCTTTGTCTCGAAATATCCTAGAAATTTCTTGGGGTAATGACGATACAGCTTTTTTATATGTTTATGCGAAAATCGCGCGATACTTAATCTAAATTGTATCTCTGGTAAAAGCTGATACGATTGTGTCCAAATGTCTCATTTATGCCATTCATTAACGATTAATGCATAAATCAAAATAAAATTGATTAGTTCAAGCGTAACCTTGTGGAATTTGACGCACATGATGGAGAAGTAATGAAATCTTAGTACAATTCCACGAGAGATTTCATTACTTCTCCATCATGATTAGAACATAGCGATGTTTAGACAGTCTACCGGAATCCCCCGGAATTTACTTTTTTTGGCATTGAAAACTCCCGAAATCTACTCTCCGAGAGTTAGCAACCTTAGGAATAAACCTCTGGGCTAAATTTCTCACAGAGCCGTGTAAAATTTGGTGCACGGGTACCTGGAATTAATTAGGTTCCTCAATTTCATTACCGGCCGTTTTCATTCGATTGGCTGTCTTTCTTGATAAAGAGCTGATAGCTTACTAATGTCAAAATAGGTCACTACTAGCTATTCTGCAACCACATCTAGATGAATGGAATATTTTTCATTCGTCTTTTGATACAGGATAGAGAAAAAGGATCTTTTATTCAACTTTATCTCAGTCCCTTTGGTGCTTGATGATATAAAAGTTACTGAGGTATTAGGGATGCTACTTACATACTGCTAGCTAAATTGATTTGTATTAGATCAATCATTGCAGTCTTAGTTATATGAATGCAGTAAACCCAATTTTCCAAAAGGTGAATAAGTCTCCTCAATTCAGACAACGTAGTAAGAGATGCATGTATTATTCGTACCTCCTTCTCGCTATGATCGTCCTTATACAATACAATTCTTAAAAACATGTTTTTATAATGGTTAGTTCATACTCCCACGTCTAGTAAAGTCCATGGCGCCTCACCCTTATGTGAGGGATTTGGACTAAGCCAGCGATATTCAGCGTGGGTGACACGTGGTCAGCGCATCGACTCCCACAACGCCGTAATTGGCTTTTTCTAAACCTGGATACTCCCACCTCTATGATATTTAAATTATTATCTGAGAGTTGGTGTTAGGAAGAGAAACATTATCTCTTACGATTTCAAAATAAACAAAGTAATTTAAAAGTTCTGAAATTCTTAGGTATATTTACGAAATTTAGTATTATTAATATTTGCTTTCTGATAGGAATTCTTCTCTTATGGATATTTTCAAGTTATCCTGTAAGCGGGGCTCTTTTCAACTATATTTCGTCCCAAGCGAAGTCAAACAGACATAACGCAACATTGCTTTCTTCAGCGATACACTTGATGCACTCCTGTTATTTTACCGGCTCATTAGCGAAATTTGTGGGTTTTTAATGAAAGGAAGCTCCAATGAATTGAAGCAGTTTATTTTACTTGTACTCATCGAGGTTTTAATTATGTCTCGCCAGGGGCGAATCTAGGCTGTATTCAATAGGGAGGGGGGTGAACTTAACAAGAAGAGGATGAGGGATTTAAGACCTTATGAACTGGATGTGTAGTGATCGTGGAAAAATTCACAATCTGATTTTAGCTCAATCTCCTCTTCAGATTCTAGGCGGATTTTTTGTAGCACTACAGGTACAAGTCACCGGGAGGGGTGGGAGGGCTTTCTTTACATCTATATAAATATTCTGCTAGCCATCTTTCGGCGTGTGGCAGGGAGGGATTCCTGGATCCGCTAAGGATTCTTGCATGAATTCCAAGGGTTTTCATTATTTCATTGGATGTAACATTACTTTCATCGCTCCAATTTACGATTAATATGTTGGGAGAATACTGTAAATTCTTTGCTTCAACGTTGTGTAGCGAAAACTTCACTAACATGGAAACTCGTGGTAGACGTAATAATGGCTAGCTTAGTTTGAAATATTCCGCCATAATTTCGTACATACCCTTCGCACTTAAAAATCATTCGTGCTTCTGATCTAAAATTTCTTTCAAGCAACTTTTGCTACACACCTTTTGGTTTCTTAAACTATATCTCCTAGTATGAAGCTAAAAATTTAAATATCTTAAAAGAATGCATGGTATGATGCTATATACGAGAGTGGTCTGAACATTTTCCGACCCCAGATTTTTCAGAAAATTTTCAGAAAACATGTCGAGAAATGGCGAAATGTCAGAAACTTTTCAGACCACCCATGTACTATGTATCTTATATCCTTTTCTTAGATCATGTTGAAATCACTTGTAGTCCTTTTCTCTTCTATAGAATTAGCTTGAGAAACATTCGAGCTCATTGAAGCTACTTCGTCACGTAAAATATATAGGAGTTACTTTCTCTTTCATGTTTTTCAAATGGTTTATTTATATTTTTTTAATATTTTCGATATTATGAATGCGGAACAGTTAAGAGTGGAATAGAGTGGTTTTACACCTGGCATAAGGCAAATGCCAGGAACATAGCTCTAGTGTTGGATGATCGCCTTGTCATTTTGAATTATATTTTATAGTATTCTACCTTTCGGTAGGTTCATTTGCCCTCACATTCTCTATTTAATTCCTTCAGGTCAGAAAAGCAATGCCAAGAAAACGTCCGGCGTGATAATATGTAGAATGAGTATATGAGTGTTGGTAATACAGAATAAACGGTTAGTGTTAATTCTTCCCATAAAAGATACTGTCAGCATGAGAGAAATCCTATTTATCTCTTTAAAGTTACGCAAAAGTCCATGAAATAATCCTCAGCTGTTCCTTGCAAATTATTACCTTCGTAATTTAATGATTAGATTAATGCTCCTAAATTTTATCTTCATTTAATCACTACTCAAAATCGACTTCATTTCTTCCCTTTTGTGCCATTAAAGAGTAAAGCACAGTACAGTTGTAGAAGTGCCTTATATTGACGAAAATAAATCGGCATGGATTTTTTTAAAACCCTCTAAAAGCTTCAAATGTTAATGACCCTTATATTAAAGAAATTATAATGCAGTCCGTTCCGTGATTTTTAAAACTTACCTCTACCTTCTCACACTCGCCACGCATATTTTTTTAAGAATTTAATACTTCAGTTATTTCATTTATCGGTAAACTAATTTGAAATTTAAATATGCGGGGAAAAGAGGTTAAATCCTCGTGAAAAGCGTCATTCACCTTTAACGGTCCACCATCTTGGGGCAGTTCGTATCTTTATTTATATGTCTCTCCCGCTTCACGATCATTCGTTATATAACCGGAAAATCGCCCGAATGACCTCTGACTAACCTTTTCGAAGGAGCGGGTGGCAGTGCGTGACACAGAGGCCCTCTATTAATTTCACCCGTCTATTTTCCCGAAAATTACTAGACTTTGAAGGAAATTGACGCACGAAATCCCTTTAGTTATGCATTTTTTTCCCCAGAATTTGAATAAAGGAGCTCCGTCGGAGAGACAATCTCAGTTGTTTCCCGCGATTAAAAAACCTTTTTTCGAATTTCTTGTGACATTAGGTAGATCAAGACATTCTCTTAGTGCCCTAAGCCACGATCCTTCAAAAATAGAACGATTCTGGGTGAAAAGGGCAGCGCTGGGATGATAAAATTAAAACCGCAATGGACCTACTGCGGGATTGCAAATTAAGCGCGAATTTTCGAAACAGCGTGGTCTCATTATGTCGAAGCATATTTTCCAGGTGCAGATTAGCTCCTGAAAAGTTCAGTTAGGTGTCTGTGACTGGTATTTTCAATTTTACCTCGCAATCTTCCTTAAATTGTAAAAGGTATCAACTTTTGTGCTCAAAGAATTATTTTTCGCTTTTGCACGAATCAATTAAAATTAGATTGACACTAGTATCAGATGTAGTATTCATACTGCAACAGAAAAAATTTAAGCGAAGATAATATCACTTATTCACTTTGCCAGCTATTTATTGAATATAAATCAATTTTCAATCCAATTTCAATAATCATACAAATTATCAATTAGATTATTGATATTATGTTCTGTCATTGTATTGCATAGCTGTATTAAATGTCCAAATATTTATCGTATTGAGAATATCCCCTCCCGATAGGGCAAATAGGCAAATATTTCATAAAAAGCCGAACTTCATTCTCGTTTTATTGGAGATGGTCAGCTAAGGTTATCATTAAAATAATTGTTTGTAAGATCAACAGTCACCGTTTTAAACACACCAGGGTTCATCTTTAGAAATAGATGATAACGGGTTCATCTTTCGAGGAAGATAGTGATAGGTAAATCATAGATAATGTTGATTATAATTCGTTTTGTATATCATTAAGTGCATAACTCAGGAGAAATTGCTTTGCTTCAGTTGGATTTTTTGTCTTAAGCAGCGAACCATGTATAATCCACAATATACTGTTTTTGTTAGCATGAGTTTAACGACATCGCTTAAATGGAGAAACGTAGGTTACTCTTTCATCCGGAACTATAAGTTACAAGTCATTCACAAAGGTCGAGGTAAAGTGTGCTTTGTCAATAGTAGAAGCTGCTCCTAGCAGTCTTAGGTCGTTTTCATTTGTCAGTGCTTCAAGACGGTGAATTAGCAAAGCAGACTGAGTGTTACATCAGCTCATGCCAGAAGGCGTTTCATTACCCAAACGAAGACGCCGTGCGGTAATCAATAAGAGACTAACGAACTCCGCATGTGCCATGACTCGTTTTAACTTTCTACATGCACCCAGAGACAGGAAATGCTCTTGCGTTCTTTTTTTCCTTCCATAAGCTACATTATATGCTCGATCCATTAAATTCAGGGTAACAAAGACGATGATATTACCAATGACGTGAGCGAGAATACAATAGTAGTATTTAATATTGTAGAAGGCATTTGAGGGTGATCTAAGAAACGCAGAATGCCTCTGAATTTCCGGTGCTATTAGCATTACTCCTTGTTCCTCCAAGGTAAATACGTCATATTTCCATTATAAATATTTATCGAGATCTTATTTATGGTCTTCTTTTGGTTTAAAGATACGTTTTGCTTTGGAACTTGCATGACAGAGCGACTTAAGCTTGTTTTCCTTACTTTATCTCCTCAAATCATTTAACATTCATATCGTCCTTTACATTATCTGGGTGTACAACGCTTATACTTAAGATCCCGGAATAGATTCCTTAAAAGTTGCATTCGTAGTCCTTGTGGTTTGAGAATTCCTAGAAAAGTATACCTTTTGAAGATAGGAATACCATCTCTTCTGCAATAATACTCATAGAAGTTCCGCGGAAAATAAATATCAGTTTTCACGTTGGAGGTTTTCATGGATTTTTATCAGCTCCCGAGTCTTACCTCCTGATCTATAAATCTAGTGGAACTTGCAGAATGAAGGCTCTAAAGGATTAAAGACAGAATGATTTTCATATTGGATTATTCAAAATGATTCTTTTCAGTAAGATTTTATATTTATCAAATGAATATGCTTGATACAATTTTGGAAAAGAGAATCAAATAGGAGTATATGTATGTACCCTTCTGGAGTTTGAGCCCTCCAGCGATCAACGTATGCGGTTCTCATGCTGAGGATACGAGTTCGATCCCCAGAACGGGTAGTTTTCCATGCTGACTGCAGGGCGATAGAAGTCTTTAGAATTCGACTTTTTCCCCTACTAACCTTAAAGAAGATCAATGAAAAGGCATAATTAACTAAAAAATGACCAATTAGTTTGGAATAGAGGTGGATATCCTGTACCCTCCAGGTCACACATGGCCTTTTCCGGATTTAAGAGCCGTCATTTACTAGCGGTCACTAATTCCTTCAACATGTGCACGCGTTAAAATAATTTAGTTTTCCGTTCTAATTCATCACTACAGGCTAGAAAAGATATGAAAAATTTTACCTAGGTTGAGTTCACGATTAGATTTGTACAATTTCGATGCTATTTTTTATACAAACAGGTAGCAAGCAATAGTAGGCATATACATACATGCATGTGGTCATCGGATAAAAATTGGCTATCAACGTTTGGTCTAACATACGAGTACCTCATTCTAATCGTAAGGAAAATTACGATACAGGTATATAATACAAAGTTTTGATTCGATACTAGTGAAAGCTAAGATTTAAAGTATAGGAATTTGTTTTCTGTATTCTATGCTAGCTCACTGCAATGTAAGTGGAACTTAAGATGCTTTATCTTTTAATTTCCGAAGAAATAAATTGTTTTGGAAGATAAGGAAACTAACATGTGCGGTAAGATTAAAGCGTTTTACTTTCATGTCAATTCTCATTGATTAACATCAGGGGGAGGGCCAGTTTTCTCTGCGATCACTTTTGGAGAAAATTACATGGAATCATATGAATATATTTAATAAGTGTGTAATAACTAGAGGAGTGCGACGATTCGGAATTTAGAATCGACATAAATTATTTTTTACCTTCGACAAAAATTGTGGAACTGAATTTGCATCTGCAAAACTCAAATAGAATCAAAAATTAAACACTAATTTATAGAAAGGTGTAGTAAAGAAATAGTGAAGACGGTAAATTACCTTTTCGTTAATCATTTTTAATCCTTTAATTTTTACATGGAATTTGTGTGGCACATTATACATAAATACGCTACTAACCAAGAGTAATTTATAAATCAAAATGGCTATAATTATGAAATTATATCTAATGTAGAATAACACTATTATAAATTTACAATACTATTTAACGGATGACTGCAATAAATAGGAGATTAATAAAATGAGAACTACAGTGTAAAATTTAAGAAAAACAAACGGATTAAGCACGGTGTATCGAATCGAATACTTAGTCAATTCGGATATTTTCGTCAATTCGACTGGAAGCGAAAAAGGAAGGTTTGCACATCACCAGCAATAGCATATCTGTATCTATGAAGTTTAATTTTTGTTCGACTGCCTTATGTTCAGAAATCAGTAAAATTGTTATCATATTATTAAACGTGTTTGTTTTTTTTAATTTTCGCTGGTAACGTACCCACACTTTATATATCGTTCTCTTGTACTTTATAATAATACATGTCATTATCACAGTCGAAAGTTCGCTTTCTTATCTGACATTTTATGATTGCGACCGTATGTAAAATCGAACTGACCGTTTGAAAGGGCTGTCACAGGGATTATATTTCCTGTCCGCTAGTTCTTAGCCCGCGATGGACGGATATTTTTGCTGTTCGCGCAGCCCAAGTAATAAAGAAATATAAACGCACGCATGGGTACTTAACGTTGTTCACCAACTTGTTTCGGTTTTAATTTCACCTTCAAGACAGAAAGGGTGAGCATATTTCTGCTACGTGTTTATCTCGCTTCCTCATATTGGTGAGAATACGGAGATAAGGCCGGCGCCCAACAGCAGGACCCGAACCCGAATTTCTATTATCATGTTTATTATCCTCCATTTGCAATGGGCGGTGCGATTTCTTCGTTGGTGGTGCTTATCGAGGTGAAAGTTTTAGGAGTTAGGCGAGAAGAGAGCCTTTCGGTTTTCGTATACTGCCATCTAAGGGCCGCCGTGGCCTTCCGTGACCGCCCACGCACGGGAATGACGCAGTTCTTCGTAAAAGGACTTCTTACATTGCTATATTTCGATAGTCTGCCAGCAGCGGTAGCAGCAGAACGAAGAAAAGATAAGATATGGCTTTAGCAGTTACAATGAAGTTCTCGAGCGATATACTCTGTACAATCAAAATATGCATTGTTTCCTCAAAGATAAGGCAATTCATTGCTTACGGATGGATAGTATCAGTAGTAGTATTATTGTTTTGAGTGCTTCGACAGCTGAGGTCATTTCACGCGTGGGCCCCACCGGGAATCGAACCCGGGACGGCTTTCACAGGAGTCGAACGCGCTGCCCACATGACTATCCGGGAATCGATTGTAAAAATTGCATCGTGTTCAACAAAAAATTGTCCATTATATGCACTTATTTAATGAATAAGGATTACAACAACGGTTACTTAAAAATTGGTAATATAACAAGTTTGCGATTGAATTTGTTGATATCGCGATTTAGTTTCTGTTCAAGTAGACCTTTCGGCTGTCAATGCGGCCAGCACTTAAGTTACGTCTACTCGCTCGATATGTATGGGCTTATATTATTACGAGGAAAGAGTTTAATATTCTATACTAATAGTAATGGTAGTTATATATTGACATGATGTAATCACATTTTTTCAGTTAAAATACAGAAAGCGAATTGATGTTTCTTATAAAAATGATTATGTAATTAATTACTTGCCATTTTGGTTACTGCGGGACGTATACTACTTTTTACTCTCTTTTCTGTATTATTAGCAGGTGGCAGTAGTCACGATTCTGACAAGATAGGTAAATCTCACCTCTTTTGCGCTTATAATATAACTCATGGTAATGCCCGAAAGTATAAAGAGATGGAATACCTGTAATTACATATTGGAACGGATCATAAGTTGATAAATTAATTTTTATGCGGTGTACCTTTGAAACAGTTCACCAGGCTTTAAACTCTCGAGTTCAATAATCTTGGCATGATTTTAAAACGACTTACTGCTTTTTGTTCAATAATCGTGCCACGCAATGGAGAGCATTCAGCCATTGTTAACGCCCTTATCTTTAAATTTGAATATCTTATAGCTGACATTTTCAACAAACAATAGATATGGATCATTATTTCCTTATTTGTCTTCAAATGAAAATTTTTCGTTAATAACTCAATTTATCAGTGGAAAATATCAAATACACAATAACAGCTTGTGAAGCTTTTTTGAGGAATTGAATTTTTATTTAATTGAATACAGATGTAATTAGTCATGCATAATCTATAAGTAGGGTTAATCGTTTTGCTGTTTGACCTTACTTTGGAACGATCATTCCAATATAACATTAAAGGGTTTACAACGATAAAATTAAGCTTTCGGAAATACTTATTGTAATTTTGTCTTGACTATTTAAATTGGTAACACGTTATATGATATGGTAAATGGACAAGGAAAAGAATAATGAAAAAAGAAAAATATTATATGTTAACAACGTTATAATTTGGGAAGAGACGGAAATGGGATAGGAAAATTGTGGTGTGACAAAAAACACGGTTGCAATCAGTAAAGAAATTGGTACCAAGAAGTTTCAAGAAAATAGAAAATGATGATTATTAAATCTATTTTGTCCCAACACTGATATCGGGTGCGTAGCTGGACGATTGAAATAAACAAAAGAACGATATAATCAAGGGAATTGAAGGAATAAAAATTTTCAAGAATTGCAATTAGAAATTTTTTTAAAGAATTGCAATTAGAAAAATATAGGGAAAAGATTAAAAGGGAAAAATGAGATTGTACTGGAATGGGATGTTAGGAAAACGATAGAGAAAAATAACGTTGCATACTGCAGTCTCAAAATAGGAATGAAGGAAGAAAGACTGCCTAAGGTGGCAATAGAAAATAATGGTGCCCTAGAGGAAATCGGAGATTGAATGAAAATAAACATAGGAAACAGAATACAGAACGATGAAATGTTCATGTAGAAAGAATCGAAGAGAGACTGAGTAAAATTATAGAAGTTGGTCCAAACTCCATCCCAAAATTAATCGGAGACAGGATAAATAAAGTATAATCACATTTATTAGCAATAATTATCATGAATTGGAAAATAATAATTATAAGATAAGCAAACCCTATTTACAATAGCCATTTCTATCTGTAAGTTTGCACAGTCGTCTGTCCGGCGGCTGGTTGAATCCTCATTGCTTACAACATTAACTACAGAGAAAGGTATGAGGCAACTAGGCAAGATGAGGAGTGAGGTATTTTTTTACAATTGCTTTCGTCACTGATTGTGAGCCATAATACTTTAAGTAAAGCGAAACCACGTAAGCGCAGCGCAAAATACTGCTAACGAAACTTTTCAGTAGTGTTCAGCATGGAGTGACCAAAAAGTAGCCATTACTGTCTTATGCAGGGTAGCCAACTTAAAATTTTATTAATCCAGAAATTTTTACTTTACATTCGGAGATTTTTAAAGATTTTTGGACAGGATTGGTTGTCCTTCCACTTTGAATACAGGATTTAATTTTTTTATAGCATACCTAAAATTCTGATCTCATTTTCGACCCACAAAAGCATATTTAAATTTCTAAATACAATAAATATCAATTTTGACTTTGTTCTATCCCCCGGAGGAGCTTCTTTTAACCCGGAAAAGTGGCAACCTCAGTCATTTCTCATACCTTTAGCTTTTATGCTATCTCAAGAGAAATGAATGATATGTTTTTCTCTACTCTGAACCTGAATAAGAAAGGAGAATATTCTACTCAACAAAATGTGGTAGCCAGAACGACATTAATGGTATAAATTAGAAATATAGGGGGTACTCTTCAATTAATGTTAACGATTACCTATTTGTACAAGAAGTGAAAAATAATGACTTTTAGATTTAAATGAGTACCCCGCAAGCCGCCAGTGGCGTATGGCAGGGGGTGTAATGACACCATATTTGTATTCTAATTGACTAACCCTTGACTGGGACTCCAACCCAGGTCTCCCAATTTTTGGGCAGGTATTCTAACCATTGAACTACCAAAACACATTCTTTTCACTTCTGTAAACGGAAGCTTTGTGGAAGGAACCGGGAAACTTTACAGGAAACTTAACGATGGTAAGAATGACGTAATGGTAGTTCAGTGGTTAGAATACCCGCCGAGAAATTAGGAAATCATGGTTCGAGTGTCAGATCTATCACTATTTTTCACTTCTTGTACAACCTTGGGTTAAAACACGTACATTCTTCTGCAAAGCTGAAATTCATTTCCATCATTGTGAGTACCTAGTTGTTAATTTAATAAAAAATTAAATATCGATAGCAGCATCAGAGTGGCTCTTAACCGTGAAAATTTCTGAAACAATTATTTCGGTCATACACCCTCTGAAAATAATTTCATTCACGCAGGAAAGGTTATTCAAACACACCGAAGGTGCCAGAAACAATAAAAATGTAATGATTTCAATCATGGAAACATTTTCACCACTCGATTGCGGCGTCAAAAATACAACTGCACACTCCCTTATCGGTTCGCTCGAATTGAGGGTTTTAAACGCAAATAAATTCGTATTGAAAAATCGCTCCCTCGAAGAAATGAGAAAGAAATCAGCTCGCGAGGGCAATATATCCTTCCCCAAGGAAAAATCCTTGAAATATTGTTGTCCCGACTTATTACCATCCTATCACACCCCAATAAACAGCCGATAATGTATATTCATTCGCGTTCCCGAAAAATGGGGAATAATTTCCGCAGATAAGGGAGAAAAATGACGCAGATAAGGCGTTTTCTAGGGGGAGATTTATTCGCCTTTTTCGTTATTATTTTAATGGCCGGCCCCTTCGATCCCGGCAGTCACATTTATACCGAAGGCAGTGAGATACGATCCGAGCAAGAGTTGCGTGTGATAACATGTTAAAAAGCCGCGGAGACCCTCATTACGATCGGTTTCTTCTTTATTTTCCCGATCGCCCGAAAACGTCGAAGGAATTGCGGCAGAGTTCCATAATCGATTGTATCTCTCGGAATAAAAAGAAACATCAATGATCGTGGTGGGAGAAAGGAAAAATCGAAGTGCGGAATGGATAAAGAAAACGGGACGAAAAGAAAAAGATGGCAGAGGCTCGGAAAAACTACTCGTGACTCGATAGAGGGTTATGTGGCAGGAGGTAAAGTAGGAGGAGCGAGGTCACGGAAACGCCAACCAATCATGCGAAGGCGTAGCGCGATGACGTCATTAGGGAAGAGCGCGGCCATGTGCAAGTACCGATCCACGTGAATAAGAGAACTTTTTCGGATTTTGGAAGAAATGGCAAAGGAACATTCTTCGTTTAATTGCCAACCTAAGCTAAATATTACTCAGGTGAATTGAGTTAAAATTCACTCTTAAGAGTTCTATGGGTTGGGTACGTACAACACAAATCTCACAGGCCGCCTGCGACTCCTACGCGGCCAGCAATCGGCACAGAAAGTTATACTTTTTTCAAATATTTTTTAATTTGAAAGTTGAGAACACATTGATACATTGATTGACATTGATACATCAACCAAGCATTAAGAAGAGT
The DNA here is from genome assembly GCA_036926295.1 of Pachydiplax longipennis. Lineage (NCBI taxonomy): Eukaryota > Metazoa > Arthropoda > Insecta > Odonata > Libellulidae > Pachydiplax > Pachydiplax longipennis. The sequence continues at coordinate 35,650,287 of JAVFKF010000009.1, read as the reverse complement.
TTTTAACAATATCGACCACCAAAGCGTTGCGACGCACAGTGGGCTAGAATCGAAAAAAGCTGGCCAAGAGGCCAAAAATGGTTTTTTTGAGTGCGGGTTTTGAAACTTCGCATATATATTAAGAAAAGATTGAATTGTATGTTCCCGTTCGTCGTTTTTCGATATCTTTACGCGTTAAAAAGATACATGGCGTCAAACTTGAACCATTTTCACAGAAATGGGCAGTCGCGAATTTTTCGGATAAACGTTCAAGTTTGCGTTTATATGGAGGGTTTAAATATATACTTTTGGAAGAAACAACGATGCAATGATCTACAACAATTCTTTATCTTTTGACTGGTTGCTATCACCGCTTACAAAAATGAGTTTTTGCTCATTTAAAGCAACAAAATGGCGGACACCTTTTTCGGACAATTTTCGAGATAAAGTAAGGAATATAAATAGGAAAACGGCCCTAATGCATCGAGTCTCTTATACCACGTCATAGTCAGAAGTGTCTAGATGTGGAATCCGAAGAAACTGTTTCAATTCAGGTGCTACTTTGGGAATTAAGTCGATTTTTCGTAAGCGCGGCGCGTTCCGACTCACCACCGTGGAATCCGCGAATGCAGTTTCGCTGTCCTTTTGGTGATACGAAGTCTAACGATTGGTCTCTTTCATGTTAAATTCTGGCTAATTATCCTTAAAACATACGTGAAGACAGTTTAAGAGAGTAATTAGATATCTCTACTTTACACAACGGATGTGGAATTAAGGAAAGTTTATCATTCAGATGAGATGCCTCTGCATTTTAATTTTAACCATAAATATACTTATAGAGAATTTTTTGCCCCCGATGTTGGTGGAAAAAATGGTTGGCAGAATTTACTTTAAGAAATCCTCACATCTGGAAATTTTTACCGACCCTTGCGTCACGGGTTTGGAGTTAAGTACGGTTTATGGCACTCCCGCGCTACGCAAACGCTCTTGCGTATCCGCTCATTGGCTAGGGTTATTCCACACGTGTCTTTTGGATTCTTAGGAAAAGAGAACATATTTTTGTAGTTCAGTTTTAGTCCATCTATGAAGACCGAAAGTTTTTTCTTTTTTTCTGTGCTCTCGTACTGTGCACTTCCTCGTGTGCTATAGCTGCAGCAGTATTTTTCGTCGTTCAACGAGATTCTGTCGGCCAATCCGCCTTCAATGGAAGAAGGAAACGAACACAGTTGCGAAGGAAGAGCAAAATTATTTGAAAAAACGGATATTAAAATTGACGAAGGTTACGATTGGATATTTTGAAATCAACTTTCCTATGTTGCTTACAATGGTAGATGGAAAGGTGAGAGTAATCTACTTTTTGGACTTACTAATTTGACTAAAATGTAACATAAATACTTTAGTTGTGAAATGCACTAACAGATAACTCGACATTGAGATGTTACATCTGTGCGGCAAGAATATCTGAAATGAATTACATAGGGGAAATGAGGGAACGGAAAGTGGACCCGGAGATATTCTCTTTCGGAATATCGACTCTTCATTGCTATATCAGGTTTTTTGAATGTCTTTTGCATTGGCATTCAGACTTGATTTTAGGCAGTGGCAGGTGAGTGAATAAAGTTATTGATAGTTACATGCAATCGGGAAGCAATGAAGAAACCTCATTCAATAATTCAACACTACAGGCCCGTGGTAGACAAAGAGTTCACTTGCAACAGAGAAAATTATACCTACGAAATGAATTTCGGCAAATGACCTTGATAGTCGATACGCCAAAGGTATGAACAGGAACCACAAATGATGGTAATACTGCTCGGAGGTTCTTTGAGAGTCCAACTTTAGCAGCAAAAATAACAGGTATAAAACCGATATTAGCATCTAAATTACATAAAACTCGGATAAATTTTAGAGTAAATTTAATCGAACGCCGTAAAATAAATCGCGGTAATGATTTCTGTTGGTTTAACCGGTTTCAGAGTTTGTTTGGATAATCAAAATAACACAATACCATTTATTTCCTAGAAATTGATGACAAACTAATAAAAAAAATTCGAAAATATACTGAAGGCACTTTCGAGTTGTTTACCCCTTAATGCTCGGAAACAACTGCTGGGATGCTGCCTCTCTATATTTAAGTTTGTATCCATGGTACTACATGCCTCCGACAGTGCATAAGGTAGTTGTTCATGGAACACAAATTGCAAACAATTCAGTTCTTCCGTTAAGAGAACTCTCGGAAAAGGTTATGGAGGCAAGAAACAAAGATATTAGGAGGTTTCGTGAAAGATTTACGAGAAAATCCTCGAGAGTTGCCACAAACGAGGATCTCTTTAAAAGACTTCTGTTTACATCAGATCCAAAAATTTCCATGTCTGCAGTATTCAAATAAAAGAAACAACAGATAATTGCGAAAGAATTGAGAAATCTCCTCATCATCGACGACAGAGAGGGTGAAATTATTGATGATGAGGATTCGGACGATTCATCTTCTGACGAATAAGACTAAAGCTACAATAAAGTAGTGATATATATTAATTAGCATAAATATTTATGTTGTAAATAGATATTTTGTCATAGAGGTAATATACGTGGAATTTAAATTCGCATTAACATTTGGTTTAATTATTTTACTTAAAATGAGACGCTTTGTATCTGAATGTTAAACTTTCCTTAATTCCACATCCGTTGTGTAAAGTAGAGATATCTAATTACTCTCTTAAACTGTCTTCACGTATGTTTTAAGGATAATTAGCCAGAATTTAACATGAAAGAGACCAATCGTTAGACTTCGTATCACCAAAAGGACAGCGAAACTGCATTCGCGGATTCCACGGTGGTGAGTCGGAACGCGCCGCGCTTACGAAAAATCGACTTAATTCCCAAAGTAGCACCTGAATTGAAACAGTTTCTTCGGATTCCACATCTAGACACTTCTGACTATGACGTGGTATAAGAGACTTGATGCATTAGGGCCGTTTTCCTATTTATATTCCTTACTTTATCTCGAAAATTGTCCGAAAAAGGTGTCCGCCATTTTGTTGCTTTAAATGAGCAAAAACTCATTTTTGTAAGCGGTGATAGCAACCAGTCAAAAGATAAAGAATTGTTGTAGATCATTGCATCGTTGTTTCTTCCAAAAGTATATATTTAAACCCTCCATATAAACGCAAACTTGAACGTTTATCCGAAAAATTCGCGACTGCCCATTTCTGTGAAAATGGTTCAAGTTTGACGCCATGTATCTTTTTAACGCGTAAAGATATCGAAAAACGACGAACGGGAACATACAATTCAATCTTTTCTTAATATATATGCGAAGTTTCAAAACCCGCACTCAAAAAAACCATTTTTGGCCTCTTGGCAAGCTTTTTTCGATTCTAGCCCACTGTGCGACGTTGGGAGTTTTGTAAGAATTTCATTTACCATAATGATCCTAATCAGTCACTGAAAATCCACAGAAATTTCATTCATATGTTATTCTTGGTTTTTAGCATAATATTGGTGTATTATATGTATATTGTAATTTATACTACTGGGATTTCAGGGAGATCCCTTCCCACGAGCATTTCCACTTATAAACTAACGTTATTACGTACTAAATGTCTCAAACTAGCTTTAGCCGGCATAAAATAATATATGCATTAAATAATTTATGTTAAATTAGTATGTATGAATGAATCTCAAAATCTCAGAATGAACTTTTAATTTAGAAAAGAAATCAATGTCAGACTTCCTTCTGTATATGTTGAACCCGGAAATCGGTATTAATCCAATAATTCCATCTCATTCGTCAAGAGATATTTAGACCCAATAATAATTTAATTCAAACAGTCTCTCTCATTTTTCTTTCACTTGTATTTCTCCCATTGCTTGCTTTATCGTTTTCTTTCACGGATAATTTCCCTCTCGCATTTTGGGTAATTTTAGAATTTATCGTTTTTCCCTAATAATAGCTATGTATGGGATATTTTCCGACTTATTTGTTTGATCAAACTTGCCGAATTCACACTTCTCTAAGCATGTTACACTTTCAGTCTTTGGAATGCCTGCCCATACCTATATTTAGACTACTGGTCTAAAGCCTCACAACTGTCTTTTTAATTCCCAAAAGATATCCTCTGAGTTTCTCTGATTTTACTGATCCCTAACATCTTTGGTTTCAACATTTAACATTCAGAATTCATTAATATCCTTCGAGAGTTCATGCCATTTGATGCCTTTTGCCATTAATAAATTTTCTCATTCATAATGCTATCAATCGGTAGCATGCATGTTTTTGGCATGTCACAAGTCTGTCCATAGCTTATTGTCCAGTGTATTAGTATATACTGAGAAATAATCATTAGTCCTACTGACACGGAATTTCGTTTCTATCTCTTTATCTTTTGGGAGATGAATTGTTGATCTCAACGGGTCTTACATATAATACAAATAAATAAAGGTAGTTCCATTGTACGCGCTAAATCAAAGGCATTGAAAAATCAGGCGCAATGCACTAAATTCTCCCCCATTGGTCTGATGGATTGTTATATGCACTTACTTGTGCGACTTTGATAATTAAAATATAATCCGTTGTTTCATGCGATCATTATCTAAGTCAGAGTTGAATTTAAGCAGCATATTTAGTCATGCTACCTTTGAAAGCTATAAACCTGCTAAAATGATGGTGCTCTTGATCAAACCGATTAGATATATGCGCTTTCGTCAACTATTGCGGGAGAATATTCTCTGTAATTGTTGATAATTGCCACATTTATGGTTTTTATCTCGGAAATCTATCTTAAAGAAACGTATGCTGTGGAAAATAAATCTATGCATGCATGTGTGACCTGCTGAAATTTATTATTGTTATTCTGTTTCCTTTTCTCTGACCTTAGAAGAATGTTATACTTGACGTTTTATTTATATGTTTATTCATCTGTTTGCTAAATGCAGCGGATTATCAATGTGCGAATTTGCCATTTTTTAAAATTATCGATTTCTACCTTATAATTTTAAACCAAGGGTTTTCCCTTTAAAGAGTAATTGGTCATTTTCGTGAGCATTATCGATATTTGCTTACTATTTTTTGTTGCAATGATTTATAAAAACTTTTTAGATATTCTTCCCAGAAGATAAAGATTATATGCTAGGATCCAAAAGTCCGTTGTCACTAGTAACAAAGGAGGTACTTCCCGACCTTTATCTATCTATCTTCTATCTATATATTATTTTAAAACATGCTTTTTTGGTGATCGGGACTTTTCTCCCTTATTACTCCATCAATATATATAAATGAATGACCGTTTGATGGCAAAAGTTGTCAGGTTCCTGCGAAAAATAGTCAGACAAATCAAAAATGCACCATTTGTTAAACAAATTGAAATAATATTTTAATCATCCCATTTTTTACTGGACGAAAAAAGGCCCGGGTTGCTATATACAGATTCAATATGTTTACTTAGTGACGAGTGTAAACAAATTTTTAAATCGGATAATGCATCTATTCTCGGGCATAAAATGATTCGCAATTAACATTACAGTCTCCATGAACGAAAACTTCGACGTCGTACGAACCATAACAGTTGAATAAGCAAGCCACATTGCATCTTGCGGGACCAGAGCGACAGCCAAAGAAACATGAACATTGCCGAATATGAAAGTTTGCGTCACGGTTTTATCATGTGGTATGTTTGAATAATTTTGCATCATATTACTTCCCGGTTTCGTATGTTGCAAATTTTCTATATATCTAAACCTGATATCAAATGATTTTTATTGTTTATATTTCACTCATTGAATAGATAATATTCAACATTTAATCATATTTCTGAGTAAAGAAAAAGATGTCCTGCGATTTCAGAAAACTCACCAGCATGTAGTACAAGCTTAACGAAAGCCCAAGCTTTTATTCCCAATCGCTATCTCCGAAGCACAAAAATGTATTATTTTGCCACATTAACGATGTTAGAGACTTTCAATGCGGGGAGAATGCTATGCGCTTTGACAATGTAACACAATGTATTCGTATGAAAGTGTGACATTTAGCTTCCCCTCTAGCTCTCCTCTCCCAGATCAGATCACTGCAGACGAGTAGTAGTTATTTCATGTATGAAGAGAAGAACATAGAAAATAAATAAATAACGTGGATGCAGAAGGTATGTTTCGTTCTTTGAGGTAGGTTTGGTCTCAGACTTAGAAATGGCCCAACGTAGAGCAGCTCGTTTCGTTACAGGAGATTTCAGGTTCGACAGTAGCGTTACGTCCATGATAGAATCCCTCGGTTGGAATTCACTTCAGGAGAGAAGAAACGATTACCGAAGGAAACTTTTCGAAAAGTTCCTCGGTTCCGAATTTAGGGACGAGGTGAATGAAACTTTGATTCCGGTTAGTAGTGAGCGTGATCTCCGAGAGGCATCAACCAAGCGTTATAAGGAGGAAATAGCAAGGACAGATAGTTATTTCTGGTCGTTCTTCCCGCGAGCTATTAGAGAAGCTAATAGGGTCGATTAGAATACTAAGATGGTGTCATTACACCCCCTGCCATACGCCACTGGCGGCTTGCGGGGTACAAATCTAAATCTAAAATCTAAATCTATCTTGGTTATTTAAGTGACACTTCATTGCCGGTATAAAAGGAAGTGGTTTTTATAACGACAGATTTAGGTAAAGCTGGCAGTGATATTTTGTATCTTTACCATAATTCATTTAGTCATAAATGCATTGAGTGAATCGAGATATTCGGTGTAGGATAAGATACATGTATCGTTATAGTGATGACGCGCACCATTCGTGATTATACTACTATAAGAAAATTTTTAAAACATTCGATAACATTTATACTATCACGTTCTCTAATATAATAGGGACTTTGTTTGTGTTCATATGGTATGGCGTTAGAAAACGGAAGACATTTTATTTGGCTATTGAGTTTTGTTGCTGGATGTGTAGAAGGCGATATCCATCGCATCCAATCGAGGTATATCGAAACAGACACTGATAAAGAATATGAAGGTGTGTATTTTTAGGTATGTTTTAGTTATTGTGTATTTGTTTGTAAATATTAGTGTTTGTTGAAGTGTATTTGGGTGGGAAATTGAGTATCAGTGTCGTCTGCGAAAGTTTCGCACGGGGCAACTAGTAATCCTTATTAGTACTTCTTATTTTACCCCAAAGAACCTTTATCGACAAACTTGAATAAATGAAAACTAAAGTTTACGAGCCAAAATTATAAGTCAAATTTCAAATTACAGGTAAAGGAAGAGATAGTGAAGGATTGTTCGGTTTTTGCTAGGAATCTGAAAAATTTTAATGTATTTATTTCCTAAACATTTTTATACTAGCAGCCGATTGAATAAATAGTACGAGACTGAGAATTCCTTTTACATTTAACCTTATTTTAATGATACAGAACCGAGGGACCTATGGCTAGATGTAGGGCAAATGCTTTCAAAATTGTAGTTTGACTGAAAATGTTCATAGGTAGAACGTCGAGGTAGTTCAATTTTATTCAAAGAGTAAACCTTCTTGTGAATTTTGAAAAGTGTTCGGCCTATAGATACTTTATCGTTTGAAAAACAACTTTTTGTTTTAGTCCGCAAGAATCGATACCCCATAATTACAGGAAAAAGATATTTTTTTCCGAGCGTCAGGTCGTTAAGAGTAACTCGTTCAGAAAATTTTAAATGGAAGATTGGGAGATACAGAAGCGATATCCAAACATGAAAAAATTATGCGGCAATTTTCTTTGTTAGCAGAAAAACATTACGGACGAAGGCTCTAAGCAAGAAGTTTGAAATAAGTCCAGAAAAACTATGATTAACTATTTTAACACTGTAATTTTCCCTCTGGGCAGGTGAAAACGCCGGTAAGCAGATTAACTTGATTCGTAATTTTTAACTTTGCCTATAAGCGGGAAGGAAATGCCACGAAAACACTCCAAAGGCTATAAATTTTGAACATTGGTTAGAATACATACAAAAGTTTACATTAAGAATGTATTGAAATCCAAGATAAAAATAGTAGATGAGTATGAAATATTAGAAAGTTGTAAATAAGGTAAATTTTCGATAACTCAACGTGGAAGAAAATATAATCATACATAAGGAATAGTCTAGAATACTTGGAGAAATACAAACGTAAGATCAAATACAAATTTAAATTGGCCAAGAATGAAGTTTTAGTGGTGAAATTTTTAACAATTTTTGACACAGATTTGGGAAGTTCTCTAGGTAAACACATTCCATTAATTACGATTTCATTCCAATGATATGCAAACCAATCTTTGTATATTATTTCTAAACATTCATTTTTGGTAACCATTGCTTTTCTCCCTTTAAACTCCATCAAAGCATATAAATGACACACCATTTGAAAGAGAAAGTTTCCCGGTTTCTGCTAAAAGTAGACCCACAAATGAAAAATGCACCATTTTGTCAAAAATCGGGTTAAAGTTTGAATTTCTCCATAGGGTTTCGTTACTGGAATTATAGATTTCGATATCTATCGATACAAACGAGGTATATCGAAATGAAATATGGTGTTTTATTTTACGTACGTTTCAGATTTTATGTATTCGTCTGTAGTGATTGGGGTGTTTTTTGAAATGTACTTGGGTTGGAAAATAGTCATAGCGTCCTTTTGCGAAATTTTCGCACGGGACAACTATTGAATGAATTCCTGTTGTACGCAATTGCTTTCTATAAAAGGAAACACTCGTTGTATTTAGACAGAAATCCTTGGGAAAATCCCCGTAGAGTCGAGAGTCGATTAAGATAATGCGATGTGTGGAACTCGGTTCGATGGAAGCCATTAAAAGTGACCGAAGGCGCGTAATCATCGCGATTGCAGTGAGACCGGTTCTCCTCTCGACCGATAGGTGTCTCTGGGGCGATCCTGGCACGACCAGCCTTTTTGCCCATTGTCGGCAAGGAGAGACAAATGATGAGGACAAGTCATAGCGCTGGGTGACGCATTTGGAGGGGAGAGAATTGGCCATTGCTTGGCTACACATCACGCGACCTGACGATTAAGAAGCATTAACTCGATCTATCCGAGCCCACCTTTTGTGGAGAAGCATTGGGTTAGGTATGGAAGGTGAGGTAATGGGTAAGGTGCAGAGTACTGTAAAATTGAAAATTATGGCCCCTCTCTGGTAAGAATATTTGTGGATAGAAGGTCATTATGTCTCCTTTTCGAAAATAAAATGTGATGCATTGTCACCACTAGATATACACAGCCACCCAAATCCCTTGCTGCCAGCATTTCTTGACAGTGTACTTTTCTGGACTGTCATAGTAGTTTCTGCATTGGGGCCATAAGCTTACAACTTCACTGTAGTCACGGTAAAGAAGCCAATGGAAAGCTATAAAGTTTAGGAAATAAAGTGAAGTTTGTATTTTTCCAGGGGTTATGAGGGTAGAGATTAAATTCGTGCTGTTTCATGCTCACAAGTTTGGTAGGAAATGTTTGTTGATTGATCATTTTGTCACATACCTAATTTGTTTTCCAGCTTCCTGAATTCGTTCGCTTTTTGAATGGAAAATATCTTCCAGCAATTTTCTTCTTCGGTAAACTAAGCCAAAAAATTTCGTTTATAATTGATATGTAATTGATATATAATTATTTTTTCTCTGAAATTGGCGAGTGAATAGATTAATTCGCAAATTATATTATAATTTAATATGCAGCCTGAAGATGAGCATGCATAGGTAAAACCTGCAGTGTTAAAAAAAACATATATGGGAAAGTATTTATGTAATTCATTTCCACAGGAAGTTCCTGAATCTCGATGTTGTAATTTTGTATCTCTTCTCGAAGTTATCAGTGCATTATAAATTCCTACTTAAAGTAAAAAATGTATTCATCGCTGTTTTCTGGTATAAAACTAAGTTTCAGTTTGTCTGGAGTTAGAATCATCATTAATTGAATGTAAGTGGGACGGAAATTAACTAGTTGTGTGCATACTTGTTTCGAGAGTTCATGAGGTCATATTTATGAGAATGATCACAAACAATTCGGATGTTATTACACACTCGAGCAAAACTTCATCATGAAAATTAGAGATTCAATGGGCATCTAAACTATTTTCATAAGATCTCCGGATTTCAGTGTAATTATATACTAAATTGAATATAATTGTTTCGACCTTCCAGCTTTTGGGGTTAATAATATTAGCAGGAGAAGATCGTTTGAATGTATTTAAATTCTCCAATACACTCTTACCATGAATTCTCTCACGAGACGTTGTATCCATTGCACTCAACACTTCAGGGAACAAAACTAGAGAATTGCATGTACTCTCATATCTGATTCTTAGCATTCGTATTGATTTATCCCGCAATGTGAGTACATACTTTCTAAACTGTTTGGTACTGAGAACGTAATTGATATTATGCAACCCCCCTGTTACTTCGGCCGATCCGATAATGAGAACAAAATGAGAGAAATAGTCGCTAGAACAAGTCTCTTTAGGGACTCATTCTTTCCGTGAACAATACGCAATAATAACAGGCTAAAAAAGTAGCTCAATCGTTCGGTTTTTTCACCTTCTGCTACACGCCGAAAGGCGGTTTGTAGGGTATTCATGTAGATGTAAACGACTCTATATTTATAGATGATGAAACAAGGCGGTTACCATTTGCGGGTATAGGGTAATGAGGAACAAGTATTTGGAAAAATCAATAACTTGTTTAAAATTTTGCTCATAAAATGAGAAAAAATTTCATTTCACCTACTCTTTTCCTCTAATCGGGAGTACCGATTCATGGGATATACCTATGAAAGAGATGTGCAGATAGGATGGAGGCCTATGTCCTCTGCTTATCCGTCATCACATTGCATGCTCTTCAAAGATGTTTTCCATATCAGTAAGTTTCGTGGCTCCTGACAGTTACAAAATATTTGTATCGATTCGTCGGAAATCACGCGTTTCGTTCACCTCACGCACACGAACGGTGAATTTCTTATATCCCATCGGATTGTCTTCAGGAAATGAGCTGCTTCATGGCCGGGTACAATTAAATTTTACGCATTTCATTATCTTTCTCTGAAGACTACAAATGTCGATAATTGTATAAAAATGTATTGAGCTCGAAATCTCGTGCAGTAACACTCGAATTTGAGATTTCGATGTTATAAAATATTTTCATAAGTAGACTTAGAAATATTTGGCTGTTATCGATTACCCAGGTTACGTAATTTTTCAGTCATAATTCATAGATTTTCATTCATAATCAAATATTATAGTGCTAGGATTTCAGTATCAGATCTACATTTATATTCTGCAGGCCCTCCCCTTAGGCATTTGGCAGGGAATGTAAATACCAAGTGTTTAAAAAGACTTTTTTTATGTTATTGTTATTGCTTACCGTTCGCGGAAAGAATGAGTCACTAAAACCACTTCTCCTAGTATCTGTTCCTCTAATTTTACGCTCATTGTCGGATCGACCGAAATAGCAAGGAGTTCCCATAACACTGATCACGTCTTCCACGAAAATAGTTTCTCTGATTTTATTGAACAATCGTTGACTAACTTCTGATCTCCTTCCTTTAAAGGATTCTCTACCTGTGTCACAAAGCATTTCCGTAACGCTTGCTTTCTTTATCGAGGCCTTGCGATACACTTTCTCAAGATATCTGATTCATACTTCATCCGCCGAATTCTATCAACCAAATATCAACCTCTAATTAGGGCAAATTTTAAAGAAAAGCTGTACTGAATCTCTTCAGTTTCCCGAACCTGCACCAATTGAGCTCTCAAAATGTTCCCACCAACGCTTTTTTCCTGATTCTCAATTCCATTTTTCGATAGAGATAAATTGAAATAAAATCAGTATCCGCAGATGTGATTTCGTGGAAAGGCATGAGCGAAATCAAATATTTAGCATGGTAAAATCCATTTAAGACGGTCTGCCTACCGTTTATAGCGCGGGTTTTTTCGTCCAAGGATGTGCTGCAACCCGCACTAGCCAATCGGATGCCTCAGTCGATAGACTAAAACGTTTTTTACATTATCTGTGTCACCTTCCTTCTCTTTCCTCTCTTGCTTCGCCTTGTCTCTAAAAGGGTTACTTGTGAGTCTCTTATTTGGAATAAGCAATTTTGTGAGAAGAAAAAGAAGATATTGCGAGTGAGTGTACAAAGTGATCTTTATCCTACTGTAGGAGCCAACACTTACTACTATATTAGATAGAGTGAGAGGGGTTAATCATCGGTTTTGTCTCAGGGCAAAATCTAAGAACCTTAGATTATAAAGTGGCTTGATGGTGTATCCTTTCATGACAATTTCAAGTTGTAAACATATCAAATAAACAAGAAACAGTGTTATGTGGAATGTTGAGCTTAGTCTTGGAGTGATGTTCTCTATCTGTTACCACTCCTGTTAAAAATTTAGTTATTCTTCGCAATTTTTCTATCCCGGTACTGAAAATTGCCTCATTATATGCTAAGGTCCAAATGAAGTATTAAGAAAGCTCTTTGTCCGAAATTTCATCACTCTTAAAGATGTGACGGGAGGACAACCAATGTTATACAACAATACTAGCGGGATTTCTAGAAATCCATCTTCAACCGTGGCCAATAAAGCATACTAAAGAATTACCATTTCCATTTTGAGGTATAAAGCGTTGATTTAAATACTACAGAGCTAAAATACCATTCCATTTTGTTTACCAACGTAAAAGGAATTCAGTTTCAGTAACCCTATAATAACTCTATAACGCGATTTTTGCTTAGATCCCTGAAAAGCTTATTAACCAGGTTTTACTGTGATTTTGCCCAGCAGCTTTTAATATACGTATCTATGCTCTCAGATACAGGTTGGGCATCATTGAAAGAAAGGCGGTTAGAAGCTAGGTTGCGACTCCTTAATAAATTTAGAGAAAGCACGTTTTCCCATGACGTAGTTGACATTATGCGACCCCCCTGTTACTTCGGCCGATCCGACAATGAGAGCAAAATAAGAGAAATAGACGCTAGAACTAGTCGATTTAAGAACTCATTCTTTCCGCGAACAATACGCGATAGTAATAGGCTAAAAAAGTAGCTCAATCGATTGGTGTTTACACCCCCTGCCACACGCCGAAAGGCGGCTTGCAGGGTATTCATGTAGATGTAGATGTACGTCCGGTTTCGCTAGTTCCGTAGGTTCCGCTCCTTTAGAAAGTTACCATGTATTTAATATTTGAAAGAGGCAATAATTCGGTTTTGCACCATTTAAATGATGTAACACTAGGAAACTGATAAAGTAATAATTGTTAAATGGTTGATATCTGCAACTGTGTGTTGAACGATGCATTTTATCTGAACCCCTTGCACTTTCTTTACAAGCTGCTTGAGCCCTCTGGTAAAGATTCTTGCATCTCAAGAGTAGATATCCCATAAGAAAAACTGTTAAAGCAAAACTTCGAGGGAATAAAGACAGCTATGATAGTTTCGGTATTTTAGAGTAGGCTAGTAGGGAAGACTATCGCGAGTTGAATTGGCTCGTGAAAGGTGTTTAGGTCCGTGAATACGTTAAATATAAAGTATAGGTATCCCTCGTTATGGGAGATTTAATATCCCCATATAATAACTGTCGTGCAAGTCAGCTACATTTGCTATGTACAATTTTGGAACGATTGATCACTCGTGAATGTCATTACCTTCTGTTGTGTAGAGGACTATTGGTGCATGAATTCCAGAACGACTGAACGAAAATATCGGAAAATATTTTTGGACAGTCCGAATCAATGACTGCTGTCACTGAATCATTCACGGGCAGTCGATGATTGCCCTCCATATTTTAAGCGCGTGTCGTGCTGCCGACTATGTAGGACTTTGATTCACAGAATTTCTATCACAGCTATATCAGTTATTCTAATTAGAAGAGTTAATGTTCATGGTCTAGAGCATATTGCTCTCTACCGAGTGATTGATTGAAATCTATATTCAGTTATAAAGCCCGTCAATGACTGCGATAATTGTTCGAACCGCGCAGATGATTGGCAAAACAAGGTAAATTTCAGTTATGAAATTTTATCCAACGAATAGCAGCAATAATGGTGATCATGGTGGTGATGATACAAAGTTTTATCTGATAATGTTGGTTCGTTTCCTTTTGTGCTCATTCGCCATCAGTTTGATTTTCTTGCATTGCTTGAGGTTTTAGAAATCATTTTCCAATAAAGATCCCACAATGACGATGTTTCACATTTGAATGCTATAAGCATAATGGCTAGGTATATAACTTTTTTCCACCTAATTTCTTCGAAACGAGTCGTTGCTTTGCACCATTTCTTTGGGCGATCTCTAATTGAGTTCCTGATTTAAGACTACTGAAAAAGTGATGTACACAAATTTGTATATTTCGGATTATATTGAGATTACTATCGTCTTACATTGATTCCTTCAGTTAAGAATTGAATAATACGATGCAATACGATGGTTAAAATTTAATATAGCAACGAATGTGAAAATAAAACATAAAAATACCGTAATTAAAATACCACACAATCATGATATAAAACTTACAAAAATAATATTTTTAAATATTGTATAAACGTGTTTGAGATTAAGAAAAATGCTAAGATTCATATCATTATATTCTAAGATTCATAATATATTATACTGATAAAAATTGATCGTATAAGAAAAAATTTATCTGAAACAACTGTTTCATGGTCCCAAAGAATAGCGTGTTGTAAAAGGGATCAGATCGGAAATAAGGGTGCTACAAAAGCAGAAAAACTGATATTAACATTTACCAGAATATCTTAACAAAATAAAGTCGCATCGCGTGCGAAATTTTGATTATCTGACCGTTAAATGTCTATCAAAGTAATATATTTGTTGCCTATGAGAAGGGGATTACAGATATAATTACAAGTAAGCAGAAGGAAATGGATTTTAATTCAAACTTCATCACAATAAATGGGTTTGTCTCATTCCGATTTTTGGGATGGCACCTTGGGAATAGATAGCTTATGGCATTTGGACTGACTTCTGTCATTGGATTAAGGCCTCTGCGTTGCGATCCCTTCCTCAGCCTGGGATATCATCTCGAGCCTGATCGTTATTGGTGCGTGAAGCCAAATCGAGCGTGATGTCCAGCTGCACCATTTTAATGGCCAAAGCGGGGATGGGTACGAAGCGCAGATGACATTGTTAACTACTGCCGTAAGTTAGGCAGAAATCCGACGATTGCATAGATACTCATCCATTTCATTTTCCAATCGCAAGAAGTACTCTAATAATTCAAGGAAGGCATTTATTACCAAGCATATAAAAGCCATGAGGACTCCTAGTATTATTCAGTTTTTGCGTCAGTTTATAATTGCTATATTTGACGACAAATATCATAAATTAATTCAGCAGAAATCGACGAAATGTTTTCAATTTTGAAGGGTTCGAATTTTAAAAGAGGTTATCACGAAGAAAATTTGAAATGTTTGTTTAATATGCTTTAGTTTGTGATTCATCCATTGAAACCTGATTTCTCTACGTTTGTTTGGTGTAAGGGTTTAATAGTATATTTTTAATGAACGGAAACGATCTAAGAGTTCTATGTTTAATTATTTCTACCATGTATAAAATCTTATACCGATGATGCATTTATCTTCACAGTTTCTTTTCGATTAAAATTCAATAATAATTAAAGATCATTAACATTTACATCAAAGCTATCGATATCATTATCTTATTCGTATCTTAAGCAAAATTATCATAAGTTTAAATTATTTTCTAATGAGATTACTCTTTTTTTTTATCAAGAACAGGGTTGGCCAACCTATATCACGCGAGAGAGATATTTTGGGAATCGGAAATTTGACGGCGCTATCACTGTTATATATTCTTCACTAAAATATTAAGCTTCAAAATATACAATGGTGACTTTTGACGATTAATATTGAATTTTCGTCAGTATCAGAAGCTTAGGCCCATCATTTGCGCAATGATAGTGTCAACATTAACGCTTCGGTTTGGCACTACATTTTCACTGTAAGCATACATTTCGTCAGATATGGTATTCTTCCGAAAAAAGGTTCTTCATTCCTGGTCTAGGGAATCAACGATGTGAACAGTGAAATATAGTATCGAGAAGGCAACGTAGTGTAACACCAAAAAATAACTTGAATGTTTTTCTAAGTTAACCTTTTGCTTAATCGTCACCAGCAGTCAGTCTTCTGTGGAGGAAGCAGCGACTATCTACACCGGGTTTTTGAGCGATAGCCCCTTTCCACCTTCTCCGTACGTGAGGGCGAACCGATAACGATGTCCACTAATGCGTTGTAGAAAACAAGATCAATGACCTGTGAATTCCGTTTCCTTTGTTTTCTGTTTTTCTGCTTTTTTCTCCGTCTACGAAGAAGTGAGGAAACGTGAATGATTTTTGGTGTGTTATTTCTTGTTCCTTCTTCTTTCCTCGTGCCTCAGTACCTCACCCCTTATTCATCTCATATCCAGGTCGTCCTTGCATCCTTTTCTTCACCGCTTACACTTTTTTTTCCCTTTGGAAGTTTATTTGGAGCGACTATTACGATTCCTTATATATACCTATTACTCATTAAAAATATCCAACATTCTCCATCACACGTAATTCTTTTATAATTAATATTTTCATAGCTTATGTTTCTCACCATTATTTCCTCAGATTTTATGCGACTTTTCTAAGAGTTCTAACTTTCTTTTTATTTATTTTTATTTAATATTTTTTTTTTGAAATTTTTAAGTACTGTAATTTTTTCTTTGTCTTTTTCCTTTCTTCTTTTAATCATTGCTTATCCTTGCCTTATAATAGTTAATATTTGTGTCAGCAATTAATTGAAATAGTGTGTTTCTAAATTCACCTCTAAATTCATCTTTTCTCTATTAATTTGAATTTAAATAATTCTTCTGATATAATTTTTATGGGTCAAATGGAAGAGAAGACAATATAGTCTCAATTTTGCCTAAGTAAAAAGAAAATTTATTTATAATCATAATACAATCATTAATATCTTTCACGCTATAGTTTCTTCTAATCACTTCACTCCTTCCACTGTAACTTCTTTTCCACAATCCTCCGGAAGATTCTTTCTGTTTAATTCTCAAATTCAATTCCCGTTGTTTCTAATAACTTTTTAGTTCAGGAGGTATCTTGTCTAGTGTCTTCCGTATATGTTAAAATTCATCTGATGATAGCTTTGCATTTTATACCCCCTGAATCTTTTCTTAAGTGTTTGCTTCGCCTGATGGTGGCATTCAGGCAACTAACAACCCTGTTTGCTTTTGTTGATTGCTCTCCAACTTCCTTCTTGATGTCTCCAGAGGTTTCTAGATATTTAAAGGACATTTCTTGTTTGGTAGCTTTAGTTTACAGCGCAGGTTCTTTTTACGTAGTCATATATTTGGATTTTTAGGAGGAAATAGTCTTATACCGATGACGTATTTATCTTCATAGTTTCTTTTCAATTAACATTCAGTAATGATTAAAGATCATTAATATTTATATCAAAGCCATCGATATCATTATCTTATTCGTATCTTAAGGAAAATTATCATAAGTTTAAATTACTTTCTAATGAGATTACTCACTTTTATCAAGGGTTGGCCAACCTATATCACGCGAGAGAGATATTTTAGGATTCGGAAATTAGACGGCGCTATCATTGTTATATATTCTTCCCTAAGGCAATTAAGCTTCAGAATATACAATTGTGAATTTTTAGCTTTAGTTTACAGCTTTACAGGTTCTTTTTATGTATTCATATATTTGGAATTTTAGGAGGAAATAATCATATTAAATTGTCTTCGCTTTTGTATTAAACATGTACAGGAGTTTTTACAGATCATCTTCGCCGTGTACTAATAGAACGGCATCGTCAGCATAACTCAGAATTTTAGTTTCCCGATTTTCCATACTATAAACTATCCCATTTTTGATATTTTATATTGTTTCGTCCTTTACTAGACTGAGCCGCCTTGTTTAATACCATTGTTAGCTGGGATTGGATTATTCATTTTGAGGCCTATCTTGACTTTGTTTTAATTTTATAAATAGATGTTTTTAATGGTCTTTAAGAGATTGCTCGGTGTTGTAAGGCGTATTATTTCCCAGTTTTTTTCTTTACAGAAATTATTAGAATCGTTCAAGTAGCACTGAAATGCTCCCCCCGCATTGGGTTTGAGTGCTTGACTCTTTTTTTCATAAGTGCCAACTGACCTCCCAAAATCTTGGATAAGACGCTAAACTGACCTGGAGAATAAATTATTGATATGAATGTGAAGATAAGATAATGAATAACTACAAAAGGATACCCAAATACGGCCATTTATTTTCTTGGTCTCGGAAGTTAGGGTTAGGCACAGTTAGCTCATACATACGTAATGAGTATGCTGAGATTTGAGTAGTTCTGTCTGACTACTAAGAGATCTTCTGTGAGTAAGAGAAGCACTTTTTCAAAGATGGTACTTGCCCAATATTTAGGCTTAAATTTCAGTTTACCCCTTTCCAGCGGGTAAGCTGAAATTAACCTACCGTCTATTACTTTTAATCATTGTAACTCCAATTCAACGAAATAATAATCATTAATATACCTTGCATTAAAAATTCCTTTATCTTATCACCAGTCTTAGAATGAAAATTTATAATAGAATAATTATTTCATATCAAGTAAACCTCATAGTTTTACAATCTATATGGTTATGATTATAATAATGGTAATAAATATAGTCATAATAAAAGTTTTGGTCAAATGGTTCTTTTAATTAAAAAAAAGTTTCATTCGTATGAAAACCGCGCAAGCAATATGTGCATTAATTGATTTATTTTCTAGCAGAATCATAAGAATTATGTGGACTTTGGGTCAAATCCAGCATATCTTATCATAGTTAAGTTGATCTTCCCTCTATTTTAAGAAGTTTTTCCTTACAACTCCTAAAAACGTAAATAAATTTCATGCTCCACTTCCTCAGGCGTGCAGGAAATTTTCTTACTCCCTCCGTGAAATTTCGACTCATCAACCCCTAAGTTGTGCCGCACTTCGACTGCTGTGATTGATATAGTTTGTCAGGATTTGTCTGGGGAGCTTGCCATCAAACTGCAACGTATGCAAAATACCGTGGTGAGGTTTAATTTAAACTTGAAAAATGCGATTATGTTTCCGAATATTACTCTAAACTATCTCTACTAAGATTGAATTGTCTGAGGCAACGCATTCTATCATCGGCATAGATTTTTTCCACTAGGTCTCCTTTATACATTTATTCCTTTTGTGTGTCTTTGGATGACATTTTTTTACCACAACAAGTATAAGCTGTAAGAAACGCCTGATTCCCCAGAATGGAACTGAAATATTTCACAAATCAATTACTCCTTTCCTCTAGGCATGAAAAACTCGGGGTTTAAGAATAAATACTGCAACCACCTCTTAATCCTGCAAAGCAGATTTTGAATGCTCAGAAACGGACCTCAAATCCGTTTCACCACTATCACTATCGTATGTACTAAGCCTCGTCCCACTAAATGCACAGCTCTTTTAGTTAGAGAATACCCTTTTCATTCCTCTACCTCTTTTGATTCGTTGTCTCATAAGATATTTATGTATTTATATAATTGTAATGTGGCTTAAATTTCCATTTTACTCATTGATAATCTTTATCTAGATAGGTGAAACCATGCATATATTCATGTACTGTTGTAGTTTAGGATATCTCTTGCCAAAGTATTAAGGAAAATAATGAATTTTATCAATTAGCATTGACATAGCCAGCTACCACTAGTCAGTTATTTAGTTTCCATTATTTTAGTTATTTGATTGCTATTTTTTATACTGACCTATCTTTTAACCTAATCATTTATATTTCATATAATCTTTTCTGTTTTTTTTACATATAAATATATTTTTTACATATAAATATATTTTTTATAGATAAAACATATCAATTTTTGTTTTATATAAAAGTGTTTCTATCTTATTTTGCTTGCTTTCAGAAATGTTTTAACCTGCTTTATCCTTGAACTTAGTTAACTATCTACAGGTTTCGCAGATTTTTCACATCTTTCTTTTAGGCGTTTTCAAGCTGTATCGTGTTTTCTTCTTTAATGCTGTAAATGCACAAAATAGTTTTCTTTTAAGCTCTTTTTATCTTTATATAATTAATTTTGTATCAGAAAATTTTATATTCAAGGAGAAACTTATTAGCCTCAATATCGCTATGATATAAAGTCGCCTAATTAATATTATTGCTTCACTTCAGCCTTGCAGTGTTTACCCGAAGAAAGGCAGAATTAGTAAGATGGCGGCAAGAAAAATGGATGAAATAGAAAGAAAGTTGACAGGAAACGAGAGAAATCGAATTCTCCGTAGACGCCGTGGAAGTTGAAGCATGAGCGAGAACGGTGAGTTGAATTTCGGGGAAATTATTTTCTCCGATATCTCACCAAACTTTCAACTTCCTTCCGCTATTCTCTTCTTCTCGGTTGTATCTCCCTCTTCCGTCCTTATCCATCAACATCATCCCCTGAGGAACCCGAGGGAAAAATGGGTTGTCTGCTCGGTGATGATGAATTGTTCCGAGCTGTTAGACGCTTCCCTAATTTTCACGATGCTTTCCTGAGATACCATTGGGAACTCAATGAAGCCAAACGCACTTGCAGCATTCAAATAAACTTCATCCCGGTCGAATTCAATCGCTTTTATGCATTAAATTTAACGGCTCGATTGAAGCAAATCGGGAGTGTCCGACTACTAAAGAATACGAAACTCACCTAAGAAATGCAGAGAGTTACTTAAATATTTCAATAAGGAATAAGAACAACCAACTTAAAGTTGTGTAATAGGACAGGTTTTGAGTTCTCTTCGACTCCGTTCTCTTCGACTTGAATAGCACCAGGTGTTACTAGAAGTCATTGAATTTACTCTAGTAAACTTCGTCGTTTAACACAAAATAATCGAGATTCGAGTTCTAAATAATTTTGTCAGACCATGAAAATGTCACCTATAACTCTATGAAAAAAACAACATACTGTTTTTTTTTCAGTGAATTTTAATCGAAATTTCATCAAAAAATCTTACAATAAACTCTTTAAGGAGTGAGAGTGTGGACAAGATTTTATTGTATCGCTACCATTGAAAATAAAACAAATTGGTCATTATATATACTTGGCAATGTATTAGTCTGAAACTACAAACGACCAAAAGGGACTTTTTTTCTTCAAGTTATGCAAAAATCGCTTGTATATAGAATGAATCGTACAAATTTTATACTATGTCAGAGTTTACCAGAAATAATGTACTTTTCTATGGAATGTAAGCGGTTATTACATCGGCTGCTATGTTGCTTGCCCATTATCTCCACTGTTGCATATACTGTTGGAATGAGATAAAAATAACTAAGGATAAATCATTGAGTTAAAATTTCCGATTTTCCTCATCAGCTGTCTGATAATAAGTTGTTTTCGCTAATGCCATGCATTTTACCGGATGTAAAATCTTTAGCATCCCCATTTCAAAACATCTGATCACCTCTTGATTCATATTTACATGGGAAAATGAAGATATCGGTGCGTTAACAACCTATCTTGGGTAGGTTAAATTATCGTTTAAATTTCAAGCAAAAATCTTAAACTGTTACAAAACGTATTTCATGAAACCAGTGAGAGTTAATATTTTAATAGATAATGATATGAGAGACAAATAACTATAATTAATAATATGCCCCAGAGTATTTTAACAAAGCATCCCTATTTCTTTAATCATCGTTGTTGTTACGATCCTCACTATCTTTTCGGTTTTTTCTTCTCTTATAATGAGGCAGAGTATACTGAAATGTCAGCACTACAAGCTCTATCTCACGAATGCTCGGTGAAGTGCTCTAAAATGACAAGAAAGTATATCGGGGACATTTTTTGGCGATTCCGAATGCTTCTTGTGTAAATCTTGTGTACGGGTCATCTCCAATTTTCTCAGAGGGAGCTCCGCTGCCACTTCTAATTCCTTTGTTCTCTCTGAGATGACACTTGCGAAGGCTTTAGTTCTTTTCCCTAAGAAAACCTTCGTAACTACCGTTCTCAAGGGATGCATGATTGTAGTGGCTGTTTTGTCTAAGCGCTCTGTTTCCTGAATTCATGGTCCAGTTCCTCCTGTCACCTGTTCTTGTTTTTCGATTTCTTGAGGAAAAAGGTGAGTGTTAGCTCACCCCTTTTGCGACGTGGAGTCGTTTTCTATGTTTAAGAATTACCTTCGCTATAAAACTGCTATACATATGATATGATGGGAAACACTTTGTATCCTCATTTGACGAATTTTTATGAGTTATTACTGGTTAAAAATTTATCGAATTGTTTTTAATAGATGTTTATAGTTTTCTATCGGTCTCACTCGAGAAGTATCGTAAATATCCGCGGTTTCCTTGCGTTCATTTTCACTTATTACCTACCAACGACCAACTTTATTAAAAACAAATTTTTATTCGAATTTCAGTCGTGAAAGTAGATGAGAAAACACACGTCTACCCTAACCAATCTTGCTAAACTGCCAATGATTTTCAGTTTTGGGAAATCTATATCTACACGACCGACATTGCCTTACTAAACAATAATTTTTTATTCGAATTTCAGCTGTGAAATTAGATGAAAAAACACACGCCTGCTGTAACTTATCTTGCTAAACAGTCAAGGAACTCGTTTTGGCCAAGCTAATTTTTTGTAAATTCTCTTTGAATTGACCTCATGCTTTTAATACCCATATTATACTTCATTCATATTACTCTGTTAAAATGAACGCTATTAACAGTAGTGTCTATGTCAAATTAATGAAGCATCACTTTATCAAGAATTTCAAGCATTCAAGTAATTTGATTTCTAATATGTTAGTGTGTGCTTCGTAAATCGGTTTGTATACTTCGTTTAGTCGGTATAGTGTACCACTTATCAAAATATCCTTCTAGTCGCTCGAATTTGAGTTTCGGCATACATTTGGCAGTAATATCATCATTTTCTGCGAGTTTCTAATGGTTAATCGGTTCTCTTTCAACACAAGTCATTAATGCTCGATATTTTAGGCAATCACTCAGCTCAATCACTCTCTTAAAAATCTTTCTTTTCCTTCCTTTGTGCATTTATCCACTTCAGGTGAAGCACTTGGATAGCAGCACCTATTCCCCGGTCGCCATACACTCGCTGATTGGTTGGATTACGCTGGATTGGTTAGTTTACGTGCTAAGGCCTACACAGACATGCACGCAGACTACCGCACGTTTCGCAGTCACTTCACTCGCCCTTCATTAAGGGGGATTTGCGCGCCATCTGTGGGTACTTGACGGATCCTTGCAGTTCCATTCCGCTTTCCTTTGACGATAGGTATGCGATGTTAATGTACACTAAGCATACCGATTCGAGAAATAGGGAGAGATGGAAAGCTGACAGGCGGGAAAAGGGATTCGATCCCGTAATAGATTAAGATGAAGTGCGCCAACGAGATTGCTGTGGTGTCTCATTTTTCATTCATTAGTCGACGATTCCGAATCGCACCGAGTGTATTAAACTTTGTGATGGATTCGTAGCTGTGGAATCCAAAACGTAATGAAAATCATTTAAACCACGTCTAATATTTTACCGATTACGATTGAATTTATGCCAACAATTTTTCACTGTGTAAAGAAGTATCTTCGTAATATGAGGTCTTTAGTTTTAGTCTTCAAACTGGAAATGACTGTTAATTCTTATTTTAGTTTAGTTAATTAACTTAAAAGTTTCCCGGTATAAAAGCTTAACGCAAATGAAATTCTTTTGCAGCTCCAATTTAAAAGAGTCGAAAGAGTGATCGCAAACCTTAATCCATCAATATTTCCATCATTTCTGAATTCTTTTCGCATCAACGATGATTTAGGATTAGCATCCAATCACTGTTACTTCTGAATATTATAAATAAACTTCAAACTTAACCAGGAACTCTGTAGCTAATTATCTGGCGTTCCTTTTAAAGATGCTAAAACTTAAAATATTAGAGGGAATTTCTGTAAAAATATAGACATACTTTAAGTTTCTTTGATTGGCTATTTTGATGAAGCTAAATGCAATAGAAACCGAAAAGGTAGGAGAACATGGGCCTAAACCCGTTGAAAACGACTTCTTAATACGCGGTGTTCTCTTGACAATATACCCCGTTCTGAAAAGAACCCATGGAAAAGTCTTTTAAATCTCTATTTTCAAATTTGGGTATTCAAAAAATTTCATATGCTGACTTGTCAGATATTACAGAAGTAGGAATCTGCTAAGCAAAACTTGCAAACAAACGAGATATCTCTACCTAAATAGTTTTAGGAGGGGTTTTTATTCGTACAAGGAAAAGGGTTAAAGATGACTTTGCACGTAAAGGCTTACACCTAGGAAAATTTCCATTGGGTAACGGGCTTAAATAAATCCGTTCTAACTATTAAGATATCTTGCAAAACATCCAAGAATTTTTCTGGTAAGACAGCTTAATAGATAGAGCAACCAACCGGCAATCGGCAAATCCGGGCTCGAGTCCCAGTCTTGTCAGACTCATTTTATTCCTGTTTCCCCTTGTGGCATTATACGTACTTATTGAAATATTTTATCGTTCCGAAGTAGTAACATGCGCGTTGAAACATTAGAAGCAATCTCTTAAATCCCCCTGTTTGGAATGGTTCATACCTTATCCCTGAGATCACGATAAATGAAAAAAAAAATCACATGTACGAAATGATTACAGCATAGAGAATAGTTAATTATTCACTACTATCAAAATGCAGCGGAAGGAACTATAGGGGATTGAAGGACTGAAGCCATGCATCCAGAACGTGAAGTAAAAAGACCTTTCATTTAAAATCTTCATGTGCGATAGGCATTGAGAACTTGGTGATGACCCAGGAAAATTTCTGGCCGCATTTAGGTTTACTTGAATTCAAATCACGCGAAGTTTGTTATTACCCAGCGGAAGCTGCAAGAAGTACAAGGTATGCGCGGTGGCATGTAATGAATGTTTATCTGCCTCCTTATCTTCAGATTAACCCGCCCTCATTCTGTGGATATCATATCTGTTGAAGGGTTAACGATTGCATCAGGGTCACGAAAAGGTTTTCGTTTTTAGATTCATTCTGTGACGTAAATTGTGCTTCGCTCAATGAAATCCTGCTAATATTTCGTCTTTGTGGGACTCGCGTAAAACGGAGTAAAAAAAAGCGTGGGTTTCTTTGTTTTATGTTGCTTGAGGATTGCTACAGTGGTAGTTGAATTAATCGAATGGGATATAGTGTAAGTTTTCTTCAACTTGAAAAGAAACATTCGATTTCTGTTATTGAATCAGGTTTCTCTGATAGTTTGAATTTCAGAGCTCAAATCCTGCTAATAGTGGAACCTCAATAAACAGATGACTTTGTTTTGTAATAGTAATATTTTGTAATGGTCGAGATCGGATTTTACATAATAATTTCAATAACTGACATAGTCAAGCCTAACTTTGTAGATTATAACTATGTAGCCATTATACAAAGAAAAAAACACACTCGGTAATTTCCTAAGAAATATTATAATGATAATTTATTATCTCATTTCTGTGGAATTCACTGTGTGATTTGTCTTTGCATGATTATAATATCTGACAATTAGGGTTGTTATTTGGTTTAATATCAATAAAGCTAGCTCTAAAAATCTTGTGCAAACTCTTGAAAACTATTTCTTTTACTCGGTAAGAGCTCTGTATAGTTTGCCTTGGTAACCAGCGATTGATCAGTGATAGTAATTGGTTAAGTTAGGAGCAGGTTAGCAAATTTAACCCCTAGTAAGGAAATGAGCATAAATGACATACAAATTTAATTTCTAAAATGAAAAGATGACGTAAACTAATTATTTCCAAAATATTTGCATTGTTACACAGTTGTCGCGAGACTAATAGTTGAAAAATGCGAGGGTAATCATTCAGCATAAAATGAATGAGTGAATCACTTAATGCGCGATTCAAAGAAAATGATGTTCTACTGCTTTTTGACTAAATACTTAGAATTTTATCCATCGAACTAATTAGGAAAACAGTATAGAAAATACACAATGACTCAAAGATATTAGAACCTTTGTAAATTTCATGGTTTAAATTGCAGATGTACAAAATTGCCCAGAAATATTTTTGTATTACTATAAAGAATTATTGAGTCAGGCAAATAGCCTGTAGTGTATCGTTAGTATGTAATAGTAATTTTTATGAATTTTGAATTTACAAACACAATTTCAGTCTCCCTTTATATGTAATGGTGTATTTAGGTATTGGACTTATTAGAAGTCTTGTTATTGTGATAGTTTATTGTTCATTAGATATATGTCCTAAATTCACCTTGCGTCCACTAAACGTGTAACTACATTTCATATTACGGTGGTGGCAAACAACGAAAGGTGGCTTGCAGGGTATTACTGTATTTGTATGTATAATGTATGTAACTGTTATGTAACTATTCTGTTATGTAACTGTTATGTAACTGTTATGTAACTAATGCTTTAAGAGATAGGATTCGCTCATTATTCTATTCGAACAAATATTTGTAAAACACATCAAGTAATCTTATCAATCACAACAGTGTTGTCCTTTTGATTTTGGCAATTCCAACTTCTTCCGACACCGATGTTGGACAAACCACAAAATTTGAACTCTCTCAAAACACCTTTGCTATCTTAAGGGTTTCCTTTCCATTACTACGTCCTTTTCCCAACTTTTACCGACCTCTTATCGACCGTGGCGGAAGAAAAAGAAAAGCATAGATACAAAAAAGGCATCTTTCTTCTCTTCCAGTTTACACAATTCCGCCTTTCCCCCCTCTTGAATTATTGAAACTCCCGTAACGTCAGCGGCAGCATTTTCGGGATCGGCGGACGTTCGGTTGTGCGGGAGTCGTTCGTCTTTTGTCTCGGGAGTTGCGTCGGGGGAAGCCGACCAGTGTTTGAACGGAGTTGACGCGTCTCGCGGACGTAAGGGGAAAAAGACGCTGGCGAATTGTTTGCGTTCCTAGCGAGTTCGAGGGCTCCTATTTAGGGGACTGAAGAGTTCATAGCGCGTGGGAAGTTCCTCAATTTATTTTTCTTTTAATTAGGAAGCGATTCGTCCGCCATAATCCATTCAGCGGGAAAGTGACTCAGAGTCGTTTGCAGGGAGGGAATGCGGCGCATTGTTGGAGTTTCCATGGAAACGGATAAGTGGGCTCTTTCTCCGTCGCATTCTTTCGCCTGTGTAGCGTCGTCTACTAGTGGCGACG
Source organism: Pachydiplax longipennis (assembly GCA_036926295.1). NCBI lineage: Eukaryota > Metazoa > Arthropoda > Insecta > Odonata > Libellulidae > Pachydiplax > Pachydiplax longipennis. The sequence continues at coordinate 35,623,107 of JAVFKF010000009.1, read as the reverse complement.
TCACGGAGTCGGAAAAATATCCCTGAATTACTGGGAGGGAATTTTTGGTGAGGGATATATGGGCCAATGGAGCGTAGGGATTTTCGTTTTTTCGTACTTTTACGTTATTACCATCAAAGCGAGCTATATCAAGCAAGCACTGCCTTCGATAAGGAAAACAGTTGTTTACATGAAAGACGTCGAAACAAAAAAGTAATGAAAAGATTCGTTATATATGGGTATATGGATAGGAAATGTGGAATGTTAATAGAAGAGAAAATAGAGAACAGAGACATTGAAATGTAGTGCTGGAGAAGAGCAGAAAGAGAGCCTTGGAGAAACAAACATAGTAATGAAGTATTAACTGAAAATTTAAAATAAGGACGGAAGAAATTAGAAACACCGAAACTGTACCTATACAACTTAATCGAAGGAAAGTTAGAAAAAAGAGCAAAGGAAGACCTAGGATAGAATACTTTACGCAAGTTGTAAATGTCTTGTAAGATTTGATGAGTAGAGAGTAACAAGAAAAAGGAACAAGGAATGGGTAAAGTTAACTATGCACATAAGGACACATAACCAGGAAAAATCCAAGGAGAAACGGACCTGAAAAAAGTAAGAAGGGACCGGGAATCGAACCCGGGATCTTCTATACGGAAGGCTGCTTTGAACAACTGAGCTATACGATCAGAACAATTCTTCAAGCCGTTTTGGGAACTTTGTAGGCAAGGGCATATGTGGTTTCGTCCGACTGTGCGGCATCGCCCACGCCACGTCTTCGTAGAGGTACCTTGTTCTGATCGGATAGCTTAGTTGGACAAAGCAGCCTCCCGGATTGAGGAAGATCCCGGGTTCGATTCCCAGTCCCCTCAGATATTTTCAGATCCGTTTCTCCTTAAGAAAAAGGAACAAATTTCTGTCTTTATCAAAAGTAAGAAATTAGCAAATAACCGTGTCTGACAGTGAAGGAAAATTATGGGTACCTACCAGTAAGAAGCATTCCGGTCGCGGAAAGCCAAATACTGCGGCGTGGGAGTCGATGCTCACGTGAACACGTGTCACTCACGGTGAATGCCGCCTGGTTAGGCCAAGTCCCACAAAGGAATGTCCCGCCATGGGTTGACGTACTTACTATTAGTAAGAAGATTAATGACAGTAAAAGGAAGTGTTACCACAATATTTTGGGAATGAGGAAGAAATGGTTTTTAAAGCAAATCAATTTTGTCTAAAAGTTAAATTTAAGAGATAGCCAAGTAGGATGGACGTCCGCTTTGTTGATAGCGGTCTCGGGTTCGACTCCCAGTGGTGGTCCGTATGTGCGGAGCGAACTCAGCAGTCGAAGCACCTCTAGTGAAACTAATAAATTAAAGTGACGAAGAAAAAAAAAACAAGAAATACTTTTCAATGGAAACTATTTCCAAGTTTAATAACTTAGCACTAACACAACAAATCATAGTACGCTGTGATCTAATTAATTGATAATGTTGCTAAAGCATTGAAACTTGTCGTGCCTACTGTGATTTGTTGTGGAAGTGCTAAGTTATTAAACTTGGAAATAGTTTCCATTGAAAAGTGTTTCTTGTTTTTTTTTCTTCGTCGTCATGAACTTCCACGGAGTAACTCGTCATTCCGTTGACTGTACTTAATTAAAGAGGTTAAGATGATGTATCATTGAGGATTATGCAATTAATCCCATAAATTAAACGGATATCATTCCATACACTTTCATACTTGTACTCCTATTCACTCCACACTGGTATTATAAATTCGTAAGAAATTGATTTTCGATTCGTGGCGACTGATTCGGCATGCACCAACAAATTCGGGAGCTATAATTGAGAGCCGTTGTATGTTAATTTCAGAAGAAAGAGGAAAAGAGGTGGGAGATGTTTTTGGAATGATATTTATCACTTTTTCGAGTAAAAAATCTGTTTCGTGATGAACAACTCTACATTTTGTCACCTCGTACAGAATCAATACGAATTTGCATACAAAAAATAAAAGGAAACATTGATTATGGAAATGAGGCAAAGGGTTCATCGGACCCTTATCGCATTAAGATATGTAAACTTTTTGCAAGGTTACAAATTTCATGGGGTATTGCGTCCCGAAGTCGCCCATTGCTCATCCAGTAATGTGAAGTTTTTGTCTATAATACCGCCATTCCTTTTGCTTTTTAGTGGAAAAGTAGGCCCGGTAGCAATTAATTTCTAGAAAATCGAAGCCTTTGACGTAGGGACACATTTTATGTCCCGTCCGTAGTAGAAAGGAGCGAATACAGTTTCGTAATTTATGGCACTAATGGTCTCTGCTTCCTCGGAAATGGTTGGATCATCTTAAGGCATCCGAAATTCAAATCCTTTCCAGAAAAGAGGTTTCACTTCCCAACCTTGCACACGCGAGGTAAAGATTGATTTTTATTATCTTATCTATTTCCCTCGCACCGGAAAGGTGTTTCTGCGAAAGCATTCCGAGAATCTCATCTTTTACGTCCTTCAATCGCAGAAAAGTTTGTTCGTCTCTCGAAAGTCACTGATTTTCAAATTGTTTTAAAGGATTGAGAATATTTACCCTAGGAAATTATATTCCTTCAACTGTCGGAAGATTTCTTATGGGTCCACCAGGGCTCAATAGAGATGCATGTTTCCTATACATTTATGACCTGTCATTAAAATGGTACCCAAATTAAATGAAAACGCTACTGAAAATCTTACCTTAATATTAATAATGTAGAAGACAATGTAGAGAGATCAATCAAATTTTAACCTTTGTTAATTTAGAGAAAGTTTACAACAATGTCAACTGAATAGAATGCTACGGATCATAAAAGAAGGAGGACTAAAATATTGGTAAGAAACAGCGATCTATGCTCTTTTTGTAAATAGGAAACCATGGCAATTATTTGTTAAGGAAGCAGCGAAGAAGCTTGATTACATGAAGGCTTAAGATAGAGATGATGCCTATCACCACTGATCTACATTGTTTGCATTGGGAAGTCTACAAATGAAGTAAAGAATAAGACACTAGAGGGCACACTATTACAAGAAAAAATAGACTTTTACGGTCCAGATGATGTAGTGGTACTCACTAAAAACAGGGGAGGCTTTAAAATAAATCTGTTCAACAATGATAAAGAGTATGAGGAAGTGCCACCTAAAATATAAACGAAAATAAGACTAAAGAGGTTGTCTGAAGCCATATGAGGAGAAAAAATTTCAAGTAATATTATGAACCGATTCACGTGTCGAAGGAAACTGCTATCTAGCAAAATGACCAGCATGGAGGCACCGACAGAGAAATAATAATACACATATTGTTTCCTTAGCCAACAGGGAATTCTACCAGAAAGAACGATTGTTGGCAGCAAACAATACAAGGTTGAATATAACGAAACTGTTGAAAAAACTAATTTTAGAAACGTTCTTTATCTGTAAAACAAGGACTTTTAAACAGCAGTAGAGAATAAAGAGCAGATATAATGGAGATTTTATGTTACCAGAGGATAATGAAGTGGACGATGCAGACGGAATAACCATTGAAGAAGTCCAAAAGAGCTACTGAAGGAAATTAAACGCTTTATACGAGTAACATTCCAAATTAACGCATGCATATTTAGATGTAGTAATGTGTTACAAGCTGTAGGGATTTCTCTGAGTGGATTGCAAAAATTTCTGTTTGGCTACTAAAAGGTTTTCTGTAACAGACTAACAAGATTTCATGATCGTTCATAAATTTATCATCATTTTCACCATTAAGACTGACTAAGAATTGAAATTTTTAGAAGATTGAGGAGGAAATAACTATTTATTAGTATTTATGAAAGTTAGCCTTGTATTTTAAGTCACTGTTTCGAAGTCGGCTAAATTCTACTCACTATACCTATTAACTCTCTGAAATCTTAAATATATCAGAAAATTGTAAGGTCTTTATTTAAGCATATTCTATGGAAATGAAATATTAATTTGTCCAGAAATATATACACATCACGCCTTATATCAGTACATTTCGAGTCTTCAAAATTTCAATCTTTTCGTACAAATCTTTCCAGCCTTGGGTTCAAGATTCTTCCGACCTCAATGTAAAGGATTATCTCAAAAGGATCCGGCGTCGAAACTGTGGAATCGGCACTACAGGACAAGGATATCCTGGATTAAAGAGGAATCGTCCGCCGATGGATTGATTACCTAAGGTCAGTGTTAATTCTCCGCAGATGGCGCACCCACCGAAGGGATGACCTACCGCTTCGAAAGGTAGAAGGACGTCTTTGTTCATTTAACTAACAGTCAACCGTGGATCAATTTTTGCCGTCATCACCTTTGTAAACTAAACTGGTAACCTTTAAAATTTACAAATTTTTTTCGAAATAGGGCCGTGATATCAACACGAATGCAACGAGAAATTTTGGTAATTCATCATTTTGAGTGTACTTGAACCAGTTTTCATTTGAAACTCGAACTTTTACTTTGAAAATACTCCGGGATGAAATGGACATATTCTACTCATAGCAACTGATCCCAAAAATGATGATGACGTCAAGATCTGATCAGCGTTTCAACTTATCGTTATGATGATAAATATGATCGCAGTGTTTCGAATTTTACCGATAGGCCTCTATCTGATAGGAAATAGTAGGTTTCCCCCTTAAGTTTATTCGTAGGGTTATCGTGAGATGGAAATGTAATTCATAGAAAGTTTCATGTGGCTATAAATAGCTTCAAGTCAGAAACTCAGTCAATGAACATGTTTCCATCACGCGATGATATATTTCAATTGATACTAACCTTACTAATTTGTGGAAGTAATGTGACTTTTATCCTAAGGCTATTACAAGAATTCTTTATTTCATGCAGAGGAGGTTTATTTTCAACGGATTAATCACTCAAAGGTAATTATTTCGGTGAATTATCATTATAATTGCTCATAAGGTTTCACATTAAAAGAATAATTTTTATGCCTTTTCAGACGTTGAAATCAGCACCATGGTCATATTTTGCCGGGAGAAAGAATTACCAAGGTAAGAGCGCATTGATGAAGAACTTTTGTACTTCTTTACTTCTGTTCTTCTTTCATACAGTTGGTTCCTTCTAGTGTGCCATATTACATGCTTTTCTTTTGTGATTCGATCCAGGCGATGTTAGAGACATATTTTCGGTGATTAGATAAAATAGGCAAGGATAAATGTTATACAATCTATTCGTATTTCAGCTTATATTCGACGATTTATATCTTGTGACCTTTAGATAGCAGCATTTAAATAAATTCCAAACCTCAGACAACTCATAGACGTCTTTTACAAGCAATTTCTAAGTTTTAGTAGAAATTTTTATGTTATAATCCTCGAAGACTTAGTAGTGATGGGAAATAATGTAGCATTAACACAACAGCGATTAATCTTGTGAAATCTTTGATGATTTGCTCCCACCTCTGAGCGTTTGCAATAACATCAACGTGCTGACTATCCAGTAACTCCGTCGGTTACGTTGTTATTTGAAATAAACAGTTGTAATCCTACAAAATATATTCCTAAAAATGATAACTTAAAATTCAGCTTTAATTTTTGGAGATTTAGCTCAATGAATTTCGGAATAAATGTAGATTTTATTATATTTTACCTATCCGATTATTTAAAATAAATATTTAACATAAAAATGATACTTTTAAGAGATCTTGCAGTCGGTTAGAATAAGTACGAATAAATGAATTTAAAATGCATTATTTGCTCGTATGATATTAATGAGCTTTGTTTGCACCTTTATATCTTTGGTAAATATTTGTATTCCTACCGTTGAATTTTTTAATTGAATTGGAACGTTGATTTTGGGATACGCGAAAAAATGTTTTCCAAATTATTGGCGGAGAAATGAAATCATATTTGAAAAACTATGTGTATTCAAGATATAGTTAAAGGTTTTCTAGTTACGTTACACCGATGTTTTCATAGTATGGTGGCTATAATGTAAATTTAATCTTTTCCTCTCCTTTGGGCCAATCTTGATTTCTATAGCTGCTGATTAGGATCCTCTTTCCGCATAATCAGTTTCGTTCCGTTCATTTATTCATCGAGTCGCTGTCCATGCGATTCATACAGATGATTCATCTCTGCTGTATTCTCATTAAAGTTTAGAGGGATTCAATTCGTCACGTCAATTTTCGTTTTCTTTCTTGGCCTCAAGAAGAAAACTATTTTTAAATAAACCGCGATTATGAAGTAATATGCTTAGCGATGGATTTCTGTGTAATTACTTTTGTTGAACATTCTCACCAAGTTTACTATTTCGGTATACTCTTCATCGAAAAGGATTGCCTACTCTCTGAACGTTTATTCAGGCTAAAGTCGGATGTCGGAGAAAGTTACGATACTTGAGGGAACTAAAGAGCTCCAGAGTTTAAAGCCAGTAAAGTTATTAGTTTTTATCGTCGAAATTCCTAGGAACCTCCATTTAAAAAATCCAAACTTTGTGTTCCCAAGCACTCATAGTTCGCTCATAAATGTAAAGCATAAGCAATTTTATAAAAGTAAAATTCTCCTCAAACTTAGAGAGCTAGCTTCAATCCGTTCTAGTGAGGGATTAATTCACCCGTTGCTGTTTCGTTTGTAATACCTATAGGCGAGAATCTCATAGATATGACGGTTATATAACATTACAATTTTTGAGCAAAGTATCATATGTACGTTGTAAAATAATGAAACTTTTAAAGTGACGCTGAATTGAGGATCGAACAGCTGACGATTTTACTGAAACTTGCTAATCTAACTATTTATCTCTTAGTGGAAAATCTTGAGATACTACCTCTTGGCCTTTCAATTCGTTCATTAATGATCCGATGGTGGAACTGGATGGTGTTTCTATTGAATTGTCATAATGAGAATAGGTGCATCTACATTACACTTACATTAATACCCTGCAAGCCGACTTTCTGCGTATCGCAGGGGTGTTAACTCCGAATGTTTGAACTGCTTCTCTACCATAGCTTGCTGGTATCGCAAGAATGAACCCTTGAAAAGACTTATCCTAGCATCTTATTTATCTTATTTTACGCCCATTGTCTGATTGGCCGAAGTAGCAGGAGGGTCACATAGTACCTATTACGCGCTCTATTTTCTAAAGATACTTTCTATCATTTAATCAAGCAATCTCAACCGAGATTCTAATCTCCTTTCTCTCAAGGATTCCCAACTTGCCTCTGAAAGGATTTTCACAATTCTTTTCTTTTGTACATATTTTGTACATAGCGTTTATAACAAAATATAACTCATTGCGATACAACTTCTCGGGTTTGCGGATACAGGTTTCATCCGCCGGATCCTATACACTTGCCGCGTATTCTGGAAGGGGTCCAATATGGGGTATATATCTGTAATTTAGGGAGAAGATGCGCAGAAATCAGTCAATAGAGGGTCAATTTCTGTGACTTCTTTATTTACATATCAATTCCTTATTTACCTTCATATCGTCTTCGGCAGGGGGTTAACCCATTTTTCTACTTCAATTTTTATAGGACGTTTTGACGTATCACTTGCGAATAATAAGCCGAGAAATCCACTTCCTTTCAAGTTGGAATTTCGAATTCGTTGTTTTTCAAGGTACGATTCCTGCTGCTTCGCTGCGCTTTCTAATCGCTGTTCAGCAAAGCGTTCGATTGAATTGATTTTTATTTTTATCGCAGAATACAGGCCGCGGTGGCGGAGTGGTTTGCGTGCTGGCTCTCCATGAAACTCAAGGTTCCGGGATCGAATCCCGGCTGATCGGGTCTTTCAAATTATTGAATGATTATATCTGTGGGTATGATTTTTTTAATCAGGGTTGGCATCCGCCCTTAAAAATCATCGCCAATACCAAATTCATCATCATAATTACCTATAATCATTAATCTATGATATCATTGATCTATAATAATAATACTGATCTAATAAATCATCAGTCGACTCCCATAAGTGAGGTGAATAAGGCTGAAAAGGAAAAGTTGTAGTCACAAAATATAATCGAATATTTTTTACCATAATGAATATTTTTATATTGCTAACCGCAAGATTACTGTCAGAAGCCTTATTTAACGAGTGATATGCGCCTCAAAATTCCTTCTTATTACATGGAAAATTTCCACGGAAACTATGCCTAGGTATTTTTTGGCTTTTTGCATAAATTTTGCGAATTATGCCTAGATTTTACATAAAAGAACGAAGTGTTCTCTCACCAAGGATGATACCTTTTACGTTATGGAATCAATCGCAGTACCTGAACTTGAGAAAGGCTGCTGTTTCATTTCTGTCACTGATTGCAAGTGATTTTGCGGCAACGTTCTTTCGCGTCCGGAGGGAAGGAGAAACAAAAGAACAACTGCCGACGCAGTGCGTTTCAAAATGGCGGAAGAACCCCCAGACGAGATCGAAATCCAGGAAGCACGATTTTTTGCAAAAAATGAATGACTCGGAAAGGAATGACAAGGTCGTGTGGAACGAGAGCGTGGTTTTCCAGTTTTCCTAACGAAGCGAATCCCCCCGACGATTTTCCTCCACTTACTTGCCGATTTCTCTGTTTATGTATGTTTTAAATGCATGTGTATATAGTAGAATGATTATCTGAGAACGCTTCCTTTCTAAGCTGTAAACTTTTTTTTAGGGATTGCCTGAAGTTGGATCCCTACGAAGCGTGGCCCATGCTGGGAAGCTTCATTTCTGTGAAAAGTTTTCAAAAAGTACAAAATGTAATACTTCTCTGTCATGGATCAAGTTCACTGTTTCACGTTTCTAGCTTGAAAATGATTTTGCGGAAAAAGGCGAGTAAATGCCACAACATTGGAATTTTCTCTCTTCTCGTCATGCGCTCAGGATCATATCATGTTGAGTCCACTTTAGACCGACGCATGAGAATCATCTGCATATTTCAAGGGCGGCCAAAGATATTTTTCCTTAAATTTCACGAACTGTGAAACAAATTTCAACGCTTAAAATATTCGCTCCTTCAAAGGATTGACTAAATAAATCACTGACAATTATTTTGGTGATTGTTTTATATTTCTGTGCGCTAAAAGGCCGCTAATGACACTTATTTTATTGATATCTTTTTGACAGCAAAGTCTGAAACGTAGCTTAGCCTCGCGTTGACCGTATAGTTTCGGATAAAAGAAATTTAATATTTTTAACCGATTTGCTCTTGTTATCGACTCATAGATCTTTTATTTCACGTATCCTCAAGAACTAAAAAGAAACAAAGAAGTAAAATTCCATTCTCTCATGCAACGACAGTGGTGCATTTCCAAGAATATACCTGGATAAGCATAAAATTTTGGGAAGGATTCCATTTCGAGGATATTTTCCCTAAAGTTTATTCATTTCTAGGTTTCGGATAAGCGGAGTATTACCATTTTTTACAAAGTATATCTGAAGCTGCCCTCTTAACTGGAACGTATTTATAATATTGAGGATTATCAGAACTATGGGCATTAGAATAACTTAACGTTATTGGTAAATGTAAATACTTTCTTCCTTGCCATAACTTTGCGAAATATGAATTAATTAGTATATATATTATTGTCTGTACGTATCTGACGTTAAACTTTCTTTAATCTAAATTCCGATAGGCAATTCTTTTAACATGCGTTCTAACTGACCACCAATAATGCATTTATGAAATTATGGCATATAAGTAATAAATTTTATTTGGGTCAACTGTCGAAATACTTTGCTTGAAGTATTGTTGAGAATCTGATCTTTTCCCTTTTATTGAAACGAAATTTGGTTATAGCAGAAATTAAATCTTCTAAGTTGAGTCGTTCTTTCGTAATAATTTTTAAGCCATAGAAAATTGCGAGTATTACAGTGGTTTCATCGCCTTTTAGTTCGGCGGCAGTTGCACAAGATTGGGTGCAGAAATAATCAGATCATTCAATAAAAGCCTCATTCCTTAGGAATCATCAGCAAAGTACTGCGTTTACAATACAACTCAGTAGGTCAGATTTTGCAATATCTTTTTTGCAGAATAAACACGAGGACGAATTTACGCTGAATTAACTTTTTTTAAGGTAGAAAAATGAGATAGTCTTATCATCAAAATGTATTAATATTTTTTAGAGAGTATATATATTTACCAAAACAAACCTAAATTCATATTTTTTATTAATACATTCATATTTTTGGAATTAATAATGAAATACGAATATACCCGTATTCTGTATTCAAAAAGATATCACTCGATCAAAGTGATTTCTAGCTTACATGTTTAAGAGAAATTTTCTTCAGAAATAATAGTAGCTAAGTTTGAGTTTCCATTTATTTCAAAGCTCAGTTCTGGGATTTCGGATTTGATAAAATGACGGCTGACATATTTTCTCTATCAACTCCATTCCCTAGCAAGCGCTTGTCAGTTATCATAAAGCGCATGTGATCCCACAGAAATGGGAATATTTAAACCGACACGATAACAACGAACTATCCGCGAAAATGGCATGCATTTGGAGGAGAGAAAGGCAAGGGTATTATAAATGGATCAGGGCTTTATTGATCCATACCCATATTGAATATATTTTAACAAAATAAGGCAGTGCCGGTGTTCTATTTCGGAGCTTTCGTTCAGCTCTATCCTTAAAATTACCCTAGAAAAAAGATTCGGAATTGACGCAGATCAATGAATGTGACCTTTATCACGCTAGGCTATAATATAAGAAATAACTATTTAGATAGTATTTTTCTATTCTTTGTTGGTATTCAGTTTGGCAGCAAACCGATTGGGATAATCTTGAGAAAAGTTATAATGATAGACATGTGCGGATTTTTGAAATTTTGGCTTATCTTTTCTCTTTTATTATCATTGTGGCTTCTTATTTGGCATCTTTTTTGGCTTACGTGTTAAGGAGAAACGGACTTGAAAAAAGTCTGACGGAACCGGGAATCGAACCCGGGATCTTCCTCTATCCGGGAGGTTGCTTTGACCAACTTTTCAACTGTCCGTTTCTCCTTGGTTTTTTTCCTGGGCGCACGCCCTTATGTGCAATGTTGCCTTACCTATTCCTTATTACCTATACCATACCATTTTACTATTCCGCGATATACATACCATGCAAGCATGTATTTCATGCGGTTTTCATAGTTTACTTCGTAGTAAACCGTTCGGGCTCCTAGAAAGTTCACTATGAAGAGAAAGTGGCATCATATAGTATGTCCCGCATATAGGGTTGGTACCATCTTACAATTCGATGGATCCTCCGAAGCACACCGTGTCTAATCACAGTAACAGAAATTGAAGGATGGATTCTACTGTAGCTTGATTAGATAAAGCATCCACCCGTAAAGTGGGAGATCCAGGTTCGAGTACCGGCTACGACGGAATCTTTCTCCTTCATTTCTCAATCTAAATCTAAATGTATATGTATATGTATTTAATGACGCCTTGATAAAGGAATCAGGAAAGGATTAGTAAAATCCTTATTGTGGGGTATAATGTTGTACGAGTGTGAAAATTAGACGTTAGAAAAGAGGACATTAAAAGATTAGAGGCTTTTGAGATGTGTGTATGGCGTAGAATGGAGAAAGTAAGTTGGGTCGATAGAAAAACGAACGAGGAGATTCTAGAGATGGTTGGAGAGAAAAGGGTAATGATTAAAGTTATTAGAAATAGACAAAAGAAATGGGTGGGTCAAATATTGAGAGGATAGGGATTATTGAAGAAAGTGATCGAGGGAAGAATGCTAGGGAAAAGACAGAGGGGAAGACAAAGACAGAAGGCATCAGACGAATTAAGGGGTGGGATAAGTTACCAGGATATGAAGGAGAGGGAATTAAATAGGGAATGTGGGAGAATATGAACTTACCGAAAGGTAGAACACTTATATACATGTATTTCATGCAGTTTTAATCATACATAACATTCTTCAATAGAAACTGTAATTCTTATCATTAAAATACAATTTTATTGCATATGTATGCCATTACATTGAGTTGAATCACTCTACTAATCACTTATCGTGCTCTCTCTCTGTATCATTTTAATATTTGTCCTCACCCTTCTTTCCCGCATTATGCTGGCTTTTGCTCTCAACAATCTTTCGTTCCTAATTTGTTATACTTCCTTCTTCTAACGCGCAATATTCTCGGCAAATGTTATTCTATCTCTTAAATTTTGGGACTAGATAAGGTTTATGCAGGGGTTAATCGCTTTTATAAGTATTAAGAGAATGTGGTTTTTCGTAGTAATAGTTGCGAAAACTGCATATGATATTTTTCTTATTTTATTCGATTCAATTGGCAATTTATACGGGGAATGTGCGGCAGTAATTCACCATACTTGAATAATCTCAGCAAAACATTCACAGTATCGGTAGGGGTATTATTTAGCAATAATAATACTACTAAAATTATGAAACTATTATGAAAATTTTTGCATATAAATTTCTAGAGAAAAATCTATGTATTTTGAGAACCAAATTATTTGTGGTTATATGGTGGAATATTAACATGGAAATTATTTCATGTTATTCGGCGATATTTCACGAAAATTTTAGAGAAAACAAGGGTATCCTCGCGCTTTATCGCGTGCGTACGAAATCGACCTCATTGAATTACATCCGCCCCGCACGGGATAGTCCGCTTTTAAAAATATCTCTGGCTGTCAATCCTGCACTAATGAACGATGAATATTTTGCGAGCGAAACGTAAATAACAGTTGCGATCACAGACCGATCGGTTAATTTTCCCAAAGCGATTGTTTTCCAAAGTTCCTTTTTATTCGCTGCCTTTCCGAAGCGCGGATATATTTTATTTAATGCAGACCTTTGTTTACTCTGTCTGTCAAAAAGGCTGGAGCGAGATTAGTTTGTCTCGAGTTGACGTGCTCTGTTTGAAACTACATTTGATGTTTGTGTACTTATTAGTTATGCAGGGCAAACACTGCAGCTGAACTGAATCACCGGAGGAAAAATTTTTAATGGAAAAGTAAACTATTTTGGTTTCGAAATCGCGCTGTTTTATCCTGGCTTCGCGTTTCTTTGCTGGACCCGCAAACAAAGATGCCGAAGTATGGGGATCGCTACGATATCGTATTGGAATCCATCTCGAATCTTTCGAGTTGGAAATCTCAGGTTGGGAGTGCGGCTTTATTTCTTTTTGGGTATTTCGCATGTATGGCTTATATATAATGAAACTTTGTTATGTCACTAAAGAAATTCAATGGTAGGATGTGTACTTGAAGGCCGAGCGTAAGATACTAATCTCAGACATTGGTGATTTCCAGTTTGGGGGGCAAAGGGGCGACTACGCCCCTCTTGATGACTTTGTAGTACCAATTCCATGATCTGATGGGAAGCTTGACAACTATTGTTATGATTATTATAAACAGAGTTACAAATTGGTATATACCGGTTGGTAACCAACCTTATTTTAACTTATTAAACTTAATCTTAACTAAAAAACTTAAAATAATTAATTACTAGTTGGTAACTAATCTTAATCTTAAAATTTTATTAAACATTTACAACAGCCTTTCATGTACAGAATATCTCATTATATGTAATTTCGTTTTTAATAAAGATTTGTTTCATGGGAATTATTAATTAAATTTAACGTGACAGACTGGCATTTTAAAACTTAAATGGAGATGAGTTCATAAGAAAATTTCTTTAGACCCTTGGTCAAGTTCGCCCCCGGTGGGCGAATTTCGAAATCTGCCCCTGGTCTCGGGTGACCAGCAGTTATACTTCGCTTTTCCAACCACAAATTTATTACCCTCCTTTTCCACCCAGCTACATTCGTTTTCTTGGAACACCATGTTCATTGCTCTGCAAGTTCTAAATTCAGATTCTTTGAAGGTTTAAGAAATTCCGAAACTTTCGAGGCGGACGTAAGATACCCTTCTCTGAGGGTCGTTTGGAATGGCAAGTCGGAACCTATATACGAGAGTGGGATGGGAAGAAAAATTAAATAGACTCTACATGATATGGAGAGGTGATTAAACTATGATACCGTGGCACTCAGATCGAAAAGGGATTTAAAATCTGGGTTCAGCGTAGGGTTTGTTCAGAAACATCCCATACGGCGAAACGGCCATAGGAATGAAGGCGAATCCGTACTGGTTAGGCGAGTCGATACGAATATATGCTTTTATTTTAGGAAGGGAAGCTTGGCAAAGAAACAAACGAATTCGGAAAGCCTAAGATGAAAAAATATGCATCCGCTGTAGAGGAGACATAAAAAGTACCTAAGAGCGAAACCAGGGTACACAGAAATCTCTTTATGGGTATATTTTCTCCCAGAGGTTTTCTCCCCGTCTGGATGCACGATGATATCTTTTTTTAAGCTGGGGATAGGAACGATGACACAAAGGAAATAGCGGTACTCGAGCAGTTTTGGCACTGGCATCTGAAGTGGTACCTTTTTCCTCTTTTCTTCCCTTTTAATTTTCTGATATTTTTGTTCCTCCGAGTCTCTCATCGTGCCTTTAACCCCATCTCTTCACAAACACGTGATTTGTTTCAACTGAGAATGAAATCGTGCCGGATACTTTAAAATAATAAATTTTGGATGAAAAACTGAGTGTCTTCGTGTCGTGAGTGATTTAAGAAAAGATTGAATATTCTGTGAATAGGCGCTTATGTTGATTTTAAATGCACGCTGTACTTATCGCAACATTATGCACGATGCAGCTTTTGCTGTCCATCGTACTTTTGTTTAGAAAGCTTTAAAAAAATCCTAGACAAGTGTCAGACGTAACAAATCATACGTAGGGGTTGCATTAACGAAGCCATTAAATATATTGATTTTCTGACATAAATGATCAATGGCTATTCGGGTTATTATCAATCCCAAAAATGTTATTACACTTGTGTTTGAGCTAGGAAATTCCTTCAGTTAATTTAAACGTCTATTTCGCTATCAATCTTGCAGCTTTGTCAAGATTTTCTTTTGACATTCAGTGTGTAACTTATTTTCCATGTTAAATCTTGAGAGAGTGAAAAATTCTCTGACGACTGTTTTATAAAGAAGGCGTTAGCTTAGAGAACCTTTCATAAAACACCTACCGAGAAATAGCTGCATATCAAGAATATTACGGGGGAGGCTTATGAAAATAAACGGCCTACAATAAATAATCCAGCCTTCCGTTGCATGAATTGATGTAGAGAAGGGAATTTTTTTATTCAGTAGAGCGCCGTATTGCGTGACTTCTGGTGGGTATCAAATGGTAAGGGTACTGCAGTTTCGTCAAAATATGGAGCTTTATGACGATGTCTGTCCTCCCATTGATATCAATTTTGGAATATGCACTACATCTCCTTTTGGTTCAGACCATATTAGAGATATGGAAAGTAATGATTTATATTTATAGCTATAATAATGATAGTTATAATGTCGGTATTGATGACATTTATTTCTTTTTCTGAAAGGGCTATCAAATATCTCTGAAGTGAAAAAAAAACTTAAAGAATATTTCAAGATTAAACAATTGTAATGAGTATTGTATTAAATTTTGTGTAATTGCCTATAAAATAATAATGATGTAATTATAATGATGAAAAACTATTTTTACCACCTATAGTTTTCAATTTTGGGAACCTGCCGACAAACCTATGGTTTGGCCGGACCATTATGTTGTAACTTCTACTTTTTATTTTATGCAATCCATGCAATATTTCTTTTTTCTCTAATTCTTTGTATGAAATTACATACATTAATATCTTTTACATCTAGGGCTTTCTCATCAACTCAATCTGGGGTCCTCTTCACTTTATGGAAGGATCCATACGTCAGCAGTGCAACAACTCAATCAAGCCTGGTAAGTCTACATTATTTTTTTTCGCATAACATTCGTGACTGAAAGATCTTCCATCTGAACTAATCTGTACGAATATCCATATCATTTTTCATTTGGTTAATATTTGAATGTGGAAGGGAAAGAATAAATCCACACCCTTGCATGTATAGTATACCCTTGGATCTAGTTCATACCAAATCCTTAAATAATTAAAGAAACTTGATTTGTATTTACGTAGCGCAGAAAGATTTCTTCAGTACATTTTTGAGCATAAATAAATGGAGGCATTGTAGTACAATTTTTAAATTCCTATAGGGTCAAGTAGCATTGGAATTATACAGTGATTTTACTGTAATTTGATTTCTTATAAACAATCGTATTCATGTTGTAGCAAAACTTTTGAATATTGTGTCGAAGTTAGTTGTCTCTCTTATTAAGAGTCTCTTATTTCATATTTACTTAACGTTTAAACTTTACGCTTTGAGTAATTTATTTAACGGACCACAAAAATTAACACAATCTCTCGTTCAAAATAGAGATGGAAAACAATGCTTATGAGTTGCAGATAAGGCGAGGTATGATCACCAAGTTTCTATGCTTTTTTTAATGAGCGAACATTAATTTAGCAACGTAAAAAGCAGTGATGTATTAAAAAGTACAAGGTTAAGTTCCTCCTAAGCCGTCCGGAGGTGTTGGTTTACAAATACAAAACAGTTACATACGTAAAAATCATACCAGTAAAGGAAAAAATTACTGTCCTAAGAAAAAGAAAGAGAACCGAGTACAAAGAAATTTAATGAAATATGTCATAGATTATGCTTTATATCGGAAGATATAGACATAATTTATAAAATTTTTATGAACTTCATTTCCATTAATTATGTTTTATAGATGAAGATATAATGCATTATTCATGACGCAAATAATATATAGCCCCTCGTTTCAAGAATAGTTGCGAATATATAACGGGTATAAAACCCAAAATCACTAGCGATATTTTTTTCATTTCATGGATGAAAATTAGCTAGACTGTAATTTTGGCCAGATTCCTGGGTACGTGAGATTCAGTGATTCGTAATTAAATCGGCTGAATGTGATTCATGCATCGGTGACCTGCGAAACGGTGCGGGTGTCAGAGTCCGCGCACGTAACCATCTTGGCCAAAATACTAATCGATTTGAAGGAGATAATACAAGGGAAACCGTAAATTGGCCAAAACGAACTTATTTCTCTAATAGCCCATTTATAGAGCGGAGTAAATGCATTGCAGAAAGAGTGGGTCATTTTGTGCGGACGAAGTTTGGTGTTATTTGTTGGTTTATCGGAAGTTGGTGTATCGACGGAAGATGGAGAAAAAGTCAATTGAAACAACATAAGTTTTCGCTGAAAATTTAGGCGATACTAAACTGTTAGTTCCGGAGGTCTTCTTAGATGCTGAGTACACCATATAATGTATTTATCTTTACTTTGAATATTTAAAACTCGGAATATTTTTGGTGATCTATCGACTGTTCAGACTAAAATATGAAATGTATCGGAAAGCTTTAGGGACAACTTCTGCCGTAGCTTAATAAAAGTGGATGCAATGTTTACAACATGATTTTATAATATGCGCAATGGAAAATAAATGATGACTAAAGCCTAGACTTGTATTATCTTCAATTAATCGGTGATCAGAATCTACTGCTGCCTTCTCTTAATTTTATTCTCGACTTTCGTACTTTTCTAGCGTGACATTGTCAGTCTGCTAAGTCATCTGCTTGATCAAACCTCAATACCTCCACTGTCAAGTATTGAATTTCCATAGAGATTTCTAGATAGAATTAGATATTGACAGGCAACAGACAGGCAATATGAGGAATGAGATACGTAGCCTTTGATATCCTCTTTGATCTGCTAAGCTATATGTAGAAAATTTCTAGGTTTTAGCTACGCAAAGGCCCTATTAGTAACGTTTTCATATCAGTCAATACAAAGTAACGAAGGTGGATTACATTATTCAGCATCATTCATACTTCAGCAGCTTTCACTATCATCACTACCATGAACAAAGCGCAGTCAAAAGTGAATAAAAGACAGTTTCCTCAATCCCGTATCAAAAAACAAATTAAAAATGTCCCATTCAAAAAGATACGGTCGCAGGAACAGCAAAAAGTTAAATGGCTTGGACGAAATAGTGCATTACCTTTTAAAAGAGATATTAGATGCTAAAAAAGATCTAAAAGAGAATTAGATTAATTACGTGGATCAATACTACCTTCACGAAATTTTGTTATTTCAACTTAGAAAATTTGCAGATCAGTAAGCGGAAATAAGTGAGCTACTCTCAATTAAATTGGTATGAATAGATTATTGTGGGGATGAATAGGATTTAAGAATTTTAAAAAATGATTCTCACTTCTCTTCACTATTAAGTGAATAACTGAAAATTTGGTAAGTTTCAAGATACACAGCATACTTTATATGCTGAAAGAGACATCTTTGCTTCAAAATTGTTAGTCGAGAGCTGCACAAGAGGCCGAGAAGTATGTAAACTCGAGATAAGAGATGAAAAATCGTTTTCTAGCGTAATGTAACTGTATTCATAAGAGTCATCGATTCCGTAAAATTAACATGTTTCTTTCTTTAATTATTACAAGTAAGAAAGTCAGGTGCAAGTGAATTTCATTTATATCTCACTATGCATCGACAGGAAGGAGAATTTACCAATCCATTGAAAATGACGTCGTTTTATCTAAACATTCATCTCATCATTTTCGAGTCCAACCATATTGTAACTAAGTAACAGTTGGCGTAATGCAGAATACTCACGCTTGCAGTTCAAGAATAAAAGGCACGATGTTTCTATGTAGGTTATTGAATTACACTGTCATTTCTTCGGACATACATAGCATAAAACACAGGCCTCAGTACGATTCGAAAAGAAATGAATAAAAGCGAAGAAAATTTTCAAAACCCGTATATTTAGATGAGAAAACATCCCTGCAGAAATATATTTTCGGATGTATCTCCATTAAAAATATACATAATCCGCAACGCAATGCATCCCTAGCGAATGTTTTGTTCCCAACTTGTAATCGCTTGAATGCCGCATCCGTTATTTTTCACAAGAAAGCTTTTCGACTCGAACAAAAAAATAAAAGGAAATACTTTTCTTCCAAAGTCGCTTTAATCCGACTCCTCATTCAAAAATTCCGTAATGGAATCTCTAAACAACGGGAAGTGCGCCTCAGACATCAAATAATTCATCAAATTAATTTGCTAATGGAATTTCGAGATGAATTAAGTCCGGGGCGAATTAAACTCCGTGAGGAGACCATCCACGGAGGAAAAAAGGCACAAAGAAAGTCCGCTGCACTTGGTGGCTTTCCAAAACTAGCACCGTGATTTATATATATATTTTTTCTTCCCAGTGTTAACTCCCTCTGTTTCGTCCTCGTGTATTTCCCTCCCCTTTTCTCCACCAGAGTGGACACGGAGGAAGCCAGGGGCGTGGCCGATCGTTTATTAAATTCGCCGGGGAAGCGACCGCGTCGAGGAAGACGAGCGATGAATTCAGCGCGGATATCGTCCTCAAACGCGACGATTTCCTTTAGGGTCGCACGAAAATCATCCGCGCAGCAATCCGGAACGGACTGGAACATCGCTCATCGATTCCCGCTAAAGATTCGCTCACTTTTTTTCTTTCAAAACCGCGCTCGCAAAACACACAGGGGCGCGCTTGCGAAGTCATTTTTTTCCGGCCCATTCCACCTCCTTTTATTCACCTATTCATCATCTCGGGGGCGCGACGCGACTCCGTGAACATCTTCCTCTCGCTCGCCATGTATCCTTTCTTAAATGATGTCTCGCCGAACTTTTGGAGAGATGTCGCCGGTGCAGAGGGGGTCATTATTTTCGTTTGCTCTGGCGGACGCGTCGCACCTCTACAAGAGCCATTGCTCGCAATGCATCCTCTCCGTCGCGTATATATTCTGCTTTATTCGCCCAGACGTCATCGCTCGACCGGTTTCGCCGTCTTTTTCCCATTCCCTTTGTGTTTTTACGCCGATTCCCCGCTGCATCCTTCGTCGTTTTTGCGTCCCTCGCTACCGGTGTTTTTTAGCGCCTTCTTTCCAGGGCTTATTTATCGCGATTCTCATTTTTCGTTTCCTTTAACCGCTTTTCAACCGAAGCTCGCTTTCTCGATCTGTTTTTTTTTGTGATTTTTCCACGATTGGGAGCCTTTTATCCCTTTTATTAACGTGTACGATTGAGGGCTAATAGAAAGTGACATTGTTAGATTGACCTTTATTGGCGAGGTAGGACCATGTGGGCACGTCTTCTACCTAACCTCATATATTATTATAAAGTGTGCACATATTAATTACAGCAAATAGAAAGAGTACAATGTAGGAAAAAACCTTAGTTACCGAAGGTTAACAAAGAAAAAATCTATGTTCCAGGGGAACAATAATAAGGAAGAGGGTTTAAAAACACTCGTAAACATAGTAAAATAAGTAGAACGAGGCAATATATAAAATAATAGCGGATTGAAAATAAAAAAAAATCAAATTCAAATTATACAAGTGTGAATGCATAATTTACATAGTGATAAATTTGTAAATATATGCACAAAAAAGGTAATTTTTAAAACGATGGATAATTATTATTTTATTAATTATTATTGAAAATAACAAACCAAGAAACATGAAAAATTTCAAAATAACAATAATAAAACATTAATCCAAAAATATTTAAAAATCCCCTAAATTAAGATAATTTAACTAGAAATAATTTTTTCAGAGAGAAAAAAAGAATTCATTGGTCACTGAGGGAAATACTAAGCTTGTAATATATCGTGTCAGGCCAGACTAGTTAGTAAAAATGATATTATAAAGAAATGAAAGAAAAAGATGTTTACTCCACTTAGTTTTATTGGAGCTGGAGTTTAGGAATTATTCATAACGGTGGTTTCAATAAAAGGAAATGAAAATTACAAATTTTTTGGGACAAAGGAATAAATCACGATGAATGGCACGAATGTCCTTAAGACCGTGATGTAATTGTAAGGACGTATTTATCAATTTTGATTTATATCAATATTTATCAATAAAGGTAGATATGATGATTTGAAAATTCATCTGGAAATTAGAGAAAACGTGACAACATTTTAAAGGGAATCACCATGAAATAGTTGCAAATAATAAAGAAATATACTATATTTGCTGAAAACATTGCTCAATTACTCGAGATAGTTTGCTTATAAACGCAGTTGTTTTCATTTCCTCAGTTTCTAAATAATTTTATCATTTATTTTGGCGTTCTTCAAGATTGTAGTAGTTTTTAGAAATCAGGTCATTCCCCTTTTCATTTTATTCCCTACCATTTTTCAGTATCCTCCAGCATTGTGTTATTCCTCATGTGCTCCATGTATCTCTTTTACGACCCTTTTTCAATCTCGCACAACTCATACTTGTTTATCTTCTCCCCGCGCCCATCCTAAATTTCATTTCATCTTATTTCGTTTTCTCTCACTTCTGTAATACACTTTACTTCCGGATATTTCTCGTCATCTGTCTCTCTTTCATTTCTCCACACCGCGTTTGAAAATTCTCTTCCGCTGAGATTTTATGACTGCGAAATTTCATTTTACGTGTAAAAGAGATTCAGGAGTAGGGAACGTCTTTCCCTACGCAAAATAAAATGGTAAAAGGTCTATTTTCTTCAGCGCCGAAACGTCTGAATCCATTTGTCTCCATTTATTTTCCCATCGGATATGGAATCCTTGATCATCTTAAGATTCAGATCTTTCAGATTACTTCGATCTTGCGATAAGAATTCATTATCCTTAAGGAGTGAATTATTTTAGTATCTAAGTGTGAGATAGAGTTAGGCTAAAATTGCTATAAGCATATGGGATGGTTGCATTTTTGGATGTGTAATGCAACGCTTGATTTATTTAATCTGTTATTTCTGAAGTGTGCAATATGCTCTTTAAACCTTAAAGTTAAAGAAACAAGGTTGAAAGAGCATATTGCACACTTCAGAAATAACAGATTAAATAAATCAATTTCAGAAATAACAGATTAATAAATCAAACCCACATAGGTATTTCTTCCGATACAGTATGTAGTAAATCTGGTTCGCTCTATCTTCGCTCTTGAAGGTAATCAGATGTTCCTCTAATAAGGGATATATACGCATTTAACATTTACATTAAATGTAAATGTTATAGAATGTTTTAAAAATTTTCGTTTAGCACTATAATCACGAATAGTACGCGTCATTTATATAACGACGTATTTATAATTTATCCTATACCGAATACCTCAATTCACTTAATGTATTTTTGCATCACGAATTTAGACAAAAATACAAAACATCACTACCACATTTTGGTAAACTCTGTTCTTCAAAATACCACTTCCTTTTATGATGTGTCACTTAAGGCTTCGTGTTTAACAGATATAACCAAGATAAAGCAACAAATATACCTCTTGGTTACTCGGTTAAAAAATTTCTTCTCGCATACGAAAATCGTACTTAACCTATAGTATGTACATACATCCTGAAATTTAATGCACCTTTCTGAATAAGAATTCTAATGTATTAATTTTGAGCCCTTTCAGTGAGAGTACTTTTATTCCAAGAAGGCTACATGGAAAATTTTTCTTTAGAGAAAGACCTCATATTAGAGGCATTTCATGAGAAGAAATAAAATTTGAGACAAACGATGTTGAATGAATTTGATCTCTAGTATTGGTTGAATGAAAAGATGAGAAAAAAAAACCAACTGATATTCTGAATTAAAAGCTGAAAGATTAATAAACTTGATAGCGAGTAAATTAAGCATCATAGCTTGTATTGAAATTATTTCTATAAATAACTCTCGAATAAAATTACTAATCGAACCTCAAAAAAATTCCGTAATAAACCATCGAAACATTAGCTCCGTCATAATTTTCATATATAAACAGCAAGATCGATTTAAATGTGGCACTGGATGATGAATTGTTTTACCTCAGTTGATCAGTCGAAAACATTCTATCATTTGTATTTCAAAGGCACTGATACGCGATTAATACAAGACAAATCTTGCAGTGTTTGATCGAGCTAGTAAACTGTCACTGTTGCCTCACTTTTGATCACAGGAATGATTGAAATTAGATTACGAAGCGTCATAATTTCTCCTCGATCGTTCCCCATGTAATCAATACGTTAAAATAAAGGCAATGAAAACGTTCAAATGTAAACGATAATTAATACCCAGATGATGAACAACGCCGAACTAGTAAAGCAAAACAATCCGCAGATTTCGTAATTGGCATTAATTGCTCAACTGCCGGTTCAAACGTTTGTATAACTCCATCCATCCTTTTCTTTCTCTCTTTGCGTAACTTTTAGTTAAAATGCAGACAAATTGACTGAGGGCTCTCGCATTCGATGGCAATGATCGGCCGCTGTCAATGGATTAATGCATCAAATTTCGAGGCTACCATATGTATTTGGCGGGTGCAAATTGCGTGAGTAAATACGTAATACGGTAGGTCATGTGACGTTGTAATAGTCGTTGATGCAATACCAGTACTCGATTATGCATTACGTTAGTCGTGACTGAAACCAGCGTGGGGCTCTCTGCATGTCGGATTTCGGAGATTCTGCGAATTTTGAATGCATGATAGCTCAGTCTGATCTCATACCATATGGTAAATAGGTTCTAAGGCACCTGAAGCAAAATGGAATGTAGTGTAGAATCAGTAATGGTTCTCAAGAGGGAGGTAACAAACCAATATTGGGTCGAGGACTCTGTTTCGATTGGTCACGAAAAAATTGATAAAAACGAAAAAAAGAAACATCATATTTTAAATCTTTACTTACTGTTTTTTGTCGCTAAAAGTTTATATGCTCAAAATAGATGGAAAATATATGTAACAGTTGCTTTACGTAGACTCTGAAGTATAAGGAACAATTTTTCGAACGAAGAAAACTTGTATTCTATATTGATTACAATAAAGAATTTTTATTGGGTTTTAAGTCTTATATTCTCTCACTGGATGAATGGTAAATGCCTCTCAAACTTTTACTTTGTTAGCAAGTGATCCATTTCACATCGAATTCAGTTCGTATATAAGAAACAGAATGTGAATGGCAAGTTACAAAAAAAGCTGGCTCTTCGCCTACATGTCTTTCGATTTATGAATTATGAAGGAAAACGATAACTGCGAATGCTCTGGCCGACTTTTTCTGTAATGTACACGATAAATTTCATAACTGAAAACGTTTTAGCAAAAAGTTAAGTTGGTTAGCTTATTTCTTAAGGGGACAAGGCAATCATTGAAATAGAAAGTTAGGGAGATGCATGTCAAGTGAGGAATAGCGTAATTAAGGAAGAGTAGATTTGATATGTTAGATGAAAATGGAAAATTTCTCTGCATAAGAAATGAATTTAAATATTTGGGTAGCTAAATTGAGTTCGAAGAGGTCAGATTAAATGTATTCTTAGAGAAGTTTAGAAGAGTCATGGAAGTCTTTTAAAGAGTGAATTAACTTAGGAGAATTTTATGTAAAGAGTATCAGTATGAATATAATTTCATATAAAATGGAATGTTACATGAACTTTTCTGTAACTTAGTTACGAAATGCCGTAAAATTTAGGCCGATATATTTTATCGATACATCTAAAGTGGCTATCGGCCTTCTGTTACTGCGATATACAATATAAAAATGTATCCCAAAAAGTAAAAATAATGAAAAATTTACGTTTAAATACATAGATGAAGATACAGTTTTTCGGAAATATACTATGTCCATAGAATGAACATTATACGATTTACGAAAAAAATTAACATCGTTGCTTTTGTACCATTTCTTTAATCAATCTTATTGGTTACTCGCCGTCATTTGGAAACATTTCCGGAATTATGCAGAACCCACGGGAGAGCTACCTCACGACGCGTAGGCCTAGGAGCACTATCAAAGGTGTGTCAAAAATGTCTGTATGTTAGTTTTTCCATAGTAAGCATTTACATGACTAAAACACACTCCACCATCGAATTTGAAACGGAAACAGATGTTCCCACGTGTTAAGACGAGTTTGGAGAAGGACTAAAACCCATAAGCGATCGATATCTCTAAAACAAGCCAAAAGCTACAAGGATATTTTCACTAGGGAATCAAAGGCGGAGAGTGCTGCGACAAATTTTGAGCGTTCGTTCCAAGCAGTGTCTATCCGTTCCAAAGTGTCTTCTTCTTCGTTGGCAGCTTGTCAAGGAGCAATAAATCTATGAGCTGGCATTACGCCATCGTCATTACTCAACTGACAGGACCCCCCTGAATTATGATCCTGGAAACTACCCTTCGCATGAAATATTTACGCCGTGATGGGCCTTCCTATACATCGCCCTTCCTACATGTCCTCTTCTTCCCTTTCAGTTTTTCTTCCGACATCGCAGACGTAGATGTTGCATTTACTCACAGGTGGGAGGTGTAACATTGGGTTTTCTATATACACGGCTCTTTGATGGTTGGATGTATAAGAATCTAAGCCGAAGTGCAGGATATGTTGATAGAGGACACCCAGTGTAAAGTCGAAGAATGAAATACTTTCGCCACAAATAAGTAATGAATGAGAGTTTTCGATTAGTAAAATCCTTCGAAAATTATTACAGCATATCATGTATTCACTATGAATAAAACCATTCTATGTGGTGGATTTCGGCCAAACACGAAAAAACTGCGATTTGTTGTGCTATTCGAATAGAGATTCGGATTTCTTATTAATAAGGCTAGAAGGGTAATTGAGGGTATCCAAGGATTGTTAGAAGTAGCTTATGGTTAACCTTCTACTTTTTGAGCCTATATTTTTGAGACTTGTGTACAACGTTCTTTCAGCAAATATCGTATTAAAATGATGTTTAAAATGATGGTTACACTCATAAATCGCGAAAATTCATTCGAAATGTTACGTTTATCTGCTCATTTTTTTGCGATATCGATCAATATTCATTTTTTAGGCCAAAAACATACATTTGAAATGATGGATAATTACCATATATTCATCATTCTTTTAAACACAGATATACCTGATTTAATATCATCATTTATCTCTTAATCTCATACATCCAAAAGTTTAAAAAATACCGTTTTTTCTTTTATTTTTGCGATGTTTTTTTCAGCTTTTGATATTAATCAACATCGATATCAACCATATCCGCTTGGTTAATAAGATCCTGTACACTATACTTTTATTAGCTCCCGGAATTGCATTTAGTTTAATAAAATCATCTACCATTAAATGCGATATTGAACTCTATTTTTTCAAAATCGAAAAATTAATTACGAAAATTAAAAATACAGGAATACGTAAGACAGGAATGGATTCTTAAATCTGGCTCAATAATCCGAAGGTCTTCGGATAGGACGTTTCTCCTGAACGTAAGCGGACCTAAAATATGGCATACCTACGTTATTAAAAAATGTTTATCAGAGATCATTCTCGTACTTAGGGGAAGATGGAAACTACGTGCTTACATCTCGGAGAGAATAAGAGATAGAAATTTGTATTCAATGTGAATTCATCGCAAGTTATCGGACTCCCAACGCCACAGACAAATCGGATCAATTGTAGAATATCCCACCTGATTTGACCAATTGTAGACTCTACCCCGATTATATTCAACTGCAGGATTTCCTCCATATCACGATTATTGGTCGAGGACATCTAGTTGAATGAAAATATTAATTTTGATCTATCTAGTTGAATAAATGTTTGCTTTAATATATATTTGTCAACCGGAAATGGCAGCAAATTTTTTTCATGTTAAAGGAATTCCCCTCCATTCATTCAACACCAACCGAACCCTACGCATTCAAATATTAGTTCGAAAAAGAGCTTATTCGATTGTAGGATCCTCCCTTTATGTTATTGGAAGGGAGATTCTACAATTGATCCGACAAATCTTCTTTGAACGATGTAAAATTGGGATAATAAAATTTCCATTTGATTCTCCCTTACGTAATCGTGTTCTGAGCATGTCCCTTGTATGTTCCGACCTCTATCCACCATTGTATGACAAAACTTCTTTGAACAAAATTTTGAATTATGTCCCTTTCTTTCTTCCCGGTTTTTCGATCGTCCGGATAAGAGTTTGCCGGCTACATGGCCCCACACTGCATATTGATTTATAGAATCCTCGAAAAATTATTCATGGATTGATATCGCTGTGGTGAAGGGGAGCAATTTTCTCGAAAACAGCCTTTTCCACTCTATTTTCTCGCTCGCCATTAGCATAAATTATCATCGCCCAAATCTTTTTTATATTTATATAACCCTTCGTATTTGCACCTTCCCTGTTCGCCACTCTTCCAGAAGAGGCCAATAGGCGAATTTGCTACTGAGAAAACATTTCTCCAATTCAGCCACGGATACGGATCCTAGGCGTTATTCTATGCAGTAATGGAAAATGGAAAAATCGGAAAAAAAGTCCGGTTATCTCGCATCGTTTCGTTCTCGGTCGACTCGACCGATCGATTCCATTTCCATTCGATCGTTTCTCTTTTATTCCTCCCCGCACGCCACTTCTCATGCATGTTCAGCTTCCCTTTTTCACATTTAAGGACGATTTTCCGTAAATCCAGCGGAGTCAATTTCTTTATCTGGATGTTTAAACGCCGGTGATAACGAGGGGGCGAGCAATAAATCCTCGCTATCTCAATGACGTCACCTTCGGTCCCAAAGTGCCACCTGCCAAGAATTATCATTCCACTCAAATCGCGCGCTGTTCGAATTTTATGACGCTTTGCATTAAGTCGCCTCTAAAGATATGGTACGCGAGGGGCAGTGTTTAACGCGAGTAATCCGTTAATTGTTTCGTAATCGATCTTAGTGTGATATCGAGGGAAATGAATTTAATAAATGGTATGAGTAAGACTGAAGTATAATTGTTTTACGCGACAGGTGTCCTGGAGGGCTCCCGGATGGCCATGAGGGCATCGCGTTCTACTTTATTTTAAAGGGTCCCGGCTTCGTTTCCCGATGGGTAGCTCAGGTGTGACATGACCATAGATGTCAAAGCAGTTTTAACAATACCACTGCTACTAATAGGTGTTCTTGAAATGTCTTGCGATCATACTGAAAAATTTATTTCGTGGTTAGGGTCATAGCAATCAAATATTTCTTTTGCATTTTTTTCTTTTTTTATTCAATTCTATATTATTTTACATCTTTATAACCGTGTATCTTCATACGAGGTTAGGTGGAAGAGAGGCCCACTCGGGCCTAACCTCGCCTAATAAAGGGTCCAATAAATAAATAAGTAAATAAATATCACGGGTAGTTATGTATATTACGTTTTTACTTTGATGTACTTATCAAACTGGAAACATTCATGCCCGTGTCATTTATAAACTATCCCTTAGTCTCTTTTCTTAGCCAAGATGTAATTTGATTTGAATTAAGAGCTGTAAAATATCACAAATAAATGCCTTGCAAAAAAGCTACTTTTTCATCGATAAGTCAGTATGAATTAATGAAATAATGCAGCAGTTTCTATGTGGAATTGGCTGGAATGGAATTTTCCTTCATTACCATAAAGGTAATTACCATAAAGGCAAAGTCTCAGTTCCATAAGAAATCTTTTAATATGCCACCGGTTTTAACTACTTATTCTCATGCTATTTATGAGTACTTGAAACTGGTTGCATATTAACATACTTCTGATGGTAATGAGACTATGCTATTTTCCCTCCTAACGTGGAAGAGTAAGATACGATATTTTCCTAGGTAAAAGGCAGAGAAAAGCATCTGACCGTGAAGTGGAGGATCTAAATTCGTGTTCTGGTTCCGTCGGAATTTTTCATGTCCTTTTTTCTTCGGGAATTTACATAGTTTCCATTTAGCACTGGTACAATCGCGTACACCCACCAAAAATTATTATCCCAAATAGGTCTTTTTGCTGATTAGAATACGGCGGAAATATAATCTTTAGCCGGAAAATTTCTTGGTGCAGCCAGTCGTTAATCATGGGTTTAACTAAGTTTCTTGAGTGATTCGCCCCTCCCCCTCTTCTGAAGCATAGTTAAGAATAACGCCAATTTTTTTACGAAATATTCATTTCAGGAACATGTTTGGGGAATTTGTCTTTTAGTTATGTATCAGTTCCTTCCGACAAGGACAAATGAAGGGGATGTTCTTAAATATACTGTCCTTTAATAGGAATAATTTTTCATATTGTCGTTACTTATTTATTTCTTTTTATAAATATTCATTGTCATTCTGCAAGTTATCGAAGTAGACAATTTGATACCACTGGGTTTAAGGCCCGCTTTTGCTATGCTGTACAATTAATTCGTGGGTAAAATATATACTAAGGTCGAAAAAAGAAACGAATTCGATATATTATTAATATTTACTTATATTATTAATATTAAGCGTGAAAGATATTTCAACAAATTTGTCAGGTTCCCTTTGAACCTTGAAATTAATTCGAATCGGTCGTATAAAAATTTATCTAGGAGTCATATTTTGATAACCTGTATAATCTCACGTTATCCTCAAATACAAGTCAGAATTGGGGATTTTTAAATTAATATATTCATTGGCTAAATAAATTTTATAAGCTACGTACTGGCGAAAATTTTCTCTATCTCAAAGGTGCAATCGTTTCCAATTAAATTTACTTCTACCAAATGATAAGTTTTATCTTTAGGCCACCTTGTCTGTTTGATTCAAAATCATAATCATTTAAAAATGTTCACCTTGAGTAAACGAAAATTAATGAACAAGAACAATTTGTACTTTTTCCACAAGTTTTTATTATAAACAATAAAAGAAAGTAAAACACGACTAGTTTCGGAGATTGATCTCCATCAAATGAAAATTTCTTATTTTAGAGATTATCTCCAGAAGTTGGTGTACCTTGGTTTCTGAGAACCCGTAGTTGCCCCTAGAAGCAGTAGTTGATTGCAATTGCCAAATTCTCCAATCAAAATGTTATTGATTTGGAAATTAGGGTTGAAAGTGAAAGTCTTAGAGGAAGTAATTGGTCACGAAATAAAATCATAATTAGTAATCATCAATGCTTGAGCAAATATGTGCCTCAGTAGAAAAACATAGTTAAAGCAATATAGCTTCAGGGTTGTGTTGGAAATATTTGTATGGAAATGCTGTTTTGATAATTCGTATAAAAATATATCATTTCAGAAAATAGGCATGTGAAGATAAACGTGGGTAAAACGAAACAGTATTGCAGGAGTAGTGTTAGTTGCAGAAGTAATGAAAGTAAAAGTAAGCGAGTTTACTTACTCTATAAGAAAAAAGAGTAAATAAAGTGTACGATTTACGTATTACAATCTTACAGAACACTAATTCTCTGTAGAATCAAATCGAAATTATCGATTCGGAACTGATTTATGGTTGGAATCGAATCGTAGTAGTAATGCGATGATGTAATCTACAACAATCTTATAATCATTTGTCTTTGGTAATGATATCAGTGTGCGAGAGCGTACATACATGCGCCTGTGTAACTGAAGACATTAACGTGGTTACACTGCTACAAAATATAAACGCCCTTTTTTGTTGATTATGGGTACACCAATAGATTTAAACCAACGGCATTGTACCTTAAGCCTCTACTTGATTGGAAATAGAATGAATTATTTAAGCTTAGCATGATCAATGGTTTTGCTTTCTATACAAGTCTGTTTTATAGCATGAGGATGCGATTCGATGTATACCATATTTCCCTTTGTGTAAGACGCACCTTGATTTTTGTTCTCCAAATTTGGAAGAATACCTAATGTAAATTGGTTTCTATATGAACCTGATGTAACATGTACGAAGCCATTAGCGCGGAGATAACAAACGTAAAAGGAATCAGCAACGACCTCTGTCGCGTGGCGGTCTACGTAGGCATGTATAGCAGATGAAGTAATTTGAAAAATCTACTACAATACCATAAGACACATTCTGGTTTTGGCTTCCAGTACATGGAGAAATGAGATAATTTGCTTATTTGGACGTACGCCCCGAAATACCCAAGGATTAAGTGGAAATTAAGAAATTGACGTAACTAGGGCTCGAACCTAGAACTTTCCTGGTGAATATGGTAACAATGTTCAGAATTTTTCGGGTTTTAAATCATCCGCATAGGAAGTGAGTTGTGTTTATCTGAGTTCGGTTTTCTATAATGCGAATTTTCACTTCTGTTTATTCCTCCTTTTGCATTAATATACCATCCTGCTAAAGCTGTAATTAGCAGTTTATAGTAATTAATAAGATTTATTTTCTAAAGTTTTTATAGAAAAATTGCACGTTTTAAAATTTCTTTTAATAAGAATAATAGTACTCTCCGTTTATTGCTTTGGCATGAAATTCTTAGCCACTCAACATTTCCAAGAGCTTTTCCTTTTACTCCATAAAACACTTAACACAAGCTGAATCATAATTTTTATTTCCAGCGAAATAATGACACGCTTAGCTTTCCTCCTTTTAGGTTTAATTACTTGATAGGAAAGTAGGAGAACTAAATGAAATCAAATTATTTTAAGTGCTATTAAAACTCGCGGCGAAACTTAAAAGCCTTGCTAGAATGATAGGAAAATTGACGAGGAAAAATCTCTAAAGATTTATGGACGCACCTTTTCGACCGAAATAAAATTTCGTCGGTTGATTTAAGACAATAACGATAATAGCTCGTAACTAAGGAAAGTAAGAGTTATCTGTGGAAAAATCCAGCCGTAAATCATAAACTTTACGGCCGCGATACGCTTAGGGATTTATATAGCTTCGGCACTTTCCTGTATATGCTCGCACAGTTAAGAAAGCTCGTACGCCGGTAAGTGTTGACTGAGTTATCATACCTCACCGTTATTGTAAGTTAAACAAGGAAAACGCTTAGGGGGGAAAATAACACTCGTAAAATTTGATAGAAAGACAGAACTTTCGAGAATATTGGTCACTTTGACCTTCTCGAACTTCCTAAAAAGGAGAGGAAAAGATTACGGTTAAATTTGGAGCACGTTAAATCCATTCATGTAAATCAAGCCCAATTTTATTCTTTCGTGCCTCTCCTATACCGGCGATAAGTTTTTCGTTCGTGTCCCGAAATAATATTGCATAACCGAGGGAATCCGTCCAGGGAACAAAGAGGGAAAAAAGAACCGAAAATCACGATTCCCATTTCGCCGAAGAAATCGATCGGAATTTTATCGCAATGCTTCTCCACGTCAAAGGAATATTAATAAGCCGGATCGACTGCACGCAACGGCAACTGACGGAATTCCCTCTTGCGTCTCGGAAACGAAGGAAAAAAAATCGTCCCACCAACGCGTCACTCCCTCGCTAACGAATAAAGTCAAACGTTCATCTGTCCGAGCTCTCGTAGGAATCATTCCCTCACAGTGCCTTCCAATCGCCTTAATGAGTTCAGTGAGGGTTTTAGCGTGGAGGAGGGGCCGGCTTGATGCGGGGGATTGTGGGTGCGTGATTGCGTGTACGAAAGCAAGGGCGGGGAGAGGCAGTAAAAAGGTACGAAGAGTGGAATGGAAGGAAGATAAAGAAATTGGGCGAAGGAGATGGGAGATATGTGAGGCTGGAAAGCGGAGGAGACGGGAAAATGGGAGAAATATAAAATGGAAGATATTTGGGTGGAGGGATTCGATAGAAATATGACGCGAAATATAGGAATGGAATGAGAGGAAGTGTATGTGTGTGTGATTGAGATGGGATAGGATAGACTGAGATGGGGATTTATGCATGCGATTTTTTAAACCTAGTTTTTTCTATTACCTACGAGTACAGAGTTCTATTACCTACATGTATTTCAAGTGTCCAGTGTCATACAAAACAATTGATTGAACCAGTTTTTGTATAATAATAATAAATCGTCTTTATTAAGGGGCGAGATTGAGACGAGGTTGCCTCTTCTATCTAACCCTGTTATGGGTATTAAGTCGAACTTTCACTGGAAAATTTAAACCCAGAATAGACCTGTAAGAGTATTACGAAATTCCAAGTTTTTAATTTAGTTTGTGGGCATCCGGACAGCCAAGTGGGCAACGCGTTCGACTTCCGTGAAAGCCATCCCGGGTTCGATTCTCGGCGGGAACTCACGTGCGAAATGACCTTAGCAGTCGAACTTTTTTAAAAATAATTAACTTCTAATACTTAAATTAACACGAAAGAATTAATGTAGGCTCCAGATTAAGGAATGTTTAGTTAATAAATGTACATGGCTCTGGGAAAGGTGAATACTTTGCTCGTATCGGCGTGCGCCTTTAAAACCCAAGGATACACAGAAGTGTCTGCGTCATTGGTCTTTCTTTCACTTTGCAATCTGACATTCTAACCACTAAACTTGGGTGGTTGGCACAAGAAAGTAAGAGGCCAATTGGCGTCGATATTTTCCAATTCTGTTAATTCTTGGAGCTAATAAAATTATTTAATTCGTGGGATCAATAGGGTTTAAGAGAAAAGTTTTCTAAAGTTGAAAAGGGAAACGTTTTCATTGGTAGACTTTGTTAATTAAAAATATTACCGGCTGAGGTGGCGGAGTGGTTAGCGCCCTAGCACTCCAATGTCGAGGTCTCGGTTTCGAATCCCGGCTAGTCGGATTTTTCTGGCCAGGGAATGTTTGTCCCTTTGTAAATAATAATAAGTATTGAAATGGATGCAATTGGGGTCTTCCTGTTTCCATTAGAGAAGTTATGTTTATTATTATTAGATCAGATGATCGAAACTATATTCATAAATCGGATTGAGATGCGAATTCAACGTAGAAAATGCTATTGTCTTAGGGTTTGAATCGGTGCTGCTTCTGCGTGGGACAAAGAAGCGGAGAAATTTTATAATAAATTCACCCATACTAAGGAGATTCTCATAATACATATGCGTTAACTTTTACCAATAATTTAGGCAAAGTATTCTAGCCACTAAATATGGGTGGTTGGCACAGGAAAGTAAGAGACATGGGTTCGATTCCAAGTGACGTCGATATTTTCCAATTCTGTTTATCCTTAGAGCTAATAAAATCAGTTAATTCGTGGAATCAATGAGGTTGAAAAGAAAAGTTGGAAGGAAGACGTTTTCATCAGTAGAACCTGTTTATTTAAATAAATTGGATAAGGTAACCGAGACTATATTCATAATTCGGGTTTTGATGCGAATTAACGTAGAAAATGCTCTTTTATTGGCGTTTCCTGATGAACCGGCGCTTCTTCTGCTTAAGAAACTCAATAATAAATTCATCCAAAGGATAATAATAACAATAATCGACTTTATTTAGGGCAAGATTGAGACTATACGAGGGTGGTCTGAAAAGTTTCCGACTCCAGATTTTCAGAAATCTTCAGAAAATTTTCAGAAAACATGTCGAGAAATGGCGAAATGTCGGAAAATTTTCAGACCATCCATGTAAATTCTCTTCTTACATCTAATCCTTCGTCATATAAATTTAGAAAAATAAAATATCTTGAATAAACAGAACAAAGGAGGTTTTTCGTAATTCAGATGCGTTCACTTTTACCAATAACTTAGGCAAAGTAAAGTATCCTGGAATATCCGCAAGAGTACGGAAGAAACCGAAGCGGACTAAAAGAAGATCTACAGCGAAGAAAGAGAGGCAAATGGAGAAAAACGCGAAGAGAGGGAAAGAGGCGCGGAAGAAAAGAAGGGAGTTCATAGTAAAGTGGAGTGTATGAGGATATGTGGGGGTGTAGTAGAGGAGAGGAAGTCTATGGGCGGGGTGGCGAATGGGGTGGTTGTAGACCCTCCCTTGTTTGCCGATCAATATAAAATTCCCCTCCGGAGTCACCCTGGCTGCCTCTTCGCCCTCTCTGCTACTAAATTTTGATTAGGGCGAAAGGTGGTGGGGGAAGAAATGGAGGGGGTGAAAGGGCATGAGAGGGGAGGGGTAGAGATGGATGGCGGGTTATGAGGAAAGGGTGGAGAGGAAGGGTTGCTAGGTTATTCTCTTTCAAGGATCACATGCGCCGAGATATATGGCGACTTCGACGGGAATTAAATGATAGAAATTGAGTTTTTTCTGAGGTGTTGATGTCATACTAGACGGATTACGTTTTACGCGGCGGTGGACGGATATTAAGAGATACGGCAATGTTCAGTTTCAGCGGTTTGTCGGTCGCTGTATCCTATACCCTTTCCTGATACGACTTCTTGATGAGGGAATCTTTATATTGTATTTCTAAACATCCTTTTTGGGTGAACAGCTCTTTTCTACCTTCATCAAAGCATAGAAATGACGCACCGTTTTAAAGAGAAAGTTTCCGGCTTCCTGCTAAAATTAGACCAAAAAGTAAAAAATGCACCATTTGGTCAAAAAATTGAGTTGAAATTTGGATTTGCCCATTGAGTTTCGTTACTGGATGAGTAGATATCGATATTTATCGACTCAAACAAGTATATCAATATGGACACTGATACAGAATATTAAGGTGTGTTTATAGGTATGCTTTAATGTTACTGGGTAATGTTACTAGGTATGCTTTAATGTATTCGTATGTAGTGATTGGAAAGTTTGTTGAAATGTTTTTGGGTGGGAAAATAGAGTATCAGTGTCCGTCTGCGAAATTTTTGCACGGGGCAACTAGAATTTTTAATTTGTCTTTTGGTATTGCTCGGAGAAGGAAGTATCTTTCATTTACTAGTTTCTCAGTCTTGTTCATGGCTGTGATGACATGAAATTTACTGAATTGTGAGTTATGCTGAATTATGCTCTGATTAAAACCTCTTCTTATGAAATGCTACGAGCGATGTAACTTGTAGAGTCATTGTGTTACGTGGAATTGTTCCGCTTACAGTATTCTGCCTCAGTAAGGAAAGCAAAGGCAAACTACCTAATTCCTCATTTAACCTAGTAAACCTCAGTTCTCTCTCGTGCCCCTTGGCAGTTAATGGTAAAGAGTAAGAGGTTCTAACCGGCTTTCAGGCTTAATTCTATACAGACATATCTACATCTCACTTTAAAGCAATTTCTTTGTTTTGCTCAAGCAAATAATTGTGTAAGTTTCTCAAATTCTTGAGCAAGCTTTTCAATTAACCTCCATAGTATCGATCCATATCTAACAGTCGATAAAATTAAGACTTACATTCCGCACTAAAATATCTCGTGTATTGAGTGATATAAATCTGCATGCTAACTACAAAATCGAAAGCCACTTCCTAAGCCGGGGAACCATATTTTATAGTAACCATATTTCATAACCATATTTCATAGTAAGATTTTACACATTTATCAGGTTTTACTTACCTCAAGAATACGTATATGGTCATACTACCGATATGGAGCGGTACTGATTGATTTTTTACGTAATATTTTCGTTCGTATGTTTAAATATGTATTATTTTATTGAAGTGTATACTTTTCAAGGGTTACAATCTCTAAATTGAATGAAGAAATGGACAGAAATTTCATCCATACCTCATGATAATGCATAGGATGATTGTATGCATAGTATTAAGTACTGGAATTCGTACGTTATATTGGAAATAGTTCATAATTATGTGTGTATTTGCATATTAATTTGATCCTTATATCCTCTATATTTGTTCATAAGTATCTTTATTTCCTTATCTCTTTCTATAGAATAAGATGACACATCGGTATATCAGTATAATTCATGGGTTGTAAAATAAAATTCACAGTCTCCGGCGATGTCTTGTGGAAATATGCCATAATGAACAGGAACAATTTGTACTTTTTCCACAAATATTTTATTATTATTTTACTTGATGATGGAGATCAATCTCCGAAGCTAGTCGCGTGTGTTTGTCTGTCCTATCTTTTATTGTTTATAATAAAAAATTTGTGGAAAAAGTACAAATTGTTCTTGTTCATCATGGGTTGTAATTATTATCAATCTCATGAGGTACTTTTTTCTGAAAATTTTAATGATTATTTCATACATCAATTGATGGAGTTTTGGCTTTTGGAAAGTTGTAGCTTTAAAGCAGGGTTCTATATCTTTATCTGCCTTGAACAGTCAGTTTTCCCTCGCTTTACACAACTTCAGCTAATACGAAATTCGTATTGACAGTAGGAGTATGCATTTATGTACGTATTCGTATAATACGAATACATTTTCCGCTATAACACGAATACATATTACTATCCAATGACAAGGAGTACAAAGATTTTTAACATTCGTTTAACTCGATTTCGTTTTACTTGGCATTTCTTTTCAGTATTTCTCGTGCTAAGCGGAGGAAACCCGTATTTCAAAATCTCCTTCACAAAATCCATTCTTTATAGGTGTAAAACGCAAATAAATCTTCTTCTTTTCTTCATTGATATGGATTATCTCTGGATTAAGGCCTAGATCCAACAATATTCAATCATATTCAAAAGCAGGCCAGCACAAAATGCAGACCGAAGGCCGCATGCGGTCCGCTAGGTATCACTCTGCGGGCCGCATTGGGTTGTGCTAAACCCTTCTTACAGAAATTGATGATAATTTTAGTTTAGGACGAAAGCAAATAATCAAAAATGGGTTTTTGAAGAGGAATTGCAAAAAATCGACCTCTCATTTTATTATAAAATACAAAGCTATGTTGATCAGGTATTAAGATTCATTTTCTATTGAAATGCTACGTAAGAAATTCTGAATCCAGACATAAAGCTATTAGGCCACGGGGCTTATTGAATTCATCAAGATAGTCTCACGTCGTAACCGTACGTTCGTAAACAAAATTTGCTCACTCACTTGAAACTTCGCCTCTTTTAACTCAGAATTCCAGTCTCTTCAAATCTCTACCTATTTTCGCCATGTTTTAATCACAATATCATCCAGCCACCTAAGCCAGTTGCATTTTCTCAATTTTTTTCTCTTGGATGTCCAACTTATACCTGTTTTGGGTTCCTTTTATTCCAAGATACGAAGTTCTAATTGCTGAGAATCATAAATATTATTCATTCAAAATTTTCATTCTTTGTAAATAACAAAATTGCTCTTTATTTTCCCATTATTGTAATCTGCAGCCCACGGTTACTTTTCCTCATATCCTTGCTGCCCTTTCCTTGCAAGTTTTTCAGGCCTGTTTGGAAGCTTTGTTCAGTTTTAAAGGATAAATGTATCCTAAATTTATTCAAATGCAAGGAACGTATCGAAGTCCATACTTCGCCTAGCATCACTGCTAGCTTTAGGTGCGGCGTTTATAATTTCTACGTGTAATTGGAATTTACTGAGTTGCCATTCTGACCTGCAATTCCTAATTGAGCTGTAAGGGGACGGAGATTCATCAGCTTCTATTCTATGAAGTTGATCGACTTGAAAAACAGGAAAAAGAGAGGAAAATATTGAATAACTATTTCGGTCTCTAATTGAACGTTTTCATTGTCTTCTAGAATGGAAACTGTCATTGATATAAATGAGGTTTTTTCATAATTCACGCATATGAATGATTCATTGATATTAATTTGGATAATACGAGGATGGTCTGGAAAGTTTCCGACCCCAGATTTTTCAGAAATCTTCAGAAAATTTTAAGAAATTTTCAGAAAACATGTCGAGAAATTGCGAAATGTCGGAAAACTTTTCAGACCACCAATGTATACCCTCTGAAAAAGTATATAAGTACGTAGATATGTATAATCTTCATCATCTTATGATATGTGGGATCTACGAAATATCACATGCTAATCACATTTCCGCTACTTAGATGAATAAAAAAATCTTCTATTCAATAAGATTTTAATGCTTGTTCCGTGTCATATTTTCTTGTTCTTAACGTATTTCCAAACAACTCAAGTTTAATGTTAGGAAAATGTTATTTATTTCTTGCAACAGATGCCTTCAAAGTGATGGAGTGCGGATATAATTGGAACAAAACGTTTAAGTTTTGTTTTCCTACATTTAAAATTAGGTAGAAAGATATTTCAACAAGTGCGAAGAACATAGAAATTTTTTTTACAATTGTCCAGTTTTACATCAATCCAGACTTATAAATGGTACGATCCAATATGTAACTTGAAATATCGAATACCGTAAATGTGCCTTTATAAACAGAAACATCTTAAACCGCGGGTGTA
This sequence comes from Pachydiplax longipennis, assembly GCA_036926295.1. Lineage (NCBI taxonomy): Eukaryota > Metazoa > Arthropoda > Insecta > Odonata > Libellulidae > Pachydiplax > Pachydiplax longipennis. The sequence continues at coordinate 35,584,361 of JAVFKF010000009.1, read as the reverse complement.
CTATGGGGAGATTCTATACAAAAATTGATGTTGCCATTTTGAGTACACCACACCAATCTTGATAACATTATGTTATTATACAGAAATGCTGAAAATAAACGCATCATTATAATTACTATTCTAAAATTTACATTCGATGTACACATTTATTTTCATTTTAACGAGAGAGGTGTGTCGCAAACCAAATTCCCAACCTCTAGTATGCCGTGGGGTAGAATAATCAGCCAGACACTTTAAAAGATATTAAAAACAACTGCTTGTAGAAATGAACTAATCGTTATACTATGCCATTACTTATGTACATTCTCTAACAAGGAAAATATGGGTAAATCTATTATAATAAGGTATATAGTAAACCTATTAATAATACTAATAGGCATCAGTTTTAAATTACGACTCTATCTCGCGGTAAAGATTCAGTTATATATTTTAACTTAGCGCATACTTGTGAAAGCCTCTTGTGAAGAAAATGTACTTTGAATAAAAACGCAAGGTTCCTTCGAAACTCATGCGTACATGTTATATAATATATACCTAATAATAGCTGCAGGAGGAGTTTTATCTACGGAGAACAGGAAATTTACGAGCACCAGTCAGATATACATACTTGCCATTCAAGTCTGACTTCCTTCTTGCTCTTGAATTAGTCTAAAAAGGTGTTTCGTAATTGATTACCACTATGAAGGTAAGGTTCTCTATAATGTTCTCTAAAAAGAAGAAAAAATTATCGAGAACAACTAAAAAGTGGAAATTTTTCTGTTTGATCGTTTAATTACTTTGCAACGTCAATGAAGTCTTACGTGTTATATACAACAGCTTGTTCTAATGTGTTTTCTCAATAGCTTGGTATTACTGTCTGAGATATTTAATCTTAAATTCCTTTTCTGATGTTAAGAGTATCTTTCACAATTCTTTTTCTCCATCTCCTCAATTCTTTTGACTATCGAAGTACTAGTAGATACTGCGATGTACAATTTTAAATACCATTAATTTCACTTTAGGGTTTTCCTTGCAGTACATGACTTCTTGAAATATCCAAAAGTTAGTGATCTGAAGAATAGACTGGATTTCTATACATCCAACCGGCAAAAAATATATAATAATTTCCGCATTATGGGCAGGTACACTATCATACAATAATTTCTAAGAAACTTTCCGAAAATCCCCTGCCATGCATACTGATGATACATCGTATTTTCTGTGATTGAAATGTATATTCCTAGATAAGTTCATGAATATCAGTGCTGTTTCAAAGTCTGGTGACCATGGATTAAATACGTAAAGCTCCAGTTATAAATTGCAATAAATTTTCGCGCCAACTCAGCATTCTTGTGCAGTTAAATTTTACTCAGGTCGATAACTCTGTATAAAAAAATTCTCGTTTGTTTTAGATTTTGGAAGAACTATTGTCTTGAAGCATAAAGCCTTCAATTTCTCTGAGGTTTGATTGAAAATGTCATCTATTGAATTGAGGAGAAATCAGCAGAAAACGTGTAGCAGAGATGACGAGGGAAAAAAGCGGACGGGTGTATTGTTGATTAATCAACTTTCGAAAGGGTTTTTCGTAAAATACTCTGCGATTATATGTAAACCTTTTCACAAAATATAAATAACTGGTAAACGTTAAACGCGCCCGTCCCACTGAATGACGAAAATATGTTTTTTAGTATGTTTCCTTATGCGTTGTCGAAATTTTACTTTCTTAATTCCTAAATCAAAAAAATTACGAAGAAAATACGCCTGACAAGCCTCGTTATCGTATTTTTCCGAAAATTTTCCTCTATATCTTGGAAACAGTACAGTAACAGTGTACATACACAGTCAGCGGATCAGGTAATCTTTGGCGTTCCCTTCACTGTCCGCTGTATACTTCCTATTTTGAAGAATAAAATTGTTCTTATCCACCATATGGTATTTATGATGGAGAGATTTTTTGGAAAATTTTATTCTGCAACTGTATATACACTATTGGAGAATATTGTCACAGCTACTATAATATACGTTTTTGAGAATGTATGCATTGATACCTTAGCGAAAAAGTCTATTCCGTAGGAGACGATTAAAATTTCCATCGTATGCTGGATTGGAATATTTCCACTGAAGTGGAAAGTGGAAGGGTCGAGGTGCATGGTATAAAAGAAGCAGAAGGACAGTAAAATGCTTTGAAATTTTTGGTTTCATACACCATTTTAAGATTTTATTTATTTTTTAAATATTATTTTTGATACTGTTGAACATTTTAATGCTCCATTCTATATTTTGACTTTCTTTAATCTTTCGCAAGTACTTTGTTTATTGAAATCTTATAAATCTTTATCTATTTTAAAATTTCGATATTTTTGTAGTGTTTAAAATGCAGTTTTCCATGAGATTTCTTTTGTTTTCTCTTAGTTAATAAATTATTGCGACTAGTTTATTTTAAGTTTCATGATTTCATTTTATGTAATTTTTGGTTATACTATTTGCTTATCGGTGTAAGTAAGCCCAGGGTTTTCACACCCCCTTACTGTTTTTCTGCTGGATCTGGGTGGATTCTTCTCTTCTAATATACCGTTAGGTTTTTTTTTTACATCCAATCCTTATCATTTTCTTCTCTGTTTCCATTCACACAGACATGTATGTTTTTATCAATATTATTCATGACAGGTTATATGGTAGAAGCGACTTTTCAGTCTCAATCTCGCCTAAATAAAGCTCTGTAAGACCCTTTCCCTAATTTTGTTATAGAGACGACAAAATCGATGGTAAAATGTAAAAGAAAAATTCCATTCTGGCATAGCACTAAAAAGTAACTAATTACCCAAGACCTATTTCGATCCCAATGGAACCGTCAGAGAATGTTATGCGATAGTCCGAAAACAGGGCATTAAATCGAAAAAACGAGACTTTTATGGCGTTTTAAAAGGGTTAATGTCCGTCCAAGGAAGACGGAGAAGTGGAATAGACATACAAAGAGGAAGTTACGAGCATTATGAAAGTTTTGGAAACATAGCGGTCGGGGACACAGCTGGCTAGGGTCGTAACTCTCGGCTAAAGAGAGGTCGCAGGATAGGACAGACACGAAAGAGATTGGATGGGAACCGATTCGATATTTTTTCTCAGGGCTCTGATATAAATCGCCCGGGACGTTTTCCCGATATCAGAGGCAGTCTTTAAGGAATTCAAGATTCTCAGACGTGAAACCGGGTTCAGCGTATGAGAATATTCACTCTTTGGAAACCCTAGGTCAGGAGATTTCCATTTGATGCACTATGAGATTCTAGGATTTTTTTCCCTTTACGGGCAAATAATAATGCTGGCGATTCCAGATCTTTGATTCAGCGTGCAACGACAGGGAAATATGTTTGAGGTGGTCATAAAATCCTCTAGAAGGAAATCCTTGAAAGCGATTGTAATCTGAAGATATATTTTTATGTACTGGTGGATTTCGATATCGGTTTTATCAACTTCCGTAACTCGTAAAACTTAATACATACATATATTTCCTGAAACTTCAGAGGATGTACAGGTCAATGTACGCACATCATTTATAAAATGACACCCATTTTTCAATCGGCAGATTATATCAATTTGCCCTTTCAGATGAAATTGATGGAACGCGATGATGATTAAACAAAATCAGTAGTAAAAGGTATCTCGTTAAAATAAACTTTAGTGGCTCTTTTGGAATGAAGTTCGGAATTTCAAAGGAAAATATTTTTATGTCGAGTTGTATTTGAATATTGACGCGTAAAATTATGTCTATCCTTTTGAATTTGTTAGCGAGTCGTTGACATTTTTCTAAAAACGTCCGGAATTTTAAAAATATTTCCAATGTTTCTCTTTTTCGTTGGCGTTTTCAGCTAATCAATAGTTTAGATCACTCGTGATTAAAGTAAGATAAGTGTTCGTTTTGCTGCAAAAGCAGAAATTCAAAGTTAAGCTTTTCAATATTAGTTTTTTTTGCGATCATTTGACAGGATTGCGGAATACTCCAACTTTTCTCGAAAATGTCAGACTGTGTGTTAAAAGTGTGATATAAAAGTTAGGTTAGGTTCATATTGCTCTCTGCAACAAGCAAACGGTAATGGTTACCCGTTAAAATTATAATTAGCCGATGATAAAAGCCACTAAGAATTATTAGAAGTAACAAAATCTCTGGTAGTTTATAACAATTTGAGTATATGTGAAGTTACTTTGGTTTGGATATCCAACCATTCTTCAGAACAAATGCCTTCTCTCATTGCTTTTTATGTATCCACGAATTATTTCTGTCCGCATTGCGCTTCCATTTGCTTTTCCCATTAATTTCATTTCCTTGAAAACTTTGCGCTATTGTTAAGCAGGGAGTCGACATTTCATCGCCATCTGTTAATCAATTTATAGCTGTCTCCTTTGAATATCGGTTCCTTTGTTATCTGTGAAATCATCACCCTGATCATCCCTTGCCAAAAGATCCAAAGAGAGAATGAGGCTTTCTGGGCATAATGAGAAATGAGTTAATTTTCGCTTGCTGTCCAAACTCCTCCTAAGTTCAGCGCAATTTCTATATGAAGTGAAGTTTTCATTGCATTCAGTATGGAATGATCGATAAGACTAGAATGTCGTTATTATCGTTCATAGCTCAGTAAAGATCTTATTATCACCGCATGAGCAATGGTAATTGAAAGAAACACTTTCTTCTGATCTCTACCCAAAGAAAAGTGAGAAACACTGAATAGAAGTACTTGCGGTTAAATGAAATAATTATAATTATAATTTGAATAGTTTCTGACTGGGCGGAGTATAGATAAAGTGAAAATATAAAGGGCAGTAAGAAATAACTGGAGTATTATAACATTTATTTATATAATTTATAACTATTATAAGTGTCTTGAGGAGCTATTGTGCATTAAGGTGTGCACTTAGGAAAATTTCCAAGGGAAAACGGACGGACGGACAACAAAAAGGTTGAAAGGACCGGGACTCGAACCCTGATATTCCGGGTTCCGGAATGGCCGTTTTTACTGGTAATTATAACTAGTATTTCAAGAGGAGAGCGTTATGAATTTTTGCGCTTTATATCCTATAAATTTTAATATCCTTGAAGATAATCCATACAAATGTGGTTAAGCGAATGTTAATGAATCTTGGGTGGGATGGCAAATTTACCAAAAATTTTCCACATAATTATCGTATAGATAGCGGTAAATTATTAGGTATATTGAAGACAAGCGCAAGGAGTGTCTCAAATTTACGAGGAAAATTTTTACTTGCGCTTTCCTTACGGGGAACAGTATTAAAATAATTATGGTATTGCGCTTAGAAGAGAGACATTTTAAATTCGCCCCATTGCTCAAGTTATCAATTTAATTCAATTCAAAGCAGCATAACTCATGCGGTAGGTGGATAAAACAATACAGTTCTCACATAATCTTGGATTATACATACGGAAAATAAGTACCGCGACACAGTCATTGACTCGCATAAAACGCAGTGGACGGAAAGAATTAATCATAATTCCACTAAATGAAAAACGGTTCGCATAATCCGCAAGGATTCATTTTTCTCTCCCTCCCGACTTGCATTCCTCCTAACGTCACCCTCGAGAACTATTAAGGTGTACGCATTGAGGGAGAATGATGCTCTTTTTTTGTACGGTGCACGGAGAGTGGAGATAAAGGTCAGATGAGCTGTGTTGGGGGGTCTCGCTTCGTCTGTTACTGCAGTCCCGCTCAAATCAGGAACCGATGCTGCCAACTCGACAAATAATAATAACGGACGGAGCGTTTCATCACGCCTCACTTGGATTTCCTGGGGAGGAGAGTCGTGGAGAGCAATCCGGCGGTATTTTTCTGCAAGGGGAGATTCAATGTTTTCATTATGACAAAAAAGCCACTCTTAAGCTCTCTCTCTCTCCTGTATGGGATTGCGCGGCGAGGCGCTAAATTTACAGGCTGCATTTAAGTCTCCGCAATGGAGGGGCTCCAAAACCATGAGAGATTAACGAAAAAGGGCACCGGAGATGGGGGGATAAAACTAGTACCGTAGAGCTGATTTGTAAAATAATGGACATGATAATATGGTGTCGAAATTTTATAGGTCTCCAAAGATATTAATCGTTCCTGAAAAGAGAACTCTCAGGATTCCCAGTCGTTCAATTTGTATCTCAAATCCCTATTAGGAAATACAAAAGAAGTTAACTATCTTTACAGCATGTATTATTGAAGTCAAAGGCTACTCAATTTGATATATGTTAGAATCAGACCATCTGAAATTATCATCTCGATAATCCGTGGGATGATAAACATGCAATATCCGAAAAGCTGTCGAATTTTATATCGCTCTTAATTTGTATATGAAAGTGTAGTTTCCCTTTGTATCCTATTTTGACTATGAGACATACAGAACAAAATTCCATCTCTACAGTATACAGTTCGGAGTCTAATTAGATACTCATATCCTACTTGAAGATGTTACCATGAGCTTACGAAGGCAATGAGGTATACTATTGGTTAATCATATTTTGAATACATAAATAAGAAAAAATTTATTATTTATTTTATTATCTGTAATGTTTCACTGTAAATCGCGTGTAAGAGTGCTTGATTCAGCATGGTTTTCAAAAAAGCGCTGATCATTTTAGGGAGGACTTATCCATAAGATGAGAGGTATATTTTAAAATGTTTAGTTCAAAATTTATGAAGATTATTCCAATCCTGAATCCATGCATATATCTTACCGCCCTGTTTCCTTTCATGATTATGATCGGAACTCGCAAATTAATCATATTTTGGGAAATGTCATTTCCGTCTGTCATGTATTCAGCTCGAAGGTAGATACAAAATTCATTAACAAACCCATTAGCTACCAAAAGTCCTGGAGAGTGAATAAGGTCAATATAGGGTTTAAAACAAATTTTTCTTGCTCTCCTCACGCAGCTCCTCAGAATGCTATAAGTGTATTTACACTTAAAAGCAGCATAATGACCCTAAGGATAACATTTTTCGTGGTATTGAAGAAAGAGAGGAAAAAACCAACGGTCGTAGATTCTCTCTCGCTAACCGAGCCAAAAATTTAAACTCATTCCTTACGCGTAATTCTACGTGCTATAACGATGTATCTCCGTAAAGTGTCGTTAATTCAACACTAACGAAGGTTTAAAAGTTCGGAACTTTTAATAACTTTTATGGCCACCTGCATTATCCTTCGCACCGGTAAACCAGCGATGGTCGCCCATTAAACGGGAAGTCGTATGGATCGCAGTTTTTCCTCACTAAGAAAATTACACGGAACTGAGATGCAGTAATTATTTTTACGACAACTTCTGTTCTACCGGTACTGGAGACATAAATTACAAGTAAAGCGACTTGGATAGCGGGGTAATTTCCGTCCTGCCGGCCCTGTAATTGAGTGAAGAGACCTATTTGGGCATTGGTGCTAACCTCGGTACGCCGCGACGACTGGATACCGTCGCAAATGCATGAGTTTATTAAAGACCGAAATCACATCCTCCTCATTTTAATATAAAATTAAATAATTATACTCTTTTGGAGACCGCTTCTTAAAAGGAGTTAATCCCGGAATTTCCGTTCCCCGCCTTCTTCCCGTACGTCAAACCAAAACACCCCTCCTACAACAAACAGATACAAATACCTCACATTCCACACTTTTTTTTCATTCAGCACTTGACCCCCCTGATGATGGGAGCTTAGCTCTTGAAATGCGCATTAGGCACTTCTGAAAACTGGCGACCACGTGGGTGATAACCTTTTTCCGATGAATTGCCCCCGAAGGTTTGCCGATTTCGGCGCTTGTAGAGTTCCTGTGTCTCTTACATAGTGTTCATGTCAAATAAGCTGGAAGATCGGTCATGCTTGTCGGATTCTCCGTTAATATCCCTCAAAATTCGTGTCGTCAGCACGTGAGCTCTTTTTCAACGTGATCCCTTATTTTGAAGTCCACTTGACGGACAGTTCAGTTGAACGACATCTCGGTTGATCGACAGCTCGATTGAGGGTTAAATGTAAGATGAGTCATATAAAGCTCGCCCTGAAGTAAAGACGTTTATTATTATTATGGACCGACAGCTTGGTTGATCGCCAGCTTGTTTGAATCTCATAGTTCGTCATACCTGATGTATTAATAATGTAGCGTATTAATCATTTCGGTTCAGCGATATGTCGTTTAACCGAGCTATCGTTAGAGTAAGTGTCGATCAAGTAAGAATCGGTCAAGTGAGTGTCGGTCACACGAGGTAGACCAGCTTTCAAATATGCACTCGTTACTTTCGATTATCCGCTCTTAGGCATGTGGCAGGGGGGGTGAACACTGAACGATTGAGCTACTTTTTTAGCCTATTATTATTGCTTATTATTCACGGAAAGAATGAGTCTCTTAAACGACTTGTTTTAGCGTCTATTTCTCTTATTTAATTCTCATTATCCAACTAGGCCGAATTACAAATATAAAAATCTCCGACTATGTAGTCGTACAATTACTGGTAAGGCACGTCGACTCGATGTTCCTCTAGGTCTATATATTCCAAATTGTGTGCCATGGCACAATAGTGTGTTGCCAAAATTTTGACGGCAGTGTCTATGTAAAACTTTTAGTATTCGCGAATTGTGTTAAATTCTGTACCATATCTTTGCGAAAATGTAAAAGGTTCACCAGAAAATGGTTGTTACTAATGTATTTCAATAGTTTTGTAACACTGGTGAGTTTTCGATTGATGAGCAAATGTATAGACCAAATAATTACTCTTATACTGAACAGAAAGTTTTCGGATATATCCTGGTTTTTCGTGCGCTGATCGAATCCCGTTTTTAAAGTAAAAGCTCCTAATAACGTTGCATTATAAAGTATTTTACGATGATTATGATCCCAAAATTGAATACTCGACGTACAAACTGCCTTATGCTTAACAACCTAAACCTTATCAGACTTAAAATTTAATTTTGTTGCGTTGACGTAACGTCGGAACACCTAGAGGTAAAGTAGATAAGACTACTTCACTCATGTGAAGGGCACATGATTACCTCACCCAGGAGACGTTACATCCTAGAGGGGATTGGACAAATAACGTTCCACTCAGAGACATTTCACTCAAAGGATATCTTACTCTTGAGATATTTCACCAAATAGTATTACTTTGAAAAGAGAGTGAAGTATATACAACATAAAGGAGTAAAAATCAGAAAAATACTTATTTTAAAGTAAAAAGTATTATTGCATTATTGTTATGTAATGGAAGGCATAACGCACTTACTATATGTCCCTCAATGAATGCTGCAGCCCATGCATCCCAAGAATTTCTGCGCGTTTTAATCCCGCGAGTTTTCAGGATTTTCATGGTCCAAGAAGATAGATCATATTACTGTCACTCGATAGCTCTTCTTGTTCTCGCAATCAAGGTTTTTGCTTTAAAGCCTGTTCTTACACCATCAACGGGTTCATGGTCTTCCCAAATTTATTTTACTTCTGGCTGATTTTCAAATACTTATTGGTATTACTAACTACCTTTGGTAATGTTTTTTGCTTGCATTCTCATTACGCGGTTTGTCCATTTTTTCAATATTGTCTTTTTGTTCTTAAAGGTTCCGCTTTTAATAGCAGAATTAACAATATCTTCAATGCTTACCTGATCTAATCCAGTGTAATCTTTAATTCGTCCGAGAAATTTGATTTCTTAAGTCTATCTGACGCAGGTTCTTCGCCCTTAGAGCCTAAATTTCTGAACCGTAAAGAATTGCGGGGGAATCATCGTCCAATAAAATTTAATTTATTTTCTTTGATTTTTTTTTCCTGTTAGGCTCATAAGATAGTAACGTGTATTTTTTGAACAGCATATGTAATATTTTTATCGATTTCTTCTTAATATGAAATGTCGTATTATAGAATTAGATTTTTTTATTCTAGCATTTTTAATTTATAGTGGATTGAGTATTTTATCTCTGTTTTTACAAATTTATATCTGAGAAATATTGAAGTGGATAGAATCATTGATGTTTATCGATCGGAAGGATAAGTTTCCGGATTATTCTTCCAATGTGCAAGGAAATTTTTACTTATTATAATAATACGTGAGCAGGAACAAATATCCATCATTATTGGTTAATTCGATAGAGAAAACATAAATATATCCTATTCTTGTGATCTTTTTGCACCTTGCAGTCGAAAATGTTATCAGCCAAGTGAATCACAACCTCGATCGGGAAATCGATTCAAAAATGTGGAAGTAGAGAATGTGAAATTTAAACTCATCTCTGAATGCGAATCATAAGCAGAGAGGTGATGGCATCATGCATAAATGAACTGATTTTCTATGTAACTTCAATAAAACTTAGTGACGTTAGAAAGATACATATTTAAGTGACTGTTTTTTTAAGGGCAGCCTGGATATCGGTAGGAAATTCCCATCTTCTTCCCATCGCCACTATATTTGGAAACATCAGATTTCCTTTATCTTTTCTCGAAACGTTCTCGTTTAGAATGTGATCAATGATTCGGAAGAAATGAAGTGCACGCAAACAGACTAGCAGATGCAATGGCTTCTATTTCGTAGATTTACCGATCTGATTTATAGCACTGACGATATGGAGGCATATATTTAGAGATCTATCGGGAAATCTCGTATCGGTTAGATAAATGCTTTCCAGCCACTGTTCAACACTACATTATTCCAACCCACGGCACCAATACTTTCGAATATTGGGTAGAACGGCACAAAAAATGTTGATTAATGTTGATGATATACCTCCGTATATGTTGAAAAATACTAATATTACCTTTTGTAGTTATTTAAATTGGATACTTATTTCTTCTATGAAAATACTTTTTACATCGCATTTTTCTATTTTAGCATTGCATATTCTTACGTTAGCACACTTACTCAAGAGTTAGCATGAAGATACTTTATTCCTCTCTTACGGTCTTTCAGACACTTAAATCGATTAACCTTTTCCAATGAAAAACAAGAATAAAATAAAATATGAAAACGGTTCAAGCCAAGCAGATGTGCTAGCTTTAATATATAATATCTGTGGAGCATATTTTAAATCGAAAAGGGAATGAATATTTCAGAGATATTCTGTTTTTCTGGATATGTGTAGCAACTCTGCGCCGACTTTTCCTTTTATGTACACGTTGTTATTTATTTATAGAAAACTGCGGAAAAATATGAATTTCTTATACTTTTCCAATATATGATCTAACATCAGTTTAAATATAGTTGAAGGAATAGACTGCGTCGAGTCGCAGTCTAGTAAAATTGAACTATGTTAAAATTAACTTTTCAATAGCCAAAAAAAAACAAAGAACAGTAAAAAAGAACCCAGCAAGAAGTTTTCCATTTCTCCGCTAGATGGTTACGAGAGGTAGATCGCAACTTGAAATGAAAAGTGTTCTGAAATGAAATAGTACGGTAATATATCGAAAGAATACCGAATTTGTTTGTCTAAGATCCTTATCATACCGCAGGGACTAATAAGATGGTGAACTAGACTTCACAGGCATTTATTCCTTACTTGTAATTATGAAAATTATTATGCGTAAATTGATCATTTTTATTACATATTACATTGCGGATATGTTAAGTATTATGCGGGAACATGCCGGCATATAGAACTTAAGTGGTAAAAAAATTTCGCACAAAATAATAATTGAAATGATAGCTACAAATATAAATAAATTTCCAACGAAGAGTTGAAGGTATTTCAAGGATCATACAGAATTAAAAAAAAGTAAAAATCGCCTATTATATATTTTACTTGCACAGTTACTGCCACATATATAATAATAACTAAAATTATAGTTAGATTCATAAATAAATTTACAATCAACAATTTAAGGTATTTCAAGAATCATATAGAATTACATCTACATCAACGTAAACACGCTGTAAGCCGCTCTTAGGCATGTGGCAGGGGGTGTGAACACCGAACGATTGAGCTACTTTTTTAGCCTATTATTATTGCTTATTATTCACGGAAAGAATGGGTCTCTTAAACGAATTGTTTTAGCGTCCATTTCTCTTATTTTGTTCTCATTATCGGATCGGCCAAAGTAACAGGGGGGGTCGCATAATATCAATTACGTTCTCAGTACCAAATAGTTTAGAAAGTATGTACTCACATTGCGGGGTAAATCAATACGAATGCGAAGAATCAGATATGAGAGTACATGCAATTCTCTAGTTTTGTTCCCTGAAGTGTTGAGTGCAATGGATGCAACGTCTCGTGAGAGAATTCATGGTAAGAGTGTATTGGAGAATTTAAATACATTCAAACAATCTTCTCCTGCTAATATTATTAACCCCAAAAGCCGGAAGGTCGAAACAATCATATTCAATTCAGCCCATACTCACACTGAAATCCGGAGATCTTATGAACAATAGTTTAGATGTTCATTGAATATCTAATTTTTTTTTACTTGTTCTGGCGTCTATTTCTCTTATTTTAATCTCATTATCCGATCAGGCAGAGTTACAAAAAAATCACCGACTATATACTTGAAAATTTATTGCCGCATATGAAATAATAATGTTTCACAAAGCCCTATAATTTGAGTTATGGAAATACGCACAATTACTGATGCAAATTACCCAGATAAATAGAGGAACATCAGCTCACAGAAAAGAGAAACATTAGCGAAGCCCATAAGTGAGACCAGAAAGAACTTGAAAGTTCTAACTCTAGACGATAAGAGAAAATTGCCGCGAGGGAGATTAAAAAAAAAAGGCGTAGGTAGATACGCATAAAACGTACGCTTGCGTGGCAGCGTGGGCGGGGAAGCAAGCGAACCGAATTCGGAAAACGAGGAGGATAGAAACCCATACTCGCCACTGTTGTTATGGTAAACCGGTTGTGAAATCTTGGATAAGTATATCGCAACAAGCGACATCCGCCATTGTTGGTGTGTCGTTTGAGTGCGCAGACCGCAGGTGGAACGGATATCGTGCTGAAAGAATAGTGGGTCAGGGGAGAGGGTGTTCTTTTGGCCCTCCCCCGTCAGCTGATCCCTTGCCGCCCTTCCGTGCAAAGTGGAATATGCCAACGATCGCAGAATAATTGTACAACGTCATTACACTTCCCTGGATGAATTATAAGAAAAAGTGAATGGGAGTTAACCATGTTGGGTGCTTCAGAATGTTCAGACTGACAATAGTGGGCAATGCTGCTATTTTTTTTACTTATCAGCCATGCTTAGGGTATCTGTCTCAACATTTTTTTATGTCAATCTAAGTAGATCTGAGGGGGTTTTTTCATTTAATAACGATTTCATTAAGGACTTTTTATATTCACAGTTGAGTTTATTGTATTTTATTGTATTGTATTACCGTAATTACACTTCCCTGGATGAATAATAAGTAAAAATGGGAGTTAATCATGTTGGGTGCTTCAGATTGTTCACTATGAAAATAGTGGGTAATATTTGTACTATATTTTTATTTCTCGGTCGTACTAAGCATTTGGAAGTCTGGACATCATTTTTGGCTTAACTATAAGTAGATCTGTGAGAAGTTTTTCACCCCCTTCTTTACGGGTGTTTCTCTGCTCTGTTCCTATGTTTAGGCGTAAATTTCAACTAGGTTTCTTATGAAAGAAAAGAAAAGGAACTCGGCGTTCAATGATTAAAAGACAGAAGTACCAGCATTTGATCCCCCTTGACGATGGGAGCATAACTTCCAAAATGCGCATCGGGTAATTCTGAAAACAGCGACCACGTGGGTGATAATCTTTTTCCGAGGAATTACCCCCGACGGTTGCCGCTTTCGGCGCTTGGAGGATGCCTTTGTCCTTTAGGTTTCTTATATCCACAGCTACGTTTGTTCTATTCTATTTTGATTTGAATTACTTTATATTATTTTTTACTCATTATATGTTTTACATTGAAGATAGGTTGGTTGAGAAGGAGACAATTATGTCTCAATCTCGCTCAAATATGGATGTTATTTATTATGAACACATATCATGATACCTAAGAAGCACTGTGGTCCCATATTCGAATCCTTTTTTGGTCTAATTGTTTACCTTAGTATGTCTTAATTGTAATTGTAATCGAAATTTTACGAAATTAACAACGTGGTTCCGGGTTCATTCAAGTCGTTACAATAGTTACACGTCAACCTCGCTATTCCATATCTTGGTAATGAAACTAATATTCCAATCTGTTCGCTATTTTCTGATGTCCTTTCCTGTCGATATTTCAGACCCATCCTTGCCTTTTTCACACATAATTTATCATTCCTAAAGCTAAATGTAAACAATTCTCTTTGGAAACATATCCGCCATATTTAACCAGCTAAGTCTTCTCTTTCCTATCGAATTCATACTGGCCGTTCTTATGACTAGAACGAACGCTTCCTATATCCATAAATTAGCGGGTAAATTATTCCATGTGATATTTGCAACAACATGGTAAAGCCATGTGGAAATTCCCGTTACTTCGATCTCTCGAGTATTTCTCGATTGAGTAGTAGTGTGAGTTGAGGCAAAGGTAATATATTTCAATTTTCGCTCTCAGTTTTCCTTCATTAGAGATACATACAAATGCTACTCAGTAAATGTATATAGGATTTTTTACGCATAAATGACGTTAACATTGCTGAGAATCAGATTGTATGCTAAAAAGAGCTGCACGAACAAAGTATATATAAGGGAAGATTTGGCGAAATTACACATCCGAAGTCGAAGGTGGTGGTATGACGTTCTAAAACTTCAAAGTGCACTGAGAGGAACAGAAAAACGTGATGCTCTAGCTTTTCCAAAAACAGATAAAGATAAAGTGAAATGAAGAAACTGAAAAGCGAAGGTGGTGAGGATTAGCAGCTGACAAATTTAAAACCTTATCCATAAAGACGCTCTGGATAGGAAAAGATAACGGCAGCATTACTTTTGGAGAACGATAAGATAGTCATATATTTCGTATTGTAAATCGTGCTTCTCACAAAAAAGCACATATACTCACACATACCATGAATATGTCTTTCTGTTCTACGCTATTCGCTTGTATGACTGTTTCCTCATACACTAATTTCACGCCTAAAATATGCATGCGTAGTTGTACGTTTGAAAATGACATTTCGTTTTATACTATTCCCTATACTACAGATGTTTTATCTTCATACACTCTTTTCACGCCCCCTCTAAAGCAGCCGTCACAAAATCACTCATTCCAAACTCGAGAATTTATTCGTAAATAGAGCTCCTTCGTTATTTCAAGAATTCCAATTCGACTCAAGATTTTTCAAACAGGATTGATTAATGTTTTGAGAAAGCAAATACGCCGGCTCACGGTTTAGGAGTCACAAATGTATTTTCGCAAGCCGACATGAAGACGTGCGCTCGAAGTGCTTATTGTTTTTCCGTCATTTTTCTCGCTCTTATTTTGAGAATGTTCTCCTCGCATTCCTTCGCTTGTTCTTCACTAGTTCCTGTTCTGAGACAACACCTTTCTCTCCTGTGTCACTCCCCGCAGTCCCTCAAAAGTTTCCGCTTTTTTGCGCTGTTTCCTTTGGAGCTTCGGCGCAAATATTTACCCTCGCAAATTCTAGATCCCCATCTGTTTAAGCAGTTCGCAGGAAAGGGATCCGTCACGAGGTGTCAAAAGAGACGGAGCATCTTGAATGCTCTCGGAGTATTAGGTAATCACATGCTTATTCTCGGAACACGCATAATTTATCCAGCTATTGGGTGATTGCCTGGATGTGTAACAGCGGAATTCCCGATTAAATTGAACGGGGAAAGTTAGGAAATCGAAGCAGTATAAATGCAGATATTATCGGCGAATTTCACATTTGTTACTATGGGTTATTATTTCAATAATCTGATTTAATAGTAATGTATTCAGGCAATGATTGGCGGATGGAGTTTGTTAATACTACCCATATTGAGTTCATGTGAAAAATAATCAATAAATATGACCAAGAGAGAAAGGTATCCTCCAAGCGCCAAAATGAATTGTAACTTTATTTCAGCATTTGACCCCCCTTGACGATGGGAGCATAGCTTCCGAAATGCGCATCGGGTACTTCTAAAAACTGGCGACCACGTGGGTGATTTTTTTCCGAGGAATTGCCACTTTCGGCGCTTGGGTTTTACCTTTCTCTCATAATCATTGAACTCCGAGTTCCTTTTCTTTTCTTTCAACAAATATGACCGAGCTGTCAATAAAAGTTTAGCGACTAAAACGGTAAGATATGAATATAGACATTCTCAAGCGTCTTTTGAAGCTCAAAATGCTGTTTTCTGTAAATAAGTGTGGTAATGAATAAAAATACTTATAGGCGTGTTTAAAAACCAGATAAACAGAAGTGAAAAAATATCGACGAGACTAATAATAGAACCTGTCTTTCCGGGCCTATCTTTTAAGTACTAAACTATAATAAAATCATACCGAAAATTACCATTGGGTATTACTACGATTATCTGCTTCGTTAAATAAAACTTTTTCACGATGAGATGAATTAACATTGTACATGTAGAATAATAATTAGAATAAAAAATTTTGCTCAAAGACATGAATTAAAATTGTACTAGTAGGATAAAGTAATAAGGAATATTTACGTATACCAAACAGTAAAAGAAAGAAACGAGATATCTTTATATTGTAAGAAGTACAATAAAGTATCCCAAAGAACTGGATTTTTATTTTTGAGGCTTACAGAAATAATTCGAGATAGTATATATTCCTTGTGTTGGTAAGGCGGATTTGTATTCTGGTAGGGCTCTTGGGGCGTGTTCGACCCTTACTGAACTTCCTCAGTCTTCTTGAAATCCTTTTACTCTTACAAATTAGAATGATATTATAGAGATTCACACATGCGTGAAATCGTTCGGAGAGGTCTGAAAATTTCCATGCTATCTCAATGAATACTTCCCTTAATTGGTTTTTGAACTAGCAATGATAATATGAAAAAGAACACTTAACTGTAAGTAACTGATTTAATTTGATCTTATACTATGAAGGGCACTGGGTACTTCGTGCAAAACGAGATTTTTTTCGTTACACTCAAATGAGTTTAAATTGAGTAAGCTCTTCTGAGCTTTTCCTTTACAGTTCCGGTATATTCTAATACATATAATCTTTACTAAATTCTTTCTTCTGTATCTTCTGTATTTTACTATATCTTCTTCTATATCTACTTAATGATTCTTTTTTGGTCATCCTTTTTTTCCTGATATCCCAAAATTATTCCTTCTAAAATACGTATGAAAATGGATTTCGTCTCATGATATGATCCAAGAAAGTAACATATTTTTCATTTTTTTGTACATTTTTCTGATCTATTTCTTTCCACTCTTAGTCCTTCGTTTTTTCCGTCATTTAATTTAGTGTAATTAGATCCACATTTCCGTTGCTTTCTTTCCCTTTCATCATCATTATTATTATACCGTAAATTATATCATATATATTCCCTTTCGTTAGCCACTTTCGGTCTTGCCTCGTTTTTGAATTTGTATTAGCATTCAGTGACCGTGAATACGAATCAAACAAAAATTACTCGCTCCGATACAAAAAACAACGGGTGATCCCGGATAGCCAAATGGACCCAGGGTTCGACTTTGGCGAATGTGGTCCTGGGTTCGATTCCCGTCGGGAGTCTACGGTAAATGACCTCAGCTCACTTTTAACAATACCAATTCCACGAAAACAACGGTACATAAGGAAGAAAAACGTGTTACCGTGAGATTTATGAGATGTCAATCAGATGTCAAATGCATAAATGCGGCAGAGTGTGATATTTGTCAACTGCGCGATACTTTTGAGGGCTGTTGTGAAAGATCCTCTTTCATATTTTATCTCTTGACACATTACTTTATAGAGAAAGCGGATTCATTTCTCTCCGTTAAATATAAGTTCTGTTCGAGACAATAGTGGGCGATACATTAAAACAGCACTTAAAAGGGGCAAGTATTACTTCACTAGCTCCAAAAGAAATGAAGAGATATGGCAGCACCAAATTACTTTCTCTTATACCAGGTATGGCCAATCTACGGAGCATTGGCCAAAAGAGGCACATAACATGATTGTAAATGGCGTGTTGAACTTTAGTTAGTCTGATAAAAATTTAGAATGACTATCTTACAGAATTAAGTCTTACATACTCAAAAGCACACACTAACTTGCATAACATTACCTACCGCTGAATTCTATGGAGCGCATTTATCATATGTCGCATATACATGTCCAATAATAATTATTTGTGTGGCGAATCTAAAATAAAAAATGAAATAATTGACGAATGAACTATAAAAGGCTGGCCACTTCTATCTTACAATACAGCACCACTAAGGAGGCTAGCGGAAACATGATGTGATGTTGGTGCATTAAACCACCTATTCTTTATTTTTCTGTGAGTTATAGTGTTGATGTTATTAAGATTTGTTTGGTATACACCACATCGTAACATCGGTTTTCACATATCCATTCTACATTTATCTGGTGTGAGACGTTTCCCGTCAAAATCAATGTATCTTACGATGATTTATAGATAGTCACTCTCTTACTCAGAATACCATTTAGTAGGGTTAGGATTACAGCAAAAGAAGAGCATAGGAAAGACAGAATAGAATCTGAAGTATTCAGATTTTTGCTACATTGGGTTCGGCTGGATCAAGACTTTTGCTAGCATTTCTCTGTGTTTCCCTAAGGTTTGGTTAGTTACATTGAGTGTAAATAGAGGGAATTCTTTTAGTTTATAATTTTTTATTTATCAATTATGCCAATTTGAGAAGCACGACGATCACTCTGTGATTATTCCCTTATTATTTTACTCTGGAAGTTATTCATGTTCGGTATAGTTAACTCCATAATTAGTTAGTATGAAGACCAGTATTCACTGACACAGTATACAGAATCAGGATCTTGGTATACTGGGGAATATACGAGAGATAGTATCTCAAATTATACATGTATTGGCACCCTATTTCTGAAGTTCTTTAATGATAATCGTTGTTTGAAAATTTGACGAATTTTCGTCTGAACTTTCTTTCCTTTTGGGTCCATTCGACCTCAGACTAACTTAAGCAAACTACCGGTTTAGCGTCCCTTGAAGTTTTAGATAGTAAACTGAAGTTCTGTGTAGGAAAATTCCTTTATAAGAAAGAGATCAAAGATATAGAATATTAAAACTAGAAAAACTTCTTTGAGTATTATTATATTTCCATATTAAATTGTTAATGAAAATTAATTTTAAATTGATAATGAAAAATAATTTTAAATTAATTTCTAAATAATTTTAAATAATGTTAAATTCTTCAAATTTTGTGCAATTATGAATTCTTTCAAGCTAATCCAAAATTTTCGGATACATGACAAGGAAATAATCAGATAGCGATTGTGTAGAGTGAACTTAGTATTTCATTTTGAGAAATTTACTCAAGCGTGACATTATTATTTCTATTTTTAGGTTCTGTTATTCCTACAAGATATTTAAATTGCGTTAAATGAAAACTGGCGTTTATCATGAGCATCCTTTCGGAAAGATATACTAAAAGTAAACTGTTTTATATTTCAATTAATTAAAAGGAAATGAAATTTCCTGCTTGGGAAGAAATCTCTATTTTCAAGTGCACACGAATACGGGAAATAAAATGCCAATGCCGTATATTTTAAAAATTGAATCTAAGCCATAACATGACCTGTCACAATTTTTCCATTCAATTTTGCTAAATTGAACTATCATCTAGACAAGGTGATCAATTAATGGAAAGAAAAATTTGGCGAATAATTCTGCGAAAGGTTATAGCCGCACCTTTTCATATATAAAAGATGGTTCGAATGCAGTATTCGATAATATGAAACCATGCATCATAGATCACCTGGAAATGCAGATACCCAAGAGCAATCAGACCGAAGCGAAACATGAAAAAATCGCAGATGAAAAAAACGGATCGTACTTTGATTAACTTGGAGTCATTTCGTTTACGATCAACGTCTCTCCGACTCGTCCATTACAAAAAAATGAAAAACAATCCAGAGATATACCTTCGTATATTAAGAGGTAGCGGGAATTAGAGTTGCCGTGAAGCAATTAGCATTAATTTGGTACGAATATGAGTTTTGACGTGCAGCAATGGAGATCGCAATGGCTTACTCATCTCACCTTTGAGAATATTCGAGGCGTGGGATGGACCGTTGGAAATCACGCGAAAAAACGGCGTTTCATTTATTCCGCAAGCGTGCTCCCGTTAGGAAATAAAAAGAATGGAAAGCGTGCTCCAGATGACAACTCAATGGAGCCATCCTATCCATTAACGTCGTAAAAAATAATTAAGGTGTGTCCTGTTGCACAATGATCTCTTGGAGGTGGCGAAATCACGCGGCTTTGCATAACTGACATTCGCGTTTTTGAAACAGTTATCATCCGAAGTGGTTTTCGCACCGCGGTCCTTTCTCATTTTTGGGATTGAATCTCCCCGAGATTTTAAAGAATACTAACTTAACTGGTTCACTTATTGTAGTCTCATTCATGCGGTAACAAAGGGTAATGTTACTCGATATGCTAATCAAATGTACAGCAGATTACTCTGGATTTATTAATAATGAACTATCATGTTGGAATCTTTAAAAAAAGAGGTCTTCCTACAACAGAACGTATAAGTTAGTCTCTCTAAACCTGTTAATATCTTAAAGGTTTCAAATTTTTTATGATAGCTAAATTCATCTTCTAAAAATTACATATTTTTGCATAACAATTATGTTTTCTATATCGATATCATAAAATTTATTTCAAATTAAAATGCCATTTAAATTTCAGCTCTCGTAGCAAAACTACTGATCGTATGCCTTTATCATAACTTACATTCATTTACGCTTGTTTTACTATCAACCTTCCCCCTGCAACACGCCGTAATTAGATTGTTGGGTATCACTGCTGTGTAGATGAATGCATTCTTTTACCTTGATATACATAGTTTATTTTTAGAAGTAAAGTGTGTAAATGGTTTTAAATTAGGCAAATATATTTCAGTAAATTAACAGGAATTTATCAGAAGGTTGAATAAAACCACAAATAGAAGAATCCAGTTAAATTCTTAACCAATGAATATTGCAAGGAAATTCTAAATTTAGAGTAAGGAATAATATTCATCGAATTCTCAGAAGAAAAAAAATTTGTGTGTTTATGTAGTTACAGTTAATTTGTACCTTTATTTGTACAGTTTATTTGTATTGGTACATAAAAGCACCTTGCGATTTAGAAATTTTCTAGACGCCCACAACCAGCTCAGCTTATTCGACTTGCCACAGTTTCTATGAAAAAATTGCTTAAAATAGTATCTAAGAGCCTTTTAAAGAAAATTATATTTCAAGAAAATTTGAGAATATTAGTTTGAATTATTAGTCTCCTTATTAATTTCTTTTCAAGAATAGAAAGCGGCGAATTTGTAGCAATTGTAGGGTTAGCAATCGCTTTCTTTCTCGATGATGCATCTGGAAGCCCTCTTCAGTTGGTAGTAGTTACATCTAGTTTTACCTAAATGAAGAATAACCGACTTAATCTCAATTAAAATCGGTTGCCAACCTTGGCGGCAGAGCTGCTATTGAGTTAGACTACCCTCGCCATAATACCAAATTCGGGTCTTGCCTAGGCAGGTGTTTCCTTGCTAAGGTATGGTTGCATGTGTACGTTCGTTGTTTATCGTACGTTCTTCTCAATTGCTCATTAATATGTTTATTGGGAAAATGAGAAATGAACGAAAGAAACCGAGTAAGGCCAATGTTCGGTCGGAATTGAGTTGGTTCCACAATCATAGTTTCAATAAGATTAGTGTGAGATATAAACGCAATGAAATGATTTGATTACATTTACGAATTATATGACGACATGGCCGAATGGTTTCGCATCGTTATCAGGTTAATGACGTGAAACGCTGAAATATATGCAATTAGTTGATTAGATGATTTGTCCCGTTATTATTTACTGACGGTGATTGTATCAAACGAAACTGCTGGCGATGTTTCCTTTCCATTCCATCAATTCGAAATTTTTTCCGCGGCAATTTACATTTACATTCATATCGCACCGTTGTTACATCGGAGGGGTGCAGGATCGCAGAATCGTGGGAGAACTGATAGAGATCTGCCCGCAAGCGCGATATTCATGATTATTTATTATTATGGCGCTTGGCGCCTTCGCTCGACCAACTGTTCTCACCGAATCATATTCGTTAGTAAAGATTGCATTTCCATTCGAACTTATTCCCCGCCTTTTGAACCATGAAATGAACTATGATTGTTTATTTGAGTGCACTGTGTATTCACATTTTAGTCGAGGTGGACGATTGCTAAAACATGAGAATCGATGTCGTTAACAGACTTTGGACCTTGTAATTCAGTATTTAAATGTTGCTGTTCGTAGTTGGTGAAATTTGTGAAAATAGACACGCCTATTTCCAGTGCTTCAAATGTAAACAGTTGGTTGTCTCATTTATAAGTTCAGTTACCAAATATTCTTTATTCTAAAACGCATCCAATTTTTGGAAATATATTATTCCAAAGTTTTCATATCGGTGGAGAAAATAACAACTCGATTGTTCGACGATTACATCCCTGTGGTTAAGGACGGTGGAGGATTATTTTTATTTAATATAATAAATTTTCCTTAGATAATCCCTTAAGAAATAACGTTTCATTATAATCTTGTTAGTTATTTATCGTGACATACGTTCTAGGTAAAGTAACTGATTTCTGCGATAACTTCTTGACGATAATTGACATTAGTTCCTATCCTAATCTCATATCCAAATTGAGAATCTATGACGCACCTGATGTTTGGTAGCTCTAAAATGCAAATGAAGGTGACTCTCAGTTTCAATAATATACAGCACATCTTTGTCTATTATCTTAGAGATATTAACTTAATCATCTTAGATATTAACTTAAATTCGCTGAATAGAGGAAATAGAAATTTGAGCATATGAGACTCTGACTTTTTTGTAGGACAAATAGGCTAAGCATTCTAATTTATTTTTCAACTTCGCTCACGATTACTAAGCATATTGATTTTTTAAATGAACAGTCATTCGCCCAAATAGCCTGATATCTGGTCGTTTAAGTACCGATGAATCGGTTGCTCGTTTTTCCGTAATATGTTTCACGAAACGAGGGCTAGCGTGTGCTTTCTCAATCCAAAGAGGGCATTCATTAGGCTCGTTATCCGAAGAAAACGGGAAAATTGGATAGAATTAATTTTTCAAATTCTTACCGCCGCTTTTTCTAATCGTGAATGAGGCGAGCGTTCTGAAAATTCGCTCATTAAATTTCTCTACTCTCCTTTTCCGAGCTCACGAGAAATGTTCTCCAAGATTGCATATAAACCAAAGGCCACTGCGCTCTTCCCTCACCTGCTCGTTAACCTCGCTCCCCTCACTCCTTAAAACCTACTCTCTCGTTCATAATTACTCCATGGGAACATTCCCTTCGCAACCCTCTTACCTCTACCCCTCTGTATATCACTCTTAATCCATTCTTAATCCCTTCGTCGCAAACCCTTCCGACGTCCTATCCATCGACGGCTTTTACTGTTTCCTCGTACACCGCGAGAGTTTAACGATCTAAGAGGCATCATAATCTCGGCGAGAATTCGGCTGAGCAGCCTTCGTTCAGTTTTGCAGGAGAAATTTGTCTTACGAAATGCATTAGCTGTCCAAATCCTGGAGATGAATAAAGAACCTTTCCACGTTGAGATTTTAAGGGAGATGTATCATTTATATGGAGAACACATGTGGGAGAATTTCTCTACTCGCTGTCTCTGTAATAATGTGGTGTAGGTATTAGGAGTTACCATGTACGCTCTTAAGCTATCATTTCCTTTGTTTTCCGGTGCGTAGTGCTTAGATGCTTATGTTCAAATGTAAGTTGAAACTTCAGAAATTGGTTGGCTAAAATTTGACGGGAAGGCTAGTTAGTTTCGAATTCTGCTGTTTTCTTTTGCGCTAATAACATGGAATTACACGAAGTAACCTCTTATTTGGTTTACTTACTAGTCTATTTCACTATAAGGAGGTTTGAAGGAGGGGAGATATATTTGGTGAAACAAAAGGGTCAGAATGTTAAGCGAAAGAAATAAGGCGTCTTAATTTTACAGCCTGTAAGTATGATACTATTTGTTATATTGTTGCTTATCTTATTATGAAATCATCCCATGTAGGATTTATGTTTCTAACCGCCTAATGCTCTTTTGTAAATTATATGAACTAGGGGTATCAGTTCTACAAGAAATCAGGGTGATCAGTGATATATTTTACTTGTCATACATATGAGGGAAAATTATGTCGATATATGCTTATTTGGGCTTCTCTTTCAACCTTAGGGTTATTATAATAGTTACTAAGCTGCTGTAAGGCTCTAATTCTAGTGGGAACGTATTAGATATATTCCTATCTCTCATCTCGTTTTCTCCTATCAAAGGAAGGTATTTATATTTAAATTCAGTGTATACAATCAAGATGGAAAAATCGTACTTTTACGAAGCAATTTTCAAAAATTTTAAATAGAGCAATACAGATAGCTCAGGGAAGCGCTTAAATTCCATAGCTCATGATAATGAAAACATATATTCCATTATTATATCATCCATTTCCACTCAAAATATTTATCTTGCTCGAAACTAGAGCTCACCCTTATATTGTTGCTGTTTTACCTAATCCAAATTTCGGTGAAGTGAGGGTAATCAAATCGATATAATATCGAGTAATGTACTCGGTTACCGAAAGAAAATTGATATAAAGTGAATCCCGCGGTGAAATAGCAAACGTAAATGTATTCCAGGATTGAAAACGAATTTCCGTGCAGCGCTCTGTAAATATAGACGTGGAAAAGCGTTAAAGCGCTGCAGGCAACTTAAACATTTATGAATGAATTAGTCCTGATAATGAAAACAGTTGCGAGCGTAACGGGCTTTTAAAATGATTTTCATTAAAATAACAAGCGGAGGAAGGCAGTAAATACCAAATTTGAATCAAGCCGACGCACAGTGGGCTAGAATCGAAAAAAGCTGGCCAAGAGGCCAAAAATGGTTTTTTTGAGTGCGGGTTTTGAAACTTCGCATATATATCAAGAAAAGATTGAATTTTATGTTCCCGTTCGTCGTTTTTCGATATCTTTACGCGTTAAAAAGATACATGGCGTCAAACTTGAACTATTTTCACAGAAATGGGCAGTCGCGAATTTTTCGGATAAACGTTCAAGTTTGCATTTTTATGGAGGGTTTAAATAGATACTTTTGGAAGAAACAACGATGCAATGATCTACAACAATTCTTTATCTTTTGACTGGTTGCTATTACTGCTTACAAAAATGATTGGTTGCTCATTTAAAGCAACAAAATGGCGGACACCTTTTTCGGACAATTTTCGAGATAAAGTAAGGAATATAAATAGGTAAACGGCCCTAATGCATCAAGTCTCTTATACCACGTCATAGTCAGAAGTGTCTAGATGTGGAATCCGAAGGAACTGTTTCAATTCAGGTGCTCTTTTGGGAGTTAAGTCGATTTTTCGTAAGCGCGGCGCGTTCCGACTCACCACCGTGGAATCCCCGAATGCAGTTTCGCTGTCCTTTTGGTGATACGAAGTCTAACGATTGGTCTCTTTCATGTTAAATTCTGGCTAACTATCCTTAAAAAATACGTGAAGACAGTTTAAGAGAGGAATTAGATATCTCTACTTTACACAACGGATGTGGAATTAAGGAAAGTTTAACATTCAGATGAGATGCGTCTGCATTTTAATTTTAACCATAAATATACTTATAGAGAAGTTTTTGCCCCCCATGTTGGTGGAAAAACTGGTTGGCAGAATTTACTTTGAGAAATCTTCACATCTGGAAATTTTTACCGACCCTTGCGTCACGGGTTTGGAGTTAAGTACGGTTTATGGCACTCCCGCGCTATGCAAACGCTCTTGCGTATCCGCTCATTGGCTAGGGTTATTCCGCACGTGTCTTTTGGATTCTTAGGAAAAGAGAAATTATTTTTGTAGTTCAGTTTTAGTCCATCTATGAAAACCGAAAGTTTTTTCTGTGCTCTCGCACTGTGCACTTCCTCGTGTGCTATAGCTGCAACAATATTTTCCGTCGTTCAACGAGATTCTGTCGGCCAATCCTGCTTCAGTGGAAGAAGGAAACGAAAACAGTTGCGAAGGAAGAGCAAAATTATTTGAAAAAACGGATATTAAAATTGACGAAGGTTACGATTGGATATTTTGAAATCAACTTTCCTATGTTGCTTACAATGGTAGATGGAAAGGTGAGAGTAATCTACTTTTTGGACTTACTAATTTGTCTTAAATGTAACATGAATACTTTAGTTGTGCAATGCACTAACAGATAACTCGACATTGAGATGTTACATCTGTGCGGCAAGAATATCTGAAATGAATGACATAGGGGAAACGAGGAAACGGAAAGTGGACCCGGAGAAATTCTCTTTCGGAATATCGACTCTTCATTGCTATATCAGGTTTTTTGAATGTCTTTTGCATTGGTCATACAGACTTGATTTTAGGCAGTGGCAGGTGAGTGAATAAAGTTATTGATAGTTACATGCATTCGGAAAGCAATGAAGAAACCTAATTCAATAATTCAACATTACATGCCCGTGGTAGCCAAAGAGTTCACTTGCAACAGAGAAAATTATACCTACGAAATGAATTTCGGCATAAAATGGCCTTGATAGTCGATACGCCAAAGGTATGAACAGTAACCACAAATGATGGTAATACTGCTCGGAGGTTCTTTGAGAGCCCAACTTTAGCAGCAAAAATAACAGGTATAAAACCGATATTAGCATCTAAATTACATAAAACTCGGAAAAATGTTAGAGTAAATTTAATCGAACACCGTAAAATAAATCGCGGTGATGATTTCTGTTGGTTTAACCGGTTTCAGAGTTTGTTTGGATAATCAAAATAATACCATTTATTTCCTAGGAATTGACGACAAACTAATAAAATAAATTCGGAACTATACTGAAGGCACTTTCGAGTTGTACACCCCTTAATGCTCGGAAAGAACTGCTGAGATGCTGCCTCTCTATATTTAAGTTTGTATCCATGGTACTACATGCCTCCGACAGTACATAAGGTAGTTGTTCATGGAACACAATTCGCAAACAATTCAGTTCTTCCGTTAAGAGAACTCTCGGAAAAGGTTATGGAGGCAAGAAACAAAGATATTAGGAGGTTACGTGAAAGATTTACGAGAAAATACTCGAGAGTTGCCACAAACGAGGATCTCTTTAAAAGACTTCTGTTTACATCAGATAATTTCTTACACCAAAAATTTCCATGTCTGCAGTATTCAAATAAAAGAAACAACAGATAATTGCGAAAGAATTGAGAAATCTCCTCATCATCGACGACCGAGAGGGTGAAATTATTGATGATGAGGATTCGGACGATTCATCTTCTGACGAATAAGACTAAAGCTACAATAAAGTAATGATATATATTAATTAGCATAAATATTTATGTTGTAAATAGATATTTTGTCATAGAGGTAATATACGTGGAATTTAAATTCGCATTAACATTTGGTTTAATTATTTTACTTAAAATGAGACGCTTTGTATCTGAATGTTAAACTTTCCTTAATTCCACATCCGTTGTGTAAAGTAGAGATATCTAATTTCTCTCTTAAACTGTCTTCACGTATGTTTGAAGGATAATTAGCCAGAATTTAACATGAAAGAGACCAATCGTTAGACTTCGTATCACCAAAAGGACAGCGAAACTGCATTCGCGGATTCCACGGTGGTGAGTCGGAACGCGCCGCGCTTACGAAAAATCGACTTAATTCCCAAAAGAGCACCTGAATTGAAACAGTTCCTTCGGATTCCACATCTAGACACTTCTGACTATGACGTGGTATAAGAGACTTGATGCATTAGGGCCGTTTACCTATTTATATTCCTTAGTTTATCTCGAAAATTGTCCGAAAAAGGTGTCCGCCATTTTGTTGCTTTAAATGAGCAACCAATCATTTTTGTAAGCAGTAATAGCAACCAGTCAAAAGATAAAGAATTGTTGTAGATCATTGCATCGTTGTTTCTTCCAAAAGTATCTATTTAAACCCTCCATAAAAATGCAAACTTGAACGTTTATCCGAAAAATTCGCGACTGCCCATTTCTGTGAAAATAGTTCAAGTTTGACGCCATGTATCTTTTTAACGCGTAAAGATATCGAAAAACGACGAACGGGAACATAAAATTCAATCTTTTCTTGATATATATGCGAAGTTTCAAAACCCGCACTCAAAAAAACCATTTTTGGCCTCTTGGCCAGCTTTTTTCGATTCTAGCCCACTGTGCGACGGTTGCTTTGCTGCCGAGGCCATTGTTATTCATTCTTAATTAATTTGATGTCGACAGACGATTCGCTATAACCTTCGACGTGTACTAATCGATGGTGAAATAGAGTCGACTCCAACTTTTGCATTGGCTGTTGTAGTAGACATTTTAAAAGTTCTTCGACAGCTGCGGTCATTTCTCACGAGAGTCCATTCCGGGAATCAAACCCGGGACCGCTCTTGCTAAAGTCGAATGTGTTTTTACACATATCTATTCGGAGGACTTCGTTTGCATGTGTATCCTTTAGTAATGCAAATTTCAATTTATTAAATACATTTCAAGAGTAAGGGAATAAAATTTGCAATGACGCTGGATTCTAACTCAAGGACTAAAATATCGTCACTCTAAAAATTTGAATCTTAAGAAGGAGCCGGTAACCATGACATCTACTTTGTTATGGGAATTAAATGCCTATCTTAAATATCAATGCGTGAACGTATTCCAAATTCACTTCCTTAAACAATTTTCTCCTTATACGACAGTTTTCTTATAACTTAACAAAAGACAGCTTTAATTGTGATTCCAAGGTACATATTTTGAGGTTTTATTTAATTTTTTTGCTCTTTGATAGATAAAATTTAACGAATTTTATCGTTTATAGCAAAGGATAAAAAAAGAAATTAGTCAAGTATAGCTTGATATATAAAAAGAAAGAATTATAAAAAGAGAGATTGACTTTAATATTTTATACGGGCGGCGGGCTCTTTTACTTCGTTGCAGTCTTGATACATTTAATTCAAATCAAGGGAAAATTCCAAAGCATTCAGCACATTTTCACTTATGGCCGCCTTAGGGGAAATAATAGCTTTTATAATGTATTCGTTTTAACTTTAACAAGAGTTGAAAATTAAATTTTGAAAATATTAAATTGTCTGAAATTTTAAATGGATGAAATGATATCCCGTAACTTGATAAAATTGTAACATTATTATTCATAAAGTTATACTTAATTGATCGAACCTCATGTCATGGAGGAAAATACAGTGAGAGCCTATCAATGATAATAGCGATTTTTCCCATTTTAAAAAGTAATATTAAATGATATCTTTTATATGGCATATAATTATTTAACCAATGTAAATTTTGAGTATCTGTTTCAATAAGAATCGTCTTTATGTCTTTTTAAACTATTCTTAAACGTAATGGGCATTTTAACCCATACATTCAATTATACTTTAAAGTTTAAAATGCAGTGTTATTTAAAAATCTAGCTCGGGATAACTTGCGAGAAATTCAGGGAAATGCTTCGAGAGAGGAGGTGAAGAGATCAAGAGGGAAAATTCGAGAAGAAGGTTCAAATAAAATGAGCAAGTTAAGTATCGAATTACAAATGATGAGAGCGAGGAAATGACTCCAGTGGGAAAAGGGGTAATCGGTGAAGATAGGCGGATATCGAAACTGAGAGAGTAGTAAGATAAAGAAAAAGAAATGAAAGCGGAGACCAAGAAGAGGAATGTAGGGAACCAAAGTGAGGGAGGAAGAAAAAGTGAAGAAAATTTGGCTTGGAAGTCGAGTTTAGCCCATGAAGGACTCTTATTTAAGCCGTAAAGTCGAGAATACCACAATAGGATGTCTTAGGTAGAGGAATACGAAAGAATTCGACTTATTAACATGATTGAGATATTTATAATATTTGACTGATGAAGCCGACGGAAAATCAATAAATATTATTAATATAAATAATTTGTAATAATTTTCGATAATTAACTTCTTGAATAAATCTAATTAAATTAAGTAATGATAAGATTAAAATCATTCTTTCTTCTTTCATTTCTCGTGGTTCACTTTTCACTTAAAGGTATATTTTATCTTTTGCTCGATTATTGTGTAATTCTATTGATTTACTGTCAATTGTTGGATGAACTAAGGAATAACTGATTTTTCCCTTTTTATACTATTTTCATCTTCATGTAACCATTATTTTATTTTTATTATGTTGTAACAATACGGGAATTATCTGTACTTTTCGTAAAGTATTGCATTATTTCGTAAAGATTAGAGTTCCTAAAATGTATGAATAAGATTTAACCTCAAATTAAAATAAAAATTATGGGATACTTATTAATTTGCTCTTTGACTAAATATTCTATCAATATCCATTCCATACATCCATTCATTTCAATTTATTGCAGAATCTAGGTATTTAGGATAGAATTAAGTTGAATAGGTTCGTATTTTCTTTAAAAGGATTTCCTTTGTGGCAGTGCTACATGTTCTGATTAACAGATTAATGCAACGGAATGAAAGAAAGTGTTTGTTAGTGCCATTTTCTAACACTCGAAGAATGTGGCGTAATGTGATTTCTAAATATCCATTATAAATTGTGATGTAAGAGAGCATTCTTTCGGTGAAGTAAAGATTTTCACGGTTAAATATTTCAGAATCAAATCTAAATAATGTCATTTACATTTAAATGAAGAAAATTTCAAGTCGAGGATTGATGAAATGACAACATTAATAAATGGGTAAAGAGCAGTGAAACCAAATCTGCAAGTGTTACCTCGAAAATCAATCTTTGCTAGGGCAACCTAAACACAGTGAACATTAGTGTTTCTAATCAATTTTAACCTTTACTCAAAAATACACACCGTAAATCCTTAATAAATGTTTTCAGACCTGAAGGAAACACAAGATATTAAATTTATAAAGATGATTATATTCACGATGATGATAGGAATTAGAAGTAGGGAAGCATAGATTGAATAACATAGGTAGAACCTATTAAAAACAGAGTTAAACACGAAGAACGGAAGAAAATATCAAAGGAGAAAGTATAGCCTTCATAATACAGAAAGAAAGAAATGTATAGTGGCGAAGAAATTGAGAGAGGGTGGAGAAAGAGTGGGGAAAAGGCATTTAGAAGAACTGGAGACAGAGAGTGAAGGCTGAAGAATGATTGAGGCGAATTGGAGAAGAGGTAATCGACAGAAATTCAGTCCCACGAATTAAACGTCGCTTTGTAATGACCGGTAATGGGACGAACTTCCCTTTCAGAGGAGGAAGGTTAGATGTCCTGCGCTCGAGGACGATAGTCCGGACGATAGACGACGTCAAGGGTGGGTGGGGATAATGGAGCCATTGAGGTAGTGTACCAAAGGATGGTGAATTCGAAACGCTAACCTTTCTCATCGATCTATGTATAATTTTCACTCTAGGAGATGTATGATTTTCAACAAGGGAGTTTTAAAAATAAAAGATCTATAAATATTCACTTGAAATCCTTTTCAAAAGGGTGTTACGGGTTTAAAGAAAACTAAAAATGGTCCAAGATTATTTTCATGATCAGTAACTAAAAACAGTACCTAGTTAACTCTATGCAGAAAATATATATTTTTAAAGATATTGATTGCGTACGTTTCAGTTTAAACTGGCACGAACGCATTTTCCCTTCTAAATTTCGATTTTAATTTCTCTTTCTCAGGGACTTAATAGAGTTATTCATAATAAAATGATCTTCGTCCGCGTAGAGTTAGAATCTCTACAAATGTATATCAAAATGATGAAGATTTAAGATGCATCTGCATAACTCCCAATATTTTTCCACTTTCTTTGCTATTTATTCCTTTGGTTCCCCATAATCTATATAATTTTTCTCCTTTACTTAACTTGATGAAAGTTTTGTTTATTGCCAATTACTATTTCGTAGGTAGTAGTTGTAATAATTTTAAAGGCGATTCAACTGCAAAGGTCATTTCCCCTTGCCTCACGCCGAAAGGCGGGTTGGAGGGTATTTATGTAGATGTAGATTTCCATGAACGTAAATCGAACCCGGGACCGCTTTCACTAAAGCCGAACGAGTTTCCCATTTGGCTAAATAGAGGCTCTCTCGTGGGTTTATATCAATCCATACTATTCAACATATATCTCACATAAGGAAGGCTTCCTAGGTACGATTTCCATTCCACGAATTCTGTCCTATAGTTTACGAGACATCGAGACTTTCAACCAATTTTCGATCAAAGATTTTTCATTCTTAATACATTAGGTCTAATATTTGACGTATTTACACTTTTTATATTATTAGCTACCACGTGTAGTGCTAAATCACTGATTTTTTCAGTGTTGGTCGACTTTTTAGCACCTCTTTTCGTTGCCGTTTGCAAATTACAGATGACACGATTCACTTCTCCGGCTATCTGCTCTGAGCACAATCGTTTGCTTTTGTAATTTACATTGAAAAACCTTTGGATCAGAAACTAACAAATTAAGTGAACAAAAATGTTTCAAATTTGAAGTAGAAAGTACAAATTTAAACCAGAAAATTAAGGAATGAAAGGAGCTCAATTCGGTGCAATATAGCTTGTTTTTGTTTAATTGATTACTAAGACTTGATGTTTTACCTCAAAAATCTATTGAGGTAAGACTTATCTATACACTGAGGTATTAGCCACGTCATGCAGTATAACAACAGAAACAAATTTATTCCTACATCTCATTCCTACAATTCTAGCTTTTGTTGTGATTTTTGCATAATTATTACTCACCACCTACAATATTTATTTATTTGTAGATAAGACAACGAGTAGGCATCTGACCAGGTGGTAGTCATTATTTGGAGGGAGGGAAATGCATAAAATAAATACCCTGCCTGGTATTCACCCTAGTCGAGAGGAAAACCTCCCAAAACCTCCCGAAGGTAGAGCATCACAATACAATGCAAATCAATACTATACAATTTAAAAAAATGAAAAATACAAATTTTAAAATTTCAACAATCTTGAAAAACCTTATCTTTACACTTTATTAAGATTATTACATAATAAAGAATTTCATGCATTTTAAATATTACATCTTATATGTATTAACCAATTACAATAATTTACAAATAAGTAGGTAATAAATACAGGTTATCACTTCAAAACTTCCACAATAGTACTCGAAAAAATACTCTCGAAGGAGAGAAAAAGGAAATTTCAAACTTTTCTAAATATCGACACTTTTAAACTATTGTTTTTACACCTGGAACGATTCTTGACAATTTCCTTAACATTCCTGAAAGATATGATTCTCGGGATATTTTTAATATCTTCCTGCATGGCATGCATAGGATTCATCCTTGTGTCTTTCCCTTTCGTCACATTAGCGTCTAATTCAATTTAAATTTCATGATTGAATGCACTTTGTTCCTTGTCCTTCTCCAGTAAAAGGAGAAGCAATCAACGCATGGGAATAGAGAAAGGAAATTGCAGGCAAAAAGCAGAATAGTTGGAAAGGAAGGCACTGGTAGGAGAGTGTGATACAGAAGCTTGCAGTCGATGTCATTAGATAGAGTCTGTGGAATGCGGAAGGAATTCGAGTGTCGCCCTCACAGGGGCACGGTGGCGCTTTTTCGGGTGTTAATGGGGAATGAGTAGGCAGAGTGGGAACGTCGAAGGAAGCTTATTGCGGTTTGAAGACGGGGAAGGTTGCGAATTTCTCTCTTCTCCAATTACCCAAGAACTGGATCGCGAATCCGGGATTTTCGCTATCTTCGCCGTGTTAAAGGAGGGGCGCTTTAAACGGAAAGTTCTGTATCATGCCTCTTTGGAGATGTATAATTATTCATCTTTTTTGCATTCGGGTCATTATGCATGTTAAAGTTAACCTTTAAAAGTTATGATAACGGAAATAGGATGTGATTCATCTAATTAAATGAAGAATATGGCTAAAAGAGTGGGTGTTGGAAGTCGTGGGTGTGACATGACTCTGCTTTTCGGCATAGTTATGAAGTGAAATTAATGTATAATGTGAATCTACTAAAGGTATGTTATATGTAACACATCGTCGAGCAAACATAAATGTTTTACGCTCTATTTGTTTCGATTTCGCACCAACATATTACATGCATAGTAGAATTTATTGTATTGTTTGTATAAACTATTTCACTGTAGCTAAAGACCATCGGATTTTCAGAATACCATATATTTATTTTCGAAAGAATGACATACCTTCCTTATCCTGATGAAAGAGCCATTATAACCTCTAATATTTCAAGTATTTACAAGAACTGTCTTTATTGAAAGCTATATAGAGGTCTACATATAGAACTGTCTTTAGTATAAAAATGAACATTAATGACTTATTAAATATTTTTGACTGACAACCGTAATGTAACCTTATCAAGAAATTATACCTACTAAAAACTCTAATAATTTATTACATACTTTTCATCAACTAACGAATGAAAGTAATTAATTCACGTGCATTTAATTTAATTTTCGTTAATTTGGTGCAAAATTCCTAATTCACATTTCACATTTCAAAAGTAATTTAAGAGAAATCTATAGTTATTTCTATACAGGTATTTTACCTCCATGAATCATTGAACTGCGTCACGAAATTTTGGATTATTTTCACTTTAACATTATATTTTGTCCTAGCGAAGAATAGAACTTAAATATAATTTAAAGAGGCTTTATTTACTACCAGTCTATAGTTCATGATGTAGTGTAATATATAATCCAAAGTACATTGCCACTGTGACGCATTTAAAGTGAAAATATTGAGAAAACTTCCACATAAATCTATCATGGAAATAGGTAAACGTTCCCCTGCGATAACATTTGCTGGACCTTATTATCTGGAGCATAAATAGAAGAAATCGATAGCATTACAATGTTAATTCAGCTGATACTCGTGTTTGGCTTAGAAATATATATTCGTCGCGTGAGCTCGCTCTGATAGTCTTTTCGCACGAAAGCAGATATTGAAATGCAAATTAATGCTCGCGTGACAGTTATAATAGAAATTTAAGTAATCTATCGCTTTCGGTATAATTTTCGTCTGAATGTCGCCTTTTTCAGCGAAAGATCGGGTCGTTGCGATGTGGAAACCATTTAAGATATCTGTTACTTATCCGAGGGAACCTTTACGTCCTACGTCAAGCAAAGCCAAAAAAAAACGATAAAATTTCGTTGAAAAATGTAATTTGGATATAATGTCGAACTTCGATAGCTCGAAAACCTCTGCAAGTCTAAGAAAATCTGTTGCCTTCAGAAATCCTCGGTTAGACTAAGAAATCACTGTTATATATAAATATGATGATTAGCCCACCTTCTGAAAGTCATGAAAACCTCTGTTAGTCGAAGTCTAAGCGGCTATTTCTATATCTCGAATTTTAAGACGTACACAACTGCAGTCTGCAGTTTTTTACTTTTTATTCCATTTATTTATACGGTGCAGTGTTACATTTGCACCATAAATTTTAAGCTAGTAAAAAAATATACCTTTGTTTGTCTTTCCCTCTTTTTAGTGAAGAAAACGCTACCATATTTTAAAATTATTTGAATTAGTAATTTGCCAATGTTATTAAATTATTTAAATAGAATCTAAATTACTTACATTATTATCTATTTTTATTAGTCGACTACATTGCCACACACCTACGAGCATAGAACAGAAAAAAGCTCGATAGGTCGAATCTTTGGTGTACAAACTTAAAAAATTCTAAACATAGCATGATCGAAATCAAAATCAGGTGAAGGAAAAACCCCGAGAGACACGGAGTATTTCAGCCGTCCATTGAGATTCGAGTTATCATGGTTCGACTGTATTTAAATCTCCCATATTCGTATCCTTATTCTTGACAGATTTTCACTACTATATACTTCCAAAACTAAAATATTAAATGCGAAAGACCATACTGACGTAACTGCTCATACACTGATCAGCTGGAAATTTTCGTATATTAGAGAGGATGGAAATCATTAACCTACACCCATCCAGTTATGTTTCTAAAATGATTTTGACTTTAGAATGCCTTTTGTGATACGATTCTTAAAATTAACGTTGCAGATTTAATTTTAGAGTTGAAAAGAGATCTAAGGAAAAGACTAAGAAAAAGCGAAATGCTTAATGGGAATTTTAGAAAGTTACAAATAGACTAAGCTCATCGAATCGAATTGGATATTAGTCGATTTGGTTCTAATTCTATTCAGAGAAGAAAACCCGCTCATTTACTCATTTATTCATTCATTTATTTATTCATTTACTCAACTCATTTACGTGTTGCAATTCGTCAAATCCTTAAATGTTGATTTGTGAACTCTATGCAGCATATTTAATCATGTTGCAAATGGTAAGTGAGCCATATATGCTAAAACCCAATGAATGGTTATGGCCTGGAGGAGAAACTAGACAGTAATAAATAAAATGCCTGTATACGAGAATCAGAATCGCTGCATCGCTCGAAGGTCAGGAAGAACATGACTATTTCACTTGTTACCTTTGCAGTGAAAGCCATCTGACCTTGGTACCATAAGGAATCGTTTACCTTAATTACCAATATACACATCACTATCCTCTCATTTTCATTCAATGTAAACAAAGGCGAAAAGGAAAGTACCTCTTGTCTAAGAGCAATTAAATAAGAGAGGAAATGTGACTCGTAGGAGAAACCAAAAGCGATGAGAAGAAGCGAAAGGAAAGTCAATATTACGCCGAAACACATTTCGCGTATATAAAATATAACAAGTAAGTAAGTAGAAATACCCGAAAAATTGTGAGTTATCTTTCCTAATGATTTACGGCTCGCCTTTATTAACACATTTAAAAAATTCTACATTTATCCATCTCATGTTTTTATTTTCCAAGAGATTATCGACTAGAGGGAGCATATTTTTTTGTTTCGGTTCAGATTTGTTGTTTTTCACTTAATTATTATGAAAAATAAAAGTCGTGAAAAATCAGGAGAGGATACGTTACATTGTGACATTAAATTAGGTCCTGATTCATATCGTACAGTCATTTTAGACTAAGAGAATATTACTAAAATATTGATGTAAAGTTCCCGATTTATTATTAATTATAAGACGTGAATGGAGTAAATGTTTTCCAAGTTTGATCGCTATAACAGATGCATGGAAGCTCTAAGTAATTCAGGGTTTATTTATAAAATTTGCAGAATCAGTGACTAGAACAACGGTCTCATAAATAAAACAAACAGATGTTTGGAAATCGGTGTAATAGTGGTGTAATCGGTGGCAATCTAGTGGGCCAATGTAAAATGATCGCGGTAACCGAATTTCGCATTCAGCGAATAATTTCATAACGCGGTTTGAGTTCCTTAAATAGGAATAATGAACTTCATTCATGATGAAAAGGAATTTAAGCTGATATTCATGAAATTAATTTAAAATTGAACTTACAAATGCCGATCACAAAATAATTTATAAATAATGAAAAAAATATTAAGTGCTATTTAAATTAGTTGTTGATGAACACCCTACCATTAATAGTATTTCTCTCTCTAGAGGTAAATAGATAAATTCTTAATTAATCAAAGATATAATTAATTTCAGTAAACAATTAATGTAGGAAGATTTTCCTCGTTACCATGAAACTGTAAAACAATTTCAAGCTCTTCTCCGTCTTAATCATTTCGCCTTCTACGAATTAATATGTTTTGTACGTTGTAGGAGACTGAAGACACCAATGCATTGCTTCGTAAAGTCAACCTTACTCAGAATTTCTAAATTTAATATAAGGTACTCAGAATAGAGATTGCTAATAGTTAAATTAATTATCATTGATTGTTTATAAACTACTCACCACATGTTCTCTTGTTATCCTTGACTGGTTCACTGCACCTCCAAGATCATGTAAGAATTTGATATTAAAATCCCGAGAAATTCAGAGCCGAGAAGGGAAGGTTGTCACAATCTGGAAAAATAGAAACACCAAGTTCATTCATTGGTGAATAGTTAATATAATCTGGGGACATACTTTATTGTGTGTATATATTTAGAAGAGGAAGTATTATCTAATGATGATGATTCAAATTAGGAATTTGGTTTCGATCATATTAAAAAAATCTTATTACACATTATTAATATTATGGTGATTTTTCGTATTTAATCCAACATAATAAACGTGAAAGTCATTTATTAAAGTAGTATTACTTGTAACACATGCTACAGTTACCGGAAATTTTGGATTTAAATAAGTGTGGAAATTCGATTCAAAGATTTATGAAGAATAAATAGAGAAAAATTAGTAAATCAAGAAAGGAATTTGTTTGAAAAATTTTAATTTAATTAACTTTTCAAGTTAATACCTAACTTCTGTTAAGAGCATAGATAATCAATTAATTACAAATTGAAAATTGCGCTTAAAATCACAATCGGGAAAGAAATTTTCTAATTGATTTAATCCGAAAATCAGTTATGAGAAGCTTCATACTGACTTCCTTACTGATAAGCTATCCATTGAAAGTAAACGCACTTTAGTAAGAATACTAATTAGTGAGAACTTAAGTTTCAAAAATCTCATGCATCGTTGTGTGAATCGATCTTTAAAAAAGGGGATTCGAATGCTAAAAGCTGATCCGAATTTCTATTTTCAAATTGAAATGCTAAATCCGTTACAAATTCGGTTTAAAATCCAGCTCATAATCTCGAATATGTTTTTGAAAAAGTGTTATTGCTCAAGCAATAAGTTCCATTGGAGAAAAGTTGGGCTTACTTAGTTGGACCACTTTATGGCGCAACTCAATCTTTTTATCGTAATTTTTTTAACTCTTACTATCAAAAAGTCTAAGCCTTCCTATCTAAAAGTCTCTAAATAGGGATGCTTAACTGCGAATAAAAGGACGTATGAAAATGAGTTCCCGTTCGAAATTGAATCTAAAATACAGGTGCAGCTGAAATTGAAATCGAATTGAAGACAAAGAAGAAATGAGGTTAATTTCATTAATGACTAATCGCGAAGTTAACCATAAAAATTCAAACGTAAATTTCCGTTAAAATTCCGGTTGACAGAAAAGGTCCAAGTAGAAAAACGGACACTATTCTGGATCTAGAAGCCTACCCAATATTTTAGGATTAAGAGCGGTCGCGGAAAGGTTTCGAATTATTATTTTTACATTCTTCAGATAACGTTTTTAGAACTTGAGACTCGTGGCTTCGTGTGTAAAATATCAGCTTAGATCATGAATTGGATAAAAGTAGATGTACGTAACTGAAATTCGTCGTTCTACAATAACATTTTTGATATTCACGCAAAAGATGAGTACTCCAAAATTTGGTTCTCAGTTTGGGCTACTCTGAAGATCATCACACGTCACGAATAAATATATTCACCAAGATTCACACCTTGCCAGTAGTTACACAAAAAAGAAACAACAGCTCACGATATAAACATCACGTTGAACACTGAATTACTTCAAGTAATTTAAACAAGATTAATACATGCTACTTACCAAGGAAGAAGAAATCCTCAAAATCTCGACGTCATGAAATGTCCTTCTATCCTTTAATTGAATTATAAATCATATAAGGGGTTTTAAAATTGTAAATGTATTACGTTACACTTAAATTACGATCCACAGTTACTGGATTTCGACTCTACTTAACTCCAAGAAATTCCAATTCTAACAGTTATCTTAAAAAAATTCTTCAATATGTCTTCCTTCAGCGAAGTCCCCAAATTAACTAATGATTTTCCCTCCAAAACCGTTGGTTCAACAAAACGGTGAGATCTGATTGGTCGCCGTTACTTTTTTGGTTCCTCCCCCCTATCGTCCCCGTGCCGGAAAAAGTTGTAATTTTTTCGAAAATGTTAATTAGTTATAAATATAAGATCTTATTGATGTTATATACTTAACATTCAATTTAAAATTTTTTGAAAAATTACTAATTTCTAAAATTCTGTCCTCAAATTCGATGTAAAAAGATGATAGTTTCGTGAGACGTAAATATGTCAACGTTCAACAAATGCTATGCGAAAATGATATAATTTTAATTAATCTATATTTGAAAAAACGATGTTGAATTCAGAAATAATTAACACAAGAAATACTCGTAATTAATGAATAAAAATTACGTTTTACTGTAATGTAATGCTTTCCTTCTCATTCGATAAAAGTAACAGATGATGAGATTTTGTAAATGCGCATTGATATTAATTTTGATATAATTTTAATAATTAACAGTAATTACGATAAATACATGAATTTTGGCATGTATTTGGGTCCTTCCTTAGACTTCTTAGTTTCTTTCGTACAAATATCCTAATCATTTCGCGGAAGATTGTAAAGAATCGACATTTGAGATTAATTATATTAAGGATATTATCCAATTCTTTCGTTCTTCTCCTTTCTTCTGCAAACATTGAATAAAAGGTGGTCGGGCATTGTAAACGTAGCTATAAAAGTATTTAGGCAAAAACCCCAATTGACAGCCCAAATTGAAAATCTTGGTGATGGACTTTAAACTACAGAAAAGAAGCGGCGGCAGTGGAAAAGGGTTACAAGATGTTTTATTTCGAGTGAATTTAGAGAAATAATTTTGATGTTAACTGCATTGTATCGCTCTGCGTATTAATTGTATGTTTAAACCTGATCTACAAGTTTGCAAATAACGAGAATTGTTTGCGAGTATTCAATTCCATAAATATTACGCTCAACGCTATTCGTTTTGTTACTATAAACACGTCATACTATAGTCTTTCAAGCAATTTTCCCTGGGATATTGAAATAAATTTCTAACCTGAGGAAATTCTCTTGGTTATTTCTCCTTATATTCGAAAATGACGTCCGAATACACGAATACTTTCTGACTCACCTTCACATTCTCGTAAAGCTGACGTTCATTGTCCGAGTTCAAAGCAATCTTCTTTTAAAGCTTTTACATACCTCAGTCATGCCCTCCTCATACTTTTTACCTTCTCCCGTACAAAGGATTTCAAAGGTGGTGAAGAACAACTTCGTGTTACTATCGCCATTACTGGTGTTCTATAGTCACAAGAAGTAGTGCTCTACAGATCGTAATCACTCGATTTCCACTCACGCTCTTTTTGAAGGATTTCACTGAATGTTACACTGAATTTACACTGCTCGAACTCCATTTCACACTTGCTTATATAGGAAATTCGCAGGAAAATGTAAATGCCACCATCTTGAACACAATTCTCTTAGCGAGACAAAGAAATGTGATGCGCGAAGGTCAGGTGGCATGATGAATAAGTTTCGTTAGTCAGATTTTGTATACCATAATTCTTTGTGAAAAAGGGGAACATCGTTATGAACTAGGGAAATTCTCAGGAAGAGCTTGCTAATACTTCCATGAACTTCCAATCTTATTTGCTTGTCATCGGTAAGTTGTTTTAAAAGTTTACGGGCTATGTTACCTTGTGGAAAATCAATCGCAGTATGTTTAGCATGTACTGTGTGTGTGTATGGAGTATAACGATGAAAATACGCTTGTGCATTATGAACTAAGCTTTAAGATCTAAGAAACCAAGATGGGTGATATTTCGAAGAGTGCATCTAAGTATAGTGGTGAGAACAGTCTTCGGTTGAATACTTGTTTCTTTATTTGCAGTTCTTATGAAGGCAGATGTTGACACGAAGCTACACTATTACTGCGAAATACTAAGACAGTAACTCAACAGTGTTAAGGTGCCATCGCAACCAAAATGCATGTATTTCTGTTTGGAGATCAATGGATAAACGGAGTTCTTCGTGTGTTTTCATATACTAAGCCGGCATTTTATAGGATAAGAAGGTAAGAATGATTACTCTATCAAATAGTTGTTCGAGTATTGAGGTTTAGTTCACTAGCAATTTGAGTTGGCCAATGTAAGTTAATTGACAGAGTTTGTTGATGTGAATTCCATTGTGAATCTTTAGATTTATTGCAAAATTTCATATTCTGCCTGCTTAGATTGTAAGCAAATTTGAAAGGCACAATGGAATGAATGGTAGTTTGTGAACCTTTTAATTTCACATTTATTTCACCTTCTTGCTGGACGAATAGCATATAGGTCCCTCTGTAACTTCGTTTGTTCAAGGCCTGAGGAGAACTTCCATCTGAAGCTACGCAATTCTTTGGAGAAATATGAGAGTTACCAGGGGAAATGAGAGATGAGGTCTGTTGTGGCTGTCTGTTGCTTACCTCACTTAGTCATAATGCTATGAGTGAGAGGTGTCCATGAAAGTGTACAGTAACATAAAAGTTTTCTGAATATCCATTAAAAAAGGTTAAGATAATTAAAATGATGAAGAATCACTTACACCTCAGTGCATATCATATTGTAACTACCACGTACAAAACTGGGGGGATATAATACGAATATTTCTTTATTAAACGGTAACTGACGAATCATTAATTCTTCATGGATGGTGTTCAGATTATCACATAATTACATTTGGCATTATATAAAATTTCCTTAATCGTTTGCTTACTTACAATTTTGCCAGCATAATTCAATCACTGATTTGACTGGACGAGATTTACATTATAAAAAGATATTGCTATTCATTCTTTACAACATTTGTAAATGTATTTTGGAATTTCACTGAGCAAAAATGTATCCCCATTTACTATTGACTGTTTTTTTGCCAGCAGGCTGTTATAAAATGAAATCTTATGAGTGATTTAAAATCCAATCTCTCTTCGGGTGATATGAATTGTGTTTTCATAGTTTCACTGTTCTAATTCATGTTGTAACATGTACTTGTAACAACCTACACTTGTAACATTCTGGCTCAGTGAGGAAAGGATAGGCAAAGTACCCCATTCCTCATCTTCCGTGTTAAGCCTCATTCCTTTTAACAACTCATACGAAACACTATACAGTTATCAATATTAAGGTTTAAGTATGTTATATTTAGCATTTACTACTGTGACATACTGTTTCTGTAATACGTAAGTCTTATTTTACTAGTTATGACTCATTCAACAGTGATGTTTATAAATCATGTATGTACTTTTTTCTTTGTATTACAAATGGGCAATTAGGCGGTAAATAAAACTTTTGTAAAAATAGTGTACATCCTCTACGAAATGCCGAAGGCGGCTTCCAGTGTATTTTTGACCTACATGTATTACACAAGGTCGTAACGTGGCCGTTCTCCGGCTCATTGAGGAAAGAACGAAAAATATCCCTTCCTCATTTGCATTGTAAGTCTCATTCTATTTTCAAGTTGGCCTTTTTCTGAATACTCAAAAGATAGATGTTAGGAGAAGTACAATGGATAATTTGCGTTGAAAAGTGATCTTTTCTCTCCACAAAAAGGCGTCAGAATTATTAAACTAGTGGTATTCATTTTCGTTACCATTGTTTGAAACAAATAAAGTAAGTAATAGGAATTTACAGTTTGTAGCATTGACTGGGGAAAAATGTTATACATTTTTGATTTTAGTCGTGAAGAAAATAACTTGCTTGCTTTATTCACGACGTCTGGTGAATTTTTAAGCTTCGGATAAGAGATATGGCCTAAATGTTCTAAAATAAATGTTAAAGAGCCATGCTTATCTCGAATATAATCAATAGAAATATTCGGTATGGCTTGGATAATGGCCTCGATGGACGATACCTACAGCTTTGATTTAATTTTATCATTCACCATATGACGTTAAAACTTAAATACCTGTATCATTATTCCCGTTTTCACATCATGTTTCTTAATTCAATTCTCTCCGAAGCTAAAAAATATATTATGTAAGAAGCGTATATAATAAATTTTATCCTTCATTAGCTTTTCTTAGTAA
This sequence comes from Pachydiplax longipennis, assembly GCA_036926295.1. Taxonomy (NCBI): domain Eukaryota; kingdom Metazoa; phylum Arthropoda; class Insecta; order Odonata; family Libellulidae; genus Pachydiplax; species Pachydiplax longipennis. The sequence continues at coordinate 35,540,578 of JAVFKF010000009.1, read as the reverse complement.
TATATTAGTAGTGAATTGAAGGTATTTCGTTATGCTTTTGTTGAATAGAGAGTAATTATACTACAGTCTTATGGGAACCTTACTTTATCTGGGGATCCACGAAATATTCGTGTAATAAAAAGAATGATTGTTAAAAGTGGCTTATATTTCCAAAGTACTTCGAATTGAATTTAAATTAATTTTATAATAATTATTATTTTAATATTATGCTAATTAATAATTACCAAAGTAATTACAAATTCTTCCGGTAGGGGGACGAGAGGGGGGGTAACTGAAAAAGTAACAGCCATGTGTAACCGTTGATTTTTGAGGCTGAATCTTTTGTTTCTTAAGTAATATCTGCTTTTGAAAACGTGTTGAAGATTTTTTTGTAAGATCGTTGGAATTTAAATTTGTTAAAGTGGGATAGATGCCTTATTTACTAATCATCAATTGTGCTTGTAAAAATCATGATTAACAAGTATGTTAACGGATTGTAAGTCTATTTCTGGCGTCAAGACCTCCGTGGCGTATCTTAAGGTTTTCTTCTGTTTTGGTAAGTAATACATGTTGATAGTATTTAAGTTGGTTGAGTTACTTCTGAGTCTAAAGACAGTCATTGATCTTATTGATTTTCAAGTTATTATTTACGTGATAGTCGTTGGTGATTACACATTTTCGTTTCGAAAAACTCTTATGAGTAAATATAACAAATGAATTGAAATACTTGTTTTAAATTCATGTGTTATATGAATTGAAATGCTTGTTTTAAATTTATTTGGTATATACACGCTTAAATGAATTTCCACGAAATCACGACTCGTTAAAAATTAATGTCTAGCTCTGAAACCGACTTCTGGTTGCTTATACATCTTATAGAACATTACTTGAATTTATTTTACTATCCGATGATTTCCAGTCATGTACGCCTATATTTATCCTATTTCTGGCTAAGACTGATATTTAATAAATGAAACAGCGACCGTTAATTTTCGAAGACGATATCCGACGAAAGCCCCATATAATGCTTCGTATCTTTTCCAATCTCATATGTTAGATATTTGCTGAATTTAGGTGTAGCAGATATTTCGGTAATATTATTACTAGTGTAGGTAGAATATAATGCTGACTGCAATTGTAACAGAAATGTAATTTTGAATTTCAGATTAACTTTGCATTTATCATTTAATTATAACAAGTAAAATATTTCTATATTTAGATGATCGATTAAATTCGGCCTTAATCCATATTCTTAGTTTAATTTCGATTGGGAATCATTTTATATACGTAATTTAATCGGAATATTACAGCAAAGGATGACCGTCCTAGAATTTTCGCTTTACTCTTTTTTATCACCGATGAGAATTGTATGTTAGACGAGTTTCGTAGTTCTGAAAGAAAAAGAAAGAAGGACAGACGCAGGAAGGTCTTGAACCCTTAACTAACGTAACTCCCACTTGCTGGGTGGTTCCTCTGATGAATTTTTCCAATGCAATTACTTCAGCTTTTTTCTATTATTTTACATCTTACCTTATCATCCTTTCCATGTATTTTCTTTCTATTATTTATTAGATACTTATTTAGATTCCTAATTTAAGTTAATATAAACCGAATTCTACTTAAATTAATTTTTTCCGTGTATTTGAATTTTAAATTTCTGGACTATTTTCGAGATTATTAGCAAATGGTATAAACCGATAGCTTAACGGAAATTCGAGTTTAAATGAATGTAACTTTCTGATCATTTGCCTTTCTCTATGAATTAATTTGATGTTTCTATTTTTCCAGATTTAGACATCCCTCCTTTCTCGACACTGTAACGATTTGAGAGTTCCTTGAGAGAGATCGTGCAAGGGCAATGAAGATGGATATACCAGACCAAGGCTTCCCGAAGAACTGCAAATGGTGAGCAATTAGGAATTTTTTCTATTTGTATTTCCTTTTTCTCTGGAACAGTATTATAGCGGAAACTTGTAACTTAGCTGGTTATATTTTGGTTGTCAATTAAAGTAACAATACAGGTGAAACTGACTGACATGAAAACGGATATCTCGTAATCTTGGCTGGTACGAAATGTATTATTGGTCCATTACTTCTCGTATAACAGTCGATGTTTCTTAATTCCTTCGAGAAAAAACGCTTGACATAAAGGAAGGCTTAATACGAAGTAATTTATTCGGCAGGAAATATAATCTCACCAAATTCTCTCGATAACAAGAAATGGTAATTCAACACATATTTAAAAATGATTTTTCCATATTTCAAATTGCGTTAAAATATTTCAAATATTTTTTTTAAAGTAGCTTAGTCATTACCTACACTTAGTACATTTGTTAAATGTTTTTGTATTACATAAATAGGAAATTCTTATCTTTTCAATATGTAAAAAGATAAATATTCCTTATGGGAATACACAATTGGGAACCTTTATCAAAATTCAGTATTATTATTTTAATAATTAAAATAACAATACACGATATGAATCAGAATCAGCATCAATTTCCCTCTATAGCAGATCCTCTCCTGATTTTGCACTATTATATTTTTAATTAAAGTCAGATCTAAAACAAAAATCTGTACCGATACAAAAAATGTGCTCCCTTTAGTTGATAACCTTTTGGGATTTGGGAGGTGGATGGATAAAGGTAGCAATTTTTAAATGTATAGATGTATACGAGATGGTAATTATTAGATAACACAATTTTTCGGGTATTCCCGCTTAAATTTTTGATACGCGGAAAGTGTTTCGGCTAAATTTTGACTTTCGTTTCTTTTCATCCCTTTTGGTTTCTCCTGACAGTCACTTTTCCTCTTATTCAATTGCTCTTACACAACGGGTACTTTCCTTTTCTCCTTTGTTTACATTTAATGAAAACGAGAGGATAGTGATGTGTATTGGTAATTAAGGAAAGCGATTCCTTATGGTCCCAAGGTCAGATGACTTTCCGTTGCTTTCACTGTTAAGGTAATAGCAAGGGAAATAGTCATGTTTTCCCTGACCTTCGATTCTATGCTGCATTTCAAGTTCCTTCTGATTTTTTAAAACAAACTTTGTATTTATCATTGTTTAGTTTCTCCTCCAGGCCATAACCATTCATTGGGTTTTAACCTAATATCGCTCACTTATCATTTGCAATACGCTTAAATATGCTGCAAAGAGTCCACAAATCAGCATTTAAGGATGTGAGAATTTGCAATCGTGAATGCTTCGGGTTTATACCGAGCTTTTTACCCTAATTTTCTCTCTGAACAGAACTTTTATCAAGTAGACTAATATTCGATTCGAAGCATGGTATGATGTCCGTTTGTAACTCGTAATATTCCAAAAGAGGAGTTCACTTTTTCTTCGTCTTTTTCTTATTATCGTCATCCACCATATATGTTTTTAAATCTACAATGAGGAAAATGTTTAGATTAGATAAATTTGAGTTAATGCCGTCATTTTCATTCGTACACAAGTTCTGCTTAGGACAGATCTTACATTTAATGTGCTATACAAATTTTATGACTTAAATTCAGATTGACAGCATACTCTTGTTAGCACTCTATACTTTTCTCACACTAATGATCATTAGCAAATTTCGGAGATATATATTCTTCATAAAAATATATTTTAACTAACGACTCGCGTCTAATGTTCTAATACTTCCATTCATGAGATATTTTTCCGCGAAAATGTGTTTAACAGGAATATTTGAAGAATATATTTTTGTAACAATTGTTGAAATCAACGTTTGTTTTTCTACATTAGTAGGAATCTTAAGAATTTGTGTTGTAATTATTAAGCGAACTGTTATGCTCTACATTAAGAATATACTATTCGCCATATTCGACACGGTATTCTAGCTGGTACCCAAACTATGATTTTCAGTTGCTGATTTTTCAAAAAAGGCTCATTGAGTTGAACTGACAGACACATGTCTACTATTTTTAAGCAGGGAATTTTCACATGAACGTGATTTATTCACATGAACAAGTCTTTTGTACTCGGGACTTTTCCTGGCTACTTCCTCAACTTCCTGTTTTCATTCTTTGAATCTTTAGCCGAAAACCTCAAAGTATTTTACAAAATTAACGTGAATCCTCGATTTAACCTCTTCGAATACAAGTTATTATGGAACCGTATAAACAAACAATTACTTCACAGGAAGAGTACATAATTTTGAAAATGCCGATAGGATTGTTCTGTACTACTCTTTTCATTACTTTTTAAACCTTGTTTTCAGCTACTTGGTAGATTTAGTATTAGAATCGTATTTCTATTATGTATGCTGTATATAATTATATTATACATACTGTATTACATATACTATATTATATTATATATACTATTACATGGGTGGTCTGAAAAGTTTCCGACATTTCGCCATTTCTCGACATGTTTTCTGAAGATTTCTGAAAAAACTTTTTCTTTAAAAAGATTTCTGGGTCGGAAACTTTTCAGACCACCTATATACAGTTATGTATACTATTATATATACTGTATACCCCAGCATGAAATTCCATATGGATACGATATCTTTTTGGAATCCTAATATATTTTTGGTATTCTATATATATATCTGTATGAAGATTCTATACTCTGAACGTAGAAAGAATGGAGCAGTCATAATCGACCTGATAAGCACTATTTGTACGATAGGTATTTATAGATGTAAGAGATTTATACTTATGATAGGTTACGCCTTAATCACCGGAAACTCATCGAGATTCGTACGTCAAAAAGGTGGAGTCCTGCTCTTTTATTTTTGAGAAAGAATGAGTTGAACTTATTGAGTCACTCTAGCTTAACTACATGTACATGAATGGGACATTCAATCGAATATATATGTGTCGCGTGCTCTAAAAACCTTATCGAGTTAATGGACAGAGGAAAGGGTCAATAACCCTTCGGCACGATGATTCTGGATTTCTGTCGGTGAATATTTGTACTCGGGTCATTATAACGCCAAGACGATCTTATACGACTGACATAATGAGACATAAGCAACTAGAAAACGATGCGTCTCAGTAGTGCTTTTAAAATTTATCGCAATACTGCTTCCAAGCTAATAAGAATTAATGTGTTTCTGTCCAAGATAAAAGGGATTCATGAGAATTGTTCGTGTTTTTTTCATTGCGATATTCATTTAAATTTTCTACTCTTATGAATAATTAGCGACGCTGTTATAGATATGACACACTCATATTATTCCCGCCGTCATAAAGATTAAGCACGTCGAAGAAAGTTTATTTTTTGCTTGAGTTGCTTTAGTAATGCGATCGGGATGAATGGTGCAGACTGAAAGCGAATTTTGAAGTAATTATTTGAAAACCAATGATTAATTTGTGTGTTTTGAAAAATTACATTTCACAGTTTTAACCATATTTTTCCATATTCTCAAATACACTTGCAAGTCGAGGCGATTTTTTACATCTTGGCACGTTTACATTTTACTACTCTAGTCTTTCCATCATGTAGAAGAAAGGACTAGTCCTTTCACCATGTTTTATTTTCAATGGAAAACTTTGAAAACGGCTTTATTGTATAACTTCTAGAACCATTCCTCAAATTCATTCATATATACTATATTTCATCGCGATGTGATGAATAAAAGTAATTTTCAGTTTCGTCCAGTTTAATCTGTAAATCCAGTTGTAGCTGTAGAAAAAGCAGTTTTTGAGTCTGAGATCTTTAATTTCTCCAGTAATTCTAAGCTCTTCATAACGTTTAAGTTAGAATTATGTCGGAAAAATACCACTCACTGTTGTTGTTGATTGGCTTTTTACAGGAGTAAGTTTGTTGAAATTCCAAAAATATGTACGAGTATATGGCTCTTTCCACGTTTTTTCGTTTAACATTGCGAATCATGTCTGTATTCTTCCCAAAACGGGACGCAATTTTACGAAATTATGGTCTGTAGCATGTGAGGATATTGCTTTAAATATTTCCCCTCGTATAATGCGGAGGAGACACAGCACGCGCAGCTAACGAACATGGCAGTCTTAGAGAGAGTGCTTTACGCCGAGTTGGACAGTGTGGGTCAGGCGATTAATACATAAGTAATCATCCAGAAGTAAAACTGCACCGGTTTATGGCCATACATGGGGAAGAAAATGAGATTGAGACGGGGAAGGAAGGGGGGTCGTTTCAGGCTCTAAACCGGAGAAGCCCTCGGATATTGTGGGGAGTAAAAAGGGAAGGGAAGGTAGTAAATGGGATGGTCCCAGAACATTGCCTTGTGGGCAACTCCCCTCTTAAGCATGTGCACGTGTGGTCTCGTCAGCGACTGTCTCCTTTGGGGCGTGGTGTTGAAAGATAAGATCCCGCTAATTTCCTTTCCCATCGCCGATGTCTCTACTGTTTGTGAAAAGAATGTTTCGTGATGTATCTCCCGAGAAGATCGCTATTATTCCCTTTCGATTATTTAAATTCGAGAGTGTGAATTGCTATTATGACATCCGTGGATGATCGCTAGCGATTTGGGCGAAGTAGCTCCCACTAAGCCATCAATCGTCTAGATAAATACAGTGTTTGTCGAGATGGAGAAAAAGTCTTTTAGCTGATTTTGAATCTCAGAAGTGGCATCTACCATGCACAGGAAAAAATAACTGTAAATTTCATAGAAATGCATTAAAGGCAACTAGTTTCGTCTATAAGATATCATCAGGCACTGAGATGATGTCTTATAGACAAAACTATTGTAGTTGCCTTCAATATATTTTTGTGAAATTTACGAAGAGTTTTTTTTTCCTTTGCATGATGGCACCATTTCACAAAGTTAGGCTGGAACATCAATTTTTAAAATGGCATCTACATTTAAAATCTTGAAATGGAAAGGAAGTTAATAAGAATTATTTAGATTGAAAATCTTGGTCATATTTGAAGGTTTCTATAGGCATTTGAAGGAAATTTTCAGCCAAAATGCTTCGCTTTTGCAGAAGAATATTAAGACTTGGCAATTATTGGAATCAGCTTTCAGATCAAAATAGGGAATATATTCACCTTACTGTCTTTTGATAACGAGGAAGTTATTATTTTCTCTCCGTGTAACTCTATAGAGAAAAATTTAAGTAACTCTCATATGGGGGAATTTTTTATTATTCTAGTCGGTGACAAATTGCATATTTTACGATATTATAGTTTATTTAGTTACAGTTGTTTATCTATATAATAGATTTATGTATCCGATATTATATTAGTTTCTCTCTAACGATAGTCATTGATTAGGTAATTTAAATTTTTTTTATTCCGTCATTCAAAATCAGGGAATGGTGGCTCATCCATTTCGATCATTTTCATAATTCAATTAAAAATGATATATTTCGTAAATCATCGATTATATGTGTTCATCTTATATTTCTAGATATTAACGTTTTCCCATTAATTTCTTTTACCATATAGGATTTACTGACGTCGTAATAATAGTCATATACTTTAATGTTTTATTTATTTCGGATCTATCAAGTAATGCAGTATTAAATTTACATTTTTGTATATCCATTATGTTAGTTGCAACAATTAATGAAATTATAATGTTTCAATACGAAGAATATGTGAAGTATAATTTACGAAGTAATCACGAAGGTTGCACCTGCTATGAATGTAAACCAGAATATCCCAAGGGTTAATCCGATTCGTCGTATATTTCAGTGATCTTAGAAACATCGGAGACTAAAATTTAAAAGAAGCTAGATCCAGTTTAAATCTTAAATTGATATCTTCAGATGTTAGTCCTCTATCTTTTCCCTCAACATTCTAGCATCGCATTTTTCATTTGGACAGATCCATAATAGCAATATCATAGCATAGAAAGTCAAATGATAGCGAATATGTAGCACTCCGTGACTATCATTTTATGGACGCCAACTAACCATTCGTTTATCCGACACAAGCAGCACTCTTTAAGGGGGTGAATGATCGAGAGCGCACTACATATATGAAACAGGCATTTAATAGCATTGATGAATTTTAACAAGGCAAGGCGTTTCACCCTTTTCCTCCTCCACAATGCCGCAGCCCCTCCACTTTACGCATTTTCAACCCCCAGAGCGTCAATCCTCGGTTAGAGAGGCCGAAGGAGGGGATGGATATTTCATTCGACCTGAAGTAATTACGAGCAAGCGGTATAAGGGCATTTGGGAAGGGGGTTAAAGCCCCGCTGTCATCGCACTGCACGAGAGAGAGAGGCCGTGTTATTCGTCGCATGATTTCCCCACGACCACATTTCCCTGCACGAATTTTCCGGCCATTTTTTTTCCCTCCGCCGTCGAATGCCGCCGCATCATCGAACCGGTGCTGCCATCTGCCGTTCCCAATCCGTTTTCGAGCCATTGTTTTTCCCTTTTCGTCCCATGATGCACCGAACGGATTTGATTCCCGCTCTTTTTTGCTCGGGCCCCTTGGATGGGGCCGTGTTGTGTTTATCGTGCGAGAGTTGGCTCTTGACGCCTGTGCTGATGGAAAGGAGTGGGTGTCCCCGAGAGTTGTTACGCAATCAATTCGACGACGAGGTCTCATCAATATTCATCACATAGCGATTCTTCCCTCCTCGTAGCCAACGCGCTTTTTTTAAACGATGTGGGGATTGTTCAATTACATTCTGGATCATAGCGAATGGTCATTAGTAGGGTATTATTTTGACGACGCTAATACAACTCTCTCTTTCTCTGGAGGACTTTTTGTCCCCTTGCAAGAGTGGAAACATTGTTTTCTGGCTACTTTTACGCATTGTGACGGTTTTCGTGAGGATGAAGTACGATGAAATATACGAAACTGGCTTTATTGTATCAATGTGTCCTGTATCATCTCTCTTTTACTTTCATGGACAAATGTCACACGAGATAAGGCGGAAGAGATGATTTCTTTCTTGGGCCTAACTTCGCCTAAGACAGAGTCGAAGAATAATAAAGTAAAATCTGTTTAAAACGCTCTATCTTAAAACTTGGTTTTCTTTCGGTCCTGGTCCCTTGCACGCTAAACACATGGTAAAAACACTGCTTATAACACAGCACAGCTCTTTTACCCGTACATAACGCACAGTTTTTGTATCTTCAGATGCCTTGCAACCCGCTTTAGCCATTCTATATTCTGCCCCAGTCGATAGAGCGGAAATTGTTCACATTATTCTTTCATAATTGTCTATTTGGTAAAGTGTTTCCTTATAGAGTGGAAAATCACCACAATTAAGCAGCAAAGGAAAACGCTCTCTTTCGTAAGAAAAGCAGACCATTATTTAAAAAATATGACAGGAAGGTAACTAAGATTAGTATTATACAAAAATAGTTCGCGGACTCTTTAGATATCTACGGCTAGTATTAAATTATATACAAGCCATATTAAGCTGGTATCAAACTGTGAGAAGTTAAAGAAACTAAAGATTTATTTGCGTTTTTAAAGTATTAAGCTCTCATTTAAAAAATAATGGCTCAAAACCTTCCCTTTTCTTTTCTATAAAAGAAGATGAAAAAAAAGAAACTAAAAGATGAAGATCGGTGATATCTAGTTTATAACGCTCTTTTCACTGGTTCCTCTGAAAAGCATCTCAACCGGGTTCTACTGCGTTTATATTCACTTTGTTAGTCAAGTATGACTGAAAAGTTGCATCATTAAAATTAATAGTGCGCAAATATATTTTACCTTCATAAAAGAGGTCCAAAGAGGTATTGTATCTGAACTGTTTGTTGCAAATTTTAGCTGTATATACATGCAATGAGATAGTAGAATTTCTTAAATTAGGTTTTTATAGAGAATCTGCTTCAAATGGAATCAAATTCAGTGAGAAAATAAGGAAATCGATCAGGCGATCCTCTCATTGTTCTCAAAGCACTGTTTCCATATCTTATTATTATTATTATGAAGTAGTAGTATAAAAACGTCTGACGTCTTCGTAATTTTATATTAGATCAATATTCAATTTGTCATGATTGATTCGATTTCTTTAAATATATTATTTATTCGCTCTTTTGAAAAGTAAATTGCATTTTAAGTATTATATCCTCGTTCAAAGCGAAGCTGTCAGAAATGACGTCTATCTAGTTGTCAGAAATCCATTAAATAGGGGAAATTGGAAGTCATCCTCCCATCTTTGCGAATTTGAAGGAGAGATGGCTGTCAGATTACCGATCGAGTTATTGAAAAAATTCGTTGACGTATTCAATACATTTTACGTGCGAATTTCTTATTTGTATATAAGCCACAAGACCGCGTCATTGAGTCGATATGTCAGCACCACATCACGCACTCTGGGGTGCTTTATTATTATTTTTATCGATCCTCTGCTGCAGATGGACTAGCAGTGCAGTGGCAAAGTTGGCACAGTACTATCCTACATTAATACAACGTTACCATGCTAAATTATTAATTACTCAAACAATAACCTTGACTGTAACATAAAAGATGTGACTAGCTATTAAAATACACTTTTACGATGCATATATAGCCTACTTACAACAATTTAATATTGGAAAAATTTCTTCTAGCTATAAAATTATGCTGATACTACAGCTGTTTATTACTTCTAATATCAGAGGCAAATTTCTGTTGGTTTTTTTAAAATTTGTGTTGTTTTGAGATAACTAAGCAGGAAGTCTTCAATGACTATGAAATTTGAAATTATTTTCTTCCACCTGAGTAACTATCGACGTACGTAAACAGCTGATTATTCAAGTACTGCGGATCTTCTTTCTCTTCATATTCTGAAGAAAAAGACTTGCACTTTAGTCTAATCTTCAATTTTTTTTTCAAGAATATCTGATAAATTAAAACTTAAAACTATCTTCTTAATGTTAAAAGAAAATTTTCAGGGATTATTATAGAGATACACGTTTGAAAATGTGTTGAGAGATTAAGAAAGAAGATACAGTGTGCCCAGATCGTTTTAAGAAAATATTCGGTAAATGAAATGATTATAGAGCTGATAAGAAAGAATGAGAATGGGGAGCGAGAGGTAGAACTACTTCCTATTAACATCTACATTTACATTAATAATATACAAGCCGCCTTTCGGCGTGTTGCAGTGGAAGTAAATACCAATCGATCGAACTACTTCTATAGCTTGTTGTTATCCCTTATCGGTCGTGGAAATACTGAATTCTGAAAACGACTCATCTTTGCAACTGTTTCTTTTGCTCAATCTGTTTGTAGGATCTAACGAAGTAGAAAGGGTCGCGGAATATCAATTAAGTCTTCTGCAATCGTAGCTACCCTGAATTCATCAAGTAGTCGCAGCCTAGCTTCTAATCTCTTTTACTTCATTGACTCCTAACTATTTTATATACTGTGGTAAATGTTGTCCAAAGATTTTTGTTCTCATATCCCTTTATGTACACAGAGCTTGGGCTACTCATTCAACGGTTATCCCTCTAACTCTCACCATAACTTTCATATCTGGACATTTGATGGTGCCCTATATTTTTTCTAATTTTAATTTATTCCCAATTTAATCTATACTTTTGCTCTCTAATTCCTTATGATTTCAACGAAATTTTTACTCGAAGCGTCCCATCATTTTCTCTTGCAATGCCTTCGCTTTCCAAAGATGGCAAAGGAAGTTGAATAGAAAATTGAAATAATTAATAGTTTCCCTTTGATAACGAATTATTTCTGCTAAAGCAAACATTGCGAGTGAATTGTTCTTTAAACTTCGAATCTAATTAAGTACACTAATCTTTTTTATAAATCGATACACAAATTAAATGGCTTTTATGTTTCCCCTTCTTTCTTAAATATATATTTTTTTTACTGTCTCTAACTTTACCAGTTCCAGATATGCGAGTATGTAGTTAAAACGAGTAAGATTTTTACATGTAAATTTGTTTTCAGTGTGCATTTTTAAACTAAAGAAAGAGTCTCATGAAGCGAGAAGAAAGAGGCATGGAGAGTCTCGGATAATTTAAAAGCGATTTTAAAATTTCAAAAACTTTCTTTTTCCCCTTTAATAATTCTTAAAGCTTCCTCCAATCGTGGCTACACGAGTGAAGTCTCTTCAATTCGTTTAGTACCTCCTCATTCCAAAATTCTGTTCTACTCTGACTATACTCTAATGTCGCCATTGATCGTACAGATTTTTAAATGAAACTACAACTAAATGCAGAATTTCAATACGCATAATAATATATTTAAGTGGTTTTTACATATTTGATTAAAATCGCCAGGAAAGACGTCATGTTCAACTTATCCATTCAATTTTGATTCTCCATCCAATGCATTTATGATATGGAACAAAAGATGTTTCAACGCAACAGAATTCCGTGTTATTTATCTTTGATGTTGAGGAAGATATGCCAGTGAATGTAAATTTTGCGGGCACTGACTTATCGCATACATCTTAAATTGGAGCGTCCCTTTTAGTGCGATGCAAAACAAGACAGACGGCGGTTCGGCTCTTTAAATAATTAACCTGGCCGTTTTCTTTACGACGCCGGTGTAAACAGTGCCGAGTTCCTGGCAGCGTAACTCCGTCAGGGCGCAATGAATAATTTGCACCTCCAGAAAATTGGTTCCGCTAACTGAGTAGGAGACCGCGATCCCGGGTTCGCATCTCCAGGACTCTGGAGATTATTCAAAAATGAAGTTGTCATACGAAGGGTTAAAAGTCACAGAAGGGTTACAGAGTTGTTTTAGTTCAAATCGCTCAGATTCTTTTGTGCATTTTATGTACAACTTATTGCATTATGCCGTGGTTGGGGTTCTTTTCTTTTGTATGCCGCTTGTATCTTTAGCGTAGTTAGCTTTAATTTAGTGATTTTATAGCTAGATTTAGCGACTTTATCCTTCTTTAAGAGACTTTTTTCAGTTTCAGCGAAATTTCGCAATACACAGAGCATGCTCTATTACGCTACACTCTTATATGTACTCTGAACATGTTCGACTTGCTTTAATATGAAAAATGTATTAATGTCAAAAATTTAATTTCAGTGTTTTACTATCTGATATTAACTGATTTATCGCTGCGAATCAAAGCTATTATTTTTAGCTTCTTATTATCGATTTTTTTTTGAGTTTGGCAACTCTCTAGCTACTTTTCAGGTTGCATTAGGCGAATTTTTCAAAATTGAATTGACATCTGTGATTGTTATGCCATAGATGACCATTGACTCATATGTGAAATATCTAGGCCAGGCTTAGGTGCTGTATTCAAATATGCCAACAGCAAAATCTAAAAGGAAATTAATGCAATGGCTCAGTACGCTCAAAAGGAATATTTTCCATTTTATTTTCGCTTAACGTAATGGAATAAGAGAAGGATACATTAAATATAACTAATATCCACTCTTACAGAATAATATAACTAGTGAACTCCCTTGCCAAGAATGATGGAGTTATATTTAGTTTTTTTGAAAATTAAACTTAAATAAAAATTATTTGCATATGATATGTCTGAATATCCTTATAAATATCCGTCATGGTAAAGTCTGAAGCTTGAAATATAAACAAAATTCTTAATAAATAACTTCTTAAAATATAATGAACACTATTCAAATTCATTAAAATTACCTGAGCTCACACCAAAGAAACTTCTTTGCACGCCTCAATGCTATTTTTTCTAAATATCATTCGAAATTGTTCAAGCCATCTTGTTAATTTCATACTTCTTGCTTCTAGGAGAAGTGCAGTACATTATCGAAGTAGTTCATCAATGTGTTTCTTATTGTGATAACTGGGATGGATAAATATTTACACGACAGTGATTTTTATAGTAGATAACAGAGGTTTTTACATATATGGGAGGAAGGCAGAACTGTACGCTATGAAAACAGATTATGACCTTACTTCGCTCTCAGCCTCTGCGACGAAAGTTCGATATTTGACCGCGATTTTAATAGTTAGATTTTGAAATTTGTTGAACACTTGTAGGGTCTAATTTTAATCATGGCAATTTATGGTCAAAGTAAATACAAAATTCGAGGAAGAAAAAAGTGGCTTCGAATAATTTTTGATATTTTCTATTGTTAATAGAAAATATCGTGGTGCATACTATGATGACAATTCTCAGTAGTCAATGGCGCAAAATATGAATATGATGTTGGCAAATCTCCTCACTTGTTCACTCATTCCAACTTCTCTTAGCCATCTACAGTTGGTGAACAGAGAATTCAACTTATGAATAGTCTAATGCTGTAGTTTCGTACCGATCTTAAGCAGTCGAATTCATGTCTATAGAAAATATAACCTCGAGTAAACTGAACAGCAACTTCTGCTGTTTTTGCGTCCTAAATATTCTCGGATGTAGATATTGCAATGCATCCCCTAAACGTATTTAAATTCACCCTTTGGCGAAACATTTCGTTTCAGCGAAAAACTGGTTTGGACTCTTTGTAAAGAATCCTCCAAGTGTCGTTATTTCTAAATTGATTCCATTTCCCGCATGGAGAGGTTGGCAGAGTTTGTGATGATATATAAAAAGCTCATCAAGATTGATTGGAAGTGGTTCAATCGATACAATTTCGACTGAAATGCTTTATTAAGTATACAAAAATAGAGAAGTTCATCTTACATGGCTATTCTAGTTTAAACCGTGCCCTCTTTGAGAAAGTAGAACTTTATTCACAATTTTTCAATGTGTTTGAAAATACGATATGTGTACATTTTTATTTAGCTTACATGTGTTTTGAGTCCTTTTATATCTTTCCAATAATATTTATACAATTATCATGCTCCAAACTCAGAGGATATCTTAAATTTATTTACCCGCTCGTAAATATTGGCTCACGAAAGGCTAAAAGATTAGAATTCAGATTTTTCTTTTTTAATCGCAATATAAATATTTCTCGCGTTTCCCGGAGAAATCTTTTCTTAAATTTCTAAATGATATACTTGTTTTTCGGAGATTATGAGTCATGTATCAATATTTCATGTTCCTGTTAGTTTCAATCTTCGATTGCAGATTAACATTCTGTCCGACATCCTCAGAATATAAAAAAGTAAGTAAGAATAGTTTTCATCCATCGAGTTTTCTTTAAAAATCAGAGTCATTACATTAGAAATTGGGGAATCATCAATGCGAATGGAAAAGAAATAGAAATTGAAGAATGTCAATGCGTAGAAAGACGAAGCGTAAGAATGTGTAAGGAAAACTACAAAGGTTAAAATTATAAGGGTTTAGATAGTTTATTGGGTACATTAATACACTCAATAAAAATTCCAATAGAGGGACTGTGAAAATAGTCTGAACGGGACGGAACATAGTGTTCCCGATTGCCGGTCGGGTGCTCTAATTCGTGAACTATCCAGCCAGGCCATTCCGTTCGGGAGACTTCTTAGGTAAGGGCGAGAGAATTCGCCCGATTCATCGGCATCGTCCGCAGCCACGATCTCAAGAGGTATCGGCTATCCAAATCCCGGTTCTTTCAGCCTTTTTTCATACCCGTTTCTCCTTAATTTAATAATTTTAATAGTATATATAATGTTATCGTTCATAATGTATATGTGTTCTATGCAACATTTAACTCTTATATCCTATGTTACATCATATAAAAAGTTTGATACTTTCATCCAGTGGTTGAGTGAGTATTTCAGCATTTGAATCTCTTCTCCGCTACTTAGGATCAATTTTCAACTGGATGGCGCCTTAATTCATTCTGCAGATATTGTTATGTAACTGTTATCGGTGGTGGATTAGTTAATATAACGGTCTATCAGGCCCAACGTTCGAGCATCAGCTGTTTTTAAATGTTAGGTATTCAAGAGATATTTTTGGGAGCGTTAAGAAATAAAGAAACAAAAGTAAGTAGAATTTCTTTTCGCATTTAACTTAAGTCGCAAACTACAATAATCATTCTTTCTTTAATCGCAAACATGAGTCCTTTCGAATTATTTTTCCGATTTTCTATAAAAGTACGTCATTTTCAACCTTCTACTCCCCTACCCGTGAAGATTGCGTTTCTCGTTTAGCGCTACTTAGCTATGACCACACCTAATCTCCGCGCGAGATAACAGGTTACCCTTGCATCTCCAGGGTTCATTTGTTACTTTGCTGTTTATTTTCCTCTCTCCTAGCTCACGCACTCCGGCGGCAAAATCACGCACCCGCTCACTCACGAGAGATATCTAACTTGTGAATTTATCACCCTCAGAGGCCACTTCTTCTCTTCTTAGCAAGCCGGCCGAGGAAAATCCCGTTTTAATTATTCTCGTTCAATTACAGGACGGCCATCAAGATGACGTCATTCACGCAACAGTGTGTTTATTGCTCGGGGTCAAAATGCAAGGATGGATGACTACGGCACTGCCCCAGGCTAACCGAACGACAAGGTAAACGCATTGTTATGCTTCACATTGTTTCCGGAATGCTCATTTCCGACGAAATGCAAATATATTCCCTATCAGCTATTTATTAACTGATGAATACGTTTTTATGGCGTTGTGACAGACGATAATCATTGTGCACGAAGGATATTCACCTCAGTGGGACTTTTGCATGAAACGCTTTTAGACAAAGAAAAGATAAGAAGCTGTTCAACTTGAATGTTTGGTTTTTAGCGTATAAACTATATGTATATATATGTTGTCACTTGTGCGTCTATTAGACGAGGTTAGGCTTGAGTGAATCTATCTTCCAACTATGATTGCCTCGAATGATTTTTGTACAGTGATATCTGCTTAAATTTATGTGAGAAAGGTATAAAAAGGAAAAAAGGGTTGGAATTTTATTCACTGGGTGAAATTTTATGCGTTCTTTATCAGATGGTTCCTTCCCCCTTATGATTTCTCGTTTTGATAATCACAACTAAATGTTGAAGATAAACAATTTCAAATCCAAGCTCGAAAATAATAATCTGTGTATTTTTTGCAATTTTTTTCGACTTCCCCTCACTCTGCATTACGTGCTGCACTTTCATGTTCATGGTCCATGGTTCTAGGCTGGGATTTGGTGGGTCTAGAATATGGATTCTTTTCTGTTAGCAAACTTAGTTCCTTAATTTTGTCCTAATTCTGAGCTCTTTTTACTCTTCATCTGAAAACTCTGCCCCAAGCGCTGTAGCTGCATTAAGTTCCGCGAAATATAAGCTAAACGTTTTACCCTTTGGTTGGCCTATAAGGTAATGATAAAATGTTGAGGTTTAGGTGTTCAGATACATGTTCAAAAACATTTTTTCGTTACAGAACAAATGCGTGGTGTATTAGTCAGTCTTAATGTAGATTATGTATCACAGCATGGTTTCTTTAAAATGATCCAAGTATCGCATAAAAGTGACAATCCTTTCTAGCGGATAACAAAGATCGTTTTCTTAAGGTATTAAAATTTAAATCTAGTTTCAGACAAAAGAAGACAGTATGGATTTTCCTTGCACCCCAAGCTTACCGTTAAGATTTGGAATTCATGGCCTCTAGCTATTCCTCGCTCTAATTTAAACACTGAGAAACTTAACGCATCCCAAACTTAATGGCTTCCGTGCTTTAGCTATCCTAGAGTTCCGGTAAGTCAAAGTTTTCCTAAGTGATTACTGCGTAAAACAAATTTCGGCTTATTTCGTAAAATTTGTTATCTTTAGGCTTGGGCTCTCAGTTCCGATTAGCTCCTCCAAATGTTTATCTCAGAAATAAAATAAATAACGTATTTATTTTTGGCTTAATTGATACGTAAAGGTCTCCTCTTCCATTTAACCCACATCGAGAAAAAACAAGTTGTGAATTACGATAGTAGTAGTACTATTTAGATAATAGAAACGAAACATATTCTTCTGATATGTATTAAATTAACTGTCCCAATTCAATCACATAATTTATTATTACTTACGATGGATAGAAATGGAGATAAAATTTAGAAAGGTACCTCAATCCAATCCTTAAGTTTCTTAAGTAAATTATGGGAATATATGTTTGAAACATATTATTTCAAAGTAATTAGACAACTTTATGAGATGAAGCATAGCTTTTCCCTTCTTTCATGAACCATTGTGTGGTATTTAACAATAATGCGATATAAATGCATAAATTCACTTAGAAAACCTTACAAGTGAAGCATTCAACAGATGAGGTAACACTGTGGGAAGTAGATAGAACATTGTGCCAATATGAATAAATACCAACAAATCAATTCTTTGTCATTCAATTTCATTTGGATAAATTTTGAGGAATTTTTCTCTTAGCTAATAGGAGTGGGTAAGGAATTTTTGCCTCATCTAGATCTAAAATATCTGTTAAATATCTATCACTGGATCATTAAGTGAAATGATAGGATAGGGATTATGTTTAGAATATGTATATTGCTAATGGTTCCAAGGTGAAAATAAAGCCTTATGTCCTGGAAGTGGGCCCTGCTGAACGTTTTATTTTAATTACACAGTAAGTACACAGTAGTTTTGCACATACATTACGCCTCTCATCTTTTTCTACCTCATAATTATGTGTTTTCTATGTTGGTATCTATTTGAAAACGAGAAATAGAGATAAGGATAACTTAGCACTATTGTGTTGCGGATTAAAAACACAAAAAAGTAGAAGCGAAATGTATTGATGTGACTAGGACTCGAACCCAATCTACTACTTTCCAGACAGGTATTCTAACCGCTAAACTGTCATACGGATTCTATCTTGTTAACGAGCAAAGCAAGTTACGCTCCGTATATTGGCATCAACCACCGCCAGAGATTCTCTTATCCGCCTTATCTTATTCTCTTAGTCGCCAACTTATAAAGGTGCATATGAGAAATCCCCTTTAAGGAATGACAGGGAATAAGTATAATCAATTTTTGGTCAATCTCATTAATAGCATCTCTTGTGCACTCCTATATCAAAATTGGTAACTTACCCGTGGTAACTTTCTCTCTATGTTGTAGCAAAAAATCCAATGCTAGGGTCTCTACTCTCTCGAAGAGAAAGTCCTGGTTTCAATTTATGACTTCTTAGGGATCCCTGCTTTCATTGTTATGTCAATTTATTGTGAGGAGACGTATTGAAATACATTCCTAAAGTATAAAAAGTGCTGCATCGACTTGCCTTTCACTTTATGCAAATATCAAAACATTATGAAAAAATAGTCCTGATTAACAATAACTAGCCGAATCCGTCATGTCTCTTTGGATCTATAGATGTGGATATCAATCGTTACGAACGAGGTATATCGAAACGGACACTGATACTTCATTTCCCCACTTAAATACATTTCAAAAATCCCTTTAGTAACTACAAATGAATACATAAACACTAAAACATATCTAAAAAAGCATACCTTCGCGTATAAATCAATTATTTTCAATGAAATGGAAATTTTCGCATGGAACAAATAGTTATCTGTTATTTGTATCTACCAAAAACTTATTTTATGCAAGTATATCACGTAAAGATATTCAGGAATATTACATCATAATAGGTAATCTTACCTTATACTTCGGGAAGCAGCTAGTATTTGAAGTTTTCTCTTAGGAGAAAAAATATCCCCTGAGACTTATGCTACCCGTCATGCGCAAGTCCACGCCATAATTTTCGTGTTATCCCACCCTCTCGTAGCCATGCTCATAAGATCCATTGTGTGACAAAGGTCTGACAGAAAGTGGAAGCGCTAGGGACTAGATGTGCTTAAGTTTAGACACGCATCCAGAGACAAAAAAAACCAGGAAACATGGTATCACTTCCTTCCATCTAAGTGATAGATCTAGGAAATAGCTAGGGCATTGTTGTCTGTCCTGTTATATTTGTACTAGGAACTGTTTTGAGTTTCTGTGTCCCAACAATGGCTGGGAGATATCTCTTTTAGTGATCTGATTTGGCTCCAAAATGAATTCGGGGTACCCCTCCTAGAAAATATCTTTATATTCTTTAAGAATCATTCGTTTAGTCGTTTCTCACACGATTTATTTATAAAAGGTTCTGACCAGGTTTAACTAAAGAACGTTTTCAGACATTGTCTCTAAGACGAAATCACTAAGCCTACACATCAATGATAGCTCAAATCTCAGTTTATGTACAGCAATAGTGAAATTAGTTGAAAATAATGTGGAAGAGTCATTAAACGAATTTCGGTCGACTTACGATACTACTAGTCACGCTTACAGCCTAAGTAATCTCTCTCTATGGGTAGAAATATAAAATAATGTTCGGAAAGGCAGTACACATAGGTCAATCAGTTATCAGTGGTTGCTCCTACATTAATTTACTAAGAGGAATTTCAGGAGTTGCATCAAGAACTTTTATACAAGAGAGAGTATATGCAAAAGAGAACAAAAATGATAAATATTCGAATTATAATCGGTCGGTAGGACCGAAAGTGGTCGTAAGTCGACGACTGCCTTTGTAAGCTGAGTTAGTTCTTTCTGTGGAAGTTTGTATTTGTTTAAAGTCCAGTCCTTTTGAAATATTAACAGTCTCTTTAGAATTTAAAAAATTTATGTTCAACTATCAGGAGCAGTTTGGATAGAGGACTCGCAGAATAAATTATACGTCGCGAATGAGACTACTGCTTCTTGCTTTCAGTCACAAAAGAGAACATTTCTACCATTGCTAACTTCACTTCAATTTTCTCTACCCTTGATAAATATTCTTTACTGAAGGCGGAATGTCTACGCCATTAAAGTTGTTGATTAGGTCAAATACATTACGATTGCTGGAAATGTCTTTAGAATTACCAGAGTAGGAAAAGACCGAAGGTAAAGGTAAGATAATCATTACTGTCTCCCTAAATAAGGTGAGTATTTTATCAAAGTTAAGGAGTGATATATAAAATTAAGGTAAGAAGATCGATATTTTAGGTCTTTTACTAACTCTCGATGAATTTATTTGATCCAGAAAGGCTCTTAGTTTTTCACGTAAAACGTGAGATCTTTTATTTAAATGCATACAAAAACATCGATTCTTACTAGAGATATCGACACAAAATCATTTCTTACTATACTCGATCATGAAATAGGGGTTCATGACGATATTCTGAAGTACCAAATGAATGAAAAGGCTGAAACACATTCTTTGCTATCTAAATTATTACATACTTCCGCGGAATTATTAAAATTAGAGGTTGTCTAACCTCATCTTATGAGATGAATTAAATGGAGGTTTACGTACATTTTTATTGGCAGTTTAAATATATTTGCATTCTTCCCGTTTTCTGCTGATTGAGATGAGTGGCGGTGTTTTACGTGCACCGGGTTTGTGGTTTCAAAATTTTACATTTTAACTTTATGAACGAATTTTTTAAAATTTTCATATTTTCTCTACTCAATTTATAACTTTGGAAGCGATTATTCTGACCTAATTGTATCCCGTGTTCACAATCTGTGTATTTGAAGCGGATGCTGCAGCTGTAAATGACGGGTGATGTCTCGCCAAAGCAGATTTGAGAGAAAATTGTTTTGCGCAAAGCTTTTATCACATAATCATGAGTTCGGTTTTTGTTTGTCACCGCTGTTGATATAATAATTGCTTTGGCGCTACCGTTACTGGAAGTGACATAATTTTACCTTAAAACAATTATACTCTCTGCCATAATTGCAAGGGCACTATGATAAATAATTTATGTCCTTTCATAGCTGGAGAGAGAACATTTTCCTCATAAAATTATGACCTCTTTCATTATTTTCAGTGACGAGTAGGAAATAAGTTGACATTGCCTAATTCATGACGAAGCATTTCGAAGATTTACTTCTCAGGGATCTTTGATGCTGCTAGCATCAAAATGACCTTTGCGAATTGCTCATTAACCGATTCGATAATAAACCTCGATGAATGCGATGAATCGTTTTAAAGAGATTTTTCCTTTACGAACGTTGCACGATAACGTTTTTTTTATTTGAAGATTATTATTTTCCCTGATGAGGAAATTCACCCTTAATAGTCATGAATGATGGTGTTGAACATTTTTGCAATAGGAATGAATATAAACGTGGGAAGTGATCTGTTAAAAATAAAAACGTGGGAAACTAACATGATTACCAGGAAAACCGTTTCAGTAGCCTTTCATTATAAATAGTATCCTAGGGTAATTGCTGGATATGCTGTAGGAAAATGTTTATAGTAGCACACACGTCTTGTTGTAAGATATAGTAACACCTATCATTACACGGCTTGAAGCTGTTCGGGCTTCATTATATTGGTTCTGTGCAAAAATATTAAAGAGAATTTGAAAAATGTGGGCTATTACTCAACAAAATGAATTTGTGTCAACGAATTTGACATGTTATGTATGTTAAGGTTTGAATTTTAAGTTTTTCAGTCGTGAAAGCTTTGTGTGTTTTTTCTCCTTAAAAATAATTTAAAATACTATCAGCGTGAAGCCTATTTAATATACCCCTTGGATGCAGGTTTAAATTATTAAATAATAGAGCTCTTTCCTTACATTTTCATCATAATTTGCGAACTTTTTGTAAAGAATAAATCAAATTTTGAATCTAATCTTACATGGAATTTTAGTATTTCAACTTGCTATTTTTGGGTGATGATTTCTAACTAATCTTCATTTGAGTATCGAAGCGCTCCTCATCTGTGATCTATCACGTTAAGACACGGCGTAAAAATTCTTAGCACCAAAGATTTTATATAGCGCTGAACAATTCACGAACGACTAATCCGTATTGCGAGAAGTATAGTTCTGAGATGTTTCTACTCTTTTATTGATAGATCTCTCAAAATACTGATGTTTTCATCGCTTGCTGTCGGTATTTGCAAATAAATAATATTCTAGCGTTTGACGACTCCGCCTATGAAATTCTTTATCCCAGTGTCCTCCCTGACGTCAAATCTTCAACCATTTGTTACCAAATTCTTTGGAGGTGGAAGTAAGTATTATTAGGTCATCATCATGGGTCATTCAATCCGTAGATGGGTTGATTGCAGTTCTCCATTCCTCTGTCTCTCTCTAGTGCTAACTCCACTACATCCTGATATCTCTTCTTTCCCATATTTCTCTTTATTTGGCTTATATATTCGTCCCTTGGTCTTCCTCTTGCTGCTTTTCCTTCTATTTTTCCCTCAATTACGTTCCTAACATATCCATTGTGTCTCAAGATATGTCCAATCCATCTCGTCCTTCTTTACCGGATGATGCTCCATATTGTTTTAACCTCTTCTATACTATTGTATACTTCTTCGTTTCTCACCATATTATTAGGTAAAGGCGAATTATAGCAATAAGTTGACTTGGACCTGAGGACCATTTTGAGGCTTTACCAAGAGATTAACCTAAGAAAGGAAGGAACATCTTCTTTCGACCCCATTAAGGCCCTCAGCTATCGCCTAGTGATCTTAATGGTATATCTGCCCCTGTTACTGAGCGAAATGAATTGTGTGATTACTTGCCCTTGATTTTATCATTCAGTTGTAATGCTATAGGTATATATAAGCACGAGGCATGAATGAATTCATATAAATGCAGCAGCATTACTTCATGAATATCACTTCAATGGATGTTAACAAGGAGTGACCACAATGTATATTATTACATAGTATCATTCGTACCTCTGTGGATTATATAATATCAATGAGCAAGACTTAGACACTATAAGTCTCTCTTTCCTACATTAAATGAGAAATGAAAAATATTCCATTCATCAAGTTGTGATGGGAGAAACAAATTTTAATGATGAAAGAAGAAACTGCCGTGGGCTGTGACTTAGTGCTAATTCCTTAAAGGAATGAGGAAAAGACGAACTTATACCCTTCACAATATACAAGGATGTAGAGAGCTCAATGAGTCATCATGAGTTTTGCAATAAGTATTGTGGTTGTTATAAGTTCTTCTTTTCCTTGTTCCTCCATCGTAAGAATGAACTCGGAATGTTAATTGTGTGCACTTGCCGCAAGAAAGTCTCCAAATGAATTTGTATGCGTTATTATTCTCACATTCTTCGTTGAGTTGCTCTACATTTCGGAGTGTATATTTTTTTCTCGCCTTATTCATAAAGGAAGCCATGAAAGAAAACCATCGCTAGAGAATTCCCAAACTTACACCCTGAATATTTTTCGCCGTAAGAACTGTAAAAATTCATCCCTTAATGAATTATTCAGCCCTTCTCGCGTGATTGACTGCCACACTCATCCAGAGAACGTTTTTTTTCTGCCGTCCTTCCGGGATAAGGCGGTGCAGCGATCGAAGGAGGGTTCGATCGTCCTCATCTCTTATCGCCCCCTCAAAATCCTTCCTCGGATCACATGTCCGCTCGAGAGTGAGGACTTTACTGCGCCGTCTCAGAAGAGAAGTGCCTTCCCCTCAATAGAGGGGGGGCGACGGCAGCGACGCGCGGCGGCGGAAGGATGAAAGAGGGAGGGGGGGTGACGGCGCGTGCGGACATGGTAGTTGGTGGGGGCGGAGGAGGGGAAATTGAGAGAGAGATAAAAAGAGGGAAAGGAGGGGAGGGAAGGAGGGGAAAGAAGCGGAAGGAGAATATACGAGAATTTTCCGAGGGGAAGTAGAAAAAAGGACGGCCACACGTGAAATGACGGAAATGTTTTTTAATATATGTGTTATGCACGTACATCATACATAAATATTTGCTCGTAGTATTATATTGATTTGAAACAAGGCACGATTGCTTATTTAGTCGGTTGTTGTTCTTTAGAATTTATTTATAGCTATAATAATAATATATTTATAGCGGATATTACTCCATTTACATTTTACAATAAAAGTATTTGAAGAGTTATAAACTAACATCGCAATAAGGAATACAACCAATAAAATTCAATTAAGAAAATTATTAGTACATATATCAACACAGTACAGTACTGACGCTGTAGGAAATGAATTTGGCGGTGTTGATGTCTATTATAAGTTATTCAGACCTGTGAACTGAATAGAAAACTTGTAAAAAGATAAAGAATAAACTACTGAAAAAAATTATAGATAGGGCATTAATAACTAAAAATAATTAGCTTATGAAAATTGCTAATACCTAATTCAGACGCATTTGGTCTACATGACTTTAGTGGAATTTTTTAAAATTTCTACAAAAATCAGAATTTTCCATACTTCATAATTATTTAAATTGTGTGCTACTTTTACATGACGTTCTTCGGGACAAAGGCGACTAAACGTGTGATTTTAAATTTATTTTATAATTATTTCCATATAAATTTTTAGGCACAAAAGGAAACTTGGAAAATAGGTTACCACTTTTTACACAACAACTAAAGGGCTAAACCATATAAAAGATTATTATTATTTTATTCTATTACTATATACCCATTATGTTTCCCCTCGAGTCTCCATATATCACGTAATGATAAAACAACTATATCGGATAGATTCGATCAGTAGGAAATAAGGATGAAACTATCTAAGTGATAAGTGGGTATCATCCTTTAAATATAGTAATTTAGCCACAGAATCGTCATGATGCCCTTCGTTGGGAGCTATTGTTGGCTTCCCACATAGCCCATCCCACATCTCTCGATGTGAATGGGATTCGTATCCCATTTTCAACACAATTCGATCTCTTATACATTAATGTATCGATGAAATTCGGGTCGACGAAATCCACGCCTCATCTTGGTCGTTTCACCAACGTACGAATCAAAACCTCGTTCCTTGCGAAGATTCCATTGTTCAGGCCCGCCCATTTAGAAACAATCGCAGTGCTAACGGGACCTAGACAACTCACCAAGATTTTTTTTATACAATTAAGATAGTGTTGCGAGATGATTCTTCGCCATCGAACTTTCGGGAGAATCCGGAACTGGAGCCGAAAATCTAGATATGTGGTGTGCCCTCGTAAGAAAAAAATCGATCGCGCAGTTTCTTTGTATAGAACTAAACCGTAAACGAAACAGTCGTGAGAAACGTGTGTTGCGGCGTCAACTGTAACGGGGCCAGGGTTAGGAGGCGGTGAAATCCTTTCTTTTGGGATTCTGTTTCAGAGCCCCATTCAACCGCTGGCCTCCATGGCACAGGTAGCGACATCACGTAGGCAAAATTAAAAAGAAAGGGAACGAAATGGCGGTGGTGGGGCGAGATTCAGGGATGCTCTAAAGCTCTATTTTGGATCGAAACGGGTAAAAATGATGGAAGTTGGCGTGGAAATTGGAGCGATATGGCGTGGAGGAGATGTGGAAGTGAGAGAAATTTTCGGGGGGAAAAATGAGAAGATAAAAAGAACGAATGTGGCAGAAAGAATATTTCTTCCGCTCCAGTGAAGGCTCGAAGAGAAAAAAGGGAAAATAAAAATTTCGCGACATTTTTTTCCGATCCTACAGTACACATTAAGGGTGCGTGATGAAAGGAGTGAGGTGGTTTGGGAGAGAAAAAAAGGATTAAAAAAAAAGACTCATCGCCGAGAGGGGTTATAGAGGTCGCCACTTGCCGATAGAAAAACAATGAGAAGGCTCAGACTTGAGGTTAGAGGAGGTGCCGTGGCCATAGGATGCGTCTATTGTAGTGCACTACGTGACTTCATCCTTCCTCCCCCTCGTCATCAAGGCCGTTTTGTTCCCTTTGTCGCTCTTTACCGTTCCCTTTTCCGTAATTCCCCACTCCCGCAGGCGATCCGAACGCTTTAATTCCTGTTTCTTCCCACTCGACGCGAATTCGTTCCTCGCCCTGAGTTTTTAATATTGTGATTAGTTGGAATTGCTCGGATGGGGATTTGTTTCCTGAGTTCGGTGGCGGGATTAAGCGGTTCGGTAGGGTGAAAGCGGCGGTTTCCTCCCTTGGCCTAATCTCAAGACCTCAAAGGTGTCGGGAATAAAGTCGCATTATTTTATAAGAAATGGTACTCGAGTTGAGATTTTAGAACTTTTTCATTGCCTGAAAATTTTTGTGTGACCACCGGTTTTAAGATGGGAACTAAAACTCTAGTCTAGGGTTCCTGACGTGACATAAAATTCTTGTAAAAGCACCCTAAAATCATTAGTTTAATATTTATACATCTAATGTGTTATGAATTTATAGATGTGTTATGAAGTTATATAAGATGTCAAATATTTTTGCAAAAGATAACGATGCAGAAAGGATTCTTCCAAAAAGTTATTCGCGAAATTGTCTTATATTTGCCTCTAGTTTGTCTTCACCAAGTTTTTTATGATTCCAATTCGACACGATCACAATGATTCTGAGCAAGCATCCACTAAAAATTGTAGACAATATTCGGACATAATGAATGAGTGGTGTATTGAATGAAGATAGAAAACCGGAGTAATCAGGATTAATACTTATCCAGAGATTTCAGCTTCAATATCAATTCGGGAACCGAATTCTCTTTGGGCATACTCAGAACCTGCATACAGTTTATCAATACTCGATTTTGCTGGAAAGAAAAGACCTTCGTGTAATAGATATCAGCCAAAAACAGTGGATTGTAAACCTTTTTGGAATGTTTAATTCATTATTTAAATGTATTTTAGTCACTGAGAAATACATTTTACAAATAAATTGCAAATAAATGACGTCCAGAAGACAAGTCTAGAAATATTCAGTGGAAAAACATCCCTCGAATAGTGAATTTTCAATTTCAGCTTGTTATTTTACTAATATTGGTGGTTGCGCATGTAATTTTTTATTTCTTCACTTTTATTAAAGAATCATCTTAAAATAATTTAGCGATTTCACGAGAGCATGCTAACTTCCAGCTCAACACAGTTAATGGATTTCAGCAGTATTTTCTTAATTCTATAATCTTTATAAAGTTCATTTGCTAAAATTCCAGCAACTCAACCCAGGATAATCTGTAACTTTAGCAAAGCGTAATTTAGTATTCCTGTGAACACATAGTTTCATAAATTCACTAGAATCATACATGAAGTGAAACGCAGTTAAGTCAATAAGTAGGAAATGGGTGCTTCGGATTATCTTTAAAATGTAGCTGATTCCCAACCCATTGTATGCTACCAAAGGCTATTTTTGAGTTGAAAACGATGGTGTAACACTGAAATTAATTTTTCCCCTTTCCTCAGGGGACGATTGAATCATGCTGAAATTTATATTTATGGAGAACTTCATTTTTGGTATGAGCTTTAAATTTTGACTTTTTAATTTCGCTGTATTTACAAAATAATAATTCGATGTCGGTTACGAATATGCCTGATAAATGTAAATAATGCGATTAATCAAAATTAAAAATGTATCAGAGGAAAATGGTGACGTGATTAATTCTATTCTAAATGCATTACATGGAAATTGTAACCTTGTTGATTCTATCAGAATTACATACTTATAATTGTAAAATTTTTATGGCTACTACAAATTAATATGTAGTCGTGGTTGACTCAAGAGCCTCGGTAGCGCAGTAGGCAGCGCGTAAGTCTCATAATCTTAAGGTCGTGAGTTCGATCCTCACCCGGGGCAAAATTTTATCGATTCATACTTAAGGACAGCGGATATGAATAATTTTTTTCCTAGTAAATCTAACACAGAAAGGTAGAGAAGAATGCTAAGAGCTTAAAAGGAAAACCTTTTCAAGCTATTAGCGTTATTACTGGTGGGTTCTTATTTCCAAAGCTTACGTTTAAAATTCATGGTTATGTTTCAATTTACGTTACTGGGGAAAGCTTCGAAATTACTAACATTGAAGAATGCTTGTAGAAAATGAGTTTCTTCCCATCTTTTTACCGCTTTCTATTGGAGTTGCCTCTTCGTTCGTTACAACTGGACGACGCTATTTTATTATCTCTTTCTGTCGATATCCATTCTCCGATATGGCGACCGGCCTTAAAAAATTCTCTTGGCATTAGTGTGAGAGAAAACAGTAGTTTCCGGGCTTTGAAGTTATATTTTTAGTTTTCTCAATTCCCTTATCTTTACCTGGTTTTTGAAACTTCCCGTCTTGAATGCTTTTTGTCGTTTTCCAGCCGTCCACTCCGATAAAAAATAACCCTTCCGGCACCGTGCTTTGGGAACATTATCTACCATTTGCCCAAATGCTTTTTGAATGACTCGAATAAAATTTGGAGGAATATTTTCGAGGCAATCGTCACGACTTTGTTAAAGGTGGCAGTAAAAGTTGTTAATTTCAAAATAAAGGTTTACCAGAAGTCAACTTTAAAATAGATGTACTGGAGAATATTTTTCCTTGATTTTATATGATAGAACAGTTACTGCCGATCCTCATTGAAAATAATCTATTTGAAATATGTCGATATATTCACTAATTTTTGGAGTCATTCATGAATTCCGTACGCTAGTAATTAAATAGCCATTACTACTAGTACTAGTATTAATGGCTATTTAATCGAAGTTTAGAATAATATTTTCGACCTTATGAGTTATAATATTGCGATTCTAGGAAACGTCTCTTAATATTCCTATAAACTCCTATCCGTAATATAATATAAATGATTTTTTTAGTGTAGAAAGACTGGATCGTAGAATATTTTAATATTCATTATCTTTGAATGATGAGTTTATTGAAATTGCAGTCCTCAAAAGATTCAATTGAATGATCGTGTGTTTGAAATGAGAGTTTGATTTTTAGAAAGTGGAAATCAAATAGTGAAGCAAATGATAGTATTGTGGATACAGAGTTTCTATAAATGTAGCTTAAGGGGACAGAAAAGTATGAGTTTTGCTATTTTCTATTTAAGTAAATAGGTCCACTGTATAAAACCTTGTCTTAATAAATAAAGTATCTTGGTAATTTTCCACTGTTTTTTATTAGAACGATTCAGACTTAAGGGATTCAGAACTTCTTACGAATCCTGTCGTTCTAGTAAAAATCATTGGAAAAT
The DNA here is from genome assembly GCA_036926295.1 of Pachydiplax longipennis. Classification (NCBI taxonomy): domain Eukaryota; kingdom Metazoa; phylum Arthropoda; class Insecta; order Odonata; family Libellulidae; genus Pachydiplax; species Pachydiplax longipennis. The sequence goes on along the minus strand of JAVFKF010000009.1, from coordinate 35,511,033 downwards.
TACCAGGATACTTAATTTACTATTATGGTTTTCCACAAAGTTTCGCCTGAACATATAGATTTTATTGTTAAACGTTGCCTTAATGATGAAATACACATGTACTACTGCTTCTTTGTTTTAGCCTCCTCATCATACCTATGAGTTCAGGGAATGATGATTATTGATTTTACAACTCTACCGCCGGTGGTCATTATCTTTTCGATGGTATATGCCAGCTGCGTATATGTGAATTAAAAAGAAATTACGACCTCCAGGCCTGAATATACGTCTCGGGCATTTCACTGCGTAGCTTTATTTTATTCTTCCTCCAGGATTACCACCGTTTGGGGAAAAAGTTGCTGCTAGAACATTTCTATTAATATAAATTCCCGGAACTTCGTCAGACCCCTCCCAGACGCACCTGTCACCTAATAAACGCTGATGAAACGGTAACCATGACAATAGGTCATCCCTTATAAGGGTAAGAACGAAAAAATGGTAAAAAAATTCGTGCTAGGAACGCTTTTTTTTTCCTCCAACACCTTTGAAACACATGGGGACAGCACACGCCTCTATGCACTAACTCTACACCTGTCGTAGAATGCGTGCGAGCGCCGTCTGCCCCATTAGAAAGGGAGGAGGGGAAATGTGGAGGGGAAGAGCGGCGGGTGGGATGGGGGAGGGGAGGGAGCGAGAGATAGCGAGAGGGGCCGCGGGAGAGGAGGGGTTTGAGGGGAAGGGAGGGGTAGGTTCTGGCTCGGTGGCGTCCTCCAGGTGGGCGCTCATTCTCTCCGAAACAGGGGGGAGAAGAAGGCTAGAGAGAGAGAGAGAGCGAGAGAGTGAGTGATCAAAGGAGGGAGAGGGGGGTGGAGTTTGAAGCGAGGCGTCTCTCGCGTCGACGAACGCAAAAAAACAACACACCAACGACAAATGAAGTAAGGGAAGGCAGCGGGAGATACTCCCCAGTCATCAACCAATACATATCAGTCAGCTACGTCCATTATTTAATATTGTTATCACTTTGAAACGTAATAGAGAGTTATTTATGTAAATCACGAGAGGGTTGTAAGGATTTTGGATATCTTTGGAGTGTTTCGGAAGTCAACGGAGTGTTTATTCGGAGGAAATATCGGGAAGAAGAGGAGTATCGTCCCCGGAAAATATCAGCGGGTTCGTGGAAGAGATATTCCCGGTGCGCCGCAGCCGAAGAGGAGGCATCCGCAATTCGCCTCTGCATGCAATTTCTGCTGTCATTTGTTTCTCGGAACGGCGATCGGAGAAACAGTGCTTTCCCGCTCGCCCCTGAAGAATCGTGACTTTTGCATACACATATAAATATATTTTTCCAGTGCTTTTTACGGCCGTTTCCTGGTTTTTTCATTCGAAATTATTTTTCTCTCTCCTTGTGCTCGTGATATCATTCGAGCGGCCTGCGGGAAGATCTGCTCCCTGAAGGGATCGTCCGGCAGAAGTCCTCGAGTGCGTAGTGAGACAAAGCATCCTATTTATCTATAACTGAGTAATATATTTTGCTTGGAGGATTTTTCATCGAAGGAGTTTCATTGTCTGATTTTACTTTCCGGACCTTCGAGGGTAATGACGCGGAGCTGCTATATTCTTTACTGAAACGTTCTGAGGGTGTGACAAGTTTGACGACTCGCGCCGGAAAATGAGGACTTCGTCACCTTTCCTCGACCAAGTCTCGTTTTCGACCGTGAGGTAAAAGTCGCCGTCACGGTCCCATCGCGGATACTGTATTGTACTGTTGGATTGTGTCCGTGAGTCGCTGTTATGTTAATGGATTGGCGCTGAGAGTGCGGAGAAAGGAAAAAGCGAAGGGTGGAGGATAGTTTTGGCCGAGAATAAAATCGGCGTGCGGGAGGAAGCGGTGACCGGCGCCCAACCCGCCGCACATCGCCTCTCGTGTTTTTTTTTCACACGTCTCTCCCCTTCCCTTCCCCCCTCACCTCCCCCACACCCACCAACCCTTCCTTCCCCCCTTTTCATTATTTCGCTATTGCCCGCAGTCGCGCACAAGTTCGCCCTCCTCTAAAATTCATTCCTACCCCACCACTCCGCGCACCCCCTCCATCCGCTTCCACCCCCACTCCCTCGCACACACACACACCTCCCGCACACACACACACGCGCCCTCCCTCCTCCGTGGCCAGCGAACCTTGAGCAGGAGGGGCACTCCATCCGAAGTGGCCTCAGGGCAGGTGGCGTTTTGCCCTAAGAGCGTGCATCGCGGGGTTTTTCTCTCCCGGAAGCTCCTTGCGACTCAAGAGGTTCCGCCGAAGGGTCCGCGATCCCCTCGTTTTTCGGAGGAGGTATTTCACGCGAAGTGGTGGACTGTGTCCCACGTGGAGGGGTCGACCGCCCCCCCCCCCTTTTCCGGAGTGAGTGCGAGCGGATACGGGAGAGGGTGCCACCTGACCGTCTTTTTTATCCGCGCGGGTAAAGGCGGTGGAAAAAAAGTCGAGGGTTAATTCGACGGGAGCGGTGTAGGAGGAAGCACGTCCCGTGGGAGGATTAGTCTCGTGGAGGACGTCGGAGGAAGCGGGAAGTGAGACCGGAACGAGTTTTTGAGTTGTTTTTCCGATTTTTTGGAAGAGAGGGGACCCGCGGAGGAAATTTTTTCCCGAACCTCTCCATACCTTTTTCGAGTGGAACGGAGGATTATTTTGAAAAGGAATTTCTTTTTGTTTCCTCGTGATCGGAAAGTGAGTGATTTCAGGAGTCGAGCGGAAGGAAGGAAAAGAGAAGGAATCGACGAATAAGTGCTTCGGTTGCGTCGGGTGTTGTGCACTTTCTTACGGTATTGCCCGAAGTGAGAAGAAGAAAAAGTGGAGTACTAAAATTTTTCGACGGATTTTTTTCCCTTCTTTGTGATCCGCTTCCTTTCCGACCATCCGGAGGGAAGACCGCAAAAGGACCGCTCTTTCTCTCTCTCTCCCCTCAGCCGTCGCTCGGGTTTCCGAGCCAAGCCAAGGGTCCGGCACTCGTCGGCGTTTCCCTTCGGAGCGCCCGGGGAAGAAGAGCGGCGATCGCCCCTCTTCCGTCGCCGCAACGCCGGAGGCAAGACGGAGTTCGGATAGCGAGGCAAGTGTATTCGCCGCGAGGGATAAAAACGTGAGGAGGGACAGCGCGCGGGAAGGGCCGGGCGGCGCGAAGTGAATCCGCCGCCCCCGGTTCCCCGCGCCCGGCACCCCACAAAGGCGCCACGACGACTACCCCGGCGGCCAGGCACGGGGCCCAGCTCCGGGGCGGAGAAAACCCCCCCGCGCCGGCCCCCTCGCCTCCTCACCCACCTCGTCCCCAGGCAGGTCCCGAAGAGGAAGGGGCCGCCGGCCCCCGGTGCAAGAGGCCGCGAAGGGCGGGCGAAGAGGCCGTTGAAGAGGCCGCAGTGGCGGGAGCCGTAGGGGGTTTCGCGTCCTCCCCGGTGGAATCTTCGTCGCTTCACCGGCAGACGACGCCCGCGACCCCTCTACCCCACCCAACGGGCGGGAGCCAAGCCTTGTCACAGCTGATACAAGCGCCCAAGCTGGAGAACCACGAGGGAGCGGGAGGCGGAGGTGGAGGAGGTGGCGGAGGCGGGCTGATGACGTCAGGAGCGCTGGTTGCCATGGAGGCGCCTAACGCACTGAGCCAGAGTATGGACTCCGTGAACACGGCGGCAGGAGAGGACGAGGTGAGTTTTTGTTGGCTAATGAACCTCCGCAATATCGATGGTTTATTTTGGGTGTCCTTTTGCCGAGGTTTCGTCGTCGGGAGGGTTGTGCGACACCGTTTCCCCTCCCGCGCCCGCCGATAGGGGGCGACTCCCGGAATGTGTTCCTTAATGGTGAATTCGGTTAATTGCTCCGAATATGTCCCAGTGATGGACGTAATATTCTGTGAGTTTTGCGAAGCTCTGGTGTGGCGTGAAATGGCGGAATGAGTTCCGGCTTGGAGGAAATTGACCAAAGAAGGAAATGGACGAGTGTTTTAATGCTATAATTTTGATTAAGGGATCGTAAGTTTCGAAGACGAAATTTATTTAAGCGATAGCTCGTATTAGTGCAATCTTCTAATGGTAGTCTATGGTTTTTCCGTTTGCTCTTAAAGGTGTTTTTTGGTTTATTTCTGCGAAAGTCAACAAATCCATCCATTTAATGAGCATAAACGTCGGGGAGTGGTGAAGGTCGAAAGGAATCGGATCGTTCGATACGTGCACCCCCGTTCGATATCCCTTCTCCGTGTGTTTACATGTGCTTGTGATGCGATGTGGTTGACAAAAGTGAAACCATTTCATCAAGAACGACATGTATGCACTTTCCCGTTATTGGCGCAGCGTGAATCTGAGGGAAAATCTGTAACACACACATGTAGCATTCTTGAACCTCATATTAATATGTTAAATGATCGTAATAACGTTCGAAGGGGAATGTGAAGAGAGACGAGATGATTCTAGAGCATTGTTTTGATGGACTCGCACACCTAGCGAGGTTTATCGATTTCCCCGACGTTTCTAATCAGAGGGACGTGCGTTGCAGCGGATGAAAATGTTATCTCGTGAGTCACCTCCCCGTTATGCACACAAACTAGAAGAGTTATTACGAAAGGTGCGCTTTCCTTAGGCGATTTCTTTCGGACCCGATTCCAAACGATCCCTCACCTTTATTCGGCTCGGGATCGATAGGAAGGGAGGTGTTATTAAATGATGGAGAGGGTTTCGGGAGTTGTGGAAGAGCTTTCTGTTTCCGAGAATCTGAGTTCGTGTTTACCGTCGGTGGGGTATGCACTCATCAGCGATTTTCCAATGGTCTAAACAGCTATATCCAGGGGGATTTGATTGAGAAATTCTTGCGTGGAACATCTTGTTTTTCATTCGCTGTCGGGAGACGCCTATTTGCGAGTGTTTTGTCAATTGCTAACTCAACTGTCTGAAATTTCAAAAAGTTTAGGTGTAAATCTTAGGAGACTAATGGATAGGAACAATATCGGACGAAGTTTATGGAAAAGATCTAAGTTAAACAATTTAATTAATATAAATTGTACATTACTTTCACCGTTCGTAATATCTTTCTATTTTGCTCGTTTTAAAGATGTACGATAACTCTCGCATAGTTATACTCGTATAACCAAGCGAAGTTAGTCAACTCTGTCTTGAAACTGTGATTAGATAGAATTCGAAGGGATCCAATAATTTCTGATATAACGAGCCTAATTATCTATGTTGGTCCTTCCGCAAGTAAGAGGAAAAGAAAAATTTAAGCTATCAATTTAAGGTGAAGGCAGATACTATTATAGAGAATATATGACCGTTGAATTAATTTATTTGTGCGATTAAAATCATAGCCTCGCAGCAGTATAATTCATTAGTAGTATAAATTCAAGAATAAGTTAAATCTGTTTAACCTAACTTTAATATAGATTGCCTTTTCCACCTCAATCTTTGCCCTGGTGATTTTGTATTTATAATTTCATAATCTATCCATCGATCGATCAGAAATTTAATTTACCGCTTCAGAAAAACTTAAATACAGCGTCAAAGTAGACGTAGCTAACGAAATTAATTCAAGGAATCTCGACTTGGTTGTTCGCTCCACCAATAAACATTTGCATGATTCCAATTTAAAGGGAGTTAGGTGAGGGGGACACATGTTGCCTACGTCAATAGTTATTAAATCTCTCTCACCTCGGAATACCTGATCCTTCCGCTTTTTTCCGTTTCTCGCGGATACCAAACGCGTCCGCAGACCACAAAATAGACCCACTTCCACCGCAGCACCAGGGGAATTAATTCGTCACGCCTAATGCTCTGCATTCCCGCGGTTCTGCACGTCACTTTAAGACTTACCTCCTCGCTTTGTAACGGAGTCCTCTTTTAATTGCCGTGCCGAATACGGAAATAAAATTCCAATGGAAAGTTTTCAGAGAATTGCACAAGAAAAATTTTATTCTTCGTTAAAGCGATGGCGGTGTTTGAGGAGTTGGAATTTAAGCATAAAAGTGCAAGTATTCTGTGCTGAGTGAAAGGGAAATATTTTACTGAGCGTAAAGTTTCAGATTTATATTCCCTACTGAAGGGAAAGTAAAGAAGCATGCATCCTTAGGTAGCTTATAGACTTTTGTGGATACACAATACTTTGTAGATGCGGAAATAATTTCTAATCTATGGCCATTCCTCATTTTTGGAAAGTTCTTTTTACTTACACATATGATATTTCAGTTAGATAAAGTAATGTTCTTCTGTCCTATGTTTCTCAGCTTGGCATTTCTGAATAATAACGTAGAGAGTATTGACGAGTTATATTTTGAATTCTTTAATTAAGCGAAAAGATTGAAGAAGTTAAGATTGAAAAGGATGTATTAAATGACAAGGAAATCATTGTATTGCGATATATGTAACAAATTAACGTGTTTTAATTTTTGTGGTCGTAGTCCATCTTTTAGCGAAGAAAATTTCATCTTAAACTTACTTCATTACGTTGTTTTTAAATGGCATAGGCTAAGAATAAGTTGTCTCCGTATATGCCTTTGAAAACTATTTCAGGTAGAGAGCAATTTAGCCATATTTTATAGGGAAATTCTTGGTTATAATTGTAAAAGATTTTCAGAAATAATTTTCCTAAATTTCACAAGAATCAGTTTTAACAAGAACAGCTAAGAGTTAATAAGGAAACAAAGAGCTCGAATTGCTAGTGCGCTTCTAAAACAATCTTCATCTTATCTTCTGTCACTTACGTCACCTTAACATTTCACTACGCCATAAAGAATTGAAGTGAGGATTTTATCTATGCTCATGCCTTATCGCAAATTTCTTCAATTTAGTTTCAAATGCATTTTCTTGGAATGAATGAATCCGTTTATGGTACATCAAAAGGGTCCTCGGTGGCTTATCTTCTACATTGACCAAATCGAAAAATAAAAGATAGAGACGCAATGAGAGATTGTCATGAAAATAATTCTTTCTACAGTCCACTTTTGTAAGAAATAGGGAAGTACATGGACATGCGAGCAACTGAATAAACGATTTGAGATAGTGCAAATGCCTTTAAATGTTAAATCGTTCGTTTTGATCAATTTGCGAAGGCGCTGTTGATCTACATCATAAAATGTTGAACTACAATATAAAATGATAATCGTGCTCTCAAATAAGTAAAAACAAAAGCATTGAGTGTTATGGTTTCACATAAAAAACATTAAAAATTACAACTGGTTTCAACCATCACTTGATGATAACCGAAGTTGGTCGAAACTGGTAGGATATTTTGATGTTTCTGTTGTGGTTCCATAACAATCTATTTTAATTGTGTGATCGTGTGATAATTAGATATTTATTTTAACGTGTGTGAAAATAAGGTTACCCTTAAAAATATGAATTCCGTAACGTTAAAAATCGAAGTCACTCAACTTCAGGCGGAGGAGTTTTTCTTAGGCCATCAGTGCTCTAGGACTTTTTCAATAGCAGTTGTCTTTGTTAAGGAGCTCATTTTAATTGGCCTTGGACTCCTCTTATGGTCTGCAGAGGAAGGCCTAAGCGAGAGCGATTGCGGTTACGTGTCGGATCGTGTTGGAAGATTGCGTTGCGCACCGCTGCAGAATGTTGAGACCAATATTTACGGTCTCCGTTCAACTTAATCCTTCTCCCGATTTTCAAGAGCACACTCGGGGTAATCTTCTATTTAAGGAGTGCACAAATTCCGTTTTGAGGTCTGATCGCGAATTATGCGTCTGATATTCCTTAATGAGGATTACCATGGGAATATACTCAAATAATTAGGGGAAGGGGATTAGCAACCAGAAAGGCGTCGGCTATAAATTGGAGATTATTTGGAGATTTCATACTTAAGAGGAGGGTTAAATCGTAAAATGCAACGGGGAGTATTTTTTACGTCCATATATTCTTGAATAATTTCCCAGTTACCGTAAATTAAGGTAATCTTTTCGATAATAGTTCGGCCGAAAACGTTGTGGATTTGGACGGCTGCGTTTACTGATATTATTATTTTTATTCCGTGCGTTATACTCAAAACTTTCGGATCTTTCCATCGCTTCAGTTTCGGTCAAACTGAACCTTCTAAGCGTCCATTTAAACTAATATTACATTCACTGCTACATAATTACTCTGAAAGTAATAATCTAATAATTACCCTGAAAGCAGCTTTTCGGGTTGTTGGAGGGGGTGTAAACACTGATACGTAAAATATATGCATTAAAAATTTACTTTCTATTGTGCTAATCGGCTGTAATTTCGATTTACCTACGTATGTTACCTTCAGTGGTTAGTTTATTAATTTTAACTCAATCCTAAGGCGTATTAAAAATGTGAGGGTTCATGGAAGAAATCGGCGTAGTATAGAGTCATAGGAGCTTCTATAATTCTGTAATAATTATGATGACGAATAGAAAAGGATTCGCACGAATTTCAGCGACCTAATGAATTGATCTTCGAGGGAATTCGAATATCATCATCCCACGAATGATTCATTTAATGCGAAACTTTCAAACGCTCGGGAGAATTTCGAGATTTTCATTTTTAAACGTTTCGGAATCCAGGCTAATTAAGTCGTCGACGATGATGCTAAATCAGCATGCGATAGAATGAAAAGTGCCCTCGCGAAGATAGCCCTCGACGAACGTCGAACTTCCGCCGGCATTCCTCGAATTATTTCCCCCGATTCAGCAATTTCCGAGGAAACGTCAATGCGTCACACCTCAGCAGGCAAATTAAGCGAACAACGTCTAAGGATTTTCCCTTAATAAGTCCCCGAATTCCGGAGTCGCGTCAGCCCCGCGCAACCGTTTGTCGCCGTCGCGGATTTTCTCCCATCCGAGAAGAATCTTTTCCTCCTCAGAGGTGTTTCGAAAGGATTCCGGCCAATCAGAGGGTAACGCGATACCGTTCTCGCGCTCATGTCGAACTGTTTCGAGCTCTTAAAGGCGCCAGGGAGCATGATTTACTCCGGGGTATAAAAAAAGAGGGAAAAGTCGTCGGCCTTTTTTTCCGCTAAATCGACGTCCGTCGTGAGACAGGGTTGCGTCACACTTCCTTATGTCTTCTTCCTACACGATCCTTAAAGTAGTCCGCACAAAGAGGACTCCTCTATCCTTCCCACCTCTTTTCTCCCGTCTCCTTTTTTTACGCCTTTGATGTCGTCGAATTTTAGGTCAGCCCGCTCCACGGAGTTTGGAAAAGGGAGGACGGGTCGATTAGTCTAGGTCGCACTCCCATCTTTCCCCGCATCTCTCCATATTGTACACTCTACGTCTTTCTCGTGTCGCTCTCTCTCTCTTTATTCCCTCCCTCTCTATTACAACATCTCGTTTCTGATTTTCTTCATTTTTCTCCGTGGAATACTCGGTTTTTCTATCCCTCGGTTTCTTTGCGAACGTTACGATTTTCTTCCGTTTCCAATTTTGAGCTGCTCTCTTTCTCTCCGAAACTCGGCTGTAATCCCAGTCTGATCTATTTTTATATCTTTTACTTTTATCCGAAGATTTAGACATGGAAATGGTGCGATGATTGGCAGTTAGATCTCGACGTGTTAAAATGTCATCAAATAACTTCCTAGAAAGAAAATGAATATTTGTAAAGCCATATTAATGCATAAAAGACCTCTTCAAATGAAAATTGTGAATAGATAGAGTAGTAATGGGTAGCAATAGTTCAAACTTGACTATTGTGACCTCGGGCGTCCCACAGGGTAGCGAAATTGGGCCTTCGCTCTCCTTAGTTTTCTTTAACGACATTAGCAATAAGATTGTAAAGTAAGAATTATTGAATCTCAGTGAAATAGAAAGCATAAAGAATAAATTAATTTTCTTCCGAAATCTAGATAACGTTATGAAATGGTTTGACGTTTTGCAGTTACTGCTTGATATTTAGTAGTTAATCTTCCAAAGAAAATCACTAACAGATGAAAATTCGTATTGAATTTAAGAGAATTATTTAATAATAGTGACATTAGTAACGTCCTTCCGTAATATATGTGGATAGGCTTTAAAGAAACTCAAGAAAATAGTCGATGAGAGCGAAGAAAAAGTCCATTAACGATTTACTTCGTTTTAATTGTTTACCTTGAGTAGGTATGCAGGTAATGGGACCCTGCTGACGAGTGTTACTTGTACTCTCTTATACATGTCCGATCTAAACTGCAATATCACTGTTATAAATATTCATTATTTTCGCAAAACGATACGTAAAGAATAGGGAGATAGACTCATGGTGCATACACCTCCTGCCACACCCCGACAGGCAGCTCGCAGGATACATATGTAGATATAGATGTATCCCAATCTGTCGCTCTGACTCCTGTCCCTCCGTCTGTGTTTCTCGTTATTAAATATTTTCCCCATTTCTTCCTTCACATCTGCATTTCTCGTTTCTCCTTCTCACTCTCCCTCTAGAATTCCGTTACGATGTCGCTCGTTCATATTTTCTGCTTGGACGTGTGTTGGTTTTTTCAGAGAGCTTTTTTCTCTCACTCTGCAAAGAAGTTTTGTCTCAGACTTGGGAGCTTTAAGATACATTTTGGTCATCGTTATATGAAATGAAAAAAAAATACGAAAGAGAACAACTAAAGCTATTAGACACGTGACGACTATTATTCTACAGTACCGCTAAGCAATGAAGAATTTAGCGATTATACAGTGTACTTACGTTTATTCTAATTATTCAACTCAAGTACATATATATGGAAAGAAAATACCTCTGATGGTACGTTGCGGCATGCCAAATACTTTCAAAGGACACGTTTTTTTTGCAGAGCACTGTTATAGATTTGTTTGTCAAATTAGCAAATACACGGAGGATATACCATATGAATATATTCCTATGATTGAAGCTATATCTATCTGTAGCTTCTATCATAGCAATATAATTCCTATGATAGCTTCTGTCATAGGAATATATTGCTATGATAGCTTCTATCATTTCACATCTTCAGCCAATTTTTTATTACGACGTCGGGGGATAGCAAAACGAATTTTCCTCTATTATAGCGTAGGCTTCGTCCTATTTATTATGATGTCTTTCATTGCCCTGAATGACTGGTCACGCCTTTAATTTCGTCCAATAAATTTCTTCCTAGCCCTTCGCCTTTTTTCCTACATTCTTTCTTCTTTTGCCTCTCTCATCTGCCGCAAACTATAAGACCGGATGCTGTTTTACGATCTCCTTCCTCTCCGTTTCCTCTCTCCCTTTCCCTTTTTCGATTCAATGTTTCCATTTAGCACCACACAAACCAAAACGTCTCTGTCCTTTGGTCGATATACTCGGAAGGTTCAAAGCATTTTGACACATTCTGTTTATGGAATAACATTTTAAAGGCAGTTCAAAAGTAAAGAGGATTTTCGCAGCTTTAAAGTCAGATGGTCCTAATCAAACAGTTGCGGATTTAAGAGTGAGTGATCGACCTTCCCTTGAAGTATTTTTAGGCCGTAAAATTTGTTTAGGCTATGACGAGAAGTTCTAACTAAAGCTTCTTGATGATGTTTTTAAGCCGTTACTATCCATTCATTGGATTAATCGCGACCTAATTGCTAATGGCAGAAGGTCGAGGAACTAAAAATATTTTTACCTTAGTAACTACAAAAGAGACCGATTGTAAATCGTCTTTTCTCATAGGAAAGTTTCTAGAACCTCCCAAAAAATCAATTTGCCGGCCGTGGCCTCCAATTCTAAGGTCCCCGGTTCGAGTCCCGGCTAGCCAGGATTTTTTTCGGGTTAGGGAATGGTTGTGTTTTGTTGTTGAAGTTATTTCCTGCCACTTTAATTGTTTAAAATGGATGTTTTAGGGGGATTTGGAAAAATAAATAAATTTTGCAGTATTGTAAACAATTATGATCATGAATTGATTCTAAATTTATAATTCAGCGTGAAATTTATATATGTGTATCTCATTTTCATAATAATCTCTGGATTGTGAAGTAATCGGTGTGATTTCCTGAAACGAATTTTGAACGGTATTTATCATTGGCACTGAGTTTGAGTGGTTACAGTTGCCAATGATAAAAAACCGTTCATGAAAATCCCGTATTTCTGGACGAAGGACGTCGAAATTTGATTTCCCACTTTTGTTAGGAATCCAGATTCTCCTTATGCATCGGATATGCGTGAGTTGTATCGCGCATTAATTCCATACTTAATTAGAAGCTCGATCGATCGATTTCGAGAATTTTTCATAACCTCATTCTAGGAGACCCTTCTTGGGACGAGCTTGTTCTCGAAAATTTGCTCCACGAACAATTCCAGTTCATCCCTTTAGCGATCGCATCTCCCTCAAACGTCCTGTTTCCCCTTCACATCACTCTTCTCCTCTATAAACTATTCACGCTACATTCCCTCTTCTCCTCGTTGCTGGATATGACCAAACCATTAAGGACGCCTCGTTGTAAAAAAATAATCCCTAAAAAAGAAGGGAATAAGATGAGGTCTTACCGTAGCAATCCTGTTTTATCGAACTGGGTGAGAGGGAGCGATTTTTTTGGACGGGGCTTAGATAGCGACGCAATGCGCCTCTAAGGATATGATTTTCGTTTTTTTATCCAACAGCGTGTAGTGGGAGCGAAGTCTTAAACATTTAAAGAGGGGACTTGCACAGCGATTGTTTTTATTGAGTATCTCGAGGCGGATAGCGGCATGACTTCATCTACATACACATCTACATCGAAGGCCTGCATGCTGTCTATCTGCAAGTGGATAGGGGTGGAACAAACGCAGATCGACCTATTTCTCCTGCTTATTATCATCGCAGATCCTCCGTGGTATGAATGCGTTTTTAGAAGGGTTTTTCATTGCGTATCTCTTATTTGTTGAATCGGCTGAAGTGTGAGGGAGGTCGAGTAATTCCTATTACCTCTTCCATATACTGACTTTCTCTGAATTAATTTAGGAAACGCAACGTAGCTTCTAATCTGCTTACTTTCAAGGATTAAGAAACCTGCGTCTGGGAGTATTTTGTAAGGGTTGCTATTTTATCAGTATTGTCTAAGAAACGCATTGCGCTGCACCAATTCGATTTCGTGTGCACTCGTAGAGATGATATATTTTCTTCATATCCTAGATCAGGTTTAAATAAGGTGAAGTAGAATCGCTCTCTTACCATTTCATCGTGGCTCTTTATTCCTATGGCAATACTTTAGGTATTTTTACGTCCACCTTCTAAATTTCTCCACCCTATTCCTATTTACACCTACATAATTTTTGTTTTTGTCAATACCATCAATGATAGGTTAGATGGAAGAAGAGACTTTTTAGTCTTTTAAGAGATCTTTAAGTCCTTTAGTTTTTTGCGAGTGATCCTGGCACAATAGTTTCCACCACTTTAAACGGAGAATTTACTTTCATTGAGTTCCAAACGCCCTTTTTTCCGCACCACTTACGTATAGCAGGCAAACCGTTCGATTGAGTAATGTGATCTTCCATATTTTATACATGTAATGCATAGAATAGTTCAAGTTAAAAACTTGCTTTTTACAAACATTCGATACAAGAAATTTGAACTTTATATTCGCAAACAAAAATACGAAATCCCTTTATAAGATATTGAAAACCTATTAATATGACCTGTATCATAAATATTCTGTATACGGTTTATGCCCTGGAAGAATAGTGGTATTTTTCACTTTCACTTCTATCATATGTATATACGCGTAGCAAAAATTTCCGTCTCCTTCCTTATTTGGCGTTAGTTTTACGCTGGCTTCAACGAATATTTCATTCATTTTCACCTCAAGAAACATTTCCGAAGTGTTAAAAATAGCTTCATACAGTTAACTCAAGGCTATAGGCTATCTATTAGGTTTGCTTACTTATCTGAGTAATGATAGACGTGACGGTAGCATTGCAGAAGAGATAAATCACGGTTGCACATCATGAAGCAGTATTCTCGGAAATAGATGACGCGTATAATGCCTACGGTGTTACATTCCGCCTGATTAGACCAATATAAATAACAATACGTGTGATGTAAGTATACGTCGATTTATGAATTCCTGTTCTCGTTCAGAACATTTGTATTTAAGGAAGTTTTCATTGATAAACAAATATTTTCGTGCTAAAACCGTATTTTTTTTATCATGCATTCATAACTGGTATTCCCATCCCTTATAGAAAAAAATAAGTTGATAGTAATTGAACGAATACTTTAAATGTCGATACCAGAGAAAATTTAAAAGCACCTTAACATCACTGAAAGATAATTTTATTATTTCATGTGTTTTTGCATGCCTGAATATACACGCTGGGAATGCAAATACTTCCCCTAAGCTTCCTTTTAACCTTGCACCCCCTTTTTCTTTGAAGGAGTAATCGATTATGGAAATATCTGAACTAATTACAGCTCCTCTTTTAAGTCAAGATCAGAATTTTCGATGAATTCGCAACGGTATTAACCAAATTTCCTTTTTTGATGAGTTCACTTAAAAAGTTTTACCTTGACATTTGGAAAACTCCTATGAATGCATTTGAAATCTGGGTGATTAATATGTACCAGTGGTTAAAATTATGTAGCCGAGTGTGCTTTGATTGGAATGAACATAAGACACCGCTATAAGATTATTTAATACACATTTCTACGGTTCGCCTCAGTTTTTTTAACCAGTATGTTAGCTGAAACTGCATTTGAAATTACGTAACGCAAACGACACACAATAACTTTATTCTTTCGACTGCGAAACTCCGTATAAAGGCGACTTGGCACGAATCTGTTGTCGCAGCATGGGAATAAATTCATAGGATCTAATTTCCTCGTGTGCTATGATGCTTGAGAACCTGGTAAACAGAGTAATCATCTCCATTATCTTGAATGAGCGTACTTTATAAAATTGCAACCCCTTTAAGATTTAAAAAAATCCGATACTTTCCACAAAATGCATATTTATGCATGAAATTGCATACGGCAGAAAGGATGAACGAAGTGCGAATCTACTGAAATGTCTTTTTCTGAAATCTGAAATCCCTTCTGAATATTTAAAAAAAATCCTTACTACTTTGTAGAGTGCAAAAGATTTGCAATGAAAATGAAAACATTTCCTCAATCTGACTTCCGTTGCAATCTATGTTCAAAACATTTTCCTAGCTAGAATATCATTCAAATGGCTGCATTTGCAATTGATGCGGATTTTCTAACATTGAAGGAATCGTAGGAGTCCTCTAGAAAAGATTGTCGTTGCGAGATGTCGTTGCTAGAGAGATGAGAAAAGATACTTACAGATAACTGCAAACACACGTTTCGACGTGAGGCATGGTAATTTTAGACAGCTGCAGCTTATAATGGCTCACATGCGCGTAGAGATCGCATTTCAGTTTAAAATTTTTAGAAAGGAGATCTTTTTCCGTATGTTAATATCATTTTTTTGTGAATTTCTTATAAAAGCTGAATATCGGTGAATCACGTCAGTGCTATTGGTAACAGCTTGATCAATTCAAATTTTGCAGTGATATTATTATCAAATGGCGTACTGCAATAGGTTTAAATTACTCAGATATCATTCGTATCATAAAATACTAATACAACCTTAAATAAAATTGGCATAGAATTAAATGCTTAATCGCAATTCCATTTTATGAACTATAAAATTAACTCTTAGAATTTCCGTTGTGCAATTACAGCTCCGAGTATACCTTTTCATTTTCTTTTTCGATACAAAATAAAGCAAAATGTATGTTTAACTCTTTTTTCTCTGTTTTATTGAAGTAAGTTTTAAAGTTGTTCGATATCTGAGGCTATTTCACAAACATGAGCCCCCAACAGAATCGGGTGGGTGTCACTATAGTTGAAATGAAGTTTTTCTGCACTTATTCATGGACTTTTCCGCTTATGGCTGACTGAAGAAAGAAAAGACAAACTACCTCAATCATCATGCCCAGCACACCTTATTCCTTCTCTAGTTTATTTAGTGTCCGATTAGGGAGGGGTTGCGGTTCTAGCTGGCCATCGTACCGAGTTTTATTTTACAGATAGAGCGAATGTCTGAGAAAGAAGGCTCAATCAGAGATTTAATTTACTTGATAAATTCAGACAGAGTACGTTCATAGACGATGTAGCCGATATTATGCGCCCTCTTTGTTATATAGGCCGTTCTGATACCACGAGAAAGATGAGAGAAATAGATGATAGAACCATTTGATTCAAGAATTTATTTTTTCTGAGAACGATCCGCATAAATAATCGACTTGGAAAGTAGAGTCATGGTGCTTGCACCCCCTGCCACACGCCGAAAGGCGGCTAGCAAGGTAGCTATGTAGATGTAAATGTAGAAGTAGATCTGGCCAGAAAGAATACGGCCCACGCAAAGAAACGTATCGATTCACTATAGTGCAGAAAAAGGGGAATCTTCTTTAACATTATTTACCAATCGTTTTCTTATTTATCCTCCCAGACCGCACGATACGCGTTTCCGTATGGGTTTATAAAAGTAAAAGAGATACGGGGAAGGAGCAAAACTCATGATCACTGCCGAATTTTACGGTCCTCCGTCGATCGTAAAAAGGTAAAAGATCAATTTCTGGGCGGCCATACCATATACCGCTGCGTCATTTTATTTCACTGCTAGGATCTCCGTCTGCGTTGTTTGTCGCATACCTCCGTAAGTGTGTGGGGGGCGCCACACGGGGGAGAGAAACCCTTTTTGTCGAGACAGGGGCGTATAGTACACGCACCTCGCCAGGATTAAGACGTCCGTTCCCTCCGGAGGGTGGGTACGAGACAGGGAGTGCACCCTGAAAAAGACACGAGAATATTATCCTTTTCGTACGGAGATTCGAATCCGAGGATGGAACCGAACCTCCCTCCTGAGAAGAACGGAGGTTATTTAAATATTTAGAGAAATTGGAAGTGGGATCTCCAGCGCGGAAAGGAAACTGTTTACCTTCTGTTTTGGGAATGGATGGATAAAATCAATACTTCCTCAGGAATCTTGACGCAGAATGAAATGTCAGCGGAGGGAAAGGTACTCGATTTGAGCGAATTTCCTTGTTCCTTATTCAATATTCGTTTTATGGGCGGGATGGGAGTTGGCGTTCCTAGTTTGGATTTTGCACTCCTTTTGTCTCCCCTGGGGGGTTGGATTGAATTGTTTTTTTCCCTCCTGTGCAAGTGTTGCTCTAGCTGTTAAATTATCACTTTGAGCCCTTCTTTCCCATCGTGGAAATTGCTTTTTTGGCCTATTATGTCGCAAACGTACGTGGAATAGGATATTGTACGATCGCGTAGGATCTTTCTTTTAAATTGTCGCGCTTTATTGATCATCAGCATGAATAACTCCTTTTTTGGATTCATTTGCCCATTCATTGCAACGTTTTACTTTAGTGGGAGAATACACGTTATATATGGATAAAATTAATTAAAGTTTAAGGGTGTATTTAGGGAATTTTCCTTTGGAACTTCTTGATTTTATAAAACTTTACTTCTAACAAGTTGTCTATGAAATCAGCTCATTACCAACGAGTTGAAAGAACTCATTCTTTTAATCGCTGGTGCATAAACGACGCATGCATTTTATTCCTTTTGAAATTTCTTTAATGGAAACAAGACCCCAGTTATATCCATATTAATAATTATTTACTGACGAACTTATACAACCGTTCCCTAACCAGGAAGATCTGAGAAGCCGGGACACGAACCCGAAACCATTGTGTTGGAGCGCTAGCGCTAACCACTACCATGGCCTGGATTTAAGATAAAGCGAATCTTCCTCATAGAAATATAAATTTTTTCACGTAATTACAAAAACTTAAAAGATGTATTCCACAATGATTAGAATTATACAAATTCAATGAAAATTCAAGGCACTTTCTACACTTCCTCAGAAGGATCTTTGTTGGCGTGTTTTTTCTGTCGCATTAATGATAAGCACGTGGAATTATGCTAAGCATTTTCCGTTTTAATCACGAAAAAAGGACTAAATTCTCAATTCGGAGAAGACTCTCCAGATTTCTACGAATCGATCTGAAGCGCACGGCGCAAAATGCCGAAAAAAAATTCGACATGCTCCTTTCCTACCCGTAAAATCTGGGATTTTCGAAGACGCCAGAACCCTTTAAAGGGGGCGTCCTAAAAACCCTGTACGAGCACCCTCGCGTACATTATCCGAGCCATTTAATCCTTGTTTGTGTCGTTAGCGACCCAACTCAATTTCTCCTCCGCAGAGCCCCGATTGGGCATAAAATTAGCGGCCCATCATCCGATCGCATTTGCCGTAAAGATCGATCGAAGGAAACCGCGAGAAGGGGTCATAATTCCGCGATGACTTATAAAATTCTCTCCGCGCCATAAACATCCGCATTAGACCAATCGACTTTAGGGCCCCTTTCTTCCGCGAATCGCTTCTTCAGGGAGCGTTCCTTTGCCCTAGTGGAGGCCCTATTTGGTTTGCAATAAGGCGGAGGTCGAAAGGGGATGTGGAAATAAAAAAGCCGTGGTAAAAGGAAGGAACTTGGTTGCAGCGTCTCGGTTTTCCTCGATAAAAGGAGGGAGGGGTTGAGTAAGAGGAAAAGATGTAGGGTAAATAAGGTTTTATGGGAGGAGGAGATGGGGGTGAATAGGGTTGGATAGGGAAATAAAGTGGTGAGAGTAGTTTTCTAGGATGTATCGGCGCGCCGTATTTCGGTTGTAGTGCTCGTTACATGGCAAAGCCTTTCTAATAGTTGGGAATTGCTTAATTCGCGATACTATTGCCATTTGTGCTGAAATATCCTGAAAAATTCTTCGCCGTAGCCTGGCATCTTATCTACCATCAAAGATGATTACCTTCAAGCGCTTTTATGCCCGATTTGAGAAATATTTAGAGAATAACTGCGAAAATATTTTGCCGTCTCCAATTTCTATAGGATTTCATGAATTTTGGACCACATTGTTACCTACGAAAATTCCTATGAACTAAGCGAGTAATTATTATTAGTTGCAAAAATTTCGTGCGACTAAATTGAAAGTAACTTGTACGCGAAGGTGTGTTTTTAGGTATGTTTTAGAGTTTGTGTGTTAGTTTGTAGTGGTTGAAGTGTTCCCTGAAATGTATTTGGGTGGGGAAATATAGAGAGCGTCCGTTCCGTTAAACCTCGTTTGTATCGACGGATATCGATATCTACAAATCCAATAACGAAACTCTTATGGCAAAATTCAAATTCCAACTCGATTTTTTTGACAAAATAATACAATTTTCATTTTTTGGCCTAGTTTTAGCAGTGAGAGGGAAAGTTTCTCTTTAAAATGGTGTGTCATTTATATGTTTTGATGGAGTGTGAGGAGAGGAAATCGTTGGTCACTAAAAGTGGCTGCTTAGAAATAATAAACCAGGATGAATGTAAAAATATTTTGACGACTCAGGTGTCTATAGGATTTTATGAATGACCTTAAATTTTGGACCACATTGGTACCCTTTCCAAAAAAAATTCCTATGAACTAAATATGTTAATAGTATATGCTTGGTATGTCATAAAAAGGGTTATTTCTGAGAAAACATATAATAATATATAAACATCTTTTATTGGGGCGAGATACAGACTCTTTTTTTACATTTAACCCTTCGTCACATAACATTTAAAGGAAAAAGATTGCTTGTAAAGTAGTTCAATAAAGAACGCTATTTTGTAGATTTTAATCAAAGAATTTATTCTCTCGTTTGACGATGATTATCGCAGAAATTGAATAATATTTTATATTATTCAAACTCCATTAAATGAAGTATCCTATTTAAACGGGAAATGGTTGTATTATAGAGCCTGGAAACAAAATAAAAGTCTATTTAGCTAAAAATGTATATATTCTAGAATCAATGAGACTGTAAATAGGTCGTATAAATTCGATATTTTGTGAAGGTTGATTTAATATCACAATTGTAACTCCCTCTAGCTATCCGGGTCATCCAGAGAGAAATTGCGCGCAACTGAAAAGTTTACTCATTAAAGCGAATTGCAAAAATGGAAAATTAAACCGAGAGGAATTGGTGATAAGTGGAGTGGAAGGGTTATGCGGAAGGGAAATAATTCGAATCAGGGATAAAATCGAAATATTCCGCCGAAATCAATCGAGGGTTAAGTATTTCAAGAGCAGAAAGTAATACCGAGATTAAAGGAAACTGGGATCCGCGGCATTTTAAAGTATCGGGAGGAAATGACTATGCTCGAGCGAGGATCGCGGGGAAGCTACGCTGAAATTCCAGACACAATCGATTAGCACTTTTCGTGTACACGGAATTCCGCGCGGATAAAAAGATCGAGTGAGTGGGGAAGAGGGATTCAGAAGAGGTTGTCTGCATCTCTACTTACCCTTCTTTCCTTCTCCTTCCTCTCAGACCAACCGCCATAATCTTCCTTGATGGCTTTTGTTCTCTCCCTTTCTCTTTTCACATCTCTTTCTTCTTCGACTTCCCCACCGAAAAATCAGGAAACCTCTGGAAAGAGGATGAATCGGGCCCTCCCCTTTCTTTTCTCCGTCTTGCATTTGTTTGAGGAATGTACGCATTTCTTGAAAACCCCAGCGCGTGCGCGAAAGAGCACTCGACGAATTTATTGTTTTCCGAGAGATTTGGTCCGCGGCCAGAGTGCTTCTCCCATCCACTTAGACCAAACTTTTACGATCCTGTAAAGCTTCTGATTAATTAAAAGATCTTTTAGAACCGTAGTTTATTCTATGTCTAGGGTTCTCAACTGGTGATACCCGTACTGATAATAACTTTCGGTGAAGGATTCAGTGGTAAGTGAATCAAAAGTTAATGATATTTATTTAACGGAGTATGAATATATCAGAAACGCGTTAGGGTAAATTTACTGTGTGAGACCGTACGAATCTAGAAAGGATCTTTTGCAAAATTGTCGCATATCTTTTTCATTTTCTTGCCGGTGTACTTCGGCCAACGTCATGAAGATACCACGTAAATCTTATGACAGAGTGTATTTCTTACGGAAAAATAGCTCGCGCTGTTCGCAATGTTCCATCAGAAATCAATTTTATTCTATACTGAATGCCTTCAAAATAAATTATCGCCAACTTCTTTTTTTCTATGCAAAGTCGCAATAGCTAGTGCCATTCTCCTGTAAGAAATAAGATTAAAGTGGTCTCTTCATAACGTTGGACGAAGTATAACACGTTCTTTGGAAGCAATTGAGAACCACTGCACTTTTTTCTGGAAAAGGAATATGTTTATTACACCTCAATCAGAGGAACATTTTGTGAAACTTTTCTTTTCGATAGGATCAAATACTATTTTAGGCGTCGAATACAAAAAGGTTACAATTTTTGCCTGAATACGAAGTTTTTCGCAGATTCTCAGTAAATAAGTCTTGCCTATTTGTTGTACGAGGGCTTACGAAGAAAGAAAATAATCCTGGCTGCTGAATGATAACTTTAATAATAACAGAGGATTTAAACTCAGTTTCCTCCTTTCGTGTAATCCTTGCCATTAGTAAATTAAGAGTTGAAGCTTAGTTTCCTGTTCCGAATTTGCATCCGCACGCCCACATTTGCGCTAATCTCGCCTCCTTTAATATATTCCTATTCGTGCCATTTGCGATTCATTCGAGAAAAGCATACCTCAATTATCTTCTTCAAAGTCGGCCCAGAGAATATATATCGCAGGGCATTTTTATGGAGACCAGAAACCTTTTGGAGCGAAAGAGTTGAATGCGTTCCGGCGAAGTTTTAATGTGTCTCTATATTGCCCCGTGAGTAGCACGTTTAAACAAATTGGTTATAAATCAGAGTCGTTACGAGCAAGCGCGGAGGATAATAACGCGCCCGAAGCCGATGTCGGCGAAATTCTATTTCACGGTTCAGAACTCATCCTGCAAATTGTTTTGAATTTGGGCTCCGCGGGAGTTTAAACGGAATCCGCTTTCCAGTCCGGAAAGGGCTCAAAATGAGTCGAGATTCCACTTCCTGCAGATCGATATGTTACTCACTTACGTTGAAGGGATGTTACCGAGTCTATGCCCCATGGCGGTTATGCAAACTATGTCACTGGAATATTTTCGGTCACGGCGTGCTGGTAACCGAAAGCAGTTCTTTAAATTGTGGTGGTACGCTGTGCTAATGTAACCGGAATGAGTTGATTTGTATCGGAGATTTGGTGTGCGAGTGAAATTCTTGTAAATATATTGTTTGAAATGAGCCTTTTATAGTGGTATATAGTTAATTTTATTTTTGGTTTTTGAGATTGTGCGAATTTTTAAACTAAGACTCCACCTTCAGCAGTATTATTTGAGTTTCCCACGATGATAGTAACCAGAAATTATTGATTTCCCTGCGGTCATTGCCGTACAGATGTTCTTATTGTTCCTTTAAAACAGGAGATCGGAAATGTCTTTATAGAGAACATCTCTGAATCATTCATTCATCTATTTCGTTGTTGTTTACTTTTCTGTTCTATCGAAACTTCATATTTTCTGGTAGAGTAAATTCTCTTTTTGATTAGTCTCCTTATTTCAAGATAAGCAGGATGTGCGCTAGATCGTAAATTTTCAGTTGAAACTGTTATGACTCTCGGCTCTGTAAACACTTCACCCCAAAGGATACTGAATCATTACAGGGTGAGCAGAGATTCTGCTATTAAAGTTTTCCATTTCTTATGAAATTTTGAATATATGTAATACTGTCTTTATGCTGCTAAGCTTCGGATAGCCAAATGGGCAACCCGTTAAACTTTGATGAAAGTGGTGCCGGGTTCCATTTCCATACGTGAAAATAACTTCAGCTGTCTGAGCTCTTTTAATAATACTTTTACTTTACGCAGCCACATAAATTCTCCTGAAAAAGTCAGGTCAAGATAAGCTTTTCGAAGAATGAATCACATTTTGTTGTTTGAATCCACAAGGCGGTACGAAACAATCCACACTATTAATTCTCATAAGATTTTAGGATCATGATAATATTTATGCGTGTTAAATTGCCGTAAATTAAATTAAATAAATCTTCGCTGGTGCTTACCCGAATGAAAATATTTTTCTCTCATTCTCCAATTTAGTGCCTCGAATATTCCCATCGCTCCTCAATAGTCTTTTAATCCAGCTGTAATCTGTTTGGTTTAACAGAATCCATAAAAGTAAAGACCTAGAAGATCCTGACTCGTCACCTCTTTCTTCCTCCCATAAAACGTTCTATAAAACTCTTTGTTTCGTGGAAGTAAGTTGCCGAGGTTTCCTCACAAATCTTCAAGCTGCGGGGGGACGATATGGAGAGACAAAAGAAGCCCTTTGTCGTGAAGTGGAGACCCCCGAATGTGGAGAGGGATCAAGTCGCAAGAGGGGGAAGACGATTGAAATAGACGACGTGGGAGGGAGTCTTTCTGTCATTAGCGTTTTATTAAGGGGTCGAGCCATCCTCGGAATGATTTATTCCCGGGGGAAGGGTTCCCCAGAGGGTCCCTGAACCCTTTAACACTCCGTGACTTCGGAGGGCTGCACGGATTGTAATCGCCCACACTCATTCCCGTGATGAGCTCACGCTCCGGAGAAAATGCCGCTTTTTCCGACCCGAGTATGAATGAGCGCCAGTGCATGCTGAAAATTCCTGAGCGTGATTATATGACGCCCACCGATTGATGGATGACCTGCTGGATTGCATCTATCACGTTTGACGGCTTCGGATACGGTCAATGGGGCTCGGCCTCGAGGTGTATATCCAAGAGGGTACTTGGGTGTCGCGTTCTATGCGCCGAATCGCTTCGATGATTGATGGCCGCGAGTTTTCCGCAAGGAAAACAAAAGAGTACTTGCGCGTGTGTGCACCGTTGTTCCTCGCTGGCGCTTTTTACGTTTTTTATTTATAGATTCCCTCAGTAGTGGGCCGATTGCCGCTTTTGTTTGATTGCTGATACTATTAAAGGCTGTGGAGTGACTCGAAAGTGATAGTTTCTTTGTTTTTATGTGGTTCTTAAGTTCTTAAAGGGTTTGATGTTGTTCGTTATGGTCATCTGTTTCTAGGTTAATTTACGAGTTCGTCTTGTTTGAGTCAATTTTTGATTTAGGTCTCGTTTATGATGGAGAAAGTGATTTAAGGAGAGTATTCTGTGGTTTAGTTTTCAAAATTAGCCTCAAGCAGATGATATTTTACAATCTGGAATATGGGAGCTCTCACTTCGTGGAACGTTATTCCGAAGATAAAATGATAAAAGTTTTCAAATATTCCAGTTTTAGTAATAAATTAGACATCTCATAGCGTAATATTAAGAGTGATCTGACTTGCCTATCACTTATTTAAAAAAATATTTTGCAATGGATGTGGAATTCTAAAAAAGTTTTATTTTTTACCTTTCAAGTGATATTTTTCTTCGGTTTTTCAATATCATCCATTTTGCTACAACCATCTGCAACGTTGCATAATGGTAATAGTAAAGCAGTCCGAGCTTAAGTAGTATGTTCTTGCGGATTTGGATGAATAGTTTTGCTTAATTTTTCAAATCATAAATTTTGGCCACAAGCTAAATTACTCTCTTCTTACAAGCTAAATTGCCTCATATTAATATAGTAATATTTCAGGGGTGATTTTTGTAATTCAGAAATAATTATTTACCGTTGACCTTATGGTGAATCTTTCGAAAAAGCGGTCTCAGGTTCGATTCCTGACAGGAGCCCATATGAGCGAAGTGACCTTAGCTCGTGTTTGTCGAAGCACTTTCAATAATACTACCACTGAATCTTACGATACTTCTATACTTCCCAAACGGATGTGATTCGCGGTCATTATTCACCATCAATTGCGAAGACGTAATTCGATTCGTCCCTTCTCTTTGGGCGAAAAGCGAGCATTTAATTAAACTAAATAGGGCCGTTTCATCGGAAACGTCAAACGGAAGAAGGTAATTGAATGTGAGGAAAGGGACGGAATTCGTGATCAAAGCCGCGGATTTATCCACTTTGACGTCGAAACGATTCCAATTCACAGATGCAGCAGCCTTGGATGCAGTTTCCTTGCCGTTCTCGACCGTTCTCCCATGCTCCTTACGTATTTGATAGTTGTGGGATCTACCGATACTTTCTTGTAATCGTTACTACTCGAGTAGATACTCGTTAATTTTGAGTAGTTACATAGGTACTCGTTACTCTGCGATGATCCACATTTGATTGTAGGGATCGTTGGATGCACAGTTACTTAGGTGCTTAACCATTACTCGTCCGGATTTCGGTGGTCATCGAGTGTTTAGTCACGTATTCGGTATCCGTATTCGGTAACCTTTATAAATTTAGGGTAAGCTTATCTCTGCATTAACATGTACATCTACATGAAAGTATGGTAGGTCATCAAATGTTTGATTTATTCCTTAAAGATTTTTAATACATAAAGATATACACTTGAGTGTATGTACTCATCTCAACACGTTTAACACAGAATTTTGAGATATAATTTGAAATATTATACATCGAATTTCAATTTGAACAGTCTAACTGTTGACAGTGAACACATAATCTGTTAACGGGATGTAACAAATTAAAGATTCTCAGGCTTCGGTCTCTCTCTCAGCCTTAGGTTCTTGACGTTCTTGAGTCTCACGGATCCGAGAACCGAAAGAAACAGTTTCATCCCTTGAGTAGTTACTCGCGAACAGTTGATGATCGCCAAGCGATTACTCGAGTGAGGATTATTTTCGGGAATGAGCACTCGTTACTTCGGATCCAAGGGGGTAACGAATGTCAAAGTAACAATTCGCCCTTCACTACACAATACAATAAGAAACTTATTAATTGATTCGCGAAATAGAGATTAGGTGACCTCATCTCCCATTCACCCTTTCGTCATGTAATGTAAAATACGTTAAATGAATTTAGATTGTGAAGAAAGCGTAAAATGGCTCAAGAAAGTATGGAGGAAAGTAAGAGGGGATGAAGAGCTGCATGCCTCTAGGCAACAGTAATTTATGTAATTTACGTCGTAAAATCTCGTGTGCCCTGTACACAAAATATCTCTTCAGAGTCTGTTTTAAACCATCTTTCCTTAATATCCCTAAAAGAAATCCTAATGAAATCTGATCTTTCCCTCATTTATAATATAATAAACCCCCAAATATTTCTCCTGATTTAGTTTCATTATTTGGTAATCTTGCTTCACGTGGGGCAACCAGAGTAACTCCACTTCTCAATGTTCCTAAATTTAGATTTTATTATTTGAGAATGAGGAAAGAACCGCCGGAGAGATGCGCCGAAGAAAATCCCGCTGACTAGCCCATTTCAGGAGCAATCTCCGTTTACCGTTAACATAATAGCGAAATAAAAGTACAGCTGATGCACGGTCTTTGTCACCGTGCCCTCGATACGTGGAGATGACGAAACGCGAATCAGTAGGAAGTGAATTTAAGGTCGGCCTTGAGCTGTTTGTTCAACCTGATACATCGGCTCGGCTACAAAGGGAGTCTCGCGATGGAATTCCATCTACTTAAAGTATGCACCCGAGAGGCGCTCTGTCCATTGCCGGCGTCTACAGTGACATGGAAATTGGATGAATAACAAGGGAGATGCTCCATTCCGTAAATGGTTTGAACAGGTGTACCTAGCGAAAGATGTCGTGGAGTTAATATGGAATAGAGGGTTTACTCTGACCCGGAATTAACTCGATTCCCTTCGCGTCTTAGGCGTTGATCGTGTCTTATGATCGTTTAGAAACGGTTTGAATTGTGTGTCGATTGGCTGGAGATGTGTGGAAAAGAGTATCGAAGTCAAGTGTTGGTACTTAGTCTATAACATTACTAGTAAAAGTGTGTGATATACTGTTCATAACAAAAGAAATGCTCCACAAAGGAATTATTCGTCTAAAAGTGCTATTTGAGATAGGATTTAAATTTAACAGCGATTATTTATTTATTTAAACACAGGCGCGTTTCATCGTAATAATAATAATAATAATAATTCTGTCTTTTTTAGGGCGAATTTTGGTCAAGGATGGCCACTCTTACAATTAACCCTTTTTTTTCTTTCTTTTCTATTTTTAATATTTTTTTTCTTGTCTTTGTAAAGACAACGATCACAAACAACCATTCCCTGACCGGAAAAATCCGATTAGCCGGGATACGAACCCGGGACCGTGTGGTTGGAGCGTTAACGCGCTAGCACGCTAAGCACTCCGCCACCACGGCCGGTGAGGTCGTACTAAGGTCTGTCGATAGAACGTCAATAGCACAGAAGAATTATATCACAAAATCTTATGATAACAGCTCGGAGCTCACCGTATAAAAATAATAAACAAACAAGTAGTGCTAAAATAACAAGAAATACATAATATATGAAAAAAATTACTATGCAATTAGTATATCTGACCTAATTTTTCTATAACCGAAATTAGCCCGGTACATTTTACCACTAGAAGGAAAAAAATATAGAGAAAGACAAAAAAACTTCTTTCTGTATAATTTATAAATATAATTGTGGCAATACAACAACAAAGCGAAGAGCTATATAAAGATATGATTTTCTTCATCATTGGGATATATTGATCTCGATCATGAGAATCAAAGATTGCAAGTTATTTTCCCTTCAAATTTGTATTCCTCAAGCGTTGCTGTTTCAAGGAAAAGCGGATCTTTTTGATCTTATAAATGACATTTATTTTCAACCGTAAGAAGAAATGTTGTGAATGCGATGCGAAGAATTAATTGCCGACTCTAGAGGGCCATCGTAGAATAATATATTTTGATGTAATTAGAGAACTCGTATAAAGAACTTCCTGTTAAGTTGTGGTAACACGTTTATATTATTTCTGTCGCGAATTTCATTGGTAGCGTATAGTATTTTTATTTTTTTTATTATTCGATTATTTTGTTACGTGTACATTTTTACTTCTAGGTCATGATAAGGGTATCTATTTTAGCATTTTTTATTTATTACTCTCGATAGGTTGGGATAGATTTCTTTTTTTTGTGGATCATTTTCTGCCGTGGATATTATTTCCTAAGCATGATTTAGGTTTGTAGTATCCACAACTAATTTTTTCTATCCTCTATTAATTTAAATTACCTTTCACTACCATTTAATAATTAGGTCTATTTTACAATAATGATCAATTAAATGGAAGAGGAGACTTAAGTCTCCATTTTCCATTAGAAAAAAAATTTTATTAATTTAATTAAACAAGATCAGATTGACTGCTTCGATGCTCATATAATTGCTAATTTCATTTCCGTTTGAATATTTGGCGAATAGAGCGAGGAACTTTCTTCTTAATAGTGTGATGGTAATAGTGGCCTTTCACATTATGGGCTTATGTTGTTCCTTAATAGGAAGCATATCTAGAACGATTTGTAGTCATATGTCTAATCTCGTCTTGATACGGCAGGTCAAGGTGTAAATAGTTACGTATAATCCATCATTACACAAGAGACAGATCTGAACTTACTTAGTTGCATGACTGTTCCTCCCATTTGTGCAGTTCATCAGTCAAGTTTCCTTTGATCCAAAGGGTTTGCAGGATGTCGCTAATGTATCACATTAAATGTTGAGGTTCTCTGCTTATCCTTGACTTTTTAGAAAATTCCTTGAGATACTTAACTTGAGGTGATTTATAACTTGTATTGTCGCCAGCAGCTCTTAATTGAAATGTATTGCAACACTTTTAAGTCCTTGATTTTTGTCCTCATCTCTAATGATTTGTAATTTAAATGTTGAAATTTCTTACCTCGCCAAAATTTTCAACCTAACGCCCTTTAGAGAAAGATTTTTATATCATCAAACTCACAGGGCGAAAGAGTTGTTTGAAGAAAGTATTACTTTGTCCTCCACTCAGTACTGGTAACAATAGTATTATCCTTTCCGCAAGTGACCTACTTCGTATTTGACTAGATCCCATACATTCGTCGACATATCGTATATAGATTTATTCTTAATACTTGACTCATTGATCTGAAGAGTCAATTCTTCTCCTTCAGTCAGTGGTTCTAACTAAACATTTATTATTCAGAGCAGCAGGTTTTTTTATAACAATCGTTCACTCTGGGTAGAGAACTCCAAAATATTTTAATTATTTGTCATTCCCCATATTGCATAGGTCTTTGATATTTTCCTTTGAACCATCTCCGTTTAAATTGATAAACTACTGCGTTAAAAGCTCTTAGCTAAGACACTGTTATTCGTTGTTGTTAAATTATGTCGCATAAAGGCAGTAGTTTACTCATCTTTGTATTGCTATCAAATCTGTTAGACCGGTGGTCATCTTTGAAAAGTTGCATCCAGATAGCTATTCAGGCTGCTATAAATTCCTACGAGGTTTTAGCGGAAGAAAGCGCAAGTTTCACTCTTGGAATTTCTTAAAGTATAATTTTATATTTATGAATAAATCCGCAATTTCCCACCTCGCCTTCCGCTGGAAAATCGGTCGTAAAAGTCAACGACATTCCACAGGGATACCCACAGGTATACGTACGGGCATATCTCATACGCAATCCCGGTATCTCGCGCTCGCATTCGCGGGACGTCATCATCTCTTTAAGGCATCACAAACGTCGGAAGATGATCCGTAAGAAAGATGCGTACATCTGGAAAAAAAGAAGCTCGTTTTCGCAGCGGAAGGATTCGAAAAAAAGGAAAAAAAACACATCACCGGACCCAGAAGGCTACCTTGAGGCACCATAAAAAACCCCCCCGCTTTCTCTCATTTTCCCTCATTTTTAATGCCCCCGCGTTTATGTCGGGGAAAAGACGCGTGTGGGCGGGGGAGGGGGATCCTAGTAGGCGCCACCACGCACACACACCTGGCGCCCCCGAAGCGGCTGACGGTGGACGGCGACCCTATCGATCTTTCCCGGGGCCCATATCGATTTCAGCAGTCGACCCCGGGAGGAGGCGCGGCGTCGGTGGGGAAGGGCGTACAAGTGAGACGGTTTCACGCTCGTGCGTCGTGGCGGCTTTTTTGGCCTCTCCAACCCCATAGGAAAAAATAAGCGTGGGATCCGCCATCTCGCACACCCAAATGCCGCTCCCCACGTGTCCAGGAAAGAGTGGGGATTTCTACTACACGCACATGGCGCCGTGGTATTCCGGTCACGTGGTGAGGGGAATGATCGGGAAGGAGTTAATTGGGGGGAAGATGGAGAGTCGTGAAAGAGGTGTAATATGCGGTTGTGGGAATAGTTTAACCTTCTGTTCTCCGAGTCCTTTTTCCCTCGAAATCCTTTCCGATTTCCGCGTCTACGCCCTCTTCCCTTCATCTCATTCTTCGCCTTTGTCCCTCTTTTAACCTCTCTTTCCGTCTTATCGATCCTCTTACTTCCCTGCGTTTTGTCGCCCTCGACCTCTATCTCTATTCTTCATCTTTCGCTTCCCCTGCCTCTCTGTTTCTTCACGGATTTGGGTTATTTAGGATGTCTTGCGAATTCCGTGTTGATAATGAGGCAGAAGCGCTCCGGGAGGTTTTGGGGTCGGGAGGAATCTTGTCTAGGAGCGAATTAGGGAAACGTTTCTCGTGTGCTCATTTCAGGTATTTAGAATCATTTTCCGTAATAGGAATAGGATGGGCTAGAAGAGTTAGCAGAGGAGTGCGAACAACAGAAAAATATTAAGAGAATGAGCGATATCGGCTAAGCGAAAAGACTTGGGTGCTAGTAGAAAAGGAAGTTATGAGTGATTGATGGAATGGTTGTTAATTAACAGCATATTTAACTTAATATGAATATTCTCATTGTCCATAAGGCAGCCAAGTTAGGCAATGCTTCTACTTTGACGTTTAAAGTTAGAACTTAGCCTTCATGTTCTTTTCTCAAGAGATGGAACATTTTTCAATCTCGGGTAGCATGTTAAGATGTGTACATATGATATCATGGAGGTGTACAAGTATAAAAATGTTCATAACTTTAAAAAAATTGAGGTCAATTTCTTTCCCATCTTCCTTGGGATGGTCCGTATATTTCATCTATGGCTTAGGAATGAATTTATTCATTAATGTCCGTTGATTTTTATATACGATGCATCTCACGTGTTTTCGCGTCCTCTCATTTTGATTGAAGGTTACCCAATCTCATCGAATTTTTCGTAGCATCAATACACATTCAGTCCCTTTAATCCAACAGCAGTGTATTAATTTTCCATCACATTTTCCCTTCTTAATTTACTCTTTCACCCAATTCTCTTCAATCCCGTATTTATCTCACATATTCATCTGCATCATCTCCTCTGTTTCCCTCCCTACATCGCTCAGCATCTTTCGGCATGTATATATATTCTCCCCATGCACGCCCCCTCTCCCATTCCCGTTTTTCCCTTTTAATGATCGTTCGTTGGGCCGGCCGAACCACTGGTGCGGAGAGATTGATGCGTGAGCGGTCGGCGGGCGTCTTCATCTCCACTCTACGTTACGAGGATGCGTTTATGGGTTCGCTTGCCTCAGACGTCTTCGTCAGTGGGAGATAATGCGATGAGCACCCCAACTTCGACGGTTTTTACTTGTTAACGCAGCCCATGGGCTTTTCAAAGCCTCTTTTACACTATATCCCTGATTTCGGCTCATATTTCGGGAGAGGCGAGCAAATGGGCGGTATGATCTCATTAAAGGCTGTTGAAAATTTTACGGTACTTTCCTTCTTTGTGGAAACAAGGGATGGCCATTATAGCTGGGTATGACTCCTTTTAAAATTTTCGGGTCTCTCTTTGCGAGAGAATAATGGCTCCAAATGTCCCTGACTCTAACAAGGAGTCATGTTAAATTTAATTAATTAATAATAAATATGAGAGAGGACGGTGCCATGAAGATGTTTCATTCGAGAATTAGAAAAGGTGATAAGTTTTTTCGAGAATTGTGGCGAAGTTAGTAAGCGTTGCACAGTTGCTTCAGAACATAGGAAGAGAGTCTGGAAGAAACCAATTTGGTTTAATCCTAGGGTCCATAAATTCAGAGATATTACACTCTCGGAAGATGCTCCGATATTATGCGTTCACCATCACATAAGGTTATCTGATAGCAGGGGAAAATCAGGGAAATGAATTCTAGGACTGGTGGTTTCAAAATTCATTTTTCCAAATTATAATAGGAGGTTATTTCTGACGTTAACAACAATGGTCTCTTCTACTAACGTAGATTTGATGGTCTTCTTCGCCTTTCAATCACTCCATCATATTTCCTTTAAAGCTTTCTTTAGTATGTCGTTTCTAACAATGCCTCTCCTTTACAAAATCCTCGATTTTTAATTATATGCATCGTATTTTCTGTTTCCCATTCTTATGAAAAGTATAGAATTGTGTGAATTCTCTCGTAGGTCATTTAGTCTTCAGTTCATATCGAGCTACATTTATGAGATGATTAAGTGCTTTCTTATTAATGTTTTAATAAATTAATAGTTGATGAAGATTTTGCTGCAAAAGATTGCTAAAAGGTTAAAACTCAAATCAATTTTTCGAGTGGTTTCCAGTTGCTCCAGCACAGTTGCAGGAAAAGTGGAATAAATAAATTTTGTATAACTTACTCGAATGAATTGAGAATCAGTGTGGAATGGTAAAACTGTCGACTTATTTATGTATTAACGTGCGTTTTTTTTGCTAAAATTCGGCTGATAATTATGACGCCCTTTAAATATGTTACGTACTAAATTGTGAATACGTTTAATCGTGTGGTATAACATCAATGTATAACGAGTGATATCAGTTTAGTGGATGTGTGAATGGAAGTGGACCTTTGTTTGCTCAGTGATCCATTTAAAACCTATTAATACTCCCATTAATGATTCTCTCGGCTGTTAAAAATTGAAACCTGAACCTATCGAATTATACGTGAATGTTAATCTTTAATGTCATTTTGGGTATCTTATTTCGAAGATAGCCTAACCTCGATTATCATGATACACTTTAAATCAGATCTTAATTTAAATAGCGAATTTAAGAGAACCGTATTGTTCAAGGAAATGAAATGGAAATTAGAATTTTCTAAACTTTATAAAAATTTATCAAACACTACGTGGAAGGTTAGAATGCTAGAGATTCGACAGACATAACATACTGCTCGCGGGCTACATGCAGATTGCTAGGGTATTAATTGATTAATTTGTGAATTAATTTTTTATTTACAAAATTTGTGATCTTTTAAAATCCTAGAAAAAAGCAGTAGCAATAAAAGTTTCTTGGCGAGATATTTGAAGAGTATCAACATCTACGGGTTAAAATAACGACTCACTGAAAAAATTTAATGTATCACATGACTTATTCATTCGTTTCTTTAATTTTTGAATAAATATTTCGTCCTATATATAACCTTCATTTTCCCAAAATCCTGCATCTGTGATCCGCAATCATATCCAGGCTGCCCTTTTCTAGTTGTAAGTCTTGCAGGCTGCTGTGGAGGATATTCGTAAGCAATATTCCACGATAATTATCAACTTATTCCAAAGAGTGAGATTTCCTACAGAAAAGTTCCTTACTCGTAGAAGGAATTTGTTATAATTGGATCGATGACTCATTTAAACGGTAAAGTCCCGCTTCTTTGCGCAGATTTTTCTCATCCGGCATTTTCATTCCTTTTTCCGCTAAGGATAACATTCGGGCAGCGAGTTATGAAGGATCACATAAGGAAGAGAGAATCCAATCGGATCCCAGACGTTCAATGACGCAGAATCGCTCCGTTGGTTTCTTTCCCTCCAGAGATGCCTTATTATCCAACGAGGTTCCTCACCGCAGAGTTCGGGAAAGCGAAGAATTGGGTTCGGTAGCAAATGGACGTTAAGCAACTACTTTCCCCAACGTATATTCGCATCATAAACACCGACAATAAGGTCGGTGTGCGGCAGAGGATGAAATCACTTGGGATGACGAATTATTAGCCGCTGCTAACTCTCTCGGATTCCTCAAGGGACACTTCGTCGATTCCTGCTACCATTCCCTCTGTTGAAGGAGGGAAAACATTTCTACCTCTAGGAAATATTATTGCGGAATCGTTAACTATTACTGACGTTTATAAAAAATCAATCCCTTTTAAACATTATATATTAAATAGGATCATTATTCTCTATATATTATTTTAAAATATACATTTTTGGTGACCGGGACTTTTCTCCCTTAATACTCCACCAATATCTTTATAGTAAATAAATGACCATTTGAAAGAAAAGTTTTCAGGTTCATGCTAAAAATAGTCAGGCAAATGAAAAATCCACCATTTGTCAATCAAATCGAATTTTTAATCATCGCGTTGCGTCCTGGACGAAAAAATACCCCGGTTGCTATATACGGAATTTTTTTGATTAACTTACAGGTATATAAAACCAAATATATTAACCAGTGTTCGTTTTGGTATACCAAGACGAACACTGATATATATTATGAAGGAGTGTACGTTTAGTTATATTTTAGTGTGTTTTAGTGTTTGTGTATTCGTTTGTAGCGATTAGAGTGTTTGCTGAATTGTAGTTGCGTGGGATAATTGAGTATCAGTGCTCGTCTGCGAAATTTTCGCACGGGGCAACTAGTATATATTATTTCTAAACATCCGTTTTCGGTAACCAGCGCTTTTTTTCTTCGCACTATCGAAACATATTAAATGACGCACCATTTGAAAGAGGAAGTTTCCCGATTCCCGCTAAAAATAAAGAAACAAATGAAAAATGCACCATTTGGCCAAAATATCGAGTTAAAATATAAATTTGAGCATAGAGCTTTGTTACTGGATGTTTAGCTATCTATCGATGTGTATCTAATGGAGGTGTGTCTATTAATACAAACGAGGTATATGAAAACAGGCATTGATACTCCATTTCTCCACCCAAATACATTTCAACAGACGCTCCAATCACTACAAAAACACTAAAATATACCTGAAAAACACATTATGCACATAAATCAATTGCTTTCAATGTAGTTCGGCGAAAATTGCGCACGGGGCAACTAGTCTTCTATTAATTTCACAAATACTGGAGCTGTGATGCAGAATTTAAAGCAAAGGCACGCAACTTAAATCTCACTTTCAGACTCTCAGGCGCGGGGGACCTCAAGACTAAGCGCAGGTACTTTCTTTAAATAAAGCTGAAAATCGTCTCAGAGAAAAGCTTCTTTCAGGACATCATCTCTCGATGTAACTCTAAAGGAGCCACTGCACGACTCAATAAGTCCACCGTATGCTGCATTTCTTTCTTCTGTCTATGTCCTGAAACAATATTGATTATGCGGCTAGTAAATTTTTAGAAAAACTTCTGGAATCTATGAATCCAGGCCGCATGTTGAGGGATGAATGCTCATATAGGTAGCTCTCGTGCTAGAACGCTGATCACGCAAACCTATTTTGTTCTTAATCATTTAGTTATTAGATATCATTGGAGGGAATAGTAAATTTTATATGGTGAAATTTAGATGAATGTATTATTTTATTGAAAAAATGAAAATATCCTATATAATTTTAGATTTCAAAATTAATTCTCACAAATTTATTTGAAATTGTTTAAATTTATGCAAAATCGACAGTTTTTGTGCTACAATTTTGCTCTGGGAGATGAAAGAAAAAGGAAAAAGACAGAGACCTTTCCCAGACCAAGCGAAGAAGGTCTAAAACACCTAAGCTACTTTAAGAAATATAATTTGTGCTGCTCGTATTAACTCTCAAAAGTTTTCTTTCATTAGTAGCACCGAAAATCTTTCTTGAAGCATAAGTAACTCCATGGAACAATTATGTCGAGTAGATTCTTGAAGAAGGAATGTACATTAAATTATACAGAAACTAGATGTCCTTATGGTCCAGTGATGCCGAATAGATGCTGAAAGAAGGGATATAGAGTAAATAATCGGGAAACTATAGTTGATAATGCAATCGAAGAATACAACGAATATATAGCAAAAAGTTTAGACTCTGGAACTGACGTTCGGAAAAGAACCGCCTCACAGAACAAGGAAGTGACCGAGGTTGTAAGATTAGGGGAAATATTTTACATACAGCAAATATAAACGACTTTTGAGAAACTACGACATTTGTAAACATCCATAGCACAACATAGTCTGGAATTTGTTCCTTATTTCCATTGATTCACCTGCTCAACGAGAGAAACATTCCCAACCGTTGCGCTGTCGCGGAAACGCCTTCCCCTCCCGTTTGCCTGCATCACGTCTTCGGAAGTTTTTCACATTAATGCACGGTCGTATCCCTACGTGACTAGCATTTCTCCTTTCCATCACTATAGTTCTACTAATAGTAAGCAGTTCGTAAGTAATTATTCATTTTGTTGATTTGTGTCCTCGTGTCCCAAGACTTAATCCACTTCCCATAGAAATATGTAGTGGATCAATGATCGATTATCGAAATATTCTGGTAAAGAGCATCGTGTTTATGTTATGCTCGTTAAACAATCACTCTATGAGGTAGGGTTAGCTTTCTGTTACACCATTATATTATACAAAATTTCGTCGGAAGGTTAGTTTTTTGTGTAACCGTAAATCGAGGTTTTCTTTGAGATATACTCTCAATAAGTCTGCATTTCGATAAGCCATAAAATTAACAATATGTCTAATTATGAGGTACACGGTTCTCACGCTAATCCACGATTATTGTAAATTTATTAACTTATGCTAATTTACCTCATTTGAGGAAGGGCTAGACGTGATAACCATACCCTAAGGCTCATCCTAGCCTCGGGTTTGTATCCTGATTAGGGTATGGTTGTCTGCGTGGATTATTAAGGGTTATTCTTGAATGAGTAGTTTCTGAACTATCGTCTAAGAAAGATATGCTTATTGTTATTTATTCGACTATATGTATTGATTTTTATGTTACAAATACTATCGTAATGTTAGTGATATAAGGATGTCATGTCTGATTCGCGAAGTTAAGATATTTCCATATATTATTACGGGTTAATTAAATGAGTGGTCTTAACACTTTCGTCCAAGAAAGATATTAATTCAATATTAATTCGACTGTATTTTACAAAAACCACCCTACCCTAACTACCCTACAAAAACTACTTTAACAGTATAAGGATGACATGCCCGATTCGCGAAGTTTGGACGTTTTCCACAATTCTCCCGGATTATGGATCCGCGAAACGAGTCCCGCCGTAAATGGGCTTCTCCCAAGTCGTCCCTTTCCTTCCCATGGTCTTGTTCCCCGTTCTGCATGTCCCCCACGAGACTCCTTTTTTATTGAAAAAGAGGGAGTGGTGGCGAGCGGTGAAGAGGCCGGACGCCGTTGATTGACGCATGAAGTAGCCAAAGGTTTTGTCATCGCCCCTGACGTCACCGCTCTTGACTTGGCCGTACGCGTAGCCGTGTCGCGTGCTCGTCACGACAGGGGAGGTGAGCCAACAAAGAACGGAACCTTTTCCCCACGCGGACAGCTCGAGCGTGCAGACTGGCGCTGAAAACGACTCCGCTTTTCATATTTTCTTTTTTCCGCGTGCATTGCTGGAAAACACGGGACGACCTCATTGTATAAGTGGAGGGCCAACTCCGCCCCTCGAATAGAATTAGCACGATGTAAGGGTTGAAATATGGTGAAAAAGAAGCTGGATAGGGCTGCGCAGTTTCGGAAATTATGAGCGACGGTCAGCCCGATAGACGAAGCTGATTTGCGTTCCAAGTGGTTGAATAGGAATCGAATTTTAATGCGAATACACACTCGGGTATTTTTTTAGGGAGCGATTTTATTTCCCAAGCGAAATCGCACGCGTTCTATCCGAGAGTTAAAAATTGGATTTGGAGGACATTTTGATATAAAAAACATTTCTAGCGGGTGAATAGTGAAGTTGTAGTTCCGTTCCTTCTTGATTGAGTACACTGTTGCTTCTTCTAATGTTTTGAAGGAATATTATCAATGATGGAGATAATAACATCCTAATAAATGTAGTAATAACTCAGGTATAGTTCAGGGCATGGTTATTGTAGCACTGAAATGTTGCTCCTTTTGAACTAGCATAATATATCTGCAATCATATAAAAAAATGTTAATCAATGAAATAGTATTATTTGAGAGCAAGTGCGAATGTTCTCAAGAATTGCTGGAGAGAATTGATATCTTTAAACGGATCATACGGAATTTATAATATTAAGCAAGTTTTTCTCGAAACCTATAGAATTTTCCTACCTACGTCGAAACTGACATTGAATGAATATGCGTAGTGTCGAAAAAAAATTCATGGTTTTTTCTGTGTTATCGATGAGTCTCTGGTCAGATTGAGGCAATAACGTCCTACATAGTTAAGCAACTATTTCTACGAGCAATTATTAATTTATTATTGTAAAAACGTAAAATTTGAAGAATCTTTCAAGTATTGTAAATATTAGAAAGTTCATATTGCACGTCTTTCGTATAATTGTTCAATTGTTGCTTAGAATTCTTCTTTCTTATAAAATTCCACGTCTGATTAGTAATCACCACTAAGATAGGATACCGGATATGTAATTGAAAATTTCAAAAGAATTAATTCAGTTTATAATTGGTACTGATCGTTTAATTAAGTTGATTACCGAATGGTAATGAAGGTAGGTACAAGTCAAAACATGAATATTACGCCGATGAGAATCGTGCTTTGGCATAGGAAACGGCATCGTCATGAAATCATTTTCCGCCGATTGCAATAAATTAGTGTTCACTTTTACATCTCCTTTCGTACAATTACTAGAGTGTGCACTAATGATCTTAACCTTCGAGTGATCAAGGTCTCACCATTTACAAATTACGCGTCATTGTGATCATCCTTTTTTTATCAGTTAACTATGAGTTCAATTAATTTGACCTCGCATCAGAGCCGAGAAATCATTTTGAGGGAGAAAAGACTGCTTCGGAGAGCTTCCGCATGATCATTTCAATGATTCGTTTCGGCATTAATGTGTCATTGCCAGGCGCACAATCATCGAATTACCCGAAGGTCAAAAATAAGCCGACGTATTTATATTTGATACGTGTCAACATTTCAAGTTCTTCTTCCTGATTCTTGAAAGCGAGCGTAGAAAAGAAAAAGAAACCTATTTAAGATCTCTCCATAGGCACCGGATCAACTTTTTCAAGCGAGTCTTTTCCCCTCCGCCAACGCTCCTGCACGGTTAATTGCATTCGAGAGAAAGCACGGTCTGAATCATTTCAACAGCCGAATGCATTCGGGTCGAAGAAACGGCACCTCCGATGAGTTATGCCCTCCGGTTATAATCTCTTTCTCTCCAGGAAAGTGCAACTCAATGGAAAAACGTATCTGCCATTACCCTCCGGTTGTAGTAAGGGATACATTACCGCTGATGATGATTAGTAAACAAGTCTATCTCGCAAGAAACGAGAACATCAGTTGTTCTCTATTACCGCTGTCGTTAAGGTTGGCGGATTTGTTTCCTCGATCATGACCGAAGCGCCTCTACATTTTAAATATTTCATTAAGAGGATTGAAATTGAAGTTTTTTCTTAATAATGAAAAATTAGGAGAAAATGTGGAGAAATGTAGTATTATCAACCACAGAAAGTTAAGCTATATTTATATCAACCGGAAGATGGTCTCTGATAGACAGTATAGCAAGAGTTCATGGTAGTTCTATTAATATTATTACTTTTTTATTAGAGCAACCCTGTAATTAACAAGTAGTAACAAAAATTCGTTGTAATGAATGATCTTATATCTACATATTATTAAATTAATGCACTGTAAACTTTCCCGAAGGTTAGCTTACCTTCACATAAAACTGCATCTATGTTAGAACCGAAATTGCTCTGTTTCTAATAGTATAAATACTAGCTATCTTACTAACGTTAGTGAGGATATGAAGTGAAGAAATGATTCTGACACTTTCATATTCAGTTTCATGAATAATGTTTCGACGTTCTTTATCCTCTATTAAACGTTTATTTTTCTCCTTGACGAAAAACATATATCGTGTATTGACTTCTTATTTTCGATCACTTCCTCAGACAGAGACAGAGACAAATAGAGCCATATATTTCTTCACTTCTTACGGTAGAAATAAGTGTATCTAA
The DNA here is from genome assembly GCA_036926295.1 of Pachydiplax longipennis. NCBI lineage: Eukaryota > Metazoa > Arthropoda > Insecta > Odonata > Libellulidae > Pachydiplax > Pachydiplax longipennis. Next base: position 35,471,230 of record JAVFKF010000009.1, on the reverse strand, counting down.
AATGTTATGTTTCATTCTAATCCTTTGACATTCTACGCATTTAATTTCGAAACCTCAGGAAGAGATTATATAAAAAAAATCAGAATGAAACTTCTTATGAGGCGACTTGTAACATTTCCTCATAAAACTTATCCCGTTTCCAATTTACTTGGGATGGTCCAAGAGCCCTTCATCGCGCCGACAAAAAATTGCCAGTTCTTAGAAAGCCTCGAAACATAACAGTTAAGCAGAAATCCCTCTGCAGAGCAAGAAAGTGGCGGAGAGCGATTCTTTGGGCCATTCAGAAGGTTTTGATAGAAGTGCCAGCAACTGAAAAGCGTGAGTCCCAATCAAGCTGAGGTAGCTTTTTGCAAAATTTAATCAGTCAAATGTAATGTTACATTTTGGAGATCTGGTTTGAGAATTGCAGAGCTATATATTTCGAGTATGAATATCGATTAAATTTATTTTAATTGTTATCAACAGATATTTTCTTAATCGAGTGAATAGCACTATACACTTTATAAATCGTAGGTTCCAGAGTTGGAAATTATAAAGCATATGGGATGCTTTTGTCAATATATCTCCCCCAATATGGGTCAATTAACGAGATGTGAAGTAATTAATATTTCTTCAATCCCTTTCAAGTGCAAAACTTTTTCAATTCAAGCAACATTTGGTTAGTTTCATCGGTTTCTAGATGACAATATTCAGATGTTGTAGAGCAACTTTAAAATCGGATTATTTAAAATGGAATTTAACTAGTTGAAACTTGGTTTTCATTTAAATTGTTTAGGAAGGAGTAAAAGGTCTTTAAATAATTTACATTAAATTATTTAATATTGAAATCTTCATCCAGTGGGAACTAGTAAGATAGACATATTTTAGACATTTTAGAAGAATGCTTAATATTGCATTATTTTTCGAATGCCTTTTGAAAATTTAAGTTCATGATTATCTCTCCACAATTAAAATTATGTGAAATTTCTGTATATTAGGCTTATAATGTAACATAGATCTTATGGAAATGACAAAAGTTGACGGTCGCAATAAAAATTTTGATAGTAATGGATTTTCGATTTTAATCTTCAAGCGATGAATCGATTTATCTAGAGATTATAATAAATTCGTATTATAACGCTAAACGTTATAGTAACGTAGAAAACTCTAAAACATAAAAATATAACATTGGATTCTAAAAATTCTCTTGAATCTCTCTCTAAATATTATTCCAATTTGATAATTGCGGAATTTTGGCCCTTTATATCCCTTAAGAAAACTTAAGGAAGATGGAAAATACACTGGAAAGCATGCGTTAAAAACAATAAAAATAGTGAGAGGGTTTTCCGTTCCATATTGTTCCTCAGGAACAATAGCCTAAATACGAGTCAGGTAGCGCGATTGCCTCATCAGATTTTTTTTCTCCGAAGAAACGGCAAAAACGAGTGGAAGATTAAGTCGAGAATATAGAAAACGTGGGGGAAAGAGAGTAGCGGAGGACGTGGCTCTTTCTTCTACCACTTTATTTCCTTTTGTCACCACCAGGATATTCCAAAGATGCAAAATCGCTGCGAGCAGAAAAGCTAACGACAGAAGACGTTGGAGATGGGGAAGGAAAAGGAACATTTAAACTCGGCGAGAGAAAGAATCGAGATTGGAGAAGGATATAAAATATTTACGGAAAAAGTTGAAAATCGGAGGCGAAGTATGAAAAAAGAGGGGAATTCCAGTAGAAGTAGGCAAGGGGACGGAATTCGGTTCTTTTTTCTTTCCGTCCCTTTTCTTCTTTCTTTTCTTCACTTCCTCGACTCGCTTCCCCGCTCAGAGAATCGCTTTTTTGCTTCACTATTCTCCAAGCCAAACTAATGATGTATATTTTCAGTTCATTGATCTCGTTCTATACTCAATGGAAGCATAATATTAAAATAATCGAAATTCAATTTCATATGAATGTATTCCGAAAGGCTCTCTTTGTCTTTTAGTACAGTATAAGAGGAAAGTATCTCTCATTAACTTTTATCTGTCTTTTTCATGTTGAGGTAATTTGAAAGTTACTGAAGTATGAGTGATTCCGACAATGAGTGGTGGGTTATCCAAAATGGCATAATAATCTGCATCTTGATCACTTCTTTTTGGATGTTACGAACATTTTTATCTATAGGGTCGTTATGTTGCAGTAATGTGGATGTTTTCCGTTTACTGAATTCTGGTCAAGTTAGGAAATCAAATGGAAACTACCTCAATCCCCATCTTCCCAGGTTATTCTAATTCCCTCCATACCCTTTGCTAGCTAATGGTGAAGTGGATCAGGATACCTCTGGTTTTTAGACTGATGACTAAATAGATATTCTGTTTTTGCTGCTGAAATTGACGTATATGATATAAGAACCATATTCCCAATACACGTGTAATTATTAAAGCATATATTGCTTTTCGATGCGATAACCAATCCAAAGCTATAACCAATAACTCATTGGAAAATTAAAGGAGGATAACTGTTTTCCTTTCCATCTTCAATTCCTTTTCTCTAGATGCTACTTGGATTTTAGATGCTACTTGATCTTACTTTGACTTTCTAGTATGATTATCACCGACTGTATCTCTTTGTCATCTAGTTGATAAAACATTTAATACATACATCAAACCAAATTTCTTGTAATCTTGGCGTGAATGAGTTAATTGCATTCCCTCGAGATGAATATGAAACTCAAAATCGAGTGTTTTAAAATGTCTTCAAGATGAAAATGGAGTACCTCTCCTTGAAAAGGTATGATCGATCAAGGATGATGAATGACAGGAATATCTGTGTAATATTAGTTTCGCGTGTTCCAACAAAAAAGTAACGTTTTTGAGCTAAATCTAACGTTCTGTCACTTATCGGGGTTGAGGTTTTTAATAGCTCAACGGGAAACGCTTTAATGCTAACATCTGTAGATTAAGGGGATTCTAAAAACGGAAAATGTGCTTTTCTTATCTTTTCCTTCCACTGAAATCGTTTTCTTTGATACCCACGTCTCCGTTTTAGTGTTTTTTCAGCCTTCTTTATGCTGTCCTTCTAACTCTGTCTCCGCTGTTATTTTCTCTCTCTTCTTTCATTCTTCGTCCTCATTCTCTCCGCTTTTCTTCTCCACTTTAATGCTAAGGTCTCAATTACGTCCGTAGCAAAGTCCTCTGCCTGTCCAACTGTCACATTCTTCCTCTCCCGTCTTACACCCTTCGCTCCCTTTTATTCGATTTTCCACGGAGCCAACCGACTATTGTCTCCCACATTTGAACTTCATCTCATACATTTATCGTTCACGTTATTGTCCCCATGAATTTTCACTTAAGAGAATATGACGGTTCGCACGACGTAACTCATAGTTGAAAACATTTCTTTTAGTCTTCGGTATTTTTCGGTATTATATTCGATGTTTTTATATCGATATCTCGATATATTCGGATTTTTCGATTAAGATACAGTTTTTAGCATATTTTGCTTTTATATTCTTGGCATATTCAATTAATATAATATCTTGAAATGTTATTGTGCTAAAATTCAGCAAGAATGGAAAAATACCGGGGTTTTGGTGGTATAAAACGGAATTCAAAATATTCAATTCCTGAAGCTGTCTTCTAAGTTAAGGAAGAAACTGTCAATATTTTTCGTTTGATTAACCGTTAGAGATATTTACATTAATTTCTTAATTATATTTGGAACATTATCATAGTGCCTCTTAAATTATGCACGGGTAAATAGAGAGGTAAAATATAGACAAATTGTAGCTCGCTATGATTCGCTTTACTTGCTCGTTAGCTATTTCTTTCAAAATTAAGACCACGGAAAATAAATACTCGTACATTAATAAAATTTGCTGCATTTATGCAAATCATATTACGAAAATCTAATGTACATTAAAATATAGAGTATGGTGCAGTTTATTTATAAATACGTCTATAAGATAATCTATATTATATAATAAATATTTATAAATACATCTATAATCTATAAGATACAAAAAAATATTGAAAAATTCTTGCATTGACGATTAGCTGGCATTTGTGAATTAACTGAGCTGTAATGCTCTTCGCGACTCGGAATAGATCTGAACACCTCAAAGGAAAAATACGTATTTGGGTTGTTACTAACAAGTACAGAGAAATCAAGGAATGCGCACGTTGAGAATATCCTAATTTCGTTCAAATTCACAAATAAAAGATTTGTACGCTAACCTCATCTCGCCTTTATCTGCGGTAAAGTCAGAGCTTTAAAAAAGAAAAAAAAGAGAACTATTAAATCACCCATGTGACACGACATCCAATTTAGCGTATCGCGTCATCAAAACCGCAAAATAATAAAAGAATAGGACCCGGAGGGAGAGCGGATTACAACAATGAGTCCGTCACCAAGTCGAAACTTTAAACATCCTCGTAACGAGCGACCCGAGTCGGATGAAAGGAGTAAAAGATTTTAAATAAGTGAGGAAACTGGGATGAATAAGGCGTGAAGAAGGCAGAGCGGAGCTTTTGTCAGAATGAGAAAAGAATGTGTTCTCAGCGAGATAGGAGGGAAAGGGTCTGATGGAGTAGGGAAAGAAAGGGAAAAGAATGCGTTTCCTTAGATTTAAGAGCAGAGAGTACGAGTTCATTAGCAAAAGGGCTGCCTCTTCTCGTATTTCCTTTTTCCATCCGAATCTTGTTGCTGAGAATAATCGAGTCATTTCCTTCTCCGGATCTTTGTCTTCTGGTTAATACCTTTGGAATATCTCGCTTCTGTGAGCGTTAAGTATTCGACGTGCTTTATTAGTATTGAACTGCATGGATCCGTCAAATATTACGGCAATTTTTCTTTGCCATTGCACTGCTGTATCGTAAACATATAATAAATTATCTCTACCGTGTTCTTTTAGAGATATTTTTCCGAGACATCCTGGATGTTATATGCCAGTCTGATTGTATGTAATTTTATTAATTTTTGTATGATGATGTAATTTAACTTAGGAACAACCAATGATCTTAGCTGAATAAATAATTTTTCACTATTATTATTATAAAAATATTCCGCGGCGGTGAATCTACGACAGTTGGTGACGTCAATTTCCGCTACAACTCGTACAGTATTACGAATTTCTAACTATACAATTACAGACATAGCTATTTAAAAAACCTAGTACAACACTGACAGTATTTACCAAGCCACACTAATTTACATCTTAAACTTCTAACGTGTACAAAATACAATAAAACATAAATCTAAAAACCCCATAAACACTATGTAGCTCTCAATTAATAAAATATGAGAGTTAAGGTTATAAATTATAGGAGTGAAGTTGTTTAAAAGAATTTAAATTACTATTCTTAATCCTACTGAGCTAGGTTTTCTATCGTTTCATCAATTTCTTTTCTTTAGTGGTAGTAATTATAATAATTAATAGGCTCTTAATTATTTTTTGTTACCTTTTGTTTACAATGATATGTGACTTTGTAGATGAAGGTACAGTGGTGAGTTTTTGAATGGTTTTGCGCCAAAGAAAAGAGTCCGTAAAATACTCTCACTCGCAAAGTAGATATTTTTGCCTCAAGAGTAAACTTCAAATGAATTTGAGAGAGTAGCTTAAATCTTCAAACCTGGTGTTCAGATCAAATAAGGGTTTTCGTGAATCTTTGCAGAGTATATAATAACTTCATTTGTAAAGACTCAAAACTTAATGTATATAAGTTCGTTGTTCGAAGAAAGAGATACAAAACTACAATTTACTGCGTGAATTTTATTTGAGTATTCTATCTTGGAGACTTGATTTATTCGCATTAGCAAAAGATTATGTTGCATAATGAGTACAATCAGTTATGATAGTGTATGTGTATATTTATATGTACTTATTTATATACTTTGGGGGACAGGAACAGCATGAATCCACCTTTAACAAAATCCTGATCTAAACGAATAATTTTTCGTATATGAGAAGAGGGTCACCTTAAATCAAACGCGATTTAGCGCTACACTTCCAAAATCAAATTATTCGCATTTTAAACATTTACGCGAAAGAGTAATCAATCTCTCCTCATTGATGGAGGAATCTCTTGGTTCTTTTTGTGAAACACCTGCGGTAGCCTTGTGACCCACATCACATGCGCTACCAATGAGACTCGCTCTGAATTTTCAACGGTCGAGCTCGCTTGATTGGCGTCGGTTGCCAAGCAGTTGTCATAATAAAAAAAGATAAATTGCCGCGCTCCGCGGGATGACGAATGGAATCTTCATGGCTGGCGTAGTTGGGGTATAGAGCGTCACGCATGGGGAATGCGTATGTTTTTCGCCAATGCTGTTTGCCGATCAATTCAACTCATACATTCAAGGATCGTTATGTTTGAAAGGGTATCCGCAGCTTCATATATCGCCAGCTCACTTTATTTGCCGATTTTGCCAATGAGACTGTTTCGATCTTTTTAACTCGGGCTCTATTCCTCGTAGTGAAATTTTTCGATAAAATGAGTTTCGTTAAATAACTGATCTGATAAACGAAAAAGAGTGTCATTGAGGCGTGTGAAAAGACGATCCGTCCTTCATTGTCATTTAAAAGGATTTGTGTGGAGGTTTATTAAAAACCTGCCCATCTTGTCAGCGCGTACAGAGAAGTAATTTTACTCATCACCTCGTATTTTTAAGTATTCTGTATCAATTGAAGCATATAAAGATTGATAGCTATTTGAGTCAGAACCTGAGATTGTTCAAAGATATTAGTAGATTGACAGCATAAAAAAGGATTACCAAAGAAATGCGTTATAACGGATATGTCGGTTATAATAATATGGACATATAATGCATATAGTAGATAAATATTGCTATAATTTCTAAATGTATTTCTGAACAGGTGTAAAATAATGGTGATCTCCCTAATAAGAAAACAACCATTAGTTAATATTGACAAATAATTGACTTGCTAGAAAGTTGACTATGCGAATTAAAAAAAAAACAATTTAACTCGTATTAGTAACAGCTGATCAATATGAGTTTATTTACATTTAAACCCCGCAAACCGCGACTGGCTCATGGGAGGGGTGCAAAACACAGAAAACCCTATCTACCCTTGACTGCTTTCGGCTTCTCTAATACTTCACGCAGAAAATGACCAGAAATAACTCAAAGGAATAAGTTCTTAGGAATCCCTGTATTTCGACGTTAGATTGGGAAAATAGAATCTCGTTTCTAGTTTTAGCTTCCAATATTACTTAAAGCTAAGAAAAATCTTCCACCCAAAACAGTTATCTTTTATTTTTAATATTGAGGAAGCAGTAATACCTTTTCCAATTCTTTTAATATGCCCGAAGAGTCAGTTTATGTACAGTATGCGCAGAGAAATTATTTCCGTATTTCGCGTAGCCTCTTTTTCTACAGTATCTCCCCGACTAGATAAAAAATGAACGCATCCCCACTTGCAGAGAATAGAAAATGTTCAGTGCGGCTTATTACCGCTCTTTTGTTTTTGAGTCTGTTGAAAAACCTCACTTCTCGACATCCGGAGCAGGAAGCGGAAGGGGAAGAGCTGCTTAATGGATGGAAAGGGAGAATGATGCAGCAAGAGGAAAAAAAAGATTCAATGAAAGGGTGTTTAGGAAAAGAATATGAATAATAGATTGCTCCTTCCTAACATCCGAATTGCATCGGGCCGAACGACGTTGTCGGGCGGTTGGCATTCGCAAAATGTTGGCACTTTCAGCGATGATGACTGGGTACATTTATCTGTACACAGCAATAAATGTGTTCTTATGCCTCAATTAATCCTCCTTACATAATCTACTTTTTAATATGTTTAAGAAAAAATGAAAATTTAAGATTCTTCGAAATCTCGATTCTTTCGCACGATGATGAATTTAATGACATATGGGCCTTTTTTAGGTAATAAAATAACGAATTAGTTGACATCATATTGACAGATATTCTGCAAAACTTAATTTCAAAATCATCAAAAATTAATGGTCATCGAAATGAATTTTTACAAACCTCTTTTCGAAATAATTATTCCAATATTGCATCGCGTAGCTTTTACCAATCTCATGATCGTTTAACGAGTATTAGCGGACTATTTTGTGTTCAGCTATCACAATTGAATATGTATTCTTAAGTACATTGTTCATTCTTTCTGTGAGCCAAAAAGTAGTCATCCGACGCCAATTTGGGCACGTGTAGCGTAGTGTTGTTGCCAACACTGTTTTATATGCCTGGCAAGGCGGGACAATAACTGATATACTGCCATTCGGATGCCGACAGGTACGAGCGTGATATTCACTGACGGGTTCATTAATTTAAATGATTACCTCATCTCCCTTCACATTCGAAGGAACAAATTATCCACAGCATCTCCCAGCGAAGAATGTGTGTTACTTTGTCCTATCGTGTTTATAATTTCTCCGTACTATGGCTAGTATTCTGCTGTTGGGACGCAATCTTCAATGTGTCATTTGTATTACGCATTGCCACCTCCATTATTGACATCTAATATTTATTTAAATATTGGTAAATTGGGAAATTAAACCTGCTTATTTTAGAAACAGTTTCTGAAATTTTATATGGTGAAATAGGATGTAGGCGTGTTTACAATTCCTTGAAATAATTGTCATGAATGTAAATTTGAAAAGATAAGAAAAGTCGAATGTGACTGGAATTCAAATTCGGATCTTTTATTAGCCGTGCTGATGGTTTGCTCTTAAACTTCCCCCTTCTCCAGTGAACGTTGAATTGCTCCCAGATTTTTATAATGTTTATTCATATAAATGAACAATTAGTAACATATGACGTTCACCGTAGCCTTCGGGTCTGATAACTATCATATCTTCGGTACTATCTTAGTAGTAAATGTCTGGTAATAAGCTTCTCCCTGTACATTTTCTTCATGTGTTACCTTTTTATTTTTTTACTGTTTTATTTTCACGGGTTAAATGCGAGTGTTTTCCCACAACGTGGATATCCACTACTATCATATTCAGTAATAGGTAGAGGGATTTACTTGAAGACATTCTTTATGAGTACGATTTGTATTTTTTGTCTTCTGACAACATTTCTCTCGTATTAATACATCCGGAAGAGGTGTTGGTTTGGATATGCATGTTGCCTATCTTCTAATATCCGATTCAGTAATAGGTAGAGGGATTTACTTTAAAACATGCTTTATGAAGTACGGTTTTTATTGTTCTTTGACAACATTTCTCTCGTATTAATACCCGAAAGAGGTGTCGGTTTTAAGATGCATGTTGCCTATCTTCTACTATTATATTCAGTAATAGGTAGTGGAATTTACTCTAAAACGTTCTATATGAACTACGATTTGTTATTTTGTCCTTTGACAACATTTCTCTCGTATCCGATAGAGGTGTCGGTTTTGAGATGCGCGTCGCCAGATCATCCCGTACGGGTAAATATTCGGAGCTAAAAGTCGAGATTTAATGGAGAATCCCGAAATGGAGTCCTTTTGTTGGAGCATATGTGTGAGCGTAGGAAGGTCAAAGGAAAGTGGAGGTGAAAGGACGGTTCTCTCACCGCGAGAAAGATGGGGCTGCGATATGAAGAGAAAGGGTCACGGGAAAGGGGAGAGGAAGTCGCCCAAGAACGAGGAAATATTGCAAATGGAAGATGAGACAGAGATGGAGTGCGAGGGGAACAGAAGCTGAGGTCATATCGGCGACGTGGGCTGAGACACGCAGACGTACCACTTTATCCGAGAGACATTGATTCACCAAAGGTCCAGGTCACACATTACGAAACTCCTCATAATAGTCTGCCGTTAAGAGAGGAGAGGTATCCAATACTAAGGCGGGGTCTTGATTATTTGCTTCGAGAGGATGATTTTGCTGTTTTTGGTGGAGGATGTATTTAAATATACCTTGAAACAGTGATTTCCAACTGTGCCGCGATGCAGCTGGGAGTAACATAGCACATTAACGCTACTAATTTAGTATGATATAAGGATATCTGTATATCAGTGTATAGTGATATTAGTTCGTTTATTTGTTATTACTAATACATTAAAATAAATATAGTGAAACTTCTTTAAGATTCTATCTCGCTTAATAAGAGGTTTTCTCTCCGTTCCGATCCCTTATATGCTAAACACATGGTAAACATACCGCTTAAGACGCTCTGCTATCCGCTTATAACGCGGATTTATCCCGTCCCCAGATGCTCTGCAATCTGTTATATCCAATCATCAGTCTCAGTCGATTGACCTACAAGTGTTCACATAATTGCTCTCTTATTGTTTATTCGGTAAAAATTTCTTTATTGTCTAGAAGGAAAATGACTTGACTTAAGTAACAAAGGAAGACGCTATCTTTGTCCAAATAGCAGACCATTCTTAAAAATCATCGCGAGAAAACATCCAATATCACGCAACAATAATTTGCCGACTCTAGATATCTACAGCTGTGGCAAGTAAAGCAAGCTAAAGAAGATTCCTTTTCGTTTTTAAGGTGTGAAGTGCTTATTTAAAAATTAAAGAGACAATAGATCTATTTAGTTTTCTAATACGAAATAAATCAAAATTTTCGATATTACAGATAAAACTTTAACCCGCTGATAGCGCGGTTTTCACTCAAATTCCTGGAATCGACAGTATGATGATAATTATCAGTTCTGAACGTAATGTACGTGTTAATATAGTTCAAATCTTGCATTGTGCTTGATATTTATTTTTGGGAATTACTTGTCCCTGAATGGGAATTTTATTTAAATACCTAAGCATTTTACTCCCACGTTTTCTTCCTTCACATGCTCTTGGTACGATGCGTAACACCACCGATTTACTTATTTTTTTCTTATTTTGCATATGCATGTTGGTTTGTCTGGAAACTAAAGAAATCATAATGCTTATATATGATTTCTAAACATCGATTTTCGGTCACCAGAACTTTTCTTCCTTCACACTCCATCGAAGCATAAAAATGATATACCAATTTAAAGAGAAAATCTCCCGCTTCCTGGTAAAAATAGACCTACAAAAGAAAAATGCACCATTTGGTCAAAAACTCTAGCTAAGATTTGAATTTTCCCATAGAGTTTCGTTTCTGGATGTGTACATATCGATATCCATGGATACAAACGAGGTATATCGAAACAGACACTGATACAGAATATGAAGGCGTGTTTTCTAGATAAGTTTTAGTGTGTTTGAGAAGGGGAAATAGAGCATCAGTGTCCTGCGACATATTTGCACGTGGCGACTAGTTTACCTTAATTCGCAAATTCCGATGATGTCCAAACTGCAACGACGCCGATCAATTACGATAGTGCCGAAGGATGACGTAACACACATCAATCACACCAACTAAATAAACAATTTAAGAATGAAAAATAGGAGGAGGAAGAAGAAATGAAGTTGGGAGGGAGATGTTGAGGGAGAGGAGATCGGAATGGAATCGCAAGATTATTATTTTCCGGCCAAAAGTTGAGGACGCCATCTCGTTCTTTTCCCAGGGCGATTTCCTGCAACCCCAGACATTCAAGCTGTTATCACAACGGCCTTTAACTCCCTCTTCCGCACTCTCTTTCCTCTTAGAATAGAAGGCAAGAAATGAGGGGCTGTCAAATAAAAAATTCTGGATGTGGAAGAAGATGTAAGGGTCCTCTTTTTACCCTTAAGACGTCGGACAGATAAAAAGGGAATAATATGGAAAGTTGCCGCTCCGAGATGGCATTTGAAGGGTGAGGATATTACGGTGGAGAAGATTTCAATTCCGAGCCCAATGGCTTTCGTCGTTCCGCTAGATTTGGCCGGATTTTACGAATCGAGAACGTTTTCGCTGCGGAAGACGTCATCAGGAGCTTCGAAAACGATTTGGGTAGTTTTGCGGAATTTTGACGGATGAATTTGGAGCACTCGTGGAAGAGGCGAAAGTGACGGTTGCGCAGTGCAACTTGTTTGCGAGGCGGTCTGCATTTTTAGTTCGCTTTCTTGAACATTCGGAGGTGGAGATATTGGATTGAGGTCTGATCGTATCTCGAACGTCCCAGGAGACGTTCTATCGCCACATTCTGGAACGTGATTATGGGTTCTTTTTTATTTTATTGCATGGTGAAGTGCATTGCTCTTAGCGTCAGAATTTTTTTGTTACGATACGTATGATGTACTGAAATTTGGGAAGTAAATTAGACATCGTGCCATCATGTTGTCGTTCTCAAAATTTGTTAGTTTAGCCATAAATGTAATTGAAACAAAATAAGAAAACGTTAGTTATTCGCCTCGCCATTTTGAACTTATATATGTCAGCGATTAGAGTCAGTAGTTCAAATTTGATATTGATTTATTTATATATTATAAATTTGATAAATTAGTGATTTATTCATCTGGCAATCAGGATGCAGTAAAAATCTTAACGTCGTTGTTTTCTGAAGTATTGCCCAACATGAACAGAAAATTTTGTATTTAATAGCTATTTGTGTGAATTGAGTCCATTCCTTACGAATTTTTATTTTCAAGCTTTTCTTAAGTTCATACATCGATTCATACTAAGTAAAATTTTGAGTTGTTGACTTGAATTGAGTTTAATTTTTATTACAGAAAGTTGTATTTTATGATGACTTATGCGTAAGTCATTGAAATAATTATGAAATGATTTGTTGAATTATCCTTATTTTCCCGAAAACAACTTCAATTGTGTTTTGAATAGCTTTCAACTCTGTTAATATTCATATTTTTAATCATGTAACTAAGATTTGCGCACTAATATGTGCTTTTTTGGCGTAAATGATCTGCAAATTACATGCGAAAATATTGACCGTTTGTTCGAGAGAATATAGCGTAATTGAATGTAATCTCATTTGCTCACGTATTTAATGAAATTTCAAGTATGACCCTCCGAAATCATTCTGCAAAGCATTATATAAAAAATTAGTAAATAATTTTAAAAAACAAATTGAATGTTTTCTAAATTCTTCTCTATATATGAAACTTTAAATTTTGATAAAACGCCAAAATATTAAGGTAGCTAACAATCTTTTTTCTTAGCTCTATATTTAGCCGTTACTGCTAATTCAGGATCATCCAAGGAAATTTTTAGAGCCTATTTTTAAAGAATGTAGGAGGAGAATGCGTCGTATTTTCGTTTTTGGACCCTGCTTTTCCATTACTCAGTTAAAGAGGTCTTAAAGAAAAGGGGTTAATGCTATGTTGACGCTTTATATCGAACTCCTGCTTTCTCACTGGACAAGATAATTGTTATAAAAGAAGCCGTAACACTTGGGATTGCCACGGCATAGAAAAAAAGGCCACTAAACGGGTGAGAATGGCGGAGTTTAAAGATAAAACAAATAAAAAAAGAGTGTAGTTCCCCTTAAAGCCATTGTCGCGATAAAACAGAAGAAATGCGGCGTTCTATTCTAGAGTAGGCAAAGCCACGTAATAGTTACGTCATGCGTTTCTTAAATTTCTTATTTTTATTCTGCTTTAGAGAACAACGTGGTGAGATGTTTGTGAGAGCGATAAAGTAGGAAGATTTTCAGAGGAGAAACTGTCTTATGAGAGTGTGGTGAAAGGATTTAAGGATGAGTAAATTGGGAACGAAATAGAAAGCCAATTAAGTGAAGTATTCTTTATTTCCTGTCTGGTGATGGTACATTGAAACCCATGTATTGTTTTACTATTCTGTAAAATGAAACGTATCACTCATTTTATCGACACATAGTGAACTTAAAGTCTCTCAGAAATTGATTCGTTCGCTTTTGTTGTTCCCACGAAAAATATTTAAGAATATTAGTGAAGTAACATGTAATTAGAAAGGAAACGGAATATGGGTGGTTATAAGAATAGTATTTTATCTTATAAAACGTATGTGCAGTAAAAATTTAATATTTAAAATACGATTTTAATCTCGAAAGATTAAAGTTTGGTGGATAATTATTTAATTTTATTTATTTTATATTTTATATATTATTATTTTTTGTCAACACTTTCAAGTTGAATACTGATTCAGTTAGCGACTGCTAATATGTTAAGCATTATAATGCAGTCATAACACTAAAAAATTCACAGTTCCAAAAAGATACACAATTATAAAATAAACATAAACTTGGTCAAGGGAAAAACATTTTCCGCCTGGTAACCCCTTTATAACCTCCCGTAGGCAATTCGTCATACAATGTCTCAATTACAAATTTATCCACGAGCGAACTGATATTTAGAAGCACCTGCATAATTGCGTACTTGAGCCGCGAATTTTTTTCCCCAGTTTCAGTCCCTCCTGGATTAGAATAGGTTGACAGAGAGGTAGGACGAACGCAGTCCGCTAATCGGGACACTCCGAAAAATAAAAAGCACATCATAGCGCGATACGAACGAGGCTTCTTTCGTCCCTCTGGAGAGAGAGTTCCTTTTTTATCAGATAGCCGCTTCACATCCCTTTCTCACTCCGTTCCCATTATCTCCCTTTCTCTCCTGCGATTCCATTCAACCGCCGCGGAAAAGTCCTCCCCACGGATGCGAATTTCCATCTGTGAAAGGGAAAATGCACCCTTGCTGGCTTATGACCGCTTGTCCGGGCGCCTGCTGCAGTCGGATCGGCCAGCGAATGCTTTTCTCCCCGAAGCACCTCGTCCGTCGATCGGGATGCCTGCCATTCTGTCCTCCTCTGACGTAGATATTCGGGAACGTAGCCGGAGTCTCTAACGTTATGTAGCCACTTAATACGTCGCCATTTCGCGCTCACTTAATGCAGCGTGGTTTTATGCCGCTTTTAGTCGCAATTTTTTTCTCTCCGGAAAATAGAACTGTTCCTCCCCTCTCCGCAGCTCTTGTTTTCGTTGTTATGGGGAACGGAGTGCGGCGTAAATGCGAAAATCTCCGTGGATGAGATAAGGGTTTCGAGGTTTCGAGATTAAGAGTTTGGAGAAGTGGATATATTTGGTTTTTTTTAAGCGATTTCGGATGCGGATGCGTGGAAACTTGCAGGGAGTCGCTGATGTCACAGGTTATGGAAATAGTATAGTGAAGCAATCACTACGATTTAAATATCTCAAGTAGAATTGATTTATTCCTGTGCCACCCTCTTAGATTTTAATTGAAGAAGAGAAACATAAACATAATCCTAACGTACCTAGGCATGTTATTATGGCATGATCTCTTGTTCCTAGCCATTATCTCTTAAAATTAGCTATAATTAAAAAAATAATCACATGAAAAGATCAAATTATCATAAATATAATATAATAATATTCGATTAAATGCCCTCAGAATCTTACTACCGTACGTATGTTTTTTGGCTTAGTTTTAAATTTTTTTTTTTGATACTGAAGCCGGTTAGAAACTTAAATTAATAAAATAGAAAATAATAATTAATAAATAGAAAATAGAAAATAAATAGAAAATTAATAAAATAGAAAATAAAAGCTAATAAATAGAAAAAACGCTTTGAAAGAAAATAAGTTTTTATGACAATTTTTGCATTAATTACTTCGTATTTTTGGCGGATAATAATTCTTAGGGATACATGTGGAATTACCAGAAGATTTGTCGGTTTTCTGTGGAGATAACTAAGCGTTTTCATTCCACTGCATACATGTATGCACAAAGAAGCTATTTTCATGTTCTTTGGTATGATAACTAATATATATGAAAGAAGGTGAAAATTAATTTTTTTTCGTATTCATAGGAAAATGTACGTTGAAAAAAGTAATGCAGATGGAATTTTCAATATTATATTATGTTTTAGAATAAAGGTAATGTTCGTCTTTATTGCCTAAAGTAAAACCAGCATATTTATTTGATAATCAAAACGTTGGTTAATTAAGTGAAAACAGCAACATTGGCCGAAATTTCCGTATTGCGGTCTCAATTCATGCTTGAAAAGTGCGATAAAGAATCAAGAAATATAAATACTTGCTTTGATGTCGTTCGAATTTAAAGCTCGATTAGTTAACACATCGTATTCTCTTTATGAGGCTGCTCATTTTCAATTAAACGAATGAGCAAGCCGTGTCGCTGTTTGCTCAAGAGACAGTTGCTAAACCGGATGTCAATAACGACCACAAACCGCGTCCTCAGTAGTAATTCGGTCTTTCAAGAGCGTCTCTCACATAAATACCGCAAAGTACTTAGGCGCTGAATTACGTGTTTAATTTACCAGCTGCTTCAGTTGGTGTTTTCCCCATATACTACGGAAAACGTTGACTTTTTCACCGAGTGTAGTGTGTTGGCCAAAATAAACCGTTTCTTCTTTTTTCACACTGGATGCAATATGTGTACATTAAAGCGCTTGTACTCGATTATTAACGGTTGTATCCGTATCACATAGAAGGTGCAGCAGGATCAAACGTTTATTTGTAGAGAATTATGTATTTCTATAGAGCTTGCACCTGCACAAATAAAGGTATGAGAGGAATTAGCGCTTACTATCTTCGTTTTTATTGCTATAAAGTTGTGTATTTTTTGTGATTGAACCTAAGGGAACTCGTTTGCTATTTATGCTTATTTGATCGGTTTCTTTGGCAACTTGTCCCATCTCAGAACTTCATTTGAATCGTTCATGATTGATCTCATTTATCAACTTGTATCTATCAATCTGTATCGTGACACTGAAAGACTTTGAGTGACCATTCCATCATAGATGACCACATAAGCGTATGAGCAGACTAACGTGACCGTGAAGAAGACGAGGTCAGATTTTCTCACGAAAGTATATTTCGGTTTCTTTCTCAGCTGGAAGGATTCACACGTGTGTTTTTTATATCCAAATCTTTCTCACCTTCCATTTCATATATAATTTTTACTGGTAGAGCTCTGAATTTTTTGCTAGGCTATATAAATTTCGTACTTTTACTACTTAATAACATGTTACCTTTTCAAGATGTCCAGCATATATTCCTTTGGCGGTGAAGCAAAATATCTATAAGAAAAATAGTTTTTCAACTTATTAAAGTTAGAGCAACTCGTAGGGAGCATAAACTTTTGAACATCTTTTATTATCGTTAGACGAGTGGGAGTTGGCTGAACATTCCTGAATTTTTCTACACGAATAACGACGAATAACTACACGAAACACGACCGACTGTTTTTCAAAGTATATTTAAAATAGAAATTTTCTATAAATTCTCCTTCTACAGTCACCACTTCTAAGCTAAACAGAAGAATCGGGTCCTAATATTGAGAGTAGGTTTTAGTTGAATTATGGTATAAAGCGTTTCTGAGTTTATAAACTCCGATTTCCTTACAAACTTCTCAAGAGGATAATCTCAATTCGTTCTAATTCTAAAACAAAAGAATTTCTTCATGAAATCCTTTTTCCGGTATAAGTGTCTGAAAATGTTTTACATTTAAATGATTGTAATAGCATGAGCTACAGATATTTTTTTACATTCATATTGCTTAATTGTCTCGGGCATGAACAACTTAGGTAAATTTCCTATTCGCTGTACATTGAAGGCTAAAACCGAGGTAGTTGTCATCCATCCGCAAATCCTCACTCAGTTCTTACATATTTGGGCTTATAGGTTTATGAAATTCTCATTAGAGCAAATCTTAGTTCTCTCCGGGGAAATTTTTAGGGGATTTTCAGGAGATGCAATATGCACAGCGAAAAAAGCGTCAAGTTATTCGTAGAGGAAGCCTCGAAACAGAGGTATTTCCTGCGGAAAAAATCCGACTTAATGTTTTCGAGCCTGACCTTATTTGAGCGCTGCGGAACACTAAATCCCGTCGAATTTACTGCGTACACTGCTCTGAATACATTTTTAAAACCGTGAGCGCACTTGCACATCTGCGCGCAAATAGAAAGATTTTAAGTCGGTTCTTAGTTTTCCCTTTGGGCTTAAGGAAATGTATACTCAGCAAATTATGCACAAGACATTCATGCTCTACTCCGAACTCTCTGTAATAGTCCCGAGAATGACTGTGCGACTGGTTTTGTAATACGAGGTTCTGTTTAGGTGTACCACCAATATATCGGATATGAAATTCTCCAAACAAAAGCTTGAAAAACAATAATTTTATCGGAATCTACAAATGCTCGAGGTCAAATTTGACGTGATTAGTATAATCGGACCTTACGTCGTGGAACGCTATGACTAAATGAAAGAACAAGGACTTCATATTTTCCAGAATTATTTAATGAGAGACCGCCAATTATTAAGATCTTTTAGTATAAACATTGTGGAAATTTTGAAGTCCCTTTTTTATTTCGTCAAATTAGATATCATTAAGTTAAGAGATACTCCTTTTCCTCGAAAACAATGGTCTATATGTATTTTATTTTTAAAGAATTTGTTATTCCTTAAGTAAAAGGAACGGAATGGCAATCATAAGAATCTATTACGTAATGAGAAATTAATGTTATGCAAGACGAAATCTGTCAACCTTAAACACAATTTGACAAAAGTTTTGCTAAGAAAACTCCAAAGCGATTTGAATGCTATTAATCAATCTTCAAATCTTCAATTCCACCTCGATTTAAAAACTTTTATAAGATATCTTTCCCAGGCAGATCATCTCCCCAATTATCTTCCTCCCTGTCTTAGAATTGTACGTAAAGGTTGAAACCAAAGCTCTTAGCATACGATCAAACTTAAAAATTCAATCCGCTGAGATATAACGCTCAATAACGTTTACGTAAAGGAAATTTAAGTACTAGTTCCCCTTGATGAAGAACTTCCTCCTTACTTTCCATTAATATAGTAGTTTCCAGCCGGTGGTGCACCTACCGATGATGGTGCTTGGAAAAAGATAAAGTGGTAGGTGAATAGTAAGTTTATGACATCAGTTTGATTTGAAAATTAATGGATATTGAATTTCGAAATTCCGTATCAGTAAATATCTAAAATATGACCATACGAAGCAGTTTATACTAGAGAGTAGATCATATTATTTAAGTGTATAATATAACCACGGGTTTCAAGGAAGGGGAAGATCTTACACTCAATCTCGCCCAAATGAATATATTTTAATATTATTTTTATTATGATTATGATTTTATTATAAAGTAGAGGTGTGGAGGATTTTTTTAAAAGTATCTCCTCAATCAGTTAAGCATTTAAGCTGTTTTGCAGCTTCTCATTTCTAAATTCAAAGTTAATTTAATTGTGTTTCATTATATGACAAGGCTTTCACTGATCCTATGTAAATCTCCTTTCATTTCTTTGACTTATTCGTATCCTCGCTTGATTTTCGAGCAAAAGACCCTAGAAGTATCCTCTCCGTAATATTAGCCGAATAAATAGACACTCCTTTAGATCTCTTCAACGCAGTAGCTATTTTCACTCCTCATGCGAACGTCCTTTGAAAAAGGCTCCCCTTCTCGCAGACAATTAAATTTTTCATTTCGTTCAAGTCTCCTCAAGTTTTTCGCTCCTCCTTTTCCTCAGCATCCCAAAATAAACACACTCTTCTGACCTCTCTCTCTCTCTTCAAAGTCCCTCCGTCTGCCACCTGTCTGTCCGTCCGTACGCCTCCTTTATCCCGCTCTCACTTTCCGATCGCGCCTTCCTCCGCCTTGTTCCGCCTAATCCTTCAGCGCTTCTCTCCGACTTTTTCTCACAGCCGGTGAATCCTAAACAGGTGACGAGGAGAGGAGGCATTGACCGAAATAGCCTCCCACTCTCTTCCCGTTAACATCCGCTCCGACCACCCCGGATGGAAAAAAAAAGACAATCGACGATCGGAATGCCCACCTCTCTCTGCTCACGAGAGAATGGTGAAGAGACGCAAAGCGATGAGTTGTCCGCGCGGGTTTCCTTCCTCATTTGTTTTCCCCCGCGCTCAATCCCGGGTCTGCTCTGCGGGGATATTTACGCCTTTTTTCTCTCGCTTTCTTTTGCGGTGGGTGTTTTATCGCGGCCTTTTTTTTCCCGGGTGGAATTAGCAGGCTGTTGGGATCCGATTGGGAGATACTCAACGGGAGATAAATGGAGGGATGGTTTGGTTGGAGGTGGGTTTTTATCAGCGGAAGAACATTTTTGTTGTCTCGATCGCTCGTTTTCACTGCGTACTGCGGATTTAGGAGGGAACGTGGGTCCAAGGATGATCTGAAGGATGTCTTATTCGGTTTAACCTTGTAACTTGCCTTGTTTTAGCTTCCTCATTCGTATGATGACGAAAAGAATGATCACTGTGGATGAAGTCTTCACTCGGTGGAATTCCATGACCGTGGAAATAAAATTCACCGTGTAAAATTTAACTCAATTTTATTTTACGACCGGTTTCGAACTGCCTTAGTTCGTCTTCAGGTCAAATTCCTGATGATGGCCATTTCCAGATGATGGACAGTTGTGGATGATGAAACAAATTATATGGTAGTTCGATGCAGGTAGATTAAGTCATCAAGTGGAATTTCACTTGTTGGATTTTATTTTTCCAAGAATAATTGCACCAATCGTACCAATTGTATACCTAGGGCGGGCCTAGGAACTCTCCCAGGAGGAGTTTACCAAGGAAAGAGATTCAAGATTATTTCCTCACGATTTAATCGAATTTATATTGTCATTTAGTCATGATCAGTCTAATACATGAATAGTTATCGCGAATTCACAATTTGATTTTAATTCAAGCTCCTCGTCAGATCCTAGACAAATTGCTAGCACTACTAAGTAACCAATGCAGGGCAATCCGCCAGTGGATCTAACTAATCTGTTGGCTTTCTTTTGCTACGTTTTTTATAAGTTAATTAATTTGTCTCCTGCTGTAGACTTTATATTTCTTGTCATATGTTATACATAATATGATATTTTATATTAAGTACATCATACTTCCTTTAGTTTTTTTTGTAATCTGTCTCTTTAATTTAATCGACGCATGTGCGGAATGACTGCCTTTTAGAGGAGTGGATTAGGGGGGATATTGGGCAATTTTACTCATAAACATCTTTCTAGTTCGATTTCTTAAGTTTAAACCTAAGATTCAGATTTAAAACATCCTTTAAATAAACACAAAAAGCATAAAGTTGGTGGAATTTTACTCTTTGTGGAAAATTTCGAAAAAAGGTTTAACTTCCCGTTTTCAAATGCAGAAAGTAGTTCTATACAATTAATATTTCAGATACGTTAGTCAAGCAGGAATACGATAATCAATATTACATACGTAATTCCTTATGCCTTAATATAAGTTACCAAGATCACGAGTCATTCAGTTAATGCACCAGTAGCATTGAGCTCTTTGTAGTGAAATTGAAATATTCTACGCCTTGTTGAAAATGTATTATGCTCTATCCGCAGTATCGGAAGAGAAACTTCCTCTAGGAGCATAAAGCAACTTTGAAACTTATGCATTCTTCGACTTCCATCATGCAAGAGTATAACATCTCTGACTATAGGAATTGTATGATCTTTATACAGAAAGGTGGAAATTTTCGATTGAATTTGTTAACCTACCATAATTTCCGAACCGAAGGCGTAAGAGGTTAAAGTATTATTCTTAAAAGGAATGACGAATAAAGGAGGGAAGCGAGAAAGATCCACTTTGAGCCTATCAGAGATAGAAATTTATTCCGAACTTGAAATTAGTAGGATTCGGAAGAATTCGAAAATGGAAAGTTTTTAAATTTTTCTCGTTCCAGCCTCTCGAGTCAATGTGGAAGAATCTTTTCCGCTCAAATTGGTCGAATTTGAATGAAGAGGAGGATTTCTTTTATCCACCTCATCAGGCCTTTCGATTTCTCAGTAAGCGTGACTTGAGGTGATAAGAGATATTTTATAAAAGATTTTCTTGGGAGGCACTGTCACTCAAAGCTAATGGATGACTTTTAGGAGTTTCCTCGATTTTAGCGGTTTCCTCGTGAAAGAATGTTAACTCAACCTTTAGAAATCCATATTTGTATTTGTAAAAGGAACAGCAGCCATTAAATTTATGTAGGATATTTCATCTTGAAATTTTAATTCTGTTTTTAGTCGATTCAAAACTTCGCTCTTTTACAAAAATTCCTGAATGTTATAATAACATTTTTCCTTTATTGTGTAGTTGATGCTTAATGTATAACGTAGAGTCATTTACATAATCATAAATGATAGATATTTTCATAAATTACAAGACCGATGAGCAATCCTGTTAATACTGAATGGTTAAGAATCTTTCAGGTAATGGAAGTTGAAATTAGGATTTACATAGAATACATTTATTGGTATGCTATAACCACCTCTGTTACCCTTCTTACAAAAGAAAAGTAATATATTCTATTCATGCTACTCTTTTCACATAAATCAGGATGAATATTTCTTCGTAAATATAATCAATACACAAAATATATCAACTCCCATCTTACGCAGTCTTTTCATCTCGATTTTGTTATAATTTCCAAAGCTTAGTTTTCTATATCCTCGTCGAAGCGTTCAAATCCTGGTCTTCGCATGACATAACTCATTTATTTAGCAGCTCAAGAATATAAATTATCATTTCCGTTTGACCTTTCACGGAACCTCTTCAATTAACGTCAAAATAATTAAGGGGAAACAACATTTTAATTCACCCTTCACATATTACTTTGAATCCGGATTCGCTACCGCAAAAGAAGCTATACTGTTAATTTATAGTGGTGTTGCTTTAAACATCCGGCTTTAATTATAGTCTGAAGGGTTTAATTTTTTTCCTCGCGATGATTCTAATTACGCAAACACGGGGCTAGTGCTCGCCAATTACCCTACTTTTTGTCGTGCGAAATGCGGGAAACGTTGCGCGGTTCTCCTGATTCAGGTTCCCACCGCTTATGGCGTCATTCGCTTTGAAAATTCAACGTAAGGAAGGGAGAGATCGAAAACAATCGCGAGGACTATTAATGTAGACACCGATGTTTCATAAGGTGTCTTCGAAAGCGTTTCCCTTGCTTACTGTTTGAGCTGGTCGATTGTTTGGTGGTTTTTTACTAAAATATTTTTCTTTCTATTCGTTACTGTTAGTATACTCGATAACTCAGCATCATTTTTATACCTTGAATTTAATTCTACTTGTCATTTTAAATTCAGCGCGCATACCTTACATATTGTAGAAATTCAATCATTTTATTACGAAAAAACTCGACTGCTTGTTTCTTGAATTTAAGTTTAGAACTTAAGATTTATATAAACTCAAGATTTATATAATAAACGAGGCATCAATACGGAGAGAAAATTAAATGTTTCTCCTTTACAAGTACGAATCCCTTTTGATGAGAATGAAACATATAAGAGTAAGGAAATAAAATTGGTACTGTTATTGAATCAGAGGTCTCAAGACACCCCTTTAGTCATTTGTAGGTCCAGAATTTAGATAATGAAACTGCCGGAATAGTCCAGAAATCGGTAATTACTAATATCTATGACGTCATTTCATAATATAATACAATAATATGCTATTTATAATGTATATTAGTATTATCCTGCGATCTATGAGTGATATGGAGTCAACTATTATATCTATTATGATTAAAATACAATCATAAATGAAGGAATCGATTTAATATGTTATGGTGCAACATTTTGCATCAATTCGTTTTTACGAGTTTTTATGCACATATCTTGAGTATTTTCGAAATGCATTCGTGTTATTCATAGCCAGAGCATTCAAATCACTCCATGAGAGAGAATCTGATTGGCAGAAATCGGAAAATCCTCTTAGGCAGCCATCAGTCAGAGTGACTTTCATAGGTTTTTAATGACACCATCCTCGTACTTTCGGAGAGATCAGCAAAATGGAATCGACAACTGTCCTCGATACATCGATCCTCCCTTTACGTGCGGAATTTTTATTTTTGGCCGATCTGTTCACCGTTACGGGACGAAAGATGCCCGTGAATTACCTGCCGACGGCGTTAGCAGGGAAGCGAAGCGATTGGGGTCCTGCGGAAAGAGCCTCCCCGAGTTGCGTCATAACGGTTTCGAGCCTCCCTTTCTCTTTTTCCTCCCTCAAAAAACGGATTGTGTGTGAAAAGCGTGAAGTAAGTGTGTGATATTCTCACGATGAGAACGGAGACTTTTCCACGTTCCTTCCCTAAGACTTTTAGCATTTTTACGCAAAAGCAACCGAGTTTGTTTTCTTTGGCCGGTTATGCGGGAAAAACGGAGATGAAGGCGGGTTTGGAAGTATTACTCTCGGAGATATTTCGAGAGATTTTTACGAGATGAGAAGGGAGAGAAAGACGTCTTTCCGAGAAAAGTTTTCGACCTTTTCCCTCAGCGAGAGTTTGAAACTCTTGTTTCGGTTCGTTCTCGGCGATTCGATTGTTTTCCTCGCAAATTTCAACCTCGCGTTGTAATGAAAATTTTATCCGTTGAAATTGAAAGTTTCCATTGTGTGTGCGAGGAGCAAGGTTATGTTTTTATGAAAGGTCGGTGTCGTTTAAAGAAGTTTTTGTATTGTGAATGGATACATGAGTTTGTCTTAATGGATTAATTCAACAGCTGAAGGAAGGATACAGAATAAGAGATTTGGGATTATTTTATATTTTTTCCTTTTTGATAGAATTTCCGGAAATATTTGTTTAATAGTCGTTTTACAGCCGAAGTGATGAATTGAAAATGAATACCTTAAGCTATTCCTTCAATTTGCAAAGTTTCGGCCTCAAAATTTACCCGAACAGCAGTTTCATGAGGAATATTTTTAAGATTCATATATTTACTCATATATTTAAGTTTCATTAATTTACTTTATATATAAGAAATGCTTTTAATGACGATTCATGACGATCACCTTAGCTTCGTTCAATATGAGGAAGTTAAGAAGGTGTAAATGTTACATTTTCTTAACACTAAGTGATTTATTCATTATCTGATTCTATTTAGAAAAAGAAATTAAGGACTAAGATGTACTTGAATGAAGACGATGAGAAAGGTATCATAATATTATCTATACCAAATTGATTTAATTTAGATACTAATCCTTCAAAACCTTACTGGAATGGGTCAAATTATTTTACAAGTAGTTGACGAAGTCGAGTACAACTTTTCTTCTACCAATACATTATCTTAAATGACTATTCTTTTGGTAGGACAACTTCGCTTTCTTCAGCTAACAATATGTACCCGATGGATTGAGAATACATGATCTCGAATGACTATCTTTTTGGTAGTAGAACTTCGTTTTCTCAGGCAAAGAATATGTACCCGATGAATTGAGAGGTTAACGTCTTTGCAAATCGCGAGCGGAGAATGATGTCCGTGGAGGAAGCCCATTTGAATGGAATACTAGATTCTCTCGTAGGTGGTAACGTTGTTCCTTGCCAAGTTGTGAAGTAGGTATTTGCTGGGAATTTCTCGGAGTCGGGCTTCCTTTCCTTCAGTCGACTAAAGCCACTCTCCTAGGAAGGAAATCGGGAAGCCGCGCGAGTTTGCTTGCTTAAGAGAGGACAGCAAAAAGAGAAAGAAAAACAGCTCGAAAACAATCGTCGCAAAAAACAGGGATTTCCCACGGAAGCGCCGAATGACGATCATGGGATCAGACGAGGGATCTCTCACGGGGACTGCTCAAGCGGAAAAGTTCGCGGGGGAACTAATCGGCACCGCTTCGAATCCCGGACGCCTCTTTTTTTCGCACATTTTCCCTCCTTTCTCCTCGAATTCTGTTTCTTTGTGTTATCCGTTCTGGTTTTTTTCCTATGAGTTTAGAATTTACTTCTGCTATAGTTTATGTAAAACGCTCTCCTCCGTCTTCTTCTTTTCTTCTCAGTTTCTCGGCTTTTAACTTGATTTCTTTTCACCAGGAAATCGCATTCCAAAAAGATTGTCCCATGCCAAAGCATTCTCCCGAAGATGTTCGTATTTTTTGAATGAGCATTTAAATAATAATATATCGTTAAATTTTAGTAATATATTGAAAAGATTATTGATATACTAATGAATATAGAAATGAATAAATATAATAATTAATTCCTTAATGAATTAATTTCGATGTCTAATGAAACGAGCGATGAAGTCAAGTAACTTTTTTCAAGTACTTATCTTTAATTAGATTCAATACATAATATCTTTGGGTGGGAAGGATGCGTGTCCGTCGACAATTGAAAGTCTATTTAAAGGATGTAAATCATTTCTCCTTTGTTAGTTACTGGAAAAAGATCCTCGTCGTATTACTTAAAATATTTGACGGAAAATAGGGTCAATAAAGCATTCATTTTAGGCAAAATTGATAGAGGAACTTTTTCACCGAATAGTAGAAAAACTATATTAAAAATATGTTAATGCTTCAAAAATATGACTAAAAAAATCTTTGTAAAGCAGTGTTTGTGAACGTGAGTGCCTAGAAAAAGTATTAAGACAACCGAGAATAGTTTAGTAACCTGGTCGAGATCAAAATTAGGAATTTTAACATTTTTGTCTTAAAATACTCGATTTATCAAAACTACCTAAAATGCTTTATTAAAAATTACATATTTTTTCTTCATACTAATGGTCAAAGGGCGTCGCGGAATCCAATCCAACCACAAGTAATCGAGTTTTGATAAAAATAGGATAATGCGAGAGCTAACACTTCCGTTCCGACTTTGATTGCCCAGTTTGCACCTTTTCTTAAATTTAATAACCTTAACCCCCTTTTCCTTCCCATTCATCCCTTCAAACCATCTTTCCCTCACGCTCCCATAATCTGAAACTTCCTTTCCCTGGTTTTCGAACCCATTTCTTCACCTCTTCCGGCCTTTTAATTTCTTTCTCTCTTCTTTCCGCTTCGCTTCTCTCCGTGCATTCACCGCATTTCCCTCCCACTAACCTCTTCCATCAAACCGCACGGTCACTTTATCCGCTCCATCCTTTCGAGTCTTGCCTTAATGTCGCTCCCAAGGCATCCGGTCTTCTCAAAATGCTTCGACGTCTTCCAGGGGAATAAAAAAACGGTGTGAATCCGTCCCTCCGTGCACTTACGATATCACACCAGAACCAACAGATCAACGCGGGAGATTACGAGCACGCGCTATTTCCGCCGATTATAAACGCATCAAGAGTAACCGTAGTGTTTTACTGTGATTTCGATCCTTCTTGGCTCGCCGGGATTGCTTCCTACAGTGAAGTATTTAATGGGGAATTTTTCAGAGTTATTTCTGGTTACTGTTTTGTGATCTAAGGTGTAAAGATGCGTGGATGTCGTGAAATAGTTTTTCGTGTAGCTCATGATCGACATTAATGTGGAAATGCGTGGATAGGTCATAAATAATGAATCCTGACTTATTGATCACTGATATAGATGAAAAACATTCTGTTTAAAGATCCTTGAGTTAGCGATTTAAGCATTTTCACAAGAAGGAGGCAAGAAAGACGAAAACGTGCAAATCCGAAAATTTTTAAATTTTCCGTGGCTCTGTAAATGTTCTCCGTAAAAAGTTTCAAGGTAAAACTATTCATATGCCTTATCTATTCTTAAATTTACTTTCTGTCTGTTATTTAGAACATTATAGATGGAGTTACTTACCTTTTTTGCACCATACTCTCTTGGCTTCAGTACCCTCATTCATTATGGTAGTATTTAATTCTTATGTTTACCGAACACATGTACAGAAAGGTATACCTGACAGTACCAACATCCCGGACATCTTAATAACCAAAATAATTTTATATCACTTCAGTAGCATGATATACTCATTTTCCACTATTCACCATACCCTCTTTTCAAGTTTACCAGATCGTCAGGTCAAGCTTACCGTACTTTTTGCGAATACCGTTGCGACAGAGATTGTCATATTGGATGAATTTTAAGTAACTTCGTTGCATCTGTGCACGAAACTGGAAGAAGTCGAGAAAAACTATGGAAAGAATCAACGCAGAAAATCCTACCATTAATCAAGTTTTATTTTCAAAAGATAAGCAAATAATGAAGATACACCATAATTCGCCACGAATTTGTAAAGTTGAGTAAATGCATGTATTTATGGTACAAGCAAGGAAGATGCATCTTTGTTATCGGGAAATAATGCATGGATTGAAGGATCCCAGGATAAAACCAACAGAGCAACGATAGGAAGCACTTTACTTAGAAGAATCCTCTCAATCATTTTTCTTTCCGAAAGGACGAACAAGTCTAGAAAAAGATCTCTAGCTTCCGAATAGCTCTTACTCACTTCCATTGAATTGTTTGCCGTACATTCATCAGATACAGCAAGATCGGTTTTTCTCGCCGAAGAGGAAAATCTTCCTTTCGATCGTCCTTCCCAGGAAGGAAGACCTACAACAGCCATAGAGCTTCCTAAAAACGAGAATCAGTTCGATTCGATAGATCAGCGTTCTACTCGGAGTAGAGAAGAGCATTTTTTTTCCCGTTCGCGGTCGAGAGCACTATCCAAGACCCGGATTCTGGAGCTCATATTCCCTCATGAGTTCGTTGCCATAACCATAACGATCTACTTTTTGTACGAGAAGTTGGATGATTTCTTTTCGGAGGAACGTGGAGGAATTCAAGTGTCAGAGGACTTCCCTTTCACGCGTTCTTCCTCTTTATCACGTCTCTCTTCATTCTTCTAACTTCGCCTCATATTTCTATCCTCTCAATCTTGGAGGAAGCCCTCGAGAATTCGGGGATAGTTACTCCGTTCTCCTCGTATATCGATCACTGTCTTCATATCTTCATGAAATATATCCGATTTAGAACTTTGGGAAGACCGGAGGATCATGGGTTTCACGGAAAAATATCGAATCTGACAATGGTAAAAAGTTTCTTCATCGCTGTCGGCCTCCAAGCGGGGCGTTGTCAATAAAAGTTTGGGGAGTGTGGGTGCTTTGGGTGCAGTGCGTATGAAAATTTTGCTTTATATTCCGCTTATCACCTTCTTAAGTAATTAATGAATGAGATATTGCGGTTATTATTCGTTCAAATGCATTTTGTACCTGAATTACATTATTTACAATTTTTTACAATTAAAATGCGTTTTACTTATTTTATTATTACTCATAACTATTCTCATATTACTTATTACTATTTTAATTTTATGATTATTGATACATTATATGTTGCAGATAGGTGGCAGGTTGTGGGTAGCTGAGCAATTTCGTTCGATGATAGATCAGAATTCTTTTAAAATGCTCATTCTCAAAATTAGAGAAAGTGTTATTTTCAGATAAACGTTTCATGACTGTTCAAGAATTTCTGAGAATGCTTGATAACGTTATTCGTCTCGTGAATTAAGGAAACCCGCTAGGGTTCTACATTTAAACTTTATATATACCAGCTTTTCATGATATAAATAGGCCAGAAGATGTAATAGGAAAATCTCCATAATTTGATTCATTCTTTATATTTATGTGTTTCGTAGTACGCAACTTTTATCATTTCGCTACTTTAGTTACTGTCTATTACGGAATTTCATGGCCTTAAAGTTCTATAATAATAACTCAGTCTTCCTGACCGTCATTGTGTGAAAGTGAGTAGAGGTTAAATAACTGAGATTTCTAGATATTTAGATAATATATTCGAATTTAGAAACAAGGAAGTGCAGAAACCTTGTAAAATTTATAACTATTAAGATCCGACGAGGGACTTATGTATTGATAGGAACTTAAGTATTGATACACGATCAGACAGAACGATACAAATATGATGATAATTTTCTCTACGTCTGTCATCAGTTATCGCGATTTTTTGTTAATACTTCTGTGTTTTTAGTTTTTTCGCCTCTTTCTTGTATGAGTTTTTTCCAGCATCGTAGTGTATTCTTTGTAAACTTTCATCTGAGAAGTTTTTTCTCCTCAACTCTATATTTCTGTTTTAATCGTATCCATGTCTAGTATCTAAATTTTGTCTGTCTGTGTGTATACATTAATCTATTTTCCTGGATGTAAGATTATTTTTCTTCAATCCCTTTTGATGTATCACACTGAAATTATAATATTTTAAATATTGTAACGTCATAGGCTAGGTTAAGAAGAGACCCTTAGGTCATATCTCGCAGTAAGAATCTAATAATAATAATAATAAAATTATAAAAACCAAGAGATGCGGTGTGTTGTAGGTAAAAAGAACACACTCAAAACGGGTCACCAGTTTCAGATATTCACGTATTACTTAGGCATGGAGATCCTTAGAGAGTAATGTCGAATCTATGCTAGAACATTTTCAGCGAAACGTTGGAATATATTAGACGATCCTGCAACGATTCAACATTTCAAAACCATTTTAGACCCTTAAAGTTTCCATTTTTTCGTGATGCCGAGGAAACTTTATTAACTTCGGAATCTTGGATAATTTTGTCAGATCTTCCTTTAATTCCAGACTGTTTCTTACACGCCATCCCGTATTAAACAGCCCTTTATCATCCTCCTTTCCTTAATTCTCCCATCCTCTCCATATCCCCTCTCTGGTCCATGCAGTGGTTCTGTGATCACTTGGAATCCCGCCCGTCGTTGCACCATTACTCGGATTCCGAAGGGCTTTCGGGCGTCGATAGCACACACAGAGGAATGCGGCGGCCCTGCTTTCCCTCTGTGATTTAATCTATGTGCGATGCGCACAGAGAATTTTTGACCCAGAGATATCTACACAGGCCAGATTTTCTCATGATATTGTGAAAAGCACGGATCTAGGCCTCATCGCCGAGGAGAGTCTTGCAATATTCAGTTTCGTAGGTTATATCGAAAACTTTCGATCTAGCGTGCCAGAAAAGGGGTCTTTCTTTCATCATGGCTGAATTTACTGTTAATTTTTTTAATATAAGGAATTCGGTATACTCAATACACTTACAGAAGACTATTAATTTCTACATTATTATCGTCGTTATTAGATCAAAAATTGAGTCAACTGATTCAGATCTAGTTTGTGGTAGGTCTCCATTGTAAAGAATAAATGACTAAATAAGCACTTTTACCTTTTCCATCGATATTTTATAACGCTACCATAGTTTTGACTCTTTTGACCATCATCAGGATGGTGATGACCTGAAGCGTCGAAACTTCAGTGGTATAGTAAAATATTGGTGGTAAAGGTATGTGCGCTTTTCATTAATTTTTTCTTTATTAGATTATATATGATATTCCACAAAAATCATAACATTTATTTCCACAGAATTCTTTCTTGTAGGACATTGGTACCCGGGTTTTTTTTAGATGTTTTGGACGAAAATTTTAGACTAATAATAAGTTGAATAATATGTATGAAATTGATTAATCTCTAAAATTGTTTATTAATCAATAAGGTGATTATGGTTGAATTTATTCTAATTATTGCTTTCTGTCTCTTTTCAGGTAAGAATCCTATTCTCGCATATTCTCACTACTTGGGATAATGGTCTGTTCCAAAATATCGGTAAGAGTTTGTTCTTTTTTAAATCAATTCTTTTATGTATTATTAAGGATGAATAGCTGTGTGAGCTAAAATTCTTGTCAATTCACTACATTAGCTGTTATTACTTTACGTGCATGTGAAGTGTAGAATCAGTCAGCATGAGTACTTAAATAAGAGTCACCTATATTGTAACGGGGCTCAAAATATTGTATTTTTTTACTTTATATTAACATACTGGAAAAGGAATACACAGAGCTCGGTTTTACCCGAAAAGAGGCGATGAAATGGTCACCGGACCTCTAAGCGTGATTACTCCCAAACGTAGATAAATTTAAGTATCTCATTCTCCTGTTTTTAATTAAATATCTCTCTGTTTTATGGGGTAGCGCATTTATATTTTGGCCGAAAGTCTTTTTTATCCATGTAAGAGAACTGCAGAGTGTGTTAAATCGTATCTCCTGCAACCTTCGAAAAATATGTGACGTTAGAGAGATTCAGCATAAGTCTATGTAGCATTAGAGATGCAAGAAAAGCTATACTGGCTTGTTTGATTTCCTGGTCACGTGCATCGAGTCTAGGATCATATCTCGTGATCAAATTTTGAGCGAAATGAAGTTTTTATTTTGAAAAGTTCATATTCGTAGTTGTTAGTAAGTAAAGGCATCAAATTAATGAGTGAAACATTCAAATGTATGATTGAATAAATCAAAAACACTTGGTAATTTTCACACTGTATATTATGAAGACTACCGGTTTCAGCTCAAAGCCATCATCAGCTCAAGAATACTTTATTATTATTTTATATTATTATTCTTTACCTGATGATGTCCTTGTGCTGAAACCGGTAGTCTTTATAATATATAATGTGGGCATTACAAAGTGTTTTTGATTTATTCATGATGTATTTCCACGAAGTGATTGATTATATATGATTGATTGAATTTTGACTTTTAAGAAATGTAGGTATTTTACCATTATTAAGAACGGACTATCTCGCAAAACCTAGTTACTCCGCTTATTTTGATAGTCGTGACTCGTAACTGATTATGTCCTTTGTATGGTTTTTGTATTTTTCCATGACGAGAAAAGGAAGGATTTGAGACACTTCTTCGTGGCAAAAATCTAATTTCTATAAGGCATCTCCGCCGTACGACATGATTCACTAGATGATGGATTTCATTCCCGCTTCCCAGAGTGAGGTTGGAATCGAATATAAAAGCGGAGAATGAGGCGCTGAGTGGGAGGGTATCTGACCTCTCTTCGTTTCGCCTAGAGGACCTCTCTCTCTCTCTTCCAGTCACCGACCGTTCCGCCGTCGTGAAGAACGCGGGTTCGAAGATTTCTTTTTTCCGTTTTTAACGACCCACAAACCCAGCTTCTCAGTTTCCTAGAAACCGACCCTCTATTGTTGTGATACTCTGCCTCTCTCTGGAAAGCGTGCGGAGGGAATGCGTAGGAAGCTGGGGGATTTCTCAGCTGAGTCCTCAGATGAATATTAATAAGTGTTTTGGCCACGTTCTGTTGAAGGTGAATTGTTTGTCATCTGAAAATGACTGATGGTATGAGTGGGAGAATTTTTCTGGCTTATGTGGCGGAATTGTCTCTTAATCCTGTTACCGGTGTATCGCATTACTAAGAGCGGTAATTATGTCCTTATTGGGCGAATATTAGTGGAAATGTGCATCTCAGATGAAACGATAACTCTAACAAAACTTCCTGTGTCCTAAAATTCGAAAACAGAGCCTATACTGAGAAACTTACAGAAATCATTACCGGAATTCGACCATACTTGACTAACGTCCATCTACTTGTAAAGAATCATACAAAACAGTATAAGTACGCCGGAAGGAAATATCAAGAGCCGGTATTGAAAGTATGGAAATATTCATTCTTACTTACCCAATTTTCTACGTTTTATTATTTCAGGATAGGACTTAAATTTTAATGGAAATTTATATTCGTTTATATCTGTTGAATACCGCCAAGGCAGTCTTGAAGCTTTCACGGTACAAATTATTACTCAACTGCTCACTGTGATAATGTTTAAGAGGCTAAAATACCATGCAATTCTCGATCAGAATAGTTGAGACAGTCAATTCATAAATTAAAATCCTTCCTTTCCGTAAAAATATGGAAATCGTCGGAGAAGAGCTTTTTGTGCACTCAGTAACAGGATGTTTGTCAATTTTCTAGGAGCCAAAATATTTTCCCGTAAACAGATTTGATTCCTAGTCTCGTCGAATCTTTATGAGCGAATTAATACGGATTTTAGATCAAATTTATGCTGCAGTTACTCGTATGATTTTTGCATTTACTGATTAGTATTAATTATTCGTATGATAACCACAATAACTACTGATAACCAGGTGTACCACGGAAAGATGACGGTGGATTTAATATTTTTATTGTCATTCAATAATGTCTTAATATTTTTACAGCAATGATGTTGCATAATTTATAGTATTCGTAGGAGATAATAATTATTCTCTTGGAGACGCTTCCAGAAGTATTTGTCAAATCCTTAAGACATACATTAGTTTCCGTGAAGTCAAAGCATACAAATATATCAGAATTAAACGGAATGAAAGAGAGTTCGTTATTGAAATTTTCGGAGCAAATGTCAACTATCATCTCCAGAATCTTAAGAGTAGCCAGGCCAAAGGAGGAAGGATATCTAATTTACATCGTCGGTGAGGAAGGATAAAAATTACAGGTCGAACGCGATTTTTGCCGCAGCGGCCGTAAAATTTTTATATCGGAGCAGTTGGCGGAGGAATACAAGAAATGAATCCCTCTTTGAAGCTCCTTTCTCTCGAAGAGGAAAAAAATCTGTGGCGAGACGCCGCTTAGTTTCAGCAACAGTCCACTTAACGGATCGATGACTTTGCCGGATAAAAAACATTACGCTATGTCTTGCTCCGAGCGATTCGAAAAAGGACGGAAAAACATTATATGTTCGTAGTTGCGACGTCTCTATGAATGACTACTGTTTTTGTTACGGGGGATATTAATTATTTACTCGAAACTTAAAGGCATGATTGAATAATTCAAAATATTCAAGAGGGAAACTCTTAGATTTTGACGGATTAATTTGAATTTTCATCGAAATACTAGCATATGTATCGTACGTCTCTATGAATGCCTACGTTTTTAGTTACGGTGGATATTTATTATTTACTCGAAAATCGCAGTTGATGTCATATTTAATTCAATATATACAAGCGTGTGACACTTAAATATTAATGTTTCAATTTAAAATTTCATCGAAAAACTAGTATCTATATTGTTTCCGTATAATGACTGAAATTTAATCTGTTGATAACTTGCAGGTTCTTTCTATTTCAACAATTAGTAACGTATGAGATTCAGTGAACTAACCGAGTCAAACTCTTTTTAACATTGGGAAAGCCAATGCATTTTAGTTTAGTGATAGTACAACGGATGGCGATATTTTATCACCAAGTTAAAATAAACATCGATCCATTGATTTTTACTTTACTAGAGGGGCTCTCGGATAGCCAAGTGGGTAGCGTGTTCGCCATTGGTTGAATTCGATCCATGGTCGATTCCTTACTGGTGACTTGTATGTTCGAAATGACCTCTGCTGTCAAAGTAATTAAAAAAAACTGCTACTACTTAATAGAATGTAGATGATATCGGTCATTCTACGGAACTGACCATTTCCATTTGAAAAATAATCTACGGAAAAGTACGACTGGAAGTTTTCATTTCATTGATATTTCAGCTCTTCGTAAGTGATGTAACCGATGTTAATAAAGGATGAGCCCCGAATCAGCTAATCGGTTCGAGCACTGATACAAGCCAACATACATGTTAGCTGTATTACACTGAGGTCCCGAGTTAGGATCATGGTTTTGGAATTGTCGTTTACGCTCGTTAATTTTACAAAGTAATAATGGTTATCTGCTGTGCGCGAGTTTTACACGCTGAGGAAGGTTTCTTCGACCAAAGAATTCTTTCGCCCACCCCTTTGTCCACGATATCCTTCACCCTGAGCAAGCCCTCCCGGTGTTGGAGTGGTACACAGATAGCATCTTTCGCTATCAGAAGGAAATCTAACGCACTCGCCTGCTCCGTGAATAAGATTTCGCTCGGGCAGCCAATTCAGCAGGAAGTGGGGGCCTTTCGAAAACTTAGATCGATCTTTAAAGATAGAGATGAAAGCATTCCCTGTATCCTCGCACGCACGAGCTAGATTCTTTACAACATGAAAAATGTTCTCGTCGACATGTTATATTAATCAGTGGCACGGTTTAATATGGAACTTCGTCCAAACATATGTGTTATACGAGAGATTTATGGATAAAATTCCACCAAAAACATAAGTGTGATGAAATTTAAATTGAATTCGGGAGGTAGTTAGGGAGTAGTTCATCTCTGGATGTATGGAGGGCTATCAGTTGGGAGTAGTAAGTAAAACACGAGATATATCGTTAAGATCCATATGAAATTAGCTTCATATAGGTTCAGAATTGTGTCTTGTTTAAGCTCCAAGGTTATATTGGGCAATATACCCCTCACAATATAGAGAATTAATTATTAACTTCTTAATATTAATCATTAGCTCAGTTAAGACAATTTCTATTTGTGATTAGACATTCTTGAATTAATTTCATCCTTATCTTCTGCTGATTTTATTCAATACAGGTAAATTAAAATACAGGAAACAAAGATTTCAATACAGATACAATTTTAGGTAAATATCGCTGTTTCCATTGCGTCTATCTTTTCCAAAATATTTAAAAAGTCATCCTATTTACAGATTCCTAAGTCAGTTTATTTAAATCAAGGTTGCACTTATAACTCTCGGTTTCCTTTTTCTTTCTTTTTTTTTTAACCAGTAGTAGTTGAGTTTGGAGGTCACTTAGGCAGTGAAGGCCATGTCGCACCGAAATTTATCTTATTTTCTCTATCAAAACAGTCTTATTTTCTGTATCTAAAAGTATTCGGTTCGAATAAAGAAAAGAGTAGTAGCAAAAGTTTATTTAGAAATATTTCGAAATCTTTCTTCTCACAAAATATCATTCGAACATCAAAGCAACGTATTTCAGACACACTATACTCATAGATCTTATGAAAACACATTACTCATTGTATATAAAATAACATAAGTTTATTACACCTAAAGAAAAAGTATGAAATTTGCTTAGATTTCTTCAATTCCTTATGGTTCGCGCACATTCTCTCATACATATTCTTTCATTTTGATAAAAGTCAGTTTATTTCCACACGTTTTTATTTCAATACTTCATAAGTTTTGTGACTTAAGAGTGGCAGAAGAAAATGATACAAAATTGTAAAGATGGCGGATCAAAATAGATAAAGTCGACACCAAAACGAAGTTTACTTGCCCATTTTTCCTTTGGCGGTCGTTCCCAGACGAGAGAATTTTACATTATTTACCGCCCAGAAAACTGTTTACGGGATAATATGGCTACAGCCGCGCAGAAACCCTCTTTTGTTTTTATGACGGACTAATAAGAGGTGATACGGTTGGAGAATCGTGGGGATAGACGGGGTTAGAGTGTATATCAGCTTAGATGCCATATAAGAAGCCCTATGTTTACGCCCAGATTCGCGACTGATCCCTTTTATCGCATAAATCAAAAGCAGAAAAAGTGCCTGTGTTGTCACTTCTTACTCTTGTCCGGTCTCTTGTTCATTTATCAGAGCAAGTCCGCAAGCAATGAGTATCTGGCACGGGAACTTATGTAATATTCTATCCGTGCTTTAATTTGAACTCGCTCCAAGTTCGCCCCGTTTCAAAATCAGCACTCTCGGAAAATGTGTAATTTCATCATTTCGGTCCTAACTGCAACAAAAAATACCGACTCCAGGAATAGCAGATCGATATTCTAAAACTCTGGTTTTGTGGGAGAAGTTTAACTGATTTTATAGCTATTGTTCCCGCAAACTTCGATCAGCAACATTCTTCTAAGCAACATTCTTCTATGCAATATTGTAATGGTAAAGAAAACTAGCTGAATTGCACGTTGATTTTCGACGGGATGGATACATGTAGGATTATATGTAGCAGTGCTTTTTGAAGAATCTAACATCTTTCATATTAGCTCAGTTCAGCGCGGCAGTTTATCGAAATGAAATTTTTCAATATAATTTAAAGTCTATTAACTTGGAGTCAAAATCTAAAGCAAACGATGATTATGAAATATTTAAAGAATTAATTAAGATTCAACTATCTGAAATTGTCATTTGAAACAAAGATTTTTCAATAATTCTTGATATTATGTGGCGTCCGCGAACAAGTACTTATGTACAGCTAATCATAAGTAAATATAAATTAAAAAGTGTCACAGAACCACAAGTTGTATCAATATCATGGTATGGATGAATCTCAAACATCCAGAAAGAATTGGATTAGACTAATCATTTGTTTATTCCTTTGAAACGTCTGAATCTATCTTCAAAGCTATCGTTAGGATAATTAATAATGAAACTCTGCCTTAATAACTCACAGAAATTCTTATAGAAAAATGAATGCCATTATCCATTCGAAAAGTCGTATTTTAGGGTTGTATTAATGAAAATGGAATAGAGAATCTGCAGCACTGAGGACGCCCTTTAATTTATTATTCCATATTGGGAATTGGGGATTTTTGGGCTTCTATTCAGTTATCATGCGAAATTTGATGATATCTCCAGTTTTGTCCGGGATGATAAAAAGAAAACTCGGGATCCTCGTTAAATCAGTCAAAATGAAGCTTTTATTTTATTTCGCGAAGAGGTTTTTATGTTTTCCGCAGGATTGTATATTGGCTTTCATTTTTAAACCGGCGTTTTAACAGAGTATTGGCTCAACCAATTTCATTAAGTCTCTCAACTGTAAATACGAAAGAGGGATTTTCGGCTCACAAAAATTCTGCACTAAAATTTGGGAATTCTCCTCGGTGTTTGAGCAAATTACTCTTCGGAATTCCTTCCATATTTACTGATCATACCTCTAAATTAAGAGTCGAAAAAAACAGTTTTGATTAAATTGACGATGAGATGATTAGAACGCAGGAAATGATGCTTCCACAAATTTTTTTATGGTTTAGCGCACGGGGATTCGGTTATTTATTAAAATGGCGATTTTCAAACGCGAAAAAAGTTATGCGAGTGAATATTAAATAGAATCAATTTGTGATGGACGATACTTTTATAAAAGATAAATGCCGAGTAATTATATCAGTTAATTATTTTGTAATCTCCGTAGTTTAATTTTTCTCCATAGTTAATTTATCGACGCCCGCTTGGTTTGCTTCATATAATCTAATTTTGAAACGGATCTCCTTAATAAGGGCGAGAAAACAAATTTAAATAAAAAAACTGATTAGTCCGAACAATAACGTATTTAAAATTGGCAGCAATTTAATGTGGTCTAACAGAGTACAAAGAGGGGAAATTTTATATAAATGTTTCGAAAGAATAAAACACCGACTCTAGGTGTTTTACAGCACTCGTTTCCTTTTTGAATGCGTACATTAGTAAGTATTCCAAATTTAGTTTAACATAATTGTGGATTTTAAATTTATTGGTTTACATGGTTGATTTTCATAGCGATTTGTCGGGGATTTTTGCGTCACTTGTTTCCACTTTTTCTTATTTATTCTTCTGCATTATCAAATCACGAAGTTTTTACAAATGAGAGTTGCCTGTAAATAAATAAAATAGTATTAAAAATCCAAAGAAGATATCAGATTTTAAACATGTAATGATAAATTTAGTTATGTCTCAGTGCATGAAATATTTAGATAACGATAAGCAAACGCATTTGAATTTGAGAGAGACGAAAATTACAGAAGAAAATTAGAAGAAAGAAAAATATAATGGAAATGAACTTACTTTCACTACTCATCAATATTTAACTTTTTTGCGTAT
Source organism: Pachydiplax longipennis (assembly GCA_036926295.1). Classification (NCBI taxonomy): domain Eukaryota; kingdom Metazoa; phylum Arthropoda; class Insecta; order Odonata; family Libellulidae; genus Pachydiplax; species Pachydiplax longipennis. The sequence continues at coordinate 35,432,237 of JAVFKF010000009.1, read as the reverse complement.
TCACTATGAATTTACCGATAACTTCCTCCATGTTTGAATACAAGAAAAAGTACCGATAACAATTAACTGAGAAACGTTCATTCAAAACTACAATATAAAATAATGTAACCTCTTACATAGAAATTACAATAAAAACAGTAGTAATTACCATCGAAACAGGATCACAAATATCATAGAAAATCGCTTCGAATTTCACAATTAATTCATAAATCCCACGCGGATTAGCGACTGAGAGAAGTAATCTCCTCCAGGCATATGGACCATACGAATCCCCGTGGCGTCGTTTGCATCCGAAAGCCGGTAATGATCACGCGTCGTAGAAGGTCGCGCGGGTCCGAAAATATCCCCGTCAGAAAACAACTGCGTTGGATTCCAAGTTAAATATATTAAAAGGACAAATATTTACGGGAGGAACACGGGGGAAAAAGAAATAAATCGGGGTCCGGAAATTGAAATGGCGATATGCCTTCCGCGGCGATGGGGAAAATGACGGAGAGTGAGTTTGCTCCCAAGGGCGTTTGCTACGCCCTCAGCGGAGTTCCAACTTGCAAGAAAAATAAGCAGCGAAAATCGCAAGCGCTTCTTTGAGGCGGTTAGCGCGTCCGTTTAAGTTATCCGCAAGAAGGCGCGAGTACGTGTACGGAAAAGGAAGGAGGGTGAATTTATGTGCGATGTAGATACATGCATCGAGATTTTCCTTTCCCTCGTGGAAGACTTCCGCGTGAGGCAAAAAATGAAACGCCGCTCAAGTTCAGCACTGTTCTTCCAGGATGGTACACAAGATTTCTCGCGATTTAAAGGGAATTTATTTTTATAAGTGGATGTTTCTGAATGTCACGGCATTAATGATACAGTCATCTGTTCATTTTTAAGGGTTCTGTCTCTTTATTTTTACGTTATTTATATGTTTATACATTTTTATTTATTTTTGAGAATTTTATAACGGTTACTTTTGTAACTTTCTTTGGCATGGCCCCACAGACTTTCAGATTCCTCCTCGAGATTTAGGTTTCAAATAGTTGTTTAGTTCCATAGTTGAAATTGAAGCGTCTAATATTTGCGATGTGGAAATATATATAAAACAAATGGAGAAAAACATTCCGTGAACATAATTATATTAAGCCTACCTTTGAGTTTTGCAAGTAACCCTAGGATTGAAATGAGAAAATAATTAAAAAAATCGGCGATAGCAATCCATTCTCACCTAATGAATCTGCGAAGTTTTCTCGCGCTAGGTTAATTTTATGGACGTACGTAACTACGATGCTCAGGTTCAGTCATTGCCATTACAGAGTAAATTCTACTGTAATAATTCCTTTTGGTTATGGAAGTCACAGCTTCGTCTTAAAAACCTGACAAGAACAAAGAAATTGATCGGCATATTATATGAGATCCCTCCATGGACCCACATTCTTTCAATTCCAAAGTAATCGATCCAAATAAGGTCATCGTTCCATTCCTTTGTATTTCTCTACTCGTGGAAGATTCTTTCTCTTTGTTAATTCCTTCTTTTCTATTAAAGTTTTGTACAACCTCGTTTAATATCCTCTTGAAGATACCTAAATTGTATCTCCTGTGAGTTAATGTTAACGATAGCTCCGGACGAGTGCAATAATTACGTCGCATGAGTATAGAATAAAAATATAGAATACTAATCGGACCTCCATGCAGTAGATCTAAAGTGGAAACTAGAAAAAATAGGAGAAGGGCAGCAAGATTTGTCTTAAGCAGGCATGACAGGCTCAATAGAGTCACGCACATGAGAAAGGAATTAGGTTGGGTGAGCTTATAGAAGAGCGAAATAAGGTTAGGTTTATTTTTAAAGTATACATGGGAGGTAAGTCGTTTAAGGAATTATCAATGGAAGTTAAAAAAACAGTATTTTTGGCAGGAGAGACCATATACATAAAATTAAATTGACTAGGCAACGAACAAAGATAAGTAAATCCTCGTTCTTAAATTGAACTCATATAGAATGAAATAATTTGTTTGCAGGCGTGTTTGGGCCAACCCTAGAAATCATAAGGTGTTTTTTGGACAGCTTATTAAGGGTTTTAAGAGTTATGTAGAATCCCAAGGTGAAACGGACCTAAGAAAAGTCTGTAGAGATCGAGAATCGAACCCGGGATCTTCCTCTATCCGAGTGGTTGTTTTAGCCAATTACCACTCCTGATACCCGCACTTATTTGCGAATTTACCCTAAGCATCTTCCTTACTACCGTTGAATTTAGTTATTTGTATTAAAGGCTACTGTGTGGTTTGCCACTGGTTTTGTGCTCTAACTGCAATTGATGTAGTAATAATAATAATAATCAGAGTACCATGTTTTACCTCAAGGAAATGTTAAAATACCAACTTATATACTGTAGCGAACATGTAGACTCGTGGAAGGACAGGAAACCATTGAAAGACCAAGGAAAAATTCCTTTTTCGTGTCTGCATTGCTCGTTAAATCGACAAAGTGTAGGGAACGTACAGATTGCGGCATGAGAGAGGCTACTGGAGGAAGGCACGGAGAGACCATGGACTGACAGACAGATGAAAAGGGAGAAAGCAAGAAATAGACAAGATGGGGAGAGATGGGAATACTGCAGCTGTAATTGAAAATCGGACACGTGGAGTTTTGCTTTTCTTTCGCACAAGGGTCTCGTACTTTCTGGAAATGTACAGCCGTCGGAACAATCCATTTGTTTTGAGCCAAGAATGATACTGCAATGGGGATTCGAGATTTAATGGTTTTCCGAGATAAATAGCATTCATTGTTTACGGCCTCACCGAATTATGGGAAGAAAATGAAATCCCCTATCGTTCCGATTCCGCGTCATTGTAAGACTGGTTTGTTTCCTATGGATTTTGCTAGCGTCTTTTTGTGAATATCCTTTTCGAACATGAATCGAATGAATGGACATCTGTTCGCGGAAGCAAAAACTCGGAAGGGAAAAATGGAAGGTTTTTCCTTTGTTTGAAAAGTAGTGGAAGAATCGAATCTTATGTTATCCCATAAAGAGATGTTTCTCGAAAAATGAAGTTATACCCGAGGCATTTTTAAGGGTGGAGGTTTGCGTTGGAAAATTAGAGACGTAGTTAACAGAGTTTTTTGTTAATTTATGTTTAGAATTTGTAAAAATATTATTAGAAATGATCAGATTCTCTTAAAGTAAACTAATGGTCAGATTTTTAACCGCTTCTGCAGAGATGATCTAATTTATAAAGGTAAATAATGATAGAATACAACAGTAAAGTATTATTATTCTATTGGGTATGATAAATGTAATTAAATACAATAGTGATATATAAAGGGCTCCCAGTTAGCCATATGTTCAGCACTTTCGACTCCGGTGAAAGCGATACCGGGTTCGATCCTTGATAGGAGCCCACGTGAGGAAGCTGTCGAAGCAATTTGACAAATAGTACTATTATAATTTATGAAATTAGTAGAAATACGTCGCTCTTTGCCAGTGAATGACCTTAAGGAATTTATTTTTCGGCTTTCCAACCGGGTTTCTTTGCTTCATGGGGTAGACATTTCGGTACGCAGTTTTCAGCCATCTACAGGACGATCATAAATTGTTTAATTTAAAAAAATTGCGTATGAATGAGCTTTTTATTTCTATATTCAATCGAAATACAGATTAAATTGGGCACTTTCTTCGTTGAATTTGTTAATGGAAAATTTATTTCCATCCCACTTTGTACATGAATAAAATTACTCCAAAGGATTTATTGAGGCGAGAAAACAGATTACATTTGGTTATTTATCGGTTGAAATTAATACTGGAAATTTTTACTGTTTGCTTTCGTGCATAAATAAAACTACGCCAAAGGTTTGAATGGTTTCACTGATTCACCGACATCGTAAAGTTAGGTTTTCAATAGTAAATTGCTGTTGTGGCGCACATCAAACTCTAAGCCACTATATGCTTCTAATAATTCACATTTTCTCCTCCTCCCACTCCGCAGCCGTACAATCGGTTCCATTGTTTCTTCTCCGGTATGCATGATTGTTGAGCGTGAGAAATAACCCTGGCCGCCTTTATTTCCCTCCCCATGGTAACGGTTTTATAGGAACATGGCGTCCCGCGTAAAACCTTTGTTCCGTTCGTCCCATCGCTTTAAACTATATTCCCTTTCTTTCTCGCTTATGCGACCACATAGTATCTGCTCGCCTCCGGGCAAAACGCAAGCGCCTCTCCAGGACACTGAAGGAACAAGAACAGATCGTCTTTTTTTCAGCCCGTAAAATTGGAACTTGGACGATTGCGTTGAAATTATAGGATGGGATAGCGAACCACATTTCGTTCCTCTCTTTTTCAGGCTTTGGTCACCGTCCACTCGCTCCACGTCCGTCACTAAGAAAAGGGGAATTACCATTTCGTCTCCGGAAATAGAGTCTCTGATTCAATGGGCTTAACGTTGCTCACTTGCAGAGTTTAGCGTCCAAAAGAGACGCGTAAAGGTGCAGAATAGCGTTCTTTTTAGCCGAGGACTCGTAAATGACGACTCATCGTTTCTGTTAGGGAAAGAGGTAGAGAAAGGACTCGTGGTTCATATTAATCAACTGCTGCGTCAGACTTCATGTTATGAAGTCTTTCTCAGCTTTGATAATTACTACGATGGAGTTCATAAGGTTCTTCTATGCTTACAGAAAATGTGATTTGCGATATGTTTCCTATTGTAATTCCATTACTATTCTAATTAGAAAAATCAGCTTCCGATTTGATATTTCTACTGATTTGGAACTCCCGGATAGCCGTTGGGAAGGGCGTTCGACTTTGGTGAAAACGGTCTCGGGTTCGAATCCCGGCGGGAGACCACATGCGAAATGAACTCAGCAGTAGAAGCACTTTTAACAATGATCATGAAAAACTTTTGTGTTTTTGTGGACTTTACTAGTGAGTTTTTCTTTGGGTGTGATCATGAAAGAGCTCCACGATGTCTCCCCAAAATCTGTCATGTTCACTTTTAACAATACTAATTATACTAATACTTCCTCAGATTTACTTAAATGTAAAAGTGTCCATGGTATATTTGAAAGACAACTACTAACGTATGAATTTCAGATTATAAAAATTAATGTGGCTAAATTCTGTAGAATCGCAGGAAGCAGTATAGAGGTGTTCGGAAGCTTGATTTATAAACATCAGTTCAATGCCTACTTGAGATTGAATTATATTTGTCGACGCATTTTCTTCAGGTCATATGGAATGTAAAATTTCCCGGCCCTTCAGTACTTAGAAGACGCTGACCCCGACAAACGACTAACGAAGTGTTTTCAGCCTCTGAATCATATGAATATATTTGAGGATTCGGAAAGAATACAAGTTATAAGGAATGGAAACGGAAGTTGAATCTAGAAAATGTTTTCTGAGTTATATTTTCTGTAATGTTTGGTGAATGCCGTTTTTCACATCCATGAATAGTGTTTTTAAATATTAATATGATCTTTAAGGAAACGTTTGGGCATTTATTTATTATCAAAAGTCAAATCCATGTCATGAGCGAATATCTAAGTGATCTGAATCTGAATGAATTTTAAAAAGCATGGTGTGGGTATTGAGTTCTGTAGCCATGAATATTATATATGGGGCATAACAGGCCTAGAACCTATGAAAAATAGCGTAGTGTATTGAGTAGGCCTCCGAAGTCCACACTCCAAACTTTTAGTCCAGAAATACCGAACGAAAACATTCCAAGACGATGTAAAAACAAATGGGTTTTCTCTCTTTCCCTTCGAATCGATGTCAGCTTAATTTGGAGACTGCAATCCCACCGATTTCGAAATAATTCTTTTATTTGAGAATATTCGGAATAATGAATGTCATGTCAATAAACTAAGTGAGCTCAGAATGTGAAGAATCTCACCTTTAAATGAGAATGATATTTCCTTTTCGACTGAGTGAATAATAAAAGCAGATAATAACTAATACAACTCCACAAAGTTATTTTAACTTTGCGATGATGACGATTTTCGAATGCCTTCTTTTTGAGGATGTGAACTAAATTCTCTCTAGCTATGTCTAACTTTCAATATACTATCGGACATTGGGATACTCACAATTTTAGTGAAAAAGGAAATTATTTTATTATTTCCTAAGAAAATTCTCTTAGAAAATTGATTACATATGGTTCCCTTTAAGAAGGCAGTTGATAGCGAACAAAACGATACACGCGTCACATGAGTAAACCCATTCATCTAAACAGAAATAATCCTCAGACTTCTTTGAGATTTTTAAGGAGTCAGCCATTTACGATCCACACGAAAAACTTCAAAGTATGTGAAATATGGCAACAATGTTTACTCAGACTCGGAAAAATGACTCGAAAGTGAGTTCTCCTCTCTAAATTCACAAGTTACGTTAGGAGCATGACTATAACGAACACCACTTCTTTCTTTTTCACAAATAATAGCCTTCGGGTGACTAAAATATCATTAAGGAAATTTCTCCACCGAATTCAATCAGTATAGTTAGCGCCTACTTAATGGGAGTTTCCCATGCGGCTCCGGAGCATAAATATCGCTTTGTGTACCTTAAAAATCACAAACCTTTTCAGCATGCGTGTGGTATATATCCATTCAAAATGAACACTTAGCGGAAGAATGCTTTATAGGAATGGAAACGAATGTTCGCGCAAAATATACTAATAACGTTATTAGGGTGAAGCTTTTATCTCGTCAATCATTCAAGGAAACTGGAAAACATTCCTAATTTTTTTGAGGCAGTTTTTCGAACGAATGCACGGCGAAAGCCATTCGAATTAGATGCAAAACTGAAGAAACTTTTCACATTTTTTACGCTACATGTCAGTAGCTATTTCTTCTATTGAATAACATGCATAATATGCTGGAAAAATTTCTAAATATACTTATTTAGTAAAAATAGTTTAGAAAGTTACATATGGGTGGAAGGAATTTTAATAAGAGAAATACAGATGTGTAACCACATTAACGTATGATAGGGAAATAAGTGAATCAGCATAAAAAATGTTTATGGAATGGGATATTTGCGTAGCATATGTGTAAGATACAAAAAATGGATAACGAAAGAATGTAGAAACTAAGCCTGAAACCCGGAAACTGTCTGTGTTAACAGTATGGAAGGGATATTTTTGGACATATGGGGAAGAAGAATGAAAGATTTTTCTTTATTAATACAGTTTTATTTGTATAGCATATGTGATTACAGTTAAATGTATCGCAGTTACAGTTACAATAAAATTATAATTTAATGCCATTTCCGTACGCAGGACACAAACAAAATATAGCACATACAAAAATAGAAAATAAGAAAGTAAAATAACAGGTAATCCCAGTTTGTGACATAATGATAATAATCACAATTGTACTATGTAAGATTATAAAACTTGGAGATACTACAACATAGACTCATTTCTTCTAAAATAATACATAAATTCACTAGAATCATAGTCAAGATGGGTAACAGTCCTCCTGAGCATAGAGCTTCTGTCTCATGGCATTAATTATAAATATGATCTCAGTAGTATTGAGTATTTGATAGCAAGATATTTTTAACTTCAGTTCTTAATTTCGAGGTGGTTTCTATATTTTCTAGTTTTTCGCTCATTAGATTTAGTAATTTTGCCACTATAAAACAAAGTCTTTTCTCGCCATACGAATTCGACACTTTAAGATAGTCATCTAAATCAGGGATAAATCAGAGGAAGCAGAGCTGAAAGAAGAGATTTAGGTGACAATATGAGAGACCTTAGATAGAGTGGGTGAGCTAAAAAAGTTGAATTAACAAGATGGGGGATATCTATAGCAGAGTCGCAAGGGAAGGAAAAAGATGCATGGACATAGCTGAAATAAGAATATGCAATGGTAATAAACTGTGGAGCATTGTGAATGGAAAAAGGTACCATCGTCCTCATTCAGAAAGAATCTGCGTGATTTTTTTCCGAACGTTAGCATGCGTTGCACGCAGAAATCTTAGTGACTTTCGAAGGAGAAATCTTTCCGTCCGATACCTTCGAATTTACTTTACGTGTTAGTCGAAAATTCCACAACTGGAGAGCCTATTCAGCTCCTAGGAGATTATCGCGTGGGCTCAACTCGGAACACGTTATGGGGGAAAGATTTTCAAGCGTAGGGAACATTGACCTCATAGCGATCCAAGCATGCGATTCGCGGATATAGAGATTATGGGACGAGCCTCCAACGAAAGCAATTACTCGCCTCTCTTTTGATGGACGCATTCCAATTATTTTGCAGGCTAAATTCAGCAAAGCGGGCAGAATCGATCCCATCGCATTCTGCCCGTTTTTTTTATTATTTGAAGTAGACTTTTTTTCTGAACGGGCTTGACCGTAACGGTCACCAGTCAAGGCTCTGGATGGAACCCCGTTCACAAAGACACTGCCGTGACGAGTAGCTCACAATTCGCTCTAAATGTAAATTGGTATCTTTTTGTTTATCTTAAATTTACTCGTCCGCGATTCTCTGTGATAGAGATGTGGCCGAAGATACCTTTTATCGGATTCGCGATCCTGCGAAGCTCGTGGATCGAGTTGAAAAACTGGCGTTCGTTCGAATTTTGTTTACTGAAATAACCGAGTTGACGAATATTACCTGTAAAGCTATTAATGGCTGTTATCGTAACGTCGATCGCCCATTTTATTCTGATTATATTTTTGTTCTGCAAGATCTCAATTCAGCGATTTGATGGTATTATTCTTTCATACGAAATGTATGTATCTTACTTCAACTGGCGATAAAGAAATTTTGGTTGGTAATTTTGGTGAAAATTACTTTCTAGTCTCTTTCGATCACCAATCGGTAGAATCACCATCTAGGAAAAAGGAAAGAGAGTCAACCGCTTTCTTAGACCTTGCTACACGAAATTTATTAATAAGCCGTGACTGGCTTAGCTATTAGTTTCTAAGCGGTGCTATCTATCATTTCTTCTCTTGAAATTTTCTATTTGCATACATAATGAGTAAGCGTCCTTATTTGGCTGAGGTTAGTCTATCACATGTTAGTCACACATATCGCACAATGAAAACCATGCCATTCGTAAAAAATTAAGAGCGTCCGCTGCAGATTTTATCTGACGAAAATTATCCGAGGAAAAAGTGCGTCGAATCAGCAGTTACTTACACCCACGTGTGAAAACTTAAGCCCATCTTGCTTCTGTGGGCGTCCAGAGTGCTGAGACCTCCCACGTAGTGCTTGTACAACTTATATTGAGGCAAATAAAGGAACACTCATTCATGTTATGAAGGAAAATCTAATGCTAGATCACTATGATTTTGGACTAATCATATGGATGATAATCTAAGTTGAGGATCTCAAAAATGAATAAAGTGAAATGTAGCATGAAGCTGTTTTTCAGAATCTCACAACTTACGGTGGGGTAACATTTGTACCTGAGTTCTTTCCGCAATGCAAGAATTGATGTGGAGTGACTTGTTAAATTTACAATAGATAAAAATGGCCTCCATGGTGGATTAAAGAAATATATTCATGTTTTCTAATAATTATTTCCGTTTCGTAACTTTTTACTTGAAATTGTACTATCATGTACTCGACTAAAATTGACAAGTATCGACAATCGACAAGTCATATTCTTCAGATTTATAAGTATCTGTGATTATCCCCTGAATATCTAAATCATTTCATAACTTATTTGAGGCATTTAATTTATAAGCTGTGGAATTATTTAACATTCCTTCATTCATGTGAAAAGGATTGATCTTTCGTTTATCCCAATAGCACCAGTATTTTCTTCTTTTGGGGTGAGATAAAATTAATGGAAACTCTAGTCTTTTATTTCGCGGTGCAATACCTGCAGTTTCTGTCATTAAAGGACGCGTCTGAGGACAAATTGAGAACGTCCACCATTTTAATAACAAATTAATCGAGACATAAAATATTAAACATCCACCACCACGTAATCACGGCGTTGATTGGTTCATCAAAAACGAGAGATGTGCACGGAAATAAAACAATAGCGATTCCATTCGTATTCCATAATAATATTGGAATTCCATCGGCGCGAAGGTCTCCATTGTCAGAGTCCACAAATTAGCGGGCTCTCGTTTATTAGCGGCGGCGATGGGATCGATGGCGCAGACTGTCCTCGAACGCGGGCAGTTTCTTTCGGAGACACAAGCTATAATTACCATGTGATTGACCCGCTTAGCCTCCGTTTAAAGAGGATGAAATGTAGGGCGCGGGAGAGAAAGGACGATTGCGTCACTGGGCCCACCAAACAAAGCAACTGCCATTTTTCCCCCATCGATTTCCCGCTATGCATCCATTACTTTTTACGGAGAAGGAAATTTACATGAAAATCGAAATGTGCGTCGCCATTATCTCTCCCGACTTGGCCGAATTCTCGTGAAAGATCGCTTTCCGATAGTCCGCTGTCAATAGCGTGTTAATACTTTTCCATCCCGGAATGCGGACAAAGGTTTTTGCCTCGGATTTTTTTTTCGCTGATTAATCTTCTTCCTTTTTCTGGATATAAACGACCCGGAGTTCTGGACTTTTCCGATTTTTGTGCGAGAGATATTCATTCTCGAGGAATTCATCTCCGTTTCCTCGATTTCCGAAGATGATTCGGTTTGATCGTTTTATGAATGAGTTAGATGTATATTTTAGTCCTGCGAATGAAGATTAATGGTGGCTGTTTCATTCGGCGTTTTTTCCCTAATTTTAGTATTGATTCGTTTAAATGAAGTTAAAATTTGAATCCAAAATATGGAATTTTAGTTATGTAAAAATTTGGGCCCAACAATGTAAATGCTTGAATACACATAGTACATACATATTGTAATTAACTCAACGTAAATCAGAACAGCGACTTTTATTTCTTGTTGCATAAATGCATAAAATTATCTAAATATCTTGTGAAAAGATTGTAAGGAAACGGTTGATTTGAATATTTTTCGTTAGATGGTGTCAGTTGATAAAAATGCGAAACGCCGCAAATACGGGATTTTAGTAGTTTATTTTCGTTAGGCAATCACACGGAAATATTAAGTTATATATATGAAATATATATGTATACAGGAAAAGCAAAATCTCTGAAAATTAGGGTCTGCTGAACATCTGGACTTAATATAAGAATGGGATCGGTTAAGCCAGTCTTTTCTCCATGCATTTTGCTTCAGAAGTATTAGACGTCAAAATCTTTGAGAAAAATATTAGTTATCTCTGGAGGGGGAAATATTACATTAGATGATAGGAAATGATAATATGTACGCTTATTGAGAACTTTTTAATTCTGTTCCAGAAGAAAGTGTCCAAGCTCTTACTCTCAGGAAGTCGCGTCAGATCATTTAAGAAAGACTTGGCTGACCGCAGGAAACATTTGCTGTTTAATGAAAAATAAAATTAATTCATCGAAAGTTTTGTTATTGTATCACAATGATATATAAATTGATTTTATATCTCAATTTTTAGGGTAGATTCCAAACTGTTTGGCTTTTATTCTCTTAGCTATCAAGAGACAAGCATAGAATATTTTATGAAAATTCCAGGAAAGAAAAGCAATATAGGGCCATGGGTTGAACATCCTTCGTCCACAATATTTTCCCCGCAGATAAGCTTTCATTAATTGAGTTTACAATTGAACCATGCCAAAGATAACAACCATTATCTTCGCTGGGTAGGCGATTTTTTTCAATATGTCTGCTAGTGGAAGTTCGTAAATTAAAAAAAACAAAAGCTGAAGCTTTGTAAAAATAACATCAATATTTGTTTCACTCAACGTGGTCACGATTTAAGAGTTAGTTGTGTGAATTGAATTGTATGATTACTTCGTGAAAACAATGCAACATTCTATAATAACTGATCCTTTTTTCTGTCAAAGATTGACATAGTATTGTTATGAATAAATGGTTAGATCTTTAGAACACATCAGAGTAAAAAATTTCCTCGGGCAACATGAAATATACTTTTGCCATCATAACCTCAACTTCTCATCAACTCAGCTCGCTACCTTTCGTTATTTCCTCAAAGTTACAAACTCTATCTTGCTCTCTCGCTCTTGCGTATATCTGGTAACGTTCTCTCTCTCATCCACATCCTCAACTTCACTCACTTCTTCAATCCTCCTAAGATAGCACCGAGAACACATAATCTCAGACGCCTCCGGGCAAACTTCTTCCTCTGAAGCGAGCACAAACTCTTTTGGACGAATATCAGAGAGTATGGTTGTTGTGAGAGGAGAATATCCACTCTTTCGTTGAACCCGCAGTGTCTTGTAACAGCGCGGCGCCCGGCTTTTCATGCACCACCTCCCGCTTCGACCTTGGCACGCGGACTTGTGGGAGTAGGCGGTGGGGAAAGAAGTGCCATGGGGAAGGGAGGGCCACGATGTAAAAGCTAACATTATACATCGGTAATAGTTTCAGGCGTAGCTTTGTGGAACCGCTTCGTGATAACACGAGAAAACTAATTGGTGATTCCGAGCATTTTTACGATCGAAGTTTCCAAGAGGTGCCGAGTGATTTCTTTATCCAATGGAGATGCAATCTTAATCATCTTGACGCGGATTTTTAATGAGAATTGTTCTGATTTTACATATATTACGTGGGAATGGAGTTTGCATTATTTTTCTGTGATGTTAAAAGTGTCAACGACTGCTCTTGAAAACTATTGCCGAAGTCGTCCTTATGTAATTTAATTTTAAGTAAGTTAGCGCTCGGTGTTTCACCTCTGGTATGTTTCGGGTCCGAATACTTGTTGCAAAGTCGTGAAAATGGAGATTAAATTATTCTAGAATGAAAGGATACCGGGAATATGTTTATCCAATATTCCTGTATTGAATGCTTCATTCACTTTTAAATTTAAGCAAGTGATATTAAGTGTGTAAGATTAAATGAGAAGTGAAAAATAATGACTTGACTGCAATTCGAACCTATGTCTCCCAATTTTCCGGGCAGATATTCTAACCACTGAAATACAAGGGTTAGTCGCACAACCTCTTGTGCTAGGTTTGAATTCATTTCCACCATTTGTGTAAGATTGAGGTAACTTTATAACTTAATGTATGTTCTAATCTTTCAGTGGATATGCGAATTATGTGTACATACTTCAGAAAGTTTGTTAGACATTTCCATTTGCTTTCCATCTTCTTGTCTCTATCTGTTTTGCTAGCTGTCTTTAAAGGTGATATATAAAAATTTTCAACGGAAGTTGTTTCTGTGGATGTTTATACTCGCCTTGGTTACTCATCCTTGTATTTATTTTTCCAAGAAATAATCAGCGTCACCATTGTTCCTTGTCTTATCTGAAACTGGGTTATGACGCTCTTTTTTATCCCTTCTAATTGCGTCATTTTTGTAGGAAATTGCCATGAAAAGATGAGATAATAACAGTACTCTTGTAACTGTTCTCCTCGTTTAAAGTAGGACTACTCGACTAAATGAACGCAACTTTGTATCGTATATGGTAGTGATTCATTTTCTTAAATCTCTTCTCTTTCTAATCATACGCAGATTGACGAAGTAATATAAATTATGGGAAACAATCGATATTTTTCCTCTAATTGTTTTGCGAACATAAAATAGTTCCAGGTTGCACTATTAAAGGTTAGAAAACCTTTAAATTAACCGTTAAATTTATTCTTGTTTCGATCAAAATTTATCTATTTATATACTTAAAAGTATGCTAATCTGTTCGTGTGTATTGCTTTAGCGATTTATACTGATATAAATAAATATACGTATATAGTAATAATATTTTGATCCAAGTATCATTTAGAAATATATATGGTACAGAATAAAGAGTTTACTAACAGTCATTAAGCTACACGATACTGCTAATTAAAATACAACTTACAACTCCGGAATCACCCCCAAAAGTCCCGGAATTAATTTCCTAGCACCTCAAGTAACCGTTATATGAATAAATGACTGTTAGTTATACTTCTTTTAATTATGATCGGGCTCCCGGATAGACAAGTGGGTAGCGTGTTCGCCTGTGGTTGAAGAGGTTCCATGTTTAAATCCCAGGTGGGAGTCCATGTGTGCGAAATGACCTTAGCTGTCGTAGTACTTTAAAGTTACTCCTGCTGTTTACCGTATCACATAATAAAAGATGTATTATGATAATCCCATGTTGTGGAATACTAAGTTAAGGACTATCGATCGATTACATTGCAGTAGTCAAAACAACAAGGTAATAGTATCAAATGAGCTATTAGGATACAATCATTCTTCGTGACAAACTACCCGCACAAAATTAGTCATACAATGAAATTACATCCTACGAAACAGACGTCCAATAACTGAAGAAATCGCTGGCCCTTTCGGTTGGCAAAGTCCCCACAATAGCCGACGAAGTTGAGCAACACAAGCATTAAAAACCTTGGAAAATCCAATCGAGACGGCGATCAGTTAATGGGAACGCGGTCACAGACGAGCAACAAACCCGGCATTGATTCGCGCATCTTCTCCTCAGTCGTGTTTGACGACTGCGTCATATTTCTGTTTACCTTACATACTTTGGACGTGCATTGTGTGTCCCTCGGAAGGGAAGGAAAAGTCGCGTAACCCGGTGACCCTATGGAAAGGGGCGAAACTTCCGCATTGCGACTGTGTGTGGCGGTTGTGTGTGCACCTTTCATTGGCCGTCAAAAAACTCGGAGAATGTGTGCGATTGCGGCTGTTGGAAAGCGGGTGGTAATGCGAAGGGGGCGAACACACGCACGCGGACGTGACGTCGCCTTTTAAAGGTGGGTGCGGATGTGGAATTGGGAGATTAATGGAGACGATCTATGTTACGCCAGGGGGAGGATTTTCGGCGAAATGAAGTTTGGGCAGAAGATGATTCGAGGCAATGGATGAGGGGTGCATGTTGAGTAGGGTAGTGTCATGATGGTTAGTACCACGATGGTTATTTTTGCTTTTATGTGTTGTTTAATTCAATAAAGATGAATTTTGAAGGACAAGGGCTGGTCAGGCAGCAGGAGGGAGCAAGGACGTGGTATTTGATAAGATTCCTGCTTAGTATGTGCTATATACTGATGGTGGATTATTTTTCGTTTATCTTCCTGAACAGGATAGAGAAAAATTTATCTTCCGTTTGCTTGATAAACTTGAAGTGGTGATATGAAAGCTAATGAGGTGTGAATGACGATAGATGATGGTTTTCTTTCTAGTTACTCATTATTGAAAACTAATAAGGTTGTTATTTATAGGGTCACTATATAGTAAACACAGATATATTCACGAACAGCGATCTGGCTGAGAGAGAAAAGTAAGGGTAAACAATTAGTTGACCCTTTACCCACTCCTCATCTTGCCTAGTAAGCCCCATTCCCTCCCCAAGGCTTCTATAGCTAATGGTTGGTGGGTTTGAAGTTTCTGTTTCTGGCTTGAATACTTTATATACATACAATCAGTGGATCCTAAAAAACTGCGTTTTGCTATACTTTATATGCGTATAGGGCACGAAATGGACAAGAAAAATTTACTTGTGACAAGAAGATAATGCCGCGACATCAAAGAGGTTGGAATTAAAGATTTATTCGATACACTCATCAGCACCCCTGCATTTGAGGCGAATGAAGTGATCAAAGACATATTATTACTAAGACTTATTCAGCGCTTATTAAAGTAATCCACCGGGATGGATAAAGTTTAAGTTGATGAAGTCAGCGATTTAAGTTTTCCGCAAGTCATAGACACATCTGAAATCGGTGCTGTTGAAGGATTACTGGGCTCATTTTGAATGCAGTCAATGCTCATAGAGGTTATACAACAAATCTACATTTTCATTTATAATTAACTAAGCTGTTAGAATTATCCTCCGAGATGCTAAAATCGTACATAATTCCCTCATTCTATAAGTCTGCGACTGCATTTCACAAATGTTCTCAAGATCCACACTCAACCTTTTGTTTTTTCCTCATTCATTCGTCATAAAAAATATACGTATGTTGCTTGCTGAGAATTTATGAGGAAGGGATTTTTGAACGAGAACTAAATAATAGTTCATTTCCATGACAGATCGGTAAACCGTCAGAAATAAAAGACCTTGAAAAGGTTATAGATATTTTTTCCTCTTGGTTGGAATTTTACTTCCCTAATGCGTAAATGTAGGAGATTTTGCCGAGTAAGCTCCGTGCAACATGCATTGCAGCGTTGCGATTGGATTTGGACCGACTTCTATTGACCCGAAAACAGCTGAGACTAATCCGAGAAATCATGGATGTCCAGAAAAGAAACTGGCATCGCTAACTTAGCCATTGTTCATTCGATCCTTCCTCTCGTATTTATAGCCTAACTTCCGAGCTCGATTTGTTCTCTCTGAACGACACTTTTAAGTATCTTCCTCTAAGTTTTAACAATAGGTTCTCGCCGTGCTGAAGAGAGATTTATTAACTCAACCGGTTGGAAGGAGGAAAATTAATCTATATCTCGAAGTTTGTGCGAGAAAAATCGGGAAGCAATTTTCGAGAAAAACACAATGAGCTGTAAATCAGGAACGTTCCTTTAAGTTATAGCTCAGATCAGTGCGATTAATCAGGGTGTTAATGCGTCTCTTTATCTTCTTAACACGAATTCCACGCGTTTGGTCGAGTGTTATTAAGAGGGAGAGCTTCGGATGCGTAGTGACAGACGCAGTCCAAGACAGACGCTATAGAAGTGAAGGGATAAATTTGGTTTACAAGCGTTAAAAGACTTATAAATCTCAATCTCGCCCTCACATAAAGATTTTTTTACAATTTGTGTATAGCTTGTGTAGTGCGTTTTAGTTTATCTGGTTAGTTTGATAGTGGAAGTCCTCTAATACGTATTAACTATGGATGGTAATTTCAATCGCCATATTGGTCAAAGCTGCGTAGAGACGACATGGAATGAGGATATTCTTTCAGTATGTAAAAATACATTGGATTTAATACTCTATAATGCATCATTACTGGCCAGAAAAACAGGAAGGCACAATAGAAAGGCACAAACACTTCTTCTTTTTTCCCATCAATTTAAACTCAATCGCAAATTGAGGAAAAAAGTGTGAATTCGAGGAAATGAGGTACTTCGTATGATTCATAAATGGCTTTATTTACAAGCAGACAAAACAAATCATGAAATTCGCGGAAATGTGGAACCTCTTATGATTCCCAAGGGGCTATTTACATAAACAAATAAAACAAATTGAGTATTTCGACTGAATTTTATTTTATCGACCGGTTTCGATCATTACGATCGTCTTCAGGCCGTAATGGTAATTATTAATGGAAATACTTCAGTTAATGATCGGAACCGATCGATTTAATAAAGTTCAGTGGAAAATACTGCACTTGTTTGGTTAATTTCGGCCATAGAAAAAAGTTTTCACAAAGTTCTGCTGGAACGCCTTGATTTTATAAGGTTTTTTACATATAGAATAATCGGAGTTGTCTTTTCCAATCCTGTTTATAATAAAGATGAGATAAAGCGATGTTTTCAAGACATTTGGTGTGAGATTTTCCGTTCCTCCTATCAGATTCATAATGAATTAATACAAGTCATTAAGTAAATTCATCTGCCGAAGTGAGAAATCAATCCCGAAATATGTATTGATAATTTAAATGTTAAAGGGACAGAAAAATACGGATTTCTGACTGTTAAGGAGAGTTATTATGGCAGGGGACTCCTTGAAACTTCCACCTGAAAGACTTAAACGGCCCTGTTTGCCTTATCGAATACCTTATGGATGGATCTTTAGGAAATACTTTTGGGCGTCGTATCGTCGTCAGCATACGCATCGCATACACCATGTTTACTCATTCGTAAATAGCTTTCATCGCCGAAAGTGAAGTAAGGAGAAAAGAAAACCGAAATGTGGGAACGCAATAAAATCGAAATGTCAGCGTGGGATAGTCGGGACTCCTCCTCCGCCTTTCCTTTCTTTCTCATCCTCAAGGCGAATTTCCCCTCCTCTTCGTGAGACTCCCCATTTTCATCCTCCGCCTCCTCCCACTCTTCAATTTTCTCGGCCGTGAGTCACCGCTGTTCGCACGGTGTCACGAATGGGCGAGAAGGGAATGCGAAGGGGGGCGGTGGAGGAACAGGAAAGAACGGCTGGAAGATCAGATTTTCAGGAATTATATCCGGGACGAAAAGTTGTTTACAGGAACATAATAGGGATGCTCAGCGAGTGTTTTGGTCCTTCATGCGACGAGATTTTGTACGACAATATTTCGACGAGTCGTGTTTCTCACAATGCTGTTGGGTGCTGCTTAGCTGGAAGGAATTTGGTGCCAGCCGAAGAATGGTTCGAAGAAATGGTCCGACGCAATTACCCCAGTGATAGTTTAGGAAGTTTTCAGGCCGGAGGAGTTCGACCGAAACAATCCTTGTTGTTGTTGCTAGAAGTATGTACTTTGATCCGCTCATGTTTTGACGAGGTATGTTTTGTGAGACCACAATCGGTATTGTCCGTCGTCTTGAATGCGTGTTCGGTTTAGGAGTAGTTGCGACAATTGTGTAATTCCTGCGTCGATTTAAAGGAAATTTGCTATTGTCTCAAGGGATGGCAAAACATTGAATTGCTGTGCTGTGCTGCGTGAGGATCGCTGTCTCAATATTTGCTCTCGTGAATTTCACTCCATGCGTAAATCACACAATACTATAGGCCTTTAGAGAGGAAATTGAGAGAAGTTATTATATTAAACCGAATGAATTCCGTGCTCCTGAATTGTCGGTTAAAGCGTAAAATGGACGTGAAGATAAAATCCATTTAAAAATCCTCCCTATAGGGAGAAATAGAAATAGACAGGATGAGATGCTTTATCACTATGTCGTTTACAGCCCTTACCTAGCACTATATAAGGCAGATTACAGTATATTAATGCAGATGATATTATACGAAGTTCTATTCAAACGGTTAAGATACGACGATAACCTCCTGCATCACATTTTGCTTCACTATTCGAATATCATACCTTTTCGTTCCTCAATCTTTAAAGAGAAACGACACGCAACCTGTTGTGAGCGAATTTTGACTATAAAGAACATCTGAGAGGTAAACCGTTAGTTAAATCACGTTTAATAAGATTCAAAAAGGGAACGTTGCGAAGGTTTTCCATAATAAAGCACTTGTGTAAGAAGACTAGTATTGACTTACACTTAACTACTACTGTAAAAACCCGGTTAAGACGCTTTTCGGGGGACCAAGCGAAAACCGCATCTTAATCGGGATATCGTTAGATCAAGATTGTGTAATGCTGGTTGCCATTTCGTAATATTTTTGAAATATGGTCTGCTTTTAGCCCATAGAGAGCGTTCTGGTTAATTAATTTCGGTTATTTATCGCTCTGTAACGAAGCAGATTTTACCAGATAGGAAATTATGGAAGAGTAATGATTTTCTAAATAGCAGTGGTGAGAGGGCATCACGATCTCTGTGAGACTACCCTCAACAGCCCACGAAACACTCCTTTTCTCTTTTTTCGAGTACTTCTTAAGATTGTGACGAAAGGTAACACCGAAAAGCGACTTTTTAATCTAAGTTCTGCTAAGTGAAAAGAGTGACAGAGATTAATTCACTATATTGTAGTTCTTATCGGTTTCAACGATGGGATAGACATTGATCTGCTTCGTGACACCTTCAACTTACTCTCACAAAATTGGTAGAGGTAGTAGTAAATTCAATAGAAGAAACTCTTAAGGAATTCATATAGAGACAACAAGAGGAAAGGACGGCGACAAAGATAATGTAAAAATTGCTCATTATCGAGTAAGGTGAATGATTGGCTTAAGCTGGTTGCAGTGTATCTAGGAACGGGAAAAATACGTTTCTTAAGCGGGTTGCAGAGCGTCTTAAGCGGTATCTATACCATGTATTTCGTGCAAAAGGGACAATGAGAAAACCGCGTCTTTAGCGAGAGCTTCTTAAAGGGGTTTTACATTAATTATTTTCTACTTACTTATACCTACTTACCTTACTTGAACTTATATTCAACAAATCGCAGAAACGGAGGTCACAACGAATTGAAAATACGTGATCTGCCCTCCATTGCGCGAAGGAGAGAAAAGCCTAGAATGATCTACAAGAGAGAACGGGGAAGGCTTTAGAGAAAGATTCATTATTTTGGACGTTGGTGGAATAAGGGGTGGAAAGAGCAATGGGAAGAAGGAAGTGAGAGAAAGGATTGGAGGGAATTGCAACGGAAGCGTGGTGAGACAGTGATTTGACGAGATAGTGAAGACGCAAAGCATTCTGCGGTGGGGAATATCTCGGGACAAAATGTTGCGGCCGAAGCGGGGAAAAGTTAAGCAGCTCTTTACCCGCAGCTGATGCGTGAGTCCTTTTCGTGCGGTCTTTGCGTTCCGAACGAACTGAAATCGGCGGTCGCAGTTGTCAAGGAAAAGACGATTATTCAGCAGATAGATATCGCTGCCAAGAAAATGCGCAGGGAATCGTCTGCCATTCTTAATTGCGATAAGAGTACTTTAAAGGTCTGCAGTTTGGTAGCCGTAACCTAGTTTAATCCTTGTTTGACAGATGGGAGAGTAGTAAACAAGCACACCCCATTATGTAAATTTGATTGAAATGCTTTCATTTCGTTATTATTAACATGTTTCTTCCTATTTCTTATCAAAGTAATTTGAATATTTTTTAAACGATAAAAACTTTGCTTTTTGATAATAATAGAATTTTCACTTTTTCACGATATCCCATTTTCCCAAAATGAATACCAGTTTTTAAATAGTTCAGAAATATACTTTTTTCTTAAGGTACTATATACTGAGAAAACTCAAAGTTTTAGCCATTGATATGATAAATAAAAAGTTATGATTTTTTTTGAAAAAAACAGGAATTATTTTAATTTATTCCGAAATTTAAATTTTTTAAAGGTACTTAATTTTATTGTTTGATTATATAACACGTATAACATTAAAGTTGAGATTTTCAGTAGTTAAAAAGAATTTCCAAGTAAAAAATGTAATAGATTATTTATTATTACAATGTTTGTTGCTGTGCGAATCACCCCAGTGTGTCAAGCACGTCACTCCACATTAGTGTGTCAAGTAAGGGTTAGCTTATCTGGTCAATCTTATCGTTAGAGTTTAATGTTATTACTATTTTTTGGTGTATTATACCCAAACCTATCCCAGAGGTTATAGAGACCGTTGAGCATACCGAAAGGCATATAAAATCCGTAGGTTTGACATGAGTTTGCTTTACATTCAAATCCCTTACTCCCTTATTTTTACGTCTTTTTCATTGGTTTTGACCCTCCGCAGCAAACTAATTGTCATTCAGAAAGCGGAATGTGGAAACTAAGAGAGAGAGAGAGAGATAGACCCTGCGGAGACAACTCCCTTTGCTCTCGTAAAGATTTCGACATCTTTATCGCGCGTTGACAGAAATCCCGTCTTCACGTGATAATTGGAGATGAAGGCGTTTTACAGTTGTTCGTCGGCTCGTTTAGAGACAATCTTCTTAAATCGTTAAACCTCTTTTTCATCAATTAGTGAACGATTCATTGAGGCTAATTAGAACTTTTGCAGTACTTATAGTTTTTGATAAAAATTGAACTACTATTACATTCAAAAATGCCTAATAAACGATATATATTCAGCAACAAGGAAGTTTTCATTTCGAATCGGAAAATATTTTTAATTTAATTAAATTTTATGCTACTGCATAAAATGAAATTTATGACGTTATTGCAGATAATCAGCCTGTAAATTTAATTTGTAACGTTGATTCGACTCATTAATTTATGAATGATTACCTAGTTTAGTAATAAACTGCGAAAGAATTTTTTATCAATAATACCTAAAATAAATCCTCATTAAAGCATACAGTTTATAATGTAGGTTCAAAAAATAAACATACAATTGAATTAATCGATCGCTGTGCGATGGTTATTCCCAATGAAGTACTATATTTTAACTTTTATTTATTTCCGATGCAAATGAAATTTCCAAGAGTAAAATATAATTAATGTTCTTATTTCAAAGAGATATATAATACACACGATTGTTAAAGTATTTCCATTTTCTTCTCGGTGAACAAATTGATGAAAGTTATAAATTTATTGCTTTGCTTGTGAATTATTACGTTTTTAATTCCAAGATTTTGTAGAAAAGAATGGTAATGATTTAAAAATTTGTACCAATTACGTAAAAGCATCCTCGAATCTTTCTAATTTTTCGTGACTGTTCCTCGTAACAGAGTAGATTTGAAACGGATACAGGAGTAAATAGCATGCAATCAGTTTTACTGCCACCTTCTTTGTAGTTGGCAATGAAGAAACCTTGTATTTCGAGTTTAATTTGAGAAACGTACAAGCTGCTAATTTGCTGCCGATTGTGAGCCGCCCAAGAGAGCTGTAAAACGCACACGCCTTTAGCAAACGATGCTGTCTCTCTTGACAGCCCAAACAACTTGAATGTGGAATTGGAGAGGCTGTTCTAATGAATACGTAAGGCCAACAAATAATTGAGTGTGGATAAATTGGGAATTCATCCAGACTAAACCTTTCATTCATTCAGCCTCGGATTATTCATATAGGCGCGGCTTTTATGTAGGACCAATTTTAAAGCAACGATCATTAAGGTGACACTTAAATCTCACGCGGATATCTTTACCACCTTGAGTAGGTTCAATGTTTGAGCTTCGTTCATTTGAATGCGAATTTGTGTCAAATCATGTGTCAAATCTTTTTGAGGAAAGATAGTTTCTAAAAACTTCAGAGGGAAATTATTTTTTAAGTTGAGAATGATTTCATACCTTTTGTAAGGATAAGAGTGATTATTCATTTGAAAAAGTCTGTCAAAAACTAGCCCAGTTCTATGAAGCGTCATGATCTTAGATTAATTTCTTATTTCTATTAATAGAAAATTTTCATTTCTTAAATTTATAAAAATGTAATGATGTTAGAGATGCTTCGCAATTTTTGTGCTTACACATGGTTTATCTCATTTAAAAATAATGTAATTTATGAAAGCAATATTAATAGGTATGTATATTGTTTGATGTGCAAGCTTATTGCTTATAGCATTCATACATTGTTTATGATTTAATGTTAATGAAGAAAGTACAAATTTTTATAAAATAAGTATTTGCAGATATGTAAAAGGTGTATTAATAAGTGCTTAAAACTAAAACAGATTTCTTTTTCTTTACAGGTAAGTTTCCGTTTTTCACTACTCAGACCAATTTTGCGGAATTTCAAACCATCAAGGGTAAGAATAACATGAAATTTCTACTTAAGTTATATGATCAATATGAAATTAGGAGGATACTTTAAAGGAGGAAATATGTTAGTGTATCTTCTTCATTCCAAGCATCAAGTTTCCATAAGTATTACTAGAAGGAATTGGACCTTTGTTTCTTCTTATCATGTACGTACTATTTACGACCAGCTACGACAAAGAAGTCGATCATAACTTGCCATACTGGCTGATAAGAATCGTCATATATATCCAGACTCTTTTATACACTTCAATATTAGTTAATTCTATGTGGATGAGGAATCTGTAAGTTGTTTCGCCTAGTCTAGTTTTCGTTAAATTGAAAACGTCGATGTCCCGATATCGGCTTGCGTTGAAGTTCACCACTTAAACGGTCTTGGTGGTTCTAAGCATCCGCTTACCCGAGAAATGGGGTGACGCTTTCGTACTTTATCGCGGTTTGCAGTTCCCCTCGTCCCGTTCATTTTGCTTTCCGCGCTGATTCGCGGCCGACGCCCCCCACTGACGATTCACTTCGTTTAGAACCGCAGGGAAAACGGTACAAAGAACTCATCCCTTTAATCTCAACCGAAAACTATCCTTCTAAGCTAACCTCTTAGTGAACGCTGAGGAGACTAGGGGCAGTGACGAAGTTGTTTCAGAGGTCGAGTGATAAAACAGGAGGTAATCATTCCGCGAGTTTTCAGTAATAAGTAAGACTGAGAATTTGGTCGTTTAATCTTATAATTTGCCCTTACGCTTATTTATTCTTATGTCATTTACTCTTAAGTGGATATGCAATTGGGTATTTATCTTATCCCTCCAACGTTAAGCATAGGATAACTGGATTTTTAAATGTAAATGTATTTATCTTTAAGACCTACCGAGTAATTTCTTTAAATGTAAGCCCTTATTTTAGAAATTATACTCGTAATTTAACCATTTCTTTCTAAAATTGTGTCAAGTGAAAGATTTGAAAACATTGTTCGTGATTATAGTAAGATACTCCCGCAACAGAAACTTCAACCAGTGAGACTCGTGTATCAGCTTATTTACGGATTTCGTAATGAATGTTGGATTAAAAGCCATAATTCAGAGATTTCACCTTGACTTCGTGGTAGGACGACGTCAAGGAAATATTAAACTGCCTCATCATAGTAACAACTAACCACAGACTTTTATTATGCGATTGGCTTCAACGGTTACTTGTCATCACCACGGTTAATAGTCTTGGTTCCTGGATAACTAAGTTGCGTTCGTTGAAAGCAATTCTGGATTCGATTTCTGATGAGGGACTACGGTGGGGGATAGGTGAAAAATGATCTCAGCTGCCGATGCATTATTGAAAATTCCTCTATTATACAGTTATTAGTCCTTAAATTAGCCTGCTCATCTACATCAGATTTTCGCCTAGTATGGTTCTTGAAATGGAGAATATGTGGTAATGGAAATTCACATTGAACTTTAAATTTGAATGGTTATTCTTTAAATTTATAATAGATAGTGAAAATGAGCTATATAACTTCTGATGAATTACAAGTTAATGAATAAGTGGCTTATAACGCGGAAATAACTTCTGAAACCATCAAAATATCTTACTTGTAAACTAACTTCTTGCATGGATGTTTAAAACATCCCTAATTTTGCTGTCAGAAACATTCAGAAACAATTGTTGATATAATATAACAATAGTTGAATAAAAATATCTAAATTATCTAGAAATATATTGAAAATAAAAGCTAATGATTACTAAAGATTTTTAAAGCAACTATTTTGCCACGATAGGCAGTATTTCTGTGATCAAGAGAAATCAACGATGAACCAATCCTTAAAACGAAATAAAATTATTTTCTTTACAAATTCAAAATGAATCCCCTGACAGAAGATACATATTTCCTTCCTATCGAAATCAATGATGATTTCAATAAGATTCTGTAATTCTGCAATCTCCACTAAAACTTCGATCATTGTCCTGAAAAGAATTCCCAACCTTCCGAAGGTCTTTTAGCAATCTCTTAAGGAGAACTTGCGGTCAGAATGGCCATATTAGTTCAAACATCTCGTCTTTGAAGCGGCGGGATCGTCGTCGCAAATTCGAGCGAATCTTTCAGATCATTGATTCGACAGAAGTGTTGGGTTCAGCACAACTGTGGGAAGGAAGTTAAGAGAGCAGAAATCCTTGTGACGCGTTTTGGGCAAGAGTAAGCGGCGTATCTGCTAAGCTTCCCCCACCACGCATCGCAAATCGCTCGGGGATATAAATATATGGCGGCAGAATGCGGAAAATATGCCAAGTTCAGTGCTATTGCAGAAGAATGTGTCGCGGAGCGGAAAACTAGAGCCGGAGCAAAGCGCCGTCCGCGCAAATAAAGCAGAAATAAAAAGGAAGAAATGGAGTGGGACGGGGATGATAAGGAAGACGAAATGGAAGTGGAAATTAGAGGAAAAGAAAGGGGAATAAAAGAGCGGAAATGGGAAACACGAGGGAAATGGAGGCGCCCTAAGTTTTTGAGAGGAGGAAATGTGATTATGGATGTTGTGAAAATATAATTGCGGGAATGATTTAGAAACGAATACAATAATAGAGAAAGTGAGCGAATA
The DNA here is from genome assembly GCA_036926295.1 of Pachydiplax longipennis. Classification (NCBI taxonomy): domain Eukaryota; kingdom Metazoa; phylum Arthropoda; class Insecta; order Odonata; family Libellulidae; genus Pachydiplax; species Pachydiplax longipennis. The sequence continues at coordinate 35,406,495 of JAVFKF010000009.1, read as the reverse complement.
ACGCTGAGGAGTGATTTCAGATTGGGTTGGATAAGTCATCATTACGTAGAAAGGTGGAAATGTTTACTTCATTATGGCTTATGCTGGAATTGAACTTAGCACATGAGGTTGTGCGATTAATCCAAGGTTGTAGGAGAAGTGAAAAATTGTGACTTGACTGGGACTCGAACCCAGGTCTCCCATTGAAATCGTTATCGCTTGTTCAGAATAAGGAAAGTTGAAGTTTCTTTTGTTAAATTTACCAACTCTTGAGATTTTTACAAGTAATGTGAAGAATAATTTATTGGCAAATTGGCAACTTAATGGAAAGAGGTGATAAAATATCGACATAAACGGGACTCGAACTCGTCTCTCCCAGTATGTATAATATTTACCGGGTTGCTTTGTGAACAAGGCAAGTCAAGGAGCGGAATCGACATTTTAGGATAATTTAGTTGCTATAGCAACTGTCTGTGAAGTGTTTGAGGGGCCAGTGTTCGAGTCCCAGTTATGTAAATCTTTTTCACTACATAAACCATACGGTTTTCCTTGCTGAGTTAAACTCTTCCTTTATCTTACAACAGGATACAGAAGCCTCCCAATAATGGTGTCGTTATCTTATTATTTCCTTTTATATCTTTCCCCATAGACTTCACCATATATCGCTTTCCCCATAGACTTTTAGATATCCAGCAGTGGTACAGCTACAGTGAGGATAAACGTAGGTCATGTTACTGTAAATTAGAATGGAGTTGGAGAAAGTTATACGGCAAATTGAGAGATAAGTAATTGAAGAGAGAAAGTGATAAAACACAGAGAGTGAGATGTAAGAAGGAATATAAATGCCTAACGGAACAGAATTAAAAGATGAAGAAAAAGGAAGGTAGTTAAGAGGAATTTATTGCCCAAGAAAGAAGCCGTTAAAAGGGTACGTTTTATTTTAATTGCCTGGGAACTCGAAAAGTAGCGTTTTATCTAAATAGGTGCTTCTTTCTGTTCATTTTTAGAGGGAAAGGAGGAACTCGAAAGAGTAGTAGGTCATACTTCCGTTCTAGCATGAAACTGTAACGTATTTATCGATGATTGGGAGGGTTTTCATACTCGAAAAGATATAGATGCAGGGTATAGAGAACGCACGAGATTCGTAAGATTAGGTATATTTGTGATGGCACTATTATTGAAAATTATCTGCAAAAGGATGGTTGATAGTCTTCGATTTATTATCATTAATATTTTAAATAATTCTACTGTCTACTCAGGGTAACTCTGTAGTTTTTTGAATTTTTTGTCAATTATAATATGGATCTCTAGTTTGTATCGTTGATGGGAACTAGTGGCGTTATCAAGCATAGTGAAAGGATAAGACTTTAAAAATATATTTTATGTTTGCCGATTTAGGCAATGCGTATCAATCAATTGACGAGCAAAATTATGAATTCGAAATTATTAGACGATTCATGGTCCGTTTTTGACGAAGAATTCTCGATTTTGTATTCGTGTTACAAGTTTCAGCATTCCAAGACTCTACTCTAGAAAATAATTGAACATAAAATGAGATTCATCACTGAGGTGAAATGATAGAATAATTTAATAATTAAGAAAGAAACATACCACAGCTGAAAAACAACCCTGAGAAACTGTGAGTGCAAAACCTAATTTTTAAGGGAAAATAGATTAAGGCAGGTCTAAGAGGTAAACAACATAGATAAACTATTTCAAAAAGGAACTATAAATAGGTTTGCATCTAAATCATAAATAGAATAAGATCATGATAAGCAACGTGATTCACAACAGAAAAACAATATAAATGCACAGTCATTTAAATAGTAAACAGATAAGAACATGTCAAATATAAATTAACAGAAAAAGGCAGTATAATAGGATGAAATAAAACAAGGAAAGGAGAAGTAAGGAAATATCGAAGAGCGTTTGGGTTATAAAACTGGCTTGATCTTGTAAAATTCTCTTTAAATTCTTTTTGAGTCGAAACCAGTAGCTTTCGCAATAAAATTCAGTGAAACTTTGAAAATTAATTTCGCTTTTTCGGGCTTGTTAAAAAGTTTCACAAGGTGACGGCTTCAACCATCGATTTTGAAATTATTTTCATCCATGATCCCTCAAATCAGCGAAAATTTTCGGTGTTTCAAAGTTATCTACAATCTCAGCCATCAGTGATGTATGTTGGTGTATTATTATGCTAAAAAGATTGTTCTTCTACCACGTAAAGATATGCTAGCTAACTCGCTGTCATGTGAATTTTAGTATGTGCCTTTATTCGAAAGTTAAAAGTATATTCTTTCGAGAAAAACGAGACACACAATGAGATCTGCGCGATAAGAGATTGGTTCCCAAGCAGAGGAAGCAAGAAAGTTCCAGCGGAGCGGAAACAGGAACGTCCTTCGTCGAAATGTTTCAACTTGTCCTCAACCAATCGATCTCCATCCTTTTTTCTCAAGCCAACCATTCATCACTCCATACATCACTCCACAACTCCCCCATCCCATGTGCAGCCATTTAAACGGTCTATTAATGTGCGGGCATAAACAGTACACGGAGGGTGTGGTGAGGGCGCACTGGCTCAGCTGTAGCTTGGCAGTGGGACACCGAAGAAAGGGGGGGATATCGAGTGATGGAAGGGCATTATTATTCCACGTGAATCGAGACCAAGGCCGCGTGGAACCTCAGAGCAGGTAATGGGAGGGACGGTGGTATTAATTGCTCTTCATCTCCGCTCATCCGTCGTATCTCCGGATTGCAACGCTCTCTGGATCCGTAGGAATGCGTTTCGTAAGGAGCTCGTCTTTTGTCCTCGAGGAGAGCTTTTGTAAACAGCCGCTGTGCTATTCTGTGTCGCTGTTGGGTTAATTGGCAGGGTTGTTTTGGGGGTGCGGGGGTGGGTGTTGGACGGGGTAAGAAATGCGAGTGATTGTGGGTTCCGATGGGTGATATATAAGGGTGAAATGGTTTTAGGGAATTGGAGAAAGGTTGGAATTAAGTCGTTTAAGAGAAATAGATTCCAGGTTTGCGATCGGAAAGTTCCTTTGCTGGAGAATTTTGGAGAGTTGTTAAAGGACCTGTAGCGATTTGGAGTTTTCTGTGACAATGTTATGCGATTAAATCACCAGTCTATTGATTGTTTCAAAAGCAGTATGTGATTGAAATCGTTTCGTTATTTTTACCTGAGGGAATGCAATTTTTATCTTAACAAACCTCTTCCATGAGTCTGCTATTAAAAATTTATTGAGAGATTTAACATTGAAACAATCTAGCCGTAAGACCATGATGCAACTCATTCAAACGAATTGAACGGAAATCAAGCAATCAAAAATTTTTCAACACATCGTTGCTTATAAAGCTGCAATAACATAAGAAGTCATTGTTTAGTTATCTGCTAGATTGTAAGGTTACGAAGCACTAAGATGTCCAATTAGATTAGCAGTAAATGTTGAAGGGTACCCGGATAGCCAAGTACGTAACGCGTTCGCCTTCGTTGAAATTGATTACGGGTTCGGAACCCAGTAGGGTCCCGTAATAACCTAAGCTGTCGAATGTGTTTTTTAATTACTGGTTATAAATTCTGAAAATAGATAGTACAAGTATATATCATTAAGTGTCACATAATTTAACATTGACGCATCGGCAGATGTGCGTGGGCGGTGACACGTGCTAATGTTAGATTTACTTTCAAAGAAAGTACTCATCAAGAAATAATGCTTGCAGATAATAATGCAGCGTTTATATTGCTTCTGGAAAAGTCGTTATCTCTTACTCTGACGTGATGCAATAGAGCAGCATTCTCTGGCAACAGAGATATCGATTTCTATTTGAATCATCGTGTCATTATCTGTTTCTATCGGAACTTCTCTCACTCTCTTTCCTCCTCTAACACGTAGCTGTTGTTAACCGTTTCTAAGAAGTAAGTTTATTACGAAATTTTAAATGCGTTTCTCAGAATTTCTCGCGAGTGAAAAATGCACTTTTCTGAGGGCGTTTATGACACAACACATGAAAAACTTAAAGATCTCAGGAGGTCTTTCAGCTTCATTTATTTTATTTGGGCTATTACAGAGCCATATTGTGAGTGCTTTTTTATACTTTTACAAATGGATTCATTAAATGTTACTCAATGGATCTGAAATAGCGCGTTCGAGTTCAATTTATTCGAAGTCCTTCTTCGAAAAATCATTTAATGCATCATTTCAAGATGAAAATTAAACTTCACAAATCTTTTATCTTATAGTAGGTATTTGTTTTTAAATATTTACAAGATATTCTGTTCTTACATTTTCCTAGTGAATTATCAGTGGTAATAATGATGGTGAAGCTTATTTTGAACACTTCAATTTCGAACATTTATGAAGCCATGCAAAGTATACATAAAACAGTTGCATATTCTTAGTAAGAATAGGTAATTTGGACGTTGTTACGAAAAAAATAGTGCTGAAATAAATAGAAGTTGATTCAAGATAATAGTTATTCTATAAATACTGTCTTGGTGAATCTACGGTATTGAAAATCAACAAGCGAAGATACTCTTAGCATTCATTTAAATTTTGTCGTTTTGGATACTCCGAAACAATTTGTGTTTTCCTTCAACGAGAAAAATTCCTTTCACAAGATCACGTAATCCTCTTACTCTACGGCCTCCCTCTTCCAGTTTGTGCTGACTCATTACGGAAGATATTCGCAATTCGACCTTAAAAGTGCACGTTTAGTTCTTCGATGGATTTGTATTCTCTCCTTTCTTCATAACGGATGTAATCTTGCTTTTATTTCCCGAGTAAATGGTACGCGTCCAATTTATCTCACTTTTGAAAATAAACGGCAATTCCACGATAATCCAGAGCTAATTTTTTTCCTCCCGAGCGCTAAAACACTATTCACGCAAGCGAGAGACTTTTTATATTTCTCGTATTTATTCCTCTTTTACTTTTGTGTCAATGAAGTTTACGCTCGAAAAATGCTGCCGAGAAGCAGTTACACAGCTGAATTAATATGTAACACGATTGAGAATCCCGGTTATTTTCGCGTATGGGACCTGTATAAATGAATTCCTTTTGTTATTGTAGCATATCGTGCGCAGTATTCCCCTTTTTTAAGATTTAATAATATAATTTAATATAATTTAATATTCAATGAAATTGATTTTTCTCAGATCTAATAGGTATTCTTCATACTCTGATTTTGAGATAAAAACCGTTCCGAAGAAAAACGGACTCGAAAAATGTCTGACGGAATCGGAAATCGAACCTGGGATCTCTATTCGGGAGGTTGCCCTATCCATGTTCGGGCTGGATTTCTCAGTTGGATAAAGTTGGATAGAGGATTCTGGGTTCGATTCCCAGTCCCGTCGAACTTCATTCAAGTCCGTTTTTCCACGAGATTTTTCCTGGGTGCACGCTCTTATGTAAATATACCTTAACCCTTTCCCTAATGAAAACCATTGTTTATTTACTTTTTCAATATCTAGGGGGAATATTATTGTCATTTTAAAATGGTAGATTGCGAATAGGTTAGAACAAGTGGCAATATCCTGGCATATTTTAGTTTAGAGGTAAGAAATATTGAGGTAGAAATAATAAATAAATTGCCAATTAATAATATTCGCCTCAATTTTTTAATAGTTATATATAATATAATACAATCGGGATGATTTTTATTATGTCAAAGAGTTTTGTAAATGTAAACAGTAATATTACTCAAGCCTTAAATTAGGTATACGGCATATATGGCAAGGATTTGATATCTTTGACCCTGGATATATAATTTATATGAATTTTTATAATATAACCAACCTACTCTCGTTTTAAATTTGAATCGATTTGCGTAAGACTTTCCCTTCGCTAGGCAGGCTAGTGGGGACAGGTGTTTAGGTGATAAATGCGTCATGAATTAACGAACTTAAAAGTAGTTCCAGCAAAGAATAGAAGCTGATGCTTTTAATTTTCAAAGCAATGCTACGGATTTCGGGATACTCCGACAACAACAGAGAAATCGTTACTGTTGCGTCATGTGAAATAACTAGGATTGCCCTCAGCGGGATTCAAACTCGCGACCCTTGCAGACCTAGAGACAAATGGTCCCAATTCCTCAGCACCCCAAGTCAGCAAAGAATCCCGACAGTCAGCACACGGTCAATCGGGAGTCGGGTGCACACGCTCATACGTAAATACGTATATCTTTGATCTGCGAGAGCATCGCTCTTCCCTGACGTAGCAGCAAATGCGGAATCCGCAGGCGTGTTGGCCGAGGTGAACAATCCCGCCGTCGTGATGTACGGGTGCATTACTTCCTGCACAGCTCACGATTCGCATAAATATCGAGGGAGACGGATTTCGCGACCCCCATTTGCCCGTGCGAGAGTTAGGGGGGTGTTAACGAGACAAAACATGCCCTGAATTCTGACGAGTAAATATTAAACTTGGTCTGGTTTTTTTGCGGGAGTTGAAACAAAATGATTCGCTGTTGAAGCGTTTCGTGCGGTGAAGTGTATGAAGGGTTGAAAATGTGCCTTTGGTGGTGATTTATAAGTTTTCAATGCTTATGTAAATCATTCTGTAGTGAGATGATTTTCTCGGAAACAAATTAAATTGGTTTTATTTAATGCAATTCTGTTGATTTACTATATTAACATACGTCGACGCAAATTGTGAACGAAAATTATAAGCAGAGAAGGATGAGGGATTGAGATTTAGAGATGGATGAAAAGCTACATTGAAAAGAGAATTTCAGTAGTCATTTTAAGTTCGTCTTTGTTTTTTCTACTTCCCTCTTAAGTTATTCTTATGAAAAGGCCATATGGATTTTCATGAACATGAAAATACCGAAGCTCTTGGTAAAAGCTGTTTCTCTTTAATTTGTGTACCTTGAATACGTTCCCTAAAATGAAATATTTAATTATGGATAACTAAACCTACCTAAACTAACAAAGAGTATACATGCTTGTCGTCTTAATATATAATGTATCATCTCACTCTCGATTTTATAACTAAGCATTAATTTTCAACTATGTTAAACATCGTTGGAAATTTTCTAGATTCAACTCAACCATCGCTGATTGAGAGTGTCACTGAGAATAAAATTTTATTATTATTATCTTACGTACAAACTCTTAGATTCCTATAAAAGTATTATAATTGCTTTCCTATTTCTCAATCACTTGGGAATTCTTTAATCCCCAGTTTAACGCATTAAATCTATCCTATATATGGAAAAATCATTTTTGCTAAACAAGGAGAATTATTTTTTCGTAATAATTTATTATATATCAACTATTCCACAAAATTATTAAGTTAATAGAAACACACTCTCCTGAAAATGATGACTTGTTTATACCAAATAGTAGTTTAAACCAAGAATTGATTTCTTTAACGAATTTACTTCTAATAATCTAATAATCGCTCTTTACCCTATCACAGATGTTTATCTTAACGATCTAATTTTATACATGATGATAAAGGAATGGAATTATTAAGAAGGTTTTTGATACTTCGTTAATAAATATATACATACATTTTAAGCTAAATATATAAAAATATAGATATTTGTATTCCATGTATGTATAATTTTATTTTATTTGTAGTTTTCACGCGTTACGTTGAAAGCTAAGAGATGAATGTATCGCGTACTTGACACATTTCGTCGAATTTTCCATCTCGTATAGAATTCCCAATTCAGAAGCGACATTTCTTCAACAAAAATTGCGACGCGAGAAAAGATTCCGAGAGTTTCGAGACCTAATTCCATCTCCCTTCTTCCGGCAATAAGAGTACCGAAGCCGGTGAAGTCGTTCTGAAAATTTAATGTTTCCTTAACGAGTTTCAAGTCAGCACGCGCCCTCGGAGGGAAAAAAACAGACTCGCGTACTTAGCAAAAGGCAAAAGGGATCCCCCACTTCTCTCGTCCGAAAAACCAATTTGCATTCGCCCGGCACACCTGGGTCTCTCTCTCACTCAAACCACCGGTCGTTGCACGGTGGAAATCATTCGAGCGAAAAAAAGGAAGAACTCCGTTTTTATCCGACCGAGCCAAGACAGGCGCCGTCGGTTGCGGTCCCTGGATCGAAACCCGACCGTCTCTTCCTCTCACTTTTTTCCCCTTTTTTTTCAATCCGGAGAAGCCAGCAGCGCGTCCCCCGGTAGGTTCCGCTCCGCGCCACGGAAACCGGAAGTGGCGCTGCGGTCGCGTTCGCCCTTCCGCTAGGTAACCTCCCGCACACGCTAATTTATTGGAGATTTCGGATCTCCACCTCCACGACTCAAATCATCGGACAAGGAGCAGCTCTTTGTGGAACATCCTTTCCATTGTAGGACTATTTTCAATGGGTGTATTTTCTGAGCATCCGGTTATCAAACGTTGCGTCATGGATAATGGGCATCGAGGCGTGGGAGGAGGATATAGCCTGAGCTCGTGCTCTTTTTCCTTCCCCCTCACCTTTCTCTCTCTCTCACAACCTCTTCCTGCGTCGCTCCAGGTGCGCCAACCCTTCGGGTTTTCGTCTCGGGAAATTCATATGCAAGCCGGCGATTGAGGGGAAGTCGGACGTTTCCCGTCTCGTGGAGGCGAATCGACCGGAAAGTTGGTGGAGTTTTAGGTTAGTCGTTTCGTATGCGGATTTGGGCTGTATAATGCACGCGCGGGGTTTTGTGGATGTCGTTTCGGATTCTCGCGGAGTTTTGTCGCTTCGCCGTAGTCCACGAGCGATGTGTGGCTTTTGAATGTTTCAGCGACGTCGACTGCTTGTCGCTGTCGATCGAGCGTTTGATTTCTTGAGGTTATTCTCGACGTGCGTTAGAGACCTTTTCGTTATTTTTGGGCAGTTATTTCCGCTCGAATTTAATCCTGATTTTAGTTTCACTTTTCAATTCAGCTAAATTAAGTTGCTCAGTTATTTAACTCAGGATTTATTATTATAATTATTGCTATTATTATTAAAATTTCCGCCGTACAAATAGATGCACGATCTGGTGGCAGTGGGAACAATTAGTAAAATATACGAGTACAGACCATGTTAGCATATGGAAGAATATAAATTATATGAATTTCATGAATTAAAGAGAGATACATGTCCTTTAACATATGTGATTATAGCCAATGATCAATTAAAATAAATGAATCATTAAAAACTCAATGAAATTTGCATTTTGGAGATTAAAGATTAAAGGGATAATGCAAGACATTTCCTCCTTCTCCTCCAAAGGAGAAAGGAAACCCCCTTGGAAAACCTGTCTCTATAGGAAGACAACACTAATAACTATACACAATCAAACACAAATGCTATCCAACCTCACGAACAAAAATGCATCATCACGTCTCAACTGAACAATCTGAGCTTTGCGCAGTTAATTAAATTGCCTTAGCTTCGACTTGATGTTACGCTCTCGGAGAGGAAATGGCATAAATATGTAACTGCAGGAAGTTCCATTGATTTTTTGCTCTATTGAGAAATGAGTATTTAGCCTTGTAACTCCTTTGAGGAGGTAGGTTCAATGGTAATAACATAGATGTAGAATAGCCCACTTTATTCTTTAATGTACCTACTAAAATAAATGTGAATCGGCTGTTTTTCTTTTATCTGTCGTAATAAAAAATAAAGAGTCACATTTAAGGGGCTTTGCCGAAAAATAAGTAAATTTTCCAATTGATAATTTTCCTAAAATTTTACGTGAATGTATTTACCTCTTCTAATTACACTAATTTTTGTATGAATGGGCATTCAAATCCCTTATTTATTTATTATAGAATAACATTTGCTAAATCTTTATTTTTCTTTAAAATGTCCATTTTTATATACCAGAACTCTTGAAGGGTCTCTTAAGAAATTTCTATTACCACGAGCAATCAGAAATGCACAAATTCTCTTAGACTTCGTGAGTCGATACAAATGTATGTAATCTTACTGTATTCTTGTCTGTAATACTTGTATAGGCACTAAAATCATCATTATATTACTTTTTAAATCTGATATTAAAATATTTTTCTATAAAAGTTATCGCATATCAGATTAATTTATTGGTTTATAAGCTTATTTCCCACGTTGTTCAGCGTTCAAATCTCTCTCTCTCTCACTCAATCTTGATCTCCCATATATTCGGTGTTCCCTACCGGATGCCGGGAAAATAACGGTCACAAACCTCAAGGCACGACAAATGTCGACAAGGTATTCGCAGCTGTTATAAAAGTCATATGTAGCAGGTGTGGGAGAAAACAGACTTCTTGGTGGAGTAAGCGTATTGTGTGGAACCATAAAGAAGCACAAAAGGACATTGCGTCGCTTGCTTGACTCTGAGTTTTGATTTATCATTCTGCACCTGTACACTGCTGGATCATAAGCATTGAGCCGTAAAATTTCTTCTCCATTGTTCTGAAAATATCAGGTAATCGAGCGTGTCAATACAGTTACTGGACATGATTCAATGACGGGAAATGTAACTGGTTACTTCGGTCAAATTTCTTGAGAAAAATGACGTATTTTTGGAGGAAATGATAATTAATATACTAACAAGAACTAATGATGAAAATATTGCTATAAATAGGTTAAATCTAAGAATGCGCCTGAGATATGTATTATAGAAGTCATTCATAAAAAATGATGAAATTTTTATTTATTTCTGAATTGCTTTTCATTATAAACGTTAATAAAAAGGATGTTTTAGTAATAGCTTTAGAAATAATTACTGTGTGAAAGACCTAAGAAATAATGTAAAAGTTTCCGCCCTCTATAAGCTACTGGAGTTAATAAAATGGATATTTTCTTTACGCTTTTGAAAGTTCAAGAATATGTTGCAGTAAAGTGATCGTAGGGAAACCTATTTTACATATTTATATGAAGAATTAACTTCATGTAATACAGTTCCATATATTTCATATTTATGTTAATTTTTGTTGATGATGTCAATGGAAGTATTTAAAAGTATTGAAAAACCTCTTTACCTTTGAAAGTAACTTGGTACAAAGCCATAATAAAAGGTAGATCAATGTCCGATTGCTGGGTATCTATATTGCATAGACACATTTCCTATCTCACATTGAGCGTTCATTCGATATGAATCTCTTATCAGTAACACAGATTAACCGTTTGCCATGAGTGCAGAATTTAATTTATGCGGATATTTAACTCTTCCTTACATATCGGAGCTGAAAATGAGCAAGATAGATCCATTCTTTACTCTTCGTAATCAGTGTCCATCTTCATTCTTAATGTCTTCCCACGATCCATCTGTTTCTGCATCCCCACAGTCCATCATTCGCTGAGAATACCAATTATTCGAGCATATCCTCTCATTTCAATCGACAGGGATGATCCCCATCGTTCACAGCTTTTCGAATTCAATATTCCCTCACGACTCTCGAGGGAGAGATTCGACGCGAAAGATTGCAGTCTTGAGATCGGAGACAGTGTAATCGCAGTAATTATCTCCGCCGAAGTGATTGCAAGACACGGATTGCGTGGAAGTCATCGAGGTGCTTTTTAAAAGCGCTCGAAAATGCGGGAGTATCTTCAAAAGAACGAGGTGACTATATCAGTGATCCTTCTCTTAAAGATGCTTACGTTACATTATAGCGTTTTTTATGCTTGTCGTTGATTTCATGATAAAATGCTTCTTTAGCTTTGCATTCTATTAAAGTTCTAACTTTATATATTTAACGAATTATGTGAAACTTTTTTTGATTATGAATACAGAATTCAAGGTATACAGAAACGTACTCAACGGATTTAATACATGATACATATGAGGAGCTAGAATAGTTTCTTATGCAAAGTACAAACAAACACTGATGTTATATTTTTACTTTACATCTTGTTATTTATCCATATTTTCTATCTCCGGGGAGTTATCTTGTGTATCATCTATATTTATCCATAATTATCTTAAAATGATAAGAACAGTAACAATCTATATATTTCTAGTTTCTCCATAAAACGTGTTGTTAGTATGTCATTATTCTATGAGTCGCGACTTCATTGCTTTTAATATACTTCTTTAATAATAATTTTGACACAGTCTTATTATTAGACTATCATTGAAGTGATGTATCAATCAAACTGCTAGTATCATGCCGAAATTTTTAACCTGAAATTTCGTTGGAGAAAAGGTCCAAAATGTGATTATTGGATGAAACAAATCTTTCTGCCGAGTTATTATCCTTGATTTAGAAAAGGTCACCTCAAAGTGAAAGTATTCGAAAATTCAGAATGAGTGATTTTAGATCAGGGTTTAATTCTCAATATGTTGCTTTCTCGTTTTTGCTCAAGCTAATGCAATGATACCAGAAAATCATTAAATCTTCGTCAAAGTATATTTTTCGTCAGATAAGACCGTTTTGTCACAAATATACAAACGCAGATTTGTAGACAGTCGCTCGAGTATTATCTCTTTAAAATTTCTCAATACCTATTTAGTTCCATTAGGCGATTCTTGCCAAACCATCCACACCCAAGCTGAATACACCATTCTGTTCCTTATAATTATTGCGAAGTAATTCATTAGATCTAACCCTAATGTTTGCGTATTAATTATTCATGCGAATTGAATGACCCTTCCCAACTTTTATGCACGACATTTAAAACGAAATAAGTGTCTATTTCTAGTAAATCGAAGGCAAATGTATTGCGCTTGTTTAAAGTATCGGAAAGACGCCGATATTAGCAAAATTTGAGCTCGTTTAGATGTTTTCATAGTTTCAATTTATCTGGAGAAATTTTATTGCTTCTGGTTGATCGAATAGATATCTGTTTTGCTTATACGGATGCATTCGGAAACGTTCCCCTCGCTAAAATAAAATACCTTTGGAAACAACCGTTTTCTGAGATGTACCAGCGAAGCTCCACTGAACTAATTTTCGGTTCGCGTAGATATCTCCTCAGCGTTGGGAACGATTATAGCTGACGGTACGTAATGCGGATAAATATTGTGTATAGATCCGTGGTGCATCCAAGGTCTCTCATGCCAATTACGGATCACTGCTCCTCATAGTGCTCGAAGAGGCAGGGCATCAAATTAGGAACTAATTTGGTTAACGAAGCGTTTGAAGAACAAATTACAGGAGACGGAAAACCCATTGTAATTCTTCCCGGCAAATTGAGCCTCCTTTTCCGATCCGCGTTTGAAAGCTTTCGTAATTGCTTTTTTAGTGATGTGCTGCTCATTAAATCGAGTGTTCCTTATCAGCTGAAATCAGTCGATAAAAAAGTAGCCAGCGTTATGCTCGGAATTAATTAAAGTCGAAATTAATATCGGGAGTTCACGCATAGCATTCGGTTGATATGTTGAGGCCGATAGTTACTTTGAGGTGAAATGGGATGGACGCTTTTGTAAATTATGGAAATCAGCTAATTTGGCTTTCGTAGTCACGCTCGGTCCTTGCTGGCTTTAAAATTGACTTCAGTGCATTAATTTAATTATGGAGTTTACTCGAATCAAGAGAAACTGAAGCATTAGATTTAATGTGTGCCATAACGTTGGATTAAAACTGTTATGATTCAAACCGTCATATACAGTACCTCAGGTTTTATTTCAAAACTACTCCATTATTCAATTTATCATGTTTCAATATACGAGTAGTGAGTAACGTATGTACATGCAATAGAATTCAGTACGAGGATTCAGAATCTTCTGAAGGTGAATCGGTGAAGTAAAAAACTTATTATAGACTTTCATACATTTTTTTAATGCTTAATTTTATACGTTATAAATTTTCGGTTGATTGTTTTATTGCATTTTATTGCATATGATATTATTTATTGTATATTAGTACTGTGGTATCTTTAATATGTACAAGAATCATTAGTTGACTGCGTGTTCAACGTAAAGTAACCCTTAATTTTTGCATTTTTAAGACCCAGTAATCCTTACAAACAATTGATGATTTGGACCAGGCCTGCACCCTGCCTTTGTTAGGAACATGGATGTAACAGAAAATGAGATTTACCACAGATATAGAATTTAAGAAAAAAATTTTAACCATAAAATATTTAAAGAAACTCGAAAATACGAATGGATTATGAGTGTGATTTTTTATTACAAGCGTTCTGTTATGTAAAATTTTATGGTATTCTTATAATATTCTTTCAAGAGCCTATTTTGATCATTCCCTTTCATTCTCAACTTTAAAACGTTAACCAATTTTACGAAGAATTAAATTTTCCAATACCTATTGCAGACCTACTTTAGACCAAGAACAATTCTCTGTCGTCCACATCACCGAGAGCATCACACTTTTCCCCATAAAACGCTTTCTCAATAACCCGGAGAAAGTAAATCGGACTGATTTGCGTCGAAAAAAATCCTTCCCGAACCATTCGCGCAGCTGACACCGCTGGAATAGGTGCAGACGTTAAAAAAATATCGCTTTCCCCCACCCAAAAGAAGTCTGTTAGCGAATGAAACCGGTCGGAAAATTTTCGGCTCCGCTCCAGACCCCGGATGGAAGTTTGTTTTTCCACCCAGCGAGAGTCGAATGCACTCGCTCGTCTGGAGAATTGGCCGCCAAATGCCGTCCGAAACATATGCTGCGATTCGTCCATCGGACGCCCCGATCTCGCTCGGCCCAATCGTCACTTCCGGAGTGGACTCTTGGACATATGGCGGCCTTCCGTGTCCAGAGGGAGAGATTGCTAAGCGGATCCCCGATTGACTGCTTTGCGAGAGTGATTCCAATCTCAACGTGAGAGCTAATTATTGTTTGCAGAGCGTGGTTTTAATCTGGATGCCCGCACGTCGAAGTCGACGCGGGGCCCCTATCGCCTCAAAGAAAGAGGTTTGGCTTTTAATGTTGCCGAAACTCTCTCCGTTTCGGTTCTTTTCTCAAGGAAGGTTGGATTCGAAAGGCACAATCGAGTTACCATCTTGGAGATTTAGGATCTGTAAAGGGTTTCCTTTTGGATGTGGGATACCTCTCAATGCTTCCCGAAGAGTGCTTGCTAGTATCCACTGTAACCTAGAATGAGGTACTTTTGTAGGCTAAATTTTAGTTCATTGAATTAATTAAATTAGTTTTTGTTGTTTAAGTATATACATGTGTTGTTTAGCCTCATAAAGACGGCGACATGGTACGGATCACGGCTTCAAGCTGTAATTATTATCATAATAAATTAAGAAGTTGCTAGTTTTCCACTGATTTTTATTACAACTACGACCGGTTTCGTAAGAAGTTCTTACATCTTAAGTGTATTTTTTTCAGTATATATCAGTATATACTTTCAATAGGGTAATTATTATCGTTCCGGTTTTCTCACCGGTTAAATACAAACACCACAATTCGATTCAATTCCTATTTCGCTCCGATAACAACCATCGAACCGGTTCTTTTTTTCATTAAATGATCCTTATGCAAGGTTTAAATTGTATGTGGCCTTTGAATGGAATTTATTTTTAGGAATCAAACTAATAATAGAAAAGAAGTAATGAAATAATAAGCTAAAATTTCAAAATCTAAATGTATATCAAACAGATGAAATTCTCTCTTACATGTGTTCATTAAATGTAACTTCTGATTCTCTTGATGAGAATGCGTGCTGATAATCGAAACGGAAAAAATAACGGATTTCGGTTCGGTTCAGGTTCAAGGAATTTAGTTTTTCGTTCGGTTTCTGCTCCGGTAAATATAAAAAGTTTTTTTCAGTTTTAGATTCGGTTCAGGTTTGATGCCCAGGTACCAGCACAGATTTCCCTTCGAGGGTCCGGCGATAGTACTCTGTACATACCCCTACCACGCCAAATCAAATTCTCGGTATTATTATTCGCGCTATACATTTATTTGCATGTTTAGATGTCTAATTTTCGAATATACGAGGGTGGTCTGAAAAGTTTCCGACCCCAGACTTTCCAGAAATTTCCAGGAAATTTTCAGGAAACATGTCGAGAAATGGCAAAATGTCGGAAACTTTTCAGACCACACATGTATATCAAAGAATGGTTTAAAATCTAATATTATCACAGGATCAAAGGAATAGTAATGAACTCTTTCCCAGAAAAGCATGAAAATAGGCTATTTTCATTAGGATGTCGGGAAGAAAGGGATTTTAATAGAGCCGTGCGTGTGAAGTAAAAATTAATGTTTAGTCCTTGGAATTATGGTTTAGAATTCGCACAGTATTGTTTTATAATCCATTATGTTTTATCACATGTATGAATAACTCATTACGTTGATGAAACACTCAACAGATGTGTTTTTGGACGAAAATATAAAGCATCGAAAAGGTAAACATACAAACGAATTGCGTATTTTGGTAATGTGCATGAGGAAAATTGAGATAAAATGAATTGCTTACTTTACAAACGGAAGGAAATTACTGGAATTTCAGTCATCGAATTCGTTTAAAAATGATTGATTGGAGGAATTTAATGCTTCATAAATCCGGGAAGGAATGTAAATATTGTTGGAAATTTAAAATATATCGGGGAATGACAGTTTTAAATGATAAACTTGAGGGGATTTTTTTCCGATGGAGACTGGTCTTCCTTTATGAAAACTATTGCCTGTTCGGTAGAACTCTTTGTAATTAGCTCTAATCAATGTATTTATTAAATCTTCTTAGATAACAAGAGAAACTTTGGAAATCACATAATGACTTTAAATGTAACGGTCCATTTCCTCTTTTTAAGGAGATAAGGAGTTGAACAAAACCTATTGATTGACACAAAGGTAAACAGAATATTCAAATAATTCGTATGAATTTATTATCTAAGCAGTCATAGGACTTTCATAATAATATTCCAACGTACTGTCTTAAAATAATAAACCATAGTAAAAATGATCAGCTCATGATTTTAGATATTATAGATGGGTTAATAAGACACGAGTCTGTGTTGCGCTGGATACAAATGATTAGAATTTCTACATCAGTGTTAGCTCACTTGGTAATATTTAAAAAGGAAGAACAGATCGGAGGTATCAAGAGAAGTTGAAACTCTCAAAATATGCAATGAAATGCAACGATAACGAAATTTACTATATGCTAGCCAGGAAAAATAATATCGAGGTGTTACTCTTGTTAATTCTGCGTTGTACCATAGGTGTTAGAAAGTTCAGTCGCAAACTTTTCAGGTATGAAAATAAAATAAAAGCCATACGATAAAAGGTTCCATCGGTGGACTCTCTTATTAGTATGCGTCACGTTAGCGTAATTCATCCGCGATGATCTTCGACGCAAAGTTGATGGATTACAGGATGATTAACGGTTTTGCCGACCGGAAGCCGTGCTCCGGGGGAAGCACGCGTGATTTTTTTCAGCGGCAGTCGCCTCGTGGTGTAATAGACCAGGGACGGGTAAGATTGATTGGATAAACCGCGCTTTATCGTCTCACCGATCAAATCGCTTAAATGGGAAGTTGTAAAGTTGGATTCCGAAAGGTATGCGGTGGAGAGAAAGGTAACCAATTAATTAAGGCTGCATCTAACTTTGCCATCGCCACTTCTTATCTCTTCTTCGTCCATACTTTCCTTCCTCTTCTTCTCGTTAACCTTTTCCACCCTCAAAGTGTTGCGATCGTGCCTGGGAGCGTTTGCCCTCAATCAATACGAGATTATCTCTGATCCCTCTTCACTTTTCAACCCTCGCTTTTATATTTTTTGACCATTATTACTCCAGAGCGTCTTTGCTCCTCGTGGTGGATATTTTTCCACTAATTCCTCTTTGGTCTCTTCTAATCTCCGAAACATACATGTCATGTTTTCTAGTCAGGCCTCTGAGACTCATTCGTTGCCGTTGGTTGATTCTTTCGCTTGATGCTATAATTGGTTATTCTACCTTTTATCAGGATTCATGAGCATGATGAAAGAGATCTAGTTATTGATGCTGCAGTTCGAAAGGGAATATTGTGAGGTGAAATTATTTCGTTGAGTTTAATACAAAAATGTATCTTTAATTTGCTGCAATTGGTTACAACTTGACAATGTCAATATCAGGCAGAATATTAAATATTTTAAAATATATAAGCCAATAGCAATGCACAGTCATTCACCTTTGGGAACCATGATTATGTCAATATTTATATGAAATTAAATGATTAATCATCTCCCTGAAGATGACTTTATGAGTCGAAACTGGTCGCAGTATGTAAAGATTAATTTTCCAGGGGAATTAATCTAATATTTTCGAGCTTGAATTTGTGGGATGGAGCCATATTTAATGAATGAGAGTAGTAGTATTGTTAAAATGGTTAGACAGGTCATTTCACACATGATCCCCCACCGGAATACGAACCCGGGACTGCTTTCACCAAAGCCGAACGCGCTGCCCACGAGACTATCCGGGAACCTTAAGAAATGAGAGTTCTGCTTGGAATGTAGCGAAGTCATTTCATCTGATCATTAAAAAAAAGTTTCACAAAGTTACGACTGTCTCTAATAATTTTGAAATATTGTTCGTTTTTATGACGAATAATAACTTTGGCTCCGAATCTAGTTTTTGTGTCGAAATGATTTATTGCAAGTTAAGCAATCTCAGTTGCTCCGCTCTCTTACGGCAAAGTTTTATACCCTAAAATCTTTCTCGTAAGTCATCTATGGAGTTTTCAAGTTACCAAACTCTCATTACTGAAGCGTATCTACCATCAAATTACCTATTTTTTAACTTCCTCACCGTTTGATAGCTTTAATTTTTCGTCATATCGCTCATATTTTGTGCTATATACTTATTTAATTCTCTTTGTTCTGCTGTGTGACTCTATTATTTTATATATACTTTTTTATTTCTTCAAAAAGTCCGAAGAATTTGATTACATACTGTTAAGGTTTCAAATATCTTACAAGAGTGCAGCGTTCTTCATGTACCTACTGGCAATACGGAACAATGATTTATGATTGCCCAGATAAAGATTTTAAATAATTTGGTAAAAATACAGGTAAGATTTGGCGGTAATGTCAAAGTAAAATTTCTCTTCAGAAGTCATTAACCATATACTTGAAATACTTATTTTCTACGCACGACTAGTACTTGGAATTTTTATTCGAGGAAAAACCGCCCATGCCGAACGAAATTCTTATCTTCCCTTCCTATCCCTTTAGATATTTCACCGAATTGCAGAATAATGAAATATTGTTGTAGAAATTTACGTGAGATATAGTCTTATAATGGCAGCTTTGACGGCGACCGAATGAACAAATTCACGCGTTCATGGCTCGTATGGTGGATGAAATAACTTTTGAACTTAGATTGAACGGATTTAAATCCAAGCAATCGGCAATAAACTTAATCAAGGAATAAATAAAGCTGGTCAATAAAAATTATCATATCTAAAAATTTGATTATTTCTTAAGTTAATTAAAAAGACTTTATATATAAACTCGGATAAAATGAGAGGATCCTGTCATCAAAATATAGCACTTCAAAATTCAAAATATTAATGTAGTGGAGATGAAAGATGCATTTTTACCTCATTCCTACCTATTTCTGTAATAAAAGCAGGTGATTTAAATTACCAGAAGAATATTTCGAAAAATTGTAACCACACGGCAACGTTACCTGTCTGTACCTACAAGATATATTTAAGTATTTAATCTTGTGAGGGTATCATATAGTTTATTCTGAGTTGTTTAATTGATGTTTGTAGAAATTAATGTAGTTGTTGCCACCAGACAAGCAGTCTATCTGCAACAATGTAGTTAATGATAATAATGTTATACATTATCTTATGTACAGGTTAAATTCACACTTGTCTTAAAACACCCTGCTGGTGACTTTTCGATAAACCTAAACAATTTCCCCAACTTTGACAACATTTCAGCTCCCCGATTTGAAGGTCGACCTAATGCCAAGATGGGATACAATCCTTCCATCATCCTCAGCTTAACCCTTTCTTCCGAGGCCCCCTCTACCAAGTTGAGGCGACAATTCTTTCCCTCCAAAGGTTCGGACGAAGTGGCATTCTAAGAGCGGTACTCCTTTCCTTAGATTCCTCCCGGAATAGACTTAGGTCTGGCGACTTAAATATAAAAGCGACGAAATAAAACACCGCATCTCGCGTTCTTCGTTTTAATTCGAGGGAAAGGATCTCGGGGTGCAGGTTGGTTGGCAGCCAGATCCAGCGTGTGTGTGCGTCGGCTCCGAGATGGCGTCTTTAAAGAGGAATCTGCAGAAAGCGATACATTCCCTCTAATAAGATTAATTCCCGTTCGTTAGGGGAGATTCAGAGAGTCCTTTATCGCGTCTCGGTGGGAATGATCAAAGAAAGAGTACGTGCCTTTGGAGGGTATCGAATAGGCGACCTTGTTATCCGGAGGAGGATGACTTCTAACAGTCACGAGGTGTGGGAGGTTGGAAACCGACAAGGGTGGATTCTTTCTATCATATAAAACGGGTTCAATTAGGAGTAGAGGTTGCTGAAATCGCCCGGGGATGAAGAAATTTCGTTGCGAAACATTTTCTCTTTCGAATGAACGTATTCTTGGGTGGTGGCCTCGGAACCGTTGTTGCTCATTTTAGTATTTTTACGCATTACTCATATCTAATTTTTTAAACGATAGTTCTGAACCTATATGGCTTGTTTGCAAAATTTTGGGAGGAAGACGTGGGGAAACGCCCATCTTAAAGGGAAAACACAAACTTACTTCCATAGTAGATTTTTAATGCGACTTTTTCGTTTTGTGCTGTTTCTTTTGTAGATCAACGTTTCTCAAACTGTATGATTATTAAATACAAAATAAATATAAATTTTTGTACCTCTCACACATTTTTAATCTAATCCCTTGCCTTACGTAAACTGTCAGTAAATTCCCTCCTAAGTTGGTTCTCTCAGTGGTATTCTATTAGAAGAATTCTAAAAATGTTCTCTTTATTCTGATATTGGTATTGAAAATGAATTATATTGGTTCTGGATCAACTTATCATGGCGGATATAGTAACTGCAGTAACAATCTACTAGAGTACAATCGACCTGCTATTTCAAATTAGTCATAGTTTCCTTCTCTTTTGCTAGTTTTTTAATGAGGAATCTATATTGAAATCTTCAGGTAAAGCTTGAAGGAGTATTATCTTAGCATTACGAATTTCTTGATAAAATATATCGCACTAGAACAGAGTAGAAGAAATTTCGGCATTTCCATCACTTTCCAAAAAAATTCCACACTTAAATTATTTTTTTGTATGTCGTTGATGACGGAAAGGGAAAATAAATGGTAAATATTCTCTTTTTGGCTACCTAAGGAATGAAGTCGTTTTTTCATATAGAATATCTGTGTTAAATTGTTCTCCCGAATGGTACATACATATGTGCAGCTTTGTTTTGGAAAAAGGTTCCCTAAGTTCACACTAACCAGTGTTTATCATTTAGACTATGAAATCGACTCTGTGTCTATCGTCAAGACGGTGAAATCGACTTATATGCTTAAGTATTTTGGTGTGCACCAATAAATATACAATACATTCTTAAAGTTAGTTCATCGCATTCACATAATTTTCAGAAAGGATTAACCTTCTTAGGTGTGATCCTTTGCAGAGAATTTCCCATCCAAAATTTTTAACTACGATGTTCCATAAGCGGGAGGTTTCAAAGTCAAGCGATAGAAATACAAGTCATTAACTGCTACTGCATGGAACGCAAACCAACAGAGGTTCCGAGGCACTAAATCAAAAGCTGAAAAATGTAACTTCTAAGAAAATTGCTTAATATAGAGTCTAGGGAGAGAAATGAGGCATAAGAGAATAGATGCGGTTATAAGACGGGGAGCAAGATGGATGTTACAAGGGATCAGAGAATAGGATTCGTGAGGGGGATGAGGTGGCTCAAAGCGAAGTCAAATCGTATGAGAAGGGGAGAAAGAATAGATTGGGAGCAAGGGTGAGATGAAAGAAGATGAATGCATTGTAAGAACTTTAAGAATGGGGAAGGAAATCACATACCCTTACGTCGCACGCTTACTTAACTGGATTTAGGAAACGTTGATGTGCATCTTTAGTCGACTGTACTTTGTCTCTGCTAGCATATTATCGCTACATTTCATTGTTTATTCTGAGAATTTAATTTCTTGTGATACACCCGACCTGTTCTTCCTTTTTATATAGTAATAAGTATGCTAACTGAGATATGAAAATTCTAATAATTTGCACCCAGCACAATACAAATACGCATCTTACTAACCTGTTATTTATTCTAAAATCATGAGCTGATCATTTGACTGGTTTTTTACGCTAAAGTAAGGATGCAGAAGCTCAATTAACAAAGAATAAAGAGATAGCGCGCTGGAATATTTCCTGGAAGGCCTATTTACGTATTGTGGATGCCTTAAAACCGATTAGACAATAAATAAATATGAATTATTTTGTATGAATGTTCTGTTAACCTTTATGACAATAATTAGGCTTTGTTCAACTTCTTATTTCCTTTTAAAGTGGAAATGTACCGTTACATTTAAAGTTATTTCGTGATTTCCAAAGTTTCTCTTGTTAACCAAGATTTCATTAATAAACTAATAAGAGCCAATATTACTTTTTACTTACAAAAAATTACAAACGCCATGGATTTGAAAGATTTTAACGATTTACAAATTATTTTGCATTTTCATTGTATACGTCAAATTAGAAGTGAGCTTTAATGTAGATAGAACTCGACTTCTTCCACCGATAAACTTGAAAGATACTTAAGCTTTGGAGTTAAGACTGGGAAGGAAAATCACCTTTTCTCGCTGGTTCTATCTTCAGCCTGAATTCGGAGCGATCCCCTTGAAAAGTGCATCGCTTATGTGTATTAGAAAAAGGGACTAATTCCCTTTCTCAGTCCACATGGGCGTGCAATTGGATGGGAAAAGCTGCCTGAAGGAAATGAACGTCACTTTAATTCGTGCTCCCGCGTTCCAATTACGTAACTGAAAACCCGCGGACGAGAAGATTGGCTGATTCTGTCGCCAGATAGCACTCCCCTCCTATTTATCTCCGTAATGGGATGGCGAATGGAATGAAAGGAAAAGCTGCGTTGCATTGATCGAGCTTTGCTTTATGGGGTTTACTTAATGGCAATATGATTGGGAGAGCGTTCGGCACGCTTGCTTTTATCCCTCCCGTGAGTAACAAGTGCACTTCCAAGTATCATCCTGTGTTTTTTTATATTTCAGTGATATCCACTCTCTCTTCATTAAGTTCTACGGTATAGAGTTGATATTTCATGGACTGCTACCTATGAGAGAGAATTCATTTGATAATATGTGTAGGGTGGTGTTCCAGTGAGCGGAATTCAAGCAGTACTAATAATTAAATGAATGGGTTTTACAGTAACATGGGGAATATTAGCTTTGCAACGTATTATATACCGTCATATAAAAGGGAATTCAATGGTGTAATTCTGTCCCCTGCTATAAGGCATTCACCGTTGGTAACACGTGGTCAGTGAATCGACTCCCACGCCACTGTATTATCTAGACCGGACCCACTACCTCTTTAGTCGGATAGCTACTCATATTTATCTTGATGCTGGGTGAACACCCAGATCGAAACCTTCAGTTCAGGGATAATTATCGTAACAGCTTGATTAAGGTGATCAAACATTTCTTTGGAAAAAATAGAAAAGAAAAAATGATAACTTAATTCTCTTGAAAATACTAGACCAATGATAAGACACTTATTTGATAGGGAACATAAGCTTCTTGCATCTTCCCATAGCAGATAAGATGTTTGGATCTCCAAAAATCTCCGAAAAGATAAATTAGTGATGCTCTTTACTTTTTATCATATAACTTTATGGTAGTAAATTGAAGTACGAGTGTTTTATTAACAGGGAGAATACCGAGATATTTCGAAGAAAACTGCGGTATATTAAAAAATTTCCTGAACATAGAATTTATTTAATTTCAGTATTTCATATAGTTCAGGTAATATTCAGGTCATGTTAATACCAAGAAGCTTTTGCACTGAAATCATCATGCAATAGTCTATATAATAGACAGGGGACAATGAAAAGGACAATAGATTTATTTAATACCAATATATGACGAAATACTAGTAGGATGTCATAGTTGACAGCCTTTCCTATTTCAGAGGAAGCGAACCCAGATGTTTCCGTGGTGTTTGAAACCGGTTATGTGTGACTGATATTGCCTTTGAAAGAAAATAGTTTATAAACTTATTTTTAATTCAATTCAATGTGCAATGAACGCATTTCCTAATCGACTCGTCTCTTTTCTTCCAGGTAAGATTCCTGTCTGATTTGTAAAATTCTTGGTTAGTCTCCTTGGTGCCTGGTTGGTAAGAAAATTCATTCTATCTTTCTTAGATTTTTTTGAAATTGAGGCATAAATCAATCAGACGATGGAGTTTATTTGTGGAATTAATTTCTATTTAAAAATGTGACGAAATACTTAATGGTATCTATCAAAATATGCCACTATGGTGTTTTAAGCTTTGGGGATATTAGCAATGATTTTATTTGCGCTCAAAACTACCGCAATTTGTATATATTATGGATATGGGTTGAAGAAATTAAGGGAAGGTTGTGTCAGAAATGTTATTTCCGGATTGTTTAAAAGGCAAATTCTTTGCATGATTTTGTAATTTAATGTGTTTGTAGTAACATAATGTAGTAATGTTGATTGTTTCTTTTCGCACTATGCCTTGGTTTGTTTTGATTCATAGAGCAGAGAATGTATACCATTTTGTCTGTGCTACGCCTTCATCGCCTATCACAACTTGTCTCTTCATGTCTTCTTGTCCTATAGTTGAAGCACTTTAAATTCTTCCTCCATTAAATGATCTCCCAATCTTGAGCTGTTTAGTAGAAGAACCTCGAATTCTTAAAGAATTTTTGTATAGCTCTACTTTATTTTTAGCGATTGCGATTTACGTGCTCTGAAAATCATTTCTAACTTGTTAGTTCTCGATGGTACACACACTTTAGGATTTCTCGTATACGAAACAGGCAATTTGTGTTTTTCCGCCTCCTCCCCGTCTGGAAGGGAAACAACCTTCGACAGCGGCATCTACAGCTTGTGTTTACGCCCATCCCTCAAACCCAAACCGTTCCCTTCATCTCCAAGGAAACCATTTGGCTGGGTTATTTATTTAGCCGAGATGCTTATTGTTGCACCTTGCCTCCAATCGCATATACACTTCAATTATCGTTCTCAATACAGGCGAGAGGTCGATTTCGTCGGATCGGAACTGGCAAACGAAAGGGAGAAGGGTCAAATAAGACAGGTCGTGTTTGGTCGGCAAACTTTGTCCCCAAAAACTATCCCATACTGAAAACGATCCCTCCCTTCCGATATCTTTCTCACCTACGACTCCCAAGACCCAAGTAGATAAACTTCCGCCACCTTCTGCTTCGTCCAAGTTATTCCGTATTTCATCCTCGTTTCAGCATTTTGACTTTGTCTGGATTGATCCTTCAGAACGGAATGAAATTCACGGATTTTTAGGTTTTAATATACGTAAATATACTATTGGCAATGGCTTCTAACCATTGAAGACCTATGTTTTCGGTTATATACAGGAAAATAATATCTTCAATGCGGCCAAAGTGAGGTTTTACAAATTGGGATCGAGCGTCTTCCTTTCGAAAATAAGTTGTATAAAAGATACAGTTCTGTAAATTATTTATCATTATGTAGAATTTAGTTCATCCGTCTGAATATAATCATCGTGACTCAGCCTAACTTCATGGAAGAAGAAGAAATAAAAATACTTTTTTAAATAGATTCCATTTTTTTGTGGAAACTACGAAATATTTTACTTCTTTCTCATAATTTATTTGCAGTATTTTATTTTTAATTTGGAGTTGAGAGTGCGTTTTGAGGTATGAAATCGTACCGATCTTTATTCTTTTAGGATCATTTAACGCTCTGGATATTATATTCGAGGAAATGTCTCTTGTCTTTATTGATACAAAGAAATGCTAGGATGTACCGGGAAAGCGTATTCCGGAAATTGTTTGATTCCAGATAATAGTAGGGTTTTCTTCTTCGATCTTGCCATTCTGTTCTTAATTCTCGTAACGCGAGAAGTTAATTTACAAGACTGTTATTGCTTATATTATGCTAAGTCTAGTAAAACCTCCCAAGAGCATTATTCTCAATTTGAGAATAATGCGTTGCTCAAATATTAAAATACGAATGCTGTGATTTTTATCAGTACTTTCTGTACAAGAGCATTGATGTAATTGATTTTTGTTCTTTAATTTCTGAGATGTGTCCTAGGCGTTTGCATAATCTTTCAGTTTTGATTTTCTGTGAATTAAAAGCGATTGGATGGCCTTCGAGTAGCTAAGTGGGCAAAACGTTCAACTTCGGTGGATGCGGTCTTGGACTCGATTCCCGGTGGGGGCCCACGTGCTGAATGACCTCAGCTGTTCAAGCACTTTTAAAATTACTTCTACAACACTTGGATCGTTTTTTTGAGAAGAATCCGTACCATTAGTCCTGACTAAATGGATACACATTTCGAAAATTTCGAACTTCTCGTCCCAATCAGTCTCGTCCACGTGCTAAGAAACACATTGTCTTCGAGAGATACACCTTTTAAAGCAGTTCCCCACCAGTCGAGAGCAAAGGAATCTTCCGTCTGTAAACTCGGCCCGTCATTATCTTTGCCGCCCAATATCTTTTAAGCTGCACATACCTTTCAACTTCTCCCCACCTCGAGCAGCAGCAGCACGCGGACACCAGGTGGTGGATCAGCCAGATGTCGCCCTTTGAGCCCTCGGCGAGCGAGTTTCCTGGGCACTTAATTCGCCCCGCGACTACGTAAGGGAGGCCTCCATTCCACCTGCTCCTAGCCCTCGGCCTCACCGTCGACACGGGAACATGTGCACGGGACGGGCACGCCCGTAAATGCGACCGCACTGACGCACGCCCTATTACACAACCGCACAAACAGACTTTTGATTGCTCTGCTCAAAAGGAGCCAGGGTGCGCACGAGGTATTCCACGGTGGCCAAGGAGGAATTTGCCCCGGGCGAGAGTTTGAGAGAAGCTAATACAAGGTGACTAGGTCGCCCCGCATTGCTTTTTTGACTGCTACGGAAAAGGATAATTTTTCGTTATTCGGGTTTTTTCACATGCGGAAGTAAAGTTTTTCGCAGCTGTAAAATAAGAGGAAAACTTTGATGAAATTAGGGGGAAATAAGACTGTGTAAAATTCCGTTTGATAAATTTATTTTACGATCCGTTTCGAACTGCCTCAGCTTATGATTAGGTGTAAATGTCTCGGCGCATTAGGTGCAAAAAACCTGATACCAGATAGAAGCCGGCCGTAAAGTTATCAAGAGAAATTTTACACGGTGAATTTTATTTTCCAGTTATGGCATTACACAAAGTAAAGGGATTATCCATAGATTCTATGAAATTAAAGTTTTTAATGTCAAGTACCTCATGGCTGTTTATCTATATTTGGGTATATATACCTATGTACTTCATATACCTATTAAGGTACTCGATTTCAGCTTTATGGTATGAAAAAATAGCTCAACATCCGTGAAAATAGGAATTTGCACTCTAATGAAACGCTTATACCGGTTCATTTGCGACTTTTTCAGTAATCTTTTGACATGTTTTATATAAATTAGAATTGAAATTAAAGGAAGGGATGATAGGAGATTGTCGAGGAGTACTCAACAAAATAACTTTGGGAACCGCTAATGTAAAGAGTAAATCGTTTTTTCTACAAATAAAAGCACACTAAGGAGAATATGCACTTAAAGTATGGGAGAAGTCAGCGTGAAAGATACGGGAAGAATGAGAGAAAACTTGCACTAGAGGAAAGAGTAAACAGAAGGAAACACATTTCAGGAACACGTTGAGTTAAGAAAAAAGTACCTTTAAATGATGATTTCATAAGGAGTAATTCTAGATAGTTACCTTTGTGTTTCTTCGGAAATTGTGTTTTCCGGATTTGGCAAAAATAAAATTCCTATTCTCCATTTCGTTATATTCCATTATTTCGAAGGACTACCGCTGACTTTAATCATTGAGTCATTACCTATTCTTATTAAGCAGGGATACTGAAGAGGAAGCCAATTTGCCTTGATACTTAACTTCTTGCCTTTTCAACAGCCCGTTTCAAGTGAAGTAGTTGACCAGTCCTTACGGATATCTCCCTTAAGAAAGTCACGCATGGACGTATACAGTACGCACCTCATTTGGATACGCTATTAGTCTTGCCACACCATTAAAGGGTTCCGAGAATTCTAGAGGCGTACGTCCATTCTTCACTCATCTCGAGTAACCCTTTGGGTAGCCGGCAGTGGTACTCGCTGGTAGTTCATGCTTCCCCTCCACCCGGAGATGCAATCTATAGATAAATCCAGATGGATTCCGACTTGTTTCTGTATTTACTCATTCATTGCACGTACTCTTACGACGCACTGCACTCTTATCCGATGGTGATATCAGCCTCTGTGACATTTGCTCCACGGGCGTTAATGTTATTGTTAATTTATCGGTACTTCGGAGGGTTTCTCCTCTTGGCTAGTACTTCCTTTTCTGGGCTTCGCGCAGCAGCTGGAACTGCTTCGAGGGTCACAAGGACACTATATCAAACGGTTGATGAATTATAGAAGGGGTTGTTCTACGTTGAAGTACTGAGGGATAGATGATGCCACGGATAAGCGAGAGACAATACGGTTTTTTATGTCTCTAGTGCGCATTACCTTCCTATGTATTATGGACGGTGTAGTATATGTAGTAACGCCCGGTCTTGCCTTGTTTTCCGTTTGTTGATGTGCTGGTAGTTCCGCGCGAAAATTTCGTGCATCTAAATTGAAAGTAATTGATTTGTACGCAAAGTTGTTTATGTTTGTGTTTTCGTTTGTAGTGATTGGAGTGTTTTTGAAATGTATTTGGGAGGGGAAATAGAGTATGGGTAACCGTTTCGATATACCTGGTTTGTGTCGATGGATATCGATATCTACACATCCAGTTACGAAACTCAATGGGAAAATTCTAATTTTAACTCGATTTTTTGGCCAAATGGTGCATTTTTAATTTGTTCGTCTATTTTTATACGAAAGCGGGAATTTATTTTAAAATAGTGCGTCATTTATATGTTTTGATGGAGTGTGAAAAGAGAAAAGTGCTGGTCACCGGAAAGGATGCTTAGAAATAATATATCAAATTTTTGCCGGCATTAATTTACGTTAGAGAAGAATAATGAATGCTTAAAGTTGATCGAATTAATTTATTAAGTTTATTATTTGGGAATTAAGATCCTTTGGTCGCATGACTTATAGTATATGGAATACGATTTAAACTCGGCAAAAGTAGATAATGTGTTTCATAATTATTTACTTCCACAAAAATTCTCGTTGGAGAAGATATAACGACCTGCAGGACAAAATACAGAGAGCAAACAGAGCCCAAAGCCAACACGCTCTTTTTGTTGAATGCAAAACTTCCAATATTTACGGAAATATCGGCTTTTTAGTATGTGGTCCCATCTGAAAATTTGTCGGTGGAATCCATATTTGTAAGCCTAGTATGAACACAGTGGAAAAAATCTTTGTTATCAGGGTCACTCAATAGCTGAACTTTATCAGAAATATCTTCAGGACAACTTTAAATGTAATTTCCTTTAGGAAACGTTATTCAACGATAGCAGAGATGTATTCAAAACAGATCCCTAGCTTTGATTTTCATTCGAAATTAATTGCACTTTTATAATAAAATACGCATGTGACAGTCATTGTATGCTTTGCGTTGATTGATGGATGTGTGTATAGCGTATGTCAGTTATTAGTCAGCCTCGCACGATTAGGGTTTCCATGTGTTCTTGGGGACCAGGTGCATTATATCGACCTGCTGCATGTATGCTTCCCCTGAAGCCAGTTAATGGAAATCCCTCGTGCATTATAAACGCTTGGAGACGCGTGGAGGTATTTCAATAGGGTTAATTTTTGATTCACCTTACGGAAGTCAATTGTGGTACGGATTTCGGAGAAACCTTACGTTTGAATCGCTAGTGTTACATCGTGTTCCGAATACTCAAACAAAGAGGCGTAATGACAAGCTTTGCTTTGAGTTAAAGATGATCATTAGATCACCTTTGACTAAAATAAAAAATGATGATTCGTGCAGTAAATTTGGGATATATATTATCTATTTGTGTAGCATATTATATAATTGATGTCCGTGATGTACATGAGGTATTATCTCTAGATTATCAGTTCGCGCTACATGCCTATGATTTCAACAGTAGTTTATTAAGTGTACAGCTCTTTATTTATTTCTAATTATTACAAATTGAACAACAGTAGGAAATTTTTCCTTATTCTTAATGTCACTTATATTGGTTTTCCCATAATATATGGCGAAATTGACCAAAATTTGATCTATCTCTATCGAAGTCGCTTAACAGATTAAATGCATAAAAATATTTAGAGTAATGAAAATGCTTATAATTATTAATGACTACAATTTTGTATTTAAAAATATTATTGAAGTTTATGGATACTGAAAATCGAACATATCGGCTACACAACTTGAATGATTCCCCAAAATAATCAAGAGATGAATCACTTTGTAAAATAACTTATAATTCTCTTTTAAATTCCATTTTCCATTAAGGTATTAAATGCTTTAAGTAGCTTTAAATATGACATTTTTGTCTTCGTATTCTTCGATACGGTGGTTAAGTCATTAAGTTAAGATATTTATTTAAATTAATATTGGTTAGTCTATTATTAGTCTAGTTTTTTCTGCAACTTCTTCTTTCGGAATATTTTTAGATAGCATTCCTGAACCATATATTTTTCTACGGAGGTTCTCTCAGATATGCATGCAGTACTAAGGGAATATTTAGGATACTATTCACTCAGAAGCGGCAGCATCCCTGAGAATAGTGGCCTCCACAGATCTGTGGAAAATCCCACGAATAAACCAAGTTGGACCCGGAATATCAGTTTAAGAGAATTCAATTCCTTTCCGAAGAGAAATGGGTTAGTATAAGTGCGATAACGGCCTTCCATCCTGCATATGTCCGAATGGGATCCATCGGAAGAAACCACAGTACTCCGGGTTTCCCAGAAATATAGGCGAAATAATAGCCCAGTAAGTCTCGAAAATTCACACCGCTCGTCGTATTCTTTTTATTTCCCGGGAAGCATTCCCCTATTTTCCGCGGAATAAAACTTCTGAAGAAGAGGGTTTCTATCCGCCAGACACCTCTATAAAAGAGATTTTTGCTTTTTCTCCTCGTCGGAGGAATCCGGTCTGTTATGGTTTGAAGGGAAGGGAAGGTGACGGCAGAAATCCTCTCGGAAGCTCCATAGAGAGAGCGCCGGGGAGAAATACGCCATTTCGAATTACTATTGGGCGGAGAAAGGGATAGAGAGAATATAAAAGGACACAGGAAGGTCAAGAGAGGGATTTCCCATAGTTTGAGATACAAAAAATCGTAAGGGTTGGCGGCGGAATCATATTTTCGTGGTGTTGAAAACGGCAGGCACTTGTTTTTCCCTCAGTGGGATTTTTTGGCTGTGCTTTTCTCGATTCAGGCTATTC
Organism: Pachydiplax longipennis; assembly: GCA_036926295.1. Taxonomy (NCBI): domain Eukaryota; kingdom Metazoa; phylum Arthropoda; class Insecta; order Odonata; family Libellulidae; genus Pachydiplax; species Pachydiplax longipennis. Next base: position 35,375,094 of record JAVFKF010000009.1, on the reverse strand, counting down.
TCTTTTTCGTGTCGTGGAATATAACGTCTATACCCCCTAATAAAATAGTTTTTGCGAGGGAATGTCTTTCTACATGAGGGAGACGCTTCACTTTATGAAAACGGTGCATTAAATTGATGAACGTTTTCTAAACGTCTTCGTTTTTGCATCCTAATTGAATTCAATCGGCATGTGAATGCATTCTTATCAATTTTAAGGATTTGGAAGGGAAATGGTTATAAATATTTTGTTATCTATGGGTGATGAATCACGGGTGAGGCCACATATATATTCATAAATGTAAAATAACTTAGTCTCTCCTTTCGTTTATTCTGTACCTCTGTAGCGAAATCGGTCGCCTTTGATGAATAATATCGTAGTATTCAATATTTTTAATCATCGGTTACTATTCCCTTCACAAGGTAACACTTGATGATACATATAACGGATATTTTCTAAAATTTATTACGTGTAAAAGTTACTCAACATTAAAATGTTGCCACATATTTTCTACCTATTTCCTATTTGAATGCAAGCTTGGCTAATCCACATAGTTAACGATATGTTTGAAAACATTTTCTGTTCTAAACTTCTATAACAACTCGTATAATCGGACGCATAATACCCTCGATATCATACAAGGAAGTACTTTCTCTGGATTTGAGTAAATTAAGAACTACTCATTTATTTATATTCACATACAGTGATGCAACAGTTATAGAGTGAATACTAAACAATAACGTACGGCAAATTCACAGCAAATGTGGATGAATAAATGAACTAAAAATAAGTCAACAAAGACGGAATCAGAGTAATATTTACAAAATATGATTGAAGTAGTATAATATTATTTACATTAGTATTGATACAAGAATTCTTTTGATAATGAGCCATGGCACAGTCTGAAAGGGTCTATGGAGGGAGGTAAGTTCTGAATGTTTGTAAGTCTATTTAGTAGAGATCGTTGTTCAAGGCAATGTAAATATAGGAATATGGAGAAGCGGAGTCAGCTTAGTTTCCTTAGGTGGAATATGATCTTTAAATTGCGAAACTAATTCGAGAGAATCAGTACGGGAGTTAATTATTACGTAGATGAATGTAGTATCAGATTTTATTAAGTATATTTATTTATGTTTTTCGTTTATATGATTTTTATTATTTCTTTTAAGAATCTTACGGATAGTTAATATAGTACATACATTTCCGGCCACGGTGGTGAAGTTAGAGTTGCTAGCGCTTCAACCCCACGTTCCTGGGTTCGAATCCCGGCTAACCGGATTTTTCCGATTAGGGAATGGTTTTTTTTTGTTCTTCGTTTATGTCTGTAATCGTTCAAATTATTAAATCGGATATCATTGGATTTTTCTTGTTTCCGCTATAGAAATAATCAATCAATTAATCGATCAGAACACAAAATGTGGAATAATTTAGTTTAATCACAAATTGGAACACAAGAAACGATGCCCTAAGCTCAGCGAAACTAATTCGGAATAACTAGTATAGGAGTTTATTATCTTGTAGATGAATTAAGTATCAGATTTAATTAAGTATTTATATATTTATTTATGATTTTCATTTGTATAATTTTTATTATTTCTCTTAAGGATCTTGGGGATAGTTAATTAAGTACATAGACTGCGGAATAATTTAGTTTAATTTCAATTCGAAACACAAAAAAATAAAGAGTTTTATTATTGTTATTATTATTAAAAATCCCCACGCTAAAACCCAGGATCATATTTTTTTGAAGTTTCCATGCTGACCCCACCTTCACCGAGGACTGTAATTCACCGCAAGGGAAAGACGCATGATGTGTTTGTGCGAAGGAAAGAAATACTGGATTATGTGTGACCTTTGGCGGAGTGAATTGAGCATATTGTTGTGCCCCGCCCTTCAATCCGATAACTAACACAGGTCGCCTCCATTAGGTCGCTCCAATCTCCGCCCCATAATGCTCAGCGTCCACCTCCTGCATTACCCGTGACAGTGAAATGGAAATTTTAATGTGGCCGAGGGAGAAAAAACACTCCCACAGACATGAAACCGTGGCACGCGAGGGTAGTCCAAGCTGCAGTCACATTTAATTCCTGGAAATAGCCTAAATAAGGATGGAAGGGAGGAAGCAGAAGGGAAAATTGCAGATGACGGCGTCTAAAGATATGGGAGAAGGGAACGGGGAAATCGAATAAATATAAAAGAGTATAATATAGTGGTAAGTGAGAGATAAATTTTCTTAATTACTGCGGTAAGAAAGTTTCAAATATACAGCACGCTTATTATATACTATTTCTAGGCTCCAAAGAGATAAAGTCAACTTTAATGTGGATGAGGAATTCATTCATTAGATTAAGAGCTTGGAAAACAATATAGTTGTTTAGTTTTCCTCGGCGATATTTCATATGCACGCATGCAATTTTCTAATGTTATTTTCGTGATATTTATTCTGGAGTCTGCCACTGCATTTTATTGTTTAGTAGGTCAGAAGCATATTCTTGATGGTTTCCTCTTGATTGTATTCAACGTACTATCGTAATATTTTTTAATACATTTGATAAATGTTTAAATACTCCAAAGAAGCTTTTAATCAAACATACCTGATTCAAAAATGAAGGGACAGTGTGAAATGATATTGTAAATAAAATCAGAATGTGATGAAAATTGTCCATCTCTAAATCTATGGAAAATTTCTGATGCCGGAATAATTATTAACATTTTTTATTATCTGTCCTTCTTTATGGTGAGGTGAAAAATAATTTTGAAAGAGATTGTTACGAATACAATTGGTTTCATTTTGCCATATCAATGTGAATTTCCATTCTACAATATTTACACTGAACATATTACTTTAAGTGAAGGGGATTCTTGCTTCTTGCATTGGTGAAGTGAATCAACACAGTTAAGTGACACATTTTACCCATAAACATCTTAAACTGAAGGCAAAGTGGGCTAAAATCAAATAATTATCCATTAAATAAACCTAAATATATAAATAAATGTAGCACAGAAACTATAGGAGCGAAATATAGGTGAGAAATAAATTTTACCCTTTGAAGTAGCAATTTGTTGCTGTGTATTCATAATCTACTTCATTGATAGTGTGTTTGAGATACAGCCCTTGATATCACAACACTTTACTTTGGTGTATATCTATCAGTGATTATTATAGTCATGTCCTATAATTAATTATCCTATAGTTTTTCCTTGCCTCACTGTAATAAGTAATTTAGACTGTCGAGCACAATATTTTTCCTCCGAGTCCATAATCACTTCTTCTAGCTTACTGTTTTAAAGTAAACTAATTTTTACGAGACCCGGTGCTATTTGAAAATTTGATGGAAAAGATGAGGAATCAAGTTTTGCTTAATCGTCGTTTATGATATCGAGTGTAAGATTCCGTTCGTTCAACCGGAAAATTCGTGACAGAAAACAGGTCGACCTTCTTTTTCTCAAATGAAAACTAATTATTTAGATTAATGCTCAAATTTTTTATTATTACTATGATTAATACCGACCCGCTATGTGATAATATACTTTTACGTCTCAAGGCAACGTAATTACTCTCACTGAGGTAAAAATCGATGTCGTTCACACAGAATTTCTATTGTAACCATATCGGGGATGTTTTTAGTTAAGTAGAGGAAATAATCATCTTTAAATAAATAAACTTTGTAGCTTTCAAGTTTATTTATTTCAAGATGGTTATATCACCTTTCTTCGAAGTGAAGATTGAGCATATTAACATTATTTTAGAGGAAATAATTTTGGAGTGAATTCTATAATTCGAAACCATCACGCGAATGCTTCATGGATGAATGGAACGAATGCCAATGAAAAAAACTTTGCACCTTACAAATGGCAGTAATCGACGGCTCATCGAAATGAGCGTAGGAAAACTAAATGACGCCTGCTTAAGGAAAGTAAAAAAAATGTAGGAAGTGACGCAGTGAGGAGGAAGGAAAAACGGCAGCGGAGGAAGGGGTAGTATGCAGACAGTTACGGAGCGTGTTAACGCGCGACTACGCTGCGAGATAGCGGATGGACTAAGGCGTTTTTAGAGCTTGTGTCACGTAAGCCTACGGCAGTCCGTACTTAGATTTCTCCTCCTACTACTTAAACCACTGCATTCACCTTTCTTTTTCCCCGTTACATATTTTGGTATCCCCGCCAATCATCTCCAGAGTAAACCGGAGTTTAATTTCATTTTCCCCAGCGGTTGCAATTAAATGAAGTTTTTCGGGAAGGCGGGGTGGTAACAGGAAGATTGCTTAGGACTTATCTCCCGTGTTTTGTCGTCTCCGTGCAATTTATGCGCGATGGCATTGCCCCCTCCGCATGACCCCATTTTCTAATAAGGCGGAGTAGATGAAGCGGCGGAATTTTATGTTTCGTCCATCCGGGATGTTGAAAAGCTAGCTGTTATCCGTTCAATCTTATTTTCGATATAATCGCTTGCTTAGGATGTTTCGGTGTGCTTTTCAGTTGCTGAATATTTGGCAACCCATAGCTTATGTGAATCCTTCTAAAGTTTTCCTCTCCATTTCTATCCACCTACACAAAAATTTTTATGTATGTAATATAATTGACGAAAGGTTAGATGGAAGAAGAGACTTTTAAGTCTCAATCTCGCCTTAATGAAAACCTTGTAGAGCTTATGTCTTCGTAAAGAGAAGATAGAGCGATAAAGATGTGTTTTGTGGTATAAGCTCAAGATTTTTAAATACTTTTTACTTTAATAATGGATGTTTTGAATTGATGAATCATATGCAATTAAGAATTTACGTGTTATTGAATACTAAAAATCAATTTCTCAGTTTCTGTAGGCTGAGTTTTTTTTAATAGTAAAATATTCCGCCATTGAATGATATTTATTTAAGTCAATGGATGTTTTATTTATACTATAATCTCTGAGCAGTGGACTATATCTGATGAAGTGAATATTTTTAGCAGTTTTAGAGTCCAGGCAAATAAAGTTTTACTCGAAATTTCCCTAGTAATTCTCTCTGACACGTCTGAGTCAGAATTCAATTGATATATATCTTAATCTATTTTTAGGCTTTAATCATCGTCTCGGTAATAATATGTTTGATTTTTATCAATTTTCATTTGGAAGTATTTTATACCACAAATATACATTCAGATTCATCCTTGACACTTGGTGGCTGATTTTTTATATCTATTTAGAGCGAAAATGATATATATCACGAATTAATTTACTTATTGTAGATACTTAGACCATAAACTACTAGTAAAAAAGTTTATATAGTAAGGTTTCCTTAAAATAAGGTGTTACATAAATTCTCAAGTCTCAGCAGAACCTCACATTTCTTATTTGCTTGCTCTGGGTTCCTTTTTTTTCCGTTTTATTCTGAAAAAAATTCAACATATACTTTAAAGTTGGAGATTAAAATATCGAAATAATCATCAACGTTATATTTTCGTTCTCAAAGAAAGGCTTGATATTATATTAAGGTGGAGCTACGCGGAGCATTAGTGCTCGTAGAAATTCGATGTGTATGCCGCATCCTTTCTTCATTAAATTTTAGGATTCCAGTGGTTTACCATTTCCCGTTTCTTTCTCCCTTGCGCAATCTCTCATTTTTTACGAATTTCCCCTCGCAAATTGCTTTATCTTTCTTTTTCCCTCTCCACATTCTGTTACGTCCCATCATCTGGATTTCCATTCCCATATCTTTTCAGTCACCACTCCTGTCTCTACTCAATCAGTCGGAGCAGGACTATGTTGATGATATCATTGAGTGGGATTTTTATTCCTCCACTCCTCTCGTATATGCATTCCTTCGCCATTTTCTCAAGAGTCATCGGTTTGATAGGCCATAATGTTGATGATCGATTCCAAATCCTGGAAGAACGAATTAATCAGATGGCAAATTTTGAATTTGTCTATCCGCTCTCTGTCAGTCCGGCTTCATCTGCTGATTACCGTCCGTTATTGTGTTCATTATGGAAGATTCTTTCTTTCTTAAAGTCTTATTCCATGGTTCGTTTCTTTTTCGGTAAAAATTTAAGAATGGCTGATTTCTCTTTAGATAAGTCTTCATAACGATGATAATTAGTTAAACCTATAAGTTAGCTTAGAATAAAAATGACAGTAATTATAACTATGTAATCTATTCTTACGAAAAGAAATGGAAATATATTTTGATGCTTTTTGTCTAAAATATTAATATAAAAGGTCAAAAGAAGAAGATAATTCACTTTTTAATTGCAAGTTCCAGTAAAAGAATGATATATGGACACCGAGGTCTTGGATTAAACTCCGGCTAAAGCATGATTGTTCGTGCATGTTTATAAAGTATAAATTATAAGAGTAGTTTACCAGGCTTTCTTCCATTAATCAATAGCTCTTTACTAAACCAGAAAGGTATTTATATTATAAGATATAATTTGTAATGTAAGTATTGTGCTTTTTAATTATGGAAATTCTTTAAATTAATATTTAAAATAAGGTTAATGTTAATGGTTTGATTCTTTGTCAATGAAAATGTTAATGCCCAAAGCATTTGGTTGCTGTACCTTATGCTTTCTCAACTCTTACCGGATCCTTCGCATAATACTCAGCATTGTACATTATTTGAGCATCATTGCCTGAGATGACAATCTTCAGGGAATATTAATGCATTACACTGTTACAAAGATCGCTATCCGTTACGAGACATTTTCCTCCGTTTCGTTCGTTGCACTCCGCGCCAGTCAACTCGAGGGTTTTTCCATCTTATCTGCTCATTTTGTACGTTGGCATCGTCCATCATGTCTTCCGAGCGATGCTTCCTATTTTCGTCCCTTTTCATCCCGTTTAAAAGCTTCTCCGTCCGGCATTAAGACTCGTGCCACGATCCTCTCCTCCACACATCATATTTCACTCGTCCCGCCCTCGTGTCCATTCCCAAAACCACGCAGTCGTCTTTTTCCATCGGAATGCCGTGTCTGGAGTCGGGGCCCAATGCCAACGCCGTTTCTCCCCTGGAACTCTTGAGTCGTGTAGACAGTGGGAGATCAAAACTAATGTTTTAACGGCCGTGTTTGCGTTTGATCGCGCATTTATTCTGATGGAAGAAATTATAGGAGATATGGGGAGGTTTGAGAGATATATTGGTTGAAGATGAGGTATGTCCGAAAGGTCAATGAGTGCGTTTAACGTCGCCCATTGCGAAGGTACTGATGTCGGTGTATTACGGGTTGCAATGAGGGAATTATTTGGTTCTAGCTCATTAAGTCCTCAACACGTATCAGAGAAGACTATAAAATTTTAATGTATTAGAGCGTAATGAATTACTGCTGTGGGATATTGCTGAGACTCTTATCTAGGGAGGAGACTTATTCGGCAATCCTATGGTGATGAAAGATTCACAATACGATATGATGTAAAATTGGTTCATGATCATTAAAGGAAACGAAAAAAGTAACGAGTTTAATGAGCAACTCGCATATCACACATCAGATGAGTAACGTATTCTCATCTGGGGATTGAATAGATAGAAAACTAGAATTATTCATTATCAACTTCGATTAGACAGTCATAGGCCAACTCTTTCCTGTAGAATTAAAATATGGGTTCTCATTTTCTACAAATTAAAAAAGCTTGAAATTACGTATACATATCAACCAATCAAAAACTTAGATGAAATGATTCTAACCTATCTTAAAGCTAAAGTTTATCCTAAGCAAGTGTTCTCGGGTTAATGTTTCGTTCAAAGAGATATAATACTATTTAAAAAAGTATGATCTACGGAAGATAAAACTGTAAGAAAAATGTTATAATATTTATTATTTTTGGCTAGATTAGACCAGAAGGCCTATCTTCCATTTAAATTTATTTTTCGGAAATTTTAACTGTATTTATCAGAATTACATTAAGAATATAGTCTGCAAATTATTAATTTATTTAACGTAATGTCACATATAGATTGATGTGTTGACGAAATGCTGAAGCAAGGAGTGGAAAATTACTTGCAGGTATGCTGAAATGGTTAATAAATTAAAGAATATATAGGAATCGCATAGTCTTACATAGTCAAAACAGTAAAAAATTTCTGAGATAAGAATGACTAGAGGTTTAAGTGTGAATTTAAATAGTCGTGGAGAGAAAGGAATGAGAGTTAAGCGTAGCTGAAATAAATGACAAGTGAACTCCTAAAGAGAATCCTACGAAGAGCTTCATTGGCATTTATTTTCTTTTCCACTCGCTCATCACCGGAAAAAAAATCCGCCCTTCTCTTTAATTGGAAATGCTTTTCCTTCGACTCTCATTTCGAATTCACGGTGTGTTTTTTTGTGGTAATAAGCACGGGGATGTTTTTAAGTTGGGAACGCTCACTTACATTAATTATAGCATAGTTTTGTTTATCAGTCGCAGAAAGTGAATTTCGAGGAATTCCTCAGCACACGGAGCAACGCGGAATTGTTTTCTTTTCCAAAATTAATATGAGTTTCTTTAGAATTGCTTCTTTTCTACCAATATTCCTTGAACATTTTCAGAAGTCAATTTGGAATCGACATTTAGATAATTCATGGTAGTTAAAGGGGATCATTTTTTAGATTTGCGCTAATTTTAATCTCTATAGATGCATCCTATCATTTTTAGATGAATTGATCTCATGTATTTCGATAGAATCAGATGAGAACGTATATTATGATAAAATTATGAGTAGAAAATTTTATCAAAAGAGGTAGGTACTTTTTAACGAAAAAATCATTATCAATAAATATATTTCAGTATAAAAAAGACAATAATATCTCATTTTAAGAAGATATATATGCTTTATATGAACAGTTGATGGTAATTTTACCATGAAATCAAAATGAACCGCTTCAATTTTAGATCGTAAATTAAACAGATTGTTTTCGTGTTTTTCTTTGATTGCTATTTTTCAATTCATATCGATATCCATGCATATCATGTAGAGACTTTTATTGCTAGAAAATTCAGCTTCCTCCAAAATTTATGGTCATTTATTGAATTTTTAGATTAAAACCTACAGAGTTGACCGAGATTTTGTGGAAATTCATATCAAAATATTTATTCGAAAAACGATGTGTACTACTTCCAAATAAATTTTTATTATGTTGTGACCTGTTTCCGCTTATCCCTGCCAGTTTCATTCTCTATTAAGTTTAAAAAATTATACACACTATGTTTTGGCTGTTTGATAATTAAAATTTATGTGGAAATAGTATGCATCGTAATTCATCCAAAATACATGGGTGGTCTGAAAAGTTTCCGACATTTCTCCATTTCTCGACATGTTTTCTGAAGATTTCTGAAGAAATCTGGTGTCGGAAACTTTTCAGACCACCCTCGTATTTAGGATATATCGTATATTAATTTTATCACATTTACTTTATATACTTAATGTCGAAAAGTTATAAATCTCCTTCAGGATCATATCTTCCCCTGTGATCTAAGATCGCCGTCCCCATTATTTTTACGTACACATCGAGAATAAAAGAGGAAAATATAAAGGGTGCTTCAGGAAAAATTAATCTCTTATATTCCCTTACGTATCCCCCCACGTCGTTCTCTTTCTCATATTCCTACAGCATTAAATATTCTCCATCCATTACCCGCTCATCTTTTATACCACCATTTTTCCTGCTCCGTATCCATCTCCCCTCCAGCCCTCTCTTTCTCGTATCCTTTATCATCATTAAGTTTGTTAACCACTATACTTTTTCCTATTTTGGCGAAACCGTGTCCCACCCCATCCTCCCTTTTTTCCCCCGTGTTTTTAAGGGCGGTAGCCAAGTCTCCTTTGTGGCTTTAATCATTATTTTGCGTTCTCCCAACGACGCCCAGCGTTACTCTCCGCTTCCATTCCACCCTATAACCAACTCCGTTTTACCAACGACCTTCCTCTCCACTTTCGCCAACCCATTTCCCTTACATTCACTCCAATGCCTCACCTCTTTTGTTTTTATTTTATAAGTTCAGGGGCTCCATCTCGGGCACACACGCACACACACACTTTTAGGGTGGGATAAAGGTTTAGTGATCATGCAAAGGAAATGCGGGGGTGGCGAAAAAGTGTGAGGGGGAGATGAAAGTGGGAATGGACGAAGGGAAGGAAGAAATTAGAGATTGGATGAGACGTACGGAAGGAAAAAAGGGTTTAATAATAGAAAGTGTGTGAGAGAGAGAGGTGATAATGGAAAGGGCGGTGGAGGTAAAGCGGGAGTAATTGGAAGCGAGAGGTGGGGTAAGGGTGGTTTAGCAGTTCGCAGTTTTTGAAGGGAAATATGCTTCCTTAACTGAGATTATTTTGGTGCGAGGGTTGTCTTTCGCGTCCTTGTGTGACCTTTACGTGATTTTGGTACGGTTGCCGTTTACATGTATCTGCGGAGTGAGGATGGGTGGAATCAGGTCGTTCCGAAGCTCAAATTTTGGGGGATGACCATTTTGTTGAAGTTTCTGACCCATATCGTCGGTGGAGCTGCGGTTAGGGTGTTAACCTTGCAATGCCGAGGAACCGGATTCGAATCGTGCTTAGGTCAGGGCTGTTTATGTTTGTTATTATTGTTTGTATGGGTTTGTTCGTGAAATGTTTATTGTAAGAAATGTCAACCGTGACTATAACGCACCATATAAGAAGTATGAAGGAGAATTATCATTATTATTATTATTTTACAAATTACAGACATATTTCTGATCCGACAAAGAATTAAAAACATATTTCTGATCATTATGTAATTGCCCATCTTCTCTATTAGGGAGAGATTATACGGCTAAGAATTTTCTGTATTATAATATTCTGATTCAACAAGTTGTATCATTCTTATCGTATAAGATAAGAATCGACTATGAAATTTTATTCTATTTTCGTTTATCGGCGTTTCCTAGCTGTTTAAAATTTTTGAATCTAAGAAAAATTTTAATGCTGCTCTTCAAAAAATCAGGTATAAAGAAACATTTATAATTTTTAAAGCGATGTAAAAGATTCACCTTTCTCTTCGACAATTTAAAGATGTAAAAGAAGAAATTGTGGTAGTCATGCCCGTTTCAGAGAGGATGACTTATTTTGGTAATCTGATATTTTTGCGTGTATACGTACTTAAGGAATCGAAAAATATAATTTCAAATTTACTGTAACACTTATTTTCAAAGTTATTCAATATGCTATTTATTTGAATAATATAGGCTGGAATGATCAACTGAACTACTTCGCAACGAAGTTCAAAGCTTAATAAATAGATTGAAAAAATCTTTTATTCCATTCAAATGATAATTCCTTCACCAAATCACTGAATCGTTGTTAATAATTTTATTGGCTATATCTCTCATATAACCGTTCACTATACCAATAAAGGAATAATGCGAATTATCTATCACAATTTTAAGTCAAATTGATTGCGATCGTGGAGGTCGAATCTTTTATCGAAAAACTGTTACTCTTACTTGCAATTAGATATAGGTGACTTCGCGGTTGGACGAATACGGATATACAGGAAGCAACTTACGCTACTTAATACTTATTCTTGATACGCCAACCGTTTTGTCCATACTAGCCAAGTAATTGTCAATGCCTGTCATTCAATAATTAGCAGTGTAAAGCTGTATAAGTTACTGTTATTTCCTTTTAATTCTTTATAAACTTTTGAGGAGTATAATTCTGATATTAATAATATATTTTGAGAATTATATTCACGCAACAATAAAGGATATATAGTTGATAAGTAATTGCTTGAGGGGAACAAAAGTTTTGCTTAGGTATGAAACAGTTTGTAGATGTTTATTCTTCCAAGTGTATTCTTCTCTTTCTTTGAAGTTCCGCTAAATAGCGAAGGCGCAGAGTAAGCCTATTATATGCGTAAGGTGAGGAAAAAAAACACTGACGTTATGTCTCGCAAGAAAGCTCTTGAAACATATTGAACTGTCAAGAGAACTAAATCTTATCTCAAACAGACCGAGGAAGGCAACGTATTCGAAAAAAACTGGACTATAAACAAAATATTTTTAGGCGGCCTAACAGCTAAACATTTCAAGGATTTAAGCGCAGAAAGAATAAGAATAGATTAAGGAGTAAATGGTAAAGACTCGCATTTGAAAAATAAATTTTTTGAGTAAATTTATTCTGCGATAAAGATCAAGAATATTTTAGCATTTTATGCAAACTTAATTGGACTAGATAATAGATATGTGTCATATGAATCATAATACTTTTCTTCTCATCCGATAATACTTGCTTGGTAATACAATACTTCATACCTAAATACGAAAAGTCGTATGAAATTTGATGAGACTTACTGAAAAAGACTAAGCTTTAAATATGATTGAAGTAGACATGACTTGTTCAACTTTTAAATTCATTCATTAAGTTCACTTGCCATTAAATGACCGCCAACAATCGTACTACATTATGTGACAGTTTATGCTTGCTTAAAGTAATATCTTTATCCTTTTATATGTTGTTTCACCTAACAGGGAACATAGCCAATTATTCATGCTTCAAATTCATACATATGTTCCAAAAATGCTCATTTTGCACCCTGAAAAGTAAATTATCCTTTGAAACATTAGATTAAGTATATGGATAAACCTTCCTTGTATCTTATGACTGTATCTGAAATACTTCCAGTGCTGGCTTGTTTCTTAATAAGATTATTGATTTTAATTTATTTTAAAAGGATCAAGAAAATTAAAGGAAATTGCATTAGAAGCTTAGGTATAAATTCGTTTGGATATAAATTGATAAATCATACAGCAGTAAATCGAAAAAGATAAAAAGAAGTTTAAACTCTAAGCCGATCAAAATAATTTAAATTTAAATATATTTTATGCAATATATTTATGTAAATTAAATATATGTAAATATTATATGCAACGTTCGTCCTTCAGCCTAATGAATAATTTTATCATAGATGAAACTTAAACATATACTAATAGCATAACTCTTGGAGGTGATATTTAATGCGACGAAATCCATATAAATTTGATGTAATCAGTATAAAAAGAGGAAATGGAGGAAAATCGCGTTAAATGTATAGGAAAAAGAAGCATGAAAGGGTAGGGAGTGGATTAAAGAGGCAAAACAGTCACGGTTGGATACGAAGGAAAGGTACCGAGATTACTGCGGCAATGCTTACGAAAGAAGAGAGATAGAGGAATTGAGAGAGCAGTCAGAAGTAAAGGCGGCTGCAGGAAATGAGATTTACGACTCTAGATATACGATTATATAAAGTAGAAGCACGAAGGGGATCTGAAAAGAAAGTGTTCGAGTGTGAATGTTGGTGTAATCCTAGCGACAAAGTTTATTCTTTTGGATTTCAGTTAGATGAGACATAACAGAAATAATGATATACAAAATTTGATAATGAAAATACAGTTCAGTTGGTGATAGGATAATGGATATTTTTACTTGATTTCGCTTTTATTATAAGTTTACAGGAAGGTATTTGAATGAACGAATTCTTTGCATCAGATGTAATTTACTTCACAGCTCTTGACTGCAAGTTTATATTGTTTTATATGTAATAATAATTGTTGCTTTATGATATATATTTATATAATATATAGGTATAATTTACTTCACAGTTCATGACTATTTATATTATTATCCGTATAAAATTAATCATCATTATTGTATGGTTTATATTTACATAATGTATAGCATATACATTGATTAATTATTATGCAGTCAACAAAGTTTTACCATTATATTATGCAATTTATTTTGAATCAATCTCTTTCAAGTACATATTCTCAATTTATGATCTAACAAACACAGCTATCAATCAATTCCAATGAAATTCTTTTAAATTTCAGAAATATCATTTTTCACTTCTCTCCGTCATTTATGAACATCGTGTCGGGCGTTTTATAACTTAAAATTTTTCTCTCTCTAACGGTCACCCTGCATGTTTCATAAGAACGGAGTGATAGTCGATTCATAAACGTCCAATTCATGCGGAAGGTTTTGTCTAGGAGAAATATTTAGCACGCGTTTAAAAATATCGATTTAAGCGCTCACAAAGGGATAATGATTTGCGGTCGATAGCAATATCCTTTCCTAAAAATTTGCCGTCGACAAAAAGATGAGGGAGCAGAGCAGTGATTGACCCAGATTTCACAGGATGAACGTTTGAAAGAGGTGATCGTCAAACGGCTATTGTCACGGGAATCAGCGATTGGTGCTCCGTTATGCGAAATAGTTAACTTCGGTCAAAGTGAAATAGGTTCTTTGTTCTAAACGGGCGCCTTATGTTTGCTTTTGTTTCGACTTGCAGTTCGAATCCCCCTTCTCATTGGTCGGAAAATTTTTCCGCGAATTACTAATTAATCAGACCATTAGTTTTATCTTCATGCTCTATGAGTTGGTTTAGAAATAATTAATTTGGTCGCATTGCAGAAGCTTGTATTTGTTGTTTAGGTTGTTAGGTTTTGTTTGGTAACTGTGGTGTTCTTTTCATTCAGTACAGAAGGGTACTGTAACTAGTATAGTGTGTAGCTGAAAGAAATCTTTCGTATGTATGAAACACTATCAAGTGGTATTTTGTTTGGATAGAGATATAAAAGAAGATTTGTATGTTAACTACTGTGCCTTTTGTTAAAATAATATTGATCAAGTTCTGAATTATGTTTTACCATCTTACAATTCCACGTCGCATCATAACAAGGTTCTTTAATTCTTACTGGTAGCCCATAATTAGCCCTAATATTGCTGTCAAACAATATTAGCGATTCATAAGTGGAATTATTTTCTCATTGTCAAAATTTCCCAAGGCAAAATCTTTTTGTAAATAGAAATATGGTATATATAAATTTAAAAGTTAAAGACTTTTTAGCTTTCCGGTAATTTTAAGCATACTTTTATCATGTTCTTTGAATACCATAATTTATTTATTGTGAATGAACTAAATGTGTGAATCTTTTGATGAAAAAGATAGCATCAAATATGTTATATTTCAAAGCTTCCTTTGGGAAGTATCGTATCTAAGAGAACTTTATTTCATTAAAATATCCTGTAATAACTCGCTGTGTCAACACAATTGTCTATTATTATTTTCTTGTGAAGCCACTGTAAATTACACAATCATTTCATCGCAAAAACTCTTGAAGTCAGATTTAGATTTTTTAGATTTTGTTTATTACCGCATTTTAAAAAAATAAATATCTTTTGAATTGTATTCATACCCACCTCATGTTGATTCGAATGCAGTGTTCATTCCTTTTGATAAAATTTACGTAAGTATAGTTTACTAAGGACTACATGTTAGGGGTCAATAGTTAACAGTTCCCATACCTCTGTAGAAATTCCAATTCAACCTTGGATAGCGATATCACTTGAACCTTACTAATCCTCCGAATATACACGTTAAGGAGCGCCGGAAAACAAAGTTTCCGTAAAGTGGCTCGATATAACGATTAAGTCAATGAGAAAAATGCGGTTGCCATTCATCTTGAGCCAGAGTAAATATAATGCGAATTGGAACGATTCCCGAAACTAATTCTGGTCCATCTGGAGTCCTGCCTAGACTTCCTCCGTGCCCCCTTCTCTATTATCTCATCTGGAATCTAACGTGCTGCCATCTGCTGGGGGAACATTCAGTGACAGAGGTTTCTGGACAAGGATAGGCTGTTTCTCCTTCGTGCGTTTCCTTTGAGATGTCCCTCAAAAAATAAAAGAGCCCGTTAAAGAAGTGGAAATCACTTAATTGATACCCGGTTTACGGCGCGGAAAAGGTTCGGCGGTAAAAGATGACGACGTCGTTGGCGTAAATGTCACGATTACACACTTTAAGCGAAGTAGTTTATCGTGTTTACATCTTCAGGCGTTGAAGTTATGTTTTATGGTCCGGAATCTATTTATGTGGGTAGATATGTAGTAATATCCTTACTTCATTCGTCGGATATTGGTTCCTGACGCTAATGGTGTATCTAAAACTCCTTAATGCTTAGTGGTATTTTTGAAAAGTGATTGACGAGGTTGCCGAAACGCTGCTTACAGATCAATATGCCATGGCTTGTGAGGTTTTAGTGTCACTCGGAATCATAATTTGGGCGGTTTAGGTTGGGCATGTATTTTTGAGAAAAACGATATTCCCTATTTTTAAAAGAGGAAATAACTAAGAAACGTTTAAATTTTTTATTAAGGAAATATATGAGAGTGAGTTTAAGAGAATCAAGAAATCTCCAACCGACGAATGCTGGTGACCGTCGGGCAATTCCTCGGAAAGGATTATTACCAGGTGCAGCTACCAATTTTCAGAAACTCACACTTTTAGAAACTTTCTTTTCTTTCTTTATATAATGATGTGTCAGAATTATTGTGCTGAAAAAAATAATTTTTGGAAACAAGAGTAAATACTTTCCATGGATACAAACGTGAAACGATACCTTAATATTATCAATTCATTTGATTAATCGATACTATCGATTTTTGCAATAATAGTGAGTACTGTTGTACTATAACTATAGCTCTGTCAATTTACATAGTTTTGGCAGGACATATGGGCTGTGATATTTAATGAAAATCCCACCCAGCCGTTCCAAGTCCAGCTAATCATGAGCTCATATTCGTACCGTAATCTGTTTGGGTATCCTTAACATAAGTAATACTTAATTGAATACAGAGGGTGTAAAACGTATAGAATAGGAAAACTTAGAAAAATGAGGAAAAATCTTAAAAACTCTACGAGGACGTCCAGGTGCCTCTTAAAAAGGAAGATATGTTCTCAGAAACCCGGACGTGTGGTCACCCTGAGTAAATTGTGAGTGAAAAAATACGTGTGTAGTTTCACGCAGGGCATCAGCCAAAGAAATCAGAATATTTGTATCTGCTTTTCTCTTTATTTCTTGCTTAGAATAGCAGAGATAATATCTTCCCTCTAACACTTGGCGCAAGATTCCATGCTCTAATTCCCCGATTTCTGGCCTAACTGCCAAGGATGATATCCGTGTGTAAGCTATCTAATTCGAGTTCTCTAATTAAGCGTCGGTCCACAAGATGTTTGTCATTCGCATTCATTCATTTTGTTAATCTCAATATTGTAATTTTTCGGAAGGTTGATTTTCTAAATTAATCGTGAAAAGGTTCACGTTTTCTCAGCGAGTGAAGAAGGAATGTAGTGGGTTTATTACTATAGATTTTTGGAAATTTATGGAATGTAGTATGTTTGCTAACTTCAGGAATGATAGTGAGAGGTGTTAAAACCAAGAAGGTTTGAAATTTTACAATATTTGCAGGAACAACATTGCATTTCGCCATCGGGAACTTATATATGTTTAGCGATTAGAGATCAAGTCATAAGTTCAACTGTGATATGGAGGCATACATAGTATTACTAGTTTACCCTTATGAAAATTTCAACGGATACTGATACTCTCATTCCCCCTGAATACATTCCAACAAACACTACAATCACTACAAACGAATGCACAAACACTAAAACACCTAAAAAACATACATTCGTATTTTCTATCAGTATCCGTTTCGATATTCCTTGTTTTTATCAATAGATATCGATATCTACACATCCAATAATGAAAACTATGGGAAAATTCAGTTTAACTCGATCTTTTTGACAATTAGTGCATATTTCATTTTTCGGTCTATTTTTAGCAGGAAGCAGGAAATTTTCTCTAACAAACATTGCGTCATTTGTATGCTTTGATGGAGTATGAAGGGAGAAAAGCGCTGGTTATCGATAACGAATGTTTAGTAGTTATATATAAGGATTCTATTGGTATACTATTTAGGACAATAATCAATATCGTTTTCATGGAATATATAGAATATTAAAATAATCGTGACAATTAAAAACGAGGAACTAGATATGAATCAATTATTATTTTATATTGATAATAATTTATATTATATGTATTGATAAATTTTAATGTGTGTTTCTGGAAAATATTTATGTTTTCGCTGTTGCATATCAAAATATGATAAAAGTTGAATAATAATTACATTTATCGTGACGATTACAAACCAAAAACTAAAGATAAAGGTATTTTATTTGTTATGAATTTTAATTTCTGATTCTGGGACATATTTACATTTTCGCTGTTGCATATACGATGGGATGGACTCGATGGCCGATATGGAAAGAGGGCTCTGAAAGAGGCTTTCCCGTCTCCCACGGAACGCGCGTCCGTGCGGAAGACAAAAGACGGTGGAACGTGCGAAAATGTCCGAGCCGCGAAAGAGTGTCCCTTAGGGTCAAGACTTTACTGTGAGAGGCATGTGTTAAAGGGCGGGGGTCGTCGAAAGGCTGTGGAGAGTGTGGGAAAGAGAGAAGAGCATTTCGGAATTAAGGAAAATAGAAAAAAAGCGAATGGATGGGAAGGAATGATTCCCTGGTTAGAAAAAAGAGGAACGCTTTCGCACGCACAGGAGAGGGAATGGAGTTGGCTCTTTCCAGTTGCAAAGTATGCTGGGATTGGCGGAGAGAGTGGAAATGTTGAAAGAGAGGGTGATGTAAAAAAGGAGATAAATGGGGAAGTGGTAAAAAGCACGGGAGAGTGAAAGCAAATGGGAGAAGAGGATACCAAGAGGTGTGGAAGTACCGTGAGGATTTTTTCTATCCTTGAATAAATGTTTATTGGGATTAGTATTTTTCATTTAAATCAATGGGGATTGAATTTTTATCAAGAGGGAAGGTATTTTATGTATATCATAAAATACATGGCACCTGAAACGAATACCCAAAAATATTATTACCTACTAAATACATGGGTGTAAAATTCATTATTTGGACCTTATGCTTCAACATGATATACACTAAATTTATCAGTTGCGTATCAATAATAAGGAAATACAAAATAATTAATAATATACTACTTATACCCGTTACTAATTGTTGCTGCTCAAATAATTTGTATTTAACATAAATCGTAAAGAATCATCTGTAATAAATATAAAAATGCTTAGATTAAAGTTTAGTTATGCATTTCTTCAGCAACTATAGATGCAAAAGCGAGCGGAAATAGTACTCCTTCATATTGATTAATTAATTAAGATCAATATTTACTTTGTCATCACTTCATGTCGATTTCCCGCATTGCGATATTTTCATATTGCTTTTCAACCTAAGTATTGGGTGTTTGGTAAGCTGGCAATTTCTCGGCATACATTAAAATGCAACTTTCATGTTTGTATTCGCCATTGGCTTTCACGATGGTTAAGAGTTCTAATTAAGGAATATTTTTGTCAACATTGCTCGAGTTATTTCTTTTTAGAAAAAATGAGGTATATTTCGTTGACTAAGTTGGAAAAGCGATTAGTTTGATTGAAGCACGACGGTGATCGCATCGTTTAAGCGATCGAAAATATACTTCTCTCAATGTAGGCTCATATTTTTAACCACAGGCAGGAGAAAGCCTTCCCGAAGTAGACCATTAACGCCGAAAATTAAACGCCCATAATAGAGTTACAAGTTTGGTTTAAAGAAACGATCGAGCCATGGGATGCAAAAGAGGTCGAGAAAGGCAAAAGCAGATGGAAACACCGAGCGAAGGAAGGAAGCCTCGATGATGAAAAACGGGCGAAAAAACGTGAAGGAAAAGAGGTATCGGCGAAGCCGTGAATGAAGCAGAGGATGAGAAAAGAGAAAGGTCAAGAGGGTAGCGAAAGGATGCGGAATAATGGGAACATGGAGGGAAATAAAGGAAATTGAGAGAGAAAAGGGAGGGAGGGATAGGGAATGTAAGAGAGTTGGGCCGAGTACCGAGCTGTGGGGGACTCGTTCCAGGGTTGATGAAGTGGACCCCTATGGCTCAAGAATTAAGGGGATGTTTGGTGCACGAGGGCAGTGTAGCCGGAGTTGATGAAGGGAGAGACGGACAAGAAAATAAAGAACACCGGGGGCTGAGAAGAAAGCTGGAGGTGAGAGAAAGGGGGGTGTGGTCTCGAGAACGGCTGGGCAGGTCCGGAAGGGACTTGTGAGAGATTGGGAGTTTTAGAGAACATGGGTTGGAAGAGGAGGAAACAGCTCCGGGGGATGGAAAATTCGGGGAAAATGGCAGGTCGCGAAGGGCGATCGCGGTGGAGAAAAAGGCGGAGAATTCGGCGCTTGAGAAGGCGCCTCGCAGTGCAGGAACGTGAAGCTTAATTAACGTCGTCATGCCAGGTAAAAGATCGCGGTTGTGCGAGAAATCTCTTACGTCGAGATCAAAGCTTCGAAGAATGAAATTGGGCTGGAGACAAAGTCGTGCAGTTGGCTGTTTTCCGATAGAATGTCTTCTCGTTCTGGAGAAGGTTACTATTGTGTGCTTTATCCGGAAAAGAGAATGTGCTTTTTTTGATAAATGCCTCTACTTTCCCTATTGAAATTTTGTAGTACAGTTTTATATTTTAAGCAGTCCTCAAACTCCTCTCGGATAAAATTAAGCTAAAGTTAATTCCGAAATTTGGATACTTTTTTATTCCTTTTTTACTTATTTAAGCTGTTGGTAGCCACGTGCGGATAAAGTTTCTTTAAGGATAAAATATATTGCATAAATTAGCTAAGGAGAAATATATTGCATAAATTAGCTAAGATAGCTGTTATAATTTTACGACCACTTCACGTATATTATATTGATTCATAAATTAGTTAAGAGTGTTATAATTTCATCACCACCTCATACGTATCATTTTACCATCATACTAAAATATACCCAATAAGTATACTTCACAGGTGGAATAAATCATAAAGGAAGCCCAATCCCAAAATATTCGATGAGAGCTTTGTAGAAGAATTAGACGTAGCGAAGCATCACCTGCCTGTAAATCATTTCATTCGTGTACATTCGTTAATTCTGTGGCAACCGAATCAACCATTAGTCCGGCAATCTTTCAGGCAAAATAACCGGTGGTTTCTGAAACTTACAGCGTGACCCATTAGGGTGAGCGTTCAGTGAGTCAGGAAGAGCAATACGAGCGAACCCAACCAAATTATGCGAAGTGATGAAAGATGGCGAAGGATGCCCTCGATGACGGGAATTATTACGGATTTTCATTACGATTAGGACAGGATATCAAAGGGCGTTGGGTAGGGCTTATATATCATTCTCATGCGGCACGGTGAGTGTTGCTGGGTTAAGAAATGGTAATGGGTTTGAGAAATGCATAGACGAGTTTAAAATGTTTTCTCTGCCAAAGATATTAAGACTCTCTGAGATGTGCGTATCGTAGTATTTCTTTCGGGATCTACATTATAAGGATATTGTTGTGATTCTAGTAATTTAGAAATCGTAGAGGCGTAAAATTTAAAAATCTATGTAACACATCAGCGTTATGTTTTATACCCTGTATATATTATTCTTTTCTATTACACAGGAATATGATTGAATTCAGTTGACAAGTCGTAATGATCATTAAGTGGCCTTTTCTTCTATCTTCTTTAATAGATATCTGATTTTCGTTCTGTTTTTTCACGCTCTCTCTTTCTTATATGAGTTGATTGACGAAGGGTTGGATGTAAGAAGAGATTTTTCAGTCTCAATCTTACCCAAATAAAGACGTATTTTTATTATTATTACTATTATTCTCCTAGTTGAGGATATTGCATCGTATTTATTGATAGATTCGCTGTTCATAAAATTAAATAGTTATTTTTATTAGCTTTTAGATAGATAAGATAGAGCTTCAGTGTATTTATAAAATCTGTGATATACATCTTATTTTTTATGAGAAGTTTGCGTGAAAAAAACAAAGTAAATATGAGAAAATCGCTCGATAATTGGCACAAGAGACAATCTGTTTTCAGGCTGAAGGCGAACGTATCCGAGAGTGTAAACGTACCCAAGTATTCGCGTCTGAGAAGGGTGTAATTTAGCGTGAGATGCATTTCTTCCCGCAAACCACTTTCACTTTAAATTGACATTGAGTTTCAAGGAACAGTTGGAACGGCAGTTCTCATCAAAGTTTCTTAATCTTTTCACCGCGCACTCAATATTTGGAGAGGAGCTGCAGAAATGAATTCGTCGGAAGTTACATCCAACTCTACTTCGGAATGTCGCAATTTTTGGGAGACCAAGAGAACTAAGAGACGGTTGTCTCTTCACTATCATATTACTATTATCATGATTATTAATATATTAGCTGCATATTCATCAGTCCGGTCGTAATAACTATAGCGTTATAAGCTAATAGCATGGCACAATACTACATACAATACTACAATATACACATACATGTGACATTATTACAATTTAAAGTAGAAACATTAATTACCTATAATAATAAAATATTTTGGAACAAATACTTCCTTGCTAAAATGTAACAACTATATTACATCACAGCTGACACCTTGCTACAATTATACATTATTTTCGTTGCACAGTGTTCCACTTTGAGTTTATTTTGCTCGAGAATAAAACGTTGGTAATCTAAGCAGAACATTGTTCCTAAGGGAAACCTATGTCCCTCGTTTTCAAATTTCTGTAATACCTACCAACAATTGACCTTATATAAGGAACGAAACAAAATATTTGAATAAAAATCAATTTTAACCCCTGTACACTTACAATTCATACATATTTACATGAAGCCAACTTAATACATACAAATTTACGATTAATTTATTAATCCTTCATAAAGATCCCTTAATAGACACAGGTTTTTCAGGGTTCTTAGTAAGACTTCATGGCTACCGTAGCGGTCCCGGGGACAAATCCCCGTACATCACCGTACCAAACAATCCCTTATTCCACCTATACTTCATCAACGGCAAGCTCATTCGTAGTTACATAATACGCCCAAAAACGCGTTGTGATCTTTAAGAAAGGGCTTAAATAATCTTACAGGCAAGTTATTCCATTCTTTAAGTGTGCGACATCCACTGAAGAAATATTAGCAGCGAACAAGGGCCGTCCCATTTCAGTTGATCGATGCTTTATTCAGCTCGGTGTTTCTAGAATCTTATTGCAGGGGTGTGAGAGGAACATAAACAGAACGTTCAATCGAGAGAGAGAGAGAGGAGCACCTCTGAGGTCGGAATTAAACTATATATTAGTCGCCGCTTCTCCCCTTTATGCTATACGGACAGGGACATCTCGAAATTAGACGCTGACGTCAGTTTATACGTAATTCGGAAAGTTTCCAAAGTGGAGGAGTTTTCTGGTAATAGATCGCTTTCCGACGAACAAGCAATCCCATCGACCTTTGTGCCTTCAGCCAAAGTTTCTCGGAACGCATCAAAGAAGTGGGCCGTTTTCGATTGCTAATCGGTATTATTTTTACGGGCGAACGATTCTTTCGATCTGTTCTTAGTTTCGGAATGGGTTTTGCTTTCTCGAAAAGAGAGAAAAAAGGGATTCAAAAGGATTCGGGGGTCGTTCGGCGCTTCATTAACCGCCGTGTTGATTGTTGCCGTAATGCGCGACGCGTCTACGGGGGCCCCGGAGAAAAAAGGGCTCCTTCGAGTACGTCGCCCGACAGCTAAATTTTTCTTTAGTTTTTAATTAAAACTTTGGCCAATCCTCATAACAATTTGGCTCATTTTCAAAGTGGCTCCCTCCTTTTTCGTTCCCCTTCGAAACTACGGAGGACTTTGGCCTGCCAAAATTCCGTTCCAGAGGGAGATTTTTTTGTGATTCACGTCGGATATCCAGACAGACGGACGATATTTCGGAGAGGGTATCATTCATTCCCTTCAGATGTTCCCCGGCGAGGGCAAGTGCGTTTTTAACGCGGGAGAGCCCAAGGAAGAATGGCCGATAATTTTGCGTTTTTGACATTATTGCGTAAATATTTACCGGATACGTGTTCGTCGAGATTTTCGAACGAGAAGGTGATATAGATATTTAGAAAAGCTCCTATCAAATGGAGTAGTCGAAATCAATTTGATGATACTCGAAAAGGAGGACATTTTTCTTAAACAGGATCTTTGTGAATGCCCCCGCAGAGAAAAAAATCAGTTATATTAGCTAAAAATATTAAAACGTGAATTCATAAAAATATTATTGTTTGAAAACAAATTAAGAAAACAGTGCATGGATTTTTGTAAGAAATGTTGTTATATAATTGAATCCTCCAGAGTAGCAGAGTGGAGTTGTTTTGTAAATACTTTTCTTAATTACGCTAAGTTTATTTACGTTATTCAGTATATACTTGTTATAGTAAATGCATTGCCGATGCAGTTTACATGATACGAGCTCAATATTATAGGAATCATTACGAAAAATGAAATATTAAAATTAATATCAGTAATGGTATTAATAATAATAACAAACGATATCTTTCACAATAGTTTACCATATATTTTTCAGATTCAATTGTCGTATAAATATAATACGAGAAAAATTAAATGTAATTTCATCCGCTGCCTAAAAAATGTTGCTATTATTTCCTGTAATATCTTCCAGGGTGTGTAATCTAATATACATTAAAAGCACCAAGTTTTATACAAAGTAAAACAATGTGTTATTCTTCTGCGAGAAGACACTAATTAAAGCACGGCCGTTTGTAAGTGAAGGCTAGAGGAAGCTTAAGGACGAGCAGAGCTTATGAAAGGAAATGCTCAGCTTCATTATCTCCCGACGCACATGTTATATTTTTATGAATTATCTCCCTCATACGGAAACTACACCCATTACGCAATGAGATTCAGTTTTATCTCTTCTCTGGAGAATGACGATCGGGATAATGAAGAGCGAAGGAATCGAAAAGAATTGAAGAGAGATTCGCTAAGGAATGAGGGAATATAAAATAATGAGAGACAAGAAGGAATGGGACAAAAGATAAGGGAATGACTAAACAAAAGAAGACAGAAGAAAGGAAAATATCTTTGTGAGAAGGAAGATATCTTATTCCTATGAATAACTGAGAAAATGATTCATAATCATGGGGCTGGAGGAACTGGTGAACGATGTGCCAACTTTTGAAAAGAAGAGGTTTATTAAGTGCTCATGTATGGAGAAAATTATGCATGTTTAATCAATTTCATCATTGAATTTCAATCATACTTTCAATCACGAATACTAATTCGTGTAGAAATTTCACCCAACTAAATTGAAAGTAATTGATTTATATGCAAAGGTGTGTTTCTTGGGTATGTTTAAATACTCGTGTATTCGTTTGCATTGATTGGAGTGTTTACTGGAATTTATTTGGGTGGGGAAATAGAGTATCTGTGTGTTTAGATTTACCTAGTTTTAATCGATATACATTGATGTCTACACATCCATTAACGAAACTCTTTGGAGAAATTTGAATTTTAAGTCGATTTTTCAACCAAATGGTGACTTTTTCATTTGTTGCTATATACTTAGCTCTATATTTAGAAACGGGAAAAGTTTCTCTTTAAGATGGTGTGTCATTTATATGTTTAAATGGAGTGTGAAGGAAAAAAAGCGCTATTCCCCGAAAACGGATGTTTAGAAAATGTATATAAGGATTATGCTTTTTCCGAATTTACTGTTTACTTTTATTTCCGAATTACTTCCTAAACGAAAAGGAATAATCAAAAACGATTTCACTTCAAATCAGCTCTCTTCAAAGGAATATAGTAAAAATATGGAAAACCTCAGCGCATATATACATGGGTGGTCTGAAAAGTTTTCGACATTTCACCATTTCTCGACATGTTTTCTGAAAATTTTCTGAAGATTACTGAAAAATCTGGGGTCGGAAACTTTTCAGACCACCCTCGTACGTAGCACTTACGACGAAAATCATGCATTAACTTTAAATTCCAACCATGGATATAATAGGCAATGAAAACTCTTTAGTATTACCTTGCGTTGAAATAATTTTATTCTTAACTTCTACGGGAAGGTCTGCGCGTATAAAAATAGTGCCAAAAAGTGAGAGAGATCCAGAGAAAAATCGAGGGTGGAAGTTGCGATGGCTGAGGAAATAAAAGAGTGGAAAAGACTGACGCCGTTAGTGAGGCGAATAGAGGGTCGGAAG
Organism: Pachydiplax longipennis; assembly: GCA_036926295.1. NCBI lineage: Eukaryota > Metazoa > Arthropoda > Insecta > Odonata > Libellulidae > Pachydiplax > Pachydiplax longipennis. The sequence goes on along the minus strand of JAVFKF010000009.1, from coordinate 35,349,268 downwards.
GAGCTAAAAAGAGAAATGGACGAAGAGGGGACATAAAGCATAAGGGAGGAGGAAGGGAAATGGGGATCGAAGGGAAAGGAGGTGTAAATAAAGATGCATGGCAAAGGGGGAATGTATGTAGATGGCATGCATACCCGCGCCCAAAATGCGACGACGTCATAAAATATTGCAGCTCACTTGGTCTCCGAGGGAAGTCTTTTAGCGGAGAATGTAAGGAGTTGGGTGAGAGGGTCGATGGGGTCAGCAGGAGGGTCAGGGTTCGCCTGGAAGATCGAAAGGAGCGGGTAATAAGAGACAGGAGTGCTGTAACAATGGAGGAGTGTGTAATGAGAGGGTGCAGCTCAAGACGACCCGTCGAGATTCGCCCCCTGAGTGAGGGACAAGTTTGTATCTTGACGAATACTAGCAGCGTAAGGATTGCTGAACCTTTTCGTACTAAGGTTACTTTCGTGAATTTTAAAATAGCCTTATTAACTGTACCAAATTACGGAATTACATTATGTGACAATTCATCTAATGGCACTCTATCCGTTGTTTCAGTACTCATATAATCAGCTTCTCTTCAAATTAGTAAGAGGTTTGGGTCGGCTAAATTTTAAATTATGTTTAATTGTGCTGAATTCCATTGAATCGTTTCAAGAGATTACGATTTTTTAGCTAAAACCTCTTGGAATTCATCGTAAGAGTGATAGTTTTCGTCCTGCGGTACCAATGGTATAAGTCAGAAGATGTTAAATCGCTAGAGACGATTAAGTTAAGAAAACTCACACTGCCCTACTCTGAGACGAATTTACGAGTAGCGATATTACTCAATAAGCGATATGTTATACATGTAACGTATTTTAAACAAAGAGATCAAAATTTGTCCAATTTTTTCAGTCCAAACTTCCGTTGAACTTGAGAAATCCTTTACCGAAATCATATGCTTACTGATTTCTGTTATATACTTATAAAATAGAATACATACTCTTAGATTGCCTCCTTGCTGCATGTTTACACAGTTTTAAAGATATAATCATTGATGTATCAACGGCATCCCAGTAAAAGTAGTTGAAATTCTTCTGATCTTCTCTCGGTTAAATTCTGCAGCATAAAGCTTGAAAGAAAAACACTAAATAATATCCGCAGTAGCTACAGTCCTATTGTCAATTATTTACCATTAAACTAAGTAATATTTAAAGCTCTACTGTGAAATTTACTTAGCATTTAAATTTCAAGCAGAAATTTCGAGTAGAATATCACAAGGAGAAGTATTTCAAGTAGAAGAAAGCAGTTACTCTTAAAACCGAAGATCGATACCTCGCATCTTTAATCTGCAGCGTTAAAGAAACGAAAAATGAATTCAATTGGTGGAGAGGGATAAATTCGAGAAATATCCCCAATTTCACTTCCAACTTCTCCGTTCTCTCAGCGTCTGCGTAATTAAATTATATGAATATCCGTATATATCGCTTCGCCCCAGAAAGACCGTCTATGACGATATTCGCATATTTCCAATGAGAATTGGTTGCGGATAACCTTTTTCTCTCCGCTGCCCCTTGTTTACCCGAGTTAAGTGTGTTGGCCGAGCCGTGCCCCAGTTTCCAGTAATAAAAAGGTTCGATAGTTCGGGTTAATTGGCTCTTCCACGATATGCGGATTTGCGCAAAAAATATCCTTTGTAAAGCCTGAGAAATATATCCCGACGCTCATTCGCTACCGTTTGCAACAGCAGCGGCAGTTGTTGCACACAACATGGACGTTTACGATATGTGGCTATATATCGGTTTGTTGAGTTCTCAAGTGTACGGCCGCAAGGGTGGCGGAAGAGAAACTATGAGCGTTTTTGCGTGGGGAATCCTGAAAATATGTCGGTTCGATCTATGCGGAGAATCCGAGAAGCAAATGCGTCATAAATCAAGCGAAAATCAATTTGGAAAGTATTGCAAATGTTGGTATAAATTTGATTTCAAAAAGCGTAAGAAAGCGTTAGCGTTTATCTCAATATTTATGCGTATCGTATTCATTAGATTCAAGTTGATGAGATTCAAATTCATAATCAGTTTTGAGCAGACAATGTTCGTTTGATATTGTCTGCTCAAGCAGTGAGTGCTGGATTCTTTCAAACGATAATATTTTATATGTATGTATATTAATATTGTATACTAATGGTTTTATGTACAGAAGTAGTTATTTTTTTAATTTAGAGAAGTTTTTGATCAAAAATCCTACTTTTGTGTAGGAGGATTTCAAGAGATTAGTTATAATATTTATAAGGAATATATATATATACTAAGGAATTGTTGAAAGTGGAAAGAAGTAACTCATACTTTTGAGAGCAACACTAAGAGGATTATTATACATGTATTACAAGAAAGATAATAACTCATGTTGTATCATATAATATTATGAATATAATTTAATGTATCTAAATACTTCAAAATACATGGTAATTAATGATAAAATAGCTGTAGAAATATATAAAATAGTATTCCTGATAATTTAAAAGGTATACTTGCATTAACGTGTTGTCCGTTTCTTCTCTTTAGCATTTATGCGATTATTTCACGAGGGAAAAATATTTCATTAATTTTCGTGAATAAATGGATTCCAAGAACGCTTGTATGTCACGGTCTCTTTGTTATTATATTTTCAATAATGTGATGTTTCATCTAAATATTTTTCAAATGACCACATACGTTGAAATTTGAGTTTGTACATCAATTGAAACGCAATATAGAAAGAAGATAAAGAGGAAAAAAGAAGCATAGAAGAGTAACGATAAGTGATTAATAGTTTTTTTTACCAACCTTCGAACTGTATCGAGTCAAGTGGCGCGAATTCGTTCCAAGAGTTGCACTCCGAACCTCATTGGACGCGAAAGCAAATTAAAACGATTCGGAATCAGTTTATTTCGAAATAAGGTAACATTTATCTCCGTAAATTTTTGCTCTGCAACTGTATAAACATTTCCCCATCGAGTGAGAAAATTAAAGAATCGTCGTCATTCGGTAACGATATCCGTTCAACATCGCTCATCCGCATTTTCAGAGAGGCTCTCTTTCGAAACTTTTTAGTCAATTACATCCCTTTATTAAATCGATTTCCTGGTGATTCAGCCGCTCCGGCCTTGTCGGACGTGAGCTTTATTTTATCAGCATGCCAATTTTCATGCGATTGTAACTCTCGCAGCGCAGCCAAGTTTTGCAAATTAACTTTTCCTCTCGTGCGCTCAGAATAACGCAGATCCATCATTGCTTTTGTTTCAAACAGACTCAGATGCTGGAAAATTTTCCCTCGGCGTTTAATTGCGATCCTGCCGGATATGATTTCCCATGCAGAGAGCTACTCGAAGCTAATTACGGATGATATTATTGGTGCCGGTTTTTAGTTATTGTTCGGTTACTTTCTGCAGCTAAAATATCTTATTTCTTCTTGCGGGTTTTGTTATTCGGGGCGTTTATTTATTTTGACGTTTGCATTCGATATTTTCGGATTGAATTGCGAGCTAGATTTTTTTCGAAATAATTAATGCGAATGTATTATGAAAAATTTATCGTAAAAATGTATTTAAAAGTATCGTTTATGCATGTTACTGCACATGAGAGTTAATTACGAAATGAGATATTTTTGTCCAAGCGCTGGTTTCAGCCCGAATTTCGAATGATATTTTCCAGCACTGCTGACAATATGACCTAGGTTGGATTGGAATCATATATTAAGGTTTAAATTTTACTGGTATAACTGGAACAGATAATATCTCCAAGAAAAGATGCACATAAATAATAAATTTTATGAGATGTTTTCTGCATGTATGATCTTGCAGTTTGCTTCTCAAAAGCAGAATCTATCTATCTTCTATTATCTCGAAAGCTGATAGATGATTGTCTTAAATGAATTGCTTCTTTAGTCTAATATCTTAAACTGAAGATTTTGTAATGTTTTGTAATTTGTTACTTTCATAAGAAATAGTGTAATTTAATTTTAGAATCATTAAGTTTTAATTACACATGATTCTTAACCAATTTTTCTTTACTTTTTCAGGTAAGATCCATGTCTGATTCGTATATTCTTGGTTTCTCCTTCCGGTGTCTGGTCGGTAAGAGAATTCACTTTGATTTTCCCTCCTAGTTATTTAAATATCGAGGTTAGTTGATAACCAATACTTATTTATGTATAACTTTTCGTTGTATTCAACTAGTAGTTTCTGAGATGGATATCATTAATTTGTTCATAAACCATTAGCTAATAAGAAAAAGGGTTACATTGAATGTTACATTTTTGTCTATTCTCTACGAAAGATACAATTATCTATACATCTATCGAAGTATCGTAGCAAGAACAACAGTCGATATAAGTTTGCAGAACTGTTAAACTATATAGTGTTAAGAAACTTTGTCCCTTATATAGTGTACAGCTTAACTTTACAGCTTCCCTCCATTTGATCTTATGAAAAAATTTAAAGAAAATTTTATGATAGATTTAATGAGGTTGTTTATATCCTCTGACATTACCGATGAGTTCTGTAAGGAAATTCATTCGATAATTCGAGCAATATGCATCCTTTAAGCTGTGCATTCAAACACCTCCTTGATTAACGTTTCTGGATATAATGGTATATCGCTCTTTAACAAGATCACTACTCCGTTAATTTATGTAACACTTATCCCAAGTACGTCAATTGATTAATCCCGTAATTATTGATTTAAGGCAATCCTTGTAATCCGGCGGTGGAAGTCGTTCCGAAAGCGAAATGACTTACTGAATCGCTCCTCAAAACGACTGGAGAGAGTTTCAGTGGAATCCTTTTCGACAATTCCTTCCATTCCCATCGAGAAACGCAGTATTATGAGCGTGAAACGAATCCTTTCAAGCCTTTGTTACATTCCAGTTATATTTTGCTTCTTTTATATCCAGAACGCGTCTTTCTTCTCGTGACCTCCTCTTTCAACTTCTCGAGTGCCACTCCGCTCCCTCATCCGTTACACTGTAACACTACTCTCCCTCCTTCTTGCACCCCTTTCTACCCGCTTTACGGTGTCTCCATCTTCACGCCCACATCTCTCTCCCTTTCTCAACCTCTGTTTTGAACATTATTTCCCTTTTCGACCTCATAACCGCTCTCTCTCTCTTTCTCTCAGCTTCGTTACGTCATCGACGTTGCCGTTGCATAAATGCGGTGTTGTCACGTTCGTAGGTTGAATTAGCAGTTGTGCAATTATGGTTATAGATAAAGTTGTTTATTGATGTGTGATATTTTTGAAGTTTATAGTTAACTGATGTCTCGTCAGCCGTAAAATGTTTCATTATATGATAATACAACATAACATGAAATATTTTACATATATTAAGATATAATATTCATATATAAACTACATTACATAATTGTATCATACTCGTTAAAACATCATTATACATGAAAATAAATTAGATAATATACGGTTTTCATGTCATAACACTTACTTGCTTAATATTTATCAAATAGGTTACAATATTATAGATACATGCATAAAATCATCTGCATAAAGATTAAATACATAACTCTACATAGAAAAAATAAAGAAAACTAACATTATAATCCTTAAATAAAATAGTAATTTTTTGGATTATATTTTCTTCTCTGTTTTAGAAAACTGTAACATTCACATTGAATATTTCCCGAAAGCCATTGATGGCTTGATAAATATTGTTTCCCGTATACATAAGAAAACAATCTATAATTTTAACCGGTTTATTAGATAAGTAATTGAGTTTTAATGTTTGTAGCGTGATGATTTATGTCAACTTCCGTCACCTATGACTAAAATTATTATTGTGTACAACACCTTAATTTCAGTCCCACTCTCAGTAGTTTCGTTGAGAAAATTTTTCTGTAAAATTGAATCAAAATTCTTTACGATAACTTTGGCGTTAGGCGAAAAACAGCATTAAGATGTACGCACAATTCCTTTATCCGAAAATAATTCTAATTCTTGTTACGGGAAAATCCTATTTACGCAAAGACGAGCTTCGGCCTCGAATTTTACTATCCGCATAACGACGTTGAGTCACACGAAAACCTTTCAGCATAGACCGAGAATGTAGCACTCTTTGCTTTGATCTCCACTTTATTGCTTCCCGCCGACTATCCTACGGTCCCGTATCAACAGATCTTTGTTTTTTTAGATGTGGTGTAAAATCTATTTCTGCCAAGGAAATTTCCTGGGTATTTTAGTCGTTTCTAAAAACAAAGGAGTGGAAATTAGGAACGAGAGAAAATAACAACAACCGGATATAAGCGAGGGTCTTTGCACTTTTATCTTCCGAGACGTCGAGCGACTTCTTTGCGCGTTAATCTTTTCTGATAAATGGGCGTAACGACGAACATAGTTTTTGCCAACGAGGGACTGGATTGGATAGTTCCTAAGCTTGACTTTATCTGCCATGTAATGAATGATGCGTTTTCCGGGACATACGGGTGAGGAAAGATCAACTTTCGGGCAAAAACCTCTTACGTATTAATGAAGGTTTCGCGCCCCGGGGAGTATATCAAACATCAACCAAGAGCGTGATAAAAAGTTTCGTATCCAAGGGATAAAACAGCACTGCCTAAGTTAAAATCAATACCAGCACATCTGATTGATATGGATTAAAAAAAGTACGCCCAAACTAACCCTCTAATACTAGATTTGTTTCTATATAGTTAATTTAATCTGTATAGCTACTAAAGTAGCTCAAATTGTATTGTATGTAGAGGGAATTGAAAGAGTAAAAACTACTGAAAAGACTAGATTAAGGATGGTCCATTGGCTCAGTTGATTTTGGCGTCGAACTAATAACCAAAGGACTACATTTCGTTCGCTTATGGGAGGATTTTAGAGGGTTTTCCCAACCGTATTTGGGGAAAGGCAGGTAATTTTAAAAATAATTATGTCAACATCATTTCGAGGTTAGGTGGAAGAGAGGCCCACTCGTGCCTAACCTCGCCTAATTTGAGGATCCAATAAAAATAAAATCATCTTTATCTACTTATGTATGTACCCTACAGGTCGTCGGCAAGGACCATGTTTCTACTTTCCAAATCGATTGGTTTCGCGTATCATTCTGGAAAAAATAAATTCTTGAATCGGCTGGTTATACAATCGAATTTTTTCATCGATTTTTTTCTTTCTTGCAATATCAGAATGGCCCATAAGATCGGCTCTGTTGTCTTCAAACATACCCTTTCTGAATTTATTTAGCAAATCAATCTTAGTTTGAATCTTATTTCTGAAGATTCCCAATCTACGTCCTGAAGCCTCTGAGTAACTTTCACTGAGTGTTCATAATTTGGCGAAAATTCCAAATCGCAACGTAAAATAAATAAATATCGTAATTGAATGTTATTGATTAAAATATTGTAGGGGCATTTACATAAGGAGTCGAAATCATCCTAAGCTAGTCGAGAGAGGATTTAAGATCTTCTTGTATCCTTCCTAATTAAGCCCGCAGTTCAAAGCTTAGGTAAAGAATTGAAAATTTTGCTTAAATAAGATAATTATGTTGTTATTCTGTTGATGTTTCATTTGTTTAATATATGTGAAAACTATCAACTAATAATCAGTTGAATAATGTATCCTTTTTCCGGATTGTATCATCTGCAGTTTAATGAAAGATCAAGGATGAGCCTTCTTCTTCATCTTTTCATAAGAAAATTCGATGGGATTTTATCCAGTATTATCTAGATATAGGTGCCGGTTGACATTTCGTCCCAAGTAGTTTTCACAAAGTGCTCCATCTTCTAATGGGTGCATTGCGCCGAAACATGTCATCTGGCGTTTTGAAGCCGTAGGAGAGGTTGGCAAAGTGTGCGTTACCACCCATTGAGTAGCTGTTACTCAAGGGGCGCTAAAAGGAAGTGAGGGCGCTATAGGTGGGAGGAGCAAGCTTCGAAAGCAGGAAATTACTTCGGATTTCAAACTTGCTAACGCATCTCACGATGTATTGAATTACTCCCCCGAATGAGTTGTAATCGTATTAAGTTTCGACAACTCGGAAAACGATTGGTGATCGCATATGCATTGCTCATACTGCTTGACAGTATGGCGTTGAAGCGCATCCTTGAAAGCTTCTGATTTATATTCTAAGGAGATTCTCCTTGGGAGGTTTTGAAATATAAGCATTCTTATTGTCATCAGTAAACCTTCAGGGCAATATAATACATGATTGAATCCTTTAGCTAAGATTTTACCGGAAGATGTTGACTTCATTTTAGGGTGACAACAAGGAAATCAGATTCGAATCAAAAATAAGAATTTAAATTTCTTAACGAAATAATTTGTTTCACTAAATGATTTATTTTATGATGAGATTATACCAATTATTTCTTAGAAATTCAATTTATATAAACTATTCAATTTCAATTTATATGTATATATTCAATTTAAAACTGAATTCCTCGCCTTACCATAGATTTTTTTTATGGGCTGTCTGTTTAGATATTCATTTTACGTCTGTAAATTAATTTTTGAGCTGTAATACATACCAATCGGCATTTTACGCTCCTTATGCAATAAAGATTCAAAGTACTTAAATATAATGGATGCATTCAGAAATGAAGATCAAAACTTCTAACGGAACATGCTCTGCTGAAATAGGTAATTTACTTACTTAATATTCTCATTTATCTCAGATATGTCAATATTAATGTATGTGAAGGTGAGTGGAGCATAATCTCATTGCAGTTTGGTGGCTTATATCGTGTTGAATTACAAACTCGGTTATTTAGTTGCAACAAAGATTATTGTTAATTTATTACAAACATTATCATTAGAGTATTGCAAACATCATTGTTAGAGTGTTGTAAACATATGGATGATTAATGATGTTTTTGTAAGATGGCATGACTTATCTATAAAAAGATTATTGAAACGACTATCGATCATAACTACAACCTCCTTCAGATGCTATAATCAGTTCGTCATCCATTTGCTTATATAAGACACGTAAAATTCATAGCATAACCCATAACTTCACCGTTTCATAAGTCTGATAGCCAACACCATTGAGCGAGAGTGAAGAAATTCTGCGGATGAAACTGGATTATGCGTAAGGAAAATCCTCTTCCCTTTGCGATATACAAATACATCGATTCAATATACTCTTCGAACCGCTCACTTTAAGGTTTTCTTCCCTTTAGCACATATTTTCTTCCCAACACTCAATTTTTCGAGAAATCACCTTCCGGCGCATAAAAATTTGCCATCTCTACGAATCTCGCATATGAAAATGGCCGGCATTTGAGGGCGTAATGCGCCACGGAAGCGGAAAAGAGATGGTTCGAGAAGGGGCCATTGTACGCGGTGCAGGAAGGAAAGATAAGGGAATGACTCGGTTCCCGTAAGGTCGCTGATCAAACGGATAAAGAGAGGGGAAGATATTCTCTCGTTGCGGGTGGAAAAAGATTCAAATTGCACACCCACGCTCGGAGATTGGTGGCGATGAGAAAGCTGTGTAGCAAAAGTGGCTGGAAATCGATGAATGTATTCCTACGTTGCATATCCTTGTTAAATTTGTCCCAGGGTTGAATTAATTACTTTTTATACTCCGTGAATATGGATGGAAGTGGATATGCTCCGTGAAACTCATAGATATAAGAAAGGGAATACTATCGATGAATGTATTTTGTATACCAGAAGATGCTACTCCGGGTAGTGAAACCGGTAATAAATAGTAAATAGTGTGGAAAATTTACAAGTTTTATTTCTCTTATTACTTCAATGGCTTACCATAAGGTAACGCCTAAAGATCTAGATTTCATGCATTCCTACGTTGAATATCCTTGCTAAATTTGTCTAAAGGTAGAGGTAATAATTACGTTTCATATATGAATATGCACGGTGAAACCTATATATGAAAATAAAGGAAAATATAGACATTAATAGGATTCGAATCCAGGTCTTTCATACTCCAGGCAGATGTTTTAGGTTGAAATAAAGGTTTTTGTTTCTCTTAAGTGCATTTTATTTAAGGCACTTAAAGGTTAACGGGTCTGTATTATTATTACTTTTGCTTCACGCCAAAGATTGGTAATTTAGTGTGATTAATATTTTGTGTAACAATTAAGACTGAATCAATCAATAAATTATCGATTAATTAAATCGATTTAAGAAACCCAATAACAGACTTCAGTAGCTTTCGTATTACCACCACTACAAACAAGATTGAGAAAAAAGTAAATTACATATGCATGTAATTCTATCCTGACTATAGAAAAATGAAATACATTCACCAAATTGTAGTCAAGCTGACTACGAGCTTTGTAAACTCTCTCTATGAAATTTAGTAAACCAATCTAACGCAATACAGTTATTAGGCAAATGAACCATTCATTCCTCAATTTTATTGAATAGAATCATAAAATTCATTTTGAAAATATATGACGGGGCGTAGATTGACTTTTATCGAGTATTTTATTTAGTTTCCTAGATGAGTAGCCATATTTTATACATTTTAATGATTTGTTTACGGTTATATCAGTATATATATATATTATGTTTACCTCCTACCCATATATCGTTAGAAGGAAGAATCAAATTTAGGGCGCTCGATGCTCGTTATTTAACCATTAGCGTCATGTCTCTATTAAACTGTATATGATGTCTCCTCTTGGCTTTCAGCCCTTGGATTGGTTCCTCTCTTTTTACGAGGATGGAGTTTGAGCGTTATGTGACGCCCACTGTTGCTTTATTAAAGATACACTTCGATTTCTCGCCCTTTGAGTTGAAGTTTAGTGCTCCATTCCGGATTTTATTTATCGTTTTATTAATCGTCTTTTTAACGGAGAGACATTTCGAAGTAGACTGCAGGAAATCGCGCTAGGGTGATAAATATTTATCTGCTTCGAGTATGACAGAGGATGGCTATGAAGGATCTTTTATTTGAAGAGTAAAATTTTGGGCGCAGACCCATTATGTTGTTTATGTTGCGGAGTTGCATAAGGGTGGATATTATATAAATTTTGAATGTGAAAATTTTAGTCGCTCAAGATAAGCGAAGCAAGAACTTTCATCTAATTTTTCAGTTCATTCTTTCTTTTAATACTTCCGAATTTTAAAATAAACTATCAATACATCTTAAACTTCTTCTTAATCTTAATAACATAGAAACTTAAGGAAGTTATGTTTTCAATCTCATTACTATTAAAGCTTTAAGACATTCACAAAGAATTATTTTCAGTTCCTAATTATTTTCGATCACGACCTTAAACTTGTATGAAATGGTAGTTAAGATTTAGTAAGAAGCAACGCTGGTGTTCTAAACGCCAGCTGGTTGAAAATCACTGCAGTAAAGCCCAAAGAAATTAAACTTCCAGAAATTTAGTGTTTTGCTTTCAATACTTCTTAAAGAACATGCTCTGCTAAAATAAGTAATTTACTTATTTAATCTTCCCATGTATCTCAGATATGTCAATATTAATGTATGTGAGGGTGAGTGGAGGATAATCTCATTGCAGTTTAATGGCTTAATACGTGTTGAAGTACGAAGAAAGTCGAATAAAAATTATTAAATGTCGAAGTTATTCAGTTGAAAGATTAATTTATAAAATCAAAGATTATTATTACTTTATTACAAACATTATCATTAGAGTATTTCAAACATCATCGTTCGAGTATTTTATGTATTATTATTACATTATCAGAACAGAAGTTTTTAACATTAAAAAACAAACATTATTCAGTAACATCTTGCAGCCGCACATTAAATAATGCTTTAGCGTACGATATGATTACACTGGTTGAAGTAAACAAGCAAAACTTGTTGTAACAGCGCGCTTAATTTGTGTATTATATTCGGCGATTTTTCTGAGATTGGCGCAAGAAATATAAGAAATCTTTCCTTCTTCTTGAGTTCTGGATATCCTAATGCATCGAAAGAATCGGAATATCGGTTTGCAATGCTTATTCAGATCATCTCATACATATCATTCTCATCCTTAAAAATTTCGGGAGAAGTTTCAGCCTGAAGAATATATTTATTTCAAGGAATGCGTAAAAAGAAACCGTCGTCCGCCACATATCGCTCCAGTTGGGTAAATATTCGTATTCGAGGAAATCTTTCCAAAGCTCCGGGAGTGGTTCATTCATCACGAAATGGAGTGAATGGGGGGAACCCAATCCATACGGATGAGACACGTATCGGGATATTTTTCCGCAAGAAAGTTTTGATCTCCTCTTTCTTTTCTTTCTCGCCGCGGCACGTAAAAAGGACAGATTATCCACGTGAAAGATTTTCCGTCTCGGGATAAATCCCGGTCTGTTTTTTATTAACAGCCACCACAGAACTTTACTCCTTTGAGAAGTTTGCGGGTAGGGTGAGGAGGTACTTATCTACTCTTTTTACCTCGGGAAGTTACGCGAAACTTGAACGCTCTCAAGAACACAACCTAAATAAGTGATTGCTTTTTCATACCGTGGAGTGGAGAAGTTTCCGAATGTGACGGAATACGTTGCCGAAGAGTCGACGCGGGGAAATGTGACTTAATGGAATTCGGATCGGAGTAAATAGGCTGGTGGAGACGTTAAGGGATGATTGTCTCTTGCATTTCAATGAGTGTATGCATCTTCATTGGATAGTTAATCGAAACAGGCTATGACAAAAAATTCTATCCGAGAGTTTAGTTTAACAATTACCATATACCATTGTCACGTGAAGGATTGATTTTTATTCTGAAAACATCTTTTTTATTTATTGTCATTCTATTTTATCTGTATTTGCACTTGCTTGTGCTACCGTTTCTATGTCATTCCTAGCGCATAGCTTATACTAATATATATTTAATAATATTATTTTACTTAAAAAACATTATAACATTTACATTAACGCCTAGCTAGTATTATTCTGTTTGTGGATCACTCTTTATATGTGTTGCCTTCATCGACTTTATTCCTTCAATCAAGAATAAACACTATTAAATTGTGATATAAGATAAAAACTGTTTGTGAATTATATACAAACAACTGCCATGATAATCATTTATAACGAATGCTTTAATGAGGGAATTCCAGTGATGTTAAGTAGGAAATTTTAGCGATATTTCCAATTAATTGGTTTTTTATCAAATACGTATGTACATTCGCTATCACTTTACCTGTCAAGGAAAAATATTTTCAGGGATTTCGCCCTCAGAGGCGAACGTGATATGAATATTGATTTTCATTCGGAAAGAATAAACAAAGATGTTAAATCTTCCACCGAACTTCATCAGATGTCCTGGTGATTATAGGGTATCGTCGAAACAAATAATCTCGTAGATAGAGTGAGCGAAAAGTTAACCATCTTTCTACAGTCCTTTAGAATGTTATCAATGAGATGAATAATTACACTTTCGATCGTAGCATAATTTTCTTCATACTGACGACAAATCATCGTAAAATTTCACCTCCTCCTTAGTTTAAGTTTTCTAAAAATTGGGTTAGCATTTGCAGTTAATAGCTCTTTGGGTTGCCTCAACCTCATTTCAACAACTCTTCCCTCAGAGTTAAATGGGACACAATCCCATTTCGTAGGATTTATTGGGAAAAGAATACAAAGCCCAGACAACACCTCTTGCCATGTTTATCACCCTTCCTCCAAGGGCATCGAGGCACCCTCAATTTCGACAATTACCTTTTCTCTAGCCTCGCGATGAGGAGTATATACTGCGAGTAGCCACGAAGAGCCATTCCGAAATAAATTCTCCTTTTCTTTCGTCCTTGAGTACTGAGGGAGGCAAAAGGGTTGGAAAAACCGTTGAAGGTGATAGGGTCGGAAAGTTTAGGAGGAGTGGTTTTGGGAAGGGACAAAGGAGAGAAAGTGAGTGAAAGTGTGTGGAGTGGATGATGATGAGGAATGGAAATTGGAAGCAAGATTTTTCAGGGAGGATTTAGTAGTTGTATGGAGTAGTGTATGTGAAGGTGGTGTGAGTTATAAGGTGGAATAAGAGGAGGGAAAATTAAGGGATGCGCTGGAAAGAGGTATTTTTTAATTTTAATTTTGTACTTATTAGTTCACCTACGGCGGATTCATGGCAAACCGTTCAAGAAATTCAGAAAGAATGGACAGAAACACCCAAAACCGGGGAAATTCAAGATGTAGATGTAGAAAACTCGATTTTTCGGGACTAGAACCCAGTCTCTCTGAGATGGTAGTGTTAGAGGCATGGCTATAGTAGTGCTATTCTACCACCCACGCTGTCGATGTTTGTTTTAAATTGGAATTTGAATACATCCGCAGAAACAAAGTTGCAGCCGAAAATTTGTTCTTTTTCTGATTTTTATATTCTCGTTATTTTCTGTCCTGCTCCTTCCAGCTGTGATATTTCATAACTTTCGATTTTAAATGCTCTAAATTAAATGCCTTGACCTCCGAATCGCTTGTCGGTCGAAACCGTTAAGATATCCTGTCATTATAAGTTAGAGAAGCCGACCGAAAATTTAGAGATCTGGCTTCAAATTATAGTCCTGTCAGATTTTTTTCGTGTCCGTTTCTCCTTGGGAATTTTCCTAGTTGGACGGCTTTACGTGAAAATTCACCTTTAACCATTTTCTTTAAAAGGAGGGTTATGTTCTCTGGTACGGTAATAGTGTTGGATTTGAGTAAGAGAAACAGTTTGGTTGCGTGAGAACTGCCTTCTCATTCCGAGGCATATTTTCTTCCTCTTTATCCCGTCGTTTTCGCAAATTTCTCATTTTCTCCCCTATTACCTTCTCTTTCAAATCCTCGTTCCATCGTTTTTCTTCATTCCTGACTTCTCCTAATCGCCTTACATCTCATTTTCATTCGGTGTGGTGTTTTCCCCTTCTTTCTCGGAATTCACTTTCAGTTTCTTTTTCGTTTTCCCGTTCTTTGTATTCCGTTTTCACCCGTGCCCTTTGCAATTTACTGCTTCCTTCAGTGTTATTCGATTTTCAATTCCCGTTAAAACTCCATCTTCTCAGTGAACACGATAATTACCAAGTTTTCAATTTACTCGTTTTCTTATTAGAATAATGTATTTATGACTCCAGAAAAGATAAATTTCCTTGTCTCCGATCCCCGCGAGGGAAATGCTACAAATAAAATTCTGACCAGAAAACGCATGGGAATTTAACGGTTAAATTCTCCGTCATATTTTTTTGGGTGTTTACGAATGGAAGATAAAAGTAGTTTCATTTCGGAAAACAAAAATAAAACAGCCACGCTATTTTCTGGAATTATGAAATAATTTATGTAATTTAAATTTCATCCACTTTCTATTATTTTCTCGTGCCTTTCAGCAGTAGGAAATTCTATACAGCCACTTTTACAGCATTTACTTTCCCAGTCTCCTTTTTCTTTAGGTTTGCTTTGCAAGCACCCTACTTGCTAGTAGTACACCCTATCAGAAACTTTGAATGCTCTTTGCTGAGGGAAGATTCCTGGTTTTTCCTGTTGTATACATTGGGAGTATCTGTAGCTATTAAGATTCTTTTGAAGACCCTTTAGAGTTATCTTTATGGTATAAAGTGCCTTTATAAAGGGAAATCAAAATAAAGCCCAATTTTTGCCTTTTCCTGGTTGTCGTGTAGCAGCTTTGGTAACTACTTCCTCAATTATTTGTAATAGTGTGCCACGCCCACTGAAAGTCGCCATTAAAAGTCCGTGTTGTCCTTTCCATATCACATTTGGTCTCCCCTTCATTTTCACGCACCAATTTTCCGTTCTGTACATGAAACCATAGAGCTTTTTCTTTACCTCTCTCAGGTTTCTATTTAACTCAAGCCAGTCTTTAATTTCCCTATTTCCTCCAGACCTTCATCCATGATGTGTTGATCATGCAACAATTTTTCTACGTTTTCTTTGAGAATATTTTGTTGGTTTATCACTTTGATGTATTGTCAATAACTCTTCTCAGATGAAATCTATAGAGGATAATATTTTAATGTGGTAATTTTAACGATAGTGATAACACCATTAAAATTATATTTTCGACAATAGCGGAAAATAATGATTTGTGGTGATAAACAGGATACATTCATGAATTCATCGTTTTTCCAACGAATGCTCTAGAGAGAATTTTTGTACTTTCTTTATCATTTTTGTACTTTCATTGTCTAGAAATTATCTATTTTTGAAGAGCTTCTTGTTTTGTAGTATATACGGTGAAATTTCACTCTTTTACCCTTTTCTTGAAGCATAAGAGAGTAAAATTTCAAAGGAGGGAGACAAGGCTGATTAAATTCATTCTGACGTATTAATTACATTATTAAACGAGTTTAAATTATTGAAACCTTGCTTTTGCTTGGTGCGCTGTTTGAAGTTCAATTTCTCCTAGATCATCATTTTTTTGTTATTGCCATTTAAATTTGATATGTCTTCGGAGGAAAACGAAAAATCTAATTTATTTGATAAGTATTTTGAGGCCATCTATAACTTCTTTTAAGATCCTATTTGAATTTGATATTCATTTAAGTCTTAAATAAAAGCGCTATCTGTAGTATTTTCTCTTTCAGTCCTTTAATTCTCTTATTGAGACTATCTAGAGTATTTAATGAGTTCGGAAACCAGATTTTGCAAAGAGAAGTTGTTATCTATAGTTAGTAGGCCGAGAAAATCGCCTTTGTATCTATAGTTATTTTTCTCTCCTGAATATTTATGTCTTATTTGCCAGTATCAAACTAAACTACCTTTCTTTTCCATCGAGTCCATAATACTTTAATAACTTCATGGATAAATGGAAATTTCATGTAAATATTCATGGAACTTTATTTCTTCTCCGTCAGAACTGTCTCTCTTATTTGAGGCACAAATACTCTTTTATTTTTCACGTAAGTCAGTAAAAACATATCACCATGGAAACGACAAATCAATAAGGTCATTTTTCCTGTACAATTGGCTTTGAGGCACGCAATATATGCCCTACGTATTTTGTCTGCAAACTGTAAGTGAACTGTGTAATACCAAAGACAGTGGTATTTGTTTCAAACCCTGGCATATACTGAACGTATCAGAGCGATGGAATTAGAAGGAGCTCTTTCATCCTTGACGAGTACGTACACGTCTTGCTAGTAATCTCTACCCTTACAGAATCCGCTTTTATTTTATATAATTAATGGTAGGTGTCGCTTCCCTTTCTTTTACATCCCTTGATACTGAATACCCTAACACGCCTACTCTGAATGCTCTCCTTTCCCAGAGCCACTCTTCAATCCCACTCAGCTCATCTCAGCCTGCTTTATACTTCTCTCTTCCCTAAAAAGCATTCCTCTGTTATTCCCCGCAAATGTTCGCAAAGAGACGGCATAAACCTTGCAGAATTTCCCCGTCTCCTTCTTCACTTTCTGCTTTTCCTCCAAAACATCCTTCGTCCGCATCAAAGATGCAGGGTTATATTTCATAGTGGCAGGTCTTCGCGTAATAATTGAAATTTGAATAAGGAATGCGGACAAGTTGAGCTTGTGAGGCCATTTCGAAAAGAGAGTGTGGGTGTGTTGCTTTTATGGGATCGCTTGCCGAAGTTTACCGGAGGAAATTTTTATTTTCGGATGTCTATTTAGGAAACATTATTCTCTCGGGAGAGCGGCGCGTGTATGTAGCGACAAAAATACTGCATCTAAAATGAGAATAACTGCTTAAAATAGCGTTGAAGATCATAGTTTCGAATCCGTATTCTCCTCTGAAACGTATGCAACCCGCGTATCACTTACGATTGTTGGGAAGCATGATCGCAGGATACGTTAAGTAAGGAAATGGTTTCTCAAGAGTTGAACCTGTAAGTTGGGGGAAACCAATTAGTGGAAGGTGGTGTTGCTCCTGAATAGAACCAGTTCGAACCTTTTCTTACTCTGACCATTATAATATTATTTCCATCCGAAAATTTGTGTTATTATTTCTACAATACATTCATTCACATTACATTAAAGTATATTTATTAAGAATAAACATACATAATCACATACATTTATATCTATATTACAGTATATTTAACATTATATTACGGTATATTTAACAGTATACTACATTTACTAATGGTAATTAAGTTACAATTTATCGTTATTATGTTTAGAAAACCATCTAGCTAAACGTGAGTTGAATGTGTGTTGTTTTGAAGCGAAAATCGGAACGGAATAAATTACTGTTTTCGGTTTCGGATCGGGTTCAAGAACTTTAATTTTTTATGTTCGGGCTCGGTTTTCACTCCGATAAAATTAACGTTTTTTCGGTTTTCAGTTCGATGCTGTGTTATACAACCCCTTCTGGGAGTATCACCGTTAACTTAATTAGAGAGAGTTTTCGTAACCAAGAATTATTGGCCCACGTAAACAAAGATGTAATGATATGGCAGGGTTGTTCAAAACACGGCCTGCGGACCACAAGGTAGTTCACTGAAGTCTTATACCGGCTTACCAGAATTCTCAGTCTTTTAAATAAATTTCAATCTTAAAAACTTGCATCATTAGATAAAAAAGTGTATCATATCCAAAACCTTACGTAATCATCTCTTAAAGTAACCTTGCTTTGGCTAAAGCGTTACCTAATTTGTGTCGTTAGAAGTGACTCAGTTCTGACCTCAGTTCCTGATAGACTCAGTTATGCAAAACACGAACTACTTGTACGGTATACTGGTAGTCTAATTTTAGGAGCCATCACTAACCACCTGTTTGATAGTATTTCTAAGGTGCTTCTCCACCCGAAAAGGTTGAACGACATTGTACATTAGAGGAATGAATAACCGAATTAATGTTTAAAATATCTTTTGCGTGGCACATAACTTCTTTCTTTCGTTTAATTGAGTTTGCCAAGTTACAGATTAATCTAAAGATACTGATTGTTGAGCGAACTCTTATATTTTCTGTTCTTCTTTTCTTATTTTTTTTCTTATTTCCGTTTTCTTTCATGATCTCCAATCAGCTAACAAAACAAGGCATATAAAAATCGCTTCTCATTATGGAAAAATCAGAAGGCAATATAGATCCTTTAGCTGTACAATCCTTCTTTCAATCTATGCAGAGAATTATATTTTATGAGGTATAAAGTAGAGAATTATTAATTCTCCTTACAGTTGATTCACACTTATTACTTCTCATTAATATAAGTTCATATTATTGATAACTGTGGTAAACCCTTCCAACGTTGTGTGATTAGCTTTGTACATGTCATATGATTCGCCTTAGACCCCCAAAAAGGACGTGTAACATAAATACATTTTTTTTAATTCTCCGTCGCGACTTTTATCCTTTAACTAGAATCCAATACCGATATACTTTGCGAATTTTTTCAATAACTGGAGCGAAACTTCGATAATTTCGAAAGGTATCGGAATATTGGTTTTCACCGCCTACTTTCTGCTAACCGATACATAAAGACGACAACTTGATGAATATCGATACTCGATATCTCGCAGTTCTTTCTTAATGAGTACCAATGTAGGCATTACACCAGTAAGATGAAATGCGAAAATTTTATTTTTTTCCCACTCTAGTTATTCCCGGATCTAAAAAGGTCACTCTCTTGTCCTTTGTCTTTTATTCCGTGTTCTTATCTTATATTTTTAATTAGATCCATTATCTATGACTTTCTCAAGAATAACATATGATCCTCATATTATTTCGTTGTCCTCTCGCCCACTATGCCTTAAAAAAATCTTAGATGAAGGGTATAATTGTTCGCTTCTTAGATATTTCTAGATACCATGGATATTTCAATTAGATTTCAGATGTATTCTTCATTTTACCTTTATAGTATTTTCTAGAGTCCCTGTACTATGTTTACCGCTGTATCCTCTTTATCAGCATTCTGTGTGATCATGGTTTAATTTTTAGGCAGTTAAAACCGTCTGCTGTATATTTAGCTAGCCTTATGACTGATAAATATATATAGTTTCAATCAAGGCGACAAAAAATTCGGAGTATAAAAATATTAGTAGCATACTGATAATTTGCGGATATCAGTGGCTTAAGTCAAATCATTATGACTAATAATGTCCTTAATGTTCTTTTCAAAATAATCAAAACCATTATAAAATAACTAAAATTGTTCTTTAGTGCTATTAAAGGGGTTTAATGTTACAATAATGTAATTTTTGATACTGAAAACGCATTTATTTGAAGAAAAAGAGAGAGGATAAACTTTGAGGAGGAAATAGTAGGATGATACAAAGAAAAGGAATGCCTTAAAAAAAGGGTTTATTCCATGGCTAAATTGAAAAAATAAACATAGAAAAAGGTTGAACATGTTTTGTAAATTACTTATCAAAGGCAAGAGATCATAGAGGGACAATATAAAATAGGAAGTCGAGTATGTCACTGTTTTAATCGATTAAAGCTGAGGGAACTGCAACCAAGAACTTGAAATACTTTACCGTCCATACCTTAAGTACGATTCTAACCAAATACCTAAACTCCTTTGCTTGCTGGTAGGAAGGGAATAACACGGAGTTTGATAGATAGACAGTCAAAGAGAGGGGGATAAAGTTAGCCGAAGAAAGTAAATCAGCCGGCTCTATCTTCCTTTTTCTGGTTTCCACGACGACAAAAAGGTGCCTAGCATCCTCTTTTCAAGTTCTTTGGCCCTTATTCGGAGCCACAATCGCTCTCTAAACTCTCTCCTAATCCTAAAACACCTCCGACACGCAACCACACACACCCATTCATCTCCTCTTCCTTAAGCAATTCCACGAGTGAATCTCAGTCGGAGGGTGAGAGTTTCTCCAAGTTTCGTAGCTTATAATCCATCGCCGTGTTAGCATTTCCTTGGATCCCATGTAAATTGGACGTTCGGATTGTGTGAAGATGGAGCTGCAGTAAGGGAGAGAGGAGGAAATAAAATCGAAAAGTGAAGGTTGGCGTCCGTTGATAGAGTTTTTATATAAAATGTAAATGGAGTTATTTGCTTATATATTGGCGGAAATTGATCGAATTACCGATTGAACTAATTGTAAAATTAATCTTGGACGGCTGTACTTCGTGAAACGCCAATCTGAACAAGTAAAGCTAGCAAGACTTTGTATGTTTCACAATCGCTAGTTTTAGAAATACTTCGGTTTTCTATGTAATAATCTGAAGATTTTAATTTTTCTGAAATGCTAAAAGGGTAGTATAATACGGAAGTATTTCCGCTCATAAATAAAGGACTTTATTGGTAACTCATGAGATTTTTCGTGCTAAAATTACATTTAGAAGACTCCATTAGGTGGTGTAATGAAATGGTAGATCCTAAAATGTTTCGATTTTGTATCATTGCTTTATTTTGGTATGAATAATGGTTTTGCTTTGAGAGTAAATGAGAAATTAAACAATACAGTGATACCGATGCTAAGAAAGCAAATATTTCCTGACCATCATAATTATTATCATAAACTAACATCCTCATTTTAGGAGAAAATTTTCATCATAAAATCGCAGTTTCTTATTGTGAAATGCATTAAAAATCCCTCTATATTTTCATTTACATATGAATAGGATGCGGTAGAGAAAAATATTCCGAGAGCTTTGAGTTAAACGGAAAGGTTATCTTGTTATATGCATCAATAACATAATTCGTCAGTAAGATTAAGTTAAGTAAGATCTAAGCTCTTTAAACAGAATGTAGACCCTAAATAGAAGGAGGTTTGGAGTAAATGGAAACGGGGTATAAAAGATGAGAGGAGAAAGCAAAAACAATAAAATTGATTATGAGAGGGAAAGGAAGGTTTTATGATGTTGTAAGGGCTTTGAGATGTGATTCAAAATGACGTTGGTGACAGAAATTGGGATATAAGTAACGTAGACGAGGAGAGAGGAGTGGAGGATATGTAAGGATGTTTTATAGAGGGAAGAAGACGTGGGAAGACCCAATAAGGGGGAAGAAAGATGTCTGAGGCTGAAATGCGTGGGCGATTCGCCCTAATTTGGTTTGGATCGGCGCCTCCAAGACGCAATCTGGGACAACTCAACACGTCTAGCCTTGGGAGGATTTTGCAGCGCATGCAATAAAATTTTCTTTTTTCCTCGTCGGCTGGCGTGATTTTTACCACGACGAGCAAATTGCTGAAGAGCGCCGTCTCTTCTCGCGGATTTTGCGGTATTGAGGCTATCGGAAAAAGAGGAGCAGTTAATTGACTATTTTATGCCAATCTCTTCACAACTCCACGATGATTTGTGTCGAGTTTTACCTTTTTACTGAGGGTTGTCAGCAAATGATGCCTGCCCTCATTTATGGGGATATTCATCTTTCCTTCATTTTCACGATATGGTTTTATGTAGTTGAAATGCGAAAAAATTCGAGTATATCTGTATATAATAAATCGTAATCCCAATCCTTAGTTGTTGGAATTCATATGAAAATTTACAGCTAATGGAACAGATTGTTACTTCTAAAGCTAATTACTATGATGAGCTAAAAATTTTTACTCAGCAAAAATATTTATTTGCCTTATTCTTTGCTTTCAGGCTAAGTTAAAACATTTGAAAATGATTTAAAACGTTTTCGTTGAAATTTAAAAAGTTTTTCTCTAGAAAAACTCATTATTTTATCTTTTAAATGTTTTAAATTGCTTAGAAGTTAAAGAATACTATAAGAAGGGTTTCCAGGAGGACTTGGTGAGAAAATTGAGTTTATCTTTTGGTTCACAAAATATGTCAGGCTAATTTTTATTCCAATATCTGATGAATTACGCGATCATGCGGTTCAAGCATATAATTCATCACTTTCATGAAAAATTTTGTGCCATGTTTTATGGAATATAAAATGTATCCTAAAAATTCTTAATACATTTATTATTGTATCTTATTCAACAAAAATTGGCTCGTAGGATACAGATGTAAATTTAGAAATGTAAAATATTTATGAGATTTTAATTATATTGAATCATTATAAATATATCATACTCTCTTTTAAATTACAACCAGGTAGTTCCTTTTTACTTTTATTTTCACTGTCTTTCTTACTTGTTATACAATATTTATCTGGGATATCCTGTCAATGAGATTATTTACTTATTAACCCTGATATTTTCATTTAACAGATTATAATTTATAATAACGACCCCTCAACACTTTTAATTCTATAAAACGAAAGCATTTAACACTTTGTGCTAATGTTTCAGTGAACCTCTTTTACTCTTCAGAGATTTTTTCTTTTCCGAGTTCGTCACTGGCTTTATGGGAAGCATAAATCATTTCCGTTATTGTCGAAGAAAAGACGTAAAATCCACAAAAAGTACTCGGAGGAACGTTAACGCTGCGGTAAAGGCAATTCTTACTGTCTTAAGGACAACATAAAACAAGATTTCGAGAAGTTTCGCAATTTTTTTTCCGCCTGCGTCGTGAATTGTTCCAGCTGTCGCATCCGTAGGCGGTCACTCCCGCTTTTCTCCGGCATAACATCAGATACAATACGGACGCAATTCACTCGTGTTTTGTTAATTTTTGTATCGCTCAGTTAATGCTTTTCCTCTCGTTGTATCAATTTTTATATCGCTTAGTTAATGCTTACCCTCTCCCTGTATTTATTCTCCCGATCACCTTTAACGCGATACTTAAATTACGGGCCCTTAAAAATGCAAATGAAAATTTTCGCGAATTACAATCCGTTTGCAATTCTGCCGGGTCGTCAAACAGCACCCACAGCCCGATATCGCATAAAATGACGGTCGCCGGGGCGTTTCGCTGCGTTGTGCAGAAAACAAAGGAATTACGGAGGGAGCGTAAATCATCTCGAAATTAATTTTCCGAGTGGTGCGTTCGCGGTCGATTTTTTTCGACGACTCCCGTGATGTTTATTCCCTGCGAGAGGTAACGGATGATGTTTTGGGAACGAACGAGTTCATTTGTCATATTCTTCCAGCGGTTTCTATTAGCATTAATAGCGAGCGTCCTTACACACGCGCCAAAGCATGCACAAACATATGCGCGCATTAAATTAAAATTAAACCTGCGTGGACATGGACAATTGCTTGCGGAGCATGTATCGGTGGCCGTAAAATGCAGCCCAGGGAAGGACTGCGGCCATCGAGCACATACATTTACATACGCGATGCATAACCGAATGCTTCGACTCTGTTGACGGATAGCGAATGTGGAGTGGACGTTTTCGCTCTTATAGATCCTGATGTCCCCTGCAGTCGCCCTCGTATTATGTGATATTGAAATTTCCCGTACGCAGAATCATCGTTTGTTTAATCATCTATTCTTGTTAGAGGTCAAAAACACTTCGTTAGTCGTTTGTCGAACCAGAATCTTCATTCCGTGTAGGTGTAGTTTAGGATTTCGTGTATGTAAGCCGGTAATCCCTACTTCCCCCGGTTCCTTCGGTGCCTAGAATTCTCTTCCGATTGACTAGGGACCTGAACTTTGCTAGCGTATTAACCTTTCGAGAGGTAGACTCAGGTACGCAAGTATATATCAGTGAAACAACGCTTTGATGAACAGAGTCATTGGTGCAAAATTCCTCAATTCAGAAACAATCTAGGATTGTAAAATTCATATTATACGTATAATCTTAACTATCTATATTTGTAACGAAAATTTCGGAAATTCCGATATCTTGAAACACGCATAAGGTTAATTAAGGATGCCTAATTTAAGGATGAAATAATATATTAGCCAAAATGGCTGCGATCGATTTTGTATTCATTTCCTATAGGGACTAATTTGTGGCATTTTTCATTATCAGTAATACTAATAAGAATAAAAAGCCTTTCTTGGGGTGAGCTTAGTCTTTTCTTACTTCAAAGTAGTCGCAGTATTTAAAATTTGAAAAAGCTCAGGAGAAAACTTCTTTTTGGGCTTTAAAACGTAATTTAGTATTTGGAAAATATACACACAATCAGGAAAACACCTGCAAGAAGAGAAGTGTGAAAATCCTGAGAAAACTGCAGATAGCTAACTGAATTTTAAAGAAAAGACAGGTTAAGGCATGTGAGAGGAAACAAAGATAAATATGTAAACTTTACAGAGCTAATACATAAACAAATACGTTTGCATAAAAATAAACTACAAAACATTACTAAGTACAAAAGTTTTAGTTTCAAGGTATTTCAGAATTAAAATAGCAATAAAAATCTAAAATGACTGAAAAAAGGAAATTAAAAAGATCCATTTGTTGTAAGCAACATTTTCCGTGACATTAACAATTATTTTATTAATTCTCGAGTAAAAACGTTCAGGATATCCGAAAATGCCATTTCATATGAACCTAAACATAGCATTGTTTCTACCGATTCATTTTAAGTCACAAGACTACAAATGATTAGACTTGAAACAGCTTTGAAAGTTGCTTTTATACCAGCATGAAAAAATTACCTTCAATTAGTACCTGTGGAGTTGAGAGGGGATGGATAATTTGAATCATATTTGAAGGGAATGAGTGCATTAAAAGCTTACGCGTGTTTTCCCCCCGAAAATGTAGTTCCCTTGCGAGAGGGAAGACTTTAAAAAATTTTCCCAGCACAGATGTTTTATTCATATACTGGAGTTGGAGAGTCTGCTGATCTAACCCCTTCCACATTTTTTTCTCCCTTGGTTCGATTTTTCCCCAGAATTCGGGTTTCATCGGCCCATTCGGTTTTTTATTTGCCTCCCCTCACAAAAAAAAGCGAGTGGCGCGTCCTATTTTATTATTTTTTCCATATGATACGCCTTTGAAGTCCATCGAAAAAATAGCAGTCCATACATTTTTCCTCCATATTTCGATGCAATTATAAACCTTGTTGTAACATTCGTAGCGGAATGCTTTGACGTCGATGAGGAGAGAGTAGGAATTCACGTTCGGTTTCGGGGAAAATGGAAAATTCCGACGGTCTTTTTCCCGAAGTCCTAGCTTCATTATTTCCCATCAGTCTTATTTACTTATGAACGGGTTCTTTTTTTCGTACCAAGGTACCGAGGTTAATTCCGCGGAACTTTCTTTTGTATTGGCGCATCTAATTTTAGCATGCTTGTTCAGGGATTGCCTCCTAGTTCCTGCAGAATCCTGCGTCGGAACGAAATGTTTCAATTTGGTTTGGGAATGAAACGTTCTTTGTTGCGGCATGCGGATATTTTATCAAACTTCTGCCGTCGGAATTCGAAGGATATTACCAAGAGAGGGTCAAAGGCGAACCTTTCGTCCGTTCGGATTGTGAGAGTTGCGTCGTTTTATCTTCGGCTCCATTGTAGTTTTGTTTTCTGCGATGGTGAACTCCCTGGAACGAATTTCTCTGTGGAGCATATTCCGAATTCAATTAATCACTGGAATTCCACGCTCGATTAAATTAATTTGATCACCTTTCACGGACTTTGAAAGAATTCCTGTGCACGTTAATATCTTCATTCAAAGTTTATTTATTTGCGATCGTAGTTTAGTTTTCATAGCGATAATCGTTTGATAACTTACCTTTACTGGTATATGAGTACACAGAGAAATTGCATGAAAAATATGGTTTCATGAGTTTTCAAAGCGAAGGAGTGTCTAGAAACAGTGGAATTCACATTGGGAGCGCATGTGTACCACTGTGTCCTTTGTTATTTTCTCGATAAATTTAGAAATTTACATCATGTGGGTGTAAACCTTACCTCAGGAATGTCTAAAAACGGATTCACGTACATATGTAGGACTAATAAATCTGTATTTGTCATTTAAAATAAAGGGTGATAGTTATACTTCACTTTATATATGGTTCTGGATCAGAATTAAGTAACGACGCTCTTTTTTTCCGAACAATAAATTATTATTAAAATAATATTATGAGAACGCAATCAGTACCTCACAAATAATAGTTTGCAGACTCTCAAGATATCTACATCTGTGGCAAGTTAAGTAATCTAAAGGAGATTAGCTTTCTATGTTTAAAGCACTTATTAAAAAGTTAAAGAGCCAAAACATCCTTTCTTTTTGTTTTCTAATCTGAAAAGATAATATATAATATAATATTATAGTGTGTAAAATGAACCGTTTAAGTAGCAACAAAGTGAAAAAATTTATATATTTTGGGAAAGGCTTATAAACTAATAGAAAGTGTCCTTTGCGATCTACATTTTAAAAACAAATTATGTAATTTTTATGAATGAAAAAAGACTCGGGGAAATGCGGAATGTTAAAAAAATTTCGAAGGTGAGTAGAGTCAACTCATGCAGAATAACTTTAAAGGCGGTCTTATGCAGATTCATCGACGCACGAAACAAAAGCAGGCTAATGAGTGTTAATAATGATGTAATTTTATTTTATCCCAGTTGTAAATTGAAAATTGAAAGGGAATCGAATGTGTTAAACTCCATTATTTGTGAGTCACGATTCTGATCACTGATCCAAAATTTTGTGCTTATTATTTTCATGAAATTAGACTATTGTGAAATCGATCACTGGAGACATCGATACGTCAATCTCTGAGAATTCAGGAGATTTCCTTCCACAAGGAAACCTTTTCCTTCACATCTGACCCAGATGCGTTACGCCGACAAAGATATTTCCAAACGAGATCAGCGGACGTAATTTAACGATCGCTCACTTAGATTTACGAATCGGATTTCCAAATATGAAAATATGGCTCTTTTGGGGGATTGATTTTCCGGTCTGAGACCGTTTCTTCTGCAATTTGGCGCACCAAAAACTCATTAGTAAAGTTAACCCACTCGTAAAACAAACGTCGGCCATCGGTATAATGGGTGGTTTAATTGCCCGCATATTTCCTGCTCGTGGGGAAACGAACTCGCAGGACTTGTCTGAGGGATTGGATTACTTCACAAATTAGTAATAAACATGCGCCGGCCCTTGTATCCTTGAAAATAAAAACGCTCTTTAAACGCTCAGGAAGCCTACCAGCGATATGCAACGGGAGGGAATAGCAAGTATTAGGAAGTTTAAAATAGAGTAGCGGAGAGTAATGAAGCCATTTTCAGTGCTTTGAGCAAACAACAGAATGTTAATTAATTGTATCGTTCTCTAGCGTGAAAATACGGAACGCAAACTGAAACATCAGTGGTGCCCCTCATATTTAGTTTGATTTGAATATCATGGTTGATTAACTCGGTGTTACTGCATGCTTTATCATACGTGCACGGCTTCCTCGGCTGACCGAAAGGTTAAATGAAAACATGTGCCACAATTGAGGAAGAAAATAACTACGAAAACTCCTTGGCTTATCTTGCGATTAACAATATTGCATCCCTACAATCAAGAACCGTACGACAGTTTTTGGTGAAAAAGTTTACCCCTCTTCACGTCTGTTATTAAAACTATTACACGACGAAGACAGAAACTTTTCTGTTGAATGAGTCAGTTTTTCTATTAGAGGTTTGAAAACGCTCAGTCGTCTGTTATCCAGTTCCTCTCGTCTACAAAAAAACTCCGAGATATACTAGTATTACCGAATTCAAACCCTGTAATTCATTGACAATCTTGTTTCAATTTTATTTTCTTACATCAATTTTTCTAGACTGACAAGGGAACAAAATCTATCACATCTGTCCTAATTTCTTGGAGTTTATCTTAAAAATTTAAGATTAAAAACATAACTTTGTCTTTATTTTGCATAAATTAAATGACCAGTAGTTAATCTAAACACGTAATGTCACTTATTTGTGCAATAAATCAAAGTTATATTTTCAATTTTGTTTTTTAATGAAATATTAATTATCGGTAGATTCGTTAGCATATTTGAAATAAAAGAAGAAGCTCTTGGGAAACTTTTTCTCATTCCAGTGATATATATAAATTAAATATCAATGAAAACATGGGTGAATATTATCTAGAAAATTTTCTCCATATTCCTATATTTAATTCTTCCATCTATTTGAGACTAAATACTTGAACTCTCCATACTTTACCAGATATAAGAAAAATTGCATACCGTATAAAGTTTGTTTGTATCTAATTGTAATTGATGTGCCTTCAAACTTAACTTGACATATTCAAATTCCCTACTTACATTAAATAAAATTACTGGACTCTTATCATCCGCTTACTTTTGTAACTGAATCGCAATATTCATTTTCTACAGTCAGGAAGAATGATTGAAATGTATTCGTCTTCACTCACACGTTCGTTCCTAGTTTAATTAGCAATTAGTATTATGGTAGTACGAAATGTACGAGGTTATGTCAATAAACAGCGATTCCCTCATCAGTGACGTTAGTTCCTAATTCTTTAGAGTAATCCCCAACTGCAAACCACGGCCTCACATTCGGCTTTTCGTGCAAGACGCCTCCTGTTTGCATGAATCGATTGGGAGGCAGCACTAAATCTTAATCGTGTGCATTTCTCCACGCGATGATAACCGACTCGGACGCCACTCGTCCCAAATGGATCTAGTGCACGTGGGAGAGCCGCAATGCACCACGTTCTCCTTAAGAAAACAGTCCTTTTCCATCGCTACGTGGTTGCTATATAAACACACACACGCAGTCCCAACAGAACCCTCAGCTCACGACTCTCTATTTAATTTCAATTTGGCTTATTCACGAGCAACAACTACTTGAGCGGGGAACATTTCCAACGAAACAAATCCGAGTTGAATATTACGAGATGAATAGCCATTTCTCATCATGGCGAATAAATTCGCGAGTCCATTACCGTCATTCAGGCGTCATTCGAAACGTAACCACTCGAGTAATTAAGTAGACTCCAATACTTTGTCGCCGAATTAATTAAGTTAATTGCGCCCGCTTTCCGCGGCTCGCAGTTTCTGTCGGAATTGTAATTAAGCAAATAATCGCGTCTTAGACTCGATCTCCATGCTGCATGACGAAGTACGCAATATTTATCCGAGAAACAAACTTCTGGATTGTTACCTTCGTGCAGTTTAGTATTTAGGTCGTTTTTGAGTAGCCCCAAGTTGGGACGTTATTCGTGAGATTTATGGGCGAGGAATTTTATTTGAGTGCACCAGTCGCTACAAACGTATATCAAGGGAAGAACTACCTCAAGAATTGCTTACAGAAAGAAAGAATTGAACTCGAAAAAATTACAGCAGTTCAAGCTTAAGGACTGGAAATTATTCGAAAATTGAAAGCCGTATTTTTTATATTCATCATTGTATCAAACTCATGGACTACTGCCTAATTTAATGGGTGTTTTATCTTCCATATTTCCCACAGCTTTCATTTATTACAACCTTTATAGCCATGAATCGCTATAGCCCTCATTTTTCTCTCAAATTCCTCGTATAGATCAATAATTGCATCCTATTTTTGTTGCAACGTTTATCCCGTCTCTACGCGCCTGTCCTTGAAAAACCAATCATAGGATGAATTCCAGAGAAGGCGGTCAATATTCTGAGCTCATCACATAGTCTACTCACAGAAATAAATGAACGTTCGCTTATTTGGGTTATCCACGCGTGACAAGCGACGTCTTCTCCATCGATCTTCCAACTTCGGACGTTGCATCATGTCACGTCACCTAAAAATTGGCTACATAGCTTTATACTCGTTCTTATAGTTCGTGGAATGTGATGAAGTTAGTATATTCCTCAACGTGGAGGTTTTCTTATGAATTTTAGGATGAGAGATTGGCATTCTAAAGCTAAATTTTCATTTACATGGCATTCGTATTTCGTATAATAATAATATTAATAGCAATAATAATGATAGGCTTTATTTAGGGCGAGACTGAGACTATAAATTCTCTTCTTACATCTAACCCTTCGTCATATAAATTTAAAAATATATGAAAAAACAGTACACCGAAGTCTACTTTGTGGATTTAAAAAGCTAAGCTAAGTACTTAGGAAAAAAGCAAAAGCAAAGCTTCCATTGCAAGAAAACACCCTCAAGAAGGGGGTGAAAAACCTGCGAAACCTACAGTTAGGAAAACTAAGTTAAGTAATGAAATCGGATGAAATGAGACATTAAAACACAAGAAGACATATCAATAATATCATACAAAACAAAAGGAACAAATGGCTACATATTTACATTAAGTTACAGATTTATATTTAAATGATTAAAGAAAGAAGGCAATACACTCTAGAAGGAAAATGCAATTTAAAGTACATTCATTAAGACAGCGGATCAGGTAGGGAAGGAAAGAAATTTCTGAATGTGAAATGGGTGGTAGCAATATTGTATAAATATTGTATCCTAAATTTAAATCATAGTTTTCTTTTCTGTAACCTGTGAACAAGTTTTCGTAAAAGACATTTTAGAGAGGAGTTGGGGCACATCTTAGTCATTTCTAAAATTGTTTGAACTCCCGTGAACCACTTGGCACGTTCCAAGGACATTCGTGTATCACTGCATTTATATTTCATCATTTAACATTTTTCCTAAGTTTAGCATATAGCAAGGCACTCTTCAAGGAGGATTGTCCGGTAACTTGCACATGAATAATGCAAGCTACTTCACGGTTATGATTTTAAATGGAGTGAAACGTAATAATTCCTTCATAACTACTCTTTATTCTGTTACGTCTTTTCTTCTCCTACTGTTTGTGCCATATTTTTTCTTGTTTTCTTAACTTTGAATTTCCTTTTGTCCGCAAATGTGAGTTTAAATCCATCCTGCAATCTCTCTAATACATGCTCCACCTGTACTCAATCATCGCGTTTGAGTTCCCTTTTATTTCTATATATACGCTTTCCTTGTCTGAAAATCAAATAAACCAAAGGTTCAATATTTCAACGTCTCCTTGGAAGTCCACGTAGCAGCGCGAGTTCAACTCTTTCATCTTCCTTTCTCTGCCTCTAGAGGACCCGAGATCGATTCCCTCTCCAGCAATTTTTTCTTCTCTTCCTAGTGCGTGGCACCCCACTCTCAAAGGAATCGCTTACAGCTGCGTACCGAAACGCCATTCTACTTTATTTTCATAGAAAAGTCTCTCTAAGACCCTTTCTCTTATTCCCAAATCGCCTATAACTCTTCCTTTCGGAGGAAGAATTCTTCATGTAAAGTTGCTTGACTCACTAGCTCGCTTCTTTATATTACTTCTTCTTTCTATGTTGTTTTACCGAAAACGAAAAACTTGGATACTTCAGGAGAGCAGTACATTCAGAGTTATTCGTCGTAACTCATACTTTCACCATTTGTTGATTCCTCATCTTCGTTAGCTGATGTGAACGTCTCTTATTTTATTTTCTTCCAGTGGTAAATTTTTTATTTATAGATAAATACTCGGTTTTGGTAGGGTAAACTTTAAGGGGATTATTGACTGTGTGTATATGAAGGATTTCCTGCTTTGTGAGCATTTATTCTCGGCAGAAATGGAAAAATTCCGCTCCTAAGTATTAGAATTGAAACGAATTGGCATTGAATGTTGATTTTCGTTCTCTTGTCTTTCATGGCATGTATATTTGGCTTCTGATCTTACAGATGATAATTCAGAAAGATATGCCGTAATTATCCTGTAGTGTTTTGTTTTGCCTCAAGTCGTAACCAATGAATCTAATCAAGTACTGTTTTTGAAAATCGTTTCTACTTTAGTATTAACTAGCGTCGTCTGACTTCTCTTGTATATAGGAAAATCCTCCACGAAATTCTTCCATAGAAATATATGGACTCTAAATTCCCCTGATTTGATTTAATTGGTTCATTTAACGTTAATAGTTGTTTCTTATTCTCTTCACAAACGCCTGACTAGATAACAGTGGTATATGAACAAAACTGGATCTAAAATTACATTTAGATGTATTTCATTGGAAAATAATTTGGACAAAAGATTAGTTACTCCATTCAGAAATCTAAGCTTTTTAGTTTTTAATCATGTTACGGTATCGCATTTATTAACGGTCATATCATGATGTATGAAAAATTTCCATTGCTTTATACTTCTAAATTATTTTATAGCACCATTTTCATTACTAATTTTCCTACTGTTTTCATCTTAAAATTTCAAGCTCATCGAAATGAAAGCTTCTACTTCTTCGTAAATTTTCGTCTTCTTCATATCCATTTCTCATTAAATTTGAGCTAATATTGCGATAAATAAGAAGCGGCGTAAATTACGAATAATTCATTCAAAGGAATCCAGATTTCCTTCGTTTCCCGCCCTCTTGTTTCAGTCTTATTTCTCCATCTCTATTTGTATTTTATTTTTTATTTTTCTCCCTCTCTTTCTCGCTTAAGCTGTCACTTTCATTTCTCTTTCCTTCCCTTTTCTGTCCCGCGATTCCCTCCCACTTTTTTCCCTCTCTCTGTCTTTGGCAGAAATTCTTTTATCCCAATCCTTTGATCTCACTTCGGCAACGCGAAGAAATACCGACGGAAGCGCTTTTGTAGTATTTCACGCGACGTTAAGCTCATGTTGACTCTTTATAACTCCTTTCCATTGTCCGTTTCGGACTGTAAATTTATTCCCGGCGACTCGAGATACTGCCGCTGCCGAGATAAAAATCGAAAGGTATGAATGAGTTTAACGAACTTTCCCATTTTCATTTGAACTTTCAGGACTTGATAGCAGCGCATGGAGGAATTAATCTGGGGCACTAAACACAAGCACAACTTTCTTAATGAATCCTTCGACTCCGTGATAAAGCGCGAAAGTTATTCGTCAGATTCGAAATCGTATGTAACTAAAGCTAACGAGCTGAGACCCTCAATATAAGTGAATTGCTTCAGATGTTCCTCATTCTGACGGCAGCGCTCTAACAAGCAATCTTGAAGATTAATTTAGAAGTAAAAAGACTTTATTTAATTGGAGTTTTCTTTATGCTAAACATCTCAACTTTGACGTATTTCATAATTTAAATTGAAAGGATTAAAGTTCTGATGATTGTTGCTTGATGGTATCTGTTAATTTTTCAGGGCTTTAATTAACACCAAATAAAAGAAATAAAATCAAATAATAAGTTGAAATCGACATAATGACAAAAAACCGGAAGAATGTTTTTATAGGAAACTAAGTTACTTGGAAATTATGCTCATGCATTGAAACTTGTCGTGTGTTCTTTCCTCTGTGTGATCTTTGCAAAGTTGATAAAAATAGAAATTAGTTTTCTTTGGAAAATTTATTCCTGTTTTTTGTCATTTCCTTATTGAATATCACAAAGTGACTCGAAAATCGGTTGATTTTATTCATTCGACATTTTAAACCGTAAATTTAAACAAGGATTTTCGTACTCCCTTCTTATATAAGAAGATAACCTGAGATTAGGTTTTGATGTGACAACACATTTTAAATTTGAGTATTCCCTTTTAATTTCAAGGACTGTAAGGAAAACTTAACCATTAGAAATTCCGTTGATCCTCCTTTAGTAGCAGAAAAGCAAGTGACAAGAGGGATGTGCCAATTAAGGCTAATTGTATTTTTGATGTACAGAAAAAAATTATATATCATTACATATCTCAGATGATTAGCCTCCAGTGAATATAAGTCTGGGTGCTTATATGTACAGTATTCTTACCTGGATTGTGAAAATAAAAGGAATTTAAATTCCCATCGGTAACACGCTATAAAACATGGCGCAGTAGTTGATGGCTTACGTAACGGAGATGAATCTCTCATCGCAGAGAAATTCGTAAATGAACAGCATATAGTTAAATGAAATGCTTTCAAGTTGGCCGTAAACTAAATGCTGTTCCCCGATGTTTTGAGGACGCGATTAATACATAACGGATCTCGTGTTAATACCAGCAACCTGGGACCATAAAATCACGGTTCTATCAGGCTTCAATAGATCTCTTTCCCCAAATAAAAATCGTTGTCGAGTACTTTTTTTCCATCCATAATTTACAGGAGGGAGGGAGTCTACCCCCTGAATTTTTTCGCAGCTCTAATAAATTATGGCTGAAGCCTTCATCGCGCTGGAGTAGAGGCCTATATAAGGCACAAGGTCCCTCCCAAGGCACGTGATGATACAGCGCTGCTCGTGATATATGTGCCGCACCTCAGGGTTATTTTTCACTGCATTTTACGCTGAATTTACTTTTTCTCCTCTCCTTCGTCCATCATCCTCATATAGAGCCACACTTTCCACTCTTGTTCTCGGGATATACTTTTGTTTTTCATCTAAAATCTCATGACGCATCTTTTGTTTTATCCTTCCGAAGCTCGTAAATCTCGCTTTTAGTCCTCCGTCTTTTCCAAGAGCAATCTATTCATTACTCTACATATTTTCTCCTTTTATCCTCGTTTTATTAAGTGATGAAATTATCTCTTCAGAGGCTATTATTTTCTTGAACTCTAACATTTACTTATTTTTAAGAAAACAGTTGAATTTCCTGTTTTCTAGCCACTCATTAGATTTCAAAGGAATAAAAATATCTTAGTGTAATCTAATTTTGCGAAATGAATGGAAGGATTAAAATAAGGAATTACGATGAAAACTTTAATTGTCTGCTCTTTTTAGAATTAATTTTTTGTCATAGATGTTTTTAGGTTAATAATTTCCATCTGTTCTCTTTTTGATTTCTTTTTTTTTTAACTCCGGCGATGTCGTTTTTCTTCTTTATGTACAGTACTGAATGCTTTAACTCACGTTCAATTAAATAATAAATGGTCATAATTTCATCAATTGAGTATTTAGATCATAAGTCTAATTTTATTTTAATTACGTTTCTTTGTATGACTTCCATACTGGAGAAAAAAAATCAAAATATATCTACTTGAGGATGAATGTAAGTGAAACAATTGGATGAGAATAGGGACTCGAACACTTGTAAATCGAACACTCGAACTTATAAATTTTATTACTCACATTCTTATTTGTTATTTGGTACAGTTTCATCCTAATTAATAACATTAGTATCTTATCATGTAATTGGCCATCTTTTCTTAGTTATTCATAACTTACATTCATTTTTTTAAAAGAATGTAAGTCTTGTTTGACACCGTATCTAACTTATATCACTCTCCCGCATTTTTCCGCTGCGCTCGGCGTTTTTCGGTTACCCCAAATTTTTATTTCGAGTCCCACCCCAAAACAAGGAAAAAATAATTCCATTCTCCATCCGTTCTTGTAAAACACGTCTAGAACCTATCAAATGCAGGTCTATGGAAATCAGATGTCCAATAGAGTGTATGGCCTATGTGACGCTCTGATCCCTGCGAATTGCGACCACACTTTCTTTTTCTTTTTCTTGAACGAACACTGAAGAGAGTTCTCTTTCCTCCGTTGTAGTTATTCTTTTTCCTCTCAGTTCGATGAAAAACAAACCGATCTACAGTTTTCTCCTTTTCATGCACGGTTAAGTTACATCATTTTGTATTCCGTGTTTGATCGCAAGAATTATTATGATGAAAGGGTGTATGAGGCTTAATTATGTAAGCAGTGGTCATAATGATGATGCAAAATTGTTACACTTACATTTATTGTCTGCGAATACTGCAGAAAATCATGTCATAGATGTGCATTATTAAAAATATAATTTTCAAACCAATCCATGAATCTTTGTTGCATGGTTTCTGTTTAAAGATTCGAAATGTTAGTCGCTGTATTCAGTATTGATTAGAATGGTAATACGAAGTTCTCAAAACATTGTGGAAATATGTGGTAATGACTTGAAGATGATTATCTCACTCTTTTTTGGAATAAAAAAATTTTGAAATTCTGGGTTTTTTTCTCCAGCGTGAAATTGACTCTCTAGTGAAATCAAATGTTTCCAATGTAATTAAGAAATGACCGAGGATTTAAATGCAGATATTATCCATAAGATTCACCCTCTTCTTACCACACTCATGGGGTACTTGAAATGTCGGGACATATCTGTATTGCTGTCATTAACGTCCGTCTCAATTACATTCCAACAAAAGCAGATTTTGAGCATAAAGAAAGTTTATATTACCGATCATAATCACCCCATAATTGGAAAACACAGTCAAAAGACCACCGTATCGACGTGTCCCGCAGGGATAATACGTTTCATTTTCCTCGCACAGCTTTTCTCTCCTTTATCTCATTTCCTTTCACAATATCTTTTTGCCCTCCCTTTTTTCGTGCAGCAAAATTCTCCGTATAGCGTTTTGCGTGTTTGAAACCTCACCCACTCTCCCTTAATTCCCCCGCCTGTCCCTTTCAGGGCGTGGTCCCTATGACGCCTCCCTTCAAAGCAATTCATCCCCACACTCATTTTCCTCTCTCAATCCTGCCTTCACTGCATTTCTTTCTCTATCTTTCTTCTTTTAGTTTGTTCATTGATGCAAAATATGGCCGATGCTCTTTTAAGTTCACGTCGATGGTGAGCGTACGTTGAGCCATAATCTTCCGCTAGTATTTCTATGACATAAATCTAACTCTTAGAGGATCGGGTTGGAAGATTTGGAATGTTTCTCTTTTGGATGGTTCCACGAAAGTAGAATTTTCTTTGATGAAAATTACCTGGATTCACCCGCTTAAAGGACTCGTTTCGGTTTGAATCATATAGCGTTGGTAATATCCGTAGTCTTGTTTTTGTAGCTCACGAACGGTATTACTTTGATTACTTTGCGTTGAATTATTTTTGTATGACATAAACGGATGAAATCCTTTTCCATATTTTTTTCATTTTCAGTTTTATAAAGTTTTAAGTTGAGGCTATTAGGTTTCTACTACATAAAAAGAAATCTTATTGGCTCTTAGATATAGATATCTCTTCACCTTCTCTTTAATTTTTCATTGATTTATCAAGTGATAATCGAAAAGAGGAAATTTTATTGCTAGAGTGATTGCCACGGTGTTTTTTTAGAACTCATTTTTCATATCGATTCTCAAAACTCCCCAAGATTACCATTAAATGTAACTGTAATTTATGTACGAAAAGTTCTTTCCTTCTTTGTAATGGCCTTCCACCAGGTAACGCCTTCCCATAGTGAGTTTAACATTTAAGATTGTATTGTGTATTCGTTTAGGTTAAAATGAAGTACAAATTTAAGTAAATGGAAAATGAAAATAATTTTAAGGAAAAACGATTACGGACATAAAGATAAGCTGGCTTTTGCGTTTTTAGTACTTTTGTTACTAGCTCGGAAGAAGGATCTTAAGGTCGTGAATGCAGTGGGGTTGTCGTAAAAAAGAGAATAGGAACACATGCACATACAGTTGGATAAAATTGTATCAGGGGGTACTGCCTTTGCAGTAATAATATCCCGCTGCTTGTGTGCTGACGACTTTGTGCTGTTTCCAGTTATGGAAGAATATTTCACGAGAAATAATAAGTCCTCTCAATTTTCATATAAATCTTTCCAATCTTCGTAAGAGAATACGATTTGAATTTTCAATTAAAATAATGTGTCATTGAATACCATTAGATCCATTAGTATAGTTATAGCTTCTTCCAGATGTCCACAAAGACGTTTTTGATTTCCAAATTAATTTTCTCCTCCAGATAAGTAGTTCTAATGTCTTTTACACAATGCAAACACAGTCGCAAATTCAGCCTTTTCCTTTGCTCTATATTCTCCGTCTTTTCCCATCGTTAGTATTCCGGTGGAGCTGTACACGGATGAGTCATAATAGTCACCATTATGCCCGAAAGACCGAAGGAAAAGACGACAAGAAATGTTCTCTCGACTCCACAAGAAGCCACATTCACAGGCGTATGCTAACACGCACCGCTCTCATTCCGTCCAAGTATTTCTCTTATTCGTCTCAACTTTTCTTTCCGTTCCTCTCATTTCGTTTTTCCCGGGATATTATTTAGCGTTGATGGATGGACCGAGCTTTATGACCCCTCGTCTAGAGGAACACAGGGTTTTGCTCCGAGAACATTAGAAGCGCACAGTAAAGAAGAGAACGGGAAGTTTATTCCTTTCGGGTGGATTAAACACGCCCACGAGAAAGGAGATTTACATTCTTGCGCCGGAGTTTGCAGTTGAAGGAATGATATTTCATTCTTACGCTTTTGTGTTTCTCATCAATAAAGAAGGACGACTTGAACATACGCTCTTTTTTAGGAGGATAAATCATATTCAGAAAGCGGGAGATCTATTTCGATTGTTTTTATTTCGTAGTTTCCATATTTGAGACTGAGGTTTCTTATCTCATTTCCTATTGCTCCTGGGTAAAGATATGCTACTGCATGATTGCAATTCTGGTGAATGATAGTTAACGTCAGCAGTTAACCTATTTCCATGCACTGTTTGTTTTATTTATTTAATACAAACAGGTGGCCCCACAAAGTAGTTTTATGATGTGCATAAATTATATGAAAATGACAACACAAGGACTAGTATTGTACAACACATCTTTAGAAATTAAATTACCAGAAGCAGTAAAAACAAGTAAAACAATCACAATATTATTATATAATTATTATTATATATTATAATATATTTATTCAACCAAAGAAATACAAAAGCATGTATAAGACGAGCTATGTATATTTACATCTAGATTTTGATATAGATAGTTAACTCAATATAGTCATTTGAATTTATTAATATAAACAGTTATTCCTTGTACGTAAGAAACTCATTACACAAGATACATACTGAATTTTTTACCAAGCTGTCCGTTATTATTGTGTTTCATGGGGCCAAGTAATTTGCTGAATATTTTAGTTCCATCACTTCAAGTCCTCTCTTCAGTTAAGTCACTTCATCATGAAAAATTAATAAAACCATAATATTTGGGCTATCCTAAAGAACCTAATACCTACATTGAAAATATCAGCATTATCAATTTTGCTGAGTACTCAGTTGACTTTCGTGTGTATTATGAGAATGATGGACTGTTTATAGTTAGTTTTTTAGTCCGTTATATAATAGGGTGTGTTAAAGTATGATTAATGATGATATCTGTTTTCTTACCCCCGTTCTTTCTTCTCTTTTCAGGTAAGCAAAGTTTGGAAATAAGGCTATACCTATCCTGTATGAAAGTATTATTTGGTAAGTTTAAAGCACCTTTCTTGATTATATAAAGCCCTTGATTTCGCCTATGGGAAGATTCCGAACATATAACTCAAGGAGAAAGTAACTGGGAATTAGTGTAAAACGAAACATTGAAATCAATTTTTGTTTTCTTTCGCTTTAGTCAATAGATTTTACAAAAATTCAACTTAAAAATTAGGAAAAAGAAAAGTTTATGTAGATCTTTTTAGCTGCGGAGTATGCCCTAGTCTAAAGTGGCACTAAGTATTGAAACAGAACTCCATTAGAAAAAATTCGTGAAACATTCTTAAGCTGACTTTTTACATTTTAAAAATTACCGAAGAAATCCATACATTCTCATTAGCCTTGTAAGCCTATCAGGTGCATTGAAAAAACTAGTATGATTAATGCATGAGAAAATTCGTCTTATTAAAGGGAAAATAATTATTTTGTCTAAATTTACATTTTGTAATAGTTGAAGGGCTAGGGATGAAACTTGCGTGCAGCCCGAGAGCTTAAAGAACTTTTATGCAGATTTATTCTAGCGTATAACGGTGGAAAAGTGCGTTAATCAGTATTTGGAATATGGAATGTGGTATTAGTGTAATGTTATCTTAAATGCTCATACAAGGTAATATAAGATGTTTGAATTTGAGTTTTCCACCGCGTATGCAACCCTCTTCATAATAAAGATAATGATTTCAGTAGGGACAAAAATTTCGATCATGTCAGAAAGTTCTGATGAATATTTTTCGTAAATATGTTGCCTGTGATTCGTTATGCGGAGCCTTAAAATTGACCGTTTTTTGCCGCTCGCAACTTAAACATGATAAATCCATCCCATTAGGATCGTCATTTCTCCCTCAGAATTACACTCGATAAATCTTTGGAACGATATGAGAGCATGCACACCTGTGAGTCTATAGGAGATCTTCCCCGAGGACAAAACAGGGAGAAATGGCGCAAAAACCAACAAGTCGAAGAGATCGATGCGAGTTTATTTAACGCCGCGTTTTTGCCTCCCGCCGATCGAGCTAGTAACAGATGCCAACTCGAAAGATCAAGGGTTTCAAAACTGCTCAAGTGCCGATCGGAGAGAATTCCCGACAAGACTTTTTCTCGATTCTTAACGCTTCCCCCTTCTCTCCCCTTCAACCCTTTCCCCCACTTCGCGCTTTAAGCACGCTTTTGATGAGAGAATACAGGGAGAAAGAGGCTTGTTTTCGAAACTTCTTCTTTGAAAGGCTTTCGAGTCAGGGTTTAAATCGGTTGCAAACAAACCTCTCGAAGCCTCAGGGCACTTGGCAAAATGAAGTCTTTTTTTCCCTACTTTTCTTCCTTCCGAATCGGAGAAAGTGTCTATAGTAAAAAGGAAGTCTTATGTACTCACGTAAGCAAAGAAGACTTGGATTTTACCCGTTTTTTTATTTCGATCCTTTTGACGGATTTCATTCCTGCGTGAATGTGGTGGTTGAGAAAAAGTGCAGGGTTTGAGTTCCGAGAGAGTAACCACGAATTCATGAACAATTGCCGTGAACTATTAGCGCCCCTGCGGGAACTTCGTCATGCGGATGCTCTTCTCCATTAGGTTCGGTATTGTTTTGAGCTAGTTCGGCACTATGGCTACTCGCCGACTACATATTAGTAGCTTTATAAAAGGCCTCTAAAACCTTGGATCATTTCGCACATACTGTTTCCTTCCGGGAATCGAACCCGGGACCACTTTCACCGAAGTCCAACACTATACACATTTGGCTATCCTGGAGTTGAATAAAATATTTTGAGCTCTCATCTTTTATAGATCAATAGGAATGTTGTGGATCAGGAGATTTGGGTTTAAAATATGTCTTCTTTTCGTAGTTTCATTTTTATTTCCATGGTCAGTTTTCCTTTTAAGTGGTTTTCATGTAGAATGATAATATCCTCTAGGTTAATTCAGTTCGGAATTTTAATCTTAAGTCATCAATTAAGATACTTTTATTAAAATTAGGTTATGTATATAAATATACTATTGCCAATTCACACTTCCTTCTATGCTGTTTTTATTAATCAGGTCTTCTTATGAGAAACGGCACCATATATGAAGGCACCTATTATTAGTTCTTAAGAGACAAGAGGTAATTTAAGATTATGCGCTCAGCATTAGCTTTCAGTTAGGAGAAAGTTAAAACTTATTTATCACGTTATAAAGCAACGTTGAATTTGATTTCCTGTTGGAACGCTCTTTCTTCTTGCGACCATTATTCTTGATGTTAATCCGATGTTTTTAGGATTTAGTAGTTACCGTAATAATCTTTTCGTGGGTATATTGCTCAACGATTGTGGAGTTTTTCTCTGTAAAGATTATTCCCAGGTGTTAACCAGGAGGTTGTGTTAACTCAAGAGTTGTTATTTGATTTTTAAGGGG
Organism: Pachydiplax longipennis; assembly: GCA_036926295.1. NCBI lineage: Eukaryota > Metazoa > Arthropoda > Insecta > Odonata > Libellulidae > Pachydiplax > Pachydiplax longipennis. Next base: position 35,307,252 of record JAVFKF010000009.1, on the reverse strand, counting down.
AGTATTAAACTTAAAAGAATAATTTGGCGTATTCTGAAGTTTTCTGGTATTTTTACGGTTTGTTTCGTACAAAAAGTTCCATGAATTAATGGATCGCAGCTAATAATAATCGCCAAAGTTTAAACGGTACTCACTTTCCAGTAATAAATTTTCTTAATTTTCACATCAATTTATTATGTGATTATAAGTAAAGCACTTAAAATGGTATCATCTTAATAAATACAGTCGTTGAAATTAAATGTAATGAGTACCAAAAAGTATCTCCCGAAAAATATAAAAATCTCTTAAAAATGAAAATTTTTAAAGTGTCTACATGGAACAACGAGCGACTCTCAGCCCGGAGCGCTAATAATACTTGGTCCGGTCCTGAGTACAGTAATTGCATAATCGATACGAACGAAAGCAAAGAGAGAACACATTCGCATAACTCCACCGAGAGAAACTCGAGAGCTTTAAAATGTGTACGAAAACGAGTCTCTTGATACGGAATTCCGCGCGCGTGAATTTTTTCGATAATTTGAGGGCACGAGAGAGAGAGAGAAGAAGTTGCATTCGGCAACGACTCAGTTTTCTACGCAAACACGATACGGCGTGCGGAGGGCGTTGTTTCACAAAGGGAAAATATACCTAATACATAATTAATTCCTTTTCTCTCTCTCGGTTCATTTTCTGCTTGCACCATCCCCCTTTTCGGACCCCTCTTCCGCTCTGCTCTTTGGCACCATTTGTTTCGAAATTTTCGTCCTTCCGCTCGAACATTCGGAACGGGCGTGGCTGCTCGCTGAAGAGTGAAGTTTTAACGTGTGTATTATACGTATTTCAGTGTTGTTAATAGAAAAAATTCAGTTAATACCTATATTAACGCACGCATATACATATACAGATTGAGATACTTATAGCTTACGGGGTAATGGCCTTTATGGGGAATCCCTTTATGGTACCACGACTAAATTCAAGTTAAGTGGGCAAAGTTTTCGCCTTTGGTACATAAGTTTCGGGTTCGATTCCCAATTAGAATCCAAATTTGTCGGTGCTCATCCGGTATTGTCATTAAAACAGATTGCTATCTGATTAAGGAGTTAAATGTACGTTCAAATTCAACCATTTATAATCTTCGTCCAATGTCATGAAAAGACTATGTAAATATTATTCTTCGACTTTTGCAAAAACAATGATAAGTGATTTAGAAAACAAAACACTACACAGCAAAGAGTAAAATTGACTTCTGATATTATGGTACAAACAGTGCGCGCCATTCTCCCGTAAGGAATAAGGCCATAATATTTTAAAAGAAATGAGTTGATTTTGGATTTTGAGTTTATCCATAATATTTACGTTTTCTCTTCATGATTTTGGACGACACATTAGTACACCACATTCCCCAATATTAATGTCGTGCGGCTATCTTGGTCCTCCTTGTCCAAAGAAAGGAATTTGTAATATATTTGCCATTCCCAAAACATTTATACAGATGCATAAGTGAGTTAAATATATATGTTTAAGCGCAGTTACATCTTCGACATTCCTCCAGCTGTGAAGGTCAAAAGGCTAACTCATACCGTACCACACACATTTATATCAAATAAGCGTAGCAGGGAGTATTTTAAAACTCTAAATGTTAGTTTATATTTGTGAATGGATATCAATGGCTATTCGAACAAATTTCCGTCTATTGACCTACTCGCATATGTGAATTGCGGTGACAAACTCTTCTAATGCCTCGACGTTTTCTGTTTATTTATTCATCGGTATGATGTGGCATGGGAAACGTATTATGTTTTCATGAAATTATTTCATTGTGGGCGAATCAAGGCCTGTTGTTACAACAGCTAACGCTCAGTGATTACATATCAACATTATACAATATCTGTGCCACAAGTTCCATATTTTAACAATTTTGTTATCATTATATCATTAGTTTATCAATAATATTTTAGCAACATAATTCCGTTTACGAATCCTAAAATTGGTTTAAAATAGATATGCCGAGTATCTTTATAACTTCCCGCTCAACTCTTTTGCTCTACTTGTTCCTTTCTTTCCCTGGAATCCTTCTCCCTTCTGTTTATGGCTCCCAAATTGTCTTCAGTAAACTATTATTCCACAGGAAGTGTCTAAGAGGGTCAAATGTCAATAACTGGGTTTCACTCAACTTGTAAGTCATCCGTAAAGCTCGCTTCTTTCGCACTTTGGAGGTTTATAGGAGTGCTCGCTCTATTTTCCTTCTATTTCTATCGCAGCATATACCTTACGGCTCTTTTTCAGCCAATATCTCGGAACTTAGCATTTCTCACTTTTTCATAATTTGTTGGTTGCCGTTATTTCTCTCTTGTGGTTTTCTTCCTTAAGAGAAAGATTTCTTTACCCAAGCTTTTACCAAAGATTTCCTTATACGCGTCAATGAGGATAGTCGGTCCTGAAAAATATATATCTTTTCTCATTTGTTGCACGACAAGATTGTAGTCTTCAAAACATTTTTGGTTTAAGTCGATAATGAAGGTGTTTTTTGCATTTAAATGGACTATACTGGAATCTATAGTCCTATGAACTAAAGGTTAAAATGAAGCAATTATTTATTGATAGACCTACCTTTCTTTAAATATATTATCCGTTCTTTCATTGATATTACCGCTCCTTTTGTTTCATTTCCCCCTCCCATTTATTATTTTTTATAAATAAGTAGCAAGTAGGCTAAATCTAGGTGGAAAAATCGACACATTAAGTACAGATATTAAGTTTAGCCGTATAAATTTACAATAAACTTGTCATTTAGCTCTCTACGTTCGGTGGATTATCGTCTAAATTAAACATAGGGAGTATTAGGAGTACATAATCTTCTAAATTAAAAAAAAGTTCATTATCCTAAATATATACATATGTAAGAGATCTACAAGAGAAAAATATATCAAGGCACAGTGTCAGTTAGTCAGTTCCATATAGCATAGTACTATAATTAAAGAAATATATCTAAAATACGTACTACTACACGCAGCCATACAACAGAAAAGCTTTTTACTAAATAGCAGCCAATAATAATGATACTAATATACAATTTACTTTTTATAATAATCTACTTACGTAGTACATTTTTAACATTTTAAATGATTATTTCGTCATTTTTCCCTTAAAAATAGTTCTTTTTTCTATGGACTAAAATATTCCTTAGATAAATCATTCCAGTTAACTGCAAGTCTGTTTAAGAAAGAAAATTTATCTGCATCTTTTCTGCGAGGGATTTCTGGTAGCCAAGGGGCAGCGCGTTTGCCAACGGTGAAAGTGGTTCTGGGTTCGATTCCCGTTAGTGGACCACGTGTGCGAAATGACACTACTTTTAATATCATATTTAAACACATTTAACAGCTATTACTACATCAGTTCCTCTGTTGCCCCTGATAATGTGCTCATTGAGTAAGAAATGCGCATCGGGCTGACTCAGTTTTTGATGGTTTAATAGTGTTTTTGATTACATCATTCTTTGCCATTAGTGGTCTTATATATTATACTACTACTATGACTTTATGTGGACCTTTATTCTGATTCTTAATTAGTTGTCCTCAATCCAATTTATTCAAAGTTTAGAATGCTATCAAGAAATTGAAGATAGGTATCTAGTAGGAAATATTAGTAAGGGCACACGAATCTATCAAAAGATAGAACACATATGACGATTGTTTAGATATTTCGTTCGACATCCCTATCGCACGTAGTGTATTCTGTTCCGCTGTTTCTCTGCCTCCCCTTGTGTTCTTTCCTCGTTCCACTTGGCCTTCTCCATTCCCAGCAGACCCGCATATCAACGCTCTTTTTATCCTTTTCACCTGGTGTCGCGGTTCGAGAGGAATGGCGTCAGCCCAACCGGAAGTGAGGCAGGTGGGTCCGAGCTCCAGTTTCTCCCCCCCATTTTCACTTCCTACCCCTTCCCCCCCTCCACTCCACATCCTCTGCCGTACAACGTGAGGTTCCAATCCTTTTCCTTCACCATTTTCCGGATTTTTCAGTTCCTTTTGCCAGCGAAGTATTCCCAATTTGAAGGATTTTTTCGCCCCCTTCCGCCTTTTTCCTCAAACAAGGTATTCTTCGATGCAAATACGATGTGCTTACGTCAGCGTCGTCGCGTAGGCTTTTTGCCGCTCTCGATATTTTTCTCCACAGCTGATCTTTATATGGGAAATATTATGTGAGGTCGGAAAATGTGGGTTGGATTGAGTGGATCTTCCGGGCTTTCTGATGCATCGAAAGAGTGAATAATGTGATTTGCAGTGTTGCATAGGGAAGGGAATACGACTGGCATGAGTGGATATCATAGAGGATTCTCTATTCTCAGAGTTGGCATATCTTTCGGCCCGGTTATCCTTCGGTTCATGAACGAATTCGGAGTAAGAATTTTACGCTCGGGTTGTTTTTGATACAGAGCAATTTAAACGAAAGTTGAACTTAGGTCGCGTTACTTAATTCACAGTGATTTAAATGATACCAAAGGTAATGAAGAACGTACTCGCGGTTCCTGTTATAGAAAGAATAAAAAGGACTGACTTCGATACTTTTAACTCTTATTTTGAAAGTCATCGATTCCGGCAATAAATTCACTGCTAATAGAAATTATTCATAAAGCCGCATTTCCAGACAAATTATTCTAGAAATTTCACCTAATTTCCTGTAACATATTTACATTTTTCAGGATTCTATATTAGCGCCTTACGAGAGAGAGTCACTTCAAAAAGGGGAATGAACAGGTGTTTTAAATTGCTGGAATCAAACTACTTTAATATTGATTATTTTGAAACTCATAAAAATTATTATATAAGAAGAGGATGTTATAATGTACTAAGTGCGAAATTTTGCTTCGAACCCTTTAAATAATATGATTTAATAAATAATAAAATTTATTTTAGCCGAGAATACTCCAATTTTACAAATAATTCAATTTTAAACAATAAGATTCTACCTTAACTCTTAATTTAGGCTGAAATAACTATATCGTTACTTTTTCTATATTTATTGATCAAATTACAACGATGTACGAATGAACGAAGTGTACCCTAACAAATATAAAACAACCTTGAATTATATACAGTTTAAAAATATTAAACATTTCACATTTTTTATATCCTAAGGAAATAAGCGCACAAGTAAATCTTCTCCCATTATTTTCAACTTCTTATCAGCATTCAATTTCTCAGCATAATTAGTTGGTGAAGGCTGTTAAAATTCTTTTTGCGCGGCGCGGAAGCTCCACCGAAGTTTCCGAAAATTTAGCAGCGAAAAAAGTCTTAGCTTCCGAGATGGGGTTTCCTTCACGATCCAGCGTAATTAATTTTTTATCGGGAAATTTCGCTCCGAGTAAATTCGAGATTCCTGGAAGAGGCCTAATTACCACTCGATTTACCGCGGATTTACGGCCCGAGAAGGAGCATGTTTTTCTCCCTTTTTAAACTTTTACCATCCAAGAAAGAGAAAAAATTGAGGAAAATAAGTAAAGTAAATAATGGAATCATAAGGGAGAGGAGGAATTTCTTATTGTTTCTCGTAAAGAAAAAGCATGCTTTACCTTTTAAGAATTATTTCTGACCTTTTACTTATTTAATTCCGCCTCAAAATTTTTTTACTCTGAGAATGAAAACTTTAAAGTTAAAAGTTCGGCTGGTGAGTCATGAATTTCTGTGAGATTTAATCGGAAACGATTTCAATGACTTAACTTTATTTTGAGAAAGGTTTCTATGCATTAATTTCAGGGCTGAAGGAAGCAAATAAACTAACACGTGCTAAAGAAAATGGTCTACTTCTGTTTCCAAATTTAACATTACTATAGGGATACATACCAATACAAGAAAAACCGAGAAGCCGTCCAGTTGTAGTTGTTGCTTGATTTCATTTGCTTTTATGATTAATTTATTTACTATGTACCGCTAATAATTTTACTGTTCTAGTCAATGGTCACGGTACACGATCCCTGTAAAACGTCTAAAACTCATCAAATAAAATTATCAAGTAAAAAATCAGCCAACGCCGGCCATGAACCTAATTCCGAAGGTCCCTGACGTAAATTGATAATAAATTAAAAGCAAAGAATGGATGGAGGGAAAAAAGAGGTGCACACGTACCAAAACATTGCAGGATTAGTCCGAATGCTCTATGAAGCAAAGCAGAGAGAATAAATCGTCGGGATAAACGGTTAAACCGCTCGGAAACCGCTAATTAGTCGGATCGCCTCATTGGCGCGGGGATCAAGCGACCGTGGCGCACTCGGCGGATTATAAACGAATCACACCGCGCAACGTGCGTCGATGGCGTCGTTTCTATGGAAACGGCCGTGAACAAAAGAATAGAAATGGAAGAAAATAGAGGCAAAGACCTATATGATTACGTAAATTCAGTACTCGGAGTTTAATATGATAATTCCAGTCCTACGGGCCATGCAGTACCTTTCGCGCCCGCTGGAAGTCTAGTTTGCATGTTGATTAAATGAAAACATTTGATACGGAAATAAAATATCGGTGGCGAATGTCGGGACGCAGTGCCTGCGAAAGATGGAAGATTAACCAAGGACCGCTGTTAGCCCATTTGCGGCCCGTGTTCCCGATGATGTTTCATTTCCGTGATGTTTTCATGTTTTGCGTGTGCAATCGGAGAGAGAATCGTTGTCAGTTTTAATCCTCTCACTCAATGTTTCTGCTCTTTAAATGGTAATAGAATTTTCGAGCTGAGCATAATCATGTTTTTGCTGGTTTAAGATACTGTTCAGCGTGTGTAGGCTTCTTCTAAAACGTTCTAAGAGGTAAAGTTTATCAACGATATTGTCTTATGTATTCTTGTCTTATGTATTCTTGTCTTATGCATAAGGTATGGGAATTTTTTCATGTTTTTCAATTTTTTCATTTTCCGTGCAATTACTTGATTTGAATGATTGAATGTTTATCACCTCCAATTAAATTAATTAAGGTTATACAAGAATGAGAAATTGTGACTTGGCTGGGACTCGCAATTTTTCACTTCTTGTATAACCTTGGGTTTAGTCGCACAACTTAATGTGCTAAGTAAAAATTCAGTTCCATCGTTTGTTTCAAATTAATTAAATATGTTTGGATTGTAGTTTCATTTTTCCCTCGCTGTTTGTTCGTAGCATCTGGCTGAAATTCGTTACTCAAATCAAAATACTACCTGCGCCATGTTCATACAAATGTATCTAAAGATAGAAATAATCAAGTGCAAACAAGGAAAATCTGGTTCCGCCTCAGTAATTTCTCGTTCCTCTTCAAAAGTTACTCAACGTGAATCGTCTATTTAATGATTTGCTTTGAGGAAAGGTCGTATTTACGTTTTCCTTATTACTTTTTGTAACAAGTTTCCACGAAATTTAAAAGAGTAAGAAGCGAAAGGTTACGGAAATTATGAGCTAGCCTTCATAATTCGTAATTGCTCGAATGATTGGTTTTATGGAAATGAAAGTTTCTTTAGTGTCACGACCTTCATTTTTAATCATCCGTCATTTTTAATCGACAATTTCTTTCCCTCTCTAAAAAACGTACTTTATAGGCATAAAAATTCCTTTCCATAAAGTAGGAAAAGATGGATAGGAAATGACTAATTCAGTAGAAAAAACAATAAGTAAGCGATTGTTTCATATATACATTATTTTGACGATTTCAAAAGAAAATTTTTTTTAAATTCACATTCTCTGGCGTTGTTTTGTGGAAATATATCATTATGAAGAAGAACATTTTGTACTTTTTATACATTCCACAGTATCTATTGTGGAAACAATACTGTGGAAAAAGTACAAATTGCTCTTCTTCATAAAAATATTATCTTCTACGTAGGGTTTGTTAAATGATCATATACACGTATTTTATCGCAAACTATTTCACTAGTCAACTAACCTCACTTGCAGAGGAATTATTTTGTTGAAATGAAAGTCATTTTCTCACTAATACATTATGATAACTTACAACAGGTTTACGCCGTCGATTTCCTCATTCCTAATTAAGCGTCGTTACCAGTGATGAGCAATCGCCTTTCATATCCAGCCAAGTACGAATCATGGCTTTCCCGCATAAAGCTAAATATAAAGCATATAACAGAGCTTTCTCCGGGACTTTTGCTGATTTACTAATCGCCCCATAATCCTCGCTGCCAAGATATCCGCGCCAAACTGTCTTCTTCCGACATTTTCTCCCAGCGATGGAAGTTATGGTACCTTGGAAGATCGATATCCATTTTCCAGACGATTGAAGTTTTATTTCCGAATGCTAATCAGCGAGAGTTGGGATATGCTCTTTAATTTGCACCTCAACCATCAACTCGAACTCAAATATCTTACAAATAAATACTACCATTTTAGAACTTTATCTTTTAGGTCTTCGCGACGATTGAAAATTTACTTTAGAATGCTTATCAACGTGACTTGGGATAAATTCTTTAATTTGCACCTCAACCATCAACTCAAACTCAGATATTTTATGAATAATACTACCAATTACCAATAATAATAATACTACCAATATAATTTTTTTATTGTTTTTAATTTATTTATTTAATATACAAACGATAATCAATACATGTAATCTTGTCACAAAATACAATAATAATAATAATATTTTATTTTCATTGTAATCTTTAAGGTCCCCCTGAGCCAGACAAAGGCTCGTCAGGAGGTGCCAGATTTAGCAAAGAAAATACAACAGTTTCGATTAATAAGATATACAATAAGAAAACACAAATTTTATAAAAGTTATAAAAGATACAAGAATTATTATGGTACTATTTTATATAGTTGTACATAGGTATTGGAAGGATATACTGATGAATAATTCAAAACACATTATAAAGAAATTATAACATAAGTCTGTAGATAATAATATTAATAAAACTACCATTTTAGAACGTCATCTTTTAGGTCTTGGCGAGATGAATTGTGAGGATAGGAAGGGCACGTAATGTCATAGGAAAATGCCACGAGTATAGACAGGGTCAAGTATCAGGCGAGAACAAGTTTACGGTACAATTCGGAAGTTTAAAGTAAACATCCCATTTCGCATCGTCCGACCTTTTCTTTTCAACGCATCCAAATACTTGGGGAATAAAGAAAGCCAGCGGATGCTGCAGCCTCTTGTTTCGTCTGCGCTTATTAGAAAATGTAAAATATTTACCCTTTTTCCGTTAGGCGAGCCTTTCAACTTGCCCAGGCAATTAAGTATGAGCTCCGCTCCCTTCTTTACGACTTTCAGTCCTTTTGCTTTATCTTTAAAGGGTTTGTTTCTCTTTCTCACAGTCCTTTTTCTGCTTCCTTTTCCCATTGATATTCTTTATTCTTGATCTGCTCCGTCTTTCTGCTGCTGCTAATATATTTCAGTAAAGGCGGCTCGTATATATGTTCGGCGTGGGATTCAATATTTATTTGGAATAAATTCTGTGATATTTTGGGTCTAATTAAAGCTCTATTATAATTAACATTGTATTGTGTAATCAATCATTATTTAATACTGTATAAAATAATATTAATTATATGATATTATTTACGTAATATTACTATTATTTATTAGTATATAATGTTATAATAATAATATTATTTGATATTATCATCACTACTTTCTGCACCTGAACTCAAAAATTACATATTTTTCGGTATATTTAGTAATATCTTCATTTCTATCTAACCATTTACTCTGACGTTCTACCTGTTCTCAATGTATTTCCAATAGAAGATAATATTTGAACAAACACATACTTCGATATCTATTCTCAATCCTTCCAAATTAAGGTTATTGGTTTATTTACATTTATTAAGAAAGTAAATTGATAGCTCATGTATGTTTCTCTAGTGTACACTGAGGAGCGAGTATGTTTGAATTCGGAATAGGTACAATTGTAGGTCATTTCAGGTACAGGATATGATAACAGTTTTGCAGAGAATTTATGCAAAAGGACAATTTGGGCTTGAGAAAATCTTCTCTAGAACAACAGCCGTTCACGTGCATTTATTTACTCTCGCAGTGAGTTTAAGGCATAATCATCTCATTTACAAACTCAACATCCACGATATCACATTTCATTTGTTTCACTTCTACTAAACTGCTACTCGTCCTCCATCTCTCGACCTTTCCTGTATATTTAATTGCCGTGATTTCTCTTTTTTCCATTATATATTTTTACTCTTTCTCGAGAACCAACCGTTTTAAAGCCGTTGATGAGCTCGAAAGCTAATTTTTTGTGCAATTTTTATGCTGTTGACTTGCATTTTATGTCAGTAATATGAAAAAGGCTTCTACATGGATATTTTCGTTATGGAGTGAAATTTTTCATTCTAAGAGTAATATTGAAGTTAATATTCTGTGTTATGAATAATTAGTGTGTGTACCATATTTATTCTCAAAACGTCACTAATTTCATGTAGGTCGAGCTTAATAAGCTATTATAAAGGTACTTGAAGTACATACAATTGGAGTCTCAATTTTTTATGTAAATGAGTTAGTACAGAAAGAATAGTTTTCTAATTTTTTTCGGTATTTTCGTACGCGTATGTGGAGTGTGCATTGTTAAGATCTAAAGTTAAGTTATACATATATTTCACTATTATCAATGTGAAATTTGTTGGAATGATATTCATATTTCAGCCAGGTTACGAAGGTTTTATGCTAGATTTGTCAACCTCTCTATCAACAATTTTCTTCCACAATTTAAAGGTCGAATTACAGCCATAAGGAAGATATAACGGTTATAATTATGGTTTGTTATTCTTACCGAAGAAATACATTTACAAGTGTTACACTGACTTCAAGCGACGAAAAAATTATTGATGCATGTTTAGTAGTCTTGTGTACTCAATGACAATTTTCCCTTTTTCTCCATTATTTCTGCTCTCTATCCTCATCTCGACATCATCGCATCAATTTCCACTCCATAGATTTCCTCTCCTAAACTACCTCATATCCTTCTTTGATACGTGGGAGTGGCACCATCTGATCGCGTATGATTCCAAAAACGTCCGTCGGGTGCCCTTCTCCATTCCCATTCTTTTTATTTCCCCGTTTAGAATACACTCCCAATACTCGAGGACCTTGTGTAGCTCCCTTTGTGTCATTGCCGACTTCGAAACTGCCCCACCGCCTTCTTCACAGAAAGGACCTCTGCCCCACTCAGTTAATAACCCACTCATTCAATGCTTTTCGTCCAAACCTACGCGACAGAGCATTCAAACTGACGAATCTAAAGTATTTATAAGGCACTCGGAATAAAAACGCCCCGAAAATGATGATGTGGAGGCTTCCAAGGCTTAGTAAATATCTGTTCTACGACTGCAAATGTCGCACCATTTGGGAGTTCATTCTTTATTTAGTTCATGTCTCTGAAGAGCTAACTCTTTCGAGCTTAGGCTGGAATCATCTTTTTCATGCATGACGGTTTTAATTGGTGGCAGCACGGTGGAGATATCGCTATCTTCCCCAGCATATGTTAAAAATTAAACTTTCAATTTGACTTAATTAATGCTGTATTAATTAGAAATGTGCATACTGTTGTGCTATGCCTTATGCTTCACTTATGAAATACTCGGATGGACTATGAAATTTCACTAATGTAGTTCGTGCTTGGAAATATTTATCTCTGTGTGTCTTATAAGAGTCTAATTTCTTTCATTTTTTGGAGTTAACATTTATGGTTAAAGATATGATTTCTCGCTTTCTAAGCGCGAGATACATTATGGAAAAAGGTTTCTCAGATTTGAGGTACCCAAATGATACAGTATCCGATGTCTCACCGTTCAATTATATTTTATCAATAGAATGCTGTAGGTAATACAAGTATACAATTTCATCGGTAGAATAAAGAGAGAGGAGTAAGGATAAAAAATATTTTTTTATTCCATTAAAGGTGTTTCTCCATTAAAGAAAATTGATTGAAATTATTTTTCTTTAATGGAAAAACATCCAGATTTTGAAGGGTAATCGGTATCATTAGATTTTATGGAAAAAATAAAAAGCCTCTCTTCATTCTACATAATGGATTCCCATAACACCTTGCTTCTTACCATCAATTTAATCAACAAAAGTTTTAATAGATTTTAAATTAATCCATCCTTAAATAAAATAGAGGCTATTGTTTATACACTACTTTCTTCCTACGAAATATCGCCACCATTTTCGCGATCCATTAGAGCTGTTTGCAGTTACAGAGATTATTTCTGTGTATTCAAGGAAAATATTCCTCTTTGTGGTTTATATCAAGTCTTCTCAATGGAAAAGCGATTTATTCCACAATTCCATTCTCTCCAAAGAGCGAGAAAGTTTGTATTTTCCGGCACGTCGCCTCCGATCAGCCTTACGTGTCCAACGGAAGGAGAGATTGGCAACTGGAATTGCAGAAAACATTCGGTATATCGTCACTTTTCGACAGCCTTTTTCTCCCTCACTAACGAGCTAAGCGGAACAGTTAATTCGAAGCGGGCATTTCTAAAACACTCCCTCTTCGTTTTGTGTTCATTATAATGCGCAATAACGCATCTGTCTCGTTGTTTTTCCACCAATTAGCCTTCTCCCCTCCTGCCGCCATTCGCCCCCTCTCTCTCTCTCCAGTTAGGCTTGCCAACACTTCCAGAACGGTCTGCACTCTGCTGATTCGTAAATTACCCTTTCAACGACATCACGAATGCGGGATCAAGGCTTGAAACTGAGATTCTCATAATTCACCATCTCCGTGCATTGCTAGTCGCATTTTGTTGGATTTAGCGTCATCTTTATGGTAGGCGTGTTTTTAATAGCTGGTCTTACATTGGTTTATAGAAATATCGAATGTCGGTAGTTAAACCAATCGGGAATTCCACCTTATATTATAGTGTGATCGTTTCAAATACTTGAGTTGATGCCACCTATTGTCTTTGCCGAGGTCTGAGAGTGGCTTCTCAAAATATATTGCATTTGGAAGTATTTTGTAAACTTCATAATGAGCACATTGTTTGAATAGAGCTTACATTATCAGCATATTTTCTAAACGATTACAACGATTTCCTTGAATTATCGTCAGGATACCCGTCATGCGTATGACTAGTAAAACAATTCTGATTTAGTCATAAACTTTTACCATTCCCTAGTGGTCATGGATGACTTTTTGTAAGCCTTTGTAAAATTTTTAAGGGGTTTCAATGATTCATTATGACCTCTTTCTCGAACATAAATTTACAATGAACAGTAAATAAGACTTCATATTGGCACTCTTAATAAAGGGAAATTTCTAAGAATCTTTGATTTGAAGAATTACTTAAAGGCTGTATAAAGATATTTTATCGTAAGTAAAGGTTTTCTTTCACTTAAATATCAAGACTCTAAAAGATATATATTGCTGCTACCTTTTAATCATATTTCAATAAGATTTTCTCATGCGTTTTTGGCGATTTGAACTTGACGAGTTTCTTCGTATATGCATGGAGGTGCCATCTTGTACGACCATGACAATCAGCAAAGACGACAATCGCATACTAAATGTAAGAGCACAAATAGTTTAGATCGGGAATCGAAACTTCTAAATCATCCCCTTTAATCAAATTAACACAGTCGCGAAGTTAAAGCGAAAAAAAAATCGGGACTTTTCAGGGCCACTGCATGGGCTACATATGCTCTCATAATCCCCCCATTACTCCCAAAATAAGGAGACTAAAGAGACGAAATTTCCAATATCGACTTTCCATAAGTTGGCAGCCCTATTTGCTTCCCTCTCTCTCGTCGCCCTCACGCGAGCCCAAGGCAAAGTACACGATTATTGCACCTTAAATCGATGCGGGTGGAGTGGGGCAGATGTTTTCTTCCGTTCCCTTGGTTACACCCCCTTCCACCCCCACCCCTGCGTTCATTGTTCTCTCCTCAGCCTTCATGGTCGCCGGCCGCGGTAATTGTTGGCAATCGTGTTCTCTTCAATTTTATGCTCTCTTCCCCCTCCCTCTTCTTCCCCCTACCCCCTATCCCCCCTTTTCCCCTTATCCCCCTCCTTTCTGCACGCACAACGCGGGTGAAACCGCTCAACACGAATCCCGAAAGCGTCCTCGGAGAGAATTTGTTTCCATTGGCTTTCGTCGACTTGAAAATTTTGTGTGGCGATCAGGGAGGAGTAAGTGGAATCGAAAAGGGTTGCTATTTACCCGTGTGAAGAATTTTAAAGAAGAGTTCAGGATTTGCGTTTTCATTGAGTTTCTACGACTATATGTTTGATTTATTCTTGATGAATGTACCCGCGTATAAGACGCAAGAAGACTTTTGGGACTGTATTATTGGGTCTGTCATAAATAAATGAATTTCGTCTTGATTTGAGGTAGAATTGAGACTGAATAGGTAGGTAAATTTAACATACTCTTCCATTTAACCGGTATAAATTGTTTCAAAGTACCAATTCAATTTGAATTCAAATAAATGGAGAAAAGATGAATTTAGTTGTAGATTTAACAATACTTGAGTGATGTTCAGGAAACATAATCCACTGAAGGAAAACACTCACATGAAAGAGGGGTCATATCATGAATTAACTATTACAATTATTCGATATCTAAGTAAATTCACAAAAATACCTTGCTCCACGTGGGGTTATGTTACTTGATCTAGTCTCTTAAGGTAACTGGTCTAGTAAAACCATACTTCTTTAAATCAGAACTTACAAAAATGAAGATCATTGATGTATTAATAATCATTAATGTTTTACTTTCTTTTTCTGACGACTTTCCGGGAATGTATTAAATCTGCTCAATTTCTTAATCAAATGTATTAGAGCAACTCATTACTTGTGTACATTAATAATTGCATATTTTTAAATTGATGCTAATCAGTTACGAATAGAAAGTTTCTTACAACATAACCATGTCTCTCTCACTGATTTTTCTTGATTGAAAATTCTCCTTATCAAATTATGATTTTTCCAACCCTTTCTGCACTTTTGTCATTATTTGTATTGGACTTAAGCGACTGTACTTTTGTAACTACTTTCATATAACGACTAATAATAAGAATAAGCGTCTCCCTTATATTTTTAACGACCTCTTTGTGTCATACTTCCAACAGTTTTACCTCTTACGTCCCCGGAAATAAACTTTTCATTAATTACGTAAAAACCGAGAATGGCAAATTTAAAACGTCTTCGGAACCTTCCCGCTAATTACTCGGCCGAGATGATTTCCAAATCATTCTCCATCTTCATAAGGGCTTCCGACGAATCCCAGACGGGGGAGCGGATGGGGGCGGGATAAGAAGTGGGCAGCAAACACGTGCGCATGTCCGTGGCACGGGCCGACCAGGTGCCGTCATTATAACACACTCTTTCCTTTGTCTCCCTCATTTACTTTAAGAAGGAAATTCTTCGCTTCCTCCACTCTTATCTCACCGACGTGCTCGGGTGCCCCAACCATCAAAATTGCCTTATCTCCTCGGATTACTTATACTTGGATCCATCAAAGCGTTCACTGCCCCCAGTCCTCTAACGGGTACTCTTCCCGAGAAGCCTCTGGTGTTAGTTGGAAGGGTTCGGAGGGTTTTAGAGGTTAACTTTGGGGTCATCCGAGGCTAAGCTAGTTTTTTTGGTAGTTTTTTGGGTGACTCAAGTGTTGGTTTGCTGGTAGGTTAATGTTGGGTGAGAGGGAATAAAATTGACTACATGAGTTTTTTGCGTTGTTAATTTTAATTATCTAAATTCCGTCTAATTTATGTACATTTTAAATGGGAAATTTTTCGGGTATTACGTGGAATCTGCCGGTGATGGTCTTGTATGCCTACATTTCCAAATATGATGAAAAGAGAATTTTATCCAAGCAATGTCTAATTGCGTTAATTTCCCCGAGATCATAGCAGTGCAAAACTTCGTATAAGAATATTAATTTTAAAAATTTTGGGAGAAAAAATTCGAATAATTTTCGCTTTTTGATGCCATCTCCAGGGTTCCCCTTAATAATATATAGAAGTAAGGAATGTGAACAAATAAATTAGCATTTTTATTCTTTATTCTGCACTTTCTGTGCCTAATATTCCATAACAGAACCGGATTATTTATCGTTGTTTAAGATTGTTTATCGACAGCAACGATAACTAAGACACCCGTAAGAATATTTCAGAGATTTTCAAACTTTCGATCCAGCTGCGTATTTGAAGGTTTCATTCTGTTTGATCGAACTTCTGTTTTACAAGGCAAAGTCAGTTAGAACTTGAAGAGAAAACAATTTCTTTCACTTTTTCATACTTTTTATTCGTTCTATCGTAGTTTTCAAAGATACAGAGCAGGGGTCACTCGTAAAAGATTAGGTGTTATCCAAGGACGCATGATGTTATACCAGGTTATCCTCCATTATGAGTTATTTCTACTTAATCATCGTCTTCCATTTCATTTTCTAACGAAAATGGATACCTTTTATCCTTTTCAGTGCATTCTGGATGAATTCCGATGTGAATAAAGTAGATGTATCCTTAGATAGAGCCAAGCGGCAGTATTTTCCACGAACATATGTAGTCCATTCAAAAGGTTTCCGTACCCAGATGTTGGGTTTGAAAAGGGCTAATTAAGATACTTTTATTTTTATGGTATATATTTTTGTGGATTCGTTTTTTCTCCATGACCCTTTTCTAGCATTTAATTCTTTATTTTGCTTCTATTACGCATGCTAGTATCTACTCTAGATTTTCCATGTTTCCATTTGATTATATTTGCCTATATTGTTATCATTTTTACTATAATGTTGAATATTTTTATATGTCCTAATCGATATTTTTAATTTCTTCGATGAATTTTTTTATATTCCTGATCTTGATTCTGTGGGCGATTTTAATTTATGGATGATTTTTAGTATGTTTAAATGCTAATTATTTAGGATAGCTATTGTTTTATCTTTCTAATCGAAATAATGTCATGTGTCTAGTTGATGATTTCATCGTATACAATTTTTGTTATATCGTGATATCCATGTTATACAGAATTTTTCTTTATAACTCAGAGCTTATACATACTATCGGTTGGTTTTCACAGGTACATTCCCCTTATTTGTGGTTATTTTTTAAAGATAATAACCTAAATTAGTTTATTTTAACATCTACTCCTTTTATCTAAAAATAGAATGTAATAGAAAGTTTCTCATAAAATGCTTCTTCTATTCCTCTATTATTTTCCTCCCTATTTCTATTTATCTACACATTATTCATGATTTTATTAATATTACTAGCGACATGTTAGATGGAAAAACTGACATTTCTGTCCCAATCTCGCTCCAATTAAGACCTATAAGACCTATGATTAAGACAGGAAAATTAACGACACATTTCGTGGAAACAACAGCAGCTGCCACAGTATCAGCAAACTCGCCACCGACCATGTAATCCGACTGCTCAACCGACATCTGAAAATTTCCCCCTCCGCCGCGATTAAATGCATAATTTTGCGTTCTTCGCAACTGGACGTGTATATATTCAGGTCCAGTGGTTTTGCAAAATGCCGTTTCGTTTTATTTTCGCCCCCGGACGCTGTCGTGGGGGAGTTGTCCCTCTGTTTTTAGTTTCGACAGCAGAGGAAATGGGGAGTGGACTTAGGAAGGGTAATTTTAGAGTTCAAAAACGCTTACATGCCTCTGAGTGCGTACGTGGTCGAGTTTAGAACGATGAGCGATTCCTAATGGACGCCTACGAGACTCTTTTCTTTCGACGGAATGAGCGCTTTGGTTTATTTTCCACTATTTCAAGAAATTACGTCTTTCTTTCATTCGATACACGTCTCCCGGGCTTACGTTTGTACCCACACGTTTTCCAGCACACCCGCTATTGGTTTCTGTATGTTTTCAGAGAAATCGAGGATTGTGTTCGTTTTAAATACAAACATTAGCCTCGGGTTCTGAGCGATGTTTTATTAAATACGCTCTTCCAACTCTCGGAATCCTGTTTGAATGTTTTATTTGATGTTCAACTCCATGATGAGCTGGTGATGAATATTTTCATATTCATATGTTGCTATTTCCCCGGCCGCGAGATTATTACTGGTTAAAATACTGCGTGAAAACTGAGGACTGTTACTAACTCAAGGTTAGAACGTGATGAATATATTATATGGAAAATGAGCATTTCTATGATAGAAGGCGAGCAATTTTATTCATATGTTTTATATTTTTGCAAAACTTTCTCGATTATCTTCCGAACTTTTTCGGATATGATAATGTGGTGTCAGATATCTAGACCATTGTTTTTGCATTATTCTCTTATAGTATTGGATGGAATTACATGTCGTATCTGTCACTGCACGAAACTCAATTGAGGTAGATATAACAAAATATAATAAAAATATTTAGTTTTTATTTGGACTTAATTTTCGTTCCACAAAAAATCGTAATATGACGACCAGGTTTCGACGAACTGTGATTCGTTGTAATCCAGTCCACATAATACTATCTTTGGTCGAAAAAACTAAGCATTTTTATTTTATTATATCTACCTCAATTATTCTGGTATCTAATATGTGATAGAGGAAAATGTATCTTTTATGTCAATCTTGTATAGCTCTGTTAGGGTACTGAACTATGAATGATGCTGAATGATTGCCTTCGCCTTTATTCTTCTTAAACTTCTTATTAAACGCTAAGGAAAATATTATTCGGAGAATCATAGTGCTGCATTACGTTGTCTTATTCCACTAATAGCTTTTGGCTCAGCGATGAATGGAAAGGCAAACTGCCTTACTCCTCAGCTAGTCTAGTAAGCCTGATTCTATCTCAGAAGCTTTTGAGATGTAAGAAGCAGTAATCGTACAGGAGTTGAAGATCCAACCAGCCTTCTGAGTGATTTCTTTAAAGAAAACACTGGTTATAGGATATATGCCGCTAGGATAAATAAATATGATTTTTAAAACATAATAATCAATAAAATAGTGCTTTTACTTTACTACTTACTAGGGAAAATTTGATCATACATTACATTTCAAAGTAAAAGAAATGTTACTGTCAATGTTTTTTATATGAAATAGAAATTTGATGTTCTCCCTTTAAAAGGTACTTAATACGTCTTGAATGAATTCAGCGGCGAATCCTTTCTCCTGTTTATTGCTCAACAGATTGTCGATTCCCGAATCTAGATTGAAAGCAACGGTGCGACGCTTAGAAAGTTATTAAACTTATCTCTCCTTTTTACGAGAACGATCTCGGAAGCAATAATAATCACCGCGCGCCCTTTCGAGCATTTCAACCCGACGTTTAGCGTCTTTGATAATCGAATCGGAAATCTATCGCCCCATTCTCAATTACATCCGAAATCACATCCTCTCCAACATCTAAAGTGCCATCAATGCAAATCATTCCCTCACAAATTCGCCCCTTTACGCCAGATGAATGTGGCCTACATTTCGATAATGACGCCTCTTAGCCCACGTCTGGGATTGGCGTCGATGATTTCTAACTCCGCGCAGAGGAAAACTCTTTTAAGGGAAGAGGAAGTCGCGGAGTGGAAGAAGAGCAGGGATAAAAGAAGGGGAATCTTAATCCGAGCGGCGAACGAGTGGCAAAGGAGAAGGGAACCCACCGGAGGCGATGGGAATAAAAAGTGGAGTGTAAGACAATGCTTTCCAATAATTACCACCCTCTTTCTTCGTCTCTTGCTTCGTGTCCCTCGCGTTATTCTCACAGCGTGACATAACAATCGACCGCAGGGAAAAAAGAAAGCCGCAGACGCCAAGGCAACGTAACTCGGCTCCTCCTTGAGATTTCTGGCTCGGGTCCAAAGGCAGAGATGGATCGGCCCGGTTGAAATGAGGAACGTCTTCATAGCGGTGTCGCGGAAGGGTTCTTGAATAGTGAGGCTTAAAGGTGGGGTGGCGTTCTGCGCGTGTCCGAGAAGGGACGGATTTTTCGGATCGAGGATGAGATGCGAGGGAAAAACCTGGTGCCTTTAGTCTCAAGTGATTTTACTGTAGGAAAAAGGTTTAAGATTGTTGTCTTTCCTATTGGATGCAATTGAGATAACTTATTATAAGCTACTGGAAATATTTCTTGTCTAGGGAAGCATATAAGTTTCCTTGAGATGAATATAGCTTATCGAACCTTTCTTACAATGGAGCTTTCAGTATTGTGGGATAAAGGTATTCGGATGCTTAAAGGATAGGTTCATAAACAAATAGCTGCTGTCTTCTCCCCTCCTCGTTTCCCAGCAAATGACCTAACAAATTCGAAATCATTCACTAACTTGAATAACATGCCGTGCTGAAAGATAGATATATCCTCTTTCCTGAGGAGAAATGGCATTTAAAATAGTGTGACAGGATCGGGACTGGGAATTAAAACATGCCGTGAATGTTCTGCCGAGGTAGCTTAATGATTACAGCAACCTGCAATTAGAAGACCCTGATTACAGTCCTGGACATTTTTCATGTCCGTTTCTCCTGAAGAATTTTTCTAGGTGGTCGCCTTCAAGTGCAAATTCGACTTGAACCCTTTTACTTTATGATAAAAAATTAAATATACGTAATGAAATATCAAATCAGTCATGAAGAGTTGATACTTAAACGAACGAATAAGTTGAAAACGGACTTCGTACTTTCCATAAGTTTAAATAAAGCGAAGGGTCTCGTACTATATTGTCATCATCAGGTGCAGTTGGCTGCGTATACCAAACTCGGTCACTTTTTTTTAAATGTGTGGTTCATACCAAATCAACTTAAATTTATTGAATGGTGTTCAACGAACTAAGGTCAACATATATCAATTAATAACCGTTACTTAGAATTTAATGGATTGTTAATCCTTGGACCAACAAATTATTCCGAGTTTAAGTAAATTTAAGTCGATTCTCTCCATTTATGGGCCTTAATCTGCTCCTCACTATCCTAAATATCCGTTTGGGTCAAGCGAACTTTAATAGAATCCACTCTCCTTGTCCTAGTAATGAAAATCCGCCATTCTAAGGGTCAATCACTGGATTTGTGTAGCGTATGCTTTCGTCGCACGAACAATGGTGTAACACGGAAGGCATCGAAGTGGGGCTCAAAGTGTGTTTCGCAGGTGGAGAAGTACGAAGGGCCATCTGTTCCTTGTCACCGCGCACGCTTTCCGCATCGCGCTCTACCACCGCCTCCCCCGATCCGTGAACGCCCCCCCTGCCTTATTAAAAAAAATACAACCGATTCGGGAGCAGCGGAGGGGCGGACTTAGATTAGGGCCATTAACTGAGTTTAACGGAATTCTCGGACCGGAGGATGCCATGCCTCACTTATTCTCAGCTCTCTTTTTCTTCCTTCTTAGAGGATTTGGTCTTCCTCTAGTATTGTGCTGGAATACGGTGCCATACGATTGAGAGGTTGTAAATGGTTTATTTCTGCGTTTGAGATACTTATGGTAGAAAAATATGGGTACTGTTCCATTAAAAGATTACCAGGACTTACGAGGAAGGTCTGAAAAGTTTCCGACCCCTGATTTTTCAGAAATCTTCAGAAAATTTTCAGAAATTCTCAGAAAACATGTCGAGAAATGGCGAAATGTCGGAAACTTTTCAGACCACCCATGTACTCCTCATATTATGTATTCTATCTACCTCTACCAGAGAATTAGAGAATTTTTTTCCGTGATATTTTTCAGGAACACAGCGGTGGTCGATGAATTCGAAAACGGTTCGCCAACGATGATGATCTCTTCTTAAGTTCAGAAATGAGACTTCTTCATTTCGTCCGTATATAATTTGTGGTTCTCGTTCACTTTTCGTCCTTGGCTCTCATTATAGGAAATCTGGAAATTTGAGTCATAGAAAAGAGAAAATAACAGAATGCGCAGTCTTAATTTTACTCTTCGAATTGCGAATTTATATTATCAGCGTTATTTATATCATTTCCTTTTAACTGTATAACTTCATTTCTTTAAAAATCTAAATTCTTCACTCATATGATTCCCGAACAAATTAATATCTTTATTTTCTATCTTCTTTAATCGCTCTATATTTTCATTACATTGATTTATTTATAGCACCAACGCTGTCCTTGAAGGTTTTTCAACTTTCCTCGATGGTTGTGAGAAAGTTTTTATGGATAATGAATGTTTTTTATACCTGAATGAATTATAAATATCGAGATTTTTAATCTATTGATCAATTCTCTCTTGTATTTATCCCCTTAGATACCTGAGTTGAGGTAGTTTTCGAAAATTTTATACTCGCTCAGAAAAAGGGTATTAAGAGTTTACCTATTCATCTTCGAGAAGTTTCCAGAATAATCTTCAACAATTTTATAAGTTGTAAGTGGCATAAAAATTTTTAAAAGTTTCCCAAAGACTACTAATGACCTTTTTACTGTAGACAATTGACTCTATATTATATCTTTTTATGCACTATTTTCCCTTCTTTATCATATTCCTCCTGAATGTTTTTGTTCTTCCACTTAAATCTGAGGCAAAATCTCCAAAGGCATTCCTTTGATGAAGATCTCATTCGCTTTTTTCGAGAATCGTTTTTCATTTCAATTAATTTCCATTTCAATCTTTTTCCTTAGATGGTTATCCCAATTATTTGTACTCAGCTGCAGCAAATAGCATAATATTTTCCCATCTACGTAATTGCTTCCATGTGGAAGTTATCAGTTCTAGAAATATATGTGTATTCGTCTTACCTCTTCACCTAAGCGGCAAGCGTAGAATGGAAGACAAAGAGACAAATTTCTCTGCTGCCATCGGCTATGTTTGCCGAGTGCTGAATGCCCCATATAATGCACAGTTTGGCATATCTCATTCCCCACACCATTGGATGAAACCTCTTTTTGCGCACGGGATAATGCAGAGATTAAACGAAAGAGCTATAAAGCGGCAGTGGGTGAGTCATAAAAGATGCACGCAGTTCTTTCCTTTAATTGGCTCTTTAATTCGAGGAACATTCATTTAGCGCCATGGGAAGGTATGTGATTCATCGTGCATGCCAAAGCAGTGCAGAAAGGCAGGGTCTGGAGCTAATAAGAGGAATAGATTAACATGCTTCAGGTATGACCGAGAGCCTGGAGGATAGAAAATGCGCAGTGGATCCAGTCGAAATTCCTTTGTGTGATATCTCTTTAGGAGTTTGCATACATATGCTCAGATAGAAGAGTGGGTTTTTTTTTAAGCTCCAGATTAATGCCATTTCTTCGCTTGGGATGGTTCTGTTCTAGTTTTTTTTCAATTAAGGTTTTAAAGAGAAATGACTAAGTCGGCATAATGCCGATAGAAGAGGATATAACGAAAAAAGAGATTTAAATCTCCGAGATATCACCTAAAAATCGTTGTGCATATCATAAAATGATAATAGAAAAAGAAAGTATGAAAATTTGAGTAATCTCTTTTTTCATTATGGTTTCTCAAGAAATACGGCCAATTTAATTGATTATAGGTATAACAATTAGTAACATTTCGGGTTATAAGGAAAAATGACCCTAGGAAATTCATTTCGATCTAAATACCCTTACAAAAACGTAAGCAGGCATAACTCGTTTCATTAGTAAGAAATTTAGGTCGCTCCTTACGTTAGAAATTTCTGACATACTCTATCCCTTTTCTCTTTCTTCGTGGATGAGATGAAAATGATATTATGGAAAATAGTGTTCTTCTCCGATAAACTTTATTTCACAGTATCATCAATACGTTTATTATATCGTTTCAACGTGATTAGCTTAGTTATCGCTTTAAAAGCAATCATTTAAGCATTCATATATTTGAATTATTAGTGTGTACCATACATTCTAATATTTGATTGAGAGAACTTAAGTGAAAGACATACATGACACGAAAGGAAACGGTTCCCAAAATTACATTTTCAGGTCTTTTAGGGAATCAAATTTTTATTATATTAGTTGTCTACGATGCATTAAGACCTATATTGTCGTTTTAATTTACTTTTTCTCTCCCTCCCTCTTCATAGATGAGATGAAAATGATTTAATGGCAAATCGTGTTCTTCTGCGGTGAGTTTTATGCCACAGTATCATCAATACATTTAATCTATCATTCCACCGCAACTAGCAGTAGTCACTGCTTTAAAAGCAGTACATGAATGTAAAAATGTATCTCTCAGTTTATTAGTTCAAGTGTATAGCGTACGAAACGCAAAAAATTTTCCAAAAACTATTACATTTTTAGGTCCTTAGGAATATTTAGGCGAATCACACATTAGTTGGTATTAGATGCGTGAAGACCAATATAGTTTTTGGGTGTTAAAAGAGTGACAACAAACGCTGATAGTATCCCTAACCCAACATAGGTTATCGGAGAAGTTAATGAGATCTCCATAAGGACTTCAATAAAAGGTTTATTTTCTTCGCCCACGTCAACGATCTCGTGGTGTATGTGTCGCTAAGAGTGGAGGTCGTAGAGTTCAACGGGAGGCGAAAGAATGAAGCCGTACAAGAGGAGTCGGATGGTGGAAAAGCTCGTAAAATACGGATAGAATGGAAGCAATGAAGAGATTTGCAGAGAATGGAGGTGGAAGACCGGTAGAAAACAAGAAGAAATGGGAGTTTATGAGAGAGAGTGATCTGGGGTGGAAGTTCGTTTCTGCAGCTTCTTTGATAGCGTCAAAAAGAAACATGATATGCTGTTGATCATTTTCGGGGTCGTTAAGGTAAATAACGATGTCTGCTGAAATTTCCTTCGCGTTTCTTCCAAGATTGGGGATGAGATGACTCTCTGGTTTCAGTTCCATCTTTTTGGTGTTTACAATTTTTCTCCTTTGCCCTGGGTAATGTCCCCAGAGGAATCGGCGAGAGTTCGTTTTCTTTGAATGTGATGGTAATTTTTGTCGTAGGGGTAGTAATGTTTGGCTAAAATATTGATACCGAAATTATGTACCTTTATATCTAGGAGTCATTCTAGCTCCTTAGTCATTAACCCCCGTAAGCTTATGTAAGGAAAATGAGGCTTACTAGACAAGGTGAGGAGTGAGGTATTTTTCCTTGCTTTCCTCATATTTTTTTAGTAGTTTGTATATTGGGTTGCTTTGCGGTCAAATATTGCATCAAACTATTTCTTGAAAATATAAACAATCTTATAAAGAATGTATGAAAACTACATTGACCAACATTTAAAGAGCATTCGATCACTATGAAAAAATCAATATCTATGACATATTTCGTTACAAATTAACTTATTCCACGATATGTGGTGGAATTTATTCATATCTAAATGAAATATAGAAACAAAACTTAAATTAGTTAAGTTTTCCTTCTTGATATAATTTTCATTACAAAGTTATAGCACTTCAAAATTACCCATTTTCGCCGACTTTTACAAAAACTTCGAAATTTCCAAAATTTAGAACTTAGAAACAAAACTTTTCTGAGCTGTCACTTTAGTATTAAGGGTTTCTTATGAAGGTACGCTAGTGTATAAATTTTCATTACTTTGAAAAAATACGGGTCAATTTCTGTCCGACTTCCCGTGTAACAGTCCATACATTTGTAAACAACTTTTACGCCCAGCGCGACCAGTCTTCAAGGCTTCATATCGTCGGCAAGGATTAACTACAGAATGTTAATTTTTATCCTTAATTTCTGATTTATCCTACGGTACTTTTACGGTACTTTTGTGATACCGATCAAATATATCTTGAAATTTACCTCGCAAACGTTCTTCTGAAAAGGCTATTGAGGTAAATGAAAGATCCGAATCCGTGGGAAGAGATCGTAAGGAAAGCGAGATTCGCTCGCACGCCGGCGTAAAATTGAACTTCATTTGGCTAAATTTGACACTAGCATATCCGCTCAAGTCTCCCACAAATTTCCCGGTTTAATTAGTGTTATAAAAGGAACTAACGCGATAAAAAAGACAATAAAGTGAGGAGAGTGGAGTTTAGCGTGAGATAAATGAAGCCGCGTAAAACCGCGAAAATTACCACGAGTAAAAGTGTTAATTCTTTAAGAGGCGCGAAATAGTGAAAGCAAACTTTTATTTCGTGTACAAACAGCGATAGGGAGAGAGAGGGAAGGAAAAGATGTTAAGTAGAAAATGAAGAGAGGCGTTAAATACGGAGAGGCGTTTTTTCTCGCTTATAATAAGCTTAGGTGACCTAGAGGAAAATATTTAAGCAGGCTTAGTCGAATTTCCTGGCTATGGAAAATAAAATATAATAAATGTGTCTTATTTGTGGAACAGCCCGAGGAAAGACTGGTTTACGCTTCTCTGTGATTGTAAATGTTACAATTGCACTTCAGTAATGAGCAATCTAATTACAATTGAAACATAATCCACAAAATGAAATTTGGTCATAAGTCAAGGTATACATCCTTGTTCCTTGCCTGTATTAAGTCACAGTTACTCTATTGTCGCTTTAAAAAAAACTTGCCTTGATACCGTAAACTTATTGCAAGATCGTACACATCATTTCCACAATTACCACGTTTCAAGCGGTTTAATTTTAGATTAAGCGGTTATTCCTTTTTGATTCTTAAACGTTTGGTAGAGATTCAAATATATCAGGAGGAATTATTGTAAGAGATATGTTTTGCTATAAGATACCAAGCACGTCTTAGAAGAAATCTGTTTCATTAATCTGATATACAAGTATTTGGAGGTTGACGATTCAGCTTACGGAGAATTTCTCGAACCTCTTAATCATTAGTAGTAACATTTAAAAGTAGTAATAACATTTAGAAGTTTCTTTAGTAATCATTAGTATTAACATTTCTTTCTCATTTGATTTACAATGAATTTCCACCAGATTTCAGTCCATACCTCTAACTTTATTTGTAGTAATAGTTAATCGCTTGTGAACAATTTTTATTTCATAATAATCATTTCATTATTTTCATTTCATAACAATGAATGAACATCAGGTAATCATCAGCATTTCTCCTCGTGGACAGGAATTGAAATGGTAAATTTTTAGCGAGTTAATCCTATAATTGTTCAACTATAAAATTCTGTAAAATACATGTTTCGACACAATTACTTGCAATTACTTCTTGAATTATGAAGCTCTTTGTTATATAAAATTCTGTAAAGTACGTTTCGATACATGTTTTCCCCTTATGAATTATGAACCTCAGAGCTATCATATAAAATTCTGTAAAATATGTTTTGTTACATGTGTTCGCTTATTGAATTATGAGCCTCAGGGGTATCATATAAATTTCTGTAAAATATATGTTTCGATACATGTATTGCAAACCGAATTATGAGCCTCAGAGCTATTATATAAAATTCTGTAAAATACATATTTCGATACATGTAATCACTTATTGAATTATGAGCCTCAGAGCTTTCAGCGTCGTCAAACGGTCCGTAAAATTCCACTCTCAGCCCAGCGCTCTTTCTTTTCCCTCGCTTTTTTTCACGGGCATTCGTTTTTACGATCGCCACCGTTCGGCTATCGAATCACGCGCCCTCTAACAAAGCGTTTCAATTAAACCGCGACGTCTCGAAACTTATGCGCGCTCCGCGATATTTTAATGACACGAAAACATACGTTCGGCAACATCGCTTCGTTAATTGGTACAGGATAAAAGGACTTTTTTCCTCGCTCTAGACTCGTAATGTTTCTGCGCAAACATTTCCGCCGCCCACCAGCGCCGCGGTGGCGACGGAAGGAGTCAGCGACGGACGCTCTTTAAACTCGTGTATCTCACATCCGTTCCCCTTTCCCGCTTAGGGAAATACAATTCTGGCACAAACGCTATTCCTCCCCCCGCGTTTCCGCGCCAGACGGAATCGATATTAATTTCGACAAAAAGCCATCTTTTCACATTCCGACGATTTTGAGAGACTTAAAGCGGGACGGGTTTGGGGTTGGAATTCGCGCGGATTTTCCCCGTTGCGTAAATGTGTGTGTCGCGAAAAAGTTTCCGTCGCGTCGGAGCGGAGATTCGGTGGAGACTGACTGACGGACGTGGATTACCTTGAAATGTGTCGCAAAGCAAAAGATGTGAAGGTACGGAAAGGTTTTTAATGCAATAACCGGACGTGGTTGCGGGTTAATATAAACGGGAGTTTATTTAATGATTTATGCCGTTCGTTTTATTCTAACTCTCCGTCGTTTTACATCAAAATTATATACGTTGGGAAATATGCAAAGAAATTCGACTACGACCACTTCGGTTGGGAATGGATAGCATAGCTATCCTTTATTGGTTCCGGGTTCGAATCCTGGATGGTTGGACTTTTCTTCCTTTCAGTATCTTTTCAACCATCCTTTCTGTTCATTTCCCTCTAGCAAATGTTCAAGAAATAGGTGTTTGTGAGGGCAAATAAGAAATGAGAAATTTATATCGTGAGGTAAATGTAATTAATAATAAATCGTATATTCTGTTTATTTAACAACCTGCCACTTTAGATAAAATAAAACCTGTAGCATATCACGAAAACTGCTCCAATGCAATAAATATTGCAATAATAATAATACTGGGCTCCTCTTAGGATAGCTGTTTGGGACCTTGTATCCCTAAGGATTACTCCCTGTCCTTAAATACAGAGATTCCCCAAATATGAGTGATTTTCTGTATTTAGAGGGCTTAGAGGCTTCGTAGAACGACTATGGATATTCATAAATTTATTCAACAGACTTGCTTTATTGCTGCCCTTTAAAAGTCCTTGATGTTTTTCCCTGAGGAAATATTAATGAAGCACCAGTGTAATATGTTCTAACTGGATGAATGTGAGAAAAACTGTAACATCAATGGAACGAATCCAGACATACATTTCTAAGGATTTCTGTTCAAGACAGCTAAACGTTGACTTGTATCACATCATTTCATTTCATAGTGTTTTGCATAGGTAAAAGAGTTCTCGAAAGATTATACTGGTGATTGTATGAGTTTGCGAATTCTCAATCATTAATCATGCATTTCCATTCAAAGAGGACTAATTTTGCTGCGGTAGTCGAAAATAATGTTCAAGAGTAAGACTGCATAACTTATAAGAAGGCAATGGCAGTAGAGATATGACGAAAATGATCGCAGGCCGCAGACGAAGAAATTTCGGTAAATTAATACTTAATTAAGTTTTATATGTTATTTTTTACTAAACTGTCGTAATTTACTATAAATATTTGTGTATATACAAATACGAAAATAATAATGAAGGTAATTTAATGTATTCTGTGAAAAGCTTTCTAAAACATATTTTTATTCAATGACAGGTAGATATTCATTAAATTTCTCTTAAAGAATGTTATATGATTATTAACTTTAATGAAATGTTTTAATAATAACCAATTTTTCTAAATGCCCACAATCCGTTGCGGGTCGCAGGCAGAAACCTAACTCCTAAAAGGTCACCAATTCCGTTTACAATAATTCTCACTCCTAATAAAAGTCAAAAGGGGATTCAGTGTTTTCCACACATTTCAACAACGCGACAAGTCTTGGCTTATTCAGTCGTTAGATTACAGATTAGATTATATTCACCCCTATTATGGGAAATCCTACTTCGGATCATAACAGCCAAACGAAATGATCAATCATCGAGGGAAGGGGGGTGGAGATATTCCCCTGGTATATATATTTGTCCACGGCACATCCGTCCTATCCTATTGTCTCGCTCCGTTACTATGACAGTAGTGGGGGCGGAGAAGTAAAGCACGGATAGATGGAGGGGGCGTGGCTAAGGGGCGTTCGGTTGATGCCCGATACACCTGCCTGCCTCCGGAAGCTTCACCCATTATGTCTGCCTTCCGGAAGGGCGTTGATCTGATGCATCACGACTCACTTCCCCGTGGGATGGGGCGAAGATGATGTATCGTGGAGAAGAAAAGATACGCGGGGCGAAATATCTAGAGATTGCGTTAAGGGGTGAGTAAACCGATGGGTGGGGAAGTTAAGAATCATGAGTCGGAAGTAAAAATTTTCGGCTGGAAGGAACAAGGGGAGAATAGGGCAGAAAGATGTGGATGGATGGTGGGGAGATTCGGCTGAGGGGAGGTTGACGTTCTACCTTTTGTATGCTCTGAAACAGTCATCCGTGTGCCAGTGTATTTTCAATTAAGTCGTCCTTTTACTACGTGCCGTTCGAGATCTGAATCAGGATGCTGTTTTTGCATGCAAGGTTAGATGCATACGTTCCAAACGTATGCTGATTTCGGGGTTCATTTGCAAACCTTCAAAAGGAATGTGATTCATTGTGCATCAATGCGAAGCCCTTTTGTTTCTGTTTTTATAGAGTTTCGAAGTTCACGCATCTAACCCAGCCATTCGAATGAGGAGTCAATTTAGAAATAACGACAAAATGAAGGGAAAATGCCAATAACGGTGCGATTTCGTTAAGGAAATTGAGGGGAGTTCGTGATTTTTCTATTCTTGACATTTCTTAGCTTATTTCCTTAGTTGATATGAAAGTAGCGGTTAATTTTGCGAATGAATTCGAGCATTATTTATTGCGTAGTTGGAGAAATTACGATATCATATGTGTTCTTAGGAAACGAAAAGAAATGTTGGCGTTGTTAGGTCACCCAACAAGTAAGGTGTGATGTAATGGTCGGATGGTGGAATAAAAGTGGTGGAATGGTTTTGAGGATTTAAGGAAGCTTCTAAATGACATACTACCTCAGGCCACATCTATTAAGACTATATTGCTTGGAGATCCATAATAGGAATGACCGAAGCAGAGAAAATACGATCAAGTATTTCGTACGTCGCGTAAGTCTGGGAGTTCTGATAGGAAAATTATTTTCATAGTTGAGAAAAGCCGGTAAGGTGAGAAAAACTAGAATATTTGAATAGGTTCTCGGATAATCGCACTTTTCTTTCAATAGTTCCATGAGAGTTACGTTGCTCAGATTTTGCTCACTTTAATTATGGAGAAATATTTTGCGCTAGAATATGGAAAATGGGCTTAGGATAAAGGAAACATTAATTATTGCCCTCGTTGATTCGTTAATAAAAATAAATCAAATCTAAAATGGCGTCCAAGAGGAACAAAAATCGTCGTAAACATACGAAAACAGGTAAAGAAAGCACACTTTAGTTATGGAGAAATATTTTGCGCTAGAATATGGTAAATGGGTTTCGAATGAGGGAAATATTAATTATTATCTTCCTCAACTCGTTAATGAAAATAAATCAAATCTAAAATTGCGCCCGAGAAGAACGAAAATCTCCGCAAAATTACGAAAACTTATTTTGGAAGCATTAGAAAAAGAGCTCATAAAGATTCGGTAGTTTTAGAGAACGGATGGATTGCATAAGAAAAGCTAAGATGGATTCAGGGAAGGAATAGAGGGGTTGTGTTGACTCAAGAGAGAAAAGAATCGCGATAAGGGACTTTATGGTTGTCTTAGATGCAGTGGATGTTGGGCGGGGTAAAGTGCGCTCCGTAACGCGGCAACGCCTTCAGTTGTTCAACGGTATTACGGCAGACATTATCCTCTTCTTCCCCCTTTTCCTTGCTTCTTCTCTCGCTTTTTTATCGGATTTATAATTCCGACCACGCCCACCCGGAGAGATAGCAGAGGAAGAAGAACTTTCCGTGATTCTTTCTTTTTTCGACGGATGCGTGTAACGCTGTGCTTTTATTTTCCTCCGGTAGATCCCTCCAGTGGCGCCTCCGCGATTTGGAGCTCTTTAATTTTTTGATGGCTGCAAATTGACCTTTTTGCTTGAGGAGCAAATATGCGAGGGAGACTGATTTAGGATTTTGGGGACTTGGCTCAGGGTTTCTAAGATAATCCCTCGGTATCTTCTCTTGATGTTTGAAAGTGGTTATTCTTAGGATACACCCTTTGGGGCATTAAAGCTTCAAATGATGATTACGAATTTTAAGTTAGCATAAAAATGTGTGCGACTGGGATGCTGTAATGGCTTTGCATAAAGCGAAAAATCGTGGCTAGACCGGGACTAGAACCCAAGGCTCCCATATTCCGGGCAGGATTTCTAACCGCTGAACTACCAAGCCACGTCCTTATCACTTTTGTAAACGGTAGATTTTATTAGCTCATAATAAATATATCATTTTAATAAACATATCATTTTAAAAGCTCATAAAGGCTACCGGGAAAGGAAAGTGGGAACCTGGGTTCGAGTCCCAGTCAAGTCACTATTTTACTTCATGTAAAACTATTATAGCATTATACATTGTTTTCGTTCATCAGATAATTCAAGTAGAGCCAAGTGTTCTTACTCTTAGATTTAAAAGATTTTAACTTTTAATTTTCAATATTAAAATTTTAATTTTTGCTTTTTAACTGTATAATCTGTTGGAATGGATGAAGACCTTCCAATTTATATGTTACCTTAATCTTATGGACTAGAAAAAATCTGACGGGACGGGGATTCCGGGTCTTTCGATTGCAGGTTCATTGCCACTCTAGCCACGGACATATTTAATAGATAACTGAGTGATTAGAGCAACCAACCAGCAATTTAGAAGACCCGACCTCAAGTCCCGGATCTTTCAGACTGTTATCATGTCTGTTTCTCCTTGAAATCTTTACTAGAAGTACACTTTTTGTATTAAGTCGCCGTAACTATTTTTCTTGCTTATATTTAAATTTTAATACTTAGCCCGAAATATCCTAATTTCATGTTTAATCTAATGTAATTCTTTTTCTCTTTGCAGGTAAGTTGATTCGGCATCTACATTAGCCATTCTCTGTATAGTTAAGTATTGTACGGCAGTCCCTCACCTTAGATTCTCATTGGTAAGTTCCATTTCCTTTTACTTCATCCAAACATTCACAAACAGTACGAGCACAATATACATAACATCACAATTACGTCTAAAAAGTAGCAAAGTGTTAGTCAAGGACCAGCGTTATTCATGAATATCAGAAAGGTTATTCTCACGACATGTCTCGTGATCTATTTTAGCCCTGAATTTATTTCATTATAGACCCAAAGTCTTTCTGGCCATTTTAACCAAGGCCAGCGTGCAGCGCATTTATCAAAGTTCTGTCCTGGTCAACGAATACGGGAAATATTCATGACACCGGTGTTTCCGCTTGCTATAATCGGAAGCTTCCGAGTGGAATTAAAGGAGGCTCCAAGGGCTGGTGATTGATGATGGCTTGCGGACGAAAATCGAAAAGGTACAAGGGATTCATAAAATCAGCTGTCCCTACAATAAATTGGGTATCGATAGAATAGGGAGAAAGGATTGTCCTCTCATCCAACATGCAAGATTAGGTCCCAGGCTTCTGGCTTTGCGTCGTGAAAGATTTTGGTACAATGATTTGTACATTTTTGCGAGTAGATCAATAAATTCATTGCTCCTCGTGTAGGGTATTTATGCAAGGATTTTTCATTGTTTTGCATATGCGAAATAGGAAATTGATTATTATGGGAATTGATGATTGTGCACGATGATTTTGAAGTCACGATATATTCGGTCTAGAAAGGGAAAAATAAATTCCGGATTTTAATATGTAATATTTAAGGTAATATGTATTATTTAAGTGAGGGCAATAAATATTATATAACTAAGTAAGGGCAATAAATATTTTATAAACATTAAAATTTCAGAAATTTTCTAGACTTGAAATTTTATTTGTGGTACATCGATTTTACAACTAAAGAGAAGATTTTTATTACGTAGGCGAATTTCCATCACCACGGATAGATGTTATGTCTAAATTTATCTGGGTTTTTACTATTTTTTCGTTCGCAAAAGTTAAATTTGGAGAGGAGAGTGTTGTAACATTAATCCCAGAGTTTGAGAAAGAAAGAGCTTTCGCAGAATTCAGGCTAACGTTTGACCCAACAAGTTTTTATTCGCCTCGGAAATTTCGCAAGGATTTCTCGAAAAGGATTTGGGAAATCCTTTAGAATGTGAGGTGGGCATGTGAACAAA
The DNA here is from genome assembly GCA_036926295.1 of Pachydiplax longipennis. Lineage (NCBI taxonomy): Eukaryota > Metazoa > Arthropoda > Insecta > Odonata > Libellulidae > Pachydiplax > Pachydiplax longipennis. The sequence goes on along the minus strand of JAVFKF010000009.1, from coordinate 35,273,550 downwards.
ATGGATCGAAAGTAATGAGGGGTCCATTTTGGGCTAAGCGCTGTCAAGGCTGAACTCAACTCGACCTTTCTTTTATAGTTACTAACGTATGTTTTTATTTTATGCATTAAAACCAACTGAACCAAGATATTTTCGTTGGAAAAAGGACAGTAATAAATACAAGAGTCAAATGAAATTATTGTTACGTATTCGGTGTGGAGATCAATCATTAATAAGCATTTCCTATTTCTCTAACTTACTGTTCACCTTACCAGTAAAACGCAGCCAAGAAATATGTACCATTACAGGCCACAAGTTTGTATTTTCTTCCTACTTGTTAAAGCCCAATATGTAGTATTGAATGTGCTGTAGCGACAGTAAGGAAAGCAAATCTAAATGTAAACTTACTGCCTTAAATACCATCCATACTTAGGAAATGTTTAAGATCACTCATGTTGAAGGCGGATATGAGAAATCAGGGATTCTCCAATCACCGAATGCCGGCAACCCACGGGCGCAATTCCTCAGAAAATGATTATCGCCAGGTACGGATACCAATTTTCAGAAGCTGAGCTTTGTAAGGAATCGTTTTCTGAGAAATTGCGTCCTTCGATTGCCGGCATTCGGCGATTGGAGAATTCCTGTTTTCTCTAATTCATTGACCACCAAGTTCAATTTCTTTTCTTTCATTCCTAAAGGCGGATAATTACTCCGCGGGGTATTTCATACGTAAGATTGGGTATTAGTTAACTGATGGTTGAATTCATTGTCATTTAAAGTTGTCTCCCACTGGAAAAATCTGGGACCTTTTTCTCCAAAGATTGATGCTTTCCCCAGTCGGATATCCGGGAGTCTTCTACTATACATAGAAGCGAGTTGATTCCTCAATATAGATCTTGTCAGCTTTCACTTGTCTTGCTAAAACGGGGATTAGGGGCTGCTAAAGTCAATTTCAGGATCGAGAGTAAATTTAGCGAGACTATTATAAATGAGTCGAAGCGATCTTATCTCAGGGTTCTACGAACCTCTTTCGCTATAAAGAGCCCAGATTATCTTCGACTCGTGTAGTTCTAAAATCTCCCATCGTTTCATAATTTCAAAGGAATAATTTTTCTCCCTTTTTGTGGAAGTTATCGAAATTTCCATGAATACTCTAGCGGAGAATTCCCCTTAATGTTAGAAAAAGCATCCATCGCTTTTTTTCCGATTCGTTCAAATTATAAATTTATTCGGCGTTCCTTATTTAGTTTTGAAATTAATCATTATATTCGAAGCAGAATTTTTATCTAAAGTATATTATAAATTGAAATTCAAATACTAAAATATATACCGAAACTTGTAGCCTATTATTTGATCCTACAAAATTTATTGCTCAGGCGAAAAGAGTTTGTATCCGTCAAAAACTAAAAATTGTGTTTGAACACGTTTATACAAGCTTGCGAATTGAAGGACTGGCACAATCAAGAGAGATTAAAATTAAGTCAATATAAAATTTCAATATTTTATCGTATTTAATCTGTTTCACTCCTTAATTTAGGTGCTAGCGGATTAATATAATAATAATAACAAAAACAACAATAATAATTTTATTATGCTCAGGGATGAGCAACACAAAATAAAGCAAGAGTATTGAAATGTATGGAAATACAAAAATACAACTAGGAGAACAAAAGAATACTCTGCAGAAATACAAAAAATGTGGAAACACAAGAAATTGCTCAGAAAAATTAAACACCGATTTATACAAACGACTACGATTTATTACACAATTAATGAATGGTATTTAGTTGAAAAAAATTAAATGAGCATAGTTTCATAAAGAAAAACACAATATAGATAAACAGAGAATGTAGAACCTAAGGCAGCAGATGGGAAACAACTTATAGGAAATATTACTATATTTCCGTAGGTAATACCGCCAAGAAGTATGATACATTTCACTTTCAATTTTTCTCGAGAAACTTTACTTTGACAAAGTTTCTTTCTCACAAAGTCTAGCGCATATAAGTCAAGAGGCACTGATTCTCGCATGACGTCGCTTGCGTCCTTCGCAAAAGCAGAGAAAGGAAGTTCCTAATTTCTCCGCTCAACTCGCATTGTATCCATATTGTTACCTTTTCCGCAGGTCAAGGCTGCACCATTCCTCCCGAGGAAGGGCGGGATTTGGCCGACGAAACCTCCATATTTTTTGATAATAAAAAATGTCTTTTCATTTCCGAAACTGGCACCCTGCCACTCCCTCGGAAAGAGCTCGCAGCCCTATTTTATAAATATCAACCTTATTATAGCGAATATAAAAGAACTCTTGAGCGTATAGCCCAAGAATAGGGTTTTAATCCGAATTCCCTTTCGAAAGCGGAAAATTTGGCATCCGTCGGAATTTTCATCTACCCAAGACGTCGACATTTAAGTTCTCGTTTTGCGTTTGAGTGTGTGTATCCTAAATATATTCTCTAAAGTCGAGCGACGAAAATAAATCTTCCATATTTATGCATTATTCTCGCGACGGAGGCTCGTCAGCGAATGTGTCGACTTACTCTGACTCGAGTGGACCTCAGTGCTCGGTTTAAAAGAACCCATCTTACAAAGGCACAATAAAAGTGATAAAAATAAGACTGCATTATTCAGGAAGGATTGAAACTAATGAGTCTCTTCTCACATCTAACTCGTCGTCATATGAAATTTTTGAGAAAGAGACAGTATCAAAACGAAGCACTGAAGTAAATTATTTGGTGAGTTTAAAACTTAAGTTAGCAAATAGGAATACATACACCACAGCAGAGAATCACATGAAAGAGAGGGGGTTTGGTTATCCTACAAATAGTTTACTATATTTCAAGAAAAAGGCAGGTAAAAAAACAATGCAGGTAAACTTTACTTAGCTAATGCTAATAGGAATACGTTTGTATAGAAAAAACAGAAAAACAGTTCATGATAAACAGCGAGCTTGGAAATAAGAAAACAGTATAGAATTTAACCGATACAAGAATACAGATAAAAATAAATTAAATGTAAATTGCAAGAAGTGAGTGGTATAATAAGATTAAGTATGACATGGCCGTAAGCAGGATGTAATATTCTTCTCTTTTACGATTCCTTTAACCTATATCTGTCATCTATGATTGTGGACTAAATAAATCCAATTATATCTTGTCGGCAGCAATATTTATGCTGCTTCATTTCAAGCGTCCATGAACATATTAATTACATCACGAGGATCTTATCTTGAATATGTGTATAATCTGTAGGAAATGAGGACCTTCCATAGCCTGGTGATTTATTTACCCGAGGAAAATCTAACTTTCGAGTCGTTCAAGACTGAGTAATTTAATTACCACCATTTCCTGTGGAAATAATTCATTAAGATTTCAGAATAATTTGTCACATCCGAGGGCGCCGTTCATTATTATGATAAAAGCCTACAAACTTAAGAATAAAGCTTCTGTCTTAAATCCTGTTTTTCTTCGAACTTTGGTTAATTATCCTGAAGCTCATGACTTACTAGGTTCTTGGGATTATCACTGTAAATATCTACAAAAATCAATATAGATTTACAACACGGACTTCAGTCTTGGAGATTTAAATTTGGAAGGTTTTATGAATCTCTATAATTTCTTTACTGTGTATCTTCTATATTAAATTAAGCAGAAATCCTGTGGATATGTTTGTCTTAGATTGGAGACTATTTGCCCCGCCTTTATCAAACTTTGCTAACGTATCTTCTGAAACCAAGAAGAACGTATTGCTGCATTTTTATTCGTCCATCGAACTTCGATGGACGGATTCGGATTCAAATCGAGATTGCGTTGATAGATTTTCACAAAGAATGCATGTTAACTTCATTTGTATCTGTTGCAGGCTTTATTCATTTTACAATATTCAATCAGAAAGAATATTTAAAAAAACAAGTACCACAAAAGAAGTTTTTAAAGCAAGTGTTACAAGATCGAGATGAGTATCAAAATAATTGTACACTGTATTGTGGGAGCCGCTTCTCGGTGTGTGGCAGAGGTTGTGTATACCACTCTACTTCTTTAATCGTTTACTGTCATACTTAGGCTATCTATTGTTTTCATGAGCTTCAAATCGCTAACAGTATGAAGAAATTTTCATGTGGAAACTACGAAGTCTTACTTATTCTTTCATTATAACTTTCCACCAAGTCAAGCAATAGCACATTGATGATAACAGTATGAAACTTGTCAAATTCTGCTTCCAGTTAGAATCAACGGATATTTTTTCTAATGTATATCATAATATACTACTGCGGTTATTCTTACTTCTGTTTACCTCGTGGAGAACGAACAGGCACTTTAGCTTATTTAGTATGAATTGATGCTATAGTATCGGAGAAAATTTCAGTTCTCTCAGTAAGATGTGCAAAAACTCAAAAGGTTCAACGAATGCCGAGAAACAAAGTGACATATTATATCGTGTCCATGATGAGGAATACTTCGAAAGCAGTTAGAGCGTTAACTTGGCGAATTTACCTTGAGCATTGGAAAATAAACTGAACGGTTCGTACGTTCTCTCCCGTTATGGATTTATTCATCGAAATCAGCGCTGATTAGTTGATTATATCGTCACCCCGACGCCGAAACCGCTGAAGTGCAAATTCGACAAATTAGATTCCCTTGTTCGAATTTCCTCCGGTTTCACTTCCCAGAAGATAATTGAAATACACTAACTTTCTGACTGAGAGCAGACGCGGGACTCGGATTGGTGCTTCAGCAAAGTGAAATTGACGGAAAATCAGCCCCAAGACTTTAGTTCGGAAACATTTTCCGAATTCGCGCTTCCGTGGTTTGGCGTGGGAAAGGCGATATTAGCGTTAGAGTGAAGTTGATTTCTCATCCTTCCTTAGCGCCTCCACATTCCGCAGACTTTTCTTCGGCTTGCATAGTCGCGAATGGAAATTCAAGTTATTCTAAGTTACGGTTAGCCGATGCTCCAAGAATTTGGAAGTTGTAAGTTTGGTTGCAGTTTCTTTGGAATTTATTTTCCGTTCTTTCATTTGCTACATAGGTCGATAGTCTAAGAATCGTCTAAGATCATGAAGCTTATTTTGAAAGGTGATGTTGTAATTAAATCAGGCACTTACTCATCCTCAATATAAAATCTTGAAATGGGGAATAGAGCGGCAGTACATGGAAAATAAATTGATTAGTTAAAATAAATAAATTTTGAAACACTGCGGAAATTGCGTTAGGAATGAGTAAAGATGTATATTGAGAATAAAGATGCTAATTATTTTATGTTAAAATAATACATCTCCGTAGATTCTCAGAAGTATAATAATGTTCAAAGCCTCATCTCAATTTATTTTAAGTAATATCTCATTCAGAAATATATTTCAATTTGAATCATAAGTGTATACGAAGTAGCATTGATAAAATTCTCATAATATCCAAAAGATTTGTATGATCTTTTGCGGCCATCAACGATTACAATTACGTTTGCAAACTGAAGAAACTAAGACATTATATGAGCTTCATGTCACAGAGGTATAGTTTTTAAATTTGATTCATGGAGATTTGTATTTGGAGATTTCTATATGGGATGTATATATGGAGAAAGACACGCGCACATTTGTATAGACAACTGAATTACTTGTATCGGTATACTTACTGATTTGAATTTTCGAAAGAATAGACGTACGCCTGAGGAATTACCTTTTTTAAGCATACCGTTCCTCAAAGGGAAAAACCGTCTCCCGAAATTTCACCGCTAACCAGCGGGTGTAACCCATCCTCCCGCGGAATTCCGCAAATTCGCCCCAAAATCCCGATCCTGACGTCCCTCAGTCACGAAAAAGGGAAGCTGCATCTCAGAATAAAACTAATAGCGGCATTTCCCGAGGGATCTCCTCTCCGACGCTTCAAAGTACGATGACCTTTCCGATAGCCATAACTCTCCCCCAAGGAAAAAGAAGCTCTCGAAGCTCCGCTCTTTTTTTTCAGATTTTCACGGAAAGCGTAACCCTCTCCTGTTTTTGCGAACCATAAAAATCTTCGGTGCTCCACAGGATAGCTCAAGCGTGATAAACCTGCTTTCTCCTAAGTACCGCTGACTCATGGGTGCGATCTAAACCAGCGCCGTCGCATCCTGTTACCCACTCTTCCATTTGCATCCATCTTTCGCCTTTTAAAAGCGCCTCATTCTCTCAGATCTTCCATCCCTCTCGAGAAACGCTTGGTTGGTCAGCAAGGTCGTGACCCTTTGGAAGGTCCCATCCTCGAGCGCACTCAACGGTTGAGTATGCTAAGGCGTCGCGAATTCGACTCGTCGCCCTTTATGCGCCTTCGAGAAATTAGCAGCGCTCCGTTGACGCGCCATCGGGGCGGATTTTGAGCGAATATCAATGCGCGCTCTTTAAAGGGTGGAATGAAGACGTCGTCTATGATCAGCCGGGATAAGGCGTGATTAAATGAAGCGCGGTGTGTTTGAATTATTGTATTAGTGTCTAAGTCGTTCTATGAAGAATGATGGATACGCGTCGTTCTGTAAGGAGGCGAACGGAAAATATTATGGTTGTTCTGAAGTGATGAAATGACGATGAGGATGACGCGGTGGAAGTCTTTCATTTTTCTCAGAGAAATAAAAAATCACTTTGAGGAGGATAAAGAATGCAACTCTCTCTGTGGAAAAAGTGAGTTTTTATTTTTCTGTGATGATGAAAATGAATGAAGTTATAAAACGTAGCAACTATAATTCTCAATTAATCGGAAGTATGATGTATTTAAGCAAAATATGAATGAGATGTATCAGGATTCTAAAGATTATCAGTTGAAGTAGCCGTTACTTGGTAGAACTCCATTACAGGAAATATTGCAATAAAGTCTTCTCAAAGAAGTGAAACATGTAGCACACATAATTAAAATATTACAGTACAGTGCTTGACGATGACTCTTTGAAACGAAACATGTAGCACATATGATTAAAACATTTTTCTGGACTTTACCAAGTTATTGCATTATTTCTTCTAAAGATTATTTTTTCTATTATTTCTCTTTAATAATTATACAAGTCGAAGGTTAAAGTTATAAACAAAAGAGGGAAAATATGATAACATACAGGTATCCCAAATCCGAATGACTAGGGCCAAGGTTGTGTGGAATTTTGTGTTTTTCCGGATTTCGGAATACATGACTCGGTGGCGTCGAAGGAAAGAGAAAATTCAGACAAAGATAAGATTCCTCTTTCTTGATGTAAGACATGAATAGAAATGCATAGCATTTAGAATGCAATGTGTATTCATTTATCAGATTGAGGAAGAGCGAAATGGCTGGTGGTTGAAGAATCAATTCTATGAGCATGAGGAAGATGATAGGAAATTTTCAGCTTTGTTTTGAATACATACTATTATTTGGAATCACATTTCCTCACATAATCACATACTCATAACGTAACTGAATTGAAATGAAGTATGAAGGTGAGTTTTAAAGTCGGCTTTGAATGGGACTTATATTCAGATAATTATTTTTCTAGCGAATACTCTCACCAGTTAATCTATCATGACAGCAATCTTAATAGTTTATACAACTTAATAGTAGAGTCATTGAATAACATATAAAGATATAAATCAAATGTTCTAGGGTAATAAATAGGAGTTCGATAATTATACAGGTGTATTAAATAACAACAGCGCATTATTAAATTTGTAATTAATTATTTTCAAAAGATTTACGGTCGACAGAGCTTCATGCTGATTTATTCATGTTTTGATTTCTATTCATTACAACGAATTCCGAGCACAAAGGATAGATACACAATAAGGTCATCTCACTTATAGAATGTGTTCTGTTATCTGCAAGACGAATACGACATCTCGAGAGACGAGAAGTCGTGAAATGGACTGCGTTTAATTCGATAAATATATCTTTTTATCATTACATTAATCTCATATATTATAAATCAAAGAGATAACTACATATCTCAGAGACAGAAAGGCATGTTAAAAGGGAGGCCAACATTTTCATCTGGTGAAAAGTATTAACTGCAAATTCTAAAAGGGTTGAAACGTGAAATATTTTATCTTTCTCGTCGCTTGAAATATTGCTAGAACGGAGAACTTCAGTCCATCTCGTGCGCAGATTTGTGTGAGTTATTGCGTCTTTAAATCGCTGTGCGAGTTCTCCTCATGGCCTTTGCCTTCTCCCGCCATCATAAACCAATTTGCTTAAAAGCATCACTAGCATCGATCCGTTTTTCATAAGCGCTAATGAAAATGCTTTAATAATTAATTATTTTCTTTTAGTGCAAATGGGAGTTTGGCGCAAACAGGGGAAGATGAGCGGGAAGTTAAAGTATGATGCATGTTGACCTAGAAAACAACAAGATATTGAGTGATTAATAAGTCAGCTCGAGAGCATTTATTCGTATGCAGTAGATTTGGCAAGAAATTAATTTAGGTTCTATGCAATCCTTTTACGCGAATGCAAATTTTTTTAGTTCTTTCTTCTCGCTCTATTTTTTCGTTTTCCATTTCATGAGATTCTCCTGTAAATTATTAATAATCTGCCAAAGGAATTAAAAGGGAGCTAGGAATTTGCTGGCTGAGGCACCTAGAAAGGAAAATTAAGACAGCAGCTTGAGTCTAACTAAAGATTTCCATAATATGAATTGTAGAATATTTTAATAACATTATAATAAAACGTATTTTAATTATATATTCATTGAGGATAAGATTTTACGACTTGTATAATTTGGTGGTGAGTTCTGGAGGTGATTTTCTGCTTACATTCGAATACGAGTCCTTTAAGCGTATGGTTGACTAATGGATACTTCGAAATTATAAAACACCATATTTGTTTCTAAATGTAATATTTTTATCGATTTTTTAAACTTTTTTGCAAATCAATCTCTGATATTAACATTGAGTTTGTAATATTTCTCTAAATCATATTTCTCGATCCACTTTCTCAAGTAGTAGACTCCAATTTGGTTCTTTTCTCTCGTTGTTTAATATATTAGCGAAGAGAACAGTGCACAGTTACTTTATAGAAAATCTGATTAAATACAGCACCACAACAAGTAAAGGGAATAATTTAAACTAACAACACAAATCTAATATTTTCCACCGTATTGTGGAAAATGCTCGAAGTTCAGTGGAATAGTATACTAGATTTGTTTTCTTTGTTTATGAAGGTATTCCACAATGTTCGGTGATTTTTACACTGAGTAACATTTTGCTATTTATCGTCATCGAGTAACTGCTACTGGATTTATGTGTAAGCCTTGTGGCAAACCTTGAAATTTTATCTCGATTTGTGTCGCATATTCTACTTTCAGGACAGAGATATTTTAATAAAGTACTTTATCCCCTTGTGAGATAGTATTGATTGTATCTTTCGTTGAAGACTTGTCTGTTATTTTCATCTACAGCTTGATATTGCTCTCTTGATTCATTAGAAGTATTCTACGTGAAAGTTATGATTTTTCATCGAGTAAAATATTTTTTCCTTTTAGTAAGTTTTCTCTCTACCGTCTATGAATTCAGTCTCTCTTTACGTCGATGTTCTTAAATTAGCTTCAGCCGTAACGAACTTTTCACACAAATGATAATGTCTCGTCGATTTCGAGACGCCAGTGCCCTTGCTCATTCTCTGTGACGTAATATCTTCTGCGTCGCGGAAAAATATTCTCGAAGGGCGAACAATGGCAGTGCGACGGAGGAAGTGGTGCAAGATGACGGAACGGATGACAAAGGAAAGTGACGAAGGAACCGAGCGATGTTACAACGAAATTAATCAAAAGTAACCATCGTCCCGACCTTCTATAAATTCTTGTCTTTCAACGGAGACATAAGCAAATTCATCCAGCAGTTCCCGTCTCGACCTAGAGTGACCTACTTGTAAATGTGATAGTGTTTTATCAGAGTTTACTTCGTTCAGGGACTCGATAAAGACTTGTAAATGGTACTGAGATCCCATAAACGGTTTAACTAATTTTGTGGTAAAGATTAACAGGTTATATTTAAATCTAAGGTGAAGATAAATTCATTTTATGTAACCCCGATTTCAGGCGAGATATTCTATCATTACTATATATTACGTAATTATACTTTTCTTTAAAAATACATGAACATTTACGCTCGTATATAACCTTTTAAATTCGATTAACGTTGTACTTTATATGAATAAAGCTGCTCTCCAACCAAGTCATTATTTACGCTCCAGAATAAAACTAAGAAATAGCATAATGTAAAAATTACTTATTAAATTGGCAATGAAAACGATGATTGTATTACATGCAAGAAATGCTATTTTAAACGTGTTTTTTCTGTGTCATGTTATGGTTAACCATTTTGTCGTTTTAATCACTATTTTCAGTAGTTTTCCTCAGATTTCTTCCCGGTGCGGATATGTTTTTTAGACTTCACTCAGGCATTTGATATCCACCAACTAAGTTTATCTCATTCTATTTCGATTGAAAACAATTTATATTGTAGTTATACAATAATATCTATTTTACATTGACATGGTTTAGATGAAAGAAGAATAATTTTAGTCCCGATTCCGCCCTCATAAGGACGCTCGTACTTATAATTTATTTTATTTATTTATTGTTGACAAGACTACAAGTAGGCACCTGGCTAGGTGGTAGTCATTATTTGGGGGGAGGGAAATACATAAAATAAATGCCCTGCCTGGTATTCACCCTAGTCGAGAGGAAAACCCCCCAAAACCTCCCGAAGGCAGAGCGTCACAATATAATACCAATCGATACAACACAATAAAAAGAAAATTAAAATTAAAAATTTTAAAAAACAACGATAGAGAAAAACAATATCTTGATAAGTTATTAAAATTATTACATAAAGAAAAATTTCATTCATTTTAAAACGTTACATCTTTTATGTATTACCTAGTTACAATAATTTACATATTTTAATAATTATTCAGAAAACATTAAGATATCTCGATAGATTTCGAGTTTTACAGATCGTTAAAGGAGTTGGCAAACTTCATTTGCACATTCAAAGCACGCCTAAGACCTGGGACTCGTCGTTGCAAATCGAGAGTAGCATAAGAATGGGCGAATGGGAAATAGTAGTAGTAAACATCTCAATTCGTAGGGGAATGTAGTGTGCAATGGAGAGAATTCAGCCGGAGAAAGGAATTCGCGTCGGAAGTGATGTGCGAGAGGCGTAATTAAGCTCGGGATGCGTTGTAATGCATCTCAGTGCCACTTTTCGGAATCCGTGCAAGAAACTCGGATAGAAGGGCTCGCATTCCCTCTCCATGACGTCTGCTTCATTCTACTTGTTTCGAAATTCAAGCAGTTTGGATTAATTTCACGGATTATGGCATCTTAGGATATGGAGGAAAAGTTTCCTATTCTTCACGGCAGAATAATTCCGTTTCTTATGCTTAGAAAAGGCGAACTCAATTAACGCAGGATCTGGTTTTCTCGTCAGTTTTAATTCAACTACTTTTGCCGTAGCTTCAACGTTAACTTCAGTGTTACTTGTACAGTTTGGTAGAGAATAAGTAATAACTTTTTTCACACATACTTTTTTAAATATTGGCAGAGATTAGAATATTCAATGTTTCTTGGTGATGAATTGTTTCTATAAGGTTTATTTATCAAGAAAAATTACTTTATAACTATCGTAAGAATCAAAAAATTCCAGTGAATGGGATTTAGAGCTGCCATAAAAAACGTCTAATTTGAGTAATTATGATGAAATAGTTTAAGGGATTCTGATTTTACGATGATGAAAGAACATGAACTTTGCGATGAACTTTATCAAAATAGTTAAGTATGATAAAATATTTCTCTACATGATACACATAATTTCATTTTTATTTGTTTAATGCCGGGTTAGGTACAATATTTTCCCCTTAAATCGAGGTTAAAAGAGGCAATTTTTCATGCAGAAATTTTGGCTGATTTTTTTAATATATGAAACAAGCAACTTTTCGGGCAAAAGATGGACTTTTTTAATCATGAATGAATTTGAGCGTTGAAAGAATTTCTTTCTTTAAAACGTTTCTATGCCATTTGTAACTTAATTTACGTCACCTCGCTATCGCCGAAAGAAGTCCGCTCTCAAATACACTCTTATCTCGAGTGTGTTTCCCGACTTTTTATGCGCAATTTGTGGTAACAAAGGGAAGGAGTTGATGTAGCACACAATATCCGTCCCAACATCTTTTTCAGTCAATTTTCCCTTCGGATTTTCCCGCACTTAATCCGATACCTAAGCCCGGAATCCTCCGTGAAAATAATCTCATGAATGCCGCTTTTCAAAAGGATTTTCATTCAGACATTCTTATTAAAGGAGGAAAAGCTGCCATTTTTATTATCCCCGCAGTTGATCTCGGCATTCAGAGCCCGACTCTGCTTTGCAAGAAAAGGAACCGTTTCAGGGATCGGTGGCCATAAAATTAGAAAAGATCAAGCATCTCAAGAACGGCGTCGAGATACGTGTCTGACGTCGAAGCGGTCGGATTCATAAACGGCTCAATCCGAAATCTTCGCCTTTAAAAAAAAAAGAAAGAAAGTAAGGTGGAGAAAAAGACAACTCCGGCGGCATTACGGATTTCATCACTTTTTTTTCCCTGCATTTCCTCTCGAGGATTGCGGGTTGAGCTGTTTGACAAGACCCACGAGGCTCAAGGAATGCGTTTACATTCCACTTGACTTAGTAAATGAGATCGGTGGAAAGGAATAAAATTTCGACCGTCGAATCACTTTACCCGTCAGGACCCCTACTCGGGGAGAACGAGAGGGAATTCCAGAAATAGACTTTTCTTTGCCCAGACCTTAATTTTCCTTCTCCGGAGATTATTTTGCCGGGACCGCTCGCTTCTCAAACAGGCTGGAGATGTTTAACACTCGGTGGCACGGACCTCAGGTCTCCCGAGAAATACATTTCGAAAATCATCTTTCAAATTTTGTTCCGAGTGAAAAGTATGTCTATAGGATTATGCTTGAATTGAAAGAAAAACATTCTTCATTTAAGTAATAGCGAAAATGGAAATGTATAGCATTGGTCTTTAGAGACCCAATTTATTGGAAATTTATTTTTAATATTGTCGCTAGATACACCCTAAAAAGTTGATCAAGTGCTCTTTAACTGACTAAATATGTCGCTAAAATGAATTTAAATCTATATTTGCTTGAATTTACTTTCAAAAATACTATATCAGTTAAAATATTCAATGAATTAAACAGATAATAGCACATTGAAGACTTTTTTGAGTAAACGTAATACAAATTTGATTTATATTTATGTCAACAGGTTATGCTATGATAGTTTTTTATGCATAACTGCACATGCTAGATAAAATGCAAGATGTTGTTAAAATATAGTATAAAACTGGACTGTTTTGCACTTATAGCACTCATTATCTGTAAGGAAAGGGCACTACCTCACTTCTCAGTTTGCATACGGTTCGTTGCCTCATCTAGAGCAAGTTGAAGTAACACTTGTTCCGTTAACCTTGTACTGAAGTAAAATGTCAGTTGTGAACCAGTAAAGGTAACGAAATAATCGGTTCCGGTTGAAGTATTTCAGTTTTTTCAATTCGTGTTCCCTTTTCACTCCTCCAAAACCTATCTTTTCGGCTTCAATTCTCGGTTCAGATCTGGTTTTATGCCATCATCCCCATCTCCTAAGACTTTTGTAGCTTTTTCTAGCTAATAATGAGTGATGAAGCTTAAACCAGCCTTCGACCCAGAGACAAATATACTTACAGGAGAGTAAAAAAAAGATACCTCGGTGAGAAGTCAAGGGTAGGAATGTGGGGATTCGATCCCTGCGCAGGGTTTCACGACCTCGGCAATCCTTTTCGCGGAATAAAGAGTTTTTTTCCAGGGGTGTCTCTCTCGAGGAAGGAAGGACGCATCTCCAAGGAAATGGGAACCCCTATTGTACGTCACGAGGACATTGTGTACGTTTCACTCCGGCAGAGTGTAACTCCCGCGGCCGCCGATGTTCCGAGCCTCATTGGTAGATGGCGGTGAAGAAGGATTTTTTTGCTCGGAAGATAAAAGTATTACGACGGATTTCGCCGGCGGTGGTAATATCTCGCGTGCGGTGATGCATCTCACGTTGATGAGATTTAGAGTTTCGGTCCCGAAAACAACGGAATTTCGCGGATAATGTTCTTTTTTGCGTCGGCGGAGGAGTGAAATTGGGGCAAAAAAATTGGAGAGGCTTAGGGATTCCAAGGGGCGACTGAATGTTGGCCACATTAAATTTTAATGCGTCGTTAAATATGAAAATTTCCTGGAGACGTTGCCCCGGAATAAATATACGTGAAAAAATTGGGAGTGATGAAATCCTTAAGCGAGCGCCGAAAAGCAAAAATTTGCGCACGAAGAGCTCCGCCGAAGACGCGAATTATTAATTTTTGGTACTTACAAGAGTGGAAATTTAACATTTTTTAAGGAAATGAAGGGAAGCGTGGTAATCTGTTTTAAGAAGAAAAGCTCGAGGAAATGTTCACTATGCATATCGAATCATCTTAAAAAGTGCGAGATGGATTCTTACGGGAATCATCTTGAAGATCACCGAAAAGTAGCTTTTACCGAGCGTATCTAAGGCTGTGTAAACTGCAAGAAAATTCCCGTCTTTTAAAACCAGAAGGCTAATGCGTATAATCTGATCACTTATGATTAAATGCACCAGAGGATTTGCATTGATTCGCTTCGTATAGAGTTCATACCAGCGACTAATTACCATGACTAAGATTTAATATATATGGCATCGATAGTATTTGCACTTTGGGCTTCCAGATAGTCAAGTGCGAAAAACGTTCGGCTTCAGCGAAAACGGTCCCTGGTTCGATTCCCGGAGGAGACTCACTTCTGAAATTACCTCAGCTGTCAAAGTATTTTTGATGTAACAACTGTTACAACTGTAACATACTGTATTGGTCTTAATACGTAGTATGGTTACACGAAATAATATAATAATCATTGACTTAAACTGATAAATTGGGCTTAAAGATTTCTATTTCACCTTCTCTAAATTTAGATTTGTCTTCTATTAAACAGGTTTATACAAAAATCCTCCAAATATGACGTATTTTTAATAATTCAATAGTTTTATTTTTAGTGCTCTGATTAATCAAAATGAATAGCACAGATTTTAACTTTAACTGCTTGGTTCTTCATTATTCTATACATGGAATATATGAATCAAAGATGTTAAGTGAACATATAAACATGTCTTATTTGAGGAAACGGAAGACATAAAGATATAAAATTACCATGTTTTGTGGCATATAAGACGCACTGGTATATTAGACCTACCCTCTTGTCAATAGGGAAAGCCCAAAAAAATATTAATCACACTGTTTAAACTTAAGTTACAGTCCTTTTTTAATTTTCAAATTTAAGTTTTCAGCCTAATTTTCTTTATGCCTTATACTCTGATCTATCAAGATCTTTTGATATCTCAATCTTACCTCTTTTGATATTGCAGAAACCTGCAAAATGGTAAAGAAGACCTAAACTTCGCATCTAAAACGCGTGGGTCATTTGCGAGCCATTATCTTGAAAAAAAATTTGCATATTGTATGTCGTCAAATAGGGTTTTTAACATCAATTCTTCGTGAAAGTTTTGTTTTTGAGTCAGTTTATTTTCCCTACTTTTTTAAACTGTTACCTATATGAATAGAAACTACAATCCTCAAACGGTTGCTTCGGGTGTGAATGATGGTATTTATAACCTCACTTTGCCGAATTTTCAGGTCGAAAACAACTGAAAATGCTAATTTAGCTACAAGGGATATTCCCATAACGAAGTTGATCTGGCCAAAGCAGCACTTGACTCTTGTCCAAGATAATTGTTTTTCTTTTCGGATAGTGGTGTTGTAAATGGGGGCTCACAGATATATCTCTCGCGATATTTGGCACGGCGTCGAAGTTTTTATTCATCTCGTAAAAGCATTAGCCGACATGCGTGGGCATAAATATTATTCATAGCGAGCAATAAAATTAGGAGCGCTGATGTTTCAGATCCCTTCATTTGAATGCATTCCTTCGAATTAATCTACATGTAATTTGCGTCGAACATGATTATCCCTCATACTGTCGAATGATAAAACGTGCTGGTGCTCTGCACGAAAAGTAGGGGTCTATGAATATGAGCACGGAGTAATTTTTGCAGGGAAAAGAATTGGCAAAAGCGACTTTCCCATTGATCGTTAAAAAGTTCCGCCTATGTTTATGAGCTGCGTCTGTAGCTCAAGTTAGAATGCGGTTACAGACGAGCATACATTTATAATCTGTGTGCACGGCGAAAGGCGTAACCGCAAGAAGAGCTCTTTAATTACTATGTCTGGCAGGTCTCCATTTATGTTTGGCTAGCAATTAAATTTTTTTGAAACGTTTGCACGAAGTGACTTTTCCAAACCATTCGAATTTTCTTGCTGCCCATTGAATGATGGTGTGTGTCGTTTTTATAGGCTGTCTCTGGGCGTCTTCTTTTGAAGTCTTAAAATTGTATTTCGGTAAATAAATTAAAAAACTTTCTATTTCGAGTAGAAACTAGCAACTTGTAGTAATTCTCAGTCAAAAACCAGGCAGTACGGAGTTCATTGCTATGTAGTAATTTTTGATTCGCAGAAACCTCTTGCTGAAGCTTTCATATAAATATCAGCTACTGATGAATATTTTTTTGCCAAAAGTCTTTAAATAGGAATTTAGGTAAAAGATAAGATGTTATCATACTAAGAATTACCTCCCTTCGAAAGCAGACTATAAATTATAAGTAATAAGGCTTACGCAAATACTTAAGGGTCGGCAAGCCGCTGTTAGCAATGAGTATCTTAAGAAATCACATATCTTTAGAATAGTTTCTTTTGTGATTTAACATGTTATGGCTGCTTATTTTAGAAAGTAACGGTATGAAATGAAGATAATGTGGATAGCACTACGAGTCTACCTATTATTTCCCAAAGGTTTCCCCTCGGTATTCATTTTTAATGGCTGATTTGAACTGTGGCTTCAAATCACCGAAAAATGCCGAAAGATGGACTACTGTATCTGCGGATTGAATCCTATAATGTGTTCCAGTATTTCTAGTCAGTTATAATGGATTATATGGGAATGAAATCCTATATATTTTACCAGTGTTGCAAGAATAGCCTCCTTATTCAAGGTCGTTTCGATGCGGTGCTCCTTATTCTGATGATTGAAATCACAGTTTGTAGCTTATATTAGAATATTTAAACTGACTTCAGTAACGGAAATGCAGTACAGCCGTCTTGAGGGCTTAACCACTACACCCACAGCTCTGCATTTTTTTACTTCGACTTTGCCATGTCTAATGTAACTATGAATTATTGTTCGAATGGAATTCAGCGAAGGTTAGTCAAATATCTGCGTCCAATTATTAAATTCACATCCACTAATGATGACTAATGACTTACTTTAGCATAACATCTTCGCTGGTCGAATAAAAAGATTCGGCTGGCCATATAATAATAACAATAATTTCATTAATGGAAACAGGAATCTATCTAATATCTATCGCTAGATAGAAGAATATCTATCGCTACAATCGAAAAAGACATTGATAAAGAATATGAAGGTGTGTATTTTTAGGTATGTTTTAGTTTTTGTGTATTTGTTTGTAACGATTAGTGTTTTTTGAAGTGTATTTGGGTGGGAAATTGAGTATCAGAGTCGTCTGCGAAAGTTTCGCACGGGGCAACTAGTAATTAATATTGACGAACACACATAACCATTCTCTAACCAGAAAATTCTGGTTAGTCGGGATTCGAACCCGGGACCTTGGCAATGGAGTGCTAGTATTTGTGCACCGCTCGTCTGAAACAAGTTATTGGAAGTGCAGATTGTCTTATTGGCTTTTGTATTAGCTTTAATACATATCTAGGTATTGACTATAATGTAGAATGTGGAAATCACTCCCTATTGTTCTATTCCTATGCAAGAGGTGAGATAGATGATCAGTCAAAGAGAGTCAACCTCATGTTTTTTTCCAAGGAAAGTGTAAGAATAAAATGACAAAAGAACAGCCTGTAAAGTGGCCGGTGAATCTCAACTTAAAGCTTTTCCCACAAATGGCTTATTTTTCCATAATGTCCGCATTGAATCCCAACTCCGGTCAACAGTTTCAATTCCACGTAGCAGACCCTCTGCTGTTCCGTGCAGTTATTCTTTCCGCTCGTATGTGCTTTCATCTTATCTCTCGTTTCGGCGACAGGAAAAAAAGAACGCCATCTAACGCAGTCCGTATGAAAGAGCCATTTGCCATCCTCACGCAGTTCAAGGGTTAAAAACCCAAAGAGATGATCTCGGCAGATACAACTCTCCATTACGGGTGAAATGTGGTCCAAAGAAAGAATTCCTACTGATACAGAATGTGACGTGCGCTTTTTTTGTGAGGGAACGTGAGAAAATTTAGCATTTTTTCCTTGCGTCCAGACTAAAAGAAGGGGACAAGCGACTTCAGTGGCTTCAGGATGTTTGATGTTTGTATTAAAGTGAAAAAAGTGGCAGAATTTTGATGATTTCAGTTATCTACGAATGTCTCTAAGTCGGTTGTAGGCTTTCATATTCAACAATTTGTGGAGTTGATTTATTTTTTTTTAAGGTTTTATAGTGTTACGTTCGTGACTCGAGATGTTCTTAGGAGCTAAATACCAGATATGTGACTGATTTTAATTAAATTTTGTGATCCTGATATTATCGTCAAGTATGCAAATCATTTGCGACCATTCCCATATTTTCACCTCAGCTGGAATTAGAAATTTGCCTCAAAAGCGATATCAGTATCAAGAGAACAGTTGGCAACAGGGTAAGGACAATTGTTAGTGATTATTCCTTCAATTAGGAATTTCCCGAAGAGCGGCATAGTAGTGAAAGCGCAATTGTTCCTCACCCCTCCTCACCTTACCAAACAAACACTTTACCTGATCCCACCCTCATCTCCCCTCAGAATTTACTATTTAAACTTTGTATGCGTATTTCCCTGTTCCAAAAGATGTAAGTGAACTTACGAAAACGGTCGCATAATAAATTCAGTGTAGAAAAGTACCAAGTCTTTTTTGTCATTGTATTATGGCTTTCCACGAAGTCACGCCTACCAATATCGATTTCATTACTGAAAGAATATTCCCCAGGATGAAGAGAGACACTGCTTTGAAATAGATTTTGTAAGGCATTTTACGCAAAATTTCCTTGCAGTTTGGAAATTTATTAGAAAGTTACACCCGCAATTACAATAATATCTGCCTTTGGGCGTGTGGTAAAGGGAGAAATATGGGATGTGAAGATACATTATTGCTATGAATCGATAACATCAGAAGCATCGTCAGTGCCCTATAGGTAAACTCTCAGCCTCAATAACTCGCGAATAAAAGGATCGTAGAGAATGCTCTAATAAAATTCTACGCTAAGCATGATTCGCTAACGAGATTTTGATCTTTTCCTCCTCAACAATTTATGTACATTCCGCGCGGGAATCAGGTAAGCTCCAGACGGTTGCTTACGTCACTGCAAACACCTGCACCCAAGAGCATGGAAGGGGAGAACGCATTTTTTATAGGAAGTTGTAGTAATGCAGCGAAAAAACAGGAAGTCAAAGGCGAGTATGTTTCGAGATGCAGCTTTAGCCATTGGAGTCGATTTTTGTTCAATCGGAAGATGGCTGATTGGAACGGATCGCAATGCAAGAGTTCGGAGGGACTGTAGATTTCATCCAGGTCTTTGCCTCTGTTCTGCAAATGCAGATATCTCGAGGGCAGTATTTTAATTACAGGAAAGCAGTTCTTACGCAGTACTATAAAATGTGGTTAGGAAGCTTTTCTAGGGACCGAGTTATACCCACGGTATAAGTGGGATAGGTTGTTACCTGGAGTGTGACAACTTTTTTCTTACAGGTTGGAAAATAAAAGGAAAGGGTTAGGCTCTTTTAATTTTCAAATAAGTGCCTTACAGCTTAAAATGAAAAGGGTACTTCTTAGTTTGTCTCTGTTGTAAATACGGTATATAGAGAGTCCGCGAGCAATTTTCGTGTAATGCTGTCTGCACTAGAGAGCTAAAATCAGCTACAGAAGGGAATGGAGATTATTATGTTTTGGTATTTATTTTTAAATTCGGTTTCGGTATTATTATGTTGGTATATCAAATGAGGCGGAAGATTGGCTGTAGCAGGTTGTAGTGCATCTAGGGATGAGAAAAATTTGCTTTAATAAGTAATTATTAGAGCGTCTTAAGTGGTATCTTTACCATGCGTAACGAGTGGATAGGACCGGGCCGAAAGCTGCCTGCCAAAATGGCGGAAATATACCATGAAAACATGAAAATGAAAAAATAATTAGTTTCAAACTTTAGGAAAAGGGTACGATATTCGATTCACGTCGGAGACGAGCCAAACTCAATGTCAGCGAAAACAGATCTCTCCAACCGTTGTGGAGAGAACTGTCAGTCAGTCATTTGCTGCAGGTTAGCCATTTGGTGTTTCGTAAATTGTTAGTGGATACCATATTCGTTTCATATACACTTTTTTCCGAGATTTTTTCCCTCATAAAAATTTCATTTTTTGTATGTTATAGTTTTTATTTTAGTGTATCCTTGTGTTCTTTACAAATTAGAATTAGGGCTGTAAATAACGTAGTTTAGCGTGCCTCAGAGTTATGTAGTAATGCACGTACGTTTGTCTTGGCGGAGAAAAGGTTGCGAATTAATGAGCTACGGGACAAATGCTGCATCCCACATCCTTAATTTACCGTCATTCTCACTAATTACTCCTACGAAAATATTCTTGGTTTAAAGTCCTCTTAGAACACGCATACCATGTAGCGAGTAAGAACATCAGGAAATCTCTGAATTGCGGGAAAATATAACTCCTATTCCAAAGGTCGGTGACCTTTTGCCATGAGGTCGTATTCAGCATTTTTTTCTCGTAAAAAAGGCCTTTTGTGAAATATTCTGACCATTTTTGTGTTGCATGTTGCCTACATTTTAATATTTAACCGTCGGAATTTTATATGAGCAGATTTAATCATTATTGAGTAAAATTTAAGAGAAGATATTCCTCTTTTTCACTTGGTATCGCCAACGGATTAGAAAAAAAATATTTTGAGTACAGATATTTGTTTCAGGAAGTGAATAAAAGACTGTAATACATGCCCATGGATTCACGGATAGCCGTGTGGAAAGCATCTTCGACTTCAATGAAAGCGGTCCCGGGTTCTATTCCCGGTGGGAGCCCACGTGCGAAATGACCTCAGCTGTCGAAGCACTTTTCACAATATTAATAATACTACTGCCTGCCCATATAGGCCACATGTGATCTGAAGGCCTCAGATCTCTACCACTGCCCTAGTCATACCATTAAACAATCTAGTTCTTTCGATACTAATTTTGACGTATGAATATTTCACCGATGATGGGCAGTGATTTTTAAAATCAAGTGAAAATTCCAATTCCCCTGAAAGCTCGCATGCTACCATTGTTTGATATCGAAGTTTAACTCGTTTAAATAGAAAAACACGTTAATTTCGAAGACTGCAATCACTGAATCGAGGGCTACTTAAAAATGTAAATACATCGAGTTTTGTTAAGCGCACTTGAAGACGTGACGTGGCAACAAAGCAAGTTTTCATCGCGTGTTATTTTCGTTTGCATTATTCACGCCGTCGATGAAATTGGGTAATGGTGCGTCGGAATATAACCGCAGTAATTAATAATTAATGTGCAAACAGAAGGTCTTTTGTCTAGTGCGTTTGACCGAAACACGCTGACAACTTTCGATAGGTCCCTTTATTTTTTTATGCGAGGCCACGAGGTGGTTTCAGGACAGCGAAAAAGAGGAAAATGAATATTCAACGTATGCCCTATGGTAAATTATTAATTTGAATGCCTTCATTTCCGAAAATTAAACTGATATACGAGGCTTTTAAACCTGCACGTTATAAATAATTAATATCCGTTCCTGCGTCGAGGGAAAATACAACTGACCCTTGATTTTTTTTAACATTCCCGGTGCGTTTTGGAGTTCCACTATAGTTCAGTCGAAGTTGTCGTTTTTGACTACGTAAATAGATGGTGTTTTACTTTTTCAAACATGGCACAATACATGGAAATTACATTCTGTTAAATGAAGCCTTCTCTTTTGGCAGTTTTACCTTGTGACCGATGAAGTTATCAAATTTCAGATAGAGTTTGAGAGAAAAGGTTTGTAAATAAAATTCATTTTTCTCAGCAAGAAAGAATGAGGGTAACGTACTTCTTCTAAGAGATTTTTTTACTTAGAAAGACGACCGTTTTTGATGATTGATTGCCGTCTATAGGCCCAAAACGAAATATAAATATCTTTACAGAGAGGAAAGGTAAACATCATCAAAGCCGCATTGGTTGAATTTATATATACATCTTTGTTCTTTTAGTTGTAAGTGTATTCCTTTGATAATAAAATTCAGCGTACGTAAATGAAGTAAAAATTATATCAGGTATCTTCTGCCCGTAATCATTGAATTCTTTCAGCATGTGTAGATAGATATATGGTATGTATGTATGGTAAATATTATATGATAGTTTAGATGGTTAATTCTAGCTCACAGTAATCAATTTTCCGTCTCAACCGTTCCTCTGTTTCATATTTCAACATTTCATTATATCTGCTTTTCTGATGTATGATAAAGTTCAATAGTTTCCTCTTCTTGAACCAGCTGGCTGTATTAGGTTAGAATCGTTACTTTCTAGAAAACAATAATCGGGAGACATCTTTTAATGCTAGCAAAAAAATCACGTCTGCAAGCCTCTGCAACTCCGTTATTTAGTACCTGGCGCAGTACTTCCATTATTAAACGAGTGAAGTGATCGTTTGTAACAAACTTCAACATTTGTAGCCACAAATTGAGAGCAAGGAAACCATTCTTTAAAGATGTGTATTTTTATCAAAGCTAAGAAATAATAAAAGTAGACCAAAAAACGGTTAAAATATGACATGCAATATGCTTGTCTTTTTCCATAAAAAGTACCTTATTTACTTCAGCGATCAATTTAGGATATTCCGTAGGTTTAGTTAATATGTTAAAATAGGCGTACTTCATCAAAATGGTGGCGTAAATTTCTCATTTTAAGGGTAATATTTCACGTCGAATGATAAAAATCAATTTGAAATTTTATATTGATATGGAAATAACTAATAGGCAACTTGGGATTGACTAGAAGCTATTGGGATGATTGTCTGACATTGAGTTAATGAAAGTTTTTCCTCCTTAAAATGGCTGGAGGGAAAGGTAGGAAATTACCTTCCAATGAAACATAATAAAGGCCACCAAACGACTCGGTCTTTTGTGACAAAGAAAAACTTTAACGTCGCGAAGTTTTCTAGTGAAAGGCAAAGACTTCCGGCGGAGATGCCCTTTGGAAAGGGAGAGACTCTTAGCGAACTTACATCTTAACAGTTGAGTATCCACCCTACGAGAGAGAAAACTTGTAGGTTCGTTTCTGTAAAGTATTTAAAATTATTAAGTCAGGGTTTGGTTTGATCTCAAAGTAAAACAAAGTATGATTTTAAGTGTAAATCTAATAATTAATTTTTCAAGCTTTTATTTTTCACATTTATTTGATTAAGTAATTCAGGGTTTCCTTCTAATCTTGGTGTATGTGAGAGACACGATCCTTTTAATCCCAAGTCTCCAAAAACCAGATCAAAAATCAAAGTAATTTTCTTTTATCGCAATAATTATCTTACATTAATTACTTCTTATGGAATTTTTCGCAATTGTTTCAAATTTTATTTTATATTTGTATTCCATCTCGGTTATTCTTTTTATTTAAAAATTTTGTAAAATATCCCGCCACAGCTGTTTTCAGTCTCAGAATTCAAATGCTATTTGCCTACCATTTCCAGAAACACTTGATGCCAACCCTAAATACCCTTTTGGAAAATAGTGAGGTGTATTGGTGAATGCAAATGTTAGTGAAGATCGGTTGTAGAATACAAATTCAAGTTTAAGATTCATATGTATATTCAACAAGGCAAATAACTAGATATGCCAAAGTAAAGATCTCATACGGCAGCTCAACACTATTCTTCGAAATGAAAAGATCACGAAGCATATTAAGCAAATTATCTATCGGTAAATCTTGGAATGTATTACAACACTGGTTTAGAAACGCAGGAAGTAAATAAACGACAGGATGAACGATTATCAGCTCTATAAATGGACTTATGGAGAAGCAGTGTTTTATCCAAGTTCCAAACGAAATAATATGGGAGTAGACGGAACAATAATTGATAACATCGAGAGAAACTGCTTAATGTGGTATGTGAACCTGGAAGGAAGGGAAGACACCAGATGGTCTAAACGGGTTTGGAGGTGTATCCTTCAGGAAGGAAGAAAGATCAGCGAATACCTGGAGAAAAGGAGTCATTGAAGCAATGAAAGCGGGAGGATTACAAGAAGGGGACTGACTCGATGCAGATAAATGGAAATCGGGAAGCGTGGAGCGACGACAGTCCTGAAACACTCGCAAAATTTTGATGAGGTTAAGATTCATACTTACTCTCAAACTTATCTGAAATAGCTTATACCAGACTTGGGTAGAAAATGTATGCTTGGTTCGTTTTTTGTTCTTTTTATTCTGAGACTTAAAGCCGAAGTATACTTTGGATCTCTTCACCCATAAAATATCAAATTTCCTACGTTAACACTCATCTCGGCCCTTACTGCCTAATGTGTCCCATTCTGCACACAAATACGTTAGATCATTTTAAAAATTGCCTCAAATTTTCGAAATTCACCACTGATTTATATCAAGGAACGATCCTTAAAAGATAATTTTTTCTCATATTCGTTTTGGAATTACGACTTTTTAAATTTTAATATATTTTTCATTGCTCTGTTTTTTATATATTCTGTTAAGTCAATTTTAGTTGTAACTGGCATCGAATGAATGCCATTTTTCTCATTACTCTGTAATAATTACTTTTGTTTGAGCTTACACGTCATTGCGTGAAATCGATTTTGTGCACAGAGATTTTCGGAGCACAGTAAACATTATATGTAATATAATTAATTTTATTCTATTAATAATTAAATATATTATAATATAACATTATTAATATATAAAATATAAATTTTACTGATAGAAAATTAGGCGAAGAATTAATTGAATTCCGCAATCAGGCTGTCGAAATTAAAAATACGCCACTTTAAAAATTCACTCCATCGAAACTTTAAGCACGGGATATTGTCGATCTTGATATTAATCTCAGCGTCTCCCCAGCCAAGGAAATCCTCTTGCGATAGTCGGCAATATCCATTTCACCCAAGGAAGGAATATGCCATTTCTGAGGAGGAAATTCTTTTGTTTCCTGCTGTTCCGCGCAACGATCAAACAGGAAGCGGGACAAAGATCGAGCGCGCGCGATGCTCATTTCTTTTCGTTTTTCACGCCTCGCTCCCTCTTCCGCCTTCGAGAACCTTATCTTCATTTTCCCCATTCCCGGCTCAAAACCATTCCCGCTTTCGTATCGCGATGGATTTCATGCCTCGTAAGTCTTCTCCGTGGAAAAATGCTTTCTTCCGCCGCGAATTTTCCCTAATCTTCAGCTTCGCCACGCGCCTCACTCCGTAAACAGAATGCCTTCCCAACCCGATATCGTGGCGAGGATTTTCAAGCGTCGCCAAGTCGTTGGCAAGTTCGCGTATCTTCGGCGAGCAGGCGCGTTATTTTTTAAACGTGCCACGGAAATGGGTTTACCTTTTCTGGATCTCGGAGCGATCGGCGAAGTTTTAACGAATTTTTTCGGGAATGGGAGGTTTTTCAAGGATGTGGCGTAACGATCCTCATAGAACCGTTTTTCATTTCGGCGGAGACTTCGATGAACGGGATTTTATGTGAGAGTTGTCCCTGTTTCTTTTTCACGGAGGATTATAAAATTTGATTTTCATTCTTTCTCTGGTTAACGGAAGATAATAATTAGAAAATATCTGTAATATGTAGCTGATTAGCTGGATTCAAGGAATTTTTTTATATCAATTCGTCTTTTGCCTAAGAATAATAGTAATAGTGTTGTCAAAAGCCCTTAGACAGCTGAGGTAATTTGAAAAGTGGACTCCCATTAGGAATCGAACCCGGGATCGCTTACACCAAAGTCAAACGTGCCTACACGGCTACCCAGGAGCCTTTTAAGAATGATATCTAGATGAAATAACAGTATTAAGTTACTCTAGCATTTTCTTATTTATAAAATCGGCCATAGATAAATTATGCATTCAAGTTGTATTCACATTTTATAGTAGTTTAAATGCATTATCAGCATGATTTTCAGCTTCAATTTGTATTCAGAGTTCTTTATTCAAGTTTGAAAATTAGATAGTATGAGGTTCCTAAGGGAATGACTTGAAAAATAAAAAAAAAACAATCTACAGTTCATTAAGCAGGTTTCGTAATTGTTTCTATTGCTGTAGATTATTAAAGAATCTTCTTATTTTAAGTATCTCGACGTTTTTTATGCTGATGTTATAGCAAACGATGGAAAAATAAAGGCGTAACTTTCTGCTTCACAGATACATAAATTACTATAATTTTGCTTTCAAAAGAGAGTAGAAAGAATGCACTTCTCATCATTTTCTCATCCGGTGTAACTGTAATCAAGCAGTTTGAACGGCCTGTTAATGAAAATGTTTCCCTCCTCTCACGATAAAAGTAAAGCCATCGTAATAACTCACAGAAAGGAACAGTGAAGAATGTGATCAATTATGGAAATAACGCTTCAGAATTACGGCAGTGATTCTTTCCCCGAAGCCTTTTATGCGGAACACCTGTTGATGGAGATTTTCGCAATAAAAATGAAACATAAATGTCTCGTAAACTGCATTTGTTTAGGGCCTAATGAGATTACGCGGAACGAAAATATCACCTATATATCACAAAGGTTTTTCGCGCGAGCAGATGAACCGTGACGTCGCAACTCGAGGAATGGAAAACATCAAAAGTATGGTGATTTACTCGCTCTAGCGTCGAATAAAGTGCATTAAGATCCAAACCTTTTTATCCCGTAAGTGATGAAATACGTGATTATTCATCTTCGGAGAAACTGAAAATTCATCTAGGCCACCGTATTAGCGAACGAAATTCTTATCTTTCCCTCTTTGATTAAATTCAGAATTAGAGAAGGAAAGAAGGAATTAGAAAGTGGAAAATGCTGGTAAAGAAGGTTCACATATATGTTTTAAGGGAATAATTTACTGAAATGCATAACAATTATCAGTCATAGGTGCTTTTTCATCGTCTTAAATTTGAAATTAAACTTTTAGTTAACCGTGACGTATAATGTTTGCTTGATGTGAAGTATTTCTCATTACTTTATATTTAACTTGTTCTACTTCTCCAATGAGGGATTAATGAAGCAATGCTGACATTGAGCGGAATAAATCAATATCATTTATCAAGTTCTACTATCTTTTCAACGATTTTCCGTGGTTACAAAATAGAATAAATATGATTTTCGGAGAGTTATATTTGTGTTGTTTAGGTAACAGTTAACATGAAGAATGTTCGAAATAAAATCGGTTCTTACCAAACGGTTTTGACCCAGCAATTTGAAATTATTTCCAATGCCTTGATTTTAGCTCTCAATTCGTTTTCTTCTAATATTGGCACAGTGTATGATAATAATTAGAGTTCCTTGATGTCTTACTGTATGTAGTATATTACTGTTATGATGCAATATATAAAACCAACTTGAGAAACGAATTGTCTGAATAATGTAGCCAGTGACGCGCTTCGTAGAAAGTGTTTATCGAGATAAGGTTCTCGTATAGCTCGAACTCCCATGTATCAGTTACCCAATCCCTCTGCGCGTATTTGATCGTTAGCCGGGTGTACTAAGCGAAGGGATCTTCGTAGAGTCGGTCCCTTTTAAGGCAAACAAACGATCTTACGCGTGAAAACTCTTCCCACGGGATTTCCAGTTTGCTCATAATTTGCTTCCTCGAGGAAAAGAAATGATCCCTTTAATCACGTGCGGAGAACCATTTAGAAAATGTTTGGTCGAGGAATAAAAAGTAGCAGTGGGAGGGAAGTTTGAATAGCGTAGGGCCAATTAGTAAGAGAGCTCCATGGCACAGTGTTCCACTCTCTGTAGATCCTCTCACACGAATACTCCAACACCACTGATACTCCTTTCTCTTTTCCTTCACCCATGTCTCTACCCCTCCCTCCTCATCTCTTTCTACGTTATTTATCCCTAGAGGAGAGCAATATCCATCTATTAGGATAGGATAACGCTTTTTTTTCTTAGCACATTCCGAAACAGATTATTCACCTGCAAGAATTTTCTACATTAACCGTTGTTTGTCAAGTGATGTGAGGTACAGGACATAGGGGTTAAAAAAAATATTTCACGATGGAATGTTATTTAACTATCCTTATATACTGTTTCTAAACCGTTTTCGGTGACTTGTGCTTTTCTCCATTCACGCGCTCATCAAAACATATAAATAACACAACATTTTAAAGGGAAAGTTTCCCACTTGCTAATAATAAATAAACCAACAAATTAAAAATGCACCGTTTGGTCAAAAATTGAGTTCAAATTTGAATTTTCCCATAGAGTTTCGCTACTGTACGTGTAGGTATCAATATATATCGATACAAACGAAGTATATCGAACGGACACTGATACAGAATATGAAGTTATATTTTTAGGTATGTTTTAGTGTTTGTGTATTCGTTTGTAGGTATTGGAGTGTTTGTTGAAATGTTTATGCGTCGAGAAATAGAGTATCGTTGTTCGTCTGCGAATTTTACGAACGAGGCACCCAGTACATCATATCACAATTATCTACATTAAATTTCTTATTTCAATAACATTTCTGTAGTATTTTTGTTGTTTTCATCATTCTGAATTCAAAACAGTTCTCTTTGTTTGCTTTTAAAATCGTAAATGTTACAAATGCTCAACGGTGGGCTTTTGAGTAAATACAGCCATCGAAACGACTAAATAATGCGAAATTTCTAATTATTCGAAAGCAATACGTTAGAAATGTATAATACTAAAATATTTAATAGTCCAGGAATTGATTCCTCATAATCACCAATTTTACCATAATGTATACTTGAACTGGAAAATTTAGTTTCAGTTATAAGTAACTACTAACAATAAGTTTCTACGATTTAATTTTAAAAGTTCGTAACTGTCATAGCGCAGTGGAATCATAATTCCAACTGGCTGTCGATAAAGTCAATATTACTTCACTAATAGTGGAAATTAAATACAAATAAACGAGTCAGAGAACGAAATTAATCGGATTACTATTGCTAAAGGTTAAGTAAGTGGTAAATATCCCAATACTTTTGTGTCGCTCAATTCATATCTTCATCTCCTCAGCTCTGATTTCATCCCAAATTTCCTCTTCATCTTTTACTCGCTCTCATTTTATTCGATTTCACATCCACTGTTTATTTTCATCTTATGTGGGCGAATTCTCGGTCGCTTTCTTCCCCCACTGCTTTTAACCCCCGATCATGTTTTACGTTCGATAACTTTTTGCAACCATTCCATTTCCCTCATTAATCCGAGATCTCTGAATCAGTTCGATCGATGGCTCTACGTGGGAGATTAGTTTGCCATCCAGGGAGTGTGTGCGATAAAGAGAGATTGTGTGTGAAGGAAGTGGAGTGGTCCTATACATACGACCCGAGGGAGCGTTGGCTATCCTAACAACATTAATTAGAGACTCCTCCAAGGCATGACGAAGAGCGTATGGGAGAAAATTTTGGGAGAGTGGTGGAAGGGGGGAATAGAAACTTCAATTTAGGATAGAGCTATTCGAAACGTTGAGGATATATTGCTTCGAATGTATAGAAATTTCTCTCAGAGTAACGACGGATGGGTTTCAAGCACGGGATCGAAAGGATTCGTATGCATGTATAGTATTACTTGAAATTGCAGGGATTAAGGAAAAATTTAACCCTATAGATAAATATGAGAAACATTCTAGGAATAGGTCAGAAAAGGAGGATGTTAAAACATCAAATTATGAGAGTTTATATGGACAGAATATGACAAAAAATTCTTGTGAATGGTAGAGGAGGCATTATTAGCTTAGAGGTGAAACAAGAATCTAGGATTCATGCGATGCTAGAGCCACAGAATAAATTTAAAGGGGGTACAGGTATAATAAAGATTACAAGAGATGCAGTATTAATGTATTACAAATATTATAAGTGAAAGCAACAGTTACAATATTTTGTTTGTTTCCCACATTAAAACTGAGAAAGACTTTCTATATTATGGGAAAAACATGACTTAAGCTAAGAATTGTTAAATAAAACAAAGCTTTAAAAAACAACAAAGTAACTTTTACTTTCCAGAAGAAAGCTTTGAAAGTAAAAGTTATTTTTTGTTTATTTTTTTTAAATTTTGTTTTATTTGACAATTCTTCGATTATGTCGGAATTCCAGAAAATTTCGATCTCCTCCGTGAATTTTAAAACATGACTTTCCACAGTGCAGTGTCTTTTACGTTTTCAATTATTTTTAAATCAATAGACAATTGTCTCCTATTTTTAGTAAATAAAGTATAGTTAACAATCATCAATCTATCAAATATTAATATATTAATAACATGATGTTTAAATAATCATTCAGTTATCAACGATGAATTATTCACTATTTAATGTTTCTTATCCAAAGTTTTCCAATTAATACGTTTTCCCTAGCTTTCACTGTCTCGAATGCGTAATTTTCATCTAGATACTTCAATCCGGAACTTACGGAGAAATCTTTGAATGAATGAAATACTTCGGTGGGACGTGATGAACGTCGTTTGCCGAATCCGCGTGTTTTGGGGCTTCAGGCACAGAATGCATCACATGGACGCAAACAGAGGCAAATTCGGGCTGAAACGTACGTTTCCCTGTCTGTCTACGAAGATGAGGAAATGCCACGTAAGAATGACGCAGGGAGTCAGTGGAGTGTGGATGGAGGGTTTGGGAAGTATATGGATGGAATATTTGAAGAGGTTGAGATGCTTTGATCGAGCCACTCGGCTTTCGGAGGGCACTGGAATCACAGTATTCCATTGGAAGTATGTGTATGGGTGTGGTATGGTTAGTTAGAGGGGGATGAGGGCTTATATTGCAATCTTGGCATAACGCGCGTAGCTGCGGATACTCAGCGTGATGAACCGACGACATGGATTCGCGACCCTAATTGTGGACCGTCATTGAAAGTCCGACGGAAAACGTCAACGAGACGAATTCAGCCTTGATTTACTTTCGTATTGAACAGCTGAATGGGGTTGAATGAGTGCACTGAGGTTCTCTTATTGCGATATCACGATTCTTCATTATTACGATTCTTATGTAATATTACGAGTCTTATTTATGATTCTTATTACGATAATCCATTTATATGGGTAAAGCAAATTTGCCCCGATAATCATTTTATGTTTATATTTATGTATTATTATTGAGATCCTGTAAAATTATAGAATAAAAATCGTGTACTAGGAGGCGATAATTTTACTTCAGGTTTTTTCATAGATCCTATTGACTTGGAGATTAATTTCCAATGAGATTTTTACCTCTCTTTTACGTGGGAAATGCAATTCAATTTCTTATTTCCATAGATTTTTTATATCTAGAATTCAATCTTTTTTCTCTTCATTTTCACTATTTATATTTCTCATTCCTACCTCAAAATTTTTTCCTTTCCTAATAATTGTCTTTCAAATCATTTTTATGTTGCTTCACTCTCTTTTAAGATGTTTAAGTATAAATCATTCTGAATATTAAATATTCAGAATGTGGTTGATTTATTTTCTTTAGAATGGATCAATTATTCACTCTATCAATTTAGTTTCATCCATTACATATAAATACTCTTAATCAAAACTATATCTCTTATTATCTCTGTATTCTGATATGTTTCATCATCGCTTCTTAATTTCAATTTTTTGACGAGCTTAATAGTACCTTAATAATTTAAATCCGTAGTATTTATAAGTTTCATTTATTATTTTTATTAATCATGAATTATTAATTTAATGCACGTTAAATAATTTAAAAATAATTTCTAGGTATTCGCTTACCCCCTTTAATTAATTCATAAATCATTTCCATAAAGTGAACCTTTTTTAATATCTATAAATCTGGTAATTTTTTCCATATCTCCCATATTTCCTCCGTCACCACCCATTCCTCCATTCCCATCTTTCATACCGCATAAAAACTTCCGGGAATAAAATAAACCATATATTATACTCCCTCTGTGAACCATTCTCTCACGCCCACAAACACACTTCACTTTCATAACCTTTGCTCTGATATTCTCAAGGCAAAGACTCACCCCTCACTCGGCGCGTACGTCATTTACTTAAGTAACGATCCCCGTGGAGTAATATTCCCCGAAGGCAGTTGCCATGACAACCGCTTTACGCAGCCAATAACATTCCGCTCCCTTGGACTTCCGCCGCGAAAATCCCTCGATTGCTCCCTTCCAATCCACGCACAGGAAATCGAACTCTATATAACGATTCCGCAAGTGGCCGCCAGAGGGGCAGGTGCAATTAGACGAAGATTCGATACACTCACAGGACAACACTCTTGCGATTCCGACAACTGGGTGACGGTTTATCCCGTTCTCTAGAACGAATTCGGGATCAAAGAAGTGGGCGAAGGGATTATTTCATTCAATTTACTCCCATCCACGTTTTACGGTGACAGGTCAAGTTCTGTTCCCGATGATTTGGGGATGATTTACGTATCGGATGTTTTCAAAAGTATGGGGATGATTCATGGTGAATTTTATGATATTTTGAGATGACCAAGCACTCATACACATCCTTCAATTCACCTGCAGGTGTGTTTTTAGGAATTTTTAGTGTTTCTGTGTTCGTTTTCTGCGAAACGCACTCAACCTGCAATGCATGGTTGCATACCCAGTGGGGATAAGTACCTGTTCCTAAAACGCTTGGATCCAAACACTGGTATGATGTACCTCATCTTAAATATTGCTTAGATTTTTGGATAATGTTTTTGCTAGGTTTCCTTACCTCGCTTTCACTGATTCTTATATTTCTTCATGTTAGTAGAATAGAGTCAAGGTGTCCTAGATGTTATATACCACGGAATGTATATGATATATTTAACTTGAAAACTACAATGTATTCTTTTCATAATATTTTCAAATCCAATGGTCCACAAGGTCTTTTTCATTTGTGCATAATCACATCCAAAAGCGACGTACCTTTGGGATAAGATTTTCGATTAAATTCTTCTGATATTATTCGAAATTATTATTCGTTCCCATTAACACTCACTGAATCGAAGTTTTATTAAAGTATTCAACAAACTTTTCTACGAATGGCAGAATAAATTTTTCCCCATTTTAGGTGTCTAAATTTTCCATTTGTATTATTCGTTGACGAGAAAAGTCCAAAGATATGTTACGTCTTCATTATATATTATGCATATGTCTATAAAATTATTCTACCTACTGTGGTGCTAATGGTAATGAGCATTTCCTATTTTTATCTATGCCATAAAATGGAATGTATGTATGTACCCTCACAAACTTTTACAGGTTTCTTAAATGAAAGGAAAATATTCTTTTTTGAGAAAGACTTTCATTCTAAACTTCATTAAGGGAATTTTTTTAACTTAATCGGAAGGAAATAAGTAATTGGCTTTGAGTATAACCGATAAATATTTGTTCATTCTTTACACAATCAGCATTTAACAGTCGTCTATCGGCATGGAAGGAAGATGATTCACTTGTTTTTAAATTCTACATGGTATTTGCGACGGCTTATAAATTTAACTGTATATGGAATATCAGAGACGGTATCTAGTATTGGAGTACACGGTTCATAGTTCGCAGGTCTTTGACCCCGGCTCTAATGCAACAGCCGCACGAATAAGGCAAAATGCTCGCTTACGCTGCAGGAATGCAGGGGAATGAAATAAAATTAAATCGATTTGAGCGGAGGTTAGTACGTGCACGCTAAAGCATTTCTCTTCCTGACTTTACATTTTCTCTTTTTCAATCGTGTGTCTATGCGAAAAATGCTGTCGTTGCTTGTTACAATTTTTAAAGATAAGGAGATAAAATCTGCGATGGCAGTTAGACTTCCGAATCGAGTAATAGGTTTGAATTTCAGAGGGATTATTTGAGAAATTTCTGAATTTAAGCTCGGATCCTTATGCTCAGTTTTCTGATGGAACGGTTTCGGCATTGGGTAATTTTATTGGAAATGATTGAATTATTATTAGGTATCCAATAAACACATTAGTCTTCTCCGAAATAAATGTCAAGAACGTATCCCTGTGGTTGATAAATCAGATTATTCTAGGGTTTAACCCTAGAATAAAGCATGGAGTTAACTCTTTCAACTTTGGTTTAATTATTCCCTTTCCCTTTATGACTTTTATCGGTGAAATCCATACAGTCAATTAAGATTCAATTTATTCAAATTCAGTGATCATATTTGTTTGTAGCTTGCGTTACCTATAATAATTAATATCTTTATGGACATCTATTTAATTTAACATGTCCAATTCACACTTTAGTTTTAGGCCTGAAATCTTTATTAATCGTATTATTTCTCAATTTCCATCATTATCATTGGTTACTGCCTACCTAGCATGTGTAAGGACTATAATTAAAATTGAAGCTTAATCAACATTCATTATTTAATAAAGGTGTATAAAAGTGGCCATTTTATTGTTTGTTTGGATGTTCGTTTTTTGTCCAAGTATTAAATGTTAATTTGCAGATGATGTTATGGCGATATAGTTTTGATATCATTAACTGTTTCTGTATCACTTTATAATGTATTCATTTGTAATATTTTGACTTCTATAAGTCTTGGAGTCCAAGCATAATTTTACGGATGAAATAAATTACATGTGTACCAGCTAAATGTCATGTGATACTTAAAATATATTTTGGAGTTGTTTTTATTTTATTTTACCATAATTCATGTGCAGTACTGCTAGTATATGCGTAAAGTTTGTTTTCATACCGTTACTGGGCTAATTTAAAAGTCAACCATAGATGACTTTTATAAATTTTAAAAATTCTAATAATATGTTTTGTTTCTTTGCAGGTAAGTTGAGCCTTAAAGTAACGTTAGAGTGTTCTACAAAAAGACGAACCCCTTTCCCGGGTAACCCAATGGTGAGCGGCGGTGGTAAGAAGGAATTCTATATTCTATTTATTTTTTAAAATTATTTCGTTAAAGGAATAAGTAGCGATGTATTCCATGAACATAAAAGAAGACTAGTAACGAGCAGAGGGATGACATGTCTTAGCATTTATTAGGATTCCGAATATCACTGGTTTAGGCGATCTAAACTCATTTTAATTTTAAACTCATCGTAAAAATAATCCATTGAACGACTAGAGGTAGTACTTAAAATTTTCCTAAATGGTAATTTAGTTTAATTTCTTCTCTTTGATTCCGATATTTTGAGATTAGACCAATCCATATATATTTATAAATAGTTAAAAACAATATC
This sequence comes from Pachydiplax longipennis, assembly GCA_036926295.1. Taxonomy (NCBI): domain Eukaryota; kingdom Metazoa; phylum Arthropoda; class Insecta; order Odonata; family Libellulidae; genus Pachydiplax; species Pachydiplax longipennis. Next base: position 35,238,097 of record JAVFKF010000009.1, on the reverse strand, counting down.
TTTGTCTAAATGTCGATTTAATCTCCATTTCTTCCGAATATTTTTCATTCTCAGATCTTCACTTTCACTCATTCTTAGTATTCTTCATGTTAGTAGAATAGAATTTAGGTGTCATCGATATTATATGTCACGTAATTTAACAAACTAAATTTACAAACTGCAATTTATTCTTTTCATTGTATTATCAAATTTAATGGTCTTCAAGAATAATCAATTGAATCTCTAGAGATACTACTTTAAAATTTCCTAAATAAGAATTTAATTTAATTTCTTCTCTTTATTCCGCTATTTTGAGATTAGATCAAACCATATATATTTATAAACGAAGATGTTCAGGCATTCTATCTTTCGTTAGCTCCGCCATAAGCTTAACATGCCCAAAGTAGCTCGTATACTCGCTGACTTGTTTCGTTCAAGAGAAGGAGACTGATTGATGGATCGGAGAAGATGACGTGTTAAAGCAACTGACGGAGATGTAGAGAAGGGAAGAGGAAAAGATGAATAAGGGAAGAAAATAAAGACGGCGGCTTGTGGTAGGCAAGGAAAGTGTTAAGGATATAGATGTTCCTGTCCTTGCAGTGAAGGGCACATCTGAGAATCGATACGTGTTCCGATCCTTAAATAAGAATTCCGGGTTCATATAAATGGAGGAAAAGGAATGCGTAAAGGAAAAGGGAATATACATGAATGTTGAAGTGGGAGAAAGTTTACTGGTTTCCGATAGGGAAAATTCGATAAGGAAATTATTTTTCTGTAATCGTGAAGGAGTTACGGAAGATTATTGAGTAGTATAAAGATAAGAAGCACGTTGTTAAATTTGAAAAGAGGGATTTCGAGTGTGTTATCAGGAAATATTCTTGTTCTTGTCAGTGAAGGGTAATTTAATTATCCTATAATAGTATTTAAACAAATATATGTAACGGTATGGAAAATTGTCCTAACAATAGTCTCCTGAACAGCATGGGAGAATGTTTTGCCTGGTTAGTTCAGATGCTATAAAAGTCGACTGGCGATTTGGGGATTTGGGTTCGAGTCCCGGTCCCGTCAAACTTTTTCATGTCTTTTTTCCATGTTCTTATCACCTTTGGAATATACTCATACTCGGAGTATAATGCGCATAATTTCAGGAAATAACAACCAAATTTTGCTTCCGATTTTCCGGTTTAAGATCTTAGGATTAGTAAAATTGGCAAAATGAAAATTTTACGAGGCAGCTGTGGATCGACGTTTACGACCTAGAAAATCTAAGAAAAGTAGCAGGAATGAAAATCCTACAAGGCAGATAGGAATCAATGTTTACGACCTGTGGACTTTAGATGGACACTCATAATCTAAATACAGCAAAACCCGTTTAAGACGTTATAGCGCTTAAGGCGCTATCCCGCTTTAATATACGGTCTTCTCCTGTTTCTGATCCCTTCCTCACTACACAAATAATTAAAACGATCTGCTATTCGCTTATAACGCGAATTTTACCAGTCTTTATATGCAGTGCAACCCGATATAGCTAATCCTCCGCCTCAGTCGATAGACTGAACCGTAAATTGCTTACATTATGCATTCTTAAATGACTGTTTGGTAAACATTACCTCATTTTAGAGTGAAATAGGACAAATTTGTAGTAACAAAAAAGCCCCTTTTCTACAAAGAAAAATATTTTCATAAAAAATATGACGAGAAGGCAACTATTAATACGCAGTAGTTGTACGTAGTTATCTACATCTGTGGCAAATCCGGCAAAGTAAATGGATCCATTTTCGCTTTTAGAATGAATAAAAATTAGAATTAGGATGAAAAACGTAGTTAAAATTAAATAGCCGAGAAGCCATAGGCCTTTCGTTTTCTAGTCTAAAAGAAATAGAAAATTGTAATACTGGCAATAAGACTATCCCGTTTTTAACGCGGTTTTCGCTCGATTCCCTAAAAAGCGTCTTATCCGGGTTTTACTGTACGTTTCATACCTTTCCAAATATTTACTTTAGCTGGAAATGCTATTCTTTATTGGTTTCTTCGAATGAGTGTTTTTGCATGATTAAAATGAAACTACGCAGCGACGCAGGAAACAATGAACTGCGTGATAGGAAGGTTTTCATCAAAATTTCATGTCACGTACGTTTCAGATGAGCAAGATCAATAACTAATCCATGGTCACCTTCTTCTCACCGAGCGAAAGATACACGTTTTTAGGGCAATAACGTTCCAGGTGACGAGTTGAGCTAAAAAGAACCGCTCGTAAAAATAAGAGAAAGGAGGAATTGCTGGAGTAGACAAAATAAGCGGTAAAGCGAGGCGAGGTTAAGAAAGAGAGAAAATGAGTTCGGGAAGGAGGGGCGAGAAACACGGAAGATGCACTGGCAAACCACGTGAGAGAAATTCTTATTCGGGCGAAAGAAGCGGTCCAACCCCATCCTCCCAAGTGTCCGGCGTGCACGAGCAAAAGGGAACACGTCTCGATTAGCATTCAAACGGCTTCTCACGGCTTCAATGACTCAACCGCCGAGAGAAAGGGAGCATGCGTTCTGAGGAAAGGAAGAGCTAAGAAGTTGCAATAAAACTGATTAGTCAGCTTAAGAGTTGAGGGACCAACACGTCTCTATTTTGCTTCTTCGCGGAAACGAGGAGAAAAAACTCAGTTGGCGAATTACTCTCCGCGAGAGATGAATCGTGCAATTAACGCGGAACGGTTCTGCTCGGAATTGTTTTAAGATGGAGAGTGAAGTTATACAGGTTAGCGATATTCAAGCTTGGTACTCGTTTTTTAGTTTAAATTTGACTATTTTTTCAGTAAATTATATAAACTTGAAAATTTGATTTTTTGGACAATGATCGCTCCATTAATTAATAATTACTACGAGTATATACTATTTCTAAACATCCGTTTTCTGTTACCAGTGCTTTTCTCCCTTCACACTAAATCAAAAAATATAAATGGCATACCATTTAAAGAGAAATTTTCCCGCTTCATGCTGAAAAATAGACCAAATGAAAATTGATTCATGTCTAGTTCTCGGTTGGTTATCGTCACGATAAATGTAATTTTGACTCTAAATACTCCTTGAAAATGATTTTGATTATCGTCCCAAAAAATATACCTATAGAATCCTTATATATCATTTCTAAACATCCGTTTTCAGTGACCAGCGCTCTCCTCCCTTCACACTCCATCAAAATATATAAATGACCCGCAATTTTAAAGAGAAAGTTTCCCGCTTCGTGCTGAAAAGATGGACCAACAAATGCAAAATGCACCATTTGGTTAAAACAACCGAGTTTAATTTTGAAGTTTCCCATAGAGTTATCTTACTGGATGTGTAGATCTCGATATCTATATCAACGAGATGTATCAAAACAGACTGATATCCTATCTCCCAACCCAAATACATTTCAACAAGCACTCCAACCAATACAAGCGAATACACAAACAATATGATATACCTAAAAACACACCTGCGCATATAAAGAAATGATTTCAATTTATTTTGCCAAAGTTTCTCAAGGGGTAACTGGTAATTATAATTTTTATTCCTTGGCAGAAATCAAAATACATATTGTAAGACACTGTTTTAAGGATATAGACACTGTATAGGTACCTTATGACAGAAAATTACTTGTTTGGGGGTTACGGACGCTTTCAACTACGTAGTACTACTAAAAAATTAGTAGTAATTAAAATTAACAATGAAATTAGACCATGAACTTCAATATAATTATATCAATGTCAATATAAAATACAAAATATATATGAAAATAATAAACTTATAAAAGAATAAACTGAACTCATTCATACCATCTTTCTTAACCAAATTTAACTTCTTAATAATTTAATAGCCAATCTTTTGTCTCTTTGGAAAATTTCTATTAACTTTAGCAGTTGTGATACATGAAGGCAAAATAGATTAAAGTTTTTGAACTTAAATAAAGGGAAGATTGTATAAAATCTTCAGTATTAGGTCTTAGGATATGGCAACATTTATTTCCTTCTATGAATTAATATGATCAAATAGGTAGTAATCATGATATCAGCCAGTGGCATTCTAGGAATAAGTTTAAACACGAATTGAATAATCACATCAGTAATCTTCGTCGTAGCGTTTCACCTCATTGTCCATCCCTTTTAGAATCAGTGAGAAATACCTGAAAATAAAGAGGAAGAAAAATATTATGTTGTGTTTAGCAGCATGTGACAATTACTATCATTATAAAGCTCGTCAAAATCATAACATGCATGCGTCACGTTTTACTTACTCCGTAGCTCATAACAAGAGATTGCAAACCCGTTTACTTCACAACCTCACCAATCATAAGACTGCATCGAAAATTCACAGCGTGCACAACGACTCACACGCGCACTCCAACCTCTGCACGAAATTTCATTTCCAGACAGAAATCGAGGGAAAATTCGATCAAGGCATCGCTTCAGTAATCCACGCGAATTCGAAAAAAGAACCTTCATTTACGCTCCCGTGCGCCTCTCTCAACGGTAATCATTCATCGGCACTCAGACGCACGACGTGAAAATTCTACAGAGTCGCTGTTTTGACCGTTGGAACTCCTTTTATGAGAAGTCTTCCGAGGGATATCCGAACCTTTTATTTTTTTACCCCGTCGAATACGATTGCGGTTTGCGAGGTTCCCATAGAAACGATGATTCCCGAACCGCGGCGTGTCGTTCCCTCCGTGCTCAATCTGTTTAATCGTTCGACGCAGCCCAAAGTGTTACCGGTGTTTAATCCCCCACTCGTCCCGCGAAATCCCTTTTACTAATTAAAACTCGAAGCAATGGAATTCATGATTAGAATGATTGGCAAGCATCGATCGCGCGGACATATAATTACATTTATGACGCTGATGACGGAGTTTGGATTTTAAAAGCTTTCCGAGAATTCGACGGCGTTTTTCCGGAGATGTTTTGCCGGAAACGGTTCTTGCAAATTGATGGCGGGAGTCGACTGCGAGAATCCTAACCTTTCTCGATGATTGATTCCGTCGCGAGATGGATCTGCGTGTATTTTGTTGTTGGACGAATTTGAGATGATTTTGAGTTTCGGAGTTTTTACAATCGGAGGATTAGCTTTGATAGTTTATCGGATTATTCGCGTCAGTTTGCCTTTCATGGCAAACGCGCCCAAAAATGGCTTAATCCTCGAATCTCGCATACGAGATTTCACATTAATCTCTGTTTCGAACTTTTCATATCGGGTGGTTATCAATAATTGAACGATTAAATTAGGGAATCGAATTTTGCATTTCAACAATAAAATTCTCCACAGCATAGTCACTCATATGTTATCAGATTATAAAGAAAGTTGCACAGTTTTTGCTCCACGTGTAGCCAAAAAATATCTCTGTTGGTTTTTTAGTTTTACATAAAATTTTTATTATTATACAGTTTGCAGTTAGGTGGAAGCAAGGTGGATAAATTATCATACAAGTTACAAACATCCAAAGTAAATCCGATTTCAACTTGCATTACAGTAATACTTATGTAAATCATTCTATACAGCAAACAAAATATTATACATTCAAAAATAACGCTACTATTTAGCATTAAACTGAATATTAAACTACTCTCCATGTATTATATATTATCAAAAATAAAGGATAGAATATAACCATTATACTAAATTACACTAGAACCATTATAATGGTAGTACTGTCAAAATTGCACAACATTTCCCATTGGGAATCGAACCCAGGTCACTTAAGTCGAAAGGACTGCCCCCATGGCTATTCAGGAGATTAGAACCAGTACATCAAATATTTTACCACCCTATTAACCGTAATCAATAGCATCATATCATTATTAACTTACTATTACCATACACCCTACTGTTCGAACCTGCATCAGATGGCAATCTTATATAAATCATGGCGCATGACATAAATCATTACATAATCACTGGCTACACGACCACAACAGAATACGGGATGCATCATTACAACCAACATCAATTCATGTTTATCATACATCGTATTCATCTATATATATATATATATATATATATATATATATATATATATATATATATATATATATCGTATACATCTTTATCATATACAGTATTATACGTATGTCTTAACCATACTACAACTACAATGCACCAACAAACATCAACAAATCACCCAACGCAAATCACAACAAAACAAAATTTGTACAAACACACAGCAATGTCACACATACCTTAATGCCCACACGCATGTGAAAATACATTAAATATCATTAATTGGATTTGGAATCCTACGCCAGACTCGAACTGGATGTTGAAGAGATAAGCATATTACTCCATGCGGGTGGCGGTATCTCATGTCAAAGCTGCTGAAAATAGAGAAGTGGATGGCTCTTATAATGATTGAATTCAGAATGCACGTTTCGTCAGAGCGCGAAATAATTAAAACATCAAAGACTAGGATGCACGCGTTAGCATTCACGAAATTGAACCCACGTACGTACCATTTAATCCTAGAAAAACATTTATGTACGCTCTCGGATCCTAAATCATATCAAAGAAGGTGGAGAGATTCAGGTTTATTTATTTCGTGATAAAACCTCTCAAAATATCTCATCCCCGATCGGTTTCTGGGCTCGAAAAATGTTCGGATGATAAATAATCCGCGCTTCAGTCTTTTTAATTATTCTGAATGTTAGATTGCGAAGCCAGATTTCGGGATTTGTGTGTTTTTTTTTAGGGTCCGGACTCTGGATTTATGTTCGGAAAGCCCGTTAGACTTTGTTGGATATTTAATAATGCTGTGGCTGTTAGCAAGATGGGAATTAAATATATAAGTCGCTGCAATTTAGGTGTAGTTTTATGCATAGGAGATATAAAAAAGTAAACGTACAAATTAGTCTCCGTTTGGTGAAAGCGGATCGTAAATTATTAGAATCAAACCGAGTAGCTTCTTTTTTTTTCATGGGAAGTTTTCGACGGTTTGACCGACGGTTGCTCCTCGTCGGGCATGTTGGGAGTTGAATATTCACTGTTTTTTAATAGATATTTTATACCAAGGAATTAGGATAATGATAGTAGAAGTTCAGTTCACATTTATTGATGTTTTCTATTTCGTCTTTGATTTCTTCTTTTCTTTTGCAATTTCGGATACAAGGCTTGCTTATCTCATCGCTTGGAAATATATGCTGAACGAGGTGGAATTAATATTATTATTTTTAAATGTTGTCAGTTTGTCCACATTTATGGAACCGCATTCGTATGTGAAAAATAAGCTGGAAATTATGGATAGAATGGATAGTGTATGCAAATAGACTGTAATAAGGCAAGCGACAGAAAGAACGGGTTTGTTATGAACCTCACCCCCATCCGAGTACTACTTGGCTCGGAAATTGCTTTTATGTAGTATGCACATAAAATTGTCACGTATCATGCAAACAGTTCTTGTATATGATTATTATATTATTATAACTATATCTTATTTTTGGTGTCATTAGCACGAACATGTACTTTAAACGGCATCCGCTGATTTTTGGACAAGTATGATGTACGAACATTTGGATGCTCAAAACCTGTTTGAAACAAATCTTCATCTTCGAATTCAATAATACAAAACAGTTTCATCTTTAGCTTCAACTGTTTGCATATAATCTCTACCAATATTGTCAACATTGATGAAATAATACAATGCTTAGGAAAAGGGTTTGAAAGATACTGCACGTTAAAGCGTGCGCCTAGTGAAATTCCCAAGGAAAGACGAGCTATTTATTACAAAACTAACGGACTAAGCTATTCGATAGCTTAATTGGACAAAGCATCCCCCCGAAAAGAGAAAGATCCGGGTTCGAGTCCCGGTCCTATCAAACATTTTTCATGCTCGTTTTTACAACAGTGCCTCTTGATCGAATGAATCCCACGTTGAAAATAGAAATTTCAAAATTAACCACCATCTAGTGTCCAGCTTAATCAAAATCGCTGATAGCCATAAGGTAATACGAGAGCAACCCCTCGCAATACAGGCATACGCGGCTGATTCTCGCTCTCCTCCCCATAGACGAAAGCGATTACGTCTCCCATTTAGACCTTTAACCAAGAACATCCTCCAATTTCCTCCATCGCTTTTAAGCGTCCCTCCATCGCTGCGAGCCCTTCAACAGTTCAGAATTCGCATCCGTTTCGATTCAGCTTTATTACTCCCTCGTACGGTCAAAAAACGGGAAAGATTGGAACACGGGATACCGGTACGTTCTCTCTCCTGCGCAGATGAACAAAAACACGCTCATACAATCGGTGGAACAAGTGCATCGGCGGGAGTCCTTGGCTCGCCTCGGGAAAGTTTGGGAATCGGAGGAGGATTTTTTCCACCGCGGGCGAGATGAGCACAAAAGGAAGGAATATAAAGGAGAGTGTGGGGAAAAGATGAACGCTGTCCGATATAATTTCGCAGTAACACAAACCAGCAAGCGCTCAATTGATGCGGGTTCCGAGTTCTTATGTTTTTAAAGTAAATATTTATTTGCGGCGATGAAAACCCGTTTCGCTTATGGCGAATCCAACGTAGCGGAAGTGTGAGAATGGAACGAAATATTAATTTCCGATCAAATATGTTTCAATAGAAGAGCATTGTGTACTTCTTGGGTATTTAGATTCGGTCTCTAAATACGAAGACACGCAATTCAGTCCTCTTAGACTCTTTTTAATTCTTCACTCATTGAATCATCCGCAATTCCATTCATGATTCATCCATGGAGTAAAGATGTTATTTCTTTTTCAAACCCACAAGGGGTGCTTTCTTAGCTCATCACTATACCACAGCCATCTCACTAGTTTGGGTTTAAAACCGGATTTTGTGCAATGCTCTTCAATGTAAAGAGGGTTAAGTTTCGTTATACGGATTACTCCAAATATTTACTCATTCACAATATTTTCAAAAATATTCTTTTATAGCGAAAGTAAATCAAGGAAAAGCTTCTCAAAGTTGTTAATGTATAAACATGTAAAACAATGCAAGTTTCATTTTTGTCTAGTGAGAATTATTACCTAAAAATTCAGAAGAATTTATTTCAATACATCACGTTTTAATGGAATATATTTCTCTAGGTTTAACTAGAAATTTTCATAGCTTTTATTTCTGCATAGAAATAAAGGCTATGAAATAGAATAGAAATACATGGAAATCGAGAAATAAAATGTTACTTTTATCACTGCACTTATGATATGATACTTATACCATTCAGAAAATAAAGAGAGCTCGAAGGAAAAGCATAAATTCAAATCGGAAGGGAAAACTTAAATGGCCTAAGAAAAGGTAGAGAAGACGAAATGATGAGAAATCAGCAAAATGGTATGGATTTTGGGAAAGAGGTGTGGCGGTACCAACTAAATTGGATTGCAGTAGTGGCATTCCCTCCGTGTAAATCCGGATGTTTTGATGTCTCTGGGGACGCATCTCAATGCAAGGTTCTCCTTCATTTTAATTCATGCCATCAATATCAATTTTTAATGCAGGGAAACGAAGGTTTTGAGTGTTTATTTACTTGAGAACATTATATTCTTCCAATTTTCCTACATCAACAGGTTTAGCTATATTTCCTCTTGTTAGATTGAGGCATTAAAATGCACCTTAAATAGTGCGGAACAATTTTACTTCTCTCCAAAATTGTATCCACCTAAGATCAAGCAAATAGTTAAGGGATGCAAGCAATATAATAATATGCAAGGAATTTAAGATATATCTACGCAATATCATCATTCAGATATTGGAACTGTCGTTGTCCTGTTTTAGTCTAATCCATACCTCTGTGAACCTCCTCGAGTCCTTTTCTTCTTTTCCTGAAAAAATGCGCGTAATTATGTTATTCTATTTTCCCATTTCGTTTACGAAATTAAGCCAAATGAAATGGAAAGCGTTCTACCTGAATTTACCAAGCGATATTAGGTCTTCTTTCGTAGAATTTCGGAGTTAAACCATTCGAATCTAAGCAATAAGCCGTTCAAGAACAGCAGGTCGACTTCATGCGCATCCTATGGCAGCCGAGTGGTACGTGCGGCCTTCCAACGAATAAATATTTCCCAACCCTTGTCTATCCTGTCAGCTAAGAATAATCGCTAAATCCTCATAAAAGGCACGATATGTAGGAGAATTTAATTAATTCCACAGAAAATCGCCCGTTGTAAAGGTTGAAATATCGACATCTCAAATTGACTTCTCCATTCAACGAGTATTAGCGATCTGGAAACGGATGGAATAAAACGTTTCCTGTGGAAATCGGCTCCAAGACACCGAGACTCAATCTTCTTCCTCCTTTTTTTCTCTCGTTCCTTCCCTTTCTCCGTAAGGGTGTATCACGAGCCCACGGAGAAACAATCGACCCCTCTCCAATTAATCATTCAAGTGGATTCGTATTCAAAGCACACTCCCCACCACCTAATGCCCTACACGCTCTCTATCCCAACCCCTACGAGCTCATCTAATTCTCAGCCCCGCTACCTGTTCAGCCCACCCCTTCCCGAATGTCTCCTGCGCAAGGAGAGGGGACGCAATTTTCGTTAAACATTCACGCGGAACACGATATGAATGCATAATTCCCCGGGGTGTTCATTTTTAAGAGATCGGCTATTTCGCAGGGGCGAATATTAAATTGATCTCAAAGGAGGCAAATATTCGGCGGAGTTAAGGAATTTCCGCGTGAAGGAGGAAATGAGAGAGGGATGGGGTCTGAGAGTATTGAGACGTTTTTGCGTATTGCTAAAGACTAAAATTATGTGATTTTTCGTGTTTTTCATTTATTTTATTACGAATTTCAGCCTCAGTTAGATGTAAGTCTGGTGGCAGCGTAAGATATATTATAATTGATATGCAATTTTGTGTACAATTTTACATTTATGTGATTACGATAATGCACAATCACTATAAATTTTATTTATAAAATTTAAGTTGAAATCAGCTAATGATAATGATATTTTTTCAATGCACAGTGGTAGTACTCAATAATCAAATAATAACTCAATAGTCAAATAATAACTCAATAGTCAATAATCAAATAATAACTCAATAGTCAAATAACATGCAGCACAAAATAATAGAAAGAATATGGAGGGTCATTAGCTTGTCATTAAAAACTCCAGTTATCTTTTACCGAAATTTTTATAGAGGATTCTGCAGAGTATATGTGCTTTATTCTTTCTCATACATTAATCTTATCCATGATTGGATACCATAAAAGTAAGGCAGTACGACACACCCAATGCAATATTGTCAACACTACATACCCCTCTTTACATTTAATATCTTAAAGCACTGAAGTAGCTTAGATTGAGATTCCTATCGGCATCGTCTTTAAAAATAACCTTAAATAAATAACAGATTTTAATTCAAGAAAGAATTATTTTTCATCTAATCAGACTATTATGAGACATGAAAATCATAGAAAGTTGAGATTAAACATATCGTTTAACATATCATTGGATAGCTGTAAATTGTCTAATGAGTTTTCATCAGTTATGTTAATGATGAATCTTCCATTAGAGTAACTGTCAAATATTTGTATGAAATACCTGTCCAAAGTTATTGAATTATCTCATTAAGCTAACTAAATTCTAAGGGAATTATCCCGAGTATTGTGTACAATTATTATTATCGTTGTAGAGAAGTTAATAATCGTAAATTCAGAACTTTTTCAAATTAATAAAAGAAAAATGCTCTAATACATCACTTCAATAAAGTTTGAAATGATTCAAAACCGAGAAAAAGTAGTTTATAGACATATTTATTACAAGAAGCAAACCTTTAAAAGCATTGTTAACATTAAAAATACGAATTGTGCTGTTGATATGGTAGAAAAAGAATTATTTCCACTACTTATTATGGTTAGTTTTTAGCTTTGATCGGTCCTAAGGTATTCTGAAATTTTCTTAAAAATAATTTTTCAAGCTTAAGCTCCTTAGTCCTAAAAGTAAGAAAAATATGAAAGAACTTGTTTTAGATGCATATTTTGAATGGAGACAATTTTGTTGAAATTTTGGAGAGTTCCATTATTTTCTAGAAACGGAACAACCTTTAGTTCACTCTAAAAATATTCCTCAGGCCCCCTTATGTAATTTTCTCTAAGAAGATATTTTCGAATTTTAATTTAAAATGGAAATCGAAAACGTCATGAGAATTCCATTGAGAAATACTAAGTGGACCTTTTTAGCACGTATGTGTAATTTTCCATTGACATTCGCTCGTGAATCGCCGAATTAATACCAAAAATTCATTCATTAACGTATGTTTACCATTTATATTTAAAGTTTACCTCGTGAAATGGAAACGCTTCACAGAATCTTTACAGCAGACGGAATTTTGGAATATCGAGTTTTCTCCCGGAAGATCCGTTTGTTTCCGTGTTAGTCACACCTAATTCGTGGGAAACGTAAGTCAACATTCGTTCGTTTAATTGCCTTGAGACGATAAATATTTATCGACCGCTGTTTTTGAACCCTCCCGCGGATTCAAAGTTAATTAATGAACCGTAACGATTCCGTCACATTTTTGTTGTTACAGCTCAGATATTTGAGGTCAAAGGTAAACATAAGTCGTTCTCTCGTGTGAAACGGCAGAAATTAGCGGGATGGGAGGCCAAACGTGACTCGTCCTGTAGTCGCAAGCGTTGAATACTAAAATAACGACGAAAAAACCAAACACAAATGCAAAAATTCGCAGATCCCGACGCGCGAATCGTTCGCGTAAGATTAGCAAATAAATTCCGCTCACGGACGCGAAATAAAGCATTGTTCGAGACCAGGAAAAAAGTATTCCTCTCTGATAAGCGAATGTCCAATCGGGAACCGGAAAATGCTTTGGTTCATACGTGGATGCACGTTTCAATAAGAAACTGTCTCCCTCCATGCTTGAAAACCTAAGCAGCGAATGGTCTCTTTAATTCTTGCTAGACTAGTTGAATATGCTTCCAAATGACACTTATTCGGGGTAAGTTTTCTGAAATTACAATCTGAAATACAGTTGTCTCTAATGTGATATTGACATTTTTCTGCCTCAAGTGCTTTATTTGTAATTCTAGATATCTCTTTGTGCAATGATTTGACTTTTTTTAAGCTTATTATTTTGCTCTGATTCCACAGATTTTTTCCCCATTTGAACTTTGATGCCGTTTCATTTATTTTATTTTCGTTATAGAAAAGCATGGAAGTGTGATAAAAATATCAGCCAATGCTCAGAACGCTTCAGGAAGCAATTCTAAACTTGGGCTCATCTTAGCAAATTGAATCACCTACCTTGATTCATTCATAGTTGGGCTTTCATCAGATTTGTTTAACATCAGATATGCATGAATATCGTTATAATCACTGCTTTGTATCAGTGTGTCGAATTTACTTTTCATTCCTCGACCACTTATGAAATTCTCGTTGTCTCGGTCGATTAGAGGGCATCGATTCCTTTAAATCTTATTAAAATTTTATCCATGAATAGCATTCCCATAAATTCAGTGTCACGTCATTCGATCGTTTCCTCTCCATTTCCTAACATTTTCTAAGCGCGCTTTCATTTCCCTTTTCTCGTCGACAAATGGATTGCTTCCTCTCTTTTCTACCCATTCTTTTAACTTAATTTTTCATTTTTATCAATAAATTTTCTCATTTTCTCTTACCATCTACTGAATATTGCAGTGAGTAATGGTCCTCATTCAGGCAAAGATGGATGCTACTTTCAGAAAACATAGAACACCCTTATTTTGTATTCAACGTTATCTGAATGTGTTCCATTTCGTAGAATACCCTTTAATATCGTTAATGAGCATGCGCATGGAAATCTATGGTAGAATATCTTACTCTTAATCCTTTTTGGGAAAATGTTAATTTTCAATCAATAATTTTGAGCTGCATGTAATTAGCTTATGTGAACTAAATATTTGAAGATAAATCGTTATCAGGTGAATGATGAATTTTCATAAATACTTTAAGAATATAACATTGACGCAGTGAAAAAGCTTTATTCCGAAATAGAGAGAAAAATATTTTCTCGATAATGTAGGGTAATTAAAAGCAATATACTTTAAGGAAATACAAAACAAGCTATTTAGAGACAGATAAAATTAATGTTGAATTTATTTAACAGTTATTCTTGACCGGGGCTCAAACTCCATTCTCTCAGGCTCTATTCTGCGAGCAAAATTCCAAAAATGTCTGAAGTTATGGCAATTTATTTAATTTCTCCACGTCAAGGATTCAGATTTTTTTAACTTTCCGTGATGAAACCTAGAAATTCCTTAGTGAAATCTAAGTTACCGCTGGAATTTACATAATATGCTTTCTTATTATTGAGAAAGATTTATTAGTACAGTCCTCCATCGTTACTATTCTTATTTAAACAGAAAAAGAAGTGATGTCAAGTCATTATCTAAATTCATTGGCATTTAAACGAGGAAAATAAAGATAGAATCGTCCGATTCATGCGGCAAGCAAACCCTGCAGATCAACAGATATACATGTATTTATGGAGGATCATTTGATGTAGATCTATGCAACTCAAACTTGAACTCTATTGATTCATGAAGATTTATAATCTTAGATGAAAATGTTTTTTATCCCTTTCATCGTGTTAGAAGTATAAGAAACAGAGTCCCATATCTTCCTCGGGATTCGTATCATTTCAACGTAAGTTAATTTTCTTTTATGTTTGCCTCGGGACCCCCGGAATGGAGAAGGGCTTAGCGAAAGAGATTTCCTTGTTTTTATCCAATCACAAAATGATTTTTGGGAGAGGAGGGGCATTGTTAATATTTTTCTGATGTTATAAAAGGACACTCCGGAAGGATGGGGCCGGAAGCAATAAAAATGGCCTTCGAAAAAGGATGGGAACGATTTTCCGTCTCTATTCTTTCCACCATTTGATCTCTTCCGTCCCATAAGAGTGACATGGAAGGAGTAACACAACTCTTTCTTCGTCCTATCGGATTTTTCACTCTCCTTTCATCCAGCAGACAACGTAATGGAGTCCTTATACTATGTTAGCTCCACCGCCGAGTGGGGTGGATTCCCGATAATACAGAAATCGTTCTCCTTTTCGGAGGAATTGAAATTCTTTTACGGTTCTCCTTGCCTCTTTGTGAAGTTATTGCCGGGGAAGTTTTATAATCCATCACTCGGATTTATTTTATCGGAGAATTTTTCTAAGGGATACGGCTCTGTTTACTTACCGCGAAGATATCGAGCGAGGATTTTTAAAACCAAAAAGGGTGGTGATCTGAGAACTCTTTAAATCATTTATGTTAAATGCGGAGAAATACTTGATTTCTCGGACAATTATTTTGAAGTCAAAAGTCTAAGTTTTCTACTTTTTCAGGAACTTTCTCCATTCAGTAGGCTTTTTTATTCGGTAAAGTTTAATACAGATATATTCCTTTATGCATGAATTATAAGTATGAATACAAAGATAATTTTTAACGAAGTAATTGTATTTTGAATCAATATTTCAACTGATTTTTGCTCCTTTCATAAAAATACTTGAATTAGCTTGAAAGATATTTAATATGGGATTTATTATATATCTGCAACATTTTGCCAATGCCTTGTTTGGTATTTCAGAAATACGTATTTAGAATAACAGGATAGGAATGGACGATTTTATTCTATCTTCTTTAGTGAACAGTCGATTTAATCTTGCCTCTAAATCTTTCGGAATGAAAGCACGACAATAGTAAATTAAAAGCTTGAGATGGGTATTTAGGATCATGTGGGTAATTATTTGAACTCATAATACGTGCTATTAATTAAATACACGCTTATTAGACACCTGGTACTTGTATTGGTTTTTTGTCTATTCGAGGAAGAGGTCCCACGCTTCATTGACGTATTCGGCTTCCGGGGAGTTTTTCGACCTCTTATTTATCAACAGCCATATTCAAATTCCTTCCTTCTTGTGGTAATTATCATTAATTTTTTACACATTTTCCATAATTTTGTTTTAAAGTTTTTCATTGACTCGAAACTTTTCTCTCTGTTTAGGTTTACGTTGAATATGTCAATTCACTTTCCATTCTCCGGACCTTGTTTATACATTTGAGTTTCAATGATAGTTACCTTTCGGTGAATTCCCATCTATTTGTATACTAATCAAATCATAGATTCTATTTAATTTTTATTTTTCAATCATTTACACATGCATCCGCAATCCTTGTTTCCGTATCGAAAAAGCAATTTTCCGGAGATAAATTCTTCGGTGACGTCAAGCGGTGAAAATCTCCAATTTTTAACGGCACCCCGAATGTAAATCCCTCTTTCATTAAATTCATACAGTTGAGCGGTACCTCAGTTAGCGACTTAATCTCCAGCTCAGAAATTAATGTCGCGATATACACAGAGACGCGAACTTCCTATAAAATCCATTCCTCCTCTCTGGAGAAGGACACGCACAAAACGTGTCCCAAACGTGATTAAAATAAAGTGCGTCCCACGCGTTTAAGGATGTTTAATCAGGACGTTTCCATTATTAATAACGCCAATCTATTCCTCCCGTAAGCGCGCCATCGTTAAATTTTAAAGAAGCTTTAGAAGGAACTCTTAAACCGAATTCAGGGGATGTCTGTAATTAAGCTTTTCCATATCGAAGCCCAGATTAGCTAACCCCCCTCTCTTCCTCTCTCTCCTCCATTCTGTTTACCTCCGTCGGGAACAAAAGCCTCTTAAAACCTCAATTTGCTTGAAAATCCTCTGCCCCTGGAAGCGTTGTTTGGCACGGTTACCTCCATTCGGTGATACGCCATTTCTGAAAAGTAGCACTTCCACACCCCGTTTCGATCCGTAAGCTGTCGTCGAATGTTCAGTCATGTTTCCGTAAGTATATGTATCGCTCCCCACTTGACGTTCTCCGCGTGCGAAACTGCGTCCCAGGCGCCTGTAATTTCATGGCGAGATGCCGTTTACTTCTTAAGCCATCTCGTAACTCAAGGAAGAGACTATGTAGGATCACACTGAGGCTGATGTGTGGAGGTCCCAATCACCTCGTTACCATAATGATCACAACACCCCACTTCATTATTTTGAGAGCTGGGTTTGGGGATGTTTTCGAACTAATCAGAGGATACTCCTCTCCTGAGCTAACTGTTTGCAAGTCTGTTTTCTTGACTGAATCCTTAAGGAGATTTCTCTCTGGTATTCGTAAATTTTAGAACGCTTGAAGTTGATGTTATAAGGGATTCAACCGCTGCTCATAGTATTATAGTGCTGCTCATTGAAAAATCATCTAATTTCCTATTTTACTATTTCTGTATGGCTCAGATTATAATGCATTTTTTCCTTTATTTAATTAATAATTATTTTATCATTGATAGTTATCGGTCAAGAGCGTAATAGCTTTTGTTTGAATTTCAGAGTCATTTAGGCAACATTTATTGGTCTCATAATTGAGATTAGTTTTTTCTTCGTGGAAGAATTCGAGGAATTAGTAATCTTTCACTTACAATAAAAACATTCATTCAGATAAAATTAACAGGTCGTATTCCAGAAAATGCATTACCTTCTCAAACAGTAATATGTATCCTTTACTTGTGGTTTAATTTAGCGATCATTCACATACGGAGAAGGCAACAAATTAAATGAAAGGAGGAAAAAGTAATTGGTAGATCATCATGAAAAATATGAGATATTTCCTAATGTGATTTTACCCTTATCGATAAATTAATGGAGCCGTAAATTCCTTATGCCTGTCTGCAGAATCATTCTTGACTACATCGTCCGTCGACTTTACGAGGAAAAAGGAATAAAGCCTCAGTCGGCTTCCATGTGTTACCGCAATGCCGTGTAGAGCTGCGTCACGGATAGTATTCTCAGTTACATCGTAATCTTTCCGAGTTAAACTAAATAGGCGCCCAAAACATTCCTTGCCAATTAGAGACGTACCTCATTGCTAACGAACAGACATCCGAGGAAAGGAATTGAGACTAATAGTAACATTATGTGAGCCGAAGTTCTCACTGCCGCCATCTTTACCAATCTCCCGCGTTTTTTCTCAGTGGCGCCACGTTGCGGCTGACGCCGGAATTCGTCCTCCCTTTTCCCACGAAACAGGAGAAAATTGGCGGGTATATCTGTAAGGGGAGAGGACCTTTTGATAGCATATTTTCTGGAAAGAAAAAAAGGGGCCGCTCGTTAAAAAATGCGCAGCGGAAAACATAATGCCGCCATAAAAAGGTATTCATAAAGCATTCCGATAAGGGATGGGAGGGGAATGGCAGAATGGGGGAACAACAATAATAACAGAAAAGGGTCCGAAAAAGGATCGAAGTGGTGGGTTATGGGGTTGATTCCCTAGATAGGGTGAGTTTATACCCTGTCGGCACGCAAACCCTGGGTAGTGGAAGGGGCTGTAGGAGGAAATAGGGAATGAGAAGAACTGTGGTGCAGAATGAAGAAATTGAGAATTAACGGGTTAGATACGAAAGATCTCATTCATATACACATCACACGTTCATATTAATCACATTTTTTGTTTTCGTTTCAAAGACGTATGTCCGTTTTCACTTTAAGTGCCCAAGCGATGTTATTTCAGGGTCTGGTTTGGGATGGAAAATCGTTCTTGACAGCCTACAGTTATACTGGAAGTGGGGACAGAGAGTTTTCTGCTCTCTTACATACTGCTTACAATCACGTTCTCACAATTCTAAGAAAAGGATCTGTATAATTTGCATCCTTATGACAATCCAGTGGCTAAATTAGTTCTAGAAAAGAAGTAAGAAAACAGAAGACAAGAATAGGAAAACTAAGAATAGTAGGGTGAAAAGGGTGAAGAGTCTTAAAAGAAAATTATTGACGTTTAACAGATATGTAGTATAGAAATTGCATCACTTCCATAGTTATACATGAATGATTTACTTTCAGAATTATTTATTTATCATGTTGCAATAACTTATTCCTTCAAAAGTTTTGTGTTACATTTTCCAGCCATTTAAGATTTCTTTCGCCAACTCCAATTCATACATTGGTCTGTTTTTCATTCGGAGAAATGTATGATCGTTCGAAGGATGATTCCGTTCCTGAAATAATTAACTTCCAAATTTAAATTGAATATTTTCCGGTTCCTCTCCTTTTAGTTAGTCTATATTAGTAATTAGTATTACCTCGCCACCTTGTTATGGTTTAGCTCAAGCCTTCATTAATGTTAATTGTGATAATTATTGTACGTAAATGGGGAAAACGGAAATTGCTTTATTGTGCCACTGCTATATCAACAGTAGCATATACAAGCAGTATAGACAATCAGCTGCTAATGTAAGATGATATCATATGATCGTTACTAAAATGCAAACTAGTCTTAATACGATGATAAGGAGTCAAACTTGACTGTTTTAAATCCGATTCGAAGATGTGCAGAAAAACAAAGAAATTACTGAATACATAAGCAATAAAAAATGAAGTGAGGAATTGAATTTAACGGAATTATTTCCGTCTGAGAAGGACATGTACGATAAAAATTCACCAGAAGGAAAGAAAGCGAATATGTAGATATGGAAGGCAGAATGAGACTTGAAATCATGTAAGAGGTTGCAGAGAATGAGGAGGGAATCAGGCATAAAAGAGTAGCAAAACGTAAAGGTTTTTTGTATCGTATAATCAGCGATTTAACGAAAGACGGATAATTAATGATGAGTTTCATACACACCATAGTATTCTCTTTCGAATCGAGGCACTTCGTTTTCCATGGTAATTAAAGGTCTCATTAAGAGAGGAATTTAATCAGCGAAATGGAAACCAAATGTTCATCAATTGCAATACTCGTACAGAAAGTTCGCTCATGCGAAATAATGCCGCCTGGTGACAGTTCAAATCCGATCGATCGTAAATATAGAATTGCGAACGTTTCGAAACAGACAACTATGTTGCTCTAACAACCATTAAGGTCGATCGCTTTCTGAAAGTATGAATATCATAATTAGCTCATTTGCATGCTATGCCACAGGTTTTTCTAGTACATACGTTATTTACAGGTGTATTATTTGAAGTATTTGTGCTCTAAGCGGATATACACTGTAAAATGAACGTTATTTCAGGTCGATGGAGTGATTATCAGCTAGAATTTAACATAAAGAAGTGCGTACCTATGAATTTTACACGTTCCACTAGCGTTACCCGCGTACCCTATAATATTTTAGGATATACGTTGCAGTTCGTGAAGCATCATAAATATCTAAGTATTACGCTCAGTAGTGACTTTTCCTTCAAAGTGCATAATCGAAACATAGTAGGTAAAGCGAATAGGATGCAAAGTTTAACTAGTAGAATTCCAAAGGGTTGCTCATGGAGAGTAAAATAAATAGCGTACTTTCCCTGATTTGGCCTCCCCTTGAGTACTGCTGTGCGATTTGGGATCCACACAGAGTAGGATTAACTTCTAGCTTTGAGATGGTTCAACGTAGGGCAACTAGGTTTGTTAAGGGAGATTTCAGATTTGACAGCACTGTTTCAGCTATGGTATAATCCCTCAGTTGGAATTCGCTTAGTGATATAAGACTTGATTACCGTGGGAAGCTTTTTAATAAATTTATTACTACGGATATCACGGAGGTAGTTTATACTGTTATACCAGTTAGTAGTGCACAGTGAAATTAAAAGCTTACGGCCCTTTAGCAGAAACTATTTACCAGTCCAGAAAAGAACACTGTCAAGAAATGCTGGCAGCAAGGGATTTGGGTGGCTGTACACATCTAGTTGTGACAATGTATCACATTTTATTTTCGAAAAGGAGACATAATGACCTTCTATCCACTAATATTCTTACTAGATAGGGGCCGTAAGCTTTCAGTTTTACTGTACATGATCGAGACGAAACGAAGAAGCGTTGCAGGGAAATAGTTGCCAGGACAGATAATTATTTCTGGTTATACCTGGTTAGTTCTGGTCAAAATTGAAAAAAATGCTGCTGTTTCTCATGTTTAAAGATATATTAGCAATCATTTCGATGCAGGTATCATTTTTAAAGAAGGAAATCGATGCTTTGGCCTTAAAATAAGCAGACGAATCGACCAAAGAATTCGGTCAGCACTTAGAAAACTCCTCGAAGCACCGACTCGGTTTTTTCTAATTATATCGATTGGGCAGCTTCAACGGAAGTACCTTGCATACACCGGGTGTTTTATTCAACTTATCTCCGTGACTAATTGGGAAAAACAACGTCGCAGCAATTAGTGTGAAATATGCCCTTGACTTCTTCGTGGCGAATAGCGTGTTTTTTTTGCGGTCGCAACATCTCTGCCTTGCGGCACCACTCTATCGATTTCTCCCCAATTTCGACGGAGAAGAACGCGCCGGAAAATTCTTCGCGAAAATTCCAGGACAAGAAATGAAGGATTGCAACCGAATACACACAGCGATCGTGTAGTGAAATTTTACGAGTATCATCCCATTTTGTCCCGTTCGAAACGTATTTTTTTTATCACGAAGCGGACATTTATAGTTGTCTCTTAATTTTTTTAAAATCATGAAGCGGTCCTTTATGATCGTTTCTCAATCCTTAATTTTCTAGGTTTGCTTTAACTTCAGATTTTGCCAAACGTTCGTATTGATTAGTTCAGACATATAGGTCATCGCCGTCAATTTTTCATGGAAGTTATATTCCCGTCATTAATCATTCAAAGGAGGAAATTATTCCAGCGTGCTTTATTATGTAGCTAGGTATTAATTTTCCCGTTGTATGCACTCGTAGCTAGCTTTCTCATCTCATAATCTGAACTAACAGAAAAATAGAAGAGTTCAGAAGTATACGTTGCAGTCTGCTGAGTAGTAATAGGGTGAATTTGTATATACTTGTAATTTCTTTGTATGTTATATATTATAATGAGGGATATACTGATGAAGTGATATGCGGCCAATATGACTTGACCAAGAAATGATGTAAACTGAGCTTACGATTGCGATCCCTATTGTGTAAATGTAATAGAAAAAGTACCAAAGGTATGTTGTACATATTCGGGCTAGTTGTTGTTCTGAAAGTTCTTATATTCTTTGTAAATAGAACGATGTTATTTCAGAATATTAATCTGTATAAAATACTCAGGTGTAAGGAATCGTGGAATGTTTTGGTGTTATGAAAGTTTTTAGACAATACATACGTACCAACGTGTTTATTATCGGGAGAAATTGGGTCAAGATAATCAATTTAATCATTTTAACCTCTGATTAAATGTAAGATTTAAAGGTTAACCTTAGGTTAAATGTAAGATGGACAATGTGGACAGTGGTTGGGGCTACCACCCGACGACAGTCAAACTGCAGCTGGTAAATATTCTAGACAGAATATGCTTGCGGACCGCAATAACGGCTCGAATTTTCATGTTTTGTAACTCTAACTGCCATCAGGAATTAAACTTCTTCAGCGGTTTAGTTTATGATAAGCAGTGACTAATTTAATATTCGTTTATGATTTCATTTCGAATGCAGCATAAGTAATCTCACCCATTGGCGATTTGAAACATGCAACCACGAACTTTGCGCCTTAATAATGAAGGCAAATTCTTGTTATCGTCTAATTATAATTCTGATTATTAGAGAAGTTTTATTTCTGCGTCGCACTCTAATTTATTGCAATAATTATTCCTTGAGAAAAACGCATAATCTTTGCATATGAAATACCGAGCTTATTTCCTCTTGCAAGAAGACTGATTGCGTACCAAGACAATCACGCTGGCCCATTAGCTCTCAGATGTTACACTTAAAGGATATAATTATGAAACTAGCGATTTATTTCTATTTTATTTCAGTATTTAATCGACAAATTTCGTGCCGCGACACACGTGGCAGAGTGGGATTTTTTATATCGCTTTCCTCGTTAATCTCTTTACATCTATTATACCAGCGAGTTTAAGCGCAATAAACATGCGAAGGTAAAATTCATTCACGCATTTTATCACGTACCTATCTGAAGTATTCTCATTTTTGGAGAGTAAATATTTCTCATGTCAAAGAACTAAGCGCTCTGGCTTATCTTTTTCCTTTAACAGCTATTCTCAAAAAACTATCAAACGAGTGTGGTCTTTCAAAATATGTCGTTGATGAGATAGCAGAAATGCATATTCAAAAGGAAATATCTATCTCAACCAACTGGTTTCTGCCAAATCACTTTAATATTTTACTGCCGACTATTACTTTCTTTTGATTATTTGAATTTCTGCCGTATAATTTTTATTGCTGTTTTATAGTGATACTTCCTGCACGAAACGTTCTTACGTCCACACATTTACTCACATTAAGTTGCAATGAGAATGTGAACATTCATTTAGTTCTTTTTTAGTTAAGTTTTTCTCCATGAAACCGTTACAGAAAGAAAGTAAATAATTTTAACTATTTGGTTGAGTTCTCATACTTTTCTGATAGGATTACCCATAATTGCCCTAAAAATTTATTTCGCATACAAGCAAATTCCTCAACATGACTTAAGAAACGAAAAAAGTGTTTTTCTGTTGCTTCAGTTTATTAATACTGATATTGTTGCCACCCAGAATGAATGCCGCCTAGTTAGGCCTTGTCCCTCAGACGTGTTTCGCGCTATCGACTTTACTATATTCATATTATTACTGATGCTAATTATATACAACATACTGATGAAATTTAAATGCTTAAAAATGAAATTTAATTCTTATTATATTCATACACGGATTTGGTAAAGGATCGAGGAACAGATTAGAAAAATCAGTTGTATGGAGCGTATTGCTGCATGCGTGTAAAACGTGGATGTTAAGAAAAGGGAATGTCAAAAGATTAGAAGCTTTTGAGATGTGAGTATGGCGTAGAATGGAAAAAGTAAGCTGGGTCGATAGATAAGCAAAACGAGGAGGTGCTAAAGATGTTTGGGGAGAATAGGGTGTTAATTGATTTAATTAGAAATAGGCGAAGGAAATGGATGGTTTAAATATTTAGAGGAGAGGGATTACTGAAGAAAGTGATCGAGGGAAGAATGCTAAGGAAAAGAAAGAGGGAAGACTAAAACAAAAGATGGTGGAAGACTTAAAGGGTGGGATTATCAACTAAGAAGTAAAAGATAGTACACTGTTTAGGGAAAATGAGTGCACATGAACCTACCAAAATGTAGAACACTCTTATACACCCATACACATTTAGTCTCATTTGAGAGTGAAATGAAAAATTTTATCCCAGAAATCAGAAACATTTCTAATCATTTTTTCCCTAGTTATGCACTTCATACAAGCAAAACATTTTTGTTTAATATTAATTCGAGGATACTGATATTATGTATAAACTCAGATTCTTGAATTTGAAATAGAATATATAATCCTAGAAATCAGAAACATTGCTAATCGTTTCTTACCTACTTATGCCCTTCTCACAAGCAAAATATTATTCGTTTAATTGAAATTCGAAGATACTAATATTATGTATTACGGTATGCAAAAGAATCCGCGTGGTAAGAAAATATAATATAGACGAAAATTATGTGGAACACAATTTACTGTCACATTCCATTGTACTACAGTTAGTTAAGGATAGATATATCCGAGAAAAATTTGAATCTTAGGTTGATTCACGCATCAAGAAAGGCCATAAGCGCATGAATTTTTTGCAGCGTCAAAAGTCGTCACTCTAATACCGAACGGTCGCTTATTACCCTATTTAAAATGGCGGAATGAGTCGCCTGTTGGGTTCTCTCCATTCCCTCGCGTGTTTCGAATCCTAATAAGCGCACCGTCATTTGTTTTCTGGTTCGCGTGCTCCCGCGTGATATCTCTCCAAGAAAAAAATTAAAAAATGACGCCAACTCCAAAAATTCGAGACCAAAATAAAAATGGAATTTTCTGCTACACGAACGCGAGATCTATTTGCCTTTTTGTTTCTTCGGGAAATTTATTTTTATTGGGGGAAACACAAAGGAAAAGTGCTTGGGAAGAGATAAGGATTTGCATTCATTGTTATTATAAATCGTATCCTTTGGTCGTATGAAATCCAACTCGGAGGGGTGCTTATTCTTTACCGCGTAAAGAGCGGTTTCTTTTGATGTTTATTAGCGTGAGAAGTAACCCATTTAATGGTGGATTCTATTCATTACATCTTACTAAAGTACGGCAGTATCGTAGTAGAGCCGTTTATCTTTATGGACGTGAATGTCTAATGTAAGAAAACGCCCATTAAACTACTTAGATCCCTTTAGCTTTGTGTCTGTAAAACGTCTTATGAGTTTCGTTTACTTCGAACTACATTAACATTCAGATATTGCTTAATATATTTAAATATTCGTAAACAGCCCAGAATTTATGGATAGCTCTAGGATAGAAGAGGGTACAAATATTTTCATTGGAGGTTAATAACGTGAAGAATGAAAAAATAATAACTTTAACCCGTAACATTTAAATCACCTAAATCATTAAGCGGTAAGGTTAAAAGTTATTAAAAGTTAAAAGTTATTATCTTTTCATTTCTTCACTTTATGGAATCCCACCACAAAGTCCTGCCTGAGACGACTGAAAAAATTAGAAATTAATAATAATAATGGATTCCGCTTTACTTTTAGAATCACTTTT
Organism: Pachydiplax longipennis; assembly: GCA_036926295.1. Classification (NCBI taxonomy): domain Eukaryota; kingdom Metazoa; phylum Arthropoda; class Insecta; order Odonata; family Libellulidae; genus Pachydiplax; species Pachydiplax longipennis. The sequence goes on along the minus strand of JAVFKF010000009.1, from coordinate 35,212,626 downwards.
CTATAAAGCCACAATATCAATAGAAGTCACCCATCGAAGATCTTAAATATTAATTTTTTACGATTACCGTGTTTTCCCATGTGTAAGAAGTATTTTATTTCGAGTAATGAGGGTCTAAAACAGGGTGCGTCTTATGCAAATGAAGTAGATTTTTAAAGGAACTCCTACAATCCTTACGCTGACTACCATCTTGCTATGTTTTTGGAGTTCATTGTTTTCTCGCTTGTTGTCTTATTTCGTGCTCATTACATTAGGTTTACGTGTGTATTTGCATCAAAAATTTTTCTCCAAATGTTGGGTTACAAAATAAAGATTCTTGTTAAACGTGGGAGTCTCATATACGGGGAAATACGGTAATTCCTTTTTATATCTCAATATCTTTCAACCACTTTCAAAATAATTTCAATCAAGTTTCATCTCAATTAATAGTCAAATTTTGTTACTAAGTTTACGTTCTAACTCCTTCTGCAGCTATTTTTCATTTCAATTCTCTGGAACACTAGATTACGTTTTATTAATTTAAAGATTATAGTCGTGCATATTCCTTCTTGTTTTATACAAGAAAATTGTTTGTAGTATTCATAGTATGCTTTTATTCATTTACCTTTTCCACACGCCGAAATGTGGCTATCAGGATATTTATGCAGATGTAAATGAATAACTTTGGCATTCCAGAGGTTTTGTGGATGAATAGCCATTAATGTAAATTTTCAGTCGTAATTCATAATAGATATACGTTCATGTGGGATCTTTCTCGAGGCATAAGCCGTTAGCAAATATATGCCATATATTATCTTTGAAAACTAGAAACAATTGCTTATGAATTTGAATTGACTGATTGAATACAATGATGTTTCTCCAGAAATCGTCCCATATCCATCGGTGTGACAAGGAATACGGTATTTTCCTAAGAATGTGACTTTTATATAAACGATCAACCTTTTCAGCTATCCAATTCATAAGGGACGAGATGGCATTTCTTAGATAAGATACGCAAGTTTTATAGCACTCAGGACCTCCATCTAATTCTAGCGCTGTATACCTTATCGTTCTACATTAATCTTTCGTATTTTAATATTCTTGAAATTTTTTACCCCTTCGAATACGAATCAGGATTTTTTGAAAAGAAGTTCCTCACGCGACGCGAATTTGCATCCATTTTCATAATCTTCCGAGAGCAAAAGTGTAGAAACTCAGCGTTTTGTTATTCCAGAGAAAACTAGTAGGGTGTGCCTCTGATTGAATGAAGGAAACGAGTTATTCTGGAAATAATATCATCACGGTCAATATCTCTATTCGATAAAGGAAGCGGATTTGAGATATTACAGCTAAAATTACTTCAAGATTGCTTCATCGTCGGACAATTCGCAGGCTAGTAAGTAGGCCAGATTTTTTTCCGGAAATTCATTTATTCATCATACAATTAATTTCGTGTTTGTAACTAATAAAAAATCTTAAGATTACGGATCTTTGATGCTGAAATATTACTTGCTTGCTCTTTTCGGAAACTTAATATTTCCCTTACTTTGGCTTATTCCGGTTATCTAAAGTTCATCCTAGTTTTTATGATACCCAGATGCTCTTTCTTGGTTGTTCTTGAGGCATTCTTTCCTTGACGTTCCTTCGACTCTCGCTATGTATAATGATGGAATGGCTCAACATAATTACTTAAGACTTTTAGCTGGCTTACATTCGCAAATGTTCATCAATTCTTCATTTTATAAGTGTTAGAGATGCCTGCTACTAATTAAAAACTTCTTTACCTAATGTAATTCAGTGTCATCGTCGATTAATAGGTTCAAAATGTTGTTTTTCAGAGTAAATAATTTGAAAATTTCTAACGAGTTCGTTTTTCTAAGAGCAATGCCCTAAAGTATTCGTTCAAATTCTTATTTTTATAAATATCTCTAGACTTTTATCAATTAGGAAATTATTCTTTTTGGTGTTAATACACTTGAAATTCTCTTTAAACATTCGAAATTAAACGAAAATATATCGATTCGCAATGTAATAAGTTAATTCTAGCTTTATCACTGTTTTTCGTCCAACTATAAGGAAGTAATCTAAATCAAAATATTCAATAAAGCTATTCGGATGGAACACAAATACATTTCCAGCATCAAGTCATTAGATCAGCATAAGAGTTCGATGCCTAAAGGATTCCAATACAGTTCTCATCTTCGTTACATTAAAAAATTGTGTATAAAATTCCTCCTTTCCAAATTTCTTTATCTCTTTATATTGATAAAAAAATCATAAATTTAGAAAGAAATACATTTCAATTTAAATGACGTTCATTTTAAGTACGAAAGTGATGAAGGTGATAATGGTTTGTTCCTTTATTCCTTGGTTAAATTTATTCGTTTCCAAAGCACCGATGAACATGAAATTGCCGAATATCATACGTTTTTTGACGTCTATACCATTTTGATTTAGGTTTAAATGTAAGATTTTATATCAATAGGCTAATTATTTTAACTAAAGATACGCTGCGGAGCATAATCTTACTTTGGCATATTTCCAAATTTCCTTCTTTCTTTATGATGATAAAAATTAAGTACTAATTTATAATAAAATATATTTCAATTTTAAATGACGTTTATTTTATGTACGAAAGAAATGAAGGTGATAATTCACGAAAGCAGGTAAATTTTCAAGCATTTCTTCTGGCATCAAACATCGTAATTCGTTAAGTAGTTCGCATCATGTTAGAGCGACTCCGAGAAAATTTGCATTATGTTTCTAAAAGCAGAGGCAAACTAATACTTCGATCCCAATTAAAAGGAGACAACTGCAGACCACGACGGAATGAGTTTTTCTGTCCTTATTCCAAGAGTAGAAGATGGAGAAAAAAAAGCATCTCAGTTTCCTTTTCGTCCCTCGTGGAAAAATTCGAAACGGTCATTACCCGTTTCCTATCCCTTTAAAAGGAATCGTAGGTCGCCGTGCGCGTTTTTCTTGTCTTAATTAAAAGCGGCCTCTCCTCATCTTCCCTGGATACCTCTCGCTACTCCCCAAACCCTTCACTCACCCCTCTCCTTTCTTATTCCCTCCATTTTCCCGTCATTGTCGCTCCTTCTTTAATTTCTCATCTTCTTTCCCTCCGTTACGGCCTATTCGTCACGTCCGATTTATTTTCCACTGTCTTCGGGTTGTAATTTGTTCTCTATTGGAGCTTTTGCATAGGTTCACCTAACGAACTGTTGGAAAGAATGTGCAATGGCGAAATTTCGCTTCTAAGTCAGTTCCATCTTATATACGACCCGGATGGTCAGAGTATCATCAGTTGTATGTTTCAATTCGGCCACTCATTCCCCTTGAAGCTTTGTGGATAAATTTTGATCTCAAGATCTTTGAAATGGGAATTAAAATGAACTTTTTCCTCTTCAAAATCCACCGGATGCATAAGTAAAGACAGAAGACTCCGATTGGAAAATTAAAGTACATAGTGGGACGTAAGTCAACCAATTGGAAATATATCTTCTTTTGCATGCAAATATTTGCTCTTCATTCTAACTCTATAATGGTTGGCTGCTCGAAAAACGATTATCTAATGATATGCATGCTTATAATTGTTACCTGCAGTTTGCATTGGATAAGTAGAACCTGGTATACACCTGTATACACAGTCACACAATTTAGTATACCTAGCGAGAAACTATTATTTTCTGCTGAAATCTATTCTTAAGCTAAGAAAAAAATTTCTTCGAAGATTATTTAGTATTCTGATCTTATAAGGACATTTTTCCCTACCAAAAAAAATCAGGAAATATTTCCTTTAATTTATTTGCATTACAAATTATGGTAGAAATATAGTTAATAGTGCTAAGGTCATTTCGCACGTTGGCTCCCACCGGGTATCGAACTCGAGACTGCTTTCACCAAATTCGAACGGCTGCATACTTATCTCTCCAGGAGCTCCATCGATATGTTATTATCTTGGTATTCACACATCTCGTTGACATTCATATCCTTAGCTTTGATGCTATGATTTTATTTATCTTTATTTTACTTTCAAATATTTCGTATCGTTGTTATTCTCATATAGGTACCTACATGTTATGGATGAATTAGCTTCATTTAAACCGCAGCATACATTACATTGTTGCGCACTCTCCTCTGAAAGACTTATGAAAACTCGATAATTTTATATATTATTTAATGAAACTCTTAAAATAGTTATATATCTTCCCATACCTTGCTGGAATTTGTATCTAATTTTAAATAGATTGTACCAATTTAAATAGATAGATAGCAATTTATAAATAGATCATGAGCGAGAATTTTCATCTTTATTGGACACATTTATTTTCCCTTTCTAGTTTATATTATCTTCACAATCAAAAATATCAAGCATTGCTTTACTATATTATGGTTACATCTGTATACATGCTTTATAAGCCTACTCTCGTGTATATAAGGATAGAGGATATAAAACAAGAGTGATAATTGAATCAGTTGAAAAAGTTGAAGAACTACAAGAATATATATCAGTCAGGTACATTTAATCCGATTCATCTCTAAATTTGCCTCTCATATTCTAAAATCACTATCAGGAAGGGATAAATATATGCGCTAAAAGGTATTTTTATATTTTATCCGTATGTTTAATGGCCTCCTCTGAAACGCGATATGGCTGCTGCCAACTCCCATGTCCTGAAAAATAGATAACAGCGTCCCTTAATTTGCGTATCAGTTCCCACTTTTATTATTTAACCCTCTCCACTTTTGGAATGAAATTTCAGCCTCGGAGAGCTGTTCTATATTTTCCATCATCGTCTCCGAAATGGAAAATTAGTGCTCTATGAATAATTATAAGGTTCTGTCACCAGAGACACCAGAGCGCGTTTTTAAATACCCCCTCCATTTTACAGCTCAAATTATTTTGTATTTTACTACCATTAGTATAGAGTACATACTAACAAAACTTCTCCATTATTTTTTGTTCAAAAAGGACTCTTTTCTGACTATGGATGTATGAAAATTTTTCATTTTTCTGAATAAATATCAGCTGTTTGTTTTAAATTCGTGGAACGGGGATTTGAGTGATTATGTGCTTTTATTTCCTGCAGCAGATCGCCTTGGAAATATGCATAAATAACAGTTTTAATCTTATGAGTAAGGGGGATTTATTATAGATTACGTTTTTCTAAACTTAAGGCATTCCTGTAGGAGGATTCTATTAGCCTGCATTTGCGTTTTTGCTAAAAAGTAAGACGATATCTCATCTTTTACAATATTAGATAAAGTATTGAATGCTATCAGAATATTAGATTTTACAGTATTCTCTGAAACAATTTTTAGATTTTGACAATATATAAGGTATAAGTTCAGAGAAGTAAGAATAAAATCGAGCACCAGGGAAATTCTTTAAATGATAACCTAATTTTCAAATTGCATTCCATCAACGTTTCCAATCAGGGTCAAATTTTAAGAGATAATTTGCGAATCTTGTGATTTCCTCTGTCATCGTCTATTCTCTTAACTGTACTTGTTTTTATTCTTATGTTAAATGTATTCGTTTCCAAAGCACCGCTAAACATGGAAATGCCGAATATCATACTTTTTAGACGTCTGTACCATTTTGATATAGGTTGGAATGCGCTTTGCTAGATTTTAAATCGAAAACCTAATTATGTTAATTGAAGAAACGCTGCTTAGCTTAATGTTGCTTTGATGTATTTCTCAATTTCATTCTGTTATTCTGCGAGAATTTTAATTTTCTAGAACTTACGAGCCCGTTTTCATATTTTCAATTGCTCTTTCGAGTTTTATGGTCCTTTAATATTAACACTTCTTTTGTTACACCAATACTCTCTCATCCCAATGTTTTGTTGTTTTAATTAAAGAGATACGAATAAGAGGCAGAGGCTTTAGTAATCAACCTTTCACCCACTCATCCTTTATTCTCTCTTATTCCGGCGATAATATAACCTTCATTTTCCTTTTCTGCGTCTCTTTATATCCCTTTATTTACCAATCTCTTTCGTCTAATTATTGACCGTACGTCTTTCTTCCAGTCGAACCTTCATTACCATCCCAAAAATATACTTTTTCTCGACCTTGCGACGCTCAGTTGTCCTGCGATTGCGGCTTTGAACGGTCCTTTGTCATTAGCGATATTGGAAGTACTTTAATCGCAACAAAAAGTTTCAAAGGGAATCGCAAAAGTCACAATTCAAAAGCCTTTATTCAATCTTTGAAAAAGCCCCTGCAGTTGCCGACGTTTTATTTTTCGACATAAATTGCTCGTGAAAAGGAATGATCTTTGATCTCGACGCTCATCCTTTGAAATCAGAATATGTTTCGAGATTCTCCATGAGGCTAAATGCATTTCTCTAGTCTCGATTATGCATAATTTCTTCGCTGCAGTGTCTTTTCTTACGTCGCATGTGACTCATTAAACAAGTCCATGTGTCTGTCGAATTCTGTAAATGTCTAGGCTTTCTGGTGATACTGAATTCTCTCTCCTTCCCGAATGAGAGTAATAAGAATATCTATACAAAATTTGAAATGATTTTGAGACGAAGCTTCATACTGAAGGCCTTTTTCCAGTATAAATCTCCAAGAATATCTGTATTATGAGGCAATGAGATAATAGCTTTTGTAATTCTCTTACGGAAATATTTATTCAATTCTTTTCCCTTTTGGATGTAATTAAAAATACGCTATTGATTTTCACACAGAGAATAATCTGAAAGAAATCTCTTTATGTCTGAGCGCACCAGATTTATTTCTATACCATTTTTTCGTTAATGACGTTTAAAAGAAAACGTAAATCGTACAAGTGAATCAGTTTCTATTATTACGAGTTCCTATTGATTAATTATGATATATTATCATATATGTATATAATTTGTATAGTAATATACTTATTGAAAATACTCTTAGGTATATCATATTATATATACATTTATATTGTATATCATATTATATATACATATATATTGTATATCATAACATATATAGTTGGATAGTCCATGAATAGCGTTTTACTTTGTCATCTAAAACCTAAAAAATTGCTTTAATTAATTCAAACGTTGATTTTTCCCTCGTTAATTTTCTTTTCCTCAAAACTATAATTTTATTTCTCCACCCCTCGCATATATTCCTCTCTGTAATCCCTCACCTTTCCCCACTTTTTCCCTCCACAGTCTCGCCTTCTCCTACTCCCCTTCCAAGGCGCTTCCGCCCGTTACCATGGCAACCGGTGTAAACAGTTATTGCAGTCCTATTTGTGAGCCACCACCCATTCAAAGCCCCACCTTCCACCCGCCGCTGACGTCCGCTTCCATTCTATACTCTAGTAAAACATTCGCCACAGAGATACCTTAAATAACTGCTCGAATCGAAAGTCCAAGCTCAAACGCATGAATTTTTCCTGCGTTTGATGCCGGAATTTCCTGACTATAAATTGTTATTCTGAATAATTAGAGGTTGATATAACTCCGTTAGTCGTTAGTTGTTTTAGTTATCGACTTTTAGGGATCGCCCAATGCGCATTTTGATAGTCATGCTATCATTCGCAGGGGTAAAGCGTAGAATTGTCGGCAGTCCCGGTCTTCCCAGGTCTTTCGGTACCTAGAGGACGCTGGGACCGACAAACTACTAAAGGAGTGAATTAAATCTCTAATTTATTCATATTCGTGTACCATTTTTTTAATTTACATTCTATGTAGTGTAAGCAAAAGCTCTATTCAGGTCCACGGTCTGATGTATTGTTTGAATCATGTAGCATTTCAACACAATGATTTCAATGAACGCAGTCATTTCAATTTTTAATAGTTCACACGTCTTACAAATAGTCGGTAGGATGCGTATGTTGAGAAATAGATAAATAGATATAATGACTCTTAATTTGCAGGGTCAGAAAATGAACTTTAAAGAGAAGCGTTAAGGTGTATATGATCGATATTTTTGGTGTACATATATATTCTCGCAAAATTTAATATTCTAATAGAGAGTTTGTTTAAAAAAATGCAGATATATGAGCTCATCCAAATACACAGGCGTTCAAATATGGAATGTTGAAACAGATGTGAAAATCACCTTGGAGAATCCAAGCCTTATTTTATATTATAATAAAATTTTGAAATATTATACTCTAAATTTTTATTTGTCTCTCGAAAGCTCCATATTGGGTTATCGATCGTGAATTTTATGGGCAACATTTTAGAATCTGTTTCCGTTCTGTTAGGAAATGAAAGCAACAAGCTTTAGTTTAGGCAACTAAAATAGGGGAACTAAGAGATAAAGGTTCTCCAAGCGCCGAAATAGCGGCGACCGTCTAAGGGCGATTACCGGGAAACGGATAATCGCCCTTAGACGGTCGCCGCTATTTCGGCGCTTGGAGAACCTTTATCTCTTAGTTCATTGACCGCCGAGTTCCTTTTTTCTCCTTCTAAAATAGGGGAAACTGAAGTGTTATTCAAATCAGTATCATTCGATCATTCACAAAGGTATATTTTAAATATATCTCCATTTGATTCAAAAGGAATGCATTTGCTTATTAGAACAACATTTCAAAAGCATTCGGCTTGAACGTTTCTTACCTGAAAAGTTAAGGAAAGAGCTCGCTGTATCTCCCAAATGTAATAGGTTTCAATCCTTTTCTCCTTCTCTCTCAGCCTAAATGTTCAGAACTTCCTCATTTACCTTTAATTATCCATTTCTCTCAGAAAATTCCACCTCGACTCAAACCCATCTCTTGATATCCAGCAGTAGTTCTCGTTTTGGATCCCATAGTCTTCTCTATTACTACTATATTTGTAGCGCAGACGGTTAAATATCGCAGACGTAGGTCATCCATAGAGAGGTACGTAACTCGGATAGCATTACGGTTATCCGAGGAATTTTTTTCGTAGGAAGATATTATTGAATCGCCTTCAGTTATGGGTCGGCGAGGGTCATTCCAAAGCCTTTACGTGCTACGGCTTTTCAGTAATTTATGAGGTTTGGGAGGCCGTGGAATGGTATTCTTGGTGGGTTCCGATGTTTTTATTGTTCCAGTCTCTTCTGGGAAAGGGTACGGGAGTGATGGAACCCCTTTTCCCTTCAAATAGAACTTCCACACGGGCTTCCTGTCTGGGAAGACTTTTCCAATAGGCCTCGCAGTATCCCCGGGATCAATTTTGTGGTTTCTTTACTTAATCAGCGAGCGAGAGTTTTGGTCGAAGTCGCTTCCTTCCTTGGAACGAAACGGGAGCATCCGGAAAGCTTTCTTTTTCGGCGTTTTACTCAGTTATTGGTCATCGTTTGTTATTTGAAGTTAACGTTGTTTATTTTCGTACCATACTCCGCTAGTTTATTATGCTTCTTTGAGGAATTCTTCTGAAGTTTTCCATTACCTTGCTCTCAACTTTGGACTCGCATTTGATGAGGACCGCTATCATATACTATTTAATATTATGGAAGGACCACCGATGAACGTTTTTAATACAAAATCCCAGCTTTCGCCGAAATTTTACGAGTTTCGCTGAATTCTATAACTTCATGATGCTCTATAGTTCTTAGGTGGAGGAAAATCGATGTTTTTTATATTTGCTATGGAATTTCTAATTGATCGTTCACTGATATTCATTAATAATCACTTTATTTCTATCTCTTACTAATTGAAAATTGCACGAAGGTTTCTAATGCCGTAAAAAATCTACCAATATTAAATCTCATCATTATGAATTCACAGAATCAATATATTTTGAAAAAATAACTTTCTATTAATAATTGGAAGAAATACGTTCCTTATAAGATTCTCTCTGAATGTTTCATCTCACTATTAAATCGGTAAAAGGACGAAACAGTATTTAGCGGAACGAGCATAGCAATAGATTAAGGTTTAGTTACAGTTGCTGATGGAACGGAATAAAAACGAACGAAGTGAAATAGGGATGCTTATTATAACAGGATACTTCTTTCAGTAGATGGAATTAGCTTGGAAAAATGATTAACTTCGTTGTACTATTTATCCATGGCAAAATAGCACGAAATAATACAAAATTAGAATGGCAGAAATAATAGAACCTATCGTTAGTTATTCAACCACATGGATGATTTTCATTTAGGTTAATATTGACTATATAGTAAGAGTGATATAAACAGTTTTTCATTTCGTCAAAGAAAATAAGTAATTATATTAATAATTAATCGTTCGTTAATCTACTGCGTTTTTTTAGATTTGATTGGTAGTTAAATAACCGATATTCGAGGTATCATGCGAAATTTAAATTAACTCAAGTTATTGAATTAAATAAAGAATAACTTGGTAATTTCCACAGAATATATTTCAGGACGACTAGTTTCGTATGTTGAACTTCGTATATTTAGTTGACCTGATGATGGCGTTCAGCCGAAACTAGTCGTCCTGAAATATATATTCTGTGGAAATTACCAAGTTATTCTTTATTTCATTCAATGAAATGGCTTTCCACGAAGTACGGCCAAAACGATTGATTAATTCAAGTTATATTTTAGTTTAACCCAAACAAACCTTTGAAGGAGCAAAGGGCATAATTTTTAGTAACTACGAAAAAAGGAGACCATCGTTGCTTGTTTACCTTTAATTTCTTAGACCAGTCTTACAAAACCAATAATCTCACGTTGAGGAATGATTGGATCAATTTAAAATGATGTAATATGATGAATGTTTAGGTCTCACGAAAATAACCGAAAAATGTTCAAGGGGTTACTTACTCGCGAGCATGAAGTTTGGGTAGTTGTTTGTTTTGAGGCTTTCTCCACGGGATACCTGCTGGATTCATCGGATGAAGGGAATGTAGTTTGGAGAGGGCTGAGAGTTTGTGCACAGAGCAGTATGTCCGTCCACGGATGGCCGAGTGGAGTGCGCCGGGAAGTGTAATGGGAACAGTGTAATCCAATGCGGTGGTTTTGTGTGGATTTAGGCGTTAGTATGCGGCGTCTCGTTGAAAATGTTCACTCAAGAGGTTTGGTGTATGGCCGCGTTTCGTGAAAGCACGCTTCGTCGTTGGAATCACGCAAGGAGACATTGTTCGCGAGGAGTGGGAAGCTGCCTTGGGATTGCAGCCAAAGAATGGTGGCTGTCCCCTCGCTTAACTATTGCGTCACACGAGAAACGATGACGTCGAGAAAGATTGGATGGGTGTGATAAGAGAATTGATAAGAGAGTGAAAGTTTATGATAAAGGGGCGTTGGAGAAGGTTATCACCCTGTTTGTACGTCTAAGTTGGGAATGTTACAAGTGAGTTTACCACTTATGTCTTCATTGGTTGGATGTTATTTTATTTAGGCCACCCTTACGATTACCCTTTCAGTTAGGTACAAACAAACGCTCAAATAAAAAAATGCTCATATTTGGACCCGGGAACCATGCGTTGTTTGGCTAATCCCTTTACCGAGGTTGGGAATGTTTAATTTTTAATAAATGATATTTAATATCCTTGATAAAAGTATCGCTTATTATTACATATGCATTATGACATCTGCATTCAGTCTGTATATTACATATGCATTCTATTTTTTATCCCTCTTAGAATTATTCAAACAGCTTATATTCTATCTGTGTTACTTAAATTTATTCGCTTACTAACTTTATATTTTACTAATTTTTAATTTCTCTTTTCCAGGTAAGCGTGGTCATTCCTGACTCATTTGTATCCTCCTTCCTTCATTGGGCTACTAATGGTAACAGTGAGTACAAGAGCACCTCTGTTTAAAAATAACTCCGTTTCCATATCTTTGTTTTTCACGAGTAGGGCTTGCAATATCTCATAATAAGATTAACATAGATATTGAGTAAACATTCTTTTCTTGCTGGCGATATTCTAATCAGATATAGGGTTGAAAGTTTGTAAATGGTGCGTAGAATGTCAAATAATGATAAGCTGTAGTCTTACAACAGTATTCTTCACTCGGTTCTATCACTTAGCTTGCTTCAAATGAGACGTTTTGATCTGCCGAATAACATATTTTATTTGATTCCGTGTAGTTATTCTTTCCTCGTGATATTCTAGCTTATTTGTTAAGAGAAATTTCTTGTTTAGTTGACAAGGTATCTAAATTCCTGAAGAATTTGCATGTTTTGTGAATAGGAATTTAATTGTCAGCGATATTCCTGGATTTAATTCTGAGAAAATGTGTGTACCCAGTATTTTTGGAATAACTCATAAAAGCACCCTTAGATATTTAAAATGAAAGCAACCTTAATTATTAATCAAAACAGGTGTAATTTGTTATGTTGAACTTCAGAATAAAGTGGTAGGAATTTATTCGTAACTAGATATTTCCATTAAGTCGCTGTGTAAGCAGTTGTTCTTACAAGACGATGAGAAAATTGATCGCAATCACTTAACTTTTATCCAGACCTTTGGTGAAAAAACTATCCCTTCCATTATACATTGAAATTTTGATCCTTGATTTAAGACCCTTCAAAATAATGACAAATATCGGATATTCAGAAGATAATCCCAACCAACGCGCTTTGTCTATATTTGAATCATGAAGTGAACCTCAACCAGATTTTGCCTAAAGCGAGAGTCTGTGCATTGTGATGGCTAGTAAGGCTGTAAGACAATGAAATCCTTCAGCGTCAGTCGAAGGCTTACATTTTTGTTTCCTAATCCTCTCATTCCGAACGCAAGAACGTTTAGGGACCGCGCCTACAATTTTGGACTTAAGCCAAGAGCATTTACTCGCCCAAGGTTGGGGCCGAAAGTGCTGGCAAAGGGAGATTAGTCTGCAGGGACGAGGTCATTCGACGACAGTTAGCTGGGAGTCGTCCCAAAGCACAGGAATTGGAAGAAAGGTTCGCCTTGCCAGGTGTCTCCAACACTGCCGAATATCCACGCTAGACTTCCTCCCGTTGTTTACCAGCGAAAAGGTTTTTCCAATCCTTCATACGTCAGTTTCATCGAGATACAATACTAGTAAATATCCTGTTCACCAGTTTTTCTCATCTACAATTTATCAAAGAAAACTAACTTTCATTGTCCTTGTAAAATTGTAGATAAAATGCGTACACTAATATAATATTCGCCGCAATGTTTGTGCTATCTTCAGTTGAAAATTCGTATTATTTATTAGAATTATTATATATGCATCAGTTAGACCTTTATCAGGTGGCAGACTACAAATTGTCAAGTAAAACTTACACAATATATGCAAACACTAGAATTCCTATAAGTACTAAAATTATAAAACAGCATCACCATTATCGCACACAGTACAAGAACACCCAAAATACAGTAAGACTCAATTCATTGATCATCCCCCGCGTTATCCCTTCATTCCCAACACATATGGAAATATACTACATAAATCTCACAATCACATTTACCACATCTTGTGGATATTTCATTTTCACAAAATAATAATCAAAACATAACTAAGCGAATATCCGTATTTCATCCTATACAAAACAGAGAAATATTTGCGAAAATAGCCATGAAAGTCATATACACTTTAATACCCGGACGCAATCAATATGGGGATTCCCTGAAAATCATTTATTCTGAAGATCGAATCGGGAAATACGTTGCAGGGTAATATTTCTAGTGTTCTGGTTAAAATCAGTTTTTTAACTACGTTATTTCTTTCAAATCAATGAATCTATCATTTCAACTTGATACTTAAAAATCATAGAACGTGCTTTTATTTCCTGCTGGGAAACATTTCTGGTTAAAATGACGTTTTATTAACTGTACTTTTATTTCAAATCAGTGAATCCATCATTTCAACTATAAATTAAATATTCGCTTTTGATATCAAGTCAGCTACTTCCTCATTCCATAGTCTTCCCGCCTTCACAATATTCGAAAGGTCAAACCCATGACTTTTATAAAACATGGAGTGTGCTTTTATTTCTCTCCCTCTCTGTATATTTCCTATCCCGCAAATTTCGAACTGTATGCATTCTTTTAGACGAAAGCCGCTCCTGGGCATTTAGGAAGACACTCTCAGGATGCGATTTCATTTTCTAAGGGAACTACGAAAGTGGATGTAAAGGTTGGGAGTGGTGGGAGAAGTGACGGCTTTCCTACGATATTCGTATGCCTTTCTCCTTCCCTCAACACAACTACATGCAGAAACATTCTGAGCCCCCACGAATTCCTACTCGACCGCGTCACGAATAACCTGCCTTGTTTTTCCGACATTTTTTGCTCGCCCACCTTTGCGCTCTCTATCTCCAGTTCTACGGCGGAGTTCTTTCCATTCTAAAGTTCAGAGATGTTCTGTATGGAATACATCTATATGCAACGCCATTCCTTCCTCTACATATAACTGTGTAATACCATTTGTTTTAAACACGTTATGAAGCTCAAATTTTAAGATAAATCGTAATTCCAATTGACCGCAGATTTTTAGACTGACATATGATAATATTGACTGTTTAAGTTGTGTATCAATTAACACATTTTTATCTTTAAACAACAAACAACAACATTTTCTATGAAAAATCTATCCCTTTATATTTAGATATTTAAAGTAAAGGTCGCTTCACAACAAAATTTTAATGCGCAACCGAAAAAATTATCCTCCATCTATAGATGGTTTAATTTTTAATAAGTATAATTCTCCGTGTGTATAATTATATGTATAATACTACATAATATCTCCTTGTGGGTAGAAATGCATTTGATTCAAAACCCGTACAAGTCTTCAGCAGATTTTGCCTTCGTGCTTCTGCAACCCGCAAAACACGAGTGCATTGATGTTGCCTCATTGCCAGGCGTCGGTTGCCATCTCGAAGTTCACCAGTCCTGAATGTTTTAGCATTTTCAATCACCAATTAAAGTAATTGACAATAAGATACTAATATGATTTGTATAAAGGTGATCAGTTGTAGCCGAGGATATGATTTTTCCAAACAAAGGGCTTCACGGTTATTGTTAAGCGAATGGATACCGTTTTTCTGAGACTTTTTCTTGTTCGAGAATTAACTTCAATTTATAACAATTTAACGAGCAATACAGCCAGATCCATGCTGACAAAGAAATTATAGAAATATATTTCAAAATGTATAATTGGAACTTGCATTCGGAATATTTGCGTATGACTTTGCATCATCAGAAACAATTCCTACCCTCAAAACTATGACAGTATTTCAATCTCTGCTTTCAGAACACTTAACTACGCGTTGTTAGCCTCAAGCGAATAATCGAGCCATCCGAAAATGTGGGCATGTTTGCATTAAAGTGATGCAAAATTTGATTTAAAATTCGAGCATGAGCTGAATGGAATGAGACTTAATTTATTTATGAAAACTGTTTGCAATATGTTTGACTCACTGAGTCATCCAGTTATCCATCGTAGAAAATGAACAGGAGAGTGATGATAGTATGGTACTTTAAATGCGCAGTAAGTTTCAAATGCTCGAGCAAGAATTTTTGCTGAATTTAGATTTCAAGTCATCACAGAAACTGAGGGATTCGATTATTTGTTAAAATTTCATCAATATCTACTAATATCATTCTTCAATCTATTGTGCTCCATAAATTTTGATTTCTTATTTGTCTTTGCTACTTAGTTATAAATCATGTATTCAAATAATCTTTATGTACCATTCCTGAACATCGGTTACCAGCGCTTTCCTCCCTTCAAACTCCACATATAAGACATACAAGTGACGCACTATTTTAAAGAGAATGTTTCCCACTTGGTTCTAAAAATGTATCAACAAATGAAAAATGCACTATTTTGCTAAAATTTGAATTTTCCCATTGAGTTTAGTTACTGGACGTGTCAGTATCGATATCTATTGATGCAAGCGTAGTATATAGAAACAGAAACTGATGAATATGAAGGTGAGTTTTAGTCTTCGTTCATTCCTTTGTAGGCATTAGAGTGTTCGTTGAAACGAATTCTGGTCATGAAATAGAGAATCAGCGTTCGTCTGCTTAATTTTTGCACGTGGAAACTTGTTATTTATATTACAATTTAAGTTTCCTAATTAATCCAACGTGTTCTGTTTGCATTACTGGAAGAGAGAAATTACAGAAAAATCACATCCGAATCCCGCGAAATATTCTGCAGATGCAGCGACTGGGATTATAAAGATGACGGGGATTCGCATAGGACCTGCTTAAAAATTCGCGAAACGCATACAGAGCTTATATTTTGTTCTTTGTCTCTTTATATTCCGTCGAGCGCCAAGACCCTCAGTTCTTTTGTTTAATCATTCCGAGAAGGGAACGCTGGTGCGTGGCCCCTTTTTAATCCACTCGCTTCTCTCACCATTCAGCCTCATTAGCTGCGAGAGAGATGACAATTACGAGAAAAAAAGAATGCCGCCTCCCGTGAAGAGTCGCGCGAAAAAGAAGCAAAGCAGAAAGAAATGCCTAGAGATAAAAAGCACGTTTGGCGACGGTGGTGCCTCCCCGTACCAAGCGACGGAGAAAAACAACCTTCCGCTCCCTTTCTTGATCGGTTGCCCTTTGTGCCTCTCTTTTTTAAAAACGAGAATTCGTCGGTTTTCTATATTTTTTTATTTATCTGTTGAATGGAGCATTTTAATTAAACGGCCCACTCAAAGAAAGAGATTGGCGGTGTTCGTTTCCGTATCGAAATGATATCCTACCCATTCTAAGTTTTTGTACACGAAGAGACATGTTTTCTGTAAGTTTTTCTCGATTAGAATGTAAGATTTTACGTCTTTTAAATATGTCGTTTTTCATTTTGGTGTTGCTTGAATACCTCGTGTTTTAGGTTTACATTTTGGTCTCCTTCTTTGAACATGCCGAGTGGCCTTAACCGGATTCAGTACTACTTGATTGAGGGATTGATGAATGTATTGCATCAGAATTAGCTTTAAATGGACTGCGAAGTAAATTTGTAGCATGCGTCGAAAAGGAAATAACGAAAGGTCAAAGCGAATTTCCTACTTTTCCATGTAATGCAATAAAGTTTGTTTAGCTTTAAAAAACTTCAATACTTTATCGATCAAAAATGTGACAGTAAAAGCAAATTCTTTTTGCATTTGAACTCGTCGGGGTCTCATCTGTATTGTTTTTAAATTTCAAATACATGTTCATTTATTGCTAAAATAATATTGTTACAGAAAAATCCATAATACCTGTTAATTGATTAACAACATTGCAGAATGACCATTATGGTCCTCCTATTTGATTTCAATTTTAATAATGTCGAGCATTTTGGAAATATTTTCCTTAGTCTTCGTGAAAATGCTTGAATATGTGGTGAAAAAATGGTGAAATGAAATATGGTTCCTCATAATCTGAAAATATTGGTTTCGAGACATTTTTGTCTTGTTTATTTGTTTGGAAGCGTTCTTTAGTATCAGAAATACTCATGACTACTTTGTTTCCTTATTATCAAAAGTTAATCATTGTTCTCTAGAAAGTGCATTCGTGAAGTCTTATCTTTTATAAGATTCCTCTAATTTTTCTCTCGATTTAAGATAGATACGCTAAATATATCTGGGATTGGGCTACCAGTTTTAATTATTTAAATAGCCACGAGATCCAGGAGAAGGAAGTCTACTGAAAGAAAGATCCCGAACGGCTTCTTCTCCATTTACAATTTAATTCCGACGTCGGATTCGATATTCTACGCCCACTTCTTCCATTTTTTTCCTCTCTATCAAAAATCTCCTCTCGCATTCCCAAATTTTCCTTGGCTTACGAGTCATCCCCCGAGCTGAAGAAGTTAGGGCACGAATCAGGGGCTTACCTCCCAAAATAGCGCCGCTGATTTCGGAATGAAATATCCGAACATTGGGTCCCCGAGTGGACCCCGAATACGCCAATCGCCGTAATCGTCCGAGAATCGCGACCGAACTCACAGCTCCCCTCGGCGTACTCTTTGGGTGTGTCGGGACACGAACCCACGACACTCATCACCGCGGAGTAGTTTTAAGCTCGAAAGGAGAAAGGTCAGCCCATGCCGGGACGGAGAAAGTGGGGAAACGGAAGATCTTCGGGACATGCGATGCATTTTTATGGCGGGACATAAATTCCGTAATATGACGCCTGAGGGATCGGGCGTTCCGCCAATATTGATGTCGATTTGAACGCCACCGCGAGGTATCTCCCGCCACTCGGAATAAGAAAAAATTTTTCTCTCTCCCTTCCTCTCTCCAGCAATTTGTTATCCCTCAAACCGCCGGCTCCTCTTTCCTTTCCCGGCTTTTCCAGAAAAAGCCCTACATTCTTTCCACTGCCGTTTCGCCGGCTCACCCATACCATCCCTCAAACTCCAATCCGCACGAACTGCGGCCTCTCCCCCTTCGATACTAATGGCATCCTGGGTAATTAATGGATCTCGTGGAGTAGAGGATCGATCTATCGAAGCCTTGGTGTCGCGAGCGGATTCTACATGGACTCCCTTTCCCCCCGGTTTCCTCTTTCGCTTCCTCATCTTCGCGCACACGCACACACGCGGGAGTCACTTTTGCCCCCCATTCACCCCTCGATCCTTTCTTCCGCCCGCCCCATTTGACCGGTGGATAAACAATGTCCGACCCCGAACAGCGTTCCCCATTTTACCGTCCCTCCCTTTTTTTTACCGCGTCTCCATTCCCTCCCGATTCCCTGCTCTGTTCACTCTTTTTCGCCCATCAGAACCTTTCATTGAATATTCAAAAGCTGTCTTTCACTCTCCGCTTCTTTCCCCTCCCATCGGATTCTATTCTTACCTTCCTTTCCTATTTCGTTTGCCCCTTCTGCCTCTTCTAACTCACCTTCGGGTTCTTTATGATCTGGTTTTTTCTGTTGTTGCGTTAATTAGGACCTCAGGAGTGACTTCTTTGGCTGTTTTTCTTTAGTTTTGAAATATTCTCATCTTATGGAGACCATCTTTAGGGTATCATGATAATTTTTCTCTTCAATTCATATTTGTATTTTTTGATGTATTAATTCATATTGACAGTTTTACGAAGATACGCTTTAATAATTATTATAATAAATGTATTTATCCAACGGCATAAGAAATAATGCATAGGAAAAACATTTTCATGGGTAGACACAATTATACTACAGCTAGTATATACAAATCTACATCACATTTAATTATAGTCATTTTTATATCAATATGACATCATCAAATTATATCATTTTACATTTTATAGCAACTATAAATTACCTTATAATTACTCATATGCTTTACAGTTGTAGTAAATTACTTTTTATCATAATTATATGTTTCTTTTTACGATATTATAATCTGATTACGCCTTTTATTCTTTGACAAACTCATCTAAAATATAATGTTTTTTACCAATCTTGCTTGTAAAACGTTACACCAATATGTGCATTACTACTTGCTTAAAGAGGAATAGTTAATTTTCCAACATTTAAAACCAACACCAATAGGTATCTCCCAATGAAACTAAGTTAATAGGATGTATGTACAAGCTATCTCTTAATCATGTTGAAAGGTTACGTTTGCCTAATTATATCGTAAATTATGCATTGTAAGTTTAAATTCTAGAACTTTTCCTCATGATTTACGTATTTTCTAAGTATTTGAGAATGGCAACATTTTTCTGATAATATTCTGTCTTGAAATGTGTTTTGTAAAACTTTCTGCTTTCTTCAAGCTCAGTTTTTTATTTTGCGAATTCAAATTCAATCTCTTTATCTTTCTTGAACACATATTTTTAATATTTATTTTGTCATTTTCATTTCCCTGTTGTAATTTTGATCTTACCGATATGAAATATAGAAATCCCCATTCTCAAATCATCGGGATAAAGACCCTTATTTCCCTTACGCTTTTACTTTTTCCATTAGCGACTAATTTTGATTTTTCGCAGGCATAAATGTTAGTGATTCCAGTGGTGTGACATAACAGCGCAACTTTCGCGCGTCGGATTGTCAATCTAGACATCGGAGTGGCGCGATGTCTGGCCTTCTTTTCGTTTGTCCCGTGAATTTTAATGAGGATGGCATCGTGCCATTCCTGCTTTGTGTTAACAACCAGCGGATGAAAGATTGATTAGAAAGTCACGGTGTTTTGGGGGAAAATTTCGTGGCAATGTTCTCCCAATATTGACTTTTATTTCCGAAAAGGCGATGACTTTAATTTGCCGCTTATTCTGCGTTTTCACAAATTTAATGTAGAGGTGTGTTGGAGCATTTATGCGTGAAAATTTTATCGTGAAGTTGATATTGAATATTTTGAAAATTTGAAGGGTTTTCAGATACACTCGAAATTATTCTAAAATTTAATTTAATATTACGAAAAAGTCGTTCTGCATCGGTGTTGTCCACTATATATTATTATTATTATTTTCAAACGCAACGTAACTTCAGCAAAGTAAAGAGTTTGGATGACCCTTACGTATATATCAAAATTTATACATAAGGGATTAAAGATTAATTGATATTAAAAGAGTAATTCTGATATCAGCAGAAGTTTAAAGATACGTGAAAACAAGTTAATACAAATAATACCTAGTAACAAGAATTAAACATCTCATAAACCTTAGGGAAATCTTTAATAAAATTTTGAGAGAGAGTTTGAATAATAATACTCTTTTAATGAGATGTAGTTTTATATTTTTTGATTTAATAACTTTTTTAATAGATATATCAGTATGATTTTCTGAAAAACTCAGGAACCGTGTCCATTTATTTTCAGTCCCTTGCTGATAAACATCGACCGAGGTTGCTTATTTATTTAAGCTAAATTTAATATCATCAACCGTTGTGTTACTAATTTTCAGTAATTTCAGTTAACCTTTAAGCCTATATACATAACATTCTCTTTTTCGAGAGAAGTTCCTGAAAAATTCGAAAACATTTATATATTCTTTATATAATTTAGCCCAATATCAACCGCATAAATTCAGCTTATTAATTACTCCCCTTCCCAGTATTCAGGGACAGAACATTTAAAGAATGAAAATAATTTTCATCGTCAAATGCAGCGTTCTGTGTGTATTTTTCTCACTGTAAATAATAAAGCGAACGCGTGGAAAGAGAGCGTACATCTCGACACATCAGCTTTAATCATTGAAGGGAGAGGTCTTCCACTCCCCTCTTCCGACTGACACGGGCCCTTTGGGTCCCATTCGACATGGCCCACTCCACTGTTCTGCGGCAGCACCATTTCAGCTTGTAAGCTTCAACTATCGGGCAAACCTCTCGATATTGCTCTACTCGGCGACGTAACAATCAAACCTGTCTCCCCGAAATTAGTACCACATCCAACTACCGCTATATTCTGTTCTTGCAATTGTTATCTTTCACCAGCAGAGGTTAATTGAGATCCTTAGGTTAATGTACGGCTGTCTACGAAGCGGAGAGTTGTACTGCGTTTCATAAGGTGTAGAACAATCGAACGATGTGATAGTTTTTAACAACAATAGCACTAATTTTCATCGAATGATGTCGAGAATTTTTCGGAATCCCACATCTCTCTCTAAATGGAGGTGGAGTTGCGGAGAGAGCTTCAAAAAAAGATTTTCGTTCAAAAATACCTTGGTGTTAGATAAAATAAAATTATTCATAGAATAAATTATTCATAAGTGCTAAATAAAATTATTCATAAAATTTATAAACTAGGAATTTTGATGAAATAATGGGAAAGATCGTATTTATTATCGTATTTTCGTATTTTTCTTTTCTTTCTTTCTTTTACTAATTTTCTTTCTTTTTAATATTTCATAGGCAATTGTTTTAAATCTTAACATTTAATGTATTGATATTTTGAGTATGTTTTAATGCTAATGTTTTGTGTTTTTCTGTGACATTTTATGAGTTTTTTTATGAAATGCCTTTTTATGTTTGTTTGTTACACAGCTTTCCATTATATCTTTTAGCTTGTACTATCAGTAGGCTTGCGCAGGTTTTTCACACCCCTCTTCTTCTTGGGTGTTTTCCTGCTGTGGATATTTTTCCTAAGTTATTTCCTTAGGTTTTTTTACATCCACCCTTCTAAAGTTTTTCATTCTATACCTTTTCACACGTACATTACTTGTATGGTTAGATGGAAGATGAGACTTTTTAGTCTCAATCTCGCCAATAAAGACCTTTATTGACCTTTATTGTTATTGTTATTAATCAAGCAGCATAATATCAACGAGCTGTCGAGAAAAAATCCTCAAATTTTTCATTTCAAAATCACTCATCTACAACTTCAAATGCAATTAAAAATAATTAAACACATTTCAGTCTATATTTGTTCATCCAAGCCAATGCACTCTTATAAACTGTTGATAATGGTGATATACACCGCGTTGTCGATTTTTATGATCTTGATGATTATTAATGGAAATATATTTTCTTTTTTGCACGGTTGCTAAAAGCTGCTAGAAGGATTAGTTGAGGATGATTCATGAATAAATCTGATTGTTTATGAAGGGAATGATGACATACTGCTAAGGCAAACATAAAAATGTTTCAATTATGTATCTTGCCGAGCATGGTTTGCTTCCCATGAGATTATGTGACAGAAAATTTATATATTCTCCTTGAGACTTGAGCAAATTTAGGGAAGTGTCATTTTGACGTGAAAATAGGGTGATCATTTGTCAATGTCATTTCTAGCAGATGTTATGTCTTTTTATATAATAATTGGAAAACGCCATAGTAGTAGAATCACAACCAAATGTTTAATTCTTGATACGTCCTCTTGCTTATCTACACCAAATTATTTAGTTTAAAGTCAATTACTCTCTTAACTAATTCACTCTCTTAATTAAAATTAGGATTTGATTTACACAATGGAACTCATACCTCCGGAGTCTTCACAGTGCTGTAATACATTCCATTCTCCGATGAACCTGTAACCAAAAATCATTCTGGTGTAGTCATGTAATAGTTCCTTAAGGTCACCGCTGTTTGTTTAAACTTTCCGCCGCAGAAGTTCTCTAGTTTCTAAATACTCACGCAAAACGAAGAGCGGTTCAATTCAACTGACCTCCGCATGATCCAACAATAGGACGGAGACTTATGGCAATATCTGACCTCATGTTTGCACAAACTTTAGCCTTTAATATGAGATGCGAGGGCCAGCGGATTAAGTCCCTACAGACGTTGCATTGAAGGTAATCGTGATACTGAGCTCAAATTATCCTAATTAACCGCGAAATATCCTCTTGCTCCGAAGTCAGCAAGAGGGAATTTCCCGAGCAAAAGAATGAAAGTTTTTTGACGAAATGTTCCCGCAAAAGTTTGTTCAAACTTCAGAGAGGATAGAGTTGATGAGATTTATACCCCCGCAGGAATATGAAATATTTCCTGAGATGAATGTATTAATTAAGGTAATAGTATGATTATAATACACTACTGTCAGTCCTACCGAAAACCCTTTGTGAAGTTCGTATCGGTTTATTTTCTTATTAAATAGAAAGTGCATCCACATATCTCACTTTCGTTGGCATCTGGTCGACAACTTTGTTGTTTTTGAATTGTTTGCAATCATAGCGGAATTGGAAATGAAACGGAACAATATTGCCTTAGGGAAACGTGGGTCAAGGAAAAACATGACATGGAAAGTGATGGTTCTCTTTGTGAAGTGCATAAAATAATAGGACGAAATGGAAAGGTGATGCAATACTAGTGAATGGTCTCCCATTGGATGATTCGTATTATATCTCTGAATTCTTAACTAAATCCGTTTAGTAACGAATTTACCATCTAATTATTCATTTTAATTTCTTTTGCTTCTATCTACTTTTTCATTCTCCAAGCTTGGCTCTAAAACTTTCAATTTACGCACAACATCTTTTTCTGCTTTCTAACAGCAAATTTTATCAAATTGGATCCATTATACCGTATTATATTTCTGAAATCCAAATGATCGAATCCGTTCAGTACCGAATTCACCTCCTAATTATTATAGTTTTACTTTCTCTTCTCCATGTTTGGCTCAAAAATTTAATGTACGGCCAAGATTCTCTTTTTCTTTCCAACATAGAATTCCATCTCGCTCTTCAAAGTCTAAACCGCCTTCCTGAAAATGGCATTTAAATTTTAGAAACGATTTCGACGTAAGGTAAAGAAGAAAAATTTATTTTTCAGGTCGCGCATTTTTCCTAAAGGACAAAAAAGCAAATCTCGAATTTCAAAACTCCATCTAAAGGAATATAAATTTCTCAACATCGAGTCCCCGGAAGATGAAAAATCCCGACTGTATATTTCTAACCTTAGCGGGGCTTTTTCTTCTCAGAATGGAAGTTCCGCTCGTGCCCCGGCTTTTTTCTCGCCGACATATTGAAAACGGAAGCGACTTCTATAGAAAGCGTTACCATGACCTTTTGGTGACCTTTATCGCAAAATCCTTTTTTTTTCTTTCGGCTTTAGTGCGAAAATTGATTGTCACTAGATGGCAGTTCCATAATGCGAAGCTCGTATTTCGATTGACGGAATCCCACTTTCGAAGGAGAAAAGTTGATGAAATTTTTTTGGCCGAACGCGAACTTGGGAAGAAGATTTTAATATGGAATAGGAAACGCAACTAATCCCCTCGTATTTTGAAGCCCAAAGTGTCATTCCTTGTCAGATTTAGGCGGATTCCAGACTTTTTTTGTCTCTAGTTTTAAAAGGGTTATGGGACTATTTTTGTCTCTAGATTTTGTAAGGGTTATACAACGAGCTAAAGGAAAAGTTTTATAGTTGAGTTGATATTTCGGTATTGTCTCCCAAGAGATTAGGAGTAACCCTTCTCTGACGCAAAATATATTTCTAAGTAAGGTATTTTGGAAAGCACTTTATGAAATTTATAATGAGAAACCGCGATTTATGGGCAAGTTTACAGAAAAGAAATCGCTTAGAAAGAAAAGAGAGTTTGTCTTTTGATATTCCAGATATGGTCGTAATATTCCTTGGCAAGTTTCTTTGAGAGACACTTAATGAAGTATATAATTAGAATCTGCAAGTTATGAGCAAGTTTACAGAGAAAAAAATAGAAATTCTGTCTTTTTGTACTAAATTCCAAATATGGTCGTAATCATTCACATTTTCAGAAGCAGCGAAGGAAAGGTATTAGTAAGTCAGTGAAATCATGAGGCCTAAAACAAGAAAAGTATCTTCCATTAATTCCGAAGAAATCACCAGTGTGTTAGATCAATGATATATCCAGGTTCCTCACCATGAAGGCTGAGGTAGTCGGTTATATCTCTAAAGTATCTTGTTTTATAAAATAGCTGTTTGAAAGGATAGAATGTCCTTCGATTAAAATCATTAAGTGTGACTTTAAGACGAAGTGTCATTCCTAAGCATGAAATTAGATAGTGATGGCCCCCTAGATCATCAATTTTTCCATAAGAGATATGAATGTATATGAAAGAAGTTAATTAATGCTAACTCCTGATAATTCAAGCCAAGTTTCTAGTTACTATGTTTAAGTTTATTATTCTAAGTTTCTTTTGATATTTCTTATGTCGTAATAGGTAAAATTGATGTCGCTACCTGTACTATTGACTAACTGCGGCAATGCATATAATAATAATAATATTTCTAGCTCTCATATCAGAAAGTTATTAATATTTAAAGAAAAGGCAACAAATAATTTAGAAGCAACTTGTAGAACAATTCTGTAGGACCTATTTAATAAAAATTCGGGCACTTTGAATATACAGCATTCACAATACCCATCTATATTTCCCTCTTGCTACCTGTCGGAAAAATCCAGCAAAAATATCAAAACCTCCACGCTTTATATGGTAGTTAAACTGGAGAAAGTAATTTGCATGCATTGTGATAGATCCCGAGAATCGAAAGGGAGTTCGACGCAAACCTTCGCGATATAAATTACTTGTTCCGGGACTTAGCGAGACAGCAACAGAAGGGAAGAACCCTTTCGAAACAAAGAAACTTTGCGAGAATAATAAAACTCCCCAACTCTTCCTCACAATTTAAGGCTTTCTCCGACGCCGCAATTGTATTGCGGACTTCGAAGACTCTCCGAAGCGATTTCTTTTCCTCAGACTTTTTTTCCCCCCCGAAAAATAACGAATGTTTTTCTTCGCCACTTTAATGAAGCGTTGTAAATATGGACTTCGCAGACGCTTTTTTCCACCACGCTCCCTCCCTCTATTTTTCTTCCAAGATTCAGGTGTTTGTGGAGTGAAAAATGTAGTAAGGGTGAAAGATCGGGCGCGAAGGAAGTAAGGAACGACGTGGAACTTGTGAGAGGGAGAGTCTGACAGCGCTGCCAAAAGACACTGTAGAGAATAGGAACATACAGAAGACGTGTTTTCGAAAACTGCGGTGAATTCTTATGTGTTGTAAATGTGAATACATACATACTTATAAGGGTCTTTATTATCGGGCTAAATTGAGACTGGACAGTTCCATCTTACATTTAACCCATTATAAATATGTATAAGAGGAAAACATAAGGAACAAATACAACTGTGACAACATTTAAGGTTTATATATATGAAGGTACAATTCATAGCAGATTGAAAAGATTAATTACAATTAAATAAATGTATGGCATTATCTCTTTGATGCTTATACTATAGACATTCTTTTCGCAGGGATAATTTTATTGATTTTTTTAACCTTTGGACAAGTGAAATTTTCAAGAACAGATTTCAAAATTGTTTTTACTAAATTAATATTTTCAAGGGACAGTATTAAGATTGTACATATTAGCATTTAAGTTTCATAGCATTTTAAGGGGACTAAGGTTCTATCATCTTTATATTATGATCAAATAAAATTAATAAAATCGTGATTTTGTGAATTTTCAATCCATTCATCTAGTAATCATCTTGAAAAGAAAAACACTTCGTAACAGTACTTAGTAATCTTACTTAAATTTTTTTCGTCAGCGTTTTGACATATTCAGGTACGGATAGGTAAAGATCTGTATATTTCTTTAAATACTGAAGATTTCAAGATGGTTAATCTGATTGAAATTTTTCTTTATAAATTAATTTCTTACGTGGTTATCGATGAAAATGTATGATATATAAATAGAGCATGATGTATCTTTAAATTATTTTACGGAATTAAATTGGCAATTGGTTTTAAAGATAACTATGGATTATCTTCCACGCCATGTTTGTTTAGCTCATAACATTCAATATCCTACTGCCGATTAATATTTCAGAGGAATCCATCCATGAATTAATTTGTGCGGCACTGAATTTATATTTCCAAATCCCTCTGAGTATGAGATTGCGCTGCGTCGAAACCACTTCGTTTTCATCAAATTTTAAGTCCATAAATGATTGCTTTACTTTAACACCCTCTTTATAGTTTAATTTCCCGCGTCCAATTCCATATTCCAAGCCTACTTTTTCCGATTTTTTTCCTCTTCAATCCGTTGAAAATCTCCGCAGGTATTCCAAATTTCTTTCGGCTTACCCGAGGTATCTTCAGAGCTGAGAAATACCTTCCAAATGTAAATGAATGCTCATCATTTTAATACTTTTCTATCCGCGCACTCTTTCTTTATCGCGCTCGCAATTACTCTTTTGTTTCCTCGAATAAACGCGAATGAATTCTAAATCCTGGAATATTTCTTCCTTCAGTTTTATACCATGACCTTTTCATAACTTCTTCGTCTTTTTATTCCTCTTCGGATGGAATGCGAGTTGATTTGGAATTCATACCTTTTATACTCGTTTTGTTAGGGTATGAAAGTATATGAGTTATTTACGAATTGCTAAAAATAAATTAATTTTGAAGGTTAAACAAGAAGATGCTTATTATTAATCGCACATAAAACGAGACTACTGCCACAAAACCTTATTACTTTATCGCAATAGACCAACTACCCTAATTTTTGACAAGCTGAATCTACCAAGTGGTCACTACCCGAGAATCGAACCCAGGGCCATTCCCGCGAAATACAGTTGTAGTACCCAATTGGCTTTTCAAAAGCTGTTATTATTCAGTACGACTATAAATATAGTAAATAATTAACATTACTTAATTTGACCTTTTATTTGTGATTTTTCTACACAAAATACGAAATTAATCGTTTTCCTTTAGCGAATAATCTTATGCAGATTCACTAGTCGAATTATTTTGATTGAAATAATGAATGAAATGAGTACATTGTATATCATAATCCTCAGGAAACGTTGTAAGCCCTCTGTTAAGACCTATGTGAATGTCTTAAATGTGTTGTGTAAATGAACCCATAGTGTGACTGAGTTAATGCCCGTTTCATTTTTGTAGATGCTAAACTAAGCAAATTTCGTTGTGTTATTTTCGAAATACTAATAATCTGTGAAAAGGTACATGCTTAAGATTTCACTGGTACGATTACGTGTACCAGTATCTTTCTATATTCTGTGTTCTCGATAAAACTAGTTGAAATAATTGAATCTGGAAACCATTCCAATTCCTGGACTTAAGATTAGCTCAGAAGATGCGAAGTGAAGAAAGAGAACTTGTCAGGGAAACAGCAGGTGTGGGTCGTTAATATGAGCTATATATCTTGAAAGAGCTCCTTTTATCTCAAGAAAAATGCAGCTGTTTTAATTAAAAAAGATAGAATCTCTTTTTGAGCGCAATGAGGGCGATAAATAATTTTCGGTATCAGCGGAAATCGTATGCCATAATTTATGGAAGTCTGTTTCATAATTATTTAACATGGCCCGTTTTTTCAGTTAATTGATCTAGTGATAATTATATGTATTCCAATTGAGATTTACTGTGAAATTCTTTATGTATGAATCAGCACCGTTCCTTTTTAATTTTTTTAGTTTTCTAGTATCCTCAAATTAGAATTATTCTCAGCGATGCCTGTATTCCTTGATGTTAAAACGTCACATAATTATGTATCAATAAATTTACATATATAGAAAGTGGTACAAATATTTATGTATGTACGAGAAATAAATTTTTAAAATCATTTAAAAACGTTTCAAATTTTAAAATTTTCTGCCAATGAGAATATTAAAGTAATTTTGACATCTTGAAAGGGTTACTGATTGAATTAAACTTTATTTTAGCCTTTCCCAACTTCAATTATTAATGTAATCTATCATATCTGGCCGTACTTCGTGGGAAGCCATCATAAAGAAATAAGAATCACTTCGTAATTTCCACAAATGTATATATTCTGCACTACCTATTTCGGCTTGACGCTATCATCAGGTCAGTCATACGAGAAAAACAGCACTTATATATCCTTTGGTATTTTAGGAGGAAGCGTGAGGAGACGGGAAGAAAACGTGAAAGTTATTTCATTAGTCAGAGTTTGGGAACACATTATTTCCATTGCTTCCCAAACATCCCAAAGATATTTCTTCAATTATCTAATTTAGAATATTGATCAGAACGTCAAATAGCCGCATTTACCTCGATAAAATGAAGGTTTCAAGAATGTAAACACGGCAGCGAAGGAAGATTCGAAGGAATCAGGAGTAAATGGAATATCACAGAAGTCGAACGGAGCTTATGAAAAGGAAAAGTGTAAAGAAAACTCCAGAATGGGAAAGATAGGCGGTAAAATCAGGGATTACAGTGAGGAATTGAGATTATCCGAGTAAGCAGCTGGCGGATGGATTCTTCCCTCCGAGTCGAAATGGAGATGAGAAACGAAGAAAAGTACACAAAAGAGTAGTGTTGAGGCGATGGGGATTTTGGTTAAGAATGAGTGTAGGATGGCAGGAAGAATCAAGTGGTCGGTGGAGGGGACAGGTAAGAGGGTTGGAAGAGGAAAAAATAGAGGTTGTGATTAGGGAAGGGGCGGTTGCCTCTGGCTTATCTCGGCACACCTGACACCCACGTGACCACTTGCGACTCAACATCGATCCAGGCCAAGATGGCGCCCCGGCGAAAGACCGTACTTTACAAAACTCACTACTTTTGTTTTTCCCCCTCTTCCTTCCCCTCTGCCAGTACTTTCTCTCACCTGCACTCCAATGCCCTTCTGCCTTCTCAAGAATTCCTGTTTGTTACTCTATCGCTATACTTAGGTCTCCACTGCTTCCTTACCTTCCAGTCTATCCCCGTTTCCTTTTCTTATGCCTTCTCATTCCTCCTGTATCCTCATACTTCTTTTTCTTCTTCTTATGATTTTTGTCTCTAAACTCATAATTTTTTTTCACAAGCTCCTTGTATCTCGCTAATATTTTTGTCGTTTATCTTACGTCTCAGATGTGTCCTCTGTGAATTATTGGGTTCCCTTTTGGAGCTCCCGGATAGCCATGTGGGAAACGCGTTCAAATTTGGTTAAAGTCCTCCCGGGTTCGATTCCTGGTGGGAGCCCGCGTGCGAAATGACCACAGATATCGAAGCACTTTTAAGAATGCTATAACTGGATTCCCTCTTTCCTTCTCTCCATTATAGAAGATGTTGGCCCATTCATTTTTATGTTTCAAATATAAGGTGAAATTTTATTAGTATCTGGTTTTATCCTGTTTTCCAAAGTTTTTCATCCTTTGGGAGTAACTTTCAGGATTAATGTCGTTTTAATCTCATCAATATAAAGTATAAACTTCATTCTAATGTTAAGCTACAATAATTAAATTTAAGAATTCTTAAATACAGATGGACTTTCTCAAAAACGTCGAGGGATTTATACTGTTGGTTTTCAAAACGGTCTTCCTAAATGGGCAGCAAATGAGGAATCTTTCTGACTGGAGTGTGCAAATGTTATAAAAAATTTTAGGTAACGACGAAAATGTATTCAAAAATGTGCCATTTTTTGCTTTTCTGCCTTTCTTTCTGAGCACCTTTTTATATTTGTCCTCAATGACTTTGTTTTTGTAAACTGTAGACTTTTGTTTTAAAAATGTAAATTTAAAGTTTCAAATGTTTTTGGTGTAAATATTCGAAAACCTCTGTATAAATATTACTGATAGTTATAATCTAGCGCTTCTTATTGAGGACGAAAATCAGTTTTTCTTTCAATGGAATAGAAGGATGAGACTTTACGGCTCAGTCAGTAGTCAGCGACCACTGGACACCCGTTGTTAGCGTATCTACAAAATATGAAGAAATAGGAGATTATTTAAGATCATGTATTCTCCCTGTGACCAGTAATGAAGTCGCAGTTAATTTTCATCGACCAGTGAAAAGGTTACAAGAACATGTTCAGAGAAAAGAACCACAACGTTGGTAATCAAATATCAGAAAAAAGGTATAAATTAGCATACGTCGTCATCACAGTGGCTCACACTATAAGTAAATGGTATTCTTATTGCTGTATAGAATTTAGTTATTAAGGTTAGTCAGTTCTTTTTACGAGATTACAGTTAGCTGCGTTGAGTTGGCATGGGTCTGTTGAAGGGCGGGGAATTCTTTCAATATACGGAAATCTTATGTATAAATTGATAAAACTGGTCTTGTTTTAAAATATATTACAGATCGGTTACGACGGAAATTTTCTCACGGTGGCGAATTGTCGTAGACCCTCAGTTTCTGCGTATCGTTTATTTTTATAGTAATCCATAAATATATCTCATCATAAATGCGTTCCTCCAATTTTTTAATACTCTTTCCTTCATCTATAGCCCAACTCAATCTTCCACCACTTCTTCTGCATGTAGACTTTGCATGTTCTTTGGCGTTTACCTACCTAGGTAAACCTAGCACTTCCGTTCTTTCCTTGCTGCTCTTAAATCATCCATCCCTTGCATTTTCCACAGTCTGCGTCGGAAACGAACCTCCCTACGTGTACATTCCGCTCCTCTATTCAGCCGAGTGCGTTTTATAATAAATTCACGCGCTCACCGCTCTATACCTTTTGCTTTTTTCCTTCGTTACACATTCTCTCCTTCCGCTTTTCATTTTGCTTCAAATTGTTCCAGTTAAGCATTTTTCTCTTTTGTTTCTCCACCCCGATTCCCTTTGTTTCCTTTTTTCCTCATCTCCCTTTTGTTTCCCTTTTGAAGTGAGCTGCTCTTAGGGTGTTGATTAACGGGAATATCTTTATTTATGGATCGCATTTTTGGTGGAGATGAATCCAATGTGGATGAAGCGAATAACTATTTTCCTTTAACGATTTGGGTTTTTCGGTAGGATAACGGTTTCGTTTTCATGCTGTACGTAGAATTCACTGCTGTGCCACACTGATATACTGATGTATATGGGTTGGAACTTTAATGGTGCCAACTATTTATTTATAATTAATACAAAAGAGAGTCATGTTTCCATGTTTATTATCCTTCTATGTAGTCTTTAGCAATGTGTACAACTCGTTGTCAGGGATTTAGAAGTCATAGGATACCTTTAGCAGAGCCTGTTTTACTGATAGCTCGATTGGAGCAGTTTATTGCTTGAACTTCGTAATGTGAAGCACAGTCACTAATTCTGTCTCTCACTCACTCACTATCGGATCATGAATTGTATGGCATTGATCACTGACCAGTAACGTGGATAGACTGTATAATTCTTCACTAATATTAAGACGACCTGGCCGACCCATGTCTGCCACATTTTGGTATCCCTCATTTAACTTTTAACCATCTTGCCAAATTTCTGTAAGGCAACGCAGATCCCATGCAAGCTTCTTTGGGGTCTAATTATATTATTCAATAACTCGGAACATATCTTTAAATTTTTCATAAACTCCCGTTAAAACAACGATTTCCCCATCCCTTCTCATTATTAATTGGAGCACTCGAACGAGACGCGTGTGTCGTCATCGGAAACCTTGAATAAATATTTCTATGCAAGGATAAAGTAAGGCGCAGATTCAAAGTACACATTAGGAACAAAGAGATATCCTCTGCCCTAAAAAAAAAGATGCAAACAAATAGCGCGCCCGTCGCGTACAGCTTTTTTTAATTTGTTCCACGGAGAGGAGGGAGGAAGAGTCTTTACTCGAGGTATTTCATAAGTCAGAGGGAAATTTTGATGCTGCAGAATGCGAGATAGGTAGTCATCCCCTTCTCTTCTCCATCTCGTATTTTTTCATTCCACCGACTCGCTCGCGTTTTAAATTCCTCACCATTCGAGACCTCTTCACCTTCAGAACAGTGATGAAGGCACTTCTTTCCCCTGAGGGAGACTGACAAGAGGAAAACATCTTTATCCTTCGCGTAACCGTCGCTAAGCGAGACGGAGGTGCGATTCCCTAACAAACACTTCACCTTTCTTCCTCGAATGCTTCATCCGCTCTCGCAATTGCCATGGGACCCACTGCGTCACTATGGAAGGACTTTAAAATTTGGATTGTTTCGATATTATGCGTGGTGTACCTCCCGTTTGTCGGTCTATCGTCTCGTGATCGGTTTTTATCTAAATGCCCAACCTATGTTTGGTGTAAAGAAGAGCTTGTTTCATTTCAAATGTCACTATATATAATATAATTTCATAAAAGTTACATTGGAAACGTATTTACACAGTTCTTCGAATTGTAAGAAAATATTCAGACCGAAAAATTTTCCGGCAGCATTGGAAATATATTGATCAAATCTGTTAAGTGTCATAAATGTCATTCGTATTTATAATATAATTTCATAAAAGTTATATTGAAAACGTATGTACACACTTTTTAAATCGTAAGAAAATTGTCAGACCGAAAAATTTTTCGAAAACGTAGAAAATTCATTGAGCTAGTTTGCTCTAGACATACAAGAGTGACAAATATTGACTTGACTTGAAATATTGACTGGGATTCGAACCCAGGTCTCCCACTTTTGGTGAAAGCGCTTTCCGTAAAAGTTCCCGTTACAGAGGTGAAAAGGTCGTGGTTTTGTATTTCTGTAGTTAGAATTCCTACTCGGAAAGTGGAAGACCTGGGTTCGAGTCCAAGTCACTATTTTTCACTTCTTTTATAACCTATAAAATAAATGTACAGCGAAGCAAAACTGTCAAAATCGATATTATAGTAGCTCTGAGATGGGGAGATAAAAAACCAAGAGTTTACTTAACGTTTTAAGATACAGAGAAATTTTTAAAAAATTAAAAGTTAAAATACTGTTTCTTTGTATTCCAACTTAAAAGAAATTTAAAGATATGATATCCCAATTGCAATGCTTTTCCTTTTATAGCCTGATTTTAACTTGGTCTACTAAAAAGCGTCTTATCCGGGTTTTAATGTAGTTCAAATACTTCTCTTTATTTCTTCCAAATCTTTTTTGTATTATCCCTTTACTTGAATATCCAGTACATTGAAATTCATCCACTAATCAAGTTAGAGACCATAAATATTCATGTGACATAAAGATAAGAAATAATGCTAAGAAGGTGCACTGCTTTTTAAAATGCGGAAAATTTAAACTGAATAATTCGCCACTTTGAATTTCAAGTTCATAATTTTGAGAAAGTGTTTCGTGGAACGGAAGTCACTGATAACATGCAAGGTTGAAATTTCAGTTTTATGCAAGCTTACTCAGAAGGTTTGGATGCGATCGTAGTAGTTAATCTTGTTTCCACCTTTCTTACTTTGTAAGAAAACCTGAGGCTTTGAAGTTGTTGAAGTCTTTCGCTAAGTCTTCCTCAAATTGTTCCGAGTTATTCGTTCAACATACCCATCGAAACTTCTCTTTGATTCTCTCTCTTCAGGTAGTCATCCTTGGTAAACTGAAACCATAAGAGTATCTCTTACACCCTCTCACTTCTAAATGGCAATATCATCCATTGGGCTTCTTTTAGTCGTGTTTTCCTGGTGATACGACTCCAGAAGGGTAACTACATCGGGCTTCGATGTTATTTTCTTGAAGATTCACTTTCTGAGGAAATTTTTTCTCTAGAGCCTTATATCGAAGAAGCCCCTTTGTATCTTTTCGCGATATCGAATCGGAAGATGTGTTTCACTTTCTAGCGTGTACTTCGCGAGGAAACTTTGAGCCCGGTTTTCCTTCATAAAGAAGGAGGTAAAGAAGTTTTAGTAATTATTTATTAAGAGAAGAAAAAATCGTTTACATGTTAACGCTCCAAAAAGGAGCGAAAAATCGACAGTTCGTCTCGAAAGAATTCATTTTATCGAAATGACGAAATTTACGTTAATATAGTCCAGTATCTTTTACTTACACGTATAAAAAATTAAATTTATTATCTTAAAATTTAATTGTGAATGTAAATTGATATAATTTTTTTATTCAATTACTTTACCGACCGCGGTTTTATCATGCTGCCTTTTAAAGTTTAATATGCGAAATAAGACAAAAAATACCACTGCTGTATCATACTGTACGGTATAGGATATAACTTTTTAGATTCTACCTAATAAAGTAAATAAGTAAGTAACTTCAACAGAATTGGAGAGTTCGCTTAAAGAAAGCAATCTTTTGTGCGGGACCGAAACGATTGTTCGAATTTCGCACTAACCGAATAAAACTAAACGAATAAAACTCCATGTGACTCTATGTATCTGTGATGG
This sequence comes from Pachydiplax longipennis, assembly GCA_036926295.1. NCBI lineage: Eukaryota > Metazoa > Arthropoda > Insecta > Odonata > Libellulidae > Pachydiplax > Pachydiplax longipennis. The sequence goes on along the minus strand of JAVFKF010000009.1, from coordinate 35,177,451 downwards.
AACCGCAATTTGGGTTCGTTTTACAGAGAAGTTGGTGTTAAGCGAGTACGTATTAACGAAGTTTTACTGTAGTATAAAGAATTGGCCTTAATTATGAAATCAGTTTAGTTAGATTAGTATTTTCTCTATCCAGAGACTGCTAATCGTAATAATTTCGGTCCTACTAAAAGTGAAATCTTTAGCGGCAATCATTCAACACAATTTAATTCATAACTCCCTTTCCTCCCAATGCTCCTTACCCAATGTCAAATGCTTCCAGATATTGCGAATTAATCCCCTTGCTCAAGGACCGTGTCAATATGACTGAGAGACAAATCGAACGTAGGATTTTCGATTGACTTTACCCAAATAGATTTACATTACCCTCGATTTCGAATTTCTTCTTTCCTCTCGTACGACTGCCCCTGTGATCATTTCGATTATTCCAACCGAAATACCTGCGTAACCCAATTTCCCTCAAAGGCTTTTCATTCGTGAAATCAGGGGACCTCCACGCGATACATCTCTTTTGATGGCCCATTAGCCACTTTGGAGAGCTTAAAAAAGGATCTAGTTTATCCAGCGGGCTGAACGATCGACTTTTTTTATCTGATTATTCTTGGACAGGAAACACAGTGATATTCTTTGTATCGGAGAATAAAAAAGCAAACTTTAACATTGGAGGCTATTCTTAAAATGTCATCGGTTACACTGATCCAGAAGCGGAGAACCTAAGGCCTTTTCATGCTTTTACTGATTCATTTCCTTTAATTCTTAATGCATTATTTAGTTAGGATGTAATTTTGTAAGTAGTGTGCACTTGTACTCCTAGGAAAAAATGCTAAGGAAAAACGGAAATAGCCTGAAAGGACAGGGATTCAGTCCTAGGACTTCAATCTCCACCTCAATGCCTGGAGCAGTCTCCCGGAAAGTGGTAGAGAGGAGATAAGGCGACTTTACTTCGCCCAATATCATGAAGAGATCACGCAAATTTTATGTCCCTGTGTATTTCATATGGGGAATGGCGCGAGTTGTTCCGACTTTTGCATAGGAAAGGAAAGTTGGTGATAAATGATTCTGAAGACATTCAGCATAGAGTAAAATTGATCACTGATAAAACAGTAAGAAAAACTCTAATGGAGTATTTCTTATGTAATACCATAGGAATTGTGCCATAAGAATGGTGCCATAAGATTAACTTGGTTTCTTCATGACCGACAAAAGAGGCAAAAGTTTGACAAGACCAGGACTCGAACCCGGGTCTGTCTATACCTCATTACCTGCATCAGTCGTTTTGATGGCGGAAGAGGGGATGAGGTGACAACGCAAGATGAGGAGTGAAGTAGTTTTTCCTTGCTTTCTTCATGTGCCAGAATTTTAAAAGTGGAACCACTCCTCATAAATGAATCACTATGATCCTATGAGTAACACTTTTCAGAGCATTTCTTTGGCTTTCATGTTATCGCAGCCATGAATAGAACTGAGGTAAAAGTAAATGATAGGTACATTTTCAGCTATTCTATGCCGAAAGATAAATAAAAATGTTCCACTCATCAAGATCTTGCAGCAGGAACCATAGTAATCAAAACTTTTGAGATTTCGTACCCCATGAAACAACCCCGCTTATCGATTCGACGGAGTCACGATATTTATGAAAAGAGAAGTTTTTTCGGGGATAAATTCGTTCATAAATTATTCTTAGATCGCCTGAATCTGGGAAATTCGTGCATGAGGTTCGAGTCCCATCGATTATTGAGCGAAGTCGATCGGACGCTAGTGATTGGAATACTTTTGGGCATTCATAATTCACATGGTCGACCGCTTATCGGAGTACGCTGTTTTTCGGGCGACCTGATTTCTATCGCTGAATAACGGGAGCGATATGGTTATTTTTGCGGGAATTCTTCGTGAGCCGCCGCAATTCCCTCATGCATAAATTTATCAATAATTTCCCGTCCGGCTTGCGTGGAATGAATTTTTAAAATTCTCGGATTAAAAATTAATAATTCCGCGTAGGGGATACGCTCATTAACTTATGGCGGGCTTAACTGGGAATCACGGAGTAAAATTGGTTTGGTGAGGTAAGCTATTTCGTCTTTATCCGGACGTATTTTTATACAACAGGTGGATGCATATGATGATGCGAACGGAAGTATAGGACTCTCTGATTAGTTGATTGCTATCGATCTCATGTTTCTGGAATGTACTCCTAGTTTGTATGAATGTAATCCAAGAAGAGAAGTGAACAGTTCTTTATGTATATGAATAGCGAGGTTCGACTTTATTCGAGAGAATTTCAAAACATTGTAGGCCTACTCTTCCAATAACGACCTGACTAACTAACGGTCTGACGTATAGGTTAAAGAGAAATTTATGGAGTTTTTTAAGGTAAATGATTGGCAATGAATGAGTACAGAAACGAACATCATTACGAAATTTGTGACCTTTAAAAGGAATTTGAGGTATCTTTTGGTCAATCTTTGGCATTGCGACTACTTTTTGCCCTTGAAGGAGGTAGAGGTCAGTTGCTAAAATACCATTCATTCCATACAAACGGACAACTGGGCCGTTTAGTAGTCATTCCAGAGAGGAAATAAGAAAACCGTCTGGTATTCACCGTTGTCGGGAGGGAAGCCCCTCGAAAAACTCCCAGAGGTCGTTTGTTATTCATTTCACAAATTCGTTGTATTACGCATCCCACAAAAATTGATTCATAATAAATAAAGTTGATTATGAAACCTCTTCAACAATATGATAGTTGGGGTGAATGGTGTAAGACCAGATGCCTATATAACACAAAAATTTAATTTTGTTTAACTTTTTAATTTTATTTATTTACTATTTAAACGGTTTACATACAGTGCTGACACCATTTTGCAGTGAATACCGAAACGAGAGAGATCTATAAATTTACTGTAAATAAGCATGAATGCATGAAATAAAAATAAAAGCTAAAAATCGAGAACTTACGCAGGCAAAATGGGATATTCAAGCAAGAATTTATTCGCAGTAATCTTTATACAAACACTATTTTAATTAGGAATATTTAATAAATAAATTATCTAGATGAATCCTTTTACAGATACTCTTTTAAGAATGACTCCAGTGACAGTCTTAAAGGGTCATTGGAGGGAGGTCAGAAGTTTAGTCTAGTCTATAGTAAGTCTTTATAGTAGAGAACGTTGTAATAATGCCATGATGTTATTTGGAAAGGATATTGAAGAAGGGGGAAATGTTCGGAAATATTTTCTGTCTAATTATTTCAGTCTGTTGCTTGCACTCTTTTAAGGTATAATTTAAGGTAAATTGACTTCAGGTTATGTTAATAGATTTAGATTAACTTAAGATATTTACCAACGCCTTTTCTCTGTTTAGATATGTGTAAAAGAGTATTCCACCTCAAACTTCATTTTCTTCTTTCTGTTGATTATTATCGTCTGACTCAAGCTTTAAACGTCACTTATTTATTTATTAGAAGATTCAAATGCAACAATGAAACAATTTCATAGTGAATATAAACAAAAAAATAAGAAGATTACAAATTTAAAAGAAATCATCATTATCAATCTTTTCGAGATGGAACGTTGAGAAGTTATCGAAGGATAAAATGAAAATCGACAGCCTAAAATACAGGGCGTAAAACAACTCGCGCGATGAGCACTGAAGTGTCTCTCTCTCAATTAACAGGAATAATCCTGATAATCGAACTCATGATCTACCACGTATGGATGGTGAAAACGAAACAAATCTCCTCCCAACCTCGCCAACTCCCTCTAGCGTTCACCCACCCAACTCACCTGCCCCATTCTGCAGAGACCACCCCTTCCATCGCTGATATCTTCCATATCTTTCCTGCGTGACCACAATATGCAAATTCCCCCTCCCAGAAGCGTGCTGAAAACCGTCGAGAGCCAAACCTTGATCTTGATGGCGTTCTGCACGCAGTGCCCAATAGACCCGTTCCACGCGATCCTCTGGAAGGGGGAATGGAAGCTCACTTAAGTTGGGGGGGTTCCGCACTCCCATATCCATGGCTGCAACTTTCTAGCATTGCGTCATAGTCCACGTGTCACGATACCTTCCGGAAAATGGCGACCGCCACTTCCGTTTAAAACGGTGGCGTTGTATCTTTTTAGCGATTGAACTCGCTTCTCACGCTGATACCCGTGTAGGCTATTCTCGCAAGAATTGTGCCACTTAGTCTCACGATGTCACCACTGAGTCGCCCCACTCTGCGCCAATGTAATATGCTCTAAAAGCTGATGGAATACTGATTAATTGAAATGTGTGAGTTTATCTGGCTAACTAATCCTTGTCAACCTATCATAAGGTGCTGCCTAAGTGGTTACTTCTCGCTACATGGATATCTTTTCCTTTGGAGCATTGAGGCTACACTGAGGCAAATTTAATATATTTAAATATTCACAACGACACACAAATATTACAACAATTTAACCATCTTATAGTGTACACAAACAAAGAACACAACAAATTTATAGTAAATATACATTACTGCATGAAATAAATCAGAAGAAAATCAACAAAAAATTATAGAGATAAATATACACAAGATATGATCTATCTAGGAAAAATTTAAAAGACTTTATATTGGCATTCTTTTTAAAATGCGTCTAGCGACCCTCTGAACGTTCTATGGAGTGTATATCTCTGAAACGCCCTCTCTTCGTACGCTGAAAGTTAATTGACTTACTTGTGTTATGTTAAAAACTACACAGGTTAAGGAATTGTTGTTCCCATATACTAACACACAACCCGAATATATCGTATAAGTGCGACTTTGGTTCGTCCTAAGGTAAAGCAAATTCAAAGCGTGCCAAATTTATAATCAAGATAGTGAAAGGAAACAGGTTGTAAAGGGATGGATTAAATTTCCTTAATTTCGCATAATCTCTGCCAGATGAGGAAGTAAGGCTCCAAAATATGGTGACATTTATCCTGATTGATCTCCTATATCCTTAGAACTGTGAAATTTATACTTCTTACCCCATCCTCTCCCATTCTCCTGATCCTTGAAACTCTCGTTTTCCTCTTGGGAATTGGTATCAACCACTCCGACAATTCAATTGCAAATTTGATTTTTTGATTGACATTTTAGATGTTTAGATTTAATTAAGCTATAATTTCTTCTTATTCTTTTAGGCTATTCGTGCTTCTCGTATTGATTATATTCCGTAGTTAATTAATGTTGCTACTCTTACTTGATACCACCTTCCTCCACATTTCCCTTCTCTTTATCTTGAAGCCTTATTAGTATGAATGTTTTCGAAGTTCATCTACTCATTACTAAGATCAACGTGATAACTTACATAAAAAATATATTTTGTTTCTCTTTAGCATAATTTAATGTTTTTTAAATTTAATGCTTTAAAAGCAAAATTTAATGTTCTATGCTCATGCATAGATACCGAAATAAGATAATTTTCGTCGGATAAGATCGTTTATCGACCACTCTGGTATATCCATCTTTAAAATTCAATTCTTAAACCTACCGAGACTTGTCTTACAATCCGAATTTCAGCGTAGTAAAATCTCAATGTTACACCTACATTTAAATTGTCGTTTAGGTATCATTTAATGGCATCGTATCCACAACATCTTTAATATGCTATCGACTATCTCTGAAACATACATTGTGAAAATCTCGTATTACTTCTATGAAATTAATAAAAGCCAAGGATAAACAGGAGCAATAAATATCGACATAGATCTAACCCAGGTCTCGCATATTTGAGCTCCAGTTATGTGGGCATTCTTCACTTCTGTTTCTTCTTAGATTTTCTGGCCGCACTGAATTACGTTACTCCCAAACACTATTCCCATATTAACATAAATTCACTTTCTATGATTCTTAATCGGATAATAGTATATACGGTAAAGATAAAAATATCCTGTAAAAATTAATGAACTGAAAAATTGATAATTTAAGTATGTAGAATTTAAAATTCTTACTACAGTAACATGAAGTGATCCAGACTGCAAAATAAAACTGAACCCGGGATTTCTTTTGCCTTGAATCTCATATGTTTACAGTAAATGTATTTATTAATTTGTTTATTTGTGTAACTCAAACAGGTCATGCCCGAAAATTAGAGTTATTGAAAAGAATGACTTGGTCTGGAAAGATAAATAATAGCCATTAAAAAAGTAAACATGGAATCAAAATCTTACAATAAAAACAGAATAAAAAGCATGTAATAAAAACGCACAATAAAAATCTTAAACAAAGGTAAAATTTCAACTAAGGCTCTGCGTATCTACTATACGTAAAACTAGAATGAATTTATGTACGTAGAATCTTAAAACATATCGAATAGACTTCAGCTGCTCAGCGTTTTCAACTTCTTTAGCGGCACCTCGTAGTTGATTCCTTTTTCTTTAAACTACCCGAATTGGCACCCAATTTAAGAATACTCTGCCATGGTGAAGATTTGCACGTTCGAGGATATGACATGTGGTGAAACCGATATCGATTTCTTCGACCACTAACTCAAACCCTTTAATCTGAACTCTTACTCAGAAAACGTTAATCACTCTGACGTCATTCCCCCACCGCAAGAAAGCTCCGATAAATTTGCCCGCATATTACGTGCCGAGAAAGAATTCTCGAATTAGAATTTCCGACTTTTTCCTTTATATCTCTCGGTTTATATGCGAATGATAAAAAACGCATTCCGGTTTATTGTCGCCCACGACATTCATCGTCAAGCGCGTGCACGTTCTTTCCCCGAAGATAATTTGGAAAATTGCGGTCGAGGAGATTATAAAGCGACAAGGAAAAAAATATCATACACGAGGAGTTTATTCAAATTGTTTGTCTCTATTCCACAGCCCCGATCGCATCGCCTACGTTAGTTTTTTCCCTCTGCCGATGATCCAGGAAAGCGTTCGTTTTCTGGTTTACTGTCTATCTCACGTGAGTGACGGTGTGGAGTCGTAAATCAGACTCCAATAAATGGGTTGCATTTAGTATCCGAATATGCCATCATTTCCTCGGAATGTTAAGGTTTATATCCAGGAGATACTATGTGACTGAGTTCCATGAGAGATAGGGCTATGAAGGACGTATCGCTGATAATTAACGGCGGAAATTGTGGAGCTATACCTTTTCGTATTTCTTTAGAGATTCGTATTCGTTGATTAAGGAGGGGTCACGTCAACAGAATGCGATGAGGTTCGTTTCCAACGAGCTACACCTACGGTTACTAATATTAATTCGATGTTTTTCGTGTTACTCCTGAACTCAGTATGCACATGCAGCGATGTTTCCAATCAATTATCGGAAGAATATCTTTATCTCTGATTTTATACATAATTGGTGCTCTCTAGATGTAAATAATTTTGAATATGATGGTGAATTACAGGATTGGAAAACTTATGCATCCTTTCGCAACTGATCACTAGCACAGTTCTTCCCAACCAGATCGCTGTATAAGCTCTTGATATACCAAGAATCATCAAACAAATAAATGCACGAGTATTATGTTATTCTTCAAGGTTTGTCATATGGTTACACAATACTTGGGAGATATCTTGTCGTCGCTCTTAATTCTTGTTCCCAACCTTTCTCTAGAGAAAGAAAGGAGAGGAGGCGAGAGAATCCTCATTAGGAAATCATACACATTACACATAAATGATAATAATAATATCTTCTTACATATTTTAAGACCACCACTGGATCCATCAGAGAGAGCATTAACCCATTGTTACTAACGAAACTAAAAGGCGTGGGTCATTCAATTTTAAATTATTAATCACAATTATTAGCATACTTATTTTCTTATTTTTTACTTCGAAATTATTGAAATGAAAAATTTACGAGTTTTACCTTTCCTTGGATTTAATGTTATTGAAAGTGTGGAGGTCTAATTGTTTGTAAGCTTTGCCCTAGCGTCCGTGATAGTAGTCTTTTCTCTATAAAAGGCTTTGACATATGTACACGGGGTGGTCCTTATCTTTAGAAAGTTTGATTTTTTTTTTTTTTTGACGCCCCCTGATATTGTTCCATTTGGTTAGAAAATAAATTGCGTAAAATATTACTAGAATCGGATAACGGAAAGACGTGTCACATCGCACTTGAAGTTTATAAGTTTCATCGATTTTGGCATTTTTTCGGTCATCACTGGCGATTAGGGAGGCTTTTCATATTTGTACTGTCTCTATTATTTCATCAATACATTATTAAACATTGAATGTGATTTTCGTTTCATATAAATTATATCCACGCTGTAGTTTTCGAGATCCAGCCCTAATAGTGAGTTCGCGGAAGTGGTGCCTACAGCCTCTACAGCCTACAGTATCTACAAATTCTTCAGCCAGTTATAGAGTTTACTATACGGTTATGTTCCAAAATAATAGTGAACGTATAATCTACTCAGCACATTAGACCTGTTGTTCGCATAGTCGAACAACATTTTGGGATAGAACGTGAATTCATTCGCGCGTATTCAATCCAAAGATGGCGCAAACTTAACCATATATAACCTTCGGTGAAATTCGCCGAAAGCAGCCCAGGGTTGGTTGGCTCTCTCCTCCAAGTACGCCATAACCCAATCCCTCCCATAAAACACCCACCGCGACAAAGGTGAAGGTCACGCAAAAGAACCCTTAATCTCTCCCTTAATAAAAACCCTAAGGGATTAAAACGTACCTCGCAATGTACGCGTGACCATCGGAGTGTGACCACACCCATCCTCCGCATAAAGATTTGTTAAAAATATCCTCCGCGGGCAAGGGAAATAAGCGACATTTCCCTTTTGTTTTAACGGCGCAGTGAGAGGATCCTTTGTCGAGCAAATCATCCTTCCTGCCCCTCCCACAAGGACTCGCTCCCCCTGCAATCCCTTTTTAGCCCCTTAGCGCCATCTTAACGCTAATTAGGCTACGCCTCAAACTCCATTCCAACTTACACGACCTCATACAACTCTCCTCTTACCCTCACTAACATCCAAGTGTTTCATGTTCACCAACCCCTCTCTGCCTTTACGAATCCCTTCCTATCCCACAGTTCGTATCTCGCCTAATCGCTGCTTATTATCGGCCGCGCCTTTATCTAAAGGAAAGCCATTCGCTGTCTTTGGTTATTCCACCAGAATGGGAGATAAGGTAGGCCAAATAGAGAGGCTATTATTTATAGTGCGATTGTTTCTGGAGATCTGCGTCCTACTGTCAGCACGGTTTCTGCTGGCGAACGGAATCATGAGCTGAATTTTCTCTTTCGATTCAAGATTAGGGTTGTCGAAATGCGATCGATACTATCGCACCGTTAAATAAGTTCGATACGGACGTTATGATATGTTAATATTTTACTTCGTCCTTGTTAGATTAGTAGGACTGATAATACTTCCGATATTTCCATTTAGAAAAGGAATTTTACTGCAATTCCATGGATTCCAGGGAAGCCCAACTACTTATCAACACGAATACACACTCGATTAGGATCGACTTTGATCTATAAACATCATAGCTTACCTAGAAATGTTCTCTGATATGTTTTACCTTTTTATCAAAACTTTAAGAAGACTATTTATTCATATATTTAAATTCCGAAGCTAATTTTCTCAATTAGCGGAAATCGTACGGAATCTTAGAATTATTTTCTTATCGATTACTATCGACCTATCGAGGTTTGTTGAGTCTGATGTATACTTTCTAACTCCTTCTATTTCGCATGATAAAATGTCTTGACCATGATAAGAGAATCTGAATTTTCCGAATTTACGAAGCAATAGCTATATAATTCTTTATGAATCATTGAGCTTATCTTTTTCTCCAGAGAAAAATTCTTTTATCCGCTCGTAGTTGAGAGTTATTGAATCTGATACATTGATAAGACATCACATTTATGACATCCATTTAATATATATCATAAATATATCCAATGGGATCAATCCGTTTTCTTGGAATGGTTATATTTTCAAATATATTATTTTCATTATTGCCTGAAGATGTAAGAATTTCTTACGAAACCGGTAGCCGATATTAAAAATCCGTGGAAAATTACAAAGTTGTATAATTTATTATGGCTTTCCACAAAGTTACGCCAGAAAATATTGGTTATATTTTAGATACGAATTTTTTTTAACAAAATTGATAACGCTATAAAATTCCTTGTAAATCCGTGATGAGATATTTTTATCTAAAATTCTTAGTTTTACTAAATTCTTACTATATGTCCTACTTTCTCAGGACTGTTACATCGATTTTGGCCGAAATATTGAGTTTTCGAGCATAATATAAGCGACTATAAGCGTTGATAATATATTCATAACATTTTGAAATTCAAAAGGATTTAGATTAACTCAAATCGAGTCTTTAAAGAGCTCTCTTTCTTCTTTGGCACCAGAAAATATACTTCAACTAATGACCGCTATAGCTTACTTGATAACCTCCATCATTCACTCATAGCTTACCACCATCACAAATTTTAATGTTTATAGCCTCCGACGTCATAAATAAAACACTAATATCGAAACAGCCATCGTGGAAGAAAACCCCGTGAATCAGCATTCCTCTCCCATGGCCGGTCTTTATGCAGTGGGCTATGGAAATAGGACGAAGATCATGCACGCGAAACGCGAATCGTACCTTCGGGAGAGAAACTAATAAAGGCAGACAGCCGATGGATGTGTTTTATGACCCCGCCATCTATCGTGTCACGGAGTAATTAACAGGGAAAATGGCTTTCCCCGATGAGCGGGGGCCGCGTGTTAGAAACAACGCGGAACCTTGTCGTTCCAAAATGGAGACTACTTATGAGCGCCGCCATTTTCTGCTCCCTTTACGTTTCTAATAATCAGTGCCCGCGAATTCATCAAAGGAACGGCCACTTCATTACGTACCATTCATCCATGTTTTTGTTGCGTTCATAAAAAGAGACCGTCAATTTGGCCCGAAATTAGTTTTTCGTTTTGATTACAAAGTGCCACGCGAAATTTCGGAACTCGAGGCCCTGTTGGGAGGAATGGGGGTCTCAAAAAGACTGGTATTGTCCGGGGAATCATACGGGGAGTGAAAGAAATGGGGGCGTATGTTATAGGGCGGTTGGTGGAATTAATTAATAATAATTAATCGACCCGAGATAGCTATGTTCCCCTCTCAAATTTATTCCTCATGCTTCGACAACTCCCTTTCCCATTGAATTGTGTCTTGAAATAACAGGTCTTTATAAAGGCGAGATTGGGGCTAAAAAGTGTCTTCTTCCGTCCAATCTCTTGTCGGTGATATTAATAAATATATAAGTAATGTGGGTGTAAACTGAAATAGAGAGGAAAAACTGTAGAAGGAGTGGATATAAAACCCCTAGGGTATTATCTTCGGAAAAAAGATTCACAGCAGGAAAATACCCACAAATTTTATTGTGTATAATCAGCGCAAACGTACTGGTAATACAAGGCGAAAGATGGTTTGAAAAACTGTTTATAGCATAGAAATCGCGAGATCAGGTAATATGACTTATATTTCATAAAGTGAAACCAATAAATGGATACAATGCAATCATTCATTAATCAGGGGAAAATAGACATAACACAAAAGTTTGCAATTAAACATACTACAAAAATATCCTAAAATTAAAACAGTAAAAGAATTAGAAGTGGATGTATTCAGTAGACGAATTACTTATGAAAGATTAAGGGAAAACAACACAGGAAAGCGCATACAAAACAAACAACCATGGTAACTTATGTGCCCAACTAGTACCTTGTGTGTTGTATACTGAGTTCATCATTTCATTTTCAGGACTTAAAATATGACATTTAGATAACTTCCATTCAGCTTTGTAGTTTCCCGTGATACATGTTTCAACATGTCAGATGTGCCATTACTCATAATTTAAGCATTCCCTCTTTTTCATTAATTTTTCCGAGAAAAGATTTAATTTAAAATCACCTAGATAGTATCATGATGAACATATCTTATTCTTCAAACAAAATCTAAATTAATTCTTTACGATGCATTTCAGGATACTCCGAAACATGGCATTAATCTTGTCAACGTAACAAAAAATCCTGGTATAATTATTTCTTATACTCCACAGACACTCCTATTGACATAAGTACTCATTTGGTTTCATATTCTTAGCCAGGGTCTCCAGTTCATTATTACCGTTATCTTTGTAATTAAAAATGCATTGTATTTGCAATGGCTGACACTTCATGGGATAAGCGAGGGAGACCTTAATGATCATGTTTCCTTTAATGATTCTTTTTCGAACTGGTATAATATAAATCCTTGTTTACCATCCTTCTTTCCTTATTTTTCCCTCTCATATGTTAACGATTTCCCCCTTTCCTGAACCCGACACCCGAATTCATCCATTTTCTTCCTCATTCTTATTTCAAACCCCCCTACTTTACCCCTTATGCAACCCTATCCAGCCTCAAGAACTTCCTCTTCACCCATACAAAATCTACCCTCTCTTTCCAAGGAATACTTCATCTTCATCCTTAGCTGAAACTCCTTCTCTCATGTTATCTACTCCACTGCCTCAGATGCTGAAAGTAAGATTTTCAGTCTCATTTCAGCTGAATAAATCCAACCCTCTTTTCTTGAATCATTAGGAACATCCGTAATCTTCTTTCAGGATATTATGGAATAGAAAAAAGCTGTGTTCGCTAATTCTTCACCAAATGTATTCCTTTTATACTGCTGCGTACTGCTATTAGTGAATTTTTCTTTTAATTATACAGAAAGTAGTATTTTTTTAACTGAAAATCATTTACTCTTCATAAAAAATTATATATTGTTCAAAAAGGATGGAAAAACAAAATAATTTTGTAATGTTTCACTGAATTTTATCGCGAATGCAACTAGTTTCGACTCAAGGAGTCATCGCTTTATTACTTTTCAAAAATTATAATTTCTTATTCTTTCATAATTTCTATTTATTTTAGCCGAGGATTCAACTGTTTTTGTCTAAAACGTTCTCTAACTTGAAAAAGTAATATTGTATGCTCTTTTTGTCAAAGTAGCTTATATTAATCAGTGAGGAAGAATCCCTGTTGGTGTGAACAATTAGTATTATGTGTTGTTTTGTTAAACATGAGGGGAGTCGTAAAATTCGATGTAAAGACTGGATATTTAGGAATGTTCGTTATTCCTCTATGAAGTTGCCATCGGTCAGTTGTCCATTTGTAACGTATTTTTGTAATAACAATAGTGATATAATACTGCCTAATTGCATCTCTATATTTACTGAAAATATTTCTCGATCACCATTTAGGTTATTATTGTCTTTATTTGTACAAAATTGATTGGTAGTGCAACCTATCGGGAAAAATGATGTTGGCTAAAAACTTACAGAAAATTTTTCACTAGATGGGAACTATTTTTTCGGAAATTTTGGATTGACTTCGTGAGTTTACGTACTTATCATATCAAATTTACTAACCTTATCCTTACTTGTTAAGCTTTGCCCCTTCTTTTCCGCTAAGCCAAGGATGGTCAATTAAGAATTGAAAAAGTAGAGTGAACATAATAATCCCAAGGAAGAATAGACTTGAAAAAAAAATAACATATAGAAATATTTAAAAAAACATAAAAAACATATAAAAAACATAAAAAACATATAAAAAACATAAAAAAACATATAAAAAAGAACATAATAATCGAAATGCATCGTCAGCTTGTAGGTAATTACAATTAAAATCTTTCGAAAAAATCGTAGAAAATTTTTCCATTTGGTAAAATCACATGCATGATCCGTAACGATAATTTTCTCTCTAATTTCTCCATAAGTGAGAATCTCGCCTCTCCACCAAATCCTTATACTCAAGTTCAGCCTCAACCCCTCGCTCATTCAAAGCTTTACACAAGGAATTAATGTTCCCTCGATCATCTTCTGCACACTCAGAAGGCGGCGAATCGCATTCAGGAAACCCACGATACAAAATCGTCCATCCGTCGAGAAATTTTCAAGAACACCATCTGCAGAACCCATCGGCGTATTCCTCGGATGAAGTCGTCTCTATCCTTTCCAGCATCTCTCACAAGTCCACATTTCCTCCATTCTCACCCCTTGAAATTCCACCGACGCCACCCCACTTAACCGCAAGCTGTAGTTTCATATTCCCTCATTAGTCGGACCTCTTTTGCCCATCAACCCACTCGGCCATATTGAGGGGAAGGTGAGAGAGAGGCTTTGTTTTTTCGCCAGCAAAAAGTTTTTCGGCCCGAAGTCGGCGTTTCCTTACGTCCCACTTCATTTTTTTAATGGTTTCCTTTTTCCCCGACGCTCATAATGCCTCGAGACGATTTTCATACGCGTAATTTTCATTCCAAGATGGAGATCTTTCCCGCCTTTCCGAAGCCGATGAAATAAATTCCGTCCTTGGTTTTTCCGTCGCATTAGGAAGATACACCGCTGAAAATTACGTCCGCTGCGCTGACGTCAGAGCTACTCTTGACGATCTCTCTTCGGGTTTGTTTTACTCGGAGCATGCCCTCGCCGAGTCATAAGGATGCTTCTTGATATGCCATCATTATCTGCACGTAGCTCAACTGCAACGGCTTCTGTTGGGCAAAAAATGCGTCCGCGGCAGGCATTATTTCAAACCTTCCACCGTGCCTTAATTAAATGTAAATGTTGACTCGTAAAATGAGCTGACTATATAGATTATCTAAGAATCACGTCGCTGATTAACTAATTTTTGTGTGTCACTTTAAAAGAGAGTTTTAGTTTAGTTTTGAGGAAAGCTCATAATGCATTAAAATTTGAGGAATGGATTTCGTACTACACTAAAGTGCATGTGTAATCTTTTTATCTAAAGAGCTAGAGGATTGGGTGAAAAATTTTTGTTCTTACTATAACATAAAATGAAGGTATAAAATTGTAATAGATTTTCGGATTCCATAATTTTCTCATGGAATCTTAGAGATTTTGATACGGAAACAAAGGATGAAATTGGATTTTTTGCTCGTATTAGCTTTTAAAATGTTAGACATGTGATCATTAATTATTAAGGAGTCTCTCCTTTTTTTACTTAGCTCTCTGTGATAATTATGGTGGCAAATATTTAGAGTAACAACTGAACTACAAATTTGAGGTCGTTAAACGAAATTCGTTCACTTTTATCACTGGAACTTGTATGTCAAGTGTCAATATTTTAGTTATTCAATCAGTTAGTATTGCCTATTTTTATTGCTGGCTAAATTTTCTTCTCCTTTAGAGAGATAAAAATGTCATCTTTTGCCAAGTGGGTATCTAAGATATTGAGGGTCTCCCAGATAGCCAAGTGATATTCGCTTTTTATATTTAAAGAACGATTATAGGTGGAATCTCTCATGCATGAGATGACCTCAGCTGGCTAAGAAATTTAAAGATGCTACTAATACTACTACCACTACGCTACTTTGAACTTTTATTTTGTATTATTTAAATTCTCTTGCAAGGCTTCTTTTATCCGACGGACTAGTTAGTTAGTTATCAGCTCCTCTTCCATCATCATAAAACACCGATGCTTCAGATTATTTTTGAGGAAAACCTTGATAATACAGCTTACAAACACTCATTTATCAAGGTAGATCATCTTATTTAGGCGTATTTAACTTCGCCGTTCACAGGGTTAAGTAAATACACAATTGAATGAATACCACCTGGCCTGGTGCCTAATTGTAGACTGAAATGAAATAAATAAATATATCAAACCCTCAGGTCGGTTCCTTCGCAGAAACTTCGTCATCGATCGAGTTGCAGAGAAAGGAATTAACTAAGTAAGAGAAACACTGTAAATGTCCACGCTGAAGTTTTTATTTTATTTTACGACATTTCTCGGCCCAGAGACCATCCTCAGGTAAAGCAAAGGAAGAATTCAGATATATATACATATAGCTTGTTAAAGGAGGGGAGAGTAGGAACTAATTTTTAGGAGAGAGTAAGGAGAGGGATTTAGGAAATTTACAGTGTTTCTCCTCCTTAGTTAAGATGTCTTCCTACGAGGTACGATTGAATTTATAAGAGAAAGGAATTTTATAACGTGCGCCTTCTTTGAGGCGATTCGCACGACCATATCCGATACGCAAATCCCGGAAGCCCCACTTCTCTTTGCCCGGAGGATGACTCGCAGAAGAAGACGCTGCTCTGTAATTTTTAAAGGCCATTTTGGACGATCCACGGCGTCGTCCTCTAATGGAAAATACCCCCATTGCACTCGGTGCGAGCGCTGAATTCAGCCTAATCAGATCAATTCGTACGCGTCCTCTGGTATCCGGGTGGAGTTGAGGACGGGCCACGTCCTCTGGCCCATTCAGAGCTGCCCGATGCGCTTCTACCAATTCAATTACGTCTCCGAACCATCGCTTGATTCGCACGGAAACCGGTCGGCGATATGCATTTACGTTGGGCGCAGAAATTCGGCCCGAAAACGGAGTCACTTCGCGGAAATTCGTTTCTTGATTGAAGGGAGTAGAAAAGGGTTTGACTTAACTAACCGAGGTTATCGGATTCCCGAAAACGGAGATGGTTTTATGAAACTTTCGTCGGAGTTGGATTCAGAGGGCGCTCCTGGTTTAGTTGGGAAAAATTGAGATGTTTCCTTCTGAGTGGACTTGTTTCTGTGATGAGAGCGATATTATTATATGAGGTATAGGTGGTGTAAGAGTAGGGCATATCGCCCCATAGAGGAATGGAGGAAACCGATTTCGGGGAATGGGAAAACCAAGGTTTCATGAAATTACTTATTAATATTGAGAAGTTCGCCCACTGATTTTCGGAACCATACGATCATCTTGCCGACGTTTTCAGAAACTCATCAAAATGGTTTCATGCAGTTCGTTTCATGAAATCTGTCCATCGCAACATGCGTTTTCAACTCATTTCCGCGAATCACGCAGGAAAGAAATTGTGAAAGAAGCTGAAATATTTACAGCAAAGTTAGTGGGAGCAATGTAAAAATACCCCTGCTTGTGTAATAATATCATTTATATAATACTATTAATAGATCCTTATATGTAAGAATTTATAAATAATATACATCTTTGGCTCATAGTAACTGCTATGTTGTCTGCCACAAATTAGAGGATGTATCAGTACTTCCGTTTCTCTTTTAATGTGTTTCAACCACCACCAAAGGACAAAGACGTTCTCTCCGTCGCTATGATATTATTGAAACTAAAATAATTGGTTTCGTCAGAACTAATACAAAAAACCGATTCATGGAACGTTTCTAGAAATTGGTTTCATATGATTAGTTTTTTGAAAAGGCGACCTGCCTTAATGTGCTAAATTAGAAATGCAGAGTTCCAGGGTTCGAATCCTGGTTATGGAGTGGATTTTGGCACTCCTCTGTAAAATCTTAACTGTAAGAGTAGAATTCTGCCAGCTCTTCTATGGAGACCAGAATTCTGCTATAAAAGACATTATTATTAAATAGGTTGATGGTCTCCTGAATCATGATTTATGTCTGCAGATTTGAGTGTGTGAATGACAACAAAATATGCGCGCCCAGACAGCAAATTTTCTATCAAATTCATCGTAATTGAAGTAGAAACTCGATGAGCGAAACGATATTATCGAGTAATGCTTTTTAATTCATGATATTAACTGTTCAAATTCGGACAAATTTTATATTTGTAATATCAAAATCAAATTCAGATGCAAATTGTGACTGAGAGAAAATTTTGAAATTTAATACTCGGCTACACGTGATGAAAAATTGATTAAAATAATAAAATTTTGCATGTTTTCAAGGCCCTTCACTGATACACACGCTAGAATTTGCTGTTTCACACCCTGTCAACCCTAAGTAAATTTTGACTACGCATTGACATCGGATAATATTAGAATCGAGCTGCTGCATAAAAATAATAACCGAGTAGTTATTTTTTGTTGAAAATAAAACCCCATTGTTGAGAGTCCCTCTACATTACATTACCTTCGATTAATTCCATATCTAAAATTTCCAAATCATAAGTCAATTTTCATTCTATTAAATATGTATAGCCTTCCGGGTGATTTTATTTGATTGTATCCGTGGTTTTCCCCGCACATCGATGAATGCAACAGCTAAAAATCGGGGATTATATTCCACAAATGGTGAAAGAGAAGCTTCCATATGTTGTGCTCCGGTAAACAGAACGCCCGATGTGCTCACTTTTTTAACTAATTTTATTTAACAGAGAGCGGGATCAAATTAAGGAGTTTTATTTTATATCTAACAAAATTTTTAATTAATTTTCGCGGTAAAAAAGAAGCGCGTGGCTTAGTACAATATCTTTCAACGCTCACGAATGCCTGATGGATGGGTTGAGTTATGGAGTTAAATTACAGTGGACCCAATATTACATTACGGAGTTTAAATGAAAATAAACTTCCTATGAATTTATTGGCTTGTCGTCATAAGTTGCATGGAGAATTTATTAATACTATACATCGGAAATTCGACAGTTGATAGATGACAGTTCTTTGAGAAATTTATTTTTTGGATGTATGACATCTGCAGTTTCCACACAAATTTTTCGCTACAGTTTTATTTACCACCTTTAGTTGTTCAAGTATTTAGAATTATATACACGTTCCAGAGACTTTAGGGCATATTATAATAAAACAGGAGGCTATCTTTAAACACAGCTCATGCAACAGTTAGTTTTACTTTCAATGCTTTCAAATGAGCCATTTTTATGATCAGTTCCGTTGAATGCATTTAGCTTCATGACCCCTTCTCACACCGTGAGCCCAAATTCTCTTCCATTCATTATTCCCTATCCAAGGTAATATTTCATACGGTCCTCTACTTTCAAGTGCTCACAGCATGCAAAGTACTCTCCATGTAAGCACCTCATTCTCGACGTAGACCAAACACGATTTCCTAACTTCAAGCAGCACCCTCGTGACAATCACCACATCTATTTTCGTGGTTCTACACTCGGAACCTGTTCGTTTTTCACTTCCATTTCTAAATATAAATCGAGATAGATTCAAGCTATTTTATTTTCCACGGAGTATTCTATTAATTCAGTTATAAATTCAACTGACCCTAATATTGTAGAAATCAGTTGTAATAACAAATTATGAGGATATCGTCCTTATTTTAAAGAGAAGCAAGCTTATTTGTACAATATTGTATATCATACAATATATATAATTATATATCACATAATATATATAATTATATAATATTATGTAGTATAACATAATGTCGTATAAATATGCTTACTCTTCATTTCCGATCGTATTCTTAGTAAACCTTACTAAACATAAAATACTATATCCTATTTTATATGTTGTTGATTCAGTCATGTTCTAAAGTAATGTTAGTAGTTGGAAGTGACATTCTCTCCCAATCGAAAACTCCAACAAAAGCTTAATCTCCCCAGAATGTTAACAATCCGCACTATATTCGCTCCTGTTTTCTTGATAAAACAATAAATTTTCTTAATAATATCGACTCTATTTTACATCCTAAACTAGATAAAGATGATTAAATACAAGTTATTTAATTAGTTCTCGAAAATATTTCTTTGTCCGCGTTGAGTCACGAATTTTATTATGTTCGATGTCGAGAAAAATATGAGAAATTTAGATTGTACAGCTCTCCTTTTGATGTGCGATTCATAGTATTGGAGTACAATGATGTTTCTGAAAATATCTATCTATCTTTTATCTTGTCAACTGAAAGGTCAAAAATGATATATTCAAGATACTGAATGGAGAGAGAGATAACTTTTGAAGAGTTTATCGTAGGAGGAATAACTCTTTAACTCTCATCTCTTTGACTTAAGATATTTTTAATATTTGCGAAGATTTTTATGAATTCTGAAAAGGTTAAGCTTACGTGAAGTCGCAGGAGTTTTGGTTAATTACTTTTGGCGACGTAAAAAAATAAAATGCCGAAAAATATCGTTAGGCTGAATATACAACCCAAAACAATGTAAGAATGATGTAACCTTCATCATTTGACCTAAAATTGAGTCCCCTCGTTTTCCATTGCTGAATAATGCCCATCCTAATCTTATGGAAAAATGAAGACTAAAAATTTTCATAATCTCCAATATTTTGCTATTTAACGCTTATGCAGTTTGATATACGTTAATCCTAAAATTAAACTTAGAAATTCGCATTTAATTTATGCTTTTCAAGATCTTCGAATCGTTACGAGAACGTTATGGAGACTTCACGATTACTAGAGGGTTATATAATGAGTAAAACTCACTTCATTGAGTAAAATTCCATTCATCAACGAATTGAACGAAAATAGTTATTGTTTCTCGCACTGCATGGCTGAACTCTCATATCCTAAGGATAAATTCCCCTTTTATTCCTTCACCCGAAGTCCTTGCACACTGACCCCAATCTCTCACGCTATACTCGTTTGATATGCCTTCATCTCTCAACGCTGCCGCCACTTCCATTCTGCCGCTTAATTCACCAGCTTCCTCGTAACCGACCTCTCGCCACCATATCTCCCCGCTTGGTTTTCATCCCGTTCTACATATATTTCACTGTCTACCTTCCTCTTCATTTCTGCGGTTTTACCCCACATTTTCTCATCAGAACTCTTTCCCGCTCTTACCTTTTCATGCACTTTCCATATACAATACAGCATTCAATCATTATTAATCTTTCTCTTTTTTGCCCGACGTTCCCTTGTGGGTCAGAGGACACTATACCTCCATCGTAACATCTCTCGGAAGTAGCAAAGTGTCTTTTAAGCCTAAGTTTCCGGTGCTTTTAATATTCTTCCGTTTGAAGAATGTTTTAGCATATAACGTAGCCCCTAAACTCTTGAGATATCCAGTTAAGTTTTAATAATTTTTCCCTCATCCTACAGAATATTTTAATATTCTACAATGCGGAGATGCTCTCTGAATGAATATATCAGCCGTATGAGATACGTAGATGAGGAAAATCTGCGTGGTATCTTAAGTTTTCTAATTATATTTTTTAGAAATTTAAAATCTTGCGGAAATAAGCTGTGTCTTGCGACGTACAAGAAGTCGCTTTTGCTCAGGGTAACAACTCGTAAATATTTTATTTTCTTCGCTTTTTACTCCGACATGTCATCGTTACTCGTCTATCTGTAATAATAGGCGGTCAAGGTTCTGTGGATTCTCTTTATCTAAGGACTCACATGGCAGAGTTACTGCTACAAAATTGGAAGAAAATATTTGGTATCGTCTAGAAATTCCTTTCAAGTTCTGCGAAATATCTCTCTAATGGTCTTACATCTCTTAGCGGAAGATCAAAAAATCTTTGGCATTGAAAACTCCACGTGGGGAAAAGAAATAAAACTGGCTACATTCTTCTGAAGCGGAGTACGTATTTCCTCCAATTACTACGGTTTTCCCGAAGGTTTCATAATATTATTCGGTCAACTGGATCAAAGAATGGAAAAAATCATACAGTCCTTTCGTGAATAGTTTATGAAAATTATTCGGGTGACTAAACTCAGGTAATACTGCGAGAAACAGAAATACGTTCTGGGAAGCATCCAATTCTGACAAGTATTCCTTCGACCGGTATCAAAGAAAGCGGTTCTCATCGGGATCAAAACCAATGAAACAGCCACCGATCACATTTAATACTTCGTGTTATTGAAAAGGTTCTTCTTTAAACGAATTTCAAATGTAAAAATAATTGAAGATAAGTAGTAGTTCGTGTTGATGGTGTACCTGTGTGTCAGAGATTCTCAAATTCAGAAATTTGTCCAGCCATTTCTTATTTGTTTTCCTTAAAATACCAAAAGAAAACAGTCACCTGTTTATGTTTCACAGAATTTACATCTACATCTACATAAATTTCCTGCAAGCCGCCTTTCGGCGTGTTGCAGGGGGTGTAAACACCAAACGATTGAGATACTTTTTTAGCCTATTACTATCGCGTATTGCTCGCGGAAAGAATGAGTACTTAAAGCGACTTGTTCTAGCGTCTATTTATCTTATTTTGCTCTCATTATCGGATCGGCCGAAGTAACAGAGGGGTCGCATAATATCAACTACGTCTTGTAAAAACGTGCTTTCTCTAAATTTGTTAATAAGTCGCAACCTAGCTTCTAACCGCCTTTCTTTCAATGATGCCCAACCTGCACCTTAGAGATTTATGAACCACTGTGAATGCGGCTGCCTTATTATAATGACTAATCCTATAATCAAAATGAAAAATCCATCTCTAAGCATCTGAAAATGTGCTTTCCTCTACTTCGCTCCTCTACGTCTCTCTTATCTCCATCTCCTTGCCATTTTCCTTTCCATCCCCATCACTCTTTCCTCTTCTCCCCTTGTTCCTCTTCCTTGGACTGCCCTTTTCTCTTTTCCCCTCAGAAACTTCCCTCTGCTCTGAGGTTTCCGCGGTAATTACTTCCCCCGAGACATCGAAATCCGTATCGCAGGACGAGTGCCTCGTAGCAAAACAGGAATTCCTATCCCACGCCATGCCCTTCGGTTACTTCCGATATTATGTCGAACAGAGAGCAAGACCGACGAAAGGTTTCTTGCTCAGGATTCTCCGAGCTTAGGGTGCCCTGTTCCTTAATTATAGGAAGATTCCTCCAACTTATATTATCTCCCGCTCTCTCTAAGATAAATATACAAGTTAGCATCCGATTACTTCATAAGTAAGTTGGCTTACGTACGAAGTACTCGGATGCTGTTATACATTCTCCTTAAGAATCAGAAAAATTTCATGTAGATGATTCCAGTTTGTGGCTGGCTGTTTTCTTTAATATCCATAGTAAATGAGACCTTCAGGAAAAGATTCATAGCGTTTACGGAGATTTAAGCTCAGGATACGTAACGTTTCTTATTTATTTTACGATAGTTTCATAGCTCATGGTATTAATCATGTCATGAAGTAAAGCAAATCTATAGGGATGAATTGAAGAACATAGCAAAATGTCAACATCTCTTCATTATATGTAGTATTGTGAAAAGTGATTCGACAGCTTAAGTCATTCGCACATTCCCTACGGGAATCGAAGCCAGTACCGCAGGGTCTAGGACAACTCGCCGCCGCCAGCTCGCCGCCGCCGACTCGCCGCCGCCAACTCGCCGCGGGCCCAACTCGCCGCGCGCCCAACTCGCCGCGGGGCCAACTCGCCGCGGGGCCAACTCGCCGCGAGACCAACTCGCCGCGGGCCCAACTCGCCGCGGGGACAACTCGCCGCGGGCATTTTTTAAATACGTTTAGAACTATGAAATTACTCGTTCTTCGCAAGGGTTTTAATTATCTAATATCATAGAAAGAAGAAACTAAGAGATCTGCTAAATTTTACGGTAAGACCATAGCACCACTTCATAGAAGCAATTAATCCTTGTTAACCCTTGATTGGTTTCGTGGGGTCGATATAACCCCAGGCGATATACTTCCTTTGATAAAACATAAGCTATTTAAGATATTTATATGCCAATTTTTTACTTGTATAAATAATTTTGCACTACATTTACGATCTGATAACCTCGTTAATTTTGAGAAACGAAATGTATGCAATTAATACGGTGTTAACAAATTACAATAATTAATTTAAGTAATTATATATTAAGCATATTATTTATTTTTAGCGGTGATCTACAAAGTAATTCAGCAGTAAATATCTGGTTCAAAATGAAAAATAATATTTGGGAGTTAAAATATCACCAGAATTTTGCTATACAATGCTATGACGAATCAAGTTTGTTGATTTAACCGATAAAATGCATTACATTTTAGTAGTGTTACCATATCTACGAAATAAATGTAATTAATTATATAATTAACAGATCATGGTTTAAGTGCCCTTATATTAAGTAATTCATTTGTAAGTACCATGTAAAGAACAAAATCGGATCATGCATACCAACTGATAATTACATACAAATCAACTTTTCATAAAAAGATTTCACAGAAAGATATTCCTTCCTAACTGATCTTTACGTAATACAGTAAACGCAATTAACCCTTAATTAGTCTCGTGGGGTGAATGTGACCCCAGGTTGTGTAATTCCCACGGTAAAACAAAAACTTATCAAGATATTTTAACCAAATTTTGTTTTGAAAAGATTTTTACCTTCTTAAGATAATCTGAGAATTTAGTTAATTTTAAGCAATCAAAAGTAAGCAAATTTGGCAGTTTCATCAGATTTCTAAAAATAAATTTGAATAATTTACAAACAGTATTTCAATACTTTTTAAGCGCCTATACATAACATAACTCATTGGTAAGTACCTGAAAAATAATGAACACCGTATCTTGCATATACAAGTATTTTGCATTATAGGTTCCGAAGCCCCGGCGATTCGAGGCCCGAAGCGGAATACGCTCTTTGATATAAAAGTCAAAAACTAAAGTTCTGTTCAAGATATCGCATCAAAACAAACTGCAAATGAAAATTACAACATTTATCTCGATTTCTCTCGAGACACGTTCTTCCTCACGTGAGAAACCAAAAACTTTTAGGCGACGTATAAATTGAACTGCACGACGAATTTTTCTTGAGTTACGCTCTAACTAATTAATTTTTTACTAAGATGTGGTTACTCTGAAATTAATCTTATGTAATGTTTATGCATTCAGATGATACAGTGAGCAATTGAAGAAAAAATCAGCATTTTATGTTGGATTGTAAGAGAGTGATGGCAGTTTCAAAAATGTTCACGGGTGATCGGCAATTCATTCAATTTTTGCTTTTAACTTTGTTTTTTTTCCTATAAAAGTATAAAATTTTCACTGTTGAGTTGAAAAAGTTATTCTTATTCAAATTTCATCGGAATTTAAGTTTGAATTGATAAATGTAAACTACGAATCTTAATTATACCCGTACGAATCCGTAGCTCCACGTAAAGGCGAACCTGCGCGAGGCTAACTTCTTCACTTACGGCAAATTACATTGAGTTATTCCCCTGTAAGTTCTCCATACTGACTGGAATTTTGAAACGTGCTATGATCGATCTGCCATGGTCGAAACCCCATACAGTTTCATACAGAAATATATCGAACATTCTATTTAATGGTTTTCAACCACGGAAATCGATTAGTAATATTCAAACATCGTAAAATCACTCCTTATCAATGTCACCAACCCATAAAATTTATTATTTTATTAATACATGCTCTACGATGCACTACAGTGGTAGGTCTATCGGCATAATCTAGCCTTTGGGAACTGATACCCCATTTTGTAATTGTATTTTTTTAAATATCAATTGTTGACAACAATTTTTAATAAATATATAACAATTATTATTTACAACCGTTTTCAATATTTTATTCAGCTTACTGCACCTTTGGTTGGAAAGCAGAAATGAGATAAGGATACATTTCTATGAGACAATTAAAGCGGAAAATAATCAAATCCCGAATGTAATAAGGAAGTGAAATTTACCATAATCTTACTCGTCAATAATGAAATATAAATGTTTATTTATTATAATGTGAAATATATGATAAGAATCGATTTCTCGTATTAGAAAAATGTTTTTTTCGTAAAGTAAAAAATTGGCATATAAATATCTTAAATAGCTTATGTTTTATCAAAGGAAGTATATCGCCTGGGGTTATATCGACCCCACGAAACCAATCAAGGGTTAACAAGGATTAATTGCTTCTATGAAGTGGTGCTATGGTCTTACCGTAAAATTTAGCAGATCTCTTAGTTTCTTCTTTCTATGATATTAGATAATTAAAACCCTTGCGAAGAACGAGTAATTTCATAGTTCTAAACGTATTTAAAAAATGCCCGCGGCGAGTTGTCCCCGCAGCGAGTTGGGCCCGCGGCGAGTTGGTCTCGCGGCGAGTTGGCTCCGCGGCGAGTTGGCCCCGCGGCGAGTTGGGCGCGCGGCGAGTTGGGCCCGCGGCGAGTTGGCGGCGGCGAGTCGGCGGCGGCGAGCTGGCGGCGGCGAGTTGAGCCATTCCGAGTACCGCATTCGTCAAAGACGAACGTACTGCCCACTTGGCTATCTGGAAGCCACACGGATATCTCATTAATTATAACATTGAATTCATAATCCAGAGTTGTATATACCGACGGATATCAGTTGCTTTATACATACACGAAGATATTTCAGGGATGACTGAATAAATAATTTAAAGATATTCTCTAAAAATTATAGGACATGCTGAAAATATCTGTGCCGTTTTCTGTTTTTCATCTATTAATTCGTGACTTATTTTTTTATATATCGTTGCTCAAAAAGATTAGTTACCACTACATTAAGATTCTAAGGGTTTTGAAAGAAGAATAGTTAGAGGTAATAAAATAAGAGAAATAATAATAGTTAATAAAAAATCCATAGAATAGAGAGAAATAATAATGCATATGATGAAATTTCCCATGCAGTAATAATGCTAGTCAACAAGTTTTCCTGCCATCAACATTTTTCTGCGAGTGATAAACGACATCATGAATATCTGGGAGCAGGAATTATGTTTTAGACGAGAGAGCAAATTCAAAGTTTCCCACAATGCCAATAAAATCGTTTCAATCCATGTCAAATATTAGAAAAGTTGCTATTATAGCGTTGTTAGAACAAACAAGGCCATTTTCCTGAAAAACAATGTTTCCCTCCTTTTTATACTAAAGAAAACATTCGTACAGCCGCAAGTATGATATAAATTGACCTATATATTAGACGCTGATGGAATCCGAGTCTAGCCAGTCCATATGGCATCTTAAAAGCAAGATTAAACTTTACTCGGAGGGAGATTAATCACTTCGGAAGAGGCGCATCAAGTAAAAATTTCATACTGTTACCCTAAAACCAGTTCCAGAAAATCCCATTAGCGAAGAAGCGTTAATGTTTCAGGAACTTTTTCTCAAAAAACGGCGCTCTCTTTTAAATCACCCGCTCCCTCTCTTCAGTGGAAAACCGTAAAATTTTCATCTCATCCGAGGACAATTAAGCATCCTTTCAATTTTTACGGTAACTTCAGCCCGTTACCATCGCATTTTATTAACCTTCGTAGTATTAAATTCGTAGCTCCGTGCCGCAATCTGGCCCGCCAATATCTCATCCGCCGATGGCACCACGTCGCGATCCCCCCCACAACGAAGCAAAAAACGTGCCCCCCCTCCCTTCTTGAAAAATTAACCAGCCAATTCGAATGCCTCCACGTGCTTCGCGAGGGAAGACGTCCCAGTCCAAGTTCCCCTTTTCACTTTTTTACTCTCCGCTGACGAAAATGGTGGCGCCCCAATTTCGGAAAAGAGTTGGTAACGAGCCATGGTGGGAATATTATCAGATCGTTGTGTTCGGACTAACTGAATTTAACGATCGGCAAGGAAGGAACTCGGCACCTCCTCCGGTCCGTTTCCCTTCCGTTTCGGAAGTTTTTTTCTCCTCCTCCTCTTTCGAGTTTTCGAGAGTTTTGGAAAATTTCGAAAAAATTTCGGAAAAAAAATCGAAAAAAATTTGGAAAAATCCGAAGAAATTTTGGAAAAATTCGAAGAAATTTTGAAAAAAATTGGAAAAATGCTGGGAAGATTTAGGAAAAATTTTAGAAATTTTGGAAAAATTTCCAGAAATTTTTGGAAAAAATTCGAAGAAATCTTGCAAAAAATTTCGAAAAAAAATTTGGAAATTTTCGAGCAAGTTGGTTCCAGGCGAAGCACGTACTTTGGTACTTTCTCCATCAATTTCTCTCGCCGAGGGGATGTGACACCGGAGGAGTTAAAGGTCTTTATAGAGAGGGAAAAGCCGCGTCATTACTGTTTTAATATGGCAGGGCGTGCCGGAAACGGCCTCCTCGTGATCCAGGGAGAGGAATGAACCGCCGCCTGGGATTAATATGCATAAGGGTATCAGAGACGCACGAGAAATTCGAACGACTTTATTTATATCCGTCCGAACAAGGGATGGTTAAATGCCGCGGAAATTCATTTTCTTTTCCGATGCTTCGTATTCTACAGTGTAGATTGTTTTGTTTGATTCACCATATATTTAACATAAATTTAGACTATAGCTTTTTCTGTTCAATGATGCAACTATTACCATTGGAGATCTTACAAAAGCTATATTTCTGTACAAACTGTTGGACAACAAGGTAGACTCCTGTGAAATTCCCAAGAGAGAATAGACTTGAAAAATTCACATCCTTGGTGAACAATTACTAACCTGCTATGTATTCGAGTTTCTCAAAAAACACCGGGAAAAACGTACCGTTTTTTAAAACACACCCAACAGAACTACTGCTCACCAATACTCTATACTATTAGAAACTGCAATGTGCCATTCGGAAATTGATATACATAATTTTAGCCTTGAAACTTTAAGGCTATACAAGAAGTGAAAAATTGTGACTTGGCCGGGTACACCAGGCCATGTCACAATTTTTCACTTCTTGTATAGCCTTGGGTTAGTCGCACAACTTAATGTACAAAGTAAAAATTACATTTCCATCGTTTGAAACTTTAAGATGAAAACGGTGACTGCATTGATTTCCCTTATACAATGTCGCTATGATATTTATATCCTAATTATCTTGATTGTATTTTCTTAATGGTATTTTATTGATTATATTTTCATGATTGCATTTTTGTGATTGTACTTTCTCAATAGTATTTTCTTAATTGTATTTAATGATTCTATTTTCTTGATTATATCTCGTATGGTGGTGGTAGCTATGTGTTCCATGCAAATGCTTTTATTGTAAAATATTAATGGGTTAATACCCGTGATAAACGAATTATTATAATCATTATTGCACCTGCTGAATATTAAATATCGGAGGGATAAAAGATAGCGTAATGCAGAAATCCATCATGGTGCCACTCCATTATGATCCATTACCTGTGCTTTATAATGGTTATCATCGTTTTTATAAAAGGTGATTTAATTACCTCCACGTCAAGGCAGGAATACGATGAACTCTGTCGTTTTTTGTTCGTTTCCCTTTATGTTTCATATGACTGCGACGGCGAGACGCGCGTCGTAAAATCTTATGTCTTTTGCGAAAAAGCATTTATCTCGACAGTGAGTGATGGGAAAAGCGACCGAATACAGCGGTCGAATTTTTTAAGGAAAAGCGTGAGTTATTATATTCGCAGTGTCACAGCGACTTGCTTACACTGGAAAGAAAGTAATGATACAAGGTTACATTCGGATATACATTTTTGGGGAGAGTAGTTAGATGTTATTCAGAGGGGGAAGTTCTCGAGGAAGGAAGTTTAAACAGCATTTCCGTCGTTTAATTTTTATGAAAAAAGTTACGGATTTATTAAAATTATTATGTTTTAAATTATTATACATTTAGCTATTCCCATTATTATCTTAGTATTGTTCGAAATGATTCGACAGCTGAGGTTATATCCCACATACGGGTCTCAAATGAAAGTCGAACCCGGGAAAGCATTCACCAAAGTCGAACGCGCTACCCACTTGGCTACAGGGGATCCCGCTATTCTGATTATTTTATGATTTTAATTAATTTATGCATTAGTTAACATTTTAGGCCTATACTCTTAAAAACATCATGAAGTCTTTACAATTTTCTTATCTGTATATGTTAAACTTCTATTGAAACCAGTCAGTCCCCTTCTTTTCACAGAACTAAGTCGTCATTATAAGTGTGATATGAAAATTAATTTGGCATTTTTTTAAGTAAGTACAAATTTTTGTGATCAGTATTGGTATTTGGAAATTTTACCATACATAGATAACTTCAAATATAATAATGTATTCGCAGTTATGATGAACTCTTTTAAAGAATCAAATATGTTGCGTAAGGCTAGTTTAGGAAAACTTTATAGAAGTACAATTGAAAAACAGTTGAGAGTTTCTAGTTACATATTTATGATATTGTATTACTTACGCTCTTACTTAATAATTTACGATAAATAACAATTTTGAGTAATATTATAAATACTTTTGATGATTTGCGCTAGTCTTTAATGAAAAATATACAAGTGAGAATGCTAAAATTAAAATAACCGTTTATAATACATTTAGGCGTAGTTGAGCACCAAAATTAAATTAAATTTGCTTATTATATACCTGTACAAGTTATCCTTTGAGCTGTACGTTTTTACTGTGTATGTATTAATATGCTGTATGAAGTCCGACCCCAGTCAGCATTAAAATAGACTTATCTTTTATTTTCCCCTTTCAGAGTTTTGAATTCTTCCCAAATCATCGACCCTCATGCACCTATAAAATAAAATAAAACTAGGAACACATCTGCCCTAAAAACGAGGATAATCTGTTTAAAATTTCCTCCGATAATAATCAACAAGTCATGGCAACCAAATGAGACGACTTATTTTTCATTTACGCACGTCTCTTTCGAACTCGACGAGGGTAGTATTATTTGTCAGCTGCCCTTCCATTAATCGACTCAAACCTCCATACGAATATATTCCTCGAATTCTTAGCCTAATCAATCATCGACTGTTTTCCTTCCATTCTCCCCGCCGACATTAAGTCATATTCTAGCCTCCATCCCATTTCTGCATCCTCCCCAATTTCCAGCCATTTCGTAGCGATTTTCACCCTCTGCTCCTTATTCCCGTCTCATATGTGCACACACTCGTACACGGAACACGCCATTTGGCTGCGTGCTCTCGAAACCTCCTCGACCGTCGTGCTTGACCGTGTCCGGACGAAGCAATCGACGTGTCCTGACACCCACTTCAATCAACAGAACACCCCAAAACCCTGTCTCGTCCCTCGACGACGAATATGGCCGCCCTTTTTTGCCTTTTTCTCTATTCCATTCCCCTCTATTTTTTCCTCCCGTCACTCATCCTACTCCCCTTTGCCCAGCCCTTTCTTTCCCCCACTACGTTTAGCTTCGGATGCTAATTAATGGATCAACCGCCTCAATTCCAGTGTTAGCTCCTGAAGGAAAAGAGTACGTTTAACAACGGAACTGAAGTAAGGTCGTATAAGGATTGCTAAGTATCGAGGGAGTTTTGAACTCGCGATCTTTTTGGAGTCTACGTTTAGGTGCTTTTGATTAGGAGGGAAGTTCGATGAATTTCCGTGTTTTTTTGGTATTTAGAGTTTTGTATCGCGAAAGCTTGAAAATTTATAGATTTATGATATTCTTGTTGCTAAGCATAACTCAACAGATAGGTTAAAAATCAGGTGGCAGTTTTTGGCATTATACAATGAAGATAGTCAATGATATTGAATACAGCGATAGTTACAGAAATGAAGATAGCAATTAACGACGTAATCGTTATCAAAACTTAAGCTCATGAATACAAGTAACAATTAATTGGTACATAAATAAGAATGAAAGTTTTTATTCTCCAACCGTTTAGTCCCACAGTACACATTTTATCTCTTACACTAACATGTACTACCGCGTATCATACCGTACTGATAGAAGATTTAGAGTTTGGATATCATAATTTGAATTACGTTTGGTAGTTAACTAATGATAATATTGAAATGAACAATATTAAGGTGACATGAATATTTTGCCAGAAGCGTCCCTCGATCCTTCGTTGTAATACTTAATATGTATGTACTTGGGAAGAGATTAAGAATATCTTCAAGTATTCATTCCATTCTTTTTCAGTTCTCTTAACGTACGAATTTTTAGCATAATCTCTTCTGGGTGGCTATTTATATATTCGATAAAAATTATCACTTTCCCAGATAAATTTTGAACCTCTTTTGAATATCTGTACAGTTCGGTTTATATGTATAAGCCTGACTCAGTATTCATGATATCACTTCGTAATAATCTTTCTATAAACTTAAAGAAAAATTCCCAATGTAATGGATTTGGCTTTGAGGTGTTTCCTGTGTTTATGTCCCAATGATAAAAACATCTCTGCGACGTTTTGCCAACCTTGTCGTCGGCTTCTTTAGGCAGAAGAGAAGTCTACAAGTAATATTTAAATTCATAAAAATACCATTGCGGCAAAACGGACAAGGTGAATCGTTCCAGTCCCTACGTATTTTACCTTCAGCGTAGATCACGAGTAGGTTGATGCGCTCCCATTATCCTACTCATCTCATTTTTATTTATACAGAAGGAATAACCCTTCTTCCATTCTATTTACCATCTTGTCTCCACAAAAGGGCTGGAGCACTTTCAATGAGCCTCATATCACTAATAAAGAAGCCAATCGATCACCCCTCTCAATCCTTCCCCTTCTCATTTACTTACTTTCAACTTCACCCCCGTTCTCTTCCGCATATCTCCACCGCTCACTCTCATCAGCATAAACACTCTCTTCAAACCGCCAAAACTGCTTCCACATTCATCTAAAAAACCTCACTCCTCATCGCACGATAGAAACGCCGCTGTCCCCTCCACCCTTCATATCAAAATGCCTCTTCGAGTCAACCCTCTGAAGCGGATGTGTTTAGATCTTCCGATTTTTACTCTTCTCCCCACGGAATTCATTCCGTTGTTTCGACGAAACGAAATGTCATGCCGCGTTCCTTTCTAGGAGCTTTGTTTTCGCGTTTACCTCAAGGGATCATCTATTCCGTTTCATTCAGCCATCTCGAAGATAAGCTTACGTTTCCATCCCATTCTTAAAATCTCTTTTACTGTATTTGATGGCTTAAAGGTCTTCCAATTTTTATTATTGTTGGTGAAGAACACACAGCAGCGAGTTCTGATTCGTAAAATCTTTTCCCTGCTGAAAAATGTTATAGAATTCTTAAGTGGGTGACATTGATTTTCAACATTCGTTGAAGATCAGTATTAAAGAGGATGGAAAAGTGAAAATATTCGGAAAATGTTTCCATTATCGTTTTCTCTGAGAAGGTTCGGAGCTAGGAGAATGCTTTTCGAAGTTTTGACGAAATATTCTCCTGTGGAAAGTGAATCTTGATCGACTGAAATCTACACACATTTGTAAGCGATAAACTTTAGTGATCTATCGAATGAGCAAAACAGAATAAATGGATATCTCACTGAACTCAAACATTTGTATCATTCAACAGTCACCATCGCTTTTAACCTCGGTAATTCAAGGTTACCTCGAAACCTAGGGCGTGAGATTTGTAAATAAATAGCACCAATATAGAACATATGAACAACAGAGATCGAAAATAAATCAAAGCATGTACATTTGTTCAAGCTTAAATGTTTTCCTTTTTCATCATATCGAGCCCTTCTTTCAGTAATTTTTACTGCTCGCATTACCTCATCGCCGAGATTTTCCTCTGTTATTCTTTCGGAAAATTTCGATCTCTGATGTTTTCATTGAATGCGAGTTCGATCGCTTCTACAAGTTATTCCAAATTTTTAAAGCGAACCTTGGAATAATATCTCCACTTGAATGTTCAGCCCATTTTTAAGGAACAGATAACAGGAATATTCCGTCGAATTGTCGTTTACTTTAAAAATTTCTGGTTGAAACGAATCTAGATTCTGAAGATCTCTTTGTTCCTTCAATGAACGATCGGAATAATAAATAAAACTTCTTTCGTGACTTGAAATTAGTAGGTGTTTGGAGAATTTGAAAATATTATTTTCAATTTGAGGAGAATGGAGGAACGATATTGATTCAATCAGGAAATATACTTCTCAGAAGTTATCTTTCTGGTTTCAAACAGTATCAATATCCTTGCATGATTTTTTCGGGCGATGCAATGTATTCTTTTATGAGGAAAAAAGTAAATGGGAGATTTAATCATAGGAGGGAAAACCTGTTTGGTATTACGCAGAAAATGGAAGTGATATTGTAATTCTGGTGGTAATTTCCTTACGATCATTGAATATTTTTTTAGGAGTAGATTCACGCAAAACTATGTTATAAACTACCAAATAAGAATACCATCTCTTTGTTTCGTAAAAGCAAAATTGAAAACTCGAACTTCGTCTTTGGAAATTATATGTTTATTAACGTCATTCTACAGAACTATCTGAATGGTTTGAAAATAAATAATCACAGATATGGATGCATTGATGAAAATTCTTCAATATAGACTGATATTAATTTTTCGCTCTATAAATATTCGTTTATTCTAAATTCACTTTAATCTTGTACTGTCGAATTAGCTCATGTAGGGCAGGATTATACTAAAAACATGTTATGGTTCTTAGTAAATAAATTTAAGATGTCATCTGTAAACCATATGCTGAATTATTTGTAGCTACTGTATCCACTAATTATTATTTTCTTTTACTTACAGGTGAGTTACACCAGAGCACATCAAGATTTCGAGCCTGGCGCGCAAGTGAGTCGTTGAAAGTTCTGATCCTTTTCTTTATCTTTCCCACTAAAAAATAAACAAACCGTTATCGTGAACATTGCTGGCACTTAAGCATGGATATTGACATTAATTTATGACTGAAGGAATTAATTCAAGTATGCCTATGTGCAAAATCAGTTGCATTCACGGAGTTATCCCGGGATTCAATCAATGCACGTGAAAAAATTTGATGCAAACTTCGAACGCGTTGATAACCAAACTTTCGCAGATAATCTTCCTGTAAATGAAAGAGATTTAAATTACTAGATAAATTCAGACAGCACGTTCATAGAAGATGTAGCCGATATTATGCGCCCTCCTTGCTATATAGGCCGTTCTGATACAGCGAGAGAGATCAGAGAAATAGATGCTAAAACCAGTCGATTCAAGAATTCATTTTTTCCGAGAACAATACTCGAAAATAATCGACTAGGAAAATAGAGTCATGGAGCTTGCACCCCCTGCCACACGCCGAAAGGCGGCTTGCAGGGTACATATGTAGATGTAGATGTAGATGAAAGCTTTTGCAATTTATATTTGCAAAAATTGCACCTTTTACTCGTGATTCATAACGATACTTTACAACTGCTTGTATTAGCGTGAAGAGGACGATGTAGAATAATTGGCGATTTCGTAGTAATTTTCAATCTAAATCACCAAGGTTTCGTATTTATTTAATCCAACCCTTCCGGAGGAATGGAGAAAACGAATTTTATTTGCCTGGATGCCACGGCAAATAATCCATCATCGGAATGGCAGAGTGGTGCTGAGGATGCTTCGTCGGTGGGCCTCGGAGTATCGCGAGTAGAGATGAAAAGCTCCTGAAAACTTGAAATGCGAGTGGAAAAACGAGAAGATGGGCGGGGATGAGAGAGAGGCCAAGGGACGAGTTTAGCTCGCTCTGACCCAGTTATACGGTCTCATGATAATTGTGCGATTCCTCTTCATTGTCCTCCGACGGATTAAAATTTTCGAGTCCTTTTTTTTATTTAATACGCTCGCCAGCTGGAGGCGTAACACCTCGACGAATTCCGGTGTAACGTAGCCATATTTTTTGGGCACTCAAGGAAAAACAACGCGATTTTATATTAATAGACCTCGGGGGAATTTTTCGACACACGGCACTCCACCGTCTCTTTCGAGGTGTAAATCTTTGCCGGAATGTGAGTCCGACATTTGCTGTGGTGCATATGCGGACAATGTCAAGATGCGATAAAACTCTGGGAGTTTTATTAATATTGCTTTACGTTCTTCGGATACGTGAAACTAGATTGTAACGTTACAAGTTATGTATTTGGCTTTTCGATGAGTTGGGTATTTTTCTTGGTGTTTGGAAGTGTCGTTTTTTGTTTTAAATTCTCACATCTTCTTTTCGATAAAATTTCCTGGAAATTAAAGCATTTATCCAATTCTAGAGACCCAATTTATTTATTTTGAAATTTAGTTTTCAATATATATTCTGTATAAGAGATAACGTCTATCATTACGTCAGAAATACCTTGTTTTCCTTTCAGATGTTGACACCCGAGTTATAATAGATTATCAGGTTTCTATTTGATTAACCTCTGTTTTGAGACGGTCGCTAAGTAGTATTTCCAAGGAAAATACTGTTACATCAATCACCAAACGCATCGTATCTCATCGTAAGAAGAAATAATAGAAGTAAAAAATAGCTATATTACTGGGACACGAATCCAGTTCTCCCTTTTTCCAGGTTGACGCGTTATGATTTAGTGATAAGAATACCTGCTCAAAAAGTAGGAGACTTAGGTTCGAGACCTTGTAATATATGAAGACATTTTTCACTTCTGTTCTTCCGTTTTAAGGAATTCCTTTCAGTCCAAAGTTAATACATGTAAACTTTTGCTTATCCCACATCGTATTATAGTGGTGAAGAATCTCCTCCATTTATTTCTGTATAAAATTAATCGCAGAGGGTGTTTTGATCTAATAAACCCAGTCAGGTGGCTTGGGCAATCTTTGAAACCCATTTTCGAAAACAATCCGCACGCAAAAATCCGAAGTAGGATCTTCTTTCCGCGCGTTTCATTCTCATCCTCAACTCCACTCGGCTACCCTTCACCTTCCCCTAATTTTCATTTCAAAAATTGGCGGAGTATAGAATAATGCCGAGGCATTTATGTGGCATTATAGTTGGTCTCGTGACGAAGTTGAAATAAATTTCATCTCTCGCGACGAGCTCTATTCGTTGGCCCGTGATGTTTGTTACCAGTCTCTCTCCAGCGCATTGTTACCGTCGTTTCCACAGGAAAACAATTCGACGTTCCATTGTCCCTCACTCAGTGAGTTGCACAATGCGCCGTGGCCAGGCACTTCTCCTTCCACCGAGTTTAACCTTACCGTAACTCTCTCTTTCCCCCCCTTCTGTACCAACCGTGCTTCCTAACACACTGCCTATCTCTATATAATCTCGCTTGTTTTCTCGTCCTATTTTGCTCATATTTTCCGGAAGGTTTCCTTTTTTCGTGTTGCGAATCACGCCTGCGTGTTCCTATTTTATTTCTGTAATCATATGTGTCCGAAATTTCGCGATTTCCTTCGCGTATCTTCCCGAGTGGGCGTTTTCCCGCGCCGTTGGTTTCTGAAATCATGAGCGTTCGCACGAGGGATTTCTATTTCCCGGCCTTAATCCCGAAATCTTTATGCGTGATGGAGATGATAATTATTCGGGTATTTAAATTAATTCTGCGGTGGAGAAATTTACGCGGTGGCGTAATGATTCGGAGATTAAAAGTCAATGCGAACGTAATCCTGCTGGATTTTGAAGGATGTAATGAGATAATGAACGTTTATTCTTTGTATATATTAATACTTGCCTTCATTGAATTATGAATTATTTGTGCCCTATTTTTCTTTCGTGTGCTCCTGATTTTTACGGTTTTTTGTTTCAGGTTCTCAGATATTTCACATCGGTACTTAGCTGTCACAGCTTTTCTTTTATTAGTCTTATTACATACATTATTCCATCACATAATGCCCTCTACTTCCTATTGTAGGAATTTTTAATAATATTCCACGTTTTAAGTCTTAACTTTCTAGTGATTTACCTATTTTGGTTTGTTCGAAATTCATTTTCGTAAAAATACCGATTTTTTTTCCTAGTTGCCAAAATCGGATTAAGAATTCTTTCTAACGTTTATTTTGTATCATTTCAAGAATTTCTACTTTGCATTTCCATCCTCCGTACCTCTACTTATACTGCTTAGTTATTTCCGGTACCCAGCTCTTATTCCACATCTTATTTATCCATATTACTTGACATATTGAAGATTTACTCCTTTCAGTTATTAAGTGATTTACCATACGTTGTATTCTGTGATCCTTTCCCTTCTGAATTTAAGTTATGACATTCTCCCTAGCACCAATTCACTGTGTTCTTGCCACCAAATTGTCCGTTTTTATCACTTCCATATGGAGAAATCCTGGTAATAACTTTTCATTTCTTTCTTTTTCCCCTTGGAACTACTCGATATTTCAATGTATTTTTATTTAAATCAGTAAAAAGGATCAAATCGTAGAACGTGAAATTATAAACCGATTAAAAGGAAACGATAAATATTTGACGTCAGATTCGAATCGAGTCGTTCGTTTACGTAATAGCGCTGATTTCCTATTGATTCCAAATTCCCTGGGTAACCTTCAATTTCCACTTTCTCCGTCTTTTCCCTCTTTGGCGAAATTTTATTTAAATCAGCAGTCGGATTTCTTCCCGTAATTAGATTACGCTGATTAGTGTTCCAGTTTTCTTTCATCGGTCCTTTCCTCTTCACATTTCCACTCAAATTCGCCGTTGACATTCATTCGCCTCCCCTTTTTCCTTCTCTTCCAAGCCTTTTTCTCGAACCCTCCCTTCTTTCGAATCCTTTTCTCCGCTCGCCGACTTGGGCGCCCTTTGCCGCGGATGAATGCTCGTATTTTCGTGCGAAAAGCAAGGTTTTCCCCGTCGTTTCCTAGGAAACAAATAGATTTTGCGTAATCAGTTCATTGGTAAAGACCGATTCGGCGGGTCTTTTAGAAGATTCTTTTTAACTGTGAGGGAATTAACGTAGAGACGTTAACACCGAATTAAACGTGCGCAAATGTGTTTAGGAACGCTTGCCCCAGGAATAATTAGCTGACATGAAGATGGAAGAAGTTGCAGAAGTAGTACTGTTAACAATACTTTGGCATCTGAGGTCATTTTTATGCTCTTATGTAAGTGGTTAACATTTATTTAAATGTTAACATGACTATATTCATTGATGTATCCCATATATGTACCTATTGATAGTATATTTGTAAAATATAAAAATGTTTCTTACCATCTTTTTAGTTATGACTATCGGTAGGTTTGCGCAGATTTTTCTCACCCCCTTCTTAGTGGGTGTTTTTCTGCAGTGGATAAATTTTTTCCGAAGAATTTCTTAGGTTTTTTACATCCACAATTCTTCTCATATCTTTTTCATTCTATCTCTTTAAATTAATTATTTATGTATTTTATGACGATGGGTTTGATGAAAGAGGAGACTTTTAGTCTCAATCTCGCCCGAATATAGCCGTTTCATTATTATTATTTCGTACGTAAGCTTCCACCGGGAATCGAACCCAGGACCGTTTTCATCTAAGTCGAATTCGTTACTCACTTGGCTATCTGGAGGCCCATGGAAGAATTTATATTAGATGAGGGAAATAAAAATTTGCACGATAGCCGTGTGGCTGGTCCTTGGACAAATACATGTATATGTAAGTGGGTCTCCACCCCAGGTCCCAGTAATGTCGATGATTTTTCACAGAAGTTATATTCTGGCGGAAAAGCGAACGATCCCTTACCTGTTGTTGATTTGGCGACAGAACTTGGGTGAACTCATTTAATTATCCTAAGGAACAGAGGAAGAGAAAAATGGGCTCCGTTAAAGTATAATTCTCAGCATCACTTCATTTCTAATAATATTTTTATTCATTTGTTACTTGTAAAATTCCTCTCGCAGAAGTCAGTTCTTTGTGTTTAAATCGCCTTTGTCTGTCATTTAAAAGCATAAAGCAATCTGATTTTTTTGAAAATTTCTAGCCATTTAGATTCTATTACGATATTTGCATAATGTTTGCGATGAACTACAGAAGTTGTTTCAGGCACTTCTAAGATTTAATTTTTTCTAAGGGAACATTCTGATTTTCTTCGCTTTCCTCATTCATCTATCTTTGGTATAATTAAAAATTTAATATCAGAAATCCGTTTTCCGAGGAACAATCCGTTTTTCAAACTTTTGCGTGATGAACTTCAACGGAGCACTTCAATTTTTTTACTTTCCGTTTATCCGCCTTGCACCAGTAATTAACTAGTCAATGACCAAAAAGTTCTTCATAGTTTGGTTATGGAAAAATTCCGGATTTGAAAAGCTAAGTCTTCATTTACGCCGGGTACTTAAAGTCCCAAGTCTCTAAACTTCATTCCAAGTCTTACGATCGATTCAGATCCGAACTTCATACATTTATCGATTCAGCATCAAGATATATTACAGGATTATGAGGTACAATAGTCATTGTGACTATAGTCACATTGTGAAATCCGAAGGTTGACAATTAATGAAAATGGTTTTCAATGGCATCGAAAAGCAGTCAGAAATTTATTTTACAGAAAAGGTAGAAGTAGGCAAAGA
Organism: Pachydiplax longipennis; assembly: GCA_036926295.1. Classification (NCBI taxonomy): domain Eukaryota; kingdom Metazoa; phylum Arthropoda; class Insecta; order Odonata; family Libellulidae; genus Pachydiplax; species Pachydiplax longipennis. Next base: position 35,137,731 of record JAVFKF010000009.1, on the reverse strand, counting down.
TTCAAAGAAAATAAACAGAAAAGATTCAAAGAAAATAAATATAAATTAATAAAAGAAAAGTTCCGGAAGCTTTCAAGAAAAGCAGAAAATAAGAGCCAGTCGCTTTGTGCAATAAGCAAGCAGAAAGTTGAATACCGTAAAAGTTAATGTAATCTTATATGAGAAACACTTCTTGAGTTAGCTATTGGAAGCGTGTTTCGAAATATTTTGTACTTCGTAAGGCAAACCAGCCATAAATATCTAAAGCTTCAATCCCCTTCCCCAAGAGTAGAGAAGAGTTTTCTGTAGCATAGTACTCGTAGAAGTATTTGTAGAAGCGCTTCTATATTTAAGGTCATTTCGGACGTATAGGTCCTCACTGGAAATCAAACCCAGGACACCCGGGAAAGTTGAACGCGTCCTCTTGGCCATCAGGAAGCCTCAGTTCTTGTAATTCTGTTTTAAGGCTAAAAAGCTGGATCCGTTGACCGTAATTCCTCAACCGCCTCTGATTTTACTACTCCCAGATTGAACAGGAATACCCTTTTTTGTTAACATGCGCTCCACCAATTTTCTCCCATCATCGAAACAATCAACCTATGTTCTCATCCCAGTACATAAATATTTCTGAAAATTAATCCAACCGGGGTCGGTGCGGACGCATCGATAAAGCAAAGGAGACCTAATTTAACCCGATTTAAACCCACGCGTCGAGTGATTATTCCGGAAAAGGCCCTTTTAACAAGAGGCTCCCTTTGTCGGGTGCATTAGATACAGCTTTGCATTCTACATTCTACGGCGTTCCCTGCGGAGCGAGTTGCAAATCAAAGCCTAAATCAAATGGTCTATAGTGTGTGTGTGTGTGCGTTTGCTAACAACAAGGTATCTATCGATAGGACGAAACGTCAACAGTCTTTGATGGCTGAAAATTACGTCGTGCGCACTCAAAACACAAGCGAGTGACTTTATCAAATATTAAGAGATTACACGCGTAGAACGGTTTCCGACTTTGAGCTCAACGTAACCTGTGCAGTTATCAGCGGAAAGAGCGATGCACGTCGAGCACGGGTAAGCGAGTTAGGCAGTCGAATTATGTCCCAATTCCGCCGACTGATATTAGGAAACGAGCTGGTGCGTGGAATCGAATTTTAATTCCGTGACAACTAGCTGATGGTGGGTTTTTAAGCCGAGCATTCACATCGAGTTATCTAGCAAGTATTAATTGCGGCGCTTTTGATCGTCGAACAACTGGAAGTCGTGGTACAGGGCATTAAGTTCGTGTGGCGTCAGGTCCAGAAGAAGGGCTAACTATTCTGTGAGGACGCGCTTAAACGGTTTTCTTTGAAGTCATGCTTTGTGAAGTGACGGTTTCATTTAGGGTCAACGTGATGACTGATGACGACGAATGATTCGTGGTGTAATCAGTAAACGACGAAACTAGATTTTAGTAATCTTCTCCTCTTTGTTGTGCACGAATGATTGTGGGTGTGACTGAGGCAGTCACTTTTAGGCGATTTCAAATCAATGGAAGAAGTGAAACAATCAAAAGAGGGAAGTCTAAGGAATCTAGCCGGTACCCAAACCCGGATCTCCTGACTGCCGTGTAACCATAGTGATTAACAGTCAATACTACCTTGCCTCCTGCAACTTCAGTAGCATGAGGATGAAATTGGATGTCTTGGTTAATCGTTCATACTTTTCGATATTAGTAATAATTTTTGCACTATCCGCATGCCGACCCGCTTATGTAGTTCCGCACATTCTCCGACTATATTTTCAATTCATCCTTAGTGTAATTTCGAGATTAGCTGTTCTGATCGCTGGACTGGAGAGGACGAAAGAAAAAGAGAAGAGGAAAGAGAAAGGGATGTTTTTAAGAACTCGAAAGCAGTTATTGATTAATTTTTATTTAGATTGAAAAATATTTTTTATTTTAGATCACTATCTATCGACAATACTTTTGGCCAAGTATTTCCTAAGAAAATCTTGCGATACAATATGTTTTTGCTTAAATGCACTGCACCGGTTGAGCCCGTTAAATGGCATGAGCTAACTGGTATTTTTCCGCCATAAATTAACTTTCTTAATTATTTAATGAAAACAATTTACGGACTATGTTTCTCAAAATGCCATTTTGATATCGTTTACTCTATAGTTACGATAATTATAAAAATTAAATCGATTAATATGTTTGATAATATTTTGTTGATTGATTATTAAAATTAAAGTACTTAAAATGTAAAACTATTTTGGTTCTTAGAGATAAAGAGCGTTTAGCAGTACACCAAAATAATTTGAGTCTTTGGGAAAAAATAATTTTATTATTTATATTTACTTAATCATAATCATAATCATTCTAATATCCGTCCGTCGTATACATTCGGAAACACAATCGCTAATTATGTGTAATATTTTTCTAGCTTTCCTACTTTCAACTATTCATCGCTGTCATATACATTTATATACTTATTCGTGAATGATGTAGAGTATTATTGTAGCTTTCCTACTTTCATTGCCATAATCATTGTTATGATTAATAAATGAAGCAAGGGAAGCGGAGGCTCCATGGAATTATGATCCCCCCTTCAGAGTACACTTCAACCTTTACCTCCACGTCCGGTAAAACTTCATTTTGGCCATTGAGTGAGTGAGCCCACCTGCTTCCAAAAACCAAACCCCCTGCACTCCCTATTCTCCCACAAGTCCAAACTTCATCACCCCTACTTCACTTGAGCCACCTGCTCGGCACGCATTAACCAACCGTTTTCCCAACGTCCGACACCCTCTCGACCTTTCCTTTTCCGCTATCTACCGCACCCTCTCCCGGCATATGTTACGCTTATCATGCTCCCTTATCGAAACGGTTTGTACAACGCTTTTCACAAAATAGCCACCTCTCTAAGTTCCCACGCTGTTCCGATGCCTTCGATTTGTCTTCGGTTTTCGCTGGACTTAGTCACTCGTTCGTTTCATGTTTATTCTATACTCGATTCATTTTCAGTTGTCAATCGTAATCATATTTGCTCAGCGTTTGATTGTTTGCATACTTTCAGGTTATATAATGTTGCTAGGGGTTAGTTTGATGGCGATTGTCCACGTTGCTACTATAATAATTTTGATATGTTTCATATCTCTGTGTCTTTCTTCCCACACCTTATCGAAAGGTCAAAGGTGAATCGACTCCTTCAGTTTGAATGCGACTCCTAAAAGATGTGGTCAGCAGTCCACAAAATCGTCAGATGATGTTCTACGGGATCTTTCTCCATATATAATTAAAATTTATTTATCTGAAGTTATGCCTCACGGTTTCTGAAAATTTACTTGAAACTTTTACTTTAAAATAGAATAATAACTTGATAATAATAGAGCGATATTGTAAGGAAGGGAATCGAGTAGGTTAGGGTACCAATATGTACTTAATCTTCGTCTCCTTTTATAGGTGAGTGTGAATGCCTTAAAAAAATTCTGTGGGACAAGGTATGTCCAAGACCCAATGTTACCAAGTATTTTCTAATTTCGATGAAAGATTAAACTTAGGGGTAATAGTTTATACGATAACTTTAGAGCTCATGGAATCAAAATGTATTTTTTCGAGTGAATGCGAGTGTATGATTTAGTCAACAAGAAAAGGGAGTGTAGCACGCCTATTGATATTTTGTAGTACATGTCAGCTGAAGATTTTCCTAATAGTTCATCATACACGACACGACAGCAAGCACGACAAGGGATGTTTGATACATGCTCGAACATTTACCTTTCATAAGCTCGAAACTAAGTGTAACAGTAAACTATAAAGCATAATGATTTTCATCCGTATGGTTGAATATAAGGAGGTGATACTATGTTAATGAGCAATTAAATTGATTAACATAATCACAGGTTTCTTTAGGTTATTTTTTTACTCGTTCAATCACTCGCTACCTATCCAGTTGACCGTAGGGTTTAGAAGTGATCGAGAATTGGAAGAAAAGAAACACGTTGTACAAAATATCAGCGAGGAAATAAATATAGGGCAGCCTTTCCCGTTTGTCAAAGATTCGTCAAAGGCTCTTTCGGCCTTCACTTTCCAAACGACGAATGAGAAAGTTACTTTGAGTTTTCCGAGTTGCAAAAGATAACAAAGGGCGACGGCTTCCTTATGGCGTACACTATTTTATCACAGAAACTCTCCGTCAAAAACGAGATCGCGCTATTTTCCATTCCTATGCTTTTACTCTTAAGGTATTGAGTACATCAGTCATCTTAAATTAGGAGCGCCTTCAAGATTACACTCGGAAAAATAAGTTCCATTTTCATGAAGAGTTCACATAATGTTTTTCGAAGAATTACGGTCTTAGCTCGGTTCGTTCGTTTTCATAAAATTACTTTTTGCTTGACTCTTCATCCGCTTCTCTTAAAAGTCATTTTTTTCTAACTTACATTTCTCGATTTTTTGTTTGGATAAGTTTAAAGTGAAGGAACATGGTGAAAGGTTATAATGATCTTTGGTAGTTTCGGCGTAGGTGAGTCCAGTCCTTATATATTGTTTCTTGACATCCGTTTTTCGTGACCAGCGCTTTTTTCCCTTTACACTCCCTTAAAACTTGTAAATAACACAACATTTTTAAGAGAAAGATTCCCGCTTCCTTATAAAAATAGATAAACAAATAGAAAATGCACCATTTGGTCAAAAAATCAAGTTAAAATTTGTATTTGCCCATAGAGTTTATTTAGTGGATGTGTAAGTAGATATCGATATCTATCGATACAAACGAGGCATATCGAAGAGGACACTGATACTCTATTTCTCCATTGAAACATTTTAACAAACTCTCCAATCCCTACAAACGAAAACACAAACACTTAAATATACCCAAAATACACACCTTTTCAGTCACTTTTAGTTTAATCGGACAAAATTTCGCACGGGCAACTAGTTTTTATTGAAACTTAAAAATTGGTGAAAAAATTGCTGTAATTTTACATGCAAGAATTTATGATATATAATTGGAGGAAGGAATTCAAAAGGAAAACACTTCTGAGTTCTTAGATTTCCTATAAAAGATTACTTTTTTGTTCTTCCCTTGGATTGCTAAAGAGATTTTTCGAACATCAGTAAAAAGATAGGAATGAAGAATAGGAGAAATGAGGCGTACATTGATTGTCCAGAAGCGTTAATTCGTATTGCAAAGAATGTATTCTGTGTAAAAGTTTCCATAGGCTGTATTTTAACACCAAAATAAAGAAATTCAGATTTCAATCCCATTTCTTCTCTTTTCTTCTTTGCTTTGGGTAGCAAATTTAAGGTTTTCCATGCGCCGAAATCCGAATTTTATTACTCACGCGTACGTTCAAGCACGTACGGGCCAAATCCGATTCATTCTGGGTTTGCTAGAAATTAATAGTGTACCATTCTCAAAAAAGAAAGGTACTGCACATCACTTCAATGTCCTATATTTTAAAATCCCGCAACTTTCTCTATCCTTCGTTTATGGGTCTTTCTGAAATTCAATTTTGCTAAAACTGTATCATTCATTTTTCAATATTTGTCTCTCTGTGTTCCTTCTCCCAGGCCGTCCCTCGCAAACAGAGCAAATGTTGACGGATTAGAAGGGTTCCTTGAAAGTAGTATCCTTACGCCAAACAAAGCTGGACGGCATCGGCTGACGTTTCAGGGACAAAATTTACGAAGACATAAATACGGCCTGATAGGCACGATTTGTATCTTCAAGTCCCCCATTTATTTCAACGTCCAAAGAAACGGAATTCTCATGAGTGAAACGTCTTCTCCTTTTGCACTAAGGACCCAAAATGGACATATTTTAATCTAGGATACATTCCCCAAAAATATGATGTGTGTAGGTCCGAGCAAAAATGAATGATGGGATATTATGGCAGTACAAAAATGATTGATTGAATGATAGAATATTACGGTTTCCACAAATATTTATTAACAACGGTTACAATGTGAAAACTTCATTAACAGGCCTAAAAAACAAACCATAAACATAAATGTATACCCTTGAAAAGTTGGTGGAGGGGAAGAAAACTAGTTTATTGAGGAAGGGTTCGGAGAGGTAGGAATCTGGCAGAGGTAATCATTGGTGAGTTTTTTTGCTATAAGGGATTTAATCGCTAAATATCGGCCGTAATGTCGCATTTTGGAGGATTTCCATTGTTTCTAATGCATCTTAATTTCGCCCTCAAACGTCCATATGAAGAGGCAATTGTCTCAAGTCCGAGTAATTGCTGTTGTGTATTAAATATTTTGCAAAATGGCGAATTTTGCATTTTAAGCAGTACAAAAAGCAGTTATTTTGCTCCAAAGGAAACTTTCTATTGTTATGGCCAATAAATAAAAATCGTATTGCAGTCTTAAACGTTTATTTATAAACCTCGAATTTACAAGAATTTAATAATATGTAAATATAATAGAAATAAAGTATGGTAAGAATAATAGATTTAGAATGATTTATAGGAAATAAATTGCAATTTTAAAAAATGAACGAATTTCGGGAATGAAAATTACACTTTTGTGGCCTTGACTGCTATTCTGTGCTAGAAAGTTTTGCTGCATGTCAGCAATCATTTTCCATTTGTCATGACTGGAATATCATGATTATTACCTAAATTTACATGTAAGTTGCATTTTCTTTTAAAAAGTATGCTTTTGAGCTGCCACTTCAACTTCCTTTTCGGTTGTTGAACATGTGTACAGAGTGAAATCAATATGTTCTGGCGTTACTTTGTGGAAAGCCATAATAAGTTATACAGCTTTGTAATTTTCCACGTATTTTTTTTAATTTTAATTTTATATTTTTTTATTTATTTTTTTAAAATTTAAAATACATGGAAAATTACAAAGTTGTATAATTTATTTTTTATGTGTGTACAGAGCTTCCACTACGATCTTTGATGTTACACTCCACCGGAGAAAATTAATCAGAACCGATCGAGGAAAAGATGCTAAACTGATTCGGAAGGTTACCAAATTCGAGCAAAACGAGGCGTTAACGACGAGAAAATAATTCAGCTCATTAGCGCGTTAGCAATGACGGAGATGACCTAGATAAGGGAGTATGTTTTTACGGGAGTTGGGAAGAATTTTCAGGTCTCGATGATTTCGGAAGCAACGTAGCGGAAAATTTTAATGGATTGATAAATCTATGCGATAGCTCCTTTTCATTGGTAATTGAGTTTGCGCAAACCAAGCTAGTGTAGTTCACAATTTTAACAACCTATTTTAAGGTTCCGATTAAGAAAAGAGTTTATTACACTTAGGGACTTCTTCCTTTTCTTTCTTAATGTCTTCTTTGTGTTTGATTTTAAAATCGACTCTCAGTTTTTCTTTGTCTCAAAGAATTGATTTGTATCTTAGATATCATGTGTGACGTTTTGAAGAAGATTTAAGTCCTGAATCTAGAGCATTTGAGTTATATTCCCTGCGTTTTTTTTCTTTTTATTACATACGGAAAATTATAATTGAATTAATAAATCGATATCCTCATAATTTGGGGATTTAATCTACTGTTGATCTTGTCAAGCTTAACTGTAGCATACGAAAAAATGTGGAGAAAATGGTAAAGGATATTTAAGTATGATAACAAGGTATCTTACCCATAAGTGAAATTTCTACTCGAATAGATACTGCTATCCTCTGACAATGAAATCATTCCTCCACTTCGGGGTGTTGTACGTATTTTAGATCAAACCGAACTCAAATTAAAGTCACCGTATTCTTCAATTTTTAGCATATGAAATTGATTCTTTGTTTCAACGACAAATCTCTCTAACGATTCTTCCGTTAGAAAATTTCTTTTATTCATGTGTTAAACGAAATATAAAGTATATCATGACATTAAATGTAATTACATGAAGTGCACTATTTGAGTAATTTTCCATGGCTAGACCATCATCTATTTAAAATGTTTCTTACTACATAGGGTTAGGGTGATATTCAATAGAATCCCTATTCCACATTCCTTTAAAGGATTAATTAAACTGCATTTTTTAGAGTTGCAACTTAAATCTTACTTCCGAAGTTTGATTTTGGAGTAAGAAAAGTTTAATTTCTCCTGAGATGATATATGAGATGATATATTATCGAAATTTTTCTGCGTGAAGAAAATTAAAACCCCAAGCTAACTGAGTGTGTACCGCGTTCGCCCTGAGTGCAAGCGATCCTGGGTTCGACTCCTGAGGGAAGGTTTCGTGCAAGTGGCCTCAGCTACTCAAGCACATTTATAGAATATCAAATAATATAGAAACTGACGATATATCGCAAAAGCTGCAATTATGACCGAATTCGATATAACCTCTGTTCGTGTATGCATCGGGGTTTGTGATTTGGATGAGGAATCCTTTCTGAATAGGGATGACATCACCCATTATGAAACGTGATAGAATGAAAATATTCGATCCCTTAAGACAGAGCGATGTACATACCATGCTACTGTGATTTGAAACCCAAATAATACATTCAGTTCCTCGGGAGTTGTTTTTAGACTCATCACAGCGAATCCTCGCTTCGGATAACCATCGCGCCGTGAAAAAATAGATCGAGGACCGAAAATTGCCGCATTTCAGTGCGATCCAAACGATAAGGAACTCTCGGAATAAAATACGACGGTCATGCCGAAAACTTCTTCCCCCCCTAATTCATTCGATGGGAAATGAATGACGACTTTCACGGCCCTCCAATCGCCCGATATTTTTCGTTCGCCCCACCGTTTCCGGTAATGGATTCGAATTTTATCAGCAAACGCTCACATCGTTCGCAGCGCCCCGTAATTCGTAACCATCAATCAACCGAATCATTCCAATAAGAAACCCAAAAGGGTAGCATCCCCTTCGCGGCTTATCGTTCGCGACACGAAAAAATCGGTATAAACTGTACCATCCGAACCGACCTCCTGCTCACTTTCCCACACAGAATAACTCGGCCCGAATTTAGCCCCGGCATGTGCCGAGACGTGGAAAAGCAGCGTACGTCTCCCTCCTCTTTAATTCATTTACCGTCCCGCCTATTAAGGTCAAAACCACCGTGTGATGATTATATCCAGTGCGCCCCCCCAACGGAAAAAGCCGTATAAAAACCATCCAATTGGGTATTTCGCCCGACTTCATCCCTCGGTTTTTCCTATCGCGGCCTACGATTATTCGACTTGTGCCCTCTCTGTGTGTTACCCTCTCGCAAACTGCCTTTTCCCTCCACTCGCCCACCCCCGCGTTTTCCAACCCCTCCCCATGGATCAATACCGAGGACTCTCTGATGCGTTCCTGGCACTACCTGGTGGGCCGAGTCTCAGGGAAAAGGTTCCTTCTCCGCCCCCACCCGTTTTTCCACCCCCTTCCGCCGAACCAACCCCCGCCTTCCCTACGCCCCCGCACTCGCCCTTTCTCCCGTAATTTCTACGGTGATATTCCCTCTCTTTCATGCCCTCCCTTATCGCATTTACCTTTTATCTTTCTTTTTCCTTTCCTTCCCAATGTCTCAATCGATCCCACTAAAGACTCTTCATCCATTTCTGTCTGCCTCCGAATTTCCATGTTTTCTCTATCTTCCCTAGTGTTTTCCCCTAACCTTTTTTATTCCTTTGTTTCGGTTTCTTTGTTTGGTGTCTAAAACTAATCCCGTCCTTTGCACCACTATAGCTCATCTCAGGGTTCTATACGCTTTTATAAATATTTCTTTACTCACATTAGTAGATCAGCTCTTTCTTGGTATCTGCTATCACCATAAGTTCTTATATTACTCCATTACATTATTTCCCTACAGTCTTACATTTAATAACGTGATATTCTCTGGGTTAATCTACGTCTAAATCATATATTTTCTTTTTCTTAAAATAGGGGTATATTTGATAAGAGAGTAAACACGACTTTAACCCGTTACCACGTATGGTATGTTGCGTATTTTGTAGTTTTTCAGTTGTTATATTCCTTAAACATCACGGAGATCAATCCAAAAGTTCAGACCGTAACAGCGGAAAGAGTACACATTTATTTTTCCGTCCTCTTTGGTGTGGCTATCTTAAATTTTTGCTTGGATATTTATTACTCAAATTCAAAATACAACGATTATTCTACCGCGTTGCAGAGCGTCTTTTCAATTTAAAATATATAATTAATATTACTTGGTTAATTTCTTTTTAACTTTATTTTTAAAACTTCTTAAAATTATTCTTCTTTCGATGAATGGCACTTAATTCATCTCTGCTATTGGTGTCTATCAACATAAGTTGGTTATCAACATCATTATCAAAATCATTATCATAAGTTGGCTATGAGGTTCTCCCTTACGAATACGTAAGAGAATCGTCGGGCCACTTCCCCGAATGAAGAAAAGACGTCATGAATAACCTATCTTCTAAGAATCTCCCATTGTGCATTTCGGTGAATATGCTTCCATCCTTAAGGGGAGGAAATTGCTGAATTCTTTCATTATTAGAGGCCTCAAGAATGTTAGGGCGTTTGGTGCTCATTTATGCTGCTTTCTTTTCCACTAAGTCTACATAACTTAGCTAATTGCAACTATATTAGTACGTGCTTGTTATTCCCGATGAATTTGAAGATTTCTTTATTAACGAGAGCTTTCTTTAAAACCAAGTTTCGCCTCTTTTTGCCCTTCTCTTTATTCCTCCTGATTATTCCTTCCCTTTGCTCCATCTTTCCCCTCTCTTTCCATTCCAAACACCACGTTATCCCACCCAAAAAACTTGGTCCACCGTGAGTAATCCTTCCCTTTCTTTCCCGTGGAATGAGCGACGGACAATAAAAAACGAACCACTGAGCAACTTTGAAAACTTCGAACAAGGGAAAACGAATTACTAAAGGACTGAACCACTCGTCCGGCAGCCTCGGAATTTTTGACAATGACATTCTCGGCGGCGAGTTTTTCAATGACTTCGAATCACGATTTGCCAGAAGAATATTTTCTCTTGATATAGCTGAAGCTGAATTCGTGGTAAATCTGGGGCTTCTCATAAAATTATTGAGGCGTATTTTCGGGGAGGATAGTTTATGGTTCTCTAAAATGGGTAAAGAAATATCCTTTGATTATTTAGTGGAAGGCTCATAAATTAAATGTAAAACTATCTTGTGAATTAATTTATGAAGTTTATGACTTGCGTTGCGTGCAATGTTGTCTGCTTTTCGGATTGAGGAAACTAATTTTCGTTGAATCCCATATAGTAATATTTAATTTGTTTATAAACTTACAAAATGGGCATTCGGATAGCCAAATTGGCAGCGCTTTAGACTTCGGCAAAAGCAGTCCCGGGTTCGATTCCCGGTGGCTCACGAGCGAAATAATCTCAGCTATTGGAGCACTCTTAACAATACACCTAATAATTTACAGAAATATCGTACAGGAAATCTCATTCGTGTTTGAATTTTTAACCTTAGATAACATTACATTATAACTCCCATCATTAAATCATTTAATAAATTCATCAACGCAACAAGAAATTGCCAAGAAAATCTCGCATAACCTTATGTTTGAATTTACTAGCTCGAAGGCTTAATTAGCTAAAGCAGCTACAAGAAAATTGAAAGATCCGGGATCAATTCCCGGTCCCGGTATTCTTCTTTCATATCCATTTTTCCAAACTCGATTACCCTTAATTTCTTAAAAAAGTTAAGGAAAGAAATCCTGAAAATACGCTCGTTTTTGTAAAGCTAGTTGCTAACTGTTATAACAAGATAACTATTAGAAAGTGCCCTAAAACTCATAATGAAATTCGATCGATAGGATTGCTTATATTCCCCCTTCAATTTCTCTCTCTTCGCCTCACTGTTTTCCAGCGATCTTTAAAGATTTCTCCTCCAAATCGGCTCTCTGCTTTGTCTGCCAAAAAGCTATGCAATCCTAACAATCGCCACATGCGAGAATCCTACGCACGTCAAAGGAGGTTTAGAAGTTCATTGGTACGCTTTCGAGCACGTAAACCAGTCCTTGACTAGTATCTTTTGTTCACTGTATAGCTTCCCTCTGTGATCGGATGTATTCCGTTCACTTATCGAATTCCTCTACCCGAATTCATGTTAAACTGCGAACAAAGGAATAAGTACTTAACACGTAGAGACAAGGCTTACTAAGGGAGGTAAACGAACGGTGTTTAATGGAAGGAAGCCTCTGAAAGCTTGTTTTCAAATGGAAAAAAATATTTTGGAAACGATCGTTAAGTTTTGTATACGATGTAGAATTATCCATTAGTTTGTAAAGTTTTCTTGGTAAGAAAATGGTTATCAATAGGATATGGAACACTTATTGTGGGTGTTTAATGTCCGCTTGACAGGGGTTTCAAGTCAATAAACCTACCTCCTGACGATGACGATGATTAAATTGACGAAAGAGAAATTTCTAAAGAATTTTGCTGTCAAAACAATAAAATTACGTCATAAAAGTTCAATTCCAAAATTAGGAATCTCCGTTAAAAATACGAATGAAATTCCGCCCGTCTTGTTCTTCAATTTAGCTCATGGAATTGGAACTTTCAAGGACAAAAAATAAATCAAATGTCAAAATCCATAATTTCGGCCTCAAAATTCTGATGCTTCTGTATAATAGAGGATTAAATGCACAGCATGATGATAAAGCGAAGTTTCGAACCCAAATTCGTGGATAAATAAATTTGTGGTAATAGGTAAAAGTTATACCTTTATTCCTCTATTAATGAAATATATCTCATTTCTTTGTAGGTAAGCTTGAATCTTCATTACTGCCTGTAACATGGTTGTACTTTATATATCTTTATTTAAAAAGGCGAACTTTTTAGTGAATTCTATTTAATTCAAGATTCTAATCTCACTAAGTAGAAAGACATGAGAAATTAAATACTCACAAAAAAGGAGTACTTGCCGTGTTTATGCTTAATTGAATTACGCTCCCGACTGCAAAAATATCATGCTACTCGGGCTATTCATGGTAGCAGAAGGAAATTTTAAAAATTGAAACAGTACCCATTAAACTAGGAATATTAAAACTTCCCTTCCCGCGCTACTTTTCACATTCACGAAATGCTCTCTATTTAATTAATGCCTGCGTAATATGAGGAGCTACTTCCTCCTCCCACCAACGTACGTAATAACTCCTTGACATTAATCAAAGTGGCTTCTTTTGCTCCAACCTTAGCTGTTTATTTGTCAGACGACGGCTGATTAATCCCATCATCCATTTCATTTCCTTTGATCGATTCTTCTCCAGAACTCTGAAAGTCAGAATAAATAATTCATCCTCTCTTTTTTATAAGCCATTCCATCTCCCCCGATCAGTATTTTCCCTACCCCCATTTCTTATCTTTGTTTATGCCTTTATCAATCAAACTTCCTCATACCCCAGCCCTTTCTCATCAAACATCAAACTCTCCATCAACCTCCCCTTTAACCTGTAAACTTCCTCCACAGCCATCCACTTCCTAATGACAGTCCCTTTGTTTTTCATTTGGAAATGCTGTCTCTAAGCCCTTACCCCAACATAGCAGCATAGGAACACCAAAGGGACAGAGGATGTCATTCGTCCCCTTTGGAAAACTCGCTTTCCGGAAGATTTTACGTGGTAGTGAACAGCGGCTAATGTTACTTGATTAGTTGACGTACACCAAGGAAATCTTAGGCTATACCACGTTCTAGTTTTTCTAGTAAATTTTCTGCTGAACTTTTTAGTTGAAATCTTCTGATGTAAGCTACGAATAGTAATTTCAATCTTCAATGGAAGAACATCGCATCGAGGTGTCCTGGAATGAGGCTATTCGATTATTACAGTACTTACAGTTCGAAGAAAAATACATATGATTTCTTTCTCATGCAATCCTTCTTTACTGACTAGAAAAATTGGAACGCATTATAGGATTTTTCGAAGAACTACTTAAACCAAAACATTCCTCTTTTGATTGGGATTATATGCTTTTTAGAATTACTAAATATTTTTTTGCTAAGCATGCCCCATACTTCTTCACATTACTAGTAAGATTGATGAAGCTAAAACGATTTTCTATATTTATAAAGATATGAAAATTGTACGGAATTTCCTCATTTTTCTTTTTTATACTCCAAAGTAGAATAGTATTATGTATCTGTCACCTTTATCGAGTGATATTTTAACCAGTAAGGTTAATTTTTCCTTAACGTTGTTGCCCAATCGTAATTACCGTTCCTAATGTGGTTACATTTTCGTACAGAATATTAAGTTATTCATTAAAACAGACTCGGTCTATAGCATTTATACAATTCCTATAATTTTTAAATATCCGAAAATAAATAAAATACTTCAAAAACTAAAAAAAAAGATTCCCCTCGATGTTATGATAGTAAATATACTTCTAAATCGAGTAAAGGCTTCGAACATCCTCAACTTTCTCTACGAGTTCCTGTGACCGCAGAGGTCTGCCCGAATCAAACGAATAGAATAATCAAATTAGACTCAGTCTCGCAATACGTTTTAATATTTAAGTTAGAAGGGATGACCTTTATTTATATAAAATATTTATACAAAGGTCACCTCGTCTAATATTAACCTTTAGCATTTTGAATGTTTCGGATTTGAATTTGATTCACCACTTAACTTACTTTAATTAACGCGATCTATGCTGCAGCGAAGTTTGTTAAGAAACAGTGCGCATGTTATTCGAAGCAAAAGTTGCCGTCTCTAATATGATTTTTCAAAATATCCTCATCCATTGCATTTAAAAGGTTGTGTTTAATTTTGAATGTACACGTGTTTCGACTATTTCGAGCTTTGAAATAATTTTATTAAAATAATTTTATTAAAATTAATTTTAATAAAATTAATTTTATTTTATTAAAATTATTAAAATTAATTTTAATAAAATTATTTTAATAATTTTATTAAAAATTAAATTCATTTATACACAGCTGGCGTATTAGTAATCTTGTTGTTATCTCAGTTTTGCTCTGGCAGCTTTTATGCTTCTGACATTGACTCTCTTGACAGCTTATAAGAATTACATGGACTATAAAGGCTTTTGTGCGATATGAAACATTAAAAATGACAAAGTGAATATTAAAAGTGAAGTATATAACCCCTTAAACAGTAATAACAATGAAAATTTGTTTACTTTCATAAAATTTAAGCACAATAAGTTTGACTGCTTTTTCAAAATTAAATAAGTTTCAATCAATTAAGTCTAAATCACCAAGAATTTCCATTTCAACTCTCACTAATCCAAACATTGGAATCCTACATGTGATTGGTTGTAGAGGATGCAAATAAAATGCAAGATCTCAACTACTTGTAAGTGGAGGGATTGGGGAAGTTAACTCCTTCTACAATGAAGCCTCTACAAAATTCTATTATATATTTACAACTTTACAAGTTAGCTTAAATCAACTACTTGTAAGTGGAGGGAAGTCCTATAATAAAGGCTACTACAAAGTTCTGTAATTAATTAACAGCTTTAAGATTTACAAGTTAGCCTAAATCCGGTTTTCTCCATGAAATCTAGGATGCCTAATTAACTTATGACTCCTTGATGAATACTGCTCACTTAGCTTCTTAATGCAACTAAACCGTCCTCTGATTTACCTTTGAGAAGTTCCAAATTAGGAATCGGAGCTAATTAAGGGCTAAAATTAATATTAACGTTTAACGTGGCTCCTCCTCGTGAAATTCCTCTGTAAACCAATATACTTGCTTGTTTAGACAGAGTTTAATTTAACTGCTTTGGAAGCTTATTGAGTACATATACTTATCTGAATCATTTGAATTGATTAATATACACTCTAGGATGGGATAAAGACCTGTTCCTTGATCCTCGTTCTCCATTCCATTCTCAGTTTATGTTGTTAGCTCAATATTTAATCTCACATTTTATACATGATATAGATTATACATTTCCATACATTATAAATTAGACTTGATTCTCTCTTTGGCTTCTTTCAGTCTGAATTCACATCTATATGAAGACAAAATCACTGAGTTTAAAGAGGATAAGTTATTCAATACAATAACAGTATTCATTTCTTAAATCTTCTGAACGAAATACGATGTAAATGTGAGCACTTAGCACATCTATTATTATAAATACTGCAGCCTGTTGCTGCTAAAAAGAACGGCAGCTTTATCTGGAGCAATTTATGTTCTTTTTCATGTAATGTAGGAAGAGGATGTTTATTTTAACAAATGTAACAATTGATCTAAGTCGTATAGAGCTGATAACTGATATATCTGACATGGTTCTTTCTAGAAGTAATAACTTGTCTTTAATTTCTAAATGATATAATTAGAACCTTAGGAAAACAATTTCCATATTTATAAAAACGGGTTAGAATACCTAAGTCTACGAAATGTTTCCATAGGCGCAATAACGTACTTTATAGAGATACTATTTGTTCGGTAATGCTTTATTAAGCAGCCATGCCATACGTTAGAGGTAATGAGGATTATCGCAGCTGCTGTCACCTTAGAGCTTAAGTCTCTTTCCGTAGATAATTCATTTCCTTCAGAAAGCTTTCTTTTCTCCTGCGAGCAGATGAAGTCCTCTTGTTTAACCCCGAATAACCTCCAACATTTTTTCCAGCCCGAACTGCTGCTTGTCGTCCGTCCGAGTTGTAAGGAGGGTAAACTGCCTTTTAACCCGCTGTTGTCGCCGAAACTGTTAAGACTTCTGTTGTCCCAGGGTAAAGTAAACTACAAGGGGAAGGGGCAGAGAATTGTATTTGCGTGTGAGGGATTGAGGTCGCGGGGTGGAGGCGAGGTGAAGGGGGGAATGAAAAACCATACTTTGCGGAGGCTTTGGGTCGGAGAGGTGTGGAGAGAGAGAGAGGATATGTACAAAGGGTTGGGTTCGGAGAGACAAAGGCGCCCTCTAAAGAAGGAAAGGAGTGTATATGTCGGATAAAACGTAGGGGATTACTCGGCGGGCACTTTTTTGCTACCCTAACCCCTCTTTCGCTTTCGTGTTTATCCCCGTATTCACTGCTCTCGATCGCTTTATCCCGTCTCCTCCTCCGTTATCATCCTGTTTCCCGTCTCACTTTCGTACCCCATCTTCGCTCTTAATCTTCCCATTTGCATTTTCTGGTCATTTCCTCCTCCTCTCTTCCCGTTCCTCTTCTCGCGATTCCTCTTTTTTTATCCCTTCCGATGAGCCCATTTAGTTTAATTCCCCTGACTACTTCTTTTTAATAGCCTCTCATTTTCTTTCCATTTGCTTTTTTCTCGCTCGAATTTTTCTTTCTCCGAAGTCTTTAACCCTTTCCGTTCCGTACTCCCGGATTCACTGATTTGTCTGTTTCCTGTTGAGGAATATTCACGAAATTCGAGGAATTTTTTGTGGAGTGAATTGCAGAATGTGCGCATAATGATGCTATGAGAGTCCTTTTCCTAAGTTGACTGGTTATGAACCAATTTTGAGTGCTAAATTAATATGATGAGTGATGATAGAAGGAAGGATGCACTTAAAACTTTTCATGGCATCCTAAATTTTGATTTCTCCATTTTAGTTCTATTATCTCTTGTTCTCCGAACACCGAACTTCAATCCGAAGTAATTCTTGAATATGTCTTTCATTTTTACTTCAAGCATATTTTACATTAATCATTCGCTTAATACTATAGAACTGTAATCACACTTCTGACTCAGGGTTTATTTTTTTTAGTATTGCTAAAATGAAACATATTTTATTAGTGAATAGTCAGTCTAGGAACTTATCAGGGAGCTATTTAGAGTAATATTGAATTACACTTTTAATTGAATCAAATAAGTTTTTTGGTAGTTTATTAGAGTGCCACTTTACTATTAATACTTAATGATTGCTAAATCAACAAGGAGACCAATAGCCCTCACCCTTCCCGTCTCTACCAATGCCTTAATCTTCGTTGTCTGGATGCATTACTTTGTATACCAAGCCAAGATACCTCTCCTAAATATAGCATCTGGTGGAATTACTTCACACTTTCAGTTTCGATACTACCCTCTCAATTCTTCTTTCTCCATGATAGTGAAAATCTAAATTCCCCTTAAAACCGAAATTTCGAATTATGAATTAAATGAAATCGAGCTAAACCGCATTTTCACTTTGTTGTCAATCAAGTTCTCGTTCAATCTTACCCGATTCCGTATTTTTGAGGAAATTTGGAAAAAGGAGTCTTTGTCAATCAATCAAGGGCGTCCGGCTTTTGTCACTTTCAATTAAGACACGATATTTTTACAGCGTTTTCTAATTGAAAAAAAATTATCAAAACGCGCCGAAAAACATCCTCAGAAGAATTCGTTAATTAATTCCTCTCTCGGATCGAGGAAATATTAAGGAAATGAAAGGGCGACTGCATATCAAGGATAACCTTCTCGCGATATATTCCCGAGAGATGGATCTTGCGTCGCGATGAAGGCAATATCCATTTTTCCGTCTCTTTCCTACTAGTTGAGGCAAAAGGGCACCTAGCGCATTCCTTCACTCCGCTCCCTTTCTCTCTGCAGATCTCCCCGATTCACTCGGTATACAGGGATCTTTTGTTTGCGTTCTCTTGTTGCGTTGGAACACGCGTGCGCCCCGAGTGATAGGCGCTCCCAAATTGCCGCTGTCTGGAGCTGCGGTCTTTAAGATACGACCCGAGGGAATTGTCTTTGCTGATGGGAGGGAAAGAAAATGGGGAGAGATGTCGCGAGAAACTCGCGGGAGATCTACCTGCAGATATATCAGTGGGAAAATAGAAAGGTGATTGGATAAACGTTAGGATTGAAGTGGTAGTATGGACGATGTAACCTCAACAGTGGTCTCATAGTACAGTTCTCCACATAAAGATCGAACGGTGTAGTCCGTGGTGCATAAGATTGAGGGGTTTATAATTTTATGACACCCACTCCACCCGTCCTTCTATTGCCTCTTGGCTACACCGGTATATTGTAGTTGTAGTTAGAAGTAGTAATAGTTTGACCATTTTGACCAGTATCAAAAGCAATGTAGAACTACCTAGACCCAAGTAATAAGGATAATAATTTTGAATTAAATCGATAGAAACAATACTTGGTATAGTATCTTGTAGCTCTCGGGTAGATATATGGGCTGCGTGTTTGACCTAGGTAAAAGTGATCCCGAGTTCAAATCCCGCTGGTAGTCCACATGTGCGAAATGACCTCAGCTGTCGAAGCACTTTTGACAATACTACTAATGCTAATATTCTAATATCTTTTTCCGTTTTGCACATTTAGTATTAAAGCTCATAAGAAAGACCGCATGAGACCAACCAACCAGCCACTCTTGTGTTGCGTGTTTTTCTTTGCGTGCTGCGTCTACTTTTAAATATTTAATTACCGAAGGTTTATATGAGAAAACGAATTCATTCGCTAAGTGAACAGAAAGAGAATATTTTTCACTTTAAATTTCACTGATCATCGTAAGAAAAATTTAGAAAATATTCTCAGGAAAATAGACTTTAAAGAAATGTCCGACTTGACCGGGAATCGAATCCGGATCTCCCAATTGCGGATCAGGTGCTCTGACTATTGAGCTATCCCATCAGAAGAGTACCCGACCACCAATTAAGAGAGTAGGATTCGATTCCCGATCACGTGGACCTTTTATCAAGTATATTCTTCCTTGAGATTTTTCCGGGGTGTACGCCATCTCGTGCTAACTCACATTTACCCATTTTCTTGTTTAGAAAAATGTATTTGAATAGGTGTGCTTGTTGAACCAGTTAATGATTAAAAAGCCAGAATTAACGTCCAGAACGGTCACATTTGGCCTTAGGTTCCCCACATCTGGTCGAATAAGTTGTTATGCTATTTATGAGAGAACGTTTGTTTTGGTCAATATTTTATATCCAACAATATCAATATCGATGAATGAGCGTTTATACTCTATTCTTTGTTCACAATTGTCGTAAAAAAATTATAGTGATGTAACTTCGCTGAAATGTAGAATGATTAGTTGTATAATATAAAATGATAACCTCGTAGGAATGGTTATGGAGCACATGATACACAACAAAAATGTGTGTGTATTAACTGCCACCTTTCAGTAAATTATCGTTTCGGAATAGAGTACAAGACGAGAAAACACGCGCATTGTAATCGGTCGTACAAACTAAACAAAAGTTAATTTTACCTCTGTGATTACAAAACCCTCCATGGATAGCACGACTAATTTGCTCGTATTGTCATCTCGACTTTTCTTGTGCACAAAGGAATGCTGAAGTTATTCAGAGTGTCATTCTTTATCAATGACAAAGCCTTTTGTTTACCGGCGGAAAAGTTCCGCAATCGATGGCCAAGCAATGGATCGACAGATGTGTTTCGAGCGTGCGACCGCTATGTGTATCGGCCGTGTACGAGCGTGTCTCGTATTTGTACGTGTATCGTAAGGGCGTCCAATATGCGCATTTGTGTTTCGTGCATCTCCCTCAGTGGTTTTTTCGTTTGGCATGTGCGGGTTTATGCATACATGCATACATTTGTAAACTAGGTGCGACGAGGAATTAAGGGCATGATGTCACATAGGGGAAAAGTGGAAGTTTATCACGAATGCATGCATTAACGTAGGAATTAAATTTTTAGGTCGTTCGATTACATTATTCTATGTGTCGCCGTAATTTTAAGGTTAAGCAGAAATTACTTTTTGTAGAAAGTTTTATAGGAGATAACTAATTAATCCTAAGATGTCGCTGAATGGATGTCATTCGTTTTGTTATATAATATCCCGCGAGTTCTGAGTTATTATTTACTACGGAATGGCTGTGCGTTTTTATTATTTGCAAGAAACAAATGTATTGAGTAGCAAGCGGATAATTATTATGAAAGATACTTATGAAAGGCTGTATACGACAGGATATTACTCTTCATCAAAGGTTTACTGAAGCGTCTATTGCATTCTTCAAACAAATGTGTTTCATCTTTTACTTTGTAAAACATGGGAAAAGAATTCTTGTATCTTGAATCTTATAATAATTGAAAAGTTTAACAAATTAAACTTTCATCGCTCGTTTTTCAAGACCCTCGTCAGTACTTCATTTATTTATTTTAGATTGCAATCGTCCGTAGTAAGTGATGTAGCAGTATTGTTTGATGAGATCAAAATATAAATCTTTTTATTACACTTTAAAGATTTAGGAACGGTTTAGATACTGCTTCTACTACTACCTAGAAGTAGTATTACTAGTAGCACTACTACTTCTAAGCTTGAGTTTTAAGGTGAAATGTTGTACTATTTACATTATGAATTATACTATTGTGCATATAAGAGAAAGATATGCTTGATTTAAGCATTTCGACATATTTATTCCACCGTAAGGAGCTTTTTGTAAGATACGACAACCTCCACTCACTGCTTGCTACCTTTAAAAGATGCATTCGGTTTCCCTTCTCACCACAATATTCAGCCAATGGATATCGAAAATTGCGGGAAGGGGACCATCCGAAAAGCGCCGCTATCGATAAAGGAACCCGTATGCATCCGAATGCACCTGCTTCCCTTCCGCCGCCATAAAAAATTATCTACCCGGCAAAAGTGGCGTGACGTCACTCTGGGTCATCTACACCCTCTAGATTAGTCACTCGCCCTCCCGCAAGGTGTCTCCGCCAACCACTCTCTCTCTCTCTCTCCCTGAATCGAAAAAGGGACGAATCGATTGCTTCCATTCCACAACCCTTTTCCTCTCTCATCTCCTCTAGAATCTCAGTTCACTGGGTCACGCTCCGGATTATTTCGCTACAAAAGAGGGGAGAAAGATGCCGCGCGCGGTGCCGCCGTTTGCTAGTTGCCAATTCCGCCGAAAGGTGGTGCTCGTCCTCGGCCACGTGGCGCCTCTTTCTCAGAAATGCATAGAAGCCCTTTTTGCCGCCTCTAGAACCGGATTATCATCTATTGATTTATTTCACTTTCAGTCCTTGTTTATATTCGGAAGGTTAGCTCCGTAAATCCGATGTAAATCGAAGATTTGAGCGTTCTCTTTCGCTCGGTTTCTCGAGCTTTTCGCTGTGGAAGGTGGAGGAATTTGTTTCTGAATGGTTTTAACGAGGTTTCAGTGTTAAGAGGACGTTCTTTTGTTTTATAAAGTGAGATGAATAGAAATGAATTCATACTTTTCAGTCTTTCCATTATAACGGTTATGTTTATATGGGAAAGCCTGACTTAAGCTGTGACTTCTTCTAATAAAACAACAAATACTACTATATTATTAAGTAACAATAAGTTTCAACTGTATATACTCATTATCACTAGCAATTACCAAGCAATTACATTGTGTAAACAACTAATTTTTAATGCATTAGGGGTATTAAGCAATTTAGCAAGTGGATTATCGTTAATCAAAAGATGGATCACTATCTAAATTCACTTATGAGGTGTTTATAACAACTTCCTGACCCCACCCTGAAATTTTGACTGAAATCTATATGTGTTTAGTCACTTACAGTCCTCAAATGCATTACTCTCAAATAATTGATCACTATGAAACCTCAGAATTCAGAGTTATTTTAGCCTATTTTAAATTTTTCAATAAGATATTTAAAATATTTTTTCGACTACCTCGTGGATTTTACGTGAATAATCACATAATAAAGACTAATTTTCCTTTCCAAATTTGTCTTAAAGGTCTTCAGCTGATTTCACTGAATCAGTTCACCTGAAATCGATGGAAAGAATAGGAGCCCTTAGTTCGAGGAAGCAAGTTTCGATTGAAAATTATTTGCCTAACTTAATAGCAAAGATTTGACTCACCCAAAATGGTAGAAGTATTTTTTCTTTAAGGGAACACCTGAGATAATGCCATTTACGTGTCTATTTCTCATTTATATAATAGCTGTCTCCCATTGACGAATTACAATATCGAAGACCTAAGCATTCCTCAAAAATCGTAATATATTGATTCGTAGCATCTGTTTTCGGTGACTAGCGCTTTTTTCCCTTCGCACTCCATCAAAACATATGAATGACATACCATTTTAAAGAGTTTCTCACTTCCTACTAAAACTAGATCAACGAATGAAAAATGCATCACTTGTTAAAAAGATCGAGTTTAAATTTGCCCATAGTTTCGTTGCTAGAGATGTAGATATCGATATATATCGAAGCATATCGAAACTGACACTGATACAAAGTATGAACTGTGTTTTTCTTCTCAGGTATTTTTTATTGCTTGTGTAATCATTTCTAGCGATTGAAGTGTTTGTTGAAATGTATTCGGGTGGGGAAATAGAGCATGTGTCCTGCGAAAATTTCGCACGGGGAAACCAATCAGAAATTGAACGAAGAGTTACGCCGCCAAAGAAAATTTCGCGACGAATCCATCCAACTTTAATCATTCCCTCATTTCGCAAACAAACCTGCGAATAGAGCGCGCCTAGTCTTGAAAAAGCGCCTCTAGTATAGCGCTTTGGAAATGACATCGGCGGGAGACAACAAACGCCCTCCCCGATAAACTCCGAGCCCTGGTTCCCGCTACTTTTTTCCGTTCCGCGAGTACACGACACCGAAAAGATCTTGCTTTAAAATCCTAAGGGGAGGCGGGAGAAAATCAGCGGCGCATTGTCGGAAAAACAAAGGAGCTTGCTCGATTCCGCGTGCATATTTCGGGCGCGATACTTTTATTTTTCGCTTAAAAGATTCCGAGCGGTGCAAAAGAAATAAGGGGTGAAAAAAGCTTTGAATGAAAAGCGGGATGAAGAAAAGGGAAGGGAATTGAGGGAAAGGGAAAATTAGACGGACTGAGGGAACTCCGAGAGAACTTTATGGAATCACTATGATAGAGAACTGTGATAGAATCCCTAGGTTGGGATTCGCTTAGTGATAGAGGACTTGATTACCGTGGGAAGCTTTTTAATAAATTTATCACTACGGATCTCGGAGAAGAGGTAGTTGATATTGTCATACCAGTTTGTAGCGTACGTGATCTTTGAGACGAAACGATGAAGCGTTACAGGGAAATAGTTGCCAGGACAGATAGTTATTTCTGGTCATTTTTCCGTGAAGTATTAGAGAAGCAAGGGTAGATAGGGTCTTAGGTGTTTAACACCTCCTGCCATGCGCTAGTGCCGGTTTGTAGGGTTTAAATGTTAATGTAAAGGTAAACTGTATGCCTATACATGTGTACGAGGGTGGTCTGAAAAGTTTCCGATCCCAGAGTTTTCAGAAATCTTAAGAAAATTTTCAGAAATTTTCAGAAAACGTATCGACAAATGGCGAAATGTCGGAAACTTTTCAGACCACCCGTGTATATCTTATCTGCATGTGCATGTATATAAGTATATCCGTATGTATTAGCCTGTTACAAAAATCAAGCTTCGCAAATTTGAGTTCGATTCTTTTTCCTCATTAACGAAAATTTCTTTCTTTTACAGGTAAGTCTGACCTTCCAGTTGCCTCAGCGTCCTCGCGATTTCTCGAAACAGATTTCCTTGGCCGTGAGTACAAAGTTTCTCCTAATGGGTTCTTACAAACTTGCTCGTAAAGTTCTTGGATTCGTGATAAATATCTGCATCACTTTTAGCCCTAGGGGCGCTTTAATCGCTGGTGTGAGTTGAATCAAGAATAGGCTCTAAAAGTTTCGATTTCATTAATATACCTTACTTAAATTTTTTTGAAGAAAAAAAGCAGCTTTGGTTAATATAGTGTAGTTATTGTTATAATTCTATTTCAAGTAAAAGTGATTTTATTACATAAATTTACCGGCCTTGGTGGCCGAGTGTTTAGCGTTCTAATGCTATCGTTCCGACCCCAAAGTCCCAGGTTCGAATCCCGGCTTATCGGATTTTTCTGAACAAGGAATGGTTTTGTGTGTTCGTCCACTGTTACTGTTGCCTTAATTAGTCATATCCTGATGTAAAGCTCAAGCGAACTTAAACCAATTTCAGTGGCAACAACAGTAGAGCAAAAAGAATATTTAATTTAAATTATTCTACCCTGTGGGATCATAAGTAGAATATTGAAAATCAAACTTTAAACTTTAATCATTTACGATTAATGTATGAACTGAGAAATTATATGAGGTCATATTTCGACAGAGATTCACAGGATAAAATATGGTCCCATACTTCCTTTGTATTTTTCTTTCGTGACCTAGTGAACTGAAAATTTCCGTTTCAAAATTTGTGAGCAACCTAAAGAAACATCTGGGGCACTTATGCAACCCAGTGTGACACAGAAACTCTCATCCCGAATTCCCACAGGAAAAGCATTGTATAATATTAGGCAATTTTATATGAGGACATTCTCAATGACGGTAATATTTCTTTAGGTTTTCTGGTATAATATAGATATTGCTTATAAGCTTCATACATTTAACTCGTGGAATCGAAAACGAATTTAAAACAACGAACAGTCAAACAAGAATGTTTATTGAGTTCATTGTTAAGTACTAGTATTGTACTACATTGTTACAAGTACATTGTTAAGTACTAGTATTAACTCATTGTTGTATCATCGAAATGTTTCAAATCGCATATTGAATGTTATCGTCACATTAATCTATTATGCAAACTTTGCGCTTATCGTAAATATTTCGAAAAATTGCGTTAACACTTTTCGTAGCATACATATATAAAAATTTTCAAAATCTTTTTCTGTATGAATGCTAGTTGATGGCTGATGTTGGCATGCTATAATATACATCCTGTTTATCATGGGTTCACCCTTGTTTACAAGTATAGTATGCTCCCGTACAATTTTGTGTCTTGTAGAATCCTCGGAGGCTATAGAGATATTACGGAAATCTATTCTAAAGATATTGAGATAAACTTTTTCAAATAATAATTTATGTATATATTCAACATATATATTCATTGTCATCTCTTTTTATCTTGTTCCGATTTATGATTCATGTATATATTCAACATACGAAGGTGGTCTGAAAAGTTTCCGACCCCAGATTTTTCAAATATCTTCAGAAAATGTTCATAAATTTTTAGAAAACATGTCGAGAAATGGCGAAATGTCGGAAACTTTTCAGACCACCCATGTATATACCCATTATCATCTCTTTCCATCTTGTTCCGATTTCATAAGAAAGTCTTAAAGAATGAGAAAACGTAGGGTTATTCTGAAATTTCGTAGAAATTTAAAAAACAGAGAGAAATTAATAACCTAACAATACTAAAAATACATTAATGTTGACTAAAACAACTAAAAAAATTGGCTGAAACAAAATTTTAAAGCTTAATGTATGATTTAATCCCTTCCAAATGTGACATGTCCTTGGTTATCAGGATGAAGGATGGTAACAAATGATAATCCATTTCCTTATGTAGATCGCATTTTTGTAAGCCTTTTACGAAAGCAGAGGTATGAAACAAGGAAACGTTCCGCGGAATTCCGACGGACGAGTCATATATCGAAACACGATATGGACGAAATAAAAACGGCATGGATTGAAGGATAAGGGCGTAAGAGGAGAGCGTAAGGCCAGTTGGAACTTTGGGCTCCACTTGTGCGATCTCTGTAATTAGACGACGTCGTTCTTAAATCCCATTCCTCTCTCCTGTTTTCCACTCACCTCTCCCTCTCTCTTTCCTTTTTTAACTCTCTCTTTTCCCCGTGTTTTTCATCTCTCCCCACTTTTTTCTCCTTTTCTATTGTCTACCAAATCTCTCCACTCGGCTCCTTTCCTTCGATAGGGATTTTTTTATTCTCTCTCTAGGAATGTCTGATCCTTGTACGTAGGAACTCTAATGTAAGTCTGGGGTCGTATTTGCCAAGAGTGAGGATCCTCTCGTGTTGCACAATTTGCGCGGTTAAGTTTGGTACGTCCATCTTATCTTTAGTGCACTATCTTATTTTTCTACTTACATACATGGGTGGTCTGGAAAGTTTCCGACATTTCGCCATTTCTCGACATGTTTTCTGAAAATTTTCTGAAGATTTCTGAAAAATCTGGGGTCGGAAACTTTTCATTTCACCCTCGTACATACATACATAGAAATCCTGTTATATCATATTTTACATTTTTAAATTAAATTAAATTTGGCGTTTTCATTGGACCGGAACGAAACGAAGTTCTGGACTGTATAAATGCAAGGACACTTTTCCTTAATTGAAAACCTTAACCTGCTTGATTTCTTTTACATCCATAGATATTTTAAATTTCTATACTGCGTCCCAGTTTTATTAGCCAGTATCGGTGGCGTATGAGGCAATGTGTATTTTTTCTCATGCTTGGAAATCAACCTGATACCAGATCGTGTTTGCGTTGTATAGTTTCACAATCAGACAAATACAATTATGATTCTAAGATTACACCCGTAGATTTCAAGTACAGTTTTCATTTGCAATATTGACTGGATTTAAACTGCAGTTTTCATTTACAATATTGATTAGATTTCAACTGCAGTTTTCATTTGCAATATTGACTGGAATGAATTATTAACATACTCTTAAATACATCATGAGCTTGTTTTCCGTTCACCTATCTCATTTTCCATTCCTATGTTCTCGGTGTAGATCTTGTTCCTTCCCTCTTTCGCCATTCCTTACGTCAACCTTATCGCAGTTCCCACAGTTGCAGTGACTGCGATGGAAGTCTCATTTGTTTGAAGGGTGCAAACTAGCGCGGGGACGGAGAATAGGTAGTTGAGTCGAAAATTATTTATCCGCCCTTTCATTATCTCGGCTCACGAATGCCATTCCCGTAACTACGAACGCCGTGCGCACCATTTACTTTTCTTTTATGCACGAGCGAGCTCCACCATCTCTTACCGCCACCCCGTGTACGTTCGCTTTTTTCCAAGTCTGCGTCCATGTCTAAGCTATGATTCGAGATTACTCATTCATTCCCAATCCAATCTGACTCTGAAATTAAAATTTACGTGGAGCGACTCTTGGATATTCCACGATCATTATCTGAAAGCGGACGGCCGTTTATGTGATCTGCTGTAACGTGGTGTTAAGAATAACTTTCGAGCTTTTATTATACCCTGTTTTTGAGCTTACGAATCACTTGTTTTGGTAATGTTTATTTTTGTAATATTTTTATTTATTATTTACCGTAATATTGTATAGATCTTTGCAAGTCTTACTCTATTTTACGAGGGTGGTCTGAAAAGTTTCCGACCCCAGATTTTTCAGAAATCTTCAGAAAATATTCAGAAATTTTCAGAAAACATGTCAAGAAATGGCGAAAAGTCGGAAACTTTTCAGACCACCCATTTACATTTCCTTCTCTTCGCAAAGTTCCTGCTCTTCGAAGCGTTAATGTAACAAATTAATCATCTCTTTTCTTATTCCTTATTAAATCTCATACGTATATTTAAAATATTTTAATAATAACGTTATTTATAATTTATCATAATATTTTATGTATCTTTACATTTTTCTATCCTATCTCACGCCCTTCTTTTCTCAGGGGTTCTGCTATTCGTAGAATGTAATGCAACAAATTCATTCTCTCTTAATCCTTATCCAATCTCATACGAATATCTTTAATGTTTACATGGCCGAGAAAGGTAAAAATGTTTATTCTAGCGTATGTAAGTGTGTGATCTCTGAATTCCAAGGATAAACAGAATTGAAAAGTTTCGAAAGACTGGGACTCCAACCCAGGTCCCCCCACTTTCCGGAAAGTTATTTTTCACTTGCTTTGATCCTTCTATTATAATGGTATTTGACCTATCTGTATATATGTATCTTATTTTATTTGAGTACTTAATTAACGTATTTGTTTCTAGTTCTAGTTCACTGTTGTTTTCTGTTCCTTAGTAAAGGGTTATGTATGTTACTTAAAATGAGAAATATTTAGTCTAAATTTTGCCTTAAAATAGTGATATGTATGCACCTCTTATTAGTGTTACAATTTTGAAGTAAATACGGAGATCTATATCTAGATTTTAATAAGTGCATATATAATAAATATTGTGAGTCCTATGTTCACTTATATCCCACTGAGTTTAAAGGCTATTAAAAAATTATAGTAAAGATTAATAATAAAAATTATAATATTATAAGTGAGAGAAAGTTAGATTAATATTATAAATTTTAATCTAACTTTCTCTCACAATTTATAATCCATATCAAATTCTTGACGTCGGTATGACGTAGGTAGGCTTTGCCTTATGGAGGATAAGTTTTCAGGGAAATATGTCAAGTTTTTCCCATTTCATATACATACAAACCGACGAATGTTACAAAAAATTGCATTCAAAATTCTTACTTACACCCAGAATTTCGAAGCCAAAACTAGCCAAAGTTCCATAAAAATGCCTCAGATCCTACATTTGGGCTGTTTGTGAAGGAGTTACTTTGGATGTTAGCATGTAGACGTAGTGTCTCAGTGCTGAAAATTTCGAATACTCCCTGAAAGTCTCCCAAAACTTCCTCGTGCATAGGAAATCTAATATTTTTATTCTTCCGATGCAAATCTTCTGATTACCGGGAAAAATATGGGCTACTTTGGAAAAATTAGAATGCTACTTAAAAAGAAATCATAAACGTATGTTTTATTGTAGAAAGAAGTTAGTAGTGTCAGATTATTCACAAGATGGAACAATTTTTTCACATAAATTTTGCCTTACTTTTTCTCGTTTTTACTTAGAAGATTTACTATTACTTTACTTTTCTCAGAGTTTCAGGAAGGATTTTTTATACATCTTTCCAAAAGTTTTTTTCTTCTTAAAGATGGAATGTAAGGCTAATTATCTTGGATTTTTTCTTTTGGTTGAAATGCGTCATATGTTAGAAGAACAAATCTTTTCAAAAACTAAATTACATCATTCGAATTTTTATTCGTATTCAAATTTATCAAGGGTGATCAATCCGTGAATCATTTTCTTATGGTTCTTTAACCCATCATATCTTCTTTACAAGTCCTTTCCTTCGCTCATCGTTCCATACTTTAACTCTCACCATTTCTTGCAATTTTCCCTAGGTCTTTCTTTGTAGTTAATTCCATTTACCATTCCCACCAATACCTTTCTCAATAGAATTGCTGCTTAATGTGAGCCAGATTCAGTTTCTTCTTCTTCAATTCGATGTCTTCCCTCTTCATTTACTCGACGGAGGATTTCTTTAATAGTTAGTCAGTCTATTTTATTTTCATCGCACTACATCTCTATTGTAATCTTTTCTACTCTTCATAATGCCTAACTTTTTATAAACCGTTTCCTAATATCCAAGTTCACATCATTTGCTTCCAGCAATGATATTCATAGGTATACTCTTATCCAAATTGTAGGATTCTTCAACTTTGATTTATAGTGATTTCTTTGAGGTTTTGGTGTGTCAATTCTTATTTTTATCAGAAAATTATCATCCCTCTTTCGGGAACAAGTCATCGATTTTTTAATTTTTGTTTGATTAGGGATCGTTCTTCTTCATGGTCTTACCAATAGAAAATTGCGTTCTCGTTGATTCAATTTCTTTTCATCAAGGATCTCTATATCACCTGTAAATTCTAGCAAGCAGATTTTTTTTCTCGAGTAGCTAGACACCTACTGCCTATTTCTTCACTTTTTACCTTTTCAATTTATCAGCTGAATAACAGTGGTTATAGATAACATTTCCATATTACTCCTTTTTACGTTCTTTGCCCTTTTTTATTGATTTCAACACGGTTGGTTATCTTTGTTAAATCAATCTTTAGTCGTGGAATATTGGCATTATTCTGTAAATATATTTGGGAATATTGCTTCAGTTAGATTCATCGTATAAGCTAATTCTGGTCTATATTTTCCATAATTTCAATGCATATAATTGAGTAGTTAACATTTTAGGTGAAATATTTTATTTAATTTCAGCAAATTCTATTCTAAATTGAAATTCCACTCCCATGTTACTATCATGAATAACTCCAACCAAATGGGCTTTCAGTTCGTAGCTTAAGAATTCCTTAATCTTTAATGATAAATTGTATTTTAGTCAGTTAACTGAGTGAAAATTTTTCAAAGTGAGTAGACTAAAATAAGGGAAAAGTTTTTTTTTAATTTTACATAAGGTATGTGCTCACACCTGAGCATAACAATTACATCTGTACGACGTATTTCAACAACTATTACTCATGATAATTCACTTGCGGAAAATAGCAGTAGCCGATGAATGCAGAAGCAAGGTGTATACGTACTACGAACTCTGTCCGAGATTCTCGCACATTAATCCCGCTTTCCCTTAGATTCAAACCCAGCGGAGGAGAAATTTCAACCTTCGACTTTTGGTGGAAGAACCGCGTAAGAGTCCTTCCTAGGGCTTCCATACATCTTCGTCCGTGCTTCGTGATTCGTGTCGTATACAGTGCGCGACAGCGAGGGAGCCTTTTTTTATTTTTTTATCCGCACAAGAGACCCCTTTGACTGGCTGCTTTAATTATGCTCCAGTGCGGGTATTTGGGGACACGGAGTACGCACAAGTGGAGGAAAGGGAAAGTGGGATAAGGGAACTGGAGGAGAGGCAATAAAGCGAGAATGAGAGAATATAAGGAATGGCGTAGGGGATTTAAATAGTGGTATTTAGGCTTCGAGTTAAAACCGTTTTCTTTTCGCGCTGGAAGGTTAATGAAGGTTGTGACACTCGGCAGGAGGATGATGCGTGGAATTATTCGGATGTTGGGAATGTATGTGAAGGTATAGTTTGCTTGGGAGCTGTTGTGGGAATGTAGAGGAAATGACTGCGAGTCTGCGGGATTATGATAATGCAATGCTGTTGTCAAAAGTAGGAGAAATTCAGCGTTATGATCTGCAGTTAAAAGATGTTTTCTGTCTTTTCATAATATTGATGACCGCTCCTATTTATGGAAGAATTTAGTAATGGAAGAACAAATCTGATAATGGTAGCATTTTTAAAAATTCGCCGACAGCTAAGGTAGTTTTGCACATAGGTCCCCACCGGGAATCGAACCCGGGAGCGCACTTGCCAAAGTTGAACCCTCTTAGCCAAAGCCAAAGCTACCCTCTTGGATATATTACAAGATATTTTTCGAGTGATTAGTAGATTACAAATTAGTGTAGGATAAAATAATAATAAAAGGACTTTATTTAGGAATTTATATTCTATAAAATGGCATTACTCAGATTTGACCTTGTTTCATACGGATATCATATAACTTGATTTTGGTTTAATTAAACGGTTTTCAATGAACGATGGTCTCGCCCAATATTTAAGGAAGCTGTGACTAAATTGTATCGAGGGTGGCTTAAAGCTGTGGTATTCCACTAAAAGTCACCAAGAAGCCAAACCGACGTAATGGAACCACAAGGCGAGAATAACAGAGTTTGACTGGGTTTCAGAGTTTAAGTCTTTAATTATCTGCTCTGAAACCTGCGTCACACTTCATTTCCTCCTCCGTGGCGTTGTTAATTATTAGTGGTTCCATAATAACTGTAGAAATTTATCCAGTCGATATTTATACTACCAAAAGTATTAGTCCAAGCATGAGTCAATTTGTAAATTCCATTAGGGCAGAATTGAAAATTACTAGGAATAGACGCGGAAATGTTTACTTCCATGCTCATTATCAGATCATCCTATCTTATCTTGTGTCTAGCTAAAAATAGAACATTTCTACATTTATGCAGATCTATTATATAGTAATCTAGCCGAAAAGCGGACAAAGAAATTAAGATTTAAAATATTTTAAATATGTACAAGAAAAAGAATAAGTACAAAGACAATTAAAATGTCTAAAGAATTCTTAAAATATTGTAATTTCCAAAGATAATGAATTTATTCATTGCGATTAGCTTTTATTACAAGTAGAAATTTTCAGCTCTGAAGACAAAATTAATCCTCAAAAATAAATTTATGTGGAAACTACAGAACTTTCTAATTCTTCAGTACACCTCCTTTCACGAATTGGAGTTCGGGCACATCAGATTTTACTAGAACGTCCACAAAACTCCAAAAGGATCCAATTTAAAGGAGTGCTACTTTTAGAAAAAAAAACGTTGTGAATCCCAAGAGTTAGCGAGATCAATAACGGACAACTAGAACAGAGATATTTTAGCAACCGAAAAACCTAAAACATACTCCACATTGAGGCTACGAATTCGGGAAAGAGAGAAATCAAAATTATGCCAGAGACAGGAGCAAGGAGAAGGGCAAGAGAAAGACAGTTGGAGCAATGAATGAAAGTGAAAAGAAAGCTGGATGATCGGGGAGGAAAGAGAGAGAGATGGCCGTGGGGTTTGGCCTCTAGAGACGCTGGTGATTAGGGGGCTAAGGTGGCACTCGACAGCGTCAGGAGTAGTGTATGCTGCGTCATCCTCGGAATTCTGACGCATGTTCCAATTACGCGGTCCTTGCAGAAGGGAGTCCAAGAGACTGAAGCAGCCGTTGAGGAGGTCACGTCTCTCTCCCATTATTCGTAGGCTCTAATTAATTATGGCTAATTAACGATCTCAGCCCTCAGGCGATTCGCTATTTTACGGCTGCCACGCTATCATTGTTATTATTCCGAATGAAGGAAATGCCTAGGTGCTGAAATGATGGATCAGCGGTTCTTTAGCACGAGTGCCTCAAGGGCCCGCATTAATTATTCGGGGGTAATAGAGGAGTATCAGAAACGTAATGGTAATTGAGGGAAGCGGGAAGTGTTGTGGGATGGTAAACGGGAATTTTGGGAGTTACTGCGTTATCCGTTAGATGTATAATCCGTCCCTAATTGTTGAATAAGTACTAGGTAATCTTTGAAGATATAAAACTATGCTATATCGAATTTATTTCGTATATTGTAGCAAATCCGGCCGCGGTGGCTGTCGCAGTGGTTAGAATACTAGTCTCCAAACACCGAGATCCCGGGTTCGAGTCCCGGATAACCTGACTTTTCTAGATAGAGAATGGTCGAATCTATTTGCTCATTTTTCACGCTTCTTCTGTAATTTCCCATAAGTGGGTCTTTGTGTTGGCACCTATTAAATGAAAATACTAGAATGAAATTAATTTTCTTTTTATTAGAGAAAGCTTCATTGTAAGAAGCTGAAAATTCAAATTCATTTTTATTCATTCATTCGTATAAGGCAAATATTTCGGTTTTTGTATACCTTTTCTCCATTCTATTTCATTTACTACACAATTTTTATTTATATACGTATTTATCTTTCGCCGCATGTATAGCTTTTATTCATTTTAACGATATTCTCGTATCTGAAGTGTCAGTGACTTTAATCTTCTTTCTCACCATGGGAAAAATACCAGTCTCTTCTTTATGTGAACTCTATTCGCTGTATTATTGTGGCGTTTCAAATCCAAGTTTACAAAGCCAGGTATTAAAATGGAGATTATACGATTCAGATGATAAATTTTCTAATTCCATAGAGGCTCATTACTAGTAAGTAAATTAACAAGAATGCATATGAGAATTTTATCTGTTAGTAAAGTTAGGTGAATAATTGCTGTTGAAAATAAAGTGCGATATCTTTTTAAATACGTAGGAGAAATAAGCAATTATGTCTTATCTAAATCTAATCGTACTTTGGAAAGTATTTTAGTGATATAATTTTGAAACAAGAACACTGTAACAGCGTATCCTGAAACCATAAACATCATAATACATAACTTTTCATTAACTCAAAACCACGTTAAATATTTCATTAATTTCTTTTTCTGTACGTTTTTAGGATAGTTAAATTAATAAGGCAATTTGTTTGTATAGAGTAAAATGAATTTCATGAGATAATCTACTCAAAACAGCCCTGAGCAATATGCACCTCAGCTTATTACCGTTTGAAAGGATTTTTCAAGACGGTTTCGTTGCAAGGAACTTTTTCTTCGGACGAAAACAGAGAAGTATTTTAATTACTTGATGTATACTACCCGTTTAAGAATAATCTTTTAGACACAGCAAGAGCTGAATTCTAAAAATCCCAATTTCATTCTCTCCTCACTTAATCCAATTCTTCCACTCAATTATAACTTTGAGAAATGAGATAATGAAAAAATGATTTCGGTCTTAGGCCTCAGGCATTCCTTCTTAAGAGAAAGGTAATGAATTACCTCCCCGATTCTTTTCCGCCGGAAAGAAAATGAGATAAAAGAGCTTGAAGATTTAAAGAAATCCATTTGATGCTCTTTTAATGAAATGTTCCAGAAAGGAGGTTTCACTCAATCAGAAATTATCTCTGGAAAGTTTTCCCGAGCGTTTATTGATGACGATACACCGTGAATGCTAATATATATCTTTTTATAGTTGTTGAGGCATTTAAAAATCTTCTGATTTCTGAATCGCCTCACTTTTTTCTTTTATATTCATGAATTTATATGCCCAAAACGTATAATTTTGTAAACCTCTCTCGTAGACATTTACGTCACATTTACGTCATTCTATCGTAATATTACCGTAATAACACACGTCAATATTCTAAGTTAAATAAGTTCTTTAATATATATCTCTATGTTTTGTGAACACAAAACGTACTATAAAAATACAGGAATACCTTAGTTGACACCTAAAGCACTATTATCTGTTAAAACTATGCAAATTATATTGTATTAATTTTATATGCAATATTTAGGGCAAAATAAATGCATTCATTCATTTACATAAAATTCTGTGAAAATGAAAATGAGCGTCTTCTTCCAATAATAACGAAATCAAATACTTTTTAAATTCCTGTCAATTCGAGTTTAATCTTAAAGTAATTGATGAATAATTATCAATTAAGAATGCATGCTATCAGAATCCTCATTTAAAGGAATTCTTTTATAAATTTCGCTTTTGAGTAAATGTTGGTTGCACCAATATGTGTAATGATACCGTTTTATCTACTACTGATGATCTAGCTTTTGTTGTTTTCTACTCAAGTTATACCACAGCTCTAAGGGGATGCTATTTTCTCCTCTTTCGTCTTTTTTAATTATTATTATAATTATTAAAATACCGCAAGTAGAATAAATCCGGCGGCAGTGGTACTGCCCTATATACATACATTTGTACATTGTCAGTCATTAAAATCATAAATAAATATATACATATATTAATGGATCAATCAACGGATTGTTCGATTCCATTTTCAACGTGTATTGAACAAATTAACTCTCTTTATTCGTTCAGTTTCGTAAACGTCACTCCTTTATCATATCGATGTAAAGGTACATTTTAGTAATATTTTCTTCATAAGGGAGCTACCATTAAAACTACATTCTGTATTCCATTTCCGGAAACAATCCATTATCGGTTTCCCCGTCTCATGCTCATTTTTCTAAAATCCAAACCACGAAAGCGGTCAAAATGTAGAATAAAATAATCGATCTCTTCAGATAAAAGTGATAAGCTCTTCAAAATTATAGGAAAGGTAATACATAAGATCCCTCTGGCGGGGGATCCATTAAACAGCCGTTTTTCCCACTCGATTAGGCGGGATTAAAAGTGTCTCATAGAGAGCGCCACGTAACTGTAACCTCTTCTCTTCACACAAAAGAGAGATTCCCACGAATCCCATTAATCCAGCGGGTTTTCGAATTGAAAGCGAGATTTGCTCGGCGGGTAGAGCTGCCATTCTTTCTCTTTATCTTACGCCTCCCTCGCCGCTGTTTTAATCTCCCCAGTCGACGGGGAAAAATTAAAATAAAAACGATCCGTCTCCTTCGGACGGGAAGAAGAAGTTCGTATTAATCGCGGAGGAGCAAAATGTCTCGTAAGATGGTACTCTCGCTAGACCGAGGAACGGAAAAGGAAGTTACTTAGGAAACAAGTTTGTTTTTCTTGCTCAGAATGGAAGAGATTGAGGGAAGACGTTTCTATGGAGGCGATTATATCTTCTTTCTCTATGCATTCTCATGAATAGCTCACAGTACTAATTCCGATTCGTTGCTCGTAAGAATGAACATTACCAGGGACATCTGATCAGTGAAAACATTGATGTGTATTTGAGTTTCGAAATATCTGTTTGTTTATATCAGGGAAGAGAGCAGTAAAATAAAATTCGGGGCATATTGGTAAGTTTCTATCTCGATATTATTTAAAATCCGCACCTATTAGATGTATTTAAAAGAGATTCATATAATTATCGTTCTCTTTTAATCATCAAGTTTACGTAAGAGTAAATCATTTCAAGGATAAAAGTTACTTTAATTAAGTTACTGCATATCATCTCTAATTACATTGATAAATATTTCAGGAGGCTTCAAAATTTTATTCGCTTACATAAACAGTAATACTATGCCGATATTATTTCTTTTATCAATGCCTTAAATTACATGGACTTTCTATGTTATTTTTGCAACATTTGGATGCAAAATAACTTCTGTAAATGGAGTTATTTAATTGACATCTCTCAAAGTATTATAAATAACAGAATGAGAGCGAAAGAATAGTTTACCGCATATAAAACCATCCTCTTGTAAGACCCAATAAGTTTTATGGAGTTTTATTTTTCATCTAATAAATAAAAAGGAAAATCTATACCTTCCTATTTGACGCACCCTGCTTTCCAACCTAATTTCTTTAAAATATAGATGCGTCTTATATATGTATATGGGTATATATGTATTCTCAAAGATTTATCCGACGAAGAACGTATATCAAATGTCGGAAATATATGAGAACTTATATAGTCTATTTTAACAGAAGAAAATAGAGGGGAGACAGTCACAGGTCGACTGCATTTCTTTTGGATTAGGAATAGATGTAAAAAACAAAGATGGAAAGCGACTGAAAGAAGAGCGTACGTTGGAACATATGAAACGGCAATAGCGGAAAGGAAGCAGATGCGATAGAGAACGTAGTGGAGTCGTATGAGGAGAGAGAGAGAGAGAGAGAGAGAGAGAGAGAGAGAGAGAGAGAGAGAGAGGCTGGTCGGAAGTAAATGGAGAAGTCAAAGTGGGAAAGGAGGGAAGGCAATATGGGATGGGAGTAGGGGTGCGGATGAAATAGGAAAAAAGGAGGAGATGGAATGGAACGCCGTATCTCGGAGATGAATAAAATAGGGGATGAATTTTTCCGAGGAAGAGAGCAATATTGTGGAGGGGCGTGGCGGTGGAGGGACGAGAAAAGACGTTGGGGAGATTGGACGGGGAGGAATTACGTCGGGGGTGAAACAGAAAAGGGGATGATAAAGAATCATGCTGGACTCTCAGATTTTTGGAAAGGTGATTCACTCGCTGACAAGTGTTGCTCTGTCGTAAGGATTATATTAAGTGGAGACGCGCTGTTCAGAGAGGTTTCTCTAAAGAGGATTGTAGTGTCGCTTTATAGAACCGATGTAAGACTCCAAGAATGTTACCATCTCGGATGTTTGAAGGCTTAATTTATGTCGGGGCTTTATGCCTCTGGCAGGAAACATGAATTGTAATAGCCTGTCAGAAATGATGACAAAACATGATTTCCCAGATCGTTCTTGAAGTCGCATCTTGAAGAACCCCTGAAGGAATTAATAAATTGGATAAGGAAACCTCCCTGATAGAGGAAGATCCAGGGTTCGATTCCAGGTCCCGTCAGACATTTTCAGTCCATTTTTCTTTGGAATTTTTCATGGGTGCATGCCTGTATGTACAAAATCACCCCAACCCTCTTTCTTCAGAAGGAATAATTTTAAAATTTATATAATAAAATCAGCGAAAAAGTACAAAGACGATTCTTAAAACAACAGTTAAACGAATACAGTTATTACCAGGGGAAATTTTCAAAAGTATTCCATTTACTCTTGTAAAGAACAATTCAAGTATCTCTCTTGATCAGTGAATTTTCCCTGCGAAAACTTCTGTAGATTGATTAACCATATGACAACATTTTTGTTCAGAGATTATCGAAAATGGCGTATTATTTTTATTTGAAATCAAAACATATTATGATAACGAGGTTATTGCTTACAGAACTCGACCGGACATTTCAAATTGAATTTCAATAATTGTCACATTTTCGAGGCGCATTGCTTTAAACAGTTCGTTCTCCTAAATTATGAGTTTGCTTATGTAGACCTATTTTTCGTTGACCTTTTCAATGTTTTTGTATGTTTTTCATCATTTTTAAATGGCATGATTTTTAATGACACCTGTACCCTGTGAAATTATAAGCTACGCATTTATATGCACGTCTTCACATAGGAGAATTAACTCACTGATTACTCTTTAGTGATTCATACGTTAATCAGCGCGTATTCGACTCCAACTCGTATATATATTCCACAATTCTTACTTATAGATTAGAGTGGTTTCCTCACTTTACTTAGATTGTTATCCTAGTTACACTGTGAGAAATATCGCAGTAAAATATCGCACTAAACCTCTATTTCTCCACCCTAATTAATTTAAACAAATATTACAATGTCTACAAACGAATACACAAACACATGATGCATACCTAAAAAACACACCTATATGTTCTGTATCAATGTCCCTTTCGGTAAACCTCGTTTGTATCGATATCTACTCATCCATTAAATAAATTCTATGGGCAAATTAAAATTTCAACTCGATATTTTGATCAAATGATGCATTTGTTGGTCTTTAGCAGAAAGCGGTAAACTTTCTCTTTAACAAAGCGTGTTATTCATATGTTTTGATGGGGTGTGAAGGGAGAAAAGCGCTGGTCCTGAAAAACGGATGTTTAGAATCAATATATAAGGATATTCATACCTTTAAGTGAATGCCATTGGAGCCACTTTGACTTAAAAACGCGTTTATCACAACAGCATTTACATTCTCGTCATACCAACAAAGTCGACATCGGATTGGAAATTTCATTCGGACCTTCTCAAGATGATCCTCACAAAGATCAGAAATCAGATTCCCGCATTCCGCTTCGAAGAATCTTTTTTCCTCTAATTTCCAGAAGATCGACTAATCGCGAAGGATCAAATCCGCGACAAGCACCAGCGCCTCTAATCCCTTCGTTTTGTTAAACCCAACGCATCCCAAACAATCATCCGTCCCTCATCTTGCACTCGGTCTCTCGCTTCCCTTATTTTTTTCGGAAAAGAAAAAAAATTCAGAGCTGCGCCCGAGTTATTCTCAGACGGTGGAGAGGTAGACAACGGCGGGCGTTCCGGACGAGAGAAAGAAGGGCTCGAGTTGGTCTTCGCAAAAGAGAGAAAAATGGCACAACAGACTGTTTGTTGGAGATGCAGGCGACGGGGAGCTACCGAATATCCCTCTCACACGTGTCAACTCCGGGCGAATGAGCTGCGTCATTTCATCGCGATTAGCAGAAAGAATCGTTCACTTCCTCATACGCGCTTATGATGGAATTATATTTCTGCAGAGATGAAGATTTAGCTCCACATAGCTAAGGAATCCTGCTTAGATTATTTTTATTATATAGATATTATTTTATACCTATTTAATGAATTCTCGGAAAGCGATTGAAAACAAGATCTTATGTCATGTGTGATAGGAAAAAATACGTATCATTCCATAGTTTTAAGTCAGGCCATATTTTACTCCTGCATTTCAATGTTTGAGGATACTCGAGGAAAAATGTTAATTCCCTGGAAAGATGTCCAATCTTGATGCATTAGATGTTCTTGATTTTAGATCACACTTATTGTTCCACAGCTAAAGTCAGATAATTTTTCAATTCGCATATCGCAAGTCGAGATGGAGATGATCGAGGAAAATTGTTGATTTTCCGGAAACAACTCCGATCGTGATGCGTTACATGTTTCAGATTTTTCGTTATTCTTTGGGTCAGAAGTTATGTTTTCGTCCTCTCATCTGTTTGACTTTAATACGCCGCGAGGGTTTGAATACTTGTTGACATTACTTTCTCAAGATAACACTCTATTTCATAGGGTTTGAGTTTTTTTCTATGTGAAAGACGAGGATGAAACACCATGAAAAACTACTTTTGTCACCCATAAGCATTTGATTGGGATATTTTATTGTATATGTGCGGAAGATAATTCAGAAATGGGTTATGGAGTGTAGAAACTGGCTTACAGTTGATAGCGGGTCGTGAATTCAATTGTCGAAACCAATAGTTTCTATGTAAATCCGTCGAAACCGTTAATTTCAATGCAAATGTGTAATTTCAGGAAAAACAGTTTTTCCCTCTTAACTGACAGGAAGCTCCACTATGTTAAGGCATCCTCATTAAATTATATTTTTATACCTATTTTAATAAATTCTCGGAAACAGATTCAAAACAAGAGCTTGATATCATACGTGATCTTACTGAAACTAGTTTATTTTTGTAGTCAAGTATATCCCTCATGGTTGATTTTTGGATAGTGAAATAAAGTGGATAGTCATTTTATTCAATTTTTTGTATCATACGTTGTTTAAAATTAGGAGAAAGTCATAGGTTTCTCTCTTTTACCTCCTTCATTCCGGTTCTCTTGCGGCTTCAGTTGTTCATATCACATCCTAATGTACCTTAGCATTATGCTTATCTTCAAGTATTTACATCAAGACCTGTTTCGTTCTCATACGTTTAAATTTCAGCAATACCCGCAAAACCTATTCATATTTTTAAACGTCAAAAGACTTCTCCGGACGATGTCAAAAAATTTCAAAAGAGCGAGAATGGAAATCGGCGACTCAGCCGTTTGACACACGTGTTACCATTTCCCTTGATCTTCACTGCATCACATTTCCCAAAATAATACCTCAACAGCACACACATGGCGAAATGTAACGCATCACCTTTCGCAAACACCCCGTAATATTCGCTGCGGTTGCGAATTCGTTTGGATGCGTCTCTTCGGATCAATGCGCATCACATAAGGATTATTCATGCATGCGATATTTATTCAAGAAAGAGTGTGCATGTGTAATAACGATCGGACGCACACCTCCGCTCGTTTGTTTCAAGTCACGGATGTGCGTGGAAGAATGAGGGGGAAGAGGTGGCGCTTGGGATACGAAGGCGGGTGACGGACTGAAGTGGGTTATGAGTCAAGAATCTTCTCGTGTTTTTCAGCGGAGTGAAGAGGTTGAGTCTGGAACATGAAGGGGGAATGAGGGCTCGCGGAGTTGGAAATGGTTGAAGAGAGGAAAACCGAGGTTATAATCCGCGCAGAAGTGAAGAGAGTCAAAATATATATCGGACTCCATTCTTATAAAGGCTTTATTACGAAATGTGTCGGATGGAATGAAGTTTTCAGTCTTTTGTCCTCGGGTTTTGAGTTGAGGCGACCAAATTAATGAACCTAGCGTTGCGCAACACGTATAAGAACAATCATAGATTTAATTTAGGCAGTTTAAAATTAAGGAAATCGTTACGGAAAAAATCCAGACTAAATACTTATGAAAGCATCTTCATGAATTAAAAGAAAGGAAAACTCATGAATGCCGACGATGGGCCCATTCCAACTTCTTCATTATATTCTCATCTGGACATTACTTCTTAGCTGAGCTCATTTCGCACATTTGGGTTTTCCCCGGGAATCGAACTCGGGACCCATTTGACCCAATGGAAACGCACTATCCGCATGGCTATCCGAAGCC
This sequence comes from Pachydiplax longipennis, assembly GCA_036926295.1. Classification (NCBI taxonomy): domain Eukaryota; kingdom Metazoa; phylum Arthropoda; class Insecta; order Odonata; family Libellulidae; genus Pachydiplax; species Pachydiplax longipennis. The sequence goes on along the minus strand of JAVFKF010000009.1, from coordinate 35,095,519 downwards.
CCTCCTTTAAATGATGTCTATAATTTGAAGAAACATAGGTAAATACTCCTACAGAATCAGTCCACATAGCCCTCTCTGTAGGTCCTGGGTTCGTTTCCCGGCAGGGGTTCACGTCCGAAATTACCTCAGCTGTCGAAGCACTTAAAATTATTACCGCTACGCCCCTCTCCTTCATTCCTTCCTGAACTTCTCAAAGTTTTGGGACTCCTGGTATATATAGAAAAATGAAGTACTAAGTGTAAGTAGTGTACCTTATTCTATGAGACGGACATATAATAACGAATAATATGGAAGTCGGCTTATTACAGAGTCTGGTAACGAGCGTTTAAATGAAACGTACACAGAGAGCAGGAGAATCATTACGGGATAATGAGGTCAAGTGTAGAAGCAGCGTGAGTTGACGAAGGAACGCCAAGAAAGAAAGCCTATGTCGAAGAAAAATGAGAAAGAAAGGTCGGGATTGTGAGAATGAGAGAGAAAGAAAGCTGACAGCGTAGTGTTTGGTTGGGTTTATTCACGTTGTGTTTCGTTAAAAACAGATATTATGAAAGCAAACGTTGCGACGGTAACTTTTTTACACATCCATTGAAAACCCTTTCTTTGAATAGGTTGAGGAGTAAACGTCGGTGATAAAGAGAACTAATAATGTAGACACCCAGTAGGCTTTTGTTGGTATGAGGAGTGTATGACTGGATACCTTCACAGATTTTGGAATTTCAATTTTTTTTTTTTTATTTAAGCAAAATAACTGGCCGTGGTGACGGAGAGGTTACCTTGCTAGCGCTCCAACTCCATGGTCCCGGCTTCGAGTCCCAGCTGAATGGTTGCGTGACTTTGTCAACGTAATTAAAATGGATGTAATTGGGGTCTTCATGTTTTTACTTATGAAGCTATTGCTATTATCTAAGAACCATGTAAAGGTAGTTATTTTATTCTTATAGCCGTGTGCATTAAAATCTAAGGATAAATAACTTAAGAATATCGATAAGACTGGGACTCGAACCCAGGTCTTCTACTTAGGGGCTCCTGATAGCCAACTGAGCTTTGAGTTCGACTTCGGTGAAAGCGGTCCCGGGTTCGATTCCCGGATGTGGGATCAAGCGAAATCACCCCAGCTGTCAAAGAAATCTTGAAATTACTAATACACGATCCAGGCGTTTATCCTTGTATCTCAAAGTATGCACAACATCAATGTACACACGATTTTTTTTATTCTGATGGCTGATTTCCGAAGTGGAAAGTTTCAAAAACATTTTCGAAAGTCATCTTCCCCAAAAACCCCTAACGAAAATGCCATCTTCGAGAAAAGATTTCCCCTCTCAGGATTCTAAAACATCTCTCCCGAAGCACTCGGTTTCGGAAATTACGCGTTCGACGTATCCTTCGAAGAAATTTCCCGAGAACCGCCTTCATAAATTTCGTTTACGAAAACGCGTTTTCAAAAAGTCGTTTTTCGGTCGCATCACGAGAATGGAAAGGCTGAGAGAGAAAAGGCTGAAAGAGGGAACAGTAGCGGATTCAGAGTCGGATTTCGCAGATGGATGACGCCTTTGCCGTTCGGTTAAGACAAAGATGACTAGGACGGGATGTGGAAGAGACGCATGCATTAAAAAATAGGAGAAAGGAAAGAGCTGAATACGTTATGAGGGAAGGGAAGGATGCATGCGCGTTCGAGTTTAGATGCGTGAATTTTGTGAGGTGGCGTTCGGGAAACAAGATACTTACAGGAGGTCGTTGAAGGAGATATGGTCGAGGCGAACGGAAGAATTTGTGTGGGCGTTCAATACTCCGTCACGTACCACTGCAAGGGACGCCTTCCTTTACGCTACGCGACGGAGGCTGTTTAAATTTTTTATGGCCCATCTCTGGAATGCTGCGTCTATTTTGGTCTCTAGTTTCGCTAAACGTTCGCCCGATCGAATTACGATGAAAGTTTCTATCCGTGGATGCGAGTGTTTACTCTTGTACTCCGGGAGTGTCTTGTTATACTGAAGTTTACAACTATGAATGTTGAAGGAAAAGGGTTTGAATAACTTGGCACATGAAGTGTGCACGTAGGAGAAATTTCCGAGAAGTGAATATGAAAATTCTATGCCAAAAAGTCTTGCCTATTCTTTCGAGCGATATGGAAGAATGTTATGACTCATAGTTTATAGTATACCGGTAATTGTGATATCGGGGTTGGAGTCTCAGACCCATGTTTGTCCATGTTTCTTCTTAGAAAATTTATAATTGTTCATTTAATGTCTGGCCTCCGGCCTGCTTCCCTCATCGTTTTTCGTTAAATTTAATCACGATTAATTAAATACCCCTTCACAAAGAAGATGATCCGAGAAGTTTTTCAGTACAAAATTTAAGAAATGAAAGAAAATTTCAAAATTATAAAATATTAATTTGAAGGATGAAAATAATGAAACGGAAATTATAAGATCTGTGGTTTATGAAGACAGTGCTGCGCTCTACTGCAAGTTAAAACCTTACTCCAATTGGAGTAATCTACAAATATATGAATTTTCTAATTGACTAAAGCTTCTGTTTTTTATTTCTAAATTAAACTAAGCAGTTGTCGAGAGTTAAAATGGTAGAGATTATAGGGAAATGAATACAAGCAGGCAAAACAGGAATAATGTGTAGCCACGCGAGTAAAAATGTATAAAAGATGGGATTTATCAGGCTACGTACTGGAAATATCCCCAATTACATTAGGCCATTAAAAGAAATTGAATTCTGACTATACGGCAACTTCTCTATTCGTACAGCGGGAGAGATTTTCAAAGTATCTCGAGCTAGGTTAAGTATATAAATGCTACGCAAGACCTACTTCTTGGCGTAGCTATTTAGGAAGATGTACTTGCTTTACATTCTGAATGCACGGGAGATCGAGCGTAACGAATACAAAGACTTGGAAATTGCCCTTTCGCACACAAACGATATGCTCAAAAGTATCTCCCACATTTTATTGATTAAATTCAGATTGAGAGATGGCTGGAATTCTTGCATATTTAGTGATTTTATCGTAGACAGAAATTGTATATAGGTCTAGAAGTAAATTTGGAACATATGAGATAAAATTAATACCTTTTAATATGAAAGAATAATAAAGATTTGAATGTAATTAAATGGGATTCCCTTTTTTGTATCTTTCTCGTGGAAATATATAATTTGAATGAGTAAAATAGTAACCTTTAATTGATCCTATTCATAGTTTTAGAGAGGAATTCGAGGCATCGTTATCAGTTGTTTTCCCCTACAGCAGCGTCATCTTGGGAATTTAAACTTTAAACTAAACTCAAGTGCTTCTCTTTCTTTCCATTTATGCTATTGTTTTTCGTATCGTATTGTTTTTTTATTGAAGATACAATCGTATATACCATTCAAGAGGCATGATTTTATCCTATTCCTTCGTAGAATGAGTAATTCCACGGAGAATAACCCAACCCCAACAAAGGCAACCGTTCACATTGTGCAACTATCTAATGCAGGAAGAAGAGGTTGAATTTCTCGACCACACTGCAGGGGAATAAACAATAGAGGTCTTCTCGAAGAAAAGAATAAGCACTTTGCAGAAAACTCGGGACGCGAAGAAGGAAATCTCAAAACTCGGTCCCCGGGGGCAGATTTTAACGAGACGGGCAGAACTGCGTTTACAGTGCGTCGGTACCGAAACACACGAAATGTTCCATCGGTTTGTTTAAATATATCCGGGACGCATTCCTCGGAAGACGGCGCCTCAGACAAACATTTGCCATTCAATCAACTTTGACTGCCGATGAATTCCGATACGTTTTTTTCCTCTCCCGTTAATAATATCAACTCCCGATCCTTCCCTAGGGCTGGGTTAATTACTATAAATTCGAGAAAAAGTTCGGCGCGGAACATCTTTCGAGGGGGAGTCGAAAAAAAAAGAGATTCTAACGAGAGAGGTTGCCATGCGAAGTTTTGTTTATTTTTTTAATTGTATCTTGTGTATTCCTTTTTCTCGCGAGAGGGATGTCTGGGAGGGAGGGGAACAAAAGACTTACGGAATTCGCCGGGCTCAAAGGAAGACAATGAGGAGGAAAAGGAGAGGTCGGTGGAGGAAAAGGGAGATGAAATAGAGGGAGAAGTTAAATTGAAAAAGAAACGAAAAGATAGGAGCGGAAGAAAAATATTTCACCCGAGGTCATTCATTATCTTTTTATAAACCGTCCAATTAAGTTGGATTCATAATTTACCGGTGCATGCAGGAATGTATTTTCTTTCGTTCCGCGTTCACCCGAGTATTATTTCAAAAATAATACTTGAATAGATAAAGTGGCCAAAACACTGTATATTATATTACACTTGTAAAAGGGAGGAATAAAAATTATTATTATTTATTATAATTATTTTTGATTGTATTATAAATTTTATTGTATTGTAAAAAATTAATTTGAAATTTTTAAATATTGTGTATTGTTATTGCATTGTGTACTATTTTAAGCTTGGAGTCGAATTAATGTAGTGTATTGTAAAAAATATTATTCTTATTATTATTATTATTAACATTATTATTATTTCTAAGGAATTTGCTCGACTCACTCGTTGGCAAACTTTATTTAAATCACTTTCCGTAATTGTCATATTCCCTTGTTTATTTTATTTCAAAGATAGATTAGCGTGACCGCGCTACTTCCGTTTCCTGCAATTAATTTCGTCTCATTATGCGGCCATCTTACTTCATTCTTTTAATTGGGGCGATACGTACAGCTTAAGTTAAAATTGCTCAATTTATCTCACAGTAGGTTACGATACGGAGTTTAGCCCAAGCGCCTCTGGCGGAGAATCTGAAAAGCTCGCTCGTGTATCACCGGGCGTATAAGATGCAGGGGCAACGTATTGGTTTTGAAACCTCCGATTCTTTCAGGTTAAACAATTCTCATATTTTCAAAATCAGCGTTTCGTTCCAGCGCTTCTAAAGAGGAACGAGGCCAGATTTGCGATTTTTTTATATTTTCTTCCCGACCGGAGCATATTAGTTAAATATTCTCAAGGAAATTTCTCCACATTTTCCAAATTTCTCGACTCAAAACTCTACAGCAGTCCCTTTGCCACCTTTGAATGCAATCCCTTTCAACTCTTTTGGCCTCTGATTTACCTTTGGGACGAAAGAAGAATTTAAAATTCCACTCGAGGCGTTTCTACCGTGACATCGGCATTAACGAAATTTTTTTCGAGATTAGCCTTCTCTACTATGGCGAATGACACGCTTCTTATACCATTTAGAGCAAAAAGTGTGCCTACTCAGACTCCTGCGACAAAGAAATGAAAGAAATAAAGAATCCTAACAGATGCCACTGCTTCGGAAAAGTTTCTTTTTCCCATTCCTCCCAAAGAGTTTTACATTAGCGCCTCGTCCCTCTGTTTCCATTCCAACTCGACTTCTTTTAAAGGAAAATGTTCCATCTCTACTCTTTTTCAGTTTCGCAAGATAATACTCACAATCAGGGGCTCAATTCTTTCATAGAGTCACTTTTATCTCTACATTTAATAGGTCACTACGATCAATTTGAATAATTCAATTACTTTTGGACCAACCTTAATTGTCTTTAGAGTTAGACAATGGCTTGCCTTCTCAGATGGCTTGCCTTCTCTTGCCTTCCTTTTAATTTTAGAAAGGATCTTCTCTACGAATAATCATTTTTTATTGCTTAGTATCAGTTCAAATAGCAACTACATAGCGGTAGATTACGCCTGCTTTAATTTTACATCACATTGATATCTAAGGAAATGTGAGTATGGTTGTCAAAGCATAAAGGATTGTATTTCAAAAATTTTATCATTATGTAAGACAACACTATAATATAATGTGATGAAATGCTCTGTTTATTATATGAGAGTATTTTCGAAAATATATATTCAGGATTCCTATGAATGATGCTACAATGCAAACTTCAGATGTCATGTGACATTCTTACTTTATCATATAATCTTCAAAGGATTGGGATGTTCGTATCCAATTTTCTTTTTAATCGTATTACCTACAAAGTTGATTGCAAAGTCACTTAACAGAGCTTGGGAAACTACTTTCGATAGAAGCCATTGTAGATTAAGGTACTATGGGAAGATTTTAATTTTATATATCTGTCAATGCTGAATTCTTTATTATTTAAAATAATTATTTTTAAATTTTTAGGCAAAATTCGCCTAATTTGTGGTAATTAAATCTAGAAATTGGGTTATGATTGGAAAGAGATCCAGAATGAGTAAAGTTTTAGTAATTTTTCTTCAAAATGCTCATTTTTAACTAAAGGAAACGTCTATACACGATGAGTTAATCATCCAGAAACTAAAAGAAACAGGGCAGGATTAGGCACCATTTTCGGCAAATTATCGGCACTTCTTAACATCCAGTACCACCTTAGTATGACTTAAATCTACAAGAGATCACACTCATAAGAATTTTCTATTTGGATGCTAGAGTGAAATGAATGACATGAAAAGGTCAATTTTATTGCAATAGATTTGCGGATGGGAACTTTTCGCAAAAAAATAAGCATGTAGATTCTCACTATCGCAGGGGGAGGTTAATATAAGAAGGAATAAGGCGAGAATAAGACGCATTGTTCGGCAGGGAGAGAAGAGGATGACGGTATTTCCTGAGGGAGAGGAAGAGAGAGAGGCTTGGGAATACATGAGGAGGCGTTGAGATACACCTTGAGAAAGAAAAGAATCCTGAGAAATGGAGGGCAAACAGGAAAAGCGGAAAAGATGAGAGTCGCTGAGGAAGGAGCCCTTATTTCTCTCTTCCGCCGCTGAGGGCTCTGCCTTAGATTACCATTCTAGGTTCCAAATTGTGCGTTCTATTTCTAAACCTGTTCCCACGGGAAGGCGGGTAAATAAGGTTCAAGGAGAATTGCTCCAGAGGAATGCGTTCGGAGGAACGGAAGCATTAAATTAGTGCGCCCGAGTAAGAAATACGGGAGGAAATTCTTGACGTTTGGTATTCTATTTCGGTTGCCACGTCGTTGGAGTGATGTTTTTGCGAATCGAAAGGAACTGGTGTTTTGTTGGTTTTTTTCTTCCACCAAAACGAAATGGGAAACGATATGAAACATTCAATTGCGTATTTTACATAGTTCTACTTACGTTTCGCGAATATTGATTAGAGTTTCTGAAATTATTAGTAGAATTATTATTATTATAGTAATATAGTAATTATATAATATTATTGTAATTATTAGAAGTATAAATCAAAAAATAACTATATAATTACCGATGATTTTAATTTACTAAAAAGATTAACATATAAAACGAATAGTTTTTATCGTAGTTGTAAACAAAGTCATGCTTCAACACCAGGAATATATTTATTAAACAATAACTAAAAAAATATATTCCTGGTGTTGAAGTATAACCTGATTTACAATTATGATTCAAACTGTTCGTTTTGTATGTAAAACTTTAGTAACTTAAAATCTTCGGTAATTATACAAGGAATATATATTTTTAAATAACTATAAAATTATATTCATGGTGTTGAAGTATAAATTGATAAACGATTATGATACAAACATATTCGTTTTATATGTAAAACTTTTTAGTAAATTAAAAGCATCAGAAAACCAATCTCTTTAATGAAATAAATACCAATTGCGTCTGAAATGTATACGAATTCGGGAATGTTTAAATGAAATTAATGAATCGAAAAATTTCATATAATTTATCAACTCAGTCAATGTCAGCTATGTGAAAGATGTGTATCGGCATATCTTCGTAACGGTGCTAACTAATTGAATATCAATGAAATTCATCGATGACAGTACATAATAGATTGGAAAATCCGTCATTCATTTAACCCTGTCATTCATTACTCAAGAAATTTTTATTTCAATTTTTCAAACGTGCATATTTACCTCGCATTTTTTGTATTTAATTACCATAAACGCATCTTTTACCTGAATACCTAGTTTAATTCCTAATCTGTTTGTCGATGTACAAAATTCTGTATGAATTTGGATCCTTAGAATTTGAGATGGTATTTATGATAAATCCTTTTAATACCTCTCAATTTTATTTTATCATCGTTTAACATACCAGTTCTTTACAATGTAAAGGGGGTTATTTGATTCACTGTGAATCGGAAAGCTGGGAATTTCGAGCTAAATTGTTTCAATGACAATTTTTAATGGATACACGTTCGGAGACATTTCCGAGTATATATTTCAATATTTTCACCAACAAATGTTTCTTCCAACGAAGTTTCGAAGTCATCTTTATTGAAAATCTTATCTTTTCTTAAGCTGAGCCAAATAAAATAAGCTTTTCAAAATGGAATGTATTTCTTCGAATTCAGGACGAGTATGTCCAAGACTAAACAGTCCAATACGGAGAAATAAACGAGTTTGTATTTCGTAGGAATTAAAACCTAGCTTAGAGAATACCGCAACGTTAATTAATTTCTTCATCGTCTATTCCCTGCTCATTTCCGTCCATTTTAATTTTCATGAATGCCTTCTCCAGTCCCATTATTCTCAAGGAATTCGAAAAAATTAAATGTATCACAAAACTCTTACGGAATCATTTCCAATTACTTCTCATCTTGGTCTTAAGCGATTGTGCCCTTTCATCAATCTTCTTTTGCCTGCGAGTTTGTTTCTATATTCTTCGTCCTGCAGATATTCTTGAGTATCCATTGAAGGATGCACGAGCAAAATTTGGTATTCTCTGCTTGTTTTATGAGTCCGAGATGATTTCAATAATTAATAAACGTGGTTATAATCATAATAGGATATAATATAATAGGATTATAAGTATAACAGGATATAATAATTATTATTATTTGTTTTTTTTTCACCGGTATAAGGAGACAACGAATATATACTTTTTCACATATTGTGTTTTTCCTAAAAACAACAAGACGACCTATTTTAGCGGATGATCGCCATCATCGTCTTGCTGTTTTTAAGGAAGATGAACTTTATCTATGGAAAAAGTAAACCAATCTTATTTTTCTCTCTCCGTGATGGATTTCCACAACAGTTCGCCTGATACTGTTAAGTTTACTTTTCCACTGCTTGATAACCTAGTTTTCTTAGTTTATCTCCGCAACCAGTAAATCTATATCTTATCCCTTATCTAGTGTCATTTCACGAAGTCGCTATTGCAAATATCTATTTTTAGGATCAAGAAATATACAACATATTACAAATCTAAGGGATCGGCAGTTAGCAGTTCATTGTAATTTAATTACGTCTAAAGTCGATTAAGTTTACGAATTTTATTTATTTGTAGAATATTATAAACATTTATCTCTCTGGAATTGATCCTGACTAGTATGAAACCTTATACTGGTAATATACTCATTCATTTTAAATTTTTTACTCCAAGCATGCACGTTTCTGTCTTGTTTTCTCATTCTCAACGTAAATTACTCTATGTTCATATTCTAATTATTTATCTATTGAGAGACATATGAATATTGAGTTTCAGTAGAATTTTTCTACTGTTTTTTGCTTTAAATTTCCGAAAAGATAACCATGGAAATGATATATAAATTGCTCCAACCACTCGAATCCATATCGTAATTTTTGCCTTCTTTCAAAACAAACCTAGTATTTTCCAAAGAAAAATTACTATACTACCGGTTTCACAAGCGTGCTGCCATCTAAATCCAAGGAAGCTTATGAGAGCGATCAAAATAGTAGCATTTTCAGATTCGATTATCTTATATTATAGTCAGATTAGCATAACAGATTCTCCTTTTTGATATCATCTCACAATAAGATAATACGCACGAATTGTTTAGAATAGAATTTCAGACTGAAATTAAGCTAATAAACGTAACTAGAGTTAATCTGACTGATCTCTAGGCAGCAAAACCTTTTGGTTCGTTTGGTATTGTTTTGCCTTTTCCGATTTCGAGCTTCTTCAGGTATTTTCTTGTAAAACAGTTCTGCCTACCATAAAATTTCTTCGTAATTGAACGAATGATCACGTAACTTATATGGAGAAAGCAAAAAAGTACTGTTTGAAAAATTACACTAGAATATAGTGCTGGTTTTTACCGAATAAAGTATTCGCAGAACAGGAGTCCATATCGCGTCGTATTCTATGGTCCGAATTTGAATTGGAATGAAGGAAAATCCTGAGAATTGTCTCGACCGACGGTTACCATGTTATGAGCGCAAACAGCTCAGCGATCTTGAAATATCATCCTCCCAATTCTCACTATAGCAGTCTAAATATGGAACGTTTTCGGAGAGATAATGAATACGGGGAATGATCAAGAAAGAGATAATTATAGCCGTAACGGAAGGGGGATTCGGGGAGGTGCGGAAGGAAAGAAATTAGCCAATTAACCAATGGAAAGAATGATACGCCCGGAAAATCTCGAATTCACCGGATTTGCGTAGTTGCGCAGAGGATCTCATTAGACGTACATTCAGAAATGTTTATGCGTTTCATCAGAGGGGTCTTCTTTTTATGGCGAGGAAAATAAGGGAACTCTCTCCTTCTTTTGAGCGATTTCAATCCTATATCTTTTGCCCCCTCATCCATCCCACGTCGTTAAATTCCGTCGCGAAACGCTGCAGCCGGCGAAAATAAACCGTTTCTTCCGACTCGGCCGTGTGTTCGTGAAAAAAATCCTCGGGTTTAAGTATGCAAGTTGCTTCCATCGTTAATTTTCATCGCGGAGATAAATGCCGACGAACTTTTTTGTCGCGGATGTCTAAAAATCTCTTTCGCTTTGATTCGCACGGATATCTCTTATGAATGGCTGTTCGTCTTTGATTATTAACCAAGTGGAGGGCTTAATTGGGATTATAGACGTAGTTAGGGCAGTGAAATGTATCGAAGTGGGAATCGTTTGAACGTCATCCTATTATCGTGTTTTCATCGAGACAGTAATACCCAGCGCAAATTTTTGTCGCCAAATTCCCGAAAACGATAAACCTTTGCGTTGCTTCATCAGGAAAACGAACATTTTCGTATGCTAAACCGATTGAGTGGGAAGATAATATTTTTGGTTTTCTTTTTCTTCTCTTTTTCAAGATTTCTCGTGGGGTTCTTTACAAAATGTTTTTCTTATTTGAATGCAGCAAATTCCGAGATTTTTTTGTGTCTTAATATTTTTATATCATCAAAAGCATGAATGTAAATAACGAGTTAGGGTATCCATTGAAAATATTGCGAAATTGAAAATGGAGAAAAACTAGCGCTTATGTGATATTCTTCGAAATCATGTGGAAATTATTCTGTGATATCTTCTACCTGACGCATTTTCTCGTATTTTTAATTTATAAATTATTACGTTTTTAATATATAATACCATTACTACAATCTTATAGAAACAAACGAAAGCAACAATTCATAATGGGTTGTGTAATCTTACAAAATAAAAAGTAAGGAAACGTTTAACATAAGTAAGAGAGGAAGGAACCTTACTCTATTTTTCCTCTAACCATTTCCTGGGCTTCCAGATAGCCAAGTGGGTAGCGCGTTCGTCTTTGGTAGCGCTTTTCAAAAAAGATGAATGCATTACTACTACCATTTCTTCGAACTATTCATTTATCTTCTCTTTCCTCACGCACCTAACTGGTTTCAATTCCTTCATTTATATCCATTTTAATAACAAATCTGCCACAATACCCGAAATGCCAATTTTATTCTTAGTTATTCTTACCGGAATATAATTATTCGTAGTCTGTTTATGCCGAGTATACCATCAAATTTGAAGAAATATAATCTCACCACGGATATATTTTATGCAAAGCATTATGGCGAAATTTGAATAGAAACTGCCCACTGCATATACTACGTTAAACTCCCCATCGCAGTTAAACTGCCATGCTCACTTACGTCGCATTTTATTGCAGCCGTTAAAGTAACTGGAAATACTGGGGCGCATGTAGGTTAACACAATTAACGGCACTGTCGTCTTCCAATTACCGCGTCTTATTTCATTTAAGGTCACCACTGCAAGGAATCTCTCTCAAGCGCCGTAGAGACGCGATTCTGGAAGAACTAATCCCAGGAAACAGTTGACGAATGGTGTGACATTTCGGGCTTTGTTTTTTTTATCTCCCCGCTTAAAAAAAAAGTGGGAGGGATGAGGATGAATTGGGAAGAGGAACCTTAAGGTTGGTTCGAGAGGGACGATTCCATTGGAGCAAGAGGGGAGTCGGGTTGTGGGAGGAGCGAGGCAAGATACGAGGAATGTAAAATAGGGATTGGAGACAATAGCAAAGGAAGGCGTGTCCTTCCCGTCTCCGTGTAGCTGGATTTTTTTATGCGCTCGCTTCTTCCACGGTTTCTGCCTCCGTCTACTGATGTATTCTCTAGCGTCTGAGGATGGTTAATGCTGCCCAAAGTTGACTGTACGCTGGGTTTGAACCCGAAATTTCAATTTTACTCCATCTTCGAGAATTAGGGGTTTCTTTCGAGCTTCAAGATGTTTAATTTATTTCTTGAAAGATGAAGTAAAAAACGGATGCTTTATCTCAAACATCTTATAAATTCATTAGTTATGCGTGATTTACGTAGTGTCAGCTTCTATAGGAAGCTTAAATTTATATTTAAACACTAATTTGGATCAGATATTAAAGATAATCAATGGGTTTATTTTGAGCTTCAAGGTGTTCAATTTATTTCTTGAAAGATGAAGAAACGGATGCTTTATCTAAAACATCTTATAAGTTTATTAATTATGCGTGATTTACATAGTGTCAGCTTCCATTGATATTTAAAGGTGAATTTGGATCAGATATTAAAGAAAATTATGAGTAGAAACGATTTTTATACGGTTATTGCTGAAAACAGAAAGCTAGTTCTGGGGTTGTAAAAAATATTGCGATCTGCTCTACAATGAAATTCCGAAAGTTGCTGCGAATAAATATCTTCATAGATAGAGAATTAATCCTTAAAATGCAGTTTTTTAACGAATATGTTAACAATATACGCATTATGCCTTGCTAATTAATATGATATTTGCACTATTCTAGCTAAATTAAAGACTTACACTATCTAAAATGGCTAACAACATTTAAATCGGTAAAATTTTATATCAGTGGGACTCGAACCCAGGTCTCGAATCCTAGTCGTTTCGATATTTTTTACTTCTTCTTATCATTGGGATCATTACTTAAGGTATTTTTACATCTCTATGTCCTAAGTATAATTAATACCTTTCCCTCATCCTCGTTGTTTTAGATACATTGAATATTCTGTTCATTTAATTTCAAGCGTAAGATGCTTCACGGATATTTTCATATTCGGCTTAATTTTAGATATCCTATGGAAAATGTAAAACAAAGAGGAAAAGGATGGTTGTTTGTAGCTTATAAATTTAAATAAATTTTCCTCTGAACAGAAATAAACGTGACATCAGAAAAACGGTAAGACATATTTTGGATACGCTGATAAATATTCTGGAATATTAAGGACTCATTGACGCATATAAAAAATTATCAAATTTCTCTTCTCAAGATCACACTGCGTCTCGAGAAAAATCTCCTTCCTCAGGAGACGTTATATCTTTTTGTTTCATCATGAATTTAGCTCAGCCTCTCCACGCTTTGTCACCACTTAACCCTCTTTTCATTGGATCACTATCCCTCATGACGGAAGCCGCTTAAATGAGTGACGGGTCGCTTCGCCTTAAACAGTTTGCGTTAAGATCGATTCGGAGCGAAATTTCCATGGCGTGCTCACACTGCGTGAACCATCGACCACTTGAAAAAAGGATTTTCCTCGGTCTGGCGATCATTCCTATTACTTTGAAAATTCCCGAAGGATCCAGTTTTACTCTTCGTGTTACCTTCATATCGTAGAGCACGAATCCTCGAACTTTTTGTAGAACTATCTGGATGTGTCTAAACTTCATCGAATAAATTCTTCCAAGATTTTTCACATGGTGCTTAGAAAATTCAACGAAATTGGAATAGAACGAAATATACGAAGTTTTTTGAGTAATATGACAGGAAAATTGTCGCATAATTGTGAGCTTTACGTGGATTGTTTCTGCATTTCTACCCGATTAGGCCTGCTGTACCAATTGCCTTATGTCCTTATATCCTAAGAACAACGGTTGTCATTGTATTCCTAAAGCTGCTTTCTGCAGATTCTGAAGTTATCTTATTTTCGATATCAATATTTTACACTTTTTATCTAATTTTAAAATTTTACTTTTTGGTAATAGAGTTATGTATGTTCAAAAATCTTATGTTCAAACTGTCCTCCATATGAATACCTAATAATATGCGAAAAAGATGAAATCAGGCTTAAAGATTTCAAATGTTCTCAGAAAAGGTAAGCTTAAGATTATTACGTTGGAATCATATTTTCTGCGTATTTTTAACATCCAAAACGTATTGCATTTTAAGTATGTTACTGAAGAACGCAAATGTTACGCATCCCTGTGATAAAGGTCAAGAATGAATGAGTTGGTTTTAGTTAAAGTAAGAAAGTCTTTCCTCTCATTTATACTAATATTATTCTCTTTTAACGAGGAAATGTGCTTATAGAAATCCTCGAAAATATTTGCAAGATACAGAGCGCCGATTGATTTTCTGTCAAGATTTTAAGTACGCTGTTATTAATTGTAGTAATTACTCGCATGATAAAGAAGTTTATGTGTTTATATTATGTGTTATCTTCGGGTGAGGAAAAGGACCATAACCCAAAGCAGTGACAGCATACTGTAACTTCGCTATGAGATATTCGTATGGAGAAACAGTCTAATTCTATGATAACTGCAACCAAAACAATAGTTAAAGATAAAAAATAATGCGCAATATCTAACTCTTTATCGCACCTTTCTTAGAACTTTTTTTTATATTATACAATATAGGTCATATAGGAAAACGTGACCCAATTAGACAATTCCTTGGATACTTTTCAAACAATGATAGACATTTCACAAAATCCCTGGTTAATATCAATTACAGTGGATAACATAATCAAATTTTAGTATCTGATGATACAGTATAATTTTCATTATAGCATGGATTTATCCCTACGGCTATAAGGATATTTATCGAGCGATATTGCGCGTGCAAAGAGTTCATTAAAAACGAATGGATAAATGATCAAATTTCATTTTCAGATAGTAGTAAAATTTTCATTCTAGCGTGGATTTAGCACTATGGATGTAAGTATCATTATCGAGTCATACCTGCGAATTTTTCATGAAAAAACGAACGTCTTTCATTACTTTTTTTGGACGCACGTTACGTTTCGCGCGCTTTAATCGCAACCCGAAAAGAAACTGGGAATTATGCAAGGAATAAGCATCCCCACGCTGCACTCATTTAATTCTCCCAACATCTTTATTAAAAACGCGTTACAGTATCGCTCCCCGCATCTCACGAAAATCCGCGGCATCTCCTCAAATTAAGCGTCGCCAATCGAGTATTTTTAACGAGGTCGGAGGTCACCGGTTCACGCGCGCTCATTCGCACGGAATTGATGTCTCCACGTAGTCGAAAAAAGAAATAAAAGGACACGGACTCCCCCTGCGGAACACACACACCTTTTTCACTTCCATACCGCACTCCGGAGCGAAATGAACCGTGGCGAATTAAATAGGCAGCTCGGGTTGGAAATTATTAAGAAAAATGAATTTTTTGGCGTCCTCAAAGTTTTTGGTATTCCACAGAGGCCTCGATAAAAATAACGAGCGAGGGCATGGAAAAGTTGGAAGGGGAGTCAAAGTAGGGTTAAGATAGGGGAATTCCAAGGGGAGGTTTGGCAAGGGCAGGGGTTTGAGGCCCTTCGCCATGTGGGGAAAGAGTGGTTCGTGCACAAGTGCATGCTGGGATATCCCCCAGACGACTGCCCTGTTGCCAGATCGCCACTCTTACGTGTCCTCAGTATCGCCTCTTCTGCTCCAACCACATAACACTCTCATCCCACAAGTTTCCCTCCATGTTTGTCTTTGCATCTTCTTCTCTTCGACTTCCACCCCTACGCCATCTACTTTACATCCATTTCTTTCACGTCCAATGAGTATTTTTCCGCAAGGTTGTTCGTCTCCCCGGGAAGGTAGGTTCTCAAGTCCGGCCTTTCAGGGGGATTTAATGGTCGGATTGGATTCTGGACGCGTTATTCTGTTTAGCTGTTCTGGAATATTGGGATGGGACGTGCTATTTTGAGGGTGCCCTAAATGAATGAATTCGGGAAAGCTGATGCCCAAAAGTTTTAGGATTCTTTGCTTAGGATTATACACAGGTGATTATGATCATTCATAATTAGCGTTTCAATTCTGACCTACTCCGTTGTTAGTGTGCTTGTAATCGATAAGACCGCTAATTAAAATACAACTATACCGAAATTGGAATAAAATGAACCTTGTAGAATCATCATGTGTGAAATCCATAAATTCATTCTTCTATTTCCAAATTTTGAGTGATCATTTTCGCCGGGATAACTAGCAGTGGTACCACCTATATCTGAAAATGAGTGATCAAAGATCCAAAAGAATAAAAAGGACGTATTTCAAAATTGAGCAGCAGATTATAATCAGCTAGTTTGAAATGTATCCTTTCTGATGAATTTCCTCCTGAAGTTGAGCTGAAATGAATGTATAGCTCTTGAGTACTGATAGAAATGTTATTATTCGAGGATGAAATTTTTTTAAAATCTGTAATAATGTTCATTTTTGACCGATGTCCGCAGTCACAATATATAAAAATGCTATAGCATAACGTTAAAGAAGATATAAGAATAGATTTTAACATGATTGATTAATGGTTTTTGTATTACATAAATGAATATAAGTTATATTTGAATATAAGTTATATATGAATATAAGTTATATATGAAAATAAGTGATATATAAAGGTAAATTATATAAATATAATTTTATGTATTACGTAAAAATCTCCCCATCATCGGTAATAAAAGACGATTAGGATTATTTTAGATCATGGCAAGCTTTTTGCATTCGATTTGTTCTCCTTAATTCGTTAATAATAAATATTTATTTTTGTTTAAAGTCTTTCGTACAAAAATATGAATTATACCAAAACATACTTACAATAATGCTTCTTCAGGGTAACTCTTAGTTCTTCTTGAAATTATTGCTCCCCTTTTTCTAAGATGTAACCTTTGTCGAAGACTGTCGAATTAATTCTTCAACTGATAAAAATGTGCATGAACATCTTGTTTTTTTTTGCGAAAGTATTTCGGGATGTGGAATTTTCTCCGGATGGTTTTCTGTTTCTTTTAATGAATGTCATATACTCTTGAGCACCCTCAAAGATACCAACGATACATTCATAAAACAGGGATGCTTAAAGATGGCATTCTATGTCCTCTTATCTCTCTTTAGCTATTCTAATCTTCCGTTCCATTGGTGAATTATGTATTCATCAATTTTTCCCTCTCCTGCGCCATCAAGGAGATTTTCTCTCCAGACCCTACTTCCTTTTCCACTTCTCGCCCTTTATTTAATAAAGATCTCTCCATTTACTATCATTCACTTCCCTCCCTCTACCACCTTCTTTTTAACAAGACGCTGTTTTTCTCTTCAATATTCAGTGATTTGAGAGAAGCTTTCCGTGAGATACAAGTCGGAATGAGAAAACGTGTCTTTTGGCGGAATCCCTTAGATTCTGCTTTTAGGGGAAATCGTTTATTAAGTGGATATAGTCTTGTTGTTGGAGATCTAATGTTCTAGTTAATTTAAGTAACGATTAGGTTCAATTGAAAATTAAGATTTTTACATTGTATTATTTGTCTAATACTTGATTACCTAATAAAGGAAGAAATAAAAAGGAATGACTACTTTTCAAGAGGAAACTAATACCTCATTTATTAAGATTATTAATTTAAAATTAAGATTTTTACATCGTAATATTTGCCTTATAGCTTATGGGTAATAAAGTATTAATGAAGTAACTTTTAATACTTCATTAACACTTTATTATTATTAATATTTACTAATAAAGGGAAAATTCCTTTCAAGAGGAAACTAATACCACATTTATTTATTACATATAACTCCGCAAAATACCACAGAACTACAAATTATCAAGAGATGATTATGACACTTAAGCGTTAAAACACATTGTGTTCGTAGGTCTTTGGTATTTTGCGGAGTTATTTATAATAAATAAGGAACTAGTTTCCCCGTGAAAAGTCATTCCTTTCTTTTTTTCTTCGTCACGGAATACCACGAAATTACTCCTTTATTATTACCGCAAATTTTTCAGATGATACATAGGTTGATATAGGACCTTTTATCAATGAAGTAAATTATTATTTAAAAAGGTCTCTAGGAAATTTTTATAATGGTTGTGATAAATTTGAAGTCTCTTTATATCAGAACTTCTTCCAACCAAGCGTTGACGATTCATTTAGAATTACCTTGCGATTTTGTTTTTGTATGTAGCTTTACCTCCTATCTGAGTATGTTCCTTTATGCCGTTATCTTATGTTCGGTTTTTATATTAATGTAAACGTTGAGATGTAAGCATTTTCAATCTAAGAGTACTTTCTCGTATTTAAAATAACGAAAAGGACTATTAAAATTAAATTTCTTTCCCATGAAGAAAGTCCGGAAAATTTTTGTACCCTCTTAATTTTTCTTTCTTCGCCTATTTAAACAAGGAGTTTAAATGATGAAAATACTCTAACCGGGTTACCGAAATGTTTTCGTAGATTTCCATTTTCTCCTTTCTCTCAATCTTTCTTCCCCCTTACGAAAACATCTCCCCGAAAACTTTCTCCTCCACTCGTGCCCCTTCGCATCTCCATCTTCTTCCCACATCTCGACAAGTCCGACTCCGGAAAGAGAATTTGGAAGAAACCACTTCTTTTGAGACACAAGGAGCGGCCGAACGCCTGCATAAAATCACCAGAAAGTGGAGAGAGGGCGACCGATAAAAAGAAGCACTTTAGGCGGACTTCGATAGTTTATTTACGGGTTGAGAGTTTGATTTTTCGTGTATTTTTCATATCTCTGGGAATACGGGAATAAGTTTTCTCCGGGCGGATTTATCATTTTCCCTCTATCGGATTCGCCCCGTGGCTCTCAGCGTGAACAAGATGGAAACTTCTTTCCCGTTTTCATGTTTGTCTTTTTTTGTTTACATGGCAAATACCTCTTCCCTCGGTTCTGACGTTTTCGATGTCAATTATGGACGAGTTTTGCCGGGAAAACGGGGGTAATGTGGCGTGTATTATAGGTTGTGATGTAGTGAAGTTATGAAATAATAAATTATTTTCAATTTCAATTTATTTCAATTGTGTCATATACAGAAATACCATTCACAAAAATATTATAAGGAAGTTTACTCATTCTGTTTCTTTATGTATGGTATTGGAGATTTTAGGATGCATACCAGGACGATTTGTGCTAGGAAAATGGGAAAAAGTTACAATTGTTATATATTAAAAAATGGTTAAATTAGAGAATTTTAAGTTATAAAATGTGTTTTGGTTTTTTGAAGTAATGCGTTGGAAGAGATTTTGGAGTTCCTACCAGTCCTTTTGTTAGTGAAAATAGAATATTTATGAGAAAATGATGTTCGACTTCTTATCATAAGAGCATACATATTCTATAAAATTCCGTGTAAAATACAATTCTTTCAAAACTTCCTTTACGAATATTGATGTTGCCAAAACTTAAGTATTAAATTCATCCCTATTAAATTTTCAGTGGGGCGATATTTCTTACGATCATAAAAATTTTATCGTGAAATGTCACTCAATTAGTTTTGATTCCCATTCCCATCCATTCTCAAGGAAATTATAGTATATAATAATAAAACGAATTTTTTATGGCTAGATTAAGACCCATAAGTCTCTTTTTACATTCAACCCTTCGACATATAAATTGATAAGAAAGAGAGAACTTGAAAAAATGCATAGAAGAAAACTACTTTGTGGGCTCAGAAACCGAACATTGCACTTAGTATCTTTTTTGACACCTCTTAAAATAAGGAGTACAAAAAATCTGAAGAAAACATTCCGGGAAATGCTGACCTTGTAGTACCTCTGCTAACATATTAGATTTTTGCTTTTTGTAATTATGACAATCGCAGTTCTCACTTATCCACCACATCTTGTTTCAAATATAGCTCATTTAAAGATCGCATGTATTTGATTCTATAATGACCATGAAACCTCAATAACCATATCTCATATAGTACGTCGAAGAAGTCCTATCCGTTGGCCTCTTTCGTGCGATCGAACGAAAAGGACATCCGTCGTAATATTTGGAGACATTCCCTTCCGAAATTCAGGACGTAAATATCCCCTCTCTTGCTAAAAACGGAAAGGGAATCTCAGCGTCGATTGGGCGACGGTTTTCATTTCGGTTTAGCCGACCGCAACTTCATCTACACACTGAATCCCTCGTGAAATGCATGCCTTCCGTATCTCAAAACTTCCTTTTCACCCCTTAACGCCCTGGAATAAGCGCCCATCATCCTTTGTGCCAGAGGTTTATGCACCCTCTCAAAGGCGTTCTATCCAATGCCGGATGTTCCACTTCGTCAAATCACCTTTTCATCGGCTCTATTCCACTCGAAATCAACGACTCCAGATCGGAAAAGTGCAGTTCCATAAGATGTGCATTGGGCCTCATCCACGCTTCCTGTATATCCCTACTTTATGTTGGAAAGTTCCTTCCCTTATAAATCTTCAATCAATGAGAACCATCCTTAGGAACGTGGGAGCATCTTGTCTTACCGCAATTTATCTTGCCTCTACAGGGAAACATTTATGAGTTGTGGTAGAATCATACGCATCCCAGTCTATATTTTTCTGACGTCTCCTATATTCCTTGATTTTTGCACTAAAGTTCTTAAGTTATACACTTCAGTGTTAAATCTGCTTAGCTAATTGTTTAATGTAGCTGAAAGGGTAAAATTGGTTCTTTTACGTTGCAAACAATTAGAAAATTTTCATACACAATTGGATGGATTGATGCAAGAAACTCTTTAAAAATATCCAACGATTAGGATTACCGACGAATTTGTAGGATGAGCAAACTTACAACATATTTCTTAATGCTAAGAGTGAATGATTCATGCGTGAACTTTCAGGAAAATCGTTTCCTTGAAAAACAAATGGTGCGAAAACATTGTTATTATTGTAATATAATTATTGTCGTATAACTATTGTCGTATAATTATTAAATTACTTTCGAATTTTCGTGATAAAAACATTATCTCAATTTTATTATTGACATATAAAGCGAATATATGTACATTTCGGAAATATTTCATCAGTCTTAAAAGATTTAGATTCTAATTAAGAGAATTCAAATATTTTGTGATATTTTTTCATGCATACTGTAGACGTTTTTGGATCGGAATTCAGAATCCTTTTGGAAGGTGTTTTGAAAAAATGATTCCCGAAAAGCGTTCGAGAATTCAAAAATCGGTACAGCTGTTTACTCGCTACCCCAATCACAACCATCGATGATTCAGCAATCGTAAGAAGAAGAAGAAGTAAAACTTGTATTCGTGAGGGAAGATTCCCCACAGAAGATTTCAAAATGTTAGCTTTGTATGACTCATTTTTCCCTCAATCCTATTCCTCCTGCAAATTTCATCCGGCGTAATGCAAGGATCTCCGGCGTATCTCCCCCATTCTTAGGATACCCTTTTCGGGCACATATTTTTCCCTTTACTCCTGGGAATCCCTTACCCTCGCATCCGAACACCACTCCTTTGGAAAATTTCTCAAACCCTTAAATTACCGTTACTCTTGCAGATATTTTTCCCCAGCTGAATTCCCTATCCGCTGCTTTACATCCTTAGCATCCGCTTACCCCTCGACGTAATCTACCTTTTCTATCTCTTCCTCCTTTTGGAAACTTCACGCATTCTACCCCGACATTCTCGTTCCTCCTTATATCAATATGTCCCTGCACCGATTTCCCAGGTCCATTTCAAGTTATCTTTCCATTCAAATATACAGTAAAACCTGTTTATGATCCTTCTCCTTGAGACACTACCTCGAATAACAGGCGGTATTTTTTTACAATTCCCTTTTACAATTCTCTTTTTTACAAGAAACACATTAACAAGGAATGGGTAAAGGGTGATTTTGCAAGTTAGGGCGTGCACCCAGGAAAAATCCCAAGGAAGAATAGACTTGATGAAAGTCCGACGAGATAGCTCAACGGATAGAGCACCCGACCGGCAACCGGGAGACCCGGTTCGATTCCCGGACCCGTTGGACATCCCGGAAGTCTATTCTTCCTTGGGAAGAAACACATTGTAAAATACCGCTTAAGACGCTCTGCTACCCGCTTAAAACGCGGAGTTTCCCCGTCTCTGGATATACTGCAACCCGCTTTTTGTCAACGTCCTCTCTTACTTAACAAACGACCCAAATTCAGGTGTTACTTTGTGGTATTCATGAATATAAAACTGCTCCATTGTAAACTTTAACTACACTACAAATTTACATAAAAACACTACAGGGTTTTGCAGCGATGCTACATCATCAGGCGAGGAAACTAGTCAACAGGAAGCTATAGTGAAGCAGTTTTGTCCTCTCTTCTTTTGCGCTTCGCCTTTACTCTAATGTGGTTCCTTGTGAATTTTCTCTTTGAAATGGCTGATTTTCTGAGAATCAAATGAAGATATCCTGAAGCAATACAATTTCCATCCTACTGTTGAAGCTAATACAAACTCCGAGATAATGATATCTTTATCACTTTTGTCTTACGATCAAAGCAGAACGTTTGATTAAAAATTCGCTCAGCGGTGTTTCCTTTTGTGGCAATCTTAAGTTGTAAAACATACCTAATAAACCGAAAAGGGAGTGCAGTGTTTTGTGGGCTATTGAGCGTAACAATTACTTTTCTATCTCCTCAATTGTTGGATTGGTGAACAGCATCATTCATCTTCTTGTTTTGGGAGATAGTCTTTCTGGTGCCAAATCCATACTTCTCTGTATGTTTTTTCATCTTTTCCATGTCTGTCAAAAATTCTTTTCTTGGCCTTTCTCTTTTCATTTTGGCCTCCCTTCGATCTGATTCGTGGACCAGTCTGAATGTCTTAACAGGTGTCCCATCAGCTTATCTCTTCCTCTCTCTGTCAATTAATATTTTTCCTTCACTCTTTCCACAACTTGTTCATTGGTTACTTTGCTGGTAAATCGTATTTTGAGCTATCTGCGCCAGCACCAAATTTCGAATGCCTGTCTTTTCATTTTATCTCAATCTAATTGAGTCAAGCTTTTGGATCCCTACAGACCTACACTCCACACACAGGTTTTTGACTATTGCGTATAACGATAATTACAAAAACTGATGGCTTCTGGATAGCCATGTAGGTCCAAATGTTAGAATTAAAGTGGTAATATGGACGATGTAACCTCAACAGTAGTCTGATAGTACAGTTCCCCACATAAAAATCGAACGGTGTAGTCCGTGGTGCATAAGATTGAGGGGTTTAAAATTTCAGGACTTACCCCTCTACCCGTCCTTCTATTGCCTCATCTAAACTGGAATATAGTAGTAGAAATAGTTTGACCATTTTGACCAGTATCAAAAGAAAGATAGAACTACCTAGACACAATTACGCCAAGTAATAGGACGTTTTGAATTAAACCGATTGGTATTTTGTTGCGCTCGGATAGCCATGTGGGCAGCATGTTCGACCTAAGCGAAAGTTGTCCCGGCTTCGATTCCCGGTGGGAGCCCACGTGCGAAATTACCTCAACTGTCGAAACACTTCTAACAATACTACTACAAAAAGAGATAAATACAGTTACAAAGAAAATCTATAGGTAAGAGAAGAGATCAATATATTACGTAACAAGGTAATAATAATTTTCTGCGTAGTTCATTCGCTATCTCGCCATCCTTGCCCTCTAATCCCCTATTTTCTTCCCTACGACCACGCCCCCCTCTCCTCCCCCCAATTTTCTTTCCCTTAAGCCTTTCGAAGCTATCGATGCGAAAAGTGCGGAAGCGATCCCGAGGCATTCCCCTTGAGGCTCGGCCGACCGCATCACACACAAAACCATTCCCTCTTTTAAAACTCTGGCACACCACCAGGCGTCTCCCTCTGCAGTCCATCCTCGCCTGCATTACACCTCTCCATCTCACCTTAACCAACTCCTCCTCCACGTATTCTACTCCCTCCAACTCTGCTCCCAAAATTCAGTTCTACAGAATGCAGTTTTTGGAGTGTACAGAGGGCCAGCGAATTGGTATACGTTCGGTCATTTTTATTTTTTTTCAAATTTCCGGCGATATTTGATTAAAACTCTATCTTGGACCTGGCCGAACCGGATACATATATGTTTGAAGCGAATTTTTATAAAAATTTTCTATTACATAACTAATGAAGAGTGTAAAACAAGTCACGTAAATCTGTCTGCTGAGCCTGTTGCTCGTTAGATAAATAAGGAATTCAATTACTACTTCAGAGATTTAAATATACCTTATAATATTTTTCGGACAGAAAATGTGAAAAGAGAATTACGAAATTTCTGAAACTTGAGAAAAACTATCACTTAGACCTGATCGGATCGGATACGAATATGTTGATAATTTCCTTCGCTTCTCGCATAAGTAATGGATATTTATTCATATATTTTTTATAACTGTTTTTGCGTATTTTCGCCCCCTTTTTGTGTGCGCGTTTTCCCGTTGGGTCGATCTCCGTAAACCTTGTGTTGAGGTATTTTCCCCCACAATCCAATTAAGGGTTGAAAACACTCCGTTAGTCGTTTGTCGGGTCAGCGACTTCTAGGTACCGAAGGAGCCAGGGAAGACCGGGATTAGGAGTCGGTAATCCTGGCCTTCCCCGAAAGTAAAAATAACTCACAAAACATGTTCAAATTGGTACCGGCAAATTATGCAAAAATAACTAAACTGTATATAGATATTTTAATCCAATGAAGGAAACTATTTCATGGTGTTGAATTGATCAGTACCTTCACAGTAATCCGAAAGAAAATATCTTCAAAGAAAACTTAAACTTATAATTTAGACCCTGTAGCGATTATGACTCAGATTTTAAAAATTCAGAGAATTATCTTTAGAAAAGGGTACTATTTTCGGAATACAAATTTTCGCTATTATTTGAAAATAATAATTGCATCATAACATATATTTATTTTCTTTATTTCTTACTAAATATTCCAAACCATAAAATACAAATAGTTACTGTTAATGTGTTGCATTAAATTATCTGTATTATACATAGCATATTTCACACCGACGCGTATAGGATTTAAAATGTTTCGGTTGAATTGATTACAATTAAGTGCAAAATGTTGATGCAAAGTTCGAATTGCAGTAGCATCAGATCATCCTCGACTAACGAATAGTTATGCTAAGACTCTTCCGCTTAATTCTCCGTCCTTTCCTATTAAAGTCTCTTTAACGCCACTGCCCTGATACCTTCCCTTTATCTAAAAATCTCCTCTCTTAGGTAGTGATCTCCTTTTTCTAATAATTTCCTTCCGCTGGCTGCGTATCCGCTAATTCTCACCTTCAGGCCGCAGATTACTCTAACCATGTGAAAAATGATTCCGAGCTACTCTATAAAAATTAAATATTGAACAGGAAAATTTTAACAGAAATTAATCTCGGTACACTTGATTTAACGATGTTAGGATGTCATGAAAATTTTATGCGCCAACTAACGAATTTTTATAAAATATTCATTTACATTACTAATGAAGAGTATAAAACGAATGAGGTAGATCAACCTGCTGAGCTTGTTGCTTGCTTGAAAACAAGGAAATCAAGTACTCCTTTTTCAGAGATTTAAGTACACTTTCTAATAATTTCTCGGACAGAAAAATGTGGAAATAAGGACAGAAATTAGCTCAGATTCCCCCACTCTCCCCCTTTTTTGTCAAATCTACTTCTTCTTATTATTTTCGACTTCTTTCTTTACCTCTATCGCTATGAAATCATCTCCGATACGAGTTATCGAATTTTCTGTTTGAATTCGACATCCCTTTACCTGTTTGCTAAAGATGTTTAACGTGAATAATCCTATAAAAAAAATTCACTTACACGAAAAATGCCTTCTTTTAAAAATATAAAGATTACGTTATGAAAGATTCCATGCATGTGAATTTAGTACGTAAGATTCAATGCATAGACAATATAGCTAGATTTTCAAACGTGATTCATGTCTCTCTTTAGTTTTAATCAAAATATTTACTCTTTAGTTGGGTTTAATCTAAGATAAATTTCCTTATTAGAATACGTACGTAGAGTACCTATTTTTCTATTCTGTATAACGCGAAAACCTTCAGCTAATTTTTTGAGCTTTTAGCTGGTAGAATCAAAACTTGATATTCTTCGTATTTTCATATATATTATTTCTTTCTTCCCTCGGATCTAATTTTTACTCTGAAAGAATTCTGAAGTAGGTTCATCTCTGAAATACAAGAGTGATGTTGGTACCTTACATATATTAGAATGTAAGTATCTCTTAAAGTAGTCATACAAGCATAGTGCCTCATTGGTCCCCAGTGATTTCTGAAATCCGACTTTCTTCACATGTTTGGAAGTAATTTATTTATTCTCATGGATTTCGTGCTTTCTCTATTCTAGCACTGTTCTTATAAGGTCTTTATTTTAGGCGAGATTGAGACTGAATAGTCTCTTCTTCCATCTAACCTTTCGTCAAAAATAATACACACATAAAAAGTTCTGTGTACGTGAATAGAGAAATAGAGAGGAAAAATTTAGGAGTGGATTTAAAAAAACCTAAGGTGATATCTTAGGAAAAAAAATCCACTGCAGGAAAACACCCGCAAAGAAGGGGGGGTGTGAAAAACCTGCGCAAACCTACTGATAGTACAAGCTAAAAGATATGAAAGAAAACTGTGTATGAATAGAAAATTACAAAAACAATAATAAAATAAAATCAGAAAAAGAAAAAAATTGCAGTAGTAAACAAAGTAAATGAAAAGATATGATAAAAACGTATTCCTTAGTACCACTTTCGTATGCCCGTTTCCCTTTTTATAAATATAAATAACCCAACCGACCGATTCGCGAGGCAAAAGAGTGTTTTTCCAACCTCCGATTCGCCGCCTTGTCTCACGGATTTATTTTCCCAGTGGTTTCCTTCGCCAGCCAACCGTTCGATCCTCACTAGTTTTCCGTGGCCGCCCCGAAGATCACACTTCTCCCTTTTTTTCTCCCGCGAGAATATCCTTCGCATCCCTTCTCTTTCCCTGCACCTTCCTTTCATTTTCCATTCCTAGGTTTCGCCCGTTTCTTTCTCAAATTACCGTTTTCTCGTTTTTCCATTTCAGTTTACCCTCTCTTATCCTTTTCAGATTTTCTTAACTGGGATTCTTCCTGTTATTTCCTTCTCCATCGATTCCCAAATTTCCCGCCTGTTTCCAAATCCTTTTTGGAATGTCTCCGATCCCCTATTAAATGTTACAGAATTCAGTACATTTTTATGTATTTATTTATCCGAAGATTCACATACAGCGGTGCCGTCTGTTTAAATTGAATGCCAAAAAGCTATATTAAACTAAATATACACAACAACATGAAATAAGATAATCAAATCAAAACATCTCTCCCTTTATGTTGGATGTTTTTATGAAAATATAGCTCGGTGATATTTTTTTATTCCAAATGGTACTAATTTATGTTCAGAGAAAGGAAGTGGATAGGTTGACTTAAGAAAGAAAACTTGAGAATATTGAAGTCAAAAAGACTCCAAATTCGTCAAGATTTCGTTTAACTTTGCACAGAAATTTTTATTTAGTTTATCTTTAAAGGTTATTGTCCTATGGAAGTTCCAAAAGTCGCTCACTTGTGTGATTATGTTCCCATCATTACAGAAAGATTTGTATATTTGGGAAGTTGAGTTTAATATGTAGGTTTAAACCTGGATAAGGTTAATTTATAGATTACCAAATTTAAATGTCTTATTTCTCTATATTAATCGCTTCATTTTCTTCTTTTCAGGTGAGTGCTCGCGTGGCCACAGCTTCCGTCCCAAACTCGACGAAATCTATCTCACCCCCATGCGGAGAAAGCTCGGAACTAGTGAGTACCATTCCTTTCCAAATGACAGAGCATTTTATCCTTAATTCACCTTTACAGAAGTTCTTGCAAATTATTATTTTATATACCTCTAAAGGAGAGGGTAAGAAATTGTGTATGGGAAGTTTTATGGATCTTTTTATCTTAGGAATATTGGGAAGCCAATAAAATACCGATGTAAGTTTCGGGTGTCGCTGTATTATGAGCACTTTCTGCCTAACCATTCCCCAGTGCATTGATTTCACTACCAAAGATGTGCGCTGCAACTAATGGGAAACAGCTAGCAAAATGCGCGTAAAATAGAAAGATACAATAGGTAACCGCTGCGAAAACCTGAATTCTTCTGCCAACAACATAATTCCAAGAGAGTTGACTTTCTTAGATTATCTCGCATGAAACGATGACATTGATAGAATACCTAAGGATTAAATTTTTATACAATTAATCTTTCTAGTCTATCTGCGGATCAATCTTCAGTTATTCAGTCAGCAGATTTAATTTTTTTTAGAAATACAAAAAACATCAACTTAACCATAATATCAGCTCGCAATACCTCTTCAAACTCCTATCTTGTTTTATAACTTAAAATAAACGAGGTAAAGAACATTGGAAAGCTAGAGATAAAAATAATTCCAGTGGTGGATACCGAAAATTTCTTCTATTGTGTTTAAATAAAATAATTAGGTGAATTATTTGCAGCTTTCCATTTTTCTTGAGTAGAGAAAGGAAAAGAAGATTGTCGTTTTTAACCATGCCACCATTGCTGCTGATTTCTAGTAAACGACGATCTGTATGACATAATCGTACAAATCTAACGCATCTTGATAACGAAATCTTGTGACTGTGGTCATTGCAACTTCTTAACACAGGTGCTAACCACATCAAATTTGCCTTTAATATTTGTAGGACGGCAATGAGTGCCCCCCTTATGAATTAAAGAACTACTTTTTCATTGTATTTCCGTGTTTCCACAGCTGCAAAGGTGCGTAGGAAGAACGAATTCGAAGTATGAATGTGAATAAACACAAGAAAAAGCGTCACAATTCAAGACAATTTAAAAAACACATGTTGCAGGTGGCGTTGCGGTACAGTGTTCTTTTACCAGATCCCGAGTTCACAGGATATTGAGCAATACATCACTCAAGTATTATAACTTTTTGCGAAGTTAACCATCAATCTTAAGTATATGGAAGGATAGAGCAAATGAACTTGCTTATATATACTTGTATATATTGCCACGAAAAAAAGATTTGGGGCTAGATCGCGTGAGATAAAAAATTGAAGCTTTCTGCGGCAGTATTAAACTGGCGAAACTTGAATATGGTCGTTGCGAATCACGAAATAAAAGGACCGGAAATCTTGTTTACATTTAAGTATTAGCTGATAAGTTATGTTGCCACTGAGTATTGCTGATCAGTCGTCGCTAAAGAAGTATGATAATTTTCACTATGGAAGCGACAAAAGAAGTATTTCCGGATCCCTAAATGTTACTATTTTCTGTCATTATCTCCGTCAGTTTCCTTGTAGAGTAGTAGAGTATAAGGGTAGAGAATTTTCTTTACTCGAATCATAGATATACACCCCGCTTATTTTTTTCCATTTTATTGTTTTGTTATTTTCTTTTCTTTCATCCTAAAGTGGTTACTAAGAAAGAAAAATTTCTCAGAAGGAGCAATTATACATCTCAGCTTATACGTTGCGTATTTGATGAAAGATTTTAAATTAAAATTTCAGAGGATATTAGGGTATTATAGAAACAGGTATGAATAATACTGAACAGAAGTTGGTAGAATATGTTTTTGCTTGCTCTATTCCAGAAATGATTATATTTATTCCTTCATTACCTTAAGAACAATATGGAAGCGTAAGGGATTAAACGGAAAAGTTACATATTGGATTAATCAATTAATTAATTATTAAATTATTAAATTAATATTTGATTATCAAACAATTTTTATAAATTAGCAACAATCTTAATTTTTAATGTGATTTTCTCTACGATTTTATAAGCCCGCATTGGTCATAGCATAAACATTCCAGTCTTAAAGAACCCTCTTCTAAATATTTCGCGATCTTTTTTGTACATCTGATTAAGATAACCGGAATCCACTGAAGTCATTCGCGGAAGGGAGAGAAGGGAACTCGGTAAGGAATTCTTCCCGAAACAGTCCGCCGTAATTCGTCCCCGAGAAAAGCAGCATTGCGTTTTAAGAAGAGCCGCTTAAAAAGTAAAAATAAAAGAGGAAGAAAAGGTGCCATTCGTCACCTGGTAACGAGCGCGTGATGCTGGGCCCATACATCTCAAGAGTGAATGGAAGGAACGAAGAATTCGCACCGAGAATATAAAACCTGTGTCCCTCCCCAAGGAGTTGAGAACATTTCATTTCTTTTTATGCTTGGAAACGGGAGTGGACGGAGGGGGTGGAGTAGATGAGGGGGTGGAGAATGAATGGGGTGAACTGAGATAAAGGAAGGCTATTTTTGGAATTGAAAAAGGTGAGAAGGAATAGGCTGGATGCTAATTGTTCCGATAATTTGCGAGATGAAAAGGATGTGACGGATAAGCACATCTTTGGTGATTAATAGTGGAGGAGATTTCGCCTAGCTTATCTTTCGGGAAGGAAAATTTTTGGTTGGATTCCAAATATAAAAAACGATAATTCCAATGTTTCTTAGTGTCTTCTTCGTAGTTTTTCTTTTTCGTGTGTTCATTAATGTAATCTTACAACCACAGATTCGGTTCATCAGTAAATAATTTTTATGAACAAGAACTAATTAAGATGAAGAATTTATATCATTTATTGTTCTAATTATATTTATCAATTTCAATCGAACTTAAACGTCCATATCGTTCCCTAATTTCTTTTAGCTTCACCTGATTTAATGTTATACATCGCCTAGGATATAATTCGAAGTTACAGTTTTCTTAAAGAATGTTTTTTTATGAGTTAAACATATCTTATTCCAATAAGATACACTTTATCCTTCTTTGCTTATTTATATGCCCTGAAGGACTCTCTGTTGATCTTCGAAATTATTCTTCCTTTATCATCATTCACGTATGAATATTCATTTGCATTAATCTGAATTGTTTCCATAAACAAGTTTAACCAAATGGCTAAAATGGTAATAAGCAAAGCTATTACACATTTACGTGAAAAATAAGGCAGATATTTTTGTATTATGATAATCCATTGAGGAAGTAAACTATCGTTAGATACGAGATTATCTTCTAATGCCGCTGGATTTCATATAGGAAAATTATTGTTGAATAAGTTCTCACTGTTTTCCATCAGAACTGCGTCCATGCAGTTTAAGATGGTAATGCATCTGCGCAAAAGTACTATTATAGCTTGTAATTCAATGTGTATGCCATTTCCACGAATTATAAACATCTTTTCATCATGTTAAGTATGTTGAATTTCGTTCCAAAAGAAGAGTAATGGAGGAGAATTTTATATAAAAAAATCACAATGAAATGCAATTAGATTAAGACCAAAAATACTTTTCTAGAATTCTTTAAGTAAGCTACGTTTTTCTGAAAGTAGATACAGTTGGGAACATAAGAAGAAGATCATTCCCGTATAGTTTATTACACAAAGTGAATTGGAGTCAGAATTGTGCGCAAGAAGAGACAGGAGTGAAAGGAGGAGCTGTGAGGTGGCTTCCCTGTCAAGTGCTTCTCCATAAACTGGCAGCTGACCTCCTCCACACAAGAAAGGCGTGGCTTCTGTATTGCTTTCTCTCTTTCTCAACAGCCCTCCTTTTCTCCCTTTTCATTCCTTCAGTTCTTCATCTCGCACTTTTCAAATGTTTTACCTCTCCTTCTTCTCGCTTCTTTTCATGAAAATGACTTTCCCGAATTGGCAAATCAATCAGACCTCAGTGGTATCATGGAAAGAGGGAGAACTAATTCCTTGATCAATAGCTTCATTTATTTGCTCAGAATTTCACAGAAATATAGCAATTATTGCTAGTTTTATATTGATATATGTATCAATTGAAAACGTATACGACCGTTCCTTAACCGGGAAAAATCTGATTAGCTGGGACTTGAACCCGGGACTTCCGGCTTGGAGTGATGGAATGCTAACCACTCAGGCATCGCATTAATAGTCAATTAAGCAATGAAAGGGTATCTTTTTAGGCGGATTGCCTATTGATTTTTGTTCGTCTTAAGGCACTCATTCATGCATGTGATTTCTACCTTAAGCCTGATATTTTGCATCTAGTTTTATCGCAAGATGGTATCAGAATTTGCCCATCTGGAAATTTATTTCCACATTTTCAATAAAATAAGGGGATAGAAATGTCATGGTTGATATATCGTAGCGATGTTATCTCCCTTTTTCTTGAGTTTTCCTTATAAAAGTCTTCATAAAACCGATGCCGTATGCTTTACGGAAGCAAAACACTCGTAGTAATTTTAAACTTGGTAGTTCTGCTACATATTCCAAAGGCTTTAGAAAATTTCTAGTTTTCTGGAATTCTTTAAGTAATATTATCTATTAACTGTTAGCTTTACATTGAATCTTTAGGTATGTTTCATCGTATTCTGCAGATAATAGTAAGAATTCGAAGATATTCCCACGGAACAACTGTCCTCACTTTTCCGTTTGCCCAGGCATGGTCCCTTTAGCTTTTCCCTGTTCCTTTTTCACTTAAGCTTCCATTAGCCCAAGCTTCTCTTCCTTAATTCTGCGCTCTTATTTCCTCGTCTTTTATCATTTATTTCATTCTCTCATCTCAGAAATTCCCTCCGAGGCCGGAAGCTGCTATCACCCCTAGGGAAAGTTAAAAATTAAAATAAATAAACTTGTTGAACTCACCTGTTATTACGGAACTGGAGGACTATTTTTTAAGTTCTCTTCCTCCTTCTTGAAAGAATAAATAATTATTCTGTCATTTTCCATCAAATCCTCAATCTTTCCTCGTTTTTATCTTTTCGTTGGACTCTCTCCACAAATATTATCAAATAAGAAAATTTAATAGTTATCTCGTCCAATATAGATGTATCGAAGCATTGCTATGAAAGAGAATGTCTGAATAACGTATCTTATAACTATACACTTCAAAGGTGATTCCATTCCAGGAAATAGAGTAAATTATTACGAAATAGAATAAGCAGAAACGATCGATTTTATGGTGGAAGCATTATTAATATTTAATCGTAGATGTAACTTTGGACTACGTTGATCTCAAACATTTCTTTCATTATTTCCTTATCTTCCAAATCTCTCTCGTTCGACCTTTCTCTTACCTTTCCTCGGTCCATGCTGCACTAATCTTTCTTTTGTGTTTTTTTATACCTCTTGGCTTTCTGAAGCTTGTTAGGTAATGATGAACGTTCTTTAATGTTATCCTTTTCGATTTCTGGCTCTTGTGTTAATATCGTATATCCTTCCCAGCTTCTTTAATCCACTTATTGATCATGTATAATTTTCGGAGGTATTTGAAGAGTTTTCCTGCGAGTCTGTGGGAATTCATTCTTTAAAATTTTCCATATGCAATTCTTCTTATTATTAATAATATTAGTATGAGCAGTTACCAAGATAAAGATAGCTATATCTTTCTTCTGCTTTAGTGCCAAATGTATGGGTCATGAGAAGAAATATCATCGCTCCATATATCTTCAACGTATTTGTGGTACTTCATTACGTTAAGACAAAAACAGGAAATACAGAGAAACAAAATAGGAATTAATTTCCTGCAGAAAATTTTCTCCTCCTGTTAATTGCTTAATATCTTATAATATGTATACACGCTAATATCTCTTTATTATTTTAAAATACTCCGGATTTGGTTTAAAGATGGAATAACAGCGCACAGTATGTAAATATGGTTTTATTTTGTACATTTTAGGATTATGTATCAAAGTACTTTCTAGGCTGTCGATTCGATATCCTCTTTCCCTTGGTTTTCTTCTTTTCCCATCCCTCTGAGCGTATCCGTTTCCCTTCAGCTTCCTATACTATCTGCTCTTCCCTCACCCGTATTTTCCTTATCTCCTTAGCCTCACTGCCAAATCCCTGTTCTTCAATTCCGTCCTTCCCCGAATTTCCCGAAAGCTGTCGCCCCAATCGAATCGTTAACCGTCCATCCCCAAAGCTCTCTCTTTTACTTTAGAGGTAAAGGCGTCAATTTAAAGAATTCCCTTTCTTTAAAACTATCGTGAATTGTGTGGTTTCAAACAGCAACCATAAGTTTTTTCTGACCTTTAGAATCTGAATAAACAAGTCGTTAAGATCGCCGTGAATATATTAAGTAACTTCTTGTTTGTTTGAGGGATTTTTATAAGAAGAAGTTGCCACTTGTAATTTCCAACGGGTAATCTTGTCGAAAATCTGAGTGATCTGATTGAAATGCATTAGGATTAATATAAGAGAATTTCCTAAAACAAAATAAAATTTTCCTAAAACTAAATAAAATTTTCTTAAGTAAAATTTTCGTGAATAGCTGAAAATTGACCTCGAGGGAAAATGAAGGCTGAAGTATAGCAGTTTCGAATACAGGGAAATACAAGGAACTGTTAACCACCAAATCTCTCTTTTCTGAAAAGGTTGAAGTATGATATTTAAGTCAGCACAGGAAACCCTTTTCTTGAATAGCTTCTATTTAAATGGAGACACTTTGTGAAAATACCCTCTCAGTACGCCGGTTGAGTTTACAAAGGTCTTAGTTAGGTCCCACAAATTTTACCCGTAAAATTTCCAAAAAAATCTGAAGTCAAATCGTATTGACTTTAAATGAAGCCAGAAAACTTTGCATTTGGACGTAATGGTTCGCTTAAGTAAACTTCTAGGTAAACCTAACAAGAATATTAATCTAGAAAGCAATTTATTAAATGGATGATGTGCACCTGTTATATTCATATTCATCCATGGTATGTTTATTTCATTAGCGAAAATTATTTAATGAGAGGATTACATTCACATGTTATGCGTGACTGACTCCCGAAGAGTATTAGCTACGAATGTAGTAATGAAGTTACTTCAAAACTTACGTACAAACACAACACTACGAAAAAAGTAAAGTAGAAAAAGGTTTCTTTGGAGAGACCGTCATTACTTAATTAATAATCGCAGGAAGAAGTCGCAGTTGAACGCTACTCCGAAAGCCTTTTAAAACCACTTCCGAGTTTTCAGTTAGGTCGAAGGAATTAGAATTGATGTGACAACCTCTAGTACTAGCAACAAAATCCGCCCACAAACACAGCTGCTGTTCGACATGGAGTGCACGTAGCTACGTGTAAGAGGCGTGGTTACACCAGAACCCATACTATGCAAATGGATCCGACCCTTAACAGGAACGCCACTGTGTACGCAAGTGATTAAAACGGCCTGATTCGACACGTAGCACGTTTTCCCATTCTTCGCTTACCTCGGTTTAAAGATGGCTTTTGTGCTCGCAAGAAATTTCCCCTCAGCAGATGTTGTATTAGATTTATATCGTCGGAATTATGAACTGTCGCGAATATTAGGATTAGCGAAAAGTTGCGTGAGGATAGGCTTAGAAAAAGGCCGTTTACTCCTCGCTTAGTTATAGCCTTGCGATAACGTTCACCTTTCTTTTGTTAACTTCGCCTTATGTTTTTCTACAGCATTAGATTTAATTACATTACACTTTTCTGTATAAGACCAATTCGTATGGAACATCAGAATAATGGAAATGAATTTTGACTTTGAACAAGAAAGTCTGTATTAACCCAAGGTTGTAAAAAAGTGGAAAATATTAACTTCATTGGGACTCAAATCCAGGTCTCTCACTTCCCAGGCAGATATTCTAACCACTGAACTACCAAGCCACGTTTTTCTTACGTAAACTGGAGTTTTATGAGCGATAGAAATAGAATTTTACCAATAGTTAGAATAATTGACTGGAAAGTGGGGGACCTGAGTCCCAGCCAAGTCACTATTTTTCACATACTGTACAACATCAGAATTGCCCTTACTTTGTTTATCCTTGTGAAAGGTGTTCTCACTATATTCGATCATATTATGTTCTTCACCACTAGATTTGAGAACCTTAAGGATGAAGTAACGCTCAAATTTCTGCGTAGCACCTTCCTCCTAGTAGTATAAAGGTTTTTCTTACCTTGCAATTTCTATCTAACAAGAATTTGAAGAGCATAACTTAAGCAGAATACCAATTCCCGAATGCTCCCGATTCCATCTAAGGACCACCAACGCCAACTTCTTCACACTAAAAATCTTACATTTTTCGCCGATCTGCTTCACAAAATATTTCCCTCTCTCTATATATACATTTTCCGACCCACCAATTTTATACGATGAATCCTTCCAAGGGAAAGTAAGCCCACTATTACCCTCCAGATGCCGCAGTCTATCCATCCGTTATTTTATTCATCGCATGTCGAAAGAGGCCGAACTAAATTTATTCGGTTCCCTGCTACCCCACATTTTCAATTTCTCTCCATTTCGTCCTTGATTCCGTCTTTCTTTCTCAATTTTCCTCTCTCACATCGTCACATTTCAACTCCATCCGTTGATTTGCCCCATTACTTAGACTTGTTCTCATCAAGACGTTCTTCTCGGATTCTTTTCCCTTCCATGGCATTTTACCTTTTATTACATAAGGAATTCCTGAGCCATTGATATATTTATTGGAGTCTTCAATTGATCATTTGTCTGATAAAAGATTCTTTAGGTTAAGTTGTATTTTCTTGCCATATCTCTTTGATTGTGTCAAGTAAAACGTTTATGTGAAAGTGGATGAAAAGTCATTACTCAAGAAAATTTCGATTAAGGTGTTGGTTTACAAAATACAATTGAATGTTATGAGATTTCCGTTAACTCTAAGGTTTATTCATTGCGAATTTTAACTTCGTGTATTTCACTGTTTTCTTAAAGATGAACTGACTGATTAACTAAATTGTGTTCAGATTTGGAAAAATTCATTAATGCTTAGTCTCAAAAATATCCTTTTTCACAAGTCTTATTCTTAATCACGTATTCAGAGATATTTTGGTGAAATCATCGAAAGAAATTTAAACATTTGTCTCCTAGCGTACCGCCGCGGTAGTACATACCTCTCGTTCTTAAATTATTTTCCCAGTGTAAATCGCTTCTCGTCTCTACTGCGTTCATTTTCTTTACCGACATCCATTAACCTTTCATCCTTGTAAATCATCCTTGTAATAATCTTGTTCGTGGGCTTCCATATAGCCAACTGATTAACGAGTTTGCCTTAAGTGAATGTAGTCTCGGGTTCGATTCCCTTCAGAAGCCCACAGGTGTGAAATGACCACAGCTGTCGAAGCTCTATCAACAATACTACTAATATCTTGTGCCAAATGACGATACAATTTTCTTCTATGGATTATCAAATGTTTATTGTATCTCATTTGTAAGTTTAGAGTACTTTTTCTTGGGAAATAAAGAGAAACACCCAGATTTACATCTCAAGAAATACTATGAAATCTGGGAAAATTCCTCACGAGGATAAGTATTCATGTTCATACAGAAATTCCAAAAAATTACCTTCAAGAAAGGTAATACGTTTTTTATGAAGTCATGGAATCAAAATGTTTTCATTAAGATACGTAACCGGTGAATAGTTTATTCTGAATAATGGTAAGTCTTCGTACTTTAACACTTGTCATTTAGTATAACTGTAATACTAATTTAACTGTAATACTACCAATACTACTAATCTAACTTTAATTCTACTAATTTACAACTATAAATTTATAGACATGTTTTCCGCTTAATATCCTCCCGAAATTCCATTCGAAGAAGTGAATTCCAGACCTGAAGTGTATTTATATTTCGCCATCTCATAGGGCGAAAGAGAGAAATCGCTACCCTCGACCTGTTCCCGAAGATAAAGTCATTTGTGTACCTTTCTCGACCTCCCCTTTTCTCCTCCTAATCCAACCCCTTTTCATTCCCACCTAAATTCATCCTCCCTTAATTCCGTTCCTTTTTATCTATTTAGAGGAGTGTCCAAGACTATTCCAAGTGGCCTCCGTAGAGTAGTCTTTCACACCTCTCCGCAGTTTCCTTGGACCCTTTCTTAAGTCCTCTTTCCATTATGAAGCCAAGGAAAGCTCTCGAAACGGCCCCCAATTTCCCTCATTCGATTTCTATTCTCCCGACTTCCATTCATCCGCTCCCTCACGTTCCTCTGCCTTCTAAAAGGTGAGCAAATCACCACGTCTTTCCTCTCCTTAACTCGATACGAACTCATCAGTTACAAACTGTTTAGCTGGTTTAGAATGCCATCAGCGGATGCGCGCCCGGGAAGTGACGGGCTTATTTAAATTTTTTTTCGTATTCCAAATTGAGTTAGACTTCATCCGGGTCGAGATTCGCAAAGAATGTTCTCGTTCCGACCGGTGCAGTGGGAGAAAAAAATGACTGCTTTGATGTACTGTTTAGAGTATTAAAATTAAGTTACTTTTTCATAAGTCATTCTTGTTCTTTTACCTCGAATTTAAAAATTAAACACCAGAACCATCCCCCGAATTAAGCGCCATAACACAAACGGAAATAAAGGTAATTCTAATTCATTATAAAATATTTCAGAATAAAGTCATTCACCATAAAAACTTACGCAAGTTCTAAGTAATCGGACCGATCAAGTTATTTCAGATCATCCTTGTTTCAAATTATGGTAATCACGACGGAGGCTATCTATAATTCATCATAATTAGCGTAGTTTGCGTAAAATCTTGCAGTATAATAGATCTAGACGGACTTTTCGTCGTTTTAAAATTCAATTTCCATAGAGGAAAAGAGAAATGGTGAACTTTCCTTACAATTTAATAATCAGGACCGGTTTCACTACCGGAGTATCATCTTCAGGGTTTAAATATTCTGTGGAAATCTTCTTATTACTCATCAATCTGTTTTCTTATATACTACGATTTTTCCTAAAGTAGCGTTTGACTATATCGACTTCATAGAACTTTATTTTTACTTAAAGTTATACGAGAAGTGAAAAATTGTGACTTGGCTGGGACTCGAACCCAGGTCTCCCGCTTTCCAGGCAGGTATTTTAGCCATTGAACCACCTAGCCACTCAATCTCACTTCTGTAATCGGGAGCTTTTTTTACATTCCATCTATTGTTTATTTTTACTTATTCATATAATTATCACATTTATTACTGATGCTCAAACGAAGCTCTCATTTATCAGCAGAGTTACTCATCAAACAAGACCCAGAACTACCTTGAAATCTCGTTCGCCACCGTTCCCACATTCTATTTTCTTTAAAGTTTCATCTTCACCCGCACCCTCGAAATTCATCAAAGTTGAAATTGATATGGGGTTATAATAATTTTCTCCGCGGAAATAATCTCCAGCCACCGAACGTCAATTAATTCCCTTCCGAATCTAGAGGGTACTTCTTTCAGGGCTCTTCAATTCCTTCCTTCACTCACGTGCTCTTCTCCCTGCAAAAGTTTCCCTCCATTTCCCAGTCCGCTCATCAGTCTTGTCGTCTCAATTCTCTTCCCGAGTACAACTTCCCGACGTCTCCACCCCAAGAAGATGGGGTGTACGGGATGGAAGAGAGGCTATCAAGGGGAGGGGAAAAGATGGAAGTGAGAGTGTTCTTCGGAAAGAAGGAAGAGATACATGTGCGAGCCCACGGAAGGTCAAAAGGAACGTTTCAATCCTACTCATTCGTGAATAACATCAGATACGTTTCCTGTTTGATTTCTCGTGTTCGTCCAAATGAGGTAAATAGTTCTCAGAGAGTTAATTTATTTATTTATTAACAGATCCAACAACAGCGATGACTGGCAACTTACATTAGGTACGATTACATGTGGTTTAATAAATTAAAACATAATGGAAACAGAACATTATAGACATAGCAAGTAACAATACAAGGGTAATTTCAAGTATTTATCTATGGGTGTTGTTTATAATACAAATGAAAGTAGACTTAGGTAAACAAAGGTCAATGGAAGGATTTTTTGAAGAAAAGTTGTTGGAAATGTGAGGTAATCGAAAGAAAATGGATCTTTAGAACGGATTAATGGAGATTAACGGAATCTTTAAGTATTTTAACAGTTATCATTACCGCAAACCAACACACCAACATATTTGATCGAGAATTCTAATCGAAGATTAAGATGCGACTTTGAAAGCCATACAACTGAAGTGTGAGTGCACTATAAGGTTTGCTATCTTTGAATAAATCTACATCTTAATGCGTATCCTGCGAGCCACCTTTCGGCGTGTGGCAGGGGATGCATGTGGTACAATAAATGTAATTCTCTAAACGGTTACAATCGGTTATCGGAGTAGGTAGAGTGAATATTAACGCCTCAACTGCCATCTATTGTTTCTGTCAGAGTCGAGTAAGTCGCAATTGTTATGGCACTTGTCAATTTTTATTACCCATTGACAATCAACAGGTAGATCACCCATTCCTCATTATGATGTTTTATGTTGGTGTGTATGAATTTTTGCCTCTAAAACTCTAGAGCCAGAAGTGTTGATGTGCATGCTTTGTAACCTGCAAATGACTAGATGATTGTATCACTAAAATTATGTTAAATTGAGTTTTCATTTGCACTTTCATTCTAACGGTTTCAGTGTGAGAAACTATTTCGAATGACATGAGTGGTCACTCTAATTATCCACTGAAGATGGAAGCTTGATTATAGAAATACGTATCGGGTCCCCAGAACGGCGGTATTTCCTGAATTCCTGCTGAGGTCTTTGAACTGGTTACAGCGTAATCCATCGTTCCCCTGCCTAATGGCGTGCGGAGTGTTTTAGATCTTCATGACGTAAAGAAACACTGCTGTTAATCAATAGGAATTTTGAAAAGATTCTGCTTTGAACCCCGAGGATAATAACATAGCAATCGAAATGCTCGTGAGTGATTCCTAGAAAGTCGGCACTCCCGGACTTTCCGGTGCTTTAAGGCTCTAGCCGACCGTACACCGACAAACGGCTATCGGAACATTTTCAAACCTCTAATCTTAATGACAGGTTAATCAAAATAGCTCACAATCTCCTTTTCCGTCTCGTGTCACCCGATAGTTCTTTCTAATTAAGTTGAGATTTGACGTTTGACGAAAAAAGTACTTCGCGTGCTCGGAATAAAGGATGAGATGAACACGGAGGAAAGGAAAGAAGTAAGACGTTGGAAATAAGACGGATTGCGAAGGGGGAGGAAGGGAAAAGACGGGTAAATAAGGAAGGGAGAGAGGGGGAAGAAAGCGGAATTGATTTTCCATCGCAAGATGAGCCTTTTGCTCCCTGGAGGCAATAAGGGGAAATGGAAGAGAGAAAATAATGAATAAATGGGATGAAAATGCGCACGGAAGAAGAGAATCATCGATACGCAAGCCACCGCTCCACATCCGATTAATATTGGCGAGAATTATCTACTGCGAATGAAATTAAATTTCATAAAGCGCCTTTTAATTTAAGGAAGAGCGGAAAATCCGCTTTCGAGGCGGCGCCATCCCGATATATTTTGCGGTCTCTTTTGTTTTGATTACAAGTCCCGAAATACGTTTTGGATTGCGGTTGGGAATTTCAGCGATTCTCGAAATAATTAGAAATTACCCATTCGTAAGGCTTAAAAGTGGATAAATCGGCGGGGTTTTAATGGAGAAATACCCGGACTTGCTTATTAGAGTTTTTGTATAAATGTCCCTGAGAATATAATTAAAATATATATACAACATAAACTATATCCCGCAGCAGTTATTAAATTTTATCATGCCGGTTTCGGTTCAACTGTTTCGTTCTTTGATTTCTTGACCAAGTATTTTCGCTCCTTTGTATGAACTATGATTTATATTATGTCATTTGTCTATCGCTTATATATTCTTGAATAGAATCTTTGTTTAGTTTCTACGTTATATGATTCAGTGAGTGGAGAATTTTCAGCGTATATGGTGAATTAACTAATTATTACGCTGATATTTATAAGGAAATATATATTTTAATTCCTTGAGTTTTTATTATTGGTTGCTCTATCATATAGGATTTTATTTTAACTTTCGTAGTATACAATAGTAAATATTCTTATATTACTTTGATTGCTTCTGAAGTTCATTTACAAAAAGCAGAAGGTTTTCCTATGATTATCTCTTTACTTTTGAGTTTAACAATTGGACACTGACGAAATATACGCTGCATGGTTTAAGGCCTATCGTCCAATGTCCTTTATCTATTTCTAAAAATTATTTACCTTGAAATGGCTTGCCAAGAATGTCACTTCACGAACTTTCAAACATCTAAAAAAAACTGCAATGAGTAGCCTTAGGCAGTAATTGGCAATCTTTGGTCAGCCGTAAATAAAATTCAAGCATGATAAGAGAATGTTACATTGTTACACCTCTCGTGATTGTTTGTACGAATAAGTGAAAAGTTCACCCCATAACTGTCGATGCTTGCAAATTTCAACTGTTTTGTACCATTAGTGATTATTCGATTGGTGAGATGTTTTCTTAGATGCATAGAATAGATAGTTATTTGCAGATAGAGATGAAAATTTTCTGTTTTCTGCTAGCTTTTCATTTGCTTAGATATTGTGGCAAATGCACCATCATGTCAACCTCTGCAAAGAACACGTACCCAATAACCTATTGATGTTTAGATTTCGAGTTTCACACTACTTACCACTACTATTTTTCTTACGTGTTGATTTGTATTTAGTGAAAAAACCTAAAAAAAACCTTTCGTTGGCAAAGCACTTAACAAATTCTCGACAACCACCAATGTGCCGTGGAATAAAATGATGTGACATATACTGTGAACCACTGCGTCCAACAAAAATATGTGTACTAATAGGAAGTGAGACCTAACCTTCCAACTTTCAACTTGTAATCCAGTTTGGAGGGTTAGTGGTAAGCGGCGTAGGTTACTCGCATATATATCCAAGGGGAAACGGCGAATATACTCCCCCATCACTGCCCCTCCTGGACGCCCTCGCATCAAGTACAGCCATTCCCTCCATCTTACCTTCCCGTGGCGTAACAACTCAACTTCCAGCGCCACCAGAGAGTTAGGAAACAGTGAGTGCAAGGAGGAGGGAATGTAATCGAGCAGCCGGAGACAGAATAATGTTCGGAGTCGGCAGTCTGTTGGGAAGGAGTGATGGTCCAGTCGAGAGGGGAAGTTTAAGTGGCAGACACCCAACTGCTAGGAACTTAACCACAGGGGCAAGACTATTGGAACGGCTTGGTAGAAGAAGGAATTGAATGGAAAAAGCATAAAGGGATCTTAAAGTAGAAGAATGAAGGATTGGGAGGGTTTTGTGGTTATTCTTTATTCTACTAAACTATCAGTGACCATTTATGTCTCCTGTATTCCTTTTATGTGTTTGTTCTCGTTGGTTTATTTACTCATTTCCTTTGACTTTCTCGATTAACACCAAAATTGTTCCAGAGATACTTCTCCAACATAGTCTTGAATCAGAGTACTCTAGGTTAATATATTGTATAGTTATAACCATTACAGTTGTAAATTAGTGGAATGTTTCTTTAACCGAGAGTTTATGGGAAACACAAAAAAGAATGTCATCTTAGAAATGTTTTTTCGAGATAATTTTAGCAATATGTCATCTTAGAAATGATTTTTTGAGATGATTTCAGGAAACATTTTTAGCTTGGATATTACTCGATCTCCCAATTCTTTCGACATTTTCTGTTTATAATTTACGTATTTTGATGAGGTTTTTTTAGTGTTTCAGTCGTCCCCCAACGCGTTTATAAATACGTAGTTTTTATTTAAAAGAATTATAACCGTTAAATAATGCAGAGGTGAGATGTCTCTCAGGAAAAAATGTTATTGTTCATCCTCTTATAATTTCCTTACTTATTATATGCTTGCTCGATCTTTCTTTTCGTAAATCAAGGGAACACCGACGTAAATACGTACTTTCGACGTAAATACCGCTAATTAGCTGTCTTTAGACTTTTTTAGAATCTTATTTTTGAAAGTGAATTTGCGACTGAAGAAATTTGAGGTAAGCCATCTATAGAGAATTTAGAAGAGCAGAAGAGGAAAGATACATTTACTATATTAGAAGAAACGAATAATCGGATATAGTTACAATACGACGAATATAATAGTGATGGTATGATACTTCCTTCCCTAGCGTATCGATATGTTCTTTCCGTCGTCAAGATATTAGTTAGTTTAATTATTAAGATATAATTCACTCTAATACCATATGA
This sequence comes from Pachydiplax longipennis, assembly GCA_036926295.1. Classification (NCBI taxonomy): domain Eukaryota; kingdom Metazoa; phylum Arthropoda; class Insecta; order Odonata; family Libellulidae; genus Pachydiplax; species Pachydiplax longipennis. Next base: position 35,051,380 of record JAVFKF010000009.1, on the reverse strand, counting down.
AATAAGTAATTATAAAATACGATTGAGTTTTACTTCTTACTGAAATTTTGTTAGAGCTACTTTTCAGTAAACGTGTTTAGAAAAAAAGAAAAAGAGATTAAATCTTTTATAACAAACTATCAAATTGTAGGCCTCCTTTTTAAGTATGAGAAACAATTGTATTTCTAAATTGCACTCTAAGTAACCTTCCAATAACGACGCCTTAACGACTTCTTTCCCGCTGTAAAAAACGTAGGGCCCAGTGGGGTTTTAGTTCCAGCGGTAGAAGACCGAAATGGCGGTGAAGGCTCTTTCGTCTTACTCCCAGAGCTGTAGAGTAGGGCTTGCGAAGCACGATACTTGTTGGAACGTGTAAGATTCTGGGGAGGAAGCAAAATCTGTTACGCTGCTCGCCAATGGGCGCTCTTGCGGAGGCTGTCTCTTCGTTTAAGACGAGTAATCAGTCGCAAGAAGGAAGCAAGATTAATCCAGTCTTTCTTCGTCCTTTTCAGTACTTATAAAAGAGGAGATCAAGTCATAAACGTGTTGGAACATACTGCAGTAAAACTTCAGACAGCCACTATGCGGAACTAATTTTGAATTTGATTTTCCGAGGATTAATTTCGCTTTAAGTAGTGAAAGAACTTCCTTTGGGTAATATGAATTCTTGAGCTGCAATTATCGATTTCGTATTCTTTGCATCTTAATTGGGTTTATTCTTCTAGATCATAATCGAAACTGAGAAACTTAAATAGAATTATAGAAATGGATGATGAAACTAGTGCTTTCCTAATCTCAGTGGTTTGCTCTTGAATCCCTTCACAAGCTTAAAATTTACATTATTTTCCCATTGATGTTACAAGGAAAAGATGGCAAAATATCTGTTTTTACCTCTCGTCTCTAGTGTCTTTTCTTAAAGTTTTATCCCAGCAATGGTAACTATAACAATTTCCAAAAAGTCCTTGCATTTTATTAGCATCTAATTTCTACTTTCAAATTATGAGTTTTATGAAAAAAGTGTTTCCTTCTGTTTGTTATCTGTATGCTTAAGTTTCTGTGTCTTTCTTGCCATTTAAGGAGCGACTTTGTTGTAGGATTCCATCACAAAAGGATGAAAAACTCATAATTAACACATAACACTCTCAAGTTTTTCAAACTTGCACTGCGAATTGTTTTGAATACACTGGTCCAGATAAACTTTCTCACGAGCGATCCGATCGAACTATCAAAGTAGGCAGGCAGGAATTTCAAAGTATATCTTACTCTTTTTTTATAGATCCAACTCTTAATCCTCCTTCGTAGTAAATCAGTTTTGCCATATCATGGAGAAGCGTAACGCAAACAATTGAATCAGTAATTGTAGTTGTTTCAACCTTCCCGAATGAGGTCGTGACTTTGCTTATACCTAAGTTCGATTGATATCCACGTTAATGTAAACAAATAGTACTTTCTTCTATAGTTGTGTCTCTGATTTTAGTATTCTCAACTCTTCCACCATTTTGAATCAGTTATTGTAATTGTTTCTACCTACCCGAATGAGGTCGTGACTTTGCTTATACCTAAGTTCGATTGATATCCACGTTAATGTAAACAAATAGTACTTTCTTCTATCCTTTCTCTTTCGTTGCTACCATAGTTGCGTCTCTGTTTGTCCAACTCTTCCGCCATTTCGTTTTCCGGAAAGATTTTCCGCTCTCCTAAGCGAAGCACGAGTGTCGCGGCGCGTAAAGCGACTCGGTTTATTGTTTCTGGAAGAGATCGGTGAAGGAATAATTTGGGAGAGTGTCACCGGGAATTGGCAGAAGGGATTTCAGGCGGAATTCCCCACGGAGAGACTGTCGAAGAGGAAACAAAGAGGAACCTTAGCACGGAAAGAGGTAAAAGGGGAGGTGCGAAAGGAAGGAAAGGGGGATTAAAGATTGTAAATAATGTGTGGGAGGATTGGAAAGGGATTCAGGGAGCATCAGGGAGGAGGGTGAAGTAGGATGGGAGAGATGTACAGATTAACGTCTTTATCAGCGTGGGATTGAATCTAAGAAGTCACTCCATTGATGGCCAATGCTAAATGGAATTGCTTAGGTGTTTTGCTATTGATTGTATATTGATAATATGACGCGATTAGCACACCGCGGTTTGCTTCAATGTATTCAATCGGGAGACCAGTTTTACCTCACCATTTCTAACATCAAATTAAAATATCTGGAGGGGAATGAGGCGATTAGGCAAGATGAGGAGTGAGGTTGGTATAGCTTTGCTAAAAAAACTTCTGGTTTTCAGATCTTTCCTAATATATCAGTTCTTCAAATAGCGCTATTCTGGCAGCCAGCTATCTTGTTTGATAATTAACTACAAATGACAAATATTAAGTTAAGAAGGAAGGCGCTCTCTTTGTACGAAAAACTGGCCATCCTTAAAAAGTTTAACGAGAAGTTAACCAGCATCACGCAACTTTTACTTCGTGATATCCTGAGATATTTACAGCTGCGGCAAGTAAATAAAATTAATGAAGATTCCCTTTCGTATTTAAGTTGTAAAGCTCTTATTTAAAATTGAAGAGCCAAAACTCCCTGTTTTTTTGCTTTCTAATGTCAAGAAATAAAAATTAATATCATGGTTATTATGCAGTTTCCACTTTGTTCCCCGAGAAGCGTCTTATCCGGGTTTTACTGCATTTATACGTCATGACTTGTCCAATAATATGTGTCTCATTGAAAAATTGTGAAATGACAGGTCAAGTTAAGTCAAAACGAGAAGTATCATATGAAAAATATAGATAGGAAGTCGTATCGTAGGAAGATGTTAACCAGAGAGGAATTACAACCAAGGAAGAGATAGTCTAAAGGAGAAACGGTATGAAAGAAGATGTAGAGGATAAGAAGAGGGAAAGACAAGAGGAGCGATTACAAGTTTGAAAGCGTAACATTTTTTTGATTCTACCGCCAGAGGGTGTCAGCGGAGAAGGGTTATTTTTCCTCCTCATCTGTCCGCATTGTCGAAGCGAAACATTGCTCTGTCAATGGGTCCGCAGGGTCGAAAGAGAGGAAGTTATATTTCCACCCATAGATGTTCTAACTTTCACTTTCTATTCTTCCGATAACAGGAACGGAACGAACGATGTATCATATCGTTGATTAAGGAGGTTGTGTTCGAACGTGGGAAAATGAGGCGGATGAATAAACATTCGAATTAACTCCGGTAAAGTGAAGAATGAGTTGGAATCCGAAACAGGAAATACATTTTATGCTACCTTGACGGGTCTTATCAAAAGAAACAGAATCAATATCGAAATTTGCCGTAACGGAGTATTGTATCTCAGCAGCGTAAAACTTCTTTGTTTCGTCGATCGAACTTCTGCTAATGTATTCTATGCAGTCGAGAACAACAAAAATAGGATTTTATTATAAGATGTATATACGTTCAAAATTCAGTAGGAGTATTTATAGCTCTATAAATCATAAACTGTTGGTGAAATATAAATTTAAAAATAATTAAATAGACATTAATGTATAACGTTTTATTCTTAATGAATATATGTTAATAACAATGGTAAACATATTGATTTTGAAAAATGATGAATGTAATTTCAAAAAGGCATATGACAACATCATCTTTCTATGTAAGAGGTGAGCTCATATGGGAGTTCCCCTGCCATCTATTGGTACACATGGGAATCATACCTACGCACGTACACGTTGTAATTTATATAGTAGATTATGTCCTATGTTAATGGGTTACTTCATTATAGTTGTGATGCAACCATAAATTGGTCATTGACAAATCTCTTGTTGTTCCTGATCATAAGAATAAGATTTAGAGTAAAAAATGAAAAGCATTTACATGTTAAATCACTTAATATTTCTTGCCCCTTAGTCTGATGAAATGATCACTATCAGCAGCTCCTCATCCCATAATGCCACTTAGCTGTGTTTTCTTGTTACACTTTAGTAGATTGACTATCTCTAAGTTACTCCTCCTTTCAGCCACCTGTTTGAACGAAATTTAAACACGATCATTCTCACCACTATGAATCAAATGCTCGCGAACAATTTTCTCATAATTTCACCATTAGAGTGATTCAAATTCGATTTTTGATGTTCCAACGGAAGTTTAATAAAAACTGTTGAAAGTCCATGATTAGGAATCAAATAATGTAGGTAAACATAAAATCTCATAGGATATTAATGCACAGCGAATGAAATGCAGCTACATAAACTGAGAAAGAATCATGAGTTTGTTTCACATTGTATTTAAACGGTTTCTCTCATGGACAAGATTAAGGAACTCGTGGGAAAATGAGAGAAGGAAGGTTTTGCATTGGTTAATCTGAACTCTAGATTAATTAGGCAAATACTATATAGGTACATCTTGGAAGAAAAGATCATGGAACAAGGCTGTTAACGAATGAAGTTTGAAAACCTCAATCATTCCTCCTCATTGCGTTGATAGCTACTACGGACTAGGGTCGTATAAAGTCTAAAAGCCATGGGAAGTCCCGGACTTCCCGGCACTGACCAAACTTAGTCCGCATACCGGCAGACGGCTATCGGACTCCAAATCTCTATTACAGGGCGAACCATTTAAAATTTTCTTTTTAATATTTTTCATTTGTTATATCTAATAATAATTTATGAATACATTTAGAATATAAATAATATAATAAATGAAATTCCAAATAAAATATAAAAAATATCATAATAATAATTCAATATTTTTCTTTAGAGATGAGATTTAAAAGAAACAGGCAGATGGCTCACCCAATACATATTACTTACGGAATACCTCATTTGAATCCGACATTCTGGAGAGATACAACGAAGTACGAATTTTTCCGTTTCATAAGACCCCTTCTTACTCGAAGATCGCAAGCCAATTCCAACATTCATAACTTTGACATTTCGATTGATCGCGTAGTGACCTTAAAGGAGGACAAATCCGTTTTTCTTATTCCGCTCCCTTTAATCTGTTCGACCCAAACCACCATATCTCCACCCTTGAATGCGTGTCGATATCGCTTTCCTGAATCTGGATTCCAGAAAACCCACGCCCACCTTTGAAGGGCGCTTATCCACCAAAGCTCCTTCACCTCTCCTTTCATTTTTTAACTCTCTATCGCCTCTATTTTCTTTGCCGTGAGGTATTAAGTCACGTGACCCGTGGTCTTATCTCCTTCCGTGAGTTTATCCCGGGCTCTCCTTCTCCCATCTCATTTTTCCTTCATCTTCCGCTCCTGTAATTTTCCTCACAATTTGCACTCCCTGTTACAAGCTTTCCTTTATCTCGTCCCCTCGTATTTTTTCCGATTCCGATGTAAAAATTGATCGAATGGTTCTTCGTTCGAATTGTGCCGCTTTTGTATGCATTACGCATGGTGTACTGATGAAACATTCTGGCATAAAAATGTCAGGGTTGATGTCGTAGTGAAAACTTAATTTTCAACGTTTCACTATCTTGTAATTACAACACTTGTATCAGCAATTCGTTTACTTTATTACAAATATTCAAGAATGAAATTTTACTTACTAATTTGCATCAAAACTTTTTCTGACTTAAAAAATTAATATTCCAAGGATTTTATGAATTCTATGTAATTTAATTATTATTTCCATAGTCCATCTCCTGCTATAGTAGTAATTGAGTTTCTTTGTTGATAAATAGTCTTCGGCGATTTTCATTACTATGAATTTTTTGGTTTCTTTCAACTTAGATACTTTTAAAGTCTTACATGTTAGAAATACTTGTGATGATAGCCAGTGATAATATCAGTAAATTAGATCAAATCGTACAGCTTATTTACGAAAGTAAATTTGTAATGAAAAATTATAAGAGATCACTTATACCTCTACCGTCGATCTTTTCCTTGAGCTACCATATTTTCGATCCAATCGAGGTCGAACTAACAGATTCGAAAGTAAATTTCTTAGTAAATGTAACATATCATTCAAAACGCAGACGATCAAGAATGTTCCGGCCAAATTTCATTTTTTATGGGAACGATTCATCTTTTTAAACACAAAGCACGACAGTTTGATGGCACAACTATCGCTGCTCAGATGCGTTGAGAGAATATGATAGACAAAGGCCTAATAGTACACTTTTATACATTTTCAGTCGATTTCCTGCTTCGTGGATAAAGTCCACAGCAATCTTTATTGTCCTAATGTTTCTCCATTCAGCTCTTATCCATCCAAAGCTCAGAGTCACCGTAAATTTGATCGTCATTCGCCGATAAAATAACTCCTCTCTCCCCTCAGCTTCTCCCCAAGGTTCTTCCTCGAATTTCCAGGGCTACATTTTCGACCAAAAAGCTTCCATCATCTTTTTTCAAGATACCGTTGCCAGGTCATAAAGGTTCTCTTTAGACAAGTGGCGCGACGTAAACAGATGATCGCGACTCCATTCGAGATTCTAAAAACACTCGCTCAGAGTTTACAGGCCGGAGGGGCATTTTTCAATATTTCTCTTTCATTCCCCCCTCTATTTCCCAACCCCTCGCTCCTCTAAAAAAACCCCTTCCTCATTGCAATGCACCCATGTCATCAAATCTCCTTTCACCCAGCCTCTTCCCCACATCGCTACGAACACACATTTTTCCGGGTAAAAACTAAGGGCGACGTCATCTCTCTCTCCAATCTTTTGAATGCACACCTACATCCCATTTACGCCCTAGCCGGTTTTTTTTATTTCGCGAGAAAAAAATATGTATATAAGAGACACCGCGCATGCAGCTTCCATCTCCTTGTATTCTGAATAGGGGATGGAAAAAGTTCAGGAAAGAGTGACAATTGAAAGACCAAAAGCGCCCAAAGGATGTGTACGGTCGTCTTGCACCCCCCCCCCCTGACGTGTCAACACCCCCTCAGCCCCTTCTTCCGCCAGCGTCCCCTCAATTATTCTTCCATCTATATGCAAATGAGAGGAGCTTACCTTGAATGCAGCCGAGATGGCGCTCTCTCGGTGAGCAAAGAAGGATAAGGTTTAAGTAGGCACAAGAGGAAGAAGGCGTTCCATTTAGGATTTTCTTTTTTCTCCCTCTCGTCCATCTCCGAGGTGCAGTAGCAGTGACGTAAGAGAAGGAACGCGGGTTCGTTTTGTTTCCCGTAAAAAATTTTTTCCGCGCGATTTTTTTTTCGCCCCCGAGGAGGGAGTGCTTTTATCATTTTATACGGAGGAAATCCCGCGTAATGGGTCGAAATTAGTCGGATTACGTAACGGTTTTCCGCGGTGTATTCGGCCGGGATCGGTGGATGGATCGTTTCGGGGAAAATCCCGCCTGCGAACGGGATTAAAAAAAGGGGATGTGTTCACCGCCCTCAGATGTCAAACCCAGCGCCTCCTGGTGTAAACAGGTCGAAAGAGTTCTGCAACGGTCAGGAAACATCCGGATTTTTTTTTCTTTCCCCCGTGTGATAGATTCCTAGAAATACGGCTCGGTTGCCTGCGTTCGTTTCCTCGGACGTTAATTAGTGCCGGTGAGCGTAAGGTGTATTATTATCTGTTTTATGGATTTCGACGGGCATTATTCATTTGTCTTTACGTATGAATTTTCGAAAATTCATGCGCTGTTTCGTTTGGATTCCTGCTAAATAAGTTAGTATTGTTCACCTTAGATGTGTCTTTACGTATCTAATCTTAGAGGAGAATTTCAGGTACATGTAGTCGCACAGTTAAAATAAATACCAAAAATATATGAAAATATTCTTGTATATTTTTCCATTTATTTAGTTTTTAAAAGTTTATTATGAGATATCCTTTCTAGGAATTTAACAAATGATGGAAATGAATTTTGAATTTGCACAAGAAATGTGTACTAAGCCGAAGTTGTACAAAAGTGAAAAAAAGTAAATTCTTTGGGACTCGAACTCAGTCCTCCGGGCAGATATTCAAACCTCTGAAGTATCATGCCGACTTAATCCCACCCCGTTAACGGGATCTTTCTCATATTTATCCCGATTAAATATTCGTAAATAAATTCGTACATCAAAATCACATTTGTCGAAATTATTTTAATAAGTCTGTGAGGCTAATTCTTGAATAAAAGAATCCAATAATCATTTCTCGATGCATATATAATTTGACGCCTCCTCCATCACCCCTTAGGTAACGATCGTTTTCCAAATGGACAATCTCCTTTATCCCCGTATTCGTCGGATGTTTTTCTTCTAATCCTCCCACTCCATCTTTCTAATTTCTCCTTGTATGTTATTTCTTCCCCATTTGCTGCGAGTAATCCCATCCATTGTATCCGCATCCGGTATCATCTTCCCTTTCACTCGTCCTGCTTCTCCTGTCTCTCTTCTCCCCTCATTCTTCCCTTTTTCCGGCTGTCAGATGCAACCCTTTCATTTCCCACACTCTGTCGCTCCCCGCGCACACCCTAATACGTTTCCCCTCCTTTTTTTCGGCCGCCCGAAATCGCTTTTCTTTTGTTAATCGTATCTTTTTCAATCGTCTCGTACTTCCCTCTCGGCGAAAGAATGCCCGGGACTAAATAGCTGCTGTTCCAATGGGATATATGTTCGTAATAAACTCCGCTCTTCATTTCTCGCTGCGATTTGGCGATTGTCCTCTTCGTTGCGATGTTTTCGATGCTCCTCCGAGAAGAATTACATTTAATGATTCGCGAATTAGGGTTACAGACCGGGAATTTCACTCATAATGTCAATTTGATACAAGAAACAATAATCCAAATAATACTCACGACTCTGATTGGTCGTTTTTATTAATTTTTTAATTATTAGTGAATTATCCCGTTAAAATTGACTTAACCAAATTTATTATAAATAACGTTAATTATTATATTATTATAATAAAACTAAATTATTATTATAAGAGTTATAAATAATCTAAAATTATTATCACATACTTAAAAGTAACTCGACTAAACTTTGTTAAGCCTATTGAAATCACCTGAACTCTCATAGAATCTCATTTGTGGCTTAAGTTTGCTCAAATATAAGTGGCTACATTTTGCTCAAGATCATCCAACATTTTTCTTTTCTCTTTCTACTCTGGTAAATATTTTTATATATTATATTATATTTATTATATATTTATTATATATTTATTATATTTTGATGTCGACGAGAGACTATCCGAGTTGTTTTCTCTCGGAAAAATCTACGATTATATCCCTTGTGAAGTTTACGTATAGCTTCCAAATAAAAACATTGTACTTGTCTCGATTTTCTAGGATTTGAGGAGAAAAAGCCTCCAATCGATCCAAATGAATTTCAGGTGCATTTTTTGGGAGGGTATTTTCGAGTCGTCCAGAGCGAACCCATGATACTTTGGGCAAAAGATATCATCAATATGTAACATTCCAATGGATCTCTAAGGAATCCTTAACCCTATCTCATTGGGAGCTGAGTGACTTTAATTTCCAAAAATTTCGTCCGTGTATTTCTTTCGTCAGTTACCGACATCGCATAAATAAAAATATAAATTCATTTATACACAACTATGATTATTATATAAGATATCATCACATTATTTATTATGTCGTCAGTATATAACTTTCTGCTAAATAATTACAGAAAAGTAACAGCTTTAATATTGAAAACTTATTCAACAAAGCTTTCAAAAGATGGGTCGTAAACGAGTGGATATATTTAACATAAGAGAAGCAGAACTATAGAAATAAACCCGAGATTTTGGACTTTCAAAGATACATCTTGTAATTCACAGGAATAAATGAATTATTTAAATGATTTAATACAATCAAATGAAAGGGTCAGAATAAATATATATACCATTCAAAAATACAATGTAAATGATGAAATATATTTTAGTAAAGTCGGGAAAAATGTGCTCGTTAATATAAACAGAAAATGGAAAAATGCTAAATGATGAGAGTGAAGATGTAAAAGAAATAACGGAGAGAAAATAGCGAAGTGAAAAGCAAACCTACCTGTTCCTAATAACATTAATAATAATGCAAATGCATTTATGTATATGTAACGATACTAATCATTATCTTTTCCATAACATGTAAATGGAACGTTATTTTGATAATCTCCTTTATTTACACAGGCGCCGGTCTACATGGGATCGATTTATCTCTCCGTAATGTAAATTCCAGCAGAAGGATGTTGAAATCGTTCCCACCCTTATTGCTTTCACATTTCAAATAAGAAAAGTGCCACATTGCGTGACCGAACATCATTCAGGCAGTAAACAAATCATGGTGATTTCTCAAGAAGGTTTCTGTATGAAATTAAGTCGTATGAGATGCCGACAGACCCTGAGTCGGCCCATTTCGAAATGAGATTCCATGAATAAAAGAAGGGTAAATATTTTCCGATGTATCGACACGTTGTTGTTAGTAATGAAATAGGTTCTCGTTTCGTGCATTTCAGTGATTTCTATCTTTTTCCTTAGTCTTTCCTTTCACTATTAGCATTACAACCGTGTTATATTTTTTTAATATCGTGATACCTCCACTAAAACTTTCGTATAGGAGTATTGATTAGCAATCGATTAATCATGAAGTTTTTTTCAACATTTATGAGAGGCAGAAAGCCTGGCTTAATTTTCCTGTAATCTTTTACACATCATATAACGTTATAATAAGATCAATGATTGATGAAATGTTCTCCTTTAGTTCAGTCGCAGCTCATTTACATTATTCTTCAACATTTTTAGCTGTCGTTTATGGATGAGTTATTAACCATAGTGAGTCCATAAACCTAATAAATTGTTAGCTCTATAATGTAATGCTATAAAAAACGCTTTAACTATGGAAAATTCTTCCACGTTATCTTATAGTGATTCAGTCAAAAATGGAAGCTCTACAATATGTTTAAAAAATGCTTAAAACCCAAAGGTTAAAATACATTGCTTTCCTATGTTTGCAAAATCTTTCTAATTTCGATGCTGGCCACGTATCTCGAGTACAGCTCTTCTAATTCCATCGAAACAGGAAAATTTAATCCCCTAATTCTCTTACGCCGTAACTGGTAGTTAGAAAGTGTAATAAGTGGAGTCTAAGGTGCAAATTGTCGCTTCCTACGCCACTCGTTTCCCTCCCGCTTCCACTCGAAATAAAAGACCTTAGTCCCCGCGATTCATAAATAATACGCAATAAACCCCACGCTCTAGCTAATTAAAGTTTTCACGCCCGAGGGAATTCGCATCTCGTGACTTGATAAGATCCGCGACTTCATCATCATCATCACGGCCATCATAATTTAGTGATGAAAGAGACTTTGGCGAAAGGGATGAGGTATTTGAAGGCGGAGTTCCACAAGGTGACATTCTGGGACCCGTTAAGTTTAGGGTGAGTTTCAGGCGTTCTTTTGTACAAGGGCGTTTCTCGTCTAAGAGCGTTACGCAACTGAGAAGGAAGGAGGGCAGGAATGCGCTTCTTTTCGCTCGCGGAATTGTTTGCTTAGGGGATCTCCGCCCGATTCAAATCCCTCGTCTCTTCGAGCGTTTATATGCGTATTCATAAATGGAATGATACGGCGTTTGTTTGTCTTTTTTCGTTTGTATGGAGATGGTATTTTGGAGATGTGGCGGATGATGTTTCCGCACCCGAGAGGAAATGCCCGAGGATTGGGGAGTGGCACAGCTGAAGAATGCATTCCTTATCTATATTTTTCTCCCTTCCTACCAACGCCGATAGGAGCTTATTAAAATAGATGATGTGGTCAACACCTTTTGCTGCATGATGTCGGATGAACCCCTTCGAGTAAACTTTCCCCAGAAACTTTCTCTCTGTCGAACCCTCTTTTTTTCTTGGGTCTTCTTTTCATTTTCCATTATTGTTTCCCATGCGTTCGATCCTTTTTTCATAGACTCCGGAGCCCATATGCTTCTCTTGTGAGTCACTTTTATCCCGCTTTCATCCCTCTTCTATCGAAGAAGATGATCAAAGTTATTGACGGTAAACGTAGAATAGGGAATCTTGGTCTGGATTAATGGAAGGACACTGTATCGTATAACCTTATTACAGTGGCTTAAAGAGTTTCTTTTAACAAGGCAGCCGAAAAAATATTCGGAAAATTAATATTAGAAAGTTGTGAATATATTTTTAGAAATGGTCAGTTCAATGGTACTGAAATAGAAACAAAGTTAAAATTAAATTAATTAGCCTAAATTTGACCTGAGCGCCTCATAGAGGTCCTTTAATGTAAAGTTAGACTTAGCTTTAATTGTTAAGGAAACATTTGCTTCCTATTTGGCCCCGGCCGTTGTATAACTTGACTTCTGAAACTCCTATTTATAAGTATCAAGACATTTCCTTTTTATAATTGGTCCGAAATTGTGTTGTTCTTCAACCTTTCGTATCTTTAATAAATGTGGTTTTTTAGACTGGCAGAAAATTCTTACTTCCGGAAGATTATTTTGTTCCCATAATCATACTGTTTTTAATACACATTCTGTAGTTTTTTATTTCTCTGAATACATTTTTTTGCAAGTTAGATACTTTTATAATCATTCAGAGCAGCTTTTTTACCTTACATTGAATTGATTTGAACTGCGATCCAAAAACAATGATAATCAAACTTTAATTCTAATGCAAAGTTCAAAAGGGGAAGAGTTATAAGCAGAGAGGTGACTGGCACGGCGGTAACTGTAGTAAAAATTGGAACTTTCTGGAAGATGTAGACCTATCAATGGGATCAGGTTATTTTCGGTATTTCCGAGCAGCAGAAAATAACTATCAATGACAAAGGATCCCAAACGATACTTCCCGTAAAATTTCTCAATCTTGGAAACTGATTACTATTGTGACAGAGTTAACTATAAATCAAGTTTTACTTTCAAAAGGTTATCTTCCGAGTCCTATTTTTGATTTCTTAATAGTCTTTTATTCCTCTATATTTCATCCGGTCGTAGTGATATTTTTAAACCTTTCTCCTTTGTTTACGGTCCTTCCTGCCCACAAGTCTTCAGCAACTCATCTTGTATTCTATCGATTATTTATCGTTTCTGAATTTTTATTAAGAAATGTAAGAGACGCTAAAGAAAAGACGCCCCATGTCTGAGGTATTCCAATGTATTCTTCTTGTAAATTACTTCATTCTTATCAGGGAATTCATAATATTTAACTATTATAAAATTAAAATATTAAATATTTTTGCTTGCTAAGTGAATAAACTTATTTTAAATTACTTGAAATGTTTAGAGAAACGTGAGATGATTTCCTGAAACTGGACGATGACGTAGTGGGCGAGATACTTTCAGAATTTAATAATTTCATAGCCAACTCAGACTTGATGAGATCTTGTTACTGTGTAGAAAACCATTAAATAAAGAAGAAAGCTCGATAAATATTCCACATGACTGTGAGAAAAGCATTTACCGATGAAGTAATTGTGTTTTGTGGAAAATTCTCTAAGTTTTTTTTTTCTTCCTTATCAAACTTCATGATTTTGCCCTCATTGGGCGTCAGTCATTATTATTGAACATTGAACATATTATTAGCTCATTATTATCTTCCTCTTCTCTTCTCTAATTAATTTCATCGGCCTTGACCAATCTTCTTCTTAGATGACTTCCGTTGAAATTCACGTTGTTGTCTCAAAATAAATATTCAAGTCCACCTGGAAAAGGCAAACCTAATCCTACTTACCTTACCTCCATATACTTTCAAGTCTAAGAAAATACTAGATGATTATATTTCCATCTGAGTCTCGAATTAAAGAAAGTTTTCTTGGTAACAAAAATGAAATGAGTATTTCATGAAAAATAAGAAATCCAATTACTATCTTATATCTCTCGAAGCAAATCCATCACAGCATGTGATATTTAAATGTCCATCGTCGTTTTTAATATAATTTTTAATTTTTCTCTCGATTAATTCGATATACGCCCAATTAATTTTATTAGGACGGAAGGATTCGAGGTGACATGGGATCACGCAAATAAAACCAGAAGACGCTTTAAAATACACTGGACGAATAAATTTCTTAATCCTTTATTCAAGAAACTTTGTGAAAATCCATTAAATAAGGAAGGAAAAAGCTCGGAAAATTTTACGCAAATAAAACCAGAAGGCACTTTAAAATATACTTGAAATTTTCTTATAACTCAAGTGAATAAAACCCAATGCATTCATTGAGAATCATTATAACCCTAAGTTGCCAATTCTTCCATTCACAAGCGCTCGCTTATCTAAGCATTCCGCGATGAATGCTGAGGTAAGTAAACTTTATTAACCCATGTGGGAAAAGCGGCCCCACAGGGGCGGCAGGCATCCGCGACAAAACCGCGCCAAAAAACGATAAGTCACGGACACTCGCCACCCACTTCTAAGGTCCGTCTTCGCGGGAAATATCGACTTGGCCGACCTCCTTAAGGCGCTGCTTCAAAGGGTCAAAAGGAGCGGAGGAATCGCATTCCTTATGCATGAGCTGCGGAAAGGCGAGGTTAAATTTTTGAGGAAGGCGGTCCGAACGCACTCCCAAGGAAAGCCATCCGTAGGTCGCCGCATTGAGAGGGGCGGTGCAGTGTCCGAGGAGAGCTGCATGGACGGGTGCAGTGGGGTTAAAATAATCCATGGCAAAAAGCCCCTTGTTACCGCGTATCCTTTTGTCTACCCCTAAGACCTCCCGACGTCTTACGTAAATCCGTTTTTCACGTAACTCACTCCGTCTTCCTAATTAATTTCGATTCCCATTATTTTAGGCATAGTCGTGGGTTTCGTATCCAGAGGCTCAGTTTATGATCCATTTTAACACATGCTTTTTCTCGACCTTTTATGGGAATTTTTCTCTGTTTATTGGTTTTTGAAATTGGATTTTATTATTTTTACGTGTAGAATTTTTTGTAAGCTAAATTAAATATTTAAGAAAAGACCATAGAGAAATAACAGGTAAAATAGAACAATTTCTTCTAATTAGTATTTTCGATTGGAAAATTATAATTGCCAAATTTCTTGCTGCCATCCTGAATTCTCTTGAGGTCGCTCTGAATTGGAAAGGACGATTCCACAAAAATGTGAATTCGTGAAAATCATATTAAATTTTTACATGTATTAATAATTATTCACCAATTTATTTTCTCTATCAGCTGTATGTCATTTTTTATCTATAATTTGATCCGAATGATAAATTTTCTTTGAAAATCACTTACTTATATTTAATTACGTCATACGTACACTCCTACATATAATATATTTAATATATATTATATGTATGTCTTACAATATATTCACCTAATAGATAATAATATAACACCACTCTAACTATATACATAAATGAAAATTTTGACGAATAGATAAGATGTTTCATTTCAACCTCCTAACATATGAAATCAATATTTAATTTAACTTCCGTCTTTCGCAACACTTTATTCTCTAGAGCCTTCACATTTAATCCTCCTTTAGTATTGACGTAAGGTCGACTTTCAAACAACCTGATACCCCACTGAAAAATTCCGGTAACATTGATGCACCGTAGTTCCACGAAGGACTGTAGAGTTAGACGACAAGACCAATAGATTGGAATCGGAAGTAGTATGCAGAAGGTAAAAACGGAAAGGTCACCTTGATCAAGAAATGGAAAGAGAGAAGTCGGGGATCTAGTTTTATGGAAATGGAAGTGAGGCAAGGGGATGAGAAAAAAGTGGCGAAAGAGGGGGTTTCGTTGCCATGGCGATATCGATGGCGTCGACCTCCCGTGAGGACTCTTTCCCTCGCGGAAAACATTTGAGCGCCGCCCAAGTCTGCAGAAGAAAAGAGTACCACAAGGCACCTGTCTCGGGTCACACAATTTGTATGCGTGAGATCAGTAAACGTGTGTTTTCTGGTGGGATCACAAATACCCCCATTTCGTTTCCCCTCTCTTTTATGTATGTGAATCTCTCGATAGAAGTGTTATTTGTTAACAATTTGTTTTCGAATGCTTACTGATGCTCGCCAAGAGACTGTGGCACGTTCTCATGCTCGTTCACCATGCCGGATGAGATTCTCGTATTGATCTTTGGATATTGTAGAAGTTTCAGTTTGATTCAGTGAAACAGTATAACCTCTTGTAGAATTTAGCAACACCATGATACTAATTGGTGAAAGGATTATTTTCCTTTCCATATTCACTCACAGAGGATAATCTAGCATTGGTCAACACATATACAACACTACTTTTTCGCGATGTTTCCTGGTAACTGAAATTAAAGTTCTAGTATATCCACTGCAGCACCAGCTTTGACTTTTGACGAATATAATTAGCGGAACATTTTAGAAAGAGAAATCGGTAAACTGGGAAGGTGTTTTATTCTCAAAAAGCAATTAGTTTCAATATTTGAATAGCAACTAGGAGCAATCTCTGGCGTTTGATTATCTTACCTTCGAAATTCTGCGTAATTTTATGCATTTCTTTCAC
This sequence comes from Pachydiplax longipennis, assembly GCA_036926295.1. Lineage (NCBI taxonomy): Eukaryota > Metazoa > Arthropoda > Insecta > Odonata > Libellulidae > Pachydiplax > Pachydiplax longipennis. The sequence goes on along the minus strand of JAVFKF010000009.1, from coordinate 35,035,076 downwards.
TTGTGAAATAACTACAAAGTATAAAAATTTTCCCGAAACGAATTTTTCAGACCGTCATAAAGAAAGGATGCGTAATGAAGTTTATGTTTTTCGCGTTCCAGAATTCACGGAAATATATCCTATCTCACGAACTTCACCAAGGGTTTTGTTTTCTAAATAATACGGATTTTGACTTGAAAAACGAAACGATACTGAATCTGGCTCGTCGTTCAGGTTCCATGGCGATTTTTCTCGAGAGTAGAAAGACGAGATTCGGTCATGGAGTGACCTTTCCGCGTAGGGACTGACGCAAAACTTCGAAAACTGGCTTCTTGTTTCGTATTGTGTGTGGAGTTTATCTTCTTCGGTAAAACTTAATATGGATTTTTGAGCGCTTTGTTTCAGATACCCTAATCTACCCGTAATAAAGATCCCTTTGCTCAACGTTTAAATGTAACTCCAACCCTTTATTTTCTACTCCATTTTTCGAATTTTATCTTCATCTACTTGAAAGCGTTACACGCCCATTTTTCTAATCTTCTATCAGATTCTTCCACGTTACTCTCTCGAGGGAAAGTCTCATTTTACTTATCAGTGGTATTTACAGAATCATTTCCCTTTGAATATTTTATTTTCCTCATATAACGGTGACAAAAATAATTGTAATAACTGGCTTTGGGTTATTCTGATAGCTGAATATCACGTTACGATGTAAAAAGCGAGCCTTATAGATTATATGAAAAGATACTACTCTCCAAAATGTTCTGTTCCTTAAACTTTCGCTTTTAAAATGAATAAAATTAGCATCGCTTTCGTTCTTTTCCGGCTTGATCTCGAAAGGCATTTCTGATGGAGTTCCTATTCTCCACTAACTCGAGACTTCGGCCACGAGCCAAACGTAGAATTACTTAATGAATTATCAATTACTATTATTTTTTCATATGGTTCCAAACCGATATCTTCTTAACGGAACGGGCGTTTGATAAAATAGTATGGGGATCTTTTTTACAATGATATAAATTTTAAAATAATCTGATAGGTGGTCAAAATCATGTTGTTATTCCTTCATAGAAATTTCTCAGTGACATCACAAATAACATAGCGCAGCGTCTAATTCAGCATTTACTTGAAATGTAAACGAATTCTATCACTTGACATTCTTGATTTTCTTATTAAGTGTAAATCTTCGTATTTTTTATATTCGTCATCTCTTACTTTTATAATACCATTTAATACCCTTTAATTTACCACATAATACCGTTTTAATTTCTTATGCAATGGAATTATTTGACTACGAAAATTTTTTCTTGTGTTTAGTACGATTTCTTTTCCCACACTTTCTTTATATACAGTTTTTGAATGCTTATTTTATCATATAATCTTCCCCTGATCTCAATTAGCATAAAATTAAAAATTTTCATCAGGATATCATCAAGGGAAGAATTAACATTAGGAATACTCCAGATCCTTGTATTATAGACTTCGGTCACGAACCCTGTTTTCCAAACGTAGAATTACTTAATGTATTATTAATTACTATTCTTTTTCATATGGTTGCAAACCGATATCTTAGAAATAATCATAGAAATTTTAACATAATTTGATGTGCAGTAAATATGCAAGTTGTTATTCTTCCGTAGAACTTTCTCACCGGCCACACTAATAGCGTAACACTGTTTACTTGAAAGAATGTAGACGAATTCTTTCACTTTAAGGATTTTTTTATTAAGCCTACATCTTCGTATTTTTTATATTCTTCACCTCTCCCTTCTTTTGATACCGTGAATTTCTAATGCAAAGGAATTATTTGATTACGAAAATTTCTCTTGTTTTTAGTACAATTTCTTTTCCTACAATTCTTTTTATACATAGTTTTTTCATGCTAATGTTATTATATAATCTTCTACGCATCTCAATTAACATGAAATTAACAATTTTCATTGCGATATCACCCAGATAACAATTAACAAAAGGAACATTCCAGATCCTCGTATTTTAAGGATTTCGCTGAACTCCATCAACAACTCGGCGCGGTGCGAAGTAATAATTCTGTGACGAATCAAATCTTGATGCGAGGGAAAATTAATTAACTGTGTATTCTTGTTAGTTTGATGGATGAAATAACAAGTCTCTCGGATGCCGTGACCATCCTTAATTAAGGCGCGAGTAATTTTAAGCCGTTTAATAACGCCGTCGTAACGAAAAGCGCTCGAGAAATTCTTCTCCGGCAAACCGCTGCCATTTTTACACCGACTTAAATTAATCGCTCGCATTTCTCCACGGCGCAATCGAAATCAAGATGGCGTGTTCTCCGAAGATATCAGAATGATTCTTTATCAGCGAGGCGAATGATTAATGTCTCTGGAGAAGGCGGGGGAACATAGAAATCATTACGATGCACATTTCCTCGGTGGGCATAATGGGTCGTGACGTAACGGGAGATGAAGTTATCGGATAGGTAAGTAGGGTGCGGGGCGAGTTTCTCGGAAGGTATCGAGGTTAAATTTGAGATATTCTGACGAGGAATTATTAACTGCTTGCCAAGGGGATAGGTTTCCGAGGTTTGGTGGATGCACGGAAGGTGTCGTGCTTTGAGCCGGTGGCCTTGGTCTTAACTCCGCACCTCCGAAATGGAGTATCTTGTACGCCCACTTCCGTTCCCGCCTTCTCTATCCCGGTCTCTTTCTCTAGACTTCATATACAAGGCGCCATTCGTCTACCTTTCCCGCTCGGTTTTTCCCCGTGTTTCGTTGCATCGGGGAACATGAGGATGAGGTTCGAGTGAACTATTTCCTTAATATCGAAATAGGCCGGTATTCACAAATTTATTAAGTAATAATTTATCCAAGTTTTTCTTCTCCATTGTGATATTTTTAGGTCAGCCTTAAACTCTAGATTTGCAGTTATCGTATTTACCCTATTTATTTTATATTTATAGTTATCGTAGTTGTTACATGGTTGGTAGACTAACTTTCTTCGCAAGTTTATAATTTTAATTTGTATTGAGGCAATTTTGACCAGTTGATTATCAGGGCTTTTCTAAAATAATTTTAGTTTTCTGAATCCAAAGTCTAGCCCGAAAAAGAGATATGTTGATAAAAATAGTAAATGGAAATTCTAATAAACTGCGTTTATTGCCTTTACGATCAAATTTCATAAAAATACTCGATGACAGTAGAAAATTCCGACTGAGAAATAAGAAACGGACATGTTATAAGTCTGACACTACTAGAAATCGAACCTGCATCTCCCAATTCGCTGGTGTGTTGCTTTAATTATTAAGCCGTATTGCCAGATAAATACGTTTGTCATAATGCTTAAAAGAATCGACTTACAATCGGAAGAACTGGGTTCGTGTATCGGTCCTGTGATATTTTTCTGTTTAGGAATTTTCCTAAGTGCTCGCCTTAACGTGTAAAGTTACCTTTAACACTTTTCTTCGTGAAAATTGAAGAACCTTCCTGAGGATGAAAGTTGGAATATTGACCGCCTATCTTTATTTTAAATTTTGGAGAGCGAAACACTCCTATTTATTTATTTATTACTCATTCAATACTGGCAGAGCCCAGTTACAGTAAGCATTCGGTTGTTAGCTGTATAAAACAAAACATTGTTTCATTCATGTCATTTACATTCAACAGTTATAAAGTTAAGCATATATAATTAAATTATGGATTCCTAAATCAGATCTAAATTTGTAGTACATAATCGTAAAATATGTATTAGTATTATTGAAAAGATAAATCTGGCGAAGTCTACATTACAGTACAACAAAGCAGAGTATATAATACAATAAATGTATAGTATAATAAAAAATGTATATAACAATCACCTTAGGTTAGATTGAATGACAATTTAGTTTTTGTAGGTGTTTTGTAAACGCATCTGTGAAGGAGCTATTTTAGGAGACCTATAACTCACTTTCATTGCTGAAAATAGAGATTACTTTGGAAGATATCAGGAGCACCATCAAGGGTTCCCCATTGATATATACCGTGAATTAGGATCGGATTCGATCCGCATGTTTCCAATACTTTAATCAAACTAATTTAATTATTTCCTAGTAATTCGCTACCTGCTTATTTTTCTTCCAAGCTTCAGAACTCTCATTTCATCCATCTTTTGAAGAAGCAAATTCCTAGCAAGTTACCGCGATTACCCATTCCCAAAGCCTGTTCCTCTCATTCGCATAACCCTCGCCTTTCGTCATATTTAGCGCCGTTTCGGGCTTAATTGTCTTTCTGTTACTTCTTCCGAGTTATCCGACTCCTTTTTAAAGCGGCCTAATGAACGCACCGTGGAATTCCTTTGGCACGTGGAAATTTAGGCGAAAACTTCCTCCGCGACGGAGAGTAGATGCGCGTTATTAAACCGCAAAGCAGACAAGAGATAAGCTAACGAAGTATCTGGGAACCTGATTTTTCGGAAATCTTAAACTCAAGCGCCCATGATCAAAGAAAGTGCCACGTCCGCTGGTTGAAGTTAGTCGTCAGACTACTTCTTAACGAGATACACTCCTTTCTCTTTTCTTCGGGGATACCTCTTTTAATTTTAGACATAAGTACACAGAGTAGAGTTTATTAAAAGAGATGATTCAAATTCGTGTAATTTGCGGCAGTTGAAAGATGAAATTGGGTAAGAATTAGTCCCCGTATATATATATTGGTTGTCAACTTTGTATAAAGAAACTACATTTCAAATTATATTACGCCCACAAATGATTTTGTTCTTTAATAAGTAGTTTAATAATGAGCGCTTAAGTATGAACAATCTTTTATCTCGAAATGAGATTTTGTTTAGTTTAAGGGGCTCTCTTATAGTCATGTGAGCAGTGAGTTAGACTTTGGTGAAAGCTACACCGGGTTCGACTCCCGGTGGGAAATTACCTCAGCTGTTGAAACACTTTCAACAATGCTACTACTTCGTTTTTTGCTCAAATATATCATCGAGTGTAATGTATTTATTATACTATCATATTTATATGTTTGAATTTTGCAAATGATACACACTAATAATTCGTAATGCCAATGCGGCAATTTGAAATTAATTGAAATCAGTCTCTGCTTTAGGCTTTTCTTCAAACTTTAGTGAAAGAATCGAGTTTAAAACTCAATTTTTAAGCTTATGTTGGAGACATCAGCAAACTTTGGATGAAGAACATTACTGAATGAATCTCCATGCGTCCCTTAACTAATTTCCTAATACTGTCGATCTAAATTTCCCCGGTTTAGCAGTCCCTCCGAACGTAAAATAATTAACTTCATGGCCTTACTCTCTCTCTCTCCATGATGACTTTCAGATTGAAAAATCGATTCGCCTCCGCATTTCCATCCGGCGAAGTAAATTTGAGCATCGAGCGTGAAATCCGTAGAGAAAGGGCCGCGTTAGATCACATCGCGCATTTTTATTCCCTTTTATCGCTCCACAATCATAGCTCCCTTGCGTGCCATTTCCCTTGTCTTAACCCACCTTTGATATTCTTTTTTTTTAAGCCCTTTCCGTCATTTTTCAGTCTCAAGGTCTTCGTCACTCCCTCCCCTAAGATTCCGCTGAAAAGAGGGCGCCGCATGTCATTTCGGCCTACTCTTGTACACCGCGCTAATCCATATCCATTTGCTTAATTGCGGTTGTTTGCAGTCGCAGCGGGAGAAAAAAAATTCTCTCGCTAACTTTGTTGTGGCGACGTGTGCCTTCCCCCCGGCTTATATATCACTCGCCCTCTTCCAATTAATAACATTTAAGTCCTTGTGGGTGTGTTTGCCCACAAGATTCACACCAGTGGAGGATTCGTCCTTTTTATTTACGTTGGGAGTTATTAAAAATGCTGTATTCGTTTCGCATTCAGAGGTATCGAGATACTTGTGGCCCATTCTACTTTAGTATACTTACTTCTGTAAGTGACTTCTGTAGATAACTTCTGTAAGTGATAGGGAACGGAAGGTTATCATTCGTAAGAGTTTTAACTACAAAGGATCATAGATTCATATTTGGGTCAAGTGGATTCCACGATACGTTTATTACGTGCTGTGAGGGAATTAAATAGTTTTGGGTCTCCAGAATATTTATGCACATCCCTAGGGCATTTTCAGGGTGCCTCATCAACATCTTTTCAGTTCACTAATCGATATTTAGGTACAATAAGGAGCCAAATAGGAGTTTTACGCTCAATTTTTAATGTGATTTTGTAGAATACCGTCTTTATTTTAGAGGTAACCGTACATAGGTTTTGAGGTGGATTTCTAACGGGATCAAAAAACGCAATGTATAGCGGTAATAAATTCATTACACTTCATTTTATTACATATTGGATAACCTTAATACTTGTCATCGACAAGAATTGTATAAATAACGGGTTATTTGTTGTTAAAATTTCAATGTTTGCATAGAAAGGAAAAAACAATGATAATATGGGGCCATTTTAGCTACTCATTCACAATAAAAGTATTAAAAATACACTCTAATCACCATCGTCTATCATTTAAATTTTGCCGTCCAACGAAAAAATTTTAATCATCCCTTTTTCAGTTCTGAAATCTTCTAGGCCTTGCGTAGATATTAGGGAAACACGTTTCAAATTTGCCTGAACATTAATCTTTTTGAGATAAAGAGGAAGATATAATTACCAAGAACTCGTAAGAAACAATAATATTATGATAAAAAAGGAGAAGGTAGGATTATAAACGTTTCTCTCAATCTCATCGATTACAATTGCATCAAAATTTCCCTTTTATCCCGTAATCGTGTTATTAGATCACGATAATAAGAAAATAACACTGGTCCCATTAAATCGGACCCATCTCTCCATCTTCCCTTTCTTTCTTCCCCGGGGCAATCCCTTCCTTTTCCTTCGCCAATAAATCTCTCCTCGTGCCTTGACTGCATGACATATTACTCCAGCCAATCCTTGCGCGAAGAAGCTGGCCGAGAACAATAAAGATCCCCACGTTATTGCCTTCGCCCTTTGATCTCGATCGTAATAAGTAAGCCCAGGTCCATCTTGAAACGGGGCAGTCAGTCGCCTCGCACATTTATTCCTTGTCCTTTCGCATTCCTCGTGTATTCCCTGGATCAAGGGAACGGGCAGTTCATCGCTCTTCCTGAATCTAGCTCGAGGTCAGCAGATAATGTCTAGTGGATGAACTAACGTCCGGCTGTTTGTATCTGCTGTCATGTATAAGGATCTCTATATGAGAAATCAACCTGATTTTGTTAGCAATTATTAAAGTTTGAATAATCGTTTATATGAAAGGCAAAGTTTGTTTGTGGTGCATTATGAAATCCTACTGAGTTTCGGTGACAGTTTTGGGGATATTTTTTTGGAAAAACGAATTCCTCAAAATGTTATCGGTATATGTAGAAATGATGTAAATTAATTTTTAATTAATGTGTTCCATGACACTTATTTAACATCTTCTTGTTACATCTAATATGAAAGAAAGCAAAAAGGACTGGATGCATTTCACGTTTTAAGATAGAGATTATAGGGATAAAACAAAAAGATAAGAGTATCACTCATTGACTAATAATACAAACCTAATTAATACTATGAGGGAGAAAACAAAATCTCTATATTCCAACCTTTAACTCCTTATTTTTTCGGGAGTTCAAATCCTGAAGATTTACATTTAAAAATACATAAAATATTAAGAATTTATTACAGTTAAATGATACTGTAATGTAACTGTACAAATTAAGGATAACAGCATTAAGGATATGTATCAAAATAACAAAACACCATTCACTCTGTATCTTCCAGCTTGAAAACAATTTTTGAATTAGTATTCATCGCTATTTAGCTTCTCATCTCTACTTTGAAAGTTAATCTTTAACTCGCTATTTCTTTTCTCAGTTTTCTCAACAAATTAACAAGGTAATTATCATTGTTTAGAAATTCACCGAGATAATACGACCGAACTTAGCACGCTTCTTTTCACAAATATTTGTCGAATGCGACGATATGGAGCAATTCGTGCGATTCCTTTCCCTCTTTATGACTTCTGGGTAATTGAACTTGGGAGCAATCGATTCCCAGTCTCTTGATTGATGGCGGCTGCGTCATTTTTTTGTCGTCTAAGGATCTTCGCGTGCGTCTGGCGTCGCGTATTAATCCGAGGTTCCTTTCGCACACAGACGGGAAAAAGAGGAATCTCTATAAATCACTCGAACGAACCGAGGAGATTGATGTCGCCAATATTCATTACGCACTCCGGCATGACAATGAAGCGGAGATGAAGAGTCGCTCGATACTCAAAACCGATTCCTTCTTTTGTTACGTAATCGGATTCCTCTTCCCATTTTTCCCTCGATCCGTCAGCCAAACTGCGTTCCATCACCTTCTTTTGCTTCATAATAATGCTTATTGATAGCCACTTTTGGCTTTACATTATTTTCGGCGGATATTCTTTTCGTGAATTCTCATGTATTTTGTCCAATTTCTCGTACTTTTGACTCAAAAGCTGTATTTTAAGACCAGAATAAGAAACTGTATTTAATTTCCTTTCTTTTGGTACTTGTTTTAACTTCTTAGGACCATTATTTCTTATTTAAATCTTCAAAAGAATAAAAGTCTGCAATCGATCAAAACAAACTTTACATGCTGCAGAAATAGGACTCATTCGGACTGATCTGAGGCTGAAAATCTTCGTTCGTAAAGTTACGGATTTATTGGTCTTTAACTTGCTAATATTCTCCTCCTTGTCTTGTTTCTATTATCTGTCCAACCTGAAGAAAGACTGAGATAATTAGTGTGGTATTAGCTGCTCTGAAACAAGCTTTCAAGCTTATTTATTACTATTCTTATTTAAATATTAAAGTTTAAATGTCACTTACAGATACTGCGTCTTTTCTCGGTGGAGGTTGTATTTTTTTACATTTTATTATTAGTACAATTTTATCGTTATTAGTACGATTATACTATTTATTACAATAAGTTAGTAAAATATTGTTATTCATTACAATTATTTAATACAATTTTATTATTTATTACAATTATTTAGTACAATTCTTCTATTTATTGCAATTATTCAGTAGAATTTTATTATTTAGTAAAACTATTTAGTACAATTTTATCAATCATTTACTACAATTTTATTCTTTTCTTCTCGTACACAGAATTACTTTCACGAGTGCTTTTCAATTACTTGTGTAACTCCTTAAGATTGGTTAAGGAAAACAAACATCTCACGCAAAGCCCTTTAAAAGACTTTAAAATGTACTTCACAGTCCAGTTTAGTTCCTGTTTGCGACTTCTGAGTTAACCGATCAACTTAACACGTTGAATGCCGTTCGGACCCGTGCTGGTAAATAAAATATAAAATTAATCAAGTACAGATTAAAATCACTTAAATCGCGCGTTCTTGAGAAATGCTACAACTTTTAAACTCTCAGGTGGTGTAAACGAGCAAAGACCCAAAGGGAGATAGGGCACCTAGTAAAATAGCCAAAATGTGGTCCAGTATTGAATGTCTTAAGATTATATGTTTCTCAGTAATCTTTAAGTGTATGTATATTTTAACTTTCTTATCCGACTTGTCAAATAAGCTATGTAGTTAATAAACCATACACAAATATAAGCATGCATTTTCCTAAAGAATTTAAGGATGAGTTGACTAAAGCTCGAAGGTATCGATAAAACAGTATTAATAGCCAAATTATGCTACACATTTTATAGTAGATACGTTAATTGAGAGACGTGCAAACTTATCAAAAACATTGAAACACCAGACGATTCCTTATATTCCTTTAATTCTCACCGGAAAGATGTTTATTGTCTACAAATTACATCACGCAATGTAAGTAGCATAATAAAATGTTATTCGTCATGTCTATGAGGTCAGAATCTTTATAAATGTCTGAATTTTACGTTCTTCTCGTAAATCGATACATCAAAAAGAATTCCTTTCGGTATGTTTCCGATAAGAAGCACGAAAGTATTTTTATGTCGTCTTATCTGACAAAATTTTCTCTTCTGGAATTGTTTTTTAAGATATCTTATCACTCATCGACTCGGTTGGAAGCTGTTGGTTTATTCATGAAAAACTGACGGGAAACGTGAATCAAAGGTTATTTATCAGAGAATTCGGGAGATATCGTGCCTTTTTCCCTAGAAATTCACATTTTTCTCTCTATTTACATGCAACCCATTTTCTCCCCGAATATCAAATGAAGTATTTTCTACCTCTTTCTCTTCATTTTATTGATCTTTAACTTGCTAATATTCTCTTCCTTGTCTTATTTCTATAATCTGTGCTATCCTGAAGAAAACCTGAGGTAATAAGTATGGTATTTGCTGTTCTGAAACAAACTTATTTATTACTATTCTTATTTAAAAACGTTTAAATTCCTATTAATTTCAACTATTTTATGTAACACTGTATTACGATTGACAGAGCAGATTGTATATTTTAACCGTTCCTTTAACATTAGAAAATATGTTCTCCAAAGAAAGAACAAACCGCTTTCTGTGTTCTCTACAGTATTTACAAATACATGCCTTTTCTAGCTCTTTCACTTTTTTTATTCAAATTTTATAGTTCAAAAACGGAAATTATTCGAGTAATTCAAAATCGTACTGATATTCTATTACCAACAAACGTAGCAGTGTTTCAAAGTTCAAGGAGAATTCAGTTCAGAATATGGACACCACCAGATCGTATCGAATCAAAAATTATCTTTGATGTTTTTCTAAAGGAATTCTGGCGAACGTCAAAAATTCTAAATGTCTTGCGCTATCTATGTGATGATAGGAGCAGCACTTTGCCTCTCCGTCCACAGATAGATAAATTGCGCACGCGAGCTTGATTTATTTATCCAACAGTCTACAGTTCAACTTAGAGCGCAGCCGCTCTGCCGTATATCGCAGGAATGGTCGAACACATAAAAAGACCGCTATTGCGTCATTCATATTTGATTTTACAATTCGCGGCATAACTTGAAAATTATGTTTCGTGCTTATTCCCTTATAGTCCCTCTTCTCGTGGTAGTTATTATTTGAGTATACTGCTAGATTACGTATTTGCTGTGTCTATGTGATATGAATATTCTGTTAGAGGGAGGTTTGGCGAGGGGTTTCCCTCCTTCATTGGGGAAATCCAAGACAGTCATTGTCTTTTCTCCTCAATTAATTAATTCATGTTGTTTGGACTATATTTGATTAACATTTATTTTTATTTATGCAATTACTATAATGATGTGAAAGCATGTTTGTTATCTCTGTTATATAAGGGCTGTTTGACAATACAAAAATTTATATAAAGATTACCACCAATCCCCTTGCTCTGGTTAAATTCTAATAATAATAATCTATTTTCTCTGGAAATATTAGAATAGTTATTATGCTTGGAATTCCATAATATTATAGTTATAATTTTGATATATTATAGTATAACATTGGATTATTATATTATTTGAATTATTATATTGAATAATTGTAATATTATATTGAAATAGATTTTTGTGTTAATAATTGATTCTTACGTCAATCCTTCAGTACAAGTTTTTTATCAGTACAATTTATATGTGATCTAGTTTATTTCAGAAGATTGATCTAACATTCATTTCTAACTTACCTATTTATGCATCAGAATCCACAAAGGTTGCAAGGTGCTTAACTAAGGATTTAGAGGTGCAGTGAATAGTTTAGGGCAAAAAGGTGCTTTTTCCTTTGTCGCTCGAGCGATAAAAACGCGCAGCCAGTAAATAATTGAGCGAAATCTGCCCCACGAACCTTTAAATCTTCGGGTCCGAAGTTAAAGTTAAACATTTTTTCGCCAAATTACGCACTAAATATTTGACGAGCGTCTTTTGTTTTACGGGGTCGTATGATGCCCAAGTAATCTTCGGCCTTTGTGACCCTCCTTGGTCATTTTCTTTATTTTTTCATTCTTCTCTGTGCTCTCATTCTCTCTCGCACACCTCTACTCCTCTCCTTTTTGTCTTCTACGCGACCTCACCCCTTTGTCTCTTTGTATCTTCTCTTTTCTGCTCTTCCACTCACTTATCCTAACAACGTTGTTTGTTTTTCTTTTCAGTACTACCTCATTCTCTCATTTTTCACCATTGTTTTCTTCTGCTGTCACGGTGACGCAAGTGACTCGATGGAAAAGATCCTTGACTATGTAAAAATCGATGGGCGTATTAATCGAAGTTTCTCGGTCGTTTTCTCACTCGCTTCTCTCTTTCGTAACTGTTTCTTTTCTCTTCTATCGTCTTTGCTTCTCTCTCATGTTCATTCGGTGTTTTTCGCTTAATAATTATTTCTCAAGGCATGTTTAAGTTATTCTTGTCGAAAGATGATTGATAATTCTTTTCGAGAGATGAGTGGTTTTCTCGATTTCATGATGCCCTTGAATGACACTGCAACCACTTCATAAGGATTGCAAACAGTCCTTACTTAGAGGTTTGTAATGAAATACATTTCTGTCAATACAGGAATAGTTATTGCCCCACATCTCGCACTTACTTTTGAAAGTAATGTATTTATAATTGTAGTTGAATTATAAAACATCCCTCTGAATCATAATGCATTCCTCATAATTATATATAGAAAGTTAAACCGTTTATTTTCTCTTACATTGTTTTCTGCTATCTAATCTCTCATTATGTCTTTACACAAATATCTTTCGATCTTCACCTAACCCTATTTATACATATTTCTTTATACTGCTATAGTCTTTTCGACTAAGAATTGACGGAAGGGTGGTTTTCGGTTATTTTTTATTTTCTTCCAGTAATTTCTTCCTATATCAACTCATAATGAATCTTCTCAGTTTTTTAATGTTGTTAAACTTATTCTCAAAGAAGTAGTTTTCCATTTAAACGTACTTCGCTTTGTGTTCCCGTATCTTTAAATGAAGTAAAGAGTGGGAGATATGTAATTTCCTTTTTGGACTTCGAAGCATGCTATTTTCTATAGCGTTAAGTTGATAAATAAAGTCTCAACATCTATGTTCAACGTAAAAATATTAATAACGTAAAGCTAATTAGTTTTGAAATGGCAATTGTTACAATTTTCCGGACATAAAGGAAATATCTAAGACAAAGAATCTTTATTCTGTATAGTTATGTTATTCAAGAGGTAATTTCTTTCGATAAATTTCAGTGTCTTTCTGAAACATAGCAATAAACATATTTTGACTAATAAACACTATTTTGGGTACCATTCATATATAGTTCATTCGCAGTACTTAATTTATATTTTATTGCCTGTATAATCTTCCTATGGTTGAACAAAAACATTACTTCAAGAATAAGGAAATAATCATTCGACATTGGTAATAATAATGTCCGTTTTTATTTTGCTCGCACTTAATTTGTTTTCCGCGTAAATATTTTCGAATCCCTGCGTAATTTTAAACGTGAAGACGCTTTCCATATTGCGTAAGTTCCGGCGCATCTCCAGAAGTTCAATTAGCAAACTCGACAGAGATAACGATATCGTTCATTAATACTCAAGACTGTAAGCATCCCACAAGGATCCCGCAAGTTCTTTTCGCCGACGACATCTGCCGGTATGTCACCAAAACTTCCCGATTAATAACCTCTCCGACGTCCTCTGCCTTTTCCTGCACTCCAGAGATAAGCAGTTTAATCCCGACGACTAGCTATTCAATGCACAATTCAAGACTGCCTTTACATACTGATTGCCTCTTTCCCTTTCTACCCTTCCTTCCTCATATCCTTCCTCCTCTCGCCTCCCAGTGAAAGGCAAACTTGTAAGAAATATTGCGGAATCACGTCTTCCATTCACGGTCTTTTGGAGCGGCTGCACACGGATATCATTTTGCTCCATTATCCCTCTTCTGTGCGGTGGAATATTTGCCCGATTCTGTTCCTATGATATTATATATATGACGTGTTTAATGGCAACATCCGAGACCCTCCTTGAATATCTCAGAGGCTCTTCTCTATATCTAATCTAATAACGTTAGTAATTTATACCTTCAGCTGGGGTATCGCGTAAGCAACGATAGGTAGATATGCACAAAGGAGAATGAGAGATTTTGGAGAGCAACAGGCGATCACTTGGACTGATTTCAGGAAGTCGCTTCTTGGTGTAAGGCTACGCTTCGGTTATATATACACAATAATACCTTTTCTTGGGTTATTGCAGTAAAATAAAGTACAGTTGAGACGCTTTTCAGTGAAGAGAATGGAAAAGCGTTATGGGCGGGATAGCGTTATAACAGGAATACTGATTTATTCATTTCTTTACGTCAGAAAACAGAAGGGAAGGTTTTTCTGGCTCTTTAATTTTTAAAGGAGTCCTTTACACTTTAAACACAAAATGAAATTTTCTTTAGCTTAGTTACAGAGATGTAGACATATAGAAAATCTGGGAACTTTTTTTGAGTAATGCTGGTAGAATTCTTGTCATATTTTTAGTTACGATCTGTACAATTTTTGTAGTTAATGATATTAGCTAATATAAGTTACGAGTAAGGTACCTGAATTAAGATCGCAAAAATATTTTCTAAGGCTGGGCAGCCAAGTAGGTAGCGCGTTCGAGGTTGGTGAAGGCGGTCTGGGGCTCGATTCCCGGTTGGAACCAAGGTGCGGAATGACCTCAGCTATCGAAGCACTTTTAACAATTCTACTACTACCAATATTTTCAATTACGGGGTATCACATCATTAGCATTTTCCTTGACTCATCCCGGCGCATATGCAACCCTCTCAATAGTTCTGTGTTTGCGGGTTGCATGCGCTCCAGGCGCTCGTTTTCGTATACAGATTTTTATGATTTTATCTTCTAAGAAATTCTTCCATGATAAATATTCTATGATGAATAAAGTTTAAATTTTCCATTTGTAAACATCTCTTTAAAATTTACCATTTCCCATCCTGTTTTCTTTGTTTGCTTACACGCTTCGAACTCATACTCACCTGAACGATATATGTATCATTCGCTACCCAGTTTCATATGATTCTGCTTCTTTTAGGGAAACAAAAAGTAGGTAAGAACTAATATTTTGCATTAAATTAAATATGCGAAGCCAATATTTTTTATACTCATGCTACTAGGATCAAACCATTTAGGTATCATTCAAACTCAAATAAAACTCTCACCATTTCCTCATATACAGGAAAATTCAGACTCTTGAATATGAATGTCATAATACTCATGAATATTTTTTTAGTTTCATATACTTTGTGTAGATACAGTATTCCTCATTCCTCAGCCATACGTTTATCTTTTGGCATTTAATAAAGTGAAAATTATCTATTTATTTTTAATGTTTCGAATTCGAGGTAAATTAACGTCACAGTCGCACGTAAGAGAGGTTCCTTGATAACCTCTTTGAAAATATTCCGCCTGCAGGAGCGCAGATGTTTGAGAAAAATAGCAAAGGGAAGGATAGTGGAAGAAAATAATGGAGGGTTTGAATTGGAAAAGAGAGAATAAAGGAGGATATAGGAGTGGTGCGCAGTAGCGATTCGCAGAACTCTTAAAGCAGAAGGGCTATATTCCTGGAAAAGCCTGTTCGTCGGACTTTACAATGGCCATGCATAATAGCGCACTTCTTGCTCTAGCATTCCGCCGATGGAAGGGGATTCTTACGACCCTCCCAGGACGCCGTTTTTCTTCCCTTTCACCTTTCTCCCAACCACCTCATATTTTATAATTCCTAAATATAGCACCGTAATGGCTGTAAAAAGTGACGGATTATTTTGAAAGGTAAATTTAATATTTTTTAATTGTTTTTCGTGCTGATCCGTAACCAAATACATACAAGAAAGTTTTATTAGAAATATCCCAGAAGTAATTGTTAACCAAATACATACAAGAAAGTTCTATTGGAAATATCCCCGAAGTGATTGTTAACGAAAAACATACAAGAAAGTTCTATTCTAAGAAAGACACCCGAAATAATTGTTTCATACCTGACTTTCAAGAGAACAATATTTCAGAAGCACAAAATACAAATTGTCATTTCTTAGATCATGTTATTTCGAAATCGTTTGATATTTGAGGTATAAAATGATAATTCATTCACATAAGCGAGCTTAAAGATACCAAATTGTCTTTTATTCCTTTAAAACGGATGGAGTATGATATTCTGATTTCTATCAGAATATTTCTATCAGTTATTTCAAGGTAACCTTATGAGACCGAGTTCCCACTCTCTTGTGCAAAACAAAATTTCCTCATGGTATTCATCCCACGCAGACCTGAATTCTGAATTTACTTCTGCAGAATAAGAGTTGATAGACGATGAGGAAGGTATTGATTCATTCACAATACGAAATACGATTAGGAATATACATCCGCCTCTTTAATAGACATCGTCACCTCTGCCGCATTTCCGGAAATATTGAATACCGGCTTCTTTTTCATATATTCCTTCGAAAATTTTTTATGAATGTCATTTTTCCGCCGTGTAGCATCCAAGGTATCCCTAAAAGATAAATAAAAAACCTCGATTCAATTAGCTCTTAATTTGAATTAATCCTTGACGTCTGCAGCGAGGGCCTTTTCACCTCTTTTTCGATTTTTTACGGGGTAACATTTTCTAATAAGAATCAAGTACTTAAACAATCAATAGAAAAATGTATGTAGTAAAAAATATTGAAGGACATAATTAGTTGATAGTTTCAATTTTATAGTTCACGTTGAGATGAGTTGAAATATATAATAAATAATTAGTATTTATTAGTCTCCATAAACATTCGGGTATATATTGTTTCTATTAAAAGATTAAAAGCTCTAATTATGATATTTACTGTATATAGAATTCGTTTTCTCTAAACAATTTCTTCTCATAAGCAATTTCGAGCATTTAGGTCTTTAGTTATATTAACAATATAAATGAATGGTTAGTTCTCCGCTTTATAAGTCGCCCATTTAAGCATAGATTGATTTGTCACGATGATGGTAAATGAAGAGATAAAAAATTTTACAGAGCTAACAACGAAGACCGAAAAGCACTTCCAATAATTCTCCCTTGTATTTACAAGGCATCTAACCTTCACCCTGTTTTTCTTCAATTTCTCCCTCTTCTCTCTATTGTAGTATTTTGTACGATTTACGGCCCTTTAGTGTTAGTTAGATCAATTGGAACTTTTATTGATCTTCATCGTTTTTAAGGGGTGCTCAGCTTAGATGGGGTTACATGTTAAAGACGTAAAAAGCAGTTCTTCCGCGTGTATATGGTTTATTAGCACTCAAAAAGTTTGAAGGAAACTCAAGGAAAGGATAGCACTTAGTTGGCCAAGAGTTCATTCAGATCCCATCGACCGATTCATTCCATTATCTTCTCTAAATCCCCTCTCTTAAGCTCCCGAAGATTATTTCTTTTATTCTCCTTCTCTTATCGCTTGTCTTCGAAAAGTTTTGTTTTATCTGCTGTTTCCTTTACTCTTTTCAAACTTGGAAAATTGTCTTGTCAATGATAGGGAAGAATTTTTGAAAACATCATCAGTCTTTTTCACCGTGAGATTGATTTTCAGGTCGATTTAAATGCTTTATATGTTATGGTGGACTAGTTTGTGGAATTTCTTATTTTCTCCCGAACAATTAATCCTCCATTTTTCTTCAGACGGTTTCTGTTGGAATGGGTATCCTGCACAATATGTGTATATATTATTTCCTTTAAGTTAAAGATGCAACAAAGCATTCACTGAGAAATAATTCCTTACTCTTGAGGGCAAACTGGCTTCGAATGAAAATATTCGGATAATTACTTTAATTCAGCTGAATCACGGATTTTACTTACATCTTTGAGAAAAGCTTTCGATCCAAAAAGTTTATTTCGTTCTTGAATATACATAATTAAACGATATACTGAATATCAGCCCGAAAATTGTGTTACACTTCAGATTATACTCTCTCCTTTAATATCAATATAGAAATAAACACCATAGCTGCAAGACCAATTGAACCACGGCTTTGGATGTTTCCCATATTGATCTTTTCTAACCATGTCTCTGATTTTTCTTTTCAATTTCTTTTTTGTTACGTTTCCTTTATTAAAGCGAGATCATGAAAAAATAAGTATAGGATATCGATTTCTTAGGATAATTATTTGCAATTCAGTTTTGCAAAAGAAAAAATCTGCATTTTTTGATCCGTCTAGAGTTAAACCTATGACACTTTGAGTAAACAAGTATCGATATGTTATAGCCCATCTGATATTCAGCGGATATCTGAATTTTATATTTCTGTCTTGTTGGAAAGTGCGTGAAATTAAAATTTCAAAAATTTATAAATTTATTTCTTACGGGAATTACTGACATCGGATAAATAAATATGTAAACGCACATATAAACAACGATTATTATTGTAAAAGATACTATCACATTCTCTATGATGTCGTCATTGCATATAAATTTCTACTAAATAATTTCAGAAAAGTGACAGTTTTAGTATGCTAAACTTATTCAAAGAGGCGTTAAAAATGGTCAGTCAACGAGTGGATATATTCACAACGTATGCAGTGGGACCATTTAAACATTCAAAATTTTAAGGAGATAATTTTTAATCAGAGGGAGAAAATTCTACATTAAAATAATGCATTGATGCTACAATAAATAATACTTTGGAGATACTAGCATCGGATGAATAAATACACACCCAATGGTGATCATTATACGATGCATGTATAACGGAGAAAGAGAAATTCGGTTTGTTTCAACTGATCATCACCATCCCTCGGAGATCCTCTTCAAAACATATGGGATCTCCAATTTCTCCAGCTTCATTTTTCACCTTTTCTATTTCTTCTCGCTGTTGCCTCTCCACTTTCAATATCCCTCCCTCAATGCCATTCACTTCCTCTCATATCACCTCTGGGAACTGAACGCGTGCCTTCCGAAACGACTTCTTTTTCTCCGTTCAATTGTTCACCGATGCGCTTTCTTCCTCCATCGAATTCCTTACCGTGGCTTCCCTTCTGTCGCCCTCTTTTTTCCTTGCATTAAACAGTTAAACTGCACTTAAGCCGTCTGTCTCAATAGCTATGCACTTTGAACCTTCGTCTCGCTCCATAAAAAGCCGATATTTGCGATATCGCCTTTTCCTCACGCGGAAGACTCTCGAGAACCGTAAATTATCGGAATTATTCGATAGTGGAACAAAGGAAAAGGAGCTTGTAAGGAGCAAGCGGTGTGTAAGAAGCATAAGTATTGTTACATTTCTTATGAGAGGAACAAACGCGCGCCTTTGTTTCATTTTCTTCGCTTTTTAACCCTCGAATAAAAGTAACTCGGGAACGATTTTCGAGGGGTATCGACGCTATTTATCTGAGGGAAAGGGAAATATCAAAAGGCTTCCTAAATTGATCTTTCACCCCAGCTGTTATGAAATACGTTAATGATAATGATTTATTCATTATGTGTATAAGTCAGGTACCTCAGTGATATTTCTCTTCGCTTAATAAGGGAAATTTCTATTAATTAAATTTATGATTTAGAATCTACGGAGCTTGTTCCTTGACTGTTTCACTTCACTTTACAAGCGTAATTTCATTAAGTAAATTTATAATTTAGAATCTACGGAGCTTGTTCCTTGACTGTTTCACTTCACTTTACAAGTGTAATTTCTATGAATTAAAATTATATTTTAGAATCGATGGAGCTTGTTACTTGGCTTCTTACGCTGATGTTTGTAACTTACGTAAAAATTGATTCTTGAATGATTCTTTTAAATTATTAGAGGTGATTCATCTCTAAGTAAAAAACCATCTTGAAAATTTTGTCTTCCCGTCCAGTTTTCAAAACCTTTCCAACTACATCTCACCTCCATAACCTTCGATCTATTTTTCATTTTTGCCACAATTGTCCGATTATAGTTTCATTTCATTTCACAAAATTATCTTCATCAATCTGTTGTTTATCTTGGCCTACCTATGTATAATCAACTAAAGATGCCTTGATGAGACATCATCGTTGCCAAATGAAAAATCAACCTTATTGAATGAACCCCAGCCGTTAGTTTATGTCGATCTTTCAATAAAATCAGATATGCAAATTTATTAGGAGGCATTCTTTATTTCTAATTAAATAACAATCCATGGAAAAGATTTGTATAAAACAGATGAATTGGTCACAAAATATGGTATATCGCTTAAAAGACGATTTCGAAATCATTCATTATGGAAGATGTCTTAGTCCTTTGTTTCTATAATATTTCACTGAATGAACTTTATTTCTCAGCTTCTTAAAGATTTTCCAGAGTTTTTGAAAGTGATTATTACTCATTCGTTCAAGTTGGAACTCAATTTATAAATGCCAAATTTCGAAAATCCAATCAAATTGTATTACTTGCTCTCTTTTGGTGACTCTCTCAGTAGGTTTGTGCAGGTTTTTTACACCCCCTTCCATGTGAGTGTTCCTGTTAAGGATTATTTTTACTGATCTTCAATTAAGTTCATAAAATCTAAAACTTAATTCATCCTTTCTCTATTCGTTTGAATTCAAATTTAATTAAAATTTTTGATATAATTTCTACGGGTTAAATGCAAGAGGAGACTATATCGTCTCCATTTCACACAAAATAAAAACGAAAGTTATTAATTTATTTTGCTCCCCTTTAGTGGAAATTGAATATAAAATGCGAAAACAACGCCTCACCGCGAAAATTTTTACTTTTTCAGATTCTTAGTAAAAATGCTTTACGTGGGTGATAACATTTCTTTCAGCTCAGCTTCATGGTTATCATTACGGAGATAATTCCCTCGTAACACCGCGTGTGAAAAATTCATTGGTACAGAGCGAAGGGATTACAGAGTGTTAACTAGAAAAAGTAAGCGAAAAAACGTAGGAACTCGTAATGACGTTTCGAAATCGGGTTTACCTCCACTCCGCAAAAGCTTTAAGCACCGAAGGAGGTTTCGTGGGAAAGTTTAATTACCCAACTTGAATTAGGGCTGCTCACTACGTAACTATATGTACTGAAATGGTGAATAAAAAGAGTATTCGAGCTCACAGCTTGCTCCACAACCTAAAAAAACTCCTACTATGGCAGGAAAGTGGCAACAAGTGCGGTAAAAAATAAACTTGGCGAATTACTTTTGGCGATGGTCTATTTTGAGAAAGACTCGGTGGTGCCTCTACGACACACTACGACACTTTGTGCTGCCATGATAGTTCTTTTTTTCAAATTTGCAAGTTGGAATGAAGATGTTTCTTTTCAATTCCGTTGAATTAAAAATTTTAAGATTATTCTTTTAGTTTTTATATTCTCACTAACCTCTTGCAATCTCTCACTTAGACTTGAATTTCTATACTAACTTGAAATTTGATAATTTTATAACTGTTGAGATAAAGTTAACCATCCTTGAGTTTTTTTATAGCATTCAATGAACACGTGGAACTTTTCACTTGAATGAAAGGCAATTTCTGCATTATTTTTTCCTACCTTTCAATTCAAACTAGGACTGAAGCAGTAATGATATTTAGATGTAAGTTAAGAACAGCTATTTATTCATATGCATTCCTGCACAACGCGATAAGTAATTGAAACGGTGATGGCCATTTGATACTCCAAAAGCGATGGTGAAAAACATGCAGAACAGAAAGAGAGAAAAATTTTTTTAATTCTTCTTCCCGTAGATGTAGAGAAAACGCTTGAGAAACTCCGTCCAATTTTAACCCAGAAATTGATAACAAGAAAGAGATTAAGGAGTAACTTTTCAAGAAGCATCGTGAACCTGGATATAACTTAAACCTAAGAAATGAGAAAGTCGTACGTGACAGAGATTCAAACTCGGATCTTTCACTTTATGTGTTTCACTATCGTGTTCTAACTAAGCCAGTGTTCTACAAAAATTCACTAGAAACAGATTTAGGCTTATAAGTGACATTTTCATTGGTTTATATTGTTTGTCTGGAAATAAATTTTGAGTTTAAACCATTCATAACTTCTTTTCGATTTCCTAGATTCTTTGTATTAATGTTTCTGATAAGATTCAAATTGACACTGAATTTTGCTAAACTTTAGTTATTTTCCTCGGTGATATTACATTGCTATTATGCCGCCATGACAAAATGATCAGTCTTCATTGGCGATTTCTTTCAAACCGAAGACGATATTATTCTTAATTAATCGACAGTTAAGTTGAACAAGTATGAAACCTTATGACCACCTCTTCACCATTGGTAGTTCATATTTTCCTTTTCTCGTCTGCCCTGTACATCGGAAGAAAAAACCGTTTCCCCAGTGGATTCCTACAAAGGATCGCTTCCATACCTTCTCAACTCGTACTCCTGTTCTATTTCCTCCGCTTTAGCCTCCCGTACCCAACAGCCCCGCAGTTCTTCTGCATTTTTAATGCGGCTCGTTTTTCCAAGAGAGATTCTCTCCGCCTTTTCCCCTCCCTTTCTAACCTGCATCCACCCATTTGTTTCTTCGTACATCCACCTTTATTTCCACTTTTCTTATCATGCACTTCTGCTCTAGCGCAAGAGGGCAGTTTTACGGCGTTATAAATTCCTGTATTTGTAATATCTCGTGTAAGTTTTTTTTTGTAAAAATAAAAATTCTACGATTCTAATTTCTAATTCTCTAATTCTCTAAAAATTCTAATTCTAACTAAAATTTTGCACTATGCTGAAACTTGTAGCTAATCCCTTCAGTCAATTGTTTTTATTTTAATTCGTAATTAATATATTTTCTGTGCTTATGGGTTAAATGTAAGATGGTACTGTCAAGTCTCAATTTCGCCCGGAAATAAAGACGTATGTATGTATGTATATATTTACTTTTTTAATTCAAAATGTGATCAATTATATCTTATCGACGTCATATAAATGAGTTGTGCACGTTATTGCTATATATGAAAATTCTAATTCTCAATATTCCAACTGAAATGTTATTTTGCACAGATATTTAATTTATTTTTGTCATGCCTCATTACGAATTTTTAGGATGTTGCTATCCATATGACACAAATGAGGAAACTGTGCACGGATGAATTTCTGTGATTTTTAACTCCAGTTAATAGCTATTTCATTTTTCATCGGAAAACTTCGCATGAAATTCCGCATTGGAAAAAATATTGCGTTCTGCAATTCACGATTCTATGGAATCGTCTTTTGCGTTACTAGAGTTCAGTGGATACGATTCATAATTTTGCGTTATAACTATGTTTGCTTGCATCTTGTTTCATTTTCAGAAAGTTGTAACCATTTATGTAGTTTCGTCCTCGTTTTACGTAATCCAAAAACATTCTCAGTTTCGTTTTCAATATACATAAGGATTTTAATTAGTTTTCGTAATAAAATTCAATTATTTCGTTTTACATTTTTCTTCTTAAATACATTTTTCTTGCGTTAAAACATAAATTACATCTCACTACAAGTTATCCATATTAAAGAGTTAATAAAATATATCAGAATCAAACACGTATATACCCGAGTATAACAGGCTTTTTTCCAAATATTTAGCATTAAAACCTGAATGCATCTTAAAGATTGTTCGCGGTATTTATTATGATAGATCAAGAATGATATTGATGTAACAAATATCAGTTCCCCATCCTGTATCCATTTCCATAGTTCTGCTTCAAAATGTTGCGTGATGTAGCTCTATTTTCTTCTCTTCTCAAAACGTGGAGGAATGCAGTGCTCATGCTGTAAGGCTCCGACTGCAGTTTCGCCGCCAGCCTTCCTACATCTTCCGTTTCCTTACCTTCCCAAAACCTTGAGGGATTCGATAATTGGTCAGACCAACTGAGTACCGTAAGTCGAAAGGCACCACTTCGATTCAGTTGCAGTTTTTATGTCGAGTGCATTTCAAAGGGGCGGTACATAAAACGTGTGCGGATGACCGTAGACGTAGCATCTCCTCAGAGACCCTGTAAAATTTATTGTTACCTCCAACATACTCGTGTAAAAGATCGTTATTTTCTCCCGAGAGCGAAGGGCCCGAAAAATAGATGTACTCTGCAAAGAATGCGGGTTACTTTAATTTCTCCTTCCGAGAAGGGAGCCATTTCGGATGAAATCATCTCCGGCTACTTTCCCAAAATTAGCTACGGATCCTTTTAGCGTTTTGCGCTTCCTCACGGCATCTCGGAAGGTTCTCCTTCAAGTGAAGTAGTTGTACATTTAGTAACTCAGACTCTATTCCTCTTAAGAGTATAGCATTACGTAAATAATGAGGGTGGTGTTGAATTCTGCTTCGCTATGTTTGCCTATCAGAAAGAGTCTTTTTTAGGTATGATCCAGGGAAAAATATGTTTAAAATGAAGAAAGTTTCATTTAGGATGACAAACACATGGTAGGTTTAAACCATGGTGGTTTATACATGGTAGTAAAATTACTATTGTTATTCTCAATCCCGAAAAGTTCGATTCCGAAATATTTTCCCTGGTAAAAGGGATAGTATAGATAGATTTGGTAGATAAATTGTAGAAATAATGAACAGAACGATGGAAGATAATTGGGTAGAGCGTTCGCCTTTGGTGATAGCAGCTCAGGGTTCGATTCTCGGTAGGAACCCATTAGTGCTACGTGACCTCCACGGTAGAGGCACTTTTAACAATTTAACTACAGGCAAAGTAAAAATTAATTATTTTTATATCTTTAAAGATATATTTTCATTAAAACATTTGATGAATTTATTTCTCATCAACATTTGATCAGTAGCTTTCGAAACCACAATCTATCCGTTTTTAAACATTACAATAATATCATATTTGAATTATAGCGTCGTTTGAATACTTCATTCATTTTTTCATTCTAGAAAAAAGGTAATCTTTCCCTTCCGGAATACAGACGCCAAAGCCGTGGTCTTAGACCTCATATGGAGTCAGACTTCCCTTGGCAGCATTTGTAGTACTACATGTACCAGATGCGTCGACTCATATGCTGCCGTGGATTACTATACGAAAATGGATTAGTTTCCCAATATTTTATGATGTTTTATAAATATTATGAACTCCAACGTGGAATAATCCTAAAAATCTTTCATCAAAGGATATTTGTTTTTGATTTTTAGAAGGGTAATAATTATTTAATGAAAAATTTATCTTATTAAAAATTTATTTTATTATTATAATAATCTCTGTTATACTAGGGTAGTCTGAAAAGTTTCCGACCCCAGATTTTTCAGAAATCTTTAGAAAATTTTCTGAAAACATGTCGAGAAATGGCGAAATGTCGGAAACTTTTCAGACCACCCATGTACGATACATTACCTCCATGTTATGATTGTGATCAACGAACGAATATACTTTTCCGGAACAAAAATAATATATATGACCAGCTGTAAGTTGTTGTTTAAAGAATGACTCGAATTGTTGAGATATTTTTTCAGATTACAAATGTATGATAAAGTAGTCAAAAGGAGTACTTTCTCCTTGCCTTGAATTTTCGCAAGCCGGGCTTAAACATTTGAACGGAGAGGGATATGAAGATAAACACTCCCCATGTTCGAAGGTAATTTATATTTTTATCGTGAATATTTCAAGGGAGTGCTCTTTTCCACTACTCGAAGAAGCGTGTTGCAGTACTATTTTTTCATAGTCGCGGCGAACTTCGGTACCGGTCAGTATTTTATAACCCCCAACCGGTGGAATTATTTAGAGACCTTAGCTCCATCCTATCCGTTTCCTTCTTCCCCTTTCTGCCTCTTTTTCTTTATTCTTTCCACCCGCTCTTTCATCCTTATCTCTTATTTTTTACTATCTCCTGCGCCTTCCTTCCATGCTATTTCTTTGCCCAAATCCAAGAGTTTGGAAATGTATTGGAGATACATGAGGAATGTGTAATATGGATAACGTTAATTTATTGTATAGGAAAACGTTTCATTGTTTAAGATTGGTATGCATGTTTACCATATACGCTGTTGAATTATAGAAATATATACTCGTATATCAGTAATTCATATGTGTTTGCGAATTTAATACCCATATGTTCTATTCCGTTAAAATTATTTCTTAACAAGAAGTTAAATAATTTGATCGAACGATCGGTATTTCCACCCCTCTTCTCTAATGTATCGTAGATGTATATTTTCAGTAAACTCCTCAGTCAAGTATGACAGAAGTGTATTTTTTCATTGTATATATATTATTCTGGTCCTTATAAGCCAAAATGCTTTTTGTCATTCACATTATAAAATTATTTAGGATTAGATTATGCGTATAGTTGTCGGGAAACTGAAAAGATAATCTCACGATACCAAACGTAGATGTCTACCAGTCGGCTCATTAAATTTTTGCATTAAACATATATTATAGGTTAAATCAATCTATGATTTTCTTGTTTTTCTCTCTTAGTAAATATACACTAATCTTCAATAGGATATTTCTGGTTCCACTTCAAGCGTCTGGCTGTCGTATCTCAGTTTGTATAAGCAGGCTTTTCTATCTATCTTCTTCCTCAGAAACTTAAAGTTTTACTGAAAGAATCACCTGATACACTGTCAGCCGAGGTTTTCTGTCTTATTTACCTACGTTAATGAGAAAAGTCTTTCCCTGAACACTATAAAATATAAATATGTATCTTTTTATAAAAATTTAATTATTACATTATTGGGTGAATCTAGGCCTCTTACAACTAAACTATTCCTTTCTAGGTACCGTTTTGATTTGAACTCCTTCATTAATTCAGTCATAAGTCGTAAATTCGGAGTATCCTAAGTATTTTGTCCTCTAAAAAGGTGACGGAATCCATAACCAATTACTTCGACCCTCGTCAACATTATCTTTCATTCCATTGAAAGGTCGTCATTTTATAACACAAAACAACGCAACGCACCGAAACTATCTCTATCAGACACAAAAGCAAACTTTCCCTGTTTTATCTGCGCCATTTACCGACGTTTTCACTTGCTAAACGCGTCATTCCAACTTGGCGAAATTGGTTTGTCTGAAACATTAAATTTTACAGAATCGATAGCTACAGTCCTAGGTAAATTGATTTTTAAGATCTCTTCCTTCGTTGCATTTCGTTTTGCACATTATGCTTAATGTGTGATCATTGATTGTTTTTTATTATTTATGGGAGCTGGAATTTTGAACAGAATGCGTGTACACGTTTTTAGTTTCTGGATGTTTATTTTATGTTCTTGTATGACATAACCGCTCGAATATACATAAATTAATTGACTATGCTATAAATATATGCGGATGAAAACTAATTTACTTTTCATGAACGCAATGTTTTACATTATGCCTATGTTAGGGTTAATTTCTTCCAGACTTGATTAACATGACCTAAAACATGTCTTGTTATCCGAGTATTAATCCCACTAGTTGCTCTGCACTTTACTCCAGAGTATTCAAACTGAGTCCCACGGTGCTATGTGGCGCACGAAGTGTACTTACTGTCCCGCGAACATTTTTAAACGGTTTTACTAATGCGAAACCTTGAACATTAGCGAAGTGATTTTAAACTTACTGTATCATAGGCCTATGGTAATGTGAAAAATTCAATCATAGAACTATTGATGCTTACCAATTTCAACAATTTTTATGAACCATTACTGATTTTCGGTTGATGAACTGTTGTAATAAAGGCATAGATTGAATATTATTCGCATAAACAAAATTTTTTAATATCTGCTGGTTTTTAGTTTCATTTGGTTTTTGATTGAATGCAATATCTACTTTTAAAAGAGATAAATTCGATGGTGTGGGCCTTTACTTGGTGGAATTCTATAGCAAGAAGCAAGTTGCAAAGAATTTAATTAGTTTATTTATACTACACCGCAAAAATACAATAGGGTTAATATTTTGTGATGTACTATAAATAAACTAATTAAATTCTTTGCAACTTGCTTCTTTAAGAGAGATGTTTAAATAACCCCGCGATGTCGAAATTTTGAGAAGATTACTAAGATTACGACTTGTCCTAGAGATTTCTTAGTTTTTAACTAGTATTAAATTTCATTTTTGTAGCGCAAAATAAATTACCTACCTCCAATACAATAGAGTTAAATAGTTTTACAGACACTGCGCTACTTGACGCAATGGCTAAATCGTAATTGTTATATCAGATAAGGTGAAACGTACTCGGAATGGATTGAAAAAATCGATGAATAAAACAGGAAATGGAATCAAATAACTCTCGGGAAGCGTTTTCAGAAATAAATAAACGTAAATGCAAACTTTCTTGATTCCTACGTGCGCGCATTTAACGCCCGTGTAAGCGGAGGTAAATATTTACATCGAAGCGCACCCCCTCAAAGCGTCGTTAAATTTTAATACGAACTTTATGCAAATTTTCGGGGGCACCCTTTTAATGATGGATGATGTTTGGTAGCTCCCGATGCTTCGGTAAATCTGATGTTATCGGCCTTTTGACAGCCTCAAACAACTCACCCACTGGAGACGAAATTCTGTCCCTCTCCATTCGGCGATGCTAGAACGCCGGATTTTTCCGATAGATGTCAGGTGAGCGGAGGTCAGAGCGTCATCAATCAGGATGTACTCCCGAAAAGAATGGAGGCAATAAAAGGAAGGGGCGATTCATCGACGGTTTTATTTAATTTGTAGCGCTTTACTCTCCGTGATTCATCGCTCCCCATCCACGAAATGCTTGTTTTTATTACCTTTCCCTCCTGTAATATAACGCGATGAAAAAGTATTGGGGATCGATGCTCTGTAGAGCAAGACAGACGCACGTGAACGCGTGAAATGTAGTCAGATTTTTTTACAATTTATTGCACGAGTTTCTTCCGGTTGCTGCATGAACCACCGTGTAAATACTGCGGAGATTTTCCGGTGTGCCGAAGCTTAGGACTTCGTGAAAACTACCCAAGCATCAGTTTCATGGTACTCGTGCTTTGAAAAATTGGTTCTATCGTTTGATGAAGTTTTAGGAGAGTCTCAGATGTCTTATGCTTGTAGTTTCTGTCACCGGCCGCGGTGGTGGAGTGGTTAGCGTTACCAGCGCTTCAATCTCACGGTCCCGGGTTCGAATCTCGGATAACCGGATTTTTCCGATTAGGGAATGGTTGTTTGTGGTCGTCGTTTATGTCTATGATCCTTCAAATTATTAAAACGGATATAATTGGGGTTTCATTTTTCCGCTACAGAAATAATCAATCTCTGTAGAACTCAATTAATCAATTGAAAATTTATCTGTTTTCGATTATAAGATATTCATGGAGAAACAGATTTGAATAATTGTCGAAATGACTTGGACTTGGGCTCGAACCTAGATCCCCTATATTCCGGACTGGTATTCTAACAAGTAAACTACCATGTAGACTCAATTCCACACTGTAAAAGGAATGATTTATAATTACCTATATATATTTGTGACAGATAACGGGGAACCAGGGTTCCAGATGTATTCATTTCGATAATTTTCACATCCATTTCCTCTTGGTTTTCCAGCCTCACGGCTATCGTACAAAGTTAACTTAACCTACCACAAATATCATTTTTTCATACCAGCATTTCAAAACTTTTCGCATGATATCATCTTGTTCTTGCAGTTCCAGATATATAAGTTAGAATTCCTCTAATAGGTATGTTATGGCATAAAGATGGGTTGTAATGTGACTTATTGAATGTTACATTTAAATGTAGCGACTTAAGTGATTCTATATTAAAGAGTTAATGATATACATCAGAATCAAACATATACATGCCCGCGTATGACACGTATTTTTTCATGGAAATTCTAGGAATAAAAACAGGGTGTGTCTTAGAGGAAGGTATATATTCCATTTTATTTATTGTGATAGATCAATACCACACTCACACAAACCATACTTCGTTTTATACGCTGGTGCATACGGTAATCTTGTTCATTATTGAAAAATTAAAATTTTAGACTAAACCCGTAATGTATAAGTTATTTATCAAGCTTATTCGGGAGACCATTTTTTTATTTTTCGTTCCGCTGTTAATTATTCCCCGTTTCAATAAATCTCATAAGCGTCAGAATCCCAATCGAAGTAAATTTGTATTCGACCGCCCTTTCAATTTTTTTCATTCCCTAGCAATTCTATCTACTAACGGACGGATTATCGTCCATCGCTTTTAAACCTTTATTAATTCTTTTGCGCCCGATCGCGCTAATACGAGATCAGGGACCGTTCGTCATTTTTGCCCCTCTCGCTCGGAGTTAATCTCTAGGAAATCCATAAAATAAAAAGAACGACGAAAAGTGGCCGGCGGCATAATCAAATTTACCGACCGCGGCGTTATCCGAAGCCTAGTTTTGTTTCCAATCCGTTCTTCGCGCGCTTTCTCGTAATCCCTCGACCCTTACGCCGCCTCCCCTTGTACTTAATCCGCCAGGAATTTAAAAAAAAAAGTGCATTTTTCGTTCCGTCGGATCGACAGGGAGCAAGATAGATGGCGGGAGAGAAATCCGAAGAGGGATTTTCGCGTTATTTCCTTTTCATCCGAGGGAGAGCCCGTTTATTTCCATATTTTTCCACTTTTCGCGCTCCTCCGAAACTCGCAGTGGCCGAGGGAATTTCCGCGTTGTATAAAAAGGTTTCCGTTTCCGCGATGTTTTGAAATAATCTTTGCTCGAGCTTCCCGCGAGGCTGGTGTAGATCCTATAAACGTTCGTTTTGTGTTTGGGTTTGGTTATGAAGAGAAAACCGATCGGTAGAGGAGGCGAGTTGAGTTTTTCGCACGAATCATTAAATCTCTCTAACTGATGAATTCGGCATTGACTTCTGGTCCGGAATTTCCATAAAATCAACACCCTCAGCCACGTCGGGTGAAATAACACCGGTGCTCCCGGTAGCTCGTGTTTGCTGGGTTACCTCCAGCGTTGGCCTCAGGTCGGTTGAGTATTTTATATTATCTTACTCATGTGACTGGTTTAAAGGATAAGTTGTACGCTTGCTTTGAATCAGACCCAACTAAGTTAAAGCGAATTCGAATTTGAAGGGTTATAAGAATTGTGAGCCCCTCTCTCCGCCCCTAAAATGAAATCGATGAGTATTTACTTAAATTCTTGCATACGGCAATTCGAAGGTAGATAATAATTTAAGATTGTTTTGTATAAAATGTAATTTATCTCATCTTTGACTCACTAGGGGCGTTAATATCATGGAATTCAGTGTTTATTATGAATGTTTGTATTATGAAATAATCAGACCGCCATTTTTAAATTTTCTTCAGATTTAGGTTATCGCATGCTTCTTTGAATACTTTATAAGTAGTATTGTAGTTTAAAGTGGTAAAAGTGACATTGATAACTGATGTCTTTTCGCACATACGAGACCACCAAGAATCGAACCCGGGACCTCTTTCGCCATAGGCGTATGTGCTGCTCCCTTGGCTATCAGGAAGTCGTCTAAATACTTTAATACTCGAGAATAAGACAGAGAGAGGATTTTCAGAACCATTTCGTTTTTATTCTGTACGTTACCAATAATTCACGAGCGTTATATATGAAGGAAATAAGCATGTACACTCTGCTTATCATTTTCGAAGAGAAGAATATATCCTAGTATAACGGAAACGGAAAAATTCGACATGCACGGGACTCGAACCCAGGTCTTCCAAAAAGAAAAATAAAAGAAATCAACTTATGAAGCTTCGTGGAACTCCATCCTTGCGATTGAGGAGGAAATGACTTAGTAAAATTCCACTTTACGGAAAGTAATGAAATGATGAAAAGAATCGATCATCCGTCGTAGCTGATGGTGAATTTTGATTTTTGTTTCTTGAAATTTTTTTCATTTCTCAAGTCAAAGTTGCAAAAGACGATTCCTGTTCATAATATTTAAACCTCCGTTTTTAATGTGGAAACAATGAAATTGCGTATGCGTCCCCTCCGACATCTCGCTCGAATAAATTCGAGAAAGTGATTCATGCCGTCAGCAGGATGGCTAAAGAGACGGAAATTTCGGCATCCACATTTAACCTCGCATGTCTATGCTAATTTAATAACGTCCTGTGGACTATTTTGGTCGGAACACGGAATCGAGCCCCCGAGCATTAAACACAACGAGGGGGATATTTCCATCCACCCGAGATTGTACAAGTCTTTCGGCGGAATGCTATTTTCATCGGCTATTTTTACGCCAGAAAGCAGAAAAGCGAGGGTTAATGAGGTCGAAGGTCGATGTCGAAAGACGTAAAGTCGGGCGGGGCGAGGATCGTTGCAGGGGGCCAAGTCGGGGAGGTTTATGGGCGAGGCGCTAGATGGCACGCCGAACCATGCATAATTGAAACCGGACACATCCAGGTGTTCGTCTGCATGGTGGATATCCTAGCGGAAAAGTTTTTCGGAGCCAAGATGGCGGAGCGAGAAGGGAAGGGCCGTGGGAATGGAAAGGATGCGCGGGAGAAGGAGAGGGGAAAGAGTTTTGGGAAGTGATCGGTATGTGTTTGGTCTCTTAGCATTCAAAGTTTTCGCAGACCGGAAAAAAGTGGGTTGGGTTGGAGGGTGGAGGATGGGAAGGAGGGTGTAAAGGAAATGCATATCGAGGGAGTAGGGGAAATGGTAGTAAAAAGGAAACAGGTCTTCTTAGTTACCCCTGGTAGGTTAGGAATTGAAGTTAATGCCTTAAAGATGTTTAGTGAAGTCTCGAACATTATTACATTTATTTACATATTAGCATTAACATTTATTAACTTATTTTTTACATTATTATTTTACATTTATTATTATTTTTACATTTGGTATTTACATTTGGTTTTAGTTTGCGTACTTTGTTAAATAAATGAAGAAATACCATCTTTAATCTTTCGATCATTCATGGGTATACGGAAATGTACTGGACATGACCAGGACTCGAACCCAGGTCTTCTTAGTAGGTACTCGGATCGTTTGCCCGGAAGGTGGGAGTCGTTATTTAGAGTCCCAGTTATGTCAATATTTTTCACTTCTGTTTTTTGTTTGGTTTTAAGGGACACTTCGCAGGGCAGAGTTAACACACCTTTCCTTTATCTTTGTTTCATTCGGTGTTTTCGTGAGTTTAAATACGATTCAAACAGCTATCGTAAGTATTCTGCCTATTTACAGTTCCATATAAAATTTCTACTCTCTAAGGCTCTACTCTCTTATTAAATGATCCTTTATTGCAGTCATTTAGGTTATCTGCATATGTTCATTCTATCAAATTGTAGACTTCATTTTATTCCTGCATTCTGTCTAGGTCCTTCATTCCTTGGCTACAATCTTATTTACTCCTTCAAGAACCTCATGAATTACTTGATACTCAGACATCGTGAGAATTGTTGATTTTAATTCGACTTCAGACGTATTTTGAGGAATGTATCAGTTGATCAAGAGTCGCCCATGAGAATACCCATGTCGCCAATGAGAACTTGGACGTTTGAGAATAAACTGTGGTTTCCCACTATTCTTCAAGTCCTTCGATGTCTGTCCAGAGGAATCCTCTCTTTTTTAACACATAAATATCTGCACCTATGAGAAATCCCAAGAAGGATCCCAAATAAAAAACTCTGATGGGACTGGGATTTGAACTCGGGCCTCCTAGTTGCCGGTCGGTTGCTCTTGATTCTGAGCTATATGGTCAGTACATTCCACAGTTTACAGAGTTTCATAGGTGCACACATTTGTATGCTAAGACAACTAAACCCTTTTCCTCAAGCTTCCTTAAGGGGATTCTCTTTCCATCACTTTGTATGGCCGGTGCCTCTGTGAGGTCGTGGGCAGTGAACGATGCCACTCAGTGGGACGAGCTCACTTGCCTACAAAGCCTCCCCAACTGAGGAATGTTCTGAACGGACATTTCAAAGGCTAGAGTAGGGATGCCCCTGCGTTTTCTATCGGAAGGCCGCATTTACCTTTCGACTGAATAAGGTAGGCCACTTCTGAAAGCATAAGGACGCTATTGAGTAGCGTGTTGCATAAATCCAAATAGTTTAGCACCGAAATCTTGTTTGTAAACAAATTCATTCGCTGAGTGATGTAAACGTGTTTATTTTCCGTATTGTTTTCCTTGGCTTTCTTCACAAGATAGGAAAATAAAATTGTTTGAATACGGGCATTTGTTTCAGTAGGGGAATAAAAGGCCGCATTGAACGCTCAGAAAGGCCGCATGCAGTCTGAAAGCCGCAGGTTCTCCACCCGTGGGCTATTTCTTCTTCGAGGTCTTCTTCTTCGACTAAAGGCTGAACATTGTCGCTGCAACAGTGGTCCTATTTTCTGCAGACCCTTTGTTGTCCGTAACTATTGGCCTTCATCAGTTCCTCTTCCCTTCTTTTCTACAACCTTCCCCTCCATTATATTAAAATAAATTTATTTTGTCTGAAAGAAGTGACCCAAAAGTTTTATTTCCCTCTTTTAAATCGTTCTTAACAGGTTTCTCTTCTCATTCACTTCAGTTAGAACTTCCTCACTCGTTTGTCTTTGAACCCAACTTATCTTCAGCATTCTTCTCCAGATCCACGTCTCAATTGCTGCCAATCGATCCTTTTGCCTCTTATATAGGGCTATAGTATCCGAAATAAAAGAAAAGGAACTCGGCTTTCAATGAATAAGAGATACAGGAATTATCCAAACGCCGAATACCGGCAACCACCGGGGGCGATTCCTCAGAAAAGGATTATCACCCACGTGGCCGCTAGTTTTCAGAAACACCCGATGCGCATTTCGGAAACTATGCGTCCATTATCAAGGGGGGTTGAATGCTGAATTAATTGATGATGGAAGCATAGTTTCCGAATCTATAGTATCTTATCTATAGTATTTTATCTATAGTATTTTATCTATAGTATCTTATTTGTAGTATCTCATCTATAGTATCAGACCAAAAGTTGGAAGACCCCGGTTCAAGTCCAGGTCCCGTCAGACTTTTTCCACGCCTGTTTCTCGTTGTGATTTTCACCTCTCCCCCTTCCTCCCCTTCTCTATTCCTTTCCATTCTTCCTCTCCCTTTTTCTCTCTCCCTCAATTCTCCGCGTGAGGTCCCTGAATCTCACAGATCGCGGCTGTTTTCTCCAACGCAGCTGTGCTTTTAGAGCTTCCGAAAGTTTAACGCATCTTGACTTACGAGAGCGCTCGCTGATCCTCTTTGATATGCGAAACGAAAGAAGATTCGTTCTATTCCCTGCGTTCCTTTTCCCCTCCGTTTTATTGTACCACTCCTCCTTCTACCGCTCACTCCTGCAACCGATCCCGCGGTTCTCTAGCGGATTTTTCGAGGTCCATTTGGCGCTGAGCGGAGAAAAATTATTCACCAGAAGCGGGTCGGCGTATGGTTTCATTATCCTCCATTTTCTCTCCTTTCCATTCCCCTTTCACATCGTCTGGCTTCCAACTCCTTCTCAACGTGCCGCTCTAAGGTTTTGGACCATTTCAACCGGGGATAATTACTTCCGTGCCGCAGTTGCCTGTTACGGGTGAACTTTCGCGCGCCATAAAAACGCGTGTTTGATAAGGAGAGCTGCAATGGCGGGGGTCAGCGTTTCCAGTCGAGGATTTCCGCCTGGTATTAAATTCCGTAGAGGCGGAAATCGGCTGATTTTTACACGCTCGCTCTAGGCTAAGTTAAAAAATTAAGTAAAATAGTTTATGGTAAAAATTCACTCCGGTAAATCACCACAAACAATTTTGTTTTATTTATTTTGATCACTTTATAAGCTAAATTAAGAAATTCAAGTTAATAGTTTATGGGAAAATTAAGGTCTATAAGGTCTTTATTAAGGCGAGAGTCTCTTCTTCCAATCTAACCTTTCGTCAGTGATATTATATACAAAAAAGTTTTGTGTGGGTGGATAGAAATAGAGAGGAAAACTGTAGAAGGAGTGGATGTAAAAGAAACCTAAGGTATATCTTTGGGAAAAAGATCCACTGCAGGAAAACACCCGCAAAGAAGGGGGTGTGAAAAACCTGCGCAAACCTACTGATAGTATATGCTAAAAGCTATAATAGAAAACTGTGTATGAATTGGAAATTACAAAAGCAGTAATATAACGAAATTACAAAACAATAATAAAATAAATCAGAAAAAGAAAAAATTACGCGCTTGCTCTAGGCTACATAAAAATTAAATAGTGTATAGTGAAAATTCGCTCCGGTAAACTACCAAAAACAATTTTTTTCCATTTATTTTGATGACTTGATAGGCTAATTTAAAATATTTAAGTACATAGTTTATATTAAGAATTCACTCCAAAATATCACCAAAAATAATTTTTTCCATTTTTTTTGTGACTTAAATGAATTTTTACTATTAATGTTTAGTAATAATAAATGAGAAGAAATGGACTTCGTATTTTCCACACAATTTATTTAGCAACCGGTTTCGGCTAGCTAGCCATCATCAGGTACTCATCAAGGAAAAAACTGAGAGAGTTTTTTGGTTGCTTTGCTATCAGTTCTCTCGTTATTTCCTTGGGCTTCATCGGTCGCTTAATCAATTGTGTGGAATATAGAAATATCTATTTCTATTTCTTTCTTTCTATTTCTATCTTCTTCTTCTATGACTTTCAATAAACCGACAAAGTAAGGTCGGATCATATTAATTGTTTTACTAATAACATTTATTACAGTTTGTTTACCCTGTTTCTTATGGTTTATTGGAGTGAAATTTTACTAATATATTTTTCCATCAGATAGGTAATCTCGACAATAAGTAGTTAACATAGAATGGTGATGCTGAGTGCGAAATATGTTTTTATATACCCTTAAGAGTAAACAGGAAAAATCTCTAGTCTTACGGGACTGAAATTCGAGCTAGGGTCTTCCAATTTCGGACCGGTTGATCTAGCAAAGTTTCTTCCAGACTATTATTCCCCACGGTACAGCTGGTGTCGAGATAGTTTTTACATACATTTTGGTAGAAGGGAAAGGAAGCTCGCATTTATTCTAAACCCGCGCATAAGGGTATATAATGGATTTTTAACCTGGCCTTAAGACGACGTTCATGGTTGAAATCGGTAATCAGTGTTTAATAAACTTTGTATGGAAAACGTTATGTATTGAGCATTCTCCTTCACAATATATCAAAATTAAACGTCTGCAAAATAAAAGCTTAAATATCCGATTATGCTATAATACATATTTGTTCGTATTAATCTTGCCAATATTTTACGAATAATATTACTCGGATCCGCCTCAGTATAAAAAGCTTTAATATCGTGTGGCTTTGAAATAGTACATCATTGACAAATGGAACTGCTTTTCGAATTATACACAAGAAGAATTAGTCCATGAAAAATTAAACGCAATAAGTCTAGGATAAGTTCCACTATGTCAGTGATCCAAAGATGTTTGCCCTACGAATTTCAACGACTGCTACAGTGGCGACCCAAGCGGGACATTTCATGTAAAAACAAACCCGTAGCTCGTCCGAGTAAATATGTTCACTACTCTCCATTGGGATCCTTCTATAAACTTAGACGTCGAATTTTACTTTTGTCACCTTCAATTCGAACCTCTCGAATTCTAACGAAAGAAGACACTCCATTTAATTCACTTCAATCGCACTGAGTTCACTCTTCGCCTTTTGCATCCTTCTCTTTCCTTAATTCCATCCCTGTGTCATCCACACCCTCCCGAATCTCCAATAACAACAGACAGCAGGGCTTCAAAGACATCTTCCCCACCCCTCCCTTCGTTCGTCCCTACAGTTTCTGTTTCCACTGCCTTTCGCTTCTGTACGAGAATTCCCCTTTTCGGGCATATCAAGTTCTCCCCGACCCCTACAAGTTTCGACAGATCCATCATTTTCTTTCATTAATTTACATGAGAAGTTTGTTCTTGCCGAGAGTCTTGAAAACAGAAATGTTTTCCGTTGAATTGGAATAGGTTATCTTTTAGGCAGTTGGAGATCTTCATTTCTCGATTTTCTGGGAAATCTAGGGAACGATTTTCTGTGGTTATTCATCACGAAGGTTTATTGAAGCCTCATTCCCTCTACCATTAGCGAACAAGAGCTGAAAGAGGGGAGTGAGGCTTACTTTGCGAGATGAGGTGTGAAGTATATTTGTTCTTGCTTTTCTTACCAAGCCAGATTGCAGTAAAACATTTGTTTTTCGTGGAATTGGAGGTGATTATTTTTGAGACAGTTCAAGACTTTCATTTCTCGATTTCTTATAAATTCTAGTGAGCAATTTTCTATACATTATTCTCCCCTAAGGTTGCGTTGATGGAAATGGACTTTACTCGGTGGTAGTGCATAACGAAAGAATTGTAAAACAAAATAGATATATTATACCAAACCAATTGTATTTTTGTCAACCTCCTTGCGGTTTAGTATAATAAATCTATTTTATTCTACAATTCTTTCATCCCAAAGGATGGTTGGAAACCTATCCCCTCTACCAAAAGCTTCATAACATTAGCTACCAACAGCTTAAAGAAGGGAATGGGGCTTACTAGACTAGTTGAGGAGTAAGGCAGTTGTACTTCCTTTACTTACCGAGCTGCTAATACCGAATGCTATAATCCACGGATAACATGTGGCACATCAGCCAAAAGAGACGCACGACATGATTATAAGTGGCGTATTAAAGTAAGAGAAAAATTATGAAATATTTTCGTACACGTTTTACATTCCCGCAAAAAAACTGGTGTTTACATTCATAACATAACCTACCGCTGTATTCTATAACGCGCCTTTATCATGGTATTGTATTGCTGTTTTTTTTTTTTGGTGCTTCTGGAATAAAAACTGAAATGATTGACGTATGAAACATAAAAGGTTGGCCACCCCTGCTATGAGCGGAACATGTCCATGTAAGTGAAGCACAACAACTCTGCGGGTGACACATTTCATACTAAGAGACGATAATTAAGGCCATTATTCAGAATCATACATACCTCAGTTGTCATCATATCATAACCATGAATAAGACTCAGAAGAAAGTAGATAAAGGTATATTTTTCTTTATCCAGTGCCAAAAGGAAAATGATAAATAATAGCAAACAACTACGTGCGATGTAAATTGCTTAAGTTCCTTTAGCAGTGAGTATATATTAGTATACTGTGAACAGCTAGTTCAAAATAACTCTGTGACCGCAATCACATTCCTTAAGGACAAGTTGACAGCACTGTTGTTTCTATCATGGTCGCTGTGTAACAGGTGCCTTTATGTTCCGGCGCTATGAAAATGCAATAAGCAAACTAATGCCATGAAATAGAATTAAGCTACATTATATCATAGATAAACATATATAAATTTGGTCACTAATTTAATTTTGATTGCAATGATCTTTAATCTATAATTACTATCGTAATACTTACTATAGCCGAGTTTTCTACTTGATCAAAAAATATTCTTTTGTAGTATTCCTGACTTTTATCAGAAATTATATATTTGAAATCGCGTTGAGACTTCTGTTACATTAACTATATAATAATGAGCTATCTTTTATATGTATCTTATAAGCTGTTTTAGTGTTGAATACTCACTTTGGCGTAAATTTAAAAACAATTCATTTTATTTCCTTGGTAACTGTAGCCTTGTCTTCATTTTATTTTCCATTTAATGTTAGTTCCATAATATGTGTACGTAAATTTATTCTTTAATTTATCTTTCGAAGTATTTTTAGAATAACCCGAAATGATTTAGATTAAGTGTCACTTCAGGACTGATCTCTTAGAAACGAATCTTGATTGGCACAAATATGAATCAACGTTTTTCAGCGTCTTTCTCATTTTTTTATTCTGAAGAATACCCACTACTTCTTATAATTTGAGGAAGTAGCAGCAAAGGAGTATACATTCTTCAGGATTTATTTTTTATCGTTTGCCATAGCTTAACTTCTGAATTGTCATCGGTGAAATTTCGTCCTTTGCTTAACGTACCCACGTACTTGCAATCTAATAACGCAACGCATTTTATAGACCAATATGAGATATTTTCATAATTCCATTTCCTTGTTATGTATGCATACATTTGTGCATGTCCCACAACTGTATTCAACAGTAAATTTTGATGCTATTTTTAACCAAAAATAATTGAGAATTTCACGAGTATTTATATACGAGTACGAGTGTAACATGCAACCGGTTTCAGCGAACTACTCCACCATCAAGTATTCTCGACAAAGCATACACAGCGACTCCGAAGTAGGCTTCATTGTAATTCCTGCGGGAACATATTTATCGTATGTGTAAATAATTTTTGGAAATTTTATTAACGTCATTTAACCATACTTGACACAATTCTGTGGAGCGTCGTGCTTGACACACTGGGGTAGATCGCCCTCTCGAGACAAAAATTGTTATAACAA
Organism: Pachydiplax longipennis; assembly: GCA_036926295.1. NCBI lineage: Eukaryota > Metazoa > Arthropoda > Insecta > Odonata > Libellulidae > Pachydiplax > Pachydiplax longipennis. The sequence continues at coordinate 34,995,024 of JAVFKF010000009.1, read as the reverse complement.
ATAATGAATCGAATGTTTTTGATTGAAATTTTTTGTATAATTACTTAAGAGTTTTTTAACTAATTGGTTCAAAACAATTATATAAAAATAAATAAGCCAAAAAATAAAACTACTTTTTAAAAATTCAAATATCGGAAAAATGAAAGAATTACTGTTTTTACAAAAAATCGTAACTTTTAATTTTCCATGTAAAAATTTAGCGGAGTTTTTTGAGTATATAGTATATAATACAAGATAAAATATTATTTTACTAAACCTTACGAAAAAGATATTTCTTCTGAAAATGGGAGGAATTCCACGAAGAAGTGAAAATTCCGTTATCATCAAAATAAGAGAAGTTTTTATTGTTTAAAAATAACATTTATGCGATTTTGACCAGGAAATGGATCAGGAAACATCTTAATAATAACAAAATGACAGTATTGCAATCAAATTTACCTAATTGGGTGGGCTTGGGGCGTACTACAAACCAGTTTGTCAAACAAGGGTTAAACACCATGTTTAATAAGTTGGCGAAAAGAAGCTCATTTTAATGATCCACCGCATATATTCGGGATTTTTACGGGCTTATTTAGCGACAGCTGAGAGCCTTCTTTTGGAAGCGTCATCCTTTGTCCTGTCCATACTCATCCCCACCACTTCATCTTCTCGTCAAGGGCAGTACGCAGATACGAACGTCCTCTCTGCCACATGAACCTCCACTCAAAGGATATATCGATCTTCCCCTTTGTGACCCCGGGTGCCTTTGAGGGTCAACCAAGAGATGGAAGGGAATCTTGTTTTTTTTTTGCTTTACCCGTCGAAAAAAGAAACGCATATAGCGACAACAAATACATCAGCCAATCGGTCGAATTCACCGGTCGATCGCATAAATATTCAGGAATGAGCGTCGCTCCGAATTAATTTCGGGCTTATATAATTTGCGGGTTTTTCGACAAGTCGATTTTTATCCCACTTTGCAGTAGGGGTTGGAATAGTTTTTACAATTATTATTAACGGTAAGTTATCTTATAAATTATATATATATAATTTATATTATATTATTTTATATTTATTATATATATTATTATTTACGGTATGAAGGAAAGGAAACACGCATTTACTGTAAACCCGCTCATAAGGGTATATTTTTCGTGCTACTACAGTTGCCCCTGAATTGGTTTAAGTCATCCTAAGCTCTATAGGGCTTGTCAGGAGGTGCTCAACCTAGTAACAATGAACGAAAGCACACAACCATTCCCTAATCAGAAATTCGATCCAGGATTTGAACCCGGGACCTTGGCGTCGGAGCGATAGCGAAAGAACATTGTTCACTTGGCCACCAAGGCCGTTAATGATATATAATAGATGTTTAACGTGGCCTTAAGGTGGTCATGGTTGAAATCGGTAATCAGTTTTTAATAAACTTAGTATGGAAAACGTTATAAATTGATCATTCTCCTTCACGATGAATCAAATAGGGAACGTTTATAAATCAAAGGCTTAAATATCCGAGTATGCTATAATAAATACTTGCTCGTATTAATCTAGGCAATATTTTACGAAGAATAATTCTTGTATTCCGCCACAGCATAAGAAACTTTAATGTCGTGTTGGCTTTTCGAAGTGTCCACAAGTAGAATGTGTCAACAATCAAGCAGCGAATGTCTACAAAGTAAAGGCTTAAATATCCGATTATGCTGTAATAAACACTTGATTTTATTAATATATACAATATTTTACGAATAATATTACTTGGATTCCGCCACAGCATAAAAAGATTTACTTGTGACTTTGTGTGACTTACGGCGTTGAAATTGTGTGCATTATTGACAAATGGAAATTCTTTTCGAAGTATCCACAAGTAGAATCTGTCCTTGAAAATTTGAAAGCAACAATGAGCGCCGGAAAGGAAGTTATGGAAAAGCCTAACAAAAAGAAGAGATGTGCTGCTTGGCCATATAATGAGGCATGAAAGTATAGTAAAACTGGTAATAGAAGGTTATGTAAAAGGAAAGAGGCATAGGGGAAGGCCAAGGTTACCATACATTGAACAAATTATCGAAGATGTGGAATGTAAAACTTATAAAGGATTGAAATAAAAAGCATAACTGAGACAGCTAGCAAGATGCTGCCAACCTACCAGAAGGTTGATAACTAAAGAAGAAGAATGAGCACCGCATTAATTTAGGGTTCATATAATTTTCTAGTTTTTCGACGAGTCGATTTTTTTGCCCGCTCGTCATCGTTGGTGAGGATACCGAACAGAAATCAATGGTCTGTTTACAGCGCTCGCCACTGTTTTTCTCCAAGTGAAGAGGCTTCTCAATGGGTTCGCCGCATCGAGGGTTTTTTTGTCGATCGTTAAATCGACTGCACTCGATTTGCTGCGAGAGGATGATTCCAGGAGAGTTTCCGGTTGTTGTTACAGTGTCGTTTCGCTTTGGTTTTCGTGCAAACGTGAAATTTAACTGAACTCGGTGATCGAACAAAACCGAGGGCTCTCAGAAACGCAATAGAGGATGTTTGGTTGCCATTTTGAGGGAATATGAGAAATGTAGGCTCTCAGAGAGGATTTCGACTCGTAACAGGATATCTGCTTCTATTGCTATGAGGATGGCATGTAGATAACGAAGGCTATCCCATGTATCTCCTGCGTTTCTCACGAATTAAGCTCGGAAAGAAAATTATATATATTCTGATAAGAGAAGCATAAGATAGGAAATGAGTTTGAGATGTTGCACGTAAAGGCGTGCGCGTAGGAAATTCCCAAGGAAAAATGGGTGTGGATAAAGACTGGCCGGGACTCAAACTCGGGTCTTCCACATTCCGGGCGATTCCGGGGATAAAGCGGTTCGGAAAGTGAAAGATATGGGTTCGAGTCCTGGTCCTGTCAGTCTTTTTTCGTGTCCATTTCTTCTTAAGAAGCATAAGAAGCTAAAAATACCATATATATGAATACATTACATATAAAGTTTATCAATATTTTCTTGATGAAATGAATCGATGAAATGAAATTTTGCGAATAATGTACGAAGGCCTGTCTTACGTTTCAAATTTCCGTAAGAGAAAGAGAAACTCTTTACTAACTAACTCTTGTACTGTATATGGCAAGATTGTGAGAGTTATTAGCTCGTGGCTTTAAGAAGAAATGCTTTGCAATGGGGGACTGACTGACCTTTAAATGAAACAAACTTTGCTTTCCATCTACCGTAAATACATTCATGCGTTTCTACGCTTATGCGCCTTAAAATGACTCCAGTTGCTTATGTTGATTCACTTTCAGAGACCTTCGGAATCTGTAGAAGCTCGTATTTAGTTTATTTTATTCTATCCTTAATGTTATTTGTCAGGTCAAATCTTAAGAAAATACTTCGAGAACTCAAAATGAATTCAGCATTTAAACGTTTTGCACTTACTGAATTCTCTTCGATTCTCATTTAAAACATTAATTGAACATCGTGAGAATGACGTTAACTTATTCTCTGAGTGTAGAATTAAACGTGTTTCCAGGAAAGCCCAATCTCCGTGTTTGCGTAAGGTTAAATTCTGATAATCGATTGTGAAAGCTATTAACCAGTGTAAAGCCATAACAAGGAAAAGTAGGAATAAAATAACACTCCGTATTTTCTCCTACATTTTCAAGGCACTCTCTTTAAAGTTAAGAGTTTGAGACAAACACGTGAAATGTTATTTCATTCCTACTTTTCCTTGAATTCTATTGTTGGCAGAAATCTCTCAAGTATCTCAAAATTTGGGACTATAGTAGTTCTATTTGTTTATTTGATTTGGCGTAGAAGTTCACTTCATTTAACTGATTTTACGCTATTTGAGCTTTAGTAGTCATATTTGTTTATTTAATTTGTTGTAGATGTTCAGATGCCTCAATTATCTCAAAATATTGAGCCGTAGGAGCTCTATTTGCTTATTTGATTTGGTGTAGCAGTTCATTTATCTGATTTTATGCTCTTTGAGCATTAGTAGCCATATTTGTTTATTTAAACTGTTTAGAAGTTCACATCACTTATCTGGCACGCTATTTTTCCCGAAACCTAGTATAATTTCAAGTATTAATCAGAAATTTTTACTCTACTCATTCTTCAAGTACATCTTTCCGACAGAACATCCCAAGGAAATACCCGGACACGCACAGTCTTTTCTGGAGAGCCTCTTATTCTGATTGACCGCTCAATTTCCGTTCATTTTCATCGGATTCGCCCTTTGAAATGACAATGAAACGCAAATCAAAAGCAAAACTCTCTCTCTCTCTGGAGGTCTAAACGTCAGTGGCAGCTTCAGAGAGGACGCTTTCGGAAATTGGTTCGTTCGCAGATCGATGTCGCAGCTCGAGAGGAAAAAAAAAGAGCGGTGTTAATTCACCCATTGTAAAGCGTAGGAATTCATCCGAATTGGTTAATCTGCATCGAAACGATGGGTTTATCTGACGTGCTCCTAGATCAAGTGGAGGATCAGGGGCATTATTCATCTATTAGATATTAATACAGGACGATTAACAGTTTAAAATTCAAATTATCGTAAGACCGTGGGTGATATGGTTCACAAGATATAAATGGCACCGATCCATTCCACCATAAATTATTCGCACAGACTCAAGCACTCGAACCAATAGTAACGTTTCTAAGTTTAAGTGTATATGGATGGTCTGAAAAGTTTCCGACATTTCGCCATTTCTCGACATGTTTTCTGAAAATTTTCTGAAGATTTCTGAAAAATCTGGGGTCAGAAACTTTTCAGACCACCCTCGTATATACTTCTGAAACTTGATTTTTTATCACACCATTATTTTCATTTTATGCACCTGCATATTCCCAAACGGATACAAAAAGGAGGTTGGAAGTGGATGTTGCAGTTAGGTATATTATGGCAGGATAATAGTGGAGTGAATTAATTTAATCTTCTCTGGCCGTACATAGTGGAAAGACATTTTAACTAAGGAAGAGAAACACCGTAAATTTCCCACTTAAGTTTTTCTAACTAATGGTGAGGCTTGAGAATGGCCTCTGTTCCGAAACATGTCGTAAAATAAAATAAAAACTTTAGTGTGGAAATTTGCACTGTTTATAGTGGGGTGAATTTGTACATTTCTGTGCTACAAGTGTGATGTAATGTAATGATAGACTATTTGATGAAGTGATATAAGTATGGCTTTGCAAAGGAACGATGTAAACCGTGATTATGTAGTGATTGTAATTATGGAATATCTGTGGTATGAATTTATTAGAGGTAACAGGTAGATTTGTCTAACATAGAATTTGCTGTTGTTTTTGTGTGTGTTTTAGTATTATTTGAAAATAGAGTGATGTTATTTCGGAATGTTGATCCGAATTAGACGGTTTAGTGTACTTTGCGGAGCGTGTTTATGTTATCTTTCTGTTAGACAATGATTGAGGCGGCCACCTGATGACATTCAAAATGTATCAAAATAACAAGTAAATAAATATCACTCAGCTATAAAGCAAGTTACTATTCCATAATATGACTGTCGTGTGATCTTTCTGACGGCTTAATGTAAACATCCTTTAAAACGTTACCTATATTTGCATTCTTGGAAACCATCTAAAACATAAGCTCAGCTGCTGATTTATTTTAGGGAAAAACTCTCCTTTCATTTTCAGCAAATGAAAAGAACATCTTATTCGAGGTGGCGAAACTCCTTACAATCATGTACTTTTGATACCAACTTTGTGTAAGCACAAGAAAGTTTTCTTTTCGTTACCAAACTCAAACTTCTGAAGGCAGTATACGAAAACTTAAAAGAACCCAGATAAACTGTATACTTGCCAAATTTTAGATTCCATTGAGTTTCGGTGAATATGACCTGAAAACAGCCCTAACCTGCTAATGATTACAAAACTTTACACATTCGGTCCATTATTTTACAACAAACTACAAAATCTACCTCTATACTCTTCTTTTATTTTTCAGTAAGGGTTTGGAAAGCTCTTTAGGCAACATGTTCCATTCTTTAGCCACTCTCTTTCTGAGGGAATACTTAGCTATATCAGCTCTTAGTTTCCTATAATATCAGCTCTTGGTTTCCTCAGCTTTGACTCTTTTTATCTAACTATTTTTATCTCTTTTTTATTTTTCCATTCTTTAACTCTTCAATTTCTGAAGGAATGCTATATCAGCTCTTTGTTTCCTCAGCTTTAACTTCTGTTTATGATCCCATCGTGCCAAATGATGGGATTCCTCTATTCAACACCTTTTCTCCAATTCTTACCTGAAATCACAATGACTTACAAATCACATTACAAAAATATAAGAGCTTAAAGCTTACTATTTGTTAAAGCTGCGCTTTGATGTTTTCTTTTTAACTCAACGGGCACTCATGAACTGAAATCCGTAACAGTGGAAATTCCTTCTTCGATCTGGAAAATCGCAGAATCCAAGGGAGTGTTTGAGACGGACTCATTGAGACCGTTGCCTAGGCATTCCACCGATGGAACTCCTAATTCTTGTGGTATAGGCTAAAGAAGTGCCCATCGTTTACGGAGGTCATTGACTCCTTGATTGCTTATTCTCCGATCCCCCGCACAAGAATCTCTTTCTTTAACTAGTCCAAGTCAATCGGAGAGAAAATGGATTCAAGAGATAGCCAAGGGCAGGGTGAGGGATGCAGAGAAGGGCAACCTTTCTTATATTTATTTCATGAGCTTGTTCTTCTCTGGAATCCGTAGGCTACGGATCAATCGGGTCGGACATCTTAACTGCCTTTCGGGAGTCTTAATTACTAAAGTATTAGAACCGCGTCGGATCAAATAAAGAATTTCATTGGGAAACGGATTGATTCGCTTCCAGATCGGATTGAAAGGAGAGGAATCCCTTCCATTTGAAGATCCTTCCCTCGGAAATAGTCACTATGGAGATTTTTGGCGGCGCATAATTGAATTCGGAAAGGCCCTCTCTCGATGCGGCATTCCTTAATTCAGATAGCCTCGGATTCCGAATGGATAGAAAATGTTTCGCATTAGCGTAATGGAATGGCGTCCGCTAGGAATATACCAACGATTACGTCTTAAGAAGCCATTGGATTTTTAAGCGTAAGAATTTTCAGCTAAGCGTGCGCGTTCAAAGTCCTGGAACGGTTTCGAAAAAAATAAAAGTGAAAATTTTTTGATTCTGACCTTTTAGCTTTTGAAATAGGGATTTAACTCGGTCTTTGAAGGCTTATTATATAGGAAATTTTTAAAAATCGGAAACATTTCAAGCTGGCCAAATATTGAAGTGGGTTTTACTTTTCTTCTGTTCACTGTATTTTATTGCTCATAGCATTGCCCGGTGATTCTTTAAGGTACAGGCAAAATATGACATCTTAGTCTTGTCAATGAAAATTAATAATAATAAAAAATTAATAACAAAAAATAACGAAAAAATATCACATCAAAAGTCTCTCATTTGAGCATATTTCTTCGTGCAAGGTGGTAACTATTTGTTATATCGCCTCATAATACTGAAGGCCTGAAGATGTAAGATCCTCTTACGAAACCAGTCGCGAAATAAAATCTAAGGAAAATTACTAAGTTTATTAATTTATTATGGCTTTCCACAAAGTTACGCCAGAGCATATTTATTTAATCACAATTAAAGTCAATAATCATTCATTTCGATATTTATAGTTATATCACTAATTCTAATAATAATAATAAATTACCTGCAGCATACGATATCACATTATTCAATATCACCTACAACGTAACTCTTCATGAAAACTCTTTTGAAAGTTGAGAATAGCAAATCAATGGCCGAAAAGCTACTTTTCCTTGAAAAGTAAAAAAAAAGTCGTTCGGAAGAATTTCGAAACGACAGAGGCAGTAAGATATCTAGCCTGGCACAGAACGCCAAATATTTCCACCGTCCTAGGCACGCCCAGGGAAAGAAGGAACCCTTCCCAGCAAACCTTCGGGTAACATTCGGGAGGAATATTTACTCTGGCATTCCGTCTATTGCATGAAAATATGCCACCTACCACAAACACACCCAGAGTCGCTTTCCCTTCATCGGAAGATGTGGCTTCGTTCCAGGCCGAACAGGGAACGAAAGGGGATTGTGAGAGAGGAGGTGTTTCAGTCCATATATCTCTCCCTTTCCCCAGCTGATTTTATCCCATATCTCTCAGCCAATGCCTTCGTCCCGATCGGCTGCTGCCGTGGGAGGGACGGGTGGGATTTTTTCGTGGGGACGCGCGTACCAACTACTAAACAGAATTTGATGCCTGATGGAGTGTTCACTTCGGAATCCAACTCTCAAGAGATGAGGGATGAGTTGTCTGTCGGGGTTTTTATGGATTTTTGATGGGCCCTCGTGATTTTTTTTTCGGGTGCGTTCAAAAGCGTGGGACATAAGTAATGGGAGGGATATGGAGAGAGAGAAATGTTGGGGAAAATGCAGCCCTCTTCGTGATTCAAATGAAAAGGACAGGGAAGGAGAGATAGTTTTTTTTGAATGAGTTCTGATGTCGGTCATGTCTCTGTGTATCACTGAGAAGAAAGTGGTTTTAGGAAAAGCCAATTATTGTGTATTCGTTTTAGTTTTTGGAGCTATTTTTTATTTCTGGCGTATCTGGTAGCCAAAATTTCTCTTTTCATTTCACAACTTATTTTTTCTTATTTTAATCATTTTTGTGTACGTATTTTATTTTTTATTCCATTTCGTAGCTGTGTAAATTGTACATGTGTTGTTTCTTGCTTTCATATGTTTTAATCTGCCTTTTCCATAAAATTTAGTCTTTTTCTATCTGAAAGTTTCGCAGATTTTTCACATTCTCCTTCTTGGGGGTGTTTTCCTAAGCACTAACTTAGTTTTTTAAACCCACAAATTAGTTTTCTTCTGTGTACTTTTTCCATGCTCTTTCCCACGAATTGTATATTATAGAGGGTAATAAGAGATTATGTAGTCTCAATATCGTCCGATTAAAGACGTATTATTATTATAAGAAAAGTGCGGAGATTTCTCCTTCAAAAGATTTACATGTTAAATTCGGTTGACTTTCTAAATGCAGTGTCCTGATACCTTCGAGTTTTCTACAGCGTGTTACGGTTGATTCTTTACTTGCGGTTTCTGTTACTGACTGACTTCTTCGTACGATCTAGGATCAATATTATGAAGCACCTCCTTTCCTCCTTTCGGAATTGAATAATTTATCTCGGAAAGCTAAGATTGAAGAAAAGTCTCCAGTGATTCATTCCCAAATGTCGCAGTTACTCACTAGACAAATTATGTATGTCGATAAATTATAATAAGTGGTTAAATTGTTAAGTAACTGAGGAAATTCTCTCGAGAAAATATCAATTTCTTCTTTATCATCATATTCTATGTCCATCCGTTAAAATTTTGCAGTAAATGAAGTATTGAGGGTATCTTCTAGTTTTAATGTAAATTACGATTAATCCACCAATAATCATATTTCCTTATTAAGAGCGGGTTTAACTACAGTGAAACTGCCCACCCAAATGAAAGTGAAACTGAAAAGAGAGAAAACTCTTCCCGAACGAAAACATTTTCGTCTCCTTTATGAGAATTCATGTGACAAAATAAAACATCTAGAACATCCATTAACGAGCTTATGAATTTCTCCGATGCGCATTCACTTTCCCTTGTTTTGTTATAAACAAATTTCCCCAGCGAGACATACATCTTCGTGTACGCGAGTTGAAATCCGGGCCCCTAATATTTTATTAAAGTGACATGTGACGAGGGTAAAGCGAAGCGACTGCGTGATATTGTTTCACAAGAGTCATATTTTCATCTCCATAGAGTTGAGAATCGACTTTCTGTTAATTGTTAATCACTAACCGGCATGGTAGATTTCGATACGCTCTGGAGGATAAAGCGTGAACTAATTATTGGATGGAAATACTCGAGAATCTGGGAGATGGAATGCTATCGGTAAGAAATAGAATATTCATAAATTCCACGTCGCTTACATCCTCGTTTAAAGACCTAAGTATGGATACAGAAAACACCGTCTTCCCATTCTCTTAACTGCTCTTATTGTAGCCTTTCCAAAGAGAATATTTCTCAGCGCGAATGCCTCTCTAAGAAATTTCCAATTCATTTAACTAAGAATACTCTAATAAATCAATCCCCTTTGTAATATATTCAAAGCTTGAATTAAATCATAGAAGCGTCAAGAGGCTAGTTGTCTGCGCTCTCAATGTTTTTTGTGTCTTAATTTTCGATTTTTATGATGAAATACTTAATAAACCAAATTACAAGCAATTTTACTTAATACATTTCGGTACGTTTTATGTTTAAACAGTAGAAACTTTATCACAATTTTGATTTCATGGTTAATCTATCTACTTTTATTGCATATTTAGGCTCACTATATATTGTGGCCAGGTAACAGTTAAAATGCCACAATCAAAGTCTTCAAATTCGCACGTTAAGTACTTTTTTAAATTTCTTTGTACTTTTGAATGAATTTCACGATTATATTTGCAGACCAAATAAAATCGTTGGACGCCAATTTTTCCTAATGTTCACTGAATGAACCGTTTAAAACATTGAACGTTAAATTAAGTTTCTTGTTTCCGCTCAATCATTTTTTCTTTGCTATCAATTTATGATAAAACGAATCTTTCCGTAATTAAATAATTTTTACTAAAATTCTACTTCATGAGGCTTGGAGTAAAAGGCAAACGTGAGTGAAATTATGATGGGGAAAATATATATATGGAAAAAATAATATATAACAATATATATAATACTATAAAAATAAATATATAATACTAATACTACATTATTATATAATACTATATAATAATAATTACTGATGCCCTTTTTACTCCTGCTACTCGAAGTGTATCAAGTTTCCTAGCACTCTTTCTGTTCTTTTATATGGAGTTTCTATCAAGCTTAAAAAATACTTTTATCAACTCCGACAGCAATCAGAAGAGTTTTAAAGGAACGAGAGACATATTAGCAAAGTCCTTATCTTTACTCGTCTTTTTGTGTCTCGAACAACATAGATTTTAACAAAGTTTTCCTTGAAAATTGGAGGACCATCTTGGTAAACTAACCCAGAGCAAATCGCCGATACTTTTTTCTCGAGTCTCAAACATCTCGCGGAGTGTTTTCCGAAAGGGAAGAGGTTGCTCGTCCTTCGTCTTCAGGCTTCATTAAGCCGAGAAAAATTCAAATTTTATGGACGAAAAAGGAAAATAAAAGAAGATTCAAAAGGCATGAGGGGAGAAAAACAACCGGGGCCCCACTACCTCATAATTGCGGTGACTCCAGCCTTTCCTCGAGCCTCGGCAACGGGCAGAACCTCTCCTTTTCCGCACTTGACCTTTCTGTGGAAGAAAATGAATGACAATTTCTCGCTGACTCTCCAAATTTCGGATATGACGCTTTCTTGGGGGCGCGGGTGGCCATCTTGTCAAACAGAGACATCTAGTGGAGCGGCGCTTTTGAACGAACATGTCCCTCCCTTCCCCTCTTCCCAAAGGGTTGCCTACTTATCCCTTGAGGATAAAGGAAAAAGAGATGAGAATATGCGAATTGGAGGTTTACATTATGCGTGCATGTGGATTCGCATTATCAAAAGTTTAAAAACTGTGTTTACTCACGATCCACATGTGCATGTTCAGAACTACTTTATATATATATATATATCTATATATATATATATATATATATATATATATATATATATATATATATATATATATATATATATATATAGCATTTGTGTTAACTATTCTACATTATTATATGGATATTATTAATTTCGGTTTAATTTGAGCCTTTAGTGTTCATTATAGTATTTAGTTATTAATATATACTGTATACTAATAACAGAGTACATTAGCAAATAATATGATATTGATGTATATAGCGTGTTACTGCGCATATTGCAGGTTTAAGCGTGTAATACTTTTATTATGTTGTCGTAAGCGTGTAATACTTTTATTATGTTATGTTGTATGTTTTATTGTTGTCGTGTATCACTATTACTAGCTCTTCACACTACTCGTACCTTTCAGTTTCTATATCTTAATATCATCTAAATATTGGGAACTTAAAAGTGGAGCAAAGATATAATAGAGCAAAATAGGAAATAATAGAGCAAAGTGAGATAAATACTTTCTGCTGCATTTCAGTTTTTAGTCTATTTGATAGCCAATTCATGTTACCTTAGTGGAATTTCTAAAAGTAATCTATTATACTAACCTCTAAGCTTACGTTGAAGTTGTTGGCAACTTTCGAGCATCGTTGAGTAATTGATTAGTTCAATGAAAGTCCTCTTAAAATATGCTGACCGAGTTCATTTCCTATTTTTATGAAAACATTTGCTATAATACGGTAATTAAATTTAGGAAATGTCGAACATTTTATGGCTTCCCATATTTTCTTTCGTAAATCTTAATTAGTAACTGAGTTATCACCTCAAAGAACAATTCCTTGTTTCATTGAGAAGCACATGTTCTTTTATATTTGCGTTCTTGTATATGTTCTTATGTATTTGTCTTTATAACGTGAAAATAATTGGTAAATTTGTTATAATGCTGCACTTGCTCCGTATGAGAAATTTGACTGAACTTTTTCTCTTTTCTTATTCCAGGTCCGCACGCTATTCGTCAGTGGCTTACCTATGGACGCAAAACCACGTGAATTATATTTACTCTTCAGAGCATATGAGGTGAGTTCTTCCTTGCTAATTGTTCTGCCTTTTTTCATTAAAATTAGATTAGTTATATAATGAAAGCTTTTTGTGGTTTACCTTAAAATAGTTTAATTTCAGCATGATATATACATGATATATAGTAATACGATATCAACATTTAAGTTCTACATCCAAAGATATATAAGAATAAAAGCCTAATCTTGCCTAAACCAGCACGCTTCTCCTTAATACATGACAAGGAGATGATTTTTATGTAAAATGCTTATTATCGGTTGCCAACATGGTTCCCTCCATGTTGGGGAGCGCGCTAAGGGCCCTAAGTAATGTGCACCTTCTATTTATGAAACAATTTGAATTTAAATTTCACAGTATTAAGAGAGGTATTCTGGAAATGCATCATGTAGAATAAAGGGAAGCGCTGTACCTTTTCCACAAAAACACTATTTTTCTTTGATAAAAATCTGGTCGTGTTTAATTGAAGAAAAATAGTTTGAGGAAAAAATTAAACACTTCTCTTTTAACTTTTACAAATTTGAATTTACATTATTTTCCAAAATGGTATAGGTAATTTTTCATATTATGAATTGTGTAATGGGATGAAATTGTTCATTTTATAATTTAAATGTAATAATTCAGAAAATTTTTAGCTTAAAACTCCCCTAGGTAATAGTTACGCAGCTCTGTAAAATTAAAAAGAAATAGAGAGAGCTATGGTTAGGATTTCCGAAAAATATGAAAAGAATTGAAATAAATTTAAAAGATTCAAAGGCGCTTTCGAAATATAAATTTTAAATCATGTTAACTCTCTAAAATACGCACATGAATTTTAATCAAATATAATGAAAATTTATCGTAAAATTTTAATTCCTTTAAATCTTTTTCTGATGATCAGTCAATACCAAATGCTGCAAATATTATGTATATAAAAGGAATCAAAATAGTTTACCATCATTTCAAACGTCAAAAACAGAATGTAGCATAATCCACAAAATGTAATTTTAATGCACAACCGGTAAATTAATGAATTAAGGAAAAACATAATCAGTAATAATTTTTATAGAGTATTAACGAAAGAGTTTTATTTAAAGTTTTAGATTTTAAGCATATTAATCGAATGCTCTCCATATATTTAACGTTACCGAATCGGTTGCTTCCTCTACATATTTATGAACCGCTTAAACTTACAAGTGCAGTAATTAATATTATTTCATATTTTTCGGATACATTTTACGTCCATGAAGGAAAATTAATTCGCTCCTTAAAAACCCTCGTGTTCTTGAAAGCTTAAAAGCTTCGTTAATCCATCAATTTATTCCAATTTCAGGAAATTTTAGATGGATTATTACTCTCCGATTTGACTTGATAAATTTACTCTTAGGGATGCCGATGAGATTTATGATGTTATCGTTTTCCGATTTCAAGTCTCCTACATTCATTTAAAATTTCCTTTCAGTCAGATGACATTCAATGAAAAATATTTACGAATCATTTCAATGGGTGACATCCTTGCCTTTAAATTTTTCCTTTTCAAGTTGAAACATATGGTTTTGAATGGGTTTTTATTTCCAAAGAACGATTTTAATCAAATGAATTACGTTTTTATAATAATTGGAGCATTGGTATTCTTCCACAGTTTCTAATTTTCCCTCTGTGATTTAATTTTTGTATTGAACCACTTTCATTCGATCTTTACTCTTCATTCTTCATTTGCAAAAATATTTTCCCGACAAGGATTTCGTTATCTTTCTTTCGGTCATTTCTTTGACTGAACCATTTTATGTTATTTTATCTTATTTTAGTTACCCGTATAGAGAAAGCTCTCTATTTCTGCATAATCACTATAATATCCTTCTACCCTAAAATTATTAGCAGTATATACACACAGGGGGAACTCACTTATTTTGTACCATGAATTCACTCAAGATTGTCAGAGTATGTTCCTTGCTCCAAAATAATAGATATGTTCAGACCGTTCAACTCGATAAGCCTTCTTTAGGCATTTTTCCATGTGAAAGTTGGAGTTTGGTAACCACTCCTTGCACTACGATAACCAAGTAGATCGTGAAATTTTCCTTGCAAGAAATGCATATTATAGCTAGAATCGATATTTCACTCTATCAGGCGGTTTCCCGTTGGGGCCCATTCGACATAGGCCAAGTCAATCATGCTTGTGGATATTAGGCTGAGAATTGTTATCCGATAAATAGCTGAGAACTGTCTATACATAACAGATAATAGATAAGGAATAGCAAAAATAAAATAAATCTTCACCTATTTTACACGTTAATCAATAAATTGGAGTATTAATTAATACATGAAACTAGTTATAGATTTAATTTATTTCTACTTTTCTTTGACATGGATTTCCACAAGCCCTTCCTATTCATTATTAAAGCCATCGATTTTTATTTCGATACTGGATCTCTGATCTAACATGCATTTGAATAAACGTTCACGGTAAAGGCAAAGAATGTCTGTATGGTAAGAGCTGAAAGTTGAAATTTTATGTGTGAAAAATAAGTCATTTGCAAAAGTGTGGGTGAAACTATTTTTCTGACGGAAATTCCCAGATCTACGCAGAAAATCGCTTGCGTGGCACGTTTGCCTAGCTCCGATATTCATACGCAAATTTTGCATAAACAACTCCATCGACTTGAACGATCGAACACGCATCTATTATTTTAGATCAAGGAACATAGTAGTCTCGAGCGAATCCGTGTCACACAAAGAGCAGTTTTCCCTCCTCAGTTCTTATCATGCATATTTTCCCGCACTCGAAACTTCCCACGCATCAAACATCCTTTAATCTGCCACGCATTTTCTTCCGACTCAAAATTTCCCGCCTTGTTTATCTCGGATACAAGTATCCCCGCGTAGTCGCCAATGAAGCTCTTTCAGCCATTCCCTGTATCTTTGTAAGTTTCCTTCGTTTACTCTATTATTCTCTTTCCTTCGCACGCCTCCTTTAATCCATCTTTCAATCCTCTTCTCTTTCTTCCCTCTCATTTTCCGTCAGCCACGCCCACCGATGCTTTCTTATTTATTTTCCTCGAGTTCATTACACTGCTAACGAAGGTGGCTGGCTCGCACTCCCCCGGCGCCCCTCCCCTTTTCTGCCTCTTTCATTCCGACACCTCTTTCCCCGTCTCTTGCTTTCAACTCTTTTTATCCCAGTCCGTTTTTCCCCCCAAAATGTCCCCGTGTTTTGACATTGCCTTCCCCGGCCCATTCAACCGTTTCCGAGCCTCACTTTCTCCCTCCACTGTAAGATCTGTAAGGATGTTTCCCATTGCTTGTTGTTCATATCTTTATTTGGTAGATATTGAAATCTACACGTCCAGGCGTTAACTTGTGGAAAGCCATTAGGGTAGAGAAGAAGTAAACTTGTAATTTTCCACACTATTTTTTATTAACGACCGGTTTCGCTAACCGGAGTAGCATCTTCTGGTGCTCTGGTTTTACATCATTTCTGAAAAAAAAAGGTTCCCTTCAATATTTCTCGAGTAAAAATGTTTCTTATGTGACAAAGCGGCGCTGCTTATTACCGAAATCCTTCAATTTACTAAATTAGTAAGAAATTTCGATAAAAGTTAAAGTGATTTCGCGAAAGATACTCCTGGGGTGTCAGGAACGGCGTAGTAAAAATTGGACGAGTAACGGAGGGTTGAAACTCAATCTGAATAAATCCTTTTTGGTTTTAGCGTCGCCTAATATCGTATATTCTCAAATCTAAAGCGTAACCGAATCTAAGACGCATTTAAGTGTTGGAAGTCTTAGGGAAAAATGATTACGTAAATGTAAGTCACATACCGGTGATACCGGTATACGTGACTAAGGATCGTTCCTTGCTTATAAGTATGCATGTCTTACAAAATCTTTAGATTAAGCAAATTGTCATAAGAAGCTTGTTCTTTATCGTAACCTACCGGTAAACTAATTTAGGACACGAGCATTAATGATTGCATACGGAAAGGACATTAACTACCTTAGGGAAAACTGAATAATAGCTCTGAAAGTGAGATTTAAAGTTATCTTCTCCGCGATACCCTTTTTCGGATAGTGAATTTTAGATCGTGAACATAAAAAGCACTCGATTTTTCGAAGCTCTAAAATCGCAAAATAGATACATATTAGATTCGAGAATATACGATAATTCAGTCGCAGCAAATATTAAAGTAGTTTATAATTAATATTTATTTGTATAGTATATTATATTTTAAATTAAACTTTGCACCAACATTTCCTAATTCTGTATTTCTTTCAGTTTCGTTCCAGAATACAAAAATCCTCCATCTTCTTATTAATCCAAAAAACAGATAACAAAGAGAATACGGTTCTTGATTTGAAACAGCTGAAAATATACCGTCTGTGACATGTTGATAAACAGAATGATGTCACACTACCGAATAATTTTTAAATTAATGTCCAAAATTTTAATTAATGCCCAAAAACTGCGAATTAATTTTTATCTTTTATGCAGCCGTTACCGACTTCAAATCCACTTACATCGTGATTTTTCTATATGATTCACTGATGGCTAAAATTATCTATAAATTACTCCCTTTATTAACATTTCATTTTCTTTACCCTGGATCCTTGTCCAGAATGGAAAAAAATACTTGCAGACCTTAAAGATTTAAAAACGTATAAATTATTTTTCTACCGATTGCAAATGATCCTGATTACGTTCTAATTGTTATATCAGAAGGATCTTCTTGTTTCAAATGCAAACTCTCTTCGTTGATCTTTAAGATTTTGTCAGAATTCTTGATATGTAATTTTTAGAGGATCAGAGTTTTTCAAAAAATGAAAAAATATAAATCTTTATTTTATGAGCATAGCAAAGATAATAAATTATCTCCCATCACTTCAACCATGCAGGTACGAAAATAAGGACAAACAATAGATATGCAAGCATTTGCCCTTTTCTATGCATATCTATGTAACGATGTCATTTATAAAAACAAAAAACGACACAATCGCGTGAAGCACTTTAGATTCGGAAGACGGCGTGCACGGAGACATGAATGCCCGTATTTTCTTCAATTTTATTCCCATCAACTTCTATCGCGTCGCATTTTTCTTAAACTTCAGGTTTTCTTTCGAGGGATGTTTGTCATCATATGCCAAGTTGGAGATGAAAGGGCTTGCCGAAGTTCTTTTGACTCCCTTTGAGCTGGTTATTCTTTTGTTTCTCCCATCTCCCTTTTTTTTCTCTCCGCAGGGCTACGAGGGTTCCCTTCTCAAAGTGACGAGCAAGAATGGCAAGACTGCCTCGGTGAGTCATAGTTTCACCATGTGGCCGCAGCACGCCGCCACCTCCCATGTATGTAAATTTGACATGACGACCAAAATTTATTAAATAGCATAACGCGCGTTTTGAGGCCTCAATTGTTTTGGCTGGCTCTACTTATTTATTCCCCCGCCTCCCCCCTATATATTTTTTTACCTTCCAAAGTCATCGAATGTCTTTTGTTTTCCCGAACACCTTTATTTTTGATTACTTGGCACTCACCT
The DNA here is from genome assembly GCA_036926295.1 of Pachydiplax longipennis. NCBI lineage: Eukaryota > Metazoa > Arthropoda > Insecta > Odonata > Libellulidae > Pachydiplax > Pachydiplax longipennis. The sequence continues at coordinate 34,976,876 of JAVFKF010000009.1, read as the reverse complement.
GGTCGTTTTGCGCACTTTCAAATGTTATTTACTCGACGTAACTGCACACGAAACGCGCTATCTGCACCTTTTATATAACCCTCTTCTTGCCGTTTATATATGGTAGTTTCGAATGTTTTTTATCTGAGACGATTTGTCCGTTTTACATATTTCCGAGCAGAAGTTGTGGACTCCCTTATACAATGCACTTTTCTTCAAATGAATTGTACTTCTTTTTGTTTCTCTTGACGAAAGTCACGGCATAATTACGAGAATGTTCGAATTCTTAATGCACACAATGTGTAGAATGCACTATAACGGCTAGTATGTTTCTGTGTTGTTTTGGTATTAATTTTGTCTAACCAGACGCAAATGATAAGTGAATGGATTTAAAGATGCTGTTTAAACGATTGATAATTCAAACTTTTTTCCATGTGTTTTTTAAAAGCATAAAGTTTAAATCAAGCTGTCATTTGGCATTGTTAAAAAGAAAAGTTCAAATTGATAAAAATTGGAGATCAAATCCATTTTGTTTTATATTTCGTGAGCGGTTACTGTCAGTAAAAATATTTGTCTGTGCGTTTTTACCTATTCGCATTTTTTTAAGGAAAACTTGGCCTTTCGGTGTACAGGAGGGAAACTAGGTTTGGCATTTTGGCATTGAATCTAAATGTCAGCGATACCTTTGCTGGTTGAGATGTTGAATTCAAACCGAAATTCGACTACCCTTTTTGTGTAACCGAGGCCTGTATTTCCTTAAAATATGCTTCTTTGTTGGTTGGAGCGAAGTTTGTCACGGTTCCCACCTTCACCTTTTATTGGAATTTACTTCGTGGAGAGGCGGACAGCTATTGACTGAAAATACGAGTCGATCAGGAATATACGTAGCTAGTAGAGTTTTGTAAAATAAAGGAGAGTAATTCTTCCGTAGGAGAACTTTAGAAGTTTCTCTTTTTTGGATCGATTTTTAATTAATGTCATTGGAGGTTGAGAACGCTCTGTTAGTCGTTTGTCGGACCAGTGGCCTCTAGGTACCGGATCATCGGGAAAGGCCGGGATTTCCGACTTCTAGGAATTACCCAATGCGCAGTTCAATCTCCTTACTATCACGCGTTTAATTCATTAGGAGGATGATGGCTATTGAAATGTCATTGGTCGAATTCCAGAAGTCAGTAATCCCGGCCTTCCCTCGGTACCTTGTAGATGCTTACCCGAAAAACGGCTAACGGGTTGTTATCAACCTTTAATCTATTAACAGTCACGTTCCAATATTCTTTCTTTCTTTTCATCATAAAAAAATTAATTATTTTTCCATCTTTATATCAATATGATAATTTAGGCGAAGAAGTAAAATTTTATTCCTTTTACAACGAGAAATTTCAAGCCGCAATAAGAATTGGACAGTTATTAAGATTAGATTTAATTAACGTTTTCGAAAATATGTTACCTAAAAAATCCGTTCTATATTTCATTCAAAAACTTTATAGCCCAGTTAAAATGTTATTCCGTTCTAACGAGAGCTTAAAAGACGTCATGAGAATTGCTCGTTAAAAAGCTTCAATATAATCGACGTTTCCGAAAAATCTCACCTAAAAAAATCCGTTCTTTGTTTCATTAAAAAATTTTCGTAGCACATAATTTAGATTCGTAGTTCATCGTTTACGGTTAGTTTTAGGTTTGAAGATGGCCTTCCCGTAATATCTTCTGTTTGCGCAAACAGGATTCATCGGTGTCAATGGCGTGGTTTTTCGGAATTCATTCAAGTCGATACATCAGTCATGCAGGCACTTTACGAAGTAATACATACCTTTCATTTTTCCATCGACAAGAGAATCCTTCGCATCGAAAACGCTTTAATTGCCCTCATTTAAAACGAAGTGGTTGATAAACGCGATTGCGAGTTCAACATCGGGACCGATTTCAAAATTCAACTCACCGGTCATTGGGACAGGAAAGTACTCAATCTGGCAGCCATCTCGAAATCTCATTCAAACGCACCTAGTTTATGCCCTTTCAGGTTGATAGATTAACTCTCCTCAATCAACATTTGTCGATTTTCCGCTATCGCGCAGCGTTTTCGCCATTCCTCTCGGCCACTTTCGAGCCAAATTTCCGCGCCCGAATTGCGTGAATGCAGCAGATAAGGTCCGTAATGGCGTTGGAATGAGTGACGCTTTGTCAAAAGCGTAATGCTCTCCGTAAATTCTTTATTCCTTCCCCCATCACCAGCCTTTGACAGACTTCCTCTTACCATTTGATCACGTATGCGAATAAACAAAACTTAATCTCTGTCTTCCTTCTTTCCCCACCCACCCCGTCCCCTCTACTGGGGCATTGACGCTGTCATCTGGTGGTGATATCAGCCCGTTGGATTCGTCACCTTCAGCACGAGGGCTGGCGCTGAGGCTGCTAAGCAAGACCTTCAGGTAGGTTAACGAAAAACCGAAAGCTAAGTGAATTCCTTCAAGCTCTAAACCTTTGAAAAGCATGGTTCATCAGAACACCATGAAGATTTTTGTATTACTGATGGAATAAGCCATGACTTCGTGTCCACCAATTTAGGGTGGATATAACAACGAGGTTCTTAATTAATTTTTATATCCATATATTAAGATTATTCTTAAGTTACTTTGGAAGAATATATTATAAAGATTTCATGCTTGTGTTAAAGTCATCCGATAAATTCATCCGATGTATCCTAGCTCAACTTTGATACCAAAGAATTACATATTAAATGTTATTTAAGTTATATTCCTTAGTATTCATTCCTTGTCATACTGATCAACCCTCAATATTAATGCAATAAATTCACATAAGTACCTTAGAAATGTGAAAACTCTTGTTAATTCACCTGAGGTACATCGTTATCACAACTATAATCATCGGAGATATATTAAATGCAGAAAATAAATTAAAAATTTCTAGTTCCTTGTTCTTACATATCTTTGCTGTAACCTTAGTAGTTATAAATCTCTCCTTATTCCGTATCAAGTTAGCAATTACCTGAGTTTCTTAAAGCGGTAAAATATAGAATGAAACTTTAGTATCAGAAAACATTTCAAGTACAAGAATCTTTACATTAATATCATTCAATAAATGTTGGATTTTCGCCATATCGAAGGAATTACGTCTTGATAAGTTTACCCTTATTTCCTATGATAAATGATGATGCATGCAGCAATACATACTTTTCAAAGATCCGTTGTTATCGTATTCCAATACCTGCTCCGTAAATCCGGAATGGTGTTAATCAATCATAGCCGTTTTCCTTCATATATAAGAAATGATATAATTCCGAAAAAGATCCCTAAATTGCCTTACATCAATAATCCTTTGTGTTATACATATCTAAATGGGTATTCAATTGATGAGTTATCATTAAAATCATATAAAACCCCATTGATTTATAACCGAATTTCACAATGAATAACGTTGGAATTGCTTTCACTCTATTCCGTAAGTTATTTTAAAAATCCAATCCCCATCGGAAAATCTGACTCTCTTAAAGGAGCCCAGAGCTTTAGTTGTAGAATTTTCTTCAGTCAAACGTGAACAGAATGCTCTCCCATATAATAACACCCTATTTTCGCTCCATTAAATACAAAAGTATCTCATATCTTAGAATTTAATTCGAAATTAAACGTTTCCTAATAACATTACAAATAGTTATATCATCAAAGATGCTGATATACCTTATATTTCCTTTTCAATCCGTGAGAAGTAAATGAATTTTAAATTATTCATTGCTTAAATAATAAGCGTGTAGAATTACAATGGAAAGGAAATGGAGGTTTATTTTGCATTCATAAGTGTGTGCTTGGAAAATACACTAGATTATAAGCAAGTGATAAAACATGACATGACTCGGGCTCAAACCGGATCCTCCACCAGCCACATGTCTGATTTATCATTGGAATTTTCCCTAAATTCTAAGAAACCCTTTCTGCCGTGGTAACTTATCGGCAAATTTTGAACTTAGCAAATGGAAGATCAGGGATCGACTCCCGGTTACATCACATCCATTTATCCTTAAGAATTCTCAGATCTTGCTGCTCCTTTATTTTGCGCCGCCGTTTGAGAGCCTCAGGCTCCAAATTGAGGCACTAAAACGTCGGGTTGAAATGGAGGTTTCACTGCGATAGTTAAGTAATACTAACTCCTTTGAAGGCTCATGGTTACCCCGTAGGATATTTTATACTCGATAGAAGTGGATAACGCTTAATTGATTGAAGGGATAAATTTTGGCCACCACTGGGAATCGAACCCGGGACCTCTTTCACGCAACGCCTTATCTATTTGGCTATCGGTGGACTTGTTCGACTGTGATACGTTATGAAACCGAAAGAATTAATAAAACTTGGCCGTTTCCAGAGGAAAGGTTTTTATTTACGACCGGTTTCGACTCTCGCTAGTCATTGAAGACTCCTCACCTTGAAGAACTTGAAGATCCACCTTTTCCAGTGGAAACTACCAAGTTTTACTCAATCTTTCATAATGGCGTTCCACCAATGCCAGCTAGAGCACATTCATTACATTCGTTCTGCAACCGTTTGCTTATATTTCTCGCATGTAATCAGTCTCCCATTTGACTGTAATTTCCCATTTTCTCCTGTCCAATGCAGCAAGGGGTCCGATTCGACCCAGACATGCCACAGACCATCCGCCTAGAGTTCGCCAAAAGCAATACGAAAGTGAGCAAGCCCAAAGGTGGGGCGACGGGTGGAGGCGTCGGTGGAGTTGGTGGGGGCCCCGGAGCTGGTGGGGGCCTCGGAGGAGCGGCGGCAGCGGTGGTCGGAAGCGGAGGTGCGGCGGGGGCCGTGACCGGAGGCGGAGCGGGAGGCGCGGGAGCAGGTGGGGGCGCGGCAGGTTTGGGGGCAGTGGTTCCCGCGGGTGCGGCGGGCGGAGGAGCGGCAGCGGCGGTTGCGGCGGCTGCAGCGGCCGCCGCAGCCGGACACCCGGCGTTGATGCACCCGCTGGCTGGCCGTAAGTGGAGTGCACTCTTATCTCTCTTTCGAGAAGAGATTCTCAACAGTTTTGCCTCGCCGCGTTCGGTGGGATTCCAATCACGATCTGCGGAATTGACAGATTCGGAGCGTCCGACGTTGCGGTCATGTGTTTATACTCCGGTAATGAAATTGCTGGAGGTTTCCAAGTATTTTTATGGGAACATTTGAACGCTCGCGAAAGTTTTGGGTCACCCGATGTCCAGGTCAAATTTCTCTTAAAATTGTAGTATAACACGGTGCAATGGAAATTTTCGTGAGAGTTTCATCGTCTATTCGGTCATGAATTCAAATAAGAGCTTAAATCTAGTGATGGTAGTTAATGAAATTGCTTAAATGTCAGTCGTTTTTTCAATAAGTCATTTTCGTTCATCCTTTATGAATCGCAAACATCCATTGAACAGTTGAAGGTTTTTATTGTTACCTGCGAAAGATAAGATTAAAAATACAGAATTTCCAAAGAATACGACAGAGTAGGCGTTCTCTCGTAAATCTTTATGGAGGACTAAAAGTAACTAAGAAAAGACGCGCCTCACAATGTAATTTTTGCATCTCTTTTAAGTACAGCCGTAATCTTAGAATGAAACTTCGAAAGATATAGGTATCACTTATCGAAAGATATAGATATCAATTTATTACGAAACGATGATCTTTTCAGGAAACACCAGAATAGTTTTCATTAGTCTTTAATTCTCATATTTTCTATGTAGAAGAAAGTAAAGTATTACCAACCTTCGTCATAAATTAGGTTCTGTGCTAGGTTACGGTTTTCCTTTTAAATTCTTTATTGATATTTATCCTATTCATTGGTATACTTTAAATATTCTGCATTAAAAATCCATGCCCTTTATCGTCGTTCAACTTAACTCGAAAATATTCGATTTGAGCAATTAATTTATTTTGCAAGTAGCATCTCAATCAGCAAACAAATTTTATACTGTATATACAAAATGCTATTCGGCTTCGTCTGGTCCAATCAGGAATTAAAATACCATGAAAGGCTATAACGGATATTCTAGGTAAAGGTTACTTTGTAGTTGAATACCTCAGAATTTTTGCTAATTAATTTAAAATACCTGAATAGAACCACACTTAACTTCCTGATTACCGCAATGTCATGGGCATCGAAAAGAATCAAACGATATCAATGTAGGTTAATATCAGCCAAAAACGCAACCTATGTTTTCGAAACACCATGAATTTTCTTCCCTCATCTTCGTTGTCTATAGGGGGTTATACTATTCTCGAAATTTCGGAGATAAACTAATCATTTTAGTCTTTATAGAGAGACGCAAAATAAATGTAAACACGAAGGCTCTCTCGAGCTCCTTTCCGTGCCACTCGAAATCCGTCCCCTGTGCCTTTCCCCGTTGAGGAGCGGCCATTGTATCTTTTGGGGATAAAGGGCTCATCTCTATCTCTGCCCTGATTGGCCGAGCCTTCGACCATCTTGGATGCTCTTAAAGGTTTTTTCGGTGCAACGTTTTGGGGAAGTTTCTCTCCCAGGCAAGAATTTCCTCCGTGTATGAGCTTAGGTTAAGATGAGGAGATTTGGAGGCGAGAGAAGAATGAATAAGAAGCGATCTGAATCGGATGGAAATGGATTGTCAGAGTTAAGCGTTGGATGCGTGGAAGAGAAGGTGGTCTAACTGCGTCTATTATAGGCACGATTGAGACTCTTGAATGCATAATACTCTTGCCGGGAAGATAACCTCGAGAAATGTGGGAAGATATAGCTTTAAAATTTCGGTCCATGTTTCGTGAACTGGTCAACTCTGTATTGACAGAGTAATATTCGTTCACCTTTTTTTATCGAGAAAAGGCTCAGATTAGAAAATGAATTAATTTACTTGTGATACTGTTGATATAGAAGGTTATGATGCAGGATTAATTTGCGTAAACTTACATTAAGTGTAATATAATGACGTAGAAGTTCCCTTCTGGGACAAAAAACCACACTAATCTTCATTAAGACACTATTAATTTCAATAAATGCTATTTTCTATCGTGAATTTCATGGATATAATTACTCTAATGACTAATTAAGGGCTCAAGAACGAAAACTGCATAAGAAAAGAAGCTTTATTATGAGAGTTTAGCTAAATTTCGTCTTCTCTTTTGTAATTCAATACGAATATTTTCTGCTAAGGTCGTTGACTTAAAGAAAAGTTGTTTATGACGATTTTTTCAATTGAAATTCCGGTCTGATTATTCTAATCTAGGAATTCACATTACCAGCATGATAGATTTGCATCACATTTTGCGTTTGCTAAAACAATAGATTTCATCAAATTATCCCCTATCGATACTGATATTATTTAATAAACGATCCTCAAACTAATAATTCCTAAAGCAAAACCTAAATTTCTGTTAATACTAAGAATTGTTAAATAAAGTATCCACGCCCTTTGGCTACTTCGATATTTCAAATTTACTATATGGTTTTTGAAAGAAGATTATTAAAAATATATTAAAAATAAGTCACTATCCACAAGACAGAGATTCGTCATAACAGAAAAATAACCAATGGAAGTGAAAATGAAACCAAGAAATAAAATTTAAAGGGGTTGTGCTCTGCTAAAAAAGAACAATATACCAGATTGAGAAGCGGGATAGCAAAAGGAAAGAAATTCTCATTAGGATAATTTGTTTGGGAAACGCTCTTATATCAGTCGATACAGCATTCTCGTATGGCGATTATTGTAATCCTGATAAAGTGCGGTCCAAGAAAGAGATGGAATTACTCGAGTATAAACTCAACTTAGTTAACTCAATACTCACTCAAATACTGAAACGTAGGATGGAAGAGATTATAGAAACTCTTAGTTATCAATTTTGATCGCTTATTATGTAAGGAATCAACGCGGTTAAAGAACTACTCAATTATTCTTGAACTCAACATTTATCTCGAAATTGTCTTATTATGACTACCTGGACACGTCAAAAGTTAGACCGCTGACACACTGATCGTTTAAAGACAGGCTAAAGGGAGAATCGCTGATAATTTAAAGATGCGCAAAGGTAGAATTATGTGTAGATGGAATCATTTTCTTTCCGACACAAATTATAATTGTGCAGATATAAGCTGAAAGTCTTTAAAGGCTAAATTCTATCGGAAATGTACTTGATAGCATTGTCTTTTAAAGACGACAATAAATAGGTATTGCTATTCTCTTAAATCACGTAACAAAAGTAAAAAACAAACCAATCATCTTGCAATAATGATAACTCAGATTAAATTTTTTAACACTTTTTCATATTGTGTTTATATCATCATTGCTCATATTTTGAAATTCTCGAGTGAGGATTTAAAGTTTCAAATTTTGGGCGATTTTTCATCAAATTATCTCAGTCTATTGAAATTTAAATTGAAATACAATTAATGATCTTTTACGTTGGGCTCCATAAATTTCGTAGCGTTATTTTTATTATTCAGCAAACATTTTCGGCAGATATATTTAACCTGTATTAGCCACATCGTTTTTTAAATTCATTGTCTGTTAGCCACTCTCTCGAAAATAAGAAGAGATATTTTTGGAGGAAGAAAATACGGGGGTCGAAGTAGAAAAACATCCGTTTTATCGAATGAAAACGACCGCAATATCGGAAGTTTGACTTTCTGGTACCGGTTAGAAATTTGTACTCCTCTCAGCCGAGTGATCTCTATCATGAACGCAGGATACAGCCTTCTGTAGAATTTCCGCCCGTAGATGTCTCCCTAGGCAAAAGTAGCAATGAGGGAGTTTATCAAAGGTCAAGATCTCCCTTCGATCCTTCCTTTTCATTCCGGGGAAAATAATGCCCTTCTTAGTCCTCCCTATCTTTACCGTTCTTTTTCCTTACCGGAACGAGAAGCTAAGAGGGTTTCGCTTCGAATATCCCACAAAAAGAAGAGAATTGCCACCGGAGGAATCAAGACGATGTTTTCTCTTCGACTTTTCCCATACCTCTTCCTTCTCTCATTTTTTCCTCTCTTCCGTCGAAGCGGAATGGATTTTTCTTCAGTTTGACGACCCGTGGTGCTTAACAATTCCCTTCCTCTTCTTTTGAACAATATAATGATCTATTTCAAAGAGTAGATGGCAGGGGAAAAGGGGTTAATTTTATTTTGTGCGGTCCACAACGATATAATTCACGTTAATATAGGCTGAGTGTTTTAACGTGTGTATTTAAATTTTAATTTTCTCTTCTTGACCTTTGATAAGTGTATTTTTAAGAATTCGGATCGTAGGAATAGAAGCATGTACTGATACTAGAGATGCTCATGACTCAATATTTAAAGTCTAATGCTTCATCAGGAAAATATTCTAGAACGGACATTCCAAAAAGTTTGATTAGTACCTTCACTAGAGCTTCAACGAACTCTCCCTTATGTTCTAATAGTTATGACTACCCCCAACTATTTATTTATTTTCAACGGATGAAATTTTAATCTTCCCCATTTTGAATATGTTTTAAATCACATAATCTCTTAACAATCCATTTCGTATTCACTTAGAAAACACCGATATTCGATGTTGAAAATGTGGTCACTACGATGCGAAGATCCATCAGCGAGATAATAACTTAAATTAGTAAATGTTGCTAAATGAGCTTCAAATTTTAAAAACTTCTATCCACCTTAAACAAAATGCTACTTTAACTTGTACTGACTACGACTGACGCGTTAAGAAGAGATAGAACTCGATACGCTGAATTCGAATCAAAATTGGTTATTAGAACTTATCACTGTTCAGGAACACGAAGTAAATCACCCATTCGAAGTAAAATAGTTATTGATGAGGAATTAACTCTAAATTATCTCAAATAAGGCTTCAGTAATAGTTATAATTGTGGAATCTGGACATCAGTAGCAAGAAAATGGTCAATTTATAATTATTTTTAGCCTTGCTAATGGCATTTCGTACCTGAGAAACTACCCTATCTTAAAAATGTGTATGTAATTATGTTACAGTTATGCAGTTTTAGTTTATACGGAGTTAAATTATGCATAAGTTATTTATACATTGATTCGCGTCATTTTAAATTTATTGAGTGAGAACTCCGTTTCACTGTTAAGTATGACTTAGTTTACTGCTTCAATTATGAATGTAATATATTTCGAGTCTCGTCAGGGATATTAATAAAATCCGAGCCTCGATTCATACAAAGTTAAAAATTCTACAGGATCGATGAGCGATCCATAAATGATTTCAGAGGAGCCTAATACAAGTACAGCATTGATGAGTGAATTGACTCTGGCCATAGATTTGGCCGATACGAAGCGACATCTATTTTATAATAACTTTGGAGTTTTTCAAAAGAGTTGTACCTGCAGCAGATAGTAAATTTTACCGCTCATTTAAATATTCTAAGTTTGTATTCGTTCTTCATTTTATTGTAATTTTTAGAGACGGAAAGGTTTCCTGGGTATGGATAAACCATAGGGTGAACTCGTGTTCAAAAAAGAAGCACTTGTATTTTCGAATTTTTGATAGTGATTTGTGCTTCACCTTTTACACTTATAAAGTGGATACTAAAAATCATAAAATACCATGTATCTTTTATCAGGTTTGATGTAATTATCTGTTTTTACTACTGAATCGTTTTTTAAATAGCAATATGCTGTTATGAGTGTATAAAATGAATTTAGACTTTTTATCCATTTCTACCAAGTATGAGTAGTATTTTTCCTTAATAAAGTATACTCCCATTACTATTTGTGCTGTCTTCTAATACTTATCAACTACAGAAAATAGCATAAATTTGTTATATATATTGTTCCTCTCAGAATTTCACTTTTTCACTTCCTCTACACTACCTAGCACCAATCATTCATATAAAGCAAATCTATACACCTAATGAGAGGTAATTATTAACTTTTCCATTAGCATTTTACCTAGCAATTATACTTTGAAAAATTCGATAAGTTGTGTTTAAAAATGACTTCTCCTTATCATAGTAAATGTTAGCAGTCAGTATTATAATGGATAGAAAATTCGTCCTATAGTTACCTCCAGTTTAATTCCCATTGTGTACAGTAATAATGAGCATGGGAGTAATATATCATAAATTACGTGTAACCTTTCTTGGGTCTCTCCTGGTTCTTAGTTAATAAATTAACATACTTCCTGTTGCTTGGTGAACACCAATGTCGATCTAACTCACTCACCAATTTTATTACTCGATCACATGAAAACATCGTACTTAGATGGCATTCGCCTTGTTTATCTCCAGATCTTGGTGCACCATTCTTCGCGGGTGCCGCAGAGTTATGGCACCCGCACCACCATCACCCCCACCACCACCCGCACCATCATCACCACCCGCACCATCACCACCAGTTGGCATATTCCGCCGCCGCTGCTGCAGCAGCCGCCGCGGCCTCGGAACTCCCTGGCTCTTCTAGGTAAGTGAGAGACAGTGGGATCTCATTCACCCACTTCAATCATTCTCTTAATGTACGAATATTCCACATAGAACCCTTATTGGAAAATGAGTCCACTCCGACCGATCGACACCCTCTTGCCCGACACTTCAACTTCAAGAAAGGAGTGTTGGTAAATTTCCCGAAACGTACAACTTTGACGCACTTTCAGTTCAAAGAAGCAGACAAACTCGGCAGTTTGGAAGGCCGGTTTAATGGCGTCTTCCAAACTGGGCATCAGTTAAATGTGTGTCGGTTATATGGGTGTCGGTTATATGGGTGTCGGTTATATGGGTGTCGATTATATGGGTGTCGGTCATATGGGTGTCGGTCATATGGGTGTCGATCAAATGGAGGAGCCCATTGGAAAATACGAGCCATGAATTTTCTCATAATTCAACGGAAGGTTATAGATATATGGTTATATCCCAGTAATGTCTTCCCTGTTAGTGAGTTCGTATTTGGTATTCAACGAGTTTGGAATCTTTCTTGTTTCTGGCCGTCTGTTTTTGGGCGAACGTCAGCCAATGAGATAGCACCCACATTTTTATGCGATATTTTCCTAATTAAAGTGACTCGTTTAATGTTGCGGCGATCAAAATGAGTGTGTCGACGAAAATCTGAACTTCTCCCAATTCATTCTAATTACTTCAATATTACGATGCTACACTTTCATATCTACCTGCTTTAGGAAATTATGGGAATAAGGTTTCTTTGGTTGGCAGTGCTTTAAATAACAATTATGTTTCATTTCAACATCTTGTCAATAATTTTCGATCGATACTTTCAGCTTTTTTCGGACTTTCTTATGTTTTACGACTAACTTTACATTCGTAAACTAATACAAAAATAAACTAACCTGTGTCCATGATAGACATAAATATACTCGTTTTCAAACATAAGCTTTTAATGATCCTTTTCTTGCAATGCATCTTTCATATCATTAGATAATATTCCGAACTGATCCTTGCATTCTTCGTAGTTAAAATATTGTGAGATATTTTTTCTTCTAGAAACACTTTCTTTTCAATTTATGTTATTTCCGTTTGTGTTTTTTGGTAAGGAGTTTCTTAAACGATTTGAAAGTGGTGTCGAATCTTTCGTCCTCTCAGTTTAATTTCACAAACTATCAATTAACTTCTTCATGAAACATTACTCTTACTTCTAATAGGCATGGGTTCGACTTCTGTAGCCTATGGGTCTAAGTTGTAATTTACTTACATATATATTTCTGTCGTAGTTTAACATACGTTTTAACAACGTTAGCAAGGTCTACAGGAAATTATGTTGTGAGAATATTTATGTCTATTTCTTCGGAAAAAAAATACTTTCCTGGTAATCGGATTGATAACGCTTTATGCTTCCACTAGCGTATCAGCATTGAGAATTTGTGAGCTATTCTTCATCTACTTCAGTTTATCATTCTGATACCCAAATAAAGAACGTTCCCCAAGAATAATCGAAGCAGCAAATGAAAGAGATTGATAAGTAACATTCATCGTTTCTTCACGAGAAAGAATAAGTTTTCAGATGATACGAAATCCTCATAGAAAGTAAATTTCATAAAGATATGAAGTAATTGCTCTACTGTTGGTACTCATTTTAGGCGAGGCCTATAATCCGTCTAGAAATTTCGTCTGCCTCGTGCGTTTTAAAATTTGCGTCCTGAATTCCCTTTTTTTGTTCTAAAATTTCTCTGAAATCCAAGGTCAATATGTAGTAAAGGATAGGTTTGTCTGTGAGTTAAAGAATTTCCTTCGGGTGGTAGACGCCGTGAATGTAGGCAACCTCTCGACTTCTGTGATATTCCTGCTGCATAAATTCAGGGGCTTAGGACCCAGGGACTTCAAACGTTACCAAAAATAACTCCCTGTAAGACTAGAGAAACTCACACGCATAAACTATAAGAAAACCTAAACGTAAGTGAACTTTTAGCAATAAATCTGAACAGATTCTTCTACTATTTCTCAACGATTGAATTTCATTGAGTTGTATTCCCCTAACAATTATCTTCTTGTAATTCTCGATCGTCGCTTGACATTTTAAAATATCTAAAATTTCGTCCATGCATTAATAACGAAAATGATTACTTTAGTATATAAACGGTAAATTCAAGATTTAAATAAGTTTTCTGATGCAGTTGAATTATCAACCTAGCCTGAACCGTTTATAACAGACATTATATATTTATAAATAATCAAATTTATATCATAGCGCTTGTTATTATCAGTTGTGCTGAATCAATACTTCGGTAGATATTCTTGAATCAAGGAAGTGTTTTTCACTCTAAAGAAGGACTAACCACGCATTTTGTTCCAACCTTTGACAGACTAACCTTAATTATAGTTTTCCTGCGTTGGGTAATTTTCATTCAGTATAACACTAAGGTGTACTGGTAATTAAATATCTTGTTAAGGTATTTCTATAGTTTTCTTTTGCTTTCTCCTGTATTTAATGGGTTCTCTCTTTGGTATAGGTATTGAATTTGTGCTTAAAATGACCATTGACCTCTCTCACATCAGCCTCCCTCCCAAATATCACAAAACCAATGAGTCGTGAACATTGCGTCCACCAGTTTTCCAGAAGCTGTCATTTTTCAGAGCTTACAAAATTTACCATCGTCACATGTATTTCGGAGAGACTTCATACCATCTTGTTTGATTCAGGTTGAATTAATTGCCCGATTTATTTATGTATATTTTACTGAACGTGCCAGATTCAATTAATTGGTCGCCTAAAGCGGTTAGGATGAATGTCCCCAATATATACGATTGCATTGTCATCCCATCACAAAATGATCCCTCGTGTGTCAGCATATGAACTCACGTTCCTCTTCCCCGCTCCTTTCCCTTCCAAATGGCACCCGGACCTCATTCCCACTCAAATTCCCTCACTCCTCATCACCAACCATAAACCTCACCCTCATTCCCCACTATCAATTCTCAATCTCTTCCTCAAATTAATTCCACATCCTTCACCCTCATTCCCTTTACTTCACCCCCCATCAACCTCATCCCCCCTATCCTCATCTCCCCTCACCCTCATACCCCCTAAATTCATCCCCTCTCACCCTCATCCCCCGTACCTCATCCCCCATCAACCTCAAACCCCATCACCTCATCCCCCACCCTCTCTCCCTCCGTCAAAACCGCACCAACACCACCAGCGCCGCCGTCCTAGCCCACGCGATCCAACAGCACCAGCACCAGGCCTCGCTGGCCCACCAAGCGGCGGCGGCAGCCTCTCTGGTGCAGCAGGCCGCCGCGATGCAGCAGCACCAACAGCAGGCGGCGGTGGTGTACGCGCAGCACGCCATGCAGCAGCAGCAGCAGCAGCAACAGATGCAGGCGGGCGTCGACGACGTGAGCGGCGGATCGGTGCGGTGGTGTTGGTGGCAGATGGCTGACGGTGATGGGGGAAGGCCGGAGTCGACACCATCTCCCACACCCTCCTCACCCGTCTCCTTCTACTTCTAAGTCATCCCTCGCCCCACTCGGTAGATTCCCACCGGAGGACCGCCCGGAAGATCCCGATAGGGCTGTGTGGAAATCTCCTTCGATTAGGAAAACCACGTCCATCCTTAGGTCAATTTAGTCCACAGGACGTTTTGTCTCGCAAGATATACACGCAGAATCGAGAGCCTTTGACTGAGAATCGCGGATGGCTGATGGACACGAATGGTGTGAATCCTTATTCGACTGCTGTGAAAGAAAGTGCTGAAAGAGTGGAAGAAGACTTTAAAGATGAAAATTGTTGAAAAAAAAATGATGAAAGTCTGCAGACTGCTCACGGTAGTTCCTGCTTGAAAAGGGCTTTACAAATTAACTCATATATTTTAAGAAGAAGCGATTGATATACGCATATATATAAGCATCTATATATATTTGCAAAATAAAGTGATATCGTTATTTTCCTTTTCGACTTAGTTCCGTGCTTCTGAATCCATGTGGTTATGCAGAGTGCGTAATTGATTCCGTCCAAATGTAAGAATGAGCGTAACCATTAAGTCTGGATGTGATTATTCGTTATCTCATTGTAATGCTTGAACAGTGAGCCATTGTTTGTTGTAAGAGTGTGATGTCGACGATGACGTCGAAAAAAAAAATAAATATTTATGAAGACAAAGGCCGGATCGATGTGGAAATAATTCCGGTCCCCTCCGTTGGGCGACATTCCATCTAGCAGTATATTTAAATATTTCATCGCATCGAAGACTCCGCCGACGGCGCGTGGGAGCCAATTAAAACATCATCGATGCATTCTCAGTCATTCCATTTATGTTTCACGAACCAAAGATTTCATGCCGAAGAGAAAGTGGATCTCAGATCGAAAAGAAACCCCCCGAGAGGTGGAAAAATCAAGGGGATGGAAAGTTGAAAGAGAACCGTTTAGTTCACACGAATAGAGAAACCTCATGTAGAAGTTCACCCTTTGGAAAGATACGTTTCCTTCCTCCATTTCTGAAGCTCGAGAAAGGAAAGAAAGTCGCTCTCGACAGGCCACGGTTTAAAAACGAACAGTATTGTGCATCTGGTCGGCTCTTCTCGGAGATTTCTAACATTCCTAGCGTCCCTTTCATTTCTCACCTGTCACGCCGTGACACTCCTTCCTTAAGTAGCGCATAAATCCAAGATCCAAACGTCTTTTCCCTTCCCACATCTCTCTTTGCGTTGCACTTGCCTCTCCCCTCATTTCCCGCATTCTTTCTCTCCGTTTACTTTCGTGTCCTCCTCTTTTTCTGTTTTGTCTCCTTCCTTTATCCTCAAAGTCTCTTTCTGAATCCGTTCCCGAACACACACCTTCCTTTTCCACCAATTAGTGCTGCCCTGTGATGTGTTCCATCCAAGGTTAGTCAAACCAGACCTCCAAAGTTAATTCTTAATTTAATCGGTTGTGAATATGATGGCGTTTGTGTCGGTTGTACTCGAACCGGGCAGTGATCGTGTTTTTTATCTCATGTTTCCTCAAAGTCAATGTTATGTGGAAGAAACAATTCTCCACGCGGAGATACATTAGCCATTGATGCGGTCGCCAGCCTCTTTTATTGATGGTCAGAAAAGGAATGGCATTACGCTCAATAATTTGGCGATCTAATATGTTACTGTCTTAGAATAGACCTTGAATGTCGGAAGAACACGACTCCGGAAAATCTTGATTCGGGATGCAGGTTGCCCGGCAGCCCACAGCTACGTAAAAAAGCGAATTCTCTGTTTACCAGCATTTAATAATACGGTCTAAATTCTGCCCGTCGCCTCGTCACTCCTCGTATCTCCTCTTTTTTCTATCCCTAAGCCTCTTTCAAGTCCTTTTAGCGACTCTCCATCTTGTCTCCAAAAATCCTCCATCTTGTCTACCACTCCTCGTGTTGATTCAAAAGCCCTTTCACCTTGCAAGTGTTGGGTATCTCCCCTCCCCAGCCATCTTACATTTACCTCCCTATCCAACAGCCCAATCTCCTTTCTTCCTTCACCTTTGTAAAACCTGCTCATCATGTTTACCTTTCCCTCTCAAACTTTTCGTTCCCAAGAGCATCATGGCGTCTGCTCTTCATCCCCGGCAAAAAGGAAAACCTCAACTACTTAAGGTTCCTCTTTTTCGATCTCATATCTCATAAACCTTTAAGCGAAGAGAGTTATTCTTCGTTACGGGAGCTCCTACAAACCATCCATACTAGTCGATCTTTTCAGATGTTCCCACACAATCCAATAGAATCAGAGAACGTAGAAAATTACTCCTCAAACGAAAAGAGACTCCCGTTTGATATTTTCTAGTCAAAGCTAGGGAACCAAATAGCGTAATTCTCTTACCTATCTACACCGCGACAATACCCTTGTGGGCTATGTTTTTTTTTGTTATGCCGGACCGCTTCCTAAGCGCAACGCGTTAGTTACGTCCTATGTTGTTATCTCATTTGTACCTTCTCACAAGCGATAGACGTCTACTAGTTACCGTAAAAACCGATCTAAGGATGTGTGCCGCCGATTCAGGGTAATTTTCTATTTTTAATCTCTAACTTCGCTGTGAAATAGACACATCTCGGGCGCTTGATCAGGGAGTGCATCTCCGTAAATAAACGCCGGTCATCATTTTGCAAGTGTAATCGAACCGCTTCATGAATTTATTTTTAGACTCGGATGTATTTGTGAAATTTTCTCGCAATATATTTTTTATTACGTTTTTAAGTCTTAGAACTTTCTCAGGAAACTGTTAAATTACAAAGTCGAACCCAGTGCCTTCGTCAAACTGTTTGATCTTTCGAGCCAGAAGGACTGAGTTTTACTATTTTCCTCGATGGATTCAATGATTCATAACTTCAGAAGCATGAGAAACTTTTGCTTCTAATCGCGATTCGTGCTGCCTTTCATAAAACGTGATCCTGTCTTAATCAATAGTCAGCCATATCTTTTCACCAACTTTCATTAAATCAAATTTCGAGCAAAAATTTTCTTTGTGGTGATGATTGAAGGTGATTGTTTTCCACGATTCGGTTATCTTCAGCCAAACGCAATTTTCCGCACGACCTGATAAACAGAATCAGAATAATCATAATTTAAAGATATCTGAAAGATGCATAAGATATTATCATCAGCCGAAAAGGAGATATTTGGTGTATCATGACACTTTTGAATCGTAAAGAGTTAATACAGTGATCTGATTTGAAGAAAAACCTCGGTTCAAAGAAAAATGCAGCTTACTTTTTATAAAAACATAATTTAAAATGAGCGCTTCATCCAAAGCCCCTGATGCGCTAAAATCTTTTTTCCGGTATCAATTTGAATTCAAAGTAATGAAATCCTAAACTACCTTCGCCACTTTACTCGTATATATAATTCGAGCTTTTCCAGTCCAGCTTTGCAAGACGCAAAATTGTTCAGGAACTCTGTATTGAAGATATCTCTATGAATATAAAAATCTTTAGCCAAAGACTACTTTCTGATCAGTCAATTTATTTTCACGATACCGCTCTTCCGAAGCAGGAAGGCAGCTATAAAGATTCAGGGTAACGAACATTGAAAATATTCCTATTTTTCCTATTTGACAATCCTTATTGACTTATTCACTCGTGATCGAAGGCCACTGCTTTCAGAACTGACAATATCCGAATCGAAGCACGCGCCGAAAAGGATGCTTTCTTAGAGGAATGTTATCTTGGTGATAATAGTAAATTCTTCGTCCGAAATAGTTCGATTCCTCAATTTTGATCCTCATTTTCCTCAATACTAAAAGGTTCGTGTTCGGTATAAGTGCCTCAGGTCATTGATAGGCATCTTTTATATCTCGGCATCCGAAAGATAGGAAATTGAAACTCGGCTGTTGATGAATGAGTGATCGAAAAACTCACCGATAGCCGAATACGTCAGTGAAAATCGGGCCACTTTCCCTGCTGAATGAATCTGCGTATCACCGACATTCTAAGTATCATACAGTTCCTAGAAGGTCGGTTATCTTCGGATTACTATCTCCATTCGGGGAAGGGACCTGACTTTCACTAACACATTCGGCTATCGGAGAGTTTTTCGAACCTCTTATTCCATTACTATTCCGAGATGTATTTGTCTCCCACTATGGCTGCTCTTTGAGTAATTGGCAACGTATATCTTGTTACGACAGCTGTTACGGATATCTGTGGGGACAAGTCCGCAATTGCGTATGGTATTTAACGAGGATAAATACGCCAACGAGAGGAAAGGCAGAAGATAGGCTGAGTGCACTCGAACGAAATGGGGTTATGCATACAACGTCCTTCTCCCCTGAATCTCCCGTGTTTCGGGGTGGCACTTTTGAGACCTCTCGATGTTGCCAAACCTGTTAATAGTCGACCTTTTCATTTTCTGCGTGTTAATGCGTCTTATTCGACTCTTTGTGCATCGTTTTCCCTTTCCCATGTTGTGCATACCCACTGTTTTAACGAAGTATTTACAGTAATGTAGCGTATCTTCCCTAAGAGGCTGACCATATGTGCCGTTTTCTCCGGACAGTTTTGTCCACTTCGTAGAAAGGTTTACTTGGTAGAAAAGTTTACTTCGTCCCGTTAAAGTCCCCGCAAGAAAAGGTGATTTTTCCGAAAGTCAACAGCAAAATACGGACAATCAAAATTTTCTGCTTCCTTACAGTTCAACCGTTTGGGGTATCGAAGTCCAACGAATGGTCAATCGGTTTCCAAGTGAATTTTATCGCGAGGTTTGCTAAATTTAAGAAGGCTATGTTGAGAATGAGGGAAAAACTTCTGTTTCCGAAAATGACGTTATTTCACCTTTAAAATTTGCTAATTCCCTGAGCTTCGCATTTTACCTACGCACAGGAACTATGTATGATTTTTTCACTGGTTAAGATACAATTCAAATTGTCAAATGGCAAAATTATTTAGAATAATTTCTGCAAGGAAGTAACGAAAATATCTATCCCATCTACATCCCATAAAAATCGGACGAAAGAAGTACCTGTAATGCTGATGGGAAATGTGGAAATAGTTCGCTTTTAACTTGATAGAATATGGTCAGCCCATTCGGTACATAAATTATACAGACCTCCCTCACATTACTGACGATTACTCTGAAACGAATTCTTATGATAATTCCTATTTCGAATCCTCAGCAGTTTTATTTGAAAGGATTTTATTTCCTCCGGTTTATGAAATTACCTCCATCCGTCCGCTTCCACTCTCTAAGAACTAAATTTGGTCAGGCAATGCTGAAAATTGTATTTGCAGTTTGAGTTTTCTGGTTTATATCCTTTTAGAAGTTCGAGAATCCGAAACAATCGTGGGAGAGATGGATAAAAAATGCACGACATTCGTGTGGGACGCATTTTTTCAGTTTTTTGCAATCATTGATCATCAAATAACATAATTTTATGGATTGAATGTAAAACTCTGCCTGTTTTTTGATAAACCAAAATAAACGCATATGTTTTAACTTAAATGTATATCTATTAAAAGGAAATGAATCCCCATGATATGCCCATGTGAATTCTTATTCCATACCGTACACTACATGAATATTAAATTAATTTTATAATTTTACAATATATGCAATAT
This sequence comes from Pachydiplax longipennis, assembly GCA_036926295.1. Lineage (NCBI taxonomy): Eukaryota > Metazoa > Arthropoda > Insecta > Odonata > Libellulidae > Pachydiplax > Pachydiplax longipennis. The sequence goes on along the minus strand of JAVFKF010000009.1, from coordinate 34,956,451 downwards.
GTAAAATGTATTTCTTGCGTGACGCATATCTCTTGCGTTGAAATTTAGATTGATTTTCGTTACGTTACCTCAGTCTAGATAATATAGCCGAACTAGTATTCCATAATACCTTATATTTATTCTGAATATTTCGCTGCCGGATGATCCTTGAATCAGAAAAAAAAATTTCCGGCAATGCTAGTACAGTTGATGCTTTCATTCACATAGCGGGAATGATAAATGGGGATAAATTAAGAGAAAACGCATTTTCTGATATTCGTAGATTGAAGTTACGAAGGATGTTTTTTCTATCTAAATCTATAACTTCAATTGATATTATTACTAAATACTCCATTTAATCCCTCCTCAATGCGCCCTTACCTCATGTAGATATTTTTAATTTTCTCTTAACGGCAATATCAGAATCAATATCAGCAAAGGCTTGAAATAACTATTCATACACATTTGTAAGCGCAACATATTAACCGAAAGTCTGTTTAAATTTTATGAGCTCTGTACTGCAATTTATATTTAAACTTTCCTTATAGCTCCCTTCTAAACTAATATTTTATGAAAGGTATACCTTAGATTATCAACTTTTAAGCGATTTCTTTATCCAGGATAAAACAAGATTTTCATATTAAACGGAGTTTCCATCTTCGTAGGAAATCCTTTCGCCCTTGAGAAATGCTTATGAGCATCCGACGAAATCCTTCTAATTCCAATGTTTTGAGATGATGATTTTTCTATTGAATTGATTAACTCATCCTTTCATCGCAGTATAATCTTTTATATCAAACACATTGGAAAGCCTATTTCTTCGTATCGTAAAAGAAGCTGTATTAAGTATTACCCTAAATAATCAATATCTTTAATGCCATTCTCTTATTTTGGAAAGAACGATTCATGTTTCTAACTTTCAATCTTTTATTTTCAGGTAACATTTTAAATTACTACAAAAACATTGTTTCAATAGTTGTACCTAAAGGAATTAATCCTAAAATAATATCCCTTGGCTAAATAATGCTCTTCTATACCCAACAGTCCTTAATAGTTTAAAACGTCTAACCCTTGTAAAATATCAAGTAGATTTTCCGTTAAACTGTACTATTTATGTCGAATGTAGCTTCCCTAAAACTTATTCTCAAAGATTTTCAACTTGTTCCGTAAATTTGGTATAATTTTATTTTTAATTTTCCCCGTCCACTCTTATAAGTATTTCCCTGTTATTAATACATTTGAAAGATAATGTTTCCCTAACGAGATATTTTGTTGCTAGTTTCGACGTTGAGCCTGAGTGAGCCGTGGTTCGGAAAATCATACGCGACTCCGTAACTGAGCGATAACGTTTATCTTTTGCAGTCTTACATAAGCATTGATAGCCATTCTTCTTAAAAGTATGAGTATCCTAAGCATATCAGCCAGAGCATTTCAAAAGCATGATTGATCGTGCATATTTCTTACGAACTCTAAAAATTCTCAGGATTATTTTTATTAATGGGTCTAGTTTGTGTGACATGTAACAATTCTCATCAAATAAGTCTTCTGTTCGATAATATCGCAGTTTGTACTATTTCTTATGGGAAAGGAAGAGGGAAAAATTAGCTGTTTTGATTTATTCATCCACTCAGCTACGCTCCAAATGCTGTGTTTCTTTATGAATTGAATACCACAGCAGCTGGATTGAGTGTTGTTTTTAGTTAATTAATAATATTCAAAGAAACATCGTTGGTTATTCGAAAAAATTCGCAGACGCTACAATTTTCGTTAATGAAACATTCGGAATTTTAGAGCTCGATGAAATGGTTAACAAGAGATCGAATCAGTCGAATTGAATTGGAATCATAGTCAACACACATTTCATCAACTTCGAACAGCTAATTTTTCCGCTCTAAGAGCAAGCTCATTTCTCTCCGGTAGTTCATAGCATTCGGAGATAAGAAAAAAAACCTTGATTCGTCCCGAAGTATTTTCCGAACCACTGCTTCAGCTATTTCCCCCTCTCTCCAACCCCCCCTCTCCTCACCTCTTTATTTTAGGGATATCCCCCTCTCCTCGATTAGTTGATGTGGGCAACAATAAGATGGCCGTCAATAGCCCTTCAGAGTTCCGCAACGCAGCCCTCGGCGTCATCCTGATCTAGCTGTGCGGATCTCTTCCAAGGCTCTCATTCAGTCGTCCGGTTGTATTCCAAACCTCTATCTTCCTTGAGATAAAGAAACACCTCACGTCATAGCGACTTCAATTGTTTCGTAAACAACCAGATAACGACGAAGGAGCCGGGCTCAAGTGTAGGACAAGTCCGAAATACTTTCCCTTTTGATCGTGGAGTGCAACGGTGTTCAAATTTTACTCCGCGGGTTATTAATAACGCTTTAATTCGCGAAATACACGGAATGGCACTACGTCACGGGGTGCTCTGCGCCCGAAGCTGTTTTCAACATCTGTCCTGAGTGACGTAATTAGGACAAGATGAGAGGATGCATGCTTGGTTCCGAGCCCTCTTCAGGGCTGTGCCCCGGGCAGATCACTCGCCCCTCCCTTATTTCACGAGATCTAATTTTAGCGACCGTGGCGAAAATTTTCTCCGAGTTACGTATTTCGCACGAAACGGTTGTGAATGTGCCCACGTTGGCTCTGAGTCGTTATCTGGTTTTACGGGACAATTACGTCGGAAAACAAGCAAAGCTAATCCCCGTGAGTCTATCATTAACATACTTAAATTACTGTCATCCTAAGAGTATGAAATGGTGGATTGCTTCTGCTTTTAGGGATTCATGCTTTAGTCGTTCTCACATTAAAAATAGAAACAGGTTAACGCGGGGGTCCATTTTAACACGGAGCTATGTTCAGCATTTTAGTCTTGCATATTTATGATACCTTGTGAAATGCTCTCTAAAAATTCTCTGGGTACACATTCAGGGGCTCGTTATTCATCGCGTCAAAAGCATCAAAATTCTTTTCGAATCTTCTAAAAAGACCTTCTCGAATCCTTTTCGGCACATTTGCAAGTTTTTATGGATATTTTACTAACGGAAAATTCTCTCGATTCATCAAACTCTCGGTCTTTAGTTAAATGTCAAAGTTTGTTTCTTGTAAACAACTCAAGAAAGTTTCTCAATGGTCAGAAATTTAAAACTGAAATATTCACACATTCTTTCTTTTCGATTCAGTGCAACAATTTTTTGTTGGAAAAATTATCCATTTTACTAGTAATTGAAAATAAAGAGATCTGTTTAATCGGTGGACCCCCAATGTATTCTCTCGTAGTGTTTGATTGTGGTAGAATTATAAATATTTATAAATAGTCACAGATTTTCTCCCTTGTATTTTAAATCCGTTTCACTCTTTCTCAAATGTTCTTCACGTTTCTGAAAATTCACATTAGTTATCTCATAAGCTTTAACACTGTTACTTTCTCGTACACTCTCAACCAACTCACGCCATATCTTGCAAGAATAGCCCCAATTAAAACGACTTCCGATTTGGAATAACTTCCGCTAAATTATAAATATATATCACCCATCTCAAAGACCCAGCCTTTAAATTGTAATCAGAGAAGAAAAGTTTACAACAGAGTATGTCACAAAAATTTCTACCTTTTTTTGGCTCAAACATTAAAGATGTGAATTTTTCAGATAGAAAGAGATAAGATTGAAATCATAAGTCGAAAGTATCATATAAAGCAAATTGTGCTTATTTCGATCTTTTTGATGATCAAAATGGCTGAATAAACTCATACCACCTCTTCTAACGAAGTTTATAACGAACACGCAAAGATGTTTAAAGTAAGAAAATGATATTTTAACCCAGCGTATGCAGAATGAGTAAAACAAATATGAGAGATATTGCAATGAAGTAACTAGGTTTAAAAAAAATTGTTAAATCATTATTCTTTTAATTTTTTTGCGTAAAAAAAGAATTAGATCTCACAAAAAGATTCGATTCGGTTTTTCTCGATAGAGTTACGATTTCGAGATTTTTCAAACTCATCCCGAATAACTGATCATATCGCGGAATTTATTTGGGCGTATTAATTCGTCTCAAAATTTTCATCCTCAAAATTTTCATTTCAAACTCCTTATGGTTGTAATCGTTCAACCTCTCAAAAACCAACCGTCGGAAATTCCTTTCATTTCCAGAAAATTAGCATACACGCGGATGACGGAAATTCACCTCCGACTCCCACCATCCGTGCCTTTTTTCAACGGTGAAAATTTCTCTCCTGCGTAACCCTGTGGGCCGATTCTTCGGTCATTCGACAGTCATCCAAAACCCTGAAGTTATTCCATTCGGAACATTTCACTCTCTTTACTTTTGCGATCTCTCAACTCAAAGCATCGTCTTCTTGTACTTGTGTGTCGCCACTGTAGTTTCTGTTAAGGTTCGCATCACACGGTTCACACTTTTGTTGTCGTCTCCGCTATTTCAAAAGCCCCGTTTTTTGCGCAACCAAAGCTCAGTCTTCTCACCCTTTTCCCGCATAACACTTTCCTTCGAGAGCACTAGCTCCAAGCGGCATGTTTAGCTGTGACAGCCTTCTTAATAAATAAGAGATAACGGAACCGCCTTTGCAGTGACCCACTTACATCCGCCACGCCCTTACACTCTCCCCTTTGTTATAGATAGAACATATTTGGGAGTGATGTCACGGAACGTTTAACTTCCACCCGTCGCGCAACCAATAGCAAACTAGCACGTGCGATTCACTCACGTCCATTGGTTTTGTTGGTTTTTACTCCCGTAGTCAGGTTGGCAACACCGTCTTTTATTTTCTCAACCCCTGTTCCCTTGCCTCTCTCCCGAACACAAGATATGCAAAGGTCTGCCGCCAAATCAGTCACTCGTGCGTGGGCTTGTATGAGGTTTCACCTGTTTTGTACGATAACTGACGACTTAATTGGACGTCAATGCCTTGAAAATAGCCTCTCTAAAGCTGCTGATAACCATTAAATCCCATCACTCAAACTAATGCAATGATTGTGGCACTATTGGACCTGAGATTACCGGTTGGGAATGGGGGCACGATTTACCACATAGCTCTTCTCACTTTGTATCTATCTTCAGATGTTCAGCGCGTTCTTTAGCGATTTTTTTGCTGAAGATTTTAAACTGCTATATACTCTCAAGCCGTAGTTGGAATATTTTTCCAAGGAAGGGACGAAGTCGTCGAAAAATGATTGAATTTATACATTCCTAAAAATGGAGGTGATCGTACCTATTTTACCGATATTTTATATAATTTTATCGCCCAAAGATTTTTCTGATTTTATTCTTTGCGTTTCCGTTTCTAGGACTAGCATGTTCGGAGTTTTAATCACTGTGATATATTTTTTAACGCTCTTGAAATTCGTGTTATCTATTTGTACTGCTGATGAACCACGAAATTAATTTATCTATTTCCTTGCATATGCGTCGAATAAAGATTCTTTTTCCGACGTCTTGCCGCGCTTATCTGTCTACTTGATATATTTTTGCATTTTTTTCTCATAAGGTTATTTTTTCTTCGTACGGCAAACGGGAAAATTTCGCTTTCGCAAACTTAGTATCTTTCTCGGCGTTAAGATTTTTTCCGTTAGTGTACCAAACGACCTTAAGTAAGTTCTGCCAAAGCTTTCGAACGCACTAAGATTGGAATTAAGATTAAACTAAAAGCGCACTTGCTAAATAAATACTTGAACTGCCTTCTAGTCTCCCATTTTCCTCTAGGGAATTTTTAACGGTATGCGACCTAATAAGTCGATATCAATCAGTTGTAAAATGCGTGCTTTAAAAACCCAGAGATTCCAAAAGATAGAAAATAAACGTACGATTCCGAGAAGTTTTGAGTGCAGGCATTTTGGAAATCGTTTGAACTCGTCTTTATCTGAGGCTTCTTTCTGTATCCCTAATAATTTTTGAGGTAGTAAAGTGTAGCTATAGTCAACCCCAGATTTACAAAGTTATTTACCCATTGATTTTTGTATCTGCTTAGTGTCCTTTGCACAAGGTGTCTGTCTATGATGTTTAGTTATTTTTACTCTATACTCTCAGTATGTACAGGCTTACTATATCTGCAGAAATGTAATAACTACTTGCGGTCACCACCCACAGATTCAACCCTTATATTCCTGTCTGCAAAGTACAACTTTGAATACTTACACTTGTTTTTTGTGCACCTGTCTATCACAAATGTATAGTACAATGCATTCAGTTTAATTCCCACTTTTACGACGTTCGATAGTAAATGTCAATGAATGTCGCCGAATGAAGTCGCCGGAGTTCTATTTACTCCTTTCTCTTCTTAAAAATGCGAATATTGTCACTTGTAATTAATCAATTATTTCTACGAAGAATACGCTCCGCGGGAATTTCAATTTCATAGCAAAATTTGCCTTTAGCATTTCTTTTGACGGCATCCCCGATCATCCGTCTTATTTCTTAATCTTTGGCTTTCGCATTGAGAAATCTCTAGACGATTTCGAATGGCGACATTCATTTGAACATATTCCATGAGAAAATAGAACATTTTGCGGCCGAAGGGTGGTTTTATGTGCTTTTTAATGAATTGATTTACAGATTTTTCACAATGTACGGCTTGGATTGGCACCTTGTCTGCCCATCTTCTCAAGATAGCTAATCTGAATAAGGATTCAGTGTAACCACGAAATACTTTCCTCTAGACGCTATGCGGAATGTATTCTCCCTTGAACTGCTACTTAAGAGTCAGCAAAGACGAAAAATGTTGAGAGATACTTTTCATGAGTTTTAATACCCTGGAATCGAACTAAACCTCGTCAAGAGGGAGTTCAAAACCAAAATAGATCTGATTCGATTCCGTCATCAAATTCAATTAGCGACAGAACGTTCCAGTTTACCTCTCTAGAGAGGTTTGTTTTCATTTCGAGCCAGACGGACAAGGAAATCACTTCTTTTCAAAATTCAGAAAGCGTTACAGCCGCGGTAAAAAATCGGGTACATTCCAAGGAGCACCTTACGCGCGAGTAGCTAAAAGCCAATTCCGGAGATGATAGGAAAAACGATCCAGGAAAAGGTTAAATCTCAAATGGACAGATTAATTCGTCGAGCGGTACATCAACTGCCAAACGTCATCCTTAGCTCCACAAGATTTTTTCCGTGGGTTTTTCAACCATCGGCGGACGCAGCCAATTTAATTTTGGCGGTCCAAACGCGAGATAGCACATAAGCCACCCGTCGGCCCAAAAAAAAATACATTCGAACCCCATCCCTCACAAGTAATGAAAAAAAAAAGGTTGGGAATCTGAGAGACCGTTCACTAACTCCGCTAACGCGCTTCACTCCTTTTCCCGTGTTCCTTCCTCTTCCACTCCCTTCCCTATAAACAACGCACTTGCTTCCCTTCCCTCTCCTCCTCTTCTCCCTCGTTTTTCTCTCCCCGTCCCTCTTTCTTCCACATCCCCGCTTCGGCTTGCCTGCCCAATTCCTCTTTCTTCACTGCTTCGACGCCTCCTCTATTCACGACTTCGGTAAAATCAAAACCCCTGCTTCCTTCGTGTAAATATCCTCCACTTTTCATTCACCCCGACAAACGGAAAAATAAAAACCCCCGATGATTTTTTTTATTTCAACCACCCCATCGAACTCTCTCGATCGTCTCTTTTTTTTCATTTTCCGATCTTTTTTCGCCTCTTTTTTTGTTTTTTTGTTTTTTTTCTATCCCCCTTATCCCCTCTTCTGTCGCCTCATCTCTCCTGTACCGTGAACCTCGAAAACGTGGAAACGCACCTTCCAAACCCGTTTCCCAACAATGTCTCACTCCCGGGAATCCCGTCTCCTTGCAAACCATGACCTTTCCCCGTCCATCCTTGCTCCATCCATATTCCAGGGATACCAGAAGGGTCCTGCCTTTCGCGTGGCCGACCTGGGTCTCCTACCCGAGCACCAACTGAAGGGGAATACTCGCAGGTGAGCAGGGTGGCCTTTATCTCGCGTTTGGTGCCCACAGAATTACTTAACAGGCATAAACCTGAATTTAGAGGTTGTTTCGTTAACCGTCTGGCAGTAAAAAGTAGGCAGTGTCAAGAAATGGAAGTTTCCATCACGAAAAACTATCCTTTCTCGAAAATCATACCGGTTCGATTTAGTTTAAGGGCACACTACTTTGATGGGCGGCTTTCACTTAGATATCCATTGATTCCAGGTAATCTAGGATCTCCATATAGAGGAATCTGTCAGAATGAAATAAATACCTAGGCTCCCTATTTCTGTACAGCTGTGATTTATCATGTTTCACTGGTGTATTCTGAAAGATATCACTGAATCCTGATATTTTACGATAAAGAAAGAATTAGTAATCAATTTGATAATGCATTCGGCTAACTGCAGTGATTAATCAAATTTTAATGGACAGGTTTGTATTTACTAAATTCCCCATGTAAGCTATACTTCCTTGACAATCTCAAGGGATTACTAAACTGGCAACCTTTGAACTCTGCATTCTAGAAAAACTCCAAAGAAGAATAGAAATTTAGTCCTGAAGTTATACAAAGTTTAATTCATCCTATATATCATACCTTTAAATTATATTTCACATCAATTCCTAGAATATTCCTTCCAAATTTACTGTTTAGTTCCTTACTAGAAACAACTTGATTAAAGCTACGATACATATTAAATTTGTATGACTTTATCATATAAAAAGAGTTTTCATTTACTCCATATTTTTGAATTGTTTAATGGAGTGTGCCCAAACTAAACAATGCACCAATTAGCTCTAAATATTTATAATGAAATTTTAATGTAGGAAGAATACAAATTATTAAAGCTGGAAATTCTAACTTTTCAGTTCTGACTGAAGAAATTCATTCACTAGTAAATCTTCCTCTAAAAGAAGGTATATTAGCCTGAATTACCTCAAATAAAGCTTTCAATTTTGTTTCCATTTCCTAGCTAGATCATTTTTTACATAAATACTCTTAGCAATGTTTAAGATGAATTTAATCTGTAAAACATTCAGTCTTTTTTCTGGCAAATCATAATATTCTCTTTAATCAATTTATAGACATTCAAGAGGTAGAACACTGATATCTTTCAACTTCTAAATCAAATCAAATGAATTTTCATAAACTTTAAGACCTCTTTATCACTCTGACTGCAAATTTATTAAGGAACTTTAATTTCCTCATTATTTTGATATAAATGGTGGAAAATAGTACTAGAGCCAATAGTTAATAATAACAATAAATTGCATTCTGTATGGAACAATTTAGCAAATGCTACTGCTATGCATTGATTTTTAAAAATAATTTGTTGAATGTGATGATAATCATTCTTTCCTTACAAATATTCCCAAACATCTTTTAGCTGATAATTTATACGTGCTAATCTGAAAATCTCAAATTTGGGCAAATAAGATGTGTACTATGGCTGTATCTCGTACTCTAGTCTGATCCAGAATGTTTAAATGCAATTGCTGCATCTCCATTCAGTAACATTGGTGCAGTAGGTCATTTGGATCATTTCAAAATTTCATAATCATTTCATTGGCATTTTGCAACCACAATTTACGTGCATCATTATTTTTCCAGCTTCCTTGGGTTCTGCCGACTCGGCCTCATACCAGATGGAAGCTGCATTTCTCCAGGAGGAGATGCATGGTGGGGAGAAGCAGGAGGAATGGGGGGAGCAGTCCTGCCAACCTTGTAAATGCCTTTGTGAGAGTTGCAGGGCAGCAGTTAGCTGCAACAAGTTGAGAGAGCCCTGCATGCAGTCTGTAACTTCGATACCCCCATCTCTCTCCTCATCTTACTCTGCCTCGCCATTCCAAACTCTTTCCTCCTACCATGTTGTATGCTAATTCCTATTACCTAACATTCCATGCTTATCTCCCGTACATGTTACTCCACATTCTCAGCTTATATCTTGGCTGGGGAAAAGTGGGGGAAGGAATTTCTCCAAGAAGGAGAAGGTAAGAGGGAATTCAATCTTTCCTTTCCTTTTATACATGTTCTCAGCACTCAGTCACAATCATTTAGTATGTACTATCAAGTTCATCTGCAAGCCTCGTTTTCATCCAATTTCTTGCAAAGGCACAGAATAACGCATTTGCCTAGTAAACACATTTTACGTTCAGCATTTTCATTTAATCTTTAAATCTAATAACATATTTTTGGTGATTTCACACTTCTAAAAGTTCTACAATTACTTACTTCTTAGTTTGTGTACCAAAACATACCTTGCTAGTGACAAATTTCAGATACCTCAAAAGTCATTTTCATTATCATTTCCTAATCTGTGAAGTCTTAAAGCTTATGCAAGATTATTATTGAAAGAGTCTAACAAATCATTACTTTGTTTAAAAGCTTAACTTACTTTACTTGCTTAAGAAGTATTTTCTTACTGTTTTATAAAGAATTACTAGTCCAGATCATAATATTTACTTGATCATAATTTACTTCTCTAGTTTTCTCTGCACAATTAGTTTCTTGTATTTTACTTTCAGAAACTTAGCTTCTGTTCAAAATTTTAATAGTAAATGTAATCTTTTTAGTATTGCTGTAGCTTTAATTTATATCTTTCAAAGGAAGGGAGAAAAATAAATTATTTGACATAATGATTGCTTCATAATCATGGGTGATAACTAATTTAATTTGCATTTAATCATCAATTACAATTAATTCCTTATTTTGAAAAAATGAATTTCAGACTGTTCACAATTTCTTTGCATCATTTTTGAAATGTGAATAATAAGTCTTACATGCATCAGTGATTACTTATGACCAACTTTGTAACATTCAAATTTTATTTAATTTATTCATCCATTCTCATGTGTTAATAGAAAATGAGAAAAAGCACCCTCTACTGCTGATTAGTGAGGAAAAGTCAAAATATTGAATTAATCTCAAAATTTGTTTAGCACTTGACTATCTATCATAATAATATTGATTTTTCCAATACAAATTCATTACTTTCAAAAAAATATGAAGAAATGATTTATTTCCAGTGATATCTCAAATTTCAACCAATGTGCATCAAAATTAAACCATCTTTACTGCATGATTCCTTAATTAATTGAATCAGACAGTAAAACATAAAATGTTATGTATAACTGCTACATTTTTATTACAGATAATACATATTTTCATTTGCAATTTTCCAGATCTGGTATAAATGCTACAGTTAAAGGACAATCTTAGAATTATTTATTACTGCAAGAACTCTGGGAGATAGCAACTTGAAAGACTCTGGCCGTAAGCCCCCTGAATAAGTTACACGTTGCGGGTTTGGGTTCAAACCATCCCCTACAATGGAGTAAAGAGGTTCCTAAGATGCCTGCACAATTGCTGATGAAAAGCAATGGAATCCGCCAAAATCCTTGGCCTCATTTATCCTGACTCCAAGAAGATGACCAATGTCAGCCAGTGCTGTGTCCCTAAAAGAAATGCAATTTTGAATTGGCTTGTGTCACTCTAAATAACCATTTTAAAGTGGAAAGACTAAGACTTGCTTGAGTGACATGCAGGCAGTAAAAAGAGAGCTTACGATGTACTTAAAATCAAAACGGCACCAGCAACATGCACGGTTTGCCAACAAATTTCATCCTACCATAACTGTAGTGTTAAAAATTGATCCTCTTAAAATTTTATAGCCAAAGTAAAGTGGACTTTAGTCAACACTGAAACTGGTCATAGCAGCAATAAGATCAAGTTTGATCAATACCTCATCTGAATCCCACAGTGTGAAGATCTAATGGCCTGTTGATTACGCAAGAACTTTGGAGTTCAAGGAAGACAATCGCAAGACATACAAGAAGTTCTCTGTGCATTTTATGTACAGTTGGGTAGACTAAATTATTGGTGATCTGGCACTTGCCTCAAAAACCAAATAGTCAAAAGGGTAGTCTCTAATATATATATATAAGAATATACATATATATATACATATACATATAATGAAGTACATGCTATTGAACTTAAGTGCATGGGAAACAAAGTGTTTCTTAATTCGTGATAGATGGAGTCTGGCTTGGCTCAGCAAGTGTTTTGAGAAACCAAGGTTTTTATCTGAGGTTAGGGGTTGGGGGGTAAAAATGGAATTGTCTTAACCAAAGGTGCCCTTTAAAAAACTTGAACTCTTTCTATGTTCTTTACTTTGATAAAAAATTACCTTTTAATGAAGGAAACTTAGATTGAATTACTTAAAAGTATAAATAGAGGAAAATTAATAATTATGGAGCAGTATCATTAGGCTGTTAATTTTTCATGGTTGAGACTTAAACAAGACACTTAGTGATTAATGTTAATTAATGTAAGATAAATGTAATGGTAGGAAGAGGTCTTGACTTGGAGGCAAACAATAACTCAGTGATCAAAGATTAACCAAATTACTGTGCATGCCCTGACTTAAGCATTTCAGGAAAGTGAATTCCCTGAACAACAGGTACTTGGTTGAAATGGAAGATTAAAAATTTATGATTTGTTCGAAAGCCTTCTCTTAATTTACTAGCATTTTCTGTTAAAAAATAAAACAAGAAGCTCTGCTTTCAGGGAGGTGGATGCTTTCAAATGTTTATCATTAATAGCAATAACAAATGTTTGAAAACAAAAGTAAACCATCACTTAGATGCAGAACATAGGCTGGAATCTTTATGAAACAAGCGCAAATGAAGGCAGGTGTTGAAATATTTTAGCCGAGAAATAGCCTCTTGTATATTTTTTTTTAAAGATTGAGCACATGTGATGGTCACAGCCAAGGAACAATATTCGATGAGGGTTTATATTAACAATTAGTAAAAGAAATTTACTTAACAAGAAAGACAGTGATGGTATATTTTGAAGACTTAGGAAACAAAGTGGAAATTTTTTTTAAGCGAAACTGTTTTTAAAGCATATTAACCTATATAAACTATAAACAAGCGCCTAAAATACGGGTCAAACCTTTTTAAAAAATAAGCGCCTGGCCCGCACTGGGCTTCGGTGTGGCGGGCAGCTGCTCAGGGAGGGAGGGCGTCAGATACAATTGCGGCAGCAAAACCACTTTTGTGTCAGGGTGTCCGTTCATGCGGAGGATGTGCCACTCTTAAAGGCGAAATCCCTTCTTGAGACCTTTGGCACTGCCCCGCCCATGTGAGCCGAGAAACATATCATTCTGAACCATATCAAAAAAATTATTATAAAATAAACTACCTAACAAAAAATCAGCCATCCATCCTTCAATGTACCACTGCATTATGCTGCTGTTCTTCATTGTGATTAATATGTAGTGTTTGGTGATTTAAGAGAGAGATTTTTGAGGAGAGAAGGAGTTACATGATTAGCACTTGCAGAGATCAAGGAACTTGTTGTACATAGATGTTATGAGGAGGATTCTTTTCGATCGGGAAATAATGTGCATGCAAGCCGTGTAAGTGTTGGTGAGTGGATGTCTCGCGTCTATCTGCTGGTTGACGCTTAAAGGAGGTAATATTATCAGTGGCTTGAGTCAGGAGGGTTTGGAAAGGAAATCTGAGTAGTTTTCGTCTAATGCTATTTTTTGTGCTAGCTAGGCAGTAATCTTGATCGCCGTGGATTACATTCCAAGCAATGGCATGATTAAGAGAAACCAGGCACCAACAGCCTGAAAAAGTGTGCTAAAAGTGACCCTCCTTTCAATTTATTTGAGCTAGATCAGCAGCATTTAATTAGCAAGATAAAAAAGTAAAGCCAAACAAGTGGGCTTGATTTGTTTTTCTAGAAAAGATAAGGAAGGGCTTTAAAAAGAGATTGCTTTCCAAAAATGTCGCTGGTAAATGAATCCTGTAGTGTGTTATTAACAATATTATTATAGTAATTATAATTATGATATAATGTAGTGATGATGAGTCCAAAGTTAATATTCGGAAAAATTCATAGTTTTGTCTTACTAGTTGCTTTTTGTGTAAAGTTCGATGTGATATTAATGACAAAAAAGCATGAGAAAATTGTTACTGGAAAACAAGAGGTTTTTTGGTGATAGGGTGCAGACTAATGGAGTGACACTTGGGGTTCTAATTTTCACTTCCTGTTCAACTTCCTTTTGCCCTTTAAAGGCTGTCCTTAATCTCAGAGACCAATGGGTAACCAAAGAATTGATAAAGTGTTGACTAGTATTTATTTCATCAAATCATTATTTTTATAAATGTAGTTGTTAGGGGGATTGGTGGTAGATATTTTATTAGAGCTGATGAGTGTAAATTTGAGAAAGCAATTTTCACCTGTTAAGATTCATTACCCATGTAAATCAAAGTGTCACATAACCCAACCAAACATAATTTTATTGCAAGGACTATAAGTTTATTACAGTTAACCTCCTAAGTGCTTTGTTGCATAGTATTACTTACCTTGAAAAGCATTGATATAATTTTTTAAAGCCATATATACTATTTATTCAATCATAATGATATTTTGTGATGATCAAATTCTTTGTTGATGCTAAATTTTCATACCTCAGAGCTTTTAATATAACTTATCTATAAATATCCTCTTTGACTTTCATTATGAAAACAATGTTGCCTGCCCTTTGCTTGGCAATGTTTCATATTATTTATTTAATGATAAGTTAAACATCAATGTCAAAGATGTCTTGAAAGACTGAACAGAGTCTTCTGATATTGTTTTGTTTAAGCAACAGGAAATGAAACTGTGGCCCACAATGTCCTCCATGAGAGCCAGCCTTACCCTGCCACCAATTTTATATAAAAGGAGTCTGCAGAATCCAATTGCATTGATACAAAAACAGTTTAGCAATATTGCTATTTTTATGATTGGATCTAAATTTACTGAAACATGAGAATAATTGATGGAATCATTATTGTGATCATTAAATTAGATAACATTCTTGTTTTTGGAAGAAAAGGAAAGCTAACTGCTACTGTTTTTTATACATATGCAAATGGATTGTTGTTTTTTGACATAATCCGTCCATTGTTGGTGTCTGGTGGAAGACAACATAAAAATGCAGCTCAATGCTTGTGAAAGAATATCATATCCATATTTGAAAGTGAGTGAATTAATTCATCTCTCTCTTTCTCTTTACGTAATACACGTGTGAAAATGATACATATCAGCTTTTAAATATAAATAAATAAATATATATATACTAACAAATTGTTAACATGCAATCCGAACCTTGTACTTTATAATCATTTTGTTTTTGGAGCTAATTGTCCTTGTCTTAAAGTAGATTTGCAGAGGGGCTCAAGGGTGAATTTTAATAGCAAAAAAATTAGTCAAAATAATTACTTCAGATTTAGAGTAGTTCCTTGCTGTATTCAGGTGAGACCTTTCTTTTACAAAGGTATCAAAGGAAAGAATGCTCTTTTAGAGAAATGACAAATTTATGTGACGAATTAATCTATATAAATATCTACATAAATGTATCTGAAGTGTTGCATATCACAGGGTGTCAAGTGTGAAAAATAAAATGTATTTAAAGAAGGTCAGAGAAAGCCTGCTCCTTAACATTTTGAAATGGCAGGGAAAGAATCTAAGAGAAAACAATATCAAACAAATATGTTGCAAACCAAAAGACACAAACAAATCTGTTGTGTAATCTTTAAGATTTGAGATCGTGCTGTGTTTTCGACTTGGGGAAATCTGTTGCCTTAGTATCGCTTCTGTGTGCGTGCATGTTGTATGCAAGTGGAACTGATTAAATATACAAATAAATATGTCTACAAAAATATAAAGTAAGCCTTTTACATGAATTTATTTACTAAATGCGAGTTTTGGTATTTGATAATTCACAAAATTGTTTTACTGTTAACTTTGGAAGCAATTGTTATGACTGACCGTCAATAGGAGTCAAGCACTGACTACTAGATGTTGGCAATTTGAAATGCATTGAAAGGATAGCTATGGGGCCTGCATCCATTGTTATCAATTGTCTTTGCAATGACTACCCGTGTCCTGTTAATTTCATATCCGCCTCAATTTTTGCATTACATGATTTCAGTTGAGAAGTACCAATTTTTCTTGGACATTGTTTCAAGATATCCTCTTAGTCAATTTATGCATAGTTTCTAAATAGGGTTGCCAAATAATAATTTATATCACTCTTTTTAAGTTTTATGTCCAAAATTTTCTTCTAGAAAGGATTCAACTTTCTGTCTTTCCCCAAGAAATGTCCCTGTTTTAGAAAATCAATAACATTCTTCTGTACCAGTATTTGGTTACATGATTTGAAAAATGTTTTTGTGAACCTATTCATCATTATCTTGGGATATGTTACCATATTTACTATAAAAAATAGCCTATACTTGGCAGCCCTAGTTTAGCTAAATATGACTTTATTTCAACTAAGAAATGGCCTCAGCTTCTTATTCCTTGTTTCTGCCCAAAAATGATAATGATTTTCCGTTTTATTTTCACATGTCTAAGAGAGTAAGATGTCTTTAGTATTAGCAAAAGACAGAGTAAGCGTTCAGTTCAAAACTGGAACTTGTGATCACTCTCACTGACTTACTTTTCTTTCTTTCTCTCCTGTTTAGTATTTCCTTGCCATTTAATCTAAGACAGGTGAGAATTTATTACACTTGAGCCAATTTTGCTAGCTGCAGGAATCATGTGATATAAAATGTACATATTTACTACCATGGTTGAAGCAGAATAAGAGAGAGGCAGGTCTTGCTGCTACTCCAAGCGCCTTTTCCTCAAATTGCTTTAAGTTTTGCGAGTGACAGATGGGGAAAAGGGATTAAAAAGACGTGAAAAGATTGTCAAAAAACAAAGATTATTGCCAATCAAGCAATTGAAACACCACTTCTAAACATATCATTAAAACTATGTGCCCCACTCAATTGTATTCTGAGATTGTGTTGAATATAAAATTATACAATGTTGATACAAAGGTGTATTTAAAAAATAATGTGAATGGATATGTAGATTTTGATGAAACAAATTCTTGGGTTGCAAGGTTAATAATGAAATTGTAATTGTGGTAAGGGAGTGAAATAGTACTTCTTTTCCTAAGCTATTATTATTATTATTATTCATATTATATGACTAAGATACCTTTAGTGATAAGTGGGATTTTAAGTTTGTTGACAGACAAATAAGAAGGATGTTGTTTTTTGACAGTGTGTGATTGTGTCTTGTCGGTACGTGTGTGGCTGTGTCTGTAACTTTTCAAAACGATGTGTCAAGGAGGAGTTGATAGTAGAAGTTTCTTTCATAAACCCCTGTGTCTTTGGTCCATGGAGTCTGTGTACTAAGTTCTTTATCCCCCCTACCCCTTTTGTTTGTCACTTGATGTATCTCCTTACCCAGAAAAGTGTTGATGTGTGCTGTTTTTAACTATGTTTCAGGTGTCACACTGACATTGCCAAAATTTTATATGCAGTGTTCAAAATTATCAAGCTGTAAGCATTGTAAGATTTTTCATCTTCAATTGTAGTGGCCTTGGGACATTTTTCAATAATCTGGTGTTTGTTTACTTGGAATAGATGTGTAACAAGTATTTTTATGAATTGGTGATTCAAATATTTTAAATATCTGCTTTTGATAAACAGATAACTATGGTGAAAATTTTATTGTGATTTCTTGGTAATATAATTTGATGCTTGGGTTTTACATTTGTGGAAACAAATTTATATCTACTATGAAAAGGGGCAGGGGGATTAGTGTTCAAATGTATGAAGAATCGTTGTATATTATGCATGACTTAGAAAAAATGAGTTTTTGGAAATGCCTTTGTTGCTCTGAGATGAAACTTAGTACTTTCTTTAAATGCAACTGATGATATGATGCTAGTCATGAGAAGTGTTTCTAAGAGCCACATCAAATACAGTGGTCTCCCATCTTGTGTTCAAAATTATTCTGATTAGAACATCTTTCTGATGGTTGTATGACTACCCCAAGTAAATTTGTTGTATGTTTAATATTATTATTATCACTATTATTAACATTATTATTAGATAAGATAAAATTGTATAGGGTCCAAAAGTGACAATGGGGAAAATAAACAACAAATAAAATTCCAATATTATTTCATTCTATCATCCTTCATCACTTTATTGAAGAACTAAGCAAAAGAATCTTTTGGTTAACACCTTTCAGTAAATCAAGACAAACTGAACCAATGGACAAGAATAATAGTACAATAATTATGGTAAGACCATTTATTTAAAATAAAATAGCAAAATTAGATTTTTTAGATCAATTCTTTACTATAAATAAGAAAGACATGATAAATAATAACAATTTTACCATAACCATGAATTCTCATATGAGAATGTCTTAATCCTTGCATACAGACCAAGATTGTTTTTGTGCTATAAGTACTCATTTACCCAAATTCCATTGTTCATATTTTTAAATAATTATATTGCTAAATTCTTATCTCTGACAAATTATTTCAATAGATGTACATCAAGAGAATCGGAATCAAGTGACCAGCTCTGTTCCCTAAGAAATGAGGCTAAAGCAAGATTTCTTTTCATTCTATGAATATTTTATATGTAATAGGTAAGTTAATATTCTACCCGAAGAGAAATCTGTTGTTTACTCACTTGCTGTTTAGTTCAAGTTTGCGCAGCTGACTTGGCCTGGAGGCAATATACCATTTTAAACCCTCTTAGAGACGAAAACCTATCTTCTTCTAATTGTAAGTGGAAAGTAAAGAATATCTCATCTTTGTCATTTCCAGAGCAAGAGAATATTCTTGCTCTGCAGAAATCCAATAGCGTTATCCATGTTATAGCCTTCAATTAAAATACTTAGGCACCAAAGTAAAAATACTAATGAAAATGTTTCAGGTTCTAGAAATTTACCAAACAGCTACTGTAGATTTTTATCAGCATGATGTTTCCCAAACAGTTGTGTTTGCATACCTCCTTTTAAGCGAGTTCTCTCGTACCCAGTATTAGCAATAAGAAGAAATAAAATTAGCCATTAAATGACCCAGTTTTTATTGGATACGGTAACAAAGAATGTAGTTAATTAAAATACTATTGATGTGCATCTTTCCTTTTAAAAACAACCCCCAATAAATCAAAATTCTTTAGTCGAGTCTCTTCTAGCATTTGAATGTTATATTTACATGAGTTCTTCAATATCCTCAATATCGAGAGTGGGATTCTTCATGAAATCATTGTGATAGTCAGGATTAGTGATGCAAAATAAATCAATTCATGGTAAATTAATTTTTAGACAAAAAATCACGCCCAGCCATCTTCAGTATGCTGGAGCTGTGAGCAATCTTGCCCTTCAGATTTTAGGACTATTCATCCTCATATATTTTACTGGCATTTTCAAAAAGACTTAGGGTGTGCGTGGGGGAAGTACGCTAGATATCGAGTGCTAGAAATGGAAAAAGCCTATTTAATGAATGTAATCTAACGAATAATGCGAGTCCACCTAAAACCTTTCGACTACAAAAATGTGATATACTGGGATTAAATACATAATCCCTGATATTTGAAATCGGTTTAGGCAAAGTACAGAAGTGGACGGTCAAATTTAAAGAAATAAAATAAATGTTTAAATGCTGCATTAAATGTTTTGTAGGACAAGGAAAAGGTTAACGGAAGTTTGCTGAGGGTGGTTGGAAGGTTTGGTGCACGTGCATTGGAGATTACACACAAAAGATACCAGATCACGCACTCCGCGCCACTCCGGAACGTTACGCCCTCCTTCGACCGGGAATTTAACTACTTCCAATAGGAAAAGAGGATTTGAGCAGACTACACTCCGTCCGATTCCCTATCTTAGGACAATTTGATGACCTGCAATCATAAAAACCGTCGTTGTTGATCGAATCGATGAGAGCAGCACAAGCCTTCCGAAATATAGAAGGATCGGCAGCATAACAGCCGTGCGGACCGAGTTTCGCGTCACCATCGAAATATATGTTCGTTTTTTGACGTTATCAATAAACTTAAAAGATTTTGATTTGCACAAAAAATAATATCAGTATTTCCTCAGAAACTTTCCCGCTGGAAATTTTTCTTACGAGAATAGGACGAGAAGTAGCGGGCGACTACATTTCTCCCTGGATTCTCCCGAAAACTTGCGTATTCTCATAGATTTTCCCAAGACACTTATCAAAAATTTTACAGCAAAGTGATTAACATAAGAGAAAATTCCACGAGAAAAATTTTGATACCAGAAAAGATCTTGTTTCTTGAATGATAGACCCAATTTTTATCGATTCAAAAAAATAATCTGTACCCAATTTTCTTGAAAATATCACTTTATATATATATATATTTCGTCAGACACACGGTCGAATCATTAAGAATAGTCAAATGAGGGGTTGTAATATAATCTTAAAATGTTATAGAAAACAAATTCATTAATGAATAGAGCGGCTTCTAGTTCTTCCGGGTAATGTCCAAAATTAACCTACACCCATGAGTGGGATGTACCTCATAACATACACCCACTTACGACCAATTCGAGATCAGAACAATAGCTCAGAATGTAACCCGTTGGTAAGTCGTGGAGTGACTGTACCAATCACTAAAGTCACTAATTGTAGATGTTTTCAAGTGCCACTGAAACAAGCCATGATGAAGAAGGACCAGCAAACCTTGGTATTTTTAAGTACATAGATAATAGCAGTCAAGGAAAAATACAAAAAAATGCTTACGTAAAAATGCGGGGTAAAAGTCCATAAATTTTACTTCCGATTGTGGATTGTAATGAGCCAAAAACCTATATAGTCACAAGGGAACTATTCATATTCCTCTTATTTAATCAAGAATACAATAGATAACTTGTTTCTACAATTTAAATTTCCGCTCGAATATCAGGCGCATGCGCAAAACGATAGCAATACGTCAGCTTTTCTATATTTAGAATTTCATTACATCATTTTAAGTGCTCTCCCCAATAACAGCCGCTTAGAACCGCACCTTGCGGAGATGATGTCATAAGATAGGTAGGTAGTTTGCCCTCGTTTTGTCCCTTTGCTTTCTAATGATTTTTTCAAGTCTTCAGCGCTCAGTATCTTCCTTAGTAACGAGTCCCTTCAATTGGAGTTAAGGAAGATGACGTACGTAATCCGGATTTTCTCGAATGAAATATATCTTGTATTTTTTCTCGTCTCAGACTGCTGAGGAAATATACCAAAAAATATAACTCCCAAAAAATAATCAATAACCATAATGCACCCAAAAATAAACGAATGGCAGGTATACGAAAGGAAGAACATATATAAACCTCTGACATGTAAAAGGATATCTTTATGCGACAATATTGGACATTACTAAAAGGCTATGCCTACGATAATAACGTAAAGAGATCTGAAAGCACCATAAAAAGTTAGTAAGCTTAAGCTTCAATCCTCATGTTATACTTGGCTCCGTTAGTGGCAGATTATTAATAAAGTCATCTAATACCAGACATCTCCCGTGGGATTTGATATCATTCCTTACGACTAAATTATGATTCTTTTGAATCAACTGTGTAGTATTTATACCTCTTAAAGCAGACGTTGATGCAGCTGGCCCATTAGCTCAGTTGGTTAGAGCGTCGTGCTAATAACGCGAAGGTCGTGGGTTCGATCCCCCCATGGGCCAAATTTTTTTTCCTAGTGGAACGGGTTTCTCTTAAGTGATGAAATTGAAATTTTATCGGAATAAATACCTCATGCATTTCCTTTGCCGCTAAAATGCTTTTTTTTCTATTCCGAGCAAAGTTTCCCGGAAAAAAAACTCGCACACTGTATCTTCTGATTCGAGCGAAATATTTGTAGAAAACAGTAAGTCGCTATTATCATATAATCATTCTCATTCGCTGTGTTTTATTACTTGATATCGGTCAAGGCCAAAATACAAATGAACTTGCCACGAATTCCAAGAAGTGCGTGTATTTCTGTTCGGTGACGACACTTACTCTGCAGCAGGCTCGACGCTGCTGAGTCCAGAGAGTCAATGTAATCTCCCCGACCATAAAACTCATCAGAATTTTCAATTGCGAGCAGATATAAGTATTATAGGTTAACAACGATAACTCTTTCGTAGTCATTTTCCAAGTATTAAATTAAATTAAATTAATTTTTTGAATTTAATGTTTTGTAGAATACGATCAATAGATGCGGCCGTGATGTTGTGGAACGTCATAATTAGTTTCCACAAAAACTTTTGTGAAGAAGTACAAAGCTATCTCTAACTAACTATAGTTTTGTAGAATGTTCGAAAAAATTGCCGTCTTTACTCAATTTTCTATCACTTATAGTTGCATAGAATTGCTATTATCGACCTTGAAATTTAAATGGATGTCATTTTTATGGAAGGAGATGCATGTAATGCAATAGTGAAGAGCAACCATTCAAATTCAGCGAAAGATTGATCTCACTTAAATGAGTCATCGTCCATCCCAAATTCCAACAAAACAGTGAATGAATTATAAGAAATTTTAAAATAAGATTCCTCAAGCATACAATGAGATTCTATTTGAGAACTCATTTTACCTCTTACCATAACTGTAGCCCTCTTTCAATGAGAACAAGATAAACATACATCGAAGATCTTCATTTGACATGTTATTATAACTCTACTACATCTGAGTTTAACATTAAAAAATAATCGACCTAAATCTGTTCTTGCTCGGAGATATTTGTTTACGAATGTGCTCTGCTGAAACTCTCAACATATACAGGAACGTACATTTATCGTTCTTAGTTTTCCGTATAAATTTTACAGTCAGCTCGAGACCGTTGTCGAATATTTCCAAATTGTGGGAGACTGATGGCATGTCGCCGCCGCGGTTCCAATCCCAATGTTTTCAGAAGTCATCATCCTTGACCGGCACACCTTACCGCCTTTGACTTTCGTCTCTTCGAATGCCTCTTCACCATCCTCCTACCAACTCTACCTTCTCTGCCGAAATTCCAACTTCTCTCTCCCCGCTCTCCCTCCGAAGCGGATATCGTTGCGTCATTGTTTCTGCGCGAACAACCGCTTCTGCGTCCAGTCCAAGACGCGCGGCTTTCTTGCTTCCATCTCAAACAACTCCCTCGCTCCGTCCCCGTTTGCAGTACTCTGAGAGAAGTTTAGCCATTCTCTCCATCCCTGCAGCTAAATCAAGAGAGAACAAGACGTGAGAACAGAGGATTCCCCCAGGTTCCCAGGTCGTTTTCATCGTCTGAAGGTAAAATATTGGCATCTTCGTTTAAACGCTTTGCTTTCTGGATTTTTGTTTGTTTTTGTCCCCTTCGAGAAGAATCGTGGCAGTGAATTTACACTAAGCAAAACCCAGGGTGGCAATTTTCATACGTGGGTTCCTTGTCTTAGAGCTGGGTAATGTTCGGTAAACAAATACAGTCGAATCTCAACATCCTCAGCGTTACACGAGAATTGGAAACACCTTGCCATTCAATCACTCTCCATTGCTCGATTTTTAAAATTTTATTTCGTTGAAATTCAGTCATATTTTTCTTTCGCTCAAAAAATATATTGGCGAGTTCAATTGCATAATTTTTAAATTACTTTAAATCGATCGAATGGTTCAAACGGAATTTCAAAACCGATCTTGGAAAATACATCTCACCATTTATTATCAGCACGCAAACGATATAAGAAGCTTCGCCCGCTATCCTCTAATTAATTCAAATTAAGGTTAATATTAAAAAATTGGAGATCTCTCGGAGACTCCTGGGACCTGTTGTTGTAAATTGATAAACGAAAAGGCACTCTTATTATTAAGCTGCTGAATTTAAAAGAAATTTTTCTTCTCTCATACATGCTTTCTAGAAATTAAGAAAAAAATCTACCGATTTAAACATTCCGAAAGACTAAAAAATTCGGAAAAGTTGAACATTTGATAATTTTTAAAATTCTTTGTTTATGGCTTTTTCAATCATACCCATACTGCAAGGTTTCCGTCATCGGAAAATTCTAATCTTTTTATCTCGAAAATTGTGGCAGCTAATGGTGGAGGACTATAATAAATTTTTCGCGAGTTTCAATAAAATACGATCAAAAATATGTGTTCATTCATTCCGGGTGGTTTGCTTGATAAAAAACCTAGATTTCTTGTCCGGGTAAATCTCCGCTGATATCCGGCGAGCAAGTCTCGACTGGCTCATTGTTGGAAGTAAACATCGGTTCTTTATGGAAATAGAATGAGAAAACACGACTGCCAAGGTATGACTCATCATGTACACAGCGCTATTCCATTGGCCAAAAAGTTTAAAGTAGGCGGCAAATCGCGCGTTGAATTATAATAGCTTCGGCGCAAAAATCAGCGCTAAAATAAGCGAGCTGATGACATTCGCGAGAAATTCTCGCTAAGTTAACTCCCCTACGAAGCGGAAGCAATTGCAGCTACTGATTACTCTTCAAGAGGAGCTTATGTTAGAGAAAAAGGATACATTGTCTCGGAAGCAATCCTCAGCTGTGGAATTAGCTATATATGAGGGAGAGCTCTTCCTCGGCGTAGTCGAGAGAGGCTAAAACCCTTCGGGTCCCAAATAAACCTTGACACGCGTTGGCCAAAAGCTCCGGATGACTTACGTGATTAATATTCTCCTTTCAAAATCCAACGAAACTTTTCCCCCGCAGCATACTAAACGATTTTCTGACCGAAGAATTTCGTTCGAGCCCAAAAGTAGTTTGATTCTTTTGAATGGATGCCATACTCGTCTAACCGAATCTTCCTGCGCAGTATGAGTTATTTTCATCGCGGGTTTGACCATCCCTTACTTTTGCTTTCAATTTTCCTCTTAAAATCCTAATTTTCAGTTCAGCCAAATCCACTTCTTCAAATTCTTTTCATTCCTGCGCAGCTGATCGACTTCTTCGATTCCATTCCATTAGAATCATCTAACTTCTCCTGGTCTGTTTACGTTACATTATTTGATTTTATTTTGGCTTCAAGGGCACCTAGCAGTAACCCTTTTAGCGTAACCTTTAGTGACCAAAGAAATAATTTTGCGTTCACGAATACTATGATCAATTATATTGAGGGTCACTGTATTCAGATGGTGAGAAACAAGGACTCGTCAAATTCTGAAACGGGGAAAAACAGGAACGTTTCCTTAAAACATAGTCTGGTTAATTTCACGTTCTTTTAAGCCACTCTAGCATGTCTGTGCGGTAAGACACAAGTCTGAGCGGCGTTATTACTTCATGAAAATTTTCGTTCGAATGATTTCTGTCGATGGAATCATCGGAAATTATAGTGTAGCGTTTTTCCATCTGGACGTATGGTAAGCCGAATTACGTTGCATTCACCAAAAAAAACTCATTTCTGCTTTTATGGTCATCATAATTCAAATTAGCACACTAATTCTGGAGACGGAAATAAAATCGCTTCGTAGAACTATTATTATATTGATCGAATTCAACAAATCTAACTTAATTAAGTCTCCGACTGCATTCTAAAGGTGGAGTTTTCTTCCAGGATGGCTAGGAAATCTCAAATCGGACAGGAAATATGTTTATGTCCCTAAAACGCTGTAAATAAATGCTCCTCCCACGCTATGAGAAATATTGATATTCTATCATGTTAACAAGATCCAGCTTTGATAAAGATCTTACATCTTTTACGTATCTTTGGCCACACTTAAATTTTAGATTGCAGCCGTCGATAAAAGAAATTTACTTACCTAAAGTTCCAATTTCGCTCATTAATGAATGAATTATTTTCACCTGTTTTTTTTTAAAATATTCCGAACAATTGTTCGGTGTACACGCTGAGGTCGACCATTCAAGGCTCTATGTGTAAATAAATATTGAACTCTTATATCTATCTACAATAAAATGAATGTATGTTTGATTGTTAAACATTCGACCGCCTTGGTTATCTTCAGCTATTTTACTTCTTTTTCTCGTGTAGATATTTATCCTCGGAAAATAACCCCACCGAAGAACACGTAGTAGCTGGTAGGTTAAATTTTTCTCTGATATCTCAACCTAAATTGCGGAGAAATCTGGCCCTAAGAACTTCTGCGTGCTAACGCTGAAGGCAGGAAGTCCCAGAAATATATTTACAAATAATCTACATTAGATTGGGAGAAGACGCTCGTTTCTGAGGAAGTGGCACTTTTATCAAGTCTGAAATAAAATGAAGTCGTTTAAGCGCGTCTTCGCTTCGTCTGAGCATCAGGAATAGCACGCTCTTAAGGCAACGGAACGCGGGTGTTCACACATCCAACTTCAATTGTCTTTTTTCTCTCTTTCGGTTCCACTCTCAACATCCGTGCTTCGGCCCACGTCACTCAAAGGAGCCACCCCGGTAAGGATTCTAACACCTCCAACTATCAGTACCGCTTTACTAGGATCTTTCTAGAAATGACGCATGAATTTTAAAAAAAGTACAAACAGATGAGGCTGTAACACTCGAAACTTTTTCCTTGGGTTATTTAAAATTTTTGCAATTAAATCGTGGCATAGTGAACATAAGTTCATTCTCGCGAATTGCAAAGAGTCTTGAAACAAACTAAGGGAATTAAGGCCTGTGGAGACGGAGAACGTAGAGGCACTTCTTACACTCTCCTGGAGAACGTTTTCTCATTTACTATTATAGCTGAGATATGAGGCAAGGGCGAAAGGATACCCTATTTAAAGGATTCGGATATTCAGAGCAATTTTTTTACGGCAAGCTCATTTCCTATCTCTTCATCGCGGAAATTACTTACATCAGTCAGCGGCGATTTTGAAATTGGCGGAAAATTTTCCGATAAAAATTTCGAGGGGCATCTAATTATAGAGATGCAGTCATTGGAAGACATCGGTGACGTGAGCGGCCATTTCGAGCGTTGACTCGTTGTGACGTAGGAAGATGCCGGCGCGCATCGATCCTAGCCCGCCAACTTCGATCGGAGTATGATTAAATACACCTTATGGTAGCCCTGATAAGAATCAATAATAATAAAACAGGAATCATCACGATATTATACCGCCTCTCAAACATAATCCATAAATATATGACGCTGAGAAAATTTACGATCTCCCCGAAAACGTATCGCACGAAACATTCACATTTTGAGCTTGGACCGCCAATATTCGAGCTTGAATTATCTTCATGATTAATAATAATAATAATTTATTGAACACATACAGGATACATTCCCACTAAGCTGTGTTTTATTAAATATAAATAAATTAAAGAAATCGAAGGGAAATAAAAGAAACTATGATATCAGATACAAAAAGAAGGATAAGATGAAATTAAAGGAGGAGCTGGAAACGGGTGACAAAGAAAAAGAGGAGGAGGAAAGGGAGGATAACAAATAACTTGTAATTAGGGTACTGAATTCTGCAATTTTGCTTCCGTAGGGGTTAACTCTGCTGTAGGGTTCATGAAACACAAGTGAGCTCCTTAACCTGCGTTGTGGCACAGACACTCCAAGGAGATTTGCTAACTGAGGACAGTCAATCTTCTCAGTGAAAAGCTTTTTTGAGAAAAGAACATCAGCTGCCTTTCTCCTAGAATTATACTAGCAACTTTACTTTCCGTCAGGGCTGCTGCACTGAACTCATTCATATCAGAAAGTTGGCGCTGTATGAGTTTTCCATTGCCTTATGTGTTATGTGAATTATTTTAGCGGCATTAGAGTATGCCCGTCTCTTATTTACATCGACAATTAAGAGGGGCAAGGAATTGGCATTGGGCCAGGACGCCGTGCTACGCCAAACACACGCCGTCAACACAAACAAAGCTGGGTACGTTGATTTCCGTTGGATCTCTTCGCTGGGATACTTGAAGGTATAGCTGAGTGCAAAACGCGAATCATATTAACAAAAAGCAATGTAAACCTAAATAGTACGTTACGAGAACCTCCTGTATCCGCAAAAATATTTTAGTCGACATTAATGCAGTTAATTTAGATTTCATAACTTAACCAAACGGAATTTTCCACCATTTCCATAAAGTATAATACTTTGACAGGATTTGTAGTACGAGAATGACTGAACCAGGTATAAATCAACATTCCAATTGAATCGCCGGCCGCAATATTCGAAGATATCTACCTCCTCGATAAATTCCAAATCTAACTTAACTTGCAGTTTTCGAATAGAATGAAGGCTTTTCTTTAAAGCATGAGAAAACTATTTAACTGCAAAATATTAACGGAAAAATATTTTGTCTAACCTAGAGGAGAGCCGAAATTTTTCCCGGCGACTAAATATTTCTTAAATGAGAGTCGAAATGCAGCTAAAAAACAGAAAAGTATTTTTCAGAATATCCTCCTAAAACATGTGGATGCTGACTACAACAATCCTACTTGGCATAAGTATGTGAAATGATTTTCCCTATGAAAATTTTCGAATCCTACTAAACCTTTTCGAAAACTTTGGAAGAGAATCCTAACAGATGGTATTCAACTGGAACGAAACATAAGTTCTAAAAATATGTAAAGTCACCAAGTCACGAAACCGGGCAGGAGGACATTTCCCTCTGAAACCTTTTTTTTTATTTGACCCACTTTCTAATATTGAAAGATAACAATCACATGTGCCCCATGGATCCTGAAGAGGCAGCCGTTCATAATAAGGGCTCTTTCCGGTCAGTAGATTCTAAACACATGCGTAAAAATTACTCCATACAAGTTAAAATAACTCTGATGCATAGCTTTTCGCTACGTAAGAATTTTCCCTTGGATTTACGCGATTACATACCAGACGTCCTTCGTAAGCCATCCTTAGGCGATTTCGATTCCGAGGAACAATTTTCTCTTTCGTCCCATCTCCTAACTCTTTTACCTAGCATTCACAGATAATAAAATTAAGACAATTCAACAAACTCGTATTATCGTTGCGTAATAAACATTCGGGTACTCAAAGGTACACCTTCGAACCTAAGTGGCATTCGGAATTTCTTTTATCGTTTTCTAATTGCTAGAATGCTTAAAGGCATTTCTACTTTGTGCGTCACGATAATATAAAAGGGAATATGTACGTCCAGTATATTACTGTCGAATGAAATTTGTACGAATTCATTTCAGAAGTTGCGACCGAAAATTTTCCTAGCTGCCGCTTTAAATCTCGAGCTCCAATCACTTCGACATTGTATCAAATTGGTTTAAATTATATTTAAATTTTTATTGCATGGATTTAGTTTCACTTAATCGGCTGTTACGTGATCCAGCTATGGTTTCTGAGGTTTTCGTAGGCAACAAAAACAATTCAAACGATATGAAAGTGAAAATCTTTTAAGTCTCCGAGTTCAGATGAATTCAAACTAAAGAGAATTTCGCGGGATTCTGGTCCTCATTTTCACTGAGATATTTTTCCTCTCAATGTGTAATTTTGCCAAATTTTTATTGTGTCTATCAGCATCTCTTGGCCCTTCCCTCTCTCTATATCCCTCTTACTGCCATCTTCAATTTCTCTACCCTTAGTTAGCAATCCATTATGTAAGGATATTGCTACATTCAATGAGAGTAAAAGCGATTAGATTGATTGAAGCAAATTATTATAAAAATAATAAAATAATTTCAGCCTGCACAAGTTTCATGTTACAAGCTGTGCAAGGAGTGTTATTTACCCAAAGAAAAAATACATGTTACATACCAATTACTCAGCTGCAGAGAGCATGTTGATACCTGGACTTAACTGGCAATAATCAATGTATTTGAATGGTAATATTAACATTTCATTCACGATCCTTAAGGTTCCAGGCCTTAATTATAGTTACGATATTGACTAATCAAGTGGTAAATGAAAACTGAATACAGATCATGATTAACCATCCTAAATAAAACACTAAGTAACTTCACTAAGGTTCTTCTTCACCTGAAGATATCAACTTGTTGACAAAACCGGTCGTTGGAAAATATTTTTGTGGAAGTTACTTAGTGTTTTATTTACAATGGTTTATACTGCATTCCTCGAAGTGAGGATAGAACACATTAATTTTATCAGATCATGATTTACACAAAACAGATAATAAAATGCTGTAATTTCTCAAAAGTGAAATATGTAATTCAGCACTAAAATAAAAATTAAGTTTTTTTACAAGGTTGGTATATGAATATTACCTAAACTTAACATTTGAACACACAAAATCAATTGGTTTGATTAAGCTGATTTTAATTTAGTTTTATTCATCTGAAAAGTTCCATGATGTAGAACAGGAAACCTGATCCTTGAGAAACTCATTGTCATATGTTCCCATGACTCCTGGCACATATATTAAGGTATACTTTTGTGGTTGATTTTAAACTCCAACTGTGATCCCTTAGGAACATGTAAGGATTCAATTTGGGCAAAAATTATTTTAAAGATTTGAAAAGGTTATGATTGTTAATGTTATTGTTATTCCTCTCTCTCTCTCTCTTGAGACCTAAATTTATCACTCCCAGTGTTAATGCATGCATTTTAATTTTGCTAGATGCCGAAGGTCAAGTCTGATAAAAGAGAGGATGCGGAATCTAAGCCGTACAAAAGTGAAAGTCCTCGAAAAGGTGGTTGGGGCAACAACCGTAAGAAAGCTGAGGGAGAAGGGGCAGATGAAAGTGAGGCAGCAGCTATCCAAGGAGCAGGATTCAAAGATAAAGAGAAGGCACAGGAGACTCTCAGAATCCTGGATGGACGAGATCCATGCTACCAGTTTTATGTTGTGAATTCAATGTTCCACCGAGCAAAGGTAAGATTAACCTTCCATTTTTATGTAAATAATTCCTGCTTATAAAATAGATTGATTGTAAAAACAGCACAAAATTCAATGCATGTTCAATCTATAACAAATACTCAAATATCTGAATCGCACCAGGTACAATATCTTTATATCCAAGTTCATTTGTTCAGAATAGTATTTTTGAAAATTTGAATGAGGATTATGCTGTATGACATCAAACTTCACTTACTATATCTTTAAGGTGCACTTAATGAATTTACTGTAAAAGAAAAATTTTAATGTGCATTGCTGATGCATCCAAATTACCAGAAATACTGTTATTCTTTGTATAAAAGTACTAAATTTGCCATAACCTAATACCTGTTGTAAATATGTTGTTAGAGATATTTATTTTCAATATTCTTTATTAAGCCAGTGTTTTATACACGCATGTGTGTGTTAGGAATTAAGAACAAATTATCAGGCATAAATATGGAGAGGTATATTTACTTTTTCTTTAGTTGACTTGGCCCATTCTTAGTTGCTGCTTGAGTTCTTGCATAAGTTTGTAAGCTCTAAAAAATGCAGATGAACAGAATTAATGGTTATGAAGAATAAGAGTTTACTTTTATCTAAATTTTTGAGCAAATGAGAATTTTTCATCCTAAATTATGGAGGCATTCTCTTTATTAATTCATTTTGTAAGCTGAAATAGCAAAAGACAATTCATTAATGGCTATGCAGGAGCCTTATCTCAGCTCCACTCAATGCAATTAAGGGATAATTGTATTGTAAATTTAATTACATTTAAACAAGTAGTTTTTGTAGCGATGATGTTATTGATAAATTCTGAGAATTATCTAAGCAAAGTATAATCAACATTTCACTCCTTCCTAAAATAAAAGTTTCAAAAATGAAGGGAGTCAGATTTATTAAATAACAATAATATTTCAGACTGGGACATCAAGAGAGCTTAATTTCATGTATAATTACAATTATATTATTTTGTATTATGTAGGAAAATTTCTCAGGTTTCCAACCAGGTTGTGAATATGGATACGTTGAACGTTTTGGCAATGTTCTCTTCAGCCATCTTCAGGACAAAGAGCTTCATGGCCAAAGCGTATCCATTCTCACAATCCGGTTGGAAACCTGTGAAATTTTCCTGCAGCAGATACACCAGGAAAGCATAAAAGCTTTTTCAATAATATTACTTCTTATATTGACAAAATTACTGTAAATTTCAGTAAAGCTTTTCCGTGTATTTTAATCCTAATTTTACTTAAATTATTTGAAAGAAGGGGTTGTTATGAAAAATTTCTTTTGTTTAATCTGTAAATCAAATTTTGGAGAGAATTTCTATCTTCCAAATTGAAAGAATTTTGTTATGTCCTAAAAAAAAAAGACGGTTTAGACAGCTAATACTTAATTTAATTAGAAACTTAAAAAAGCCAAAGCATGATATTTAATAAAATTTAAAAATACAGAAAGATATGACAGGATTTCTTAGAAAGGATTAATACCCAGTCATACTTTTCAGCTTTGTATTAAGAGGACAAAGGATGAAGAAAAGATTCGCAACATGGAAGAGGCCATGTCTGTTTTTGAAGCATGGCTCGATGACTACAGGGCTCATAACCGCTCAAAGGAGAACTGTGCTTATTTACCATTAGAAGTCGTCAATGCATACGTACCACTGGCTGAGCGTTATGGGCTGAAAGTTTCTGGCAAAGATGATAAAGAAACAACATTCCTTGATGCATACCGTAAAGTTGATGGTGACATGAAGAAGCTGAGGACAACTCCAGTAAATGAAGAAAATTCCGATGAGAAGGCATTAACTTGGGATATACAGAGAAACAGAAAGGTAAAATTATTTTCTGGTGTTTAATCTACATTATCTGCTGCTATATCCCATGCAAGATTGTAATCAGATTTTAAAAAATTAATTTTAATATCCTACAATGAGTCTTTATATGATATGTAACGATTATACCAGTAGAAAAAAAACCATAAAAATGCTAGATGATTCTGAAAATACTGATGAAAACAGTATAATGTTGGCAGGGATGACCTGAAGACCTAATGCTTTCAGAATACTCTTTTGTGACTTTGATGGTCAATTTTTGGCATAGAGACAACTCTTACACTTAAGCTATAAATTTTCACAACACAACTACCCTGCCCTAAATAGTATTCAAAGCAGGATCCTTGGTGATCTTAGGCTAGCATACTAAATCCTAAGCCACCAAGGCAGTTTGTGATAAGACCTTAACTAATATCAGTCAAAGATGACTAGTCATTTTTTAATAGTGCATCCAAATATCTATCACTCAAAATTATAACTATTCTCAAATAATCCTTAAATATAGAGTAATTTCAATGTTCTATTTTCTCTAAATAAGCATTAAAAATTAAAACTTCCTGTCTCTTGAGCAATTTAGCAATTGACTTCCTGCTCCTGCAATTTATTTCTCCAATTCAAATGTTTGGAATTTGTAAAAATAGCAGTTAATAACTTATAATGTGAATTTACATTTATTAATGCGGGGCAAAATTTGCACAAGACCTATTTGTTGATGATCATAAGAGATTAAGCAAAGAAAATTTATACTTTTCTATTTATTGTATTAGCGTGTTGCAGGATTATTAGACAATTTTTATGAACTTTAATGTTCTTTTTGCAATCATATGATTATAGCTCAAGGAGAAGCTGACTCAGATTCGGGAAAACCATCTTCCTTTATTTGAGACTGATATTGACCTCAAAGGCCTTCCAACCAGTGATCACATGGAATTGATTCTTCTAGCATACAGCCCTGATGTGACCAAGACCAAGAAAGCTATGCCTTTGTTGAAAGAAAAGTTAGGCATCAGCAATGGAAATGACAAAGATAAGATTGAAGACAACTCATCATCAGGGGAAGATTCATCTTAAACATTAATGCAAAGCATTGATGCTTGGGGTATATTGCAGAGAAGGAATAATTCCTTACAATGTCAGTGAATGTGAAAATGATTTCCATAAATTGGGAAACATGCAGAAATGAATTACTTTATAAGTCTCTCTGAGCTTTGAGTTATGAATGTCATACCAGTGCTAACAGATTCACTGATCAAAAATGGTGCTATTTTTATTTCTCAAAGCTATTAAGTCTGTTAGCCATAGGTTGATCAAAAATTTTACCGTTACCCGAAATACCCATCATGTTAATATACATGACAGATAAAAGTCTTTTAATACCTCTAATATAATTTATAGTAGAGTGATTATCAAAAAAATGAATTGAAAATTTAAAGGAAGTGATGGAAAATTTTGAAATCCAGCAAATAGGTTTCTGAAAAGATATGCTTTAAAGAGGCTCAGAGGCAGCCTCGATTATCTTGAATAAAGAAATTGTTAATTTAAAAACTTTTCCATCTCATTCCCAAGATTTATTTTGTATATTTCATTTATTTAAATCAATTATAGAATTTAAGCCTTCATAAAATATCAGCAGTGCTGAATCTAAGATTTTGGCTTGAAATTTTACAAATCATTATTTTTGTGAACACTGCTATGTTGGTGTTAAATTTGGTCATATGAGGTATCTCTTATGTAATGAAAGTATTCCAGAAAATTTAGTTTACTTTCAGAATATCTATCTAATCTAGATCTTGCTATCAAATAAATATAAGTTAAGTTTAAAAATCTGCAGTTATATTATTATTATATGAAATTTGTTTTGGCTTTAAGTTCTCAGAAATCTAATTGAGTTTTACCAATTATGACCACCAGATATATAATACCTGTTTTGTTATAATATTTATGCTAACACATTTTGTTTTCATAAACTGAATGTAACACAAAGCTCAGGAAATTGTTTTCATTGATATTTTCTAATTAAAATATTCAAAGATGAATTATGAACTGATATTTATTACTACATAGATATAAATTACAAAAACCATGCTTCCTACCTATTGATTTTCCCTGGACAAATGCATAATTTTATAACACATTTCTCGTAAATTACAACCTTAATGGTTTTTAAGATACAAGGATAATTTTCTCAAATATGTGACAAAGTCCACTGTTGGTCCACTATGCAGTAGTTAGGTCAATAGATTAGAGAGCAGTTAATTTCAGAAAAACTAACTTTATATCACCTTCCAAAATACATGAAAAACATGGTACATAATTCTAAATAGTTACCCTGTATGAAAATTTTGCCCAACTAAATTGAAAGTAATGGATTCACACATGAAGGTTTGTTTATGGTATTCTTATATTTTAGAGTTTATTTTTTGTAGTCATTGGAGTGTTTGTTGAAATGTATTTAGTTGGAAAATCGAGTATCAGTTGCCGTTTTGGTATACCTCATTTGCATGTCATAAATACAATAATGAAATGGGAAAATTCAAATTTGAACTCGATTTTTTGGCCAAATTGTGCATTTTACATTTGTTAGTCTATTATAAGTGGGAAACTTGCTCTTTAAATGGTGTGTCATTGATATGCGAGTTGTTTTGATGGAGTGAGATGGGAGAAAAGTGCTGGTCACCGAAAAAGGATGTTTAGAAATAATATGTAAAGATATGAATTGCCACATAGTGAATCCTGAAATTTTTGCCACCACATCCAATGACTACAGCATTCATACACAAGTATAGAATCGATTAAAATTTTTATTTACCATATCATTTTGAGTGCCAAGCTAAACATAAAAATGATTCAAATAAATGGATACTGTTTTCAGGAATTAAAAATTAATAGATGTATGAAAATAAAGACCCAAAATACTTAAATTAAGGAGAATATTTCAATCTGATTGGTTTCACTACATTTATTTTATGAGAGGCTTTTGGTGAAAAGTTAAAAGAACACTGTTGAAATGACTAAATTTCAAGTTTCAAGGAATGTATTTTCATACCATGAAGCAAAAGAATGCTCATATACTTTAAACTAATTCACTTTATTGATTAGTAAATCCTTGTGTATATATGGTTTATTTGTCATTAAAAATCCTAATTGAAGGGAGCCTAGTAGAGGTAGATGAAAGAACAGAGTAAAGAGTAGGAAGAGCACATATGGCTCTTTGGCGAAATTATAGCAATTTTCTGTAAATAAAAGAGCCTTCTTTGGTGTTACGTAAAGCTGCCTTAAATTATTAGCAGTCAACAAAAAGCAACAAATCAACGGACCTTAAGCCATTGAAGTTAATGGGGCCTGTACTTCTCCAACTGTCCTTTGTTGATGATAATGATAAATTTTTACTGTTTTGTGTTGAATATATGGTGTATTGTCATTGATGGATGGAAGAGGTATCTATAGCGATCTGCATTAAAAAATATGCATACAATAAATTTTGGAAATTTGGAAACAGACATCCAGTTTTTATTCCTTGAAATATTTTAGAGCCTCCCCAGAGTGTGAGGGCCTAAGCTATGGCTTATATACATAAATATCCCACTGATAGTGTGGTGATTTTCAGGCTTTTCTGGATGTAAATTTAGGCATAATTATATTCTAAATCAAACACATATTTATAAAGGCATTGCGATGCCAAAACCATTATTCTTGTTCTAACCATATGCTTAAATATATGGAAGCAATTATTTTCTTCAAATAAGTTTTATTTGCAATTTAATCCTTGTTGGTATAAAGGGTCAAAAGTGTTTTGCTTATTTTGTAAAAACTAAACTAGACTGATTGATTTGGATTTTATTCCTGTGAAGTTTCTCGAGAATAAAAATGTGTTTTAAGTACACTGAGAAAATTAAGTCACCATTCAGTGTCCTCCATAAAAGGAGCACTTATTACTGTATTATGGAGAAAATCTGTCTTTTTACAGTAAGGCTCTTTAGGTTGAAATAACCAAGGATAAATTAATGGATAGCGTTAATGAAATGCAGACATTAGCACAGTTTTTATTAGCATATTTACGATATTTTCAGTTTCATCATTATATGGGCATGCTTCTTATAAAATACCATTAGCTTGTTAGTGTGCAGTGAGGTTTGTGCATAGGCAGGAACCTATACTCCTACAGCAAAGGGGTATGTGAGCCCCCCAGCAGGGTCTAGGATTCCCCATCCACCAGGCATATACTATCATTCTAAGCAGCAGAAATCAATCTTTAGACTAATTAACTAGGATTTTCACTGCATTTCAACCTTACTTGGGAACCTATTGACTCAAGTATGGTAGGCACAAGTTTTAACTGTGAGTGAGCATGAGATACGTATTCACTCAATTGCATACTGTAGCACTATCAAATAGCAAATGTATGTTGTGCCAGTCAGAGGTGTGCATGTATCTTGATATTGATAAGATACTATGAAAAGACCTTTATTTTTATATAAAATTCCATGCAGCACACTTTTTTCATAAAATCGTCAATGATTCGATGACAGAGTGCCATCTCTATGCCTTTTGAGGAAGCTCCAAGAAGCTATTTCAAGTGTGCATGCATGGAATATGTAATATGCCCTATGCAACCATTTTTGAAGGGCTCAGCTGAGTTCAGTTTATGCATTAAGTAGCCTAAAAGCTGAACCTTCACTAGCTGAATCAGTCAATGCTTCACTTAGTTACTTATTTTCCCTATTATAATTATTATTATTTACATTACTGCAGATAGACAGCTTGTCTGGAGGAAACAACTAGATTAATTCACAAAACCCCAATTAAACAACTCAACATAAACTCCGTAATACCCTTACAAGATTAAATACTTAAATACAATTACAATACTAATCACTTTACAAGATAGAACACTCAAATACAACACAATTCCCAACTCCAATACTAATTTCCTTAATAATTACAAAACTCAAATACAGTACTACTACTACTACACTTGTTCCCTGAAAATTTACCACACTTAAATACAATACTAGTTCCCTCACAAAATTAAAAACCCAGAGATAACAAAATCACAGCAGAAACAACACACATTCATTCACAATCAAAATTATAACAATCAAAAACTATAAGCATTAAAACTTTAGAAATTAGTTTGCTGGTGGTGATTTCCTATAATGACTGATAATATAAACACACAGTCTGCACCCCATATCTTGAAAGGTGAGAAAATGTGTTGAAGGTTTTATTATTGGGGAATAAGTAATAATTTTAGATGTATCATTTTGCAGTGTAGTTCTACAGAGACACAAACTATGTACTCACTAAAGAAATGTATACGATAATGAATATCCACATTATTTACAAGCTATTGTCATCACAGTAATGTTAAAGATTGATAAAAGTCTCTCATACTTTTAATGAAGAACTTACTTTGATTTAATGACTATATAGTTAGAGATTTACTTAATGATTTTCATGGTTAGAATTTAATAAATTATTCTTTCTGAGAGCTGCAAAGATGAAAGATAAACTGATACCAGAAATACCAGAAAGCACAACTACACCCTTCAGTGGTACATAATGATATCTTACACCAAAGATATTCAGTCAGACAGTTGATCATATTCAACATGATTAATATATTTGAGTTACATATCAATTATCTTGTCAAAAAAGTAAATCCTTCAAGGAAAAACCTCTGACATTGATTGAATGAAACTCAGAATGTACAAGAATGAAGAACATATCTCAACCTATAAAAACTTTTGAAACATTACCCTTGAGCTAGTTCAGTGCATCTATCTTTAGCTTTTCATTCTTTGAAAACTTAATTAGAATATTTAAGATGATCGCTCTGTTTTTATTTTGATTCTCTAGTACACAAAAAGTACCTCTCATAAATTGTCACTGGAAATCATATCAGTCACATAAGATAATGCATATAATCTATTTGTTAGTTTATGCATTAAGACAAAACCATGTAATTATAAATGGAAGCTAGAAGGAAAGCAGTGAGTTTGGTATTTTTATCACAATCATGCTGTAGAGATAAAATATATTATTACAATTTTCAATATATATCTTAAATATTGGTTCTTGGAAAACTTCAACATAGCATTAAATTAATGTATTGTCCTCATAAGAAAGTCAAGCATTTTAAAAATTTAAGTTTAGCATTGTGATGTCTAGCATTCTATCATATGTCTATTATATCTGATTTGTAGCATCAATGTAATGTCTAGCAAGTCTAACACTTTAAAAATTTTAATTTAAAAATCTGAGATCCTTTCAAGACAATCAGAAATGAAGTATACTAATTTTATCATGAGGAATATATCTGAAGATATCTCAGCAGAGTATGCTCCTATGATAAAATTAGTTCAACTTCTTTAACTTGTGCTGATATAAATCGGAAATATTTATATCCGATATTCATGTATAAAGCTAACTATTCATGTTAATCACCAAAAACCAACTTGGCATTTATATGCATTAATATAAGATGGTGTAATTAACTCCTCATAAGTTAACTCTTCGGGTATGGAATATTGATGTAAAATAAAGTCATGAACTATAGAACAAAATGATACTGGTATAATTGATTATGTCTCCATATTATTTACAAGTGCAATGAATCAACGAACTGAAAATTATTTGAAATTATCAATGGATTTTGTATCTTGTACATTATCAACATATGATTGTTGAAACAATATTGATCACTAATTATTAAAATTACTTCCTAGTAATTAAAACACCTATTTTCTGTAGTATTTAAAAAAATATAGGTTTAAAGCATAGATTTTCCAGTCTTAAAGCGTTGTAGATTGACTTCAAAATCTTCCTGATTTTCTAATATATCGAATTATTTAGCCTTACACTTCTAAAATTGAGGAAAATTAAGGCACATGGAATAAAAGCGATGAAATTCGAGATATACATTACCTTCATTATCCATAGGATCCATATTCTAATCTTTTAGAGTATTTTTTCTAGCGTATACCGTTTTTCATATACTCCGCCTTTGAGAGAGCTTTGCCATGTGCTGCCACCAACCGCATCCTTCATAACTTCAATTTGACATTTGACATGCCTATGACACCAAACATGGCGTTTTGTAAATAAGATCAAAGCAACTTTGAACATCCTTCTCCAAAATGGTAAGTGAATTAGATTGCTAGGTAATCATTGAACGTTTAAATCAGTAGAACAACTTAATAACGTTCGATATGTTGATGAACGACGTTCAGTTATCGTATGTAGACAGTGAGAATTAAATCGAGTGGGTGTGTACAGTATGGTTGAGAATACAACATTTTATTTGCAGTTGAATGAAAGAAAGGCGAAGATAAGTTTCTACAATGGCGGGATTGATAAAAACAGAAGATACTGAAAGTGAGGCAGGCTCTATCAGTGAAGAGGAAAGAATTCGCAAGTTGTTTCAAGCCTGCGATGGGGACGGAGATGGATACATTGACAGGTAAATAAAGACTTGAAATATGTTAACAACACTTAAATTAATTGAATCCTTGATTTGTGTGGTCTGATATAATTATGCTGTAAAAGTACGTATTCTGTAGGATCGTGTGCCGCAGACTTTTGCAAACGCGAATGAATGGGTTGACTTTCAATGCAAGCATTATTTGATTTTGGCAAATTAAATATCTCCCTTTTACGTTAGAATTTTCATATTCATTTCTTATTAGACTACCGCTCGTATTAGTGATTTTCAATGGAATTACTAGGAATATATGTAGTGTATTACTCTACGTTCAGAAGCTTCTAAACTTATAATCATTACCCAGTATTTAAGCTTTTAGTTTTAAAGCAGAAGATCTAGCTAGAATTTCTAAACATTTGTAGTAATATTATGGTTAATTTCAGATAGATATTATTTTGTCTCCATAATCAGTTATACCAACTCAGACAAAGACAGTGTTAGCTATCGTTTGACGGAATATTTCACGAATTACTCTTGTTGTAGATCTTCCAGTTTATTCTGCGATATTATTCCATATGTTTAGATTACAGTTTGATAAAATTCAATATTATTCTCAGTGAGTTTCATTTAGAAGTTCTTTTCGGCTGATACTCGAAACAGTGCATCTTATAGTTCATTCCAATCGTTATCTCACCTTCCTGTTTACGGTAGTTGTTGTCCCGGCGAAGACTGCAATCCTTTTCACCTTCCATCTACTGCACGTTATCAGATTAAAATAGGAAATGCTTTCGTGGGTGTATTTATGTACATATATGTACCCTCACATATACGTAACATTCACAAATGTATAACCCCCACACACATTATTTACTTGAAGAAATTTATAGCAGTGGTGCATTAGTTTGCGGATGATATCATGAAATAATTTGTGTAAGGATTAGCATCAATTTCTTGCCTTTTTCCGCTATTCGAATAGAAAATTAATTTCTCTTTTATTGCAATGCAAGCATCATAGTTTTCCTATTCTTCATTTCTGTATGCTTCAATATGCTGATAATAAATTTATTAAAGTATCACTTTCGCTTTCAGTCAGTCTAAAAGATTAAATTTATGCTCCCTTTACAGTCGTACCTTAGTACTTAATTGTTACGTTTGGTTTCGTATGTTCTTTATGGACAAGTATTTTAATATTTTAGTTTTCGCTCTTGTAAACTTTTTTCAGATATTTCGGCGAATCTTTTATACGTAACTTTTAATTACGTTAGCCAGCTTCGAGAGGAAAGGGAACTTAAATAAGCGGCTGTATTATCATCGCTAGAAGATAATCAGACCGAAAAATCGTGAGAACTCCCCAACAATGGTTCTTTCGGGCGTCGTTCTCGTGAGAGACGCACTCTCAGTTTCATTGAACTCAAAACTAATCATCATCGAATATTCCTTTGGTACAATATCGTGGCGTACATGCATAGAACGGTCTTAATGCCTTTGGATATGTGACTGAAGTATTGCGTTCAATTAACGAATAGATTCTCAAAGGCGGCGAAGAGTTACCTTCTTACTGGTTCAGTTTAAAAATCATTATTTATAATTTGATAACCATGTGTCAGTCCATGAAATTACATGATTGTTTTTTTTTAATCGTGTCAGTAATTCTCTGTGTAGTTATTTTATTGCAATTGTTCTTTTTCCACCTTAGTTTATAATAGAATTAATTTATTTTAGATTATGATGATTTTTCCTCTAAGCATAGAAAGAGCTAAACCTTAATGATATCGTATTGTTTATGTGTATGAATACATGTTCCTTTGGAATGCTAAATTGATCTTCGATAAATTAGTAGTTGTTTTATACTATCACTTCTCGGAAATTTTGATTAAATTAAATCAGATTCCTATTATGTAGCTAATCTAGCCTCAACAAGTAAATCTGCTGTCGTCTTTCATTATTAAACATGCCAAAATTTTACCATAGAAGATAATCTCCACTTAATATTTTTGTCGAAAACGATGAGCCATAATTGATACCATGGATTGCATCGTATTGTTTACAAAATTAAAGGGAACATATCTTCGATGCAATTCGTTATTTTATTCACAAAATGAAGAATTTGAGCTGCAAAAGTTTAATATGAGCATCACCTATCGTTTTAGATATTTTAAACGTAGGTAATAAGATTCAGAATCTTTCGATTGTTGAATCAGCATTGCAAGTGAAAGAGAGTTGATAAATTCCCGTGATGGTTTACTAATTTTTATTCTGACCCAAGCTTGAAAATATGTGCATTTACTCATAAAAGTTAATATCGAAGTATCAAAATTCATACCTTTTGAGAACTCCTCGCCTATCTAAAGGTTCTCATTATAGAGGATATGAGCTTCCGTAGAGATAACTCCGTAGGAATTAATTAAAAGTGTTAGGTGAAAAAGTTGAGCGTTCTAAGTATTATCTCTGGAGAACTTATTAGTAGAAATGTATCGAAATATGTATGTTCTGCGTGTTTTCTTGAAGTACCTTGTATTCGAAAATGCTATTGCTCCGCCTTCAAAAATATCTCATTATCACATCATCTTCAATCAATTGCATTGAACGCGTTTAAACACATTAATTAATTTATATCACCTTAAAAATATTTCTGAGTAATTTTCGGAAGTGATTTATTCTTAACTGTAAGGAAAAAGATGGAGAGATATAGCTCATCCTTTTTTGTTTGTAGAAAAGTTGACAGTTGTTGTGATCATCCCAATTACAAATTACGAAGTCTTCAGCAGTAAAGCGAAGATGTCTCATTCAAATCAGATAAGCTTTTTAGTCGACGATAACGAAGTGCTGATGTTGACGGCCGCTTTACTGGAGGGAAAGCAATATGGTTTATTCAGTAGATTCCTGGATTTTACTTTGTTTTCCAAGGGGAGAAGCATGCACAACATTTGTATTTTACACTTCTGAGCAAAGATAGGCGATATCTATAAATTTTTACGCGATTAGTTAACCTACTAACATAATAGTAGTATTAGTACTGCTGAACCGCCGAGATCATTTCGTACGTGGGCTCTCATCGGGAATCGAACCCGGGACTCCTTTCTCCACAGTCCAACGCGCGGCCCACTCGGCTTTCTTAAGCCCCTATGAAATTCTTCTGATTTATTGGAATCCCAATTCTCTTTTTCTTTTTTCGATAAAGGTACTTGGGATTTTGACGTAAAGTAAACGTTGGTGTGAAGTACAATTTAAAACTTAAAGAGCCAAAAGATCTTATTCAACTACTTGTATAGAACAATAATTCGTGGACTCTCAAAATATCGGCAGTTATGGCAAGTATATGAAGCAAACTAAGGAAGATTTCTTTTCGTTTTTATTGGAATTACTAGGAATTACGACACGTATTTAATGCGTGAAGTACTTATTTAAAAATCAAAGAGTTCAAAATTCCTTCCCTTTTGTTCCTTGATAAAGGTGAAAGAAATATAAATTTGTGATATCCCGTTCATAACGCTATCCCACTTATAAGGCGGTTGTCTTCAGGTTCCCTGAAAGAGCATTAACAGGGTACTGTATATTAAATATATTATCCTCTACATATTATTTCTAAACATCTATTTTAAGTGAACGGAGCTTTACTCCCTTCACATTCCATCAAAAAATATAAACGACTGACCATTTGAAAGAAAAGTTTTTAGATAATCAGACCGATGATAAATGTACCATTTGGTCAAAAGATCGAGTTAATATTTTAATTTTCAGTTTCGTTATTGTTTGTGTAGATATCGGCGTAGTCAAGTATGGAGTTTGTCGTGGTAAATGAATAGGTTGTTTCATCGTACGGTGAAATTTATTACCGGGCTTAAATGAATCGAAACAGTTATTATAAAGTCTCCATAAACGAAGACCTTGCCGTCGTACGCAACATTTCAATAAACAAGCATAAACTCGCATCTTTTGGGAGCAGAACGACAACCACAGAAACATGTGCATTGCCGAATATGAAAGTTTGTGTCACACTTTAAGACAGCTTAAATTATCATTTCATTCAAATTGCCGCTTTCTTTTAATTAAATTGTATCCATCCCAGTGACCATATGTGCGAAATTCTCGCAAGGGAAAACTAGCATTATATTAATTAGATTATATTTTACTATATATTCTACGGTTCGATGTCTTGTTTGCAGTAGGGTCACGCAAGATCTCGGTACGTTTCTCTCGTACATGTCCTTCGACCTTTTCCTATTTTCATTAGATTAGATTAGTTTATTAATGCATAAAACCTGCGACATTTACAGACCAAGAAACTGTATAGGTATTTCGTCAGTTATTACATAAAACAATAATATAAAAATTACTATTTTTTACATTAAAAGACTATTATAAATGGCATAATACATTATATGCATGTATAACATTTTACAAAATTTTACATTACAACACAATTATATATGACATAATACATAATCTTTTTCATATATTTACATTAGCATCTCGAAGAAAACTTTTACAGAGTAATAACATTTATTTATTAACAGCTCTTTAAATTTCTTTAAGAATTTTACATTATCTCTATCCAGTTTTTGTCTCATGACTGTGGTTAATTTGTTATATAACTTCTGCCCATATATCGAGGACTATTTTCAAATAATTTTAATTTATGAATTGGGTATTGGAGCATATTTTCCCCCTCGTTTCATACATATGTTCCGATCGTGCAGTTTTCAGCTTCTCCAGATTAGCAGTGACATTTGCCTTCGTCTAAATTCTTCTATCGTGTAATTCTTCGTGGAGCGAATGGAAGGAAGAATTCCCTCGCGTAGGCATCGACCAACGGAGGCATTATTATATCTAACCGACAA
Source organism: Pachydiplax longipennis (assembly GCA_036926295.1). Taxonomy (NCBI): domain Eukaryota; kingdom Metazoa; phylum Arthropoda; class Insecta; order Odonata; family Libellulidae; genus Pachydiplax; species Pachydiplax longipennis. The sequence continues at coordinate 34,911,859 of JAVFKF010000009.1, read as the reverse complement.
TATCCCTGCCGCGTCTGGATCCCATTCCATTAAGGGCGAAATCCCGGGACCGGAAATTGTCAGCCGTACGAACGATTCGTTCGAAGGGTTCCTTTTTACTGCCGCATTAATCGGTCAAGAGGCTGAGTCTTTGTCGCCTCTTGATAAACTGTCAATATGGCTGCGTCGGGCGCATCGAAACCCTCCATTTTAATGTCCGAATGTGGGTAATTAGGTAATGGGAGACTCGATCAAATCGGCGCACAGTGGGCTAGAATCGAAAAAAGCTGACCAAAGTACGAAAACGCTTTTCTTGAAAACTTGGCATGATTGATTTAGAATAAATCTTGCATACAACTATGGAGGTCATTTACGTTGGATCCTTCACGTTAAAATTATACAGAGGGTCAAAGTTGACCAATTTTTGCGAAAATTTCCTGTTTCCGATTTTTCGCGAAATTCTTCAAATTCAAGTCGATTGTGAACCTAAACTAGGGAAATCATCGGGTAAAATATGATTCCATGTTATAAATATGTTCCTTGTCCTTCATAACACTTCATTTTAATGAGTTCTGTTGAATTTTTATATGCTTTAAATTACAAAATGGCGGACCCTTTTTTTGGAACAAATTTTTACATAAAGCGAGGAAAATAGTAGATTGAGACACCGTGTGACACGGGATTACTTACACCACAATAAGCTTTGAACCTTCCTTAATAGGAAACTGAAATAAAATCTTGCCCCAATTTGCCCCAATAATATATAAATCACTGTGCGGCGCCCGCTTGGATATTTCGTGAGCGGGGTCACCCAAAGCGAACTGGAAACTCAGAAATCTCGATACAGAGGGCGGAATGATATTGGTTCAGATCGAGAACCGGTTCCCGCAATTGACAAGCATTCATTACTTTCCAGTTTCTTTTACTTCTGCGGAGATTTCGCAGAAACTCCAGCAGGCTGTTCTATCGCGTATGGCGGAGTCGTTTCCTTTAATCTAAACCCGATCAAGGAGGAAAATTTCCAAGATCTCTTTGTGTGTTAATCGAAGTTGTCGTTTGTTTATTTGTATTTTATAGCTAAAAAAGGGATCAGGCCTGGAGGGAGTCTTGCGAGGGGCAAGTAGGAAAGGAAAATTCCTTCATTCACTCCAATTTGGGATGATTTTGCAGGAATACCCCTCCAAAATCATCCCGAAGGCAGCACGTAATACAAATTTCCGATACATTCTATACTATTTCCTTACGAATTTCCTATGGCAAGCATGTGACGCTAAGTCCGTAACGTCTGTGCCTCGTTTTTGCTTACATAAGAAAAATATAGTTTCCTTTCTAATATCGTTTCCTTTGAAACGGTTCTGGAAACCGTCCTTTCGTTCACTGAAATTCTCTCGGGAGATCGTTCTCGGTTTTGTAATTCACAGAATTAAAATGTTGATCATAGATAAGGTAGTGCTGGAGTATCGGAAAGAAGGCAAGGTTATCTTTTTATGTGTAGAATTTTCGAGGAATTTTAGATATTTTTCGCGATTCGTTCACACTCCGTGTGCACACTTCGTCGTGTTAGCGCACGGAGGTTGGTTTTTCGTTGCTCATCTCACCTCTCCGGTTTCTGTGCTTTCTCCATTCACTTACGTGTATACTCAGTTTGTTTTACAAATTGTGGCGCATTACATCGCGAAGTCTTTAATAAAACCTGTTGAACGCGTTGGCAATTCGTTTATCGTGTCGATGCGAAAGCAAATATTCACCATTAAATCGGAAAAGATGCTCTGCTATCGGAATTAATCGGCGTGATTCAAGTAATCTGCTCGGAGATGGTCTGTCGAGATTCATGTTTTTGGGAGGATAATTTATTGAATTTTATTCAAGCTTATACATCCAACAATCCTTTACCAGCTGAGTGGTTCAGGTTCTGGGTAATCATTTTGGTTGGTAAACGGTTTTGGACGAGACTTTAATGTTACGGAAAGTTATAGAAATTGAAAAGAAAACTGACTCAAGATACTTTTGAAAAAGTAAAATTTATTTATTTTTTTATTTTTCAGGACTTTAGATTTGTATATCGTAACTGTGATGATGGATAGACGTTTATATTTGCGAGGTTAAATCTCTTAGAAGGAAACTATGTTAATTTTATGAATCTAATATCACTGAAATTGGATGATATACGCTGACTTCAGAATATTGTGCCGATTTCTTTACAAGTTCTTGTAAATCTTCTTAATGAATGTTTTTATTTTATTCTCAATTGTACTTCTATTCTTTTCATTTGTGTCTGACGTATTCATTCTTTTAATACAACACTTGAGTGGGTTTACCTACATGAAAAATCTACTTAATTGTTACTGTAACATGACTGTTTTTATTTTTATTCTTATTTGTATGTACTTTTATTCTTTTCATTTGTGTCTGACGTATTCATTCTTTTATTACAACACTTGAGTGGCTTTAGCTGCAGGATAAAACAACTTAATTAGTACTATTCTACAATCTAATTATATACATGGTCTGAAAAGTTTCCGACATTCCGCTATTTCTCGACATGTTTTCTGAACATTTTCTGAAAAGTCTGGGGTCGGAAACTTTTCAGACCACCCTCGTATATAAATATATAATTAACTATTCTTTAACATTATGCAAATGTTACAGAAATAATTAAGTAGTTTTTTCGATTGGTGGTAAGAACTAAACGTTTTTAACCGCATTCATTCCGCACAGTAAAGATGGGCGTATCTCGAAAAAATATGTATATTTGTAGGCTCCTCCAAAATCTCATTTTTAAGGATCGTGATTAATCACGCATACGATGCCACATTCCTACTTCGAAGTAGTGCATCGCCCTTCGTTCATTTACTTTCTTCCATCCCTCATGGCATCCAAAAAAATTAATGGAGCGCTTCCAGCTTCTCGGGGCGAATGCACATCTTTCAGCAAACTCGTTTTTGCATGAATCTCGGATAGCCGTTTGCAAGCTTAGAGGAAGAGATGGGAATTCCAGCAATGCCTCAATGGTTCGAAGGGCTGCATGCACCGACGTCGGCTTTATAGGGTGGCGATTTAAATATACCTTCCCCGAAAACTTCACTTAAGCTATTTTCGGTCGCATTAGTTCCGGATCTGTCGTCGGATAGTGTTTTATTTGAGTCGGAGGAAAGGATTTGCCGCGCCCCGTGAAATTATGCCGGAATTCGAAATGGGTACGAGAAAAGCCCCGTCGGAGATTCGTAATGGAATCGCGCCGTCTCTAAATTCGGTTTTCTTTTTTTTTCGTCTATTCCGTGGTGGCTTAAGAGCTTAAGGGTGGGAGAGCGTCTCCGAGAAGGCAAACTGGCTCGTCTCGATGTTCGTAGCGGAAGAAATGAGCGGCAACAATGAATTACGTCACGCTATAAATTAAATTTACCGCCTTTCTCGGCCTCACCATCCGAAGCGGGATCTCAGTCATTCATTCGACATAAAAATACATAATTTGCGTTTGGTTTGTTTCAAGGCATATCACACTTCTTGCAAGGATCGAATATCTTTATATATAGTGTAACTTTTCTTTTTTCTTCATTAACTTCAGCAATAAATAAGAATAAAATATCACTATAACTTCTGACATCGCTTTTATACAATAATTTATGCATTTCAAGTAATTGAATACCTTTATTTCTTGGTATAAATGTCGAAATCGTGCGCCTGGGGGATAAAATAATACATTGAAAAAAATAGTAGGTAGTAGTATCAGTTAGTCAGCCTGATAGGTTTTTAATAGAAGCATTCTCATTTCCTGTGAACTTACCCAGCCCACAATTCGAGATTTCTTACATATTATTCGCCGGGTGAAAGTCTTTCTATCTTGTAGTAAAAGTTTCCTTCATAATGGCGAACACTATAGAGATTCTGACGTATTTTCAGGATTCACATTAATTTTCGAATTGTTTACTTCCGAACACATATTTTATTAAACTGTCAACAGAGGAAATGGAAAATAAAAATATGCCTCTTAACCTGATCAGAATTGTAATTTCAATCTTTTTACTATGCGTGACGTATACTTTGCCTTTTTTGTTGCCGCTTTGTAGTATTTTTATTTATTATTTTGAAGGAAATCGTTCACATTTTTTGGTCATGTTGTGCTTATTTTCAAATTAATTTCATTTCCGTGATAGGGGTGGATCTAGATACTTGCCAAGTGGGGGGAAGACGATGTAAGACAATTTCCTCAAGAGCCCATATCTATTTAACCATCAAATGTCATTTCGTCGTTGCAGTACATGTATAGCGACTGTGATAACTTTACCTTACCATTAACCGTAAACTATATAATCAGATTTGAATCCTTGCTTATCATCACATTTTAATACACCAAAGTCAAAGAAGGGAGGCATCTACTCCTGAATCCGCAAATGTTCCTTAGTTAGGGTTACGGTGGTGCTGCGTTTTGTGTGTGAACATTTGGCAACTTGTACTTAGCCGAAGGAAAAGAAATTGGGACTCGGTTGTTTATGAATAAGAGGTTCGAAAATCTCTCCTTTTGCCGATATGCCAGTGACCGTCGGACAGTTTCCAGAGGGCCGGTAATCCACGGTTCCCTTGCTTCTTTCGAGGAATTGGCGCACGACGGTTACCGGCATATCGGCGATTGGAGAGTTTTTCGAGCCTCTTATTGTCCTTAGCAGTTCACCATGGAGATGAGGGTCTTTGCGATTTTATTAACTCACGAGGAGGGCCCCGATTACCATGATTGACATGGTCAGAACATCGTCCAAGGGAAACATTTTTATTAGTATGACAAAAACCTAACATCAACGATCTTAAGCAAATTATAAGGGTAGTAGGTGATGTTTCATTTTGTTGCATTATTTTATTCAATATGCATCGGGTAATATTTTGACTTGCCTATTTTGAAACTTATACTTGATATCTTTAATCAATTGTTTTTATTTTTATTCGTAATAAATATATTTTCTGAGTTTATTATCTTTCCTTCTAAACTTTTATTTAATAGTTTTTAAGCTCTAATTAAACTTTCTTAAATTGTAATTGTAATTATATATATATATATATATATATATATATATATATATATATATATATATATATATATTTGTATGTATATCGTATATGTATGTAAAGAAAGTTGAAACTTCGGATTCGCACCCGCGACCTTAGGTTGAGAAGGTGACGTCTCTCACGTACCTTGCAATAAGGCTTTTCCCTGCCGTTGGATTTTTCATTTCTTTTTGCTGGTGCACTCGAGAGACACTGAACGGGTTTTTTGTGTGTCGCGCGTGGGCGTTCGGCAACTCGTCCTTGAACAGAGGGCGCCTAGGAGAAAGTAGCCATTGCCCTCTCTGCAAATACAATTCCCTTTCCTTCACTGGAGTAGGGCGTGTTTGTTTAAAGAGTGCGAGTGAAATGGGTCAAAGGTCAGTCTCACTTCTACACGCTTTCTCTACAGCAGCTTGTTCGTGGTCGGCAGTGAAAAGTAATTAACATGTTCAGCTGTGTGCGAATTAATGGGTGAAATTCCCCGGCTCGTAAAACTGTTTCCCTGGCTGATGATAGCAATATTTTTCCCTGCCAGGGAAAATGGTTTCCCCCCCTCTCTTGCTTCTAGAAACTACTGGTTACTTGTATGGTGTACATCCAGTGTAGCGGTATTTCCATGCGACAGAAGTTTCATTACTTCAATGAAAGTGTTACAACATAAAAGTTTTCAAGATGGATTGAAAAACAAAAATGTTATTCGGCATTTTTGAAAATACCGCAAAGTACTAAAGAATTTAAAAATATGGTAGTCAATCGATTATTATAATTTTTCACTATAGATCATCTGATTGGTTCAACAGAAAGGTATAGAAATTGGAATTTTCTTTATAATAATAGGGGGCTACTCAATATGACACGAAAGTAAAATGATCGAAGGATGGCATCATTCGCACAGCATTTGAATTCAGCCTCTTCTCCAATTCGTAAAGTTGTGTAAAGTGCCGCGAACCCTGCACCACTCCCTCACGTCACTTAGCTGGAAAGCTCTCACCCTTTCACAGTGTATTTCGGACCCTCCCATCATTAGCCTCAGAGATCCTTTCAGCCCTTATCAATCTCGATGCTAATTCATCTCTTCCTTATCAACTCACGGACCTGAGGGAGCTTCTGGACGGCAATGGACACATCCTGTGCCGTTGCAGCGCCCCAGGCGAATTGCTCAAGTAGTTTTTTTGAGCTCGCACACTCAGTTGCGCATTTGGTTAAATTGACTCGGATTTAATCTCACGGTCCTTCTGTCGAGCAGAGTACACAGAGTACAGAGTTGGGGAGTAATTCCAGCGTTTTTGCGGCGAGTTAGGGACAATTCGGAAGTATTCTTGCAGTTAGTTTCAGCTTGGTTTCGCCAATTTTTCTGATTGGTGCTTCACATCTGATTTAAGTTTCTTATATTCGGTAACCTTTCCGTGATTCTATAAAAAAGTAATACTTTGCGGTACGTATTTGTAATTTAAATGTAAATTAAATATTTGTTTGTTTATTCAAATATATCGCTGCAATTTGGCCTCGTGGCAGCGTTGGAGGGGAGCTCCAACGGTGTTCGGTAGTTCAATGGCTTGAATAACTGCCCGGAAAGTGGGAGACCTGGGTTCGAGTCCCAGCCAAGACACAATTTTTCACTTCTTGTATAACTTCAGTGAGTAGTGTGAGATGAATGTTTTAATGAGAAAAATCAATTAAACGTAAATCTTCATTTAGTAGCGACGCTGCAAAAACTTGGAGTGGTGTGTAATAAACTCATTACATTAACTCAGATTAAGTTTTAAGGCAACTTCCTGGTTTAGCCGCTTCAGTAATGGACAAGTCCCGGTTTCTCTCCATCACAATATGGTAACCTTACCTTTAAGTAATGGATTTCCTGTGCTCATTGTCGAAACCCCCTCGCTCTCCCAAGCGTACTTTCTGTGGTTCTGCCGAACTGCACTCTTAATGTCTACAATTTCCTTTTTCCGAATTTCCCTAACCTTTCCGTACGTGTTTTATTGATTTCCAAGAATCCTTCCTTGCACTCACTCCTTCAACGTTTCATTATTTTCACCCTTAACAGTCTTCGACCTCCCATCCACCCTTCCTTAATATTTTCATCTTTTCGAATTTTTTCGATTTATTCTTTCTATTTTATTGCTAGCTGATTCTCAACGGGGAAAAGCAATGTGATGTATCCTGATGTCGCGAGGTATTCTTTTCTTGATAGAGGGGTCAAAGAATGGAATATGTTGCCTGAAGAGGTCTTCAAACCATCACCTAAAAATAGAAAAGGGTTCCTTTAAAAGTTGATGTTATAGTCTGATTAAATAAGTGGAGTAATAATTGTTATGTTTTGTATTATTTGGATCTTTGTAAAAGTGACGATGTGAGAACGATTAAGTGACAATTTGGAATGAAAAATAATATTATAAACTGTGACAGCGAACTGTAGTTTTTGTAATTAGAGGGTATATGAGGTGTAAATGTTTTGGTGGGGGTGGCAAAAAGGTGTGTAAATTGAGTCCATGTAGTGTTGTGGTGTTTGAATACTGTACTGTGTAGGTAGTAACGTTAATTGTATGTATGTGCAACGTCAGGTGTAGAGATTTGGGGTTTGAATTATGTTGCTTATAGATAATGGTTGGGGCTGCCACCAGAAGTAATTCTACTTGCAGCATAGTTACTCATAAATAAAGAGATATATACCGCACTAATCGTGACTTATTAGACTCTCGGGAATGAAATAGTCCCAATGTCGCCGTAAGAAAGTAGGGTGTATAGATGGTCTATGTAACAAATAAGACATGGAAATAACAGGAAATAACTATTTATTCAACGAAAAACGCATTCATATCACCATCTTAAAAAAACTTCTGCGATTCATTACCGAATGTGTATATGGGATATGCTAACGAAGGACTCAGACTGAGAGTAGGAAACAAAGAAAATACATTGACCAAATAAAGTCGTCGAAAATAATTAAGATACAAATCTTCACGGTAACCTAAGAGGTTAATAATATATAACGACATTTTACTTTTCAAACCTCATTTTTGCTACAAATCTTCCGAAACATTCCCCTTTTCTGTCCCTGATCCCCGATAATTATCTCATTGAAATAACTATTTATTGAACGAAAAACGCATTCATATCACCATCTTAAAAAAACTTCTGCGATTCATTACCGAATGTGTATATGGGATATGCTAACGAAGGACTCAGACTGAGAGTAGGAAACAAAGAAAATACATTGACCAAATAAAGTCATCGAAAATAATTAAGTTGTAAAGCCTCACGGTAACCTAAGAGGTTAATAATATATAACGACATTTTACTTTTCAAACCTCATTTTTGCTACAAATCTTCCGTTTTCCTTTTCTGTCCCTGATCTCCGATAATTATCTCATTTTCTTGCCGGAAAATCTGGTTTTCTTGCTGCAGATCCAGCAAAATATAAAACAGTTTTATCATGTGAATACACCGAGCATTACTGTCTCATCAAAGCGCAAACCCAAGTTCGTTAGCGTTTAAATACGGAAAGAATCGCACTCATTAAATTTGAAAGATATTTTCATCATCCAATTCATGCCACAAATGCATATCCTCGTATCTCATATGCTTAAGGGTTTGCTCTTCATCAGTTCCATTCCATTTCAGAATGGAGCATGAAAACGTTCGTTTTTGTTTTTCCTCTCCTACACATCCACCCTCAACTCACTTCCGGAACGAATATCTTCCATCTTCGGATTGCGTAATCCCAGTCCCTTCCTAACTCTTGGCTCAATTTTCTTTCCTCCAGAATGCCTTTCGTAAAGCGAAGGTCGAATCCATAAATTGAACGTCTTCAGCTTCTTTTTCATCTTCGTAGACCTTCGTCGTAGACGTCGCACAGTGGGCTAGAATCGAAAAAAGCTGGCCAAAAATACGAAAACGCTTTTTTTGAGTGAGGACTACGAAACTTCGCATGATTGATTTAGAATAAATTCTGCATAGAACTATGGAGGTCATTTAAGTAGGATCCTCCCCATTAAAATTATACAGGGGGTCAAAGTTGACCAATTTTTGCGAAAATTTCCAGTTTTCGATTTTTCACGAAATTCTTCAACTTCAAGTCAATTGTGAACACAAACTAGGAAAATCATCGAGTAAAATATGATGCCATTTTATAAATATGTTCTTTGTCCTTCATAAGACTTGGTTTCAATGAGCTCTGGTGAATATTTATGTACTTTACATGACAAAATGGCGGACCCTGATTTTGGAACAAATTTTTACCTAAAGCGAGAAAAAAAGTTAATTGAGACACCGTGTGACACGGAGTTATTTACACCACGATAAACTACAAACCTTCGTTAATGGGAATCTGAAATAAAATCTTGCCCCAATTTGCCCCAATAATATATAAGTCGACTTTTCGACAACGCTGCAAGGGCCAAATCCGCGCGGCGGAGCACCGTCCTCCGCTACGCTCTTGTGTTTTGGGAGGAACAACGAACCAATACGTTTCTGATTCGTTCTTTTTGTATATTTTGAGAATTATTATACTTTTTACATATCTTAGACATCAATATTTATTACAAAGTCACCATTTCTTGCAGGGTGATGATTGTAAAAAATGAAATGGGTTATGCTTTAAAGTATGGGACCACGTAAGCGATATTAATATCATATATTAGTTTACTTTTGTGCGATAATGCTAAATTTCTACTAAATCATGCAGTCAAAGTTTTAAGTGAGTTTATAATGAAGTATTCGTTCTTTTTCTTTATTTTGAGCATTATTATACTTCGTACATATCTTAGATAACTATGTTTGTGATTTCGATACTGAATGCTTCTTCACTCTCACTCTCAACTATACTGAAAATTTTCTTACAAAATCGATAGTGGTGTTTTTATAATTTACCTTTTCTATTAAACGCATTCCTCGTCTGAAGAATCTTCATCCCCATAAGCCAATTCCTCCTCATTGTTCATGACTAGGAGCCCCTTAATCTCTTTGCTCATATTCCTCGATCCTTTCGTTGTTCTAACTGGTGCCGATATTGAAATTAGCGGATCAGAAGTTCGAAGTAATCTTCGGAACAAATCTTCGTTCGTGGCCACTCTGGAGTGTTTCCTTGTGTATCTCTCCCGGTATTTCCTTGCGTCTTTATTCCGGGCCTCCATTGCCTCTTCTGTCAGTTGCCCTAACGGAAGGATTGCCTGTTTTGCTATTTCAGCCCCGTGTATAAGTACTTCATGTACTGTTGGTGGCATATAGTACCACGGATATAATCGGACATACATCTATGCTGTAGCACAGCAATAATCTTTGAACGCTTTTTCATTTAGTGGAAAACCACTTGAAATTACCTTCAAGATATTGGCGAATCTTTTTATGAGATCTTAGTCAATTGTTTTTAGGAAATGTATAATTAAATTTGGGAGACGGTAGTTTAGGAAAAAAATTAATAATACAAAACAAACCATATACAGAACTCTTATCTTTGTGAGTGAAAATTTCTTCTTTATCTTTTTCAGTGTCCTGTTTTTTACATTTAATAAAAGATTACGCATTAATAAAAATAAATTCAACCTCGCACCTGTTATTTCAGCTGCTAGATTTAACTAGCGGACTTTTAAAGAAACGCTTTGATGTATTTCCATAATTTGTGGAGCCATATCCTGGTTTAGGTTCATCTACAATCAGTCCCATCTTTTTTCTAAACTCTTTCTGAATATGATATTTTCTCTCCTGAATATGATATTTTCTCTCCTCAAACAGTAATTTGTGATTACCACGAGCCTACTTAGGAATATTAAGATAAGTTCCATGGGTACGTCTTATGACATAACATCATACTCATCAATATGGTACTCTCACCTACAGTTGCTTAAAGGTAAGTAGGAAAGATATGTAATAAACACTCAAAAAATTCTAAGTCAACCATGCAGCGTAGAAATGCTATAGTACAAATTTTCTGCGTCCACTTTTCGATTACTAATCGCCGATAGATTGTTCACATTCGAAAATTTCTCACCGCAAATGTAGCATTTTATAATACATGCAGGACAAAGGGAGTAGAGAACACTCAAATAATGTGAGCACATTTTAAAACGATCAGAAAATACATCATATTTACCACCGTATTCTGATACATTAAATAAAAGGGAATATATAATGAAAAAACATACCTCACCACATATAATTCCTATGAAATATCTAAAACCTCACTCGAGGAATGCTGCCAGGAGATTGTCGAAGACTTCTTGTTTCACAGAACTGTCGTAGCTACAAAACACAACACCTTCTTATCCAATGTTCAAATAGAACTGAACTATTCCTAAGCTTGTAAGGAAAAATCACGGACATGCAATTCTTAGGGTACTTTTAATCCGGAAAAAGCGCAGCTGCCTGTCATAAAACGAGCCCTTTGCCGAACTTTTCCAGAGCACTGCGACGGTCACCAAAACAACTCCAGATGTGGCCAATTTTTGTATTTGAAGAAAATGCTACGCTATATGCCACCATTTTCATAATATCACAATTATATTTCATTACTCTTATGAAATTACACAAAGTGGTGGCTTTTAGTATCGATTTTGTAAGAAAATTTTCAGTATAGTTGAGAGTGAGAGTGAAGAAGCATTCAGTATCGAAATCACAAACATAGTTATCTAAGATATGTACGAAGTATAATAATGCTCAAAATAAAGAAAAAGAACGAATACTTCATTATAAACTCACTTAAAACTTTGACTGCATGATTTAGTAGAAATTTAGCATTATCGCACAAAAGTAAACTAATATATGATATTAATATCGCTTACGTGGTCCCATACTTTAAAGCATAACCCATTTCATTTTTTACAATCATCACCCTGCAAGAAATGGTGACTTTGTAATAAATATTGATGTCTAAGATATGTACAAAGTATAATAATTCTCAAAATATACAAAAAGAACGAATCAGAAACGTATTGGTTCGTTGTTCCTCCCAAAACACAAGAGCGTAGCGGAGGACGGTGCTCCGCCGCGCGGATTTGGCCCTTGCAGCGTTGTCGAAAAGTCGACTTATATATTATTGGGGCAAATTGGGGCAAGATTTTATTTCAGATTCCCATTAACGAAGGTTTGTAGTTTATCGTGGTGTAAATAACTCCGTGTCACACGGTGTCTCAATCAACTTTTTTTCTCGCTTTAGGTAAAAATTTGTTCCAAAATCAGGGTCCGCCATTTTGTCATGTAAAGTACATAAATATTCACCAGAGCTCATTGAAACCAAGTCTTATGAAGGACAAAGAACATATTTATAAAATGGCATCATATTTTACTCGATGATTTTCCTAGTTTGTGTTCACAATTGACTTGAAGTTGAAGAATTTCGTGAAAAATCGAAAACTGGAAATTTTCGCAAAAATTGGTCAACTTTGACCCCCTGTATAATTTTAATGGGGAGGATCCTACTTAAATGACCTCCATAGTTCTATGCATAATTTATTCTAAATCAATCATGCGAAGTTTCGTAGTCCTCACTCAAAAAAAGCGTTTTCGTATTTTTGGCCAGCTTTTTTCGATTCTAGCCCACTGTGCGTCGGGAAGTATCTTTTTCCCGCCCTTGGTTGACGAAATATTCACGAACTTCTCCAACCTATCTACTGGTGTTGTAGTCAGTATACTCATTCGGCCTGATTTTATCTTCTTGGTGTTCTTAATTAGAGATTCGGTGAAAAAGACTATCGATGGTCATTCGATTGTTTCGGCGTTCATTCGATTGATTTCATTCGAATTAATTCACTCGCTTTTGTGGGCCAATGTTTTCGCTCGGGCAGATCATCTTCATCCATGTAAGTTTTTTCGACTTTATTATATTACGCAATATTTATCGATCACACTCTTGGAATAATCGAATAGATCCATTCGATTTTTCACTCGCTTCTCGAGTAAATCACTCGCTTCGAACAGTCGAATACATACATAATAATAGGGTGTATTCACTCGGTTAGGATGGAGTGAAAAATCGAAACGCTTCATTCGAGTTATTCCATGGAAGCAAAAAATTGAATTAATCATTTGTTTTCATTAGGTTGTTCCCAGATCCACTCTTAATATTCCATTACTTTAGATAACCAACTCCCGTCATTCAGCACACGGAGAAAGTTCAGTGCAATTTTAACTCAATTCCTTGCAAGTACTTTGTCCACTTTAAAATTTCTGTTTCCCCGCTTAGCTCCTTAAGGCTTGTGTGTACGTCCTGAAAAAAATGAAGCAAAAATAAAAATTATGTGAATAAAAAATAAAATGAATGAAGATAAAAATGAACGCGATGTTTTATATCATTATTTTACTCCTAATGATTGTGTAATACCGAAACCGCGGTCGAGCACTCGTACATTTTTGGAGTAGAAAAAATTGCGTCCGATTGTGATTTTATGCAACAATGGAGATCCACCAGATCTCTCTCGAGAAGATTCAATTAATGCGAGAAAAGAAACTGTCAAGCATTTCACGATGTGGAATCCCCGCCTTAATTTTAATTAACGACGACCTCGGTATGGTTGCGAAGTTATATACATTTAGGGAGTGGTTGGTCACGTAGGTAAAATTAAAAATATGAATTATGAATCTATAGATGACTTCTCATCCCCCTAAGCTGAATATACTAATAGTATCATTGCGAATTTCAGTATTCTATGAAAATAATTATTTATATCCGGAGTCAGTGAGCTATCGACGGTTGAAAAATTTGTTTGCGATTTTGCGTCTGAATTGAATCTTCAAAATGAACTTTCATCCTGAATTATATGTTTTAACGGCATTTCTTCTTATATTTATCTAAGGATTTTAATTCAATTATTAATTGTATACTACCTCGACCTTACCTCCCGTACGTAAAAGTACGTTTCATACGAAGCAGACTACTGTATCCCTTCTATTTATATTATATTGTTCATTGCATCGTTTATTTGTTGGTCTTGAATATTTTTTAAGTGTTTGCTTTCAACCAGGAATCAAAGCTCAACTGAAACCTAATATGAGATAATAATATTTTACAGCTAACAATTTTTATGATGCTCTCAATATTAAATCAGTCGTGCGATCTTTTGCCATCGGTCAGGGAAGTGAATTGGAATTTCGCCAAATTACGTTGAATTTTTAACTGGCGAATGATATCTATCGTATTTTTGAAGTTTAGCAATACTAGCATTACCAGCTATATAAAGCAGAGTTACCGCCAATTGTTATCGAGGCTGATATTCCGGAGCTGTGAAATGACTGATTAGAGACTGAAGAGAATAGGGGCAAACTATTGATTTCATCGGCTAAATGCCAAAATGGGCGATGAAATCCAATAATAACAATTACAAGAGCGTTGTTTAAAATAAATTAAAGGTATTAAAGCTAAAGGTTGTCGAATTTCTCGAACAAAATTCGGAGTTAGCAAAATGGTGAGTGGAATTGCAAAAGATTTTTACGGTCGCCCAGGGGCCAAATCCGTTATTCTGATTAATAATGAGTAATATCTTTAGTAAGATCACACAAAAAGTAAAAAAAAATATGATGTTAATCCGTAACGAAACCTAGGTCGTGTAATAAAAACTTTTTGTGGACTCTACCATGTGAGTTTTTCTTTGTTGTGATCATGAAGGAGTTCTACTATGTCTCACCGAAATCTGCCATGTTTTATTACAAGATCCCTCAGTTTCATTTCAATAATTTAAAATATGTACATAAATAATATATAAATATATTTCAATAATTTAAATTCATTTTAATTATTTTAAAGATCACACACCCAAATTAAGCGCACAGTTTCCCATGGGATAGCCAGGGATACCCCTTTTCGCTGGGAATCGAACTCGGGACCCCAATGCGTCATAGCCTTCCAATATCCGATTAGAATAAATTCCCATAAATTTCATTAACTTCCCATTTTGCCGAAAATGCTCCAATTGAAATAAATGTGTGTCTGCTTCATATCGGTGGTTCAAGCGGAATATCCGTTTACATTATTGTTTCATATAATAATGCAGTAGTTCAAACTTCACGATTCTCTTCACCGTCAACGGATAAAGTTCAGTTTATCTCTCGATCTTCGTGAAACACGACGTACGAACAAGAAATTCCTTTTCTTCGAAGAAAGTGGAATTTAAAAGGCAGATGGCGCAATGGGCAATAGATTTGTATGTTCCACACAAACAAAATTATCCGTCTTCCGTACTCTTTGCAATTCAGATGTGCGCTGGAGCTGTGGTGAGAATGTAAAGGGGGAATGCAACGGCTGAAGGGGTTTAGGACGAAAGGAAATCGGGGAAGAGAGGAAACGAGACTGTTTGTATACATTAGAAGTTCCCTTAGAACCGGACCACTGGGCAACGTATCCGGCTTTCTAGCATGTAACAGAAGATGTTTTCGCCTATCGTAGATCAGTGAATTCCTCATCGTGATATATTGTCGCTCCTTTTCGTTAAAAGAGACTTTTTAGAGGTTTAAAAGAGCCGACGTTTTTAGGTGGTTTGTATACGCGGTTCTATTTTTAGCGTAGGTTGTTGTTTTACGCTACGGACTGATGTTGGAAGACGCTTTCTACGCTTCCAGACGTGAAGAGATTTGCCTTACCTTAAAATTTTTTGGTTGCTCTATCCGTACTTCAATTCTAATCGATTTACTTATTCATGGTTCTGGTATGGTTTCATTTCAGTATTATCTCATTCGATTTTAATCCTAATCGATTTACTTATTTATGGTTCTGGTATGGTTTCATTTAAGTATTATCTCATTCGATTTCAATCCTAATCGATTTACATATTCATAGTTCTGGTATGGTTTCAGTTCGGTATCATCTTAATCGATTTCGTTCCATGATTTCAGGATTTTCAATGCTTCCTTTGAGGGTTAGATTTACTATTCTACGGGTAATCACCTCCGTATCTGCAATAGTTTTTAGTAAAACTTACGTAGCATTTAATGTTTGTGTGTGTATGTTACGGATGTGTGTATGAGAAACAATCTTGAATTAACATAAATGTGCGCAGATGAATTCACAACCTCTTTTGCTGCACGGAATGTCTTTTAAAGGTTCTTTTCAAAGTTGTTTTATAAAAATTTGGCATTTTATCATCATAAAGGTGTGAATCACGTGCTATATCTCCGAAATGTGGCGATTTTCATTTGATAAATTAATCGTAATTTTAAACCAGATTGCTGAAAATCTCATAGAGACGACCTGAAATCAGGTTATTCTTAAAGTATGTAGAAATATGGATGGCATTTCATTCTCGTATAATCATCATACCATCATAACTGACAAGATAAACCGGAACATCTATATAAGAAAAAGGATCTAATCGTGCAAAATCTGGTGGTAATGCATTTTAAAAACTTGAATGAAACAAAGAATAGATAGGGTACAATACTATAATATACTTCGCATATTGTGTGTACAATGCAATAGTTTTATTCTTTATCCATTCCCTGGTTTATTAAAGTCTTTTTATTGCTTAGTATCGTCTGTGAAGCACCCACTGAAGGAAATGCCTCTATAATTTACATGGAAAATCTTGGATAACCAAATTTCTCCGTTCCCTATTATTTAGATCGCTCATTAACGTGAATTTTACTTGGTTTGAATGTAATTACAACATCCATTGAAAGCATTCTAATTAATATTTCGTTCACAAAATCTTACCCAAAATTTTCCCAAAAGGTTTTTATTACGACAAATTAAACGAATTCTCCTGTTTTTAAGTCAAGTTCTTAAGTCTTAAGTTCTTGTTTACTTGAATTTGATGTTGATGTACGGTAGTATTAACAGATTGTGATGGGGTGTGAAATTTTGGCTGCTGTCACCTTTCTATAAATTAGTAGTGGGCTCTACCGATATTTTATCGTAATCGTTACTTTTCGAGTAGATACTCGTTACTTCTGAGTAGTTACATAGGTACTCGTTACTCTGCGATAATCCACATTGAGTTGATTGTAGGGATCGTTGGATGCGTAGTTACTTAGATGTTTAATCGTTACTCATCCACTGTCAGGATTTCGGTGATCATCGAGTGAGTAGTTAGTATTCGGTAACCTTTGTAAATTTTAGGGTAAGATGATTTTTACATTAGCTCTTAAGTATGGTAGATCACCAGATGTTTGATTGCATTCTTCGAGATTTTTAAAACATAAAGATAAATATTTTTTAAATGTTTATATTTAAATTTTTTAAATTCGTGTACCTAACGGAGTCACTCGCTCAACTTCTCTGCTTCAATATTCTTCCCCGAGACTATCACTTGTCAAACTTTCCCTTTTCTTTCGGCTCCCTTCTTTACTGAACTCCTTGCTTCCTTCTGTAGATCCTTTCATACTACCCAATGGGAAATTCATTCGTATGGGCACTCCATAAAAAGTATGTTCTCCTTGGTGATTTCCCTATAATTTGTTTAGTTTTATTCCTTTTTCGTTATATTTGTCGTTCTATTCAACTTTTTCTATTTATTTCGTTTTGTTTTCAGTTTAAATTGACTATTTTTGTTGTATGTGAAACTGAAATAAATAAATAAACATTTGAATGTATGTACTCATCTCAATATCTTTAATACAGGATTTTGAGATCTTTAGAATATTATACATCGGGTTACTATTTAAATAGTCTAACTGTTGACAGTGAACACAGATCTGTTAACGGGATGTAGCAAATTAAAGATTCACAGGTTTCGGTCTCTGTCTCTCTCAGCCATAGTTTCTTGACGTTTTTGAGTCCCACGAATCCGAGAACCGAAAGAAACAGTTTCATCCCTTGAGTAGTTACTCGCAAACAGTTGATAATCGCCAAGCGATTACTCCAGTAACGAGTATTTATGGGAATGAGTACTCGTTACTTCGGATCCGAGGGAGTAACGAATATCAAAGTAACGAGTAGTTACTATTCGCCCATCACTACTATGAACGACGTGCATAGTCGATTCAAGCCGAAGAAGGAAATAAAAATAAGGATTAAGTCTCCAGAAGAAGTGGGGAGAAAAACGGGTCGGTCAGCCATCGGCGAAAAAGGTTTCGTGACGTAATTTTCAGGAGCAAAGCGCAAAAAGTCAGTCTCCTATTTGGTAGGCGAACAAAAGAAGTCTTTGATTGCGTCTCCGGAGATAAGAAGCGGCCTTAAGAAAGAGCAGAAAAAAGATGGGAGAAAGAGATTGAAGGGAATACGCCGCCAAGAGGGAATTTGTGGGAGTGGCCATCATCAAAGTAGAGGCATCAAATGCCATTACGAGAACGTTACCGAATTTAATCTCATGGCGAATTACTTCGGAGCGAGAGAGAGAGGAGCGTTGTAAGTCCAAACTGGCTGAAACCCATTTCATTCAAGATCAGTTTCTGAAGCACTACCAGTCGTGGCACGTTGAATCGAATTTTATTAATCTTTTCAACGGTGCTCTGTCCGAAAATTTTTCTTGTGCGAAACATTCTCGCGGAAAGCACGGTTGGCTGTGAGGATGGTATTAAATTAAGTTTTAGTATTGTACGAATATAATATTCATTAAATTCATTGATTTGGTCTATTTTATTATTATTGTTATGTATATTTTTATCTTATTCTGAATCGTTTTTAAATTTTAAAAGAATTTTATTTATAGTTATTTTTTTCCGTCGCTATGTATTCGCGGGTTTTTTTCGCCTCCCTTTTTGTGTGTTTTCCTGCATTGTGGGTTCTTTCTCGATAAACCTTCAGTTGTGGAGATTTTTTCCCACAAGCCAGATCTTTCCTTTTTCGTTTTTCTTCCCTCTTCTCTTTTATTAGATTTATTTTATGTATTTGATTCTTTAATTCTTATGTAAGATCATCATACGAGGTTAGGTGGAAGAAAGGCCCACTCGGGCCTAACCTCGCCTAATAAATGGTCAAATAATAGTAATAATTATAATAATTTCCTGACGATTTTTCAAATAACAGCTTTTGTGGGAAATGACTGATTAGTTTTTATACTTATAGTGAACAGTTTATATCGAAGAAGTATTGACTTTGGATGTTGCTCGATCCTGAATTTTCTAGAGGTTTTCTTGAGAAAATTATCCCCAATACGTACTTTGAGTGCAATAAGATCTATGTAACGTATATGGGTCATTAAATTGAAGAAAGATTTGTTTGCTAATTATGATTTGATACCTTTAATGTCTCATCTGGTAATTTCGGTATATTTTTCATTAAAATTGCCTCATTTAATTCCAAAAGAGTGTGGTGACTATCTATTTTTCTTACATTTTCCTGTGTTTCACATTTCATTTGAATTGAATTTCTAAGCTTTCGTGAATAAGTAATGCTTCTTATTACGTTTTAGAATACGTACGTACATCATTAAGAGCTCCCTCTCCTAATTGGGCAGTGCGTTCAACTTCTGTGAAAGTGATTCCGGGATCGATTCCCCGTGGGGACTAAATTTGCGAAAGACCATTCTGTCGAAGTTTCCATAAAGCTTTCGAAGCTAAATAATGCCAGTAAATTCTATTTTTAATTTAATGAACCAATTAAATGAGGAACAAAATTGGAGATTGATTAATATATCATTCTGGCTGAAAATTCAGGCCACGACCTTCTTGGTTTTCTTGAAAAGATGCGTGATGACCCTTACCGTCGGATTCGATTGTATTTACACAGTGTTATTTTTCTAGAAGTCATTTAGCAGAACGTTCTCATAAACGAAAATAGAGTGGTTACATTCGAAAATAATAATATTATAGGCAGAGTGGATTTAAGCTATAAGACGCCCTAAGCGCTTAAATCCTCAAACAAAATCGAATTCTGATTCTCATAATTTATAGTTTGGGCCTCAAATCGATGCCCCTTCTATAAACTATGAGAGTCAGAATTCGATTTTTTTCATAAACTGCAGGCTATAGAAAATTCTAAAGTTATACGAGAAGTGAAAAATTGTGACTTGGCTGGGACTCGAACCCAGGTCTCTCACTTTAGAATCTCTGAAACGAATCGTATTTTGTTTCCTTTTATTGTTTTTAATAAAATACTATGGAAAAAGTACAAATTGTTTTTCTTCATAATGACGTATTTCCACAAGACATCGGTGTTCCCTTATCATCTTTATCATTACTTTCTTAAAAGAAGATTTACTTTAAACTAGCAGTAACTAAAGTAATTAGTAACAGTACGTAGAGGGAAATTTTGCGACGCATTGAGTTTAGCTCTGGCGATTGTTGTGCATGCAGTGCTTACGTCGATGGTCACCCACCCGCGAAGTTAGCACGTCACTTTATCCATCGTAGCTTTAAAGGCAAAGGGAGCATATAAATTCGTAGATGACTCCCCCGTCCTTGAGAGGTGAGATGACACACGAGATGCCACCGTCGAAGATGCTCTCAGCGTTAGAGAGCAGAGGCACTCGGCATCAGTTGACAGATCGTGAGATCTCCAGAGCGTAAACAAGTGTGCAGGGCGGAAATGGGACGGGATAGCGCTGTCGAACCCTTTCCTTGAAGCTCCTCGTCCAAATAGAGTATCCGTCGTCTGGAACCGCGATAGGGAGTTGAACGACCTGTTCTTTCGTCCCCGCACTCGATTCTTTGCTCAACCATTGATTACGCCGTCGAAAAAAAACCTTTGTCCCTGAGTCTCCGCATCCAGAGTGTGGCTGCCGTCATTTGCAATCCATCGCGGGCGGAGAGAGACGACAGTAAAGGGGAACGTCCAATACCGGCGCGCACCGCACTCCGGGAAGGTGCCCACCGCTATAAGAAGGCTCGTGTCTATGCGAATGGGGCGGTGATGATTCTTCTTGACCCATCTGCGTTTTGGAGTTTTTGCGAGTGATTCGGTGTCTATTTCATAGCGAGGATAAATTCGGGCTGCTTGTTTTTCTTGTTTTTTTTTTAATCATCAATGAATTCCGGGGCACACCAACAGGCGTTGACGTTCATCAATCTCAAAATTACTTTAATGAAATCACATGCTGAAATATTTCTTCCTCGACTAATTTTTTGCCGAATGAATATTTTTAAGAAATGTATATACCCAAGAAAACAAACTATCTTATTATTAATTTTAATTTTCACGCATGCAAGGTTGGATTTAGGCTAGAGGCCCTCATTAGGAATTATTAGTTTAAATTCGATTTTTTTATCAATATATAAGAATGCTTATCATAGAAAACCCATTCGCTTCACCACCACAAGATTTTATTTTCTTGTTTATTATATTCTATGACTGCAAATTGGCATCTAGCTTGGTAACAGTCATTATAATGAAAGGAATCTCATTATAGTAAAAAAATATAAAGAAAATCTTGAGCTGTAAATAGTATGATGATATAAGTATGTACATGATTATGCATGATGGATAGAATTAACGTTATATAAGGATGTCAATCATGTATTATATTCTATAAACATGTTATGTTGACTTAATCTATATGAATTTCTTTCCTGGAGCGAAAAATTAGTTCCCGTGACTCTAGAAGTCTTAAAAGTTTGTGATATATGTTCTTAAGTACTGTTTTATTGAGGCTCTCCGCTAGCTATTTTGCTTCTTGCTAGTCTATTTTGTCTTATCATAAATTCACCGCTTAAGTAGGATGAGTCTTAAAAGACCCTGCATCTTACAAGCTAGCAAATACGGCAAGTTAAATAGGTTTTCGTAGGTATGTTTCACATACGTTAAGCTTCAGAAATATGATTTTAGATAGCATATACGCTATTTTACGTCGTTGTCCAGCAGAACAAAGCAGTAACGAAATTTAGGAGTTGAAGAAAGAGTGTTAAGCGGGTAATTATTAGGTTTACGAATATAGCAAGTAGCTGAAGCAAGGTCTCCGTAAGCAGGTGTTCAGGTTGTGCAGGAAGGAAGGGCGGCTTGATTTTCTGTCCAAAATATCAACACAGACTTTAAATTATATGAATGTAAAATACATAATAAAAATGTTTTGTAAGGCCGGATAAATGAAGTGTCTTATGTGGATTATTTAGAAAATATTTTTCGTTTTTTACTCATAATACTCAATACAGAATCTTTTGGTAGCTCGCTGGGTGTATGTGTAATTGTTGTGAATAGTTCTTCATTTCGTTTACTAGAAATTAAAATATTATATTTTTAAAATTCTGTTTAAGTTAAAACTATCCAAAGAGCTCCCGGATGGTTTTAATATAAACAGTTCGATTTTGGTGAGAAAGGTCCCGGATTCGATTCCTGATCGGGACCTATAATTTCGGAATTACCTTAGCTGTTGTTGCACTTTTTATAGCAATGTAGTATAAAGGATCAAATTGTCCCTTTCTGTTAAATCTCTGAAGGACACCAATAATATGAAGGCTGGAATTTATTCTCTATAGTTAATAGGCTAATCTGTTGTAGGGTTTAAATGAATTTATCCTTGATGATATACTTCCATGCGGAGACTGGCGATTTTTAATACACTTGCGGGTTAAAGCGACGCTGAGTAATAAGAATAGTAATGTATATATTTTATGTATTCTAAGTTTTTGGTTTTCTCAAAATCAAACGTATTTCAACATCGTTTACTCATAACAACATTGTTGATAACGCTTAAGAAGGCAAGAAGAATTTAATAAGTCATCAATGAGTCACCCAGATTTATGGCTTACTTAAAATCAAGCAGGAATGGATCTTCCCTTGCAGAGAGGTTTCTATTCTCGGTTTTAAATATTCCTAAAAAAATTTCCTGGACTAAGCAAAAGTCGCTGTTAGTTTCGGTCTAATGCTTTAACTATATTTTTCATGGAATTCGTCATGCCTACCACTATTTCGTTCCATCCTTCTTAAAACATCAGCGTGTCCCTCCTGACTCAGATTTTTTATTCGTGTGCCATGGATCGCATATGTATACGCTTTTTTCCGTCCAAAAACTTCTTCTTCGCGGGAAGTATTGTTATAATTATTTTGGTCGAATAATCGCAAGTCTTACCCCTTTCAAGCGAACGAGGAAAGTTACTCTCTCTATGGTTTTTGCTTTGTTTCTCCGTGCATTTTCACAACCGAGTGAATGGCTAAGAACAAATCTTCAGGTTTCGCATCGCACGGATTGAAAAGTTTATCGCGAACTTTCCGACAATAAACCGGAGAGTAGTATGTGCGACGCAGAAAATATCGATCGGCGAGAAATACGCTCTAAGTTTTTTATTTAAGAAGTCTCGAGGTGCATTAATTTTTATCAGCAGGTATACTTTGGTCGTTTTTCCTCTTTTATGGTAAAGGTAGACGTCAATTTTCGCCCGAGCGAGCATCCGCAACGAGAGTGATTTCATTTTATCTCGGACAGCGTATGGTTTAGGAATTCCCGAAGTCTCTTTTAAGGTACGTTTTCCTAGACGCGTCTTTTAATGAGCGATGATCAACCAGCGATTATCGCTGGCACAAAACGCTGTGGTGTTTTCCTACAAGCTTCTCCTGCGACTACTCCAAAACTTTCTTGCTGTCGTTTAGAGGGATGTTTCTTGCAGTTGATTAAAATTCATTTTTGGGGAGGATGCTGAAAAGTTTCGAGAATTCTTTAGATTGGTCCCTTCACAGTTTTATTCTGAGATTAATTGAAGGAGATATCAAGAGGCAGAATACAATAGAAATCTCTAGAATTGTATGTTGCATGTCATATATATGCTGGATGTTTCCTCCCGTTCTCTGTCAGTTTTTGTCCTCTTCAGGAAGAATAGACTTGAAAAAAGTCCGACAGGACCGGGAATCGAACCCGGGTCTCCCGATTGCCGGTCGGGTGCTCTGTCCATTAAGCTATCTCGCCGGAACATTCTCTCAAGCCATTCGGGAGACTTTGTGGGCAAGTCTATTCTTTATTGGGATTTTTCCTGGGTGCACGCCCTTACGTGCAAAACCACCCATTACCCATTCCTTGTCCTCTTCAGTGGAAAAATGCAGCTTTGCATTCTTATTAGAAGACATTTTCAAAGTATCGACACGTGCGAATTCCACAAAGGATCGCTAGCGATTGCGATTTGACTCCTCTCAGAGGAGACTGCTGAAATCGCTCACCGATCGACGCTAGCGACTCTAGAGATCATCGCGTGTAGGAAAGTGGTAACATACAAATTGGGAAGAGAGGTCCTTCGCGATCATCGCTGGAGTCGCTTCTAAGAAAACGTACCTTTAGTCTCCAAACCTAACGCGTATCTTGCTCGGGTTTTGAATTTATTGAATGCGTAGCGATTGGATGAGGATAATTTAATAGTAATCAAGCTTCGTTGATGTTTGTATCGGTAAGAACTTCATCCCTAAACGGTCGAAATAAAGCCAAAAAGGTTTCATTAATGCCAAAAAGCTACCAAAAATTTGGAATTTTTTCATCTGAATTTTATAGGTTAAGATCAGTGTTGGGATTCGCAAATTTTATTACCCGGTTCTTTATGTACCTATCTCTAAGAAGTATGCAAATACCCTCTGCAATTATGCGCAGATTTGGCGCTTCGGAGCAGCCAAGTGGGCAACGCGTCTGACTTTTATAAAAGCGGTACCGGGTTCGATTCCCGGTGGGGCTTCACGTGCAAAACCTCAGAAGTCGAAGCAATTTTAAAAATTGCTACTATCACTATACACAAATATCCTAATTATTCCAATTTAAAT
Source organism: Pachydiplax longipennis (assembly GCA_036926295.1). Lineage (NCBI taxonomy): Eukaryota > Metazoa > Arthropoda > Insecta > Odonata > Libellulidae > Pachydiplax > Pachydiplax longipennis. The sequence goes on along the minus strand of JAVFKF010000009.1, from coordinate 34,887,309 downwards.
TTTTCACGAAACTCAAATACGAAGGAATAATGAATTGTTTCAATACGAAAAATTTGAATTATTTCGCAATTCAGCCTGCTATAGAAAATCTCTCGCCTCATTTGATACACCAAAAAAACATTACATTATCAGTGTCGCCGTCCTCTCTCCTCTTCTTGTATCTAATACAAAGGTTCTTCGGAAGTCTCTCCTTTCGAATCACTAATTTGTGAGAATGAAATGAAGACAGATGCGAAACAGAGCAATCTATACCACATCGCTCGAGCCGATACCAACTGTGAGATAGAGTGAGATTTTTTCTTTGATTTCTTTCTCAGAACGGAACGCAGCTTAAAAAGTTTCTTTTCCATGTCTCCTTTAGTCACAACACTAAGAAGTAAACATCGAAAAAACAGGAGAGGCGTGTAGGCTATTGAGCGTAGTCTCGGAGAGATCATGATGTCCTCAGGACAGCGACACAAATAATGGGAAAAAATTGGTATATCGAATGAGGCATGCGATAACGCTAAAGCGGGTTGCAGTGCTTCCGGAGACGGAAAAATCAGCGTCTTAAGCGGGTTGCAGAGCTTCTTAAGCTGTATATATACCATTGTTTCGTATGAAAAAGACCGGACCGAGAGGAAACTAAGTATTAAGTGGAATCTCATCGGTTTTAATGTAGTTTGTTACGACATGCAGATAATTTAAATGTTTCGTAATGAAACAATTCGTAATTCTTTGATATTTAAGTTTCGTAAAATATTTAAATTAGAATAATTAAGACGTCCCGCGCGAAAATTTCGCAGACGGACGCTGTTACTATATTTTCCTCCTAAAGACGTGTTAGCAAACATCCAAAACAAACACTAAAACATACCTAAAAATCACACCTTTATATTCTGTATCAGTTTCCGTTTCGATATACTTCGTTTTTACCGATAGATATCGATATTTACACATTCAGCAACAAAAATTAGCAAATTCAAATTTAGCTCGATTTATTGACTAAGTGGTGCATTTTTCATTCGTTGGTCAATATTTAGCAGAAAGTGGGAAAAGTTCTCTTTAAAATGGTAGTGTCATTTATATGTCTTGATGAAGTGTTAATGGAGAAAAATGCTGGTCGCCGAAAACGGATGTTCAGAAATCGAAATGGGAATCGAACCTGGACTACCAAGTGAGGCGAACGATTCGATACAGCGGGTCGTAGAGCGTCTTTATCGGGATTTTTACCATGTATTTCGTACGTGAAGGACGGGGACCTTGATAAATCCGCGTCTTAAACGGGTTTCGCCGTGTATGAATAGGAATCGCGGATGAAAAAAGCGCTTTGAACCGTTTATTTCCTCGCGGCAGCCGTCCCAGCAAGTGTGGTGTCTGCAGCAAGGTGCTGCCTACCCACTTCCCCTTCCCGCACCTCTCCCTCACTCACATTTCTGCTTTCATTTTCACCCTTTTTTATTCCACCTTTTTATGTCTCTCAAACGCTCCTCGATCTCCTTTTCCTTTTGCCTCTCCCCTTTCCTTCATTTCCTATCTGGAAGATATGTTCGGCTATTAATGATAGGTGTCGCTACATGAGACAACGTTGATCCCAGGTCTCTTGTAATCATAGTTCCCTCTAATTTCCAGCTTTAGGAGGGAGAAAATTACTGCACGGCGTGGAGCCGTGATGTTTTTCGTTCCAGTTTTCACTCCGGTTCAACGAGAAACCGACTTTCGGTTCACTACCGGTTTAGCTCCTTTACCGAACGCCTAACCGGTTCAAACCGGTTTTATTTTAGATATGGACGTTGTGGTTTAATATCCACCTTAAATTTTGTTTTATCATTTCTAGCTTTTATTATTTACATTACACTAAATTTTATCAAAGAACTTGCAATTTATTAATGTTTTGCACACACATCTCGAATTAGCGAAATATTCATTGTAGGGAATCAAAGGTCGGACCGGAATAAATAAAGGTTCTCGGTTCAGTTTCAAGAATTTTTATTTTTTCGGTTTTCACTTCGGAAAAAGAACGATTATTTTTGTTTCTGTGATCGGCTCGGTTCCTGCTTTCATAATTCAGCCTTTTCACGTTCTTTACTTTACCATTTTTTCCTCCGTTAGATTACTCTTTCTTTTCAAATGCGTTACTTTTTCACATTTCCGATTCTTTTACGTCGCCCTTTCACGATACGAGGATCTACTGATTGTGAGCTCCCTTTTTCTCGCACGAAGAGATAATTGTGTTGGAGAGGAAAATTTGACCATTCAACTCCGCTTGCGCGAAGATTTCACATTCCGCTTTTGGGGAAACAATTTCCAGCCGCGCTATTCATCTGATAGCATCGATCAAAGACCACGTCGGCATCATTAAATGTGTGGAGGACTTGTTTTCACACATCGCCGTTCTCGGAATGGAAAATAAATCCGAGATGGAATTCCTCTCCGAGATGAAAACGTGGGTACTAATCAAAATAACGTGAGGATTTGATTAAATGGTTCTCCTCAATTTAACTTTTTTATATTACATTGTAACGACTGAGATTGGATACCGAAAGAGAAATTAGATAATTGTATCTTTGCGCATTCGATAACAATTTATTAATTTAAGTTTCGTGTGTGTGTTCTGGTGTTAAAAATCCTGCTCATATTTGAGGAAATTATCTGAGTGATTTTTAAGCTCGTGACTCGGAAATATCTGCAATGCGTCAGCCGACATTATAATAAGCGGTCTCTCTGCGCTTTAGAAATAAATGTTAGGATTGAATTTTGTTTTTCGACCTCAAAAATAAATATTATTGATATTTCCGCACTCCCGCTTATGGCGGAGAAACGGCATTTCGTATTTGTCTGGTGAAGGAGTGAAAGATCGAAGTATTGAGTCCTATCACAATGAAGTGATTGAACTGTAATGTTTAATATTGAACAACAGCTTACCCAGGGTCTAGTAGGAAATTGAAGACAATTGAAGCATGACCTTAGCGTTTGATGTATCAATCGATGGAAAGTCTATCCTCTGGAATGGAATCTGCGTTAAAAGTGCTTATGGACTGCCGTCGTATATTTTATCCCTAAACGTAAGAATTGGCTCGCAAGGCCTTCCTTATTGATATCAGAATGCAATAGTAGAATAGTATAAATAATAGAATCATGTTACAGATAAGTTTATGTGTTATTCGTACATAACCCCTCTACTGTAAGGCGCTATATCTGGTAGCGGGGTTTAGAATACGATCGATTCTGTTAATTTAAAATTGGTGAAAAACCAATCTTATATTTTAGGGGATTAAAATGCTCTGTACTTATTTAATTAAAGAGAACTGCATTACATAACCCTTTTCATAAAATCGATCATTAAAGATATGGTAGGCAATGAAAGATTTTTCATGGTTCCTCCTGTGCCTACATTGTGGTCCCTTGCCACAGGTTGTCCCCACCGTACCTGGCAATACCCTACTCTTCATGAATTTCGTCTTTGCAATTCATCAAAGCTTTCTTAACTAATAATAACTGCGAAAAACAAACCGATACATACTGAAGAAAAATTGAAATGTTCGGTCTGTGTTTTGCTTTCGTAAAACTTTCGATAGCAACAATAGGTCGCTAATTTTGTGTAATCGGTTTCAGAATACAGTTGTATGTGCGAACCTCATTTCGTTGCAGTCATTTTTATATGTAGCTTTCGTTTGTGATTAGCGATTCAAGTCCTAGTTTTTATCTGACCATTTTCTTTTCTTTCGCTCTTCTTCCTGATGTTCTCATTCACTCCTTTCGCAGTACTTCCTTCCCCCCTCTCTCAGCCCCCATCGCAGTCTTTCCCACCCAGACGCACATGTTACACACATGAGCATCGCCCTCTTTAACTCTTCAAGGAGAAACATCTCTGCTTCTCTTTACACTTGTATCCATCTGAAATCTTTGCGCGTCCTTTCCTTGCCAATCTGGCGCTCTTTCTGTGTTTTTGTAACGAAGGGATTCCGTTTATAGTTGTGTCGTTCCAAGTCGCACGGATTCCTTCTATCCGTACTTTTTCGAATGCGTACGTTTTCTGTTTTTAGGACTTTTTTACGTTCGTGTGAAGCCATTGATATTCACAGAAAAAACGTTTAAACGCACTCTTTTCGGCAGATTCCGCTTATAATACGATTTTACTTATACCCCACTTATTATAACTTACATTTATTACATAGCTTGTAACTTACACTTATGCTTATCACTTATAACTTAACATAACGCACACGTCCGCATATATAGCAATTTTACTCTACCGCACTTATTATAACTCACACTTATAACTTAAATTATAAGTTAACTTTTGATTTAATTTATAACTTAACTTATAACTTAACTTATACTTATATAAATTATACTTATAACTTTTACTTATAATTTACACTTATAACTTATACTTATAACTTATACTTATAACTTAACTTATATTATAACTTATAACGCACACTTCCGCTTGAAACATTTCTCCATCCCCATAAGTACTGCAAACCGCTATAGCAAATCCTCCGCCTCATTCTATATACCGCAAATTATTTACATTGTTCTTTCCTTATTGTCTCCCCAGTAAAAATTGCTTCATCGAAGAATGAAAAATGGCCAGTATTAAGTAACAAAGAATTTGTACGAAAATCAGACTATCCTTAAAAAAATATGACGGGATGACAATAGTATTACACAACAATAATTCATAGACATAGTGTGTTCATTGCAAATGGAGCAATAAGTACTTAGTTGGGCTGTTAGATGCTCAGACACTAAGGAAATCACTTACAATAAGTTTTATCTTAATTTACAGAACAGCGCAATTTGCAAAATTAGGAATGAAGAAAATGACGGAGAAAGTGAAATTGTGCCTTGCAAGATAATGAAAACTAACATGGGAAAGTTTGTATATGGTGTGGGAAAAGTTGTGAGAAAGTCAGTGAGAATCTGAAGTTTAGAGTGCAGGGATGTGTTTTCAGATAAGTCAAACTGTTGGCTGATAAATTAACCGTAAAAACCTGGGAAATTCAAATTCACACCAGAACGTCATTAAAATCTACGTCTTGCGGAAGTCGTACTAATGTCGGATCATCCGTTAACTCAGTGAAAATTGTGAAAAAAGAATTTATCCTCAAGTTATCGCGTTTTTCACAGTTTTTTGTTCGCGCAATTTTTCGAAGAACGTTCAAACGTCGATTACTGTGGCACATCCCCGTTTCTGAAGCTATTTTTCGGAATTTCTTCCTCAATCCTGCAGCAACGTTAAAAATTCGATTTTGGAGTATTTCTGTCTATGAAGCATTATTTGTGGAATTTCTTCGACATTTTTACTCGGGGACGAAATCAACCTATCAGAGACCATAAGCGGATCGATGCCCCCGCTTGAAATCAGGAGAGTAAAAATTTGGAATCTTTTCGATAATACATAATAAATACGTGCCATAGAAAACTCAGGGGATCATTGCGGCAAGAATAAACAAAATATTGAGTTGTACGTAGCTTTTCTATAAATTGCAATTAATTAACATCTCTTTCAATACCTTCCTCAAATTCAATGCAGTTTTCTCTTGTAAAGCATCGCATACACAATTAGGAACATTATTGTTGGTATCTTTGAGTTGTAAATACGTTAATTTACTAGCGCAATGATTTGTGTAACACCTTTCAAAATGTTCTAAAAGATCGACCAAAATCAATACCGTTATTCGAAATTACTCATACTTCAGGCGCATACATATTATCACATCCATGAAGGAAGAGCAAGACGAAAGCAATACATTAGAGATACATTTTTCTTTATGCGTGTAACGAAAGACTACGTGAAAGGAGGAATTAGAGAAAATGCTGAGCAATTCACATCGAAAAATGAAAGTGGACGGAGCTTACATTTTATAGTGACATAAATTAAGAATTATGTACTATAAAAATATTATGGGTTCGAGTCTCAGTAAAGTCACAATTTTTCATTTCTTTAATAACTTTACATAGACTTATAGACTATAAAGAATTCTTCCCGGAAGCGATAAACAGAAATCCGTGAACACGTTACTCAAATTGAGATTTGAGTTTAATGAGCACTGTCTTATTGAAGCCCACATATAGTTGAGACCATCAGCAAGAAGCTAGTGCGTCTAATGATAAATCCGCCGCTGTTTATATGACAATGAATCCGAAATATAATGAACACTCCCGACATGGGTGAATACCAGGCAGGGTATTTTATAGTTCCTCCCCACAATTTGAATGACTACCACCTGGCCTGGTGACTACTTGTAATCTAAAGTAAAATAAATAATTAAAAATGTAAAAATTGTGACTTTGAGGCACGTTTCCGCGTACCAAGCATTATTCTCGCGATTTTCAACGATAAAATGTCGATTCCGCGGCACATCCCCGCGTACGGAGCGCTTTTTTCGCATTCCTTCGACGCATGCAAAAAACGAGACCGAGCGAAGTTTCTTTGTCACCCCGGAACGAGATCCGTTAGAATAATCGCATGCGGAGTTCAGGAAAGCGTATCGCTCTGCTTTGGGAATAAAGCGATCCGTGTACGAGCGAACCTTCTTCGTCATTTGCTAGCGACACGCAAATCGGAAGGAAAAAATCAAATCCTCCTCTGGAAATTGCGTCTCCCTTTGTCGGAGGTAGAAACGGAATCGATGCGGAACGATCCTTTCTTTGGTTTTTCGCTCGTCGCGGAAGTTTTCGGTCTTTGGAAAAAGAAAGGGAGATCGATGTGAAAAGAGACGACGTGAGGCGGTTTCTTTTTTTCTCTCTCATACCGCGTGCGTGTGTCGTTTGATTTGGTCGCTCCTCAGGGTTTTCGACGGCGACTGCGGTAGATTCGTCGACGTTTAACTCAGGTAGGTGCCGAGGTTTTCTTTTGGGGTAGAAATCTGGGGTTCTACGTGGTAAAGTTGTTGGTTAGAAAGGAAGCATATTTGTAGGGTAGGGTAGTTTTTTGGGATTTTTTTTTTTTTCATTTTTACCTTTTGGGATGTATTTTTGTTGTCGAATTTCTGAGCGGTATGAAACCATAACTGTTTCTGAAAAATAAGAATACTATGAGCCGAATTGTGAAGGAGGCGATTTTAGACACATTTTCTCAAGTATTTAGATGTCAAATATTTTTTAACTAGGTAAATATTTCTCGACTTTTCTTTGCGTTTTAAATTACATTCTTATTTCCTAAAACTTTCTAGCTAAATTTTAAAATTTCCTAACTAGTATTTCGTCAAGACTTTGGGGTGATACTTATCGTGAAGTTTTAATTCAGTGTTTGGCCTAACAGTAAGTGTTAAATGGGGATGTACCGTGAATCAGTGCTACAAATCGTGAGTGTTCCTACTCTTAATTCGTCCAAGATGGGATTTTGATAGCTCAGATTGGTAATGAAATTCCAGTATTAAGAGTTTTCTTAATTAGAAAAAATGTAATACCTGTCGACGGATTAATAATGCCGTCTTAATTAAAAGCTTTTTTTATTCCAAGACGTATTTAATATTCAGCACTTATCGTCTTTTCTTGTACATCTAGGAATGTATATGTTTTAATTCTGAACATAGGAAAGAATTCCGACTTTTTCAATTATTTTCTTTGCGTTATAAATTACATTCTTATTTCCTAAAGCTCAGCATTTCGTTTAAACTATAGGGTTATAATTACCGTAAAGTTTTAATTCGGTGTTTGGCTCAACAAAATGTGTTAAGTGTGGATGTTTCGTGAATCAGTGCCACAATCCGCTGAGTATTTCTACTCTTAATTCGTCCTAGATGGGATTTTAATTACCCAGATTGGTAATTAAATTCCCTTATAATACCCTTTCTGCTAGAAAAAATTTTAATCTTTCATGGAAGATTAATAAAAGCCACAACAATTAAAAGTTAATTTTTCTTTTCATTCAAAGACGTATTTTTAATATTCAACACTTATTGTTTTTTCTTGCATATCTAGGAGTGAACATGATTTCATTCTGAACATAGGAAAGTGATTCCGCAACAATTTCACTAAACTCTCGCTAACTTTCTCATTCATCATGGAGAAAAATATTAGTATTACACACGTATTTATTCGTTTATCATTCATTCATCACGTAATATTGTGGTGGTTTTATTTCACGGTGAATCTTATAACAAGCCTCCAAGAAGTAAAGAGTGAGGTGGTCTATTATATCTCATGAATTCATTTGTTATTTATAATATACATAATAATATATGTTAATATATATAATTAACCAACGGAACTATATCTCATTCCGAAGTACGATGACCGCTAGGGATATTGTTTTAGTTTGCCTATCGGCACAAAGTTTACCCGCAAATGAAGCATATGTTGATATAAAGAGAGAGAGAGACTAGTACAGAAATGGACTAGAGAGGGGAAATAGCTCGAATTTCAAATCTCAACTAATTGAGGATTAAAATAGAGAGCCCGAGATTTCTATGCGGAATAATGATTGGGCGGAGAAATACATGAGTACTCCGAGGCGCCGAAATTCGGGGGTGACTAAGCGAGGCCAGCAATTAATCCAATTAGGTAATGGAGGACTTGGTCGCAGTTAATTAACGAGAGGACCCATTCATCCTGCCCTGTCTATGGTCGAGTGCTCTTTTAATCAGCGTGTATTAATCGAAGCGGAGAACGTCGACGCCAAGTCCGGCGGAAAAAATCAAGGAAAAAAAGTCGGTAAGTGTATCCGGCGATTCCATTGGCGGTGCTCCTTGGCGCAGATTAACTTGGACTCGGTTTAATTCGGGAGGAAATTTACAAGAAGTCGAGCAACATGTGACGCCCATGCCTCACTGGGCGTCATCTCGCGATCGAATTGCGTTGAAATATGGTTTGTCGCTTAATGTTTCAAAATGGATTCTTTGGTTGTCTCAACGTCCTTTTATATATATAAAGTGTTCTACCTTTCGGTAGGTTCATGTGCTCCCACATTCTCTATTTTAATTCCCTCTCCTTCAATTCCCGGTAACTTATCCCGTCCCTTAATTCGTCTAACAACTTCTGTCTTTGTCTTCCCCTCTGTCTTTTCCCCAGCATTCTTCCCTCTATCACTTTCTTCAACAATCCCTCCCCAATCAATATTTGACCATTTCTTTTGTCTATTTTTAATTACTTCAACCATTACTCTTTTCTCCCAAACCATCTCTAGAACCTCCTCGTTCGTTTTTCTATCGACGCAACTAACTTTCTCCATTCTACGCCATACCCACATCTCAAAAGCCTCCAATCTTTTGACATCCTCTTTTCTTAACGTCCACGTTTCACACCCGTACAACATTACACTCCACACCAAGGATTTCACCAATCTCTTCCTGATTCCTTTATCAAGTCCCTTTGTCATCTTTAAAGGGTCTGAAAAGTTTCCGACATTTCGCCATTTCCTGACATGTTTTCTGAAAATTTTCTGAAGATTTCTGAAAAATCTGGGTTCGGAAACTTTTCAGACCACCCTTAAAAGGACGTTGAGACAACCAAAAACCCATGTACTTTTGGTGAATCGGTTTCGCATCCAATGAGTTCGAAAAGTAGGATTTATAAGATTCTTATCCCTCTAACTAATTTAAATTCGTCTTTCTGTTGCTTGTTAGAAATTTTTCATTCCGAGAAGCGTTACTGTTCTAGTACTTTTTCTCCGTCATGAAAGCAACCTTCAAGTTGTTATCAAAATTTTAAATTCCTGAGTATTAACTTTTTACCTACCAATCACCTAGGTTATAACTTAGCTAATTACAACTGCCATTAATAAATTTACAATTATAATTCTGAAATCCGCAAAATATTCGTAAATTTTGTCTATATTCTAGTAATTTAGAATCCAGAACGATGTTACATCACCGAAATACGAATCTTAATTCGATTTATCTTCTTTTTTGCTAGTTCTCTCCGTTTCGTAAAACCATTATTTCCCATTTCAGTCTGCAAAAGAAAAATGTTTGCAATCGATCGCAAATGTGAATTCATTATGAGAGAATTTTCGAGTCGTCCAGAGTCGAACCCGAGAGTTTAATATCCTTAAATTTCTTCAGTGCATTTCTTTTTCACGAAGAGATTCTGACATCGGATATATATTTGAACAACCGTGATTATTGTATTGGATAGGTATTTTACTGCAGGAAAAAGAAATATTTAATTTGTAGGAAAAAATCCCCACAACTTAAGGTTGATAGAGAATAAGACAGCAATAAGTATGACAGCAAATGGAAAACAATACTCGTTAGAATGCTGAATTACTGTGAGATATTTATGTGATCCGATGCCAACCATGGAACATAAAAGGAAAGGTTGGATATATTCGCAAAGATTGAGCTGCTGTAGCAATCTCAGTCCTCCTAACAGGACATGGAACGCGAGATGACTCTAAAAGAGTTGCACTTTCTCAATACCAATTTGTTTCTATTCGTCTTTCCTAATAGAATTCCTGAGAGAGATTCCAATAGATGGGATATGATTTGTATATGATAGCTAACAGGAGTTTCAGCTCTCGCACAATAGTGCTGAAAACTAATCGAAACCATTTAAATAGGGAAAGTTGTTTTGAAAACTGTTGAAGATCAACCCTTGTATGAGTAATTTTTTTATGAAGGGCATTAATTTCCTAATGAGACAAATCTTTTCTCTTTTATCCTTATTTCAAAATTTCCTTATACGATCAATATGTATGGAGTATGGAGATAGATTCGGGTAAGTAGAAGGAAAAATCTTTGCATTACTATGAAATGACGACAAAAGTGAGTTTTGAATCTGAGCTTATTTATTTTCCCGTAAGAATGCACGAGGAATTAATGTCCATAGAGTAGGAATATTAAGAAAACGATAGTCTTTTTGAAAAGGAAGAAATTTTTTGTGATTAGCAACATTAACAATTTATTAAGTTCCCATCAAACCCTGTAGCGAATAATATCTTACTGATATTTCAACTAAAATAAATATAATAGTTTATAGTGTATAGGCTTACAATTCATGCATTCTGCCTTAGAAGGACTAGATGTAATCGATTATAAATGTACATTTTTAAAAGAGTTAAAATAGGCTCCGACCTTTTGGGCGGGGGAGTTTGATAGTGTAGTAGTAATACTTTTGTTCTTGAAACAAGTTGCCAAGAATTTTATTTATTTATACTACACCACAATATATACTGAAAATACGACCCGGGTTTCGATGCGTCGCATCATCATCAGGTCAGTATGTTTTAGTATATATATTGGTGTAGTATAAATTAATTAATTTTTTGGCAACTTGCTTCTTGCTGTGGAATTCCACCAAGTAAAGGCCCCCACCATCGAATTTATTACTTTTGTTCTTGTTGTCAACCAGAGTGCGAATCGAGCTGTTGTTGAGGGGGGAATATTTAGCCAATCTGCTTCACATCAAAATTTCTTCAGTTACGATATTGAAAGGTCGCGCGAAAGACTGCAATTTAAGGTTATTCACCCCCTTCACTACAATTTTTTTATCATAAAAGAAATTACAATTTTAAAATTTTTTATACCTTTCTATACAACTAATTTGATGATCCATGGTAAAATATTTTAAATATCGATTGACTACAATTTTCAAAATTCTTTGGTATGTACTGTGCGGTATTTTCAAAAATGCTGAATAACTTTTTTTGTTTTTCAACCCATTTTGAAAACTTTTGTGTAGTTACTCTTCAAGTGAAGTAATGAAACTTTTGTTTCATAGAAATACCACCAGACTGGATGCACACTGTACAAGTAACCAGTAGTTGCTAGAAGCAAGAGAGGTGGAAACAATTTTCCGTAGCAGGAAAAAATATCGCTATTATCAGCTAGGGAAATAGTTATACGAGCCGGGGAATTCCTCCCCTTTGATTCGCCCACTGTTGTCAACTGTATAGCCGCTTGGGGACCTTAGGGATCCAACTACACATATGCGTCGCTTAACCATCTCGCCGACGTCTTGCCCACCAATAAAGGAACTCTCTTTCATCTCAAAGGCGAATGACCCAACTTGCGATACGTTCCAATTTTCTTGATTGGATCTTTCATTGGATCGGGATCGTTAATTGTGCCACTTCTCCGATGGGTAGAGAAAACAAAGGTTAATCGTTTTTCGCGCCGGGATCGATTGTCCTCTGCGTGCCCTTTGGGAAGTGGTATTTCATAAAGGCACCCAATCTTCTTCTCATAGACGGGCGGAACACGGCCTTTTGAGATGGACTCGATCGATCCTCCGCGTTGGCGTCGGATGCCACTCACTTCCCATTAACACTCCGTCCGATGCGTTATGCTATTCGCTCAAGCGGACGATGTCCTCTTGCGGCGCCTTAATAAAAATCATCCGACGCGTACGATGCCATCGCCGGCGACTGGGCGTGGCGTTCGGGGAAATCTCCTTTTTTTAGTAATTAAACGAAGGCATTTTTGCATCTAATGCATGCTTTCGAAATGAGATTCGTGGCGTTGAGCGGGGAAGGGAGGTATGTGGTTGATGTAGTTAGATGTTCGCGGGAAATAACCCAACAGTTTACAATTTTTGAGATCATATAATGCTGTGATACTAAAAACAAATATTGAATTTTTTAGACAATCGTATATATGGTGTGTATACAATAAATATTTATATTATAAAAATAAATATTTATTGTATACGATTGTCTAAAAAATTCAGTATTTGGTTTCAGGATCACAAAATTATATGATCTCAAAAATTGCAAACAGTTGGGTTATATTTATATTATAAAAATAAATATTTATTAAATATTTATATTTATATTATACGTGGTTTAGTATACATTAAATATTTCATTCTAACTTTTCGTTATGGTTTACCACCAAGTTAAGGTCGAGACCATCTCCGCAAATCGTGTATATACTAAAGTTCTAAAAAAAATTGCCTCTATGCATCACTTCTGTTAAAAGTAAAATTAAATTTGCCTTAAAATTAAAAGATTGGATGCTGGAACATGAAGATGTTGAATTTTGGTTAAGAAGGATGGTATAAATGTTTTCATTTAATGTTTTTCTTTAAATCATTTTTTTATATTTTTGCATATGTGTTAAGACACATCGTCGTAGTTTAATTAAGTTTGAGTTCTTCAAATACTGTTTCTTTTAGGAGTTTGATAAAATTGAAGAATCGGTAACCCTAAAATAAGTGATTTTCACTTATAGGGTACCTACGAGTATATTCGTATATTCTTTCCTTTGATCAACTATAGTATGTTTTTTTTCACTGAAAAGGATAAAAAAATATTATTATTATTATTATTATCATTATTATTATTATTATCATCATCATCATCATCATTATTATTATTATTATTATTATTGAAAAATGTTGATAGGACTGCAACTGTTTTACAACTTGTTTTACAGATTTTTAAATTGGAGTCATGCAAGGAGCATTAGAAAGATTAAAGAAATTACTAAATGCGATTTTACTTGTACAGTTATTAAAAGTTTGAATTTACTCCTTTCTACCAGATAATTGTTCCTTTCCCTGCAAAGATTTCTTTGTTGAAAAAATGCGAAGTAATTGTACAGCTTATCAATTTTTTAGCAAAATTATTATGTTTATGTTCTAACTTATCTTTCAGTTTTATTATTTTTTGAGAATTATCAATAATGAATATTCGTATCATCTAAATGGCGGTGAGGAATTGCAAAATAAATATACTACCTGCAACGCTTAATAATTTGGAAGTATATTTATATTCTGCTATCTTGGTTGCTGCATTTTATATTACCCAATGGCATATAATGTATACCATATACTACTGAAGACATTGAATTCAATTAAATAACTCATTTGTTTTTCCGAATACCTAATTAATTCTTCCCTTCAGTGATTAAGTATCACCCTTGTTTTTTGGCAGAAATTCTCCCTTAATTTCTGTTAGACTCAATGTTTATTAATGAATTTTATTCAGTGTTAGCAAAACTTCCATATCAGCATCGAGTTCCTGGAAAGTTGCACGTAATTATATCGCTGTAATGCTTTAAATGAAAAATTAGAGATTCACCTCGTTTGATAATCTTGTTTTGTCATCGGATAATGACTCTCATCCGCACCACCAGTTTCTTGCTGCTGTGTTTTAAAATTAGGCAGTTCAGAGAGCTGTAAGGAAGTTCCCTGTAACACGGTGTGATTTATGCCGTTCCTCCTTCATCTTGAGCAGGGCACGTGCTGGAAAAGAAACACATGTACGCCTCCACCGCGTCAAAGAAGTCAAAAATCCCATTCCGAGTCGTCGTAAGTTACGCGCAAGCCACTTGCATCTTAACCACTCAAATTGAAGTTGTTGTTTGAACCGTCATCAATCATTGTCGTGTCCTCTCGGACCATTATACATTGCTGAATTTATGTAGGGAACGTAAGCGTAGTAAATCCGCTGGGAATTCAAAATGTTTGTGCGATGTCCAGCCGGATGCGTTTTGTTTGTATAGTACACGCATTAGTCCATACCAGGATTGTAAAACCCAGGGGTGAGAACCTTTTTTTCGCCAGAAGGCCACATTTACCACTGCATAAGATAGGCTTCATCGTGCCACTCTTGAGTAGCGTTCAAATATTTTGACTTTGAAATTGCATAAAAGAACGTGACTAAATTGGCTGTATTATCAGGAAGAGAATATTTTTCATACCTTTTTTTAGCTTGGCTGCATTGACTGGAAAACAAGATTATTTTAAAACGGGCATTTGTACGGAAAGTGACTAAAAGGCCACGGTGAACGTCCAGAAAGGCCATATTTTGCCTGAAGGCAACAGGTTTCCCACCTTTAGTCTAACCTTTTCGAGTGCCACTTAGGAAATTTCCCTAAAACTTGAGCTCTTGAAGTATATCACCATTTTCTCTTATAAGTATTTTGTATTTTCGCTTAACTATTTTTGTTCCTGTTGTTTGTTCCGAAAAGCTCATGAATACAAGCTGATACATAACCATATCATTAATTCATTTACTGAGTAACTAACCTTTTAATTCACAAATGGATTTTTAAATAAAAGAGGAATAATTTTAATGTGAGGTCTTTCATATGTTATACTTTTTTCCTAAGGGTTTAAGCGTTAAGGTAAGCTTTCTGAGATCTAAATTCATACTGGAAACATAGAGAAGATTGGCGGGCCGGTTTAAAACCTTCAGCTATGTCGGAAAATCCTGGTCTATGCAGTTGTTTATTATTTATTTTTTGCTTTTGAATGATCTCGATTATCTGAAAATACAGGTAACAATTACAGTATAAACATTACCACATTTTTCGATCTCTAGATCATTTTAATAATAATTATGAACGTCTGTATTTCTGGGCGTGATTTAGACTTTAAAGTCTCTTATTAAATCCAACTCTTTTTCTTAATAATAATAATAATAATTTTATTGCGTCACAAGAAATGCATTCATTTCAAACAAAAATAATTTTATTCTGAATTGGTGACAATGTCAAATAATTGATAATGACCCTAACAAAAGATAATCATAGGATACATAAACCATTTTAAAATTTTTACAAAACTAAAATTATGTTCACATACATTTTACTACTGTTTACCTTCATTCATATAGTTTCAAAAAGAGTAAATAGATATAAATTTTACAATTTCAAATTATAACCTTCAAAATATTTAAAGGTCTTTATTAATGAAAAAGAAGGAAAAGGAAAGCATAAGCATAAATTTTTAGGAAAAGAAAAGTACAAAAAAGAGAATATTATTTTGGGTTAACAAAAATCTAATGGTTATTAACATTGGTTAACTAAAAACCTTGTAATTTTAATGGTGGCCTAGATTTGTATCGTAGAACTGACAAGCTATAGATCCGTCCGAGATTCAGTAGGTGGCTCCCCTAGTTCAGCACCGCATCATCTGTCCGGATTTCCTTCGTAAGGCAAATAATCAACCGATCTTCACGTTATTAATCCCGCGAAGGTCGGGACGATTTCAAGTTGCTGCAGACGTGACTCATTTTTCAATCCCAAGCCAGCTTTACGTAACTGCTCTCGAGGGGAAAAAACTTTCGCTTCCGCGTTACTAAACGGAGCAAATGGATAGCGTTTATCGTTTGGAGTCTCGGTCCTTTTGCTCCTATCGTTTTCCGTCGTAATTCATTTCCAGTGGAGGCAGCCTAATAGGGTACGAGAGATGGTGGGGGCAAGTCTTTACTCTTTCCTCTACTGCATCACATTTCCTTCGCCCGCCGTCTTCTCTTTCCACATTCACCCACGCCGAAGCTCCCCCGTCTTTACCATTACTTCTTCCATGCCACTCTATTCTAGATCACCCTCCTACCATGCTTTGCCCTAACCCTTTTCCCCATCTTGACTTCCTTGTCTCCCCCTTGTGTTTTCGTTTAACTCTCTCTTCTTAGAAGCATTCTTCTCGTATTTCTGTGTACATCGTCTATTTTTTAGGGTTGGATGTTGCGTTGGATTTCCGAATATCCTGCGTGATTAAACGTAAATGTCGGCCATGGTGGCGGAACGGTTAGCATGCCCTCCAACTCTAAGGTCCCGGGTTCAAGTCCCGGCTAGCTTGGATTTTTTCTCGTTAGGGTATGATTGTGTGCGTTGCCTGTTGTTGAAGTTATTTCCCGCCACTGTGATTGTCCAACAATGGGTGTTAGTGTGGCATTTGGAAAAATAAAATTAATTAATTGAAAAATAAATAAAATCCTCAACCCTTCCTTTGAACTGTTTTCCCCGTTGATGTACTCCTTTCTTCGTTTAATTAACTCCGGTATTTATCTTCGTTTGTTTTTTTAGTTAGTTAGGTTTTCTTGTTAATATTTATGTTTTCTTTCCATTTCTGTTACGGTTTTATATAATTGGTTTTTTGGCTATTTAAAAAAATCTTATTCGATAAATAAATGAATTCTTAAGCGAGCGTTGCTACCTCTTGAGCGTGCTGAGCTCGGCGACGCTATTGACACGGGTTTGACCGAGATAAAAATTTAGTTTTTAAAGTGTGAAGGTGCGCAACCAAGACATTTTATGAGGTGACCATCTGCCCAATCTTTTGCATAAAAGTGTAACGAAAATGTTACCTTAAGAAGTATATTTTCACTTTTAAATCACAGATAAAAGAGCCTTCTTTCATCTTCGGTCTAGTCACAGCCACGAAAATTATGTAACATGTTGTTCCTATTTTTCCAATTGCTGTCACCATGTGAATTGCCAATTAAAGATTAATTTGGGTCTTGTGTAGAGTTAAGGGGGGACCAAGGCCCCTTCACCCCTTGAGATTTAATAAGTTTGATACTTTAAATGGGGTACGTCTGCACACCCTGGGAGGGATCTGTAGGCTATAATACGGAAGGGATAGATCTGTAGAAATTGCACCGAATATTTTTCCAGGGTTCCCACGTAATTTTGCCACTGGCTTTTGTCTATTCGAAGACGGAAGAAATGCTGTAAAATTTGACTAACGTTTTTAGAGTAAAATTATTGATAAAACTTCAAAAATCCTCACCATTGCCATTTTAGTTGTGTCGTTGATTACCCTATATTCCTCTGCGCTTATTCATACTGTAATTCTACTTCTTTTTATATTTTCATCGTAATTATGTTCGCCATTTCATGGGGATACGCTTTCATTATAAAATGGATTTTTTCGAAATTTCGGTATATTCTAATTTATTAACATAAATGTCCAAATCAGCATTCATCATTTTAGTTGTTTCTTTAATCGCTCCTTTCTTAGTTATATGTCTCCTATATCAGTCTATCGTCTATATGTTTAAGATATTTTCATCCCTCCAAACCTATCGACCCATATCGCCGTCAACTCCCTCTTCTTTCTCTTCAATCTTATCTTCATCTCATATTCTAACTCTTTGATATCCATGTCCCCTTAGCAGCGCTTCCATTTATCCATGCACGCTTTGAATGCGCGATTTTTAAAATGAGTATAATTTTCATTAACATATAAGTAAAGAAAAACTTATACACTTCCACAAATTTGAAATCTCAATTGCACGACCGGTTTCGACTTGTTCGGGCATCCTCGGGTGCTTATAGTAATAATTATAATAATGTTTTTATTAGGCTAATTTTAGTCTAAATATAACGCCCTTACAATTTATCTTTCGAAAGATAAGCACAAACAACCATTCCTTTACCGGAAAAATCCGGAAAACGGGGATTCGAACCCGAAACCTTGGGGTTGGAGCTCCTGCAACATAACCACGCCGCCACCGAGATTATACAGATGATTGATTAAGTAATTATAGTGTCAGTAAAAAGAAAGGTTTAATATTAAATTTGTGGAAGTGTACAACTCTTTATTTATTTTTATTTCTGAATAAAAGTGGTATACATTTTAATCGTGATATTCAACAAGGTTAAGCCTGAACATATTGAGTTTATGCTCATCGTTTATTTCCTTCGAAATATTTTCGCGAAAAATACGCTACAGAAACCGACTAAAAATAGATGGATGTAGAACAGAGGGGGAAGTTATCGATGCATATATTCTCTTCTATATAGCTGCTTGTCTAGGCATAATCATGAAATACGGCACGAAAAGTGTGAGAGTAACTATCCTGTCCAAAACGACTTTTAGGAATTGGAAATGTTTGGTAGACTTTTACACTTTAGAATCAGGAAATTAATAGAGTAGCAAATTTTACGTGTTTATGTGAACATAAATTCAAGTACATAGTTCATGAAAAAGGGTTTAAGGTATCTTTGCACCTAAGCGCGTGCACTCATGAAAATTCTAACGAAAAATCGACATCAGATAGTCTGACGAGACCGGTAATCGAACCCGGAATCTTCCTCTACATGGAAGGCTGCTTCAGCCAACTATCCCGCCAGAATATACCCGGTCAGACTTATTTCAAGCCCGTTTTTCCTTAGATAACAGATGTTTAAAGAGTAAGAGGGCGCTTAAAAGCCCTCTTTGATGTTAGTTTTCAAGTGGCGTATTCCACTCTGCTCCCCTCGAATAATCTTCTGTACACTGCCACCATTCATTCCTCTTCATTTCCCCCTATTAGAAAGGTATGATATGAACTCTTCCGATTCTCTCCTCTGAATTTCACCATGGCCAATTGTCGTAGTCTTATTCATCGTTTTACTCGCTTCTTTTCTGCGAATTTTGTTGCCGATTTATTGCATTTGAGAGCTTCCCTCACCCAGTATCGAAGTTTCCCCCTGTTTTGCAGGAAGTTCTGATTTTTGGTGAGGTTCAAATGTCCAGATTTTAGTTTTGCTCCTGAAAAAAATCTTGTAAGAGCTGCAGCTGCATTTGTTTACGAGTGAGCAACCAGCGAAAAAAATTCAGCGCCTGACGTATGATTCGTTTTTGCCGTCGCTTTCAAGTCGGTAGCTCTCGTTAGTTCGGGAGTTTAAATCGAAGCGAATGTACTGAAGTCTCTTTTATTGACGTTTGTTGTATTTTTCGTGCATTTTTATGTTATGATAGCATATAAGAATTCAAAAAATCATGAGTATCCATAGTGATATGAAGAATTGAGTCTATAAATTTATTTGCTTAGCGTAAGCTGTCTTTGTTTTATTTAGTTGCTGAGATACATAACGCAGAATTGCTAATAAAGTTTAAAAAATGGAAATATTTGGAAGTTATCCATTGATGCGTTTCTTTTGGGACAATCTCATCCAGTCTCGTCATTTCATTCTGAAACTTTTAATTAAAGAAAAGCTGTGGTAAATCACTACTCTCCACTTTTACTTGTTTATTTTTATATGTCATATATTGGGGAATATTACTCATTCAATACTAAAAGAATTAATTGCAGTTTATGAACAGATTGACCATATTTGACGTCTCAATTAATCAAGGAATAAATAAATTTTTATTCTTATTTTGTGTTTTATGGCTTTTAGTGCTGGTAGAAAGAAAAAAGACTGAACACCAAAAGAGTCATCCAGCAACCTTTACTTTTACTTTTTCATTCGTTTAGGTTTGCCAATTTAATGAATGCCACTAATTTACTTAAGGCATCGTGTGAATGACAGTTATCTTGTACCTCTGTGTCTCTTCACATCTTTTGGGAAATAGATTTTTAACCGCTTTATTTTTTGTTCACTCACATTTTCTCAACTTCACCGTTCCGTATTTTCAGTCACTTTCTACCAGTTTATTTAGTTATTAAATCGCTCGAGGGAAGCGTTCCCCAATCCTGAGAAGAATTTATTTTATGATGTGTTCTGTAAGTGTTGTGATAGCACCGATAAAATTTTCACCGTCCTTTTTCGCTGATTTTTCATGCCCTCCTCTAGGTGACTATGTATTTTTAGTGGAATCGAATTTTTCAGCGATTTGATAGGTCTCAACTGTTAAACCTTTGAATTGATATTTTCTCTCATCAGTCTTATTTATTTTCCTCCGTAAAGTAAACGCTCGGTTAACGGCTCTGAGCAGTTAAATTTAAATGTTCCGGCTTGGATCATCACAGTACATTTACCCCCTATTTCCCTTCCTGCCGAGTCAATAAATCGATATCAACATTCGCCAATCACTTAGAGGCTAAGTACTGCCAATGCTGTTGTCAATCAAGCGCAGAATGTTAATAAATTCAGCATCATTCCCTACGAAGAGCGTTAGCAAAATTTCATGAATCCAGAATTATTTCAAATTCTGTTTTCAAAGTTATCAACTTGATCATCTGTTCTATTTTTAATATAAATGTTGTTTTCCAATGTTTTTGTTTTCATTTTATTGAAATTTACTTGTTTTGTACTTGGCGCATGTATTTTGTTTTCATTGTAACAATATAAGTGGTTTTAACCCAACCCCAGTTTGGGTTAAATGAATAGTAAATAACAATGTATACTGTTCCACTGATCGAGCGTGAGGTAGGGTTCTCTTTTATCTTCGCTCCCCATTCATTTGTTTGTCTGCCTTTCTTTCCACGCCGTTCTCTCCTCAGCTTTCTTTTCATTCTCACTTATTCGTCTTACCACCCCTCCACTGTCTCTCCCAACCCTTCACCTCCGTACGAATAGCTCCCGGCAGTCTCTCTTATCTCTCCAACTAACAGTCCTCTCCTTTCTTAGCTCTGTATCAGCATCTCTGCCTCCCCTCGCTCCCCGAGGCACTTGGACACGCTATACTTAATCCTCGCGTGTTCTTCATGTTCACCTCTCTTACCTCTTTATCGCTTACTGCTCCTGTTTACGTTCTTCCGCGGCCTCGTTTCCCGCCAAATTCTCCCGCCCTTCCCTCCCAGATCCTCTTTTATTTTGTTTCGGTTCGTCATTTCTTTCATGTTGAAGTAGCGCGTTCTCGGTTAAATGAAGAATGAGGGAACTTTGGTGCAGGGTCGTCTCGGTCATTGGAAAAGTCGCTCTAGGGTTAAAATTCGTTAGGAATAGGGGGAATTAGCTTGTTGTCGCTGTCGGAAGTGGTAACTATTTTTGGTGCTCAAAGGGTAGAGGATTATTTTCGTCCTTTCATGGTGATTTGATTTTTCGTTGTGTCATTATTATTTTCGGAAGACAAATTGATGATTTATTTGTTCCGAAGTTATTTTCGTCGTTTGCTCCGGAAAAGTCCTAAAATCTGCTAGGGGATTGAAATGCCTCATTGTTTTTCTTTTGGGAAAAATTATTCTTGTATGTCAGAGTTTCCTATTTATTTTATCTAGCTGAGTTATATTTTCAAAGTACTTTTTATCCCTTATGAGAGCAGTAAATTTTCCTCTGTTGAACTCTCTTGGATTTTTTCGGTTACCCTCTTGAGAGTACCCTCATAAATCATTCACTCTGCTGCATTATTTGATGTCATTTATGATCCCTGCATTCTCTAACTACATAAATTAGTTATTTCAACTCAACAAAATGTTTTGCATGTCGAGGTTAAAATCCTGCATCAATCTCTGGTAGTAGATATTTTGACATTTTATCTACAATTAATGGAATTAGATGACTATGTTGAAGAAGAAAGAGATATTTTATCAGCCCTTGCTCCATCAGATTGAGAAATACTTGTCCCATATTTGGGTATTGAAAAAAGATGAACTAAACCAATGCACTATTTACTTCATCATAGACTTCTCTTATATTTGAAAAGAAATCTATATGAATTTAAATATTTTCCTAAATTTGGTATATGTTCCATATTCTACACAGATCTTTTGAAGCATGAAGAAGCTTTGATGCGGATTGTCTCTTTTCTGCAGCCCATTAATGTTTTAGAACAAACAGAGGAACTTTGTAAAAGAGATGCAATTTCTTAAAATAGTGCTCCATAAAGCACTCTTCCACTTGTATTTAATTCATCAAGTCCCCCACTAAGCTTCCTCTCCTCCCCACTGCCTCCGTAACCCATCTTCTCATCCTCTTCCCTAAACCACTTAGACCGTTCCTGACTCTTCCCCCCCTCCGTCACCCATCCCTGCCACCCCCACCCTCTTCCTTATATCCATATGGTCTCCAAGGAGCACACTGTGTGAGACCTCTTATTCCACATCCTTCCACACACACAATCCTTCCCACTTTATTCCCCACTCTTCCCCCCCTCTCTCTCTATCTTATTCACTCCCTGTCATTCCTTTGGTTCACTCGTGTTTGGTGGGGGACCAGTGTTGAACATGTGCTCCTATCTCATCAGAACTTCCTCCCTGGATAGTCCATCTTCAGTCGAAATTGCTTCACTCATGTTGCTGAATTTATCGTTGTCTTTCTCAGTGTTAAGCAAAGTGGATTTTACCCCAGTGGAATGTTTTGTAAACAAAAGTGTTCAATTAAGGATGGGTGTGAAGAAGTGCCAGTCTTAGTGTTCGCTCACAAATTTTGATTTTTGACTTCTAACAGTGTGTATGAAGGCTCATTGGTTGGAATTTCACTCTCGTGGGGTAGTACCCACGGAAGTAATTTTGTATTCTCCAGTGATTTATGGTGTCAGTTACATTTAATACTTCAAAAGGATCAAGTACCCAAATACTAAACTCAGTTATTTCCAGTTATATGGCCAGTGTTTTCTGACTAATAGAAGCATCATTCCATGGGATAGTCATTACTGGTTCAGATAGTTTATTACATTTTTTAAACACAAAGTTTTGGTGGAAATATCATTTCAGTTGAGTATTAAATCCAGAGGGCTCAAACAGGGATTTATATGCTCTGGTTTCTGAGTTCAGATTTAATCAAAGTAGTGGCTGTGTAGATGTGAAACTGTGTATTAGGGAGAAGAATGGAGAGAAAACATTTCATTCAATATATGTAAACATATAAGGCTATTATTATCATAGGACTTAAATTTCATCATCATGCAAATACAACAATACCTATCTGAATGGTGTCATGCAAATAATGGCATTATTCTTCTTTTGTATAACATTAGAGGTTTTCTCAGATCATATAGTGCTATTCAAGAAGAAATTCAATGATAAGGTTACATAAATTCCCCTACGGTGACAAAGCATCTGATACATTGTGAGGAAGTGAAGGATTTTTTGTCTTTGGGGCAAATGAGTTGTCTGAGAGTAAACAAAATGGGTAGTACAAGTGATAATGCACAAGAAGGCAAGGTTGCCACCAAAGGGTTGAAAAGGAAAGAGTGGGAGGAAAGAACTCTCAGAAGGCGGAAAGAAGCTGCTGCTATCAGGAGGAAAAGGATGTGAGTTGGTAGTTAAAGTGAAAAACATATCAGCTTACTGTCTTTCGGTATACAGAATCCTTTACTCTAGAGAACCTTAACCATTTACTGCCCATATTGTATATGATTTTGATCTGATTTTTTTTTATGAATGCAGTTTATGATTACAAGTTTATCAGAATAAAAGATAAATATTTTTCTTGCCTCATTTGGGCTAAATATTTTTAAAAATGTAAAAAATAAAATTTTAATCTTAAATATATTTAGGGAAGAGGGTTGAAATCACTCCACAGTTAGAGCATTAAAAACTCCAAAAAATGAAGTATTCTTTGTAAATTTAAACTCTGAAAAAATGAACATTTTGCTTAATTTTTTTTAGTAAAGATATTTTATGCAAGTTTTAACAAAATAGCTGCTATTTCAGCATTTTAGGGTCTCTTTTCTTCTCATGGACAATATTAGATTGCCTTTGATATGAAAAGGTTGTTTTGCTCTCTCATCTCTCTGAGGCATTCAGGCAATTTTCATACTCCTCCCATTAAAATTCAAATGATGAAATTCTTTCATGCAGTGGCACACCCATAGGGGGGCAAAAGGGCCTTGGTCCCCCCTTCACTCAATACAAAACCCAAATTAATCTTGAATTGGCAAGTTACAGTCCCATGTCAACAGCAATTGAGAAGTAGGAAAAACGTGTTACATCATTTTACTTGAGTGTGATTAGACCAAAGAAATACTCGTTTATCTGTGCTATAAAATTGAAAATATGCTTATTAAAATGACATTTGGGTTACACTTTTATACAAAACATTGGGCAGATGGCCCTCCATAAACCATTTTGGGTGTGTCACTGGTTTCATCATATCCTAATTCAATCACAGGGACATTCTCTACTAAAACATAGCCACAGGACTAGCAACCAAGACACAATGATCCCAAAATATGTCATGTTTATGCTTCATTTAAAGAAACAAAATTACATATTTGATGCCTGCAAAAAATTTCTTGGACCAGACTTGAAGAAAATTACAGATTATTTTGTCAGTAATAAATATCATGCATTTGCAAACATTAGAAAAGTTGAATGGGGATCCCAAAAATTTGGTACTTGTAAAAAAATTATTTAAGTATATGTGCAATGCACACACTATAATGTACAATCAGATATTCAATAATAAATGGACTACACTTTGTTGTTACGTTGTAGCATTTCTATGTAGTAGTAGTATTTTTATGTGCTTCAGCAGCTAAGATCATAAATTCCAAGTGTTCTGACCAAACTTTGTGGAACATCATCATAACACACCAAAATACTACGGTTTGTTTTAGTTTTCTATCACAGCTAAGGTTATTTTGCACAGGCCCCCATAGGGAATCAAACCCAAGAAAGATATCATTAAAGTTGAGCATGCTACCCACTTGGTTTTCCAGGAGCCCTACATTTTCATGATCTTAAAGGATTTACACTATGCTGTTACTTTGTAGGGGGGTTTGTTTAAAAATTTCTTAGGAATAAGTTGGTCATGGTAGAGAAAAGTTTAAGAAGCCTTGCCCTAGGATATGTTTATTTAGACTTTCTAAGTCTAGCATCTGTTCAAAAACACAATGCAAGAGAGAACAGCAAATTACTCATTTTTCATCATGGAACAAAGATATTTCATAAATACTGTGTTATAGTCCTCTAAAACTTGGGAATTCCTTCAATCATAAATTAAGTCTTAGAATACTACCTATTCTTTCAATACAAAATGAATTTTTCTCGATCTTTCAAAATATACATTTACCTGAATTGCTTTGCTATTTCTCCATCATATCTTAAGTAAGCTGAAAAGCACATGCACCAAATTAATAAACAGTTTTTCTTTCCACTGCTAATGGCTTAAAAGTGCTTATATATGCTTGTATTCTTAAAATTCATTATATGCAGAAATTAATGTATTTTATGCTACTGAACTTTTCAAAAATCTTAACATTCCATTTTGCCTTTTTAATAGTTATCCTTTTATATAATTATTGATATTTTAAATGATTTATGCGATCAATAATATTCTATGGTATTTCTTGATTCTTCAGACTTTCATTTAGGAAAAAGGCTAGTAAAAATTTTGCGGTTGAAATTTCTTAAAATATAATTTAATTCAAATATTGCTCGCAATTTATTTTTAAGATTATATTTTCAACATTTCAATGTCTCATTGTGATAATTTTTGGCTCTGAATTTTTAAAATTTTTCTCCTTTTTGCCGATTAGTATTGCCATATTGTTGAAAGAACTTAAAGCTAATGTTTAGTAAATTTCTTTTTATTAAACATTCATGACTTATTTCCTCTAGATATGTATTCAATATATCAATATATTATCATACTTAGTAATGAATATGTTGGTAGGGTTGATTTTTTTAAATTTCCTTGACTCAGATGCTAGTGCCGTTCTGCTTAGTAAAAAAGTGAAGGTTCCTTGTAGGATTTGGCCTCTTTAGATTCCAAATTTAATACTGAGAAGCATTTGATCATTCTTAAACTTTATTAAACTCTTTATAGAATAAATAAGGAGGTATAGTATTAAGCCTTACTGAAAATAGTCATAGGTGTGGGGGCCCTGATTTAAACTCAGTATGGTAAAAAAACTGCTGTATCTGAATCTGAGTCTACCTGAATTAACTGGTATCTGTTTATCACAGTCTTGAAAGACTACTGATTGCAATTCTGCTGAATATGTGTCATTCAAATGTGGTGTGGTTAAGCTCAGGCCTTACATGAACTGTATTGCTTTGAATTTGTATTTTGTTGGTCATAGAAAGTTAATATAATGTGTTCAGAAGAGTAAAAAATCTCATGATGGTGTATGAAAATTCAGTTTTGCAGGGTTTTAATATTGTTGTTTGCTTTTTGTCTCATAATTGTGTTGATCATAAATTTTTGAAAAGAATCATAGAAGATGTTTATTTAAAATCTAATTCACTTCTACAAAAATACTAAAATGGCTCCCATATAGCAGCAGCACATAGGGGTAGATTTAAGCTATTAAAAGCAAAGATCAGACTAAGGCCCAACTATGAATTAAGAGAGTTAACATTCATTTTTATAAAATGCTGTCCAGAAAAAGTTCAGCTGCTTCACTACAGCAAGAATAAACAGAGTATTGAGTTGGAAGTTGTATTTCTGTAAATTTAGAATGAATATTGGTCAGGCTTTACATTATGTAGTGATTATGTATCAAGTACATTCTATAAAAATGTAATGTAGACTTGTTCTATATAAAATTCTTTCTTGAACTGAAAAACAAATAACTACTGTACATTGTACTTGCTCTTTTTTTAAAAAAATGTAGTATATTGTGGAGAGTTTATAGAAACATTCTCTTCAAGGCCCCCAAATGGATGAAGCCCACACCTAGTGCCTATTGCACCTAATTATACATCCACCTGTACAGATACTAAAACTATCGGCTTTATTTATTTTCTCTTCGTTGTACTCTAGTCTCAAATAAGAACGAGACTCATTGTTGAATCTCATTGCATCTCGCTACCACAAAGTTAAGCCTGTCCTCATCACTTGTGTCAGATAAGATTGTCAATGTGCTCATTCATTCTTTACAGTGAGGATTTGCTGAGCATCTGCCGTGAGCTCAACCTGGAGCAATGTGTGGGAGAATTGATGCAGGAACTGGGAGCGGACGAACATGGTCGCATCTCATACCAAGGATTCTTGAGACGGCGCCTGGAGCTGGCTGGACAAGTGGAGGCAGCAACCAGGCGCCTTGGCAGAGGCACTGCCACCGAGACAGAAGAAGAGGATACCGAGGAGGAGACGGAAGACGAAGGAAGTAGGGGAGTGGAGCAGAGGAGGGGAGGTGGGAGCAGGACTTGGGGGTGTGGTGAATGTGGGGTGCACAGGGAACAGGAAGGTGAGGACGAAGAATCTTGTGCTCGTGAGGGAAGGGAAAGTTCCGGGGACAGTGGATTCAGGAGGACTTTAGTGGTAATAGACACGACTACTCCAACGGGAAGGCAGCAAGAGTACAGGCAACCTACAAGCAGTGAGAATAGCCTAGGTAAGTGCCCTGAAATCGGGCTCAGTGCACCAAAGAGTAGCGAGGATCTTCATATGCTCTGAGATCCAATTCCTTCAAAGTGCAGGATCCATGGTGAATTTTGTAATCAACTGAGTTGTGGTGAGACATAATAAGGGCAGCATGAACTATACATTGTGAAAGGAATTGCACTGAATAGTTCACAATGAATTATATACACAGAGTATTTCTTGATGAATCTTAAAGCTAGGTTCCATGAAGTGAAGGCTGAGGCAGTAGATTATATTTTAAAAGAAATCACTTTTTAGTAAACAATAATGCAGATGAAATTTTTTAAAGTGGAAAAGATTCGTTAACAACAGAAAATCAAATAATTCAAAATCTTTTGTTTATTGTTCACAGTAAGCATCTATCACTTTACTAAATAGATATGTTTTTATTAAGACAATGCTTCTGATATGTTATGCATTTCATGGTAAATGTTCTAGGAATCATAACTCATTATAATTGAGCCTAATATTAAGAATGTTCCCTGTAATTTCTTGTTGCTCATTCCAGTATCCAGCCTCTTTAAATTAGTATATATAAATATATCATAGTGCATGAAGAGTATCTTATTCTGTTAGGGATAGGATATAGCTGGAGCCAATAAGTTATGAGTCATCTCACTTAATTATCTACTGAAGCAGCTAGAAACCAGGAAAATTCTTGCTTCTTCACCATACATATGTCTGGAGTGTAGCCATTATTTGTTTCTGTCACTCCAATGTGAAAATTGCATGTTCTTCATCAGGTGCAGGATCAGGAGGGAGACAGGAGAGGTGGGAGTTTGACAGTGGTGCAAGAGACCTCAGCCCTGAACCTCAGGCTCCACATCCTACTTCACGAAATCAGCAACAAGTACAAGTGGTTGCCACAAACCTGGCATCCACAACGCAGGGCACGCTGGCAACCCCAACGCAGACCCCTTCGGGAGTTAATACTAATCCTCCCATCCCCCAAGGGGGAACTGCCAGTCTCCTCGATATGGCTAACAAGGTAATTGCAACATTTTATGATGTTAAAAACAACCTTAAGTGATATAAGAGTTTGGGTTGGGAATCTTTGAAAGAAATGAGGTTAGAAGCTAGGTTGTAACTTCTTAACAAATTTAGAGAAAGCACGTTTTCCAAAGATGTAGTTGATATTATATGACCCCCCTGTTACTTCGGCTGATCCGATAATGAGAGCAAAATAAGAGAAATAGATGCTAGAACAAGTCGTTTTAGGGACTCATTCTTTCCGCAAACAATATGCAATAATAATAGGCTAAAAAAGTAGCTCAATTATTCAGTGTTTACACCCCCTGCCACACGACGAAAGATGGATTGCAGGGTATTCATGTAGATGTAAGAGCCTATAGACATGCTCCTAGAATTTTGCGGTCACTGTAAGATGGTAAATTCAGAACTAATGATTTCAGAAAAATGATAATAATGTTTAGGAATTCAGAAAACAACTCTTACAAACTATGAAATGTTGTAAGTTTGAAAAATATTAATGACTTCTTTCCCAATAAAACTATTGTTTGAAAAAAATTTAGTCCCTGGTTATGGGGTTGATGTATGTACTATCATTGCTGTTATATTAAACCTTTCTACTGATGACTTATAGAAGAAATCTAATGATTGGATCTCCTTATATCTACAGCTTATTTGACCTCTTCAGAGTTACATTCAGTTATAAGTTATAAAAATAAATTCACCATCCTTTTTGCTCAGGTGAGAACTTAGATCAGAGATCCACCGGTAAGGTTCTTGGTCTAAATAGTTAATGTATTTGTCAGAATTTAATGACTGTTATAGTTTTTATGCATTATAAAAATATTTTGTTACATTATGAGTTTAATTTATTATAGCTAATTGATTCCTTTATATTTATCAATATTGAATTCAATGCCCTAAATTCATAACTAATTTTCAGTTTTCAACATTTTGCTTTAAGTAGCTTTACTCATTCATTTTTACTGTGCTTCTTATCTTAGCTTCATCAGGCAGCATTGGCATCCCTGAAGAGTGAAATTCAGGACCTAACTGGACAACTCAAGGCTGTTACTCAAGAACGAGACTTTTTAGAAAGATCATTGAGTAAAGCTCAGGTAAAAATTTCTTTTGAAAATCTTTTCATAGTGAATATACCTAATCAAATTTCCTTTGGTCAAGACTGCCTCTAAATCAGTCTTTTTATTTTATCAAATTACTTATAATATTACGTTTTCTGGTTTTGTTGTGTTTTTTAACATTTCATTAAGATTAGTTGTAGCCATGTGACCTGTAAAGTATAAGCTGTTGAGATTTCAACTTAAGTTTGTTATGACTAATATTCTACCCTTCATCTCTTTATTTATGTCTTCCTAGCTTGAAAAACTAAGGCTAGTGCGTGATGCAGAAGAAAGATTAGAATCACAAGCACAGCGCTATGAAGGGAGGCTGACGGAACTGCACTGTGTAATAGCTGAGCTGAGTCGAAAGATTAGAGGGCAAACCTCCCGTGTCATAACTGAGGAAGAAGAAGAAGCAGATGAAGATGATTCTACAACAGCTGCAGAAGATGATGATGATGAAGAAGAGGAGGTGGAAGAAATTGATGAAGAAGACGAAGTAGATGAAGAGGATGGAGCTGGAAGCCAATCTGTAGCAGCGGACACTACTCAAGATGATCTGTCAGGTATATATCAAGAAAAAGAAGGAGATTTTAGGGAGTTCATATGTATTCAAAACTGCTCATTTATTGCTATATCACAGTGAAAGAAAATTAGCTTGGAGGAAATGGCCCTTGCAATGAATTTTAAAACAAGGTGGTGATAAAGCAGAGGTTTAAATTATGGGGAAAGCCTGTGTGTCTTACTAGTAATATCTGTATTTTAAATCTCTATCTATCTTTTTACTGTATTTGAAGGATGCCTATTTATGTAAATTTTACATTACTTTCCTTTGCTTTCTGGAGCTAAGAATTTTGCTCTTAATCATCATTGGATTTCATCCAATAAAATATCTAATACCTTTATTTGAGTGAGATTTAAACCAAAATAAATAATAATCAAGGTCGTCTTATGTTCAGAATTCATCAGGTAAACAATAATAAGTATTAGGTCATTCTATATGAAAATTAATATAAAAATAGCTTACTGTAACGTAGCCATCTTATCTCCCATTGAGATAAACCTATATACGATAATTTTGGCGCTTAATCAACTTAAATTGAAATTACACTTAATAGTTCAAATTTGTGCATTACTTGTAATGAAAGGGTCTTTAGCCTCTTTTCATTCTCAAATATTATATATTTTTATTACAGCCTCCTTAACTGATCAAGTCTATTATTATACTTTTAATTATAAAGTTGATAACTTGAAGTAAATGAGATCATTAAGAGAAGAATTTAATTAATCGGAGCTTGGCTTGGAAATGGCTTGACTGCATCAAAAAATCATAATAAGGAAAGGGTAAAATTTGTAGATTTGCAGTTCTTATTGTACTCTGGTTATGGGTATTCATTTATTTATATGTTTTCATTAATTTCAGTAGGTCTATGGGCTTGAAATAGGGTGTTGCCAATGAATGAATAATAATATAATAGTATAATAATAATAAATAACTTTTATTGGGGCTAAATTGAGACTTATGAGACTCTTCCTATATGTATGATATTCATCGTGTGGAATTTAAGAGAGACGATAAAGATGTCTATCTGAAATAATGCTAATTTAATTTTATCTTCTTTATGTCTTATTTCACATTGAAAGCTAGTAATTTTTGTGCATAAAACAAAGCCTTGATAACTGTTGCAGGAGTTGGAGGTGAAGAAGGGGTAGAAACAGAGACCCAAGACTGCTGTGAATTGGAATCTGGAAGAACTGAGCTGGTTGATGGAGAGGGCACCGTTGTTCCAGATGATGCAACAGATCACACACAGACGCAAGATCTGGTGACTCCTAGTTTGAGGAGAGAAGAGGAGGAGGAAGGTCTGGAGCAGCAACGCCGATTGCATAGAAAGGTGAGAGATATCTCATAGACATCATTGGAACAATGAGAGGATTAAAAAACTCTGATCACCAAATATGCTGGTAAGTATTGGGCCCATTCTCTGAATGTAGAAAGGAAGCCCCAAATTACAGACTGTCTGGGAATCACCCAATGTGCATTTTGGAAGCTATGCCCTTTATCATTGGGTAATGCAGAATGCTACTGAAATACAGGTGATTCCTGGAAAGTCGTTAAGGAAGAAGGCTTCCTTCCTCCATTTGAGGAATCAGTTCAATGTTTGCTTGCATAATTTTTGACCATAGATTTTTTCAAACCTCATCACCTTTTTAATCATCAATAGCCAAGTTCTATTTTGTTTTATTTCGTCACAGAGATAATCTAATGAAGAACTGGCTCATATAGAGATAATATTCTTTCCAACTTCTGTTATTGTATAAGATGCTGGTCATCTTTTATTAATCTTTAGTTAATGAATTAGTTTCAATTTTATTTTTCAGATTACCCGAAAATCAGATTCAATAAATCGCTCAAGTTCTCATATAATCCTTTATCTTCGCAATTTTTCTGTGTGATTGGTATTTTAAAGTCAACATCTGTCAACTATATTTTGATTCTCTTATGTTGGCAAAACCATGGAATAACAATGTAGTGATAACCTTAGTTCTAGAATTAATCCACAATTATTAAGAAATTTATTTTTAAGGAGAGAATGTGTGTTATTATAACTTAGCCTAAATACATTTTTCGTCATCCATAAAATGCTATATATGAGCTTATGTGAGTAATACACATAACTTAACCTATAACCATATATGTTTCACCTTTATTATGTGATAATAAATAACAAGCAAACATTATTTTATTAATATTATATTTTCATGAAGTTTTGCTTTCCTCTCTAGGACACAGGAGTACAAAATTTTACATATCATCATATAATTATCAGGATTCTAATTTTAATTTTTCACTTTCCTTAATTTTAAAAATCTCTAATTTTATTGTGTAAGCGTGAATAATTGTCATTGCGTTTTTTTTAATCATTTTCTGAAAGAGAAGACATGAGGATATCCATCCTATACTTTTTAATTACTAAACAACTATACTGATATGTTAGAGAGCTGCATTATTATCTTTTTAACCATTGTGAATATAAGGTTATAATATTTTTCTCAAATATGTTCACAGACTTCCTTTTTTTATTTTAGGTCAAAGAGCTTCAAGGCAACCTCCAGCAGCTGCAGATAATCACACCACCAGTTGCTCCATCCAGACCTGAAATGCCTCCAATGGCAGAATTCCATGGGAGGAATATTTCAGATAGACCTCCTTGCTGTCCCGTGGCTCATTCTCATGAAGTTCCTCGCAGGAGTCCAAGGAGAATGTCCTCAGTGCCAGATCGTGGAGGAATGGTAGATCGGTGGGTGGGGACAGTTGGAGAGGCTATCACTTCTACCTCTGCTTCACATTTGCAGTCCTCCCCACAGCGTTCCTCTCCCCCTCAGTTCTTACCACCACCTCCCCCACCCTTGAGGGAGAGCTCCCATCCCAAAGTGGCTGAGAGAGTCCGAATCCAGAGGGTGGCAGAAGGTCAGAATGTTGTAGGAGATCATGGAAACCTCACTCCATCTGAAATGGTTGACCTAGGGGTGAGTATAGATAGTTTTCACGTAATATAAAGAACTAAGCTAAGATTTTAGTTTACAGTTCTTCCTTACTATGAGCTAGATTTCTCACTTCTATCATTCCATGTTGGAAATCAAATGACAGTTCTGCTCATAATAATGATAATTATATTTTAGTTAGTCATTGACCAGAAGAAATTGGTATGAGGATTGTTAGACAAAATACAGATACAGAGTAAAATATAGAGTAACAGAAAGAAATACAGTAAATATATAAAATGAAATGCAGTGCAGTGCAAAAACTTAAATTGCAGTATAGAACATATTAAATTCATACTCAAATCCATAACAATGGACATGACAATGTCTGGACATATCAATTCATACAAACATTAAGGAACATGTTAGGTTAGAGGGAAAACAAATTCAATGAGTTGGCTGAACAACTTAGGGTTAAAATTTAATGTTAATGTTCAGAACTGGTTAAATAAGAGCCAGTAATAAATGACTTTCTGAAAATTTGGAATGGTGTACCACTTACTCTTAAAGATAGCTTATTGAAAATTTAATGGATGAATATTTTGGCTTTTTGCTGTCTTTCTGAGTTTGTGTCGAGGTATATCAATGGATTCAGTTAACAAGTGGATATTGGATTACATAGCAAAAGTATGAAAGTTTTTGACACAGAGGAGTGACTCAAGAAAATAAAACAAGAGTACACTTTCATTTTTCTTTATTGTATAAATAGTGACTTAAAATAATCTCTTAGAGATACCAGTTATTATTCTAATTGCCTCATTCTGTAGTAATAGTAAATTGCATACATGAGCAGCCTGTTCCCAGATCCTAATGTGTTATTTGAGGATGAAAAAAACGCAAAATAAACTGTTTACATGAATTCATCAGAGACAGATAGTTTAAGTTTGGGTAATGTGAAAATTACAATATTTTACAATCTTATTTTTAATAATTTATGTATTATAATAATGTATAAAATGTTGTATCTTATTAGGGATGCTGTAATTCTCGGACTGCTGAGCATCTTGTTAGAGACATGAGGGAAGAATCTGCTACGCAGGAACTGAGGCATGCCACTCAGTGTGGTTACGTTGCTGGCTCTTGCTCCTCAGGAATGTCACCTAATGCATTATACCAGGTACCTTTATTTTAAAGTTATTTTCCCTTGGATGTTAATATATACATTTTAGATGAATGTGCTTACTATTCTGTTGAATTAGGTTGCATTATGTTCTATGAATACTGGCAAAGGCTGCTTTTCTCTTATAAGCCATGATTAATTCCATATAATCTTCAGTATTAGTTATTTTTGTTCTTTTGTTACAAATTAATTTTGTATTTACCAACATGATACAGTTATTTCATTAATCGCTCATCAAATATTTTCAGCAGGAATGAATATCGCTATGAATTGATAACATTCTAAAATTTAGGATTTAGGCAATTTATTTTATTTCAAACTTTGATTTTCTTTCTGCAATCTTCATGATTTATCAACTTTTTTCCTGTTGATTCATTTTAATAATTCTGTGCAATACCTTCATAGTGAATTGAATTGTAGAATGAAAGATAGAAGTGTTAGAATGATATTTTTGATTTCTGGAGCTGTCAGATTTAATTATGTAACCATCTTTGCAAATTTATAATCGTATTCTCATAATTGTTTTATTATTTATCATATACCTAGTAATCTTTTCTGCATTATATCTTTCTGTGGAAAACTAACCATACATGAAGGTGTTTATAGTAAAGAACAAATAATAATAAAAAATTTCAACTTTTTTGTCTTCCATGAATACCAGAATTTTGTATTTTATTGCATTAAAGAATTTGATATGCACAAATGCCCACATATTCATTCCAGGAATTTTTGTTTAAGTTAAGAAGTAAAGCTCAGTTGTCTTCTTTCTTCCAAAACTCATTGAAAAATAGTTAATTTAATTTTATTCTTCCCTTTAGTGGAAAGGAGAAACTGTTCCAAGTCAGAGTTGTATAACAAGGCTTCCAATGGAAAGCTCTCAGATAAGTGAAGCAGAAAGGGAGGCTCCTTTACAGCCTTCCTGTGGCTGCCTTCCTGTACTTCGAGCACTTGAGTTGGAGGTTGAAAGACAGGTTAGATTACTTTCCTAAGTGTGATTTCTAGGTTGGTGATTATTTTGTAGCTAATTGGATACTATAGATTTGCTTTGATTTTATTTATAGTCATGTATGATCTAATGTTGTTCGGTGTAATCAAAATAGTTTTGCCACTGAAATTTCTGAAACAGGTCGTCAAAGTTGAAGATATGATCCAAATTCATCCAAAAATTCTAGAATGTATTTGTATGTGTTATCTGGAGAATGATTGAGATTGAACTTTATTAAATTGGTCATAATTAGTTTTACTGCTCAAGACATTTCATTTATGTAGGATGTATAGCAATGATGCAAGTTGAATATTCATTTAGTTATTTAGTTGAAAGGCCTATTTTTTCACATTTATTAAAGCATTGAATCACCATTACCTTTCATCAGAGTTTTTTAATTAATAGACCTTGAATACTGTTGTTAAAGGTCTCTAAGAAAATTTTTACTATTGAATCATGATGTGGTTTTAAAAAGGAATTTTTAAAAATTTTATAAAAGGAAGTTAAGAATGGTTTTGATGTGGCTATCATTATTTTTGTTTAATATTGAAACAAAAATCTCTATTAAAGTTTAAAGTTTAAAATTGATATTGTTTGAAACTGTTTAATGTCTTAGCAACTGTCTTAAATTGTCTTTACAGTGATCTATCCTAGTTGGTGTGTCTTTCATATCTGCATTTCCTTATTTGACCTTTTTCAATTGTTCATTTATGACCTTTCATCTCAAAACATACCACTTTTATTTATATTCTTTCTTTTGCATTTATTACCCTTTTCCCTTCCAAAACAATATCATTTGAACTTTATTTTCACTTCAGAATATTTGTACTTATCTGGTAAATTCTTGACAGAAAACTATCCAGGCTTGTATCCAGGTTGATTTTCTCCAAGTTATGGATGTTCCAATCACTGATTATGGCTAACCCCAGGGCAATGACTTTGAGTACCATCCTTTATTTCCATTAGTTCATGCATTCTTCGGGTGTTTCTTTCTTTTCTCTTAGACTTTAAATACTGTGTTTCTATAACTTTGTGTTACAAAGCGATAATGTAACATACTCAAAATCAGTGAAATACATCCTTCTTCTTGAATAATTTGGCAAATCTCCATCGACGTTCAATAATTTATGGCTAAATTTCATCAGTTATTGTTCTATGTATTTTACTCCACCTTTTCTGTGCTTCTAATAAAATCCCACTTAAATCTTCAATCTCTTATTTCACTCCTTCTCATACCTATAAAAAGAATTTTCATCTTATCTGACATCTTATTCCATTACAGGCTGGACGTGCCGAAGCCCACCGTGCAACTTCAGAATTGACTGCTCTATCTCTTGAGGAATGTCGATCAGCCTGTGAACGGCAGGCGCTGGTACTTGGCCGTCGTGGAAGCGACATAGTGGGCTTAGCATTGGCACTTTCGTATGCTATTCCCCTGTGTCGAGCCTGCTTTATTCTTGCAAGACTCTTCGACAGCCTGCAAGCATCTGAAAAGAAGGGGAAGCCAGAAGAGACCACGATAATCAGCTGCTCTTCCAGCACCAGACAAGAACTAGCTAAAATGAAAAGTCGCATCCCTGAGTTTCAAAATAAAGGGGATTTGAAGGGATCAGAAAGATCAAGATCTAGCAAGAAGGGCGAAGCATCCATGTCCGGAGGGTCATCAGGATCAGGGAGATCCGCTGAGCCTGAGAAATCATGGCTCTGTCGGAAGAGGGAGGAATTGGGCAGAAGTTGGGGGAGCAAGAAAGAAGAGGTTAGCAAAAGTGGGAATGAGCAAGTGAATGAAGAAGGGAGAAAGGTAAGGGAGGCAATGTTTGTGGATGAGGGAGGCTATGGCAAAATCCTGAGCCAAGGAAGTCGTAGCGGAAGTTCTGAGGACAGGAGCAGTAAAGGAGGGGAAAGTGTAGTTGGCAGCGTGAGTTCATCTAGTGGTGGGGAGGAGTGTGTGGCCACTCGGGCAGATGTTGGATGTGGGGGAGTGGATGCAGCAGACTTGGTAAGGATATTGGAAGCAGAGGCTGCTGCTTTGGTGGAGAGTTTAGACTGTAAAATGAGACTGCTCAACATGGCTGAAACCAGAACTGAGGAGTTGGCTGAGGAATGTGCAGAGAGTAATGGAAGAATCCCTGAAAAAGATTGGGTACCTTCTTGGGAGGATTTCAGTTGGTTAGTATTGTGTTATTCTCCTTCCCTTTGAGGATGGTGGTGCAGTGCACCTACTGTATCCACAAAGCTAGAGATTTTGTATTGTTGGAGATTTTATCAGTTGTGGTCATGAATGTTTTTATTCTTATATACAGTATATGGCTTTGAGCTATGATAGGTTATTAGTAAGAATTTCATTTAGTTGAACAATATGAGTTGAACTTTATGATTCTATTAGTACATTCTTATTACTACTTTCTCTTTTGGCTAAATTTTATCAGCTGAAGCGAAGCTCAACATTGCCCTAAGTATGCAGCATAAGACTAACTTGCATTCGAGACATCACGTATAGACATTACTTATATTCTTTTCCTTGAGATACATACAATTCATTGTCTCATAATGGTATGTTACATACACATAATGTTGTATGTTATGTATTAACTCTCACTCAAAATGAAAATTCCCCAAAATGGGGATACAGACTGGATCCGTAGAAACCACAATGAAGGAATTTTGTATAAGATTAATTTCATTTGCTGTTCCATTTTGAATGGATCATACAAAAGGAAAGGCACATAAAATTGAATATATTTAGGCAAGCTTAATTGCCAATCTTGATTAACTTTATCATCAAATGAAAACTCCCAGCAATGTTTCATTTCAATAGTTACTTTTTGCTTGATTTGTCTAATATAAGTTACATTTTCTGTGAGATATTGCTAGAAGGATGACTTCAAAATCATCTTTCTGTGATCAAAATTTTTATTCTTCTTCTTCTTCCTTCTTTCCTCCTAGGCTTATGCCTGTTTCCTTCAGTACCACGCCCCAATCGAGGCTTAGTACTGGTACTTTGAGTAATAACTTTTAACGCCTTTAAGTAGGTTACTAGCCTGGCTTATCGGCGTGGGACAATCACAGACAACCATTCCCTAACCGGAAAAATCCGATTAGCCGGGATTCGAACCCGGGACCGTGTGGTTTGAGCGTTAACACGCAGGCACGCTAACCACTCCGCCGCCATGGCCGGCAAAAAATTTTTATGTTACATAAAATTGTAACTAGTTCTGATCTACTTTGAAAAAAGAAGGTTGACATTTCCTGTTTCATAATTTGTAAGTTTATGGTAAATGTTTATTTTCAGTTTCCAAATCCAGTCTTAAAAATTAAGATTTAAGATTAAAATTAATTAGGCCTTGTTTTGGTTAAATATATTATATAAAATATACTTCACTTCTTTGAATGAGGTAATGCATTTTTGGTATTGTTTTTGGCGTCATTCAGTTTCCATTCTGACTCATTAACTTAGAATGTCATCACTGCTGAGGTAATATTACTCTTTCTTATAGGATTGAAAATATAGGCAAAGATGAAGATGGATCTCCAAATACACTGAGGCGGCTTGGAAAACACATCTCTGTTCTATTGAAAAGTCTTTCATCTTGTGGTATTGATCTAAAGAAGGCTAATGAGATGGCAGCTGAAGCCTCTTCCTCCGAAAATGAACTTGGACTTCTCCCACCTAATATGAACCCTGAACCTTATCCTTCATCACAAGGACAGATTGGCAGGAAGGCAGACTTAGAAGTGGCTGTGCTAATGCAGGTTAGCTGAAGTCTATTAGTTGGTCTTGTAGAAGTTCTGAGAATTGAACCAAGCTTTTTTTAACCGAAAGATAGGTGGATTGGATGCATAACAGCCTTAGCCATGCATTGCAACATCTGGGTTACCTCCATAATGTAAATTTGTTTTTTGACAATATTAATAAACTGAAGGGATTCTGAGTTTCACTGAAAGAAATTCAGTATTTTCTCAAAAACTTTCTTTCCGACAGTTTTATCCTATGAAAATAGACCAAAAAGGTGACTTCATTTCTCCCTACATGTTCCTAAAAACTTTCAGCATGCTCATTGATATTCCCAAGACACTCGTCTCCAAAATTGAATGAAAGTGGAAATTGAATGAAATGAGACAGATTTTGATGCTAGGAATAACCATGGATTTTGAAAGATAAACCCATTTATATCGGTTCTAAGAAAATTTCAATTTAATCAATGTGCTCTAGTTTGACTTGGTGGAAAGCCATAATCGAAACCGGTCATGAATAAAATCGTTCCTGCAGAAACTAAAAAGTCTTACTTATTCTTTCAAAATTTCAATTAATTTCCAATTTTCTTGAGAGTATCCATTTCTTAGTTTTCCTTCAATTATTATGCTGTTTTAAGCATAATAATTGAAGCATTTTAAACAAAATTTTAACCTATATACAAACCCCTGATTACTCTATGGATATAATACAAAAAATTAATTAAGGGTGAATAGGCAAAAAAATGCTTCCTAAATTGTGGTATCACTATATATATATATCACTATATCAATATCATATAAGGGCCTCTGTCCAAAGAGGATAGTCTAATAATGTAATCAAGACCTTGTTTGTATCAAATTCCATTTTTTATAAAGAGCATCATATTGTAAGACAAATTTTGTTACTGTTATAGGAATTAATGGCCATGAGAGAGGAACGAGCTGTTCTAAGACAAAGGATACATGCATTAGAAGGGGAAAGGGAGGAACTTGGAAGGGTGTGCATGCTATTGAAGCTAGGAAGGGGAGAGGAAGCAACTGAAACAGAGGCTGGTGGCACTATTCTTCCTCATATTCCATCTACTAAGGTAAACACTTTCTGCTGTGAGAACTGTTAAGGGATTGCATGTGTTGAATTGAATCAATGCAATAAATTGAAAAGTTTTGTCCTTTATTGCACAAGTTGTTTGAATCCAGCTATATGTCGATAAATATACTTTTGTGTATGCGTACAAGTTACAGAAAGAGGAATAATTTATATCACTTGGAAATGCCCAAAACATCCACCTAAAAATGTCCTTTGCCAAATCAAATTCTTTTATGTCTTGAAATTTGATTATATTTCTGACTTGATTCTTTCTTCCCTTAAGTTATCTTTCCCCTAAAATCTATCAGTGCATTTTGATGTCAAAACAATGGTTTGTGACAAATGCTAAATTTTACAAATCCCAAAAATTTTGTAAATTTTTATTTTATTATAAAGGTTTTGGCAAATGCAAGTAAAAGCAGTATTCAGTCATAAAAATCTTCATAGAATTTACTACTTTGTGCATCTCCCAAGACCATGTGACTATCAAATCGATATGTACAAGTGATAAAAACCTGCAGCTATGAAATATGATTTTTTAGCAATTCTTTTAAAAGCTTTTCCCATCCACCCAGACTCAAACCCTGGACATTTTTGGTAAAAAAATATGCTTTTTGGGCAGTCAAAGTGAAATCAAATGCTTCTGCTTCCTGTGGTTCTATCTTTTAAATTTATTTTCAGAAGAAGAATTTTAAGAATCTGATGAATATAATTGTATTCAATTTCTAATGTTTCAATGTTGCTAAAATTAAATTTTTCTAAACATTATATTATGCTATCTCTGCAGATGTTAGACTATATATTGCCGGAGGGAATATGTTTTGTATTCCTTGTAATTATAACATTGGTTACTTTTTTAACAGGAAAATGAGATTTATAAGACATGTCATAAAACATTTTTAGCAA
Source organism: Pachydiplax longipennis (assembly GCA_036926295.1). Taxonomy (NCBI): domain Eukaryota; kingdom Metazoa; phylum Arthropoda; class Insecta; order Odonata; family Libellulidae; genus Pachydiplax; species Pachydiplax longipennis. Next base: position 34,846,271 of record JAVFKF010000009.1, on the reverse strand, counting down.
TGTTTAATTTACAGCTATGAAAGGGATTAGAGTAACCTAAAACTTTATTTTTTATAGCCATTACATTCTTACTGTCTTAAGAGACAAAACCTTTTTTTAATAAAATTAAGGTTAATATTCTTGTCATCCTAAAATATGTTAGAATCTATTTACCAGCTTAAATACTTTAAAATGTGTTATTCCATGCTTTTATTTAAATTAAAGAAATATAGGTGTTATTATTGTGAAGGTTAATCAGTTTCTTATAGTAAAGGTTACATTGCAAAGGTATATGTGTCTGCTTCACAGGATCTGATAAAGCTTGTTGAGGAGAGTGGCAGATCTGGACAATCATCAGAGAGGCTCAGAGAGGGTGGTGCAATGGTAGATAATACTTCCCGTGAAGAATGGCTGGAGAGGCGTCTGCAGGAACTGGCACTCACATTGGAGCAAGTGGCTACCAGTGCAGATGTACGTTTGAGGCAGTCAACAGCAGTGATGAATGACCTACGCAGAACTAATGGGTATGTTTGATCCTCCTCAAACTCCTCTTTTGCCTTCAGTTTTCATTGATATTTCTTAGAACTTAACTTTACATGTGTGTATTGGATACTTTGAAAAATTGTAATCTATCACAATGGTGAAGATTTCTAAATAACCATTTTGTTGTTTAATTTTATCATTAAACTTGAAATAATTTATTTACATTAGTTATGTCATCATAACATTGTCTATTTCATTCTGTTATTTTTAGTTTGAATTCTAGATTCTGGTCAGTTTTTGTAATTCATGTATCTTTTACTATTACAATTAATCTCACTATCTTATATTCAGATGTGACTGCTTTGTTTATACAATTAAAATATTATCTTTTATTTCTGAAAATATCATGAAACAGTCCTAATCATTTAATTTATATTTTTAATTGTATAATTTATTAATTTATATTATATGCCAAATTATTATTTCCTATCATTTATAGAAAGGCACTTAAGTTATCTCAATTTTCAAAACTTAAGTCAAGGCTCAACAACAAATATAAACTCCAGAAGATATTTCCTTTATCCCAAAAAAATTAATTATTCTTATAAACCTTGGGACGAACGTTTGCATGATCAAACATTCCTAAAACTTGTACAAATTTTCTCTGTAACTTCTTGGTATTAGATGTCTATCATTGCATTAATGTGTGTTTTAGTGAATATGACATATTAATGAAGTAAACCTGTTGGAACTTTTCATGGAAAGTAAATGCCATACATCTTTGTTTCTGAATTTTCTGAATAAATGCTTTCTCCAAGTATTATTTTTGATATTTTATTTGAATCTCTGGAAATTAAGTTAAAACTATGACATTTTTCTTTAAGACTGGGTAAAGGTTAGTTATCATTTTAATTACAACTTGAGGATGTTACGATTTCAGAAATCTTGCACATTCACTCGATCGCTGCAGGAGGAGGTATCAGCAAAGGCTTAAAACCCTAGAGACACAAATGAAGAATCTGGTTGAGAGGCATGCATCTCAGGTAGGAACTTATTTCAGCTCAAAGAATATACTAAGGATTTTCATAAGCCGGATTTCACTGGATTCAATCAAAGAATTTCAGCCATTTATTACTTTGTCTTTTGCAATGAAATTTTGTGTGATTTAATGCATGCATACTAGATACTCCAGCAAGAGTTGAAGTAGAAATGAAAGTTTTCTACAAACTAAAAATGATAGTTAAGATGTAAATTGTAAGGAATGAGAGTAAAATTGGGAGTGGAACTCAAGAAATGTTGTGTTTTAGATAAATGAAACCTGTATTTGTAAAGTTTTGAGTTTATTGTTGATAAGGTTTCATGAAAATAAACAGATTATTCTGTCTATATTTTGCCATTTACAGTATAGGCTACTGTGTGAACATACATTGTATTATTATGAAATTATAGTGACTGACCATTTGTTGATTCTGTTTGTTATAGGTTCGCACTCTACGTCAAAGGATAAGTCAGCTGGAGGAAAGGAATGAAACAGAAGCAGGCATTGGTTGTGATGTTTCTCAGAAAGCAGGAAGAGCTGGAGAAGTTTCTCTGTAAGAGAAAAAAAATGCTGTGAATGTCTATATCTCAGCAGAAAATCTTGCCCAAGTCTGTTGAATTTGGATTGATTCCAATTAACATTCTGATCTCGACATTTATGGTGAGATCCAAAGTTTGATCGAATTCCTGTAAATATTTTTTATATCGCTCTCTTCTTGTATGGTAAATTTATTTCATTTATAAAAGAATTGCGTTCCATATTTAAGATGTGCAATGTTTTTAAATATGCCATTGAGTCATGTGATGAAATGCTTAGCATGTTGGCCTTGTTTGTACATGAATGTAATTTCTGTATGTTGGCCTAAGATGTGCAATAGTTGGCTCTGAATTCAAATAAGGAATGACCATATTGGTATATGAATAGAAGAAGCTGATGTGAAATGTGAGGGAAAATGGTATCTAATTTCACTCGCCCATTGCCTTTGCCGCAGGCCTTTTGTATGTGCATTAGTTTTATTGAAAAAATAAATTTGGATATATATATAACATTGCCAAAGAGGAGTTAGCAGAGATTGAAAATACAGGGCTAACATACAGCATCAGCATCCTTATTTTTCTAGCTGAGCATTGTCTTCAGTGAATAAGAATGCTAATTTATAACATTTAAATGAGTACATCTATGTAAATTATGTAGATATATTTGTATTACATATGAAGGTAACATCGTCCACAAATGCTCTCTAATGACAAATATATGAAATCAAAATACATATGAATTTGCAAATGCATGCGCTGGCTTATGAATTGATTTTCTGGTATGTTCTTTAGTTTAAGGGTAATGAAAATGGACATTATGCATAATGCTTTGAATCAAATTTTCTCATTATTTCCTCTCTGAAGTATAGTTTTTCATTCTGAATGGAATGGTTGAATTCTATCTATCATGTTTGCTTTTCATAATTTCTTTATTTTTTCTATATTATAATTACAGTTATACCTCAATTTTTGTTATTCTTAAGTTTTTATATTACTTTTCTTTTTTAATCATCATCTACCACAAATTTTGCTGACTTTCGAGAAGTTTTATCTCCTATGTGTCACTGTTCCCCCAAAGTTGAGACAAATATCACTGCAATGACTTTTTCATGGAAACCTATTTGAATTTCAAAATTTCATAAATTCACTTCTTCATCTCCACATCATACTCTTACATACCAAGGCATTTTCCTTTTTCCGTTTTTATGGCCTTAATTAGAAATGTCGGTTATGTTCATATTAAAAATCACCATATGAAGCTGGTGAAGACTTTTGCAAATTATATGTTGATCACTGTGAAATCTCTTATAAATAATGAAAAGGATTACTTAGTTGTAATTTTTTAACTTTGTTCCAATGTTGTTAAACATTTTTATTCGAGTTGCAAATAGGATACTTGCCAAAATCTTATCCTACTTTTTGTCATATCAGCCTATGAGACTGATTTCTCAAAAGTAAGAGTAAATTATTTAATGAAATCATAGATAATGTGTTCCTGTTTTTTAATGTTATATCTTTAGTTGTTTAACTTTTGCTTACATTTATCATTTCATTGTTGTAGATTGTCAATGTAATGAGGTACTACCCTCTCTTATTTCCCACATTTGTCAATTATGAATTTAATTTGCTATGTACTGTGTGATAAAACAAATCTTAAAATTTATAATTTTTAAATGAATATTTTTACCAGTCTGAACATGTTTATTTATACTTCTTTATTGTTGATCATTCTTGTTAAATTCTTTTTCTAAACGATAACTTTTATTTCCTTTCTGTAGTTGTGACACTCAACACTTAAACAGTGTTGAGTGTCACATTCTATCTATTTAAAAATGACTAACTCAGTATTATGACTGCATTTAGTATTTTTTCAAATAAGAACAATCAAAAAGCAATTTATTTATTGTATCACTGTTGATGAATTTTTTTAACAAATGTGCTTTCAGTTATGTACATTGCATTAATTTTTACTCTTTTAAGTATAAATATTATGGAAAAATCTTTTTGAAATTTTTATTCAAGAACGTAATCTATGTATATTTCCTGAGAATAATAAGTTAACATTTTGGGGTGTTTGCAATTTTAGTCATATGGTGCTTATTTGCAAAAATTGAAGATTGTATTGAAGTATGCTCTGTTACACAGCTGTAAAAATTTTCTCTGTAACACTTTGATGGTTGATGCCACCAGTTTGGTGTAAATGAATTAATAGGCTTTAATTTTTTGCTAAAAGCAAAGTATTAATGTTTGGGCCAACTAACATAAATTCTCTTTGTAAGTAATAATTATTATGCGAAAGATTATTGTTGCCAATATCCATCCAAAATATCTGACATTCTTTCAGAAAAATTTTGTACTCCAATTTTATTTCCTAATTCATGTTCCCCACTTATTTAAATGTAAAGCGCTTCATTAAACACTTTAATAAATGTATTCATGGCCATACAAGTGGATCAAGAGTGAGGACATGGTGCTTAGTTGCTATAGAATCATGTAATTCAGGATTCCCCATTCTTTACAAACTATTGCCCATAGAATCATGTTGAGCCTTTTCCTCATATATACGAAGAACAAAATGAAAACTCAGTTTTTAATTTTCCATTGAACTCTATGAAGAGGTGTAAGATAAATAAAACTTTTAAACTAGTTAGTACAATTTGATGGAATTGGCAGCTCTATGAAATATCAGCCTCCTCCTCATATATGGCCTTGGATATACCATATGTTTTCATGCTTAATGATACTAAATAAATCTTTCGTATGTTACACTACTCTGAATAAAGTTAGTTTTTTCTTTGGCTTATCCTAACAATAATGTTCAACAGATTTAGAAGTCAAATTCCGACAGTTATTTTCTGTGGTTATGAAATTTATAAGGTCCTGTTTTGTAATGTAACCACAACAAAAGAAAAGAAGTTAAATTCTCAAAACTATAATTTTTTGAGACAAGTTCTTTGATTGGCATTCTCCAGGTGAGGCTTTTAATATTTCTATTTGAGAGGACAGAACACTCAGAATAGTTTTCTATTCATTATACAAAAATAACAGTGCTATTATGAGTGAGAATATAGAGGGTGTGATGTGCTGTGAATGCAGGTTGTGATTGTGTAATAATTTATATACTCATCTGATGTGAATGATGTATGATAAATGCCTTTGTCTGAGAGGGAATGTAATGGTAATTTTGGAAGAGGTGGAATTATTAAAATATTTACAACACTATACTCCCTATTTCATTTTCTCATTAAGGTTTAGAAAATTTCTTTCTCAATCAGATAGTTTTTTATGGTAGTATATCTGTTATTCTTTTTTATTCCCTGCATAAATTATGTTTTATTGTTTGTATAATATAAAATATGAATAGTATATATGTTTGCATGAAGTAAATGAGAGGAAGAAAAGAACAACAAGATATAGCAATCTGCAGCATACAGGTTAGGCAAAATACATCTATTTTGGTTAACATGAGCCTTGAGATGCATGATACTGTTTCAACAACAATTATTTATCTGTGTATCACTATTAGATCTATGTTGCCACTATACAGAATAATACAAAATTAGATCTTAATTTGTTGTGTTATCCAATCGAGTAAGGTTTTAATGCAAACACTGACAGACTTTTTCAGAAGAAGAATAAAGTTAATAGTAGAAAATTCTATTCTGTGGTAGTTTTTTAAATTTGGAAGAGTTCCTTCAGTAAATTAATTCATGACTGCAGTCTCAAATTCAAGCATAACATCATTCAGCAGTATAAAATACTAATTAAAAATTTTACGCAATCTGGATGGTCTTCAATAAAATTGAGCCTTACTCTTTGATACATGAAATTTTGTTCCCATGAAGACTTAGAAATTGCTTGTTATTGGTTTCCATACTTTGACAGTAATAAAACCATGTAAAACTGTAGGATTTCAAGAGTGCTGATAACAACATTGCAAATCCTCTTCCTTTCACCTTTTGTTTACAGGTAAAAACTTACAGTTCTTCCTGTTTGAGAGGTCTTGTTTTTACTAGAGAGTTCAAGTTGAGTTAAAAGTAGTCTATTGACTCATTTCAGCCTTAGAAAACTTATTTAAAACTTGAGCAATCTAAGAATAAAGTAATCCTTGTAAGTACACTCTTTTTCACTTGCCATTAAGTTTTAGTAGAGGTTGGTAAGTCTGCAAATTTTGTGACTTTGAGTATCATTATGATCAATAAAATTTGAGTTTGAAAAATAGAAAATCTAAAAGAAATAGTTGAGATAGAAAGTTAAGTAGTTAATCCAACCCCAAGTACTGTAAGAATGGACTTTAATGGAGGAAAAAAATGATAATTAAAGTTGATATAATTTTTAAATGTCTAGAACTGAAGAAATAGCAGAGTAATCTGCATTTTTTCAAATACTTTCATGCCAGGTAAGTAGAATTGAAATCAAGCTGTGAAAGTAACTTTAAGTGCAAGCATAAACCTCACTTTTTCAATAGGATTATTAATCCATCTATTATTTACTATTATTATTTATTTAGCTGTAAGCTAAATTTCGATTTCATTGAAAACTTATCATCCTGTTTTCATAACAGAAGGAATATAAAATTAAATAGGGTTATTTTCAAGGATGATGGTCTTTGAGATATTTTTATAGTTATTATCACCCACTTTTTGTTCTTCCATCACAAATGAAGTAGTGGAAACATGCAGACGACTGCCCTATTGATTATCTGAATAACTTCAATCTTATCCCTAAATGTTGGATTGACCTTAGAAAGATAAGGAAACAAAGGAAGTTCTGAAAACTCTTTACCATGCACTGAGAAAATATTTAGATAACACCAAGAAAATATTTAGATAAAACCATATAAGAATGACCATGTAATCTCATCTTTTATTGACTCCTAGATTTTGATACAGTATATAATGGAATCTTCCCTGACATTCTATACATGGTAGCAGTTAAAGGCAGAATTTTGGTGTTGCTTAAGAGCTTTCTAAGAAACAAAAAATATTAAAGTAAAACTGTTATATCATAACATCCATAGCAAGTTGACCAAATACAGTGTCCATTTGGAGTCAATACTAGGCCTTCCTTTGTCCATATTCTACATTAACTACACAGCATACTGTGTCAAAAATACAAACATCTTGATTGCTACACATAACATTTTAGCTCCAATTAAAAAAAAAATAGCCTATCAACTATAGAATATCAAAAATAGAGAATCAACTAAAGTTCCGTTTAAACTTTACTATGTATTTCTTGAATTAATATTAAAAATGAATTTACAAGAAGTGAATGAGGTCTGCTCTAGTCAGTGAATTTCTCTGTGTTCATTTTTCTGCCCCAGTATAGAATACTGTTAGATCTCTCCAATAATGGGATAAGCAGAACAAAATTATATTTTTTGCCTTAACGCTCCATTTTGGAAATTCAGGTGTTTATTAATTATTTCTGATCCTTGGTGATGTTCATTCAGTTAAGTATTGTCTACCAGCATGTAGGATCCAGCTGTTGTGTGCTACATTGATTCAACATCACAGCCACATTTTCTACAAAGAATTTTCAGTTTTGTTTGCAGGATGAGTTTATCATAGCTTCCTCCTCTGACTACCCTATCTTGAATCACCATTAAATATCTCTCACTTTCTTAGTTTAAATGACCAAACTGATTTAAAATCAGCTATCCATTTTAATGAATCCTTTTCATATACAAGTGGTTCTTGACTTGGGTTGCCTTTGCAGTGGCTGGTTGTTAGTTAATTTAGATATAAGTCAAGTAGTTCAGCCATAAATAAATTATTATTCTATAATATATGCATAAATTTGGTCCATTTTTATATTTTATCAGTTTAATATAGAAATTGATGAAATTACATAAACAATATTTACTTAACAACAAAAATTTGAAATTTATGGTATTATTAAGATACACACACGAAAGACAAAATGAAATCAGTCGTTAATATGAATGCCTATAATTTGCATCGACCATATAAGTCAAAAACCATTTGTACTTATTTTTCTGATGCACAGGGTATTGTTTATGCAGTTTTTCCCATTGGCTCGTTTCTTTTCCATGCAAGATAAAGTTTCTTTCACCCAGATATGTAGAAGACGACCCTTGATCTATCTAGGAAAGTAATGTAGGAAAAAATAACATTTTGTTAAATACTTTGCTGAACAAATTTTTGAATGCCAGCAGGTATCTCATGAATATAAAAGATCAATAGAGGAAAGTCTTCTTTTAACACTATAAATAAGAATCTATGAATAACTTTTCTACACACTCTTCAGATGTCAGATGCTTGTAACCAACGTTTCAGTTTGCTGAAGGTAGCACCACAGACCGTCATCACTATGTAGTGCACTATGGTCGCCTCATACTCTGATCAGACTAGAGTTACCACCTGGCGATGCTGATGCAGAGATTTAGAAAATTTATCAGATTTTTAGTCAGAATTTATGATTCTGCAAATGGCATTTTGTCGAATCAGACAGAGACGGCAAAGACATACCACTCTAGTTGGAAAGAGTTAGGAAAGACTACCCATTATCGCCTCATTACTGCAAATTTGGTCTCTTTTCGATAATGGATTAAATTTATAGTTACAATTAATATTTATTTCGACAGCAAAGAAATTTCCTTGCATTGAATATTTGAATTATTTCCGATTATAAAATATGACCGGGTGCTCAGAACTCGTAATCCCGGAGAAATGATTACCAGAGCTCTAAAAGAGGGGCTGGACCCTCAGCCTGATGGGGCAAAATTTCAAGAATCTAACGTCATTATGCAAACCGTACACATGTAATAAATGTTATTAAGTCAAACATTGCGCTTAAATCATTAACAATTACTTATCACCTGGATAGAGGTAGCGTTTAAGGGGAGATAGTTTAAAATTGAGCCCTGGCATCTTTCGGTGTGAGTCGGCCCGGATATTCCGCTATTTGTATAATAATTCATAATATTATGAACTATCCCGGAGACCGAACAAATAGTATCACTCTGCGGAGACTCGGGTAAAACTCGGAGAGGTGGTAATTCTACGACCTACACCTGAACTGTCCGAGAATTTAAGTGGAGTCCAAATTTTAAAGGTACCGAAATGTTTATGAATGAGTGTATAAGATGATATTTCTAAAAAGGATATTTTTATTATTTTATGGTGCTATTGATGATAATAATGCAGACCTTTCATCGGCGTTGTTTGTCTGCTTGTCTGTCCCCATCCCATCTTGCCTATCAAGACCGGAATCTACGAAAGAGGCTCCTGGTACAAGTGCCAACCTGCCCCTTTTCTATACTTCTCATGTCAACATAATAATTTAAACAAGATAAAGGATTTAAAAAAGTTTCTTACAGATATATTAATTATCTCCTGGAAATTAAAAAGTTGCCCTACAAATAGGCCCCCTCAAATCGAAGGACTAGTAGTCAGGTATTCACGAAATCCCCCTGTTTCCCATAATCTTTTACTAATTTTCGACAACGGCCTGCTATGTCAGGGTGAATCATTTGTTAGCAGTATTGTTAAAAGTGCTTCGACAGCTGAGGTCATTTCGCACATGTGGGCTTCCACCGCTCATCAAACCCATAAATAATGTGATTTACGAATTCATTTTATGTTAGATTTCTGAGTTTTCTGTCAGGGAATCGGTTTGCTGAATTTTGCAATGATACCTCGCGCCGACTCTTTTATCTAGCATCCTGTTTCATTAAAGCATGTTGAAGCTGAATTGATAACAGAAATCATCGACGCACGGATATCCTATTTAATTATCGCAGATGACTTTTGATGCGATATTGCTCGAAAAAGAATGCAAAGTAATGACTCAGTTTGGTAAACGAAGTCAGAGAATATTCAAGAGAATATTTATAATTCATGATAAGTGAAATGGAGGAATATTTAAGAGAAGCTTTGTGATCCGAAATTTTCTTTATATTTCATTTTGCAGAAAATACTGGCGAATTATATTATGTAATTTTCGTTACCTTCTGTTCTAGAAATAATGTTTCTATTAATAGACCGTAACCGAATGTGGAGAAAATTATCAATATTGGACCTTAAGCCATTAATAATTTTCCTTTGCTTATGTAAGATTTAGAAATTCATGTCTGAGATCTGCCTTTCCTGAAGCACTGCTCCACCTGTGGCGTCTGATCTGATTTTGAGCATGAAATCCAGTTTTCCCAGCGACAGCGTATTTAAATGTGGCGTAGACCTTAAAAGATTGAGTTTTGAGAGAGATTTTGGAAGAAAATAACTCAAGAAGAAAGCTAGACAGAAGGAAATCAAAAAGGAGAGTAAAGGAATTAGTCTTAATGATAATTGGAGGACATATTGACTTCCGGCACGGTGATTTCTAATACATAATTGTTTGGCTTTCTCCGGGCTTCTGCGAAGCCTCCAGACAGGTAGAAGTTGCGTCTCAAATTCGACCCCTTCATTTGCACGTGCAGCTTGAAGTATCAATTTACGGCGCAGCTGTAGTCTAATATCTTGTAACAGAAAAATGTAGTTATCGTTTTTTGCTTCTCACAGTAGGTTGGAAGAGGGAACATGAATATCAGAATTTCAAGTTCTTGTGGGACCATAGTTCTCGAATGAATTTTGCCTTTTATCACTTTACGTTACGATTATTTCTCTAGCTATTTATCAAAATCTTGGGAATGATTTGCCTTCATCTAAGAAGGATATTCCATAAATGATTTAAAGAACGCGAACATTATCGTGTTGTTCCTGAATTGACCATATTCCTTCTTTACACTCTCCTCCTTCCCTTCATTCTACAAAGCATACATACGCTCAAAATTCATTACAACTTGAGAAATCGATATGAACTGTGAAAAAGGCAATAGAGTCTGTATCATCCTTTCTTTATTTGAAGGCACTCTCTGAGATTTGGCTGTAAGTGGCCGTACTAAAACGAATTTAGTTCGCTAACTAGTAAAGTTAAGGTTTATTTAAATACTTGTTTCAGTTTTATATTAAATTAGTCAGAAACTTTCTGTAATTGCTTCAATGGAGTATTAAGCTGATATGTAACTCCATTTACATAACGTTCATAAAAATCAACGTACCATTTGCTTGCTCTTGAAGTCATCGAGAAATAATTTAAAATAGAACTCCTTGCCATCTTCATTTTAGCAATGAATTAGACACGTCCGTCTATTTCTGACTCATAAGATATAATGTGAATCTTCTTTCCATTTCAAAGCACATTCATCTCGTAAGTAATTTATCTCATTGAATTCTCATTATACGATAAGATTATATATTGTGTAAAATGTGCACAAAGGCAGGGCATAATTAGCTAACCTCGTCTCTCATGAGGTAATTATCTGGTAAATCGATTGTTGAAGATAATGTTAGTGGGATTCAAACTTTTCCTCCTTAACATTGTCAGCAGTAAAGGGAAATAGAAGGTACTAGTGTAGCTATTACTGACCTGAAAATTTACATTTGAGTCATAATTTATGGTTTCCCTGAAATAAGCCACTGGCAGTTTCAGGTATTGCCTTTATTAGACTTCATATACTGAGTGTGTGGGTTGATTAACTTAGCCGTGTATACAAACGAAGAAACCGAACATATTTAATGAAGGTAAGTACTTTCGTTTCTTTAGCTTAATCATTTCTAGCTATAAGTTATTCTAATCTCAGAAAGTCTTTGTATATATGCATTTTTGAAATACTTCCGACATTAGGATTTCACCCAAATCAGATGTAGTGTTCGTTCATAAATTTTACTAAAAACAATAGACGTTAGGACAGTGTTTGTTCTTTTACGGATCCAATATCTATATAATTTTTCTCCATCGCTGCTAGCTTAGCAATGTATTTTATTAGCTTGAAATATTTTCGCGGGCTGAAAATTTACAGCTCCCTTCCATTGACCTTGAAATTTATTTGTTTTGGCGCCCTAGTAAAGTTTGACGGAGTCTAAAAAGGAGGTAATCATACTTATAGAGGAGTAAATAAATCATTAAAAAATTAAAACGTTTAAACGTTCAACGTGTCATTAAATCTCGTTCTCAAGAGTTATATTTGAAGAATAATAGTACATTTATAAAGTTACGAAATATAGATTTACGGAACTTTCTCGATAAACATAATAAGGTTTCTTCTCTGTCATACAAGTTAATAGTTTGTTAATGTAGTTGAAGTATATTGTATTACTTGGCAAACTGAACCATTAATTTTCAGACGATGAACACTTATTATTTCAGTAAATTTTTCATTAATCTAACTGGAAATAATGTTTCTATATAACTATAAAATATTGTTAGGCTAACGGCGAAGTTAGAATTAAGTCTTAATTCATATTATATGTTCATCGAAACAAATCCATACATTTACATTAAAATTAAATTCAAGTCTAAGGGTTAATCAAAGATCTCTTTAAACTTTAACAAAGGCCAAAATCCCTGAAATTTGAATTAAACCTCATCGTGCTCTGAAGAGAACGAGTTAAACTCGACCCAAAACTTCTAGCAGACGGATTTCGAACGGCTGTTACTTTTAGCGTGCAGATAAGAATGCTCGTCATGTCAGTTTTGGGGTTTTACGAGACATCTACTTCTTAAATATCATCATAATGATTTTATTTAAAATTTTATTTTGTTTTATGCAAATATATTTAGTCAATAATGACCCAAAAAGGTTGTTATGGAATCATGAAATGGCATGGGGGTGATCGTCAATTTTTAGAACAGCCGAAAAAGAGTCTGCATCTCGAAAGACAATATGAAGTATGCAGCAGGTGTATTCTAAATGGCGCTGTCTGACTATCGTGGACTACACAGATCATTGGACACAAACAAATTATTGTTGCGAAAGGTATATTCTAGAAAAAGCTTATTTCCATCATTGGCCCTTTGATTTCACCCGCTGTGTGCGACTGCGGTCTTACGTGGGAGTCGACACCTCGTCTGCCGACTATGACTTTCCTTAGCTCAAGGAGATCGATTTTTGCTAGAATACAAAATATTGTTGTGTGATTAGTGACGCTTTAAGTTCATACTCTTTGTGGAGTGATACGTGGCATTCGTCGGTGAAGCGCGTAGGGGCCGTACGTAGGTGAGACTGGGACCTCAAGGGTGAAAACTGGCAAGCGAGTGGGGGAGGGTGTGGGATCTTGTGGCCGAAGGAGTGAGGTTCTGGGGCAGTTGAGAAGGGTCATTTAAGGTAAATGACACGAAGGGGAATGTTGAGTTCGCGGCTGACGATCTAATTTTCATATATCTGTCCTTAATTTATTTGCGTCGTACGTACGTCATCGAGTGTTGAGAATAATTTGATACAAAAAAGTGAGTCTTGATTTTCGGGCTTTTTCGGAGAGCGATTACTTTTCTTTCTGAAATCGTCTATTCACGTAAGGAGGCTATGACGTAACAGGACGGGAGAAAATAGAATTGCAGTTCGAGTCTTCACAGGTGTGCGACAAACGAATGTGTGTTACGGATGACGTTTGTCTCAATTCTAGCTCTTCGGCCGTCATCGACCGCAAAATCTCGAGCGATTGGCTTGGTGTATGATATCGACTGCCGGAGAGAATTCTTGTGATACTTCGTTGTGTGAATATTGGAAGACCTTATTTGAGTATTGACGATATTCGCCATCTCAGGAAAGATACAGATGGAAATCATTCGTGGTACTGAATGCTTGTTACGTTGAATGTTATATTCAATTTCGATTTCACGTCTAGAAGCCGATTGTTTACTTGAGTGTGCTTTCGTTATCGATTCCTATTCTCGCCTTAGATTAACTTTGTGAGGAAGTGTTGTGCTCGGTTTGCAAATTAAGTATTATTTTTAAAGTTGTCATTTTTACACAGTTGACTAGAACTAGACGTTTTAAACATTTCAGTGTGATCAGGATGGGAGGAGCCTCTTGGAGGCTGTATCTTCGGCTAGCGGAGGAGAACGGGACGATATGCCCGGGAGTTGTGGAAGTGTTGTAAGAAACAGTATGGGCCAGCAGCAACAGCAGTGGTCATACCAGGATATGATTGGAAAAGCAGCATACGCGGAGTTTTGCCAGGTAAGCTTGTATTTGCCACGCCAGAGCTGCGCTATTTTTCGAGAAAGTATGGATTCCTCTTTTTGGTTGCGTATTTATTACTTTTCTTGCTACCTTTACGCGATTGTTGTAGAAATAGGTTAGTGTAGGCTGTTGATGACAGGATATCGATGTGATGGTGGTTTTGTAAACATCACGAAAATCTCTATTTATGTCACGAGTTGAAGGATACTGTACTGGAAAATAGGAAGCCATTGAAAGAATCAATAGTTCGTCGACAATATTATTGTCGTTGAAGTATTCAATCAGCCGAAAATAAAGGGAACGATTGTGATTTCGTCTGTTGTCAGGCGCATGATAAACGAGACACTGTCCCGAACTGCGCAGAAATTCTCTCCATACCCGTCAGACCGAATTTCCTTCACGATTTCAAGCAAGTGATTCAGTCATTTTCTATCATATTTTCATCTTAAATAGGAGCTTTCTTCTCAGAGATGCATAATTGCATAATGCAGTATGAAAATTTATCGAAGTAAATGAATTTATGTGGTAACTCAGGTCCCCAACATATGTCATATTTTTATGTTCGACCGTATGGATCGGAAATTTTTGTTGAAATTCGTCGCTTGTTTTTGAAATTCCGTTCGTTTTTACGATCCATCCCATTACCTACATTCTTTAAAACCTCAGAATATATTAAAAAAATCCTTGGGCAGTGGAATGATCGTCTGGAAGAATCAATATGTAGCAGCTTTGCGCGATCTCCTCTTGACAGTCGTCGATTATTGCCATAGCTTATTGAGATATGGTGTTGATTGTGTTTGAACTGGAATCCGTGCATTATTTGCATCCTCAAAATTTATTGATCACTGAATATATTGAATTAATTCAATGAGTTGGGCGTCTGACGTCTTTGTTTCTTCACTTCGCTATCTGTTTCATAACAATGGTCGGTCAGCAAATTTATTCCTCTTATGGTATTTCAATACGATTTTAATGGAGTACCATTTCCCTGTTGAAAAGTATGCCGTTCAGCGAACAGCATATATAAAAACAAAGGCGCCGCGTCGACTTTACAATATGATGAGTCATTTTTATTTCTCCTGTTGTCGAACTCATATTAGGAAATGCATTGCTTTTTATTGATCTGCCATCTTTCTCATTCTAGGAGAAATTAGAAATGTTTGAACTCTGTTACGTATCTATATCTATACGTAAGCGTTGCGTAAGCATATTCCTTAGATTTTCGGGGTAAATATAATAATCTATCCGAAATATTGTTCTTTGAACGGGAGCCGTATTATGTGGAAGAAATTCATCATTAATCATTCTCTAGGGGAAAATTAGTCAAATTATGTGCTGTTCTATCAGAAAGAAAAGTCAGTGTGTTACTGTTAAAGTGAAATCTTATTGTGGTATACTTGTGAACTGATATCGAATTTTACTTTTCGTTGGTCAAATCTTAGATTGGTAGAAGGTTGTAAGACCGCGATTTTTAAAAAAGGTTTCTTGAAGTTGATAAGTATTTCGCATTAATACCATGAGGATTTTAAAAACATATATTATATTTTGTCATTGATAGTTATTTAAGTAGTTCTTATGTTTTATTTCGGCAATGAATTTTCAGAGATTTTTACCCTCTTAATGATTTCAGGTGAACATGTTTTTTTTTTAAATTTCAGTGAAAAGGCCGCTATTGTTATTTCTTTACATCGAAATTATTTTCTCCATTTCCATTTAATGACCTGTCTTGAATGCAGGTCAAAACTTAGAAAGGAAGGATTTGTAAACAATACTTTCTGCTTCATAAATTTTGCATCTTTTCTCGTTAGCAAACATTCTGAAGGAGAGGGCTTTTATTAATGCATCAAAATTCGATTTTTTTGTCAACATTTTGCCTTGTGCATTATCTTAAGACACATGGAGGGTTTCCCCTTACACTAGTATATGGCACAGTACCTTCTTGCGCATTGAAATGAATTCAGTGAAACGTGCTTAAGTAGAAGGGTTTCATTTGGTATATGAAAGCAGAGAAGAAATGAATTCTGATCAGTGATGTCAGTTAAAGTAGCTGGTACGATTTTCATGTTTTGCCATGACAGTTTGTTTCCCTATGAAAGCCATCCTGTTGATTCATCTCATCTCACATTCCTATGGAAGGTGGGCTTGGAATTGAAATGTGGTTATTGAAGGGCATTGGAAGGAGTTGATTGAATAGCTTGTGAAGAGGATCAATTTAGGACTATAGAACTACTTCTGAGAGTGATCCTAAGGCCTACGTTCTCCATCTTTACCATTTACATTTTACTGCTAGCTGCTATCTGGTTGTATTTGCAGAAATTTCCAGAACATCAGATGATGGAGAGCTCCATTGTAATATAGACTTTCATTTTCTTCTAATAGAAAAAGTAAACACAGATGGCTTTTAGATGAGGTGATTATTCTCATATTTTCTTTTGTAAATATGGCGCTATGAGAGAGATAGGGATAAGTTTTCTGAAAGATAAATGATTCTCATGTGTGAGCATAGAAAAAGGTGGCCAAAATGTTGTCAATAGTTAATGCATATAATTTAAGAGCTTATGTATCCACCCATTGGCAATTTAAGGGTCAAAAATAAAAACACCTTGGCAGAGGTAATAAATGTATAGCAGTTACAGAGATACTTCACTGTTGTTCTTTTTGTGCTTTCATATGTCAGGTAAATTGTTTGCTAAAGAGATCATCAATGGATTGTTCTATTTCTACCCTGCCTCTATGCCCTGCAGACTGTTGAGAAGAAAATGTTTATCAATACATAAGCTGATTATTGGAAAAAATGTGCATGAAGGAGTTTGAGTAAATTGAGTAATTTTAGTTTACAGATATGCACTAGAAAGATTTGCCTTCAGTTATTGGAATTATATAATAGGCCTCCGTAGAAGAATTTGAGGTATTTTCAGGATAAAGTGGGAAGAGATTTGCAGAATGGACTGTGGAATATTATGGTCCAAAAATCAATAGGTGAAATGAGATATACATGTTGATGGAAATCTCTGAAAACAAAATTGGAGAACACTTTCCACGTATTCAACTTAAAAAACTAATAGCTGAAGAAGTGATACATGTAGATTGTGATCGGTATTTTATAGTAGCTTGAAATTTAAAAATGAGCATGAGTCACTGATAGACCTTTGCAAAGAATTGTATTTTCCAAGAGAAGTAGCATGCCGCATGGCATGGCCATGCTGATATTTTACTATTTATAAAGCCACAATACCACAAGCATAATATATCATACAAACAGAACTGAACCAAATTGTGTTTTAATGTTTTGCAATTATTTTGACAGTGGATTCAATCATGAAGTGGTTATAGATATGAGCATATGGGTCTGAGTAATTCAAGTTTTAGGTTGGATATTTTCTCACGAGATGAGAAATTGGATAAGCAAGGACTTGTCGCAAATTATTCAGTGTCATGAAGAGAACTTCGAGTTAATACTTAATGGCTTTGATACCAAACTGAATGTTTTTAAATGATTCATAGCTTCTTTTCCAGCAAAATTTTACAATTCCTGGTACTTAATTAAAATATTTTGTTTATATACATAGGAAGATTCATTATAAGGAACTTCACATGCACAATCCTTGTTCTTTATCTGCATTAAAAGTGTGAAATCCCTTAGTTTTTTATCTTGGTTACTATTTTTATTCTTACTTATTTTTGTGCTATTTAATTATTGTGAGCATTTTAAAAATAAAATTTGTCTATTCTTAAAATTGTCATGCCCATTTGTAATTTTTTTATCATACTTCTGTATGATTATCTCTGGACTTAACACTGAAAAGAAATCAACCCATGAAATGCTACTATAAATCAAATGGATGAATTATCTAGAATTTCAGTGATAAATTATTTTTTTTTCATATAAATTATACATTATAAATCATACTTACTGCATATAGGCCAACACTTAAAAACAGAACCTATTCATTCAGATATGTATATACACTTGGATATAATATAGGTTAGAATTTTGTTGAGTAAATCCTTTGAGTATACTGGAAAAGTTACATATTAAGTTACATAAATGGTTGCATACATCGAATTATCAATTAATTTTACTCTGCTGCATCTTAGCTTAAAATTAAGTGTTTAACTTTACGTGGAGAAAATAGGGGCCCTTTTTTGGTGTTATGACATTTATAAAATTTGTATAATTTTCTCTGCAGAATTTTTATATGCTGAATCATCAAATTTATTATTTTTTAAACATCATCATAAGCAACTTTCATGACCAGTATCTGGTTAGTATATGATAGGGCAGGAATAGTCATCCAGAGAAACCTGTTGCCTCTGCATTGTTTGGCCTGCTTTTTCACCCCTGCAATGTCAATCCCTGAATGTTGTGTTATAAAAGATGAATGAACTGACCTGAGTGAAATAGTCTTTTAAAATAATTTCACATTTTAAATGTTATTATTACGGTTTTCTTTGGTTCTGAGAAAGGCCTTCTTTACTAATTTCACCAGCACATAGGCATAAACTCTTTTATTTTCACCCACCTTGGTTTACATTCACCTGTAAAGGTAAATTATTGTGTACTTGAGAAAATTTTGCGAACTTATTTATAATTATAATCCTTATTGAAATCAAGATTGCTACACAGATATTGTCTTACGGAAACAGATATGAATTTTCTCTGGAACGAAGCATAAATTTTTCTTACAAGGAAAGTATTGAGATAAGGAAGGGTAGTCTAAATATTTTAAACAATTGAAGTTTTGTGGAAATGTGCTTAAAGAATAAATTTTTACTGTAAACAAGAGTGAAGACTTTTGCAGAAATTGCTTGATGCAAAGGAGTAGAAAGGAGAAACTTCATTGAGAGCATTGCTTTTTATACAATGTGATAATGATATTTGAGCTCACATCCTTATGAATGTAAATTTTTCTTGTGTAATCAGCAAAATCATCCATCTCTTTTATCACTGAAAATGGTCTCTGTTTAGTTAATATTTCATCATTAAAAATTTTTGAATTTCTTGGTCTGTTTTTAAACAATGTTTGAAATAAGTTATGTTAAGCATTGGTAATGAATTGTTTATGAAATTATGTGTATCAGATTTATCTGTGGGAATCTCATCTTCATGATTAAGAATTTTACTGCTTTACTTTGCACTTTGTAATAAGTAGTGTTTCTCAGAAAATAACTTAAGGTAGTAGCATTTTAAATTCAAAACCTCAACGTCAGTTAAGTTGTAATAGTATTTAAGAAAGGTGAAGTGTTTATTTCTGTTTAAGTGTCATTTAACCCCTCAACTTTTCCTTATTTTCTTAGGGAATATGTAATGGAGAGTCGAGGGAGGGACGGAATGGAGCCGGAGATGAGGGAATCGGTGGATTGGGGGATTTTGGAGAACTTGGCAGGGACTCATTCAACTTGAACTCAACCTCAGATCTAGGAGGAGGCAGCTCTCTTCTCATTCATGACTTGGTCACAAAAATACTCGAAGAAGATTCGTCATCAAGACCTTTCTTTTCATCTCCCAATTCACAATCTCAGAATGAGCAGATGCTCTCTCCATCACTTGGGTAAGTGTTTTCAATGTAAAACTTATATACAAAGATGTGGCACATGATTTTATGGATTTCTTATTTCACCCTATCAGATTGGGAAGGTTAGGTCATTTTGTAAACGAACAAATACTCTTTTTATTTTGCCTGTTTTGGTTTCATAATAATTACCTCTTTGGTATCATGAAAAATTTCTGTCCCTTTTTTCTGGAAATTGTCATCTATTTCTTGTTATCTACTTATTATTTAATCCTCTTTGGTGATTTTTAAAACCATAGAATTATCATGTTTATTGCTAAATTTGTTGGATAATTGATTGACCAATTGTGATTTCTTAGTACTATTCTTAAATTTTTGGTAATAGATGATTGTTCAATCCATAAACCTTTTCATTAACTTATTGTTAGACAGAGAGAATGTTTATGGGCATAAAAAATAGTTTTATTTGACCTGTTTTTTTATCATCAGCGTTATGAGAGAAAGAAAGATTCAAACTGCCTTTTTTATACCTATAAATGGAAATTTTTTATACTTGTATTTTTTTTCTCCATAGCATTTTGCTGGAAGAGCTTTGGTTGGGATGATAACTTTCAAAAGTTGAATTTTATGTGCCAGATGCCAGCATTCATTTGTGCAAAATCTTAAAGTTGTGAAATCTCTAGTACTTAAGTTTAAAGGAAATAGACATATACACATTACCATCCCTACACTCAATGATATGTATCACAATTATTAAGGGTGGCATATTATCAAATGTTATAGGTTGCCCCCACTTGGAGGTGATCAGATGGACTTGCTCTCATTGTGTGGAAACGGGTGGCCACCTTCAGAAAGTTCCTCATCCTTTTCACGAAGGGATTGTCTCACCCATAATTCAGTGGATACTGCTAGAAGTGGATCTCAAGGATATCCTAATGACGTAGACAGACAGCAAATGACAAATGGAGCTGGTGTTTCATTCAGCCAAGATGAGGTTGGTATTTGCTTTCTCTATCCTTTGTTTTAAACATCGATTCAGATTCTTCTATGATTTCATCCTTGCTGTTATTTGTGGATCTTCATTGGGAAGTTGAATTTTGGTCGTAAATCAATCGAGCTTAGAGATATTTTCTCAAAATATTACATTTAAGATCTAAGAATTTGTTATGAGAAAGTTTTGTGTCTATGGAAACTATCACATTTTTTGGGTTATAACTAACAAGGGGATCTAGAAAATGGCTTTGCATTTTTTTTTATTAGCAAGGGAAATGGGTACTCAAATTATCATTACCCTGAGAGGGTAAAATTTTAGTTGAGATCATCCTGTATAATTTCTCATTTTGCTGAGTCATCATAACCTCCTTTGTTGCAAAAACTGAGAATTTCAGTAACTGAGGATTTTCAGATGGTTTCTGTTCCTCAGTGACTTCTATTTTCGCATTTTATAGGTCAGGAACTAGTTACTTTTCCTCATCATTAAGGTTTAGGAATTCAAAAGGAAAAATTTACTCAGATAAGGGAAAGAAAAGTGAATCAGCTTCTTGAGGCATGAAAACTGAATACACTTTCAAACATCATGGCGAAGAAGTTTGATATGATTTAGATAAAAAATTTTGAAGAATTATTCAATGAAATCTTGTAGTAAATGCTAGTAATCTGGAAAGTTAAAATCCCACTGACATAATTATGTAAACCGATCAAATATGACCTAGAAAACTTTTATTTTACAGACTAACTCGGACATGACAGGCATGGGCTCAAATGGTTTAGCTTCTTTGCTTTGTGGAGAGAATGGCAATGGAGCTGCTGACTTAACATCAGGATTGCAGAGGGACAGGAGGAGGATGATGGGAAGGGTTTCAGCTTCAGACAGACTTGACGAAGATGCTGTAGCTACTGCCAATCTTATCGGCCTCTCTCAGTTGGATGGAATGGGAATTGGATTCCCTCTTCATGGCGATACATTCCCTGATCATCTTCAGGTTAGTTGTCTAAACTATGACTATATCACTATATGTTATACTCTAAGTGAAACTTGTATCAATAATATGTTTGTTTTTTGCAGGCAACTCTCCCAATAATGCCATCAGCACAACTGCATCCTTTACTTCAGCAGCAACAAGGAATGCAGCAAGATCAGTTATCAAGTAACATGTTGTCCTCTCCCACTTCCTCTTCCCTCTACCCAATATCATCCCAGTATCCAAACTCCCAGTCAAGTCAGCGTTTGAGCACTACCATGTCAGCTTCTTCATTCTCACAGCCTCCCCCTTCATATGCTTCTCACAGCAGACATGCCAGTACATCCGGTGCCAATCCTTCCTCTCCTCCCACTTCCAATGGTCATTTGGGAGATCTCTCTCCTTCTTCTGACTCTGGATTTCCATCTCCTCTTTCACTTTATTCTCCATCGTCCTGTGACTCCACTCCACCTACCAGAGGAATGAATGGCATTTTGGGCATGGACCAGACAGGAGGAATGAGCGCCATGGACTATAATCACTGTAAGTACTATAGTAATTGACAGTATTGTAATATAAGCATTGCTGTAGTGAATTTTGTTTGATTGTAAGAAAGGATTTTATAAAAAAGATTAGTGATTATCTGCTTTGTAAAAATCTCGTTCCTTATCACATAGCTACTCTTGGAAATCTTTCTAGCACTGAAGAAGTAAGGCATGAACAGTTATCCATAGCATCTAAACTCACAATTTTGTCTACTAGTTGAATATTTTGCAGTTTTATGCCAACTTTTTGTTCACCATTATAGATGCTTTTTTTTATCTTTTTTAATTTTCCTTTAGATATAGCATGTTCAAAACTTCTTAGCTCTGTAAAATGAAAAGATGTTGCATAAGTAGATGAATATATGATGACTTCATTTTAGTACTATGAGCTATAAATGAAAAAGGTGTTGCATAGCTAATATATATTTTCCTGCATCTTTCTAATTTTTCAAATGCCTCATAGGGTAAATGTATTATGAAAGTACTTAAAACATTTCATCGCAACTAATTGTGGGTGTATTAATCTTAAATAGCCTTAAGGAATCAACTATAACAACTTTATTCTGAAATTTTATTTTTGCAGTGTCCTCTCCTACATTTTATGGCCAAGGTATGCCTAGCAACCAGCAGCTACTTAATTACATGCAGATCTTAAGTGCAGAAAATAGCTTGATGGGAAATGGAAAGAGTTCTGCAGTCAATGATTGCGTCATCCCAGGATCGAACGGAACATCTGGTGCTTGTTTTCCATCAAATTCTCAGACTGGAGGATCTAGTAATCTTAGCCTGGAAATGGCAGCTGTAAAACCTCCTCGAAGATCTCCTAATGGCAAGGTAAGGGATCTTTCTTTCCTGAAAGGGTACATCTATTTGTTTTTTCCATGGACTTAAGATACTACTTTCTAAATATAGGTTGTGCATTGAAACCAGGTCTTCATAAAAATGATATATTTGTTTCAGTACTTTAAAAAAAAGGCTTAAAAAAAGATTGATTGTTGACATAGGTATAGGTATACATTTTCATAGATACATCTATCGTGTGAAAACTCAATTGACCTTGTGATTATTTGACAGAAAATTATATCACATCTTACTATTTAGCTGTGAACCTTCTTTCATAGTGTGAATGTGTAGCTGGTATAACAATCCTGTTAATACTGCAAGCAATAATGTATTTCTTTAATAATTTAAAATATTTATGCTGTTATTGATGGAAGAATATTATTAAAGATCACATTAGATTGATTATTATTTTAGTATATGCTTTGTACTTTTCTAAAATTATTGTGCATGTACATGATGAAATAAGAAGCAAAGAATTTAGTGAAAAGTGGACCATTCTTCAAAATTATTATGTAAGGCAATCAGCATTGCTCAACCCAGTTATGACACTATACTGCTTATAATTCTCTTGTGGCTTGGTCCCCTGAAAAGCATCTTAACTGGGTTTAACTTTATCTGGTAAAAGCAAGAGAAAACAATAGGATTTATAATCATCTGCAAGTAATTACTTGTATTGCTATGAAAGAAAAGAAAATGCTGTCATTGGAGAGTTTTTTAACATCTTATTGTATTATCATATCAATAATGGGCTCTTAGGTACATTCAGTTCTGTCTTTCAGTTAAAATTATACCACCATATATTCCACTAGTGTACCAATTTGTGTCTATGATTTTTTACAGCCTTTCCCCATGAGTGTGCTTCAGGTATCTCGTGGAGGAGAGAATGGATCATCATTTGACCGTGATTATGGAAGTATTAGGGTTGGAGAGAGGGCTCCAACAACACTGCCCAATCGACCATCATCCACCCCACTCTCACCTCTTTCTCCTGCCTTCTGTATGAGTCGCAAAGATCAACCACCTCCAATTCCAAGCTCTTTGATGCTGCCTCCTCCACAAATTCGACCAAGGACTTCACAGTCATCATCTCAGCTGCAGCAAGCATCTGAATCTCATTCCGCTGTAACCTCTCAGAATTATGAAGTCCAAGGTTTTTCCAAAGGATCTGCAGTCAAGGTAAGAGCTCTATAATTTTCAGATGATTGATGCAGAAATCTGGTGGTAGCTAACCACATCTGCGAGTTTGTGTTTTTTGGTCAATTTGCTTTCATTTCTTAATCTGTGGAGATAATCAGTATTAAATAGAATACCTCCTTGGATTATTAGTTTTCATCATTCAGCTTTTTCTGAGATAAACATTTTCTGAAGGGACCTTCAGGTATTTAAGGTTCAATGTAGGTGAGAAAGCCCAGCATTACTTAGGGTGATATCCTTGTCCATTTGCCAGATGGATGACAAAGCAAAGGAAACTATGGGAATATTCTGTAGAAGCTGTATACTGTTTACTGTAGAAGCAAAAGATATGCTTTTCATTCCCAGAGAAACAGCAATGCAAGTTTTTTTACCTCCATTAACACTCTGGAATATCAAGGTTCATGCCCTGCAAAGCAATTATTTTTCTTTCTGTTATTCAAACTAGGTATCTTCATTCTAAAAATACATCTTGCATTGCCCGTGCAGTATTAAACATATAGAAATCTTGAAACTTGTTTCTGTGTTTTTTAAAATAATAATAACAATAATAATATGATGGAAATTCTTGGTAAGATTTTGATGTTTTTGAATATCCCTTAGTTGTAGTTTCATATAGTTATGAATTATGTAACATAACTCTGTTACTCAGAATTTCTCAAACTATTTTCTGTGGAATGCGTAAGCTATCCAATAAAATATGTATATATAGTGAAAGGTTTTGGAAATTTACACAAGCCTTTAATGACTTCATAAGTTGCAGGAAGTTGAACATGTTGGAAATTTAGGAGTATCTTCTTTGTGAATCAATTCTGCTAACACTGATCTATTGCAGTTACTTAGTTAATTTTATTATAAGATTATACTGATCTAAGATATCTTCCTATTGTGCAAAATAACATACCTCATATAGAAAGTATTTTCCTAAACTATATTTGCCAAAAAATTCACTCTATCAATTAAGCTGTCAAAGATGCCTTAGTATTTTTAAGGAGAATATTTTAATGTGTTATTGTAATAATTTACACTTACTGTTTGAAATTACTCAAGAAAAGAAGCAAAGAAAGAAAAAAGTAGGAATTAAAAAACTGCAGTTTTTTTCTTCCTTTACAATGTTAATATTATGTTAAACCTCATGTGAATTTGTTTGCAGAGGAAAATGAGAACATTAATTAGATGTTTAAGAAATTTTTTACTGTGTTGATGTATTATTTATACAGTAAAATAACGTCTAATGCTGTATAATTTTTCTGTAAGGAGTCAGTCTTTGAGAATTTTGCTGATCAAAGTAAAATTCTTACCTTTTTTGTAACTCCCTTACAATAATACATCTGGATTACAGTTTACATTAGTCTAGTTGTTTGGAGTGGTACTCATATAGTTGTCTCGGGTTCCTCATACTTAGGGCTTCCCAAGCCCTGAGAGGGGTATTCCATCTCGTTTCTCGGTGCCACCCCCAACAATGAGGGCAAAGCCCCCTGTACCCCCTCAACCTCGCCTCCCCTTCCGTCCTGGGGAGACTGATAGAGTTCCCCCACCACCTATACCTTATCAGGGCCTCTTTGGAAATGGGCAATTCTTCGTTCCTCCTCCATTGCCTCCCCATCTTTCTGCCCAGCATTGTGGGGGTGTGCTCTCTGATGCTGCTCAGTACAATGGACAGTCACAGCCAGATCTCTTTGGTGCCGGAGATATGATTTCTTCCTACGAGATCCCTCCTGCATTTCTTGGACTTCCTCCTCAGGCTTTTGGATTGCGCTCATGGAGGTAAGATCAATTTACTATCAGTCATTGCTATTGTAGTTTTGATTTTAGATGTACTTAAAATTGTTACTTTAAATTGCCAATTGAGTACTTTATCTGCAACCACTAATTTGAGAAGTCTCCTCATCCCAAACAGTAAGCATTTTAATAGATAGATAAAGTGTAAATGCTCCAGTAGGCATCCATTCAGATTATCGATCAAGGATATTCTACCAGCCATTCCTAGGAAACAGATAAGGATTTGGTATTTTTTCCAAGAGTCATTCTCTACCAGAGAGCAGGTGTAAATCAGGGAGTTTCTAAACCAATTTCTGTTTCTTAGGATTGGCTAGTGGAATTTCCTTGTTTGATGACCTGCTATGATTGGAGCATGATACTGTAATGAACAATAAATATCTTTGGAGAGACCTCTGATTAGCAGTTGCAATGAAAATGTTACACTTATTTATTGAACATTGATGGCCATTGTATTATTTGAGCTCTAATGTTTTAACACAGTCATGTTCCTTACCCATTTATAAATATTGTAATAGATATTTAAGATAAATGTATTCCCTTAAACAATTGAAATTGGAGGATGGATTTTGGAAACTTTTTGATACAAGGTGTCCCAGATTGCAAAGAGATTAAGTATGTGTGTAAATTCATTTGTTGAAGCTTTATAAGAGTGGATTTGAGTGGGTGGATGAAAAAGTAAACATCCTCTAGATCAGAAGTGTCAAGGGTAAGGGTAGAAGTTCAGTAACTTGAGGTGAAAATAAAAAAGTCTGTTTGTAAATTATCTTTTATGTATCGCTGCTGAAAAGATGGTTTAGGTAGTAAAGTCAAATAAGTTGACTTGGATTTGTTGATTTGCAAGCAGGTCAATGTTCTTCCGCCGCTGTGGTCCATCATCAGAACTCCATGCTTGCTTGGAAGAGTGCTATGGCCAGTTCCGCATGTTAGAGAGAGAAAGAAAAAAGACAGAGGCAGAGTTGGCTCGTCACCATCCTGGAAAGCGCCTTTCTTCTGCTAATAACATCCCAATCCCAAGATTGCCTCCATCTCCTTCAAGGGTGGATCGTCTGATAGTTGACCAACTGAGGGAGCATGCCAGAGTTAGTTTTCATGATATATGACTACTTGTTATTTATTCACTCATTGTACATAGTACCTTTTTTTCAAAAGGTTATATATATACCGTGGAAAAATATATCTGTGAACACACACTGTGGAAATGAATGAACACAAAGTTCAGCATTAATCTATTCAATCTTTGGTTACTTTCAAGATATTTAAGTTGTTAAACCCAGAATCAGGTAACAAATATTATGGTTGATATAAAAATATTCCTCCAGGGAAGATATTTCTATCTAATTCTTTGGGTAACACAAAATTATTTCTTCAGCGTTTTTTTCAACAAAAATATTTTTTTGTATTATAAATAATTTTGGAATTTTGTTCATTAATTTTACATTGATATCATAAACAGCTGAGTTAATGTAATAATATCTTTTGAGTATATCTGTTTATCTGCTTAATAAGCGAAAATCATGATTCCCTTGGAGTGAGGAAAATAAATACTCCTATCCATGGAACTCGAAGTAGTGGATTGCATTAGCAAGTAATTTGGTTAAAATGAAATTAAGTTAACATAAAATGTGGAGGTTGTTCTCTTACATTTGATACCAATTTCCTCTTCACATTTTGTTCTGGTTTCCACTATGAACTACACTACCCCATGTTCATCATCAGAATTTTCTTTTATTACTACTTTGGACTAATTTATTTCAGGTTATTACCTTGGTGGCTAAGATGGAGCGATTGAGGGAAGAGAGTTTGCATGCAAGAGTTCACTCTGCTTTAGAAAGGTGGCTTGCAGCCATTAAAGCTGTCCAGTCAAGAAGAAAAGAGGAGATTGCAAATACAAATAATCGGCAGCATCAGACACAGGTAACATCTTACATTATATGCTTTCTTGTCAGTATCTATTCTAAGTGTTGCTATCATGTGTCAGTAATTTCTGCAAGAAATGCTCATGAAGTTGATTTTTGTTGTGTTGCTGACCATTTTCTTTTACAAAATTTAATTAGAGATAATAGTTGAACTAAATAAGGAGGAGTTTCTTAATTATTTGTTAAGAAATCTACATTCCATTAAAAAGTTGCTCAAATTCATGACAAACCCTTTTTTTCTGGTACTCTTAAAGGAGAAATAGAGAAATGTCTGAAAATCTTCATTGCTTACAGCCAGTTGTCGCTGTCTTTCAACCTTATGTGACTAAATCAGTCTTATCTCCAGTAATTTTTTAACTTGATAACAAGTAACATTGTTTTGAATTTTCTGTTATGAAGCATCATCTTCACCAAAGTTTAATGTCTGCCCACCATCAGCAGCATCTGCTAGCCCCACCACCCATCCAGCATCCAATTCTGGGCTCAGGCAATGGAGCTAACCATCCTGCCTCTCAGTTGCCAGGCTTGCTGCTTCAGCAAGATGGAACCCCTCTCACCAGTGTTCCACCTCCTACATACCCGAAGCTCCAAGAGGAGAAAGGTGAGCCATTATTTTATTAATTGATGATTAATGTATAGGAGTAGAATTCTGATAATCATTTAAATTGGTAAATCATTTATAGGAATCGCTGGATTGAGATTTCAATTTAGCAAAAATTCTTTTTAATTATTAGTGTTTTGAGAATGTAAGATCATCTCCTTCATGTAGAGCATTGATTGCATCTGATATATATAAAAGGACTTTAGGATTGTCATATGTATAATTTAATAATGGAGAGAGAGTAGGTATGTGTTCCTCATGAACATGGAAACAGCAAATGATTATGTTAATTGTTTACCTTTCCTGTCAAATGAAAACCCAAAATCTTTGAGATTGCGTAGAACTTAATGTGCTATTTCCAAAGTTGCAATGTCAGACTCCATCATTCTCATTAGGGTATTGATTGCCAAGGAAAAAGTATAGCTAGCCATCTGATTAGTTGCCCCAGTAGTGGGTATGTTCAAGAGCATTCAATGCCCTGATAATGGAGGAGTCAGATCAAAACTTTGACAGCGGTAGATATAACCTGGTGATAACTTGCCTGGATTTAAAAAAATTTATCTTGATTCCTCAATAAAAAGAAATTATAGTACATGTGTAAATTATGTCAATCATTTCTATAATTCTTGAGAACGTTGAGTGTTAAAAACATCATCAGAGCAGTAACTGTTAGCCAAACAGGATATTAAATCATGTAAATAATACTTTACAAAATGCAGTGAAATCAGTTTAAAATCCCACTTAATATGTGGTTTTCTCCTGGTTCTGGTGCATTACAAACAAAGCACATGGTAAAAATACTGTTTAAGATGCAGGTCTTTTCCTTTACGAGATTGCACTGCAACTTGCTTTAGTCAATCCAGAATTTTTTTTGCATCATCTGTGCTGTCCTCTCATATTTCTTTTCATCTTTAGAATGATGCATTGTGAATCTCTTCTTTGGAATGACTAATTTTGTGAGGATAAAATTAAGATATCACAAAGCGGAACCATCTCAATCCCACTGTTGGAGCAGTCGGATACAATCTCTGAGATTGAGTGTGATGTTCTGTATCACTTCTTCTCATGGTAGAATGTTAGATTAAAAAATTTGCCTGCTGGTGTTTCTTTTTATTGTAATCTCAAGTTGTAAATGTATTGAATAAATCAGAAAGAGGGTGCAGTGTTTTATGAGCATATTGTCAGAGAGATCGCGTTCTGTGATTCTCTCTTATCACTGCTGTTAAAAAAATCATTAATATTCTCTAATTGCCTGTCTGGTGAAAACTGCTTCATTGTAGATTGAAAAATGACCAAAAGTAAGTTACTAAAATGCTTTCTTTGTTCAGAAAGCTCACCAATATTGACACATATTATGTAACACAACTAGAATTACATAACATGGTTATAATGCTATCCTGCTTAATATGAAGTTTTTGCTTGTTCCCCTGAAAACATCTTAACTATGTTTTACTGTATAGGTATAGCTAATTGATATTGAGATGAATTTTACACCATAAAAAAATTTATTTTTTATCAGATATCCTAGCCCTTGCATCAGGAATCCATGAGCTTGGACTAGCTTCTCGTTACGCTCGGACTGCACTATGGTGTTCACTGGTTTGCACCTTGCTCCCTGAGAAGAAAGCTGATGGCAAGAAGGAAGGTGAATCAGCAGCAGCTGAAGAGGGTAAGAACTCCGTGGAGATGAAGAAGGAAGTTCAGGAGAAAGAGGCAGCAAAAACATCCGAGGATGAGAAAGTTGAAGATGAGGGAGAGACTGAAGAGAAAGAAACGGAAGAGGGAAGCGAGGTGGAGAAGGTAGGTTCAGAATGTACTGCCAATGAGGCTCTCTGTCGGCAGACCAAGGAAGAAAGAACAGCTGAAGAAGAAGCAGCAGGTGATAAAGATACAGCCGAGAAGTCCACAGATAAGTCCGAAATCGCCGATGATGACCAGAGTAAGTCATCAGCACTCGAGGAAGTGGAGAAAATGGAAGAAGTTGGAGAGAAGGAGAAGGATGATAAGCAAACTTTGTCCAAGTAAATCATTTATTTTAAAGAAAGTCACTGTACCGTGAGCAGCATGTTTTAATTTTTTGGTGTTGATTTGACTTGTTTGCCGATATCACTCATCCTTACCACATAGTTCATTCAATGATCTGCTTTTAATGATTTAATGAACGTAATATTTTTTGACGAATTAATTGTGAATGAGTATATCGTGCCATTTTTTGTTCAGTCAGTTGACTGTAGCATAAGTTTGCTAATACTTGACTGAGGAGTTTGCCCAATTTCTCTCCGAGATCGAGTTGATCTCACCTCCTTTCTAATGATATTTCAAGTGATATTAATTATCCAATTCAATCAATAAGCTTAGATGGCAGAATTGCGTCAAATTGTAAAAAAGCCAACTCTTAGGTAGGCTGAAATAAGATGATGGTTCGTGTTGCGGTTAAGGTGCAACATGAAATCAGTGAAAACTGCTTTCTTCATGGTTTTAGTGAGTCCATAGAAATGTTTGAGATAAATTACCATCATCTTGTTTTCCTTTGATAACCAAGAAAACATTTTACTACTATAATGTTTGTGAGTCTCTTATATTAGAGATGCTTGCAACGGTTATGGTTTGAAGAGATTTAGCTTTTGAAGTCATAGAGTTAAGGAAAATTTTTTCCTTTGAAATTTTTATCTGCACTCTGGGGTTTTTGGGTCCAGATAGACCCTAGGCCCAGGAAAAAGGCCCTGGGTCGTCCATTACTTTGTGATTCTGGTCTCTCATCAAGTGAGAACTCCTGATTTTTTGCTCAGGGAGTTCATTGTGCTTTCATACTTTGATCACATTACTAGGGAAAAATTAATTGTTTTTATGGTATGTGTGTATGTGCATTGTTCTAATAATGTTTGACCTGGATAGCCCTTTAACAATCATTATAACCATGTGAAATATAATGCATTGCTGCATGCCTTGCAATTTTCCTGGGCAGATAGATGTCATGATGCTTCCACAGGGTTTGTGGCCAGTTAGAAAGTCTAAATAGAGATTATACATTTAGTTAGCCTATGTGGCATCAACAAATACTATGCCCCCGTCCCTCATATCAATTTTATATTAGTTGCTCATATTGTTGTTTAAGTGATACATATAATAACTTTGGATAGACATGTAAGAGTATATTCATATATTTTTCTTTAATCAATTCAATGGGCGACTACATTATTAGTATTATTAATCCTTGCTCATTGTGAGCTGTATTTCTTCGAGAAAATGACCAATGATTGTTGTGGAAGTTTTTTATCCCAGTTGAATCAGTTTTTACACAAGTTATGGGTAAAAAGTATTTTGGCAAAAAGGATTTTAATCCATGGAATATTAATGATGTTAAGTATGAAGAAGCAATAAAATTATTCCTGCATTATTTTTACAGTGTAATGTTAAGGTCATTTGGATGATAACATTCAATTAGAGGATTTTAGCTATTGTTTCATACACATTGAGTCTGTGTAAACCAAAGGAGATAATTGTTGTCATCTTATATTTGAACATATATCGAAAACAGTATTTTTTTCATTTTTGCAGTCATCCAGTCATTCTGTAAAGCATTTATTAGGAAATCTTTCCACTCAGCTAGATAATTGTGAGGGTAGTATACTTTTCCATAAAGTTGTTTTCCTATTTATGAAGAAATTGCTATTATTTCGTAGCTTTTGAATTAGATGTAGTGGCAGCTTTTTAAATATTCGTTGTTAATATTCATTGAAGAGTAGACTCATTGTTATAGGAATGAAATCCAGCAGTTTTGGGGGTTTAGAAAAATGTTTAGCAAAGCTTAAAGTGAATTGTTAAGATATTGTGCATAGTAATGCTTCTGCTAGATACTGAGTACTTTGTACAAAGCAAGTAAACTATGAAAATGCAATTCACTTTCCATGCGATGAACTCGAATTTAAGTAAAGGTTTTGTCTTCCCTATCCATTCACCCCATAAACTGTTGGAAGATAAGAATTTAGTTCATCTACATTATTATTACTTGCTTATCATTATTGATGGTAGATGGAAATTTTTATCTCTGTGATGTTACTCCAAATAACATTGAACTCGTCTATTTATTCTTTAAAGGTTGATTTTTATTACTGTTATTAATTCCATTGTAACAAATCACAGCATTTTCATTAATCCATGTGTATGTATATGTTAGTGTTATCTATATTAGAAGTTGAGAAAAGTAGTTCAAATTTGCTGATTTGAAATCAAGAGTTATGCATGGCATGGCCATGTTTGTTTGTTTGTTAATGCAACTGAAAGAGCTTTCTTTTTATCAAACATACTTTCAATGTTCGATAGTGCTTGCAATGACAATTTCCTTGCAAGTTTTTTGGCATTTTAAATGAATTTTTAGGGCTAATATTTGCCATCTTATGTGGTTTTAATGGTGCACCTTGTTGTTTTGTGTTTTGCTCAACCTATTTATATGCTCTAACACATTGCTGTTCTTATATAAATATATACATACTTATTATATAATATAAATATGACTATATTCTTTCAGTGAAGCAAGTTTTGTATATTTAACATGACAGATTAGGAGTGAATGGCTAAAGCAGGTGTGGAAATATCCTATTGAAATACACCTTGAAAGGTTGGAATGAAATGTTTTGGGCTAGTTATTCTTTCAATCTTTTATGATATTCAGACGTAAAAATATGAAATTTTCAGGAATGAACCCTATAGTTACTTTTAAACAGGTTATTCTCTCTTTAGGTCCATGAGTTTTAAATTTAGCCTATACAAATGAAGAAAATGCCAGTCCCCATTGTATAATAATATTGAGAGTTCATTACGAATATAAGCCATAAACTCCAGCGTATTCTTCTTCCAGTGCAACCAGAGGTAGAATTCAGGGCAGCTAGGTCTTTTTTTTGCTGTGCACCAGATTTAGTGCAGTTACAGTATAGCCCTGTCGTTATGTTCTTATGGTCACTCTCTCGTTCTTAAGTCCTATGGACAATCAGTTCCCGCTGTCATGCATTGGAGTTGCAAATCAAAGCAGCAGCTCGTCAAGCAAAAGCTAAGTTGCATAAAACATATTTTCACGTGACTCCTATTAAGAAATCTTCTCGGAACCTTTTGGCAGGTCTGCCTGCGATAGTATAGTGTTATTTTTCTGGACTGCACTTAGCTCTCAATGACTGGTTGATAGCTTCATTGGTGAATTTATGGTTCAGCCACTTAAGACTTAAATTGTAATTAATAGTTGGTCTGAAAGAATGTATCATGTGCATGATGTTTATAGTGAGTTTAGATCTGCATTCATTCTAAATGGATTGTAAGGCCCTAAGATGCCTGGAATGCTTTCGTCGAATTGCATGAACGGTGTCTTGGGTTATCCACGTATATGTTAGCGAAGGTTACTAGACAGGTGTTAACTGGGTGTCCTCCAACAGCATTCAAAACAGGATCACCAGAATTTCAATTTTTTTATATATCAAGAAACAAAAAGTATATCAGATATTTTTTCCTAAATCTGAGGAAGAGCTGCAATCAGCAGTAAAGATAATAAACTTTCAGGATTAAATGATAATAGGCCATGCATCCACTCATCCTCCATTATCAAGAAGCTTAACTTCACATAGTAGAATAAATAATTGAGGGATTGAATTTTGAGGCAGTGCCTTGTCTTTCTTATTTTTATGGCATACCAAACACTAAGTTCACCGGAAGGATGCTTTCTTATGAGGATAATTTACTGCATTTTGTCCTAGAATATTTTATACAATTGCTGATAATTCAGCCGAAAAGCAAAGTACTGAAGTGCCTCAATGAATGCTCAAGATTTCTTTTTATCCCTCTGCTACAGTAACGTTTTACTAATGAGGCAGGACCCTGAGTGCTAACAAACCTCATTGATTGTAATTTTTGGCTGTGTTTTCAATCTTCCCCCTAACTTAATTTTGCGGGTGAAGCACCTTTCAAAGGCAATTTGGGCACATCATGTCAATTTTTTTCTAAGTCTGTATGAAAAAAGATAAAATCAACTTCATACCACTGAGCTTGCTGAGCAACGAATTAACAAATCAAAGGGTAAAAAAATTGAATGAAAATTTTCAGTCACGCTCAAGATATGGCCACGTCTGAAAAGACGGAAATTGAGCTCTCATGAAACTGTGTTGAATGCTCTAGATGTGGAGAAGTTTTTGCCTTGTTTACGTTTTTATTGTATTCGGGACAAAAAGTATACAAATGGTCCCAGGAAAAATACTTTCTCTCAATTGCTGTGATCTGTTTTGAGTGCATCTAATTAACATAGCAGTGCACATGTCTGTTGGTGTATCTGTATAAGCTCATTTGTCTCGGCACAGGTGTGCATCAGTGTCTGTCAATTTGAGGCCATCCTCTTTCAGTGGTGTATGTGGGCCATTGATAAGGTGTCATCAAACCTTTTAGGCTGACATAGCAAAGGGGAGATGTTATTCCGAAACGAGGGCCTAAAACATTTGGATCATCAATAGTTTGTGAGTGTGCATGAATCCTTATTGGAACTTTTTGAGAAAAAATGGCAAAATTGTCCGTTTTCTAAGCATTTTTGTGTGAAATCTTATCTACTGCCTTTGTTTGTCTCTTCATTTTTAGTTAAAGATTACAAGAACAGAGGTAAAACTTGCCTAAAATCATTCATTTTTACAAATGTGTGGCCCCTCGAAAGGAATACATCTCCTCTTTAAATTAGAAGCTATTAGTTACAAGGAGGTAGTTGGCAAATTCAAATTTAAATATGGTATACTCACTGTTCTTCAGTTTTGGAAGCTTCACATATATTTATGATACGTATTACCTGTGAAAACGTATATTGGTAATTCCTCTTTCTTCCAGTGTTAATCAAAATCTGTGATATACAAGCTTTTAATAATAATAATAATTTTAATATTAACAAGTTGCATAGAGGAATTAGAGAGCTAGAAACCTCTTGTGAAATAGGTGTTAGGAGACTGTTTAAAACATTGACCAAACTACTACCGGGTGTAGATTGCTGTGGTAAATTAACATTAAGCCACCAATCACTAACTTGACTTTTGCGTTGTTTCCTCTGGCACTTGGAGCACTGCCAAATGTTACCAACGTTGCAATCATTATCACAAGGCTGCCATTAATGTAACTCAGAAATTGTATGTTAACAGTTCATTCATTTACTCCATTTGGCTAAGGTGCTTCAGAAATGTTTTTAATCATCAAATTAACTGTAGAAGATTGGTCTAAAAGTGATGATGTTATTGGTGCTTATGT
Source organism: Pachydiplax longipennis (assembly GCA_036926295.1). Taxonomy (NCBI): domain Eukaryota; kingdom Metazoa; phylum Arthropoda; class Insecta; order Odonata; family Libellulidae; genus Pachydiplax; species Pachydiplax longipennis. Next base: position 34,810,594 of record JAVFKF010000009.1, on the reverse strand, counting down.
GGTGTATGTTGAAACTTCAACATTTTGTTTCTTAAATTATTGGCAAGAGTAAGAATCTAAAGAATGATCTTAAAATATTTCTGCATTTATCTGATATGCATGTGTAAACTCAATGTAATTTTGCTTGGATGTCCCTTGAGTTTTTCCTCTAAGACAGTATTTTTAGATTGTATCTCTGAAAATTTTGTTCCATTGATAGATTTTTTATATAGGGTGTATTTTTAAATTAACATTTTGCTAGAAAGAACAGGATGGGGAAACTTGCCATGGGAGTAATGAAATTTATTGGGTTAAGTTAAACTCAGTCAATAGAGAAAAAAGAATATCGGAAAAATGGTTATAGTTTACAGTGTTACGTAGTCGAAATTCTCTCTATGAAAATTCTAAGCGTTTGCTCAGAAAAGAATCAAAATTTACCGTCCCTTCAATAAATTGCTGCATTCACATATCTGGAAGTTTCAGCTTTCCTTGCTGCAAATGATTGCATTATTTACAGATTATATGCTGTAGTATTTTGTATTAACTTTCTTATTTATTCTCTCCAGGCTTTTGCATTGCCCGCTTCTCAATCTTATGGTGCGTAGGAATTCATAAGACTGAATAGATCTCTTGGGTCCATATTTCACGCTCTAACAAAAAGGCAATGACTCATGATACTTCATGTTGTCTTTTCTGTACTTCATACAGGTCTCATATCTTAGAAGGTATAACAAATCTGGAGTGTGTAGGTTATCTATGAATTGCAAGTATATGGTGTTCTGATAAGGATTTCATTAACTCCGATTCTAGTTAGTGAAAGCTTCCTCCCAAATACCATGATATTGTCAGTGACAATCTTTGAGTTATCATAAATAATTGGCTGCTGGTGAAAATAAGTAGGTGATTATTGCTAGATTTTCATGAATGGGTTGGAATTCAGTAGAGTTCTTCTACAAAGATCAAGCTAAGCTTGTTGTCAGCAATTTGCATGCATGTTTTTAAAAAATTTTATTGGTCTTTATCCAGATTTTACTGTTTGCTACTTGAAAATTCATCTCTGATTTTATGCTCATTTAATCATCTCACTGCCATTTGTGCCTGAGTTCTTTTTCTGGAAAGCAATAGGCTCATTATTTTTATTTTCCTCGTATTGTTTTTATGGTATAATTTCTTTGTTATTCAAATTTAATTCCCTGTGAATATTTTATGGCAAAGACTGAAAAACCATTACGGATCATAAAGTAGATTAAAAACAAGTGTCTAAATGGTGCTCATTATGTTTTCCTCATGATTGCAATAGCAAATATCAAAGAATGATAATATTCATATTGTTTTAGTCCAATTTTCATATGTCACTAGCTTGTTGAAGCTGATAAAGCCTGTGCAATTTCAACACTAGAAAGATGTGTTAGCATTTATTATATTTTGTTTATGAGGATTATTTCGTTTTTGTTGCTTTTAAATGTTTAGTGATGTCACTCGTGATCTTCACTGTGTAGTTTATGTATCTTTTTTTGACTTATCCAGGTTTAATTTGCAAATAATTATCCAGGGTCTGGGAAAATTTGATTGAATTGATAGTTTTGTGATGGCAAAGGTGGTGTTTGCTGACTAGTTCAGAATTAATTGTGATAGACACTACAAAAGCTCTTTATTTCTTTTCTGCATTTTTATTTGCATAGTTATCATTCAAATTATTCGGATCAATTGAAATTTCCAACAAGAAGTATCTTATTCCATGTAGTAAACTGAGTGATTAGTATCTCTAATCTTCTACCCTCACTGTAATGTTACAGTTAAAAGTCTTTAAAATATTTGCCTCATTAACACTACAACATGGATACTCTTAGGCAAAATTTAAAAAAATACAAAAAATACGTAGGATCTTACTTTACTCACATAACTCTAAATGAAATAGCTTTTTAAAGTTAATTAGAATTCATCTCAGAATAATACTTACGCTGAATTCTAATCGTTTGATTCTAAATATTTTTAACCTTCCATCCATTTGTCCATCCAAGTGGTTAATGATGTCAATTTTATTCTTGTGCCATTTTATGGGGCCATATACCTCCAGTGCAGCTTTTAAAACCGGCATTTTATCACGTATAAGTTTAATGAGAATTTAAGTAAAAGCTCATAATAAAAATTTTCCAAGTATAATCTATTGTTTTGATCCAGATTTTGTTTAAGCATCCAAGGGCCAGTGTCTAAAGTGTCAGATGTTAGTTGGTTGCAACTACCTGTATAGTTGATATGCATTTAACTTTTATAATGAGGTTTTCCTACTCCATTTGGAAGATCTGGCTACAATTCTAAATAACATATTTAATCTAGGGCAATAATTCATTGTTCACTGCTTTGATGTTATGCATTTGAACACTTTTAATCAGAACAGAAAAGTTTCAAGTTGAACATTATCAATAAATCCCCAAGTATGTATATCAACTTTAATAGAATTTATAAAAAGATAATTCTTCTGAAAAATCTTTGTATGCTTTTGAAATGCAAGTATAGTAAGCATTTTCTATCGTATTCAAAACAATACTCTTTTGAAAGACAAGTGGCTAAACAAAGCTCTCCCTTATCAATTCCTTTAACCAACTTGCACTCGCACAATCGTACATATTAACTACCTATACATGGGCTGTGTTAGGTGATAGCATAATTTTTTGTAGTATTTACGTGATAGTAAACAGAGTTATATTAAAATAAAGTATATATTTATCCGTATTCCTCTTACGTGTGTGGGAGTGGTAACCATTAAAGCAGTTAAGGTATTATTTGTTTCATATCTATTGGCAAGCATAGGGAAATGTTAGCTAGCCATCACTGCCTGCCATGGCAGTCTTGCTGTTTTTCCAGTTAATACTTGGCTATAAGATCAAGGAGTTAAGGCATTAAAAGTTGTAATTAACTATCATAGAATTGTACAGTAGATATCAAAAATTGGTACTTAGATTACAGTCAAGGCCATACCCCAAAGAAAACAAACAGACTTCAGCCATAAGAATTACCACATTTGTCCAAGAATTTGGGATGTTAACAGATAGGATCTGTGAGGTATTGAGGATTCACTTTTAAAGTTACTCTCCTTTTATTTTACTATAATTTTTATCTTAGTGGAACAATCAATAGTTTGTGTATGCTCATCTCTGGTAGCTAACTTATAGAGTAATTGTTGAGAAATGATTATAGCATTTTGAATGTCTCATCGGAAATAGAGTCAGTGAGGTCCTCCATAAGTGTTTCTCTGTTTCGTCTTCAAATGTTAATGTTTCTTTTTCTATAGGACCTTGTCGTTAAAAGTTTTTAATGTTTATTCCGTAACTTCATGGTTTAAAATATTCTTATTTTTCTAAGATCTTAAAGTTTTGAAAGGAAATTCTGTATGGGTTACTATCGTGAATGTACGTTATTAGGAAATGAGAATGGGTCTTTTTATTATTACCGTAGTTACATCCCAATCCAGATGAAAAAGCCGTTTTCTTGATAATGTCCTATAAAGTATGGCCTTATGCATCTAAAATTAAATTTTTTCGATGTTTATTAGTCAATGTGAGAATTTCATGAATGTAAAGTTTGGAAAGGTTCCACTTTAAAATATTTCATTGCTTTTGACTATAATGGATCAAATCCACTTTGTGATTTCACGAAATTATTCCTTACATAAAATTCATGGGCTTTTGGAATCTTGCGAATGTTGTGAAAATGTTGCGAGAAGTTGGCTGTTTTTTTCCTTTCTCAACTTACCAAAAAATTCATTCTCATTTTTTCTTGTAAGTTTCACCGATTGCTGCAAAGTATTTTGCCTAAAGATTATGGACTACTGTACCATGAATGACTGGGAGTGATGATCTTTTATATATATATGTGTTAAATGCCCTTGTCTCTTGCCATTATTGTGCTTCCTGATTAGCATGGGCTAACTGTCAACAGGGACCAAATATCGAAGAAGGATTTGACTTAATTTTTTTTTAATCCAGCAGAATATAAGAAAAAATATGGAAGGAAGTAACTTGACACTACTGAATGATATTAAGTTTATTCTTTCAGAAATCGAAAAATAAAAATGGGGTTGTCGATATTTTTCATATGTTGTTACTTAAAGTGGCGGGTTGAGTAAAATTATTGCCATGAGGAAGGGTGGAGATTTACTTGATATTTTAGCGTCTTTAGGAATTTGATTTGAAAATGTACCAATTTTTGTCTTCAGTTCTCCAGAAAAGATAATTGTTTGTGAACGAAAGTGACAACTCCTGTCTGGATACATTTTTGAGCTACAAGTCCTTGCTTGTAAGTTCCGTTCCTTTACAGTACACCCCTGTACAGTTAGATTTTTAAATGTGCAGCTTTCATAGCCAGTTAAGAGAAAGGTATCAGGATCTGTTAGGAAAGCACTCACATCTTGTAGTTAAGCTTTTTCTGTCATTGTAGGTTACTAACACTACAATTGGCACGTGTTAAAAGGAGATGAAAGATCCTTTGCAAGATATAAACTTTGCACATTGTCTTACCCTTAATCGCTGTCTTGGTGCCATTCTGGTTCAAGTACAAATCCATAGCTGTTGCTTCCTTTCCCATCAAGAAACGCCCCTTAACGAAAAGGGATAATTTTTGAGTGTAGAGGTTACTCGCTAGCGCAAAGGAAATTTCATTGAAAATATTCCTGCTTTCTACAGCCATATCTGATCAGAAGGAAATGTAAGATTTTTCTTAGAATCTTTTACTGCATTGATGTTAGGAAAGGTTTAATGCAATAGGAAGTAGGGGAAAAGACTCCATTGCCAAACAAGTTCTAAATGGGATAAAAATTATTACATTTATCCTCTTGTACTCATATAGTGTGATATTTTTGTAGTAAAATGACTGACTTGCTATGGTAATTTTGTAAGGAAGTTTGCTTGGAATGGTGATTGACAGCAAAACATTACATCTAGGTCAAGATTGTATGCCTTTGTTTTTCTACTTTTGGATTTGACTTTTGAAAACCTGGTGAGAAAAACATACTAAAATGTCAGTATATGTATCGGAAATTGTTGTAAGCTTTCTTGTGCTGGAAATTCGACACTAAAGTTGCATACAAAATCATTATGATTTGAATTTTGGGTATTTCGGCTTGAGTTAAAATTTTTCTTTAAGGAGTCCACTTGCCTTGCAAATATGTGTCATATCACATTCTTAAAATTGAGCACCCTTGTTGATCCACACATTTACATGATAAACAGTATGTACAATTTCACATTTTATACATTCACACAAGTTTCCTCTCAGAAAGTAATAAATTTTATGAAACTCAATCCCCCTCTGGCACCATATCAAAAATGTAAGTGACATGGAGTACCTCAATATAACTAGAAAGGTGTTTTGTCCTAGATGATATAAATGTTACTATATTGTGATTATGATAGCTGTGTCATACCAAACTACCATTTTATGAGTGTTATATATTAATTGTTCTTAGCAAATCCTTAGAATGGAGAAGATTTTTGTTTAATTCTATAACCCTGTGCCAGAAAAAGGTTGAAATGTCGGTGAAGGATTTGGGGAGTGGGGTTCAAATGCTGGTATTTTAATTAGCTAGGATGAGAAAGTGTGTTTATTTATATTTGTTTATTCTCTGTCAAAATTTCTGTTGGTGTTTGCCTGTTGTTAAGGTTACCATTGAATTATGCAACTCATTTGGCATCCACTGGTACCTTTGTGAATTTGTTGTTATTTTATATTGTCATTTTATCATGCTTGAGTTACTGATTGTACCTTACCAGTTATTTCATGAAGTTATGAAAGTAAATGTAAAATGTACTTCTCGTTCATAAAAGAGATTTAGTGATGAATTTTGTGTAGACATACGAGATATTCTAGTGTGTTTCCTGTCTTTCATACAAAGAAATTGGCATGATTTGTATGATGTTCAAGTGAGTAATGTTTTCCATGATTTATCTGGTAAATAAGAATATCTGTAATTTGTACTGAGATATGAAATCCTAGCCCAGTGTTGACCCTAATCGCCCACCTCTAGGACTGTGGCCTTTGTGCTTTTGCAGTGTGAACATTCCATTGTGATCAGAGTCATAGGGTTGCCTGTATTTTTTCACCTCCTCTTTATAATGATATCAGAAGTTTATATTAAGCACTTGCAGCGAGTTTTTGTTTATTCAGCATGTATTAACAAAGCAGTGATGAAATCTCACCATTTTATGATTTTTATAATTCTGTAAGATTAAAAAAAATACTATATGGTGTTGATATTTTCTATATGTGGGTTATCAGCAAAGACTGTTGTCTGTTTATTGCCTTGACTTTACTGAATAATCAAGACAGCATACAAAGTGTGCACGGGTTTACATAAACTAGTGTATTAGTGGTTTTTATTCTAAACAAATTTTTTTGAACTTTATGTGGGAGTGTGGTCATATAATTGTTGACTGGCTTTCATTCCAAATAATTACTAAAATTATGAGTAGTTAACAGCTTTTACAGTAAGTGTACTGTTAGATATTGGCATCTTGTATTTAATGAGACTTGATTGACTAAAATTTTGCTTTCTTAATTGTCATTTAGTGTGCTGAAGTTACCAACATAAATTTACTTATCGGAGGTGACAGTTGTCACCTGCATCTTATGCTCTTTGGTACGTTGGATATAATTTGGTGTAAATTGTCTCATGTTTTATGTTGGTCGGAAATATTTTCATAGGCTTCATTTACTAAAGATGTTGTCTCTCTATTTATCAATTTTTCTGTTGTATTTATTTATAAATTAATTTTAACTTATTCGTATCAGCTCAATCAATACAACCTGTATATTGGTTATTTATTTTCATTGTCTTTCAAATGCCTGGGATATTGGTTGAACTTGGCATTCAATTATCATAGTGATTGTTTTATTAAGGACTGCATACTTTTTGTAATAGGAAAGTTGATCACTAATTGTTATTGCCTTTCCATTGAATTGCATTTTTATTTATTTGATTCATGATGAAGCTATGTATGAAAGTCATAATATGAAATCCAAGAGAACTGGTCATTTTTTTAGTTTTGTTTGGTACTATTAACTGGGCAGCTTGATTTATGCTCTGTAACCCTTTCCTAAAGTGAAAACCGGGACAACATTTTGTGAAAGTTAATATTGGTTTTATTAAAAAAGGAAATATATTGTGTTCTTTGTATTTGTTCATCAGTAATTAAAGATACAGGTGCTTTCAGGAATCTTCAATAAATATATTAAAATAATTATTATAAAACTGGATTTTCATTCTAATTTTTCCATTTTTTATAATCCTCAAGTGCATGTTCTCTTCTTTTTGTTATTATTAAAATGTTTTAGGAATTCACATACATTTATCCAAAATGAAATTTATCATCCAACAATAAGCTATAAACTGTAATTAAATTTATATCTATGATTTTTACTGCTAGTTTGTGAAATGGGTCGGATAATGCTGTATCATATGCTTCTGTGTGACATAGGATGTATTTTTTAAAATCACCTTTACAATAATTTTTTGATGCCTGTCTAGCTAAGCTCAATGATGGACCATTCTTCTACCGAATGATTTGCAGAAAAAAGAAAACAAAGACTTAACCAAAAGTATTGTGTAGTTGCCTTGTCACATAGCTAAATTAGAGAGAACACTGATTGGGAGCTGGGAAAAAATTATTGATTGAATGTAAATAATCCAGCTACACTGATATCTGTCATTTTTGAAATCCTACTTCTAGTGCAGGTAGCGGCTTCGAAATCGAATGGTGTAGTCCTCAGTGCATAAGATTGAGGGGCTTAAAATTTCAGGACTTAGCCCTCCACCCGTCCTCCTATTAAATCTTGGCAATACTGGAATGCTGAGGCCTTGACTAGGCTCTATTCGATTAGGATGGGTCCTATTGCGAGGTCAAAGGAATGCGATACCAGCGATTGCTGGGAATATTTCGGTAGGTAGTGAGGTATTTTGAAAAGGGCAGTGGCTGTTAGAAACAGATCATCTTGTCATGTGAACAGAACTTGTGATTTTTTCTGATACATTTCCGTGCGTCTTGTTTTAAGTTGTTATAATTAATTAGAACCAATTCTATTTCCTTAACCTACAACGGAAGCAGTAATGTCGGAATTTTCTAATAATGTCGTAACTCTTCACAGATTTGGAAAGGAAATGAGAAAGAAGCTTCCTTTCTTCGGAAGGGAGACTGGTAGTTATTATTGCGTAATTCCGAACGGGATTGTAAAAAAAAAATCGAGAGTGATCAGAAATTATTGCGGAGAACATGTTACTAACTTGGACATGTATTGTAATATTAAGGTCAGTCAGCACAGAGCACTCGAGGGCCTTTAATACCGAAATAAAAGTGAAGCTCCCCGATAGCCATTTGGGCAGCACGTTCGACTTGGATGAAAGAGGTCCCGGGTTCGATTCCCGGTGGGAGAATACGTGCGAAATCACCTCCGCTGTCGAAGAACTAATAATAATACTTCTACTCATAAAAGCGAGACAGAATGAACGTCGAGTTAGTGATATGCCTTGCGGGATTATGACTTTCTTAAGATAATCGTAGCATAAATGTTTTACTACCTTAGTTTATTTATATAAATATGGTTTCAGCAAAGTCGCGACCCTCATGCATTTTAAAATATGATATAGTCTTTTAAATGCGACGAACTTCATTCTAAAAATGATACGTTCCTGCAAAATGAACTTTTATAATTTTTATTAATCCTGACGAATTGAACATGATGAGCTGATATTTCAGGATTCACTTCCTGCTATTTGAAATTACTGTCTGAGTAGGGCTACTTGCCCGAATCAGAATCTTAATTCTTTTCCTTCAATTTGAGAGTAAATATCATATTTTAAATGCGTTGCAGTCGTCAATATTCAAGAAACCCGGAAATATACGAAGGTGGAAAATTTTGGCCACCTCGTAAAAAAAAGAGGAATCAGTTTCTAGTTCGCAGTCACTACCCTTTTCAAAATACAATACCATACTATCTAGAATTTCCAGCAACCGCTAGTACCGCATTCTTTTAGACATCGCTATAATATAGAAGCCACCCTAATCGGATGGGGCTTCTCCTGTACGAGAGCATTCAATGTTGCCAGGAGGTAATAGAAGGACTGGTGGAAGTGGTAAGTCCTGAAATTTTAAGCCCCTCAATCTTATGCACCAAGGATTACACCATTAGATTTCGAATTGGCTACCTCTACATACATAATGCAAGAAACTTTTCTTTCTCTTTCATTTAATCCTTGTAATCAATAGAATTAATATTCAATGCAGCATCTTCCAAGCAATATATTTTGTATAATAATAAACTTTTCTTGATATTTAGTAGCAATTAATACTGTAGAATTTTCTTCTGTAACTCTAATTCTGTAGATTTATAGCCTCCAATTTTTTAACACATCTTTATTTCCTGACGATTTCAAATGGGGACTGCATTCTGATATTTGAATCTTAAGCCTCCACACATGTGAATACTATATGTTCTATGGTAGCGTGGCACTACATAGGCTTGGACAATCAATCAGATGGAAAAAGACAGGAAGCCCTTGAGATGTGGATATGAAGATACGGAAAGAGTGAGCTAGAAAGATAATATGAGTAATGAGTAGATATTAAAGAGATAAGGGACTCCGATGAAAACAATTAAATAGAAGAAGAATTGAATTGAACACTACCCGAGAAAAGATCAATTCTTATCAAATAGAACAGAAAAAAGCTGGGAAGGAAAAGAGAGAAAATCTTGGAAAATTTCTAACCAGTTATGGCTATGAAGCAACAGCCTGAAAGAAGAGTTTATTGAGAAAATGTCTGTTAGAGAACCTGCCATTGAATGCCAATATATTGATAATTGAAAATGAATGCTTAGTAAAAAGGAATTGAACACTAAAAAATATAGTTATGCTGAAAAATTATGAAAGGAAAGCTGAAATAAAATTAGGGTAAAATCAAACTGTTTATATTAGTACCCGTGTATGTAATAATTCAAAATATGTACAATTTATAATTATGTATTGAGTCAACAATGGTACATTTTTAATTGGGTGAAGATGTAGTATTTCCTTGTTTTGGGTTTTACTTATGTTACTGCATATGTCGCTTAAATGAAGTAGTATATGCTATTTAATATAAAGAGAATATGTCGCTATATATAATATAAATAGTATAAGCCACTTCATTATTACAGAGGGAGCTCCATGTATGCCTAGCATCCGGGCCCCAAATTTGAGGGTCCCCACTTTAGAAGGAAGTTTTTATTTCGCAAATGGTGAACGACCTATCTGTAACTCATTTTTTCATCCCAAATATATACTTTATTCATTAAATTCAATCATCACATGGAGAAATGAAGCGGAAATGGAGGGCTAATAGAAATTCGTATCCCATGGTAGATGGCTGGCCCTGCTTACGGCTATTCCCTTCTTTTAAGTTGTGGAGGTCAGAGTTATGGTTTGATCAATTGTTGGCACTATTGTCATTGCATAATTCTGCCTAGATAACTCTGTTGCGTTCCGAAAACTTGTTTCCGCAAATAATGTTGGTCCCCAAAACAAAGCACTATTATGTCTTAAGGAATTTCAACTGATGGACCTCCGAATAGATGAGTCGTCAACGCATTCGACATTGATATACTCGGGTCCGCTTCCTAGTGGGGGTTCACGCACGACATGACCTCAACTGTTTCGACTGAACATTTTAAACTCTTCGAATACAATCTTAACTTAAGAAAAGGATTCCACAATATTATAATTTTGCAATATTATAATCTTATTCAAGACAATAATATTCAAGATTCAGTTCCGGGGGATTTTCTTTGATTGAATAAACGCTATGTATTTAAATATAAGAAATATTTTATTCGGCATTAAATTATTACATTCAAGCACATATGCCTGTAATGCAAAAAACACGGAATACGAAAAAGGTGACGATCACAACAAATAATAATGCACCGCTTCGGATATATCGCTGCCCATTAGCTAATCAATGTCTTCAAAGCCATAGCCATCAATGCTCCAATAATACTGAAAGTACTGAAGGCAGTTGTTCCTGGAAAAAAAGAAGTAGAAAAGTAAAGTAGCGGAAAGCAATTTTTCTAAGCCATGCTAATAGAAATTAGGAGTCATTTTCTAACGTGGAGAAACACCTTGCTCCAGTCTATCACGTTATTGGGAAAAAGATTTATTTATTTATTTTTATTTATCTTAACTCACCAGCACTGCAGTGATCGTTATCCAACGGATGCTCCTTGGGACATTCGCAACCTAAGAGCGGAACTGTATTACTGATCGACTTACAAACGGCATACTTGTCGTAGCAGTCACTCTTAGAAATGCAAACCTCGTGAATTCCTGCAAAATAGAATTACCTTCATTAGGAGCGCCTTGTTATTTTTCGGTTAAGTAGTTTGGAAAATAATGCCTGTGAAAGAATGCCAGTGCACTACTTTATCCCTGCATGACTGAGGCTTGATAACAATACAATGAGTGTTTACCTAAGCCTATTGCTGAATAGGCTATGAATTACGCTATTTAGCTACATAGCCAAATAGGGTAATGATTATGTAATTCTTTGTAAATAGGATATTTGAGATAAAGTAAATACAATGGTCTCTCGTGACAACAACTTCTGTGTATCAAGAAAGAATAAAGTAAGATAAAAGTAGGATGGATAAAACATCCTGGAAATTTCACTGAAACCGTCTCGCCCGAGGGACGTTCTATCCAACACGATTTACCCAGGGAATTTTCACCCAAAGAATTTTATCCAACAATTTTTATTTCATACAGAATATTTTATTCGACGGATATTTCACGAAATGGTATTTTAGAAAAGTGAGTAAACGATGAAGAACTCTAAAAAAGAGCGATAACTACACTTATTTTACCTTAATATTTAGGTGAGTAGCAAAGTAGAACAATTATTATCATTATCATCTTTAATTTAGGTTGTAAATTAGCATGCAGTCTATACAAACTGAAAGGTATTTAGATAGGAAAACAAAACGGAAATGCAGGCTGAAATATGACCACACTTTTACGGTTTAAGCCAGGGGTAAAGATCCTTTTTCCATTCATAGCCATTCTAAAGTCATGAGTCTAATAAGAAAGACTTCATGTGACCCCTAGGCTAATAAAACTAAAAGAGAACATTATAACTTTATTTTATGTCGACGTAATGTTTATGATTTGAAAACAGAATTTTTTAAATGCAAGTATTACTTTCAGACAGGTTTTTTCCTTTTACTGGAACTCCCAAAAAAGGCCAAATGTTGCCTGAAATCCACACGTTTCCCACTTCTGCCTATAAGCTCCCAGAAACACCACCGGTATAACGTATTGCCTTTTTATTTAGTTGTTAATGCACACATCATTGAGAGTCAATTTCCCCAGTTTTAAAATAAGTGTAATCATCGTCCTTTTTGGCACTAGCACCTTAATAGTTTACTCTCCTCTTAAAATATCATTCGTTAAAATCTACTTTGCGTAAAGCATCCTTTGGGCGAAATATTCCTTGACTGAAACACCTTTTGGTTGAAATCTCTTTGCATGAGACCCTTGGAACCATTCAGCACACTATATAGACCGAGAAATGTATGTGCGATATTATGATAATCAAAGGGTAAGGCAGGAATGTATAAAAGAATCACAATTGGCGAATACTTTGAGGAGAAAAGAGAGATTATGCGGAGAAAGAAAACATTTAGATTTGGGGAAAAGAAGAAATTCTGTTATATCGATAGATGTGCTCTTGCCAGAAAGTATGCATCGTAGGATTGTTCTGTCTCTAGCTTTTCTTGCCTTCAGCCATTCGAATTTCTCTGAAACTACAGAAACCTCAAGCTATTGGAAGTTTTCTTCGTTCCAGAAAAAGTTGACATGTAGAAAATTACTTACCTGCTTTGCAGTCATATTTACTGTCCTTTTGCTTGTAACCAGGATTGCAGGTGCATTTGCCTTTTGAGCAAGAGGCAAACAAACCGCAAGGATCAGCAAGAGTCGCGTCGCATGCTTTTCCGATTTCAGCAACTGCAAAAAAGAAATCATTCGCCATTTCCCAACATGAAAATCTTACTTCGTATGATAAACGTCGTTTTAATTTCATAAAATTTGCAAATTTAAGAATAATGACCTGTAATTTGTTCGGATGAAACTAAGCGGTAGTACTCCAAACTTGATAAATTTTACAAAAAGGCAATTAACCATCTCCAAAACAAGTCTCGTTTATTAAATATTTAACCCTAAAATGCAACGTTTAAAAACATTGATAATTTATAGAATCATTCGATAAAGTTTAATCCTGTCAAAGAAATTACGCCGTATCAAGTCGGTATAGTGACGACCGTTCGTCATGATCAGCTTCTTATTACAAGGACCCATTAAGACGCATTTTTAATTTTCTTCCCTGCCGTTTCATAACGTCCATTATTTACGCCAGTCATAAAACCTTCACTTGGTCAACCTCTTTCTCTATGCCTCCGTACTTACCTCCACCAGGCTCTGATATTATTCTGTCCTTGATTGAATTAAGTAGAAGCTTAACACTACTTAGGGTGCATTAACCTGTGACTTATTCTACGTACGCTCTCAAAATAAATGTTCACTAATTTGATAAAGGAAGATGGAAAGCTTACTTTGTTTGCAAGCATTCCCCTGATCAACGAAGCCTTCTTTACATGCGCAAGCCTTGCAGACAGCTTTAGAATCGCCTGTAAAATCGAAATGTAGAAGAAAATTAGATCCAGCTCATTGCAAAAGGTCGAATAGGCAATTACAATGAAGCGAATATTTCATGATAATCGGCCATTGTTAAAGGGCTAATTTTCATTATGTGGAATATATAGAAGTTAGCATTTCATATGTTAGGCTCTTCAGGAGGAAACCGCGGGTGAAAGTTTTCGGTATTGACGTTGAACAAACAAAGCAATCAATTTAGATTTTAAAAGGGCCGGTATCAAATAAAAGTGTTACAAAGTACTACCATCTTTGACAAAACGTTTTGTAATAGTTAACTTACTATGATAACGGTCGTGAATTACTATGTATGTAGATATAGAAATGTACTACTCCACTGGGTACTAAGACTACTGTGGTCGCTTGTTATGAAGAGATTATTCAGTTAACAAAGGGATAGTAAATTAAATTTTCGCCAAACATAAGCTTTGGCTTTAGTGAGTAAAATAATCACCAATCGGCCCATAAAAGTGATAGTTTTCATTATGTAGAATAAGTCGAATTTAGCATTTCATGAATGTTTCAAGGAAAAGAGAGAAATGACTGCTATGTTAGTTACCAAGTGCGTCATTGAATCACCCTTTAAGGTACTTACATTCAGTTTCTTTGCATATTGCATTTGAGATGCCCTTACAGTCTTCGTCAGTCGTACACTCGTCGTTTAGATGTACTGCAAGAGAAGTAGTTGTGGTATAATTTATCTGCCACATTCGATGGAGAATGAATTAATTCGTTTCATAAATAAAGAACATATATATAGTAATAGATCACTGATATCACAACGGCTATGAAGACGCTGCTCACCCTTATTACAATTAATTCTGGTGTGTACTGTGAACTCACCAGAAAAGGGTGCTCACGATAATCCGCGGTACCATAGTTTTCTTAATTAATACGCAAACTTTCTAAAACAAAAACGTCGATAGTGTAAGCAATATAATGTAACAATTTGTTCTATTCTGGCCATGTTCCAAAGTCTAAAATTAAAAAGAGTTACAACGCTCGAATCCTTTTATTATCGCTTTGTATCATCCCATGGTATCATCCAATTATTGACCGGTCGGTGTTTCTCAAACACTAACAGTAAGTAGTCAGTTTCGCGAATTTACGAATAGTAACTACTTTCAGGGAGAGTTATTGGAATTTCAATTCTTCCTACTGTCAGTGCATCATTAACTGTCAGAAATAGAACGTAGATATATGATAAAATTAAAGGTCCCATAATATATTCTGATTCGAATAAAATCTTTAATGTTATAGAAAAGATAGTTTTATCGAAAAGAAATTATAAACATGACATAATATAAGAGTCAATATAAGAAACATCTATAAACCAAATTAATTATTATCTATATTATAAATAATTGCATACATCTAAATATTGTATTACAAATCTTCCTTGGCTTTCACTATTCTACATACATTTATCCTATTCCCTTCCGTGATCAAATGTAACTAAATTAACAAGGCAACGGATACCCAAATATCCTTTCATCATTGGCTCTCTGATACGAAAGCTTGTATTAGTTCCCATTCCCAGCTACACTAATGCAAGATACTGCAACATTTTACTCTTTGGCATCCCTTTAATACTGAGTTTAAGTAGTGTGTCAATCCTGAGGTTCTGATCTTTCAATGGTTAAAAGAATTACGAACCTAGAAAAATAATTACTTCGAGCCACACTTGGTAAAAATAATTCATATTTTTCCTTTGAATTAGACTGATGTTTGAAAACATGTGCACGTATCTTTTAACGACTAATTCTTCTAATATTTTGTACTGTTAGCAGTAGCAGTACTGTTGAAAGTGCCGAGGTACAACTGAGGTACCTACCGAGGTAGTGAAATTGGAAGCTTATGGCCCCTGCGCAGAAACAATTTACCAGTCCAGACAAGTAAACTGTCAAGAAATGCTGGCTGCAAGGATTTTGGTGGCTGTATACATCTAATGGAGAAAATGCATCAAATTTTGTTTTCGAAAAGGAGACATTATGACATCCACTACATTTCTAATCTGGAGGGGCCTTAAGCTTTCAATTTTACATATGAGCTCACAACGGGATTCGACTCCAGGACAGCTTTCTCCATAGACGAACGCCCTACCCACTTTTGCTATTTGGGATCCCCCAAATATTTAT
The DNA here is from genome assembly GCA_036926295.1 of Pachydiplax longipennis. Lineage (NCBI taxonomy): Eukaryota > Metazoa > Arthropoda > Insecta > Odonata > Libellulidae > Pachydiplax > Pachydiplax longipennis. The sequence goes on along the minus strand of JAVFKF010000009.1, from coordinate 34,794,745 downwards.
TTTTAGATTACGAAAACATAGTTAAACTTGCTAAAAATTTCGGAAATCAGACTTCAGTTGAAAATGAAACATAACTTCACCTATAAAGACGGTCGATTTCCCTTCCTCATAACATCAAAACGTTTCATAAGTGTGGAATTTCATCACGAAGGCCATTACACCATTTTGTATGGACGTATGGCACGTATTAGGGGCGGTAACCTGTTACTTATTCTACGTATACACTCAAAGTAAATGTCCAAGGATTTGATCAAGGAAGATGTTAAGCTTACCTGCTGTGCAAGTACCCGTGCCCTTATCCTCGAAACCTTCTTTACATGAGCAAACTTTGCATGCAGCTTTAGAATCACCTGTAAAACCGAAATGTGGAAGAAAATTATATCCAGCACATTGCAGTGGCTAGAATGAGCAATTACACTGATGCGAATATTTTATGATAGTTGGCCATTATAAAAGTGGTGATTTACATTATATGGAATTAATCGTATTTAGTATTCCATGAATTAGCAAAACGGCTCTTTATGAGAAAATCACTGGTGAATAAGGTCTCGATATTACCGTTAAACGTACAAATCAATCAATTGGCGTAAATCCATTGGGGAAGGCAATATTTTTGTTCACACAAATTTAATATTTAAATATAAGGTTTAAGGCAACGGAGCAAAGAAAATAAAGTCAATAGCTCATAAATTAAGATATAGATCACGGAGATCTTTTTTTTCAAACGTCCAATTACTTAGTTAAAATTATTTAATTAAAATTATTTTATTAAAATTTAGATTTTAAAAGGGCCATTGTCAATCAAAATAGTGTTAAGATGTACAATTACATTGTCTTTGACAAAATGTTTTGTAATAATTGACTTACTATCATTACGGTCGTGAAGTACTATGAAATCATAGAAATATAGACTAAGTACTCCACTGAGTACTAAGACTACAGTGGACACTTGTCACAAAGAAATTATTCATACAGCAAAGTAATGATAAATTAATATTTCACCAAACATACTCTTTGGCTTTAGTTAGTAAAATAATTATTGTGGTAAGTCGTGAACACGATATTGAAAAAGGATAATTTGACAACAATGATTGATAGTTAAAATGATTAAATACGATTTAAGCAGTGGTAAATATTTTCTATTCATGTTTTAAGAACAGGATAGCACTGAATACTATGTTTGTTACCAAGTGTGTGATTGAATGACCCTTTAAGGCACTTACATTCAGTTTCTTTGCACATCGCATTTGCGACGTTCTTGCAGTCATCATCAGTCGTACACTTGTCGTTCAGCATTACTGCAAGAGAAGTAATTGTGGTATAATTTATATGCCCCATTGGTTGGAGAATTTAGCGTTCCTAGCATGATCGCTTTGGTTCATCAAATTAGGGACCGGCCGGTGTTTCTCAAATACTAACTGTAAGAAGTCAGTTTCGCGAATTTACGAATACTATATAAAATTCACAGTCTCATGCGATGTCTTGTGGAAATATGCCATAATGAACAAGAACAATTTGTACTTTTTCCACATTTTTTTATTATAAACAATCATCAAGATGATGGAGATCAATCTCCGAAACTAGTCGTGTGTGTTTTACTGTCTTTTATTGTTTATAATTCAAAATTGTGGAAAAAGGACAAATTGTTCTTGTTCATTATCAACTACTTTCAGGGAAAGTTATCAGAATTTCTATTCCTCTTGCTGTCAGTGTATTATCAGTAATGGAACGTAGATGTATGATAAAATTAAAGTTCCCACAATACATCCTAACTCGTACGAAATTCTTTGATGTTATAGGTAAGGGTGTTTTATCGGAAAGATACTATTTTCGAGACTAGAAATATCAAAATACCATCCTATTAAATAAAAATCCATTGGTGGTAGTAGACTCTTGATTTCCTCTTTTCTGAAGGAAAGAGAATCTCTTACGTGGATCTTAAAATTTTGTTCTTGAGGGGCTTGTGAGGTTTGAGGAAGGTTTTTGTATGGAGTAAACTTAATAAATATCCACCCAGCGTCCAGGTTGATTGTTTCTTCCGAGGAATAGCTGATATAATCGGATGACGATGAGTTCATACTTACTATGGACGCAAATTCCTTTAGAATCTTCTTTGCTTCCTGGGTCACACACACATTTTTGCGTTTTCTCATCACACTGGGCAAAGCCAAAATTTTTACAGTCAGAATCACTGTGGCAACCTCCTGGAGGAATGAAAAATCAAATTAGAGTTAAATAAGAGTATAATTAGGGCAGGGGAACGGGGGACGGGAAATTTTTATTTTCTAGCTATTTTATATGTTTTTATATTTTCGTACATACTTAGATTCAAACAAACGAAGCCTCAAAAAGGATGTCTGGATGGAGTTTTATAGGGTTGTAGATGATTTTGACTGACATTGTACCTCTAAGAATGATTTGATAAACTTTCGGATTAATGTGTATAATAAGAGAGACGTCACACTAAATCATCGAATATTTAGCTACACGAAATGATAATGATGATAATGATTCCAAAGAATAACTTCTGATAAAAATAACCTCTTGGGAAGCTTCCAAATGTATATAATCTTATAAATGTCTATATTAAAGAAATTATTATCTATCCCAATTCGCCTCATTATTATCTCAAATTCCTTCCGCTGAAATCACAAAATCTCATTTAAAACCTGTCAGCAGGATTACCCTAAAATGAATTCAAATCTTCAAAACTTGGGAGATGAATCCTTATGCATTATTTCTAAACATCAGTTTTCGGTGACCAGCGCTTTTCTCCATTCACACTCCATCAAAATATATAAATGACACACCATGTTAAAGAAAAGTCTCCCATTTCATGCTAAAAATAGATCAACAAATGAGAAATGCAACCTTTATTAAAAAAATCGAGTAAAAATTTGAATTTTCCCGAAGAGTTTCATCACTGGATATATATCGATATCTATCGATACAATGAAGTATATCAAAACGTACACTGATACAGAATATGAAGATGCGTTTTTAGGCATGTTTTAGTGCTTTTGTATTCGTTTGTAATTATGGAGTGTTTGTTGAAATGTATTTTGATGGGGAAATAGAATATCAGTGTCCATATGCGAAATTTTCTCACGGAGTAACTAGTTAAGGATCATTTCGAAATAAATACACTCCTAGAACTATATTAAATCCGTCTGCAAACAGGGCTAAAATTACCTAGCATCAATAAATGTCAACGCTACTTGAAAGTATGGGTTCCAAATGGTATATAATCCCACATCACAAGTAGTAGGGATCCTTCCCATAATTAAGTTAACTCATTTGAGTTAAGCAAGAATGATGGTAAACAAAGAATAAAGAAAGAAAGTGGCGACTGGAGACTCACTTTCGTCGGCAAAAGCGGAATCTGAGCAGAAAGAATCAGAAGCCAAGGTGATAATCAGAAAGGCTATGCACAGGAATCGCTCAGGTGAAGGTTTCATTTTGTTATTTCAATAGTCCTCTCCTAGAAAAGAAACATAACATCAGTTTCACCAATTAGAAGAAAATAATATTAGTGGAAGGACCCGTGCAAAATAACAAGCCCTTTCATCGAGGAAAAAACCTTAAGCACATCTTAATACAGCCCAATACTCGAAGGAAAACAGACATCAGACGGAAAACTAACACATAATTCTCGTTCCCAAGGAAGAATAGACTTGAAAAAAGTCCGACGGGACCGGGTCTCCCGATTGCCGGTCGGGTGCTCCGTCCGTTGAGCTATCTCGCCGGAACATTCTCTCAAGCCATTCGGGAGACTTTGTGGGTAAGGAACTTTTCGGAATTTTTCAAGTCTATTCTTTCTTGAGATTTTTTTCTGGATGTAAGCCATCTTGTCGACCTTTTTTCTGAGATATTTTATCGTCGTTGCCAACATAAGGATTTTCAATTAATGAAATATTTACCACTGTGGTATGCTATGTTAGAATTAGCATCGCACCTGTGGAATTCTTCTTAGCATAAGAAGGGGTACAAACATGCATTGTTTACCACAGAATGAACGGTGAATTTCAATGCAAAGATGCATTCGACGATCCGAATTGATAACTAAACTGCACTTTTTAACGCTGAGACGTTGCGAAATGCATAGATTATTTTGTAGGTTGGAGTGTTTTTCACACTTTCGGTGAGAATCTTCCGAAATTCAAGTCTTTCAGGTTTGCTCGATTTCAAACCTTGAGAAACTGAAATGAATTTTCTGTTTTTTCGTTGGTGGGATTATCGACTACCTTCACATTTCATCGTTCCGCGGAGAAAGTTCCACGTAGATCTCCTAAGTAAATTCTACTCCAGAAGTAAATATACGTAAACCATTTTGATTGTTAAGAATTGAATTCAGAGGAAAATAAACGTCACCCAAAATTTTAGTATTTATATTATTTAATTTCACATAGCGTTTCTTCACTAGAGAAAGGGTCCCTTATAGGGGCGAGACCAAAGTAAACTTGACGCAATAGAGCAATGGAATATATACAAGGAAGGGCATTGTTCTCGTCGAAGGCTTGATTTCTTCATAATAATCTACAACGGAAAATTGAGGGTCTTATTAGATGTGTAAAAGAAAGTTTAAGAGTAATTGGATGAGGAAATTTTTTAAATCTAGAATAGGGGATCCAAAAACCCGGGATTCAACTACCAGGGAAGTCGAGAAATCAATAGTAAAATACACATTTCGAATTCCCTCTTCTTTCAGCGATTAGTTAGAAACGATTAGCTGTAAATGATACTGTATTATTTGTATCTATTAGCTGTAATGATATGTCGAGTACTCTACGCTTAAACTTGGTCCGGTAGTCAGATAGCAATCTTTAATTCCACATGTCGCATTTTCCTTCGTCTGCCAACAGTAATCCATAGATTACTAAACCAGCCAATGGCAATCCTAAATTTATTAGAATTCATGTTTTCGAAAGTTCAAAAGAATCTATTATTTGGCATTCGCTTATTTCATTATGGGAACACATTCCATCGTTTGAACATTTTATTATTAGAACGCATATCTCCGTTTTTAGTCCCTACCAGGATCAAGGTTCCCTCGTACCACGCCAGGGTGTCCACGCATTTTTTTGTGTCGTCCAACTACCTTATCCAGCGCCCACTATTTGTTGAAAAAATTATAAGCCTTAACTTTAGTTTTCATGGACGAATTGATTATTCTGCATCTTGTGAATTGTGAAGTAGGATTACAAGGTTATTTTCGTCATTTGATGAAGAAAATCAGAAAAATTGCAACTTAACACTTCGTCGAAAACAGCGACTCCTCTCCATCAAATAAACGCCCGCAATGATTTCTTGCCGCCTGAAGATGGAAAAGAATAGAGGGAACTCTTCTGGATATATGTCGTAAATTCATTCTCAGCGAAGCACCGTTTATTTTATTATCGAATATTAAGATTAAATGTTTTAACCCTATGCGAATTTTTTTTTGATAACTTTTCGTCCCATAACAACAAGATTCCAAAGATGACCTCGTCCTGCAACTTTGAACATCATAGATACTGCCTTGTATGAAACGCCTTGGTTTTCCTAGAAAAATGAACTAAAGTCTTATCGGCCCGAGAGTATGGAAGGTACCTTTATAATTAACTTCTCATTATAATAGCTAATTTTTATTCAGCAATTTTACTGAATCAACTGCCCCATATGCAACAATAACTATCACCGTGTCATGTGGCGACAGATTCGGATTGATTCAAGTAGGGAAGCAAACTTATCGCTTCCAGTTTAGTGTATCATTCCTTACCAAGGAAATAATTATCCTCGCGGAAGATAAGAGGTTTCTATTTGTAGAAATGCAATTGCTTTCATCATTTACAGCAAACTTCATATTGATAATTTGATAGAAATATTGCGTTAAGGTTGACACAAAAGAGCTGATACGATCAGAAATAGATTCTGTAAAGGGAAGCAAATAGTGGCATGAAAATTGCTACTTCTACGTGAACATAGGGAAGATATAGCCGATGACAGGGTGATATTTGAAATGATAGTTAAGCTTAAGAAGAAGGATTTAACAAAAAGATGTGTGAGAGCTTTATCAACTGAAAAAATCTTTGAAGGATTATACATGACATCTATTCATCTACCTGATTTAGGCCAAATAATAATTACAACTTAGTTTAGGAGTTAACTTACTTTCCATACTCTTGCGTAAGATATGTATTTGATCATCATTCCACAAAGGACGAACCTTTCTACTCGTTGGAAAGCATACAGAAATTTAAACTCGATACTTTGAAATTTATACGAAGATTAAGTAATAACAGAGGTAACTTTGGTCTAAATTAATGGTCGTCATCTTGGTCTATACCGCCCACTGGGCCTTTTTAGTTTTTATATGGGCAGTTAGTGTTTCCGAAATGATAAAATCGATAAGGATGGCTATAATGTGGGGAAATTCACAACTAAGGACAATGAAATGATCCAAGGCGGTTTACATTTCATTACGTAACTAATTTTTGTAAATATATCTTCTACTGGCGCATTTTAATACTTCGTTTCGTAATTTCGAACAAAAAATATTCTGAAATTCGTGATAATTTTCGTAAATCCAGTATTAAAGTGATTAGGCCATTCATCAAATTCATTTCGATTCCCTGGCTAAGGATGCATTTAGAATGTATAGAATGTAAAAGAACTTTGCATCAAACAAATAAAATAAATGTATAATACTTAACATTTAAGAATGAACTGATAATTTCATAACTATTTCAGATATACCAGATGATATAAGGCAGCTGGAAAGTTCCGTCCATATTTAAGTTTCAATTAGGGTTCGAGAGGTAAAGAGAATAATTATTCCTGTAGCGGAAATTATCTATAAACTGTTCACAAAAATTTTCCATTTTCGGGTTGCATAGAAAATTAAGTGATATCAATCAAATTTTTACTTTACTAACATCCGCTATTTGCTATCGACTCTTTTGAAAGTAATGATTATATCTTAATTATCGTAATTGTATCGTAATTATATTACCCTTTACTATACCTGTTCCTTCCTGAATTCCCTTCCTCTGCAAGATGGTTACCTTACAGTCACCGTTAACCAAGAAAACTGCAGTCATAACCTGGTGGACTATTCAATATATATAGATTCTATCTCAGATTAAAATTGTTTCGAAGAAGCTGATATTGTACCCCTTTTATCGTGAAAAGATATAGCTACTGAAAAGAAATTATCTATCAACAGCAAATAGTGGAAACCTTGCGAGAGGAAGTACTTCAATTCAATAGTCATCAATTTATTTAATCTATTTGAAATTTTTAATAATCATCATTCAACTAATTATGCTCGTTTACGCGAATCCGCGATCTCTAAATTATTTCGATTCAAGTTTAATTTTGGTGAAAATGGAATTGAAAATAAATTTTCGGTATCCATGATGAAGTTTATTTCTCTACGTTCATGAGCATTATTTCCATAATAGAGTTCGATTCCTCCTATTGCTGTACAGTGTGTTGGAGTTTTTCTAATCATTGATAGTTTAATGGTAGAAATTTGTTTGCTAACTTTTTATTCTTAGGAAACATAATTACCATAGATTAACAGTTGGTTATTTTTACATTATAGGTTATTTTACCTATGTCGAGATCGATATTAAGCATATCTTTGCTTCTCACATGATACATTTCGCTACAAATTCTTAAAACACTTTTTGGATATGATAATATATGCTTGACTGTTTACGTCTTGAGTGAAGTTTTGATGTTATTCTATTTCCAGGTTTCTTAAGCCTTAATCACGCCGTTTGTGCACGCTTATTTGAGTAAGAAATTAGCTGAGGTGTTCCGTAATAAATATATAATAAAGAGTAGGTAACGTTCGTCCAGCATTTTCCAGGACATCGTCGTAATTTGATCCATTTTCCCACGCTATTATACATCCTGTAATACTTTCCGCTTTTCTAATGCTGTCCTTTTACAACTTTAGATTCACTGGTGATCAATATTACATTTACTCGTAGCGAACACACGAACACCCACCATAATAAAAACGTTATATGGCTATAACATGGCTATACACATGAAAGTTGGCAAATATCATTTGAATGAGAAAAGGAAAGGTTTTATGGGAACACAACAAGAGATACTGTTCTGACTTCTCATTTAAGGGAACAAGGGAATGATTCCGCATTTTTTCCTATACCCTAGGAGCAAACGGATTTTATCCCGGATGAGCTGCTTGGAGATCTATTCACCATAATATAAAGGGATAGGAATTTTTTTTTACTGTGTATCTGTATACACAGCCTGTACTATATCCAGCAGCGTTTTCACCCATGCCGTCATTACCTACCTAGAATGAAATCATACAAGATACATCCATTTTGCTTTAAGTAATACGCGTAGTTTCTGAGCTAGCAATAATGGACTAAGATTAGATAAATCGATTCATTCTTTCTGCGCTTCAGAGAAATTTAATCGAAGCGTCTGGGAAGGTCTTTGGATACGTCGATCGCGGCCTTTGCCTTGTAGGGCGCCGTGATTCTCGGTGGGGAACAGAACGACAACTATGGAATCCTGAGAAAAGACAACCCGATTGGAACGAAACGAAAATTATACTTAGAATTTTACTCATAAACGATTTCTTGTTACATCCATGTTCCCGTACTTGATTGTCAGTCGGCTTGTCAGACTGCAGCAGGGGAATTTATTCCTAGAAAAACGATTGCTGATCTTCTGGAACTCACGGACAACTCAAATAATGATTTCGGACCACTAATAAAATTTTATAATTACTGTTGTTGCGTTGCGATTACTGTCGCTCGTCTAAACTACATTGGGTAGACATTTTTTGACTGTGATATTCTTAGATTATTATCACACAGATGTCATACATGTATGTACAAATTGATCCGGATCGTACTTGAGTCTGCCATGAATTCTGGAAATAAGTAATTTCTCATGATTCAAAAATACGAAAAAAGAGATAAATTACAAGAATATATCAATAGAAGGGAGATGTCAGAAAACTTTCAGATATATTTAAGAGATTTAAGCAAAAAAATTCACTGGATGATGTTTAGTATCTTACTACATACGATTTCATAAAATTTGATAATTAAATAAAAGAGAATTCCGCCTCGTTCGTTTTAAATTAAAGAGATGCTTAAAATATCATGGAGGCTTAGGAGTAAAAACCAGGAGAAACCGTATTGCAGATTTAATTAAGATAGAGAATAAATGAAATAGATAAGAAAAATTCCTCTGGTTTAAACCAATATATAACCAATTATAGAATTATCAGATTATGAAACGCGACATAGTGATGGATTCTTCCATTCACCAGAAGATGAGTAAGTTTTCTCGCGACAGTGAGATTTCAAATGTCGTCATCCCATTCCTAACAATTGTTGCATTGCAATACTTTTCTATTCTAAGAATATCATTGAATTCCGTGGAATCGCTTACAATGGTCGTCTCTATCAGGCCTTATGTATCTTGATAAACTCACCAGTTAACTTTAGGAAAATTAGGAGAATCCAGTATTAATAGGAGCGTTAGCGAGTGGGAGCGGTAGTACGCTGGGTGCGGGTGGTTTCTTTAATTTATTCACTAAAAGTCAATCATATTTTTGAGTTGAATAGTATATTCTTTATCCCATCGAATCAAATCGTTTCCGAAATTCTGCTCAAACAAACCGAGCCGTTCTAAGGACCATATCTAAATTACTAATCTAATCCTACTAATAATCCTACTTTACCTCTAAAAGTTTCTAAATAGCTCAAGGATATTCGGGGATACTACGCCTTTTCTATGATTATTTTTTATGAGCATCTCCTGTATAATATTTTCATTCCAGTCGCCTTTTTATCACATTATTACTGAATATGTTTTTTGAATGTTAAACTAGAGCTAAGCGTAACTCCTAGGCATTTATAAAGACGCATAAACTATAAAGGATATCTTGAAATTTGTTATGGTATACAAATAAGGTTGTTAGAACGCGTGAAAGTCGTGGCCATGCGCTTCTTCATGTTTAAATGTAGCTGCCAATGATTGTAACAATTTGAAATGACATCTGAAAAGTTAAGAGACAAAGGTTTCTCCAATCGCCGGCAGCGGCAACCGTCCAGGGCAATTCCTCGGAACAGGATTATTACCGTCCGGGCGGCCACCAGTTATTCAGAAATCCCTTATGCGCATTTCGAAAGCTACGCTTTCATGATCACAGGCGTTCCAATGCGTTCGCCGGAATTGCCCTGGACGGTTGCCGCTGCCGGCGATTGGGGAAACCTTTGTCTCTTATTCATTGAACGCCGAGTTCCTTTTTCTTTCTTTCATCTGAAAAGTTCTTTAAGATTCTACCACCATCTTGGAATGCAACCTCTATTCGTATAAGAGTATCATCGGCAAATAATCTAACTTTACTCTTTACTTTATCTGCTAGATCGTAATACATTTCTTACGTGTACGAGTGACATCAAAGGGAAGAAAGACGCACTCCTAGGAATTTAATCTTATTCTCATCTCAGGTTCTGAGTTGCCTCAATGAAGAAATAAACTTATACACGTAAAAATAACAATAGCACAACTTTAATTAGAGGCGATTTTAATCTTTCTGATAATCCATTGGGTAAATAACGTAGTTGAGAAACGAGATCGAGATAGTGACTCATGTAGGACTCTATCAAGCATAATGCAAATAAATTCATTGCATCAGTTGATAAAAGAGCCTTCCAGGGAAATAAGAATATTAGACCTCACTAATAATTCTTTGCTAATATAAAATATATCAGTTAGCTATTATGCTATCAGAGAACCATTATTGTAGGATTTGATATTAGCTCTGTTAAGGCACCAGAAACCTGAGCGTAAAGTATAACTTTATCATAATTCTTTGATGTACGAAACGCGCGCGGTGTGTTTAATTACCAAGGACACTTGGGATTTGTTTGCATGTATGTACAACTCACCACATTATGCATGAATTTTTCCTTCTAAATTTTCTAAACAAAAAATAAACCTATAAAGTATAATTAATGGATATGAAAAGCTCTAGATAAACAGATGAGTATATACACGAAATAATAAGCTGCCTCCAAACAATATCAACGTGGATCAAGTAAATAGAGAATATTAGTGAGCGATATACGCGAGCGAAATCGAAAATGAAATGAACTATGTGAGATGCCCTCCCTCAATTTAAAGAGATTTTATGTGTTTGATTTGGTCCAAGGTCCAAGGTAAAGTGCAAAGGGTGGTATAGCATAGGTTATAGATAAAGATATTAGCGGCAATATAATTAACGACGCCAAGGGCAAAGTAAATGTTTTTAATGACTTTTCTATTGCGTATTTACGTCCAACAACCCATTCATTAAGAATGATTGAGATAAGAGGATAAGAGGTAGAAAATCATCTTCAGAGAAGACGTCATCATTAAATTTTTGCTACGAATTGAACTTCATAAATCTCCTGGTTCTGTAAACATACCTGTTCGGATATTCAAAGATGTAGCACAAAACGTAGCTTCATTACTTAAAGTGTATATTTGAAAAGTCTATGAGAGAAGTTAAGTTTACAAATTATCACAAGCATCCACATATCTACAAATTCATTAGAATATCCATAACCTGTGGAAACATTTATGAAAATCAAGCCCTAATTTTTATAGGGCATTGTATACATATATTTATTGCTTTGATATATGGTCTCTGTAGACCATCAGATGATATTAACGGACGTAACTGAAGTCAAATCCCTAGGTATTACAGGAATGTAGGTATGTATCCCTTTACGCATGAATTTGCCAATAATGACATCTACAGCAAAGTCTGACATTTCTTTAATATGCATTATTTCTTTTATCCCTTAATTCTCACCGGCGACTGCAAAGGAAACACTTCATTGTAATTTCATAGCGTTTGATTTACTACCCTTTAAATTGTTCGCTATACTAGTTTAGCCACATGAAAAGCTTTAGAATTTTTTACCTATTATGAGACCAAAGAAATTATCTATATGGTTGTAAATAAATATTTGAAATATATGATAGGAGTATTGAAAGTAAATAAATAAATAAAACACAATCTCTGAACCCCGAATAACTTGAAATCACGAAAACGCGTTAAAAATCTTTAATAGCTTTATTAAGTAATGTTTTAAATATTTGAAAAGTTCGTTTTTTCTCGAAATTTAATCATATCAAATTATTTTTAATTATTAGTAAATTTCGTTTGTCTTCTTTACCCATGGTACCCTCTCCCGCCTATATAAGGCTGGTTTTCTGAAGAGCTCGTCATTTTCTCGAGACGCTAACATGAGCTGACTAATTCGTGGCATTTCTGTAACAGCGGTGGTTGTCGACGGCGTACTTCCTGCTGAATTCCGAAAGAAGTCTGATTGCAACGGCATTGCTCTTAGGTATGGTCAATATTTGCGCATTGTGTGAGATACTGTTTGAACTTTAATGCTTTAATTTTCCTAATGTGCTTAAAAGTATCATCGAATTTCTTCAGATTAAAGTCAATGTAGAGATTAGTATCGTGGTTTTGCTGTAGAAATCTTCCATTAACGAAGATTACCTGAAATTTTTCTATTTCATTGCAGGGAAGTTTGGCTACGGGCATGGTTTCTTTCGCACAACGCTGGATTTCCTCCAAATCAACCAAAAATGCTTCGTCCTGCTATCCATTGCTTCACCACATTGCCAAATGGATTCAGATAGGAATGCACGTTGTAAGTTCTCCATTCTTTTCTCATAGTGTCTAGTACTTTCATTATAAGCGAAATGCCTTCCGTAATGTATCTCTGTAATTTAATTACGGATTATCCGTCGTGTGACTGGTTATATGCTTAGTGCGTCTTATACTATAGGCTTCCTGCTTTGACTGAATTCGATGTTTTCCCTAAGCGCGTGATACGTTCAATTCGACTCATTATACTTCACCGCCCGTATGAATACGTACTTCCCCTTCAGAATCCCGATAAGCTGTAGAGATTCCTCACCTCGCTGTTCTTCCGCAGTGCGACGTATTTTTCACGGTCGAATTATACTAGGAGAATTTCTAATTTGATCTGGTCATTGAAGCATTCAAAATGTTAGTTCACAACTTGGTAACGCTACATGCTGAGTGGATTTACTTAGGTCGAACACCTTAAGTTTAGAGCAAATATATATGTTAACGAGCTTAGTACAGAATCTATCTGAACACGTTATTGAGGTGAGCTAACCGTGTTATTCTGATTCTGTTGGGATTGGCTTTTAAGGTTAGGATTGTAGAAAAGATTAAATTTGTGGGGTGAACGCAGGCTTTTTGCATGTGCTTTACTTTTAGCACGATAACGTGTTTTCATCTCTTGTGTTTGCTTAAAAAGGTACATTTGGATTATGGGAATTCAAAATTTCACTTTTCTTGAATGACATTAACTTTTCAAATTTATTTATATTCTAATTACGTCAAACCATAAATCGAAGTAAAAATCTAAGTGATTTAGGATTAAATTTATCGATTGAACTTAAATTCTAATGTGAATGACCTTAAGGTTTCTTAGTTTAAAAATAGGTGTAGACCCACTCAAATCATGCCAGAATGGGTAATTCCAAAAGTATTATCTAATCGAACGTAAAATTTCAATTCTTGCCTCAAACGATATTTTAATATATGGAGGAATAAAATGTAAATTTCGTGGGAAGTATTTTAGACACTCTTGATCAGTTTCCTTTTCTTTCCGATGAAAGGAGAGAGTTGTCCTGCGTATAGAGCTTCAACAGTTATTTACAGTAGGATTCGCGAGCTGTTTTGGACGTATTTTATAGAAGGTTTTAATATGTAAATACCCGTCGGCGATAGTAACGTCAAAGGTTACTAAAACTGATTGAATCTAAATTTCACGGTTTGACGCAAAATGTGATGGAAGAGTTTGGAAAGTGCCGCGTAAATCTTTGTCTGTTATCTTTGATCTGGACGAGAGCTATTCTGATTTTCATGTGCACATAGGAGTGAACTTTGCCATACCTTTAGGTATTTATTTCCGATAAGGTTTATAGACTTGAATTGATGTTTTAAAAAGTGTGCTACTTGGACCCAAGTGAGTTTAACAATCCTCTATCTTAAAAAATAATAAGTAATAGCTTAAACTTAAATTTTGTCCCGCCGAAATACGGAATTTTAAAAATCTATTCCGATTATTTACTCAAACTTAAACGTAATAAGGTCTTAGTTTGCATAACTTCCGAAGGTGAGAAAAACAAGATTGATAGCGGAATACAAATCTAAGATCCTTAAATTGAAGATCTAAACACTAACGTTTGCATGAGACTTTTCAAAATTTCGTTTAGAATTCAATTCAATGATTTAGCATTGTAAATTTGTGGTGGTATCGGTATTATTGTGCCAATTTTACAATATTTCAAGGTTAAGGAAGCTGTTTGTAAATAGTAATAGCTTTAATTATAAATTTTAGCAATTATAAAGTTTAATTTGCACCTAGGCAAAATTTCAAATTTTAAGTAGAATTTTTAAATTATATTCTTAAGTTTTTGGAATGACACCTGATTTTCATCTGCTAGAGAGTTAAATTCAGAAGGGTATTTAAATTTAATCTTTCTTTAAAAATAGGATTTAATCTTGCCATAGAAAATTTTCCTTTAAACTCAACTTTCCTTTCCTTTTCCATTATCTCAAAATTACTGAAAATTTTGAAAAATTGTCAACCATTTGTTTCAACATGACTTTTTTTAATTCAAAATTTTACTCCTACTTGCAGAACAAAAATTTTACAGCTTAGTTTCTTTTGATTTTCTCATATGAAATTGAATTTTTCAAAGTAGTATTTATATTTTTCACTGTTGCCAACAGCAGGAAGGAGAAATGAAGACTTCAAGCAACTCCTTTTACATGTGATTTTATTGAATAATTTATAAGTGTACATTTGTTTACAGTGCTCAATAAAAGAAAATTGCAGACAGGACCAAATCCAATTTCATTGAAAACCTGTCCCATCCCCAACCCTCAAAAGTTCCTGGTATTGGAAGAGCCGGAATGGCCGAACCCATCTCGAAGATTTTGACGTGTCATTTGTTTTCTCCTGTAGCAGCATCCATCTGGACCATTTCTGCTTTATGTACTTTCTCTCATTGGGCATTGCTACTTCAATTGCTGCATTCAGAATAATTCTGAATACAGCCATTGTAGTAGCAATGCCCATTGAGAGTGTAAGTACAAAAGCAGAAATTACCTGAAACGAGAATGTATATATATTAATTCAATAATGATGTGAAAAAACATGTTAATTTTTAACCAACTGAATGACCTTGGGGACTTAGTCTAATTTTTCCACTTCTAGGAGTTAACCCCTTTTGGGGGTTAAAAAGATGAAAGGGAAATTAAGAGATTTCTCCCCCCCCCTGAAGTTCGGACCATTCAGAAACTATTAGAAAGAAAATTTTTTTTGTTAGAGTATTTCCCACAATGATTAGATGGCCTATTC
Source organism: Pachydiplax longipennis (assembly GCA_036926295.1). Taxonomy (NCBI): domain Eukaryota; kingdom Metazoa; phylum Arthropoda; class Insecta; order Odonata; family Libellulidae; genus Pachydiplax; species Pachydiplax longipennis. The sequence goes on along the minus strand of JAVFKF010000009.1, from coordinate 34,779,296 downwards.
CAATCGAGAAAGATGATTAAAATTAAATGAGAGAAATAGAAATTGATTGAAATGTCAAAGACTTACAATTGGTCTCCAATATTTCTCATCATGAATTTTATGTGAACATATTCAGTAATTTTAATTGCCCAAACTCAAAAAGGAAATTGCATTAAGGTGAGATACTAAAATCTAGCAAATAAGCAATAAACTGGAGGTCCAGAAGTCACAGACTCCTAACTTATGTGAAATTCAAAGAGTAGTATTATCCAGTCTATAATAAAATCTACAGACAAACACTAGACTAATTAAAAATGCCATTAAAAAGGAAGAGTTGTCTTGTGAAATGAGTGACCCACTTCTCAGAAATTATTTACAATCATAAACTGGTTCTGCAAAAGTTGTGAGGGAACCTACTTCACAATTGTGAACCTTATATTAAAAAATTGCGTGAAAGCCATGACTATAGAAGCTTCAAAATGGAGGAAGAATTATTTAAAAATAAAAACTGTTCTTAAAAGAAATGAAAGTTTTGTAACTGCAGTGATTTCTTCCTAAAGAAATGTCTTGAAGTGAAAAAATATTACCTATTCCAGAAACAGTAAAACTTGTTTCTAATGCAAGTGAATTACCCATTCTCTCTTTTTAAGCTGATATTGAATGATTTTTGTCAGGAGAACAACATAAGATTCAAAATATTGCTTGACAATTCTCCAGGCAAGTATTGCATATCTTTATGATTAAGGTGTTTCCTACCACCTAATATAAAATATTTCAATCAGCCCAAGGATCAAGATTTTATATTTACACTCAGTCACTATTGCCTACAAAGCTAGTGAAAATAAATGCTTAAAAATACAATATATATTATGAGCATGAGCAAAATAAACCAATAATTCAGAACTTTTAGCAAAAATACAACATAAAGAATGAAATCAAGGATGTTGAATAGATGACAATGAATACAGATTGGAAAAAAGAGGCTTGATTATACTGTGGGATTTACTAGTATCTCCAGCAAACTACACCAGACCATAGTGAATGAAGTCATGGACCTTAGGGGAAGGGTTTCAAAGAAGTAAGATATGTAAGAATTGGATGCAATAGAGTTAGTTGTCTGTGGAAATTGATGGAAGGGGAAAAAAAGGTGATGATACAGAGAAACGAATTTGAAGAAGCTTTTTGATATTTTCAAGCAAGAAAAAAATATTTCAAGAAACAGTGGATAATAAATCTGACATTAAAAGGGAATTAATCAGTGGTGGGATTGGAAACAGGATCCCAAGGGTATGCAACCATGCACTGTAGTCTTAAGTACATATGTTTTCCCTGATGATTCCTAAAACTTTGAGATGAAATGAGTATTTAGTCATTTAGTATCCAACACTGAAACTATATTCTAATTGTAATGAGCAGATTGTACTACTTCTAAGCATTAAGTTCTACTATTGTCATATTAGATAGATTTAGCAAGCAGTTTTGTAACTTGGAAGATTCTAAGAACTGACTGAATCTCATCACTGAGCTGAAACTGCTTCCCTGATGCCAATGACTATATTCATCCTAATAGGTGGCTCATATTCTCATGTGGCCCTCAAGTTAACAATTGAGAATAAATTAAATTGTGAATATAATCAAAAGATTTTTGTTTTACTATGTTTCAACAAAATTCTTAAAATAATCAGAAAATGTGTTGATTACTCTTTGTTCAATCAAGCTGTTTCTAACCCCCAGTACCTTAATGGTATCACATCCTAGCAACCATGAAGCAAAGAAGTCCTTTAATCTTCATAAAATATCTTATTCATATTAATTGGAAATAAACATTTATTCATAATTCTAGTTGCAATTGATATATTTTAGATGACAAACTATTTATTATTTGAACATTTTAGCAATTTGTTTTTTGAATTTTTTTTCAAGTGCCAAAGGAGGATAAGGGGAAATTTTTAACAGTCTTAAAGGTCACTAGAATGAATCAACCAAATTGACTCAAAAAATATATATATTTGTGATGTGAGAAAAGTAGAAGTTCGATTTCAACTTAATGGCTATACTACTTTGCCAAGGAAATTTTGAACCTTGATGACTCAATCGTTCAGTGATCAAATATAGGATGAATTCAAAATTATTTTATAAAAATATAAAAGGTAATAAAGGAAACTATTGTCTACCACAGGCAGTGAAAAACTGCATGAATACCAAAGTTAACAACAGTATAACTTATAAGGAAACATTTTTTGATAGTGAGGGCAAAACGGAAGGAGAGTTATCAATTTTACTAATTTAGATATGTTGATCATAGATATAGACATCATTCATTAGCAAAATGAAAGTGCGGTATCATTGTTTTCAGGAAATTTCATGTTTCATAAACGTCGTTTTTCCGTCTAAAACCGTATAAAAATAGTATACAGTTTGTATCTAATATATCCATTACATGTAGATTTATCACAAACGATAGGTGACGCGGAAAAAAGCTGATTTATCGGTTGATGGAAAATTTCAGGCGGCTGGTAGAACAATAAATAGTGAGTAACTAAAGGAAATTAACGAACTGAATTCCCTTCTCATGACAGCCTTGGACGAACTAGGATAAGTTTCTGCGTCTCTATTACCGTTCGACAGGCTGGCGTAGTGGGTCGAGGCACCTCGGCGCGACGCTACTGTCTCGGGTTCGAATCCGGTCGCGGGCGCTTCCGGGATTAGAGGGCCGCCAACCCCACCGGAAGTTTTTTCTTCATTCTAACTTCGGAAAAACGGATTCGAGCCCGTACTTTAGTGTTGCGGGTGCCTAAGACCCGCACACCAGCCCTCGAACCCGCTTGGCGGGCGGCCAAATCGTTTATTGTTAACATTTATCTCAGGTTACTTTTTCGGCTGTAAAATTTTCAATTGTATGCCATTCCAATGTGCCTCTTTCAAAAAATTGCACTGCTGAGCTCAAAGCTCCAACAATTTTAGAATCCAGGCAACCAATTAAAAATAAAGTTGTCTGTGTTTTAAAATCATTTTCACGGCTTGGGCCCAGCAGTGCAACCTTCGGAAAGGAAGCACAAGGAGTTGTCACACACTGAAACATTCAACTCACGCTAACGGTGAGGCAAATTGTTAAAAACAATCAATATGTTCGAATAGGAATTCAATTATTTTCGAGTTTAAAACAATAAATAAGAGTGACCAAGTTTTCGCACACATTTCATAACACTACATAGTTTAGAATCGACGGTGATGCGAACCCCTTTTAAAGTTATCGTTAATTTCCGATGAATGAGAAAGCAACGGGGATTTTTTTTAAGTAAACAAGAACACATTTAACATCAGAAAAAATTTAGACTCCTTTAAATTAAAATAAAGAATCAGTTGAAAATGTCTTCAACTGGATGGACTATTATTCCATCGATAAACTGGGGCATTTGTATTTAATCAGGTTAATTCAAATACACAGGTTCATTGCTAACTTTTTTCCTTTGGCTAAATGAGTGTATTACAAAATCGAGGGAAGAACCATAAAAGAGAAAATCTAGTAGGGATTCTTATTCTTAAAGGAGATGTATCTATTTCTGCAAAGATTACAAGGCAATTTTAAATTAGTAAATCTTTACGTTGCTATCAGTTTGTTACTACAACAGTTCAGAGCCGGATTTAGGTTTGTTGAAGCACTAAGCTACTTAGTAATGTGAAGTAAATGAAAGTAATGTTCATCTGTCCTTTGTGAGTGGCAAATAATTTTATATTATGTATTATGCATTGAAATATGCCATTTAATAATTCATAGATGCAATAGGTATCTAAAGCTATTTGTGCATGACAAAAATCCAATTTAATGCCTTAACACATTTGGGTACAAAGAGAATGGGGTCCTAAGGTATAATCTATTTGGCCTATGTGTGTAAACCTGACATTGAGTTGTTCCAACGATTAAACTATTCTGGTTATTATTAAAATAACAAGAAACAGAGAGAGCTCCATCTTGTATTAATAGATCTAGAAATGCCTATGAAAAACCTTTACCCCATCTTAACAAGATAACAGTAACATCAATGGAAGAGATTAAAAATATATAAACAGGTAAAAATAGGAAGCAAATGCTTATTGTATAAAGTAAAAAAGTTATTTATCAAACAAGAACTGAGGGATAATTTTCCCTAATGTAATATAAACATGAACCAAACAGATGACCATAAAAGACTTGTTTTCTAAATAATCAAAATAAAAGAAGCTAAGGATTGACTTGATTTGCAAAGCTGATCATTAAATTCCATATACTTTAAACAAAGTTTTCACTGTTTTCACAATTTCAGAAGATAATCAAAGACTGAAGAGGATTCACTCATCTTAATCAAAAATTGTACTAAATGAACAACTAAACATATCACTGCAAGTTCCAAAACATTTCCAAGAAAAGTAATCAACGACTCAGAATAACCAATGAATTGAAATGCTTTAGTAGAACTACAGAAATAATATCTTCAGATTAGACCTAAAAATGTGAAATTCTACTTCCAAATTATTTAAAATCTAGAGTGATTTGCAAAATATTTATGCTTCCAGGAAGAATGTATCACTATCCACCAACTGTTAAATTTAACTATGTCCACATCAGAGCCAATGATTCAAAATGATTGAAAATAAAAACCATTACTATATTACAACTGAATATTCTATAAAACCCTTGTCAAAATAACAGTAAATACAACTTTTTGCTTCAAAGTGCACTGAAATAAGTATGTTATATGGAAGCTACAACATTGTGATTGATTCATGGCAGAGTAAATTACAAAATGAAAGGGAGTAAGTTATTCCGTTAAATATAAAATTGAGATGATATCGGTATTCCTATATGAATAATTTCCGGAGGGATACTCTAAATAAATACCCATCTTAAAACCTCTTGTAAGATTTCATGAGATAATGGTAAAAGATTTTCAAAAAGATTTAGAGATATACTTTGCTTGAAACAAATATGAAGAAAAATAAAACACAGTTTATGACATAAATAAACTTCATGGGGAATTTCAATGATTTGAAAAAGAGATTTTGCTTAATCACTAATTAATCAACTTTTATGGCAGATGAGTTGAATACAAAAAACATTTCAATTATAAAGCCATTCGCTCTCTAAATCAAATTTCATGAAACGCTGAAATATGAATGGACAATGACTTCCACTGTCAATCCCCCTGTACAATTTTATTCATTAAATTGCCCAATATTAGTAGGGAGCAGTAGGATAAAATGTATCAAGTTAGTGGGTGATATGGTGATAATCGCCGAGGATCCTGAGACGTTGAAAAGGATAATGGACAGAGTTAACAGAGGATGTGAAAGGTTTGGAATGGAGATAAATCAAGGAAAAACCAAGACCATGAAAATAGGATGTGAGGAAAGTATAGGAATGGTTTTAGACAGAGAGGATATAGAGCAGGTGGAGAGATTCAAGTATGGTGGCGTAGTGGAAAGTGAATGGAAATGCAGAAAAGAAATTAAAGAAAGCATAGGAATGGTAAAGACAGCATTTAACAGGATGAAAAGTTTATGAACTAGCAAGTTGGATATGAAATTGAGAATGAGGTTGATAAAATGTTACGTTTGGAGTGTGTTTTTGTATGGGTCTGAAACATGGACAAGAAAGAATAGAGGCTTTTGAAATATGGATGTGGCAAAAAATAGAAGATATAGTTTGCAGTGATAGAGTAAGAAATGAGGAGGAATTGCAGTGCATGGGAAAAAACAGAATAATGATGGAAATTTTTTTTGAAAGTGGCAGAATAATTGGACTGGACATATTGAAGATGAGAATGCAGCCTTTGAATGAGGTGAAAGGAAGAGAGGGATATTCTGTACTAAAAGCTAAGGGAAGAAAATTATTTTAGATAAAATGATATCAAGGACCTGCCACTTGGCAGAAAACCTCATAATGATCTTAGTGTAGAGTTAAAATAAAAACCGGGGCTCCCGGATAGCCGTGTGAGCAGCACATTTGACTTCAATGAAAGCGGTCCTGGGTTCGATTCCTGGTGGGAGCCCATGTCAAATGACCTCAGCTGTTGATGCACTTTTCACAATACTACTACTAAAATAAAAAACCATCCTTTCTGCTAATATAACACCTTTTCCACAGTGATAACAGAAAATTATTTTCATAAACCACCCTTATGCTGAAGTAATGCAAAAAACCTACCAACCTCTGGTATTAACCTTCTATGATTAACTATAAACTCGAGTTTATGAAAGATCAAACCAAGTTTTGGCACCAAAACATCTTAAGCTTTGACTCTCAATCCTTAATTTCTTAAACACACAATGCTAAAGGTGTCAGAGAACTGAATGGATTAGATGATATCAATTTTGAGTTTGTCAATCAATTCCTTCAGGAAAGTATTAAAAGAAAGAAACACACTCACCCATGAAGAAGATTACCTCCCTTCGTAGTGGCAGTAGACTGGCATGTGATGAATACTTCTTAAGGCTTGTATTTTTAACCACCTCCTGGAGCCAGGCACTTCCTTCACACTGAATGTGATTTCACTGCAATGATAAAGGAAAAAAGGATTAGGAAGTTTAAAAAATTTATACCTTTAAAACTGACTGATAGTTGTACAGTATCATTGATGAAACTTTCCCTTAGTCTTCACTGTCAAGGACAACATTATTGCTTTAAGAGTAAGTATAAATATAAAATGATACCATTAAATATCACAGGATCAAACGCTGGTACGACAAAATATAAATTTTGACTGTGAGAATTTGACGACAAGAATGATTTTGATTATTCTAAGCATTATAACTAAACGAATTAAGCACTTACGGAGCATAGAAATATTCACAGAATTAACTAAACTCACAGTAAAGGTTACAACAATGATGGTAATATAAGAACACCAATTTTCGATTCCAGATAGAAAAGAAGAGTTCGAATTACGATCGAGTAATTTACAGTTACTTCGTTGTAGAGCTTTCTAACACTTTGGATCGTTCAATTATCTCTCCACTTTTTCAAGAGAATTGCTATATTTACCTCTCACTAACGCATTAAAGTTTCCCGTGAATTTTAAAGAGCTTATTCAAAAAATTTAGAATGTGTAGAAACCGTAACTATTGGGGGCAGACTTTAATCAAAGATATCATAAACGAAAAGAAATATTTACCAACGACATAAGCCACTTGCTGATCGGACGTCTCAGTGTATTTTTCCATTTTTATGACTAGAATTGATCAATGCGCATTCTCCGCGCGATATTTGACTCTCAATAAATGAAAGGCTGGGAGAAAAGATCATAATTAAATCGTGTAGACAAATACTTGACTGATTAGAAAATTCCAAATAAAAAAGTGAGTGCTGTCTTAAGAAATAAGTGACACACTACTCAGAAATTGTTCACTCACATAAACTGGTTCATTAAAAGTTGGTCGGAAACCTTTTTCACAATTTTGAATCTGATATTCAAAAATTAAACAAAAAGAAAGCCACGAAATGTTTTAGAGAAACTTTAAAAAGGAGGAAGAATCAATGTCTTGGCCTTATAACCTTGAAACATTAATGAATATTATATCCGTGCAGTTATTGATTTATTTATACAAATAGCATAAATTTTAAGAATTTATTTGAATAAATGTAATGCTATACGGATTTTTATATAAGTTAAGCATGTTATAACAGGAGAACAAAAATGGGTGTATACGTAACAACATACTGGATGGAGTGTAAGGTGAAGCTGAAATAGAAAAAAAAAACGCTTAAAGAAGGAAAATTCGCTAGATTTAGCGATGTAATCGCTGAAATGGCATCAATACCCTTGATGTACGGAGATGTCCTCTGAGGACGTAATATTTGAACTGAAGATATCGATATCACGCACGTTCATGGATACGATATGGAAATTGTCGCAAACCTATTCTTTGCCATATCTTGACGCACGTATCTCAGCGATATCTCAGAATTTACACTATTTATAAACGGTTTATTTGGATTTGGCTGCTTAGTATCCGATTATTTTTCATAGGACGAGATAATGCCTCTCCAGAGAAGTAAAATTATCGTGAAGATTTCGTGACGTAAAGGCTCAGAACTCAGAGTAGTAGTTACTTGAGAAATTCAGTTCTGTGAATTTTAGAAGCAATAGTGATTCGAAGAAATTATTTTCCAATAGTTAAATGGAATCACTACAACTTCTCTCTTAAAACAGTGCGAGTTTCAGTATAGCGTTTTCTATTAGAACTAACAAATAATACTATATAATTGTTAACAAGATATTTTTTTATTTAGTAGTAAAGGTAACAAGGTATTGTTCAATAAACTTAACAGAATATATCATATAGCAGGCAGGATAAATAATACAAAAAAGTGTTTCGTCGAATTTACCACCTTACTTCCGAATGGTTGACGCAACTCTGCCAAGGTTTGATCTGATTGTAGTATATGTGTATGTACGATGAAACCCCTCCAAGAACGATTTTCAGGTACGAGTGAAAATTTCCTCATAAGTGGAATAGTTTTTTATCCGATTGATGATAACTTTTTAACTTTTGCGCTTTGTTCAACAAAGGTTGGGAAGGTTTGGGTTCTTCAGCCTTTTTAATATTGACATTAGAGCTTTACATCTTCGAATGAAAAGGACACTTCTTTATTTGCTACAGCTGTATATAAAGTATCGACAGAGTCCCCAAACTATTGTTATGAAATACTGGTTGCCTTCTCGTGGTACTTTTTTTAATGGTCGGCTTTTCGGGCAAATAGAACACCTTCCTTGGTTGCTTCCTTTCGTTCACTTTTCACTCAAGGATGAAGAAAATTTTCCCCGGAAGACAATTAGGGGAGAATAACTAATTTTTAACAGAAGAGATGAGAGCTCGTCACAGAGCACGATCTCTCCAAGACTACGCTCAACATCGCACGAACTGCCGCTTCGAATAATTTGATTTGTTCAGAACGTGAGATTATAACGAAGGGTTAACGCCGTTAAGGGTTCCAGGGCGTTTCTTTCTAGGGACGTTTTGCCCCAGGGACTCTTCACCCGAGGATTTTCTACCTAGGAGTGGTATCACCCAAAAGAGTTTTACTCAAAGGATGGTGTTTTCATAATCGAGAGAGGTATAAACGTGATCACGTAAAACTAAGGAAGGCAGTTCCACTTATTAAAGAAGCACATACAAATGACTCCAAGCGATGTTTATATCAACAACAAATTAAAAACGTAAGAAGTTTATGTACAGATAGGATGCGAACTTATTTTATCCGCAATTGACGAACACTGGAAACGAAATTTTTACTCACATGCCTGAAAAGAAATAAATGAAGAAGAAATACTAAACATGGGTTGACAATATACTCTTTCTCCTCTCCCAGCAACCGTTGTGGGTCCTACGTTACCAGTTCTACCATATATTCCCACCCTCTCAATGACAGTTTGATCCAAAGACCTGAATGGGAAAATAGAATCCTGAAAGAGACCCCTCTGGTATTCTGAGGTCATCTCAAACTCTGACTCAAATATTCCATAAAACCGAGTGATTTGCTCGATAACAAATTTTACCGAAAATGTAAGTATGTACATATAATATTTTAGTTCTGAGTATCATGAGGCGGTTGAGCGGATCGCTTCCACTCTATACAAAGACACCAATATCATGGATGTTAGATTTTCCTCCCAGTATAAGACTTTTGTATAATGAATTGTTTCTATATCCTCCGTGGAGGATCAACAGATACCTCTGTCAGTGTATGATATATAACGAAATACTGCATAGAAAGAAGAAGTTTTTTTCCCGGTGAATCATCAGTTCCTGAAGATGGGTGCAGAGTACGCACCCGAAACGTCGACCCTTTGGCAGGAGGCAACCTGATTGGATATCCGAGAGCACTTTCTACAAATACTGCATCTTTGTTAGCAACTAAAATCGTGCGAGTAAAAGAAAAGATCTGATAGTCAGATCTGAATTATCTGAAGAAGATCTGATTATCAGAGAAGTTCAGAGAAATCCAGAGGGGTTTCTTGAGGCTTTAATTAAGGATTTTGCAATGTTACTTGCTACGTAAATCATTGAGAGAAAATAGATAGATACGAAATTGGATGAAATATGACCCCACATAAGTGTGATTGTTGTTCTTATCATTAACGGCATTATCTCGTTTATAAATTGCTCGCTTTTCAAAACGCCCTCATGTGGAATATCCTTTGGGAAAAAATTTTTCAGTGGAAAACCTTTTTGTGAAATAACCATTGGGTGAACCAAATCTTTGGAGAAAGATTCAGGTGAGATATCTCTCGGTAAAAGGTACCCTGGGTGAAACGTCATGACACCCTGGCACACCCAAAGGGCCTTGCCCCCCCCTTTAACTCTGCAAAAAACCCTAATTAATCATTAATTTGCAAGCCACAGTCATATGGTGACAGCAATTCGGCAAATAGAGAAAGCGTGTTACATCATTTTATTTGAGTGTGCTAGACGAAAGATAAAAGAAAGGCTCTTTTACCGTGCTGTGACTCATGACCAACTTATTGCGTCAGTCATCCTCCACTAAAGCATATAAATCATAAGCACTATTCATGATAAGTACACCATAGCATAGGCATAAAAGTATATGGCTATTTCTGTCTGTGAGTCTGATATTTCTATTTGTAAGATTAACTAATATGTTCTACTGTAAAATTGAAAATATGATTATTAAAATAAAATTTCGGTTACACCTTTATGCAAAAATTTAGAGAACGAATAAGTTATGTAATTGGAGGTATTACGGCAATTCAATCTTCCAAATAAAGTAAAAAGGGGTTAAGGTACCCTAGGGTAGAGTATTGGGCCTTAGCTTTTTTAATGTAACGGAATAACTTCGGCTACGAAATTAATATCAATCCGCACTATCCTGGTTGATATGTAAATTTCCTACGGTCCCTTACACTCGAAAAACAAGGTATAAATACGGCTTAAGACGCTCTGCCACTCTCTTAACAATAAGACGTGGATTTTTGCCGTTTCCAGAAGCACTGAGACCAGCTCCAGCCTCATTCAATGGACCAAAAACTTTTAGATCATCTGTGCCGCCGTTCTCTCTCCTCTCCTTGTATCTAAGAGGATTATTGTCTGTGATCACCCTGTGATCTCTTGCCTTGAATGACTAATTTTGTTAGAACAAAATGAAGACATCATGAAACAAAGCAATCTATATCCTACCGTCAGAGTGGATACGAACTTTGAGATACTATAGAGTGAGATCTTCTCCATCACTTTTCTTTTAGGATAGAGAGCATGGATTACGATGTTTCCTCTTCTCACGATCATAAAGAGTATTCATAACGGAAAATCAAGAAAAGCAGTGTTTTGTGGGCTGCTGAGCCTAGCCTCGGTGAGATCATGATGCCCTCTCACCACTGCCGTTAAAAAAATCATTATTTTTCCCTTATTGTCCATCGAGTAAAATCTGCTTCGTTGTAGAATGAAAAATGACTAAAATTAAGTAACTAAGATGCTTTCTAAGTATGAAAAGGAGACCATTCTTCAAAACAATGTGATGTCATACAACCAGCATTATACATTATATAACAACCCGGTTATAACTCTATTTAAGATGCTGTTTTTGCTTGATACTCCGAAAAGTTTCTTGATCGGGTTTCCACATATTGTCTTTTGATTCAGTACGCGAATGATTTCTTTCCTTCATGCGGAATTTCTCATCCAGAATGTTGAGCTGTCTGAATGTAGACAGTACTCCATTCAAGAGCCTGATGCAACTTGGTGCCATTCTTACGAGGTCGACAGGTACTAGCAGTCATCTGAAGGAAAAATGCCCTCCACCCCTGACGTAGTCCTTGCTATCAAATGGGCAGTCAAAAAATTTGAGAGAGTGATACAAATACCAATCAAATTTTCTCTCTCCACAGATCCGCCTGAAGGCTCGTGGGGCAGCACCGTCTCCGTACCTTCGAGGAACCCTTACCCCTGGGAGTTGGAGTCGCTGAGAATCTCCAAAGGAAATTGAACTCGAAATATAATGCGCTTGAAATAACTTAGAAGAAGAAGATGAAAGGATTGTCTTGAGGCAAAAAAGATAATGAAATACGGGGTTGGGTGACAAATTCAACATACAGTAAATATTAAAGTACAGTTTAGACTTTTTTTGGGACTGATTGAAGAACACGTTACAAGCGTTTTAACCAGGATATAACATTTCATTCCTTCCACATTAATAAATAATACAGAGATATTTTCGCTCTTTTATTTTTAATTAAAAAAAAATCAAATATATACACCACACAAACAAGAATTGCTTTACACTTTAAGAGAGATCCCTCTATTTACTAAAACATAAAGGGATCTTTCGTTGATTGAAAAATATTCCCAGACTTCATTTATCATTTTATTACATGAGTGAGATGAACGTAGTAAAAGTTATAAATGAAGAGATGCAGGTAATGTAAAAAATAATTGGTGTTCTAAATGAGATTGAGATGGGGCTATATTTGGTTGTGGTGCATTTGGGGACCGGAGAAATCCGTCTTATAAGCGGGTAGCAGAACGTATTTAACTGTACTTATACCATGTGTTTCGTATGAAGCGGATTGAGAGAGAGAAAAAATCGCATATTAAGAGGGACATTGTCTTAGATGGGAGCATTTAAAACGGTCCTATTTTATTTGCTTGTATAAAAATAGAAAAATAAATAAGGAAAAGTTCTATGTATTATTAATTTCCTACTAATCTGTCTAAAGCTTAAGTAATAGTATTAAAATACATTTCCTGCCTCAGAAACAAAAGCTTGAAAAATATACTCGTACTTAAATGAGAATTTTGATTTTTTGAGAGGGATCCACGGTAAACTTATCAACGGGTACCGCAAGTTTTAGAGATGGTTCCGCTCCACATGTATTCTGTGATTATGTATTCCGTAAACCGCACTCTGATTAAATTCTGGAAAATGAGCCCTCATGGATACGCTGTGGATGGTGACATTAATCCGCCGAATCGAGCGAGATAAGATAGTCATAGCACATATACACGGAGGAGAGGCTGTGATCGCTCTAGTCGAGAAGAGGGTCTGGTAGGGAAGAGGGGCCTAGAGAAGCGGGCAATTGAAAGTACTACATTCGGTAAGAGTATTCTCAGATTTCCTTAATTAATCACCACAGTAAGGTAAATTAAAATCGGTTTTCATGTGGCTGTAGAATGTGAATGAAACACTTAAGGTTGTTCATTCACAAAATTATTTTTCCTTATCGAAATTTCTTGAGTTCGAGATTAAAGACCCCAATGGATCTGAGGAACCTAGGGCAACTTGCCTTGCTTTCGGAGTCTCGAAAAATATTCACATTCACATGAACTGTAGAATCAGAATAAATCATACTCGCGGGACGTTATGGGAAACAAATTGGTTATATGAAGTTATAATGACGTAAGATAAGTAGCTAATTTTCCATTCTCTGGTTGAACATTCCTTTTTAATTTGTCTGGAGGAAAAATACTCGCCTTTACGTTGCTATACCCATATGCTATAGTTGGTTCATATCAGAGCCCCCTAAGTCTTATTTCATGCCCAGTTTGGACACACTTACAAGTACAGTTTAGTGCGATGGCATTCCGACGAACAATCTACGCTACTGAGTCGTAATTTAATTGCAGAACAAAATTTTCCGTAAATTAAGCAATATATTATTCTCACGTCTTTCTTCCGTATTTAAACTAAAAATTACGGCAACGAAAACCAACATTTATTTCATAATTTACCTTGATTTTTAACCGTAAGTAAACGAAGAAACGAAAAGCAAGCGTTGAGAAAGTAATGCGATAATCACATTCGATAACATACTTTAAATTTTGTTCATTTTTAATTATTGAGGTTCTTATGGAAGTGGGAGGCGCGGAGTTTGGGTCAAAACCCTGTTTAGTAATATTTCTTATCACATAGATGGAAAACGCAAACAGTTATCTTTCTGCATAAGGTTATTCTCTGAGTATTCTGAATAATTCCCTCGTTGTAACAACATATTTATTACCGTGAGTTGTACTGAAGTAAAGTCTCAAAGTGCTTCGAAAACTAAGGAAACTTATATTAGCATATATTATAGTGATTTCTCACATTAGTCATTTCCCCCAATCAACTGATAATGTCTTTTTTGAAAGATACTGTGTTTTCCCCACATGGTTTTAGCTACAAATAAAGATGCAGTATTTGATATATATCAAACGTAGGGTACTAGCTGAGGTAGTCGTTGATTCTTATCAGAGGATAGAGAAGCAATAAATAATAAGTTGTACATAGAGAAGAGAGTTTAACTTGTATAATATTCGTGTCTTTGTATCTTGTTTAACCGCGTCAAGATACTCAGAACTAAAATGTTTCACTGACATTTCAAATTTTCCATAAAACATGTCATGGAGCAAGTCAGATTTTTGTAATGCTTGAGACAGAGTTTCTGTTTCTGGGAAATTGTATTAACCCAAATTTTTGGGTGAAAAGTCTTAGGTGAATAACAGGGTTTGGGTAACTCAGGTGAATATCCCAGGGCGGACTAGGAGAAATATCGTGTGGGAGAACATCACAGGGTGAAACGAATTTAGTGAAACGCCCTGGAAGGCATGATAGTGTTCCCTTTAATCACAATCTCTTTATATATACGAAACAAAGAGGCTGTGCAATGTTGAGCGCAGTCTTGGAAAGGTCGTGCTCTGTGACGAACTCTCACCTCTGTTAAAAAATCAGTTATTCTCCTTTGATTGTCTATTTGGTAAAATGTGCTTCATCCTTGAGTGAAAAGTGACCGAAATGAATTAACAAAGTAAGGAGCTATCTTTCCCTAAAAAGCAGACCATTTATAAAAAAATATGGCGAAAAGGTAATCAGTACTACATAACATCTAATCTCTTAACTAACTACTATTCTGAGTTGAAATGTCTTTACGTCACGAAACCGCTGAATCTTAATGATAAGTTTACTTCTCAGAAGTGGCATCATCTCTTCTTATGAAAAATTCTTTTCGTCACAAATTATCAGATATCAAGCAGCCAAATCTTACATGAACTATTTTTTTTAAATAGTGTGAATTTCAAGTGTCGAAAGAATATCTGCGTGAAGATATAGCGAAGAATCGATTTTCGGCAATTTCTGTGAGGTTCCTGGAAAGAATGAACGTGCGCGATATCGATATCTTCAGTTAAAATATAATGTCCTCGGAGAACAATACAGTTCAATAGCAAAATGTTTATCGCCGTATATCAGAGGTATTGATGCCAATTCAATGATTCTGTCGCTAGATCTAACGAATTTTCCTTCTTTAAGAGGCTTCGTATCTATTCCAGCTACATTTTGCACTCCATCTAAAATGTTGTTACGTATAAGTACGCTCTCGTAGAGTATTTAACTTATATACGAATACATTTAGAATTAAATTTATTAGATAGAAATCTAAATATTTATATTATCTCTTTAAATTGGTTACCTGCTCTTATAGTGTAACAGATAACTCTCTCCTTAAGTATCTCATTTCAAATACTTTTATCTGGCTAGTATGTTTACTCGTTATCGCTCGGCTGTAAATATTCTCGCATTTTCTCATTCTGTTTTTTTCCAACATTTTTATTCCCAATTACTGTTTATTTGATTATAAGTTCGGCTTCTTTGACTGATTCCTTTATATATTTATTGATCAATTTTACCATCGCTAGTGATATTTGTGCCAAGATAATCATATTAATCCATACAAGTACAACACCCTATATTTATTTTTAAGTAAATTCTATGTTTACTTTTTTTTTCCTTTCTTCGTTTATTTCATTTTTATTTAAATGAATCACCTTATTTTAAATGTAATCGAAAGAGAAAAATCAACAATAAAGATCGCAAATTCTAACCTCATTTTGGATATTATAAATCGATTATTTACTTTGAAATTTTCAGTACTGATTAGCTAACTTTAGCCAAGTTCATGGGTACCGATTCCATCATTTTGAGAATCAAGAGTAAGAGAATAACATAAATTTAATTGATAACATAATTTAATTGATAATCACCTTTGTTTATTCGTCAGGGATATCAGGACTTAGACGTCAAGAAAGGAAAACATGAATCTGTTTAAAGTTGACTTTCATTTCAATGTTCACGTCCATTACTTTTTGCGAGGTATACTTACACCTGCATTTATACATAACATGTACTATTAGAATATATTTCATCATATATCAGAAACCCTCAGACGGTCTCCACGACATTTTTTTTACCCTTGTACGCGGTTTTGATTCGTTCACGATCACCAGATTGTCCTGAGAAAACCTTAACGAAATTAATAATCATAATTTTTCATCCTTAACTATCCTGCCTGTCTTTTCTCTATCTTATGCACATTCTAAACTATGTCAGGGATATCCAATCCGTGGTCCACGAGCCGCATTCGACCCTCCCATCCGTTATGCGCGGACCAGTGCACTGAACAGGGATCGAACCGAAAACCGAAACCCGAAATTGCCGTAATTTTTATTTGAGAGAAAAAATCGAATCCGAACCGAAAATCTGAAATCTTTCAATCAAATTCGAAACCAATATTTATTCCGTTCCTATTTTTGGCCCCAAAAAATTAACATTTTGATTAATTGTGATTGGAGGACTGTTAACTAATATCTGTAAAGTCTACTCGCAACTACCTATTACTAAGTTTCATTCTAAAATTTAACGCGATATGATGTAATTAAAAGAACGCAAGAAATGATAAAACGAACATTCAGTAGTTAGTATAACGAAGAATAGTAGGAACGAAAAAAACGGTTAAAACGCTTCGATTTGGCAGGAGCGAAACCGGAACTAAAATATTTATTGTTTTAGATGAAATGACCAAAAAATATCACGGTTTGATACCCTGTGACGATCCAACCGAGAAATCTTTCATTTGCTTATCTCACGTTGCTTCATTCGCGATTGATACTACAGGAGCGAAAAAAGGGTATTCTGTTCGTCTTACCTCACCGTCTTTTCGTGTTTAATAATGGTGACATGCACAGATGAAATTGTTCAGAATCTTACTTCAGAGACAGAGAGCCGTTTATCACCGATTATTCCTCCAAGGCCATGACTTTATCGTGTAATCCCAGGGTGTGAAAGTAAACGTGTTTGTAACAATGGCGAAAACAGTCGTCACTACTTCTTCCTAAAGTGGCTGATTTTGACAAGATTTCGGGGAACCTTATCAGATTGTAAAAGGTTTTGAAACGCGATCAGTGTTCATGGAATAAAATAAGTATTTTTTAATGAGATACCTTCGGATAACACTAATCTACACCATTTTTACGTTGACATGAATCTGCCATAGAAAGAAATCTTTCCGGCGATAAGAAAAGAGCTTAACTTTTCTTATGGAGAGTCTTCTGAAGGATCTGATCGTGAAACTTTGGCGATTTGTAAATATTTAAAAGGGACCCTTTTTGTAGGGTTTCGGTGTTATGAAAATCTTCAAAGCTTTCCTAATTTCTCGAGTTTTAGGAAAGGATAAATTTACACATATACTATATCTCAGTATACATGTGTATACATATACACGCACACAAAGGTAGTAGTATTGTTAAAAGTGCTTCACAGTTGGGATACCACCGGGAATCGAACCTAGGACCGCTTTCGCCAAAGTTGAATGCGCTATCCACATGGATATCCAGCCTACACAAATGTTTGTAATTAGGTGGGTATGCATGTCTGCTTAAAACTCTAGAACCAAACATTGGCCAAATCTCAAACGCTGAATGGTTTCGACAAATTCTATCTGAATGCTAACTGCCTTTTCGGATATCGAGGTAGTCTCTTCTTGAGGAATAAGATACGACGTTCCGCTGACTTTTTCTGTTTGAATATGCTGACAGCAACGTCATTAAAAGGTCGTGTATCTTGCCTCGATTCTGGAAAATGCAATTTACGTGGAAACATTCCACGATGAAATCCTTCGTATTAATTCTACATATCTCTCCTGTTGTTTTCCACTCTTACTTCATATGCCTCAATTCAACAGCATGCTAATTTTTTATATGTTTTCTTTGAGATACTGAAGTCCTTCTACCTTACCTTAAAAAGGTAGGTTATCGTTCTTGCGCATACTTCTATATAAGGCAACAATCGCCTCCCGCGATTCAACCAATATCAGTATAAAAAATTGAGATGAATGATCTGTTATCACCCGCTGCCTGTCTGATTAAATACACGAAGATTACTATGTAACATCTTTGAAACAGCTGTTGCCCTAAGAGATTGTGGGAAAATAAATAATTGAGGATATCATACCAAAATCTGAGTTAATAATTGAGATTTCATACGATACAGAAGAGCGTACTCTTTAACATATTGCAGCACAATTCATCCGATTTCTTGGGATAATAGCTTTCATTTTGTCCAATATATTAAATGGAGCAAATTTTGTTTTCAAACTGAAGACCTAGACTCAAAATTTTTCATTTAAAATATTGCTCTCGTGTGTATTTATAGTAAGCGTAGAATATACATACATGCTCGGCCAAATGCACTACACGAAAAACTGAAAATAACTGTATAATTAACATAACGTGTTATTATATATTATTATTATTAATATATTTTAATCCTTATGTTTGTCCTTAATCATTATATTATTATTTCCTCCGATTTTTTACTTACTTAATTTTAAGTTGCGGAAATAAAGTTCTATCCGACGACGATACAAAAGGGTAAGATATCGCAAGAGCAGAAAATCTTTCATGTGTCTAAAAAGTAGGATAGATAAGGGTGAATCGCAAAAATAAACTGCACAACGATCCTTTGTTAGGAAACGGAAGAGAACCACCCTCATGAGCCGATATATTTGCTCAGCACTTATTGTTAGTCGGATGAAGAAATGAAAGAGAAAAAGCTGCAGCCGTAACACAAACCCGGATCACATGCTTGTTCAATGGATGCAGCAACCGATCTGACTTTTTCTCCTTCATTTCTCCATCTAAAATCAACCATGGGAACCATACTTTTCTCATCACTTACACACTATATATGATTTTCATATTATATATATTATATATATTTCATTAAAAATTTAAAAATTCCTCTCTATTATTTATATCACCATCTGCAAATGGAATAAACTGGAATTATTCTGTCATTCATTTTGATTCATCTTGACCATTGATAACAAGGCGGATTTAAATCGCCCATAAAATGTAATTTATTCTCTAGGTTTCTGCTTACATAAACAGCTAAAAATTTATAAAACATTATCTAAATGGTGAAATTACTTTCAAGCTTTTTAATCGAAAAAAAACTCTTACGTATGATATGAAATCAGTATTGATTTATAAACCAATACTTAATGTATGCATCGATGTTATAAAGAATCAAAATCGCGATTTATTTATTTATATTTAACTGAACATCTTTGGTAAGTATCTGTTTAGCGGATAGGCTGATACAATTAGGTTACCTTCAATTAAATGACTGTGCCATTTCAATATATCTTCCGTCTGAGAATCGGCTAGGAAGTTAAGCTATTTAGATTTTTCTTGAACATTCAATTGATCAATTTTTATCTAAGAATGTCTTTTTCGTGCTGTAAGGGTAAATGAGAATTAACTAAGGAAAAGATTATCTAAATCAAAGTTGCCCAAAGCAGCCCGAAATGCAGAAGTTGGACCTGTATCTGTTTATAAACAGATTGCCAATCCTCTCAAAATTAGGGAAATGAATTTCTGAAACTTTTATTGATTCATAAAAGAGGTGTGGTACATTGAAAATCTTATTCATTGAAATTTTTTTTATTTCGACGGGCGATTTACCCTTCGAATAACTTCTTAACCTTTTGACAATTGCTGGAACAATGTATGTACTTTTGTATTTGTACGCGGATAAAGTTATTGATTAATTCAAAAGAAACGAGAGTTGTCTAAGCATTCTTGTAAGTCTGCGCTATTGGTAACCTTCCTAAAGATGTCCCGAGCACTAAGAATTTGGACAACTCTGATTTGATAGCTTTTTTGCCACCCTTTTTCGCTCAACGATCTCAATACGCTATTTTAAGTATCCCTGTTACAATGCTGAAGGTTTATATTATTTTGACACTATTTAGATTTCGTCGCGAGAAGAGATGAGTTATTCGTGGTCATGGTCATCGAGTGGATGCAGCGGACGAAGAAGCCAATGGTCGTACTCTTACGGAAACGCTCAGCCGGTAAGAGACTCACCTTTTCCCTCCACACATCGTAAAATTTGGGGATTGATAATATAAATTGGAAAATGAAAAGTATCCATTAACTGAGAACAATAATTCATTCGACCATCATTTGCAGTTGCAGAGCAGAGTCATTTATGCAGAATTACTTCGTTAAATTAAGGAAAGTGAGTTTTCTATTAGGGAAACGCAAATGATACACAACAAGCGGAAAAATTAATCGAAGCATATCAGCAACGAAGTGATAGTTACTTTAACTTTTTAATCTGAACTAAATTTTGAACTTAGAGATTGATAACCAATTCCAGATTTATGTTTTCCTCATAGAAAACATATCAACAAATTACTGAGATACTATTTAGAAGCAAACTGTGCCTAAAGTTGATCAACGTTTATTTAAATCACACTAAATTATATAGGAACGGAATGAAATTCTTAACATTTTATTTTACAAGCAGATAAGAAATTGAATACATTCTCAAAATAGACTGCATTTTTAGGAAGTATTTTTTCCTTCCTTTATTGGGAAACAGTATGTGAAACCTGTGTACTTCGCTTAAGTTTATTCATTGATCCATTGCATGATCATATACAGCTAAGATTGCGAAATTGAAAATAAATTGATTGAAAATAAAAAAAAATAAATAAATATAACTATGAATACGCCTACAAAGGAAAAATGCATATTAGATTAAAATACGCTCAAGATGATACTTTGAAGTTTAACTGCTCGCTACTATCTAATTTATTTTGACATCTATGGTTTTTTAATTACTTATTTATTATTTTCTTTCGAGCCCTTTGTTGCGACTTACCTGAGTTTAAACGATGCGAATTTGAAATTTTACTTCGCAAACGAATTTATCTCCTAATAGACTTAAAGAGAGCGTTTTCCATCTCCTTGATAAACGATACAAAGAATGTCTATTGAAATATCTGAGGTTGATCTTTGATGTTTCAGAAAAGAGGATTTGATGAATTAATCAGATAAGATTATGCAGTAAATCACCTTTAAATCATCTATCATCGGCTGGTAACTCAATAATCGAAGTGCTCTTATGGCCCTCTAAATTGCAAGTTATCAGATATGCCGAATTAGTTAATTTTGAATTACTTGAATGAAAGTGGGATCAACGGCGGAGATAATTTATATCAGTTAAGCGTTTCTTCGTCACGATAATTATAGGACTGTCATTTTCAATACATCGAATATCGTTCTTTTTCAAAGAAATTTTTTTTTTAAAGTTTAAAAAAAATTGAATGTTTTTCTTCAAAGGTTTTGTATTATTTCAAATGGAAAATCTAATTCAGTGATAAAAATAAAAGAATCGATATTAAATTTTCTTTAATGTGACGCACTACCAAATGTCATTTGCCTATTATTCGTACGAGGGTGGTTTGAAAAGTTTCCGACTCTTTAGAAAATTTTCAGAAATTCTCTTCATAATCTTTAGAAAATTTTCAGAAAACATGTCGAGAAATGGTGGAATGTCGGAAACTTTTCAGACCACCCATGTATATCTCCTAACAAAAGAAAAAAAGCCAGAAAAGGATGGAGAAGAACTCTCCAAGCATTATCAGTAATTTTGAGTCGCTCTAGAGCGACCTCACAACTTAAAATGAGTGGTAATTAATATAGAAGTAATTAGTTGAGTGAGAGATTTTCTCTTCTAGAAGAAACAGCAGGTGATGGAATTAATACGAACAAGGAAATCAGACATCCCTCAGGGCAGCGTATTTGGAATTGATATATAAAAACGACTTATCCGACGAGATCGATACCAATGTAAGGATTCTTGCGGACGATTCTGTAATGTGTACGTATATACCAAATAAAGGAAACCTTCTCTATCGAACGATTCAGTTCTTTTCCAAAAGAGGAGCGAAAATGGCAATTAGAGCTTAATGAAAGTAAAGGCTCTGTAGTCGTGAGGAAACAAAATTACGCAAAAAATTAATGGAATGCTTGTAAATCTAATCGATTCAGTTAAATATTTCGTGATCGCTTTCATATCTTATATAAACGGAGCACTCACAACCAAATTACCTACAATAAAACAATTTAAAACCTAGACTTTATTTAGATTTAGATTTGTACCCCGTAACCTGCCAGTGACGTATGGCAGGGGGTGTAATGACACCATGATCGTTTTCTAATTGACCTTATTAGCTTCTCTAATAAACAGCGGGAAGAATGACAAAAAATAACTATCTTTCGTTGCGATAACGCTTTGCTTTGCTTTGCCTGAAAATATTCTACTATACGTCGTCCAACGTTATGAAGTATGTGTAATTAACATGTAATTATTATGGCCCCGTGCACTGCTTAAATGGGAATGGCACGAGCTGTTGCGACTTTTGCGTGGAATAATTTTAAAGACATTCAGCGTAGAGTAAAATTGATTTCTGTTGGAACAGTATGAACAGCGCGCGTCATTTTCCCGTAAGGAATACACCGTGCCATAAAATTTACGTGGTCTCTTCATGATGTTCGATGAACTATAATTGTCAATATTTCGAGAAACTGCGATCAAATATCACTGGAAACAAACTAATCGCTAAAGATAATTTGCAGGTGTGTAACCAGCAGCAGCCTTCGATCCCTTCGAACCAAAACGCCTCATCTATAGATGCCGAGGAATTCGCTAAGGAAATGTTGGAGGCCCACAATGAATACCGCGCCAAACACCAGGCGCCGCCGCTGAAGCTCAATGAAAATGTAATTATAGCAATACAATTATTAATTCGAGTATTTTAATTAATCCCAATGCAGCTCACCTGCAATAAATACATATTTTTGTATGCAAGCTATTGTCTATCTGTCACTTATTGAAATGCGTGAATTTTAAATGATTTTCTTCGTTTAAATGTTTTTCTTCTAATCAGCACCTCACCAGTCGACACAAATCAAAACACTTTTTCGTTGTGATGTCGATTCTCTCAAAAAGGCTCCAAATCACTGTTAAATTTCTCTTCTCGATGTTTTTTAAAGTTATAGCCACGATCACTTAAACGGAAATCGAACTTTAAAACTGTAGAAAGAAGAGCTTTACTCATTTTCACACTTTTTACTAGAACTGAAGCTCGATTGGTGGCAACTTAAAATGTTTAGCTGTGAATACGAGGGTAGTCTGAAAAGTTTCCGACCCCAGATTTTTCAGAAATCTTCAGAAAATTTTCAGAAAACATGTCGAGAAATGGCGAAATGTCGGAAACTTTTCAGACCACCCATGTATATACACGTTGTCGCTCTGACCATTATTTGAAATTCATTGCTCAATCATTCCCTCATTGAGCTCAAAAATTAACGTTATGCAAATTAAAATAATATAAACAGTAATTTAACAATCGCACCGCGAATTTCGGCAAGCTAACGGATTTTACGGTCAACTCTCTTTCAGATAAGTAAATTTAGCATGAACTGGGCAAGGACAATCGCCGCTAGAAACACACTGCAACATAGTCAAGGGTCCGGGTACGGAGAGAATATCTGCTACATGTACGAGTATTCTGCCAGGAAGGCAGTGAAAATGTGGTACGACGAAGTTAGTAATTACCGCTATGGAAACAGCTGCTTCAGCATGTCCACTGGTTGGTATTCCTTAGTATTAGTCAAATTCACTTTCATTCTCCATCCCGTGAAATAATTCTCTACTGCAGAATCCAAAACTCAAAGTAGAAGATGGGTTAACATTGATGATAGTGTCTCCGAAGACGAAAGAATGATGCAGGAGGAAGTTATTCAGAATTATATGCTGCCGAAAGTATGTTCAAAGAAACCGGAGAGTATGTTATATAGTATAAATACAGCGAACATTTACAAAAACTGAGTGGCGTCCGACGTCTCACCAGGAACCATGTTAGCAAGTTTATTTTACCATCGTATTCAATAAGAGCGGCATCATTATTTATTGCTCCAGGGCGGACAATGGTCTTAAGTGGAGCTATTTTCTTTCCTAATACAAACATATAAATATAAGAGCTATTTTGATAGCCAGAGGTTTTCAAGAAGAATCTAAGAATACTGGTACGCTTTAGACCGAGAAAAGGAATAAGAAACGTCGGATGAGGATGAAAGAATTTTAGAATAAAAGGAAAGAAGGGAAGAAAATTGTAGAAGTAACGTAGTCATGGTCACGCGATCATTTAAATAACAGTGTAAGTAAGTGTTCATCTATCAGTCTATAATCATACTTTGCCCAACTTTAAAGCAAAGCATATTATTAAATGTCTACTCTACGCAGGTGATAGGGCACTTTTCATGGACCTAATAGTCTCAGTTTAAATTAATAATAATGCGTTCCCATAGGTAGAAGAAAAAAGTTTTTGCACGCAGCCTCTAGTTATTTTATAAAATTAAATTAAAAGAAATGAATGAACGAAGTAATTACATGAAATAAGAATGGGAATCTGATAAAACTTCTTATTCTTATCGTAGATTATAGATTTCGTGTCCAAAGTAATAAAACATTGATAAAATATACCGATTATCTTCGAATACATCACTTTCAAACAATCCATCTTGATGGTGAATGTCACTGTGGAATTCGAGTACTTGGGCACGTTTTTAAATTCACTGGTGCGATGAGCGATGGATTTCATCGATGTTTGTCTGATTACTTCGATGGATTATCGATTCTTGATGAATTTAAGAACAGTCTGTTGGTTTGCCTGCTGTTTGACAAGATGGCTACTGTTGCATATACAACTAGTTACATCTCCATAATTCTTTGAACTCTGTTGAAACGTAAATCGTCGCATCCTTTGTGTTCGTTGATTGTTGCATTATAAATACGTTATATTCCCCATAGTTAGTTGCCATTTACTTGCTTTTTATGAGGTTAAGGCTATTAACATTTGAATGACCCGCTACTGTCATCAGAACCATCGGAACTTCATCGGGTATTAATCACGATGGAAGCGATGAATATTGGAGGAAAGCATCGGAAATCCATCGGTGAATAAAAAAAACTGTTTGATGGATCCATGGATGAAATTAAAAACGGATTGATGGATGTTTGATTCCATCGATGAATTTAAAAACGTGTCCTAAGGTATAATAATATTCTTTTTCTTCGAAATTCTTTCTGACACAATTCTTCTCAGGTCACTTCACTCAGGTTGTCTGGAAGGACTCGGAAGAACTGGGAGTGGGCTGGGCGATCAGTCCACAAAACGCAATCTACATCGTGGCCAACTACAGTCCTCCTGGAAATTACGCTGGACGATTCGGCACCAACGTCCTACCACCACGGTGATTAAACGTGCTGAACTGATTTGAATGCCCCATCCTACCCAGAAGAGGCATTTTCCACAACCATTATCTTTAATTAATCAATATCCATCGCCTTGATGATACCTTCAATGATATAATATTAATGATATAATTTCTTTGGAAAAGACCAATTTGAAAAAGACAATAGCTATCAATATCTTGTCAGGAGGGATGAAATTTGTAAAATTGATTAAAATGCAATTGATTAAAATATGTGTATTAGTGTTTAAACTGATGAAAAAATAAAGCTTTAATTTTCCGCTTTGAAATAATGATTTTCAAATCTTGTTTAAAACATGCGGTGGTATCTCGCATAGCACAATTAACTCATACCTGAAATGTTTCTTGTTATGTGAAATAAGTCAGTAAGGCTATAATAATTATACAATAATATTATAAGTAATACTATTACTGGATAACTTTTAATTGTTGACTTCAATCTGTTTAGTAACTTTACTCCTTAACCCTTTGATTGTTGACTAATTTCCCACTAACTATGATGGAAGTGCTGAAACTTTTCGCAGTAGTTTAGGAAAAAAACTTGTGTATCGCACTTAAGTGAAGTTACAAATTCATAAACTCGAAGAAAGCTTAATTATATGTTTTTTCGGCTTTGACATATATCATTTCAAGACTCAATAACATTAAAAAATATTAGTGAAATGCCAAACTTCTTGTAAGTTATTGGAGGAGCGCGATCACGCTAAATATAGTGTGCTCTCCGGAGACGAAAATTCTTTTTAGTCGGAAAAGAAAACTCCGGGACATACGCATACTCCATTCATATTTGTAGCCAGTTTGAAAATACTTTTTTCCCTAATTCTTTTTTTCCAAATTCATAACGTGTCAGTAATGTATAGTATAAGAAAAAATCTTTTAATCGGATTTAAGGTCATAAAACGTGTATTGATGAATGCAATTCATTTATAAAAAAGTATTTCAATAGGTTGATCGATGATGTAAAGTTTTTCAATCGACATATAGGTCACTTTAAAATTAGGAGTCAGCATTGCTAGGGTAATTTTTAGTTGACTAATCGTCAAAATATTTTCCCCAAAAGCAGAAAACGTGGCATCGTCGAAAGATGAGAGAGAGACAGACTTGTGCTGAAATACATGGATGAATAAATGCCTGTCTGTAATCAGTTATCAACTAATGGACGAATGCCCTTCAGCTTGAGGTATTCTTGCAAGCCTCCTTAATTTTTAATGCTCCCTCCCTATTGATAACTGCGAACTCCGACGGTTTCCTCACCAGCATTCGATCTAAACCAGCCCTGCCCAGACAAAGATCTCGTTCATGCAATAGGATGGAAGTTTTACAAACATGAAAAACGCCGTTGTCGCCCGTCATAATCTTCGTGGAAATTGCGCGGGAAATATCTTCCGCGCATTCGCTCAGCTTTCTTTCTGTTAAGTGACGAGCTTTTCGAGCTTGAAAGTAGGAGTTCTCAAGCGGCATCGTATTTTCCTGCTTTCCGTACTTAAAATACATCTAATAATTTCCTAGTAATCAACAGAATTTACTGAAAAGGTCTCGGGTCTAATGACATTATGTAAAGATACTTCTACTAAATGTTAATATTTACTACTTAAGAAAGATATGCGCAAAGAGAAATAACCGATTATACTAGTGCGAAGGATCGTAAAATTTAACGATTCAGTATAATGAAATCATTTTATCCGCAAGAAATCGGTGAAGCAGGTGAAGTGGTACGGGGTACATGATCCTCGTGAAATTAATATTACTAACCCTTTTAATGCACACCAAACAGGCTTTTAATGAAGGAGATACGAAAATACGATGATCGTATTGTCCTTGGTGCTCGAGGTA
Organism: Pachydiplax longipennis; assembly: GCA_036926295.1. Lineage (NCBI taxonomy): Eukaryota > Metazoa > Arthropoda > Insecta > Odonata > Libellulidae > Pachydiplax > Pachydiplax longipennis. The sequence continues at coordinate 34,752,053 of JAVFKF010000009.1, read as the reverse complement.
ACCCCCATGTATATCCCATTCGTTCAGTACAACTAACTTGTAGTAAGAACGCCATGCATATGAGGTCTCTTTCGAAAGGTTTGTCATATTTAATGTGATATGCAGCTCTAACTAAGCTCATCCGCCGTAATTTAGATTCATATCAGCTCTAGATAGAGCAAATTCCAGGACTTGAGCGGTAAATTCCGGGAGTAAAACCCGAGAGACATTACAAACTACTTCGAAGGATCCCTTGTCACCAACGGAACCCATTGCTGAACGTGCTAAATAAATGTCAAGACATTTATGGAGGGGAGACAAGTATTGTCTGTCTCTAACAATATCATGGCCGCCGAAAGGAATTGGCGGAGGCTTTCTCCTGCATCGCTCGGTATTTCCCGAGAAATCCGCCCATTCTTGAATTGCACCTCCGTTTGATGATATATTGCAGGGATTATCCCCGAGGCCGTAAACGCTTAAGATTAAATGCGCACGAATCGTCCAATTTGCGGCATTTCTCCACGTCCCAACATATCATCCATATCTTATATCAACTTTGTGGTCATTTTTCGAGTTTTGCCTCATCTGACTTTTTCAAAAATGTATTTCACAATAAAGCGTAGATGATTCCTCTCCTTGTGCGAAGATAAAAAGGAAAAACCTTGAAAAGTCGGAGATAGATAAGTAACCCTATCCCATCCTATTCACAAGGAAAACTTCAAAGACCACTTTCCGATTGTATTGATTTTGGACATGTATCATTATCTATAGAAACAATGTTGGAGGTAAACGCCTCTTATCATCATTGGACTCTAACTCTTGGCTATTTTTTCAGTTCTTTGTGCTTAATTTTGCATGCGATAAATCCTCTTGATTATAAATTTATCTTTTCCAAAAGATTCTGAAAGGGAAATTTTCTGCCGACGATTTAAGCGCTCTATCTTTTTCCAGTATATGAGGATGCCAGTTAATTAGACGTTAACAACCATTAATGAACAAGAATAACGTTGCGCACACCGAAGAATCGAAACTATTGCTGAAGAGTAATTCATCGAAATTACAAAAACTACCTTATCATCGCCTTGGGCACAGTTTAAGAAGAAACTAAATATCAGCTATTCAAAGTTATAAATTTCGGCCGCTAAATAAAACCGTAAGATTAAAGGAGGAAATTATATTATAAGCGGTAATTATTTCTGAATTCAAAGTATAAGAGTTGATGGAATATCGCCAGAATCCCCTCTTTGAGATTCCATGTAATACTCTCTGACACACAAACGAGCTACGGTCAGTATTTTACAAATATTAGCAATCTAAAATATATTAAGAGGAAAATTTCTATGCATGTATATTATCACCGACGTTCGCCTAAAACTGGAGAGAGAGGGATATTTGTACTTGGCAATTCACTGAATTTCCTCATGAGGAAGAAAATCTTTCTTTTCATTTCATTAAGCAGTCCCTGGTTCTACTCTAAGAATCGTCATAATTTTCTGTAATAATACACATTAAAATCAGTTTTTCACCGCCTAGCTTTATTTTCTTTTATCGAATTCAATACTTATTCATCAATCTACAACCGTCCGTCAAGGGTATGATCAAGAGAGAAAATGAACAGGAAAAATAAGTTGCAAACCGTAATGGTGTAAAATCTAGGACACTACTCACAAAAAGGAAGTTTGAAAACATTATGGAAGACATGAAGTATTCCATTAACATTTTAGAGCCATACGAATTATTTTGGAAAGATGGGAGTGCTCTTTTGAGCGATATAACTGGTCTTATTTTCTGTGGGGGAAATACTAGTCATATTAATTTTATGCAAGACAGCGGTAGAAGCCATGACAACCACCGAGGTTATAAGTAACCGGGTTTGTATAAAAGTAAAATTCAACAAGTAAAATGTTATAATTCAGATGTATATATCCACGAATGATTACCCTTCCGAAAATGAGCTTCTTTTATGAAATAGAACAGGTGATTGGTAGGATAAAGGGTAGGAAAAATCTAATAGGGGATTGAAATCTGGCTGTTAGGCATATTAACTATCAAAGAAAAGAAAAAGGAACTCAGCTGTCAATGAATATTTTAATTTTATCACTGAATAATTAAGATATTAATAATAAAGATAATTTTCGCATATCTCATCTTATGAAGAATGGCAGTAAAAGAGTAAAAACTCGAATTGAATCTTTATGCATTACATAATTTCCATGTATTTTTATTTATCTTTCATTATATCAACTATTTCATTCCATATCTTTTCAATCAATGCAGCTGACAAAATGCTCCGCCCAGGGTGGTCCACTCCCATCTACTCCCCCAGGTAACACTTAACATACAAGTAATTCAAAGAATCCTCCAATTGCAGAATGCCAGTGACGTCATGAAAATAAGGAGCCTAACCTGGCTATCATTATTATGTTATCTGTTATCCAAAAGTATATCTGCCAAGTTATGAATTAACTATGACATTTAGAATGGTTTATCTAAAAGTATATGAAAATTATCTAATGGCGATTTTCCATCTTTATACTTTTTACCAGCAGAGGATACTGCTAAAGTAGGGTTTAAAGCAGTTGGCTGATTGTTTCTATCATAATGACAGAAAAAATGTTCAACAAAGGAGTAAAATTATTAACACGCATGAGAGTTAATGAATTTATCTCCATTTGTTTCAGCACAAATGATATTTTAGATATCGTAGAAAATATAATCGAGGGTTGAATACCACTCAGTCATCAATTAATGTTATTTTATTTAACAGAAACAGGCAGCTCCAATTATTTACATGTCATAATCTGATAAAAGAAAAATAAAACATATATATTCTCTAGGCAAGAAAAAGGTTGGCAATGACTTTCACTCAAGGACTAGGATTTATAATTCAGGGTTCTTGCTATAATAACATCAAGAACAGCAATTTACCGAGTGGTTGCATACATGAGATAAATGAACAGCGTTCTTTGGAAGCAGCTGATCTTATATATCTTATTCAATTTATCTGTATGATCCCACCTGGGTAAGAAAGAACAAATACAAAATTGAAACATCTTGTTATTCATAAAATTATTTACATTTAATTTACAGCTTAGCATCATGAACAATGAGGTAGCAAAGATTTTTGTTTGCATTAAATAATAACTCAGATTAAATGTAAATGATTACCACACAACTTGGTTTTCATAGAAACCTTTACAATTTATTTTTGAACATTTATTGTGCCAGTTATTAATTGTTGTTACTTATTGCTCAAAAGATTAAAACATTTGAGGTTCTCTAAATGCAGTAACTAGTAAAATTTATGACAGAGAATTTGTTAATGGTAGTCCACCATTATAAATCTACTTTTTGATTGCAGGTCACTTTGAATGGAATGAAGTGTTTGCCAAGGGTCACAGCACCATATGAAAAGAATGCAATCAAAGTATTCGAGAGAGAGGCCTAATTTCTTGGATGATCAAAAGTCTTGCAAAATTTATCATTATACTCCTCCTTTAGGATGAAGCATTGCCGCTAGTTTTCAACTTATCAGTTTTAAAGCAAAATGTTCAGAATCTAAACAATTATGTTAATAACCTATTATAAAAAATAGGTTAGGTATTAAATGAAATAAAAATAAATCCTACCACAATTATTTCAGTCTAAAACATGTACATTACAATGTTAATTGCTCACAGCGAGTCTCCATTGACCAAAAAACAAACAGCAGTGCACAGTTCAGTCTTGAGATGATATGATTTGCATTATTCACCTTCAAAAGACTTTCATCGAGGTAACCCTCCTCTAGAAAACAAAGGCATGAACAGACGCTATGCAAGGTCTTTTAGATGTGAAATTTCCCCATTCAGAAGAAGCAATAGCAGCAACCTTTTGATAATTGTTACTGTTAAAAGTTATAAAGAAAATAAATATCCGTAAAATGGTGTTCCTTGACAACTGAAAGATGCAAAATTTGAGAAACAGTCTTATAAAGTGAGTACTAACTGTATATTAAATAAAAATTATATCAAAAAATAACAGAGGCACATGAACTTTTATGCAAAGCATTTTCAACTGATTAATAAGTTTACTAAAATTTAAAATATTACATTAGTTACATGAGATAAAAATTCTCACTCTTTTGTGCTACATAAACAAATTAATTTAACAAATGATAAAAAAATAAGGAAAATTTTGAATCATGACAAAATTAACATCAAATTTTCTATATCAAACCAATTTCTTCATTTTTATTCATTAAATCAATAATCAGTAAGAAGGCATTTCCTCAACTGTTTCATAAAACTAGAGAGTCTAGATCTTATTCACCTCTGTTACATTTTCATATAATTTTATATTTAATTCCTTAATCAGTAGTCAATGGAAAAGGCTGTTGCTCCATTAATGCATCCCTATATAGTAGTATTGCTCAATTATCACATAGCTCAGTTTCCACCCATACACTTAATGTTGACAGCTCAACTGACAGGACAAGTAGTAACATTGGGATTTGGTATATAGTGAAATGCAGAGGTCAGTAAAAGAAGGTTTTCTAAAAGTTGAAAATAGAAATCGGAATGATCTCTAACTTTTAAGACCAAAGCCATGCCAAAGGATACTAACTTGATTTTAATTCATCACTCCAAGTAGTCAGAATGCAAACTGAAACACACAATTCATTCTGAATACTAGAGACGTATTTCTTGAATTTTTTGGAAGTTTTTTTGGATGATAAAAGATTTTTCAAGAGAATGAAAAACAACCTGTTCTTGTACATTAAAAATGAGAAAAAATGGAGTTAAAATATCATTTTAAATACAGGGAGGTTAAATAAGAACATAAATGAACAATGATCCACTCGTTTTCAATAATTGATATAATTATGTTGACAACATATCTTCAACTCTGAAAACTGAAAGATATTTAGCATTACAACCATTTCCATATCACACCATATTTGATGGCATACAGGAAGGACCTCTCTACAAAATTATGGCTGAAAAAATCACCCCATGTCTTATGTGCAAAGGTACTTTATCATTATGCACACTTCTGCGATATAAAGGGGAAGCAATCAAGGTATGGTTAAAAATTTAATAAATTAGAATACATGATCTTAAAAAACATAATACCATAATGGAAATTTAAAAATTAAATGGCACTATAAGTTGATTTTCAGCAGTGACTTTCAAAAATTTCTCTGAAACTGAAACGAGGGTGTCTATCCTATGCTGTCAAATATGGTAGCCTGCTTAAATTTTCTCCGTTGAATTGAAATTTTTAAAGAAATTCACTTAATATCACACACACGCGTAATTTCACAACCCCAAAGATAGCTTCCAGAAATAAAAATAAAGTCATTTAATTAAATAATTTATACTGCCTGCATTAGACAGACTGCTTGTTTCTTCATCACATATAAAACAAACAACTGTTCTCCCATAAATTTATTGTCAATTTGCCTATAAGAAAAAATAATTACAAACGATCAAATTTTAACTGGCATCTGTTACACCTAAAGCCATCTCCTCTTCTCGGCTATGTTCATGAGCCAATTTCTTCAAACTCTGTACAATCATTAATTTTTCCTGTAAACTGCATCACATGATGAAATGCACATCCCATAGATGGGCTGGATTTCCATTCTCATCACCTTCAGTTGACTTCAAAAGAGAACCGGCAAGATAAATGGAGGAAACTTTCATGCAAGGGCTGATGCAGGTAGAGAACTATGCTTTGGTTTTGTGCGGTTGAGAAACACCTTGATGGCACCTCCAAAGTCGGCACTGACCAGGACATATCCACCACTGTAAGCACTGCTGCTTGCTTTCCTTTCTGTAACACCAACCTCCTCAGGAGAGTTCACCTTTTCCTCATCAATTTGACGGATAATACTCTCAGGATTAGGGGCAAAGACTGCACATGTCACTACTGCATTGTGGGCTACAGAGAGAAGAGAATTCACTAGCAACACAGAATCATGATGAACATGATAAGAATAACTTTAACCAATAATTTAAGCCAAGAACCTTTGAAGTGTGAAGAGACTACAGCAAAAAATTTCACTAATTGCACAGTAGAAACAACTAGAAAATAAACAACTAGTCATTGTTTAATTTCTTAGTTCATAGAATTCATGAGGAAGATCAAACGTCAGCTAAAATTGCCACAAGAGTCCCATAACACTGTCCAAACCCTTGCACTTTTGTTATAAAATTAGAGACAAAATTGTAGTCTCTATATCTACCTTTACAGACCACAGTTCCATCTCAACAGGCAACAAAATGAAGGAAAAAGCAAAATGATTATCTCCCCTATATTCCAAAAATGATGCAAACTAATAACTAAAAACACAAAGTAATCTGAAGGGTGATGACACTTGACTTACTATTAGTAAGACTAACTGGCAGTTAAAGGGCAGATAAATAAACAAAATTTCTGTTGGCAGAAACAAGTCAAATAACAGTATGTGAGGATCTTATATGGAATAATAAACACTTAGAAGATCACAGGAAGCAGAAACCAGAGCATACAAGAGCACAATGAAGGCAATAGTATGTTACACAACAGGAAAGAAGCCAGACAAAACGATGATCAGAAGAAAAAGACAAATTCTAAAAATGAACATATTATGACAAATGTTAAATAGTATAAGAAAGAATAGGATATATTTTCCAGCAAATGAAAACAAATGCAAACGTTTAAGGTATAATGGATGAAAAACATGAAGATGGCAAGAGACAATAACCAGATAAATGCATCATCTATAGTGACAATAGGTGACAAGACAGCATTGAATTAAATGTTGTATTGACAGGACTAATGTCTCAAAAAACGGTTAAATAAGACTGAGGGATCAAGATAGCATCAAAATATTATTAGACAAATTCCATTATGTTATATACATAATTCTTTCTTTACACTGAAAAAGATTACTGACAATTCATAGTAAAAATATTAACGCAGTTAGAAAGGCTTATTACAAAATGAAGGATTCCGTTTCTCTTCATTTGTTTGGCAGTTTCTTCAAAACTGATTGATAAAACAAAGTATTGATTAAAAGAGCGAGATACGTTCTATACATACTTTATTGCGTTGATTAAAACATATCTTATCTTTTGATGAACATTATATTTAAAGTTTTCATATTGAACATCAAAACATTGCAAACTCAGGGATGAAAACCTGAGAAATTGGGAGGTAATTCATTCATCAAAATTCAAGTGGAACTATGTTAGATGTTTTAAAATGCTATATTAAAATGCAACATTTGTTTATAGTTTACTTTATACAATTTAGCCAATGAGTTCCATAAAATTGTCAAAAATAAAAATTTGGAATGAAAATGTTTAAAATAGAATAAACTGCTCTTACTCTGAATTTTTTAGCATAAGACATTTTAATAACTGTAAAATTTACCTTTAATGCCTTCCCAATAGTCATTCCTGTCTCTTCTTACAGAAGAAAACTTAGCATATTCATGATGGGTCTTCCAAACATATATACACTGGTTCTCTGAGCCGCTTACAATATACTTCCCATCATGGCTGTTAAAAAATAAGAAATTGATGACAAAAGCTAAATTTGAATTATATCTATTAATTTGGTGGTTTTAATTTCTTTACCACGTAGACCAGGATTAAAAAAAAAACATTCAATGTTTCACAATAAAAATAATTTAAAGAAATATATTTCAAAATATGTTCCCATTTAACATTCATAGATGATTTTCATTATAATGTTAGATATATGCATAAATTAAAAATGGCAGTCTGTAGAAAAATATCATATTGGTTAATAAAATGAGAAAATACATGGGAAACATTGAGAAAATTAAGTTACAGTATGATTAAATAATTATTACGGGATTTATAAAAGAATTGATCTAGGGAAAGTCAATATTGCCAAAATTAGAGTTAAAAATTACACAGTATACAAAGTATATGAGTATACAAGTAATACAACAATGTAACTTTAATGATTGCTCATCATTTATCTTCACAAATTTACTTTTACTGAAATTTTTGATAAAAAGATTTAAATTCAATCCATATACAAGCTTATGTTGACAGTTATGTAAAAGATGCCATTTGAAATAAGAATCAAAGTATCTCCTAATCCTCTGTCATAGACTGTAATGAAATAAACTAAATAAATTAATTACATATGCCATGATAAACACGATAATTTGTAAAGAAGGAAAAAATAATATTTTTTGAGAATAGGAAACTTTCCAAATATATTTAGAGCATACATGAGTATGTACAGTAATAAAATGGAGATGAATAATGATCCTTATTAAAGATATATCTATTGAAAAGAAGAGATCTTACCTTCCTAAGTTCCTGTAAATTCATTAAACTACAAGGGTTTGACTAATCAAGAAAATTTTACGTTATAAATCTATTTCTTACCTAAAACTGGCTTTTATCTGACTGCTTACATTGACGTAGCCCTTATATTTGCATGAGAGATTCAAATCCCTTAGGTCATACAAGCGTATTCGGCTGTCATTGGAGGTAACCAAAATCTGAAATTATACACCAAAAATCTATTAAAATCATTTTAAAAAAATAATCACTGCTATAATTACCATGATAATGCAAAAGAACTTCAATTTTCTACAAATGATGGTCATTTGATCACTGATCTGTACTAAAAATGACACATTTAATTTTTATGGGCTTGACTGCTACTCTACCACGATAAAGTACACCAATCTGAGTAAATTAGGCATACTTTTTATGGGCAATGTTTCTCACGAAATAATTCAAACTGATGCTTACTTTAAGGCATTTGAATGCAAACCCTTCTCCATTATCAGCTGTGGGAAAAATGTAAATTATAACATGTAATGCTATGAACAACATCAAAAAGATTACCTTATCTTCCCCTGGCATGGGTTCTATTCCACTGATCTTACGCCCTTTGGAATTCTTGCCTCTTGTGGAACGGACATGAATCTGAGTGTGATATCTCAATTGCTCAGTGGTGTAAAAGATACATCTACCATCATATGACCCCACCACAGCAAATTTTCCATTCTGAAAAAAATATTATGACCAACACATTATTTACTATAAGCAGATAATTAGGATTTAATGTAGTTTCTTTACTCATTGTTTACAAAATTTTCACTACCATAAAAATTTATGATGTTAAAAAACTTAAATTACAAGGGCAGAAATACTTTTTCCAATAATTAGATATAACTTGAGACCTGGCAAAAATTGGCAGCAGTGATGAGCTTGGTTTGACCATCAACTTCATTCCACACTGCAACCTTCTTGTCAGGGATGTTCCAAAGGCGCAGTTTTCCATCCAGAGAACCACTCAAGAAATATCGGTCATCCTGAAAAAAAAAAAGGCATTCAAGTGAGAGTAAGAATTAGCTTGCTTTGTTAACCTTTGGAAAGGTTTTCAGACAGGGAAATGTAGGATAGTAAGTCCCCTACTCTCAGAACTTCAACTTACAAATTTTGGTATGCACAGAGTTATCATAAAGCTCATAGGTAGTATGTGAGGATTTTCATCAAGTTTGAAGTTAGCGGGTAATGATAGTTTGGATGTCTCTTGTGTTGTGACATATTGAATGACTGAAAACTATGTTTTATTTTGGTACATCTGAAAGTAGAGCTGGCTATACATATACTGTACTGTAATTGCAATAAACGACCACTACAGTGCAGACTTATGAACAAACATATATAAAACCAGCTTCCCATAATCAAACCAGTTCATAAGTTGGATACAACTGATGAGATATTTTCAACCAATTATATTTTCTCACTGCATTTCACCAAAATAATCATGTATTTTCTAACATTTCTCTTCTCACTTCTGAAATGATCAGTCCTGTTTACTAAGGGGTATTACTTATTCAAAGACTATAATCATCAAATTCTTAAACAGTCATTAGGATTAATTGAGATGATAGATTGACCAGCACTGAGAAAGATTACTTACTCGAGGATGGAAGACAATAGCAGTGACGAAGTCAATATGCTGAAAGCAGCAAAGACACTCTTTGCGGGAAATGTGCCACAAGCGAACAGTTTTATCCATAGACGAGGAGAGGATGAAGTAGCTCTGCAAAGAAAGGAATAGGCTTATCTTACATTCTGGAGCATTAATATAATGAAGAAATGCTTCTGAAAAAACATTCAAAGAATATCCCTAAACTCTTGATTTCCAATCATCTCTGCAGCTCATTTATGAAACCATATAAACCTCTACTATAGTGGTTAATATATGTTAGTCATATAAAAAACATGGAAAATCAAAATTATCCATTTGTATAATGGAAAATTTTGTTTTAATAACAGTTTTTCCAATATGAATGAATGATTTAGTTCATGAATCATTCCTTCAAGCATCTAGTCAAAGTTCAAATCTCTCATTTTCTTTATAAAACATGTTTATTTATTGATTAAATAACAAATATGAACTAATGCTGTTTTTGAACACATGTAATACATGTTGATATACTTTATACATAACCACGTTAACCTTTGATGATGATTCTTAATAAGTATATACATATGACAATTTGCACTTTCTAATTATATAATCTATAATATAAACTTTGGAAAGTATTTTCATCTTTACTTCTTAGATTTAAGAAGACCATTATTGCTTCATTCCTTGACAAAATTTAAGTGCAGTTATCCCAAAAAAAATTAGTTTAAATAAATAAATTGATAATAAAATAAATTGATGTGGATGAAAATTAATTCCTTCCACAATTACACTGAGATTATCATTCGCTAAGCAGAATAATGCACCAGGATGCAGGGGAGCATTAATGAGAGTTATGCCTGCATTTTACAATTATTGCAATTTACTGTAAAAAATATTCCACCAAAGAAACATATAACAGTCTTCAATCTGATCAATATTCTCCGTGGGTTAAGTTCCTCATTCACCTTCATTCACATGCTCTTGTGGCCTCTGATGATGGATTAAGTCCAAACAAGAAACCATTAGTGAATATTAAAATTCCTCTGGTAAACTATACATTTTCCAGTAAATACAAACTTTGACTAAAAAATATTAAAACAAAGAATAAAACAGTAGACAAATGGACATCTCTCTAAAATGAGGAAAATTAAGCATTGATCTTGTTCACTGTAACTGCTTTGGGAAAAGGGAGAGGAATGAAGGATGTGATTACCTTAGACCATGAGACATCTAAGAGGTCAGACGTATGGCCTGCATATGTACAGAATGGACGGGTGACAAATGGCCCACTGCCAGGATCTGACGGAGCACTGCTCTGTTGCTCTTCTGAAGAGGACTGCTGAGAGACTAGGGATTCTTGAGATGGTGTAGGAGAAACCTATGTAAAGAGCAACACCCATTAGAAATGATGATTTTACCACACTTTTTGAAAAATTACCAACACTCCTACATGAGGGAGATTCAGGGATTGAACTCTTTTGACAAATGAAAAGTACACAATGGAGCAAACTCTTTCATTGTTCACATAAGTACCTTCTCTGCATTGTATTTGGTCCGCATATCCTGGAAGTAAGGCCAAGCACTTCTGAGCACCCAAATGCGAAGAACCCTGTCCTGGCCAGCACTAGCAAGCAGACGCCCACACCAGGAGAATTTCATGCACCAAATTGCAGATCCACTAGCACCACCACCTGGAGGAGCAGTTCCTCCATTTGCTGATTGACTCCACAGCTCTTGAATGCGCTGTACCCCATCCCATTCATATGGACCTTTGTGACTACTTGATGCCTTTGCCTGAAAATATACTCCATTTCTATCTTAACTGCTTCATATATTGGTACAAAAAATTACAAGCAACTTAAACATAAATATAAATAATTGTAAAATATATTGTACTTTTTTGATAATTATTACTTTGTGTATAATAACCTTAAATAATAATTTAAAGTGATTATATTTACAAAGTTAATTTTATTCTAGAAAACGATTTCAATACCTCTTTCAAGCTTCTATTTAATATTTTGTGTTAATAACTCTCAAGTTTTTATGAGTTAACTAGAATTAATACTTTACAACTCATCTAAAAATATCAATGTCAAGTGTTTCACCCAACATCAATAAAACTGATGATTATTTAGGAGCTTAAAAATTTTTTGAGGAAGTGAACGCATCAAAATTTTCCTCTCAAGAGCAATTGTATAATAAATTTGAGAAATATATGAAAGGAAATGGAATATCAGCTATAAATATAAATTGGCTAACTACAATTGGGACATCATGTTGAGGATTAAGTGAGTTAAATTTTACTTTAAAATAACAGCTTAATTCCTTAAGATTGTAAAAATGACAGAATGTTACAATTACCTTGGGCTGGTCAATGATGGCCTGCTGAGCAGTAGCACCAAGACGCTCTGCAGTATCTTCATGCCTTCTGTTTTCTCTCTGCAATGAATCTTGCCCTGTACCAAGTCGAGGCTGTGACCTAGCATGACCACCTGATTCATGGGCTCTAACCTGAGCAATTGATCGAGCTTTATCTACAGTTCGCCTCACAGTTGAACCCAAAAGGCGCTTCAATTGCTGATGAGAACGAGCCAGCACTTTCCTATCACAGAAATTATAATTAACTGAAATTAAAAACCTTGAAAGTCATTGAGTAATTAAGTAACTTAAGAAAGCTTAAAATCAGTACAAGTCATTTAGGAGATAAGGTCAAAATCCATTGCATTTTTAGCATTGAAATTGCACATGAATGAAAGGAAAGGTTCTTATGAGAATGTCAAATTTATTAACTTCATTGCAAAAATTCTGATTTAAAAACAAATGATATTCAGTACAGGAAAATAGCAACTGAGTAAATATCAAAGAAATACTAAAGGTTACCTATCATTCTTTAACAATACCTTAAACAGAGAGTGATTTCTATATTTTTATCAGTTGTTGTTTCTGCATATATTAGGACAAGGGAGCAAGGATAAAGTTTTAATACTTTAATACAAATTTGGTGAAGTCATAATAGTTTCTTTCGAGTTAACCAATGACTCTACTAATATGATGCAAGATAAATCATTTTGAACCAGTTCAACATTTGCAAAAGAAGTAAAACTGGCACTGAAATGAAATTTTTTATTTAACTAAGGTAGCTACCAAAATGAAAATTAATTTGCCAGCCAAGTATAGAATAAAGAATTACCAAAATGAATTCCAATATTCAGCATCATTTAGACCTCAGTATCTTCCCTATAATCACAGTTACTAATAATACAGAAATGAAAGAAATGAATGGTACATTTTTCTTGAAATTTCTGAATGAAAAGACAATGAAAATTCCATTAATTTAGATAAAACACCAGAAAACATTAAAATTACACTTAGCATATTGCGATATTATTTGGTGGAACTTTTCGATATCTAAACATAAAATAATTATATGCTTTGTCAGCTCCACACTATCTTTTTTACTAATCTACACCACCGGTATTGTTACTTGCCAACATCTTCAGATGCCTGACCCTACCCTATGCCCAAAATTTGCAGTATTTTAGATCGTTTTTTAAAAAATCTTATAAAAAATACAGCACTTCTTTGCAACCATGCTTCAGAAAAACCTCTACTCCAGAATATTTTTTCCCCTTGCTGCACACAGAAAGCATGCATGCAGGATATTTATGAGGATGTTTTGGTGTAGATGGAACCAAGTCAAAGTTCTTAGCCTGCACAAAGCAAGATATTGTATAGAATACTAACCCTCGCTTCCTCCCAGATGTTTCACTGTGATCATCATCAGCTGATCTGTCACTCCTTGCATCCATTGCAGCAGAGAGAGCATCTGACACAATGTTTGCATCCATTGTAGAGGATGAAGAGGGTGCTGAAGGAGAAGGAGGTCTGTCCAAGGGACCAGTGGCAACACTCTCATCATCTGAGTCCCGCTCTCTCTCAAGGCTTGAATTGCTACAGGAAATCAGCAAGAAAATTTGAGCATGATATTTAAAAACATCAGATATTAAGACATTAGTAAATCAACATCTTTAAATTTTACGGAACTTAAATTTGATTCTGAATAAATTCACAAGATTAGTTTTTCATAATGTCTTTGTTTACCTTAAATTTTACTCGATCATAGTCATATATCATAATTATTCTGGTACATTACATAAACTATTGGGTCATCACTCAAGATATAAAATTTTAAACATTCTTAAAAGAAATATCAATATTTAACCAGATAAATAAGCAAATGACATAGAATATAGAACAATTTGTTGATCAAAAATTTCATTATATAAGTTGAAGTATAAAAACATTATAAAATATATTTCTTTCAATTCTCACAGAGGATATCTTAACAAAAGTGAAATAGGCTTTAGCAGCCAACTTGTGAAATATTTAAAAAAATTACATTAAGTTTTCTAGAAAAATACCAAGAAGGAAATTTTAAAAGGCCAAAAAGAATCATTGGTTTCAATTCATCACCTTTTCTGTCTCAGCAAACATTTAATTACATATTATAAAATTCTGCAAATATGGTCTCCACATTAATAGAAGTGAGAGTACTGTTTAGATGTAAAACTATCAATTGATAAATACAACTAAAAATTCTTACAAAAGTCTCTTCGAATTACGAGAGCACTACAAAATGACATCACATTGTATGAAAATTATTTCCTACAAAATTATGCTTAAGGTAACCAACATTAAATACCATAAAATTAATAGCATTTGATGCTATTTTAGAGGAATTGAAAATTACATAGAAAGGGCAAGTTGTGAAATATTAATAAGAGGGTTTATCACCCACAGCAACAACTTTGAATTGATTATAAATACAAAGAAAATATCCTTAAGCAAGAACACAATAGGTTATTGAGAGGGAGAAGCATATCATAGGAGCTTATTTAACTTAAGTCCTAAGTCATTTCTTTTATAAAAATGAACTTACCCATAAATGTCCAAGAATTTTAGATTATTTTTGATTGTGAATTATTTTGGGAAGGGAATTATGAATTACAAGGAAGTAATCCTTAAGAATACTTTGTTGATTTAAAAGATTACACTGTAAGGCAGAATATCCTTTTCTGTGATGCACTTGAGTAATATTGAAGAATTCTATCGTTTCAAAAATGTGGATATTCTCTTTGAAAATCTATGCTGATAAGAGTAAACAAAGTTGTGGTATCAACTTAGTTTGGAATGTAAAGGTATGTTTCTGAATACTTCTAAGAAAAAAGAAAAAGGAGATGAAGATAGATGAAAGACCCATTAACTTGGTGTAAAAACAGGGTCTGGAAAATAGTTAACGCATTTTCATGAGAAATGAATGAAGTAAAATATATAAGAAGGAATAACTAAGAACAAACTTCTATTATACCACAAAATATTTATTCAAAAGACCCAGGAATCTATTATAAGTTCTGAAGAATATTCTCCATAATAACTAGTCTGTCACACTGAAAACAACCATAAGCACTGAAAGCAATTAAGCAATGCATTCCACAGGTATATCACTGTTTGGAAAAGTAAAGTCTTCATTAAAAGTCAGCCATCCATTGGTTACAAAATTATAGTGAGTTTTGTATTAAAATTCACCAGAGACATTAGCTCATATAACAAAATTCAGAAATCCAGGATGCTCTTAAGGAGGAATAAAGAATTTTTTTCAGGTTTGAATAACTTCTATACCTCTATTAATATTTCATATTGGTACAAGAGGAACATTTAGTACCTGCTTGTAAGAGCCATTCAAAACAACTTTCTGCAGAATATAATTTCTACTGATGAGGACTGATGCAACTCCAACATGAAATAAACTCATAAGCAATGATTTTTATTAATTCTTAGATTTCATTCACTGGCACTAGCTTCAACAACTATTCATGTCATATTCAATGTACAGTAATATGTTTACAAGTAAGTTTCTTAATGCACAAAATATAGCAAGAAAGTAATGAGACATCTTTTCAATCATGAATTCATTTTTACAAAGCAAGGTTATTGACAACAATTCCCATAGTGCCTACATAGGGAAACAAGTGCTATTTCTTATTTTTGTAGCAATATTGAAATGCTTCTGGTGGAATACCTTTCAGTTCATCAGTTACACTGCATATTATCTGAAGTACCAAAACAGTGCCCTTCCTGTGGTCCTCAAACAGTTTAACTACCTGATACTTTCCAAGGAACATCAAGCACTGACTGGAATCCTATTTCAATTATCCAAAAATTTTCTATGACTCAATTTTTTCCTTGATGACTTACAATAAAGTTCAAGTTCACAGAAACTCTTTCAATGTACAAAATTTATTTCTTATCACTATAAACACTATACAGATGAGCAATTTTATATTTTAATAATTACAGATGTCAATTAAGTTTACATACTTCACTTTGCAAAACCTCCGAATACTACTTGAAATGACAGAAACCTAAAGATGATACCAATGAACAGTCTGATTCTCTTTCATTCTGAATAAAAATCTCAATTTTTAAAGGTGTGTAATTATTTTAATTAATAAATGAGCAAAACATTTGACTATATGTGAAAACATTAGAATTACATTCTGAAAAAACTATTAGAGAAATAGTCTCACAAACCTCTCTCAGAGATATGCTGGAAGAATAATATCTTAAGTGCTTATGATGTATTTTCTCTAAGATGTGTATTTATTCATTCTATAAAGTTTTGCTATAACATATCATTTTAATCCAAAATTAATTTTAGTACATCTTTTTTATACTTTATACTTTTAATTTTCCTCCATGAATTTTTGTTTTACCAGTTTCTCATTCATTTGATGATTCTGTTCTATGAAATAAGACCTTTCCAAAATTCTAAGATAGTTAATATACATTTACCAAAAGTATATTATTTTATTAACTTACAGGATTAGCACAGTAAGATCAAATAATGTGAAATCAAATCTTGGACTGTGCAGTGAACTGCAAGTGCTCCTCAATCAAAAATACATAAACCCTTTTACTCATGAACAAGCAATGTCTTGAAAAATTAATGATAAATACATGCTTATTCTGTCAAGTATAAAAATGACACTCTTACTACTCCCTCCCAACACCTAAAACATTTTTAATTAATAAATATGACAACTTTATCAGTGAGTCTGTAAGGTCATCAGCCATCAACCTAGAGGCTGATTGGATTCTCACCATCTCAACTATTATCCATTAATATATTGGGCTATTGTATAATCAGCAAGATGAGGATATTACTTGAAACTTCAACATCCACTTAAATTGAAAACAGGCAAGTTCATACCATGATGGTGTTACTGGACATCAAAGTGCTAAAATTACAATTAATTAAAGATAGTATTTTGTACATATTCATATAAAAAGTATGTTGAACCAATAATTTTACTCAAGAGTAAAGCAGTAGAGCAAATCATTTGATCATGAGATTTGAGCCATGTTCTCAGAACAAATTATCCTCAAATCTAAGGTTTTACTCAACTTTGGAGAAATGTCGTAAAAGCACAGTTCATTCCCATACCTGAAATCCTGCACTGCTAATGGTAAAATTACAACACACAAGCACAAATGATAAAAGAAATAAGCAAGGTTCAGCAAACATTACATAGCATACTGAAACACTGATAATTAAAAAATACATAACGAAAGATAAAAAACATTAATTGGAAGAAATTTTTAAGCGAGAGTTGCCTACTTGAACAAGTTTTTTGAATGCATCACATGAGGAATAGATCCAAGTCACTGAATACAAAGGGTATGTACTTTATGAAAGAGTATTAACCTTAAGAAGGAGCAGTAAAATTCAAGGAACACAAGATTTCAAAGCTCAATATGGCATATAAAAAGAAACATGTTTGATATGCATAATAACTTTTACTTTACAAAAAGAAAGAGAAAGAAAAACATAACCCAAGTTATGGAGCTAGGCTAGGATCATCATTTGATCAACTATCTATTTGAAAATTCATAATTTTATTTGATTTTCTAAATAACTGGAAAAACTGCAATGATTTACGAGAATACACACGATATCACCTTATTTTTGAAAAAAGAATTCTCAGCTAATGTATCACACACTACCTCAAACTTCAAACTCACATTTCAATTTAAAGGTACATTGAAATATACTTCATTACTTATACTCACTACATTTTCTATAAGAGATTTAACTTACATTGTAATTAAAGGATAATCATTATGGTGGTGCATATAACTACTTCGTGACTTAAACATCCCTAGCATTATAAGAATAATGTGCATTATTCTAATTAGAATTATAATTACTGGTAGACTTTCATAAAAATTATTGAAGGTATAGGCATACCTTGCAACTGAAGGACGTCTGTAGACAGATATTTGTAAAGGAGGAATAAAAAGGAAGAGAGAAAAATATTATGAGAAACCAAACGAAAGATTTTAAACAATTTAGAAATATTATACCTCCTTAGTCATAAACATTACACATTTAAGCTATTAATGATTGTCAAAACAGTATTTTCAACTGACACTAATATGTGCAGTAACAAACTGAGATGATGATTTTAACAAATGTAATCAAATCCTTGGAATTAATATTTATAAACACATATATAATGAGCATAAATGTCCTTATTAATCGAGTAAATGTTTCTCAAAAAATACCTTTTGGTTCAAAGGAAATATTTTAAGGAAGCATAGCTTAAATAATCTTTTAACTTTGGATTAAAAAATAATGCGTGTTTATTTTGAGTGGGAATGATTTCTGTTTACAAAATATTTTTGCCTGATCACATTCCTAATAGAATGCTGTTTATTGTATTAATTAACATCAGGATTATAATATCATGGTGATAATATGATAATTACAATCCTGTCAGTGCAAGAAGGGCTTTATTTAACTTTAATTTTCAAGTTAATCACTGATTTAAAATTTAGTTTACAATTTTTCACTTGAAACATTATTATCATGCTTTTAATTTATACTTAGATATTCAGATAGCTGATATTTAACTTGAAATATGATAATGAAACACCATGAAAAAGTTAGCATCATAAAAGTCAACAATGGTATGAAGTTTTATTATGCCTGACAGTGTAGCATCCCAAAAACCTTACCTTACAGTAAAACATAAGAATCAGCTGGCAGAGAAAATAATTTGTCACTACACTTAATTTTTCAGTGATAAAGAATGTTTAATAAAAATAAATGCAATACTGAGTAAAATAAGAAGACTGCAAAAGCTGCAGCAAGATCTTAGAGATAAAAACAGAAATTACAGCCACTTGATCAAGAATTTAAATCTAATTTCAAGCTTACACAGAATAAAAATGGCAATTACAATTATATAATTTCTTAAAACTGCACCTTCAAGTATTAGTTTTGTGATTAGAGAACACAATGAAATAAGGCTTGAAATAAGAATGTCAAATACAAAATAAGAGAAGTGGCTGATCACAGACAGAATACAGCTTCAATGGGGGGATAAAAGCTTCAATTGGCATACAAATAAGTTGGTGAAATTTAATTTTAACAACGAAATACAGTAATATGTAGTAGATGCATGAAAAAAGGCGTAATAGTAGTAAATGCGTGAAATCAAATGTTGTTGCAAGCCTTTCCAAGCAAGATGACAATCCAAGTTTTAAGGATGAAAGGAAGTCTTTTACAAAAAAGGTAATCATTGGAAGCCTAATTAATTTTGGAAGGAATAGAAGCCTGACACCAACGAAAATGACTTTTCAATAAATAGCCTTAATATTAGCATTTGCTTGATCTTTTAATTGTAAATCAAAGGAAACTTGAAAACTGGTACCTATTTGACCAACCCAATGTGCACAGTTAACACTGTAATATGACCTTCATGTTCCATCCTTTAGGCAAGCTTTTAGTCTCTTTCACAAGTTACACTCCAAACTCTTCTATCTTTGAATGCATCACCAACATATACCCATTTATAGGCTAACCCCAAATTTTATTTTGAAATATCTGATTAATTGAATCTCCTATATAAATTGATCCTAGATTATTCTTTAGTTATCACGTTCCAAGTATTCAGAATTTCTAATCAAAAATCAATTATAATTTGTTAACTTTCCTAAATACATATTCTCAACTAATGAGGGCTGAAAGAGATATAATTATACATTTTAAGATACTTTTTCAAGCTTCCAATTTTATGAAGTAAGCCAAATTCAATTATCATTTTATTTCATCTCAATAAACTGAGGAACAAGTCTCAAAAGAAGTATTATGCAGCATAACATTTTTCCTCTGAGGAATCTTATTCCTGTATTGTATGGAGCATGTTCAATAACTGCAACCCTCCTCTACCTACTCCTAACATAACATTTCTGATTTATTTTGAATTTAAAATAGCATTATATTCGGATGATAAAATATGTTATATACATTATAAAAATTTCAGTTCTGTAATTTCTGAAGTGATATTCCATTTACATAAGAGAATTTAAATTATTTAACTTTTTAACCCCTTTCTAGCAATATTTATTCTGAATTTAGCAACCTTCTAGCTACTTTCAGGGTGTATCTAGCATCTGTATATCTAAATTTTCAAAAATACATTGGCATATTAGTAGAGTGACTCAAATGTCTTAACTGATTGAAAAGTGTAAACTGCTGATATAAAGATCAGAGAAAGGGAAGTACGCCAATTAAATAACTGGCAATGGTTATTTGAATCAATACATTTCCAAGAAAAGTAAAGAAATTGAAAAGTTAAAGCATAAAAACAAATGATGGATTTGCAGTGTTGAAGCTGAGATTGGGAATGACTTGACAAAAATTTGGCATGAAAGATATGGATTTTATATTAATTAATTATGCCCACTGCCAAATTCTCATCCTTTAAAGAGATAAGAATATTTAAATCAAAGAGACGGAGATAATTTCTGATAAATGGGACTTTGGACTTAATGAATAATCACCACAAGGTGAACAAATATAACCTTGAGAGATTCATTGTGGATGACTCACAAATTACATAAATAATAAACCAGAAAGACTTAATGATGAAGCAAGATTCCAAATTAATTGACTTCTTATAATAAAGGATCTAAGCTCAAAACTAGACATGGAAAAATATTTTCTTAAGAAATACTATTAGATATCTCTTAGGATAGCTGTGAGAGAGAGGTGGGGGAATATCTGCTTCTCAAAGAGTTGGTTTGGATTATGGTGAATGTTATGGGTTCGCTAGCAATAAGGAAAGTATTTTGGTAAAGTCAATGGGGGAGCATCTTCAGGCATTTACAGTGGGTGATACGCAACTCATTGACTCCCATACTGCCTTGGTGACTTTTCTAGACTGCATCAACCCTGCTACCTATTTAATTCAGATAGCTTCCCAATTTTTTCCTGATGATGAGTCAATGTCATTATCCTCACAGGGAATTGAATACGGGACTGCTTTCACCAAAGGCAAATGCACTATGCACTTACGAACTACCCAGGAGCAGTTCTGTGATATGATATGATAAAATTGTTAGTATACATTATGAAATTATTACCTCTTAATCCCAATGATACTGATAATAAGGTTAGCTTATCTTTATGATTATCACTTATGAATCAAATCCCACTTCATATTCCCAATTTCAACCAAGTGCCAGTGGATACCTAATCATTACCCAGTCTTGAGAAAGCATAAGGAGAAGTCTACGCTGCGTTGAACATAAAGCAGGGATGTGCTTACTTAAAATTCATAGCAGATCACTAACATCAGCTCTCAAAACTTACTCTTGACGTATATATCCCATCCAAGAACAAATCCATCTTCCAGGGAATCTGTGTAGAAAATCTGGGGTCTTACACTGATCTGAGAGTCCAAAGACTGAGTAAACACAACGTAGTTTCCAAGGAGATTCGGGGATGTTGATTTTTTTTGGAAATGGGCTCAACATTTTTGCTTCCCTATTTATATGAGGAAAGGATTGCACAAAATAATCATTCATATGAGAAAGCCCAAATTAATACAAACTTTAGAGGAAGGCAAGTAATGTTGCTAGTAGTCTTCTGATGTGGAAAAATATATTTAAGATGCCAAAGTTACTAGAGTAAACTTAAGGACAAAGAATTCAACGGATTAGGTTAAAAATGATACAGCCAAACTAAGCAATTATTTTACTACAAAACTTCATATATTGATAGTAAACCACATTAAAGTTTTCTGACAGTAATATTTTCATAATGCAAATAAAAATATTAATAAAATCTAGATTATATGATAATATAAAAGAGTGAAAAGAAAAGTTATATGTTAAATTGTTATAATAAAACGTTGTTTAATAAGTTGATTTGTTATAATAAATAAAAAAGTTGTTAAGAATAAAACATTAAAATGAAAATATTGGAAATTAGCAAGAATGTTTTCGCCTTACAAATCCTTTATCCCAATAGCTTATACATATTCATCATATCTTTTTCATTCATAATAGGTCCTTTTTCCCATTTTGTCCTTTTACATAACTAAATAAATTCCTATTCAGCCAGTTATAAGCCTTATCCTTACATTCTTAATGTTCCTTTAAAAGTTTGTATCAAGACTTGAATGCAACTCAAGAGTCTGATAACAACCCCATCAAGTATGAGTATATATGGTATATAAATCCCTTAATAATTTCAGCTGTCTTTTACTTGAGATGTGGTAAAATACTTTTAACATTACAAAGAATTGTTTTCTATGACGGCTTTTTTCCATTTTTTATGTCGTATTTTAAAATTAAAGGGTAAAAAATTAAGTATGATTCTAATTTTCTCTAAGCGGAAGTTTATACATAATAAATATAAATGAACTATTCAGATACTTATTCATCAATTTGAAATAGAGATTGAGATTTATGGATTTCTTAGCAAATGCTAAAAAATTCTGAGTATGATCTCCATATAAATATGCAAGTTGAAACTTACTTAACAGAAACACTGATAAAATATTTAGCAAGCAGAATTCATCTGTAAAACAATCAATAGATTTTTTCAGGTTCCTCAGTTTTAATCAATATTTCATGAATTTTGAAAAAAACATCACCCCCAATAACTCGACACCACAGAATACCTAGCTTAAAAGTATGATAAATACTGCTGAAGTCATTCCTGACCATAACTCCCAAACTCATTGGATGATTCTAATTAAAATTCCATTACCTAAATCTAAGCAGAAGGCCTTAAACAATCTAAATTACATTGAAATGTATAAGCGAATCCTACCGGCGAATAAGGGAATTGAAAGCTTATTAATGAAGACTAAAATTAGGCCCTCTATCACTAAACTATATATCAAAGCACATCCTTGACTATTTTAAGTATGTAAGAAATATTTTTCACATTTGGTAGGATGTAAACATATAGCAATAGACTGCATATCAATCTACATGGGGTTCTTCTTTTCATAAAAAATGATCCATAGTAGAATCACCCCCAGAGTAAAGCTTAGGAGTGGATTTTAAAAATTATTCAATAGGAGAATCTCCAACTGAGTTAATGGCACAATCTACCACTTCAAATGCTTACAAACAGTTCATAGAATTGCCATAGAGATTATATCAGCAACTTACATAGTTACTCTCAGTAGTAGGCATAAACAATTAATAGCTCTTTCAGCTCTGTTTATGTGCTTTTAAGCTGTGTTGGGTAATCATTTTGGGGTGGGGAATTCTCTCAACCTGAAAAATCAAATGCTGCCATCTCTATGGCAATTCTATGAGGTATTTGGAACCTAGGAGAGTTAGACTGCACAATCCACCATTTTAAGAGGGAAATTGTACAATTAAATATATCTCACATGGAGATTTTACAATTAGGAGTCATTAGAGGGGTGGAGATTATAAATTAAATCCAAAAAGCTTTTAATTAATAGTTTTATAGATAGAAAATATGGCTTTCTTAATCACCTACATGTAAATCTACATTAATGAAGTAAATTAAATTCAAGAGGAGACTTAAAAATGCCCATTTGGAGAATATCACAAAAGGATGATTTGAAATAGGAGTGAAAGAATCTAACATTAAAAAGGAACTGGGATGCAGTTTTTGGGAAAGGAAGAAATGAAAAGGAAGCAGAAGCCACAAGAAGGATAGGCAACAGAAATGTCAGATAATGGAAGATGGTTGCTTTTTTAAGGAAAACAATACATGAGTTAGAAGCACAATAAAAGATACAGATGTGAGTGATAAAAGCATACAGATACAGCCAAGCATCAAACTGGTTATATAGAGCTAAACAAATTACATAAAAATACCCAATACCTATGGGCTAGTGCTGATTCTGGGCATAATTTAGCTATGATAAAAATGCACCTGAAATTCAAAAATATGCAATACATAAAAAGGCCTGGAATCTAGGAGGATTTAAGAAGCCCTCAAGGGTGATAAAGCCAGTTTTTTCCTTGTGGTATTTAAGAAATGGTTATGGAGATTGAATATGGAGAACTTGTTACAGAAAAGAGAAGGAAAATGTTGCAAAACTATGACAAAGAAAATGATCAAATTTCAAGCAGTGCTGGAAATCAAAGAGAAGAAAAT
Organism: Pachydiplax longipennis; assembly: GCA_036926295.1. Lineage (NCBI taxonomy): Eukaryota > Metazoa > Arthropoda > Insecta > Odonata > Libellulidae > Pachydiplax > Pachydiplax longipennis. Next base: position 34,727,629 of record JAVFKF010000009.1, on the reverse strand, counting down.
TAGGAACCATGACTAATGGCAGAATTGGATGGTAAAATGGATTACTAATATTATTGTACACTGCGTGTATTACTATAGGAATAGAATTAGTATAGAATAGAAATGTGGTAAAGAAAAAGAGTAATGAAAGAAAGTAACTAAGGGAAAGTAGATCTAATAAACAGAAATATGACAGAATATATCATTGGAAATGAAATTAACAAAAAAAGGTATCAGAAAAGACTGGATTGTACAGAAGAGCAAATGTTTTTTCGATGAAAGGACATTGAAAAGATCAAAGCATTGTGCAATGGCTGATTTGATAATTCTTAAGTGTCTTAAATGTGACTAAAGTTTATTGAATGGGTATTTTGAAATGGTTTTCAAAGGCACATACAAGAGATCATAACACAGTGGAACCAAAATACATAAAGAATAGAGACTCTTACAGGTTACCGATTGGGCCAAAGCTTCCTAATCAGAAAGTCAAAGTGTGATGTGGGATGTTGAACAGTAAGACAGAACGCAAATTTGGCATTGGAATGATTTCCATCAATGAGTGTACAAAAAAAATAAAAAAAGAGGTAGTGACCCTTGGCGAGGAAATAAGTATGAAAATTCAAGATCAGAAGAAGGAAAACAAAAAACTAAGTATCTAAGTAAAGAGAGTATCAAACTAAAGGAAAAGAGAAAGGAGAAGAATCTTATTGTGAAAATCAGGATGGACTTGACAATAGCTATGTAGAGAATGCTGCAAGGTAATGTTCTCTACTTAGCTATTCACTACTAGAATAAAATCCTTTTTTACTCATAATCTACATATCTTTAATGCAAAAAGAGATATTATAGATGGTTATGAAGTTGTGGATGGTTCTTAAAATACTATAATCCTGCCATAATTCACCAAGATCAGACTCATTTGCTTGGCTTTTCTTTGGAGAAGATGAAATATAAAAAAGTTAATTTGGGGTATAATGGTCCCATGTAAATTGGAATACCATAATGAGAGCTCTAACACTGAATAAAATACAGATCCCATAGTAAAGAGAGAGCTATAGACCAATCAGGTTGAAACCATTAGTTTAAAACTGTGAGGTTTTCAGTCTTAAAATTTCAAACAGAAATGAGTTAACCAGAAAATATAAAAATATAACAGCTTGATAATAATTTAAAGTAAAATTTCTCCTGACTGCCATTAAAACTAATTTTCTGTATAAAAATCTTGGTAACTGCTTCTGTAACAGCTGCTATTTCTTAACCTAGTCCACGATTTTTACAGCAACCTTGATATTTCTCCAACTAAATTAATCTGCTGTATTCTCTAAAGTTGGATGAAATGACAGTTAATTTTGATATAACGAAAGCAGTAAGAAAGAGTAGAACAGGCCTGAAGAACTCGACTATTATGACAGGCAGAAAACTAACTGCTCAGACTGAAATCTTAATATACCTTGGTAGTGCATTATGAAAGATGTTCCTATAATAGGATGAAGACTAAATGAATGAACACCCAGGGGAAGAAGAAACCTGAGTCTGAAATACTGCCTTGAATGGAACAGAAATAGAGACTTGACAGAAAAATGATATCAAGTAAAGAAAGTTTTGAATAGTAGGCAAAAGAATCAGTTACTTAAATACTTCATCAAGATATTCAAATGGAGATGAGAAGACAGAAATGAATATCTATGGTATTAGAAAGTTTCTTCCCTGATATATATTTCTTGCACTGACCTTAACCCAGTTTAAAAGCACATCAAATTATAAACTTGATGAATTAGATCCAAACAAACAGAGTACTTACCGTGAGAAAGGAAAAACTCCAAGAAAACTCAAAAATCAATTATACAATCTCCAGAGAAAGATTTACACTCAAATGAAAATTTTTCCAAAACTCTGCAGTCACACCACTTTGCTAATTTGCACCATCAGCTTTTTCAAACCTCTATTACTCTTTATGAATATAGTCTACGAATTCATGGAAATCTACAACCATGAGATTAAGTCGTGATTTGTCAGTTTCTTGAAATACAGCTGCAGAATTTGGGCAAATTTTGCATTTGACAATCAAAATTCATTTTCAAAAAAGTTAACTTTGGTGAGAGTTAAGCTGGAGGTATCTCTGATTTGGAGAACAGCAATTTCATTGAGATGAGCAAAACAGCTCCTTTGTAAATAAACAACAAGCAATAAATAAGAAAATATATAGTTTCTTAGAAAAAGAAGGAAGTAATTTTACTAAAAAAATAACTGTCCTTGGCAGCTTTCTTAAAATCCATTCAGCAAGACAATGAGAGAGCAAACATTCATTGAGCCAACAAAAAGCATCCTTCGGCAGCCAAAAATTTTCTCATATACTTATCATCATCAATGTCCCTGATATTCAAGAAAACCCAGATTATTAAATAAAATTTGTCGACAGAGTATAATCCAATTTCAATAACAGACTTGGTATTTTTTCACAGAATATTCAATGCACTACACCTTTGCTTTAATTATCTTGTTTCAGTGACTGGAAAAATGTTTCCTGATGATACAAGCATGCATTTTTAATAAGTGATGAACTAAAAATTCTGTAGAAAAATACTGTCCGTTACTATTGTAGCATCTTTCTTAAGTCAGGCTTTCAAATTTCAAATTCAGTTAAACTAACTCTGCATGTTTAGCCCCAAACAGTATAGAAAAAGGAGATGATTCCTGACCTGACATATTCAGAAGTCAGCCTCATAATGTGCAGAGAGAGGGGATTGATGCATTGAGGGAGTTTGTCCTCTGCTACGCTTAAAGGTACTCTCTCTCCCGTGTCCAGATTTAGCACCGTAACTTGCTCCAGGATCTCCTGCAATGACATATTATATTGGATGAGATATATCCTTGAAGGAGGATGCTAATCAGAGAATATAAACTACAGGAATGACATGAGATCAAAAATATAGTAAATTTGAATACAATGCTGCTACACTTGCTCACTGAATCATTTATTAACTGATCAAGTCTTACTTCAGAACCATACATTTATTTCACAATGATTTTCAATTCATCCTATTTAAATGTTAATCCAACCTATACCTCCCTGATGACCATCATCCATTCTTTGATTCAAAGTAACCATTTTAAATTTTAAGCCTAATAATAATAATAATAATAAAAACTGATGTACAGGAGAGCATCTAGTCAGATCTATTATTTTAAGATAAATTTTATTACCTCTGTACCACATAAGAAAACTATGGTTTAAAAACCTCACTGCAAACTTACACTTTTATGTCCAGATTATAATTTTCTTTTATGAACTTTTTATGCTACTTTTTCTCTTACATTTCATACGATGAAGAGTTATATGTCAGAGGAGATTAATTAGTCTCAATCTTGCCAAAGTAAAATCCATTTACAATTATTATAAAGTTTGAATAACAAAATTTCTAAGTTTTCATATTTCCATCATGACTAGAACAAACAGGCAAATGTTATACAAATTTACATACATCCATGAACATTACCACCTTTTAATATAGTGTTATTATTTGAAAGAAAACGATTTAGGGGAGAGAAAAAATTAAGAATGCTTTACCAAATCAGTCAGCTGTTTCCCACTGTCAGTTCTTGTCCTCACAAACATATTAAGTTGAGGCCCAGAGGAAGATGGAAGAGAAGGATCTTTGGAAGAAGCCCCTTCAACATCCAAACCAAAAACATGCTTCAATCTCTCTCCTGACCCTCTGGGGCTGCGTGTGCTCACTGACGATGGAGACACTCCACCTAAAAATACACAAAGGACAAACTCAAAATGATACTCTAATAATCAAAATTACTACTCTGATATTGACTCTATCATGTGATTCCATAAAGGAAGCAGAAAAATGCAGCAACTTTTATCATATCATTTTACAAAATGGTGCATGCCGCATAGATTAAACAGAAGGGTATAAGATATGCATATACTTTACCATTTATGAGAGAAAATGGCCACATTATTGCTGCAACCTAGCACTCAGACAAGATGAAAATTATTCTACATAAATTAATGCCATAGCATCGGCCAGATACATGAAGAATCCAAATTCAACCTCAAATCATGTAGTTCTTTTTCCATTCCAATGCATCCTTCTGTTTATCTCTTTACAAATGATTATTCTGTAGAATTTTACTGCACTAAAACGATTGCACATCTAAAGTAAAGTTAGAGCTTCACATCTTAAAATGAAAAAGAGTACTTCTACATAGTTGTAGATTGGGTATCTGGAGAGTCTGTGTACTATTGTTGTGTAATTTTGGTTGCCTTCTTCTCATATATTTAAGACTGGTCAGCTTTTCGGACAAAAATAGCAATTAGTTTTGTTTCTTTATTTAGCTCAATTTCAATCTACAATAAAGTAATTTTGTCAGATAGTAAATCAAATGTGGAAGATGATAGGCTAAAATGCGTCACAGAGCATTTTTAGCAGTTTTTCTTCCACGTGTTTCTTATAAAAGAAACTGAAATCAAGAGAAAGCCCCTGACTCTGAACATGATAGTATTTTACATGGGAGTGTTTTAATCACTATTCAAAAGTGGCTGAGTGGTTGAACACAAACTTTAAGCTGGAAACTTAAATATGGAAGGTAAAAGACATAAGAAAATCATACAAAGCCAATTAATAAAAACTATTTATTATTAAGTATCTTTGTATGTAATTACGTTTGCCTATAACTTAAAAGAAAGACTTCATATCTTACCACATAACTAAAAGTGGACACAGCATGTAATAGGGTGCCTCGTATCAACTAATTCTTTCCGAGTCGTAGCCAATTAATTAATTTGTCCATATATAAGAAAATTGTTTCATCACCTTGGGAGGCTAAGCTCCATACAAAAATAAATAAGAAATAGTTAACATACAAGGTTTACTTAATTAAGAAGGAATTTCACTTTGTATCATCATTCAAACTGGTTGCCTTTGTTTATTGCAATTGCCTAAACAGAAAAAGGATGAATCCTACTCATTTCAAATACATTTCAATGGACAGGAAACAAGAGGTTGGAAGCTTGCCTTAGCAAGCAGGTTTCAATCTAGCCTTCAAGTGCAGAAGAACAATGTTCACTCTATCTATTCCCTACTCTATGACCACTATGGGACTAACTTATAAGGATGTAATTTCACTGACCAGGGTTTTCGGAAGAGACGCCACTTGTTTCTGCAGACAGCCGCCCCCCACTGCCTCCACTGATTAAGGATAATCGCCCATTGGATTCATCTGAGGGTCCTTCAGCTTTTGAATGATCCTCATCCTGTTAAACACCAATGGCAGATCCAGGTGAATAGACCAATAGTCATCCAGGTGAATTTTTTGGGTTACTGTTTACAAAATATATTTATCAAATCTTTCATTTACAGCATGGATAACGTCAACCATACATATTCATGCATAAGAAGACCTTTAAACAAATAATTTCAGTGAAAAATATAATTCAATCTAAACCTGACTGATGTATCTATAAGCATTTATGGCAAACATGTTATTTGAGGTATGATGAAAACTTATACATAGAAACCTTAAGTAAATTTTAGCAGTGGATAAATTTAAAAACCATAAATATATGTTGACTATATATAATTTGGAGAGGGCAGAAAGCAAACAAACATAAGAACTACATATTAAGTCCATGCAGGGCATCATGGCATATTCTGTCAGTTTCAGTTTTAAGCTTACAATGTAAAGATTATAAAAATTCCTTTTTTCTTTGCACAATTGTATTTCTCGGTACCCTCTTCATCATATTTCCAGTATATGGAGGACTAAATTATTCTTCGGGTTCTTATTAATACCAAAAATACTTTTATAATTTATATTTCCTCAATTAGCTGAACTCCTTGACTTGATGCAGTGTTGTGGCATGCAGGTCTAGACAGCTTAGTCATTATCTTTGATTATTTTATTTTGCAACTTATGCAGATGGCAGAAGGATAATTTTGTTCATTTCCTTTATATTGGCAATGGTGAAACTTAATGATGGAGGCAACTCCCTGAAATTTTAACAATCATCTGACATCTTCTAAATCATTAACAAACTTTTGGGTCAGGAGAAAATGGTCTTAAGCAGCCAATGCTTACTCCAACGGTGTATCAGCATTATGGATAGGAGCCTCTTTTTATAAAGAAATCGAAAACTTATAACCCCTAATAGAAGCAAATGTTTGGCCAGGGAGATTCCAACTGCTAAAATGTATCACAAAGGTAGACTATTCCCCTTAGGAATAGCAGTCTTCAGCAACTTTTACAGATGAGTCTCAACCTTTCTGCAAGATCATACTTACCTATTCTTCATTGGAAGATTAGAGTTAATAAAAAATCTTTGGCATATGGTTACATAATGCTATCAGAATAAAATAAAAGCTATTAACTCACAAAATGTGGAAAATTCTTGGGAAATAGTCTACAATTCTGTGTAACTTCTGTCAAACAGGACCAACCATGATGTGTTAAGCTCTCTTCAGTCATGAAACTTCAAGTAAAATAATTATGATTCACCTCTGCTTTTAGGTAACTATGAAACATGCTTACCTGTGGCTTCACAACAAATCTTCCTCCTATGGCAGAACGAATATCCAACGAGTGCTCCAACTCTCGCGTTAAAGATTCAATAGTGGAGGCAGGACTAGGAAGGGGAGAATGCACCACTGACAATGGGGCAGTTGGAACACAAGGCACTTGAGAAGTTGACTGGGTAACAGCTGGGGTCTCTGTTGGCACGCTTTTGAGTTTTTCAGCCTCCTTTAAAAGAGAGAGAAAAAAGTACTTAACATTAGCCAACATTCATTCCTTTCAACAACTATATTGTCTAAAATACTAACTTTACTTATCAGTCAATCAATTAAACAAAGCACTAATGAGATTTCTAATATTTCTATTTGTGATAAATGCATGATCTAAAGTATACATATGTGAGGCATATACAAATAGATATTACACATACATATCATGTGCAAGCTGATCTTTAAACAAAAATTCCAATGAAAAAATCTAGAGCAAACCTACATTGGAGATTTACCACATAATTAATTAATAAATTTTGCACAGTTTTAAATGAAAGAAATATACTGCTTATATAAGAGCGAAAACAGAATATGGTCTATTTCAATGTATTTTCAAAATTGAAAAAAAGAAAATATGTATCACTAGATCCTGAGTCTACACAGTCCTACACAACATTAATGCAACACCCATGATGCTCTGCAGTGGCAAGATGAGGAATCACTTTATAAATTGGGACATCCATAGTGTCGGGTAAGTGGTATACTCAGTATATCTGCAGATGGGAAAATGGACTATGTAAAACAGGATCTTTGCACAGAATCCATCTTAATTATTGGGGAAAACTATGAGCAATCAAATCTTATGATAGCACAGAATTTGTACTGGGAAGTTCAAATGGCAAGACCCATCAAGTATCTTGCTTCCTCCTCAGGATCACTAATAATCATTTGACTGAGCATTTCCTAAAGCCTTAGCTTTCATTTTACTGCCAAAAATGCAGATAATGCAGTCTTTGAAGAAGAAATGTTTTCTGGAGTATATTACAGTAACTAAAATTGACTCTGATGGTTGGACCTGCTAATAAAATTTCATGTATTCAAGATACAAAACCACTTCTTTTGTTTACATATTACTTGAACCCAAAGGAGTCCTCATTAAAATTAAATCACACAAAAACTGAGGGAAGAATTCAAATTATTGTGATGGATTTCTTCACTGAAATACATTCTTTCCTTCATTATTAATCATTCCTATTTAAATACACAAAAGGTGAGGAAAATAAGATGAAATCGAGGAAGAAGGCTGGATACAGATCAATTAATAATGAAACCAATGGTTTTATTCTCACTGAATTCAGTTAAAACATCTTGTGATTGTTCTTGAAAAGATGGCCTAGAAAACTCCTCTTCATCCTATGAATTCTTTACTTACTAGAAGTTGAACTTTTCTGTAATAGCTTCAGTAAAAATTCATCATTCCCAAAATAATAACTGATGCCTGAAAAATCTTTTCTTCCTTAAAGAATGGACACATTGGAAAAATCTTTTCAACAATTTTTGCGGATGGAAAAGGAAACCATTAGATGCAAAGCTTTAATTCATCAACCGAGTATTTGCTTGGTAGGTTTTTGATAATTTTCATCCAAAGGAGTTTGTTTCATAGCTCCTCGGGAGGATTAAAAGATGATTTTAGTGCTAATAGTGAGCATGAATATTTTCAGTTGTTTTCTGACAAGGCTAATGAAGCACATTGTTGACTAAAATAAATTTTATAATTAAATTTCCTATAGAGGTGCTTTTACATTAAATTTGAGCTTTAATTAGAATGAATTGTGTGCGTTTTTAACGTGGGTTCTCTTGATGAAAAAGTATCAATTGCAAGATTATTGGACAAAAGACTATTTGTTGTGCACACCAAATTGAAAATTCATGTCTCAAGACTTCTTTCTTACTCTTTTATAGTGTCTTCATTTTGCTGATAACCAAAGGACAAGTTCAGAAAATTTCCTGTGGAAAATGTGTTATGCATAATTATCTAAGAAAGTATCTAGCAAGTTTCAACTCATTCAAGTTAGTTGTAAACAAATCATTGCTATTCTTCAAAAGGCAATAGGGATTGTAAAAGTACACTATCAAAATTATATAGATTCAGGATAAAATATTTGTGCTGAGTGATTGCAAAATGGGTAGTCTAACCTAGAAATTTACTGTTATTTCTTTATTTTAACTGCACAATGGTAAAATAACTGAAGTAGACAAAAAGTGCTAAAAATGATGATGTTGATTATGTCATGAATATGCAACTTGCTGATAAATCCAGATAGGATCTGCAGAATTTGTGAGGAAATTCATTCATGGGTACAGGAAATTAATTTTCCAATTTGTTGATACTGCTGTTTTGAATTCGATACATCCATATTTGTGTAAAACAGGAAGGAACTGTACTTTAAAACAATTAGTTAAAATATAAAAGAATGTCCTTCAAAATCATTATTTAAAAATAGGAGAATTTGAATTGAAAATGTTACTGTGTCAAAATCATACGACATCAACTACAGATTCACATCGACTACAGATTTAGTCCTCTTCTCATCCACTATCTCACACTTTAAAAAATTGCTAAATTAAGGGATTTGAGACAATCCCCTTTTAGGGGAATTGTTTCAACTCTCTTAGTTTACAAATCATTTCTCTCAAAAGTTAAATTCTCTATGAAAGGATTATAATTTCAAAAATTTATTGTATCTTCTCACTTAATATCGTTTGAATATGCTGACGTCATTATTTTCATATATATTGGTGCAATTTATCTGTTAGTTAGTTTAATAGCTGAAATCCTTCACTTCAGCAGCACTATTCATTGTGATTATAATACATTCTGATAGTTTATTGATTTATTTTATTTGCAAATTTCACAAAACTAAAAACTGGTCTACAGGCATTTTCAGAAAATATAGAGGAAAATATCTTCATAGAATGCAATCTGGAAAGGGTTAGCAAGCAGTAGCAACTAGAACAAATCTAATTTAGAATTTTCCAGAATTATTACATTTACTTTGAATATATCATTTGTAAAATGAATATGGATACTTTGTTCTGCATGCACACCAACTGCTCTAACACCAGCTGTTGTACTCATAGAGTGTCTCTCACTATTAAAGTATCTTCTGCACATCACAGCACATTAGCAATAACTTAGTTTATACTTGTTATTCTACTGAAAAGGTAAGCTTATCTAGGTAAACAGGGTATAGAACATTTACTCTGAGACTCATAGCTTTCTCAAGCAGGTATCAAGCATTTCTAACAGCATAATGAAAATTATGCCAAACTAACTGCCTTCTGCCCTAAATATTGAGCACATATATGTATTTCTGACAACACTTGAGAACAGAAATCCTCACTTAACACTTAAATAAGAGATCCACTAGGAGAGGGTTTCAATATAAAAATATCTTAGTTTTCAATTATCAAATCACGTTACATTTTTCACATTTTATTGATTGATTTCATGTTTCATTTATAAACTCCACGTATAATTGTTTTCTTTGTTCCTCAAACAATGCATATTTCCTCAAGTTTATAAAAATTGGCATAACTTGAACTGAAAATACAAAGAGGGAAGAACAACAGGAATTTGGGAAGAGCAAATCAACAACAGATGTGGTATTTAATGAAAGATTGTAGAAAAGGCATTAGAGTACAATAAGCCAGTTTACATATACTTCATTGACCTGAAAAAACCATTTGATAAGCTGGGAGATGTAACTGGTAAACTGTATGAGAAGTGAACATCATTATCCATGATAAAGATTAAACAAGAAATGAACATATCTAGGAAAAAAAGGATTGAAATGGAAAGACCTCTGTTATTAGATACCAAACAGGAACCAGACAAGGACACAGCCATTACCTGTTTATAATGAAGAACAGAGTCATTGAGTAAGGCATATCACTTGGTCTCTAGATAAAGGAAAGGTGAAAATCTCAAAAGTATCTTGAGTTAGAGGTAGAATCAGAGGATGGCCAGCAATAGATACAGATTCCACCTGGCTTACATGAGATATGATATAAAACTATCAGTTGACAAAAAATAACATCTAAATCTCAAGACAACCTGGTCCTCATCACCTGCAGATTGAAATTAAGTTGTACGTTGGGACCATCTAGGACGCTGCAGATATTCTAAGACTGTTGGGTTCTAAGAAATTACTTTCCTCTGAATGAATTAGTGTCCGGCTGCAACTACCCTTCAAGGAGTAATTTAACTTATCCCTTTCAAACACAGCCATGTATCCTTCCTACATTACATTGTTAACCTATGTACTAAGTTTACCACCCAGGTAAAATGGTCGTCAATGACGGACCAATAAAACAAGTAATTAAATGCAAATATTTGAATGTAAAGACATCAGGATCTATATAATGTTGCCATGGTCTAGACACTGAAGAGAAAGAGCATAAAAGTACAGCAACTATCACTGGATGCCAAAGAGATGCTCTCTCGATTACAAAACAGACTAAGATGGAAAGTAAAGTCAGAATGCATAAAATATAAATACAGGAATAAAAAAGAGCAGACAAAACCAGAGCTGTCAACCTTCACAGAACAACTGAAATAAAGATAAAGTAACCATTGGTAGTAAATATGAATAAGGAGATTAAACCTGCAAGGTGTGAAATGTTGTAAATTATGGCAGAAAGAGAGCTTAGAATTCCCATTGAGACTGCACTGATCCCAGGACTAAGTTATGCAGAATTCCAGACGGTTACATCTGCCAGGAAAACCACCCAAGAGAAAACTGCACTCTCCAAGATCAGGAGAAGGAAAAGAAGCAATGAAGGAGCTAATTCAAGACCTATTGCAACAAGGAAGAATAATAAAAAGATTGACTCAGACTTTTAACAGTTCTATCAGCCTCCTGAAACTAAAAAGTTTGAATTTAAAGGTACTTCTCTATTCTTCTTTCTTTCTCAATAAATCTGGAAGTTGAATATTAGAGCATACATATATGGCCTGGAAGAGGATACCAATGAGCACAGAGTTGCTTTTAAGATGGTCCTCACTGAGTTTCATCTGCCTCAGAACCATCTTATCTTCATTATCAATTACTTCTTCCCTTTTTTCTTCAAAAGAATATGTTCCTATGTACAAATTTTCTAAAATATAAAATATGAATTAAAAACATAAAACCCATGCAGAATAATACATAAAAATAGAAAAATCTACCCAGGGGTGTGTGGAAATGACAAGAGCTATAGGGGGACAATAAATGTATGTGGACAGAAAAAAAATTCAGCTAATAGAATGAGAGGAAAATGTTCACTCTAAGGAGCATAAAAGAGATGAACAGAAGTAGAATAAGAAAGGCAACATATGATGAATTTGTGGATGATTCAAAGATAGACTGTAAACTGAAGATAAAGAACTTCCATCACTTGAAAAATAAAGATTATGAATTATGATAATGGTAAAAGGGTTCACTAGTATAATAAAATGAATTTATTAGGGCAAGATTGAGAATAATAAGTCTCTTCCTACATTCAATCCAAATGCATTACTTCATAAGTGAGTACAAAGAGAGAAAAGTACAGATTTAAGCTGACTAAATAGGCTATAAGTATACCCAAGAGAAGAAAAAGAATGGGTATGTAAATGGAAGTCCTGATGTATAAATACAATGGAGAGTGGAATTCTTAACCAAATAATATTAACTCTTTTCTAGCTCAAAAGTTTTTTCATTTATTTTTATAGACCATCTAGAAAGGACTATGGAAGATCTTCCTATATTACTAAATCTTTATATGGACTCAAATTTATGAAAATGTAAATAAACATTGAATGTTTCCTCATAAAGAGAATCTTCGTAGTGTGATTAGGTGAATCCTAAACATTTATTTAATTCTTAAAGGGGAGAAAATTCTATTAATGAGCAGATCACTGGATTTTACTGAAGAAATATATTCAACAACTTCAGTTCTCAAAATAGTAGTATTTTGAATAAACAGCTACCATGAAATTACTGCACGGCCTGTAATATGATTACTTAAGGAGCAATATAAAGTTGAGCTGAAGTTGTTAGCAAAGAGTAGTTCCTAAGTAACACTAATCTACTTAAAATTTTCTCTTACTAATCTGCATAGTTTAATCAACCACCATCTACTTTTTTTCAATAGAAAATGTAATAACTATACTCCAACTATGAACTATCCAAAATTGATGAACCAATCCCTTCAAAATTAAAAACAAAATTATGTAACAAACATAATATTTCTAATAAGTATGGTCAAATGAAATGAACATAGAAAATTCTACAGGAGAAATTTTTAATGGCAACCAGTTTCAACCATAAATGGTCATCATTAGGCAAATAAATTTTTGTTTGAAACCAGTTGAAATCAAAAATATCTCCTCTGAAATTTGCATAGTTCATTTCATTTCACCATGTATCCTATTGCAGAGTATACAAAGTTAAGGCTGCTATCACTTAATTTATAATATTGCTAACTATATGAGAACTATGATGAATGGATGCTTTCTCAGAAGTATACAGCAAAAGACACATTTGTAGCAATGATTTCTCTAAAAATGCTGATTTCTTCCCTGGAAAAGATTGATTACTACAATCTAAAGGATCTGAAGAAGAAAGCATCTAGTAATATAATTAGAAGACTTGACTGTGACTTAATATATGACAAGGAATGTAAAAGAAGAAACAGTTACACATTTTCTGCAAGATTGATGTAAAACACTACATGGCCAATTAGCACCAAAACCACAGGTTTTTTTTAATGAATCCAGGGGAGAATACATAAAAGTCTTAGTCTTTTAATATTCCATCAGCATAATTAGAGAAACGTTGTCTTTAATGGCGACAAACACTTTGGGCTTCCAAGGAAACATCCAGTTATCATGAGTTCAACAGTAGCAAAAATTAACTAATATAAATTAAAAATTGATATGTCGTTAGAGGTAAACATAAATTAAAATTTTGAAATCTATAACTTAAAAGATATAATAAGAAGAGAATTAAAAGAATAAATTATGCAAAAGCAAACTTAATCTTTGAAACTTATTCTAAAACCCAATTGCTACACACAGACTATAGTGAAAACTTGTCACCCTTGGCAGAGTAGCTCCTGGCAACCATAAATAACACAACATAAGCAAACTGTTTTCAAAAGACATTAAAAGAAAATTATTCCCAAGATAATTCATAAGGTTCTCTTTGCTTGTGCTTTTAACTGGAGATGGGTAGTGCTTCAAACTGCAAATTTATTTGGTAATAGTGTTTCGAAGTTAACATCACAGCTGAGTAAGAATAGCAAAAGAATGACATTATTACAGTGCAAGGAGAGAGACCAATCACAAATGGGCAGATCAAAATGATTTATCTTAAAACTTGGAGATGCTCCTTATCACTTATGGAATTTCACATGAGAAATCTATCTCTTTCAATTCTATGTTGTCACATATAGTATACGACCTTTTTTAATACTCTATGAGTACACTACTTCCAATTAATTCCAGCTCTGAAATCGACCCCTGGAAATATCATTTATATTCCAGGGGTCAATTCACTAGAGTAATAAAAAGTAGTATAGCAGTATATAACGAGTAGCTACGCAAACTGAGAGATATTTATTTCTCATGGAAAACAAGGAAGATAATCATAAATAATATCTGGAAGCTTACAAATAAGTAAATTTCATCTACTCATCTCTCACTGGTCTTCCCCCAGTACCCTAAGAGAAGTTTTTCCCTTCCTCCTCAGCCATGAAGATAAATTTAGAGAATAATAACTCCTATCTACTCCCATCATCTAGCTAAATTATTGCAATTTTTGCAGTGGAGCGAATACTATCCATCTTATTCATATTTAGCCTAAACTTCACATTTTTGAAGTAGCAAAAGATGCAAATTCATACTGATATTTTTAACTATCAAGAATCTCCAAGATAAAATATTTTTGATTCCCACAAATTATAACTTCCATTTCGTGCACCCCAAGGAATTCATTGGACATGTGCCTTATTGCCCCAAACTCACTACAATCCTGGCTATAAATAAATGTAGGCTGAAAGAAGCCAAAGCAAAAAAGAGAATAATTACAAATGCGCTACTTACTAATCCTAAAAACCTTATTTTGTCAACTTCTCTGGCTTGGCAAGGGAGTCTAGCCATGATTGTAAGATAAGATTCACATGTTTACTTTTGTCACGATTTTGATGAAAATGTGTTCCTCATGCCTCACCACACAATCAGCTGGAGCTCTCACTGGCTTCTTCTTTCTCCGAGGGGGAGCCACAGGAGCGGAGAGAGAAGGAGAAGGGGGAGGCGGCATGATGCTTGGCCGTGCCCCAGCTTTGGTGCTTGCTATCACATCTGGCTCCTGCACTGAACGCAGCATCCCTACGTCATCCTCCTGAACTGCTCCTTGTCTTAGGGCCTCGTGCCAACCCTTCAAATGAATGTCTGTGTCACTTAGATAGGTATTTGCTCAGTTCTCTACATCAGAGCCAATCATTATTACTTGAAGGAGATTATTTTCCTTGAAGTATGAGTTAGGTTCAATATTTACCTCAGCAGAATAATCAAGGGATTGAATATATGTTTCAACTTTCAACACTAAGCATGTGTTAGTCACCTTTCCTCACAAATGGATACAGGAAATTAGTTAATATGATAATAGGATAACCAACAACTGCATAGAGTTCTCACTTCATGACTGTAGGTGAATTTAGGTATATATATAAACCGAATTGTTAGATTGTTTCAGACAGAAACATTACCAATTAAAGATGGGTTCAAGATGCAATTTCAATATTCAACTTCATTATTACTATTATTTAAAGACATATTGTGAGAGGATATGGAGAGAAAAATCATACACAGCAGATAATTTTTTCCTGCCTATTTCTACAAATATACTTCTCTCTATCTCAGATTTATAATTAAATTTAAGTTAACCTTAATTGAGGAGTGTGACAATTAGAATCATATAATCAGAAGTTTTTTGGGTATCAGAATCAAAAAAATTTAACCTGATTTCTGATTCCAAGAATTATTCTTAAAAAATCATTTAAAACTGTTTATAACTCAATCTTCCATTTCTGGAAATAATGATAAACAGATAAATGCTTCCTGATTTTACCATCAGTAGAACTAAAATCTACAATCTATGTGACTCAATTTCATCTTGAATTCTAGGAATAAGCCAAAAGGATTCAAACTCTCTCTTTTATAAAGGATTCTGATTTATATAGTTAACAAATAATCCTGATTTCCATTTTATTAAAACAGTTAATGAAACGGCACAATCAAATTAATTTCTTTATGCTGAACTGGAAGCTGGATTAATTCCTTGAAGAGAGTCAATCCTCTGGTCATTTTATTATATTTTAGACTTGAAAAGGATCGCCTTTCCATCGTCCATGGTGGTGTCAGGCCAAACAATCATGCAATGGGAGAGCTTAATAGGATTTGATTCTTAAGCTTAGTCCAGACTGTAAACAATATTCCAGGATGGTCGGCAACAGCTCAAGTTTGAATCTAGCTTGTTGCAGAACTGTATCACAGATGTTGGGAAAAACAAACTCTCATATTTCTTGCTTCCTGCTAAATTTGGAAACATCCAAAACTTTCAAGTAAGTATATGAAACTTTGAGTTACAAAAAGTCTAGACATGTTTAAAAACAAAGTTCAGTCATCCAGTGGCAGTATGCAGGGATCTATGTAAATAAAATCAATTTTATTATTAGTTTAGAATGTGGAGCCAGGAAAAGATACTGATAGTTATTGAATATTTACAATCAACAACATGTTAGGACACTTACAGGAAATAAACATGAAAACCATTAGGCATTACAGTTGCAGAAATTTAAAAGAAAATCCACACCCATAACGGAAAAGAGCTTGTATAATTTTGCACATAACTAAGATTGATCTGTTTTCCTTGGGATTTTTCCTGGAAAACACCCTTTAATTATTTTATAACCATGGTGTAGACAATACTGCACTGCCAGACAAAACCAAACTTGTCCTTGCCTTCAAAGTATCCTAAATTGTTTGAGAAAACATTCTGGCTGGGTAGCTTAGTTGGATAAAACAACCTCCAGGATAGAGGAAGATTCTGGGTTAAGACTTTTTTCCTAGGGATTCTAAGAAAACTTAGTTCAACTAAGAAGAGCAATTGGCTGCACAAAGTCTTACTATATCTTCACTGGAAATAACCGTTAGAGAACCCCGATAGCCTGCATGTGGTCTGGATACAAAATAATGTTTATGAACCGTTTATAAACAGGTTATTAAACTGTTTATAAAAAGGTTATTAAACTGTTTATAAACAGGTGCAAAAAATATTCGTAATGTTCCAAAATCATGCTTACAGTCTGGACAAACCTTTTGGCCTCTAAAACTTAACATATATGAAAAACAGAAGATTCAACGAGATTATACTCATAACAGGGTTGAAAAACTTATATGTATTTGCATTCTTCTAGTGTTTTTCACCCTCACCTCCTCAGGCCGTCTTGCACGACCCTCTGCCTCTTCCCTTCGTCCAGCAGCCGCTGCAGCTTCTGATCCAGCCAGAATCCTTCCCACCCTCCCCAGGGAAGTGACACTTTGCAAACTGATGGCATCATGCTCGATGATCCTAAATGGGTGGGTAGTTCTTCAAACAGAACCAATGGAGAATCCATTAAATAAAATTAGAAGGCTGTTCTTAAGAGACTGCATTTCAAAGTTAAAACATGAAAGAAATTTTTCCTACTGTAATATAAGATATTCTTGGGTGTGGCAGAGGCTAAATATTAACTGATGGAGATAAGATAATTTCTAATAGACATACTTAGAAAAATGTTGCCACAGCTTTTGGAGAGCATTGTCTAGATATACATTAAATTTGAGAATGTTACATTTAAAAACAACATGGTAACACAATACACTATGGCTATGTATGTGTACTATACAAATACAGCTCATGACTCTAAATTCAATCATAAGATAAAATACTAACAGCAGCACTGAATATTAGCTACCATCATTCTAAATTATATCAGTATTATGAGTCTCTTACTTAAGAAACTATGAAATAATCCAAGGAAATCCTTTTCACCAAGACATCAAAGCACAAGCATTTTGTTTAAAGATTATTTACTAATAAAGGGAAAAATAATATTTCCACAATTATGGAGATAAAATAGAAGATTAAATAACTCTTATTTGACATAATTTAATTTTAGATGAAATTTCAACTGAAGTCTAACACCAATTATTTTATGGAAAGCTACTCCAGCTTTTCCCAAAACATAAATTTATGGAGATTTGTTATTTATAACTTTGCAGAGCTGAGAGCATGTTGATTTAGCAGTATTCTTTTTGCAGCCCAGAGCAATTCACACAGAAAAAAATGTGAGATTATTTTTGGTCTCTTTCATATAGAGACAGAGAAACAAGATTACTATTAGTAAAAATGTTATATTTTTGGTATTATAGTAACTTCCAAAAGTGGTGAGAAAAGGGCAAATGATGTACATCCAATAAGTATCTAGATTGATGTTTTTCCAGCATATGAGAGTGGTGGAGGCTAGTTTCTGGGGTGTGAAAGGTGGTTCAGGATGTCATAACAGCTATTAGACCTGGCTTACATAACTCTGAGCCTTAAGAGTCTGCAGATTGTGCCTGAAATAAATGCGTTAAGTGCTACTGCTGAGAGTCTAGATAAACCAAACCATTGACCAACCAAACCAAGCCATTTGTCATACAACTTAGGTTAAAATGAAGAAATTTGCTACAGAGACTTTTGGAATGACCCATGAGGCTTACTAAGATGAGGCCATGTCTAGAACAGGTGATTCTGAGAGGCATAGTAAATTCAGAGATGGCTAGGAAGATCTAAACCAAATGTGGCCAAAGTGCAAGTAATTTTGATCTTTGATCAAGCACTGGTTTGATAGCACAGGATTTAAGGGGTATAAAGCTTGTTTGTCATCTTGTGGTGTACCCTGGATGGCAACTTGTATGTAAACTAAATAAACTAGCACTTGCTGGTGGTCTGACAACTCTTAGAATCTCCTGATCATTGAAACATTGCAAATAAAGAGGAGAGGCTTAGTTGCCCCAACTACCAAGGCTTATCTTGCATTGAAACGGCCCCTGATGGATTTAAACCTCCCAGCAATCTATGGAAAACAATAAACAGGATCTGCACAAGCTATGGGAAGTGTGTAGACACACAAATGGGGGATGCTGCCATCTTTAAGTTGTGGCAATAGCCTAGATATGCAGACTGTCCATCACATTGTGCATGATTGCCTTCTAAGAACTTACCCAACTTGATGACCTCCTGAATATGAGGAATGATGAAGTTGACCATATTTGTGAATAGAATGTTTGTTTTTTTTACTGCGCTATCTTTCATATACATTACTATATCAACTGCAATGTTTCTCACCATACTATAAATAAATAAACAGGATTTAAATTTAGGGAAATCCACTGTGCATTCAATTATAGCTGATGATTTACAAATGTGGAAGGTGTACATGACGTTAGCACTAAAGGTTTTATCTGACAAGCAGAAGGAATACTGTGTGACAGTTTGTCAGATCTGATGGAATGGGTTGCAAAAATCACATGTATGTTCAGATATGGCTCCTTGTGACTGCTCTCTGTTCCTTTACATCAAAAGAAGCCTGAAAGTACATCATTTTGGGAAAATTGAGGTGGTCCAAGAGCATCAATGAGTAGCCTGAGCAACCTTGCAAATGTTACCTTCAAGGAGGCTTATGAAGACTGGAAAAAGCGCTTAAATTGGCATCTTGATGCAAGAAGGTTGTGTTCTAAAGAATATTAACTCACTGTATATCAATCTTCAGTATCAATAACTAATAGAATGCGGGAGATACAAGAGTTTCTAATCAATTAAATACAAAGTATATCTTTAGAATTTCGAGAATATAAACATCAATGGTATTACTTGCTTCTTCTGCCAAAGTTCCTGTGCTTTCCTTTGCATTAACATGTCTTGATAGGAATTAGTATGTCATTTTTGGGGTGACCTAAATTCTGAGAATTTAAGAAAAAGGTTTTTAGGATGTGTACCACCAATCCCTTCAAAAATCCATAAAATCCTTAACCTTGTGTTTTTCCTACCCAAAGTTCCCCTTAACATCAATTTGGATGGTTTGTGCCTTTAAGAGGTCATTGGCAGTGAATGTTGCTGCAGAGTCAGACAAACTCACATGCTCTAGCCTTCAAAATATCACTAAATGGTATAGACGTTACAGCCAAATAGCTTAGTTGGATATAGTTCCGAAAGGAGGAAGATTTAGGGTTTGCACACTATTCCTGTTAGACTTTTTTCATGCCCGTTTCTCCTTGGGATTTTTCTGAGCCCAAGAGCTGCAGAGTGGCTGGCAAATCAGATATTTTTTACAAGAAAATCTTCACAGGTTATCAACTGGGTGATTTTGGTAGATTCAACCCATGTTTCAGCAATGGACTCAGATGGGATTTTCAAGGATTGCTGAGTATTTAGGACTGGTCCAGACTTATACCCATTGGGTGGCGGTTACTCGTTGATTGGTCGAAATCATCTCTCCTCCTCTTGGCTGTTTTTGAGGTGCCATATTTTTCTATTGTTGGGTATTTTTGGTTTGGTTCATGTTTTTCTCCTGAGGCAGATTTCATTGGCCCCTTTGTAGATATGGTCCCAGTATCCATATCCTCTGCAGAGTATCTTGGTCTTTTGGAAGTCAATATCATGATTTGAATCAGGGCATGTTCCGCTATATATACCCTTTGGGTGGCGGCTACTCACTCTCTTATTGGATATAAATATCAGGTCAGTCCTAAACACTTAGCATTCCTTGAAAATGGCATCAGAGGCCGATGCCGAAACATTGATTGATTTTACTGAACATACCTGATTGATTACCTGCAAAGATTTTATAGTCACAACTCACTGGGAAAATACCAGATCTTTCTTCAGATATTATTTCCCTATGTACCATATATTATGTACCATGATTTATTTCAGGGCTTAAATTTACCATGCAAAGTAAACATTTCTTTTACTACTTGAAAATTTTAATGCGAAATGTGTTTCACACATTTTGGTTATTTCTCACTCTATAATGAAGCATTTTTAAGAGATAGAAAATTAGGGAAGAAAAAAAGATTTTTAACAGTAGTGGTGAGAGGGCATCATAATCTCTCCAAGGCTATGCTTAAAAGCCAACAATCCTTTTTAGGATTTTTTGGTGTCTACTTCTTAAGATTCAGACAAAAGACATAAAAGTGATTTTTAAGCTAAAGTCAGCTCTGAGGAAAAAGTGATAAAGAATATCTCATTTTATCTCACAGTCAAAGTTCATATTGACTCTGATGGTGGGACTAAGAAAACTCTGCTTTGCAATATCTTCATTTTATTCTCACAAAATTAGTCATTCAAAATATGAGACTTACAAGGAGCCCTTCAGAGACAAGAAAAGGTGAGAGAGCAGAGAGACAGATAATTTAAAGATTTTTTTTCGTCTATCACAAGAGGTGAACAATTGACTAATGTTTTTAGCAATATCTCTACTGTCCAAAACTCTATTTCTAATTCAAAAATTAAGAAATGTGGTTCCTCTGGAAACTGTTATAAATGCATACTTTGCTTTTTTCACTGATATTTATGTTATGGTCTTAGCGGTCATGCTTCTGAAACTACAATCATTTTAACTTTACAAAAGAGAGCTATCATTACTAACTCTCCACCTAAAGAACACTGCAAACCTCTCTGTGCCAGTTTAAAAATAATGAAAATATACAGTTAGTATGTATACCAAAATCTTAGACATTCAAAAGAGAACTTGAAGTCTAATAAAACAATATCCAATGGACATGATTAAGATACAAAAAACTCACAGAAAATAGACAAACCCATTGGTAAACTGACCAAAACACTTAACACCCGTTCTAATTTGTGCGTTAAATTTTACAATGCACTCTGAAAGTGCAGTGCATGCTAATGATGTTAAATTCAATAATATAATTGTAAATTGGTTAACTTCTAAACCTTTGTACACAGTAAGTTAAATTTTTTACCTAAATTTTAATGAACTAGTGTTTTAATTACCTATGTTTAACTATGACAAGATCTGTTATTAGAAGAAAGAAAAAAGGAACTCGGCGTTCAATGAACTAAGAGACAAAGGTTCTCCAAGCGCCGACAGCAGCAACCGTCTAGGGCGATTCATTCATTCAGCATTGGACCCCCTGTGATCATGAAAGCATTGCTTTTGAAATGCGCATTAGGGATTCTGAATAACTGGTGACCGCTGAGCGATTATCCGTTTCCCGGGAATCGCCCTAGACGATTGCCACTGTCGGCGCTTGGAGAACCTTTGCCTCTTAGAAGATCTGTTATGCTGTTAAACATTTAATGAACAATGAAATATTATTATTACTATTATTATTACTTCACCTGAAAGGGACTGGAGCTGTGAAAGAAAATGTATTAAGCAGGATAGCATCTTAAGCAAGCGCATCTTATACAAGTTTTACTGTATATTGTAAAGATGTTACACCATTATTTTCCGAGTATAAGCAATTTTTCTGTATCATTGAAAATACAGTATGACTAAGAGAGGGATGCTGCTAACCTAGAAGAGGGATAGACTCCTTCTATAGATGATGTCTGGCTGTCAGGAGGAGATGGGTTGCCTGCAACACCTGCTCCATCTTCATCTTCAGCTTGGATCTTCCGCCTAAGCTCACGTATCCTCTGCCTTCTTCTTTCATTTTCTTGAACCTTCTGCTCTACCTCAGGAACCTTGATAGTTAATTTGTACAACATCTTTAAGAGTCATTTTTTTTGGGAGGGAAATTTTTATAAGCCAATTTGCATGGGTAGTGTGAATATTATCACGAGATTGTTATGAATAATTTAAGTTTCCTGAAAATTGAACTAACAACAAAAACAGTTAAACAGAAATTACTGAAGCCTCTGTTAAATCTCTGTACACAATTTTTACAGCTATTCCAACTAAAAAAGGCAAATATCTTAACATACTACTAAACAATAGTACACTTAATTTTATTCACTAGCAGAAATTGGATTGAGAACAATATATGATAAACTGCTGGGTTTTGTACTATAAAATACTTAATATTTTCTATCTCTCAGCAAAAATATTGCAATTTTAGTATTTAATAGAATTAGGAATGTTAAAAGGTAATCTTTTAGCTTAAAAAATACAAAAATTATAGCAAATATCAATGCCCAATTGTCAAAATAATAATGCTATTAATTAACAACCAAATATACACAAGTAATATCCATTCTCAATTACAAGTCCACCTCCTAATTTGTAGCCAAAGAAAAATTTTATGTAGTAAATTCAGAATTTTTCATGTAAATCCAATAAGAGTCAACACTTTATTGTTGCATCTCTTAACCTATGTGCAGCCAAGTGTAGTATATCATTACAACTAAAACTTGATCTACACTTTCTAGCAGTCAAAGCATTGAAATATTTTTCGGTTAACAAAACCTGAGAATGCAGAAAGAACTAAAGAAAAGTTTTGGTTACACAGACCTGAAACACATCACCCCATACTTGTTATTACTGAACATTTTTCCTTCACTAAAGCACAACTTGTCTCATCTTAGTTAACATATTTTTCTTAGCTTTAATTGTTTCTCTCAATCTTTTCATTCTACTTATAATAATTAAAATTTGACCTAGATTAAACACAGATTTTGTCCCTGAAAAAGTATTATCCACATGAAATCAATCTCTTAGACTCATCATTAAAAATGGATTGAAAAAAATCAAATAATATTTATTGACAAAAGAAAAGAAAATGGAGCACAGTTGTTAATGTTTCATAGGTTTGAAAAAACCCCTATATATTGATATTATGTTAGCACTGACCAGGTATCAGAAGGAGGGGGAAGTCCAGGATAACTGACTTTCTAGAATCTATCATCCTTATCATCAGAATTCATTCTGCTTTGAACCCCTTAGGTAAAACCACCACTTATTAAGATGTGTGGAAGGTGTAAAACTGGTGTTTTGTGTGTGAAGGATGGCATAAGAGAGGCCCATACTGTGTGAAGATCTTAATAACTTCAGTATGGAAAATGACTCCAGAGGTGTAAGATAAAGAATGAAGATTAACTTCTAAACACAGAAACTTGGTTTCAAGAGAGAAACATGAAGTAAGCAGTATAGAACAAGAAGAAACCTTCTAATAGTTCCAGCTTGAACTAAGGAATAGATTCTTAGCACTTGAAGAAGTCTTGGAACTGTCACAAGTCTTGTTGCTTGGGTGTTATATACAGCCTTTTCAGACAATACAAAAAATTATGGGATACTGTATGCTTGGGTCTCTAGACAATGGAAAGAAGTTAGGGATATTGTATGCTTAGGAGAAAGAAAAGCTTTCTTTGGGGGAAATTTGATAAAAAGGCAATGCTTTAGTTAGGATGAGAAAAATGCTTTAGTGAGGGTGACAAACAGCACAGATAATATAAAATAGCTGATATGGATATGGGAAGACCACCTCGTAAGGAGAGATGATATGCAAGGGACAATAAACTTTGTATTCATAGGTGTAATGGTTATAAGCAACTTACTTATGATTGTAACTACAAGTATTATCATCCTAAAATTTAGTTTAATATTGGAGTGTTATACAAATTAGTAAGTAAGGTCTTCAAACCATAATTTAAGAGTAATAAGTGTATGATTAGTAAACAACGACTAGAAAGTTATAATTGTGATTAAGAGAAACTTTCCATCTGAAATATTTCATAAAGAAGAACGTCCGGCGGTAAAATAGTAGAGAAACGACACGAAAAATAGCTTCCTTCTTCATGAAACAAAACTGGGTGGATACAGATGCTGACACTTTCATTCACTTTATTCCCCTAAAAATAAACCGATTTAGGAGCCTGAACATATAGCTTTCATAAATTAAATTACAAATATAACTTATAATCATGAATTTAGATGCTAATGTGATGAGAATATAGATTTGATATTAAATATAAGGTACTATAGTTTATGATAACCCACAGAATACCCCGCCCTCACCCAACCCATTGTTGATTAGTCGATGTTAAATCTAAGCAGCCCATCATCGCGGTAACAACAAAATGTGGCATATATAATGCAGATATTGCTGTATAGCCTGAAGAATTATGTAAACTTAACTATGAACAGAAATTAGCAAGTTAAATCTCACGTTATCAGAGACTGGTGCAGCGGGAACTAAAAAATGCTCCGATGAAGATAATTGTTGCCCCAGATTTTCATTAGGATCTTTGGGATCTTCTAAGGTGCTTTTGGACGACGTACTCAAAATTTCTGGCGCACCAACATCAGAAACGGCAATTTCTTCCTTCTCCTTGCTTTTCCTGAAATTTAATTAGAGCACAGACAAATATAAGAAAATGCTGACAAACTGGTAGTAAAATATATTATTTAAGGTCGATGGACAGTAGAAAGCAAATGTCATTCTTATATAAAGAAAAATACTATTTGACAATTTGAATTCGGTCAACTTTGTTTTGCTTTTCCTTAAACTTCAACAGCTTATCCTTACTTATTTCCACGGTTAGGAGTTACATCTTCTGCGTCATAAAATTCTTCAGAATCACTGCTGCTTGACATTCCGCCTATGATTTTAACATTTCATTTTCAAGTTGACACGTACGGCCCTGAGTGAATATGTCTCCCAGTTCGTAAGCGACATTTTTACATTTCGACTTATTGACCAATCAGAGGAGACAAGTCCCGGTATATATCCTATATATTCCCCTATTGGTTGTGAAGGATAAAACCTCGAACCCAAGACTCACTTACGACAAAAGCAAGATGGAGGAACTCGCTGTGGAAGTATTCGGCGAGAACGGGGCGTATTATAAGGTTGGTTGACGCAAAAGTACGCCGAATTCACTGGATTAATTAAAATAAAATAATCCTTTTATGCTTTTCCAATCATATGCCTAATTATTTTTGCATCACTCTATTCTTTTACCGAGTATTTGCCCAAGAATTGACAGGTTGAAACGCGGCTTGGACGCCATGTCTCGTTTGACAGGGCGTGTTTTTTCCATGTGCCTTTAAAATGAACAGATATAAAACTATCAACTTACTTTCTAATTGCCTTTTTGAATGATGTAAATTTATAAACGGAAAACGATTACTGTTGACTTAAACTGTATGTAATCTGCAAGGGATGGATGCTCTCTGTAAGAAAACTGTTCAGTAGTCTGACTTGTTCAAAACATTAGCTAAAATGAATCTGTATTTTTAAGTTAATGATGTGAATTAACATTTCATGTGCGTGTTACTAGGAAAAATGTTTCTTATCGCTGTAAAATTGTTGGTATGGATGTGCAACTTCAGTCGCTTCAATCTCACGTTAGGCAGTGAACTACGAATAACAATTATTGAAATACTTTTTCTATCAAAGTGTTGAATTTATATGATAATCTTTACTCTTATTTCAGGCGTTCATTACCGACGTTTTCGAGGAAGAAATTCTTGCGTCATTTGAGAACGAGTGAGTATTTTATTGCATGTTAACTTATATCACCCTAATTGTAAGTAATTTAACTTCGGTACAATATTTGCAAAGCAATAACAATGTGCTTGCTAACTTTCGGTTTTATTTGAAGTTCTGAAAGTATCGTAGTTATTAGTAACATTTCCTCTATTGATTGCCAGTTAACCCTTTTATTAATTTTTTATCGCATTTTATTTTTTATGCAATTTATTCGTTGCTCTAAATTTCATTACTATATGGCCATCAGAAATTATGTCACACATGCTAATCCCTTTCCGTTTCTTTCATTACTGCGGGTAATGCTTTTGCTGGTGCTGCATGGTTACTTTCAAATTTTATTATTTTATACGAATTTTAAACAGCCTTGCATGAGGTTTTGTGATATTTGTTAATGTACATCCGCTATGGTTTTATGTTTAACCTAAAATTTAATTTCATTAGCAACTTCGACCCATTTCTCAGAAAAATTAAATATATATCTCTATGTACCACTCAAACCATTGTGAAATTTTATCTTCCAATGACTGGTCTGATTTGCGATCTCAGCTGTATATTTTTATGTATTTTTTATTTCTAATATTCTTCTTGCTGAACATCTTCCTGTTAAGTAGTTTGTGATAGTGTAATAGTAGTAGCTTACTGGGCTTATTTAGAATATTTTATTTATTACACATAAGTATCAATCTCGAGTTTCAGGGGATGCTAGCCAAAGAAAGTGGTTTTTTCTTTGGAAATTCAAATTTCTCTGTGCTTGTACAGTTGTGTGATTGTTTTTTCAAGAATTTTTCCCATGTGCTTTTTTTGAGGTATTCTATTAATTTTTACTGCTCGTAGTATAGTAATTTTGAATGGTTTATCCATGACTTTTTCCTCTGTAGAATAAGTAGAACACGCTCTAATTTTTGATAATTCGATTTTAAGAGTTTTTGTGGATTGAGTTTCTGGCCTTCTTGGCAATGATTTTATTTCTCAGTGTCGTTTCTTACAGGATTTCAATTTTACTATGTTGGTATATTTCTGTGATTATACAGGTAACCTCATAATTTGCTTTGAATGTTATTTAAGAAGATTAGCTAGCTCAATAAAAAGGTTATGCAGTTATTTCTTTTAACCATGCTTTTGTATCTTAAACCCTTGTATTAATTCAATCACAGAAGAAAATTGATTGTTTCTATTCACCTTTTTTTTGGTGTTCTAGAATCATCTAAGGTATGTAATTGAAGACTGGTTGAAAACCATCTATATATATGGAGCTCTTGTGCTGCAGTATTTTGTTTTTGTACATTTCAATCTTTGAGTTACATATTTTTATAGTGAAAAATTATCCTGAGAATTGGTTGATATAGAAATTTTGATGGGAATTAAACTTTTAGAAGGCATTTTCTATTCTTTGTTCCAAGTTATAACTAGGTGTATCATGGAGGATTTATCATGATTTGCTCTGGTATAATTTGCAGTATTCTCTAGCTGTTCTATTTTTTGTAAGATTAAAGGCTGTCTTCCATTTATATAATAGTTTCAGAATGTCTTTGTAAAACTACAATTAAATGTTGAACTTGGCAAGGAAATGTTTGCTGTCTGTTTCAGCGAGAATTAGGTTCAATTGGACATTATTCTAAGTACATATGTTTTGATGGTTTTATAGTTAGTTAATAAAACCTCAAGTATCAATTGTCTTCAATATACAAAGTTTCAGCAGAATTCTTCCTCTGGATAGTTGCTGTTAAATTAAATGATTGTCCTTCACTTATTATTATGTCTTCACATAGTTGGAGAATGATTCTTGCATTGTGTTTTCAGTTTTATTAATTTAGTTTGATCTCATTCTTAAGTTGATATTCTTTAAGTGATGTAATTGAGTGGATGGATGAAATTTTTTCATCTTGCAAATCTGTATGTACTTCAGTTATGTAATGAAGGTAGTGTTACAGGAAAAAATACTTCAATATAGAGTAGTAATCAGCGGGTATTGGTTTGATGAAAAATTGGACTCGCCATAGATAGAGTTGCTATTATTTGTCAATAAATCACTGTACAGCTAACAGTGGTTTTGTAAGTGTATTGTCAGTTGTTTGTTATGCCTTTCTGTCCACAGTATTCAGCCCTGAGGCTGGTTTGAACGTTTAACCATCCGCCATTAAGGAGAGGGATTTATGTTTATTAGACAAGATGAGGAGTGAGTTAGTTTACCTTAGCTTTCCTAAACTTAACTGCAATCCTCAGTAGAACATTTACATGTGCAGCATAATGACTACATGAAAAACACTTCATTCAAAAAGGAGACCTAATCACTATTCAACAACATTCATACCTCAGCAGCATTTGTTTTATCACTGCCATGAGGACAAGGATGAGGCAAGAAGTAAGGGAGAAATGACTCTATGCTGTACCAAAAGACAAATGATTCATTTCCTGGAAAGGGTATGAGATTTCTTTGCATGATAAGATATAAATCTAGCAAAATTCCATTCCTGAAACAGTATGTCTGAATGTTCTGAAAGATGATTCGATTAGAGCTGCCAGCCAGTAGATTTGGGTTTGAGTCTCCTTAACTCAGAAGTTTTTCATCCTAATTTTAAATTGGGATTTAATTAAAATTTAAGTAATTTCATGAAAATGATAAAAACTTCATTACTCTTTTCAAGTAAAGTGAACTACTGTTTTGCTGTGATTAAATCAAATGCTATCCCTGCATTTCCCTTGGGTATTCAAGTAAAGTGAGAGTATGATTTTTCATTGCCTACAGTACTTCCACTCTTGGAATCCATGCTCTCCACCAGGTTTGCATTTGCATCTTGCTGTAATAACGCTATTTTAATTCCTTCAACTATCGTTGGAATCTGTACCATATTGTTTGTTATGACACCTGGCTTTTAATCTATCTATAGTGCCAAATATATAAATAATTAAACAGAGATGCCTGCCCCTTGCACTGTTGTGCGTTATCCGACTCAACACTTTAACCTGTAGACAGTTGTCAGAATACTGTAAAATTCCTAACACATGTCAATAAAGTGAATACAAAAGAAATTTGCAAAGAATTACCCCATGCTCTTATTAATTCAGTGTGTTTTTTACTGTAACCCTTTACTTGTGCTATCAGTATTCCTTTATCCATAAACATGGCAATCTTACCTCCATTTCTACAATATTTGGTTTTTTATTTCATAGCTTACTGAGTTGCCCTTATCACCTATTATTTTGAACTTTATTCTGCTTTGATTATGCATCATAATATCTTTGAGTCAAAAATATTGTAGCCTTATTAGACTTAAATGTACAAGTTAAAAAATATCAAGATCTCTCTAATCCCTGATTGCTTGAGAACATACATTTAGAAAAGTGTATAACTCACAATTAAAATCAGTCCCCTAGAATCTAGCTATAACCAGCCCCATTTTAGCAGTTCTAAAATTATAGAAGGCTCTTTGCTAAACATACAAGGTGTGTTAATAAAGGAATATTTCTGGTTAACTTGCATTCTTACACAAATAATATGTTACTGTTTAAAACTGAAATTAACTTAAAAGATTAATAATTTTGCACTATTTTAGGACTTTTTTAAAAACAACTTCTGATACAGTTACAGAGTATTGTATCATTTACAAAATACTGCTGTAAATACTGATTGTTTTTGATTTATGGAAGTGGAACATTCCTAGATTCATTGTTACTTGAAATAAACATAGTAAGTAAGTAGAATGCAAGCTAATTACGGTAACGACTTCGGGTAGCAGGAGCAATGTTTATTTTATATCTAACTTGCCAATTACTGGAAAAGGAGATGTTCTCCAGAAATTAGTCGTAATAATTGTCTAACATTGCATGGTTTCATGTTATTTAAAAATTTTCCATGTTTATCACAAATATGTATATAATTTTCACTCATAATACTTAGTCATTTTCCATCCAGCTCAAGTTTTTGTATCATTAAATGGAAGACATTAATAAAAAATTATGAAAAGGAATATGTCACTGCTTGTGATACCTAATTTTAGTGGAACTGAATAATTTAGTGATAATGTACAACCAGCATTTTGAAACTGCAATTGTGCAGAAATATTTAAACTAAAGGTCGGTGGTGATAACTCTACCAAAAATTGTCATGCATTGAATGGCTACATAAAAGGTGAAATGGATCATGATAAGTATTATATAGGGGGACTATCAATCAAGAAGCAAGCTCACATAAGCAGTTATAATAGGATTCCATGTATTGGAAAATAGTAGAGAGCAACCTATATGAGATGGTAAACAGTTCCACAAAAGCTTCACTTAAGCAGGATGGCTTTTTTCTCCATACTTCACAAGTGCAGGAGGATCAAAGAGTGTGCTAATGCTTTTTTTCTGCAAGAATGTTATCTTTATTCAAGGATAACCAGGAAGTATCTCATTGCATGGACAATTGCCCCCAAATTATGCTCCCCCCTATTAATGGAATTGATGTAATATATCCTCTTCTCATAAATATGTACATGATCTCCTTCTCTAGTGCAATCCATCATAGAACCTTAGATGTAATTGGTATAAGAAGCAGCAGATTTCTATTAGCGTTTTCTTCAGGTTGTGGCATTGTATTTTATGAAATGTATGAATTGTAAATAAATTGTAGGAAGATTTCAATATGACATTAGATGGCTCAAGTTTTAGTTGAAGCTGTATGTCTTTAGGTTCCTTTTAATTTCTGATTTCATCTCAAACTGAAGATGTAATTTTACGCATTGTATTTAAAACTTGTGTGAATGAAAATCTCATTAAAATTTGGATTTGTTTATGGGAATATCTTTTGGAATAGTTCATTTTTGTGGTTTCAATTACTAAATCAATATTTGGTTCTATCATTGAAAATAGGTGGCAGCAAGAATCAAGGTTTCCATTCTCCCAGGTTCGCTTACCCCCTCCCGAGAGTAATGTAAAGGCAGATTATCAGGTGGATCAGGAAATAGAGGTTTTTTCAAGAGCTAGTGAGCAAGAAGAATGTGGCTGGTGGAAAGCTGTTATCAAGGTGAGTTTTCTCAATAGTGCAACTGTTGCTCACTAAATTTCCTGCATTTTATTCCTCATGTTCAAGTCTTTAATATTCCACTTTATGTAATAGGATAAAAATTAATTATTTAAGGATGATGAATGGTGGTGCAGGTCATGGTTATACCCCTTTTGACTGAGCTTTCAAACAAAAGTAGATTTTGCAATTTTTGTTTCAGTTTCTTTTATGTTTAATCTTTTATCTTTGCATGATGTATTGAATGAAACTGATATCTGACTCTATTAAAATTTTCTGTGGTCTTTAAATTTAGTTATTCCTAGGATTTTGTCATCAATATTAGTATAGATAACTAAAAATATTTCCTCCATTAAAAAGAAACACTTCATACTTATTGGATATTTTGTTCATCCTCAGCCCTCAGAACTTAAGAATTCCCTTACTATTGCTTTTAGCAAGATAAAGTACTTGCACCTTTTATTATTTTGTTTGGATCATAAAATATCATTGATTGAATTGAAATTATATACGAACAATTTTCAGGTTTTAAATAAAATTGTTTACTTTTTGCCTCATACTGAAATTTTTGCATGATAGTTTTCTCCATTTTTTATAAATATTTAGCATTCTATTTTGATTAGCCTTTTATCCTAATTTTAGTTCCCTTCTGGCCAATAATACTATGAATCTGCTATAAAAGTATAATCCAGATCTCTGCAGTCACATGTCTTTTTTACTCTTCTAAAGGTCAACCTTTAAATTTTTGCAAAATTTCTAATTCTCACTTTATTGATTTTCCACACTTAACAACTTATGGTTGCTATCAATATATATAAACTACATTTATTTATCATATGTATTTATGAATTATTATGTCTTTGATATAAAGACCCTCGTGTTTTATAAAAGAGATCTTGCAGATGTTTTCCTCATTCCTGAAATATCATCTTTAATTTAACTGACTTTAAATGCCACAAGTAGTTCAATCAACTTTTCATCATTTCTCAATCAATGTTGTCTAAAAGTCTGACTTAAGTTTCTACTATAAATGTAATTATGAAACGACAAAAGTGTTTGTTGAGCTGTAAAGTTTATGAGGAAGAATCAGAGAATGTTTAGTTTATTTTCCATCTGGTGTAAGTACAGAATTTCAATGTGTATCAGCTTAGAGTCCATGTGAAACTTATTGTCCCTATGCATAAGTAAATGTTTTGTCTGGATTTGTATATCTTCTACATAAATGTGGGTAAAAGAAGTTTCCATTGAGAACCTTCACATGCTGAAAATGTGAGTGCCAAGAATGTTGATGATGCTATACTGGTTGATTAAAAAATCATCAAACGTCAAGCCTTTTTTAATTTGACTCATAAAGAAAGCTTTGTGCTTCTTTATGCAATGATGTGTGATTGTGCATTTTTTTCTCTGCTTATGTAGCCAAGAAAATTTAAACAATGAGAAAGTACATCATCTCGTACTCATCTTCCTAAGTTTGTAAAGGCATTTTGGCATTCTTGTGGTAGTGATTAAGTGGAAAAGTATATATACGAATCCACAAATGCATTGTAACTTCTTATTTAAGAAATGTGCTGGCAGGAGCATGCAAACTTTTTTCTACATTCGGGCTGGGCTGAATTCAGACTTAGTCAATAACAAGCTGGGTCTAGGCCAGAAAATTCACCTCGTGTCAACCTCTATTTGGGATCCTCAGCACCCCTTGGATGAAGAAATTTAGATTATTTTGTGTGCAGATGGACCAAGAAACATGTTTGTAAAGATATAACCAGCTTGCACTACTCAAGTCAACTCCCAAATATGTCTGAATCTCATTCCCACAGTGTTATTGTCGTTTGTTTCAATATTTTTAATACCACAATGTTATACTTTGACCCTCCAAAGAAAGCTTTAAATCTTTAAACAAAATCAAGCTGGGACCTAGTTAAAAATTAATTTCCTTCTCTACAAGCATCAGTGAAACTTTGGATAACTTATTTTGAGCTATCATTTCTTCTATGTGATATTTTATATTGTAAGTTTTTCTTTTTATATTAAAGGTGGAGGAATATTGATATTAATATTTTGTTCTTGTATTTTTTATAATTTTAATGTGTAGAAAGTAAATGTATAGATGTAGGTCTTTTAGAAATAAACTAACCATTTTTCAAAAGCTACCTTATAAAAAGCCATGAATGAATATATGATATACTTTATACAATAGTCTGAAATCTGCAATGAAGCAAAAGCCTGTACAGGTTTTCGGAACTTGGGCCATGATGGTACAAGTGTGAGCCAGATTACTATCCTTAAGGTAAACATTCCAATGGAGTGTGTTGGTTTTTCCTTAAATATTTGTGCAATCAATAAAGCACATTTAAAAAATTCTTAATAAGATGAGGCATCTTACTAATAATATTGCTAAAATATTGTAGTAGAATTTCATCTGTAATTTGCAAATGAAAGGTCTTATCCAGTGTATATATAATTATACCCTGAGGAACCTCTCATGGGACACCAACTTGAATGTTAAGGTCTTCATTTTTATATTCAATCTTTTATTTTGATAAAATATCTACTTAACTAAGGAGTTACTTTCTACTTTTTCTAATTATTTTGACTGAAACCAAGCAAAATGGCTTGTGGATAAAATGATAGGTGAGGGATAACATCTCACCTTAAGCAGTAAAGTGAGTCAAGATGACCCTGGTCTTATTTATTGTTTTGAGCTATGCCTACTCTTGTATATGCCTTAAGGAACCCCTGGGTCAGCTACCGATATACACTGAACCTCATCCTTTGAAATTCATTAAATCCTCCCACTTTAAGATTTTCTCAATACAATCCTCCTCTTCGTCAAAATTGTTGTTCAATGAAATTTGATGTTCAATATGGTGTTCAATGAAAAGCAGTCATGTGTATAGATAACTTCCTTATTTCACCAATTAAGCATATAGCATTAAGAATTGATTTGAGTACACTCCATGATTTATTCCTTTTCATCCTAATATTTTTCTGCCTTGATCACTAAGAGTGTCAAAGATAAACAATGATACAGAAATTTAAGTAAAAACTTAAACACAGTAATTACAATTTAAATCTAATGGTGAGTTAAGTGCAGTATGAAGCAGTTTTTCTCGCATATTGTTCTTAGAGGCTGAAAACAGACTAGACTTTCAAAACACTGAATAAACATGATAAAAGAATGAAGTAGAGAAACATCCAGATTGTGACCCACTTTTACTGATCACGTCTTGGTTCTCTTTCCTTAATATTCCTTAAAAATATTTTATTTAAAGTTTGCCTTATGTATTCACTAAGTTATAATTACTTTATATATGGAGTATCAAAGATTCACTGTCTCTTTGGCAAATAATATCTGTTGGGTCTTAATCTGAGTAAGTCCCTTACTTGAAGCTATCCTTGAATTCTGCTGCCATTTTATGTATTTTTTTTCCATTTATACTTTTCATGTGCTGTATTTGCCATCACTGTTTGATCATAATATTATTTGTTGTGCATAGTTTGCATAGTAATGGCTTGCAAAGTGATTGGGTTTGATGGTGTTTTTCATTCAGCTAATGAGTCATGATTTGTGTGAATGAAAAGGAAGTCTTGCCACTCTGTATTTGATGAACTTACATTTGGGTCATAATAATGTGCTATTGCATTGCAATTTTGATCTATTGGAATATTTACCATAGAAAACGGCACAGATTGATGGCGCGCATTACTTTTTATTTGTTTGGAAATTTTCTTTCAGATGATAAAGGGAGAATTTACTGTGGTGCAATACCTGGGCTGGGATAACACGTACACTGAAATAGTTCCAGAGGAACGGCTACGTCCTAAGAGCAATATGCCTCCCATTGACAAGAACACATTTCATAAAGTGGAAGTGGAGGTTCCTGAGGAACTACGAGAGTAGTAAGTTTGATATAACATTTATTCCTTCCCTTTCTATGGCTATCCATGACTCTCTCCTCCTCACTTTTCTCCAACTTGCCATCATAGCTTCTCAATTGAAGTTGAGCATTTTTATTTAGTTTATAATATTTTGTTTATCAGTTTTTTAAGCATTACTGTTCCCAGTAGAGATGAACAAATCCAATTCAATGTACTTCAAGATCAATTCTTTTAACCCGATTCCAAGTTATTTTGAATCGATCTTTTAGAACCGATATTTCGCTCTGATTTGATGCATCCAACCAATCTATAAGTTTCAATACATATGTATGTGTAAGAGTTCTGCGTGGGCTGGGCGTAGGGGGATTAGGGCTAGATGCTGCTATTCAATACTTATACAAATGCAGTCTTCATTCTTCAAAGTTTACTAAGATAGGAGAAGGCTCCTTTAATTTTTGCATCTTAATGCTTAGATACCTGACATATTTACAGACACAAATGCTAAAAATCCAGTGTCATGTGACCATCTAGCTTATCAACTTAATTGTAAACTAATAATAGTAGCCGATAAGATAGAGCACAACCAATCTCATCCATTCTGATCGATCTTTTGAATCCAATCTCATGCATGCAATGTGTGCAAGTCCTTTTAAGATTCTAATTTCTTCATTTTTAGAATAAATAGTATTGCGAATGTCTCTGTAATCTGGGAAGAAAGAGTGTAATTTTAGCAAGAACCTAGATAGACATGGACAGAATTAGCCAGAGACTCCAGCCAGCCCTGCTAGTTTGTGCCCTAAGCTATAACTGAAACCAGCCCTGCTCCAGTGTTTAGCAATAGGGAGTATTTGAAAAGGAATCAGTGGTACTGATAGAATAAGCGAGTCTGAGCCCAGTGGAAAGAGACTACGTCAAAATGTAGGTCATCTGTGCACATTTTGTATTTTATGTTTTCTTTAGACTAAATCTGTAAAATCATCATCATGGAGGTTGGTTGGATTCTTACCATGCAATATGGCGAGTGAAGTATTATGATTTAGAAACTACAACTTCACACAACCTAATTCTTATACCCTAGCATCAATGAATTTCATTTTCAAAGTACTTATTATCTCTTTGATCACAGTTCCAAGAGTTTATGAATGACCCATCCATCCTTTTTTGTTATACCTTTTTTATTATAATTATTTTTGCATTTTTCCTTATTTTACTGACATAGAGAATGAGAATAGATGCAACATCTGATCTTCTTACAGGATATAATCCTGAAGATGAATAAACATTAACAGAGCTTCCCTTATAGTAAATGCCTAGCCATCCTAAAGAGAGAGATGGGTGTTCAGATGTAAAATCTTTGGTTTTCAACACTAATTTGTAAATAGATAATAAAAGACTTAAATGAAGATTTGCTGAGTCTACGTGGTAAAATACTACAGCAGTTGCAATGGGATAGTCAAGCATGAAGGCTGTTCTACAGAAAGTATTCAAAATGCTGTAATTTTTGGAATGTGAAAATTTAGCCTAAATATGATAATTGGACCTCATTCTTTCAAGTAATCAAAAGTTGAGGAAAGTTTGTATTCCATGCGGAATGGGAAACTGGAAAATGAATAAGGTGTCTTCCATAGATAGATCCTTATTATCTAGATACTCAAATCTATTCTTCGAAGGAGTTGACATGTAGCGCTATAACAATGTTTCTGCACCTAAATTTAAGTTACTTAAAAAACTAGCTGGTTTCATATTTTAAGAGTACTGTAATGAATTATATCTATTTTTAATCTTTCTTATAGTGCCAAAATTGAAAATGCACACAAAGACTTCCAAAGGTCTATTGGAGCAGCTTCTTGTCGGTATGTTGCTGAACGTGGGGTTATATTGGCTATCTCTCGCTCGGAATTATTGCGCAAGAGATCTGCAATGCTTCAGGAGATGCACTTCCGCAATATGACGCAAAAGGCACTGTTACTGAAGCGAACAGAGGAGGCAGCACGACAGCTTGAGTGCACCAAGCTTCAGACATCCACGGGGTAAGTCCTCTACATCTTTGATTCACACATTATTCTGCAACTTCTGCCTGTGATTGTTGGCCTCCTAACCAAACTCAAATGTCTGCAGTATTTCATGGGAAAATGCTTCAAATATGTTTTTTCTCC
Organism: Pachydiplax longipennis; assembly: GCA_036926295.1. Classification (NCBI taxonomy): domain Eukaryota; kingdom Metazoa; phylum Arthropoda; class Insecta; order Odonata; family Libellulidae; genus Pachydiplax; species Pachydiplax longipennis. The sequence continues at coordinate 34,690,531 of JAVFKF010000009.1, read as the reverse complement.
CTTTAAAACTCCAAAATAGTCCTTAGCTTTTCATGTTTGTGAGGTAAATATGTATTTTTATGGAAACAACTTACTTCCATCCTTGTTTTACTATTGAATATGAAAACTGTAATGGTAACGAATGGAAAAATGTGAGATGGAACTTCCCAAGAGATGTTGATCCACCCTTATTCATGGGCCTTTAGGGGAGTGGTGTGGTTGTCATTTGATTCATGTTGGATGCATGATAGTGTACGTAGGACAATAGCTGTCAGTCCACACCAAGAGAGGCCCAAACACTGTCATTGTCATCTCCTGGGATGTACTCTTCTGCCCATTATCCCAACACACGCATGCATTATCATTTGCACTGAGCATAACCGTGGGACACAAGAGGTGTCCACTATTATGGTTAGATCATAAGATTTATTGCACCTTCACCACATGGTGGAGTAACAAATCAGTGGGCCATGGCAGGTCAGCCGTGGGTGGTGACCCACTGTGTTCTTTTTTTTTCCCCCACATCATCGCTTCCCTCCCATTCCCGCTCCCTTTTTACCTTGGGGCTTCCCCCAAACAACCTCACCCCTCACTCACATTACATTGATGCATTTGTTTGCCGTCACGATCCTAATTAAGAGGTCCCAACTCTGGAGGAGGAAGCCGAAGTGGCCATCACCGCCTATCGGCCTCCTGCAACGAACAGCGGCAAGCCTGCTCTGAGTAGTAAAACCTTTGCCATAAATGTGTTTTTATTGGTGTTTTGGGTTGGGTCATTTCTTATTGGACAACCCTTTGGGTCTGGGTGGTCACATGACTTCAGCTTTCTTTGCCTGTTTTAAGTAGAGGAAGAAGTTCTACTAGCTTTGGTTACGTATTAATGGCATTAAAGTTCAAGCTATTATATTGATTCTAATAGTGTTTTCTTTTTCTGATGGTAAAAGAGTGTGAAATCGATTAACTTTACGCTTTGACAAAGTTTTGCCTGCTTGACCCTCCTAATTACAGTTGTTTTTATACGTATATAAAGCCACAGCATTTATATTCAAGTTTGTGTAAGGAATATTAGCTAATTACATTAGGAAAGTTTCTGTATTATACACTCATGATAGGCAACATGTTCCTTTTATGTTGTTAAGTTAATTAAGTATAGACATGACTGTGCACTTTTCATGAAAATCTCTATAATGACTTCAACTTGATAGCACTCATGCATCAATAATAGTGTTATATAATTGCAATATCAGCTGTTTTCCTCCTACAAGGGAAAATTGAATGAGGAAAGATTGTAATGTAGCAGTTGCAGAATTGATTCCTTAAATGTGGTTCACAGTCACTGGGGATGTTATGTGAAAATATGACGTATGAGAGAAGACGTAACTTGTACTTTTCCATGGCATAATTTAAAAAGATTCCCTACCAGGTTTCAGCCATAAATAGGGAATGAAAGAGAGGAAAGGGTGAGATTGGAGCATGGAACATTAGGTAGAGGAATGCTGTTAGCAGGATGTAGGGTGCAGTTAATCAGTGGGAAAAGTTGCGTTTCACAGATATAGTATGAGAAAGAATCTCAAATTGTTCCAAGAAACCTTTGCCCTCTGTCTAAAGCAAAATTTCAGTTACTAAATTAACTATTGAATGCTGATGAGTGCTCAGCAAAATGAGAATGAGAAGACTTATTCAAAAAACTTGAAAATTGAAAAAATTCAATTATTTTTTATGTTCTATGAATATAATGGTGAAAATTTTTACAAGTTTGCACCACATATGCACTGTCATGGTCTTTGCACTTGAGATTGCAAATTCAGGATTACTTCATAGGGTTATATTTGTCATTAACATTTAAAAATATTTTTGTTAATTCAACTACAATTTGAAGGAGGCTCTTAGTTTTTATTTGAGTAGGAGGTTACCAATTTTATCATAAAGGCTACTTATGAAGTTAATCTCACCCATTTTGGTTAAACATTTTCCCACCTTCAAACTTGGGAGTTTGATTTAATATTATTTGGATCATTCTTTAGATTATTTTTTTATTTTAGAAGTTCATAATGTAAGAGCCTTTAGAGGGCAAATGCCTAGCCAAGTAGCATCAACAGAGATGATATGGTCAGGATGTTAACTCCTATTTCAAAAGTTGATGGGTGTACTGCTGTAAGATAGTTTCCTAGGAAACAGAGCATTTAAGACAGTGGAAGTGTAATTAAACTCAAGATTTTGGCTAAAGCTACCAATTCTTGATTACACAAATTTTTCATTGTGCCTTCATATTACTTAACATCCAGTTTGAGGTATAAAAATAGCTGAAATTAAAAGTCATGAGGGTCAAGTACATGAAATATCACTATAAACCCATTCCAGTAATCGTTTGTAGTTTATCTCACTTATTTTCATTAGTGAGTTTAACTGAAATGAAATTAGAAGTTGAAAATGGAAGAATAACTTACCTTGATGGAATTAACTATTATCATTGGAAATTCTCAGTTAGTCAAGGAATGAGTTGCCAAATGTATAATTTCTTCCTCAACTGGAAGCAGGCAAACTTGGTGTCCCCTGCACTGGGAATGGCCTCATTGTGAACAAATTGCATTGCTATCTTGTGGCTCTTCAGTTTATTTTCCTAATGCTGTGAAGTAAATGTAAGTACCCAAATCATTGAATTGTCCAATGGCGGATTGCATCTTGAAAACATTTAATTTAAACAAACACCTGAACTAAACTCCCAAAAACATATGAAGTTTAATTCTACTTTTACACCTTTGTTATCACTGTTATGAGCCAATTGATGAATTGGAAGATATAATAGAGCAGTCAGCTGTCAACTTAATGTTGATATGAAGTTAGGAAGTTGGTCTCTGCAATTCATACTCTTCTTACTGACTCATCTCTACATCTTCATATCTTTCTAATTGGTAAAAGGTACTCATGTGAATCTTACATATTTACAGTTTACATCTGTTAGCTTATCAGTTGGTAATTATTCTTATACATTTCTAAGGCAGAATCTGTTCAATTAGAAACCCTTTATGAGTTGGAAATTTTTAATAATATACTGTGTTTTGCTCACTTTCACATAAGAGATTCTAAACTCTGTTAAAGCATGTACAAGAAGCTCTTTTTATAAGCTTTTGACAATGAGCATAATTAAACGCATCAAAAATCTTAAGGAAAATAAATTTCTTGCAAATGTTTGTTTTCTTGATTATCTGGTGCCATCTTTCAAATTGTATGGTGCCTCCTCATTATAAATTGATGCTAGAAAAATAATCTTTCATGCAGGACTGGGCCACTTTTTTGGTAAAAAATTCTAGTTATTTGCACTAATATTGAAATATTCCGATTAGTATCTTTATATTATGTGAGTGCTATTAAATTGTAATGAAATATTAATGTGGAAATTTACCCCTTTAGGATATTTAAGGAAGTTATATATTCTTTTGGTAGCAAAAGAAGGCCCAATAGAAATGCCTGTTCAAGTCTGACATTTGACAACACCTGGCATGTTTATTGTTGTATTTTTTCAATTCATTTGTTGTTGTATTTTTTTTCAATTCACTTCATTTTCAATTGTTATATATTTTTCAATTCGTGTATTATATTTTTCTGTTTTGTAAATTTTAATTCTTTTGAAATTCTCATATCAGTTTCATCTTTTGCGTATCATTTTATATTCATGCTTTCTTGTAATTCAAGACTCAAGTAAATGTAGCTTTCCCTTTTAATTTTGTTTGCTATTAAAAAGAATTGTCCTTAGATTCTGCTTACCAATGCTAGAATACCTTCATAAGCTGGAATAATGTTTCCTTGTGATTCTGCTATAGACAATTTATTCTTTATCAGGTCCTTAGCAAGACCTGTATGTAGAATTCTATACTTATGGCTTCAGAAATTTGTAATATTTTAGACATCTCAATATCATGAGCTTTTCCTAATCATAGCTGCAATTTTTGTTGCTTATATTTAGTAGCTTCTTTTGTACATGAAATTTTTAGAGGTGGTCATGAATGTTGAAAAGGAAATAGCTCTTTATTATTACAAGTATCAAGTCTATTATTATATACACGACTTTATATACATGGGTCTCAACAGTTCATGACAAGCCTTCATCATGTACACAAAGCTAGAAAATAATTTTGTTGCTGAGGTAGATAAGGCTAGATAGGTTGGCAGTAAGGATTTGTTGATATTGTTAGTGAAGACTAGGTTATTCATGATGAGTTATTAATCACTGTAAAAGCTCAGCTTAAGTTTTTGTAGTGGAATGAAGAGAAGAGTTACTAAGGGATCTTCAAAAGGATTCCCTAAGACGTACAGTAAAATGGTTAGAAAAGTGCAATATATTACTGGAATAATGCAGGGGTGGCTGACTTATCTCCTTCTGAGATAAACTTTAATACTGATCTTTTGACCTCAATCAACTAAGAGCGAAAAATTTGACATTTATTGAAACCAAAATATCTAATAGTCATATATTTGCATCTCTGAGACATACTGTATTTTATCAGAGCTATGGCAAATACAGAATTTAGGAAAAGTATTATGAAGATAAGTAGATGAGGTAATAAAAATTATTAAAATGATAAGGATTTTTTCAATTACCACTTGGGACCAACTGAATATCCATCAAGGACCGGTTATTCGCGATTGAACTGTTGGTCACCCCAGGAATGAGGCATCACTAACAAGTTATTATTTTTTAAATGTAAATCATCTTGTTCTTTTTTGTTTACTATTGGTTTTTCCAGTTTTGAGGGTGAAAAAAGGTTAGCATTACTGGAGTTATCCATGGGAATAGATTCAGCTTGAGACTAGTTTTAAAGCCATAGTTTTTTCAAAGCTTTTGTAGGAGATTAAGCTTCTTTGTTTAGTTTTGTGAGGGCCGAAATGAATCTCACCTGATTGAAGCATTTTTTGGGTTCTCATTCCTTTCTGATTTTCATTTTTTCTTCTCAAACCTCATAAACCAGTTAATAAATATAATGCTTAATTTGTAATTTTTGTGGTCTCTCCTATCTTGTTTTGAAAAAAAGAAGTGCTCATACAGTGTATTGTTTCTGTAAATGTAGCTGACAATTTTTCTTAATCCTTTTCCGTTTCATTCAAACTTCTCGACCAAATTTCCAATTTTCATCTTATTTCTTTCGATATTATTCCAAATATCTAATCTCCTGTAGCAGAATTCTTCAGAAATGGCTTGCCACTGTATTATTATGTTGTTAAATCTCATCTCAATTATTTTTATCTGAAGGAAATAAATCAATCTGGATGTGATTCAGCATCACAATTCAATCATCATTACATAGCAGACATGTATGAAAATAGTGTCTGACTTCATTACATTCTCATTCCCTTTGAATAAGGATTTGCTGAGGTGGTTCTTATAGTTGTGACCAATTGATCTGTGCACTGATAAATTTCTCTTTGAGAGATGATAATGAAGATAGAATTGCTATTCTTAAAAACATTTTATAATAAAAGCAATCTGTGATTTGGGTGCATACAGTTATTTCACTTGATTTGTAAATATTAAAAATTGTTACAAGTTACATATTTTTGCTTTATTTTATAATTTAAATCTTTTTTCTTTGGAGCTGTATCTAATGCATCCTCAATCTTGATCCATATCTTAATTCATAATTTCTGTAATTACTTACTAAAACTTCAATCCTTAGTACATCATTTTTAAGGCAGATCATTATCTTCAGTAATCATCTTCTTCCTCCTTAATACTTTGTGCACCATTTCTTGCTTTACTTAAAATCATTTTCTTTTCTACACCCTTATTTACCTTCTTTTATAAATTTTCAGTCAGAAGGTGCTTACGTTTAATTTAATTTTTTCTTTGAATTAATTCAACAGTCTAGATAGAAATAACTCTATTGAGATTCATCTATTTTGACTGGACTGTTGTAAGCAATTTTAATATGTGAAAAATGAATCTTCTGTTTGATTGCTCACTCATTCCCACTCATGTTAAAATGCTAATTATTCTATTTATTTTTGTTGAAAAATGTTTATATGTGGAAATCTTGCTGCTTATTGTAGCACCCAATAAGATTTCTGTTGTTTTAGTTATGTTTTCCTTGCTATATTTTTATAGTTCTAAAATCTGTTCACATGTTGTTTTGATTCATTTTTGATGTTGATTGAACGTAGATCAATCCAATATTTCTGCGAAGTAGCATGCGAGTATCTTGGCTGCTCACACTTTAAATCCCCTCATCCTCAGACCATTTCTCAGCAACTTTTGAATTATTACTTCCTCGAAATTCATTTGTGACTACCTAGATGATTGTAAGGATGTTATAATAGCAAGATAAGAAAATTGGCTGGCTGTTTGGCTTGCCCATCCCTCATTCAAATATCCATTCCATCGCCAATCCCTTCCTGCCTCCTCTTTATGAAAAATACTCAAGGATAAGGCACGCATCTAAAGACCACCCTTTGGTATCAGATCATTTTTAATTATTTGTCATATTTTGGCATAGCCCTAGTCAAATGTATATGTTCAACCTCATTCCAATACATTTGTATTGACTATATCTTTTTGCAATTCCATAAATCTTAAACGTTTCCATGAAGATTTTATTTTATTTCTGCATAATATTTACTATGATAGATGTAGAGTAGAAATATAACTATTTTGGTTTGATTTTCAATAGCCTTTCTTTTTCAAAGAGGTTGAAAATTTTCTTCAAGAGGCAGTTAAAATTCAATCTGATACAGTTTTGTTGCCTCATAGAATTCCATCATTATCATTGTAAAATGCAAACGGTAAAAGTTTTCAAGGCCATTTAAATGTCAATATTTCCTAAAGTTTCAAAGCCCATCTCCAGGTTATTGTTTATCATGTGTTCATCTAAATGTATATTTAAGATTACAAATCTTAGACATAGATTGTGGTACAAATAGCATTCATCCCTAAGAAGAGAAATAAAACCATATTTTTTAATGTTTACTCCCCTTTACTCTTGCTGAAATATTATATTTCCAATATGTCCAATTTCTTATAATAATCTTAACTACCCTCATGACTTTGCCAAGAAACCCAAGGTCTGAGAGTTGCTGTGTAGTTGCACTTTCATTCATGATAAATAATGTAAAAAGTCAATAATTGTGGACTAATATTGATACTGCAGTTAACTGGATATTCGAGTGGTTGATTGCTTGCGATTAAATTGTTTAATATATTATTTTCAGCAATACTTTTATTTTTCTTGGCTTTGAATTTCTTCTGAAGAAATGCATTTCAGATACATTTGTAGCCAAGGGTAGAAAAGTGGGTATAATTCACCAATGGCTAGTCTTAAGTAGTAATTAACTTTGAAAACCCTTCCGTGAATTATTCTCACTTCTATCTTGGTCTATCAATGTAATGTTAATGTCAGCCTGTTAGGGGCAAGATTAGATCTTGCATGTTTATCACATTTGGGAGGTGTATATTATTCTGTAACTAAAAAGTTGGTGTTGCAAACAATTAGCAGTAAATTGTGCCATAGCATGTACATAAAACAGAATCCTGCATGCTGAGCCGTAAAAGGCATTGATTAGTTGCATCGATAGTTAGTTGAGCAGCCGCTATGACTTGATGAAATTGATGAAATGTAATTAGAGTGTGAATGCAGGGGTCGGAAGGTGGTGTCTCTCACGCCCTTCTGCCTGGCACAATCACTGTGTGGGATCCGCCCCACCTCCACCCCTCTCAAATACTAGCAACATCCAAATCGTGACGCCCCCCACACGTCCCACCCAATGTGAATATCCCACACCTCCTCTGTTGGGGCGCCCACGAATCGCCTAACCTCTGCGATCCCTCCTGCCCCCTCCCCTCCCCTCCTGACCACCAGCGGTATCACAGATGAGTTCAGTGTGCGGGAGGACCTGATGGGCCTGGCGATAGGTGCACATGGAGCCAACATCCAGCAGGCCAGGAAGTTGGAGGGGATCACCAACATCGAGCTGGAGGAGCACACCTGTACCTTCAAAATATATGGCGAGGTGCGTTTATTTATTTACATTTACATTTATTTATTATTTTCTCATAATGTATTCCTGCAACTTCCTCTTTTTTGATTTGATTTTATTATTTCATTATTATTTTTGTATTTTAGTTTGAATGTTTTATCTTATGTTTTTATCATATTTGTTTATTTCCTCTTTGTTTACTATTGCATTTTTTTCTTTTTCTGATTTTATTTTATTATTTTTTGTAATTTCTTTATAGTACTGCTTTTGTAATTTTCAATTCATAAACAGTTTTCTATTATATCTTTTAGCATGTACTATCAGTAGGTTTGCGCAGGTTTTTCACACCCCCCTTCCTTGCGAATGTTTTCCTGCAGAGGATATTTTTTCCTAAGATATCACCTTAGGTTATTTTACATCCACTCCTCCTAAAGTTTTCCTCTCTATTTCTATTCACATACACAAAACTTTTTATGTATGTAATATTATTGGCGAAAGGTTAGATGGAAGAAGAGACTTTTCAGTCTCAATCTCGCCATAATAAGGACCTTATAGACATGTTAACCCTGCAAACTGCCACTTGCGCATGGCAGGGTGTTTAAAACACTGAAAACCCTATCTACCCTTGACTGCTGTTAGCTTCTCCAATACTTTGCGGAATAAATGACCAGAAATAACTATCTGTCCTGGCAACTATTTCCCTGTAACGCTTCATTTTGTCTCGAAGATCACATATGCTACTAACTGGCATGACAATATCAACTACCTCCCCGATATTCATAGTGATAAATTTATTAAAAAGCTTCTCATAGTAATCAAGTCTTCTATCACTAAGCGAATCCCAACAGAGGGATTCTATCATATCTGAGACAGTGCTGTCAAGTTTATTGCTGTTGGATTCATCCAATCTGTGAATAAAATTGTAGGCTGAAGGGCAGGCTGAATTTAGTGAAAGTTATTATCAATATGGTAGAGTTCTCGCGGCCTAAGGATGCACCTGTCTGTTTTCCTTTAGGAGGAGTCTATTCTGCAGAAATGGGGAAAAAAGGACAGACTTTCTCTTTTCCATTTTGGCTCATCCTTAGGCCACAGGAACTCTACTTAAAAGAGTAAAATCCAAAGAACAATGGATTCGTATCCGTCCAGATCCAATCTAACTGTTGAGGGCCAATTTTTTTGTGAATATTGGACATTTTTAATTTTAAGATTTAAATATATATGAAACCTTTCTGTGATTGTGTTCATAATGTAACTTACAAAATAACTATTTTGTCTGTCCGTTATGTCGTGTCTGTTGCCTTCTCATTTTAATGCAAATAATTACCACTATGAATTTAATACAACTCCTTATCTGTTGTTCTAAAACCCCTTTCATTGTGATTCAATTCTGAACATGGCTGTGTCCTTGGCAGTTTTCATTAAACAAAACTGGTATAAGTGATTAGAGTCAGTGACTTGCTGTTTTAATTTTACCATGTTAGTTTTTGGCTATATACTCTTAGAATCATTTGGTATTTTCATTAATTCTCATTCAAATAAACATTATGAAAATAAATTTAGTAGTCATTTCTTCCTAGGTCACAATGACTTATTATGGTAATCTCTCCTTGCATGCCTTTTTTTACTAGATGGAACAAGTATTTAATCTACTTATGAAACTGTTTATCTCATTTATCGATGAATTGTAAAAAAGGGTAATTCACGTCTATGGTCAAATCGTTTCAAGACATTAATGATGAATTATTAATTATTGAGATTAATAGAAGGAATTTTTAACAAACAAAATTCATGTAATTTCTTTTGCATAGAGTTGATTATGGGGAGATATTTCAAGTATGTATCTTTCTTATTGAAAATGAAATCTAGTATTATTTGTTGAATTACTGTGTGCAGAAAGATGCTATTTTTCAATAAACATAATATTCGTTTTAGACTCGAGAGGCTGTGAAGAAGGCGAGGAGTATGTTGGAATACAGTGAGGAGCACATCCAGGTTCCTAGGTACTTGGTTGGGAAGGTTATCGGCAAAAATGGACGGAACATTCAAGAGATAGTTGATAAGAGTGGAGTGGTAAGTTCTTTTTAAGTATTACAAGAATTTTGTATCATATTCATTTTTCATCATGCAGTTGATTTCAAGTTTATTATCAAAATATTTTCTCTATGAGGCAGTTTTTCCTATTTTAATATGCTATCATTAGAAATTTGCTGTGAATTCAGGAATGTATGGAGATTGTTGAATCTGACCTCACTTCCGTTAAAAACTTAATTATGATTCCTTCTGTGGCACCTAGTTGATTGGAGTGAATGATAGCTCTAAAGTTACTTCTTAAAAAAAATACTTTTAATTTCAACTTTAATTGGCAGCAGTTGTTAAGTTATCTCTCATCATCACAACTGCTCCTACCTTTTGACGGTTCTCTTTATTCTTTCAGATCTTTTCCATTATATTTAATAAGTTTGTATCAGTTTTCCTCTTTGCTTCTCCTTAATTGTCTCAGTGACCAATTTCAATTTTCTTTTCTAAGAATGATTCATTCCAGTTTCTCTTGATCTTTAAAGTGCATTCGAGCAGCTTTTCCTGAGCAATTATAATACTCATTTATGATCTGGTGTGTAAATTTAAAAACTGTATTAATCTATGAGTCAGCCAATAGTTTCTTCACAACTTTGAAATACCATTTAGGTAATTGTGGTAAATTGACATTTCAACTTCCAGTAACACCGATGCAGTGTAGTGTGAAGTCAGTGATTCAACATAGATTTCACACAGATGACTACCTTAATCTTAAAACTTAGTTTTCAGTTAAAAAGTTAAAACAATACATTTGAGCAAGTCAAGATGTATATAAAATAATGACTACAATTTTGAAAGCCTCACTTACTAGAAACTAGACCAGGCTGTTTTTTGCTATTAGATAAAATGAAGTATCTAAGATGATAATAATAATATTTTAAGAAAATGCTGTACACTATATCACATGTAGGCTGTATTGATGAAAATCCTAATTCACTCCTACTTAGGTGATTTTCATTGGAATTTTCTATTTTTTACCTTTAACCTTCTCATTTAATTCTTTTTAATTCCTAATTAATGTTAGTAATCCTCAAAAGTAACAAACAAACGTTTTCCTAAAATTAATTTTATCTATTATGGTGGTCGATTTTGTAACTCAGAGTTATCATACGATAGTGACAACTATGAGTTGTCTATCTCAACTTGCTTCTATCTCAACCAAAAACAGTTTTCATGTGGCAGCTGCGATTTTGTAGCATTTGTTATTCTCAATTGACTCGAGAATAGTCAGTCAAGAATGATGTTGCAAAATTTAACTTTCCACCAGAGTTCATGCAAGAGCAATTCCAATTTTGGAAGTAAACAAGGTGGCGACTTTCAGCAGTTTTTGTTGCTGTTTTTTGTATTTTATTAGTTTGATATAGCATGGCAGCATAAGTTTTAATAGAATACTTCTCTTAATATGCTGTAATGGAGGAATAAAACTATTTTACATGCATTTCTATATATTATATATGCTTTGTTCTATTTTTTATATATGTGTAGATTTAGATGCCGGCAAATATGATGTTGTAATTGTTTCACTTGAGAGCGTATGTGAATGGCATTACGTGATAATGTTACTGTTATTGCCATCGAATTCTAAGATGCTATTTTGCAATTTGAACCTTGCTAGAACATGTTTGATAGCTGGTAAAGATAGCATGCTGTAAGATAGACTAGAGTGTGGGTCATTAAATCAGTATTTCTAAGACAATACTGGAAGAGATCTCAGAGATATGTCTTCTGTTTCTGTTTGCTATGTACCTTTTATTATAACTGACAGAGTAGAAAATGAAACACTTTTTTGAGACTAAACAAAACTATGGAAGGCAAAATCGCTGGTTTCAGTAACTCCTTGGAGTTATCATAAGATGTTGAATTTGTAGAAGTTGAAACCGATGAGTATTGTCAATGAATCGTTCAACTTAATTAGAATTAGTTTTAAATTTTTCAAAAGTTGTCTGCTATGAAGATAGTATTTAATTATTATCAATAATTTAATAACTATCTTCATAGCAGTTAATAATAATTATAAACATAAATTGCTTTTAGTTATTTGAATTATCTCAAACAGAAAATGAAGTACATAGAAATTGTCTTATTCATGCATTCAGCGGAAGTTACAATCAAAAACTATTGTTTACTCAATTTTGTGGATACTTAACCTTATCATTAACAACTCATGGTGTAAAGCCATAGAATCTCTGTTTTTCCTGAGCAATTATGAAGATGAAGGAGCCAGCTGAATTGAAGGGCTATTGCACATAATGATATTTTCATTGTAAAGGAGTTGCACAGAGGATTTGATTTCTTCCAAAACCTTCATTAAAGCCAAGAAAAACTGAGACATGCTGTACGCTGTAATTTCCACATTCGCCCAGGAGGTAAACAGCATAAATGCGTTGTCTCTTTTCAATGATAAGAGGTTCCCCAGAGGCCTATGAGAACCATTTCACATCAGTTTTTCCTATTAGGGAAAAGAGTTCTGGCCTTCCACTGTAGTTTCAGGTTGAGGTACTCAATAATGCAGAGCCAAATTATACAGCACAGCACATGCATTGATCAAAATACCTATGTATGCTGAAACATTATGGTCAAAATGTAGTATAATTGGGATAATACATGGAAACAAACAAGAAACTCACCTGCACGCTTTGGAGTGTAATGCAATGTTCTATCCTCCCTTAAGAACCTGTACCAGGCCTTCCACACCCCAATATACCTCTCCACACAACTTCTGACAGCAGTGATTGTACCTAGCAGTGGTGGTATTGCACCCAGCCTCAAGGCTGTTAGGAGGAGGATTGAAGAATGGTGTCAAAAGCCATGGCTGGAGAGGATATCAAGAATCTACTATTAAAACATTTCGTCCCCTTCCTCAAAAGACTCATATAATAGTTGGGAACTTCTCCGTATGTGAGAGTCATGGGTTCTTCCACCAAACCTACCATTTATTGCAAAGATTTTCAAATCATAGTTGCTTACCTATCACATTAACATTGGAAACATTATCAATATGGTTTTCTAGGTAAGTTGGTTGATAAACTTTACTTCACAAAAACACGCCTTTTGGTTGAGGTCAACATCTATTGCGAAGGAATGCTAATGGAAACCCCTTACAATTTGTGATCAAAATGAAAAATAAACAACACACGTACCACAGCATACACAGAAAATCTGTGGAAAAATACAAGTGTTGTGAGCATCTTTCTGGGTGAGTGACAATGGAATTCCACCAAATATCACTTGAGAAGAGTTTTTTACTCACATTTGAACATTTATGCTATGGAATCACTTCCTATTAGCAAAAATGTGTTCCCTTGCGTGTTCAGGAAGAACTGTGGCAACATGCATTCAATCAACTGCACCTAAGACGCCAGGGAATCCGGATTTTTCCATGAACCTGGACATTAAATGAACGAATGTTCCTCAAATGCAACTGGGTATATTAGCGAAAAAATGCTCACCTTCTCTTCTGCTGCTGCTTATCCATTGGAGTGGTTGGAAATTTAACCCATCTGTTGAGGAGACGGTTATTGATGGCATCTCTCACTATCATCACGCTTTTACTCACTTCAGATTGTGGCATTACATGCAGATAATCAATTCTAACTCTTTTGATAACTGCCGCTAGCGAAGAAGTTCAAGGCACATAGAATCTAAGAAAACAATAAATAATTGTGATAACTCAATGAAAGGATCATTATTAATGTATATTGTGAATGGTTTTGACTGCAGTTTGAATTTACATAATAAGTAATTACAATATATACATACCCACAAATGAATCGGAATTCTGGTATTCCATAAGGTGAAGTGTTAATACATGTGTTTGATATATCACAGCCTCCTGAGGCAACCTAAATGTCCTACAGAATTCTTCTGGCGCAATGTCGTCAGGGTTGATAACATCCCAATATGCTGCAATCAAATGCTCAGCCATGTTCGTTTTCCTTGTTTACATCCACTTGTCATGCCAATTTTTGCCTACTAAATAAAAATCGACAAATATGGCGGCAGTAGTCTCCGAAGTTCTCACTGTATGGTGAGACAACTTTTACAAATTCCCAAAACTCAATTTCAGCTGACAATTTGCCAAAGATGGCCGACTTCTCAACCGGAAACTACGGGTGACAAAATCGACCCCCTGGTAAGGTTTCATAGAAATTAAATTTATGAATAAATTTTCAAAAATTTCATAATATCCTGATAAATAATTACAAACCAATGATGATAAAAACACTATTGTGTTTTTATCATCATTGGTTTACACTATTGTGTTTTTATAATCATAGATTTGTTTAATATAAACAAAACATACAATCCCAGTTAGAAAGTCAAAGGGATAAAGGCCAATCTACTCTTGCATATATACATCTTTTATTCTCTTCCAGAATCTTTCTTGGTGCTTTAAGTCTTTTTGCCTTTGTATCTATATTGCAGCTTTATAAAAGACCCATCCAAGAGCATATTCCTGTGTTATCCCTTATCTTTTATTTATTTCATCATAATCTTCTTATTGGAAGTTTAATAAGTAATATGCCTTCAAAGCTTAAGTTTCCTTATGCTCTTTCTATCTTTCATACACATTCTGCCTAGTACTGATAGATTTCCTTCTCTCTTTTCTGGTAATGTTTACTTTAAATATTTGTCACAAACATCCTCATCACTTAGGTTTTGATATTTGTAGCAATAATGTATTCTAATTTATTGAAATTTAAGCCAAATTTTGACTTCTCGAATAAATGTTTATCGCTTGAACCTTTTCAAGGGGCACTATCATCATCAAATTAGTAAATGTCAGAGCATGATGCTCTGACATCAGGCTGATGTTGATGATTTGTCTTTGAAACTGTTTCCAAGTGTTTTGATTTTTAGGAATTAGACAAATTGTGTGTATATTTCAATAAACTGTGAATAGCTTCCAACCGATCTTTCAAGATGCGGTGACATACCACAAATACTCATGTGTGGGTCAACCTCTAAATTTTTACTTCTGATATCAGTTTTGTGCTAGTTTATTTTCAGTCTTTTTATAAAACTACAGTGGTTATCATACTGTATCAATGATATTTTAATTCAACATTTCGAACCGTATCATTTGTGAAAGAGAATTTGTGCTGTGTGATGTTGAGGTTTATTTTTCTATAAAAAATTTGTGCCCGAAGTTTAATTTATTTACTGTATTCTTTTTGAAATTTTCAAGTAATATTACCGTACATTCTCTTTGACAATATACCAGTGAAATATTTTAGTTTCATGTATTGAAAGTATCACTTATGACTCACTCCTCTGATACCATAACTGTGAGCACTCATTGTGAGTTGCCATAATCTGCCAGTGGAGTTGCTCTTAGCCAGACATGACCAACATACAGCATGCATGCCCTAAGTGGTACACAAAAATTTTGGAGCACAGAACTGATTGAACTATCCTTGCTATATAATTTTCATTGGATTGAAAAAGTTGAGCCAGAACTGATTAAAGGTGGATTCTATTCATTAGTAACAGTAATCAATGATTATTTATACCACTTACTACATCTTAATCCCATCACTGACATAATAAAATACATAATATCAGAATCTCTCACTGTAGTTGGGAACCAGATTTGTATGCAAGTCCAAACATTGTACTCTTGCCACAAAAAATTAGCTATCCAAAGGCACTCCAAAAGCAATTTGGCTGCTCTGCATTTGTCATAACTTCATGTTCCCAGCTAGTAAGGGGTTTTATTTTTTCCTGGACTTATGAATTTATCTAAAAGAATCTTCCATCTGTAAATGTACCACATATCTTGTTCAGTTGTTATCTATCTATTTTTAAATGTAATCTCATTCCCTTTTTAGTAGATATACTGCATATTCTTGAATCTAAGAAGCACCTTTTTGTGTTTCTATATCTCCCAAAAATTGGTTGAATCTTAGATTTGCCATCTAAAATGTATATTGCAGAGAAAACATTCGTAACTAAGATTCGGTTTTCCTGAATACCAACCTTGCTTGTTTCATTACAAGCCTTTCCAAATGTCTTTGAACATGCACCATTGCAAATAGCATTGGACTTAAATGCTTGTTGACCTAAAAGTTTGTTAGGCTATCCATTCCACTTCCAATGAAAGGGAAATAATTCTAGTAAGGTAGTTTTACCATATTCTCATGGTGGGAAACCAGGACTTGCAGAATTTTGTAGCAAGTGAAACTAACATAACCCTAAAACTTAGTATGAGTTAATTGCATGCAAGACATTCTTCAACAGGACCATGCATTAAAACCAGGAGTCCTGGCTGAAATGGGATGTATGATAAGCCCAATTAAACATAGCATTCCAAGAACTCTTAAATGTAGGATTTCTTATCCTTAATAAAGCTTTTTCTGAAGGGAGAGAACAAGACCTGTTCTTGTACTAAGCCAGCTTTTATAAACTGCCTGTGGTGCAGATTATTCTTATGACTTAACCTCTTTTGCTACGATCATCATCCATAAGACAGGGTGTGGAATATGTAAATAAAATGTCTAATATTCTATTTAAAATCTGTTTTCATTCATATAAAGTCAGTTTTAAGGAGCATATTCAATAGTAGTTTTTTTCCATTTGAGTAGTTGGGATTCTACGTTAGGAAGGGTGCAAGGGATTACTAATTCCTATTCATAGTCAACTTATGCCTTCATGCAACAAACCTAAATTAAGCAGGTTAGGATATTTGGCCTCGACTTTAAGGTCTCCATTGTAATGAAAAATATCTATAAAGCACTTACACTTTTACCGCCAAGTATTAGGTTATGATAAATCACAAACAAAGATTGTATTTCCCACTTTCAAGATGACTTTAGATCATGACAATCATCATCAGGCAAAGGCTATAACAATACTGAGGGAATTTATAGGTGGGTGGTGAGTTTGTGGGTCGTTGGTAAGGTTTGGGAAATATCCTTATTCCCAAGGTTTGGGATATTTCCCAAACCTTACCAACGATCTCACATATAATACCACTTCCCTTCTGCTTTCCCTACCGTCAAAACTCACCATCCACCTATAAATTCCCTGAGTTTCATTATAGTCTTTGCCTGATGATGTCGTAGTGATTAAAACTGGTCATCTTGAATAAAAAAGTGGAAAAATAACCTTTGTTTGTGATTAACAATGACGTCCCACAAAGTTTGGCCAGAACATCTTGATTTAAGGTTAAGATGATCAAAGTACAAACATTATTATAAAAGTCATCTTCTTATGGAATTATTACAAATAACATGCAGTCACATTAAAGAATAAATTGATAGAGTAGTACAAATGAAGGTATTCAGTAACTTGACAATGAAATATTTGCATTACCATAAATTAAGGAAGGAAATAAAATTATCGATAGACTATGAACCTGTGATCTTTGCCTGTGGTTATTAGTTTATGAGTGCCGAACACTCTTGACCACTGAGACTGCTTAAGTACATGGGTACTCTCACTTAAGTACATGGGTACTCTCACTTACATATTATACAGAGGGGGTGTCTTGGGTGGTATTTTTTGTCCATATCTTCATATCTAAGAGCTAGATGGGATCCTCTTGGGAAACAAGGGTGGTATCAACTAAACTTGATTCTTTGTCAAGGTTGACTTGTCTTGTTTTACCTAGAACAGGATTCACTAAGAGAACACATCCTTGTTAGATAAATATTCATAGAAATATTTCAACCTGATGAATCCCAATTCCCTTGTTATGCTCTACTTTAATTGCATAGATAAAGATTGGCTCTAGATCTATTCTTTTGCATAAAAAGGTGATCCTATACATGAGTATATACAGTTTATTAGTGGCTTTTTAATAATCTTATTTGTAAAATATTTTAATTGTAGGTTCGGGTAAAAGTAGAAGGGGACAATGAACCTCAGCCGTCCATACCTCGGGAGGAGGGCCAGGTCCCTTTTGTGTTTGTTGGCACAGTGGAAAACATAGCAGATGCCAAGGTGTTCCTTGACTACCATGTTGCCCACCTCAAGGCAAGTGTCTTGATATGGTAGCAAATAGGCTACCATTTCCTGATAATCTAGCATAAAGAGTAGATTTTTCCCTTTTTCAAACTCTTGCCTCACTCAATCCAAAACCAAGATGAAATTTCTATCATGTAGAAAGTGCTACCTGTTTTGCATCCCTCTCATGTTTTAATCTTTTAATTTTTTCCATGGTGAGTATGGCAAGAGGCTAGGCAATATCCTAATTATTTTCATAAATTGTAATGCATGCAGCCATTTATTTGCCTTGTAATTGGTTGACATATATTCAAAACACAGTAATGATCAATTTTTGCAACTATCAGCTGAAAATTGTAACAATATATATAAATGTAGTTTCATACATGTATATATGTGTATAAACACAGTAGCAGCAGCTTTTTTCACCATGACTGACATAATGTAGTTGCCCTTAGATGAGTAGTTTCTGGCCTTCGAAGTTAATTTATTTTCATGAGCTTGTGGTTTTTTAAAAATAGTAAAACATTTGTCTAACCGTAATTCTGACAAAACTAAAATTTTTCTTTGCTTATATATTTAATGGAAGAGGATTGGTATTTCAAACAGCTAATTTCTTCAGTTACATATCATTCACCCTCATCATCCTTATAGGTGTATAAGCAAGTATTACTGCATAATCAATAATTTTCTCTCCTTGCATATTAAATACAGCTTTATATAAACTTCAAAAATGATATTTAAAAGCTGTGAGGATTCCCAAGAAAGGGTAATTTTCAATTTCCTGGAATTGAGACAAAGATTATTCTCTCTCATTTAGATTTCTTCATGAGTTTCTCCATTGTCTTGAATATTTTAAGATAAGTGGCCTGTGCTCTAGAAGAGACTACTTTATCTGGCAACCTTAAGCTGGATAGCAAGATAAATTGTTCCACAAGCATTAATCCTAGATTCAAAAGTTTTGAGTGTGAGTTTTGGATTAAAGTCTTTTTGAGTCTCTTCTACTAAGTTTACCCTTTGTTTAAGAGCTGTATAATTTGAGAATAGTTTTTCTTTAGTCCTGAAATTCGAATAAATGTTCATTTGAGGTGCAATAATTCAAAATCATATTCAAGCAATGTTTGGAGTGTAAGGGTGTATTTGGTTATTATGAATTCTTTGACTTAATTATTTCAACCAGCCAATATGAATGAATGAAAGGGTTCAAATTCAATATTTTTACAGCGACATGTTTCTTCTCATGCATAACTCTTTGAGTCTTTCGAAGACATGCTTTGAGTATTTACAACTCTTTGGATGCCAAACTACTTCAAAGGGTATAGAGGGAGGGAGAAAGTTCTCTTGAGAAAAAATGCAGAAAGTTTTTCTTACTCAGTTCTCTTCTGTTGTTTCTGTTCAGTTTCATATATAAGTTCTTCCAAAAATTTTATTTTTCAGTTTTGCCCTTAAATTAATCAATGTAACTTATTACCTTTTGTTTTATTTCTTCTCAAACTAAATATTGTTTTTAATAGAAAATGTTGAGCTTGTTGTTAACAAATATTCTCTTGATAAACATTTTGAAGAACCATGTTTTGCAGCTCGCAGGATCCTTGTTTCATTTTACATAAATTTTGGTGAAAAATTGGCCAGAGTTAACATCAGCTGTATTTTTTTCCTTGAAACTTCATTTTCCCATGAAAGAAAATATATCTCCAAATTAGAATATTATTATAATTTTGAATTAGGAGATAGTTGTGGACAGGCAACAAAAAGAAGTCCATGAAATTAATTTGATAGTAACCTGTTATCCAAATTCCTCCCCAATCTTCTGTTCCCAAATTTGGGTGACGAGGATAAAAATGTAATGTTTTTCTTTGTCACCAAGTTCTAGTGTCTCATGTCCTACTGAATCTTATTTGCCTTGACATACTGTAAGTTCTCTCAGTTTTTCTTTCAAATGTCCATCAATTCAAGTGAAATATTAAACGTGGATATTCCCTCTTTTCTTCAAAAAAAATATGGATTCATCATTAATTGTCCTTTTTTATCATTTAGTATATTTTCTTTTTCTTATTAGAATACGGTTGAATGGTTGTAGAATATGGTATAACTCGGTTGAATTAGGCCATAATTTTGCTTCTCCAAAGCTTAAGGCTCTAAGTTGACAAAGTTTCTAATTGAAACCCAATTTCCAGTGGAAATTTTTGGATTGTATGAATGACAGCAAGCACTGCATTACCATACAACCTCTATTTTATATTTAGTGATTCATTTATGTAAACTTGTTTGAATAGGATGTGGAACATCTTCGGCAGGAGAAGCAGGCAATAGATCAGCAGCTGAGAACAATCCATGGATCTGCATTGGGCTCCATTCCGAGCTTCCCAATGACAAGGAGAGAAAGGTATACAATATTCTTCATGATTTATAATTTTAGTTGGTTCATATGCTAATTGTGACACTTGGTAAAATTTGTATATGATAAGAAAAGATAAACTATTTCTTTCATTGTTCATAACTAGTAATAAGTATCTAGTGTTGGTCAGGAAGTATTTTCGGTATTCAGATATGTGCACTTAAATTCATATTGTTCATTATAATAAAAGTTCATTTGTTAGTCAAAGTGAAATTTTGTGAAAATGGTTAAAGCTATATCACAGTGTTGAAATTTTTACAAATTTAAATCTTAAGAAATGTTTTTTGATGACAATATTGATGAAGCTTCCTTGCTTTTAGTGCTTTTAGTCCTGAGTGGTGATAACTCATGCTTGAAATTGGTAACAAAATAAAAATATGCAAAAATTCTCAAGAAATTATATGCAATCTAAAGAATGTTTTTGTAAGTCACCTTAGGTCAAACCCAAGACACTTAGCTATTGCAATGATGCCATTTAATAGCATTTCATTTCTCCCTTAATCTATTATCACTTTTGTATTTGAAAAGAGTTTTAAATTAATTTCTAAGTTGTGGTCCAATGGAGTTATTAATAGAGAACTTGACCATTCTGGGAATTTCTTGGGTCAAACCCTTTGAATGTAAGGAAAAGCTCAGAGATTTCCTGATGTTACTATTATATCAATGACACACTGAAATTGTCTGTTACAAACATTCTGACTTTTAATGTCCAAGATGATTTCATCTTGGACATTTCATTTCTTGTTAGTAAGTATTAGGTATCTCTATTAGTTTTTTATATCTCTCCCTCAGCATTTTTACAGTAGGTGAATGTTTTTCCACTCAAATTTCCTTTCCTATATAGCTGGGTTATGCGAAACCTTTATTGATTAATCTCACTGTTATGACCTTTTTTTCTAAATCAATTCTCTCATACTTTAAGACATAAGAGAAAATTTTGTATTACTTTATGAATCGTTAAAAATTCTTTTATTATCCAAATTTACTTAACCGAACACTAAGATGTTTCTCCAAGTGATCACAGCATGCAGGACATATTTTACAAATTGTTCATCACTGCTTATTTACCTTGTAATTCAATACTTGGATAACTCAGCTGTCAGTGGTACTTATATCTCGGTAAGTTCCCAAATCTGTCATGAATGGTGATAACAACCACTTTGTTAATCATCATGGTCAATGTTTTGTGTGAGAGCTGTAAGAGTGGAATGAGTAATTAGGTGGTGGCTTCACATATTTCCTTTTGTGCTTGCAGAGGATACAATATGGACACAGAGGTTGGAGGGGGGAGGGGCCGTGGTGGCACTGTGAGAGGCCGAGGTAGGGGCCGTGGGGGAGGAGGGGGCCGCTACAATTCAGGTAAGTCATTCTTCTGCTCTAGGAAGTATTTGCTCACTCAGTACTTTCTCACTCTCAAACGTGTACTTCCAAAGCTAATGCTGCCCTTATCTGACAGGGATTAGGGAACTTATTACTTTAAAAGAGATTCTTTTAATGGGCTAATTCTCATATTTTAATGGAAAGTAAAAAATTTTAATTATACTTAATGATAAAAAATAACTAAATTTCTAAAGCTTTAAGTATGATAACGTGAACTGTATAGGCAGAATGTCACTAAAATTTAATTAAATCAATCTAAGGAAAAGTGCTACTTATTTAATGATTTGTGGATGTTGGTGGAGTTTATTTTATGATACCTTGTGAGGCATGGAAAATAACCTGCAGGCTGTATTTTTTCCAACGTGTTGTTCTGTTATGTGACTTAAAGTAGATCGTAATCTGAAGATTCTGTAAGTGTTGGAATTCCTTAGACATTTCTGTTAATAATTCTACAATGTTTGGTGGAGCATGTTCCTATTTGAAACTTGACTCGCCATTTCCTGTAATTCTGTTATTTGCCCTTCAATACGATCAATCATAGCTCTTTTATAGTAAACCTTTCATAATTTCACAAGAAAGCACTATTGCAGTGGTCCACAATACAAAAATAAATAGGAGAGATCCTCAGCCAACGGAAGTTCTAGAATGAAAGTAGAAAGTTCTACTCTATTTTATCAATTCTTACATTTAGTCCAGTTTAGCTCAACTCAGTTTGGAATTATCAGTTACTTTTATTATCACGGAGAATGTTTTTGGCCACTAAATGTGTGCGACACACAAATACATGGGTGGTTTGAAAAGTTTCCGACATTTCACCATTTCTCAACATGTTTTCTGAAAAATTTATGGAGATTTCTGAAAAATCTGGGGTGGGAAACATTTCAGACCACCCACATAAATAAGAACCTTAACCATAATGTAGACGATGGTGATAATGAGGCTGATGTGGGTTGTATTGCAGCATCTCGGCACCAAACGCCAGACCCATCCTCGGATGAGCACCATCACATGAGCAGCTCATATGGTAGTGGGGGCAGGGGTGGAGGGGGGCAGTACCAAGGCTCAACAGGGTGGTCAGCAGGGGGAGGAGGGTTCCTGGGAGGAGGGCACCAAGTGGGAGGCTCCCCCCAATCGAGGGGAGGGGGGCGTAGGGAAGGAGGGAGAAGGGGTGGTGGTGGAGATGGGCAAAGGCGATCAGAGGATAGGAGGAGGACAGCAGATGAAGAAGAGACATTGCTGGATGGAGGAAGGGAGAATGCATCTAGCAATGCTGCTCCAGATCGAGGTATGTTCTAAGAGATGATGCGTTTGAGTTACTAACAGTAAAAATACATTGTAATTGTCTAATAGAGATAGTCGTGGATGATCTGATTAAACAATCCTTTCCTTGTTTGCAATAACTTGGTGAAACAATAAAGTGGCAGTTTTTAAATTTTTGTAGCGAACTTAAGTCTTTCTTGGTCCTCTTTATGGAAAATCTCAAAAAATTTCTTGTTCACCTTTTTCAATTTTATTTTTAGTTAGTTAATCATGCTGCAACATTAGGTTATACTGATCACAGTTTCACCTGCTTATAGGTTATTATACATATACATAAAATGATATTAAGATAACAATAAAGGAAATGACAATGCTAATATTCATATAATTTAGTTTAAGATTAGGTACTTTTGTTATTAAAATAATCAGATTTTATTGATTCTCCATGTTATTAGATAAACAACTTTGCTATTTGCATTATTTTCATAATATCTTATAGCAACTGTTTGCAATCTTGTATGTTAACATCCTGACCTCAGTCATTAGATAATGAATCCAGGTATCAGATCTTGCAAAAGTATTTATCGATCAATATATTTTGCACAGATCTTTTGGAGTGCTTAGTCTAAAACTGTCTCTCTAGCTCCAGTCTTCTACTGCATCTCTCTGTAAAATGTGTATAAAAATATACCATCTCTGAATTGCAGGTGGTTTCTCACATTCATCAAAGAGCGGATCGCAGGAGGTGAACTCGGGGGCACAGCCTCCACCGAAAGGACAACGGGACATGGGGGGTAATCGCAGAGGAGGATCGCATCGCGCGGCTGCATCTCAGCATAAGAAGAACTCTGGAACACAGGCAACAGAAAAGACTGGAGGCGGAAATAGCAGCAGCAGTGGTGGTGGGAGTAGCGGAGGAGGTGGTGGAGGAAGCAAAGAGGCAGCCATGGTCAATGGAACCTCTGGTTAAACAAGCCCCTCTCCCCTCCCCCACCATGGGCCTCCTCAGGGCAGGGCCCACAAAGAAACTCACCCGTCCGTGCAAAGAATGTTTGGTCACTGTACCCCAGTCGCCGGGAAAAGTGAATCGAAATTGACTGTGTATGGGTGAGCAGATGGATTGGATGTCATTGCCTAATGGCTAGGCCTATCCCTCCTGGAACTGCCCAAAAAAGGCTGACATCTGGTCCTCGGAGTCTTTTTTACTCCCAAATCGTTTCCGTTCACCAACCTAATGATGGTCACTGGAGTGGGGCGAATGGGACATAGTGAGTGTAGGGACGCTGTGCAGGATGGACTCCCCACAGACACATCTGCTTGTGCCTTGGCTTGCGTTGTGCTTTTTTGGCAAGGCGAATGATTGGGGAGTCCTTGCTTTCCCCTAATGGGTGCATTTAGGGAGGGCCAGCGTCCGATAATCAGCAATCCGGTGCTCTGAGATGCCCATTGTCATGGCTGCTCTTCCCTGTTGTGGAAGAATGGTCGTCACGCCCCACCAACTCACATCAAAAAGAAAACATAAGAGAAGTGGTTCCAACAGAAGAAAAGTAATAATTTTTGTTTCACATGGTTTTCAATGGCCAACCACAATTGCCCTGTGGTCCATGGCGGGGATTTCACTGACCTCCTGGTGTGTCTGTTTTTTTTATCTATATTTATTATTCCATAGTTAAAACTCCACTTCTGTGTCAACCGGTTATTTGATTATACCCAAAAGAAGGCATATAAATGCCTGCCACTTAAAAATGGGGAAATGAAGGCATGCTAAGTTGTGGAGGAGAGACAAACCATTTATGCTTTGGGAACTCCCTCCTTTCTTTTCATGCACCCTGCTGTTGTTTATGCCCTTTTTGTCCCTTTTTGCCGTGTTAGCGGCATTACTTACAGAATGGTTGAGGGGAAATTAAGTAAAAAAATAATAACGTATTAAACAGGATCCGAAGCCTAGTTGGGAGAGACGTTATGGAGACTGTCGTTTGCATTGCTTTTTCCAAAATTTTGAATTTAAAGTCAAATGGTATAGTTATTAGTGTTTGAATCAATGATGTTTAAAAGCTGAGGAATGCATTCTGCAGCTAATAGTTGAATTTGTGTTCAATTTAAAGAAATCTGATTTGTGTATTAAATGCGAATGAAAGTCAACCTCATTGACATAACCAGATTTTAAAGTTCATTGTGAATTGAAAACGACATTCGTGAGAAGACGTGAATGATTTGACAAAAACTGATAAATGCACACGGTTTCAAATCCAAAGTAATGAATAGTTGCTCATCACAATGTAAAGGAGAAATATTTGGGGTTGTCTTTTGTTTACTGTCAGTAGGTTGCAAATTCTTGGAAATGGAAAGAGACAAATTAGAAATGAAAATTAATAAGAGAAGGAGTTGAATATACCTAAGCAGTTTAAAAAAAGTTTACTTCATCATATGTATGCATGGAGAATTGATGCGTCTGGCAGAAGCACACAATCGATTCCCTTGCTCAATAGTAATTTATGGGCTTTTTATTGAAATGCGTTATCACCATGCTCGACCTTTAAGAGAGAGAATAATTTTCATATGTATGTATGCATAATCATATCTATACATACATATATGTTTACTTGGCTCACTATGTTTCACGTTTGAGTAATGTGTTCAAAAGGCATCCTCCTTATTTTTATTTTCCAAAATTACTTTTTAAAGCCATCATGTTTTCAGTATAGAGTTTTCTGTAACTTCTCAGTTTCATTTTTAAATGCTCTTTGCCTGTTTAAGAAGATTGGCAGGAAATAATTTGGTATGATTTATCAAGACTACCAAGAAATTTTGTTTGTTATTTGTAATTCAAGGTCTGAACAATTCAGACCTCCTGTGGTGATATACATGGATCTTCAGAGGAATAAATGAGGGAAGATAGGAAAAACCGTAGATATTCATAAATATGCCTCCTTAAGGATGGAAAAAATGTGCTATACATTGATAAATATGCTAGTATGGGCACATGCACTCACTCATCAGTGTTCAACAGCGTCACACTTGTGTCTTATTAACGGCATTGTAATGGAATGACTCGGCATGATTGGACTAGGCCGACTTGAGGACTAGGAGGAGGCGGATTGGTGCGGTGTGCACGTGTGTGGGTTTGGTAGTGTTTTCATCATCCCTTAACTGCTTGTTACAAGAACAATTTGTATTGCCAATGTTGGATAATTTAAGAATAAACCATTTCTGTATATATACATCAAAATGTGCCTGTGAGAATTGTGCAGTTGCCTACACTGTTAAATAAGGATTTCCTAACAATCTTCAATGTTTGTTTCTTTTTAAGCAGAAAATGAATTTGCCTAGTTAACGCAAAAGATATAACCTGTGTGGAAAATCCTTGATTATAGTGAGTCGATCTTCACTTTTCTGGGGTCTCTCCATTTCATTCAGGTTATATTTACAGTTCCTAGTTTTCTTGATAGTTGACTTAAATAGTAAAGAGGAAAATGAAATCGAGTGAAGTTGGAAGGATTCCATCAAATCATTTTCTAAATTAAAATTCCTGTTTCCTTGAAGTTCGTCACAGCATTGATAACTTTGTCATTATTTGAGTATTCCACAGGGATGCGGTTTTTTGAAGTGACAATGGTTTGCATTTTTCCACAGGACATCTTTGTTTAGATACAGTGAAAGAAATAATGGAATCAAGGCAAAATTATCAAAATGCTGCATTATTGAGATACAAGGAAAGAATATGGGAAATATTTAAGGAAAGAAAATAAGAATACTACTATTTGTTGTATAAATACTGGTTTAAGGTTTGTTAGTGAGCCTCATAAAAATTTCTTGCATACATTTGAGTTGAATGAAGGCATTTCCCTAACACCATTGTCTGAGGAATCTAGAAGAATGTATTTATTTGATTTTGATGTAATGAGACCATCTTTAGTTACTTTCATTTCAGATGAACAACTAGGGAATCCTAATCTCAATTTATCCTTGAAAAATGTCTGCTGTTTTCTATACTATTGAGTTGAGACAATATGCAAAATAGAATGAAAGTTGTCCTTAAAATTTCAGAGAAACCAGGAAATCTCAACTGATGACACTGCAATTGTTTCTAAAAGAGCATATTTGAAACGATTTCTTCTTTTGAGGCCTGTTGAAAATTATAGTTATGGATTAAATCTCTTGAAATTTTCTATAATATTGTTTAAAAGCTATGGAAATAGCCTAATAATATTGACATTTCATTTACCATAGCATTCAGTAAGAAAATAGCCATCCTTGTGTGTGGAATTATTGTGGATATAGAAGATGCAGTGTCCCTTTTCATCAAAGTCTATTTTACTTTGAAGTAATAGTGTTCACATGTTTTATGACTAATGAAAGAAACAAGTCATCATCATAGGTCATTCAATCCGTAGATTGGTTGACTGCAGCATTCATCCATATTCCTAAAGTTAAAACTACACGCATACCAGATGTGAGCTTCAGCATGGAGAAATGATATTTATTCAAGGGAAATGAACTATTTGGTATATTAAATGGCTGTTTGCATTTGGTAAATGCTGATCACACTTTTACTGCATACCCTCTAGTTTCCATAAATGCAACTAATTTGTTTGCCCTGCTAAGAAGACTTTTGTCTAAGGTATAATTTAATCAGGCTTTCAGTTTATTAGGAATTGTTCATTTTGGGTTTCTCATCAAAAAGCTGACACCTTTCCTAATCAGGAAGTCACCCTGACTTTTTTGAAACAAAATAATCAAGTAGCAGTTAATGAAAAATAGATTTCGAAAGGTAAGTATTTCTCCTCTTTCTTAGAGAAATTCAAATTCTGAAATGGGCCTGTAAATTTAGTTGGTAGAAATTATTGATAGCAATGATTCTGTTAAAAGTTTATGCAATTTAATGATTGTGGGTGTGATAAATTTTAGTAATTGACACACAGTAGCCAAATCTGGCCACTAAGCGTACAACCCAAAGAAGTGAAGTCTTAGAGGAATGTTGTGGACAATTTTCTACAGAGTACTTTTTTCTTGAAATACATGGGCAGTGATCAATCTCATAAGGATGCATTCAAAACTGCGGAAGTTAAGGAAAGGGTAAGTGATGGGAAGTTCATAATCATTAGCAAAGGCACACTATCAGTATGCCAACTGTAGACAACCCTACAATTGCCCACCTTCCCTATTTCTGAATCCCAGGGAAGAATAAGCTTTTTACAAAAACAGGGAAACGGTCATGGACATTTGTAGAGGAAGACTATTGTGGTTCATCATATACATTCTGCTAAAATTTTTGATTTTGTTATATTTTCCCTTCAAAATGTTCACCTATCTACATACAAATATTGAAAAGAAGCTGCAGCGAAACCTTTTGAATTTCGCAGCTAGAAACAGAATCTCGACTGCAGCATTTAGTCGCTGAATAGTAACACCTGTGCTATTTTTTGTAGAAACAAGGAAGTTGACTAATGTATAGAATGGGGAACAAAGAGACACCACAAAGCAAAAAGTGGTCCAGAAAATATTTTTGTGACTCAAATATAAAATTATCCATTCTTATTAATGTATTTAACGATGCAACACAATCTATAGGTAACATTGCCGTAATACTAGTAAGGATATGGGGAGCAGGCTGCCTTCAGACTAAATGTGGCCTTTACGGGCATTCGTACGAAAGTCCATTCTATTTATTAAACGTAGCACTCCAATGAAGTTTGCCATCCTTGTCCTTGCTCAAGGAAACCAATCATTAAAAATGAAAAATTACCTAAAAACTAATATTTCCTCAAATATTATATACATTACAATTTTATAATGTATAAATATAACTACCGAATCTTCTTTCTAAGGTATTTTTCGCGAATTCATACGATGATGAAAGTAAAAAAACTTAATGAAAGCCAGCTGACGATTATATTAATTCCATGTGTACCTTTTTATGGGAAAACTATCATTCATCCGAGGTGAAACTGGAAATCTTTATTGTTAAGCAGCCTATTGATTATACATGAAAACGTTCAATGATACATAGCTCGTTGCTCTCTACTTTTGCCAAAAAGTTATACATATAATAATATAATTTGATGCTATTTGCACATAATCTTCCACTTCATTTCAAACTGGAGCGTAAATAGATTTTTTATCGTATAATTGGAACTACTGGATGCGGAACAAAAATCTAACAATCCTTTAATATATTCGGGAATATCTGGAGAAAGAATAAAATTAAATTTATTGCAGCCAATTTCAACCGATTAAAAGACATTTCAAAAGAAAGATGTGATACGTTGCATGGGAATTCAACACGCACTTGTCTACCAATTCAATGCACGCGTCCCGTACGAGAGGAGCAAGAAAAACTTGGCGGGAACGTTCCTGGTCTTCAGTTTCCTCTCTGATTAAAAAGATAATCGAGATAAATTATCATTGTTTTAGTAAAAATTCGAAGTAAGATCCCTCTTTCGTCTCGAGTGCTCATTTCTATATCAGCGGAACTTTGCCTTCCCCTCAGCAATACAGATTTCTGTTATTCGCGCGCGAGCTTCTGAACTTCAGTGAGCGTTGAAATGGACGCCAAGGCTGAATTGCTCTGGGCTATTAGACAGCTTAACCATAGCCAAGTAAAGAAACTGCTAAAAAGCAAGAAGGAAGAGCTTAAAGTGAGTATATGTTTTATTCATTAAGTTCCTCCTTTTTAAGTGAGACTATCCCGGGACTAAAGCAAGCTGTTTCTGATCAGCCAAAAAGTGCCATTTTTTCCTATGGCAATTTTCCATAATATTCTGTACTATTCGGCATTCCCTGCTAATAGCTTTTTACGAACGATAATGATAATCCTCTGGAATCTTTCAGACCGCCTTACCTACGTAATGATTTTTGGATATTTAAAGATTATTTGTGAAATTTTGTAAGGATTGTATACTTTGCATTCATCCATCAGTTAAAAAATATGAGAAATTCATGCTCTATTATCGAAAGAGAGAAACCGGAACTTATCAGGCATAATTGATTAGGAAAAGAAAAAAAAAGTCTTCAATTATTAGAAATAACTTGTTTTCTGAGCATATAGTTTGCAATTGGAAAGATGTCATTCACTTCGTTAACTTTAATTCTACCGGTTTCTATGCTGTGGAATAAAAAATATGCCAAATCTTTGCTTGAAATAATTTCTTGAAGGTGCTTTAGTATTATATATAAATATTTCTTCTTAACAGTCAAATTAGGGAATTATATGGTAAAACATTTAAATAGGTAACTTTAAAGAAAACAGTATGGGGGAAAAGATGGGTAAGGCGTAGAACTAGGATAAATCACAAATAAAATGGTCATGAAAATAATCCGTCTTGTGAAAGATCCTGGTTCGTGTTCCAGTCTCTCTGTCATTTTCCATGGCTTTTTCTTCATAATTTAAAACTATGTCAATTTTCTTTACATATTTTATAAGCTGATTGGACTAAAAATTTTGCTCAAAATGTAGCCTGAATATCAGCATAGATTACCAACTTTACGATGAAAGTGCGTTAAACATCTTTCAACCGAGGTTGACGGAATCTAGAATAACAGCTCGAGGTATCTATAAGCGAGATATCTATATGCGAGATATACAAACGAGATAGCTATATGCGCAAGATGAAGGAGATTCCAGGTAGCTATTTAATCTTTTATCTTACAGAATCTGTATGTCTCTCATTATCGGAAGTAAGTCCTCTTCTTAAAAGATTTGACATATCTGTGAAAATTTAAGATTGTACTTCAAACGAGTATTTTTTAAACCTAAACCTATTTTCAAAACAAGTGACTAACTTAAGATTGACTTTTGGAACTAAAAAAGGGGGTTTAATAAAAAAAATAAGACAACCTAATTAATTTACATTTGATAACTGTAATAATGAGTAATTAGTTATAGTTTTCTACTCTGCCTTCGGAAATGTGATTTTCAATTTTAAGTGCTAGAAAGCATTCCTGAATAATTTCACAAGTCTCTAGTTTGTTGTTAATATCCGCTGATTAAACATTTTATAATACTTATGTAGCGGATGTTTTTATTTCGTTCCTTTTAACTTATCAAAAATTAATGACGGGGAAGTTGACCTCCGCCATTGTCAAAATTAATATTTACTTCACTCCGTCTGACGACGTGACAACCAACTCAATCACTTTCAGAAACATTTTCAAAGATAACCTCTGATTAAAATGAATTGAAGAGTGCAACCTACCGCTCATGAAAAACTCGTCTGTTTGTTTTCTGACGTAGATCACTTTCGCATCATCGCATACCATAGATGGACTAACACAGTTCTTTCACCGCTATTCCTTTTTTCTTTCAATCTTTCAATACGATCGCGTGACAGCTTTGATAGCCCACTGTTACCCAAACGATACATTTATTTATATCTTTATTCCACAGGCAGCAAGATGCACACTTCACGCAGTTATTCGGAACTTCAAAAATGAGCGAAATAGGGAAACTCCTGAGAGTCTGGAAATAATTCAAGAGCTGTTAGCGCACGGCGTGGGTGTGAACGAGAAAGATGACGATTTGAAAACGCCGTTGGTGGTCGCCATGGAAGGCCTTCTGGAATCCAGATCCAAGGAAATGTTTTATCTACACGAACGCTGCATCACTCTTCTGGAGGAATGGGGTGCAACTTACGGCGACGATGGCCCTCTCCCCAAGGGACTTGTAGTGACGAATTCCTACTACGGCATGAGCCAATGCCCCAAAGTAATGGCAGAGGTCCTCAACTTCGACAAAGATGCTCTAAAGGAGGCGCTTCAAGAGGAGAACGCCTCTGATCCCATGGTATTTATCATTATAACAACGTTTTAACTCAATTTTTGGAGCCTGTTCAGACTTTCCCGCTTTGCAGGAAAACATTTCTGGATCCCCTCTGCTCTTACGCACCTTAACAGTCAGAGATTCAATTTCCTGACATTTAAGGGAGGACATTTTTTTTAAGGATCATTCCCGACACTAAGTCAAGGGGTTTGAAAAACTCTCCAATCACCGGATATGCCGGTTACCGTCAGGCGAATTCTTCGAAACGAGAAAGGATGCCGCGGATTGCCGACCTTCAGGAACTACACAATGCGCGTTTTGAGGTATTGGCCCGGCATATTCGGCGATGGGGTTTTTCCATCCTCTCATTCATCCACAACCGAGTTCCAATTTCTTTTCTTTCATTCGTCTCTATGTTCTCGAAGATTTTTAATTGTAACTAAATTAATAATCAATTTAATTACCGAAATAAGCTAACGTAAACGGTGAATTTTGTTGGCTAAAACTTAGGGGGACGGGAACTTCCGACCTATATTTCTTGGAAGTATCGCTATTTTCCCCTTCTATGTTAATATAGAGCTTCGAAAAGGCTAAATTGCCAATATGATGAGTATTGAACCCTTAATAGATTTTATGAAATTCCTCGTGTTCTCGAATATGTTCGAATATACGAATATGCCTGCTGATTTTGCTGTCAGATTTAAATTGGATGCATTCAATCCACAGCCAGCATTATTTTGCGCCCTGAGTTGACTGCCTCGTAGTTGATCACCGTCTGAAATCGGCCTTGGTATTTTGACACGGCGTCTCCCTACCGTAACCGTACATACATTCGTACAACATAAAAGAAAAAGAATGAAAGGCCATCTAAAACCATGGAATTCCGACAAATTTAAATGTATAGTGAGAATCTAACTAAGAAAATAGGGGAATTTTTCCATTTTAGATAGCGCTTTCCCTCTTCTTCAGGCTCTCACCCAACTGACCCCCTTGCACGTGGCGTGCAGATTGGGCGACAAGGACGTCATCGAAGTACTCCTGAATGCCGGTGCGGATCCGGGCTCTAAAGACGCCTTCGGACTGACGCCATTGCTCATCGCCTCTGCAATGGGATTGCCTGGGTGCCTTTCGTTATTAACCAAAAGGTCGACTCCAGATGCAGTGAATCGGAAGGCTGATGGCATGATGGATGGATGGCGAATGATCGATCCCCCACCGAGGGTGGATTACCTCATTAATGTATGAATGTTAGCTTAGATGCGATAACAGGCATTATAACTAATCATCATAGGGGGTTTTCAATGCAATTATTAGTTTGTTGCAGTTTCCATGTCATTATTTTCACTGTCGGTCGCTTCATTCCCTCACATATCCTGACTTAAATCATCACCATTATCTTCCCGTACTTTAGCCTAGGCCTGGGATGGCGAACCTTATGGGAAAAACGCGTGATATTTGATAAATATGACAATTTTGCCACAAGGTATATAAGGATCAGAAACATGAAGAACTTGCGGTGCCAAATCAAAGAGCGAGATGCTGGTGTTATCTTATTTATTGTTATAAAGATGGGATTAAGCTGTAGTATTTGAGGTATATAATAACCATCCTGGGTAATGAACAGATATCCATATTTATTTACTCTGAGGCTTCGTTTCCTCCGTGATGTATACAGAAGAAGAATGGTTCCATCAGAGTAAACATTCTCTCGCATGCCCGTTAGACACGAGCACCAAAGGGTTCGCATCCTTGGCCTACATTTTTCTCTACAACTCCTTTTCTCTACCAGTAGCGGGAGGAATGTTCTCAGTACATTATCGTCCATTATTATATGCCGGATTGAATTTTATTTTCTTGAGAAAAGGAAATTCAATTCCTTTTTTACTATTTTACTGTTTACTTGAGTTTACTATAGATTTCTTTCTTTCTCAGGCCTTCTTCATTGGTTACTTGGTCCTTCCATTTTATTTTCGTCATTCTTATGTAACACCTCAATCGCTCATAATCTCATAATCATAATAAATACGAAAGAAACAATTTTATTATGGAAAAGTTCCACCAGATATCGCCAGAAAGCATCAACTATATCTCATAATCTTCCTTGCTGCAGTTCTTCTACGTTTTCCACCCACTTTTTCCTCATTTTCCGCTTCTAATGTCACCCTCTTACTGATGTTTAACTTCTTTATAATTTGTTCTAGCTGTTTTTTAATAATGTCATCATAATGCCCACAATCCGTGAAGCACCCATATAGTACATTAATATTTTCACTATCAGCATTCTTCCATCCAATATCCCGAAGCATCGGATTACAAAGACCGAATTTTACAGATCCTCTTCCGTCTTTTTAATGATGGTATCTTCTACAGTTAACAGTAGAGTGTTGATTATCTTTTCTCTGTAATTATTATTTCTGGGTCGTGATTTCAGTTTCTCAGTAAGTGAAACAGTCAGTGAAATGATTTCTTTCTGACAGATGCCGCATGAGGTCCTGCACGGCACCACCTGCCTTCACGAAGCGGTAAAAGTGAACAATTCAAAATGCGTCGAGATCTTGCTGGAGAAAGGAGCCGATGCTGGCGCTACGGACTCTCTTGGAAAATTACCTCTCCAGCTGGCTGGGACAACAAAGGTGGACTGTACCAGTGTCCAGTACCTGGGTATACTGGACAGCCTACTTCAAACGAACACGAAAATGGGCGATACTGTTTTGGGCATCGCTCTTCTCAACGCACTGAATCAGAACTGCGAATCGGCTGTGCATAAACTGCTTGAAGGAGGAGCAAAACCTTGGGTGAGGATTGGAGATGAGACGCCTCTCCACGTGGCAGCCAGCTCTGGATTGGAGCGACCGCTGGAGATGTTCATCGGAGTGATTCGAAATGTGAAAGCGATCAACATTCTGGACGGCAAAAATCGCACCGCTCTGCATAGAGCGGCTGACAATGGCCACGCCGGATGCGTGTCTGTGTTGATTCGCTCCGGTGCAAATCTGTCTCTCAAAGACACGGAGAACATCAGTGGTCTCGAAGCTGTGATACTCAAGCTCCCCAAATCCGTGTCGTTCTTTCTGGGAGAGATGGACCACTGGATCAGCTGCAAAGAAAGGTCGTGCAACGAATACTCTTTGAAGCTCTGTTTCCGAATTTTCACCCAAATCAAGAGCGGAAGGCAAACTGATCTCATAAACAGTCTCCTTCAGTCGACGCTCTTGGACAAGAAGGTCAAAAGCATCATCCTCGAGCATCCGCTCGTGGATACCTTCTGTGCGATAAAATGGAACAAAGCAAGATATTACTTCTTTTTGGTGGTCATTTTGCACTTCCTTTACGTCGTTTCCCTCTCTACTTTCACCGTCTTTGATTACTACAAATATTCGACCTCGAGTTGGACTTCCTTTTTCCGTTACATTCATATGTTCTTCGCCACCCTTGTTCTAATAAACGCCACTAGTTTGCCCGACGTCAACTACAACATAAAGATCTTGTGGAGAAGGAAGGCGGAGGTGACCACGCTTATTTTCTGCGCGGCCTTGTCCATTGTTTGGGCCTTCGCCACCATCTTCATCGACTCCGATTATCTACACTTGACTCTGTTGAACGGATGGGGCAGAAAGGTCCTCCTCTTCCTCCTGCCTCTCACCTGGCTTGCCCTCATGCTCATGATAGGAAGGTATCGTGCTTGGGGATGGCGGGCCCTACTCTTTGGACTCGTCTTCAAGAACACCATCCTCACCCTTGGGGTGCTCTGCTTCCTTCTGGTCGGTTTTTCCCTCAGTTTCTTCGTCGCTTTCAAACCGCTCAATGTACCACTGTTCGATAACCCTTGGATGTCCATGCAGACCACTTTCGTCATGATGACTGGAGAGTATAATTACAACGACCTTTCGCAATACCTTGGCTTCTACACCCGCCTTCTGTTCATCCTCTTCGTGGTGGTGGCGACGCTCGTCATCAACAATCTCGTGGTGGCACTTGCCGTGAAAGACGCAAATGAGCTCAGTCAAATCGGCGAGAGTCGTTGCCTGAAGAAGAAACTGGAGTTTGTGTATTCTTTCGAGGTCATGTCCAACATGTTGGCCTCTCGAGTCATGATTGAAGACAGCTACGTGTTCGAGGTGAAGGGGTCAGAAGAGATAGGGTATAAAATCCGCCCCAGGCTCATACCGAAG
The DNA here is from genome assembly GCA_036926295.1 of Pachydiplax longipennis. Taxonomy (NCBI): domain Eukaryota; kingdom Metazoa; phylum Arthropoda; class Insecta; order Odonata; family Libellulidae; genus Pachydiplax; species Pachydiplax longipennis. The sequence goes on along the minus strand of JAVFKF010000009.1, from coordinate 34,654,596 downwards.
AGGATACTCGATTGCCTGATGAAGAAGGCGCTCGAGAACCCTGCGGAAGAAATTAAGGAACCAGTTTCTGAAGAGAAGAGATTGGGATGGGACAGTGTCATTTCACTCCTCAGAAAGGGAAATAAAACCGAAGCTTCCTCATCATATGCTTGAAACCTCAGCAAATGGATCGATCAAATCGAGAGTTAGAGAAATGCTTGGGAGAGACTGATTTTTCGTGAAGCAAGTTATCTAGACTTCAAAGTTGTGCCTCCTTTCATTTTGTTTTCTTTCATTCACAAACGTAACTAATACGTTGTCGGCGCAACCATTCTTCTCTTGTTTCACATGCTAGTTATTAATCTTGTTTTAAGAGAAACTTTCCATTCTTGTTCCTGTGCTCTCAAAATATTTCTTCCTTTGTCTAAACCTTCCTTTCTTTTCAAGGATCTTGTCTTAGAAATGTTAATTAGAAAGGCTGTGTACCTTAAACAGTGCTCTATATAAATTTAATTTTCCTTTTACGTATTTCATTCGATAATTTTCTTTCTTTATCCGCTTCCTTTAATATCTCTACATTTGCCCTCCGTTCTGTTAATATTCTTTTCATTTTTCCACAAAACCACATTTCTGCTGCTTTGATGCATGTTTTTTCCTTTTTACTCTGAGTCCAACTTTAGCATAGTAAAATGGTACATACAATTGATTTTGCAAAACGTTTCCTTGCAGCTTTGTCATTGTGTTTACTTGTTGATGGAATTTTTTGCCCATAAATGCTCTTTATTGCTAGTGCTATTCATCTTTGCAATTCAACTGGGCATTCGTCATCTTCTGTTATTGTACTTCCTAGATAATAGAACTGTTTGACCTTTAGGATTTAGGTATTAATTATTTACTTATTCACTCTAATATCTTCACCCCTCTTCCTCACTATTAATAGCTAAGTTTTCCGTTAATCCATTTTTAATTCACATTGCTCAATATGTCGTACAGAACACTTATCATTGTATTCATTTATTTTTCCGAATCTACTGTTTTTATAGAATGTCATCTGTATATCTGATGCAGGGCATTCTTTTGCCATTTTCCTTTACTCCTTTTCTTTTGCCTTTCATTATGTGATTCTATCCATTGTGTCATTTTGTTTTATACGATTAAAATTTTGCATCGATGGGATTAGTACGGCCTTGAGTTTACGCTATCGTTAGATCGTGCTATAAATACGATAAGCCATGTTTCTGGTACCATATCTTGAGGAATGGAATATTTTTCACTTTTCATTTGTTACACGGACTAAGAAGACACTATAACATAAATAAAATATGGTAAAAATTTTTTATTTTAATAATAGAGCAGATAAATCCTACCAGGGAAAGAAAGAGAAACGGCAAAATCGAAAGCAATTATGCTGCATTGTCACTTAAAATTGTCTTCGATTTTTTTTGCTTTTAATTCCAGTGGCTAGAAGCCAAATACTGCCTCTATTAGAATTTAATGAAGTCGAAATATCGGGTCTCAGCTGGGGTTACCGACTCCTAAAGAGTTGTTTCCGGAGGTTGTCCTTTTTATGGGAATAAAAGTAAGAATTACAGCCTTCATCATTATGGTCACTATAATTGTAATCCTACCAAGTAGCCTCTAAACTATTTTGTTTTCATTATAAATAAACTCAAGGTATACTTAACTATAATCTGACCCTGTATATGTGAGGAATCTCCTTATACGACCTCTTACTAATTCACACTAATTCAGTTTTTGTTAATCTCTGTTGTAAAATTCATTTTAAGAAACCGTATTTTCTCAGTTTCTGTTATATGCCCAAAATCTCCTAATCTGCAGAACTGTGCCAACCTGTGGGGCACTTTTTGTGTCTCACCTAGTCCCGCACAATAAACGTTTCGTAATCCTCCGAAATATTTCTCTCCAAGCAATATTAACTTGAATAATCAGATCCTATGGAAACGTCTTGCACCCTGGAGTAGCTTTACCAAAATAAGAATGTATTGCTCTGCAACATATTTTTATCACATGGTGATAAAAATATCATTAAGTCATCATTGTATACTGCCTAAGATTGTTTTGTCATCATCTTAGATTGTTTTATTAGTGTAAAAATAAAGATATTCTTGATGTAAGACTATGTATTGCATTTCAGCAAAACCCTCCTTCACTATATGAAATATTCTTCTTAGTTGTGATAATCCTATGCTCACGAAATGTGGCGTGGGCGACTGCTTACAGTTGTCACCTATCCCAGAATTCCAGGTTTCTTCCGGAATTTGGCCCATTCAACGCATTCCTCCCGGCGAAACGTTAGATTTTTTCGGAATATCATTTCTATTGTTACCGTCGAACTATTGAAATTTACCGCCACAAGAAATCTGCGAAAATCTTTATCTCAAAAACGCAGGGCCGGCCATCTACCCAAGACAGCTCAGGTGCAAATGTCTGCTTGTTTCCCATTTTACTTAAACGATGTAAGTTCAGGATTTCTCCCCATCATTACATGTATATCATTTACTACACAAATAAGATTCAAATACTGTCAATGTAAGGTCTAAAGGGGGTCCTATTAAACAGGGGGCCCGGATGCTAGGCATCTACATCTACCCGGCCCTGCATGGACGTCCTTGGCTTATGAGTTAGTTTTCAACACCACTAAACCTCCAAACAAAATTACCTCGCTCGGCAGATCTAAAGGCAGATCAAGTTGATACTTGTAACTCGAAACAACGGGTGCAGAGCTACCGAGAGAGTAAAGTCCTACTTCGAAAACTCTCCTATTAACGAGTCACACGCAGGAAAGAAATGTGCCTGCCACCGAATTTACGAGGCATGTCCCAAAAAATCTATATGCGCTTAGCGCCCGAGGATTTTTTCTTTTTTTTTCAAAGTTTACAATATTTCGGCGTAGGTTGTCTTTTTCCCCTTTCCGTGGATATTCTAGACAACCAGATCGAAAGCTTGGGGGAATTGGCAACCACATCTGTTCCCTCCTTTACGTTTGTGACATTTTTACGTATCAAAAGGGTGATGTGTTAAATTTCTCTCTAAAATAATACCCATGTGTAACGCTGTAACGAATGAGAATAAAAATTGCGAAAATAGGAAAATGTTCATAAACGTAAGAATATCTCTGTTGAGTTCCCTTTAATCGATGAGGTTGGTGCTCAGTAATTGTATTTCTGTAAAAGTTTCGGCAGATGACCTGACACAAATGATCGGGAATCGAACCCCATAGGTAGAAGAGTTCTTTAGCATTCTTAATCCCCTACTTAGTAACAATTTATGTACAGAAAAATGTAACTAATAGAGTTCGTTTTCGTTAAATAACATACCATGTGCATACACTGCAGTTACACTCTTAGTTACAAACAATCTTTTTACAAGCTCTTAAATAATTTCCCTGAAAGCCCTCAGTGGCAAATGGCTTGGGGAAGTATATATTAAGCTATTATCTCTACAGATCTTCTTTATCCTACGTATTTCCGCTTCCAAAGTCAATTTCTCATGGTCCGTTATATCAAGAGTTCACTACATACTTTGTGGCTCAGAAGTATTGCATTCCACCGTGATAAATTATAAACCGACGTTTTCCATCGGCGTTGATCCTGAAACAATACATTTTCCTTCAGCAGTAAATATCCTTAAAATGCATTTTTCTCCCGCATGAGAGAGAGCTTTCTCGATATTTTTCGCGTTAACCGGAAATTTACCGACGAAGTCTAGTAGTTATCGAACTTTATCGCGTCCGAGTGGTGTGGGAATGAAGATAGGCGGCCATTTTGATTGCAAAGGGTAGCGCAGTTTCCGGAGTGCATCTCACAGTGAGCCATGGACCGAATTCTTCTGCTTGCGTTTCTCTTGGGCTCTTCGGGGGCCTGTCCACCAGCAAGGCCACTCCGGCACTTCGACATCCACTCGGTGAGTCCATAATTCGTTGATAAGAATGTGCTACTTTACGACTGATCTTTTGGAAGACTAAATTCACATAACATTTAAGTCTCAATAATGCGGAATTTTATAACTGTAGAACCAACAGCAATAGTAGGATAATACTCTAGGGGAAAACTTACAAAAATGAACCTACAAAATCCGCTATAGAACTCTTACACTCTTCAGCCATCAGTAATGTATAAACAGCGGTATAATTCGTATTATTATAACATTTAGTTTATAAACTCTTACATAAGCGTTATAGACGCTTAATATCAAAATATTCATATGAATTTTTATAAAACTTAATTATAAATTAAGTTAGTAACGGTTTTACGGTGTATCAAAATCATATCTCTATTCATTCAGTGCTCATATGGTGGCCAGAATGTTTTCTGGCGCTCATATTGCCTTTAAATGAGAACGTAAGAGAAAATTTACTCAAAAACAAACTATTATTGAGATGTGTTGAAATAAGTTTGTTGCATAGATTAAATACTTACTTTAAGGTTTGGAGTTGACAATATTTTGAGACGTTATGGTGACGGATTCCAAACATTTAAATATATTGTGTTGTAAGTGACTATTAGCTTTACATAAAAAATATTATTTATAGACATTGTAATAAAATTTTCAACTAACACCTATGAAGAGTGAAAGCTTTAAATGAATTCGTGCATTGGAGAAATGTCTGTGCTGCTCGTAGGGCCAGTTTTGCTATCGAAGGAACCTATATAATAATTTGGGGTTGTTAAGATACGGGGTCCAAAATTTGGCATACATCTAAGTATAAATATCTACAAAAAAGGAAATTGCATTGATAATACATGGGTGGTCTGAAAAGTTTCCGATATTTCGCCATTTCTCGACATTTTTTCTGAAAATTTTCTGAAGATTTCTGAAAAATCTGGGGTCAGAAACTTTTCAGACCACCCCCGTATACGTGGAGTTAAGGTTGGCGAAAACTCTGCCGAGTCAAAATTCAAAAACTTTATTCTTCACAACTTTCTATTTTAGATAGATTTGATTTTGAATTTTAGATTATTATAAATTAGAACTGACTAATTTTTTTCCGTATGGGAGAACAGTCGTATAATATACAGGGGTGCCCAAATTTTCCTTCATTTGCATCTGCTTATGATAATCAATGTTCTGTTCTATCCATGTACTGTCTCAAGTTTCCAACTAATTTCCACGCAACTAAGCGTAGTGTTAAAATGCGCTCCATTGTTCCTCAGATTCTGGGAGGTTGGCACGTGGTGCAGTTCTACTCGAGCGGTGAAGAAGGTGCTGCTCCGTACAGATGCATGAGAGCAAATCTCTCTCTTTCTCTTCCCAAACTTCAAATGGTTTTCTCTTACGTATATGCCGACGACCCCTTGCGTGAAACACTTCTGGGCAACCTCACGTGGGACATTCCGGAGATGAGCAACCCAGCACATTGGGTACACGCCGAAGACGCCTGTGAGTTCTTGGGAATCGAAAATCTCATCACCAACCAACCCTAATCGACCATTAAATCAAATCTTCGCAGAACGCGAAATCTTGCTGAATTTAAGAAGGAATGTCATGACTAAAATGCGTTCTATATCAGATTGTTAAACAGCCACCTTAGGCTCTGATTAGCAGTGTAATTTTGATTGTGTTCTCATAACATTCAAGACGTCCTCTACTTGTATACATTGATATTCCTACCTTTCCCACGCCAAAAGGCGGCTTGCAGGGAATTTATGTAGATGTGGATGTAGATATTAACACAAACCCGGATTAGTTGCAATTAATATCTTCTCAACTCAATTAAACTGATACTCTTCCACAGGAATATGCCTCATGACGCATATATATTAATAAAAGAAAATAAATTAATAAAAAATTACAATATATAGTAGAAAATAATATATATAATAATATATAGTATAAAATTAAAGATGATTAATATGGGATGGGATTTGTATCTGTACCCGGATTCGTTACAATGAATGAATTCTCAACTCAATTTTTCTGGGTTATATCCTCAGGGAAATGCCTTATGATCCTGATATATTAAGTCAAGTAAATAAATCGATTACAAATAAAAATTAATGGTTATTAATGTGGGATAAATGTATCTGCAGACGACGGCGTGTACGACACGTTCGTGGTAGACGCGGAAGCTTCCTCTTGGGCACTACTTGTGCACTGCGCCAGGAACGATGCCATCCAACCACTGCATTCACCCATGCATAACGTCATCGGAACTGGTGAGTCCTTCATTCTCAGACCCAAGGACGTCATACTCTTGACGTCAATTCACTTACCCCATTACTTATATAGTGACGAAAGTCTTCTCCTACATCTAACCCATTTTTATATCCGCGTACGGACGCATGGCCGCCCTGATGCAACTATCGCCTCGATTGTTGACTTTCACTCTTTTTCAGCTTTCATCATTCTGAGCCGTAATAACTGTTTCGTGTTGGATTATTTGTAGCAAAATCGCCGTCTTACTTGTCAATATTTCTTTTCGAATTGACACGTATATTATTTCACTTAGAAGTGCTTCATAATCGTGGATATTTTCTCATTTATTTTATTTTGAGGCGCTCAAACAAGTTTTTGATGCTCAAGTCTTGGCGTCCCTTTGATTGCAGAGCCTTGCCTAAGTTGTTTACAGTAATACTGGCTCTATATTTGTGTCGAATTATAAATGCAATTAGTAATTACTGAAGTAAAATGTTATTGCATATGCATTGCATTGAGTAATCTTCAACCTAGTCACAATTTGTAATCACCTAATAAAGAGAATAAATAAAAATAATACAGAAATATACCGGCTTGTTTTGATTAGGTAGAGAAATGAGTGTATCGATGCAGGCGAATGTGGCTGACGATTTAAAGTAGCCAAAATAAGACAAAACTTATCACTTGTAATGTTGTGTTTTCTATGCTACATTCATATTTGGGTACCCGTTGAAAATTACACATAGGCTGAAAAATATGATCCAGAATTATTTATCTTCGAGTTGTACTTAGAACATCTTTAAGTAGTTATAGATATTGAAATTATTCATTATAACCCTTATAACATTTTAATATTTAATTCAGCAGTATATTAACATTTAATAAAGTGTTATGAGTTTTATTTAGGAGCAATCGATCACCATATCCCATAAAAAATTGATAGTTCTTAGTTAGTTTGCTTGTCATCAGTATTATTACCATTTAATGCGAGTCCTCATTGTTGTGGATTTTTGTCAATATAAAAGGTCATCATTAAGTCACATAATCCTTTATCGATCTTACTATTGAAATAGTTATGAGTATTATCACTCTCTGGATACCGACCAACATATTTTGTAGATCTAAATCTATTTTTCTTGGGTTGTCGAGGAATTTTTTTACATAATCATTTTACATCTGCGACATTATATTCTGATGGGTTAGTGGCAGATATTGATGAGAGGAGGATTCTTTTAAATTTTTAGCTAACAAGGATTAAATTAAATTTTATCTTCCTATCTCGATGATATGTTGGCATCGTTTATCATTATTATCATTATCATTATTTGTTAAACAAGTTTCCATGGTTGAATTGTCAGGTATTGTTTCTTATCAATTATGATAATATCTAATCTATTTTGTGATTGTGATTTTATCGTTATTTTTGAGCTGTCTGTAATGTTTACGATGCTTAATCATTGTTACATTTATCATTACATTATTATTCATGAATCATGAAGTCGGAGCCGACTATTTAGCGATCACTAGATACTGATATCATAGGGATCATAGAGGATAAAATACAGTCCGTACCTTCTTCGAACCAACGTCACTGCAAATAGGCATCCCCAGCACTCTTCCATACATTACATCAAAAGATAACTATGAATTCATTCTTAAAGCTGACATTTCATTCTAGTGGATTGAAGAGCGATCCTAGAAATGTATTTCATTTCGGAATATTTAGAAATACTGAATATTTCACGACGACGTTTTTTTGCCCTCTGGGCTTAATTGTGCAGTGACTCCAATCTTAACCAAAGGATCACGGTTTATAAATTAAGCATTCAAAGTCATCCTAAACATTACTACCCAGCAATTTGATGAATGCCTATTATTAGAATCCTTCTCTTTACAAGTTTTTACCAATTTTTTTGCCTTATCAAATAATCTAAGATACTGTGTTGTTAGAAGAAAGGAAAAAGGAATGAGAGAATGCTGCTGGTCATTCAGCATTGTACCCCCTATGAAGATAGAAGCATTGTTTTCGAAATACGCATCGGGATTCTGAATAACTGGTGACCGCTGAGCGATTATCCGTTTCCCGGGAATCGCCCTAGACGGTTGCGGCTGTCGGCGCTAGGAGAACCTTTGTCTCATAGTGTGTTGTATCAATGAAATTATGACAATAGGTGAAATTTTCTAATCCGATTTCGATGACCGGAATGAATAGGGGTAAATGCATCTTTCGATTATTTTTCGCTCACTGCCAATGCCTGTCTTCTTCGGGGCTGTGATAATACCAAAGATACTGAGGTGTGATCGATGCTGAGTAATGGTAAGCACATACCTATTCATGATGGTCACTAATCTCTGAATGTAACGTGTAGATCATTATTATTATAGATATCCTTACGATCATTATTACATGGTCGTTCTCCACTGATAGCATCCTGGTTCATTGAGGAAAAAGAGGCAAACTATCTCACCCCTATTCATGCCTTGTCTCCTCATTTCCTTTCCATAGCTTTTGGTAACTATAAGGTAGAGCTGTCGAGGTTTCAACGTGCCTTCAGGAGGAAGACTTTACAGATAAACTTACAAATCCTTTGTAGTAACTGCCATTAAGTTTTGGAACCTCCTTCCGCCTCATATAAAATCATTTATTTCAACCCGTTCTCTCAAGAAAAAATGCCTCACTCAACTTCTAGAGAGTTAATCACCCAATTGATACTCCTCCTTCTATCCCTCAATATTGCTAATTCAGCTCTGATCAACGCTCAATGACTATTTATTCTCACTGCTTTATTATACATATATTACATGTCCTTTGTACTTGTTCTTAGGCCCTTTTTATAAAAATATATTTCCATTAGTATTTATTGATTTACCATTTTTAATTAACTGTGAAATTTCTCATGTCTTTTCAGAATGTTTCATTCTCATAACAATTTTTATTATTTCAATGTTTTATTCAATTATTTTTTGTGATATTCATTATTTTCTCATAGTGTATTCCTGCAACTTCCTCTTTTTTATTTGATTTTATTATTTTATTATTATTTTTGTAATTTCGTTTGAATGTTTTACCTTATGTTTTTATCATATTTATTATTTACTTATTGTTTACTATTGCAAATTTTCCTTTTTCTGAATACAATTTATTATTTTTTTGTAATTTCATTATAGTACTGCTTTTATAATTTCCGATTCATACGAAGTTTTCTTTTATCTTTCAGCTTGTATTATCAGTAGGTTTGCGCAGGTTTTTCACACTCCCCTTCTTTGCGGGTGTTTTCCTGCAGTGGATCTTTTTTCCTAAGGCATCACCTTAGGTTTTCCTTACATCCACTCCTAAATTTTTCCTGTCCATCCCTTTTCACCTACACAAAACCTTTTATGTATATAGTATCATTGACGTAAGGTTAGATGGAGGAAGAGACTTTTCAGTCTCAATCTCGCCTTGATAAAGACCTCAAATACTTTAGAGATAAATCGCTTGAACTACGCTGCCACTTTTCTGCAGGTTACGGCGGTTGGCGAGGTCAGGCCCGTACCAGACGGTTCATCTCCGCATTCATCCTGAGCAGACAGAGTGAGCTGGCCCCAGGAGCTCTGGCGTACCTGAGGGACAAATTGCCCCCTTTCGGCGTGGACTTGGAGTACGTGAGCAACGTGGAGCAGAAAGGGTGCGTGGGTGAGGAGAGGAAAGAAGTTGAGGAGATATTGGATGATGACGAAGAAGGGATGAAGGAGATGAGGAGGAAGGCAGCGGAAGAAGACATCAGGGAGGATAATGAGTGGCAATGATCTGCACACCCTTAAGACTGGTTTCTGCGGTGCGAATACTAAAAACGCTGTGGTAAATCCAGTGAACAGATTAGTGATGAACCAATAGACGGACAACCCTTTCCGTAAAGCTGATGAAAATGGACATCTTAAAAGTCTCTACTTTAGCTTGACTTAGCTTAGTGTATGCTCGTCTACACCGCAGCAACCCTATATCTCGGAAGAGCTTTTTGTTTTCGTGAAATACGGTATAAAATCTTTTAACAACGTGATTTCACGACAAAGCGCCGTAAAATTCCTAATGTTGATCACGAGAGCAGAATGCGTAGTAAAAACTTCCGCAAATGAAATGAAACTTGAATTATTTGCCCATTTTAACGATAGTGGATCATGAGGAGAAAATAGCGGTCGGATTGCCAAAACATGTAAGGAAAATTATGTTTCCTAGTTCCCCGACATTCTTTGTTCTGATTATGGTGCACTGTGGTTGAAACCGATAAACTTTTAAAGCTTTATTATTTCGCGGAAAAAGCTTTATTATTTTGCGGAAAAGTACAAGTCTCTTTTGAATCTGCACCGGTTTGAATTTTTTAAAATTACCATCAATATTCTGGTCGTAAAATCAAGAAATTTTTCGATTAATAATTTTCTCTTATTGAACTATTGGGATTCGAGACTTCCTGAAAAAAACGCTATTTCGTAAAACATGGACGCAAATTTTGATGATTTCCTGTACGATGTGGTATCTTCAAGTATACTCTCAAAGCTTCGGAAAGGGTTCAAAGAATACTTTTAGATCTTGTTCTACACCCAAAATGAAATCCAAACTATACTCTTGGAAATGATCGTTCGGATTGAATATAAATTATACGATGATTAATTGGATGTGTACCACCGGAACTTCATCACTCTCGCCAATATCACAAAAGACAGTATAACTCTTTCATTGCGAAAAACGCAAAAAGGTTAGCTAGACAGAGGGTCGGAAAATATTGATATCAAAGTCAGTGCTCTGTTATTGCAGAGTCTCGGCTAAAGCAACGAACATAATTGTATATTTATACACTGTAACGGTGATAAAATAAACCGGATTTTTAAATAAAATGAAAGTGTGTGATCGTGACTTACAAGCTGCTACAATGCGGATTTGAGATTTTAAGAAGCAAACGAAGAAATCAAACTTCCGTATTTCCCGACGTATGAGACGACTGGGCGTATAAGACGACCCCCTAGTTAAAACATAGAGTTTGGGATATACTCACCGTATAAGACTTTCAAGTATATGTTATAAGTTCTTCCAAAGAACACCAAATGAAAATTTAAAAAAAATATATCACATTTGATTTCAATGTGGTAATCATAATTCAAATGGTAACATACGGTGGGGATGCGGACGCGGATATTTTTGAATTTCCATTCGAAAAATCGTCTCTTTTGATTAAAGCTGACGTTCCTCTTAATTTCAGTAATAAATTAAATGCATCGCGTCAATGTGGCTCCTTAAATACTTCGAATCATTTGAACTTTAACGTTTGCCGTTTAAATACTACAAACACAGAAAACTATAAAAAGAAAATTTCTATTGATGCTATTGTTCTCATCTCTATTAAATAAGTCCAATGTAAGGAATTGCCCAACCGGTACCTGACTCACCAAAGTCTTTTGGCGTTGGCATTATGTTTTCAGGAATTTCTGCATGCCATGAGTTCTCTCCAGCTCTGATTTATGCCACGCTTAGTGACAAAGACACTGTCATTCCTTCAAATATTTATTTTTTTACAAACAATCGCATAAATAAAATGTACACAAAGAACAAAACAATTAGTGAGTATGAAACAACGTGACGGCAAAATTACATACATAAATACCATATAATTCAATAAATTAAATTTCCATCTGACGTCTCGGAGAAAAATAAATTTTCGTTACGGTACAGTCGGATGCTAAAGTTACCCGAATTTTTTTTCACATTTCCCATGCGTATTTGCATTTCCATTAAATGAACTTCCATTCAAAGAAGACTTGAGGTAAACCTGGTAAGGACGGACGAAAGTGGCGCCGCAAGCGGAATTTCGAAGAACTAGAGCATTTGACTGTACGAATCCACGCGGAGGACAGTGACAGTAAGAAGAAAAGTTCTACAGAATTGATTCAGTTGATCTTCTTCTCTGAGTCTTCTGCCTTCCTTCCAGACCACGTCCTCGTGCCCGTGAACAGTTTGGCGTACTCCGGAATCCGGCTGATGGAGCTCTTGAATTCATCTGCAAATAAACAACTTTATCAGATCGAGATGGCACCTTTATCTGGGCGAGAGCTTTGTTTAGGTAAAGATATGTTAGCGATACGTTCCTATGCCGAATTTGTTTGTTTGTTTAGGTTAGAGTAGCTAGATTCTAATCGTCAGTACAAAGGACGAATATCCTCGAATAAAATACGGGATGAAAAGGGGGATTTTAAAGTAAAAGATTTAATTTAAACGTACTAAAGTTCATTCCACAAATAGTCGAGAGAATTTCCGCGGGAATTTCTTCCCCTCTCTATATAATTAATATTTTTATGTTTCCGAAGTTGCCACATTCGCAAGTTTGAGGTAAAAATTGAGACCAACGGAAAACTATAAAGGGTGTTCATATGAAAAGGTACGAAACGACACTTTGGAATTGAAGTCTTTATTCAAAAGTAATCACCTGAGGCCTGAGCACAACTATCCCACTGTTTAACGAGCCGAAGGATTCCCAGCTTCTTCTTCTAAAGTGCTTCTACTATACCCGCAGTGACGTTTCGTACTTTTTCATTTGAACACCCCTCGTAAAGAGCAGTGTCATTAATGTTAATATTAAAGGTTTATCGTAACATTTGTCTCACTGTGTAGGGAGATAAAGTGTAACGTAGATGTATTGGAAACATTTAGAATGAGCTAAAATGCATGAATCGAGTGACTGTGAATTTATACTCAATAAATAATGAGAATTAAGGAATGATGGACGAGTTTGTTAACTTGGGCAGAATGTTATCCTAGATTTGAGGAATTGATTGAGGGGTAGAAAAGCATGGGAGATGTTCTAATGGGAGAGTTATTTATGGTCAGTAACTAGACGTGAATCATTACCGAAGGAGGCAAACATGGTTGAATGCAAAATATACTTTCCCTCAGGGATTTTCAAAGATAAGTTAGTTGTGTCGGAATTATCATATGAGTATACCGTTGAAATGGATTACATGAAAAGTATGTATGGCAAAAATAGAATTTAGGACGATGTTACAGAGTAATGAATGGATGTGGGTGCAAGGAGAAGGAATTTAGTAGTCTGAATAGAGTACTTCGGTTGATTTCTGCAAGTGAGAAGGACCCATGGAGGTTGCATGGTAAGAATTTATTTACCAAAGAGTCGTAGTTACGCGTGTTTTGTTTAGGGCATCGAGCAGGAAACAACCGAAAAACTGTAATCGAGAGACTGTTATTTTGCCGGTGAGAAAACAGAACCAAAACCCTAATTTATTGTCCTGACTTTCGGTTCGCATTCTAGGTAAATCCAAATTGGTTTAATTTACTAATTATAAACATAAGTGACTTGCAACTCAATAATTGATATATTTTTTACACACTGAACTCATCTTTGATTATAGCCGTAATATTTTTTTTTACTGCTTTTATTGCTAAATTGACGCAACCAATGGTGATACTGTAAATATCTATGTATTATGTTTTTCTCACTTCTTTTATCATCTTGCAATGATTCTTTTTCTATCATATCATTGTTCAGTTATAATGCTTTTTTAAATCCCTTTCAGTAATGTTGCAGTCACTTCTCTTTTCCTTATTCCCCCTCTTCTTTAAAATTTTTAGATGCTACTGTCTGTAGGTTTTGCAGGTTTTTCACGCCCCCCTTCCTTTGGGCGTTTTCCTGCAGGGTTCTATTTTTTCCTAAGTGTAGTAACTTAGGTTTTTTTAACCCGCAAACAAATCTCTTTATTATTTCCTTTTGTTTAAACCCATAATCTATCTCTTTACTTCTTTCATATTATAAGGGTTAGATGTAAGAAGAGGCTTACTAGTCTCAATCTCGCCCTCTAATAAAGTCGTTTTATTATTATTATTATTATTATTATTATTATTATTATTATTATATCAAGCATTTATTCTAAATTTTAATTAGAGACGATAGAAATTGTAAAAATAACAATTAATGATAAAAGTTATACATTGCTAAATTTTATTATTAACCACGTAAAATTCAATCATAATCATAATTCAAACATAAAATTTATTCCTTAAGAATAATGATGTAGAAGCGAAAAAGCAGTTCGAAGCGATTCGGCGGTGGCTGTAAGAGCAAGGGAAAAAAATCGACATTCAGCGTACTCATTGAACCACAACGAAAACCGGAAGTAAAATATTTGCGGTTCGATGCTCTGGTTTGGAATTTTTGATGAATGGATGAGCTTTAGGATGGACGCTTTTAGCTTACTGACGCAGCTGATTGTGAACAAACAGAAATGCAAACCAGACTCCTACATCGGTCCTGTCTGGGATGGATGTAGGTGCCCCTTTCATATACAATACTTTTAAAATATCCATTTTCAAAAGACTTCAATATTTCAACAGATATATTTTAGGTATGCATTAGAACTAATTTAAAACATAATATTTATTAGGAGAATACCGTTATTATTGCTCTAATTATATCGTCATCAAATTAAAATTACAGGCATTACATAGATTAATAGAAATCGAATGCAACCTTAACGACTGTTTTAAGTTTGCGATTAATCAATTCATGAAAAATTTTGATCTAGTTACATTCTCGTACAATATTTCTTCAGAAAAGGATTCTCTATAGGCATCGGTTTTATGATTGCTTCAATGCTTCCGTTAAGAATCAAATGTCAATTCTTACGAAAACTCAGAACCTGAATTATTTATCGTACGGGAAACAACCCCCACATATTGTGGAATGTGAATAATAACTTGTTTGTCCATGAAAAGATCCACCTTTCATCAAGGTTTCCGTGTCTTGCAAAACATCAGACTAACGATATGCGCTCCCAAACCCCGACACCCTGAGCGACCGTCCTTCCGTGTCATGGGCCGCATCTTACGTTTCAGCGATGGTAAAGAAACCAAGAAAAACAGTTGATTTTGATGAATGAGATCCTAGTAAAAGATATACATACATAGGCTGCAGAAGAAAGAGGATGTATGAATGGATATATGAATGTGTCTAAGGTAAAGGGGTAATTCAAGGACAACAGACGGAAGAATCTATTAACTTGGCGACCTCAACGGACATTAGAGGGAAACTCACCGTAAGTGACGAATCCAGTGGCGGATGTGTCCGCTTCCTGGAATAGTTTGAGAGCTTCCGGTTGAGGGAAACAGAGGGATAGAGCGGCTGCAGCATCCTCTATGGACAACCCACCGCCGTCACTCTCGAACACCTGCCAAAAGACAAAACAAAACACTGCTGTACTGTAACTACATATTCATCTTTCACTCCATATTTCGACTTTAAGAATTCTTCGATTTTAATGGCATAGATAAATACATATATAAAAGAAAATGTTACTTATACTTTAATTTGGAAGATTAGAGAAAGAAGAGGTTGAGTGAATTTTAGAACAAGATACCACCTTCACCTGAGTACATGATTATGATAAATTTACTTCAAGTTTGATCCGTATTTATAACCGGTGGATGCCAAGAGATTCCACATCAAATATAGTGCTAGGAAAGAGAATTGAAATACGTCTGTTAATGAATTTGAGGATGAAAACACTTTGCTTTAAATTCGTTTGTCAGGGTCTTCTAGATACCGGAGGAATGCGAAAGGCCGGGGTTTATCGACTCCAGGAATCACCTACTATAATACGCTTCCATATCCATGCTATCATCCTCAGAGGTTAAATGTGGAATCTCATGCGCATTTCTGAAAGCAAACTCTGCGATAAATAGCTAAATAAAATAGTAAAAATAATCGTTTAACTCTGAGGATTATAGCGTGGCTTTCGAAATACGCATTGGGTGATTCCTAGAAATCGGCAATCCAGGCCTTTCCCGGTGCTCCTATATCTTGAAGACTCTGCCCTGAAGAACGACTGACGGAGTGTTTTCAGCATCTAAATCAAATATAATATTACTCGATCCATCATTGGACGAGATTATACTCAAGTGGGCCTCTCTTCCTCGAGATGATATTTTAGATGAGGATAAAGGAGGGAGAAACGCATAAAAAAAGAGGATAAAATAGGAAAGATTTCATTTCTGAGAAAAATCTCCATAACTGAAGGCTGATAAAGGAAAAACCGAGGTCTATACATATATACATGATTTTGAAGTTTAAATGTAAGTGATTACTTACGAAAATATAAGATGAGAGAGATTTGAGAAATTACTTGTTTCCATCCAGTTAAAGATGTTGTATTTAAATATCACCAAATGCATTACTTTGATTTATAGTTTCATTTGATAGAAATTAGTATGTTCTGCAAACGACCTACATTTTAAGGTTGCATAGAGCGAGGTTATACATCGTTTGAAATTTTGATAATATAGATAATTTAAAGGTATTTCGTCCTCTATAGTCGATGGATATATTCTCGGCTTCCTTCTCTTGTGCTTTAAATTCATCCCACATAATGATCGATCCGATTCGTATTCCGGGTTGCTTTCAATTCATCTAAATTGTATTTACTTATGCATGCCGTTCGCAGAGTAAATCATCAATATTAACATGCCCAAAAGCAAACTAAACGCAGAAATAAAAATGTCTACAAAAGGGCGGACAAGGAGAGAAATTCAATTATATAATTTATGGCGGCACCGACTCTTTCGTATGGATCGGAACGCTGGATACGGAAAATACGGTGAAAGTAATGCAAAAGAAGCTGGAACGCGGTTTCTGAGATTGGTAAAGTGTAGCAACATATAAGGTACAGGAATTGAGATCTTAGGAGAAATTAGAAATTCCAGGCATAAATGAAAAATGACTTAATGCAGAGAAATCTTGACGGTCCATGTAGAACAGATGGAAGATGGATTATTTCCTTTAGAAACCCTTGAATACAAACCAACGGGAAAAAGTATTGAAAGAGAAAAGAATGGGTAAATGATTCTATGGCGGAACAGCCTAACCCTTGAGTGGAAATGTTGGTGGTTTCCCAAGAGATCGCATCCAGGCCACAATCCCCTTATGATTGATATGATTTCTTTTCTTTTTCTGATTTTATTTTATTATTGTTTTTGTAATTTCTTTATAGTACTACTTTTGTAATTTTCAACTCATACACAGTTTTCTATTTTATCTTTTAGCATGTACTATCAGTAGGTTTGCACACGTTTTTCACACCCCCCTTCCTTGCGGTTGTTTTCTTGCAGTGGATATTTTTTCCTGAGATATCACCTTAGGTTTTCCTTACATCCACTCCTTCTAAAGTTTTCCTCTCTATTTCTATTCACCTACACAAAACTTTTTATGTATGTAATATTATTGACGAAAGGTTAGATGGAAGAAGAGACTTTTCAGTCTCAATCTCGCCATAATAAAGACCTTATAGACATGTTAACCCTGCAAACTGCCACTGGCGCATGGCAGGGTGTTTAAAACACTGAAAACCCTATCTACCCTTGACTGCTGTTAGCTTCTCCAATACTTTGCGGAATAAATGACCAGAAATAACTATCTGTCCTGGCAACTATTTCCCTGTAACGCTTCTTCGTTTTGTCTCGAAGATCACATATGCTACTAACTGGCATGACAATATCAACTACCTCCTCCCCGATATTCATAGTTATAAATTTATTAAAAAGCTTCTCATGGTAATCAATTACTATTCATCTATTACTAAGCGAATCCCAACCAAGGGATTCTATAATATCTGAAACATTGCTGTCAAGTTTATTGATGTTGGATTCATCCAATCTGTGAATAAAATTGTAGGCTGAATTTAGTGAAAGAATACCTATAGACCTTATGATTAGTATTTAGTGCAAATATATCAGTGTTCATATTCATTGAGGCCGCATCTTGTTTGATATTATAGGAAGACGTTATACTCAGTATCCGAGATATCAAAATATCCTCTCCTAGACGAGACTTGCTGGGTATGATTAGCCTTTTAGACCGAAGCTTCTTATCGGACTGACCTGAAAGGCGATTTCCAGCATGTCTTCTGCATTGCTAGCCTTGGATATGACGAGGACACCCAAGATGTATTCGCGCAGGTCAATCTCTCCACTGGACTCCTGGAAAAGAAATTTAATTTCGTCACCATTTTGTCAGATATCGCACAAGAATTTTTTCAGTGTCTTTTGGGAAACTGCAATCGAGGCCCAAAGAAAGACGTTTTACAAGCTGCCCCCTCGAGATAAACAAAAAAGTATGGCATAAATAATTATAAAATACCGAAATTTACTTATAAAACTGAAAAAAAATATATAAATTTTTATACTTTTTTTACCTTTTCCTCGAATTAAAAATCGATTTTTAAAATGTTTGCATTGAATCATTATTAAATAATTAAATTGAATTTATTAATAGATCGATATTATTAAATAATTGTTCCTTTATAAGTGGTTTGATATTGTTCCATTTTTGTAGGTCTCATTGCTTTATATACCTTTATTATACTGATTTTTAACTCACGGGTCTATGTCACCCCAATTCCAGCTAACATTCGCCAAAGATTTAAAAAGATGATTTTATCAGGAAAAAAATGTTTAAATATTTATGATGATGGTGTTGTTCCATACTCTTCAGAAAAAATTTGTATGGTATTTGAATATTAAAAAGGACATTACACTAAGGCAATGTTGAACGTGTTTTGAAGCATAGAAAATTGAACCCTAATTGACTTTCCGGCTGTATTCGTTGAAGAAAGCAGTCACAAAGATTGTAAATTTATCTTCATCTCCAGATTCAGTTTTATAATTAGTCTCCTGGGTATGCTTTCACTCACTTTGTCGAAAAGGTTGAAGAGCTGATGAAGCGCTGGTTCTGAAGAGGTCACGCCAAGGCAGTGCGCGAATGTATCGAAGTCCATCCGCCACTGGTCTCGGTGGACGTGCAGTTTTCGTGCTTCTGGTGCGTCGTGAAGCCTGAGAAAATCATTCCAATTTTAATACTCAAACAATTGTCATATTCTTTAAGAATATTCCCTATGATTTAGTCCTGCAAAGAGCTGGGTTGATATTCTTTGCGGAATATGATTTCTTAATTTTCTATTTTGCTTCATAGGTATAAGTATGGTTATTCGTACAAATTAGTATGATTTAGACGTTGGTACCGGATCCTGGTCAACTTATGACATGATTCTTATCAATAATAGCACGAAATAAATAAATTTGATCCTTTCTTATTCCTGCAAAAAATTTGGAAATTCTTTCACTCGTTAGCTTCGTAAATGCAGTTAATTTATGCAATTACCTTCCCTTCATATAGGGTTTATATGGGGTATAGTATGTGTAAAGAAGCTATTCATCGAAGTCCCTCATTCTTTCCAATCTTTGTACGCATATTTTGATTCAGTGTCTAACCTAATCTACTCAAGCATATCCTTTTTAATCGGCAATTTACTTACCTCAACCTACTTCCCTTCTCTTAAATACATAATTGATAAGTTATCGATGCGATCTCGCTTAGTTAAGTCTCGGAAATTCCACTTCTCCACCCTCTTCCTCTACGTCACGCCGAAAAAAACCCACATCATCACCACAAACTGTTGAATACCTAACAGTGTATACTATCTTTCAACATGCATTTAATCCCCGAGGCTGGCGGTACAGTCGCCGAATTGCGCATCCGATGTTTCCCAGAATTAAGCAGATTCCTGGGTAATCAGCGGCTTCTTTCTCCTTTCGAGGAATTGGTTCGACGTATTCGGCGATCGGAGAGTTTTCCGAACCTCTTATCCAAACAATGAAGACAACAGAGAGAAATATAAATAAACTTTTCGCGCTTAATTGGCTACGCACAAATAAGATTAAATAATATACTTTTCACATTGTTTCGAGATAGATCCCATCTTATCTCGACGATAACCGAAAATTCTGATTTTATACAACGACGACAACGTAATATCGATAACTTTATCGATATTCCAAAATCCAACTGATCATTGGAGCCTTTCAACAAGATCTTATCTTTAAATTGCTTCGCGCTTCAATTGTGAACATCATACAACCTATCAAGATTTCAGGGGGAATTCAAGGATTTTTTAGAATGTATTAGTTGAGAGAGAAAGGCTGTTAAGAAATGTTTGCAAACATTTATTCCTTCGCATCTATATTGAGAATATTTCTTGTATTCCAACTCGTTATCGTTCTATCTTGAGCGGAATCATGAAGGTTCAACGAATAGTAAATGCAGGAATTACTTCGAGGTGAACGGGGCATGAATTCTAATTAAACAACTTCAACAATTAAGTAACTTTCAATTGAGCATAAGAAGACCGAAAGAAAATAGATGCTAATGTGGGAAGAAGAATGAAAGAATCATTGCATGATCTGTGTGAGAGAGTTGACACGGTGAACAGATTTCAGATATCAAAGCAGAAATTTGAGTATTTCGCCCGAAGATGCTAGCAAGGTATAGAACCTATTCGCCATCAAAATTTTATGTGAAAATGAACGACTTATTTATTTGTAAGTTTATGATACATCCAGGTTTTACGCATCCAAATTTTGATGGGAGTTATCGGTTGGTTTGTCTCGCTACTCACTGTTAGGACTACGTCACAATATACGTGAACTTGTGGAATACGGAGTAAATATTGAAATATTGGTGGGACGCTTGAAATACGGGTTCGCTCACCCGAGTTTGTGTCTGAGCCTCTGTAATTCGACGAGATGTCCCTCGCAGTGGACGGGAAGGCGCATTCTACGTGCTCTTCTCATCAGACGGCAGTCGTCATAAGTGTAATCGGACACAGGGACTCCCAACGCCCTGGAAGAAAAATACACATCTTATATAATCTATTCTTAAAGTATTTATCCCTAAACCAAGACAAAAGTTATTAGGGGGTCGTGTATATCCAATAAGTCTATGCTAATCCATAATGAATATATTAATATTAGATTTAGTAATTAATAAGATACCAACGATATTAATTAAGTAATACTATACATGATCACGATGTATAGGGTGTTCAAAATCTCCCCGAAGATTTCCCCTGATCAATGTTATCGTGAGATAGTGAGATTTTTCGAGTCCTTACTCTATTCTTATAGTAGACTGACTTTAGGAGAAAAGTACGCTCTTAAATACAAGAAATAAATTAAAATTAGGACAATGCGGTCGAATTGACAATGAATCACATAAATGTAAAAATTTCAAACATATGCATATATAATCAATGTGCTCAAGCTTGACTTGGTGGAACGCTATAATGAAAGAATAATATTCTTGTGGAAACTATCAAGTTTTACTTATTCTTTCATATGCATGTAATTGTTGAAAAAAATTCCGGTGACTATGAGAAACTTATGCAACTCTGCATTAGAAAATAACCACAAAAATGTTTAATGGCATTCAATGCAGGAATATTTCTTCATACTTACATTGCATTTCGATTCTAAATTTGATATTATAGCCTTATATTTATTAAAGTATATATAAATGCTTTTGTAGCAGTATAGTATAGTAATGCTTGTGACAGATCTTGATAGTCTACATCTACATCTGGCGGTAATTTGTAAAGATACATCTACTACAGTATGGTTCTTGACATCGCCGGAAATCTTATAGTATAAATACGAGTACAAGTTCCTCGATTAGACTAGTTAACTTACAGATTTTTGTTAAACTTAATTTTTGAATTATCTCATAAATAACAGAGATAACAGAGATTATATCTCACCGAGCTCTTCGATTTCTAATTGATTTTAACATAAATCTATAATTCTCTAAGTCAGAGGATTCCTTTAATTGTACAAAATGAGGGCGATAAAAACTGACCTTGCCATAAGTGCCCTCACGTTGGAGGCATACAGCTTTGGATCTGCTTTCTCTCTTTCATTGGGTACATACACCGGAAGGAACTCGATTTCACACGAACTCTGCACCTGCGTCAGCGTCAACCACAGCAGCTTCAACCTTCAATAGAAACGAGCGAGTTTGGCATAAACAATTTGCATTCCCTTTGAGCATGGGACGGAAGTTCCAAGAATTTAGCTTCGCTAAATGTAAGATAACTTCAAATTAAGATTAGACCAAGTGCTATCGTTGTGCAAATTTATTGAACGATAACTTCAAATTAAGATTGGACCTAATGATATCGTCGCGCAAATGTATTCAACTACCTAAAAATAAATAGCCTTGATAAAAGAACGTGCAAGATAGTGAAACTTCTCGATAACCTTTTCGGAACGATAATGATTTTCTTCCAGGATTTTTGAAGGCACCAAGTGCATGCATAAAAGATAAAAGAACGTGCAAGATAGTGAAACTTTTGTGAAAATAAAATAAACAATCGAAATCAGACCTGCCCATAGCCGAAAAGTAGCTAAGCAGCTTCCAAGAATTGACGATGATATTATGATTAATTCCACAGAACTTTATTTTCAAAATAAACCTCATAAGTTTCCTCTGGATAATTGTATCAAGCTTTTCTTAAATTGGATTTTTTTGGTCGAATCATAAAAATTAATATATTTTGCTTAATATTTCAATAAATATTCGTTTATCTAATTCGAAAGTTGGTAGATTACCATTTAGCATTTCTGGAACAAATTAAAGATCTTCTATAAAATTTGACGTAATAATCAACATAGGTGTATCAACATTCATACCACCCGTTCAAAATACAAAATACTTCCAAACAAAAATAAGACATTTCAAATTATGCTCGATGAGCGTAATCAGCACCCTTACAAGCTCCCAATGTCACTATAAGACTGAGTAAAGCACGCCAGGAAGTGGTAATGTAATTCAGTAACTAATCTTACGCAAGCACGATAAATTCCCAGACGATGAGTCTTGAAGTATGAGTCTAGTAATATATCCCGAGATAATGTCATAAGAATGTCTAAGTAAAATGGATAAGAAAAGAAAAAAGTGTAAGGGACAGTCTCGTATTATTATCTGGCATCCCTATCTAACACCAGCATTTTTTGTTGAGACTAAAGAGGTAAAATGATGAGAGAAAACTAAAAACTATGTGAACAATTTAATGTTTCGTCTTGAGCTTCAACAATGCGGCATTTTTTAATAATAATAATAATAATAATAATGATAATAATAATGATGATAATAATAATGATGATAATAATAATGATGATAATAATAATGATAATAACAATGATAATTATAATGATAATAATAATCATAATAGCTCTAGCAACAGCCTCTTAAATATTTAAGCCGTGCCTAAAATTACACCGAAAAAAGTGAGAAATTCAATTCAACGCATGAAATTTGGGAAAGCTGCAGGAACTGATGGACCCCTTATCGAACTATCACGCTTTCTTTTCAGGAAAAATATATGTTATGCATCGTTTTTTTAATAGAACGCCATACTTTCCAATCCCTCTTGTCCTACAGATTCATCTTTCCATTCACTTCCCATCGTTCTTAAATCTACGTGCATAACGAGCTCAATTTCGTCCACAGAATGTTCTTTTACGTCCCATCGTTGCATATGTGGGCTTGCTGAACTTTACATTGCGAGAGACAAGCAATGATGTACAGCAATATCTCTCGGCTTAATTTTAGTTGGAGACCATACGGGAAGCTCAGTTCTAGAACTTTTGGAACGCCCCTCCAACCTCTTTTGTCTTCAGAATGTGGATCCCCTTTTCACTGTCTCATCTTCGTCATTCTCTCATCTTTACCGTTAGTAGAGAATGTCGAATCGGCACAGTTGGTGACCTTATTCATTCTATTATCACCTCCGATAAAACCAAGATGTGGATTCAGCTGCAGTTAAGCTCTGAGAGAAAAACATTTATTGCCAGAGAATTCACAACATACGCATGTTGTCATTAAAGATGAGAGAACGACGCAAAGGAGGGAAGTGGGACGAAATTTAACAGTCAACCAAGAAACTTTATGAACTCTATAATATCAATGGGAAACTTACTGAACTGTTTACTATGACGAACTATAGTTTCTCTCGTATTAAAAGATGTATGGAGGGTAAAATTTCAGTGTTTTTCCGATTTAGGATTACCCACTCTCCTACTCGATTTAACAATGGAAAGAAAAGGAATGGAGAAAGAAATAAGACGTGCATAATAGTTAAGAAACGTACAGAATAAAGTGAGCAACAGAAAACATTCAAACGTTAAATGTATAAAAAAGTTTGTAAAGAAAATCTATATAATATTGATTAAAACACATTTTTCTACAATGTTGTTATCAAAAACTTCGCTACATTTATATTAACCGATCTCGATGGGTTTTAACAAACTTCACTTTTTCGAATGGCAGGATATAAAATATCATGATTTTGGTGCAATTATTTTATCATTCACTTTCAGTATGTATGACCAATTTTTTCGCCTTCACGATCACAATTATAATAAATGCTTAGAATCTCAAAAAGTAAAAACAAATCTCTCAAAGGTAGAATTTTAGTTAACCATAAAGGAAAAAGATTGGTAACCCTTATAACTACCGACTAAATATCGTGTCCATTGGCAATTATTATCGGAAATCCATCGGAACGCTTAGAACTAAAACGATAAGTTTTGATTTCTTTAAAAGACTTTAACGTCTGACGTTCACATGCGAAGTAATCACAATTTAAAATATGAGAGGTGCTTGAGATAAACCGTGGACCGAAAACGTGGCCTATTCACTTAAATTTAGAGCTTTTGAAAACAAATGTAGTTTCACCAGAAAATCAGCTATTTTCCTACCAGTTTTTAGAGATGTGTGTACATCTTCCTTTTCCAAGTCTAGCTTAAAAAAAGCGTGTAACTTACGCTCCTGGACCCTCCCAAGTCCAAGTGACGGTATCCAGTTTGTTAGGGTAGCGGATGCACACCGGCTGAACGGGGACCCCAGGGCAGAATGCGCCGTGTTTGAACGTGATTAAGCACCTTCTGTTGGTGGTAGTTCCTTCCGGGAAGATCAAAACCTAGAGAAATAAGAATATAAGCCCATTGTGTTGAGTCTTGAATATAATGACCTTTGAGTCCATACATCTCAGGCTAGGCAAAGACAAAAAGTCAGGGATGGATTGCTACTGCTCATTAAAAATAAGGTGACAGCTACAAGTATTTTTGTATTATATAATATTTATTTATAAGTATGAGTACATATTTAGTGTATGAAAGATTGCAATATTTACGTCTAAAACATGCAAATGCATAGAGACTTGCACAGATAAAAATATGTTTGGGAGAGAGAAACTAAACCTCAAATAATTGTGTATTGAATTATAATATAGATGCGGATCCCATCTTATAAAGAAAAAACACTTTGTGATTTCCACGGCGGATTTTAATAAGTCCGGTTTTGTCAGCATATTGACATCTTCAGGTGTCTGAAGACGTTAATAAGTTGAAAATTCCGGTCAAATTAAAATCTAATGTTGGAGTCACCAAGTTTTTTTTTTCCTTTCCGGGATGATTGCAGTGAAATTCCACGAAGTTACGATTGTGTGTTACGATGTACAGATTGTGTGAATTCTCTCAGTGGAACGCACTATAGGAATAGTTTATTCAAAATCTAATTTTAGCTGTAATTAATTGTGACAAAGTATATACGAGGGTGGTCTGAAAAGCTTCCGACCCCAGATTTTTCAGAAATCTTCAGAAAATTTTCAGAAAACATGTCGAGAAATGGCGAAATGTCGGAAACTTTTCAGACCACCCATGTATTTAGATGGAAAGTCGTGTACGCATTCCCGTCCGTGGATAGGCTGCTAGCAGAACATGAGGCGTTCAAAAAATACCGGAAGAGACTCATTTTCGTTCGCAAAAAGCCAATGTAACGCCTCACTGCTTAACGCGTTATTTCGAGTATATTTTTCACAACTAAATACTTGCAAAAATGCCCTTCTACAATACCTCTTGGCTCTTTTACTTGGATAGTATACCATAAGTGGCAAACCTTGATCCGGGAAGTATTTTAAGGCCTCATATCTTTTCTGGTTCAGAAGTATGTCTATAAATACGATTCGCCAAAACTGTTATCCACATCGATTTTTTAATGTCATCGTGAAAGCTTTTATGATTCAACGATCGATTTGGAATCAATAAAGCAGCCGTTGAAGTATCTCAATTCGGCCTCGCAATTATTTATGATTAATTTCTACATTAGCCTTTATTCAAATGAAGCACAATAACAGTTTAATTATGCATAGTAATTTTCAGCGCAAAGATTAACTAGAATACCTTAGTTTGATCCATTCAATGATTTCATTTCAGTCAGTTTCATCGGGAATATTTTTATCTCTATTTTTTATAATTTGAGATCGACCATTATCAAGGATAATCTTTAAACTTTGCTGTACCCATCTTTATGTGATCGATAATTTTGTAAGTATATCGTATGACGTATCAATTCTACGGAAGTTGTCATTAAAAAAACTGCTAATCTTGGAATTTCGGTTAATCGTGCCCTTCAAGTAGATTAAAAATATTTGTTTTGATAACGCACCTAACTTTTCCGATAATTCCTGTAGTGCGAAAATTTCTCGTGCTATTAAACTCGGTCAAGAGATCCTTGCAAAATATTTGAGACTAGAATCAACTCATTTTCATCAATTTATAGATTTCCTATCATGAATTATATGATAATAATAATCATAAATTAGTCGGATTCCATGCCCTTCATAATAAATATTCATTATCTAAATAATTGTTGCATTTTCGCTTATTACATTTCCAGTATAAACCATAGCTCAAACAAAAGTTAGCTCAATCTAGGAAATATCTTCGAATTTTTTTTCAGTATCCATTAAATCTTATACCCTCTGTTTAATTTGTGTCGGATATTTCATGGCAACATGAAGTAATGTAGGGTGTTTCTAATAATATTTATTAAAGGCTCCATAAACAAAATGATTATGAAAATTCGAAAAAATAAAATGCCGTTCAATAACCGAGGATTTTTCAACAGTTACTGCCCTTTCTTTAAATAATTTGATGGAATTTTAGAAATAATGGCTGTGTAAATTCGCTTTTCAAGCGGTTTTAATAATTTGCTACAAGCAGCGAAGGTTATTCTGGGAGATTATGCCGCAAACTGCAGAAAATATTAGGAGCAAAAATTTCAAATGTGCTCCTTAATTCCCAAATTAATTACACACATGAGTATTTTTCAATGTACTTATAATAATGCTTCATTGGCACCGGAGGTATCAAATTCAAGTTCATTCATTCATTTAAGTACTTTAATTGAACTTCACATTCAAGTTCCTAAATTATAACTCTTTTCATTTCGATAACTATATCACCTCCCATAACATCATCCTACAACCACCATCTTTTTTCTCTCTATTTTCCTTTCAATCATTCATTTCTAACGATTCTTCATCTCTCAATTTATATTCCACCCATTTATCATGCCTTCGTTCATCTTCCTCAATCAAAATGTTTCCAACACCCTCAATCTCCAACAATTCCTAGTTTCTTTTCCCACCTTTACTTCCTCCAGTCCGAGCAAAGTCCGCATCTTAAAAAATTACTATAATTATATCTTGGAATTTCAGAGTGTATCTCCCGCCGATTCAAAACGTTCCTGATAGGAAAATTACGTGCCGAGCATCCGCATTATAGACAATCGCGTCCATTTTAATAGGTGTGCCCCGGAGCACTTGGGTTCCTCAACATTTATATCGCGACAATGTTGACATTCTTTAGCTTAAGCATAATAGGATTGTAATCAGTTAATATGGTAGCCTATAGGGGTGAGGAACCTGCGGCCCGCAGGCTAAATATGGTTTTGGGCATTTAACGCTGGATTATATTCACTTTCCCAAACAAATATTCCTATTTTAATACTTTTGTTTTCTAATCTTGGTAATGACGACACGTAAATAAAAAAGCGAAAAATATGCTCTTTCAGTTTCCTCGGAAAACTTTGTTTTCTCACGTAAAATATCAAAGGTAAACTATTTGATTGTAGGCAGCCAGTGATAGAAGAGTGACCTGTTTTACAAGCAGTCTTTCTTAAGAGATGCCAAATGCATGACCTTCTGATGGAAAAGTTTCCCCACCCCTGCTATAGACCTTACATACAGCAGGAAATGCAAAGATAGGCACTGGTACAGATAGCAAGCTCAGCAGTTTTCTCGCTTTTCAGAAACATCTTTGATTCAAAACGCAATACTTTGACGAATCTTCGAAGTTTTTGATACATTTATGAAGATATCGAATCCAAATGAATAATCAACGGTGAGAATAAGTGTTAAGTACCATATTTTTACGTTTCTGTCGAATCGAATTTGAGAATGATTAATTTATTAAATACATTTAGAACTGAAATCCATAAATAACATCAGTAGGGACTTTCCAACGAGGATAATGGTAGGGTTTGGGTTTGGGTTCCTATGCCTAAAAATATTCCCTCCGTCTCTTGAATTTATCTTCTCCATCAAAATCATACCTGTTACTAAATGTATAATGTATCAGATTTGTGAGACTAGGAATCAATTTGAGATGAGTTAATTCATATTTCGGCCAGCCACTCTCGGCATATGATTCGACTCCGCAGGGCTCTATTTGCAGAGATGACTGCAATTAAATGCATTTTTTAATCTTGTTTAAATATGCAAATTTTATACTATTTTTACATTGAAAATAGGGAACTCGGCTGTCTGAAGGGTGCAGTTCACCTGGAGGCAGGTGACTGGGAAGTAATTGTCTGGAACGTAATTGTCCTCGTACCCAAAAAATTCATGTTTATGCGATGGAGACGTATGAGATAGGTGCATACACCCTTGGCAGATAAAAGAGAAGAATAAAAAGTAACCTGAGGCCAGGCTGCGGATGGGGCAGTCCTCTGCATTATCTCTTTGATGGTCTCCTGGCGAGACTCCGGGTCCTGCCTCCACACGTATACTGGCTGAGTGTAGTTTATCAGCTCTGAAAGGTAACGAAATAATCAAGATATAAACACACATGTGCATCGCCAATGGTAACCCTCGAAATCTTTCACTTTTATAAGAGAAAAATAAGAAATTCTTAACGATTGAAATATACAGCCAAAGGGCAAAGGTCGCCCAGATTGTGTCAATCTACGAGTGTGGTCTTAAAAGTTTCCGACATTTCGCCATTTCTCGACGTTTTCTGAAAATCTTTGAAAATTTTCTGAAGATTTCTGAAAAATCTGGAGTCTGGGGTCAGAAATTTTCAGAAAACATGTCGAGAAATGGCGAAATGTCGGAAACTTTTCAGACCACCCATGTACATATTTTGATGAAATTACGAACAGGAGTACAATTTGAAAAATTCTGTTTGCGCAGAAATGAGGGGAATGTTCCTTATGGGTAGGAAAGTAATGGGGGGATATCTTTGTACAGCATCACTCACTATAGTCCATAAAGGATGATACAATGACACCGCTAGGAATGTACGGCCATCCGAATTCCTCCCTGCCAACATTATTTGAAAATAGACTCGCCCAGACCAAAAATCGCTTATGAGCAGGAACCATAACCTCTCCGCTTGACTGCATTTAGAAAGCGTAAAAAATATTTTAAAAATTGACGTTACGATATTTAATGGATCTTTAGATCAAAATTCTATGAAATCCTCTCCAAATTATTATTTATCTTAAAATAGGCTGACCATATCTACGGTTTCCCCATGACAGTCCAGCTTTCGAACCTTCAGTTCAAAAAGTGCGATCTTTTACCGTTTAAAGCCTATGACGGTTAAATCACCGTTTATGTGTAGATATTGTTTGTGATAAATAACACGTCTTTAGTCTCTCTGTCCACAATTTTCAAGCAAGAAACGAAAACGAAAGAGGTTTTTTTTAGTTCAGACTTCGTAACTTCGTATAACCACTCCTGAATAAATTTTGCATACAGATCTGCAAGTCATATACGTTCTTTCCTGCGCATGAAAAGTATACAGAAGGTAAAAGTTGGTTAAACTTAGCGAAAAAATGCCTGTGTTAGATTATACACGAAATTCTTCAACTTGAAACCGATGCTGAATCCATATTAAGAAAAAAATAGGGTAAATTATAACACAATGTTATAATCCTGTCCTATTCTTCGTATTAGTCGAATTGAAAGACCACAGATGAATATTTGCATATTTTACGTAACGAAAAGGCGAATCCTTATTTTAGAGCGAATTTTTATCTAAAGCGAGGAAAATAGTATTAACTAATAAAGAAAAAAATTCGCCTGTATAATTTTGAAG
This sequence comes from Pachydiplax longipennis, assembly GCA_036926295.1. NCBI lineage: Eukaryota > Metazoa > Arthropoda > Insecta > Odonata > Libellulidae > Pachydiplax > Pachydiplax longipennis. Next base: position 34,624,373 of record JAVFKF010000009.1, on the reverse strand, counting down.
CTCAGGAACTAAAGTATATGTCTTGCATATTTGTATGCAGAATTTATTCCTGAGTGGTGTTGCGAAGCCTCAAAGTCTGAATTTTAAAAATAAACCACTTTCGTATTCACGGTCAGCTTTTTTGATTACAGCATACTACATGACGCAGTTGCAATATTTCTCCAAGTTGAGATTGAGTAATTTTTATAAAATAATTCCAAAAATATCTGCATTGAAGTAAGTAAACGTACTTCAGTGATCGTTTAAAGAGGTTTTCCCGTTTCACTAATGGAAAATGTCCCGTTTAAGATAATTTGAAAGGTGGTCAGCGTACCTTGAAATGTAAAATATCATATTTCGAATTTAAAATTTCACTAAGAGTTTTACTGGATTCGTCATCAGATTAGAAAGTATATACCATGATCGACAGTTTTCAATCGTCATAAAGATAACGAAATCCATATCGAGGAATCTACTAAACTTTTACTAAACTATTAAAAGATTCCTCAATATGGATTTTGTTAGAATTAATATTTACCACAAAGTTACGCCTGATTTCGTTTCGTTTAGTCATAAATATAATTTTAATGATTCATAAATCAATTTATCCTGTAAGCATGTAATTTTCAAATTTACCGGAATGATTCCGTAAATACATTTATGAGCATCAACCGTAGTTGAAAATCTCTGTCGAATAAAGTTTTCGTGCGTATTATAATGTAAATAACGTTTTCAGGCTTTCCTTCGCCCTGATTCTTTATTTTTGTATTGACAACATGTTCCATGAATCATCGAGTAGCACGTGGGAATCTTGACTGAGCAGAACACAATGGATAGGAATCTGTGAGGAAAAGTAGCTCAAGTTGAGTGCCCTTCCGAAGTGCACTCAACTAAAAACGAATGAGTGTCCCAATTCCTTTTCATTCGCTCACCAATTGTCAGCCGCGAACCAACAGATGGAGCCGTTATCTAACGTTATGCATTCTGAACTTCATTTCAACTAGATTCTATTGCAACAACGCATATGCAATGCGCATTGCTTTAGATTTCACAAACTGGTTTTATTTATTATCGCATAGGATACCAATGAAAGCGATTAGCTTTTAAAATCGGCGATATTATACCAACAATCCAACATCCTACCTCCTCATAATAGAAACTAGTTTCGGTTTATTTCGAATTCTAAAAAAAATTTATAAAAATCCTCGGTTAGCTCTGTCCTGGCTTTCATTTTCATGCTCGAATGCTCTCAAACGAAGAAAGAAAATTTCCTCTGCATAATACCACTTCCTTTCTGTTTCTGGTCCCTCTTTACAACTTCTTTCTTTTTGGTTCTTTCTTTTGACTTTAGCACTGAAATATTTTTCCTATCGAAATAAAATTGGAATTTTATTATTATTCTTTCCATTCTTTCCTTCATTTTGTTCACACTTGACAAAACTACTAGTGATTTTTTTAAATATCCGTGTGTGATTTACATTATTCATTTCATCCTTAGTTATTATTTTTATTTATAAACAGGAAAACGCTCTTAAGACGCTCTTCGGAGGACGTTATTAATTAGCGTTATAACCGGTCTGTGTAATGCCGGTTGCATTTCCGTCATCTTTAAAAAAGTTCTGTTTTCGTACAAAAGCGCTTTCCTTAGTCACTTAATTTTGGTCATAGCTCAATCTAAAATGAATCAATTTTTACCATATAGACAATTAGGGAAGAGTAATGATATTAATATCAGCAGTGGTGGGTTGTAATCACAAAGCACGAACACTTAAAGACTAGAAGAGAGAAAAAAGGAACTCGGCGGTCAATCGGCATTGGACCCCCCATGAAGATGGAAGCTTTGTTTCCGAAATGCGCATCAGGGATTCTGAATAACTGGTGACCGCTAAACCATTATCCGTTTCCCGGGAATCGCCCAAGACGGTCGCCTCTGTCAGCGCTTGGAGAACCTTTGTCTCTTACTTAAAGACTACCCAACAGCCCACTAAACTTTGGACAGCCGTTTCTATTCCGTAGCCGTGGTTTATGTTCATAGTGGAATTAAGGTTGTTCTGCTTCGTGATATCTTCAATTTTTTCTCGCAGGATTAGTCATCTCAAATAAGAAACCACCTTTGAGACAAGGCAAGATAGAAAAGGACGGCGATAGAAATCATGAAAAGTCATTTTATTCTATTGAATGAGGCGCCGATTAGTTAAAACGCGATGTAGTTCATCTGGGGGTAGGGAAAATCCGCGTTATATGCGGGTGGATGAGCGTCTTAAGCGGTATCTTAACCATGAGTTTAGTTTGAAAGGGACCTGGAGAAAACCGCGTAGTAAGAGCGATTCTGTGAGAGCGTTTGAAACGTTTAAAATGTATTGAAAGAAAAAATGAACGTAATCATGACACATCTAATCCTATTGACGTTTCCGTTGCTTCTGTCCTGAAAATTCAACGTCTGCTATCATGTGTATTTTGAATTGAATCTGCGTTTGTTACGTCTGTTTACGCTTTCAGGTTTGGAAAGTTGTCTTTTTATATATTAGTTGCCAGTGTGAGATGCTTTCGCTGGTTTTATCACCCCTTTCCTGATGGTATTTTCTTGAAGGGTTTCATGTTTACAAAACTGCACATTTATCCTCTTTAACTACCAGCGATTAACTCTTTCTTCTAAGGCTTCTTTGAAGAAGGACTGGGGATAAGAGGAGACGCTTCGGTCTTAATCTCTTCCTAATGAAGTCGCTTTATTATTACCGTCTAAACAAAATGTGAACACCTTTTTGTATGGTAGCGAAAGTCGAATGCTTCTGGAGTAGCACAAGATTAAAGTGAATGCGGTTGAAATGGGTTAAGTGAGAAGCACGTGCGGTGAAAATGGGATAGACAAACTCAGTGATCGATTGGTAATGAGCAGTGAAAGGAAGGCTGCTTGAACTGCGTGAAAGGAATACTTCGTGTTGATTTGGACGTATACAGAGTGGCATATAAGTTGTATAAATAGAATCTGAGTGGCGCTAAAGAGGAAGGAATACCAAAAAAAATTAGATTTAATTATGAGGATTAGACACGTGAAATATATAGAGATAAGTAAAAGGGAGTTCATTAGTCACAAAAACCTGTCTAAATAAATAACTGTTAAGACAGAAGATTGTAAAGGAGCATGGTTATAGATAAGGTTACTTATCCTTAAATAGAACCCTAATAAATTTTTATTTATTTATCGGTTTCTTGCATTAATCCATTCTCTCGTTATTTATAGAGCTATTTATCACGTAAAATTGTTATCTTTCAGGCGACATTTTATCCTAAAGGTTATTTATTTAAAATATCTCCCCAAAAGGCAATTATTTCATTCAATGACCTTAGGACTTTATTTCTTCGGTTTACATTATGAGATTACATAGCTACTTCGGTAGACCATTGGGTCTTTAACCCTCGGGTCCAGTGTTCGAATCCATGTCCGAGTGAATTATTTTGCCGGTTAGAGTGCTACAAGCCCAGCAATAAGTGGTCCTTTTCTGGTCAGGACATGGTTGTTTCTGAGCGTGATTTTAATCGTAAGAAAGAAGTCTCACGAGTGAATTTCGCAGAATAAAGTCGAAATTATTATCATTACATAATTGTCTTTACGCACTCGTCTTCCATTACCAATGATAAAGCGGGCTGAGTGCTGTTAATAATTAGAATCACCGCCCCAAATAGCCTCCTTCCTGTCGTTAACGAGATATTCATTAAGATAATAGCTAAAAGGCTAGCGACGACTCTATCCTTTGTCCATCCTATAGAGATCAAGCTGTATTCTGGAAGGGCTTCAGCATTATGGACAACACCCACACCTTACAATAAATAATCAGCAGAACGAATGAATATGATATGTCACTGGTACTCTAATTTGTAGGTCTATGACGGAGAAGATCAAATAGAAAGACTTCAAGAATTAAACACGTTGGGGCAAAAGATAGTGCTCAGGTTAAACTTAACGAAAACAGCGGTGATATATTATTCATTTGCAATCAAATCTAAAGAGACGCCTCTGGATGCCTTTTCAGAATACTCATATCATCAGAACAACTAGTAGCAACAGGAGAGAAAAACAAATCGAAGAAATGAATCGAAGAATCGGCTGGAGCGCTATCGGAAAGAATTTGCATATTCTGAAATGAAAAATGCCAATAGGATTGAAGAGGAAAATCTTCAATCAGTATATTTTACCCGTGTTTACGTATGGAGGTGAAAGCTGGATGTTAAATGCATCAGTGACCCTTCGACTCCATACAACACAAAGAAATACAGAACGCTGTAACACCTGGGTGAGGATGACGACAGGAGTGATTGGCAGACATCTTCATAATAGAAAAAGTAGGATCACTGAAATGCGTTGGACACTAGAGGCATTAATGTAGTGAAACTCCATAATAAAATACTGAAATTATTTATCAATATATGCAGATGGATGGATCCTAATGATGCAGCGACGCTCCGAAACCTAGGTCACTATTTTGTAAATTATCTGTGGATCCTGTATATATAACTAAATAGTATTTCAGTATTTTATTTGCATCACTGCAATGGATGTGGGGAGGCCATGTGGCGAGAAGAAAGGAACACCACTGGACATTAGCAGTTACCTACGGGAAACTAAGAAGAGACCAAGAAGAAGATCAAAGTAAAAACGGATCAGAGACATCATCAAATACTTAGGGGTAACATAGCAAAGAGAAGCTCAGAATAAAGTGGATTGAAAAGACCTTTGCTAGACCCATATCGGTCATTGAGATTTAGAAATACCGGTTGTCTTCCAGAGTGAATAGGAAAAATGGATATGGACTATAAAAGTAGCTGAGGGCACCCGATCTCCGCAGTCGATTGAATAAAATAATCGGTACTCCCCTTCGGATTACATCGAATAGTTTTGAGAAATAAACAGCAGCCCATTATTCGCATCAGGAACTGATTGTACTCACTGCCAATGAAGGGGTTAAGACTGCTCTCTCTTCGCACGATGATGGAAGGATATCCGGTGAAGTATACGATGACTGCATCGAGGAAAGTGGAGTGTGGTGCGATGACCAGAATGGGCGCCTCTTCCCTTGACGCCTGCCGCCCCTTTACGCTCACCTTCATTCCTCCGACACGGTACGTGGTCTTGCCCACCAGGCAGAGCAGGGCTGTCAGTGACCTATTGAAGTCGTATCAATTCTAATTATGAATCATTCTCACAGTGGACCGATGGCAATGTTAACGTAAAATACACATACGAGATAAGTCGAATAAGATAAGAATGAATCACCTCAATATTGAAGTAATTACATGACTTCACGAGTTAAAAATGTTAAAACTTAAGAATTTTGACTCAATGTAATGTCAGTTCTTTACTCCAAACCATAAAAATAATTTAGTTGATTTCTTTCTCCTTTTATTTTATTGTTTGTACTCTTAGGAAAACTCGTATAAAAGTTTGCATATGAAGTGCAAAATTCCTAATTATATTTAGTGCTCAAGAATGGTCTTATATACATTTATCTTTTGTCTTCCTTTTGCTTCTTTATTTGTGAATTCGAGGGAAAACTTTCAGTCAATATCTCTGTAACATACAGCATATCTAACATACTATATGATTATGAATGTAAACTTAAAACACAGACAGCCGGACGAGATCGTGTAATCTTTTCGCTATCGCGAGAGTTGTATGTATTTGATATCTTTACTTTTATACTTCTTTGTAAAAGGACTTCTTGTATACGCTGCATTTGAAATAAATATAGTGTTGTGAAGTAAAGTTTAGAACGGTTCTGGAACCAGGATATGCCGCTCCTGGGATACTTTCAAACAAAAATTAAACCGAGAGATTGCTGCGCTGCATTTCTTGCAAGTATTCATTGATGAAAAGTGTCAATAAGTTCTCACACGCGGCAACACGTCATAAGGCTTTTGTGAATGAAAATGGGCGTGTTACGGGAATGAGAAAATGCACCGATAGTTTACCTTCTCCATCCCGTTAGCGGCCTCTTCTGCAGCTCTTCCTCTTTGATTCCCGCCAATCCGATGACGGCTATGCACCACGCCACCACCAGTAGAACTGCGATTATGCACACTCGGAGGGGCAGCAGGGCGACCGTCAGCACCGCTGTCTGTCGAATAAATAAAAGAACATTCTAAATTCAACGAAATCAAAATAACCAAAAGCAGTAAGTTAGGAAAATCCGAAAAAATGAGGCAATGATTCGAAGTGAGTCACAAAGAGGTCTGCGTAGCAATTATTAGATCGTAAGAGTAGTATAACTAGTTTAAATTATTCAAAGGAATAGCAAAACCTTGTGTATTAATTTTTAACGTCCGTCTTCGTTGACCAGCGCTTTTCTCCCTTCACACGCCATCAAAACATACAGATGACAATTAAGTCTGTTCTTTACTCCAAACCAAACAATAATTTAGTTCATTCTTTGCACCTTTTATCTTATTGTTTGTAATTTTAGGTAAACATTTATAAAAGTTAGCATATTTTAAAGAGAAAGCTTCTCGCTTCCTGCTGAACATTTACCAACAAATGAAAATGCATCATTTGGTCAAAAAAATCGAGTTATAATGTGAATTTTCCCATGGAGTTTCGTAACTGGATGTGTACATAATGATATGTATCTATACAAACGAGATATATCAAAACAGACACTGATAAGGAATATGAAGGTGTTTTTTAGATCCATTTTAGTGTTTTTGTAGTCCTTTGTTGTGATTGGAGTGTTTGTTATAGAGTACCAGTGTCCGTGTGCGAAATTTTCGCACGGGGCAATTAGTAATATAATATCTAAAATTGCAAATTATACTCATTAAAAGAGGAAACGTTGAATGACTGTAACTAATTTACCTGTTTATTCATTGATTACTCTAGAAACATTAACTCGGGTATCTTAGATGCGTATCAACACCCTGTAAATCAGGGGTTCTGAAAACAGCCCAGGTAGACCCCTAAGGGATTATCAACATATGCTAGGGCTCTACGAAAGATTTACATGTCGAATAAGGATCTATGGACAATGATAAACTTTACGTAAATTTTCTAATATTAATAAAGTAGGAAGTAAAACAAAAAGTGTGAGGGTTTATTTCGTTATATTTATATCTTTTGCGAATTTATATTAAAATTACTAGCTTTAAGAAGAGTATTCCATAAATTGTATTCTTATCTTGCCTTCTATACAAATTAGAGCCTTTTGTTAAAAAGTTAAAAATTTTCTTGAAATTCAACTATGATTTATCCAACGCCGTCCGAATGACGTAAAGACCCCTTTTCGAACTCGATTTCATGCTTTCTTTGCAGCCCTTCTCATGATATTTCATGGAAAAATAGGTCTGTAAGAAATCAAAGGTGATAGATAAAGGTCAATCGCAGTTTCACGATCTCAGTACATCTATTACACACGTCGTTAAAAGAGGGCTCTATTAACAAGTAACATTTGGCTACTACTATTACTATAAAGGCCGAATCCAAATGTTAACGATTTGAGAGATAATACTTAAAATATTTTCCGACATTCTGACAAAAACGTCTCACCGCGATAATCAGGAAAATTTTCTAAACGATGCACTTTATATAGTATATTGCTTATGGTTCAAGCGATAAAGGTTTTAAAGGATTTGATGAGAGAGAAAACTTCCTTGGGAATAGTATTAGCGGAGAAAGTGATGACGTAAGGATAAGTGAAAGGAGGGTGAAAACAGCTGAAGGAAAGTTGTTTATTTTGCTGCAGCGTTGTAACGCGGATAGATGAGCGGAAGAGTTGATCTCATTCATAACTCAATTATTTCCTTACAACTGAGAGCTTTGCCTCGCTGTCTGTTAAACCCTATGATTAGTGTCAGCGGTAATAAATACTAAAACGATTCGATGTTGCTGACTTTTGTACCGCTATATAGGAGCTATTTTTTACACGTTTTAATGTGGCTGGGAAAGGGTGGTTTGGTTTTCAGCAGAAAATTTGACTTCCGTGAGCATTGTAGTTTCACAGCAAAGTTTAACTTGAAAACGGAATTCTTTCAGGCCAACGCCGGATGGTTCAGCTCACATTGTATACGTGTTCAGTTGTATATTTTTTATATGTAATTGTACGCTAGTTCCATGTTTTACGGAGATAGGTGACAGCACAAGTTATCTCCAAGGATATATTACGAATGATGAGTTTGTAGAATCACTTGTTTAATGTGAAGAAGTGTTTGAATCCGGTTAAATTGATTTGATTGTTAATGAACAGATTCAAAATTTTAAGTTCAACTCTTCATATGAAGATACTGAGGTATTGGCGCTAAGGATTATTATACGCATTGTTAAGTTTTGGGGTATTGGTATAGATGTAATATCGACCATTAAGAGAGCAAACTAATTCATTTCCATACATGCATAGTTTATACTAAATACAATTACACGGAACTCAGTTGGTCAAGTTTGGAACATAAAATTGGTCAAGTAATTACGAAGTTCAAATACAAAATTTAAATGTTCCGTTTTTACATTTATAAGCATGTATATGAGCTTTTAAATATATGCTCATGTTATATGTTGCATATTTACCAAATTTCTCTCCTCAATGTTTATTCTTTTAGTAGAGCTGTCTTAAACATGGATTTTGTACCCCAAACACTAGAGAACGGCATTTTTCATGTCCCTTATCCCATTGAATATTCTACGAATGAGATATTTTAAAAGTTTAATTCGTTGAATAAGCTAGCCAAAATTTTCGGCCACCCTATTTAAATTCCGAGGAATTGAATATTACATTCCGAACAAAAACTTTTGCAATCGCTTTCCTTGTATACAATTTTTTAAATAGTAAATTCCTGTCGCTCTAAGTTTAAAAGTATGAATGAAGAGAATCCAAAACTGATATCTTTCAATTCTCTAATATCTTAAAGAATTGTAATGGTTAATTTCTTCTTTTCAGAGGGAAAACATAAAATAATTATTATAATTTTTAATGTACAATGATACTTAATGCGAAAATAATCTCTACTAATAATATTCGAGTTATATTTGATAACACAATTACGGCTGAATTCCCCGTTGAGCACAGCCAATTCCCTTTCGTGGAATATATAGCTAACACTTACATAAATATCTCTATAATCCTTGGATTGAGGATGCTTAAATAAGAGAAAAAGTTTGAAGGTAGTCATTTCATATTCATTTATGCGAAAATTTAAAATTGCTGCAGTTTAATTTCAGAGATTAAAAATAGCCTTTTCTACCTTTCCTTAAGTGCCCTCAATTCCTTTCTATATCCACATTTGACCAAATGTGAACGGCTTAAAATATAACATTATCTCGAATTTAGGTGCGGAATCGTAATCTTTAAAATGACAACGATAATTCGCGACGAAGAAATTCAATTTCCCGTCAAAATACAAGGCATTCAAACTGGCTTCACAACCTTCGAATCTTCCGTTACATTTAATTTTTTTAAGTAAAGTAAGTAAAAGAATAAACTGGTGCCAATTTACACTTCAGTCACGCAATGTTTGACTATAGGATTAAGAACGGTCAAGAAACTTTCTTTTATTATGCACCACTTTCTGATGTTCGTAGGACCATCATGAAGAATGGATACGAACCTCGGTTTTACTCAGTCTTCCCTTCTCTAATCGCATTCTCTTCCTCTCTGTTTTAGTCATTTTGCACTCAGGATTTAAGGAAGGTAAAATACCTTTTTTTATAGATCATTTAGCCTTTCAGTCTACTGTCATTCATTACTTACTGACTCGGTTTTCCCTGTTTAACCTTGTACCTTGATTAACCTATTCCAACTATTCAGTTCCACTCATTCGCATCTTGAAATACAAAAAATGACTCCCGTGTGACATGATGAATTACTTGATAAACTGGAACGAGGGAATTTACCCCTCCCCCCCTTAACTTTTGAAATAGAGTAGTTAATACTTCATAAGTGCGTCCCAAGATTTCATTAAATCGCTCCCGGTTCGAATCTCGGTGGAATCCTGTACATGCAAAATGACCTTAGCTGTCGAAACAATTTTGAAAATATACTACTAGTTCGATTTTTTAATAATGAAAAGTTATGGAATTTTAATATATTTGTGTTTCATGTTTACCTGCTATATACATTAATATAAATTCATTTTAATGCTTTAATATTCTTCTTGGAATAAAACTGAAATAAATATTAGCGTGACACCAAGACCCCTGTTGAAAATTCAAATTGCATAAATGGCGATATAATTTTGAAATTGTCTTCAAAGGCATCAGGTATCAAAAACCTGATAAGTACCAGATATTTATAGTTACCGAAACCCAAAAACTGCATTGCTAAAATTAAATACAAAAGGGCTCAATTTTATAAATTAATCGATTTAGATCTTACATTTACATATTTAATGTATTATGTATTTTTTTACTCTAGGGATTCGCAGCGATTTAAAGTCATACGAGATATGTTCACAAACGAGGATCTTATGCGAGCAGACTCGCTGCTTTTAAATAAATGTCTTAAAATTTTATTATAATATTATATTTATCGTTACATTAAATTTTTATTATAATATCTGATCATGTATCATTTTGAGTATATTTTAATTTTAAAATTTATTTAATATCCTTCTAGTGGAAAATCTTAATGCTGATTTGACTTAAATATCAGTGAAACGTTGTGCTATAAGTGCACTGAGGAGAAACTACGTAACATTATAAGTCAGATAGAGTGCGAGATATCGCTGAAACAGACAGAAGGTCACTAATATAAGACTTTACTTGGATAATAATAGGGAAAAAGTAGCTTTCTCTATCTACGAAACTGAAGAAACTGCTATATCGAGAACTACGACTTTGGATCCAAATGAAGACTTTTTTTGGGCCCCAATTCGGTCCTGGGCCATCTCTTTATAAATGTATCTTCTCTCCAATAGGAATTCAGATGAGTGTTTACGAAAATCTGCTGATTCAACAAGATAATCCGGTTTAACTTCCAGTATGACTTGTTGTAACTCTAATACCTGTCACAAAAAAGACCTATATCTTAGATGGTGAATTTTTACTTCATAACTAAAATAAAGCGTACATATTTCATGAAATACATCTTTTATTGAATATTATAATAGTTTAAATAATAAATAAGTATATTTTAGGAATTCACAGTTTAAAAATGAAGGAGCAAGAGTAGAAAACAAATATAGCGAAATACGAGGGTGGTCTGAAAAGTTTCCGACCACAGATTTTTCAGAAATCTTCAGAAAATTTTCAGAAATTTTCAAAAAACATGTCGAGAAATGGCGAGAATGCCGGAAAATTTTCAGACCACCCATATACTCATTCGTTATTAGGGGTATAAGGGAATTTAATGCTTAAGCTGAAGAATTTTATACCAATGCCGAAAAATGTGAAACTGTTCAGGAATAAGCTTAAAAATAGACACATGTAGTCTTTGTGAAATTTTAAAGATGTAAAATGTAGTATTTGTAGTTAATTCATAATATATTGTCGTCTAATACTAAACTCTCTTGTATTACTTATTATTGAATTATCTGTCATTAATATGACTATATGGATCTTCCATGTAATTTAGAGTGATACTTTCTGTAAATTTTAGAATCACAGATTATTTGCTTATAGATTGAGCTATGTATCACCCACGGAAGGTTTTTGGAGTGATTTCCCTCCTAACTTTGGCGAATGCCAGGCAATTTTAAAATTAAAATTATGGGCTTCCACAAACCGTTGCCACCTTATCAGAAGGTCAAATTGCGGCGAAAATTTAAATAAATATAAAAATAAATAACATTCAATTCCCAAAACTTTCCCTAAGGGGTTTTCCCTACCTCCAAATGTATTCTTAGGGGCGGTGACTTCAACGACTGCATTTGGTCGTAAATGTGGGACCTCCTTTAAGCCCCGAAGATTTCTCCAAATTCCCTTTGTTTGATCTAAGCTTTCTCGATTTATAGCTGAAATTTACGAACACATAAAACTTCTATGATATATATTAGCCATATCGTAGAGGCTCAGCAATTGACAAAAAATTATCTCTATTAACATTATGAGCTCGCAGTGAATTTCTTTTCCAATTGAGCGTGCAACGGCCGTGTGGATTGAGGTCGAGAGAAAGCATCTCAATTGGTATTGTTCTAGCAAAGGATGTGTCGCAAGGCAGCGAACGTCCTAATTACGACTAGATATGCCAATGTCATCTTACTGCCGCTGCTTCGCTAGTTAATGCGCAGAGAAGCGAGGTAATCCATCTGAGAGGACGAAATATAAAACCATACCCAGCCAAACGAGAACACGCATTATACACTCAAGTCCCATTCACTCTGCCCACACTTCCCAGAATGCAAAAGTTTCTTCTTTAAAGCACGTGATGTATGATTTCATTTCATCCGTCATCGCCTTTTACCAACATCATCCGTTATATATTTCGAAATTATTTGTCAGAATTATTTAATTCGCCAAAACCGCGAAATAAGTTGTGAATCTGAGTTTGTTATTATTAACTTTTATATTTGTGAAATGTTGTGCCCCTAAAATGATAAGTTTAAAGGAAAACGACGTTAAATCACGGAAAACTGCAATATCATTTTAATTAAGGAGTGTTAAATCTCAGAAAAAACTATGATTTCTCTCAAAACAGGGATCGAATAAGACATGAAATTATACTTACAAAATGATAAAATTGTAAGTACATTGAATTTTTATTATAATTTCGATAAAACTCAACAGCACCCTCAATGGGCAATTCATATTCACCGGCTGCAAAAGGGTGCATGTGTATTAACAGAAAACGCGATGATAATAATAAGAATTGTGTATTATTAGTTCCACTGCATATCATTATTAGTTAGTATGTATCATTAAATGTACCAAACACTTCATATTCTTTTTGTGTATTAAGTGTACGCAAATCGTACTCTGAAATACGTATAATTTTTGCGCGATTCGTTCGTATTCCAGCATTTGAAACTCGAATTGATGTTGATTCGCCCTTACTTTCGTGAAAATATATTTTCGCTTAAACGTCATTCAACCCTCGTGCTGAATTTACTGCGATAAAATTCAGTGATGATAGAGATAATCGAAGATTCCTTTCCACTCTTTTTACACTACGTTTTCGTTCCTTACTCCGAGAGTATCTAAAATGAAATTAATGTGGTCAATCTTCACTTCGTGGAACTTCGCAGCTACCATATTAAAAGAAAATCACTTAGTAATAAGACTTTTCCTTTTAAATGGTTTCCGAGAATCTTCCCAATTTTTCCTCGTTGAATTACGTCCGGCAAACTATCGTGCGTAAAGGATTCAATCTTTTAATGGATTTCTCGAAAACAGACTCTTAATTTCGTAAGGAATGATCGGAATTATAGAGAAGTAGAAAATCACGAACTACGGAAATTCAGGATCTGAGCCGTGATGCGTGCAAGCCAGACGGTTGCGCAGGGCGCCTAAATTTGGGGGTACATGACAAATAGACTTTATTTGGCGAAATTGAGACTGGAAAGTCTCATCTTACATTTAACCAACGCACTTACAGTGTAGTAATATCAATCAGGAAAAGAAACAAAAGAATCAAAAAATATAGAATAAGAGAAAAAGTTCATGAGCGCAAAAAATCTACAAATTTACAATTTTTACGTTCAGAACGTTGTCAATGACCAGCAGTATTTAGCATAAAGTTAACTCATTATCAAACAACGTGAATTGTAAATTATTTTTTCGGGTGACTTAACACTATTATTTCTAGTTTTAGTTGCGAAATAAGTAGAAATAAACTATGGCCATTAATAAATTTTATATAACAAATTGGCAGAATAATTACAAAATGGGTAAAATAAAAACCGTGAGTGCGAGGTATGAACAAAAGAGAATTTGTTAGTAAAGAGAAATAACATCGCTAATGATATAAAGAAAAAGAAACAAAGTAAAATGAAGTTAGTCTAGTCGAGAAAGCGGTATGTGTTTAGAGGAAAGAAAATTTTCTGGAATAAAAATGTTGAATTAATTTTGAATATAAAGCTTAATGAATCAGTTCATTGCAAAAGATAATAGTAAATGAAACTTAAGGATGCATTTGCGTTCGATGAAAACCAATCATTTTAAATTTTATGGTAATAATGAATAGAGCAATAATAATGATATTACTTCTAGTAAGTACTTTTTATTAGATCAATTGTAATTAATTTAGAAAATGAAAAGGTCTTGAAATAATCTTACAAGCTCATCTCACCTGATGATGTTACACCGTAACGAAATCTAGGTCGTTTAATAAAAGTGTTTGTGGACTCTACATAGTGAGTTATTTTTGTGAGTAATCTTACAAGCATCTAAATGAAAGGGCGCCTAAATGACCAACCCTTTCCGGTACATCTCGGGTCTGCTTAGGACGATCAAAAAGTTCCCGGAAGATGCGCATTAAGTGCCACACCAAGTGAAACAGTGCGTTACAGAGAAACGTTTCTTTTTTGGCAATAATTACCTTTTGGCTCCTGTTTCCAGCACGTGTACGAAATTAAACTTTTCCGTTTTTATTTAAGTTTATGCGATTCACTTGCCACTTCCGGTGGAATTTCGCTCATCACCCCTTCAACATTCTCAAAGAGAATAAGTGATCAGGATATAGATACGTTCTCAAATACCGCGTCCATATAGGTTCGGCCTCTAGAGAATTTACGGCAGCCTAATGAAGATTTGAACGGATTCAGGAATGGAGATAAGAAAAACGACTTTGGGAAACCACTTTTCAGGAAATCAATCACGATATGGAGTTCCTTCCGCTAAATCTGTATAAATTATTAGGTTCAAGGCTCGTGGACTGTGGAAAAAGAACGAATATTTGAAAGTGATGACTTGAAGAAGACTTAACGAAATGGACGCAACGTTTCAATGTTCTATTTTTTCAATTACCTCAATGCAAAAGGTATTTATTCTTAAACAGACAATGCATATAAGCCTTATTCTGTTAAATTGTTTATTACAAATTAGATTGAAATAAGTTAGATGATACGAATGGAAGAAAATTATAAGCATTCAGTGTTTAAATCATTCAAAAGAATGTAATAATATTATAATTTTAGTCTATGTTTTCCTGCTTATTAGTGCTCCTAGATGGCCAAGTGGACAACATGCAAAGATAGTTTTCACTAAAGGTGAACAACGCCGAGTTCGATTCCCGGTGGGGGGTTATTTGTGAGAAATAACCTTAGCTATCGAAGCTCCTATTAAAAATGCTACTACCACTTTTTCCCCTCTTAATGTCGAGCTTGAGAATCCTTACAATGTTAATGAGGAGCCATCGGTATGAAGGGTTTGGGAGATTTCACGTCCCTTAACTGCAGATGTAAAAATGAGTAATTTAGCTACTGAACAAGTCTCACAGATGAGAATTATATGAGAATCGAAAAATGGATAGATTCAAACATTGCACGGCACTGAATTTCGAAAATTTCCAGATGAAAAGCTACATTTACTTTCCAAATCAATTATCGTACGACGCAGGTGACCATGAAGGCTATTCGTAATAACTGTGGAAAAGTCAGTCATATCACAATCAAGCAGTGGTTACATTTTTCGCCATTTCAATCAAAAACGCATTAGATTGAGATTCGGGTAAAAATTGCTTGGTATAATTTATTTTACAAAGCATCGTCAGGTGATGGCTGATCTCCCTCTTTACATTTCCAAACCCATTTTGAAAGAAAATATCGGATTGTCATCGAATCGTTCCAATCAACGTGAATTTAAAGGAAAGTACGTTGTTTACATCCCTGGAGTGACGAAACTGGGAAATCTACATGGAGTGATATAAGTGCAAATGAATTCGCTGAAAGTGCATTTCAGCTTGGGATGGGAATTCGACTCACAAGCGATTTAGAAATGAGGAAACGATTTCTTTGCTTCTTCCGTGTCTCACCTTAACACATTTTTGAAGCAACGTATTCTAAAGGTTCCTTCACATACAGTTCAATGTTCGTATTCCTACCGAATGCGTTCCATCCCAAATATACTCTTATATATATAATATAAATCTTCCTTCACATGCATACGCCACCGTATTCTCATTTGACTTTCCTATCTTCTTGATAATTGAATTAAACAGAACCTTGGTTCTACCGAAGTTCATTTTATAGAGCCCTGCCATTCTGCTTTCTGTATTCATCTCTTAGTTTCTCCAGCCTCTGAATATACTGCGAATTAAAAATTATCGTTAAAATGTTTCGACAGCTGAGGTCATTTCGCACGTAGGCTCCCACCGAGATTCGAACCTAGGACCGCTTTCAACAAAGTCGAAGGCCCACATGGATATTTGGGAGTCCGTGAATTTGGTAATATTATATACGAAATACTGGTCATATGAACAAATACTGATTTCAGTCTTTCTTAGTTCCACTCTAATGAATTAGAATACAATACTTTCATCGCAATATTACATATACGCTATTAAGGCAATCAAATTCTACCAGTAACCTTTTATACCATGGTGCTATATACAGCATAAAATTCCGTTTCCGGGATATAGTCAAAACGTACTTCCGAATTTTTGAGCCTATGGTATGAAGGGAAGCATTTCCTTATCAGAGTTCAGTATACAAATCGTTGAATAAACTGATCCAATCTGGAGACTGGAAAAGATTAATCACTATTGCTTTCAGAACATGACTAATAAATTAGTAAAATAATCTGAAATTCTCGTAATTAGAACGTGAGATGATGCCTATTAGAATCGTAATTTAAGAATGTAATAAAAACAGTTAATTTCAGTGAATAGTAAAACAAAGAACAGATTTCTTGAAATCAACGGAGTAGAATTCAGTTCTTTAGAAATCATACTTCTCCTTGAACTTCATGACATTTTAATTCGAATTATGAAGTAATTTAAGTGAGTCAGTTTGCAAAGTGTTCATGGAAAAATAAGAAGTAATCTTAATTTCCGAATGATTTACATCTACATATTAGCATGAAGGACAGGATGAGTTAACACCAACATCCATATCTCAAACTAGAAAGAATTTACTGTAAGCTTCCGTTAGTAATCTGTTTTCCCAATCGGGAGAGAATCCCACCCGAGAGACCTCAATAGCCGCAACACAACTGAACCTACGTAATCTGAAAAAACCTGAACCTGAAATCTACGCTGACCAACCACACTGCTCTACGTTGGACCATCTCTAAATCTGCAACCAGCCCTACTTCCTTTAGATCGAATCGTACAGCAGTATTCGAGTTGATATGTTGGATAACATAAAGATAAGCTATTCATCTGACTCACGATGGAAACCCCTCAAAATTCTACTTATTAATCATTCCATTCCATACGAATTGACATCGAAAGATGTAGCTTGAAGTAGAAAACTTACGATACTTATTACTAACGAAAGATTACTACATAACGAAAGATACTAGAGAAAGAGAAGAAAGAGAAAGAGAAAGAAAGAACATCGAAAGATGTAGCTTGAAGTAAAAAAACTAACTATAACCTAAACAGACATTTTAACGACATTCTGAAATTCGGTATTGCATACGATCTTAGGTAAAGGTAATAAGGTACGGCCTTAGGTAATAATTAAAGTTAATACACAGAAAAAATTACGTGTAGTGTTTAAAAAGTATTAAATATTTTTACTCGCATATTTATGAATAAAGTCTGTTGATGTATAAAAGCTAAATATGTATATCATTGGCGGATACAGAGACGAAGGATGATCGCCTGGTGAGAATTTAGTACCAGCAATTTGCTTACGATCTGACGGGGAACTTAAACTAAAATTAAATTACGAAGTTTTCCCACGATCACTATACATCTAAATTTATTACTCTAAATTTATTACGCTAAATTTACCACGATAAAGTCGTGATAATTACAATGATATTTATACGTTATTTAGGGATGAGGTTATAAAGAAATGTTAAATCCCAAATCAAAGTTTCTAGGTCCGCTGGCTGAAAAATATTATCATTATAATTTATATTAAAATAATAATTCAATTAATACTTTATAGTTGAATATATATTGCAGAACCTATTACCTATTTTAAATCGTTTGTATCCTAGTATGGATCAATGCTAAAGATGGATGATCACGTTTTCGTTCTTTTTAAATTTCCGTTTATACATGCCTAATGAACGTTATTAAACACAATTAACAAGGATGAGGGAATGGTAATTTTCACTTCTGTTTCTCATTGAAAAACACCGTTAACGTTATACCAACGGATTAACAACGAATATAATCCTTTACTTTCTTAAGTGCCAATTATTAAGCACTAAGGGATAAAAGTGATAAATTTTAATTCTAGTGTGTAACGTGGGACTGTTTAAGTTACTAACATTCGCATGTGTCCACGTATGTACGAAATCAGGACAACATTTTTGCTAGACCTTAATTCTACCAAGTAGCCCAGATTGGATTTTTCGCCTGTAAATGATGATAGATACATTTCGTCTCGTTGAGCGGTGAATCGCGCTAACCTCGTGCATCGATCGATTGAGATATCCCAAATCCAATTGCGATTTTGGGTTCAAAAGTCTACTTTTCCGCGATTTTAAGTATAAACACACGCATGCGGAGACAGGCACGTATTCTGTGGTGCGAGAGGGGAGTCTCCGACCATGAAAAGCCGAAACTAACGGTCGACCCGATTTCCCCGTCGATGGCTCCAAAGTGAAGGCCCCGAATTCTGGTGCGCGTCATCACAGCGTTCCGGTCACCGGATTCATCTGCCCAATTCCTGGCTCTCATTTTTCGGCAACGTTCCCCTTTTCTATACCACCCACTGAGTGTGACGCTTCTGGAAAAAGTTGCGAAATGGCGGAAGACTAGAATTTTTATATGGAAAGAATGATACAATTGGAAAAGGGTTTAGAGGGGATTTTCACCTACTAGAGCTCCAACCCCATGGTCCCGGGTTCGAGTCCCGGATAGTCGGATTTTCTGGTTAGGGAATGGTTGCGTTCGTCAATTAATCATTATTAAAACAGATGCAATTGGGGGACCAGTTTCCATTAAAGAAATCATTGTTTTTACTATTATTGAAAACTAGACAAATTCCCACGGAAAAATGAACATGAAAAAGAAAAGGACAGGGAATCGAACCCGGGTCTTCCATTTTCCGAGAAGATGCTTCATCCAATTAAATTTTCTAGCCAACACATCAAGATGCTGTTTTGGGAGACTTTGTTGGCAAGAGTGCTAGATTTCGTCCGATTAAGCGACATCGTTCACTGCCACGACCTCATAGAGGCACCGGCCAACAAAAAAGGGAAGGAGTAACCCCCTATATAAGGATATAATAGGAAAAGGGTTTGAGGAGATTTGCAAGTAAAAGAGTGCGCATAGGAAAAGTGGAAGATCCGGGTTCGAGTCCGGGTCCTGTCAGCCTTTTTTCACGTCCGTTTTTCTTTGTGAAGGAAGAAAGGATTGCAACCAAAAGCATATCCACTTGGCTAAAATACGAATTCGTTAAGCGGGGGTCGAGTGTGACACGGTTTTCAGTCAAGGACGTTCGTTGAACCCGGTACGGAAAGTGGACTCCTTCGAAAATTAGTATCAGTACGGTAAACTATTGAATTTCCCCTTCAAAAATTACGGAAATAAATTTGACTTATCGAAAATTGATTTTAGATATGGGATAACAGAAAGAAAGATATGGGCTTATCTTTTCTATACATCCGTATCAGAGTCGAGTTCAACAGTCGTCATGGGAACTGGTACTTTATAACCACATAATTGTGCAAATTTTTCATCTTGTTTCATTCTCGCAATTACGGATCTAAAACGATAGTATATGATTGAAATAAGATTCTTCATTCCATTTCCTTTCGAATATCGATAGGTAAAAGTCCTTTGGACTTCTAACAAATTTATATACGTCCTAATTCTATCTCGTCGGAAAGTGCGTGAAATTAATTTTCAAAAATTGCTTCTGCAAATTTCTTACGGGATTTACTGCCATCTTATAGATAAATACATAAATATTTACACAGAGGTGATTATTATAGAAGATAGCAATAGTCCGTGCAATTGAGCACCGTCATGTTGATTTGACCAAGACAAACACATATTATAACTAACTCACAAATAATCACGTTAAAATAACAAGTTGAAAATACATATCGTATAATATAGAACTAACCTTCTCATTATATATATATAGACAGGACCAGCCCAGAGGGAGGTTCCCTGAATATCTAGCATCTGGGCCCCTAATGTGTGGGGTCTTTAGGAAGTAACTTTGTAATTTGTAGAGGATAAACAGTTTACTAGCGCGAAATTTTGTTTTGTCAAACAACTCAACTCAATTAATCAACAATTACTCGTCGCATGGTCAGAGGAAGGTTCTCATGAGTTTTGGACCCGGGTCCTCTTTTGGAGATGGCCCATGGACATAGTAACGGTCGCTGAAAATACCATACTACAGTTGATATGTTTACAATATTCAGTATCATGGCAGAAGACTTCACGGAAAGTTCAAAATGTTAATCAAACGCCTGGGATAGTTGCGAACTAAAAGTAAACTCAGCGGAATTGCCGTTCAGCATTTCTGTAAGATTCTTATTGTAAAAACCGTTGACGAGCGATAGTTAACATGGGAGTAATACGTAACAATAGCCTTCTACGAAGGACAAGAAGCATCTTCCAGGCACATTGAGAACATCCTTCATAGATAGTTTCCCAATAACGGCGAAACAAATGTTAATGTTACGAAAACCTTAACATACTAAGACATAAGACAGACATCCCTACCAGGACTTCTATAGAGTATGCATAACGTTACATTGCAAATACATATAGAACCTAAAATATTAGTAGTGGTAGCAGTATTTTAAATGTGCTACGACAACTAAGGTCATTTTGCATATAAAGGACCGCTTTTATCAAAGTTTAACGTATTATCCACTTGGCTATCCGAGAGCAAAAAGTTTACGCTTCGATGGGAAATAACGTTGAGATTTGATGGCCATCCTTATAAATTTCGGAATAAATTTATACGAAATTTATTTATTTTAATACGTTACGTAGCCTTTGAAAAAATGAGCTTAGCTTCATTTAGTATATTTTCTAGTTAGATGATCCAAAATATAAATCAGTATTTGATGAGCTTTCAATAAACTCAAAGTAATTTTCTGAAACATACGTTATTCATAATTTATTTGCATTAAATACTTAATTTGTCAACTAGAATTAAGTTCAAGATCTAAAAATGAAATCATCCATTACACGTATATCCTGATATCTACAGCAAAATCAGAGGAGACCATTTATATTGCATATTCAATCATAGAAAAATGAAGACGAAATTAATATTTTTAATATCTCGCGGATTACTTCGCACAATGCATTGTTAAACACGAGAATATTTCAACGCGGAAGTTCCGTCCGAGAATATGCCTGAAATAGTTCCGATTCCTGGTTTCCGAATTTTTGCGTGAGCTATTTAGAAAATCTGTTGCCACTTGAGTGACATCGTGATTGCTGTCCTCATCAAAATAATTCCACGAGCCGTTATTTTTTGGCTATTCTCTCTCCTTCCCTGGAACCGTGAATAACAACTTCAATAATCATTTCCCCTAAACATTATTTTCTATAGTCCATTCCACGTTTATATGACCGTTAGAATCCAGACAGATATTTTTACTTCTCTCATTAATGCATATATTTCGTAAATAAAAATAATAATAATTGAAATAATTAACCCTATTAGTGATGCGAATATTTTCGGTTACTTTTGGTATTGGATATAGAGAAAGGAACTTCCAAATACATTGTTTAAATAAAAAATGAGTATCAGTCTTATTTCTCCCTGTGTTAACATAAAATCTACCGAGGTATTTGTAATAATGATTAAGAGCAATCATCCCGGCCATTTCTCGTTTAATGCTATATAATGCGCTGTTCATAGGGCCATTGTAATGCACATGGACTTTTTCTACTCCTAACATTCTTTTTTATTCGTCGAAGCAAAGGTAAACCGCCTCACCCCTCATCTTGCCTAGTGAGACCCATATTCTTAAGCTATTGGTAGCTAACGATAAAGGAGATGAGGATCAAAGTGGCCTTCGGTCTGCATACTTTACAGACAATGTTACTGTTATTTAACTTATTTTCTTAATCTGTGGTAAATTGCGGGATTTCTGTGGTGGAAACAACTGACATGGATTCGATCCAACGTAGAACTAGCTAACCACTGATTTCCCTTGACTGCATTTACTCCTCTTTTCAAAATGAAAAGATTTCTTCTTTAACTCAGAAGCTCCCGGAGAATGTTGGTATAAGAGTACAAACTTTGAGTAAAATATGTTTTACTTTAATTATCGTTTTGAATTTTTATTTTCCTCATATGGAAAAGAAGAAAACTGCAAATCTCGTGAAAGTTCTTTTTAAAATTTACTGAATTTTCAAAATTTTTAAATTATTGAAATAATTATTTAGTGATGAAATTTAATTTTTACTTAGAACTGTGGTTAAAAGTTATAATTACTTGACCATTATATGATATGAAAGGTATTCAATCATTTTCCCAGAAGTCATTGCGGTTCACCAAAAGCAGTCTCTCCTATAGTTTTCCTCAATTATCAATAGTGAATTTCTTTCAACATTGCTTGGTATTATTTTATTCTAAAACTATACCAGATGCAGCATAGCTTTATCTTGGTCATTTTCAAACGCCTCTCGTAATGGAGATCACAAAACAAAAAATTTCTATACAATCCATGCCTTAGTTAATTTTGGAACAAATAATATCTTTCAATTTTTATGATTTAAACGAGTTTTCCTCTGAATCAAAAGTCTTTGAAAAGACCGAGGGTCCTTAAATAAAAATGCGGAATTGGAAGAAAGAAATCACTCCAAACAAAATGTGACAGAAGGACAGAACTTTCGATTGAAGGACTCTGAAATAAATGTGACGCACGACCACCACACCTGCAGTTGGTACGAGATGATTCAAATTAAGGTTATCAGCGAAGGCCGTGGAATGTGTACTAAGAATCGAAGAATAGCTGCAGAGATTGAAAGGTGTATGAAAGCAGGAAGAACGTGGTAAGTGGTCGGCGATTAAACGATAATTACGTTCGAAATCGGCTGTTATTGAGAAGTGTTGTTGCGCTCCGCTGCACCGACAACAAAAGCCGAGATTGTCAGGAGAAACGTGTGAATAAACTCAGTGCAGTTGGAATGGATTGTATGAAGAATAATGGGGGCCAAAACGGCAAAAAAACGAGTGGGCAATGAGTTAATGTGAAGCTAAAGAAGGTCACCGTGATCGGCATGAATAGGAAGTTTCGCATTGGACAAATAGAAAGGATGGGTGACAAAGATGGTGCATGTCGAGAATACGAAGGGTTATAACAGCGGAGGAAAACCGAAAATAAAGTCGATAGAAATCGGTGAATAGCATCCCGAAGGGATGAACTTAGCTCAAGGCGTAAATGGGAATGAATGAAAAGTTGTCTTAGGCGAAAGAGGCGTTTAAGAAAGTTTGGAAACCATTGTGAGTAAAGGAGGACATGAGCGTGCTAACTCTTAAAGAGGGCGGCCTGATTGATTCGTATGTGTGTATTAACTAAGACCGCGTTTCCGTGGTTCACACTGCCTGCGCCAAAGGGTGGGGTAGGTGAGGAAGTAGTTCAAGGTCCTCGATGAATACTGAACGAGCCGGGAGATGTGGCCGTAGGAGGAGAAAGGCCGACGAGTACCGGTATATCTCCGCTAACGAATGACTTTGCCAAAGAATTTTGAGATGAAATATTTTCCGAGAAACCGAGTGCTAATGCTTGCAAATTTTCGGCGGATACGTGCGTATGCACGCGTGCATGTGAAAGTCAAAGTTTGATCGAAACGGATTCTACACTTTCTGATTCGTATTAAATATTTAAATAAATAATTTTTTAAACTTTTATCGTGCGCTTCTAAAATTATATGAAGCATCACGAACACCAAAACATAACTATTATTAAAGACGACCATCCCAGTTAAGTGGATAGATTTTTGATATTTTAACAACATACTTAACGATTACGTTTATTGAGATATAGCAATTAAATAAGTGTTTGATAACTTACCCCGAAGTTTACCCTACATGGGTATTATTTTTACGTTTTGGCTGATTATCACCACGATAAGAATTTATCTGAGATTGTGTATAATAAATGGATAAGTCCTACTTTTAAAACAAAGTACAATTTGCATTATCTTTGACGAAGATAACGATTGGCGAGAGATGATTAGAAAGAGTACAAAAAAATCTCGAAATGAATCGCGTTTACGTTACTTAATCAACATCATCAAGCGGAAGCTTGAAAGAATAAGATAGTGGATAGTATTTCCCTTTGATTTACAAGGATTTGTAACATAAACGTACATGGAAATTATCTCTTTTACATACAAATCCTAGCTATTTCCGTGCTCTAATGAGTGAAAGACGAAAACCTTGCTTTCTAAGAGGTGTAAAAGTGTGCACAACAAAACTTTTACTTTTTGGATCGCTGTTTAATTACAATATTATTATTATTACGAACATCCAATGCCATCCACTGTCATTGAGCTCCCTTTGGAGAAACAGAGGTGTATAACAAGTAGTTTCTGGCGGTCATGACCCAGAGAATAAACGCTGATATCTCCGAACAATGGAGTAAGAACCGGGTAACAGATGAAAGGCCTGTGGATTTTAGGCCATTGATGGATGCCTCTGGATTCCTTTACTTCGAATACGACAAGCAGCTGATACTAAAAGAGAAAATAATTTACCCGATTTCAGATAACGGAAACAAATTCGCTGGTTCTACAAAAATTTCGCGGAAGATTCTCTCTCGTTCGCAGAAAACTATTGTTACTGTTACCCGCATTTATTTTGCAGTTATTTTCATCTAGAAACCTTCAAAAATTGCTTGTTTTTCAAACTTTAAAAAAAATTCATTGTTTTATTTTAGTTTTAAACAACTCGAGACGCAAGAAAGCTTAATTATGAGAGGTTTTTGGACGTCTGAGCGAACCTGACATATCGGAGATTCTCTATAGAGAAGTTCAGTCAAGTAAATATATAAAATATTATGCACTGTAGCACAGCTAAATATAGTTATAAATGGAACAGGATCGTGTACGTTGATTTCAAGGTCGAAATTCAAGAGGAAGCAGTGATTAAATCTTCGAATATGCCTAAAGAAAAAATCGTTAGTCGAAAATTCCTTATGATCATATGTAGGGATTTGATTCATTTTCGTTTATGCAGAATATCTTAATATGAGGAAGAAATCCTGAAAGAGTAAATGAAAGGGTGAAAAGGTGAAAATGCAGGCGATTAAAATATGGCCATAAAGCAATAATTTGACGAAAAAGGATGTTAGAGTACTAATATCTCCAAAATCGAATGTAAAATATTGCTTAGCAAATAATATGGACGTTATAGGACTAATTTAATCGATATAATTTTTTATAAATTAAAATGTTTTGTATTCATTGGACTGAATAATTATCTAAAACTGATAACACATATTCGAAACTATTGATCTAATTTAATATGTATTATTAAGATTGAATTATCTCTTCATCAATAAAATAATCAATTGATATAATGCTTCTGATATCAAGCTAAAGATTCAAAACAAACAGAACTATTTCTCAGACATCTAAAAGGAGTTTATTTAATATCGAGCTTCTCTCTACCAATGGACTCATATCCATCAGGATGAGTCAATTAAGTTTGTTAATCAAAAAGAAATTGAAAGTATTAATTCTTTCTTCTTTTGCTTTATATAGTCCAATCATAATTAGCTACGATTGTTACTATAAACAGGAAATAATCAGGATTGGATTGGAAATAGGAAATATTGGATTATTTTGGTATCGACATCGAAGAATTTTAACCTAATATTCCAAAAACCAATCTTCGGAATTTTGGTATAAACTCAATCTTTTAATTCCGATAATTCTTTCCATATATTATGATTAATGAAAGAAATATGTCGCTAACTGAACTTTCTGTAAAGCTGAAATCTATGAAAAATTGGTCCTCCAAAAACTGTAACTACAAATGATAACTTTAAACGAGTGATTTTAATTTGATCACTACTAGAATCTAGAATCTGGAATCGTATAAGACTCGGAAGTTCTGGGAATTATCGGTAATTGTATCGGAGTCGGTAAAAATTTTGGTATCCTCCCTTCACTAATTGTTCCTAAGATATAAGTAAGAAAATCTCAATATTGTCACTACCTTGACTCTCTTTAAATAAATTTTAAAATATCATACTGTCGTGAAAAATTTAACTGATATAAATTAAATGTAGAAACATCTTCCAATTAATTCGTAGCTTGAGTTCCTCCTGGCACCCAAATATTTATGCTTAATATGCAAAATCATGAAAGAATGATCGTTTCCCTCTGTACCAGCCTCTGCCCGACGAAAATGTCGAATTCTTACAGAATGAAACATTTATATGATAACGATTTTAATCATTCACAATAATGAATGTTCATTGATTTTGATTTCAATGACGGGTTAGCATGAGAATGTTAATTAACTGATGCAGTCTCCGAAGGCACAGAGTTGAAAATGAGATACATTTACACGATACTTAATCGAGTATAAAAACAGTTGCCTGACGATTTCCACTTGCATTTAACGCGTTTAATTTACTAGAGAATATAAAAGCGTTGTGTTAACGTGGTCCATTAATAGCCTAAGTTTAAGAAAAAATGGAGACGACGCGCCTTTTAAAAGCTCTGTTTTTATAATGAGGAACATTAATTGAAGCCCTTTCTGCGTGGACGAGAAATTCGTTCGATGGAAAAAGCGAGCTCGCCGAATTACTTCCTCTTCGTTATAATTCCGTTACCTCTTGAATCTCTCGGACAATCGTGCAATTATATCATTCATCGTGTTACACACAGCGATGTGCTGACTCCGTGACGAAAAAATTTGCTAGATTTCGGGTTAATTAATTTTGACAATGGCCAAAGATACAAGAAGATGATATATCGAATAAAGCGAAAATGGCCGTGTAATGCAGAATACTTACACCCATCTCGTTAATCGGTAACGAAATTTGAATGTATTATACATACGAGGATAAGCATGGGACAAAATGAAAGCAGTTGGACTTGGATATATGAGGTTTGTGCGTGAGGAAACTAGGAAAAACAGTCAGTTACCAATTTAGCTACTTCGCCGCTGGATCTAGCGAGTTTTTCCTACTTTTAATAATTTTCTTCCAATTAAGGCGTCATCTAACTCTTTGTAACAGATTCGGTAGTGTAGTATCTCTGCCGCAAACTTTTAACACAGCAAGACTTATATACGAAATAAAATAGCCTGTGGCTTATAAAATACATTTTAGCTTTGAATATTTTTTTCCATTTTTCATTTTTCCTCGTGCCCTTCCTATTATCCGTTCCAGCCACATTTAATTTATTAATATACATCTATAAAAGAAACTTGTATCCCATATTCTGGCACCGCCACCCATGACGATCTGAGCTTTTCAAACTCCAATCATCCGTCAGAATTCAGTTTGATTTAATATCGGGAAATCTTGCAGATGGCAGATTAGTACAGGAAATTCTGATGGGCAGCACCGCGAAGATAAAATTAAAGTGCCATCTCCCTCAACTAAAAGACTACCGAGTAAGATATTCGATATTCACCTCATACTATATAGTAACACTATGCAGGGCGTTTAAGCTTGTTTCCGGAATACGCTTGATGTCGCAAAAAGCTATGATTACCCTTTATTACAGTGCGAATAAATCTGTCAAGGTTTTTTATGGTAAGATACTTGTATCCACGATGTTTTAGCTCGGTTTCAGTTTTATTCACCGACTGCGGTACTGCTGGTGATTTACGAGGATACTCGTATGGACACTGCCGTAATCCCCATAGTAAAAAATTTTAAATGAACAGCTTATTTTAATTCTGCCGCTTGTTTGACTGCAAGAATCCTAAAACATTTATTATCGAAATGGAGTTCAATTATTTCTCCGCGATTTTCTGTTTGCAAGGATTTCTTTTTCGGTTCGGTAAAATAGGTAAATCTACAGATCTTATTTTTCATTTTCCTTCGTTGACCAATCCTTTCTGTTTCGTTCTTGCATGAGTGGTACATTCTATTACTCTGAAAATGAGGCATTGACTTCGAAGTTCATTGGATGTTTGTTCTCTCGGCTAGTTACCAATTTATGCTAAGGAAACGTTCAATTTTATCTCTGATGAAGTTGCAGTGTAACTGTGTTTAGTTTAAACTGTGGCTCAGGAAAACGGATATCATTTTAAATGTTTTAGAAACTAAGGCGCTTTCACATTAAAATTAACGCTCACGATTCATTGTCGATTAAAAATTTTATTTGAAGTTTTATCAAATTTTTATTACTCTGCCTTACATAAAATAAGGAGTTACTACTGGATAATTGTTGAGAAACTTTGTCATAGCTGCAACATTAAAAACTGATTATTTTAATTTTGTCCCATTTGACAATCTATTTAAAGAAAATACACTAAATTCAATTTTTAACCGTTGTAAACGCTATCGCATATCAATCTTATTATATCCTTAACTTCTGTAATAAACGTGACATTTCAATAAGTGTAACTTTAACTATTCGTTAACATAATCATGTTAGTATCCTTCTTTGCGACTTGGAAGCACTTAAAGAAAATAAGCATTATGGAGATGTGTGAGATTTACCTATCCACGAAAGTGATTCATTCAATTACGAGGATACTCGAAAGAACGCTGCTTCAAACGCTTCCCCAATAGTAAAGAGTGAAGTATTTAACGGAAAGAGGTTCGCTCTCTTTTCCATTTCTATCTTTTTACAATCATTTCAGTTGGATTTTTATTTTTATTGGAACTCATGACCTGAGTCTTAGGGTGTCATCCAATGTCTCATGTAAGCCGGTTTCGAAGTGAGACAAAGGGTCCTTGCAACCATCTCATACTGATTTGAAAGCAACGGAAAGCCTTTCGCGATTTTTATTTCTCTACTTTTCAATAGGAACAGTAGGAAAAGGAATGATTAATAAAAATAAAAAATGGAAAAGGAAATTGTTTTCTGGATTAAACTTTTTACTAATTCTGTAAATGGCAACAAGATGGCGACGGAGCTTAATGGTAAAATGAATCAAGCGACCTTCAAAATTTATGATGATTAAAATCTTAAGTTAAAATAACAGAAGAAAAAATTTATATTCCCAATAGGAAGCAATTCCGTAGAAAATGAACAATTCAGTGGGCTAAGCGTATTTGATAATATCCGTTGGTGCTCAGGGTTTACTGACATAGTTGTATTTAAAGTATAAATTAATGTTGCTTCCGTATTTTATATGTAACTGATTAAATAATATTCCTAACAGATGGTAACAAATTTTTTAAGGAATTTCCGCTGGTATATGCAGAGGGTCATACGTTGACATTATTCTACAGAGTTCTATTTTGGTTCGACATCACGTTCCGCGGTAATCTTTCACGAAAGTCCGACGGAGAAATAATATCAAACAACCAACGACAACCTTTACTGACACAATTGAGGTCGCTGCTGTTACTACATAGTAAATATCGATAAAGGAACTATTACAAGTTTTGCAACAGTTTTGACGATTCTTTACCGTTAATCCCGCCCACGATTGTTTCCTTAGAAAACTATTGAATTATAAACACATTTAGACGATTAATGACGTAGAGCTATTAAAATGAGGACGGCTATATTATTAGAAATACGATGAAAAATCTAAGGTAAATTCTGAATAACCGGTGAAACAAACTCATGACAAGATTTATGTTGTATCAATACAAAATTGTAAATTCTATGTGTAATTAGATTTTTATTTTACCTTCATTACTCGCCTTTATGTCTCGTCCGAAGAAAGACGATTTATTATTATTACTACAGAGATATATACACACCTGTGGCCAAAAATAAATCAATGACTCATTCTGGCGATAACTGGTAGAACTTATTCATGATTAGACGAGAAAAATTACAATCCATGTCCACAATATTTAATCGTATTGTACGATTGTAAATTTTGATCCTCTTTAAATCACAAATATTGTGTACATAGTTAGATTGTGATTTTTCTCGTCTAATAATAAAGCAATGACATTAGCTGTACCGTCCAAGAGGAGAGTTCCATAGATGCTTAACATCCGTGATCCAACTTTGAAAGTACCCCATTGCACAAAATAATTTTTTATTTAGCAGATTGAATTATCCGGGAAACACAATCGTAGATCAATTCGTGGTTGAAGACTTAGTCATAAATATCCTGCGATGTAAATAGCGCAATATTTTGACAACTCAAAAAATTTTATATTTAACTTGGAGTAAAAAATTTCTTTGTTCCTAAAGCTACGTTTGTTGTTCTGAATTTAGGCTGGTGATCTTTTTGGAGCTGCTTCAAAATCCGAATAACTTGAACGAATTTGTGTCGCGTAAATCGTGATGGTCGTAATTTAGCGCATACGTTTAAGAAAGTGCTTCTCAACCCACGGAATGTGTTGTGCCGCTCATTCCATTTTACGTTCGCTATCTTTTCCAGGATATTCTATGGATGAATTGAATTTTGATGAGGAAATATTAAAATTTTCCACTCTATATAGTGTTACTTTGCGTTAGATTCATCCACTCTATATAAAGTTATTTGCATTAGACTTATCTGTATTATTTTGCATTAGATTTAAGTTGACGAACGTATGGTCTAGTATGCCGCAGACATAGAATTAGAAAGGCACCGAGAGAATAAATAAGGTCGGAATAACAACAAACAACAAAGTTTCACATAATTTTGAATCTTCGAACCATATCTCATTTTCTAGCCCTGCTTTTATGAAATATAGGTATGGTTGGGGAAATTGGAGTGCATAAAAGAAATCAGCATGCACTTATTTTAGCGACAATCAAGCAGTTAAGTGATATATGGGCATTAAAACTCTATGACACAATTAATTTCGCCTACGGAGAGCAGAAGAAAGTTGATAATTGATCTTCGTACGTTTAATTTTCGGCGCAATGACTTTTTACAAGGTAAAAAAGATAATAAATTAGTAATAGAACTTTCGCCTACGTAAAATGTTTCTCAAGTAAGATGTTAATCATGATTTACGAGAAATAGTAGTCAAATCACTGATCCTCTTTAAATCAAAATATTTGAGAGCATGTCAATTCGGGTTGCTCGAAGCAAAACGAAAATAAATTTCGTCTTATATTCTAATGAAAGAATATGTGTATAAGTATTCAATACCAAGTGGAAAGAAGTAATGAATTACCGTATAGGCTTCCAACTTCATCAGTATGCTACACCATCCCTAAGTTTTTGCCTCATTCTGAAGGATAGCCACATATTAGCATCCGTTTACGAATATTTGAAAATTTTTTGGTTATCGAAATCGCTAAAGGAAGTGAACAAGCAGATTGAAGTAACAGTTGGTTGCTACTTTTGGAAAGTGTCCCCAATCACGAGCAAGTGTGTCAAAGAAGATGTGAAACATTTCAAACGCTGGTCTTTCGAAGAAAAAGTCCAAAAAATTTAAGCAGTTTCGTAAAGCCCAACAATACCGTTGAAACAACAATTGCCGCCGCGAATGTTTACAGCCCACTGTTTACGATTTGGAAAAGTTCTCCTTTGGAAATTGAAGTCGATTGCAAATTGATCTATATTTGTCTAGAATTTTTAAGCCAAACTCTTGATTATTTTTAATCAGTTACCTTGATTTTTTCATAAGCTCCCGAGAGTTCTAGGCGATGAACGAAAGGATTAGTGAGCTCTCCGCCGTAACCCGGCTCGTCCTCGGCTGTCGGCTTCCCATCCATGCTTCGTCTGATCTACGGATGCCCTCACTTCACATAACGGTTCAGGTGCTCGACTTCGGAGTACGATCTCAAGCTAACTGCAGAGAGTCTGCACGCCTCAAGAGTATGTCGACTCTCGCGGGTAATGTCCCTTAGTTCGAAAGAATCCCGGGGAGGTCGCCAGCGTCCGAAAAGAGAATCGTGGAGCGGGAGCGCTTCGGCATGCCCGCTAAGAAATGGGATGTTTGTATGAGATGCTAAAGAAGTGTAGATTTCTTTCGAATAACAGAACGACATGTCGTTATTTAGTTAGGAATTCTGATTTGAAATGATTCGTTTGAAATAAACGATGGAGCGGTTAAGAAAATCACTGCTTGAGTTTTTCGAGCAGCTTGTTAAACACAGAGACGCTGTAAGCGGTCTTCTGGATAGAAGCTTAAAACCTATCGAAAAAATACGAAACTTCTCCGAGCAACTGTATTACGTGAAGAGGTTTGTTTCAGGAAGTACTTTCTTTGTATTTTTCTCACTAAACCTAAGGATAAATCATTTACAGGGCTGAAATTGATGACTTCCCAATTGGAGAGATACCGAACATAAAAGATAACCTTTTGTTCAAAATTAGACAAAGTATTGAGGAAGAAATAACTATGCTTCACCAGATAATGTATGAAAGTGTTTTTTGATGAGGTGTTTCGGAGTGATTTTGTGTTTTAATGGAAATACGTTTTCGTGTAGGGAAGAGTTCAAAAGTGCAAACACCGAGCTGGAAAAGTTTGAACTTCGTGCTCTGAGAGATTTGGAGAATCTTGGTGATTTAACCTTAGTGGAGGACCAACAAATGATATGTGATGGCAGTGCCAGTTGCCCCTCATATCTACAAATGGTTGAGTGGATTCAAGATTTCTGTCGTCTTTATCATGCCTTGTATCCTTTCCAAATATTGAAGTATCTTAATTTTACGGAACAAATTCGCTTAGCATTAATTACATTTTCATTTCAAGTCTTGCTGTTTGGTTCCTTAAGTATCTTGGATTTTATTTATGCATGCACTTTAAAGATTTTCATAGATTATTTCGTAGAATGAGGGGATGTCTACTACTTCTGAAAAAGGTCTTATGCTGAGTGGTCGGTCATCAACAAGTAGCCAAACAAATGAATTCTTTTCCTTAAAATTTTGCATATTTTTCTATCCATGTAAATCTTTGCAGAGATAATGAAAGTGACTTTAAAAAGTGGAAGCTAACCATTATTACAAACTTGATAGACTGTGATAGTGCCCTTATGCATTCTTGTGTTTGTATGAGAAATCACTTTTGATGATGAATGACATTTCAGAGTAAATTATATTTGTTAGCTAAAGTATTATAGCACTTTAATTGTCACGTTAAAGTCTTCTTTGTTCAGAATAATCTAAGAAACTCTTAACTCTATTTTAAGATATATAAAATTTTCAGTATTTGTACTGTCAATAGGAGAAGATGATCGCTTCGATATGATTGATCAACATCAAATGGAATCAGAGGATCTCAAAAATCTAATGCAGAGTAAGTCCATTAACCCATAATTTCTCCACATTCTACCTCTTAGATTTAAATTTCTTAAGGCTTGTTCAGGTTGACTCTGTTTTGAGAAAATATCCATGGGTTTAAATTCAATTTTTTTGTTTCAATTTTATAAGGTAATATAAAAGCTTTTTTATAAAAATTTCAATTTAATCTTAAATAAATTTTTAGATATTTTCTTATTGTATGGTAAATGGATTTTCAAAATATCAAATATTAATTCTAAATTTAATTCCATCTTTATCCTCAGAGGTCCTGGCCATCACTGAGATCTTCAGGGAAGAAAAATAGATGAAACTGTATATTAACATCTTTTGAAACCATTAAAAATACACTTACATTTTCTTTAACCACTTGGTTATTTTGTTACCTTTTGCAGCTGTCTAGTTGCAGTCTCAAGTTCTATGGTTGCTGCCACTTAGATGCAGTTAAGATTCTCATTAGAGTTATTTCAAATTCAGTTTTTGATTTTTTGAATCAGGTCATCGGTCAGTTTTTGATTTCTTGAATTGAGAAAATCTTGATCAAGGGAAGAACAAACTTACTATAGAAAAGTTAATTGCTCGAGATGTACTGCATTATCAGTACTGTTCTTTCTTAATTTTGCAGAATGTTGAATATTATGAAACTCAAGTTGAGCTATTTTTTGTATATGTCATAAAGACGAGGGCAATGAAATGTTAGTTATCTCATCTTAAGGACACAATAACAAAAGATTTTTATAGTCATTTACATTATTGGTGCATTAACATCATAGTAAGAATTAAGTCAAGTGAAAAACAAAGAATGATTTCAATGTAGCATTTAATTTCCAGAATGCAGAGACATTTTATTTATGTGGTTATATGTATTGAATGCTTAATGACAATTTCTTCAGCATAGAGAGTGGCACATAATGGGGTGAATCTGGCCTTGGGTCACACATCTGCTCATGCAACTTGGGTTGCGCTTGAAGGCTTCAATCCAAGGGCCACCATCATCCGTCATCCTGTTGGACCTCTGAGGTACTTCATTCCTCCAGTCAGCATCTTCACCTTTTATCAAAGAGATGGAGATCTTTAGAGCATTTTGAATAGCCAGTACATTAAGGAATACAAATTTTAGTTTTATGAAATGTTTATTTATAATATTTTATCAGTATTCAATTTTGAAACAGTAAAAAATATTAAAATATCTATTTAATTTCTTATGGTAACACTTCTGTTTCTTAAGGCCATAATTTAAATTAAATGTTATTACAGAAAAACCTACAAATGATACTATTACAAATTGTTTTCTAAGAATAGACTTGATAAAAAGTCCAATGGGAGAAGGTGCTAGGAGAACACCTATATATGTTTGCAATTGAACAGGGGATTGCTTCCACCAAAAGCTAACATGTTGCAATCTGGGAGCTTAGAACTCAGGATACTTTCAGTGCAAGTATTAAGATTGTTTGAAAATATGATGAGTCCTTCCATTATTCCCCAAATTTCAGTCATGAATAACAGCACATTTAATGTTACAGCAACAAATTTTGGTTGAGAAATTCCGAGTTTATATGAATATATCTATGCAGTAAGGTGTTAATCAGAGCTGTAGAGTCAACAAAAATATTTCCAACTTAAGAAAATTATGAAACATTACCCCTATTCATGTGAACATTTCTTAAAAAATCAATTATCAAGATGCGAATTTACTTGAAAAGCACTAAAAGAAGCTAAGAAATGCTCATCTTTCAAACTTTCATGTCAAGTAATTAAATCTATTAATTGTTTCAGCCCCTGTACCCTGGTGATCTTTTCATTGTCCTCTTAGCATATGCAAAAATCACACAAGATGATATTAATTACTAAAGTAAGTGGTCTCATTCTATAATGACAAGATTGAATTTAGAGTCGGGAGATCCATCTGATTTTGACATTCTTCTATTTAGTGTTAATTCAACCCCAAAATACTATTACAACTGTAACTCACAATCAGTGAACCTCAGGATATATTGCAATTTTCATATAGATTTGAGTTTTGGTGAATTATATTTTGATAAAAAGCTTGCTAGAATGGAAAAGTGACATTAACTTTGGAAATCTGTCACTGAGTAATTGAATTTATCTTCTTAACTTCCTAAAAAACAGCTTCAAAGCCCTTATTGCTATATTATTTGCTTAACTCCATCTCTACAGCGATCTGTGAGGGTGTTTTATATGGCAAGCAGAGGAACATCAAGTCATATAGATAAGTAATCGCTCAAACCTGACCTTAAAAACAAGTTAATTCTTTCCTACGTTGAATTGAGAGCATTTTGTATTTTTAAACGCTTTCCTGTTCAAGCCAACCGACTCCATTTTATCTATATATTACGCGAGCCGAAAAAACGGCGTTGTTCGTAAAGAAAATAAAATTTTTAAGTAACCCTCGCTCTGATGCTAAAACATGCACACCAGAAAACAAAAGTCTCTGCCAACTTCCATAACTCGACCCAGCCATGTCCATCCGACCCAGTCATCAACATCCAAGAGTGTTACACATACTTAAAGAGTGAAACTGCGAATAATCCTCCGGAAAAGGTGATAAATTATTAGCAAAAGCTGGAGAGATGGGCCAAGTGACGACAGAAAAATGAATCTACGTGTTGTATTCCGACTGATGTATTGTAGGCGTAAAATTCGTTCACTCACCTATGGCAAAGGCTTCTCCACAGACGATGACCATTACGATGACGGCGAAGACTTGCACTGAACCCATGGCTACACTGCCGAGAGACTTCACCTGTATCCTTAAATATCCCTCAATATCCGTCGGTCACAAATCAAACTCCCTTTTCCAAAGTAATTTTCCCCGTACGGCCACTGATAGCGGAGTTTCTTGCTAAAATAAGAGTGGATATAGACTCGTGGAAGCCGCCATCAGCCCATAAATCTCGTCCCGTCATTTTCGCCGTTAATATACGCGACGTGATTTCGGACCAAGACGTCAATTTTAACCTTTTAACGAGATAAAAGGGTGAGAGTATGGAAAATATTTAGACTCCAAGAATACTTCCCTCCTGAACTTAATATCCCTTCCGATTCCTTATTTAGCGTGCGTTATGTGTATAATGTTGCATTTTTATGCATGGCCGCCGCTAGAGCTTGCCCAATATTTCATTTCGGGAGCAGATATTGAATGAAACTGAGTGTGGAAGATCCCGCAAAGTAACTACGCAGCTGAATCATAGAGTGAGATTGCATGATGGAATAACAATATTTGGTAAACGTAGAAATATTGTAGTTCCAGCCCATAGAGTAACTTGTATCTTTCATGTACATATGTTAAGTGAAAGTTAATATATACATTGAGTGAAAGAAAAGTATACAACAGTTGTCCCTATTGCTATTTCTTCTGCAGATTTTCTCTTGAAACAATATGAACAGATATAACAAAAGTGAGGAATTAGTAATGCTCAGCTATAAGATTTTTGTCGAAATATTTTCCTTTCTTCAACTATCGGTGTCTTTTAAAATAAGGTGCGCCAAGAGGTATGAGGCCAAAACCCCGGCTTTCCCAACTTAAAGAGCGATACTGTGTTTATGAAGCTATTTATTTGTTTACTTCTACGGTTGTCAGAATTTTAACTTTAGAATAGTACACGGTAGAATAGGGTGACCAGCTAGTCTTGGAAATGCTCATGTTCGTGCTTTTAGGCTGTTCTCGATTTCTGTACAGTTCACTTAGGTGTTTCTGCCTGCAGATGCTGTAACTGAAATCATGCTGAGGACAGTATTCACTTGAGTAAAATCTCTACACGAGCTAACGACAAAATGAACAATGTAAGAGTATGGGGAAAGGTTGGAAATGTCGGCAAGGAATAAAATGGAGAAAAGCAAGGAACCCTTCAAAACCAACGCTTTGTTTCAGAGAGTAGAACTTTTTAGTGTCAATTTGTCTCAGAATCGAGATGCATCACATCTCTAGTGGTTTATTCACTCCTGTAAGTCAGATTCGGCACTGAACACGGGCGGTCGCTCTGGTTGCAGATATTTAAGGGGTTAGTCGAATGTTTGGAAGAGATGCGGAAACATTCGTGGAAAATCTTTTCTTGGAGAAAGACATTATTAGCAACTCCTACAATTTGGGGTTATTCGCTGTATGGATAAATCCTTAATATCGATGCTTCTACTGAGGAAAACCGAGGTATGACTCTATCCATTTTCATTACATTTTGGGCGAAAATTTCGCATGGATTTCAGGCAACTTCGTGTTATTCGTGCTCCTGAATAGACACTCCAAATAATTTTCTACGTCGCTGTATGAACTCTGAAAATTAACTAAGAAGACACTAAAATGAGATACGAGGGGAAGTAAAAAAGTAACCTTAAAGCCGGTTCCGACTTTATTTTAACTATCTCATTCTTTTCTTCCAACACTTCTACCATATGACGTACTATATATACATATATGGGTGCTCTGAAAAGTTTTCGCCATTTCTCGACATGTTTTCTGAAGATTTCTGAAAAATCTGGGTTCAGAAACTTTTTAGACCACCCTGAACCACCTTTAAAGTCTGCTTTGGATATCTTTCTTTAAGCATTCTAAGTATAATATGCCTTCTCCACCTATGTTTGGTTCTCTGTTAACTTATCCGATGCAGGCTGAATACTTAGTTATTCTCTCATAGATGTATTACTTAATTTGTCCAACCTTGTACTCTTTTCATAGCTCGAATAAATTTCATTTCTGAAGTCTCCATTTGTCTTATTTCTTTCTACTCTGCTTCCAAAGATCCTGAGCCCTATAATATAGTCGGAACTGCTTTTTCTTTATAAAATATTACCTGGGTTTTCGCCTTTTATAGTTCTTGGTATCAAAAAATATTATTTTCCTTTGTGATATCTTTGTCCTCTTCATTTACTGTATACCGGAAAAGGCACACTTGTTCCATAGATCATCAAACTTGATTCAAAAATGTCGTAAAAATATTGAAGTTACTTTTAGAATCACTCCCATCGCTAAAATCTAGTTAGAAAATGAAACGATTAGAATACATGATATCAGCGCAGACTTTGCAAGGTTTATATCTCTTCTGAAATATTTCTTTTATCATCAAAACGAAATGCCGTTTTCATTTATAAGACAGTCAAGCATTTGATGTCAATAGCTGCGTCATTGAGGGTCAACGCAACAGAAAATATTAGCCGGAGCACGAGAAGTAGCTGAAGAAGAGTTTGATGAACTAAATCTAGTAAAAAAATACGCTAAATTGGCTACTGTTAAGGTGACCAGACTGTTGATGAGCTAAAAAAGGAAAAAATATGGGTTCCTGTGAAGCATAGGAAATTTCCATACTTATTTCTCTGATCAAGACGAAGCGAGCGACCCGCACAAAAGGTATGTAAAAAATAAATCCCTTCAGTAAAGTTCCTTTGGTCTCTTATATCTACATATGTTCAATTAAATTACCAAAAAGTTGAGAGAAAAAATTTAACATCAGGAATAAATTGGAGAACCACCTGTTGAAGAAAAATATAAAAGAAAAAAAATGACACTTCCCGGGTTTGAACCCTTATTCTTCTCATAGAGATCTGATAGATTTAACTAGCACGGCTATTATAGTTCGAGTAACTAATGAAGTCTTTTGTGATTTAGTTTTATTTTCTTTGTGGTACATGCAGCGCCACCGTAACCTTGCGGATTTTTGCTGCGTTTTTTGAAGGCCGAATTCAGGATTTGGAGGTCGTTCAAGGGCAAAATCGCCAATTTTAACCCTTTTTCCAAAATTCACGAACTTGCTCAGTCAATTTAACCCTTCAAGGCCAACTCAACCCTTTCCTGAAATCGAAAGTGCTTGACGTCATCATGACGTAGCGTGACGTACACATTGGGCGGGGATTCGAATTCTCATACATTTTATATTTTATTATGTGACTCTAGTTTTTAAAATCTGGCCATTTTTGAATTATTTTTTCTTTTTCCTCCTGCTCGATCGCCATTTTGTGCCATAATATATGACTGTCGTTGTCATTTTTATATCTAATAAGATTTTCGTGAACTCGGCGATTCAAAATCGCTGCGTTTTTATTACTTAACTTTATTTTTTAATATTACTTTTTAAAACAAGGCAATCTTGAATTTTTATTCGCATTTAAGCTACTATTGCAGTCATGACAAAAAATTTCATTTACTATATAATTCTCCACAAATTTTCCATTTTAGTTGGGTACTAATATAAGAGTTGAATTTTTCGCAACTTAGCAAAGTTAGCATTCACCATGAGAAACGAGTATAGAAAGAGGAACATTACCCTTTATAAATAATGATCCAAAATTATAATTATGATTTTTATTTATAATAAATAGTAATCAGTACAGCAATGGTACTATATATACATAGCAAGTAAGTATCGATTTGATAATAGCAATGAAAAATTATAATTTGACATTTAATTACAACAATATAAACAATGAAACCAATGAAGTCAGACAAATTTCGATGTATGAAATTGTGGATTTCCTCATTCTGCCAAAGGATTCTCTTCAGGCACAGCGATGTCGTGATGCAGCAAGCAGGTTCTTCCAATCACCAACGTCTTCACAATCCTATATCAAAATAACAAAGAATTATACAGTAATAATTCATATAAGATTTTTCCGACTACCTTGTCGGTCGCACAAAAGTACTCGCATTTTTCTTACAAATTAAGAATTGATGTGCATAAATATATTTCAACCATAACTTACTTACATTTATATAATAGTATAAGTATTGATTAAGCACAGGCTAAGATAGGAGGCGAAACTTTCTGAAACTGGACTGAAGCTATTTTTTTATATAGTAAATTTCAACCATTCAACAGGATGAACCCTGAGAAATTATAGAAAATAATAAACCAAAAAAGGCGATAAGTCTACTTCTGGATAAGTATAAGAACTACAAGAGAGGATGAGTTAAGTCAACGAACTACAAACATACACTGCATCTGAAAATGTGGCAGGGGTTGAAAGCTAGTTCAACCTGATTACTATGTTGTTACTAAGTATAGTGCAAGGAAAATAAGACTTTTTAATCAGACCTTGTTTTCTCAGGATATCTAATTTCAGATAATTTTTTAGTTGGTACCCTTTTTATTCTTTAAACTACATACATTTCTTCGGAATTTCATTTAACAAAGTAAACCAACTGATTTTAATACTCCCTCTTCCTTCAATACCATCCATGCAGAGCCATTTGTTTAAAACAAATTCAGGTTAATTAACAAGAGCATAATGAAATAATCAATGATTTCATTTAAGTTGTCAAATTAAAAGTTATCTTCTTTTCAGATGTAATCTGAAATCAACCTTGAATTAAAACTTAACATCTGTTTTAAAACTCCTATCGAATACCTGGATGTCTTTCCACATAAGATAAACAGGAATACCTTCCATTGTAGTACACCTTTCCATTGCCTTCGAGACTATGCTGACATTCCTCTATATCATTCCTTTGCCAACTATTCTTCTCCACTCTTCACTCCGGGAGAACTTCCTCTCAATGGGCCATGTCTCTGGCTTCCTATTAGAACCGAACGAACGTAGCCACATCCACACAATTACGGCAAGGCTTGGTTCTCATTCTGGCCTTTAAAGCAAAATGGATGAACGTTCATTTTGTATTCCAATTATTTATCATAATAAATTACGGATTTTTTAATGATTATAACATGAAAAATACCGCATAGCAAACCTTGGTTAAATGGCGCCAACCTCACGCAGGTACTGCCTGGAATAGATATAACAGTATTATTAGACGAGTTCTCGTATACAGAGACAGAAAATTTGCAACTAGTTTGTAAAATTAATTTCATAAGCTCAAAGGTTACTCGATTCCAACAATATTATTTATATCTTGTCTTCGGTCATTCGTGAATGGTTGGAATACACAAATTCGTAATTTTCTCCTCTGCTTACCCTCGCCGTACTCAAAAAGTTGTTTTTTCCGGATTCGCCGCACTCCGATATCAGATGCTTTCTGTTCGTGCTAACGACAGAGTTTAAAGACGTCACAACAATTTCGATCACAGCATGTTGAAATACTCATCATTCTATAATTAAAACAGGATATAATTTTACAATTTAATTACGTACGTAAGAATATACGCCATCCATTGTTGTGATAGGTTTTCCGTGATTTGTCTGCGGTGAGTCCTTTACCTTCACTGCAAACTTAAGACATGAACGTAAAACTGATTGCATTACTCACGCTAACCTCTTGCTCGGACAATGCCCACAATGCAACGAAGGGCGTTTCCGCTACAATAGCGCCCTCTAAATGTGAAGATTGACGAAAAATCTGCACATCGGAGTTCTCCGAGAGCAGTATTGTCCATTTAATCACAAATCAATATTATGTGATTACATGTGATGAAATATATTTCTATTATTACTGAATTTAAAGTTATGATAATTATATTATTAAAATTAAATTCTCTTTGTCCGCTTTTTTCCATTCATTCGGAATGCAATAATTAAAGTAATTATTGCCAAGGTCTGAAGTAAATATCATGCCTATTTATATACAAATTTAAAGGTTAAATATACTTTTCTTCTATCGTGTAACTAGTGATTGAAGATTCTGCCACAGTTTACCAATTGTTATACTTACATGATGTGTTTTCGTGTATGTATGAATGGATATCCGTTTACGTATTTATTGTTAGAAATATTTTGAATGTTATTTTGAGACTTGGAAGGATATAAGAAATATATTTTTGCACAAAAATTGTGTGGTAATGTTACTCGATATAAAATTTGTACGTGATACTGGAAAATTAGTCCCAGGTGGCGCTATAGCTATATTTCAAAAAATTTCTTCATTTTATGTGGTTTTAACGTAGGGAATACGGTTTGGTCTCCTATTTGCGAGATCCGGAAATTTTCTTAGTCCTACTTTCTGCGTCATGCTATTGCAATGCTTTTTCTTAGAAACTGTTATTAAGCGTTCTTATCGCTCATACTTTGACTTACACTTTAGTTGCGGCTATATTCAACCTTATCCTATCTGCTTTATGTGATTGTTTGCTGTCCATGTTTGTGTGTCACTATTATTTGATTTTTTTTCCGAGTGCGTAATGGTCATAAACAAGGCCGTCCCGATACAGGAGGGGAGTGCGGTCATACAGGGCGCCGCAGTTTTGGGGGTGTAAGACTTTGTAGACTTTCATAAGATGCAGATGCCTTCGCAATCATTGATAAACACTTATA
Source organism: Pachydiplax longipennis (assembly GCA_036926295.1). Taxonomy (NCBI): domain Eukaryota; kingdom Metazoa; phylum Arthropoda; class Insecta; order Odonata; family Libellulidae; genus Pachydiplax; species Pachydiplax longipennis. Next base: position 34,581,881 of record JAVFKF010000009.1, on the reverse strand, counting down.
AAACAATGTGGGGAATCGCTCACTGTCCACTGAATGGTGAAGAGTTTTCTTAAAAACTGATATTTGACTGTTACTGGAAATATACAAGCAATCCTAAAAATGATGGAAGTTTTCAGGTAAAATTTTTGCGGAATTGATTTCGAGTAAAATTTTCATGAATTATTCGATCGAAACTAATAATAATCCCCGACTTCTTTTGCAATCTATCGAACTATGTTTTTAGTTATAAAATGAAAATGATAATAATTTCAGTAATAATATTGGAATTAACTTAATAATCGACTAAAATAAAAAATAGAAAAAAAAAACAAATATTTGAGCAGAAAAAAAGTCTTCAATAAATCGAATCGTACGAAATGAAATTCCTCCGGTCTGTGAAGATATACAAACGCCTAGACCACATAATGAAGAAATAAGGCAGGAATTAAAAGTACAATCAATGGGAGATATAGCAACAGGCTACAAAAGAAGATGGAAGGAACAATGACGCATGACACGAGAGATGATTCCCAAAAAGGTGTCGGAATATAAACCTATAAGTAGGGAGAAGTACTGGCAGACCTAAACTAAAATAGTGAAGCCGGAAATATGCCTGATCCTGGAAAAAAGAATTTTATTTCAATGAAAACAAAAAATATCTCTTGAAATGGTGGAGTATTTTTTAAATGGGTGGAAGCTTAAAGAATTTATATACAAGGGGCGCCTACATGGGTCCAAGTCAGGGCATCGAACCATAATATTTTTCGTTCCTGCTTTCGCTCAACGTTTACGCCAAAATTTTGTTCAGCTCCAGTTTACTACTGCCGGTCTTTTCCCACTCCGACCACTGTAATATAATATCCTTCTAAAAGTTTGTTTTTATCATTTCTAGCTTTTCTCATATATAATATATAACACTAAATTTTAGAATAAAATTTTGCAATTTTTAATTCCAAGTCGTAGTTCCTCGTGTTCAGTAAACCTTCCTCCAATTATACTCAATTAAAATATGCATCGTTGGGGCCAAAAATCGGAACGGAATAAACAACGGTTTCGGTTTAGGTTCAAAAATTCCAATTTCTTCGGTTCGATGCTCTACTTCTAGCTCGGGGGAGTCAATACACCTTGGGCCGGTCAAAAAATTGTCACTTGGACATCAGTTATTTATTCCTCAGCTCTCAATCTCACGTCAAAGCTCTGGTTTTTTCAACTGTAATTTTTGAGGGTTTGTTATACAATCATTATGAAATGATATTTTGAATGTGATATTTCATGGCTGATAACAGAGGTATCTCGGACCTCGCATTAGACGCAAAACTTATGGAGTTTTAAGAAAAAAGCACTTTTTTTCGCTGTACATATGCTATGCGAATTTAGAAGCGTCGCTCGAGCTACAGTAAGATTTTTTCTTGAATTCACCATTCGAACCTTGGAAATTTCTAAGTTAAAATCATTATCAGCTAGAGGTGGCTAAATCACTAAGTTACCTGTAATTTCATTAAAAATCATGAATTCATTGAATGATTCGGTTGCAAATAAATCTTCTTCAGGCTAAGATCGGACCGAGTCTTGGTTGATTTTGAAAAGTTTTGTTCTTGGGCGCACTCTTTAGAATGCTGATTGTGACCAGTACTCGGGCTCGGGTTCACTTATGAACGAACGAAAATTACATATATAAAATTTATAAAATGCGTGAATTTTATTTTTCTAGAACATGAACTTCTGTTGAGTCGAATTTAAATTTAATCATTGTATAAATTACTGTGATCTACGGATTTGAGACTTTTAATATTTTAAATAAGAGATAATTAATGCATGTGCAAACTTTTTCGTAACCAAACTTTTTTTATTTAGTTAATACTATTGAATTTCTTTCACTTTTTCCAGTACCTGTAGCACGTTTTTCGTATGAGCAAAATCTGCTCTGAAGAAATCAAAACACTTTATCTTATGGATATATTAAGTGAAATAAAAATGTGAGAGGTACTTTAGTGAGACATTATCTGGAATATGCAAGTGTTGGAGATCATGCGGATGAAACCTTTACCAACGAGCATGAGAAAGTACAGAGCAAAGAGACTGGTTACTGATTATTATAAGAAAACAAGCAAACGTTACGAAATTCTCTCTGAAGGAGGCTGGGAATCCCCGGAAGAAAGAAAAGGAGAAGCAAGGTTACTATCACTAAATTCAGCGAAAGTCTACTAAATGTTCGTTTTAGGAATATACGGAAAGACAGAAAGCGTCACTATTACCAATCCAGTAGGCTGGGAAAATTAATAAAAAAGACTCAAAACAAAAAGGCACAGAATCTATATAAACTAACCATAACTAATAAGCCCTCTATGAAAGAATTGAAAAGTAGGAATAAAGAATCAGATTATATTGGGAAAAATGGTCACAAATATAAAGTTTCCACACTCAAACGGAGAAGATTTGAGACATTTGAGAACATTCATTTCTCAAACAAAGAGAATAGAACAATTTACCTAAAGAAGTTTTCGAACCCTTTCCCTCTTCCTGCAGTGTATAAAGAGAAACTATGCGATTTCCTGCTATTTTGGTCGATTCGACAATGAGCGCAAAATGAGAGTCGCTAAGACAATTTACTTAAGAATACTTTATTTCCGCGAACGATCTGCGATAATGATAAAAGAAGAAATAGATCGATTGCTTATTGTTTACACTCCTTACCACACGCAGATAGGCTGCGTGAAGAGTAAATGTAGATATTTTATGAGAGCTATTCCAAAAATATCGCACATTAGTTGGTTTTAATAATTAAAATATATATCCCATAATAAAGTACGTAGCCTTTTTTGGTAACTTCATGAAATATTCTAACAAAAAGTTCTAATATTAAGGTTTATTACATGTGCTTTATGATTTTATTTTTCCTCTCCCCCATTTAGTTTCTACTGAATTTGTATTCCGAGTTTTTATCACTTATGTATTTGCCATGCTGAATTGGATTATGAATTAGTATAAACTATACTTCCTGTTTTTTAAGGTTTTTTCACTCTATTGTAATTCCAAACACGTTGACACGGCCGTTTTCTGAAGAATGTATGGAACCTTTCCCATTTCACAGTAGGACGGAACCGTCCAAAAGTCACACGGCAGCCGGGAAGGTGCCGCGCCAACCCACTACAATGGAGATTCCCGGAGACTTTCCTAAATCATAACTTTAAGTATAGCAAAATATATTTCTGGTTAATGAACGCCATAAATATGCAATTTGTTCACAAATGAGCTTGCTCTGTACCGAATAATTTTGGATGATTAAACGAAATTTCTGCGATAAAATCATAGAAATTAGCTGATAGCTTCTTATCTAAAAAACCTATTTTTCTTCCTCCTTTCCATACGTCGATAAACAATGAACCATGATACTCATCCGACCCCTTCCCATTCCATCTAGAAATATTATAAATTATTTATTGTCGTTGTGCTGAGACAGGTAGATACAAATGTAAGGAACAAGCTTGCTACGGCGACGGTGTCGTTTAAAGGACTACCGGCTGAATGTGAAACCGCTCCTGCCGCCTGCTATCCGGGAGCAGGAAAGCCGGATAAGTACCCAAAGGGTCTTCATTATTCATTACTAAACAATTAGTAGAGCATGATACGCTTAGTTCGCAGTAGTATTAACTCGTTGCTTAGAAAAACCAAAGGGATTTTGGAAGCAAATTACGAATGCATTCCTGACCCCCTTACAGATATTGGTTATAACCTGAAAAATTAAGATTTTATCCTACTATAAATAGAATTAGCACCCTCAAAACTGGGGGCCCGGATGCAAGGAATCCCTGGAACCCCAATGTTGATTAAACACTCAAATACAATGAAATATCGATATCAAATGTAAATTTTTGGTATTAGGTTTTGATCCAATTAACTTTGAACGGGGACCTCGGTAACTTCAATGCATTAACAAAACAGAAGACATACAAAGTTTTACACAAACAGACGCCAAGTATACTGAAATTACGGTAAATAACATAGCCAATCAACCCAAACCAAATCCGTTACTAACAACCAAAGTACATTGTACTTACAATGTGATGTAGGTTAGTAGTAGTCTTAATTGTCGAACTTCATGGAAGTCTTATCACTTGTCAGCACAGTCGTCAATTCCCGCGCAATAGAAAGTCGGAAAAGGCTGAAAACGTCAAGATGCCAGGTATTCGCGTTGCTGACATTTTTCGTAAAACAACACTGATTAAATATTCGTACCATACACTAATTCCCATATCAACAAATGATTCTTAGTGTTAATAGTGAAATATATTCATTGTTAACGGATTTTGTTTCAGTACCTTGTGAAAAAAAGTCAAGCGATGGGAACATTCCGAAAGCAGAAGCAATGTTTTCTTTTTCAAGAAAATTGTTTCAATTGAATGATGGAAAGAAAGTGAGATTTTCTATCTTAGATGCAAGCAGTGATTCAGCCATAGTTTCTAACTTGATAGAGGTAATATCTTCTAAATATTTATTAAGCGGAACTGAGGATTGCCATTCCTTCCCGTTCACTGGTGAATGAAAGAAACAAATTTTCTGAAACAGGGTTATTAATAATTGCACTAAGGATGAATGATCCTCGTGAAATCGTTTGGTTTGCTTCTTATGGAGTTTATAAGGAATGCGTAATCTCGGACAATTGATTTAAAAGAAAAATAATATTTAGACAGTAATAGTTGCTTTCAGAAGTATGTTTTTAAAATATAAATTCTATATTTACTGGTGAAGAGTACTCGTAGTAGTAGTCTACAGCTTCGTTCCTTAATCACATTTTGTTTCTCAAGAGGCTTTTGTATTCCTCAGCTTGGTGGAGGGTCAGCATTGATAAAACCCAACTTTACTCCAAATGTAATAAATTTATGTTGTCAAAGTGCACCATGGATGAAAAACTTCATTATCTTCAATACTTCATATGTATTTGCTTGTTGCAGTGTAAACAAGAAGTTAAGCCTTCGGCAATATAGGTAAGGATTCTAGAGCATAATTGATGATACAGTGATATTATTACTCAATTGTCCAGTATTAATCAATTGCTATTCTCGTTTTGGTTATTCATATTCTTAACATTTGCTTTCATTGAGATGATATTGGGAATTTTCTCTTTCTTGAGCAATAAATGGCTCCCAATTTTTAATATTGCCTCTCTTTACATTTACCAGGGGATATTTCCGTAGCAGGACCATCTTATCCAAGTTCAGCTACTTCCCGCAGAATAAAATGCATCGGCATGTTATTCTATGAAATAATCGGCCACTTATATTTTTAGGGTGATGAATTAAAGGCTACTTTTAGGTTGTTTGTTCAAATATTTTTGGTGTCATGATTGTTTACATCTTACATTATTTAGCTTATTCAGCCAGTTACTCTTCAATTCTCCATGGAATTATACAGGGTTCTTTAGCAATTTTCATTTCCATAAATTCATATTATTCACTTAAATTATCTTCCTAAATGCCCCAGGAAATAATCCTAGGATTATATTTCTTGAATTACCCCTTTGATTACCTATTGTGAGCCTTTCATGTCAATGTAAATTTTTAAAATCAATTTACCCAAATATATAGATATTGCATTAATCTCTACTTGTACTATTTAATATACTCCCCAGTCCACCAAAGCCAGTGGTATTGAGGTAGAACAATTGTATTTGATGGCTTACTGATTTCATTTTATTGTTTATGGAAGATTTTGGAAGCTGACAATTACCATCTATTCTTCATCCAACTATAAAATGAAATGAAAATGACAGTTTTTAACTTTCAGCAAATATTCCAAACTAATTTAACTTCTACTTCATAGGATTGTTTTATAAAGTATTTGTGAATTTTACTCTGAATATAACTTGACATGACTGAAATCCAGAGAACTATTCAATCAATGTCTACTTAATTAAATTTCTATTTTTCTAGCATTGGAAAAAGGTTGTCATCTAAAGAATACAGAGAATTTGATCGGGACTATTTATACATAAGAAAGAATGAGCTCTGGTTAGACAAAAGTGACTGGAAAAATGCAGAAGAGCTGGGATTAAAAGGTTCCATAATAATTCATTAGACAAACATATTTATGGCAATATGAAGAGGAGCTCCTTAAATGTTTTTATATATTTATGTTTGATTTTCTTGACAGATATAAGTGCATCAGAGTCTTCTGAAATATCCAGTTTTGTTCCCTCTGATAGCCAGGAATCCTGCAAGCATTCACCAGAGAAGTGCAGTCCATTGAAAGAGAATCATGGTATAGAAACACCTGTCATAGAAGAGGAGAAGGAAAATGGGATTTTACCAGAAGAAAACTGTCAGGAAAGCAGTCCAACGTGTAGCTTATCACCAAAGAGGAAAACTGGCAAGATTTTTTCAATGAATACTGTTCTGGATAATGCTGCAGCTTTAGAAATTTATCCTGAAAATTCAGTGTCCCAAGTAGGAATACAAAATGAGGAGAATCATGGTATAGAAACACCTGTCATAGAAGAGGAGAAGGAAAATGGGATTTTACCAGAAGAAAACTGTCAGGAAAGCAGTCCAACGCATAGCGTATCACCAAAGAGGAAAACTGGCAAGATTTTTTCAATGAATACTGCTCTGGATAATGATGCAACTTTAGAAATTTATCCTGAAGATTCAGTGTCTCAAGTAGGAATACAAAATGAGGTCGGTAGGAGTTCCTCTGTAGGAAATTCTTCTATAACATTGGAGAGCAAGAATTCTTCCCGTTCTGAATGGGAACCAAGTGTCCAAAAGTGGGTGACAGATCCCGAAACAGAATATGAAGAGGAATAAAAGAATTTGAGGATGTGTTTACTCTTTAAGATTGAATATAATTTAATTTATAAATACCTAAATGGAACTTTGTGTTAACCTAGGATTGCCCTAAATGAATGCTTCCTTCCTTATTTTATCTTTACCTTTTAATGTTTCATTGCTTAAAAAATAAATTATTTTTGAAACTAAATTGTTACAATCCTTCCATATCCTTATAACAAAGGATTTTCAGCCTTTATGAACTTGGGCCCGAGTGTTCTTTTAAAAATAACTCAAATTTATATAAAAATATTTTTTAAATAATTAGGCAACATTTTTAGATGCCTAATTTCATAATTTTAATGCTTATACTTTAAAAAGATAGTACTAGTAGTAGCTTGGGGTAAATTAGGATTTCCAATTCACCCCTACCGAATAAGAATGCTAAGATGAACCTCCATCAGCTTTTCTATTTAAATTCATTTGTACTCATAGTTAAGTTTTTTGAGATCTACAAAGCAAATTATTAGTTTTATATATATTTTTAAAGGCTGCATCATGCTGAAGTCACCAGTTTCTGTCCTCTGCTGACATCTTCATTTCCAATCAGCTTGGAGAATTTGTCTCTATATCTTCCATGCATTTCTTACTTACTACCGTACCTCAGATTTTCCCTTCAATATTTGCAATGGTACATGAACTGTAAACACCATCTGCTTTTTCTCCTTTGTTTTCAGTAATCTATTTTTTCATCTACCTCCTGCAATACATTTACTACATCCTTTTTCTCTCATCTTACTCTCCATAATCCTCTGAAACCATTGACTCTGTAATATGTGGACCAGCCAAGATGTTATTACAAACTTCTCTCCTTTACAATCCTCCTGAGCTCCTTGTTCAGTTCTTCCCTGGGATGATTGGAATTAAATATTGTGCTTGATGCAGCTAAAAGGGTTTGCATGCAATTTTTGCCGATATTCTACTCAGGAATTTCTAAAACCTGCCTCCATGAGCTTTACAAAATGCTTACTGTTAACACTAATGGTAACAAAATCAAATTTGGCCCAGTAATCAGGAGGTGAGTTGACAGGGTTTATCAAGTTTCTCACAAGTCAATACTGTCAACTAAGAATGAAAAGCTGTATACAGTGATGGGATTCAAGCATTTTAGTAACTGGTTCCTGTTCCCCGAGTGCAACCAGACATTTCAGTATTGAGCATTGCATTTTCCTTGATAATTCAATTTTATGATTGATTTATGAAAAAAATTCGAATATCTACCTAATTTTATGTAGTTTTGCATGTGAAATACAATAGCTAAATTAATCACCTATAAAAATTGGAATTTATTAACTGAACATGGTTAATAATTATCACCCATCATTTTAGTGTATTTACTCTCTATCAGTGCATCTTGTTGATTACTGAAAATTCTACAGATATTACTAAATGTAATAATAATGAAACTGCCTACAGAAGACAATTTCAGCACCTATTGATGATATTAAAAATATAATCCTCATTAATACTCAATGATGATAAATTAAATATGAACATTAGGAAAAGTTACATTTGTAATTTATGCTGGATTTGATTATATTTAATGTGGAAATCCACCAAGTTTAAACTTGGGAAATATTGATTGTAAAGATGTTATTAATTTATGAAGGATTCCAATGAAACCCGTAGAATTTTCTTTCTCCTTGAATTTCATGCCAATGCTTTATTACCTAAGCCCTATGTAACTTATTAGATGCATCTTCATTAATATCTTTGGAATGAGTTGCTTAAATTAAAATCAGTTTCCCATTTCCAACAGTTTTCTTCCTTCACAATTCCTTCATTTATTACTCAAACGTGCCTTCAAATAATTAGATTATAATATTTAAAGCTTCAATTTCTGCAGAAAACTACAAAGGATCAATCTACATAAACCATAACAAGCCTTTCAGTAACCACATGGAACAACTCATTAAAATCTTGTAAACACTTGAAAGAATTCAAGTGGGTGAGTAAAAGAAGAAAAGGCATTTCTTCAGGAAGTAGAAGAATCCGAGAAAGAATGAGACAATCAGCAATCCCATGATCAAATCATTCTCTTATAATACGCATAGTGGAGAAAAACTGGTTTTATTCAACCTTTATGTGATGGGCCTGCTTATATTTCATTACAAGTTGTAACAATACAAATCTGTTAGAAAGATTAATTAAACATTCATAGCACACTCAATTTTTGATGCTCCAAGCAATTCATCATTTGGTATTCTGCATTTACTGATTTCCTTAAGTAATATTTGCTATTTTCAAAGCACTCTGAGCACCAAATGAAGCAGATAATCTAAATATTTAACTTAAACTTTTTCCATTAGATATAACTACATTTACACGGCACATAAGTATGCGCATCTCATCTACTATTAAATAGTACAATTATTAAAAAAATAATAAAAATACAGATCTGATCCATTTTTTCTCTTTTTACAGTGAAGCTTTCTGCACCCAAGTTATGTATCTATGTATAAACAAATAATTATAAAGTCAAAATGCTAAATACAATTAAAACGTTTGCAGATAAAACTGATGGTGGATCACACATTAATTTTACACACATTGAAGACGACATATTATTTACATACAAACAGCCCGACAAGAAATTTTGCCTCAAAAAAGAAGTTTCATTTCCTTGCAATCGAGTAGGAAATGTGTTAGAGTAATTAAATTAATCAAATTTGTACATTTTTCATTGTTCTTTGATAGAATAAGGAGGCAAAATCTCTCTGCCACAAAGAAAGTGTTCTGTAACTCTCTTAAATTTTTTCAATTTTCAACAATAAATGTCACCTCTACAGCATGAAGATAAAAGGAGATATTAAGGAGTTCACCTCTGTTTTACCATGAAAGAAATGCCAATGATAAAACCTTTCATTGCCCCTCTACAAAATAATTGATGAATATTGTACTATACAACCTCATTAAGTCCTCCCATCTATCCTCATGTATAACTTTTCCAGCAATAGGAGCATACATGATTGTATACAAGGGATCTATCAGTACACATGCACTACCAGAACCATTCTTTTATCAGAAAGGGACATAACTTAAAAGAGAGAACATAAGCACACTTTTTTAAGTTTCAAGTACAATGATCACACGAATTCCATATCTAGCACCTGAAGTGCATAGTCAAGTAACTTTATGCAATATAGCACAGAGTGTTTTATAGCAAATTCACAGAAATCTCTGCTGCTCATTTACAGTACATATTTGTGCCAGAATTAATTTGTTTATATGGTCCATTTCCATGCGCAGCTGTTTCCGTAAGCTTTGTTCACTTCACTGTAAGGTCCCTGCCACTCGCCTTGCTTTCCCCCATTTGCTTTACACTGTCAAGTATTTACAACTTATGTACAAAACTGACATATAAAATTCCTGCTTTTAAAAACGTTAATTTTTCACGAATGAAACATTTCATGCCACTTCATCGAATAAAATAATAAAATTACAATGATGACAAACTTCAAAAATAACATAAAATGATAGTTGCTTTGTGAGTGGATGAATTCATGAGATATTTTCGCAAGGAAGAGCTGCACTTCTTCAGCTCAAAAGTCATTACGCAGCTGCCATCAATAGCAAATAGTCCCTTAAGTCCACAGCTAACATCACACTAGATATGAACAGAGATAATAAGTTACCTTTCCCTTCGATGAAGGGTCACAAAAACTCTTGCCTTCTTTCTCACATTACAAAACAAATCTGCTGCTACATCACTACTAACAGTCATTAAGTAATATCTCCACATTTTTTATTGTTTTATCCACATCTGCCACAAATTTATTTAAAATGAAAATAGTTTTTGTCCTCTTACATTTTCCATAAATTGCACTTTCAGGAATTCTTCCATTATAAGACAGTCCTGCTGAACCACACACATTAAATGAGGAACATCGTAATTTAAATAAAAATAATTCCTCGGTCAAAATGATAATAGTTCTGGGACATACATAAATGAATATGATTGAGGACATCCTCGACTTGCTCAAAATATCCCAAATTCCACATAGCTGAGCAAAGTGAGAGCCTAAACAACAGGAAAACCACCTTGCTATGAGTCCAAGTCATCCTCTCTTTGACTTGAGAAGTAGGATACAAGCCCTCCGAATTCTCCTTCCTCCTCATAAGAGGGCCCTGTTGGGCCAGGCCCTTTTCCTGATTCATACTGAGGGGACGGTACGTCGGCAGGGCCACGATGAACATCGGGAGGGTATGCCCCTTCCACGGAATTGTACTGATACGGAGGCTCATCCATCATAGGCTGCGGGGGATAGGAATGGTTTCCAGGAGGGACGAACGATGAGTAACCAGAGGTCTGAGGCATTGGGGGTTGCTGAGGTGGGTGGTGAGGGGAAGCATATGGGGGAAAGCCTCGTGCTGAAGGGGGAATGTGAGAGGTGGTGGCAGGAGAAGGAAAGGGCCTTGGGGCAACGTAGGGAGGAGGGGGCACCGATTGAGGCCTCACCTTGCCTCCACTTCCACCGGAAGCCTCGATGCCCCTGTAAATGCCAGAAGGAGGGAGGGGAGCCACTGGGCGTTGCTGAGGAGCAGGAGCACGGGATGCACTGCGACCAAACTGAGAAGCAGATGAAATAGGAGGTCTCTGTTGAGTGGGGGAAGGGCCACCAAAAGCTGGCACTCTACCACCTCTAATAACGGCCCCAGCTGGGATCTGATATGGGGGTGGAGGGGGAGCCGCACCCCTCACCACTATCCCATTTCCACTATCTGTAGAGGGCACCTGCCCCTGCTGAGGGAAGAACTTGAGAGCAGCCGCTGCTGCAGCCGAAAAGGGTGAAGCAGGAGCTGCACTTTGCTGGGGTTGCTGCTGCAAAAGACGAGTGATGACACCTCCAGAACTTGCAGGCATCTGCGGGAAGTTACCCCCTCCATACGTTCCCACCGATGGGCTCTGACGCACAGTCACAGTCTGCTGCTGTTGGGGTGGCTGTTGTGGTGGTTGCTGTTGCGATTGAGGCTGCTGAGGTGGTTGCTGTGTTTGTGGCTGCTGAGGAGATTGTGCTTGGGAAGTGTGTTGGATGGCATGCCTCGGAGGAGGAGGGGAGCTAACAAGCGTCACCCTCAATCCAGCACGCTCTGCAGCTGGGCCAAGAGATACCACTCCTCCACTGCCCAGCTTCCCCTTCAGCACAACTTGTGGTCTCTCTTCTTCCTCTTCACTCTCGTCTTCCTCCTCTTCATCGCTGTCCAATACCCTCCTCATGCCTGGACCAGGCACTGGCTGCACCGTTACGCTGGGGATGGGAGCCCTCACCTTCTTCACCTTTGCAGGGGGTAATTTCCTCCCAAGGTTCACCCCCTTCCGCCTCTCCACAGCCTTTGTTCTGAGTGGTGGTGAGGTGGGGATGATGCTGACTGAAGGAGTGATGATGGGTGAAGGAGGGGTTGGACGAGGAGGAGTCGTAACTGGGGCTGGAGCTGGAGTCACAGCAACCTCTTCAACTGGGACCACTTTTCTGGGAGATGCAACAGGCTGCTGTGGTGGGGTGGGAGGAGGCAACTTTGTTGGAGTTGTCTTTGGTGGTGGTGTTTTGGGAGGTGGTGTCTTCTCTCTTTCCACTTCCTCCTCCTCCTCCTCCTCTTCTTCTTCCTCCTCTTTCTCGACTTCTTCATCATCTTCCTGAACCTTGTACTCATCCTCACTCTCATCCTTAGGCTGGAATCCTCCAAGCACCTCCTGCAAAGAAATAGCCAATCAACCTATTATATGGGGACTCCAAGCAAGATTTCTCCAGGAAATTTTGTGTCATTCTCTAGTATTTCTATCAAAATAATACTCTTAGTTATAAGTTTCATTCACCATCCTTTTCTACCCAAAATTGAAAAATAGCTATCATAAGTACAGAGGAATTGAGAATGACAGAAACTTCCTGTATTTCACATGAACTCTGTCATCCTGTATTGTGGAATTCATATGGAATGTTTCAACTGATCAAAATTTAGGATTCTCAGATTTCCAACTAGTTTAATTCTGGGAGCGTTGCTGTCCCTAACATTTCAATGACTTAGTCATCTTCCTCAGGGCTGCTCTGAGGCACCGTGATTTTCATGGGTGTGCATTTTGAAACGTAAGTTGGTGGGATAAAACCAGGGACATAAGTTGAAAATTAAACCACTTGTATTATTTAATATATCAACAAAGCTAAGGAAAATAAGCATTGGTTATGATATACGTTCCTTGATAGTAGACATTTCGGATCAAAACATCTTCATAAATAAATTTAAGACAATCAAACTACGTGGAAAGATTATGATTCCACCATTTCCTACCTAAAGCATATTTATCTCGAAGAAATCATTTTGTAGGAGTCATATTGGGTAAAATGTTAACAAGAAAGGATGGAAGGGATAAAATTCATATAGATGAAATCCAAGATTGGGCATAAGAGACTACCCTGCTCAAACCAAGAAACTATCAGAACTTTGTGTAAGGAAAATTCCTGGTTAGGGATATTATCAGCCAAAAGAGTAAACTAAATACGAATTGCAAATACTTCTAGAATAAGAAGACGGTGAATAGCATTAACTGTTGAGATTTTCAGATTAATACTTAGGATATATATCTAACAAAGAATTAATTAATATCAAGAAATATCTCATTTGAGTTATGACACCTCTAAAGAATCCGTTACAGAATAAACGAGTGGTAAATAAATGAATATGCAGCTATCTTTTACTATTTCAATAATTTAAAAAGGAATTGATGGCAAAGTGATAAGGAGATACGGTTCTAAATTGCTTACCTCCTCACTGTCAGATCCTATTATCTCCTGATAATTGATCTTTCTACCTCTTGTTCTCCTCACTGGCTCATCTGGTGATGGAGGCAACTCTTCCACAATCGGTCGAGGCTTTGGCTGAAAATAAAAGAGAGAATGCATGAAGGCCATCAAACTAAACACAATCATTAGTCTGCAAAAATTAAACCATAGTATTTATTATTAAGCTTTGTTTTTAATCTTTGAAGCATTTCCAATATTTTCATAATCTGATAAAAAATGCTCACCTTAGGCTTCTTTTGCTTAGGCTTATAAGATTCAAGATCAGAATCAAGCTCAAGTTTTCTGCGTTTCTTGGCTTTTGGCTTTGGAGTAGATAAAGATTTCCTGAAAGGAGAAATAATTTTAAATCAAAGCTAACATAGGTTTATTCTACGTCATAGCATTAGCTGCAGATACGATAAATGTCAATCTTAAAATGGTTATACAAGAAGTGAAAAATTGTGACTTGGCCGGGACTCGAACCCGGGTCTCCCACTTTCTGGGCAGGTATTCTAACCATTAAACTACCAGAGTCACGCAGTCTCACTTCTGTAAACGGGGGCTTATATGGGCAAGGTAGTGGTGCTCCACTTAGTGGCACCAACCACCACCAGAGGTCCTCGTCGAGGCAGCCACCCAACAAACCTTCTTGTATAAACTTGGGTTGGTCGCACAACTTAATGTGCAAAGTAAAATTTACATTTCCATCGTTTGTGTCAATCTTAAAACATTTATTTCATTTCAACAAAACTATTCTTTTTTAATAAGGTCTTCAAACAATTTACTAAACCCTTCACATAACAATTGAATCTCTCTACCACTAAATTACACATTAAAATAAAGTGACCTGTAAAATTTTTTGCCAACATTAGATAATCTCGTCCTTTTATGTATATGAATAAGCAGAATATTTAGGGGGGAACAAAAAGACAAGGCTACATATCTACTTTTATGCTTAAAGTAAATACTTTCTTCAATTTCTAAAGAGCAAAAATATTTTGTGCATTTTTTATGCAAGAGTGTTAGTTTCCAAGAGAATATATGTGGGTAATTATAACATGGCTCCTTCGTTAATATTGAAATTACTGCTAATTTTTTAAATTTTAAAATAGACCTTGCAACTAACTAGAATCCTGGAAGGAGATGGAAAAAGTTAATGCAGGGGTACAAAATTCAGCAAAAATCACTGGAAGCACACACCATCGGCAAGAAGTATTTCTATGAAACACTACAAAACTTAGATAATTTCTTGCAACGGTGGATCCCAATCTCGTCGCCCTTAGTATCCTATCTATAGATAGATATAATCTTAAGTCAAGAATATACTTGTTAGGACTATATTCTTAATGTGTACTTCACAGGAACAATGAAGTGAAAATCATGGCAGAATGAAGAAATACAGATAAAGTTTATAATTTATAATAACATTTAATAACAATTCACTTCATAAATAGATGTTTCCTTATAAAGAAAGAAAAACTGTGATAAACACCTCTAATTAATCAGCGAGGTCTCAATAGCCTCTACAGTAACTCATAAAAATCTCTCAGATTCAGTAAACACTGTACAGTGATATCTGCTATCAAATCAAATTCTGTTGGAAAAAAAACTAAAAGGAGTAATTCTTTTGGGAACTTTCAAAGCCTTGGTATATAAACTTATGAAATATATTCAGAAGGAAAGAATGCTCACTTTTTCTTCTTCTTTCCCCATGTGACGTCACTCTCTTCACTCTCAGATTCGTCCCACAAAGGCCTCTTCTTCCCACTGCCACTACCACTGCTCCCTCCAAGACTGCGTCTCTTGCGAGACTTGGGTTCACTGTCTTCTTCGCTTTCATCATTGACTGCACAAACAAAAATTATGTTCTAACTGAATATGTTTACCATAGACTATAGCTCAACTTTGAGTACTTAGACCTACAACAATTCATTTAAAAGGGTGAAGCTTACATTCCATAATCAGAAATTTTTCATTTTGCTACCTCAAAACTTGGTATTAAAATACAAAAAGTAATCTTCATTGTCTGCTACTCAACACAGTTAATCAGAAGTAACAGAGAAGTAATAAGTGACTGGGATTCAAACCCAGATGATTTGTGCAGATGCTCTTGCCGATTGAGCTATCACCAGAAGCAACAATCTCACTATATTTCCAGGGAACAGTCAGATATGTATTTTTCACTTCCATTTCTTCCCTCAGTTTGATTCAAACCTAATGGTCTAACGTCACCATCTCATTTAACATGATAACAAAGGTACAAAATTACAGATTTAATGACATGAATAATGACTGCAAACAAAAGAGTTCTTCAGCCCATACAGTTGTTTAAATTTTTCAATTTCTTTTGCACAAACTGGAAGAATTTAGTTGAAAGCATAGTTCAGTTTTTTATCATTATATGAGTTGCCTCAATGTAGTTGTAATAGATTAAGTGAGAAGTAGGTGATGCAAAACGAGAGGAAACATAGTGATTGGTAAGGAAGTTTGGAAAATTCACACTAAATATTATACTCACTGAATTCCTTGTCGAACCGTGTGATCCTGTTCCGAGAGGACCTGCGTATTGGCTCAGAATACCTCTTCCCTTTCCTCTTCTTGCCTCCTTTTGATAGGCGTCCCCCTCTCCTTCTCCCAAGAACATCTGAATCCTCACTATCTTCTTCTTCCTCTTCTTCTTCTTCATCCTCAGAACTAAAAGAGATACTCTACATAAGCTACTGCCTCGACTAGTAAACAAATAGGAATGGAAATACAGTTGTGGACAGTGGATACAGTGGAAGTCTGTTATAACAAATACAGCAGATAATGAGAGTTGCTTTCTAGCAAGTGATTTTTTGGCCATTGTTCATCTCACAGAAAAAAAGGATAGGGAATTATGTACATTATTACGGTTATTTCTGAAGTATCGGTATAACAAGTGCCACGTTTATATATTTATTTTACAGAAGGAAAATCTCAGAATTATCAATTGATGTAAGAGACAATGTCTCACTTTTCATCTATTTTTATTTTGTTGCACCATTATAGATTGACACAGATGAAATTGCCGTTATTGAAATAGAAAATGGTACAACTAAAGATGGTAAAGAGGGAGAAATAAAAAAAACTCCAAAATTAAATGAACTCCAAGATGAAAATTCTTGAATGAAAAAAGCTACAACTATAAAAAAGATATCCAATTCACCTGCTCCCTAAGAAGTCTTCGTCCGACTCAGCTTCATCATCACCACTACTCAACTCAAGGTTGTTCAGCCTCCTTGTCTTTTTCCTTCTACCTGGGAGAATAAGCACTGTTTTCCGTGGCTTCACCACTTCGTCATCGTCATCCTCATCATCGTCTTCGTCATCATCATCGTCTTCTTCATCCTCATCTTTTTCCTTCTTTTCTTTCTCCACTTTTTCTGGCACTGGAACTGCCTCTTCCTCATCCTTCCTCTCCTCTTCCTTCTCATCCTTTTCTTCTTCCTCTTCGATGCTCACAGCCTTCTCTGCATTCACTATATTTGCAATGTCCTTACCACGCCCTTGGTTACCAGCTCCCTTCACCGCTTCCAATTCATCCTGAAAATTTTAAGAGGAAGAGATATAGACATGTATTAAATTTTAGCAATGTAACAGTATAAATAAGTAATATTTCCTTCCCTAGCACTTTTAAGGCATTAATAAAAATTTTCATTAATTCCATTTCATCATTTTACCTGCTCACACCTCAAAATTCTCCTTTATAAATTAAAACCAGAGAGATCAAAAGATGGTCTTTCAGAAGCATGATAATTCAATTACAGAACCTGTAGAAACCTGTCTCATCTGGAAAAAAATCATGGTCCCTTTGAGTTCTGCTGAAAACAGGTTTCACTTTAGAAGTCAATTAGTAAATACAGTTACATGGAAAAAATATGCTCTGAATTTGATAACATAAAAGACACTTTTTCTAAATTATATCTCAAAATGTGACTCCTATATCTTATATTGGAGGGTTGTCTTTGTTATTGTTTTACCAATCTCTGCAATATTGAAGGAGGTACAATCTAACATCAAACGATCTTGATCAAGCAGAATATACGATCTTAACAAAAATTAACATAAAACTGATATTAAAAATGTAATGGAACAAGGAACTTAAGTTTTAACAGTGCTATAGAATTTTTTCTTGAGTTTACTTTATCGAATTAGGGATACATCTCATATGCCATCAAATATGGTAATTTCTGTAAATCCATCAGAGATGTCTTCATTCTCAGTAGGATTTATACCAGCTGATGTACTGAAATAGTTGAAATGTATAATTTACATATAAAATGCATATTATGAAATGTGGATACAATGCATCATTTTATTCAATAAGTTTTCAATATTAGATGATGAAAAGCGTGCTAATAAAAATTTTGTTGTGTTGCACACTTACGCAAGGTATACACCCACAAATACAAAAAATCTCATTTATGAAACTGCCTTAAATACTTATTTTATTTAACTAAATGTTTAAACAGAGCTTGGAAAAATCCTGTAGAATAAATGGTTTCATTGTACTTTGATGGGAATCATACCAACTATTGTTATACATTTAGAGGGTCAGATGGTCTAACATTTTCCCTGACAAAAACAAGATCTCTTTAAGTGGGGGTATCTGAGAAGCAGTGAGGAAAACCCACCTGGATAGCTGAGTTTATAAGGTCATCATATTCATTGAATCGATAGCTGAATAGCGCCTGTCTCCTTGCCCTCAGCTGGTATCCAGGCTCTGACTCCTCAGACTCCGATTGACTCTCTTCTGATTGGCTGACAGAGCGAGACACACCTGTCTCTGAAGAGGATGATCCTCCTGAAGAAGAACCTGAAGAAAAATGTCATATGAAATAGGGATAATAAATTTACCATCTCTCACCCCATACATGTTGCAGTGCACAAACAATTCGTGGTTACTTCAGTAAATTGTTAGTTGGCAAAGTCAGTTATCCAAAGCAACCTGCAGTCATATAAGTATACATTCAGCATTAAGTGTGAGCAAGAAATTATGAGGGTTGTGCTGAAAGTCATGAGCACTAATTACAGAGTCCAAGGTCCTATAAAAATATTCTTCGATCACTTGGAAAAGTTTCCATGATTTTCTACAAAATCTCCAACTCTATGAAACTGATGATTTCCACAGTTACTCTGGCTATTTTTATATGCTTTCACAGTGGTAGTCCATTCCAATGCTGGGTAGCCTGTAGCAATTAGTTTTTTTTACAGATCTTCAGCAGTTTTGAAATTCTACCACTTCAGGTCTTCCTTATTGTCACCAAACAGATGAAAGTCTTGTGGGTCAACTTTCACCAATAAGAAGGCTTACAAGAAAATTAAAATGCCACCATGTTAACTTTGTCATCTCAGTAGTAATAGCTGGAGAATGTTTTCAAATCTCCAGTTAGAACTTGGATCCACCATAAGCTCATTTTTCTATGGTGAAATCTTCCTGAAGTTTGCATAGCATTCTGTGATGTGCCAAGTTTGCAAACAGCTCTCTCATTGTTGCATGATGATAATCCTAGCTGGGAACACTAAGTACACTCTTGTCCTCTGCAGAAGCTGTCGATGGATATGCCAAATGGTGTTTTGTGCTAGTAATACCACCATTTCTGTGATGAACCCATATTCACATACTAGCCATGCTGATGCTCTGTATCCAAACAACTTGTACTGACAAATTTCTGGAGACACAATATTGTCTCGTAAGAAATTCTTTGACAGCACACTGTAGGAACAGCACCTTTTAGACTGCCATCACTTCAAAACTATTGTGCAACTCTCAGCGAGAGTTCAACCCAAATGATTCCAATAGCCAGAAGATGGAGCTATATACAATATCCTCAATTCCACCAACGATTCCCTATAAATTCTTATCAGTCGAAGAGTGATCATGACTTTTGGTACAACCCTCCTAGAAACTGGCATCAATGAGAAGTGTTAATGTTTTAGAGCACATCTCAAGCTCAAATGCATACACCAACGTCAAAATGTTAAAGGATTAAAGTTATTGCTGCAAAAAGATCATGTCCAGAGCAGTTTATAACTTGAGAAAATGCCTTAACATGTGACTGTGAAAAGTACTTTTAATAAAGCCGTGATTTTAATCGTGGATTACAAAAATGCATAAATGATAGCAGAGTGAGCTTGTCTCACCAGATTCATACGATGATGATACAGATTCCCTCCTCTTCCTTCTCTTCTTAATTACTTCATCTTCGCTCCTCTGTTTTCTCTTCTTCTTAGCTCCCCTAATAATTGGGAAGCCATCCGGACCTATCACCAGCTGATCATCTGAGCCCAAGAAATAAGTCATTTCAGATCGGAAGGGAAATGACGCTTAGTCACTCTTTAACTGCCATCTTTTAACTCTTTTCTCTCCAGTCAAGTACTTTTTAACTATATTCTAATGCTGGCTTGAAGAGTTTAACTCTTCATCTTTCCCTCCAGTCCAAAATTAGCTTACGTGCTCTACTCTAATGTGATTTTTTGAGTCACAGAATCTCCTCCACTTTGCCAATTTGGCAAGAAAAATTTTTGGGAGAGAT
This sequence comes from Pachydiplax longipennis, assembly GCA_036926295.1. Classification (NCBI taxonomy): domain Eukaryota; kingdom Metazoa; phylum Arthropoda; class Insecta; order Odonata; family Libellulidae; genus Pachydiplax; species Pachydiplax longipennis. The sequence goes on along the minus strand of JAVFKF010000009.1, from coordinate 34,561,745 downwards.
AACGCAAGGATGCCGTGTAAATAATTGCATCCTTCTTCTCCCATCCTTTTCTTTTTGTGAAAACCAAGCACTCTAAAGCAAATATTATTGAAAAAGGAACTGACAATGCAAGCTTGAATCCTATTTTTGGAATTGAAACTATTGGTCAAAATAAAAAAATTCAGAAAGTATTATACATTCATTCCATCGTATATGCCTTTCCATGAAATCGGGTTTGGATATACAAATATTTATAAAATTCCGATTCCTCCGAAAGGGTGCATTTAAATAGACTGCATATGAAACTTTACTCTTTCTGACACAGTTTCAAACTAAAAGAAAACCAAGCAATATTATTGTGGAACATTTAGGCTGGAACTGATAATGATAATAAATACATACTTTCTGCAGACAACCATTGATTTTTTCAGTGAACTTTTATCCTAATGGTCTCAATAATCAACTCATTAAATCAAATTAAATTTCATAACTAGGTTTTGATTAATTTTCCAGATAAAATTAGGGTATACTCCAAAATGAAACCAAGATGGCCCATGAGTATTTATGAACCCATTACACAAGCCAGCAATGGGATTGGCCCATTTGATGGTAGCAGATTTACACTTGAAGGAAGTGGTCCTGGGTTTAGGTTTAGCAGGAGTCAAATTGTCCTGATAAGAGTTGGTGGTATGAAGGGTGCTTAAAATTAATGCCAAAACAAAATTCATATTCATTGCTAACTAGAGATTATTCTTAAAAGTTGCCAAGGAATATAAGACTATTACCTTATGAACTCATTCTCACCTAACTTTAAAATGCCTGTCATTATGATGAATCCAGTAGATGTATAAGGATTGTAGGCAAACTTCACAGTCAATTTTCATTCAAGCTTCTTCTTACATCTTAGGTAAATTTTTAATATTACAAATTCATCGAGGGAGGGGAGATGGTCACTCTGCCCCCACCCCCTGGATCTGCCAATGTTGCTAACTATCACACTCATAATCATCTGTCAACCCCATAAGTGATGGGAATAATATGCCTGAGAAATTTTGATCACAGTTTACTAACTTTTAGTTAGGTAGCAGGGCTCCCTCTTCAGATGCAGAATCTTCAAAACATTGGTTTTCTACTTAAGGTTCTGTTAAATAAAATCCTTCCAATTATTCTGAGATCACTAAACTGTGTTACACAAAGCAAAGCTGTCAGTCCCTCCAGAATCCACACTAAATAAAGACTGTGATGAGATTCATGGCTCAATTACAGTTCAGTCTTTACAATATTAATGACACAATTAGAGTAATGTAATATAAATACATCAGTGTGTCTATACTGCCTTCATCAGGTAAGGATGGATCCTGAGTCCTATCTATACACATTTCTCTTCTTTACCTCTGGTACACCGATGGGTTTCTAGAAGCCATTGTTGAACTCGTTCAGTTGAAAACTTAAACTTAGTCAGGTAAGGAGAATAAATAGCCCTTTCTCATGTGAGGCTACACTATTGGATTTCTCTTCTGCTTAAAAACACAATTATATATTCATTCCATAGTTTAAGGTAGCTAATAATTACTAAGTTACTAATCATAACTAAATTTATCAGCTGTATTCAAAATTTACAATTAAGAACCACAATAGCAAACAGAAGTGATACATGGACCAGATCAATCAGAAATCAGGCAAAATAGTTTAGTAACCCAAGTTTTACATTTACTCTTGACAACTGGTACCTACCTGAAGTGAAGAGAAGAAAATGCTAATATAAGACGTTTTTGAAAGAAATAGAATAGCAAGCACTTTTCTCAATGGCAATGAATTCTGCCTCAATGGAAGAGAAGAAGGCCTGCATAGAAATGGCAGGAAGATATAGAGGGATCTCAAAAATTAATTCGATGAAAAGAAAAACAAATGTTGAAGAGCTGAAGGAAGAGGAAGAAGAAACATAAGTGATATGTATGATAGAGAAAAGATAACTGAAATACTAGGTCATACGCAAAGAGTGAATTGATCACAGTAATATTAAACCAAAGATTTTGGGAAAGGAAATAGAAAGACCAGGGAGAAAATATATCGATGACATACAGGATTAGGTGGATAGATATCATAGGCCCAAGAGAATCGCTGAAGATATGAGATCCTTTAAGCAGTGCAAAGGCTAAGCTTACGGATAATAGACAGAATATTATGGGACACTGAAAAAGTAATAAGAGGTTTAGATAATTTTTCACTCCTAAAAATATATAAAAATGCAAATATATTTGAAATGGGAAAAATTATGATAAATAAGAATTGCAAAGAGCTTATCTTGAAATACAACAAATGATGAACAAATGAGTGTGTGTGTAAGTTTTTGTTAATCTAAGCGTAGGTTTTCCAACAAGTCAATGGGTCAAATTTTTCCTGATGGTAGTTTAAATGAGGCATACAAAAATTAGATTAATTCTCTATTTTAATAAAACAATTCATCTAATGTTTCTGCAGACCACATTGAGATGAGCATTAGGCAAAGTTTAACCCAAAGACTGTTGTTTGGAAACTTACACTTACTTCAACAAGATGATAATTCTTCCATTACAAGTTTGTGATCATTCTTGAGAGATCTCTCTAAAGATTTTCTTTCAAATGAATATGAAATGGTGAAAGAAGGCACCCAGATTTTCACTGACATTGTGAATTTGTATTCATGAAACAATAATAAGTAATAATCCAAATCAAAGATTAATTAATTGAAACCAATAGTTAAGCATTTATGAGAGACATAGCTTTCAAATTAAACTAATGAAAGAGATGAGCAAAAGATATTTAAGGAAGAAAATAAGAGATGGGAATGGAAGATTGATAGATGAATTGCTCTATGGTGTAGAGATATAACCAATTATACTCTGCTGTAAGAATCAAAATAATGTAATCAAAGAAATGTTTAAAATTCATGAAATACCAATCCTTACCTTCTTGCAATGCTAGTTCCTGAGCTCCTTCAATTATCAGCTGCTTGCGTCGTTCAATTTCTATCTCCCGTTTCTTTTCGTAGCGGTCAAATTCCTGAAGCTTATCCTGCAACCTTGCCAGTAACATCAACTGAAAGATTTTTATAAGATTATCAGCAAATGCATTAAATGCAGAAATAGAGCAAACTATTGATATTAATCCTTTCACTTTCAGCTTCCTTAACTCTCATGAATATAATAGATAGCCAATTTATAAATGTGATGTTAAATTACATCATTATTTAATCAAGATGATACTATGATGTGGTATTAGCCAATTAGGGAAGTAGAGTCATAGTTCATGCACCCCCTGCCACATGCCAAAATTCGGCACAGGAAACATACGCAAATTAAATTTCTTTCAATGAAAAGCTCACTTAGTTGCTTCATCATACAGAAATAATGTAGGATAAGTCAAACCGACTAAGAGATTTTCCCTAAATAGTCATACATTCTTACGTCCTTCCCAATCAACATCACAATTTTTTTGTAATTACAATTGCTAAGATTTCATAAAATTGACTCATACAGCCTGTCATTTATTCATACCATTACTTTTAAATGAGCCTTAATTTCTCACACATCATCCAAAGGTCACTGACAACAGGTTAGACAGAAGGAGAGACTTTTCTGTCCCAATCTCATCTAAATGGAGACCTTTGACATTTATCCAATTCTTGAATTTTTAAATGATGAAAAAGAAGTCTGGGACTGTAATGAGTCCCATGATTAGAATGCATACTCACATGTTCACATGGAGGGCAGAACCAGTCTCCTTCTGGGATGAGGAACAGTGGGGGCCTGAGACACGAACAGTGCCATCCCGAGTCGCACTTGTCACACAAAAGGATCCATTCAGGGTGGTCATGCTGTCCGCACTTCTGACATGAATGCTTGTCCATCAGCTCCTCGTCCTCCTCCTCATCCTCCTCCTCTTCTTCTTCCTCCACATCCTTCTTTCTCCTCACCTTGGCCTTGGCTGAACATGCAAATGACATGGGAACATTCCCATTCATTTTTCTGGAACGTCCTATTGGCCGATGGTTAGTAAGCACCAGTTATTAAAAGTTGGCATGCATCCATCTCACATTGGGCATCCACAGTACAGTGTAATCAGAATCTCACATCATCACTGACTTAACGAGCAGTTTAAAAAACTGCTCCGAATATAAGTTGGCAGAAAACATAATAGCAAGAGAGAGGCATAATCTAAAATTCTAACAAAAACAGAAACCATTGCTATAAAGGTATCTGCATTACACTGGAGAAACTCCACTAAACTCGTTCTTCTAAACTTTCTTTCTCATTCCAATCAACTGTTGACTTGAACATTGGAAAAAGTTTCTTCCCATTCTGGATGAATACTGATCCTACCATAACACTAAAGTATTTTTCTCATAAAGAAAAATTTTTGTTGAAAGTTAAATGACAATGACAGAAGGGATCGGAAGCCTCAAATACAAGTCTAAATTAAGTTTATAAAGATAACATTACGTTTTGAGAAAGATTCAAAATGAAATATCAGAGTAAAATGGTAAAACATCCAAAGATCAGAGATGCATTTTAGTCTTGCTTTATATTGAAAAGATATCATTGCATTAATCTTTTATGGTACTCAGACAATATGCCTACACTCTCATAATGGCTTCAAATAAATTTTAGAATAAAATTTGAAAAGTATATATTTGGAATTCCTGGGAAGATCTAAATTTCTACTCTCCAAATTTTACAAAATAAATAAAATAACTACCTGACTTTACCAGCCTTAACTTTCTGTAACTCATTAATGATGGGCATTACTATACTAGTAGAATAATGGAAGAAATGAATAAATATCTCAAGTCTTACTATCCAAGAAGCAGGAATTTGTTTCGGAAAGAGAGCATCATAAAGAATTGATAAATATTCACTTAAAAAAAACAAAGTTTGCAACTTCCTCTTATATTTCTATGTAAACTATTCCATTTCTATTGACTACTGCCTCAACCCTCCTATGAGATATGTATGTTCGTCAAATGAGTAATGGACAACTGACCACATGCCCATTGGCCAATGTGGCAATTGAGGGATAGTCTTTCAGAGGTTACTGATTGAGCAATAAAAACAAAAGGATATCAAGGTGTGAAAGAGAGATCTAATTTTTATGCTTTTTGAACCAATGAAACAAATAAGTCATTGAAGTAGTCAGTTGGGTTGTGTTCAGAGTAGTGTTTACATGGCAATTCGTTCTCACCTGCAATAAGCACAATTGCTAATCAAAATACTTGTATCTTGAATGTATCTTCAAGGGACATTTAAATTTACTGTCATTTATTTGTTTTCTCGCTCAAAGAAGCATTTAAATTTACCTTATATAATTTTATATCATTTATATTAAATTGCTCAGTCAGTCAATCATTGAATGAGACTATTGTTCGAGATATAAGATACCATTAATTTGTTCTTTCAGCTATTGGTTCCACGAGCTTTTTTAATATCTCTAAGGATCCAGAAAAGATTAGAGATGAATTATTATGAAGGGAAGATCAGAATTGGAAATTAAGGATATCAATTGTATTAGTGCTATTTTCTCTTACTTTCCCCACAGTTATGCTTAACTCTTGCAAATTCCATTTTCTGCCAATTTGAGTAGCAATAGAGCCCTTCTACAGCTTTCAAAACAAGTCATGATGTGAGATAAAAGAAAATAAATGATAAAATGAGGATAAATCGTCACATCCATAACAGAAGACGTGGCTATTAAGGGGTGAATTATCACATATTCAGTGCAACAGTGATAGGAAGCAAATTCATGCATGATATGGTTTACAAAATTAAGACTATTAGCTTTGACTATTAGCAGTCTATTTCAAAATAACTCTGCAAGCAAGTTAACACAGGTTAACTAGCAAGGCTTCAAGCATCACAAACCATTCAGATTTTATCACTTGAATTCAAACAGACATAGAGCTTACAAAAAAATCACTGAAAAGGCAATTGCACTCAATACAAAAATCATTAGATATTAAATCATTGTCATACATCATACATGGTCTGTTCAAGAGGAACCAAATTTTCAAAATAGCCAAAAGTGTAGAAGCCTCTTGATTGTAAAACATCTACATTTTATTTGCTTAAGCTGCCTGACTTATATTATCAAAAACTCTACTAAGCACTGGATTGCTCAAAAGCCAGGCCAGAACAATAAAAAGCTACTGTAAAAAAGTATCTATTAAATTCTTCCTTTTTAGCTTTCTCTATTTCCCTATAACATTTAAAGAGTTTCAATGAATATCTTCTATCATTTAGAACAAATTTTAGCCAATTACAAGTCCCTGCAAATACTTTAATTTTCTTAAACAAAATTTTCAAAACTAAAAAAGATTTTCACTTGATTGCCAACTGAAATTTAATCAATGCTGGATGATGCATTAGACAGTTCATAACTTTTGAATTATTCCTTAACCTATAGCAAGCATATAAGCAAATTTCATCTCTCAGGTAGTCTTTTTTAAGGTTAACTTCTTCTCAGGTTAACTTCTGAACAAACCAGGTATGATATTCATAAAAATATAGAACATTAAACTTAAATTAATCAAACAAAAAAATCAACCATTCACTTTACAGCTCGAATAGTTGTTAAAATTTCAGAGAATATCATTTACTATGAATTATAAGGGCCAGTTTAAACAAAAAATTAATAGAATTGAGATATTTGAATGCATTAAATAGAAGTCTTATTTAATAATATCTATAAATTAGGCCAGGATGGCTGAGAAGTTCATAATGAATTGAAAAACTTAATATTTCTACAAAAATTCTGATAATAATTTTTACAGATTGAAGACATGAAACTACATGGAAAAATTATTAAGAAATTCATTCCTGTAAGTTGTAAAATATTCTTATCTGCAATATTCAGTAACTATGCACCAATTTCATTTGGATTGTCAGTACACTAAATATATCTCCTGGTGTTAGGAAGAAATCAGAAGACAAATAGCTAATAAGGTAGTCTCAAATCAAATTATCAACCTTTTAAAGAATCACATGTGCAACTTAGAGGTCATATGGATAAACAGAAGCATCAGTGGTAATCTGGGCCAAAATAAGCCAGAACTAACAAGAATAGACAAGTAGGAATAGAACAAGTTAGATAATAGATCCCAAAGAAGTGGAGAGGCCTTTAGAAAATAGAAAATTAGCTAGACCTAATGATACTGTTGAGAAAAAATGAGAACTCATATACATTTTACACTGAACTCTGGAAGAACTGAACCAAATGATATAGTAAAAGCAATATAGAAATACAGAATGGAAGCATGAATGAATAAATAGCATTAACAGAGAAATTAGTGATAATGTGCAACGTCTTTTAAGAGATCTCAGAATAAATTATACTCATAAGTCCCTTGAACAAGAAAAGGGAAGTTTACATCAAACTTGCACATCACATGAATTAGATGTTTTTCCAGAATTTCTACTTCAATTTCTTAGTTTCAAATGTATTTACCAGGCATACTGTAAAAGAAGAATACAAGGTGCAATGGAACTTTCTCTTTGCATTCTCAAGGGAATAATAAGAAGAGACTATGAGACGAGCAATAGTAAACTAAGGGTTAGGGTGCTACACTAGCAGCAGAATTGAATCCCAGTCTAGGAATGGATACTGTGTTAGATTGCTGTTAATAGTTCTTATAATCACTGGCAAATGATGAGATTAGATTAATTAAATGAAAATACAAATTCCTTTTACTGTGTAGTGCTACATTGAAATGGATTTCTGCTAAACTTCAGGATCAAAACCCAATTAAAGGCTACAAGAAGCAATAAAAAATATAACCTGATTTACATTCATAAATCCAAATGAAATTGATCATATTTTTTGCAATTATATATGAAATTATTTACCTATGTGATAATGATTCTTTTAAATTCCATGAGAAATAATTAACTTTTGGTGATAGAAAATAACTGGATTTTGCGAGAAAAATTTATAACTGCAGTGTCATACATTAACGGATGATCATTAAAAAAAAGCAACAAACTCAGCCCCCATAAGGATGCACATGAGACATCAAATTGCCCACAGATGCAAAATAGCATAAGAAATCTGTTTTGCACTTTCAAATGAGAATGAAAGGCTTAGATTAAAATATAAAAGAAAAGAAGCAGCCTGTATCATTAAGGCAATTTAGAAAAAATATTTCCTTGTACATCCACAACAGCAATTACAGCAACAGTCAGCCAAACAACAATTCCAAAATGAGAACTTTCATGCCTTCTAGCCACTCAAAGGAAGGAAACTAAATTCTCTGAATAAAAACTATTCAAACCATGGGGGGGGGGGTGTACCCCTCTCACCCTTTCTAGCAGTGCGTGCCCTCCTTGTGGGTTGCACTTCTTCTGGGCCTTGCTCAAGGTCTGACTCTGGAGAAAACTCATGGTCTGACTTGAACACCAATACCTCATCATCATCCTCTTCCTCCTCTTCTTCTTCTTCACCTTCCTCAGATGAGCTGAAACACAATATGGTTTAGATTGTCTTTTTGCAAAAAGTTTTCAAAGAACAAATTTTAAAATTTCTCTATCAATCAACAGATGAGATATACAGCTGCTTGACTTCGTGCTTTTTTACTAAGCAGTTTATAATATGTTTGTAAAATTCTCCAATCATCGATATTTCCGTGACCATTGGGTGCCAATTCATGGAAAGGATCAAGGAAATTGCAGACAAACAACCTTTTCGAGGAATTGGCACCCAACAGTCACCAGCATATTGGCGACTGGAGAGTTTTCTGAATCTCTTATTCATTCATGGCCGAGTTCCAATTTCTTTTCTTTCAGCAGTTTATTTATTGCTACAACATACTTTTGATCAAGGTACATAAGAATTATAGGGAAAGAATAACTACTGATGGGGGAAATTGAGACCATAAGTTGGACGTGGATAGCTTCTATAGTAAATTTACAGTAGTCATAATACCGTAGATGAGGTGCAATAAAAGAAATTATTAGAATAAGAAAGAGGATGCAGCAGGACATATAACATTAAGCAAAAAAATGATTTAGAGTTTACACTGCCATTTGCAGTATGTATGCATTTTGAAGTAAAGGAATTAAAAAGAATGGATTATTACCTGGAATCAGAGGATTCCCATGGGTTATTTCCTTTCTTCCCTCTCTTTTTCTTCCTCTTCTTTTTCTTTTTCTTGTGCTTCTTCTTTCCATCTTCACCTGCAATTTCCTCTCCTTCTAATCTGAAGTCCTCATCACTGTTTGTCTGTCCACACAATAAAATGCAAGGCATTAAAACAAGAGATTTGTAAACCTCCTTAAGCAAATCGGAACATCCTTTCAGTGTGCAGTGTCTCTCAAGCGTAACATCAGTAAGTACTGAATATGTTCTTTTAATCTGGCACTTAAGCTACATACACTAATATTTACAAATAACATTATTTTCCCTTATTTATACAAGAAGTTTCAATAAAATAACCAGAGAATGCTCCTGTTTCATGAAGACTTTTAAAGAATCACTCTAAAATAACTAAAGGATGGACTTTTGAATATCCAAGGAGGTAGCAAGTTTGCCTTTCGTGAAAGCAGTCCAGGGTTCAAATCTCAATGGAAGCCCAAGTGTACAAAATGACATATATATGTCAAATACTTTTAGGACACAGTTTGGGTTAAATTACCACAAAGTCAGTTTTGCTGTGAATGAACAAATAGAACAAGGCAAACATGACTAGGTTTTGAACCAATGTCCTGCAAATACAGGACATTAGTGGACTGCCAGATGTCCAAATGAGTAGCACCTTTAGGGAAAATAATCCTGAGGTTAATTCCTGGTGGGGCCCATCTGTGCAGAATTTCCTCAGCACTTTTAACAAAACTAAAGCTACTACTACAGGAGATCCTGATGATGATGATGGTCTATCATGATTGGGAGAAAACTACTAAATATTGTGTGAACTGAAGAACTTCGTATTTCCATCACATATTTAACTTTAATTCAAAATCATTAAAATAACAGACAACAACAGAATAAAATTAAATCTGACATCTCAACAAAATTGAAACATGTAAGACGTTCTAAGAAAATGCCACAAAACTTTACCTTGTTCATGGTAACAACAATAACAAGGTTGTAGTATAGAATTTCAAGGACTTGGATTCCAAGTCAGTCAAAGATAAAGAATCAAAAAATTTTGTCTGGTAAACTACCTCAAAGCATCTTTAAATAAATAGCCACTGCACACCTAATTATACATCTAGTTTTCCGAATAATGAGTGAAAAAATAATTCTGATATCACAACTAAAAATTACCTGATTAAAAATAAAACGGTTCTAACTATCACAATAATGCAACCATTTGCTTTCGAAATGAACTCAAATAGAAAAGTCACAAACCTTTTCTATTTGGTGATGATTATTAGTAAAAATAATGCTTTGATTTAGTGCATACCAAAGGAAGTCAGAAATGGAATTGGTAAGGCATAAATAACTCCACAAAATCATCAACTGAAAGCATTCAGGATTTTTGAAAAGAAAAAGAACCTATCTTAAATAGTAAAGGTTATATTGTGGTAATTAATTGAATCAATAGACATACCTGGCTTTGTATATTCTGGATTTTGAGCAGTCAGACTGATTTAGATATAAATGGATAGAATGAAAAATGAAACAATGACTTTCAACTCAAATGCTTACAAATGATATTTAAGGAAGGGTTCTGTAATTTTTGGATTTTTAGGAATTTGTATAAAAAAAATTCTTCTTACAAATAGGATGCACAGCCTGACATTGGATAAGAAGACAGTAATTTGGAGAAAATTAAATAATGCCATTAGATTAAAATGAAAGAGGAAGGGCACAATTTAAATCTAAGAAAAATAAAGTGTTACTATTAAGATTTAACTAGGAGAACTATAGGTATCACCACCAATTCTAAGTACACAGAACAGCTTTCCTTTTCCTTCAATTCAGAATATCTTAAAGGAATGAGTACCTGACTATTGCATATTATACCATCTATTTAAATCAGAAATATTACACAATAAATATAGAAGATAGAGGAAAAGGAAGAATTATTGTTCATCAAACTCTGCTTATATACAAGAATATACACAAGACCCTAAAGCTAGTGCTGCCTATTCAATTATTTTAATTTACTGTGTCCATATTAGCCCAACCCAATGTCCAACAGCGCTGAAAGAAAAGTATACACAGGCAAAAACTCCATCGAGATAAAGCTGAGTAGTAATGATTCATACTTCTCCCTTTCTTTTCCTTCCTCTCTTCTTCTTCTTTCTCTTGTCATCCTTGAATGCCTTTGGCTTCGGACCCCTCTTCCGATGTATAACAACCTGATTGGGAGACAATGGAAAGGGTTGGGACAAGGGACAAGCCATGCACAACAGCTACAGTGTATATTTTTTCTCTTTGCTCAGAATGAAAAGGGTCTTAAGAAAACAGCCACACAGAAACACATTTATGAATTGAGTGCAAAAATTTGGAGAGGGGATAAATGCACTTTGCAAGAGTTCATGCAGCCAACTAAAAGGCTTGCATTGGAAGAAAAAGACTGATTTAAATTAAATTATAACCAATTAGCAGGGCTTCAACTAGACAAACATTGGTCAGCTTTCTCACTGATGAAATTTGGAAATTAAGACAGACTATGACAGACACTTTTCAATGTCCTTCACACATATTGACAATTACTAGCTTACAGATGACACTCAACGAGAAATCTAAAAAAGTAACTTTCCAGGCAAGAAAAAGCACATTTTTGAGGAGTCAAATTGTTTTATACTTAAATTTTCTATTTATTTGAGAATTAAGGGAATGCATAAATAAAAAAGAAAATTTTATTTTAATTCAAAATGCTAACATCAAAGCCTTGCTAACTCAGTAACTAGGAGAATTATGATCAAGAACAACATATTAAAAGCTTACCTTCATGTTTTGTGGACCTCTTATACCTATAAAATTATATAATTACAACACCATCGTTTTTATGTTTACCAACTTTGATTGTAGTTATAAATTGTGATTTGGCACTCACTTGCTGTTATTCCATACTGACTTCATTTTACAAAAGTCTCAGAGGAGCAGAACATTTTATTACAGCCGATTAAATTTTTTAGAAATTAGATTCACACAAAAAGTTACAGGTTGCAACAACATCAACATTTCCAAATCTCATTAAATCAACATTGCGTTTTAAATTTGATATTACATTAGATTTTTACTCCCAAAGTATGGTTGAGTAACTATAGAGTTGAAAGGAAACTTATGATCAGTTAATGTCATGTATTTGTATTATCCAAAGCATATCCTGTGATTATTGTCTACTACATTTCTTGACAAAGAAATGAAGCAGAAGAAGTCTGCCATAGCCATGACTCAAATCCCAATTCTCCTATTTTCCAGATGGCTACTTCAGTTGGTCTATGGTAAGGTACTACGACCTTCAATTTCTGCTACTATTAAAGGACATGGTGTGCTTGGATAAAGCAACCATCCAGAAGGTGAGAGATCCGGGTTTGAGTCACAGCTAAAGCAGACTTTTTCTTCTTCATTTTTTCATCTAAATTCAAGCATGTGTTCTATACAGTTTTCATCCTTTACATACTTATTTTCATAGATCTTTTTGAGATGAACTTCCTCAGCCTGAAGATGGCTATAGATAATTGAAGTGGAATAGTATCAGAAATTAAATTTATTCTCTCCAAGCCATAATTGCAACCTGACAAATCAGTAAGACCAAATAATTGGTGAGGTTAAATTCAAACAATGAATAAAACAACAACACAAAGAGAGGTAGTAAGTAAAAGTGGTGTTAAGTTAATAGCATCGGATAAGAAGGCATAGTCAAATAACAGAAAGGAATCCTTGGGTGGTCATCTCGGAAAAAAGAACTTACTGTGTAAAAAGGAAGTAAAAACCAGCACTGTTAATCTAACCATCACTAATTTGCATGTTTTCCATTTGTGTAAGTCAAAGAGGACAATTGTGAATTCAAACCAAAGTTAAAACTCATGTATCATCTAGGAAAGACATGTCCCCACAATGAAAACAATTAAGAAAAATCCTGAATATTCAGCACAGCAAAAACATCAATTCAATGAAAAGAAAAGTAATAATTCTGAATCATCAATCAATATCAAATTAATGATAACTGAAAATTTCATTGTGTAGGAAGACTGGTGACTGGAAAGGGCTGGAGTGAAATTGAGTCCCAGGATAACGTGTATCTAATGATATGGTTTTAATGATCACATTGAAACATTTAATATGAAAACTGCCAAGAGCTAATGATGCATGCATCTATAGGAAAAAGAGAAGAAATATGTTGGTGTAAACTGAGAGAAAACTGACTTCTATTACTTTGTGAATCTCCAAATAAAGTAAAACTTAAGAAAATTTCATTATTCATTTATATACGACTTTTACAAAGAGCCTACAAAATGGTTTTAGAACTTGGCACTACTAAATAACACAAAATAATTATGAGGTAAGTTAAACCAAAATGTGCACCAAAGACAATGGGATAGATAACTATCTCTTTCAGGCTGTTGTGGAAAAACTCTCTTCATTGAAATGATCGAGATTAATAAGATAACCTATAGAAAAAAATCACATACAGCATTTTGGTTCAAGTTGAAAAATTTCCTAACTGAAAACAAGGAAAAATTTAATTTCTCAGACCAAAAATAATTCCTTTCATTACTACCTAAAGAAAAGAAATACTGAACATGGGGACTTAAAAAAACCAAAGAGCTACATGATATGTTACTTGGAAATTTACCCCAAAAATTGTCATTTCAGAATCATGGAAATTTTTATAAATCTAGTTGAATTGAAAATCTAATGAAATTCCCTCCAGGATTGCAGAGATAATAAGGCTTATTGATAATAGCTTATTGCAAAATGAACCTCAAAAATCATCAAGAAATCTCCAAGCAGATTCCAGGAGACAATAATAATCCACCATCAAAATTTACCAACAAGAAAAGTTATGGAACAATTAAAGGGACAAAATATTACTGATGAATGTATGCTAGATAGTAAAAGTTAATCCTTTTGAGATGTGTTTTGACAGACACTAATACAAGGACATGTCTGAATCGACTCAGTTCTGAACTACAGAAAGGCTGTGCTAGAACAGTTTCAGAATATTTCCTTTCTTAAAGATGTTCACCATACATAGGTATGAAGAGTCAAGGAGATTAGGAAAGAATTTTCATATTCATCAGATCGTTTCCTCACCACTTTGGTTTTAAAAAGTCAGGGGAAGTATAGAAAAGTGAGTCCAGACAATTGCGTGCCAAAAGTTTCTCACTGGAAAGTTGCTTGCCGGAACAATTGCTGGTGACAGTGATTGATACTGCCAGCAAATGTCATGCAGCAACATGATAGGAGAAAAGACCAAGCATTCTATTGACTACATACCTCTTCCTCTTCAGATTCGTCATCCTCATACTGCTCCTCAACTTCTTCTCGCTTTTTCCTCCTTTTCTGTTCCTCTTTAAGTCTCAGCAGAGCAGCTTCTTCTAGTTTCCTGCGTTCCGCCTCCTCCTTCAGCTTCAGCTGTGCTATACGTCTTGATTGTCTCACAGGACCTGAGGATGTCGATGGGGAATCGAGGCCACCATCCTCCAGAGGGCTACCAAAATCTCCATCCGACCCCAAACGAGATGGTGTGAGAGAACTGCGGGGAGGTGACAACGCTTCCTCCTTTCCCAAAAGACTTTGAATCTCTGTAGATTTTCGGCCTGCAGCAAAGTGAAAGAAGGAAATAACCAGAGGCACAGTTAACCAGCTCTAACAAAAATGCATACACAAATGAGATGAACTGGATCGCAAGAATAATTTATCATAAGACACAGAGTCAATCATAGCAAAAGATTTATAAAAGTTGAGAGAGTTTCAGATACAAAAATGAAATTTTTTATTGTTAAAACACTACCTCGGTTGTAGTCTCAAATAGCCAAGAAGTTACCCCAAGAGAACCTGTTCTCAGAAATGCACATGGTGCTTAGAATGACTGCAGATCCAACAAATACAAGATCATTGCAATATTATTATTTTTAACTATGAGTATATATATTTGATGATCAACTGAACCTAAAGAAAACTGAAGATCAGAACTCATCACCCTCTGAAGATAAATTAGCTATCAAAAGAGATATCAGGATCGTTCTGAGACAAAATTCTCAAATTGATTTTGAGGATCTACACATATTCCAACCACCTCCTGGTTTGAGAACATACAACTCTTGGAATGACTATTAGGCTTTAGAAGAACATTCACTCAAATTATTAAACAACCATTTTCATATTCCTACAATATTTTAGAAAAACTGATCAAAATAAACAAGCAATTTGACAAAAAAATTGAAAACTAACCTCTTCCTCTACCTCTTCCGCTCCCCCTGACAACTGGAGTACTTCTCTCAACGTCAAGGCGTGGACGTCCTCTCAATCCAGATCCTCTGCCTCCTCTTCCTCTGCGCATCCAACGCCCTCCACGCCCTCGACGACCCCTGCGTCCTCCTCTACCTCTCCCTCGTCCTACACTCACAGGCCTAGAAAACACCTCCTCATCCTCATCCTCATAAATGCACAGTTCGTCTCTTCCATCACTGTCATCCTCCTCCTCGGCCTTGTGCAGCACTTCCTCGGCTGCCTTCTTGCTCGCTTTTATCTGATTCATCAAACTGGCAACTGTTGCAGGTGCGGCCACTTTGATCTTTGTCAGCTCTTCCTCCGTGTCATCCATCTTAAATTCCAAAATAGACATTTCCTTCTTTACTTCCACTTCTTTGGGTTTCTCTTCCACCTTCACCTCAATCCCTCCTTTATCAACTTCACTTTCTTTCCCATCCTTGTCAATACTTACTTCATCTAGTAAAGGCTTTTTCCTGAGCTCATCAACTTCGTCTTCTTTTTCCCTTTCGTTTTTTCTCCCTTCCTCCTTCGTCACTGGTTTTTCGCATTCTTCTGACTCACTTGGAATGTCTTCTTTCAATGGGGAGTGGCTCACAGGAGACATTATTGGACTTCCTTCTCTGCTAAAATCACTATCAGACAATTCATTTTCCTCTTTTACTTCTTCTGATTGTTTTTCAGGTTCCTCCACTGCCTCCTTCTCCTCTGATGTTGGTACTGGCTCATCTTCTTTTGCTTTAGATTCTGCAGTCTCCGTGGAAGGCTCTTTATCTGGCTTTGATTCATCTTCTGGTTTACTTTTTTCTGAAACCGCTGGACTTGTGTCTTTCCTGACATCTTGGTCTACCGTGATGGAAGGTTCACCAACCTGTGACGTTTCTTTCTCGCTTTCCTTTTTCTCTATTGATGCAATAACGCTGACTGCTTCACTTTCTCCCACTTTTTGAATCACAGATGGTTTTGTTTGCACCTCCACCTCATCCTTCTTTATTTCCTCCGTCACCATTGGGATTTCCTTCTTCTCTTCAACTTCAACACTGACTTCTTTTTCCTTAACAACAGTTGGCAAATCCAGAGTTGCAGTCACTTTTGATGGTTTTTCAACTTCATCAGCAGGTTTTGGGACACTTTTTTCCTCAGGTGGCGAAATTATATCAGCTTTACGTGAACTATCTGGTGCACTACTTTCTTTGGGAGACAATTCCAATTTATCAGATTTCAACTCATTACTCTTGCTGTGCTCTGAACTCTTCACTTCCTTTTCTGTGGACAATATTACTCCTTTTTCTTCTTTCAATGGTTTCAAGTCATCATTTTTCTCTTCACAAGTTTTGCTTTCCATAGGTTCACTTTGCTCAGGTTCTGCCATTTTTTGTTGTTGAACATCTTCAATAGAAGGTATAACTACCGAAGCTTCTGCTACTTTTACTTTATCACTGGCAGATTCAATTTTGTTTGATTCTATAGGTTTTGTCTCCATAACCTCCACCTCTTCCTTTGATGTGATTTCTTCAGATTTTTCTTCTTTTGCTTCAGCATGTTTTGGTTCCAATACCACACTAGGTTTGTTCTCAGCCGATAAATTCTCTTCCACTTTTTCTAATTTATCTTCCACTTTGATTGGCTCGTCTCTTGATGATTTTTCTATCTGCATATTTGAGGAATCTGCTTCTGTATCAGCCGCTTGTGAGATCTCCATATCTTCCAATAACTCTGGCTCTGCCCTGGTGCTTTTAGAATTTTCACATTCAATCCCCTTTTCCTCAATTACAGAAACTACATCATCTTTAATTTCCTTTGAGACTATTGGCTTTAACTCCTCTGTTTCTGGGGGTTTCACCAAATTTAGCTGAATATTTTCATTGGATTCATCTTTCTTCAAATCAGAGGAATGCATGGTCTCCTTGGAATCAAGAGCTTTTGCAACTTCCAATACTTTCTCATCCTTTTCTTTGCTTTCAACGATAACATGCTCTGTTTTAGGTATCTCTGCCTCTTTTACTTCTTCTAACTTTTCAACTACTTTCTTTGATATCGCTTCATCAGCCTTTCTTTCTTTTATTTCCATAGGTTTATCAACCACTGCAACTGACACACTGGCCTTCATCTCTTTATCCACTTTCTCCTCACTTATTGACTTGCTTTCCTTAACCAATTCAAGTTTATTATCTTTATCCTCAAAAGCTATAGTCTCTGATGATCTTGCTGCATTTTTGGCCATTTGTTCCGACTTTATCTCCTCTTTTTCAATAGCCTGGCCACTAACTTCTTTTGGAGCTTCACTTTTAACACCCAGTTCTAAACTAGGAACTTTTTCTTCCCTAACAACTTTACTGGGCAACGACTGACTTTCTGTACTAACTTCTGAGGTTTTGGCAGGTACTACAACTTTCTCAGAAGAATGAGATATTGAGGATGACAAACTTTTTGAAACATGAGCAGAATACAACTCTTTCACCTCAGCAATGGTGGTATCAGGTACTGAACTTTCTGGGGTAAGGAATTGTTTCCCTTCTTCAGATATTGTTTCAAGCATAGTTTCCTTTGCCTTATCCATAGCTACACTAGAAAAGGGTGGTTTTTCAGTCTTTTTTGCCTTCACATCACTTTTTATTTCCTTTTCAATTTTCAATGATGGCATTACTTTCGACACCACTTTGCTCACAACTGAGGGAGGTTTAACTTCATCCTTTACCTCACTTACTTTGGCATCACTACCTAAACAATTAATTACTGATGTCTCAACTGTAGATATGCATGGTGCAGGTTCAGCCTTCTGGTTTGTCAAATTCTTCCTTCCTTCAGCTTTCCCAAGCTTTCCTAACATAATGCCCATTGTGATGCTTTCGACAGATTTTCTTCTTCCCTTATTGGATCCTGCACTACTATCAATGATAGTTCTTCTGTCCACTTTTGCCTCTGGAGAAGTCTTCCCTCCACTCTTTAAACTTAGCCCGAGAGATGATGAATTGCTCAAGGGTTTCGACATTTTGGATTGGTCTGCTCCAAGCAATGTTTCCCTAACATTGCTCTCTGAATTAGAAGGTGACAAGTCTATTTCAGCACCTTTACTAAGATCGGTAGCACTTGATTCTGATTCCACTTTCTTTAAATTCTCCACCACTGGCACGGAGGGCTTATGTACAAGGTTTTTGGGGTAACTGCTGGATGACTTCTCATAACCTTCGCTCAGCATATCAGCAACACCAAACTTCACTTTTCCCACCAGATGCATGTCGCTAACTGGACGGAATGAAGGAGAGGTTGACATGTGAGGACCTTCTTGTCCTTTCGTCACTTCACTTGGAGAAGGGCTCTTGGGAGGAGTTACATGAGGCACAGCCAAGTTCTTTGGCACATTGTCATCGCATGGAATGAATGGACCATGAATGACAGAGGATGCATGGGCTGGGGTTGGTTGCCTTGAGGGAGGTGAGTGCGACGTTCCACAGCTTAGGTTGGTGGGCATATCTCCAGGAGATGGGACCAGCCTGGATGCTCCAAAGGTGTGCGCTGCAGAGGGAACAGGAGATGAGTGAGCTGAGGGAGGCATGGCTGCTCCATATGACTGAGGACCAAACATCATATGGACAGGAGCAGAAGACTGAGCAGAGTGAACCCTTTCTGAAGGTGATGGAGCACATATTGTTTCAATGCTCCAAAGTTTTGGAGGAGTTGTTTGACCTGTTTTCTTTGGAGGCATGGACCCTGGTGATGTGAGATTCATTGGTGTCATATCTCCAGATGTAGAAGACTGCAGCTGTGGCTCTATGTTGATTCTGAGAGGGGCCTCTGGAGATTTCATTGACAAATCCTGGGAGGATTTCTGCATGTGATGTTTATCCTTCATTAAACTATGTTCTGTCTTACCATCGAAAGAGGTCAAATTCTTTGTAATTAGTTGGTCATGAAAACTCCTAGCCGATAGATCTGAAACGCAACCCTCTGATGGCCTAGTTATGAGATTTTCTGGTGATTCGGACATAGACAATACTCCTGAAGTGGATGTCCCACTTAAGCCCGTCACTCTTCCTCCAGAGAGTTTCTCCACTATCTTCTCCAGAGGATTGGTCCCATGGAAAGACACAGTTGGCTTCATTGATCTAGCAGATACACTCTTCTGAGAAAAATCTTCTACTTCATGCACCTTTTTGTCTGGTATGCCCTCTATACCTTGAGAATAAGCTTCACTATGTCCAGACATTTTTAAGATTGCACTTTCTAATGACTTGCGACCAATCTCTGGAACTTTCAGTACCTTATGTGCAGGAGGACATATCACACTTTCATGGACATCCTTGCCAATGTTTGGTATTTTGAGCTCAGACTTCTTATCTGATGCCCCAATAGATAACTTCTGAATTGCTTTGGGTGAAAGTTGAATGGGTACATGCTGAGATGCTGGGATTTCACACAACTTTGGCGATGGTGACTTTGTGGAATAAACACTGGGTAAGAATGGCTCTGACTTTCTCTCCCCCATCTGGAGTTTTGCTACTTCCTCTCTTTCTGGATATAAATTTTTTTCACACAGATTTTCTGCCTGGTCTTTATCAAAGTCAGACCTGGATCTGCTGGGAGAGTCAACAATTATGGTGGGTAAAACTTTGTGAGGTCTTTCCCAAGCATCAAAATGCTTTTCTGAAACTTCTCCAACATCTCTGAGTTTTTCTGCTGTAGCTGGATACCTTGCTTCCATAAGGAATGACTTCTTTGGATGGTGAATAATCTCTTTCTCCTTTTGACCTTCGCATGAGGAGGGAACTGTTGCTTTATCCTCATGCAATCTCAAACCATCTTCCCCATCCTTAGGCTTAACCTTAATGGACTCAGTTTCAGACTTTAAATGAGCAGTCAAAGTTTTTTCATCTTGAGAAGCATATGGTAAGGGTGACGTTCTTTTGGATGCCTTTGATTTCTGAGCACTAGAAATGTCTACCACCAAGTCACTTCTATGCATTTCTTTTGAATCTGATTCTTGCATAGGAATGTTACTTTGAAAAGATGAAACCTTGGATGGTGAAACAGCAGAGGTGTGAACTATTGCAGGCATAGGAGCAGAGAATGAGTCCGAAATTTTAGGAACAGATAATATTGATTTGAATTCTGAATGCTCAATGGAAGGCTTTATCTTTTCACTACTTGAAGAAGAGAGTGGGTCAAGTGATGGATCAGCTTTCAGATTCTTATCCACCCCTTTTACTTCACCTCCTTTGTTAGGTGAAGGAACAAGTCTTGCCTCAGGTCTCTTCTCATATTTGCTTAACTGTTCTTTCAGACTGCCAGCTTGAATGCTGTGTTTACTTCTGATTGATTTGTCATCTTCTACTAAGGACTTACTAGAGATAGGTACTGCATCTTTATCTAAACTTGTAGAACCTTTACTTTTACTATGTACAACAGAAAAACTGTGAAGAGGTGATTCTGGGATTGATGTAGCACTAGACTTAACCTCAGAAGATGATTGATTACTTTCTTTCTCTTGACTTTCATATGATTTTTTCGAAGATTCGAGATGAAGTGGCTCATCCCCAGTTTTTGCACTCAAAGATTCATGTTTGGTTCCTTTACTAATCACTGTTTCACTACAAGTCTCTTTAAAATCTTTCTGTAGCATACTCATACCTTTCTTGTTCACATACGAAGGTTTATCTAGTGTTTTTTCCTCTTCCTTTTCTTTGACAGCAACTGGTTTCTCTGTTAAATTTAACGCATCTGCTTTGTGAGTAGATTTGGTCATGTCTGTATTGCTGCCCAACTGTTGAGTCACAGGCTGCACTACTGAATCACAATTGACTGGTTCAACTTTTGTGGAACTTGGAATCTTTTTATCTACTGATCCAATATTATGATCTTTTACTTCATCATTTCTCCCAACAGGTAATGGAACTTTGCTGTCTAAAATGGGGCTTTTTACCTCCGCAGTCACCTTGGGAAGCATGGGCTCACTACCTTCTGAGTTTTTTGCACTTTTTAATGCTGTATCTACAATTGCTACTTTTTTACTGAATGAAGTAGCAGAAGATTCACCTGATATACTATCCTTAGAAATTGATTTTTTATCTGTCAACAATGATACTTTGGGCAGATTTTCTGCCTTGGTTGACGAAATTTTAGATTCTTCAGTTGATTTACAGCTGTCTTTAATCATCTCATTAGCTGATGCTTTAGATTCAGTAGATCTCTTCTCTGCCAAGTTTGAATCCTCAGATAAATTTGAAGTTTTAGAAGATGGATTTGGGATTCGCAGAACTTTGTCATCTTCAGACTTGGAAGCTTTCCCAACAACATGTGATGAATTCTTCAATGCATCTGTTGCCTCGCTCTTAGTACTGGGAAGAGATTTTTCTATTTCTGCCTTTCCTTTCATTTCTGGTTTATTGGAATGAAATGCTGGTTTACTTGCTTTGCTGAGGTCTTCCAATAAAGAATCCTTTGATAAGTCAGAAAGCAAGCCTTTACTTGCATGTGAAACTGCTAAATCTTGCACATCAAAAGAGGAAGATTTTTTAGAAGGCTGACCTGTTGTTTCCTTACTTTTCATTAGCTGTGTCTGCTCTACTTTCAATACAACCTTTCCTGTACTTTCTTGTTTCCCTACCACTTCCCTTTCATCAGACTTCGAGGAGACCTTTTCAGACAAATTGCTTGTTTTCAAATTTTTGGAGCCTTCACTATCCAATCCCAAATTCTTCTTAGATGTTTCCCCATCACCTACTGAAACTTGAGACTCGCCAGAACTACTATCTGAAATTTTTTGTTTAGGAAGCTCAGGTGTGAGTGCTGGGGGTTTTACTTCTGCAGAATTCTTGTCTTTCTTTTCAGACTTTTGCAAATGTTCATTTTCAGGAGAATTTAATTTAGTCTCTTCTTTATTAACTAAAACATCTGCAGTATTTTTAGGTTCCTGTAAATGTTCCTTCCCTGGAGAACCAGCCTCCAACTTGGTTTTTACAGTCATGTGTTGAATGACTTCTGATTTTGAGGCTCCTCCACCGATAGACAGAGCACTAGACTTTGGAGAAGTTGAAATAGAAGTTAGCGAAGAGGCTTCACCAACAGGCTTCAATGATGAATGACCTATATGGGTTATTAAATGCAATGTAGAATCTTTTGACTTGTCAGCAGGCTTGGAACTTTCTGCACAAACCTTTGTTGAATCCTTATTAGATTCCATTGATTTACTACTATCTTTTGCTTCTGATATGGTTGGCTCTAATAGATCATCTGGAGGTCTCTTAGGGATGGATGCAGTCTTCTCAGCAGAAGAAGAAACACTGCCACCAAGTGCAAATGAAGGTGTTGAAAGTGGAGCAGGTGCTACCTTTGAACATTCCCCACTGGGAACCGAAGTAGTGCTTAATTTATAATCTGGCATTTGTGAAATGTTTATTTCTTTTGAACTTTGTGAAGGTTTTTCGTCAGTTTTTTCTTTCAATTGTTCCCCATTTTTTGAGCCCAAACTCAATCTATTTTCAAGAGACTGTTCAGATTTCACCTTATCTACTTCACTTAATTTTGGAGACGCTGAAAGATGTTTCGGAAGCGAAATACTTGAATCTGATTTACTCTCTTTTTCAAATGTTTTCTCAAGAGTCTTCTCATCCGATTTACCCACCTCCAATGCCTTTGATGATGGACACTTTTCAGTTAATGGTGATTTTTCAACTTCCGTTGAGGTTTCTTCTTTTTTACTAGGAGCCAAATTTAACACACTGCTATCGCTAGAAGTAGTAGGAGAGGATGTTGCGATTTTTTCTGAGGCAAGCTTTTCATCTGATGATTTCCTTTCATGTTCTTCCTTCTCAACGACGTCCAGTGAACTAGACTTGGATAGATTAGCATCCAGATCAGAAGCTTCTGTAGATTTCACTTTGCTATCATCTGGAATGGATGAAGGATTTGTATCAATTTTAGTGGGAGAAACTAATTCAGGCTTTCTTCTTTCCATGCTATCCCATCTACTTGACATGCTCTTTTTAGAAGCGTCTATCGGAGTGATCATGGAGTCACTTACAACTTTTCCAGTATGAGAGGGTGATTTTGTTTTATCAGGAGAAACCTTTGAATCGTGAAAAGACTCACTGCTTCTGCTAGAATCATTTGAGTTATCTTTCACCAAATCAATAGGATTCTCTGAAGCAGGCCTTAGGGATGACGTACTGCTCTTATCCTCTGCATCTTTTCTCTCCTCTGATAAAAATGAACTTGAAGGATTCCTATCCTTACCCTCTTCTTCTTTTTCCTCTTCTTCACCCTCCTTTCTAGTGTTTCCTGCGTCACACTCTTTCCCCAAACCAACACCAGTCACATACATCACTGGTTCTTCCACTGCCTCACTTACTTCGATATCCACACTTTCCTCAGCAGGTTTGGCTATCTCCTCCTCTCCACTTACTTCCTCTGATCTCAGTTTTTTAGAAGATTCCTCACTGCTGCTCTGTTCTGACGCTCTTTTCACTCCCCTTGCACTTGTGTAAGCAGCCACCTCTTTGATCACACCCGATGATATATTTTCAGCCGGACCCTTTATTACAGCAACGTTGCTCTCTGTCGAAACAGAAACCTCTTCCTCTTCAACTGCTTTTCTCAATGAGTCCGATTCAGGAACTTCGTCAACTTCTTTTGTACTCTCACTACTTAAACTGTCTGTATTCACTGAGTTACTTTGCCCCTGAGAATGAGAGGAGGTCACTTTCTGCACTTCACTTGCATTCACTTCCATGATCACACCCACAGATTTAGCATTTGAAGTCTCTTCCATGTCCCTTTTCAAAACAAGTCCATCATTCTTTTCCAAGTTTCCTACGTTTTCAGCTTCCGTCTCTCCAGAGCTAACTTTCTTGGTCTCTCTCTCGGCATCATCCCTACTAACAGGAACAGGTTGTGGCAGCTTCTCTGCCGCATCTTCATTCTTCACTTTGTTTACACAAGCCAATTTGATGACCTGTGCCCTTTGGACAACCACTCTGCTGGGTGGCTCCTCCTGGGAGTCGTCGCTGATGATGCCATTCATCTTCTCTTCTTCCTCAATCTCATGTTTAACTTGACCAGTGTCTGTGATAGGTTTTTCGTTTGAAACTTCATCTGCTTCTGGTTCTGCTGAATCCTCCACTGAATCCTCATCTTCTTCTTCTTTCTCCTCACTCATCTTGGACAATTCATTGGAGGAAAGCTGTGCTAGCAGCCGAATCAGACTCTCACGGTCTCTGTAAAAATTAACGGTGTTAAAATGCAGAAATATGACGATTCTCATAAAATTCAATAAATGGCATAATTGATGGCATGGAATTAATTAATAATAAATATTTATTATTTAATAGTACACATTAATAATATGATGAGAAGGAACAGAAGAGAAAAAGAAATTATTCATGTCAAATGAAGATAAAAACTAAGAAGTGGATCAAGATAAATTCAATTTTCCCTGATTTTCACTTTGATTGATGGAATATATTACATTTCGATTTCCGAGTTTTAACATTGTTATAGAATGTGATAACACTAAACAAAGATGATCCACACTGATAACATTTTCCTCAAATGCATGTTTGCACATAACTGACAAAAGCACTGCAAATAAATATAAAGATAAAACAAAAAAGAGTAAAGGTTATAGTGAATGAAACCTAATGCCTTAATGCAAGAAATTTTGATCAAAAAGATTGGAACATTAATTAAGCAAACACAGGGATAACAGAAAATTGAAAACTTGCTTAAAGAGCGATAGGAAAATTTTAGCAAAACATTGTTAATGGATGTCTTTGAAAACAGTGAAAAATAATCCTTCAAATGACAGCCCTTCATGATTATGGAAAGTTATTATATGACTGAAATATGGAAAATATGAACTATGATTAAACATAAGGGAACTAAGAATTCATAAAGAAAAATTAACTGTATACACACATAACAGAACCTATTTTCTTCAAGAAATCAAAATAAAGAAATCCTGCTAGACTAACTAACCATAAACAATGAGATCAAATTAATTGCTTTTTATAAGCAATTCTGAATGAAAGATTTTTAACCCAATAAATTCAAAAGTTAAAAATAGACTGAACAATTATTATAATATTACCTCTTCGTCATCAAGGATGATTTAATGAACTGACATGAATAAGACTATTAGAGCTCATCAAAATACAAAAGAATGGTTTCCAAAGGATGTTCTAGCAGAAAGAGAAACTATTCTGGGACAAAAGAAAATTGGCTGATTATAAACTCCACATTATTCATCTCAACTTAAAGCAGAACACTAAAGTACATGCAATACATTAATTGTAATGATGATCTTGATTGTTGACTCTCTCTCATAGATTCTGTTTTTTCCTCTGATTTTTTTTCTTCAAGATCCTGCATGTATTGGGTCAAAATACACAAGAGTAAAAATGCTATTTGTCTTTATATACATCTTTCACAACCTAACTACAAGCAAGCAGAAACACCACCTAAACATCATCACTGCATATCTGATGTAGCACTCATAATTCTGAATATAAATAAGAAGCATAAAAACATACAATTATATACTACTATCAATAATTTGTATCACAAATAGCTCACTTTGCAACTAATTCCCAGGTTTCATCATCTAGGTCCTCTCTGTAAACCCTCAAGTATACTGGAGGTAGGGGTCCTCGGAGCACATCAGCTATTGTTGGTTTGGAAACAGCACTGGAGCCTAAAGATGAAGCGTTAGAAGGAGGTGGTAATGGAGAAGCAGCAGCTGTTTCTTCTTTTAACAGAGAAGGATCTTGAGGGCTGGGCTCTGCTGGGGTATCTTCTGGACGAGGGGATGGAGCAATCAGTGCAGACGCCACTGTGGAGGGGAAGAACTGGTACCAATATGTATGTCCTTGTTTGTCTCTACCAAGAGGTTGTGTTCTTAGTTCTCCCCCAGACAGCTTGTTAACCTCTGCTTTGAACCGAGCATTCAAATCAAACTGCATCTCAAGTAACATCTGAAAAGAAAGATAGATGGAACAAGTAAGTTTTAATGTGACAAGAAATTTCTAAATTTCAATGACACTCCTAAATACTAATTTCCAAAAAAAAAGATTTTAGTGTACTAACATGAATGACAGTAGGTGATCGTCTCAAATTTAATAATTAACTAATGGACTGGAGGTTCAATATTCAATTCATTTTAATCTGAATAAACTACTCATTCAGTTAGAAGAGGATTGACTCAGATTTTAAGTCATCTCAAGGGCAGTGAGGTGCCTCACTTAAGTTCAAATAAATGTTTGTACAGTTACAATAACATACTATCTACAACTCAAATTATGCTATGACAGTTTTAGTACTTATATCTTGAATGTAAAATTGATAGCATCCACGGATGTAATAAATAATGTTAGTGAATAAAAACTGTAAATTGTCTGAAAAATGTGCTATGAACTCTAATTTCATTTGAAAAAAGATCAATGATACAAAACAAGATTTATGAATCACAGGTCCTTAATTTGATTTGATGCTAGAGGACTGAATATTAGCTTGTATGTCTAGTGGGTATTTCAAAGTAGTGTCATTTCAAAACTACATGACAGTGTCTAGTGGGTATTTCAAAGTAGCCAATCATTTCAAAACTACATGTCAGCATAGCAAATATGCTGAATAAATGCGAAAATTAATATCCATATACCTTAACATAGATGATAATGGTTGAAAAATTATTAGCAATGCAATAAAACAATGGAAATTCATAACATAGATAAGAAAAATGAATCAAATATTAACTGAAGAATACATTCATTGTACAAATTAACTGGCAATATAGCAATAAACATGGGTTTTCATAACATTTTTCGAAAACAAGAAGCTAGCGATTTTATTGTGAAATTTTTAAAAAAATATATGCAAAGAAAAAGTTGATAAAATTTTCTTTAAAATTAAAACTGTGATAAGTAACAATTTTCATTATATGCTAGGTAAATTATCATAAATTACAAAAGAAGTATTATGAGAATGAACTAAAAATACTTACTTTGAGTGTTCGTAGCTTAACAGCAAGGCGGGCTTTCTTGTATCCAAATCTTTCAATTTCCCATCCATCTTGACTGGAGTAGGTGTGGCAAAATTTCACGAGGGCCCTCTCCCAACGCTCATTTGATACACTTTTCCTGGCTTTGCGTAGCAGTTTGACATGGAGGTCTACTAATGGCTGAGGTACTGCATGAATGAAAATTTTAAAATTACAATCAGGAATCATTGTAATCAGAAGCAAGAAGATGACAAGAAGGAAATAAATTTTTAATTAAACATCATAGTATTAATATTCATATAATTCTCCTTAAATCTATATCCAGCTCCTCTTAAAGAGAAAGAGACATAAAAAAAATTAAATTAACAATTCCTTTTAATACCCTAAACAGTCTTAATAAAAAAAAATAAGTTAAATTTTCAGAATCCTGAATCCAAAGAAGTTAACACCACCGAAGTGTTTCTACATTCAACTTGATCAGAGACAAATATTCTTCAACAATATCATAGCTCCATTAATAGTAAAGTAACTCATGGAAAATGAAAAATACTCCATCTATAATAATGCAGGGGATCAATATTTTAAGAGCATACTCCTAATGTACGGTATTCATAAGTTCCTTATTTTTACATATTTTGAAATGAAAACCTACCTAAGAATTTACATTTGCTGAGAGAGGGTGGGTAAATTAACCACCGAGGTAGACAGAGTTAGAGAGTTGGATTAAAAACTACACTTGAGTAGCATTCTTCCTTGAGATGGAGGAGGAAAATAGTGGTGGTAAATAGAGGCTACAGAAGCTATCACAAGGCAAAAAGAATTTGTGAGGTAAAATGTACATTAAAGAACAGACTGTTAAAATCTGTACCTTAAGAGAGTTTCTCTCTGATTATCATATTTTCTGAGAGCAACTAAGTATGTAAATGGATTTTTTGCACCATTTATTTGAACATCAATATATACTTTGAAAGAAAAATGACAAAGAATGAAGGAATTCTTTGAGGATATAAAATGTTTGAGAGTCAAGATTGGGAAAGGACGTATTTTAAGCAAAAAACTGACAAACCAGTCACAAAATGAACTTAACTATCTATGAATGACATATCTTCAAAACTCCTAAAGCATTGACAATATATATAGTAAGAGTATAAAATAAAAAAATTGAGTATCATATCCTTTAAATTTATTTTGTACGAGAACAGCATTAATTAGGAATCATTGTTGCATTAATTACTAGGATAGAAGATGAGGGATGCATGGGTTGATCAGAAAATAACTGGCAATAAGCCAAATTGGTTCTTTTGTAGATTAATCAGTATAATGAATATTTTTCTCTATCAACTCAATAAAATGGACTGGATGGAAGAGGTTTTTCAATAATTTCCATGTAAAAACATTAAGAGAATTCAAAATTGATCTTACAAGTAATTTCTTAGTATCTTATAGTGCATGTTTGCATAATTTTCTGATAAGTCAATCGTTCTTTCTCTTTCTCAAACATGACAAAGAAAAATATTATCCGATAACTAATTTTGTAAGAATTGGGTTAAGTAAATCGCCAATGTAGAATAAAATACTCTAAATGCTTATGTATAGGGCTACTTCAGAAAGTGTACCCAAATTTTCTACCCCCAATGTTTGCTAATGTCCCCCAAGTATTTACCATTAATTACCAATTACAATAGTTATCTATATATAATTTACATTTATTTGGACTATTTCAATATATGCACTGTTTTTATAAATAAAAGAAATGTTGAAAAGTTTAAATTCTTCCTCAAATAATAGTATCTTTAATTTAATGACTACAAAAATCTCAATTGAGTGTAAGTAGAATTTACATTTTTCATCAAACATTTTTATTTACATGATGACTAATATATATTTTTTGTAATAATTGCCCTAACATATCTATTATGGAGAATTTCACTAGGTATTATTATTAGCTGCTAACAGGTTCATAAAGTCCTTCATCTATATCAATGTGAAGACAGATTTTTTAATGCTCCAGATCTTCCTTTCCTTTGTAGTGCAAAGAACTTTTCATATAAATAATAATATCTTCAGCAGAAAAATTTTTTATTCCTATTATTCTATCATCAATTTATAACCCTTACACCATCCAAATGACCATCAGTTATAAACATTGATGATGGCAATGAAAATATGCTGATAATAAAATAAGCTTAGCAGCTCTACAAACAGCTCTACTTTCGGTAATAACTTAACTTAAAATTTTAACTGATTTTTTCACGAATTCAATAGAATTGTGGAAAATTATTTATATAATTATTTCTGATACAATAAAGAAAGAGTTTGATGTGTTTGTGATCATATATTTTATATCTCATTCACCAATTTGAAGGAAATGTTTACATGAATGGACAATGATAAGAACTATATAAAATATAAGAATAAATTGAAGAAATAAAATTTAAATTAAAAATACAAATTTGAATGCTTCAAATCATCTCATCATCATCATGTTTGCAAAATGAGGAGAAATAACATCATACTAACAAAGTAAGGTACAATCTATATGATAAAGGAGATAAAGAGGGAAATTGAATCAAATATAAATTCATGATAAAATAATAATTATTAAGAAATGTCTTTAATAAGAACAAAATTCTTCTAATTAGATGAACATGAAGATTTCTTAACTCAGATATTTTTTCAAGGCTAGAATCATCAGATTTGAGGAGAAATATCATTCATCAGAGGAAAAATCAAGATGAATCAACAGCTAAAATTTTCTTCAATAGAAAAAAAAAAACAAAATGTTCTCTAGTGCAAATTAGTACTAAAGAAAGGAGAGAATTGCACCCTAATAATTTGGGACAGATTTTTCCAACAGTTATCATCAGCTCACAACATGAGGTGTTGCTATTCATTGTAAACTGTCTCAACATTTGAGTACTTGAATACTAAAGATATTGAGTGACATGAAAAGAAATTAATTAAACTGAATAACTTTGTTTTGCCTTATTCAATACATAAAAATATTGAAAAAACATTTACTTAATAATTAATATTCAACGGAAACTTTATCATTCTTTAAACTTATCAGCAGAGATCCATTTTTTTCCTACATGCTGACTAGCAAAATATGTATGGCAATATAATTGTAAAATTTTACAGATAAATAATAAGAGAAAGAAATTAGTCATGAATTTGCTTTCTATTAACCAAACTTTATTGATCATGTATGAAATTTCATGATTTACAGATGTTCTTGAAAGATATTCTTTAATTCCATAGGAGTCTTGAGTGAAAGTTTCACCCACTGATAAAATAAAAACAAAAACTAAGCTGTAATATACTAAGTTGAAAACAAACTAAGTTCAAAGGAGATGAGTTCCTTCAATTTAGTCAGCCCTTAGCATTTGCAAGTTAATAGAAATTTTTAAAATGCAGTCACTCACTTCAGCTTATCAAATAATAACATTAAACCTATCCATCATCCTAATACAATAAATTTTACAAAGAGAAATCTTAAATCATAAAACCTACAAGACTCATGTTTGCATACTTCAATTTTAAGACCAAGTTACACCAGCCTCATTCCTTTATAAATTCAAATAACAACAACCATAAGGTATTAAACAATATTAAGAAAACTAAATAAGAAATTCATCCTGTCCAAAAGATTTGTGTATGACAATGTGTTAAAAGAACACTCTCATTACGACTTACTTCACTTTTGCCAAGTTAATAATTATGATTTCCTTCAAAAATATATTTTGAAGAAATAAAATATTTACATTATTCATCAAAGAAAGTCAAAATCAGAACACCTGTTTAGAATATAGTATATATAAAGATGCTTATTTTTTATAATTTCTGAATGAATTGAGAACAGAAATTTATTTCCACTGCAGTAGATCAAAAGGCTCACTTTCCTCACATTTTCCGTCATAAAATATGAAATACCAAAATTATTAGATGAAATTGCAAACAAAAAAGGGACCCCTTTTCTGAATTTAGCATGGGCTAAGAAAGAAAATGGGATATTGAGGGGAAAGTAGTTATTCTAACGAATTTTCTTCTCAGAAAGATGCCTTCCAGTAAAATTGAGTGAAATATCTCTTTAACAAAACAAACATTCCCAAAATAAACTCTTCGAGTCCTCTTAAGATTTGCATCATTTTATAGAATAATATCGTAAAAACAAACAATGTACAAAACAAGTAAAAAACATATATAAAATATATAAAAATACCCTTAACTCAGTAATGCAAAAATATGTAAACTTTCAAATTTAAAATCGTATGCACGAAAAATGCTCATAATTACAACTGAAATCAGCAAAATTTTAACAGTGGGTACTCTATTGAACGCACCACGATTAAAATCCAAATGAAATTAATTCAAGTGATTTGTCTAAGGAATTGTTAGCAAGGTCAATGTGACAACACCGGACATTACTTTCCCATTAAATGTGGAAAACTTGGTATTTACATTTGAGAAAAAAATCGTAATTGTCGATGAATAAGTTTTACAAACTATATTTAAATCAACTATGTTCAGAAACGGTAACTTTCGGCAAACTTAATACAATTCAAGGATGGATTTACCAAAGAACTCAAACAGAAATGACTAGAATAAAGGCGACTCTATTATATCCGATAAGATATAGTTCCCACATTCAAATGATTTATTTATAAACAATTCAATGTAAATAAGAAGTTAAAATCAATATTAATTGAAAATAGGATAGTAAAAAATACGGTTTGTAAAGAAAAACAATTATTTTCCGTCAGTGATAAAACAATTTTAAACAAAACATCTAAATGACGAAAGATGTTGATGGAACCCAAGGAGTGGAATAGATCAATACTGGATTATTATAGGTTGAATATAAAAAACCAACACATTCTTTACGTTAAGAATCGGAGATAGTTCTCGATAATTCTTGTATTGCAAAATCTGTTGCTTGGTTTGTATTGATTAAAAAAAACATTAAAGAACTCTTCAAATAATTCTTTAGCTCAACGCTAGATAGCGTCTTCAGTTTAAGGCTACAAAAACTAATTCCTAATATTATGCTTATATTCAAAAAATGGAAAAAGTACTATCCATCTGATACAGTCAAAGTAAACAAAATACTTCCTCAATCACAGAGGAGAAGTAATGAATGTCATCGTATAGGGATTATATCATTTTCGTAACAGCTTAACAGACGCAAAATATCTCCAAGCTTTAGTCTCGCAGTTTTCGGAATTATAATTCACTGATTACATTCAATAGATATTTAACTCCTTTCTGTGAATCTGTAACTCACAAGAAAAGGTAAATTAGGAAACTGTTTACATATCCTATATGTATAAAGATAGCGTCATACGGGCGGCAGCACGGTCGGTAAATTACCCTTGCGGCGTAATCTGCAAATTTCTCTGTCAAAAACATTACACCGAGTTCTAACTGTTCGCAGCGGAATAGAATACTACACGGCACTCCTAAGCGAAATAAAAATATGAGATACATGCAGCAGCTAACCATCAAATGCTTGTTACGAGCAATATCTAAGGAACAACTTAGACCAAACTCAACAAAATAACCATTGAAGTCATTTGTCAACAGTAAGAGAAAAACTTAGAATTTACAGGACGTTCACCTTCTTGTGAATTTTCCAGCATCTCTTGGAGATCTGCAAAATCTGGGTGATTTATTCCACATGGTTCCGCAAATCGATCAAGAAACGAGCAAATCACTGCAAAATTTGGGTCACAGACACAAGAAGCTTCACCATCAGCCGCCATTTTCACTCTTTGTAGATACTAACTCAGTCAAAACCAGAACTTACTGAGGCGGGATTTCAAAGGACAATATTACTGTTAAGGCACGATTTATTGCTGCCATTGACCGACTGTATCAAAATTTAACTTCTTTGGATTCTAAATATATTTCTCTTAGAAGCTACTTTCATTGTATTTATTATCAATAAAATTGTTATCAGTTTTGATTCCGGCGTCACAAGCGTACGCCATTCGGTGCTGAAAATCGTTGTGGTTTGTGAGGCAAAATTCTAAGAAAGCTGTGATCATCGTGAACGCTAATGGATATCTTTGAAAACAATCGGGGAAAGATTTAATTGATGAACGATACGAATTTGACGACGAAAATGAAATTCACTTCTTGTTATTTTTTACTTTCTCTTGCACCATCGTCTGCAAAGAAATGATACGTCATCAGGAATGAAAATGGAAAAATAATTGAGAGGTACGAGTTAATATAATAAAATGAAATCAGTCCTTCCGGTATTTTGATTCAAGTACGACCATTTGTTTCAATTGTTTATAAAAATGTTTAAGAAATGAATTTGATTCCGTTGGCGCCTCTTGAAGTTCCTTCAACAGTCGCAAGGTGGCCTTTGTGGGATATATGGAATTCGGAAATGCTATTCACCGCAGAAGTTTGAAGGTTGACTAATTCTTGGTTATCTTTACCGGTTTGTATCAGAGGAAGTTGTTTCATCTCAGGTTGAAAAATTCAAGCCGCTGTAATATTCGCATTGTGATTTGTTTATCTTGGCAATTTAGGAAATTTTAAAATGTTTATTAATATTTATTTAACGCAGGTAGAATCGGACAGTCATTCCACCTTGAAAGAGATTACAACAAAGAATTCTGATAGATTGTTATCAGTTGGTTGTGTTGGATTGATAATAGTCTAGGTAAGAATGTGATTTCCATATTTCAATAACTTGCAACCAACCAGTAAATTTAATACTTAAATTTATCCTGATATTAGGCCAAAAATATGAACAATGTCACTACACCAAGTAAATGTGCGATTAAGAATAGGAAATCAGAGATTGAAGTTAATTAGTTTTGAATATTTACAAACGGATTTATATTATTTATGGTATAATTACATGTCTTTGTATTATTTATACTTCGTCCAACTTCTTCAAATGTTATGACACCTTGTATTCCTTACAAGAATGCTTCACGATGTTTGTACTGTTCCATTAGAAATCAGCATTACTCTATGCGGAATGTCTTCCAAATCAGTTATCACCAACTTTCTTTTTATATGCAAAAGTCGCAAAAACTCGCGCCGTACCCGCCTAAGAAATACACGGGGCAATAAGATTTGTGGTCTCTTCATGACGTTGGACGAAGTATACACACTAAGCAATTCTGGCCATATCCCATACGCACATACCATGAATTTTCTGTTTTCACATAAATCTTCTCCAGTCTTCGCTTGATATTTTTGTTCTTGCTAGCGTATTTATACTCCTTATAAAATCATACTTATTTTCATCCTTTTTGCTATTTAGCTTCATCCGTCCCAATTTTTCAAAAATACGCCAGCTCCACACTCGCTTGATGATTATCAATATATTATCCACGCATACTACCTAATTCATAAACATATTTTCTCAGACTTTTCCTCATCATATTCATTCCAGTTGCATTAATTTTAGCAATAAACCTCCTGAAACAACAGCTGAACTGTATGTGATAGGTGCAATCGTTTTTCTAAGCTCAGACATTTTTTCCTTACAATAAATCCTCATATTTTATCACTTATGGCATTATACTGTATTTTTCTCATTTCTTATTCTCGTATTATTATCATCATAATTCCTTAATGACATTATGAGTACAATATTTTTTTCCATTTAAGTACTCCATGTATATATTAAACTTACTTTGATTTGACTCCTTCATGCTATCAATCACAAGTCCTTGTTTTGCCTATTTTTGCCCTCAAATCTCTTTTCTCTGCAGATTTTAGATTTGCTCTCTATCAATTTTTGGAATACATTAAATAATTTCCCAACCAATACTACGTCATTAGCATAAATAAGCTCCTGCTTATATATTCTAAATTTCTACTACAAAAATTCTCAAAGGTTTCTCTAATATATATCTATGTATGTACCTTTCTTATGACCAGGGAGTTATTAACATGCCCCTGTCGTACACCTTTTTCGATCTTGAAACATTCCTTCATCTTACTATTTACTTCCACACATGATGTACGTACTTCCATCTTCTGTTGCACCAAACAGACATTGAAGCCATATTCGGGAAGAGTTTCCCACACTCTGTTCAACTTTAGATATGCTTTCTGCAAATCAGCATATTCTCAAAATAATTTCTTTCTCATTAGATTTTCAGTTACTTGTTGATGAATGAATGTTTTATTCAAGAAGGTGTGCACACAGGAGAGGGAGGAAGGTTATAGCCCCCCCACAAAAGAAAAAAATGCTTCTAGCCCACTGTATATTTTGATTACTATTAAGCTTACAGTTCTACTTTGTGGTACACACAGTGAGTTATTGTAAAAGTGAACCTTTGCCTTTTTCATTGTGAGAAGTATTTAGTTAATCTGCTAAAGGAAATTGTTACATGTTCAATATATTATCCGAAAATCCTTTAGTTGAGCCCCCCAAGCTAAACTCCTGGGTTCGCACCTGTATTCGATAGTATATTCAGAGAGAGGCAGTGGGACATATTTATGATTTAGTGCACTAGGAACTTGCTGAAGGTCACCTTCATATGAGAACCTCAGTAATATTCTGTTTGATGGATCTCAGCAGCATTCTTTTCCAAATGTATGGTATGGTCACAGGTTCTTTTTTTTACTTCATGGAAGAATTTCATAAATGTTGAGTAATTCCACTTAATATGTTTATTGAATTCATAAAATAATTCATATCTCTATATAATGCAAAGGCAATCAATTACCCTATTGTATTTGCAATATAGATGTTTTCAAATGGGGGTCCCGAATCCAATATGTGCTTTCTCTCATCATTTACTAAAGTTCCCAGCACTTTTTCAGTATTTTCTCCACTTAAACCTAGCAATCCAACTATATCCCATAGTGCCATTAATCACTCACCTGCTGGATATTCATCCAACATAGCTTTCAAACACACAAAAAACTTTCTCAACTGCTTTTCTCTTTCTATCCTCAGACCATTACAATCAACCATCGTTACTTTGCGAATTTTCTTTATTAGCATGATCATTTTCTTCATACATAATTAGCAATATAGGAGATAAGCGAGTACATTCATTCTTTCTTACATGCAAATCAAAATCACAGCAACTCCTTGGCTGCTATACAAATTAATTGCACGAAAAGCAATGATAACAAAACTTCATTAGTGCGACACTGAGACTATTAAATCTTATCTTGCGTCGAAACATTTTCACCGAAATTTAAAAGAAAGGAATTGTTATTGGGATTGAAAGAATAAAACTAATTAGCGAGTATGTAGTAAACAAACTGCTGTTAAAGTAAAAGTGAAACCGATGAAACCTAGTTACGGAAGTTAGTTGCAGTAATAACTTATAGAGAAAAAATTCTAAACCCGAAAGAAAAAGATAGATAATATAAATGGACATCTAAGCAAAAAAAGTACGAATGAGAGCAGATGTTGAATTTACGAAATAAAAGAAAAGCAACGAAATTCGTGATTCTGTGATCGAAAGCGTTGAGAAATACAATAGAGCCATTATATAGCATTCATCGTCTCTCAAGCGCACAGTATATCCAATCTTCTTAATAATTTTTATAATCTTCCTCTTCACACTTATCTCTCTTCCTCTAATATCTAATTCCGAGCACACGTCGCGTAATGATGGGCCTACAACATTTGACCTCTGCCTACTTACCCGCTTTCGTCATCTGACGCATTCAGTTTCGCCTTAAGTGTTAAAGAGGAACACAGCAATCCCTGTTTATGATGAAGGAGCAGTGTTAGCATTAAGCCAGACTGCTGCACGCGGAACCATTTCAGTAACCAGTATCACCCTCGTACACTTTTTCTCTAGAAGCTAGGAATACCTCAGTGAAAACTTTACTATATCGCGTTCCAGTTTTTCTGGTAGCTGACGACTATATTTGAATCTTATAATTTTACTATTCGGATCGTAATTTAAATCGTCAGATTAAGAAATATCGCATTTTTACGACCAAGAGTAAGGCTATCCTTTCAAGACGGATAAAAATACATCGGATCGCATTCCCATATAATCCGTCATTACTGATTAGATAAACTATAGAATAATACGTTACACGCATTCTATTAAGATTTTGTAGATTTCTGTATATTACTAAATTGGACCGAGTAAGAAAAGTAGCCATGCGTTGTTTCGGTGATTATTCATAACATTCAACTTATCATGGTGACTATTGCTTTTCATATTCTTGTACCGAATATCCCCAAGGCGAGAGCTCTGACAGCTAATTGTATTGACCTTCCAACCTGAGTGTACGAACTATGGAGTATGTTAGAGGGTAAAAAATTAACTCACGTAACCCTCGCAACTTTAAACAAGGAATCCGCTTTATTTTACTCGTACTTACTCTGGAAATCTATCCCACTTCTTCCGTTGTTTAAATAATTCGATGTTAGGGTTTCATTTCATCGAAAGATGAAAAATTTTACATTTAGAACGACCAAAGCTTTAACAAATGACGCGGAAACCTGTATTTAACTCAGGAAAATGCTGGAAATCGATACTACCCACATTTGAGATTCAAATCTAGTTCTATCGAAAACTTTATTTGGGGATTGTTAGCGGCTGAGTTTTAAGGAAAGTGTTTAATTAATTATACTTTTGAAATCGAAATTGTCATAAAATTATTTTAACTCGGCAATCAACTTTTCGGAGCTTCATTACAGTATTTCTTTTTCACCGTTTTTACGTTCAATCCCCAAAGGATAACTACTCATTTTTCAAACTGGTTCCTAGTCATCCCTATAAAGAGATGATATTGAAGATTTTAAATCACCATCCATATCATCGAATTCCAGTGCCAAGGAGCTACCGCTCTGAAAAAGGTTCTTCATTCTATTTTAAAAATTACAGCCATGGCTGCTTTGAAAATTTTTTAAACGAATTTTACCACCATTTTTATGTCTTTAAATTATCTGTTTGCTGAAAATGTGTTCATCTTTCATCTTCGTTTCATTATTATTTTTTACAGAACTCCCAGTTACTATATTGCCTTTCAGCAGAGTGAATAAGGAACCCGAACCATA
Organism: Pachydiplax longipennis; assembly: GCA_036926295.1. Classification (NCBI taxonomy): domain Eukaryota; kingdom Metazoa; phylum Arthropoda; class Insecta; order Odonata; family Libellulidae; genus Pachydiplax; species Pachydiplax longipennis. The sequence goes on along the minus strand of JAVFKF010000009.1, from coordinate 34,523,343 downwards.
AATTATTGTCCTTAACCGAAACCGCCATTTTTCCCGTTCTGAATAATAGTTCGCTGTTTCATAGAGCGTAGCTATTTATAGTCAATAAACCTATCTAACGGCGACTGGCAACGGAATTCATTTTTCAGTTTTAATAACTGAACTTACTCTTTGGTTATTTCTTTTTATGAATGTTTTTACTCTAAAAACAAACGAAATACTTCTATCTAAGAGTTACGCATGATATAAACCTTGCGCTAGAATTATTTTACCAGAGCCAAAAAAGTTCTCTACGGTTTTTGCCGGTGCATAACCGGAACCGAGCCGATTTCATTGAGTCGGTGAGAAAATAATTACAGTTTAAAGCCTTCCAGCAATATCAGTGTGCCGTGAGTCAGCTATCAGTGTGCCATATAATGCCCGATGCTTCATAAGATTCAGGTTTTGCCTTAAGAAAAGATTAACGGAAACAAAGAACGAGAAAAAATTGGCTGAATGCAGAGTATCGAAATATTTTTCTTTTCCTTAATCGATCCTGTTCAACCAAAGAACCTAATTATGGTTCAGCTCTGATTTAGCTCTTTCTGTCGAATCTGTTCTAACCGTTTTCTCGCACCGTAATATGGTAATATTATATTCTCCTGTAAGTTTGTTTTATTATGTTTCATTTTTAACTTCTTTACACTGAATTTTAGAATAACGCTTATTAATAGTTAATTACAGTGTGTAGTTACTTGTGTTTATCAAACTTTCCTCCTATTATTCAAATTGCGCATTATCGAGGAGTAGAAATCGTAACGGAATAAATTACGGATTCAAGTTTGAGTTCGGACTAAAGAATTTATTTTTTTGGTTCCGGTTCGGTTTTCATTCCGGTAAGATTTCTAATTTCCATTCAGTTACACTGTTAAAATATTAACTATAATTAATCAAAATTATGGCCTTATTACAATTCCATCTTATGGTGTTTACGGATATCGGGTAAATTCATTTAAATACACGACGGTGATTATCATGATGAGAAGACCAGATCAACCCTTCAAATTAAAATTCAGTTTTTCATTTTTAACGCATTTTATATGGAAAAATTGCAGTTTTGTAGCGCTAGCAATTAGACTAAATTATCATCAATTTAAATTGTACTAAAATTATAATTAATTTATAAATAATATTTCACATTTGGAGTTAAAATAAATGGCTTAATATAGCGAACGTAAAAGTAAAACTTAGAGTCAAAAGAGCGTGAAAAATCATTAGCAAAAGCTTGCAGAGTCACTCCTCGAAACAGGGAATTGACAAATATTGAGTGATGATAAGTGAGGAAGAAGGCTATCTTGTGTTCCATTTTAAAATGTGTATATGGTAATTACGACCTTCTTATACCAACTCTATAAAAGGAAGTGCGACTTCCATCTCTTGGCTTTCTCACTATACAGTTTTCCTCGTTTTTCGTGGGAAAAAAGCATCATCGAAGAACTTTTAATCGCCTTCAATTGGTGCATCTACATTCCTGGACACATTAAGCCAATTGGGGTTAGTCAGGAATAAACACTAAGCGAATACCAATATACACCAAGTGTTAACTCGTGCGTGACATATGGTTACGTGACTATTCGCTTCGCTTATAATGACCCGGTACTTAAAATCGCTTTTTGAACGTGATTATTCTGATGAGCGCCATAAAAATGTTATGCTTAACTTAAATGATTCAATAAAATATAAAACGTGATGAATTTTAATTTTCTTTAAAGCAGAATTTCTGTAAAAAAAGGAACTTTCTTATTAGATTCGTTGCGATACTGTATTATCGTAAGACGAAGCTACGAACTCTCACAGTTAATTATGTTTCATTATAGCAATCAAAACAACTGCAAATCATAGCGAATGGTAAAAAACAAATAGGAAACTGCGGTAAATCTAGAACAACGATTTTCAGTAAAGTACTATTTTTAACTGTTTAAATTTCTAATCACGCAAACGCATCTGGTCAAAACATATGTTTAAGATAAATTACATACATGGTCGTCAATTTAGCTTTATGGAATGGTAGGGAGTAATGAATAAATAGATTACGTTGATCTCTCGTTATCGTACCAAACCTCCAAATATAAAATTATCACTGACAATTTATCTATTGGGAAAAGTAGACCCGATGCGACCACATTAGTGTTAGTTATTCTTTCGTTTCTCATTATCGCCTATCATTGATTTGACTTCATGTTTACTACTCTTACCTAACGTTCTCTGTTAGATCAGTAATTCGTAATTTATTGAAATTATTTCACGAGCATCTATTAACTGAGAGGATTATACGAGGAGAATGTGCGCATTAAAAGGGATGTCAGTAATGACTTAGGAATGAATGAATGCGAAACAAAAGCAAAGGTACCTGATATGTATGAAAAAAGGTCCTTTACTGCGGTTCGGACTCATGGGAAGGATGGTTGGAAACAGAATGACTGAAACTGTGTATCAAGAGAATTTGTATGGCTTTAAAGAGGGATAGACAAAACTAGTTGAAAGCAGTGAATGAAATGCTGCTTAGTCCAGAGAATTCGAAAAAGAATGCAAGATCTAGGGTCGTCCAACATACAGAGACTATGCCCACCTTTGTAAATATTTTGACAGCAACCCTTTACGGGTTAGACGAAACTTTTTTATGTCGTTTTTGCACTAAATATTCTGTGCGGTCTTTATAATCCTACAATGTTGTGTAATTCCTTTGGTTTACCGGTTCCCTCACGGAAAACTCGCAATAGGTCCCTTTTTTGCTAAAAAGTCATATTTGCCTCACTACCAAGAATGGCCGAAGCTGCCAATGACATTTCCCACTGTGTGAATTTTTTTTGCGGACCCGCTGAGTAATCAAAAATTTTGAAATGATTTTTTTTCCTTTGCATTTTACATATATGTGTGTATCTGTTTTATGTCTATTCTTGTTGTGTTTTCTTATTCTCGTAATATGTTTATTATGATGGATTTAATTGAGGTAACTGTATCCATTAAAGACGTAACAATCATAATAATGCGGACCGCTGCACAGTGGGCTAGAATGAATAAAAGCTGGCCAAGAATGGTTTTTTAGAGTGCGGGACATGAAACTTCGTATATAGTTATTATAGAATGATTGAATTTCCTGTTCGCGTTTATCGTTTCTCAATATCCTTACGTGTTAAAAAAAAAAATACATGGCGTTAAACTTGAACAATTTTCACAGAAATGGGCAGTGTCGGATTTTTCGGATAAAAATTCAAGTTGGCTGCTATGTGGAGGGTATAAAAAATAGTGTTGGAAAAAACAACGTTGCAATGATATACAACAATTCTTTATCTTTTGACTGGTTGCAGTTACCGCTTTCAAAAATGAGTACATAATTGTTCATTTAAAGCAGCAAAACTACTGCGCGCAGGCCCGCTGAAGATTTTTACCGGTTCGCCTGTCTTCTCGAAGTATAATTAACGAATTTGGGAAACATTTATCATTTCCTACTATTTTTATCTTATCCGAAAACTTATACAATCATCCGATAAAATTATACATTTTTTCGACCAAAACTTCATTTGACCACTGCATAGTTAGTTACTTTGTTCCCATGCATAGTTTATATCGATGCTTTCCAGAGTGGGTAGTGCCGCTCCCTGGGGGATGATGAGTTGATCTTGGGGGGCGGAATGCAAGGTGGCGGCAGGGGGGCGCTGAGGGGTCGGGCCCTTACCATAGGCGAGGGTTCGGGTCACTAACAATCTTTCTTCCTCATAGGTTGTAGTTGGGGGGCGTTGGGTATAAGTTTATGGAAGCAAGAAGGCAAGGCGAGCCATCTCGAGAAAGTTTGGGAATCACTGGCTTAAATGATGAGTTGGGTATTTGTGTACGTGCTTACGCTTTTTGACGTAAACAAGTTGCACGTACAGTAAAACCTGTTTAGGACGTTCCCGCTTAAGACATTGTTTACTCCCAGTCCCTTCCGCACGGAACACATGGTAGAAATACCTCTTGAGACGCTCTAAAACCGTCTTATAACGCGGAATTTTCCCGTCTCAAGATGCACTGCTTTCCACTATATCCAATCTTTCGCCTTATTCGATAGACCAAATATTTTTTATATAATCTGTGCCGCCATCCTCTCTCCTCTCACCTTTGGTCTTGTCTCTGTAACAGTTCGTGGTGAGTTTTTTCTTCGGAATCATTAATTTTGTGTAAATGAAATAAGGGTATCGCGAAAAGGAGCAATCTGTATCCTTATTTCAGAGCTGATACGAACTTTGAGATAAAGCGAGATCCCCTTAATCAGATTTTTCTCAGGGCAGAACGTTAGCTTGTCAAATCGCGTGGCGGTGTTTCCTTTTGTAGCGATCTCAAGTTGTAAAAATATCGAATAAATCAGAAACGGTGTGCAGTTTCTTTTTGGGATATTGATGGATAGAATGTGCTCTGTGATGCCCTCTAACCACTAGTGCTGAAATATTCGTTATGCTTCCCTAATTGTCTGAGTTGTAAAAATTGTAATGTAGAGTGAATTAAGTAACTACGGAAGACGTTCTCCTTGTACGAAAAGCTGATCATTCTTCAAAAATATGACGAAAAGGCAACCAGCATTACGCAACCCGGTTATAACGCTATACCGCTTATATGCGGTTTACGCTTGGTCCCCGAATAGTCTTTGCTTCCCAAGTATGTGCTACAAACTGTAAAGATATTTTATCTCATTCCGCTTCGGAATTGTATAAATATGTCTTCTCTTTTAAAAATGACTAAATATTACATAATGATTCAATTGACGACTTCGAACTTGTTGGAAAAGCTGTCACTCTTTATGTCAAGAATACGTTTTTCAATCAGATTACAGCACCTATTCAGCTGCAGACTAACCCAGCTTGTCATCCAGGAAAAAAAATCGTATGTTTTCTCTGAATCTTCTCTGATGAGATTAGAAAAGAGAATGAGATTGCTATGATCGCTCAGCTTTTGCGAGGTTTTATAAGGTTCATAAAGTTATATTTATAAAAATGGAAAACCTATTTGTATATTTATAGGTATAAATATTTTAAAGTCATCTGCGTTGGGGTTAGTTCTTCCACCATTAGCTACAAAACACTTTTGTGAAGAATGAGGCAGATGAGGAGGTACTTTTCTCCTGATTTCCCATCAGAACCACTGTTAATAGAACATTTCCACGTATGTGCAGTTCATGTATGTTTTTACTTCTCGTTATATCATCATCATAGGTCATTTAATCCATAGATTGGTTGACTGCAGTTCTCCATTCCTTTCTCTCTGTTGCTAACTCTATTACATCCTGATATCTCTTCTTTCCTATACCTCTCTTTATTTGGCTTATATATTTGTCCCTTGGTCTTCTTCTTGCTGCTTTTCCTTCTATTTCGCCTTTAAGTACGTTCATAACAAATCCATTGTGCCCCAATTTCGTTATATACGTAAATAGATTTTTTTCGAAGTATTCAATTACTTGATAGATAAAAATTTGTAAAGCTATAAAATAAGTGCATGCATTAGGTATAGACAGAAATTTACTTCCGAGAAAAGTCCCATTAGTGATGGTTACGGAACGAAAGATACATGAAGGAAACTCCCAACCAGGAAAAGACCATAGAAAACACGGAGATGTAGAACAAGCAAAATGTAATACCCGACTTTGTCATAATATTCAGCTTAAAATCTGTCTCTATTCTATGACAGGAATGCCTCTCCTGTCTTAGGGTTCTAGGAGGGAAAACAGCATACATGCTGCTGTCAGGCTGATTCATCAATTTAGATCATGAGGCTGATCGGCATATTGCTTACATATAAAAATCCAACAACGCATTTGTAGGTAGAAAACGAATTGATGAATCATTTCATTCAGTAAAGTGAATGAATTTTATTTCCTCTTAATTTCACTAACGAGACAGATTTAAAAAAAAAGTATTTTAAGAAGAAAGGAATAAGGTCGCATCGAACGTCACAAAAGGTCAAAGGGCTCCCCGCCCACTGTTCATTGCATTTCAATAATCAAGGGAAAACACGTGGCAAAGGAGGCCTTTAAAGAATTTGGAACGTAATATTATTACAGAAACACTTCATTGACTCCGAGAAAATCGACTGACATCTGTGGAATTTTCTGTTTATCCCGATAGGATCGCCATCTTTCAGTTGAGCCGTTTCCCGACATTTATTTTAAACGTAATAGATTCATTCAATAAAATTAAATTTGTCCCATGGTTCAACAAGTTGCACGATTTCATTTTAATTCTTTGAGTATGAATGAACGAGAAGGCAACTGCGATTTTATTATTTTGTGTTATTTATTCTAATGAAATTCCTAAAATTCAAATCCGTCAAGCTTTTGCACAGCACGAGGACAAAAAATGCAAGGAATAGTATTACACGATCGAAATGGAAGTACACTTCATGAAATTAGTTTTATTGTATATGAGTAATGTTAATGTTTCTCTAAAATTTATAACTCTACCTCTACAGCTATTACTTAATTGTCTTAATGGATTGGTATTTGCGCGATTGGTGCATTTTTAGCTGAATATTCAGGAAATGGTTGGCCAATCAATTTCAGGTTAACTGTTATCAAACAGTTCTTTCTCATACATCCATTTACATTTACTTTAACTCGCACGCTAGTCCAAGCATTAAAGGTAAAAGACACGCGCGGGAGGAAAAATTATTTATTATGCATTTTGCATACACGTTTATACGTTCATAATGACCCATCGGCTTCCTAGTCACCATCCAGATTTTTTTAACCATAGATAATGCAATGAAAGCCCAAGGCGAGGTGCGATATCCCGGAAATATGCTCATCTTATCTTTTCGCGCACCGATTTTATATCATTCCCACGATCTCCCGCATCAAATGTATTAATTTCTATGTATTTAAAATTGTGAAGCTGGTTCCAGAATCTTGTCCTGAGTTCACCGCCGAAATGTCAGGGTGATGCGTCCCGAAATTTTCCAGACTTTCTTTTGTTTTCCAGACGGATCCCCGGGACCCGCGAATTCCTTTTGCGGCCGTTTGCGTCGCCACCGTCGCCTCTTCCTCAGCTGTTGTCCGGCGCTTTCGTGCCGTCAATAATTGTTGCGTCGCCGGCGACGCAGCCAAAGAATATCCATAGGTGGTGCTCCATGTTTATTTACTTGCGTTTGTGGCCCAGTTGTTCAAGAACCCCGTCGCACCAGCGCTGTGAAGGAAGTTCTTCGTCAACACAGTGTTTTCATCGCTCAGATATCGAAGAGAACCGTTGTCAAGCGATGGCATTTGACAAGTAATCCCGTCGCATGATCCCGGAATGATGCCAGTGACTAAATACCGACGTGGAGAAGAAAAGAAAAGTGAAAACATCTGAGGGGGTGCTCGTCGCCCGGAGATGAGAGTGGTCCGGCCGCTGGTAAGTGAACAAGTCTGATTTTTTCTCAATCGCCCGGATAACGTCGAAATTCATACCCTCGGAAAAATCGTGGGTGTGAGTGATGCATCCCGTGAACTTTGCGTTGGACCCCCCGTGTTGAGTATGCGCGCATTGTGTGGGATCCTGCACACCGTGAATTAGAGGTCCAGCGCAAAGCTGTATATATCCTTAGCGATTGGTACGTAAAACTGCAAGGATTAGCAATATCCTTATAGACTTATGATGGGATTCGTTGCAGAAAACGATTATAAACCCTTATTTTCAGCTTAGACATTAGATTTACAGATAATTCGTCTCTAAATATTCAGCCCGAATGTCGCTCTGAACCTCATCCTCCACCTTTGGCTACCAGTAGCTTTGGTGAGGGAATGAGGCAGATGAGGAGTGAGTCCTTGCTCATAATGAGTGTATAACAATGACACTTTTCATAGCATTCGATAAGGAAGTACCAAAGGGAATTAAATTCAGCATCACTCACTCCTCAGTAACAACCAATTCATCATGGCCACAAAGAAGATGAGAGATAAACAAATGGAAGGTCAATCTTTCTTTTTCTGTCCCAAAAGGCATCAAAAATATACAATTCGACAGGATGTGGTGAAAGATGACTCGTTCCCGGAAGACCCGAATATTGCGCTTCCAATCTGCTACGTAGGCCGATCAGATACTTCTAATTTATCTCCAGAAATAGATGGTCGATCCAAGAGTTCTTCGTTACCACAGGCGTTCCGCGAAGGTAACAAGTGAACACGAAAATAGGTCAAAGGGCGCTTGCATCCCCTGCCGCACGCCCCAAAGCTAGACGATTTTAAATGTAGAACTATGCTGCCTAGGTTTTCGCGAGATGAATTACTTCCGAGACGTGTTTTTATTTTTTTGGAACATTTATCTAAAATAAGCCTGTAGAGTATATTTTTAACACATGGCCGAGAAACCCCTGCCTCTTCTTCCTACAACTTTTCTGAAGTATATGGCTATATGCCGTTAGATCATGATATTATTAACGTTTAATATAATAATTGATATTCAGGAGACAACAAGGATTTTGTAGCATGGAATTTTGCATGAGAATGGACAGCCTCAAATAAATATAACACAGTTATAAAACCAAAGTTTTTAGCCGGAAAAGAAGGGGAGCTTTCCGGTGAAATAAATAATGAACACATTTGAACTTCTCTTAGAGTCATGCTATATCGACTGCAGTGGAAGCAGCTATAGATATTATATATGTATAACAGTCCAAGCGAAGAGAACATTCTACCACAAGACAATCGCCAACAAAATAATCCGAGCTTGAATGAGTGACAATGCTTCATAAAAAGCGGAATATCCCATGTATGGCTGTAAATATGGAAGAAGCAGAGAGGAGAAAAGTAGAAGTAATTGAAACGTGTTGATATTGGAGAATACTAGAACAACGGAATAACGAAAGCATGGAAAAAATTCTAATGAAGATGTCCTTCAAAAAGGTAATGAAAATACAAATTTATAGAAAATCGTGATACGAAAAAGGATAAAATACTGAATTAAATGGAATAAGGCATGATAGTTTTTCCTGTGGAAGGTAGTGGAAAAAAAGGATTTATATAGGAAGATCTAGTTGAGTTATGGGAGACAGATGTTGGTAAGTGTTAAATTTAGGAATGATGAGAGAGATAAAGTAGGGATTAGCCATCTGATAGTTCAGACGACGATGGATTCATAGCTCACTCGTAGTTTAGTCCAAATTTTCGTGAAATCGTCAACGGTCCGATTATGGACGAGAAATAATTTCGTAATTTTAGCTGAGAATAACCGCAGTTCGTTGTCTCTGTCGTCTCCAACGTGGGCTAGTTTAGAAACGTGAGTTCGATGTTCTAATATAAATAAACATACATTTTAATCGTTAATGACTCATAGGATTCTTACTTGAACGTTTAGTTTTGTCGATCATCTTACTGAAATTTAGTGCAACGTGGATTTGATCGGCGTATTTATGCACAATTGTTAATAATAATACTGATAATAATAACGATAAAAATAATGATAAATTATTAATCACAAACAGATTAGAATTTACCCAATTACATTTGATATCAAATAAAAAAGAGTGAATAAATGAATGAGAAAAATTAAGAAATTAGTATAAATAATATTATAATTTAACAGAATAATATATAACTTAACAGTAAGTAATAGAAAATATATTTTATTCATCTCATTTTTCCCAGGCATTCAGATTTCAAAATGGTTAAAAATCCGGCAACAAGGAAAAATTAGAGTCCCTTCGCTTAGAAAATTAGGATTAAAATATTCACACGACAAGAAAAAATTACGTTCTCGACTTATAAAGCCATCGGCATTAGGGTTATATGTACTTAGGTATGTTTACAAACACAATCGTCTTTTACATTGGGGTAGGTTCACGTGCCTTAAAATTCCCCACTCTTTCCTCTACTCGATAATATATCCCTCCCTTTATATCATCCGGGAACTTTGCCTTCCCCTCCGGATTTTTCCTTTCATTCCACCTTCAATTACTCCCTTCAGCGATCCCTTCTCTGAATGTTTACCCCACTCATTTCCTCTGCCGTCGCTTTGTTTCTTCAATTAAAAACTCTTTCTTCTACAGTCGTTTCCGTCACTTCTCCGTTTGTATTTCTCACAGCAGTATAAACTGGACGAGTAAAGAAAGTGCTCAAAATTCTAGATACGTTCCCTCACAGTGCATCGTGAACAGTATTGTTGTTGTGGAAGATGTAGCGAAGTCTGAAAGTTCCTACCTTTCGGTTTAGTGATTTTTTCGGTTCACTTGAGAAATTAATCCACTTTTTTATTGACTGGGAATGTTTTCTTCTCTGATGAATGACGGGCTTAAAACGATTAAGGAAAAAAATATTTTTAGGGAAGTTTTTGTCTATGAGGTTGTATTTGTATTATATAAATTAGCATAATACTTCTTTGCGTTGTATATTTGTTTATTATAACTAATGTCCAACATTTATTAAATAATTAAAGCGATGTTTGATTGAGCTTATTCATGTTTTATTCAAGACTCGAAAATTATCGCACAGAGTACAGAATGAATGCAGGGTAAATATAAGCCCTCAAGTTGTGAATGTATAATATTTTAAGCGATGAAACATGAAATGATAATGCATTTAAGCAGCTGCTTTAATGGAGAAAATATTATATAGCGGAAAATTAGCGTGGCGCTTCGGAGTGAAGATACCATTCTTAATTTTTCAAGTATATCAAAGACGTCATAAGGTTTAAATTTCTGAATAGTGCAATAGAAAGTTTGTTTGGAAATTCATCTTGGCTCGGTATTCGAAATCATTTGAACCTTATCAAAGGCGTATTCCCCGTGTCTTCTTATAGTCAATAACCTTTAATTTTAATTTGATATTAGACAATTCTGCATCGTGTTCCTTTAAAGAAAAGATACCGAATTCAAAAGAGACATTTCATAAGGTTTTTTTACTGTAGATGAGGCTTCAACAGGTCTTAGTGAGCGTCTGACATTCCATCAATCGTTCCGAAATTTACGACAATGTCTCTCGTTTATTCATTCGTACGTATGTCTATTATTTTACACGAGGAATGTATGACAAGATGTTTCAGATAATTCATTAAATCCATTTTGATTGCTTTCTTAATGAACAGGAAACAATCGCACGTGTGTAGCGGACTTCTAATGGGCTGATGCAGGGCGAGGGACCATGTGTTTGTGAGGCCCTGGGGCGCGGCAAAGTTAGGGGAATCTACAAGCCACGGATATCGGATGATGATTGCCATCAGACCGCTGCAAACAAACACTAAAACTGCAATTGGCTTTCCAGAGCCATTTTTACATCGATTAGCCAGAGAAACGTTTTCAAAGCTCTTTGAGCTGTGATCTCGATTCTTTCCTTATTTATTGAAATGTGTGCAGAATCCCCATCATGAATATCCCTCTATATAGTATTTTCCTATGATTGCAATTGTTTTTCTTTTTAGAAGGATACATTGATATTTACATTCATTCCCAGTCTTGAAGTCTTTCTCTCATATTTTTACTATCCTCCCTATACACCCTCTTCGTCATTCTGCCTTCGTCCGTCCTCGATATAGAAACTACTTTTTTAAACACATGCTCCTTTAAACATACTCTTCTTTAAACGTGTTATCCTTTAATCATATTCTTTTTAAATATTTTCCTTCTATACACGCTCATACGTCATCTACCAATTACTGAGAATTCGCTTCCTTTGCTTTGCATGAAAATTGTAATTTCTACCATCATCCGCTTTAGTGATAGATTATAAAATTGTAAGAATTAATATAATTTGCATGCTTGTTAGAGGTTAGAAGAAACAGTTGCTTGTAGAGGAATGAAATGCTCATAATCTGAAGGTTATTGAAGGAACAATTTAAGATTCCTGAAATAACATCTTAGTAAACAAAAAACATTTAGTTTGGTATAAAAATATCCAATTATAAAACTAATATCCTCTTCACTTTGCCAAAAAAACCTTACTCACCTGTTTCACTCTGTTCTTAACATCATTAAGAAAGAAATGTTCTATTCTTCCTAGAAAGCAAATTATTCTGTTATATTAACCTAAACACCAGTGGAGGTTTGATGAGAAGGTATAAAATAAAGCAAAAATGTCTTTCTTCACCTGGTTTTCCTTGTATATAGCTAAATGTTTACATTTTTGGTGGAAATCCAGCCAAACAAAGACAGTCACCTCAGTTACGTAAATTACACAACGTAGGAAATACTTTGCAGTAATCTGCGAAAGCGATTCAAATGAAGATCGCTCGTGAAAAGCTGTACTTAATCGTAATTCATTTATGAAAATTTGGATTGATTTTCGAGTGATACAAAGACAGCTCTCCTTCATTTGGCGCCTTTAATTTTATTCCCTCATGTTTACCTTTCGTATTCATCTCCCGTCTACTTGATCGAATCCGCTACATCAATTCCTCCTTCAGCATCCTGATTAGGAAATCTCATTCTTTCGATCTTTTACTTTGCAAGTCCATTTCTGTATCCTTACATTGTCGCGGAACCATCCCATTGTAATCGTTGCGCTATCAACAGTTGAATTGAACTGTTTTTACAGTCAAATTGAGAATTCTTTTGAACTTCCAACGAACGCGCTAATACTAGATTCTTATCTCTTAGTTTTAAAAGTTAATTAGAGGTGATCAAAGAGCAGTTACATTTTCAGAGATTATAACGTAAAATATCCCGAAAAAAAAGCTTAATTCACGTGATTATTTAGTATCAGACTACTTACCCTTGCCGAATCGCACTTGGTGTAGTTACCCTGGGATAGGAACTCCACCTCTGTACTTTGAAGTAAAACAAACCTTTTTCAAGGGAGTCATCCATGTCAACTGAATTTTCATGTAGCTGAATGTATTAGTTTCATATATATATATATATATATATATATATATATATATATATATATATATATATATATATATATATATATATATATATATTTGGTTTGGAAGAAATAAGACTTGAAAAAGTTAGAAAAAGGGTTAAAGTATCTTTACACACACGGTGTGCACCCAGGAAATATCCTAAGGAAAAACGGACTTGCAAAGGAGACTTTCTAGTCCCGTCAGTCTTTTTTCAATTCCGTTTTTCCTTAAAAGAAACAGTTAATTTGGAGGAGAGCATGTTATGTCAAATTATTAGATTTTCATTTATAAAAATATTATTTTCATCCAGTACTTTCACGATTAATAATTAATTAAAATATTTCCAATTCTCAAGAAAGTATAGTTATTTGTAATAATAATTTATTTATGTATTATTATATTTACTATTGCTTATGTGTATGATTTATATTTAATATTTTTATATGTATGATTTATATTTACTATTGTTTATGTATATGATTTATATTTAATATTGTTTATATATATAATTTAAATTATAGTTGTCGTTTAAATAGCCCTATATGCATATAACTTTTTACATAGTAATATGCATATTACTTTTTAAATATTTTTTAAGGTACCGATAATAGAATGTAGTTAGGGACGTATGAAATATTTATTTTAAAAGTTCATCAGAGAATACGTTTTCTTCGGAATTATTTCTATTTCAGACGTCTTTATAAGACCCGTAGCATTGTAGGTTAACGATATTTTACTACAAATAAATGGTTTGAAGTATCAGTTCCTAGCCATCTTTTTTCTGTTGTTATGGCTTTAGTTATCTCTATTCATAGTGAATATAAAGGACTAAATAATCCAATTAACCATGAATAATGTTAGAAGGTACCACAAACTGAAGGCTGAAGTATTCCATTATGTTTATTCATCTCAGCAAAACCCCCTTCAAAAGATACATATTTCACATTTAGAATTTGATGAAAATACGATACATATTTGAAAGCAGTACACCATCCCTGAAATCAGCTCTAGTTAATTCTTACTAACATCTCAACTCTTTCTCTCAATCGTACTCTCATTCTAATTTAAATACGTCCTTCAACGATCTAGGTCGATATGTTTTAAACGTGACACATGATAAATTATTAACGCTGAAACACTTTGCATTAATTTCCAAGTTATATAATAAATAACTAGAGATTCTACTTCTATCATTCTTAAACGTTTTTAAATCTTACGGTCACCTATATTATGATTACGCTTTCGGCTATTCCTAACCTCGTTCCGGATATCGGCCTTAAAAATGTTTCACGTCACCCAAACGAAATAATTAAAGTAATAACTACTATGCTTACTTGTTAAAGAAATATGTATAGAATAAAGGACCTTCCCTTTGTGTTTTAGTTTTAACTACTGTTATCATGATCAGTTTGTAGTCGTTAACATAATTCTTTTCACAGATTAATATTTCATGAAATACGATTGCGTTTTAGCATAGATTAAGTATATTCTTTCTCTATGGTTTAAGTTATATACGATTGAAGTATTTAGTACCATAAATTTCTTTTAAAACTCTTTCATCGTGTAAAATTATATAACAGCTAATATTTTACTATTCTAAACTATTTACCATTTGAAGCTAATTTTAGGTTAAATTCGTGTTTTGATTTATTAATTAAAAGCGGATTTTTTCTGGCTTCGGATATGTGCCTATGCGTTGAAGTCGTCGTAAGTTGTGCCACCGAAAGCCAAACCGAAAAAGGATTAGTTATCAAAATTCCGCTTGAAGTACACAAGATCTTGCACAGTTTTTTAAGGTTGGCGCGTGGCCCCGGGCGGTGCCTCACAATACGACTATCGAGCCAATTTGAAGATCCGTCGAGTTTACGGATTATTTATTTACAAGAAATTCTACCTAACCAATTGCGAACAACAAGCAAAACAAAAATCATTGAATAATAAAAACATAGCGAATTGTCTCGAATCTGTTTATCAGATATCAATCAGGTTGCTGAAATATACGCTATAATGATTCTACGTATTAACTAAGAATACCTCCGATTGTAATAATATCATAAGATAACCGATGCGTTATAGTAATGGAGAATGACAAAAATCGTCCATCATTTTCTGCGTGCTTTTACGAATACCAATACATATATCACGTTAACCTTTACATATAAATAATAGAATGTGTATGAATGTTTAGTTATAATACTCTAAAAATCGATAATTAAACGTCAAATACAGTTTAATCTTTGTACTTGTTTTCATAGAACGTCTAATAAGCTGGTTTTCGTGTACACAGTGGTATTTTGTTCGACCCAAGGCGTCATTCTTTGCGGGGATTCTCGAAACTAAGGGACCCCGTAAGAATTACATGTAAAGTTTACTTTTATCACTTATCCGATTCATTTCTTGCAAAATTAAACGAAAAGGAATCGTCGTAGGAAGCCAAGATAAGTACCGCGGGGAAGGAAACTCGGATAACGTTTTCATTCCTGCCCCCGATTGCAGATTTCCCGTACGAATTACGCAAACTTCGAAGACATTCCCAAATTTCGCAGAATTCGTCACTTTACGAGAGACGCCTTAGCTGAATTCCAGCCGAGCTGTAAAGTTGTGGTGGCGGACTTAAATAGCTGGAGCACCATCCAGAGAGAAGGAAGAGCCGCACCCAGAGCCGCTGTGTGTCCCAATTCCAGTCGCCAATCGATAAACGAGCGGATAGAGGTCACCAGGAGAACGACGTCTTATTCATTTAAAGTTAATCACGCTCCGCCTCGTTCTTGAGGTGTTACACCTTTTACTGACCCAAATATCCCCGATCACAAGTCTTATTTCCGTGATGAACCTGATTTTCGGTGTTTCGACGGGGGTGGTCCATTTTAGGATGGAAAGCGATTTATCAAAAGCACTCACTCAAAGGGGAGAAGTTTCTTAATTGATGATTGGGATGATTAGGGAGAAAATTCTTTTTTACTCTTACAAGTTTGCGTGTAGATATTTTTCGAATCCTTTGTATATACATAGGGGAATATTCGGGAATTGGAAACGGGAATTCGGATGATTTTCGTGAATTTGTCATATCATCTGATTTCTGATAGTTTCGTATATTGTGAATGAAACAGACGGAACATTAAATGTGAATAAGGCGCACAAGAATCCGTTGTGCTGGGACACGTGTCCAGGATACAGCGTCGCCCCGGAAAGGTCAACGCAAAATCGAATCTAAAGTTTCCGAATAGAGGTCGGCTGGAATGTCGTAACTATATTGCATCTCTACCCCGGAGCAAGAGGTAAACTGTAGTCAAAGGGACAAGACGGACTAATTAAACAGTACCGTGCTGACTGTTTCGTACTGAATTTTGTTATGTGCTGAAATTTGTACAGTTACCCATTCCCATTATATTCAGATGATGTCATAGATGATGCTGGTCTATTCTTGGAATTAAACAAAATATATTGCTATGTTTTATATATGTTTTCGTGAATTCGTATCGAAAATAATATTCTGTGATTAGAATTAAAATTTTAATTGTGCATGTTTGCTTAATCGCAGCAGCTGTCCCGAGATCTCACGACGATTATTTATGATTTAATTTTGCAAAACAAGACTGCAAACAGTAGTTATGGTTTTTCTGTGTGTACATTTCTGGTGGAAGATATTATAAGTCGAACTCAGCTCATATTCAGTTTAACCGATGAAGCCATTCATAGAATTCCCTTTTCTTCGTAATTCGCCTGATTTATTCTCTCTTTTACGATGAGTGCATTAAATTAATTTCTATGAAGTATCACAGTGCGTTTAAAGAGAAAAAAGACTTATTTGGAAATTTACTGGGTTATTCCATATTCGTATTATTCCTGAAGGTATTAAATTATCATTATATCTGTGAATTTCCGAAAACCATATCTCCTTTACCTCTTTTGTTTATTATACGAGCGCATCCCTTCAACGTTACAAATTAAAATAAGTAATTAATATAACCCTGGTATCTCTCATACAATAATATTTACAACTCCCATATTCAACTTCATATTCCCATTCATATAAACATAAAATTCCTACTAATGAGACACATCTTTTGAAATTATTATTATCCTAGTAAACATATCCAAAGCCTGAATAATTCCGCTTTAAATTTATTCACCAAAACACTAATTAAAGCTAAATTCAGTCTAAAATAGTAAATAGTTTAGAATACTAAAATATGAACTGTTCGTTTACAATTGTACACGATGAAATAGTTTTAAAAGAAATTACTTATGGTGCTAAATACCTCAATTGTATATTACTTAAACCATAGAGTAAGTATATACTTAATCTTTGCTAAATCCCAATCGTGTCTCAGTGAAAAGAATTTTGTTAACAACCTGTGTGAATTTCAAATATTTGTATTTGATTAATTATCATTTTGGGAAGTAATTTCTTTATTGAAGTATTATCGAGTGTACTGATGAAACACACCGTAAATACAGCGGTAATCTTTTATGACTATAGAAAAAAACAAACTTAACCGAAGTATAGTATCTGCTCACTATATCCAGGCTGTATAGATTGTGGCTAAAAGGCTAAAATCGTTCATACATATTTAGGTGTAATTTAAGAAGAGATTTTTCTCCCACATTACTACATGGCGGTTAAACACGCATTTTTAGGATAACTAGACGATCATGTCAAATTGAGTACCATAAAGAAAATCATATCATCTGTAATGATATAATGAACGTGGAATGAAGGAAATCCTATGTAGCTGTATTAAAGGAATGCGTTTGGGTTTTTGGACATCATATTTTATGGCTATGAACTTCATATATCAGAAAAGAAATTTCTCAATAGTGAGAAATGAAACCGAAAAATATATTCAAGGCTAAAAAAGACTGAGAAAATCGCTGACGAAAGTCTCAGATAACAGACAAAAAGAAACCAACTGAGATGCTATGAAAATCCTCATAATTTTAATCAAAACAGGAATTCGTGGATAGCAAAGGAAAGACGGATGATACAAGTGGGTAAAGAGACATGGATGGTAATAATTGAATAAAGAAAATAAGGAAACAAATGACAAAGAGGAGCCGAAGAAGGTAATCAAGGCCAATGGCGTGGAAAGATGTTGCAAATAAAAAAAAGTTTGCAAGGACAGGGAAGAACAGAAGAGCACCTTTCATAAACGTGTTTGCTAGCTCGCTAAACCAGGAAAGAAAAGAAATATGCGTATTTATGGGCGTATAATTCGCACTTTTTTCCTAAAATTTATGGCTGAAAAAAAACTGAGTGTTACACGGGTATAAAGTCCATGGCGCGACATTCCGTTGAAGGATAAGACCTAGTCAGGCAGCGTTCTCCGTGATTGACACGTGGTCTGCCCATCGACTCTCAAATCGCCGTATTTGGCTTTTGCTAGATGTATTCTATGCGATATATTTATACTTAATTGAATACGTATGAGTTTATTCATTTTAATTATCTTTACATAATTTGATTCAGTATTTTAAATTCAATCGTTTTTAAAGCTGTAGTATTGTATAAATGCTGTAAGTATTATTTAATCGGCGTGTTGATCTATCTAAAAATGTTCAGAGTTCCAATCTTTTTGTACAATGTAAATGTCATATTTATCTTTACCGAAGTTATATTAGTCGAATCTAGGTGCATTTTATACGTCGACGAATACGATATAGACACAAGTAATACATTATAAATCTAAAGTTAGTTCTAGTTTTTCTTGTCAGTGATGATCTATTTTATTAGAATGAAATGCAATTTTCATCATTTTCTCGACCTAAGTTATCTCCTTCATATTATTGTGAATTTTATACGTCGATGAATATGATATATACACTCACAAATAATAAATTATATATCTAAATTTAGTTCCAGTTTTTCTAGTTTGTATTGATTTATCGTATGGGAATGAAATGCAATGTATCTTTCTTATAAAAGGAAGAACACCTTTATTTCATTTCATCTCAATCTGAGGATTAAAATTACCATTCGTAGCTCGCATCAGGAGATTTCAGCAATTTACACTAGACTAGGAAAACTGAAACGGATTGTCTATACGAATATAGATAAGTTCAATTGTCGCTTATAGGACACTAAACATATATAAGATTCCGGCTTCATACACAACAATTACATGGTAATGGTGACGTATAAGTGCATGCCATATGGCATTTTATGCCCCAAAATAATAAATGCTATTCGGTAAAGAAATCCCTGGGAAAATTAATTCTCCAGATTTGCAACGTTATCAAAACAAAATTTCCAATCCTCTACGTTCTGTTTTAGACCCGGAAAAGAGCGCTTCCCATGACGATAAGCAATCAACTGCCAAACTGAAATCGACCGCTCTGCGAAAGTACTACCGACGAAACAAGTGTTTTCCAAACCGCGGATTTGTGATTCAAAGTTGTAAAAAATACAGTTGACTTCGACAGAGAGAGAGTCCTCTTTTTACTCTCTCTGCCGATGACGTGATTGGAAAAACGTTTGCTTTTCTGCTATCTATGCCTTGTTTTGAAGAGATGATAATTAGTTTCGATTTTCACTTTTCGTCGGATTGAGAGCGCTTTGAAGACAAGCAGGTGATGGGAGGAAAGCTCCGTGAAAGGTAACCTTTGCGTTTAAGAGAAACTCGGCGATGGATTCAAAGAATCTGAAATAATAAATAGACGTGTAAGAAAATCACCAAAGGGCTCCGTTGAAAATCAAATTATTTTAAGGGGGACTAATTTACATTTACGACCTCGGAATCATTTTCGTTCGACAAAAACTTTTCTTAAAGATTTTAAGGTTGCATACGTAAATTACGTTTCCTTAGAGATATGACGTAGTTTTTTATGGAATACCACCACATTAATGCTGTTATAATTAAGAGTATTTTTTTGTGAAGACGTGGAAAAATAGGACAGGTGTAGAGTTGGCCGAGAAGTAGAAATTAGGATGACGTTCCACTTATATCCGGAACGTTTCGTAAGCTCTGAGGGCTATGGGGAATCTTGAAAAATGTTTATTTTGTTTATATATATGATTTAGTTAACTAAACCACCTAAAAAGGCTAAGACTTTGCGGGGAATATAAAGTAATTCCGATCATGTCATACTAATAGGAAGTTCATCTGAACATGTTAGCTGGGAGAAAATTGAAGAATAAATTTGACATTGAATGCTGTGATATGAAGAGAAAAGACGAATTCGAAGGACAACCTCGTTTGAGGGCTAAACCTTTATCTCAAGCCGAATAAAAAAAATTATATTTACAAAATTGATGGCTTTATTGCGTAATTCTCCATGGCAGCATTCGCAGAATTATTTTAGATATTTTAACTTCCTTTGTTTTATCCGTACAATATATTTTGTCCATTAACAATAATTGCTACATTTTGTAAATATCAACTGTAATTGCATTTCGCACTAGACATAAAGTTAATTTGTAAGAAGTTTTTTGTGTAAATAAGTTCCAACCTCAAATAGAATGCTCAAACTGTGATGACAGGAGTGTGTATAGCAATACTGGGGTAATTCAGTCACCTGAAAAGCCAACTACCCATAATTTAAATACCTTGACTTTTGGGATAAATACTATACTCGAGTCCTACTATCACAATACATCACACTCTTAAAAAAACTGAAAAACTGAACTTGAAAAACTTTCAATATATTCCTAAGTTTTACTGACGTATATAGAAAATGTCATACTCGGAACGACAAGGAAAATTATTTTCAACTGAAACACCTTTCCTGTAAGACCTCATTGAAGCAAAGGTCGCTTTTCAGATTCATCTTTTCCCTTTTTTTTTTAATAAGGTCCTTTGATTACGATTTGCGTCGATCTCCATGTTTGCATACTTCCTTTATAATGGAACATCTCTTTATTCCTATATTCCTGCTCGTATATCAGCTAAATCTTTTTCCCAGATTAAACGATAGATATGTACGTATTTATAGCTTTTGCGTATTTATAATCGTGTGCGTTACAATCTCTTCCTCTTTTTATCTGTCCTTTCGCAAAATTTTTATATTTCCCTTCGCCTTACGGCTGTTTTCCTGCTGCGGAGATTAATATTCTCTTTCCTTTACAAATCTTGTACATCTTTTCCTTATTCCCTGTTTCCCTCTCAAAGAGAAAGCTTTACATGCAAACTTTATATTTTGTATGCATTCCTGATAGTGTAATGGTATAATAGCTAGACTTTCTATTTCCAATTTTCCCAAATGTCGGCTTGTATTGTACTGTATTTTATTGGCGGATAGACATTTTGCATGAAGCAGATTATGGGAGAATATCTTTAAGGAACCTTAGTTAAAAATATAAATATATTTCTGTGGTCAAAATTTTTTTTCTCTCCGCGAAAATTATCTTTTATTTTTTTCTGCATATATGTATTACATTTTATACTATTTTTAAAAAATCTTTATTCCACTCTCATTTTGTATCACATTCTGACTAGGATTAATGGAAGATTAAAATATTTAGTCCCAATTTCGTCCAATAATCAAGACGTTTCCTATCATACTGTAATTTTCCCAGTCAATTTCTCTCTCGTTGAATTACAATATGCAATAAATTATCCGTTGCTCGTAATTAAAACTATAAAACTATAAAACCTTTGATATTACCGTTTACGCGGTCGGTCTATATTATTTTTTGTGATACAACTCTTGCGAAAACACTCAATTACTTCTAATTCCATCTTTTCTCCTGCAGTAACAGTCCATTTTTCACATACACAGAATATAATACTCTGTATATAGATGTCCTAAAACGTTGCCTAAAATCCAAGCTTGCACCCACTTCTAACCATCACTAGTTGATTTTCTCTGTGAAATTCTCTCTTCTCCTCGGCTATTCTACTCGCAGAACTGTATTCTTTTAGCTGTTCCAGTTGCTGGTGATCTTGCTTCATAAAGAGCAGAATTAGGCTCCCAGATAGCCAATTGGGTACTGCGTTCTTCTTAGCGAAAGCTGTCCAGGGTCAGTTTCCCAGTAGGAGCTCACATGTGCGAATTGTGCTCAGCGGCGGAAACAATTTAACGCTTCTGCTACTACTAACAGAAGAATTCTTTGACTTTTTTAGGTGTGTACCGTACCCAAGCCGCTTTCAAATATCTCTGTCGTTGTATAAAAGCCATCATTTGGCTACATCATAAGTTTTTGAGGTAAAATATCTTCTTTCTCTTCTTAAGAAGAACAGAGATCTTTTCTAATCATTCTTTTCGGTGAGTATCGCTTTATCATCTGCAAATCGTAGTATACCGATAGCTATATGAAAGGATAGAAAAAAGCATAAATAGTTCTGTATAAGTTTTCTACCTTTCGGTAAGTTCATGTGCCCCCACATTCCCTATTTAATTCCCTCTCCTTCAATTCCTGGTAACTCATCCCACCCCTGAATTCACCCAACAACTTTTGTCTTTGTCTTCCCCTTGGTATCTTCCCTTGTGTTTTCCCCTCGATCGCTTTCTTCAGCAATTCCTCTCCTCTCAATATTTGACTCACCCATTTCCTTTGTCTTAAATATTTGTATGGAAGAAAAGTAATAAGATAATTTTAACGCGTGAGATTTGTAACTGTTACTCGTTTAGGTGCCGACTGCCTAATTTTAAGTTTATTATTAGTTTATTTTATACGACAAAAAATCTCTGTCGACGACTTCGTGTTGCGTTTATGAAGTAAAAAGAGTTAAGTCGAAGCTACTGTTTTTGCCGCTACGCAATGCACGTATCTGCTGACCTATTCAAGATACTTCACTTGACCCCGATTTCTCCCAGCTTTCTTTGTATACAACTAAGTGAACCTTTCAAAAGATTATCACTCCAAAAAATGACACGGAGAAGTAAAAATGATGGAGAGTGTAGTAATTTCGTATTACTTACGCCTATATAACTGACTTAGTGAGTCTTTCCCGTTTCTTTCTCGTTTCGGGTGAATTTGTGAGAAAGTGTGCCCTGAGTGTCGTGGAAACTCAAATTAGAAAACGCAGATTGGGAATGCTTTCTCCGGTGGACGAAATCTTGCCCGGAATCACGAGTGTTTGTGCGGTCGATTTAAATACGATGCCAAGATAAGCATTAAAAGATAAGGTTTCAAAATAAAACCAAAGCTGTCAACTATGTGAAAGTTCCGATGAACCAGGAAATATTTCGGACCACTTAGGAAATATTTGGTCTTATTAAGAATGAAAATAAATGTTACGAATGCCAAGGACAAACAGACACGATAAAAGTCCGTCGGAACCGAGACTCGATCCTGGTTCTCTCAATAGACGGAATAAGTCTTTTGATTGGGATGAAAGAATGTTCTAAAGAGCAACCGACTTGCGATTGGGAGACCCAGGTTCGTTTCCCGGACCCGTCAGATTTTCTCATGTCGATTTCTCGTTAGGATTTTTCCTAATTACACACATGCGCTAAATAATTTAAGAAACTGATTACTAAAGGTAAGGAAGTATCTTACTGCGAGCTTGGACTGAAAATAAGATTAGCATATATGAGAACCTTTAGATGTAACCAATGTGAGATGACCTGAATTCTTGGAATAAATTAATAAAAGAAAGTTGTGCTTCGTATTTTCCCCAATTGTTTAAAATAAATTACCGGTTTCTGCTATTTCCTGTTCTGTACCTGAGGATGGATAAAGGCCGAAACTGGCAGTTTTTCAAAACAATAGTGTAAAATACGAGGTAAAACTGTCTTTTATTTAAGGATATATATATTTCGCTCGTAATAAAATGACTAAAAAAACCCTTGGAGAAATGGACTTGATAAAATTGCCCTTGGGAACAAAGTCCCCAAAACGGCTTGAGAAATCGTTTTTATCGGATAGCTTAGTTGGTCAAAGCAGCCTCCCGGATAGAGGAAGATCCCGGGTTCGATTTACCTATACCCATTCCTTAAAGTGACTAAGATGTAGCTTATGTAGAGGTAATGGAAAAAATGCCTCTCTCACGCTATTCTTTTACGGAATAAGCCCCTTATTTGCCTAATTTCTTCTGTAACCGAAGTCTTTCATACTTCCCATTCCTGCGTACAGTGGTCGCGCTATAAGGATGTGCCCAAATGCGCCGAAGTTATGGGAAGAGGAAAGAGGAAGGGTACGCCTACGATCGATAACCGGCGAATTTACGAGAGCTTATAACAGCATGCCAACTGTTAATGCCCATCCATTCTACTCATACACCTGTTTCTGCATTCTATGGAAGGATGGACTCGTCGTAGACAAAAACGAGGAAAGGTCATGCGGATCCTTAGAGCACACTGCGCACCTTCCGCTTTAGGTATCCGTTTATCATTTCATTACTTGTTATCTCTGCAGAAACTCAATCATCGCATTCGACCACGTTTTCTCTGTCATCCTTTATAATCATTCACCTTCTTAAATTTAGGATAACATCGCCTCAATTTGAAAACGGTACATCAAAGAATCAATCACCACATTTAACCAAAATTTTCTCTATCAGCCTCATCCCTTATATCATTCATGTATTTAGGATAACTATATCGAGTTGAAAACGATACATTTCGATCGGCAAGACGGGACAGATTGTTTCACTCGATTTTTCTTGAGTGGTGTATTTTTACGTCAAAACAGATAACAACTTAAACAAGTTTTGGGAATTTTGTTGGTGTAAATTTTATTTTAATCAGAGATAGGGTGCCCCTAATTGCTGCGCGAAATTTAGCTGTAATTATAGGGGATAGATGCATTTCAAAGATGAAATAGTGTTTTTTTTAAGTTATTATTTCGAGTAGAATCTCCGCGTATAATGAATTCTAGTTTTTCTAGTCAGTGATGATGGATTATATGGGACAGGATTTCTTTGTTGATATAGAAGAGGCCAAAAACCCGGAGTCATGGTAAGCCTACTCATACAGAATTTCAGTCCTTCTGAACGTCCTTTCTGAAAGTCCAAAACAACGTAAACATCCATTTTATACCGGCCACGAAGTCACCCATGTTAAAAAATAGATTTTTATCTCAAATAAACAGGGCGAAAGAGGACATTCTTGCGTCGCAAAAGCAGAAAGAAATAGATTTTGTTTACGTGTGAAGGCCCTGGTTGTGGGAGGCTTGGAGAAGTCGTAGTGCTAATATTTCGGCTGCCTTTTCGGTCGAAAAAGATATCAACTTTATTGTATCTGAGAACGCATATTAAGCGTCTCACTGCAGCGATGCGTCGTGGTACGAATGCGTCGAATTCGAAGATTGTTTGGAGGATCCTCAGACTGCGGATCGCATTAATTTGGCCACAAACAGTGATCTCGACCGTAGGCGTGGATTATTTCGAGGTCTCGCTCTCCTTCTATATTTAGCACCAGCGACGCTCTCTTCTTCCCTCTCTTGCGAACCATTTCCCCTTTACTTTCACTATCGTCTTCTGGAAGTATGCTTTCCTTTTTAAAACTGCTCTCCTTTCTCATTCACCTCGTCTACCCCGTGCGAACGACGCGGAGGAATTTTAGCGAAGGAAATCGCGCAGAATGTCCCAATCTGCGAAGCACGTTGGGACTGGGTAGGGAAATATGAACAAGAATACACACACACGCGAGTATATTGGCTAATTTATAGTTTGATATATTTATGGATGAATCACCATATGAGAAGACGGAGTGAAGGTTTTGATAGGAAACGAAATTCAAAAATGTATAACAATCTGAGACGGGGGTTGAGACTGGAAACGTGAATAAGAACATGCACGAGTGTATATTTGCTAATTTATAGTTTGATATATTTATGGATGAATCACCCTATGTGAAGGCGGAATTAAGTTTTGTTAGAAAACGAAATTCAAAAACGTACAATTTGCTTTGAGCTGTCAGAATTGTTATGAGGACGAAACCGAGCCAAAACCGAGATTGATATGGAAAATATAATCACAGTAAAACCCGATTAAGAGGCTTTTCCTGGGACCGAGTATAAAGCAGGATAGCCTTATAACCGGATTGTGTGATGCTGATTGAATGATATCATATTTTTGAAGAATGGTCTGCTTTTTCCACAAAGAGAGCGTTTTAGTTACTTAATTTTAGTCATTTTCACTCTGCAATGAAGTCAATTATATTAGAGAAACATATTGGGAATAACTAATTTTTTTAACAGCAGTGGTAAGAGGGCATCAGGATCTCTGTGAGACTGTACTCAGCAGCCCAAGAAACACTCCATCAACAACAACCACGTTTTTGGTTTTTTCAATATTTTTACATCTTAAGATTATGACGAAAAGAAAATACCAAAAAGCGACTTTTTAATCTACTTTCTGCCCTGGAAGGAAGTAATAGGGAAGATTACCTCAGAGTTCGTATTGGCTCCGTAGGAGGAAAAAATTACTCTTCTTCGCGATGCTTTCATTTTATTCCCATAAAATTAGTCATTCCAGAAAAAGACTCGCAAGGAACCTTTTAGAGACAATTAGAGGACGGCCATACAGATAATGTAATAATTTTTGGTTTGTCGAATGAGGCAAAGAAAACAGAATATTGGTGAAAATTATTAAAAAGCGGCAGAGTAATTGAGTTGGAAACGTTTTAAGGCACAAAGGCAGATGGAAGGTTGCAGTAGAGGGAAAGATAAAGAGAGGAAGAAGGAGAACGAAGCTTTTGGATTAGGTAAAAGGAAGAGAGGGATATGCCGAATTAAAAGCTAAAGCCTTGGGAAGAGAATTATTTTAAATAAAATTACGCCTAGGACCTGCCACTCGGCAGAAAACCTTATGATGTATGAGGCGAACGATTGGCTCAACCAAATCCAATTAAAAACTCCACTTAGTTGTCATATTTTAAAGGAAAATTATTCAATTATCTTCTAGTTACTTCTAACAAATCGTAAATTGTACTCTTCCATCCTTTTCATTTATTACACTTATGTATTGTTCATGTGAGCGGATATTTTTTGTTTTGTATTTTCTCTTTTGCTCTTACGGGACTTTTATAGTGAGGCTAGAACACAATAAATTTATTATTATTATTGTTATTATTGGCTATCTCGGTTGCAGTGCATCTAAGAACGGGGAAATCCGCGTTAGAGTTCGGTAGCCTCTGTTATAAAGTAACGTTACCTTGCAACTGCTGGTTTTAATTGTTATCTGTGATTCCACGTAGTTATAACTGTATATCTTCTAAGTTAGGAAAGAAAGTTAAAAAGTATCACTAGGGTTCTGTATATTTGCGAAGCATTGGAAGCTTTACATACTTGACGTCAACGTTGCCACAGGGCTATTATTCCTCTTGGAATCATCTTGTCTTAATGCAATCTCCTCCCTTTCTTTCCGTTCACGATACAGTACATTTATCTGCATACTTGGTAGAAATGCCGTTACAGAGCGCTCGTTTGTCGCTGCTGCGTGCGGTGGGAATGACCGGAAATTGCCGAGAGAAGTGAGCGAGAGATCACAGCGGAGAATATCGGTTAGAAGGGTAAAACGTCGTAATAATAGGACTCTATCGGTGTTATTATCATCTTCGGATTCGCTGATCGATTTATTTTCGGATCCTATCCGCATATTGGGTGGTTTCAGTCAGGAGTAGATATAGAAACATTTAAATGGGGTGCGATTTGAGTCGATTCTATTAAGAACTCAACTCCAATTAACTTTTAAATGTCATTTTGTCGTCATGAATGCAAAATATGTGCAGTGATCGTGGAAAAAATTCACATTCCGATTTTAATTTTAAGTCCTTGTAAGACCCTAGGCATTTTGCTAGTATTCGCTGAAAAACATCAAAGTGGAGGGGGAATCACCCCTTCGCCCCCTCCTGAATTCGCCTATGGTTTCAAATGAAGTTTTTCACATATTTTGTCGTCGCTCACCTTATTATTTAGCCTGATTTTCAGAAGAAAACAGTCGATAAGGTTTCGGAAGAAAAAGATAGGAAAACTCTGACTTTTTTGGTTGATGTTATCATGTCTCCCATGTATTTCTTACGGGACTTATTGATATCGGATCAATAAATATATACACATCGGTGAATATTATATAAGATAATTGTCAAATGAGCATAATAGTGTATTTGAATGTATATAATATAAGTATATATTTTATTTATATATACATATACTATACGGAATTATGAATTTTATAGTACGAAGTAAAGGTTAATATTGGAAATATATTCAGGTATTATAAATATAAATGCATTTTTGCCTATTTCAAATAAACAAAAGCGTAACCAAGTGAAGAATTACTTTATGAAAACAAGAAAGATATGGAAACTTCTTAGCTTCTTTTACGAAGCATCTTAGCAAACCCGAAATTTAATTTTCTGGAAAAAAAAATTCCTAAACAGAATTCGAACCGCTGAGGATAAACATTTGGATAAATCTTTGGAAGTTTTGGAAATTTGGACCTGACACTCTAACCACTCGGCCAGTTTGATGATGATGAATGGGAGGATTTTTATATAAATCAAATTTATTTCCGTCATTTTTGACGGGGAATTCACTAGTAATATAATTTAATATAAACACGTTATAAAAATTATAAAAAACAAATCGAAATTAAAAATATTCTACAAAAAGACGGTAACACGTAGTTTAAAACTATATAATTAGATATCTTAATTTATATATATTTATACAAGTAGAAGTACTAATTCATGCAAATTCAAGGGATCCCCGTGAATGTAGGTTCAGAATAATCCATGTCTTCATATATCCATATATCGGAAAGAACAAACATTCTGATGTCAAATATACCAGTAGTTTTGAAGAAATTAACTTAAACCAAAGTATTTTACCAGTATTGCAGTGAATGTAAGTTAGATATTCATGTCCGAAATAATCTGGTACTCCAGGCAACGCTGACTATGATATGTATGCTTGGATTCACTGGAAGTTAAAGGAAATTCAGCACGTTGATGCAGATGATTATAGGTCAGGTATGAGTTATTATAGCACTGACAAGACGTGGGCAGACCATGTGACAAGAAAGAAGAGAAAACAACCTTTGGACATCAGTTGGTATCCACTGGGTCTCAATGGAAGTGAAGAGACCAAGAAAAAGACTGAAAGACAGATGGAACAAAGACATAATTAATTTCTCAGGGAAAATGCAGCAGCGAGAATATCAGAATAGAGAAAATTGAAAACGCTTGGTGGAGTTCTCCAGCAAACGCGGATTGAAAATGGCTGATCATGATGACATACATAAATTACGAGAAATTAAGAGTAAAATTCTATTAATTGCAATAACCCACGACACAGTCGGTTTTTGTGAACAAAATATTCTCCAGAGACTTCGAAACATCCATAAGTGATACACAGCAAGTTCATGCGTGAATTGTAGATAAGAAGATAAACTGTGATAAACCCCACACCAATCGTATAAGACCTTGGCCCTTTTATTCGTTCTTGTCTCAAGGAGAAAGTTTCAGGTTTTGGTGAAGTTTTTAGTTTCTCTCGCTTTTGGCAGCATTCTCGCAATGCGGTGTCACGAATATTTTCCCCAGCCATGGCTTGTCGAAGAGCTAAAGAACTTCTTTCGGTCGATATCACTTTAAAGAAGACAGGAAATGGCCTTTGACAAATACTTTATAACCTCTTGCATTCTTCTAAATAAAACGATTAATCGAATTTCTTATCTCCATGCACTGGGGTCAAATTGAGAGACTGAGCAATTTAAGTCAAAAAATATACATTCGAAATATAATTCGTCTTCGTTAAAGATCCGTATGTATTTACCATAGTGAAAGCAATTATTTTACTTTTGAAACGTTATTGACATGTTCATTTTTTAAATATTCTGCTCATATCGTATTTTTCCTCTGCCGTTTCCCTTTATTTATAATCATAGTTCATATTTAGATTATTTTTACTACTCAGAATTGGATACTGTTTAATATTACGTTATATACTAGTATTGTATTCATATAGTGTAATGATTTAATTTATGTTATTATAATTAGTTTAACGTCATGAAGATGTCACGTAAATCTTATGGTACCATGTCTCCCTTACGGCAGAATGGCGCGCGCTCTTCGTACTATTCTATCAGAAATCAATTTTATACTATGCTGAATGACTTCAAAATGAGTTATCGCCTACTTTCTCTTTCTATGCAAAAGTCACAACAGCTTGTATCATTCCCCCGTAAGTGATACATAGGGTTAGTAATACAACGAAGTTATTAATGTACGAGTAAACTTTGTCGTTTGTCTCTGAATTGTCCATATCTCTAAAGTTTGTGTCGTCTGAGAATAAAAATTGACTCATACAGCAGAATTTCCTATCTTAATGATACCGATATTTTTTTAATTCTGGAATTCATCTCTTATGAAGTATATAAGCTAAGATTAGAACGATATCAAACATCTACATTGTAAATGGATATCAAAATTGAATTAGCGTAGATGTGATTTTCCATTTCCCCTCCCCATTTTCCTTATTCCATTCATAAAGTCACCTTTTTAAACCAATTAACCTTTTACTTGCTTCCTCGACGTTACGTGTGGTTTCTAAAGATCAGTTGCTCTCGCTAAACCGATCTTATTTACAGAGGTTTTGCAAGGACTTATATTTACACAAATCCTTAAACTAAAACATGATTTTTCATATTCTCCGTGCAAATGTTCAAATCTATTCATAAACCCATCTAAATCTTAAACATAGTGGCTTCACACGACGCTCAAATAAGGCTAGGCCTTTACGTATGTACTACGAATAACTTTTTAATAACGTGCTAATTCTCAGCACATGTTTTCGGTGTTGTATCATACGCTTTATGAAGATACTTCTAGAGACCGAAATATTTTCTCAGAGGCAGTTGAACAAATATTTAGAACTGGCCAAGAGTTGGTATTCTTTTAGATTCGAGCTAAAGCGGTGCCCACTAAAAATCATCCATTATGCCATTACTTTCTTCATCTAGGTATTTATATTCTTTGTATCGAGTCCTTTATGAAGATGCTTTTGAAAACCGAGATTTTTCCTCCGATGCAGAAATAAAAATAAATAAATTGTCTAAGAAACGGTTTCATTTCAGAATCAAACTATCGCTGTGCATACTAAAATGTCCTCCATCAAGTGTAAGACGACTTAATGAATAGTATATTTCGTTTCCCTTCCCCTTGGACCTAAGAGAAACTCATAAATAGTACTCATAGACACCGAAATATTTTCTCAAAGGCAGTAGAACAAGCATTAAGAATTGGCCAAGAATTGGTAAGAAACTATTACGAACCTAACTATTGCCGCGCCTACTAAAATATCATCCATTATGCCTATTCTGCCTTTACTTTCTAAGTGCATGATAACACGCTACTATATTCTTTGTATCGAGCCTTTTATGAAGATGCTTTTGGGAACTTTTTCTCCCAATACAGAATCAAAAATAACTAAACTGGCTAAAAATCGGTATCATTTAAGAATCAAAACCATCGCTGTACGTGCTAAAATGTCTTCTATCAAGTAAGATGAATAGTATATTTCGTTTCCCTTCCCCTTGGACCTAAGAGACACTCATAAATAGTACTTGAAGACATTTTACGAACCGTTTTCGCGAGGGTTGTGCAGTTATGAGGCGAGTCTACGATAGAAAACCCCCTACATTTACAGATAATCAATATCGGCGACGCTGTGTGAATGCGCTCACCTTTAAGACATTATTTACCGCAGAACTAGGTTTTTAGGTCATTCCTCGCAAGATTTCTTTATATGGGTCAAACTTTCTAAGCGAAGAGGTGCTACAAGATGCGAACTAGTATTTCTCTTCCGCATCGACTTTCGTACCGCATGAATCGTATTTGGAAGTTAAACATATCGTGGACAAAGACTCGAGATCCGAGTGTATGCGAAAATGGGGGAACTGGGGAAAACTGAGTTAGGGTTCAAGAACTGCACGAATATCTTGGATACACTGCGAAGCCCCTTACGAAACCTTATTTACATTTACATGCGAATGCCTTTTACATGGAGAACACCACGTTGAAACCGGTATTTTTTGTAAATCTTAAGAGTTATTTGTGCTGGTAACTAAAACTGTAGAAAATCTTTGGTTTTCGTTATTCCATTCCAGGAGAGTGTGTTCTTGCTGTATGGTATACATCTTTGTTCTGGCGCTACGATATCAGTTAAAAGAGTTAAATTTAAGGGCATCTACATGTGTGTTTGCTCGTAAATTGTATGTGATGATTGATCAATCATTATTCTTACTGTTGTTCATCGTCTGTGTGTTTTATTTCCGTACTTCTTCCGAGTGATTGGTCGGTTCTCCAATTGTGTTATTATGATAATGCCACGTTTTCAGTTTCTAACTGTGGAACCATAGAGTATGATATGCTGGAATTATTCAATTACTTATATGTAAACTTATTTAAGGAAAGTACTACCTAAAAATAAAATATTTTTTCCATCCCCATAAAAGATAATCCTAACTTTCGACATATTTACATCATTAATCTAAATGACTTCAGGAGTCGTGGATGAATATAGTATAGTGGATGCTAGTGCTTTATTCTTTACTGCATATTTTCTATCAGAATGTAAGCCTTTTAGAACATTTTCTGTTCCTGCCATTATGTCTTGGTGAAAGATACTTACGATCAATTAGTTATTTATTCCTAAAAGTCCCCAAAAACATCCAATCGTATGACAATTACCGTGAGATACCCAACAGTGAAGGGACACAGATATAAATTCCCTAACCGGAAAATTACCGGTTCTGATACTAGAAACCGACCAGCCCTTCAATCTTGGCGTTATAGGTCTAATCATTCCGCTACGGAGACTGATAAATGTATGCAGAAAGAGACTCATTGATCTCACTGTCAGTCTAGCCCTAATAAAGATGCTTGTATATACTCTAGTTCTTGGTACCAACCCTTAATGAAAGGAATACTTTTCTTTCTTCCTTTCTTTTTAGATTGAAGGAAATGCATGTTTCATTTACTTTTGCATCTTCTAATGTGTATTATTCCTAGGAAAGGAAGACACACTTTTATCTGTATTCCTAGAGATGGGACCATTTCACAGAGTTGAAGGTAAATAATTAGATGTGTTCCATTCCTTGTTTCTTACTTCCATAGAGATGTTTATTAGGATCATTCATTACTTTGGATGTGCACAAAGCTTCTGTACACCCCTCATATGGTTTCTGCTTTCTTCATGAGTTTTATCTGAATGAAATTCATTTTTTCTTTTTGTGCGGGATACTGAAAAGCATCTTTCATTTACTCTTGCCACATAGTTGTGAAAATATGGATGCTGCTGAGGTATAAGATGCTGAACACTGGCATTCATTGTGGCCACTCCTTGATTGCTGTGAAAAGTGTTATTCCTTCTTTGTGCTGCACTTTTCCTCTCAACATTTTACTGTTGCTTTTCCCTCTCCACAGCTTTTTGTAACTAACGATGGAAGGGTTAAAGAATCAGTTAGCCTTCGGGCGGATGACTTTCCAGTTAAAATATTATCGTGCTCTCAGGAAATGCCAACCAGTTCCTCCAACTTCATTTTACGTTTCCAACGGGATTTTTACGTTCCCTCACCAACCACCGTAGAATTAGGGGCAAATAACATCATCGGAGCATATTTTTCGTCTCGGACTCATTTCCTTCTTCAAATCCAGTGACTTGCGCTTTTATTGCACACGGAGGTGTGCTTGGCTGAGTGACATGCTTTAGAAAAGAGGTCAAGGTGCTGACGACAGCTTTTCAGTTCAGCGTTTTCCAAAACGTTTTATGTGAAAGGATTTCAAACTCTCTTTCTCTTGCTCCGAAAATTGAGAACGATTTAGAAACGAAAAAACGAACGATACATTTGGGTTTCTAACAGCATCAACTTCTAAGAAGTGTTGCGGAGCTGATAATGTTTTAAATTAAAAATCCCGATTATTCAACTCAATAATGACGCTTAAAAGGGACTGGGGCAATTCGCCGCAATTATCTATTCAGGAATTGAAATAACTCTTGTTGAATATTCGCGAATTTTTCTGGCAGTTTAAAGGAAGATTATTATACAGTGCGGAGTTGTTTTCAAAATGGCAGGGACTATTCTCCGTAACTGGTAACAAAGTTACAGGGAAATAAGTCAAGATTAATTTTAGATGCCCAATAATAATAACAGGAACAAATACCTCAAAATATAATCTCTAAGATATTGTTAATGAACACATGTAAAAGTCACTGTTTTGGCGATCAAATTTCAGCAAAGAGTACCAGAGGAGAATAGATCATCATCACAATGACTTTCGTCGCAGTTAAAGGTTATTGTTATTGCTGTATAGTATATAGTAAATTTCAGCTCTTTTTACAGCTCAAAGCTCATAGTTAACTGTGTTGAGTTGGGCTAGGTGCTTAGTTGGAGGGGAATGATCGATTTCCTTAAAGTTTGGAAAATTTGTGTAATAAATAAATAAACATGGTCCATTTTTAATAGATATATTTTGTAATATACGATAATAGTCTCTGCGACATGTACCAGACCCCTCTGGAATTTTTATCAGTTTTCCCTCTTAGCCTTATTCCTATCTCTTATGAAGTCGGCGGATCATTTTTGATGATTGGTGGTGATGATGATGATGACTGGATTTGGCGCTAAAATTTATGGCCCTATGCTCTTCCTGCCTCTAACACTCATCAGGAAGATAGGATAACACTTATAAAACCATTCCTTAACTAAAAAAATCAGATTAGCCAAGATTCAAACCCGCGACCTTGAAGTGTCGGAAAATACTATCAGGATCACTACTAGAGATGGGAGTTTTCAACGAAAAGATCGATCTCCCGAATCGGATTGAATCATCGTTTACAACGACGTTTATTGGCTGGAATGGTCAAGTTACACTGGATTTTTAGCATCTGTGTCTGTAATATATATCCGGTAGATATTACTTAAGTTGAACGTTACGTAAATAAAGTTTTCATTTAATGGATTTTAAGTTATTATCGTATTTTTTGTTAAAACAAAACTTTTGATCAATTTTTCTTAGTTATGCTTAATTTCAGAATTTGAGTATTGATAATAAGAAGATATTATAAAGTAGTTTTGTTAGGCATCTTCTATTGCAAAAGTGACCGTAAACGAAAATTCACACAGTTATAAGACGATATGAAGATTTAGAATCAGTCCGTCAAAATATTTAAATTTGAAAAGAAAATCACATTAATAAATATATATGATCTTAATACAAGTTAAAAAATATAATAATTGGATTAGTTCGTACATTATTATTTAAAAAACTAGCATAAAAGTCGTAAACTTGCTGAAAATAGACCTCTATCGCGTACGTCCGAATCGATTCACATAGATCACGGTTGGATGCATCGAATCGGATCGAAAGATCGGTTCTAAAAGATCGATTCAAAATAATCGAGAATCGGGTTAAAAGAATCGATTTTGAAGTAGATCGGATCGAATTCGCCCATCTCTAATCACTACAAAACTAGGGTTAGGCTGTACGCTTTGCGCCAGTTCATAACGTGCGGGCAAGCATATCTGTAAAGCCATCAACTTGGTTCAGGGTCCTTGTCAGGTCTTAACGGTTACCGTAGAGGTTTCAGGAACGATTCCCATCAAGCTACCACAAGCAATCTCTGCTTCCATGAAAACCTTTGTTTAAGCAATTATTCATCCGATAAGTTCATCCCAATTCTGCATTAAAACTTCCCTGTGTTTCTTTTTAACAGTTCGAACATTCATATACCTTGGTGTGTTATGTAATACGGCGAGTGTTTGAAGATTGATCCCGATAACTTTTTTCCGAAATACCTCCATTCATAAAGATTATTTTGCGATATCTGTCCTTCGTCCTCTGGATTTAAAAAAAATGTGAGGCTTTTTCGTTTGAGGGACTTAATTTAGAAGTAAGTTAATAAAGGAGATTACTTTATGGAATAAAGCATGAAAGACTTGTGAGCAAAACGAGGTTCGAGGTAGTATCGTATGAGATCAGTTTGCATGGTAGACACATACATACATACGGTGACCGAGAGACGTGGATCGAGATCCTAAAATGGATCATATCATCATCATATTTAGATATTAGATCCTCTAGGATATGAAGGAAGAAACAAAGAAGAGAATTAATGGTTGAATTTCGCGACAGGAATGCCCTACCGAGTATAGAAAAAAATGTTGTAAAATACCTACATTGAACAGGTTGGTGAAAAATCGGAACGATGTTGCTTATCGATTATATCCTGACATTAAAAAGCTGCTCACGAAAACGTCCATACCTGGGTGGTTTCGTCCTCAGTTTTCTTAAATTCCATAATTACCCAGGATGGCTAAGAAGAAGTTTATTTATACTATCCAAAGATGTTTACAAACATGCGATCTATCTACGTGAAATACATGGCATGTTTGTAAGAAATCTGCGGATAGTAAATATAATAAATTTCCTTTTATCCAACCCTGAGATGTAGGAAGTCAAAGATAGATGTTGAGATAAAGAATGTAGAAACTTTTGAAGATAGGATAGTATATAAATGGATTGTGAAAAAAGTAACACCAGCAATGGAAAAGTAGAAAGAAGGATAGAAGCATTGAAATTGAGGGACAAATTTAAGTCGAAGACATATCTAGAATTAAATAAGTATGTCCCTAATGTGGATGGAAAAAGAGTGGAAGAAAAATAAGAATTTTTTCAATAAGCAAAAAAAGAGAAAGTAATATTGTGTTAGCGAAAGTTAATAGTGGAGAATCAATGGCTGAAAAGTCAAAGAAAGTGTATGCTGAAATTAGAAAGGAATAGAAAAAAGTGGTGAACGAAAAGGAAGGATAGCAGGAAGGAGTATATTATAAAAAAGAATACGTGCCAAAAAGGGAAGTGGTGTAAGCAAAAGAATGGGAAAGATTGGGGGAAGATAGTAACGGGAATAGGAAAGTTTCCCATAATATATCAAAGAGCACAATGAGTTAGAGAGCAGGAAGTGGATTTTTAAACACAAAGAGGAGCGTCCGTTGATGAAGTTGAAATAGAGGGAAAATAGGGGGAGAATTTCGGAAAATTAGACGTGGTGAAAGGAGGGAACGGAATAAACAGGGAAATGAAAATTGAAGAGATGGGTGATGCCGTAGGAGATGGTAAAAACCAAAAATACTGTATGAAACTTAAAAATGAGAAGGGGAAAATCATCTGGAGTGGGCTGAGTCACAGCAGATTGGTTTCCTCATGTTGTCTGGAAGAAGTTGAAGAGATGATATAACACCGTTAGTGCCTAATTCTCAGTATTTATCCAGTCATTCTTTTAGTGGCGATGAGGAAGTAAACGCAAACTTGAATTATAAACCGTTAGTAGTAAAGACGACGAGTTTAAATTGACGAATTTCTGCAGAATTCTGGAATATTTTGTCTAAGTTCGCATGATTATGGTGGTTATTGTTAATGTGTTATAAATTAATGCGTTTCTGTATCTTGTAGTAGCATTTTTTAAGTGCTACAACAGCTGAGGTCATACCAAATGTATTTTTCAAATAATTAACTATACTTGTTGAGGTATATACTGAACTATGATTGCCGATGTACTACGTATATGAAGATATCCACCGTGTATTTATATTTTCTTGTCACATTCTTTCACATCTTTTAGCTGTTACTATTGATATCTTTGCGCAGGTTTTCACACCCGCTTCATAGCGGGTGTTTTCCTACATCGGGTAATTTCCCCTAGGAATCTCGTTGGCTTTTTATATTCTCTTTCCAATTAGTAACTGTAAAAATATGACGATGGGTTGGATGGAAGAGGAGTCTCTTAGTCCCAGTCTTTCTTAAATAAAGACGTTTACTATTCTATGTTCGTATTTGTGGGTTCCCGCCTGGAATCGAACCCGAGACCGCTCTCAACAAAGGCGAACACACTGCTACATACTTGGCTATCCGGAAGCCATCAACGTAATACTATCATGGTTTTAATAACTATTCATTTATAACGGTAACTTATATCTTACTAATTAATATTTGCATATATTACTTTTACTGTCATCATACTTTGTATCTTCAATACCACGATTTTCACACTAAGATTTAGTGAACAAAATGAGAAACTTTGCATTTTCCACAGATGGTTAACTAGCACTCATGTTACTACACAGATGGTTAACTATCACTTTTATTACCACACAGATGGTTAACTACCGCTTATATTACCACTTACTACCACACAATATATTTATGGTATTATTTTGGTAATTGTGGTAATAAACCATCTGTGGAGAATACAAAGTTTCTCATTTTGTTACCATGTCATTCCACGAGGTCACGCCTTCGCACATCGATTTCATCAAGATTTAATTAAATGTAGCGTAAAGAAAAAGCTATATATAATAAAAACTTTTCGGCAGGACATTTACATTAAGTGCTCTCGAGAACATACCGGTTCTACAGTGCCTGATGGAGAGAAACCGGAACTAAACACAAATAGGCGTTTTCATTGAACCGTAGCAAAAACCGGAACGAAAATAATTAGGGTTCGATGCCCTCGTTGGAAATGTGTGGCGAAGAATGGGGAAGAATTCTGAAAGGGAAAGGCGATAAACGGGGAAGAGAGACGAATGATGAAGAGGAAAGAGAAATGGATGACACACATTTGAAGACGAAACTGTTTACCGAAGATAATATCAGTAAGAATGAGAGAAATAAGTTTAGTAACGGGAGGACGTGTTGATGGTAATGGAGCCAAGGGTAGAACGTGTGGGAAGAAGTACCATTGAAACCAGAATAGATTGATCATTGAAGAAGAAATAGTTCAGATCTTGAACTGGATCGTCTCGACCTTGCAATTATGGAAATCATGTAAAATAACCTTTCTGTTAATACTTTGTCCTTGCAACTGTTGTGTTTTATATTCATTAGTTGAGATGTTATTGCCGCAGGGAGATTTCCAAGTATTACAATTCTTTTTTATTATTATTGTTTTATAATTTGCAATTAGGTGGAAGCCGGGTGGTAACATTATCACACAGTATTTAAACATTCAAAAATATCTACAAACATTACAACAATGTTTACGTACTGCATTACACTACATTGCATTCCATATATAAATGGAGTGCAAGTTAAAAAAGCGATACATATAATAATAAACTGAACATATTTAAATGCATACTGTGTATCATATTTCATGTATCATTCTGAATATATTTATATGCATTATGAATATATATTATGCATCATCAAACTAAACAAAATAGATCATTCTACTAAATACTATACGAGATTACTAAATGTAATCAATAGCGCTAGATTATTGTTACAGTAATTCTACAATATACGCTGGTGTTTTAATACAATATTTTTCTACAATATACGCTGCATCACGTAAGTCATATACCGTTAACTACGTTACAACGGTAGATCATTGAAATATTTATTTCCAGTATCGTCAATATCAATACAGCCTCATTCATCGTTATCGTATAATCATTTGTTTAGTGAACCTTTAGAGAGATATTTGTTTCCATTGCTGAGATGAAGTTTCACAAAGTGACAGCTTCAAGATTTGATCATGTTAATAGAATAGGTTGAGAGATGCGTGTACTCTCTGCCATTTTACAAGAGGCGGCTATTAACGTATCGATGTAAATTTATGGGTATACACATTTATAAATAAATATGGAAAATGGCATATAAGATAGTCGAAAATTCAAGTCACTCTTGGCATTTTGATAAACATTGCAATATTTTCAGTAAAAACGCGAATTTATCGCAGGGAGCGATGACTCCTTTGGCGAAATGCAGCAGGAAGATGGTGGGCGCATGCAAATATCGACCCAAAGGTGGGTTTGCAATCCCTCCGTCCATCGCACAGCGCCTTCGGGTTGCATACGAATCAGCTTTCATGTTAGGCCCACACCAAACTCGTTTAGCCCACACATTTATCGAAGAACGGAATTCGTACGATTTTGGCTCGATCCCTTCTCTCATATGGCCTTTGATGTCTATCTCCATTAAATTCTTTTGCCGTCAGTCCCTTCCTCTGTATCTTCTTGCTACCAAATCCCGGAAAGATTCACTCAAACTCGAGATGATTTCTGTTGGAATCAGGGCTTTGTACCGTTATTGATTTCGTTTATTGAATATCCTGATTTCGGTTCGGCTCCGGTTACTCCACGGAAACCGTGGAACCGATTCGAATGATTTCTAATTGCTCCTGTGAAATAAACCCTTAAAAAGGTTTACATTACTCTTAAGTTTAGGATTTCCATTAGGTACTCTTAGATAATTACATTAATGTTTGACTTCGCTAAAGATGAAGATAGAAATAGGGGCTCCCGGGTAGCCAAAAGGTCAGCGAGTCCGACTTCGGTTAAATGGGTTCGATTCCGTGGTGGGGACCATGTACGAAATTATCAGAGCTGTCGAAACACTTTTAAAATTACTATGACTAGTAATAAAATTTCTTTTACGTAAAGGTTAGAATATAAATTTTGACATAAATAAAAGGAATTAAAAAAGGAGTTCAAATTTGCAGTCGCAAGATAGAACGACTCAATGTTTTGAAACGTATATTCTTGCGATTTGCTTTAAACTTACCTTGCAACGATTTGAAGAATTTAGGCTTAGAAATTATATACCTCATGTAAAAGTCATTCTATTTCGTTAAGTATGAGGATGAAGAATAGAGCTGTTATTCATTTGTGTTAAATTTAGAGCTTCAAATTCATAGGGTTGATTTTATCATCTATGAAAATTACGCCCCTCCCTATTTTCCTGAATCTTGCAACGAATTGACGGTAATTAAGTATAAGATAGCTCTATCGAAGGTAAAACTGAGTACTTGCAACAAAACCTCTAAATATCCTCAATTTTCACGTGTAGGAGACGGAAAAGATGTGTGGGAAACACATTAAAATGACTTTAGGAATAACTGAAAGAAATAGGAATGGACCAGTGGGTTCGTGGTTTTCTAAATTGGTGAATGTAGTG
Organism: Pachydiplax longipennis; assembly: GCA_036926295.1. Lineage (NCBI taxonomy): Eukaryota > Metazoa > Arthropoda > Insecta > Odonata > Libellulidae > Pachydiplax > Pachydiplax longipennis. The sequence continues at coordinate 34,482,703 of JAVFKF010000009.1, read as the reverse complement.
AGGAAGTAAGGAATATAGCTGCGCCCAGCTATAACCAATGTTTTATCAAGTTAATATTTCTAGTAGTTAAAGGCTTAACCATAGAGAAGGGCTGGTTTTTGTCAGAAAGAAAACTGTTTTGTCTTGTATATGTTCCACTAGGCTACACATATGAAACCAGGCCACTCTTGCGTGGCGTATTGCCTAAATTCAAATAGTTTTACATCAAAATCATGTGAATAAAATTAACTGAATCGCGTCATAAATCCACATAAAACATTTTCCAGTTTATTTTCGTTTGCTTTTATAAACGAGTTCGGGAAACAAAAGGTCAGGCAACGGCGGAAACGCCAAATGGAACATCCGAAAAGGCCGCAGGTTACCCACCTCTGGTTTATCCGATAATTTTTCGTATAATTCCTCTTTAGAGAGGTTCAAGCCAACGAATTGACGTAATATTTGCGAACCACAGGACGGTTAACTGCGTATCCGTAATCTAATTGAAAGAATGCCTCAGGAGGATGAATATTTTGCAATAGTCAAAAGATGGCGTTAATTATTTATCTTTGTTGGAAAAGATGGAGTAAATTACATTGTTTTAATTATAAGTAATATGTTTTAATTAGCGTGTCTAAAAGAAATTTTTCTACGCCCTAAAATAATATGTATGTATGTCATTATCTTGCGCTGTAGCTAACGTTGTTGTGGTGTAGATATATATAAGTGCTAGTAGATATTTATTTATTCTTTATAAATGATAGTATACTTTCAAGTGTAAGTTTACAGTCTTCAAATCTATCGCATGTAAATATAGGGCAGTATCAGCTAGTCGTATATGAGAAGTAGAACGCCTGTTTGGGTGTTTGTACCTGTATCTGCTGGCCTAAAACTCGTGAGCTGGAGTTTGGACAGCTTTCCAAATCTACTTATTTTTAAACGTCCTCAATCCGCAGACCCTTGGATTTAAATTTTTGTTTATGGGAAATATTCTTCATTAGTGCTGTTTAACAGTTTTTATCGCGAATGTAAATAATTAGTCATCGGCATTTGTACCTACAATGAGGACAGTAGTTAAAAAAGCATACGATTCCGATCAATGCAAAAAATTATCGTGCATAAAATTATTATTTTATCTAATCAGTCGATGCAGCCGTAACTTTGTAGAACTCCATTATAGGACCGAAAAACAATCACCTGGTATATTTTATTTCCTGTGGAAAAAACCAAGTAACCGTTCTTCGGTCCTATAATTTTATCATCACAATTAGTTTATAGTTTTCAACTTTCTTTTGCTAGGTATTTGAAGAACTTATTGCTATTACTATTCTCCTTATGCGTGTCCTCATTACGTTGCTACTAAGGTGTTTTTTCCTCTTGGTATATGTCATTAAGGCAGAGAACTCGTTACGACGGGAATATAGTTTCAGCATTGAATCTTGAAATACTTCTTTCTTATTACATCTTAAAGTGCCTTAAACAAATTTCTAAATTAGAATAACGAGGGGAGTAAGGATAGTGGTGAAATTATATTCAGTATACGTTATATATCCGACAAACCAAACTTTAAATGTCCCCGTTGCAATAGAGAGCGTGGATTCAGGGACGTATGGAGATCAATTGTGGGATGATACACTAACATCGGATGGAGACGACTATTCGGAATTCATCACCAATAGTACTCTACCTTACGACAAGCTCATGTGCCTTGAATTTCCATAGTGAACCACCTTTCCTTTATCTCTTGAAGACCGCCCTTGATATCTACCGCCAGCCTTTACCTTTGTCTTCCCCTTCCCCTGCATTCTCCCTTCATTACCAATCCCTCTCCTCTCGACGTTTGACCCACTCATTTTCCTTGCCGACCCTCCATCTCTTCAATCAAAAACCTCTCCCACCGCTTACAGTGATTCCGCCCTTGTATCTCTATAAATATCCAAAAACTCTTTTACGTTTTTTGACATTTATTGTTGCCCTAAACTCCCTTATCTTGTAATGGAAAACAAGGCTTAAATAATTCTTTTAATATTTATTTCACTGTTATAAATATTATTAGAATTAGTCTTGTTTTTCATTTCATTTAAATATGAATAAATTCCACCTCGTATCGTTTAATTAATCCTCTGTTAATTATTCTTCCCTTATTTTTTAGTGCATTTACTAGTATTCTACTTATCTACTAATCTTTCTACTAATCCTTCTCGGAAACATGAAATAGCTCTGCCTTCTGCATATTTTACCGACTTTACTATATCTCCGTGTTTTATCACTCCTTTACTAATTTCTTCCCAATCTTCTATCAACAATTCCTCTGTATATACATCAAAAAGGTTGATGATAAGGAACTTCTTTATGAATTCTTCCTTCGCTGCCTGACCATTTGGATACCATATGAACTATCTTCACTCACAATCTTTGAGTTAAGAACAGATTTTGCCCCACTCTGTTATACTTTCTATGTATCCCAATATTCTGTAATCACTCAAATAATTTTGGCCATTGCACTCCATCGAAAGTTTTTCCAAAAACTGCAAAACAGACACACATACCCTACCTAAATTCACTGTTTTGTTCTGCGAGTGATTCCTACCCCAGGGGAGGGGATTTCGTATCCCTTTCTGAAAGCCGAACGGATTTTTTCCCAGTATTCCCCTTAATTTTCCCTCTATTTATCTATCTAGAACCCCTTGAAAAACTTTTGCTAAGTAAGCTATCAAACTGACTGTAAGATAATTCCAAAATTGTCTTATAGTTTACTTTCCTTAATGGAATCAGAAACTTCGTAATTCTCTGGAATCTCACGTTTCAATGACTTATTTTTCTAGATCAGGGGCCCTCAACCTGGAGTACAAGAATAGTTTTTGAATAATTATGTTATGCTAACGAGGTGTTTCAAAATAGATGTTTGGCAAAATTCCAAAGTTTTTCCATGATCGTACCGTTAGGTAGATACAAAATGCAAGGCGAAGAAAAGATAAAGAAAATCCATGGTAAACTAAACACTTTATTTTTGATCATAATGAATAGGGGGTACGGGATGAGGGTACGTAAGGCCAAGAGGATAAGGAAATGAAAGGCAAGAAGTCCCTGGTCTTGATGGCCTTTTCTGCAGAGTCTATAACATAACACCAGGGCATCAAATCGTCTCGGTTCTATTGAAAAACGAATTTCGGTTCATCTCCGGTTTTGCTTCTTCTGCCAACGTCGAACCGGTTCAAACAGTTTTTTCGCCCCAACCATTGCAAATTATCCTCGTGAAAGTTCATGTAAATATTTCTGGGTATTGTCATTTACATAGTATGAAGATTTATATGATATGATGATTTTTATTTTTACATTTCACTGACTTTTCGTAATAGTTATTTGTAAGTCAATTACATCAGTCAAGGATCAGTTTTGATATACACTGTTTGCTCCAGTTCTGCATGCACCGTTACAACTACAATTAACCGTACAATTGAGATGAGAGTAATTTTAGAATCAATTAACTATCGGCAATTACACTCTCTCTTACTCGTTGCATAAGTGGGGCACTTTACTCATCTCGTTTAGTGGCTGCTCAAATACGTAATAAGAGATTTTTTGTCATATTTGTATGTTGTGTATATACTTGAGGCTGTGACCAAATATGAAATTATATCCTCAATGAAAGAAAGAGAGGAAGGGAAGGTATTTTCCGCTGCAGTGAATTTCAAGACGGAAACAACTCGGAAAGAAATTACAAACCATCCGTTTCGCTTGGAGATTTTCACTTTTCTTTCAATGAATGCAGTCGAAGCCTTTTACGAAGGACTTGCAACTACGGAAGAAAGCTTCTTGGGTTTCCAACCGGGTTAATTCTTCGAGTGAAGTCGACGCTTGAATTCCTATCTCCGGAGTCATCTTGGGGATGAACGCAGCTCGACTTTCAGCTAATATTTTTCAGCTGGAAATCACAAGCGCGATATTTCTATCTTGGCACAACTGGAGGACCTAGTAGATAGAGCAAAGAAAACTTTGTTACTGTTATTATTGTTCGACTTGATTGCCGAGTTTAAGCCCGAATGGGACTCTTTTCCACCTAACCTCGTATTCTTCCAGGAGAAACTTTATTACTGTTATTATTATTATTCAACTTTATTAAACGAGTTTAGGCCCGAGTAGACCTCTCTCCACCTAACCTCGTATTCTTACATGAGAATAAAAGAGAAAACATATGTACATAAAATGAAAGGTATAAAAAGGGAAGAGGAGAAGTAAAGGAAGGATTTCATTTTTTAGAAAAAATTTCCAAAACTAAAGGATGATTGAGAAAAAAACCCCGTTGGGGGAAAACCCCTACAGAAGGAGCATGGAAAACCACAGAAACACTCAGGAAAGAATTGGGTTAAATTAAAATCGTTTTTTATAATAAAGATGGATAGCGAGCGTCATAAAACATCTACTAATGATTTATTTCACAATGTAAGCGAGATCTCTCTTAAATTTTCTCAAAATAACTACAGATGAATAGTCGAATAGCCGCGTTTATAACTAACTATCGATAATTAAGAAAATATATATGGTCTTATCAAATAAAGGGATGACACATCGTAATATGAACAGGGATTGATGACGTATAAATAAATTCGACTAATCCCAATAAAATCATAAAAACATCAGCAAATCAATGTATACTTTACTTGTTATAACTTAGGCTTCCTTTCTTTGTAAATGTCTTCAATATATAAGTATGTAAACTGTATGCTCTCTGGGAGAAATGTTGCAGACCTTTTGTGGTGATCTAGAAATTATAACTCGCGGAGAAATTTCATTACTGAAGCTTTACTAGCAAGCAAAGTTGACCGTAATTGACACATTTCACAGTGTATGTTAATTAATCTGCCATAAACATCTACTGCGATCGAATGATTTATTTGGCATAGTAAACAAGATGACCCTTAAGTTTACTTACATCAACTGCATATAGTCCATGATATTATGAATACCAAAATAGTAACGTTTATAATGAATTAACAATAATTAAGAAAATTCTTATCCTGGAATAGTCTTATAGAGCGACTTATCTCAGATATTAGTTGAGGAAGATGATTTGCAGATGACAATGAGATGAAGCCAACACTTATTTATCTTTCTTGAGCAGTAGGTATGGATTGGTAAAACAAATGTGTGCATTGTACTTGATGGAACTCCAGTGCGTCAGAGAACCTTCGGCGAATGTCTAACGTCATCACAAACCTTGACGCCCGTCTCACCCGTATCTTGGTCCAACCTAGCGCAAACACATCGCTTAAGAGAAATAAGGAATTTACAAGAAGACTTCCAGATAGCCGTATGAATAGCCAGTTCAACTTGGTTACAGAGGTCCCGGGTTCGATTCCCGGTACAAGAATTAATGTGCGAAATTACCGTAGCTGCCGAAGAACTCTAAAAAATACTGTATCCAAGATTTTTGGAGTTTCAGTTATCAGTACAAATATCTCCTAATTTATTAGACATTCCGGTTACTCTCGGTGTTCTACAAGTATTTTTAAGTTCTGAAAAGCATTCGAATGTAAGTATTATTCTTGTAGCTTTGGGAGGAGAGAAATGGCAAATAAAACTCACAGACGATGACGGCAGTAAGAAAAATGATTGATCAATCATCACTTAAAATTCAAGAGCAAACATACGTATATGCTCATGAATTCAGCTCTTCCAACGTATATCATTGTGGCGCCAGCACAAAGATGTATACCATGCACCACGAACACAATGCTGGAATTGAAAAGCGAAACCCAAAGATTTTCTACAATTTCGGTCACCAGCAGAGATATCTAAAGATTTACAAGAGAATACCAGTTTCAACGTGGTGTTCTCCATGTAAAAGGCATTCGAACGTAAATGTAAATAAGTTTTCGTAAAGGGCTTCCCGAGTGTATCCAATATGTTCGTGCAGTTCTTGATCCCTAACTCAGTTTTCCCCAGTTCCCCCATTTTCGAATACACTCGGATCTCGAGTCTTTGTCCACGATATGTTTAACATCTAAATACGATTCATGCGGTACGAAAGACGATGCGGAAGAGAAATACTAGTTCGCATCTTGTAGCACCTCTTCGCTTAGAAAGTTTGACCCATATAAAGAAATCTTGCGAGGAATGACCCAAAAACCTAGTTCTGCGGTAAATAATGTCTTAAAGGTGAGCGCATTCACACAGCGTCGCCGATATTGATTATCTGTAAATGTAGGGGGTTTTCTATCGTAGACTCGCCTCATAACTGCACAACCCTCGCGAAAACGGTTCGTAAAATGTCTTCAAGTACTATTTATGAGTACCTCGTAGGTCCAAGGAGAAGGGAAACGAAATATACTATTCATTAAGTCGTCTTGTACTTGATGGACGACATTTTAGTATGCACAGCGATGGTTTTGATTCTTAAGTGATACCGATTTTTAGCCAGTTTAGTTATTTTTGATTCTGTATTGGGAGAAAAAGTTCCCAAAAGCATCTTCATAAAAGGCTCGATACAAAGAATATAGTAGCGTGTTATCATGCACTTAGAAAGTAAAGGCAGAATAGGGATAATGGATCATATTTTAGTAGGCGCGGCAATAGTTAGGTTCGTAATAGATTCTTACCAACTCTTGGCCAGTTCTTAATGTTTGTTCTACTGCTTTTGAGAATATATTTCGGTCTCTAGAAGTATCTTCATAAAGCGTTCGACACGATACCGAGAAACCGTGCTGAAAATTAGCACGTTATCAAATCATTAAGCTCATTGCATAAAAGGCATAGCAAAAAACACGAACGTTTTAAGCATCGAGTAAAGCCAGTCGAAGGTAGATATGTTGATTGAGGTTTAGATGATTTTAGAAACTAATGGCAGAAAGTAAAGTCAGCAAAAATATGACGCAGTTTTGATCCTTGAATGAAACCAGAACGAGGTAAATTGGTTCATGCAAAGATGAATGTATGAGTATAAAGGTATGATGGAGAGCAATTAAATATCATAATTAAGTTTATTCCATTACACCTATTTGATCTTATTATACTCTGCTAAAGTTGACGCATCATATTAATTTTACAATGAAAAATTATGTTTCGTTCCATACACCGGTTGAAAAATTCAATAATATACGATATTCAACTATCGAAATCAATATCTTTTATTTACATGGTACAGAAGTCGACGCTTTTGATCATAATTGGATGCTATTTTACTCATGTGCCTAGCAAATATAATTACAACTTCCTATACACGTACTCATTACTCTAGAGTGTTCTTAACTGACCTCCATAACGCATTATTTGAAGTTGTACCGGTGCTTGTGCTGAAATAGAGCTAAAAATTTCCCTTGTCTTTGTGAACTTTATCCTGAGTGCTATTTTTCCCCTCGCTTTTTTCAGTTTCTTTCATTTCACCGAGTGTATAGTTTTCTCTCTGAACTTTCTGTCCTTCAATTTTCATGGTTTGCATAGCTTCAGCTGCTCTCTTCTCAACATCCAAAACTTTGGCCTCTAGTTCTTCCAAAAGTCCTGAGTATGTTCTTTAGTTCCATCTTGAACTCTTTCTTGTTTTCTTCTTGTTTGCTGATGCTTATTTTGTGCCTCTTGCATGAGACCAAGTCATTCCTTTACATTTGGAGGTTCAGTTTCACTCTGCATCTTACCAATCTGTGACCACTATCAATGTTGGCGTTTCATAAAAATGTCACGGTCTTTTTAATATGCAGAGCTTGGTCACCAGTGCATAGTTGATTTCGCTTTACTTTACATATGCTTCACGTTTCATGTCATCAAGATGTTTATTTAAGTTCGCGTTTGTGACATACACATTACTTAATTCTGCGAACTCTACCACGTTCATTTCTCTGGTACAATCTGTGTTGACCAATGACAGTCATCGGCTTCTCACATTCATACATGAGCGTATAAATCGCCCGTAATGACTTATTGGTAGTAGTCATCTTTATCGTGCTCAGTTCTGAGAGCCTGGCTGAAGTTTTCTATTTCTTTTCGCTTCCTGCTGCTGTTGGTTTTATATTCGCTTGAATCTGAGGAGTGTATCGCTCATTTATAATAAGCCTTAAAATTCTGTTCTGTTTTTTCATACTTTCCTCATTATTCTTCCATCTCTTGTTCATCAGGAATTCAGCTCTCATCTTTATTTTCCTCTTCAATGGAACAGATGACCTCCACAAGTTATAATAGTTCCTCCAACTTTGCTGAGTCCAAAAACATTCCACTTAGTCTCCCCAGCTTAACGAAGAAGGTCCGAGAGGTGATCTTCTCCCCTCAAACTGCAATTCGTAGGGTGTTAGTTCTCTTTTTCGTGATTTATGTATCGTGGTGGGATTCTGCGAATTCAAACCGAATCACTTGAACCTGTTTTTACCGAATCGGTTACTAAATATACCTGGTACGACAGTAAGAATACTATATACTTAAAGTTACAACAATCCGCTCGTTACAAGGGAAATATAATTTCAATTGTGAATCATGAAGTACTTCTTTCTTATTTCATCTTAAAGTTTCTTGAACAAAGTTCTAAATTACCGTAATGAGTAGCGTAAGATTGCAGCACGCGGTTGCATACTTTACAGGAATAAGAACCTGTTCTAAAATTTTTGAATCTCACAACTGTTTATGCTCTTATGTAATATTTGATCTCCCTGACATCCGAATGGGTGGTGATATTCCATCCGGACGAATTTCCATTGTAGAAGCTCATCGTGAAAATTTTTCAAGTGAGTTATAATTCACTTGGTTGTTCCATCCCATCCCGCCAGCCAGAATTTAATAATAATCTGGAAATATTTTCATAGACTTTTATTTTCTTTCCAATTTTAAACTGAAATGTATTGGAGAACGAATTCATGATTCTGATGAACGTTAGAGGATCAGTTGTTTCTGAGATGCCTTGTTTTTACTTTGACACCCCAAATGTGCAGTCATAAATGAGGCAGGCTTGTCAAGAAAGTTCTTCGAAATTAATCGACTGAATTTCCCTTTCAAATGACATTCTCTTTGGCCTGAATGACTTCACCCCCCTCCTTTCGAGTTGATTTAAGAAAATGAAAGACATACATACACCTGATCAAGAGCTACATGTTTTTGTATATAATTATGATGATGAATTTAAATTAATTACAAAATATCTCTATGAATACTTTATGTACAATGAATTTGATTTGGATTCAATTCCAATTAATTTATTAAAGAGATGGAATTTCTTCCTTCTGGATCCTTCGAATTCCTCATGGTGACAAAATATCATTGAAGTATCGAAATCTAAAACTACTTTTATTAGACACGTTTTCTGAGCATTTCGAGAGATATATTAACCATATAAATTAAGCATAAGGTTGAGAGCGCACTGTAACTCAAGCGCGTCTATTTGCGAACCCGCCCTTGCGATGAATCGAAGGTTTGGGAGTCGAGAACTACTGCGGGTCCGGTAAAAACCCGTGTGCATACATACATTTGAAAAATTTCATATAATGATGTCTTGTAATGTGAACTTAACACGTTCAAGAACTCCGTTCTAGTCCCAAATCTTTCGATTTCCATGATAATTTATCCCCTTTGATATAATATAAACTGAATTAATCCATTCCTGAGTCCCACGGACTCGAATTTTCAGAATTGATTTTTGGAGTAGCTGGATTTTAAGGTACAATATTATCAAGCGAATATCTCCTTATTCAGAATAGATTTCGTGCCGAGCGTTCGAAGTCGAGGAAAGCGTTCGGATTCCAAGGAAAAATTGATTCTGGTTATTCGTCCGGATTCCACGTTGACCGAGTTCTAGGCCGTTCGATTTCCAGTGGCAATACTTTACTTATATATATATATATAATATATATATATATATAATATATAATATATATATATATATAATTAAACATACGCAAGTAAATAGTATAATTTTTACGTCATGTTTAGTATTATTTATTTATATTACCTCACATGTAATTGGGTTGACAAACCTTTTTGTGATTATAAATTATTATATTCATTATTATAGGAGTTCGACCGGCGCGTTTATTCCTCCGTTGTATGTGGATTTGTATTCTTGTATTCTTTATCTATTCATAAAGCGCGTAAATAAATACAAATAAATTTCTCCTTGAAATGGAGCGGAGAGGTATTAAATGAATGCAGTGATGGTGATTGTAAATTGCAAGGAAGAGAAGTGTTTCCTTTGATGGTCTTTGACTTTGATTCTGAATTATGGAAAAAGGGGTACATATCACGGCGAAACACATAAATTGCAAAAGTTTGCGTTATCCCACAATCTCGGCGTGGGAGCTAAGAACGCAGTGGGCCCAGAAATTAGTCTTCGCGGGAGCACATCTAAGATCCTTTGCGGGGGATTTCGGCTGTGCTTCCTATCCTGAAGTAAATATGCATCTGCGTTAGAAAAAAGAGCGCCCCTTAGTATAAACAGAGCTTTTTTCAGAGGAGAACAGATTTTGTGGTGATTGAATATGGTTCCTTTCCGGTGCGTAGCCAAAATAAACTGGAGAAATCAATTATGTTTCTTCATAAGTAGTAAGTGTCTTCATAGAAAAACAAATGTGATACATTCGTCACTTACAAATATATGTGATGACTCAATCTGAGATGAATCATTTCTAATTAAATTAATCAGTCCTTTTTCCCTGACTTTCGGAAGGCTTTTGAGTCCCGCGCAACAACTTCATTTAAAATTAAAATCAAAATAATAATCACCACTTTATGAAGGACGAATTTTAGTCTCAAAAGATCTTTCTTTTGATTAACCCCCGCGTAACAAAACATTTTACTTTTTTGCCAGAAATTTGCTTTTCTCCAAGGAGAAAGCTATTCTGAAAAGAGGTGAGTCGTAAAATTCCATTTGCATTTTAAAAACCGAAGCACTAAATTATGACACGATTCGACGATGAAAATCTTTCGCGCTTCAGAGAGTAACAAGTGTTATATTCTTTGAATAGCTTAAAGATTAATTTTATATTAAACCAAGGGAAAAAGTCATTTACAAAGATCTTGAACTACAAGGTTATTGGACGAAGTGAACCATTCTGATTCAATTATTTTGTGGATCCGATCTCTTTCTGAGTTGCAAGTGACCGCCATATAAGTTTGAAGGTACGATTAAAACAATGTTATTAACCCATAAATTGTTCCTCGCTAAAATTTACACTATACTCATAAACATCACAATCATTTAACCGTTATAATAAGATAGAGAATATCATTATAAATGCAGTATTCCGTATTTATTTGTTAGTAGTATACACAAAAAAAACGAAAAGAACTTTCGAGATGATAGGCACTGTAAGCAGCATTTTCTACGTCTATTTACTATTTACCTGGTGAAATATGTAATATATAATTATTTATAGTATACAATGTACATTCAGTGATGTAATACATGTTATACTTAAATTACAATACTCGATACATCATTGTATATAGTATATGATAATTGACGTTGAATAGAAATGAAAGAGGAGAGGAGTGGGGACATCGAAAATAAACTGCATTTTATAAAAATATTGTAAATAATCTTAAAATATATTAGTCTGAATCCGCAAGACAATATTTCTTAACATCCATTTTCACTCGAATAGTTCATCACAAAACTTTTTCCCCATGATGAGTAATACTTTATAATCAGAACTGATTGAGGATAAAAAGTTAGCATCGGAAGTACCGCAAAGCGATACGTTTGGCTACTATGAGAAAGCAAGCGTAACGAAAATGCTTTCAGACCCAGTTTGGGAATCCGTGAAAGGAAGGAGATTAGAAACCATGCTGCGATTTCTTGATAAATTTCGATAAAGTACATCCATACATTTGCGGAAGATGTAACCGCTATTATGCTACCCCTCCTACATCGGCCGAACTTACAGTGAGTGTAAAATAAAATAAAAAAATACTAAGACTATTATAAGATACGGAGTACTAAGACTAGTATAAGATGTTGTGACTGCTCATTGTTTTCGCTGACGATACGCGATAACAAGAATCTGCAGAAGTCGTTCGGTGTTTATACCCCTGCCATGTAATTATAGTAGCTGAACTGTTTGTTATTCCTCCAAAGCTTTTCTTTGGCCGTTCATACCACGCCAACCCATGTCTGGAGAAAATGCTCGTGACACCGCATCGCGAGGAATGCTGCCAAAAGCGAGAGAAACTAAAGACTTAACCAAAACCTGAAACTTTCTCCTTGAGACGGGAACGACTGAAAGGGGCCAAGGTCTTATTTGACCGGTATATCGAAAATTTTCACTATCTTTGAGTTAAGGGCACCCCTGCCGTGTACACCCAAGAGTCTTTTCTCTATAGCATGGAAATGTATTGAAATTTCTTGGTAATTCTCTCGAGTCTCAGTAACCAGAAGCTACAGTACTCAGTTGAGGTTAAGGCTTCGGAATTGATTTTACTATTCGGATGAATCCACGCACAAATTCAGATACACTCAGATTACGTTAAGTTGCTTGATGATGTCCCTGTTCCTATAGCCTTCTTCTTGGCTTCTTCACACCTCTTGTTTCAGAAGTTCGATAAACTCTCAGATAGCCGTAAGCGCCGGTGAACTTTGGGCCAGTTCCCTGAATGGGAACGTAAGCCTTGGATTACCGACCTTTCAGGAATCATCCAATGCGCATTTCGATAGCTATACTGTCATCTTCAGGGAATAAATGAAGCATGCATTGTTTACTTTTCAGACAAGGGACAGGAATGCATTTGCATTATTTCCCTAGGGATAACAACATAGCTATGGAAATGTCCATTGGGTGATTCATTGGCAATCCGAGGTTTCAACCTACTGGTCCGACCTTAACCGATGCTGTAGGTTATCGAAGAGTTTCTTGATCCTCTTATTCATTAACAGCCGAGTTCCAATTTCTTTTCTTTCGACATCTCAGAACAACTGCTGAAGTCCAACGGTTGTTGTTGCTCTCACAACCTGGCCTACCCACATCCATTTCATTGATCTTATTTAATGAATGACGTCTGCCACACCTGTCATCATCCTCACCCAGAAGTTACGTTGGCTCAGGTTTGATATTGGTAATCCACGATTTTTGCCCCACACGTGTGAAAATTTTACTTGCGGCTGGCATTCTACAATCCCAGCGCCAAGAAGTGTAAAAAAAAACTTTCTATATATTCAAAAAATTTTATAGCATTAAAAAAATCAAAAAGAAGCGTTGGAAATACTTCAGTAGCACAAGATACTGATTTAATTCCTCTTTTCTGTACTGAACAAACTTCTCTGATCCCTATGGTTCTCCAATTTTGGAAAAGGATATAGTTGTAGCTCATGTTCGCTACGCTAATAGTTTCTTTTGGTGTTTGTATTTGGCCCATATAATCAAAGCTTCTTTGAATCCAGCTTGTTCCTTTGACAGAGGTCAGGGTCGTTTTCAGCTGTAAAATATATCATAAAATTAAATGCGAAGAAAATATAACGTAAAATAATAATATCTTCTGAGATTGAATGAAGCTATTACTAAGTTACTCACGTACTAGAAAATCCAAGATAGTACAATTTTTTAATCATATGAGCACCCTTTTGATTGATCTTCAATGATAGGATCATCGCTGAGAAAACAAAAAAGAATATTTTCGAGGATAGAATTCGATGCTACATATTCTATTCTTTGTACAAAGAAAGGCAATACGCTTTGTAAAAAATTGTTATGATAAATCGGTAAGTGTTACTCGGATGCTTCAGGAGGCAGGATGGGAATCTTTAGAAGAAAGAAGGCTCAATCAGAGATTTAAATTACTTGATAAATTCAGACAGAGCACGTTCATAGAAGAAGTAGCCGATATTATGCGCCCTCCTTGCTATATAGGCCGTTCTGATCCAGCGAGAAAGATCAGAGAAATAGATGCTAAAACCAGTCGATTCAAGAATTCTTTTTTTCCGAGAACAATACGCGAAAATAATCGACTGGGCAAATAGAGTCCTGGTGCTTGCACCCCCTGCCACACGCCGAAAGGCGGCTTGCAGGGTACAGATGTAGATGTAGATATCAGGCGGAAGTTATAATTGATCGCTAATTCTTGAACGCCTTGTCCAAATGACTCATTAGCTTCCAATAACGACATTCATTGCCAGTGACCATCTCACGACTTAAAATACGTAATCCTACTTGATAATACTCAACAAACGTGTACTTAGAATTGCATCATGGCTGATTCATAAATTATTTTTCAGTACAGGTACAGCACTTACATGTCAATCACTAAAGACGATTTCCTAGTTACTTCCGTTTCTTTCATTATATTAACCATGAACATTAATGAACGAAAATTTGACTAGTGGTGTTTAATCAATCGTTCGCGAAAGAGAAAACGTGTCTAGCTCGTTACGGGAAATCAGAAGTCGCTCGTCATGCCCGAACTTCAAAAGATATTCGGTTTATTGGGAACGAATAGTTGAAAAAATTCACTTTCACGCTCAATTATGATTTAAATCGAGAGAGGCATGGCCCTAATGCAGATTATCGAGTGATCATTTCTCATTCCGGCTTTTCTCACCTGTTCAATGAGATAGTCAAATATCAGTTCACATCCGGTCTCACTGCGGCAGACATCATCGAACCGGTTTATTTTGATTCAAACATGAAATATTATTATAATTTTGAAATATAAATATTAATTTTATATTAATAAAATTGTATTTAATTAAATATAAGAAAAACGATATTGAAATAAATAGGCATGAATTCACTGATTAAAACACAGGTGAACGTCCGTCCGAATGACGAAAGTGAATTTAAATTATTCGAAATTGTAACACTATTATAGTATACATCTTCTATTTCTAGTAATTAATAATAATTTTCCTTTTATAAATATTCATTGTTTTATTATACTCTTATGGTAAAAATTTGAAGGGAACGCCTGGGAACCACAAGAATCACATACGAGGATTGCCTCCCTTTTTAAAAGACAAACATCACCTGCCATTCATGCTACATGGCTTGAATTCCTGTGCATTCTCACGGAAAAACGACTTAATGCGGATTCAGCAATCGGCCATGTCTTCCTAGTGGAATTGGTTCTTTGTACCCGCAAAGTTGTAAAATGCTTTCTTCAATTTTGTTCAAAGTCTCGCAACTTCCAATCGAAAACGATACTCCACGACCAAAATAAGAGTCCCAGTTTGATTTTGATTCTTTGGTTGGATTATTATTTATAATTTAACTTTGTAAATGAAATGAGGCCAGCAAACGGGGAAAATGATTCATCGGTTTTTTCTTTGAAGAGTATTTTCGAAGCGTTCAGAATCGAACCCATGATAATTTTGGCAAAATAATATCGATGTATAATATTATTAGTCTATTAGCTCCCTGATTAATCCCTAAATTTCATATTTTATTTAACGTGGAGTGGATGAAATTCATTTTCATAAATTGCTTGTATACAATTAATGTATTTATGACAGAGTTACTGACATCCGAAAAATATATTAATGTATACACGACGTTGATAATTATACTGGATTAACTTTTATTAGTTACTTTCAAATTACCACACTCATGAATGCAAATGAGCAAATCATAACTAGAATGTGAACCGAAAATCGGAGGAGAATAAGTAACATACTAGCAGTAAGTTTGTAAAGCATGGGATTATATATAAGAGAATAAATTCGTCAGCTCTGGTTTCGTTTTCCATCCAGTAAACGTAACGGCATGTCTGTTTCATTTCTTCCTGCTTTTCTGGGGCTTCAGTTCGGCATTAAAGAAAGCGTACGCTTGATGAGAGAGGAAAGACATTAAGCTCACCGCAACCGTTTAGCTTTTTCTCACGGGCTGATGTCAAGGGATTCTTTCGTAGATTTTATATAACGAAGGCGGAACGGAAGGTTGTCGAGGAGCGGCGGAATCAGTTCCGAAAAACGACAATCGACTTCCGGTTCGACGACTCTTTGGGAATCGGAAGAGTGGATCTTAAAGGATCGGATTTTAAAATAGCGATCCGAATCAAAGCGTGCAGAAACTGGTCCAGCTGTGAAGGGGAGCTCGTTTTACTCACCAATCAAGTGCAGCCACTCGGTGAAATGCAAAACGGCAAGAAGAAGTAACGCACGATGGCATGTCAAAGTAACGGAAAGAACTACGTACCTTCAATGTTTTGGAATCTGAGGGGATGCAGGGTTATCACGGATAACGAGTCACCCGGCTAATGAAAGGAATTAAAAAGAACTTAGTATATTTCCACTAATGGGGAACTAAACTAACTTCATTGGTGTGGAAGTATTAGAGTTCTTTTTCATTCCTTTCAGAAAGGAACGAAGGAACGAGGTCGTCCTCGAAGTACGGCCGAAGATGATAGAATTTATACGGCTAATGAAGATTTTGTACACCGTTTTTCGGTTCCACTTACGAATATGGATTCGGCTAACGAATGTGTAGTACATGCCTGTAGAGATGATATAACCGGATGAAAACGATCGAATGATTAGGTTGTTTGTTTATATCGAATAGTTCGAATAAAAATTTTGATTTATCACTCTATTCTAAGCAAGGGAAAAACCTAATGACTGTATTCGGTTTTCACTCGCTCCTCCCCATCGAGTGAATCATTTGATAGATTTTATGTTTCACTCGCTCGATACTATCGATTGAACTATTTGATATTTCACTTGTTTACTCCACATCTTAATACTGAAATGATATAGAATATATTGTGAAACAACAGAATGATTGGTTACATATTTGGGTTTTCTCTCGCTCCTCTTCATTGGGTGAATCATGTGAGGAATTCCATGTTAAAATATTCCGTCTTAAAACAGGGGGCTGAATCCTTAAGGAATCAACGTTTCTCTATAGAAAACTATGGAAAAACTATATTGGATTACGACTGTGATTCTGGAACGAATTATCTTCCTCTGCCAAGGTATCACAGTACTTAGATCGAGAAGCGTTTAAGGGAAACGGCGAATGGAAATTAGCCTATTCGTAGTCAAAATATCAAATATGCAACGTAAAAATGTTTTGGGTACAGAGCTGTTTTAAGACGAATCCTCCTTCGTGCTTCAAACGCTTACAACTCAATGGGAAGTTGAAACCTTCAATCAATAATGCCTTAAGTATTCCTTCACAGTTCGAGTTCTTCTAGACCGAAGGAATTTTGTGGTCTCGCGTCTCACTTCAAAATTTTTACAGCGTTTATTTTATATCTGAACATTCTGTATTCCTGGTTAACAAAATTGAGAAACAAGTAAAATAAGTGAAACGTAGCGCACTTTCAAATCGTCCTAATTGGTAGTTGAGTAATTGCTATGCGAATATCAAATTATCTGTGTCACGAAACCGACATTTATCTCAAATCATATCTATTTTAGGAAACAATGTAATAGCTTGGTAAAGTTCTACAAAAATTAGTAGAAAAATTTTTGTAGAACTTTACTAAGTTATTGCATTATTTTCTGTAATGGAGTTCTACCAAGTAGCGGCTACCTCAATTGATCATATTTATTTTAATGTGTTGTAAACGGTTAAGAGTAATTTATTGATATTTAAGGTTATCTTATACGTTTCTTGAAAAAATACATAATAAAGGTAGAGAATGTAACTGTTATATTCTATCACATTTAAATCTAGTTTTGGGATAGAAAATTGTTCAGCTGTAAGCTTATATAAATCTTTATTATAAAAAAGGAAAATTGACTGCCTTTAAGAGAAATAAAGGCACCAGAGCACAAGAGAATGGAAAATAATCAGAAATTTTGAAAAGTTTACCTCTACTTAATAATTGTGTTGGTTCGCCTTAAAGTCTCTGCACAGGAATACTGAGGGAACTAAAAAAAATGAGCAGTTTTTCTTATGGAATATATGCAACTTTTAGACGCTACTATTGATTGACTTTCGTAATTTTGGACGAAACTGTGTAAAAATTCCAGAACTCACGCTCGGAACCATCGGGAGTCTATTTAACTGTCAGCCACGCTTTTTAAATTTTCCTGAAATATGATTTATGCTTTAACCTGCTTTCTCCTAAAAAAAATCAGTTAATTATATGTAGGTTTTGCATGATTTTCACACGCTCATTATTTCTGGTGTTTTTCCGCTGTGGTGTATTTTTTCAATGTGTAAACTCAGGCTTCTAAATCCACAAAGTATTTTCTTTCTTTGCAGTTTTTTCAAACTATCTCTTTCTTTTAAATTTATATGACGAAGGATTGCATCTAAGAAGTCTCATTAGTCTCAATCTCGCCTCAATAAAAGTCGTTTTATTATTGTATACCGTCCACCATTTGATTAGAACAATCTTAAATTTTTATTGATTTTTAAATCTCAAGATTTGTCTACTTTGCCACGTTGGATAACCGAACAGATACAGTTCTATACACCTTCTATACGAGCATTCTACCTCTCGGAATTTCATTGATTCTTGTGAGACGAAGAAGATTTAATGAATTCATATTTTCAATTTTTCGCTGACAGGATAAAAAAGAGTGAAAGGAAGAACAAGGCCCGAAAAAACGTGAACATCATCGAAAGATGCAAATTTGGCTGTATATGTACATAAAATATATATTGTATATACCGTGTATTGGTTGGCACAGACAAAATTTCAGTAGAAATACCTAGAATCATCCTACAGAGAGACGATTCTAATCAGCTATGGAATCTCTATGAAGGTTCACACGTGCTTTCGTCGAGGTGGAATATACCGATTATCCGTGGGTGAAAAATCTAATCTGGACTTGTTCCTAGTATTTGATGTTGCAAAAATATTATCATCATCTCTTATATACCTATCTTGAAATACGAAAGTAATGTTATTCAAAGTACTGAAAGTAGTATGTTTAAAACTTTAAATTCTGTTTATTTCACCTCTTGTTAGTTGAGAAGGTTCATTTAAAAAAAAATAGATTAGTACTAATCGATGTTGACTCACTGGAATCATTATAATTTAAAGTATAACCGCTTATATTAATCCAATATAATTATTGTAATATTAATTATAGCAATATTTAATAATTATAAAAACCTGAGACGATTTATATACGTAACGAAATTTTTAAACAAAAATCCGTGGGGAATCATTATAATGTTATAGTATAACCACCTGTGTTAACTTATTTGAATTATTGTAATGTTAATTATAGCGATATTTAATAATTACGAAAAACCTGAGACGTTTATATACCTAAGAAATGAAAGTTTTACGTAAAAATTCTTGGGGTTGATCTATGCACGAGACAAGTAAACTAGTATTTAGTAATTGTACTAGTAGTAGTATTTAATAATTGTAGTATTGGTAATTGTGTGATATCAGACCGTTATAATGACATATTCAACCTCTGCCTTTTGGTCTCTCGTAGTTAACCAAATGCAGTCGCAAAAATTACGGTCTCAGGGTAATTTTCAAACGCGTTTTTTCCTACGAAAGCCTAGTTCTTCCCGATGTTTTTTTTCTCCGTTTGCACTTTACGGTATATCGGTAGGCGGACTCGGCGGAGGTCAACGACTTGGCCCGGAAGAGAACTACTTCTTCCCCAGCACCTGCGCCGCCTCACGCATGCGCAATGCACCTTTCCAAATGAATCGATTCTAAACAACTATGCATCGATGCGATTCTCCCGACTGTTTCGATTCAATCTCTCACAGCGGATTCCCTCTCTTATCCGTGTAATTCGGCAGAACGTTCGTTGCCCTTTGATACGACTAATCTCTTGCTCGGCTCGATCAAAACGGCAGAACAGGTGACAAAAATACGGTTCGTTTAAGGAAGGGCTCTCATTACTGTTTTCATGAGTTTATCACAGACTTCGTGAGGGTTTGCCAGGGATGGGGAACCCTTTGCGGCAAGAGTGACGTATTTGTAAATACAAGGACTTGTGGTGCTAAATCATGGAGTGAGATATGAAAGTCTATCACCTATTTTACTCAATGGTTGGAAAAGTATTAAAATATTACCCATAATAGGTAATACTTCAATACATTCCTCTAGTTGACAGAATAAAATAGGTAATAGACTATTATATCTCACTCTATGCTTTATTAACACATTACATTTTGATGGTGTGTGCGTAACATTTTAATACTTTATCCTTTGTAGTTAAGTAGTCATCAGTAGTCGTAGTTTTTCTCTGCGAGGGGATTAAGATCTAGTGATTAATGTAAATAATCGTTTATTATAATTACTAATGAACGCAATCCACATTCTTTTCTCTATGACTTCATTTTTTAAGTGAGGAATACGTTATAAGGATGGTGTCACCAAGGTCTGGGTGCCAAAAAAATTCTCTCCCCTGCCACATCGGGCACGCGTGCCATAGGCTCGCCACCCATGGTCTAGGCCAGGGGTGGAGA
Source organism: Pachydiplax longipennis (assembly GCA_036926295.1). Taxonomy (NCBI): domain Eukaryota; kingdom Metazoa; phylum Arthropoda; class Insecta; order Odonata; family Libellulidae; genus Pachydiplax; species Pachydiplax longipennis. The sequence continues at coordinate 34,462,433 of JAVFKF010000009.1, read as the reverse complement.
ACCTTTTTTCATCGGAAGGCCAGATTTACCATTCGGCTGCCTAAGATAAGCCACAAATGAAATCATCAAGCCGCTCTCGGGTAGCTTTTTGCCTGTATTCAGGTAGTTTATCATCGTTTTACACAAAATGAATTAATTCACTGAGTGAACTAAAAGAAATTTTCCGTTTTCTCTTTCACTTGGCGGTATCAGCAAGACTGAGAAAAGAATTATCCTAAAATCGATGTTTGTTTCAGAGAATGGCTTAAAGACCGCAGTGAACGAACACAAATGCCAAATATGGCCTGAAGGCCGCAGGTTCCTAATAACTGGCTTAGGGTATGGATAAGGCCGCATTTACTATTAATACCGCTTATTTATTTATCAATTAGCTAATTTTTCGCTACTGTTAGAAATACGTATGGTGACAGAATTATTGAATATCTTAAAATTATTATGAATGTAATTTAAAAATTATAACAAGAATTCATTTATAATTTTCGATTTTCGAACAATCACAGAATAATTAAATATAAAATACGATTCACTTAATGTATATTGAATAATTATGAAACATGAAACATTTACGCTCACGCTTTTCATTCGTAGCATTATAAATAATTGGTAATTCATGTAAGATTTTTCAGAATTCCTGATAGGCCTTCACGGGTGGATCTCTGGAGTGAGGTAATGTATTCATTCAAATAATTCAACATCGAAAATGTGCGTGGGAGAATGAATTTCAGCGAATGTGTGAATTAACAGGCAACATTTTCCATTAAATTTTCACTTTCCTTATTTAACGAGGAAGGAGAAATTAAAATTTCTAAGTCTATTTTTAAGGTTAAAGATAAGGCCGCCTTGATCGCCTGAAGAGGCCGCAGGTTCTCCACCTTTGGCCCGGTGTTTTTACTATCACAGCATGGCAAATAACTCGAGTTTTAATAATTCGGCTTTTCTGAGATTTCTTACGTGTAGATCAAGTAAATTCAAGGGAGTATCCCCATCTCGATTGTCTCGATTGGCTGATTAAGAAAGGATTCTTTTTCCTCTGGAATTTCAGCCTCCACTTTCACATTTCCCATCATACGTGATCAAGCTCCCTAAATAATTAATTCCTTCTCCTTTAACGAGCTTTTCTCCGCCCATTCCGACGTCATTTGTTTGGCCTCCATCCTTTGCGCGCTTCATTCCCTTTTCTCTTTTGCTACCGGTAAACTGAAACGTCTTTCCGTCAGATTAGTTAATCATCGTGCCCTTCAGGACCTCTTCTGTATTTCGACTCACACAAAAAATATTCACCAAATAAATTCTTCTTCATAGAGCCTTTGATGATTTATTTCTTTTTGCAAATGTAGGACTTGTTTTACGTAGGGTATCTAACCGAAATCAAAAAACCAAGGGAAACCGGAAAAATACTAGAGTAACCGGGAAAAAAAATCAGGGAAACTGGGCAAACTGGAGAATCAAACCGGATTAGAAACCGAACCAGGAACCGAAAATTTAACATTCTGAAATCTGATCCGGAACCGGGATTTACTTCTTATTCTGTACCAACTTTCAGTTTACATTTCTATTGAGAGAACAATTGTTTATATTTATATGTGCGTGTAATTATTTATTTATCTTCCCGGAAGCCCCCCTACATCCGATTCGAAACAGTTTTTTCTCTCGGTACAGCATTTCAATTCTCCCGTAAAGTACCACCTAGGAGTAACTCTTTAACGACATTTCTTCTAATTAAATGTTTGCTTTAATCTTTGTAACTAATCTTTTTGCATCATACTTTAATTGAATTTCATTGATTAACGTTCCTGTTATATATTTCATTAGCGTATAGTTATATATTTATTGGTTGTGCATTTTATTAGACTATTAGTTTCTTAGATTGATTTTATAATAAAGTAGAAGGCGTGGAATTCGTATCCTTAATCTAATCATTTATTACGTCGTTCCTTCCTCTTGAAAATTCATAATGATTTATTGAATAATTGTTATTTAAAATAAGTAGGGAACGTGCATATGATTTAACTTTGATTTGTTTAACTGTACTTGAGTTACAATGAATAATTTTCCATAAGTAATCTTTACTGTAATAACGTGCGATATGCGTCGATGTTTGACTTTGATGTTTCCGCCGCAGAATTCGTAAACACGTGACGCAATACACGATAATGATAATATATTTGGTGTAAATCAGCGCAAGAAAAAACCCGCGAGCTTTCGTTGGGGCACGGCTCGCCCTTCGTTTTTTTCCCTGAATTTCTTTCTTCGACGTCTTCAAATTCGCCCATGTTCTCAGATTGGAAGAACGAATGTTAAGAAGCCCGATTCGGATGCTCGATTTCTTACGACTTTCCATTCAAATTTTCCGATGTTTCAGGCCAGCCTCTTTTGTGCCGTTCGCTATCGAAGGTAAGGTTTTCTGCTGGGAGAGCTTTTCTGTTTGTCGATCTCTCTCAGCAGCTCGATGAGAAGTCGGCCATTTTCGTCCGCTCTCTCAGAATGTAGGTCAAGATGAACTCCGCTTTCGAATCCGTTACACCCCGAAATCGCACGAAATCTAATGTCCGAAGAAAAGTCGACGAAGAAAACATTCCTTCAGCAATATTCGTGTTATTTTGGTGGAGAAATATCTATAATAATTGCTTTTTCTTTTGTTGGCGTAAGGGAACTTTTCTTTATGTCGATTGCCTTCGTATTTGTCAGTGGAGATGGGACAATCGATCGAAAAAACAGTCGAATTTTCGTTCGATTGTTTCGGCATTTATTTGATTGTTTTCATTTGAATAAATTTATTCGCTTTCGTGTGGCAGTAATTTGCTCTGGTAGTTTATGGAATCTTCATCGATGTATATTATAGTTGCCTCTTTCATGTCATCTAATTAAATTTATCCTAAGTATTTTAAAGGTGTGAAAATATTGCATCGATTACAGAGCATTATACCAATCCATAAGTATCTAATGAAAATCAAATTTTTAAATGGAAATTATATCTTCCTCGATAACGATAAAAAATATAGTTCATATGAAGATTGGAAAAGAATTGTTAGAGTGTTAAATGTAATTTTTTTTTCAATTTTATAACGTTTCTTTTAATCTCGCTTCGAGCAGTCGAATAGATTCACTCGGTTAGGATGGTTAAGATAGAGTGAAAAATCGAAACGCTGTATTCGAATCATTCGATGGAAGATGGATATTATTCGATTGTTTTCATTAGATTGTTCCCACCTCTAGTTACGCCCCGAAATCGCACGAAATGTTACCGTCAAAGAAAAATTGCTGAAAAAACGTTCCTTCAGCTATATATATATGTATAAGTTATTTTAGAAGAAATTTATCTATGTGTCACAGACTTCCTTTTTCTTTTGTTGGCGTAAGATAACTTATCAATGTCAGCCTTTATGTCATTTGCCATTATATTTGTAAGATAAAAGAGGCGAATTGCCTTTTACTTTATTTTGATTGAAATAGCGAAAGACTATGAATGTAGGTCAGTAAGCGGTCAGCGATAACTTTTAAACGTAAGGAATGTAACTTTTAATTGATCGTTAGATCTAATCGAGAGGTGAAAATTAATGTGTACGTATGCACCTCGTTTTCTGGCAGCGAAAGTAGGATGTGCGAGGGGTAAAGTGACAGTAAATGAAATGGGTTATTAGGGGAGCACGTGTGTCAGAAAAGGAGAGTCAATCACGACGGAGAAATGGATGAGAGTGGACAAAAGAAATATCCGTCCACAGTATGAAAAGAGTGTTTGAAACTGGTTTGTGACGATTGTAAAGGAAAATCCACAGGTACCTTGAGAAATTTTTTTGATAATCAGGTATCGTATTCATTGATCAGAAATTTACTTCGCTTTACCTTTAGAAATTTGATTTAATCCACCGCCCTTTGATGTGGACGTATGAAAGGTTCAAAAGGGTCAGGTTTGTTTTCAAACGCTGCTATGAATTTAATTTACCTCAGTTGAGTGACAGACGATTCGAAATAACTTCGATTATAGCACATACATTTCATTAGGAATGCTGATCAAACTTTAAAAAAATAAATTACTCCTAAACCGTTTAAGGACTAAAAAGTACACTTACTTTTTGTTGTGAATCTTATGCTTTGGTGATGTCCAACGTTGTTGGGAGACATTCACACACATTTTTTTAAAGTTTATACTAACGACCGTGTCTCTGTCTCTCTTCTTTCCATGCTGATCAAAGTAAACCGGGAAGTACCGCGTACTGAATGTGCTTATTGTCATCGGATATTATTATCAATTAAATTTACGAACACCTTGAAAAAACGCGAACTCTTTGAAGGTTTACGTATTAAAAAACCAAAGGTACAAATTTAGCGGCAGTTTCCCTTTATTTTGTGTAGCTTTTAGCTTTACGCTGGTCTATAGTTTTCGATCCTTATTCCTACGATTACTTCCGAAGAGAATGTTTAGTTATGACTGCGGCAAACGATTGTTTCTTCAGGAAGAAGAGTCGCCTCGTTAGATAAGAAGTCCTCTCACCATTTCCGCCGACTCAGTCTGAGATTCTGCTCGAAAATCATTACCGGCTAAGAAGAAATCAGTTTCCACCTGAAGAATTTTCTGTTTATCTGAACTGGAAGGTAATCTTTTAGTTGACCTTTGCCTCGATTTTAACACAAAATGTAAGATAAATTTATTAAATTCAATATCTGGAGATTTTACTGGATTAATTAATTCATTTTCTTTATGCGAAAGACAAGAAAGTGAAACGGAATTTAAGATTGTGTATTTTCTACTCTATGTAAAGGAACGCAAGTCAAAATATATGGCTTATAGTGAATATGAGAGATTAATATTTTTTCGAAATTTCGAGAAATATGGAATTTATTCTTAAAGTATTCACAATTATATGCTTCAAATTAAAAATCTCGTTTATCTAAATTAAAACGACTTAACTTCAATTCTCCATATATCAGAAAAACCATTGAAGAGGTAAACGAAAAACGTGCATCTCTCGGTAATCGACTGCTTGAAATCACTTCGTTTAGTTGCACGAAATTTCGCTGTAAAAGTGAAAACACAACCCGGAGGTAAAGTCGGTAGAAGTATGAGTTCCCAACGGGATCAACCGAAATAAGTTTCCCACAAAATTTCGATGAGCACTGCAATTGGCCTTCGGTCGTTCACCTAATCGAATCGGTCGATATATCGAACGGAGCCCTCGTGAAAATGTGCGTGTGTCTAATGCACAGGAGAAGGCAGTGTAACTCTTTGGATATAAAAACCGATGCAATCTATGAGCCGCTTATTTTTTTATCGAGATTATTACAGTAATTATAATGACCGTTGTCCACCACTATGCGTTAGCGATATGCATGCCGAACCCACTCCTGAGTCAGCGTCTACGAATCCGAATGTTATATTTCTCGTGAATGTAGATCTGCTTTTCGTTTCCTTGCGATTAAAATTAAAAAAATCGGTTTTCGTTGCTTTAGAAGGGGAAACAAACAGGAACCGAATTCGAAACGAAGACCGTACAGAAGGTTAGTAACTCTTGAACTGGAAAGAGGACTGGAACGAAAGCGATTATGGTTCGGTGCCTTGGTTAGAATATCAGGAAATCACGATTACACGATTAAAATTTTGGTAAATTTTCTACTTTTGGAAACTAAATGTATAATCGGCAGCGGTCCCTAGTTACGACGTTGAATACTGAAAGAATAGAATGCATCTACAATTCCGCAAGAAAATACAACTCCTACCTTGAGTCGACCGTTTTCCATTATTCGTATATTTTTACGTTTTGGTTTTATTTCCATCAGATTTGAGCTGTATTGTTTTTTTATTAGTAAACTTTTCTACGTGTTTTTCATCCTAATAGTGATGAAGATCTTAATAGTGATGAAGATCTGAATAGTGATGAAGATTACTCTGTTTATGTTTTCAAGAGCAGATCATCTAAAAATTATTTATATCTCAGATACTTGTTAACACAATATGTATTCGGAGAAAATATGAACGGATGTGGATCAAAGGCTATCATATATGGCCTTCCGCGTTTCGAAATGTTTTTCAAATAAATTCAGCCGTTGTGTATCTGCCATTTGGCAGGAAACGATTTGATTACTCCGGAAGACGTTTATGCTCCAAAAGAAAAATATGTGCACTGATAAAGAAACATTTTTGTTTCTACAAATCTCAGAGGACGTTCAAAATATAGCGTAGAAGTTGAGCGAAAATCTAATCTACACCAATTCAAGAGTGGCTTTCATCTTACGTTAATACTAGGAAAATATCGACGATATTGGTAAAAAGTTGTTTCTGGGCAAATATTCTCAATAATAATTAATCGACAATGACGTACGTTGAAAGCTCAGTTATTTTCATTTGACTGAAATTAATTTTTTTCCATTTTCATTTTCCATTGCCTTTTTTCCATCAGCGGAGAATCGAAACTTTCAAGTGATATGAGCATCTCCTCTTCTTTTAGGCATTAATAGGATTATTTTGATTTAATTTATTAAAATATGGCCTTTATGACTTACTACTATCACTTTTTTTGCCCTAAAAGCTTTATGTTTTTGCGTAACTTCGTTGCAACAGTTCCATTCATTACGAACTGTGTATGTGCTTTTAGTATAATTTTACAATAATGTTACCATATTAGGTAGGTCTTCTCTTACTTTCTGCGTCATTTTTCACAGGTTTAGTTTTTTCACGTGTTTCTGCGACATTATTATAACAATTTATTTAATATATAAAAGGTTTAGGAAATTCCCAATTTATTTGCCCAGCCTTAGAGATCGCAAGCATTACGTTATTCTCATATCAATTTCGTAATCGCTACAAGGGTTCGAAAAAATAATAAAATAGATTAGATCGTAAAAAGACGTCACGAAATCGGGTATCTAGGTTAATGTCCGACTGCGCGGAAACTCAAACAGCTCGGCGAAAACGTGGCCGCGAGCTACTCCAACTCGAGCCAAAATCCTTGCAAAATTAATGGAGGAACTTCGGGATTCGTAAATACCGAGTCTTTCGCAGTGGTGATCCATCGTTCGAAACGCATATTCTCAGGAGACCGTGCTGATCTCGTTCATCGAGAGTCAAAGAAGTGGTTTATCGTTAGCTGCTTGAGTGATGCAGCGCGGAATCGCGAGATTGGTTTCATCTCGTTCCACCGTTAGATGACGGTTGGCACTTGGGGTATCGTTTCGCTTTGTTTACCAATGGTCACAATATTTATGCCTAAAACCAGCTAACTTGGCTGCTTTGGCGAAGTTGGAAGGCTTAAAAAATGATATTGGAGTACTTGCCCCGTGCGAAAATTTCGCCGATGGACGCTGATACTCTATTTACCCAACAGAATACATTTCAACAAATGCTAAAATATACACAACGTATATACAAAGTCTGAAAAATACCAGGAAAACACACCTTCACATTCTGTATCAGTGTCCGTTTCGATATACCTCGTTCTTATCGACAGATATCGAAATATACTCGTACACATCCAGTAATGAAACTCAACAGGAAAATCCAAATTTTAACTCGATTTGTCGAGAAAATTTTGTATTTTTCATTCGATGGTCTATATTTAGCAATAAGCAGGATATTATCTTTGAAATGATTTATTTATCATGAAAAACATCAGCATACAGCAAGAAGCCAGTTTCAGTGGACGATCAACAGTAGTAATAAAAACTAAAGTAACAAGAACGTCGTGATGTGTCATTTGTATGTTTTGATGAAGATTGTAGGGAGAAAAACCCTGCTCACCGAAAAAGAATGTATAATATATAAAGGATTTATAATATGAATATATAAAAAATTGAGATAAGATTAGATTAATAACTGCCTAAAAATCCTAAATCTCCACTGCGGCAGAATAAAGTATTGGTAATGCTGCGATTGCGTGCCGTATGGGGTGACTTAGGCGCAGTAAATCGGAAACGATCAAAACTTCGACCGGGAATCTCTCGAGGAAAGGAGAATCGAGCGCAGACGTAAGCTTTTCGAGGAATTCCTGAGCGGCGATTCGTATGACGAAGTGCTCGACGTAATTCCCGCGATCTTCCAAGCCAAGCGATTTCTCCAGATAATGGCCGCGAATAGATAGTTACTCATGGTCTCTTTTTCCGGGCGGCGAAAAGCGCGGGAACGCCCGAGTTGATTAGGATGTCTGGCGGTTTTTTTTTAACCCCCTGCGGCTGCGAACGGTACTCGTTTAATGTTGTGCGAGAAATGAAAAATTGTGACTTGACCGGGACTCGAACCCAGTGGGAGAGGTGGTCATGTCACAATTTTTCACTTCTCGTACTACAACTTTGGGTTTAGTGGCATAACTTCATGTGCCAAGCCGTTCCGATACCGCGAGAAAGATCGGAGAAATTGATGCTAGAACCTGTCGATTCAAGAATTCATTTTTCCGCGAAAATAATCGACTAGGAAAGTAGAGTCGTGGTGCTTGCACCCCCTGCCTCACGCCGAAAGGCGACTTGCAGGGTGGTAATAATAATGCCGTCTTTTTATTGCTTGGACGAATTTTAGCCTTTGAAGGACTTTCTTACAATTTACCCCGTTTTTTTCATTTTTTCTTAGTAATAGCAATAATCACAGACAACAGTTGCCTTAACGGAAAAATCCGATCTGCCGGGATTCGAACCAGGGACCGTTAACCAAGTTGGTTGGTTAACGCGCTAGCACGCTAACCACTCCGCCACCACGGCCGTCGATATTATTATTATTAACTATATTGTTGCAGATAGACTGCTTGTCTGGTGGCAGCAACTACATTAATTTTTACGAACATCAATTAAAGAACTCAGAATAAACTATATAATACTTAAAGATTAAATACTTAAGCTCAATTACTATACAAGATAGAACACTCCAATATAACACAATTCCCAACTCAATTATTAATTCCCTTACAAAAAAATACAGTTCTACTACTGCTACATATATGTAGATACGTATGTAGATGTAGTTGTAAATTTCAATTCCACCACTCGTGCAGTTGGAAATGCACGCAGGAGAACCGAGATCAGGTGCAGTCGGATACCTCAGAACGAGAGGGGGTGGACGAATTTCGGGCAATCAAACGGCGCGAGAAGCGGTCATTGGAAGTTACTCATTCCGGCTGGAATCGATAGCCTCTCATTATCGCAGTCCCTTTTTCTGTGCCCAAAAGGTCATTTCCCGCTCCCTTTCTCCCGCTGAGATAACCTTGAAGGCCTCTGGAAGGGGCCCTTCCAAGAACACCGCCTCCCCTCCCTGCCCCCTCCGCCCCCCCACTCCGCACCACGGCGAGAGAGAGCTGCCACCGTCGCAGACGGAGTCAGCGCTCGACCGAGTCAAGTCCGTGGAGCTCTTCGTCCGCTATCTCAGTGCATGGAAGTGGTGTGTCGTGCTCTCTGTGCCCCTCCGGATGGTGTTTGGTGTGTCCGCCCAAGTGATTCTGTGCGTCGGGGATCTACCTCAGTGATCAGTGCTGTGATTTCCCTCGCATTGGATGCTTACGAAGCGATATTCGTCCAAGGGTAAGTTCCGCCGCCGAGTTTCGTCACCCAAATTCCTCTTTGGAAGAGCGCTGCAGTCGTCTCGATCCGAGCGAGAGATCGACGGGGTTCTTCTTATCAGCTGACGGTTCTCGAGGAATGGTCGCAACAACGGTGAGTTGGACTCGCATTCCGGTGGCATTCTTCGGCGCCGACACGGAATTCCTACGTTTTCCGACTCATCTCTTTCTGTATCGAGAAGATCCCGAGAGCGCCCCCTGGAAGAGGAAATTGTAACCTTGGCTACGCGAATTCGCTTAACGCGGCGAGGGAGATGGCGCTCCGCGATTACTGCGCCCAATTTCGACGGGAAAGAGTCGCAAGACTCGGTTGGGAATCTATCGAGGATGGAAGAAATGAAGCACGGGTTTTTCGATGAATTTTTGAGCGGTGATTTGCGTGATGAAATATGCGGTTCCCGTGCTCAGCGAATGCGATCTTCGAGACGTCAGATTTCGCGAGATTATAGCGAGAGAGGATGGTTACTTCTGATCCCTCTTTCCTGATGGTATATGAATCAGGTGGCCAACTATGGAGTTTGGTGTTTTCACACCCCGTGCCATACGCCACACGGCGGTTATTGATGTAAATGTAAAAGTCCTTCGAGATCATAGCGAGAACGGATGATTACTTCTGTTCCCTCTTTCCTGATGATATTAGGTATATGAATCAGGTGGCCAACCAGGGAGATTGGTGTTTCGCACCCCCTGCCATACGCCATACGACGGTTATTAATGTAAAGTCCTTATGCGCAGAAATGGCCATATCCGCGCCCCCGCAGCGTGTCGCTCGCATTGTGCATTTCCTGCCGAATCGAATGCATCGTTCGGTGCAGGTCTTCGTCGAAAAACGGTGGTCTTTGGTCCGGATGACGCCTAATTTCGTCATGGTAGACGGAGCAGTGGGCGGTCGTTGACGACGTCTCGAAATAGTTCCGTTGCAGCGCTGTGACAGCTGACGGGTTTCCGTGCGTTTTTTCCCAATTTATGATGGTGATTCCGCTACAGCTTGCTGTTTGGTCTACGAAGTGCGTGTTTCAGCTGGGATTCTCTTCTCTGTCGTGACTCCCAATGCTTTTGAGGCGTTTCTCATCTGCGGTTTGGGTTGGGAAGGAGGAATGTGACACTTGGCCGCGTGTGGGATCGCTAGGCCGCACTTGCGCGACGTGTGTCAGTTGTTAAAAATGATTAATCATTGGTAAATAAAGGAACTATTTAAACCAAAGTAGAATATTTTCCATTTATTTTCGTTCTGTTCAGTAGGAAGCTTAATTTTTTAATACCGAAGTTTTAACTAATTGAGCCGAAGTAGAATAGATTCCGTTTATTTTCGTGGGGCTCAGTAAACGAGGCTAGGTAACGTAATTTTTGAATACCGAAGTTTAACTAAATACACTGTTGTAGTATATATATCTTCCGTTTATTTTCTCACTGCTCAACTAATAAAGACAAGGAAACTTAATCATTTTAATACCGAAGGTTAACTAATTAAACTGATGTAGAATATTCTCCATTTATTTTCGATCCGAAGTTTAACTAATTAAACTGTAGTGGAATATTTTCCATTTATTTTCACTACTCAATGAATAAGACAAGGGAAACTTAATTATTTTAACAATGAAGTTTTTTCCTAAAATTGAACAAAACTACCTATCGAACGCAAGAATAGGCCGCAGTTTCCCCACCTTTCTGTAGCAGCAAAATGCTGCGTGTTTGCGTAATTAGGCGCGTCGTCGGATCTCATTGCGGATGTGAGTTGCAATTCGCCATTAAGGCTGGCGGCATAGGCTGCACTATTCTGTTCCATATCTGGTTCTTGAACTCAGGGGCGAAGTCTTTTCCTTTATATAAATCAGTTGGTTGTGAACCCCTTCTTCCGATAATCTGCTGGTATATCTAATGTGTTTTCCGTCGATGGTCTTATCCCCGTCCCTCAAGACATGCGTCAAATTGTAGCCTTCGTCTGTCCTCGCCCTCTTTTTCCCTCCATCTGCTGCCTCACGATTTTTCTCTCTCAAGTTGTTGAATCTCCCCCTTCGAACTCTGCACGAGACTTTTCGAGCGGTCTTTCTTGAGGTTATGCTGAAGCTGTGAAGAGATTCTGGCCTTGTGAATTCTTTGTCCAGACGTCCCGGTTTCAATCAGTGTTCTGAATGGCCAATTCCTCCGATATGCACTAATGTATCTCTCTGAAGTATTCTGCTCGAATAATTCTCAATTTTTGATTGGTTTACTTACTATCTAAATGTGAGCCTAGGTGTTGATCATATAGTCCGGTGAAATTTAGCCTAAATACTATTATGTGAAAGATATCTTCGGAATTATATTTGCAAGTATTCTGCTCGAATAATTTGTAATTTTTGATTGGTTTCCTTATCACCGAAATTAAGGATGTGAGGTTTTGCTCATGTAGTCAGGTGAAATATAGCCCAAATACAATAATGTGAAAGATATCTTCGTAATTACGTTTGCAATAGATGTGCCGTGTGTTCCTGTGTATTACTTTGAAGATGTCAGCCTAAATTTTACTCGTGTAGTTACGTGAACTTTAGCTTACAATCATGTGAAAGACATCTTCGTAATTATATTTGGTACAGAGGTGCCGTGTGTTCCTGTGTGCTACTTTGAAGAATTCTATGTGAGCCTAGATTTTACAAATGTAGTTAGGTGACTAGCTTATAATCAGGCGAAACATATCTTTGCGATAGAGGTGCCGCTTATCAAGTGTGTTACTGGGTATTACTTCGAAGGCAGTCACTATGGTATGAATATTTTAACACCTCTCTCAACGTAATGGATTGGAGCATTCAGGTGTCCCGGAATTTACGTCCTCAAGGTTGAAACATCTCGACTTAGGACCTTCGCTCCAGGTCACCCTACTGGTTGATGATCCCGAATGCGCCAGTTTAGTGTGGCTCTCCGTATTGAGTTGGCTCGACTTCCACCGATATAAATCTCAATGTTTCTTCGTTACATTTCATTCACTCGCTGTCTTGTGAGGGACCATTTCCTCTTATCGTGTTGGAATGAACTGAATGGATGTCATTTCTTCAATTCCATCGGGGGTTTTTGATGTGGTTTCGACCCGTCTCCAAGAATAATGTATTCCGAGAGAAATAAATATAGAGTAACACTCCACTCGGATTTTCAGTCGTTTGAAAAGGAATTCGAAGACGAAAACGTCGAAACGGAGGTCGATAAGGAAATCGGAAATGGTAAAATCAAATTGTGTGCCTTTATTTTGTGTTATCCTCAAGATATTACGGGTATGTCTGTAAAGTATTTCACCATTAAGTCTACCTCAACCACTCTACCATTACCAACTACAAAAGATTTTGGGAGAAAATTAGGCTTAAGAGAAATAATGTAACGCTTTTTGCATTATATCCATATTGTTCCGAAAGGCAGACGAAAAATATTCCATCCGTGAAGACACCGTAGCAGTAACATATGTTTGGGTAGGTCGATTTTAGTCTGATAAATGACGCGATTCAACCATCTGACGACTCTTCATAAGTTACAGCTGTCTTGAATCGCATTAGCTATCGCCAAGTGATGCGGAAAATGAAGGAGACTATGCATCGACGCGCCAACATGATTGATATCGGATGAAACCCTTCTTTTAACGACCACAGACTTGGAATTCCTTCGTACTTAATAGAAACGCTGCGTAAACCCGACACTGCGTACCTGTGTGACGGATGTCGTTGAATAATTTGGCTTTTGGCACTTTACGAAGTTGACCAGCTTTGCGATGTCAGGTCTCTGATTGGACTCAATCTACGAAAAGAACGGGTATAAATGTAGGTTTGTTTTATCCGTTTACCAGAGCCCAAAAGGTGGTTTTCGTGTTAAAAGATAAAAAAGTTTCCTGACGGATATGACGTTCTCGTAGATAGAATCTCATGTGGTTGGAATGTGACGCCAGCGATAAGGCAACGCAAGTCTTATACACACTTATTTAAACTGAACTAATTGCTCTGAATGGTTATAAATATTCGAAAAGATAAACGTAAAACTATGAAGAATGGAAAACAGAATTCCTCTATTTAAGTTGCTTTTATACGGATTCCTGTGGTAAAATTTCCCTGGAATCATATTTATCACACGCAACTCATTTGACATATCTGTAAAACCCTTTTAAATAAATGAATAAAATATAACACATTTCGTTAAAAGGAGACCGATTTCCCGTTGGGAAACCACTGAAGTGCTCAAAGATGTCTTATTTTAACCACTTTCAATGCACGTGCCAAATCACGTTTCCATTTTCCCCTTAACTCATGATTACATCTGTGAATAATTATGAATACACTGGTACACATGTAACTCGCGCGGGATTAATTCAGAATTCGTAGCATGAAAATCTTGAACAATGGCTCTTGAGATATACCGCCGGTTTTGGTTAGCCGAAGATTTCCTCGCTCCAATGATTCATTCTCCGCTTCCTGGAAGGGTCGCAGTGACTGACTATTAACCGTTGGTAAACAGAACTTTCAACCAGTGTAAACAGAGATTGTATTGTCTCCTTAAATCTTTAGTTAAGATTATCGTCAACATGTCTGTGGTTTCCTCGAAGCAATAGAAAATCGAGACTACCAGAAAATATGCTTTTATTCTTTATGAAATTGAATGCAAGCGTAACTTATTGGTGTTTCGTTTATGTGAGCGCCATAAGAACTTGTTTACTAACACAGAATAAAATATTAAGAGTTTATTTTAATATTATAAGCATTTATTGATAAATTTTGCGTGAGATACAAAATACCACGATAATTGTAATTGAATACAGGGATCGTCGATTTTTAGTCGTAATGACTGAGGAATGTTCGAGGCGAGAACTGATAACCTAGATTTAAAGTATATTTGTGTAAGTAACAATAAGACCACGGATAGCCGAGTTGGTAGTTCGTTCATTAATGGTGAAAGTCCGGGGTTCGATTCCCGGTGGGAGGGAATTAGAAAGTGTAAGTAAATAATGATCAAGGCTACGCAATGATGTTATAGGTGTTTTGTCACAGCATTTTAGGTTCTACAATAACCTTTTTAGTCCTTTAGTCTTGATATCCTAATTTTAATCCATTCAGTGATGTGCTATAGCGTCCTTTTATTTAAAAATACTATCGTTAATGTTATTCCATTGAGAACAGTTTTAAAGCGGACCTATTCGCCATGTTATCTATTCATTATCCGTGTTTTCTCATGGGTTTTCTCCCGTTATTCATGCCGTTGGGTTCGTGCGTCGGAATTGCTAAGCGTGACATGCTATCGAGTCATGGTTAATTTGTCGTTCTGAAATTTATTTCAGTAGTTTAAGGGTGTGTCACACTACTCTATCTCCGCATTTTCTTCTTAAATGTTTATGTGCCTAATTAGTTACATAATTTTTCTCTACAGTTATGTTGTTGTTAATCCATTCTTCATTTGAGTTCTTTCGATTTCATTTATACTCGTGACATTTTTCTATTAATCGTCATCGCGGTAACTTCTATTTCACAACGTTTTTGTTTGATAACGATAATGAAAATAATTTAATTACATCTTAAATTTCACTTATTGTAAGTTACATTGGCGGATCCAGATAGCGATCGAGGTGCTATAGGGGCAATTACTTCGCACCATGTTTGTAGTATGTACTAGTAATTCTTCTAGGATGTGACGAAGAGTTAACATTAAAAGCCAACGAAGTGTTAAATAGAGTTTCTTTGATAACTGCATTTATCTCGACAGAGTGTATTTTAAGAGTAAATCGGAGATGAGTTCACAAAGGAATTGTCACAAAGTTCTCCTTCCTTTGCTCGACTTCCTGCAGAGCTGATAAATTAAGTTATATCAGCCTAATCACTATACAGTGGTTAAATAACTGTATTAATATCCATTACTATAGAAAACTTTCACGGATATCTCTCATTGATCACGGCAATGAAAATGTTAGCATAATTTTAGCTGGAGCAATATAGACCACCAACCGTTCCCAGATGCCGAAGAGTGCACGATAAAACGATAAGCGATTCGAAAAAAAACAACTTCATGTCCTCACCATGGGAAGAGTTGTTACGGAAACCGTGTGCGGATGTTTTCATATGTTCCGCTGGAATTGGGGTGCAGTTTAGTTGGAATGGCGCCCCAATATCGATCTTCGCAAGTTGCTATAGATGCGCGCGCTCAGTGCAGCGCAATTCCCTCGCATAATGGCGATGAGAATTAAGGTCAGGTGTTCTTTTCAAAGGCATCGGAAGGTGCGTCTCGACCCACTCAATTCACTTCGTTTTCTTTATTGCGGAAATCGCGGCTTGGGAAGAGGATGGATTTAATTGGGAGGGAAGATGTTCGTCAGATGATTGCAAGACTCCCGGGAGTGTATGTGGGGAATTTTCGATGATTTTGACGGAGTGGTAGGACTAAGATAGTTTGGTCATTGAATGTTCGGTAAAATTGACGCGATTAAGTTTTTCGTATTGTATTTTATGCGCTGGATTCAGTCGTGTATCTATTAATTCGCCAAGTTTTCAGTTATCTGACCTTAAAAGTTACGAAAATAAGGAATTTTTAAGTTTATTTAGATAATTATATTCCTAGGTTGTTAACACTGCAAAAGTTAACATTGTTTGTCGGTTATAGTACACCAGTATCCAATTTGTGGCTTCTCTCACCGGTATTAATAATTATTTCTCTTATCATTCCTTATTTTCTGTTATTACTCTTTACTGCTTATTTTCTACACGGAGCATTGGACCGTAACATTTTCTTTCCGATTTTCGGAATTTCCAAAAAATGAACTTAAAAATTCTGAAGGGACCGGGAATCGAACCCGGGATTTTCTTCCGTTTTTGCTTGGAATATATCCTGGGAGCCCTTATGTGCAGAGATTTCTTTTCTTTGCAAAGAGCAGTTTTCTTGTTTTTCGTTCCGGATTTCGCTCCGATTGGACAAGAAACAGATTTCGGTACAGTTATGGTTTCGATGTTGCAAATGTCGGACTGTTTTTTTTTCGCGTGATATTATATCCTTCTGATTGTACGTTGTATTATCTCTAGCTTTTTTCATTTAAACCACATCACTCTTATTTTTAGTGTACAACTTAATTACAGTTAAGGATAAGAAAAGTGTATAAGATCCAATTTCTGAAGCGATGATTTTGCGGACAGCAGTTGTTATCAGTCGCGAGGACGCCAGTCGCCGATAATATGACGATAAAAAGCCGTTGCTCTTTAGCGATTCTGCGCGTTTAGAGTGAAAAATATTTTCTGAATGAAGAGGTCACTTCAACGAAGGGCATCTTTTGATATTGGCTTTAAGGATGTGACGATCCGTCGTCTGTATATAGGTCGTGAAAACAATCGTCTATGAAATGTGCCAAAGGATGAAATGCGTTTGTAAGTGCGGATTGAAATGATTGAAAATTGAGTACCGAATTCGCGCGAGCGTAGCTGGTTTAAGAAGTTTTTCTTCTCTTTTTCACTAAGTTATTTGAGTTGTTGCGATGAAGGCAGAAATCACCTGATCAATGAAAGTCTGTCCGAGTTTAAATGGTTTTTAGATTACATATGGTGGATAAAAATTTCTTTTGGCTCTTATATTTTTGAAATTTGTAAATAAGCCCACAGCATCTGCATTATCTATTTATGTAACAAAAAATTGAATTGTAAATTTAAATATTACAATATTTAGATATCACATTTTGCTGCACTCTTATTTACATTAATATTTGTTTGGAACTCCCATCATTACTAATATAATTAAAGCTCTTTGCTGGAAAATTTAATTGAAAACAGGAAAAAGTTCAAGTCTCTTATCTCGTCTTATTTCTCTGAAGATTCATACTTACCGATAATTAATTACACTTAGATGATGAGTTAACTCATTCGAAACCGGTCATTAATTTTCAAACATATGTTATGTTATATGCGCTGTAAAATTGCGTATTCTTTGAACTGATTCATGCATAAATTAAAATGGATACATAAAAAGTAAAACGATTATATCTTCTGAAATAGCCGATGCCGTATTTCATCTCTTCGACTTTCGAGCAGATTCTTTATTCGTTGAGCGCCATTTAGCGTTTGTGATTTTTGCTTCGTTGTGATCTTTTGAAGTGACGCTGAACTAAGAGATTTGACGTGAAAACCCCAGCAACGTCGATGAATCGGAAGTCCGTGTGCTTATGAGTCAGTTTAAAAGGAGAGGAAAATCGGCTGAATCTAAATTACCGATTCCTATCGCTTCAGACACAGATAATGTTTGTCAATGAACCATTGATCACTTGGTGAGATGACAGGGTCTTTGTTTTCTTCGTTCGTCCTCTGTTGCTTTTCGAACGGCTCAACCCCTTTCGTTTGCTGTGAGATATATTTAGACGCCAACTCAATCAACCCAACGGCCGGAAAATGTCATGAAAATAGTTCTCCTCTGTTTTGCTGAAAAGGAAGTTTGCTAATGACACGGAGTCGTCAGTTTTTGTTTTCTCTCTTTCGATTAACCCTCAAGTAGTCGCGTGACATGTGGTTACATGATGAGTCGCAATTAGTCGTATTGATCCCAAAATTAACATCGCTTTTTGGATGTGATTATCCTAATTAACGTAATAAAAACTTACTGTTTAACGTAGATGATTTACTTATAAAATATAATAAAGAAGAGTTTTACAACGTCTTCTGTTAAACAACCAGTAGTTTAAGCATTATTTGCGATACTTGACTATAAGTATGATGCAATTATATGATAGTGAGTTGTTAAGTGTTTCTCTACCGAAAAATTGGTAAAGAATGGTAAATGTAAAAAACATAAAGAGTTTTGCAACCAATATTCCGTTAAAAAAAGTAGTAGTTTAAGAATTATTTGCGATAATTGATTATAACTATGATGCAATTGTAGGATCGTGAGTTATTAAGTTTATTATAGATAACGAAGCAATAGCGGAGTATAATAAATGGTAAAAAATGTTGGAATTTGGTGTAAATCTATATAGAACTGCGATTTTTGGTGAATCATCTACTTCTATATTTAGTGAATGATCTATATTTAAAGAATCATCTATTTCTAGTAGTCTATTTCAAATAACATAGATTTTTAATGAGACACGCGTCGGGTCGAAACGCATGTTTAGATAACAATAACTTATATAATGCAACGTGTTGTTATCAACGTTTTCATTCTAGAATGTTAGATAAGAATAGATGAAAAGGCTATACATGTATTCATCCTTTGTTATCTTACTTAATCTCCAATTATAAAAGTTTCATTAACAATATTTCATACGGGTCGCAGTAATCCAACGCGACTATTTAAGGGTTGAAAGCTTTCTACAAAATTACGTAAAATAGCAATTTTTTGCATAATTCCTTTGTTATCTTTCGTCTATGACGTGTAGTTGATAAAATTTTCGAAACGTGCGTTCCAGCATGCTTATTTCTCGAAGAATTAATTTGTTACGTACTTGCTTGATGAAGTTCCCATCAACGAGTGAGTTTCCATTATACGTCAGACGTTTTCTTGGCATTTACTCGATAAACATCTTGTCGGTGATACAGCTCCGAAACTGAA
This sequence comes from Pachydiplax longipennis, assembly GCA_036926295.1. Classification (NCBI taxonomy): domain Eukaryota; kingdom Metazoa; phylum Arthropoda; class Insecta; order Odonata; family Libellulidae; genus Pachydiplax; species Pachydiplax longipennis. Next base: position 34,443,378 of record JAVFKF010000009.1, on the reverse strand, counting down.
GTTTCCTAAATGGAAAAGAAGATCGTAGAATATCGCAGTTTTCTTTCGGCGTATCCAAGAACTTATCAAGAATTGATTGGTTTCTAATTCGATGGGTATTGAAATATGCATCAGTAGATGAAAACTTCTTCACCGCTTCTCTTACATTCCTCGGGCGTTTCTCGAGTAGCGAAAGATTGTGCAAATCTCCGCTTCCTGGAAATGCTTGGGATGAATCACGGTTCTTCGACGGAAGAAACCCTTTTTTTCCTCGAAATTTTCTCATGCCGTTACGTGCCCATTGTGGTTTTTTCCCGAAAATTATGCGGGACCATTTATAATCAGCACTCATTCCTGTCCACCTTTAAAACGGTCCAAAACTGTGTGTTATAGATGTAGCTTTTATCACTGGTAATTTACTCTTGATTGTGCGGTGCGAATAGTCTTATCTCCTCAATCTTTTAATAGGTCTTCGGAAGGAATGCTATAAATTCTGGCGCAGGAAATTCGTTTAGGTGGAAATGAATTCTTCGCATTTCTCTTCCTTCTGCGTTTCCTTCGTATTCTGCGGTTACTGTTGCGTCATTAGATTACTAGAAGTAGGTGTTGCGAGGTTTCCTTGACTGTGGATATATATACCTACATATGTGCGAGATGGTTTGTAACCAAATCAATCTAAGTAAGTTTTTGTATGAATGGGTTTGTCTAATTATTAAAAAAGGATCCTGAAATTAAGCATTATCAGGGAAATTTTCAGATTAAAATGAATCTGAGCGATATTATCCAGTTTGTAATGATGGAAAATTTAAGCTAGCTCATCCGCACGACAGAAATGTATCAAAATTCTACATCTACGTATGTACCCTGCAAGTTCTCGGAAAAAATGAATTCTTGAATCGACTGGTTCTAGCATCTATTTCTCTGATCTTTCCCGCGGTATCAGAACGGCCTCTATAAAATTCGCTTTGTAACTTCGTGAATCAAGTGTGGTTTTTGGAATACCCTGCGCAGAAAAGTTCTAGTGACGCTTTGATAAACCAAAATGAGGAGTTCCCACGTATGGATATCGAAATAGTGGCCGAAATAAAATTTTGGCGTTTTCCTCCACGCAGGAGATAAAGTGGTCATTTCCGTCAAGCAGCTGTTCGCTGGTTCTCAGAAACAACCCGCTGTATATCACATGGCTCTTTTTCATCACATCCATTCGAATATTTTCTAGGATTAGATGAGCAAGCGAACTTCGGACTCGGGTATTCTTAGCTCTGCCCAACTTACATTTCCGACTACTATTTTACCTCCGTTCCATTGAGAGAACTTATAAGCTCTTTCTAGAATAAATTAGCAACTGGCAGTTTGACAACTCAGTTCGTTTACCGAGAAATATATACGAGTGTTTGGTTGAGACGGTCGGGTGGCGGTACGGAATCTTAGAGCGATCGGCTCTCTTATGTTTTCTGTTAATTCTCACGTCTTGGACCGTTTCCTTTTTTTATGTCCTCGATGAAACGTGGTTTCCCAGCGGAAATTCACGCGAAATAGGATTTATAACGGAGACATTTTGTGTGTGCCAGTCGTCCGCCATCTCGGAAAGAGGCGCTGCGCCGCGATTTCTGTGCAAACCTCTGCTTTTGACGCTGCATCCATGTTATCTTTCGAGTGCAACGCATTCTTCGTGCTTTATGTCCTTTTCTGTAGTATAGCTATCGTGATTTCACCGCTATTAATGACGACCCTTTGCTATTGGTCCTTCGACTATAATGTTGTACGTGCTTTTGCGTCTTATAAACATCCGGGAGAACTAGTCATAATTGTCCATTTACTACCTTTTTATCTATATTTAGTGATAGATTTTCATAATTTTTTAGGGATTTTTTTCATTTTAGTGACATCTTGCAGTCAATATGTAGGGTGTCACGAAAAGAATGGGTTTCAGATGCATTTCTATCCATTTTCGTTTCTCAAGTAGTGACCAAGTAGAATAAAAAGTCATTTTTTGGAAAGAATCCAGGTAAAAATTCCACAGAAAAATGACACGGGTAGAAATACCAACCCAACTCGGTGCATGATTGTATTTTTGCTTAAAGGTGATTGACATATATAAAAAATTTCTGATTTCCATGCAAGAGTAATTACGACAAATAATTAAAACGTGGGGCATTGCCAAAGCGGTCTTACATTGCCAAAATGGTGTAGTCTCCCCGTGAAAATTCTACTGTGGCATTTTTAACTTAACTCCAAATTTCAGAAATTCTCAGTGTGGTATATTTACCGCGACAGTTTTAGCTACCAAAAAGTGTGAAATTTTATTCCGTGGCATTTTTACCGCGTAACTTCTGGGCTACCCTGTGTCTGACACACACCTGTACCTCTTCGTTATATTTTTATATCTTTCTTTATCATGTTTGGGTAGAGTTATTAAATTTATTTAGCTAATGATGAAATTCATGCCTGTATCTAAAGCTTGTCTACTGTCTCACACTTACTGATATATCAAAGTAAATACAGCCAACTTTATTTTTAGAGCTCTTTAGCGGCATTTTTTCTGATTTGGCGGCCTTTTAAGCTAACTTTCAGGGTCATTCTTGCGACATTTTCGGGAAAAAATTGGCATCTCTGGAGATTATTCATCGCTTTTTTTAAAAGTATACACTCAGTGATACATTGGCATACGACGCATTTCCTCCGCTCTTTTTGGGACTCGACGAACGAATGTTTTAGTGAATTCGCGTAGAGGACAACCGAATGAAAACATTCGAATGCTTGTTTCGATTCTTTCATCCGAATAAAACGGATCAGGTACCGTATTTACGTGGATATAACCGCCCTTTTGTGTTGAACTTAGGAAAAGAAGGAAAAATAGCAAGCGAATATAGGCACCCCTTCTGAAGCGCTTAGATGATGATGACCAATAGACTACTTTAGGTAAGTTAGTTCATTAGGTCAGCGCGATGAGACTCGTATAATTTATCGCAACATACAATGGCTGCATTTCGTTTCATTTTTCGGTGTTACAGTGAACTTTCACGCATCGAGTCTTTCGTACGGGTACCTTATATACTACACATCACGCTTATTGGCAGAAGAGATGTGACATGTTTCTGATTTAATAAATAAATATATAACAAAATGATATTTACTAGCACAAGCCCGTTATTTCTTTCTTCTCGGTGTATGTGAAGTGCGCGTGAAAAATTTATTCCCCGAATATACCTAGGGGTAAATCAACAACTGTAATTTTTAGTGAATGACGTCTATTTGGAGTAACAGAGACTTTTAATGAGAGATTCGGGTCGAAACGTATGTTTAGATAACAATAACAAATAATTCCACATAAATTGTCATCACCTTTGTCACTCTAGAATGGTAGATAGGAATAGATGAAAAGATTACATTAATCGATTGTTCTTAATCTCTAATTATATAAGTTTACCTTATACCCTCTTGTATACTCTGTGTATTTAGAAAAATTCGGAAAAAGGGGCGGTTATTTTAGAGTAAACACGCTAATTTATTATCATCATATTTTCCATTCTAATTAGCGCACTGAACAACATTATTGCGTTATTCTGGTTATTAGAATTCAGTTAGAATGTTATAGTTAGTTAGTTTGTTAATATTCTGTTCACTTTTTCACTCGATCCTCCTCATCGAGTGAAACAATTGACGGATGCGATGTTTAACTAGCTCGATACCATCGAGTTCGATTCGATACCATTCGATATCACACTCGTTTACTCCACATTTTTTTTAACAGCGGGCATCATCCGGAGCGAATTAAAACAGTTTCCTACGCAAACCCACGGGAAATCACGTTTCGGCTATCGAATGCGATTCCGGAACGAGTCATCATCGTTAGCCTCCGATTGGCTTCGGAAATCTATCGATCGGGCCCGACCTCCATCCTTGGCGGGATGGCCCTGAGATTCATCGAGTCAACAACTGCCGCTTTTTCCACACCAAAGATAGCCATAACGAGAGCGCCGCGTAAGAATCTACGCCAATGTTTCCGCAGCTTGTAAAACCAACGGAATCCGTACGAGGCGTCGAAAACCCGCGTGTTATTCGGCGAGGCGAAATGTTTTCCGAAGTGTTATCGGCGGCTGTAAAGCGACCTCGGCGATGACGTAACCCGGACGGAGGATATTTGCGATCGATGGCTCACCGATAATCGCCGATTCCGGAGGGGCTTTCGGGAAAACACCGCCGCACTCTTTTAGCTGGAAATTAAGCGAGCGGCGGTAAACAGTATTTCGTCAAGGCCGAGAAGAATGGCTATTGCTAATCTTCGATAAACACGTCCGCTGAGGAAGGTGACTCTCGCCGTGGAAAGGCTTAGTTTGGAAGGTCGAAGCCGCGCTAAGCGATTCCTTCGCAGTCTATTGTGCGGTGAATCCATTGAGTTTGGATGAATACGCCGCGATTAGCATGGAAGGAAGCACGGAATTTGATGTTTTTTTGCGGATGGAAATTTAAAATTGGTCGTGATGGACTACATTATCGGTCATTTCAAGTATCTTGCGATATAAATAAGTATTCATTTTCGATCATATCTAGTATATTAAGATATAATTTCGTATTTTTTTATATTTCGAAGTTCATTTTTCGGGGCGGATTTTATATAGAGCAGTGGTTCCCAAAGTGGGCGCTACCGCCCCCTGGGGGGCGGTGCTCTAGTTTATGGGGGCGAAAAGAGCTAAAGATTACCTAAGTATTATTCCTTTTGCATAAATGTGCTATGAAAACTATACCTTTATTGGATTATAAATAAAAATTTGATTAGTCATTGTTTTTAATTTAATTATTACAATGTTCCTCGTCTGGTTATTTAGCCTATGATTCTGATTATTATTTTAAAGTTACCGCTTGGGGGGCGTTGAGTATTGTTTTATGGATCCAAGGGGGCGGTGGCTCGAAAAAGTTTGGGAATCACTGATATAGAGCATTAGTAATGATTAGAAAAAGAAAAGAATCATTAATTGAGAATTTATGTAAAGACAATCTTTGTCCTGAGCCAGTTTGTGCCTCATCAGGAGGTGCCAGGTTATGTTAATATTATAGCGTATAGTTATATAATTTTTATAATTGGGCGATAGCTGAGGGCCCCATCCATTCGGGGACCTGAATAAGACTATGTTTATGAAATCTTAGTAAGATAGCTCTCTTTGTCTAATTTTTAGACGTATGCCGTGTTCACGGTAACTTGTTTTTACTTCAGGAGTTTAATGTGGAGTAGGTCTCAATAACAGGTTTATAGAATGTACCACATAATTAATGTCTCTACACAATTCATTACAATTTACGAAAATTCTACTTATAATTCAATAAGTAGTTTATTCTTACTTAACAGTGAAGCTACTGAGTTTTCTTTGCCTTGTATTTTATCAAAATATATCGAATATTAACTATCATAATTGGTAGTTGGGGCCTCGGTGTATAGTTTTCTCGCTTAGGGCTTCTGAAAGCTTAAATAAACCCCTGCATATTTCTGTTTACCCTTTTACAGTCAAATTGAAATCTTAACTCCTTGACTATTCATAAATCCTATTAATAAAACATAAATAATTACCGCTGCCACCTGACCAAATGGCCAAATTGCAGCGATTTGATAATAAATAAATAAATACATCTTCTTCAGCAACAGTTGCGGAAGTAAATGTAAATTAACGCTTTAAATGTACTACTCACAATTGTTAAATGCAATATACTATATTAATTCTATATGTAAAACAGTGTACTGATGTATGATCTCAGCTTACTCGTGCATTGGTCGGCTCTTGCCTTGCATCGGCGAAATATTTTTTTATTTAAATACCACTTGCATACGAGAAATACTGTAATTCATTATTTCCACTCATTATATCCCTCTTCTCATGCGATTTAGTCTATTATTTTTCTTCGTATCAGTGTCATCGATATATGCCATTCAATTTCAAGGATAGTGGAACTAATGGAACGTGGACATCTTAAAAAAGGAATAAAAATACGCTTGGTAACTTCCACTTTCCGCTGTGGAAGTTACCAAGTGTTTTTTCTTTATGAAGATGGTTGCTGTGGAATTCCGCGAAGTCACGATTGAGTGTATCAGTTTTATTCTAATGAGACGTGCTGTAGAGACTTAAATCGTGGAATTGATTTGTAGTAGGCCAAGAGAGGTATCGACTCAATCGATCGATTCGTATTTGCTTGTCAACTTACTTTTTGCCGCTTACTGAGGAATCTCCACCCAATTATATATTTTGTTATTTACTCGGATATGACAGTATGAAATCGATCTTTATGTATTTATGGCTTTTATTGGATGGATATTAAGTTTGAGAAGATGGTAAATAACCTTCTACCATCATCTAACTGTAACATTTAATGAGAAAGATCGAAATTTAAATAAAACTTCGGAAAGACGAAGATTTTACTTTCTTATATGAGTGAGTGATTATTTGCGCGTTTTTGTTAAAGATTTTTAATTCAACGGCGAATGTCAATTGCAATGAAATATTTAGCGTACTCTTTATTATTAGACCCTAAAGATTTCACGTGCATTCGTTTTTGCTGCAAGGTCTTCCTGCATTCTTTCCGGAAGCTAAAAATATTGACTCTGGTTTCTACTGTACGGAAATAGTATTTGGGATAACAGCAGTGTCCTTGTGTATTTTGAATAAAAAAATCGCGACGAAAATAATATGAGAGGTAAGGTCAATTTATTCAAAGATGTTACTCAGGTATATGTTACAATTTTACGAGATATGTTTCTTAGATTATAATTGAAAATATTTAGAAATATCAATAGCAGTATAACTAATATTTAAAGTGTAATTATATCCTATATGATTGATATATAATATAATTCGTCCTTATCTTTAAATATCTGCTGAATAATACATAGATATTCTCTTACAGGTAATTAAGTTGAGTTCTGTTAACACGATTCGCACGTACACGAGTTTCCATGAACTCGCATAAAACGAACAAATTTCCCGTTTCAACACGAATTAATATTATTATCCAATAGCACGATCTACGGATTTTAAATATTCGTTTTGCGCAACAGTTTTTCATAACGCATCCCTAATGGTAAGCTGGGAAAACCTGTGCTGTAACATATAATGGCGCCAATAACGATCGTAAGAAACGGAAATTTTCCGCTATAATGTGAGATCGAACTGTATACCGAATCGTCCCATTCACTATTTACGAGTATGATCATGCATGCGATTTCGTACATTTTTGCTACCCTATTCCTTCCGGCGGTCACTTCCTAAGTAAAGGTAATGTTTGATTTTCGTCAGTTTTAATTGAAATGCTCACTTTCGAAAATAAGAAAGATTAATAATGGGCTTTATTTGGAGCGTGATTGAGACTATAAAGTCTCTTCTTACCCTTCGTCTTATAAATTTAAAAAAGAGATAGCTTGAATAAACGGTACACGCAGGAAGATTACTTTGTGGATTTAAAAACCTAAGCTTAGTGCTTGGGAAAAAAATTTCCGCTGCAGGAAAACACCCTCAAGAAGGGTGTGTGATAAACCTGCGAAACCCACAGATAGGAAAACTAAATTTAGTGATGAAATCAGATAAAATGAGACTTTAAAACAAAAAATACATACCAATAATATCATACAAAACAAAAAGGAAAATAATATTTACATTAAGTTTCGTTAACAAATAGTTACTTATTTACACTAAGTTACGTATTTATATTAAAATGATTAAAGGTAGAATAAACTGTAGAAGGTAAAATACAATTTAGAATACATTCACGAATTGAAAATGAAAAGGATATTAACATCGTAGCAATGTTTTGAGTTCCTATATATTGCTTTCGAGTTACAATATAACTTATGCATGTAAAATGCTTATATGATACCAATTCGTTCAAAATTCGATAGAAACGCGTTCATCGCAGCGATCTCTCGTTTGGTTTGTAGCAGTGGCAGGCGAAGGCCGCGCTCGAAATGGATGGAAAGACTTGATAAGGCCTCGGGCGAGTTAGAGACTGCACCTCACTTATCCTCGCTAATATTGCATCACAACTGCGAGAGAATTTCGACAAAATGCAAACACAAGTGCAGAGGAATTACTCAAGGATACGTAGGGGTGGGAAATGATCTTCATCAGAAGGCCGCATCTACCTCGAGGCCACGTGTGATATCATCAGGCCGCGTGTGAGAACACCAGGCCGCACTTGTGTGGCGGGTTGCTTGCACTCTAAATTCAGATTTACAAAGATCGGTATTGCGCGTAAGAAAACGAATTATTTCCGTCATTGAATTGAAAGAGGGTGGTTTACTTTAAATTTAATTTCCGTTGGCGAGACTGAAGAGCAATTTAATGTAAATAGTTTCGATTTCGTAGGATAGATCAAATTTAATACCCTTATTTAATTTTTCAAAAAAAAAAATTAAGCCTGCAACCGATAAAAGTGAAGGTTGCATGTATATCCTATGGAAACGTATTGTGGGCTCCTGGGTTCGAACTCGAGCCTTCTCAGTGATAAAAATAGTTTTTCTAGGGGTTTTTAGTTTCGATCTCGTATGATAGTGTTATTCTATCAAATTTCTGAAAGAAATAAAGCCTGCAACCGATAAAAGTGAAGTTTACGTGTATATCTCACAGAAACGTATTTTGGGCTCGAGGATTCGAACCCGAACCTTCTCGATGACGGGAAATACTTATGGGTTTTAACTCTTAGAAATATGAGACAATTTGTCTCGAATATCTAAATTAAACTGTTTCTGAAATGAAGAGGGGGGTAGACTGGCACACACTACTCAGATTGTAATTTTATAAGGATTATCATAGATAGCAGCATATAAGGTGCATTTTTTCATCAAAAATTAAATTGAAAAGCATGTTGCATCTTAACGGAGGATACAGATTTTATATCAATTATTTATATCATTTCACTTCTTTTCTTAATCCTAACCAAGATACTTTATTTACCCGCGTATAAGACGCAGCAAGGTTCTTGTGCCTTAATTCTTGATCTATCTAGATATCCACGTATAATGCTACTCATCACTATAGATCAAGAATACAGGTACAAAAAGCTTCCTGCATCTTATACGCGGGTTTATACGGTACCTTGATAAAGATCAAGAGATAACAGACGTAGGAAAAGATTCATGTTCGTTTAGAAGAAATCCTATTTCCTACAAAGGAAAACACCCACATGGAGGAAGTATAAAAAAAACCGCGCAATAGCTGAGAGAATTAGCTAGAAATAAAGGGAGACCGTTAAAAATGAAATTACGTAAACAATAAAGAAAGCTATAATCGTAATCGTCGCGGGAAATGAAAAAGAAAAATAAGAAGTTAAGGAATGCAAACAAAGTCTCGAAAGGAAATCTTAATTAAAGCGTCAAATATTGTGGCCATTGAGGAATAAATTTACTACGCTTGCAAGAAATTTATTTCGTTTTGGAGGATCCTCGGTGCATAACGGATTCATTTTCACCTTTTTTTATTCATGCGCTTTGCCCCGTTGCGTGTTGGATTCTTATTTCCATCTTTTCCTGCATCATTACATTCTTAACGTGCTACTTTCACTGTACAGTTTTTGGTTTGTCAGAATGCGTTAATGAATTGATCAAATGCAGTCGGAATGGGTTGGAGAGAGTGGTGAAGTGCGTGATGATGGTGTGATTGGTTAGAAAGAGAAAGGACGAAATGCACTGTTTGAATAAGAGGGGAAGAAAACATTGAAAGGGAAATTATGAAAATACCTGCGTGTGGATGCATCTGAGGTGAAATGAGTTAACGAGTATTGGGGGAGTGATTAGGTGAGGTTTTGAGTGCATCGTGAGAGAAGGACTTGATTGTTACGGATAATGATGTATATTTACATGTCTGACTACAAATTGGCATCAGGCCAGGTGGTAGTAATTTAAGGGGCCTATAGAGAGATAAGAAAAATCTCCCAAGATGGGAGGAAAATCCCTCCGAAATCTCTGGAATACAGTACGCCATGCAATGTTATGCAACAATTAATACAACATTACGCAACAACTTTGCAATGTTATGCAACAATTACAACAAAACATACAATGTTACGCAACAATTTGTGCATTGTTATTGCACAAATATTACCAATTTCACATAAGTCATTTATATTAATTATGGGATAAGTTAAGGATAAGCTTATATGAGTGTATGCAAAGCTGTACTCCCCAAAGAGAAGATACGTTTTTGATATAAATGTATGTTAGATGACTCATTCTTCCAAAAGTGTGTTTAGTTTATTGGTCTCAAATTAAGTTATTACAGTCAATGACAGCAGAAAATTATCGAATTGAAGTTTGCCAGTTACACGATACTCGTAAAATAATTTATACGATGTTATTATGAAAGTATAGAGGATAGGAGATTTATATATATTTGACAATTTATAAAATTGGTGTATATTAACTGGATTATTCAACCTCCCGTATGCGTTCGTGTTTAATGGTAAAGAATGCGTTTAAGAAAACCTTTTCATTCTTTTATGGTCCTGCTTATGAAAGAATATTTTCCAATCATTTTGGCGTTTCAGCGAGTGTCTTACGATTGTATTAACTTTTCAATGTAGTCTTTTTACCTTCTTGATATCTTGATTTGAGAGTCTGCTTCAATTTTTCAATTATTTTTCAAGAAACATGCCCGCTTTTCATTTATATCTCGGAAATCCAGTTTCAAGATCGTTTCCATTGATTTTACCGAAGGGCTACTGTTTGTATGCACCACAGTCATTAACTTTATGGATGGAAGGTTTTACTTATTTAATAAAAACCCATAAACAGTACGAGGCCTTTATGATGGATTAGAAACAGTAACAAATTAAAATATTTAACAGCTAGTCAACAGTATCAGTAAAAAGTCAAAATATACGTAATATAATAGAAATACTTCAAGAGATAGCAAAAAGACATGTATCAATACTATATAATCAAAACAGTAGAAGAAAGAAATAATGACAATATCAAAATAATAAAGAACTAATATGAAATTAAACCTGCAAAGGTATCTGAAGACAAAGATAAGGTATACCATCACAGAGATGAGGTAAGCGGCAAATGAAGGATATTTAAGTTCGCTTATCTCTCGAAGTTTAAAGCCCAATCGAAAGGTTTTCGTCTCTTCATAATTAGCGAAATTTACGGTGCTAATGCGACCCTTTTTCCCGAGAGCGCGCATTGATTGTCTTTTGAACTAAATCCGATGCGATGTTTTAGGTACAGTTAATCGCTTGGGAACGGAAGCACGAGCGATGTTGCCGGTGCATTTCGACACGCGCTTAATTGCTGCGACCGATCTGGGAAGTGAGGTCGGCGCATGCGCAGTGGTAAAGGGATCGTCGCTGCGGTGGGAGTGCGAGGTCGAAGGGACATTTGGCAACGGCGCCTTCTGGTGAAATACTGGGACGAGTCTCTTCCGCCTTGAAAGCCGCTTTCACATCAGGTGTCTCCGTCCCTATGCGTGCAGTGTATGGGCCCACACGAGCCTTGTTTTCGTCCATTGGAAAAGTTCCAGCCGAATGCCGTACGTTTTGTCGGCATTGCTAAGATAAGGCGTCGCCCGGATGCTCAGAACGGATGGTCGGAAGGAGGAATACGAAAATGTTATGAATTGGTTGGAAGAAAATGCTACATGAATCGGCTATTACTGCGGAAGAACCACGGAAATGGACTTAATCGGTGTTTTTTATTAACGCTGGTTTTGGAATCACTTTTGTTATTGTTCGAAACAAATTGTCGAAACATAACAAGTTTATTTGGACAATTCTGATTTCTTATTATTATAAATCCATTCGTTGAAAGTAGACTAACAGTCTGGTTGACGTTATTACAATACTGTCTTACACCAACACAATACAGGTGTTTATTTATTTATTTATTCATTTATCACATACAGCATACTAATGCCATTTTATAGCGATAATTTAACTTAACAATGGACAACACACACAACCATTCCCTGATCAGAGAAAATCTGATCAGCCGGGATTCGAACCCGGGACCTTGGGGCCAGAGCGATAGTGCAGCTAGAACACTAACCACTCGGCCACCAAGGCCGGTGTTGACCATAACAGAGCATATATGTATGCTATATAACATAGTGAAATTTCAAAATGCATTATTATATAATTATTATTAATCTGTTCGTTGCAGATGGATTAACAGTCTGCTAAACGTTATTACAATACTATCTTACGTGAATACAATATAGTAAACATAAAACAATACGGCATTCTTGACCGTAACAGAGGATATATGTATACCATGTAACATTGAGAAATTTCACAATGCATTATCATATAATTATTGTTAATCCATTCGCTAGAAATTGACAGTTCAGTGGCAACATTTTTACACTAATCACTAACACTTATAATTAACTCGACTCAAAAGACAAAGTGCTACATTACCAATTACATAATGCGACGATATTGACTGCAACAGAACGTATATAACTAGGTACTACGATGCACTTCTGCAATACATAAATCATCTACTTACAACATTACACTATTACAATACAAATACCTCATAGCTACAACAATACGTTAATACAACTCCCTTACAACTAATACGCATTCACATAAAGGAACAGTTTAATTAACACCAAGGCTTCGAGTGAAGATTTGACGTCTCGCTTTTCTCCAAAACGTTTTCCTTTTTCTTTATTTGTGCTCTTCTCGAATCTGACGATGAATCGCAGCTGTGAAACGGTTTCGCGTCAAACCGCTATAGGAAGTGTGCTGCGGCAGTTGGGAGGGAAAATGAATGCGATGAGAACAGAAATTGGCTCGAAGGAGAAAATCGGTGCAAAAAATCGCTCCTCATTTTATTTTTTAAGAAAATCGACAGCTTTCTTCCGACTGAAAGTTCGTTGATGATGAACTTTCGCCTATGAATCTGTAGCTATGAACAATAGGAGAATTGAATATGAGTTATCCTATAGGAAAAAGAGCGATATATGAATATTACTCGGATTTTAAGGTCACGAAGTCTTCTGAAAATGTTTTAGAAGAGGTTGAGGAGATGGATGACAGTCATTCAACGGATGTTTCATATTTCGCTTCCGTTACCTATTTTGTGGGTGTAGCTTCGTTTTTCTGTGACGGAAAAGTTCATTTGGTGTAATGATTTGAGATAAACGTCTCAATTTTGGCTAGCAAATATCAGCAGAGGAAATAAGTGAACGTGCGTATTCATCACAATAGCTCATTACCGTAATAAAATGCGACTTTTTTCTTGGATTTGTCCTGCTCGTACTAGAACCTCTCTTGATACACAGGGCCGGAGGCGCCAAGTTGAATATTTAAGTCTTAGTTTTCTTTATCTTCGATGTATTGATATTATTTACTCTTTTGGTGAGTTTAGGCAAGAATGGCCTCTCTTCCACCAAAAATGTACACATATTACGTGAAAAAACAAAATTTATTCAAAATATTGTCTGCAATCAACTTATATCTTATGGAAAAATCAATATTTAGAAATTAATTATAAGGTTCAGTAAATAGACGCTTATTATTCTTCACTAATTATTCCGATCAATATCAAGAAAAACAGCTTGAGAATAAATTACATGAAAACGGAGAAATTTAATTCAAAATATTGTCAGCAATCCTCTTACATCTTGAGAAAAATCAATATTTATAAATAAACTGTAAGGTTCAGTAAATAGACGCGTAGTAATTTTTTCCTTAACTAATTACTTGGATAAATATCAAGAAAAACAACTTGGGAACAAAATGGAACGACGCATACAATATCCCGCCTCAGGAAGCAAAATGGCTCTGCACGACCCCGTTGGTACCGATCGTAAAATCACTAACTACATTACGTAGGGACATTCGTATGTCACGAGCCAAATTTAACCCATTTTCATGTGCCGTTAACGTCATGAATGTTTTCCCTGTACGTGTGAGAATCCGCGCCCACACTTGTCCATTCCTCGAGCGAGTCAAATGCACCGTTTTCCTAACTACAGATTCGGCATTCGAAAAATTCGAATTTTGACTCATTCTTTCGTGAAGTGAATATGAATGCAAAACCTGTCTATACTGGGTTACTATTATTATTAGAATAAATCTGCAGGTAGTTATAAACCGGGTGGCAGAGTTTGCTGTCATACAGTAACAGTCGCAAAAGTACATCAAGACCAAAATATCAATAAAGTAACATAAATACATTACAAAAAGTACTAATAATTTGTATAAATCACTTATTTAACATGATCAGTATTCACTCAACAACTTGTTTATCATATATACTTGTTCCCTACTTCACTTCAAATCATTTGTTCTATTAATGTTCAACTTTCGTCACTACTTTCATATGTTATAATATATTACATAATTTTCATATTAATGTTACATTTTCGTCGAAATGTAGCGTTATTGTTTACTGTGCTTGTGTCTCATTATTTGGAATTTCTTCCTATCCCGGAATCTTTACAAAGCTTCTTATTGAAGAGGTTACCGTTCTTTCAATGCCTGTAATCGTCTAGATTTCTTTGTAAGTTTTTACTCAGTTACTTAATTTTTTGGCATTTTTACGATGTTTTCAATCTAAGTGGCTCTTTCTTTCCCAAGGATGGCTGACGAGATAAATGTAACGTATGAATGAAGTTGGAAAAGTATTCGAAAGCACGAAGAACTACCGGAGACTTGGGTGGGGCTGAATCTGGGCCGATTTGGAAATTGGGCTCATCCGTGAACGAGTTCGGACAGGAATTTAGGCCCAACCTGATCGTCTGTGTTTCTCTTACCGTCCGAAGCTGTTTTTTCAGTTTTTATAAGTTCGCGTTGTTTTTATGGGGTTCCGTAATTCAACGCAGAGAAAATGCGCTTCAACTTTCCTTCGAGAAGAAAAAGAATTATTCATGGATGCGATAATCTGATATTATGATAATCTGGAGATTATTATTGATGCATTAGGGAATACAGTTATACCTTCGTTCCGATAAGATAATTCGTCCCGGAATTATATTCGTTCGCCGAAAAGTCATTTCTCGTCGGTTTCCGTAGAAAATCCTTTAATTCGTTCTGAATACTCCTCACTATTTAAATATATATAAGAGATATAAATGAGATTATTGAAGTTAAATAAATATCGAAAGCTTCACTCGATATTCAATCAATTCTTTCTTGATGGTGAGGAGAGAGTGAAAAATCGAATAGAATCATTCGGCTGTATGGTAATAGTGAAAAATCAGTATGTTTTACTAGAATAAGATCGAGTATCGAATCATTCCATTGTTTCATTCGATTGTGCTATCTACGCTCATCCACTAAAATATTTGTGGCCGAATCCATATTCGATAACGGAATCCAAAAAACAGCGGAAAAATCTTTGTTGCCAGGTTACTGGTTAGCCGAGGTTAGAGTGAAAATAGGAAAATTTTATTCGAATACGATCTAGTACGATCTACGAATAACTACAGTCATCTTGATGGTAATCGTCATCTATTTGTGGCATCAAAATTATTGATCTTGCAATTATCCGTGTATTTATAATAATTTAAGAAAAATCGTTCGTTGCATCGCTCTAGAGATATGTCATAGCTATGGTATTCAACAAAAAGAAATAAGAATTATTCGTTTTTACGTCTTCTTATGAGTGAATGGAGAAAACCTCGTATCTTGAAAATTGAGAGAGATGGCCGAGATGCGATTCAGGAGAGATCTCATTAGAAATCCGGACTTTAATTCCATTTAAATCCTCAAGTTAGAAACCCGATTCTGATACCACGACGTCTGATTCTCTACGTTATCTTTCCCTCGTTTAATCTCGACTGCTTATCGCCAAGTTTTTGGGCCATCATTCCTTTATGACTTTGACCCCATTCTTTCTAGAGCTCGTCTTCCTTTTAAATTAGACGGTTCGCTAAAGTATAATCCCTCCTGCTCTTCACAAGGAATCTCAGCCATCCGTAGTCTTTGATGAATATATTTTCAATGACGTTTGGCAAGAATCTTTGCCGAGTAACATTTCATCGATGCAAATTGGTGTTACACGTTTTATATTGCGTCGACCATTGGGTCTTCGAATGAAAGTAAATGAAACTTACAAGTAGACTCTTCATTAATTCGATGATCTCATTACATTATCTCGGTTATCAATCAGAGCAGTTAGAGATATTCCCAATGTGCCACCGGAACAGGCATGGATTTTTGATCAGGCGCAATATGTGCTAGCTAAGGGCCTCATTCATATGGTACCCCAATAAGATTGCGTTTATGAACTCCCAATAATGTACTGCAATTATTTTTATATTTTTAGAATTTCGTTGAGTTTGCGAGTACCTTCTCTTCCTGACAAAATTTTATATAGAGCAAGTCTACATAAAATTCTTATAGAATATATTTAATGATTAATGTTACTATATAATGTTGTTCATCTATCATTAAAAATAATTTATGGAAATACTTGTGATTGTTCAATGTATTGTTCATTCTTTCCACAGTGAAGCAACTGAGCTTTCTATGCCATTTATCCTTACGTATTTTATGAAAAAATCGAATTTTAAGTCTTATAATTCATAGTGGAGGTCTCAATTAGGGCCTCTGAGATCTTAAATCCTTTCCAGCACCGGAAAAAGTTCTGTTGCGAAACAACGGAAAAACGGAATGTGACTGATTGTGAGGAAGTATAACCGACAACGGTAATTTTTAAAAGCTAATGGTTCAGAAACTGTGTACTAATATCTCGAGGTATTATGACGATGATCCCCGGAAAGATGACTCGCGCTAAATTACCAATATTTCCTCTTGTTAAAAAAATCGATTAGCGTTAACTTTTATGCTGTGTTGAAACTTCACTCTCACGGATTTCCTTCCTCTTTCACACCTATGGAATAGCGCTTTCATTCATGGGTAAAATATCTTCGACATTCTGTCGTAATTCACTACTATTTGTGATCCCATTGCGTTCAACGAAGATTGCAAGGGAATAAGTCTTTAGAATTAAGCAAATAATTGGCTAATTGTAGAATTGATGGAGATATTAAATTTATTCATTAACGCTAAAGTTTGAGATTTTCTCATTTCGTATAGCTAATAAAAGAAGTACTAACCCACCGCTAATTGTTACATTATTCGCATTCCATATCTAGGAAATGGTATAGGAAACTATAGTATATTATAAATATCTAAAATAGATAAATGTAGTGTGTTCGTCTTCCAGAAATAGTGAATGTAAGGCCCAGGGAATCCCTGCCCTTCATAGTTGGTCAGTTATTTGTTTGTAATGTGCTACACTATATTATACCATAAACTAAACACTCTAATGATTCTTCATATATTATATAACGATTCATCATAAAATGAAGTAACGAAGTATGGTAATTACACTATAATTCTGCTGTATGTATCGTAATGAAGGTGTTTCTGTATGTAACTACGCAGAATTGGACGATATTTATAATTAATTCTCCGAATTCCGTGCGACGCTTATAATCATGTGATGCGGCATAGTTTGGCCATTCCTATCGTAGGCTGTTTTTGCTGTTAAACATATTAATCTGCTCTTTTTCCGGTTTAATTTCGGTCGATTGAATTCACATTGTAATTCTTGCTTGTTCCCTATACTGCATTTCGTCGTGAGGCATTCGAGGTACAAATAGAATAGCGATTAAGAATCACAGTTCAATGAATCACTTGTCTAGCGGACTACGAGTAGCTTCATCCCGCGTCGTCTTGAAAAAATGTTTGAAAAAAATCGATAAGGGTTCACAGCACGTTGGTCTCAGTCCCTGACGTGTTTTATATATTCAGGGGACGTATTGATCTCTCGCCGAGTTATTTCGCTGTTTTATTTCTTGCTTTATTTATTAGTGGCTTCATTTATGTATTACTCACATGTTTATTATTTAATGGATAATCCCGAGTTTTGACGGGCATTATTTAGCTCATTGGTACTTCTTTTCATTCGAATGCAGTTGAGGTAACCAATCCTATGGCTTTCTGATCGATAACGCTCGTATTATCTACACAGTTATAAAATACAGGAATAATAAGAATTACAGTGTGGGATCAACTGTAAAAACTAAATAACCGTGGGCTAATGAACTACTTCTGTGGGTAGGGAGGTCTTTGATAAGTAAGTTGATGTAACTTCAGTGGTTAGGAGGAAGTCTATTTTGGCCCAACATTGCCGTAAGTTTATAATATGGTAAAACCCAGTTAAGACGCTTTTTGTGGGATCAAGCGAAAACAGCATTTTAAGCTGTATAGTGTTATAACCGGGTTTTGTAATGCTGGTTGCCGTACATCGTATTTTTGAAGAAAATTGAGTAACTATAACGCTTTTTTTGAATGTTTGTTTTCACACAACAAAGACATTCACAAAGCGTTGTAGTTACTTAATTTTGGTCATTGTTGCCTTACAATGAAGCGGCTTTTACCCAGTGGACAATTAGGGAAGAACAGCGATTTTTTTTTAAAGAGCAATTGTGAGAGGACATCACGATCTATGCGAGATTACGCACACGAGCTTTCAATAGCTTTCCTGGTGTTTTCGATGTGTTTACTCCTTAAGATTGTAACAAAAGTAAACATCGAAAAACGGCTCTTTAATGTAGTTTTTCCTTGAGGAAAAGTGATGAAGATCTCACTTTATTTCAGAGTTCGTATCGACTCCGACGGTGAGATCGTAATATCTTCATTTCATTCTCAGGAAATTAGTCAATTAAAAGAGAGACACGCAAGGAACGTTTTAGAGACGTGGAAAGATGGGATGACGGCGACACAGATAATGTTGAATTTTTAATGGGCTATCGAACGAGGCGAATGATCGGCCATAGCTGGTTGCAGTACATCAAGGGATGGGAAAAATCTGCGTTATGAAAGGGTAGCAGACAATCTTATGTGGTATCTATACTATAAGCTATATATAATAGATATTTGTTTCGTGTAAATTGACAATAAGAAAATATATAATAGTAGATAGTAATGAATGTATTATTATTAATAATATAGAACTTCTATACACACCAAAAATTAAGTCTCAACGAAAATATCCATTCAAAAAGCAATCATTCTAAAAACTTAAATCCATAGTTAGAAAATCTTTAAGATTACAATATCACGTGATGGGTTATGTATAAAAATTATATATAAAATATTATACAACAAAATTTGGCGAAAACCCGTCACAAAACTGAAAAAAATCCACGTAAAGTGCGAAGAATATAAAATATAATATGTATATTCTATACTATACTATAGTTATTCTATAATTATAACAATATCATATAGTACCAACTACTCAGTCATCAGAACAAGTAATTGCAACAGAAAGTTAAAATGCGCATTATCTAATAAGTGCGCGTTGTTCACTAAAATAGAAGTTGATCGTCGCGTCGGAAATGCTCGTCACGCACAATTAAGAGAATCTTTAAATCTCGCGTAGCCCTAAAAAGTGACAGTTGAGTCGCAGTTGGCGAGAGGGGTAAATACAGTTATGCATGTGATCTCCGTTGCTCTCTCACGATCGCTACATCCCGTGACTTCAATCACGTCAGTGCATTCGCCTCGGATTTCATTTCTGAAAATCCTCCAAGGCTATCGATAGTGGCTTTGAACGTTGAACTCTTTCGTTATCTCTCTGACCAAATTAACGCCGTCGCTGGCGAAATGCCAAGTTTTTCTGGCCGCAGACGAGTGACGTCACTTCCGGAGTAGGAAAACGCCCATCGGGGACGTTTCAATCTTTTCCGATGCTCGGGAAACATCTTTGTTTGGATGAATGCATTCTAATCGCGAGGAATATGAGTTATTCCGTCGCGAGATTTATTAAGGTTTATCGTCGTCGGTTTTCAAAACCTTTGCCTAAACAATAACTTAGCTTTAGTTTGCATCTCGATATTCGTTTCCCCGTTTAGCGGGAAACTTTGATTTCTATCTTCACTGATCACCGTCGTGTGCTTTTATAAGGGTGGTCTGAAAAGTTTCCGACCGCAGATTTTTCGGAAATCTTCAGAAAATTTTCAGAAAACATGTCGAGAAATGGCGAAATGTCGGAAACTTTTCAGACCACCCTTGTATAATGACTGCCACTAGGGTAGATGCCTATCTGTATTTTATGTAAATTATATAAATAAATACACTTTAAAACTTGGGATTTATTAAGGTTTATCTTCGTTGGTTTTCGGAATTTCGCTGGAACTACGAAGTTTGCATCTCGCTGTTCCTTGTATTTAGCGGGAAAACTTGATTTCTATCTTCACTGATCACCGTCGTGTACTTTTATAATGACTGCCACTAAACTAGATGCCTAACTGTAGTTTATGTAAAATATATAAATAAATACACTGTAAAACTCGCTTAAGATGCCGTATAGAGGATCAAGTGAATACCGCGTAACAAGCGGGATAGCATTATAACTGGGGTGTTACGGATTTTTATTTCTTTCAGATTAGAAAACAAAAGGGAAGGGTTTAATTTGGCAATTTATTTTTTTAATAAGTGCTCTACACCTTTAAAACGAAAAGCAATCTTCTATATTTTGCTTTAATTGTCACAGCTGCAGATATCTAGAGTATGGGAACTACTGTTGTATATGTTACTGTTTCCTTGCTCTACTGGTTGCCGTCTCGTCATATTTTTAAGAATGGTATACTTTTTGTATAGAGACAACGTTTCCCTCCGATATTTTATTTCAATTTATTATTATTATTATTATTATTATTAATATATTGCTACGATTTGACAATAGTCTGGTGGCAGCACAAACAACTTTAAATTACAAACCCTTTTACACTTATATTATTACATTTGACATTCCTAAATAACATCACTATATTGTCAATCATTATTAGGTCACTTCTTTACAATATTATACATTTAACAATATGTTTAAAAAAATCAATTAATCAATGAAACATTTGGAAATTTTTCTGTCACTTTTCTGCAGAAACTTTTATTTTACGTAAAATGTTTACTGCAACTAGGCAATAATAGTTAAATCAACCGTTTCGAAGTCAGCTGTGTTTTAGTTCCTTTCACCACTTACTCCAAGTACTACCAAGTAAAATGTGTTTTATTCCTTTCTTATCGACATAATAATTGTTATGTATTTGCTTGCATTTCGTTCAGAAGCGTATTTATTCATGTTAAGTCGATATTTTAGTGAAATGTAACAGGTGACGTGCGTTCAATTTCTTAAACAAGCAACATATTACGTAATTTCTTAATTCGGAAATCGCGAAATTCTGTAATGATGGTCGATTTACCCGTGGTCCTGCGTAAGTTCTTAAGGAGTTGTTGTCGTTAAATCTATTGCGTTAGGAATTCTTTTACTAGAAAAGTAAGTGAATTATATAAGTTGTATGACTCATGTACGCTTTCAATTACAAGAAATCCAAATGGTACGGCTAAGATGTGACAGAAAAGTTTATTTTATATTTAATGAGGTTAAGGCCTATTATAATTGCATTAAATAATGAATTTTAATCTATATACGAGGTTTCTTTTTCTAGACTTAAAGCGAAAATCAATTGCTAAAGTAGATTCAGTGAGCTCCCGATTATCCGGGGTAATCATAGGGAGAGGAAGCGCCAACAGGCTCAAAACACGGATAATCCGAAGTTTCACTTTTATTTCTTATAATCGTCGTAATTTACGTAAACAAATAATCATTTCTCCATAATCAGCGTATATAAATAAATAATTAATATTATCGCGTGTTTCCGTCCGTTATTTTCGAGTTTTTCATGAGCTTATTAAGATTTTTTCCCCTGACCGCGGATCTTTTAGCTGCAATAATGTGAATGTAGTGGTATTTCCTCTATAGGTTTGCACAGCCTGAAATATCTTGTCCAAACCCGACTCGGCTCGTTCGTAAGTCAACCCGAGCCGGGCGCGATTGGCATCGAATTTTGTATCCGAGCCGGACTTTTTTGCAAATCGGTCCAGATTTGACACGAATAGTGTTAGTTAGATTGTAATGTGATAGAACCGTTTGATATGTATTGATTTTTTGTATTAGTTAAATTAATCGATTTCGAGAAATATAATTTGATTCGAAATATGCATAGGAAGATAATATGATAAACCTTATAAGGGAAACTGGAGATATGGCGATTATTTGTTCGTTAGATTGTAATGTCTTTGAATCATTTTATATCTATCGATTTGTTGTATTAGTTAAATCAATCAATTTCGAGAAAAATAATTTGATTCAAAATATATATAGGAAGATTATATGATAAACCTTCTCAGAGAAACAAAAGTTCTTATGTGAGTCTGAAGAGTAGATTACGAATGCCCAAGATGTTTTATTTCCTGCCGACCAATAAAATATGTAGCAATGTAATTAAAAATACCATAAGACGCAAATATGTCAAACCAGAATGTACTGATCAGAGAAAAGCAGTGAAAAATGAAAGTGAAATTAATAAAATTTTTCATAAATCGCTGAAGTTTCCAGTGATATTACGCATTTAGTGTTGGTATGGTATGATATGAATCAGTCCCGAGCCCGAATATAACCTTTGATTCCCGCTGCAGCATAGAAAAATATTACGCAATCCCTGCTTGTATTTGAACTCGAAAATACCTTGATTTTTTAAGAGCTAAATTTTTTCAAAAACTTGAACATGAGAGTAAACAGTCATGCTCGGATGATCCCCCCACGGATAATCAGAAGTTTACCGTATATCTCCCAAGGTTTTCTCACGAATTCAACCACCACTCATCTTTTTTTCTGCGTAGTTCGTCTTGTCTTCTGTCATAATTTCACACGATTTCGGAGCCATCTCGTAACTGCGCACGTCGGGCATTGAGAAACATTTCCAGCGAAGGTAGAAGAACCTTCCAAGGAATCCTTGATCATCATTATTCGTCCGGAAAAAGCGCTGCGGAATGAATTCGGACCGTCGGGTAGTAAATGCGAATGGCGTTGACCTCTAATTGTAGACACGGCAAATCGAATTGGAGTCTCGATGCGCCGCTGTTTAAATTCATTCGACCATTTTTATCTTTCCTTTTATGCGTCTCAAGGCCTTGCCTTTCGTCATTTCCATCCCTCCCTCTTCCCAACTCGGCCTTGGCGTTGTCAGCGCGATAGCTTTTGCAGCCTTACTTCGATCCCCGCTCAGGGCATTCGTGTTTGTTTTCTCTCTCGCTGATTAACCCGCTGAAACAGGGGTCTTTTGATGAGATAAATGTAATAGATGCGCTCGCTATAGAGATTGTGGTGAAAGTATTATTTGTAGCTATCTCGGGAACGGTATAACGTTAATTTACGTAAGTGAACGAATTGACTCAGAAAATGTTGTCGCTTTGAAAGTTGTCGCTTTGAATTACGTTTTCCATCACTTAACTACGTTAAATTCATCTTTTTTATATTAATTTTAATCGCTTTTTGTTATACTTATTAATATGGTTTCTTTCGTGTTAACAATGGGTTATATAGACTTTATAGTCTCTATTTAGCCCAAAATAAAGACGCGATTAATTTATTTGTTTACGTTAACACGTTTAAATGCAATATTAGATAATACAATATGTTTAGTACAACGGAACATATACAGCTAGCTACTACAGTACTCTTTAACAATACGTATTATCTATCCAAAACAGAATATTATTTCGATACATATACCACCTAGCTACAACAATATGATATTGATATCTCACTTAAATCTAATACATATTCTGATATATTACTGTAAAGTATAAATATTTTCTTAAGTTAAAGTATATACATTTTCTAATGTTTTAAGAGTTTATGTAGGCGGATAAATTACATTTTACGTTCTATCAAATCCATATTATAAGGGTTACATTTATTATTAACTCTTGTTTTATATTCAGTTCATTATCATATTGCTGAAACAATACTATTAAAACTACGTAGGGTCCTGCAGTCCTAGAACTACTTAAAAGTATATGAAATGTAAAATAATATATAATTTATAAAAATCAATATATCCCTTTTTGCTGAATAAACAAAGTAGAAAATGTCAAGAATTAACTTGATGTATGTTCAATACCGTGTACAGTAATACAATTAATTATATGTTCAATTTGTTATGAATGTCCATTTTATGCATCATATTAATGTCATATAGAGATATTTGTGTACACAATACGTCGTTGTTATTTCAGTAACCCTCTTTTTTTCGTTTTCGACGTAAATTATTCTTCGGTTTTTACTTTTCGCTGCCGCGAGTCTCCCACGAAATCGAGGTTTGTTTGTAAAGTAGTTTCCAAGTCCCCGATTCTTGTCCCACTTTCGTTTGGGAACGTCGCAAAGCCGCCCGCTGTTGTCTCGAAATGTGTTCATTAGAGTGCGAAAATACGTCACTTTGATTAGGACGTGCGAAGAGATGGAAATCGTAGCGAAAAACGGCTTCATTTAGCCCTATCGATTGCTTTCCTTTATAATAATGTCTTTTTTCATGGGCGAATTTTAGCCTTTAAAGGCCTCTCTTCCAATTTTACCCCCTTTTTATTTTATTATTTTTTTGCACTTTTCCTTCATGAATAAACACAACAATCACGGACAACCATTCCCTGACCGGAAAAATCCGATTAGCCGGGATTCGAACCCGGGACCGTGAGGCTGGAGCGTTAACGCTAACCAATTCGGCCCCATTGCCGGTAATAATAATAATATAATAATAATAATATTATAATAATAAAGGACTTTATTAGGGCGAGATTGAGACTAGGGAGTCTTTTCTAAGATCTTACTCTTTGTTATCTGAGAAAGACCGAATATAAAGAGATAGCTAGCAAGAGTACAAGAAGAAAACTAATACGTGGTTTAAAAGAACCTAAGCTGAGGGCTCAGGAAAAAATTTCCAAGTAAATACTCACAAGAAGGGGAGTATGAAAAACCTGCGAAACCAACAGATATAAAACTAAATTTTAGTGAATGGAATGAGACAGCATTCCCGGTTTCGAATCTTAAAAAGGAACACAATGCTTGCGTAAGAGGGATTCTCCCGAGATAGCTCCTAACTTAAAATAATAGGTGTACCCTCCGTGAAGCAATCCTTGGACGTAGTCTACCTTATCATACGTTAGCCTTGCGTTGGTGATATGAGGACAAGGAACCGGCGGAATAGTGGTCGTTGAGTTGGCTTGATTTTGCAATTCCGACTCGTTTGCGGCCAAGGTTTTTTCCTCATTTTCCTCGCCACATTACGTGTTTTTCCGTTGTCAGAATTGAACTTCGTACCTCCGAGACACTCTGTACCATTTCCGTTGACGTTAATTCAAATATAGGTTGTATAGTAACACTAGTACAGTACAGAGGTCCTCACTGGCTAGTTACGAGTATAACTGAGTTTATCTTTGGGTTCGAACCTGATCCAAATCACATCATCCCAACTTGATGATGTCGGGACTTCATAGCTGTAGAAGTAGATTTTTATTTATTCCATTTTCATTTTTAACTTATTTCCTTTGATCCTTCGATTTTGGTTTGATGTTTTCGCGTTTTATGGTAATTTTAGTTAAATTTTTTTCATGCATTTTTTGACTTGGTAAATACATGATATCGGGATTAATCGGGACTTCTTTGCCATAGTAACAAATTTTTATTTATTTCATTTTAACTTCGATTCATAAATATCGGTTTGATATTTTCTTATTGTAATTTAATTTATATTTTCATGCATTTTTGACTTTGGTTGGAAGCTTACTGAGGCATTCGTAATATACTCATCACTCTTTAGACTATCTTGAAAGCTCTCGTTTTTAGGAAGTTTATTTATTACTGTCGCCAGAATTGATGCCTATTTAATAAAAAAAGTCTTAAATATAAATAAATCTAAGTTTTATATATCATAGTAATATTTATTATGATATTATTGTTATAAGATTCTTGAATCGAATTGACTTTGTTGATATTTGATTGATGTAATTAATTTTAGTAGTCGAAGATGATTTTAACAGATTACAATCCAACGTACACTAGTAAGGCCGAATTTGAACCGATTAGAGAAAAGTCGGGTTCAGGCTGGACTTCGGACCTAAAATTCGGGTCAATTGGGCTAGGATACCTTTGTATAAGGTCCGGTTCGAGATCGGACAAGAAATTTCCTCTAGTTTAGTTCATGTCTAAATTACTGAGAAGAAAAATCACGCGCAAATATTGTCTCAAGCATTTACCATAACCAAAGAGTTGTATCTAATAAATCAATATCCTGTACTAGCTAATATTTCTTCTACCACGATGATCATTGCTGTTTAAACGTGTGCCATAGATGGGAAAAGCGTATTTACGGTGGGTGATGGAGAGAAGAGTTTTGTGCATGAGAAAACTCACGTCGATCGCGACCCAAATCCGTGGGCGACCTCCTTTCCGTTCCTCTTCACGCCCTTCCTTCCACCTCACATTGGCGTTCTTTATTTTCCCTTCTTAGCTTTAGTTAGTAGCCTTCAAAATAGCAAGAGTTAACATCTGGTGTTTAAGGAGCGGAAATCTTCGACGAATATTATACTTAAGCAGCTAACACGTAGCTTAGACACACTTAGTATATCGTATCTCTGTTTCGTTTTAAGAATAATCAGGAGAATCGAATGTACTCATTGCCAATCTCTGACCTCAAACCGTTTTTATTTTGATCTTCTTTCATGCTTAAGGTTGCATATTATTCAATTATTGTTTCCAATTTCGTACGGGAGGAATATAATATTTCCAGAAAATAAAACTGAGGCATAAAAAACTGATACGTTTTTATATTCTATTTTTTCGATCCATTTATCTGATTCTCTATATTATGGTAATTATTTTCACAAAATAAATTCAATTCATTCATTCACAATCCGTCCTTTGTTATTATTTCCACGTAATTCTCTTTGAACGGGATGATTACAGGAGCATACTGATTATTCGGGGGCGTGATTTTTGAGACTTAAAAAAATGATTTATAGACCGCTATTGTTATGGAGTATTTTTGCTGAGGAAGGTTATAATTACTGTATTTGCTCAAAATATATTTTTTTCTATCAACTTGATTTGAAAATAACTGCTAGGCTCCGTAGCATTTGTTTATATATATCCCTAAGAAACCTCTTGGTAGAATATTTGTTACTAATTATTTGAAACGTACTTTCATAATGCCTTGAAATTCTATTTTGTGAATAAATAAATAAATAATAAATAAATAATTAAATAAATAAATAAATAAACATAAATAGAAAGTACTTTTCTTCGGAGAGCGTAAATTCGTGACTGATCAGTTTCTCTTACCGTTAGGAAAAACTAAATGTACGCAAACGTAGCCGTAAAAATTCGAAACAGAAACGAAGTTTTTATTTGGGTCGCAATGAAATCACCGAGCCATCGATCTGTATTTCTCTTTGATGAACTTTATTTTGAATATATTTTGAAAATTACTGATGGCGTAGCGTTTTTTCCGATCGGTCGTTTCCTTTCTTGCGTCCTCTGGGTTCTTTTTCTTTTTGGGAGTCGAAAATGAGGTCGTAGCAGTTATCGAATGTCTTCGAGTGTCCTTTCAGAATGACTAGCGAGCAGTTTTATTTTTATTTTTTATTTTTTTATTTTTTGCATTTCGGCAGTTACGAATCGATTTCGTTTAGGCCTTTGCGATTCGATTCGGATTTCGGGCGTATCGATATTGCGTTGAGGTTAAATCAAGCGAGCGATACAAACGATGTTGCGATAGCTTTTTAATCGATGTCGATCGATTTGCCGTGTTTGGCGGGATATGATATGCACCCACGTTTCAGTAGGGTAAAGTCAAGAAAAATTTGTAGGCATTACTGAAACTTATAAAGTTAAAATTACGTTTAATATTTCAACATCCGTTTTCAGCACAGAACACGTTACGTTGAGTAGATTATATATCAAAATTTATTAAGATCGTTCGATATCTCGAACTAATCTCCTCGATATTTTTTAAAAGTGTAGAACGATGAAGAAGGTGAACATGAAGAAGTAAACTGGTAAATTTTCCACACTTTAAAATTTAACTGTTTTTTTATTAATTTAAATCGTGTGGAAAATTTACAAGTTTACTTCTTCATTACTTTAATGGCTTTCCACATAGTAACGCCTGAACTTCTAGATATTTCACTCGATGAAGAAGGCTTTCGCCTATGAGATTCATCATTCATCATAAGGGTCATTTGTCAGACTTATTTTTTTTAGAAAAAAGAGGTGCATCCCTTATGCCGGTATTCCTCTAACATTTACTACTAAAGGTGTATTCAGATAAACTCCGGAAGTTATTATCAACGTAACTTAGCCCTCGTCAACTTCGCAGCATTTAATGAACTTCTTTGTCGTTCGAGATCCTGTTTAAGTGTCCGAACGAAACTTTTAAATGCAGTTTATGAAATTTACGTTTCTTAAGATCATTTATTTCATCTATCAAGGTCGCTATATATCATCACACGTATCTTACCTACTTCGATGTAGATGCAGAAACGAACAAAACGGTAAAGGAGGCTGAATCTTCGCATATAAGTTAAGCTAATTTTAGTAACGATTTTTAAAAAAGTGCATCTTAAATGATGTCAAAAAATTTTATTTTATTTTTTTAATGTTATTGTTATATCGTCACTCTGAATTGGCTGTAAAGCTGAATGTGATAGATTGGCAAGTAAATAAATAAACAGTATTCTATGGATAGCTATTATGTCGATGGTGAAAAATTTAAAATTCACTCTCCTAGAGGCGTCATTTTTCAGCTATATCTCCTTTTGTTAAAGCGGAAAAAAAGAAATATTGAACAATTGATTCCGTTGAAGAATACGGAATATAATCTCTGAATTTCCATTCGATATTATCAGAAACTATTATTTCGTAGCGTTTTCCTACTCCCGCACATTCTCAACGAATTTGCTCTGATTTATGATTCAGTCGCGGAACTCTTCTAACTTTTTCCTTCGGAACTATTTTTGGACTAATTTATGACTCCATGGGGCGCTCCGTTCGTAGGATGAATTTAAGCGAGCAGTGGCTGCGTGGCCCCCTGAAATTCCAGCGAACGGCCTTTTGCGTTGAGCTGTAAAATCAATAGGAGGAGTGGCGAGCCAAGTATTGGCTTGGCCTATTTCTCCTCATCTCGCTGCATTTCCATCTTTGGTGCGGCACCGACTTCGACGCCCCACAGCTGATCCCTCGCCTGCTGCCGATGGCCACGGATGAACCACATTTCGGGCTATAATACGCGATTTACTGAATCAATTAGTGGAATCTCTTTTAGGATGATTGTCCCTAAAATCCAGCATTCCGTACAGCAGAGTTAAAAAGTTTTCATCCATCCCACGAATCGCGACGGAAACAAATTTGTTTGTATCCAGAACGAACTCAGACTTCTTCTGTGATTCCTTAACGCAGATCTGCAAGAAACTGCAGAATTCAGTACCCTAATTACGAGTTTTTTGTTATCCTCCCTTTCCTCCTCCTTTATTTTCTTTGTCACCTGTTTACAGCTCCTTCTTTAATTTCATCTTATCCCTCTTTTTGCATCGAACATCATACTTTCTTTTTTTCCTTTCGATTTCTTTAATTTTTTTATATTTAATATAACACAGATTAGTGGGAATGTATCTTGTATGTGTTCAATAAATTATTATTATTTCATTATTTCGGTGTTATTTATATCAATAAGTGAATAAACATTAAATATTGCTCTTCTGTGAATGTGACTAAGGAAACAATTTTGGGCTATAACTCACGATTAACTGAATTAAATATGTGGAATTCTTCCTTTGGGAAACAGTTGCTTTAATCCCGCATTTCATTATCCCGGTGTTATTTATACCAATAAGTGAATAAGCATTAAATATTGCTCTTCTTTGTATGCTACGATGTAAACATAATGAGAAAAATAGAGGTAAAAAATAAGTTTCTTTGATATCGTTTGAAGTAAGCTGCGGATAAATTATTTGTTGAAGTTCACATTTAAAGATTCTAAAGACAATTGTGTCCTACTCATGTTGAAGATATAAGGCTCTGACTCAGGAAATAATGAATTACCCAAAAGCATACATACCCAGACTCCTTTACACGATGTTTTTTTTTCAAAAACTTCTTAAGGAGTGTTTTCCCGCCCAGTCTTTTTGTTTTCTTTAACCTTCGGTTGAGAATATTTTTCCCCGCAGATCAAAATCTTATACGTTCTTGTATTTTTTCTTCTCTGATTTTAACTTTAAAATATGTTTCAATATGTTTGGACCGAATCACGCCTTAATAGAGTTTATTCATTCATTCCATTTTATGACTACCTTTTTTTATAAATATCACAATACTATATGTTTAATCAGTTCACTCTTATTAATGAAGTATCGTTTGCAAAACTCTTGCTCGCATTTAGTCAGTCGAAAGTTTCACGTTGTTGTATGATAAATTAATTTATCGGTCGTGGTATGTGTAAGATATTTCTGTGCTTCCTTATCTCCCTTAATGTTATCTATGGACTGATAAGCGCAGGATAGACTAAGTACTGATATTAATTGAAATGCTCGTGACCCGGAACTTACTGAAGATTAACACAAGAAAGAAGGAAGAACAAAAAGATTTATGACTAATCCGTCAAGATCATCAGAAAAATTTGTTTCCGTCTGTAGGGAAATCGTTACTTTTGCTACTTTAATATTATTTTTACGTCAAATTGTTACGTTAATTATTATTTTTTAGTTACTTTTGTTAAGTTACTCAAATTGTTACGTTAAATATTATTTTTATGTCAATCGAATTGTTACGTTAAACATTATTTTTATGTCAATCGAATTGTTACGTTAAACATTATTTTCTTCCAGAGAGATACATTTTATAAAAAAGTATCATTTAGTCCGCTTATGAATTTTCCTTTCAGATTTCCGTTTCCGTAAACTTCGCGCACTTTAAATTTTTCGTCCATTTTCTCGAATCACTAATTCTTTCCTCACGCACTTGGATTCGTTTTCGGAACGTCGTTAATACAACTGCCCGCTACGTTCCGTAGAGGAAGACCTGTTAGTATATGGACTACGTCAGCCGAGGTATTTCTCACCTTGTTTCTTTTAAAGTTCGTATTCAGGTCGAATAACAGATGGCGATTCTAAACAGGCGATAATCCCCACGTTTATATTTTCGAACGTCGGATCGGTAGGTGTAGCCAAAGGATCTCCCGGAGTTGAGGAGAAGTGTTTTCCTTAGCGATGACGTCTCTGCGAAAACTCTCATCTCAAACGGCGCGCCTTTCATTTATTAAATGGTCACTTCGACTCTTATTTATCGCCTTACATTTCCGGCCACAGCTCGAGAGCAGAATGAATCGTTGGTTTATCTGAAGTTGTCTCCTCACATTTAAATTTCGAGGAAGCGTATCTCAGTGTTTCGTCTGACTAAAACTGGGTCTCGAGCGACGGGTAAGTTCATTAAATGCCGCGAAGTTGATTGCGGAGAAGTTAGGTTGATTATAACTTCCGGGGTTTATCGTATGCATCTTCTCCCATAGTGATTGTTGAGGGAAATGTGCCGTATTTGACGGTGTATAGGCCCCGCCTTTTTTCTAAATTAAGGATAAATAATGACCCCGCGTCTCAAGCCCACCTCACACGGTAATTATTATTGATTCAATATTGAAATTCTTCAATGTATTGATCGTCTGAGGGCTATACTGAAACAATAATATTGATTATTATGATTATTATTGTGATTATTATTATGATTATTATTATTCGACCCTTTATTTGTCGAGGTTAGGCCCGAGTTGGCCTCTCTTCAACCTAACCTCGTGTTAGGTGGATCTTACAATGTAATTATTAGGAAAAACATAAAATAAAAATAAGAAAAAAAGAGAAAATAAAACGAAAAAGGAAAGATTTGATCTGTGGGAAAAATCGAAATATATATTGACGAAAATTAAAAAGATTAAATTTTTATTGAAACTTATATTGAACTTACTATATATGAACTTACATACTGTTTCGCTTGTTTCTGTACTATAGGAGGTGGTGCGATCGACCTTGATAGATTTGAATACATGACAGAAAAAAACTTAAAGTGTTCTGTGCTGAAAAATTAAACGGAACTATAACTGTAACTATAGTTTCAACAGTACTATTAAACATTTTTCTCGAGTTTGCCCTGCAGAAGTACGGTATCACGTACATTTCGTGAAATTTGGTAATGTAAGGTTTTAAATTACGACTTTGGGTTATTTAATTTACGTTACTTTCATATCAATTATTGACATACGGTGCTCTGGATATGATATTGCAAAATTTTGACTATTTTGCAAGCTTCAAAGAACAGGAATTAGGTCAGTTCGGTTTTTCGCTCACGCGGACTATAGACTAGAGTTTCCCAACCGGTGGGACGCGTACCACTAGTAGGACTTCTGGGATTATTAGTTAAGACTCTCTCGGGTTGATGTCGTTTTATCTTATCCATTTTAGCGATTTATCTCTAGAATATTTTGCTCCATTGCGAAGAAATCCTCCGGGAATTTCATGGCCATTCGTCAGCGAACTAAATGTTCATAAACATGAAATTGCGAAAGGTAGAACAACTAATTTTTTTATGAGTCCCTTGGTATGACTGTTTCGAGAAGAGAAAAGATGCCATAATGGTTGGGAAACGGTGCTAGAATTCACTGAAACACAATTCATGTTGTATTTTTAATTCTGGTTACGATCGTAGCTCACTCGTGTGGGTTTTTATAGCAATGTACGGTCATACATATTTAATCTATAAAGTATAATAATAATAATCAAAGAAAAGAAAACAGCTCAGGCTCGAAATATAAAACTTATACCCATAAAATACAAGAAACAAAAAAATTAAAAGAAATTAAAAAAAAACCATTTCCTAAGCCTTTAAATTAAAACCGTTATATAACCACTTCCAGTTATACCAGTTGAAAAATAATATTATTATAATAAATAGAAATAATGAATCGTCTTTAATGTGGGGTAAGATTGAGACAGGGCTGTCTCTTCTTCTATCTAACCCTAAAATATATTGTCGATAATTGTACCGATTTTAACTCGACGTTTTCATTCTTTGCTAATGAATCCAATTTTTACGTAACTTATTTATTCGTGTTCTCTGGAAGTACAGTATCGCGTATATTTCAACTTTTTTACCATAACTAAATTTTTTTGGCCAGGACTCGAACGAAAGATTTTCTCTGAGCCGTTGTTATTTTTTATCGCCATTTCGTCGACCGGTCTTTATTTTTTTGGCGAGGATCGAAAAGTAGGACGGGTATTTTTAAAACTATCGCGTAAATATCAGGTTCCGTTATTTTTTTGGGAGACTTGAAATTTGGAACAAAGATGGAAAAATACGCTATTTCTGTTTCATATCATTCAGAGAACCACGTGTTAACCGATTGTTTACTTAGTTAAAAGTTGCAAATATACGTTTAGTTTTAAGTTTAATTGACAGTTTCATATCCGCCAAAGCGTTCTGAATTTCAACGAAAGGCTCGATTAGGATTAAAACGGATGTTGCTTCCGGTTTTGTGCATCTCTTTTGCTAGAGTAATTTA
Organism: Pachydiplax longipennis; assembly: GCA_036926295.1. Classification (NCBI taxonomy): domain Eukaryota; kingdom Metazoa; phylum Arthropoda; class Insecta; order Odonata; family Libellulidae; genus Pachydiplax; species Pachydiplax longipennis. Next base: position 34,409,956 of record JAVFKF010000009.1, on the reverse strand, counting down.
TATCTAGTGGATTGAATTTAATAAAGTAATTATCATGATGCTGAGCGACTCAGAAATCCATACAGTTCGGAAATAGGAATCAAACGTTGCCGACTTTGATTTAAGAGCTGTTTTGAATACAAAACAAACTTTTATTTCAAGATTGTATATTATATAAGACTTTAGGGTTTCTTAATCCAAATTACTAATCTTATATTTAAAGTCTAGATAACATGGTCTGTATTATCGAAGCAATATCATTGGAGCCATATTATCGAAATAATATCATTAAATTTTTTTCCTTCAATTTTAATATTTCAGTTACCCCTCAGACGATCAACATTTTGAACTATTTTGATACTAACTCAATAATATTATTAATAATGATATTAGTTTAATAATATCCGCGGCTTACGTCTCTCCGATTGACGGTTCAAATGCTTAATTTTCGTGAAAGATGCAACAGGCATAAAGTTATCGTGGATAAGCTCGTAATATCCGATTTTAGTTTGAGTTCCTCATCATATCCTAATTTCTTTGCTAAGTCTTCAGGAAAAGGGGGCTAAAGTCTCCCCTCTGAATCCCCAAGTGCTTTTTGGAATAAATCAATTAAGCTCCTGAAACTACTGTAAGAACCCGTGCAAAAAGAACGAAGCTACTTTAACACATATTTAGATATTCAAGAAACGAACGTATAGGTAATCGTTGGTTCCTTCGGTGCTAGATAAATTTAGTGGATTTTTTACATTACCAAATAATAACCAAATATGAATTCGCGTCATTTTGTTTAACCAGAAAATTATTTCCTCCTTCGGCGTATGTTTGATGCCTTAAAATGGTTTCCGGGTTCTGTAGTGGATTTTTTTACATTCCCAAACAGTATACGAAACGAAATACGAATTCGTGTCGTTTTGTTCAACCAGAAAATGATTTTCTCCTACAACGGTATGTTTGATGCCTTAAAATGGTTTCCGGTTTCTGTCCAAGTGTTTTCATTCGGCAGAATTTTCTCTCCCCATTAATATTAATGAAGAACTCTACTCTTGGCCTTGTTCTTCTCCTTCGAGTCATTTCAAAAACTCGCAAGCTAAAAGTAGAAGCAGGAGACGAACTATACTCCTCGATTCATCCAAGATCTCATTATTCTCTCGGGATTTCTTCATTCCCTATTTCCATCAATTCAGCTCATTGTCACAACTCAAATCCATCGAGTTTCAATACGTCGGCTTTCCTCTGGCATCGAGTTTTATGGGGAGATTTCAAGGCTTTTCAGATCTCTGTCTCGGAAGTTTTAGGTTGCTTCGTTTCAAAAACGGCTTCCTTAGATTTTGCAATCGTGCGCTCTTTACATTACACATTTCTCAATGTTCTAGACTGAACGTGACCCAGAAAAGAGTTTAAGTATCCACTTAAGCTGAAATTATCACGAAACGTTCAGTTTTATATCGCTTCTCTTGGCATCGTTAACATGCTAACCGCTGTGAGATGAGCGTACATGCAATGCAGATATTCCTAAAAATAATTTTATGCAGAAAATTATTATGTGTAACATATTTGATCTGATGATTGCTTTTGGTTGAAACCGATCGTATTAAAATGTTTTCTTGTGTACTAAGTTTGTGTTGTCATTTTTATTATGTCTTTCCACGAAGTACGGCCAGAGAATGTAGAATTTATGCAGATATTCCTGTAAGACCGAGTATACTTCCGCAATCTTTACTAAAATTTTACATGCAAGATGAAACACTTTTATTTTCGCTGCCAAATGTGTTTGATAGGTTGTTGCCATTATCCGTGTTTGAACCAAAACTGTGAGTATAAAGGTTTTTTTGTTACTTTATTCGAAAACAAGTTTCTACTTTCTCGTTATCATCAGGTTCAAATACGTTTCCGCTATATTTTATGTAAAGCTGACGATGACGCTTATATTACCGCCACTTTTCACTAAACATGAATACATAGAACTATAAGTAACACGAGATGAAGGCGGAAGTGGTTTAAAAATTAACGCACACACATCACACGTTATTATACAGATTTATGCGTTTGTTTGCGCGTAGAACGCACCTCGGCACGGAATCAGAACCCTCCATACATCACCCATTCGTGTGACAGTTATGGCGATATTCTCATTTGAAGTCTGAATTTGCGTGGAATTCGAAACGGTCCATCTGCTAGTTGTTCGGTTCGTAAATAGGTTACTTCCCTCTCTTGGAATGACTGCTTCTCACTATTTATATACCTCGGCGCCATGGCAACGGCGTGCTGCACCATGGGAACTGCCTTGCACGCCAAAAATCAATACACTAAGTTGTTCGTCGGTCGCCTCGCCTATGCCCCGCGCACCCTACTTCCCAACACACGCCGCATTTTTATACTCGCCCCAACTCTCTTTTCCCGTCTCTTTCCGGTTAATTTAAGGAACTTAACGGCAGTTGCCTGCTGGCTATCCCCTTCTCAATGCTTGGGTTTTAAACCGTCGGAAACCGGAACGGAACCGAAAACCGTAACCGAGAGATACCGTCGGAGTGTAAACCGACCCCGAACGGAAGGATCGGAATCCTTGAACCTGAACCGACGCGGTAAAGGGACGTTTTTCCGGTCTTCGATTCGTTTTATATGAGAGTGTAACCATAGAGTTGGTATTTATCTTACTCTATGGTTACACTCGTTAGCTACCAACCGACGTTTAACCATAGGTAAACGGACGTTTTTTAAGTTCCAATTCGTTTCTTAATTAGTGTAACCGTAGAGTAAGATAAATAATTACTTTATGGTTACACTCATTAGCTACCAACCGACGTTTAACCATAGGTAAACGGACGTTTTTTCAGGCCCGCTCTTTGGTTCTTTTCTCAATGAGTGTAACCATAGAATAAGATGTGAATAGTGTTATATTGTCACTTTAAATTGGCTGTACAGCTGTATGTGATAAATTGGCAAATAAATTAATAAATAATGATACATATTTACTCTATCATTAACCTACGTTTAACCATAGGTAAACGGACGTTTTTTCAGTTCCAGTCTTCGATAAGATGTACTCGTATACTTACTCAATGGTTACACTCATTAACCAACCAACCAACATGAAACCATACAGTAAGGTATATACTTACGGTGTATGGTGTAACGTTGGTTGGGTCTGTTAATCATATGTGAAGATTATTGCAACTCACTTGTCCTTAGAAATATTAATTCTCCCGCTAATATTGTACACGAATAATGGTAATAATCGACTTCTATTGGACAGTATGGAGGCCGATTAGTCTCATCTACATTTATTCATTTTACACTTGAAATTTAAAAGGGTTTAGCCTTAAATCTTGCGCAGAAGAAAACTGCTTTGTGGGGTTAAAAACCTAAGTTTGCGATTACGAAGAAATACAGTTGGGAAGCACCAACGATAACAATAATAATAAAACGTCTTTATTCGGCTGAGATTGAGACAACATAGTCTCCTCTTACTCCTAACACTTCGTCATGTAAAACTTGAAATGAAGAGGTAGCTTGAAATAAATTGCTCGAAACACAACTAATTTGCGGGTTTAAAACCCTAAGTTAGTGCTTAGCAAAGAATATTCTACAGCAGGAACCCCCCCCCAGAAGGGGGGCGTGAAAATCATATGAAACGTTCAGATAGTTAACTATTTTTGAAGGAAAAAGTAGGTTAAGGCAGAACCAACAAGCAAACAAACAATATAGATACACTATCGCGAAGATAAACAACTAGATGTTTGCATAGAAAAAGTAAACAGGAAAAGAAGCTTATGATAGCAGCAGAAAAACAATATAAGTGCACATTTAAACAAAAAAATACAGATAAGAAAGGATTTTGAATATAAATTATAATATATGCGTGTACAAATATGACCTAACATTGATTGAATTGTTATGACGAGTTTTATTCCAAAATTTCATTAAGTGCAATATTAATAAAAATTGGCTTGTATGCAGACATTCCTGAAATATTGCGAAACTTATGCCAGGAGCGGAATGGAACCAGTTGAACCGAAATCTGTCGTTTCCATTGAACCGGAGCGAATATAATTACGGTTCGATGCCCTCGTTCGAAGGATAGACCCACGTGTCCAAAAAGCTTAAGTAACTTCAAACACTTATTTCGTGTATCGGCATAAGAAAATCGTTTTTATAGCTGTATTGTCCCGACTTCATCCATTCCGTCCTTGGCTACTTTCAGTGGCATCGCGAAGTGGAAACGCTTTTGAATATTACTCGCCTTATAAAGTCAAAATGTTTGGGCGTTACTTCGTGGAAAGACATGGAAGTAGTGAAAAAATAAAGCTTTGTAATTTTCCTCTATTACTTGTCATGTTGAAGTTGGAAGTCTTTTTATGTGTATCCATATCCTGAGAGATTTCCTCAAAGTTTATTTCATGCAGTATATTTTCATTTTCAATTTCTTGTTTTTTTTTAGCAGTTTGTGAAAGAATTAGTCATCTCTAGCACTTCTGAAAAAGGGAACTTCAATAAAAAAGATTTCAGATTTTACTGAATGTCGAAGCAAATTTACGTTTCCCAACGTGATTCTTGCTGCAAAGATGAATTGAGTTTTAGAAGTTAAAAGATTACCTGCGGTTTTATGTAGTGATCTGCGAATCGGTATTTTTTCGTACAGAATCGGCTGTCACGGCATGATTTTGAGTCGAATCAGGACCTTTCATAGTTTCCTCTTGTACTATTATTATTAAATGCCTGCTTCATATACTTGTCTGTAATATATAGAAAAATCTAATTAATGTATTGGTTTACATCAGGGTGTTTTTTGTATATTGAAACACACAGAATCCGCTGCACTTCCAGGAGAGAACAAAGAAAAGGCAAACTTAAATTAACCACAACATTCATTTCGAACGACCATTATTTCGAAATGTTTACTCCTTAATGATTATTGTATTAGTCGAAGCCAGGGTCAATTGAAATAAATATTGCGGTTTGTTGATGTTTAACCTTTCCTTATTCCTTGTCGGCGTACGTTGAAAACGGAGATTCCACATCACAATGCGATATCCCAGAGGAGAGGGCTTTACGAATGCCATTCAAAAACGGATAATTAGAACCAGGCTAAATTACATTCACATTCACGGGTGGGAATAATTAGTGGTACCTTAATCCTCGTAAAATAATGTTAATTTATAGAAAACTCCCGTACTATACGGCCTCACGTCAGAACCATATTGAATACAGAACCACCCGTTTGACAGGGATCACCATTAATCACTGATAGTAATATAGACAATACTCGGCTGCTATAATCTGGATTGAGATAAGGAAAACTAGGGCAGGGAGATTAGATGTAACAGTTCCGCTTTCCTCCCATATATCACATGCACTGCGGGAAAAATACGAGGAGGTAATCCAATTAATACGGATCTTGAATCTAAATTATGAGAAAATTTATTTGATGCTTGTGTTATGGGAAGCTCTGTTGCAGATAAATTTCATCAAAATTCATTTAAACCTGAAGTTTCTGGATCTACCCTAATTTCTTTAAACTGGAAACGAAGATAAATCACTACGGACCAGGATGTTAAGACCAGCAACGGCAAACATTTCCCTCGTCTATTTAATTCTTCTCAATTGATGAACTGGTGAAAGATGTCTAGCAGTATTGCTGAGAAGGCATAGAATGTGATAGTGTCGAAGTTTCTGAATACAGTCTGGATTACAGAAAACAGGAATACACAAATAAAAACTGATACGACAAAAGTCTGAGAGGACAAGGAATTGAGCCCAATTTTCCACTTTCCGGGCGGATGCTTTAACCATTTGAGCTATCTAGCCAGAACAAGGGGCTTGCTCATTTTGTTCTGGCTCGGTGGCTTAATTGGTTGTAGTATCAGCCCGGAAAGCACGCCTGCACACCATAAGCATTCATACATAAATTAGGCAACGTTAACTTTAACTCTTTACCTTAAGGAGGAAACTGTAATGAAAATTACTGTTTGTGGTTTGTAACTAGAGACCATAAACCATAAAAATGAAACACCTCTATTCGGTTCAGATTAAGACTTGATAGTGTTTTCTTTCTTCCTCGTCAAGTGAAATTTAAAAGAAATAGATAGCTTAATAAAAGTACAAAGAATAAAACCACTTTGCAGGTTTAAAAACCTAAGTTGGTGTTTAGGAAAATATACACGGAATACCACAGCAGGAAAACACCCGCAAGAGGTGTTATTAAATACCTGCAAATTATTTAATATTATATATTAAATACCTGCGAAACATACAGATAACTATATTTTAAGGAATAGGCAGGTTAAGACATGTGAAAGAAAAAAATCATGTAAATTTTACGCAGATGATATAAAAAGAAATCCGTTTGCAAAAAAAATATAAACAGGAAATTTTCAAGTACAATAAAACGTGGCAATTTGTCTGAATTGTAATAACGAAGCTTCCTTCAGAATGAGAATCGTTGCTTATAATACGAAAGCCCAAAGAGATGGAAGAGTAATCTGTCGATCTACTGATTAGGAGACGAGTTAACCTTCGGATTCTTTCATTTCGAGAGATGTTTCACGCTAATAAATACGAGGAATGCTTCAATCGAGTTGATTTCCTCTTCTCTTTGAGACTTATCTACTCCGTTGATTGAGTGCACTCTTTGCCGCCAAAGGAAATGAAATCTGTTCGCAGCGTTTCTTTATTGTTACAGTTCATTTCGCGTTTAGTATTTTGTGACCTTCAACAGTAGAATTGCACGGTCGTAAATAGTGAATGTATCCGTGATTTCGCGGTAAAATTTATTATTGGTTTCGTTTCGTAAGCGGAACTGGATAAAAAAGACGATTTCTGCGATCGGAGGAGTCATATTTATTTATTTTTAGCGAGTGAAAATGAGAAAAATAACGTTTTTTCCGAGATCAAAAGCGGCATCTGTACCATATACTTTAGGAAACTACTCAGGTTTTTTCTAAAAAATTAAATTAAAAAAAAGATCGAAAATTAGAGTGGTTGTAATAAGGGAAACTCTTGTGAAGAATACGAGAAAAATTTTTAAAGCTAATAATTTCTCATTCATTTGCTTTAGGAGGTTTATACAGCATTTTTTTCTCAGTGAATGAGCTGTTTCATTTTAATTTTCAACAGAAGACATGTATGCCTTTGGGTTAATTACGACATCAATGACATTGACGTGAATGAATGATTAATTGAATCATGAATGAGCATGATTAACTGAAGAGAAGATAGAATACTTTGATCTGGCGTCTGCTATCTTTGAACGTAATATTTGTCGAAGGTCGTTCTGATTCATTTTTTGCTACATTTTATAAAGTCCGGGAAGTTTATAGATCCTGTTCGTCTCTTGAGAATGATCTCTCTGCGTTAATGAATCGTATTTTACATTCGTCCAGATTGGCTGGTGATTTGATTTCTTTCCCGGAACCTTCTCGCGCAACTGCCGGCTATTTTCATGCGAATTATTCAGCATCTCCTCAACGATCAGGGTCACAGCTTTTAGTTTTCTCCAATACACACTAACCCATGTAACCATGTCTTATTAGTAGCATATGATGCTCATATCACCCTTTGTCTCAACTTAGTTTGTCCTGTAAAAATGTTTTTTCTCTGCTCCATTCTCTTGTCTATGTTTTCTTTGTTTTTATAAATGCGCATAATTCGGGGAAAGGATCTTGACTTCCTGGAATAGATATTCACTCTTTCTGTTTGTTTCCCTGATGATATTGGTGGAATTTTAAATGCAAAATTCCGATGAAAATTATCGCGAGTTGACCTAAATTGGAGAATTTTTTTATGAATCACACCTCTAAAAGTAGTTCTCGGAATAAAGTGTGATTTAGTGTCTACAGATCGTCGGAATGAAATATCATACATGGCCAACTTACAATTATTTAAAGCTTTCATATACATTGTCACGCGTCTTTAATTTTACGAAAGCCTTATTTACTAGTCAGATTCAAGGAACTATGTTGGTTTATATATTGAATTAATTCTTTTTTGCGCATATTACTCAATAATATGCAATTTAAGAAGTCCAAATGTGAAAAGTAATCCTTTGGTTAGTACACCAACGTTAATTAAGTACGGAAAAATGTTAGGGTCGAGTTACACGCAAGATATGTTACAATAAATTATTTGTTATTAAAAATTCGGATTTGTACTCGAGTGTATATGATATTGTGGAAAGTTGTGGCACGACGAGAATATTTGTTAAGTTGTGGAAGTTGCCGTTCTTATTTCCCGTTTAACGTTTTAAATCCTATAAAAAAAATAATCCTTAATAATTCTTAATCTCCTTCGTTTTTATTTTTGTTTCGTCTTTTCCTGTCGTAACTCGGATTCGTTTTGCACTTTGGAGGTATTAAAATATTATATTAAATACACTTGATATACTTTTATAATGTGCGGAATATCAGCTGTTCATAGGGGTTTTGATTCCGAAACACATGAATTAATGATGATCATCATAGTCAGAAAGTTATTAAAATTCACAGAGTCAGGCGATATGTGGTGGAAATCCATCGTGAGAAATGAATGGAAAGAAATAGTAAAAGAAGTAGTGGAAAGTTATTAATTTATCGAGCGATAGAGCTTTACGAGAGGCGAGTTGCATCGAAGACACATTCCGTGACCTTCTGCGAACGTCGAGGTCTATCTCGGGTGCACGTTAATCTCGTCGGTGGTAGTGCGCGCTTAGTTGGCGCATGCGCATTGGAGAGATTAGCCCGAAATAAATAATCGCGTGCAGCGTGCGCTTCGTAGATGAAGATGAAGTTGCCGTTGTGAAATGAGCTTTCTCGAGATAGCAGAGAGTAACGTGGGATAACCGATCGATATTTCGAAGCGGGAAATCATTAAAATTGATTTTGATTACTCATGTTTTATGAATATGTCGTATCCGATTAGTATCTGAATCCGAAGATAAATGATACAGATATGCCCCAAAAGAAAATTGATTTCCTTATCGCATCCTATAGCCAAGTTGAACTCAAGCGAAAATGATCAGTATTTCGATATGTTTGTCATTACACAAAGAAAAGAAACACTGTAATTTCCACTGAAATGTATTTAAGGGCAACCAGTTTCGTGTACAAGACATTATCAGGCACTGAAAATTCGTTAAATTATTTTTTTATTTTTTATGTTTATCGTTGTTTCTCAAATGAAGTCAGTAATGTGTACACATGGAGATACTTGCATCATAGCTACATATTTCAAGCTTCGAATGGTAAAATCAGAACTGTTTTATCTATTAGTACGCCGTCATAACGAGGGCATTGCCAAAGTACTGAAAAATGCTTTTCCCGTAAGGTAAATAGCACTCGTAAACGATTGTGTTTCGACAGCTCGGAAATGCACAATTTATTTATTTCAGTTTTAACGTAACTTATTTAGAGTAATAGTCGAACCACATGGATCTTACGAAATAATTACCTGATGCCTTCATCTCATGAACTTGTACATTCCAGGAAGTATTTGAGGAACTAAAATTCCTTAAATTTATTTAAAAGATTTACAAACACAAACTGTATTCACTTCGAAAGGATTGATACATTTTGGTAGTAAAAGTTTCAAAAGTATTTGGGTCAGGCAATGCAGATTATTCTCAAAAGGAAAAAGCTATCGAAGAAGAGAAATATATGTCAGGAAGACATTCCCAGAGGTATTCGTTCAGGGAGTGTTTATTCCAGAACAATACCCGCACAATTATCAATAGTAAGCAGTAGTGAAGCGAGGTTTTTCAATTTTAGGTCACATAGGAATGATAAAGGTCAGCTGCGTAGATACGGTCGCTAATGTAACATATAGAATAACGTATTCGACGCATGTTTTTCGGACTTCATTCTTGAACTATCATAATAAATGCCTCGAAAATCTATACATTATATATAAGCACACTACTTTTAGCCTAAATTTTTGGTTAAGTATGCCTCTTTTACGCATGTATACACGGTTATTCACCCTTATAGAAAGCAATGGATTAAACTTAATATTTTGAAGTTATGGATTAGACATAATATTTTGAAGGAAATGAAAACAGAGATACGTAGGCATTATACGTGGTAAACATATACATTCATTTAAGACAGTCTAATTTTAACCTAATATTTTCGTGAAAAATTGCATTTTATAGGCGGGTATACGCGATAATTAGCCCATTTCAAAAGAAATACGGATATGGATTAAAGTTGGCGACTTCACATTTTGAAGGGAAGAAATACAGATATACCTAGACATTATGCGTGGTAAACAGATTGCACTGCATCTTGATGTGGTAACTTAAGATTGGCGAGGAGAAATGCACGTGTTAGCTTGGATGAGAATCAAACCATTCCATTGATTAATGATGTCAACGGGAGTACTTAGACATAATCGCATTCCCTTTAAGAATGTTTCGAAGATTCAGAACACGATGATTTAATCGAGGCTGTAAGGGAAGAACACTTGGATAACTTTGAACCACTTTGGGCATTGGGTTAATCTTCTCTAACTCCCAAGAAGACGAAAAAAAATAAGAATCTCGGTTTTGACAACTACGATTTCCTGGTCCTTTTCTTTTTGATTGATTATTAAGTTCACGGAAACAAAGGAAATATTGAAAGGAAAAAACTGGAACTCGGCTGTTAACGAATAATAGATCGAAATAATGAAAATAAAACAGGATTTACATACATGAAAGAAGCATTCTGTGTTTACCCCTTGAGGATGGTGGTATAGCCACAGAAATGCGCATTGGGTGAATCTTAGAATTCCAGTAATCCGTAAATTCCTTTCTCCATTCAGGGAAGACTCCCAACTTTTCATATATTCAACTTGTAGAGAGATTTTCGACCTCTTCTGAAGGTAATTTTCTCAAGGGATTCTGAGTTTAGTCAATGATTTACTTCATGCTTGAACATTCTCAATGATAGCTGTACGCCATCTTCTTTTCTGTCGTTGTTTATCGTAGTTTATGACTGCGTTCCACGAATATTGTTTACTTTTAATCTATACGGAGATCCGTTGAAAGTTTATATTTTTTCGAAGTGAATCCTAAGATTTTAGATAGAAATTAACGGTTTCCTTATCGAATGCACTAATTCCACTGATTTTAAGGTTCAATGTAATTTGAAGTAATACATCGAAAGGATGTTTACTGTTTTATGGTTTAAACGAGAAATAAGACGTAAAAGATTAAAACGGATAGATCCGTTCCGTTTGTCCTTCGTATAATGCTTTTTATTCAATTTTTTTACTTTTTGGTAGGTTCGTTAATATGTTGTTGTATGTTTATAGCGAGCAATTCACTTGTGGAATTGCGTTTAAATCAGTCCGTAGTAATCGCTGTAATCATAGTGTTGAAATAAGTAAACAGCGGCACGAAAATAATTAATGTAACAAATGACCAGTCCGTAATCACAATATCCCGTAACGAATTGCATAAAAATCCTTAAAATATTGTTTCGTCATTTGTTTAAAATATAAAAACGCGACTTAAATGATCGAAAAGCCCTACCTTTCCCTAGTAAAATAAAAATAATTACATTTATCGTTAGTAACACCGTCATCTTGATTAGTGTTTTTATAAAAATTAAGAGATTCTCCTTCGACGTTTGCGAAAAAAGATGAGGGATTGTTATCAACGGATTTTACTTTCGCTAGCCGTTCCATTTTAAACAGATGTGATTGAAGTGGGCCGAATGATATATTTATATAATCAGAAAGTCGTTTATTCGGGGAATGTACGCGTGGTCGCTATTGTATATGCAACTCTTCAATAGGGGAAATTAATCGGGAAGCGCTCTATTCGCCGTATGTTTTACTCTGCGATCTTTTGGTAACCTAAATCAGAGTCGGAAATGACGTAATGTTTCGTTCATTTCGTCGTCCGGTTTGCTCTAGAAGCAGGTCGCTCTCATTCGAATTAGGGTCATGAATCCGGCTCGGGACTCCGTTGCCTTCGGATACATTGCGAGCCTTTTCAAACTATTTCATCACAGTTTTCAAGGATGGGTAATACTTTGCATAGTGGAACGATATATTTGGATTTTGTCCAGGATGAAGGAAAAGTCTTTCATTTGCTTTTGGCTCATTTTTGTTCATGATTGCGGTAGCGTGACAGCCACCGATGTATTGATGAGGCTTTATAATGACATTCATCCTGATTCCTCCTTATCACAGACTGTGAAAAGTGTTACATAGAGTGTGCTGTCCTTACGTGGACTTTTCTTCTCATTTCATTCTGTTGACCTTACGAGCTATTGAATTCCTCGCAAAACGAAAGGAAAAGTTATTTCACATGGAATCAGTAATAACTCTGGGTTATTAACATAGCATTTTTACGCTCCCAAAAATCAGACATTTAATATACTTTCATAACTATTCAAATACATGCATTTAAAATTAATCGTGTATTAATAACTATCTAAATATTTGAATTTAAATAGTGGCTATTCATTAATTCAAATTATTTTAAAGTTGATTTGTGAAGTTTTTATTCTTAATAGAAGCTATTTTTATAAAAAACTGCAAAGTTCGTTGGAATATGTAGTGTTCCCTAAAATTTATCGTAATATAACATTTTTAAAACCAATTTTGAATGCTACAACTCTTATGAACTGTAAAATTGTAATTGAATGAGGTTTTGTTAATCATGAGGTAATCAATTGTTCATCACATAGGGATGTGAGTAACTTTTTTCAGAGGTGTTATCGCGAACTTAAGTAATATTTAAGTATTTTAGATATAACTTTTAAATTCCCGTTTACCACTTTTATAATGAATGCATTTCTTTCTTTGCAGAATATTTAACGAGAGACCATCGTTGATTGATTCGCAGTTGGCGGACTGTAAGTACCTCAAGTCTTATCTGTTTATCTGATTACTATTTAAGAAAGACTTTTTGGACCTCATCCAAAAATTCGCGTGAAATCTTTTTGGAATTCAGGAAGACCCTCTGTTATTGCTTTTTTGTTTCGGATCTCGCTAATTTGACATCACTTCCTCCATTGTCAAGGAGTCGCGTAGTTACAATCACATTAAAAGTGTTTACCTTATACTTGTTTACTTTTCCTGTTGTCATAGAGCTTTGCTTCTTTTCGTGAGTGTACATCGGGAATGGCGATCTCATGACCGTAGTGCCACGCTGGGAAAGTTGTTTTTGCGCGCGATTTTCTGATTCATGACATATTCTTCACTCTAAGTCTTCATTTAAGCTCTTAAGTGAATAAATACTGATTTAGTCAAATTTTAATCTAATTATTGATTAATTTAGTCAATAACTTCATTTTAATTTCGGCACTGATTCAATGGGGATAAAATGATAAAATAATCAGCTACTCATGCCTTGGTTTGGCACCATAGTCTTCTACTTTATCAACGAGGCACTATTCCAACAGAAAGGTTCGCCGTCCTTGATCTAGGCTAATTGCTTGGTTTAAGTATTTAAATTGAAAAAAATTGTTTTAAGATCGTACGTATTCCGTAAGATCAAATTCCAATTTTCGTCTCTCTATACACTCAATAAGTTCGCTTTGCTTTATCAAGTTCGTTCGTATCAAACTAAGTTAGCGGTGCGGCCGCATGAGTTACCGCAAGCTGATACACTTCGTATTCGCTGGGGATATCACAGAGGTAGAGATCCAACATATTTACTCCTTCATTGAGTTCTAACCACCTTATATAACGAGGATAGTTAATGGACGCTCGATAAATTTCGGCAAAAATCACTTTCCCCGGCTTCTCATGTCTTATCAACGCAATTAAGCTAATCGATGTCGGGAAGATAGAAGTCCTCCTAGTCAAGGGTATACTGTAGTTTTTTTCGCTTCGATAAAAGTGATTTTCTACTTAAAATGTGCAAATGTCAGAAGAGGAGCTATTGCTATACCAGTGCTAAGAATGAACATTGAGATTCGATTGTTTGGTTGGGAAATGTTGGCCTGCACATCGTTAGAAAAAATTGTGGATGATATGTTAATATTCATGAATTTTGATGGAGAAAAAGCATTTAAATCTAGTTATTTATAGATTCATTTTATATTTATATATTAATTTTTTATTTATATATTCGTTTTTTAATTATATATTCATTTTTTATTTATATATTATATACTATTCTTATACTATACTCAACACTCAAGTGTTATCTATTCAACATGAATAAATTCTCGGAAAAAGTGAAAAAAAAAACAAAAAATCAGTCTCGGAGCTTGCTATGGTTTACCCATGGATTATTTCAAATGCAAGATGGTTCGGATCATAGTCAAGGAAGCTTCCCATTGAGCCTCGAACCCAGGACCTCCAACTCAGAGGTCAACACGTTACCGCTATTCCAACGTAACTGTTTAGTTCTGCCACTTACGTGAAAATTACGGATGATATTGGTCATAAAATATTCCGTAGTGTTTTTATCTCGAACCCGGACCCGAAGAGTCCATATCCGACACTTTTATTCTTAACTGTATTTCCATTTTTACAGAAAACAGGTTTCGTCATATTCTTAACTCTAGTGAGGTCTTTTTGTTAGCCTCTCCGTGGATATACGGAACCTTTTAAAAAGCGCTGCAATCTGTCGAGATAACAGCTTTATTAAGAAATCAGGAAATCGTTTTTCTTGTGAAACACTCATATCGGGCCTTCTGTAAGCGAGCGTTGTGAGTTCGTCGTATTGTTCGCGTCTTATACTTACATATTCCGTAGATTTCATCGGGAGTTCGAGGATTTCGGTTAAATTCTAGTGAAGTTTTAATGGTTGAATTGATTAAAATACCAAAATTGAGCGATTGGTAGACCGTTTATTGGAGATGTTAGGCCCGCGTGGCCCTCTCTTTAGTCTAACCTTGTATGTCATCACAATTTTTACAAAATTGAATCAAAGAGAAAGAAATTATTGGAAAAAAATCTTTGCGACTTAAGATTTAAAAAGAAAAAAACAAGCTTTGCGCGAGAATACTAAGAGGAACGAATAAAACCGCGAAAACAGTAAACATACGAAGTGAAGATACAAAAAAATAGCTACATGTAAAAAATAAAGAATTTGTAAAGTTATAATTTACCTTATTCGTGCTCAAAATAATTATACAAAATCAGTAACTTTTAAAAGTTTAATTAAAAAATTAACAATAATGGACTGAAATGTATGTACTGTAACGTATGATCGGAGCTCTTTATTACAATTCTTTTTTTTATCTAACCACTTAGATATTCTGATTGAACCATTACCATTAAATGCATATTAAAACAATCTGCCGCCAAAATATTTCCTGTGTACACCACTGCAGGGCAGGGAATGGTAATAACAGAATTGCTTTGTAGTAATAATGGCAGCTTTGCTTTGTTTCCTGTGTTTCTTAGCCGCTGCATTACATTCGACATTTTTCCTCGTGAATCGTACCAATAGGGTTTCTCATGTGAGATTTTCCCTGCTTCCGAAGGTCATTATTTCTTAAAATTACCCTCTTGGTAATAATCGGGAATTTTCAGGATATTTGTATTTAGTCTTGGGAGACATTCTTACTCAGGTAAACCCAAGAATCGATACCCCAAGGGAGCAATGCTAAGTATTCAAGACATTCACTAGTATAAATTTACAGTTTACTGCAACTATCATAAAAAGAAATGATACACAAACTTAGTAATTTCCACAATTTAATCTACGACCGGTTTCAGCTACAAGCCATCATCAGGTATGATGGTAAGAATTCAGGTGATGATGGCTTGTAGCTGAAACCGGTCGTCGATTAAAGTTTTATTGGGGAAATTACTAAGTCTGTGTATCATTTCTAATGTCGTCCCACGAAGAGAGAACTTAGATTTCATGCAACTATTTTAAAGAGTTAAAAAAACTCTTCCCAAGGTAAGAACCCGCTTTCAACTCCTAGTTACCTTCGGGCGCGTTTTAAAACGGTAACGCGAGATCCACTCGCGAATGCCACCCACAAATGCGTAAACGAGCTCTTTCTAAGCGTTTCACATCTTTCCAAGCGTTTTTCTTGGCATAGTTTTCCATTTGTTTTGGGTTATTTGCTTTCATCATCGCTCTCCCCGAAGTCTTCTCTGCTAATCGGCCTTCTACATACAGACATCTCTCGGATTCTTTCGCTTAAAATATCCGTGATTTTCGACTCAGTGCAAAAATACGCCGGTAATATAAATCGGGACCTATCCCTCCTAAGAGCAAAATCAATCACTTCGGCTTTGACCTCTTGGAATTTTGTTTTAAAAAATAAGAATGAAAACACAACTTTGTCTTTATACCACTAATGGTTGTTTACAGAATAAAGAATAAGACTGAGATCCTTTCGCTTAAAATAACGTGATGTTCGGCTTTCTGTGCTGAATACGACTTTAATATATATATACTTTAATATATCGGAACTCACTTTAGCTGTGATCAAAATCAATCACGTCGGCCTTGACTTCATGGAATTTCGTCTTAAAAAAACAAGAGTGAAATAAGTTTGTTCCACAAATAGTTGTTTTTGGAATGAAGACAAGGTTGTGCTCTCAATCTTGTGTTTCATCCGTGTTGTTTTTCGTTGTTTTGATGATCTTGATCGTGGATTTTATGGTCCCGATCAACCTTCTAAATATGAAGTTTTAGTAGAGTTTTACTACCCGTCTTTCTTTAAGGTGATTTTTTCTTTGGGATTCATTAAAATCGGTCGTTTTCCATTATCTGTTTTTACGCTAATTGTTTCGTTTCTTAATCCGGTTGGTAATTGCCATTTATTTTTGAAGAATAATGTCAGCTATCCTCAGCTCGTTCTGTCATTCTAATCCCAACTTACCAGTAGCTCTGTATACAAATAACGGCTCGCAATTTTTGAGTGGAAATCTTCCAGTATCATCTTAATAAATCTTGATATCATCGTTTTTATAATTTTCCACATTTTTCACATCTTGAAGTCTTCCACTATGCCGAAAAATTTCTGGCATTTCTTCATCTAAATGGCTTGATGTAAGTGTGTACGATTGCATAGATTCCATTAGCACCGTATTTATTCTGTAGCTATCGACTACGTGCTCACTCGCTGTATATCTCTGAGAAAGCGGCCGGCTCCATTTCTGCAGAATTCCTCTGTCTAAAGGGAATATGCCTCGAAAGTGATGGAGATAACGTTCGCCTCGAGCCAATGGAATCTTCTACTCTTCCCCTCCCCAAAATTTTCATTTTAAGTGCTTCCTTCTGCCGATGCAGATATCTGCTGGTGGTGATTTAGCCGAAACCTTATGCTTCCCAAGAGTGTGCTCGTATGCTAAAGGAATCTTCCTAAATTTCGGTATCATAACACTTCGGAATGAAAGGAATTTCCCGCAATCCAGCAAATGGCCATCATTTCCGTCCAGTGACGACAAATTCCAGCGGAGAAATTGGCAGCACTGGAATCAAGTCTCATTGAAGGGGACAAGAAACGGTCCAAGTTCAACACCCAAAGTGGAAATGCGACTTTAACCGCTCTTCCAACTAAATTGAGTGCCATCGCCCGAGCCAAACCGGATTTCCCACGTTCGAAACCGATAATGTTCCCTTTTCTACTCCCAGTGCATTTTATTTATTTAAATTTAAGTAGCCAATTGCAAAGGAGAATACTGATGCACATTTTTTGATGTGGATGAGAATAATCTGTAGGTTGTATCTCTGTCTGTCTACAGTCATTAGCTCTGAAGGGGGTTTGATTCAACTCCTTTGACCTTAACCCCTCTACTGTTTGATAAAAATATACCTTTGAGTTGGGTTGAGGAATCATTGGCTTGAGTTGCACAAAGGGAAATTATGGAAATATGTTTGGAAAGCGGAAAAGCATGCATGGAATGGAAGGAAAAATGTGTTAAGAGTAGAAGAGGCCATGACCTCCTAAGGGAATAGCGCAATTCTTCTATAATGAATGCCATCTAAAGATACTTTACAATTATTATGATTTATCTACATTGTGTGCTGAAACTGAATTATTTCACGAAAAGAATAAAAAGCTTCGGCAATGGTTTTTACCAGAGAAAACTACGTCGAATGCGGCCTTTTCTTCATTTCAAATACAAAAAGTAGTAGCAATTGAAAAATGCTTCGACAGCTAGGGTCATTTCAGCCATATAGGCTTCCACCGGGAATAGAACCCTGGACTGCTTTCGCCAAAGTTAACCGCTTTACCCACTTGGATATCCGTGAGCCCAAATAGAAGTATTTCGGTAATTTTGTTTCCTGCTCTTGTTATCTCATAGTGCGAAAATAGAATGGAAAATATTCCACTTAGCTTTATTTACCCGTTCGTTTTTCCTCGTTCAAGTTCATTGCTGAAATATTTGGGTCTATATTTCTTTCCAGTTTTTCTAGTCAGTTTGCTAGCTGAAAGCTGTGGATGAAATCTTTTAACGTAAGCTGCAAATCGTAATTTTCATCGTCAGATCGAGTAGAAGAATAGAAATAGAACTGGAGTTAGGCTATTTTTGCTGTACGGAGAAAAATACACGGCATTTCATTTCCATATAATCCATCAATACTGGTTAGAAATATTGGAACGCGCAATAGGCGATACGCTATTCAAGTGCGGCCGAAGGACCCTATTGGAGCAGAATGCTACGTACTTGCGACCTTCTAACAATAAGAGTTCCCCCACCTTTAGGTTGTACCAGAGGTGGGGAACCTGCGGCCTTCGGGCTACATGCAGCCTCTTTGAACGTCCAGTGCGACCATTTAGTCTCTTCTTGAAACAGATTCCCGCATTCAAATGATCTGTTTACCAATCTTTTTAATGAGGCCAAGTGAAGATAAAATGGAAAATGTTCTCTTTTGGTTCATCTAGCGAATGAATTCATTTTCTCATTTAAAATGTCCATATTTAACTATAGGAAACCCGTTTAAGACGCTATCCCGCTAAACTTGCGATTTTTTTCTCTGTCCCAGTTTCTTTTTCACGAAACACAAAGTATAGATACCTCTTAAGACGATCTTCTACCCTCATATAGTGCGATTTTTTCCCGTCACCAAATGCCCTACAACCCTCTGTAGCCAATCCTCATTTGATAGACCAATAAATTTTTAAATTTTCAGTGTCGTTGTCTCTCCCTTGCCTCTAAAAGGGCTTCTTCTTTTCTTTGGAATGACTAATTTTGTGAAAATCAAATGAAGATTTCTCGAAGGAGAAGTATCATCACACTTTCAGTTCTGATACGAACTCTGAGGTAGAGTGAAATCTTCTTCTCTTTGTGTTTTTCTCATGAATGTAGATTGCAGAATGTAGATTAAGACGCTTTTCGGTGTTTCCTATAGTCAAAATCTTAAGAAGTCAATCGAAAATCAACTATATCGAACATAAAACAGAAAAGGAGTGTATTGTCTGTCTAAAGAAAACTGTTTCATTGTTGAGTGAAAAATTCCAAAATTAATTAATTAAGACGGTCTCTTTGTGCAAAAAGCTGACCATTCTACAGTAATATAATTTTGAAGACCCGATTTGGATACATCTCCGTTACCCCCACCAAAACACATACACCACATATGTCCTCTAATCACAAAAACTACATTTCTTAGTCACAGTCACAGGTATGTTACTTTTCAGGCCAAATCTTCACTTCGTTCTCAGATCGTCACGTTTACAGATATCCAAATAAGTACAAAGCAATAATATTCCCTCCACCTAATTATATGAACTACAGCATCTACTTTTAAACTCCTTATTTCTCGGTAATATGGCTATGTACCCCCGCGTTCGGTAAAGGATATTAAGTAAGTTTTGTATTATTTGGATATTGGATGTGAAAACGATTAAGTGGCAATTTGGCCCGAAAAGAAACATTATAGACTGTGACAGTGAAATGTAGTTTTTGTAATCAGAGGATATAAGTGGTGTAAATGTTTTGATGGGGGTGACAAGGAGGTGTGTGTAAATCAAGTCTTGATGTAGTGTAGTGGTGTTTGAATACTGTACTGTGTGGGTAGTAACGTTAATTGTGGAATATTTATCTGTGTAACGTCTGGTGTAGGAATTTGGAGTTTTAATTATGATGCTTATATGGTTGTGGCTTCCATCAGAAGTAATTCTACTCGCAGCATACATAATAATAATAATAATAATTTATTCTTCCATAGAACAAACAAATGTAAGTATAGGACAAGTCAGAAGTCATTACAATCATCATGAAAACATATTCATGCGATATACAAATACTTAATTGCGAACTCACAAACATTACTTTTTACAAATACATTTAAGAAAATAAAATACATTCACAATACAATATTATAAAATAGATATATAAATTTTTTCATTTATAAATTCCTCTACGCTGTAATATGTCTTATTGAGCAAATGTTTCCTTAGTTTATTAGAAAAAAGTGTACCATTAGCACTCTTCAAATCACCTGGCAGGTTTTAGTACACTTTCAGTGCCATTACCTCAGGTATTAAGGTGGTCATGACTATTTTTTTGTTTTACATATTTATCCATGTTGGAGCGAAGGCACAAGCATAGATATATGCTGAACGTGTCGTTAAAATACCCCATTCCTTAAAGATAGGCCTACAAGATTGTCTCCTTCCAATCTTTGCCATGACTCTAAATAAATAAATAATTGTCGAAGAGAACCCGTGAATCGATCCTGGATCCGTCCCTCGCCATCTCCATTTTCGGCCCGATAATTTTCCTCCGACTCGATCGTTCCCGTTTCCTCGAGCGATTCAGAATTCGCGACTCGGGCAAACATTCTTTCGAGAAATACACCCAAGGACGGATGGTTGCAGCGGATAGATAAATCTGTGAGTCGCAGCGCCAACCTGCCATTCCGGTTTCTTCCCGTGAGTCAGTGCAAACTTCGTTCAGCAAACAACTTGCTTGCATTCGCATCTGCAACTGTGTCGTTCGGCGATTGAAATTCCGCCGTCAGCAATCTTTTTTCCCGCTGATTCGTCGCAGTATTTCGCTTAACCGACTCCGATTAATTTCATCGACTTCGCGGGTTTTCAGCGCGAGGTTTTTTTTATTGCGGCTCTCCGTCCTTTCCCACTTCTTTATCATTGCTAAATTTAGCATCTCCTGTCTCTCGCACTTGAACCCAGGTCTTTTGCGATTCTTCCCATCGCCGATACTTCCAATTTAGTCTCCAGCGGACCAACGTGCGTCAAGATTCCTGCTGCCATTCTGGATGAATAGAATGTTTTTCATTTCTTTAGAGGGGAAAATGTTTTTCGTTTACTTTTGTCTCAATTGTGTTCATTGATACGTTAATCCTAAAGTATTGAGATATGGGTACTGTTGTTTAAGAGGATTCAGTGTAGTCGCTCCTCATTGAAAGATATATAAAATAACTTCTGAGGATCATCCTGCTCTTACGTGAACTATTTCCATTTATGGAAATCTCGCTCACCACAGGTCCACCAAGGATACTATCTAACAAGGGTATATCATAACAAATTTTCAAAGGGTCTTTCATTAAAATATATTTAGATTAAGTGAATCAGCCAATATTCTCTGTCTATCCACTATTGATATAATTTTAATAAATTACGCACTGCAATAATATTTTATTTAATTTTTATCAAAATATAATTTAAGAATTATTATTGATTTCATGGTGATCTTTGAATTTTTATTAATAACAGTAATTGAAAATGGTATCGCTAAAAATCAGCATATTAATAATTATTTTAATATATCTACCAATTCCGCAAAGACTACCTTTCTCATCTTGCATATGCTATGTCCCACTTTTTAAAATCAGTATAGTAGTTATTACATAGTAGTAAAATTTGGTTTAAAATATTGAATTTAAAAATTGGGATATAATTTTATTCATTTGATCGTGGAGCTCTCCATAAAAAATGACCTGGAACGGATAGTTTTGCTTCATGGGGTAAACTATGTACGGATTTAGAATGTCAGAGGCGCTAGATGGAAAACTTGATCGAGGCTCCAATATGATGTTATTTGAGTAAAAATCCCTTTCTTAGAAAATAAGTAAATATATTCAGCAGATAATAATTTATGTCAAAAGCAAAATGTAGAATAAATTAGTAATTCAATGATTAATAATGTGTAACTGATAGATTTTAGGCTACTTAAAGGTTACAACTACTGAAGCATTCCATCTAAATCACATTTTAAATTCATGTAATTTCATTCAGAAAACTAAAAATTAATGACATTGATAACTCATAGTGCTCGTAAACGCATTGGATACCTGTAGGCGTTTAAAATATGATTTAGTGAAAGTTTCATTGTCTCTTTATTTCGGCCATAGGACAAGGTCTTCAGCTAGTGCCTAATACGTCTAATTGGAAGTCTGCCCATATGGTTATTATCTCCTGAGTTAGCTAATAGAGGAAGGGCCAGTCTTCAGGGTGATGACTTGAATGGCTGAAGTTCTTATCAGTCGCGAGGACACCAACGCGATAATATAACTTGATAATGAGTCGTTGCTCTGCGGCGATTCTGCTGGTCCAAACTGGCCTTGGGCTGATCACGAACATGCCTCCAAGTGTGCCTAATCAATCGTCCTTGTCTGATCAGCAAAGTTTTTTATAGACTTCGCTATTTATTCGATCGTAGTAGACTTCTTTAGCTACTCTATCTGTTCATTTTTTTTCTATCATTCTTCTGTAGTACTATGACATACATTCTAATCTAATCGGCTATTCTCTGCTGCTGTTGGAATCCATGTTTTTTAGCCATATTTTCTATATTTAGGTCTTTATGAGCTGTCCAGGCTTGTAATACTTTGCTGCCAACATTTTTTCTGGAAAAATCTCTCTTCGCCAAAAAATTTTCACTATATTGCGCTTCAGTTTTCCTAGTCGGCTTTTTAGCTGAAAGCTGTAGTTGAAATTTTCTTATTTAATCTACGAATTATGATTTTATTGATTGAGAATCATTGCATAAAGACCACCTCGAATGACTTCATTCTTTCAAATCCTAGAAATATACCTATGATTTCCATAAAATCTATCATTACTGACTAGAAAAACTGGAGCGCACTACATTTTTGTTTAGCTATTGCCATTGCATGGTTCTATCTAATTTCTCTTTCCTTCGGCTCTTTCGAGTGTTTTCATCTCTCTTTTGCATGAAAATATGCTTTCTTTTACCGATAAGAGTAAGAGAAGCTCATGTCCAACGTTCTTTGGACTTATTTTTCCGAAAGTCGCTGAAAGTGCGTAATTTCTGCGACCTGAAGACTCCAATGCCGAGCTGCTCCTCGTATTTACACGATTTAACAGTTATCGCCGCTTCTTCATTTAGTTACTCTTTATGTGACGTATTGCAGAAAACCATATTCGTGTAGGAACTCTCCTCGGGTACTCTATTCCAGAGGTGGGAGTCTTAGGCCTTTATGGTCTTTCGCAAAACTAATTCACGTGTTTATATTCATTTGTTTCCAATTTCGTCTATTTAGTTTATTTCGTCTTTCTATCCAGTGAAAGTGTATAGGAAAATATTCCATTTCGAGTTCTTTCGGGATTAAATTCGACTTCCTATTTACAATTTCGGAGTTGAACTATGTTTATGCTGGTAATGGGACTATTAATTGGAATCGAGACTTTGAAATATCGGAACTTCTAGGGTGTCCAAATCGGAGAATTTTTAACCTTATTTCTGATTTCAAAAATGATTCTTTGTAATTTCTCATCTAGCATTTTTGGCAGTAGTTATAAATGGACAAATACACTGATTTATACTATCAGTGAAACAAAATATATAAATATCAGCAACGCCTGTCTTTGGCATTTAAATTGAGTTTATTTTACTTATTCTACCGTAAAATAAGTTATCTTTCTACCCGAGTTTCAATCATTCCGTGAAGTGTGTAAATCCTGATTTGTTTCAGTGCCAAAAAGAAATTGCGTCTTTAAAAAGTTATTTTAATGCTCTCAGAAACATTAATTAAACGTAAATTTAAATAATGTGGAAAGCAAGCGAACTCAAATTTCTGTTCTTGCTTTTAGGACTTCGATATATATAACGAGGTGATTTAAGGCATACTTCTCTTAACTGCTTGAACTTTTACTCAAGTTTTTTAATGAAAAGGAAATCAAACTCCATCTGCCAAGATATTCTGTTAAACACTAGTAAATTTTTTATCAATAAATATGTTTTGTTCATTAAGTATTTGTATCCCAAAACTTACAGTAAAATTAGTTAATCATTGCAGGAATCGGAAACGAGAATCGTATCGTAAAATCAATTCGCATCAGAATTGGAATTCTTATCGAAATCGGAATTTTCAGAGATGTATCGGACTCGGTGAAAATTTGGGTATCTTCCCAGTTTATAGGTCACTCAAGTGCGGCCTTCAGATGATAAAAGGCTCCCCACCACCGCTCTCTTCATTCTTATTCCTCACCTGTTCCTACCCATGCCAACTTCTCTTTGATCATATGCTCACTTGTTACCTCTCTCTCACTTCACATTTCTGCCGTTTTTCCAATTCTCTGCAGCACTTCGCCATAAGATTTCCTTTATATCGCGTATAGCAGTCACTGCATGATTCACCAGACTCCGTGTGCTTTGTAGGTCAGTCCATGCCGATTTCGCCGATCAATTTTCGTCTTATTCTCTTCCAAGGAAATTTTGTTTTCATCGGTCTGCCGAAAGATATTGATGCTAACGACCTTCCTTACCTCTCCTCCATTCTCCTGCTGACTAACTGGACTGCGTCACAGGCTATTTTCGTATCGCTCTCTGTTTAATCGAAGCAATTTTCAACGAAACGCGCCGCCTTGCCTTGCATCTTCTTTCGTTGATGCGGACTTCGGCCGAGAGTTCACATGTACTCGACGCTCGTTCTAGATGGAGAAATAGATTCTCTCTTTCACATTCGCCAAATTGCCAATTCTAAAACGTAAGGTTCAAAAATTTTTGTGCGCGACAGATTATCTTTCCAGGCCATTCTTTCTCTCGTTATTACTTTTCTTTTGCACCCGTATATGTAGTTTATGTGCTGGAGAGTACTTTAGTGCAGAGTATTATGGTTTATATTGTCTAAAATATGAATCAATTTTATATATTTTGTATCACATTCTGACAAAGGTCAAATGAAAGATAAAGGGATACTTAAGTCCCAATTTCGTCCATGAAAGACGTTTTGTATCGTATCTTGTATCAAGAATAGAATGGATAATGCCCACATATGAATATAGTTGTTGTTTTTAATATGAATACAGTTCATGGATATAAGCTCATACAGTTGTTGTTTTTAATATGAATTTCAATACAGTTAAGCAGCAACGTCAAATTTTTGGGGATGGTTTTACATTTTTACAATGAATATACCTTATAGCAAATGATATATTTAGAACCATGTGAACACAACCATTTAGGTTGACCTATATGCTTTTTAAAATTATTTTTCAATTCGGTATTTTTGGTTTAGCTAACTTGTTCTTTCTGATTATGATAACAAAAAATTTTCTACGATTTGAAATAATATTTGTTTTTTTAGAATAGTTCCAAGGATAACGAGAGATGTTATTTTTCATATTTAGCCGTGCGGCTATAAGTCTTATGATAAACGGATATGAGTAAATTATTCCGGAGAGTGGAAAACCTTGGTTCGTTATTTTGTTTCCCAGTGCTCTCTCGAACATCCATTTATCGGTCAATTACACTTGGAGAAGCAAGCAGTAACGACGATCGAGCGCATGCCCAAAGCAGGAAAACCCGGGACCTTGGCGTTAGTAGGCCTTCATGCTAATGCAGCCACAGATCCCATTCACGTCGAATTTCATCTCTATCGCTTATCCGTGGGAACGACTGTTTATTTATTATACGGAGCAAATATTACGATCATTCAGTTTAATTACGAAACCGAGTACTTGATACAAACAGCTATTCTGTAATGAACAACAACAATTTGTACTTTTTCCACAAATGTTTATTATAAACAATAAAATTACAAATTGTTGTTGTTCATTCTGGCATGTTTCCACAATACATGGCCGGAGACTGTGAATTTTATTAGCTATTCAGTATTTGTTTTTTAATTTAATGGTTCCGTATATTTTCATGATCATCGTTTCAACTCGTCAAAACGTTATGTAGGATAGGTAAATTTGAATGAAATAATAATTAAATAATATTAAATACAGTAATAATAAATGATAGAGTCAAAGCATAGGAATCTGTCATTTCAAATGCAGCAGAGCATTCATATAAAGATGATATTTATAAAATGTTTTTGTTGTTTGAATAGTGAATAAGTAAATAAAATGAATGTCGTCTTTATTGAGGAAATAGCGCGATATTTTTGTTGGCGAGTCATATTTGTGAATGTCAGCTAATGTATTCGTGAGTAATGGAGAGTTAATTATCTGTATCACTGTTTATGTCACTATCTAAAATCGATTAAAACAATCACACGGAAAAGTATACGGAAATAGTGTAGAAATTAAGAATTTTGTATTTTCAGGGGAATTTTAAGTGTGAATTACGTATCCGAACCTGTTTTATTGATTGCTTTACAAATTAAACATCATTCCTTTTTTAGCTCCGTGAGTAAGTTATCTTTTTCGCTTGGAGGTGATGTCATGACACATTTTACTTCCTCTCTCCTTAAATATTGTTATACAAGTAAAAGGTTTTCGTTATTTGTTGCTTTGAATAAATTTTCATTCATTGAGTTATGATTTAATCATATTTTAAAAATTAATTATTTTATTAATTTAATTATCAATTAATACGAATTAAGTTCGTTATATTTCAGGAATAATCAGTGTACGACTCGATTATTAAGACAAGAATGCTAATTAAAGAGTTGAAATTACAACTAAAGATAAATATTACTACTAGTGCTAATGATAAGGATTCGAACTAAATTTTGATCCGGAAATCGGAACAAAGCATAAAGATAAATGCTTCAGTTTCGAGTATAAATATAAAGATAAGGCTTGTTTAGATTTTCGATTCGTTTTCTGTTCGGTGCCTTATCGAAAAGGCTATTTGTGCAGAAATTAGTGTTGAAACGGCTCGTGACTACACAGCAAGGTGACGTTTTCCGCATTTTAGAAGCAGTCTTTGCAGAAGTGGCCTTGTACTTGATCATCTTTAATTAGCGGTCGCTCGGAATCGTATTTTGTGTGAAGGTGTTCATAAGTCGGTAAGATACGTGTTTTTAGACGTAGTTTGACGGAGATGTTTGCGGAAATATGTCTCTAGTCTGTAGGAAACGACTATGAGAAGATGACCTTTTGATTTTAGTATGCCGGAAATACTTTCCAAGTGGAATAGATATTCTGGATTAATTTTATAGTTGATGTTGTAGTGTTCAATTTAATCTTGTGTGTGTCTTTCCGGAATTACATTTTAGATTGCGTGTAACTGAAATTGATTGCGTGACCTTCAAACATTTCTCTGGATATTGTCTTTGCAAATTTTTCTGCTGTAAAAGCTAGACATTTCATAGATGCCCTACTTCTTTGATGAATATATTTGACTTGTGATTCCGGACATGCAAGTGGGTCGCATGATGGTAGTCGAGGTTTCTGCATGTATTTTCTGTGGGGGTCATGTTATTGACCCTGTGTCATAAAATTTAGGGAATTACCTGGATGAATTATCTAATATACGATAAGCATTATTGTGGATAATCAGATATCGGATCCTATGCAGTGTGGGAAAGTCAGGCGGTGTGGGCGTCGATACGCAGACTTGGTGTCACCCACTGGAAACGTCGATTAGCCAGACCTTCCTTGGCAGTTGCGTCATGTTTAAAATGATTCTCTCTCTTGAGTTGAGTAATCTGTGTTTTGTTTTTCTGTTTCTCATTTGGGCTTCGGATTTGCGGAGAATTTTTTTCATGATCCCAGGAGTGTGACGACGGTAACGACCAAAGACATTTATACTTTGTTGAGCGTAATGGATGTGTCTATAAATTGCAATTCCAGGGGGATTACTCAGTGCCGGAATTACGGGATTGCATCAATCCCAGAGTTGATGAGGAAGGATCTATTATAGGAAAATAAAATAAACATCAATTACTTATGAACAATAACTATATATAAAGCATCATAAGCATTTATGCATATATCATATGCATTTATTATGCTTATATATATGCATAATATAACCATCTTACAATTTGGTAAACATAAACAAAACTCGATGTGTGGTAACTTTAATAACGATTGATTATGATAATTGTTTAAGGTAAACCGAAAGAAATTTTCTGAATTTACGAAAATTTACAGTAACTCCATTTTAATATTTTCCTTAATGAAAATATCCTCAAATTTTCGAAAATGTCTTTAAAATACAAAGTGCATGATGCTGTGACACTAATTCGTGTATTAAATATATACTATGGTGTATTTTGGCATTGGTAACAATTTTAACAAAATAGCTTAGTGATGATTTTCTAAAAGATATTTTTCAATTCTTCCTGTTGCTATCTTCTTTCGATACTTTCATTTGTTCTTCGATTGATTACTTATACACCATCGGATAAAATGTTTCTTTCAGTAATTTCTGATTGACTATGTTTTAGTTCACCGTTACTCGCTTTTCTTAAACTCGGTATATCAGGATTGTAATCCTTGGATGAGTCATACTATATTTTTTACTATTTTTTTAGGATATGGTTAATGAACCAAATAATTGTGCAATGCACTTTCGCAGGCATTTTTTGTTGACGCATTTTGTCCTTAGCTGTAATAGTTCTCGGATGAGGGAACATGAGTTTCGGTAATGTGTATTTACGTAATCGGTGTAACATGTGTTGAAAGTGAGTTAGTCTGAGAGAATAGTTGAGCCTGCGTTAAAATCTTATGAAATGGTTGGTTAAAGAAGTCCCCGAAATGAAGAAGTCTCAAAGTCATGTTATGATTTATTCAAAAACATTTATGGTTCTCTTTGACTTTTATGTTGATGTTGAGTCCTTTTTTCCGATAGCTCTCGATTGCCACTAATTCTTCTAAAGTACTCGTATATATATGATAATGATATTTTTGGTTTTGGATGATGACGGCGAAAAATCCGCCTAAAAAATTCGCTTTGAGAATAAGCAATGAAAGGTTCGACATATTTAAGGCCATTTTTATAATACGATGAATTTCCAAAACTTTCCTCTGTGAAATTTATACAAATATTCATTTATCGCAATACTCACTGATTATATTTCTTTTAGTAAATTTTAAATTAATTAATTCTGTAAGACTAGGTCAAACGGAGAGAGTGTCATTTTTATATTTACGCGGAAAGCAAGATATATGTTCAATAAAATAATTAAAGTTTAATAATTTCCAGGATGACTACGTAGGCAGTTCGTTCATCACTTGTGAAAGTGGTCCCCAGTTCGATACCCGGTGGGGTCCTACTTGTGGGAATTTACCTTAGCAATTTTATAATTACCGCAGTAACGAAACGCTTATAGCTTGGCCAAATTAAAGAATTAAAGAAATTCACACTTATCTATTCATAAAAACCCCTTTAAATAAAAACAGGAAATGGGAACAGAATAATTAACCGTTTCCAGATTCGGTTCAGTTGCAAGAATTTTAATTTTCCGGCTCGGTTCCTGTTCTATACCCCGATTCTAACACGCGTTAGATCGTCAACGTATCCGTAGTATTGAGATATAGTCGAAAGTTGCGATGTTTTTCTTTTTCGGGTGAATTTCAATCGAATTCCGCCGTTCGTAGAGTTAAAGGGTAAACGTACGTGAAAAGCTTGGGAAAGCGTTCTTATGCATGGGAAAGATGCGTTTCTAGAGAAGTGTGCTGGAGTTGACTTTCTCCTCCGCGAAAATGGACGAGAGAAAGCGCAGCCTTGGAAGTCTTTTGATTTCTCTTTTAGTTGGGGGAATGCGAACGATTCTTCTGCGGAATACCGTTTGATCGTCAAAGAATCGCGCGGTGTAAAATGCGGAGGTAAATGTCATGAAAACAGCTTGTTTTTTCATTAAACCTATGCAATTACTGTAATGAAACCTTTTTCTGATTTTCTTGTTGAAGATTTTGACATTCAGAAGCGCCTAAAAAGTGCTTTTTACGTGTATTTCGTGTTTTCATAATAGAAGTGCCTAAAATTTTACCGTTATCGAAGGAAAGTGCTTAGAAATCTACAGTAAAACCGCCTTAAGACACTTTTGATACATAATTACATCTTTGCAAAGAGAAAATTGTGAAATGTTACAATATATATAGCAATATAAAAGCTGAGAATTACAATACAATATTACAAATGATACAATGTAGCTAAGATTTACATTCAGTGTATATAGTTGTTACCCATTAAGGTACCGCTAAGTCCTAATTGTGGACTTGTCAGCAGGTGCCTAGTTAAAAAAAAATTTATAATAAAGATATCAATATAATTTAATTTTCTTACAATTCGCATAATAACCATTCCTTTAACTTATTTTTGAGAGTAGTCATTGTTTCTATATTTTTTAAATAGGCGAAGAAGTGTAAACCACGTTATAAAAGGGAAAGTGTTACAACCTGGATGTTATATTTTTTTCAGTTTTACATTAGAATACATAAGGAAAGGGTTTCTCGGTTCTTTAATTTTGAAATGAGTAAACGTCTTCAACTTAAAAAAAACGTAATCTTCTGTATTTCGCTTTACTTGCCACAGTTGCAGATATTTAGTGTGTCTACAAACTAATGTTGTGTAATACTGGTGGCCTTCCCGTCATTTTTTTCAGAATGGGCTGCTTTTCTTACAAAGGAAGCGTTTTCCGTTTTTACTTAATTTTGACTATTTTCACTGAATAATGATGCAATTTTTATCATATCGATAAATTAATGTAAAAAGTCTTTGGTCTGTCGTCGGGGAGGATTGGCTGTAGCGTGTGGAAGTGCATCAGGGGGAATCCGCCTTACTGGCGGGTACAGACCGTCTTAATCGCTATTTTTAACATGAAATAAGTGTGAAAGAGACCGAACCAAGAGAGAACCGCGTATAAAGCGTCCTAAGAGTTTTAAATGGGTTTTACTGCACATATACGTAATCGAATATATCCTGCCAAGAAAAACTTTTTTTATTTCATTCAAGTATATTCAAATGGTAATGAATTCATATGATTTCAATACGCCGTACATTTGCAATCGAGATTTCCGTGGCGCTAAACTAGACTTCGTCGCTGCTTTTGGGCTGATTACGAGAGTATAACTAATTGCTCTCGTTACAAATGAAGTTGAAGGTCAATAACGAACTCAAGTTTAGCTTCAAAAGTTTGCACTTTAAATAGCGATTTATGATGGATATGTTTTATGATATGATTTGATGGTTTTATAATTATGAATGAATAATTTTCATCTTCTCTTGTATTTATAATCTCTAAAATGTAAATTAATTAGTTATATTCATTGAATATGTTCATAAAAAATAATATGTTAGAGTATTTATTTTACTGTATACAAGTATGTGTTGTGGGTAATACAAATGTGTACTGCGTAGTGCACATCCACTATCACCTGTGCCTGTATCTTCTTATATTGATTATATGGTACGATATACTAATGATAATAACAGGAGCGGACTTAAAGCCCCCCAAAGTGGAAAGATATAAGAGCCCCTTTGTTATCCATTGAGGGATTTGCCCCGTATTATTTTCTTCAGAAATCGCCTAGATTAACCGTTATCCCACTGCTTATATAGGAAAATGCCTTAATCATTCTGGATTAGTTTTCATTCTCCGAAATCACTGCGAAGAAAAGTTTTAACTTATGGAAGCAGAAGTTAATTCAATGAAGTTTAATAATTTTATATTGCATGGCAAACAAAGTAGTACAACGGAATTCAGTGCCCGTGACACAGATTCAGCCGTGCTGCCGATAAATACGTGTACACAAAAATCACCCAAATTGGGTGATGTAAGTTTTAATTCTATTATTAGACCTTTCAAACAATGTCATGATACGCAAGACTGGATAGAGTGCGTGCTTGGTGGGCTTTACGAAACTTTTTTCCTTATGTCCGTACTTCAAGTTCAAATTTGGCCGAAAATCCGCCATCTTGATATGTTTTTATTTATTACATAAAACTGTACACCAACTCAGCTTTGGTTAATAAAAGTATGAAAAGTCGAAATTAAGATACGCAGAGTACTTCTACAAGTCGTTTTCTTTCGATATATTTCTTTGGCTGATTCTCCTAATCGAAGTGTCGATATATCTACAAAACATTAAGCAGTCCTTTTGAAATCGCACTTCATTAATTTAGCACAGAATTATATGAATTGTTTTTTGTGAGTGCAGAGTTTCATCTCTAGTCCATACGAGAAACACTTGGCTAGATTATAATCACGTTATCAAGCTATCGTTGTATTGTTTCGTTTTTCGATTCCATTCAGTTATAACGCCAAATTTCGATTCATTTCCGGTTTTTCTCAGGGAATATTCGGCGAAACGATTCTAATCGAAAGATTCTCTGCTAAACAGTTCGAATCTTTTTTTTCTCATTCAAAGTGTTGAATATTGTCTCTAAAAGATTTTTATCTTTTTCTATTTTTTTAATATTGATGTAGTTTGAAAGTTCGTGTTATCTTAAATATAAGAGCATAAACCTTTTTATTACATTTATTATGCATGATCAGTAAGAAGATCTTTAATAAATTTAAGTAAAAGTACTGTAATACCTAATTACAATGCGGATCAGATTAAACAACGGTGACCGGTTACGATTCATTTTCAAGGGGTTTGATTTTTCGATTCAGATTTTGTTATTTTTTATTATTTCCGGAATATAAAAAATATATTTCCGATCGATTCGGTTTTCGGGTTGGTTCCGGCTAGATACCATGATACTTTCTTCTCTATATGAGTCAGCGGGTTTCCCACGAGTATCTTTTACCTTTATAATTCCCTGCATGAATGGATGTTGTTGCTTAAATTTTGTTGATGATTAAATTAATCACGAAGTAATGACCGTTCAATTCTTTCTTTCCAGAATGTTCGTGTGTGCCTTCCCGTGCGTCATGAAGACCACTAATCGCACCACTAAGACCAGGCTTATTGGCCGAAATTGACAGAGGTGAGTACAAAACTATAGTATGCAATAATAAAGAAACGGAAACAGAATCTGTACATATTTGTAAGCTGAGGAAGAAAAAGCACCTTTCAGACCCGATGTACAATATATTAGACACCTCAAATAAAGAATCAATGAAGTTAAATTATGGGTTAAAATTATTATTATGAATTAAATTAATTTTTCGTTAATTTTGAAGTCCTATATCCTTCAGCATACATATATGTACATATGTAAATATACATTTTGATGTATAGATAATTGATACGTGTTATGTAATGTATGTAATAATATAATATATATGTAATATATATATATATATATATATATATATATATATATATATATATATATATATATATATATATATATATATATATATATATATATTACATACAAATGTATAGAGTACGTAGTAGAAGTAAGTAGTAGTAGAGAATGTAGTTAAAAACAAAAAAAAATCACTAACGCCTGGAGACAAAATTTCAAAGTTGAAAACTAAGGAAACAGTTGATTTGTTATATTCTGGTTATAGTGGCCCTACCTAATCGGGTGCTATACAATGGCGTATAATTCCTCAAAATATTTCTCATCGGTGCTGAAGCGAAAAAGCATTGTCAAAATACGTGCCAAAAATTCGGGTCAAGTCTCAGCGGAGTCCAACACGTAAAATCGGAATTTTTCTTTTCGGCGATCTCATTTCTGATAGAATTCTTGCGATCCTCATCAGAAATAGAAAGAGTTTAGTATTTTGTCGCTCCGTTAAGAATGCTCGTGGCAAAATGAGTTAGAGAAAACAAAATGAAAATTAGAGGAAAACGGTGAATACGTCATCTTTCGCCTTTATATAAAGTTTCTTTATCGCTCATATTCGGTATCTGCTGTTTGCAATAATACGGCAGTTATATTTCGGTATCTACTGTGCGCAATAAAACGACATTGCTTGTTCTTGAGTCACCAAAACTAAGTGATGTGAGATAGCGTTTTGCAACATTTGAACCGTACGGCGCGATGCGTCGTAAGATATTTTTCTCCGAAAAAGAGCGACTCGTCGCGAGGAACGTTCCGAGAAAGCGAAAATTATCGTTTCCGGTGCAAAATCGTGATTTTTAAAGTCGATGTTAATGATTTTTGCTTTGAAAAAGACGCCGTTAACAGGAAACCTACTTTTACAGCTTATACTTTTGAGTCATTACATAATCGCGAATACTCCTCGTTCGTCGTTTTGTTGAATGGAAGATATCGGCAAAACAACGGTTGTTTTCGATTGCGCAATGACATCCGGAATCTTTATCGCAGTTATGACGGAAAATGTTTGAATGATATAGGAAGAGATATGCCGTTAGTTTTCTGGATTGCGATGGTATCACTCGCTGTACAGACGTTCCATTGAATCCATCGGAAGTGATTAAGTGGAACTTTGGTTCCGAGTCCGTGTCCTGCGACTCACGATGTTATCACTGAAAAAAAAGAACAGGAAACCGATCTTTTCCACGACGTTATACCTTATCCACGACCTGTTCCATAAAAGTACGGATTCCAAAAAAAGAGGCATAGGCATTAAGTATTGTAACGTGATTATTCACGGAAAACGTGGAATAAGGACTTTTTCTCTTTTCAAATGTTTATCGCAAGTTTTTCAATTTTTACGAAGGTGTAGTCTTAATCAGTGTTTTCCTCTTTTCTCAATTATTAAACATGACTTTTTAATTTGCGCAATGTTGTTCCTTTGATAAGTGATTGAAAGATTAGTTAACTATGTTGGAATGATGATTAACTATCACCGACTCAGATTGCAAATTTTAACAACTAATTAACTAATGATAAACTAAGATAATGTCACGTTTCTTCGATAGCTTTGAAAGAAAACATTTTGATAATCGTAGAGAATAACTTTATCTTCATGTGTTATAAATTCCATGATGTGTTCGCTGCAGCTCTATTTGCCATGGTTTTTCCTGCCAGTGGTTCAATTCTTTCAGATTTCTTACTTAACTGTTGACTATCATACATATTAGCATTTACATCTTTCATTTATATTTACAAGCATACTCCATTACCTGTCTCTTGTAATTCAATCTAAGTATTGGTCAATGATTTACTACTCCCACCATTATTTCGAATATTATATTTTGAGCTTCCGTTTGCTTACTCGGTTAACGGCCTCTTTAGCTATAATAATAAAATTTTAAACCCTGGCAGAAAACAAAATGCATATTATGAAACACTTTTTTCAAAGGAATACTTACATGAATGAAAATTCTTTGTTTTCGGGTCACCCACTCTTCAAAACTACATATTACTACTGAACAGTCAGAAGTTATTAAAACTGACAGTTAAATTAAACTATAAACGTAAATCACTACAAGAAGAAAAGAATATACAGGGATCCCAGAAAGCCATCTGGGCAGCATGTTCGATTTCGGCGGAAGCTGTAACGGGTTCGATTCCGGGTGGAATCCCACGTGCGAAATTACCTCAGCTGTCGAAGCACTTTTAACAATACTGCTAAAAATTATACAGGAATTTAGCTTTTAAAATAACATTGAACGAATTGATACCATTTTTTTAACCAAAATTCGACTTTTTCATAATTTCATTTATCATAAGATCCAGTTAATAATTTTCAATGTTTTGCTCGTCATTTACTCTTCAAAGGACTTCCTCATTTGTCACAGTCTATTTTAATGTCGTCGTTCTCTTATAAAGAGTATGTTATTTTATTCTTATGTATTAGTTGAATCTTCTCACCATTGCCACTGTTACCACCGCTTCATACAAATATTAAGAATACGATTCGTGTGTTTGACGTCTTTTATAATTAATTTGACTTCTCAAAGCATTCTTTCTTCCCAGCTCTTATCGCATTTTCCACGGATCCGAATCTTAGGAAAAGGAGTGTCCGCAGCATCGTTTCTGTGGCAACTTGAGTCCTTGACTTCGGCGTTCATTAAACCTGCGGGGAAGGTAGCGCGTAGGCTCTTTAGGCATGTGGGTGTTTTTTAGGTTAGTGTGTCATAAGGGCCGGCCTCAAATAGAAAGCAAATGTGGCAACCGCCTAAAGGCGCAGCTATCAATCGGGTGCTAATTCTGTACTATCGGAAACTTCAGGACGCCTTAAAGAGTAAGCGATCAAAACATGAACTGTTTTTATTTATTATTTATTTATTTGACACTTTTGGTGGGGTTAGGCCAGTTTGGCCTCCCTTCCACCCAACCTTTACTAATACTACATAAAATGTTTAAAATAAACTCAAGATTATCGACTATAGGTAACTTACATCTAATTACAAACGAAATTGCATAAAAAATGAAATAAATATCGATAATCGTACTTAAAATTGACGCAATCGTGAAAGGAATCATAAACAGTGATTTATTTGAGAATTTTTGTATGTAAGTATATAGATCAATTATTACATTATACGTATGCTCAGGGTTATTAAATTTGAAGGATTGTGATACTCAAATTTAGTGTAAATGACGTAATTGTCGAAGTATGACTCGTATTTCTTTGTATGGTTTCCAATAGTTAAATATAGTAAAACCCGGATGAGACGCTTTCTAGAGAACCAAGCGAAAACTGTGTTAAGAATAGGATAGCGTTATAACCGGGTTGTGTATTGCTGGTTGCATCCCATCATAGTCTTTTCATAGTTTCATAGAATGGTCGGCTTTTCTCACTAAGAGAGTCTTAACATTTTGGTCATTTGACACTCTAAAATGAGACAGTATTTTCCAGATAAGCGATTATGGAAAGAATAGAGAATTTGTTAACAGCTTTGATGGGAGAGCATCACCGAGGACGATCTCTCAAAGACTTACGTTTCTATATCGTAAACTTTGTAAACCAGACCGGTGGATATGCATTTCCACTTGGAAAAATTTTCCCCGTTTTTAGGTTATCTAAAACGTTGTGAAGATAATTTAATTCTCTTGACAGATATTCACCGTTAATCATTCGGGAAAAGTTTCATCGTTACATTAGGGCGAAATGATTTATTCGGTACCTACGAAAAGCGCCCGAGAGCTCGAGCCACGACGGGTTAAGAAAGTTCGCTTTCTAATGAAAAATTGAAGAAAGTTGTTCTCTTTTACGAACAAAGATAAAGAAATTTATGGTAAATTTTTGGAGCAACGTTTGTAGATGCCCCATCTTGCCTGAATTAATTAAGGAATAAGGACAAGGAGAATTTAAACTGTTATTAAAGCCTCGCCTGATCTCTTGATCGCATATAATACGGCGGATGTATCGGCGTAAAAGTCAAATTAAATAATTTCAATACTCAAACATTTCAAGTATGTTTTGAAAGGAAAGCCTTTAATTGCAGGATGTTTGCTTTCCAAAGAAAAGTTTTGCGTCTTCCGACGTTGATGGGTTAAAGAGTATGGATCCGTTGGAGTTAATTCCATTAAGCTGCGACCCTAAGGAGTTCTGGTCTTTGAATGATAACGGAGACCTGGTGGGTTAATCGGCTGAAAAGGCAAATATTCTCTTCAAGAAAACTTTTAAAAATTCGGTAATCTGATTTAAATTTTCTTTCTGTTGATGTTGTTTGTAGGACGAAACTGGAATTATTTGTTTTTTCGATTTCATGTGTTTATTGTAAAGAAGATTACAGGCTCCTTTAAGTAAATGCATATATGTTAAGAGAATAAAATTATTTCCGTATAGATTTAGCTCCTAGTTTTCATTTCATTGAGTGACTCCGCAAATAATATGCCGATCCGCGAAAAATATGCCGAAGTTTTTTCACTTCTCAACATGCTCTTGATCACTGATTAAAGTCCAAAAATTGTTTCACATATCAATCGATGCAAAGATGAGTAAAGTAGGGTTTTTGATTAAAGTAAGTTCCAAAGTCATTGCAGGAATTCGATTTGATGAAATGGTGAGAAATATTCGTTGAGAATTCGTGAGAATTATTCGTTGATTATAATAACTTTGACAGCCTATCAAGTTATTCGAGAAGACCTCGTATTCCTTGATTATATGTGAGCTTTCGATAAAGTGGCAAACTTTTGCGGAATACAAAAGCATGTGCAATCGTCGACTTAGTTACTGCGTAGAAAGTATATTTTTCTTCCGGTAGAGCATGACATTCTTACGATTAAATGCGGTTTCATCCGGAGAGATATGAATTACTCCTCAGCGATTCGTCCTTGGACAGCCTCTATTGTAATTGACATTGTTCAAATTGATGATGTAAAATTGTATGTAATTCGGGCCTTTCGCAGACGATACGTTTTTATATTGTAGACTTAGCTCCACTGAAGTATTCTTAAGGACGACCTAAATATTTTGTTTTGTTTAGTGGTATAAAGGTTGGCAAACAGTTCTAAAAGTGGAATAATTCGAAAAACTTTGGGCGATCCACCAACATTAATCTTACGCTAATAGCAATCTAGAAATAGCTCCGTAGTGTTTTCAGAATACGAACTACGCTTATTAGCAACTTGTCATATAAATACCATATACCATACCATCGCCATACGTAACACCATCAGATACGCGGATGGAATTCAACGAGTAGAATTTTAAGAGTTTGTCCTTCAAGAGTAAAAGAGGAGGCGTACTTCCCACTCTTGCAGTCGCTGTTTGAACTCTGCTTCTCTGAACCAGTCAGGGTCTTCATGAAGGAAGAGTAATCGCCACTTTTGAGAATTTACGCGCTACGCGTAGGATTGTAGGATTTGGAAAAGAAAATTCTTCATTAGTATATCTGAGAAGATAGCATTCTCTCTTTCATGCCCACCTTGGATTTAGGGCATCGAACCTGAACCAATAACCGAAACAAAAGAAAAATTTTATTTCTGTCGGAGCTAAAATCGATGTAAAATGTAAAAAACTGTAAAACTTGCAACTCTTGAATCCTATCCGGAACCAAAAACCGTCAGTTATTCCGTTTCGATTTTTGGTTCCTATCAGTGCTCATTTGAATTAAGTGTAATTGGAGGAAGCTTAGCTGATCACGTGTAACTAACAGTTTTAACCATTACAAAGTTTTATACTTTACGTCAGTGATGTAGTGTTTTCGAATGTAGCTAGAATTAGTAAAAGAAAATTTTAGAAGGAATTTATATAGTATTACGGTGGTCGGAGCGAAAAATAAACGGTTCACCTCGGTTTGACGTTTGCGGAAGTATCGAATCCGGAACAACCGAAATTTGATCTTCTGATTGAACCGGAGCGAAAACCGGACGGAAAAATATTACCGTTCGATTCCCTGCCTGGATCGCAGGGTAGGAGATTAAAATATAGGCGAAAACTTTTCGGTAAATCCTTCTTCAGCGACTTAAGCGGTTATGCTCGTTTGAGTTTCGTCATTCCAGCGGCAAAAGATCGCGAACCGCGGGTTCAGTCGACGAAGCTCCACTCAGAAATCCTTGCCAGGACGGAAAGCTATTTTTAGTCGTTTGTTCCTCAAGGAATAAGGAGTGCTAATCGAGGTGGTCGAGCTCGTTGGGAAACTGGTTCGCGTGCACCCTCTGCCACTCGCCACTAGCGGATCGCATGCATAATTGTAAATATGAAGATTTAAATGAGGAGTTTGCTTAAGGAAACTTCAGGTCCGAGTTTAATGTTGGGAGGCATCGAAATTGCAATTAAAACATGTGCGTAGCGGACAAGGAATCTTCTGGTGGCCAGAGAGTCTGCTAGCTCGATCATTTGCTCGAAATCCGCATTGTGTAGTGCCAAATGACAAAAATAGAAGCGTCTATTGATAGGTTCCGGAGTGTCTCCCGCTGAAACAATGTGCGCTGCGTTTTCCTTGCCAGCGTAGTGACATTCACGTTTGTTGGTTGTCATTTGCCCCGAGGTGATACAACAACCAACGCTTGTTTTTTTCCTAAAAGCGGGAAATGGTGTTTATGAATTCGCGCCCGTCCCTCACGCTCTTTAGGATCTCATTATAAACAGTGCATCGAACCGAAAAACGACATAAACGCTGCTGTAGACGGAGTAAATATCGATTCCGAAACCGAAAAGAATTGAATTCTTGAACCAAAACTGAAAACTGTTATTTCTTCTAATTATAACATTATACGCCCTAAATAAAAATTGGAATTCCATCATACAAAATCATTTTCTTGAGTTTACTAAAATATGCTTTTTTACGAGTATTATTGTGTTTATTGTTAACTCAAAACAATAAAATGTATGTTTCAATCGTGGCTTCGTGGAATATCACAGCGACTATCTTATAAAG
Source organism: Pachydiplax longipennis (assembly GCA_036926295.1). NCBI lineage: Eukaryota > Metazoa > Arthropoda > Insecta > Odonata > Libellulidae > Pachydiplax > Pachydiplax longipennis. Next base: position 34,369,841 of record JAVFKF010000009.1, on the reverse strand, counting down.
AATAGTTACCGAGCGTGTTTATTTTTAAGGTGATCTCCTTACGAAAAATAATTTTGTACATTATTTTATGCCCAGTGGAAATGGCAAATCCTTGAAATACCAGAGTCAAAGCAGAAAAGGATGTTGAAGTGATAAGGATTCCGTGCGTACTTTGTGAGATATCATTTTTAGAACGATAATTATATTAATCAACCATAATTCAATTTGCTGAACAGATGTATGCAGTGATATTAAAGATTAACCTTAAAGATAGGATGAATTGTTCATGTGGAACGTGAAAATAAAGATAGAGAGTCCTAAGATATAAAAAGGAGTTAAAATCCAATGAACATACTTTCTACAGTAAGAAATATTGTTTGGTTTCATTGACGAAGACTTCCAAGAGAAGCGTTTCTCGAGTATACCAAGAAACTAATACATCTTCTAGTGTATGAAATATAAAAATCTTTTTTTCCTACTTATCTCATAAGAATGCCTTTTCGGACGGTCTTATCTTCATTCCCTGATATAATTGCGTACATATCTCCGTCTTGTTTAAAGTCCGTATAGTGAAAATGAAATGAAGAATATTATAAGTAGATTTGTTTGGCGATTAAATTCTGTTTTATTCGTGCAAATTAAGTGTTTAACGATTTGAGTGCAGACAATACGCCGCTTTAGCGTGGTCCGATAATTTCTCGTATGGCTCGAGGGCACTTGTGGCCTTTCGGTGAATAGAAGTTCCACATCCCCGTTCTAGACGCAAAACGTTTAGCGAGAGTGGGCTATATACATCTTTTATCGTTCGTTATTATTGATATAAAGAAATTTGACACATTTCCTGGATGCCACTCTGATTTATGCTTTCTATATACATTTCTCTCGCCACTTTGCCAAATTCGCTACTTCTAAAGGAAGATTTAGTAACTGTTGTTTAAGCTGAGAAATTCCCCCAAGTAGTATAAGCCGTCATCCAATTCTAGAATGAGCTACAGATCTTTATAAAAAAAGTTTCGCTTTTATAGTGTTGTTATACGCTAAGAAGCCTTGGCGAAGAGAGAGAACTGATGGGAAAGGGCCTTGAAACAGAGGTTTTTGCTTGGATGTGAGACATGGACCATAAAAAAGCAAGCATCAAAAGATTGTGGAGGCCTTAGAAATATGGGTGTTGCTAGAAATTTTGGTCTGATGGGATAACGAAAGAGAAAATAAGATGATACTGATTTAGGGAGAAAACTGAGTGGATGACAGATAGTTTGTTGTTGAACGTTATCGAGAAAAGGGTATGAGAAAAAGAAGTAAAAGGGAAAGGAGTTACAGAGGGAATTTGATGCAAGTTTCATGGGCGGATCCAGATTCTGGAAGTTCGCTGTATTCTTCATGATTTCATAAGGCCAAAGATTTACCAAACATTCAACAAGGAAATTATTCTAAAACTGAGAATGAAGTATTCATGAATCACTGAAGTATTCCGAGATTATTATACATAGACTTCAATGATCATTCCCCAGTGGGATATTTTTCTTTGTGGTAGAGATGAAATAAGGTTATATCTCTGTATTCAAGAGTACACAAGAAATTTATGCGAAAATTTCTAACACAACCGCTGGTATACAGAGTCACCTGAATCTATAGTTACTATAGTGTAGTATACTTATAGTATTGCGTGCCAGTTTTCTAGTCGGAAATGATAAATGGTATGAATTCCTATGTATTTTTTCCGTATTGTAAGAATAGGTATTCTAGGTCATCTCTATGCGGTTTTGCTCTATCTGAAGGTTAAATTTACAATCCTTAGCTCAGAATAGTAGATTTTAGTTGTAGTTTTCAGCTTTCAAATTGGATTAGAAAAACTATAAAGCAATATATAGTAGAAGTATGGAAGACTCATACTGCATACTGTTGAGTTGAGTTCCTTTAGTTTCGGAAAGTGTTTAAACTAAATATTTCAGTGTTAAAGACGGAAAATAGTCCCAATTTTAGGAATTGTAGTACCAGATGGACGAAAGTTAAGTAAATAGCAACTCTTCAATAATTAGAAATAAGGCGCGAGGCAGTTCGGGCAACGCTGATTTAGTGTTTACTATACGCACAAGACAAGGTTATCACGTTCGTATCTGGAATCAAGAGTAGCCATTTTAGGCCTTTTGGAAGTGGAGAAGCGTGGTCAGACGTTTTGGCATTGAAGATAACTTTTACAGATTGATTTGGACTGTCCTTGAGGAGGCCGAGATGATATCACGACTTTCGGAAATTGGGATAATAGGCCTTGTAAACATTTTTAAACGGAGGGGAAACTTATTGATGAGTCGTCATATTGTGTAGTGCGGAAAAGTTTTTTGAAGACTGATGTGGAACCCAAGTAAGGGACTGATCCTTACTTCTGCCGGGATACTTTATTGATGTGTTTTCAATTTCTAACTCGTCGATTTTTATTTTTTTAAACTTGACGGGGACTGTTTTGAAGAATGATAATTACTCTATTGATGCGGTGTTTCCATTTTCTGTTTCATCGATTTTTATTTTTAGAAACATGGCGGAGATTGTTTTGAAGCGTCCGCGAATTATTACTATAAGAATGTTTGGATTGATTTCTACAAATCGCGAGCTATAATATGCAGAGATGTGTAATATATTTATCTCAAAAGCAAAAAATAGGTCAAACGGAGAGCTTAGTATAGCATGGTTAGAAACAAACCGAGATCACCAATGTTGCTTGTAAAAGTGCACTGTGGAAGATTAATTTGGAACCGCTGTTATTTTCAGTTGTGTAGGAGGTATTGTTCGTCGAAATCGGTCTATAACTATTGTTTGCGCATCTGTTCGTGTATTCGCCGATAGCGCCGTGGTCATTACTGAAACTATTTTAGTTCCGCCACCAGCCGATTATTGCCGCCTGAAAACCTTCGCCACTTTTAACTTGATTAAGCCATTCCTTATGGCTTCAGTTGATGGAATGATTATGGTTTTTTAGGAAGACTGGCGAAGATATTACAAACGCGTTGTTATTCGCCAAGGCGCATTTTTATAAGGACCGTGCGCTTCGTAAGATAAAGGCGTATTTTTCCTTCTCTTGAACAAATTTTCACGAAACCTTTTCTTCAAAAACCAGGCTGCAAATTACACAAGAAAGGTAGTTGGAAGCGAATTCTGAAATTCGCATTTACCCTTGACTTTACTCTCTCCTTGAACTGCTATTTCCACGGAATTTCCTTCCTTTACAGTTCAAGTATCTCAATCTTTGTGTAACTATAGCTTTCTAAGAATTTTGGGCTATATCTTGGTGTGCACTGAAATCATTCTAATTTTATATTTAAATTTAATGTCTATGCAAACCAGCAACTTACATTGCTCACGAATACTTTTAAAACGAATATTTTCAAAACGAAGAGTTTTTTCGAAACAGTAAAGTTGAATTTTAGTTGAAGAAAGTGACGCCATGGGTGAAAACAATGGATGATTTTAAGAGCAGCTGTGACTATATTGTGTTTCAACGATAGATAAACGATATAATGCTTGTTGTTTTCATACGTAGGAATCCCGATTTCTACTTATACAGTACAGCAATAAGAATAATTTTATCACTTTTTTGTTGTATTTTTTATGAAGTCTTTATGTTTTATTGTCTGGGAAATATTTAAATTAATTTACATTAACTGTTTCTACTATGGGTCATTAGTATGCGTGAGATTGAATAAAGTTTCTACGGTCAACTATCTCTACCTTTGACCCTGTGTATAATTTAGTGTCAAGGTGAATAACCTTCATTTCCGTCCACAGATTTTATTGAAGAGTGGCGTTGGAAGTTTAAAATCTGGTTTAAACTATTTATTTGCGCTTTGGTCGGTTTTCGATTCGGTCCCCTTTTGCCTTAAAAAAATGTTTACAAAATCAGGGGTAAGAATAGTTTCCGAATTAACTCAACTTATCGTGGAATCTCCTGTAATTGGTATCTTTAAAACTTTCACTTCGGTTTCCGGTAGGGCTCGCCCGAAAATATAAGCGAGCTAAGCATCGCTTTCTGAGGATGACGATATCGATTAGTAACACAGTACCGTTTCTCTGTTGCATTCACAAAAATCAGGAAGTTTGTCAAGTCAAGGGAACGTATGAGTTTTAAAGATAACCGTCTAAAATGGGGCAAAAAAGGGAAAATTCTTATTTCATCTTGGAATCCTTGCAAACATTTCGTAACGATTAGTCGTCAAAATATAGCCACAGTGAAATTGAAAGCTTATGGCCCCTGTCTAATCAGAAGATCAGTAGAGAATGGTTCTGTATTTCTAACTTTCAAACATACATTACAATACACTCTTACTGCTAGGTGATTTAAGCCACCCTAACTCCTTATCATCAGCATTACTTTAAGGTAGACTAGTCTGGACTTGAAAATAGTTTCTATACAGGGGCCATAAGCTTTCAATTTTACTGTACAGAACGGGGATCTTCTCCCTTTTCATTTCTGTGTGCTATGAACCCTGCATAAGAAGGTTGTTAACGGAAAATATTATAATTTCCATCTTATGATACAAAACCGTTATTGTATCAATGTAATATAAAGTTGATGCTTTCAGACGATATTTGGTGGAAAATTTCACCCTGAAAAAAAACTTATGTTGAGATTAAACTATAAAATCTCCACGTGCAAAAGGAGGATGTTTGTAGGTATTCTTTCGGATGCCTGTCATATTGTTATCTCAATCAGATACTCGTTTCGTTTCGAGAGAAGGAATTGCGACAACTCCACGATTTCTTCAAGATCGTTGTTCGAAAAGTGCTGATTTTATAGTCCTTGCAAGAAAACCCAATTTGGTGTGACGAAAGTTAGAAATAATTCTAAATGACACTTTTTTATTTTACCTGATGTCTTATTATTTTCAGCCAGTAATGACATTGTTGTTTTATAAAATAAGTTAATAACCGAATACATTAAGGCGGGGAAAAATGTTGCAAAACATTCCTTCTGAGCAGGAATTTTTCTTTTTAAAGAAAAATCTTTATATTTGTATTTGTATTTTTAAAATCAAACAGATGTAATAATGATTCGACTACTCATATTTTTAATTTTATGTTGAACCTTGCTACAATAGCCTATTTATTAAGTTTTAAAGTATAAATATAAATTTTATAGCAGAAGAATTTAGTTTATGCGGTTAAGTTCGAATATCCGGGGTCAGAATTTCTGGTTCTCTGCTTCTCTCAAGACGTTCTTAAAAAAAATTTTTATTCCATAATTTGACTTAAGTCACACCAAGGTTTCCTTGTTGTGTCTATGCATTTCTTCGCCATGAATACAATCCTCGTTTTTCGCAGAAATGCCACGAACTGCACTTAAAATTACATTTTTCGTACGTAATATTTTTTATTATGAAATGTAGGTAAGGTCTACGAGGGCCATTACATTCCCTTGTTAGAAGAGCCCAGGGAATCCTTTAGAAGGTAGAGTAATCAGCAGAGGATCGTTGGGTTGTTTATTTCCCAGCGTGAATGGCGCGTGGCCTTGGCTGTAAAACAAAAGAGGTAGCGCTCGCCGAATGAGTAATGATGCCGCTAGTGTGGGACCGCCGCCAGTTGTCCTTGCCGTGTTTCATGATTACCTCCATTTTACCCTCACTTTATTAATTTCTTCGATCTTCTCCCATTAATCCTTCGGACTCATTTCCTTTGCCGTCCAATTTCTTGCTTCACCGTAGCTCAGATGCGTGTCTTGTGCATACGTTTTCATCGGATTGTAAATTTTCTCTCGCCGAGGCGATTCTACGTTCGGAATGAGAATAAAGGTTTACATTTTTAATTATGCTTTCTTTTTTCACTGTCAAGTTGATGATCTACAGTTATTTATTTTGACGTTATACTTTTATTAGAGGTGATATGCATGCAGAAGTATATCATCTCATTTTTATGCGTAGAAAGATTTAAGTTATTTAAGAAATTTATTAAATTTATTAAGATTAATTAAGAAATAAATTAAAATTTAAGAGACAATAAAATTCTTGATTTTATGCAGAAAAATCTACTTGCTTGCTTTCTGACATATTTAGCTGCATTCAAGGGATTCTATAGAACAGCGGAAGCTACAAATTTCGGGTCAAGTTATGACCTTTTGCTGTAACGCTGTAAATTGCTCCAAATCGATATTTACTCTATTTTCTGATTATATATTTTTCTCTTTTGGCTTACGTTTCGACGATACTGATGTCTGATTTTTTTTCGCTACGCTTTGTTAGTTGGAACAGTCACTCGTTTTTCATTATTTATCCATCTCAAGAGTAAATTTTAGTAATTATGTCGAATACCATTTTATACTCGTCTTAATTTAGCATCTCTTCATTTCGTCAGGATACTAGATATTAACTTTTTCCGTATCCGTTGATAGAAAGTACTTCACGCAGTAGGTATGTCATGAGTTAATGAAGTATATACGCGGTAAGAGGGACGGAGAAGTGATGGTGCAATCTTGCTTAGTCACTGCTGGGCCGTAAATTACCCAATGCTGGGAGTTCCTGGGTCCATTGAAATTCATGACCATATGTATATGGTGCTCATATAGCGCATCTCTTGTGCAGGATGTTGAACAAGGCCATCCTATCTCCATTTACAAGCATATTGGCTTGGTTTCTGTTATATAAGAGGCTTTCTTTAATTACTACCCGTATAAATTATACAGTTTTATTATTAAAATATTCTAAACTACATAAATACCTTTGATACAGGTATACCGAAGAAGTGATTAAACCTTAAGCTTCTTTTACGATTGCGTTAAATTTAAATCCTTTGGTAATTTTCTCGTGATTTACTCTAATTTTATTTTTTCCCCTTTTCGGTCACTATCTTTATATCAACTCTTAGCATTGCATGATATCATTTCTTTGATATGAAGTGAAAAAATAGCGAACGTCGTAGATTTGAATTATGACAAAGGAAACCAGCTCAGCACTTTAGATGAGGATGTTATTCGGTCATAAATGATTTTAAATTTAGATAAGCCAAGTTATATGATATTGAATTACGATTGCAGTGTTAATCGTAATTCAAACGATTACAAAACAGAAGATTTATTTGAGATAATATCTTTTCATCAGTGAGTTTTTAACAGAAAACTTTTTTTAACTATGAGTGTTATTTTAATGCACTTATTTATTTAGTTTATTTATTTATCACTTTAATTATTTATTTATTCATTTTATTTATTATTATGCTGAAGTATCACAGTCAATAGATGGCCGCCATTAATTATCAACTCATATAACACAAACTATATCTACAGTGTGCACTAGAATATCTCATTCGAATCAACATTCCGAAATAACATCACTGTATTTACAAACAATGCAGAACACGCAGCAAAACAACAGCAAACCTTAATTTATGCAAGATCCTCCCGATAATCCCTTTAATACATTTACGTCACAGATATCCCTTAATCACAGTTACTAAATACATCGTTCCTTTCCCATGCCACGTATCACTTTATCAGTTTATTACATTTACAAATTTAGAAATTTTTAAAATTGTTTCCACTATTTTATAAGTAACTTGTTCACCTAATTATAAAACTTCTGTCTGTTTTTCGGTAAGGGTTTGTAGACCTTTAATCCTATATTTTATTTAATCTCTCTATTTAAGAACGAAACAGTAGGATACCAGATACCTTTATTTCATTAGTTTAACTTCTGCTTACCATCCCTTTACATTGTTTATTATACTGTTGTTAATTGGCCTAAATTAAAAAGCTATTCAACCCTTGATATTTTTCTCGGATAAAATTTAATAAGTCCTCCATATTACGCAACAAAACCATATAATGTAACAATATGACATATTATTCATATTTATTCTTTATTCATTTTTGGGCCTCTTAGCCTTTTTTGACGGTCTAGGTTCGAACTTTCCACCTGCAGCGAAGGAACGGACTAAGTTAGTTTGTTTTAAAGTTTCTTCTAAGTTGCCGAAAGAAATTGAGTTCCGCGCGGCGCTATTTCTTTCGAGAGAGTTCGAAATCGTTGCTGAAAATCTTAGAGAGAAAGCAGTGGGTTGTGACTTCAGTTTCAGCGAGTTTATTTCCGTTGGAAGGAAATGAAAGGGATTTGATCGTAAGTGGCGAGGACGACGGAGTTTAATCACTTTTAAAAGTTTCGAAAATCGTCTCGCAACTTCAAATCGGCGGGCACCTTCGGCTTCATATATGACATCCACGTACAGGATTACCGTAAAGAAAAGGTGACGTGAGGCAGTTAGATTGCTCATGATAACATCGTTACCACTTCTTTCACACGTACTGTACTGGAAATCGCGGTGGAATTGATGGAATCGAAGAAAATCTCTTTGGAGTCGAATGGAAGTTTACCACCTCCCGCTCTTTTGAGAAATTCTCTGGAGAAGCCCTATTAAATCACGATGAACGGGGAAGGTGGTTCTTTTTTCTCAGATTTTATTTGTTCTGTCGGTTTTGGATCCTAACTAATTTTGATTAACGGAAATTGGGCGAAATTCATCACTTGTAAATCATCATCGAGATGAAAAATTCCTTACTGAAATCGAGTTAACTTATCGACGTTCTCGTACGATTTTATACGATAATTTTCTGTTAGTAATAAACGGAGATAGATGAGTGAATCTTTGTTTGAGGTTAAGGTAAAGACGATTTTACGTCAACTTGCGAATTTCATACGTTACAAAATACAGAATAATAAATATACGAGGGCTGTTCAAAAAGTTCCCGAACTTTATTTATTACAGCACAAATATTTCACTTACAAATTATTGCTCCGAGTATCCTTAAAAGTACTCCCCACCCCAACGTATACACTTATCCAAATGGTATTTCCACTATTTAAAACAGTCTTGGGACTATTCTTTCGGACTGTTCATAAGCTCCTCCGTCGATTTTTTTATATTTCTCGAATGGTGGCAAATCTTTTTCCTTTGAGCGGGGTTTTTAGCTTAGGAAATAGGAAAGTGTCACATGGAGCCAGGCTTGGTGAATAGGGTGGTTGAAGAAGCACAGTGGTCTTGTTTTTGGCTAAAAAGTCACGAGTTGCTCGTGTTGCTCCTGGTCTGCTGTCATTAGGCGAGGCATGAATTTGTCCTCGAGTCGATGCATCCTCAATTTTTTTAGTTAGGATTTCGTAGCAGAACCAATCGGGATGCCACGCTCTTCTGCAAGCTCCCTGACAGTCAAACGTCAATTTGCACGAACGAGATCGTTCACTTTTTCGATGTGGGGGTCATCTGTGGACGTTGATGGTCTTCCGGAACGCTCGTCGTCTTCAACTGATTACCGCCCGTCTTTGAACCATATAAACCACTCATAACACGCGGTACGTTTCATAGCATGCTCACCAGTAGCCTTGGTAATCAACTCAAAAGTTTCCGTGAAAGATTTGCCCAGTTTCACGCAGAATTTTACAAAAGAACGCTGCTCCTTCAAAGAGCTCATTTCCGCGGACCCGATTTTTCGCCGCACTCTACGATCATCTGTTCACATAAACATCCGTAACTAATGAACAAATCAAGATATCGAAAAAGTGATTGAAGGTGGTTATTTGGGAAGCTTTCGCGGATACAACGCCTACAGGCAGATTAAAAAATAACCAACTGGAGGCACACTATAAGAAAAGTTCGGGAACTTTTTGAACAGACCTCGTATTTTATTTAATTATAATCAGCAAATTCAATGTTTGTCAGTTGGAATTTGTCGAGTTAGATATTTCCTGAAATATCTAGAATATTATTTGTAATATTAAGATAACAATAAAGGTGTCCAATATTGTGTTTTACTGAGAAAAGAAATATTTAAAATATCTAAACTAAATTTTTCACTAGAACTTCCTTTAAGATGCACTTTGAAATAGAGTAAGGTTATTAGTGCCCTTCATTAAAGCAAGGAAACCTTATGAGATTATAAATGAATCTTTATTTTTCCATTCCGATAATATTATTTGCATTTACTCTCACAGTTTCTCAGTAATTTTATCGATAATTTTCCTTGATTTAAGTTCTGCTTCTAAATAAGTACCATTAGTTAATATTTTCAGCGTCTTTTTGCATTTATCTTGACAGTAAGTAAACTCCAGTATCGTAGAATTAGCGATTTTTAACGTAGTATACGTCTAATAGCTGGACGTGCAAAGCATAAGTTGGGATAGAGGAAACATTCCATCAAATAGGATAAAGCATGCCGCGCGGTGCCTGGAAACCATAGAGAAGATATCATTAAGATAGTAATTTACAAGTTGTATTCTTTCTTTCTTCTACCTTTCCTGTTGAGAATAAAGTTCTCATAGGCATAAAAAGAAAGACTGTGGTAATTACTGTTAATTGCCGTAGGGCGGAGACACTTGTCCAGGGCACACAGTGTTGCAGATAACGCGGCTATTAAAGGTCAAATCGAACCGAAAGTTTCTTTTGATTGGATCTCTCGTTGACCGCGCGAATGCAGCCGAGGAAGTGAATGAACTTGAAGGCGCGCTATCGACCCACTCACAGCTGCTTTCCAACTTGCTTCTTTTCCCCGACTCGCCCCACCGACTCAAGCTTCGTTTCTGTCTTCAAGTGTCCGTTTTGCTGCCTTTGTAAAGCGTTTAGGTTGAATTCCTCATCGCTCGTCCTACGTCCTTATCTTACGTCTATCGATTTTAGTAAGCGATTGGGTCGAATAGTATGTATGAATCGTTTTGAAGTCAAATAACGTAGGTAATGTAATTTTATCTGCACGGAATCATGTAAGATATGTGTCTATATGAGTGTTATGTTAACATACAACATATTTCCTATGTTCGTAACAATAACATAGCTCGTTTGTTAAATACTTAATAGGCAATGTATATGTTATTTGTTTAAATTTACATTAATTAAATTATGCATTTTCCAATTTTCTTCCTAACTGAACTTGAATATTCAAATATTCTGAAATTGCTATGACGTTGCTATATGGTTATCATGCCATGGATTTGTTAGGAATGTTCTTGATTTAATGGTACCTCGACAGCTAAGACATATGCAATCATTTTTATTTCTATGCATCCAATTTTCTGTGTAACTGCCCCGATTAAAGGTTTGGTTCGTGTTAGCTTTTCATCGAGTTCCCTATTGAATGTATGGCTTAAATAAAATAATTTCAGTAATATAACGAACTGTGGTAATTAATTAATGAGGTAAATGATTCAAAAATTAAAATGACCCTGTGGCTTTAGCCTGAGATGCTTTAAGGAAGAAAAAAGAACAGATGACGAAAAGTCCTTATTTGTGAATCAGGAAAAGATCAATAAAATCGTTGTTGTAAAGTGTTTAACTGTCTGGATGTGCATCGAGAACCTTGAGAAAGGAGGAATTCACAAGATCGAAGATTTTTAGGATGTTGGTTTGGGGTATAATGGAGGAAGTAAGTTGGGTTGAAAGAAAAACAAACACGGAAGTGCTTGGGATGGTGGGAAATGAAAGGGTTTTTGTTTGAAGTTAAAAAGCGACGGCAAGGAAAGGGTAGCTCAAATATTGAGTGGAGTGGGATTTCTGGGGGAAGTAATTGCACGAGGATGCAAGGGAAAAGATAGATGTGAAAGCAAAGGCATAAGATGTTAGATGATGTAAAGAGCGGAATAAGATGGTGAAAGATAAAGGAAAGAGTGCTGATTAGGAAATTTATGGGTAACATATCGCTAGGTAAAACGCTTGAAGTCGTGTCTTTGAAATTGACTTTCTGGTTTTGCTTCTTGGCTTAGTTATCAACGAATCAATTCTGTGATTCTGTATTTATACTTTGTGTCGTACTGTATCGGCTGCAAACGTATTTAGTAACGATGATAATTTGGGATCGCTTAAGGGACGGGTGCGATTTTTACCGGCGATAAGAGGCGCAATTGATTATTCTTTTGTTCCTCAGAGCGCATGCGCGGAACGAGGGGACCCGTTAGCTATGCAACCGACGGCGAAGAATTGACCTGGTTCTCGAATTGCTATTTAGGACGGAGAGCTCTGTTGTCGCTCGCTACGTCATATCTCTGGCCCTGAAAGTACAATTTGAGAATAATCTCAACGACTGAAAGCTCCGCTCGATGTAGATTCGACGTAATGTATGAGGTACTCTCGGTTTTCGACTTACGGCTGTATTAAAAAAAGCAATAAGAACCGCTAGAAATCGTTCGGTTTTTGTAGATTCACTAATATACGATATTTTAGTCATCTTAAAGCAAATCTTTCACGACGCATACGTAAGCAATTTTGGCCATATTTATTCTTTGCAGCCGAACACAAAGTTGGTTGCATTAATTATTTGTTATTCGTAATTTCGTCTTGTTAAATATCAGTGATGGATATCTCGAATACTTTATTAATCACGACGTATTTTATCGATTCCTCATTTTTATCTTATAGTTTACATTTTTACATTATCGACTCCACCTTTAATTAGTGGTAATGATTTAATTTCCCGATGTTCAAATGTTGGCGCCCTCTTCGTCGATTACTACACATAATTAAGTTCTTATTTTCACGTCAGAAAAATTTTTGATTGTGACAAACGAACATAATAGAAACTCAGCAAATTGTTGTTGTGAATATTAATATACGTTTGAATTGTATGAATAATAATATTTGTTTGAATAATTAACGTTAAGTATACTGTCTGCGTGGAAGATTATCAGCCCGCTAGATAGCTTGTTCTCAATTATCCCACCATAAGCTTCTAAGAGGAAATCTCTGTGAATCTCTGTGAGATAAAAGTAGAACAAGCTAGTGCAGCGCAGTAACGCTATAATAACGTTTTATGACGTTCAGTATTGTGGAAACTACAAACGCTTTATCGGAGTATGAAAGACATAAATAAAGGTAAAATGCATTTCCTTTATCTTATGCGAAAACTCAAACGAAATAAACTGCATTCATTATGATATAGTAGCAGAAAAAATCATATAAATCTATAAAATATTTATTCGAAATAATGAATAACTCAATGGTTTTGATGTCCTAAAGTTAAGTTGATAATCTTCGCAGATTCGCAGTTTTTGTCTGCCTTTGCTGTAATATTCAATTAGTATAATTCCAAATTGGGTTATCTTTCAATAATAGCTGACAAGTAACTAAATAAGATTAGTTAAGTACATAGAATGCTTTTTATGTCCGTAATTAGTGTAATTCTTTCATACCAACTGCACATTCTTTAATAGATAATATTTTACTTTAGAAAAATGGATGGATATGAGTATTATAAAATTAATTTATCGCGGTGGTTCACTCCTTTCTGTGTTAATCATCAGGAATACAGTAAAACCTGGTTAAGACGCTTCTCAGGGAACCGAGTGAAAACTGTATTGTAAGCGGGTCAGCGTTATAACCGGGATATTACAATTTTTAGTTCTGTTAAATTAGAAAACAAAAGTTATTGGCGCTGTAATTTTTAAATGTGTCCAACACCTGTATAACGAAAAGGAACCTTTATTTTGCTTTACACAGCTGCCGATATCTAAAGAGTGCGTATTTTTTTTAAGAGTGGTCCACTTTTCGTACAAAGACAACGTTCTTCTCTGTTACTTAATTGTGGTCATTTTTCAATCAACAAAGGCAATTTTCATCAGATAGACAATTAAGGAAGAATAATTTAAATAATTTTCGGTGTATCGACTGAGGGAAAACTCCGCGCCATAAGCGGTTGGCAGAGCGTTTTAAGTAGTATTTTTACCGTGCATTTCGTGTGAAAGGGACCGGGAAAGGGAGTAAGCCGTGCATTAAGCGGGATAGCGTTTTAAAAGGGAACGTTTTGAAGCAGTTTTACTTTAGTTTAGTCCATTGCAGCAAAAAAGTCGGATTCGAGAATTTTCATTAGAAATCAAGGAAATTCAACGTCGAATTCTTGATAGTTAAAAGTTTAGGAATGAAGTTTTCCCGAAGTCTACTTAAGAAATAATTGTTTTCATTTTATACCTACCGCGTTGTACTTTTTATCAGTGGAAAAATATATTGGAACTAATGACGAAGAGAAAAATCGCAAACGCAAACTTTCTGGTTTGTGTATTGATGGAATGTCGTTTTATAATTTTAAATACTGAGAATGTTCACTGAACCAGAAGTAATTTTCGTAAGTAACCCGAAAAAAGGTTGAGTTCCCTGTTTCAGTTTTCCTTAAGAAACAAACAGAAGGTTGATCTCTGACTTACCTGAGGGAATTCTCATACGTCCTCTTATCAGTGCATCGATCCGGAAGCGACCCGAAAACCGCTGAGAACAGTTATTTTTCCGGAGTTAAAACCGAACCAGAATCGAAAAAATCGAAATTCTTTTAACCAAACCGATAATCGATGTTTAAGATCATGTAGGAAGTATCATCTCTGCGAGGTATCATGAAAAATTACCAAGATACCTCTAATTATAGGCTTGAGTTTAAAGTGAATGATAAAAAATGTTGAATTGTGTTATGATAGCTATCCAAGGAATGATGCATCGCTATCGTTTAAGTGTGGTATTTGGAAAAGTTGTACAATGAGAAGGAAATATAATTGAATTGAAAACGATGAATGGATAAAACTATTAATCACTTTAAGATGCAAAACAAGCATCTATTATACGTTGTTTGTTTCCGTTTACACATTAAATATTTACATTTATTGCACCTGATCGTGAACTTGTTTTATCTTTCACATCATCTTCGTTCACGGATGGCCTACTTTTTGTCTTGTCATTGTTATCCTTCCCGTCAATATTTTTTTAATCATGTAAAGACAAACATAATCTTTTTCTTTTGTTGTTATTCTCTGCTCTTATTTTGGCCGACAATTTTTTAAAGTGAATATCAATCAACAAAAGCATTGTATTCCGCAAAATCTAGATAGATATTGGAAGGAAGTCTTTTTCGATTTCCTTCGGCATCTCTTCGAACTTGGAGAACTCTCGAAATATTTGTAGTGAACATCTGTTACAGATTTCTTTTTGCTGTAAAATATATTAATTTCTGGTTTGAGTCCTTACTTTTCATTCGTTTCACGCTCGAGGTAACTTTAGATTTAAGGTGAAGTTCTGTTTGTTGGTACAATTCGTTTCATTTTCGTTTTAATGGAAAGTTGAGCGTTTTTATAACGTTTAATGTGGATTTTTACGCATTCCGAATTCTCGGGAATAATGCTGATACATAATTTCGTATCTGTGGACAAAAAATATACTTTTTGCAGGAGTACCTAGTAATGGAGTTTACTGGTGCCTAGTGGATGTACATACCAAACCATAACCTTTCCTCACAATAAATCGCACTTTGTAATCAAGTTCAACTCTTTTCTACGAGGAGAGTACAAAATGTATGGCCCCTCGATAGCTCGGTAATAACTCGGCGCCCTTAGTTCGGGCGGTTTCTCATACGCATTATTGTTTCGTGCTTTTGGTGTCATGTTCTTAATCGCTTGTTTAGGATAGCGTTGATTATTAATTCTAACATATTAAATATGGAATAATGTCGAGGAAAACCTGATATCGGTTTCACTTAATTTTATTTGGTAGTTTGCTAATACTTTAAATGGAAACTTATGCCGATTTTCACTTAAGAATGCGTGTTTTAACTGTTAATTAATGATTAGAAACGGAGTTGTTTATGTCTTGATGAACGCGCAAACTCGACGTTAATTCAAGACCTAATACGAAGAATACGGAAATTCTTTCGAGAGGTAGCTTTATTCATGTATTTAATTGGCAACATACATCAACGTAAGAATGACGGCAAAGAATTCAATCATTTACTATTTCAGACATGGTATCGTCATATATTTTTTCTATTTTTCAAGAGTTGAATCTTTTCAGTGAAGCCATTTTGATTTATGTAAATTCTTTTAGTGCATCAGAGTAATTGTGTATATTAGATTTGTAATTTTTACCGTTGTAGCCAGCATGAGATTGCATTCACGTAAGAATCCTGGAGAAAGTGCATGACACCAAAGTCTTAGGTTTAATAACTTCGTTCACAGTGTTATCATGCGTTATTTTATGTGTGATTAGTGATATTTTAAAATTACCTTTAAAATAGTTTTATTGAATCATGTTTTAAATTGAATCTTGTAAGTTTACACTTACAAGATTAGTATATATGTAACGTTGTATTATAAGTAATAGTATTTGTAACTGGGACGATGCAATTCGATTAAAAAATTAACATGGGTGGGACATCAACAAAATTGAATTTGGTAATATATTGTCTAAATATGAAACATTTCATCATTAAGTGTAACAGCAACTAAATTTGAAATTGTTTTTCTGCAGGCAATGGACGTCTCCTTTAATAATGTCCTCGAGGGGGCACGCCAGTATTTCCAAGGCTTGCCCTCAGCCCGCTATGATACTCTTGGAAGTAGTGGTGGAGAAAGTGAACCTATTGCTCCAACTCCCCAGCAGACTACCTCTCCAAGGGCCCAGCAGTACTGGAATGCTAAAGATTCCTTCAGACTCCCCCTGACAACCACTCCTTCCCCATCATATCCAGAATCAAGAAGCAGCTACAGCTCAGAAGCACCATCTTATGCCAGCACCGACTCAGGTGTTAGCTCTCACTCTTCGTCCATAAACTACAACTCGAATGGATCATATCCTATCGTTAGAACTGGTAGCTTTCATAGAGTATCCAACTATCCTTACGGTGGAACAGCATATTCCACCGCTACAGCAACTCCTGCTACCCAAAGTGCAGTGACATCTCAGCACCACTACCCTCCTCCTAAAGCACCACAGTTCCAGAGGGTGCACCAGTCTTCTGGGAAACAAAAGTCGTCTTCCAGGTCTCAACCTCCCCTAGCCTTACATGAAGGTAGTGCATACGCTTCCTATCAGAGGGCAGCTGAAGCTTACAGAAGTCAGTCTTCTGCAGCTGTAAAGTTACCAGTGGTAAATGGAGAAAGCACGCAGAATGTGAGAACTACGTATTCACCAACTGTGACAACTGCTGGGAATCTGACTGTTAGTCAGTCTTCCTCATCTGTGACCACTCCGTATTACTCAGTGGCTCCAGGGACATCTGCATTGCCACCAGTGCAAGGTTATGGAAGCAAAGGATCATCTAGTGTATTATCTGTGCAAGGCCTCCTCTCTCAGACTCTGCCTGCAGCGTCTCAGCCATCAGCTTCTTCATTAAAAACTCATCAGTATGGAAACACCCACCAGGTAAATAAAAAGATTTTGATTTTCAACCTATTTCAGGAAAGATTCTAAATCTCAAAATCATCATAATAGGAAGCGAACAAGCATAAGCACTCTTTAGAATTTCATGAAGACTTTTTAAATTCACCACTATGCACTTATTCTTTTATAGCCACACTCAGCAACTTCTTAGTTGCAAAAATTCCCAAACCAACCAATAGGAATGCTTTGGAAACTCAGATCATGAATTTGTTTATTAATTTTTTTTAATTTCGTTTGAACGATTTTGTAGTTTTTCTGTCATTTTTACCAATACATTGTTTTCTTGTCATGTCATTGTCATGATACCCTTCTTTTCACAATTGACAATTATTAATTATGTTGCAGTTCTTAAAGATTCTGTAGATGTGTATTTTAGGTTCTTTAAAATAATGTTTTATAAATGAAAAGGAAATAATTAAATATACAGCTTTACTGATTATGACAAAGATAAGTTCATATTTTCTGACAGTTAAGAGATTTTAAAAATTGAATTTACTTGAGGGGACATGAATGAAATGAAATTTCCAAAAGAAAGGTTTCTTTATTTAAATCATTTAGCTGTGATATTTAAGGCCTAATATTTAGAAAAAATTGGGTTTATTATTATATTATGTAATTTAAATTATAATATTTAAATTAATATAGTAAATAATAATATAAAAATAAATGAGTGAATTAATAATATTTAACAAGAGATCAATAATAAGAATTTTATTTAGAACAGTAACGAAGTAATACTAACAGACTATGGAAAGTTTGATAGTTAAATAAATATGGTAGAAATATGAAGATTCCTTTCTTAACATAAGAATTAGTAAAATAAATAAACATTAAGTCATAAAATACCATTTTTAAGGGTTATAAAGACCTTCAGATTTTACTTTAACTGATGTTTCACATCATTAGTTTTACTGATAATTTATTCCAAATCTATTATTAATGAAGTAAATAAATGAATGTTAATATTTAATCATTTCGAAAATCAAGATAATTGCTATGATTTTACAATCTTAATTGGTTTTATTCACTCTTTCAGAAAATTCAATGAGGTTATGAAGTGTCCTCATTCATTTGAATGAGTCTTGTTGTATCAAATGTTAAATTAAAAGCTCCTTTTAATTCCTGTTATAAGTATTTATCAGTATTATGATTTTTAGCATTTTTTTAAAAATGTTTTTAAAATATACAATATTTTACGGCATATACGGTTCATTAGAGAAACTAGAAATTTGAAGAATGTCAAGCAAGGAAAAAATTCATATTAATATTCAGTGTGTTGGACTCATCTTGGTTTTTTAATTGTAATATTCACAAAGAATTACATTCAATACTTTAATTTAGGAATTAAATTTATTGGTGTTTAAACCCTTGAAAATGGTGCTTTTTAAAATTTACAGAATGGCTTAGTGATTAGTCTGTTTTGTTCTTCCTGATAATTACTCAGTTTGGAGAAATATAATTATAGACTACTAATTAAAACATTGTTTAAATAATTGCACTTATACTAAAAACTTTATTTGGTATTTTTATGTTCAATTGTTTTTCAATGCTAGATTTAAAAGTCTGAATTTGATTTTTTTTTATCCATTTAGGCATACTACTCATCATCTAATCAGCATTCAGCTGCCTCTGCCACATCTTGTCCAGGCATTGTTGTCGTGAATGGATCTTCTAACCGTGAGCCTACTCCAGACTGCAGGCCATCTCCTCATGGTTCGAATTCCTCTCCATTAGTGACCAATCATGATGCAGTCAACAACTCCCCTGTTCTGCAAAGTGCTCCACAAGGACCAACCTCTTCCTCAGCACCATTCACTGGAAGCAGCCGAGCTCGCAGGGAGTCACCTCTTGATCTCTCTGTGAAAACTGTGAGGCAGTCTGCAGATTCTACAGCAAAAGATGACGATGTAACAGTGTGTGCTACTATTGGTGAATCAAAGTCAGGTCATCACAGAACCAATCAGCGTTCCCATCCAAGGATGGGGCCAAGCCAGGCTGCTAATACATCCGCTCTTCCTCAGGTTGAACGACTGATTCCACCTCCTGCCAGGGTTTTGGCAGTTCATCAGAATCACCATACATCCTCTGTATCAATTGATTCTTATAATCCGGTTGCAGGTTATCGCTCAGACTCTGCAGCTTCTTACAGCACACCAAAAGTTAATTTTAATCCAAATTTTAGAAGTGGTTATGCAAATTTGCAGCCTACACGAGACTCGAGTCATCTTTCTTCAGTGACGCCTATTGTTTCTTCTGCTCCCTCTACCTCATCCAAGGTGCAGAGTAGTGCTCACCATCAAGGGCTTGAGGATGGGAAGGTATCCTATCCTGTCATTTCATTACAGTCATCATCTTCTCTACCTTCACCTCTTTACCTAACCACTGAAGCAGGATACACAGGCTCATATTACACTCCAGTCACTACAACTCCCTCAATGTCTGTCTTAACTTCAAGTCGCATTTCTGGTAAAAGACATGCTTCTGAAGTTGGTCATCCCATGAGGGCATATGCTGTGGAAAAAATAAATACTAGTTCAACTGCTAATAATTTGGGGGGAAATTATCCTCCTCCACCTGCAAAGATTTCACGATTGGATTGGAGTCAGCAGTTACAACAGCAGCAACACCAACATCCTTACACTGCTCCTGTGCAATCGTATGTTAACGGAATTGACCCACAAGCATCATACCTGTCTAGGGATCAATACAGTGGTTTGCATGCACAAAATCAGCAGCCACATAGACAAACATCCAGGCATTACACTAGTTCTAGTTCATCATCTAGAAACCAGCAGACAGTGACCGGTATGGAATCAACCTTGCCAAGGTATTCAGTGACTGCAAAGACTAGAACAATGGAAGGAAGTGGAAATGGAAGAAGTAAAGAGGTATTAAGTATATTAAGGAATAGTTTAGAAACAAGAGGTGCTATGAATGAAGCCAGGAGTTACCAGGCAAGTCAGGAAGCGTACCGTGGTGCTAGGTTAGCAGTTGCAGCCTCATCAGGCACTCAGTTAAGAGTACAAGTAGGTGCTTACCAGAATAGTCAATCCCAAGGTGTGCTAACAAATGGGCAACAATTACAGTCATGCTCACAGCCTATGAATCCATCTCAGAACCATCAGTGTCTAATGCAGACAGTTGTGACCCAGAATTATCACAGTCAGTCTCATGACCAAGCAAATACAAGGTTGCCAAGTAATGCTCACAATCATCATTCAGCGACTTCACATAAAAGCCATTTATATAGTCAGCATTCACAAGGTTGGCATCAGGAGAGTGTGCCTGAGCTGCAAACTCAGCAATCTCGCAGTGAGGGAAATGCAGTACCTGCTATTTCACACACATCCACTGCTCAACATACCAATGTGATCAGAACTGAAGTTCCAGTCACTCAGTCTACAGGTCCTAAATTTCACCTACCACGTGCTGTAGACTCAGTTCCTTTGTACAGGAGAATGGAAGCAGACGATCCAGCTCCTGAAAGGAGAGATCCTCAGGCTACCGGTGATACAGAAAATGTAAATGCTCATGTCAGTCACAAGATGACTGCAAATGAAACTCAAGTTGGAAGAAGACTGGATTCTAGCTCATTGGCCAGGAACAGTGCTACAAATGGTGCTGGAGAACTTGAAGGTCTAACTGCATTTTTAGCAGCTAGAATTCGTACGAAGGCAGAACTTAAACAGGTTTGTTTTACAACGGTGCTATCTTATTGTTACAGTTAATTTTTGCAATGAACTAACGCTCCAATGTTCACTTTTTACAGGTCAGTCCAGGTCCTATGATGAATATGAATTCTTCTCGAGGACAGCTGTCTCAGTCAGCAAAGAATGGAGTTCCATTGGACCAGAGGCTCAATTCTCCACTGCATTCCAACACTAGCAATTCGTTGCAAGAAGAAGCAATTTCTCCCCATCGTTTTAGCTCTTCTCCAAGCAAAGCAGCCAAAGAAAGTCAAAGGCCTATGACTCCCCCTCAAGTCACTCAGCCTCCTATGACTCCATCAGCATCCTCTACCACCACCTCATCTCTTTCTGGAACAGTCTCACCAACTGAGAGTGAAGCTATGGATAGGACAAGAGAAAGTTGGCCAAATGCTGATGTTGGGGGAAGTTTGACACCAATGAACAGTAATACTGCTTCTGTAGCAGGCAGTGGATCGAGTGGAGGTGGTCCAAGCCCACCAAAGCTAACTCCTGAGGAAGGAGCCATGGTTACTTCTAGAAGACGACTGTTTGTGGATGGGGAAGAGGTTGAAGCCACCTCCCCTGTGGCTCCTACTCCATCCTTGATTGCAACCATAGAAGAAGGAGTGGATGGCAGTATTTCCTCCAAAGAAGGAGGTGGCGAAGAAGCAGAGCTGCCAAGAAAATGGCGCAAAGGCAGAGTGTCTAGTTCAGAGACATCTGTGTTTGATTTTATAGCATCAGGTGAGTTTCTTATACAGTCTATGTGTCATTACAATTTAAAATTAATTTTTGCAAGTATTGAGTTCATACCTTCATTAATCTTAATCATCGACTTATTGTATTGCTAATAGCAGTACCAGTTCCTTCTGTCATGTATATATTTAGTAGTAAAATTGGCATTTTTACGTGTTTGGTATTTGGAAACCAGTTATATTCAGAAAATATTTTTTTGAACCATCTTACTGCTGAACAGTATTTCTATTTGTCTTTTAAAAATGTATAAATACTAAGGAATTGTCCAGATTCTGGGAAAATTAATTTACCTATATATGGGTCATATATGATTGCTCATTCAGTATATGTAATTATTTATTATGCTTTAAATATCTAAAAAATACTGCTTTGACAAGGCAACTCATATCTGTTCAGTTTCCATCACAATTCAAAAAATCCTGAACATATAACGAAAGCTTAGTCTCACACAATCCTAAATTTCAGAAAAATTTTTGGCTTTTATTTATGAAATTTCATTTATCAACCTGCATTTTACATTTGCAATTCAGCCATGAGTCCTAAAAATATGCTCCCAAGAAAAAAATATACTTAATGGTATGATTTACTGTGAATTATCTCATTTATATTAAAACTTTGACAAATAACAGCCCTATGATAATATATTCCAAACTGTTATGTTGCACATTTCCTAAAGTGCATTAGTGAGGAAGAGATTAATATGTTTAATTCCTCGGTAGGCTTTTTAACCATCTGTTGTTAGAAATTTTATCATAGGATACTTGGTAAAGGCATACTAGTTCTTCAGCTTTCCAAATGCATCAATTTCTATTATGAAGAGTTTTTCGCTAAGATTTAGGGCCCTATCCCTCTAACATTTGGCCTACACTTCTCTCTATTTATCTCCTTTTATTTTCTGTCGAGGTTGCATTTTCCAACAAATTGCTTATTTTTTCACACTTATTAAGAATATTCAATCAATGAATCTTTCAATTCAATCTTTAAGTGACACCAATCACATCATCTTCAAAGCATCTGCAGAATCCAGTCATGAATATAAATTCTGGAAGATGCCTGCTTAAATGTAAGCAAAATTGTCACCTTTTCCATAATCTAAATTGGGGTGGAATAATGAAAACCATGAGTCATATTTCTCTTCACTCACAAACCTTTATAAACCAACTTTTCCTTCCATTTTGCAGATTCTGAAGAAGGTGAGATGCCAGTACTGGAGAGACAGACAATTGGGGAAATGAGAAAGACCAAAGGGACACCAAGGAGTGTATCCCCTCAGATCTCAGATAAAAATGCATCTGCAGCTTTGCCTGAAGGTGCTGTGAATGAAGCTAAATCTACCGATGCCAACCTTAGTGACGAGGTAAAATAACTTCTTCTGTACTGGTTCAAATCTCATTGGTATCTTTCTCAAAATTTCATTTTACTCTTGCTGATTAATATTGCTGTGAAGCTTTAGGTCTTAATGTTTTTCACCGTAAAAAATATTTATGAGGATTCTGAAATATGGGAAGGATAGTAATTTATGTTTGAAGAGGTTGAAGATTTCTCTCTTCTTTTGTCTAACTCAAAAGAGATTAATCCAAAAGAATAGTTTTGAGAGACCATTTTCATACTCCAAACTCTCAAAAGTTATATGGTTTTCCAAAGTTCTTTTATTTGTATGTCCATGTATGTTATTGCTGTTATTATCACAATATTTTTTGCCTTTTAACGACAGTACAGTTATGAATTTGTACCTATATTATTTACTCATCTCACTTCTCTCCAATTTTAAGCCTGTTGATTGTTTACTTTCATATCTGTTTTGCAGTTTGTAACATTCCCTTTTGTGGATGTGTTTTTCTTGTTCTTAAATATTATAGATTTCAAAACATTAAAATAGGCCTATCTTCTGTTAAGTTTTTATTTTTTGTAATATTCATTATTATTCTATCATTCTATTTCATAGTTCTTAGTTAATGTCTTAAATTTGCCCTATTATATTAAATGATAAGCATTATGCCTTTATGTATAATCTTATTTTTTTGCCAGTAATATTTATGGAAAATTTTTTCTCTCTCTTAACTGAATCCTATTCTCTTTTGCTTATCTAGGGTTCAGAGTTAGATGCTTTCTGGTCTGAAACCTGTGATCGCTTCATGGAGGAGCTGCAGGGAAGGAAGAGTGCACTGAGCAAAGGAATGGGTGGTGTAGGACGCGGTATGAGCAAGAGAGGCAGAGGAAGGAGGGGCAGAATCGGGGTCCTGTCACCCACACCACGCTCTCAGTCAAGCTCACCCGAGAAAGAAAGGAGCGAGGAAAAGGAGGAGGAAGAGGAGAGGGAAGAAAAGGTATCTGAAGAGATGGGGATATGGATGACGGATGAGAGGAAGAAGATACAGAAGGAGGAATCGGAGGAAGAGGAAACATCAAAGGGATGGAACTGGAGGGAAGACGAAGAGAAGGAGGAAGATGAGAAAGAAAGTAGCGGAAGGAATGAAGAGCAGATTGAAGTGCAAACCGAAGACAGCAGTAGCGATGAGGAAGTGGAGAGTTCAGAGGAGACGGTTGCAGAGCGTCTGAGGGCTCGAAAAAGGAAGGAAAAAGTGAGGAGAGGAGATGATGAAGAGGACTCGGATGGAGAACCACTGCGCATGCGCTTGCGTTCACGCATCGCGGTGGAACAGAAGGATTCGGAGGAGAAGGAAGAGGAGGTTAGAAAGGTGAGAAAGAGGGGAAGACCGGCTAAAGATGCAGCCGAATCAGAAGATTCGAAGGGCAGGCGTAGACAGCAGCGTAGCATCAGTCCTGGTGGTGACAGTTACCAAGGGGGTTGGGAAGAGGAGGTGATTCGTTACAAACGATCACTGAGAATGCCTCTCTCACTCATTCACATCCCCAAAAAGCCTTCATCTGCTCACTCCTCTCCCTGCAGAACACCACAACGACATTGTTCTCCACATCCCGAATCCTTATCTTCTTCCCCATCTTCTGCCTCTTCAATGTTGTCTGCCTCCCTGCCTGACCTAGACAAAAGATCTAAGGTACCTGGAAGTGGGGCAAAATCATCGGAAAGTGACAAAAGACGAAATGGCTTCTGGGATTCTGAAACAAGCCAGGAAGGTTATAATTCCTCCCCATTGAAAGAGACTGAAGCCAAATCTCCTGGAGATAAGAAATCAAAAGAAGTTCTGTCTGATAAGGAGGTAGCTTCAAGCAACAGGAAGACATTCTACAATATGCTTGTGCAGAAATATAGACAGCGCAACTTGGATAACGGTAATGGAAGTACCCTTGTGAGGAGGCGGTCAGTGAGGAGAGCTGGAATGGAAGCAAGGAAAGAGGAAGAAGAGAGGAGGGTGAACAATGGACACTTGAGAGGTAGGGCAAGGAGGAAGGAGCAGGGTGATGTTGAAATGGCTTCAGCTGTTGTTGGAAATGGAGCGAGATTACGGGTGTTTCCAAGGAGTGGCAAGGGAAGATTGGCACAAAGTAGAAGAGATGTGACTCACTACCTTGGTAATAGATTGGTTTGGAAGAGAAAGTTGAGAATGAGTGTAGATTCCAAAGATATTTCAAAGACGGAGGAAGAACTTGAAGGAGAGCCGGTGGATGTCAAAGCTGCATTGCAGAAAAAGCTGGCCAGCAGAAGTAATAAAGATGAAAGCAGCTTGAGTGAGACCTCCAACTCTTCAAGTCCTCGTCTGAAAAAATCCAAGGATCCATTGAAATTTGACAAAGTTACCACCGATGATAAAGAGAAAGAGAAAGATTGCAAGCCTGCTGAGAAGGAAGAAGCACCTGAAACAGAAATATCTGCCAAAAAGGTTGAAGGACAGGGTGAAGAGGTCCTGGAGGCCTCCAGTGAACCAGCTCTAGTTCAGAAGGTGGTGAGAAGAGTGAGGTTGAGGACTGTGAGGAGGAAATTCCGCTCTGGATTTGATTACATTAGGAAGAAAAAGAAGCCATCTCAGATCACCAAGAAAGAATCAGTACTTGGCAAAGAAGGAATCATCATGAGCAGGAGGAAGGTGAGGAATCATTTTCTTTCCTATCTTGTTTTCATAACTTTTAAATCCAATATTTTATTTCCCTTAACAAAATGTCGTGGTTCCTTAATCTACAGGGAAATAACACCCTTTTATGTTTATTCTATTTTAAGAATTCCATTTGAAAAATTACGTCCTTATCACCTGCATTATGTAGAACTGGTTAGTAGTCTCCAAAATAAGATATTTATGTATTAGCCTTATAAAAGACTAGCGTGTCCATATTTCATGTCTGTATATGAACACTCAAAATAAATTCCCGCAAGTAGACTCTGAAAAGGACGTTTTAAATTAAATAATATCCAGATAATATCTAAATAGATATTTGCAGCATGAACATGAAAACACTGTTGAAGTAATTGCTCAAATGAATATGTAATACTTCAGTTTTAATTATAAGAATTTGCTAATTATTCATCCCCGTTTTTCTATTAACAATTGCTGCTATTTAATAGTGTTTGTTAAGCCAAATGTTTTTATTCATGCTTTTGCTCCCATCCATTTATATATTTTGATTATTTTATGAGGTATTGTTATTTTGTTTTCAGTATGGGGTATTGGGAGAGAGAAGAATGGCAGAGGGATGGGGTGAAAGTAGGCGTCTTCTGGACAAGGAATGGACTCTGGAGGAAATGGGTAATGAAGTGAGAGGGTGGGTGGTGAACAAAGGACTTGGAGAAACTATTCTGCATCGAGCCGCCAGGCTTGGCTATACTGTGAGTACTTTAACCCAGTATGGAATATTATATCTATTGATTTTTCTAATTCCTGTGGTAAATTCAATGATTGATTATTGAATATCATAGAAAAGATACAATGAGTTGAATCAGTTTCCATTTGGTTTATTTTCTGTTATTAATGAAGATGAATGAATTTTTTTAAAGGACGTCGTTTGGTATTGTTTGGAGATGCTTGGGAACTCAGTTTCTCCTCGAGATAATGCTGGTTACACTCCGTTGCATGAGGCCTGCTCAAGAGGTCACCTCAACACTGCAAGGCTATTGCTTCTATATGGAGCATCCCCAAGTGATAGTGCTTTGGGAGGAATCAGGTAAGCCTAATATTTTTTTGCCATTTTTTGTTATTGTTTTTTAAACTCTGTCAATGAAGGCAGATCCAGCTGATATAATACTTTTAGATGCCTTAGAACAAAATGCTTTTTTTTACAACACCTAGTATGCAACTAAGGGTTGATTAACTTAATTGATATAGTGATAATTTTGTATTAATATTAGGAAACCCTCATATTATCTTCAATGATTGCAATAAAATGATGTTCACCTGTAGCTTTGAAGAAGTGAATATACTGTAAAATCCACATAAAATATTTCTTCAGATTTATCATGCTTAATATGAAGTTTTCTCCCTGTTCCTCTTTAATATCTGTCTAGAAAAATTGCTTCTTTGTTGAGCAAAAAATTACCAAAATTTAAAAAAAGAAAATTGCTGTCTTTATTCTAAAAACTAACCATTCTTAAAAAATATGACAGGAAGGATTTTAGTGTTATGCAGCAATGGTTCTCGAACTTTATATTTCTACATTTGTGACAAGTAATGCAAACTAAAGAGTCCTATTATGTTTTTAATCTTTAAAGTGCATATTATAAACATAAATATTAATAAGCCACCTGTAGAATCTCCTTGTATTCAGAAAAATAGAAAAAGCTGTGTAAATTCCATATATAATCTCAGAAAAGCTCAATCATTTCATTTACAAGGTTGAATTTACATGTAAATCATTAAATATCTAGATAGATTAAAATGATTAGATTTCTTTTTAAACTATCCTTTTCATATAGAAATTAAATAGCTGTGATAATTTTGATTTCAGGCCTTTACATGAAGCAGCTGAGAATGGTTACATGGAAGTAGTTAGATTGCTGTTGTCATATGGTGCTGATCCATTGCTGGCAACATATTCAGGACACACTCCCATGTCTTTGGCGGCTTCTTGTGAAAACTCAATAGAGAGACAGAATTCAAAGGAAAATGAGGAAGAAGGAAAAGCAAGATGGAAAGGGAGACTCTCGGAGAGGAAAGGGTCAGAAAAAGAAGAAATGGATTCACCATTGAAACAGCTGCTCAAGTACCATGTGGCCGATATGCAAGGTCGTCCAACTCCTTCTTGGACTTTTGCTGGTTCCTCCACTTGCATGGGTAAGATTTTGATGTTACATTTAGGTTGTTCATTAAGTTACACATTAAACATAGATTCAGTTCATATGGTATGAATTGTTAAGTATCTGACTAAATATGGATCAGAAGTATCTCTAGTCTTAAAATCATTAGCAGGTAGTCCATGTGTGATGGATTCTCCTCATCTTGTTATAATTTTCATCATAGTTATTTGGCATTTTCTTGTTTAGTCTGTTATTATCTCATTTGGCAATCTCTCTGTTTTTCCTATTTATATTCATCTTTTAAGATAATTGCTTTCGTTATCTCTGAGCTCATCTGCTACCTTTTGCCCATTCAGTTTCCTCTTCAGTATCTTCTCTGATACTGACCAATTTAAGTATGCTTTGCTCCTTTCTGTTCCTTTATTTCTCCAATTCTTTGCATAATTTACCATTTTGGATTTTTGTCTTCAAAATATTCTTTTGGGGGCTTCAAGGGCAATTGTGATCTTGACATTATTTCCATGGAGCAGTTCCCATCTATAATTAGTAAGCTATCTGAGTTGTGGGAAGTTTTAATTTGTTCTACTGGTTTTCCATTTATAATTTTAATTTAATCATATACTTCTTCCTAAGCTCATCATTTTTATGTATATTTATTACTATTCCTTGTACTTTACCTTACATTTCAAATCTCCTTTTATTTGTACAGATCCAGCTTTAAATGGTTACAACCCACTTCAAGATCCTCCATCATTATCATCATACTCCTCATATTCAGACTGTGATGACAATTGCATTGTCAAAGTGGGAAGGAAGAAGAAGAAGAAACGTAAGAAGATGAAGGGACGTCAGATGGAGCAGAAAACCAAGGACAGTCGTAATGAGAGTGATGAGAGCAGTGACGAAGGGGTTGTAGTATTCGAGACTAGCTCTGACTATCCATTGCCCACTCTATACCATATCCTAGGTACAGAATGTGCAATGTGGGCTGTTCTCCAAGACGTTGCCACTTGCCTCCGTCGGTCAAAGGAGACGGTTCTGAGAATGCTCAGCCAAGGAGTGACCGAGGAAGTGGAACCTGCAGTGATGACACCAAGAGTCGGTAGGCCTCCTCGGAACTCTGTGTCTGCAAGAAGTGGTGGCAAGGAGAGCAGGAGGGGGGAGATACAGGGTTCTAAGTCACATCGCTCACCTCTGGACCCTCCAACGACTCTCGAACTTCCTCTTTCCGAATTTCTGGAAAGGGCTCGCTGCTATCATGTCCTGGGTGACAAGATACCAGCTCGTGGAGGGAAAGTGGTCTTGATACCTTATACCAGCGAAGTGAGAGCACTGTTTGGTGCTGAGAGGGTTGAGGTGCCAAGGTGACAAGTGTCGCAGGAGGGAAAGCCTCCTATCCTGGTGACTGACATTCTAGGACTCAATAATGAGACCACAGACTGAAAAGCAATGTTTTCCTCTGATTTTTTTGCTGTGCTGCTTCATGTTTGATGGCAGGCATAAAATATGTGGAAGAAATCATCCTTTTTTATACCATAGGGCAATTTTTCATATTGTTGAGTGCGAGAAATATTTTTATCGGTGATCCCTCCAAGGGGCATGCTTGTTTGATGGTTAGGTTTTTGTTTAAATTATTTGTGTAGGCAAAAGTATGTTAAAAGTTGTATTTGTATCTTCTGCTCCATCTCGTCATTGGATGTATTTAAGAGGAGCATAAAGTCGACAGCTTGGACCTGCACCATTATTAATGAATATATAGCAGAGATCGCTTTGATGATGTCTCTTGCATTTTTATGTATTCGAGTCTTTCAGTGTTGTTAGTGATTTCCTATTAAGGTGGAGAAATCATGAGGTTAAACACGAAGCATTTCTTATAGTTGTTACTCAGACAAAGGATTGCATCAGAAGGCAGCCACCTCTTTAGACTACCATGTTCTCTTTGTCTCGCTTTTTTCCAATAGATTTCATTAACTCAAAACACTAAGAGATGGTTGTAGGAGGCTTTAATTGACTGTTCATTGGAATGAATCACAAGAGGTTATGTTTATTTCACGAGGCTAATTGCTTAAACAATAGGTAATTGAGTGCCAACGATTGTGATACTTATAATTTAATTTTCCCCTCGAAGATGTTTAGGCATGAATTAGTAATTTGTGATGATATAAAATCTATTGTATCGGCTGGACCGAACAAATGATTGGTGCATCTTTGACACTGATAGGATGAATCCGTAAGATGTAGGGTTTTGATAACGATATGACTCTGGGCATCTTTATGGAGTCAGGTTTAGAATTACGAAGGTAGCCAAGAATTTTCTGTTTACTATCCTTTTGGCACCTTAGTTTTGCTCAACGGCCACTTGAAGTAAACACCCGTTAGTGCAATTACTTATGTAAATGTTATACTTATGCAAATCTTTTGGGAAATATTAGGATTTCTCACAAGTGACTGTCCTTTGTAACACTTGATTTTTCAAGACTGAGTTGAGACTTGGCATGATCTTTGATGTTAGATTTCTGTCACTTATATCAATAATTCTACCAAGAGTACTGCCAGATTGTAAGGAGTTGGATAAAAAAAAGAGGTTTGACGTATTATCTTGTTACGCAAGTTAATAATTATGAGCAGTTTTTCTCTTTTGCTGTTTCCATGTTGATAATCTTGAAATGATTTTGTTTGAAAAATAGTGAATTATTTTGCTTTTTAAGAGGGTTATGAGGCATCTAATTGGCCACTTACTCTGAACAAGTTACATTTAATTATATAGATATCAAACAAGGAGTCGTGACATCCATTTGTTAAATATCTATTATTTTTCCTAATTAAATTTTTCTCAGGGTCTGACATACTGGATGTTTTGCAGTAATAGAGAGGAGAGTCATGAAGAAAAAGTTAGTTTTTCCTAAACCTTTCTTATTCTGATAATAATTTTGTGATATTTGTGAATAATAAAGAATTAGTAACTTTCCCTTAATAACTATTATTAATTTTTTAATAAACTTCATTTGCCATCGTGGAATGGTTCCCCTTTCTCTGGGACCAGCTCAGACAAAAACAACGGACTAGAAAAAGCATAGATTGGAAGAGGATTCACTTTGAGAATTAAACATTGTGATGTTCATTTTTGTTATATCACTCAATTAATACAGCATTTTTTTCTTAGTGTTATCTCACAAGACTCAGGGAATTTAATAAGTATGAAGTTTAACCAATTGAGGTGCAGTGTCGAGAGGGTGTGTGATACAAAATTTGAGCCATCCAATCCCTACCATTGCATGTTTGTCCTCCCTTTCTTTCCTATATTATTCATGCAATTGTGTACGAATATTGAAAAAAATTTTGAACAACTATGTGGAATTGGTTTTCTAGAATTGTGCTGCAATATGTAAATGCATGTTTTAAGTGTCTATTCATTGTACAATTACTATAAACAAGTAAAAACTGTGATGAAAATTATTATTAATATTATAATGAATAAATATGGAGGCAAAGTGCAATTGCCGATGGAATCATCTTAGCTATGCATTTCTTTTGTAACGAAAGGTTTCCTGTGATTTGTAATAATGAAGGATATTGGTTAGATGTTATGTCTTTTATTTGAAATACAAGTTCCCATCTCACAGAACCAAGTTCTCAATATGAATGTTATTTAAGAGAATGCCTAAATATTAAATTCCCAAGATGAAATTCATTCAAACACTCATCTACATGAAGATTTTTTTGTAATTTCTGCTGTGTGACAACACTTAGAATCAGCTTCACTATAAACATGGAAAGGATTAAACATCTGTACAGTTGAACAAGAATATTCATTATTGTGTTAATATGTAATCTCTCTGAAAGTAATACTGGACATTCACTATAAACCCTTGCAAACATAAATACTGTATTTACCACATAATAACAACAGATGAAATTGGTTAAAATGCTCTTGCTCAGTATTAGCTTTTCTCCCAGTCCCTTCAACATGAAAAGCAAGGTAAAAACATCCAAAGATACACTGCTAATTGTTTACAAGTTGGATTTTTTTCCACATTAAGATACATTGCAACCCATTTTAGCCAATCACCCACTTCATTTGATGGAACAAAAGTTGTTTACATTATCTACGTGGCCATGCTCCTCTCTTACTTTGTCTTGTTTCTAATGGAGTATTTGACTTTCTAATTTATAAAAACTAATTATACAGGAATAAAACATATATTGCAAAATAGTCCATTTACCATCCCTCTAATAGAGCTGATCCAAGCTCTAATGGTGAGAGATCTTTGCTATCAATTTTCTCTCAGGGTATATAATTAATATAAATGTAGCTTGGCAGTGTTTCCTGCATCACCAATTCAAGTGTAAACATCAAATAAACCAGCGCAGTTTGGGTGAGCTGTTGAGTGTAGTCTTGGATTGTGGAGATAGTAATGGCCATTCTCCAATGTTCTTAAACAAATTTTCATTCATGTGTTGCCACCTATCAATTTTGTAAAAAATACATCATTGAAGAGTGTAGAATCACCAAAATGAAATACTAACAACAAAGAGGAAATTTAATTTGCCTTTATACAACTTGTTAGTAGTATAAATACTTCAAAATTTGATTTTGGCTACAGGAGTGAGTTATTCAGTATGGAGGTTGAGAAGGATCCAAGGAAAAGAAGTGGAAAAATTGTGCATAACCTACACTCAAAGCTAGTTCTTCCACTTTCTGGCAGATACTCTAAATCTGTGATGCAACTATGAAGAGCAGTCCAACACCACTTTTAGGGAAGATTTCTAGCCAAACTTGTGACTTATGGATGGTGCCACTAATTGAAGCTTAAAATTTATATCCACTCCAGACAATGTCATTCCATAGCATCTATCCTTTTATGCATTTCATTCTCAGGTTTTGAGTACTTTCTATAGTCAAGTTTACTTCAAAGTCCTCTCCTATTTCATGTTCAACTAAGCATCCTAGGTATGATTAGGCTTTGCCAGATGGTATAAAATATTTCTGAAAATAAACTTGTCCAGGACAAGACATTCATGTTTTTGTATATATTTCCCATCAATTAGAAATAAAGTAATGTTTTGATGCAAAAAAATATAGATAGATGCATGAAAAATATATATGCATTTTTATATTATATTCAGTGTGTAAAACTTACTCAAATTATTGTTATCCCTCCTTTATATTTAAGCATTTTCTTTTATGCCTTCAAAATAAATATTTTATATATTTAATTCTTCATATTTTATTTGCAAATCAGCAACTCTACCTGATAGAGTGTACTCCTTATATAATGTCCCTTAAGTTAATGGGCTCATGTAATTTATATTGTTTTCCATGGTATATGGAATGAACCCACTTATGCTGCTTGAATTCATGAAAATCAAATGAGTAAAAAAAATGTTTCTACAGAAAACTTCTTATATGTGCAATTTTAATGATGGTTTGAATAATTACCCTAGCTATCGAATTTCACTTAATAAGAACTATCAACCTAGGATTGATCTATACAGTAAGCGACCCACACATATTGCTGGGAGTGCCATATAATAATACCATGATCATACAGGAAGGTTTGGATGCTACACGAAAACCTTGAGTTTTGGGAAAACACGACTAACATAATTTTTCCCCAAAACTCAGAGTCCTGGAAGGCTACCTAGCTTATCCATCTCTCAGGCTAGTTCTGGAGGATAGATAAATTAATTAAGTCTAACCAAAACTGTTAAGGTATTCACTTAAAATCTAGTTAAATTAGATAGGATCAACCCATGAACTTCATGAATACAATACATGAAACTTCATAATTTGGGTATAAATGGTGTCACACTGAAATGGATCAAGTCCTTTCTAACTGGTCACCAGCAAATGGTCAAAATTCCTAATCTAACTACAAATGTCAGACATAATGTATTCTCTAAGCCCCTCCCTATAACTTCTGGAGTTCCCCAAGGATCTATTTTAGGACCTCTTTTATTTATCAATGATCTACCAAATGCCCTATGCAATACCAATGTTATTCTCAATGCTGATGATACTTCCACTGTTAACTGCTCCAAAATATCAATGATCTATATCTTAATGCTAGCCATTCAATAGATGAAATGGCTAAATGGTGCTATGACAATAACCTTCAAATGATAAAAAAACTATGTTCATACAATTTCATACTAAAATTTCTCCACCTACTACCACCCCTCTTCTAAAAATTAACAACCGTAAAATTTTCAGTTCTGACTCCGTTAAACTCCTCGGTGTACATATATCTGATAATCTTGACTGGTCTATCCATGTTAATCAGCTCATTAAGAAGCTTTCCTCCAATATTTTTCTCATTCAAAAATTAGTTTACATAGTGTCTCGCAAATCAGTCATTGCCGTTTACCATGCTATTATTTTTTCCCACTTGACTTATGGAATCATCCTCTGGGGCAACTAATAAAGCCTTCTCAGCTCAGAAAAGGGCCATTAAAGCACTCCTGAATCTTTCCAGCAGAACACCTGGACACCCACTTTTTCAATCTTTAAAACTTTTAACCCTTCCCTGTCTTTACATTCTATCTTGCCTCATGTTTGCAAGAATTAATCTCAATCTTTTCCCTTTCAACTCCAGCATACACAGCCACTATACATGCCAAAATAGTAATATCCACTTACATGACCACTCACTCACACTTTCTCTCAAAGCCCCTCAACACTCCATTTCACAAATTTATAATAAACTTCCTATAAATATAAAAAACTGCTTCTAATAGGTCTTTTAAATCGCAGGTCTTAGACTTACCTACTCATAAGGCCTACTACAATGTTCATGAATATTTAAATGATGTTTTGTAATCTTTTCTGCCTAATCATAAAATCTTGATGTTTTTGTTACTGTGCTTTAATCTAATTTGTTTTTTTTTAATGCCTTAATGTAATTTTATATGTAACTATTGACAATCCCTGTATCTCTATATGTAGTCTTGGGTGTAATAAATTTGAATTTGAACTCTTATGAGTATACACACTTCTGAGAAACCTTAACCCCCTGATTAATGCAGTATCTTGCAATCTGCATTATAGAAAGAAGGCATAACTACAAAGTTTACAAGATCAAAAAAAGAAACTCTATTGTGCTAAATCCGAAAGGATTTATGGAAGCGAAAAACTGTAATGTGTGGACGAACTTAGCCTTGGAGATTACAAAGATAATTAACTGTAATAATTATTAATCTGTTATTACTATTACTCTGAGAGGTAATTCGATGGTGAAAGATGTTAAGCAAATGGAATGCATATCCCCGTCTTCTCAGACCTTTTTCATATCCTACTGTAGTCAGGGTAACTTTTTAATTTCGCCCCAGTGCCATAGAACTTACTGTAAAATAGATAAATTATAATATAAATATTTCTTGAAAAATGTTTATACTGTGATAGTTACATTTCAATATGACATACTATGTATTTAGGTAGGTTTCATTTCAGCATATCATTTTGCTCAGAGTACTGCGTAACTAATTTAAATTCGGGAAGGGATAGAGACAAGGAAATATTAAAAAACGAGAATATTGTGCTAGAAACATAATTGCTTTAATTTTACCTACCCGTCATAGTGATCAGTAATCACTATGGTATGCGTGGACCTGAGAAATATGAGTTATTGAAGGGTATAACAACCATAAAAACGCATTCATTTGCACTGACGTATGAAGCACTTCAAATGATATAATATCAATAGCCTTAAAATGCTATGTTGTGACACAAATTCTGAATACTTCAGAATTATCTCCCTTAAATAGATATCTCAATTGAGTAGATGAAGGTTAATGAATTGATAATAGAGAATGATTATATCACACACTGCGTAGTATTTATTTTGAATCATTAAATAAAGTTAACTCTTCGGATAAATATCTCAAAAGTACTTTCAGCTATGATTATACACTGACTCATTCTCGACAACAACACTCCATCAGGTCAACATAGGTCAATAACAAAGATGCGTATGGAGATGCTAGCTTGTTATTCTCGCAAAGGCTCATGGAATGTCACGAGACAAGGCAGACGGGTACAGGGAAATTGAGAGTCTGCAGAAGTAAACTGCTGCTAATTTAAGATTTGATTGTCTTGTAGGAGTGTGATATCTCCATCGTACCTAAAGCCAAATTGAATAAAGAATTAAAATGGCTGGATCAATTAAAGAATTTTTGCCGGCCTTGCCCGAGGAAAAGATAGGTAAGTTTATGGTTGAAAGTAATTGTTAATTTGGAAGATGGATATCGTTCATTCTCCAAGAGAATTTCCTATTAATTTTAAAAGTCTTCCATTAAATATCAGAACATAATATTTAAGCTAAACCAATATTACCTTATAATATTTCATGAATTACTGGAGTAATTGTGAATGACCTAATTGTGCAAGGTAACGAAGAAAAGTAATTACTGCTTTTATTTGTATCAGACATGCTTGCAGCCACTAGTGTCTTGCAGCAAAAGGCATCTGAGATACGAGCTCAGCGGGTAAATTGGCAATCATATCTTCAGTAAGTGTTTCACAAAAATATTGTTGGTGTTGAAAGAATTTTGAATTCCATGTTTCAGAATGAGTCCAAGTCTTAAGTATTGGGCCTTTCATATAAAGGATACGGTGCGTGATAAAGCTATAATCATCTCGGTTATATTTTTTAATAATAAAGAAAATTTCTCCTAAAACCTCAATGATCAAATGTCATCGCATACCAATAAGAGATGCAGACTCTAATTATTTAGGTCACTTAGTGAATCTGGAGACTATTACTGCCTTGCTTAATCTTGAATAATTTCATTTGCATTTTTTCAAGAAAAGAAATACAGGTATAATATTAGTCACTCCAATAGTTTCATCTGTAACCCCCATCCTTACTTGATGAAGCCCCGCCCATGTCAATATTTTGAATCTTATGGAAGACATGACGTTGTCTGATCAAGGAAAATTGTACCTGCTAGTTCCATCCGCAAACTGTGGATTCTCTATATAATTTCTGCAATGCGCTTTTCTCTCCACCAATCATCTATCTATATAGTTTTCGAAGAAATCTCTTGCATATTAGTTTCAGCTCAGATTGGTTGTTGGTTTTGCTCTATTTTGCAATATATATCTTTTGAAGAATCAAAATCAGAACGACATCTTAAATATCCTTCGTCTAAGATCCTATTTTTGAAATGCTGAACGATAAATAAGCTTTTCTGTACTCGTCTTTCAGGTTTCAATTCTGTGTTGACCTCTTGCTTTTCTCAGGAACTATATCATGTCATATCAGCCCCAAAATTTGGTAACCCATATTTACAGTTTTTGTGCAAAACTCAAATCTGGTGTCTTAAATACCCCTTTCACTCCTCACAATGATTTATGTCGTCGAGGTATTTCCTCATCCCAGTAAGTTAGGGAAGGGAGAAAGTTAACTTGTCCATTGTTGGAATGTGATCATAAATAAATGTATTTTAATATCTTAATACTTGAAGTTTTATGATTTATCGAGTGGCATAATTTCTCAAAGAATACTTTCTTAATGATGTGTTTCTGTTTACAGGTCCCAAATGATTTCTCATGAGGATTATAATTTTGTGATTAAATTTGATGGAACCGATGCTGCAACAAGAGAGAGGGTTTTGAGAGAAGATAGGGCTCAATGTGCCCGCACATTCCTCAATCTCCTTGGTCATGTCTCAAAGGATCAGACAATTCAGTACATCTTAATTATGATTGATGATATGCTCCAGGTTTGTTTCTTGTTTTTTAGAAGGGTAGTCAAATTAAATGTTGATGGCTTTTAAGATCACTGCTAATGCATCTCTTCATTACATATTTGAGAAGAGTTAAAAGGGAATTAGCATTCTCTTTGTATTCATGGCTTATTGGAGATTATAAGGTCCAAATAAATGGTGGAGAAGTACTCTGGTTATAATTCTATTAACCTTTGAAATCTCCTTTTAAATTGTTTGCAGTGTTAATTTTATTGGTTTGGAAATAGATGCCAACTATTCTATTAATGAGATTATTTTAGAAATCTGTTATACCCTGTTTGCTCTGAAGTATCCAGAGAGCCATGAAAAGGTGTGATTATCATTGTAGGCAATCACTTTTCATCATGCCTTAAGTGTATGGAATGCAGATCTTAAAACTACAAATGAAAATGATGTTGATCATTGATTGGTGTTTTTTTTTTCTTTAAAGGAGGACAGCTCTAGAGTGGAAATATTCCGTGAGCATGCTGCAAGAAAGCATGAATCAGTGTGGGGTCCATTTCTCAACCTTTTGAATCGTCCTGATGGATTCATCACCAACATGACCTCTCGTATAATTGCTAAAATTGCCTGCTGGGGATCAGAGCCAATGGATCGTTCTGATCTTCACTTTTATTTGACCTGGCTTAAAGATCAACTGAAGCAGAATGTAAGTTTCATGTTTTCATTTTCTCTTGCTCTCTTAAAGGTACTGGTTCTCATCACTGTTTTTCGTTATATCTCTTTATTGAATTGAGTGGGGATTAATTTATTAAAGTGTGTTTATATTAGATATGTTTATCAGAAAAAGATTTCTGTGTGAGCAAAGGTCAGTTAGTCGTTAACTTACAATCACGTTTGGTTGGGAAAGCCTTATTCCAAATCTATTTGGAAAGAAGTCAGTCACTCTTGATTTTGTACTGTGTGGAACTATTTATCCTGTTATCTCTTTTGCAGAAGATCTTTAAATCAGAATCTAAGAATGAATATGGATTGAAAATTTTACATTTTTTGTAGTTTTGTCATACACATTGTTGATCTTAGTCACAAAAGAAGGCTTCAAATTGGACCTTCATTTCACTCTGCATTTTGTTTTTTTGTTCCATACTGAGAATTAGTATTATTAGTTAATCATTTCTCAATGAATACAAACTGTCTCTCGACACTTCTCCAAACTGTAAACACAGAGATTTAATGTTTGTCTCTAGAAAATGATTATCTACAGATAGAAATATTTCGATTGTTATTAATATGCCAGTTTGGGGTGACTTTAATTCCGGAAAACTTCTTATCCAGCAGTCCTCTGTTTGCATGGCAACAAATAGTTCCACAGTGTAGTTAGTTTAAAAGGAAGATAGAACACATTGCATAAGGATTCTTGATAATGTAATGATTAATTTGCATTTCTATGTACATTATCACGGAATTTAATTCAGGAACTTTCTTCAACAAAGTTATTAAATTATCTAGTATGACTTGGCAACTTTATATAGTTCTCAAATCATTTTTAATCATGAAATTGAAATAAACAAGGTCTTACCATTTACACTTCTTCCTGCAAATTGGTTTTAAAGTTTTGTGCCAAGTTGATTGTAAGTTGATAACTGACTGCATAGCTTCAGATAGAATTTTGCATTTATGAAATGCCTTATTACTGGTTGCTATCTAATGCTTTCTTTGTGTTAATAACATTGTGAACAATTCTTCTTAAACATACTTTATAAGATTCAAGAATCGTACTACATCTTTTAGTTCTTCTTCTTTGCTTACAAATCCATTTAGATATTTTAGATTCATGTATGTATAGCTTATAACTTGAGATTTTGGTGATTTATGTGTGTGGGTCAAAATATTCAGATAATATTCTTTTATAAGTGTGCACAGTTTACTTTTACATTGCTAGCTAACTTATGTGCAGTGTGCACAAACTATAAAATTCACTCCTTTCAAAAGAGGAGTTAATGAAATGATCTCTGTGGGACTCTGTGATAATATTGTCTATGTCAACCAATCCACTCATGAATTCAATCTTTCTTAAAATCTCCTGGTATACCTCTTTAATCTATTAACTCTGTATGAAACATTTCTTTGATGGATTCATTTTATGAAAATAAAATCAACTTTTACTTGCAACTGAACTAAACTAGAATTCAGTTATCTTTAAGTTAGGTTACATCAGGTGTTATGAATACTGAATAGTTTAAAGCCTGGATTAATTTGTTTACTTGAAGTATTTGAAAGTATATCTGTCTTTTTCTATGCTCAAACCAATACCAATTTCTTTGAACTTAATAAGCATGCATGCAACAAATTGCATAATTTAAGGGATAAATAAAAGGTATCTATATTGAATATAAAACTTAAATGCAATCATCGAAATATGTCAATATGCTTTAATTATTTTGGTTGCCAATGTTAACTTTGTTATTGTAGAAATTTTATTCATGGTACCATCTCTTAGTGAATCTCTCATTTAATTCACTTTAGATTTCTGTTTTCAAGAAAGTCATTGGTTTTGGAAGGAAAGAGTAAATTAGCTTAGATGTAATTTCAGAGGTTTGAAATGGAATCACCCCTCTGAACAGAATTAACTGTCCTCACTTTAAGATGCTTAAGATCTTTTTAAATCTTGAAACTATGCTTAATTCATTGATTTCTGAGTATAAATTTATATTAATCTAAGAACTGCTTTTAGGAATGAATTATTCTTCTGAATAAGGTTTACATTTATGAGAGACTGGATTATTTCAAGGGTGCCACAAATCGAGCTTATATTGAAGTGTTTCATGAGAGAGGTATAACTGTAAAGGGGAAAGGTAGAAATATGTTGTGATAGAATTTACAAAAGGGTGCTGACCAAAGAGAATGATTCTTCATTTCTCTTTTACCCCTTTATGTCATATGTACATTTTTTTCTCAATTTATGCAATTATTCCAGTTAATGGTTCTGTGAATAAAATTTGGCTTTTAAATTTTTACAAAGGTCATAAATTTTAAAGCATGTCACTGTTTTTTCCTCTCCTAAGGAGGCATGCTATAGCTTAGAAATGTATATAAACATAAAACTACTAAAGTGATTTTATATTGAAAATCATAATAAGCTTTTATCATAAATATTATATGGTCAAAACAAATGGCATTGATTGGTATCAATCTTTGTCATTTGTAGAAAAATGATAAGAAATATTAGCAAGGTGGTGTTAATGAAATCATGAAATTGATTAACTATTTATGTCTTGAAATACAATTGATAGGACTGTCATGATAAGATATGCTTGCCATTCACCCAAAGCATTGTGTTCATGATGCAATATTTAGTTATTATATGTGCTTAAGGGCAAATAAAAATTGTTTATTTGAAGTCTATCTTTTATTACATTTTGTGGGCATTAGAGGCAGTCATTCTCTTTTGTGGCTAATAGGTTGAAGAATTTAATCACACATTTCTGAAATGTTAATGTACTGAAATGTATATGATTATATTTATGTGATACTTTAACAATTTTGTACTTAAGATGTTTAGACTATGTCCAAGCTAACGTGGGTGAATACTGAAAGCTTTATTTTAAAACTAAACTTTCAAGGTTTTTAAGTGTCTCCAGTAATGAAATTTGTTTTTTTGTATATTATTTACTTAACATACTCAATTGGTAAATCCATGCATATCTAATCCTTATCTCTCTACATTCTGTTATGTAATAATGGATCTGTATTTTTGTGGAAATATTATTGTATCTCTATATCATGTAACCAGGCTATTTTGTGTTTTTTGCTAAGATTAGGAGCATTTGTCTTTGGAAAAAGACAAGATCTTATGTGTTAACAACATACTGCTTGGAGAATTATGGATTAAAGGATGATTTTCATGTATTGTCACATCAAATTCATTTTGACTTTTTAACTATTAACGATGTTTAAATGTTATATTGTTGGGTTAAATATTTGAAAGTGAAAAAATATTACTTGGATGGGTTGTCTGTAAAATATGCATTATTTCATGAATTGTATGTGTGTTAGGATCTAGAATATTAACACTTTAGATGCTTTAGCTTCTAGAGGCTTAAATTTTAATATCACCATGTAATTATTGAATTTTTCTGCTTACTTTTTAGACTGTCAATGTTGCATTCATCCCTTAATTTTTATAGATTTTAAGGAATACTATTTAACCTTTTTTGAGGAGGCTTAAAAATGTTTGATTTACAAGCAGAGCCTTTATTATTATTACTAATATTTTTCATCTGAAATTTTTCTATACTAAGAATAGGGATATGATTGTGTAACCCCCAGGCTTGGTCAGCTCAGGACTTGAAGGGGATCCTTAGTTTTAGTTCAGCATGGTTGTTGTCCTATTTTATCAAATTTTCCATAGCATCTGATTAGAAAATCATGGGAGACCTATACATGAAATCAAGTCATAGATGAGAAAATTGGGAAATCACAGTAGATAAACAAAAGTGAAAAAATACTGACATGACTGGGACTTAAAACCTATCTCCCATAATATGGGCATGTATTCTGATCTCCTAACTATCATTCCTATGCAACATTAAGTGGTTTATGGTATACTTAAATAAACTAATGGCCTAATTTTTATTTAAATATTTCAACTGATCAGAATCGGAATGTATTATCTGCATAAAATTCAATTTCACAAACCTTGCCATATAATTATGTAATGTAAGGTCTATAAATTTATATTACAGCCAATTATCAATTGGTTAGAGAAGGGCTTGCTACAAGTTCATAGGGAAGAGATTCATTTTTGACCTTTGATATCTAGAAATACTTTTAATAAATGAAGGGACTTTTAATTCTCTGTAATTCCACTCCACCTTCCTGATGATTTCTATATTTTTGGAGAGAAAATAGATTTTTACAAAAAGATTATTAATGAAAAATTTCTTCAAGTAATCAGTATTAAATAAAATATTATTGTAGACATATTAATCATATCCTTGGCCTCTTCATAGCTAAGCTTACACAAGGCAATACTATGATTATTTTTCTGTAACTTAAGATGATGTTTTTTCTCAAGGTGGAAGAAGCATTGAAATCTTAAAGAGCTTTGAAAATTTCCCTAAATATTGGGTTTGTCAGAATTGGAAGTTAATTCTCCTTTCAGACACTTTGCAACTCATCTGGAATAAGGGAATCAAAGGAGTCTATTTGTGAATTTTATTCCCAATCATATTAACAATATTATGAGTTTTTCTGAGGAATTCAACATGATTTGGTGTGTTACTGTGACTGCTTTTCAAACATGTTTGAAAGTAGCTTGTAGAAACGAGTAGGCCATCTGTTGTTGGTTTTGTGTTTTTTCTTTCATTCTTTTATACCTTTGCTTTTTATGTAACAGGGTGCACTATTAAATATTTATA
This sequence comes from Pachydiplax longipennis, assembly GCA_036926295.1. Classification (NCBI taxonomy): domain Eukaryota; kingdom Metazoa; phylum Arthropoda; class Insecta; order Odonata; family Libellulidae; genus Pachydiplax; species Pachydiplax longipennis. The sequence continues at coordinate 34,327,020 of JAVFKF010000009.1, read as the reverse complement.
AGATACTATTTGACCTGGGTGATGAAGTATAGAGATTGTATTTTCATCTTTTTGGGAAAATTGGGATTTTTACTAAATTTTTGTTTACAGATATTATTTGTTTTGCAATTTGAATATTAGCAATTGTAAAATATAGCCTAAGAAGATGGAACAGAATGTGCATTAATTATTGTTCAAAGGAAGAACTTAACCACTTAAATATAAATTTTGATGAAAGAAAGAAAAAGGAACTCTGTGTTCAATGAACAAAGAGACAGAGGTTCTCCAAGCGCTGACAGCGGCAACCGTCCGTTTTTCCTAGGAATTGCCCTTGACGGTTGCTGCTGTCGGCGCTTGGAGAACCTTTGTCTCTTAATAAATTTGGATGCTTTTCCATCCCAAAAGCAGATTTCCCTCCCCCCTTGTTTTTTCCTGATTCCCTTTCTAACCATCAAGTCTTTTTTCATTCTTTTCCCCTGCTATCCCTTCCTTTCTTCTCTACAGATCCTCCTTTCTTTGATATTTATCTCTTCTCTGTGAACCCTAATAATTATTAACTTTTTTCCTGAATTCTTTGTGGAAAGAGAGAATATAAAGGATATATGAATAATATAAAGGATATATGAATAATATAAAGGATATAGGAAAGTTCTATATCTCATATTTCCTTTATTCTCCTCTTCAGTCTGCTTTGATTATGTTGATCTACATAAATTTTGCTTTTGCTTTAAGTAAATGTAGAATGATTAGTTGTTAACATCTTTAATCATTCTCTTCATGTGTTCACAGAAATAAATTTCTTTCATCCTTGTAGTGGCTGTTGTTCTCCCTATTCTCTTGTTAATTTTGTTGTTGCATTATTGAGTTTATTAATAAATGTTTAATTGTAACCTGTACAGTTGCCTTATTTCCTGGCCAATTAGATGCACCATCATGTAAGATGTTCTAATTCATTATTGTTAAATATTTTAGGAAAAATGGTTATGAATATATTTTGATTTTTGTAAGTTATAGAGAGAGGAAAGGACTATTTCACATGAAAATCAAGAATATCAATTAATTATCATTAAAACCTGTAATTAAATTTTCCGATTTGTTTTCACTTGGAGCATCACTTTCTTTAAATGAAGTTTCACTTCCATCTATGTCCTGCTTGGCATTAAAATTAACAATTTTTTGTAATTTAATATCATTTTAAACTACTTCAAGGTGCTTTGTCTGCAGCCTTCAAAGTTCTTAGATTAGATTGCCTGTTTGGGATGAAAGCTGAGCCTAATGTAAGGCATTTTTTGAAGATTTGAATGTAGTCAACCTTTTAAATTGCTCTTAGGAATTTGTCATCAACTCACAAGTAGTGGAAAACAAATCTGATTGCATAAAGTTGGAATGCAATAATACTTAATATCTTTTTTCTTATCCTATACAGAGTGAATCTTGTAAATCAAATGCTACTCTTGAATATTGTTTTTATTCTTTATCTGTAAGATTCAGGTTGATTTAAGGCTACATTTTACTGAAAAAGTGCGACTTATGGGCTGGGAAATGTTTCTCTCCTTTGAAATTTTTGTGGCCTCATCTTTTGTTCTTGAGTTAAATATTCTTATGTCACTGTTGTGAAAATGAATAATGACAATGTTCCATATTCAAATGTGGTGTCCACTACAACTTGCATCAGTGCGAGCACATCAAGAACAACATTCTGCTCCAAGTTCATGTCTCAAGACCAAGCTCTCCAATGCCCAATGCCAGCGCTGACAATACTGCAGACAACAACGATGACAATCCGGTACTGTTTCATCACTGGACACATCCTTCGTGGGTCTACTGCCAATCTTTCAATTTGACTATTCAGAAGCATTCTTTAATTTATCTTTATTGAACTTCCTATGTTAAAGAGTGGTATTAATTTTCAGGAATAAACTATCTCAAGGGTGATATTACAATATTCTAGTGACACTGAATTACTATCATGTTATTTTTACATTTTTCTTATTAGGCATTGATTTATTTATACGTGGATGTTGTTAAAATTGGTGACAGAATTAAGCAAAATGGAAGATTTATGAGAATGTATGTCTGGGCCATTTCATGAAAATTCATAAAATGCATGGTTGCATTCAAATAGTATTACCTATAATATGTAGTTAATAGTTAATATTTACTTTTACTGGGTATTTTTTTCTTGCATCTTTAAGCTTTTTGATTTTGGTGGTTAAATTCCAAAAGGATTTTCTATTTGATATTTGTTTGTCTATTAGTGATGTAGGTTTTCTCTTTCTTGAGGTATCCTTACTCTATATGGTAATAATATTTCATTTTTTCAAGAATCATTTATGATGATATAAGGTAAGTAAAGTATAAGTTCTCGTTCCTTCCTAGGTATAGGGAACTAATATACTCTATGGAATATAAATTTGAATCTATTATGGGGCTGTACTCTATGATCATAAAGCCTACCTATCAGGTATTCTTGTTTTGAGTATGCAAAACAAAATTTATTTATCCAAAAACAAAATATATGCAAAGGAGTCATAAAATTCATAAAAAAATAAGTACACAATAAAAATCCGTACATTATTCATTTAAATAATCCAATACAGAGAAAAAACATTTATCCAGAAGGAAATCATAAATATCTTTTTAAATTTATTTAAATTGGTTATTTCTTTGATTATTTGTGGCAAATTATTGTAAATGATTATAGGCATTATTTTTTACCCTTGGCATGGAATGTAATGAGAGATCTCTCAAGTGTAGATCTCTCTTTCATCTGGTTGTATGCTGATGAAAGGAGTCGTTTAATCAAAATTCACCTATGTTACTTTTAACAAATATTAATACATAGAGTAATTATACTCATGGTAATGGAGTGATCTTGAATTTCTTGGAAAGTGGTTTGTAAGTTTGCCTAAAGGAGACATTACCGACAATCCTCACAATCTTTTTTTACTTATAAACAATTCAGTCAGTCTGGAAGAGGAGCCCCACAAAATGATTATGATATGAGACCCTTGAATAAAAGGAACATGATTATATGGAAAGCAAAACACCAGGGCTTACAGAAAATTTTAAACCCAAGAAAAGATGACCTGAGTTAAGCTTTCTACATAAATGATCAATGTGATTCACCCTAATAACACTTTATGGAGCCTTATTTTCCAAAAAAGGTGTTCTTTCATTTTCTCTAGCTTATGTTTAGGTTTTATTTAAAAGGGATTGCTTGAAGGTGATTGAAACACTTTTAAATATGGTGAAAGCTTGGTTGATGAAATTTTACAATTCTGCCAAGTTTTACAAGATCTGAGAAAGAAAAATTCACTTATTTCTCTGGTTAGAAGTAGAATACAAAATATGAGAAATGAGAGCTACTGCAACTTGAAAAAAATTCCAGGTTTTCCATGTATATTTAAATTTATCCTCTATTTGATTCATCTAATTTTCACTTACTGATTTAGGGACTCCTTTTCATCAGAGAAATTGTCACATTCTTTTATGAAAAGCATTTACCAGCATGTTTTGAGGTTGTGCAACAGTTGACTTAGAATTTTAAAATATTGGTTGAAATGTGGAAGAATGAATTTTTCTAAAGCTGGAATAGTATGCTTTGTAATCATGAAAGATAATCAATATTATTTCAATTTTTCTCTTTCTGTCATAGGCCAATGAGTATATGCAATCCATTGCACGGTGCCTTCAGATGATGCTTCGAGTTGATGAGTATCGATTTGCTTTTGTTTCTGTAGATGGAATTTCCACTCTGCTCCAGGTAAAAGAAAAGTTTAAATCTATATAACATTAATGGATGTAGTTGTATGCAATGTGCAAGCATTTGGTATAAATGCTGGAATCGATAAAATTTCACTTTGTCAAATAAATGATGTTTCAATTCATGTCCTTAAAAGTATTCCACTAAGTTCTTAATATTCTATATTTACATCCTTTAAACTTACCTCATATCAACACATTTTATTTTCTATCACTCTCTGCTTTGTTATAATGTATCTATAGAAAACTGTGGCTGCTAGATTTTTTTAACATTAAATTGCCATCAACCCTTGTACATACATTATATAGCAGCTTAGAGGTATCAGACTAGCTGTATTCTGAGTATCTACGCATATCTCAATTGTTACACTTTTGTACATCTATACTTGTCAGTTGGTTTGGTAAAATGTTAGATGTGTTTACCTATGATTTTTATCTCTCCCAATCCCTCTTGATTTTCCTACCTTCAAAGTTATGTACTCATGTTTGGTCAATCAAGCCAAAAGCAGTCTAGATAAAATAATTAACAATAAGTAAAATAAAAGTTGGTTTTATGCTGTTATTTTACTGTGTCATGTATCAAGTATGACCAAATGATTTGATTTAATGGTTTAAAATTATATTAATCCTTGTGAAATAATTCAAAATTATTTTAATAAACCCAAGAAGATTTCTTTAAAGATTTATCATAAATTGATATTTTAAGTACTAATTCAGTGGTAATTCCACACATAAACTATGTTCCTTAAGAAAAAGTTTAGTTCCAGTTTCATATAGATAGAATTCGTTTCTTTCGAATGATGCATATATGTTCCATTTTAGAATCTCTAATGATTATGATTATCTTGATCAGGTGCTTTCAGGGAGAGTTAATTTCCAAGTCCAGTATCAGCTCACCTTCTGCCTTTGGGTCCTCACTTTTAATCCTGTATTAGCAGAAAAGATGAATAAGTAAGTTTGTTTTCATTTATCTTTAGTACCCTTCAACACACATGAGTTTTATCTTCAGTATTTTTCAATGTACCTGTATTGATTTGATATTGATTCCCTGGAACAATCTAAGTTGTCAGAAATTTGAGGTCTGACTCATTAAACTCTACATACTGAAGTAATTAATTTATTCTTGAAATTTAATTAGCTGAGTAATATCTTAGTGAGCGGAAGTTCTATTCTTAACGTTATATTAATGTTGGTGATGATAGTGAAGGATTAATTGCTGAATAATTAATTATATTTCAGGTTCAATGTAATTCCAATCTTGGCAGATATTTTGAGTGATTCTGTGAAAGAAAAGGTGACCCGCATAATTTTGGCTGTATTCAGAGTAAGTAATCAATATTTCTCTTTGTAAATTTGTGAGTTTCTCTTGTGATCTACGAATAAACAATATTACCCTTAATTTTCTAGAATTTAATCGAGAAAGTTGAAGATGGAGCAGTTGCCAAAGAGCATTGTATAGCAATGGTGCAATGTAAAGTGCTGAAACAGCTCTCAATATTGGAACAAAGGAAGTTTGATGATGAAGACATCTCATCTGACATTGAATACCTCAATGAGAAGCTCCAGACATCTGTGCAGGATTTGAGGTTTGCTTGTTAATTATTTATTTCTGATTTCTTTTCCAAAAGCTGAACTCCCACTCATGCATGTCATAGCTAGAGCTAAATTGAATTGTACTTTGTAATGCTTTAATATATAATATATATTCTATGATCATTCGTGATAATCAATCATTATAGAAGTTTAAACTAAAAAATAAATAGAATGCCTAAAAGATCGAATAAATCCAGATATCGTTGCTTATGCATTAAATATGGGGAAGGCAGAATATCTTGACAACAATAGCTAATCAGGATTCATAAAATGTTTGTTATTTTACATTTGCAGCAGTAAACTAGGTAAAGATTGAGGCTATCATATTCTTATTGTTAATTTTATATTGTCGTTATGAAATACCCATGTTTTGATAAAAAACTATAAAACTTATAAGCTAGGCATCATTCCTTGTTTAGTCAAGGGGTAGTTAAAATACCAATATTTTGTACTTTTTATCAAAATCTTTCCATTTTAAAAAGTAAAAAAAAAATCAGTAACCAATAATAATCTTTATTCAATTATCTGTCTTCTTTTACTTATCTCTGTTTCAATGGATTATTATTCATCATTAAGTTTAGTAAATTTTTGTTTTAATAATTTTTCCATTTGGTTTATGAGTATTTATTTTCATTGGAAGTTATCGAAACAATGATATTCAACAAGGTACTATCATTATTACTCTAATTACTATCAGTATTATGCAAAAATTTTTAACTCTGTTCTTATTTTCGTCTCTTCCTTATAACTTGTCAATACTTATGCTCTCACTGCTCACTAAGTTTTTGTCCTGGTATGGATCTTGAAAGATTTTAAAATTTAATTTAATCTTCTCTTCAGAAAAAGCTCCTTGTAATCAAAGTCTAGATTCCCATTTTGCATGAGTATAGTTTCAGTTACATATTGTTTGCCACTGGCAAATTGTAATGCAGATGATGAATTCTTATTGTTAACATTTCAGCTCATTTGATGAGTATGCGACAGAAGTGAAGTCTGGAAGGTTAGAATGGACTCCAGTGCACAAATCTGCAAAGTTTTGGCGTGAAAATGCCCCTCGCCTGGTGGAGCGTAACATGGAATTGCTGAAGATTCTGGTTCGTCTTTTGGAAACTAGCAATGACCCTCTGGTTCTCTCAGTGGCCTCATTTGATGTAGGAGAGTTCGTCAGACATTATCCTCGCGGAAAGAAGTGAGTATCTGCACACTGATTGCTGTTATTTAACCTTTAAGAGATGATACTAAGGTTAAAGGCACTAGAATGGTCTAAGAAAGCAATGGGGAACCAATACTGTTTCTTATTTTTGTAGGGCAATAGAGCAGCTTGGAGGCAAGCAGTTGGTGATGCAGTTACTGGGGCATAATGACCCCAATGTTCGCTATGAAGCACTTCTGGCTGTACAGAAGCTAATGGTTCACAACTGGTATGGAACTCTTTAACTGCTGTCTTACTGGTAAAAAATAATTAGTTATAATAATAAAACCACCTGTTAGAATAGAAGGTTAGTTAGTTATTCTGAGATATTGCTTCCAGTATAAGTAGCCCCCTCGATTTTATAATTTTATACTAGGTCTTTCAGAAAGAATGAGTCAATTTCATGAAACTATTTTAGTAACATTTAAAAAGCTGTATTTTAAACACTTAAAGTGTCTCAAAGCTAAATTTTATTAAGCTTAGGAATAGGTTCATTCTTTTTGAAATACCCTTTATATAGGACTAAACCAAATATTAGATGTAATGAACATCATAAAGCTTTCCTCATCCCTCAAGCCTCCTCTAGATCTCACTTTGCCCATCATCTCCTTGAAAACAATCACATTCAGACTTCACTCCTTTGATTTTCTATTCTTCCTCAGACTTTAAGTTAAACTATATATAAGTGTTCTACCTTTTGGTAGGTTCATGTGCCCCCACATTCCCTATTTAATTCCCTCTCCTTCAATTCCTGGTTCCACATTTCATTTCACATCCCACTCCTCAGTTCATCTAATAACTTTTGTCTTTGTCTTCCCCTCGGTCTTTTCCGTAGTATTTAAGTTAGACAGCATAGAGAATTTTCACATTTTTCACCACCTATATCATTTATATTTTCTATTTAACGGACATCTATTCATTTATTTCCCTCAAATCTTTTAACATGTCTCTTTCTTTTGTTACGTCCTCCTCTCAACTTCTCTGCCAGACCACATCCCTACTCTCTCTCTCATGGCCACTTCAGGTCTGCCTATTACACTTCCCCCACCCCCTTTTCCCCTATTTTTCTATGCATGTATGTGTTGCTTAGCTTTATATTCGTCCCAGGACTGAGTGTTAAATTAAAATATCACTTGGTAGCATTTCTTTCCATCACATGCTCAAGAAGTAAACATATAGAATAAACCAGAAAGGGAGTGCAAGGTTTTGTGGACTGTTGAGTATAGTCTTGCAGAGATCTCTCTGTGATGGTCTCTCACCACTGCTTTCAAGAAAATTGTTATTCTTCATTAATCTTTTATCCCCATCGTAAGAATTGCTTCATTGTAGAGTGAAAAATAACCAAAATTAATTAACTGAAGAAGCTCTCTTTTTGCAAAAAGCCAACCATTCTTGAAAAATATGACAAGGAGGCAACATTATACAACCTGGCATCCTATCCTACTTATTACATGGTTTTTGCTTGGCCTGGAAAGCCTCTTAACTGGGTTTTACTGTAATTTTATTTTGTTATTCAGGTTTTTGGTCAAAATATTTATTCTCAAACATTGGAATTCAGATTTAGAGTACTGTGTCTGTATCATATGTTAGCTCTTTGTATGACAGATTGATAACAATGATAATTGTGAAAAACCTGTTGGAGCAGTTTGACTCATGGGAGTATTTTTCAGGGAATACTTGGGTCGACAGTTGGAAAAAGAGCAAACTCTGCAGGGAGGAAAAACTGCACAGGGTGGATCTTCAACCTTAGCAGCTAAAGCGTAACTTAGTTTGGAAGCCATGTTTTTAAGGGGCTCAGTTACCTTGCATTGATTTAAAATTGGTGATTGCAAAACCACTAGGATTATAATTAAATATGTTTGTAGCCTAGAATTTTGTCATTCAAACATTCCATTATTTTTGTTTGAAACTGCATCAAATGCAGAAATAATTGAACTATCCCTGATTTAAGTATTCAGTGCAAAATTGGGAATGAAATATTTTTATCTCACTCAAAAGTTCCTGTTATTCATCGCTTTGTGTAAGTTGCCTAACTTTTTTGGGTCTAATCTTTCATCAATCATTTAACTAATTAATGCAAAGCAATTTCCAAGTATTATGTTTTCTTTTATGTTTTCTTTGCCTTGGTGTACAGAGTTTATCTTCCGTTGAAATTAAAAATTGATATTTATTGTCATCTTTTTGATTAAAGCTGGTGATTGTAAGTATGTACCGTTTTTGATGAATTTAAGCTTATTTTAAAACTGTGGATTTTTACTTCAAAACTTATTCTTTCATCAGAAACTGCTGTAAATTTTCTTCTGTCAAATTGTAAATTATGAAATATTTATAAACACTGTAAGTTCATTGTTTGTTAATAATACAATTTACTCTTTTTGTATGTGAAAGTGATGTGAAAACAGAATTGGGTAAAGTGAATGAAACTAGCAAAATAGAAAAATCGTATTTGATATATTGAATGGGATGCATTTTGAGCTTCCTGATGACTGTAGCCTTTGGTGGTTTAATTAGTGCGAATAATGTAAGTATTGTAAAATATTGGTGTTGTGGCACAATGTAAAGTTAATGGTTTATATGTAAATAAGATGGATAATTTTATTTCTGCAGAATTAAAACCATCTGTTGTGGTGTACATTAGAAGTGGTAGAAATAAAATCATTTGTTTGAATAAAATGTTTGTTGGCTTTTATTATCTTGCGTAGGATTATATTGTTATCTATTTTGGCATATTTTTTGCTATTGGTTATGATAAGGAATACATTATCCTTATTTCATTTCATATCTGTTCTCAGAGGTCTGAATCTAATAGGATTTCCTTCAAAATTCATTTGTAAAATTTTTAATTCATATTAAACTACTCTTCAAATTCATAAATCAATTACTATGAAGACTTCTATTTCTATCAGACCTTCCATTTTCTGACTGCTTCTTCTGCATATCATATTCTCAAATTATCTATCCCACTCCATATTGAAAATGAGGCTTACAAGACACTGGTTCTGAATTTGACTCCAAAAATTCTCGTGTGTAATTTTGGCTTAGGCCTTTAATCAACTAATAAGATAAGTATGAAATAGCAACATCTCGTCAGCTACAAGGTTGACACAATGGATTTAGTTGTCAGCATTAGAGTAAAATTCTTAAGTTAGCAAAATTTAATGATCGTTTGAAACTTTGAGATATTTATATGTATACTCATTGACAAGTGACATCTAGTGCCTACATTCTCAACCTAAATACATGCAATTTTTTCTCTATAAATACTACATTAGCTATCATATCACAGTAGAAATACTTGCTATTATCTGTCAGTCTTTTAGACAGTTTGAGCTCCTTCATATTCCAGGCAAATTGATCCTATTAACCCACCAACATAATATAGGGTACTGCTTGTTCCTCAATTTTGGGCACCAATGTTTAACATGTGAAGAAAATTATCCTTAGAATGCATGGTTTGGTTGTGTTTTCCTTAGTGTCATTTGTTTCTAGTTTCTCAAATCTCTATGATTTTGGCTCAGGGTAAACTTCAGAATAGTATGTTCTTCACAAATATAACTAGACTTTAATGGGAAGGAAGTTAATGTAAATTAATAGTCAGCCAGAGTATAATGGGACTAAATCAAAGACTTCTCCACAAAGAGTGGAGATCGTAGGCTAGATTTTCTGAAGGGAAAAGAAAAAGAATTTTGAAACACTATGATTATTTTCAATAAAGATTTAATGAATCTTAAAATTTTGAACTCAGATGAGTAGATGGTAAGAGCCATGGTAATTTCAATAGAACTAAAAGAACTGACTTCAGAAAACTGCATGTTGCTACATAGTGATTTAAATTCAGCATTTGGTTATTTGATAATTGAGGTTTTCAAGTAAGAAGATTTGAGTATAAATCACTTTCAAACTTCCCCTTGTTTAAAATGTGCTATAATGTTGATAGAAAACGAACTTTTGCTAAATTACCCAATTAATTCCATTACTCTTGTGAGTAGATGATCAAAATTCCTATAAAGAAATACTGGTGAATAACTTTTAAACAGGAGAGCTTCAAGAATATCCAAGTGGAGAATAATTTATTAAATTGATTAATACAATTATAATATTTATATTTTGATGCCTACAATGATATAAATACCAATAAAATTACTTTCAAAGTTTATTTTGTCTAGCTCCGATGCATTTTTCTTATCTCCCCTTGGGTCAATCATTATACAACGCTTTTGTTAATAAATTTCCATTTCTGAATATTATTGCATTAAATATAAATCAATCGATTTTAAAATTCGTATCAAATAGATAAAAATAACGACATTCTATTCTTAAGCAATGAAGAAATAATGAGTTAATAGTGCGGGTCACACAATTGCATATTTCAATTTTACAACTTTAACTGCAGAAGGCTCATCTACTGAAGAGAAAATGAAGATAAATACACAGTCAAATCTCTAGAATTTAATAAAAGTTTAATGCTATCACACAAACATCTCCAAGTATCTCTCACAGACCTTTGATCTATCCCTAATGTGTAGTAGTATTAATTCGTGCGATTCGCATTATTCGCGCCAATTACTCCGGTGTTCCTTGTTTTCGATTTAGGCTGGGAAGGTTGGCCCGGCTGGTCAAAGCACACCACACTGACGATCCTGAGGATTTTGTATATGTGATTGTAACCCGATATAAGAATTAGCAAAGCAGCTGTATGAGCATTTGTCACGCTTTACGGAGGATTACTTCTTTATGATGCGGAAGAAAAATATAAAATTGCGCGATGTATGTGTTCAAACCCTCCTGCATCATGTCGGTATACAGAACGGAAATTAAATTAGTGCTACATTGTCTTAACGTGGATAATGTTTTATGTTTTAGATAGACTACTTGCAAAATGAAAATGTTCGTATGAAAGATAGAGACAAAGTCGAAGAGTTGATAAATGTACTGGTTAATGGAGGCAAGGAGCGTCTACAGGTAAGGTAAACCGTGGAAAGACGTTTCATTCCTCATTATTTAATTTATTTCATTCATCATCATGATTCTAGGTGATATCCGACTTTGACATGACGCTGACCAAACAGCACGAGAATGGGAAAAGATGCATCACTAGCTTCGGTAAGTATTGGATTGTTAAGTTCCGCATAGGTAATCTCATTAGTTAATTCGACGCGACATACCAAGTATGTGTCTCACCAATAAGCGTTTATAGTTGATCCTTGGCTCTATTCTGAACAATGTTAATCAGTTATTTTGAAAAAATCTATGTTTCATAGAGTTCATTTTGTTGGCTTTATGGCTCAATATTCCAATGATCTCTTCGTGGAAGACACGGTGATTTTCAATTCCCATATCTTTCCTATCATAACCATAATCTACTTAAAATGTAACATCTATGTAGTATATATGTATATCTAAATCGCCACTTCTCAATTTCAAGTTATTCTCCTTTTTATGAACAAAATGAGTTATTTTGGAATTCTCTGTCTCTTCAGGTTGATGAAGCATTTTCTATTTGATCTTACTTGATGGAAAATTCTCCTTATCTTGGTGGTCTCCATGATGAATCAGTGATCATACTTTTAATTATTTTAATCACAAGATCCATACAAAATTCCACAAATGTAATAAAAGTAAAATGATATTTTCCAGTTTTGATGCATTATACCATCATCAGAACTGAAAGATTTTATAGTTCTGATGATTATATTTGCCAAAACTTGTATATAGTGTCAATTTTTCTGTTATTACATTTGTGGAAATTTTTAGAGTTAATTTTTTAACAGCAAGTCCTATCCAATCCTCAGTGAATAGAACATATGTTTCAGTAAAGGATATACCAAAGAGCATACATCTCTCTTTAACGTTTTATAGAGATATTAATGTGTGAACATATACATTTCTCATTTTCAGGTCAGCTCTTTCAGCTTTTAGCTGTCTATTGTAGTTTTTATGGACAACATGAATTTCATTTGAAGAAATATCAACCAATTTTTTCATAATCCTTGGTCTTTAACCAGGATATAAATCCCCAAAAATAAAGCCACTCAAGAAAGCTTCGGAACATTTATTGGCTGTATATTATTAGATTTTGCTGTATCTGATTCTTGTGTATTGGATGCTGATATGTGTAACTTATTTCAATGGTCATTTGCTGACTAAATTATCATTCCCCATTTATATATATCAGAGTTGATTTGCAAATTTTATCTTTCAGGAATATTTGAAGTTAGTCATCACTTGCCTCCCAATTACAGGGAAAAATCCACAGCATTGTTCAATAAGTACTATCCAATTGAGGTTTGCCATCGAATGAGTATCGAAGAAAAGATACCCCACATGATTGAGTGGTATAAAGAAGCAGAGAAGCTACTCCATGGTTGCCATTTGACCCCAGAAGATATTATTGAGGCAGTCAATGAAACTCATACTATTTTGAGGTAGATAATCATCTTTCATATTTTGGATTTTATGATTAACCCCTTCCACTAGAATTTATTTTTGGAATGCCCTGCCCCAATTCAATGTTTACTTTCTTTGTGGTTTGTTTCAAATTAAATTGTTAGTGTGAAATTATATTCTTTAGCATGTAATTAAAGTAGGCAAAAAAGTGTTTATTAGTACTTATGCTTGTAGCTAGTCTATGAAAACAATTTTGATGAAAACATGGCTAAAAATGATGAATAGATACAACCTTAAAAAATTGCTACTAATATCTCACAGAAAAATCTACACTTATGTTAAAATATAGGGAAATTGTAGTTTTCAAACTAACTTTGTATTATGATGTAGTAGATTTGGATACATTGGTAAGCTGAAAGTGCATGATACTTCTTAAAACATTCACAAATGTAAGTTTGTCTTTCCATTGCTTACATAGCCAGACTGTCTCACCTCTGAAATGTACCTAAAGCATGTGGCAGCTTTTGGTTTGAGTTTTTTTTGTAGTTGCAAATTTAGATGTGTTCTGGAAAATGTCCCAATTTTCTGCCTGCAATTAGACTGGTGTGTAACCATGTGAAGTTTGTCTACATATATTGTCATTTGCCCAGTTGACTTTTGCTTATAACTCTTTCCCAGTATTCAAGTGTAAAATTGTTTATGCTCTTATTCTTTTCATTTCTCACCTTGGAATATAAAGTGTAATGTTTAAACTGAGTGTTGTCTAACTAACAAAAAAGTATTTTTCAATAATCCTTTATAAATTTCTTCATCATGAGGAAGTATACCAGCCTCCAATCTTGTTTATTCATGCCACATATTTCTTGATTATTCTTAGTCATAAAAGCTGGCTTCACACTGGCTATGAGAAATAATATTTTTTCCTGTATCTGTATTTTATCACTTAAATGGTTTTGTTGAGCATGTGAACATCTTCTTTATTGTGCCATCTCAAACTACAACTGGAAAGGATATCAACTTTACCTTTTCTCAACATCATCAAGGCAAGATTCTTTAGCATATTATTCGGACTTCTTTTCCTGACTGATCCTGTGACATTTTTGTCATTTATCTTTAAGTGAAAGTATAATTTTGTGGATAAGACATATTGTTGATGTATGAAGTGAAACCCTTTTCTTCACATAACCAGTGTTTTGGTGTGGGTACATAATCCTCTGAGGGATTTTTCTTACCCATATAATTTGTAAAGTGGACGCTGTGACCCAAAGAGGACTCGTGTATTTCATTGAGATTTATTCCAAATGGTACCCTCTTGGATGCTATGAAAGATAACAGACATGAATTTCCTTCATGATTTGGAATCTTTATTTGAAAGTTTCAAATAGATGAAATAAATAACGAATAGTCATTATTTCCATTTAAGAATTACAAAAGAGATATCACAATGTAACTCCATTACATGCATTGAGTTCTTTGTAAAATTATATCACTCAGTGAACTCTAATTTTGCAAATTGGAAATAATAAGTATCAAGTTTGTGAGGAAAAGGTTGGAGTAATTTAATCCAGAAAACTATGTATGCTCCTTACATTTGACAGTGAGTATGTTCAGATGTTCAGTAAATGGAAGACATCTATTTACTTGATGTAAAATATTTTAAATTAATAAATTTAAATTAAATAATAATTTAAAATATAATAACTTTTACTTAATGCATTAAAATATTTTGGGTTTCATCCTGCTTTTTCCCTCCTCTGGTCTTTCAATCCTCATGTTAATGAAAATAATTGCAAATGATGAATTTTGCTTTTGAAATTGATGATCAAGATACAAAAATATTTATTATTTAAAATTTCAAATATTATAAGATATATCTGCCAAATCAAGCTTCCATTGTAATAAAATTCCAAAAAAATATTAAGTTAGCAGATCATAGGAGACATCAAATAAAGAATAAAAGCAGGAATATTTCATAGTGAGTATTTGCTATTTTCTTACTTTCGTTGTCCTATTACATTCAATATGGCTGAATATATTTATTCAAAAGGAAAACAATGAATTTAAAAATATTTAGGAGTCCAGCAAAATTATCAGTAACAACATTTAGCCTTCAGTGCCAACTTTTCTACAAAAAGAAATCTGAATTGACAACACAAGTCTTTCACCTAGCATTTTTCTTTCCTTTCTTAGATGAAATTCTTGCAGAGTGCCTCCAAGTATGTGACCTGCAATGCTTGTCTAGCTTAGGCAAGTATTTTAATGCTCCATCTGACTTAATGCATCTGGTCACCCTACACATTCATAATTCTTGCACTAATCATGTTACCATTTATTGCTGGGAATTATAGTTTTACCTGCAAATCAGAATAAAGTGATTATCGGTTTTATCTGCGAATAATTTTCTTTTACCTCATTGTTTCCAAACAGGTCCTCATGAACCCCCTTTTCCCTATCCATTATCTCTCGGAATTATTTTGTACTTTTGATTGTTGCTGAAGTTAGAAACTCAACAAGTGAGTGACTACATACATTTGAATGTTAATATTTCTCTTTGGCCTGTTTTATATTGAATATCGGTACAAATTATTCTTTTTTCTTTGGCTAGGGATGGCACCGAAAAGATGTTAGGGACTTTAGAAGCTGCAGGAATACCTGTTTTGGTTCTCTCTGCTGGTGTAGGAGATGTCGTTGCAGCCGTTTTAAGGAAACATTCAGTTTATCAGCCAAATCTTACCATAGTCTCCAACTTTCTTGAGTTCTCACAGAAGGACAAAGTGACAACTTTGGAAGGTTTCAAAGGAGAATTCATACATGTGTTCAACAAGCATACTGCAGGCAGTGGACCCAACAGCCATGGAGAGTGAGTAAATTCGATGTGTGAAGGCGTTACTTCGTGGAGGGCCATTATAAATGAATAAAAACACTGGTACACTTCTGTGGAAGTGTACCAGTGTTTTTAATCATTTATGAGAGTGAGTAACCTTAATAAAATCAGCATGTTAAGGCATGACTTCATGAAAAGTGGGGTAAGAGAATACACAACTTTGTATTTCCTCAGTTTTATTACAAATGAAAGACATTCTACAGAATTATTACACATATCAAAGGTTTATCATTTATTATAAACCCTGGGTAATCTACAGAGTTATGCACTCGTCTCCTTAGTAAATCATGTTTTTTTAATGTTTAGGATTCTTTTTTGTAGCAGTGCTGTTATATTCAATTTTTTTTATTTCATTTTAATGAAGTAAGTAGTTCATCATTGATGGACAAAAGATTTTTTTGGTACTTTTTCTGGTATCTTCATATGCAGACCTCAAATATGTTGTGATTTTTGCAATAGGATAATAGTTGAGGAGACTTCTTTTCTTAAATCATGACTGTGTATATTGTAAATAATTGCCCACTGACTTAGCATCTTATTCTTATTGTAGATCTCGATATAATGTGATATTGCTTGGAGACAACATTGGTGATGCAGGAATGGCAGAAGTCATCCAGCCCAGTCCTGAAGTTGTTTTGAAGATAGGATTTCTTTATGAGAAGGTTTGGAATCAGTTTTTGTACAGGTTTTTAAAACTGTTTCCTGATATAATGTATTCATTTTTTTAAAAAGCACTGTGTACCCCAAAGTTAAATCTTTGAAACATTCTTGAGCAGCTATCAAAATAGCTTTGCCAGTATACTGGGCCATAAATCTCGGGCAAATCAATCAATGTTCTCTAATATTGTAAAGTAATATCCTTCACTTATTTTTGTGCCTCTAAGTTATTATATAACATAATATAGTTATACTAACAAAAGTGACTCTAAGAAGAGTCACTTTTGTTACTATATTTTCAGGCTACAGTGGAAAAAAGAAGGAAATAACATTTAAATTGATTAGACTCCTGTGATTGTAATTCACTTTCTTTATGAATGTTCATATTCAAGCAAGTCAAGCCAATGCATAGATCAGATCCTTAAAATTTCAATTTTTAAAGTAGTGTTTTTGTGTATTCACTGGAAGAATATAAAGAGGATCCTTGATTCCTTTGGTCTCTGAGGATTTAAAAACAGTATTACATGAATATATTTTATCTACTCCTGTGGTAAAGGAATATTTATTCACTCTCATTTTATCTTTTGTATGCCAATTTGATTTGAGAGAAATATTTTCAGGTTTTGAAAGAAACAGCTTGGTTTCAACAGTTTACGTGCTTTATGTTGAGATGAAATTTTTTTCAGATCGAAGAAAGGCTTGCAAGTTTCCTAGATCACTTTGACATAGTGCTAATAGATGACCAGACGATGGATCTCATGAACTACCTCTTGACGTTAATCTTGGAGAGTGAGTAGCAGCTTTGTATTACACCATTCTTTGTGAATCTGTAATGGACCATGTGAATATTTCTTGAAATTTGTTGTAATCAATTCTGCTCAGTTTATTACTATCACACCATATATTTTCATATGAAGAGGAATGTTTCATTCAATACTGACTGGTTGTTAAACTATGAATTGTAGCTGTTTTGTAATGACTATTTGCATTTAGTAGGATATTATAAATCAGGACAATTTGGTATTTCATTCTTCATTTCATATCCTCAAACCCTTTAAAATAATGTCAAATGAAGACAGTCTTGGGCTGATTATGCTGATGAAAATTCAAAAGGATAAAAGTAATGAAAAGAAAATGAGAATTAATGAAAATGTAAAAGAAATGAGGTGATAATGGAATGTGGAGAATGGAAGTGATAAAGTATAAAAGTATACATAAGAAAAGATAATCAATAGAAAGTGAGAATTAAAAGGAATTAAGAAAAAACAAAAAGAAATTGAGAAGGGATTGGGAATGGAAAACAAGCCAATGAAGAAAAATGAAAACAAAAATAAATTAATGAAAGGGCCTCAGAAAATGAGATCCAAAATTGATAGAAAAGGAAAGGGAATGAGAAAGGTTATGAATTTAAATAAAGATGAAAATCATAAGTAAATGAATATGATATCCAATTTTTAAAATGAACAAGGAGTTAAATATTAAACTGATTGAGTGAGATGGAAAAATATACAAAATTGAACAATGATGAAAATGAGATAAAAATAACTATTATATGAAACTGGAAAGATAATAGAAGGAAATGGATGGAATATGATAAAAGGTTTTGAAAACGAGTTCAGATCGTAGATGAAAAAATAAATAACAATGAATGTAAAATGAAAATGATGCCAAAGGAAAGTGAGACAAATATTAATGGTAAGAAATTATAAACAAAAATAAATGGAAATGACGAAGTATTGTAAAATTAAAAGAAGCATAAATTGAAATTAAAGAGGAAAGGAAACTGGGAGATAATGGAAATGAAATAATAAATTTGGTATAAGATATAATGGGTATGAATGTCATGTAGACATCAATACTTGATAATAATTTGAGCTTCGTTTATTTAAGCACTTTAGTGCGCACTTTTTTGGAGAAACTCCAATAGTTCGTCCTTTTAAATCTACATTTGGACATATTTTAATATGATTCTAGCTAACCTGGGATTGAAAATTGAACACCACACCAAAAACAAAACATAATACCAAAAATATTTATTATTATGAATATATTTTATACTTCTTCATTTAAATATATAACCACTGTGATTTTAGGACTAAAACATACCATTCTTTCATGTGGTGGATGTCAAAACAAAGTGCAAAATGGAAAATATACTTTTTTCTAATATATTTCCCTCTTTCCCATGCTATGGAGTAGACATGGATGTGTAAATCAAACCAGTCAATTCATCTCACAGTGTTGCAATATAACAAGTTTCAGCTTCACTGTACCATTACATGCCCTATCTGTTTTATTTATTGTTAAAATTTCCGTATTATGAATTATATATAATAAACAGACATCTTTTTTTGTCATGGTTTCATTATCATAATATTTCCTCTTTTTACAGCTATTATTTTGCTCTGCTTAAGTTTCTTGGTCCTGATAATAATAATAATTTATGAACTGCTTAGAGTTTAATGCTTAACTCTAATTACATTAGCTGTAAAAAAAAGAAAAATACCAAAAATCAATAAAAAATGTCAAATATGCAAAATAAAATAAGTGCATAAAAAGTCTCACCTTACATTATTAAGAGCATTAAATATTGTCTACTTTAGGGGTGGTTCGGGAGTTACTGAAAATATTGGAGTCACCTGTAAGTGTTTACGCTTTATTGGTGATCAAATAATGACGAAAATAGATTCTGACATTTTTGGTGGTTATTTACGTTCATCTTATTTCATGTAGTTTTCTAGCCTCACGAAAGAATGTCACAGAGTATTATTGACTTTGTGTTTCCCGCTGCCGCTCGTTGGTCGAGGCTTACGCAGAGAATGCGCATCATGCGCATTGTCTTTTTCAGGTCAGGCGGGGAATTAGTGATGTCCGACTAGCTAGTGCCAATGTTGTTGGTAAGTAATTGTTTCCGTTTATGATATACCTAATTGACAACTTCTCCCAATAATTACGGTTGCTAAACGTTCTAAATTTCTTCTATACTCTTCCTATCTTCTTCTTCTATGCTCTTTAAGATTCAAGGGAAACTTACATTACTTGATCGTGTTTCGAATTCTTTTTTCTGTGTCTTGAATTGAAAATTCACTTCTCATATTATTAATCTAATATTATGCTTCCATAGTTGTTGTAACCTTGTCTGTGAGTTCAATTAATTCTGTGAATATTCTTATTCATCGTAAATACATAATTTATTTACTTAGAATAACCAATGTTTATCCCTAATCATCACATAGGCTTTAATAGGCTTCTCACTGTCTCAATTTATACTTTATGGAGCATTAGAGCTTTAATATCTGAGTAAACTCCTAAAGTAGTACTTATAAGTGGTAATGTAACCATAAACTAAAGGGAAGTATCTATTGATTCCAACAGTGATACTGTCCAGCTGTATTTTCAGTCGGGAATATTACTTATCAAATTTTTTAATGCTCTTAATCTTTTGTTGTTATAGTGAAATGCAGCTCATCTCATTCTGTTTGAAGGAAGCCCCTGGTTGTACGAGTTGCTTCAGAAGATAAGATTGATTGCCTTTGCATGCTAGTCTACTGCCTCTATGAAGGAAGGAAATCCTCTTCAGGGGTGAGTGCGTCTTTTAATACTTACATGGAGGTATTGGTCAACTGAAAGTTCATTTAATCTAAACTGTTCATGAGTCGTTCACGATAGATTACTTTGAGTACTGTGTGTTAGAGAAATCGGGCGTCAGTAGCTCAACATTTATCATGCCAAAATTCGGTTCAAGCTTTTATATCTTTTAATTTATAGTTGGCCATAGACGTTTACACCAGGCGTCGATTGCGTTTATTAGATTATTTCAGTACAAGGGTGGTTTATTTAAATAATTTGTTACTGTGGGAAGGGTGTTCTTTTAATAAGTCTTTGAATAATTTTCTTGGAAATGTTTTGGAACCTGCAGTGGAATATTTGTTTTCTTTTAGGCATTTAATACAATTGTTGGAAAAATTGACTGAATTCTCTTTGGTCTGTGATGTATCTTTTGATATTAAGTGTTGTGAAGATAGTGAAACCTCTGTTTAAAGGATATGGAATGTAACTAGTAGCTTTGCCAATCAAGATTATCCTCAGTTCCTTTTTGATTTTTAGGAACTTCTTCATTAGTTAACTTAAAATTACACTATGTTTACCCTCTAGCTGGAAAATTTATGCCGCAAAATCCATGGTTTCTTCCATTTCCACTGATTTTGATTTTTCAAATTTTAAATAGAATTGTTTAATGGAAATTATAATGAAAATTCTAGAGATCACAAAGCATTGTATTGCCTAAAGGGACCGGAAAAATACTTTTCAAGGAAATTTCATGGAATGAAAGAAGCTTCTAATTGGTGGTAAACTCCATTGTACAGAATCTTTTATAATATTAGTGTTTTTACCTTATAATCTGGTCAATTGTGCATTATTAATTTTTTGTTATGGAAATAACTAAATACACTAGTAAACTTTTTCATTGTCGTAGAAGATTCCTTTATGCTGAAGGCATGTTTATATGGCCTTTAAGTCGCATGAATTGGGTAAAGTAATCTTTCTAAACAAACGGAAACAAATTTAAGAATACATCTGCTCAGGGCTTGACTTTGAGAAGTATAAAATCATATCAATATACATAGTACAATTTTTTCATTGCACCATTTCTATCAACTCAATCATATACAGGAGTAATTAAGAGAATTTTAAATGGAAAGAAAGTTTTCCCTTTAATTCTTATACGCTAAAGAGTTTTGTATACAACATAAGAAATCTTAATCAATTGGCATTTAGGTAAAACGAAATCCGGTGCTTCCTTGGAAAAATGAAAAATTATTCCTCAGCTCTTATTTGATAAGTAACTTTTGTTACATTATGCAATTAGACTTGATAAATATCTAGCATGATTATTTTAATTTTTGAAATAAGTAGTATTCTTAAGTTTTATTGACTTTGAATCGGTAGTATTGCCATTGAAATTTTGTTTTTAACTTCACAAACAGAAACTATAGCAGTATTATTCACACATTCAGGTAGATAATTTATCATTTGCCAAGAAGTCTATGGGCTAGTTCTACTATATTATGCATTACAAGGGAAAGCGTAGTCATTCGTTTACACTGTTCTTAATTCGGAATATCATAAATTCCTCGTTTTAGCATTTTGCCTTACCGCCAGCTAACGTAATCTCTCGTTTTCATTGTTCTTTAATTTTCGAAAATACAATTAATTCCTCTTTTTGTCATTTTGCGTCTTGCATTAGAGAAATGATTCAGCGCCATTAAATGTCCTTATTATTTCCTTTTTGCGTTTTCCCTTTCAGAAAATTGCACTGCTGGGCACAATCCGCGGAAATTATTTTTAAAAGACTGACAGCCTACTCGTTATTGTAAATTGGTTGTCTGATTTCTAAAATTTTTTTTCGCCGATTTTGAGCCCAGCAGTGCATTTTTTTGAAGGTGGTAAACTGAAGTGAATAGAAATTAAAAATTTTACAGCCGAAAAAGTAATCTGAGAAAACCGATGCAAATGAACGATTTGGCCGCCCGCCAAGCGGGTTCGAGGGCTGGTGTGCGGGTCTTAGGCACCCGCAACACTAAAGTACGGGCTCGAATCCGTTTTTTCCGAAGTTAGGATGAAGAAAAAACATCCGGTGGGTCTGGCGGCCCTCTAATCCCGGAAGCGCCCGCGACCGGATTCGAACCCGAGACAGTAGCGTCGCGCCGAGGTGCCTCGACCCACTACGCCAGCCTGTCGAACGGAGGTTAGCGCGCAGAATTTTAGTCTGGTTCGTCCAAGGCTTTCTCGATAAGAGGAATAATTTACCATGCTCACGATTTTTTTCCCCATCTGCTGCTCGAAATTGAATTGTGATAAATAATTTTTCTGCTCGTCTCTTCGATCGTTATGAAGCAACATATAATATACAGCTTACATAAGTATAACATTTATAGTTTTTATTCACAGGCGGCAACGACGTTTATGAAACATGACATTTTGTGAAATAGAACAATAATTATTTCGATTATAGCGCACATCTGTGATCAAATTCGTAAGAATAATAATTTTCCTTTCATTAGGCTCTTATTACCCGAAGATGACATCACATAACAAATATTTTTTTTCTGTCGAATGTCTAAATTCCTTGAAGTATAAAATACTACTTGTCTTGTGTTCTTAAACGAATGTTGGAACCCTGCCCTCTCCCTTCTCATTAAACTTAATTTCAATCAAAAGATTACTAGAAAACATTGCAAGTAATTAATCATTTAGCATTTAAAATAAATTAATGGTAACTAAAAAACTTAATTTTCACAAAATATGATTCATATAAATTGAAAATTATTAAGGGACTTCTTTAGTTCAGGGAACAAAGAGTGATGTACTTATTATTTTGGTAATTACATCCATCTTCTTTTTATCTTTCATATTCATTATCTTTTTCTCATGACAATATCAGCCTAAAGAAAGAGAAAATTTGCAAGAGGCTCTTCCATTGGAAACAAGTTTTACTATTTCCACAATAGGTAATATTTAAAATTTTATCATTCAGAGCAAATTTTTAATTTTTCTCAGAAAACAGTCACTGCAGTTCCAAAACTTTTCCTTAGTTTGTAGGAATAGAGCTAATTTTTGAGGGCTTTCAGGCAAAAATATTAACTTTTACTCCTTTTTAAGTTTATTTAAAATATGTCATGGCTTTCCCTTTGTTTTATTTTTGAGTATAAGGCTCATAGTTGTGAAATAGGTTCTCTTACAACTTTTGCTGAACCAGTTTACGAGAGTAAATTATTTCCGAGTAGCGAGTCTCTCATTTCACAAGACAGCAATTTCTTTTTTGTATTAGTTTCTAATCAGTCAAATATTTTCCTACAGAATTTTATTATGAGCAGGATAATATTGCTCTTTGAAGATCTCGTAAGTTAAGAATTAATAGCTTTATTGTTTCTTAAGCTAAATTTTAAAGTCTCAAATTATCTAGTTTTCTTTTTGAATTTGAACCAGAATATTAAGTATTTTTACTTTTAATTTTGTTGGAGTATTTCTGATAACCGTAATTTTATGTCTGGGACAGTTTAATCAATTACTGCTTATCTGGTAGATTTCCTTCTATACGAGTAACTATTTTTCTCATAAAAGTTGTCTCATAGTTGTAAGAATGTTCCAAAAAATCTTGATAGTAGCTTCTGGATGGTTCTAGAAATTTCAGAAAAATATCTCTGCAATTCAACCCTTTATGCCCTTTTAACCCTTTGGGCACTAGTGGCATCGAAAAATAATTCTAAGTCCCCAAGGTCATTCAATTGGTTAAAAGATTAGATGTTTTTCTCTTTCTCACATATTTATTGCAATTTATTATACATTATCTTTTCAGATAATTCTGCCTTCTGTTCTTGCACTCTCAGTGGACAGTAATACTTCAATGGCTGCATTGAGAATAATTCCAAATTATTCTCAATGCAGCCATTAAAGCAGCACTGCCCACTGAGTGTGCAAGTAGAGGAGGCAGATGGTCCAGATGGATGCTGCAACAGCAGAAAACAAATGACACATCAAAATCTTCGAGATAGGTTCGGCCATTCCGGCTCTTCCAATACCAGGAACTTTTGGGGGTTAGGGCTGGGACAGGTTTTAAATGAAATTTTTGAAAGCTCCTTTCTGCAATTTTCTTTATTGAGCACTGTAATAAATGTACACTAACAAATTATGCAATAAAAGGAGTTGCTTGAGCTCTCCATTTCTTCTTCTGTTGGCAACTGTGAAAAAATAAAATCCATGAGAAATGAGCCCTTACAAATAAAACCTACTTTAGAAAAGTTTATCACTTTCATAGGAATGGGTAAAGATAACTTTGCACATAAGGGTGTGCACCCAGGAAAAATCCCAAGGAGAAAAGGACTTGAAAAAAGTCTGACAGGACCAGGAATTGGATCCAAGATCTTCCTCCATCTGAGGATCATCCGAGGAGGATCCAAAGCAGCCTCCCGGATAGAGGAAAATCCCCAGCCTCGTCAGACTTTTCTCAATTTTTTTCCTTTGGGATTATCACTTTCATATTCAAGAAAATTCAATTCAACCAAATTAAAAATTTCTTATGCAAGTTAAATTTGATTTGAAACAAAAATAAATCATTCAATTTTAATGTACAGAAACGAATTGTAGGCAATTTATCAAATTTAAAAATAATGAAAAATCAAATTTTACTAAGTAAGGAAAATTTTCTATTGCAAGATTAAATCCATCTTTTACAGAAAAATTAAATTTAAATACTCTTCTAATTTTCACCCACTGTAGCAGATAAAAGTTAGAATTTTCAAGGCTTATGGAATAAAAACTCAAATAATTCCAATAGAAATTGGAAAATTCACTTAGGTGCTTATTTGCAATATTCAGGATACCATCACAGATTTATGATGCCGAATTATTGAATTGAATTTTTTAAATGAATTTGAACAGTCTCCAGCAAAGGTTAATGTTCAGATTTTAAACTTAAAGATCTTATATTTATATTTTGCCATCCCTTAATTCGGTTTATCTCACCTTCGGAAGTTAATACAGCCTTATTACATTTGTTTGAGTACTTGAATTGGAACGATGTTAATATTTCTTATTCCGGGGAGAAAAGTATAAAAATTTTATTAACTGGTAATTTATTAAGTTTAAACTTTAAGGATTAGGAAACTCACGAGGGAACAAGTAGCAATTTTTTTAACCCTTGTTAAAAAAATCTATGAAATTAGTCGGAAAGATACACTTAAGGTTTGGCAAAGTTTGACAAAAATGCAAATTTAAAAACCCTTGCGACTTTAAAGTGAGAAGAAATTGTTAAAAAAATTTTAAATTGCAAGATTTAAGGTAGTAGGATGGAAACACTCCGTAACAACTCCTAAAATACAGGAGAGTCGTTGAAAATATATTTTACTCGAGAACTTTGATTTACATATTCACTCTTAGGACCAAAATAAAATTAGAGAAGCTCTCGTCCAGACCAAAGCTATCAGCGAAAGATTCACAGCACTTTCCAAATTCTCCTATCACATTTCGCGTCAAATTGCTTAAGTTAGACCATCTGAGAGCTTAATCAAGCTTTGACGTCACTATCACAGGCTTATTTATATTTAAACTTTTCCTAAACATACCCAGATGAGCTAAGGAATTAGACTGCAAGGTAGAATGACTATAGATATCGAATGTCCCTAGGCAGGAAAACTCATTACCTAAATCGGCTTACAAGAAAAGAGACTGTTCAAGAGGCTCAAAAATCCAGTCCACGAAATTAACCTTTGCTGGTGAATCCTTAACATGATAGAATATAGTTTATCGTAGTAACTGAAAATTGACATTTCATTTGACATTACGTTTGGAATGCTCATTTTGGTATGACCAGTTGTTCTTCCTGTACTTCTGACCTAAATATATAAGCGTTACGGTGTCATTCACATTAAAGTTTATGCACGAATAATAAATTGTAACCGAAATCATACTTCGAGTTTGACATAATTACATAATAAGTTTTTACTGTAAATATTTAGTAAATTTCCTCCAGGAGGGTTGAAATTTCAGAGAAATCTTACATTCCGTGAATCCAAATAGACCTGTTTAAATAAACCCAAGGAAATAAAAGTTTTCGAATAAAAACTATAGCGCATGTGAAAAGGTTGGCCACCTCAAAATTTAGTCGATTCTGCGGATCTAACTTTCAACTTCAAAGTCTCGATCTTGCCCAGAGATAAAGACGTTTTATTATTATTAAAAGAAACTCCCTGCTGAAGAAACGAAGCGCGGTTAGCTTTCATCAAAGACTTACCAGCAGCATTTTCTGTACTAATATATAAGCACGCTAAAGCATGTATTAGCTCCAAATTTACGGAGTACTACCGTAAGTTTGACCCACTCTGCGTTTAACGTGATCAAGTTTTGAACTAAAAGTTTTAATGCCATCATGACCGGATCCCCTAAAAAAATCTTAGTTTTAATGAGTATAATTCGAATCTGAAAAAATACGTCGCACTGCGAAATAGTATAGAGTTGAGTGGAATCGCCACAGCATAAGGAAATCCTTAACAGAAAGTTTGTACTCATCTCTACTTCAAACGAGCTATGAAATATTAAGTGTCAAATGGAACGTACCACACTCTAACTCGAGAAAAATTCCGAAATCAGTCGAAGCAAGATGCCTAAGGTACAACCCGCCGTAAGTATGCAACAGGTCACACGACGGATAATCCGTAACTAAATCACAGAGATACATGACAGAAGGTATTTCGCTTATAATTAAAGCACAAGAAACTATGAGGAAAGAATGAAGAACTTATAAACTTACATGTATTCTGCTCTGAATCCATTTGACAAGGCGGTGAAGTGAGAAATGGAAAGGTCTTTGGTTCAAATTCGGGAGACATCCAGCGTTGTGCGAAGGAAACCATGCATCTGGCCATGCTTGCTTGCAATTAGAGAGAAAATTTTCATGTAATCTTTGTCAATGAAAGATTTCTATAGCAAAATCACGATACTAACTAATTAGAAACATAAAAGTTCAAATAAAATAATTTCACGTATGTATCATCCTTACCTAAAGGTAATAAGGCTACAACCAGACTTCTTCCGGGATTCAGCTGGAGGTACGCCGTCGACTATCACCGCTCTCGCAAAGCGATGCAGAAACCTGGTGAATTGTCTCGAGAAAATAATGAGCTTCGGGTAAATTTGTCTTATATGGCGTTATGGAGAAGGTATCATGGGTAAAAAAGACAAACGAAATTAACCGATAATGAAATAAATTTCGAGATCTTCTCTAATATTTTAAATATTACGTGAAAATATTGAAGATATTATGACGCGTTTACTTGATTTAGTTTATTTAATTTTAAGTTATTCGTGGTTCGCAAATTGTATTTTAATTATTTTTAACAATCATATATTACAGAATTAATTCACAACCCATTTATGGGCAATTTATTTCGTTTAAATTAGATCACATGAACTTTGGTGAAAATTTTAATGAAACGTAAATTTATGAAATTACGATTAAAGACTCCGTTCGTCGGTGAGAATCAAGGGACGAAATTAATAATGTATTGCATAGTGAAAAAATATAATGCCTTTCTGCTGTTGCTGGTCATTATGAGTCTTTAACAAAATTTAATTTACAATTTTAATTTTATCAATTGTTATATTTTTAATCTGAGGATTGCCAAGAGGAAGTCTGAGATGATAATCCTTGGCACTACTTGTAAATCCAAATCAGTTAGTCTGCCCTTAACCTTTTTCCCATGAAAAGGGATGAATGACAACCCTACAGTGTTAATTGAGCCCTAAACATGAGGTCAGTCCTCCATAGGTATTTGGTTCCCAATAGGATTTAACTCATAACCTCACAGGTAAGTGGTTATTTACCCAAGTATACTTTCTGAAGGCATTCAACCCCTGTGTACCACACTGCTGTTTAAAAATCTGTGATATTTACTCTGCTTGGTATTATTGAATTCTGGCAGGCTGAAAGACAAAGGAATTTCAAAATGTATGCCAGTGCTTTATTGACGAAGTGCTCCATCATTTGCTTTTTTGTTTTGTGTACACAGACGATATAATTGTGGCTTCCTCCAACAAGGAAGAGCAATTGTCATTTAGAGGAACTGTTTTACCATTTAAGTGAATATGCTGTATTGATTAGCCCCACAAGGTGTGAATTTGGGAAATAATAGAGAGAAATTAAAATTACTTATCAAATGATAAATGGACATTTGCATTATCCTTGGCACATTGTAATGCCTCCAATGCAATGCTTATAGTCCACCCTTACCACTGTGGAGCAAGAAAAGTTCAATGCCTGGACGGGTCAGACGCCAATAATTCCCATTGAGAAACCATCAACATGGCAAGTGAAGTTTCACTGCAACTGACAACACTGAAATAGCTTCATGCTGTCTGACCAGTTTGCTATGATGTTCCAAGAATGTCAACTTGTTTCAAACCACTATCCCATGACTTTTGGCACCTCAGTGTAACTATATTTCATATTATAAATTGGAAAATATATAGGGATATTATATGTTCTATACATGTTAAATAATTATTGATGAAAGTATTTTTCCAAACTAACTTTATTGCTAAAATTTGAAAAAATACATGTTTTAGAGCTTTAATTTCATAATCGCAATGGTCAACATATTACTTATGTATTTCATGATGTAACAATTTTATTCAAAATTTATCTTGTATCAATCAAATTATCTAGCAAATTAATTCTAACTGACATTATAAATAAGTAATATTTAAATTATCATAGACATACAAAAATCAAGCCTTTTGGCTTAGAATGATTGGCTGTATGCAATAACAGATTTGTATAAAACTTCCATGATGCTTGATGGGGGAGTTCACTATTTACAGTAATAAATATGATTCTTGGGTATGAAATGAACAAGATTTATTAAAATTTAAAGTAGAATCAATCAATACTGTTGCTGTGCCTTCATAATAACTAAGGTAAGAGTTAGGGGAGATTTACATATTTCATATCAGAACAATTGCCAAATTTGTGGATATAGTTCTTTTCTGTAAGAATTTTAATATTTTTAGGAGCCTTTTAAAGATATACAACCAAAAATAGTTTTAAAATCCTTTTCTATACACAGTAAAACCTGGTTATGACATTCTTCATGGGACCAAGTGAAAACAATGTCATAAGCAAGATGGGGTATAACCGGATTATTTAATGCTGGTTCACAAACATCATATTTTTGAAGGTTTGCTTTTCACACAAAGTGTCTTAGAAACTTAATTTTGGTCATTTTAAATTCTACAATGAAGCAGTTTTCACCAGATAGACAATTAGGGAATGAACCTTTTTTACAGCAGTGAAGTGGTAGCAATACAGTGGTGAAGGGAGATCACAGAGCACAATCTCTCCAAAGCTATGCTTAAAAACACAAAAGAACAAAACACTGCTCTTTATTTTTTTCAATCAATATGTTTTACTACTTGAGATTACAATGAAAGTAAACCAAGTGAATTTTTAATCTAATGTTATTCTTCGATCGTAAGACAAGTGATCACTATCTCAGGGTTCGTATCAGCTCTGACAAAGGGAAAGGGATTGTTGTGCTTCACAATACGTTAATTTTATTCTCAAAATTATTCATTCCAAAGAAGAGAGGAGACTAATATTCAGTATAAAACAATTGGTGAATCGAATGATGTAAATGATTGGCTAAATTGGTTGCGTGCATCTGGAAATTGGAGAATTCTTCATCTTTAGCAGGAAACAGGTCATTTTGAGCAGTACTTTTACCATGTGTTTCATTTGAAAGGGACCCGGAGAATATTAAGCAGAATAGTGTCTTACACAGGTTTTACTGTATTTACTAAATGTAAAGTAAAATTTTATCAAGAGATATAATTTTTATTTTATCAAAATAAATAGCAAAAGATTATTTCAAACGATAAAAATTTGTTTGATTTAACCTTTACCATTTAAAAATGTTTATATTATAAAACTCATTGCTCCAATTTTTATCGCTCATCATTTTATTTTTTACACTGAAAAGTTTCGAAGAAATAAATTTGTAAACCATTTTGCGATTCAAAGAAAATTAATGGAAAATGGATTTTCAAGATATAGACCAAGCAGCATTGTTTCCCAAACTGTGAATGCTAAGGAACACAAAACCCCAGCTAAATGGTTAAAGAAGTGAGAACAGGCATTCAGAAAGCCAAAAAATCTATTCTTTCACCTTTTTTTAGTTTTGGATGAGGAGATAAAAAGCAGGAAGCACCCAAAGAATTTCTAAGAGAAGAAAGCGTACTTTCCTTCAAGAGTGTACCTCATTTTCAAAATTATCACACTGAATTCAATTTTTGGAGTTGAATATGAAAAAAAACACTGTCAAGTTAATGAAATATTTACTGTTATTATAAAAAATGTGGCTGGATCAAGATACAATAGGACTCACTATTTGTAAAACTTCAAATGAACATCATTTTCCTCTCTTCCCCCTTCCTTTTCCTTTCTTGCTCCCCTCTTCACTAACATCCTTACTGCTACCTCCTCCACGCCCACCTCCTCCTCCTCGGCCTCCTCTTCCACCCCCTCGACTACTCGATGGTTTTTTCACCTGAAATTAACAGAATTCTTAAACCTTGTACTCAACACAGAGATCAAATTATGAGACTTTTTACTTCAAGCTCCTCGAGAGGGCTTAACCCCCGAAGTACCATCATCCGATAGACAAAAATAATACTAAGAAAATACAATAAACAACATGATATACTGTTTTATTAAATATTGTGTCCAAGAGCATTCCTGGAAACCAATTAAAATTAAAATGTAGCAGCCTACCTTGATCATGGCATCTGCTAATGGATTTTCTTCTTCATCTTCCTCCTCTTCCTCTTCTTCAAATTCAATGCCATAGTCATCAACAACAGTTCCCCTCTTTTTCTTCACATTCATTGTCACTGCATAAGGCGTCATCATACCCTCCTTGTTGTATGCTCTAGTAAAAGCTGCCTTTACCTGTTTCAAAGAGTCTTTGTCAGAATTTTATCTACAAATAATACTCCCCAACATTCTAATTGTAATATCAAGTCAATAGTGGGCTAAATCTACTCAGTAACAAGTCAGATTTAGAGATAATATTCTTGAAGGGTGCTTTTTCATGAGATCATCATGGTTGTTATTATAATTTAACAAGAATCAAGGAATAGAGGTATTTAAGATACCACAATGAAAGGCAATTCTAATAAATGCACTGAACAATAAAGCAAGGGAATTCAGGATAAAAGTAAATCTATCAAAAAATTAATTAATGAGGTTTTCCATGGAAAGAAAGAGAAGTTAACAATCAGGGTGGAAGGGGAAAAAGTAAAACTATTGGATCAATTTTCATACTTGGGTAGCTGAAGTTGGGAAAAGGATAGCATTAGTCAAAGAGGTGTTTAAGAAGTGAAGAGAACTGATGACGAAGGGTCTTTAAAAATGAATTAGGAAAGGATTAGTGAAATCCTAGGTGTGGGATGTATATCTATTCAAACTTTAATTTTCATTGCTACTTAGATTATATTTAGAGCTTTCCTTATCCAAGAAAAATGCTTTTATGACATTTTTTATTTTATGAACATAGAGAAAACTAGGTAAATAATTGAAAATGGCCTTTAGTACCTTGCTTTGAACAGAGGACATAGGATCCGGACTGCCAGGGAAATGGGTCAGCTCAAGAATGGAATCAAGATCCTCCCTTAGAAGACTATATCCATGCATCACATCTAAGGCCTTGTGTACTCCTTCACCAGCTGCCAATTCTCCTTTACTCTCGTCCGTCAAAGGTTTCACAATTGCATCTCTCAAATAGGTCAGATAATCCTGTTTCATAGACTCTTTTGTAGTCCTTGTGCTGTTTACATAAATAATCCCAAGCAGAAAATTCTATTAAAAGAGTTTCCTCAGGAAATTTCAGAACTCACCACTCTTTTCAAGCTCTTATAGTACTATATCTCTATTAATATTTTAAATTTAATAATATTCATGCCTTTAATTTGCCCCTACATTAACTTTATGCTCATATTAAAGGCATACTTGCTGTGGAAATTAATTCACTTTGAGTATATTTAAGAAACATGAAATATTTGAGAGATTTAGGGCATTCACAAAGAAAATTTTGCCACAGCAAAAAAGACAACAATTACAACAAGTTATAATCCATTCAGAAAAACTTTTTTACCCCTAAATAATTCTCTGAGGGAACAAATATTCTTGTAGTATGCTTTTGTCATTTTCACCATCACAACTGTCAAAGCGATATCTGGGTATCTTTCCAGGGGAGTGATACTTATTAATTTATGGCCATTTCCACTAGATTAGATTTTTTTGGTTTGAATTCAATCACAATAAGACACCTTAAAGTCAAACCTCATTAAGGTATAATTGACAGTGCTAATTAGCAAAGAGAAAGCAACAGAGTCACTGCTTAGAAAATAAGCCACCCAAGTGGCCAGCAGCAGGTAGTAGAGGAAAAGAACACCAGAATGGCTAGAAAAATACCCCTGGAAATAAAAGAGCCTAATAGATAGAGTACAACTAGAAACCATTCCCCATCAATGATAATATTAGAAATGGAATTACATCAGTAAGGGAAATGATTTTCCAAAAGAGACCATACTCAGAAACTTAGGCAAAAAAAATTGTGAAAATTGAAATATGAAATACAACTTAGCTTTATTAAGCTAGGAGTAGGACAAGTGGGGGATGAAAACCTGGATTACTTGTTCATCGAAGAAGAATAAGAAGATATATTAATAACTCAAAAATTAAATGCTATACTTACGTAGTTTTTGTGTGGAGGGTGACTTCCTGAATCAGTCTCTCCATTTTCCCTTTGGTGGAAGTTTTTCCCAAAAATGCTGGAAAATCTATTTGGGCAGTTAAATGACCCTCCATCAAAGAACCAGGAAGAACGGAAGAAAATATGGCCTAAATAAAAGCATGGATAACTTGAGTTATCAACAAGTTCACAGATGTTAGAAATTTAAGCTTCTCTCAAAATGTAAGGGTAAAGAATACCTAGAATCATTCTGATAAAAATTCATAGAAGTGGGATTTTTTTGTCTCATGCATTCTAGGATCGTAGCTTGGGATTTACAATCAAATAAACTGAAGTTGGAATCTGTAAAATTCCAAAGGGAGTGATAAATATTTTTGAATAAGCAATATGATCTGCAATAAAATGCCTATTCAGTGAATAACTTTTGAAAGTATAGTTTCAATCAATCTAGATTTAAGTCAAATTACGTAATGTTATCTTTCTAACAGGTTTGCTCATTCATCACATAATACCAGAATAAATTTAGATAGGAAAACTTCAATGGAACTGCTTTCTTGTAATAGAAAATGAGCATTTCTGTAATAAATCATTCGTATGATTTAAAAACATATTTTTCTACTTTTCTGCAAGTGTTTTCCATCTTTGGTGTATATTTTACCTTAAATTAAAAGTTCTGAACATTTACTATTAAGGTTTGAACATTTGATTTGATTGATTTGAGGTCACACAAAAATAAAATATCAGCTATCACACTATATTACTTGAAAAGATTTTTTACTTCTCACCATACCTGAGATGGAAGAAGTTTCCAAGCATTGTCTCGCCTGATAATTCGTTGTATAATGTCACCTTTAGCCAAAGACTCTGCAGTCTGAGCCAAAAGATCAAGTTTCTGCTTCATATTTCTGCAAGGAAGGAAAGAATGAACTGTTACAGGTACTATTGAAAGCACATTAACAGCTAAAGGTCACTCTGCCATATGGCTTACAATTTGTGAAAATCAAATCCACGATCGATTAAATTCAGGGAAAAATAACTCTACTAACAATTTATAAATTTCACACCAGTTGATGCTAGGGCATTGGACTGTAATATTTTTCATACCAGTTGATAATGGCAGACTTTATCATCAAATTTCTTTTCGGTGGATAGGCATCCTGGAATTTCCATTCAATGTTTCATAAACTGGCCAGATTTTAATTTTTGGATGGATGAGTAGTTGTTATAATTAGGTAAAGCAGAACTGCTTAATAGTGGTTGATAAATTTCCAAATATTTCCATGACAGCTGGATCATCACATATAATTGCAACCATGTATTATTGTAACAAATTTAATGGAGAGTTTTCTAGCTTTTCCTAAAGAGAAGATAACACTTCCTGCAGGATTGTTTTCTCCCATGATCAAATGATAGCGATTAATATTGTAAGTCATATAACTTGAAATAGCAATATATAAGAAAAAAGTCTAAAAGATAAATAATGGATCGTATACTTATTTCCCATTATAGGTATCACAGGGTTCTAAGAGCCAATTTTCCAGAGTACCCGACTAAATTTCCTCAAGATTCCAGCATGGGAAATCAAAAAAAAAATTCCAAAGAACTGGTGGGGAATAGTTCCCCACCAGGAAATCCAAGTCACAGCATATAAAGAAAAATAACAGTTAAAACAGTCCCTCCAATTTTTTCCAAGATTTTCTTCAAGATTCATTGGACTGCTCTTTTGAGAAATTATGAGATTAGAGAAAAATTAGCGATTATCTGTCCCTTAATATCAATACATCATGAGTACATCAATATCCCTCATGATAGATTTCTTGCCCCTTGTTATTGAGAAAATTATATTTAAAATTATTCAGCATTGATTTCCCTCTGGATATGATTCAACAGAAATTTGATCAGGAAGTAAATCAGATATTTGCAAGTCTATAATCCATTGAAATGACCTATTCACAAAATCTGTTTTGTAGTGACAAATTCTGCATTTGAAATTGAATAACATTCCTAGGCATACCTTGCTGCATTGGGAGCCACTTTCGGGTAATTTTCAAATACAAACAGAGGACCTAAATTGTAGTCATAGAAAAACAATTCAGCCTGCTGGTTTAAGTCAGTTTTCCTCCTT
The DNA here is from genome assembly GCA_036926295.1 of Pachydiplax longipennis. Taxonomy (NCBI): domain Eukaryota; kingdom Metazoa; phylum Arthropoda; class Insecta; order Odonata; family Libellulidae; genus Pachydiplax; species Pachydiplax longipennis. Next base: position 34,292,131 of record JAVFKF010000009.1, on the reverse strand, counting down.
TCTTCAGCAGAAAACACCTTACGCAGAACATCCCATGGACCCTGAAATGCAATAAGTTACAATTCTTTACTTTAATGCTAACTCATCCGAGGCTTCTGTTGGGATCCTTGTTTAAATTTTCAGACTAGAATTTTCATCTTTGGCATTACTCAATAACACCATAACACTATATAAAATATGAATAAATAATGAAAAATCCTGTTATGTAAAATATGTAATGATAATATGATATGTAAAGAAGGGTAACGATCTTTAGAGAAGAACAAGATACAAGCATATTTTTCCTTGATTGGCTACCTTGATCTGTGGAAGAACTATGTTATTACGGACAATTTTTCTAATTTAAATCAAGATTAAAAATCATTGCAGAGTATTAACACTAAATTTCAAATGAAAGATTCTGTAGTAAGCAAAGCTCATTTGAAAAATACTACATTCAAATAAATCAGATGATTTTTTTCAATCAGAATAAAAGGAAAACATATTTATGAAGATGAGAGGATGAAATTTCCAGACAGAAAGGACAAAGTATCCATAAACGTTTGTTAACTGTTTAGTACTTACCAGCCGCACATCCTTCAAGCTCTTTTTTCTACTTCCAGTCTCACTTTTGTGCATGACATTCTTGTCTGCTGCCCACATATTAAGTTGATGTAGTACCTGTCGCACGTCCTGATTAGTAGAACTTATCAAATCTGCAAGGGCTTCAGGATTCACTTTCAATCCTTCTCTAAAACAAATAGACATCATTGCACCCTGCAAGAGAAATTTCAATCTTACCAACTAGTTACAAGAGCAGTAGGAAATAATTATTCATTGATTATGGCACAATAGTCATTTAACCCTTACATCACATATTAAGTTAGAATGATTTGAACATTTAATCTAATTTAGTTGATTATTACAGTGAAAGAATTAAAGAAGAATATGGCTGTTGTAACAGCCTGTATAAAATTCTAGAAGTACACATAATAAGGATTGATTCTCAAGATCAAGGAACCTTCAATAATATCAATACAATAAAGTTATGCATCATGTACATCAACACAGTCCGCATAACATAAAAACATTGTTTTATCAGTGCCAGTAAAATTAGGGTGACAATTTGGACATGGACTCCATATGTAATGTAAAATAGGATATTAAGTTGTTGATACCAGTTATTTAATAAAAAACATTATTTTTGGACTATGGGATTAGCAATGAATTGTTATCCCCCTGAAATTTAGAATGATGATTGATAAAGTGATAAAATCATAAAATTCTCACTCTTATCTGCTCCATCCTAGGTCTTTGAAAGCGCAGATCATAGCAATGACCCACAAGTGAGCGAATCTTAGGATGAGCTCTGTCATTACACATGCAAATGATGGGAATACAGGACTCTTTGATGAGCTGAATTAGAGCTGCAATTCCACCCCTGTCCTCATTTCCAGCCATTCCATCCACCTCATCCATCAAGAGAACTTTTTTCTTACCATCACTGCTACTTATGGCCGCCTGCTTTCCACCTTCAAATGAATCCAAAGACATAATTAGTCAAAGAAAAATATACACCGAAACCAAGTTAAGATGCTTTTCAGGGGAATGAGTGAAAACTACATTATAAGTAAGACAGTTTTTTGATTATGATATGGTACCTTGTAAATTGTCACCCAAAACAAAATGGAGTGTTTTCTGGCTCTTTAATTTTTAATTTAAGGTATTTTACCCCTTAAAATGAAAAGGGTACTTCTTTGCTTTCCTTAATTTTCAACAAATGTAGATAAAGTATCTTACCTACAGTACACTTGGACTATTATTATGTAATACAGGTTTCCTTCTGGTTATATTTATTAAAAATGGTAGCTTTTTAGACAAAGATAAATCTATTGTTACTTTATTTTTCTCAAGTTGGGCAATTAGGGATGATAATGAATTTCTTAACAGCAGTGATGAGAGTATGATGATGTTTGATGATATGAGAATCTTTAGAACAAAGAAGGCTCAATCAGAGATTAACTTTACTTGATAAATTATGACAGAGTAAAGATATATAGACAATGAACCAATATTATGCATTCTCCTTGTTATATAGGCCCTTCTGTTACTCAAGAAAGATCAAAGAAACAGAGCTAGGATAAGCTAAGACCGTGGGATGAAGATTGCTCGGTTTTGCTATATTTTCATTTAATTTCCAAAAAAATTAGTCATCATAAACAACAGAATTAAGAACTTCTTTTAACACAAGGTAAAGCTGGAGAGGAGAGCAGAGGATGCCATGACAGACAGTGTAAACCATTTTGGTCAATCAAAAATAGCAGATAATCAGGTAAAGTGGGTAGCATCATAAATCATTTCTTGTACAGAGAGAGTTCAAATTATGTGCAAGGCTAAAAAATTAAGACTTATACAAAATTCAAAACTCTAGTAGCAATAAATTATTAAATGAAAAGCAAACCTGGAGTTATACTGCCCTCAAGAATAAGAATTCAATTCAATAATGAATCACAAATCACTAAAAATATCTCAACAAATCTTAATCTGAGCTATTTTAAAATCTTGGGAAAGATTCTTTAATAGAAATAACTTAGATGCTCATACCATGAGTGAAGAAAGAGGACAAGGACTGATTTGTAACCAGTTCAGCAACTTCCAGTTCAAGTAACTTCTTAGATCTTGTGTCAGAAGCATTCAACTCTATAGCATCCATGCCCAGCTCCTCACAGACCAAGTGAGCTGAGGTTGTTTTCCCTAAAGGAAAGTTTAAGTAAAGGATATTTATTAGCATTAGAATCAGAAAATTATTAAATTATTTAATTTTGAATAAATATTAAATAATCAATAACATAAATTAATGCTTAAAATGAGAAATAGTGTAAAAATACCTATTCCAGGAGGCCCAGAGAGAAGAGCAGCTTTATAGTAACCTCCATCATCGTTCTTATCCCAAGGACCTGGAAAAATTAATTAATAATATAATACCAATTGCAACATTATCTTAATCTTAAAGATACATTAATCAACATAGTAAAACTATATTAACACACTTTCACTTGACACAATTTCTCTATGACATCAACTGAAAATGTTATGGCAGGAATGCATAAGGTCTTATGGAGTTTCATTCCATAAACATAATGTACAGTTAGTTTGTATTTGTAACATTAATTTTGGTCTTGCATTGAGAATTGCCCATTTTAAGCAAATCATACATTAGATATACATTAGTCTGCAGTGACATTCTAAATGCTTATGGTTATGCAGAGCAACAATGATAAACATGACCAGAAAATTGTATGCCTCCTCTAAGGTACTCTCAATACTTTTTATATTTCCCTTACTTTCCTCTCAAAATTATTTCAAATGGTTAGAAATTGGCGTTGAAATTGGAAATTTCCACGAAAGACAATGGAAGTAACAAAAACTAAACAAATCAGGGAAAGGAATAGATAAAATTATGAAAATCTTTTTGAAACTTATATCATTCTAACAAGGAAATGGATATAAGAGATTTTGCACAAGATGGCGTGCATCCAGGAAAATTCCCAAGGATGAATAGACTTGGAAAAAGTTCGATGGCAACTGGCAGACCCTGGTTTGATTCCCAATCCCGTTGGACTTTTTTCAAGTTTATATCATTCTCTTTTCATACTTAATTATTTTGATTATTTAGCTTAACTTGTTTCAAATTTTTATATTTTGTTTCATTGAATTATGTAATATAAATGTGAGTAAAGAAAGTAAACATGCTGAGTAAATTTCAAAGAGATCAACGTAGTTTTCAGGTATCCTGACCACGACATACTGAAATGGACAATTAATAACAGAAAAGACAGATGTATCAATAAAATTTCATGATTGGGCAGTATGCATTACTTTTAGTGACTAAGGGGCAATTCCATATTTTACTTTCTATATGACTTACCTGGGCGAGGAGGTCTTGATCCCCCTTTGCCATGATATTTATGCCAATTTGACAGCCAGCGCTTCAACTTATTGACATTTGATTTATCCCCTTGTTGGCCAATGATTTGTTTGGTGCTGGATGGTTTGTACTTGTCTACCCACATTTCGGCAATTTCCTTGGGAGCATCTGCAAATGTATCCCGACTGATAGCATGTGTTTTGGAGTCTGAAGGCAAATTACTTTCCTGAGGTGAGTAATTCAATTTACGAGCTGGTGCAGCCTTTCCATCCTCATTATGTTTGGATACTTTTGGGGCTTTAAAAGGTAAACTCTCTTTATCCTCCTCCTTCCGTCTTTTCTTTCCGCTTGAAGGGGATACTTCAATCTTTACTGCAATACTACCTTCATCATTAGACCTTGTTTTGATGAGATCAAGCAGACCATCTTCATCCAATTGTTTGATTCCCAAATTCTTGGCCTTTGAGAAAAAAGGAATTCATATGTTAGTTGAATTTCTCAAGGAAGACCTTCGCAACCATGAATAAGATTAAACAAGCAATGCCTATAAATGAGACAATGTCATTATCCCACAAAGCAGCCTTCTTATCCCTTATTTATCACTAATTTACATAAATGACCTCTCGATAAATATTATGAAGGGTATCTAAACAGTAAGCTTCCATATTTTTCTGCTCAGCATAGGATTGAGGTAGGAGGGAGTCACTTATTAGAGTGTTTGTAGATATGTTGTGATAGTACAGAGTAATGCTCACAATCAGTAAACTCACTCCACAATGATTTTCATAGAGACACCTTTGCAGGCTCCCACTAGCTATGAAATATGTATTGTTTTTTGACAGTAAAAAATGAAACAGTAGTGGAGATTCATTGACAGGTACCCTTAGTTAATGATGAAGATGCCATGCCTATTGAAATCGTTCATTGCTGATGTACATTGTTCATAAAGGGAAGATAAACTGCTTGTGACAAAGAGAATAACAGTAGGCAAATGATGAGTCTTCAAGTTGATTTGAATGACAGTGTTCATGAGACCATAGTAATTGATAAACACTTCAGATTGTACAGAAACCTATTCCCTAAACAGAATAAACCCTTGTAGGCTGGCAATTCAAAAACAATTATGAGCTTAAAAATGAAGTGGATTGTTTGGTAAGAAATTTGGTGGGAGAATGGTTAAACTTTAGCTTAAAAAAGTTACCAATGTATCAAAATTCCATACAAAAAGAAAGGGATTACTTTGAGAGATAGAGCAGAGATGAAAATTAATAAATTAAGAGTTTATACTTTATATAAGACTTGAAGATATTTTATTTTCTCTATCTCTGGGAAACTTACTTTTTGGATACTCCTCGTTAATATGAAATAAGATTTATGAAATCTATAATTTTAATTGCATTTTTCTATCCCTGGGTAAGTAAATATGTAAGAATTTCTATTTAAACTTACTCAAGTAAATATTTAAGGAATGCCAATTAATTCAAAACACTTAAATACAATTTTAAAACTTCAAAAGTATACAATTTTTTAAAACCATGTTTATACATTAGCAAACACCATTCATGTTACAGTTTACACATTCACCATTCACTTCAAGAAGTTGAGACAAGGAGAAAATTGCCTTCTTGAGAGGCAATTGCTAGGAAAAGCAAGTAAAATGAAATTCCGTGTAAGAAATATTTTAGCTTATCCTTCCCAAAATGAAAATCTTAGTGGATGTAATTCATTATTCTCTTGCAAATATTATTCCTTCAGTTTCTCCAAATTATTTAATCCACATGAAATTGCCATGAGCAGCGGCAGGAGAGCCACTGAAAATGAATCCATAAACTGCTATACATAGATTTTTAACGAAATTTAATTTTTTAATGAAACTTACAAATGCAATAGGATGACCAATTTTAACAACTGTTCTAAAATTTCATTTACATAACCCATAATACAGAAAATACTGCATTGAGAAACGTGATTTGTAAGTGGGTGAATTTGATTCGCAGAAGGATGCAGAAATAAAAGTGCTATATTGAATAAAATGCCTTCTTTGAAGGATAGCAAGGAAAGTGCTCAAGCTGTGAAAACCTAAAAGGCAATTTTTAGTCGAAAATAGTCTCTACAAGCCCTTTTTGACAAGAAAAGACTAATCCTAAAAAACTGCTCTCAGATCAATCGCCGTGACCTTCAAGGCAAAAAAGGTAATAGTTCACATTGCATCTCACCTTGTAGTTTGTGCAAATGTTTAAATGTGATACAAGAAAACCTAAATAAACATACCAAACAGGACTTGCATCATGATATTAGATTACTGGCATGTGGTAGTAAATAAAATCGTGGCATTACGTCACATGGTAGAGTACCAATTATTTTATAAAATGATACCAAACTAAACTGAAACTACTAAACTCATGACTCACCTTCTCTAATTTAGCAGGCCCTGGTTCATCACCAAGAACAATGTAGGATGTATTTCTGCTAACAGAAGCGGTTACTTTACCTCCACAGCTCTGAACAAGTGAAGAGGCCTCATCCCTGTCCAGAGAATCAAGGACACCAGTGATAACAAATACTAAGCCATTAAGGCAATTTGGATGGCCCTGCAAATGAGACAAGAACAGTAAAATATAAATGGAAAGCATTTAATAAGATTAATTAACTTGAAGGAAGCAGTTATTATACTGTATTATTCTGACATTATGGCATATTATAGATTCAAAGTTGCTGTTTGGATCCTTAGATACCACTTTGGACAAGATTTCATCAGTAGTATTAGGCAATAAATGCAAAGTTCAGCACCAGCATGATATCATATCATATTTGTTACATTTCCAATGACAAATGTTAGTTGAATTTTAAGAATCAAGCAAAATCACATTTTGATTGATACTTAAAATCAGATCATCGCTGAAAAAGAATCTTTTCAAAAAATTCATTTAATAATTGAAAAATTGGCATAAAAATATGAAATAAATGAATAAAAATAAATAAATGAATGAAATAAATTTTTTCCTCTCGTTGAATTTCCTATGTTCTTCCATTTTACGATAAATTAGCACTATCAATGAAATGAGGAAGAAAACACTATACTCTTTTCAGTAATACATAGCAATTGGATTTGTACCAATAGTTAGACAAAGGCAATGACATGAACTTAATGCCAGAGGGGCACATACTTATTTTTAAACCAAATACTGAGTAACTTTTATAATAGTCAAATCCTCAAATTTATAAACATCACAGTAGTCACAAAATCTACTGGTGGATTTTGAATTCACTGGGATCATTCTTACATGTTGTAATTCGAAGAAACGAAACACGAAATTTGACTACTCAGAAAAAGCTTAAAATCAGTACATACTCATCACTTTCCACATACTTTAGCTTCCATGAATCATGTTGAAATATTAAAAATACGGATATTCGTATTCAGAATCACCTTTATTAATTTGCAGAGTTAATACCTTAGGAATTTTCTTGCTTCCTGGATGCTTAGGCCCCTCCCGATGTAGGTACTTCTGATACATGATGGCATGTTGTTTTTTCTTCTCTGAACTGTCATCTTCGGCCACTGATTTCACCTCTTTCTCCACACTCCCTTTACTTGCACTTCCCTCACGCTTTTTCTCCAAATCACTAGCCTTCTTAGGCGTTTTCTTTTCGATTTTAACGCGTTCATGCTTTTCCTCGAGTTCACTTTCAGAACGTTTTTTACCTTCCTCATGCTGTTTTGAGTTCCTGTCACTTTTGTCTTCCTCCTCACACGTCTCTTTTTTAACTGACTTGATGTTTTCGTACCTTTGTAGTCTCTGACTAATTGTTTCTGAAAAATCACTGTCACTGGACTCCTGGGGCACTACTTTAGAGACTGATGGCTTATCTTCCGTGGTTTGTTCCTCTTTAGGTTGTACTTTATGAGACTGATGGAAAACAAATGTTAACAGCTTAGACTACACACAGAAATTTTTCACCATACTTTGTTATAAAACACTGCGATAGCAATGTCATGATTTCATCAGTTTTTCTAACAAAACGTAAGTATAGGAAGATGACTAACATACCTGATTTACCTGAGGTTTCCTCTCTACCCTCTCAACTGGTTTACTACCAAAAACATCAGCGATATTCACAGGTACAAGATTCGGTTTCTCTTTGGAAGTTGTCGGTTTTTTCTTGCCTAAAACAAATTATTCAAATAATTTCATTTAATTTCAACATTTGTGTACATACCGAAAACTCAATCTATTAAAACTACCTATGAACACTATAAAATTTAAACGAAAGAGCTTTTAAGCGTTATTCAGCGAATTGCGCTTAAATGTTACAGAATTTAACGATCGTACAGCAATGCTCCAGTAAATTAGTTTTCAGAAGTGATAAATCCACTGGCAAATTTCATTCGAATACATGATATGAAGATATACACATCACATGAGACTTCTGTCATTAAACATTCATCCGATATACCAGAACTACTGGAATTCTTGCGTCGCTTTGGAGATGGTGGCAAGGGATCCTCTTCGGAATCTGAATCGAGAATAACAAGTCTATTTTTCTTTCCTCCAGCTTTCTTGCCCTCATTAATACTGCTTTTCTTAGGACTGTCATCACTAATCACTGAAGGCTTCTTCGAGGCGGCTCCGACAGAGAAATATGATCTGATATCCTAACAACCAAAGTTATTACTTTATTTTCAATTTTTCTTTAGTGAATGAAATCCATTAGCATGAATACGTCAAAATCAAAGACAGTTTATATCAAGGAAATGTATGCCATTAAAATAAACTTACGCGAGGCATGTTTTCTAAAACGCTGAGATTTACAACAATCCAAACACATACAGCATAAACGTGACATAAACTATGAACACTTGCCGCCCTTTCCGCTTTCACAGCACGAGAGACAAATGATAGCAAGACGGCGAGGACTTCGAGAGGACATATGAGAATATGGGAAACTTTCTATTTTATTCATGAGCGAAATTGTCGATTCAGCGAAATTTATTACAGTAGGAATGCGAGCTTGTAGAAGTCCTCGTTTTCGGAAGGTTTTTTGTAATTGATAGTTTTCAATCTATTACTGCAAAAAATCGTAGGGTTACTTAAGAGATATAATAGATGCAAAATTCAGTGAAACGTTATATCTGAAGTTTATAAAGCACAAGTATGACTTCATAGCGTAACAGTTTGGTAATCTTATCTTGAAATATGAAAGATATTGATGATATTTTGAACGTTAGTCTCCTATCTTAGTGTGTGTAATTACGCCGCTTAGGGTGGTTGTTATTGCTCTCAGAGTTTAATAACGAAAATGTTGGAATAGTGTGCTACAACTTGATGAAAATCTGATAGAAAGGTTATGCGGCTTTATGTAAACAAAAGATCCCGCATACATGGAATTAATGGAAGAATCTCATATTGTGAACAACAGAATTAAATATATTCAACGGGAGAATTTCCCCATGCGTCATTTGTGAGGGGGGGATTCTAAAATTGATTCCGTCTATGTTTGTAAGTGACTATCAGGTATAAAGACCTACTGTGTAAGTTTCTTGATATTTACTCGGGATTCATCAACGAATTGTGAAAGTTATGAAAATTCACGAAACTGTTCATTACAATTTTGTAAGGATTTTGAAGGAAAAACACTAATAAATATTAATGCGACAAATAAAAATCACTCAAGAGTAAAGTATAAACAAATTTTTATTTTTCGAGCACTAAAAAACGATGAAAGGATTACATTTTTCGATTGCAAAGATCTTCACTCATATTCTCCAATTCCTATTGCATTCACATCCTTAACTTGCACAAACACTCTTGAACCATGACTTTGTTGAATGGCAGCGAGAATTGGAGCAATGGGGACAACGTGTGAGAAATTTATGACCAATTGGATTTCCCCCATTTAGATGTTTCTGCACAATGTCAGCAATGTCCTTAATTTTCAACAATTGTAGATAAAGTATCTTACCTACAGTACACTTGGACTATTATTATGTAATACAGGTTGCCTTCTGGTTATATTTTTTGAAAATGGTAGCTTTTTAGACAAAGATAAATCTTTTGTTACTTTATTTTTCTCAAGTTGGGCAATTAGGGATGGTAATGAATTTCTTAACAGCAGCAATGAGAGTATGATGATGTTTGATGATATGGGAATCTTTAGAACAAAGAAGGCTCAATCAGAGATTAACTTTACTTGATAAATTATGACAGAGTAAAGATATATAGAAAATGAATTAATATTATGCATTCTCCTTGTTATATAGGCCCTTCTGTTACTCAAGAAAGATCAAAGAAACAGAGCTCGGATAAGCTAAGACCGTGGGATGAAGATTGTTCGGTTTTGCTATATTTTCATTTAATTTCCAAAAAAATTAGTCATCATAAACAACAGAATTAAAAACTTCTTTAAGACAAGGTAAAGCTGGAGAGGAGAGCAGAGGATGCCATTACAGATAATATAAACCATTTTGGTCATTCAAACATAGTAGAAAATCAGGCAAAGTGGGTTGCATCATAAATCATTTCTTGTACAGAGAGAGTTCAAATTATGTGCAAGGCTAAAAAATTAAGACTTATACAAAAGTCAAAAAATTCAAAACTCTAATAGCAATAAATTATTAAATGGAAAGCAAACCTGGAATTATACTGCCCTCAAGAATAAGAATTCAATTCAATAATGAATCACAAATCACTAAAAATATCTCAACAAATCTTATACTGAGCTATTTTAAAATCTTGGGAAAGATTCTTTAATAGAAATAACTTAAGATTCACAAACCATGAGTGAAGAAAGAGGACAAGGTAAGATTTGTAACCAGTTCAGCAACTTCCAGTTCAAGTAACTTCTTAGATCTTGTGTCAGAAGCATTCAACTCTATAGCATCCATGCCCAGCTCCTCACAGACCAAGTGAGCTGAGGTTGTTTTCCCTAAAGGAAAGTTCATGGAATGGATATTTATTAGCAGTAGAATTAGACTATTACTAGATTTATGCCTTTGATCATAATCAACAACATAAATTAATGCATAAAATGAGAAATAAAGTGCAAAATTACCTATTCCAGGAGGCCCAGAGAGAAGAGCAGCTTTATAGTAACCTCCATCATCATTCTTATCCCAAGGACCTGGAAATATTAATTAACAATACAAAGCTAATTGCAAAATATCTTAAACATACATTAATCAACATAGTAAAAATATATAAACACACTTTCACTTGACACAATTTCTTTATGACATCAACTGAAAATGCTGTTATGGCAGGAATGCATAAGGTCTTATGGAGTTTCATTCCATGAATATAATATACAGTTAGTTTGTATTTGTAACATTAATTTTGGTCTTGCATTGAGAATTGCCCATAAGCAAATCATACATTAGATATACATTATACATACATTAGTCTGCAGTGACATTCTAAACGCTTATGGTTATGCAGAGCAACGATGATAAACATGACCAGAAAATTGTATGCCTCTTCTAAGGTACTATCTACAAAATTTATTTTTCCCTTATTTTCCTCCCAAAAATATTTCTAATGATTAGAAATTGGCATTGGAATTGGAAATTTCCACAAAAGACAATGGAAGGAACAAAAACTAAACAAATCATAGAAGCAAGGTATAGATAACAGTCATAAAAATCTTTTTTTCAACTTATATCATTCTAATATGGAAATGGATATAAGAGATTTTGCACAAGATGGCGTGCATCCAGGAAAATTCCCAAGGATGAATAGACTTGGAAAAAGTTCGATGGCAACTGGCAGACCCTGGTTTGATTCCCATTCCCGTTGGACTTTTTTCAAATTTATATCATTCTCTTTTCATACTTAATTATTACTTATTATTTAGCTTAACTTGTTTCCAATTTTTATATTTTGTTTCAGTGAATTATGTTATATAAATGTGAGTGAAGAAAATAAACATATGCTGAGTAAATTTCAAAGAGATCAACGTAGTTTTCAGGTATCCTGACCACGACATACTGAAATGGACAATTAATAACAGAAAAGACAGTTGTATCAATAAAATTTCATGATTGGGCAGTATGCATTACTTTTAGTGACTAAAAGACAATTCCATATTCTACTTTCTATAAGACTTACCTGGACGAGGAGGTCTTGATCCACCTTTGCCATGATATTTATGCCAATATATCATGGCAATGATATATTTTGACAGCCAGCGCTTCAACTTATTGACATTTGATTTATCCCCTTGTTGGCCAATGATTTGTTTGGTGCTGGATGGTTTGTACTTGTCTACCCACATTTCGGCAATTTCCTTGGGAGCATCTGCAAATGTATCCCGACTGATAGCATGTGTTTTGGAGTCTGAAGGCAAATTACTTTCCTGAGGTGAGTAATTCAATTTACGAGCTGGTGCAGCCTTTCCATCCTCATTATGTTTGGATACTTTTGGGGCTTTAAAAGGTAAACTCTCCTTATCCTCCTCCTTCCGTCTTTTCCTTCCACTTGAAGGGGATACTTCAATCTTTACTGCAATACTACCTTCATCATTAGACCTTGTTTTGATGAGATCAAGCAGACCATCTTCATCCAATTGTTTGATTCCCAAATTCTTGGCCTTTGAGAAAAAAGGAATTCATATGTTAGTTAAATTTCTCAAGGAAGACCTTCACAACCATGAATAAGATTAAACAAGCAATGCCTATAAATGAGACAATGTCATTATCCCACAAAGCAGCCTTCTTATCCCTTATTTATCACTAATTTACATAAATGACCTCTCGATAAATATTATGAAGGGTATCTAAATAGTAAGCTTCCATATTTTTCTGCTCAGCATAGGATTGAGGTAGGAGGGAGTCACTTATATGAACTGTTTGTAGATATGTTGTGATAGTACTGAGTAATGCTCACAATCAGTAAATTCACTCCACAATGTTTTTCATAGAGACACCTTTGCAGGCTCCCACTAGCTATGAAATATGTATTGTTTTTTGTTTTTTGACTGTAAAAAATGAAACAGTAGTGGAGATTCATTGACAGGTACCCTTAGTTAATGATAAAGATGCCATACCTATTGAAATCGTTCATTGCTGCTGTACATTGTTCATAGAGGAAAGATAACTGCTCATGACAAAGAGTGAAACAGCAGGCAAATGATGAGTCTTCAAGTTGATTTGAATGACAGTGTTCATGAGACCATAGTAATTGATAAACACTTCAGATTGTACAAAAACCTATTCCCTAAACAGAAGAAACCCTTGTAGGCTGGCAATTCAAAAACAATTTTGAGCTAAAAAATGAAGTGGATTGTTGGGCAAGGAATTTGGTGGGAGAATGGTTAAACTTTAGCTTAAAAAAGTTACCAATGTATCCAAATTCCATACAAAAAGGGATTACTTTGAGAAATAGAGCAGAGATGAAAATTAATAAATTAAGAGTTTATACTTTATATAAGACTTGAAGATATTTTATTTTCTCTATCTCTGGGAAACTTACTTTTTGGATACTCCTCGTTAATATTAAATGAGATTTATAAAATCTATTCATCGATAATTTTAATTGCATTTTTCTATCCCTGGGTAAGTAAATATGTAAAAATTTCTATTTAAACTTACTCAAGTAAATATTTAAGGAATGCCAATTAATTCAAAACACTTAAATACAATTTTAAAACTTCAAAAGTATACAATTTTTAAAACCATGTTTATACATTAGCAAACACCATTCATGTTACAGTTTACACATTCACCATTCACTTCAAGAAGTTGAGACAAGGAGAAAATTGCCTTCTCGAGAGGCAATTGCTAGGAAAAGCAAGTAAAATGAAATTCCGTGTAAGAAATATTTAAGCTTATCCTTCCCAAAATGAAAATCTTAGTTGATGTAATTCATTATTCTCTTGCAAATATTATTCCTTCAGTTTCTCCAAATTATTTAATCCACATGAACTTGCCATGAGCAGTGGCATGAGAGCCACTGAAAACAAACCCATAAACTGGTATACATTGATTTTTAACGAAATTTAATTTTTTAATGAAACTTACATATGCAATAGGATGACCAATTTTAACAACTATTCTAGAATTTCATTTACATAACCCATAATGCAGAAAATACTGCATTGAGAAACTTGATTTGTAAGTGGGTGAATTTGATTTGCAGAAGGATGCAGAAATAAAAGTGCTATATTGAATAAAATTCCTTCTTTGAAGATTAGCAAGGAAAGTGCTCAAGCTGTGAAAACCTAAATGGCAATTTTCAGTTGCAAATAGTCTCTACAAGCCCTTTTTGACAAGACAAGACTTGTCCTCAAAAACTGCTCTCAGACCAATCGCCGTGACCTTCAAGGCAAAAAAGGTAATAGTTCACATTGCATCTCACCTTGTAGTTTGTGCAAATGTTTAAATGTGATACAAGAAAACCTAAATAAACATACCAAACAGGACTTGCATCATGATATTAGATTACTGGCATGTGGTAGTAAATAAAATCGTGGCATTACGTCACATGGTAGAGTACCAATTATTTTATAAAATGATACCAAACTAAACTGAAACTACTAAACTCATGACTCACCTTCTCTAATTTAGCAGGCCCTGGTTCATCACCAAGAACAATGTAGGATGTATTTCTGCTAACAGAAGCGGTTACTTTACCTCCACAGCTCTGAACAAGTGAAGAGGCCTCATCCCTGTCCAGAGAATCAAGGACACCAGTGATAACAAATACTAAGCCATTAAGGCAATTTGGATGGCCCTGCAAATGAGACAAGAACAGTAAAATATAAATGGAAAGCATTTAATAAGATTAATTAACTTGAAGGAAGCAGTTATTATACTGTATTGACATTTGATTTATCCCCTTGTTGGCCAATGATTTGTTTGGTGCTGGATGGTTTGTACTTGTCTACCCACATTTCGGCAATTTCCTTGGGAGTATCTGCAAATGTATCCCGACTGATAGCATGTTTTTTGGAGTCTGAAGGCAAATTACTTTCCTGAGGTGAGTAATTCAATTTACGAGCTGGTGCAGCTTTTCCATCGTCATTATGTTTGGATACTTTTGGGGCTTTAAAAGGTAAACTCTCCTTATCCTCCTCCTTCCGTCTTTTCTTTCCGCTTGAAGGAGATACTTCAATCTTTACTGCAATACTACCTTCATCATTAGACCTTGTTTTGATGAGATCAAGCAGACCATCTTCATCCAATTGTTTGATTCCCAAATTCTTGGCCTTTGAGAAAAAAAGGAATTCATATGTTAGTTAAATTTCTCAAGGAAGACCTTCGCAACCATGAATAAGATTAAACAAGCAATGCCTATTAATGAGACAATGTCATTATCCCACAAAGCAGCCTTCTTATCCCTTATTTATCACTAATTTACATATATGACCTCTCGATAAATATTATGAAGGGTATCTAAACGGTAAGCTTCCATATTTTTCTGCTCAGCATAGGATTGAGGTAGGAGGGTGTCACTTATATGGAGTGTTTGTAGATATGTTGTGATAGTACAGAGTAATGCTCACAATCAGTAAACTCACTCCACAATGATTTTCATAGAGACATCTTTGCAGGCTCCCACTAGCTATGAAGTATGTATTGTTTCTTGACAGGAAAAAATGAAACAGTAGTGGAGATTGATTGACAGATACCCTTAGTTAATGATGAAGATGCCATACCTATTGAAATGGTTCATTGCTGGTGTACATTGCTCATAGAGGAAAGATAACTGCTCATGACAAAGAGTGTAACAGCAGGCAAATGATGAGTCTTCAAGTTGATTTGAATGACAGTGTTCATGAGACCATAGTAATTGATTAACACTTCAGATTGTACAAAAACCTATTCCTTAAACAGAAGAAACCCTTGTAGGCTGGCAATTCAAAAACAATTTTGAGATAAAAAATGAAGTGGATTGTTGGGCAAGGAATTTGGTGGGAGAATGGTTAAACTTTAGCTTAAAAAAGTTACCAATGTATCAAAAAACATACAAAAAGAAAGGGATTACTTTGAGAAATACAGCAGAGATGAAAATGAATAAATTAAGAGTTTATACTTTATATAAGACTTGAAGATACTTTATTTTCTCTATCTCTGGGAAACTTACTTTTTGGATACTCCTCGTTAATATGAAGTAAGATTTATAAAATCTATTCATCGATAATTTTAATTGCATTTTTCTATCCCTGAGTAAGTAAATATGTAAGAATTTCTATTTAAACTTACTCAAGTAAATATTTAAGGAATGCCAATTAATTCAAAACACTTAAATACAATTTTAAAACTTCAAAAGTATACAATTTTTAAAACCATGTTTATACATTAGCAAACACCATTCATGTTACAGTTTACACATTCACCATTCACTTCAAGAAGTTGAGACAAGGAGAAAATTGCCTTCTCGAGAGGCAATTGCTAGGAAAAGCAAGTAAAATGAAATTCCGTGTAAGAAATATTTTAGCTTATCCTTCCCAAAATGAAAATCTTAGTGGATGTAATTCATTATTCTCCTGCAAATATTATTCCTTCAGTTTCTCCAAATTATTTAATCCACATGAACTTGCCATGAGCAGTGGCATGAGAGCCACTGAAAATGAATCCATAAACTGGTATACATAGATTTTTAACGAAATTTAATTTTTTAATGACACTTACATATGCAATAGGATGACCAATTTTAACAACTGTTCTAGAATTTCACTTACATAACACATAATACAGAAAATACTGCATTGAGAAACTTATTTTGTAAAAGGGGTAAATTTGATTCACAGAAGGATGCAGAAATAAAAGTCCTATATTGAATAAAATGCCTTCTTTGAAGGATAGCAAGGAAGGTGCTCAGGCTATGGAAACCTAATTGGCAATTTTCAGTTGAAAATAGTCTCTACAAGCCCTTTTTGACAAGACAAGACTTGTCCTCAAAAACTGCTCTCAGACCAATCGCCGTGACCTTCAAGGCAAAAATGGTAATACTATAGTTCACATTGCATCTCACCTTGTAGTTTGTGCAAATGTTTAAATGTGATACAAGAAAACCTAAATAAACACACCAAACAAGACTTGCATCATGATATTAGATTACTGGCATGTGGTAGTAAATAAAATCGAAGCATTATGTCATACAGTAGAGTACCAATTATTTTATAAGTGATACCAAACTAAACTGAAACTACCAAACGCATGACTCACCTTCTCTAATTTAGCAGGCCCTGGTTCATCACCAAGAACAATGTAGGATGTTTTTCTGCTAACAGAAGAGGTTACTTTACCTCCACAGCTCTGAACAAGTGAAGAGGCCTCATCCCTGTCCAGAGAATCAAGGACACCAGTGATAACAAATACTAAGCCATTAAGGCAATTTGGATGGCCCTGCAAATAGACAAGAACAGTAAAATATAAATGGAAAGCATTTAATAAGATTAATTAACTTGAAGGAAGTGGTTATTATACTGCATTATTATGACATTATGGCATATTATAGATTCAAAGTTGATGTTTAGATCCTTAGATACCACTTTGGACAAGATTTCATCAGTAGTATAGGCAATAAATGCAAAGTTCAGCACCAGCATGATATAATATCATATTTGTTACCTTTCCAATGCCAAATTTTCGTTGAATTTAGAAACTGAATATAGATTGAAAATCAGATCATCGCTTAAAAAGAATTTTTCAAAAAATTCATTTAATAATTGGCAAATCGGCATAAAAATATGAAATAAAATCCTATTTTCCTCTCGTTGAATTTCCTATGTTCTTCCATTTTACGATAAATTGGCACTATCAATGAAATGAGGAAGAAAACATTATACTCTTTTCAGTAATATATAGCAATTTAATTTCTAACAATATAGTTAGGAAATTACACAAACTTAATGCCAGAATGGCAAATACTTATTTTTAAATCAAATACTGAGTAACTTTTATAACAGTCAAATCCTCAAATTTATATCTACATCAAAGTCAATTCATGGAATACCAATTACTTCAAAGGAATTCCTGAGCAAAAGTATAGGTGTACATTTATTACAGAATGTCCCAATATCTACTGGTGGATTTTGAATTCACTAGGGTCATTCTTACATCTTGTAATTCGAAGAAACGAAACACGAAATTTGACTACTCCGAAAAAGCTTAAAATCAGTACATACTCATCACTTTCCACATACTTTAGCTTCCATGAATCATGTTGAAACATTAAAAATACGGGTATTCGTATTCAGAATCACCTTCATTAATTTGCAGAGCTAATACCTTAGGAATTTTCTTGCTTCCTGGATGCTTAGGCCCCTCCCGATGTAGGTACTTCTGATACATGATGGCATGCTGTTTTTTCTTCTCTGAACCGTCATCTTCGGCCACTGATTTCACCTCTTTCTCCACACTCCCTTTACTTGCACTTCCCTGACGCTTTTTCTCCAAATCACTAGCCTTCTTAGGCGTCGTCTTTTCGATTTTAACGCGTTCATGCTTTTCCTCGACTTCACTTTCAGAACGTTTTTTACCTTCCTCATGCTGTTTTGAGTTTCTGTCACTTTTGTCCTCCTCACACGCCTCTTTTTTAACTGACTTGATGTTTTCGTACCTTTGTAGTCTCTGACTAATTGTTTCTGAAAAATCACTGTCACTGGACTCCTGGGGCACTACTTGAGAGACTGATGGCTTATCGTCCGTGGTTTGTTCCTCTTTAGGTTGTACTTTATGAGACTGATGGAAAACAAATGTTAACAGCTTAGACTACACACAGAAATTTTTCACCATATTTTGTTAGAAAACACTGCAATGGCAAGGTCATGATGTCATCAATTTTTATAACAAAACGCTAGTATAGGAAGATGACTAACATACCTGATTTACCTGAGGTTTCCTCTCTACCCTCTCAACTGGTTTACTACCAAAAACATCAGCGATATTCACAGGTACAAGATTCGGTTTCTCTTTGGAGGTTGTCGGTTTTTTCTTGCCTAAAACAAATTATTCAAATAATTTCATTTAATTTCAACATTTGTGTACATGCCGAAAACACAACCGATTAAAACTACCTATGAACACTATAAAATTTAAACGAAAGAGCTTTTAAGCGTTATTCAGTGAATTGGGCTTAAATGTTACACAATTTAACGATCGTACAGCAGATGCTCCAGTAAATTAGTTTCCAGAAGAAAGTGATAAATCCACTGGCAAATTCCATTCGAATACATGATATGAAGATATACACATCATATGAGACTTCTGTAATTAAACATTCATCCGATATACCAGAACTACTGGAATTCTTGCGTCGCTTTGGAGATGGTGGCAAGGGATCCTCTTCGGAATCTGAATCGAGAATAACAAGTCTATTTTTCTTTCCTCCAGCTTTCTTGCCCTCATTAATACTGCTTTTCTTAGGACTGTCATCACTAATTACAGAAGGCTTCTTCGAGGCGGCTCCGACAGAGAAATATGATCTGATATCCTAACAACCAAAGTTATTACTTTATTTTCAATTTTCCTTTAGTGAATAAAATCCATTAGCATGAATACGTCAAAATCAAAGACAGTTTATATTAAGGAAATGTATGCCATTAAAATAAACTTACGCGAGGCATGTTTTCTAAAACGCTGAGATTTACAACAATCCAAACACATACAGCATAAACGTGACATAAACTATGAACACTTGCCGCCCTTTCCGCTTTCACAGCACGAGAGACAAATGATTGCAAGACGGCGAGGACTTCGAGAGGACATATGAGAATGTGGGAAACTTTCTACTCTATTCATGAGTGAAATTGTCGATTCAGCGAAATTTATTACAGTAGTAATGCGAGCTTGTAGAAGTCCTCGTTTTCGGAAGGTTTTTTGTAATTGATAGTTTTTCAATCTATTACTGCAAAAAATCGTAGGGTTACTTAAGGGATGTAATAGATGCAAAATTCAGTGAAACGTTATATCTGAAGTTTATAAAGCAGAAGTATGACTTCATAGCGTAACAGTTTGGTGATCTTATCTTGAAATATGAAAGATATTGATGATATTTTGAACGTTAGTCTCCTGTCTTAGTGTGTGTAATTACGCCGCTTAGAGTGGTTGTTATTGCTCTCAGAGTTTAATAACGAAAATGTTGAAATAGTGAGCTACAACTTGATGAATTTCTGATAGAAAGGTTATGGGGCTTTATGTAAACAAAAGATCCCGCATATATGGAATTAATGGAAGAATCTCATATTTTGAACAACAGAATTAAATATATTCAACGGGAGAATTTCCCCATGCGTCATTTATGAGGGGGGGATTCTAAAATCGATCCCGTGTACGTTTGTAAGTGACTATCAGGTATAAAGATCTACTGTGTAAGTCTCTTGATATTTACTTGGGATTTATCAACAAATCGTGAAAGTTATGAAAATTCACGAAACTGTTCATTAAAATTTTGTAATGATTTTGAAGGAAAAAACACTAATAAATAATAATGCGACAAATAAAAATCACTCAAGAGTAAAGTACAAACAAATTTTTATTTTTCGAGCACTAAAAAACGATGAAAGGATTACATTTTTCGATTGCAAAGATCTTCACTCATATTCTCCAATTCCTATTGCATTCACATCCTTAACTTGCACACACACTCTTGAACCATGACTTTGTTGAATGGCAGCGAGAATTGGAGCAATGGGGACAACGTGTGAGAAATTTATGACCAATTGGATTTCCCCCATTTAGATGTTTCTGCACAATGTCAGCAAGTGCATCGATGAATAGAGGATGGTCATTTGGAGCAGCTGCACGGCGAATGTCAACACCAAGCTTAAAAGAAAGAATAAAAAAGATCAACCAAAGGAGAATGGGGAATGCACAATTAAGAAAGGATAAGAACGAGTTATTCAACTTATTGTAAAACATAATTAGCAACAATCCATGATAAAAATTTGCAGACCAATTTAAGTATTGTTTCATCTTCTAACAACTTAGATAATTATTTCCTCTTGCTGAGAAAATTCATTACTTGATACATGATACCCCTAAACGCCAAATACAATGATCATCTTTCATGCAACATGTTCTTGGAATGAACTTCATACAAAACTTAAGGTGTATGGTAGAATATTTCAATGCTCTTCTGTAATTCAAATTATGTAAATTTAGAATTAAATGCTGACAATAACAAAAAACATAACATTTGGTTCCCTACATTAATCAGGCCACAGCTTTATAGGTTATCAGAATCAGGGAATTTTAAATCTAAGTTCCAATTCCAGAGATGATTTTGTTTAAAACTCTTCCATTTGAACAAAACACATTGCATTTAAAATATTAAAAATTATGAAACTCCATTTAGGATCTGGAATAGACGATCAACTCAACTTTTAATTACTTGACAAACCACATCGCACAATTACAAATTAGATTTTAGTTGGATTTTAGATTAGATTTGGAATTTGTTCTATTTTTACAAAATAAAGAAGAGAAATTCCAAGTGCATTGGAATTCACATTTTAACCAACAATGAAAATTGTTTTTGTAGTTAATCTTTTGAAACTATTAATTAGAAATAGAAGGTTGACTGAGAAATTCAAATTGTTTACAGTTGAACAGAGGCAAATTCTGAAACACTTTCAAGTAAACAACCTAATTTATAAATAGCAAATATCTCCATCAGTAAGTTATCATCTGCACTGATCAAATCATCCACTTCACATAACAAGAGATTTAGATGCTCAATAAACAAATATTGAGATTTTACAAAAATATGTGAAGAAATTAACTGAACCCCACCACTGGTTACAAAATGGAAAAACCATTGTCCAAGGGCTCCACAAAAAATGTACAGAAACCACATGTTAAGCTTGCTGCTTATTTGAAGAAGGCTAAGAAATTTGTAGTTGCAGATCAGATTCATTTTATTTCAAAACATGTTTCATTGTTTGTATTATAGCTTCATTCATAGGTTACAGTGAGGTAGATCTATAAAAAAAGTTCAGAATAACTTCCCAAAAACCCTGACTACAGCCCAGAAGCAGGAAAGTTGGAGATATCATCTGAACTTGTCACACAATGAATGAAAACTCGGAAATGTCATCAAAATACCAAGCATTGCCTCTTTGAAACTATTATGAGGAATTGGCTATAGAACTCACCTCTTTGCCAAGGTCATGGCAATATTCTATGTCCATCTCATGTAGAGTCTCAATATGTTCATTCACAAATGCAATTGGAACCAAAATGAAATGTTTCTTTCCTTGTTTTACATAACCTAGGGAATAAAAAAGGCAATTAATTCTGTAAACCTCTTGCAAGATATACTATGATTCAACACACGTAAATCTAGACAAATTTCAATACCAAATTATTCATACCAAATATGATGAAATCTACAAGACAAAATTTGAGTATTTGGTATTTTCTCAGCTGTTATCAGCCTTCTTGCAGAAAATAACGCTGAATTGTATTGCTGAATTAGAAGCTAATTAAAGGAGAAATAATTGTTGATAATATGTTGATTTTTTCTAGTGATAGAGTTTAATGAATTAATTAAGAATAAACTTGGATGTAGTAAATAGTTGAATTAGACTAAGAAATTGCATAATGAAAATTATTACCAAGTATTCTCATATATCAATCAAACTAAACAGAAGAGAAGTAAATAAAGTCGATGTAATAAAAGATAAGGTGGCTTATTGGAGTGATTAATACTTCTGTAAAAACTTTTAATAAAAAATACTGAAATATTGATTATTTATAACTTGATAACTATCATGATTGGTAAAGGTACTTAAAACATAATTAAATTTACGTGACAGAAAACTTTTATGGAAATACAGGGTTTCAATGAATCTTCCATGTAATAAATCTATGTAAGACTATCACAAGATGGTGCAGTAATTAATTTTGTATCAATTTCTAAAAATAACTATGTAAATATATAAATTGAATGAACCCTCTCATTTTCCAAATCCCTTTTATCCATTTGTATCACAGTGGGACATTCCTCTTACTAATGTTTGCTGAAGGCTGTTTTGAATGGTAGTATTTTGACCATTTCCTCTTTAATTGTAAATGTATCTTCACTGCTTGTAGTTTCTTTAGTAGCTACTCATTACATTACTAGATGTTGGGTTGATTTTGAAAGCCATGGTGCATTATACTGGATTACAACGTAGTATTGGGATATGGAAAGCATACAAATGAAGGAAGAAGTTTAATATAATGATTTGAAATTCATCAGAAGAATGCCATCTTTACAAATTTTAGAAGAATGTTTTCAACAATTTGGGTATGAAAATAAAGGAACAAAAATAAGAACAAGCTAATTTATTATGGTGGATAGGGTCCTGAACATGGGAGACATTCCTGGCAATGTGAAGAAAATTTTGAAGTCATATTTATCTGTAGCAAAAGAGTTTTGCAAGGATGAAAATGTCTTAGGCAGTTTTCTGAATAAACAAGCATGCTTTCCATAAGGGTAAAAAGTATTACAGATGCTTATGTATAGGATAGATAAATCAACACTGCACCAACAAACTACAATCATTTCAAGCAATGAGATCTACTTCAAACCCTAAAATTTTTCACTGTGAACTCTCTGATCTCTTTGTGAACCAAGCACTGATATACACATGTAATTGATTGTAAAAATAAAACAATATATATCAGGTACTACCTTTGATGGCATCATCAGTGAAAGGACCAAGCCATGGAAGAGGTCCAACCTTAGATTGCCAAACAAGGGAATATGGATGTGAGAATTCTAACTCCTGCATAACAGCATGCACTGTAGCACCAACCTCAGAAGGATAAGTGTCACCTCTGTTGACAGCCTTAGAAAAAATAAGAACAAAAAAGTAGTTATTTATAGAAAAAAGAAATGGATATTGTTCTAGAACTTATGACACCATACTTTTGGTATTTGATGATGATATTTTCATGTATAGTGAAGGTCAAAATGATCACAGCAATTCATGGCATTCTAGCAGCTATAGGTGTACTACTACTAGCAGCAACTTTCAATGGACATGGTGGTCAGAAACTATGATACAGTTGTGAGTTTGGTTAAGAGTCAAGCCATGGGAATTGGTTATGAGCTGAAAATTGCAGATGGTATTTATCCAAAAGAAAACATGGTGCATAGCATAGTGATGTCCCTTATAGTTCTGCCTGGTGGCCATAGAGCTTCCAAATCTGTTCTCACAAGACCCCTAGAGAAGGTATATTACTGCAGAGACCATGAACATTTGGCTGAAGTACTGATTGAAGATTTTCATAACAAATCTATTATTTAATATTCTGTCATAGAAAAGAATGGCAATGAGAAAAATATATTTACATTTAAGAACAAACAAAATTAAGACATGATTAGAGATATTCTCTTCATCTAAGTAAATGAAAAAACTTTTCAATTAAAAAAAAATTACATACACCTCAAAACCAAAAAGAATCTTCTTTTTTTACATAATTTTCCACGGCTGTAGATACCTAATGGACCACAGTATACTGTTGTGTAATATTATTTGCCTTCTTGTCACATTTTAAGAATGGTCAGCTGTTAGGAAAATAAAATTATAGCAAACTTGATGTATTGATTTATTTTTATGCACTAACGATTCTTTAGGGAGGCTGTTCTGGCATTCCATGAAGTGCTGCAATAATATTGGCCAGCACTTAACATAGGGTAATATGCAATGAGGGAGACAAAGGCAACTAATTTGATGATTGAAATAAATGAAATAAATTATATTTATAGAGTACCAAATTATTTGATAATTTGTATACTTCAAAACAGCTCCCACATTTCTATTCAATAGGCCCTAGAGCTGCCTTTATCTGTTTGACTGCTGTGTGCAAAAATCAATCGCCTCCATCTGTCATTTCTCAATTTTTGAGAGTAACATTCTCTCGAGCAGATACAGTAGTACTGTATGCTGTGTTTTAATCACTGAGTTGGTGATTAAGGCACAACCAGATACCACTACAGAGAGAGCTGAATACTCAACCATTTCCTCCTTTTACAATCAGATAAAGACATTTGAAATGAGAAACAGATAATAAGCCAAATTCAAATGCAAGTTGAACTTTCTTCAAATTATAGAGAAAATTTCAATTTATACCCTTACAGAATGAAATTTTGAACTTTGTAACTCAGTTTTGTTTATTTTTAAATTTCACAAAGCTTTAAAAGAAATAAAATACCATATAAAAACCATCGACTGAAATATATCCTGTTACTGAAATATATTGATATAACATAATGAACAGTTTTTTTCTCTCAAATTCACTCATTTTACCAATAAAATTGAAATAATTCTATTGAAAGAAATGAAATGATCTGAAAATATTTAGGAATTACTTCAACTATCAATTGGATTCAACTGATAAAAAAAATACCATAATGTAATTGTATTTAAGGTAAACTGATTAAATAGCAAAATTATAAATATAGCCCATGGTTTATCGATAGCAAAGTAATTACACAAGCTTACAACATAAGAGTGAGCATTAATACAGATCTAATTAATAATATATACCTTTAAAGGCAAAGAATGAGCAGAGAAAAGAATTATAACATCACGACGTATATTTTCAGGGAACTCTCCAAGTTTTTCCTTAATTCTTTCTGCAAATGTTTTTGCTAATAGGGGATGGGTGGACCAACGATCAATGACACTCCATTTCATTTTGGTTGGCACCTTCCTATAATGAGTAAAAGTAATATACCGATATATGACTAATATTCACACAATAATAAGTAATATTCCTAAAAGAAATTAATTTTTTTACAAGGAGAAATTTCAAATAAGTCAAAAAGATTACTGGAGGTATCCTAAGAGTCATGCATAAAAAACAAACATATAACTAATAGGAAAAGATAACTGAATTAGTTTATTGCTAAAATTAATTTCTAAAGACTTAAGCATGCAGCAATCTGTAAATAACAGTTAATGAAACTTTCATCATTGAATGCAGAAAAACTTTGGATTTTCAGCACCCTGTTTAACTTGATGCTTTGAATGTCATAATTTGGATGGCATTCTATATTTAAATCATGATTTAAATAATTTAATGAGGATATATATTTATAAAGATGCTGGCATGTGGAAACAGCATGCTTCTTCATGTACATTCTTCCAAAGAAATCATTGCTTTACCTAAACTAACTAAGGTTAGATGATAAAACAACATTACCTTTTTGAATAAAAATCGAATATGGCATTGAAGCTAGATCCTGTGGTTGCGCAACTATATTGAGGATATTGAGAAAATACAACCACTTTCTCTATTTCATCCCTGAAAATTAAGCAAAATTTTCAGATTTACAGGTACAAAAGGTTAGATATTACCATTAAAATATAAAGTACATGCACAAGTGGTTTTAATCACTGGAATCAAACTTTACCCCTTTTTCATCACATACTTTCAAAGTAAAATAAAATCTAGAGATATTGTCAAGGGACATTATGGCTAAGTATAATTGGTCTCAATTAGTTCAATCTACTGTAATGCAAATGAGATGTAAAAATATCATTTTTCTGGGCGAAAATATTCCTTTTCCAATGATTATTTAAACGACAAGCAATAAGTGCGACTGATAAAATCCCTGATGAATTGAATTATTACCTTTCCATTTCTTCTAAAGTAACATCTGTGAGCGGATCAGCATATCGGAAAGCAACATACGACTTGTGAGGGGCGGACCCGGGAGATATTCTATCCAATTTCTCGCAAAGTAGTTGTCCCTGGGAGGAAATGATTGAAATACATAAGTTAATTTCATCTCAGCCTGCACTATTATTATTACTTTTATTGGCAATATTTTTTCAAGATAATTTAATCAAATTATCCGTCCAATCAAATTCTTAGATCATAATCCAAACCTGTAACTTGGTCCACTTTAAAATAGGTGAGCCACCTCCTATTTCCGAATATTTTTTCTGTACCTCTGGAGTTCTCCTTTTCGCAATATAAGGACCTAAAGTTCTGACGATGAGAAACAAATTTAACAATGAGCGAAAAATCACAAATCCAATTTTCTCACGTATGTAATGAAATTTTTTCCAAAACTGGAAAGATTTAGTTATAAGTTTTCCTCAGTTTATAAGAGCTGTCTCTATAAATAGAGTAAAATTGAATAACTATTAGTTACCCTTGGACAGGTAATTGTATCATATCTCTATCTGTCATTATTCTCAGCAAATAATCGTGAACTTTATCAGTAGTTTGAGGTCCACCCATATTCAACATTAATATTCCAGTTTTCGTTCTATCTTTTGATACTCCGTCCAATTTCGGGGCAGCCGTCGCAGAAAGGTATTGATTTGAAATACTGCTCCATTTGTATAAAAAGTCTGAAAATAATCATCAATTAAAAGATTAAAAATAAAACCGGCTTACGTTTTGATAAATGAAATTCTAAGAAATCCATGTTACCTAGAAATCCACCTTTCTTGCTTAGGAAGTTATTAGAAGAGAAAATGCGAATGTTGTTCATTATGTAACTATTTGATAAAAACCAGTCTCGCAAAGACAAATACGTCTCGGACGGAGTGTTGAATAAAATGAAAGTTCAAGTAATTTGTTCCGATGTTTTGAATGCGTGTAATCGTGCGTCTATTATCATCAGCTGTTCTTTCAGTTCTTTTTTGTCAAGGCTACGTAGTGTTTACGAATTGGCCGCGTAAGGACTGCGTGCGGTATTACTAAGTAATACTGTAGTACTTGAATTTAGAGAAGGAATCGATTGAAGGGAAGAGAATGTCTGAAGAAGCGGCGGAACTAGATCCCTCTCTGCTAGGAACGAAAGTCTAGTAAGCCGTGATATTCACAAGCGAATAAAGGAAGATCTCGTTCACTGTGTAGGCTCGTATTCGCACGTCTTTAATATTCGAATTTTAACTAAGAAGAGGCTAAAATGAGTAAATTTTATTTACAAAATCCTTTTTCATTTACATTTATATAGGATGCTTAAGTAAACGATGTATTCATGTGGTGAAACTTGTATCAGTGTAGGAAAATCGAATGAAATAATCCACGTGACGATGCTTGCTAATTTTTATTAAATTAATTGGTTATTTAGATTGGTTTAAGGAAGAGCTTTTAATGAACAGACAATAGCTTTGCAGTATTGAAAGTAATTGCAATTGCTGGCAAGGGGTTGGACACCCCTGAGTTAGAATTACATTTACCTATTCATTTTATGGCATGTTTCCTATATTCAGTCCTTTTGTCTGTAAATTAAAGGCGATAACATATGCTTATTAAAGGGTCCGTCACGTCAAAAATTGCGTCAGTCCGCCTGACTGACGCAATTTTTAAATACTCTTCTTAGTTGTTGTGATTTCTTTTGAAAATAGGTCTATGGCTGTATAAAAAATTCATACTAAATATTTTCATGAAGATTGATGCTTTGATCTTGTAAATTATTAAAGAATCCAAAATAAATCTCATCTTCAGATTATACTTTACAAAATTGACGAATGTAAAGATGACATTAGTGAGCGAGAACACGCAAATTTGTTATGTAATTGATAATATTTAGTTTTTCGATTTGAACTTTGAAGTCTGATTTCAGTTGGGACGAATTTTACTCGACGGAAAAACAAAATTTCAAGGACTTCGGCGATGTCGGGGAAATTTGGTTTGGTAGCGGGTGTGCCGCAAGGATCGTTAAGTGCGTTGATTTTTTATCGTTTCTGTAATGGCAAGCCCTTTTTATTCTTGATTTCACTCTTTTTAATTTTTCTGATAAATATTAGGTGGCTTAACAGTAACGAGCAACTCGAGAAGAAGGATAAAATAATTGATCTCGGATGCGGCAATGGAATGCTATTGATCAAACTGGTGAAAATTTTTCTTTTGGAAAAACATACTTCTAAATTACTTCATTTATCTGACTAACTTATGTTAAATTTTAGGCAGAATATGGCTGGAAAAACCTTTACGGTGTGGACTACTCAGCAAATGCTATTGATCTAGCCGTATCGATCGCGGATTCGGAGAAAGTTGACATAAAATTTAAGGTGAAAGGATATATGATGCGTTAATTGTACCTTTTTCATGGTTAAGTACCATTTAGATGGAAAAGTTCATTTCCTATAAGATCTTCTTGCATTCATAGGTTGGGGATATCCTCTCTGATGAACAGATTTATCAACCACATGATTTTGCAGTGGTTTTGGACAAGGGCACTTACGATGCTATCAGTCTTTCGCCTGGAGATAGGAAAGCATGTAGAGATAAGTATATGGATAATGTGAGAAAATTATTAAACACTGGTGGACATTTACTCCTTACCTCATGTAACTGGACCGAAGAAGAACTCAAGTCTCATTTCACATCTGTAGGTATGGCAACTATTTTTAGAATTATGTTCTTAGAATTCTACATCTATAGTCATCCTCTGCAATCCATCTTTTGCCTTGCGCAGGGTGATATAAATGAAAATAATATAAAATATATATAATAAAATTCTAATTTTATTCTTGATTCTGAAGATTTTCAAAGAGATTTCAAAGAATTTTGACGATTTTCAAATATACCAAATAATAAAACCATAAAATAATGGTCTTATATCTTTTACACTTCAAAATGTAAGGTAAATAAAAGATGGTGTTATTGGTATTATTACGCTCTTTAACAAAATAACACTAAGGTGCCCCTTTTTCCATCTTTGTGCTTGAATAGTTAATGAGGCCATCCTCATAATTTAGTTACTTTCTCTACTACTTTATCATATGTATATATATATAATTCTGAATAATTTAGGAGGGCTGTCATGCCACTCATTAATTTTTGTACCTGAGCAGCATTATTGCCTATATAATTTAATATTGGCTATTGGAATATTTCATTAAACATTATCCATATCAAGGAAATTGTAAATTAAATTTTTACGATTAGAAAATATTGAGACATTACAGCTATTATCCCCTAAATAATATTTGGCTTCTTATACAGATATACATTTGATGTTTATAATTATGGTGTCTCTACAACTTTTATAATAAGTTGTATTTTAATGATTTTGTTGAGTTCTCAGTCACCAATCATTTATAATGATATGTTAACTTGAAAGGATTGACGGTTCCCAAGTTCAACCCATTTGATTGAAATGAAAATTAAAGTAGATGGTTATAAATACATACTTAAAATCCTGATGTGATAGCCAATTTTTTGTAAATGATAGTATTGATTGCCCATCAAGTCTTTAGGCACCTTAATGTTATATTGTGATAATATCCTTGTAATTGGGTGCCCTGCTCTTAAGGGATCCAGAGTTCGACTGACCAAAAATTAGTATTGCACTTTGTAATATGCCAGTAAAAGAAAGAGAATTTTTCAAACAGCCTTCACCGAATTCATAATAATTATGTTTCATTTCAGGTTTCCAATTCGTTTCTGCTCTTCCTGCTCCTACATTTCAATTTAGTGGTGTATCGGGGAAGAATGTTGCATCTGTCATATTTAAAATGCCATCTTGATAATTATTTTTCCGGAGTATTTAATGGAGATTAATTTTCCTCTGCAAGTCTACATTTATTGCTCCAAAAAGTGATTGATGAATTCCAAATTGGGCAAACATAAGATATGTGGAAAACTATCCAAAAATTTTACTAACTGCAAATTAAAATCCTTATGTATGCTATGGAAACAGACAATGAAATCTTAGAGCAATATGAACAAGGTTCTCTAAAATAAATTTTTACTTCCTGTACACGCAAAGTAAATGGATGAAAATGTCACATTGAAAATTATTTGTGAATATTGCAGATTACTTCCGTCGGGAAGTGCTACATGCTGATCTGTTGTTGTATTTGAATAAAAACAGACTTTTAAAATTTCAGTTGACTTTGGGTCTATCAAAGCTTTGCCACCTCTGTATTCTTATGAAATTCATGTTATGAAATTCATGTAAAAATACACAAGACTATTTTTAACCAATGCAAATTAGTTTCCTTATGGTGGTAGTAAATTGTAAAAAAGTGAGCTTAGAGGAAGGCAATAGTAAACATTAAATTGTGATGGTAAATAAAACTAGAAATTATGAGGGATGAAAGTGACTGTTAGAGAAAAGAGGTCACTAAATAAGTGAGATGGAATAAAAATCAATCTAAATTAATACATGAAAAGACTTATTCTTATTAGAAGCCAAATTTTCACCCCTGATTATTTATTTTCATTTTCTTTCATGATGAGATAATATCACTTTAAAATGAGGGATTGAAAAAAAAAACTGCACATTCTGGACGATAGATTTTATTTCTAGAGATAAATTTTAGTGATTGTGTGTGTAAATATATACACCCACAGCACAAGAATGTCCAATCAAGGAGAAAGGATTCTCCCTCATTTCCTTTTTGTAGTAAATCACCAAATGCTATAACAACAAATTTAAAACAGGAGCATTGACAAGTAAATTGACTCCTTAAAAATATTGTAACACATGAATTCTTATCCTAGGGAATACTTGCACATTAGGAATCATGCACTTATACTTTAAGCACATTTTTATGAACAATATTTTAAAATCATCATGGTCAATCCATCGTTCGATTGATTCCATTAAATCACTCAAAGCATTGGGGACTGAAGGAAAAGAATTCTTGGCAGATTTAACCACAAGGTTCTTCAGGGACAAACATCACACACCAAGGAGGGAATTATCACAGAGAATTGAGATTCTGTTAACCTAGGTCAAAACATGTTCAGCCTATGGAATTCTTTAGGATCCAAAGCAAATAAAAATGATTTTGTTTGAGCCACTCAACTTACAATTCTTCAAGTTTCAAATTAGAAAATTTCCCAAAAAATCATCCTAAATTCTGCCATGTGGCACATAAGTATACCGTAATATTTCATTACAGTAATCAAAGACCAATTTAGAAATGACATATTTATCTGCAGTTACAGATTGTCCATTAAATGATGAGGGAGCACTTGACTAGTATGAAGCATAAATTTTTTGCTGCAAACGAAGTAGGTCATTCTGCCATAAGATGAGCCGTACAACATAATTTTGCTTGGACCACCAGATAGAGACAATTATTTATAGTCCGAAAGTCCTGCCATAGGTGGATATCAGACTAATTTAAAGCAAATCTATCATCTGATGATTCAATTTCACATAAGTTTACCTTTGAGTAATGTGGCATGAAAATGGTTGCAAAACATAAATAAATAAAATATTTGAAAACTGATTAGAATATTAGTGATTACCTGATTAGATCTAGGACAAAGTCACATGAAAGTTTGTGCTGCCATATGAAAATATATGTTAATACTACCAACACACACCAATAGACTTTAGTATATACACTTTCCTCATTGCTTGCCAAAGCAAAGCTTTACTAAGGGTAGAAATAATATCACTAAAGTTAATTTCTGCAAATCACTTCTGCTAATCACACTCGTCAATGACTTGACTATAAAATGCATGTAAATGGTGCATTTCCAGCTAGAACAAAACAATCTAGAAAAACAAATCAACTGTGCATATTACAACAATACAAGCAGTAACCACTAAAGCTGTGAATATTTGTGAAACTAAAAATTGAAAAAATATAATTTCAGTAAAGACACGGAGCAATGTAGTAAGCTTAAAGCCGCTAAGTTAAACACTGCAAGCGGAAAACAAGCCTAAACAGAAGACAAAGTTTTTATGAAAGATGTAAATTTGAAATAAACACAGCTACCATTACAAAACATTACCTATTTTAAAGGCTTGAACGCTATAAAAATAAGGAAGAAACATCAAGATAACTACATTTGTTGTGCAATAATCAGACACAAATATGAAAATGATAATTTTGAATTCCCTGCCAAATATCATAAAACATGAGAGGCATTCCAATTAGCTGAAAATATTAAAGAGAGGGAATTCAAGTCTATCCTATCATTCACATAGGAACTATCCTATATATTTTAAAAAACACAAATTACAAATAAACTTGCTCTTTGGGAGGGTTATCCAATGTGAAAGGTACGCTTTCATTTTTACTTTTTGCATTCTATGACATATCAAGGGTATAACCTAATTACTAAAACTCCATGAAACAAATTGTCGCATACTTAGTTTTACAAGTACTTGTACAAGCATATTAGTTACAAAAATTTGGACAGTCTGAAAAGCATCAAAAACTATATCTTCTCAGCATTAATGGATTTAAATACGAATGGTTATGGTGCACCACTGTAAAAGTATACTTTAGAATGATTCAAGATAGCTATCTCCAGACTCAATCAGCAGTTGAAACAGCATCTCATTATTATGGGGAGCACAGCAAAAGCAATGGATAGCATGATCAACTTTCTTTGACATATTGGTCTAGTATTTTTGTCTCATTTTTTTAAACTTCATCCAACAGAATGCTCAGAATTACCAGAAGAACATTAGGGGATAACAATAGGAGTAAAAAATTCATCACAAAATCAATACATTAGAAAACTAGCGCCAGTTTTGGAACAGAAAGAATTTTTTGAGACCTCCTATTCTCATGAGAACATGACTGCCTTATTATCTACTCAATCAGTTGCCAATACATCAAAAAGCACACTATGTATCATTAGACCAGTTTGGATATGAAAAGCAGCACCCAATAAATTGGCATATGCGTAAACCATCAAATATGAAAGACTTAATGAGAGAAGGGATGAACTGTAATGTTATGAAAAAAAATTCTCAACAACATCAGAGTCGTAAAAATATTACCTTTTCCTTTTCTTGAAATTTCTAAATATTAGTCAGCCCAATCTCCAACTAAGCCCTTCATTCATGGACAGTATATTAAATACATTTTATCACATACTAACAAGATTCTAGAAACCTAAAAAACAATTTTCCTTCAAGTTCAGCAGAAAATATCTGAGCACATGACAACACAAATAAATATCAGTTACTGTAAAATTATATTTCTCTAACAATTTTTCCAGGAGACAAATAAAACTTCTCATGAGACATTGCTTCTTTGCTCATGGTAGAAAAAAAGTGTAATTCTAAAAGTAAAACTGGTATCATTCTAAATCACGATGATATAAAAATCCACAACAATCCACCAGTAGAATATATAATTTCTCTGTATATGAGAAAGTGCATGGATCTCAATTTTAAATAAACTTACACAATCATCTCTTCTTGGAAACGCATCTAATTTTAGCACACAGTAATTTGGAACAGACATAGAATGCATAATCTGTGAATGAATTGTAAAGTAGTTTACATTATTAATAATTTAAGGTTAATTTCAATAAAATATAAGAAGCACTCATTTTCCTGGAATTCATACTCAGCATATGATTAGCACCAATCTTGGAGAGAATCAGATGAACCTGAAAGATATCCCACAATGAAATAAAGAAAATTGATGGAATGTAGCATATTTCACGGTGATGAGGAATATATCATCAAGAAAAGTAAATACTCGAGTTTTACCCATCTATGTTTGTGAGTTGTAGATGGGGAAAATTGAAATATAAGAACTATTTGTCCTTCAGAACCACAAGAAAATTAATGAATATGCATGAAGCTGTGAGATATTATATATATCACTACTAAATGCTCTGCATATCAATAACAGCAGTAAGTCCTTTGGACATTTTGCTTCACTTTTGCTCCTTTTTAAGGATATAAAAACCAACGGAAGCATTTCACTACTTCGATCATTTTTAGAACTTCCTTGTTGTAAAAACATTTCTCAACAAATCAAAAATAAAAAATATAAATCACAATCATCAAATATGTTTTCAGAACAAATTAATATTACTCCATAGCATAGAATATGAATTCTGAAGTTCATGCATGTTGCAAAACTCATTTGAGTTGTAGGCAACTTTTCCAAATCATAAGGCAACCTTCAAATATCTATTGGAAAGTCACAGGGAGAAAAATTTGAGGAAGGCATGAGGAGGTATTGGCACATGTAACGAGTCCTTATCCACATCTTCAAGTTTTTCGAGGAAAGATGGGTCTTGGTCAACTATGCATGGATGACCACTGGACTTCCAAAAGAGACAACGGCAGTTTCGACATAATTGAAGCATCTCGGCATACTCCTCCCTGAGTCCATAAGATCTAAACGTCAAGAGAAAAAATTTTCATAATCTAAGAATTAACTTATCCATTGATACATAAACTGAGGTTTTAAGTGGTCTTAAATTATATCTCGCCCACATTCATTGCTTGTATTTATGAGTATTTCAGCTGAGATTTATAGCTATCCAAAGAATTACTCAGGCATAGCTTGACGCCTAACTCTCCACTAAAAAATTTGGTTATAAAATATCTATCATGAGTACCATACTTGATGGCATATAAGAAGAACTAAACTATTATAAACTGGTACTTTTTATCAATACTTCCATAATATTCCACATCAGTATTGCTCCCTACTTTAAAATTTTCTTCCATAACGACAAATAGGAGTTTAGGATAATTTACTTAGAAAACAGGAGATAAAGGAACCAAAAAGATAAGAAACCCTGTTCTGAGATTTCAACAATTTTCTTAATTCAAACTCTGTTTAGATTTAGACCACTTTATTTACTCTAAACATTTCTTCTACATTCAAAACATTCAGAGGAAGTATGTAAGTTTTAATTTATAGCTCTCATAAGAGAAAAACAAATAATTTTAAACTAATATATTTTATTCCAAATGAAGCATGAAAGCTTATCTCAATATGAAAACTTTAAAATCTTTAGAATTCATATAGTGGAAAGAGATATAAAAGACTTACCTTCTTAGCTTATGGTAAACACGCTGCCAATCAGGCTTGGGTGCACTTAATCTCTTATATGGACCCTTAACTAGGCCACTGCTAACTCTACCATAAAATTTCCCTTGACTTCCAGAAGAAGATTCCAATGCAGCCTTTTCAGCTTCATCCTCAGATTCAATTACTGCTAGGACAGTTTCAATCTGAGCATTTGAGAAATGAAAACGAGCCAACTCTCTCCACAAACGTTGCTCTCCATAGACTAAGCGACGTATTACTTCACTACCAGCTCCAGCACTACTTTCAAGGTCCCTGTGATCAGCCAAACGGAGCAATATCTCCCTAAGACACTCTTCTGGTAGATTTTGGAGTTTAGGAAACACATCTTCACCAGGCTGCAATATAGAAAAACGTAGGGTTACGTAATATTTAATAGTTTATTTATGGGCATAGAGACTGCCCTTTAGAAAAGTATATACATATGCATATAAGCCAAAGATAAGAACATACATGTAGAATAATACTACAACTATGATAAGATACATTATATATACTATAGTTCATGCATACAATAAAAGTACATAGTATTTACGTGAAGAAGGTAAATTACAAATGTTCATATAGTTTTGATTTAAGTATGAATGCATGTGTATAGATACTAGAGTAGAAGTTGTTAGGATCTCTAAGCAATTGAATGTATCACAATATTTTCATCTCACTGCAAATGACCTTAGTAACATGATAGCACAATCTTAGAAATAATGATGAATGTAAAATAAATATATTTTTCATTTATTGAGTGAGGCTAATGATTGACTATAGCGGGTTGCAGTGTAACTACGGAAAATTCTGCATCTTAAATGGGTAGCAGAGTGTCTTAAAGGGTGACTATACCATATGTTTTGTGTAAAGGGACAGGGACTGTGATAAAACCATGTATTAAGCAGTATGGCATCTCAAGCATGAGTATCTTATCTTAAACAGGTTTTACTATACTTAGTTCACTGGATATCTGTGAAACCCTTGTATTATATTTTTAAATTTGAGGAAAGTATGGATCAAGCATAATTTCTAACAAATGGATTTTTCCAGAATTAAAAATAAAAACGATAAATTCAGCAATATTTTATGAATATGAATCAGAAGGTCAAAGAATGAAAGACTTGTTTACAAATGATTTCCTAATATTGAGAGATAGGAGCATTTTACAATTATAAACAAATAAAAGTATAGTCAATAGATTTAAAATATAGCTGCTAAAGAAAAAAACAGGATTTAATGGCACAATCTACATCTGGCATAAATACAAGGGAAAGGGAATAAATACAAGGGTCCAAGGGAATCTGCTAATCTCGCATTTGCAAAAAAATAAATTTTAGATGTTAACTTCATAAGACTTTTTAACGTATGACAGGAATGATGCTGTCACAATTTTACCTCAACAACATTCATGAAAATATCCACTTGACTTTTCACAAAAATTATTCAAATTCTATGGTCACTGGGGCACATATTTTGATCGAAATCTCAGAAACCTTACTTCTCTAATCTGAATGCGGGCAGCAATGTTTAATATACGATTAATAGTAGATAGATGCCTTTCCCAGAGTGTAGTGCTGCCTAACGGCCTTCCCCAGCAGGATGAACAGTCTTCTCTCATAAGACGGAGTTGAGTTAGAAGTCCTCGAAGCAAGTGAATGTTCTGTTGGCTTGCACTTACTGGTTACCATGGTCATTATGAAAGATGTACACAAAGAACAGTCAAAAATCTGACTGAACACAGAACAATAAATAGCACAAATAATTATTTAAAAAAATATAAATAAATTTCAGTTCAAATAAAAGGTGAATTGGTTTCACAGTACATCATTTGATAGAAATTACTTCGGGCAACTTTTGCTTCTTCAATTTTTACATGGATATAAAGTATTGTAATTATATAATTCTGCTTTATTTATAAAAGACTTGATTAACTGTAGGCTTATAAAAAGCTTGAGTAATTGATTTGTCAACTGTAATTGTATTATTCTGAAAATATTGCTTATGGCTCGGTTTACTTACAACATATGTCAAAGTGACTTCCCCAGAAGTGGTTTTATAAATGGGAAAAAGTGTATAAAGTTTTACTCAAGAATTATGCATTTTCATCTTATTTCTCATTGTTCAAAAAATAAAGTTTGCCATTTAGAACTACCAGAAGGAATACAATACACATTCTTTTGGTATTCCCTTTTTATTCAAATAATCAAACATGCAAAGGATCATTGACATATTTTACATTTCTAACAATTACAAGAAATGTAAGAGCAACTTCTCTTTACCTTGGTATGCTACTTCTTCAAGCATATTAAATAATACTTTTTGCGCACACCCAGAGAGTGCAGCTACTTTCTGACTGGAAACTAAAAGGTCCAATAATTTGCAAATATAGTTGAATCGCCTAACATCTCTGACAGCACTTCGAAAATCAAGCCTTTTAAGAGCATCACTTAGGCCATTGAAACCAGCAATCTGGAATTAAAATTCGAATGAGCATTTCAACAGAACAAATCATACCCATTTTTACTCATAACAGAAAGACTTCAGTCCCACTTAATTTAAATTTTGAATTATCATCATCATTGTAGATGTACAAGAGCAAATTTAAACTACTTTATGCTCATAGCAGTAAACTGCTCAAGTTGCACATTGTTGAATTTATTTTATTTCTTGTTTCCTTGAAATATTTCCCAAGTCCAAACGACATACTTCATTATCTAATAAAGAATACTATGTTGATGAAAACCCATTGATGAACATTTTTATATAATATATAAAAGTAAAATATTGACCAAAAATAATTTAGTAGTCAACAGGGATACATGACCCTAAAGATCAAGCAACAAATGACCAAGAGGACGAAGAGTAAAATGTTTCAATAATATATGACAACAAAGAAATTTTGCATCAATATTACGCAAAAACCTTTAACTAGGCTGACCATATCCCACTCAATTCAAAACAGAACATTTCTTATCGGAATTATGGGACAAAATGGGAAAAATTCTTTCCCTCAATCTTCCTTGAGGTGTGTTTTCATTTCTTCAATGCAGATTTTATTTGAGAGAATTCCTTGCAATTTTTTTGGAAGAGAATTTCATCATAATCAAAGATACCCTTTGGTCCTGAACATGAATGAACTATTATGCAACGGAGATGAAAGGATTTTAAAGTAGAAATAGTGTCATCAAACTATTGTTTTTCACCACAACCAAAGAATAGAGATTTTATGAAAGTAAGTACTCTGCATGAGAATAAAATTCACTACAAAAATGTTACATATTAGATGAATATCTATTTTACTATTTCTCTCTTTCAGTCTATAAGTAGCTATAAATTGTAGCTTTCAGTCTTTTTCTATTGCAGATGATGAAATATTCCAATATACGATATGGTGAAGGCTTTTAAGGAACCAAGTAAATTTTTTGATGATACAGTAGGACAGAGAGGCTGAAAACAACACTGTTCCAGGAAAAATTGGATAAATAGTCAGCCTACCCAAAATACTAGGTATAATAAACCCACACATTATTAGGAGGCATGATATATTATTGTATTTGAGTACTTGGAGTTTGAATACAAGACAACTGAATACTTGGTTTATTTTCCAGGATATCTTCAGAAAGTATGAACTAATTTTAATAATGTGCATTAATTTGAACTGAAACATTAAACATAATACTTACTTCACGAGTACATTTTAACGTAATATGACAGTGGGGCTGCACAGTCATACCTGAAATATAAGAAAATAATCAATAAATTACTAAAGCATTTATCCAAATTAAATCCAATTCACTCATACACTCAAATGCTTGATAGTAATGAGTTTAAGGGAGCAATTTTCAATGATATCAAATAATTTTAATGTGAATTAATATGAAAAAATATTGATATGAATCAAATAATATTTGTAACACTCACCATTACTTCTTTGCCTCTCTTCCCAAGACTGATATTCTCTTGAGAAGTTTACAGTCTCAGCGATCATATTTTCCTTATCTTCATCCTCTTCGATCCTGCAAAAGTATACCCTAAGTTTACAAAATCTGTGAGTTACAAAATGATCTTATGAAACACCATGTGGATGAGACAGCTACTGAATGAAAAAATACAATAGAAAAGCTTCGCTATTGGAGGCTAAGGGTGCAACACTATAAAATACTCACAAAAAGTAGGAAACACCACTTAGGTCTGGTACTACAAAGGGCTCAATAGAAATTTGACCAACACTGCCCAAGACCAAAAGTATCAATTTTTTTATATGTCTCGAGTGTTAAGGATTTAAACTCTTTAGATAGACAGTACTGAAAAGCCATTTATTTTATCCAAATCTCCCTGACTTGCTACCTGCCACATGTGTTCCTCAGTAAAAAGATTTTTTTATTTGCTACAACAGTATTTCTTGGGATTGCACTAGACGGGATAGAGTGGAGGTTAACCTAAACGATTAAATAATAAAGTAATAATAGGACCCATGATATCTTAATAATTGCATCAGACATTCTATTCAGGACCCATTCCCTAACTTTTGGGCCCTGGAAATAGACCGTCACGCATAGAACCATGCCACCAGAGAACCCTGGAAGAATCTTTGAAATGGATTCAACTCTATACAGAAATCATGTCAAACCAGAGGTCTCAGTATTCCCCTAATTTGGCCCTTATGAAGACCTAACGTCCTCAGGAGGGCTATATAGATAATACAAAGATCCCATAAACCATAGCATCCAAAACTGGTTCAAATGAAACCTTCACACCGACACCTTACGTATCTCATTCTCCGAGTTTTTCATGAATTTCTTCAAGGAGAGCATGAAGAATATTTACAGCCAGAGTACTCAATCTTTTTTGGTGCAGGGGTACCCAAGGGTGTTTCAGAAAGCGAAACGGGCACCACATTTCTGTCCAGGGTGATATTCAGGTCATCCTTTCGCGACATCATCACTTTATTAGTTAACCGTTTTGGTTAACCTCCACTCTATCCCCACAAGTGCAATCCCAAGAAATACTGTTGTAGCAAATAAAAATCTTTCTACCGGCATTGTGCAAGGTTGCTTAGGGCACCAGGTTGAGTATCCCAGATTTAGACCCTCCTGTCATTGAGCCCAGGATCATTTTGGAAAAAGCACAAAGCGTTTCCTAAATCAGATTTGCTTATGACATATGGGATGAGATTCACCA
Source organism: Pachydiplax longipennis (assembly GCA_036926295.1). Classification (NCBI taxonomy): domain Eukaryota; kingdom Metazoa; phylum Arthropoda; class Insecta; order Odonata; family Libellulidae; genus Pachydiplax; species Pachydiplax longipennis. Next base: position 34,251,342 of record JAVFKF010000009.1, on the reverse strand, counting down.
AACTCTTCAGAACATATTTTATAAATATTTATCCAATTCTTACAACAAATTTTAAGAACTGGAATGTCTATAATAATACCTAGACCTAAGTATGAATTTTACATACAAACGTGTATATAGTACTTAAAATATTTTCTATCCTCTCAGGTAATCTGGTTAATCCAACTTCTGTGTTTGTATTTCTGAGAGATTTAAGGAAATGGCTTTTTTCAAATGAAAACTTAGGAAATATTTTGTAAATACACTCTTTCTTGTTTTTCCTTTTTTCATTATATGGTTTCAATATAATTTTTGCAGCATTGTAAATTTTTTTGTTCGGCTGCATGCAAAGATAATTTGAGGTAACACCGAGACAGATTCTTTTCCTCTGGGGTACCTATATTCCCCCCTTCTTTTGTGTTCTTTTTGGTCTACTATACGGCCAAAACATTGTAGATTGTATCAAATTTTTAAATGGGAGTAATAAAAAAATATTATTATTACAAAAAAAGCAAATCGCCTCAATGCGTTTCTTATGGAAGAATTCTGAAGTGGTCTAGCGTCGAACCCGAAATAATTTTGGGATATATACCGCTATTTGAGTCATAAAGCTTGTATTATAACAAGATTTCGAATGAAAATTCTCCATCCTTTCGGGAAGCGCTTCATAAAAGTATCCGAAAATGGGTGAAATTCATTATTACAAAAAATAAAAGGGACTAATCGAGATTTCATTTATTCCTGGTAGCTTTCTGATTCGCTCCAGACGACTGAGAAATGTCTTTTTTAAGATGGTTCTTCAACCTTCCAACTCTCTTAAGAGATTAAGAGTTTGATTGGCTCGTATCGGGAATGGCTTCATCAGATATTCTATCATAGGGAAGATAAATTCCCCAAGTACGACATTTCTCGCTGGATCTAAAAGGCTTCCTTTTGCTGCAGCATGATTTTGCGAAATCGACGCTGAATACCTAGGCAACTGGCATAGATTTCAATATGTAGGCACGTGAATTGGTTATCATCAAACCAAGAGTGCTAAGCTGAACTCCTATAGAATGGAGAATCAGAGTTTTTACTGCACTTAGTGTTGATGTAAGTTCAATTGATTTCGCCTATACGATATGGATAATTCCACCTTTTGTTGAACCCACTTTTAATGTTTCCCGAGTCTTCCTTATTCCTTGGAACCTGCAAATAGCGAACGAAAATAAATTATTGTATAATTCACTGGAAAATCATAGTTATTTTCAAAGTCTGAATGAGATTGGCGGTGAGAAGATAAAGATTAGCCTGGAGAGAAAGAAGAAACAGCGAATTAGAACCCAGAAAAAGAAGTCTTTTCGGTTCTTTGTTATCCCCTCAGAAGATGTAGCAGATAAGAGCGAAAAAGTGAACAAGGGTTACATGGACTTGTAGATATAAAAAAGATAGATGCTTGTAAGGCACTAAAATACGCGGACCAAACGGTAAACAAATTAACATGCAAAACGAGTAAAACCTTTTGGTCAGCAGATAGCATTCCAAGTAAGCAAATAATTAAACCGGATAGCCTTAAAAGTGAAGCAGGAGGTAAAAAATACATTAAAACCCGGTTAAGACGCTTTTCAGGGGGGGGACAAAGTGATAACTTTGACATATGCAGGATAGCTTTATAACCGGGTTTCTCAACAATGCGTTTTACCTCATTTCTAACCCAGTAGTTAGCGAATATTCCGATTTTTTCTGTAAGCTGATTAATTATTAAACATAGACATAGTTATTTATCTGGCTGGATAGTAGTTTGTCGGTATTGGCCTTAACTTGATTGTAGTCTATAATGAAAGAATTGTAGGACAAAACAGATTTATTATACTAAACCACAAGGAGTTGGAGGACCCAACCTTCTTCTAGTTTTTGTATAATAAATCAATTTTGTTCTATAATTCTTTAGATATTAGTTTTTATTCATTATTCTGGTCAAGTACACTTTCGCATGAATGCTTTCGCTGTACGTCGTATAAACGCTTACCTATATATTTCACTTTGTCAAATTTATAATTATTTTTGTTTATTTTCAAACTATGTTTGCTACTGTTTATCCGTGGGTTGCTTTTTGTTGCTCCAAAGAACGGGTAAACCTTGTTGATGCGATAAATTCGTGTGACAGTTACAAAATCGTATGTAATATTAATTAAGAAGAAAAATAATAGACGCAGGCACAGGTTATCAGCTCATAAGATACTAATTTTACAATAGCGCGTTACTCTATGGACCGTTAAAGGGAATTGGCATTCTGTGCGTCACGGGTATCCAACAGGTCTATCGCGATCGAGCTATAGATCATTGAGAGCGACTGATAATCGAAAAATTCTTATCCTTCGAATAATTTTTATTACTCCATGCATAATTAATCTACGCTCAATTAAAGAGACTATAAAGTTCCAAAGCTTTGATGAAATAATTCTCTGAGACGCAAAAATACTGTAATAAACTCAACTCTTAACTTTTCTCGGCCAAATCGATAGATTATATTTTAAATGCCAATACGAGCACCCAGGCCAAACTCTACAGAAAATACTGTAATATTATTTTTGTTTTAATAAAAGGCCAAGTTTTTTCCCCTCAGTCAATCGCAGTATAAAGTAAGTATCAAAGTCGATCGTAGGAGGAGATAAGTTGGCCACCCCTCATATTTGTCATTTCTTAAATGTTTCTGCCTTCCGAATACACAATTTTTCTGTTTAGTAGTAGTAGTGATTTTAAGGCGCATTGACATCTAAGGTCATTTTGTACTATTTTACTGTTTAATTCACATTTTTAGTAGTAGTACTGTTGAAAGAGCACCGACATCTAAGTCATTTCGTACATGTGTCCCCACCGGGAATCGAACCCGGGACCGCTATTACCGAAGTCAACCGTGCTGCCTACTTGGCTATCAGGGCGCCAAAAATTCATGTTTTATGAATAGAAATTTCTTGTACTAACTAGTAAATTTCATATCTAATTGTAAGAGAGAATTTTCCTATGAATTCTTTCCTAGAACCTTGCCATTATGTTTCGTTTGAAACTCACTTAAGTAGTAGCTTAATACTAGTGGTTATATGAAGCAAATGAATTATTGCCTATAAACATTTCCACTTACACACTTATATTTACGCTCCTGCATATTTAAACATTCCGGTGGTAATTTTGGCAAGGACTTTTGCGAATTTTGTTCATATACTGCGCAATGTTGCTGCAAACGATGGATGTTTTGAAAATATACTCCTTTAGTTTTCTTAAACTACGTAGTAACATGTTTATAACGTTTTTCTAGTTTCCCCATTTAGCAATCGCGTCTTTTGGCGAAATTCGAAACAAAGTTTGAAACTGTATGACCAGAATTTCGTGGTCTCCCAAGAAGAATGCAACAACCGACGCATGCCTATCACTTTCCGCTTTCCTTTCATTCAATTTTGAATTTAAACTGTGAATTCTGGGAAATCATGTAGAATTATGAAAATTAGGGATCCCTTAGGACCTTTATCTTATATATCCCTTAGGGCCAATGGACTATTACATATTAATATTTATTCGTCTTAAGTATCATGGGTCAGACTCTCACTTGCCCGATTTTAAACTTTTCTTCAATTAAATTAAATTAATTGAATATTTATTAATAATTTAATTGAATTAAATTAGAAATAACGGTCCTATGTAATGGAAACAAGTTCCAAAAGGCGTGAAATCGAATGAAGATTCTTATTTTTGTCGAGAAATACTGTTTTCTATCCGGATTTCGGAGGATTATGGGAAAATAGACGAACATGTTGTGAAATATTGTTGTTGTAAACAAGCCCTGTTGGGAAAGCCGCCAGTCGAATCCGAGCTCATGTATTTTCTTATAGAAATACATGGGCTGATATAGAATGAATGGCAAGGAACGGATCGTCTTTTAGAAGGCGAGGCAAATATTTGTGATTCCAACGTAAACGATTGCTAAAAACAAATCGAACAGACAAAACGATCAGTAGAAGAATAATTTGATCAGCATTTATTTCAAGAGGTATTTTATATGTTGCTTTTCACGAGAAAGAAGACGAGGATCCATCAAATCATTATTATTGCGGTAATATCAAGCTAGTCGAAGAAAAAGGAGATTAGGAGAGATTTTTGCAAAAGTGATAAGTGCATAAGAAAGGCACTGGTAAATAGAGGCACACATGTGCATTGCATAGTGTTCTATTGTTTACAAATAATTTTTAAGGATTTTGCTAATACTTCTCTCTCTAAAAATTATTATGATCGATTTCTATAAAATTTTATAGCATCAATAACATATGTATTAAATTATTATAGATTCAATATTCAATTTAATACTTTATAATAATAAGTTCTGTTATGATGGGAAAATTACCAAATACGATGTTGATACTCATGGTCGTTTCATTGTCTAGTAAGTATACGCGGGAAATTTCTGCCCAAAGAGGGTTGAAGATGAGAAGACAGTATTCTTTTTACTAATCAGCTAATATTATCGATTAAAATGAAAAATATAAGATTTTCGAGTTCTGACTTGATAATTATAGTTGGCAATATCTCCCCTCATACTCACACGTATCAGGATTTTATTAGAAAGTTATACAGTACGAATTAAACCCTCGTGCAAATACATTCTGATTATTATATAAATTAGAAATATAGTATACATTTACAGAGTTAAAACCCACGCTTTCTGGCTGAGAAGGATCAGATACTAAAATAAACACACCATTTTAAAAGTTATAGGTTGATAGTTTATAAATAAGATTTCAGTTCCATCATTTTTGACGAAGTAATTCACTTCTATACTTTTGATATAAATAACTCTCCCAAGTGAAGGAATCAAAACGAGCTATAACTTAAAAAGTTACTGCTGTTTTGAAATTCTGACATGATTTCAACATTTTCTACGCGTTGAATTCACTCATATCATATAGAATGGTAGAGCTTCAATTAATCGATGTACAGCTAGTTCCAAAAAAAACTTACCACCTAAGCCGCAACCCGCATAACAGACGTGAAGCTCGATGAGAGCGAGTCTAGAGTTTTCCATGAATTCTATTGGCTCTTGGAAGGAAGGCGCCTTTTTAAACCGTTGTGAAACGCGTTGAAAGTATTTGTACCGTCTTTATTAGCACGGAATCTAGTTTAAATTTAGTGTTACTTTTCACTATGTCAGCAGCATAGTATTAAAAAATGAATGAAAATCGGATTTCCTCATTTTGGCCAGAGATTTCTGCGTAATTCACCTTTTTCTGGAGGCATCGGGTAAACTTACTTTAGCTGCTTCTATTATCAAATAAAAAATTATGTCATTGCAAGATTAAAAAGGATTATATTCTTACGTTTTTAATGCTCTTGACGCCTACAGGACGAACATTTAAATTTATTTAGAGGAAATCCACGACTATGACTCATATATAAATATGAACGAAAACTCTGTAAGGAGATAAAGAATAATTATGAATAAGAACACAATCAACTGTATTTCAACTGATTTATGTTGCAGAAAAATGCTATCGAGAAGGGGAGCATGAAAAAACTGCGAAACCTACTAAGGAAAGCAAAGATGAAAAGAAACTTTATCTGGGCGAATACACTGAGAAAGAATCATTTTAAGTCGACCTGGTAAAGAGCTCTGAAAATTAGACCCAAAACTTATTACAATAAAGTAAACCAAGTAAATTACGATCAACTAAATCAGATAATTACATCGAATATTATAAAAATTTTAAATACCACCAAATCAACTGATAGAAAGTAAAATATCAATTGGTGTGCTATCATCATTTTCTAATGTAATTGTTTAAAATTCAAATTGCTAATTTAGTATTTTAGAGAATAACATAGATATTAGAATAGTAGCACACTTTATTTAAATACTGAGAACTACAAAAATTTTTCACGTATAGAATAAAAAAAATTGTTTACGACGAAATTAACGCCAGCATCTCGTAACACTTTTCCGAAAATATTGTTCATTGCCAGTCCCAGAAAAACTATCCCTTTAATTAAATCAAGTTCATGTTCCTTGCGAAATTATGCTGTCCCAACTTTTATCTGATAATAAATCTCTTTCTTGCCCCGTGGTGCAAATTTTGACTCGATTTCTTTGCTGTTGAATTATTCTGCAATACAGAGAAGTATAAAATTTGCTTGATACGACAAATAACGGAGCATTAGGCATTTTAGAATATATGTGTCAACACGTCATTCTGTTCCTCCACCAGGCAATCGTGATGACGGTATCAGATGAAGCATTATGATATTGAGATGAGATTTGGCTGTTTCTGACAAATTCGCGTCTGAGGTTTTACTAAGTCTTTCAGAGAGAGGGGAGGCCCTCCACCCTGGCCCTAGGAGTATCCCCTATTCATTCCTTTGTTGTTTCTTTTTCTTTTGTTTCGTCCATCGAAAGGTATTGTCTATTTTCTCAAAGGAACCATAAAACGGCCGATGGGTGAAGGTCAACTCCGCTCTGAGAAGAAAAACCCCCTTTTCGGTATATTGTGGATGGTCGTATGTATCCGGGGTAGCGAATTTGAAAGCGCTAATGAGGATTACCGACCGCACCCCTGCTGAGCAGGTATCTAAGGTTAGGGTATGGTGGCGGCGACTGATCACAAGTAAGGTGGGAAATGGTGGATCCGCGATTTGCAAATCTTCGCCGCGGGTATTCCCTTAGGGAATGAAGATATTCAACTCTATTTTTGAGGTAGACGACCTTTCAGGACTTCTTGCAAGGAATACAGTTTAAGATGGTTACGAAACAACAGTTAGTATGGAAAATCAGAACCTTAAGACTGATTTGCATATTGCATATAAATTCCATGTTTTCTATACTTGCATATTGCAGATTTACACGTTAACACCTGGTTTATTTACATTTTCATTAATACCCCGCGAGCCGCCGTATGACGTATGTCAGGGGGTGTGAAAACACCCACAACACGATTTCCATTGTGATACTGAAATGATTTTCAGAACTATGCGCTAGGTGAAAGTGAGACTAATGATTAATGATCGCTGCTTCGGTTTCTGAATGCCTCAAGTAAAGTATATAACCCGAATTGTTTGAATGGTGCATAATATGTATAATGATTAAAAGAAAAATCACCGCCAATAATTATGAATGATGAGTAATATGAGTCATGGAAGAATACGTTAAAAATAGAAACCAACGGATTGTAAACAGACTTACATGAGAATATTCCTCTAATTCTCATGATTCATACCTTAGCTGTTAAAATATTCTTGGTTCTATATGTAATCCATTATTACAACATTCACTCCAAGGACTTTCGTAACATCCTTCATCCTAGGCACATCATAATTCTCTACGAACTTTGCGAAGATGTTTCGAATTTTAAAAAATAGTAATGCAAGGAAGATCATTCTAGTTGAAATAGGACCTTCGGAAAATCTGAACGATAACATAAAGTTGACAATGTTTGGGTGTATAATATCAGAATTATCGTATCTCTATATTCTGCTTTTAAAGTGAATGGCATAAACTGTATTAGCTTATACTAAATAACTAATTCAACAACAAAAATGAAAAAATAAGTAATGCTGCCTATCGTCAATTTATATGAATCAAGCTCCTCGTCAATGATTGTTTATTTATAAATATTGTTTTTTATGCTTTATTTTGTCTCTATATTGAGCTCAAAATTTCGTAGTTTGTAATAACTTGAGAAATGAACAATGAACTAGAGAAATGCCATCTAATATTTATTCCTTACGCTTACGAGAACCAAATCGTTTAACTTCTCTTATAACATCTATGATACAAAATAGATAGAGCGTTGAAGATGATCTTACTAGTTCGACTAAAGTTTCTATTATCATGTCACTAAAATATGAAATGAAACGTAAATACGGAATTGTAGACACTCCGCATATTCAATGTCGTAGAAACTTGAAGTTTATACGCCAATTACCGATAAATTATATCTCTAAAGTTATTTAGAATAAACCATTGGCTTGCATAGATAGCAATACTAATGTTAGCAATTTCTATCGGTTTGAAAAGACCTCGGAATCTCTTTCCAAAATAAATTGCTGATAAGAAGATGATTTAGCTACTGGCTTAGTGAACTACTCGAATTTTCTTATAGAACTAAAAGAAGGTTGCTACAAAACATTGAACATCGCTATTGTATACAATTTCGGAATCCTAGGAATGAACATGCATCGGAAGGAAATTTCTAAAAGTATGGTATGCCATAGACGTTATATTCTTTATATTTGAATGTTAACCATGTTTGACTAAGATATTACTTAAATTGGATAAATGAGTAGTTTCTCTGGAGGCTGTCATAAACGGAAAAAATATATGTTGGATGAGAAAATTGAGGTGAGTGAGTGCGTTATACTTTTAAAAGAGGTCGTTGCTCCTACTCAAAGTAATCAGTTGGTCGAGGAGGAACGCAAGAAATGCCATTACCTATTGTGATTTATCCAAAAATCTGGAATTAACATACCTCTTACACTTTAGGTTGTTAAATCCATGTGAGTGTATGCATTACTGTTGCCGTCGCTTCTCACTTCCCTATCTCGATCAAAACAGTCTCCCTCTTGAAGTCCTGGTGAATTCATTGCTTTATTCACTTCTTAAATCACTCCTGTATCTTGCTTTTCAAATTTGTCATGGAATGAGGAGATATAAAAAGTTTCTCATAGCCAATACATTTTAAATACGAAGGAATATTTTCAATATCACCAAGCGATAAATATGTAGATAGACTAGCCATACCAAACCACCACCCATTCATCTCAATCATTAAAATTCTGTCGAAAAATATGAGAGCTACGCAGGGCCAGCCATCAACCGAGGGGAGCAAAATTTCAACATAGCCTCATATGCGCTTCCCCATGTGATATTACAGAGTTGGAATTACAGGTAAAAAGGCCCTGGGAAAAACTATTTCACCAAGTCCCTATTATTTTGCGTATTTTTAACGTTTTCTACATTATAATAATTGCAAACGTTGTAATAAACAATTGAAATATAAATAATGTAGGTAGTTTTGTATACATTCAAAATTAATTGAAAATTTTACATTCATAGCTAACAGTAGCATTCAATGAGTATTATGACCAAACCTCATTCGCACTATCTTTTTGTGTATTTTAGAACTTTTAAAGGTGATAAATATAGCGAGAAGAATGTTTAAGAACGTAATGGTTTGTGACTGCAACCATTTCAAGAGGAATCCACAGAAGAAATCAAGTTTATTCGATTCACTCTTCAATGACACCGAAAATAATTAATAAATGAATTCAAAATTAATGTGAAAGATGGTAGTCTCGTATCCATCATCTTTATTAATTCAGGAAAATCGATCCTAGCACATTTTCTCTCAATTGATTTGGACGGTATATTAAAAATACCAACTGCATAGATGATAAAATTTACTGATTTTTTACCGATCGAGTTTTAATTTTGATGCTTATCAAATGAAACAAAATTTGTCTAAAATACACAGAGAATGCCTCGAGACTTCATACTACATATTTACTTATAGATATTTTAATGTATTTAAAGTAATAGCCTAGATATGGCCATGAGTTTGCCTTACTTTACTTGTGTAGATTGCATTCACATAGGCTGTGATAAAACAGGTGATCGATATGGACTCCTTACGTATATAATTTCAAAGGCTAATAACTGCTCTCTTGAACGATGTATAGTATTACTTACCAATATATTATGTAATATAACCCATTATAACCGCAGAGTTTTGGAAGCGAAGGCGTCAAATTCGAGGTCTATATATTTTTGGTCCGACACTGATTCAAACAGCGCGGAAATTTTCTTTCTCCCATCTCAGTGCTAAACATAAGCTCAGAGCGGCTCAGAGGCAGGGTTTGCGAAAATTTCCTTCAGCCTGCTCGTGCCTTTCCTCTCAGACTCGAATTTTATGACAGGAAGGGAAGGGAAGGAGGTTTGCCTCGGTATCCTCGGAATAACGGGACCTCGTGTGCGACATTTCCCTCTGTGCGAGAAGCAATGCTAGAATATATACTGATTCGTTATAACCATTTTATAATAACTGAATTCTTGCATTACGACATCCGTATTGCTATGATACTATTCTGCTAGGCCAATGCCACCAAACTCAGGATACTAATAAATCTTTGCAATATGAATAAAGCAAATAAATCCATTTCAACTCTGCAGGCGGAGTTATGACTCAAGCAGACCATCTCCGCCATGTTTTCCCTCTCTCTCTCTCTCTCTCTCACTTCTTAAGGCTCGCTCGGAGGAAATCCACTGCCTGTTATGCGGGTTGCGGCTTAGGTGGTAAGTTTTTTTTGGAACTAGCTGTACTTACCATCTATTAGCTATGCCGCTGATCCTTAACTCTTGGTTAAAATCCTGCAATTCGGAACACCTGTAAACACAGGAAATAGTTACTTTTAATTATATTATTTTACTTGTTTACATTATTATTATATTATCATAAAATTAATTTATTATTTAATATATTATTTTTACTTAGTTTGTCTGTATTACTTTGTAAAATATAACATTTAACCATAATATGGCTCAATTCAAACCCATCTACTCCATTCAGTGCGTTTAATATATATTGTATTTGCTATTGTAAATGTGTTAATTAAGACTTATACCCAATACCAATAATATTTAGGAATTCATCATCGAAAAAATGTTCGAAAATCTTCGTAGGTAATACCTCAGATGCATGACAAAAAGTCAAAACAAATTTTTGGTATCAAACTCTCGAAGGGAGTTTAATTTATCGGACATAAAAAATTCGGTAGATTTCAGCAGATACTGCAAGTTTATTTAGTAATCTTTATTAAATTTGTACACTAGTAAATTCATTCGAGTAATCGCACCATAGTTAAAGTACCTATAGAATACAATAAAAATAGGTATTAGTCTAAACATTTCAATGGTAATTTTTTTAACGGTTTCCATTTTCTGAAGCTTAACAATTGCATTATACACGATTGAGTATGAAGTTCCACATTGTGTGTTATTTATAGTGTTGCTGTCTTTTTGTTTGCGATTCGCGTAAAACCGATTAGCGAAGAAAGTAGAGCATCATGAAGGAAACATCGCAATGGCGTGGAATTGAGGGTGCTATCTTTAAGAGAAAATTACAGACTCGAACAGCCATATCAATTTATTTCTGAAAGATGTGTATTTTAGCAGAATGGCAGTTCTTCTTGCACTATACTTTGGGGGTAGAATACGCTATTTTTGGCAAAGATTGGATTAGTGGTCGTGGGCGAAACTGCGAGCAACAGTTAATAATCCAACCAAAGAAAATAAGACTATTCTAGGAGAAAGTCAATTAGGGAATTAGTAATCGGTATAAAATAAAGATCCACCCACCGGTCCAAGTCCTGATATTTTTAAACTTACTCAAACAATACTCTTCTTCTGATGGATCTTTTACATAAATCTCATCTAAAAACCACGTTGCTTTTCTCCTTTAAGCATTTAGTATCGCAGAAAATTCGCACTCTTGGATTACTTCAAGTCCCTTAAGTTTATGTATGAAATGGAGTTACAGTGTAACACTATCAGAGACAAACATAAACCTACTGTCTATTGTAGACTGTTCTTGGTAATATTCGTGTGGAAGCATTCGTCAAGTCAAACGGAAAAATAAGGAGATTAAAATACGAATCATTATACAGATACCATTGAATGGTTACAAAGGTACCAGATGCAGTCAGTTTGTAATACTTCTTCAAGTAATACATCTCCAGTTCTAGAAATTCTTTCCAAGTGCTAATTGCTACAATGAATTAGTAGTTTACTGATGTTGATAATTTTCCAAGCTTCATTACTACGATTTTTTCCTATTATTCCTATAGTGTTTTATCACATTACTGGATATAAGATTTTTAGGCTTCAGCTAATCCATTATTTGTTTATCTACTTGGTTGTCTCTCGAAATAAGAAGAGGTTTATGGACAAATTCAACAGTTGCACGGGAAGAATGGAAATGTTAGGATGGAGGTAATAGAAGATTGGAGTAGTGTATAGGAGAAAGAGGAAATGGGTAAAATAATGAAACTACGCAGCTTGAGGACTTTAGGGGAGATTAGGGCATCGAACCGAAAACGAAAACCGAAAATAACCGTTATATCTGCAGGGACAAAAACCAATCGTGAACAGAAAATTAAAATCTTTGAACCAAACCCGAAGCCAAAAACCGTTATTTTACCGATCATAATCGATATAATAATAATTATTGGCTCTCATTTTCATTAAAAGCAATAGTAGTTATACTTAATGAATGTGTAGCAGTAACTTAAAAGTTACCAATTAATATCTGAATTTGAATAAATGATTAATTCCTAGAATATTTCTTTTTTGTCGACGGATTTGTTCTGAAATTTAATAAAATTAATATATTTATTCATACAGTGGTCACGTACAATATAAGAATTACTCATATATTATTCATCGAGTCGAAGAAAAAACCGGTTCAAGGCTTCTACCGGATAAACCAGAACGTGACTGAAAGTTTTCGTTGAACCGGAATGAAATGCGGAACGAAAATAATTATGGTTATTGTTTGCGATGAAAGAAGGAAGCAATTGTTTGACAGTATCAGCTTTGTAATGAATTTAAATGCTTTGACATCAAGAGCTACCACAAGGACTTTGAGAGAATTTCGTTGTGAGATTAACCCATTCATGCCCAGTGTCCCCCTCTTTTGATGTACTGAGCGATAACGGGTTAAGCCGAAGCAAAATACAATTAATGATGATAACGGAGATAAAGGGATATCTGAACATGAGGCTGGTAGAAAGGTTAGAAAAAGCACGTCTTAAAAATTGTAGGAAGTATAATTACATACATTGTATTGAAAAAATGAAAAGCAGGCTATGGTAAGGAAAATAAACAAGATCAAGGATGTAATGTCAGCAAAGAGGATGAGATTGAAATAAGTGATACATCTGCCAAGATTGCGTTGTGTGGATACGGTTCTTGAAGAGTGAGAGAAGCATTTGGAAACAGATGGGCAATATTGCTTAGATGACATAAAACAAAACTTGACTGAGTCCACAAAGTTTCATTTAAACAGGATTCCACCAGGTATAGCTAGAATCATTTAATTGTATATGGAGAATCTTGGCTGCATTTGCTGGAATTACGGCCTCAACAGATATTCTTCGAGTTCACCCACTGCCAAACGCTAAAGAAATAGTCCCTGAAGACTAAGAAACCTATCCAAGAAATTCCTCTGTGATGTGCATACAACTCTTACAGCACACGCAATAATAGAAACAAATGACGGGTTCTTCTTTGGACTGTATGTTCCCCAATTCAAAATTTATGGACCACCATGATTCAGGAGTGGGCACTGTTACATCTTCGGAGATGATGACACGGAAATATGAGTACCTTGGGAGTGGCTTTAGGAAATACTACGATAATATGAAATTTCATGATTAAATCTTCGCTATTCTATAGGACGGAGACACTACAATGTTAATAAAGAAATTCTCGATCATATAATTGCTCGACAACTCTCCACTTAATGAAAACGAATTTCCCATTATAAGACACTGAATTCTATGCTATTCAAGAATCTAAAAGAAGAATTTTTATTAGTTCCCTGATAAATTTAATAACTTTAGATTTAGAATCAAGTAGAAAGCAACAAACAGTTCCCGTAGACGAGATGAAACCCGTTTAAAACGCTCCCGATTTTCTCCCGGTCCCTTACGCAGTAAACACGTATGAAATATACTCTTAAGACGCTCTCCTATCCACTTATAGGGATTTTTCCCGTCCCTAGGTGCACTGCAACCCGCTATAGGCTATCCTCAGCCTGTCAAAAACTGTTTATATTATTCTTTCGTAATTGCCTGTATGGTAAAATTGCTTCAAAGTTGTACGAGAAGTGAAAAATTGTGACTTGACTGGGACTCAAACCCAGGTCTCCCACTTTCCGGCATCATCTCTTGCTTCTAGCAGTTAATGGTTACTTGTACAGTGTACATCCAATGTAGCGGTATTTACATGCAACATCAGTTTCATTACTTCAATTAAAGAGTAACAAAACAAAAGTTTTCGAAATGGATTGAAAAACAAAATTTTATTCAGCATTTTTGAAAATACCAAAGAATTTTAAAAAAATAGTAGTCCTTCGATTTTTATTTTTTTACCAAAGATCATCTAATTAGTTATATAGAGAGGTATAAAATATTTTAAAATTGGAATTTTCTTTATAATAAAAAAATTGCAGCAAAGGGGGCAAATCCCCTTAAATTGCAGTCTTTCGCACGACCTTTTACTATATTATAGTAACTGAGGAAATGTTATTTATTCTCATGTAGGTGCGCGAAGCAGATTGGCTAAATATTTCCCCCTCCGGTCATTTTGATACCTGAAAACTAAAGTCGAAATCTTCTCACGATAATGATTAATGGTAATGTTAATCGCGAGATCAAAAAACACCGCGTAGAGACGACCTGAAATGAGCCAATTCGTAAAACACATGGTTTCATTTCCCGTAATCCATCATTACTGACTAGAAAGATTGAAATGCACCATACATACCTTCTCCATACGTCCCTACTATGCGTTCCTTCATACAAAACATTAATCACGGAGCTGTTGGAATCGTAACAGACGGGAAAAGTAATACCATAAAGCTCGTCCAAATTAAAAAAATCCGGATGTATCACGCGGTATAAAACTCCTTGGAGCGTGCCATTCTTTACGGTCCGAGTGATGAAATTAATTATACTTTAAAAGGGAAAGCGCGTGACTGGCCCTACAATTATAACACGGAAAGCTTCTCAAACGGCAGCAGAGAGAGAAGAATCAAGAACCATCGCGATCGACGTAATTATGAAGCGAAAGAAAGTAACAAAACTCGGATTTTCATTTTTATTCGACTTTAAGTCTTGCACTGATTGCTGTTTGAAGTAAATGGAAAGTATCTCCTGCGATTGTTAGAGATCAGCAAGATTATGGCCATTAAGTTCATGAAAGGGAGAATCCAATTGCCGATTTCTGAAGGCAGGTAAAGGAAATCTAATTGGATATGATAGCCGTCGTAACAACTATATGCATCCGCCGGGAAAACCAGTATTTTGGATTCCCTAGGACTATCAGTTTGTTACCAAAGAGAAGTAAACGTGAAAAATCATATACCATCTGCAAAAAGGCGAATGTAATTTCAGTTTTATATTGCATATAATTAATTTAAAAGTTAAATATATTTTTTGATGGAAAGTCACCTGACATACACAGATTAGCATGGGGCCCCAGATTCGTTGGGCCCTCAAGTTTCTAGAAGGATATCAAACCGGAACCGTGAACCGAAACTGAAAAGAAAACATTGAAATTCTTGAACCCGTAAAAATGAATTCCGCAATTCTCTGATATGCTCTTGAGTGCGAGAAATGAAACCCCGCACTTTCCCATATAATTATATCATAGCTATAGCTACTCCAGGAAGCAAAACTGGTGCGTAACTAAGATTTCATCGAAGACTTTCACAAAAATATTACTTCGAATTACTCAAGTAACAAACGTCAAATGTGAAAACAAAAATCTTGACTTCTCCACACATCTCCCGAACAGGAAATTAATCTTTCTTCTACACCCAACGAAGAAGAAACGATTACAAAATTTTGCATGAAAGAATCCCTATATAATTTAAAAGGCAAATCTGAAAGAAAACAGCTAGTCATCAAACGTTTCTTCAAGAATAAATAAATCCTCCTTAAATGAAATATTTTAATAATTTTTTATTTATATCACTGTCTCGATCAATGTTTTAGGATTATTACACCATGTAATGTAATAGCTCTCCTTTTATTTCTATTTTGATAACATTAGCCCCAATTCCCACATCAATCGTTTACCTACAACCATCGCTATTTTCCCTAGTCCCTTTAAAAACGAAAGATCAAGTTATACCACACTGATTTTCTCCCTCATGATTTCAGACCATAACATTTTTATCGCTCCAATATTCCGAAGTAATTATTTATTTCATAACTTATGCTTACATTCTGTAGCGCAAGTCGTTCTGTGAATGCAAGTTGAAAGCACCAATGCCCAAAACCCTATATTAAAATATCGATAATGAAAGTAATAATACGCTGATGATATTGCTTTTATAAGTAATCACTACTGCATAATTTTCTGATTATAACGTCAAATTCAACAAATTTTTGTTCAAGAGAAAAATGGAGGGAGATGGTTGGAAATTAGAGAGAAAAACGTGAGGCAAAGCTTCATGGTGCGATATCGCCCACAATTAACTCATCGTGCGCCGAGTATTGCAATTGGTTTAGTTTCATTACCATATAATAGTACTCAGACCTAAAATAATTAATCAACATCTTTCTTGAGCTTGAGAAAATAGAATTCATTTCACGAGAACGCATGATGATTCAGTTGATGTCGATTAACCTTTCTGTCACCCACTCTTCACCCCCAACAAAGACTTTTCCAAGGGAAATATCTTATTTCCTTCTCTTTCTTCCTTAGACGCTTCTCTCTTCCCTGCCGGAAAATTTCGAATCCTCACTTAGGGAAAATGTCTCATTAACGTTCTGGTTGCCTGAAGATGAGGTAATACCTCGAAACTGGTAGCAGAGAAATAAATACAAGTGGAATTAGTCAAGTCTTGTTTTTCATTTCATTTCAATTATAAATTGATTGGACTACACTACAAATTGTTCGATTGTTGCGTAAAATCACAAGTATTACTGTTACGAAATACACGTAGGTGTTCCTGAGGAAAAAACGTAAGGTTTTGTATAAAAAACGTCCGTTATTCTTTCTACTAAATTACGCTTTCAAAGAAAGAAATCCCACAGCTTTCTGCTGGAAGGCGTCCCTTTCTTTTGATGCAAAAATGAACGAGAATCCATCGACCATGCAGGGGCGGATAGTAACTCTTCAAGTAGGGTAGCGGTACTTTCTTAAGCAGGAGAGAAGGACTTCCTTTCATTTCCTTATTAATTCACCTCCAATTAACTTTCTAAATGCCATTCTCTCGTGATAGATATAGTATATGCATAGTAATAGTGGAAAATATTCACAGTCCGATTCTAATTCAATAATTAGATCCTAGGAAAATTGGTACTCGAGTACCAACTCGAGAAGCCAATTTATTTTAGATGACGTCGTTAGATACAAAGTGGCTGAACTCATAAAAAAGTCGCCAATAATTATTTAAAAATTATAATGGCTATAATTCGCTTTTACAAATATTACATCAGTTCAGATATTAAATGAATTAAACATGTTATATAATGTAATTCTTTCATCAGGTAAAAGCATTCCTGCTTTGATTTATATTTTTGTAAACGATACGCTACGGTAACGTAGTGTATACGTCAGAGAACGTGTTGGATGGAGTGCAACATGTAGCTGAGATAAAAAAAATTCGCTAAAAGAAAATTCTATAGATCTTGCGACAAAATCGCTGATTTGGCATCAATGACTGGTAGTACTAAAAGTCACCAAGAGGGTAAGGGCGCTCGGGCCACACCCCCTGGATCCGTCAATGTGAGGACTAGGAGGGGTGGATCTTTTATTCCATTGGAAGGCTACTCCCAAAGGGCATATTATCTACAATCAAACGACTAAATTGAACGAAGAAAAAACAAAAATAATTGCAACCTTTAAGGGCGAGTTTTTCGATTTCCTTCAAGATTCCCTCAAAACGCGTTATGACCTATTCCACTTTAACCCTATTCTTGTGAAAACTCACGCGACCTCCCCTAACATAGGGGTCATCACGGCGTCCTCAGCTCCTTCTCCGCCATTTCCCTTAATTTAACAGATTAATTATACTTCCTCGTGTAATTTTTGGAAATTCCGTGCGTCTTATGTAGCTTCGTAAGTGTAGATGTGCATGAATATATCTTATTTTAATTTTTAGATAGAAGATTTCATAGCAAGCTTTCTCTTCTTCCGTCCAAGATATAATAGAAGAAAATCGCTTTAAAAGTGTTCTATTTTATAATCAAAATAATTAGGCGGAGGTGGACCTAAGATTTTGAATATTTTTTCTGAATTCTTCTGAAATTTGGTTTCCTGAATTTTTCTGAATTCTGAATGGAATTTTGAAGATCTTTTATAGTTTATAATGAGGAATTAAACAACTATAGCAAATTCTATTGTTAAGGAGCAGGATCTTTCTACAGCATTAAAACTTCTTAAACAAAATAGTGTACACTGTAGCTTTAGAGTAACTTTTCTTGAACCTTATTACTAATCAAATATCCTGTAGAGAAATTAAAAGAGCATAGCATGATATGATAATAAATAAAGCAGTGGGCATTGAGGAAATTCAACCTTACTTTCTTGTGATCCTTGGAGAAGAGAGTAAGAAATGTTTAAAAATCTTTGTAGAAACAGCTATGATGAAGAGGATTTTATCAAGAAAATTCTGATTCCATCAAAGAACGATTATAAGGATTATCAACATAACTCTTTAAGGATATGGGTTGTTTAAGACTGCAAAAGTTTACAAAATTTTCGCTAATTTTAATCAATTGTTCGATTGCAACTTCAGATAGAAAATACTTCTCCAAGATCAAAATAAGAATCACCAACCAGAATAAATGCACCATTTTCCTTCTTTCGCTACTTGTCTCGATTTCGTACCATCATACTTTATAATTAGATTTTTTTACAGAAATAAAACCTGCGACGGATGAGAGCGAACTTTACATGCATTTCTTATGGACTCCATTCCATACCCGGTCTACAATTCCTCCACTATTATGAGTATGAAATATACACAGCCGTCTATGAAGCAGAGGTTAAAATATGCTAAATTTAATAGATAATGATAGAATGGTCCAGGAAAGAAGTAAGGAACTTTTATGACTCGGTAGGCCCAAATAGATAAATTCGGAATACACAGTGTATTGAGGGTTGCATAAATACAGGCGCCACATAAGTTCTATCTTCTTGAAGTTCATCGTATGTTAAAACATCTTTCACTTCTTGATAACCAACGCATACAATTTTAACATCATTTATCAAGCCATGAAAGGATACAGACTTTCAATAACTTACATTTTCAGCTTATACATAAGAAACTGATTTTATAAGAAATATTCGGCGGATGCCATAAATTAGATAATGAACAGGTAAACAGTACACAACTCCGTAAGACCATACACACTAAACGGTGTTAAAAGCTCTGTTGATTATAACAATCATCGTCGAGCATATAAGTATACATTTCAATATTTACATTACACATTATCTTAATTAAGTTACCTCCTTAAGTAATACACTTAAATTTGACCGTCCATTTCGTTGCAAACTTTTTTACCTCTGTGAAATTTGATCGGAAATAATGGTCGTAAGGTATCCGGAGAAGTAACATAAGCAAAAAATTAACGGATAATCTATTTTTTAATTTTCGAATGCCGTTTCCGATCAGACATCGCGAAGAATTCGATAAAATACATTGATTTTTCGCGGGGTATTCGATGGAACTTGCGAATTCGAAGGAAGAACATTGACGTTGACATCAATAAAATTTCGGTTGCTGCAACATTGATAGATCAGAAAATTGGGAGAATACTGAAAGTGTTTTATAAGTAGGAAGTGAAGTACATTGCATTTTATGACGAGTAGGAGGGAATTAAAACCCTTTTTCGATGTAGTTCTGAAGATGGGCAAGTGTGTTACCCTTTGACCCCGTCGAATACTCAGCCAGATGATTCATCCCCCGAGATTCGATTAAGAAATGCATTTGTGCGGTTGAGAGCCATCGCGAGTAGAGAAAAAGACAAGAGTAGAGGAAAATGAACAATTCTACCAGAGAACGGACAATCAAGAAAAGTCGTGTAGACAAAGATCACTCAATCCGAGTGTAAAGGCCGTTTTACACGATGCAATTTCCTGCGCAAGGAATTGCACTGAATTATAACAGGTTCTAATTTCTTGCACGTCGATTGCAATTTTCGGTGCAATTTGGGGTTTTACACGGTGCAATTTTGATTACACAGGAAATCGCATCGCGTAAAACGGCCTTCATAGTTTAGGATGAAAATGAAAACAACATGGAATAATTATTTGAACCAATTGGTGCGACATCACTCCTAACATTATTAAATGGCCACGGATAAAAATATATCAAAATTGCACAGCCATCGGAAACACAATCCAACTTAAGACTTCCTCGCTCATTTTGGTCAAACCACATTTTCTTGGCGGAGAAAGGTAAATGAATGCACTTTTAGATGCAGAACAGAACCTTAAAAATTAATCAGTGTCTATCACAATTTGACACAAGGAACCTAGGATTCATCTATGCCGAATGATGATACATCAGACACGGAACTGATAGTAAGAGATAGGCTTTCCCGTCACATATCATGAGGACGAGTGACCTTATTCCTAGTTGCCAAGGAGAGTCAGGTCCTCGCGCATGCGCATATGCCATTCAGCATTGATCTTTACCTTCTCCACAGCTACTGAACTCGATGCAAGGTCGCGGACTATCGTTTTTCCGCAAAGGGACAGCTAGACGTCGGTCCCGAATAAATTTCCTTTGCGATTAATGTCACGTGATACAACCAAACAGCCGTCTTTCGATGGAAACGCAGCGTACGGGAAATTCTCTAATAATTAGAAACCTCACTTCACAACTATGCGTTAGATGGAGTACGGGTTGCAAAATTCAAAATTTTCCGCGTAATGCTCGCTATTATAAATTTCGTGGAATGCCCAGCATTTTGGATAACTTTCCGAAAGAGATGAGCTGTCGAACTCACTTTTTTCTTTCGCTTTATAAGGAGCGTCGACGCATCCTGTGATGACAGTCGCAAACATGCAACAGCCGAGAGCTGCCAAATCTCAGGAGAAGCTGGTATTTCCAATGAATCTCTCGATGAATCGATGCATCTCTCTGATATGGAATCGATAATTTTTTGATTATATCCATCTCATCGGCGATTTCCACAATTACGTTAAAAAAAATAAAAACATCGAACGAAGGAAATAACTCTCGCAAGATGAAATTCTTTCGATCGCCTTGACAACCATTGCAAATCCAAAATTTGGAATTATTTTTGAAGGGATTACGCTGAGATACGGTGGAAACAAACTGATTCGCAGGATTCTGCTACGGAGGCGATGGGAAAAAATTCTCTGCAAATACAGTCATGTCGCAGCGAACGCATCCAAAAAATACAAGACGCGACAGAGTATTTGTCTCACAAATCGCAGCGAAAACAAATTTCCCATGAAAATTCATTTACGTCGCCAAGTGTCAAACGTAGCGAACATGTCAACAAGTGCCCATAAAATAAGATATAATAAACACAAAAGTTTATTCGCTTGATTATGACAACCAACAGATTATGTCAACTAAATCCCGAGAATACGCAGCGGAACGAAGGGTGCAGAGCGTACTTTCCAGACCGAACTAATCTACTACGCTCGATAATATGCACGAGCACTTCGGTTATTGCACATTTCAAGGTCATTGATTGTTTTTATCTACGCACAATACTCGAAGAACGAAATAGAATCGCTCACTTGTCTCCAAGACAACCAGCATCCATCCTAATAAGACACCCTTTCCTGCAACGGCAGCCATCCTCCTAACATTTACGTCATTAGATCAGCTGTGTCGACATAAACAAAGCAGCCTCCGAGCGAGGAAACTGACCTGCTGTTTTGATCCACCATGTTGCTCATATGTTCTCGTCCGCACATTAAAATCTTTTTTTTCTCCCAGCCTTCCTCTGTCTTTACCCATTCTTCTCCTGGAGAACGCCAATCTTTGGATATGAAGGGCATTTTCGAAAATTTCACATCCGATCCCAGCTACACAACTCACACGCAAAACTACCTGGTTTACACTGCTTAGTGAACTCTTCCCCTTCGATCAGAGCGCATGGCATTGTTATGGTGACTTCTTCCAATCAGCTGACAGGACATGTTGCTAGCCTCCCTCCGAGGTCAGGAGAATTACCCTTAGAAAACGGAAGAGACATCTTGTGGCTAATGAAATAAACTCATACTTGGAGAGAGATCAGCGGAGCAGCAGCATTTTCATTATGGCTCATGGAGCTTCCACTTTATCCCGCTATTCTTATTTATGGCACTGTGACCGCACATGATCGCGAACATACAATTTGCGACCGACAATAGTAAACTTTTAGCGCGAGAAAGCTACCTAATTCGTATGAGAATCGTCTTCAAAATAACTTTCCGAGATATTTTCTGATTTCTTATAGAGAGAAATTGGAAATGGAAGCGAAGAATGAGAGGGGCTAGAGGCAGAAGGAAGGAGAGGGGGTAGAATTAGTTCACCGTTCGCTCACATTCTCAAAAGGCGCAGCGTGCATCGCGACGACCAAAATACGATTCGGCTTCAGGGATTGGTAATGATTGAAACAGCAGACGAAAGAAAATTGCGAAGCATGTTCGTAGTTGCATGCCGGCTAGTATTTCCGCCTGTATAGTTTATTTTTGAAATGGTAGGTTATGTAAAGATTATTGTCAATCCGACCCTGCTTTCAATCTTTTCTCTCATTGTAGAATACCCATTGGTGAAGTAAATAGCAGTTCTACGAAAGAATTCTTAGCCATCTTGATTTGTCGTTTTGAATGACCTTAGGTTTTATACGGTCATGAAGAGGCTGTTTACATTATTCTGCAGCCTTTTAATTAAATAAATTCTGTAATTCCTTGCTATTATATGTATAATTCACCGCCGAATGACGTATGCCGAAGGTGTTGTTAGTTGTAAAAGTGGAGAATCGTTCACAGTTAATTTGGAATTGCTTAATACTCTACCTCTTTCTCTTATCTTTGCATTATATATGATTGCACCTTTAACGTTGGTTGTAACTGTTCCTAATTGATGATTACACAGCTATTTTACATTACAGGTTGGGAAAGAGAATAGCAATGAAATGCCAAAAGTTGACTTCAAGAAAGATCGCTCTCAACTTGGTAACGCAGGGCTGAGATATATTCAGCAGGTAGAAGAACAAGCAAGAGAAAGATCTCAGCGTTTGAAAAAAATTCGAAGAGGAAACATAATTACTGGATGTGCGCTTACAGCTGGAGTGTTAGGGATTTACATATACTCTATGGTAGCAGTGAAGCAAGAGAATTTTTTGGACGATTTTGAGCCGCCAAAACTTGAACCAAAAAAGTGATCTGTATAGATTTTCGGTTGGGTGCGAAGTAGAAGAATAGTGTTTCATTTAACAATTTTTATTTTCTCTTTGAATTGCCATTTATAGAGAGTATTATGCGTATTTAATTCAGTGAAGTTCAACACAATCAAAGCAAGTTCTGAATAAAATTTGTTATATATCTTACAGAGGAATATTTTGTGAACTATAAAGACTGAAACTCATTTCACTTGAATAACAGTTGTACGGGGTACGTATAATGATTTTTTTCTTTGATTTTGTAGTTTGTGAAAAAGTTATTTTCAACATTACAGCTAATTTCAAAGATGTATATTTGACTTTAAGAAAGGAGTTTAATTAGTTTTCATATAGGACGCTTTAAAATGCATTTGGTTCACTTGGGAAGAGGCAGAGAGATATGTTGTAGTTCAGTTTCCAATATCAAATCTATTTCGAACATTTAGTGCATGTTGTAAAATTTTGGCAAAGCTGTTTAGAATGAAGTCTGAAATTATATTCATTTGATGCTTATTGTTTGATAAACAGCATTTAACCTTTATCGTTGTCACATTTAATGCCAATTTCTCGATTCCGAGTGAAAATTAATTGATGCAAACTTAGTCGGGACTCAGATTCAATTCCGAGGAATACCAAGAGATCATTCTGAGAACCAGACTTCGATTACATTATGACTGTATGGCTATTCAATGAAACGTTCCAAAAGAAATATTTTTAGGTTGATAGCTGATTTGGTCATTAGAATCCAAGTTTGATCAACGTCAATTCTCAGATGGCTGCCTATTGCTGTACAAGTCATGTAGGAAGTAGTCAGAACATTCAGACATATAAACTAAATGATAAGAATACTTCAGTATTTTCTATACGTAAATGGATTTAGCATATCTGTTAAGTGTGTAAGTTTTTTTTATGTACCATTTGCATTTCTGTTAAATGTTTCCATCTTAAAGTAATGTATTAAATTGAAATTGTATTGCCTTTAGACTCCTTATTTGCCTCTAGTTTGGTTCAGCACTCAGACGTGCAACGTTAACGATTTATAATGCCGTTTTTACCTTCTTTTAATGCGTATAATACGTAGCGTTTTATATTACAACTGAAAAGGATTGCAGATCTTCGAAAAAATTCTTTTAATCTTAAAAATTCCAAATACTTTACGCATAGCCTAGATTTGTCTTGCAAATCACAGCTGAAGATTATTTTGTGAGTGAGAATCATAGAAATTTTCAATGTTAACTTTGAAAGGAATTAGACGAAATTATGATTAAGCAACTTCTAAAATCATGCAAATAGAGAGTATTTAAATTGAAGTTAAGAGACTTTTATACATCTCGAAGATGTAGTTAGTGAGGGCAAACAATATAATGTCAGTTCTTACCAACTAAGCATTGCAAACTGTTAGAGGGGCATCATAAACCAGGTCCACACAATTTCTCATCCCCTTCTTATTAGAACTCTTCTATTTTACAGTTTATTTATACAACACCTCAGAACATGCCAACCTTATAATTTGAAGAACTCATAATTATTGTACGCAAATATTTCAAGTGAAAAGAATCATCCTCATATTTGGTAAAATAAGCATTTTTTCTATTGAGTGAGTCATTTTTTGCTGCCTTTGTAAAATGGCAGCTGAAAATCTTATGAAATAAAGAGTATTCATGTATAAAAGACAAAATTCCTTTAGGCTTCTTATAAAAGTCTATCCTTTTGCACACAACTTTTATCCTTTTGAGAGAATTAAATGGTTTTCTATTTACCATTAGTGGTGTACATATAAGTTATGAGTTTGTTTGATCTGTTATGTCCAAAATTAAGGCAGCAATAAAGTATTTACTATAAATTTCTTAGCAACTAGTTGTGTAGCACGAAATTATGAAAAGGAGTGATATTTACATTGGAACCACTTACCATAGTTTGCTTTGTTATGATGCAAAAGTCAGTACTTTATTGTGAGCTTTATAAGATGGAGACATCACTTAAGAAGATTTTTTAGGAACATCAGGAATATACAATAAATATAACATAAGATCCTAGGTATGCTGCTAGGAAATGACGTTGCTTCCAATAAATGTGGGGAAAAATAACTGATCCCTAACTCAAAATGTGGAACATTTAGACAAATTTCATTTAAATGTTGCACAATAAGTATCAAAGTGGCAGATTCTTTGTTTACCTAGGGTGGTGATGTTTGGATTTTTCTATATTAACGTAAGATGGGAATCTGGTACAGGAACCAACTTTAAGGCTTCAATTGCAATTGATTATCATCTCTTCTGTTATGTTGACTATCGTAACAAAATTTTAAATCGAGTTTTATGTGGCACTGATGTTAGATTACCCTCATCACAGTATGAGCTCCCTTCTTGCTGGAATTTTCTGCTGATGCATTTTTTCTTAAGCATGACCTTATGTCTCCAAACCCACAAAGTTGTTTTCTTCTGTGCACTGTTTCAAATTTTATATGATCAAAGGTTACATAATTAGTCAGTCTTGCCTGAATAAATTAATTTTATTATTATTACTATGCATCTGTCAATAAGGGAATTTATGCAGCAGTTCCTTAGATTTCTTGATGGCATACTTATAATCATACTCTAAACTCCTGCCAGTTCTGCATTTCTTGTGCTTTCAATGCAGTGGAAGGATTTTAGGAGAAGTAAAGTTCCTCGCAATAGATATTATTTTCCATTTAATTAAGTGTAGTGATATTTTATGTTTATTTTTAACTGCTGTCTTCAAAAGATGTTTGATTATCAAAGTCATAAGATTTTCTTGGAGTTAAAAGGATTTGTCCAAAAAGAAGTTTTAAATGCCAAGTTTATCAACTCTTCAAGTGAATTTCAGAACTTGAACTGAGGCTACAGTAGAGCTGATATTCATTGAGCAGTTTCTTTTGCTAACAGTCAAATTTCTTAGAAAGAGCATGTTTTTAACAACTATTTGTATATACTATTACTGGAATCATTTTCCATTCTTCCTCTCCCTTAAGGTTTATTTCTTATATATTTGATTTATGCAAGATCTTGCATCCTTATATCATTTATCCATTTTTTATCTTAGAAAACTCCTTCAGAATGCTGAGTAGAAGAGTGATATACAGTAAGAAATGGTGCATTGCAGCATCATATCTTCATACTGAAATCAAGCCCGTCTCGCTGCGACTTCCTCCACTACCAACCATACGTGATCTGCTGCGAATATACAGGATAAATGCTCAGAAGCACCTCTCCCAGAATTTCTTGTTGGAGCCACGTCTAATAGAGAAGATAGCCAAAGCATCTGGAATCAAAACAAAGGGGCTGGAAGGTACATATGCTATTGAAGTGGGCCCTGGTCCTGGAGGAATTGCAAGGGCAATGCTTCACAATGGAGTGGAACAGGTTGCTGTCATTGAAAAGGATCCACGATTCCTTCCTTCACTTCAGGTTTGCATTATTCTTTACTCTTTTTGTGGAACTGTTTAGAAGTTACTCATCACCATCTGGTAGTTTGTTGGCGTAGGTCTTAGGTATAATTCTTCAAACTATCAATCATTTTAATTCTTCTTCTTCCTCATTTTATCTTTCCCTCTACTGTTCCTTCAATTATTTCCTTTAATAAACAATTCCTTCTTAATGTGTGTCCAATCCAGTTATCTTTTTCTTTTATTGATTAATTTAATCAATATCCTTTCCTCTTTGATTCGTTTCAGCACCGCCTCATTCCTTATTCTGTCTCTCCATCTTTTGTTCAGCATATTTCTCCATGCCCACATTTCGAAAGCTTCTTTCCTTTTACAGTAATTCTTGTGGAGGTTCCATGTTTCACACCCATACAGAAACACGCTCCATATCACCTTGCCATACTTTACCTTAAGTCTATATTAATTTTGCTTGTTAGTATTTTTCACTCTCCCAGAAAAGCTTCCTTTGCTATCCATATTCTCACTCTTACTTCTTTCTCGTTTCTCCAGTCACTTGCCACCACTTTGCCTAGATATCTGTAATTTTCCACCAGTTCTAGTCTCACACCTTTAACAAATACTTCAATCATTTCATCCTGTCCTACTCTCACCACTTTTGTCGTCTTCTGGTTTATTTTCTTTAGTTTATTTACATTCTCAGAAGTTACTACTAGTCCCTTAAAGTTTTAGTTCTTGTTTGAGTTGGTAGACTAGGTTTATAATCTCTTCTGGCTAACCTCTTCATCTGCCACAGCTTCTGAGATATGCTTTCCTGGGTCTCCACTCATCATTTACCTCTCACATGTTGATTTAAAAACCTAGTATACCCACTCCTAGATGCTTCTAACTATGCCTAATCCATGTCTTATTTCAGTCAAATTTTGATATCTAAGGATTCCTTGCTTCCAGTTTATTCCAGAATCATTTCCTTTGTGGTAATATTCACTCGTCCTCATGTTCTTCTATTTATCTAAAATTTATCTGTATGTAGCACAGTAAATTAATTTAAGTAAGTAAATAAATTTAGTTAAGTTTAAGTAAATAAATTTGATGTAAAAGAATTTGAGCTTCAAAATTTTAGATGAATCAAATACTCAAATTTATTGATTCTTATTATAGTATATAAATAGGTTTTAAAATTTAATTACAAATACCAAAAATATATGAAAATATAGATAAAATTAATAAGCTCCTATTCATTCAATGGGGTTAAATAAAGCAGTATATGTGTATAATGCAAGTATAATATCCACCTCAGTTTTTACGAAAAAGTGTTATACACTTGTTTTTCAGAAAAAAATGAATACCAGAATCACAAGGTATAGCATAATAGGGTAAATATTACTATATGCACATTTTAGAATTTTAAAATCGTTTGTTGAAACTACAAAGAACTTCTCTTAGCTCTAATTGACACTATTCCACTGGATGTCTTATAGCAGAGCCTTGAGTCTTGAAACCATCCTTGGTATATTTGTAAAAGTTTATGTAAATACAGAAATGACTGTGATAATTGTTTAAGACATCAATAGATTCATTATACTATAGGCTATATTAAACAATGATCAGGTTCCAATTGAATTGCTCCAAAAATTATCTTCTCCTTCGTTCTTGTCATTTTATTGAAAAATAAATTTTCAAACTTGCTTGAAAAATTAAAACTCTACATTGGTTCCCTCTCCCCTTTCCTCAGTTTCACATATCTAGACATTCCATTCATAGTATGCACTGTCCTTGAAAATATAAGTGAGTATGGAAATTATTGAGAGATAAGAGAATTATAGCAAAATATTTTACATCATTAAAATCTTAGATGAACCATCTCAGACTGCATAACTGATACTTAAAAGCCACATTATTGATGTACTAAAATAAATGTTGTGCGCTTCTGAATAAACAGGAGCTTATTTGTTTTACCTATCTATTAATACACAAAAATAAAGGCCCAATTCTACCTTACAGATCAGGAGATGCCTTAGACTATTATTAACACAAAAGTTGAATTTTCTTATGGAATTAGCCAATTTTACTAAAATATAATTCTTACTTTTTACAATCTGGATCCTTAATAATCTAGGAATCTAATATGCTATTACATGGTTCTAAACTAATATGGGAAAGCTGATGCTAATGAAATTTCTTAGGTTCTAAGTTGGATTTATTTACTTGAATGCTGCAAATTATATGTAAAATAATAAGGATAAATTTTAGAGTAATAGTTTAAATTAATTATGAAGAATTTGTCCAATTTTTGTAGGCATCATAGGAACTAGGTGGTCTTTAACCTGGAGGTCTTGAACTCAGATTTGATAAATCACATGGCTTTTCTAATGAAATTTCATAACTGAAAGTATCTTTGAATGTGTACTGTGTATTACTAAATTATACTATTCTTAAATAATTTTGCAAATTTCTACATATCAACAATGGAATCAGATTAAATATACTGCTTCCCTAATGCATGTTATCAGGAATTCTGTTCAAATAATGTTATATTTTTCATATAATTATTAACATTATGCATCTAAAGTTAATATCCAGTTGCTTTCCTTTAATTCCATCTTCAGTATTTGTTCCAAAATTTTTTCTTTTTAATGTGTCATTAATTGTGAAGCCACACTGCCCTATCAGAAAAGAGCAATCTAATCCACAAGTATATTCATTGGTATCATGGAGGAGGTTAACACTGCACTTAATTGACCCACTGCTTAAATGTATTGTAAATGGTGAATTGAATTTAAAGGTTAAAAGATGTTTTATAATTAATTATTTCTTCTTAAAAAGACAATATGAGTAATATTAAAATTGAGCATGAAAATAATGGATTATTTTTCCTCAATTTAGATGTTGGAGGACGCATCAAAAGGGAGACTGAAGGTCTTCATGGGGGACATAATGAGCTTTGACATGAGTCATTTGTTCCCAGAAGAGTTGAAACGTAAGTGGGAGGAAGGGGAAACATGCAAGGATTGGAATATGCCTAGAAGTGAAGAGGATGAAGAAAAACGTCCAAAATTAGAGAAGAAATGGTTTTATCATCGAGTGAAGGGAAAAGTTCCCTTGATTCATGTTGTTGGGAATCTTCCATTCAACATTTCAACACCTCTGATTATTCGTTGGATGAGGGATATTTCTGAAAGGTAAACATAGATAACTGACAGATTTCAATTGTATTCTGTAGTATAATAATGTTAAGGGGTTCATTTTTGTGGATGAATATCTATACATATTGGTTGTTTGTGATTTCCTAATAATATATATAGTATAGAATACTTTGAGATTGGTGACTGATTAGGGTAATGAGATTGAAGATCAATTTCGCAAAGATTTAAAAATCAAAATTATTAGATGGTCTAATATTTATTGTACCAAATAACTCATTTTCATCGTTTACTTGATATTGAAGTTATTTAGGTTGTAGAAAATAACAACAGGAATAGAAGATGCATGCTATTTGCAGTGGTATATAACTTAGCAGAATCTTAGCTTATACTGAACATGTATTGGTGACACCAGTATTTGTCATTGATTGCTTCTTAATTAATGGTATACATGTTTTTCAATAGTCCTTAATAAAGCAAGGTTTCATAAGAAGCACACTCTTTAATTATTGTATCCTATTGGCAAACCAATGAAGGACTATACAAGCATTAATGAATCCTTACAAAAAGGATGTTAACTTGCACAGGGAAAACTTAATCATAGATTTAAACATTCCAGTCAAAGTTTCCTCAGTAATATCTGCTTAAAGATAATACATCAATATATTAATGCACCAATATCATAATGCATCTAATGTTAGGAAGCTCTAAACATGCAGAACAATGCATCTTAGATATGAGGATACTTGGTGTATAATGTTGCACATGAAATTTAAACAAACACTGTAATTTTTTAGAGGAGGAATCGGTAAAGCTGGAGTTGATAAAAAAAAGAGGTATACCTTTTTGAATAACATCTGCTTGCATTTTCTTGGTGGCGCCTATGATGGAACTTTGGTTCACCCTTATTACTCATACATTAAGCATTTTCAACAATTTTAGGTTGCTACCAATAATATTTCAGTAGTTAAAGTAAATAGAATAATAGATATCTCTATTCTTCTGATATTAAAAACTTTAAGTTACAGAAAAACTTTCCATTGAATGATGCAAAAAAGTAAAGTATAATTTTTCTATTTAAATGAGAAGGAGATAAGAAATAAGACCGAAGCAGTATTACAGTAAAGTTAATGAATAATAAAAGAGCTAAGTAGAGTTTATCAATATAGATAGAGCAGAATTTCATGCCATTTTATCATTGAACACAGCTGTGGGCAAGAGTTTGGCTAGGTTTTCAGTTTTTCTTGAGCCTTATCAAAACATTAAAAAATTCTGTTGATAATAATATATTTACACAAAACTTTGCTGGTATACCAATGTATATATTTTACTCCAGAATTAATCTCTAAATATTATGAAAATTTCTGAGAGATCCATTCTGATTAGTTGATCGTCAACTTTAATTATAAGCAGTTTAAAAGTGCGATTTTCTCAGTTTACCAACCACCAAATAAATGTAAAATTTACCCCTCAAAAACTGATTATTTTCTAATGAGCTGTGAGTTCCTGTGAGCAATTGATGAAAAACAGTATAGTTCTTGCTCAATTCCCTAATATTCATCCTTGAAGATTCTTTCCAGTAACTTGATGGAGCTACTGAACACTTTATTTGGATTTTTAACCTAAGCATTCATTCCTCTTCTTTTCTTTAGGAAAAACATATGGGAGTATGGAAGGGTGCCAATGACACTGACCTTTCAAAAAGAAGTTGCAGAAAGGATAGTTGCTGCTCCAGGAGAAGATCAAAGATGCCGCCTGTCTGTGATGTGTCAAAATTGGTGCTATGTTAATTATAAGTTCACCATTAAAGGTGAGAAATTATTAATTATTACATTTGGGAAGAGAGCTAGAAAAGACTCTCTTGTTTGATTAAAAATAGAGTAGATTCAATAGAGCTTGGTTAAGACAGTTTTCTTGGGGCTAAAGGAAAACTTTTATAAGTAGGATAGCAATACTACTGGCTTATGATAACTTAATATTTCTTTTATGTTGAGAAACAAAAGGGAGGATTTTTACGCTCTTTAATTTTAAAAGAAGTAATATTCACCTTAAAACGGAAAAGAGTCTCCTATAGTTTGTTTTATTTTATTTACCACAGCTAAAGATAGTATATCTATAGATTCTACTAGCTATTCTTATGCAATACTGGTTTCCTTCTCATCACAGTTCTTAATGATATTCTGTTTTAAAAAGTGTTTCATTTCTACTCTAGTTAAGTCTTTTTCTCTCTGTAATGAAGCAATTTTAATGGATAGACAATAATAAGGAAGAGTAACAAAAATTGTAGCAATAGATGCAAGAGGCTATTACAAAGCATGATATATTCTATTACTCTTTAAGACTATATACTCCTGGTAGACTGCAACAAAAGAGAAATTCATGTTTAAGTGGTTTCACTGTAGTTGTATTTTTCTTGGTTTAGCTTCAACTCTATTCTATAGATAAGCAGTTCACTTCTTTTGGTTTCTCTTGAAGATGTGCCATTAAGGCAGCTGAGCATTGGTGTACTCAATAGATGTGCATTTTTGTTTACTTGTACAATTTTTAATCAGATGTTTGAGTGTGCCACTGGCCTCTTGCAATGAATTTTTTGTAATATGCATGCATTATTCTTGAATTGCTTTTTCTGCTTATATTATGAAATTAACTGTTACCTTTCATTTCTTACTTCCTCATATTTTAGGTAATTTGAGAATCACACAAATTCTTTCAGATATTTTTTCTCTTGTAATTAAACCGTTCATATTTGCCCATATATTCTAGTTCTGATTTTATTATCAGGTTCCTTTTGTAAATGTTCTCCTAATTGAGAAATTTTACTTAATTTCAGGGTCAGCCTTTGTTCCAAAGCCCAAAGTGGATGTGGGAGTAGTTAGATTTGTGCCTCGACCAGAGCCTCTGATTCCTTTGCCTTTTCCACTAGTTGAAAAAGTTGTTCGGACTTTATTCTCGACAAGAAGAAAGCACATCAAACACTCAGCTGCATTCCTTTTTCCACCAGGAAGAGGAGGTATGAAAAGCATGGATTTACATGCTCTATCTATTTTATCCATGTCCTAAAATGAAATCCTGTCCAAATTTTCAATTATCACTCCTGTATGTTAACTAAAACAGAAAAATCTGTCTCTTCATTTTTACTTCAATTCCTACCTGAATATTTTCTTTTATAAGCATCATAGGACTTTTCTTACCAATTGGTAAGATGTTGAGAGGAAATGCTTCTGTTAATCTTTAGTAAGGTTTAGTTACAAGTTTAGTTAAAAGGATGGGAAAGACCAAATTAGAATGTACTGGATCACATAATAAAAATATAACTTAAATCAGATATTATAGTAATTATAGATCTTAAAAAGCTTTGACACATAATAGTATTTAAATATCTGAGAAACCAGAGGAATACAATTTTCTTTCGAGTGATCTTTTTTGTAATTACTGTAGATAAAAAGCCCAAATCTTAATTTTAAATAAAATATTTCACCTTGCTAATTTTTAAGTGATGCATTTAAAGTATTTGTAAAATGGTCTAATTTTGCAACTTTAACTCTACTATGGCTTGTTTACATGTATCTTATATTTTATCTATAAATGTAGGAAAATGTCTCTAAAGATATTCAGGACCAGAGAAATGCTCATATATCTCACTTTTCATTCCATTATCCTTCACATGAAGTAGAATTATTTCTTTGGTTGTGTAGGTAATCACTGATTAAACTAGCATTTAGATATCTTGTCTCTTTGTGATCTGAAGTATTCGTAAAATTAATTGCTGCAGGCATGATTCCATTTCAATGCCAGCTTTATAGGATCCATAATCACAGCTGCATTCAAATTCAAAATTTCATTAAATACTCTCCCATTACAGGTGAGAAAGCAAAGTATCCTTCGAGAGAAGATTTAGTGGAGGAATTAATTGGCTTGAGTGGAGTAAATTCAACTGCAAGATCATATGGTCTCTCCGTTGAAGAATTTGGTAGGATTTGCAAGTCATATTCACGAATGTGCCAGAAGTATGATAAACTGGAACAGTATGAATATCGCAATCCTAAAATGCAAGATGACTACAACGATGACATCATAGACGAGGAATCCTTGGAAGAAAAATGGGCCAATTTCGACAACGCCGTGGGTAATTTTGATTCAAGGGAACCTGTTGCCAGTCAGCAGCAATAAGACTGAGAGAGGAGTGAATGGCCAGTGAGAATAAATGCAACCTATTTTATTGCCATGTTATTGCAACAAAAGAGTTCTGTATGATTTTTTTCTGGATGATTTTCGTGTGATTTCATTATATTGTTGGTTTCTTGGGTAGCATTGTTGAGGAAGACCTCAAATTGATTAGTCCTGAAAGTGGAAAGACTCTAGTAAAGATCAACATCCACTGAATAGCAACGTTTAGGAAGTCATGATTTGTGATAAGGTACATTTTTATTATTAAAGAGTTTATTGAACAGGAAAAACTTAGTGAATTTTACAACCGTGTCTGGAGAGAGTAATTTCAATCTGTCTTCAATTTTTTTGACTGTAACTCCTCTGCATCCTTTTCCCTATTTTTCCTCGCCAAAACACGCTTGTGCTTTTTCGACGTTTGGTGCTCTTTCCACTGCAACGGGTCCACGAACAATCTGTCGCAAATATCGCATCTTTTCGGCTCCCCATCCCATTCAATGGACACCTCTTCCCTCCTCTCCACCGGCAATGAACTTATTTCCTCGGGTTCTTCACCTGCCACCAGCGCCTTCACGATCTTCGCGGCCGGACCAAGAACTAACTCATCCCATCGCGCAGGATCTGTCGTGTCGAGGCCGTAAACTAGCGGAACCTGCCGGAAACAACGGCCGTTTGTTAGATTCCCA
This sequence comes from Pachydiplax longipennis, assembly GCA_036926295.1. Lineage (NCBI taxonomy): Eukaryota > Metazoa > Arthropoda > Insecta > Odonata > Libellulidae > Pachydiplax > Pachydiplax longipennis. Next base: position 34,216,801 of record JAVFKF010000009.1, on the reverse strand, counting down.
TGCACATATTTGCCTCTGTATCTCCCGCCAGAAAATGCCGGGATAACCTTGAGAGTTTCGGAAAAGATAAATTAACAACTAAAGATCAGATCTTAGACCTTTTTCGATGAAAAATTTCCCCCTAAAAAGCGTATGGGACTCGATGAGAACACTTGAATTTATCAAGAGTAGAGCATGATATGTTCCCTTGCTCTTTCGACGAAGAGCAAATGGCGCTAGCAGCCTCTTACTTGCCAGCCAAAGACCTTTGTAGCTATCATTCCCTTGAAGTTGGCATCCGCTACTAAGTACTCTCGTACACGTGGAGATATTGAGTGTAAAGCGAAAGGAAGGAAGAAAAATCGTATAAGTATTCTCGAGAAAGAAACTGGGTGTTGTTTGATGCTTTCTCGGTATGTATGGAGAGAGCAGTTTCTCAAAGATCTCCCACTCAACTCGATTCCATTCCGTACTGCAGAATTGTGCGAAAATGATGAAATTAGTAGGGGAATCTCATGATGATGTCATAAATCAGCTAATTTGCAAGGGACAACTGCAGAATAAAAATTGAACAGTAAATGCGGTGGATCCTAGATATCGGACAAAGCAACTCTGCCATTATATAGTAAATGAGCAAAACAAAATTAGTGTATACTGCAGCGTTGTGGCATAAAAATGTTGGCTAACATTCGCAGATGAATATTACCATCAGTAATAACGACTAAGCGATTTCTTGAATGATTCAGCCTATCGCGCCGAACTTCCTCTGGAATTTCTATTGAATGCGTAAAGAGCGTCGTTGCACGGGGTAGGCGAAAGCAGCGGACTAGTCCAAATATAATTTTGCGAAAAATTTTTCCCATTTCTTAAAGAACGGGACTAATAATATTTTTATAAAAAACGCGATTTTCAATATTCCCATTCCGTAATTATAACATTTGTAATCCAATATTATATAATTATTATAAAATATTATATGATATAACAACATCGGATAATTGGTACCACCAAAAATATTATCATTAACAAAAAATAAAAATTTCTCACGACAATGCGGGTGGCAATGAACAATTTTAAACATTCGGTAATTAAAGAAAATTTAATTATAGAATAGCAGAAACTCCGGTATCTTCCTGTATTTATCAAACGATCATGTATACTTGCCCCTATAGTAAATAACAGAAAATGAGAATCGACATCTCGAACACAACTATTTGGGTTTTCTCTCTAGAATTTGTTCCAATCAAAAAGAAAGGGTGAATTTGAATCATAAAATCTGTGTAAATTGAAATAAATGAAACGCGGGGTTACTTGACGCTCGCAAGGACAAATACCTCAGCATCTTTCGTCGCAGCGAGGAATTACAAACGCAGTTACTCAATGTGGTAATTGTGGCATTCAATCATTCAGCACAGTATACCCATCCCTGTGTGGATACAATTCATGCTCCTTCTGACTTTGATTTAAATGAGAATCTTACCGAACAATTTATTGCTTCAAAAATAACCCTACGTCATTCAGACTGTGACAGCTTGGAGATTCTCGTATAAAACCAAAAGTTGAAGGCGATTCCTTCCACCTTGATAAGGTATCCCTTTTGTAAACTTTATTATCTCATAGATACAAAATCTTCAAAAATGGGGAGGGTAGATTCTCTAAGGTATGAAGTACACAATTGACTGGTATTCGTGAGTTTCCTTGATGAAAAAGGCTAAAATTATTTTGATCGAAAATCATGAAAAAAGATTTATAACTGCGAAGGTCTGGACTTTGGAATAACGTAGGCTAAGAACGGAATTGAAGCTAAGAATGTGAATGATGCTTCATTTTATTTTCGTTTTCGTTCGACGAGGGTTTGAGGAACCACAAAATTATCCTCAATTCCTAAATTTTGGTCTAATTTACATTAAAAAGTAAAATTTAGTATTAACACACACAATTACATAGTAAAATTTAGTATTGTAATGTCGGAAAAGCTGACACAATCGATAAGGTCGTTCAATTACAAATTAATGTTATGCATCTTCGCTAGAAGCGCTCTTAAGAATACATGTACGATCGGGCAGTCAGTTCCCTCTTTCGAAGCAATTGAATGCTATCGAGCGTCATGCAGCGATTGTGGGAGGGAAGATAAGGATAGCGAAGAAACAGAAATTAAATGAAATTGAGATGACGCGCAACTAGAGCAGCGACAACTGACTATCACTCATAAAACGTGACGTGTATTTCCGAGAGCTTCCGCGTAATTCATTTCAGATCATTGGCGGAAATAGGTAAAGGGGGCGATTCATACCCCTTGATGACATCGCATTCCTATTGCCTGAGAAGTGTGAACTAAAATCAGACTGCGAAACTTTCCCACGATCACTAAACATTTGTTTCGAAAAATGACATTTACAAATTAATAATAATAATGGGCTTTATTTAGGACGAGATTGTGACTATAAAGTCTCCTCTTACATCTAACTCTTCGTCATATAAATTTAAAAAAAGAGATAGCTTGAAAAAACAGAACAAAGAAGACTAATTTGTGGATTTAAAAACCAAAGCTAAGTGCTTGGGAAAAAATTTTCATTGCAGGAAAACAACCTCAAGAAGGAGGGTGTGAAAAACCTGCGAAACCTACAGATAGGAAAACTAAGATTAGTGTAATCACATAAAAACAGATTTTAAAATACAAGAAGACATCAAAATATCGTACAAAACAAAAAAGAACAAATAGTTACATCTATACATTAAGTGTCGTCAAGATACATATTTATATTAAAATGATAATATCGGAGATTATTTCAGGGGAATTTGTTTTAAATCCTATCCCATTGTGGTTTATCCGTCCTTGTTTCGTATTAAATACGCCGCACTCATTTCTATTGCTTGTAATAGCGTACGACTAGGTACGGATAAATCCCTTGAACATTGTTCGAACAGTGCTCTCATTTCCCCAGACTAACTAAATGTAAATCTTCACACTGTAAATTCTCCAAAGTAAGGTAATAGGAAAATGTCAAATCAAATCAAACCTTCGGTTGAATTTTTTGCAACTGAACAGCGAGCGATAATAAAACGGTCTCAGACGGAGGCTTATATCCCTTGAAAAAAAATTGGAAGATAGGTTAATGATATAAAATAAATTTAGACATGGCACGGAAGACGAAATCAGGCCACGGCCTACGTTCCCATTCACAAATAAAGAATGGCAACAAAACGTGTAGTCTAAAATTAGAATGATTTGACGAAAATCAAAATAATATTCAACAATAAATAGCCTCTCTAGCAATATTGATATCTTCCATGATACTCGTTTCTCTTTAAGTAGAAAGATTAGAAGAAACTTTCGGACCTTTCAATGATCAGTAATTTATTAGTTTAATTTCACAATTTTTATTTTCAATCCATAGTTGTTGCAGTTTCTTTATTCCTTCTAAAATTCTATCAATCTAAAGTTTTAATTTCTCAAATATGAATTGACGCTTTCCTACTGTATGGATTGTTGAAGGAGTATTTCACGGGATTACAACTGGGCGATTTCACGAAGTAAGGCCGACGTTTCGGCTTTTAATTTCGTATTCAAAGGTATTCACATATTTTATTTATTACAGCATGTGCCTGTCTCTGTCATGATATTGCATATTACTAAATCAAATTCTGCTATACCTGTTTTCCCCTTATCTTTCTTTTTCTTTATCATATACTCTCTTTGTACCACTGTTATTTTATTTTTTGACTTATCTTTTGTAAAATGGGCATGTACCGTAAAGAAATTAAATTTACTGATGAGGTAAGAAAATCAAGTAAAATAAAAATGAAAGCAATTGGACTCTGTATAAAAACATAGATTGAGATTATTTCGTGTTTCAAGGTGAATTTCATGGATGGATGCTTCCCATGTTCTTCATTCTTGAAGAAGACTCTGGAGGCAGGAATCGAAAATTCGAAATTAATTGACGAAATAACACCCTAGGAAACACGAGAATTCATCAGAAAAACATAGGTACTCTAAACATATAATTAAGATATGGGAATGTTATTTAAAGTATTGCCAAAAAAAAGCATTCCTCAAGACACAAGGAAAGTTTCCAAAATCTTAGAGCGGAAATTCTTCAGATTATTAAAATAGCAATCGAATCGGCCGAGGAAAGAGGTGGATTGTAAAATGCGGATAAGTTTCCGGTCATTCGTGATGAGTAAAGCATTCTTACGACCATTAGATAAGGTATTATGTTAACTTCGAATGCATTCTGAATGAATCTTTGGCTGAATGTACCGGCATGTAGTGAGTTGGCACCCAAGACTGGGAGTCATACAAGTTCCGCTTATAATATAGAGACCCTTTATTTCACGACTTGCTTATTTTCACACAGGAATATCTTTGTTACATCACTGAATTAATCTAGAAATAATATTTATTTATTAGCATAATCATCCATATGTTATTTCAAAACATCTATTTTCGGTGACCGGTGCTTTTCTCCCTGCACACTCCATCAATGCACATAATTGAATTACGATTTGAAAGAGAAAGTTTCCCGGTTCATTCCATAAATAGTCAAATCAATGAAAAGTGTACCATTTGGTCAAAAATCGAGTTAATATTTTAATTTTCAGTTTTGTTACTGGATGTATAGATATCGGCGATGTCAAGTTTGGAGTTTATTGTTTACTTCGGCACGTCTATCGCGGTAAATAAATAGTTTTTTCTCATCAGGCAGCGATAGTTATTCTCGGGCTTGAATTGATCCAGACAGTTTTCGCAAGTAATATTATATTCTCCATAAACGAAGACCTTTACGTCGTATGCAACCATAACAAAATTTTAATAAACCGGCCACCTTGCATCTTTGGAGAGCAGAACGACAACCACAGAAACATGAGCATTGCCGAATATGAGGGTTTGTGTCACACTTTAAGCTTACATCGTCATTTTATGAAAATTGCCGCTTTCTTTTAATTAATTTTCATGTACCCTGGAGACAATGTGTGCAAAATTTTCGCACGGGACAACTAGTTTATTTTAATATCATTCTTGCTGCTCAAATAATTATCACCATATTTGTGAATATATTTGAAATATAATAATGTATGCAGGAATTTAAAGGAAGGGAAGATTTAAAAGGCAGTTAAGGGCAAAAAGGGCTGAAAATACATGATTTAGTCTCACCACTTTTCCTCACTCATCACATTCCGCCCTCCCATCAGTTATCCCAATTCGCGCTGATTTCGAACAAATTTTCCGCCGATCGCTTCCGTTGGGTTTTGCTCCTAATATTCCATAATATTGGCTGGCTCGGAAGCTTTCTCGTAAATATACACGCGACACGAGCTTAAAAAAAGAAGAGCGATCTTCGAACCGAAATCTACCGTACGAATTCGAACGCGTTTGTAACTTCGTACCGCTTATGCAGCAGATTTTTGGTTGGGGTTGACGTGGAACACGATGTTCAAGTTAACCACCACATGTGTTTTTCTTGGAAGGTCCTAGGAGTGGTATTGTCACGCACTTACTCAATTTACTCAAGGGTGCGGAAGTGACACTTCCTTCCTTACCACATCTGAGGGATGCTGAGATCCTTAACTTTAAGTACACAAGACCTTTCAAAATTTTATGCACTCATGTATAACGATGTACTTTCTGTATACTCCTTTGACGATGATTCTTGCAATTATGCAGTTTCGGAATTTTTATCTACGTAATTTAAATGTTGATGATTTGAAATTCTATAAGTTGTGCATTTTTACAGTAATACAGAAAAAGCTTTAGAAACTATAACGGCCAAAAAAATTTAAACCACAGTTCGACAGGGTAAAAATTAATTCATTTGGAAACACTAGCTTGATTTCAAGTGACCCGTATCTTTTCAAGCCTGTTTTCAAAGTACAACCTTTTTCAACCGAAAAAGAAAGCGTATTTTCTGTAACTAATAATTTTATTTCTATTAAAAAGAAAGTCTTAGCGACCAAAGCTATTAGTTTCTTGAAGAATCATCGAGTGAAGAATAATTTTAAAAAATCATGCAGTTCGACACTATTCTTTTTTGTAACATACTTCATCATCAGTATCATACGAGTGGATTCTAAGTACTGTTTGAATAATTAAAACTGGAATTTCTGAAAGTTATTGACTATTAAAATACCAATATTTTTGTTACTAAAATTATAACTTCAAATACATTGAATTATTAACACAAGAAAACTTTTAAAAAACTCCGGTATTTCGGTCATACGAGCTTTCACAAGGATTTCTTGAGCTCTAGTTTTAAAAATTGTCGATTCAGCAGTATTAATCGTTTAATACTCCCATTATTTTTGGTTTTTGCATTCCATCTAAAAAGCCTTTTCAGAATCTACAAAACAAACATATATCCTTCTTTAATACGAGGTTTCATTCTAAAAACCCTCATTAGCCCAACTGCGTCCTTCGACCCTCTCTGAAAACCAAACGGATAATCTTCGATATGCCCCTTAATTTTCCCTCAGTCCTTCCGCTCAGGACCCTTAGAGTAAGTTTTGCATGAAATTCAACCGAACACACGATAATCCCGACTCTGTGTATTATTTTCACTTTTCTTTAACGCAATCAGGACTGTCTTCGCTAAATCCTCCGGCTACTTTCCTTCATCATAAATTTTTCTACAAAAATCATAAAATTCTTCCCTCTACCCAAAATTTTTAAGGAAATCAACTGGAATATTGTCAACCTCCACAGATTTTTTTATATCATATAATGAAATACTTCTTCAATCTCAGAATCAACTATCCCATGTCCAATATCGTCTACTTCTTGCTACCTCTCTATCACCTTTGTAAGCTTCATATCTTTCCCATACCATTCCTCAATATATTCTTCCCTTCTTCCAATAATCAAGCCACAGAAAACCGAAGTATTCGGTTATTCAACTACCTGGTAAATCGAGTAATCATTTATGGAATATATTCGTACTAATACGAACATGCAGATTCAGAAAATAATTCAAGACTGCTGAGTATACCAATTTCAGAACCGCTCATAAGAACAGTTAATTGATTAGTGCGCCAAATCTGGTGAACCCCTTGTTTCATTTAATTTTGTGAAATTTTTTCAGCACTTCTTTGATTTCTTTTATCATGAATTTCCATCAAATATCCCCAAAATTCATCTTACAAAGGTCTAAACTCATTTTCTTTCACAAGAACACCTCAACATCAAATCAAAAACCGGAAAGTAGTAGCAGAGTTTGGTACAAAAAAAAACTAAAATACAGTATAGAAATACTTCTGATACTACTTAAATATAGGGTGGGTGGATATAATATGTAACATGATCACAACGTAAAATATAATATAAATGTAAATTAAATATAATAAAATAAAACGTTATATATTAGGACTTCCTTTACCCTAATATAGAATTGGGTACATTAACATTTTTCTATCACCTTGAAAAATATATCAATTTAATCCACGAATTACCTTCGCGGTACGACGTCCGAGAATTTAAAGATATAGAGAATATCTTCAAAATACAATTTGAACAAATTAAATGGGATTTAAGAGTTATTTCAAAAAGTATTCCATAAGTGATACCCTTACCCTATATTTACAATGTACATACATAAATATTTACGAATATATATACCAGTACTATTCATCATCTTTACATACAGTTAATGTATGAACTAAAATTGAGTAGAAAAAGAACACAAAAATTGACAATTCTACTCCCCAAATGTTCTACAAAGATATAAAATAAGTTATCCTAAAAGCATCACAGGAAAGCCTGGGAACAATTAAAGTGAAGGAGGAAAGCAGATAAGGAGGAGATTGGTGCGAGAAAAAGGCATATCAGAATTGGCTGATAACACAGGATGCTGAAGACAGGAAGTATTCCTGGAATCAGCAAGGCGGCCATGAAATAGATATGGAGCATGGGAAAGTTAGTGGGCAGAAAAAAATTATATTGGAAGAGAAAAGTAGGGCTCTAAGAACAAATGAAAGAATAAAAACAAGGAACAGATCAGATTGACGGAAAACCAACCACGAAAACTTTCTTTAGGATCGCAATTTTAAAATCTTAATTTACCGATTAAGGAGACTTGCCAGGAGAGCAATATATAATGATAGCACACAAATCAAGGCTTCTTAGAATTAATAGAGGCAAATTCAAGTATGTGAATTAGAATTGATGGCTATTAGATAAGATTTTAGACACAGTCAGTGCTTAGGACCGGAACAACCCGTTATTTTTCCCGGAGTGAAAACCTAGGCCGAACCGAAAAAGAATAAAAATCTTGAACCCTAACAAAAGCGAAAACCCTTTTTTTGATTCATTTAGAAATCTTGTTTCCAACTATGTACATTTTAATCATGTGTAACTGGAAGGTTTTCTAAATATGTGTAATTACGATTTGCAACAAAATGGCACTAACTTTTATCCTAAAATTCAGTGTAATGCATAATGTAATACAAATGAATAAAGCTGGAAATACCTCTTCAGAAGAATTCGTACATTATCACAATGATCGAAACGAAAAAGAACGGTTCGAGCCGGTTCAAGTTGGCGGTAGTAATAAAATCGGAACTGAACCGAAATTTGATTCTCTCGCTGAAACGGAGCGAAAACCGATACGAGAAATACGGTAAATATACGGATACAGTCGGAATGCCAAATGGACAGTAGAGATAAAGGATTGCAATCACAGGATGCATTCATAGTCCAATTGAAAACATCGTTAAATCGAAAGGTGCTCATACCTGTCGGTCCGGTTGTCTCAGGAATCTGTTGGTGATCCATCTCACTTGCCTTCGGGCATACCTTCTCGTCACCATTTTCAAATTGTTCACCCCCATTTCGAATAACTTCTCTCCTTCTTCCTTTTTCTTCTCGTCCTTTGAGCTCATCCACATCAGATAGTCATGGAATTCTTTGAATCCGATCGACTGGAATATGCCCTTTGTATAATCTGGAGCTCTGGGGGTGAGAGAAAACCAAATAGCCTTACTCCTCGATTCACGAAGTTCCATGATTCATGATAAATCAATGAAGTACACAAGGTATGGTGAAATACAAATACAATATGGCACTTCATTTTGAGGACTTATGAACTTTGATTGGAAGAGTATTCCAAAGCTTTAGGAAGGATTCTTACCCCTTTTCAAGATACCTCAAAATATGTCGTATTGCAATCTTAATACTATACTTACTATATTAATATAGTATACTATACTTAATATAATACGTAGTAGTAGTATGATTTATACCAAGATGTTAGCACTTTTATCAATACCTTATAGTGTATGTGATCAATACCTGTTGGTTATCTACGAGTATGAAATGGCACGAAAAATAAAATACAAATACAATTTCATTTTCTTTAGGAAAACTCTAATTGATTTCCTCATACAGTATCCTCATAATTAATTGTTACCTTCAGGATAACTTATTAACATATCATTTATTGAATGCGCAAGTACGCACTCATAAAACTTCATAAAGAAATTATTTGCAATAATTTCTGTAAACTCACTTTAACATGATAAACTATATATTTTCCGTAGTTTTTCTGTTGACCAAGTTTGTCGATTTGTCGAACAATCTGGCTTCGAAAAATCCTAACTCTCAGAATACAAATCCTGCGTTTGGAATGCAATGTTCTGAAGCTCATATTGGTGCGCATTTTTGTGATGAGTGCCGAATCGGCGGAGAATTTTGAACGGAGATCGTGCGTCGCATGTGTTAAAAGCAGGACCTTTTCGTGAAAAAATTCCATCACGAATCCGTATTACGTCAAAGGGACGGGCGTAGGCCGAGTGTAAATCTGATAATTTTGCCACCTTCACTCTCGACGTCGCCTACCAAAGCGGTTCCGTTGCTTGCTCATCTTAAGATCAAAAAACTCTTCTCGTGATCTGAACGCATTCCTAAGTTTAACACACATTTATGAAATTTAGAGGAAAGAGTTACCGTATTTTCCGTGTAACAAACGCACCATTTCCTCTTACATCAGCGTTACAAAATGAGGTATGCGTCACACACGAGGATTTCGATTTATGAGGAAAGGTATTTAGAGCCAAAGAAACATGACGGCCAAAAACTTCCATTAGTACTGGCATACTAATTACAAAAAACTTGCACAATTCCACAAAAATTTTTGTATTTTCGTAATTATTGTGTTAGTAAATGTGAAATTCCACCAAGAACGCTGAAGAATATTTATCTGTTTCCTCCATAAGTACTATGAAAATTCCCTGCGATAAATCGGTGAGCGTTACTCAGATGCCCCAGGAAACAAGTTACGAACCTTTAGAAGAAAGAAAGCTCAATCAAAGACTTAAATACTTAATAAATTCAGAGGGATTACTTTCGTAGTAATGTCGCCGATATTATGGGTCCTCCTTATTACATATATCGTGCGAGGATGATCAGAGAAATATTTGCTAGAAGCAGTAGAAAGAGGAATTACTTTTCGATACGATACGCGAAAGTAATCGATTATGAAAGTAAAGTTATGGAGCATATACACCTGCTACACGCCGAAAGGTGGCTTGTAGGTTTCATATATAGATATACACATACCTCGGTTAACGATTAGAGACTGTAATAAAATATATCTTGGATAACGGAGCAGGTCTTTTTACGTCTCTAAGATGGATGGCAGAAAATTAAACATGATGGAGAAAAAGGAGCTCCACAAGAATAAGCAAGAAATTTACACCCGAATAGTATTCTTGCTGAGAAGGGCTTGTTTACTAATTTTACTACGAATAAACGACAAATATAAAAGCTTTATGTTTTCATAATCATTATGGATAATATATTTCTTCATATATTTTATGTGTAAGCATTCTCGATAAGTTATTTCATAAGTTACTTCATCAAATTCGATTTTTTTCGATATCAATCGAACCCCTGGTTTAGAAAAGTCGAATACGGCAGCGTGGGAGTCAACGCGCTGACCACGTGTCACCCACGTTGAATGGATAGGCAATATCCCCTCAGAAGGATGCCCTGCCAAGGACTTGACTTCACCACTTATCGAACCTTCTAGCTGATAAGTAGAGTGTTTTTAAAGGCGCTTCGACAGCTGAGGTCACTTCACACATATGGGCTCCTTCTGAGAATCGAACCCGGGACCGCTTCTACCCTTTAGCGGACAAAATCATGTAATCTTATTACTTGTAAGTAACGAAATTATGTTATATAAAATCATAGAACTCAATTGATGTCTTATGGCTCGGAAGTAAAAGATTTATAAAGTGACAAATACAGTTAAATCTTTTACCAATTTTCTCCTTATATTAAATACCTTTTCACTACTTTCCAGTGATACTTTTTCCAAATTCTTCAAATACATTTAATCTAGCCGTAATCATTGTCATAGATGTATCATTATAATTCTATGTTTCTTCATCAAATTTCTTTGTAAAACTGGTTTCTATTTATTGACAAATTCTAATTTGCTCATCTTTATTGCACTTATGGTTTTTATGTAACGTTTCATAAATATTTTGTTAATGTATAGCTATATAATATGCATATGAATTAATGCCTTTCGCTTATTTCTACAAATTCTGTTAACTAGCCTTGTAAATAATCACGTTCTTCCTCATTATATAAATTCGATTACCTTAACGATGAATGGTTTTTCTGATAACGATTTCACTCCTAACTGGAATGATATTGTCTATTTGATAATGTACTTTAAATATGCAAGTTGTAAATTTGTTTAACTTCCTAAGTTAATGAACACCACGGATTCTTTTTCAATTATAGTACTCTACCAATTTAATTCTATTGTTATTTTGTTCAATATTTCGACTATATCGGTTAAATGGGAAATGGAACTTAAAGGTTTCCATATCACCCAAGTCTTGTCTGTATGTCTATAATAAAAAGCTAAATTAAGTTCCGTCATGCACGACGGGTGAGTTTACTTGTATAATGAGGATTTCCATTAAGGGTACAGAAATTCCCAATGAACCAAATGTTTGCGAAATCTGCTACCATTTAATGAGAAGAGAAACCGAAAGGCATGAGTTTGATGAACAGATATGTTACTTACAAGAATGCAAGATAATTACGGCATTGAACATACTAACGGGAAGTCGGAAATGATTAGATTCATATCGATTCCTTGAATTCTTTGCTTCTCGAACTGATTAATTAAGAAATGGAAGAAAAATTCAGCTCGTTCATCATCCATTACAATCGAAAAACCTGAACAGATAAATATCTCACAAATAACGCCGAATGAACGAAAACTTTCACTGATTTATAAATATGCATTCGAAATTTAAAAGTAAAGTGTCTGGACATAACATGATCGTTTTCTTGATCTGAGTAATACAAAAGTACGATTCGTATAGTGTAATGCTGTGAAAGCTATATTGTAGTATTGGAAATTTACATTGTAGTGACCTGAAACCCGATTTTTGAATGAGAGACAATAGAGAATTAATTTCATCGTAGATTTGATTTCAGAATATGAAAACCCCATTATTTGAGAGAGAAAAGCATCCAAACGAATCTCGGATATGGAAAAAAGAGACAATTTTGTCTCATTTTGAGTATAATTGAAAGGTTATACTCGAGAGATCTCTTGAGAGAGTGATCTCCCTCTTTCTCGGGGGTGCAAAACTTTAGCAAGAATATTTTAATATTCAGATCTTGAAAACATCCTACGCAACTTCCGAGTTGAAATTACAAAATTTTTCGCAACTTGGGAAGTCTGACTCGAAAAGAATCATCCTTAAGACACCCCAAAGACTTCCCAATCAACTGATGTCTTCGGTAACTGAGGGATTTCGTCTACTCTCTTATTAATAACTGCACGCGGATTAGCGGTAACACGCCATTCTCTAATCTTGTATTACTTTGACTACAAAAATGCCGAGGATATTTTTACATTCAGATAATCATTAATGACTAATTCGCCTAGTGTTTGAGAGTGTTTTAATCCTTCCTAAGTTAGCGTATATTTAGACAAACTTAATCAACTGTTCTGCTTTAAAGTAGTGACTTTCCTCCGGTAGGTTCGTTTTTCTCCGTTAAATGAAAAGAATCTCTAACTAAGAACCTTTAATAAACAAAGACCAAATTTATTTATTTGATTGAGTATTCGGAAACTTGCCTTTCACGGGATATTCTCCAAATTTAACGTTAATACATACTTCCCAAATTTGTCAAGACTCTTGGATTAAATTGGATACATAAGCAATGCATTCGGATGTCTACGCTACGTTCCAGTTTTACTAGTTAGCACTGTAAATGAATACTGCAGGTGAAATCTATGAACTTTAACAAAGCATATAATTTTCATATATAATAAAATTCACAGTCTCTGGCGATGTCTTGTGGAAATACGTCATTATGAAGAAGAACGCTTTGTACTTTTTCCACAGTATTTTATTAAGAACAATAAAATACTGTGGAAAACGTACAAATTGTTGTTCTTCATAATTTCATATATAACATAACATTATATATAACATAAGACATCATTTTCTTCTCCCGATCGTGTTACTATACACAAAGGCGACTCAGCACGAGGCTATTTCCGCAGCTTTTGGAAGAATAGAATTATACTTCCTCATACACCACCGATACTGCCTATAAAAACTATAACGCAGCATAGTAGATGACTCTATCATACGAAACGTTTCTAAATCCAGAATTTTGAAAACCATCTCCTTTACGCGATTCCAAGGTATTCCTCCACATCCTCATCCACAAATCATTAAGAACTGATTTCCACGTTTCTTTCTCGCCTTAGCGCATAAGACGCAAGACGGTACGCGCTCCTCTTTTGTTTAACACGTCCCGTTTTCTCATAATTTTCACGTCCGTCTCAAGAAGAAGAAAGAGAGAGTGGCACCTTTTAGGAGCGTGGGCAGGTGTCCGTTGGAGACCACGTGCCAAAACAAAAAGCACGGCCGAGAAAAAGGCCGAGTTTAATTCAAATGAAAAAGGAAGAGAATCTTTGTGGGCGCAAGCACCTGGTACCCCACACCACCGCCAGCCAGGAGCTTCTTGAAGGCGATGCCAGGTGAAGGGACAGATGTGGAAGACGCTAACATTAACAAAGAATTGATTAGGATCTGAGTTATGTCCCTTTCGACCATTTCGAATACTACCACCCTCCTCTTCTCGGAAATCTGACGTGGGGCACAACGTAACATTGGGTCGGTCACTTGACAAATCAACTCGACGAACGTAATGTTTACGTAAGCTGGGGACGGAAATGTTTACGTAGAAACTGTTTCGGGATTGTAGTGAAATGTGATTTTTTCTTCGCGGAACGTTGCGAATTGCATGTAAGCTTTCGTTTACTTTGAACGACGTCACTTGACAGATTAAAAAAATAAATTATCTGACATTAAACGACAATAATAATAATGATATAATAAATATAAAGAATCATCGACCTCGATAAACATGTAACTATAAAAGTAATGTATCAAAGGCGTACCTAGCGTTGGTGTCACCCGGTGCGGTAGTTATCACTAGTAGTTATCATAGTATCACCTCCTCACTTTTATACATTTAGTGCACATAAAAATATAAATACGTTTTAATTTTCATTCGAATTATGGTTTACATAACAATCAAAATAGTACAAACAAAGATACAAATATTGTATTTACACATAAAAAAGGAAATGAATTCACATTAATAACACGTTACATTAGAACTTTCCTTTTCTAACTTTCAAAGCCGCAAATTTATTAATTATTTCATCAATCTCTTTGGCAGATTCTCTTCGCTGAGGCACCTCTACTTAGAATGATACATTGTATTTTATCGTCATAAGTACAATGAACAAATTATAATTTAAAGGTAAAGATATTGACACTCATTTTAATTATAACGTTGGTGAAAAATAACATTTTGATACACTTTTAAAGGCATCGAGTGTCACCCCTGTGATTTCAAAGAAGTGGTCGTTCACACTTTACCGTTTCAGCATTTCAATTGATTGCGTCAATATTTCGAGAAATTTTCAAATATAAAAAGGAGTTGCTGCGTCACCTGAACTCGGTTGATTTTGCATAATCAAGGAAGATAATCTCGAGAGTGACTTTCATTCCAGATCAATTTTATTTCGCTCAAAGACGGCATACCGCATCTTCTTGAAAGTCCTCAACCTCCCCCTGATTTTTCCAGCGTCATCCCACACCCTACATCCACAAACGCAGTCGTACTAAAATTCTTTCGACATCAAAATCATTTTAGACGACAATTCGAACAGTTCACCACTGAGGGTCGACACTGTTAGTTAATAAACCTGAACAGATAGATAGATAAACATGTCACAAACAATATCGAAAATTTTAATAATTTAAATCGAATAATTTAGAAACAGACATTCAAACTTCAAAAGTAAAGTATCTTGACTAAAAATTCAGCTCTCTTGATCAGTATGTGCGTTGCAAGTAATTTTAAGTGTAATGTAAGGAATACATTGTAAAGATTGGAAGCCCGATTATGAAATGAGAAAGAACAACAGAATGACAAGATAAATGTGGAGTTGATTATAAAATGTGAAACAGCGATGATTTGGGCGAGAAAATTGAATCTTGGATAAGGTAAAGAGACATGCTTAGGCTAATTTCGAATATAATCGAGAGTCAAGAGAGTCTTTCTTGGATGGAGCAAAACTTTTTTGAGATTTTGATACGCAGATATTGAAAACATCAGTCTATCAATAAACCAGCCATTTCGTTTTTCATCGTAGATAAAACTTCCGGTTATTCCGAAATTTTCTGAACGCTTTTTCCTTAGATCTCGCAACATTACCAATGCATTTTTTTCTTCAATAGATTTAAAAAAGGGTTTCAGCCTATAAGAAGACAATAGAGGCACTTCCTTTCGTCGAATATCTGATGCAGTGAAGTAGTTAATATTTACTTATAACCACCATCATTATGATGCAAGACAGACTTTTGACTTAAAAAGGCATTCTACAAATTTCCCTAGAAAGTCTTGGTGACGATGGACTTATTTATTCTTCCTGAATGGGTCAGCAGAATAGAAAATGAGAAAACGTTTAGCAGGGAATGTGCAGGATTGTAAAAGGAATAAGGGAATAATGAGGAAGAGTTTGAACTTAGATTTAATTTATGAATATGTATAATTATTTTTCTTGCACATTTTATGTGTGATAGAGGTACATGAATTTGTAAGATAGATGTATTCAGTTTTCTTTCTTTTGTTACCTGTACTTATTAGAATGTATTTCTAAATAAATCTACTACTACTACTAATAGATAGGTAGAGGGTCAACAGAACAAAACCCTACCCCGAAATTTCTTAGACTCGCCCAACTTACGACATCGTCTGCCCCCCAAACCTCCTTGCCCCGGGCGACCGCCTTCCACGACTGCATCGCGCCGGCCCTGAATGCGTGACCTCATCGCTGCACGTGCGATATTTTCCCCTTCGTCGCCAACACGTACGTGCTTTTTGAAACAAACGCTCAACCTTATGTCCTTGAACCCGAGCAGTCGTGTTCAGCGAAAAGCATGTCACCTTTTTTAAAATCACCTTCTGACTTCTCCTCAGACAACTCAAGAAGAAAATGTCCTCGAAAAGACATCTGGTCGCGGACTAAAGACACTATCACCATCTGGAAACCCTCGACAGCATGCAATTTATGAGTTCTGCTCATCAGGACTCTTATTCAATGGCTTTGTATTAGGGTTTAAACGGAAAGTATCGATGCTGGATGAACTTCTATAAGTGTAAGTACATTCCACAGGTACAGAAATTCCAGAAGACTAAAAATCAATCCTGGGACTACAATCTACCTGGAATGATGGATATCGAAAGTCAATTCACAGAATCAACTCTTTGCACATCCTCATATCCGGGCTAATAGTTTTATCATTCAGGAATAAATGTAAGTTATCGATGAACTTCTGTTGGTATCTGCATTCTTTAGAAACAAATTGCAGAAGACTAAAATTCAATCCTGGGACTCCAATTCACCTGGAGCAAAGGAAATCGAAAGTTAATTAAAAGTATCAACTCTTTGTTCACCTATCTCACAGGAATACATTCGCAAAAATGAAGAACTCTAAATATAGCATCACGCTTCCCTAATTAACGGAGTAGTCTTTCCTAAACTTCTTGACCCAAATAAACTACATTTCCAAGAAATTGGGGTGAAATTTCCGGTGGTTTCGTCCAGAAACACTTAATGTTTTGCGAGTGCTGTTTTGGAAAATGAGTGGAAACTAGTGATTAATTTAGGAAATCGACCGTTCAACAAGAAAAATAATAAGTGACGACTACGTTGCGGTGGTAAATTTTAATGGCCCAGAAAAGTGAACCACTGGCTATTACGGAGAGTGTTGGAGGGCCGCCACAGTGTGGCTGATAGTCCAAAGCCAGTCCAGCTTATGCCTACTCCACCACCTGCTTTAATCCTCGTTTACTCCTTTGTTTCCTTTCTTTTTCCATTATGGAGTCAACTCCCGATTATCCGTGGGCGGTGTAACTGTGAATGATTTTTTACCCTCCGTTGATTTTTCGTGGTCCTTAAAATTCAACCTAAGTAGTAAAGGTGTATCTGTAAGTGTAAATGCTGTAACGTAAATTTTGTACTTTCCTCTACATGTAATCTATTCTACATATAACTTTGTTTTTTTTGTATCCATTCTTTTCTCATTTCTGTCTTTCATTTTGTATTCAGCTGTATTTTTTTAACTTTTGTGTTTTGGATTTGTGATAATTTTGTAAATTTTTGTGATATTTATAAATTTGTAATTTAAAATCCCATTTGTAACCCATGGGTCAAATGGAAGATGGGACTACTTAGTCCCAATTTCGCGCATAAAAGACGCCATTAAATTAAAAGTACGTTCGCATTATAATATAGGCAGGAATTACCTAAAAAATTTCAATGTAGACATTTTAACCTAACTTCGCCAAAACTGGCAGTATGAATCAATCATCAATATGTGAATAATCATCTCTTTAGTGGTAAGATTGCAGATTTTTTTCATGATGCTCATTGGATTTTATTTTTTCGACTTTCCTCCCTATTAGAAAGAAAACTACAGCAGTGAGAGGGGAAATTTGTAGTATATAGTAAGCACTTTTCATCGTATAATATGCTGTTCCATAAAGAGTGAATGGCTGCAATTACATGCATAGTTACCTCTGAGGTTTTAGCATGAAGAGAATTGCTGTGGGATCAACATACGCCGCAGGTACGCAGAATTGCTGATGGAGGATATAAATCATAAGTTGAAGATTTCTTTTCGTTAAAAACGTTAAAATGAAATTTTTATTTCCATTACGGTGATCATAATGAGGAATAGAGATGAATTTATGACAACCTTTTATTTTCTTAACAAATTGCTGGCTGTCAAACAATCTGTTGGGCGATATTGAAGGACATAAATGTCTTAATTAAGACTTCGATATTCCGCTATTATCAAACCGAAGTAAATCAAGTGTCGATTAAAATACATTCAACTCATTCAGAAATTCAGAAACTCCGACAAAGGAAAATATCGTCAACATAGACATGATTAATTTTTGCATTCTTATTTATTATCTATTTACTCAACACACCGTAAAAAATAATCACTCAGTGTTGCAAAGACTTTTAAGTTGAAATCGAATTTCAAAATAATGAAACGTTTATTAGCTCATCAAATTTCTCGTCGAGTCAGCCAATCGAATATTACGTTAACGACGACAAAAGTAATTTATAATATAATTAATATATGATTACGCAACAGTCTCTTCCACTTATGATGTCCAGCGAGACTTGTCTCAATCCGCTGATGATTATTTCTTCCGCTCAATGATTTTAATTGATATTTATGATTGGATTCAAAGCCAAGTTGGCAGCGCTGTTTAAAAGCATTGGAAGCCCACATAGAAGAAAGGGAAAACTGATTACCCATCATTTGGCATTCTAAGATGTAAAAAAGGATTAAGAATAACAAGTTTGTCAGTCGCTCAGTTGTTTGTTGTTTTTTTAAGTGAGAAGACAACGTACACTATTTTACTAGTAATTACAATTACTGCTTAATTACAATTTCATAGGTAGTAGATGAAAATAAAAACGATGTTTACGGAGTTTTATGGGTCAACTTACTGCTCAATAGAATTAATTACCATATTATTAATGTTAATTCAGCAAATAAGAAAATCCATTCGATAGTAACTGAGAACAAATCACAAGTCGTTAGAATGACTAGAATCCCCCTCAGTTGCAGAAATATAAGGTCTTTATTAAGGCGAGATTGAGACTGAAAAGTCTCTTCTTCCATCTAACCTTTCGTCAATGATATTATGTATAGTACTATACATAAAAATTTTTGTGTAGGTGGATAGAAATAGAGAGGAAAGCTTTAGAAGGAGTGGATGTAAAATCCTAAGGTGATATCTTAGGAAAAAAGATCCACTGCAGGAAAACACCCGCAAAGTAAGGGGGTGTGAGAAACCTGCGCAAACCTACTGATAGTAAAAGCTAAAATATATAAAAATAAACTGTGTATGACTTAGAATTTACAAAATCAGTACCATAACGAAATTAAAAAAAAAACAATAATAAAATAAAATCAGAAAAAGGAAAAATTGCAATTGTAAACAATGAGGAAATAATAAATATGACAAAAAAATAAGATAAAACATTCAAAAGAGATTTTAAAAAATAATAAAATCAATATATACTGCAAAGGGCAAATTAAAGACGAAAGAAAAATATTTCTTATTGTTTAAACAGAGGAATTATTCTTTATTATTTTATTTTCGTAGGACTATTTCTTCATTTATGGCTACAGACCACAGAGGAACCTATCGTGATGACAAACTCAAACGCTGATAACTTGGACTCTCTTTATCCTGTCGTTCTCCAACGCGCAAGAAATAGAAACATAACAATGACCAATCCCGTAAAAGAATACAAAAATCAGTGATTTCCGAGGACAACAATTCATTCGTAAGTTAAAACGTTATCCCGTTTATAAAGCGATTTTCACTCAGAAAGGCGTACTAACCGAGTTTTCCTGTGTTTCGATAACTAGCGCAGGGCATAGATGACAACAAAGGAACGTAAACAAACCTGGGGAACTTGCGAGAGATTAGGAGAGGAAGAATGAAATTTGGGGAAGAGGTAAACACAGCGAGGGCGGAAGGGATTACTTAAGGAGGATGCAACAGATGGCCCGCAACTGCCGCGCTGTGGTCAAAGAGAAATAAGGAAATCTCAATCGGAATCCTTTTTTTCCACTGCGTTTCCGATCTGCCATTGATGAGACCACCTGTTGCACGGGAGGGAGAAGAGGAGAGAGTGGCGGAATTAAGCATGTTGCTAAGCGACCGTAAGATCCCGCAAGAGTACTTCTACTTAAAGAGTAGAATAACTCTCTCAAACACGCTTCGAATCTTTTAAGGAAGAAATAAAATACGGGTGACGCATCTCTCCTGGATCTCTTCAGGGGAATAACTGAAATACGCGGAAGGGATGTAGCGGCAATATTTTAAGGGTGAAACTGTTGGTGACAAACCAATGGTTCGAGATATCGAATGCCTTATTTATAACATTGACTCGGAGGTTAAATCATGAACTGAATTATAAATTCGAAGCGAATAAATCCATTTGTGAAAACGAAAAAGAAAATTGGCATTCTAAATTACCGAAAATTCTTTACCAAAAATTTTTATTTAATTTTTATTGCTATTACGATTTTGATTAGCGCATAAAATAAATATATTATTTTTTCAGAAACTTTCCCGAAGGAATTTTTTTTGCAACGAAAATAGAATGAAAAGCAGTTGGCTTCATTTCTCCTTGCATCTTCCCGAAAACCCTCGGAAATCTCATAGATTTTCCCAATCATCTCCAAACTTTAAAACAGAAAAATAAATTATATAGGTGTAAAGTAGGTGAAAAAAGGGCAAATTTTGATACCAGGAAAGAACTTGTTTTTAGAAAGATAGACCCAAATGTATTGCCTCAAAGAAAATCATAAACTGTTCCAAATTTTCTTGAAAGTATCGCTTCCCTATTTTCCTTCGATCATGACATTGATTAACCTTGATTAAATCACGCTGTGCCGTCAGGAATTGATTTTACTCTTTTCCGAATGTCTTGCAAACAATTATCGTCAACTTTATTTTTCTGCTCTGAAGTCACAACAGCGTGCGCCCGTAAGAAATACATGGGGTCATGAGCTTTACGTGGTCTCTTGTGACGCTGCATCATGTATACCTATTTGAGCACCTGAGGGCACTCCTGAAAGAAAACTGCACATGACAGAGCATAACTCAACACCAACTACCAAAAGTTGCATTTGCCGAATTCCGAGAGTCCAGCAGTATATAACCGTAGGCAGACAGAGCAAAATCGGTGAAGCATGTAAACCAGACATGATTAACACGCCGGACTAACCAAAAATTTCCCCAAGAACGTACTTTCGAGACGTTACGTAAGGAAAATTTAAAAACACCTAATCAGTCGATAGAACGGTCTTCATACGGTTTTGGCAATGATATCGTAAAAGTCTCCATCGAAACCAGTCTGGCAATCTAATCTCAAGAACGCAAAGCAGAATAATTTGGTGAAAAGCACGTGTCTCATAAAAGAAGGTGATTCTTCGCTAAACGAGCGCAGGTGCTCTTTCTTACATTTGTGATTGGAAACATCCGTTTCTTGATATTACCGGAAGTCGGCCGATTCGAGGTGAAACCGGAAATGTCAGCAGAGACGCAGATGACTAAAAGGAAACTCATCTAATATACTCGCGAAATACCGCGTCAGCACAATTTTGAGAATTCCGCTGAACTTCGAATGCTATGTTTAACCGGGGAGCTGGAGTAATAATTATAGACCGAGATGAAGATTATATGAGATTTTGTGATGGTGGTTATCAAGCTAAAAAATATGATGAGGTATAATTATCTTCTTCTCAAATCAACGTAGAGAAATCTAAGTATTCATAAGGCTACATTGTATACTTAAAAGCACTCGAGAGCAATATGAAGACAATAAAAATGTGAAATTTGTTTCCGAATCATAAATATACGTTAATTTTCAATATAAAAATTTTCTTGCAACGTTGAAATCTCCTTTGAAAGTTGAATATGCCACCGATAAAACTCAATAACTATTTTATATTCCCTTAAAAATTCTGTATTATTTAAAAATTCATTAATCGATAAAACCTTTGTTAATAACAGCCAATTTTGATATCATAAATTAATATAAATTGAGGAACTCGTATAGGAGGTTGCAGTACCATGATTTCTTAGAGAACCTTCATTAAGATCAGTGGAAGAGGATGTTAAAAGATGACCTAAATTTGCTGCCTAGTTCCTTAAAAATTATATGAGCTACTCACTTTTTTAAGGTAAAAATTGGATACCTATATGTTCATTGAGAAAATGAGTGAAAATATTTATAATGGTGTTGCTATGAAAATGAATTTCCTCTTAAAAGCTTTGTAATGAATTTTCAGTGAGGAGCATTAATAAAAAAATCTGATTTTTTTTAAAGAAAAGCTTTTTTTAAGAAAGCTCGGTCATCTCATCTTCCAGGAAAAAAATCCTCAAAGACCAACACAACAGAGTGGTAGAACAAGAATGAGATATCCTCGAATAATAATAGATATATCATATAAGACTCTGTATGATTTATCGTAATTAGTGAATCTATTATTATTAAACATTTCATCCAAACCTGTCAGAATATCGTCTGGGACCGGGAAAACCACAATTGCTGTAATTATGTACGATTTAGAAAAATTGAAAATAAGATTCGTTGCAATAAAATTTTCTTATGATATCGAAATAGAAATGTTCCTAAGGAAACTATTCTTAATGAAAAAAATCTCCATGTTCTTCAGGGAAGGGAATAGTTAAAGACCCGAAAATCATAAAAAAATCGTATACAAAACATCGACTTTTATCAAAATATAAACTTCAAACAATGTATGACATAGTCCTCCCTAAGGCTATCCATGCGACAGATTTTTTTTCCACATTCAACTTAACTAAATTAGCTTCAGTCACTACTCGAGTAAAAATGCATCGAGAATAAATGAAACGAAACATTTCGTTTAAAGCCGATGGAATTTTCCCAGGAGCTAATGGAGGAAGGAAGGGGAGGTTTTTTTATAAAAAATATCATCAGGTGTTTGTTTTCTATTGTAGTTGTTCGAAAGGGTGATTGAACGAGTGTCACGCACAACTTCCGGCAGACGTAGCTATTTCCGCCGTCCATCAAAAGGAAAACAGAGACGCAGCTAATGTTTAAGGCTTTAGGAACCAGCGATTCACCAATTGATTAAAGAACAATAGAGGACCTTTTATGTCCTCACAAATAAACATACAATTCTATTACTTACGCTCTGAGTAAACATGTTACCTGCTTCATTTGCTCTCAATGGGCCCCTGGGTCTTTAAAGAACGTCACAGGACTTGAGCGATTTTTGAACCACATCTCTATTACGGTGTCCCATAGAGTTACATACCCTGTGTGATAAGGTGTTACACAATTCTAGGACCCCTCCCCCTGGTTTGTAACAACATGTAAGAACGATCATATACTTCCTTTCTTTTCCTCGCATACTTCTTCCACTTTAGACATATCAACATATTATTCCACACATTTCCCTTACGTTGCCATGAACTAAAAAGTAAACTTTGTGATCTAATTATTTCTGGCTTAGGGAACGCTTTTAAATTCATCAATCTGATGAGGGATGGATTTCATCCATGTTTGTCTGATTACTTCGATGGATTATCGATTCTTGATTAATTTAAGAACAGTCAACAGTAGGTTTGTCTGCTGTTTGACAAGATGGCTACTGTTGCATATATAAACTAATTACATCTCCGTAATTCCTTAAACGCTGTTGAGACGTAAATCATCACATCCTTTGTATTCGTTGACTGCTGCATTATAAATACGTTTTATTACCAATTGTTAGTTGCCATTTACTTCCTTTCTATGAGGTTGTGGATATTAACATTTTAAATGACCCGCTACTGTCATCAGAACCATTGGAACTTTATCGGGAATTAATTTTCATGGAAGCGATGAATATTGGTGGAAAGCATTGAAGATCCATCGGTGAATTAAAAAACAGTTTGATGGATTCATCGATGAATTTAAAAAACATGCCTTTAGCTTTATTTCCGCCAACTAAATCGACAGGATCTGGCTAATCGCCCCATCACTAGATGGGTTACATTATGCTAAACGGTAGAATCTGCAAAAAGTAGGCTAACGGTAAATCGACTATTGAGCAAATATTACTACGAAAACGGTATAGTAAAAATTACACCCTCTTCAGATGAGATCGGTTTATTTGTAAAGTTTTAAACTGAATTAGAATCCGTTCATAATATACAGTAAAACCAGTTTAAAATCCACCAGGAGCACAAGTGAAAACAAACTATGTAATACCGCAAAAATTTTATTAAACTACGACCCAGGTTTCAACTCATAGTCATCTTCAGTTAAGGTCATTATTTTTCCCTAATTGTCTGTCTAGTAGCAAATGTTTCATCGCAGAGTGAAAAATGACCAGAATTAGGTGGCTAAGGAAAACACCCTTCGCTCGAAAAGAGGGCTCTTCTTAAAGATGTATCGAGAAGGTAACCAGCAACACAAAACAATAGTTCGCGCATTCTTTTGATATCCACCGGTAAGTAAATCAAACGTTGGCAGATTCCTTTACGTTTTTCAGGTGTGAAGCACTTATCAAAAAATTAGATGTCTTAGAACCGGGTTTTTCTTAATTTGTAAAAATTCAAGCCCAAAATTTTTGAACTTGAGAGTAACTTTTAGAAAATTTTTTAATCTTCTATTTTTCGCCTTCAATGATTTGTTGGAAGGTAATATCTCTAAAAGACAACCAGTTTTACACAACGGTTCGCGGGATCACTATATATCCAAATCTGTCGCTAACTAAAGAAGATTCCTTTTCGTTTTTAAGTCGTAAAGCGCTTATTTAAAAATTAAAGAGGCTAAAAAGTCCCGCCCTTTTTGTTTTCTCATCTAAAAGATATAAACATTCGTAACTTCCCAGTAATAAAGCTATCCCACTTATAACCTCGGTTTCACCCGTTTCCCTGAAAAGCAGATTTTACTATATTTATTAATTTATTAAAGATCCAAGAGCAGCCAAGACTGGCAACTTACATGGCATACAATTAAATAGGATATAATAAATTAAAAACAAAGAAAACAAAACATCTAAAATAACAATACAAGAGACGGTAATAGAAATTTATAACACTTTTTTCAAATAAAACGAGGAGCCTTTTGCTCAATAAAACTTACTACAGTGTAGACGAAGTTATCAATGAAAAAAACGTGTAAACGTAAAAAAATCATGTTTGTAAGTAAGTAAATTTTGTAAATCTCATGAATATGTTTTAAGCATGCTTCCTATGTATATAATCACCTCTTTCATTATGATTGCAATATAGCAACTGCTGACTTGTCTCATTCTTACATGTGTTTGTTTTATGGACGTTTAAAATTATTTTATTAATTATAATTTAAATAAAACGCTAAAAGCAAGCGATTAATCACAAACGAAAATTATTTTTTTTAATTATACAAACATTTCCACGCCTATCATTCAAAATAATATGTCAGAATAATATTCAACGACTCTTATGTAGTGGGTTCATTTAATATACTCTGGTAATGGGTTAAAACTTGATGTTTTAAGTTAAAAAATTACAAAATCTTTAAATTAATGCCAAAAATGGCTTCAAAATTGATATATTATTAGCCTAAAATAGGCAAAATATTTGGAAATAACATAATTTGTGCTAAAATAGATAAAAATCTTCAAATAAATCATTTTAAAAATGAAAGAAATTGGTTTAATATAATAATTTTATGTATATATTCTCATGAATGTGATCCACTTTACAAATAATATTCAATGAATCTTCAATTAAACCGATATTCCGCGAATTTTTCCAGTGATCACGGAATCGCTTCGTTCTTAGTAATTTCGTTACGCCACACTGAGCTGTTCAGTTCAACTCTTGCTCGGCGTCCCAAAAGAGAAAAAAGGGCACAGAGGCGCCTTGAAGGATCCCTTTCCTCGGCAGGTAAGGGAAAAAATGCACGGACGGGAGAAAAGGGTTCCCGTGGGCAATTAAATGGGCGTCTGTATGGCCAACACCTGTTTTCAGGGCACCTGCCGTCCGTCCACGCACCCAACGCACCAAAGTGTTTTACCTGTTTAATACAGGATTCGATTCATACGATACTTTGGGGATGATTCCTTTTAAACAGCGAACAGCGGCCATTCCAATAGGCTTACAATATACAGTTAAGACAGGCGTATTAAGCCTTTAAGGGTACCAAGGGAAAACTGTGATAATACTGGGATAGGTTATATCCGGATTGTGTAATATTGTAAACCTTTCCGTCATATTTTTAAAGAATGATCTGCTTTCCGCACAAAGCGTACATGAAAGTAAGGGTACATTTTATGCTTTTATTGCAATTTTTCTTGTATGGCATACTGTGTAGCCAGTTGTTTATTTCTCATTATGATCTTTTCCTGATTTTTTACTGTTATTCTCTCTATGTAATGTATTTTCATTTTATCTGCCTTTTAAAGTGTACATGTATTTCTTCCTTTTAGATCCTGCTATTTCCGTAAAATCTAAGTTATTCTATCTGCAGGTTTCGCAGGTTTTTCACGCCCCCCTTCTTGAGACAAAATCAATAAAAAGATATAAATATTAATAGACAATAATAAGAATTAAATAAGAAAACCTCTATCTATCTCAGAGTTCATATCAGTATCAGCTCCGGCAGAGGAATTTTATTCTCACAAAATTAGTCATCCCAAAGAAGAGATTCACAAGGAACCCTTTTGGAGACAAGGTGAAGCGTCAGAGAGGAGAAAGGACGGCACAGATGATGTAAAATTTTTGGTCTATCGAATGAGGTAATAGATTTTCTATAGTGGGTTGCTGTGTATCTGAGGAAGGGAAAAATCTGCCTTTTAAATAATAGTAATTAAGAAAATAAAAAATAAGAGACGCCGCTGGCTGACCCTTATTTTTTAAAATTTTAATGAATATTAATTAATAATATATGTCATTATGAGGTCCGTGATTTTAAAAAATTTTCTCTACGTCTAGAGTTTGGTTTTTCTGTTCTGTTTTTTTTACTTAGTTTTCGCAGGTTTTCTTAACCCCCCTTCTTTGTGGGTGTTATCCCGGAGCGTGGGTTTTTTCTTTGTCTCTGTTGCAAGAATTTTCCCCACACTCCACTCTTTTTGTTATAATTTCTATCTGTACATATTCTAGCGACATACGAGGTTAGGTGGAAGAGTGGCCCACATAGGCCTAACATCGACAATAAAGGGTCAAAATAAACTAAACTAAATTAAATTTTTAAGCGGGCAGCAGAGCGTCTTATGCGGTATATTTACCATTTTACCTTTACCGCGTATTAAGCGGTAGCGTCTTAAACGGGTCTTAATGGTTGTTTTTGAGAAAATGTAATGTACTCTCTAAAGTTTTCATTTCACCGATTTTATATCTATATTTCAGGGCTCCACCTGCAGTTTCACAGGTTTCCTCATCTAAATTTCTCTTTTCGTAAAAACTTTCGGAATCTTTTAGTACTCGAATTTCATGTCCCTATGAAGAATCATATCAGTGGATAAAATTTCAACAAATGATAGTGAAATTTGAAAAAACAGAAACATTTACATTTGAGAATCTAAGAAGCAATCGCCAAAAGTACGATATATCGCAGGTATATGAATACCAAACCCGTATCTAATTCTGTTAGCCTCTCTCATGCTGTACGGAAAAGTAGCAGACGTAACCGTACCTTTACAGATTACTTTCTTGCGATGATTTGTGGATTTTCCTCGGAGTTCGCGCTCGTGTTTTACTTGAATTACAACGTCATCCACTTCGTCTGAGAGTTCCGCACCGATGAATTTTTCGAAGAGTTTCCGTCGGCAATGTAATCTCAACTGGAGTGAATCCCACCCGAGGGAAACAGTCATAGTCCGACTCTGAGGTCAGTCCGATCTCTTGTGCATCCCAAATCGCTAAGGTTCGTGAAGAAATTAAAGGTGACCCATGAGTTTACCCGGTATATTGGCAAGACCATCCACTTATGGTTATAATATCAACGATCTACAAACAGAGCATCAAACAGGAAGCGAACCGGAACCAAAACCGAGCTGAACCTTATTATTATTACCTTACTATTAATTTATATTATTTACCTTACTATTAACTACTATCTTACAACTAACTATTCTAAAATTTAGAAATAGTTAGTTTAAATTTTATTCAAAAATTTTGTAATAGTTAGTTATCGTAGTTAATTATGAAATGTAGTAATAGATAGTAGCAAGTTAGTTTAATGAACGTTTCATTTTTTAATTTACTCTAAAATTTAGTGAAATGAAAAGTTAAGAAAAAGTTACAAATAATAAAACAAAATTTCAGAAGGTTATATAAAAATATAATAGTCGGTGCGAAACTATGAGTCATTATCAGAATACTCACTATCACGTTATGTTTTACAAAAAAAATAATTATTAAATAATACATAATAGATGAAATGAAAATGCATGCAAAATGTAATAGGAAATTGTTCTGTACTGCGGGACTAGAAAATCGATAAACCAACGATCAAAGTATTCCAACTGAAGACGGAAATGTTAATCCTGTCCGAGATACCAATGACAGTAATAGAATCCTGTCAGTGAATACATTTGGAGATTACGCCCCAAACACTTGAAGTAATTAAATGGATTCCAAACCAGTTTCGTATCATTATTCACGTGATAAAGAAAATAAGTTCCATTTTTTACCCTACGTGTTTTAGTCTGAGTCCTGATGACCTTCTTTAAACAGAATCAAACGTGATAAATTCTAACATAAAAAAACTTAATAACGTATTTTGCTTATGTAATTGAGTATATATGAACGTGGATTTTTTTATTTCAATTGACTTTTTGCATTCATAAAGCAGTCATTTAAAGAGGTTGAACGGATGTCCTATTTTTCCATACAGCCTGATTCTTTTTTACACTAAACTTTCCGGAACCTATCTACCGTAAGAAAAAAATTAAATGCATCACTGCTCGAGTGGCGACAGCGGGTTTTTTGAATTTCGCCGTCGGAACTACTCATCATCTCTTGAAAGAGTAACACTCCTTGAAAATGAGTGACCAGACTGAGAAATAAATACGGAAGTTTTGCAAATTTATAAATGCCAATAAAAATAGTTCAATAATTTTTATTTTATAATATTATTACTATTATTAATCCTTGGGAAGTCGCGTGTAGTCGGAGATACCCCGCGCATCATATTTTCCTTTGCACAGAAGATACTTCAATACATACGAACTTCAAATTCATGTGCCTTGTTAATTTGATATTATCTATCTCCTCTTAATTTTTTTAAAATTCTCAGTTAAAATATAATTATTTTTACTCTCTGTGAATCTCAAAGACGCTAAGTGACCACATGGATTCCTGTTGGTATCATTTTAGGAATTCGAATTTTTCTTTTCGTATTTGTTATTAATTTATTCGGTGTTGTAATATTAATTGAAGAAATATTAACTATACATTAAACGTAGTTTTAATAAGTGAGACTCCGTGTGGATACAAAAAAATACGCGCTCATGCGCCTGTAGAAATATATTGTCGTATATTAAAGTTTAGAAACGTATTTCTTGTCTAAGATTTTCTCATTGTGTTATCTTTACGTACAGTATTCAATCCAAAAGCTCGTTTGAACCTCATCCCCCAATCATTAGCTACAAAAATCTTAGGGGGATGATCTGACTAGATAAGATGAGGAATGAAATAGTTTGCCTTTGCTTTTCTCACTACCCAGAATAATATAAGCAGATCAAGTCCAGGTAAGTGAAGCAAATACTCTATGAGTATTTTTTGTAGCATTCCAAAAGGAGATACCTTGGTTAGTGCCATTATTCAGCATCACTTATACTTCAGTAACTTTCATACCTTCACAGCTACGATTAATTCTGAGAATAAAGTTATTGAAAGATATATTTTTAATTATCCTATACCAAAAAAATAAAAAATGTTCCAATCATCAGGATATGGTAGCAAGACCTATTGTGTTAACATAAACAAATAATATCAATGGAATGCGTACTTTTTACGTCGTTAATTGCAGTAAGAATTAAGCTAATGATGTCTATCAGACGCCACGCGACCTCCCTTATAAATAATAATTATAATAAAGTGCCTTTATTAGGGCGAGATTGAGACTGGAGAGTCTCTTCTTACATCTAACCCTATAAATAGATATGCAACAGATAAAAGAAGGGAGAATATAAATATGAGAAGTGAGGTAGTTTTCCCTTGCATTTCTTACTGAGCCAGAATGATATAAGCGGATCAAGTCCATTTAGTGATGCAAATTACTTTACGAGTAACACTTTTCGTAGCACAAGGAAATACATTGGTCAATGCCATTATTCAGTATCACTTATCCCTCAGTAACTTTAATATCTTCACAACCATGAACGCGTTTGAGAAAAAAGATTTTGAAAGATACAATATCATTTATCCTACATCAAAAAAGAAATGAAAAATATTCAAATTATCGGTATATGGTAGCAGGACCCTAAAATTGACAACATTGACAATGCGCTGAAATTGACAAATAATATCGAAGGAATATTTTATTTTTATGCCGTTAATTTTGGGAAGAATTAAACGAAAGGTGTCCATTATACACCAAATGACCTGCCCTATAAATAGAGATGGGACAGATATAAGAAGGGCTTCAATATAATCCTATATATGAGATTCCTTTGATCCTAAGAAAATCAAAATTTGGATACACTACGAATGGTAAGTAGAGAGACACAGCGAAGGAGGATAAGACAAGCATAGGAAGGAACAGGTGGCAAGAGGAAGATGCATTTATTCGAGAGGCGCCACTGTATTCTCACGATGCCCACCTGTTCCTCACTCTTCTTATGTAACACCTGCAACGCTTGGGATGTCCGCTTCTCCCCCAAATTAACCACCGAGGAATTTTCCTTTGTATGAACTCCTCTTCAATTGGATTTACTGCGCTTTCGATAGTGTGTTAAAGTCATCCAATGACCATTGCATGGGAATCGGGGACCCTATTTCTTGGAAAAATTAGAGATGAGTGCAATAAAAGTCGACGTAGTTCATTTAAAAAATGTTTGAAAGGAAAAAAATTAGGCCTTCTGACAGTTTTCTAATAAAAACCCCGTTCACCCTCATGAAGCCTCTATATGAATTACATTGGTGCGTGCGTCCTTAGAAACTTCCCCGCTGGAAGTTTTTACCTGGATTAATTGGAAGAAAAATAGCGGGCGACTACCTTTTTTAGTGCCTGCCAAAAACTCTCGACTTTCCCATTTGTTTCCCTTGAGAATCAGCCGTAGAAGTTTTTACCTGCAAAAATGAATGGTGTAAACGGAAAGGGAATAATTATAAGCATAATCTGATGTAAAAATTAATTTTTTTAAATAAGAAAACCAATAGCACCAGTTCAAACAAATCCGAATCAAAATCCCGCGCTTCTAGGAAATTTTTCTGGTAAATTATTTTGCTTTTTTCTGCAATTGCGGTAGAAGTTAACCTAAAATAAATCGCACTGGTATAATCTGCATCACCAACACTAAATGCTGAAAAATTTCCGAAGAAAAAAGCGATACTTTCAAGCATACGAATAAAATTGATAATATAAACGGAAAGAGAATGATTGTAAGCATAATATATATTTTTTTAATTAGATAACCAAAGACATCAGTTCGAAAAAAAGGAACAAAATCCCGCGTTTCTAAGAAACGTAATTTTCTTGTTTTTTTCCCGCAATTATGGCACAAGTTAACCTAAAATAAATCTCGCTATTATATCCTGCATCATTATCACTCAATACTGATACATTTCCTAAAAATGCTGACTTAATTGATACTTTGATGCAAGCGACGGAACAACGCGCGATTTGCCCCGTAAGAAATACACGCAACAATGTATTTCAAATAGCGCCTTCTTTACTGGGAAAGGAGTTTACAAAACAGCGCCCTATGTAGCGGATTTGAAGTGAAGTATACACGCCGTCATAGTTACAGAGATTATAACTAGGCGCTAGTCTCGTCCTGAGATTACACTGCAGAACTATTACAGCATAATCTTCTTAACCGACACCTCGGGACGTTGCAGCACGGTTTAGTACGTTGCAGTTTCGGTTATTCCAACGCGTACCTAGATACTTTATATATGCCCTTATGTATTTCCATGTGGAAAATATTTCTAAGGTACTGTGCATAGAATATGAATAAATATTCTTTTCTAACGCGTATTTACTGTACATTAATGGGCAATACAGTAAAACCCGCCAAAAAAGCTCCCTTTTAAGACGCTATCCCGCTTATTATGTGGTTCTATAGTAACAATAATTAAACAGTATCAATCGAATCTATTAATTTGACTTCGACTTTGAGTTAGGTCTCCATTATAATGAAAAGATGACAAGAAATCACTTATACCTTTACAACCAATATTTTATTAAGCTGCTATTACTGGTCTCGATCCTTTAGATCATCATCAGGATAGATCATGGTTCGAAACCATGGTAGTAATATATTAGAGGTAAAGCTATAAGGCCTCTCGAGTCACTTTTTCGTTATAACAGTAACAACCGGTGAATATCAAGAAGAGGAGAAAGTATCCGCTTTATTTGAAAATGCATAGAAGAAGAAGTACTATGGCAGTAACAATAGGCAACTTTCAAGAATACAGGGAAATATTCGTTATATTTATAAATAAATATTAGAAGTATATATATAAAGTGTTCTACCTTTCGGTAGGTTCATGTGCCCCCACATTCCCTATTTAATTCCCTCTCCTTCAATTCCCGGTAACTTATTCCACCCCTTAATTCGTCTAATAACTTCTGTCTTTGTCTTCCCCTCTGTCTTTTCCCTAGCATTCTTCCCTCGATCGCTTTCTTCAATAATCCCTCTCCTCTCAATATTTGACCCACCCATTTCTTTTGTCTATTTTTAATTACTGCAATCATTACTCTTGTACTCATTACTTGTTCTAGTTTTTCCCCGTCCACCCTTATCGTTAACTTAGCTTTCTTTCCCTTAGAAAAACTAATTTTAGTCTTTCTTACATTGATTTTCATCCCAAACTCCTTTGTTTATTGTTTAGTGCATTTACTAGGATTTGCAAACCCCTTTCAGAATCGCACACAATAGCTTTATCGTCTGCATATCTTACTGACTTCACTACTTCCCCACCTACCTTTATTCCCTTATCTATTTCATCCCATGCTTCTTTGATCATATAATAATATAAGTACAAAATTGCCTCTTTTACTTGGAAATCGGACCAAATAGTGAGAAACGGTAGACACCTCGATGTAAAATCGGTCAGTTTCGACAAATTGTACTTTACGCCTAAAATAATAGAATTCAGAAAAGCACCAAGTAATTAATTTCAACGGAAAACGAGATGATAACGGATTTCGGGCCTTTTATCTTCGACATTCTTAAGAACTCCGGAGATAGCTGCACTTATTCTAATGCTCTATTTATATTTATAAACCGGCAGCTGTCTGCGGTGATTGTGGTTGCGTTAGTTAATTCGCCAATAAGCGTAAAAAGTAGTTAAAAAACCAGTTCTGCTATCGGCGAGGCGCGTCGAGATATGTGCGCCCGATAAGATTTCGATGGGAATTGTTTAGCGTATCGTTTACGGTGCAATGCATTGCGTTCCCCTTGAAGCTCTCCGAAGGCGTCGAAAATTCACAACAAAGGCCTCTTAAGCAGAGCTCCACTCTTGAGGGCAAAATATAATTTCTACGGGATAAATTACTGTGATTAAGTTGCTGAATAAAACGCTTTATAAAATCGAGATTTTCACCTGCTTTACCACAGAACTTCGGATATGTGCGCTCCAGTTTTAACTATTTTATGATTTAATTTTAATTATAAGAGTTATCCCAAGATATTCAACTGATTCGATTGAAAATAATAAAGTATTAAGACGCAATTTATTTATACTGAACAACAGAAAAAATTACAGCGTATGCTCTGACACCTGGGTGGCATACGCTGTAATTTTTTCTGTGGTTCAGTATAATTAAATTTTCTTAATACATTATTATTTTCATAGAACAAAACGAATGGAATACCACTATATTTAGGCCTCTACCGTCCAACGTAATTCGACTACTTTCATATATATATTCCATTCATTATGTACGGGTAATTTTGACGCGATTGTTTCTTTTCGAAGAAATTAACTAAGGATTAAACTATAGATAAAATACAGTAAAGCCAACTCAGTACGCTTTTTAAGGGATTCCCGTTTTACAAGTGGGATAGTTTTAATCGGGATATGACAACCTTGTATTTCTCGTGCGTTGAAAAACAACAGGGAAGGGTTGTATTTTGCTCCTTAAATATAATAAGAAAATTCAAGCATATAGGAGAAGGGTCAGACAGTGAAACCTGATTTTTCTCATAATCGCTCATACTTGCATGGGAGCATTTTTATAACATTTTTAGATGGGTTGAGCTAGTTCTCACCAAATCCTCGGATAAAATTCGTTTTAATTTCTTTGTCAACGTGAGGACTGTCTATGTCGAGACGGGAAATTTTCGATTATTGGAAGAATTTCATGCAAAGCGGTGCTACAAAGAGAAAGCGATGTAATGAGTGAAAGAGTAAGTAAGAGTGAAAGCACTCGTTCCTCCTTAATTTCCTTAAACCTCAGTCTACGTTTTAAATTTAGAGAGCAGTATGATATCATTATTTAACAGTGAAATTGAAGAAGTCTAATTGTTATTTCCCTAAACGAATGAAAGTTCAGTCGACTAATAACACACTACTAGCCAGTCCTTAAAAGAAATGTAATATGTTGTTAAACAGGACGAACTGAGAAGTCAGAGCTGGAATAACGTGCCATTTTAAAGATAAATTTTTCAATATTGATGTTCAATAATGATGAATTTTCAATTTGATGTTTATAACCTTACAAAATACGAAAGCTTATCGAAGTGGAGAGTGGAAGTGGAAAGTTTGATTACGTTTACAATAGATAAAATATAATAAATGAGCTATTTAGAAAAAACCTACTTCATATCATTCGTTATCTTTTTCGTAAAAATTTATCCATCCGACGACTAGAAATCTCTTCCTTGAAATGAAACGTTTCTCAGCGCGTCTTGAAGCAGCCGGCAAAAGACGTCGGCATGTGTTAAGTGCAGATCACCTGCTTGTAAGATCATAAGTCTCGGAGCATAAAATGCACCGGATTATTCGCGTAAACGTCATTATAGTGTTCGTCATCACGAGGTGACGCCCACATCCGGCGGAATGCAGTAATAAGAATGGGGTCGCCTTAAAGGGTGCTCATCAGACGGGAACTTATTACTCTTTTTAATAACGAGCAGATAGTGGATCTCACTTCTCCGCATGACCTTCTTTCAAAATAATCGCGTTGATTGGTTGCCTTGCTTCACGCGCGGGTGTCGAATCGAAACCCGAGATTTCCGACGACTCAGACCACCCGAAGCATACTTAAGGATTTAACGTATTCATTCGAGGTTTCGGGGGAAATATTAATTCGTTCCCAACTGAGAGTGATAAGTCCAATCAGGCTGTCCGAATTTAGGATCGAAAATTCAATGATAGATTTAAGGATGCTTTTGTAAAGTTTGCTTTAAAGTTAGTTTTTAAGTTATGAAAATAAATTTCGCTTAAAATTTATTATGATAAAATTCATTTTAAATTTATAATGGTAAAGTTCGTTTTAAAGTAATTTAGTAAAGTTAGTTTTAAAGATATTAAAGTTAATTTCGCTTTAAGTTTATTGTGATAAAATTCGTTTCAAATTTATACTGGTAAAGTTCGTTTTAAAGCAAGTTTAGTAAATTTAGTTTTAAAGTTATTAAATTAAATTTCGCTTTAAGTTTATTGTGATAAAATTCGTTTCAAATTTATACTGGTAAAGTTCGTTTTAAAGCAAGTTTAGTAAAGTTAGTTTTAAAGTTATTTCAGTAAAATTAGTTTTAGTATGTTTCGCAGTTTAAATCGAAAGTTGAAGGTTTGGACCAAAAAGTTAAAATTTTAATTTTTAAATTATTCTTCAGTATATCTTGGTGTACAAGATGCCAATTTTTCGTAAAAAATATAATTAAAATTCTACCTGCAAGTAATAACCATAAACTACTATTTTATTTAAACTCATGCGAATAAATGGGTGCTTAAAATTTTAACTAGCTTTCATACTGTTCCAGTTTCTAAATATAGTAAATCTGCTTTTTAAATTCAATATAAATGCTATAATAAGAATTGATAAATTTCCGTACTGAGTTATCTAAAAATTTTCAATTTCCTGCGTACAGTTAATTGAATTATTTCATCGAAATTTTCTTCTTCAATTATATATAACAAGCTAAAAATATATTGGGCGAAGATAGGACTGATAAGTATTATCTTATAAATTTACGTGTTGAGTTATCTAAAAAGTTCCGATATGCCCAGAGTAAATTGTTCCATTGTAATTTTCTTCTTAAACTATACTATAGACTACTACATATACTATACAATGACTTTGTGTGATTTCGGAACTGAAAAGTCTCATCTTCCATTAAAAGCCTTGTCGGAATCTAACACAATTAAAACGAAACGAACTCTGATTATAAAGATGTGTATACACTTTAACATACACAGTTTTTACCTAACAATAGAAACATAATAAAAAAAGAAGGGTTAATGGAGGGGGAGAAACGTATTCGTACTCTTTTAGCTTCGTATTTTCGATCGCAGAATAAATGAATCCACCGCAGGAACACAATTCGAGCGATTTTTCCTTTAAAAGCGAACGGGGCAGTTAATAAAAAACCTCTTTGGGAATTATGGAAAAGAGATAATAGAAAAGGAGCGCAGGTAGGCATGGAGAAAGAGTTTCAAATGGATGAATGCGCCGGACGCGCGCCGGAATCCCTTCCATTTACGAGATACACATCAGCTTTCGAAGGATAACTTTTCCAAAAGAATGGTTTGCTGGGGAAAATTAAAGGGAGAGGACGGAGATAAATCAAACATTTCAATTATATCCGTTGCGTCCCTTATTAGCGACGGAATTAAATTCGCTTTCGAAGGAAAACTTTTGAACGAGTGTTTTCGGATGAAAGGTCTCCCAAAGTGTTTCTATAACTTCAGAATCCTTCTCGATTTGCACCTGTAATTTAGATCTTTAGAAATAAGGAGCTTCCTGCTCTATTTATTAAGCACCTCAAAGAGTTGTGAGCTTCTGATCTCGCAGGGAAAGGGTATCATTAAAGAGGTATCGAAAAGGGTGAAGTGAAAAGGAAAGCAAGAAGACCGTTATGTGAGCCATTCATGAGTTAGTGTTGGGAACCACAGACATAAACAGGATGATCACACGTATTAGAAACAGGACATGAACAATGAATTGATTAAAATGATTAGGCTCATTAATAAAATGTAAGTTTTCATTCAGCGAAAGTGCCTTTATCGTCTTACAAGTCATGTTCTCTTGATAAAATGTCAGGGTCCCGGGTTTGAGTCCCGGCTACTCGGATTCATCGAGTAGAGAATTGTCATATTTGTTTGTCCTTGCTACATATTTCACTGTAAATTGGTAATAATTGCCATATTATATATATCAAATTCTGATGAAATAAATAAGCATAAATAGAGCTCTGTAGCTTACCATAGAGGAATTAACCGCTATATTAATCGATTTCACTAATTATTTCATTACTGACAAGTTGTTGATTTCGTTTGAGACAGTAACACCAAAATCGGCTGCTTAAAATCAGTAATTTCACTTCATGAAGTCTGCTGTATTTTATCTAATTACTATTTATCTAAAGCAGAGCTGGAGGAACCTGCGGCCTTCAGGCAATACGCGGCCTATTCGGGTGTTCAATTTCTAAATAAATTCCCTATTTAAATTTTATTATTTTTAACAATATCCTGAGATTATGAAATTTGCAAAGCCTACGAAGTTGTAAAACCTCTTCGTAGATCCTCTTCTAATTTTTGAATGATTACTTGGTCATTAGCAAATAGCATGGTACATGTATATGTACGTTCTCTTATTTGTGATCCTTATTTCAGTGTTGACAGTTATTTCCGATTTTTAAAGAAATCATCCATTATAAATTAACCATTGCAGAGGATAATCTACATTCTTACTTCAATCGGTGATTTTTCGTATGCATATTTTTCAGTTACCTCCGCGCTGCAAACGTTTAAATTACGGGATGCGTCTTTTCTTACGTAAATCATTCAAATATTCAATTGTGATCACCTAAACTGTGTACAATGAAAGATAAAGGACAGGTTTATGACACCATATCATACTTCCTTTGAAAAATTTCCTCCATTGGATTCGACATCTTCTGCTGCAGGGTGATAACATAAGAATATTTGCACTAAAAATCACAAATTGAGACTAGAACATAGTTAGTTGGAATAGTTAAAACAGAAACTGGAAAAAATGTAACTGATACCACGAAAAAAATACGATGCCACAATATTCAACATGTATACCTGTATTACTTAATTAGAAACTGGAAAATGACCGTAACTGATATCAGAAAAGTTACGATGAATAATCTCGAAAGACCTTCAGAGCAACGGAAATGAGTGGGAGCGGATACGTTGATGGCGTTCGAAAACATGTAAAATTCGACGATAAATTCCGATCAAGCACTGGAAGGAAATTGGGGAGTGCACGTGATCGCACTCACCCGTCACTCGGTGTCCGTAAGATGGGAGGAATGTACTGCCCAAGGACAGTGAGTAAAGCACCTTTACTCTTGAGCAGCTCTCCTCTAAGGTCACTTCCTCCAGCTCTTTACCGAGACTTTCCGCGATTAATTGTTCACCCATCGCAAAAAATGATATGGGGAAGTAAACTACAAACTCGTTGATTAAATTCATAAGGTGTATAAATCAAAATAAAATAGCGTTTTCCGGTGCTCGACTTTGAATTCACGCTCATAGCTATCCTAAAGAAATGTATAGGTATCTATTCCACAAATACGAAACAAATGTTATAATATGTTTGAATTCTTTCCTTGATTTTGCATGTTTTAGCTTTCCTAACTGAACTTTAATACTTTCATTTCATGTAGATCATCATATGAATCGAATTTATGTTATCACAGTTACCGTACATGCACCTGTGATTTCTTTCCATTTCTAACGGCAACGCATAGTCGTCACTGCCATAAAGTTTCTTTTAATAGCTGTCCACTTCAATTCTAGATAACTTCGGAACCATTCGGCTCTTTTTTTCTTCTATACTTTTCTTACTTATTGTTAGTTTACCTTTTCCTTTCTCATCTTAAAAGAAAACACTACGGTATTTTTAATGCGGCATGTTCGTCTACGAGTTGACCTGAAGATTTCAATTCGTTGACAAAACATAAATAATAATATCTACTGTAGAAGTTAGTGTTTTTTTAAAGACAGTTGACCATTTCAACAAGTTATGACAGAGCATATTAATGTGATTTCTTTTCGATTCTTACTTCGAATTTTCCCTTTTAATATTCCAATCAAAAATGGGCTACATCTTTTCATACGACCAACAAATGTAAACTTCCTTCCTTTCATAGTTTCCAATAATCTTCTATGATCACCGATCTCCCGTAATACTTCACCTATCCATCTCGTGCGTGCCACCATTTTCCATACCCCCATCTCTATCACTTCTGGTTGTTTTCTTTTCCAATTACCGATAGTCGAACTCTCACCTCCATAGATTAACGTGCTCCTGACGAAGGTTTTGGCAATTTTTTCTTTACTTCTAAAACCAAATCTTTCCATACTAACGCATTATATTTTTTGTTGAAAGCTTTCCTGGCCAACGCTACCCTTCTCCTTATTTCACAGTTACATCTGCTTTCTTATGTGACTAAGCTTTCAAGGTAACAAAGTTTGTGCACCTGCTCTTCTGTTTCCCTATAGAAATATTACCATGAGTCAATCTTATTATTTGGAGAGAAGGAGGGGGAACGACTTTGAAATTTACTGTTACTGAGGATTTTAAAATAATGCGGTAGTTCTCTAAATTTCAGTCGAAATTAAATCATTAATTGCACCTCAGTTACAATAATTAACCTAGAAGCACTTCCTTGTTTCTTCTTCAAATTTGGATATCCTTACATAAATTTCCTAAATCCATATTCATAGTGTTAAGACTAAATTATTAAAAGTCAAAATCCGCAAATCCTGCAAATATAGGTGACTGGAGATTAAGAGATCCAAGAAAAATAGGACACGAAAATAAAGATGCAAACTTTCACGTCCTACTTAAGACCTTTACCATAGGTCAACATGCATGAAAATCGAACGTTAGTTTCCGACGAAATTCCCTTACATTTTTCTTTTCATTAATCTCCGATTTTGTGGGACACAAAAACACTAACGAATAACGGATGACTCTTCCTAAAACAGGTTCCCTTAAAACACCTGCTTCAAGAAAAGGAAATGGTCTCGGGAATTAGATAGGCCGGTGGCAATCAAAAGTCCATTTCATGAATATTTAATACCTTCAGCATATGAGAATTATATTGGGGTAAAAGCCAAGAAAAGTAGACCACGTGAAAAAGAGGGGATACGAATGAGGGATTGATATCTTCTTTGGAGATATGAACTCAACTCCAGGGGGCGAACATGATTGGATATTCTTCCATTATAACATCCTCTCCGGCCTGTTGAAACCAGTTGGATTGCGTGAGTCATCAAAGCTGCTGCAATGTTGCTATGTCATTGTTTATTGCAGTATTTTTTGTATTTTTGAAATCTGAGTGCCAAAATGAAGATTATTTTTACAATTCATAAGTTCATATAAAAATTATTTTCTTTTTAAAATGAGATTCCAAAGCGTGAGCTTATTGAGTTTACTATAAACGTCGCATGCATTAAAACCTAAAATGAATCTGGTTTTGGTATTATTAGCTGAATAATAAAATATAGTAAATAAAGGCAGTGTTACTACATTAATAAAGTGATCAATTATTCAGCTGCCATTCAAGTTCCTATCATTATTAAAAAGATTTCTCCTGTTGTTACTATTACGTCAGATAGTGTGAGAATATTTCCCCGTTTTCTGATTTAGTGCAAAGAAGAAATGACGGTGTGATAGAACAGTACAGAAATGAAAACTTTAAAACTGTTGAATCCGTTCGAAAAATGGAAAACCGTAATTTACTCCATTCCCATTAGCAGTTTCCAACAACGCACATTTTATTGCGTGATCGAAGGAAGGCATACTACTCTCTACTAAAACACCGTTCCTTGGTCAAAACTCCTGAAATTTTCCATATGAGTTTAGTTGAATACATAATGAAGAAGCCCCTTTGATATTTCTTATTTTACGAACATTATCGTATTATATATATTCCTGAATTTTTAGACGTTCGCAGTCTTCTATTATTGTAACAAAGCCTTTCTTAACTGTAAAGAGGGGCGAAGTAACATCGCTCTGGTCTTTTTCTTCGCTCTTACCGACTATTCTCTTCACAAAGACGAATTTCTCAAGTTTTCGGCCATAAAATCTATATTGGCTCATAATTATCGTTTACCTTCATTTTCATAATGAGAACGTATTTTTCCTATTATTATTGTATCCCCTGCTACCAGGTATCGTTCCTACCGATAGAGTTTTTAATGGTAATAAGAATACATTAAGGATGTGGGTATCCCTCATTAAATTACTCGGTAGGGTGTCTCAAAATTTTTCATTGAATTTTCGTTTGCCCGTTGAAACACACATCTGAATTATTGAATTATAAGGTAGTGAATTTATGAATATAGATAAAATATATTATTGACAATATTGCTTGATTCATCAGAATAAATGTAGATCTTTTACTTGAGTGAACGTAGATTTTTCTACTACATTAAATGTAAATATCTGTATAAAAATACTAGGACTCCGTGAATATTTATAGTAGAGTTAAACCAGTTCTACGGTGCTACCAGTAGGCTTATTACCAACTTGAACGAGCGCGTAACAGTAGAAAGCGTGGGGCTGAGGCGCGCGCGCGACATACTACTAACACTCAATACTATTTAATTTTAGATACTATTGAATAACTGCTGTGCCACTTAAAAAAGTTTTTCTACAGATAAAATACCAAAAAAGCCGATAATGTATTTTAGGATCCGATGAAGGGGTCGCATCGCGGTCAAAACTTGCATTAAATAATTTGTTAGAGATTTACACAATTTTATAAACAATATGTGAAACTTCCATTGATAAACTTTAAAAGATACATTCCAACACCACCAAAAACTGAAAAATGAATTTCTATAACACGTTTCAATAAAAAAATTGTGGCCCTTGAAAATAACGCGTGTTCGCCGATTTTTGCAAAATTTTCGAAATTTTAAAAAACAATAACTTTGCAAAAAATTCTGAGCTGGAACTTCGGCAGGGAGATTTTCTCATAGAAATGCCCAAGTTTAAAAATTTTCATAACTTAAAAAAATATAAAGATCAATTTCTGCCCGATTACCCGTGGAATGGCTAATATATAAACTCTATAGCGTATTTGTGAGCAAAATTTAAGATGACACCCGGTCTTTCTTTCCTGACGCGGCTATGTCCAAGAAAATAGAGGGCAGTGCTTAAAATTCGTGATTTGAAATGCTCCACTAGGCGCACTCGCGCAGGTGATCACGTGAACTTCCAGCGGAAGCCGTTCCTTTCATTCCCAGAAGATGGCAACTTGGCAGTCGAAAACGCAGGTGATTCAACGGGTTTTCCAAGCGCCTTCCAAAAGTTCTAGGAAACGGCTGTGGGCGTGGAGTATTTGGAATCAACCCTATTCTGCGTCCAAAAAGAGTCTCATAGACAAACACTTATTACGGCCATTAGCTTTGATTATTTACAGAGATTTTGAATATCAGTGATGGGACGATTATTTGGAATCAAATTCGGGAATTGGAAATATCGGAACTTTTTTGGCATCGGAATTGACGTCGGAGTATAACATCCGTGATTTTTTACCCACTTTCCAATTCCAAGAATCGTTCTTTGGAAAGGTTTATAACTCCATTTCTGGTACTAGAGATAATGGGATAAATACTTATCGATTTTAACGATCAGTAAAAACCGCAGATCTTAACAATCCCTAATTACGGTATTCGATGCGAATTTATTTTACATGTACTTCATACCTAACTTATATATTAGAATTGGTAATTGAAATAGACTTATAGATCGACATCACCGTGTTTGTTTGAAAGGAAACTTATTACGTAGCAATAAATTTTCGAGATAACATTTACTTACAGAATACTAATTGGCATGAAGCAGAAACCTTGATGA
This sequence comes from Pachydiplax longipennis, assembly GCA_036926295.1. Classification (NCBI taxonomy): domain Eukaryota; kingdom Metazoa; phylum Arthropoda; class Insecta; order Odonata; family Libellulidae; genus Pachydiplax; species Pachydiplax longipennis. The sequence continues at coordinate 34,173,461 of JAVFKF010000009.1, read as the reverse complement.
TAATGTTTTTACATTATAATTTAAGAATATTAGGACTAGGAATGAATGGATATATCCTTAGGGGATTCAAACAAAGAAATTGGCTTCTTTATTGCTTAAACAAAGCCATGTATTTTAATGAAAAGAATAGTCTACTCCATTTCACATGCTTTCGAATTAATTTTTATCAACTTTTATATTAAAAATATACTTTGCTCATTATGTATTTCTTTTATAACCAAGAGTAACTAAAAATAGTGGATCATGATTATTGCAGGAATCGGAGTGAGGAATCGCTTTGGAAAGAAAAGTTAGTGTCGAGAATCTTATCGAAATTGGTAACAATGTTAATAATAGTGCTGACGCTAATCATAACACACACTAATACGATACTACACATGAATACTACATACATACTATCAGTACATACGGCAGTGTTGGCGAACCTTTTGCAGTAAGAGAGCCATATTCAATGAATACATAGGACTAGCGTGACAGTGTGGTGCCAAACAATAGGGTGAAATGCTGATACTATCTATTTTAAGACGTCAATGATTTGACGTCTTAAATGTAGTAAGTGACGTAAATAATCGCTCATTGTCGTCACAAATGAACACGATCCACATTTATCTACTCTTGAGCTTATTTTTAAGGGAAGAATACATAAGGGAAAAGGACACTGCAGACAGAGTTTAGCGCGCCAAAATAAATTTCTCTCGTGTGCCACTTTCGTTCGCAACACCTTACATAGAGATTCTCTAAAACTAAAGACAGGCTTTTAGGGATGACATCATCTGATTGAGAGAACTAAAATAATCGAAGAAATACAGATGCGCCATATAAAGGTAAGAAAGTGAAATGATTTAAGTTATGGATGCATTCTGACTCGAGAGCCATATTTTAAGTGTTCCTACTACATCTTTTCCAAATCTCGTTTGTGTCAACATGAGAAAATGAAAAATATTCTCCTCCAATTCACTAACAAAAAATCATTCGTTTTCTTACATAGAATTTCTGTCAGAAGTGACTATTATGACATAGCGAAGCAGAGCAAACAATCGTATGTCCCACGTAGGAGTGGATACGAAATCTAACAGCAAGATAGGGTGAAATCTTCTCCATCATTTTTCTCTCAGGGTAGAACGTTAGATTAAAAATTCGCTTGTAGGAGTTTCCTTTCGCCGCAATTTCAACATGAGGAACATACCGAATAAACCAGAAAGAGTGCAGTATTTTGTGGGCTGTTGAGCTTATTTATGGTGAGGTTCTGTGATGCCCTCTTAACACAGCTATTAATAAATTCGTTATTCTTCCCTAATTGTGTATCTAGTGGAAACTGCTTCGTTATGAAGTTAAAAATGACCAAAATTAAGTAACTTAGATGCTCTTTTTTTGTGAAAAGCAGATATTTTTCAAAAGCTTGATGTAAGACAATTAGCATTACACAATCCGGTTATAATACCATCCCTCTCAAGACGCGTGTTTTCCTCGATTCCCTGAAAAAACATCTTAACCTGTTTTACTACAATACGCTCGATAGCCCTTCCCTTATTTTTACATCGTTAATTTGACTAACATAATTACATTGTTTATGTTTGACTTCGGCCGGGACCAGGAAGCACGTTCGTTAAAAGCGTGGTTTAAGTAATTGCGGAAACGTTAAATCGGGGTTTAACTGTACACCTAGGTGCGTGCGTCCTCTGTTCCGGTCACGCCTAGTTAAAGGCAGAAGACACGCGGAAACAAGGCACGCGCCCAAAACACACGCTTCCTCCTATTTGAGTTCCCTTCTCTTGATTACCCTTCATTGAACGCACGTCTCGTTGCATTTATGGAATCGCTCCAACTTCGCACGAAATAAAGGTATTAAAGAAGCAAGGCTAATTGGCTAAATATAAATATTATTATTTAATATTTACTACAATATAATTATATAATATTTATTTATATAAATATAAATAAATTTTATAAACATATATATTTATTTATATAATATTTATTATATATACGAGGGTGGTCTGAAAAGTTTCCGACCTCAGATTTTTCAGAAAACTACAGAAAATTTTAAGAAAACATGTCGAGAAATGGCGAAATGTCGGAAACTTTTCAGACCACCCATGTATTTATTATAATTTATAGTATATAAAATATACATTTTATTATAATAATATGGCTAATTAGCAATTTTACACCGAACTTGTATGTTAAAACTGGCACTTGCAGTTCTCCTCAGGACTCAGCAATACCGTGATGGTTTATTTGTAAAAATTGAAATATGTATCTTTATCCATATGTTATCTCTTGTAAGCGTTTTTCCGTAACTTTTTCTTTTATTGCGAGTATCTTGTAAGATTTTTAATATTTCTTGTAGAAATTGTAATTAAGAATCAATAAGGTTGTTTATTATTATTATCATCATCATCTAATAAGTAAGTTTTTGTAAATATGTACGAATTTTTAGTATATCATGATTGGAATACTGCATAGTTGAAACTATAAGACAGCTGTGTTGTAATGTTGTTGTATATATTGTGATACTGTTTTGTACGCTGTAATATTGTAGCAAGGAGGTCTTTGTTTCATAATAGTTTATAATTGTAGAAAATCGATATAACTTCTGTAATTGTGATTAATATTGTATGATGTATATGGACCGATTGCATTTAGTATACTGCCATCTTATTATTTATAAGATTATTGTAGAACCGGACTAATAGCTTATCTTCAATAAATGTATTCATAAGAATAATAATTCATTGTAATTGACAATTTATAGCTGTTTATGGACCTCTATAAATGAATGAATCATCAGATAAATGTACAATATAAATAAAAAACAAAAAAGGAAAATTAAACTGCAGGTAGGTTGCAAGCCAGATGATAATTTTATCCTGCTTACATACAGTTATAGATATCATTAAAACAATAAAAGAAAACAAAAAATACAACTAAAATAATTCATACGAAAATTAACATAACTAACTGCTACTACTGGATTTTTCGGGGTTCACGACAGGCTTTCCCAAGCTAAAACCTCACCTTACATCACCCTATCAAGAAATCCTTTACCTTTCCAGAAGTACATTACTAAAACACATCAGAAAATTACTTTTAGAAAGAAATATCTATAGAAGAAGACAAATACCTCAAGGATATTACCAACAATTAAACAGCGAATACTTCTCACTTTCGAAGGATAAATTATGAAGCTCGTTTCTCTTACTTGATCATGAAGAACATAAGTGGAAAGTTACGTTAAGTGCGCGTGAAAACTGAATTAGACGAATATAACCGCCCCCTCTGTTTTAGGACGAAAAAATAGGAAAAAAAGGGGCGGTTATTTCGAGTAAATACTGTGTATAATAAATACGGTATAAATAAATAAAAAAATAATTTTTATAACGTCTTCAAACGAAGTAAAAGGTAAGGTAACGGTCGAGAATTTCTTAGAGCGGTGAACTGAAAAATGAATCATTACCCTTCTCCGTCTCAGACAATACCCAAGGTCTACGAATCAGAAGACAAGAGCGCAATTGGATTAGAAAGGGAGGTGCGTGGGTGTGCAGACGGAATTTAGTACAAGTAAGAGTTACTTCGGCTCGTTTTTGTCGGTCTCTTTCACAGCCATTATATCTCCGAGATATTAGCGTAAGAAGAAGGAACGACATGTTTCGTCCTCCATTTCGAGGAAATTGTCGTAGCTCTAGCATGATAACTAACTCTTAATCAAAGTCACCGACAAGAGAAGGCCTTGTCAACTGAACCTACGCATCAAAGCAGGATGTTAAACCTAATTCGAAGGAGCAGTGATTACAGTAACAAGTTACAACAACTGCAGTGATACTTCGCTGAACTAAGATAACTCGTCCCGTAATCACAACCGTGATTTCCCATAGGTTTCTACAGAAAATCTTTTAATTCGGTCTGGATGCTGCCCACTATTTAAAGATATTAAGTAAACGAGTGAAATATAGAATTCTCGGCTCTCCTCCCTCGGCTAATGCCAGGGACATTTCCCAGCAGAAGACAGAGGTTGATGTGCGCTTTCTTTGGTAGAAGGTTAAGGGGAAATATAACAAATCCCATTGCTAAAATAAGAATAACTGACAAACTTCATTGAATAATATAGAGCGGAATAAAATGTAGTCACCCCATTTCGCTACAAATGCTGTATGGATGCAATCGAACGATTCATTAAAATGGTCATCGACATCAAGTTTAAATTCATTTTTCCCCACAAATCAAATTTATCCTATTTTTCATTGTTTCCTTATTCTCTTGTATACTCAACCTCGCCTAATACAGGGTCGCATAATAATGATAATAATTATTATTATTACGGTAATAATACCTACAGATGCGCAAAGTTTTTTCATGATGTTATTATTAATTCCGCTAACAAATAAATATAAACTCATAACGAATTTTCTGGCCCTATCGGTGGAATTGTTAATAGTTTGCTTGCTTTCGGATACTGAGGTCTCGAGTTCGAGTCCCAGCTAACAAAATTTTTCCGGAATCGGTGTTTGAGTTCGTCGTTTTACTCTGTAACTATTCAAACTATTAAAATGGGTATATTCGGAGCCTCATAATTCCGTTGAAAAAATGACAATAAAAAAATCTTAAAAAAGGAATCAGTTATTAATTATTAACCAACGCGATGTTCCTCAAAAATGATCGGAATATTTGGTTCATAGTTGAAAATGCGATGCAGCCAGCATATATTTATTTGGAAGAATAGAAGGATAATGGTCACAAATGGGTATTAAAAATAATTTCACGCTCCACTAAACCTCGACGACTGTCCAGCTAGCCCCATTCTTATAAATTAAAATGAAAATTGATTCAAATTAGAGGAATGATATTGGCGCAAACACTGAAGAAATTTGTAACTCGTGGGATATTCTTCGAAGAAAAATTGCGATACTTTACCATACAGTTCCACAGCGGTCAACGAAATATAGAATTGAATCCTAGGAGCAATGACACAAAATTTCACATGTGGGAATATGGGCTGCATTATCTTGTTTGCTTTTGTATTGCTTCATGCTTTTCACCATCTCACGAGCTATTTTTGGTTGCGGAGTTGAAATCTTCTATTCGCTTAATCATTTATCTTCGATGATCACGAGTCCTAAGATAAGGTAAAGTACCACTTAACCCGGATATCAACTGAATCTCCTATTTAATTTTCGACTATTTTTTGAGGCAAAAACCAGAGACGTATCGCTTTGTAACTATTATTAACTACTGAATTAATCCACTGCATTTTATATTATCACTTAATTCTTTTTATATTACTGTAATCAATAGTGCACGGCAAATAATTTCTTCTTAAATAGCGTTTCGATTAATGCGTTGTAATGCATAAAATCCTTACATATTATTTCTAAACATCCGTTTTAGATGACCAGCGCTTTTTTCCCTTCACACTCCATCAAAACATATGGCTTACCAATTTTAAGAGAAGGTTCCCCGCTTCCTGCTAAAAATAAATAGATCAACCAATGACAAATGCACCATTTGGTCAAAAAATCGACTTAAAATTTGAATTTGCCCTAGGTATTCGCTACTGGATATGTAGATATCGATATATATCGCTACAAACGAGGTATGTCGAAAGGAACACTGATGCAGAATATGAAGGTGTTTTTGTTAGGCATTTATTGTTTGTGTATTCGTTTGTAGTGATTACAATGTTTCTTGAAATATATTCGGTTGGGGAAAAAGAGTATCAGTCTGTCCGTCGGTAAAATTTTCGCGCGGGCAACTAGTAATTTTATCAGGTGATTAGAAGTTTTAGATTAGTAGATTAGTAATTTTATATAATAATGGTATTTAATAATACATATAATTATATTATATATTTAAATTAATTCACTGTAATATTTTAAAATATTAGTCAGAAATTTTTAACAATGCAAAATATGTTAATATAATAACAGTCAATTAATTTAAATAAAACATATTTACAAATTAAAATTGAATCACATTAACTTTTGTAGCCTACCGTGAATTGCTACATATTTATCATTATTATTTTAAAATATGAATTGTATATACAATGTCATCAGACTTCCATCTAACTGCTGAGTTAATAATAAAGTAAATATCTAAGTAAACACTTTTTATTTTGTAGGAGTTCTAAGCTTTGCAGAATGATGACCGAAATCACCCTACGGAAAGCCGGCACATACGTTAGCGGCAATAAAAAGATTCATCCATTTTTAAGGATAACGTGCATCAGAAACCGGAATTCTTTCCCCATGCACCTGCTAAAGCAGCCGAGCGATGTGCAGCTATTTCCTTCTGAGAGAACGCACGCCAAAGGTGCTTTGTTCCGGTGCTTGAGACCTTGAAGGACTGTTTCCGTCCATTGACAGCGGCCGATGACGTAAACGCAATCTGCACGAACCGACGGTCATTTCTGCGGATGTCGACCTAAGTTAAGCAGAAATTAAATTCGAACGAGTGACGAAGGTGTGCCGGTTGATGGTTTGTGTGGAATGAAGAGTTGACAACGACGATGGGCGTCAATTTATTCCGCTACAAAAAACATAAGGTCAGTGACGACTTGGGGTTCTAATACGCGCGCTTAGGTGGTACGGAATACTTTTCTAATTGCAGCCCAACTAATCTGTTGGCGCCCAATATTAATTGAAAAATTGACAGCCTTTTTTATTTTATTTTCACAAATGCATTTACGACTACGACTCTGCATATTATGAACGGCATTTTCGGCATTTAAACGAAGCCAATCAGAAATATTGCATCTTAAAATTCATCCTTGGTGATTGTGGCATGGATGCAGGTAATGCAGTCGGAGGAAAAAGTCGCCGATAAAATAATCTTAGAAGATGAAGGGCAAAAGTTACAGGAGATAAAAAAATTGGGAAAAAGTCACAGACAAGGGACAATGTTAGCATTTTTTACGTCTTTTTTCAATAGATAGTTTCCGAATTTCCCTCCCATCCTTTCGAGTCACGGATACGTTTTACTCATGATTAAAAGTAACCATTTCCTTCCATTTAAGCGCGACTTTTCATTTTTTTAGACATCCCTGCTTTTCACGCCATAGAAGTACGTAAATCAGATCTCTCACACACTTTCGCTCAATCGACTACGACATTTATCTAAATCATCATGCGAAGGTAGATATTGGGATCAACCAGACTCACTTATCACAGCCGCTCTTCAGTCTGCAGGCGTTGTATCGGCGGTGGAAATCAACGAGTTCATCCACTAGTCCAGCCTTGAGCATGTCATCTACTCGGTCGTCCAATCTCTTGTCCAGTACTTCCTGTAATCACACCAAACCATAAAAGAAAAGTTTAGTAAAAGGCTCTTATTTAACTACTGTGTTACAGTCAACTTTAAAATTCACTCTCACAATTCAGTAATATTTTTCACGCGAAACGACCTCGATTTCAGTTACTCAATCCATAAACTGTATTTACTATGACCGGAAAATAAAAAAGACTAAGTCACTGTACTATTTCCGCCAATTTATTTACTCGCGATCGCTGCCTTTCTCTTGCATAGCTGGATTTGCTTCCGCCAACCTCACGGTGAAGGATTACCGTGTATACCCGCGTATATGACGCAGCCTATACAGCATACAGTATAAGAACTGCATACTTGATTTATCATAACAAATACCACGGAAAATCTATAACCTCCTATAAAACTCACCTTGCTTTTTTAAGCTAATTTTAGGCGAAAAAATTCTTCTTCTCTTTAAAGTCTTATACGCGGGTGTGTACGGAAATCGGAGTTCGAGCGGAACTACAAAGTCCCCAGCTTATTACCATCGGAAACTACGACCAACATTTTTAATTGCTTAATTGCAACGTAGGTAAAGTTGGTGACAATGTTGAAGATAATGTTGGTAAGTGATTCCATATCGCATACCATTTACTCTCGTTTTTAAATATTTATGCATTTGTAATCGTTTCCCTGACAAATGAATATGAAAATGTTTTATTTTATTTTTAATTTTTATTTCTAGTCAACGTTTGGTAAATTTACAAACATCCCTAGAACATGAATTCCAAATGACTCTGAAACACTCCTAATCATTTGATTTTGAAAGCCTAGTGCTCGACTGTATTTTTTTAAGAAAGACGGTCACATATATCGATATAATGACTAAAAATAGTTAAATTGTGTTATGTATAATCTCAATTGTAATAGCAAATAAAGTAATTAATGAATAGCGACGTCTATTTTTCCGAATAATGCCCAAAATCAACCTCAACTAGTGGGCGGGTTATGCAACTCCTATCACGAAAAAAGAGAGCAATGGACTATGTACGCAGATAATAATAAATGTTTACTTACCTAAATTATGAATATCATAAGAAATAAATGAGTAAGTTTGAATTATCCGTATTTTCCGATTATTCGTGTATCTTATCCCATACACTACCCCGGATAATCGAGAGCTCACTGAATATATTTGTTTATTTATTGAATAAGATTAAAAAACATCCTAAAATAGCCTAAAATAGAAAATAAAATTATAGTGAATGGTAACAGAAACGGAAAGCAAGAAATATAAATATGTACTAGTAAACAAAAAAGAACAAAATAACACAAAATAGAAACAATTAAGAAGAAGTCTAGATAAGCTAAATACCAGAGATTAATTAACGGATAGAGGAATACATCAATAGGGGAAATATTTAAAGAGAAGGGTTTAGGGACAAAAGGGAATTAAAAAGTTTTGGGATGCGATGGAAAATGAATCTTTGGGGTACGGAAAGTCGGAAATGAGGTATGTGATCAAAGTTGGGAAGACATTGGATGGGATATGGATAAGAGCATTTCTACCCAATCTTTTTGAAAGTAATCTTCGAAGAGAGACACTTACCGAATCGCATCTGAGCCAGAGTATGCATGAATTGGGGAATCTCAATGGACCACCGAGAGGTCCTCCACCTTCCTCCGCTCTCTGCTCCTTTAGCACTTGGCTGTGAGGCCTCCCCAGTTGCTCGTACACTTGGATGGACCTAGAACAGACCATATATATTACAGAGAAATTTCAACCAAGACTTCGACATTTTTAATTAATGTCTACCAATTTTATTATGCAACTATATAACTTCTCCCTCAAAAAAGGAGGAATTTAATTCAACTTATCTAATTACGTATACTTTTTACTTCATAAATTAAAGTCCGTTAGTTCTATAGTTAGTTAGTTCTATACCTGCTTCAGTTCCAAATAAAATTTTTATTTTTAGATTCTCTGTACCATCGTGACTCATTACTACCTACATGACTACCATTGACTCACTTTACAGTACTTAAATAATTATAATTAAATTTAGAATATATAAATAGAATAAACTCACATTGTTGTCTTGAGTCTTAGGAAAGCAAAATACACCTGAATGATTTTAATTAAGAAATCGTTCCCTTTTTTGCATACTTTTACTAAGTTTTTCAATCAAAAGCATATCTTACTCTATTATATACGCTTTATAGTAGTAATTATTCTAATAACCCTCCCAGGAGTGGTTAACGAGCTAGCGCTAAAACTCTAAGATCCAGGGTTCGAGACCCGGCTATTCGAATTTTCTGGTAAGGGAATGGTTTAATTTGTGCGTTTGGTTTTCATAATAAAGGGTTAGCGCCAGGAAGGGTATCCGGCTGTAAAAATCAGAGACAAAACCGAGAGCAAGAATCAACATATTTATTCTACTAAATCTTTCCTTGATAAATATACTTTAAAATCCACTGGTTGGACCGTGATTTCGTGGTAGGACTCCAAGACGGAACAAGGAAAAGGCGAACTTTTACCAACCACAATATTTACTCAAAACGACCACGGTTTAGACTCACAGTCATCATCGGGAGATAAAATTAAAAAAGAAACGCCTTTTCCTTGTTCCTTCATAAATATGCTTCCTTCATTAGGTATTTCTTTCCTAAACTTGTGTTAGCTAAATACCGCATCAGTCCGAATTTAGTGCGATGTTTTTTCCTTCAACATGAACCTTGAAAAGTCGCAATTACACTCGAATGATTCTAGTTTTAAAACCATAAGCGTGTACTACACCTCTCCACACGCATTTTAGCGCAAGTATTTACAATTGCCACATTGCAAATGAGTGACGATGTCATGCTATGATGGTACGCACACACAAAAAAGCGCATTGAAGAGGAGTTGAAAATAAAGAAGCTAAATTCTTGCAAGTTCACGTATATGCTGTCTCTCCGAAATCGTCATTTACACATGTAGCACACTTACTGTCTTGCGGTCTCAATTATTTTTACGCCTGTGTTTTTGATCTCCTTAGCATTCACACCAATGCTTCCGTATTCAATTATAATCACGAATTTAGCGAAAACCACTATTCAAAGGGGAAATTTAATTTAATTTCCTTTTCTAAATTTCTCTCCAAATTACTTGCCGCCGCACTACATTTGGAGGTGCTTTATATTCGAGCTAATAGAGCATTAATCGACTTTTTTTATTTAATTTTTAAGGCTAAATCTATGATGTAACTATTAGATACATAATATTTTTCAGGAACAAAATTCATGTCTAATCTGAATCGAAACTTTAATTGGTACAAACAATATGGGAAGTAAGATAAAAGAAAATAAGAGGAAAACAAATACGTTTAAGGTTATACAAGAAGTGAAAAATTGCGACTTGGCCGGGACTCGAACCCGGGTCTCCCACTTTCCGGGCAGGTATTCTATCCATTAAACTACCGAGTCGCGCAGTCTCACTTCTGTAAACGGGAGCTTATATGGGCAAGTCGCAATTTTTCACTTCTTGTATAACCTTGGGTTAGTCACACAACTTAATGTGCAAAGTAAAAATTACATTTCCAAATACGTTTAAGTTAAGACTGAAGAAGACAAACCTCTGACCCGGTTAGCAGCCCGAGAGACTACCTTCAACAAGACAAACCTCCTTTGCAAAGGCAAAACCTGCGGCAATACTATAACACTAAGTTTTCTTTAGTTCTTTCTGCTTTCTCTGGATTTTTTAATAAGTGTCTATGCTGTGGCTGCTAGAAAGTGTGGCTGAGAAATTTAAACGGGTTTTTCCTCTTTATAAATTACCCTCCAGATTACTTGCCGTCGCACTATAATCATGGTCGTATTAAATACGGGCTGTCAATATAATGAAATTTAATCACTGCCGGAATCGTACAATTTACGTTTAATATTATGGCGAAGTATTGGGAATTGTATGGGAATCGGTAAAAATTTCGGTACCCTCCCACCACCATCAACAGGTTATTCTGGCGAGTCTATTCGAGAAAATCAAGATCGTAAAATTACATCGCTGTATTTACATCAATCTTGACAAGAGGTATTAATTGGCCCCTAAAAATGCCTCCCACACCACGGCTATAATTAGTGTTCCGAATAATGAGTGTTATTTGGATGGATGGACTGCCGTACGCGCACGTGCTTACGGATTCCCACGTGCTTCTATTAATAAAAGACACATTGAATGAGGCGGAAGCTGAGTGGTCACGCGGCAGATTGGCCTCCAAAATCATATCTGTGGAAGGACATCCGCGGCTTACCGAGATACTGTGGGAAACGCTCGTTTCTATAATTGGGACCGAATCAGAGATTGCTCGCCCCCTGGCGATACAGGATAAAAGGTTCAGCATCCGTGTTTCGCTTTTTTGGAGATCTCTGCGAAATTTAAAGAATTATGTTAACCAGCGTCGAATTTACGAATATTAGTCTCAAGGAAGAATGGATTTGAAAAAAGTCCGACGGGACCGGGAAGATATTTTTCAAGTCTATTCTTCCTTGGGATTTTTCCTGGGTGCAAAAATTACCTTCACCCATTCCTTGAATGTTAGTCTAGAAAGACCAAAAACGTTATAGTAAGCAAAAGCAAGTCTCAATAGACCAAAGCCGTCAACGAAAGCAAATAACCAATAATGCAGGAACTTAAAAAGAGAATTGTCCACCCAACATTTTATGGGGAAAATGGCCATCCGAACAAGATGTTGACGAAATTTAAAGAAAAGAAGCAAAATAAGGAATGATTCTTTTATCTCAAGAACAGGAAATGGCTGGAAAAATACCCTTATGAGTATCATTGGAAGATTTTTCCAGCCCTGAATTTTCGCCCTGAAATAAAGACATTTGATTACTATTTTTATTATTGTTATTATTATTATTGCAGAGCCCTTTTCCTAATAACTGTGGGGAAATGATGAAGAGATTGTAATTAATTCCTTGGTTTTCAGTTTTTTTTAAGTTCCTGGTTAAGATAATGGTAACATTGTTTCTACATTTATCGCAATCTTTTATAAATTTATGTTTATTTTGTAAGTTTGACATATTGTCTGTGCATAAATATATAATGTTACATATACCTTGCCACCTGGTGTGTGGTCTATCTGTAAGGAATATTTTCTAAATAAATAAAATAAATCTCCCTTATAAAAATTTGAACCAAAGAAATTTTATCTGGCCGACCGTTGCTGAAAGACCGTTCAGACAGCATGCGTCCTCTTTGATACATTTGTTAAAAAATGAGGAAAATGTATACTAAGACTAATATATTTACTAGCTTTTCCAACAATTAATTTCTTTCTGCGAACGAAAAGCGATGGTGACCAAGGAAACTGGATAAAACTGGATAAAAGGCTGGAGTGGGGAGGTATGAGACAACATCCTTATGAGCTCATCTCGAATTAACTTTTATAATGTCACTTTATCGTGTTAAATCCGGTTGACGTATGGTGATCGTAGAGAAACTTAACAATATGATTTCAAGTTCCTTGGAAAAGTTCTAGAACAAGTAACCCCCGAAAAACGCATTTCACGAAATAGCAATAACACGCGTCACAATTTTTAAACGCATTCGCCGAAAACGCACAGATTGCCCGCTTCAAAACGAATTCATATTATTATCAAATGAAAGAATACATGATTATTCTAAATATTATTTTATTATTATCAAATGAAAGGGAATATAATTATTTTAAATATTCTTTTAACATACATTCGTTTTGCACGATATTTTCCGGAACGCACCTCTCGCGAAAGGCGGGAAAAAACTGTACTGCAAAGTTATCAAGGGGAGGGGATAGCCTATCTCTTGGATCCGCCAATCCTTGGCGGGCTTTCTTGAGGAAATAGAAACTGGCGGGGAAACTCAGTTGTTGGCAAAAACTTCCATATTTTCTATTATTTAGCATTATTTTTTATTTATATATTTAAATTTTTTTCTTCTTATTATCATTTTAATATAAATATTTAACGTAACGACACTAAATGTACAATATATGTAACTATTTGTTCTTTTTTGTTTGGTACGATATTTTTGGAATGTCTTCTTGTGTTTTAAAATCTCTTTTTATATGATCTCACCACTAATCTTAGTCTTCCTATCAGTAGGTTTTGCAGGTTTTTCACACACCCCTTCTTGAGGGTGTTTTCCTGCAGTGGAAACTTTTTTCCTAAGTAGCTAGTTACTTAGCTTAGATTTTTAAATTCATAAAGTAGTCTTCTTCTCTGTTCTGTTTTTTCAAGCAATCTCATTTTTTAAAAAAATTATATGACGAAGGGTTTGATGTAAGAAGAGACTTTATAGTCTCAATCTCGCCCTAAATAAAGTCCATTATTATTATTTTCTAACGACTGTTTCCCACAGCCAAGCGACCTGTATATAAGAATCGTTCTTTCTGTCTTACAAACAAGGAAGCGCTTCATCTTAATATTTGAGCAAAGGTTCGATATTACTTCTAGTTAAACGTTAAGACAACCGTGAGAGATGAATGAATTCATAGGCGATTTCCTTTTCTTGTGGTTCGATCAAAAGAGCACTCAGAGGCGCCCTTATCATTCATTAGGTGGTAACCCGCAGTTCGTGTGGAAACTGATTTTAGATATAGTATCGCTGCAATCATTGTCGTTTTCTTTATAAACGCATATGAATCGCCTTTTCCTCACGAAACCTCTCTTTCCATTCATTCTCGTTTCGGAAATGATAGCCAGGGATTAAAATATTCCAGCTCTTTCTTTAATTTCATCTTATCCCTCTTTTTCTATCTAATATAATACTTTTTCTTTGATTTTTCGATTTCTTTGATTTATTTATATTTAATATAGCACAGCTTAGTGGGAATGTATCCTGCATGTGTTCAATGAATTATTAAATTTCAGCTCCTTCTTTAATTTCATCTTATCCCTCTTTTTATATCTAATATCCTACTTTTTCTTTGTTTTTTCGATTTCTTTAATTTCTTCATATTTAATACAACACAGCTCATTGGGAATGTATCCTGCACGTGTTCAATAAATTATTATCATCATTATTATTATTAAAACGCCAGATTAGTCAGGTTGGAGTAGTTAGAATGATTGGTTCAAATTTACGAAGATGTCTAAAGATTAATCCAAAAGTTTATCCTTAGAGGTTCTAATCCTGTTTTGGGAAAATTTATTATTATTATTAAAAAGTTTGCCGTAAAATTTCTCGGCAACTTCGAATGTGCGTTCATCCTTCTGCGATCGTATCCCTGCCTGAAAATAACACATCGATGATTCTCTACTTCTCACTTTCTCATTTTCATCACATCAAATATACATTCCGATACTAAGCAATGAGGAAAAAGTACAAGAACGCCATCAGTAGAGCGGATACACAACAGCTACGTACATAAGACCAGAGAAATAAGGAAGCATGCCAAAATGTTTCCCTTCTTATCAGAGATAACCTTAAATGTCGTGAACAATACCAAACAGGAAAAAGGAAGCGAAAGAAAATTTATTAGCACGTGTCCCGACTTGGCACTGTCTTCTCGAACTCAAAAGTTTGTTTTAATGAAGGAGATGAGTGTACTGCCACGCGTTAAACTGGGAGGGAAAACAAGAATCGTAACGAAAAAATGAGCGCCAGGCGCAAGTGATAAACTGCAGGCGAAGGATGCAAAAGTATATATGCACGCGAAGCATGCGTCAATATTTTTTCCTCGAGATTGAATTATGCAGAAGAGATAAAATACCCTCGCTCATGCGTGATGTACGTCGGAGATATTTTCTCAAGCTATACGGCCTTGATCGTTCATTACTCAACTTCACGACCTCGAACTTTGGCTTCTAATAGACGATTTTCTGTAAAACTTTGTAAAGGCGCCATTCAGGGGACCAAGAGAAAACATCTTTATAAGCGGGAAAGCGTTTTAACCGGGCTACGAAAACATTATTTTTATTTTTCCAGATATCCTACATTTTCCATCGGTCGTATTTTTATAGTGAATTTTGTCTTAGCTTTCACGTTTCACAGCATTGTTTCCTCTGGCGTTTATATAAATTTTCTAATTCTCTATTTTTTATTTTCATTAATTTTTATTATTCTTTTTCAATTTCTATCTTTTTAATCAATGATATCCTTACCTTATCATAGTTAACATGCGTTACAGTAATTAATAGAAATGATGCAATTATCATTAACAATTCTATTATGTATCTGAAATTTTAGTGTCTAGTTCGGTAGTGTATACATAATTTGTGTGCTTATTATTTCTACAATGTTTCAAATTTCCTACTTATGGTAAGGGTTTTCTGGTTTTGCTCTCTTTTAAGTAAATTCCTTCTGTAGGTTTTTGCAGGTTCTTCACACTCCCTTATATGTGGGTGTTTTTTACAGTGAGTTATTTTTCCCAAACCTCACTTAGTTTTTTAAACACACAACTAAATTCATCTTTTCAATTCAATTTTAATACAAATTTAACTAGTACTTTGATACAATTTCTATGAACTGAATGAAAGAGGAAACTATATAGTTTGAATATCGCCCAAAGACGAATTTACATATTTATTTAACCCTTAAATCTCCAAAAATTAGGTATGTACCATGGTTGAGATTTGTGGGCACCAACTCAAGTTAGCAATTTAATGACTTGTTTGTGGCAGCTTTTCAGCCCCCAGCCAATAGCTTCATTCCCCCATAATTCCTGAAAATAACCATTAATGTATCTCATAATCATAAGTATATTCAAGGGAGTATCACCCTTCCCTTGATGACTTTG
The DNA here is from genome assembly GCA_036926295.1 of Pachydiplax longipennis. NCBI lineage: Eukaryota > Metazoa > Arthropoda > Insecta > Odonata > Libellulidae > Pachydiplax > Pachydiplax longipennis. The sequence goes on along the minus strand of JAVFKF010000009.1, from coordinate 34,157,457 downwards.
TTGTGCTGACCATTCCCCTAGAATCTGACAAGGGGCTTGAATTACAATCAGATTGATTATTTTCCATCTAATACATTTATCTCGAAAAATTGGCATTTTAAAATTTAATTAGTTCATTAGGAAACTGCCCCCTCCCCCATGGGCAAGAACCCCCTTGGAAGTTTTCTACATTATCCCCTGATCTATCTTAATCATTTTTAACGGTGTTACCCACTGCAGTTTTCTGAAAATTCCAGTCCTAAACTGCCTATCCCTCTTCATTTTTTTTTTTTATTATGTCCTATCTTTTACAGGAGGCTTCCACTGCTGACTGGAATCGAGAAGTGCAAGGGCTTCGCATAATTATTAATCTTCCACTCATTTCCCTAATCTCCTTAACTGCCCATTCTACTAAGGAAGCAGAGGCGGATGTACCGGAACCGTGGACAAACTGACAAAAGAGGACGTCGTTAAAAACATTCCTTATGAATATTCCCGAAAGTATAGCGGCGGTCGATGATAATTCGAATTTTCCCACGGCTATCGTCGCAGGATGCACCAGTTTCGAAAATATTACTTCCGTCCCACCAATCCTCACCTGCTTTTCGCCTTTGATAGCTGCCTAAAGTTGCCACTATATGAACACTCAATCCTTCCCACACTCTTTTACACGAGTCGATCACAATTTTAAAATTCACAACTGCTTTTCTCCTGAGCGCTCTTCCGAAGGACTTCAATGTTTTGCCTATCTTATCCTCACTTCCGCCCGAACAGAACTATAGATGAGAAGATAAAAGTCTTTTCATTTTAATTAATCAAAAAATATTGTAGCCTAAACTTTGGTAGATATATGTAAGTTTTAACAGTGTCGATTAGATAATTCTAAACTGCAAAATACACCCTCACGTGTACGATGTATTAGCAATTTTAGGAAAATATATTCCTTACTTGAAGCCTCTAGAAAGTAATATCATATTAATAAATAATAATAAAAACGCTATCCTGCTTAATAACCGTTTTCTACCAGCCTCAGTCCCTACCAAGAGAATCATACGGTCAAAATACCGCTTAAAACGCTCTGCTAACCCGCTTAAAGCGCGGATCTTTCCCCTTCCCAGATTCACTGCAACAACCAAACTTGCGCCTCAGTCAACAGACGAAGAATTGATTGAATTATTCTTCTCTTATTTTCTTGAGAAAAATCCCCTAATTATAGAGTGAATAAGGACAAAAATAAAGTGAAAAGTATCTTTACAGTTTGCTTTCATTACATGATAGTGTACGTTTATACAAAAATACTGTCAAAGCTCATTTTCCATCTTATTGTTAGAGGGAAATGAACGAACTTAAAAGCCATAAAGACCCGGACAGTCGAAGAAAAACGAATTCGTGGTAAGCAAATATTGAAAATTCTTATATATCCTTTCATTGGATAATAATTCGTATTAAAACGAGAATTTCGTTCGTATTATGAGAATACCTTCACAAATAGCTTATTGGTAAACAATAATAGCTACTTATATTTATGTAAATTTCGTGTTACCTGAACATGTGTTAATGGGCATATGTCATTACCCACGCTCAGAACGAGAGGAGAAAACATTATTTTATTATCAAATCAAACGTAATTTATCGACGACTTGACGCCTCATTCTTATATAACTATTATCTTCCTTGACCTTGCCAACCAAGCTTTCACCACCGATGCAGTTTTAGGAACGTCATCACAATCACATTTTACTTTCTACCTCTCTGAGAAATTCCTGAACGAAAAAAACACAGATCGAAAAGATGAGCCGCGAGAAGAGAAGTAAATTTGACAAAATATCCATAGAAAGAAAAGCAGAACATAAATCCCTTGCATATCGAAATAAAAATTCAGTACTTCGTGCCAGTAATGCGGTGCCAGCTAAATTTATTCCGAGTATATTTTAAGACGTTGAGTTCAGAGGCAGGCGGCGATGGGGAAGGAAGGCGAATCCACTCATGGGAACGTTACGTTAATTACCGTCCATTCCTTCGCGAAGTACTACTATCAAGGACGTAACATAACGCACAATAGTATCGTTATCTATACTACACATCTTTGCAATACATAACTAAATGAATAATTTCTATACTTTACTATAATAACACTTCAAAGCGCTTTATATTAAACGTACAACTCTATCAACCAATGCGAATAAACACTTGATATAAAAGCTTTCTTTGAGTTTCTGTACATTTTGGTTGCCATGGATCACGATTAGTTCGCTCTTGAAGTGAAAGGTACCTATATACCTGTCTGAATACCCGTAGAAAACCAACATTCTCTGGCATGAATATATTATACATAAAATGAATTAATTCGTCTGGATTCGCAATATTTGTGCACATAGGTTTTGCACGATAATTCAACGGAATCAGCTCTTTTTGCTTTTAATTTATAAAGCACCCATATCTATGCACGACGGTTATGAAAATAGTATTTAATTTCGATATATACGAACACCAATATTAAATAAGTGACATGGCGATGAGCGAGTCGAAAATTTCTGGTTTTTGGAATAGAAATCAGGCAGATTTATTTTTCAATAATACAATGGTTCTAGAGCACTGGATTAGCGGAGAGTAAAATTTAAATTTCTTTAGAATTTCATATCAGTCGGGAAACTCTTACAGCCTCACTTTCCCATCATTTTTAATAAAATAAAAAAAATTGATTTTCGGGTAGAGAAGCGTAAATTTCAAACACATAACATTCTTACATTACCTTTATTATTTTACCACAGAATTAAATGGGGCATACGGGTTTAAGTTTGAGGACCTTTCCGGTATAATACGAACTTGTTATACGGACTTATGCGTACGGTAAGAGGGCTTCTTCCGAAACTAATATACAGCTACCTCTTCCGAAATGGGTGCGGGTTCGACAACAAGATATATGGTCCTGTTTGTTATACACAAAGGTGAACAGGGGATGTTATCGTAAGGTATTTTTTAACCCTTCACCGATTAGCTTGCAGTGTGCAATGTATATAATAGTATCTCGTAGTTCTAGTATTAGTTTTTTCTATATATAATAGTATTTAGTTAGATTTAGGATAACAATAATAATGTTAAAAATGTAAATATGAAATATTATAATATCATAAAAATTGTAACTACTAGGTTATAAGAGGCTAAGGTTGTGAAAAAAAATCAATACCCCCATTATTATTCCTAGCTTGGGGACAAATGAATTGTCACTCATTCTTAATGCCGCACAGCGATAATAGAAAAAAAAACAGATTTCATCACAATGAGGATTTTAAGGAATTATCAGCCACAAGATTTTTCGAAATTTTGATCACCGTAATAATTTTCTCTTTCAAAATGCATCGGTGCAACGAACTTCGCCTCAAGAAAAGTTCCGCAACGTCTTCGCAAAGTAAGCGGAATTGCTACATTGACGCCTGCGATAACGTTTGTGCACACTGTATGAACCAAGCCATGTGGAGATTCCCTTCATATCATCACAAACCAGTGGAGTTACGATCCAGCTTACTCGCGCCACGTGTCGATTGCAGCAAAGCGAATCGGAGAGAGGAAAAAAAACAAACGACGAGTTAATGAGCGCAGCCTTCAATAGAGAAAGAATCACGTCTCCATTAAGTGAACTTGACCTAGGACACGAGACGTCTTCCTGTCGCATTCACGATAAATCGAATCCACGCATACGTCATTTGCATCCATCGGACAGATTTAAACTTCATAAGATTGATAGATATTGCTATGGTTTCCTAAGATATCACCTTAGTTTTTTTACATGTACTCCTTCTAAAGTTTTCCTCTCTATTTCTATTCACCTACACAAAACTTTTTATGTATATAATATCATTGACGAAAGGTTAGATGGAAGAAGAGATTTTCAGTCTCAATCTCGCCTTTATAAAGACCTTATAGACTTTAGAATTTATACTCCATGAGCCGCCGTACGGCAAGGGATACATTAACATCAATATCCTTACCTAATCTCCTTATTAGCTTCTCTAATTGGAAAGAACGACTAGAAGTAACTATATTTTAACGATTAATTGTTTTTGGGAAGTTGGGAATTGAGGAAAGGGAAGGGGATTTGGGAATTGTGTTATATCGGAGTGTTGTATCTTAATATCTCGTATCTTGTAAAGTAATTGTATTTAGTGTATTTTATCCTGTGAGGGTATTATATAGTTTATTCAAATTTGTTTAATTGATGTTTATAAAAATTAATGTAGTTGTTTGTAATGTTTCCACCAGAGAAGCAGTCTATCTGCAAAAATTTAAAATAATGAGCAAGAACAATTTGTACTTTTTCCACAAATTTTGAAATTTGTGGAAAAAGTACAAATTGTTCTTGCTCATTATGGAATATTTCCACAAGACAACGCCTGAGACTGTGAATTTTACATGCAACAATTTAGATTATAATAATAATATATTTTTTGTAATTCTTCGTCGATGCCTCTCCGAGATCGTCCTTTTAGTTTACTGGGATTATAATGTGATCTACCGCGTGAAAAGTTCTGAACCGATGAATATTTCCTATTCATTGCTTCTTTCGATTCGAATCCGACCTTTCTCAGAAAAGAGAATAGTATTCCTAGCACCAGGTGCGCGGTACAAATGTCACACGAAAAGATTCCCCGGAAAATTGCCACACTGAGAATTGCTAGAATTTGGTGAGAGGAAAAAATGCCACAGTAGAATTTTCATACGGGCCAAACCATTTTGGCGATGTTTAAGACCATTTTGGCAATAAATTGGCAATGGCTCACGCCATAATTTATTTTTGTAATTTTTCCTGAGAGATGTTACCGTGGCATACTTTCCTGAGGAAATTTCTTTTGTGACATTTTTCGATGGCATTTTTCTCTGGGACATTCTTACCCTTGATTCATTTGGATGGAAAGATCTTGATGAGATGATCATTTTGATTCCCACCGCCAGGAAATGCAAGAAAGTGCATGAGCAGTTCTCGATGAATTCTAAGCATTGAAACGGTTTTAATCTACTGAACTGAAATCGATAATTATGATACATCAATATCTACAATACGAATCACGCATCCGAGACCCATATAGAATATGCAGATATAATAATAATAATAATAATAGTGGACTTTATTTAGGGCGAGATGGAGACTATAAAGTCTCCTCTTACATCTAACCCTTCGTAATATAAGCTTAAAAAAATAGATAGCTTGAAAAAACAGAACAGAGAAGAAAACTAATTTGTGGATTTAAAAACCTAAAGCTAAGTAATTAGGAAAAAATTTCCACTGCAGGAAAACACCCTTAAGAAGGGGTGTGAAAAACCTGCGAAACCTACAGATAGAAAAACTAAGATTAGTGAAATCACATAAAAACAGATTATAAAACACAATAAGACATACCAAAAATATACATAACAAAAAAGAACAAAAAGTTACATATATACATTAAGTGGCGTCAAGATACATATTTATATTAAAATGATAATAGGAAGAAATTTTTTTTTGAAAATATATAAAAAATAATACTAAAAATTAAAATTACATAAAATAATAATAAAATCATTAAAAAATAATTTCTTTAAGGTAAATTACAATTTAAAAAGCATTCGATTAGTAAGACAGCGGATTAGATATACAGGTTAACTTATACAAGAAAAATATTGGATTCGATTTCGAAGCTGTTATTTCTCCGTTCTCATCTTCGCCCACTATTTTCTTCCTCCCCCATTATTCTAGTGGAATTCTCTCCGAATGATTGTTTTGGATACGCTATTCGAAAAATTCAATGGTTCAGATCTTTTTGACGAACTAGATGGCATCGTAATTCCAGTAATCAACAGGCGCGAAATTCGAGAAGCAATAACATAGTGTTAAAAGGAAATAATCGCTACAACACTTAGTTACTTCTGGTCGTTCTTTCCGCCGAGTATTAGAGAATCTAATAGAATAGATTAGATAAGGATACTGGTAATAATAAACCCCCTCTCATACGCCACTGGCGGTATTAATTCATATCTAAATCTAATTCACACCGAACAGATGTTCCTAATATCATCTCCACACACTTTTTCTAAACCTTCGATAAATATTTTGCCAATTGTGTCACGAATGGAGGAAACTTTTCCGTTAAGTTAATTGAACAAGCGTCTCACCATGCCATATGCTGCTTCGGCTTTAACTCACATGAGGATATGCAGTACATCAAACCAGAATCTAACCGAAACCCAAAACCAAAAAGAACGGTCACTTTGCCAATGTGAAAACCGAACCAGGACCGGAAAAAATCTAAATTCTCGAACTTGAACCGAGACTGTAATATATTTGACTGATATATATTCGATTCCCGGTTCCCAACAATTCATATTACATATACTTGTTATCAATTGGAGGAATATTAATACGAGAAGTGAAAAATTGCGACTTGGCTGGGACTCGAGCCCAGGTCTCCACCTTTCCGGGAGGTATCTTTACAATTGCTGAAACTTTAAAAACATAAATATTTTCTAATTTCGGTGTAATTCACAAAGAGGTGCAGTTCCTTACGCAATAAAGAAATTTTCTCCGGTCGGATAATGGAAAGAACCGGTTAAAACGGTTACAGCTATGAAAACGAAAACAATTTAATTAAAGACGTTAATAGTGTATTTATAATTGCCCAAAGTTTTATCCTCGTAGTATTTTTACTTTTTGAGTTATTTATAAAAATATGAATTCATTCACGGAACATAGATTCGTAATTCTAAAGGACAAGCACACCTACCGGAAAGTGGGAGACCTGGGTTCGAGTCCCAGCCAAGTCACGATTTTTCACTTCTCGTCTAACTTTGGGTCAGTCGAACAACTTCATGTGCAAAGTTTCTTTCCATTCCTTCAATTGAAGGAATATTTACTAAACATGTATAACTTCTAATTGCAACTAAATATTACAAGGTTTTATTCGAAAATTTACTCTAATTTAGCGTGTGTAAATGAAAAAAACGAAATGATAAAACAGACTTTCAGAGGCATATAAAATTACAAAGATAAAAGCGAAAAAAAGTCAAAACCGGTTCGACGTTGCCAGAAAGAGCGAAACCGGAATTGCATCGATAATCGGTTCAGACTTTTAACCGGAGTGAAAAATATTGTTAAATATTAATAAACAGTTCGATGCCCTGGTTTAGATTGCATTTCTTCAAATATATGGTACTCTTTTAAAGTACTTCGACAGCTGAGGTCATTCCACACATATGTCCTTCCATCTGGAATCGAAACTAGGGCCACTTCCATCAAAGGTGCACGCGCTACCCACTTGGCTATCTGGTATCCCCTTCGAATAGATCATTCATCCATTTCATTGAATAGTGGATAAATACGTAATTAGGAGATTTGATGACTTAAAAGTAGAAAACAATGTTATATATAAGGATGTTATATAGATAGATGTTATATACGTGGGTTTGAAGAATGTTTTGGATATTGTAAGTGTAGTCGCTATCGAGAACTGATCTCCCTGTTATTTTCCAAACTGGAACAGGGTCGAAATTTCTCCAAATATTAAAAATGAATGTACGAGGGTGGTCTGAAAAGTTCTCGACCCCAGATTTTTCAGAAATCACAGAAAATTTTTAGAAAACATGTCGAAAATGGCGAAACGTCGGAAACTTTTCAGACCACCCATGTAGATATGTTCTGAACACTTATTGCGTTGACTGAGATATCTATCCGATGTATCAGCAACATCTATATCCGAATACGTCGAATGACGTAGCTTAAATATGACTCACGTGAATGAATTCGTGCTCGACCTAATTATTTATTTCTTTTGTAAATGTCCATTGGAAATAAATATGTTGTATAATTTTAGCAATATTAAGTGAATATATTTCCCATTGCTCGAGGGAAAATAGGAAGCAACGTACACTCAAACACGCTACGTCAAACGAGTTGGAGCGTATTTTGCTGAAGCTCGTAGTAAATATCCATAGTACGGCTGCCCAATGATTAGTTCCTCTCTATTTTTTCTATCTTTTCTAGTCGGAATAGACACCGTGGGTGGATGAGAGAAAGAAGTCTATAATTATCTCGGTCGTTCACTCGTCTGTCTGGCTTTTGAGATCTTCGAGGACTTTGAAATGTCTCTGAAAATATGAGAATTGGTGAGCAGACGCGCCTCCCAAGCCGTACAAGTGCTCGTGTCTTTCGATAATCAATACGCCGTCATATTATGCTCAAGAATTTCTCAGCACTCGAGAGGACAATGGGCAGTAGTCTATCTTAAATCAGTTCTGCGGACCTTTTCGGTTTGCTCGTTTCCCCATTATATATTTGCGTCATTAGGTACAGTACCGAAAATCTTTCGAGAATGTCTGATAGGCCAATTATTCTAGTATAGCGAGCTATTTGAAAGTATGAGATTTTGCGGGAAGTTCAGATAAGACATATCGTATATGTCACTTATACGAGGGTGGGTCAATAAGATCGTGACCTCGTGAATTTTCTGACTATTAACCTGAAAATTAATCCTACTTTAGTCAAGAACTATCTTCTAATGGGTAAATGGCAAAGCTCTAGATTGTTACGTTATTTAGTTTGTGTTTTACAGCCCCTGAAATGAGATAACTACTTGAATTTTGGAAAATGGGAAAAAAGCGAATTTCGTGTACTCTTTAAGTGTCATTTTTTCCGGAAGAAAACCATCGTTAAAATCAAAGAAAAGCTAGATAAATATTATGTGGACTCTGAATCATTGATTTAAAAGTTAAAAATGTGGTTTACTGAATTTCTTTGTGGTGGCACAGGCACAAGTTACGTTGGACATGTGCACAGCCGCTAAGGGAAAAATGTAATGATTTGAGGAACCAACTTCTATTATACCCAACATATTCTCCAGATTAAACTTCCAGCGACTATTTACTATTCCCAAATATAAAGAAATGGCTCGATAGGATAAGATTGGGCTTAAATTATGAAATAATCGCTAAAATAATGCATATTTTGAAGTCCTCGACAAGTCCTATTATTTGGAAGGGATAAAGTAATAGGAGAAACGTTACACAAAATTTATAGAGCTAAAAAGAGACAACATTGAAAAATATAAGGTCTTTTTGTTGAAAAACCTGTATTTTATTTAAAAGGTCACGGACTTATTGACCCACCCTCGTATAAGTGAAGTTATCTACTTGTAGAGGTAACTAGTCTTGTCTTATAGATTTATTCAGCGGAATTTACAAAAACATAATAAATTCATTAGTATTTAACTTAAGAAATATAGGTTACTTAAGTAAATTACGAAAGAATTAATAATGTTTTTGTAAATTCTACAGAATAAATCCATTGGACAAGGCTGGTTAAGTCTAAAAGAAGATCAATTCAGGCATTAAGTTTTCTATTAGTAGACGAAACAAGGCATATATATTAAATGTTCTAGGAAATTTTCTCTAAAAAATATAAATAAATCTTAAATATTCTGTGGAAAGTATACAATAATCCTTTTAATTCTTTAGTATGGACCCCTTCCATGAAATTGAGTTTGGGCACATAGGATAAAATTTATAAAATATATTAATTAAGGATTAATTTATTGAATATACAAATTTTTAACTAACGAATTTATTCGACTGTATTTTTATATGGGAAATAACAGGGAGATCAGTTCTCAGTAGCGACTACACTTACAGTATCAAAAACATTCTTCATCAATCCCAATATCATTGCACTAAAACGGCGTTTTCCGTGAGCCAGCGAGTTAGTTTCCTGTTCTCAAACGGGGACAGCATTTGCATATCGTTTCCGAATTTACCTGCGAACTCTGCTCAGCTTCCGTTTGTAACCAACAAGGAAAAAGACACTTCGTATTTAAAAGCAGCCATTACGTGATCATCATCCTGAGTGGCCATATTTGTATTTTCCGCACGTAGTTGTGGGTAAATCAGCGTTATGAGCTTCGGTTGCAACCTACGGCTACTTCGCGGTGAGAACACGTACGAAAAAATGCGTGTTAGCTCTAAACGTTTTCGCTAGTACTTGAGTCCAATTCCAATTTTGTACTTCGATGAGTGTTGTTTAAAGAAAGGGGCGATCTCCGATGGAGTACGCTAAATTTATTAATGGTATCTTTTCGCGCAAACGAATAAGCACTAATTCACGCAGGAATCCCACAGGATTACATAATTTATATTTAATTAGGTATATAATTAATCTTATCGCGAGATTCCGATAAAATTACATCCTTTTTTATTCTTATAATTGAAAAGCTTTTCATTGTAAAAGGCAAAATACGCCCAAATGCAAGGAAATGAAATAACTTAACGTATGAATAGCATCCCTGATGCAGCTCTCCTCGGTTATTTGCGTTCGGCGGTATTTGACGATGAAAAACACATCAAAAGAACAACTGCGATGAATTAATTTTCTTTTTGAAGGAGCCGCATAGTAAGGTGTACTAACAAACATTACAATAGTCTCGTATAGGTTCCAAATATGATAGAATCAACGATGAATAACGTGGCGAAAGATACCATTGAAATTTAAACGTTTGAAAATATGAAGAACTTGTTTCGGAAGGAAAGATATACCTTGTTATTGATAGTCTTATGAAATCTTATTTCTTTCTATAAAGTAAAACTTATTTTGGAATGCAATTATTATGCAATTTTCCCATTATTTGTAAATCATATGTAATAATCACTTTAAGTATAGTTCTCTGATAATTTTATATCCTATGCAATAGTTATTTTACGTATCTGCTTATTTTTATTGAAATTGTAAAACTATATCTTCGTGATGTATAGCTCAAGTCATGTCTTCTATTCTCTTTAATTTGCAAATGTAATTGTAATTTTAGATAGCCGGATAGGATTAAACAAATATTTTAGCTATCTCCAGAATGTTATCAGAATTACTTTGTATACATTTAATGCTTCCTATTGAAATTTCAGGATATGATATTACTTGAAATAAATTCAATTAAGTAGCGAATCAATTCGGAATAAATCGTGACTTATCTTATTTTCTACCCAACACGCAGACTTCAGGTTAAAACAAAGGCAATTTCTGATCAAATTCCCATTTTTATTCTGCAATAGAATTTATGCAAAAATAACATTAAAATCATATTATCAAATGTAATATTGTGCTGCACTGAAAAATCGCTTCGCTTAAATATTAATATTTCGAAATAACTTAGTAATAATGGTATTAATGAAGGCTAAATCCGAGGACCTATTCAAAGTTTTAGTAAAGATTTAAATCTTTGAATTAAGAGTAAAATAGGTTAAATATTTCATTCTAATATATGAAAACAGTAAGATAGAGTCTTTTCAGCATCATAAACAATCTGTGTTTTGCATAAAAGTAAATTTTCTCCTCTAGAAATAAATGGTAATCATAGATTCGTGATCTAACAAAATCTTGATCGTAAACTCAATTTTTATTTGAAATCTTGCGTGTGATTTAAGGAAGACTATTGGAATTTGGATATGTATCGCGTCTAGAACAGAATCTCGTCTTTCCACGAAGGATCAACCGGCGTGAAATTTGGAAGAGGAAGACTGGGATCGAATCCAAGTTCAAGTCAGGCGCGCCAGATGGAGCGCAGGACTGCGCCACTTACACTTATGGAATTCGCTGTAAAAGCACCGCTTTCATTGTTATTTCCCACGCAGTCCTGCTTAACTTTTAAATTTGGCGCAATTTTTTCTCCTTTAAAACTGATTACTTAGATCGAATGATAGTGAAAGAATCAATCATGGAATTGAGGTTTTGAAATCAATGGCCTTCGAAAACCCCTATTTCTTAGAAATATCACCTTAAATCATTTTTTATTTTCTTTAGAAGTGCGCCGAATATATATCTTTGTGAAACATAATTTATCCAACTTCGTCGTTGGTTTAATTGTGATAATCAAAGGTAATTAAGTTACAGCAAAGAAAGACAGGTGTACAAGTCACAAAAAGGAATATGGTGAAATTCAAAGAGAATAAGGCATTTTTAAGAATTCTTCTGCATCCTTCCTTTTGCTGCGAAGTTAGGTTAGTTAAGTGAGGTTAGTTAGTATATTCGAACGAACTGACGGCGACTCATAAGAATAATAATGACAATAAAAGGACTGGGAGTCAAAAATATCTAAGTTGCAACAGAACAACCACATACAATATTTTAAAAAATTTACATTGTCGAGTTTGATTTTTCAACAGATTTTCGAAACCCTCTAAGAAGATCTCTTAAAATACATTACTGCAGTGAAAGGGTTAATAAAAGGGTTAGTTTTCCTAATTTTCTTTTTAGCGATTCACAATGTTATTCTTTATTCTACAGTTACTATTAGACTAAGAAGGATATGTTATGTATCGGTTGGTTGTTTCGTTCGCTGAGCGAATGCATAATTACGTTAAATTTTTTTAGATGAAAAACGTTCCCAGATATTTCGAAATAAATTGGGAAAATATTACAATTTTCTTTGAACCAATGTCTTAGAGCCTTTCTTTCAGGAAACGCGATCTTTCCTTGCATCAAAATTTGCCCATTTTCATCTACTTTTTACCCATGTTCTCTATTTTGTTGCAAAGTTTGGAGACGAATGTCTTGAGATGGAATCCCGAGGGTTTTCGGGAAAATGCAAGGAGAAATCACCAACTACTTTTCGTTTTCTTTTCGTAGAAAAAATTTCAGCGGGAAATTTCTGGAGAAAAATGTGAATTTATTTTCTGCGCGATTCAAAATCTTGGCCTCTTAATTGCGCTGGACGATGTATAGGAAGCCAGAAACTGTTTCGGAAAGCAATATTCGTATCCTCCATTCAGTAATATAGCTTCTTAGTAGCTTCACAAATAAAGAAATGTTTTCAAAACAACTGACTCCGCTTGAACACTACATCGGCACCCCCAATAAATATATTCTGATGAAGACCTTCGCCAAGACCACCTCGATGATCTGCTAAAAGATGAGGCCGTCATTAACCAGAAGTCGATGCTACATTTTAGAAGTCCCTCTTCATGACATGGGTCGTGTTCCCACGATTATCGATCGATTCCTATACATTTTTTACTTCTCAAAGGAAAAGGGAGTATTGAGGAGTACAAAAACATTGTAATCTTTTTTACATTTCTCTCTGTAGGTCTAATTAACTAAGTACTACAGGATACATGTTTATTAGTACTATTCAAATATCTATTAGTAGAGGCACCTGTTTGTGTAGAAATTTTTTCCTGATTTCGTCGTTTTTTAATTGCTCTTTCGGTACATTTTTTCGCTATTTTTATTTCATTTCGTAGATGATTTAGCTAAATTTTATTTCCACTTTTCAGCAATAAAAACTAAAGCAAAATCGATTATTGATAGCCTATTTGCAGTGAAATATCATTATTTATTTTTATATAAACATGTAAATTATATATCTACTATATATAGATGAAAATACGTACGTCCAAATATGGATTTTTGAAAAAAGTGTATCCTCACACTTTGATAAAAAGGACCCAGCCTATATAAATAATCTATAAATCACAAAATGTTAGAATACACTTATCACACCTACAGAAAATATTGAATACAGCGATCAGTAACAGATTCCAACTCGCAATACACAGTCGTGCACTGATGAATGCCTAGCTTCACTTCGATTCGCAGGAAATGAAGTTAGCAATACTCAATACGATATTAGATATAGATAAAAATATTTAAGTGACGTACTATCGATTGGATCATGGATTATCGGATCTTGTTGCCACAACTCCATTGTAATTCCCGCCGTTAACTTCAAATTATGTGATTCCACACGATGTCGTTGCTTCTTTTTTCGCGATTTTTCCAAAAGGTAACCAAGTTTTCCTGTTTTGAGCTAAATTCGCAAAATTCCGCAAAAACTTCGCGACTTTGAAAAACGAGTGCCTCCATTTATTGACCACCAGTCACGGCCAATCCTATGAAGACATTTTCATTCCGCACAGTTTGCAATTCCATCAAATTTACCTCCGCGAAAGAATTACGTTTTTATAAGGGGAAATCCTAAAGAATTCCTCATAGATCCCATTCATTCTTTAACGTTGAATCAGGTTGCCAAGGAGATGCTTTGAAAACAGCACCGAATTTAAGGGAAGTGTTAGAATATTTTCTCTCGCGATTTAGAATTGGAAAGACAACTCTTTGGGCCACTTGAGGCGGACGCAAGATAAGCACCTGCTTCCGGGCGGCAGAGTTTATGGCCGGCCGAAGATATTTTCCCTTATCTCTGACGAAGCTGTGAGACAATTTTCCACAGTTAGGAGCCGCCGAAAGATTTGCTACCATTACAAGAGTGAGAGTAACGGATTGAGCGTGCAAAGAGTACTTTTTCGAACTTTCTCATTTCTACAATATTTTTATGAATAAAATTAAGAAAAAATTGAAAGCAGAGAGAAATATAGTGTATAATAGTTGCCCGGTGCGAAAATTTCGCAGACGGATACTGATACGCTACTTGAACACCCAAATATGTTTCAACGAACACTATAATCGCTAAAAATGATTACGAAAACACTATAACATACCTAAGAACACATCTTCATATTCAGAATCGGTGTCGGTTTCGATATACCTCGTTTCTATAGATATACGATATCTACACACCCAGTAACGAAACTCAAAGGGAAAATTAAAATCTAAACTCTATTTTTAATATGAATTTTCCGTTTGTTAATCTATTTTTAGTGGGAAATTTTCTCTTCAAAATTGTTTTTCATTGATGTGTTTTGATAGTGTGTGATGAGAGAAAGCAGGTCACCGAAAACGTTTACGAATAATGTATAACATTTAAAAATGTGTAGAAATAAAGTATAACATTTTGAAGGCAGAGCGAAATGATACCGGTTTAAACCGATTTAACGTTGACAGGCGAAGCAAAGTCTGAACCGTATCTAGAACGGTTTTCTCAATGAACCGGAGCGAAAACCGGAGAAAAAGCTATTGCGATTCGATGTTTTGCAGCTAGCAACAAGTAGTATGCAGAAATATATACGCTATGAGTTAAAACGTGCCACTCTAAAAACGACGAAAAGCGCATGATATACATGATTTAATTTAGAGAAAGGAATTAAGAAGAGAAAAACCTCAATAGCCGGGACTCGAACCCGGATCTCCCACTTTCCGGGCGGTTGCTTTATCCAGTTAAGCTACCATTAAATTTTATTAATCGAAGGAGAGATCGTTCTGTGGTGTCAGCTTAATTGAATAACCTTCCGGCAAGTAGGAGATCCGGGATCGAGTACCAGCCACGACGGACTTCTCTCCATCTCATTCCCACGCGCCATTCTATAAAATAAATTTCACCGGTGTTTGTTACCGCATGGCCCTTAGCATATCCCTAATATTTAGATCAATAAAAAGTAAATGGCCAATCCAGCATGTTTTTGAATCGGATCAAACAAATAATCGACGTTCAATATTTTGAAGGGACTTCTACCCTGAGAATGCCACGCGCCACGCCCCTTTGTAACGAAATAAAGCGGGAAAGCGGCGTTGGAGTATAAGTAAGGATATAAGGAGGGGACCGAATTCCAGAGAAGGGGACAGACAAAGGGATGATGAGTGGGGCGGCGTGGGAGGGAAGCGCGTGTTAACCCAGATGGAGCCAAGAATAGGAGAGACTAAATAAAAGGAGACGGAAAAAGGATATCGCACCAAGAAATGCCGCTACAACTCCTTTACACTAATCATTCCCTACGAGCGCAACAAGAGCGAAAGTGGATCGAAAGAATAAAAAAGGAATTCCTTCGCAAGTTCACTAACTTTTATTCTTATATGCATAATTTCAACTTCGCGTGCATATTTACAAAAGAAGATTTCTTAAAAAATGATGCGTTCTACCGAGCCACGCATTCTCACTTCTGTAATCGGCAGCCTTTGTGAGCAAAGGAATGATGCTCCAACTTAGTGGTTTGAGATAATCCTCTCCAGGAAATTACACAGGAGATGTATTAAAATTAAACTTTGCACACGAAGTTGTGCGTCTCACCCAAGGTTCTATAAGAGGAGAAAAATTGTGACTTGGCTGGGACTCGAACCCAGGTCTCCCACTTTCCGAGCAGCTGTTCTACACCTGAACAGAACACCTGTCCGGAAAGTGGGAGACCTGGGTTCGAGTCCCAGTCAGGTCACAAGTTTTCACTTCTCATAAAGAATGATGTGTTATTTCGGAGACGATTCATTCCTTAAAGTTCCCGGGGAAGAAAATTTTCCAGTATGAGCCATCGTGCGCGGTCTTTTGGGATGGTGGATAATAAACACCACCGCTGAGTCATACCTTCTGAATAATCTTTTTAATTTTAACTCCCTCAAGGCTTTAGATGGTACGAAAACTTTCTGTATATCTTTCATTGTTCTATAATTTCATTATTATTTTAAACAGTGAAAATTTAAGCGGAGATGATGATAATTGTTTATTCAATTTGATGGAATATTAAATTAAGTATATAAAGATGAAGAGAAAAATACAAAGTATAATAGAGTCAGTTTAAAACACTCCAGTCTAATATAATAGGCGGTTTTCTCTCGGATCTTTTCATACTAAACACATTGTAAATATATAAATATGCATTCCGCTTACTATGGCGCCAAATCCTATGCGACTCATTAATCTAAAAGACGATTTTTTCGTAGGTGCTTGATAAATTTAGTAAATAGATAAAGTAGAATCAAGCAGGGAGAAACCAATGTTTTCGCAAATTGGATACAGTAAAACCCGTTTAAAACACCACCGTTTAATACGTGGTTTTCCCTCGGTCCCTTTGAGACTAAACGCACGGTAAAAATACCGCTTGAGACCCTCTGCTACCCGCTTATAAGGCGGAAGTTTCCCATCACCAGATGTACTGAAACTAGCTATAGCCAATCCTCCCCCTCAGTCAATAGACTGAAAACTGTTTACATTATTCTTCCCTAATCGCCTAAGTGATAAAAAAATTCTTTAAGGACGAGAGAAGATTGCCAAAATTTGGTAACAAAGGAAAAAAAGGAAAACGCTCTCCTGGGGGAATAGCGGACCAATCTTTAAAAAATCTACAGTCGTGGCAAGCAGAGTAAACAAAAGATTACTTTTCGATATTGAATTGTAAAGCACTCATTTGAAAATAAAATTAGGAAAGAAAAATGTTTTCCATTAAAAAAGAAATAAAATTTTGTAAAATTTCGATATTTATTTTTATAAAAATATAAAGCTTATGATGTTGTTTTTACTCGGTCCCTTGAAAATCGTATTTAACTAAGTTTTACTCCGTTAACTGTCATGAGAAGTCAGGAAAATGACTCGGTTAAATAAAATAATTCGGTTTAATAAAAAAGGCAAACATTATCATAAATGCAAAGTGAAATGTTTAAAGCAAAGAACCGATAACAGGTTTTGAGGTCTAAATTCGGTATCACAACAAAATCTAGCATTCGCTCGAGATCATAGAAAATAAAAACAATTTTTAAATCGAATTTCAGTTAAAACCATCGCTCCATATTATCTTTAAGATTGGAAAGCGTGTATCGTATTACGTTAAAATACATTACATACGTAAAAATGGGAAAAATTCTTAACCCGCACAACCAGAGAACAAAAAGGGAGCCATTACTCCTTTGTAACTAATCTTCGAAACATACATAGCGTGCTATATATATCTACTTCCGTATTGCTTGATTGCATAGTTCACAACGATTGCTGGCGCTGCGTCACAACAACGACGTCGAAGCAGGTTGTTTTGAGAAAAGGTGTTAGCCACGTGTGATTGACGACTATGAATAACTCAAGATGAATCGCGTCTAGACAATCGTCACCGCTTTTAGAAAAGAAAAACAAAGGTACGGCGGCCAAAACAGGTCACGCTCTATGGCTTTTTTTAACGTTCGCTGCAGCAAATCTAATTTTATCACGCATTCGATCGTTAAGTATGAAACAAACATGACCGATCCTCTTCCAATGCATTGAAAAAGTGGCTTTGGAATTTACTCGTAGAATTTTTCAATAAACATGTGCAATTCCTTAGCGGAAGGCCTAATGATATGTTTTCCTATATCTTTTCACGCTTTATAGGTACTTATGAAAATTTCCGTAAATTTCTCATTAAATAAATAAAATATACAAAAACTCGAAGGATACTTTGAAAAGAGAATAGGAGACTGAGGACATTACTAGTCACTCAGTACGCGATTTTCCAAATGCAGCCGTTTAAATTAAATTGTGGGCATTTGGCGAAATAAGGGATCTTAACTAGCAGGTACCACTCACACCAGAAAATCGATTTGTATGAAATTTGGAATAATTAAAGGGGAATGTATTTTCTGAGTATAATACTGTAATTTATACCTACGATACATTGATTGCACTTATTGATTTTAACTATTAGTAAATCTGAAATATATAGATAACAACTAAATGATTTATTTAATGTGAATATATTTATTCACATTAAATTATAAGAATAATTTTATAGAAAAGGAATAATGTAAAAATTCTTCGAGTTTTTAGCAAATCTTCTAACTTTATAGAAATTCCGTTAGTTTTATCTTGTTTCAGTAAAGTTTTGATTCATTCTTACATCACTTGTTTAACATTAATTTAACAATTATCATAAAAAGTGTAAAATATATAAAATAAAATGTGTAAAATAATAAAGATTAAATCAATTCAAATTGTAATTACGATTTTTAAGGCTTAAATATAACATCAGGATGATTTAACTTTTACTTATTTACTTTTTAAAATTTTATCTAATTGTTTCAACAATAAGGAATTCCTACTCAATATTATTACATAAGACATTGCATTAATTATTCTACTCAATGTCTTAGTATTTTCCCAAACCAAGAGTAACTAAAAATGAGGAATTTTTCACGTTGCAGAAATCGGAATCGGGAATCCTTTCGGAATCGGATAACACGAAGAATAAAATAAAAGTTTTAATCGACTCGAGCGAGTTCAACGTCCCCAAATGTCTTTGCAAAAAACATTGAAGTCGTCTTCCCTCTGCCTTTCCAAATAGAACAGGTGAGCGGAACAGAAAAAAGTTGCTTAAAATAACGCGAAAGGAAACGAAAGAGC
This sequence comes from Pachydiplax longipennis, assembly GCA_036926295.1. Lineage (NCBI taxonomy): Eukaryota > Metazoa > Arthropoda > Insecta > Odonata > Libellulidae > Pachydiplax > Pachydiplax longipennis. Next base: position 34,138,447 of record JAVFKF010000009.1, on the reverse strand, counting down.
TGCCTGACGTAACTGCCAAGACACTTGGTTTAGTTTCCGGGAATTTCTTTCGATCGCGGAAATAGCGACTTAGACGTTTGGCACTCCGCAAAAGGGTCAAGGAGAAGCAACTGGTGGAAATAGTCTGCGGTGCCCACGAAATAAGGGCAATTTTTAACTTTCTCAACAGGATCCGACCTTTATTTCCACGCTAAAGGACTTCGATAAGTTGAACGATAGGTCTTAAAGCTGAGGAAAAATTAAGGCGAGATTGACACAGAAAAGTCACTTCTTCTATTTAACCTGTCGCAGATGATACTAATAAAAACGCGAATACATGTCGGATTGGATGAAATTAAATTTGATGCACGTTTAATTTTCATATCTAATGTTCTTGCAACTGCTAGAAATGTCAAAAATCTTGACAGAGTAGGCAATGTATCCATAAAATCGAAAGGCAACATTTTGAAAACATCACAATTATTCAGAAGTAATAGAAAAAAAAGAATTAATCGAAGACCCTCCGAATCATTTTTTTCTTCGCGGTAAAACAGAAATTCGTGAATTTCAGAATCTAAGAATTGATTGATTTTAGAATTCACACCTAATTACAACATTGGTCATCAAAAAATTCTTCATGACCTCAACAGGCTGTAAAATATTCCATTTCTCCGACATACTTTTTGGAGTCATATTTTCATGTCTTCCCATTTCATATCCATAGATAAAAAAGATATCTTCAAAACACTGACTCAGAAAAATTAAGCCTCAATCAGTCCTGGGATATCGGTGTGATTCTACATCTAACTTCAATTTACTAGTAACTTAAACGATACAGTTTCAGGGGTAATTTTGTGGTAATTCTTAATATTAAAAGTATTAAGTTCACTCAAATGGAGCGTTTTAACTTTTACTGATAACTTTACTGAAATATTTTCTGAGATGTATTTAGCTATCTGTTTACTCAAGCGAGAATATATCGAAAACAAATAAGGAATTATATTTATTTTGAAATTAGAATGTCTGTTTTGTATACAAGCAGTGGTGAGATTCACCAGTTCGCGATAAACGACTCTTAGAGTCTTCCGAATTCGCCGAACCGATTCTTAAACCTATCTAATACGACAGTAGAAGAACACGTAGAGGGAGTACAATTCGCTCCTTACAACGAGAATACAGTTCCAATATTGGAACATACTTCAATCTCATTTTATCTTAAAGTCCCTCAACCAAATTTCTAGATTAGAATAATATGGTAAACTTTACTCAAGGCTGCACTGCAGTGCGTGGCTGCATACTGCTTAGGGATAAGAACCTGTTCATAAAATTTTTGAACCCAACATCTTATAATCGGTTTGAATTAAATTCATCAAGTCCAGAAATGTAGTTAAAATTCTGAAGAGGACTAACGGCGAATAAAAAGACGGTCGAGTAGGTTCGTTTGCATCACGGCTCATTGGTTTCCGTGAAGAGTGGACAGCGTAAAAACTATTACTTGCGGAAGTAAGGAGGTGATGCGTGAATCCGTCGTGGAAATCCACCGTTTGCGAAGGTTTAAGCGGACGAAAAAGCAAACAACAAGGTGTTGAAAAAGATTCCGTCGATGAACTGAATTGACTGTTAGTATGTAGAATACACGCATGAGCGAGGATGCTAGGAGTGTATCCGCAGACCGATACGCAGCGAAGCGCATTGCGCTAACAGAAAGTAGATTTGAATTGCCAGAGTTCCGATTCCAAAAACAAGCGTCTTTCATTTCAAGGAATTTGATTGGAAAAGCTACACATATAGGGAACTTAATCTCTCCGAGTGAAATGAATTTTTAACAACCTTTGGCTTACTTAGAAATTAAACTTGAGGGAGGTTAAGCCAGTTTTCTATAAAATTTAAAGAAAAATAAAATTAATATGAGCAATGTTCAATTGGAGGAATTCCGCAGCAGCTAACTTGAATGGAAAACACTTAGGAATTTCCGAAAATGTTCGAATATACGTTTCGATTGAGACTAAAACTATTCTCTCTCTTGTTTCATTTAACCTGTCGAGAATTGGATTTCTAAAAATTTAAATGACATACGGGGAAATAGAATGAAAAAACATCAGAAGAAGTGGAAAAAATTTACAGTATTATATTAAAAAATATTATCCCCAGAAGGAACACCCACAAAAAAGGGGGGTGTAAAAAATCTGCGCAAACCTACTGATAGTAGTAGTGGTACAATATAAAAGATATAATGGAAAAGCATCTATAGCATTGGAATCATAAATGAAAAAAATTAGATAAAATAAAGTCAATTAATAGACACAATGAAATCATTCACTAATAATGAGAAAACAATAAATATCTTACTAAATAACTACTACTAAATACTACTAAAAATCCAAATATAGGAATGAAACAGAATAAAATAGAATTGATAGGTAGTAGTATACATAAATCAACCTTTTGTCTGTAAGAAAAACATTAAAAAATCAGCAAAAATGTTTCACAATTTTTCCACATCACTAAAGAGGATATAGTTTTTTCGCGATTTTCCTCACTGATTTATTTTTCCTGTCATAGAACACTTCGAGAAAAATTTTCCCGATTTCTTTATTTCCCTTGTCATGGAATACCGCAAAGTTACTCGCGAATCTATGGAATTCACTCCTACCTGCCCTTTAGAAAAGCTTCAGTATGAAACATTTCAAAATCTCCTTTTCTCCACTTTTTCTATGGCCTCGTTGCATTTCGAACTGCACAAATAACTTCAGAAAATATTCGAGCCCATGTCTATCCTGTATAGTTCTCTCTCTCCCTTAGAAACACATGAGCCTTCTTTTCCAGACTATAAGAATACCTAATTAACCCAAAACCTAGGGTATAGAACCATCATAAGTTTCGTTGCAGTTTTCGCTCCGGTTCAACGAAGGAAACAAATATCGGTTCCTCCGGTTTGGCTCTAATATTCTGCGTCCAACATGTTCGAACCGTTTTTTTCACTCCTGTAATTGTAATATTATCTTCTTATTTATCCTTAAAATTTTCATACACAACATTATACTAAATTTTACATTTAAATAAAGTTAACAGTTACTTGCAATCCGTAATTTAGAATAACTTCCTCTAATTACGCCTAAGTAAAATCAGCATTACTTGGAATAAAAGATCAGAATGGAAAACATAGCAGTTTTTCGGTTTTCGGTTCAGTTCCTATTCGATGCCTTGAGCATAATCAATCAACAATATAAAATTAAGATGATTATAATGATCTAGGCTGAAATTACATTCAGATTATATTTCATTTTCCTTAATTACAAATTTACGTGTAGAAGAGATGGATTCCATGTTTTTTATTCTTATTCTATATATTATTTATTTTATCACTAATTTTATTTGATTCATATATTATTGAAATTTTCATTTACACCACCTAACACTACATTGTAGAATAAAAGTAACAATTAGATACAATCTCAGAAAACTTCCTCTATTCGTGCATAATTTCATTGAACATGATTTGGAGCAAAATATTGGAACAGAATAAATAAAGCTTTCTCGGTTTCCAGTTCGGCTCCCGATAGAACCTCCTGCATAACCAATCAACACTAAAAAATTACGCTGATAATAAGGCTGTAGGCTAAAATCACCGATTTGATTTTCTGAATTGCAAAGATACTCGCAGAACGAGATCCACCAAACGCTGATTTCTTACATAAGAAAGGGAATCGGTCCCTTCTAAATTCCAAGAGACACCAAAAGCACCGTGTAAGAGCGGAGGAGATGCAAGGGAAGAGCGGCAGCAGGTAAGAATAGAAACGAGAAAGTGAGAGGCCAAGCAAGTCAAAGGATGTCAAGGATTAGAAAAGAGAGGGAAGGGAAAGGTTAGATGAAATGAAAATGGTTTCAGACGAGAATCGGATCGTGGGCTAAAGATACAAGTCCCGCCGAGACGAACACCGCCCTAAAATACCCCTAATTACGTAACCTTCGGCTATTAATATTCGCTGAAATGGATAAAACCTCCGCGGAGGGTGGACATATTAGCGATTGTTTATGCGCGTGTGGAAAAAAAGCTGAAAATCGCAACCGCTAAAAAGGCGGCAGTTAATTGGCTGAGTTACGTTTTGCCGCGGAATTCCCTCTCAAGCCGAAGGTTTTCTATTCTTGGACACTGTCCCATTCGACTGACTCAAACAATCGAAGGCGCGTCAGCCAGACGGTTATAAACAAGTGAAGGACGAAATGCCTCTTATCCTTCCGCGGAATAAATAGTTGAAAAAGGTGATTTTAGGTGGCCCATGCCAGTGGGCGTAAATAGGATGAGCGAGCTTAGATGCCTGGGTCAAGCGGAGGGTGAAGGGAATTAAATTACGCTACACGAAAACTCTTATAATTGATTCAAATTTCAGTGAGTCCTAAAGGCAGAGATCGGGCGGGAGAAACGCATTATAATTAATCAGCAGCTGAAGATTTCCAACATAGAATGTCTTTGCAATTTAACATTCGATTCTGACAAGAAATCTTGCACACGTAGAATAAACCTGCTTAAACCTACCTAAACTTCTCTAGGAAAAGGAATTAGCTGTTCTAGCCCGACGAAACCATACGATTCCCTTGCCTATAAATTTCCCAAAACGATTTGGGAAATTATTCTGGTCGGATAGCGTAGTTGGATAAAGGAGCATCCCGGATAGAGGAAGATCCCGAGTTTGATTCCTAACATTGTCAAACTTTCATGTCCGTTTTAACTTGAAATCTAAACTCCTCTAATTCTTCTCATACAAATGGTCGTAATTTACCAATCCAAAAATTCGTTCAAGAATAGTAATGCTGCATTGGAGCGTTCATTTTCAGCAAATTAAAGATATTCAACAAGAGAGGCAGTCCGCGGAGGGGGATTATAATGGTAAATGAAACAAGAGTGATTCCCAATACTACCACTTAACTTCCCTGTGAATTCGCAGTAACCTTTTTATGTCCATCGATTTTTATAATTCGAGAGAACAGAAAATCAGTTTTCCGTTGTATACCAAATGATATCTCGTAAGTTTTTACACAAAAGACATCTATATGTATTCCAGAGAAACTTCGCAAAAAAAATCGCGAATGGCAAAAATTTACTCCATGTACTCCATACACAAGGAAAAGTAATAAAATAAGCCGCAATCTATTCAATGGATAGATAGAAAAGAATACCACCGTTGAAGAATACCACACAAAAATTCTAATGGCTGCAGAACATTGTGATACGAACCAGCGATTCGATACCAACCTAACACGGTTAAAGACAATGGTCCATTGACTCATTCCTCCCTTAAAACAGTTGCGCAAGAGAAAATAGGATGGAGAAAAAGACGAATGGTAGCCATTCTTCCCGCCACCCCATAGAATCTATCCCTCGATGGGTTAAAATAGCCTGATAAAGCGCAGACAAAACTCTATTTCACTACCACAGACCTTCTCATATCCCTTATGGAGACTTTGGGCAATTAAGATTGTAAATCAAGGCTTCGGCACTCATTTTCTAACCAGATGTCCTTGCTCATATCCGAGAAACAGCTATCTTACCGGGATCGAACCCGGGATTAGCATCACCTTGGGCGGCCGCTCCACTGTTAGAGCTAGGCGGGAACCTAGATCGTAGACAAAACACTCCTTGGAGAAGCGACAGAAATAGCGTTCAATTTTTCCATGCTCTTCCACCCACGCTACATTTCGGCCCTGAGCACACGTGCAATTGCTTCTGGAGAGAGAGTAAGGACCCACAGGTGCGAGTGCCACAAGGCTACCTCTTGGGACCCATTTCATTGGCGACTTTTCTTCCCTGGACGTGGCCCCGTTCTTCCGCATGCCGTTCCCTTGACGAGCTGCGTGGGAAGAGGCCCTTCCCCCCTATGACATCCCTGTCTGCAAGGAAAGGGAGCGAGAGGGAAGGCGCCGTCGGCTTAATTTGACGCTCCCGCCACCCTTGGCAAGTGAGAAGCATTGTGGAGTCGTTGGACAGGGAAAAGAAGTAGGAAGAAAGAAAGGAGAGGGAAAAAGGAAGCGAGATGATTACAAACGGAGATTGGGAAATCCGGAGATCAGAGGTTGGATAGTCAAAATGTGTGCTCTTGCTTATGAGCTGTAAATGTTTTATGATACTTGAGGTAAGAAAAATATGAAGTAATCTAAACATAGGCTGTCTATATATGAAAAGACCCCATATTACATGGGAATGAAGCTAAAATGAAGTAAATGCTAAATGAAGCTGCAAGTAAAGTTAAATATAATGGTATCATTCCAAAAGAATAAAAAAAATAAATTGCGGGAAAAATATAAAACAGTAGAGGAATTTTCGGAATAGTTAGTAAGCGGAGATGAAAATGATGCGTCAAGTTTGTTATGTAAGCTTATGAAATATTTTTTGCTGTTATATATATTTTTGTAATCACAGTTTTTCGTTTAAATGTAAGAAATTATTATTGTGATTAATTGTAATTGTGTTTCTGTGTGTATAATTGTGAATCACAATGAAAAATTGTAAAATTATCAAGGAATGTATGTTTGCATGGGTTGAATCTTTGTAAAATTAAAATTTAAAATTATTCATGCTCTCTTAGGTTTATATGTTATTAATTGGTAGCCATATTTTGGGGCAATTGCCCCCTAATCCAGGGCTGAAGATTTCTGTTTTGTATTGAATGTTTAGTGATGCAATAATATTATAATATATAATTTAAAACTATAAAATATTACGCGAGGATTTCTCATAGGTATAGTAAATATTGTTTTTTCCCTTATAACTAATAATATTTTTCTATAAATTTATTCCTTTATGTATATGTAATTTACGAAATTTTATAATTGTCAAAACTTTGGGTTTTTTCTGTGTTTTCTCCATGTTTATTTATTTTATTTCTTTGTTTTCTATGAGTGTTTTCCCATAGCGTTGGTTTTCTATTTGTCAACCTTCACTTGCTAAGATTTTTTCCAACGCTATACTCTGTCTTCTTGTTTTAATTCATATCTGTACATTACGACATACGAGGTTAGGTGGAAGAGAGACCCACTTGGGCCTGACCTCTCCAATAAAGGGTCAAACTAAACTAAACCAGTAGTTCGCTATTAATGAGCAGTAACAAGCAAAATTAACAAGGCATATATAGAATATAATTGGATTCTTGAGGATAAAAATCATTGCAGTAATAATATTAGATAAGTTGAGACAAATTATGACTTCACCGTGGGTGTGGCTGCAGAGAGGGAGGTCTTCATTTTCATTTCAAAGGGGTTCACGGATAATTACTTCACAAAAATTAATGTAGTGGAGGGCTCCCGGATAGCCAAATGGGCAAAGGGGTCGACTTTGGCGAAAGCGGTCCCGAGTTCGATCCCCAATGGGAGCTCACGAGCCAAATGACCTCAGCTGTCAAAAAAATACTCCGGTATTTACACACACTCTAGCTCTTCCTATAAGTGTACGCAATACGTATCAAAACAATATATAATAACTTAACAGTTTTTGTACAGAAACTAATATTGGAGAAGAAATTGAGAAAACGTCAACCATCTTACTCTAAAGACATTTTGAAGGTAAAAAAATCTCTGGAGTTCATCGAACCTATGTTAAATTCCCCTGAAATTTTTATGGCTTTGAGGTTCGTTAAATTTCTTACGAATCCTTCTTTTTACTTTAAGGATCATGAGTCTTTGTGACTCCTTAAAGTAGGCGATATGTTAAAACTTACATCATATTCCAGAAAACAATTCTGGATTGGAAGGTTTCCAGTTGAGTTTAGTTCGCAACTAGACCGAAATGTGGATTAATAAGATGAAAAACATCAACAAAGATGTTCTAAGAATCAGGACGGAACGGTCGCATTTGAAGAAAATTTTCCTTTGAGGAAGGAAGTTTACGTGACAGAAACAGTTTTGGACCAGAGCTACATCGCTGTCTACGCGGACTTTCCATTTCTTTCTAAGATTCCGTACTGGAATATCGTCGTAACTTTACACTCAAATGAGCCGTAACTACGTGGAATATCTTGGCACTTTCCACAATAATTTTGCTCAGAATCCTCGAATAAGGGGCACGGTTTAATTTCAACACGTTCAATTTCAAGAAATAAATGTGGGTGTCACCTGAGTCAAAAACTAAAAAACAAAGGAAATTTTGATTGGAGTATCATTAACTCTAAAAGAGTCATTAGTTCTATCATAAACATTTGCGTCATCTATAAGAAGATTAATTTATCGTAAATTTATTTGGTAAATGGATCCCGATTCGAACAGCAATTTTTTGAATTTCACACATATCCGTGAAATTAAATATTAAAGAAAACGAAGTAAAATTTCACGAAATGTAATCATATCCATAAAAGAAGTACACATTTGTCTTGAATACGGAAAATTAGAAATTAAAATTAACGGAGTACAAGAGTGCGTAATAAATCACAGAAGATATCTTTGATGTCACTGAATATATTCATTAAGCCCACTTATTATTCATTAAGTATCAAAGTACCTCCAAGGTATATACTAGCTACATAGATAAGATACCTAAATTGTAAACAAAAGACTTTAATCAAGAAAAGAGATAAATATTATTTACATTTTCCACTCGTGGTAAGAACACTATGTTCTGAGCATGCAAGAATTTAAAGATGCTTGTACACTTTGGTTAAGCTATTATAAATTAAAAATCTTCATAATTTTCTTCAATCGATGGCAAAAAATACAGCCAATATCAAACGCAGAGAATTATTTATAACTCCCTAACTTTCGAGCCACTATCGACATTAAATGCCCATTACTTTTATGTTAATTGACTGCTTCTGGTATAGTATCTATGAATTATAGATGATTAAAAATGATCATTAAGTATTTGAAGTCACCTAATCCCTGTTTGGCGTATAATGAAGAGTTACGCATATCTCTCAGATTAGTCGACGTCATATCTCAGTAATTTGTAGTCAATTCGATTTCATAAAGCACCTGACGTTCTATTTCAAGAGCGATACATATACTTATTCTTTTAAGCTATTTATGAAAACAAGCAGAGAGTTTCTCCAGAGAAACGCTCCGATAAAAAATGCACGTAAAGTTCATTTTGATCTATTGCAGACTTTCTTCTTTTGCGGAATAAAATCAGTAACTATCATTCCATAAAATCAAGATAGGTACCAAAAGAAAGAAAATTGAATAAAGATTCTTAACTTTGTCGTGGTTTACCGCTTTCGAATCGAAATTGCGAGAATTTGGAGAATTTGACGAAATAATAGGATTATTTTGAAGGTACAAACAACTCGTCCCCCTAGCGATTAAAGGTGATTGTTGAACTCAACTCTCTTAAGAATACAGAGAGAGATAATTCCATATGAAATGTATCGGGAAGGACAGCCGACATTTCATGGTAAGGAAATCAGTACAAAAATTTGGAAATCTAAATTCAGCAACATAAATTTAGAAATAACACAACCCTCTATACTGTAGATGATTTAAAATTGCGTGTATTAAATAAAAGTTCAAATGATAAATGCTTTCGTTCTCAAATAATGGATTATTTTTTTCGAAATGGTTCCAAATGTAACACTGTAAATAAAAGGTGATAATGCTTTAGCTAATAAATAAACATACACTCTCCCTCTTTCATTTATAACATGAGACCCCTGTGTTGGTGAAGGGCGATTAATTCTATTGTTTATTGTTCAGGAGAATCAGATGTATGCTACTATAATAGAGGTACATTTTTCTATGATTTAAATTTATATCCGTTTTTTTGACGGGAGAATTCACTAGTTGAATACAAACAACAACCTGATGGGGTCATTCTATGAAGTCTATGCCAGGCTGTCTAGGGTGGCGGAAAATAGCTCCCAGGGGGAAAAACCCTCTCGAAATAACCCCCGGGGTAAAAAGATCCCTGAAAAAAAGCCCCCGCATTCATTGTTAATCTACAACAGAAAAAAACATCCAGGATACACATACATCATTGACATCATACATTAGTATATTGACCCTTAATTAGTTGGAGGCGTCAATAAGACCACAGATGATGTAATTACTTGAACGAAACAGGAATTAAGAAAGGGGTTAAGGTATCTTTACAAGTAGGGGCGTGCACCCAGGAAAAATCCTAACCAAAAACAGACTTGAAAAATTGTTCCTTAAACGGATTGAGAAAATGTTCTGGCTAAGTTAGATAAAGCTACCTCCCGCATATCTACATCTACATGAATACCCTGCAAGCCGCCTTTTGGCGTGTGGCATAGAGGAGCCTGGGTTCGTTTCCCGGTCCGTCAGGCTTTATTCAAGTCACCCAATTTCCTAGGGAATAACAAAAACTACTAAAGATATTTCAACCATTTCTAGCACCTCACTTTTATAGTTTTATTAGTAAAATTTAAGAACCTCATTATTTTTGGAAAGAAAAATTATATTTTTTTAAATTAGTGTTACCAAATTTCCAAAAGATTAATGTGAATATTTTCGCAATTTAATGTTTTCAATTCTTTGAGCGCTGTTGTATACAATGACTCACAGATAATAAAAAATAGGCACAATAAACACCATAAGAGCCATACTAAAATGGAAATTAAATTTTCGTAAATATTGCTTGGGTGATTTCTCCCCTCCAGGGGTTTCCACAGGGGGTTTTATTCCCGGGGGCTTTCTTCTAATAGTTTTTCCCCCGGGAGCTTTTTTCCTAGACCCGGTGGTCTATGACATATCTAGTCCAAATAGCAAAAGGAATTTTGTGAAACTGATTCTGTGAAATATTGAAAAATATGCTTAAGAATGGAAAATACCGATTCCTATTTGGGCACTGCTTGTTTATTTATTTTGTTATTGTTTGTTGATAATTGTTTACAGATCGCGAAGGACAAATAGAAAAAATCACGTTTTAAATTAACTCCCTAAATACCTAAGACTCCAAAATCTCTGACAACGAGTGCTCTTTGGCCAATTCCTCGAAAGGCGGTGCTTAGAAGCGACGCCAAACACTCATTAAAACAATTGCAGTCGGTTCATTTCGTAAAGAGGGAATGTTGAAAGCGGAAAGTCGGTCAAGGGATCACAACAGTGTTATTTTGACGGATAAAAGAGGAGTCTGAGGAGATGTCTCCCGTTGCCGTGGAAAGGCGCTACGGCCAAAAATAAATCGTAAATAAATAAAGGAAAACCCGCCGTCGGCTTGTTTCCGCCTTGAGGTGCTACTGTAGATGATTAATCTGCCAAGCAAATCGCTGATTCAGGAAACGACGCCCACTATATGAAGACGGTCTGGGAAAAATCGTGACGAACTGAATTTTTTCGAGGCAGAAAATAATTGAATACATCCAGAGCATGTATTGATACATTACTTTAAGTAATAATCATAATAAACAACAATGATGAATTAATAATAATAATTAATTGTTTTAAGAAACATCTAATTTAATTACATAATTATATAATGATTAATATAAAAATTAACATAGTGGAAAATTCATAAAATATGTATGGAAAGAATAATATGCCAATAATCATAATAAACAACAATAATGAATTAATAATAATTAACTATTTTTAAAATATAAATAATTTAATTACCTAATTATATAATAATTAACAGAGTGGGAAATTCATAAAATATATATGGAAAGAATAATATGCCTATGTCTGGCTCACCAATAAACTAAATAATATACATCAGAAAAAATCACAGAAAAAAATCCTGCCAGTTCTCTAGTTATGGAAGAATTTCATGTAGTTGTCCACACTTTTTAAATAAACATGGAGCAAAATAAACTTATAAAAATATACTATGGACACAAGAGGAAATCCCAGTCATCGGCATATAAATAAGCTTATACTAATACAACTAGTTACATCACATAAAAAAGATAAAGAGAGTATATATAAAGGTAAATATACTTGAATTTTTCGTATTCCTCCAAAGATAACACCCAAATTACCTAAAGGGGAGAGTTTGTAGGAATAGTCAAAATTTGATATTGAGTTCGGAAACGGAAAAAAAGAATAAAAGCCAATTAGGTCCTCATGAGTCACAACGTGACTCGATAATTGACAATAATAATTACTTCACATTTATAGATAATAATTAGAGACTATTGGAGATAGTAGATTTAGTCTAAATAGTCTCTTCTTACATCTAACCCTTGTTAATTTAATATTTGAAAGTAAGCTTGAAAAACTTGGGTGTAAGAATATTAATTTCAGCATTTAAAACCTAAGTTTGTGCTAAAGAAATAAGCACTTAACAGGAAAACACTACCACGAATACATTAGTGAATATCCTACGAAACAAGTATACATAGTATTTAAGTGGAACTCTGCTAAACATAAGTAAACATAAATATGACGTAATGTGAATATAAAAGGTTAATAGCAACATCTTCCATCTGAGTTCAGTTATTCCAATCATAGAAATACTTGTTGCAAAAATACTTTACGAAGCTAATTAAGGACATCTTGCTGTAATAGGAACAGAATGATTGGCTGCCTATTAGGGTCGACATAACACGACTTATTCACATATAATAATATTAAATTTGACTTTCAATTGATACGGAAAAGAAACTCCGATGTCATCACCAAATATGCAAACTGCTACAAATGGATCATTTTAGCGGAACCTAAATAAACTTCTGGACTTAAGATCACTGGACTAGGTTTACTGAAAATGAAACTCATTTTGATACATAAATTTTCGATAACAATTGGAGTTTTCTAAACGTACAGAAAGAAAGCCGGAAGGAAAGAGCAAAATCGAGAGCTGTAAATAAAAAATATAACATTTGTGGATACGAACGTCCACATTCTTAAAATGTAATTTACGTTACATTTATTTGAAAGTTGGAAGGTTTCACACATGTTTATCTAGATACACTTACAGCAACACTCCAAAAAATCAAAATTAAACTAGCAATTTTTTAAGCTAGCAGTGTAATTAAAAGTCGAGTATATAAGGCGTTGAACTTCATAGATTCGAGCGGAGGCGCCACTTTTATAATAATAATAATAATAAAACGACTTTATTAGAGGGCGAGATTGAGACTAGTAAGCCTCTTCTTACATCTAACCCTTATAATATGAAAGAAGTAAAGAGATAGATTATGGGTTTAAACAAAAGGAAATAATAAAGAGATTTGTTTGCGGGTTAAAAAAACCTAAGTTACTACACTTAGGAAAAAATAGAACCCTGCAGGAAAACGCCCACAGGAAGGGGGGCGTGAAAAACCTGCGAAACCTACAGACAGTAGCATCTAAAAATTTTAAAGAAGAGGGGGAATAAGGAAAAGAGAAGTGACTGCAACATTACTGAAAGGAATTTAAAAAAGCATTATAACTGAACAATGATATGATAGAAAAAGAATCATTGCAAGATGATAAAAGAAGTGAGAAAAACATAATACATAGATATTTAGAGTATCACCATTGGTTGCGTCAATTTAGGTTTAGTTGCGTCTTTTACGACACGTGATCTCCGACAGGGCTGAATCTCGAAGATTATTATCTAATAAATATTATAAAAAAATACCACTTAATGTCTAGTAATGTAGCGATGATAAAATAAAAACAGTTAAAAATGAGAAGACTCCCTAATCGCCTATAATGATCGAAAAAATATCCAAATTGTTGACATTTTAACCTTTAAGAGTGATGGAACATGTCTTTCCCAAATCCGATTCTAATCATATTTTACATAATTTATTTTCTTGCCAAATTGTTTAACAATCTTCGGTCCAGAAAGAAATTCCAACTTTCGAAAGTAAGAACCACCCTATCGTCACATACATTCAGCGCCGTATGAACAGGGGGAAGAGGGTGGGGCAGTCGTTACAGGTCCCGCCCCTCCTGGTGTTTGAGTTTAAATTAATAATAGTATAATATTCAAGAGTGATAAAACCTTCTCAAGATGGGCTTTTATGTGTATGCATTTTGTAAGTCGAATATGAGTAAGTTGATGACATTGGTAAATCAAAAATTATCGACAACTTTGCTTCTTTTCCAGCTAGAAAATCAAATCAAATCTTTCTTTTTCGTTTTTTTCTTTCTCTTTTTTTTATTCTCTTAGTATTATTTTGAATCTTTATAACGATGTATCTTCATACGAGGTTAGGTGGAAGAGAGGCCCACTCGGGCCTAATAAAGGGTCGATTAAATTAAATTAAAATTAAATTAAATTCTTAAATTCCAGTGATTCTACTGTTTTTTCTATCTGTCTATCATAACATAAGGTTTAAATATACCTTCCTGCGTTTAAGAAAAATAATATTAAAAAAACAAAGAATTGCAATTGAATAGTAAGTTTGCTTTTTTAGATGCCGCGGTACAACCCACTCGCCTACGGTTCCACAGATCTTTGAGACGGCTCTGCGTGTATCTATGACACTTCGCTAAAGATAATAAACTTTTGGCACAGTATCGACGTCTTCAGAATGTCAAATATAATCTACTCGAGTGATATATGTTGGAAGGAACCCCAGAATAAAATTTTCAAATAGATAAGTTTTTTACAAGAGAATATTACTCTGTATACTGCATTATATCACTGTATAATAAATTAAACTAAAAAATGAACAAATATTTTTCATCTTTTGCGTCAAAAAATTAGAGGAATTTTGATACATGATTTTCATTTGCTTACGGTTAATTCCTCAATAAAGTAATTACTAAAGAAAGGATTTAATGAAATCTTTTAATAATAATAATAATAATAACTCTTTATTTGGCGAAGTTAGGCCCATTAGGACCTCTCTTACACCTAACCATTATGGGCAACTAATGTTAATTACAAACAATTACATACATTACTTTTACATAATTTTTAAAGACACCCAAAGCAAAATGAAGTTGGCGTTGAGAACCAATCATAGAAGAGTAAAGAAATACATAAAACTAAACTCACAACAACATTTTTCTCTGAGAAAAAAGGAAAATTACACTTCTGCGGAACAAAATCGGTGTAGCATTAAGCGATTTTGAGGTCTACAACTCACTAATGATCTCCTGTTTAACAAAAGGACTTAGGAAGACGATATAAAGCATTCATTGGAGGTGGATTACGACTATTTACACGGTAAAAGCAGTCGGGTCGCGGATTAGCGGGAGGAAAATCCTCTGAGCGCGGTCTCCCAATTTCGAGAATGAATGCGAATCCGCGTCAATGCAGTAGCTAACTTTCGTTCCAAGAATCTCTTTTCTGTGACGCACTGCGCAGAAAGTAACGTTCGCTCCAACGACGTCACGTGAAGTGTATGTCCGGAAATGATTCCAGTAAATCGAAGCGTCGCACTTCCAGAAACGAAATGCAAGGAACGTTAATCTTAGGTGAGGAAGATGACGGGATTTTTAGCTATTAACTTGCAGCACGGAAATTACCCTATCTTGAGACGAAAAAAGAATTTTTTATATATTCCTTAGTATATTTTACTTTAAAAGTGTTAATTCGCTTCTTCTATTCTATTATTAGATATGTATTCAGTCCTTTTTCCATTCCTATTTTATTTAAAATTTATTTAACGAAAATGTATGATCAATTGAGTTTGCCGTAACTTTGTAGAATTCCATAACAGGAAAAATATACGATCACTTCGTAAAATTCTACTATTCAAGTAAAAGTAAAATAGTAGAATTTTACAAAGTGATTGTAAATTTTTTCCTTAACGAAAATATTACTCATTATTATTTAGGCGATCTCGAATCTTGAAAGTTACCACTTGATATATTAATAAATTGTCAATTAAACATTATAATAATTATTTCATTAAAAAGCATTATAATACCTACAATATCTACATTTTACAATAACATTATCCTTCACAGATCATAAAATGGAAACGACTCACTATTATATGATTATTTAAAATGTTTTCTGAAACGAAGGAATAATTTTCCAGTAATTACCAAACATCATTTATTTATCTAAATAAATATATTTTAAATTAAATATATTTCAATATTTAAACCCTATTTTAACCATATCTTACAATTGCAATATTCTTTACGACTTCTAAAAATTAAATCACCTTGGAAAACTTTCAGAAATAAATTACCCTAAATTATCAAGTTATAAATTAAAATTAATTATTATTCGGAATTTCCTTTATTTCAAATTGAACAATTCGCCTCTTCTTTCAAAATAAAACCAACACCCTCGATCGACTCGCGTTACGTAGATTAAGTACCGCAGAACGCCAATAGCTTCGAAATCCTGAAACCATGTTTACAATCTAGGTGCACAATCAAAACATCTTTTTTACTAACAAAAACAAGTTATAGAGAGAAGAAGCGCGCCATCCTTTCTTCTTTTCATTCGTTTACAAACGTATTTCGTAAAGGGGGACCCTTTCTTCGGTTAGTTACTAAACATCTACCCGATGCGGTGCATGTGTCATAACAACTTGTGCTCACATTGGGGATTCCCTCTCAGGATATGTTATCCTTTATAAATGTTGGACTATTTCACTATCCATAATTTTTATAGCCAACAGGATGGGGAGAGAATCATGATTAATACGGCTTGCTTCATGTGTTTAGTTACTTTTTCGGTTGATTAAATAGGAAAACATGCTGGGAGTAATTTTTTTCTTTTGAAAATCCTTCGTTAATCCTCTAAAGTGGTTTAGAACTTTAAATACATGGTTTGCATAGAAAATTCACCATTATTATTAGGAGATTTCGCATGGCAGTTAGGTGTGGGCAACGGATACAAAAAATAAATAAATGAGACAAGTTAAAATCCACATAAAATATTAGGAAGGATACCAAAGTATATGATAGTTGCAGATTAGTTAACAGTTTTGCAGTAACTAAGCTATGAAAAGAGAAACTATATCCACATGAAACGAAGGTGTCGCATATATGTAGTAATAACTTAAGGTGGAAGATATTTTAGGAGGAAACGGATTAAGAGCAAAAGAGAAATCTTAAAAAGGAAAAATAGTAGTAATCTATATCAGTCGAGAATCAGACAATCAATCGAATTGATTTGACGATTCAGTATGCACAATAATAATTTAGAGTGAAGGAGACAGTACGTCTAGAGAGACAGTTTACGTCTGTAAAATCACCTAAAACTTAAGAAGCTTTTAAAGAAATTTTATTTTTTATATTCAATCTCAGAAATTTCAACGAGTATTCCAACACATAAAAATGGAAGTTAATGTCCGATTTCAAACCAAGAATCTTACTATTGCCGAAGAAAATCTTTTGTTGTTTAATCCAAGCCACTTTCAATACAAAAATAATGCGTACTCTGGAAATACTAAATTCTCTTCTCTGTAGGGCGACTTACAGTATTAATTAATTAGTTACTTAATTTTCAACTTATCGGAGGAGTACTTAGTATGAGAAGTGAAAAATTGTGACTTGACTGGGACTCGAACCCAGGTCTTTGTTATCGGATGAGGATTAATGGTTTAAATTGTAGTAACAGATATCAATCTGATATATTAAGGAAACGTTCTGCGGACAATAGATATCCTAGAGATAATCGTCCAATTTTCTTTCCAATGTTAAAAATATATACATTCTAAAGGAAAGTGATGATTTGGGAAACAAAGGCAACTTTCATCCGATACCTCCGAAAACAAAGGCACCACGCCTTACATTCTGACCGAATTCAGGAAATACGACTTTCATTCCTTTATTATACTATTCTTCCACTACATTGGCACTAAACAATGAAGAAAGGCCGATTATAATAATAATAATAACAAGACAAAATCCTTCAGAATACGTGTCAAGGATGAGAAGACGATGTCTACAACTTGCAGATTCTCAATGTTATACGAATTATAGCTAAGATGATGTCCTTTTTTGTAACTAGCTGTACTTATACGTCAATATTCTATGCATGAATGCTATGCATACACACAAGTAATTATAATCAATATTTTTATACTTAAGTACTATTCCAACTCCGAATATTTACTAAGGAGCACTCATCATGAAATTCGACAGCTAACACAATATTGAAACTGCGGGTCCCCACCGGGAATATAACCCGGGACAGCATTCACCAAAGGTGAACGTGCTACCCACTTGGCTATCTTGAAGCCAAATTATGTACAGAAATTGAACTGAAGGAAGTAGAAAGCCTTCTCTCTCTAAATAGCTCATTTATTCATTTCATCACTCGCAGATTGATTCACTTCAATCTTCTCTTAGATCTTCGCTTCACTTAATATAATCTTCGTGAGATACAGCGTAATGCGTTTCGTTATTTTAAGCAGTCAAAATGTATTTCAAGCGGCAACGTCTTGATTTGTGAGATCCAGAGCTGTCATTACTCCATTTATTTCATCTTTACGACCAAAGTACCACCATTTCACAGAAAGACTATTTCCTCTGAAAGGATCGTGAAACATTCACTTCGGAGAGGGAAAATACAAAATAGTACGCCTACCAAAATACGATAAATTTGCCCAAAATCTTATTCCACCAACCAAATGTTCTAGCCATGGACAAAACTCGAGTTTTCCCATTCTGACCGAATTTTAAAAATCGATGAAAGAAATTTTCTTTGAGAATATGCGATCAAACCTGGTAAAGCTCTACACTTGACACATCCTTGCAGATCAAGAATTATGAGAAATGTTTTGCTTCACAAAGCTCGTTTAAGCTAATACATTGCACCACTACAGCATTCAATTAGCACAGGCATTTGTAATAAGTACCATATATATACAATAAGTACCATATATTCTCCAATCTAATTAACTCCTTAGAGTTTTAGAGCTTCTAAAATCAGGTGCGCCTAAAATCCTAATGCGTCCTAGATTCTCGCTTAATATGCAATATGGTAAAGCAGGTTTTACAGAAAAAAGTCACTTTAACTGTTAGGTAGGTCAAAATAAACAAATATTACTTCCTATTGACCCCTTGCTTCATAAAAACGATTAATAATAATAATAATAAATTTATTTTGCCCTGTGTTTAGCCACCTACAGGCAAAATTATTAGATATTATAAATAAAATACAAGCAGTCACAATAAAAAGAAAAAGCGACAAAAGAAAAATTTACAAAAAGAACCGAAAATTACGTAAAAAATACACCTTACAGTGTCATAAGTTAGACACTTGCTGAAAGAAAAAGAATTTAAATTTGTTTATTGTTTTCGCCTATGGGATCATAATTGGGATGGAATAACATAAGGTCCATAATGATTAAAAGAAATGCACAGATTAAAATATAATGAAATGTATGAATAAATGAAATAAATCATTTTAATTCCATCATCTGTGAAGAAATAATGCTTTAGCCATCATCCTTACAACGGTTGATAGCAATAGTATAACAACCGTATTATTTTATGACTTCCAAAACTCGGAAACCCCATACATTCCAGAAAACACGGCATTTCCATTCTCACACCTCACATAAGGAAATACATGGCACCGCTAGACCAAATATAATTTAGGTGTCTCGCCAAAAATAAAAGAAAAAGAACCTCGCCCGAATGGCACCGAAGCTGGCACAAAGGCGCAACCTTAAAAAGAGCCTCCGATTGGAAAGTATCGAGAGTGACATATTTCGAGATCACAATACTTTCCCTGCACCTCCTATGAGGAGAAAGTAAAAATAATCGAAGAAGCGAAATACGGGGGAGCGATGGAGTGGAGACCACGTGGGGCTTTTGGACGAGGGCCAGGGAGGGAGCTCAAATAAGGGGGACGAAGGTTGAGTCTAGAATGCTGGCGCGTCTATGTATAAACCGCAGTTCCCAGGACTGCCACCCACGCAACCCCGTGTCACTACCCGGGGCGCCTTCCACCGATGGTCGGAAACAGAGAGGATTGCTCCTGGACTTCCCATTACTAAATTTGGATGTTTCTTCGTGGCGCGATTTCTTTTAACCGGCCTCGTCAGGCGGAAGTCGTTGGAAGACTAAGATAAACCAAGCTTACTTACTTAACCTACCATCAGCATCAATTATCGACTGCGCTTCTTTGTACGATTTTACATTTTAACGGTTCGAGGAAAATCCATATTTTCTGACTTGAGGTAGCGTAATGTTTCCTATTACAAAACTCACTGAAGAGGGGGAAAACAGGAAAATTGCAAGCTAGAAATACAGTGGTTAGTGAGTAACTCTCTAGTCCAAAGGCCCCGGGTTCGATTTCCGGCAAATCGGATTTTCCTGGTTAGGGATGAACGTATGCGTGCTTCTTTACATTTTTTCGGTACGAGGAAATTTTTGTTCTCTGACTTGAGGTAGCGTAATGTTTCCTATTACAAAACTCACTGAATAGGGAGAAAACAGGTAAATTGCACGCTACAAATACAGCGATTAGTGAGTGAGCATGCTAACGCTCTAACCCCAAGGCCCTGGGTTCGAGTCCCGGCAAATCAGATTTTCTGGTTAGGGATAGACGTATGTGTTTATGCTTGATATATATCTCACTGTAAACTGGCATAAACTGCTTTATGTGAAATCCAGAACTAAAATTTAGCGAGCCCAGTAAATTTCACTGTTGCCCGACGATGGAAAAAACTAGAGGGAACTATTATTAAAATGATATAATATTATAGACAATTACATTAAAGGTGGTTTATAGCAGCAACAACAAGGGAGGCAAGCTTCAAATCTCAGTAATATATTTAATTTGATAATCGGAAATTACGGAACTGTGGCGAGAAGCACAACGATACGTAAGATTTTCATCGCGGCGACTTCCCACCCTAACACACGTGAACTTTACGAAAGCGATGTGAAACAAATATTATGAGAAGTAAACAGCAAAAAAACAGGAATGGTTGAGTTACTGATTGCTAGTTAGTTTTACGTAATATAAAATGATAGATAATGGTAATTGATTTCAATTACCTACAATTCTTCTCTGAGATTGATCTGGACATTCGCAATTGAATGGCGGAGAAAGACGTTTGAAAAATACTTTTAAAATATAGCAATTGCTGTTTCTTTTCCGTAATGAACTATGTCGATCATTTCGAATTAGACCCGTCTCGCAAACGCGCTTGCATCTTTCTCATCAGTAATCGAACTGGGTACCGCGCCCACGAAAGGTCTTAAAGGTAGTTATTAAGGCGATATTGAGACTAAAAAGTCTCTTCTTCCATCTAACCTCTTGTCTATGATATGAATAAAAATATAAGAAATGTTGGTGTAAATAGAAATAGAGTGGAAATCCTTTATAGGGAGTGGATGTAAAAAACCTAAGTTGTTATCTTAGGAAAAAGATCCACAACAGGAAAACACACACACACACAGAAGAGGGGTATGAAAAACCTTCGCAAACCTACTGATAGTAATAGCTAAAAGATAAAATGGAATGCTGTGTAGTATCAGTCACGCTAACCACGATTTGCACTAAAAAATATGACCACGGGCAATGAGCAAGTTGTTTGCCATTTGTGTGTTTTTTCTCGTTTGTCAAACGCGCGTCTATACTAGTAAACAAAGACACCATTTGCAAATTCCATTTAAAGCAATAAGTGATGGCAATGGTACAAATCTAAAGGCTAACAAATTTCTCCCGGGCATAGGAAACATTTCAACTCAGATTTTGTTTTGGAGGATATAAGGATTTAATCGGGGTATAGAGACAAGGACTTGCAAATATAGATAATGTTGTCATACAAGATTATGTCCTAACATATTTAATATGAGAAAAGCCGATGGCATGATATTTTGATTTTGACAAGTGCTACTGAAATTTTGGTACTTGATAAAAGTGCTTTGACAGTTTGGGTCTTTTGCAAGTGAGCCCCCCAGAGAATCGAACCTGAGACCTCTTTAACCAGTCGAATGTGTTATCCAATCGGCTATTCGGGGGTTCAAACACTAATTTTGTTTTGAATGAATACCATTGCTATATATCTTCGTAGAGCCGGCGCCTCGGGATGACGTTGGCTGCGGACAATGCCGCTTAGTCGGACGAAATACGCCCATGACTAGTTTCCCAAAATTACATTTCTTACTATTCTGTCTGGGTAGCTGAATTAATTAAATCCTGTCAGCCTTTTCTCGAAACTATTTTGCCTCGGGGCCATCAAATTATTTTAGTGGGAATGATCTTTACACCTACCTAAGTACTTTCTTCGCATGGATGATGTTCCGTAATAGTTCGTTTATGTCGATGGCTTTTGTTCTTTACACATTCTTTATATATGAATAAATTGCGGTTAACGGGGAGTTTCAAGGCCGATATTCATTTTTGGACGGCATAAAATTTAAACTAATGTAACTTTCGAGATTCATTTCATGCTTTCGGCATTGAAAAAATAATTATAAAGTAAAAATGATAAGTAAAAATGATGATAAAGTAAAAATAATAATTAAGTAAAAAATGATAAAAAGTTAAAAAATAAAATTTGCAAAAATTAATAATAAAGTAAAATATGGTAATAAAGTAAAGAATGATATTAAAATATATAATTAACAGATAACTTTACGCATACTTTACACCATTTTACTAATTATTTTACTTGTAATTTTAACCCCTCTGAGACAGGACCTCAACGCCGTATTTGGCAACATCCTGACTGCGATTGTTGGCGACAAATCATAAATATTGTTGATCTTCCACATTGTGGTCTCATTCCTGACTTTTCCAACACAAGCATCCTTGAGACGAACCCAAACCTCCGATTAGTACGAGGGAGAATCCTAGGACACGCCTAGATCAGACACTACACACCCACGCTTCCATGCACGCGTGCCCCTAATCACGGCTTTCCCACAAACGCCAACTATTATTGGAGCAAGAGCAGGATGAGACCAGGGGAGGAATGCGAATAGGGGTTCTGAGGGAGGATACACTACATTACAAGGAAACGCCTCTCGAGAATTTTGGGGAGGAAATGAACCGAAGCGGATCTAAAGAAACAAGAAGGTCGTAAAACGATATAAATAAACGGTCGGTTACGTATTATGGACAGATGATATATAGCAGATGATACTTGGGGACAATAGTTAATATACGTAAATACGTATGTAGTTAGGAGTATGAGTAGTAATGTATGGAGTAAGTTAGTTTTTATGTGGAAATGTAAAATTTGTGAGGAGGGGAACTAAATCGAAATTACGTATTGATATTTATCGCAATGACGAAATGATACTTATCGAAATGATATTGATATTAAAATGAGAATGTTATGGCTAGAAGAGGTCTGCATTGCAATGGGTAAAAATATTGCATTATTGTAAATTGTATTTCTTAGCTAGGATTGTATATCTTATTGCATTTTTGTATTTAGTATTGTATTATTGTATAGGATTCTATAGGTCAATTGCTATCATATAGTATTGTAAGGATGCCACCGGATTATTATTTAATTTGTAACATATAAGATAATAATAATAATAACTACAGTAATAAACCGGTTATATCTAGCATACCGAGACTATAATTTGTTGTGAGGGATAATCTTGTTCAAATTCATTAGAAATAAACTCTCTTATTCCAAATACAAGCTTCAGAAACTACTCTTCTTCATCAGTTGATAATGCACAAATTATGAAGAATTTGAGGACGAAATGCAGTCATAACAATATCTAAACTATAGAGATTTCATTCAAAATAAAGACGATCATAGCAAAAGACCGGTAGACGGGTTTCAGGGCAATAATGTAGATGTACACGGATAATATCTAACAAATACGTATCGTACGCGGTAATGAGCCATGTGGAGCACAGTTCACCAATTTATCACACATCTCTAAATGAGACCAGTAAGAATCAGAAGCTCTCATATTAGTTCCATCAAAGGCGTGAAGAAAAAGTGAGAACTATCTGTCTGCAGCACACGAGATAGGCGACGATCGTCAATTAGGCAAAGGCAGAGACAGCAAGGAAAGGGAATCACAGAAGAGAAGAGTACCCCAGGGTCCAAAGGGGATTAATAATAACCTCGGCCGGGGGCAGCGAGGAATTTTTCCACTGCAAGGACCAGATTGGGGCGGATTCGGCATCCTCTGTATACATATCATTGGTGACAAAAGGTGAAAACATCAAAACGGCCAGAGAAGGTTCTACGGCGGGATTCCATTATTTTTCAGCTCTAGGAGTCGTAGTCAGGCCATCGAACCGAAATATTTTCGTTTCGATTTTCCCTCCGGTTGAGTCACAGAACCAAATTTCGATACATCTCAAGTTTCGCTCCATCTGCCGATGTAATACCGGGTTTTAGGACTCAGCAATGAAAATGTGTAACTCTTTCTTAGGTTGTTCTGTTATTTGTACCTTTTCCGATTAAATTAGATTACGTTTGACTTAGAAATAAAGTTTGAGGTATTAAATAATGATCAAAATCTAAGGTAAGATAAATGTGTAGTTTTCTATTACTAAAGCATTTTAGTTCATTTTAAGTCGCTGCTACACGCATTTACCAAAACTCCATCACACTACATTCCATTCATCCATTCACACTTAAAACGGAATTGTTTGGAACCGAAAATGGGAACGAAATAAATAACTATTTTCGGTTTAGTTTTGGGTCCATGAGTTCAAATCTTAATTTTCTGTTTCGGTTTTCGAACCGGCAAAAATAAAGTTTACCTAAGTTCGATGCCATGATCGTGATAGCATCTAGTAACAGTAGTATAGTTAAAAGTGTTTCGACAGTTGAGGTAATTTCGCACGTGGGCTTCTACCGGGAATCGAGCCCGGGACCGCTTTCATCGAAGTAGAACACATTGTTGGTTGTCGGGGATCCATCGTTAGCATCTACTCAATATTGAAATTTCGAAGGCGAATAACTCTTGAATTTTTGAAACTTGCACATGCACTACACACATATTACATAAAATTTGAATACGATAAAATTGCATTTCAAGGGTTGCCTCCAATAAACCGCATCAGAGATCACAAAGGAAATGACTCAATTGATACAAAGCAACGTCATAAGTGCAAAGCAAACGATATCCTATTCTCTCCTATACATTACTAATCGATATATTCATTTAAAAATTTTCTTAAATGACTTCTATGCAAGCGCCACGGATAATATAAACTTCTCGTAAGAAATTAATCGGAGGAATCGGAGCGAATAAAACCGATTCGAAACGGTAGGAAAGTGAGACCCGGAACGTAACTGGAACTGATCCGAAATTCGGCGTTTTCATTGAACCGGAACACGAAGGAAAAAAATACGGTTCTAAGCCCTGAATTTTCTGAAGGAAAGGCTGCATGCACAACTGTTATTCCTCTGTATTTCGTTCATCTACAGGGAATCAATTTTTCTGGCCGTTACTTTCTAACAAGAAGTTCTTAAAGAAGGTAAAATGTATACTTTTCGAGAAACTTTTAATATCTCGGTTGCCTCCGTAGATTTTATTTAAACAAGACAACTCTTAAATTTTTCCTTCCGAGACATTTTGAAGGAAAACATCGATTGTGTCATAGAAACAAGGTTCGGGCCATCACTATACACATTATATCGGTAGATATAATAAATCCCATACAGTGACGGCTAATTCCATCAATAGTGCATTACATCCGCTACATAAGGACTTTCACGTTTTACAAACAATTGTTAACCCATTTTATTATTTTATTATTATTAAACCAATGATCTCCGTCGCGTGAGAACGAGAAACTGCTTGCTGATGGGTTTTTATTAAAGAATCTCATTCCATTATTGTTTTAAGGAAAATATTTAGCGTCGGAGTGTTTATTTTGCCTGGAGTATTTATTTTTTAACTTGTTCCTGTTATGACATAGTAGATTGGGTTCCATGAGATTGATATTATGTGTATGGCTTCTTCTGACGGAAAACTGACAAAATATGAATCCTCACGAACAAATATTTCCCTTAGCTGAAGAGATACTTAATAGCTCGCGTGTGTTTTTCAACATTTCGGCCCTCCGGCCGCGCCCTCCTGCATCATTACTTCCTTCCATGCTGCTTCTCCAACGTTGAAACGAATCTTGGAAATACTAAAATTAGCTATTGAAGATTTAACATAGAAATTAACACGATGGTTGGCAGAACTGCAGCCGAATCGGAGAAAAGCGCAAAACCTAACCATAAAGGTATTCTAATGCTGAAATTCAATACCCTTTTAAGCAAACGTAATGCTGGAACAAATTAAGAAAGAAGTTGCAGCGGCAGGAGAAGTCGGA
Source organism: Pachydiplax longipennis (assembly GCA_036926295.1). Classification (NCBI taxonomy): domain Eukaryota; kingdom Metazoa; phylum Arthropoda; class Insecta; order Odonata; family Libellulidae; genus Pachydiplax; species Pachydiplax longipennis. The sequence goes on along the minus strand of JAVFKF010000009.1, from coordinate 34,112,406 downwards.
AATTATGTGCAAATGATAGAAAAGGCGTTGAAAATGAGAATAAGGAATAGAGATAAAACCAAGAATAAGAGGGATTAATTATCTTTGGGATAGAGGAAAAAAGTTCCAGAGGAGAAGTATTCCTCTGTGTATTATTAATTTTATAATTACAGAAAGATACTTCACAAATGTAAAATAGACAATATGTGAAACAATCAAGTCAGTCTTACGTTGTGTGTGGCCTACACTCTAATAGTCGAAATTTTGTATGAGATAACGAATTCATTCTCTGAGTAATCCTTAAAAGATCCTTCTTCCACTTAAATTTTCACTTGGCGCAATGCGCAAGATTGGAAAAAAATTATTTAATGAAAAAATAAAAAAAATAAAACTACTTTTCCCGGTGAAATTAGTTCCTTATTTATTACACGTAAACAAGTAACTAGTTTCCCTGTAAAAATTAGTCTTCCCCCTTAAATTTTCACTTAGCATAATATACGAGATTGGAAAAAAATTATTTAATGAAAAAATAAAACTACTTTTCACGGGGAAACTAGTTATTTATACCTTACTTATTATAAATATGGAACTAGTTTATCCGTTAAAAGTAGTTTCCTGTTTTATTTTTTTCCTTCGTCATGGAATACCGCAAATCACTCGTCAGTCGGTTGAGTTAAAATCATTTAAATAAAAGTACTTGTTTCAGAAAGTGACTAAATACTCCAATGAATTTCGGGTTAAATGCACCCTGAAGGCCGCAAGTACCCCACCTCTGATCTACGTTCCGAAAGAGAGAGATTAAGAAAAACACAATTACCTTCCTACGGCGGGTTCTTCCTAAGTGTATGGAATACTCGGTACAGCGAATACATTGTCCACATCAGTTTTTTTCTTCTTGTGGAAACGTAAGTAAGAATCGGGGATGCGTAGGGTGACATATATGAGGGGGCAGTAAATACACACACACACGGCGTCCCAGAATTGGTTGTGGGGGGCGGATGAGACGCCATATGGAGCAGCCGAGACGAATTGAGTCAACTGGAGGGGAAAATATATCCTTTTCTCGAACGAAGACAAGTTAAGTGCAGCGGCTTGTATTGGGGAAAGCAAATTGCAGGCGGTTTCGTCGATTGCTACATAAAGGAACACGAGGTGGTGCCAAACAGGTGAACTGTTCTGATGGTGAATCCACATATGGACGGCGACTGAATGGTTGTAAGTGCGCCACGCTTGTGCGCCGATTGGCTACGCTTCGATACCTTAGAAATACCCAAAGACTATCAAGACTGGAAAATGCTTGACTGCGTCAAGAGAATGAATTACGATTATGTTATCTTCACCCTCGCAATAAATTTTCAAATAAAGCGACCGAGGGGTGCGAGAGTTTATATGCAGAGGTTTTTCAGTCTCTCCGAAAAAGCCGCAATTTTAGATTTAGACTTTACCCCAATAGCCTTCGGAGACGTATGGTAGGGGGTGTATTTACACCAATATCCTCACCTAATCTACCCTATTAGTTTCTCTAATGCTCTGCGAAAAGAGCAAGGTGTCTGTTTTAATTATTACTCCCTTGCAAATCTTTGTCAATATATAAAAAATGTAAAAAATTGTAATTTTTTATATTATTTTTTATTAAATAACTGACGAAATACCAACCTGAACAGTTCCTTTCTTGGTATTGTAAATGTCGCAGGTGTCATGTATTAATAAAGTAATCTAATCTAATCTATCTCGCTCGTTGTTTACTGAAATTACAATGTCATCTACAATAACTTATGATTCTCGCTACATCAAAGATGTATTCAAGCCATTCCATATCTAAGCAATTTACACTTTCCCTTTATGAATTTACTATCTTTCGCCCCCCTTCCTTGTGAGTAATTTTCCAGGATTGGGGCTAATCGCCGCGATACCCTTTAAAATGATAGAGAAGATCTTAATCTTTCTCTGAGTTCGTAAAAACTCCGACGGTCGGATATAGATTGCTCTGCTTCAAGATATTTTCATTTTATTCTCAGAAAATTAGTCATTTCGAAGAAGAAACTCACAGGGAACCCTTCGGAGACAAGGCAAAGCGTGACGAGAGTGAGGACGGTAACATAGATGACGTTAACATTTTTTCTAATCTATTGAATAGACGATTTTCGTCTACCGAATGAAAAATGGGCTGTAGAGGGTTGCAGTACACCTGAGGAGGGGAAACCTCCGCGGCTTAAAGATCTTTATTAAGGCGAGATTGAGACTTAAAAGTCTCTTCTTCCATCTAACCTCTTGTCAATGATATTAATAAAAACATAAGAAATGTAGGTTTACATAGACATAGAGTGGAAAAGCTTTAGAAGGAGTGGATGTAATAAAACCTAAGTTGTTATCTTAGGAAAAAAGATCTACAGAAGGGGCGTGTGAAAACATACACAAAGATGGGGGTGTGAAAACCCTGCGCAAACCTACTCATAGTACAAGCTAAAAGATGTAAAGCTGTTATCATAATAAAAATGACAAAAGCAAAAAATATGACAAAATTTACATAACATGAAACCGATAAATAGGTACATTGCAATAATTAAGAAGAAGAAGAAAATAGAAATAACTAACAGTTTATCAATTATACATGCTACAAAAATATCCAAATACTAGGAAAGATAAAGAATTAAAAGTAGAAGTTTAAGCGGATGGCAGAGCGCCTTAAGCAGTATTTATATCATGTGTTTCGAATGAAGCCTTGGAACCGAGAGAAAACAATTTTTTAAGCGGGCAAGTCTTTAACGGGTTTTTCTATGCATCGATACGAAATCAATGCGCCTTAAATGCAGGCAACTCTTTCTCCATGAAAACGACGCAGCATTACGCAATCTTAATTCTCAAGCATGAATAGGACTCCGTTCACAATAAGTTCATCTACCAAAAACAATATAAGGTAAAGAAAGAAAATCTGGCGCTCTCACAATCTGAGAAATAAACATTTGACTGAATGGCAAGTATTTCAGACTACCTGAAAATATGAATTTTCTTTCTTGCCTCTTATCTTGGATCTTTTATCGAAAACAAATGCACAATAGTAATCCGCAGTTATTACCTGCTGCGATCAATTGTTTCATCAAATTTTATATTCAGTATTAACTGAAAAATTTGACCCAAGGAAAATATTACCAGAATACTTCCTATCAAGGACGGTTGTTATGACTGCCTGAATACATGCCTTAAAGCAGTGAATTCTAGAGAAAAGTCTTAACGGAGTTAATTTACACAACAAATAGCCCATGCGAATTATTGGGTGTGTTTTATGGTTGGTTTTCTAAGAAAAGATTCTCCATAGTTTCTGCCCCTCAAACACTCGACTAACGCCCAACGTCATTTGCCCCCCAAACCTCGGCATCCCGCCCGACTCGCCCGCGTCTCCGGCCGCCTTGATAAACACAACTGATTATAATGAAAAGCATTTTGTAGGTAGAAAATAGCAAATATAAAGCTTCCTACTTTAAGGTGTCGAAGAATGATTGCGTTACCGTATTTTTCTAAAATATATCCAATACTATATAGACAAGTACTGCTATATTTTTTATCGGTTGAATTTCGCATAGCAGTCTTTCAGATGAAGCTATACTACGATCAGGTTTTTGTACTCAGTTTGAAAATTTGAAAACTCCAGTTAAAATCTTCTAAAGTAAGTTACGAATCGCAATTTTAAACGTCGGATCGAGTAAAACAGCACGGAGTTTCCCGTGCGTATTCTTAAAATACGAAGAATTTATTTGCAAGATAATCCATCATTACCGCCAGGATAAATCTGAAAACACTATAGACAGTACATCACACCAGCTTGCTGGTTGCTATGAGCTGAATGGGAAATAAATAACATACTCGAAACTATCTCCGCATCACATATTTTGTGTGAGCGTGGACATACTATTGCATTCAGAGTCTACTATAAATTAATGAAATTAAATTATTATATAAATTTAACAATTCAAGCGAAACAAAGTGGGACTTATTCAGGTTTTCTTTGATTTAGAGAAAATATATCAGAATCGACGAGATTAACGTATCCTTCGCCGCTATTTTATTAGCAAGAATTTTCGATTTCGTGGTCCATTCTCTTTCACGTTAACGAGGTTTTACTTAGGGTTTTACTTTTACTCTTTTAAGGAGAATTCAGGATAACAAATATCAAAGATTAAATGGCCGTAGAAGTCATTGATAGCAGTCGGATAAAACAGATAATACTGTGAAAACATTCCGTATAATCTCTGAATTACTATTTCTTTTGAGAAGTTTTCGGGTTGGATAGCAATGCAACAATAAGTAACAAGTTTTTCCTCCAAAAGCATTAACTTAAAGAAATCAGGATAACAAACATTAAAGATTAAATAACCGTAGAAGTCACTGATAACAGTTTTAAAATTTGTCAAAGCACACCAGACTTGATGTCCTACTTATCTAATCAGTTGATTGGGAATGAAACTATGAAAACATTCCGCATGGTCTAGGAATTACCGTTTCTTTTGAGAAGCTTTCGGATTGAATAGTAATGCAAATAACTATTCCCTTCTTTCATTGTATACTCTCACTGGGAAGAATTCGCAGGAACTGCTTATTTTTACGTGCTTTTAAGATCCAATAAACTCGAAACGTACGTTTTTGAGACCCATCTTCCGCGTATCCGTGGAGCGGTTATTTTTTCCCCATCCGCAATGCGATTCCAGAAACTGAGATAGATAAAGCAAACAAAGCGCCAAAGCAAATACGCTACAGAACACCTTCAAAGATAATCGCTCAACCATCGCAGTTTCCTTGCAGTTGAGGTGATTTCGAAATCTTAAGAGAGAGCAAATATCCTAAACGTACGATTTGGAAAAGCTTTGTCGACTCGTTCAGAGGAACTTCTTCATTGTAACGATTCTTGATGGAATCGAGATGAAAAATAATCGATATTATCGATATATCAATCGATTTTAAGTATGTATAAGTTACATGATATAGTAATATGCATAAAATAAATCTATACAGGGTTCCCCCATAGTCATGTGGGCAGCGCGTTGTACTGTGGAAAGTGGTTCCGGGTTCGATTCTCGCAAAATGACCTAAATTGCGGAAGCATTTTTAACAATACTACAATAAATCTAGACACACGATTTATGATATAGTAGACCACTGATAGTAAAGTAGAATAAATTGAAAAAAATCAATGAATCGTCAAAAGTATGAGTAAACCCAATGCGCATTTCGTTATCTAAATGAACTTCCTCAAGGGCAGAGGTAGACGAAAAAAGTTAGAATATAGTGTTAGTCTATTAGAGAGTTAGTCTACTATACAACGATTGAGTTTGCATTGAGTTTACTCAAATTTTGATGGTTTGCTGCTTCTTTCAATTTATTACACATAATGATTACATTACATTATATTACATATATTTATTATATTACATATAATGTCACATAATGACAAATTTAAGCAACGTAAATCATCCATGGGAAATGCATTGAGCAGATTATTCGAAAAAATGTTTTGCTGAACTTCTCTGCAACATGGGCGGATCTAGGGAATGCCCAAGGGAGGGGCGGTTCGGTATAATTTCTCTGATACCGGATAGTCATGCGGGTTGCGTTTCCGCCTTTGATAACACCTATCCCAGCTTTGATTCCCAGTGGAAGCCCATATGTGCAAAATTACATCAACTCGAAATATTTTCAAAATTCTACTACTATAATTTTCCTCGGTAGAAAAAACGTTACCTTGATAATTCTTAATCTTTTTCGAAAATATAATCGCTAAATCTATTACAGATTGGCAGAAAATTACACCAGTAGGGTTCCTATGAAGAAACAATAATTTACGTCACTTTGAAAACGACTTTTACTACTATTTTTATGATACTTTGAAAACGTAACCTTCCTGGTCAATGAAAATTATTCTGAGAATGGCACAGTAAAGCTCTACCAAACTTTATTGCCCTGGTTCAGGCAGACTACATACTTAATTATACATACTTAACTATTATAATTACATACTTAACATACATATTACTCTATGTTCAACGGGCAGGGGCGATCGTCTCCACCCCCATAATCAATGGAAGACTATAAGAAGAGGAAGCAATTTTCATACTTTTCAGCTTTAGAAATTACCATATAAAACTTTCTCAAAATCGAAAATACAAAAATTTATCAATGTTCATTTTTAAATTAAAACTGACAAAATATATCTTCCTTGAAGTTTTAAGGAATTATATTCCAAATTTATCCATTATAAATTAAAAACCATCGATAGGGTCGAAATGTTCAGAGACTTAAAAATCACGCTTTTAGGCTTTTAAAGGACCCGCTGTATACGATATAGCAGTAGATATTCATTAATAAATAGCTCCGTCTCGCTTGACGGAGAGTTTACGAGTAAAATATGAATGAGTGATGAAATATAGCTTTGATTTGAGCAAATTTTAGATCACAGCAAAGATTCCCCAGCGTCTTTGCCGTTTTTTCATGCAAATCTCTAAACTGTTATTAGGAAAATGAAGCCTTATTTCTTGGACCATTACATAAGAACCCCTCAATGCGTGAATGGTGATAGAGAGCGTAAACTTAGACCGATCTGTTTATTGCCATTCCGGATCATGTGCGGAAAGATGTAGTTTTTAAAGCGAATTCCTTCGCGTTCGTATCTGCCTCACTTTACGGACCGGCTGAAGTAAGAAAAGGGATCGAAAAGGGCTTTCGAAAAATATTTTTAGCGTCTTCCGCAAACCCAGTATGTCTGAATTTATTTAGCAATCGCAACCTTGTTTCTAATCTCTTTTCTGAGAAAGATCCACAACCTGATTAGGAGAGAATTTAAAGGACGCTCGTGGTTTCGTATTATAACAGTTTTCAATATAATTAATTGATTATCGTAGCACCATCTCGGATGCAGTATTTATCTCATGTACAACAAACTCATCTCAGATATTACATACCTATCCCATATGCTACATGCTTAACCATATTATATACACAATACTTTCCGCGTATCCACTTTGTTCTGGAATGCACTCCGGAAGATCTTCCAGCTGCGAATTTTAAGTTCCGCAATTCAGGATCTCATCAAATATTTCAAAGAAGAAGTCGTTTCCATAGTAATCGTTAGGTCAAATCCGTTTCTAAAGCAGATGCACCAAAGGCTTCGATGGAAAAGTTTGGACTATCCGCTACGATTGACCGTTTCAGTAAAAATGAGAAACGTTATAAGTTCGAATGCGGAAGATAATGTGGTTGCCATTAAATGTTCCGCATTACAGTTTACAGCAAGATATCCCAACCTTTATGGCAGCGTATTCCTAATTTACTATTTTACCCAATGGCACACAAGGGATGGTGAGTTACTTTAAGGGACGCAGTATGCAAATAAATATCTTTTATGTTTATCGATAGAAGTAAAAGGAGTATTATGTAATTGGAAACAAGGATTTAATGGCAATAGTTGATAATGGAGGTTGTTTAATTTAGGATAGAGTTCACGTACAAAGTAATCAAAAGCGATATAAAACAAATGAAAAATAATATGAAATTTGTAATATTGCATATCAAAACGATATGAATTTGTAAGTATCGATATTTATGTTGTGATTTTTTTCATATTAGTGATGTAGTAAAGAATATATTGCATAAACATGCTCAGAAAAATCGCAAACACTCAAAGTTTCACATTGACACTACCATCAATTATATGCGGTACAGTTACCAACTTAAGCGGCATACCGTTTGGAATACACTGCTTTATTCCTGAGCATCATCCAGGGATATTCAACTAATCCCTCTTCTACTACGATCATTCAATTAATTTGTAGAGATAATTCCTTCCCTTCCGAGAATTTAATCACGGAAAATTCGTTTAAACTGAGCTCTAACGGCTTCGTTTTACTCCACACATATTAGTTAATGAGAAACGATGTCTTTCTCCTTTTTCCTTCTTCCCAGTTCTTTGATCAACTCACTGCTCATCGTCCAAATTAAAGCAAGCAATTAAATAAGAGCAGAGACAGACAAAAAGATACAAAAGAGACATCGGAAAGATCCACTCGCGTGGATACGGCTTTGATTATAAACAACGCTCTCTGTGATTCTGTACATAAGTACGACTCAGAACAAAAAAAAAATTAAATGGATCGTTCGACCCCCAAAATAAATCTATTCAAATTAATACATCTGATCGTTATAAATAATACCCAATAGACTTGAAAAACCAGTTGCTACCGACTAATCTTAAATCAACGTGCTTAAATAATTTAAAAAATTAAGTGATGAACAAGCTAGTTACTTTTTTTTATCATTTTCTAAAGAAGTTTGAGCTAAAGAAACAGTGAATACCATATGTAACAGACAGCATATAGATACTCTTGTTAGACATGCTACCTTGCGGAGCTTCTTCGTGTACAGAGAAACAAAATTTCTTTCACGACTGACATACCAACTAAAGACAAACCCGAACCGGAAGTGAACAGAGAACCGAAACAAATAAAAACGTCGGAATGTTTTTGCCGGAATGAAAACAGAAGCCGAACCGAAAACTGTGATTTATTCATTACCGAATTTCTATTCCAGGCCAATAACTTCATCATTTTACTTAAGAGTAATCCGATGAAGCTGTACTAAATGAGTTCATCTGAGACTTTTAGCTCGCTAAAATGCACGCTTTACTTTCAAGTATATCTGGTCTAATATTTCGATCATTATTTCTTTAATATCCCAAGTTATGTTATAAAATTTAACCAGAAGCAACCCATATTAGTATAGGAGGAATAAACCATGACTTTGCGGAAGTCCATTTTAGGGTGGATATAACAAATAAAGTAGTTAGTTCTTTTACTCCCCAAAAATTTTTATGGAATGTGACCCAAATTAAATTACTTTTCGGGTGGGCATAGTCAACAGTGGGAGCAAAATAAGAAATTGTTTAAACCATTTCGATGGAGAAGCAAAACCGGGACCCAACCGAAATACATTCATTAATCTATAAAAGGGATAAAAAGAACTAAAATAATTACGGTTCTATGTCTAGCATCAACTCGATTACAATCGACCTATCGATATTTTACATCAATATTCAGACATAGTCGTCACTTGCGAACTTACATACTGTTCATTATTGGATAAATTTTTTCGTTAATTAATGTTTCATTTGTATTCTCCATATTTTAGACAGATTCAGCTAAGTTCATAGCGTTTAAATGGGCACAGGGTTCCGATGAATATCAATCACTTCATAAGCTGAGATCTAACTTTTAAAAGATGAAATTCGATTGCAACCAAACCAATAACAAGGAAATCAATCGCAGCAACAGATGCCCACATACCTGTTTCCTCCTCACCCACCCATCCATGGTAATCCATGATTTCATTAGCAATGCCGCGATCGAACCCACCCGCGGAGCAAACCAACTTATTCCTGGACTGGCAACAGAAACAATTACGAGTAGAAAAGGGATATTTGGCGTGCATTGCGCCAAAAGGTTTTTTTTTATTCGTATGTCTGGGCCAAGGGAGCATCGACCGTAAATAACGTCGAAGGATACGGTTTTTACGGTTATACCACACCGAGCATTTGAGCGGTGGTGAGTTACCCGGAAGAGCTTAGCCTCCTTTTTACTTCTGGTTCAGTGCCATTTCCCAAATAAAAAATAGGCCAGAGGCGACACTAATCGCCCAGTGCGCTATTTCTGTTTCACTTAGGATTTCATTAAGGCTGAAATATTCCGAGAGGAAAGCCGCCTTCCCGAATGCTCCCACGCTACTTCAAATCGCTTGAATATGTCTCGCTTTACGAAATTTAACCACGGTTCCACGTTCTGGGGAACTCTTTTTCCCCGTCGTTAATCATCCTGAGGAGGAAGTGGTCAAGAAATCTGGTTCGGAAATGATAATTCCTTGTCTCGAATCCGCTTTGAGATATACACCTACGTATCGTACCAACACGGTCTCTTGCGAGTTTTGCTTCTCAATCCAATATTGATTTAGTCGTTTCATTTAAAATTCAGGGGGTCTTTAATATTTGATGCGCGCTTGCAGTAAAGCGCATCCCTGCGGTCGCTTTCCTATGAATTGGATCTCCAAGTGGAGAGTTTTTTTTTGGCTTGGTGCAGTGAATGCACCACGGACTACCGACGCCTCTAAATAATATAGTGTATACATAATCAGTTTCCTTACACATATATATACATGGGTGGTCTGAATAGTTTCCGACATTTCTCGACATGTTTTCTGAGGATTTCTGAAAAATCTGGGGTCGGAAACTTTTCAGACCACCCTAATATATACATCATATATACATAATCAGTTGCCTTATTACCAACGTTAAACTTTTCTTGGTAAACATCAGGAATGATCTAAATTATCTCGATAAAAATTATATTTAGCAAAGTGATTGATGTAAATGAGCATAAAGAGTTTACCAACCACAGTGGCGGAGTGGTTAGCGTGCTACCACGATCCAACGAGCGATCCAATACCGTGGTCCAGGGTTCGAATCAAATCATATTTTTCTGGTTAGGGAATGGTCGTATCTGTTCGCTGTTGTTATAGTTATTTAATTCATTGTAAAGGCCTTGTGATGTTTATTGATTTATGTATATAAATAAACAAAATAGCTCAGGTAACGAAGATAATTCGTTTTTAAATCACATCAAAGCCGAAATCTTCGTTAGCAGAAACGATATTTCCCAAAGGAAATAGAAAATCGTTTAATTCGTTGTGGATGCTGCCCAATATTCAAAGATAAGTATTATAAAATACTCGTAGTAAAAAAGCACGAAAGGGAAAAATCTCAATAGGCTGAAATGAACTGAATTGGATGAGGAATAGCTCAATGAAAGATGGTGTAGGTTTAGGGAAGATCATAATAATGAACAATGCATGGAACTTTTTAATTCACTTAGCATAGAGAACGGAAATTAGAATGAAAAATATCATGGACATTAAAACATTGAAAATTTTTCCGATTAACCAAGCAATCAATTCCTCTTTTCCAATCTTCATATTTATTTTTCTTTCTTTTCTTTCGTTTTTTTTCTTTCAATCGATGACGAGGAGCGAATAAAACATCGAATCCATCAAATGATTCACTCGATGAGAAGGAGCGAATGAAAAACAGAATATAATCCTCCGGTTCATCGGCACGCCACTGATAGGGAAATATCGAAACTTTTTATTCTTTTCACTCAATGGAAGCAAACAATCGAATTACTCGATTGATTTCAATCGGATGTTCCCATCTATACTCGCATCCACAAAAATAGTCGATAGCTAAATTCATATTCGTTGGCAGAATCCGTAAAAAAAAAACGAAAAAACTTCTCGTTAGCCGGGTTACATGTTGGCTGAGGTATCAATGAATGTCCTAACTCTCATCGCAAATACACAAACAAAAATATTATACGACAAAATACCTAGAGATACATATGGTAGGAATGCCTGATTTATATTTATAAGGCTACTATATTTATAGAGGATATATTACTGATTTACTCAGAAGTAATGGATCCTCGTTCTGTTACATATCTGCACTCTGAAAACTGGTCGTTGCGAAATGTTCACAATGATTCCAAGATGAAAGAAGGAATTTCCCACCACACTTCCGCCTCGTGTAGACCGTTATCTTTTAAAACGTATATCCTTAAGTCTTTCACGCATTCCCTTAATTTGACATAAATTCTGATTACTTGCCAGATGCAAGCGCAATAGAATAAGGATATTGTCTCGCGAATCAAGATCTTGGCCCCAAAATTTTGCCTCCCCAATGGATGTTAGCTTCGCTTGTATTGCCAGGCTGTCCTGGTACTAGATTGGAATAAATAAAACGAAAATATACACGAAATGTGGGACAAGTAGATGATCTTCTGAAAGGGTTGTGTATGGTTGGTTCTTTGTGAGCCCTGGGGCCGCTATGATATCCTTGAAGGCCTATCAGGAACCCTGAAGAATTTTTCATGATAAAATTTAGATCTACGACCACTGTTGCCATTTCTTTCATGATTAGTTCATACGCACATTTTATATCAAAGTAATTGCAAATTCATATGTGAATTAAAACTATTCAGCAGCGCCTGCTGCAAGTCATAGTATAATAGTAATTAGTTGTTAATTAAAAGTAATTAGTCAATGTACCTTTGTTCTGACATTCTGTATTTATACATACTTCAGGCATTTGATGAGTTGTTTTAGGTGATTGTTGAATATAGATATATGCTTTAGTGGCAGTAGTTGTAGATTAATACGTAAATTACAATTCAAATTGAAATATTGTAGTAGGGACGTATGTAACACCGCTTTGTATTTTTATGAGTAGAGCTTGATATTATTGTTTGAGGTAGTTACTGCGTAAGTTACGTCACGCAGTGGTCTGGAGAGCCCGTTTCTGCGGCCAAAAGTCGATTTTCAAAATTTTTTCGTGAGGACTCAAAAACTTACTGATGTAGAAGATAATTCCATAATATTATATATAAGATAATAAGAAGTCCATTTCGATCAAAAACGGTTATTTTTCCTCTTTTAGAAATTTTTGCCAAATATTTAGCGACGCGTCGCCACCTTATCCAGTGTCTTACAGAGTACAGTACTGTGTAATAAATAAATAAATACAATATCATCGAAAAAAGTGAAAAAGAGTGGAGATTCTCATCTCCTTCATGATCTCCCACGAAGTCACGCCTCATCATACAGTCTTAATGAGTAAATAGATGATGATCATGAGATTTTTTTAATAACAAAAATGCGATCTTGAGGAAAAAGAATGCTTGGATAACGAGTGTGGCGTAGGGAGAAAAAGAAGAGAGAGATGACTCACGAACCCTTTTATCAGAATGTTATCAGTTGGAAGGAGAGCGGATACGAACTGAAAAAGTAAGCGGAGGCGCCTCTCGAGCAAAGTTTTCCATCCATTTCCACTTTATCTGCCGTCGCGTGATTACACACACGCCTTCCTAACTCAACTGCATCGAATTCCAAGATTTGTTATGTAACCTCCGAGATCGATGAATGGGTCTTCAGTGGTCTTTCTTCGGCCGGGATTGAGACTAATAAAAATCTATTCTTTCATCTAACCAGCCGTCCGAGATATTGATTAAAACATAGATGATACGTATGTGTAAATCAAAATGGAGTATAAAACTTAAGGAGTTATGGATGTAACATATTCCCTAAATTAATATCTTAATCTAGCAATCTAATTATAAGTAATAACTCAATATTATTATTAAAAAAATATACACAATTTCCACTGCAAAAAAACACCCACAACGAAAAAGGCGTAAGAAACATGTTTAAAAAATGTGCAAATCTACAAAAAGTGAGGAAAAAAGGAGAGAGAAAATAAAGAAGCAGGGAGAAACGCATTCTTTGGGCGAAAAGCAGACCATACCTGCAAAATATCCCGAGAAGGTATACAGTATTACACAACAGTAGTTTGCGGACTCTATCTGTGTATCTGTTTTGATATCTACAGTCGTGACGGGTAAAGCAAACTAAAGAAGATTCCTTTTCGATATCAAGGTGAAAGCATTCATTTAAAAATTAAAGTGCCTAAAAACCCTTCTCTTTGGTCCTTCGAGGAAGTCATCATAACCTGGTTTAGAACTCTATCCCGCTTAAAACGCGGTTTATACTTACAATTAGTAGTCTTCGCCTTGTTATACTGTATTTGTCTCAGAGCCATTAGCATGAATACAATCAAACTTATCACAGAACTAATTTTTTGATCCACTTATTTATGTTACGGTTCCTTTTGATAACTCCGCTTAAATAACGAAAATTGAATTCACATTTTTAAAAACGATGGAAATAGAATTTAAACTTTGCACATTAAGTTTTGCGACTAACCCTAGGTTATACAAGAAGTGAGAAATTGTGACTTGGCAGGGACTCGAACCCAGGTCTCTCACTTTCCGGGAAAGTATTCTATCCATTGAACTACCGAGCCACTCAATCTCACTTCTGTAATCGATAGAATACCTGCCCGGAAAGTGGGAGACCTGGGTTCGAGTCCCAGCCAAGTCACAATTTTTCACTTCTTGTATAACCTTATATTTCTAGTTTGAACAAGTAGCTCTGATGATTTCACAAGGCTAAATTGATAGAGAGAACTAAAAAGAAAGCTCTTTGATTCATTAATGTACTTAACCGAGTTTCTCCCAAAAAAAGAACATTCTGAGAATCAAAAATACGAAACTGATCTCTCTCTCTGATCAAGCGCAAATTTCTTCCAAAACATTCGGAACGGTCAACACACTGATAATTAAGAAAAAGACAATCTTAAAATATGAGTATCTACAGTCGAGACTTATATATAGCCTAGACTTAGATCGTCATAATGGATTTTTGATGATAATATTTTCACAGCATCTTTCTCATCGAATACACTAATATGATTCCATCCTACCGTTAAACTGCATTGAGATACATTCTACATGTTCTCCATACTATATTCTGCATAGAGATACATACTACATACTCTCCTACATACATTGAGATACATTTTAACGTTCTGAGCAAACTTTTGCGGGTCGATACGAGGAATGAACTTTGTGTTTCGCTATAAGAAAATACGCAAAGTTTCCCAAATCTCACGGCGAAATATCATCATACACCTCGACGAGATAACAATGATGATTCACAGTAATAAAAAGTGAGTCTGCGGTTAAGCACAATGCGGTTACATGAGTTTCTCCTTAACCCAATGATGTAAAAAACGAAGTTCGTGACGGAGAAATTTGCAGTTACCGAGAGCCCACTTAATAACGATCGATTCCATTGATTTTAACTGGAATAATCCAGTCAGCAGCCAAAAGAGAGCATGTTATGTTTACTAACAGATAGAGAAAAAAATGACTTACGAAAGAATTGCATTCGGAATGACAGCATTTAAAGATGCGTGACACTTGTTCAGCCAATGGAAATCTGTACTCACCTGAAAAGAAAAAAAGAGCGTTTAAAAGAATAGAAATAACATTTCACCCTCAATTTCCCGCCTAATATCATTAAAATTTTCTAAAGTACTACACTTTAGTATTAAAGTATTAAAAATTTAGCGTCGGCAAGGAAAATACCCCCATCTTTTTGGTTTTCATGAAAATCGGGGATTCGATTCATAAATATATTTATCAACCAAATAATAAAACTACAATGAATAACGATGGATCAAAATACAGCTGTGTTAGTATAGTAGTTGAGTATATATGTTGTATATCTTTTAAGTAAGTATATATGTTGAGTATCTTTTTAAGCGTCTCAGTGAGGGAAAGAATAGGCATTTTGGGTCAGGATAGTTCTTGGATGGTTTTGAATACTGTTCTAGGTCCTCTCGAGACCGGCTGCCAATTTCCTCGGTGTTCCATTTACTAGGCCCCATAGTTAGGGCTCCTATGATTCAGAATGGCTTCAACAGTAGGGTAAGTCTCTTTCTAACGTCTTACTATGAAGCATCAAAATAGATTTTTGCAAGTCAATTTGCCGCAACAATGACTGGAGAATAGCGAACATATGTCATTCATAAGCTTACAGTATGCAAGCAACTTTTACTCGTGTTTCCGGGTATATACACACACTAGCAGAAGTGCCCGTTTGTTCTCAACGGGGAAAACAAGTAAAATTAAAATATAGTGGTCCTTATCTTTCATATTAAATAAGTTTGATGAGACTTTCTATTGAAAATAATTTTTGAAACCGATGGATCTCGGGTTTTTAGCGAACGTGAAACTTAAATACGCACAAATTCTAAATGTGCATAAATACAAATAAATTCGTACATAAATTTAATACACATCAGCAGCCGGTATTTATCAAAGGTGAGGATTCAGAGCCATGGACTAAACGCAAAATTGCATAAAATCCAGGGGCCAAACTTTTGCCCAAAATATAAAAAAATGGAAATTGAATATATATTTATAATAAATGCAAGAATGCGACCTGCAAGCCGAAACCTTAAATACCTGCATTTTCGTTTACTTTTTTCTATACTTCGATGAACGAGCATCTAGTTTGACGCTGCAGTTATTCTTTGTCCATTGTGTTTTAATCAACCATTAATCATGATCTAAGTGGAAGCGTAAGGGCCTTACGGACCCCCTAGCTATATATATACTAGATCATAATACATTTTACGCTCATTTTCTGATCAAAATTCCTTAATAGCCTCATGTGCAGTACGGCTGAATACGATTCAGAAGGGATGCTTACAGGATCAGGAATAATGTCACTTCTAATGAAATTACCGAGTTTATTCCCCACATTACTTGAATCATTACATCTTAATCTCACACGATAATTTATAATATTATATTTCATCGGGACAACTGTTGTCACCTTGTTTTGGATCCTAACAGATCAGGCTGCATTCTTATAAGTATAGCATAAATTTAAAGTTAAACATATTTTAATAAAAATTTTTAATTAAAAAAATGTTACTGCATATATGTATTTGTAAATGCATTTGTATGTGCATTCTTAATAACATATCATAAAGCATGAAATTTAAAGAAAACAAAATGAAACATCGGGAGTTTCTGAAAACAGTTAGCCGCACTTGGCATTAATCCTTTCTGAGGAATTTCTTCCCGAAGGACACCGACGGCGATATTTTCTTCTTTCTTGAATCTCTTATGAATATTAAAGTTGAATTTTTACTTGAATGAAATAAAGAATAACTTGGTAATTTCCACAGGATATATTTCAGGACAATATATAACATGTCCTGAAATTTATTCTGTGGAAATTACCAAGTTATTCTTTATTTCATTCAATGAAATGGCTTTCCACGAAGTACGGCCAAAAACGATCGATTACGTTGAATTTTTACATTTTATTTAAAAATTTCAAACAAAGGAATACGTGACTGTATAATTGTATACTGCACATTTATATAAATCTCCATTCAACTATCCCCATATTTTTTTATTAATAAACGTCTAGCTCCTATTAGGGCCACCTCAAACATTTCCTCTGACATTTCGACTTGATTAAGATATCTCAGTTTCCGAATGGAACCGATCGCCCCCTAGTAGTTAAGCTGCGACGGGTTGATGCGTCGGTGCATATGAATCCGTTCCAGAGAATCCTAGTCACGTCTCTTAAAATAGAAGAGCGCTTAAAAAAAGGCACGAGGAAATTCCGTCTGACGACGGCACGTGCGCGTAATGAGCACGTCGAGGCCACTCTATTCTGTTGCGTGAGAATGCAATCGCGGGTAATTAATTCATTGGCGCCGGGATCGCTCTCTCCTGAACCAAACGATTGCGTAATCAAAGTGCATGCGAGGAAAATATATAAGGGGAATTTAAATGGATGGTTAGCGTAGAGAAATGGTAATATTTGCGAATGAATTGATAAATATACAAAAACGAGGACAGAAGAGCATATCCGTGGACGAACTGAATTTTAAATGGAGAATTACGCGAAAAAATGATAGGGATATAAAAATACGTCACAGAGGCAACGTAAGAAATGACCATTGTCAGCGATGGAACTCGAGTAAACAAACATTCTTGGAAAGTAGAGTAATAAAGAGCGAAGTGAGGCATGCAGAGAAGAGATTGTATACCTGGAGCAAGGACGACCTTCAATTAAACGCAACAGATATAAAAATTAATAATACGTAATAAAAAATGATAATAATTATACGTCTTAAGTCTGGCAAGACTGAGACTAAATAAATAGCCTCTGCTAACAGAACGTCATACAAAATTTGAGATGAACCAAATCAGGAAAATACCCGGAAGAAGGTGGTGTTGCGAAAAACAATTTACATAGCTAATAGAAAAAGAAATACGTTTAAAAAAATAAAGAGATAATGAACATTATTAACTACAAAAAGATTAGACTACATGATTGATAAATCAAAATGATGAATCGCTATAAAAGAAATTTTAAATACAAAAAGAATTCTAAAAATTCTCCTCTAATGACCAACTTTACCCCTGATCATTGATAAATAATCAATAGCTAAACATCGAAAATGTAGCGAAATTCATTGACAGCTTCACGCGAAGTATGACTGAATTCGAATCAGAAGCGGGCCTAATACAATCAGTACGAACATATACTGACGAAAACATTTATCGTGCCTGTCAATGAAAATATGTTTATTTGGACTGTAATGAAAAAATGTAATAAAAATTGCAATAAATTTCTTTTTAATGATCTGATGATGATGATGAAAATTTAATCAATTTTTTGTCTTGTAGTATATTTTTGGGATTGCTGAATAATGAATAATTGTAATGAAATGTAAATGTAGTAATTGTAATTAATGGTGTAAGATGTAATGCATTTGTAATAACTAGTACTAGTAACCTCGCTAAATAAAGGGTCAAATAATAATTATAATAGTAATAGGCTTATGAGTTAATTAATCATTAATGACAATGAATTGTCCTTCAGATGCTTCTGAGGGTGTGTTCGATTAAATTTATTGCGCGTAAAAGTCGTCGGTTGATGGTAAATCAAACGAGTACAGTATTTGCACATTGTTTTTTACCTTAGAAAGACTGAGGCAATAGGCTACGAAAAGTATTTCAATAACAATAAAACGACTTTAAAATGGTGAGATTGAGACTAATAAGTCTCTTCCTACATCTAACCCTGTTGGCTAAATGACTCCACTTGAGAAAATGAGTAATGACGCAGTAATGATGTGCACACCCTGCACTGTCGTTAATTATGACGGTATCCTCTCCACCCTTCATTAATGATGCCTCGAAATCAGAGAATCCGGATTTACATCATTAACATGCGTCATTGCCTTTTTGGATGCCTCACACAACCATTAGTAATATCATACTGATAAGGTAATGACGTTATATCTGAACGTGTAATGCCGTACAGAGACATCGACTCTTATGGTTATCAACTTCAGTTATACACGGAAACTATCGAAAGTAGGATAAAAACAGTGTAGTCTAGTAACGAAACTGTTAGTAAAAACAGCCAAGAAAACAGCACATCTGTAAACTGTAGAAAATTGGAAAGGCAGAAAAAAAGTCAAGTCATCCCAATGTGGTATATAATCAAGCCAGGTGGCATTGAAAATGGGGAGTCAGCGCATCTACCCTCAATGCCGCTATTTTTTTTAGACCGCTACCTAGTTTGTAGAAAGTTTGATAATCTTTCCACAGTTCTGGATAAACAGCACTACCACTGAGAATCGAACTTGAGACAGATTTGGCCAAAGTTCGCATGCCTATAAAGTTGTTGCGAAAGGAAAAGTGAAATTCAGACCTACAAATTTAAAATAAGGAATCAAATAAGGAAGATTTGAATGTGTACCTAATCTTGCAATGTGCGTACTTGTAGAGAATTCTTTACACTTGATGGTGTAAAATTTCAATAAAGAAAATGCTAAATATTATAATGGTGATCAGACTTTTCCACAATTATATGTTTTCTTCCAAAATGAATCCTAACTCACCAACAAGATTTATCTCGTGCTGATCTCTCAAGTTATGCAAAGTGGAACACATGGCACACCGGATTCAACTGCACTTCCTCACGTTTAAATATTTATGAAATCGCAGGAAAAAACTTGAATCTGATGCAGAGGCACATTTGCGGTAATGTAGCTTCCTACTAAACAAAGGGTCCCAGTTTTCCATGGATAGAATGCGGAAACGTCCTCTAGACGTCATTGGGTTAAGTCCAGGAGAGATCTCTGGCAATTAATCCTCATAGTTTGAGCAGTATTTATTATAATATTATTAAACCAGAAGAAATGGATTTCGGATAATAACACGAAATAAGAATTTCATTTACGAGAAAGATTTTTCAAAAACAGTCGGCCACTCCTTTTACTCCACAAGATATTCCTCAAGGCAATTCCCTACCTTAAAAATCGAACTAGTTAAAAGAAGCAAGAAGTCCTTAAATACGTAAAAATTAGATTTAAACCAGAATATCAATAATGTATTCACTGGAACTGAACTGTCAAGATATTTTCTAAGATTCTCCATTACATCATAGGATAAAAAAACCACGCTTAATTTTAATTAAAAAACAATTCACAAGATATTTATTTGATAGATTCACTTGCAATTCCACCACTTTAATTCCACAGTGAATTCCCAAAAATAAGATAAAAATATGTAAACAATTGATATTCTATACAATACATATTGAGCAAGTCAACAAGAGCTAACTAAAGGAAATATTCACAAAATCTTATTTGAGTACAAGATTATTTAGATGAATATTGACTCAGACCTATATAAAACGAGTTCATGGAGAAATGTTTATAAGATTAGAAAGGCTGTCATAGAAGGGAACGCAAGATATAATCTTAACGTAGGAACATGGAAAAGAGGAGTAAGCCTAGTTGCCCTGGAGGGAACATCATGATATTTAAACAGCGAAACTAATTTGGGAGAATCAATACGGGATTTAACATGCTGTAAATGAAGGAAATATCAAATTTTAGTAAGATTTCCCCTGGGGATCTTAAGTAAAGGTGTTACAATACGTAAGAAGTGGAAGTAGTGTAGGTGAGGTAGATGAGATTTTACTATGTGGGATTTACCATGTTGTAAATTAAGGAAATATTATATTTTACTAAGATTTCTCCTGGGGATCTTAAGTTAAGGTGTTTATTTGACACTTTTGGCGAGGTTAGGCCAGTATGGTCTCTCTTCCACCCAACCTTTACTAATACTACATAAAATGTTTAAAATACTCAAGATTATTAACTATAGTTAGCTAACATCTTGTTACAAACAAAATTGCATAAAAAATAAAATGAATAATAACTAATATATAAAGATTCTGGTTGTGGGAGAAAATCTCCTCAACTCGAGAGTTACGGAGAAAAACCTAGCGTCAAAAAAAGGTGTTGCGATACGTAAGAAATGGAAGAATTCTGTAGGTGAGGTACTTTACGAGCTGCATTCTTCAACATGACTGACGTGGAAAAGGCACCTGCAACAAAATGGAGTGATTAACGCAGAAATTACGGCGACTTGGGCACCTTTCCCGGTGAGGCATCTCTCCCTGAATTGCCATACGCTAAACAGAAAGCTGTGATGTAAACAGTGATTTCAAAGAAGACGATTTCTTTCAAGAGGCAAATGACAGAGAATTAGGAGCGAAGGGGACAATCGTCCCAAAATAAGCAAGAAGAGACGAGAGGTTGACAGACGTACGATCGCAAAGGGTTCTGAACTCTTAAAGGGGTTGATGAATACGGATTTAGAACGGTCCACATGCCGAATGATCACGTCGCTTTCTAACGGAAGGGCTCCACGTAATTCAGATGGAAACAAAGGTTTCACACCGCAGATATAGTGTATCCTAAATGTTTAATCGATCAACGACGGTAAATGCCTACCAACATTGTTTCTCCGCAAGTTCCGCTGGGGATCGTCAAGTAATCTCACTTCAGTCACCAACTTTTGAGGTTGCAAATAGCGCTATCCAAAGGTAGATATCCTTCTGTCTGAAGTCTGTTACATTTTAACAGAAATATGAAGTCATAAGTCTAATATGAACTACATCAGAAGGGATCTTAATTGGAGGTGTGCGAATCTTCGAAATTTCGAATCGTATCTTTTTTTCCGAATAAAACTTCGAACCGATTCAACATCTGCTAGACTACAAAACAGATAAAACTATGAGAGGCGCAAAATTATGTTTTCGTTCCTCTTATTATGTTTCGTTTTTCAATTTTCTACATAATATTTGTTTGGAACATTTTATATGAGTACGTACGCTTCCAACCAAATCTAATTTAGCGATCAAAATTACTATAAGCAAGCAATTATTTCTAAGATCAAAAGTTCTGAATACAACTTTGTAATGTAATTTTAGAGGACGAAGACGATAAGCAGAGACGAAAAAATGCGAGCTGATGTATGGGAAATTTACGAAAAGCAAGCGGGAAAAGCCTTTTGTATCGAATAGAGTATTTAGTCAATTCGGTTCGAAGTTGAAAAGCGCTATTCGCACCTCTTTAATGTCGACTAAAGTAAATTTGTGATTAAAGACTATCTGGATGGTAAATTCTTCAATAAGAAGCATTCAGTTGAAAAGCTCTATTAGTACCTCTTTAATTTTGACTAAAGTTAATTTGTGGTTAAATATTGTTTCGATCGTGAATTTGACAATAAGAAGCATTCATTTACGCTAGTCATAACATCCTAAATCAGTAATTCTATCTATATTTACATTAGGAAAGAATACAGCGAAATAGAAAAATTCGTAAAATACGCACTTCTGAACAAACAATCGAGAAGAAAACATACAGGTACTCCGATTTGCAGCTCCATAACATATCTTAATACACCCTAATGAGGATTACAAGACGAACGCATTTTTCAACGAGAGGAGAAAAACAAGGAAGAGATGTGGGGGAAGCAGATGAGTAGGGGGTGCTATTCTAGGGTTGGATACATTGTTAGGGAGGGTTGCTACGCTCGTTAGTAAGCGTCACAAGTGAGGGCAGATGAGATGCTTTTCAATCAAAGTTTCTCCGATTCGTGTAATCGAGGAAGGTAAAGTGAAATGTCATCACCTATTGAACCAACATAAGGTACTGATCATAATATCCCCTTTCGGCTACTTTTGGGGGAAAATAACCATGTTTGAAACCTTACAGGTTTTTGAGTAGGACTGTTTTATCCGCGGAAAACTCCAAGGTTGCTAAAATAAAACTTCGACAAGAACCAATCATTTGGGGGTAACATACGTTTCTCGACCAAATTACAAGGGTAGATATCAATATTTTGTGGGAATCAGTGCTGTAGTTAGTTCAATATCTTTTCACCGTGGCAGTTAAACGTATATATGTAGTACAATTAGACTCATTTAGATATGTGAACCTCTTTCTACATATTGACGGAGAAAGAAATATGGCGGACATAGAATTACTGTCTGACAATGAGTAGGAACATCTCACTGGTATACAATATTCCAGCCGAGCACAATTTCATTCTAAGTATAGTTTAGTGTTTAGTTTCTTAAACTAGAAGATAAAATTCTGGTCAAACGTAGCCGGTTTTTGAGATCGAAAAAATTAAATTTTTTAACTATGAACAAATTAAAGGTAACGTTTCCTTCAAAATCAGACGGAAATTATTGATATCTAACCAACTGGTAACTATATCAACAATTCCAACGTGGAAAATAAATGAAAAATATTGACATGAATGCCTATTCCACATCAGTAGCCGGTTGAAGTTATGTGTCTTTTAATAGCAAAAATCCCCGAAAATAGATATTTACTATACCGTTGAGTAGTAGCTGAATCGTATAATTGTTATACTAAATTCTAAAAGCTGATATCTATACTATATTCTAGCCGATGATTTGGAAAAAGAATTGATGACAATATACTAATGTTAATTGTTCATAAATAAAAAACCGAAGCGTGTAATTTGTCCAACAGTATATGCAGTGCTGAGGTCTCAACTGCAAATCCTACTATCTTTTGTTCAGTTTACCTTAGTAAAGCCATTGCTTTCGATTTCCGAGAGAATATTTTTATTACGATGCACTAAAACAACATACAAGCAAACTAAATCCCAACAACAATCACGATTCCAGAGTTGAGTCTTAATTCGAAACGTCATATACTGAGGTACAATACGATACGATGTACGATAGATAGATGATCAAAATCTCTATTTTTCTCGTCGATCAATTCGTATTCTCCTCTCCTTTGTCTACGTTAGGTGTTTTTGAGCAAAATATACTTATACTTTTGAACATTTTCCTGCGGATGCATACTTCATCAGATCCCTCCGCTGAGATCTCTTTTCCAGAAAATATTTTACCCATACGAAAACTTAATCCATTTCTCACTTTCAGAATATTACATATTCGAATTCTTACGTAACTTTAATGAATGGATTTTGAGGATGCTTTCAATTTACCTTTTTCCAAAAAATCCGACTAATGTAAAGCCTGGAATACCATTATAGCCGTGCAATCCCCTTATGTTATCGAAGTCGATCATCTGGACTCTATGAGTTGATGCAAATCCCTTCAAACTCTATCATAAATCTCTGTGTTTATTTTTCTAAGGTATCAGTTGTAAACGGTGCGGTAAATCGATCTCTTTCTTCGTCTAAAGCAGTGGTTTCCAAAGTGGGCGGTATCGCCTCCAGTGGGGCAAGAGTTAATCTAGGGGGGCGAAAAGATAGAAGATGGCAGCAGGAGGCCAGCCATGACCTAGGCAAGGGTTCAGAGAACTGACAATCTTTCCATTTCTTCCATTATAGATTGCGGTTGGGGGCGTTAGGCATAAGTTTATAGAGCAAAGAGGGCGGTAGCTCGAAAATGTTTGGAAATCGTTGGTCTCCTGGGGTTGAACGTCTCTTCAGAATAATTTGCATCGCTTTTTGTTTGTTTTTTTCTGATTTACATTTACATACGTACCATGCAAGCCGCCCCTCGGCATATGGCAGGGGGTGCAAGCACCATGACTCAAATTTCATGGTCGATTATTTTCACATATCGTTCTCGGAAAACCTGAATTCTTGAATCGACTGGTTCTAGCATCTATTTCTCTGATTTTTCTCGCGGTATGATAAAGGCCTATATAACAAGAAGGGCGCATAATATCGGCTAAGTCTTCAATGAGCGTACTGTCTGAATTTATGAATTAAGTAATCTGAGTAACGCTTACCGATTTAATTTGGTTGAATAGTTCGTGCTCCGCACTTCCATTCGCCTTAATATTACAGGAGCAATCACCTAACACACCAGTAATAACGAAAGGTGAGTCAAAACAAAAATATGACGAAGATAACCTCGATTTAAACTTTTTTGAATGAATAATGGAGAATACAGGTGCATCGGTCTGCGGCCTTACGATGTCTCAAAAAAGATTAATTGAAATAGCGTTGAATAGTACTTCGTGAAATCCTTGATCTATGTTCATTGGCCATACGGTATAAATTTCTGATTCATTATGATTGTAATTTCCCCTCAAAATTTGCATAGTACGTAAATAAATTACAAAATTGTGGAGGTTGATTAAGTTTTGATTTCTCGTTAATTTTTTCGTCCGAAGTTTTAGTATAGCTCTATCAATTCCTAGTCATATCATCATATTTCATAACTACAACTCAAAAGTTAAGGATCACGTTAATGCGAGACTAAGCAAAAAGTCTTCATAAAAACTAAAAAGATACGTAAATACTTAAGTCCAGTCCGGAGAATAGAAACAAACACTCTTCATCTCCAGCGATTCTCATACGAGGACCTTTGACATTTCTCACAACTGTGAGAGACTATTTTCCTTAGCCTACCCGTAACATAACGAGCTACCTTCCTTAGTACTTTTCTACTTTAACGATGGGGATCTCACTCTTGTAGCTCATTCACACACAAGGTTGGCCTAATCTAGTACTTAGACTCCCATGACGTGGGATATCCAATATATAGATTTCAATTTAGCTATTTCGTCACTAGATCTTGCGAATTTTTCCTTTTAGTGAACATTTTTTCTATTTCATTGTTGTTGTTTTACTTATACATAATTCAAGTTGCATTATGTTTACTTGATAAAATTCTTTAAGTTAATTTTCACATTTTTTCTCTAATTAATTTGTTATCTGAATTGATATAATATTCATAAAGCATATTTAAGCCATAATTGATTTTGCACTATTTTAGTGACATTTTTATGACTTTAGCGATTTTTAAAAACTTTTTAGGGTGCATCTAGCGACATAATCAAAAATGAATTAATATCTCTGGTCTTATACGCCTTCGCTGCCATGTGATATATGATTTTTCCCCAATTCAAGTTTCTGTTTAATATTTACAGCAATTGGACGCCGGCATGATTTCTCCACTGAGGTGATATCCACGGTTGAGTGGGAAAACAAACAGTCTAGGTTGTGTTTACCAGATAACAGCGGGAAGTAAGGGTTGGGAAGGTTTTAAAGATTAAATCGTAACACCAAATTTTGTTGGAATTAGTCATAACCGCAAAATAGCGCATTGGCCGCGAAGAACTAATATCGCCAAATACTCTATTCTGAGTAGGCACAATTGAGTGAACTAAGTTCCCTATTTCGCTCTTTCCTATTCTAGAACTAAAAAGGCACTCAACTAAACATCAGGGAGCCTTTGAAAGCATAAGCTTGTAGTAAGTAAGTCTTTCTGAATATGAACGTGGCATGGAATAGATATATTTTGGATTGAAAGAGTAAGAAATGAGGAGGTAAGGCGTGGGAAAAACAGAATATTAATGGAAATGATTAAAATCGGAAGATTAATTGGATTGGACACTTTTTGGACACCTTTTGGACGTATATTGAAGATAGCAGTAGAGAGAAAAATAAAGAGAGGAAGAAGGAGAACGAAGCTTTTGGATGAGGTAAAAGGAAGAGAGGGATATGCCGAATTAAAATCTAAAGCATTGGGAAGAGAAATGCTTTAAACAAATTAAAGCCAAAGACTACCACTGAGCAGAAAACCCCATGATGATGATAGTAAGAATTCATACTTTGTTAAAATAGTCGTGCCCGATTTCAAAGACGAACTTCTTTCCTGGGAATCGGTCGAGGAAGAATTCAAGAAGTGAAAACGAAATGAAATTATCGCATTGGAAGTAGTGAGATTTCCGAAGATATTCTATTGATTTTTTGCGGTCACTAGTCAAAGCTCCGTCGCGTCAGCATTTTTAAGGCATCTTTGTTTGGATGTTGTTTTTCAGAGTTCTTTTATCACAGCTTTCGATCGATCGTTTCCTATTTCCCCGCCGCAGCTTCTTCGTCCACATTTCTTTCAGCTAAACAGATTTCTTAGCGGATTTTATATCTTTCGAGATGTGCTCTCTATAAAAACAGGCCCATAATGAGGCTCTCCAACGCTGTGAAAATGATACTTGTCACATTGGTTGTCGATACTCACCTATCTTTCATGAATTCTTTCATTAATGTGGACCTCACCTTGATTGCGTCAAGAATCATCTTTGTTAAATTTATTGGAAAAATTAGAAGGGGATATGTTCTACGTTAATGATCTAACATATGGGTCACTGGTGGATTTCGAAGAGGATGCTATGGGTATAGAATGGGCGTAAAGTAAAATTGTGTGTAAAATATGTGAGTATATTACAATACAGATTAATACTGTATGATGAGAAATATCAGTCCGTGAATTGTTCATTGCTAACTTACAATTTACGTATAATTTACTATTAATATTATTAATATAATATAAATTTAATATTTAGAATTTTAATTAACACTTGTTACATATATTGAACAGCATTATATGGTATTAAATTAAATTATTTTATATTATATTACATTAGATTGCATAATATAACACTATATCAACTCTTTATATATATTTTCCATGACTTTATAAACTATTTAACTAACAAATAAAAAGTAACCAGCACTTTTCGTGATAGGATATTATATAAGTGATCTTTCTAAATAACAGTATCGTAGAAAATGCCAACTTGCTCTTCTTGGATTAAATAGAAATATTGATAAGATACCTTTGGTTAGATCATCAGATCTAAATTTTCCCGAAAACTGCCTTTCTCCAGCACTTATAGCAGTGCATCTATATTTAATTAGAGCTGCGATGAATTCGGGATATAAAGAAAAGAAGCGATGGCATTCTCATATCACCACAGAGGATCAGAGGAGCCAAACACCTTCCTCAAACACCTGAAGGAGCAGCTGACCATATAGGTTTTAAGCGATAACTTATCGGCAGGAAACTTAGATTTCTTAGGAAAGACGACCGAGAAAAGAAACGAAATAAGCCATTTCCACTCGATTCCCACGGACAATCGGCCGAGATAACTCACAGAAATGCTGCTCCAGAAGAAGAGCGACTTCTGGTCGAAGGAATAAATGGCGAGAAAAAATCGCAGTGTGTTAAAGGGCGGAAGTCGGCGGAAGAACTTTTTTGCCAGACACCAACGGTTGGAGGGTAAAAAAGTACGCAGGAAAAGAACTTTTTTCTTTCCCATTCAAATGGAGACATATGCAAGAAAAAGGCTATTAAATGCTGGAGGATTTTCGAGACGATGAACTGGAAAATGAGGAAATGAAGAGAAGAAACAAAGACGCCGAGTAAGAAATAAAGGAGAGAAGGAAGTTGAAAGAAAAACGCCGATGGCCAAGAGGACACGAGTTCGATAAGAATGCAAGGAATGAACGGAGGAAATAACGGATGAATAAAAAAGGTTAGTGAATAAGTAAGGAGGAAATCTGAGAATTAAGAAAACATGAACCGTTGGACAGAAATATTTTCAATGCAGCGCAAGAGATGGCTTATCTGTAATGATGACGGTTGTCTATTTAGATCTCTGTCTCGTTCACCACAATAAATTAAACTGATATCGCAACAACTTTCGTCAAGTTCGAAAAGATGAAATTACTAGATTTAACTATTGTCTACTCTCGAAGAGACAATAGATATTCATAATCGCAACTGTATGCCTCCTCTAATTTAGTTTCAGAATATCTATGGCTAACAATTCAGAATTAAACTATATTACTTTCCGTTCCGAGGCAAAATATAACAAAACGAGGGTTGTATCTTTTGGGAATATATCAAAAAGTTCTACTACGGTTGAAAAATGACGAAATGGCAATGACCAATGCGGGAATATTACTTCAAGTGAGATTCAATGATTAGCGTTCATCACTCTAACACAGAAGTAGGGAACATGCAGCCTCAAGACCATAAGCTTTCTTGGTCTTGCAGTCACTTCCTGGAACAAATAAGCCTCCTCAAATAATTTCTTTTTCAAATCTTGCTAATGACGCTAAGTGAAAATCAAGCGGAAAATGTTCTCATTCGGTTTAATTAGTGAATACATTCCCTTTCTCATATGTATAATATATATGTTTCATACGAGAATTCATTTATGAATGAATTCCCTTTCTCGTGTAAAATATCGATGTTTAACTATTTGAATGTAGGCAACTCGCAACACGACAGTGGTCAGATGGTTCCACACGCGGCTTTTCTTAGGATAAGCGAATGCTAAATGTGGCATTCCAACGGAATAAGGTTCCCCGCCCTTGCTCTAAACCGTTGAGAAAGAGAGGGGAAAAAATTTAAAATCTTAGATGAATCTTGCTCCAATGATAGAAAAAGGGAAGATTTTGGGATGAAAAATCGGTTCAATATTTCTGGATTTGTTCAAAATTTCTGGATCGCTTAAGAAAACTCTGATAGAGAAACGTTTACTCAACCGTCAAATACCAAATTTCTTATTTAACGAACATTTCCTCCATTTAACAACAGAACAGTTCACTCTTTATATTAAAATATACCAGTCTAGATGCCGATTCGCAGTCATGGAATATAATTAATAAATAAAAATATAAGGCAATTATGTTCAAACTGAAAAATATCAATGTTCAAAGTAAATTTAGATATAAAATTTCATAAAAATTCATCATTGATTGGAATAAATAGGATTGAATGATACTGATGAGTGAGCAATTAAGTTACGGTAATGAGGAAATGGAACCAGTTTTCTTATAATTACTAGAACTAACATTAAGAGCATCACATACGCGCAGGCGTACATTCTTCGAACGAGAAAACTTGGTTCTCGAGAACATATTAATCACTGTAATATACTATCCATCATGGGGCAGAACAACAGCTGTAATTCAGCAGAATCTATAAATTCGGCCCTGACATTGTGGTACTTCTCCGTCATCTTCCACGAACATCACAGTCACAGAAGTGTGATCTTTCTAAGAAATACTCCAACACAGACTTCGTTGTAACTTCAAAGAGGGACAGCAAAAGCTGCGCGGGAAACAAGACGTTCGCTATTCTGTTGAGCAATTTTACAAAGTCACCTTCAAACAAGGAAATTTCTTAAGTGCTAATATATTATCCTATTATGCGTCAATTTTCACCGATGATTCCACGTATCTCACACAACGCATCTATCTATGCATCTCTCCAAAACAAAAGGAGAACACTGCATTCGATCAATTTCCACTTTCTCATTGTTATTTACTCATAACAAACGAAACAAAACTATGCGTACCTTTCCTCATCCTTTGCAAGTCAGTATAAATGGTTAAAGAATTGTAATATTTTTAGTTGAAACAAGAAAACCCCAATTACATCCCTTTCAAAAATAGTTTTCAGCGAAATACATAACCATTCCCTGACCCATACTAGCAATAAATTTCCGATTCGCCAAGACTCGAACCCGGCACACACCCTGAGTTTGTAAAATTTAGCCAAGGATAATGTAATAGCCAATAAAATAATATGTATTACATAAACATACATTAAAAATAGTCTTGCATGAATCAAAGTCTTGCGGAATTGTCAAACGAAGAAAACATGGAGACATAGGTGGACCCAAAGGGGGTGAAGATACAATCCCCCTTAAGAGCTTCGTAGTGCTAGTAATTTGCCTATGATGTGAGGTGGAGCATGACTTACAATCTGATCATGAAGTGTTTTTACGATCAGAATGCATTTACAACGACAAAATGGCATTTTTGAAATTTCATTGGGGAAATATTAATACAGAAACTAACCCATTAAACCCCTTGGCAAGTTTCTAAAATTACCCTACAACGGAAAACATTGAAGCTACTGACTGATTTTTATGTTTCCACAAGTTTTTCGAAAATTGAATATCACGAAAATCGGATCGTTATAGTACTCGTACTGTTTTAAAATAAATGTCCCGCCTTTTTGAATTAATTCCTCCTCCATCCTTGAATGATGTAAACCAAGATGCTATTTCCTCGCTACAATTTGTGTTTGAGTTGCGTTTATTATAGTTATATGTACGTCTGGAGATACATTTACTTCTGAAGATGCTTCCAATTCACCCTTAATTTTACTTAATGAGGAGTAAATGGAAAAAGAGAACCAAAGATGCATACGATTTATATTTTATAACGAGTTCTTCAGGCAGTAATTCCATTCTTTTATACCTCTCTCGTACTAATAAATAAAGCTTTCGCTAAATCGGATTTCTGCCCGCATTCTTAAATTTTTAATCGGTGACCGCCGCATCTGATATAGCTGGGTGTACGAGAGCTTGCAAAAAGTTCATCTAAGATTTCATTAGAATTACCGCATTAAATAAACTGAATGGAAAAATATAAGGAATTAGTTCCCCTTGAATGTCATGCTATGCACCAACACATAATAAATTACAGAATTAAGATGCATATCTTCTTTAGGAACAATCTTCTTTTTAAAAGTGTCCCTGTTCTATTGCGGAACTCTTTAATTATAACTTAAAAGTGTATTCGAGTAAATAAATCCAATTTCTCCTGCTCGTAATTTCACCGAAACGAGACAACTACACACCTACAGTTCATACGTTTCGGCTTCAATCACTACTCACACACTCAGAACGCGTGCCAAGTAAACCAATCCGCAGAACGCGCTACTCATCGTTACTCAAGTCGTATTTCCATGTTGAGTACTTCGGCAGATTCTTAGGCGCACCTAAGAGGAGAATGCTGTCACTTTCCTGGTTCTCGACGAATCCCGCGCATTTGCATACGAAGTTCCGCGAAAACGGCGCTAACGATCCGCGGAAGGAGAGGCGGCAAATTTAAAAATCGGGAAATCTTAGAATCGTTAAATTGCGTCAAGGGCGATCGATGCATCGATAAATCTCGACTCTCAATTCCTTCCAGTCGGATAAACAAGCGATTGCGAAAATGAATTCAGCGTACCTGTACAGCGCCCCTTTCGCAGTTCCAGGAAACTATGAGCTTACGCAAGCCAGTTGACACTAAGTGGGGAATGAAGAACGACCTTGCGTAACCATTACGAGATCAAAAATAATACTTAATCGGGAAGGAAAGTCACACCGAAAGGGTGTATAGCCGCACCATTGCAGAGAATGGACTATTATTTCAGGACCTTTTTACGTGAAAAATGTTCCAAATCAGGGCTGGACCGAAGAATCATGGGAAAGTTTATTCCGGGAGTTTTCATACCCAAGAGTGGTAAATTCCGGTGAATTCTGGGAGACTATATAAAGCATGGCCTCAGCTACCGTAGAATGTGTTTTTATTCGTTAATGAATGGCATAAATTGCGCAGGTATTTCACGGAATATCAGCTATCATAGTTAGAAACCTTACTACTTTCCTTTTTGTATTTTAGCTTCTGAAACTGTATTTATACGTTCGATTGTAATTACATGACCAAACTATCCATTTCTAGTGAATTATTTCTTTTGTTTAGCTACTGATTTTATTTTCCGTAATTTTTCTATAGTAATGCTGTTTTATTTTCCATGTTATACACAATTTTCCATTACATCTTTTAGTTTGTACTACCAGTATATTTACACAGGTTTTTCACACGACCTTCTTTGTAGGTGGACTACTGCTGTGGACCTTTTTTCATAATATGATACCTAGGACTTTTTCCCCCCACAATTTCCTCTTAAGTTTCCTTCTCTATTTCTATTTACCTATGCATTACTCACGTCTTTATAAATATCAATGACGATATTATGTGAAGGAAGAGTTTTCAATCTCAATCTGGCCTTAATAAAGACTTTTAAGACCTTTTTGATCAATATATTTATTGCGGTTTGATCCCAATTCTACTATTTCTAACAAGAGATGCAATTCTGCATGAGTCAGCGCGATTTCAGCTATAGAATCACAGAAATCAGCAGAATGTTATTATTCCAAGAAAAGCCAAAATATTATAGAATATCACGAGATGAAGATGGAACATATTTTAGATTACGCACTAGGACTACTTACAAAATTACAAAGGAAAATAAATCACGAAAAATTACTAAAATCTGTAAATTGGTGTATAAAAATGTTACAGAACGATGAATGTAGTTGGGTTGAAGCGGAAGAAATACACCTCAATCTGAGCGGAGAGATATTTTAAAAATTACTTTCCAATTCCGGGAGTCTCCCGTCGATTCCAGGAGAGTTGGCTATCCTAGCTATGCGTCATGCTGGCGCCCCGTATTCCGTACGGATACTTATACAATTTCCTTATTCAACGCCTAACTTATTGCTGGAGAGAAATTTTACTTCACCAGAATCAAACTACAAATGTTTATTGAGGTCTTTGTAAAAATTATCAATCGATTTTTATTACTTTAAAATTAAGCTTGGGAAGACGTCTTAACTTTGGGCGAAATTGAGACTTTAACGTCTTCTGTTTTATTTAATCCACCGACAATAAAAAGGCTTTAGTTGGTGAATAATAATGAAAAAATTCAATGTAAGAGAAAATAGAAAAAAATATTAGTGGATTTTTAAAACCTAAGCGAAGGTTAGAAAAGAGTAGTAAGAGGAAAGGATTTATGCAAAATTAGAGAATGAAAAGCTGTACAAATCTGCCGATATTAGTAACTAAATTATATTAAAATAGTTATTTAAAGGTGTAATAGAATTTACCTGTTATTTTGCCGAAAATAAACCCCCTAATTCCGAAATAATCACTTTCAAAAATCAAAATCAGTATTAGTTATATTCTGACTGAAATTATAACAATATAAATTCACCTCTGATGAAAAATCTGCCTTTTATCCATCCCATAATACATCGTACATTCAACGGCCTTGATAAATTATCATCTGCCTGCAGGCGCGAACTCTGGATTTTCGCCTGGGGAACTTGGAGGGAATGTTACTATTTCAGCTGACAGACGAACTTAAGAATTCTCACATTAAAAAATGAAGAAAAGCTATAATTGTACTACAACCTACTTATTGTACGCATAAAAAGTCTTACCGTAAGCTCGAAAGAAATCCAAATACATTGTGTACTTGCAGAATCTTGAAGGGACTAAAGCACGTCAGCCCTATCTGCATGCATGTAAAACTTTCTCACTATTAAAATAGTTTAAATAATCCTTTTTGAAAAGTACTTTGGATTCCTTTCATGGAAATCTACACCTTTCAAAACTTCTTCAGATTCGTTTCTTTAAGTAATCAAGTTTAAATGTTTTAGCCTGAGACTATTTTCATTTCTTTTAAAGATAAAACCCACGGCTTTGTTTTTTAAATTTTCCTCCCTTGTATTGTTATTCTAAATGTTTAGATTTCTTTGTTTTAACATATATGATATCCATTTTTATCGCATCCTATGTAAGTTGCCAGTTACTGCAGTTCTCGGATCTGATAATGAAATAAACGAGATAAAATATACAGTGCGGGGATGCTGTATCGTGCATCCGTAAATATTTTCGCACACAGCGGCGGAAGGTCTTATATTCAGGCATTTCCTGTTTCACCGAATGGTAGTATTTCAGTTAACGACTTGTAACGCTGCCTCCAACTGCGTGCTGTATTCCGGCCCACGAATAAAGCGATGCGAACCAGAAAACGAAAACACCGCAAAGGCGAGGAATGTAGTGGCAAAGGAGGAAGGAAAGAAGTGTTCCGCGAACCCAGTCATCGCAGCATCTTCGGGAAGTTTGGCAAAATCAGCACATGCCGGCGATGACGTCAGCGGCATTCCAGGCGCTTCGGGGAATTGATTACGAAGAGATGCTCGCCGATGAATGAATGTACGGCAGACACACCCATTCCAATCCACAAATACGCATACACCATTCGATATTTATTCCGAAGAATCAGATATGTAACGATTTCCTTCACTGGGGGAAAGGAGAAATTTTTTACTCGATGGAGATGAGCCGATGTAACGAATTTCTCGGTAGGCCTTCACATACCGGAAGCTTAAACGTATGTTCTTCTCTTCTTGACCACTCATAGTGGAAGGACTATAGATGTCTAGTCTTTAAATTAACCTAGTCTAGTCTTTAAATTAACCAAGTCTTGCCTTTAAATCAACGTAGTCTAAATTAACCTTGTGTAAAGTAGTCTAGTCTTCTAATCTAGTCTTTCCACCATGTTAACCACCGCTACTACTAGTAGTAGTACTGTTAAATGAGCTTCTACTGCTGAGGTCTTTTCGCACGTGGGCTACAACCGGGAATCGAACCCGGGACCGCTTTTGGCAAAGTCAAATGTGCTACCCACTTGGTTATCCGGGAGTTCGATTCTTAACTACTATCCAAGGCTAGAGAATGTAATGTAACATTCATAAATTTAGCGACACAAAATATTGAAGTCGGCTTCAAGACCGAATGTCCAGCAAGTCCAGCGCAAAGAAAGTAGGTAACCTGCTTATTGGTTTTCGGAACCGACCAGTGCCAACCTACGGCGAATAAGTCTGCATCTGGACATCAAACCGGAACCGAGCCGAATACCTAAACCGATAAAGCGTTATCCTCTCCTGGTGAGAACAGAACCCGAAGCACAATATTAGATATTCTTGAACCCGAACCGATACTTACTTGAAACCGATTTTCAGTTCCAAACATATCCATTTTATTTATGTTTAAATTGAGAAAGGTTACTAAACATGGGTAACTAAGACAACTAGTACAAAGTAAAATTTTAAATTTATTCCATTATAAAGCTATGTAACTGAAAAAGTTACATATAATAAAGCAAACTTTCAGAAGGACATAATATTACATAGCGAAATCGGTCAGAACCTGTTTTACGTCGGCCCATGGAACCGACCTGGAAAAAATTTGACTTTTTCTTTGAACCGGAGCTGATACCGTAACTATCCACGGCATGCACACAAAGGAAACAAATCAGATTTGGCCAGCAACTACATTAGTCGCAGCATGTTTAATTCAAGACTCAGAGAAACAGGAAGGCGGTATATCTGGCTCAAAATGATGTCATAAGTTTATGTCATATCTTGATTATCTTAACTGGAGGAACGAACATTTAAATTCTATGGAAATATACAGGAAAATGATTTAGTTTCATTAAGCTCCATACGGTGAGATGTTTACATCGTCTAGCTCATTATTTTGTTTAAAAGATGAAAGGAATTTGAAGGATATTGTGGCAGTTTACTGATACTATGTTATCTATGATACACTACTAGTATGTTGATCCAATTAATGTCTATTTTACCTGATTATAAATGTTGACTTTTACAATTATTTGTATATTTTCTTTGTATCAACAATTATTCTACATATCCTTTGTTGTGAATTTAGCATGTATTTTTCTTTTCCCAGACATGTTACCGACAACAACTTCCTTTCTTCTTCTCATTTTCCATTTCCTCTCCTCTCTTAAATTTTAGTTGCTTCTATCAGTATGTTTCGCAGGTTTTTGACACCCCTCTTTTTGTGGGTGTATTCCTGCTAGGCCATATTTTTCTTAAGAGAAGACTTAGATTTTTTTTAGCCCACATTATATTCTTTTTTCCATTACCTCGCTTTCTTTCAATACCTCTTTCTATATCTTTGGTATTTTTTTGTTTTCTTTATATAATGACAATTATAGGTTAGATGGAAGAAGAGACAACCTTGTCTCACTCACGCCCCACCAGAAGAAATTTACTATTATTATTATTCCATTCCTTCTCAGCTCTGCTGGTTTACACAAGGGTTCGGGTATAACTACCAAGTATTCCTAGAGAACAATATCTCTGTTGAAATATTAATTATTTACAACCCAAAATTAAAAAATTTTCTTACTAATGGCATGTTGAAATTACAACAGCCTTTTGAATTTTTCTACAAATATATAATTATATTATACTAAATATATAATTATATTATAATAAATATATTATTATATTATACATGGGTGGTCTGAAAAGTTTCCGACATTTCACCATTTCTCGACGTTTTCTGAAAATTGTCTGAAGATTTCTGAAAAATCTGGGGTCGGAAACATTTCAGACAACCCTCGTATATTTATATAAATATAGAATTATATCATTATTATATAATTTTATTATTATTATCATCATCATCCCAAAATCGCCACAAAATTATGTAAGGCAGCTCATTTCAACGTCAATTGCAAGCCCCAAGAATAGGTCCAGTATTACCAGTGCGCAGATAAAGCATGTTGCTACCGATGAAAGCCTCAATCAGCTTCTCCTGTGTGAGCTTCGATTCATAACGTAGAAACACTGAAAGCGCGTATCGGCGCCGATCACTAGTAAAACGGGCAACCTGCTTTCTTTGTGTTCCTACTCTTATATGCATTCCGAGCTCATCTGCTAAGTTTACAGCGGAAATCTTCGGCATCCATAAAAGAGCTGCACGTGAGATAAAAGTGTCTGCTCTACTTTTCAAGTGAAAAAGCCAAAGATAGACGGTCTGAAAAGGTGAGCCATCACTTGAGCATTATCGTGACGCGTGTCTTCAAGATCACGTGCGCTGCACTGAGGAAAACACCGCCGCCACGAGGTAAGGAAAATCTTTTTACGTTCGCTGCGAAGGACGTTCTGCAGCTATTGTCTGTTTATCTACGAGTCAAACTTGATCGGCTCCATCCGGATGTTGTTCCGTACTCAGCTTTCATTCTCGCTGAATCGGATTTTAAGTCGTGTTCCGGTACCCTTTGAATGTAGCTCCATAAATAATCATAGCCTTTAAACGGAAATGATACATGCTTTTCCGGAGATATCTTTTCC
Organism: Pachydiplax longipennis; assembly: GCA_036926295.1. Lineage (NCBI taxonomy): Eukaryota > Metazoa > Arthropoda > Insecta > Odonata > Libellulidae > Pachydiplax > Pachydiplax longipennis. Next base: position 34,074,998 of record JAVFKF010000009.1, on the reverse strand, counting down.
AAAATTAAAAACTTTTTCAGCGATTTTAGAAAGTTTTGAGAATTAAAAGATCAAAGCAAAGATACCATAAAAATCGGAAATTTTTGCGGATCTTGTCGATCTCGGAAAATTTTGTCGATCACGAAGAAACTATAAAAGCCCCTTTTTCAATATATTTTTCAGTGATTTTGAAAAGTTTTTAAAACACCAAAAGGAAAGGTACTCTAAAAACCTGTAATTTTGGCGGATGTCCGAGCTTTAACGTCAATTTCGAAAAACGACGCAAGTGTTTTTAACCGAAATTTCATTTTAAGCTGAAGATTTACGATTTAAACGCAACTAATAATAATATTTTATTTTCCACAAACAGGTTGCAAAAGAATCCACGTAATATTTACAGGAAAAATGTAAGTATAGGAAAGAAGGTCACAGAAAAGAAATAGAAAAACACACACGGAAAAAAGATATTACTAGCAATTTTTCTACGTCTTTCTACATAAAATAATTAATTTCTATCAAAAGTTTAACTGAAAAATTTTCTTTTTTGTATCACACACATTCGACTCAGCAAGAATTATTTTAACATTCATCTAGAGCGGCAAGTATGTTTTTCGCCTACTGATAGTAACACAATAGTTTTACTTCGGAAAAAGTGGTTTGGAAATTAGCGGTGAAATATTTCGCCTTATTTTTAAATATGATTTGGTAGGAATATTTTTTAAAGTACTTCGACAGCTAAGGTGATATGGCCCATATGGTATTCCAGCTAGAATCGAACCCTAGACCGTTTTCACCAAAGGAGACCGCAATATAAAAATGACAGAAATTATTAATGGAAAACAGTACGGAGACGAATTTCATAATTATTTTATCGAATCACATGATAAGGCTTAAGGTATCTTGAATTTGTCAATCACAAATATACGTTAACTCGTACCCACAGTTGACATATGTTAATTAAAATTGTGACTATTTTCAGCCAACAGAAACGAACTGCGGCTTATTTCCTGTGATTTTTCCCAGCATAAGCCATGACTAATTCCACGGTATATTTCGCGATGAATTATCACCTATCAGTTAGAAAATAGCCTAATCACATATGATGCAATTTTTAATGCAGCAAATTATTATTATATCGCAAAAATCGATTAATTAGCAGCTAAGCAGTTAATTATCATAAAGCGATAAACGGCCAAGTCTTTCTTCAGGATTGCATGAGACGGTTAATCAGCACTGAATGATACACTCGGCAAGCCAATCATCCTAGCTTTAATTAGAAACGGCAGAAGGGTATTATGATCTTGCTGTCCGACATCAGATTAGAACAGAGAATCAAATTTGAGTAACGCTGAGTTACGGAGAATCGATTCGCAAGATATGAATGCGAGTATATTCGCAAGAGGTAATAGGATACATATCTCCGTTCGAAGTGCTTTGGCGCCACTTTGATTCCAAGTACAAATATTGCGTCTCTTTCATAGGAAATAGATTACGCAAGTACTGGCAGTTATCAATGGATGAAAGTGAATGAAACGCAGGATAAACAAACGCGTCAAATGGTAAAAAACGATAAAAAACAACAAACGAGTTATCGACACTCGAAAGACGGAAGCGTACTGCAATTCTACATATCTTTCAAGAGAGAATTGAATCTTCCAAGTGAAACAGGGCCAGGGCCGGTTTAAATGGTAAGAAAGTGATTCGCTTCAGGACGCAAATTAGAGGGTAGCGACCTCAAGTTTTTTGCATCTTAACTGGAATTCTCAACAATCTAAATCTCACACCAACATTTCAACCACTTTCAGGTATAAATTCGGAAATTGGGGATCTTCATACAATCAATAACAGCTCAATACCTCTGAGAATAGAGAAAACTTTTCAAAGCAAAAATGTCTCAGATGAACCGGGAAAAATGAATTTGAAAGATATTTGGATGAAATTTAAAAATGTCTCAGATGAACCGGGAAAAATGAATTTGAAAAATATTTGAGCATAATTCCTCATCATACCCATAATTCTCGGGCTACAGCGCCTTTTTCCTTCCAATCCATCGCCAATGTGATTAAGTGACATCAGCAGACAACTCGACGGGGATTTCCAAATCAACGCACAAAGTAAAATCAATAACTTCACTATTCACTACGAGGAAGCATTTCTGATAGTAAGCTCGTCACTTCCCTTACCCGACAATAAGGAAGACTCACCTCCACGAGATTCACACGCATATTATCATCACTTTCCTGATCACCTCTGAGTGATTCTTACATAGTTCTTAACACCTTTTCCTGAATTCCAACAGTTCTTCTTCCTGAACTAATTTTCGTACTTCTCTACTTATATACTTCAGCTGCTCCAACCAGACGTTTCTCCGTTTTTCTCCTGTGTGAGTAAATACTCCGCAGTTTCTTCGAAAAGGAACAGTTGCGTCAATGGAATAAAAAATATATTTAGTCGAATCAGTTGAGTATCTTGAGATAACTCTGGTAAATAACTTGAACTGGAGCACACACATCCGAAAGAACTGCAGTGAAGTAAGTAAAAAGCTCGGCTTTATAAAGCTTATTGTCGGTAGATGCGATGAAAATGTTATAGAGCGGTGTTATTTCACCTTGGTCAGACCCCATCTTCAATACGCGGCAAGTATATGGGATCCAGCGAATGAAACGGGTTCCCATAAATGGGAGAAAGTTCAGCGCAAAGTGAATCTTTTAGTTAAAAAATGCTACGAAAAAAAGGCAAGCGTTACGAAGATGCTCTCATGAATTGGTTGGGAATCATTGATAAAGGAGATTAGAAACTAGGTTGCGATTGATTGATCAATTTAGAGGCAGCGCGTTTACAGAGGACGTAATCAGTTTTATGCTTTCCCCCTGCTACTTCGTCCGATTCGACAATGAACATAAAAGTTTTAAAAAATAGATGCTAGAAAAAGTTGTTTCAAGGACTCATTCTTTCCGTGAATGTGCGAAAATAACAAACTAAAGAAATAACTCAATCCTTCGGTGCTAACCCTCTGCTACACTCCGAAAGGCGGCTTAATTGGTATTGGCGATATTAATGTAGATGTATTAAAACTCCTAATCATTCCAATAACCCTTCAATTCATTAGAGAAAGTCATTCCTTTTCATGAATACCACACTCGTTACCTAATTCTTCTATTTTAGATTAATCATGTTTTAAAATCCCAGATCATAATTGCTAGCAAAATCGTCACTGAAATGAAATTCAGTCGAAGCTCATTACTTTTCTAATCTTTCTCACTACTGTTTACGTTAGGGTTTCCCCTATCCCTCTTTTTTTATTTATTAACTATTCTGTTAATTAAGTTATCCCAATCACGTTGTTTTCATTTCTATATTATAGTAACTCTTACGTACGCCGCTCTTCTCAAGGTTTTCCTACTTTTGATAGCCTTGCTTTCTTATCCACTTCTCTACTCCGTTCAAATTTGACGCATTACAAAAAGTGCGCGTTAAGGAAAAATGACTATTTATTTGAAACGTTGGAAAGACACGATTTGGAAGCATGGCAGTGGAATACGAACTTTGCTCGGAAGCGAATATGAATTTCATTCAATGGAATGTGTACAGATATGAAATGAAATACGCCGCGCAGCCAAACAAGTAATAGATAAACAAAGAAGACTTCAAATGAAAGCAAAATGCGACGTAATACAGCATAAATGAGGCAAAGATCGCTTTAATAATATTTAGACTTCGATCGCAGAAAAATAGCTAAAATTTGTTCTAAGAGGGAGAAAATAAAGAATTTAATAAGATTTTACTTTTCTTAGTGGTTTTCCGATGATTTCCATACGCCATGATAAGAAGTCTTCCGAATGTATCCACTGAGACGCTATTTTATGCATTATGACTACCACATTCGGCACCTACTCGTTTTTAAGATTAAGCACATTTTACAAGACCCTGATCAACATTGCTAGCAAAAACGTCACTGAAATGAAACTCATATGAAGCCGCTATTTTATCTCAGACGCTATTTTATAAGACAACGAAATAAATCGATTTGAATGGGGCACCGGAATATTTGTTCAAAGAGGGACAAAAGAAAGAATTAAGTAAGATTTAATTTTTCTCGGTGGTTTTCCGATGAGATCCATACGCCATGAATAGAGATGTATCCGCTGAGACGTTATTTTATAAGATGAGTAATTAAATTGATTTAAATGGAGCTCCGGACTTTAAATGGAGCTCATGCATCGTAAACCAAGGACCATTTTAAAGACCACGTAGATTTTACTCGTTATTTCCGCAAGATGTCTAGTTGGCATGTCCATCATATTGGTGAACACGTCACACATTTTGAACGACAATCAGTTACATCAGGACAATTCTTCGTATCGCTGGATATCAGCACCACTTGACGAAACAAATGAATTACTACCAGTACCGAGATTAATTACTCTACGATTACAGAAGCCGCTGATGGGACATGTAAGTGACCGATTCATTTGCGTGCAAATTAGGGCGATCGCGAACACATGAGAGAGACAAAAAAGTGCTCAATCACGTAGTTAGCGGAGTGACGAGTTGGCATCAAAAACTTATGTCACTTGCCGATCACGTGATATCGAGGCAGACAAGCTTAGGAAAAAAAGCGAGATAACGGAGCTCTACATCGTCGTTTCTAAACTCAGCTGATAAACATGCGATGGGAGGGTAAACAGACTGGGGAAGGCGCCTATTGATGGCTAAAGACGCCTTTGCGCAACATCCAATAAGACCATCTATCGACTTCACTGTCTCCTCAACAGCAAACATTTACACCTCTTTCCTTTGAAGGAAGAATTGAATTCCACGCTCTGTCATCTGGAACAGCGATCGAACTGTCTTCGGTTCTTATTTACACCGTGCTTTCGATTATCCGGGCTGATGATGGGGATCCACAGAAGCACGGATAATCCGAACTTTTACTATTATTTCTTATATTACCCATAATTTAGGTAAATAAACATTGTAAGTTTATAAGGAAGGCAGCCGGGATGTGCCAATAAGGGGAAATCTGGGATGCTTAACTTTCAGGGGCCAGAATATAGATGCAAGCTACATGCTACAAGATATGTTCATTGTTCACTCCTTCAAATATATCCTAACCAACAACTTCGCAGCTGAATTCGTACTCTTTATATCGGAGCCATATTCACGTGTATGCAGCTTTAGCAGAATTTATGAGCGCAAAGACGTGAATAGCAGGATTTAACGCCGAGAATTGTATAATGATTAGGGAATGGTCTCATCTTCAGCGGAGATATTAGCTATACTATACAAAGCTAGGAATAGGAGTAAGAATTATTTAGAACATAGTCGGAGTGGAAACGCATTTAAACTATACTAATAATATCTTTCTTAAAGAGTTTATCCCTCTTGGGGAAAAGGGTTTGAAGCCCTAAATCTATTAATATACTGATAATATATATTTGATGATTGATATTCCCATTGAATTCACTATCACATGGCATCGAGTGGAAATCAAATTGTAAACCGAAAAAGCCATTTCTTTTCCCGAAGTGAAAATCGAACTTGAAGCGAAATATTAAGATCCTTGAGTATCAACAGAAACCGGAGATTTTTTTCCTTTCTAATTATCAGTCTGTATTCTCATCAACTAGAGCAATATTTATATTTAATAAATGTATAAAAGAGAAAAACGAAACTCATCAACACATACATTTTAATAGGTTTATTTATTATTTCGTTTCTTTCAATGATTTTATTCCAACATTTCGTCCAAATTAAACCTATTTCAGGGCCACGTATAACATGAGGTTGCTTAGGATTATTATAATGGATCGAAGACTGGTTCGGACCTTTCTCTACGATTTCTGCAGGAGTTAAATCGGAACCGATGGAAAACGCGATGTTTTCATCGAATCGGAGCAAACGCTAGAAGGAAAATGTTTACGGTTCAAAGCCCTGCACTAACCGAAGGTACTCCCTCAACAGGTACGTACTCTGTGTTAGTAAATAGTCGCAAACGAAGATTAGATTCCAAATAAAGCTCTCTTCAGACGGATATTAACCAGCCACCACACGTTTTTATTTCTAATCAAATAGTTGAATGCATGTATGGAAAAGACCAACTAACTAATAATTGCACATTTTAGTATTTTTCATGGAAATACTGAATATGTTAATATTTTCAACATACGAAAAAACGATAAATCTATACGGGTTTCCTATAAAGGAAACATTTTTAAAACTAGAAAGACCTTAAGAAAAACTTACCTTAAACGAAGGGAAAGAGACTTGCTCGAAAACATTCATATCAGGAATGTACGAAAAGTTAGTTTTTACCACTAGCAGGCTAAATTTACAAAATTAAATTAGAAATAATGATCCTATAATATCGAGACAAGTACCCAAAGAAGGAAAATTGAGTAAAGTAAAGGAAAGGATTATAATCTAAGGGACGGATTTTGGGACATTTTGCGGTAGTAAGCAAGGCGTTCCGGCGACAATCTAAGTTAAAAAGTTGTAGCCCACTTGAATAATTTATAACTTTTAAATCGTAAGTTGGTTTGTGTCCCCTCCTGCTGCCAGGCTCATGTTGGTAATAAGGTCTGAAGCCCCAGTAAATTACAGCTAACCTTTAATTTTTATAAGCTAACAATTTTTGACGAGGGAATTAACAAGTTAAATAATAAAACACTACTTATAATTCCGAATTTTGCACATGCAGAAGAAAAGCCCGGTCAAAAAGTCATATTCTTAGCCAAGGCCAAATTGCGACAAACTGCCGCGCAAGATGACTTAAGAGAGGTTCTTTTAGTCTTATTTTGGTGAGTTGATAGGGATTATGTTGGACGAGGTCGGTCGTTTGGTAGACCTTCGAAAAAATGGTCTGGAGATAAAGAGATGCATGGAAAGGGCAAAAAGATCGCGGAGAGGTCATCCCGAAGATTGATTTGTAGGACACATGGTCCCTCAGAGATAACCTCATCTCATGAGCCGATGAACCACTTTCCAAAAGGAATATGGGGTTTTAAGGATTCCTCTTCTTAGAGATGTAACAAAAATTAAACGATACAAAGTAAGAAGCTATACCACTAAGATTATCTCTCCCCCAAAAGTTCCAAGCTACATTAAATATAATATAGAAACTTGTTAGTGAAATAATAATTTTACAGAAAGTATGACTATTGTGGTTATCCTGATTCAGTTGGTAGCTCATCAGGAGGTTATGTAAATTAATATAGCCTACATTTAATATATAAAGACTTTGATTGCTCAAAATAATAAAATATGTGAAAAATACACAAATATCCATAAATTATATTAAAACACAAATTTATATACATCAAATAGTGTATATCATACTAACACCACAGCAAAGTATGGAAAAGTCAATTTCTACGCCATACATATACAGCACATACATGCATACGTTCGCAAAAGGAGTTTATTAGCTGAATCATTCATTCATAAACTTCTGAAGGAAATATTTAATATTCAATTATTATCAACTTAAACATAAAATTACGAGAAAGAATTACAAAAATTATATTCACTGCATCACAAAGCTGAGTAATAAGGTCGTAAAATCATATAATAGTACATAAAGGATTAAGATTGATTTCAAGCTTCTTTGGACAAAAGACAGAAGAACATGAAAATTCCCCCTCTTAAAAACTTAAAGAAGATCGAATATCTCTATTTTCATTTCATAGTGGCAAAAGCAGAAAGTAATCTGAACTCTCGATTATCCGGGCTACACAAGGAGAAATGATACACGAATAATCGGAATACACAAATGATCCAAAGTTTTACTTATATCTCTTACAATATTCGTAATTTAGGTAAATAACAATTAATTATTATTTTCGCACAAACTTCGTTATCTTCGATGGTTCATCAACTCATTAATAGTTTACGTCACCCGACTGCAAATCTTTTTTAGCAGCGATAATGTTATTGTGATCGTATTCTCACTACTATATGGAAAAGGTTACACATTTAAATTGAACAAAAATGCATATATTTGAAATGTTACGTGCTTTTTAAGTTACTAATATGACCGCGGAAAATATCCATGTATAGTAAAATATCACACACGGATAATCCGCTCACGAATAGCTGAGAGTCTACTGTAATTATTTAGGAGCTATATTATTGATAGTTCATACATAAAAAGAGAAATTTATACTAAAATACTAATATTGCTAATTATTATTAGGAAAATCTCCCTTTTTATAGCTTAAATTTCTAAAAAATTATCAGATAGCAAGATGACTTTTGAAAATTTCCTTTACAAAGTAACATTAAATATACATCCTTCTTTTTGCCCAATAAAGTATTACGGCCTAAAAATCAGCTTGAATAGAGACTAGAGGACAGGAATTATTAAGTATATTTTAGTATACTTTTAAAGTTATATTAAATAATTTAATAGCTTATTTAAAAAAGTTTAAATTGAGTTTTAAATGTTAAAAATTTAGTTTTAAATAACATTAGATTCATTTTGAGATTATCTTTTTGAATTTAAAACCTTTAAAACGGAAAAATACGATATTTAGAAGCATAAAAGTTACGTAAGGAAAAAGACCTAACATGACACGGATAATACTCTAATCATTACTATATTATAAAAAAAACAAAAATTATCATTTCATAATTAAATAATGGCATTATTTGCGATTTAAGGAGGGATAAATATTGTAATAAGCGCGGTAAATACTTAAAGACAAGTTTAAATAGTCATGAACTATGTGATAAATGACGGAGGTGCGAGAATGCTGAGACAGGAAGGTCGTGTAATAAAAATATTCCAAAAAGAGAAACTAGTACAGTAATAACGGTAGAAGAGAGGAAAATGTATGAAGTATAAATGTAAACATACATTAAGAAAGAGTCCACGAACAGCTTTGAAGAATAATACACAAAAAAACTCATGAAGAGGGAACTGGTGTTATAGAAAAATGAAGAATCAGCTTAAGATTAGATTACTCTAGTTATAAGAAAATGTTAGAAAGATACGTTGACCTTCCCTACGAAGGAATATGATGATGATTTTCAATCTATTAGTATTAAAGCTCCGCAAAATTTCATCATCATGCGTTGACAACCCGAAGATTGATTTATTGTATCTCTCTATGCCGTTCCACCCAATCGCTTCATTTCCTCATTTTTCATAACATTAACATCAACCACTGTGTGTCTCCTACAGTCCAACATACGTCTTTCTATATAATTCCTCATTTCCACCATTCATTCCAGGATTGTCCACAGAGGGCTATCATTTCTTAATGCGTGGCCGACGAAGTGTCCTCTTATTTGTATTAATGGTCTCCAAAAACTTCCTTCATTTGTTCTCTTAGAGACTTTTCACAAATCACCAGGGGAATTTAGAAGTAATGATGATTATTTTATGATTGATAACTATGCTTTAAAGATTGTCCCACTTCATAAATCGAATGCTTATACTTTTTAAAATGCCGGACGCCTTTTAATTTAGAAGGACTTAGGAAGTATTACAGGGCATCGAATCGTAGTATTTTTCGTATCAATTTTCTCTGCGATTCAACGAGAAAACTGAATTTCGGTTCGATTCCAGTTCTGCACTTCACGACGTATTACCGGTTCGAACTAGTTTCTTCCATTCCAACCATTGTAATGGCATATTTTTCTGAAAGTTAGTTTTATCATTTCTAGCTTTTATTCAATTACATTACTTTAAATTTATTCAATTACATTACTCCTTTAATGTAGAATTTTTCAATGTAAAAGTTGGTTGCAAGTCATCGTACAAGTAAACCTACCTCCAATTAGATAAAGTAAAATTTGCATCATGGGAAACGGCATATTAGAAGGAATGTTTTCGTTTTGGGTACAAGAATTCGTGGCTTTTTTGGGTTCGGTATTGCTTACGACAAAAAATATCGGATTTTTTGGTTCTATTCGTTGGAAGAAAGGCACCGAAGATAAGTAGCTCCGAATAAGGTATGAACGGGGAATGACGGATAAAGTAGGTAAGGATTAAGGTTGAACACTGTTCTGAAAAATAGAAGCCCTGGTTTCGTCACCATTTCACCAACGCTTTGAGGCTGAACGTAATTCGTTTTTGTTGTTAAACAATACATAAAGTAGTCAGAAAAGAAAATAATTGAAAGACACACACACAAAATAAAAGAAATGATTAATCGGTATACCAATGGAACGATTCGATTCTTTATGTGACTTCGGAACAAACCTAAGGAAAAAAAATTCACTCCGCTTCCATAGTTTTTTTATAATAGAGAGCGAACGATGACCTGGAAAGCAATTACGCAAAAATGGGCCAAACGGATTCGATAAAATTCCGAATTCCATTGACCCCTAGAGATGCAAAAAAGAAGTGTTGCATAAGACACGCTTTCCATTTACTTGGGAAAGTTTCATTGACTTTTTCGGACTGAAAGATAACATTGATAAGTGTGATCCGAAATCGGAGGAAAAAAAAGCAGTTGAGCGATTGATGCGCCGACAAAATTCCAAGCACGATTTTCGAAATTTGTAACTTTAGCCAGGACATGCCAATCTTTGAGATTCATCCAAATGGAGAAAAGGACGACATTTATCGAAATATCGAGTGCTTTTTGAACTCTTGCTCGTGGCTTTGCTTCGGTGAAATGTCATTAATTAACGAGTAGGTTTTCAACTTTCTAAGAATATATACATTAATACGTAAAGATTATTCTGGAATTACGACGATATTTATTCTTACGACATTCCTATTAGTGGTATTATTAAAAGTGTTTCAACATCTGAGTCCATTTCACATGTGGGCTCCCACCAGGAATTGAACCCGGGACCGCTTTCACCAAAGATCTATTCCCACTACAATGACGTGATTATCCTGAAAATCCTTGTTATACATTTAATATGGTCTATGGCTTCCAATAACAATTTTTCCAAGTTCCGTAAGAGAAAATTATATAAAATTAACAGACAATATAAACAACAGAAAGGAGGGGAATGGGGAGAAATTAATCACAATTTTTACATTCAATGACGAAAAGAATCACAATATTCAGCGACGGCTTCCACGGGATATATACTTCGTCCAACGTCATGAAGAGACCAAGTTAATCTTTTGGCACCATGTATTCCTTACGGGAGCTGCTTGCACTACTCTATCAGAAATCAATTTTACTCTACTTAGTATTGAATTCGAATATTGAATTTTAACTAAATTTGTCCATAGAGTTTCGTTACTGAAGGCATAGATATCGATAACCATCGATACAAACGAGGTATATCGAAACGGACACTGATACAGAATATGGTGTGTATTTTAGGTATGTTTTAATATTTCCGTATTCGGTTTTAGTGATTGGAGTGTTTGCGGAAAGTTATTTGCGTGGGGAAATAGAGTATTAGCCTTCGTCTGCGAAATTTTGCACAGGGCAACTAGGTTTATTTATATTTTCATGTTGCCTTCCTCTAACGATATTTGGAACGATGTTAACTGATTCTCGTTCAATTTGGCCATTCTCACCATAGAATCCACCGATATACGACGCAGAGGCGAACGAGGTATGACTATAACTATAGAAAACATACTACAGAAAACATGCTACAGAAAAATATGCATTCCACGGAAAAACATGAATTTTTGCTCACCGAACAACCTTCCGCCTGTTATTCGGATGAAGTGTTTTGGCCATCTCCGGATCCACTTCTGCAAGCCTCTTGTGCAATTCTTCATTGGATTTGCTTTGGTCATCAGGATGCTCCTCATCGGAACTGCCGTCATTTTTGATTCCCTTGTTAACTTCCTCTGCCACTAATACCTTCCACAGCAGAGACTCTATGTAGTAATTTGTACCGCCGACAATGAGAGGTAGTTTGCCATTTGCCAGTAGCTCCTCCACCTACGAAGCAGACAGTTTGATACTAACAAAAGATATCCACACAAAATACCATCATGGAATAAAATCGGCTTTATCTCCTTGTAGATGTTTCTTTTTGTGCAAGAATGATTACCTAGTACAAAACTTGTCTTAGAAAGAAAATTTTACAAAGCATTAGGTGAACGAGATGAATTTGTAAATTTAACCAAGGGATAGATCTTCATCTACATATGCTAAATACAACCTGCTAGGGTTTCACACATCTTGGCTCTATTTCTCTAATCGAATATTTTCGCGTATCTTCCCCGGAAAATGTAAGTTCTTGAATCAATGTCTTCTAGCATCTATTTTTCTAATCTTCCTTAAAGTATCAGAAAGACATGTCACAGTGAGGGCGCATAATATCGGCAACATCTACTAAGAACTTACTCTCTCCGAATTTATTAATAACGTGCTGAACTGCCCTTTGAATCTCAACGGGGAAAAGAGTGATGAATACCATATTATATGCAGTTAACTAGACTGCGAACTAAACGCAAGATAGAAAATGTAACTTATGCGACGGAGACGAAAAACACTCTGAAACCAGTGGCAACGATATGTTTACCCGTGGAACTGATGCTTTTTACGTAAATAATATACGGAACGTAGATTATCATACACACTTATTAATATTACGCTACTAATATCTCCTTCTAATGATAATGTAAATAAAGTAACTTGAATATATTTACCTTCTGATTCACTGCTGCTTTAACATTAGTCAATTAACCGCTTTCTCTGTTGCTGGAATTGAGAAAGCAATTTCAAGCAATATATTGATGCCCGGGTTCATATAGTATATGTATTAAAGAGTTACACAATATCTTTAACTCTAACGAACCATATTGTAATCCGGATCCAAGTCTTCCGTGCCAATAATAATCTCGTTTGATATAGGCCACAGATCGGTTCAAACTTACAATGATGTATGATCGCAATGCATCACGGTTGTAAACACATCCATGATGCTTTGCGGCAAAACAATATGGCGGATGTGCATTGGCATTAAAATATATGGATGAATGCAAAATGTAGCTCTGGCACCGAAGTAAGGATCATTAGGGAAACGCTGAACTGCATATATCGAAGGCATATACAACTTTTGTTTACATGCCTGGACTTGCGTTTCCATGTAATCGGAAAGCTCTTCAAAAAATTACTTAAAATTGCCGCAATGTATTTTGAATGGGAGAGTTTCGCATCCACATGGCGTCGATCTCACGAACATTTGGTGACGTTCTATCCATGTGTACAACGTTCTCCATGTGTACACATTTTGAATTCCGCATCCCACCGGGAAGCGCTGTAAATTTTTTCGGAATATTCGAGCAAATTATCCTTGTAGGAAAAAGCATAATTATGTCCCTAGTTTTTATCATTTACACAAATCCTATGTTTCAGTGCGATATCCATTTAAATTTTGATTTTCATTGCTGTCGTAGTGACATGAGGGAAAATAATTAAACATCGATTCGGGAGTACGAATTTTTATTGTCCATGACAATTTCGGTGGATACACGGGATGGTTACAAACCCCCTATCCGGCTGGCTCGACCTAATCGCGGGGGGGTTCGACTACATCGCCGCTCCTCCTGCTCGACTCACGGGGATCTACGCTCCTCGGCGATCGGAGTCTCCTGATCCCGGGATCCTTACTTGAGTCAGCCCTGGTTGAGTTAGGCCCGAAAGCTCGGCTCACGGAAAACTGCTACTATCTGGGGTTGAGTTAACACCGCGGGGCCGAGTTCCACGACATTATTAAGGGCATCTGATAACGACTATTTAAATAATAAGCGGGAATTTCGGTTCACTCGTATTTATATTTACATTAAAATACACACAATATTACACATTTAACACAAAGGAAGGAACAAAACCCTATTGACTAATAAACTAGTTGCCTAATTCTATCATTTAAGGGCTTAAGGCCCAAAATCATATCCCCGTAGGACCCCGTGAAAAACCCCACCTACCTAATTGCCGCCGGTCGGAGACTGACCACGAAAGAGAGAACTGCAGCCACGGAAGTCACTTCAAAGAATAACATCCACGCGGTCCAGTTCCCTCCTTTTTGCTCAGCCTCCTTATTCGGAACCCAGAGCGGAGTCACCATTAGAGATAATGTTGTCGTATCGCCCGCTTTGGCGACACGGCATCAAGAAGGAGGGGAACAGAAAGAATGACAAACGCCATTACAGGTTAAGCCTTGTTTATTCTACTAAATATGGGCGGCGGTTGGACTTTCGGTTTGCTCGGAAGCGCTGGTCTCATCGCGGAGCGCGGTGATCGTCGCGTAGGGTCGCGGTGCACGGGGATACTAATCGGCTGTGCACTTCCCGACGTCCGGGATGGAATTGAGGGAACCCGGGTATTCCGTACGTCCACGGGGAGCTAACGGAATACCGGGGAAAGGGTGCGGCCAACGAGACGTCCACGGGGAGCAGCCTGCGATGCCGGGGGAAAGAATGCAGTCTCCGACCGTCCACGAGGGCTGTTGACTGCAAGGAAAGGGAAGGGTCCAGAGTTGGAAAATGAACAGCCTTATATACCCAATATTTAGGGAGTGGCAGGGTGTTGGAAGGGGTTAGCGTGGGTGCCGCTGACCATGTGCGACCCACACATGTCCTTCACGTGGATGGGTCAGTTGCACCCTGGCAGCCCTACACTCTTTAAATACGGCGTTATATGGTTGACCAACGCTCCCGAGCTTTTCCGAGAATTCTTCCAACCGCCTCCCAACATACACATTTCGGAAAAAGTGAAAATAAGGCCTTGGCCTCAACAGCCCTCCAACATCTAATAATCTATTTGCCTAATTTTAACATTTAAGGGCTTAAGGCCCAAAAACATATTCCCGTAGGACCCCGTGAAAAACCCCACCTACCGTATCGCCGCCGGTCGGAGACTGACCACGAAAGAGAGAACTGCAGCCACGGAAGTCACAATAAAGAATATAGTATCATCCACGCGGTCCAGTTCCCTTGTTCTTATTCAGCCTCCTTATTCGGGACCCAGAGCGGAGTCACCATTAGAAATAACGTCCCAATCGCCTGGATCCCAAACTGACCCTCACACACCGGGAACCGCGCCTTATTCATACTCTGGGTGACCGCGTCCTTTGACCCACGTGACACCCCACGCTCATCGACGGTTAAAACTAGAGCGTCTTCCAAGAAAACGCAGTGTTTTCCTGGGTATGCTGGCTTTTTGAAAGGACGCCACGCTTTCTGGGAGCTAAGACGCGATCACCCAAAGGATCACAGCTCGCTGGGGTAAAGTTAACTCCGAATAGCGGTAGGCTCTACAAACACGGGGTTGAGTTAACTCAACAAGTCAGAGAGTGACTCCAGAGAGATGCTTGAAAAGTGAGGTCCTTTTATACTGCTTCTGGCCTAAGGATTTCCGCGCCTGATCCTCTCAATTCCTGGAAATAGGGTGGGTTGGTACTGCCGCACAGATGAAGCAACGCAGGATCAGCGTCCATGTGCATGTATTAACTCATGCACTGGACCCTGGTGCTCTCTGTACTCCATACCGCTCTTTCCACCATCCATCGTCACCTTCCTCCTACTCGCTCTCTTTCTGCCTTTGCGGCATGGCAGCATCAGGATCGTTTTCGGGTCCATTCCCAGCGTTTCCGATATCTTTAAGACAGGGCGGTGGACGCTTGGGTCAGAGGGGTTTCTCGGACACAGGAGTCGTTTTACTTAATTTCGTCTCCGTGGGAATTGGGGAAACTCTGTGCGCTTCAATTTCGTCTCCAAAGCGTGGGAATCGGGGAATCTCCTTGCGCTTCAACATCACCCATTCGTCAGTTAAGACCCCGCGATTTTTGAAGATCGAGCCAGCTAGTGAAACATTATTAAAGATTTGAACCCCTCCAAAATACACAAAGGAACAACGAACAACTTACATAAGTACAGGTGAAAAATCATTAAAAGATAGAAAAGAACAAAGGGAAAAAGAATTAAGAGGAGCAAAAAAAATAAACTATCAGAAAAATCACCCAAGTTCGTGCATTAATATCGTACACTTTCGTCACACCCCAACTGATTCACTCCCCCCAACCCTATCCGCCAGCATCTTCAGATAGTTCAGCCGGCTACGGCGCCTGTTATGTATTCTCCTCCCAATAGACACGCCCCTCCTGCCCTGCTTCGCGGGATCCATGCCGGTCGCTGGTTGCCTGCAGTGTGGGAAGTGACCCTCGGGTGCCGGGATCTCGCTCGTGATCGTTCCTCACATAGATGCGTAGGTCAGGGGCCGGGATGTAGGTGGAGGATCCCGCCCAACCTCCGGAGCAGTCTGCCGTAGCCTCGCTCTAGCTTCCTCCCAGAGGAAATGGCTGGTTGTTGGTCGGGTCCAGGCCCCGCGGCATTAGCGGCGGTCCCCTTGGCGTTGGTGGCGCCATCCCCAACTGGCGCAGCTCCGCTGGGAATACCTTCGGTCCGGGCAGGTCTCCTTCGAGGTCCCGTAGGGGACTCCCGAAAAGCTCGATGAGTTTCCGTGTCCTTCTCTTTCTCCCCCCGGTCTCCCTGAGAAGTTCCCGCGGCTGCCTTCCCGGCGTTGGTGGTTGGACCTCAAGCTGGATACCGTTGTGCTGCCATGCTGGAAATATTTCCGATCGGTACCAGTCTCCTTCGAGGTCCCATAGAGAATTCCCGAAAAGCTCGAGTTTCCGTGTCCTCCTCCCCACGGTCTCTCTGGGGCTCCACTCCCCTCGTTGACCGGTCGGTGGCGACATTCCTACGATCTCCGGTACGTTCGTCTTGGCAGCGGCCGTAAGTCGTAGGTGGATCGTCGACCAGTGGAACCTACAGGAAGGGAAGGAACAGTTGACGCTTGGATGCAGTCTGGTGGTTCTGGCGACCTATCCTCGGGGGATGAAAGGCCTGCATCGGATGAGCGTGGTAAACCTTGTAGGGGAGGAATAAACCGTTCCCTAGCACCTCCTGGGGGGTATATCGGTGGAGAAGGAGGTTCTGGGTCGGGTGCTAACGGGAGTAGATTTCGTAGGTGTGTGATCAACCTCCGTCCACTCTGTATGTTCTCAATATCGAATGTGACTGAGCACCGGACGCGGATAACCCTGTAAGGACCGATCCGGCGGGACGTCAGCTTCTTCGATTGGCCCTACGAAAGAGCCATATTCCTCAGCAGAACCTAACCCTTTCTTGCCCTTGGTTCTTCTGATTATATCCGCTAGCTTATACGCTAACTGTAACCTGGCTTGAAGCTCCTTTCCATAGGATGGGTACTCATCTTATGATGTCAGGGTCCGCGCTAGTACGGCGTCCCATGGCATACTCAACTCTCTCCCGTGCATAAGTTAGGTCGGACTGAAACCGGTTATCCGATGCTTACTGTTTCTATACACAAAGAGCGCAAAAGAAGGTGCTCGTCCCAGTCGAAGTGGTCCTGTGCTACGTAATGGGAGAACGTTAGCGAACGATTGATGCGCTGATCCAGTCGGCCGTTCTCGGCGGGGTTATAGGGTGAAGTGAAGATGGATTTGATCTTGAGGATCTGGCACACCTCCTTCATTAGTCTCGACGTTATTAGTAAATTTGCTCCCCTGTCCGTTAGCAGATACTCCAGTGCCCCATGTCGGCATATGACGTGCTCCACAAACGCACGCGCGACGGTCTCAGCACTCTGGTCCGGGATGACCACTGCTTCCGGGTAACGCATAAAGTGATCTTGACACGTTAGTATATATCGATTCCCTCTATCAGACACAGGCAGCGGCCCCACAATGTCTAGATCCAACTTTTCCATCATGTATTTGCTCTCGGCCACTGGTTGCAAAGGGATGGCTAATTTCCCGGCTGCAAGCTTCTTGCACTGTGAGCACTTTTGGAGATAATCGCGCGTTTCCGAGTAGCATCCTTCCCAATGATAGCTGCACTGAATTATCGCTAGTGTTATCAAACCCTAGATGCCTGGCGAAAGGGGAATCGTGACAGCGTTCCAGTATGTGGCGTCTCAGCGATTTTGGTGCAG
Source organism: Pachydiplax longipennis (assembly GCA_036926295.1). Taxonomy (NCBI): domain Eukaryota; kingdom Metazoa; phylum Arthropoda; class Insecta; order Odonata; family Libellulidae; genus Pachydiplax; species Pachydiplax longipennis. The sequence continues at coordinate 34,057,125 of JAVFKF010000009.1, read as the reverse complement.
ACATTGTAGCCTTGGGACCGTTGGGGGTTGCGTGAATTTGGTAGAGTACGCCCTGCTCGTCGTAGAACCAGCTAGGATCATGGTTCATTGCCAGGAGATGATGCTCATGAAGACCTGGGCATCCTCGTTTTTATTCAGCAATTCTTTCCTTATCCCAGACCGGCTCGCAGGACTCATTATCTGGCTCTACCGCGTTGACTGTATTTGGAATCCTGGAGAGGGTATCGGAGTGTGGTATCTCCTATGTCGTGGTGACATAGGAGATACTTAAAATTAAAATTAAATAATTAAAATTAAGGTTAAATAATTAATGCCGATTCGGGAATTAGAAGTGGATGTTTATTATCCATCAGAAATCAAGACTAAATCCCACACAACTCTTACGTGGCGTAAGTCTTAACTCTTGGTGTAATTTTCCCTTGATGTTCAGGCAAGTTGAAAAGCTGATGTGAGCAGGCATTAAATAGCCTGGATTAACTAATGGAAAAGGTAAGTATAGTCAAGTACCTAAAGTTGAAAATTCGATTGAAACGAAAGCTTAACGTAAATAGGATAAATTTCTCTTTGCGTAAATAACCGATTTATATACAAGCGAATACGGTTTGGTTATGACATCGTTCGAGGCAACACCAATATGTATGGTAGAATGCAAAATGGCGCTCTGGTATCGAAGGAAGGATACCTGGAGGGACGATGAACTAGCGTATATTAAATTACTTAATGGAATCTGTTCACCTGCCGGGTTTTATCTTTGTATGTTATCGGAAGCGATTCAAAAAAATCTTAAAAATCGCCGCAATGTATTTTTAAAGGGGAGAATGTTCTACCCACCTGGCGTCGAACCCACGCTCATTTGGTGATTACAGAACATTTTTGGCTTAGGTTAATGTAACTTTAAACTTAACATAGGGTAGGTTTCGTTATTTTTACTTCTAAATCGGAGCTGATGAATATTTATACGGTAAATTTATCAATTTAAGTACAAAATAATGTAACTTAATGGAATCCAAAGGTTTAATTATAATGTTATTTTTATCGGTAGTACTGGTGGATTGCATAGGATATTTCTTCAAGACATATAAATAAACTGAGGTATGAGCTGATAATTCTAAGTTTAGTAATTATAAAATGTAACTTTCCCAAGCTTTTTTTCATTTTTTCACAAAGTTAGTATACTTACTTTATCGATTAAGAAACTATTTTAATTCGTGACAGAAACACTAATTCCCTTCACAGGAAGACATTCTTATCCTGAGAGGGTCTTTAAATAAGACGATGGCTTTAAAAATTATATGGCGAAATATTTGTTTTAATGATAGTCGCGGCTTTAAAAAAATCTTAGAAACAAGGTCAGACACGTCCTTTACAAAGATCTACGGACTTCAAAATACACCCAATTCTAACTGATAGATAAGACAAAAATAACGAATGAGCGATTTCGTAACGTATTTGAATTTTTTTGCTCCTAAAATTTTCCTCGGAAAGATATTGTCTTTCCTTAGCTAACTAAAAATTTCCTAATTGGACCAGCGTAACGAACAAAATACCTGGAATATGAATTTGTAAATAACGTACGTATGTGACTGAACGTATCTTAGAAGGAAAGTAACTATGCTCTTTATCATAAAAGATAGTGCGCTTAAATTGCCAAAATATTTGGTCGACTTTCCAGTTGTGATATTTACGATATTCTTTTTTATTTTGTCACACAAACATTCTAGACTAAAATATGTGTAAATTTAATTCGCGAAAACCTGGATTTGTGAATTAGCGAACGGTGGCGAGGAGCCTATGTAACCATAAGAATGCATGGGAAATATAGGCCCATTTAAAGGTAAGAATTGATGATAAACTACATGAAGAGGAGGAAATTTCAGCACTTTTCATTAACGATGACAAATCGCTGGCTCAAATTTACAACCAGTGTCTCTTGATCAGCTAGATTGCGCATTTTACTAAGGTATTAATATTGATTTTTCACTCTCAAGGAAATGAGAAAATAAGATAAAAATCAACGCAGAGACAAAAAAGTGAGAAGATGCATAAAGAAAATATCGCTTAATACTAGGGTTACAGTGTGAATATAAATCTGTATTCGTTGTTGAGGACTTGATTAATTTCCGTGTCTTTCTTTTCTCTATTAAATTTTTTCGTTTCACATATACACACGTGTATTCTACATATACATTCTATAGTGAACGTTAGTTGGAGACAAAATATGCTTTACGTTGAGTAAATAGTTTTTGCTCCGTTTCATCAGTAATATTAAATATCTAATGTTTTCTAGAGATTCCAGTAAGTCTCAATAAGTATCGTATGTACCAGGTTTTATTTCCCTGTTGACGATCAACGAGAATTTCGTCTGGTATGTAATATAATAGAGTTACCCAGAGTAACGATGTACACAATTTATACATTTATAAAACAGATGTATTTATAACACGATAAGCATTACACTCCAATGAAGATGTTCCCTTTCCCTTGCTAGATTGAAACTTCGAAAGCAGCATTAATATTGTGTATTCTTGACTACCACCCGTACTTCTACTAGAATATAACATGGATCTCGAATGTCTATCTAGTAGAGTGTCAAGATGCACTGCGGGATGGCATTATGTTATCATATTAAATGCATTAAAAAGAGGATAACTCTCACGCCCTAATAAGAAAATGATCTTCCTCATTGTCAGTTGAACCGTTAATCTTAGAGTGCGACAACCCAAAACATGTTTTTCTAGCCGCAACTGCGAAGTACTCTTGGTAGACAAGCAGGGCGAATCAATCTGACGATAACGATGGTATAATAACTGTGCCACTCCAAAGTCTACATTTCATTCATGAAAGTGAAACGGAGAACAGAGGGAATTTCAAAAAGATCATTGTAAGAGAATCTCAAAATACTTGATGAGCAGGTCATAAAAGCTCATTTTTATTCGTTCCTCTCCGCAGAAAATTAACAATCCTCAAATTCACAAAATTAACCGTTCCATTCACCGCATACGCCTTGTTACTTTTCTTATAAATATAGTATAATGTATATGTATGTGTTTATTTGTATATGTTTGCCTGAACTAATAGAATACTCCCCTTCACCTCGAGAACCAGAAGGTGTACATGATTAATGATATACATTCTCTTACGTGTCCTTCTTGCGCAGATAATAGGCTATTTTTATCTAATTAATGGTCCCTGATTCCACCGCAGACTAGACGACGCGTTTTAATAAGAAATGCACGTTAAATTCAGTTTTTAATAGCTGAAGGCTTTGTTTCTTTAGCAAAATGAAATTCTAAAAAACGATCTTACGGAATCAATACAAGCAAAAAATACGGGAAATCAAACATTTTTATTTTGATCGTGGAGTATTGCTTTCGATTAGAAATTGCGGAAATCTCAATTAAATAAACGAAATGTATATAAAATATTCAGCTCATAAACAGCCTGTCCTCTTGGCGACCAACGTAATTGTTTAATATAAGTTTGTACTGTATTTATCAGTTTCTATTTCCCCGTTGAGAATCAACGGGATGTTCTCCCACTGACGAATAAGTTCAATAGATTAGAATGAATAAGAAAGAAACAGTACTATGTGAGCTTTAATATAGATAGATAGATAGATATAAATCTATTTCTGTTCAGAAAAAGTAATACACAGAAGGATTTCACAAAAAAGACTGAAAACTTTTGGTTGCCTCTTAAGTTAACTTATTCTGCGGGAACCATTACGCAGAAATGTATGAATTGAAAAAAGCTGAAATTAACGAACCAAACACTTTCAAATCGTTAAAAAATAAAAAGTTAAAGTTAAAATTAAAAGAAATAATGACAGTAAATGCATTGTTACCATCAAATATACATTTCCGTACATAATAACATATAAACTAAAATTACAAAATAATATATAAGCTAAAATTACATAACAACATATAAACATTACAACATAAACTGAAAAAATCACAATAAATCAACAGCATCACACAACCCGGTCATAACGCCATCCCGCTTAAGACGCGGTTTTCGCTTGGTCCACAGATCAACTACTTAAACTGGGTTTTACCGTAGCTATTAAATTTACTTCGACAGCTGCGGTCATTTCGCACCTGGACTCCCACCGGGAATCGAACCCGGAACCGCTTTCATCAAAGTCGAACGCGCTGCCCACATGGCCATCCGGGAACCCCGGCTTTTACCGTACTTCTCAAGACTGTTAACCTTTCCATACTTTCGCCTTTCTATTTCATTCAACGGCGGCATTTCAATGAATCTTGAGTGCACTCTTTCCTATTCATCAGTCCATCTTTCTAACGAAGCGCACCTTGAATCGCATACGACTTATGGAGGCATCTTGAAAGAGAACGGTAACTAAACCACGGTCCTTGGCATTTGATGTCACTCGACATTGAACACGTCCTCTCGCGGAATACCGTTCCTTTCCGCCCACGACTCGCAATCAACGACGGCGAAAAAAAGGAAATCCTTGAACAAATAGAGTAAATACCGTACGCGGTGGAGTTACTGAATGGCCTTTCTATGATAGGATCGCCGGTTGCGTAACAGACAATGGAAGCAATTAAGATTATATAAATACAAACAGATAGTGAGGGTTTTATTTAATAAGATAGATTGATTGACCTTTAATTGGAGCGGTTAGGCTCATGTGGACCTCTCTTTCACCTAACCTAGTATGTCATTAAATATGAAAAATTCTTTTGTGTTTTTTCTCTCTATTTTGTTACTTATTTTGTTGCTTAGTTTCTATACTTCAACTTGTAATATCGTCACTGTAAATTGGCATTGTTAAATGATTAATGAAAGCAAAAAGAAAGAGAACAGTTGGGGAAACATCTTTGCTGGTGACGGTTGGCAAAGAAAAAACCCACGTTGCGGGAAAACATCCACAGAAAAGGGGGTGATAAAAACCAGCGAAAATACAGAAAAAAATTGTGTGTATGCATGCATGTTTGCATAAAATTTGATAGCAAAAATTCGCACAACTTTGAGCTATAAATAATAATTATTAGAGATAAACTCGATAAGGATGCCTAAACGCATATTTCGAGCAGAAGATGTGCTACTTTTTATCAATCTAACTGTCCCAGCTTCGACCCCAGACGAGACAATGCGTTTCCGTAAGAAATGTACGCAGTATCTTCATTATTCACTTTCCATAGCAAAATTAAATTAGAGCAAACAACCGTACGTGATCGATATGTATTTTTCCGTGAAAACGCATCGGGAATGTAGACTCATTTAAAGTGTCATAATTAATGATAGACCGTATGATGCGAGGGAAATTTCAGCATTTTCATCAATGAGGATAAATCGATGATGATGACATTAATGAACGTAAAAAGAAAATTCTTAGATGGTCTAAAGGAGATTTTTAGCAAAATGGGATGTACAAAGAAAATATCGTTTAATACCAGGGTTACAGTGTGCAATTTAATTTGCAGTATTTGTTGAGGACTTGAACGATTCCGTTTATTTCTTTAATCAGTTCCATTCCTTCGTTTGAATGTTCCACATATACATCCGTTAGCGAATGTTAGTCCATAAACGACATCTCACAAATGATAAGGAAAGAAAATAATCTTTTTGTTGAGTAAATTGATATTGCTCTTTTTCATCAGTTACATTTACTATCTAACGTTTTCTAGAGAATTCATTATGTCGCAATAAGTATTTTATGTATCAGGTTTTATTTCTCTGTAGACAATCAATGAGAGAAGTTGGTCTGGTATATAACACAGTTACTCGGTAGAATAAAGAAAATACAGAGAAAATTCGAATTACATAAGTATAATACACAAGAAAGATAACCGGTATTAATATAAGATAGGAAAAGAAGACAGCATTCAAGGAATTGACACTTGGGTTGTATAACTACCGGATCTTGTGAGCTTTATGTAATCTCTGTCGAGATTCTGCCTTTATCAAATTCTTCAGTTTTATCTACTTTTCTCCCTCATTGCATTGGTTTTCTTTCATTATTCTTATCTTAAGCCGAAATTGTTTCATAATATTATGATATTATTTTATATTCCTCACTTTAGAACTGTGTTATTTGAGACGGCTCGAAAATAATTTTGCAACTTTCAATGCTCCATTAACAAATAACAATTTCATGCATGGAGGTTTTAATTTTTTCTGTTGAAGGGTGATTTAATGGTAAAATTTGCCTAGAATCTGAATTCTGAGACAAACGGTTAATCAGTCATTCATCACCGTTTTTTCTTACGGGACTATTTTCCAACGTAACTGAATGAGAAAAGGGAGAAATAAAATTTTAAAATTGAATTAAAAAAATGTCATCGGATGTCAGGGGGCATGTTCGAAAGATGTAAAATATTGTTTTGAGTAAAACTCAGTATACTTTGTCAAATTTTTCTCGAATTGAAAATGGAACCTATAATAGATGATAAGAACAAGAAAATGAAATAATTTTCTTTTCCTATAATACTCTCGATTACATAAGACTATTCCTTATAATTTAATTTTGAAAAATAGATAAAGGCTGCGAAGTATAAAAATGAACTTTACGTGTATTCTTTATGGAAATCTATTCTCGATTCTCGGTGTGGGCTCAGGTGCAAATGACATCAGCTGTCGAAGCACATTCAAAATCCACGAGGTGATAAATAAGTGGAAATAAATAAACCACTAAAACAGTGTGAAGACTCCAACACCGACTTTATATTCTGAGACAAAAACAGGAAAGAGAGAAAGCTAACCTTTTTGAGTGCCATGTTACGGTAGTCAACCACGTTCAGATTGACATTCGGTTCGAGGAAATCCAGTAAGTGATGCGGCACCATTCGCCTCTCCTCAGCCGTCACCTTGTTCGTGATGATGTCCAACCCCTTGTACAGCTGTAAAGAAAATATGAATGAGATTCGCGCATCTTCCAAAGCGGTGCGGATAACATGTTCGATAATGGAAAAAATAAGCCGGATTGATAAAAAACCGAAGGTGGATGTGTTAGAGATGGTAGGGGAGGGAGAGATCTGTAATTATTTATATATGATTATCGTCGTAATTCTTAATTATTTAATATTACATATCACTTTTAAAAGTCTGTTTTCGGTGACCTTTCTCTCCCTTCACATTCCATTAAGAAAGAAATAACAGGTTATATGAAGAGAAAGTTCCCTGATTCTTATTAAAAATAGGATCCACGGATGAAAAACGCAAAATTTTTCAAAAAACTTGAGATAAAATTAGAATTTTTGAGTTTCATTACTAGATGTGTGGATATCCGCATTGTCATATTTGGAGTTTATTGTTTACTCGGTTACATTTGCTGCGGTAAATAAATAGTTTTTCTCATCGGACGGTGATATTTATTTTCGGTTTTTAAATTGGCGAATCGGTATTTGCAAGTGTAAGGTCATAGTCTTAATAAAGGAAGACCTCGACGTCGTACGCAACCATAACAAGATTTAACAAACCGACATAAACTTGCATCTTTTGGAAGCAGAACGACAACCACATAAACATTGCCAAATATGAGGGTTTACGTCACACTTCAGACAGCTTACATTTTCATTTCATTCAAACTACCTCTTTCTTTTAATTACATTGCATGAAAACTAGAGACCATTTTTCGAAATGTCTGCACGGGAAAACTAGTAAATAATTCCCAGGTCTCCCACTTTTAGAGTAGGTATTCTAACCAACTAAACTATCAAGCCACGCCTCCTCACTTCTGTAATCGGGAGCATTGTAACTATTGATCATTATTATTATTAGCTAACTAATGAATCATCGACAGAGAAAATGAATGGGTCAAATATTGAGAGAAGAGGTATTGCAGAAGTGAATGATAGGGGATAGAATACTAGAAAGAATTACTGAGGGGAATGCAATATTCAAAGATTTTTCGGTTCGGAATTCAGTCCGGCAAATATAAATTTTTTGGGTTTTGATTCGGTTCCGGTTCGATGCCCTTGGTGCATACATCACCTTGGTGGTCAGCATCATATTTACATAAATGTGAATGTACACTTTGGAACGCAATCATTTCGTGGTTGAGTCAAATGAGATCACGTGCTAATGCACTCCCCCGTCATTAGCATCTGGAGGCTTGCGGAGTAAATAAACATAAAAGAATTTCCTCGTCAAAAAAGATAGACTTAAATTTAACTAATAAAACACGTAGGTCTATTATCGTATACGTATGACCATTCTGAACAATAAAAAAATAATAAACTCACTCCAATTACAAACACGCTTATAAATATTTCGCTACAATTATTCGGATTCTCGTAGTTTCAAATCCAAACCGAATTTACACGGCCAAAGTTAGTATCTCTATTATATGCTTCGATATCTTATAATCTTTAGGTACTTGTCTCGATTACTTAGGACCATTATTTATGATTTTATTCTGAAAAGAAAAGATCTGCAATCGACCAAAATGTACTTTGCACGCGTTCCTTACGAGAGCATTCTTGAGTCGTATACAGTCGAACCCATGATACTTCGGGCACAAAGTATATATAGTATGTCCGTCGGTCCTAGGAATCCCTAATTTACATATTTCTGTCTCATTGGGAAGAGCGTGTCTTAAATGTGCAAAAATTTCTCCCGTGTATTTCCTGCGGGACTTACTGACATCGGATACATCAATATATACATAACGGTGATTATTATATAAGATTAAAGTGGTATCTCCCGTTAGTAATCAACGTATTCCTTTATATTACTGCTGCTTCTATTGCAATGTTTTTATAACTTATTCTGGTTAGAAAATGCTAGGATTCCTCCTCTTTTAACTAAGTGATAGATTTCCAATTTTGATTCGAATGAAAATGAGAACGTCTTTCCAATATATCTGGGTAGAAATGGCAGTTCATGCAGCCTCAATACTTGCGAATTTTTAATCACATCCCTACAATTATCCGACAGCGTTCTTAACATTTCATAACTAATACAGTTTCTACTGTATGAGGTGGCTGGAGTTTTATGCCTTGCGATCTCTTGATTAAACTAATACTAACTTGACCTTCCTGCAGGTACTATTTTATATCGAAAAATTTTCTCGTGAAAATATATCGCTTCACTCTAACGCTGTTTGTACACCAACTTGTCAATATACGTGATTGCGCGACTCCAGGAAATGGAATTACCTCAATATCGGTACTTAAGATAAACAGATAAAAAAACCTTTTTCCTCGATAGATAAGAATTTCACTAAAAGCAGAATGAGTTCGAGCAATCGACGTAACCACTTCGCATCTTAAGATCCTCCTCTTGAAATTAACCGTTTAAATATAGCATAGTGTTTTTAGTTTTTATATTTATTAATAGTTTCGTATACAATACAGTAAGTATATTTATGAATTACGGCTATGCGAGTTTTCTTTCTGATTATTTTCTTTTTGAAGTATACTATGTACTCTATGGTTATACTTGCAGGCACTGGTCGCAAATGCATAAGGTCTTACAAATCCAATGTCTAGAGTTATGTTTCTAAATTATATTTAGCATGTTACTATAACAGATAATAAATTGCTGTAATATATTGTATCATTTTCAAAATTACCGTAAATATCTTCAAAATTTTTGTTGCGAAAATACTGCATGCATTACTCCGCGTCCAGATATCGCGCAATGGCTTACAAATGGTTTATGGAAGTTATCACAGGAATCTTATCTTCCAAATTACTTTAATAACTTCATATTCGGTTTTAAGATACGCAAAATTTTGAAAGCCCTTAAATTTTTTAATGCTGAAAGTTTAAAATGTTTTCTCGAGTTTAAATACAGGGAAAGAGAATGAACATCTGGTTCGCTGACTCTTAATCTCATTATCATTATTCTTGTTAAAACTTATTCATTTTTACCATTACAAACGGGGGCAATAGACGTGCCTGCATGTGTTGCACCCTATCACTGAAACAGTTCCGAAGCGAGTCACGTTGTGAGTGAAGTTACTGCGTGAAATGTAAGAACATTTATCAAAAGCATCGTTGACCCTACTACCCACTAGTGGGTGTTTTGAAGGAGTTTAGGTAGGCGATTTAATCCTCAGGTGGGCGGTAATTCCTAGATGATAAAACGGATGATAAGGGAATAATAATTGACCCAGCAATGAGAAAACACTTCCGAATGGCTCTATCATATAACTTAACCGTACTAATAAACATTGTTATCATTAACTTCACAGAAGCAGGAGATGCGCTGTGGAAATAAATTATGGAAAGAAACTCGAAAAATTGGACATACATACCATACAACAGTAGTGTTGTAGGTGAAAGGTTAACAAGCCATGCTTTACAGTGTAGCCTAAAGTAGATTCCTAAAACTAGGGTCAGGGGATCCCCAGGATCTGCGGAATTATCGGAAGGGGTTGGTGAGGTTAAATATTTTTCCTAATTAATGCAGTATTCAACCTCGCTAGTTTCTGCAATTTTATTTTCCCTGCCTGTTAATTAAATCGACGAAAGCATTTTAATACTTCAAGTTTCGCTATAAATTATACTTGAGAGTGCTTGATACTTGAATAAAATCTCAACGAGTAAGCACAAATATCGGGGATTAGTAAAACAAGTAGATGAGCAATGAAAAGAGCCAATGAAAGTTTCAGAACCGTTGGAATAAAGGACATATAGGGGACAAATGTTGAGAAATAGGGACCAAACAATAATTGACCGAACATATGATTAAGAAAGTATTGCTTTATTTTCAAGATCGTCTTCTCGCCTATTTCTTGATTTTTAATATCAGATGTACAGATGTTCAAATTAAAAGATTAATCGTTCAATATTTTACGACACTAGAGAAATTTACCTAGATACTACACAACCTATAATTATTTCTTATCCTGAAAACATTCTCTCTTTAAATTTCAAGGCGTCAAATAGTAAAAAGAAACATACTGACTGTGCGATTTTTATGGGATTATTTTAGTTGAAGCAGTCATCATTATGACCATGACTTGAATTCTGGCCCAGGGCTACTTGGGGTGAATTTGTTATCGGATTATCTCAAATTTGCTGAAGCGGAAGTACGATGTACTACAATGAGTGCTGAAAATGAGGTTGATGCGATACTTCCCCGCTAATCATAATCGGCGATATGTGGGTCATTAAAGGGTAACCACTGCATGAGCTTTGATTCATTGTGATTTAATTTTTCCGTCTTTTATTTAGAGAAAAAGGCATTCACCTATGTTGTTCCAGACGTTATTCACTTAACGTTACATCTCTCCTCCATATAACTTTATGATCCGCATTTCTAAATCTCTCCATATCTGAGGATAGCTGAGGTAAGCATTTTTGTCATTCCATTTCCTCAGAGAAATAAAATGATCATGGAACTTTTTCCTCGACGTGCGAGTCGTCTTTAAGGACAATAGAGTCAGACTGAAAAGAGCTTTCACGCCTTTTAAGAAAATTAGAAAAAAATCCAATTATCTAGTTAACTTAAATCACTCACATACACTAGCTTTAGCCGAACTTCCCATATATACTTTTGCTGATTTATTTGTAACTCCGGAGTGATTAAATTTGGCTTTCAGAATTGTAGAATTAGTTCAAAATATCAAGATTCCAAAAACATTCTCATCTACATTAACTAACATTCCTCTTTATTCCTTTAAAATAACTAACTACTCCTACGTGTTAAACAAGTTGATTGGAAGGTGCAAACTTGATACTTCATAAGATAAGGTAATTAGTCAAACTTTACATTTTGAAGATAAATGTTGAAAATACCACTTTATCCCGTGTAAAAATATTTCCTGGGCTTCCGGATAGCCATGTTACGCCACGCGTTAGAATTCGATGAAAGCGGTCCCGGGTTCGATTCCTGGTAAGAATCCAGGTGCAAAATAACCACAGCTTCCGAAGCTCTAGTAATAATACTACTACTAACTTATTTCCTTCGGCTTCTTTCACACTCCGAACGACTAAGATTAAAAGGAAATTAATTCTCTGATTTTATTATAACTGCTCTCTGCTTCACTTCCGCCAACTTATCAATCATTTGCATGTTTCTTGCTTGTTGGAATCATCATTACAATTAATCCATTCGCAGCTGGTACACTTTTTAAATGAAGAAAATGTCCACGAACTTGCGGATTGAGCATTATCAGATACAGGTACGACTTAGCATTAAAAGGAAATTAAATCGCTGATTTTATTACATCTATTCTCTACTTCACTAACGCCCGCTTTTGACTTTCTTGTTTGTTTCTTGCTTGTTGGAATCATAATTACAATCAGACCATTGCACAGGTCTTACATTTTTTAAACGAAGAAAAATTTCACGAACTTGCGGATTAAACATTATCAGATAGAGGAGCGACTTAACATTAAAAAGGAATTAATTCACCGATGTTATTAAACTGTTCTCTACTTCACTTCCTTCAATCATTTGTAAGTTTCTTGCTAGTTGGAATCATCTTACAATTAGAACAGTTCTTACGCTTTTTAAACGAAGAAAATTTTTACGAAGTTGCGGGTTAAACATTATCAGAAGTGCGGCTTGACATTTAAAGGAAATTAATTCGCTGAATTTATTCTACTATTCTCTACTTCACCTCCAACCACTTTTCAATTTCTTACTTGTGCTTCACTTCCTTCAATCATTTGTAAGTTTCTTACTAGTTGGAATCATCTTACAATTAGAACAGTTCTTACGCTTTTTAAACGAAGAAAATTTTCACGAACTTGCGGATTAAACATTATCAGATGGAGGTGCGCGCAGCACGAATCGGAACATCTTATTTGAGATGAAAGGCGATGTCGGCCGCATTCCAAGAGAGGCTGATCTCGAAGTTCAAGGACCTCGGAGAGAGACGACCGCTTACAGCAGTGCTTTATACTCAGTGCTGAGAATCCGGTCAGAGCAGTACGCACGATGCTTTTTTTATATATATCCTCTAGACGATTATGCACGAAATGACTGGTTGAATCTATTTCCTAAGTGATTAGTGAAGAGAAATGGGGATAGGCGGCGAAAAAAAGATCAATCATTCGGAAAGCTGATGGAGTCAGTCGGAAACATTTTAAGGTTACGATGAGGAAAAAGAAGTACAGGAATGTCTCCTAGCCTTAGAAAAAGAGTTAACAGATGATAATGAGTCAACTACGAAAAAATTGACGCGTATGTTCAATCATAACCTAACGATAAAAAATACTAAATTCTTCTCACTAAGGCATGAAAAGAATGTAAATTGCGCTATTCCGAAATACCTGAGTTAATTACATGAAAGGTAATCGTAAGAAATTTGGGGCATCGACGGAATCGGTCCACGAATCCGCACTGGACACTTGTTAAGATCTAAAACTATGTATCTGCAATCCATAAAGATACCCAAGAGATCCTATACGGTATACCATACGGTAAGATACATCTGCGATATACTCCTTAGATCAAACTGCAACAATACCATTGCTTTAGATTTAGCCAGTGATTACACCAAGTTCTATCTCATTAAAATTTACTTACGTTAATGAATGAAAGAAAATGGCCTTCTGTTTTGAAAAATTAAAAAAAACCAACATCAATTGTGTAGATTGAGTTATGGAAACACAACATACCTGGCTACTGCGCTCGAATCAGGGTCTTCTCGAGCATTAGAATAGCTTTTCTGAGACTTTAAAACCTATGGGAGTGCAACACAGTTTACATCACACCGCTATAAAAAATAATTTCTGAAATATTTGCGCTACAGATATGACATTACCTGAAATGAAAATGCGGAAACGGAGAAACGAAAGTTATATGCAATAACCAGCAGGTTATTCTAGGAGAGCGATTAGAGTCTCACAACAAACATGCAAAGGTAAAAAATTTAGCGAAAATTTTGTACAGATGAAAACAAAAATCAAGTGTCAAAAATCAAAACACAAAAAGTGAGTGAAATACTAATATAACTCAGAACTTAATTCGTGAAACAGAATACGATTCGAAGTCCAAAAATTAAAACATACCGATTCTTCCGTGACTTGAAAGAAATACGGGCTTCAGAATCCTAACAATTTAATTTTTGCCGACTTGTCTTCATAATTTCCTACTCCAACCGACTCATTCAGATTAAACCTAAAATCAAATATCTAAAACGATATTAGAAAAGTAACAAGAAGGACCATCCACATTTACTGTTTCTCTCCGTCTTATTCCCCAGCAACTCCGGAGACATATCTCGGTTCACCGAAAATTCCCCATGAAAAATCTCATTCGTGTATCTAACCTGTTTCCGAGTTTTTTATTCGCCTTGAATTAGATACGTGGTCGACACGAAGAATCTCCGAGCAAAGCGCTCGTGATGAGATGGCGTTACATTGAGGCGATTAGATGAATGGATAAAAGAAGATAAGCCGCTCTAAAAACAAATACTCTCGAAAAATATCTACGAATCGATTGCATAAATGAACACATAATGCATCGCCTTGAATCGATGCCTTATCTCCGTTCTTTCATTGACACAACCGATAACAAAACTAAGGCGAACAAATTTTATCTGATAACCAATCGCATTCGTACGCAAGCAAGGCGACTGTTTGCGTACAAACATTTCCTGACTTCTCCTCACCGTCTTAAGAGTATCAAATATTTAGTGTCAGACGTGGTTATAACTTAAAAAGTTACGTTAATGACCATTTAGTTGAAAATAATGCATTTCCCAGTAGTGAAACGGTACGAAACGGGAGGACCTTTTCGCTCGGTTTTCTCCGAAGGATTCTACATCTACATCTACATCTACATCTGTACCCTGCAAGCCGCCTTTCGGCGTGTGGCAGGGGGTGCAAGCACCAGGACTCTATTTGCCCAGTCGATTATTTTCGCGTATTGTTCTGGGAAAAAAAGAATTCTTGTATCGACTGGTTTTAGCATCTATTTCTCTGATCTTTCTCGCTGGATCAGAACGGCCTATAAAGCAAGGAGGGCGCATAATCTCGGCTACATCTTCTATGAACGTGCTCTGTCTGAATTTATCAAGTAATTTAAATCTCTGATTGAGCCTTCTTTCTTCTAAAGATTCCCATCCTGCCTCCTGAAGCATCCGAGTAACACTTACCGATTTATCATAGCAATTTTTTACGAAGCGTATTGCCTTTCTTTGTACCTTTTCTATCTCGCGAATACAACACTTTTCAGCAGGGTCCCATACACTGCATGCGTACTCGAGGTGAGGCCTCACTAGCGCAAAGTAACATCGCTCGCGGACTTTTTCTTCGCTTTTACCGACTATTCTTTTGACGAAGCCTAGTTTCTTAAGAGCTCGCCCACATATGTTATGGATGTGGGTACCCCAAGTTAAGTTATTTGTGAGGGTTATTCCGAGATATTTTACCGAGTCGACAGTTGATAATGTTTCCCCTCGAAGGCTATATGAATTATGATTGGCAGAGGATTTTCTTTCGAAAAAATTAACTACTGAACATTTATCTACGTTGAGCTCCAATTGCCAGTCGTCGCACCATTTTACTATTTTATCTAAGTCATTCGACAGGCTTAATCTATCGTCATTACTTTTTATTTCTCTGTAAATAACCGTGTCGTCCGCAAATATTCTAACGTTACTGTCGATGTGTTCATTAAGATCGTTAATGTATATTAAGAATAATAATGGCCCGATTACGCTTCCTTGTGGGACGCCTGAGGTCACCTTGACTAGGTTGGAACTAATACCATCTAATACTACTCGTTGTTCTCTATCGGACAGGAAATCTTTTATCCAACTTATTACTTGTTCGTTGATGCCCGCAAGTTTTAATTTGTACAACAATTTACGATGTGGGACTTTATCGAACGCTTTCCGAAAATCCAAAAATATTGCATCGACTTGTCTTTTACTTTCGGCCGATTTCAAGATATCGTGAATTAATAACGCTAACTGTGACTCGCAGGAACGTGTCTTACGAAAACCATGTTGATTCTTAACAATGAATTTAGAGGTTTCGAGAAATCTATCTATATCTCTATAATACAGGTGTTATTTGAAAGAAATGTGGAACATACTGTTAACGGATATTTCGTCTTAAGCCATGATAAAGCACACTTATTTCTCGTGCAAAGATTATTATCGAGGATTAACACATTTTATAATAAATATATGGATACGAATACAATTTTGAAAGCTTACGTTTTCCACCACAAATTTCATATAGATTTTTTGCTAAAGAAACAACAAGTTTAGGATAGTAACATTAACTGTGAAAATATTTGATTAATTTTCATAGTTCGCTCCGGTTTTTTAGTCAGTTAAGATCGATCGTATTGGAATAAAATCAATGTATTTATCTCCGCATTGCAAGAATAACCTAATTATAGGTCGTTTCTATGCGGCGTTTCTTCGATCTTTATCTGTCGATCAAAATAACGATTCTTTGTTTGTCTTAAGAGATTTCAACTAAAGTTTGCAGATATCAAACTGAATAGAAAAACCAATAGAATAGATTTCTATTTTGCTATAAAGCTGGGTTATTTCAGCCTGTCTACATCCGAAAATTTTCTGCAATTAGTTATTGAACATCCTAAGATGATCTCAATTTTTGAAGAGGGCTTTTACAGGACGCCAAACTTTAAGCCCATATGTACGAGACGAAAGTCTGGAAGACGGGACTGTCCTGGCAATAACAGGATGTGTGGTAGGCCTACGTTTACATTACTCAAGGACCTTGAAGTCTGCATCTAAATTTACACCAGCTTGAAGTTCCTTTTCTGCCTGGCTGTTTCTGATTCAAGAATACCCATTTCCCATCCCTTGCATATTAGCCACTTTAAACGTATATACTTATACTACTTCCTATACCCTTGATGCACCAGTCTTACAACCCGGTAACTCAAAGAACAATTACTACAGAAGCGACTCTCCGGAACCGAATTTCTCACTAAACAACCCTCCTTCAACCGCATCCATATTATGTCACATTTTCACCTCCGTTTATCTTAGTTATTTTAATTTTGGTAAATGGACGAATTTCTGCAGTTTCAGAATCTAATCCGTTTGATAGGAAAAAAGTAGAGATGGGACAAACGACTCGGTATTCGAACATTCGAAAATCGACTTGATTTCGAACAATGGTCAGTGGTTTTCCTTGGGATGTTTATCAAATCTTTATCCATGATTATTCGTCACGTGTTATCATAAGAATGCAATGAAATTTGTTCTTAGTAGTGACTTCACATTCGGTTCATCATTCGGTTTTTCACTTCTCCCCTACGACTGAATCATTCGCTTCGAACAATAGAATAGATTTTATCGGTTAGGGCAGTGAAACATCGAAACGCTTTACTCGAATTATTCGATGGAAGCAAAGAACCGAATTGTTCGATCGTTTTCATTTGGTTGTTCTCACCTCTAGAAAAAAGTTCTCTTTTGGTGGTCTACTTCGCTCGAGTGCTTCGTTAGCACGATTACTGATTATTTGATGGAAACCACAAAAAGCGCAACTCATTCGAGAAAGAAAGGGGAAGAATTAGATTTGAGTGCGGCGGGATTCGAAGCGAAACTTCTCTCAATAGCGAACTTGGTTCATCTTGTAAATGAAGTGGAAAGGGAATTCAATCGCAAGATCTAGAAGAATCCAATCTTTCTAAAATAAAAAGGATTTTAGGTGATTTGGCATATAAGTATGAGCATCTAGGAAAAATCTCACGGATAAACGGTCACGAAAAATGTAGGCGGGACCAGGACTCGAACCCATGTTTCCCATTTCTCTCATAACTTCATCTAGTTTACCGTCCATTAAAATGTCAAAACAGATTTTGCATCGATCGTTATCATCTCTAGCTCTTCCCAAGTATTCTTCCGTCTAATTTCTCACTCTTTACTTCAAATTCCGGTTAATTTCTCCAAAAATTATCCCATCTTCTAAGGATAATAAATTAATTATTTTTATGGATTAATTTTTATAGCATACTAAATCGAGCTCATTCCTCCGAAATCCCTTGATTATTCTGCAATACTATCGATTGCCTATATGACAGGGAGACTGAATTTAAATCAGATCAAAAGGTTTTACACGATTACGATCAGTTATTACGACAAAATAGCTATCAAAAGTTAACCCGAGATGAGTTCATAATGAAATCGTTTTAAATCACCCCATCTTTTGCGAGACCGCCTCTCCTAGTTGGAAAATTTCTAGATGCGCTCCTGGTTTATCTGTAGTGTCGTCGTGACGTTAGGGAAGAATAAACTCAAAGGTTATTCTTCCCTATTACTATATTACCTTGTTTCCACTCCTACCCGGTGGTTCGGTATCGCGTCGGGACGGATCCTGCTCTCGGGGAGTCGCGGCGGCAAGAACCCTGGTGGGTCGGACCGTACTCTCCGGGAAGTCGCGGGTTTCTGGCGGTCCAGGGATCGCGGGACAGTCTTCGCTTCTCGGCGAGAGGTTAGTTTTACCCCCTCAGTGGACGAGGTTAGGAGCCCCAGTGCAGCCCGATAAGAAAGAGACTGCCCCTCTGGACACCTCCCTTATAAGGGAATTCTAGGGTCCGAGGACGCCTTCGGTGGGGTTAGGCCCCAATGACCTCTCTTGAATCTCTCAATCAGCTCTTGAAGGTCTCGGCCCTTTACTTGCCGCCCTGACCCCAATTGCACTTGTCGAGCGGGAAGGAGTGAGGATGCTTTCTATTTTAGCACCCTCTAACTCACTTTATTTAAGAAAAACTTTCTCCGTTCTTCCGGCCCTGTGAAGGCCGAAGTTCAAAGCATCCTCACTACAGTGGTGTACGACTGAAGAAGAGGGCAAAAATTAAGATCCATAAGGCAAAAGTGGAATGATATGTGAAATGGAAAGAAGAAATAGGCAGCAGAAAGGGTTCTAAGAAAATATGTTCCTTAATGAATCGCATAAAACAAATGTAATCTTGAATGAGAAAACAAATTTAAATGGACGAAAAAATTACAAATGCAAACAATGATAGAGTGATGAAATGAATGATGATGTGAATAATCGATACAACGAAGAAGCAAAGCCAAAGGCAACAGATGTAAGAAGTATAGTGCTCAAACGACTAATGTCATCATCTCGTCCACTTTATTTCAGGCACTTCTCGGCCCCAACTAATATTTCTACGACATAGATCATCTAAGGAGTAGCCAATTATGTCAAATGAGACCTATGGCAAAACTCACCGGCAGATGATTCATATACACATTGTTATATCACTTCATTAAAAAAATTGTTTTATGACTCAGTATATTCTATTTTCATTACATGTTTTTCCCCTATTTTTTAAATTATTCAATTTTTGATTCAATTCTTTTATCCTCACTGTGTTTTCGCGGGTTTTTTCAACCCTCTTCATTATTTTTGGGTTGTGTCTTTTGATTTCTTGAGAGGGGATTTTACCTCAACGTGGGAGTTTTTGCTCTACCGACCTTCAGTTTCGGAGATTTTTTTTCCACCAGCCAAATCTTTTCTTTATTCTCCTCATTTTAGAATTTTCATTTTATGTGCTTTTTACTCTCTTATATTCTCATGTAAGAATATAACACGAGGTTAAACGGAGGAGAGGCCCACTCGAGCCTAACCTCGCTTAATAGAGAGTCAAATAATAATAAAAATGCAGGTTAGAGGAGTGCCAAAATTCGAAAAGAATCGAACTAAGTTTTCGTTCAACCAAAATTTCGAACGGAATCTCCATCTGAAAAACTCAAATCCAATAGAATCGAATTAAATATCGAATAAAAATATAAGTGGCGAAATGTTCATGTAGTCGTTAATCTTATTAATACATAAAATTTGTATGGAACATTTTATACCAATATCCTAACCAAAACTAATTTCGAAATCAAAATGACAATAATTACGAAATCATTACTAATACAAAAAATTAACTTTCAATAAATATGCAATGCTTTTTTTAGTGGATGATAAGGATAGCTATAAGACGAAGAAAACGAAATCTCCAATTTTAATTGGAAATTTTACGAGAAAGAATCGGAGAAAAGATCATCAATCTCATCAAACATTTCGTGAATTCGAACCGAAATGAAAACTCACGATTCGCACAACACTGACGAAGAACGAAACAAAAAATTCGCTAGTGCTGAATAGACAGAAAAGCGGAATAGCGTGTACTCCTATTGATAACCATTTTATCTATCTTTCCAGGAATTATGTGATGTGTTTGATAGATTGTGGTGAGCAACATTCGTAATGTACGTCACCTCCAATCTATCGCAAACAAAGTCGCAATTCCTCGACGCAATTCCTCAATGTTGCTGCGAGAAGCACTATTTTATCTCCTAATGGCCACGCTTATTTGTAATAAGGCTATTCCACTTTATCCCTCGGGTTCAGGAATGGATGCAAAGGAGCGTTACAATTTCATCATTACTTTTCGTCGCCTCGTGACGGCACGATAACATTTTCCACTCGAATCGTGCGTTTTCAGAACAATTACACATGCATTGGATTTGCGTTTAATTTTCCATCTCGAGCGACGTATTCCACGTCGTATTTTTTCAGGCGCTGAATATCGCAGTGCGTTGGATTGCGAGCTTAAATCGTCATAGTTAACGCGTTCGTAAACAAGCGATACGTATAAAGAAGTCAGATTCAGACAACTCAATGAGACACGCCTAAGATATTAAGAATGGCAATTTCGTTGGACGCAAACTTCGAAGAGAGAACCGGTGTAAAAATTAGGAATGGGTAAAGGTAAATTTCCGTATAAGGGCGTGCACCCAGGAAAAAATCCCAAGGGGAGACGGACCTGAAAAAAGTCTCACGGGACCGGGAATCGAACCCGGGATCTTCCTCTATCCGGGAGGATGCTTTGACCAAAACGACTTAAGCAATTGTTCTGATCGGTGTAAAAACTATTTCAAAAAACACCAGGAAGAATTCAGCCGTCCATATTTGGCTCAAAAGGCGGTTAAATAGATTTTTTGTCAAGGTGGCATTCCGTTAGACATTCTACATAACAGGTCTCTTTGAGCTGCTCTGGATTAAATTAATACGTACAATTCTTGCTCTATAATTCTCTTACGCTTCTACAGAAAAGCTCTTAACCCCTCAGGTACGGCTACCAAATTTATAATTGACATATTCCAGCCTAACTTTCTGGATTGGTGCAATCATGCAAATAAAAAAAAACACTTTGTGAATTCCAGAAATATATTAAATCCTACTAGTTTCGTCTATCAGAATCACATTAGGCACTGAAAGATCGAAAAAAGTTTTTTCTTTTCGATATTTCAGTGCCTGATGATGTCTGATAGACGAAACTAGTTGCATTCAATATATTTCTGTGGAATTTACAGTCCATATAGTCCATTAGTATATAAATTAGTATAGTAAAGCCTTCAGAGGTTTAGAGTGATAAAAAACGACCGAAGTGATTTTGTGACTAAATTAGTAAACTAAGTAAACACATCGATTATAAGTAAGAACACATCGATTCCTGCATTCGATTCAATGGAAGAAAAGTTGATTTTCGGATGAAAGATTCACAGAAGATGCTTTTCCTTTCATTTAGGTTCAATAGGTTAAAACATAATTCGCGAAATATTTTTTCTCGAACTCAATACATTCAAAATAGAAAACACGTTTCTCACTTCAAAGAAAGAAGGTACCGGTATAACTAGAACAGTCGCTCTGGGCCCCGCTCCTCTTGTTGCCCCGCGCTTCTTCTTAGAAAATCAGACAATCCCTAGGGAAATTAACATAAGTTTTGAGTTGATATACCCAAACACAGAATTGCTTTGTAAATAATACAAAAAAATTTCAGTAACTGAGATATCGGTAGTAAGATGCTCTTCAAAGTTAAAATAAATAAAATATTACTATAATAAATAAATATACTATATACTCTAATTACTTCAGTTTCAATACCCTCTTCTACCCAACCATCTCCAGCATCTCCTCGTTTGTTTTTCTATCAACCCAGCTTATTTCCTCTATTCTACGCCATACCTACATCTCGAAAGCCTCTCATCTTTTGATGTCCTCTTTTCTTAAGGTCCACGTTTCAAACCCATGCAGCTATACACCACAGCGTGGAGCCCACTCCAAGGACTTTACTTATCTTTTCCTGATTCCTTTATCAAGGCCCTTCGTCATCAGTTCCTTTCGTTTCGCAAACGTTTCTTTGGTTAATGCTATTCTTTTCCTATCCTCATCTGAGCATCTTCCATCCCTAGAAAGAACACTACTTAAATATAAAAATTGATCCACATTTTTTCCCATCTACCCTGATTGTTAACTTAGCTTTAGCTCTTAGCGTTAGCTTTCTTCCCCTTATTATTATAGTAAGAAAAGTTATGTGCCAACCTCATTATCATAGTTTTTGGTAACTTTATTTTCATCCGAAACACCCTTGATTGATCGTTTAGTGCATTTTCTAGAACATACAAACCCCTTTCAGAATTGCAGACAATAGCTTTGTCGTCTGCATATCTTACTGACTTCAATACTTCCTTTATCTATTTCTTCCCGCGTTTCTTTCGTCATTTCTTGCGCAATCTTACAGACGGCGCTGAGCGTAAGTAATTGATGTAAATAATCATAAGTTCGCCAATAACGACATTAAAATGAATCTACTTCAATAATCCTTTCAGCATAGTTTCATTCTATTTGTTTACTTAATTTAAAATTTAAATGCAATAAATATTACACTTAATTAATGCAATTTAATTTATTAATTATTATATTACTGTAGTTTAAAATATTTATTTATTAAAATTTAACAATTATTTAAGTATTAGTTTGTCACGGGAGTCGCGATTGGACTATAAATATTACATTAAACAAATGTAATTTTAATTGATTAATTACTATATTACTTCAGTTTAAATATTTACCTAAAATTTGACAATGATATATCAATTATTATATATGATGTATTATGATTAATTTGTAACGGCAGTCCCGATTGGACTCCCCGCGTCTCGCCTTGGCTTACTCAACCACCTCAAAATTAGCTCGTAAAAAGGCATTAAAAACCACGCTCTCATTTTAAGTGCGAAAAAGGAAGAATTCTTAATCGAAGAGGCCCCGAATAATTCCCGAGCAGTACCACGTGACCTCCAATTCATCTCTCGCCCAATGGACGCCATCCTGAGGAATGTCCGCCGAATTCCGATACAATCGAGAAAAAAGGAACGGTTAAACGGAAAGCGGGGGTGGAGAAACCGCAATAACGGTACCGTAATTGGCGATTTGTTAAACTAACGATATCGCAGAAGGCTATCGAGATGTCGGACGGATCCCGTTACATTTATGAAAGGAATTTCTGGATTGCGGGCGAGTGCATCAGACTCCTTGCTCAAGATTGTCTGCTTAATTTTGAGAAAAATCGGCCGAAGAATACAATCGAACGCTAGGCCTCTTAAAAAAACATAGGGCAGCCTCATGTGAATAGTCTCACTAGTTCGTAAGAAAGGAATTATAGGAATATCTCTTCTCCTCTGGAAGTATGGGGTTATTAACTAGAAATGTATATATGTGAGATGTAAAAGAAGAAACGCAATGGAAACATGGCATGGAATAGACAATTGGTTGATCCCTTGGGTTATAATTGCTCCTCCCCCAGGTGAATTTGTAGAACATCTAGGACAGTACTGGTGTACTACAGGGGGCTTCCGGGCAGCCATATGGGCAGCGTTCGACTTCGGTGAAAGGGGTCCCGGGTTCAATTCCCAGAGGGAGTCAACATGTTCGAAATGACCTAAGCTAACGAAGCACTTTGAATAATATTATTTATACTTTTCTCAGGATGACAAGAAGCTTGAATTCGAATGAGATTGTTAATTTTTATCACGATCACCATACATTGACTACATTTATCACAACAAATTGGAATTTTAAATATTAATCGGAGATGATTTCATAATGAAATAGTCGTGAGTTTCCCCCTTGACAAGTTTCTAGCAACCCCAGGTATAGGAACTGTTTGGGTTTGGAAATGGTGAAATAGATATCGAAAACAAAGGTTCAAATACATATACAATTTTCCGATAATTTATTTATTTATCAATCTCATCAGCTTCCTTATGACGATTCCACGGAAAATTTGACAAAAAATACCCCTATTTTTTAAATGTTATGAAAATTTTTATACTTGCACACTTCCATGAGAAATTCTTTACGCCAAAGATTCAGCTAAGAAAAATATCTTTCGCGAAATTACTAATGTTTAAAATTTCGATAAGTTTGTAATGATCGGCGAACGTGGGTCATTTTGGAGGTGTATAACTTTTGAATGAAGCATGTTATAGATATTCTATCATCTTCTGGTAGTGATTAAATTAATCTTCAAAAGATTTCAATTAAAGTTAGAAATATTTTTTCCAAGATTAAAGATAAAATTAATTAATTTAAAATCACATGAGAATTAAACCCTTAAGAATTAAGAATCCTTTTTCAAGATTGTTTCAATTTGCAAGAAGTTGTTGAACGCAACTTTTGGTCACAATGAATCCCAATAGTCTGAACTTAAAATATATTTCCGGATTTAACAGTCTTCCCCATAGGAAAGCATTTTTAAAAGTAGGACAGCAATAAGAACATAACGTAAAGTGAAAAAGAATTGAGCGGTACATGTCGCGCGCACATCTGCCCACGCTTTGTATGGGTACAGGTTGGTAAGTCTACTGGTAGCTTCGTTGAAACATTTAACTCTAAACTTAACCTTTTTAATAAGACTCAGAACCTGCAGGTTTCGCTGAAAGTGGATATTTTGATATTTAAGATATTTAACGAGATAGAAAAGGAATCAGTGAGCGAGGAGTAGGATAAAAACTCAAAGAAAGTTTGACGTTCA
The DNA here is from genome assembly GCA_036926295.1 of Pachydiplax longipennis. Lineage (NCBI taxonomy): Eukaryota > Metazoa > Arthropoda > Insecta > Odonata > Libellulidae > Pachydiplax > Pachydiplax longipennis. Next base: position 34,032,390 of record JAVFKF010000009.1, on the reverse strand, counting down.
ACTATTGAAGGTAAGTCAGAAGTAGAATAATGATAAAGCTAATATTCGGAGTCATCATTCTATGGATATGATTATAACAATAATTCGCATTGGAACAACAAAATGATCAATAAATCAACTTATCGATCAACTCAACGATCAATTAAACGCTGTCACCTGGCTAGATAACCTAATTGCAGTGTGAAATTGAATAAATACATGAATAAGTAAAAATTAAAATTCCAATTCGTTACATCCAAATCCTTAGGGAAGCTGCGTCACCAATCGGGAACATCTCCAACGTTGAGTTAAGAGGATTACATTCAAGAAAAGGAAGCGATTTACGACCTCTGAGATTAGATATGAGAAGGAATCTGTTTCAGTAAGAGAACGAAAGACACAAATGACTTCCGCTACTGTCTGTATTCCACGGGTAAACAGAGAGAAATTTCGATTGCCACGAACGCGGATCCGAAGGACTGAAAACGAAAGGAATTGTGTCGTCGACAAATACACGAGGCTAATGTACAGACCTTGAGACGTATGCAGTGCTCTTTTGGACTCCATTGCTTTGTTCCACATGAACACTTGCTCCACATTCCACGCGCCAGCGGTCGGAAAATTATAAAATAAATCGTTTCTCTACCGCAAAAGATCGCTTTCGATCTCTAGTAAATGAGTTCACACACCATTTCTTTAATATAATTTGATGGGAATAGTATGGAGGCGAACGAGTAAATTGTCCCGCGGTGACTCCAGCCTGTTCATAACTGAATCCCTTAAATCTTAAGACTACTTGAAAAGACCCGGATTCCTGAATTACATCACACATTCTAAGGAAACTTACTTTGGTGTTCAAAGCCAAACGAAATAATGTACAAGAAGAATGAAGGGGAAGAAGTGCTTCATATTTCGATGAATTATATATGATCATCATTCCACTGAAATGCAATTATTAAAGGTAATCACTCATGTATTTGACTAAATCTGCCTTTCTGTTAACGCTTTTCGATGTGCTAAAAAGGAGCTATCAATAAACAACATTCATTTTTTTAGTATTTATTCTATTTTGCGCAAATAATAAATAATGTATTCGATGAGAGAATTGATCAGTATCTGTCAGTAATAACTCAACAAAGAATTGTAAGATTGTATCATCATACATGAATTCGCAAAAAAAGCTATCTATATGTATATAAGGTAATCTGCGGAGTCATAATATAGATTGGAAGATCGAAAATAGTGGGAGTAAGAATTACTTACAACATCTCACAAATACTGACAAGTCTTCCGAGATAATTTAATTTTTCTCCCACTTGCTTTCTCTGATTTTCTCTCTTATCAACATCTCTAGGATCCTAATGACCCGAAGTTAACTGTACTATATGATTTAAATCACACCAGTTCTCGAGTAGGAGGTTATTCAGTTGTGAAATGAAAGATTAACAAAAACGACAAAAAAATTTGAGATATACTGTTATGTACTGGAGAGGAGGGCTAAAATAGGATTAATACAGCAAAAAGAAGCGAGATGGAAAAGAGAAAAAACCAGAAGATTGAATGAAAGGAAGTGCATCACTTCGCAAAAGCAAAAGGAGAGTATATTGAATGATCTGGATTCGGCGTTACATTTGCAAACTGTGTTTCTGCTTAAACTCATCGTCATATTCATCTAATTCATTCACTTGTTGTAAAAGAAGCTAATTATTTACCAATTCCAGTATAAGAGTATAAAAACGTTAATACGCAAAGTAGATCTTTTCAGACGTGTGATAGTTTCTCATTCAAGTATGCGATTATTTTTTTAAGCAAATATGCTTGTAAATGATCCGGTACAATCATAAAAGGAACAGATTATCTGAGGATGAAAAACTGTTTCCATCTCAAGCTATTCCCACGAAATCTGAACAAAGTCATGGGATAATGTACAGCTCTTGCACAAATGCAGGACATCGAACCGGAACGAAAAAAGTACCAAAAAACGCTACTTTAGACTGAGTGAAAATCGAACCAACACCTGAAACAGTAATTATTCCGTTCCGAACGATGTATATTTTACTTTAGCTTGATAGACGGAAGGTTTAATAAACATGTATAACTAAAATTTGCCACTAATAGTAAGTTTTCTAAATTCTAAAATTTGGTGTTATGTGGTGTATAGGAATTAAGGATAAAAAATATAAAACATACTTTCAGAGGGATGTAGCATTACGAGGATCGGAGCAGAAAAAGCCGGTTAGACGTAGGCAGAAAGAGCGAGATCGGAAGTGAACCGAAAATTATTTTTCTTCATTGAACCGCAGCGAAAACCGGAAAGAAAAACATTGGGTTCGTGCCCTGTGTCAATGGCACTCACTTGATTACTAGTGAAACACACTATACAGAAAGAATAAAACATTCATAAAACTCAAGATATTGACTTTCTGGGAAGACATAATCTGCCACGTTTATTCATAATTTCTCGCGTAAATATTGTGATTAAATCCCTTCATTCATCACTTTATTTTAAAGCGCCGTACGTTTCTTCTATTAAGAAATTCCTTATGCTAAACGAGCTTCATTCTTGGTTTCCCCTCTTTTGAACATCACTACTATATCTCATAATTCATAGAGGCGATGACGATTCTCGCCTCTTATGTTTCTATATATGCTCTTTTGCTTCGAAATTATGAAAAGATTGCTCCTATAGCAACAATACGTAAGCCAATTTTGTGATTGTATTTAACCACATTAATGGGATAATTTAGAGATTCTCATATTTTAGGACGACATTTTGATCTGCTTTAGAGTGGATTTAAGTTTTGATGAATGGAATGTTTATCATTCATCTATTGATTCAGAACAGAGAAAAAAAGTATCGTTCACTTACTTTTCTCTCAATCCTTGTTCATGAGTGCGATAATATCAATGTGACAGTGAGATATGAATGATGCTTATATTGGCAGTCGTCCACTACTTACGAAATGATATGAAAAATGTTATTATTAAGGTCATTGTGCTAAAACTACGAGTAATTTTTCCGCTCAATAGATTCTCGTTTAGTGAGGAAAGCAAATTACCTAGTGATAGAAGGAAACTGACATAAAAGTATTCATTGCATCATACAATAGGGGCTGCAGTAAATACGGTAAGTTCGAGGACCCTTTAAACACAATGACTTTATCTTTGAAGGCAATTATCAATGGCATCGACACGTCCCATTTATCGATTATCAAAATCTAATCTTAGACCAAATTCTGAATGGTCTTGAATTTTCCCAATGACATCGATTTCGCTTTCTCCTCGGTGACACCAATATATGAAATTAAAACGAAACTTGATTAATGTCTTCAACAGTTTTGTAAGAGATAATGCAGTAACAAATGGAAGCCGTATTTAAAGTAGTAAACGTATTCTCAAGTGAACCTAAGATGTTGGATATGTTCCATGTTAAGGAATAAATTTAAACTAATTCCTAAAATAAAGAGGCATACTAAGCTTAACTTTCCTAACATGTCGACTCTTGACAGATTTTTATTATAGATTCTAGTATGCAATCTATACTAAGTTCCAATTCTCTACTAACGTTAGCTTCCAAAATTGAAGATAATTTATTAATACTTAGTTAGCTGAACAACTGTACCTGAAATCTCATATGTAATCTATGAATCGTGATTTTAATCGTCAGATCGAGAAATAACGCGTAACGTCAGATAAATGGAACGTTGATTTCCATTACGGCACACGTTACAGTAAAACCCGTTTATAACCCCATTAATAGTCCTTTTACTACAATTTTATTTTTCACCGGATTCAGTGAGTAATCGCCATCATCAGGGACATTTATTTCATCTGATGATGGCGACGACTCGGCGAAACCGGTTAGAAACTTTAGAAATAATACTCTCAATACTGCAACGTCATGAAGGGACCACGTTAATCTTATGACCACGTGTATTACTTACGGGCTGTTGTGACCTTCGCAAAGAAAAAATTGGCGATAATTGATTTTGAAGACATTCAGCATAGAGTAAAATTGCTTTCTGATGGAACGCTACAAACAGCGGGCGTCATCCTGTAAGGAATTCAGGGTGCCATAACATTTAAAAGGTCTTATCATAACGCTGAACGAATTATAGTCCGTTTCTCAAGTCGCTTACAGCATTACACAACCCGGTTATAAAGCTCTTTTTGCTTGCTCCCCGGAAAACGGGTTTAATTGTATTTGAGAAAAATCTCTCTTTCGAGCGGAAGTCGAGAGCCGTTTTCTGCGAATCCTTTCTCAAATACGGATGTTTTTTCGGAGAGCAGAGATTCCTGGACTTCGTCCTCTTGCATTGCGTTGGGTTATCAGAGGGCAGTTCCGTTCGATAAGAGCATCGTAATCAGTTCCTGTTTTTCGCGCTTAAATTATTAGCGACGGCACATTCAGAAATAAAATCGCAGAATTGGGTCATGGGATGCCGATAAAACGTGGCAGATACGGGATTTGCAAATTTATCTTTGAAAGAGGGTTGAAGTTGGGTCGAGAAAAAGAAAGATCGAGCGAGTTACCATGTAGAAACGTGTTGTATTCGCGAATAAGAAAAGCTACAACGAGAGGCTATACTAAATGATTGAATGAAGAACTTGTATCTTCCACAGACTTACAATTTGCTGTGGCGAGTTGTTTCGTCTACAGTATGTGGTGTATCTTCAGGCTAAATCTATGGAAGTTACAAAGTCTTTTATTTAATCCTTTAGAATGGCTTCTTTCCACGAAGTTGAGCTTGGATAAATCAGAAAGTCAATACCTTTTGTGGAGAATTGCTATAACAAATTGGTGTGTGTTACTCGGACGATTCAGGAGGCAGGATGGGGATCAGGAGAAAGAAAGTTCAATCAAAGATTTACCTTACTTAATAAACTCAGAGAGATTACGTTCGTAGAAGAAGTAACCGATATTATGCACACTCCTTGTTATATAGGCCGTTCTGATACTGCTTAAAATACTTATTAAATTCAGAGAGTATGTTAAATGATCAAAATACACCATAATTAATGTTTATATTATCCAAGTCAAAAATATGTAAAGCTATACTATTATTCACAAATTCATAGAGAGTTTGTTCTAAGAAGATGTAGCCAATATTATGCGCCCTCCTTGTTAAATATGGCCTACTTATACTGCGAGGAAGATCAGAAAAATAGATGCAGGAACCAGTCGATTCAAGAGTTCGTTTTTTTCCGAGAGCGAAACGTGAAAGTAAACGATTAGGAAAGTAGAATCATGGTGCATGCACCCCCTGCCAGACGCCGAAAGACTGCCTGCAGGGTAGAATTATAGAATTACCTAGTTGTAGATGTAAATATAGAGAGTTACCAAGGCTGCATTGTGGTAGCAATCCCCTCCAAACGATCTCATGAAAGGAGCAGCAAATACAGTGAAACAACAGCTAACGAAGAACCCGGTTAGCGAATGTTTCTGCGAACGAAGATCTTTTGAACCTAAGGGAATCAATCGAATGATTCGTTTGTTAGCTTCCATCGAATATTTTGTCACTAAGTTTCGATTTTTCGCACTATTCTAAGCGCGCCGAACAAACGAAAGATTCTATTAGGTTTTTCACTCGCTCTTCCCCATCGAGTGAACTATTTGATACTTGACTCCTTTGTTCCACATCTTTAATTATGGGGCAGTATCAAGAACAAACTAAACGATTTTCTACAGAAATCTAAGGGATATTAACGAAATTATCTTCTTAGCCGAGGTATCTCGGTAAGGAATGCAAACGCAAGAGAATTATCATTGACGTGTCGATGAAGTGATTCGAAATGAAAATTGAAATTAAAAGATAATACTTTTGATGAGAAAGTCATCGTAAGTAGACACATGGGCAACGCGTGAGATCCAAAATGAAAGAAATACTAATAAATATAAATATCTAATATAAATATAGTTTCAAAGAATTAAAAGGTAGACAAAATTTTCTGTCATTCAATTTTCAATAAATAACCAAAGACGATTAACTCCAAGCTCCTGTATTCATCTAAAACTACCACAGGCGCATAAGACAGCATCCCGTCCAATCATTCTGGCGCTTGAGATGAGATGCGTGGCGCTTTCTAACTTATTTTCAATTAAGGTACAGGGTGAAAGGTGATATTGCACCTGACTTTCTCGAATTCAATAGAAAACATTCGAAAGAACACCGAACCTTTCCCTTCCATTTTTTCACATTTTGAAAATTTAATAACTTATATTAGAAAATAAATTCGTAAATATTATCTAGCCAAATTCTTCCGATACTTATGTACATATATAAACGTAGATGTACTCAAATCGTGACTAACTCAAGGATCGAAAAAAAATGGTCTTTGCGAGGCTCCATATAGAGGTCACGGGCCGATATTGCTTCAGCATCCATCGACAAGATTTCATCCTCGGAAAAAGTTGCAAGTCATTCATTGGATATTTGCAAAGTCTGGACCGGAAGTCTGCATTCCCTAACCCAGGGCACCAACCTAACTATAAGCAGAGATTAATACCGCATATCTTTCATAAAAACTCGGGTTTCCGCATCAGAATGCCTCCCCCTTGAAATCATGTTCTCAGTTTCAATTCACTATTTCAAAAGAAACTGGGGCGTCAATCTGACTAGTTATAAACGAAGATCATATTTATTTTTATATATTATTATTCATATATGATTATTATATTTATATATATTATTTTATTAGGGTCCGGTATTTGATATTTTACTGAGATTGGGCGAGATTACATTTGACTGCTCCTAAGAAGTCCTATTCAAGGTACCACCTGGTGTATTCCTACTTGTAACTCATGTATATTATGATAATAAGAACATTAAATCCATATTATTTTTCAAGATTTTTACAGTAAGCTCTCAAGAAGATCAAATCCCTTCGTTTGACCATTCGGTGGAAATACCAATTCTTCACACACTTCAAATTCATCCCTTATCCCTCAAGTAAATACACGCATTTTCGAAGTTTATATAACATCAATTGAGCCATCTACTGCGATTGAAAATGAAAACATTCTGTTAAGAAAATAATGAAAACATTCTGTTAAGATTTTCGAAAATTCGATTTCATCATCACCCGAAATATCCACAAGACGATATTATGGTCATCTGATAAAAACATTCAAAGTCAAATATTTCGCACAACACAGTTTCGTAATGCAATCACTGGCCATATTTTTTAACCTTCCGAGCATAAGATACAATTTGGGAAAAAATAGTGATAATAGAATTCAAACATGAAAGTAATTTTAACACCAAGAAACCAAACACGGGGGCAAGTAATGTGACGTAGAATTAATGGAGTAAGAGCAAAAATATCTTAGCAATGTACAGCTACTACAGTAAGTCATTATATTTTCAACCGCAATATTCCATTATACGAGTATATCGGTGATAATTTTCGTAATAGAGGCCTTTAGATAGACGGCCTTTATGGATCTAATAGATCCTCCAACCAGGTCAACTGAACAGGTAAGCAACTGAGTGTTAAGTCTAGTAGCAAAGAAACGGAGTAATAATTGCGCAAAAAATTTAAACCATTATGATGAATTTTTTGTGTTTGGTAGATTTTAGATTTATACACCGTGAGCCAGTGGCGTACGGTTGGTCATGCGTTAACACGTGTGACCAGACATAACTCCGCACGACTAGAGCCCACAAGACAAAACCTCACGGACATAAATACATACACGACAGGACCTCATGGACATAAATGCCAACACGAAAAAATCAAATAAATTAAACCTCAAATTGTCAAAACCGCACAAGGATAAAACTCCACACGGATATATTCTCACAAGGGCGAGAGCTCATTACCGAATACATAAAAGTGTAATTAAAAAAGTAAATTGTTATCGTTCCTAAACTAACAATAAGTATTATTAATGTTATCGTGTAGATATCTTTTATTACTATTATCATCATATTTATTACTATTATATCATATAATACTATGTTATTTAAACGTCATAGAGGTATTTCTTAAGGCGAGATTGAGACTAAAAAGTCTCTTCTCCCATTTAACCTCTCGTCAACGATATTAATAAAATACTCGTATATGTAGGTGTAAATAAAAATTATTATTTGATATATATGTTAGCATTACCGTATCCCGTTTTTATCATTGTACAACTACATTAGTTAAATTGTTGTTTAAGAGGTGAAAGACAGATATCGATACTCATAAACTTTTTATTTAACATTAAATACGGATGCACTTAACAGCTGGCCCTATTTACCTTCTTCACTTTTATAGGCATAAGAAAAAGATTTTATTTTTCCCAAAGCATCCTGTGATTCGATGACTGAGGAATTATTGAAAACCGCTTCTTATGTGCTGTAATCAGGACTACAGAAAACGAAAAATAGATTCGGGAAAACAACGAATGCATGAACGATACCTTGGGGTTCTATTGAACTTATATTTCATGTAAAAAAGCAATACTAGCTACGGTAACACTGAAGGGTCTTCTAAAGTATATTTTCGAGTTAATCGAGCGAATATAATCATTTCTAATCTCTCATTTATCGACCGAGATTGTAATTAATCTAAGGATATGCGCTTTTATGTAAGAAAGTAAGATATTAACAATTGGCTTGGGTCGATCGAATGGCATATTCTGCACACATTCTTCATGTGCATATCCCGCTAACATAAGTGGAAAGAGTACCATTGATTTCTTATTCTAACCCAAGGAAACATATCATTATCATACATTGTATAAGTTTTCCTTAAAGGAGCTTTCCTCTAAACTATCTACACACTACATTATCTTACGCGCACGTTATGATAACAGTTTCCTCCAGCCTTTTCCTTAAGACTACAACAATCATCTGCTAATTATGGGAATTAATGGGATACAAGTAAGAATAAATACAAAAAGAACAGACTAGAGTCAAAAATAAATATAGTTTTATAACTTTTCCTACAACAATCATCTGCTAATTATGGGAATTAATGGGATACAAGTAAGAATAAATACGAAAAGAACAGACTAGAGTCAAAAATAAATATAATTTTATAACTTTTCCTTTCAAACATACATTTGTTAAGGAAGAACAGAAAAACGTAAATACGTCTCAGAGAAATCGTGATGATGTTATACAAAAGTAATGCATTCCTAGCACTGACGAAGCGATGATACGATGAAGAAATAAACGGCGAGAGTAAACAAAACACAGCCTTTGACGAAACAAACTCCGTAAGAATGTCATAACTAGCCGTCACCCGCAGCCAGCGAATTACCGTGAATGAATATACGACAACCGTCAGGAAGGAAAACGTTTCCCGCTTTTTTTTCCTTAATTAAGAGCAAGCTATGGTCCAAATGATAACGAGGTAATTGTTCAAGGAAACGTTGAGAAGATGAGATAGGAACAAGGAAAGACTTGGTAAGGATCCAGACCATCCGGAAGGGGGACTTCTTTCCTCTTGACTTTAACTAACGGAAGTAACACCTCACTTCCAGGGAATCGAACCGGAACCTAACTAAAACCTAAACCGAAACAAGTTATTTTTGCCGGATCAAAAACCGAACCTAAACCGAAAAATTGAAATCTTTGAACCTGAAACCGTTGTATATTCCGTTCCGAATTTCAGTTCCGAAAAATCAAATAAATTTAAATTAGTAGCCCCGTGCAAAAATTTCGCCCAACTAAACTGAGAGTAATTAATTTGTACGCTAAGGTATACATTAGGTATGTTTAAGTGCTTGTGTATTCGTTTGTAGTGATTGGAGTGTTTGTTGAAAAGCAATTAGATGAAGAAATAGAGTACCAGTGTCCGTTTCGATGTACCTCGTTTCTTACTTCAGACTAACTTTTTCTTTACTTTCTAATTTATCTGATCCAATATCTCGATCTTGATGTGATGCTTTCATTAATTGATGATGATTTCATTAATTTTCAAGGATATGTTCTAAAATTTAATTTCATCTTATGAAAATGAAAAAACTGCACTTACTAAAATAACTATTGGAATGGTAAAATATTGTAATAAACGGAAAAGTGCTCTTTTTCTCAAACTGGCCAGGTAAAACTAGAAGAAATAAAATAATATGAATTTAAAATCCATTAGCATGTTAACTGAATGAGTATTCGTCTTTTATTCAAAAAGAAGTTCTTAGAACGAGCATAGCTTCGAGTGGTAAAACTGCTTAAAAACCGAAGACAATTTGAATTATGCTAGCTGAATTCCTTGAAGAGATGGTTTGCCACTGGTATGTGTATAATAGTTATTTCATTGAGAGGAGCATCACAAATGTCACTACATGGATTTACAAATAAATTCTTACAAAAAATGTTTCCAACGAAAAACTCATTCCTTAACAGAGCGGATCATTTATCTAAAGTGTAATACTAGAAAATGGTATTGAAAATACTACGGCAATGTTATGCATAAAACTTAACATTCTTCCATCTACTCCTATTCATCCTGTACTTCAGGTGTCTCCAAATTCCGATCTGCGGGCTTCATCCACCCCGTGAAAGGCTTTTATGCGGAATTAAGTGGATGTCATACTTCGGACACTCGCATAGAGACACCTGTAAAGTTACTGTATAGATATAGCCAATCAGTTTCGTTGTCCTTATATATTTTGTTTTATTGAATATGGGAACCACTTCACTTATTCCTTTATAAAAATGCTATAAGAAAGCGAAGAGAAATATAGAAATGCCCCTGTAAGTTCGGCCCGCCCAACACTTTCCATGCATTTATGTGGCCCGCCTCACAAAAAGTAGGAGAACCCTAATTCATACAGATTGAAAACGTCCAAATCTCGTTATGTATATCACATATCCTTACCTTAATCTCTTTTAGTTAAGTTATTTTTTAATTGTGTGATTCAGCTCATATATCAAACTGAGATCGTAAGCACCATAACTCAATCTTTTTCTAGGTGTAAATGAGACATGTTTTACTTCAATCCATGTGCATTCGTTATACATTCATTGTTGGCTCTTTTTATTCTGTCACCTGCACTCCTCAACTAACCCTTTTTATTAAATTCGGTTTACTCACATGCATCTAGTGGCACGTCCAACTTTCGCAAGCAAGCAACATGGTTGTCATAAGCACATTTCTATTTAAAATCATCTTCGTTTCTTTCCAAAGTTTATCACTTTAAATCACTGACTGTATATTACCCACCACTCTTCCACCTACTTATATACGCCTTTCTTCATTTGCATTTTTTATAAAATATTTCACCGGAACTTCACTCAACGTCACTCTCTATTTGAATCTCACCATCTATAGTATTTTCAAGTTGAAATGATTCGACCATTTTAATTCATCCAGCACAATAGGCTTCATTTGTCAAGCATTTTCTCAGACTATAAAGCATAGTCGACCAAACTATCCGGCTGGAGGTTTCTAAGCATTTGAACTTTAATCAACACGAGGGTCAATGATAACCCATTAAAATAGACTACTTTTCTCTTCTACAGGAATAGTATACGAATCCGAAGGATTTTCAGGGCACCGACCGAAAAGTACGTTGTAAGAAAGATAAATGTTTTCAATGGGAGTTCTCAGTGCGTTGTAAAACGACGGTCTATTTCTCTCTATTTTTTCTAAATAAGGCTACAATCGAGATATATCGATAATATTTTTTAAGAGATCCATTCTCTCTAGTTATATCTGATCCATGGCATCGAACTGGTACCGAACCAAAAACAGAGAAAAGTAATTTTCGCGGGAGTGAAAACCAAACCGAAAAATTTTTCATTACAACGAAACCGAAACAGTTTTTTAATCCGTCCCGAGTTTCAGTTCCCAAACATTCACATTTTCTAATGAAAAATGACTAGAATATCACTTATACCTTTGCCACCAATATTTTATAAGTGCTTTATAGTCTTTTTTATTTTAACGGAGATCTACCACAAAGTCGAGGCCGAATTAACTGATTCGATTCAAATTTTACCCAATTCAGATCGAGGAAGGTTTACTAAATGTGTAGCTTCGTCTCGAAACTAACCATTCCTAGATTTTCCAAATTTAGTATGGAAATAAAAAATAGAAGCAATAAAACCATTTTCAGGAGGATGTAATATTACGAGTGTCGAAGTGACAAAGCGGTTCGACATTGACCGAAGAAGCGAAACTGGAATAGAACCTAAATTTCCATATTCGTTGAACCGGAGCGAAAACTGATGTAGGTTTGATACCCTAATTAGATCAGCGTTAGAAGAAACCTATAACATCGACCTTCAACTATCTCTTGCTTTAACGAACATGTAAAATCCGAGTTTTAATCATAATTGTTTTAACGATTTCACCCAATTTCAAGCTTGTCCCTATATCGCAGTAATATTGAATCTACATCTACATCTACATGAATACCCTGCAAGCCGCCTTTCGGCGTGTGGCAGGGGGTGTAAACACCAATCGATTGAGCAACTTTTTTAGCCTATTACTATCGCGTATTGTTCGCGGAAAGAATGAGTTCTTAAATCGACTAGTTCTAGCGTCTATTTCTCTTATTTTGCTCTCATTGTCGGATCGGCCTAAGTAACAGGGGGGTCGCATAATATCAACTACGTCATGGGAAAACGTGCTTTCTCTAAATTTATTAAGGAGTCGCACCCTAGCTTCTAACCGCCTTTCTTTCAATGATGCCCAACCTGTATCTGAGAGCATCTTCGTGACGCTTACCTTTTTCTCGTAGCATTTTTTAACGAAACGTATCGCTTTGCGTTGAATTTTCTCAAGTTCGTGGGTACCCGTTTCATCCGCAGGGTCCCATATACTTGCCGCGTATTCAAGATGGGGCCTGACCAAGGAGAAATAACATCGCTCTCTAACTTTCTCATCGCATCTACCGACAATACGCTTGCTGAAGCCGAGCTTTTTACTAGCTTTACCGCAGATTTTACGAATGTGAGTGCTCCAATTTAAATTATTGGTAAGAGTTACCCCAAGATACTCAACTGATTCTGCTACATTTTTGACTAATCCATTTATTACGTATGGGTAATTATGACGCAATTCTTTCTTTTCGAAGAAATTAACTACGGAGCATTTACTCACATTGGCCTCATCCATTGGAACTCCTTTTCGAATTTGTGTCCAGACTTAAGTATGGACATAACGAGGTTGAGTCGAAAAGTTACCATAAAACGATTACGAAATTTTTAATCGGATTTCGATCTGAAATAGCTTGCTGGTATTGTGTGTTCAAGTGTACAAAATCTTGACGTGCGATTTCGCTATTCGTCACCTGCTTTTGACGTCAGCGGACGAAAACAAATATCCCGATGTTCTTACACTTGGAGATATGCCTCAAAGAAGAACAGCTTCGAGTAATCTGATTTCTGAGAAGTAAAAGCGAATAGCAGTTGACAAACACTGAATCTTGACGTAATACTGCAGATGTTTTTTTTTCATCGTAGTAAGAGTATACATAAAATTGAAAGGAAATTGCAATTCCACTTGCATGACTGATAAAAAAAGTCGCTCGACTATGTCGGTTATCAAAGTGATGCCAACGCTTTCCTGAGACTGTGAGGGAGCCATTCTGGAACATTATACGCCCAGAGGATCAACAGGAAATCGTAAATCGTACTGTGACCTTCATAAGAGCCATTTGAAACCCGCAATAGGGTCCAGACGACGTTTTCTTCACTGTTCTGGTGTAATGTAGAAGGGAAATAATAAACAGCCACCCACGCACCCTGCGACGGTTGAAAAGACTTCCATTTTTTAATTTTTTTTCTGCTTACCCCTTATTCCCCTAACCTTGCACCATGAAATTAGCATGGACCACCTAAGAAGCTTGGTGGAAAGAGCATCTCTGCAGTTGACCGGATGGAAACGGAGCTGCATGCAAAATACGTACTATATATAAGATTAGTCGGTAATTGCGTTTGTCCTAAGACGTGTTAAAAATCCACTACCCGAAAACTTGATCATTAATTATACAAATGAAAATTACTTGTTTAACATTACTAAAGATGCATTTGTTACCTAAGTTGCTTAAATTGCTACTCTCATTGATAATTCGGTGCAAACTTTTTCGTTGGAGTAATGATAAGCTTAAACGATTGAACTTTTCGGAATGAATATTTTTTGGCTAAAGTCTTCCCTCTTATCAATCTAGAATTATTTGTGCTTTACGTAATTTAAGTGGTTTTAAATAGTTTTTTTTTAAGGTACCTTTCAAAGTTTCCTTTGACGCCTTACGATTGTAGGTTAACTTAATGTTTTTAGTGTTTTAGTAGCAGAGTAGTAGTATTGTTAAAAGTGCTTCCACAGCTGAGGTCATTTCGCACGTAATCTCCCACCGGGAATCGAACCCAGGACCGCTTTCACTGAAGTCTGTCGCAGTGCAAATATTTGATAAACATACTTTGTTTAACTGTTAAATATGTAGTTCTTGTAGACGTTGTGGTGTTAGTGCTGGGGCCTTGGAGGTTATTTACATTTACGTTTAGACCCTGCAAACCGCCACTGGCGCATGGCAGGAGGTGTAAAACACCGAAAATGATTATGATTTGGGTGATCTTGTACATGATGCAGATTGTTTTAGTATTTTAATGCAAAAGTATTCTTTGTATGAGCTGTAGGAGACGGATATTTATATTGTAGAAATGTTGCTAATTTGACTTAATTGTGTTGACTTTAGGTGTATAAGTGACTGTTATTGTATTTTTTAGACATAAGTTGTCACCGGACTGTTGTCTGCTTGTAACTTTTTATTGTAAATAATAATGATAATTAAATAATAATAATTCGAAGGCGGTGCCCTCATGGTGTTGTAGTTTATTTACCCTGGCAGTTGTTGCCATGACTGCAGTCGAATATTTTAAAAGGATATTGTGTTTATGCTCTATAATGAATACGTCATCATTGGTATTCAGCTAGAAAAAAATTATGTACGCGGTTAACCAAAAGATTCCGTTTCTCGCAGAATCTAAGCACTAAAAAGCGGTATCGCACATGGATTAAACCTGGAGGAGACTCCGTTGAAAAGCGTTGGCAAGCTTTCAATGGTATTCATTTGTACGAGTACTTTCGTAATAAAAATCAATGTTACTTACTGTCCCACCTCGTATTATGCGGGCAAAAATCGCACGAGTAACAACGCTGGTAGAATAAGTATCGCTTAGCCTCTGTATTAGGATAGAGATGTGTGAGTACTCTCTATTAGGTAGCTGAAACATCGCTTCCAATGGTGGCCATGCCTTTGTTTTGAGGGTCAGCGACTCGAAGAGCAGCAGTACTGCGACTTATCCAGCGGGTGGGGAAGGGCGCTGAATCCAAACACATTGCCAAACTGTGACGCGTGCGGAAAATTATCATCCAAAGCAAGGACAAGGACAAATAAGAGGGCAATGGCACTCAAGGACAGCACCTGGTTCATCAACATCCATACTTTCTATCCGTTTTTGCGATAACTATCGTCTCGTCACACAGCCTTCGAGTACTATCAAAGTGATAATGAGTCCTTCACGAATAATTGAGAACAAAAGTCTTAGCGGAACTCGAGTGATAAACGAAGTATATTTAAGACTTTACGAAACAGAAGTTATCTAACATTGGGAGATATAGAAACTTGCCTGGGGACATTTTCCTCGCATACTCGTTCTGAAGCAACGATAATCTTGGATACTTGATTCTGTCCAATGTTGCATTTTTCGTTAAAAATGGCAGTTAAGTAATCATCGTAGAAACTATTCTAACATTTTCTAGTTTTCGTTCGTCCACATATCCTAAGCTAATTTCGAATTCATCGAGTAGAGCGTTCGATCATTCACCTCTCCTTAATATTCTATTCAGAGAAAGGAAGCCGTCGAGCCACATTGATGCGAAAAATTCTTCATAAATAAGGGAACTGCTTCCAGCTGATTCTCCGAAGAAATTAGAAATGAATTTGGGAGATTACACAAAAAATCGGAGACATGAGATGACTTCGTACTTTTTCAGTTCACGTTCTTTTTATCATCTCATGCATTCCCGGGAGATGGTGAATTTCGGTGACTCCTTCAGTGCCCGAGTTTTTAATTTTCGGATATTATAGAATTTCGATGACCACAGCGTACATCACTTTGGCAACTATACCAGTAGATACATGTATTCAACCCTTGAATCTTATTTCAGTTCTTATGTAATTTTCCAATTAATCTTTCATCAAGACACCTGATTATTTTACTAATCAAGGCCGGGGGAAGCGGGTTTTATGAGATACTTGCTCTTTTTTCATTTCGATATACATTTACACTTACCCACACAACTATATCTGAGGCGGCTATTTCGGAAATCATAGAATTTAGTAATTCGGCCACGACTTTGTGGTTGGACTCCATCATAATGAAAGAAACGACTTGAAAGTACTTATACCTTTACCTCCGATATTTAAATTAAATTGTAATTGATGTTAAAGGTATGAGTGCTTTCCAGTTATTTTTTCTTAATACTATCAAATAGCCTTAAATGATGTCATATCCAAGGGGGAAAAGAGAATCAGGTAATATAAGACACTCTGTGACATGAAGAGGAAGACATCACAACAATGTGATTTCATAATAAGTGAAACATAAATTAACTGCATGTAGTTCGGAAATTTACCGAGATGATTCTCGTGGTGAAACTAGTAACCAGAGCCGCGGCATCGAGTAAAATTTTGTTGCAGAATGTTCATTATTTAAACTGATGGAATGCTCATTGAAATTTCATGGTAAAATACAGAATCATGTTTACGCTTCATTTATTTTAAGTGGTGGAACTCGCGGAGAGTTGTTAGCAAACAGATAGTTATTCATATTACATCAGTTTTCCGTTTCTAATTTGCTACGTAACCCATGCATCAAGAAAGAAAAGTACTGACAACCTGAGTAGTTAGTTTAATAGGTGAAAATTGAAGCACACGAAATTAAAGCATTAAAGAACCATGTTACGGCTTTGTGACATTGGCGGATGGAGTTAAGAAGCTTCACGTGACACTTGGTGATAGAGAGGGGAGTGGTCAGTAATCCCAAAAATGCCATGACATCATGGCCCCTTAGCAGGCGGGAGACGTTCAGCCTAGCGCCGGTCAGGGACGGTCTAGAAACTTGGCAAGGGGGAGGGGTACATGCCAAGGGGGAGGGGTACTTATCAGGAGGGGGAGTGATTTAATACAATTTCCTTATGACATCATCCCCAATTAACTTTCAAATGCCATTTTGTCGTGAAGAATATAGTGATCGTGGAAAACTTCAATATTTGTTTTAAGTTAATTTATAAAACCCTAATAAATAATAGTAATAATCAATTTATAAAAATCTAATAAATAATAGTAATAATCGACTTATAAAACTCTAGTAAATAATAGTAATATTCACTTTATAATAATTCACATAAATAACACAGGTCAATTTATAGAGATAATGTTGCAGGTATGAATATCAGGAACAGCAACAAAAACAAGAAAAGTCATAGAAATAAAAATACATTTTTTTATGTAGGAACAGTATTACAATGACCTCGTGTAGGTTAAATCTAATCTTATAAATGTTCCCTTAAGGAAAAAGGATCGACGAGAGAAAGGAGAGAATTCAACATAGAAGGTAGGCGACAGAAAACGGATAAGTGAAAGTCTCAAATTAAAATAATAAAATAGAGATGTCAAACTGTTACGAACTTGAAAGAATAATTAGGAACGGACTGTCAGAAAGGGAATTAATCAACGAATAAAAGAAGGATAGGCCATCTTTAGTTCGACTGACACAAGATAATCCAAGGATAGGAAAGATATTATAGTACCTTGGGTGCTTGGCGGAAAAAAACACCGTTTTTCACAATCTTAAGTAATTTTGTCTAAGGAGGAAGAATGAATAGCAGACAGTCCAGGACATAATCCAAATAGGAAAGCAGTAGAATAGAACAGGAAGGATAAAGGAGGAAAATTACAAGGAAAGAGCGGAAGAGTCCAGCCGGTAAAACGAAAAATAAGGCCTAAAAATTTGTGTGATTTCATATTTTTAATATATGTTTGGAAAACGTAAATCACTTTTCAAATCCAATGCAAATTCCTGGTACTTCAAAACAATCAAGGGGGAGATGGGTCCCTTCTCTCCTCTTGAATCTTGAGTCAGTGGAGCCTGTCTTATTACTAATTTACAGGAATTCGAGATACGCCGAAGGATTTCGCATCTTTTTCTCTAGAAAGGGAACAGCGTGTGCGGGGAGGGTAAAGGGAACGTAACGTTACACTGAAAACAGTCCAGAACCTTATGATGAAGTAGATGACTTTTATAATTCCAGTAAACATCCAGCGCGATCTTCGAGAGTCATCGCCGAAGAGTTACAAAAAATTCATAGCAAAAAACAGATAGTTAAACTTCTGGTAGTTCTTTCCGCAGAGCATTAAAGTAATAGTTTACCTTAGGTAAGGAAATTGGTGGTAATCAAAGGTATCGAATCGTGATATTTTTGTTCCGGTTATCGCTCCGGTTCGACGAGAAAAAATAAACAAATTTCGACTGCATGCCGGTTTGACTCTTTTTGTCTACGTTGAACCGGTTCGAACCGGATTTTTCGCTCCAATCATCGTAACACAATATCCTGTTGTGTAATTTGGTTTATTATTTCTAGCCTTTATTATTTACATACACGTATGTAGTTTTTTACTCTAGCTTTTATATAAACGTGTTTATATAAAAGCTAGAGTAAAACAAGTTGTAGTTCCACATGCTTAATACTCCTTTTGTAAAATTTGGTTTATTATTTCTAGTGTTTACTATTTACTTAAGTTTATACAAAAATTTAGAGCAAAAAAGTTTCGCATTTTTAATAAACAACACGCTTGAGTAAATGCTCATTGTAGCAAACCGATGGTCGGAACGGAATAAATATCCTTTTCGGTTTCCGGTTCAAGAAATTTATTTCATCGGTTAGGGATCGGTTTTCATTCCGGCAAAAGTGACGGTATTTCCCGGTTTTCGTACAAGATTCGGTTGCGGCTCTATGCCCTTGTGTTGATATGCGGGGTATAAATCATAACTATCACAAGGAGCGCTTTCAAGCCAATGTGATTAGGGCGACCACCACTTATTTCCTTCGAATGCGCATTTTTTAGCATACGTTAATGGAGGTGGCACACCCTACTGGCAGAACCTTGACCTAGGACTCGACGATGTTTTCTCTGTTTCCTTTTAAGGGGCGGTGGACCGAGTGTGAGGGCAGTGTGGCAATTCGGAAGGAGAGGGCAGATTAGAGTGATGGACAAAGGGATTTTGATCCCATGTGTTGACAGAATGAATACAAAGCACTGGAATCATACTCGCCAATCAAAATAGACTTGCTGAGCTTATGTAAATGTCTCACAAGAGTAAGAGGATGCAGTAACTTAATGGAGCTTCACAATGAAAGTAAAAGAAAGGAAGAATTAAATTCATTGAAAGGATTGAGCCCCAATAAAGTCGTATTTTAAATGGGAAAGAGAGCAATGCGATTCAACGGTAGAGTTCCGACAACTCCGGGGAAAATGCATCTCTCTCATTCAATATAAAAGTTAGTCCGCTTTTGGATACTAAGTTCTTCGCACTAGTTTTTACACAGTTACCTAATCTACCCTATTAGCTTCTCCAATGATCTGCAGAACGAACGATCAGATGAAACTTTCTCTTTTAGCGATCAATTCCTTGTAACGCTTTATCGATGACTCTTGGAGTTCCTGCTACTTGTTTACCGGAATTGCAATGTTATCCACTTCGTTCGTGGTCGTTTGGTTCCATTTAAAAACTGTTACGCATACAATTTATGTTTATTCAATTATAAAAATCTTCATCCGTTTTATAAAAACGAATGTAAGTGGACAGTAAAACTTTATGATCACACATTTTCCGTTCTTCTTCACTTCTTGTGAATCGACACAGGCATTTCATTTCCAATCCTAAATAATTCTCAAAGCGAGTTCAATCATGAGATTTTTTATACAAAGCTACATATTAATATAGAAAAGAAGCGACCCGGGTTTCGATGTATAGTCCACTATATATATCCACTGATCAGGATGGCAAGCTTCAAAACCCTGGTATTCTTTTTGATGCATTAATTTGTGGATTAGCATAAATTTCCTTTTAATCTTTAACGGCCGAGTTCCAATTACTTTGATTGCAAAATAACCCGTAAAAATCGAATTACGCCAAACACCTTCTAGAGGAGAATCATTCAGCAGATAATTTCCGTGCAAAAGGCACCGAATCAGGTATTTTCGAAGAGACGGAAAAATTATACCACAAACAAAACAATTTTATACAAACAAACATTCACCAACTTACGACTTATTCGTCTTTCCTACTAACGACCTTTCTCCCCCTCTACACTCCCCTCATATATTTATTTATTCTTAAGTACTACAAGTAGGCACCAGGCCAGGTGGTAGTATCAAAAGGGGAAAAGAAAATTAAAATAGCACCACCTTCTTTGTTTATATACTTCTCCCTTTCAATAACATTCACCAGATGATCAGCGTATAGTAATTGAAGCAGGTCGTTACGTTTAACCGTACTGAATTTTACTATGTTTAATTCTTCTTCCTAATAGGGAATTCCACAAACTACTTCTAGCGATAATTCTACTTATCTGGCAATCCACGAGCTACAGTATTTATGTAATTCACCGTACACAATCCTCGCAGTGGGGATGCACAGATAAAATCCAATCGCCGTTGGACTCCTTTCATCTAATGATAGCAGAGGCAGTATTAACATAACTGGACCCACATTCCTGGCTTTTCCTCTCTTATTATTTGTCCTTAAGACGTCACCCAATTCCTATTTCGAATATTTCAATAAAGTGAATCTGCCTTGTGTTTTTCAGTATTTTCTTTTCGAATCGGAAAACCTTTGAAATACGCATAAGGGATCCTGATTGTGAGTACGTGTTTATCCGTGCTACAACCTGATGCCTTATGTATAATTTTCCTCGAAAATGAGATATTCTTAAGAGGCAAATTTTCATTTTCTAGCACTTAGGACATAAACATACTTAACCTTGCTCATTATCTAGCAGATTTTGAATGAAGAGCAGTGATAACACCTCCAAAAAATACTAATTCATTTTGTGAATTGATTATGATTCTTCGGTTTGAGGTTTACAAACTTCCATGTAAATCTTTTGGTGGAATTTGCTACAGTAACCAAAAGATATCGACGCATATCAAATGTAAGAAATTTCAGTTGAATAAATTATCATCGACAAATGAATCAACGAGAATAAATATCCAAAATCACTGCACCTCTTTTAACGAAGAAGATGTTTGGGATTGATCCGGATGCTTCATATTATATATTCCAAATATGTGCAACGAACTGAAAGAAAGACTAACACGTACTTCATAATCTCAATTTTAGATTATTACCTTCTAGGTAAATTTTTAAACTAACTTACTTTCGTGCGACTCTTTCATATATCTTATTTGTCTCATAATGACAGTTTCTCTTTCATATATTTTATGTATCTTATATTAATATGTATTTCATCATAGCATCATATGTCAATCGTAATATTTTATCCACTGTCACCAGGTCGAGCAATGTGGTTGATGATTGGAGTGTTTCAATGATATAATAATAATCCTTCAACCAGGCTGAAATCCATTATAGGGAATATTAGAAATAAAACGTATAAACCTTTAGATATTTCATTCTCACTTTTCCTTTTTCCAGTTACATCAAGGTCGAAGAGATCTCTTCATTTCATATCCTATTATCAAACCGATCTCATTCCGAAACAAATACTTTTGATCTATTTTCATCCGCCGTTATTTGTCTTGGAATGTGACCAAAGGGATGCTGACTCTAACAGGAAACCGCGACCTCAGATGATGTCGGCGTTATGATTCACCGAGACTGATTCATTCCAGAGCTTGCTGCACTCGTCCTCCAGTAGTTTGGCGCCGACGTCAAATTGTTTCAGTGCTTTCAAACATTAACGGAATTTCTCGATACGATCCAACTTTCCCTTTCTGTAATAGACGTCCAATTCACGTGCGTCATTCACACGCGACGCGTGAGTGTCTATACTGAAATTAAAAATACCACACTTTTCGCGTGTAATTTACACAGAGTCGGGATCATTTAAGCGAAAGTATAGCATATGGATAAAGAAATCACATTCTACGGTTATTCAGCGCGGCTTATCCTAAATATCTCCACTTGCCAAGGCCCTACATCTTCAAATGCAACTGCTGATACTATTTCGATTGATTAGCATCTAATTAAGAGAAGCCATTAAACCAGTCATTATGAAGTCGGTAAACGTTTGTAATTTCAATTAGTTTGAAATCAACTTTTGTAATTGGTAATACGTGTTTATCCGCAACGTGCATTGATTTCTCGGTTTGTGGTTAAGTAAAGTTAAACCTGTTGATTCAACTCGCTTTGAGAATTAATTAGGTTTGAAAATAAAAAACTTGTGTCGATTCGCAAGAAGCGAAGACAATCGAAAATATAAGTACAATGATACATGATCATTTTTGTGAAATCATGTGAAAATTTCAGCTTTCACTTACATATGCGTTTTGGCAGTGATTCATAATTGAATAAAATTAAGTTGCACGAAAAATTAATTTTTAATCGAACCAAGCGAACCCGAACGAATGTAATCATTGGATAACGTTGTGATTACGGTAAACAACGAGCGCGATATTCGAGAGGCATCGATAAAGCGCGACAATAAATTAAAACTTATTATTATAGAGTAAAAGGTTCTTCTGATCGTTGTAATTTCACTCCATAATTATTTTTGCTTTCCAAGTATGAGTGGTTAAGGCCCTAAATTCCATATCTCATCATGAAACCAATTCCAGTAGTTTCAATGTAATAACCGAGTAGAAAATTTTATGATGAACAAAAATGGCAAGAGTATTTTACTAATACGAATTACTCCATTAGATTAAATTACAAATTCCATTACGGAAAAGACGTAATGTTACATATTGCAGGGATTGACGTAGGATCGGCTTCATAACTCATGATAATGTTATTCAAAGGGTTGTGAATATACTTATGGGTGAGAAGTTAAGAATCATATATCATTTTCCATTGAGGGAAGGAATGAAGGATACAACTGGGGGTTCATTGACATTTATAGAACTACTTGTTGAATTTATGGTAGATTAATGCCTACGGGTTATCAAAATCGAAAGGCTTTTGTCAGAGTGCAATGGCTGAAAAAGATGTTTGTAATAAATAATGAAAGGGTTTGATTAAAATTATAAGCGATTGACTACAAGTTTTAATTCAAATCAAACACGGCCATTTAAGATAGCAGATGAGGAATCAGAATGGTCAGAGTTTGGAAGGGAAATAAGACAAGGAAGGCCTTTATCTCCACCACTTTTTCATACATATACACAGGAAATAGTTTTAAAAAAACTTGAGAACGAATAGATAAGACCGCGATATGTGGTGTGGCAATAGTGAAATCAGTAACGCAGATGATAAAGCATTAACGTACGATTCCGAAAGGGAATTAATGGGAAAGACATTTACAAATACAGTTAGATCCCGACTATCCAAGAGCAGATTATCCTAGCACGGCTTAATTACTCCTCGTCGATATTTTCCGCGGTTTTAAAAACATTTAATACAATTATTTTCGCGTTTTAATACAAGCAGGACTTAAGTTTAACTGATCCACTCATACTTGATGAAATTCCATCATACCAAGTCAATTATTTCACTATGAAATTATAGCCTCTATAAAATAGCGCGGAGTGAATAAAACTCTAAATGACTTGATGAAATGATCTAAAATAACTATGGCTATGAGCGCAAATAACGAAAAATAGGTTATTTATGTAAATGATGACCATTATAAGAATTAAAAGTGAAAGTTAGGGTTATCCCTGTTTTCTGATTATCCGTGCATTTTTTCCCCATCAACAGCACGGATAATCTAGAGTTCGATCTGTTAGTAAATACACTGCACTACAGAGGGGTTTGAGGTGAAAATAGACATAAAAAATCAAGGAAATGTGTTTTGCGAAAGTAACGGAAACTAAGGTAACGATCATGGTTGATCAGAGGCGGATTTATAACTATGCACCGATGGCGCGGACTGAGGTTTTCCATCCATTAGTGACCTCACTTAAACTGTGTTTTAAAAGTCCCAATAACGTACTACAATGTTTTCAAATTTTTAACACAAAATTTTATCATTGGGAGTAACTGGGACTGGATAGTCCCATCTTCCATTCAACTCTAGATTAGCTCTAAAGTTTTAGCCGTAAGACGTGTTCACGAGTTCCCCACTTGGGAAAGAATCTTATGAATAGTTGGTCCACATAATTTTTTTCTGGAATATACTACACCATTAACGTCATTGTACAATGAAAGTTTAACCATCACACATATTAATTTATAGAAAAACTACCTGTAATTCAATATTTCGTAAAAGGAAAAATCTTCTAGAAAGCGAAGGGAAAGGCCTTGATAAGAATAAGAAAAATTATAAAATTGCTTGGTTTGGAGTATTTTGCTATATGGGTGTGAAACGTGGATCTTAAAAAAATGACGTCGAATGATTAAAATCCTCTGAGATTTGAGTGAGGCGTTGAATGAAGAAAGTAAGTAACTTGACCGAGAAACAAACTACGAAATTTGCCGAATAAAAACGTTTTAAAAACAACAAGAAACGGTAACTCTAACCACTCCTTTATTATTTTTATATATTTTTTATATGAATTCATTCGAATTTTTTGTAATGTTTTATTTAAAATTCCTTCCTTATTTTTATTTTACCACTCGTTACTTGTTTAAAAACAGTTTTATTCAGTATATACATAGTTTTGTTCTTATGTAAAGGAACTTACTTTCTCTATTCAACGCCACAATAAATATATAGTCGCTGGACATGTTGGGAGAAGAGTTTTTTGATAAAAGTAATAAGAGATTACAACAGAAAAACAGAACAAAAGATGGAGAAGAAAAATGCAGTAACTAAATCATGAGGAGGAGGAGGAGAAACGTTATCAAGAAAAGCAGTAAGGAGTAATAAGGAATTGAGTAAGAGAAATGTATGTGTGTACGTTTTCGTATGTAGATTACAGCGTACTTGAGAACCGTCGATTCATTGTGGACATATTCATTCCTTCAATCATTGGAAATAAAATGAATGAAGAAAAAATAACCCACTCTCGTATTATTTCCCTCAAGGCTGTTTCGCCGGCGATCGAATCCTTTCGCAATGAAATTCACGCGAAATAAAAATGTGAGACTGCTGGACTGGAAAAGCAGCGCTTATTTCAGAAAGTGGTTTGGCGAAGAGAAATAAGCATACATATCGGTCAATAATATGGAGTAGGAAATGCCAAGGTTGCGTACTTTGCCACGTCTTCCCGTAATTTCCGCTATTAGGAAATACGGTTAATTTACGATCGAAAAGCTGAAGCGGACGTAAGGTTGATGGCTTCCCTATGGGCGAAATGAATACGTGCAGAAAGGAACTCTTTGGAAAAGATTCAAGGCCCTTTGATGAGATAGGGTCTTTTGCAGAAGATAGCGTAAGAATGGAGAGTTTTAATTGTGAGTCATGTTAAGCATACCGCGTATGAATGAAAGCGGGGAAAATGAAGATTCGAAATAGGAGGACCGACGGTGATAACCTTGATGTGTGTGAGAATGAAGATTGTTTGCTTTAGACGAAAATGAGTTTGGCCTAAATTTGATAGAAACTCTACTCTCTTCACCGCAATGAGGAAAGTGGAATTAATACCAATATCACTCTCCATTCAGCAAAATGTATTATCTGGAAAATTTATCTCGCAGCGTGAGATTTCTATGACAGTGGGACAAAAGCCTTGCGAAATCGTTTGTATGAACTTCTACGTCCTCAACTGATAAAACTAGAAAAATTAAGTACAATGTGCTCGCGGTACACAGTATAACTTGTTAAGGAGAAATGGAGCAAAATAGAGCAGCAGCAAATGGACAATTAAGCAGAAATATTTGAGAGAATACGCGAATTTTTATTCATGTTAGAACCTTTTAATTTCAGAAACATCAATTTTAATTCATTTTATTCATCGTGATTTCCGATTCTTGAGCTCAAACTTTGTTCGGCCATCATCGATGATATTGGAGTAATTACAAACTTTCACCGCATGAGTCTCTCACCCCTGGGCAGCCTCATATGCCTTAAAGCATTGCAAGAACGAAAATTTTCAATTTCTTCAAGTTCTGAAGACAAGGGTTAAAGACAAGTTTTACGCTAAAAACGAGAATATATTTAAAAGAATTTGATAATTTAGTAAAGCGAAAAATAATGAAAATAAGATTATCAATTTTAAGTCATTCCTTAGCTGAGGAAAATATTAACCTAAAAGTTCAGATGAATTTTACCGAAATTTTATAGCATAAGAAGTTCGTTGTCACGTCAGTGTTGACGGCTATGTATTATTGATCAATAATTAAATTTTATAATTGATAATTATCGGTTATTTAAACCTAATATTTATACAGAATTAAAGCTTCATGATGAACCTGATACGAGATTCTCTCTCTTTCCGCGCACTCAACCATCATTTATGCATAATCTAACCAATCCTCCTCGGATCTATTAAATTTTTTTTAACTACTTGATAGAAAATAATTCTCTTACTATTGTCTGGTTCATTTCTTCCGTTTATGCTAAACGATTCATTACGAATGTTTGTCTCCTTGATTGAGAACGCTGCCCTTTTTTTCGCAGAAACGTGGCTTATAACTCCGCTGAGAGATAAATAGAATACAGTTAAACCCAACGTCACGATCTCTCCGAGACTACGCTCAACGCCCACGACATACTACTTTACTGTTTTTTTCCATACGTTTACAACTTGGACTGCGATGAAAGAAAACACCAGGAAGCGAATATTTCATCTAATTTTCTGTCGTGAAACAAAACGTGTTAAGATCTCACTCTATCTTAGAGTTTATATCAGCTACAATCATTCTGCATTGCAAAATATTCAAATCATTCTCAATCAAAATTTGTCAATTCAAAGAAGTAATTCAAAATACTCTTTAAAAGATAAGTAGAAGCGTTAGAAGAGAGAGGACGGCGACGGATATAAATGTTTTGGGGCTAACCAATGTGGCGAACAATTAACTAAAGCGGATTGCAAAGAATCTGGAACGGGAAAATTCCGTGTTTTAAGCAGATTAATAAGCAGAGCATTAGCAGGGCAGCTTCTTTCGCAGAATGCGCTTAACATCTTCATGATTTTACACAATTACAGTAATTATGTCACACTTACGTTCTCGCAAGATATTTCCATTTAAATACAAGGAATAGAACTAGACCCAGAGTCAAAGTTAATTTTCGTATCGTATCTCATAGCAGAGCAACACTAGCACGAAAATGATCGATTTTCAAGAATGTTTACCAATTTTTTTCTACAACATGCTTACAGTTGTCTACATGAACAAACACTCAAGGAGTAGTTTTATCCTTTAAGTGTCGAATAGTGAATACAAAGATATTTTATTTTTATGAATGCCAACGTAGCTATTTCAGAACCAACGCACAGTGGGCTAGAATCGAAAAAAGCTGGCCAAGAGGCCAAAAATGGTTTTTTTGAGTGCGGGTTTTGAAACTTCGCATATATATTAAGAAAAGATTGAATTTTATGTTCCCGTTCGTCGTTTTTCGATATCTTTACGCGTTAAAAAGATACATGGCGTCAAACTTGAACCATTTTCACAGGAATTTTTCGGATAAACGTTCAAGTTTGCGTTTTTATGGAGGGTTTAAATGGATACATTTGGAAGAAACAACGATGCAATGATCTACAACAATTCTTTATCTTTTGACTGGTTGCTATCACTGCTTACAAAAATGAGTTTTTGCTCATTTAAAGCAACAAAATGGTGGACACCTTTTTCGGACAATTTTCGAGATAAAGTAAGGAATATAAATAGGAAAACGGCCCTAATGCATCGAGTCTCTTATACCACGTCATAGTCAGAAGTGTCTAGATGTGGAATCCGAAGAAACTGTTTCAATTCAGGTGCTACTTTGGGAGTTAAGTCGATTTTTCGTAAGCGCGGCGCGTTCCGACTCACCACCGTGGAATCCCCGAATGCAGTTTCGCTGTCCTTTTGGTGATACGAAGTCTAACGATTGGTTTCTTTCATGTTAAATTCTGGCTAATTATCCTTAAAACATACGTGAAGACAGTTTAAGAGAGGAATTAGATACTTCTACTTTACACAACGGATGTGGAATTAAGGAAAGTTTAACATTCAGATAAAAAGCGTCTCATTTTAAGTAAAATAATTAAACTAAATGTTAATGCGAATTTAAATTCCACGTATATTACCTCTATGACAAAAATATCTATTTACAACATAAATATTTATGCTAATTAATATATATCGTTACTTTATTGTAGCTTTAGTCTTATTCATCAAAAGATGAATCGTCCGAATCCTCATCATCAATAATTTCACCATCTCGTTCGTCGATGATGAGGAGAAATATTTCGCAATTATCTGTTGTTTTTTGTATTTGAATACTGCAGAGATGGAAATTTTTGGATCTGATGTAAGCAGAAGTCTTTTAAAGAGATCCTCGTTTGTGGCAACTCTCGAGTATTTTCTCGTAAATCTTTCACGTAACCTCCTAATATCTTTGTTTCTTGCCTCCATAACCTTTTCCGAGAGTTCTCTTATCGGAAGAACGAATTGTTTGCAATTTGTGTTCCATGTACAACTACCTTATGTACTGTCGGAGGCATGTAGTACCATGGATGCAAACTTAAATATAGGGAGGCAGCATCCCAGCAGTTCTTTCCGAGCATTAAGGGGTAAACAACTCGAAAGTTCCTTCAGTATATTTCCGAATTTTTTTTTATTAGTTTGTCGTCAATTCCTAGGAAATAAATGGTATTGAGTTATTTTGATTATCCAAACAAACTCTGAAACCGGTTAAACCAATAGAAATCATTACCGCGATTTATTTTACGGTGTTCGATTAAATTTACTCTAACATTTTTCCGAGTTTTATGTAATTTAGATGCTAATATCGGTTTTATACCTGTTATTTTTGCTGCTAAAGTTGGACTCTCAAAGAACCTCCGAGCAGTATTACCATCATTTGTGGTTCCTGTTCATACCTTTGGCGTATCGACTATCAAGCCCACTTTTTTCCGAAATTCATTTCGTAGGTATAATTTTCTCTGTTGCAAGTGAACTCTTTGGCTACCACGGGCCTGTAGTGTTGAATTATTGCATGAGGTTTCTTCATTGCTTTCCGAATGTAACTATCAATAACTTTATTCACTCACCTGCCACTGCCTAAAATCAATCTGTATGACCAATGCAAAAGACATTACAAAATACCTGATATAGCAATGAAGAGTCGATATTCCGAAAGAGAATTCCGGGTCCACTTTCCGTTTCCTCATTTCCCCTATGTCATTCATTTCAGATATTCTTGCCGCACAGATGTAACATCTCAATGTCGAGTTATCTGTTAGTGCATTGCACAACTAAAGTATTTATGTTACATTTAAGTCAAATTAGTAAGTCCAAAAAGTAGATTACTCTCATCTTTCCATCTACCATTGTAAACAACATAGGAAAGTTGATTTCAAAATATCCAATCGTAACCTTCGTCAATTTTAATCTTCAAATAATTTTGCTCTTCCTTCGCAACTGTTTTCTTCTTCCATTGAAGGCGGATTGGCCGACAGAATCTCGTTGAACGACGAAACATTCTGCTGCAGCTATAGCACACGAGGAAGCGCACAGTACGAGAACACAGAAAAAAAGAAAAAACTTTCGGTCTTCATAGATGGACTAAAACTGAACGACAAAAATATTTTCTCTTTTCCTAAGAATCCAAAAGACACGTGCGGAATAATCCTAGCCAATGAGCGGATACGCAAGAGCGTTTGCGTAGCGCGGGAGTGCCATAAACCGTACTTAACTCCAAACCCGTGACTCAAGGCTCGGTAAAAATTTCCAGATGTGAAGATTTCTCAAAGTAAATTCTGCCAACCATTTTTTCTACCAACATCGGGGGCAAAAACTTCTCTATTAGTATATTTATGGTTAAAATTAAAATGCAGACGCATCTCATCTGAATGTTAAACTTTCCTCAACTCCACATCCGTTGTGTAAAGTAGAGGTATCTAATTCCTCTCTTAAACTGTCTTCACGTATGTTTTAAGGATAATTAGCCAGAATTTAACATGAAAGAAACCAATCGTTAGACTTCGTATCACCAAAAGGACAGCGAAACTGCATTCGGGGATTCCACGGTGGTGAGTCGGAACGCGCCGCGCTTACGAAAAATCGACTTAACTCCCAAAGTAGCACCTGAATTGAAACAGTTTCTTCGGATTCCACATCTAGACACTTCTGACTATGACGTGGTATAAGAGACTCGATGCATTAGGGCCGTTTTCCTATTTATATTCCTTACTTTATCTCGAAAATTGTCCGAAAAAGGTGTCCACCATTTTGTTGCTTTAAATGAGCAAAAACTCATTTTTGTAAGCAGTGATAGCAACCAGTCAAAAGATAAAGAATTGTTGTAGATCATTGCATCGTTGTTTCTTCCAAATGTATCCATTTAAACCCTCCATAAAAACGCAAACTTGAACGTTTATCCGAAAAATTCGCGACTGCCCATTTCTGTGAAAATGGTTCAAGTTTGACGCCATGTATCTTTTTAACGCGTAAAGATATCGAAAAACGACGAACGGGAACATAAAAGTCAATCTTTTCTTAATATATATGCGAAGTTTCAAAACCCGCACTCAAAAAAACCATTTTTGGCCTCTTGGCCAGCTTTTTTCGATTCTAGCCCACTGTGCAACGGTCCAAAAACTTATTTTCGGGCGAGTTACCTGAGTATTTTATATTATTTATATATTTTATATTATGTATTTATGCAATTTTATTTTATTAAATTTACATTTTATAATATTTAAATATATATTTATATTATATATAATATTTTATATTTATACCCCTTAAATGGTATTTTAACCATGTGCATGATGTGAAACTGAGAACAAAACCGCATATTAAGCAGGAGCGTCTTAAGCGGGTTTAATGTTATAAAAATCCTTATCTTCATAAATCTTAATAGATCCCACACGTTGTTACCACGGATAAATTCGCTTCAATCGCCAGCGAGTAACGTAGAGAATGGAGGGAGAGAAGGTAAGTTTCTTAGAAGTGGGTTTGGAATGGACTTCGAGGAATCCACTTTCCATTGCATTCAGCGGCAATCGATAAAGTCGGCCGTAACTCTATTCGAACACCAAACCGCCGTTCATCGACGATGGAGTAATTAGACGTGAAATCCGCAATCTCGGTCTAGTTTTTTTCTTAGTTTCCCTCTCCTTAGCAGATTCGAGGACATTTCCCCTCCGACGGAGTGGAATTCTTAATGACGTCACGCTAATCAGTACAGAACCCTTTCTAGGTTCATTCATGACCCGCGTTTTTTACACCGGCGATTTCTGCAGATTAAACTTCATCCGTGACCTTAGAATCGCCCGAATCGCGTGCGTTTCGAAAAATAAAACGAAGCGGAGGTATTCCATGGTTTCCCTTACGACGGAATTGATTAAAAATGTGTATTTGTTTTGTTTTATGGTGTTTTGAAGATGGTTTTCGTCAAATACGGATACGATCGTTAATATCAATTATTATTTGTAATCACGTATTTTAATCAGATTATTAAATAACTTATAAATATTAATAATTACGAATTATTTTATCGATAGTCCTAAATTTTCTAATCTAAAATACTGATCGAGTTTATTTGAAAATTAATTTATGAAACTTTAAAATAAATACGTACATGGCAGGGCTATGATCGACATGTTAGCTAAATATCTTGCTCTAGGCAGAACTAATGCATAGAAAAATATATCTCTAATGTTGCGTCAACGCCATCTAATATTCTGTGACATCAAAAACATTTCTATTGTTCGAATTAGTAACCTTTTTACTAAGCAGTGCAGGCTAATGCCAGTTTGAATCTAACTTCTCCTTCTTATTCCTAATATAAGGAGGAGACTGTTTCTTTGTGTGTATTTAAAAACAATTTTTACCGAGCTTCTCATACGTATAATACTGTAATAAAATATTCCTTATCCGAATTATCATTGTCTCATTAAATCATATGATAAATTAAAACACGTAGGCAGTCAAATTGTAAAATTTGCAAATGATGTGATATTCATTGACTTGCCATTTGTATTACACTCACTATAATAGTTGATAATCTGAGCGCATGAAAATTAAGATTGATAAAAAAAATGAAAAAGAAGACTAATTTAAATAACCTTGAAAAAATATGCGCCAAGTACCACGATTACCACATTAATTTTTGGGGAATCCGTAATATTTTGTGAATTTTCATTCAAGATGACTGAAATCAGTTTTAGGAAAATGTATCTTTTACCTTTTCCTAAAAGTACTATTGTTCAGAAGTGCGACTGCTGAGCTCATTTCTTACATATGGGCCTCATCAGAAATCGAACCTGTGCCGCTTTCACCTTTCAGCTGAACGCGCCACCCACTTGTCAAGCCGAGAACTCTCCTTTCCCCAGTTCTGTAAGCGCCGATGTATTTTTACCATTTATGAGCCAGACGTATACCTTCGAATCGGGATTAATGAATCTGCGTACAATTGAAGCTTATTTATGGGTTACTGTAACCAAATATTCGAGAAAACATTCCGGGCATTTCATGGATAACAAAATGATGAGGCACCGGTGGCAGCGTCGGATTTCCTTCGATGACTAATTAACGAATAAAGCGTCTAAATTTAGAGTAAATGAGGAATTAATTTGAAAGAAGAGACGCGGATGTTGATCGTTCCGAAAAAAAAACTAAGGATCGTATCGAAGCTAATTCGGAGTTGCCAAAATTCGCCGTTATCCTCACCCCTTCCATCCGTTCCATTCATGCTTTCGCCCACACTAATTGGAACGCCTTCGAAATCAAAATTTCTTCCTAAAATCGCCTTTGCACGTATTTTCCGCCATTCCTGTGATAGATAGGAAGGCAAATACCGAGTCAACTCCAGTGATATAATTCGTCGACCGCGCGTTTCCCCGCAGAGCGTTGCGTCATCTTTGTCCAATGGGTAAACATCAGAAAGCGCGCGAATTCCTAAGAGGCAAGGATGAATTAATAAAACACGTAGGCTGGTAAAAAAAGATCCTTCTGAGAAGTCCAAATGCCCAGATGCTTCGCAAAAATGGAGAAGACGATACGGCGGGAGATGGAGTGCACGGATTCTTCTTCATTAAATTCGCAACTGACACACGAGTTTATTTTTAACCTGCGGTAGAATCTTGTTTCACGAATTTGATTCGTTCTTGAAAGCCGTTCATCACCAGAAATGTTCGCAAACCGAACTGTTTTTGCCACAAGAATCGGTGTCAAATAGGTGAATCATGGACTCTATATAGCTGCTTATTTAAGCTTTTCCAAGAATTGTGCACTTTTTATCTTGGATTCCAGCACATTGATACCCCTCTTTGGCTAATACCCCTACGTCTGCCCAACTATTTTACCTGATAGAATACTAGTGTTTGGAAGATTCTTTTACAGCACACCAAATGTAAATAGATTTCTTTTGTATTGATATCAAGTAACATTTTATACATTTATGCACATATTTTTCAAAACTTAGCTCTAAATTAGACACACAAGTAAATCCTGATCTACCATTTGCAAATGTTCCCGTTTTTATTTCCACGAAGGCTGAAAAACATAATTCGCAAACATAGGCTTATCTAAATTACAACAGGTATTTAATTGCAGTGATAGCTAATTTAGGGTAGTCAGGTAAGACTACAGGATTATTTGAATCCAGTGGCAATTTTACCTGTCAAATTGTTACCGCACACCAACACTTCACAGCGTTACATAAATGTTGAAATTTATAAATGTCAGCTAATTTGTAAACTTTTAGAATGAAATTTCAGGAAAAGTTACGTCAAAGATAATCATTACTATGCAATGGTTTTGTATTCATAAATTAAATTTAGAAGACGGAACACAAGGTGAAAATGCAAGGCCTGAAACCATAGTATGGGAAGACCACGGTTTTTCCGAAGTACAGAATTTCACAGGTCAGTGGTTCCCAACCGGTGTACGATGTGTAAAGGTCCATTAGCGGTCCAATCAACAGGAAATATTCCGCATTAACTAGGGCTTTATTTTAGGATGTATATCTTCGTCAAATGGGATTTTTTAATGAAAAACTTAAAATTTTATGGAGCATTAGGTTATTCTTCTTATAGAAAATTAATTTTTAAAACGCGTTTTAGAGACTTTAGCGCGCCGAGAAGAGGGAAAAACTGCTAAAAACAATTTATGCTGAACCAGATTCATACATCTGAAAAGGATTTATTCCAAATGTTTTTTCGCGAAACTTAAGACACACAAAACAAATCAGGACCAAATCTTATTAAGAGTACATTCACTTTTACGCATCTTAGAGTGAGCAGTTCTTTTAGATAGTGAAAATAAAATCAAAAATAGGAAAAGAATTGTTCCTCCTGAGACCAGAGATTTATAAATCAGGTCAATCGGATCATTCTTCACTTCTGATTTTCCATTTTATTCTTAATCAAACATATTAGCTTCCATTCTACATCTGTATTGCTACCCTGCATGTAGCTTTTACTTGTGCTAGGAGCTAGAATTATCCTTTCCGGGACTGAAGATTTTTAAAGTAGTCACAAAAGCATTCGGATTTAAAATCTTATATTTCTATATCTCAGAATTTCCATTTCATCCTGAATTGAGCGTATTAGCTGCCATTCTACATCTACATTCATACTCTACAAGCAGCATTTGCTTGAGCAAAGATTGCAGAGAGAGGCTATTTTAGCTGGAACGCTGCTCTAACGCTGAAAGCAATTCAGTTTTACCCGTACATTTCCACCCACCACCACCCCAACATCCGATTTTTTTCCCTCGCAAGCCTGCCCGGACGTGTTGGGACACGTATCATTGAAAATGGCATGTGTCTTGCAACGTCGTAGTTTCTTTCCTGCCATCATGACCTCCAAAATTGGGTGCGTCTTACAATTAGAATCGAGAATATACGAGAAGGACTCGTACACGGACTTCCTTAGCTTGTTGTAATAGTGTATCGCTCGCGGAGGGAATGACTTCTCAACACGACTTATTCTAGCGCATGTTTCTTCTATTTCACATTTGCTTGTCGGATTGACTGAAGTCTCATTATACCGATTACGTCTCACGCGAAAGTTATCTTCAGTCATCCATTGAGCTCGAACTATATTTCTGCATAGAGAAAATTACAATACGCAATGTGGAAATCTATCAAAATGAGAATATATTGATGGCCAAAGAAAAGTCTACCATCTTCTCGATTCCCATCGAAAACAATTAAGAAAAATCAGCAATTTTTTCCCCGGTGCTTTCAGATTTTCGCATACAATCGTTAATAAAGATGATAAAAGGAGAAAAAACAAATTTCGTCACAAAAAATTGCGAAAATTCAACATATTTGTTTCTTAGAGAGCTGTGAAGACGTTTTACTGGATGACAACCATATTCTATAACTCTCATAAAGTTATGAGAAGAACAATACTTATTCATTATTAGGCAAGCGTGAGTAATCTCACAAATAACCTTTTCTCGATTCGCACAAATAATGATTTTCATCCAAGATTCGAACCCTAGACCTCAGGGTTGACCAAGTCACTCATTAATTAACAAGAATAATTACACGTTAATATTAGTATATTTGGCGTGAATTGTCTAATTCAGGAAATTTTGAAACCCCATCATTGTAAACTGCGTATATTCACGCCTCCCTTTTTTGTGGGCATTTCTTTGATGCAGATTGTTTTTCCTTAGCTTCACCTATGTTTCTAATAATTTCAACTAGTTTTACCTCATACTCAATTAACTTTAAATCACCATTAATTATAACTTATTAGCATGTTATATATTAACAGTTTGTTAAATGGAAGACAAGACTTAGTAGTCCTAATTTCGCCAAAAATAAATACGGAACTTATTTTATCTATTTGATTTCTTTATGATGATATTATTCTTCTATGAGTTTATACAGTTTATGATGCTATATGATTTATTCTCAAACTTAATCTTGATAACGAAGAATTTCCCAAAAAGTTAGTGAAATAAAAATCTCGTTCACAGGAATCAATGGATTCCATACTTCGCCACGGGCACATCTTCACTATGCGAATGCAATTAAAAATACCACGGTAAAAAGTAAAAATGCCAATCCAACCCAATACGATGCATAATAGTATATTTGCATAAGAATGATTGGCATAACGAAAATTATTGCAATCTAAACAGGAATATAACAATTAATTATCGCGCGAGCTATTGCCAAAATGATCTTAAACTTTGCCGAAATGATTTAGAATCCTTGTTGAATTTTGCTCTGGCGATGGAAGAAATTAATATCATTAATTAATGAAATAAATCTCGCTCAATAAGGAAAACTAGTTCCTAATTTATTAGAGAAAAAACTACGCAAAACACCACAGAACCTTGCAAAGCATTGCTACAATCGCAAAGTTGTATCTCTAATATATTTATAGCTAGTTTCCCATGTGAAAAGTGGTTTCCTTTTTTATTTCTTCCGTCGTGATGGAATACCGCCATATGGAAGTCACTCGCCAATCTGTTGAGTTTTTTCTACTGTGGCTTTTTTACCGTCCACCAAATTCCAGAAATTCTCAGTTTGGCGTATTTAAAGGGGCATTTTTAGCTACCAAAATGTGTAACGATGTCTTTTCACGAAAGGGCATAGATTTTAAGTAAATATATTAATTTTTGATTCATTATTGTATCTCATTTTCTCGCTAGTTCCGCGAAGCATTTTCCATATTTTTTAATATAAAAGTTTGGTACGGGAATCACGATCTCTCCAAGAATCAACAGCTCTAGTTTCTTTTCCTTATTTACCTAACAAAAAGTACAGTTTTTTTAAAAATGGTATAGATTACTTAAAGTAAAAATTTAACATTTAATGTTTATACTACATTTTCTCGCTAGTTCTGCTAATCATTATCCATACTTTTTTATTCATATGATTCGTACAGACATTAAGATCTCTCCAAGACTTAACAGCTCAATACTCCTTTTTTCACCAACCAAAAAGTAACAATATTTTTTTACAAAATGGTATAGACAGATTACTTAAAGTATAAATGTAATATTATTTTATTGTTTTACCATATTCTATCGCTAGTTCTGCTGATCATTATTCATAATTTTTTTAATACATATATTTTTACGGGCATCACGATCTCTCCAAGACTCTACAGCTCAACACTTCTTTTCCATATTTACCAAACAAAAAGTGACGAAATACTTTTAACAAAATGGTACAAAAAGATTAATTAAAGTAAAAAATAATGTTATTTAATTTTTATATTATATTTTCTCGCTAGTTCTGCGAGTCATTATCCACAATATTTTATATAATACAATATTAATATAAGATAATTTTTTACAGGCATCAAGATCTCTCCAAAACTCGACAGCCCACGAAAAACACTATTTGCATTTCCATTTATACCAAAAACTGACATTTTTCCGTGGCATCTTTACTTCTGACAATGTTACCGCGCATCCACTACGTACACACGTTACAAGCGCGATCATTCTCAATAGCAATTGTAAACGCACAACGAGAGAAGCTATCGCAGCAAAAGTCCTTGGGCGAAGGCGACCGAAAGGAACGGATGATAATATTTCAGCAAAGCGAAGTGCGGCTTATCGACTAGAAAACTACGACGCGAATTGGGCGCTCGAAACAAGTGTCCGTGGAAAAGAGCGGTGAGTGAACTCGACAAGGACAAGAAAGAGAAGGTCTTCATCCCCTCCTCTGCCCAATTCTTGCGGCCAAGGCCATCGACAACATACAGATAAGGAAGCGTCCGTCAACCAATGAGGAATCGAAGCAAGGACTCTTACGTACGAGTTTTGCTTCCAGAGAGAGCAATTTATTCTCACAGAGCAGCATTGCGCGCTAGCAGTATTTACATCTAGAAAAGGGGCGTCCGCCCCAAGGCCTTTTAAATTCCCCTTTAAATTATACTGCATGCGGTAGAATTCAGGCCTGAAGGCATAATATTCTATTTTTAGGCTTGAAAACTGAAGAGGAGGGAATTTTGGTTGGAATGAGAAAACCCGAATGTTCGAGCGGATAAGAAATTGAATCCTTATCTGCTTATTACCAATAGATGGTTCTTCCTCGCGTAATGAAAGAGCATTTACTTAACAACTGAAGGAATGGCTTTCTTTATTAAGGACATGGATATTCAAGTTGATATTTTTTTCTTTAATTTTTGGACCGTTTTATTCTCATTATATTCCATACATATTTCTTTCGATAGGCATTTCCCGTAACTTTTTCATAAATAAACATACCAAAGACAAGTTTCAGTAATTATGATACTAAAATCCCTGCAAAAGATTTATCCTCTGGGATGCTTAGTTTCACTAATTATAATCTTTCTTAGATTTACATAAGTTATTATAATTTATAATAATAAAATGAAGCATTATTATTATCATCAATGTGAAATTTAGGGAAATAATTGGCAAAGTAACTAGTAAATAAATAGCAGAAGCACTATTGAATCAAGAACACGCATACAATATAAAAATAAAATTTCATCAACCTAAGAATTCGTTGATATTTCCGGTATTTTGTGGCAATTTTTCCAAAACATGACTTCACAATTATCTTTTCAAAAACACTATGACTTTAAAATAAAATTAAATAGTACTTTCGATGGTTATTATGTCATTGCCTCTATTGAAATAGGAAAAGCTTCATCTCGTAATTGAAAACCAATTCTAATAACATCTTTAACAACTTATTCATTTCTATTGAGAGTTAGAAAAATACGAAATAACAAACAATTTTCAATAGGTAAACAAGTCGTGAATGTTAAATTCCTTTCAGTTGTATGTCGCCGTAGAAATGTTTGCTCAGCCCTTCTATACTTTCACATCTGGCAAGTTAATGGAAAAGCAATAAACGATGTGGCAATTCTCTGAGATATGCAGTTACGATGAATAACATTAGATCAAACTTACGACCTTGTGAGAGTGTATGTACCTCTTTCGGTCTGATTTTGGCCAAGGGTAGCCAAGGTAGGCATTCATACTGCTTTGTCACGATCAAGGACAGAAAAGTAGATATTTATCGGTGCAAGACAAAACGGGAACACGTTTGGGAGACTTTGGGGAATGTTTAGCAAAAATGAGATGCACAAAGATAATTTTCTAATTTATTTAGCACTTGGATATGAATTGACTTTTGGATTGTTTTTAGATCGCTATTTGGTCAACTTCTACGTCTTTAATTTCTAACGTTGAATCCTACGTTACCATACTCAAATGTATACGGGAGTGATTTCAAATAGTTTCGATTAGTATTCTAATATTAATCGTTATATCTACATTATAATTAGAAAGTATATAATGAGGTAAGGCTGCTATTATATGAGTCCTACGGTTTGGATTTTCAAGCTGTTACATCTCGATAGATTTCATTTATCGTATTCTATGGGGAAAAAAGACTTTAGTTTACTTTCCCGTAAGCCTTGTTGGCTTCCGTAAGCTTGTTATAATAATATGAAAGCTATTGAGTAATGAACGATGCAGATAAATGGCATTTATTTTGGTATTTCCTTAATGAATACCAAGAAGTGCCATTCATAGGGTCACTGCCCTTCGATTACGAAGACTTTTTCCTCTCACAGGATTCTGATGAAATTATTACGAAGCATATGCGAGCGCTCCTTCTTCGTGTCTTAAATGCCTTACGGCACTTCCGTAAGCTCTTGATAGAAAAATACAGAAAAACCCAGTTAATACGCCTTTCGGGGGACCAAGCAAAAACCATCTTAAGAGGGATAGCATTATTATTTTATTTTTATTACCGGGTTGTGTGGTGCTGCTTGCATTGCACCATACTTTGGAAGAATGATCTGATTGTCGCACAAAGACAGCGTCTTAGTTACTTGATTTTGGTCATTTTTCACTCTAACAAATGACATCCATAATTTCTAAGTAAAACGTATTTTAATGGTAGTAATTTCAGCGATTACTTATTTTTCTTCGTTTTCTTTCTTTACAGGACGAGAAACTACCGCGAGTGAGTGAATTAGTGAGAAAACTGGAAAGTGAATTTTATGTTTTACTTTCGAAATCAGGAAAACTTGGAACAAGTTTGTCTATTCAGTTCCTCGGACATCAGCCTATGAAGGAAACTGCTGATAATGTATAAGATTTCTGGTAATTTTTCTCGGGCCTATGGAACAAAAGTCGCCATAAGTTTTATTATCTATATACTTTCACAAGAAGTTGGTTCCATCATGATCCTTTATATCGATCTAGAGGCATCTTGTAAGTTCTATCTAAAATTAAGTGTAATGTAGTGTAAAATAGAAAGTAGAAATAATAGAACAAAATTTTACAATCATAGAATATCATAGTGGTAGAAACGATAGCAAGACCGGTTCGACGCTGGAAAAAAACCGGAACTGAACCGATATTTTCGTTGAAAAGGAGCGAAAAACAGCACGATTCGATATTCTGCACGGGTGCCAGGCACCTTAAGGGCGCTTCTGTAGACGTGGATGGCCATTAGCTCGTAAGTTTAATGGATTCAATATGAGAAAGAGCACTGAAGGGCATCCGGAAGAACCCCAATGTAGCGCAACCGCCGGAACCGAGGTCCCATGAGCCGTGGAACTGGAATTCGGAACTTCCATCTCAGACAAGGTCTTTCAAACACTCAATTAGCAACATCAGCTTGCTTCCTAGGCGCAAAAACTAGGCGAAAATATACCCAAGCTGGAATGCCAAGAAAGGAGCGAAGTTCCTTGAACTTGCTTAACTCGAATAGGCAAAGAAATGAGTACAAAAAATTGTAAATATTTTAAAAATAAATCACGAGGAAGAGATTAATTATTCTCTCTATTCCTAATCATCATCAACAGATTTATTGTTTTCAGAATATGGGAAACGTGAAGAAAGAAAATACCTACAATCACTGCAAAAATCGTAAATGTTCTTTAAATAATTTCAAAGGAAGAAATCACGTACTCCCGATCAATTTTAACAGATTGTTTTCAATAAGAGAATATAAAGGTTAACTTTCTGTAGCTTGCAAGAGATGAAAACTAGCATATCAACTGTTTAAGATCAATTGGACAATAAAATATACGTTCTAGTCCGAAGAGTTCCCAGGAGAGGTTTAGGATGTGTGACAGGACCGGAAAATCTGCCTGTTATAAATAGTTCCATGTAACTCCTATACTCGAATTCGTTTTACCTCCGGGATCTCAGTGCGACAAGCACTTATTTGTACTCTCTAAAGCCGAGCTGAGTGGATGAAGAGAGAAAGGCAAATATCATTCCGCAGGGAGTTATTCATTAGGACTTTCTCTACACAGCTGCGATAAGCTGCGTTGATGATTTTTTCGAAAGCTTGCAGAATAGAGAATATTTTAATTACGGTACACCCACATATCTTACCAATTTCTAACTAAATTTGTTGAATAAATGAACGGAGGTATAAATTACTATGATCCAATGACGAAAATCTTCAATAATTAATTTTTCTAGCAAAATTCATTCTTAAGACTAAACAAAACGACCTCTCAAGAAGTTTTATCGCAGTTCATTTTAGGAGAGAGCAGAAAATCAGTACCACACAATATAAGAATATCGGGAACGAAATATATCTGCAATATGTTCCTTAAAAAGTTTTTATAAAGAAATGTTTTTTGAAAGTAGAATTTACGTACGTTTCTTCCAAGATGGCGAATTGATGAAAAAAATAAAAAACAAATACAATCCATAAATTTATTTCTTTTCGAATACTTTCCATAAAAAGTTCACTTAAAGATAGTAAAGTTTGCATGCCATGTAATTTCATCTTTTCTGAAACAGTACATTAAGCTAAGAAGTGAAGAATTGCAGAATAAATGGCGAATGCATGGAAGAAGGAATAAGAAAAGGTGAAAAAGCTTAAGGAGAGAAAAATAAACAGGTTGGAGAGAGGCGAAGTGGAGGAAATGCGAAGTGGCTGTCCGAGAATCTGCTTCGTGGCAAGGATTTCTATAAAATAAAATTCTCTTCGAACGTCATTGATAAAAAAATGTCCGCAGTCAATCGCGTCATACGGCAGCATTCTCGACGTGGACAAGATAACTTGCAAAAACGATGTCTACTGACTACTGATAGGAAATGATTCTTTCGGATCACTTAAGTAGCATGCACTTAAGTAATTTAAAAGTAAACATATACCTAATAAAAGAATCATACGTAAGCTGACTATATCCCATTGAGGTGAAGACGAGACATTAACATTCGTAAAACATGACAAACATCTTCGCAAACTTAAGGGGTGCTTCCTTGGAATCATGCTAGTAGAATAAATCTCGGTTAAGACGCCTTTCGGAGAACCAAACTAAGAGAGAGACTCATTACGCTCTCAATAAAAACGAAATGTATCCATTAATAACGCAATTGTTTGTGAATGTGACGTAGAATGGTCGCTATTTTTACGAAAGCGTTAACGGAATAAAGTATATTATTTACGATATGGTCGGGACGGAATAGATCTGGACTAGCCCATCAAAAACTGGATTTATGGTAAGCTTAATTATGCGCAACAAATAACATTTACAAAAGCTAAAATCGCTTTCGCTGTTTCTCCTTAAATGAGACAGCATCTGCGTAATAGATATTAAATTAATAAAGTAAATAAGTAATAGGGTAAATTCTGAGAAATTAAACGGGGTACACTGGATATAATAAACACTTCCGCGGCATATAGGAACCCAAATAATCAGGGTCATTCAGATATTTAAATAATATCGAAAGGAAAACTTCATGTGTATAGTTTAAATCAAAGCTAAAATATGCGAAGATATATCTCATTATTATTATTAATAATATAATAAGGAGAATGGTCCTTACGCGACTTCTTGGTTTCGAAAATATCAAACGCACGTTAAGCATAAATAAATGAATATTCCGACTTTATTATTGAACAAAATTTGAAAAGGGAGGTCAGGTATTTAGGAAGGCAAAAAGTGAAATAGTTCCTTCAACCTTTTCGGGTCATTACCGCGATAATTCAACGAAGAGATTAAGGGAATGAAATGAATAGAAAAAGGCTCGAAGATCGGTGAAAAGAAAGGAATAAAAAAACAAAAGAAGCGCCCCCCGCGTTTATTCGGCAGCGAGATGCCGCCTCAGATGAAGAGAGTCGAAGCGGGATCTCCAGCTGCCGTTCTCTAAGCACCCCCACGCACCAACAACCGCCCTCTGAAAAAGTTAATGGAAAATCAAATTAGTCCCTTAATAAAAAATTATACTTTCCATTGTATAAAGCGCCGAACTTTCAAACGCGGAACTCGGCGAAAAGAAAGCTCATTGCACCAATTAACATTGGTTAATATTATGTATCTGTAAATAGAAATCATTAATTTACATATCGTTCACATGAAGTGCGAAATAATACCTTAAACGTAGGATTAATTTAACCTTAAGGACTCTTTTGAGGCAATACTGTCATGAACGAAATGTGATAATACAACTATAATCGAAATTAAATATTTTAACAAGTTCAACATACAAGCGTCTTTTTTCCGAACGTCCAAATCTCTTTTCTATTTGTTGATTGTGTAACTTAAATAATTATAGTTAAGCTAAAACAAAATGAACATAGTATTCTAC
The DNA here is from genome assembly GCA_036926295.1 of Pachydiplax longipennis. NCBI lineage: Eukaryota > Metazoa > Arthropoda > Insecta > Odonata > Libellulidae > Pachydiplax > Pachydiplax longipennis. Next base: position 33,988,672 of record JAVFKF010000009.1, on the reverse strand, counting down.
GAGACAAAATGGACAGGGCACTATCTATAATAGCTATAATTAATTCCATTTTCGCTAATAGGTATCAGCGGGTTATCTAGTTCTAGGGCTTTTCTAGCACGATATTTCATACCAAAGTATTCAATACATGATTAGACAGACCAAGGAAAAGACTTTTGTTCAACACGAAAATCATTATTGCAAGATGTATTAAAAAAGTTACAGTGAATGAGTTAAGTCTGAAGTGACATAACTTAAAAGACAATGATAAACGCCGTTCGACGTTGTCCTTTTATCGATTATCAAAATCTAACTTTCGGGAAAATGCTAGATTTTACTGTTGAAAACCTCAAGTTCGCTTTCTATAGAGGATATCAATTTACGAAATCAAAATGAAACATGATTGAAATTTCGTCAACAGTTCTCGAAAGATAATGTAGTAACAAACAATTCAAATTAAACGTAGGTAACGTATTCTCATCAAACCTAAGATGAGGAATTAATGTTAAAATATAAAGTTAAATTAATCCCTAAAACAGAAAAGAAGATATTTTATTACCCTCATGTAAATAAATGTTGTAGGTAAAAGTTTTAATAACCAAAAAATAAATAAAAAAATTAAGTCTTTGTTTTTGATGAAATAAAGAATATATAGTCTCCTCTTCCATTTCACTACGGGAGTAAAAACGACCCCATTCAGAAATATCATACTTTTTAAGACTGAAGAGATATGAAAGATTGTTATTTCCCGCAAAAATACCGTGAGATAAAATAGACGATACATAAAACGCGTGATGGAAAATGTGCCACCAAGAAAACAGCAAGTGGGATAATATGTGACCCCTCTTGTCCGTTGATCGCAAGTAAAAAACAGCAATCACACTTCCATGCTATGTAAGTCACTGAATCGCTTTCAGAGATTTAGAGGAAGCAGTGAGCCGATCTCCGATTCAAAGAAACCATTGATCACGCCTTCTGAATGACTCACGTCTCCGACGAATGGGAAAATGTGAGAATAATAATCCGTGGAATGTCTCTGTCGTTATGCAAATATTTCTCGCAGACGAAAAAAAGAAGCGCCGGCGCCGCAATCGATTGCGTCATAAAGGAAAGAAAGGAAGAAAGGGCTGCGGAACTTTCCCATGAAACTACTTGCATGCGATCCTCACTTTCTAAAAAAATAACTCTTATGAGTAATAATTTTCGCCTAATGGACTGGCGTTAATACCTGCAACACATGCGGCTAAAAGATACATGTATTAAAAAAATAAAGTATGCAAATCCTCGCGAATATTACTATCGTCGTCGTCAGTTGAGCAGGGAATATTAAAAACTATTTAAATTGTAATAAAACGTTGTTAATGGCATAAAAATAACTAAAACCTACACTAGAGAGAAATTCGGATAAAAGATAACTGGAAAGGTAGGAAAGTTCTCCCTCACGGTCTTCGCAAGAAAGCAATGACAAGTTACAAAAAATCAACTTGTTTGAACTCGCAAAGAACAATTGAAAATTAATAAAAATAACGTTAATAATAATAAAATATTTAATAAATTTCAGTGAAGTAAAAAGAATCCCGACTTCTAAATTTTCCTATAAAATGAGAAAAATCTGATAGTTATTCTATTAACGAAACTGGCGATGAGATAACAGCAAATCCTTGTTAGTGTTTACTTTCGTCATAGTAAATGGAGTCACGAACATTAAAAACGAATTGAATTTTTATAAACAATGTTAAAAGAATGAAAATTGCTAACATTTAAGAGAAATTCGGGTAAAAGATGAACAAGAAAGCCCTATAACACATAATATTCACCAGTAAACATTAGTTATAAAAAATCAACTATTTTAACACAGGAAAGACAACTAAACAATGCTCTAATAAATTATTAAACAAAGTTCAGTGAAGTAAAAATAATCCTAACTTCTAAATTCTCCTATAAACATCAGAAAAATCTGAAAGTAATTCTAACAAAACAACAAATCTGCTCCGACAATTAAAAAGAAAGTTGAAACGATTTACAGCAATGGAAAATTTTTTATCACCCTAAAGTCAACATTTCGCCATCTGACATCCCGCATTCACTCCTTTCTCCAACGGAGCAAGACTTTCCTGCAGTCTCCAACGGGGAAAAATATTTTCTCTGCATCGAAAATTCTATTGCGTAATCCACGCGACAACTGCAGAGGAACTATGCTGAAGAAAAACGAATTGCATCATTTTCCATCTCGGTTACAAATTCACGCTTCGACAAGCAGTGATTATATATTCTTTTCGCTTCAATGTAGGAGAATTAAAAATGGAGACTGAGGTAAGGAGACTGAGGAACTGAAGGGTACGAATTACGTTCCTTTCCAAGGTGATTGTCACGCGAATATACCAGGAAGTCGTGATTGCCGATGACTGTGCAAATACGAAGGGAAAAAGTGAGTCACACAAAACTTCCATCTATACAAGGGGTGATCAAAGTTTTAACCTCCGATGGGCCGCATTATTTCTTGTAAAGATGCAGATGACATTCACTTATGCAATTCACTGACATTTTTTCGCCTAAGTCAAATTTCATTTCTATTATAAACAACACCAACAGCTGGGTTCTTAAAATTACCCCATTTGTACTGTTATTTTGTAGTATTTATTATGTTTTGTTCTCTTAATCTTTAAATTTATCACATACGTTATTATCATATGTTATCGTATGTATCGCATAATTTTCATTTCGCATAACCTTAAATAGATTTATATATTTGTATTTCTTATAATTCTTTATAGATTTGTATTTTATTTTTATTATGTCATTTATATTATTATATTAAGTAATTTTTTGGTTAAATGGAAGATGGAGCTCAAAAGTCCTAATTTCGCCAAATTAAAGTCCCCATATATGTATGTAAATATCTATGTATCCTATGTAAGTTGACAGTAATAGCTTTTGTTGGATGTTAATAAATAAATAAATGATAATAGAAGGAGAATAGTTATGGTCGAAGATGGTTGGAAAGCCGAGATATATTTCTGTATGCCATTCACCGGGAAGGACTACTACTTTTTAGTTATGTCACTTAACAAACACGATGTTCTAAGACTGCATTGTGTTTTGTTTTCTTGCATATCTGTGTACGACTTTTTCCCTCGCTTTTTTTTCACGGGTTTTTTTCTCTATCAACCTTCAGCTGTGGAGATTTATTCACAAACAAAATCTTTCCTTTTTGCTTTTTCCCCTTCTGTTTCATTAGTTTTTTGTATTTGCTTCTTTAATTCTCGTGATCATCATATGAGGTTAGGTGTAAGCCCACTCGGGCCTATCCTCGCCCAATAAAGGGTCAAATAATGATAATAAAATATCACAATCAGGACTCAGTTTCTTTCAAGACATCGAACCGGAACCGAACCGAAAAACTTATCTTAGTGAATGCTAGTTTTAGTAAGAAAGTGTGGCTTAGTTTAGTATATTCGTTATGTTTAACTGTGACTTACAGCTATTACTAATTTTTATTCTAAAATTCAGTGTAATGAGGAAAGAAAGATGCAACAGAGCAAAATTTTAGAAGGATATAATATTACAATGGTTGGAGCGAGAAAAGACCGGTTCGACGATGATAGAAAGAAACCGGAACTGAAACGAACTTTGCTTTTTACGATGACCAGGAGCGAAAACAGGAGCGAAAAATGTCACAGTTCGATACCCTAAAGGTTTCCACTTAAACTATGAAGTCTTGGATTAGAAAATTGTATAAAACTCTCATGAAGTTATTAGGCCACAAGAAATTGATAAGAGGGGCAAAGAGTTACACATCCCCGCTATATACATCACGATTTATACGGAATAGGGGACTATTTAATTGCAATACTGCTACGATAGATTATGCTTAATTACTTACACTAGAGCGAGAATTATGGTAACCTTGTGCGTTATCAACAAAACGTTCTTGTGCATTCTTAGAAAGAATGTGTAGAAGTCCATCCTATCTTATGTAAGGCAGTTGGACTATATAGTTGGGCTTTGGAGTTCGGTTCCCTCAAGAACTTAGAGGGACATCACCCGTGACATTGCTTAATTAATATATTCAGTCCTTTTTATATCAAAGGAATTTACAATGATGTTCCGATGGCGAGCAATGGGAGGGCGAAGCCTATTGGGAGAAATTAAGCTTAACAGTACTATTATATTTTTATCCAATACATTTCCTTCTTTGAATAAGGAATTTCATCGCTAAAAATGCAATCGTTATGAAATTGATATTTTCTGCATCAATTCTTTTTGGTATTTGCTAAGTTTTCTTCTCCTTCAATTCAATTCAACTCAAAACAAAGCAAGTAGTAATAATATTGTTAAGAATAATCCATCTTTAAGGTCGATGTTATGAGTAACTTCATGATTAAATTCCTTAATTACATTTTAGAATAAAATCGAGATATTAAATAACAAAAGACCACTCAGTTGCTAATAATAGATGTTAATAAACGAGTTGGAGGCCATCGTTACGGATGAATAATAGAATTAACAACTGATAAATTCAAAGATAATACTCTCGAACATTGGAAAAGAATAAATAACTACATCCGGTTTCTGCTCCGGGTCAACTTCTAATTTTTCGGTTTTTAATTCGAATCCGCTTCTATGATCTAAAAAGTAGATGGAGCTGATAAAATAAAGGAAGAAAGCGATACGAGGATGAGAGATGATGCTCACGTATATTGAATGGATTGGTATTTGAATGGAATGTTGAAAGGAAGGCTTAACAGGGGAAGACCTTAGAATTACGGAATAAAATAATGCTAAATCAAGGATTAATGGGTGTATGAAGCAATTGATGGGATGAGTTGGAAAACTGAAAAACCCATCTCCGGATAGTTACCGTTATTTACCGGATACGTTGCCGAATAGGAAACAATCTAAATAGAATTGTTGAATGTAAAATGACTCATTCTTAAAGGAATTTAATGCATCCATATTCATGTAAATAATCTATTATATTAGTAATATTCTGAGAACGTATTTTGTGTAATTTCTTACATTTACTGTTAATTTGTATCTAGTTCATGCATCATGCATTTCTACAGTAATTTGGTTATTTATATACTCTTGTTTGGTTTCTCTCTAAAATAGCATCACTAAATATATTGAATAAATTTATTAACTAATTAAAAATGGCCAGCAAACCCCATTGATAATGCGAAGCGCTATCAAATGTTGCTCTGTTTAGATTGTAGTAAGTTTAAGAATGAAATTTATTAAAGGTATACTAATTAAAATTTTCATTAAACAATGGAGACATTCCTGATTACAGTTCTGCGAAGTTAAAGAGACATTTTAATAAAGCGATGGACATCGGTGATTGAATTTTTTAAAATTTATGTCTCGAGGAAGACAAATCCTGTATTATCGGATGATTTTCTTTCACTTAAAGTAAATGGCATACGGAAAGGGGATACGATCGATTTTTTTATCAAAGGCTTATAGAAAGCTCTGACCTTTTATCGTCTTAAATTATTCTTCACTACTTGCCTTCCTCTAGCTAATGAATAGATTATATGCTAAGGTTTTTCGTAGTTCCGCTAACAAAAACGCCAGTTGACTGAAGAATACTTCGTTCCTCCCGACAATAAATCTTATACAATCGATAAATCTTAAACAATAATCACCATTGGGAATGTATTTACTAATTTAATGTCAATAACTACCTTAAGAAATACATGGAAGCAAAATCTTAAATTTCACGCACTTTCCGAAAAGATAGAGATACGAAATTTGGGAATTAATTATACAGCCAATGACCTAAACACATAACGATATGTTTCTACCGAAAGTATACTTGGCTCGGCTAGAAAATGTTCTAATAAGAAATGCAAGTTAAGTTGATTTTGATCGATTCAAACTTTTTATTTTGCAGAATTAAATTAGATACGACTGTCTAACAAAAATTAGAAAAGTACCAAAATAAAGAAAATTTGATCAACATTCTTATTTTGGTCGTATAATATCGTTTTCGATTCCAAAGTGCGAGAACCGGACCAAGAAAGACAAAATTTGTACAATTTTGTGGATAAAAGCAACCTATCTCCCTGACGACAAAGTCGTCCGTTGAACTCTACCCACATAAGAATACATGGGAAAGATGAGCCCGTACGAAATGTATGGGGAAGGAGAGCCGACATTTCATGAGTAAAAGTGCTTAATTAAACTTTGGAAATAAAAATTCAGAATATATTTTTCGAGATAATGCAACCTTCTACACTGTGAACGGCTAAAATTGGACTTTGTTAATAAAACTTCTATGATAAAAAATGTTTTCGTTCCCAAAAATAAAAAAATTGAGGAATTGAAATGATTAATAAAGTAAAAATGTAAACATACGCAATAGTTTTAGCTACCAAATAACCACAGCATCGAAATAAATATACATTTATTTAGTTAATAAGTTAAATAAAGTTCCGTCATTTTCGACGGGGGTATTTTATAGTACACAATAATAAACACAAGACGAAAAAGTAACGAAAAAACTTTTACTCATTACCACACGATTTCATAAAACTACCCAGATTTTCACGCATAGTAGCATCATTACGTACAATAAAATAACGACGGTATGGGTCTAAACTTAGTTCGTTTTAATTAAATCTCTTCGTAACGTGTATAAGCGATTTTATTCCTCTTTCATCAATAAGAGCCACGACAAAGTAAATACCGAAACAGTGTATATTGTAATAAATATATAATTTTAAGCAACTTAAAATATGTTTCGTCATAATAAACTCAAGCAGCAAAGGTTCACCACGTAGAAATTGTTCTTAGAACATTGCCGAGGTGGTTATAAATATAAATTTTCAAACAAGTTAAAAAAGTTTCCTTCATTTTTTACGGGAAGTAATATCATAAATACAATGAGCTAAGGTTCGCCTCTAAGAGACTGTTGTTAGGGCAATACCGAGTTAAAATATACATTTTTATAATAAACATTTTTCACTTCTCGTACAACTTTGGGGTTTAGCTGCATAACTTCATGTGCCTAGTTAAATTTCGATTCCATCATTTGCATAAATTTTTAAATAAGTTAACATAGGTTCCGTCACTTTCACAAGGAAGTAATATAATAAATACAAGCAGCAAAGGTTCTCCACGGAGAGATTGTTCTTAAAACAATGCCGAGGTGGTTACAAACATACATTTTTAAACAAGTTAAAATATGTTCGTGATTTTTACGTGGGAGTAATGTAATAAATACAAAAAACAACGGTTTACCACGAAGAGATTGTTGTTAGAACCGAGGTGGTTATAATATACATTTTTCACTTCTCGTACAACTTTGGGGTTTAGCTGCATAACTTCATGTGCCTAGTTAAATTTCGATTCCACCATTTTAATACATTTTTAAACTAGTTATATTATGTTCCGTCATTTTTACGGGGGAGTAATATAATAAATACAAGCAGCAACGGTTCTCCATGGAGAGATTGTTCTTAGAACAATACCGAGGTGGTTAAAAACATACATTATTAAACAAGTTTAAATATGTTTCGTGATTTTTACGTGGGAGTAGTAAAATAAATGCAAGCAGCGACGGTTCTCCACGAAGAGATTGTTGTTAGGGCAATGGCGAGGTGGTTATACGTGGCAATACGGAACCTGAAGGCGGGGCAGGGGGCGGGGGTGTAGAAAGAAGGGCAAGGTGTGGTCGCCTGCAGCTAAATCTCTCCGCCGAATCGGTCGCATTCCTCAGGATGCCAACCAAACTCTTTATCCCGCATAGATACAGCGATACAAGACTTTAAATTAGACCTTAAGCTACCTGTGTATGCTTTCAATGTGATAATCCCTTTACGTTAACTCCTTCCCGTCGATTAACACGTATCTCGATAGACTGCGACTTTTTCCGCATACCTCCAAATAAATGAAATATACACATATACGCCCACACAGAGTGAAAATGTCTTTCCTGCATTTACAGTTACTTCTCCTTAGCCCGGGCATTAGCCCTGAAGAAGCAATGTTATATATATTCGTCGTTCGTTCAACTGCCCCCCATCCGTCATTAATTTTTATAGGCCCAAACTAGCTTTTCTCTTTATCATTCTCTACTTTCTCTTACGATCTTCAAACATCCAGCAAGGGTCATAGTAACTATAGTTTCTTTATGACACTTTCAGTCAATTCTGCATCTTCTTTATCTCGGATGAAGTTATTTATTACTTTAAGAGCCATGGTTTTCAAATGGCCCATAACACAGAATAGGGTTACCCCTAATATACTGCGTTCTAGTTTTTCTAGTCGATTTGATAGCTGAAACCCGAAGCTAAAATCCTCTAATGCTAACTAGGAATCGTAATTTTAAATGCCAGATCGAAGAACGATGTAAAGAGACGACCTGGAAAGAGGCTATCCTTGCAGTAAGGAGAAAAATAAATAGAATTTAACTCACATTCAATCCGTAACTACTTACAAGAAAAACTAGAACATACTATAGGAAAGCACTATAGCAGAAGATCGAAGCTAAAATCCTCTAATGCTATCCAAAAATCGTAATTTTTAACGCCAGATCAAAGAGCAATACAAAAAGACGACCTGGAATGAGGATATTCTTGCAGCACGGAGGAAAATAAATAGAATTTAACTATCATCCAATCCATAACTGCTTACAAGAAAAATTGGAACGCACTAAAGGAGACTAGAAAACTTTTCGTATAATTCAAGACATAATTTCAGGAGAACAGCTACCGTCGCCGTATTTTTTCAATATAAGTAAATCATCCTCTCGCCAATGTATTAATTAAGTCTTCCTTCTTCATTACTTTTTCCTATAACTTTTTATGTATTCGGCTATTTTAGTCAAGTGCAATTAGTAAGATCTCAAGCGTTTTATTCCACAAATGTAGGCCGAGCCCTCCTTTCCCGCTTTCATTGTTAATCCGAATCCATCGTTTATTTTCTACCAGTCGCCAGAAAAACGATAGATCGAGGATTTGGAGATATATATAGTTTAATTTTAAAAATATCAATTGGTAGTATTACTAGTGGAGATGCTAGCAATTGGTCTCCGAAACAGACCTGAAAATTAAATTAAAAGGAAATAATCTCGGAAATGATAATCCTAACACATTCACTCACCGGTCAGCTATTATTTCCTAGTCCACCTTTTAAAGCTGCGTTTTTTTAATACAAAAATCGCGAATAAAATTCCTTTACATATTTTATACAAAATATTAAATTCTCCAAAACAATACTTTTATCTATGGTTATAACTTTCTACTCGTTACCAATACTCTTTGCATACAAGCTAACTTCAAATATTTGCAACAGGTTACAAGGAAAGAGATGTTCTTTTTCAAGATACACATGAGAAAAGAAATTCAATTAACCATCAAATGAGTATAAATATCATTATTCTTTAACTTATTTAATTATTCATATGATTTATATCATCATGTTATATATTGTTTTATTAATATTTATTACATAATAAAATTCATTATTTTATCAGATAGATATTTCTATTTGATTGTTTATTAGAGTTACATTTTTGGGTTATTACAATACCATCGGTGATTAAAAATTTGGTTATCATTTACTTAAAATTTAAGACTGTTAATCGAACGATATTTTCAAAGAATAAATCCGGGACACGGAAACGTCAAGAGGGGTGACATTCCGAAGAATGGAATGGCCAAAAATACATAAAAGAGATTTAAGTATATGATCATAGAAGGAGAGAAAGAAATTGGGGGTAGTGTAACTCCAGCATTATTTCGATTCACGAAAAAGAAAGCCACATATAAATATATAAATCCTTTTTCCATAGATATACTACTATATTTGAGTTAAATATAGAAATTAAGCTCTAGCATTAGAAAAAAATAGTAAGGTATAAGTCTGACCGCCCCTTTTCCGGCGACTACAACAGCTAATCAAGTAATTATCATTAAAATTCTCAGCGGAGGAGTATACCAATGCTCCTCCGCAAATACCTCAAAGGCTCTTTACATTCAATTTGAAGTTGAATATGTGGGAGAGCGCTCGAGAAAAAGGAACCTCTAAACCAGTTCTTACAGAGGCCTCATGGAATCACTGCCCAAACTGCCACACATCCAAACCGGAGAGATTCGCACCCTACTTCCCTTCACATGTCTTGCATTGTGAGCGGTCACTCAACCATTCGAACGAAAGAAAAAAGCGATCAGGATCGCCCACACGTTGGCCCTCACAACCAGAGAAATGCATGATCAAACGGGAGACTGGGTGGTCGTGACCGGTGCTATGCAAACAGCGGACAAATTTAACAAAGAAATAATTATGCTTATAAAAGGGTCATCTAGTCAGTCATTGATCAATGCAATAAATTCTGTAGGACCAAGAAAAACAGCATCTTAAGCGGGATAGCGTTACCGGGTTATGTAATGCTGGTTGCCCTTCCAATATATTTTAGAAGAATGTCTTAGTTACGTAATTTTGGAAATGGGTACAGGTGATTTTGCACGTGATGGCTTGCATCCAGGAAAAATCCCAAGAAAGAATAGACTTGAAAAAAGTCCGAAAAGTTCCTTGCCCCCAAAGTCTTCTGAATAGCTTGAAAGGGTTTTCTGACGTAATAGCTCAACGGAGTGAACACCGGACCGGTAGTTGGAAGACCATTTAAATCGGTAAGTGTTCTCAGATGCTTCAGGAGGCAGGATAGGAATCTTAAGAATATTGAAGGCTCAATCAGAGATTTAAATTACTAGATAAATTCAGACAGAGTACGTTCATAGAAGATGTAGCCGATATTATGCGCCCTCCTTGTTATGTAGCCCGTTCTGATACCGCGAGAAATATCAGAGAAATAGATGCTAGAACCAGTCGATTCGAGAATACATTTATTCCGAGATCAATATGCGAAAATAATCGACCAGGAAAGTAGAGACATGGTGTTTGCACCCCCTGCCACAGGCCGAAAGGCGGCTTGCAGGGTACATATGTAGATGTAGACCATTAGCTGATGGCATCATTCAAGATAGCAACTTTCGAAATACTTCCACATATCTCGAGATGAAGTTAGAACTTATTTTATACAACGCAATACTTCTGAAATAAAAAAAATTGCGAAAGTCTGCAAATTAGTGTACAAACCGAGAGGAGTCTTGTTGAGTACAAGTAGGAGAAAAACTGAATCCAGGAGGCGGGAAATTTAAAAATTACAGTCCGATTCCGGGAGTCTCCCAGTGAATTTGGGAGAACTGGCAACTCAAGCCATGAGATGGGCGAGCCGGAAGGTCGCCGAGGTTTTGGGGGGTCCATGACGTTAGTCCGAGGTTTTTTATGAGGCGTGGATGCCTTCTTGTACGATTACCTCATTGGCTAACCAGTTTAAGAACAATTAGTGGAGGTTGTTCGCTTTGTAGATGAAGCTAACGTTCAGAGTTTTCAATAGATAACAAACTTGATTACTCGAGGAAATATTCAACTACAAGAAAATGCTGCACATTGGAAAGTTGCCCAGTAAAATATTTGTAAATTAATTGCGAACGAAATGTTTCATACATTAATCGATCTCAACCAATAATAATCGTCTAGTTTTAAAGATGATGAAATTTCTATTAATAGTTGTATTTTCTTATTTTTAGCATTAATATTTTCAGACATTTTTAGAGAGAAGCTCAAAAGTTGTATGCGATATTGTATGCCGTAGATATTGATGACTGTAAATATTTTTTTGTGAATATTGTATTTATAATAATTTACGTCTTTCTACGTAAAGTATTTGAGAGTGTAATTCGCATCCTATATTTGCTCATATTGTTGTGACAAATTAGTAATATTTATTAATTAAATTAAATTTGTACGTCGTGCTGCCCACGGTTGATTTTTGAAGATGTATTCCTACCAAATACGATGAATTCCAGCCAGGGAATTTGCTTTTCTATTTGCCCTCTAATGACTGCCACCAAGCTACACGCCCACTTACAGTCATAGATTTACAATTAATTAATTAATTGATTATAAACGGGAAATCATAACCGCGCTATTGTAATAGATGGTATTTCTTAAATTAATATTGATGGACACAAAAAAATCATCTAATGAAAAATTTGGAAAAGCCTTTTTAAAATGAGCGTTTTGAAATTATTAACATGCCCGGGGATCCTATACCCCTTTCCGGTCTTGCTTAGAAAAATAATTATTTAGGGACCGTAAAAATATTATGACGTCAGCATTTATTTTGAGCTCCTTGGGGAAAGGAGAAATCAATTCATCCCTATTTTCATTGATTCGATTGACAGAAAATCAATCATGTGAAGAAATTACGCTATATAATTTGTTTCATCAGTTTTTCTTTCACTCCCTGCCACGCTGAAAGAAGCCTCGCAGGATACCCATGTGGAAGTAGATATTCTTATTTCGATAGAATACCACTCTATACCAAAGAATTCAGCTGCCCAAATTTCTAATTTTTTCTTTAGATACAAAAGTGAAACTTTCACTAAAAAATATAAATAAACGGCAGAATTATTTTGGGCGAAATTGAGACAATAAAGTCTCTTCTTCCATTTAACCCTCATAATTTTTATAACTCATTCAAAAAATATTACGTGAAGCCTATCAAACGTTTCTTCTACAAGGAGTCTCACCAATATGGACAAACACAATAGAATACAAACTTTCATAACAGAAACAGTAGCTATCGAAGTAACACGAGATTAGAGATGAATTCAAAGTCTTACATCTCCAATTCCATAATTTACCTTTCTAGAATGATTTACCGAAGTCCTAGCTTCCGTTCTAATAAATTACGTTAAACTGCAAGAGTAACTTGTCCAAAAATTGAGATTTATTCGAAAAGAAACCAAGACCGAAGTGTTCCTTCGTACAGAAACAAAGTTGAACTTCAAGAAAATTCCAATAAATCATTTCTTCTGAATCAGGATTTCGAACGCAGAATTTTCCGCTTGGTAAAGGCAGGAAGAGTGGAGTGGATTCAGAGGGCGTTGTAAAGAAATTATCGGAAATCGGTTATTGGCGTGATTATCAATGAGCGACTTAAGTGGCACTTGAGGCAACTGAATCAATTTCACTACACAACACTCAAGAATGGCATTTTTATAAGCCTTTTATCATTCAATACATACGAAGATTACATATCTTATATATTCTATACACTCGAGGCGATAATATAATCTATAAATCGAACGATGTTTACTCTTATATAACAATAACCGATGAGTATATATTTATTTATCCGATGTCAGTAACTCCCGGAAGAAATTTATGGGAGAAATCTTTGGAAATTAATTTCAAGAACTTCCCGACTTGATACGATTATAAATTTTTGGGACCCGTTATAGATTCAATGAAGTATTACATATTGATATTTTTCTGTCCTAAGTATCCTTGGTTCGATTCTGAATGACGCGAAAACACTCCCATAAGATATGCACTTATACATCATTTTGATCAATTGTAGGCTTTTTTCTTTTACAGAATTAAATGAGAAATAATGGTCCTAATAAATCGAAACATATACCAAAACTCTCCACATCGATATTTAGTTGGAATTCTATAAATTAAATTTTAGGAGGATAAAAAGGGGAAATTCAGAAGAAAATAATTCGGATCCTCTTTCATTTACAATATACAGAACCACTGTTTAAGTGAAGAGTCATTCATTTAATTTTTACTATTCAGAAGGATCATATGTATGCGAGAATAGTCGCATATTTAAAAAAGATTAATTTCCGTCATTTCTGACGGGGGAATTCAGTAGTAGAATATAATTTGTACGTAACATAAGAAGACCACCCAAAAATATGACAACTTAAGTCAGCTAGAACTCTTGGTATCATCAAAACACTTTCAGAGAAAACCTATCTACAATATATTAAACTCCATTGATTCTCCAGAATATGTTTCAATATTTAAATATTAAGCTCCACTTACAACTAATGGTTACAGCAACTAGCCAGACTGCTTACACATATTCATACATTTAGATTATTCTTTGCACAACCTTTTCAGACTGAATATTTTGTATACATTTCTCTGTGCTATGTTTCCTTGATTTGTTTTTAGTTCATGCATATTTTCTATAACTTCGTTGAGTTTAACTGCTTATTATTCACTTTAAAATGGTGTCACTGTCTAGGAATCTATTGAAGAAATAAACACCTATGACCTTCATTCATTTTTAAAAAAACATTCCAATGCATTCAAGTTCCAAAACCAAGAATACGTCCGAAATAATAATCATCCGAGTTTTAATAAAATCCTATTTACGTATCAATTTTTTTCATGGTCAGACTAAGTACAGGATGAATGGCAGTAAATATAACTGATTCGCCAAAGAAAACACTCACTTTTGTAAGAGACTGCGGAGTAACACTTTTTCTTTATTTTCTCGACACTTCTTGAAATTTCGTAAACATTTTCCCTTACGTTCATCGCAAATTATTACGCGATTTTTTCGCGCTAAATAAAACGTCTGTATCCAGTCATAAGTGGACCAGTTTTCAAAAATCACCCAACTATTTAAGGCGGAAGATAGTAAGTGGGATTCCACTAATTGAGGCGGCCGCTCTACGAGACAAAGACATAGGTTTACATAATAATCCTACGGCAGAAAAAGGAGACGGTGGCCATAAAAGAGCGCCGACACGCATTCCTAAGTGAAGCCTTTTTATCAGACGATCTACGGCTGTGAAAGAAATCCCGGAATATTACTCGCTACGATTCGAGGTAGGGTATTGTATACCATTCGTATTACCAACATTTCTCCCTTTTTTTCGGTTGTGAATAAGTTCAAAATTAGAATTTTTCAAATAATGTAGGAGTTGTTTGTGATTTTTTTCTGATATAGAAATGAATTAAGATACTTATACAATTCCACTACATACTATTTATTATGATGATATTTAATGGATACATATTATTTTATTAATAATTATTATAAAAATATTTAGCGGAACTATGCAAGTGCCTCCATTCATTTCTACATTGAAAATAAGAAATTCTACAAACCGACGCTCGAAAAGATCTTTCTACTTATGCCGCAAGCGCATTTTCACTGATTGATCAAATTCATATGAAAATTAGGGAACAGATTAGAATTTTTTACATCAAAATAGAGTTTTGGCTACTTCATCACACGGAATGCTACCTCTTTTATACCTTTTGTGATTGGTATTTAAGAATACAATCTGCTATGTTCTGGCAATGAGATTTCAGAATATGATGAGTAATTTTTAAGATGAGTAATGATTAATGCGACATCAAAGTGTGAACAGTGGATGGATTTGAGTAAATGATATTTGAAGATATATCAAGGAAGATGCTTGAAATTATCCTACTTATTTAGAGAGTACTTCAAAGTATTACAGAATATTCTGCACAGTGAAACATTCAGAATATTATACTTTCGAGTGAAACTTTCTTCCGCCCCCAGATGAACTGCAGCCCGGTATAGCCAACCCTCCTGAATCAATAGACCGAAAATTGCTTCCTTTTTTTGAAAATTTATTCTTTCCTGTCTGATAAAATTGGCTTCATTGTAGAGTGAAAAATTACAAGACCAAGAAACAAAGTAAGATGTTCTTTTTGTATTAAAAGCTTAACTTTCTTAAAACTATGACATGAGGGCAACCAGTACTGCATACCAATAGTTCGCGCCCTCTATATGAATCAACAGCTGTGGCAAGTAAAGGAAACTAAAGATGATTCCTTTTACTTTTTAGTGCAAAGAAATGCTTTTATCATCATTAAATAATAATAAAAAATTTAGGGATTTTAGGCCTTTAAAATATATTATTAAAAGGTCTAAAATCCCTTCCCATACTTACATAAAAATAATTTTCTTAACCCGGTTATAACGCTATCCCGCTTATAAAACATCCTTCACTCGTTCCCAGAAAAACCTCTTAACCGGGTAGGCTATTTTATGTCCGCCCTTGGAATCGGTCATCCAAAAACTTTCCACCTCATTCGGACTCCACATGTGCCCAACCCGTAACGAAAAAACCTGTCCCCAACGTCATTTTATTGACATTATTAAGAGATCCTAAAACATGAAGTTGGGAAACATTTTTAACTTCTATGAAACTCGAGAGACCATTAAACATGAGGAAGGTTAACTACAGTAAGGAAAGCGACCCAGCAGATGGCATCTCTCATTTTATAGAGCTGAATAAGAGAACCTTCAAGAGAAAGGGAGCCGCAATGGACCCACGGAATGAGAGGCATAACTGTTGCGGGTATCTATATACACATTAATCGAAAAGTACATGTTATTCCCAATGGTCGAATTCGGGCATCGCCCGAAATACTCCGCGAAATATTCCCATTTTCTCATAACCCGAATAGTTTTTGCATTGCACTTTGGAATAACTTTGGCAATAAATTTGTTGAATCCGGTTGTGAGTGGGAATTACATTTTGAATCGCATTTAAAATAAGCTAACTCAAATAATAATTCCACTAACCGTATTAATAACATTGTCGGAAATTCCAATCATAGTAAGCGTAAAATATAATTTTTATTTCATTACCCCGACCTCAATCCAACCCAGCTAAACCCAACACGTGATTCCAAATTGCTAATCCGAAAACCAAAATTTCTATAAGCAATTACCGAAATGAAAACTTCCTTTAAGCATCGCGAGAATGGAAATGCTAACTCCACGGAGTCGGTACTTCCTTTCGGGCAATGCCCGCATTCGTTAATTGAGAACAACATACAGAATCTACACAACTCTGTCTCCTGTCACAATTCCCCACATCTACAGAGCCGAAAGATGCGCGAGGGGCAAATTTCGGGGAAAACCAACGAGGAAGATATAGAAGCTGATAAGTCAGACGTGGCTGGTATTGGGACCGGTATCATCCGGCGAGTGCTTTCACCTTTGACGTTTTCACCGAAAGTGGCGCATTACATGATTATACGTGGCGCACGAAATATTATTATACCATGTTCGGAATTTTATAGCATATGACTCGTGGTCGGCGAATCTTCTCACAGAAAGCAAGAATTTTCATTTATCCTTAAGCAGGGCTGAATTATAATTATAACGCTAGCTGAGGGCTTCGTCCATATGGAAACCTCAATAAGAAAGTGCTTATGAACTCTCAATAATTTACTGTCAATAATAACTCTTTTCGAACTTCTAGAAGTACGACGTGTTCATGAGTGTATCTTTTCTCTTTGGGAAAGATCTTTATATGGAATAAGTCTACATAACATTTTTTAAAGGATATACTGAACAACTAAGGTCACTACATAATTCATAATTTACACAAATACTACTTTTAATTCAATATTTTTTGAAAACTTTTTCCGTAGTAAAGCAACTGAAATTTCTATGGCACGTATTTTCTGTAAAAATCGAATTTTATCTCTCATAATTCACAGTGGGGTGGGGGTCTCTCTGATCTATGAACCTAAGACCACCGATAGCTTTCCTCCACCCTTGTCATTAGGTATGTTACACAGAAAAATTTCTATCAGGTGGAAGAGCTGAGGATTCTCGAATGAGGTAAACGTGATGGACCGAAATTTACGCTTCCCCATTGGCTTTTTCAGAAGGTAACGAATTCAGTTCCTAATGATTCACGTAGCTGCCCGATTTTCTTATAATTGGCCATTAGGGCCACCGGTTCAGCATTCAACGGGGTTAAAATCCAATATCAAACTTCAATCAATCAAAACAAAAGAGCAGTCAAAATTCTTATATTCTTTGTGCATACAAAGACTCTACGTCAGCTCACATGATATCGTTGGCAAGTAAATTTACAGAAGGAAGATAAAATAGTCAAGATAACCATAGTTTCACCTTGAATATTAACGTGTAACAACTCCATATAGCATCAATATATTATGATGAAAATATGCTTAAAATATTATAATGAAATAGTATATAAAATAAAATAATAATAAATTAATTATTTTGAAAGTATGCCTTAATATATTCCTATCTTAATTTCCATTCATTCTTAGGACATTCAACTTCAATTCACCAGCAACTAAAACAAATGCCAGCCCCTAGCATCAGTCCTGTGTTCTACACAGCCATGAATAAGACCGAGAAAAGGTAATATAAGGTAGATCTTCCTCTACTCTATTCCCAAAGACAAATGAAAAATGCATTCCTTAATTCTAAAAATATAATTCACTACTAATAATTGTTTTTCCCTAATACATCCTTTTTCATAGCCTAAATTCTTAACAAGCCTAATTCTGATTTGAACAGACGGATAAACTATATTTCTAAATGATAAATAAACATGAAGAATGCACCAATGTAAGAGGGAATGGTAATGTTTTCTTAAAATTTTTAATCTGAAGCCCAAAAAAGCACCAACCTACTGATCATTAGTTAATCTACCCTAAGCAGTGAATAATTGCACCAGAGAGCAATTATTAAGACAGTAAACAAAAATATCTATCGCCAATTTTTCAGGAACTGAGTTCTTACTTAGAGATTCAACAAAGCATAATGTACCCATAGTAGAGTATCAATATCAAATAACAATTAATAACATAATCCATGTTAAGAAAATGTTGCTAACTATGTTGTATGTTGACCAAACATTTATTATCTACAGCTTTTTGTGGATATTTAATTTTCTTCTTGAACAAATAGTTAAATAATATAAAAATTTATTTGTAAGCAGCAACCCATAAGAAAGGTAACTACTTGGGAAAGAGGAATCTAGACGCACAGTTGCATAACTACATGAAAATGTAGAGCAAAGGATAGTTCATGCCACTTAAAATTCCTAAAAATGTGAAAACTAGCAGAAGTGGAGCAGGTACTATTTAATTCACCAAGTTTCTAACAACTACAGAGGTGGCATATTATTATCACTGATGCACTTCCCAAAAATCACATAGACTTCTGCAACACCACAGAATATTATTCTTGGAGAAATTTCACACACATAAGAAAAAAAGATTCTCATTTCAACTCAAACTAAAAACTATGCCTATCATATTGAACTCAATCCATCCTTGCTCATTTTATCAACAATTTATCTCACAATTATTAAAAAGTAAACAATGAACTTTGAACGATTAACTTAAATTTTTGCAAACTCAAAATTAAGCATAATATTAATTATGAATTAGCAAACTGTTAACAATGACTAAATCCAATGTGTGAAAATTAAGGAACAGGAGGAATGTAATAAAAATGACAACAAAACTTAAATCACTTCTAAATAATTAATAAAAAATACTTTGTTAGGAAACTAGCTACTTAAGCGATGAATGGATTGAAATATAACTTAAAAACACATTTTCCCTAAGCAAAGAAAATCTTGGCACACAAAAATGGTAAGTATGTACAAGATAAGCTTGTAGCTTCAATGGAGTGTTTGTAAAACAATAAATATTTACTTCTTTTTAGTACTATATTCCTACAACTATTTGCGGCGAATATATATGCTCCGTCATTCAAATAAATGTTTTTAGCATACCATATCAGACAGATAAGATAGCAAGGTCAGTGAGTCTCTTGGCTCATCGATCGCCAGAAATGATATCCCAATGAGTTCAGTTGGCTGGATAAACGTTCTCAGAAACATTTCCGTGTTGAAAAATTAAAATTAAACTTAAAATTCACTGATGTTTACAATTCTCTTTTTATACCGAAGGAAGTTTGTATTTCAAATCTCTAATTTCGTCCACCAACACTCCTTCGTGCACATCATCTTTATACCTAAAAGTTATATTTCTGGAACTAATGAATTTGTCTTATTATTAAATAGAGCACGAATCAAAGCCTTAAAATCGGTATGGAGATAGATGTATACTGCACTAATAATTTTTTGAGAGAATTAATTGCCTTGTGCACTGAATCACAGAGCTTCAGTTTTTGATGACCTACACAAGCAATTGAATCTAAGATAAAAATATTTCTACAATAGCTACAATGTCAAATAATTTCAAAAAACATGAGAAACAATTTTACAGTGTCCATAATTATTACTAATCTTGCCGTGAGGAATGAAAACATTAAAAAATAGCCCTTCAGTGGACTCTAAGCAATTCTAAATGTGCCCACCGATAACTACACAGAACATGATAAAATAATTGCCTATATGCTGAAAAAAGATTGTGCAATGGGAGATCTATCAATGTACCTTAATGTACATGAATTAATATATGTTACATAGCACACCTACTACGAGTTATTTTAGCTTATTTTTTAAATAAGAATCATACACCTTGTGTAAGATATACGACTAGCTTCGATTTCCACTAAGTAAATGGTGGAAAAGATTGCACTCTTGTTGGATAAGTAGAAAACTCTAACGT
Organism: Pachydiplax longipennis; assembly: GCA_036926295.1. Classification (NCBI taxonomy): domain Eukaryota; kingdom Metazoa; phylum Arthropoda; class Insecta; order Odonata; family Libellulidae; genus Pachydiplax; species Pachydiplax longipennis. The sequence goes on along the minus strand of JAVFKF010000009.1, from coordinate 33,968,419 downwards.
GCTCCTTAAATCTCTCACGTGATAAGCACTACTCACATCAGTTTTCTAAAATCTTCTGTAAACGATGCTTCCTAACTAAATTCACAAATAACTTACACGACCAAACACTAAAACCACATGCCATTATAGTAGAGGGAAAAGCCCTACAATTAATGAAAAACGAACATTATAACAGTGAAAGTTTTTCCTAAACACTAACGGAGTAAGAAATAATATAATACGTTAATTCTTCTCACAGATTGCCCCACTATTCTGCACTTGTTCTTGCAAAAGTGCAACAAAGGAAGTATATATAAGTTTCTTTAAAAACCGAAAAATGCGTATTACAGACGGTTGACGCAAAAAGGAATATTCATAGATTCCTTCAAAATAAATTATAAACAGATAAGCACCGAGCTGCAGTTAGTTTCTTCAAAAATTTCATTCCGAAAACCACGAGGCCGAGCAGGAACTGGAATTACTAAAATATAACAAGAAAAATGTCTTACCTGCATAGAATCCGCGTTCACAATTTCTCCATTGAATAATTTCCCAATATCTATGGCAAGTTTGGACTTCCCCGATCCTGTAGCACCTAAAATCACCACTATTGGCATACGCGAGACCATTCCTTCTTCACAAACAGCCATTACTAACTCGAAACAAACGAGCAGCGATATTTCGCTCGTGCCTCAAGCAGACAACTGAGCAGACGCTACGAAACCGCCAAACTTCAAGTGAGCTTACATCTAAAACTTTACCAAACCATTCTACAGTTTCAACAATGTATAAATTATATCCTCTCATTTAGTATATCATCTATAATGATATTTTCGTACCAATTCTTACCCAAGAAATCATACGTATAACATATTTTTATGATATTTTATGCTTCACCAAAGGAATTTTCACATAAGAGTCGGTTCATCCATCGGATCTTTCACCCAAGTGATATTCCATCCTAAGCAAGATATGCGCGCAAATGATAAGAACAATAGTTACACTTATGAGGTGTCATCATTGACCCTATATCTTTTTTTCTATTTTTTCTCAATGGTTTATGTAGCTAATAATTTTCAAAAATCTTTATTTTAATCCTCGGTAAATCTTATTCCTCTTGATGGAGTCATTTTTATTTCACTCGTCTCGCGATGCTATCTTTTCCGAAACATCATTTGTTTTCCTTACGTGATTTTAGTAAATAATTAAGATACAGTATTTATTAACATTCGTGCATAGGGTACATGTTTAGACGGATTAACGTGAGACATACATACAAAGAACGACCAACAGATAACATTATGGCATAAATGTCACATATATTATACATTAAATGTAAATGTCTATTTTAATGTGTCATTAAATGTTAATATCTATGTTTACCGTGATTTTACACAGTGTATCCATTTTGGACATTCACTCTACTATAATTTTTCTTATTAGGTTTGCAATTATTGCGCTTAGACCATTACTTAAACTTTATTAACTTGTATTGAAATTTTAAATTGTAGATATTTATTTGATATTATTTTTTCACATTGTATAGGTAGTCCGTTTATCGAGATTTTCATTCCCTTTTTGTGGGTATTTTTCCACACATCATGCTTTTCTCTTCTCCAACCTTTAGTTGAGGAGATTTTCACCAACTGCTTAATTCTTTTGGGCTATCGTTGTATTTTTTCCTTTCTTATTCCAAATTTCAATTTTAACATATGCGTGAGCAATTAAGGCTAGGTGGAAGAGAAGCCTAACCTCACCTTAGAAAAGGGATAATTCATTGATTCCAACAATGTATTAATCTAACCTCATCCATATGCTTTTTGACATACGCTACTCCTGCTAAAATTCGAAACAGTGGTCGTTAGCAAAGCATAAGCGTTTTTAGATGCATACGATCGCTACGGAAAATCTGTTTCTACTTACCAAAAGCACGTACTTTGCGGTATATTTTCCGTGAGGGTTATTGCTGTATTCTTTTATTATGTCCTGATTTCGACGCCATGTATATAGCCAGCTCTGAAAGAATGTGGAATGCAAATCCTCGAAATCGGGGATCAGCCACGACGCTACCCGAGATCCAGACGCGGTGCACCGGCTTCTGAATAACGGCCGGGTAATTCTCAACATGTCGGACCAAAGATGCCGATTTTACATTGAAGTAAAATTTGCTTGAAAGCCGTTATCGTCTTATTGTCCACGAGAGATTTTTGCAATATATTTTTTGGGTGAATATAAACGTAGAGCATTTTGAATTACATTCTGATGAAGCGGAAAAAATCGAATGCAGGAAAAAGTAAAAGGAATGCAGAAAATGAAAATTAATGGAAAAAAGCCACTGAGAAAAAGAAGAGTGTATTAATTTATCATATAAGGTTTTCGTGCATCGAAGGAATTCTCACAACCGACCTACCACCCCTATCCAACAAGGATCGCAAGAGGATCTGACTGACGAAAATTTCCTCAATCTATGCAGAAATAAATTAATATTTAATTATGAAGTGAGTCATTGTGTTGATGTAGAATCCATTTAACCACTTGTAATATCTTATATTTGCTAGCCAAATTTGTGACTTTTTTCTGTGAACATGTTCCCATGACTTTATTACGGGCCTCCTAAAAATCAGAAGTATTGAAACCAAACTAGTCGCTTCAATAATTAATATTTTCACAAACAGTACGTAAAAATATGATTAGGAAAGCAGATGGTGTACCCGCAGCCACACACCGAAAGACGGCTTGCATGCTGCATATTAAATGTAATACTGAGGTTCTCAGCAAAAATGCTATGCGAAAAAATGCCACGGAAAACATGTCACACTTAATGGACTTTGGAGGGTGAAAAAATGCCACAATAGAATTTTCACGGGGCGTTAAAACCATTTTAAGGCGATGTTTAAGCCATTTTGGTAATTTTTTTATTTTTGGTTTGGTTATTTTATTATTTATACCGTTTGGTTATTTTATTATTTATTATTATTTTTTTCTATTCTTTTAGTATTAATATTATTATTATTAAATTTATTAATATTTGTACAGCAGGAAAATCATACTTAATACATATCTATCAATATAACTTAAATTATCCTTACCAGCATAACTACTTTATAATATTTATCTTAATCTTCAAGGCCTGCATTACCTAAATCGCACTTTTGAAAGCTCTTTATTTTCCGTCTACTCTTCTCCTTTTTTCTTTTCAGGTAAATGACATCCATAGTCTACCACCTACAAATTTTCACGACTACAACTATGCAGCTAGTGATTTACCTGCTTTTATTTATTTACATCTGTGTTTTCGCGGGTTTTTTTCGCTCCCCTTCTTGTGTGAGCGTTTTCCCGCACAGTGGGTTTTTCTCTGAAAGCCTTCAGCCGAGGAGTTTTTCCCCACATTACAAATCTTTATTTTTACCTCTTTTTTATCTTCTTTTAATAGATATATTTGTATTTAATTTTTTTTCTTTCTAACCTCGTTTGTAATTAACATATGTACCCATAATGGTTAGGTGTAAGAGAGGTCCTAATGGGCCTAACCTCGCCGAATAAAGAGTTTATTATTATTATTATTATTATTTTGGTAACAATTGGCAATGGCTCGCACCACAATTAATCGTTGTTGTTGCATGTTTGTTATCTGTCAATAATATTCATGCAAAACTGCAATCATGCACAATTTGGCTAAACTTAAATCATGTTAGCCAAGTTTAAAACCACTTTGGTAACGTTTTGACTATGATTTTCGCCATAATTTATGATTGTTACTCTTGAATGGAATGCAATAGTTTTTGCTGCATTATAATAATGTTCATTTGAAAATAAGCAGAATCTGAAACAAAAATACCATACCGTTGCCACCTGGTCCACTAATTAAATTGCAACAATTATAATCAAATAAATAAATAAAAAGTTGGCAGACTAAGACAAAGAATAATGGAAAAACGTCGTGAAAAAATAGAAAAATGCAATAATATTATTATCATTATCATCATACACTGCAGGTAGACTATCGTCTGGTTGCAGGATCCAACATTGTTAAATATTATATACACCAATTAAGATTAATACATAGTACACAAAAACTCCACAATTATACACTAGATATTTATCTATCATTGCTCTATATTTTACAGCCATCATCGGCAGATTCAGAGGATCTCATTGACTGTCCACCCGGCGCTCTCCTGAGAACCTCGCGAAGATTCCTCAACGGCCGCATTCCATCCCGACCAACCGTCACTCATTCGAATTTCCATCCCTTCCGCTCCTCTCCGAAAACACCCCGAAAGAACGGAATGCTATGCTTTCCTCGGATTCCGAGAACACGGGCGTCGAAGGTCGCAGCAGTAGGTGGGGCAGACCCCCGCTGGGACGGAGCACCATTCCTTTCCTGTACACTCCCACCATTGCGACGCCTAGTTAAGCCGTAACAGATGAAATTCGACGAACATTTGTACGGCTAAGAGATGGTGTGAAAGCGATGAACTAATTAGCAGATCGTTCAAACGCATTTTCCATTTCATGCATATTAATTCAGCTCGATTGACCTTGCAGAATTCAGTTCGATTGGCCTTGCAGAGTTGTCGGAGATGTCAACGGCTGAGAGGCGCTTCATTCATAAATCCACGACTGATCGACTAACTCGATGTTAGTCGGAGGTTAGCATGTATTCAACGGTAGCTCGATATTTTTTAAGATGCACGTATTCCAGCTCGATATGCATGCACAAATTGAATGCATACCTAGTTGGAATTTTGCTCGGGAAAAATTTATGATTCATCTACGGTTGCCAGTAAGGAAGTCGTGGGAAGATATTCAAATATGAAATGATAATTTCAGCTAGCAAAAGATGTACAGCATGTATATAATTGAGCATTATCACAATGAACCATAGCATAATTATATTATCGTTATTGCTGTAAAGAATGCACAAATTTTGTTATATTTAGATATTTTTATACGAAAATTAAAAGTATGCACTTACCCGAATCTGAGGTTGCAATAGGGGAAAGATTCAGTTATAAAGACGTTAAAAATGGCAGAGATTTTTTATATTTAATTTTATATTCGAAAAATTCGTATCACAAGATACGGTGCGGGAATTGTACTGTTTCCTTATCTTTTATGAATTCTTTCCTGTGACTCCTGGATTCGGTAGATAAACATAATAACTGAATTGAAGAATGTGCGTAAAGTTACTAATTACTAGTTACTAATACTAATTTATCAATAGGACCGATAAAACTCATCGAAATCCAAGCACAGCTAGAATTGCATCTTTACATTAATACCTTGCAAACCGCAATTCAGCGTGTGTTCATTGTCATAAGTTTTATCAATAAACTGTTTGAACTATTGGTGAGGCGTTTACATTAAAACAAGCGAAATTGTATGATAAACGTTGCATGTCATGTTCACCATGCAACTCGCTAGTGGAGTGTAGCCTGGGTGGTATTCATACCAACGAATATGTCCGTCAGCTGTAATTCACCACGAGAAAAAGGCCGGAAATAACTATTCTGGCGTTTACTTCCTGGTTACCCTTTGTCGTTTCCTCTCATAGTTCTCGGATGTTTATACAGAATTTTTATTCCGTAAACATCTTCCTCGTCAAGGACTTCTGTACCGATAACTCTTCAGAAAATTTTTCGTCGGTGATCTTTCACGGAGAGAATCTCATCTGAAGGATATGATGATTGCCGAAAAATTTCTGTCTAACCTAAACTCTCAACTATTTCTCTGAGCTGCTATACTTTGAACCCACTCTAAATCGGAGGCGATCAATGTTGATTTCACATCTCATTGAAAAGATTAAATTGACTTCAATTTACTGAATTTTTATCTGCAAAAAAATCATTTCTTACCTATTATATCCATCATCAAACAAAATTTTTCCAAATTTAAATATGATAGCCTCTTTCTTTTGGGAAAAGTGTTCAATTATATCGAAATGTAAATGTTAAGGAGTCGAATTTCAGAACGAAGAAGATTTGCGAATCGTGCTTTCCTTACGTCGTCTTCCAGTGTACTTAAAGATATAAAATTTTCCTCGTTCAGAGAAATACCATTGGTTTATTTTTCACAGAATTTTTCTGATATAAAAGACCCGGCGGCGTTGGGATTAAATCTTGGCAGCATCGCAGACATCTAAAGTTCAATCCCCTGCTTGGACAATCCATCTATAAAAATCCTTCATCCATCCATCATAATAATGTGGAATATTTTTATAATAGTTCTGGCAAATTATTTTGTTTGTCATGATGGCGTTCCACAAAGTTCGGCGAGAACACCTTATTATGAAGTTATAGAATAGAAGAATATAGAATTTTTTCCAATCCGTCTGCTTCTTTTAAATCTTGTAGGAAAGAGTGTTATATCTAGGTTAACATTCATCGAAACTAAAAACTTAGAATTTCAAGCCCATAATGTAGTTTTCTTATGTCCATTTTTTTCAATTTGACTCTTTCATTTCGATTATATACGACGAGAAGTTAGATAGAAGATGAGGCCCATTAGTCCAAATATTGGCCCAAAAATCAATTTATTTTGTTTATTATTTGCGGTCTCAATCTCGCTTTGATTAAGTCTCTTCATAATTATATTATAAATATTCTTATCGGTATTAGTAGCTTTTAAATGCCAACTCCTAAGGTCGATTAGCTTTGAAAGGGGGAATACAATTATATCTGGTAGGAGCCACCAAATGCGTGTATGGTAGGGGGTGCATAAATACCGATATCCTTGTCTAACTCTATCTAGTTGCTATTGTATTCTCTTATGCTCAGCGGAAAAAAAACGACCAGAAGTAGCTATCTGATTATTTCCTGATAACACCTTTTCATTTTCTCTTAGTGTTCGCAAACGTTATCAACTGGAATGACAAAATTAATTATCTTGATAACGAAATCAGTAAAAAAAATTTAAATATAGAATTGATCAGTAGTAATTGGAAAGAATCAAGTTCAGGGTACACACGAAGATATAGATATCTTCATGCAGCACTAGCTGCCGCCATATTTGGCGGGAAAATTTCCCTTATTACAGGATCTCGCAGAACTGAGAGATGAGGAAAATTTTGGAATAATCGTTTACGGTTCACTTTGAGAACAATTGAATTCTTTAAGGGCACTCCGAGGGGTCCAAAACGGAGGGATTTCCAAAAAACGGTAAGTGTAAAGGCACATTTTAAAGAGGAGAAAGGAGAGGCGGGTTTTTCCAAGGACGGAAGTAAGCGACCATCCCCTTAACGCCGCCAGGCAATTACTGTCCTCAAGTGTGAGGCAGAAAATAGCGAACAAAAGAGGACTAGGAAAAGAACAAAGGGAAGTCCCTCTCAGACACTCTCTTCTGGAAGCCCACATGTGGTAGGCTTATCTGTGTGGGGCGGAAGTGCAATTCGGAGCAATTTCTCTACTGCGGTTTGAAGCTTCATCACGCTCTCGAATCAATAGCAACCAATCAACACAGTTCTGCGGGAACGCTAATCACATTGTGAGACGCTGCATATCTCACCTCATTCTTCCTGGGAGGTATTCGTGAATGAATTAAAATTTTCATATCTTACGTGTCAAAGGGGGGAGGTTATTTAAGACAATTTATACGAATTCATGCCCTATTAACTTTTTAAATGCCATTTTATCCTAATTAATATAGTAGGCACATAGCGATTTTCGAAAAACTAACAACCTGATTTTTATCGGAGCTTAAAAATCTTTGTCCTATTCTTGTCAAAATGTATGATACATAATCGTAATTTTTTATCTATGCATAGGAGAATTCAAAATAAATTATCTTTATCATGGGCGAAATTGAGACTATAAAGTCTCCTCTTCCATTTATTCCATTGTTAATGCAAAATAAATCATATTCTTAAGTACTTATAAACGGTCATTTTAAATTAATAGAGAATAAGAAAAAATAGTGTACAATTACAAGATATAAATTGTCACCGAAAAAAATTACCATTTCTTCTATGGAATTCAAAATCGATTATTACATTAGAGATCGATAAATTTAACTTTATTTGAATCTTATTCCGCACCTTCTAAAACTGGAAATTTTAGTTCGCATTTTATTTCCCATTCACGGAGAGATGAAGCTGATTTTTCCAACGACCGTGCAAAATCGCTATTTAGTCGGATTCCAGAAGCGTATTGAAAGGACTTCGATCTCGTAAAAGAGTTAAGCCAGACATACAAAAAGAAGGCCTGCGGCGTAGATTACAAAAGGCAGAACACCCATTGCCCATTTACATGTGATCGGTCACCGCCCCCGTCTGCACCTAAGACACCTGCTTACCAGGGATTCAGTCTGGAAATCCGAATCCCCTGGTTTTTCCCAAATACCCTTTCCTTATAGAATGGGGTATTTGGGAACTTCTCTCCTCGACTAATAGATAGCCATCGAGAAGGTGCCGAAAAAGAGCTCTTTTCACCTGACTCTCCTTTTACACATTTTCGATTTTATGGTTCCTTTGATTAAACTTTTGAGGGACAGACAGAAGAGAAAGTGAATTCGGGAAAGAATAAGCGAGAACAAGGGTGTCTAACTGTAAAACCGCGATATGAAGGCAAACATTGTTTTCGGGGACACAACCGAAGTCCCTAAAAGGGAAACAAGCCGACTGAATACATGGGCTAACGAGTGACCAGGCTAACGCAAATTTTTTACGCCGTTTTTTGGACTTGGTTAGCTATAGCTATAGATTGGTGGATTCCTGTAGAGGTAGGGACAGCAGAATCGATATATGGCATTGCTAATATTATAATAACATTTGCTTACATCGAATACTAAGAATAAAGCAGTATCCAGAACGAATTAAATGATTATATTTTATTATTATTCATAAGAATTTTCTATAGATACCCGAGGAAAATCACACCTCGGCTAATAAATTTGATTTCACTACGAATTACCTTCTGTAGACGAGGTATCACACTGGAAGAAAATTTTCTTTATGCTTATCGTTGGTTATAATCTACTTGTTCATAAAAAAAATTGAAGTATTATAATTTTTAAGGTTTTAGGGTTTCTCCTTATAGAGAGTCTTTCCTATGAAAACCCTTGAGTGAAAGCTATTATTCGAGCTTTTTCTTTATACTTTATACTTATGTATACTGAGATTAACTGTCAATCGACTGCTGAAATACATATTAACAAAATAAATTACTAACACGAAAGATTCTTTTGACCCTATTTTTAGTTATTTTCCTGGTGAAATATTCAGATATTACTTTCACATTAACCGGATGCCGCCATTGACAAGTTTTGCTATATGTATTTAAAAACAAATTCTCCTAATTTGAAGAATTTATTGATGAAGGAAAATGAAGATTGAAAGGTGAAAGCATGCTCAGGAAAATTGCCAAGAAATAAGGGACAAAAAGTATGACATGATTGGGACTCGAACCCGGATCTTCCACTTGCTTGAAGGACTCTAACCACTCGTTCTTGCACGAAATGTTTTGGTGAAACGGCATGACTGCACGCTCTTCCAAGATTGCTCTATTACTTACGGCAATTGCCTGGAGAATGGCAGATTGGGACTCAAGTTGCGGTCCTGTCAGACTTTTGTCATGTCCATTTCTGCCTTCTCCACCAGTTTTAATAGCCGTGTGAAACAAACAGCAATGGAATGGAAAACAGAGTCTTTTTTCAGGACTCGAATCAGTAGAACGCAAGGGCGCTGAAGAAGTGGGTCCTCGAGTGTCTGCAGGCTCCTCCGGGGTCTGTAAAGGGAAAAGTGGTTTCTCCCTTCGGATGAAAGGAGGAGATTTCTATATGAATTACACTCTTCCTGCCCTTCCGAAGAAATATTTGGGTCAAAACAAAGACGGAGAACGGTCAAATTGCGATGGACCGGCTTTCTTTGCCTTCCCCTGAGGGTACTTCGATGGGTTGCCTCCACATTAGTTCGCCTAATTTTGTGACGAACAATTTTGAAGGCATGCTATCACTCACCATTAGGGTTGCCACCTCTCGGAGATACCGAAACCGGAGATTTTCAAATTGTGAGCATTCTGGAAAATTGGAGATTGAGACCTTGACAGGATTGCGGAAGATCGGCTGGGGAAAGTGAAATTATGGTTTGCTATTGTATGAAACATTCCACTTACATAAGGAAAAACAAACTCAGTTTACGATAACATTACGATGTTATAAATTGTGACAAGGAAGTATAAAAAAGGAAGGATTTATAATAAAGCCCTAGCTGAGGGCCTCATCCATATGTAAGCCTCAATAAGACTTAGAATAAGTGCTTAGTAACTTTCAACAGCATACCTCATAAAGCTTTCATAGAGGCAGGTTTTACGTTTTCTAGTTTTTACTACTTCAGGTACGATATCTAGAAGAATTTTTCGTAAAATATTAGCAGGATATTTTACAAAATTTATACCAATATATTGGAATAAATGTAAAACTGATATGATGTGAAAGTTTGCTCGATAAATATTTTACTATCCCTATCAATAGTATCTGATGTAAATTCCACTTATAATTCAATATTGTCTTTTTTCTTGGTGCAGCGAGGCGATTGACTTTTCTAACAATAAGTATTTACATTTATTTTATAATAAAATAAACTTATCATACTCTTACGATTGCTAATGGAGCCTCGATCCCAACTTCGCTCTTTTTGATTCTATTTTGACTCTATTTTGATGATGCTTGTCTGCAGGGGCTGAATTTTAATTAGATGCACTAGGAGCAAGCCTAAGGATAAGGAGGGCTAAAAAGAATTATAAAGGCATTATAACGAAGAAACATAATTGTAACCACTAAACAAATGCTTTTCATACAGGTATTGCGAGTTCACAGCTTATAATTTTCAATTCAAGAAAGAACTTAGTAGAACTACGTATTTCTACGTATTATTAATTAATCTATATTATTAATTCTGAATATCTATTTTAAATTTATATAGTACGTGTAAAATTCATACTTGTTATAATTTAATGTATACATAAATCTTTTAGATGATAAATGTTATTTTAATAGCTTGAATATTAAATTTGATTTAATCTTTAACCTGATATATTAAATTCAAATAAATTTAATGTGCAATTTAAAATGTATGTATAGTATATTTACTTGTTTTATTTATGTACTCCTTGTTACAATGTAATGTATACACAAATCTCTGAACCATTAAAAAATACTTCAATCTACTCAATATTTTGTTTGTTCTTGCTGCAGTGAAGCAACCGATTCTCTTTTTGTATGTATTTTATAAAAATGGGCAATGTATCGTCTGATGATTCCTAATGGTCTGATATCTGCACTTCGGCCTGAAAGACTAAAAAAATTCAGGAAAAACGCCACTTAAACATCGTCAAAATTGTTTTGTCCCCTGGTGAAAATTTACTGTGGAATTTTTACCGCCCACCCAACTCCAGTAATTCTCACAATCAGTGTAATTTTTTTCTGTGGTTTACCTACCAAAATGTGTGAAAATTTTTTCCTTGGCATTTTTTGTGACATTTTCACCGCGCACCGGCTAAACATCCCCTTTACGGCAGCGATATAAACGACTTCTTATAATACCCTTTTCTTCCTTTTAAAAAAACATCCGCATAATATCCGTATTCCAGCCCTGATTTCGCAGACCCGTATCTTCTTGGACTCTTGATAATCGAGAAAGGCGCATCCACCGGAAGCCTTGATTTGAAAGCTTACTTCGGATGGGAAAAGATGCACGCAGAGGGTACCGCAAAACGAAATGATAAGGGAATAGGCGGAAGGCGTCGAGGGAGGTCTGCAGATGAGATAGTGATTATACACGGCGAATGGGGATTGGAAGGAAGGTTAGAGGGGTTGAAATGAGCCAAGATGGCGTCGTTAAAAGGGGCGTCGAATGTCTCCTCGGGACGATTTTCGCAGATATCTTTTTACGCCCGCGGCCATTAAAAAGGAGATAAATCAGAGGGGCTTGTTATGGCGAAATTGATAGAATAAAATGCCTTTATGGGCGGCCGTAGTCCTTAGGTGATGGCTAATGATTCACGGACGAATCGACTCATGAATCGATGGGAAGGTGAATAAACAGGGAAAAGATGAGCGAAATTGGTATTCAAAGTGATGAGCGATGGCTTTCATAAATTGAGAGATCATACAAACGAAGGGGAGCAAACACTTTAGTCATCTGAAGATGTGTGAAGATTTCCATCGATGAGGGTAAACACATGGCGGTTTATTGAACTCGAAATACTGAATCAGTCGATATAAGCAAAGATGGGAGATTCATCAGAAATGCAGCGTATACGAGTTATTGACTATTATAACTAGATTGATCACATTTATTGAGAATGGGACATTTCCCATCAGTAAATCAAGACAATATTTTCGCCCTATCTTCCCGTAGGGATGTTGGCATTAGTAAATAGATACCTATACTCATACAACTCGATTTTGGGTGAAATCAAAAGCTATGGTAACGTGGAATATTATAATACAATGAATAAAGGAGACCACGAAAATGTAGTTTTCTAAAATCAATCGATTAAAATACAAATTTGTGGCTTATGTTTATATTGTCACCTTATATCGAAATGTTTATGCTATATGTGATGAAGAATAAATAAATAAAAATAACAAAGTTTGCTTGCGATATCTGCTTTGTATTTCAGGTTGCTTTTCGAGTGAATTTAATTATAGGTATAATTTGATATGAATTGCTCTGAAAATCAATGCAGGTAAAATGCAGCATCTGGGTTAATGCTAAATTAGAAATCTTCTAAACTTATTTTCCTTCAAATAAAAGTTTTTAAAACCCATTTAGAATTGTTATAAATCCCTCGTCAGAAGGATCCCTTGAGAAAGAGAAAATACAATGTGTTAAAAGTGAATATCAAAATATCCCATGAAAAGATTTTGATATTGAATGTAGTATGAAAAAACAATGCAAAATACCACTGAAATTGGAATTCTGCAAGTTTCGACGAGATTACAAACATCTTAAGAATGCCAGTATTGTACTCAGTGAACACCATGAATTGATGAATCGAAATAACTACGTACGCTATTACCTCGTTTATCTCTTCTTATCAGAGTAATATCCGCGACCAGGTGCTCTCGCAGAAGGAAATAAGAACACTTTGTAATTTCCGCAATCAGCACTGATTACTTTTTCTTGCTTTTTTGAACCAGTTCCACTATCAAACTGATTGTCATCGATTACAGGCGCTCTTGGAGACGATTTTAAAATATCACGGAGAGCGCAATGCATTCTGAGACGTGGATTTCCCCGTAAACATGAATTGTATTGGGATTCCTTTAGCACGGAATGTGTTAATGAGATATTGCTTTCCAGAGTTCCTTATCTAACTAAACTAGCACAACCTCCCTTCGAGGGTGAAGCTACTGGTATTTTTCGAAGTTGGCTGGAATAACTTTTCTATCTCGCAATCTTTTTCAGTTTCTATAAATATATGGAATAGGTAGATACTGCTCTAACCTTTGAATTTCTTTCCTTAATCGATACACAGGTCTCTTACATTACGAGCGATAACATATGATTAGATATACAGTACCGTATACGTATCGTATACCAGCGTACAAGACGCAGCAAGGTGTTTGGTAATGTATTCTTTACCCGTCATAGTAAATACCACCGAAAATTCGATCATAATAAATACACCCTCCTGAAAGACGCACCTTTTTTTTAACTTGAATTTTTGGAGAAAACCTGTATCTCATACGCTGGTATATACAATAATTCAGACATAGTGTTATTTCCAGACCCGTGAAAGCTAATCTACGGGTCTCTCTGCTCATACTGGAATCCGATGAACTGCAGTGGGAAGAATTCCATCCCGAATAATGAAAACGAACCACAGGCTTTGAAAAATTTCTTCAGCAACCCCTGCTTATCTGGTTTGGGCGTAAACGGTAAAATAAAGGCGGAGGAAGGGATTTTGGAGAAGACTGCAAGTGGGGGGGGCGGCGAAGGGGCTTTTATCCCTTCTCAGCCGACGGACGGGGGTTGTTGTCCTTTGCGGTGCGGCCAACAAAACTTCCTGCGGAACTTCTCGAAATATGTGGAGGAATTACCAATGGAAAATATCGCGGAATAAGGAAAATTTCCAAACAGCGATAAAGGAAAGGGAAGATCCTCGATATTCATTGAATGGTCTCAGTTTTACAAATGAGATTTCAAATCCAGCCTATGCAGCCATGATGGTTATATGTATTTTTACATGTATTTAGTTATATATTTATTTATATGTTTGTTTATATACTTATCTACATAGTTATTCATATGTTTAATTATATCTTCATTCGTATATTTATTTATATATTAATTCATATATTTATTTATTTAAAACTTCACGTACAGTATACACAATTTTATCGCGAATACAACAACGAACGAAGAATACAGCAAATTTATAGTAAATATGCATGATTGCATGAAATTAAAATAGAAGCAAATTAACATAAAATGACACAAGTAAATATACAAAACACTATCAAAGCAGGAGTTATAATATAAAGATATTCTTCAAGCGTCATTCTTGAATGCGTCAAGCGACTATCTGAAAGGGTGTGTGGAGGGATTAGGAGGTTGCATACGTCCATAACCATAGCAAATTATAAGGAAGTACGATATCCTTATTATTTGTTGTGAAATGCGATTTTATTTCGTTTTCTACTGTAGATTCTCGAAGTCCCTCCAGGATGCAGTGAGACCTTAGCGATATCCTAGCTAGCCCCCCTTCTTTCTGATGGGGACCTTTATCAACCAGGGTCCGGATGTGGCCAAGGAACCCTACTCCTTGCCGGCCCTGAAAATCTCAATGAATATCATAAGCATGGTGATGTATATAACATATGCAACGTATATCACAAAAAGGCCTAAATATTCTTCGCCGTTGAAAGTTGAACATAAGATAAAGTCCTTAATTTAGAGCTTTGTGTAAACATTATATTCTCAGTCAGATGCGTGTATGATATATGAATATTATTAGAGTCATCTAATACCCTATCACAGTCGAAAATTCTTCTTAACAGCAATTAATACGAGCATAATGAAAAATTATGTACGGTACAAATAAAACAGCCATTACAAAGCAACAACTTTCAAGAAAAACTTTGAATTACTCGTATTTTTTGTATGTATATCAGCTAAATAAGTATTAAAGTTCACTTTTAAAAATTTCTCCGACAATCAATCTAAATAAGTCATCTTATTTTTCATTCATGATTATATTAAACTTTTCATTTATAATCTCGCATCTTAACGAAATTTCTAAATCTATACTAAATTTAACATAATACTATGTATCGTTTAATGTTGTACTAATTTGAAATTTTGAAGCCGTTTTGATCTCAAATATCCACATTTTCTTACATTGCGTTCGGCTCACATTTTATCTGGTTCGAGACCAAGAACTTACTCGTATCAGTTCTGCAGAGAGTAGTACCCTAAGTATTAGTAAAGAGAGTAGTATATTTAGAATGTGCGAATTTAGATTCTTACATCTAATCCTCGTAGTATGAAAATAGACATAATTTCAAAAGCGTAAGTTGGTGCTTTACTTCTCGATGATCGTGATCTCCTTTTCACCCAAACAATAAAATACTGTCTTCATACGTTCTTTCAATTTTCTCAAATTCGCTTTTACACCTTACGTTTCCAGTGCTTCAATGTCAAAATTTTGTTAAGTTTCCGTCACCAACTCTTTCCCCCTTTATATTTTGCGATTATTTTTGTTTTATGATTTTGCATCTCTGTCGCAGAAACCGCTTTATGCCCTTTGCTCTCCTCACCACTCTTTGGACATCAATATTATTTTTGCTAACCACGACTCAACATTCTTCATAGCGATGTTTTTTTTAATCATTTTCATTAAAGAAATACCGCCGCATAATTGCGTAACTATGTATCAAGCCGCAATTATTAGTCATTCGACAAAAGTATGACATCACCACTGATTCAAATTACAGTGTGATTCTTCTAAACTGGCTTCGCATTAATCGGTCTGGTAACAAATAATATGTGCAACGGCCTGTTTACTATTACATTGAACAACACGACGCAATATGGTTTCAGTGGACGTATTTTGTTTACGAAGGATTATTTAGTACTTAAAATGAAGAAATTGTGAGATTACGGATTCGAAAGTTCACTGAACGTGAAAAACAGCCAATTCCGCACTTTTTCAAAACCTGACTGTAAACTTGTTTGGAAAAATGTAAAATTTTTGCATATTGAAAACAATAACAATACTTTGTATTTTCCACAATTTTCATTAGTCCGCAATTTTCATATTTTATATCGCATTTTTTTTACTTATTACATATTACTTAAATGTGGAATAAATACGTGAAAAAGGAAGATTTCTCATTTTTATATTCTTAACATTTGAAAATATGGTTCTTTCAACGTAGAAATGCACCTCCAATACATAAAGTATGTAAGTACACATCGAATCAACCGGCCGAAACAACAACCGGCCAGATGAACAATCCGAGATAGCTGGTTAAGACAGATTCAACCCCGCCCACACGCCACCGGCGGCTTGGGGGGCACAAATCCAAAAAAAATCTATACCGAACCTTACATTTACTACTTTTTCATGATCTCTCAGCCATTGTGACCAGTGAATAAGTCGAAATCTTCCCTCAATTCGCAAGGGGCATTCGTTGAACAGTCATTCATGGACGCCGTTTTGGGCACTGCTCATTACCCGATTCCACCGACTCGAAAAATTGCGTGGAAATCATAAAGGGACGTGAAACGCTCTCAAGTTGGCAAGCGAGGGACATGTTTAGAAGGGGAAGATGGTCCGTGTACGGCTTAGAAGACGGAAGTCCGCAGGAAGAATGGGAGGAAGCCAGTGGAAGAGCTGTTTCTTTTTTATTAGCACCGTCTCCCCCTCATTCCCAGTGCCTCTTTATTACCAACTATCGCCTTTATTGCACGACGCTCTTCGGATCGGGAGAAAATTACCTCGTCATAATATTTCCACTATTTTCGCTTTTTCTTTGCGATAGAACTTTATTCCATGGCGTCGGGTTTCCAACAGAGAATTACCGCATAACCAGAAGGGGCTAAAATTGATGGTTTTTCTTCAGAACTGCATAGTATGAGGAAGTGAAGGACGCTATATCTACATATCCTTCTGTAGTATCTCAGAGCATTGCTTTTCTTTTGCGATAGAACTGTATTCTATGGCAGCGGGTTTCCAACGAGAGAATTAACTCATAACCAGAAGGGGCTAAACTGATGGTATTTCTTTAGTACTGCATAGGTTTTGCGTGGAAGAAGTGAATGACGCTACATCTGCATATCCTTCTATACAATTTCTAAGCATCTGCTTTTGGTGACCAGCGCTTCTATCTCTTCACACTCCATCAAAACATAAACGACACACCATTTGGAAGAAAAATAAAGTACTTAAATTAAAGTCATCATCAAAGGTCATTCAATCCGTAGATTGGTTGACTGCAGCCCTCCATTCCTCTCTCTCTAGTGCTAACTTTACTAAATCCTGATCTCCCTTCTTTCCTACATCTCTCTTTATTTGGCTGATATATTCATCCCTTGGTCTTCCTCTTGCTGCTTATCCTTCTATTTTGCCTTCAAGTACGTTTCTAACAAATCCATTGTGTCTCAAGATAAGTCCAATCCATCTGTTTCTTCTTTTCCGGATGATTCTCCATATTGTTTTAACCTAAATTAAGGTGATAAAGTTAAAAAGAATTAAAGTTAAAGTTTCAATCATAATAGACGTTTTCCCATCCAGATATTGAAATTAAGTGGAAAATCGTAAATGAAAAGAGAAAGAAAGTTTATTCGTTATAAATATCCTTATATATTATTTATAAATATCCGATTTCCGTGACCAGCGCTTCTATCCCTTCACATTCCATCAAAAAATATAAACGATACACTATTTGAAAGAAAAAGTTTCCCGCTTCCTGCTTACAAAAGACCAACAAATGAAAAATGCACCATACTGCAAACGGGAGCACCTTCTTCTGCATTAAAATTGGTTGATTATTAACGTTCAAACGTTTTTTCTGAGAAACGGTTAAAGTTGGTCAGTGCTACAACAGAATTGTTATAAGTGATAGCCAAAGAACATATCCTAAAAGCCTAGTACATGCGTTTTTTTTTTCGTTTCGATTAAGGTTCCCTTGTAAGTCTTAATTTACTTGATACATGAAGAGTACTCTCGTAGAAGACATGGCCGAAATTATGCGACCTCTGTAATCAGTTCCTATTTTTCGCGCTTAAATCATTAGCGACGAAATTGGGCACATTCAGAAATAAAATCGGAGATTTGGGTCATGGGATGATGAAAAAATGTGTCAGATAGTACGGAATTTGCAAATTTCTTGGCGAAAGAGGGTTGAAGTTGAATCGAAAAAGGAAAGGTTATCGAGCGAGTTACCCTTCATGAAAGTGTTGTTTACGTGAATTATAAAAAGGTACAACGAAAGGAAATACTTAATGAATGGATAAAAAAATTGTAACTTACATTGACCTGGAATTAATTG
Organism: Pachydiplax longipennis; assembly: GCA_036926295.1. Lineage (NCBI taxonomy): Eukaryota > Metazoa > Arthropoda > Insecta > Odonata > Libellulidae > Pachydiplax > Pachydiplax longipennis. The sequence continues at coordinate 33,949,942 of JAVFKF010000009.1, read as the reverse complement.
TGGCGACAAATTTCAACATCAGTTAAGTAGGCATCTTCAAGTCTGAGTAAATTACAAAGTTTTTTATTTCATTCTTTAGTATGCCTTCCACTAAGTTGAGCTTGGGCACATCATAAATACGACATGCTTTGTAAAGGATTACTATGAAAAATCGATAAGCGTTACTCGAATGCTTAAGGAGGCAGGATGGGAATCTTAAGAACGAAGAAGGTTCCATCAAAGATTTACCTTACTTAATAGATTAGGAGAGATTCCGTCCGTAGAAGATGTAGCCAATCCTCGTTACATAAGCCCTTCTGATACTGCGAGGAAGATCAGAGAAATAGATGCTAGTACCAACGGAATCTAGAATTCATTTCTCCGAGAACGATGCGCGAAAGTTACTGATTTTACAAATAGAGCCATGGTGCATGCACCACCAAGAACAACAAGTTTCCCTCGTTAGATCAAACCTTTCTTCCAAAATTTCCCATCCCTCTCCCGAAACATCCGGGTAACGCTCAACGAATATTGGTATGCCGCCGAAGCCTTGAGACGTTGCCGGATTCAGAAAGGGGGAGATTCCCCATTGACGACTGCGAAGGACTATGGGTTTGGTAGGGTCGGGGAACGCTGTCTCATCGGAGGGGTCGTACGCGAGTAAAAAAGGGCGAATTTTACGCAACACTCCGTGGCGTTCTAGTACGACCAGTGAGGAATCTACGAGGGGGTCGTGGGTAGGGTAAGGGAGGGTTTTGGGATGGGCAAAGGGAATAGGGTCTTCCCGGAAAGCCGCGGTCGGTGTACTATAATAGAGAAAATGCTAGGGTACCGTTAGGGTGCATTGAGGACGCCGCGTGATGGGTGTTCCAGGACTGAGAGGGTTTCAAAACGGAATTATCATGAGATCTCGTGGGTCTTTTACGGCGGGGACCGTACTATGCCATTGATCCGAGATGTCTGACTGTGCGCGGTAAAATCGAAAATATGTCACTTGCCGGTGGGTAATAATGCCATATTTCTGGACTTGGTGGAGAGGGAAAATATTCTGTTGAAATTCATGCGTGAATGTGTGAAAATTTTGAACTCTATACCGTACCTCTAATTACCCCTATTCTATCAGTCTTGGTGAATCACTCGCGATTTTTTCCTACGATTGATAATAGTACAGCAAACTGATCGTAACCATTTGTTGTGATCGATCGATTCACTAACCTTTCCATTCAGAATTAATTGAACGATTTTATTCGATAATTTTAACAAAGACAATTCCAAACGCACCGTTTTCATGAATATTTGGATGCTAACAGTCAATTATTAAGAAAAGTCTCACACAAGGATTCACTTGTACAGCGAACAACCCACAAAGAGTTGAGTGGGCATAAACTTGGTTAATCCAATATACGCCCTCCAAAACCTTGGCAGACGTCTGTCTGACTCTTGTCTAAGGCCGGCTCTTCCTGCGGATACGGTTCGGGTAGGGATATGAAAATCTGTATCCGCAGATATCTTGGCGATACCCTCCTGAAATGATTTACATTACTAATTATTATTGGTCTATAAATTTGGCGTAGCTTGCACGGCTCTCAATATCTTATTGCGAAATCTTAGATAAAGAATTTTTCAACTTCACGTAATTTTCTATTGTTAATAGTAATTGGTAGCTTAGTAATAGTTTTATACCTGTACTTCTTCGTTTTAATATATAACTTGTGAATTTCAATTCCAAGTAATTATCCTAGGATATGATAAGGAGTTCGTATATACATAAAACTAACTGCGAAGATTTTCCTCTATTCCTTAGTATATGTTGGATTTCTCTAGTAAAGCTTTATCATTTTAACATTTTATTGGAGAATATTGAAGTATGAAGATTATCGGTTACTAAATACTCGTAGGCAAAGAATGATCGTAGAATATGGATTCCAAAGGATGCAAAAATAAATATAAACACTTCTACAATTCCAACGAAAATATTTTGGTATACGTTGTAAGTTTAGAACGTTATGAAACGACTAACATACTTCAGTAGTCTTCCGTTACCTGAAGATTAGAAACCTGGATCGCATACCAAAATATATTCAATAGAATCGTGACAATGTCCACATTTATTTCTGCAACGAAAATTTGTAATTCCACAAAATATCGCTCGAGAGAATCAATCAGATTCCAAAGGAATAATCTCGTTGAATCTAAATTCCTTGTCTCATTTTAATATTTGTCTGGCGATCATGGAGGGTATCGATAGATTCCATTGGCTTTCTGTTTATCGGATACACATAGAGTTGACAACTAGGGCATTTTGATTCGGAGGCCCCGGGTTAAGCAATGTTTTTCCTCGATCAGGATTTCAGGTCACTTCCTCAGGGCCAATGCCAAGCCAGGATAAACAGAGAGTAAACGATTCAATTACGCAATTATCCATCGGCAACAGCATTATCAAAAGATGAGTCGACTTGAATCAAATCTAAGAAAAAGTAAACTTGAATAAAATGTTATGAACACCTATAAATTTGAACTTATTTAAATGAAAAAGCTAGACATATTTTAGTGAGTAAAAAGGACATATTTTAATAAATAATAAATATGAAAGAAACAATTTGTCTTCGTCCACAAATTTTATTTAAAAAACACGACCTTCGAGGTTCACCTGAAGATGAGGTAACCTCGAAACCGGTCGTGTTTTTTAAATAAAATTTGTGGACGAAGACAAATTGTTTCTTTCATATTTATTATGGAAAAGTTCCACCAAGTATCGTCACAAAGCATCAACTATAGGGCATATTTTATTATATTTTAGGAAAATGAATTTCCTTGAAGATATTTTCCTGTTCAAGATGAATCTGATGAACGTATTACAATATAGAAACTCGTATTTTTATTCCTGAAGATCACAGTAATACGTGTGTAACACTTATCCATAACTAACGTATTACAGAAGGGAATATCTCAATCGAGTAAGTTATCATCTCTATGAACCCTATAATAACCTAACCTATAATGTAGCAATTGGAGCGTATCAACATAAAAAGGGTATCTAATCACAGTATGCGGGTCGTAGACGGAAACCTTGGTATTCAATTGGTAACCCTAGATACAGGCAACATCCATATAAATACAGCCCGATGACTCCTTTCTTGTAATAAAGAACTGAAGTTTAATAACTAAACCTATTCTTTGATTATCTCTTTCACATCCATAACTTTATTCCAAAATTTAATTAAAGAAATTCAATTGAGGATCGTGAATTATAAACGTAAACTTCGAAAGAGAATTATATTATCGTTGCGAATAAACGGTACAAACAGGTTCGCTTTTTTCAGCCGCGGCGAAACCGGAACCGACCAGAAATTCGACGATTTCGTTGAACCGGAACGAAAATAATTACAGTTTCTCTGCAAAGGAGCGAGAAAATCTTCAAGAGGTATTAGGATGTTATGAAAGAAAGTTTGCAGGCGAAACTGTGAGGAGCTTCCCCATGATTAAACGAAAGGAAACACTGTTAACTTATTAAACTTTCATTTACAAACATTGTTCACTTTTTTAAGTGGTCATTTAGCAAATTATGTTTCCCTTGCGCAATGTATTTAATGGAAGATGTTCGGTGTACTTCCCGTGTTATGCATTCTTATTTTCTCCCTGATTCGTCCCCAGCAGAAAATACTCGGCAGCGCCCCTCATCATTTTTGCATTGAATGGGATTGAGATTGCACTGTAAGAAGGATCGAGGAAGCGGGAGGGGATAAGGCGGCTTCTTTATACCCTTATGTTCTTTTTCCTTCTTCTAAAGATACAATATTTAAATGCATCGACGCTCACGAGAGAAAATTTTACATTCCTTTCATCGTAAGTAATTCAACCAATGTAAGCAGGGTCGCCGTGAGGTTAAATTCTTACGATCGAATATTAATCAAAAGTAAAAGTATTTAAAGCTGAAATGACATCATAGACATTTTTAAATTTCACAGTTAAAATTAATTTGGTAGAAATATTTCCAAAGAATTCGCTACGCTTAAAATTCCATCAATTCTTCCGGTAACCATTGCCGGTGGAGGAACTTTTTTTTCGAATTAAAAATCAAATGCTATTAAATTATGAAAATATTGTAAATGTATTTATGTGTATCCCAGATTTTCTTCCTTTGAATTGTCCTACGCATGCTTATGTATGTCTTTGGATTAATTAAATTATTATTGATACAATGTCATTTGTTATTATTTTTATTACATCATTGAAAAGTTCGGCAATATCATCCACCGAATATTATGTAGCTTACAATTGAAATTCTCAAGAAATTTTAGATGCTTTTCCAAAAGAAAAATCTTCGCTAGGTAAAATTTATATAAATTTCGCGGATGGACGCGTAAAGAATTATCATTTAAACATTTCATTGTAAATCCTGTTTTTTATAGTAATGTTTCCTTGTTGGATGACAAAGAAGTTGTTAGACGAATCAAGGGGTGGGATGAGTTACTAACAATTGCAGGAGAGGGAGTTAAATAGGGAATTTGGGGGCACATGAACCTACCAAAAGGTAGAACACACATATAATATTTCCTTGTTCTTCTATTTTCTCGTGATTGTTAAAAGGGCGGCATAAGTTGTGTCCATCTCAGTATTTTGGTCCTACCGACCCTGGCTGGATATAAGGCAATCGTAGAAACACTGCTTCTGAGGACTTCTCTTCCCAAAGCGAATTTGAGGGGTGATGCGGACGCGCAAATGAAAGTGACAGATGCAGGAATTGGTAATGAGGAATGCTAATGTGTATGGGATTATAGTGGACGAAAATGAGGGGTGATTCCTAGTGTTCCCAATTGAATTCCCTTCACCTTATGTCCACCCTCCCCTAGGACATTGTCAGCCATTCACCTCACGCGTACGAACCATTTGTCTCCCATATTAGGGTTTCGCTTCTTCCACCGATAACTGCCTGCTTATCGGAGTGAGATTCCTTTTTTATCTCATCTTTCACGCATCCTGTGATATCCCCAAGAAAAGAAGACGTGGACGGAATGCGTCGCAAAATGTCGGGAATATTTAACTTTCAAAGAAGGAAGCGGGATTGGACCGCAGGAAAAAAAATTTGCGCATTAGCCCACCTTGTCATCATTCATTTCTTAAACTTACACCATATTGAGCAAATTTTTACTAACTGATCATACTTCAAAACTTTAAATCAAAATCTGTTGGCATGAAGTATATTGATGACCATTTCAGCAATTATCGAAGGTCGCAATTAATAGTAGCTAAATTACGCGCTGCACGTTTTCCAAGTTTTTATTTAAAGAAAAGACCATAATTACCAAATTAGAGAGACTTCTTATATTTGAGCACGTAAAAGTCGTAAACAAGATATTCAGTTATCTGCTTTATCCCTTCATACTTAATTATAGTAATTTAGTATGCAATATTTAATTAAAAACTGCCCATTATAGATTTTCTTTATAGTTTATGAATTTTGGTGTACCTTGCGACGCTCTCAAAATCTTCGACCAAATTTTATTCGTCGTGTGATTTGTATTGATAGCAATCCTTAGACAATTTTCTGCATTTTTTCCGATTTTCTTCTGGTTCTCTTCCGTTTTAGAGGAGAATAGGTTGCTTACCAATTCCACATTCACCGTTTCGGAGAATGGAAACCTCATTAACTTACGCTTGAAGTGATCTTCAACCGGGCGACATCGCATTGTAGTTCATTTGATTGCAGCGCCACTTTTCTCCGTGGCGAGCGGAATCTTTATAAAGGCATCGAGACGTAAGATTAGAAATGAAAAAAATGCAGTGTTACATCAACAGTGTTTTACTCAATGATCCATTTATACATAGACATACATATTGGACTGACTGATGTATTTTTTTCAGATTTTAAGTACAATTACAGCAGATTACCACTACTCATCACTTGCGAAACACAGCCTAAATCGTTTTAAGTCCAAGGATTCACAGTGGTAGCTCTCTCTCTCTTAGGCGCTGCTCTATTGAGTTTGGTGGGAATCAAAGAATACAAACGGCTCTTCTTCACTCGCATAAATTAAACACTATTTCCATCATTGTAACAATATTCGTAAAGGCCAAAAAAATGCGATCACTCGTTAAGCTGTCATTATGTGTAGGCTATACCGGCTATCGTCGTCTGAGTTATTGAAAACCTCTTCAACAATTAAATGGACGTAAAAAGAATGCGCTGAGTTAAAAAACGTTGCCACTTTTCAAATGACACATTCCAAAATAGGGTCAATCATCCGCAGAATCCACAATGAAAAAATTACATCACGTCGCTTAAACACTAAGTCATTCATGATGCAATGTCGTAGTAAATATATTTATTCATATATATTCGTATATTTTTAACTATAATTATGCTTCCCAATACAAATAATAAACTGAAAAATTTGCATAATATACAATATTGAGGTTTTTCTTCCTTCGGAAAGAACCTTTTCGATTTTTGGCTGTACTTCAATGCACAAAAATGTACCATTCTTGATAACTATTTACAACACAGCTGTAATTTTACTCATTTGTCTTTCCATGCGTCAAAGCATGCTACACTTTCTATGAAAATTACTACCAGGTACCAAAAGAGTAACTCTTTGAATGCGAATAGTGAACAATAATCTAGGTCAAAGCCATTCCAACAGAATACTTGGACTATTTTCCTAAACAAATTTGAAATTAGCAAAGTACTTGAATAAAGATTGCAAGCTGCATCCATGGACACTGAACTTTCAACACAAGTTTGACAAAATTTTTCCAACTGCCAAAATAATAACCAAACAAAAAACAAGGAATTATTACAACTTAATCTCTTTTTTGGCTCAAGTTTCATCATATTGAAAAAGAAAATTTCTCATTGCAATCCGACCATCCTCTAATTACAACATATCAAGAAGGATGTGAGACTTTTGATTCATTCAACTTCTTTTCGTCTAAATGCAACATCCGTATCAAGAAAAAAAGATCAGAGGTCATATCTATATCCCAAGACCAAATAGAAGTGACACCTTAAATCTAATTTGCCAAAAAAGGATTATATTCAAATAAAAAAATATACCAAATATTTTGAAACCACAACATATATCACACTTGCCAACACTGATCATTGAAAAGTCTGCATTAATTATTCGCACCAAAAAACTGAATGATTTATAAAAGAAACATTAGACCAACAAGTGCAACCTACAATGCCACACTTGTCCACACTGATCAATTACAAGTTTGTACAAATTCTTCGCACCAAAAGCATCGAGTGAATTACAAAGAAATATTACACCAACAAGTGCACTATATGGGTGAAAAAATATTGTTCATCTCTACTCCACTGCCGTTCCCAGACACTCAAGTCTTGAAACATATATGACTTTGCCCGGAGTACCGGCAGCTCAGCATTTACCTTAAAGCATCCGTCAACATCTTCATCAATTAACATTTCACAAAACAAACATAAGATCAGGAGTGGTGATATGTGTAAACATTGACAAAGATAATCTACTCATACGATCTGCATACAAACATATGCAAGGAGAACAATAAACCTCGAGGGAATGCAACCAATACTGCATCGGCTCCATTCTTCTTAGTAGAAATCCAAAACTCTTTTACACCTCAAAGCATAATAAAGTACAAAATTAAAGGCACTATCAGGTGGAATGAGTATCCATCGACAAAAAATGAACCCTCTCCCCAATAAAAACGGGGGCTTCCGTAGTAGTTATGGCAAAACTGAGCAATAGAACTTTGGCATTTAGCTAATCCTCCCAAAAACAGTTTATAATGAAAATGCGTCGAACGTAAAGAATACACTAGAAAGGGGTCTTTTCACCATAGGTACTTTCCTTAGAGAGATAAGACATTATTATCGCATAATTATTTACGGCTGGCGACGCAAATGGGCCTCCAGGAACAAGTTTTCATCGACGACAGTTCGTCTTATTCCGAGACCAACACGCAGTCCAGCCAAAAACGTTCACTAGTAACACAGCAATACGCTACATTAACATCAGATTCACCGCGACGCCGCTAAACTTCTCCTCAGTGAGGAAACCTGCGACCTCAGCGCAACCTGTCTGGCCCTCAGGGCCTTTATGCTATCGGTTTGCTTCGACTCCTGCGTGCCCAACTGCGTGCAATACACCGCAGCCTCCCTCAAGATGGTCACTTTGGCGGCCCTCTCCTTCTCCGCCACCGCCGGCACCAAAAGCCTCAAAGACTCGAACGCGTTCCTCAGGTCGATACGTCTCTGCCTTTCCATCGTGTTGTGCATCGACCGCCTCTCCAGAGGGTCTTCAGGAGCGGAATCTCCCCCTTCGTGGTGGTGTCTGTGGGATCTCTTGCGGTGCGCACCGCGCCTCCTGGGTGGTGAGGAAGTACCAGAAGATGACGAGGACAAGTATGAATTGGAGTAGGACCAACTGGGGATAGAATGCCCATCGTAGTCGGGGTCGTCATCTCTGGGGGATTTCCTCCTCCTCTTGTGGTGATGTCCCACGCGGGATTGTTTGGGTGCTGGACCCGAATCTTCCGTTGACGCGTGTCTCTTAGCGCCGCTCTTTCCTCCGTTGCGACCGCTGGAATGGTTGCTATGCTGCGTCGTGCCTTCGGAGGAATCGTACTCGTATTCCTCCTCTTCTTCTTCCTCGGACTCCTCTTCCTCTTCGGATTCTGCATATTCGTCATCGTCGTCGTCATCGAATCCGGCTGCGGCATTTGCCGATACTTTGGCGATGGCCGCCTGCACCGTCAGTTGAAGTTGGTGCTTGTCTCGAGCGCTAGGGTTGGTGGGCAGGTTCACGCGTCCGGACTGTCTTCCGGAGACTATCGCGGCCTTGCTGTTGTTCGATCTGGTGGAGGTGGACGTGGAGGATGGCCTCACCACTGCTGTTTTATCACCTCCGTTCCAACCGACCACATCTATTTCTTCCTCTGCAAAGAGAAAAAAATGGACATTAGCATCCTGCATGCAGAGTTAAATAGGCGTAAGCTAAAAATTTAAATTCTAGTCACCAACAACGTGATTTTTCCCAAAAACATGCTGAATTTTAGTTGGCAACAATATGATATTTTTCCCAAATAATTCTAGTTTTCGATGGACAGCAATGTAAATATACAGTTAGTATAAAAATATATAGGGGTTCTCGGATAGCCATGTGCTGGTGGGTGCCTAAAAAACGGTCGTCGGAGATTTTTCCATTAAATTACGAAAAAAAGAGACGAGTTAAAAACTTAGGTAATTTTAGGTAATATTATCCTCGAAACCAAAAATAATAATAATAATAATCGGCGATCTTCACGCAATAACATAAAATCTAAGTAATCATAAATCAATAAGAATACAAATGATACTCATCATAAGCCTCTTATGATTTGCGTAAAAGACAAGAGCACTGAAAACCAACCCTCGGCGGGAGTCTTAGCCCTGATGACATCCTGACTCAGCAGGAGTCTCCAATTGTCGCGGAGTTAAAGGAAAACGACTCGAAGAGCGAGAGATAGAATTCAAAGAACCGCAGCGCATGGAGAAGAAACACCACCGACACGAGGCTAAATGCGCACTTCCTGCTTCACAAAGCCGATCTAAATTCGCACCGCGTTTAAAAACGAAAAGATAAACAGACTCGAGAGAAAGAAATGGAAAATTTTCCGAGATTTTCAGCAGTGCCAACTTCGACTCATAACCCTGTTAGACGAAAATTCAGGGGATCAGAATCCAAGTCTTCCACACTTCAACGACACCGCTAAAAGAGTAGCTACTGAATAATTTCAACCAATTTAAAAAAATAAAAGAAATCTAATAAACATTTAGGGGATAGGGGAAGAGCCACTACTTCGATATCGAAAGTCAAACCTAAACAGAAAAATTAAATCATCAGTTATCAAACACCATTCTTCGAATAGAATTCCTCAACACAGAATTACGCTCAATAAACGGAAACAACCGCCCCAAATGCACAATTCCCCCACTAAACACCGATCTCGGACGGCAAACCTCTTCGCGATTCATTCCCTGCCGATGAGTTTATTGCAAGGAGCTTAAAAAAATATCTAGGTCATCGCTAACGAGGGCGCAGAAGTGGAGTGGCATTTCTGAAAGGGACGAAGAAGAAAATACACAATGCGGAACAAGATGCGGATCAATTTAAACGAAGGCTAAATGTTTAGGAATAAAAGAAACCAAAAGCTAATCACTCAAACCAATACCACTAGGCTGTCAGACGCAACACATACGATGATGTACGATTGCTCTCGAAACGTAAATAAATGGCAATCTTGACATAAAAGGAGAATTCCTGGAAGTAAGAGAAAACCTGGAAAGTCAACTGAATAAGGATGGTCACAACCGGCGTGTTATAACGATGGAGGCCAATGGCGGATTCAGCTAGGTATACAAACCAGAAGAGAATCCACAGGAAAGGAAGGAAGAGAGTAGTTCATTACACGAGGAAGAGCTGTTGCGAACATCTTAATTTGCGAGAGAAAGCACAATCGCCTATATTTTCCAAGTACGTCGGTCGATTGACGAGAACTACTTCATGCAGAATGGTCAGTATCGTCTTCGTGATACTTCCGCTCCATTGAGCAGGTCTATATAAAGTTCAAACGCTTAATAATCAATTGAGCGATGCGGTGATTTTCGCTACCTTAAGAGGAAACGAAGCGATAGGCAAATGAATGGTGATGCGACGGTCAATGTTTTCGTGGATGCGCGTTGAGGTTGGCACAGCCGAATGAAAACAATGCGATGTTTGGATAAAACGTTTAGATACTACTCTATCTTTGGCGCTCCGAACAACCGAATGTTTCTGCTCCGTTTCTTACCCTCATTCCCATCGAGTGAACCATTCGATGGGTTCGAAGATTTACCAACTACCCACCATCGAGTTAACCATTTGACAACTAACACGTTTACACCGAATATTTAAAAGCGGGCACAACCATAACGAATTCAAATTATTTTCTATAAAAACCTATAGGAAATCACATTCTGGCAAACGAAGATTTAGACAAACGAATACGATTCCGAAAAAAATTCTTTCATAATCTGCGATATCATTGCATACATTTCACATCGTACACATTAAATTAATAACATCATAGAACTAATGAAACCAATTTCTATATAAACCTATATGAAATCACGTTCCGTTGAACAAGCATTTCGACAAACAAATGCGATTTCGAAAAAAATTGCCTTCATAGTATACGTCTAACATCGCACGCCAAAAATTAATCACAATTCATTGAGCTAATTAAACCATTTTCTTTTAAAACCTATAAGTAATAACGATTCGACTAACAAACATTTCAACTAACGAACGCGATTCCAGAACTAATCACCTACGTAATCCTTGTTATCATCGCATAACATCACAAACCTTACCATAAAAACAAATCTAAGAAAACACAGACTCCACCGAACACAACGTTAAGTCCCCGAGAAACTCTTAGCTACCTCCGCACTAACTGATTACACACAACACGGCAAATAAAGAGAGCGGGTTACGCCCACGGGGAGCAATGCACGGCACAAGGACGGATGCAGTGGGGTGCAGGCGTAGGCGGGTAGGGGAGATCGATACGTTGCAGGCAATGAACTCTGGAGGAAATTAAGGGGGAGCGATGGCATCGCATGGGAAAGGATATGTGCAGAAATAAAGATATACACCATCCTATTGCGGAGATAAGCGTCAGATGGGATAAGCTAAGAATATACTGGAAGCTGCGGCTGATATGACATCTCTGTAGTCCATTCATGAACGACTCCGTGAACGGTGGAGGGAAGGCTTTTTCCTTCCATAGCCACTCACCATATAAATCAGCAGTCTTTACCGTCTGAGCGTTGGATTTGAGATACATTAACCGTGCTGTAGGAATAAGACAACTTCCGGCGACCGGTACAAATATCAGGAAGAATACCGACTTCGAGAAATCTGACCATTTTCAATATTTAACGTATTATTCGTACTCGTAATGAAAACAAATTCCAAAATCTCTCCCACAAGGAAAGTTATACGAGAAGTGAAAAATTGTGACTTGGCTGGGACTCGAACCCAGGTCTCCCACAGTAATCGGAAGCTACTATGAGCAAGTGGGAGAGCTGGGTTAGAATCCCAGGTCACAATTTTTCACTTCTCGTACAACTTTGGATCAGTCGCAGAACTTCATGTGCAATATTTCTTTCATTTCCATCAATTGTGCCCTTCTACAACGATTCTAACACAGTATTCTTCAGTAAAACCTACAAATTTCAAAATTTAACGATTTATTCGTAACCTAACGATAGCCTCAAAGAAAACAAATTCCAAAATCCCCTTCCACAATGATTCACCAACCTTCGACTTTCCTGAAGCACCACAGACATCTGACGAAACAGCAGTCTAAAAATACAATTCCTAGAAGTGATCGGCTGGATGACTGCTAAAATTCGACCGCAGGATGGAATTTGTAAACAGAGCATCCGAGCATATATTTTCGCAAGATTCTTCCAAGCTACCGTAGAAATATTGCCCAAGAGTTGCCATTTATTAAGTTTCCGCACTAGACAGTGCTATGACACATCCGGCCTTGCTCATTTACGAAATCGCAGGTAACTCTACCTGCTGCAGAGCTCAACGAAAAGCAATTCGCTTGAGAAATGCCGTTTTCAAATCGCTCAACTTGAACTCGAGTGACTCCTCAAGTGTATCAAAATTTATATTCCATAGAAATGCAACAATAAATAAGTCCATCACGAGTAAATTTTAATTCCTAATCGCTGATTTTTCTCTCTACAACTTGAACTCAATTGAATCATCAACTGAGACAGAATTAAAATTTATAAGAATGCAACGATAAATAACAAGTCTATCACAATTAAATTTAAATTCCTGAACACCTTATCGTTGATTATTATTTCTACATCAACAGTTCCATTCTAAAACTTAATCAAAAGGAATTCTACCCATACATACACAATGACAAATCCTTACATAAGAATTATATTTACGCGTATCACAGATTTTCTTCCTTTTCCTATACATGCTTGTGTATGTTCTTGGATCAATAAAATTATAATTGAAATTATCATATCATTGGAGTGAGGGAAAAAAATTAACCGATCCTATCCAAAACGGAACCGGAAAAACTAGGCATTTCCCTAAACAACCGGAGCGAAAATCGGAACAAAAATAATTATAGCTCCAAACCCAGAACTAACGAAAAACAGCTATTAAGCAAACAAAGGTACACTAAGAGACAAAAATCCCGACACCCACGCTTCTATAAACACCATGTAAAAGCCAATAACACGGGAATATTTCTGCGTCATCTCCAGACACTCAACGAAGCGCCAGACGGAATTATTAAAGGAGAACGAATGGACCGATCGCACTTGACAGAGTGCGGCCCCAAAGGCGGCCAGTACTATACATCTGCGCGAGGAAGTCTCTTATTCCAAAAACCTCGTTCGAATTGAGCTAGGTCGTGACGCGTTCGAAACTGGCGAAAAAAAGCGTGAGTGAAAACATGAATGGGTGTCGACAGCTTAAAACGCACAAGCGGACGATAAACTTGCTCAAATTCACCGGCGAAGTAGAAAGATTTCCAAGAATAACCGCAGAGGACAAAACGACGCCCTGAAAGACAAAAGAGGGCGTATGCAAGCCGTCAATTTATGCGGCCTCTTTTGAAGGCGAAATATCAGCACCCAAGGCATGAAGTTTTTCATACGTTATATGACGAAGTGTAAGATATAAGAAGACTCTCCCTAATATATTATAGTATTAGATGCTTCGTACCATACATATATTCTATCTCGCCGGAATAAAGACGTAATATTATTTGAGTATTTATTTATTAACACGTCCAGCAAGTCATGACTAGCAACTAACATTGGGTATAATAAATTAAAAGGATATTTTGTAAATTCCATCGATATTTGAAGTCAGTTCTCATATACGGAATACAATTTATCTCAAGCTCGCCCAAAGAAAGACGTTTTAATACCATTTACGTAGTACTATGCAAAAAAGAAAGTTCCGAACGCCGAGGTCACCCCTCATATACTGACAATCACTGGGAATCGAACCCAGATCCTAAGTGGACCAAAGACGAACGTTCTGCCCACATATCTATCACGGAGACCCTAAAACTCTGCTATAAAATTGTCCGACAAGAATCAAAATTTTTGTTTTCATAAGGACTAGTGCAAGGACAGAAAAAAATTTTTTTCCAGATCCAATTCGTCAAAAGATAATTTGCTATTCTACCCGCTCTATGGAACATTAAGCGTCAAACAATTACTCTTCGATAACAATTTCTTTCCGGAGCCTAAGAACATAAAAGGTAGCATAAAAACTCCGAATGATTTTACTCTGAATAACACGCGCCTCCCCGAATGGCAAGAGGCCCCAACCGTTATTCATAGAATACCCCTAAATTATTATTAGCACCGTGGCACCCAGATTTCCGGTACACCCTAGAACTTCACTCCATCACTCCCTAAAATAACACGTATTCATCAACCCCGAATCAAAACCCACGGATAATCGCGATTTTTAACTCGCAAAAACTTCCCCGCGTCTTTTGGTCATCGTTCGCCAGGACCACGAGAACAGAAGCATAACTTTCTAAACCAGAATTTTAACTCCTTTCTCGCAAGGTGACTCACGTGCTCTTAGAAAGCTACACCGTAGTCTCTCCTTCACACTCGGAAGATTGCAACGAGAAGAGGCGCCGAGGGCCACCCCACCCGACCTACCTTAAGCCGCTACGCCCTGACGACGTTTTCGTCTCACCCACAATGCATTGCGCGCCAAATTGCTAATCCCCCACGCTTTGACGTCTCGATCCTTATGAAACACAGAGAGATCGGAACTTTTTACACTAACGAGTGTTCTGACTGATCTGTGACGTATCTTTTTTCAATAGTTCTAGTTAAGAATAAGTTTTAGAACGATTTCCTCCAGTAATTTCGTTCCCATGGTTTTAAGTAGCTCGTCTGAATCCTTTTACTTCTGCGGTAAACATAATTGTTCCATAACTAATCTATATGAATAACGGAAAAATAAATGAAAAATATGAACTTACGAATTAATTGGATCCTATAAACCTTATCAATGGACACACGGAAGTTTGAACTTAATCCTTCCTGTTTATTACAAACTCATTTTTTGTTGACAACAGTCATAACTGTCTACTGCAAACAACGCTGAATTTATAAATACTAATTTTTCTGTTGTTGTTCTTATCCAAGAATTTACCACATCTGTCGGAACTCCTTTAAGGGGAATATAATCTTCCTTTACTTAAAAATTAATACTACTTTGGGCTGACAGATTAGGGAATTATTTCCTGGATTTATATTAGTTCCGTTGGTAATGCTGCCCAATTCCCAATAATTTAAGTATTAATTCCCAATAATTTAAGTATTAACTAAAAAAAAACGGAAAAAAACTTCCACAATTCCACAAAATAACGTTTTATTGTGGAATTTTACAATGGTAATTGTTTAATTGTATAATTTTTTCGTAATTTTTGAGTTAGTAAAGAGGAAATTCCACCAATAACGCATAAGAATATTTATGTATTCATACATCTTACGTCTCAAACCCGAGATAGTATAACAAAACCAAGAAACAGCCGCTCTGAGACTCAAACAAGGAAGACATCGCGCTGAGAGAAGAGGAAGAGTGAAGCTGCAGAAAACACACGTTAAATTCGGTCACAAATCTTAGTCGGGCCTTCAGAACCCAATGCGCCCACGACAAACAAAGCCGTGATATATCGTTCTTTCCTTTTCTATCGACCCAGAGAACAAATTTAAAACTGGAGAATTGCCGAAAGAGCAGTGTAATCGCATTAAGAAAAGGCAGGCGGTTGAGGGAACCGAATGCCAATCCTGTTTGCTCATCCAATTGGCACACTTTCATCCCCTTTCACCTCTGAACACCTCCTTCGCTCACTGATCTTTCCGCGTGCGAAATCTCGCCGTTGAAAACTTCGTTCCATAAACGATAAACCGCAAAATATTGCCGATTGTCAGACCGAATGACCTCGCTTACGATACTGGGGCTGGAGAAGGTACGACTCAAAACTACGTCATATATACGTTGGATTTCTCCCATTAACCACAATTTAATTATCAATTACACACTTGGATTTGAAACGACGGCCATGGTAATAGCATTTACGATGCCGTGAATCAATGGAGGAGAAATCTGAGATTGTCAACAACTCTAATTAACGTCAATCGAAAGTAATTAAATTCATCAACGTGGGATATTCAAGTCCAGATATGACAGGATCCAATCATAATTATTTCGAATAAAGAAAACGAAGTTAGCAATGCATTATTTGGACAAAAATAAGTCATTATATACACTCGAATACCATATTCTAGAATTCCGTGACAACTAGGGCATCGAACCGTTAATTTTCCGTTCCGATTAAATAAAGAAAAATTTTAATATTTCAGTTTACCTCTTGGTGCCAAAGTGAAACCGGTTCAATATTTATTATTAAATATTTGACCCGACATTTTAATGTAGTTTACTGATCGTTTTCTGACATTTTCTGTACTTTTCGCTAAAATTTAGTTCTAGTTTTTTTGTTGTTGTCGAATGCACTACTTTTTGCTAAAACATCCTCCAATTAAGTAAATTGTGCTTTTCGAAAAAGAATTTCGATTCTCTTTTTTCGGTCTCACTCTTGCAAAATTGACTTTTTTTCCAATTTCCGGTTCGATTCACAAACGAAAATCGCTAATTGAAACCAACGAAAATCATTCTACCAATATGGAACGAAATCTCCAAGTCCCAACTCACAACAAACCTAAACTGCCTACATAAGGCGTATTTATTCCCACCGCTCGATCCACTCATTGCATTCATGGGTACATCCGCACCCGGCTGCAACCACTTCAGCCGGCATTTGAGCTATACATGTGGAATGTTTCGTTCAACAGTAGCGTCAACGTCCTTCGGGCGAAAATGAAAACCCGCTCTAACCTTAATTTCGGAATCATAATGAGAACGTCTGAATTGAGGAAAATGGTGAAAGGGCAAATCTCTCAGAATGAGAGCAGGATTCCGAATTCGTTATATAAATTAATTATCAAAGAATGCGACAAAGTGACGTTTGATAACCTCAATTCTATTGCAGATGCTCAGCAGTCGCGAGAATTCCACAGTAGTGTGAATCAAACGACAAAGATAAGACAAATGGAAAGCCGCATCTGTTCCACTGCGAAACATAAGCCTTTCGGAAGATTTCAGAACAGTAAATTGAAAACTTGTGAGGAGACAAAATCTGTATTAATAAACTCATGTGTACACGATTGATACGATATATGTTTATTTTATATATTTGATTTTTTAAGACTTTACCTCAAAATTTGAAAAACCCCGTAAATATTGAGCATTATATAAATAAATAACTAGAACGTGAAACTTTGACATTCGTTAAACACGCAAACTAACTACATGAGACAGAATGGAATACTACGAGATACAGTAAATGGCCTTATTTAGAAAAATGAACTAATTTTAGTATTCTAATCCGTCTAGTGTATATTGCAGTGAATACTAGAAATAACTTTGTAGAAAGAAATAAATAGATAAATATTTCTTCTTCCTTCATTAAGAAAAAAATACGTATGAAGTATACGGATAGTAAAATATATTTAAATAATAAAAATTCAATAAATAATATTTATTTTAAAACAATAATATTATGAAAATATTAAAATTTATAACAAATATTTTATGAAAAAACCTGTCGATAAAAGCCTCATATAGAAATGCGCGCATTGCATACAAATATACACCTATATAACTTCGGTTTATATGTATTATATATAGAGATACCAATGCTATACAGCGAAAGAGATACGTAGTGTGATTGTTCGGCGATGAGAATGGGCCAGGAGGCATTGGTTGTGGGTCAGAATGGAAGAGGGGAACGCCCTACCACGCCCACTGCTCTCTCCGAGAAAATCTCTCTTAAGAATGTACTAAATTTCCCAGATGCGATTAAACACTGTTCTTCCGAGCTATTAAGTCTAATACCAAGACAGGAATCAATCTGGAAAAAAACAGATTGGCCTATTCGGGGACCAATTCTGCCGTGAAGCAAGATTTTTTGAAGCGCCAAACTTCTACAAACGAGCTAAATTCCACAGATTGGGAGTAATCTTTACAATAAGACTATTCCGCTAACATAAAAAATTTCCATAGGGAAAAATTACAAATTTACATTGAAGACAAGTGGATCAATATAGGTACCAGAATAACTTGAAAAGTAACTGTAAAAAGAAATCATTGACGTGGGCGGCATATTGAATGGAAAGCGAGCGCATTTTCAAGTGATCGCCACGTGTAGTGCCGACACGTATGCAACGAGAACCTGACCGAATTCAAGTAATTGAGAGCAGACTGCGTCAACGTGACTTTTACTCAAAAATGCCAATACTCCAGCCAACGAAGAACTTCCTAACATTATAAACTTCTAAAACATCAGGATACGAAACAAAAACTATGCTCCACTACTGAATGACAACCTAGGTAAGTGGAATAATCAAGATTCTCATTTTCGTAAACGTGTGACTTAAATAAACACGGTAGGATTGAGTACTATACAAAGCTCGAGAACTCTTAAATGAGGAAGTAAACAAAAGAAGCATTCTATCAAAAGTGGCGCTGTTTACTATAGCGATGCGGAATCTTAAGCGATAAAGATGCTTTACGAGCTATATCATAATGCAGTATAGTTCTCCGTAATTGTTCACCACCTTCACATATGGACGATGTCCGTTTGAGTTGCTTGATTGGACGTGTACATAAATAAAGCTCATATTTTCAATCACAGGAATAACATACCCATATGTGACGCATAAAAACGGAGAAAATATTCTTTCATTAGCTATCTATCCCTTATTAGCACATAACAGTAAGCAAAGATTAAAATTTAATATATTCCAAGAACTTTACAGCTAGGTTTTTGAAGTAATCCGTAATAAACTTCCATTAATTCAACTTCCGCAAATCGCTGATCTCGGAAGCATTCCAGTTAGTAATCTAGAGCTTTGATGCTAAGTAATTCCAGGAAAATTGAGCAAACTAAAAAGATAAATAAACAGACCATATTGCGCCGTGCTTTAAAACATAAACAGACCGTAGTAGACAGAATTAGTAAACAGGCCGGTTAATCACCGATTTAGAAGAATCAAACTCAAAACTATTGCACAACAAACAAAGATGAAACCCATCATCATCCACACAACATTCCTCAAGTGACACTAATAGATCACCTAGTACAATCTATCGATAACGGTACAGCGGCAGGTAAAATGCGAAAGGGCGATGACGCAATCGCAATAGAATGAGAATCGCTATTCGCAGCCACCAGAGCCCGCCACCGGCGCCTTAGTCACACACGCCGACTCAGCAACTTGTTCATTCCTCACTAAGTCATCCTCTGAGAAGTGCGCAGTGACTTAAAAAGGTGAGACTAGAGGAAGGAACTTTTCGGCGGAACGCTGCATGCCTTATGCTAAACGCCACTGCGACAGTAAAAAAATATACGGAGCAATTAACTTGCGAGTGATAACGAACGCTTACTAAAGCAGAGGCTGCATTATTTCCGGTATGATTGCGCAATGTCCTCTGCAAACAGAGAGATGATAATGGCCGTAACACTTGATGACACACAACCCGAGTTTATGCATTATATAAAGCGCTGACATTGCCGCCGTGCACACAATACAATGTGAGGGTGAATATCTCTTGCTAAAATCCTTTCCTTCATGTAATGCGGGTACTCAATGTTGTACTGCAATAGCTCTGACAATGAACATCTTCCATAAAGCACACATCTGAAGGAAGAGACGGAAACATTTGCGCATTTACTTCGTGACTTACGCAATGATAACCATACGAAAGGTGATGAAATATGAAAATTAAGTCTCCGGAGAATGCGTCATCTTAGGATGGGAAGACGTCCTACGCTGACTGGAACAATGGATGACTCTCACTGAGCCTGTCTACCGCAAGAAGCACATTATAAAAGGGCTACGGAAATGTTCAAACGATTAAATTAAGATTAAATTTAATTTTCTGATAACAATAGAAACCAATCAAACTGGAATAAAACCCGAACTGATTAAATAATATTTGGAAACCGAAAACCGGTTTTGTTCCGTGCAGAAATTTGGTTTCCTTAAACGCACAATTAACATCTGATAGTCTAATTAATAAATAAAAAATATATACAATTTAATATGTAATCTATGCCTAATTAAAAGGAGAGCTGAAATACTTAAAGACCGCTAACACATAATAAACATAACTATAAGTTAACACTCATTCAATTTTACACAAAAATTAATTGCAAAAAAACGCTGGAAATAACAAAAAATAAATTCCTGACGGAATATAAAAAGATAGAGAAACGAAAAAAGGACGGTTCTAACCGGTTCGAGATTGGCTAAACCGGAGCGCACCCTAAACTGAGTTTTCTCCTTGCACCGGAGTTAACAAAGTAACCGGTCAGATTCCATATAACCGATTACAATTGTAACTGATATCGAGGACTGCAATTGAATAACCAATTAAACATATTTCGAGAAATTACCAGGTAGCACTGTAAATTCAACCATAACTAACTTGGTCATATTCCCACTACCACCAAATCAGCAACCTTCTCTTCATCAAATAATAATAATTAATTACACATAGCAATAATAATAATACCATATAACTTATACTAGCCCATATAGAAGGCCCCAATTAAATGAGCATTAACAAAATGGACGACGTAACAAGGAACAACAAAAGTAATAAAAACACAAAAAGTGGCAACAAAGTAAATAATTATACTGAAAAAGGGGATAAAAATCGAAGATGCCTTCCACCTGCATACCGCATCATCAGAATCGTCTACATAGTCAACCACTCCCAATTCAACAAAATCAACGAAACAATACTGTAAAATAGCGCCAATACTACGAAAGATATAGCGCGCGACTCAGCACATTAAAAATGGAATAATTAGGGGTTCCCGCCCAAAAGGGGGAGCACGTGGCCGATCTAAAAACGGCGCAGCGCCGCGCCTTCCGCTCTGCGTTTGCGCCAGAAGGGGTAATGCACCCACAGACGAGGCGCATTGATCCAGACGTCTGCGGTGCCGTGACGTCACAGACGTTACTACGAGAATTCGCAACGGCGGCGCCGTGATGCGGACTATCAATGCGAAATCCCCTTAGCGAATACTTGGAAGGGGCGGGCGCATTTATGCGAGGGAAAACGGACATTTCAAAACTATGGAATACCTGCAACGACTGCTTCGTAGAAAATGCGAAGAATGGGCGATGGGAATGAGGAATTAATACAGTATGCGGGTGTCGGAGATGATACAGGAGAAATACGAGGGAAAACTGAAATTCTGAGATTACGGCATTTCTACCCCCGCCATGATCTTGGCGCGCAAGGCACTTCTATAAAAATTACCGATTTTAATGCAATCTGAGAGTAACTTAGAAGCGATGAATCAGTAATTATGTAGGAGATAACGCTGAAATTTGTTTGGGAAGGTAATGAAAGATGAATTAGTATTCACTTACTAGCGAATACTAAATTACTCAAGCGAATACTAATCCACTCAAAATTAGTATTAATATTAATAATTAAGAGATAGAAACACAAATCTGACGTATTTCTGTAGGTGGTTCTACACCGGGAATCGAATTCAGGACAGCTTTTAGAAAGACGGTCGCGCGTTACCCACTTGGCTATGCGGAAGCCTTCAATCAAAATGAAAAATTGAATTGTTATTTGCGAGAAATCGATAAACTATTACCAATTTCTTCAAACCAGTGCTGTAATAAGAATAAAGATAATTTTCCCACTTAACTCTGGAAGACCAAGGCTGCAATGCCATATTCAAATCATTGCGGCACAGAATGCTACCCTCCAAAGTACATTTTGATTCAAAATTCAAGAATAGAGGAATGCTCGAAATGACATAAAAAAATACCTTAAAATCCATGAGAATCCCTAAATCTATCAATTCAGACCACAATTTCTCAGCAGAATCGCGTGATTGCAAACCAAATTCACCGTCCAGACACCGATGAAATGTCACTTTCTCGTCACCACCGGATCGCTCAACCTTGCAAGATCAGCCACTGAACAGGAAATCCGGGATCGAATCCCGGTCACGACATCTCCTCTATGCGACGTCCACATATGTGGAGCCCCTATGGAAGCATAGCAGCCTATACCGAAAGTTTCCCATGAAAAATCACCGATACTCGAATACCAACAATTTTTATTTTTAGGATCTCTTGTCACGTAATTTTATTGAGGCTTCTGGGGTAATGCACAATATTTATATAGGCCCTTCGTAATTTCATAATTGTATCGTACGACCTTCATCAGGCAATTATATTAAAGTTATGACCATGTTTACCAACCCCCGGATTTTTACCAGTATTTCCTTAGAAAAAATTACCGCCACCAAAACAGCTTGTATCTGATATACCACTGATTTTGTTAACAACGATCAGTGACGCATATACCAAAGCCTTCAGACAATTATATCTAAGCTATACCCACGTTAACCAGCCCCTGAATATGTGACCATTACTTATATGGAACAAATGCAGCTACTAAGAAGAACCTGGATCTGACGGGCCACTCATTATCATATATATCAACAGTAATATACACAAACAAAATATAGAGGACAAGTGAATCGTTGTATTTAAATGCAAAAGAAGTGAGGGCAGCAGAAAAGAGCGCATGACCCACATGTGCTTCATTCACAGATCGCAGCCACCAAACGACTTCTGTGAGCCGATAAAAAGGTGCATCGAATACAAACACAACAGCAACTGCTATAAAAGACCGATTAGCGGCGACATTAAGTACCCCACATATGCACCGGACTTACAATGAGATGCTGCCGGAAAGATCTGCTTGCAGATCAAACATACAAAGAAACACGTCCAGTTAAACTAACTGCCTGAAAGACAATGTAAGAGTGTTCCATTTGACAACAAGTCGCGGACACCATAATGAATGCAGGTGGCAGTAATATGGGATCCTACTTTGATGATAAAATGGGGCTTCTTTGGATATGGGGGCCTAATAGAACACTCTTAAACGGACGAAATTTAAGACGGGAAAAACAAGTGGCGATGTCTTCCAGACTGAAAGATATCAAGTTACTCGTAGTCAGGACGTCCAGTGCCAAAGTAGATAAAAATTGAATACATATTCATCATAAACTCCCTGGAATGGGAATACCAAGAAATGAACTTATATCAACCAGCATAAACCTTTTGAATAATCCTCACTTATCATATTATACTACTTGAAACTCGTACATTGTATTTAAGGCAATGTGGTGGACATAGCGTCGAATAGGATCTTTAAAATCGCGCCCTTTTGGAAGTGGCATGAGAGTTGGAATGAGCCAGGCGTCATGAGGAAGCCTTGTTAGCCACAGATAAGCGCACTATCTCAGACTATTTACTTTTCCCACCGCTCACAACGGCTTCTTCACATCGTGGCACCCATAGAGCGTCTTTTATACTACTGCTGACATCCGAATGCCACCCGGGGAAAGCATCTTATACCCACGGTTACATCGAAATCAGAAAAATCGAGGTGGTCGAATTCGAAGCTTTCTCGCTAACAGACGACGACCGGTATGCCGATTTTCGGTAACCTTTAGCCTTTTTGGAGCAGTTTAGCAAGCGATAGATTAACCTGTATGACTGTGGTGCAAAACTAGTGTTTCAAGAGGTCGCAAATGAGATTTTTCTAGATTGCAGTTTTATATAAACTGTCATTTAAATATATGCTTTAAAGTTATATGTAATAAAGTAGATATTTTATGTACGCGATGATTGTTTAAGAAGTCGTATACATCTTATCTTTAGAGAATGATAATCGGCTTTCGATTAAATTGCCGCATAAAATAATAAATTAATGAAAATTAAGTCAATTGCTTCAGTAAAAAAGATGTTAATAACTGCAAAAAAATACCATTCTTCAAAAAAATTAAAATTTACCTCTTAAACCGTAGAAAAACTTAAGTATAAATCAAAAAACCTGTCTATAAGATGAAAAAATTGTAATTTTTAAAACAATTCTCCACATAACCCGACGTTTCCTCTCTGTTTAGAATCTACCTTACCCTAGAAATCACCATATCCTACATCATAGAAACCATAGATACTTGAACTAAAGTAAAATAAATTCCAAGGAAAAAATTTCCAACAAAAATTCCAGAAGACCGTTCGCGGGCCGCATAACCGAAACTTCAGGCCTCTCAAAACGACGTACACCGATAAAACTTTCACGCGGAAAAAATCCTCCGATCCACGGAAAACATCCATCCGGTCGAACGCTCCACCACTTTTACCCGTTACACTCGCGGAATGTGCGTAATCCTACGCAGACACAGAAAAACCTCCCTTTAAATAGCGCCGATCGATAGTGAACAAGGTCAGTCCCGCTCTCAGACGAGAAAAAACGGAATTCTAATCAAGCGCTCGAATTTTATTGACCCTTTTTCGGGCGGGAAATACGAGTTGGCGGAGTACGCTTGGCAACGTCGCAATCGACCTTCGCCGCCGGTCAACGCACCCTGCGACGCGACGCGTCCCGGCGCCTTCGATCACAGACGCCCATTAATAGAGTGACGATCGCCGTGTCCTTCGACGCTTCTTACCACCCGAATTCTGTGCACGGGAAAACGGGTTTTCAGCTAAGTCCGCGACTACACAAAAATTCCAGGAATTTCACTTCACCGCTCCGCTCACTTCCTCCCAGTTTATTCCCAGCCTTTCGCAGCGGCGCCACGGTGTGCCGCGGGCGGTTGTTGGTGTGCCGCGGAAAATTCGGAATTTTCTCATTCTTACAAGGTGGAATTCTTATTAAACAAAGTCTCTCATTAAAATAGATGATACCCAAGTACACAAGTTTTGTAAACGTTAGATAGTGAAAGTGGTCCCGGGTTCGACTCCCGATGCGAGCCCAAGTGCGAAATAACCTCGATTGTAGAACTTTCAGCGATACCACTGCTACTTTTACTCGTATTAACAAAGAAGTCTTACAATTCAATTTTTTCAAACGAATCTTCTTCGGAGTAAAGAGAGGTATGTATGAAGATATGACAGTGTATGATTTTATTTTTACTTTAATTACTATCACTACGATATCAATGTGCAAAATAGACGGAAAATTAGGGAGAAAAACAAACTGATCAAAAGAATTAATAATACAACCAGATAAATTGCTAATTTGCATCAATTAATAGATAAAAAAGTATGAGTTCACTTTACATTTACTTAATGAAAGACCTAACTCATAATATGTTTAATTCGTGCAATGTTTGAACTGATATCATATTTAATTCAGAAAACTCGAGCCTTTCTAAACTGAAAAACCTTAGTCTGTAATCTTTTATACTGTTAGTGAATTTCGAAGTACTAATACTAAGCTATACTCAAACAATGAATTTCAATTAATTACATTCCTGGAACAATCCCGCTGTAATTCGACATCTATGCAGAATTAAAATAAAATTGACCGAGGACATATATATCTACCTCCCAAGGACGCAATGCGCTATTAGCTTACATAATTTCCTATACGTCTATGCATATTTATAACGACGGCAACATTCCAAATCGAAAAGAACCTTCAGAGTTCAAAGGCACGAAAAGCCATCCCAAATATAATGCGGGGGCAGACTGATCCACCGCAGACAGATTATAGCCCTAAAAATACCACCAGTTTAAGATATGGGAATACGAGTGCATTATGAGGAATTAAAGGAACTATGTCCACAATACATGGGTGAATGCACCTTAAAGCGAAAGTGACGGGATAATTACACCCGTACTAGTAAAACTCATACGGAAGTACGAAGTCGCGGATTTTTTTTGGAACGCTTCGAGATAGTTAACTTCGCTCGACCTTGAATGCATTGCATCATCTATAAAGGAAATCCTCCACAGATAAGAGTTTCGATTAATTTCCAATTCGGTGAAAGATTCATTACGGGTAACCGAAAACCGGTAAAGAACGGTTTCAGATTTCGGTTCGAAAAAAATCGACATTTCCGATTCTGGATCGGGTTTCGATCCAGCTAAAATATTTAGTTTCCTTCGGTTATCGGTTTGTTCGGTGTCCTGAACTTGAACTCGTCATAAATACTGCGAGAGCGAATATGGTTGAGGTAGCAGGTCACGGCAAGGCCAAGGTCAAAAGCAATTCGGCAGACTCACTTTCGACAGACAACAAATCACGCAATCCCGCGGCGCATCCAAGGAACAACTTACATTCTCAACGATTAATCTTTGCGAAATGAGGCCCGGGGTTCGATATCCGACCCACTTTTTACACGCATCGCAATCGACAAACTTTAAAGAGTTGAGTGGAACGCCTTTTAAATCTAAAATTTGACATTAATGCTGGTTTAACATCGTGGAAAGGGGCAAAAATTACGGCATGTAATTAAATGTACAGACACACGTACGAGGAAAACACAGTCGAGGTGATAAGTTCCGTTAGTTCGAAGTAAGAGGTGCATAGTAATTTCAAACATATGTCGTCATACTTTTCGACGGACAATAGTTCACAGAAAAAAGTATGCGGGCTGAACCGTACGATATACTTCGTTTAAAAAGTCCTAAAAATTTACAAGCCCATAAAAGGTTAAAAACTTCAAGATAACACTGAGAAAGGCAAGTGGATAAATAAAAATTATCCTGGGTAGACAGTTAAACGTAAATTTAGTTATTTTTTAAATTTATCTGAGACAAAAATATGATATAGAGCGATCTTATAGAAAAATTTTAGAAGATATAACTCATCAAAAGTATTTTTTTTCTATTTCTATTATAAAGAGCCGTAATGGACACCCTGTAATGTACCGTCATTAAAAAGTAATCACTGAGTTATGTTTCATATGTATTGACGCACGTGATTTAAACCCATCAAAGGTATCAAGGTTAGAATATAAAACGTTTCACCACGACAAAGTACCGAGCACAACAAAACATTCCCGCAATCCAAAGTTATGATACATACGAACGCGCCTCTTTACAAACAACGCTGACGTAAACCTTTGTAAATCCCCTTACGCCAAAATAAAAACAATAACTACGGAATGCGGTAAACATCGAGAACAAAATATACAAAAGCGACCTTTAAACCTTCAGAACCCTTCCATCCCTTATCACAGATAATGCTGGAACCGATAAATACCCAAAAGATGACTATATAGACGTTTACCCATAACTGCACGTCTTCGACCAACGACCTCAATAGTCAATATTTAAAACTTCGAAATATCTCATTTACTTTGCGTTGCTTCGGAGAAAAGCCGGGAATGATTGCGTAGTCGAGAGCGCGTTATTACAAAGAGTGGATTGGCGGGGATGTGAGCGCGGGAAAGCACAACTTATGAATCAGACACCGCTCTTTCCCACGCACAATGCGACATTGGCTATCACGAGGTTCCCATGCTATCTCGCTTTCCTTCCAATTCATTCCATAGCATTCACGTACATCCTATGCGTACTATTGCTTATGGGAGAGAGTTTTAATGCAATGCGTTGCTTCTTATTCCTTCTTTCCCAGGTTCTTCGGGCAACGAAGTATGAAGCACGTAAGTATACAAAGAAATTTACCGTAATTGACCGCATATAATTTTTTATTCGAAGTTATAGCTAATAATATACGCAAGCGTCTTATATGCGTAATATTTATCTTTTTCCGCCATATCGAATGTTACGATCGATATATCGAACGACCTTGATATATTTTAATACATTATCTTTAAAAACGTAGCCTGATAACAGAAAATTAAATAATTACGCGAAACTATTACGCAATTAACCACATTTTTTTTAATTTTCCCAACTGAAATGTAGCTTCGTCTAATATGCTGACAAATATGGCAACATTAAACGACACAATACTCCTCCTGAAAAAGCAAAACATATCGAAGAACAGACTTAAACGCTACCATAAAAAAATTGTTAGCGCACGTCTGAAATATCCACCTCAACAGAGAAAATAATTCAGAAACAAATATCGAAAAAAAGTCTAGGAAATCGGGTTTCTTTCGAATTCGGAACCTAAGCTCAGATATCTGAAATTTCTCGTCTACCCTAAATATACTCAATATATCGCTTTACGAAATGCTTCAAGAAATCATCTCCTTGCTTAACGTATGCCTCTTTGAACACGACATTCCGGAACCTTACTCATCGGTCCACTACGATAACATGCATTCCTTACGAATCAAAACAAAACAATTGCCCCATCGACGTGGCCCCAAACTCGCTTGGGACACAACCTCATGTCCCAATAGCCTCACTTCCGCAAACAAATCGATGCATTACATAATTTCCTTCCTCCATCACAATGTTACGAGATAATAGAGTAGTATGTGTTGCTTAGGCCCTCTCAGAATTAAATTCCAGAAAAGGGCAACTCAAGAATGGTAGTAACCCGTCCTCTTGGTTTCTTACGTGATTTGGTGGCACATTGGGATGACAGAAGGTTCACGCCCATGACACGGGACCTAAATCCCATTCACAAAAGTGAACGAGCGTGAATGGAGTGAGTCCGGAAGTCACTTTGTATCACCGATGAAAGTTTGTACACGAGAAATCCAACTATTTATTAGACAAACCCTTCCAAGCTATATAAAATCTCAATACTGATGACCTGTATCTCAATACAAAGACCTCCCTAATCCATTTAGTTTGATAGTTTATTGCTATTTTTTGTATTTTTATTGCTTTTGTTGTTCCGTTTTAGGTGCCGTCAATGTATTATTACTCATATAATTGGGGCTACTGTATGTGCTAAATAAATTATTATTAAAACCGCAGTAGTTGATTGATGACGAGTCATTACTCAGGAATAAAATATTACATTAGCAAATATAGCCCAAAAATTAGAATTACATTAGTGTATCTAATGACCCTAAATAACGGAGAATCAAACACCAGTGCCCTAAATCTAACCATTTCCTCAAACAGATATAATTAGTTCGAATTAAACATGCATAATCAATCCCGCGAATTCCGACAGCCACCACTGTAATAATACTACAATTAGGCTGTTGCATGGTAGCACCCCTTTAATAAAATACACAATGCATCCCTCATGTATCGTTAATCACATTCCATGCATCGTGACGTAACTCATGACTCAGCATCGCACGCATTTTGGGGGAAGCAACAGATCGGTGTGCGGCAAAAATCTCCAATTTAAATTCCCCGCTCCTCAAGATACAAAGTTTTCCCTCCCCAAATAACTCCAGAACGCGTCTTAAAATAGTACTGATGTCCCTATCTTTCCTACAGAAGACAAAAACATAACCATGATAAATAAATCCCGCATATTATAGAACCCACGACATACGCCGTGGAAAACGTACGATACAAATCACATATACGACAAATCTACGGGAAATGACGCCAGCACATACTGCGACCAGCGTACGAGTAATGGAAATCCTATAGTTCGTCTATTATGCAAAAAAAGAGCTGAAGGGAGAGAGTGTGTGCAGCAAACGCATTTCCCATGTCAACCAGACCATCTTCAGTGTGACGAAAGTCTGCACGCTCGAGTAGTGAGGGTGCGACACTCCGAGGGGTGCATCAACACATTCACCTGTCGCTCTCATCACTGAGAGATAATGCATCACGAATTACCCTAGGCACTGCGGGAATGCCCCAACATCAACTGTCATATGCAGGCTGTTTAGCAACTGGAAATTTACGGAAATCGCAGACAATACTTTAGGGCATCGGCTAAACCAGGAGGTGGTGGCGATACCCTACGTTGAATATTTAACATTTTAAATTAATAATTCAATTACTTTCAATTAATTTAGCTTAAAAGATTCCTATAAACTTTTATTAAAGTCGGATTGTGACGCTTTACACGATCATTATAAATCTAAAATACAACAATTCTAATACTTCAATACTATGTTCGTGACGACATAATGGCATTTGAAAGCTAATCGTACACTATTTAAAATAAAAAGTCTTAAATCGCCTTCTGCAAGTTTGTGCATCCACTCCTGAAACAAGGAAATTCGCTAATTAAGTCCTAAAATTTTAAAAAAGAAATACGGGTTAGCCCCCATCAACACTGAATTCGCATTAAAACGAGTGTTAATCTGTGAAAGTTATTTGACACGAAAAAATGTCCCTCTTCATTATTAGAAATTCTAACTATCCGATGACAGAAATAAAATTTTTAAAATCCTTTCACGCAATTCCGAATACCAGGATATTTTTCAGAACCCATCTCAATCTTTACAAGAGTGAAATCTATACATGAACGTCAATTTCCAGACCATTCCCACAACTACAGCAAACCCAACTCCGTACCCGACACACCTGCAACTCAACTCGACTAAGTAAAGCCTCAAGCACCCCTCGAGTAGACGGCGCCAGAAAACGCGCTATTTCAGGCATCAAACACCACCGAAGGAACTAGAAGCCAATGTCGCAAGTAATGCCCGATTACGCTCCCAAAACCCGATCGCGGAATCACGGGAAAGGACGTGATTCACTAGCCCCACGTGACGTCACATCACGGTCTAGCGAGCAAAACAATAGTAACGCTAAGCGAGGGATGTTTGTTTACTAGACCGCAACGCTTAGACGTATAAAATGGCGTGTCCCCCGAGATTTAAAAAGTTAAAACCCGAGAGGAAGTGGAAAAAAAGGGCTGAGGGGGTGGCGGGACTCTTTAAATAAATGATGGACCCGCCGAGCCTCCTAAGAATATACTACGGGGAATAATTCCTTTGCAGCCCCTTCGGCATTGTGATGCCTCAACCCACTGGCTGCGTCCGAATGAGAAGTGGTCCCCGCAATGAGCGTTTGCTGCGAACTGACCTTGGGCGTCGTCGAACCGCGTTTTTCCACCACTCGGGATAAGCGGACGCTCACGGCCTACGCGATTTCCCGCCAAAAACCTCAACGCGATAGCTATTGCCATAAATGAAACGCAGCTTAAAATATAATCATCGACAGCTATCGCAAAAGCCTTGGAGATCAAGAAACGAAGAATTCCGATATCGGGAAATCGAGTCGAACGCAATATGACAATTTTAAAGCCGAGTTGTGGTTTTGGAACACTAATGGCCGAAGACGCGATTAACGCTGGGGTGGGCTAGAAAATAAACACGATGACAGCTTCGAGTAATCTCCCTAAAACACTGGAATTGTCACAAATCAAATAAACCACACTGGAAATATATGATTATTTATAAAAGAACACCGAAAAACGAAAGATAAGAAAATATTTGATAGTTTACTCCCACGTGACTAGACAACCTGGATCGCGGTTTGACAATATCTCCCCATGACTGAATAAAAGATTTGGCAACATTTCCCCATTTAAAGTAATGACAACCCTATTAAACGAAAACCATTCACATTACAACTAATGTAAGAGAACAACTAAGAGTGAAAAACAAAGATTAGTGAAATATTTTGACAGTTTACTCCCAAATGACTAAACTAAAGGACCGCTATATGACAACATTTCCCCTTTCATGTTAATGACAACCACAGAAAACCAAATAAATACTAACATAGCATCTAATTGAGAAGAAAACTAACATTAAAAAACAGGTTTATGAGAAATTTTTGACAGTTAACTCCCCATGATTAAAAACAAACCGGTCGCGATTTGACAACATTCCCCATTAAGATTAATGACAACCATAAAAAAGAAATAAAAAGTAACATTGCATCTTACTGCGGAAATATAAACAAAAATACTGAGAAAGCAATTCCTTACATAATGCCACACAAACATTGACGGCCGCGATGACAATATTTACCTCCCAATCAAGATCAATGACATCCCCACAAAACAAAAACTTATGACATTGCATCCGATTCATGAAAAAATTACCAAACCAATTTAATGAGCAACCCAACCCTTACATAACGTCAATAACATTGTATTACAGAAGACGAGGAGAAATCAAACATGAAACCAACGCGACTAGGCATCCCACCGAGAATCCTACTCCACCACCGTCTTTAGCGTCATGCCAAGTGAAAAAACTCCAAAACCATGCCAACAGAGTGTAAAAAACTCACCAGAATCGGACGGCGTCTGCACTCCGAGGTGGTCCGTCTTCACCGCCGCCCCTTTGGACCCGCTCATGTGGTAGTCGTGGTCCAGATGACAGGCATTCTCCGCCTTCGAAGTCCCGCTCACCCGCACCTGTCCAGAAACCTCTGCCATCGACACCGCCTTCCCACACTCCTCCTCCTCCTCCACCTTCCCACACTCGTCCTCCTCCGCCGCCAACAGCGCTATCGCCTCCTCGAACGCCGCCGCAGCCTCCGCCTGCTCCACATCCTCCGGACTCTGCCCCCTGCCCCACTTGGCCGGTCCCTCCTCATCTTCCTCCTCCGACAGCGAGAGAGGCGTCTCCGGCCTCGGAGAACTGCCTTCGAACTTCTTACCACCGCGACTTTCCTTCTCCTCCGGTAATCTTAGGGTGACCACTCTTGCAGAAACCGCTTCTCCTGGTCTTCCTGCGGCCCTCGTCCTCAGCAGCACGCTCTTACCGGTAGGGGTGCGGGTCACCACACCCCCACGCTGCGGCACCCGAAGTACGGTGGGCGAGGCCGTCAACATCGGCGACGGCGACTTCATCATGACCGATGGGACCGCCGACGGCAACTCCTTATTCACCGGGTTCTTGAGGAGGGTCTGCCCGGGGGCCACAACTCTCTGCTCCCCTATGTTCTTCCTGTTCCTCACGTGCTCCTTGTTCTTGCACTCCCCCGTCCACATGCAATCGTGGTGCCTCAGCTCCTTCCCGGTGCACGCAGAGAACTTGCTGTCGTGCACCACAGATAGGGTCGAGGGCAGCATGGAATTCAAATCCCAGGAATCCTCTTCTAAGGAGGGCCACTGGGTGTTGGCCTCGTCTGCTGGAAGGTCGAACTTCTTCCATATCTCGTCGCTGAGGACTGGGGTGTTATCTGGGGGGTAGAAGGAGTCTTCCGAAGAAGGGTGACTGGGGGACTGGGCTGGTATGGCCCCCAACATCAGCGGCCCCAACGGCTCCAGATTGCAGGCCGAGCTGAGGGCGTACTCCAGGAAGAGGTCGTCCCCGTACTCGTTGAGGCAGGGCCCCAAGTCGCACAGACTGGAAGGCATCTTCACGTCCCCGGTGCGGCCCTCGATGACACCGGAGTCGCGTATCTGAGGAGAAGTTTGCACCATTAAAATCTAATCGTGCGAAACTACAGGCTGACATGGCTAGGCTGGAAAGAAACACCCTCAAAATAGACATATCTATTAATAGGAACAATAGACTACATCTATAACTGACAGAGAAGGCGCTGGGCTGACGTTTCAGGAACAGAGAGTCAAAAGCCGGTTCGGCGAGCGCTACCCACTCGAAAGCCGTCATCCTCTTGTATTGGAACCAACGAGGATATTTAACTACGCGCGACTTCCTGAACCCAGATAAATTGGTTTAAAATACAAAACTCAAGTTGACATTTATGCGCAATCATTAATAGCAACTAAGCATTACAATAAGACATCGCCGAACCGTACTACTACGGTAAAGACACTTTAAAGAAACGAAATAATAGGTTCCAGAACGTAACCGGCATAAGAATTCCAGAACAATAAGACTACATCAACATTACTATTACGCGAAA
The DNA here is from genome assembly GCA_036926295.1 of Pachydiplax longipennis. Classification (NCBI taxonomy): domain Eukaryota; kingdom Metazoa; phylum Arthropoda; class Insecta; order Odonata; family Libellulidae; genus Pachydiplax; species Pachydiplax longipennis. The sequence goes on along the minus strand of JAVFKF010000009.1, from coordinate 33,916,236 downwards.
TCAGTATCAATACAACAACTCCCACATCATTAAAATTTACAACTGACAGTGCAACATACCTACGCAAACACGAACTGACAGACCAATAGACGACCGGTCACCGTCCAACAATACCCCTTTCAACCCCGCGATACATTATAAGCCGCGACGTAATAAGAAACAGAGACGCATATGGCCTCAGCATAAACAGTAATTGCCGGCGATATCGATTTGAATACGACGTCAGTACCCCGCGCCAGTCGACGCCGATATCTTTGAACCGGCGCCAATGAATGCGAATTCCGAAACAAATGACGTCGCGCCATGCCTACGTCGAATCTAATGCCGGCGTTAGAAGACGGCACCGTTACATGATCCCCCACCGGCTAAAGCACTTTTAAAAGCCACGTCACGAGAGATAATCGCACGCAATTTACCTTGTACGCGTGTATAACTCCTCTCTTAGCACTGATTCCGCCCTCCAGTTTAAAGTCCCCGAAGATTAAATCCAGCCGGAACTGCGAGCGGCAGATGTGGGTGCGGCAGTGGTGCCGAAGAGGGGAAAGGGGAAATCAGGCGTGGCTTCCGAGGGCGGGAACCCTAATATGGGCGCGGCAGCTAACCCTGCCGCCACACTCAAATCCGAAGATCACTTCTCTTCCACCACGTCGACACAAGAATCGGTGCGATCACTCCGCCCTTGGTTTAAAGAGCGCTGGCGAAGAAAGCGGCACTGAGAGCACTACACGAAAATATCGACGGGCGATGTGAAGGAGCCGTAGTCCTCGCACAGTTCATGTCAGCGACGAGGATTTCCATGCAGCGGAGCCAACGCCCTCGTCACCGGCGTCGAAAGCCGGCCGGCACCTGTCTCACGAGCAGCAAATGCCGTTTGAGGACGTAGCAAGTCGAACCGGGGATGACGGCGGGAGAACGGCCACGGAATCGCTCGCGATTAAACTATCTCCGCGAGAGACGTGCGTTAAAAGATGCGATAATGCGCGGGAAACGAAAGATGTAGTACGTTCCTCCGCGTCGGACACCTACTCTCCACGCCACCTATCGGCAGACTGAACCCGATTAGAGAGCGCTCACCCGGCTTGCCGGCTCGAGCTTTTCCCACAATCCCCCGGTGCGGGAGAGCGCGGGTTGTTCCTATGCGACGCTTGGCCTTGAGTAAGGATTCCGGGGGTGGGGTGCACCGTGCGTCTGAGAGGCGTGGGAGGTGGGGGAAGGAGAAATGGCGCGCCAATGTGGGTCATCGTTCGCCAAGTTGATCTGTCAAAGATGGAGGAATGCGCGCGCAATGAATGGAGTTTTACGCACTTTGTAAGCGGTTGACCAGGTTTTGCGGGAGGAATAATGGTGCGAAGTCGTTTCTAGAATCGCCTTCTAATATTTTCGGCGGCGATGAGATGTTGTCGAGCCGTACTTATATATTTAGTCAACCGGAATAACCGGCGAATTATTTACAGGCGCGGAATGAAATGGCCTCCCCTCAGTGTGGTGACGTGGGAGGCCCCTGAGCGAGCTTAAAAGCGAAACTGCGGCGTCAGAGGGAAAGCGGCCGCTCGAAAGGTTGAAATTCATTCCGTATGGATCCTTCGGCTATGTGCTTCTGTCTGCACCTTTTGGCTCCTGTTGAGATGAGGATTATTGTTGTTATCGTTTGCGACATTGTCCGAGTATTACTCAAATTACTTTAAATGCTCAATGCTTACAAAACTGGCAGACGACGTAAAGTCACGCGGAACTCGCCGGTACGGCGTCAGCTTTAGGTCTTTTAAATTGCCGTACAGTTTGACATGTATGATTGCTTACAAATAGCGAATGTTTTTTGTAACTATCGAAGCTTGTGATGATAAGAATAATTCCGCATCATATATTTCGTGTGTAGTTGTAGAAAAGTAATTTCGAGCGTATACGGAATTACAAGTTTAACCCACTTTTTACTTTCGTGTTATTTAATTATGCAAATCGTGTTGTGTGGTAGGACGTACCAACTTAACTGTTACGCATGAAGATAATAATTTTAAATTAATGAAACGAAAGTCGCCACTGAATGTTTATGCGAAGAAAAATGTGGAAAATAGATAAAAATAATATGCGCTATCCGTATCCGAATGGCAATTAATTCTCACGAAGACTATATGTCAGTATGCTTAATCGCTGTGACCGAAGTTAATGAAGTCATTAATTTCTTGATTGTCTTATTTATGTTAGTGACGGGATTTTTTCGCACCTGACATACATTTTGCGGTGGTTGGCTTATATTCTTAGAAGTGAGAATCAACTTCGGGTTTTTTGTAACAAATGCTCTACTTGGGATGAAGTTTACTTAAAAAAAGTAAACATTAAATCATTTTGAGATTCTTTCTCTCGTCTGACTACTTTATAGACGTTCTTTTATTTTTTCCCTAGCGGGCTTATTGCAGGTCTTTCTGCGGTATTGGAATGGTAATTCCGAAAATCTTTATTTGTTTACTCTTCACCAATCAGGATCTTCAAATATTTTCAACTACTTACGGAAGAAAGATAAATGTGATGGAAGTAATCTGATATTATCGTAAAACAGATCCACCGAAATTAAACGTCGTAAATGTGATATATAAAAAATATTAATGCGAAATCATGAACCTAAACACCTAAACTTTCATGTCTTACCTGACCGATGAGCGTATTTTAAGTAAGTTGAGTTGTTTATTTATCAAGGATGTTATTCTTAAATCATATAGCGTTTAAACGGAAAATTTGCCGTTATATTATAACTGAGGAACGTCATTTCAGAGTATCAATCAATCGCTAATCTATGGTTTGGACCTCTAATATTTTTGCCGAAATTATCTGGAAAAATATTAAGATTAAGAAAGGACATATGCTACAAATGTAGTTACCTGTGAAAGAAATACATAAAAGAAAAATGTATCGTAATTCGAAATCACTACTGCAATTACGATCCGAAGGTTAATTAAACTATGCGAGTGATACTTAATGGAAATTATTTATGCATTAATTCAAATAAATTGATGAATATTCAATTCCATATAAAATCTGGACGGACTCGGTCATTATTCTTTTAGATAAAAACAAAAGAAAATAATTAATTCGACTCATTGTTATTTTATTCATTCCTTTTAATATTCGTCTCTTTAAAACTATTAATCTGAATTTTAGTTTTATAAGAAATCTAAAGCCATACAAGAAACCAGGACAATCATAATAAATGAAATAAAGAATTTTATTAAATAAATTTTTGATTAATTCAATATTTAGTTTAACTGTATTAAATAAAAATGATAAATAATAAGAAAAAGAAGTCTAATTCCACTAACATTTATTTCATTGCTACCGGTTTCGAGGTATTTGTTTGTTTATTTGCCAATTTGTCACATACAGCTTAACAGCCAATTTAGAGTGAAAATATAACAATGACATTAAAAAACAATAAAATAAATAAAAATTAAAAACAAAAAAGTAATAATAATAAAAATAAGAAAGAAAGGAACAGACAGAAGGAAGGGTAAACAAGAAGTTATCGGACCTCAACAATAATTTTACCTCAACAGTGAAATAAATATTAACAGAATTCGTCATTTTTTAATTTCATTTAAATATGGATTAATTCCACCATGTATCGCTGGATTTAATAAATTAAGGATGATAATACGTAGCGTCACGTCCCCAAAAATGCTAAAAAAAATCATTGAGATGATGCTATGACATTGAAATGTTAATTGAATATTGATAATTTGCGAAGAAATCTCCGTTCCCGTATACCTTCATAATTACTATATTAGCACGAAGCCATCTTGGATTAGAGGGTCCCAAAATCTCGGGGCCCCGCATTTCGTGGGCCCAAAAGCACGCCCAGAGAGGGATATTCGCAGCCAAAGGTTGCATGGAGAATTTCTGTCTTTCAAATGGCACATTGAGGCAGCATTGTCATCTGCAGGTACTTGTCGGCGGGGGGCCTCTGACGCATGTTTCAGGACAATGGAAGTGAATTGTATTCCCTTTAGAGTGCTTTCACTGTCCACAAATGTCCAGCGGAGGGGAAAGATGCAAAATTTTGGCTGGCTTCGTTTGAAAAGGATCTGTTTGAAATGGTGGAGCCAGCACTGATTCTTTCATAGACTATTGCCAAAGAATTCTCTTTCCGAATACCAGGAAATGAGTTCCATTGAAATGAGCCCCTGATTAAGAAGAAAGCTATCGTGGGTTCGAGACTAAAAGCTTTGCTTAATGTTCGAGATTAGTATTAACGCTGGTTTTTGAAAATATGATTTCAGTTTTCGCATACTGTGAGCCGTGAGCTTAAACTGGAAAGGCGTGTGTGAATTTGGCAAATTGCAGATATCACCTACATTATACGACGGTTTACTAGGAGTTTTAGATGTACACTTAGAACGATATTATGACCTTACAACTTATTCGTGTTTATGAAATAATAAATGAAGTAGGGTTCGATACCCGAATTGTCAGATTTTTCTGGTTAGGGAGAGGTCGTATATATTTATTCTTGTTACATGTTTCGCTGAAGTTTGGCTGTATATGAGAAATTCTAATGGAATAAATAAATGATTAAATGAATATAATTAGAGATTCTCGATAGAAGCATAATTAGGACATTAAATGGAAAAACTAATGTAACATTGAATGCATACATGGATCAAGGACTTTATTCAAGAACTTATATGAGTAGACATTTTACTCAAATATAATACAGGTTTATCAGTCAAAGACATTAATTAATTAAATCTTGATTCAAATTTGATAAAATCCTAAAGAACTTACGATAACATAGAATCTATAAAGCAGAAAACACCAAAAGCTGATGAATAAAATGCATTAAAATTATTCGACACGGGATATACAGAAAAACGTGTTTTCAAAGGGGAAATTAAGGAATAACTAACTAACTAACCGCTCATCTTAACTTTAAAAAATATGGTAAATCTCATTCTCTATCAAAGTTTTCGATAGCTAATGATGATAGTGGAATGGTTGAGGATCCAGCCAGCCATCATGCTGGGGACCGAGAGAAAGTAGAGATTTACATATTCATATATCATTAGATTAATATAACTTCCCAAGGATCCTTGGAACCGAAAGTATGCTTATAGTATAAATCTAAGATTATCTAAAAAGATTTTTTACCCGTCCGATCACCTTTTTTACACGATTTTACACGCAATGCTTTTCATTGCGAAGTTTCATTAATCTAAATTCATCGTAAGCTCAATTAGATATGAAAATTCTAAACCTGTGGAAATAGTAGGAGTATCTTTTCTTATTTTTACCGTGAAGATGGATTTCCACCAGATGTCACTGCAGCAGATTAATCAATTAGATTCGTTTTCATCATTTGACGGGGTTTTTACATGCGAGGGCATCTTAGGATCCGTGGATAGATTTCATGGTAGTCTTGTACGACATTCTCGTATCTCGTATATTCTTAGATGTATCACTTCTTAGAATATATAAGATGAGATATTAATATTACTCTGGCTCGTCTGAAGTGTTGAGAATTGTTTCCGCATCGCCTTCTTCATAACGATACCATTTTATAAAACGAAAACATGTAAAATGTAATTTACTTTGGGTTGGAAGAATTTTGAAAAATTAAGCAGATCTTACCACGGAGGTCATCGGCGTTTCCCCCCATTAGTGAATACTTGCTTGATTGCTTTCTTTTTATGTATATTTATGTTTTTATTGATATATAAATATCATCATCACCATAGGTCATTCAATCCGTAGATTGGTTGACTGCAGCCCTCCATTCCTCTCTCTCTAGAGCTAACTTTACTACATCCTGATATCTCTTCTTTCCTATATCTCTCTCTTTATTTGGCTAATATATTCATCCCTTAGTCTTCCTCTTGCTGCTTTTCCTTCTATTTTTCCCTCAAGTACGTTAATAGATTATTTATTTAATTACCATGGAGATCATCGGCGTTTCCACCACTAGGTGAACGCCCCCTTGATCACTTCACAGTTTTCGCAATTTGCCATCGAAAATTTTTGCAATATTTGAAACTAAAACTTTGATCAATCCCTCAAATATCGACAGTCGAATCAAGCCAATGAGTGCGGGATGGCTCGGAAATGCCCCTGGATAATCTCCCCGCTGATGAATTTCCCACGGAGTAAAAGAAACATGACCGGTATTCTATAGTCAGGTAGGTGGTGCGGCACCTGGCCTCTTCCCCTATGGGAATCGAAAGGGGTGCACAGAAAGGTGTCGCCCTATCGCTCCTCACCGACAATCGTATCAAACCGCTCCGTAAATGCGATCTTTTCCACTCTGCTTTGTCATACATTTATTAGAGCAGAAAATTATGCAATTTGCTCAAAGAGAAGCTTATGCGCGAACAATGAACTCCTGGAGATGCACTTGACGCTTCAGATCGAACGATGGAGATTAATCGGTGCGATTGGAACACAAAGTAATGCTGTGAAATTCCATGATAAGGAGGCGAGCCACTTGTACACATCGACGCGTCCGGAAAAATCCTCCGTAATGCAATTCCAAGCTCATTACAATTCCTTTTTTACCCGTTTGGTCTTCTATATCTTTAAAACTTCTATATCCTTTTGCCCATTCCGTTCATTTGGAGTGCAATAATTCCCGATTTTATTCGATGCAACAGAGGGAAGATATGATCTCGCGAATCACAGATTTTCAAAATTTTGCTTACCCAAGGAATTTCGGATATTATAGATTAGGTATTGATGATACACTATGCCCTCTGCCTTCTGCCACTGGGGGGTCGCGAGATATAAATTTAAATCTTAAAATCTAAATTCTTTTCTTGTATTTTCAGATAGGTCAGGGCCTACGTCATCCAATCAAAAATATATTTTTTTTAAATTCACGAAATAATTTTCTTTCAACACCTATCGACAATGGATCCGTCCATCTTCTTTAAATATCTGCTTTCCTTAAATTGTCTTATTTTATTCGAATAGAATATATATTTTTATTATTTATTGGGGTATAATTGATTTTCCTCTAATTCCATAAGCACATTGGTTTTCTTGATAGATATATTTTCTTTTATACAATTTGTGACATTATTTAAACTTATCTCGGTCTCATCACATCATATACCTTGAATAGGTCTACCGTGGGATACCCTTTGAGTTTCTTCAAATTCTTTTTACCATCTATTTGTATAGAATAAAATATGGTGTCATCGATGTATCTCTGAGCTCACTCCAGACCTGGATACCATATGCAATTATTTATTAACCACCTCGAAAATTTAACCAAGAAAATTATTACTTTTCACCTTTTATTGGCAGAGTCTTCCACCGAAATCATCAACAATGCTTATTTCCCCTGCCATTTGGCAGCTTGTAGGGTATTGAATGTAAATGTAAACTTAGGATTCAACTTTTAATTTCTTAATCGCGTTATCAAAGTAGAAAGGAATGTACTCATTGATAATGCAGTAACGAAGGAAAGGTTCGTAACATTATCGCTCTCATTTGTTCATTCTGGTAAAAGTGTGATTCCCATTAGTTTCGAGGTTAGTTCTGCTAGTTAGTTAGCATTTACTTCTGCTTTTAAAGGTGTTCGAAGCTTTCCTTTTGGCATGGGCTAGAGATCAGTGTCAGTGCTTTTACTTGGGAGTGTATTGGTTTCAGGAATAGACTAAAAAGCCCTTTTCAGTGCCCTAAATGGTCGCATGGACCTCAAAGACCTCCACCATTACAATCCACACATAAATTCACACTTTTGATGGTTAACTTTGATTGCCGTAGTCGAAATTTTTAAAATCATAGGACTGAATCACGTTAATTTAAATTGTAGTCAGTTTATTATTTATCATTATCATCACTTAAATAAAAAGGTAGAAATATCAGAAATATTATAACGCACTTCATACAATGAATAAGTCTCACAGGTAGGTCCTCCTGAACCAAAGATGGATCATCAGAAGGTGTCTAATTTTGCATAAGTTGTAAATAGTTTAGAATTTTAAAAAGGTTAAAAATTTTACCTTCAAAGTATAATTTAGTTATAATTAATATCATGTCTTACCTAATACGCAATATTCCATGATTTACACTTACATTAATACCCAGTTTGGAGTATGGCAAGGTGTGGAAACATCGAACTCCCTATTTAACTGTCTGATTTATATATACCTAAGATTATCAGGAATGAAGGACCAGAAATAGCTATCAGTTCGCGTTGTAATCTCACGAATCCTCTTTGACGTCCTAAAAAATTGCAGTGTTGGAAGTACTTGCTATCATACTATCTTAGAATCACGATATCGCGTATTTCATTATGTAAATCACTGCTCAAAAAATTATCGAATACCTTGTGCCTATACTTTTATCGATGCCTTTTACTTTGATTGTCTCAGTCAAAATTCTTTAATCATAGAACCGAATCACATTTGTATTTTTACGCTACGCATCGGGAGTTGCGTGCGTCGGAGAATTAATTACAAAGCTATTTGAATTTTCCAGCAAATGCTCATCGGAGAAACACTTCAACCGTTTACAAGATATGAAAACGTCTGCATATTTTCCTAATCGTAGAAGGAGAAGCAGTCAATAACAAGTGCGCTGGAGAGTTTTATTTACGCCAAACCCTTTGAACCAGCGTTGAAAAATATTACTTCTTTTATGACATATGCGTTTTTATAGCAACACTAGCAAAGTTTTATTACTCGCCGGTTTCTTTTCCAAGCCAAGGTCTAACGGGAATTGTAAAGTGCTTCGGAGACAATGGATTGGAAAGGTCTTTTGGGAAGAGCATTTCTAGGAAGACGCTTGGGACAGGTCATTTCCTTTTAGCCTCCAACTCAATGGCTCATTTTCCTTCTTTTACCATTCGTTTAGTCCGTATCCAAATACTCGAATGTGAGAATTAAAACGGGAAGTTTTTGAGTTTCGAAATCTGAGATTTTTTGCAAATTTTAAGCATGATTATTCAATGATACTTTCGGAGTTGCGTTTTTTAATGAAATTCACCATGCATAAGCGTTTCTTTATTAGGTTCACCGTGCATATTTGTTTTTTTAATGATTCCATTTCAGTCATTCATATGAAGAAAACTTCAAGGTTTGCAAATACCGCAATCCACACTACTCAACATAACAAAGTTATTGCAATTTTCCTATTCAGCATGATTTATCTTATCTGTTTTCTTGCATGTTATATTTCAAATATGACTGCAATATTCTCTTGCGGACTCATCTCAATAATAAACTTCTTCTCTAATTCACAGATGAAAATAATTTCTTCAATTTTCCTGTCACTTTGAATTTTTTCTTTTCCAATCATCCTTTTTCGGCACCTAAACAACATTCTAAGCTCTTGATGCACATTTAATATTACACTATAAGTGACAAGTCTAAGTAACTATTCTGTTTGTTACTGTATTTAATTTTGACTAAGTATACAACCTAAATATTTTTGAAAAAGTAATCACTGCCACCAGGTCTTGCACCTAATTGTAATGTAATGCTTGTAATAATAAAAATATATGTTTAGAGACCGTGGACATACAGCGAGGGTTCAAAAATGTAGTAACTTTATTAAAATTGCTAAAATAATAATAACTGTAAAGGAAGCTTTTAAAAGTAACGCCTATCTTTACGTTGATGCGTTAATAATAATTCTTTACGCTTATATGTAAATCGTAAGTAATTTTCAACCCGACGCTGGCTCCCAAGCGTTTTCAAATTCCCTCTATTCTGAGCCCCTTGTTGCCATGTTACCCCTGAGCATAGCTCCGATAGATCCTTAGGATTTTCCCATCCCTGAGTGGCAAGAAAATTACCGCGGGCGCTTAGTTACAAGGATGCGCCACTGTTGCCAAGGAAGGATTTCAAGTTGCTGATTTTCTTCATTCGGATGACGAAATAAACCTTCTGTGTCCCAATATACAATGTGCAAAAGCATAGATACATATGTTAAAAATAAAGCTAAGGGATTTCAAATTTCTCAATGAATAGTGGGATTAGTTAATCGGGCAGCTTTCACAAAATTATTGTCTCCTGGTGTACAGTTGAAAACTGCTGATGTCAAGTGACTGTCGTTTCACCACGCCACATAATTGCTTACATTCATTTAAATTAACATTCATTTAAATTAACTCATTTTATCAATAATATCAGTCACTCGTGTCGTCATCCTCACGTGTTATTGCTTTTTCTTTCTTTCAGAATTATATTTTAGACTTAGATTTAGATTTTAAATTTATAACCCGCGAGTCGCCAGTGGCGTATGGCAGGGGATGTAATGACACTATGCTTAATCTATCCTAAGAATGTTTCATTGTTAATGCTTAATCTACCTTTTTTGCTTCTCTAATAACTTAATTGTAAGTAAATGAAAACCGTTAAGTACTTCGTAATTTCCACAAATTTTTAAATAATAAATAATTAAATTTGTGGAAATTACGAAGTACTTAACGGTTTTCATTTACAAATTTCTAAATAATAAATAATTAAATTTGTGGTAATTACGAAGTACTTAACGGTTTTCATTTACAATGGCTTTCCACAATGTTAGGCCCGAGCACCTTGATTTTATTAATAATAAGTAATGAGCGCGATCTCCGAGAGGCCTCAGCATAGCTTCAAAAGGAGGAAATCGAATGGACGGGTAGTTATTTTTGGTCGCGGGCTTTTAGAGAAGCTAATAGGGTCGATTAGTAAACGATGACGGTGTCATGACACCCCCTACCATACGCCACTGGCGGCTTACAGGGTACAAATCTATATCTAAACGTAAGGAAAGATTGGCCAAATATATCTAACCGCCCTTGCGATTCTTCCTTCTAACGTTTTACCGATGCTTTTCGGAGATCGCGTTCATTCTTTACTGGTATTACAATTTCACACACTTTGTCAAAAAAAAGTTCTGAACCGATGAACTTCAAAAAGCTTCCGTCGGTAATCATATTTTCTCACCTGGACAGAATTCTAAACGAGGGATTCTATCTTTTCTTGTGATTCCAAGCGTACTGCATTCCGTACTCCTTTGCGTTGTCTGGAATATCTGGATTATCGCTGCATAAACCTAAGTTTCTCTTTCATAGGTAAAGACCGGTAAAATGTATTGTTCGATGCATCTCTCCTTTTCATTACCCCATTGGTATTCTCAAATAAGAAACATGAGCGTTCCCTTCTAGCCAAGTTTATCTTTTTTCTTTTAATTTCATCCGCCTACTTTGATCTCCTTGATTTATCCCTTATTCCAAGTATAGCATGATTTAAACAGAATTTAAAAGGAAATTCAGATGGATCTCTTGGTACTTGATTCTTAGATAAAGAATATAAAACATTAACTTCTGTAGAAAGTTTTTTTTCCTACGGTGCATCTGAGCGTCTATGAGAGCAGTTAATTCGACGTTTTATACTCAGGACCATCTGATCTCCTCCCTCTATCGACTTAGATACTGATCATTCGACCGCGATCGACTAAGATAAACGAAAGTCATACTTTCCAGCATGTATCCGAGACATTTTTTTTCTTTTATTTTTTATTTTCTGGTATTTTATCAAAGCTTCGGAACTCCAATTTTATTTTACTGAACATTAAGGTATTATGTAGGTAAATAATTGAAGTAATGAAGCTTGGTTAATTTCCATTATTAAGAGGTCACCAACTGATTATAATGCGTTGAAGGTAATTTTGTCGGGCTGCTAACCGGGTCAGTGCCCGAGCCCGAGAGAATTACCTTCAACAAACTTTTCACCGGGAAAGCGTCAAGTCATATATGATTATAATGTCATTCAAGTGAAATAATTTCAGTTACCTCAAAGAAAATAACAATAACCAGGTTCAAGATATTTGCGAGAAGTAATTGCGGCACTCTCGTCATTAAATCAACTCGCAAAATATTAAAAGATATTTACGCCCAGCTAATGCATTAAATGTGAATGTGAAATGAATATATTTAGATTAAATACAAAATGTAGATTTACTATATTTATTGCTCCCGCTTTACAGATTGCTTATATATTTACAGATACCTCTACCAAATCCTGTCGTGTTTCCGAAAATCATCTTTCAAAGTCGGAATGTCTCGAAATGCATCATTATTCATGAATGTCAAATTGATTCTGAAAAGATTCCAGCCAATTATTTCATAATCTGAAAGACAGCGTTAGTAAACCAATTCATTAACCTGAGAGTTGGCTCACATATTATGCATGGATACATTTTTTTCGGTACCTTTATATTTGATTTTCTGCCAAAGATGCGGTTCGCTTTCTTTGCGTGATTATGGAATCGGGGACTGGAGATGACATATGGCATTTCTGAGAAAAAATGGACCGGATGTTTTGAAATCCTAACCCTCCGAGGGCTGAGAAAGCGGAAATTATTAAGCGAAGACCATTCTGCAGCCGCGAGAATAGTCGAACATTTTCACAGTATCAAATGTTGCTATTTGGAAGCCATTCTTTGGAGACTTGTCCTGTGTGTGAGACGCACTAAGGGATCGCGAGTTCCCATTTTCATTAACATTAAGGATGCTGTAGCTAGGATTGCCAATTTTCCCGGTTTCTCCGGGAGACTACCGGATTTGGAGAATGAGTATTCAAAATTAAAGATTTTAAACTTACATGTTTTAAATATCATAAAAATGTATTGAAAGGGGGTTTGGGATATTGTTGTTTAAGATATTTTTAAATGTATAATATGTTTGTTGTTAAAAACGTGACCTTATGTTGTTTGACAATATAATGATGTTATTTAGGAATTTAAAATGTAATAATAAAAGTGTAAAAGGGTTTGTAATTAAACAATGTTTGTGGCTGTCACCTGATTACTGTCAAACTGTAGCAATATTTATAATAATAATAATAAAACTCCCAACTCACGCATCGTTTTTCTACCCCTTTTACTTAGTTTAAGTTTCATAAAGCAATGTACCGACTTTCGCAACTTTTCGCGACATTTTTTCTTTCCTAGTAATTTCAGTAGTCCCCCAGCCCAATCTAAAATATATTCCATCTTCGTCTCCAGAGATATTCAGATGTACTTTCAATTCTTTATTATTCGTTCCTGGAATAATAACGTACGGCTTATTCCTATGAATCTCTTGCGGATATAGCGGTGACTCATGCAAAATTGCATCTGAGCGTACTTCCCACTGGGCATGAGCTTGCATATACATACAATTGTGATAAAATTGCGCATTTATGCAGTTCATCAACGAATGATACATATTCTACGGCGGCTGAGGTTATGCTTTAAATATTCTCCAGGAATTTACCATTCTTGATATAAAAATATTTCCAGAATTTTCTCTCTGTAAGCCATCAACCATAGCTGAATCTTCGCTCAAAATTTTACACTAAATTAATCATTATTCGTTAAATCGTTAAAATAATCATTGATCATTAAAATACTCATTAATCATTAAATTAATTATTAATCTTTAAATTAATCATTGATCGTTAATCATTTAGCTTAAAATTCATTGGAGAGGGATGCAGTTTGTTGCATCAAAAAAAGAGAAAAACGTCCTTTGAATTTTTATAAATTAAAATTTAGAAACGTAAATCACACAGAAGACGTTTTAAATCTCGCAAAAGGAGTTTGAAATCACGAAACATTGACCATTATTTTCCGCCAAATTCACTCAAAACAAAATCAAAAGCGCTAAAACCCATATAAATGTTCCAGATCTTGTATTACGGTTTAGTGCAAAAATATTTGGGGCCACCGATCAAAATCTAGAATCCTCGTCCAAATAAAATGTCACGTTTATCGCCTTTTGAGGAGCGATTCACCGCCCTTTACAAGGCAGACATAAAAAATACACGCCGTTATGCGAATGATGGCGAGCGGAAGGAATGGATGCATGAATGGACGGCGATGTGTGTGGCAGACGTTGAAAAGCAATTGATTAATTCGGACAAATGGACTTGAAGGTCGCTGTGTCTTCCGCTGTAGTGCGGAGATCAAAATAAAGATTTACGAGGGATTTACGATGAGAGACGAACTCTGAATCTGAATGGAAGACACAGAAGGGGGATTTGGATTCCTCAAATATTCCACTCTATAGAAGTATAAATGAAAGGAAAAATCGAAAATACGTATGGGAACTCAAAACGTATTGAAATGATGTAATCCTGTTCTTCTCATATCGCTCCCCTATCAGGAGGATGTAGCTCCCCTGTAGGAGGATGCATGTCAGCCAATTCTAATATCGCCTCTCTGAACCAAATCTTCAATCTTTTCCGATATAGTGAAGTCTTCTGTACCCCACTGTGGAATTCTTCCACAGCATGTATCGGAATACCTTTCCTTAAGATCCCTGAAAATAATCTTAATGAAATTTGATCTTCAATTCACCTGGAACATAATAAACTTACATATTGATTCTCCGACATTAGCATTTAAATACCATTTTCCTCCTAGAACAACTAGATTGACTCTATGTTCCAATATTTAGGATATCTTTCACCTTGTCTTTAGACTTAAAGCTTTTGAACTCCTTATTTCCCTCAATAGACCCTTTTCAGATTTTCGCTGGACTCATTCCTACAAAAACTTTTATAAAGATGTAAGTGAATAATTTCCTATTTCATCATACATTGAATATATTATTTTGAGTTTTTTCTTTTATTTCCTGCATTCAGGTAGATTCTAATTTTTTTGCGTTCTACTATTTTGGTATTTGCTTTATTTACATATCAATCGATTCGCTCTATGTGAATGACTAATAGAAATTAGCATGTCTGATACAATAAAGATACCTTTTTAAGAAAAATTACCACTTTTATGTATAACTTTGTGCGTTGAGATGAGAATTCGTCTCGAAAAGATGTTTATCCTCTGTTAATGAAACGTTATGAGTAGTTTATATTTAAGTATCATAGTTTATATATGCGCCGATATTATGCGCCCTCCTTGCTATATAGGCCGTTCTGATCCAGCGAGAAAGATCAGAGAAATAGATGCTAAAACCAGTCGATTCAAGAATTCTTTTTTTCCGAGAACAATACGCGAAAATAATCGACTGGGCAAATAGAGTCCTGGTGCTTGCACCCCCTGACACACGCCGAAAGGCGGCTTGCAGGGTACAGATGTAGATGTAGATGTAGATGTTATATGATAGGGCGTCGAACCGTAATATTTTTAGTTTAGATTGCCACAATTCGAACAGAAGATCTCATGTAGTGAACTAAATTGTTGTCCTGGAGAAAAAACATTGCGATGAAACCCGAAACGATACACTGATTGTCTATCGTTTATTTATATTTTTACTCGCATTGGAATTTCGCGCCGTTCCAGTTAAGGCACGACCATCTCTACACATTTTCACAGATTTTTTGTTATCGGAATACGGAACTGCTACAATTCCACCACTGCGAGATATTCCATTTAAGTTATATACGTTGAGCAAAGAGTTTTCTGGTGGTACATCCACTGAGACGCCATGTGCCCAAATGACGAGAAGTCGAAGAATCAGGGATTACGACGATCAAATTCGCATGAGAAAGCGGAATTTTCCCTCAGGAAGATTCTTCCCCTGCTGATGGATAGCCAGATTCGGTCTTTCCCACTTGTGGTAATAAGTAAGTGAACGACGCCGACTTCAAAAGGGCAAAGTGGAGTCGGCGGACATCGGGGCTTCAAGAGAGTATAAAGGGGATGTGCATGAGGGCGATCAAAGGAATTGGACCGGATATTCGCTCGCTATGCAAGATGAAAGGGGTATACGATAAGGCCTCAACTTTAAACAGTTCCATTGTCTCCCCTCATTAGGGCTAATTTTTCAATTTTCGGAAAATGACTGTGTTAGCCCGTCGTAAAGATGTCTGCCAGGGACGCGGTTGGATTGGTGAAGGGGAGTTAATGTCTAATTTAAGCGAACACAAATCTGATGCGGAGATTTGATTCATTCGGTGGCACTAATTGCTACGCCTTACATTAGAATTAGAAAACGAAACGAAGTGAAGAGGTTATTTAATAAAAAATATTTTCTGACAAAGAGAAAGAGATTGAAAAATTGTTCCTTAGATTTGTTAATATAAAATTGAATGTCTTTAAATTTCTATAAGTCTAGGTTCTACAGTTTATGTCGATGTTCAGTTTCGAGATTCCAATGACGAAAATCCCTCGAATAACTTTTTCAAATATAAACGAACGAATCTGTTTAATAGAAAAATCACGGTCATACTTAAAAATAATAAATTAGCTCACAAACCTTGTTCCTACCTCATTGAGTAACATCATAGCTCTTCTGACAAGTCTTACTTTAAATTTTATAACACCATGTATTCCTCAATTATCTATTCCTATCCATTTTTGCGGCCACTCTCCTTTCATTAAACTTATTTTAATTCTGTTACCAGGTTATGCGCTTGAGTGGTAGTAGTATTAGTAAAAATGTTTCGACATCTTTGATAATTTCGTACGTGGGCTCCTACCGGGAATCGAAGCCGGGACTGCTTTCACTGAGGTCGAACGCGCTACCCACACGGTTCTCCGGGAACCCACTAGTCATACATTTCCGTAAAATTCGCCATGCATCCTTGGGATTTCCATCGAATAGAAAGAACTCCATTATTTGAGATTTACGTGGAAATGCAATCTATCAAAAATTCACTTTTTTTTTCTCCTGCGTTCTTCCCATTTTCTTAAGTAACTTTTAATGTTATCGTATCCAATGTAAGTTGCCAGTCATGACATTTGTTGGATTCTGCTTATAAATAAACATTTTCTGTTTCTTTGTGTAGACACAGGAAAGAAGGTGAAGGTGTTAGTGATCCTCGTTTAGGGAAACGTTAAAAAAGGCGGAGAACAAATTAAATTCAAAATTGATTTTGTAATTCCAAATTTATTTATTATGTAAAATATTTAAAATTGATTACCTTTTTAGATATTTATGAAACAATTTAATAGCTTTTAACCATGGTGGTAATGTTGTAAATTTTGTAATTTTATGATTGCATTTACTATTATTATTATTTATTATATTGCTGCTGATAGACTGCTTGTCTGGTGGCAACAACTTCATTAATTCAAACAAACATCAACTAAACAACTCAGCATAAACTCCGTATTACTCCCACAAGATTAAATACTCCAATGCAATCACAATACTAATTGCTTTACAAGATACAACACACACAATATAAATTTCAGAATTTTGTTATTGTTTGGTATTGCATGACGAACTGCCTTCGGGAGATTTTGGGGGGGGATTTCCCTCCCGACTATGATGAATACCAGGCATCCCTATCTGCAATCCGCCTTTGCCAATCCTCCGTCTCGTTCGATAGACCGAAAATTGTTTACAGTATCTCTCTCCTCCTCTCTCCATTCCTGAATCACCTTTTCTTTAATGGGCTTGTTTTTGAATCTCTCCTTTGCGATGACTAATTCTGTGAGATGAAAATGAAGGTAAAGCGATACAAAACAATCTCCATCCCATTACCCTTGCTTGTTTGTCCCTTTTGGCTTTTGAAACCAGATAAGTGACGCAACAGTTGTTATGACCAATGCTACATCATTGGCCTATATTAAAATCTGATGACTTAGAGTTGGCATCGCTTGATATTTCTAAGGCTAGGTAAATATTGTTTACAAACTCTTGGAGCTGATTTTATCCTTAAGATTTATTGTTAGAGAATTAACCAATTAGTATTCCCCGTGGACAGAGCCTCAGAACGTTGAATTCAAAATTCGCTTGAAGGTCTTTCCTTTCCTTACAATCTGACATAAACAAATGAAACTAACCAGAGTGGCAGCGTACTTTTGTGAGGGTAGTCTTGGCCATTTATTACTCCTCTTAAAAATATTCGTTATCCTTCCCTGATTGTCTATCAAGTAAGCATTACATATAATAAAATAAACGAAAAACGGTGTTGGTTGGTATCATCAGAGAGGAATCAATGTAGGTTATTTATTCTCGCTTGTTCAAAGAATGCAGCTTAATTATTCCACCAACACCAATTCTTGCACTGCGGTATTGTGTATGCTTACTTAGGAAATCGCAAATATAAAGTAAGAAAATTTATGCATTTAAAGAAATATTTAAGCATTAATTATCATTTTCAGCATCTGAGTAACATATCCCTTGTATAAAATAGTATAATAATGCCTTGTATAAAATAGTATAAGGAAAATATTGAAAAATTTCCATCATCGCAAGCAATAAGTATCACGTAAATAATCGCTCATTAAAATTGAGAAACGAAAAATTTAAAATATTTAATATCGCTCATCGCGAACAATATAGCATATTTTCCACGACACTTTGGTTTTTCCAACCGAGGTGTAATCAAACCCGGGAATTTTTGGCAATTTTACCTGACGAGGGGTTTCAACCCGGGGATAATTAAATGGGAATCATTTTACGATGGTCGTAGTTCAATTCTCTAATAAAGTGTCGCAGGATTTCACAGGAATGGAATTTCACACATACTCTCTTCATCGTCCACGGTAGGAAAGCATCCTTCCATCAGTGGCGTTCTTAATATGACGGCGTCTAAATCAATTAAACAGCAAAGCCATGCCCTCTTTTATTTCCACGATGAATGGACATCCCGCAGTAAAACGTGATCCTTCAGGAATGCTGTCCGCCTCCGATTTTTTTTCCTGCTGTATGTCATTTGTAAGAATCTTATTCGGGCGGAAATTTGATCTGCGTTTATCTTTCGTTAATTATTCATCGGACTTAATTGCAAGGCAGCACGAACCAATCTTGTAATTATCTTAATTTCTTTGATGATTATTTTCGTAACATGGCGATCCGCATTCGCTCGTATTTAATTTACTAATGGTGCAAATTTAGTGTCTTTAGTATCTGGAAACCTAATTGGGGAATATAAGCTACCATCGTTGGCCGAATTTCGTGGAAAGACTTACTTAAGGTAAAAGAACTTGGTAATTTCCAGAATCTTTAATTTAGAAAATTGGCTGGTTTGTTCTAAATGCCATCATGAGGTACATGTATGTGCAAGAATTGTAAGGTCGTTTTTTTCACTTAAACCTTATGGAAATTGCTAAGCTTTTCTTTACCTACTAATGAAGGTATAGCATTTGGGACAATATCCTCTCGTAGCATAGCTAAATCTCGTCACCTAAATTCTTGAGCATTGACTAATTAAAATCTAGCTTTCCCCCGATAAATAAAACAAAGAAAAACCCAGCAAGGGGCGAGGTTTTATGGAAATCATGCTGAATGAATAGAATGAGCTTTGAACTTATTCCACAGAAAATGACGATTACTCATCGAACCCTGGTCTTTTCTTCATCAAAGAAATGAAATTTAGTGGATTTATTTCACTCTGAAAAACAACGAAACTTCGAGATTGAGATTTATTTGGATTTCCTTAATCGCTATCCTTCATTGAATTTGGCTGGAAATTATAATCTCTTGGATGAAAGAGGGGAATCTGGCCTTGACCCTTCCTAGGTCTCCATAAGAGCGAGCTTGAACTACTTTACACCCCTAAAGAGCAACTCCTATTATTAAACAATATATATAGTCTATAGGGGTAGGCGTTTTCCTGAGCGTTTTGAGCATTACATAATACAATAATAGCTAGAGTGAGATAGGAATACCGGTATTTCAGCACCTCCTGCCGCACGCCTTTGAGGATGGTAATCTGGACAATTTACTCATCCTCAATTTACTTTTAAAATGTTATTTTGTCGTGATAAATGATGCGGATTTATATGATCATGGATTGTGGATAATAGTGCGAAAAATATACAATCTAGTGTTCACTATCTTCACAATTCTAATGGGAGCTCCTTCTGAGATCCTATGCATAATGCTATAACTACAAAGCCATCAAGGAGAGGAGATCGTCCCCTTTGCTTCCCCTTGTATCTGCCAATTCTATTCTTATTATTCGCTGGTAGATCTCTTTAATCGTTCCATATTTCAGCCCTTATTTCTTCCCATCATTTAGAGCTGTTTTTTCCTTTCGATTCTTTAGGAGGTTACGCCATTCAGACGGCCTACTGAGGGCCTGTTTTCAGATGAAAGAGCTTGTCGAGTGAGGCTGACGGGGGGCGATGGGGTCGATCCTGGTCCCCTGTTGATTATGTAGAGCAACCAATTTGCTAGGGCCATGGAGAGGGACTCAAACTATAAACTAATGGAAAAAAGGTTTATATAGTAACATTGCATATATAAGAATTTATGTAATATTGCATTATAACAAATCATTTCAGAGAATAAAGGTGCTAATATTGTTGGTTATTTAATATATTTATCCGCCTTTCGGTGTGAGGCAGGGGGTGAAAGCACCAAGATTATGTTACTTTATTAGGTAGGTAGGCCTCCATTATAATGAAAATTAAATAGGACATTTATAGCTTTATGACTAATTTTTTTATTGAGTTAATATGTAGACCTTTTTGTTCATCCTCGGGCTACAATATTTGCAAACGTCTTGTGTGGTGTTTTGTAGCCTCAGGATGATCTAAATGTTCGAAAACATGTTAGCTTAATAAAAAGACCAGTGGTAAAGGTGTCCTCGTATCATTTTTATTATTTATTGAGACATTAACCCAAACCTCTTTGTGGGAAAGTTTCCAAATCAGTCCCTGCCATCCAGAATTGAATGAACGCGTGCTATTAAAATTACTGATATGCATAGGTTTCAAGGCGATCACAAAAATGCAGATTTCTTATTTATTTATTATTTATATTTTATTATTAATTATTTATTAGTTATATTTTATTGTTAATTATTTATTATTTATATTTTATTATTATTTATTTATATTTATTATTTATATTTATTCATATGAATGCCAAAATTGTCTCAGTGAACTGCTTGAGTTCACTCTGTGTAGAAGAAAATATTGTTACGATATACGAAGAGTGGAGTATTCGGTGGGTTCAAAGGGGTGCAAAGTCTGCACTGCAGACCTCTCTGCAGAGCAATCGTCAATGGATGGCAAGGGTGGTTAGTCGGGAGTACTTGTGAGGAGCCGAAAAGATGAAGGGTGAGGTCTGTACCCTTGTAAAGGATTGGCCACAATTGCTGACACGTTTGTGTATTAGAAGAATTTCACAATAGAAACTGAGCCAAGAGTCAAAGAGTCTTACAGTATTCATAAATACATCTGCATTTTGCTTCAGCATCGTAAAAAGTATGTGCTCGGGATTTCAGGATAAGCAGAATACGATGTTGAATATTTCTTTCATTGTATCAAAGAGCTCAAAGATAAACTGCGTGAAAATAACTGTGCAAATGAACTCGAGGAGAACTAGGGAACCATCATACGTAAAAATCTTTATGCGATATTTTATACATTTATTACTATTAGTCATTTATTATTTATATATCTAACGCTACAGACATGTTAAAAACCAAGTGAAAATGTTTGGCATAATACAAATAATATGGCCAATGATAATGATTACAAAAATAGTTAAAGAAATAAAAATAGCTATCAACAACTTAGTCATCATCCAAAGTTAATCCCATGTATACAAAAAATAATTGAAATATAAACAAAAAAGTTTCTTCTTCAATCATTGATGTTCTTAGTTCCACATTACTCTTACAACACTTTCACTTACACGTCCTACTGCTTTTCAAATTCAGCATTTTACTAGGTATTGGCCCGAAGCACCACTAGTATGACTACAATTGCTGGTGTGTGGTCGATGCACTAAAGCAAACAATATCGTATCCGCTTCTTCTCCATCAATCAGCCCATTCTCGAGAGGCAATTCCGAAGGCACGTTTCCGTCACTTATTGTTAAGTCATTGATGCGAGTCCAACCGCCAAATATGGTGCGGGCTCACACGAATGATGCGGGCGACCCGCCCATTAGACAAGATGGGTCATCACTCTTAAACACCCCTTCTAGATATTAACTCATTACTTGCCTTTCCAAACTGATGCACCAAGCAGAGCGAAATGCACCAGAGCGACGAGATTTCAAATCACCATTGTCAAGTCAGGGCATTCATGGCACATGTTATAATTAGGAACGGCGAAAAAGTCGTATAGGGTTAGTTTGGGCTAATAAATTACTTATGGAAATTTCAACAACTAATATACGTGATGCATTACTCTGGTATGAGCTACAGTAGCGAAAATCGACGGTCTTCCTTTGATTATTACGAGAATACATGTGACATTTTCTTTATCGCTCGTTAAAATCCCTTGTGGAAAAATCAGAGCCACTTAAATATTAGGGGGTCGATTAAATTAGTTGTCGCCAAACTTTTTTTAAAACTACTACCCACCTCCTGTAACCTTCCTCCCACCTTTAGGTCTTATTTATTTATTTTTTATACATTTATGTTTTATGACTACAAATAGGCATCCAGCTTGGAGGCAGTCGTAAACAGTATGTCCTCTCTACCGTCGCGATTACTTAATTTAGTACTCATGCAAATTGTTTCATTATAATAATTTATGATAACAATGTTTGTTGATATAAATAATTTACATAATACATCCATTCGGGAAGTTGTTCACACTGTTCCATCAATGTCATTAACCCTTTATCATCATCTAAGAATCACTCACCGCCCATTTGAAATCTTGCATCGCCCACCGGAAAACTTTAAATCGGCCACCAGTGGGCGGTAGGAAGCAGGTTGGCCATCTCCGGAATAAGATTATAGTGATGCGATGTGATTTCGTTCCAAAGCAGTAAGGGAAATTTATCATTCTTGGTCGTTTCACTTGAAGAAGCATTATCAAATGACCTAATTTTTCCTAATACGCCTCATTCACTTTCCGAGTTCATCTTAGATAATGGTTATTGGATTATGGTTCAAGAGATGGGGATTCAATTTGTTTAACCAGAGATTACATACAGACGGATTTGTTGTTTTAATTGATCTGTATAGGCAATGTTATAGGTAAAAAATTTGTCGCGAGGTTAGTTCACCAAACTTGATTACTGCCAACATTTAACAGTAAAAGGCAGTCACTCAAAATATCCATGTCTTATACCAAATCATGAAATTTCAGGTGGTTGGAAATAAAAATATAATGCCAATATGTTTTCCTAATCTACCCCATATGCTTTACAAATGCTTACTCTGCATAAAAACAACCAGAAGTAACTATCTGGTTGTATCTGTTAATTAAACTTTCTCTCCATCCTATTTTGTAAAATAATTTTTTTTGCCATGCATCTTCGCTGCCTTATTTCCTCACCTATTAATCGTTCTTCCCTTAACTCGGTGGTATTCCAGGACAAACAAGGAAGTTGACTAAATGAATTTATTTTGTGCTGTATGAATACCATTATTAAGTCTACTTCCTTGTTCCTCTCAATCTGACAGCAAAACCCCGAAAGGTGAAATTCCATAATCAACAGCAAGAAATTCAAGATAAACCGATTCGAAGAAACAAAAGGGAACCTGCAAGAATTGAGCAACACAAAAGACATCATAAGAAATCGTAGAGCCTTCGAAACCAAGTAGCTAAACACAAATTCACAGAGAAACTTAAAAAGAAATCTGATAGGAAATGGTCAGAAGAAATAAGGAATATTATAGTGTTAGAATTAGTGAAGAAATAAAACTTGCAAATTTTCCACACTATTTATTAAAAAAATGTGTAGAAAATTTACTTTTATTTACTTTTTTTATTACTTTTTACTAAAATTTAGTTATATTTCTTCATTACTTCAATGGCTTTCCACAAGGTGATGCCTGAACATCTCGATTTCATTATAGTGTTATTAAGGAAATCAAATCATAAACTGAAAATAAGGAAAGAATATCATATCGTATAATTATTAAGGAAATTTTGGCATGAGATAAAATCGAAAGCCATTGCGTCAAATAACAAGATTAAACGCGTTCTTTGAATGAGCAAAAAGAAAGATGAAGAAGACTCGCGATGAATGAACGAATTGGAGGTTATCTTTGAATGGATTCCATTTCGTGAGGAGTTATCCTTAATAATATAATATTATTATTATGGTGTTAACACTCACTTTGATATACATCTCATCGAAATGGAAATGGTGCGTTTTGTGGAGCAAGTGTAAGGGAAAGGGGTCGTGTTTTCCCACGCTGCTGAGAAGTGGGACAAAGGGCGAGGGAAAAATCGGGATTTATAAACAAAGGGAGAATATGAACTCCTCGGATATGATTGTGGTTTTTGTCTTCCGCCATTCACTCGCCTGCGTTCTTTCAGACGAACTGTCAAACAGCCGAGGAATGAATATTAACGCCCCGAGTAACGTAAACAATGGCGCTTATGGAGTCGAATTTCCGTGTTATTCTTATGTGAGTGGAGAGAGAGATTTATCGAAATGAGTGGTTATGCACTTCAACTGAATCGACCTTTATTTGGAGGAAAATGACGCCATCTTGATCACGGCCAGAGATGATATGTGACTTTCAGTTCATTATGTTATGAACTCAATGTTATTATTATTATTTAGGACGTTCCACCGCAGTAAGGAATATTATTATTATATACACAGAGTTGCAAGTAGGTAACAACCAGGTGGTGACTTGTCATAACACTTCCAACACAATATATACATTTCTACACTAAATTTATTTATCCTATTTACAATAACAAGAACCTTGCATATAAAGAAAATCTCAATATGAATATACCATACATTATATCCCTTTAGAAACATATACACTCAAAAACCTGATCCATTTACACATTCTCAAGTTACAATTTAAGGCAATCTTTTTTAAAAACTATATCTGTTTTGCGATATCTATATGCCTGGTGGCTGCGTTATTATTACAATAAATTACAATTCTAAGACTAAAAATTACAATTATATTACAGTTACAATTACAATTAAAATATCATTCTAATTTATATAAAATTATATACATGGTCAGTTTTACGTAATTACGATTGTAACAGTATACAACAAAAACAATCACCTGTGGAAGATTTTTCAGGGCTTCTGAAACTGCGAAATAATTATTCTTTGTTACTTCCAAGTGAGGCTGAATTCAACTTGGTAATGGAAATGATGAAGGAAAATTTCTTTAGATCTAGCGACAAAATCCCTAAATTGGCATCTATGTCTATGGTATCTGATCAACGCTCGGCATTGCGCTAAATTCAATAAAACATTTTTCGAAAAAATGCCACTCGGAAATAATTTCTTTTTCTGTCGAGGTACGGTGAAATTGAAAGTTTATGTATCCTGTATATAAGCTATTTTAGTCCATATAGTAAGTCTAGACTAGTCTACCTTGAAGAAATTCTGATAATAAGGGGTTTGGATGGCTTAAATCACCTAGCAACAGTGATAACAGTGTAATGCAATCCATGTTTGAAAGTCATCAAACATAAAGAACCTTTCTCTACTACTATTTTTTGTACAGACAGAGGCCATAAGTTTTCAATTTCACTGTGCGTTTATCATCGAGAAACATTCAAAGTTGGATGAAACAAATTTGTAATAAAATAGCACAAAAGATTGCCCCAGACTAGCACGCGTCGTCCTAAAACTTTATCAAAGGAAGGCCGTAGACTTTGAGGAGACGTGCAATGAATGGCATATCCGAAGAAGGAGGCTGAGGGGCGATCGCGCCTCCCTCTCGATGACTTTGTAGTACTACTCTACAGTCTGTCCGCCGTCGTGGAGGCGCCGTTTAAAATGCATTGGCGCTGACGGGAGAAATGTCGCGACATGTGCATGAAAATACAAATTTAGTCAAAATCAGGCTCGCTAGGCGCCAAGATTGTCGTCTCAGGGAACTCAACTTAAGAATCGTCACCTACACAGAAGTTCCCTGCTAAACACGAGGGATACATTCTGATACACTGTAACGCAATACGAATTCTTCTCAAACGAGTATTAAAAATCCTTATGTATTTGAAATCGCATATTTATACGAGTCTGTGTTAAAGCGAGAAATTTGTTCGTGATATGCGAATACGTTCACAAATGCTTAATCCTATCAATCCCAATTTCCTGTTTACTGAACTCGTGTTTAGAAGGTAAATGCTGAAATATAATGAAAATTTTAATAATTCAGTTTGAAAACGAAAGTTTAACGTTTAATTCATACAATAAAACTATATTTATTTATTTATTGAAAATGCATCAACATAATTACAGCTGAAAATATACAATAAATAAATAAGAAAATAAAATAAGAATGAATCAGAACTTTTACAAGAACTTACTTACTGTACGTACAGAAACGTCTTACTCTAACCTCATACATCAAATGAATGCGGGATGTTGTTTCGGTTTTGTGGGTACCTTTGGCTCCTTAATTCAAGAACCGGAATTTTTATCCATTTTTTATCAAATTCCGCTTCAAATCATTCTCTTTCTGTTTGTATTGTTACTTCAGCAGACAAAGGTTTCTGATGCTTAAAAGTAATGAAGGAGGAAGTCGAGAATATTATCAAAAGACGTAAGAAAAATAGCTGTCTGCTATTCGTTATCCCATTAGGCAAAGGAAAACTTCCACCGGGCAAATCTCCGAGAAAACAGCGAATTATTTTCTTTGCAATTCCAAATTCTTAAGTTTATAAATAACGTAAGAAAATAAAACTATTTCTTTCATGCAATGCGCAATCAGAGATTCGCGTAAAAAATATTGTTAACGGTGACGCGAACAGGTTATTATATATTTATTTACCTAGAATTTAAAGAGGAGATGGAATTGAAATAAGACAATGAATATTGTTGTACAATCACAACGTGTCTACTGCATTTATAACGAAAAATAACACTAAGAAATGACATATTAATAGAGCAAGAAAAATAAAATACCTTTTAGAAGATGTTTTCATACAGATATTAGTGATAAAATCAAAAAAAATATGATTATGAGGAAAACCTCGTAAGTCCTGAGCAAGTTTCTAGGTCCGCCCCTGCGTGCGATCGACTAATTTTCCACACAGCTCAGTCGTAAATTTCAGTAATGATTCAATTAACTTTGAGTTGATAAGATGAACCATAGATGTTTACACTGACATCCTTGGAGAGAGATACTAACATGGGAAAAATTTCCAGCGCGATGCACTTCACTCTCTGGAGACAGAGCAAGCATTCATTATTGGGCCGAGTGAGAACGTCCAAGAAAGTCCTTTCCTGAGAGACCAAAGGAAAAGGATGATATCATTATGATACCCTCTTATCCTCTTTCTAGATCCTCTAAAAGACAACACGGCGTCTACTGTGATAGAGGATACTAGAGAATGTATACACTTAGAAATGCAGGTCCATCGTCGGAGCCGAAAGACTTACATCAGGGCCTTTATTTAGCATGTGAACTGTGTGGCACCTTGACCAAAGGGTTTTTAGATTTAGATTTAGATTTAGATGAGTACCCCGCAAGCCGCCAGTGGCGTATGGCAGGGGGTGTAATGACACCATCTTAGTATTCTAATCGACCCTATTAGCTTCTCTAATAGCTCGCGGGAAGAACGACCAGAAATAACTATCTGTCCTTGCTATTTCCTCCTTATAACGCTTGGTTGATGCCTCTCGGAGATCGCGCTCACTACTAACCGGAATCAAAGTTTCATTCACCTCGTCCCTAAATTCGGAACCGAGGAACTTTTCGAAAAGTTTCCTTCGGTAATCGTTTCTTCTCTCCTGAAGTGAATTCCAACCGAGGGATTCTATCATGGACGTAACGCTACTGTCGAACCTGAAATCTCCTGTAACGAAACGAGCTGCTCTACGTTGGGCCATTTCTAAGTCTGAGACCAAACCTACCTCGTGTGGATCCCAAATCGCGCAGCAATATTCGAGATTAGGTCGAATGAGTGAAAAATAAGCTATTTCTTTTACTCTAATCATATGAGTTTGATAAAAAGTCCAGATTTAAGTTTTAATATTTTTAGCATTTGAAGAAATGTTGGTGTAAATTTAGTTCATATTTTTCACAGAGTGGCAATTTAGTGCAATCAGAGTTCACCTAACAGTGTATTCGGAAGGTTTTTACTTTCAATTTTTAGAACAAAAACTAGAGGAAAACGTCCGAATCAGGAAGGCGGTATAATTTAAGAATTATTTTTCACTTCCGGGATTTTCCCGGCGAATTTTGAATAGTTGGCAACCCTAAATGCTATTTATTTTTCTAAGTAATCGAGGAACGATCATTCTATTGAGAGCGCGCGTCAGAACCTGTATTCTCTGCGAATTTTATCATCACACCTTTTTTTAACTAAATGGACTACTGGTTTAAATATAAGTCAGTGTTTCTACAGTTACTATTGTTATCACGGCAGGGTTTAACAAAATCTGTCATCGTCTTCTTTTTGCTTGATCTGTTTCCATTGAGATTACCCTTATGCGATCGGCTTCTAAAGAGCGAATTCTCGTTAAAAAGGGTAAATCCCGAAAACGGCAATGAAAGCTTCCATCATGTCCTCTTCATCAGTTTATGCAAATTCAGTCATGGGTGAAAATAGTCAATGGAGAAATTAAATATCTAATTATTTTAGAAAAGGAAAGAAAAGTTGGCTTACCACAAAGGAGCAGGAAGTGAAGCTGAGGTATCTTTTTAATTCAGTCTTTTAATTTTCAACTTTTTCGAAAAATATCTTTCTTTCTTCATCTTTCTCCTTTATTATCAAGTCTCTTTTGTTTTTCGGCGACTAATTGGTGGATAAGAGGGAGGAGAAGGGGACGATCGCCTACTCCTTTATGACATCTTACTGCTAAGTTTTTTCTCCTCATCTGGCAAAAAGTTTAAATTATAATAACATCATGATGTATTTTCACGATTCCCACAAATAGGCCTACCATATGTCCCGTTTTGATCGGGAATGTCTCGGGTTATAAGAAAAGCACGTCTTTTATTTATTTTGGTATTGGGTCGAATGAAAAACGCCGATTTAGAAAAGGGTAGAGGTTAGAAAATTTAAAGGGAAAAGGGTCAGAAGACTGATATTAAATGGTGATCCTACGCATGCACTGAAGAAGGCTAACTGGGTCATTAATTATATGAAACGAATATTTTAAACAAGTCCCCAGTTTAACCCTCTTAAATAATTAATGTCTTGATTTTGCTCAATCAAAAATGGAAACCTTACTTAAAACTCCATTACATATACCACGTCAAAATAGCATTTCAAAAGTTATATGTAAATGAGTTAATAAGATCGTTATCTTAAGTCGTAGTTCACTTTGGCAATTACCACCTCTATGTCAAGTTTCTGGATACATCGCTGGTTCTAGTTCTATAAAAGTAATGGCTCAAAAAGAAACAAAAAATCTATTTTATATAACAGTCACCCTTGTGTATATATTTATATCTTTCTATGTCCGATGTCAGTAATTCCCGTAAGAAAAACATAGGAGAAATATTTGAAAATTAATTTCACGCACTTTCCGTCATGATAGGTTTATAAAATTTAGGGAAGAGTTAAAGGTTCAATGAAGTATTACACATTAAGATTTGTCTTTCCAAAGTATCCTAGGCCCGACTCTAAATGACTCGAAAATTCTCTCTTAAGAAATGCACGCCAAGCTAAATTTTATCCATTGCAGACTTTTTTATTTTTCAAAATTAAATCAGAAATAATAATATGAATTCCATGGGGAAGGAGAACCGACATTTCATTGTCATCTATTCAAGAAAAGCATTAGTAAACTTTGGAAATCGAAATGCAGCAATATATATTTAAGAAATGAAATAACCCTCTACGCATTACTTACATAGACTTCTTCATTATCACTTAATAAAGATTTCGTTTTCAAAATCATAGAAAATTTTGCCTTTGAAATGATTACAAGGTAACAAAATGAGTAAAACGAGATATTGTTTTAGCAACCAAATAAACGAATAGTATCGACATGTATATTTATCACTGGATATAGTTAGTTCCATCATTTTTACAGGGGAATTCACTAGTTTCATCATAAACTCCAAGTTTTTCCATTTCATTGTGAGGCGTAAACCGCGTTGAGTAGTTTATGGAATGCTTTTCAAAATCCCATTTTCTGCACATTAGCATTTTTTAGTAGCAAATGACATGTTTAGGATTAGGGCTTCCCTGCATCATCAATATTCTGCCGAGAAAATCGGAAGTCTTACACATTTCACGTTGAATTGATCCGTTCCGCGAAGATTTTTCTCTTGAAAGGGAAAGAAGCTTTGAAGAATTGTTGTCACCATGAAGACGCCTGTGGTGTTGTAAGGGTGATGATAGGGGTACGACCACTGCCAGATTCGGGTTCTTATATAACGCGGTATTTATGGGAGGGTGATGTCAAAGCGTATCAAATTCACTGAAACCCACAAGGGGTCGCCTCAGGCACGAATATAACGGAAGAAGGAGTTTTGTCCCTTGCCTCGTAACATTTAGCAGTATTCACGCTGATGCAGGAGTGTTTCATAAAGTTTATCCTTTGTGCTACCGCGAAATCTTTTCTTTGAAGGGGTAAGTTGTTTATTGAATATGAGTTTACATCTAAAAATCTTCCAAAATGACATATTGAATGTACGGCAATAGCCATAATTAATTGTTCTTGTGAGCGAAAACACCAAAAATGATAGAAAATACTTCATTAATTTACTAATCAATAAATATATAAAAATGGCAATTGGAATGAATCATAACACTTATATAAACCAATGGAGAATGATGTGAAAAATTACTGACATGACTTCGACTCGATAGTTTTACACATCTGTTTCTACTTGGGTTTTCCCGTCACATGGCTATCATACTATGTTTAATACCTTCTCCTTATCATAATAATCAAAAAATAAATTATGACAAGATAAAAACAAGAAAGTGAAGAAAATCAGATACAACAAAATGCAGTATTTTTATAAAGATTTGTTACGACAAATCGGTGAGCACTATTTAAATGCTTCAGGACGCGGGATGGGAATATTTAGAAGAAAGTAAACGCAAGCATAGGGGGTTTTTCTTGACAAATTCAGAATAAGTACGTTCTTAGAAGATGAGACATGTAATATGCGTCCTCTCTGAACATTTCTGACACTGCGAGAAAGATCGGAGAAATAGATGCTATAGCAAGTCGACTCAATAATTCGTTTCTTCCGCGAAAAATACCCGAAAATAATGGAGTAAGGAAGTAGAGTCATAATGCATGTACCCCTGTCAGACGAAAGGAGACTTGCTGGGTACATATGTAGATGTAAATAAAGAAAAAAGTTAGAATTTTAAATAAGTGAAAGACACAAAGATTGAGTTGTGGAATATAGGAGTGAGATGGTTGGGATGAAAATTTCAAGAGAAGGATTGAAAGAAAAAGAGAATTTCTAAGGTTATGGGATGCAATTGAATGTGGACCTTTGGGAGATGGAGAATCGGAAACGAGGTAAGTGAAGTAAGTTGGAATTACGAGTAGGACAGGAAAAAGTCTCTGAGAGAGAAACAAGGGATATCATAGTATCTGCATTGGCCATTGAAAATCGCTTGTGGATATTTTAAATGGAAGATTTCGTGTCGATGAGGAAGAGTAAGAGGATAAAGGAAGTGACTGCGAGAGCGGCTGCGGAAGTAGGGTACGCGAAGACGTAATGCCGTCGTGAAAAGATTCAGTGGACGGTGGAGGGTTTTCAGGGTCGAAGATGCAGCAGATTGCCTTTTACTAGGAATACAATAGACCATTATGGGGAGAACACAGCCAGCGCAGATGTATTCTAATGCAAAAGGGTCAGATATTCCAGTGAATCTAAATAGCATTCCAATTAGCGTCATGCATCCAAGGGTGACCTAGTTTACGCGATTGCGGAAAGTTTGAATATTTATTCACAAAAAGACTACTCTCGAGACAAATTATTTTCTCGGAAGGCTCTTCCTCATCCACTCAATTCAAAAGTATATTGAATTCCAAAAATTTCGAAGAACAATTCTCCTTTAATATAATTAAAGGTCGGTAGAAATCCGATAAGAAATATACATCGATTCACTTCGACATGCAAAAAACATGAAATAATGTCTTAACACAATGAAAAGTACCCTATTATCCGCATAGAAAGAAGTATCTAACTTGACTCTGACGTGGCCAAGCTCAACTTTGCGGAAGGGAGCCATAGTAAAGGAGAAAAAACATTTCGTAACTTCCAACTACTTAGCATTTATTGTGATAATAATTTATCCTAGAGTATTATACAGATTGAAGATCTAAGTAGGCTGAAGATGCCTAGGAAAACTGGGCGTCATAACAAATTCTAAGTTTGTGGAAGTTACTAAGTTTTTTTTTTAATTCTTAAGTAAGTATCTTACTTCTTATTTTCAGTATTAGGAAGATGGAAGGATAATGTTGCTAACACCCTGAATAATATTTGTTTATCCCAACTTGTGATATGCGCAGGCGTAATAGCCGAGTTGTTTTCGGGCTGAGTTCTTTTGGCTGCAAAACATTACGTCAAGTAGTGAAGCACCCACTCAAAGGAGCCTTGCCTCTCCATTTAACTCTTTACAAAACCCAAATAATTGGCGATAGATAGTTACAGCAATTGGAAAAATAGGAAAAATTTGTTACATCATTTTCTTTGAGTGTAACTAGACCAAAGATAAAAGAAATACTCTTATATTTGTGCTATAAAATTGAAAATATGCATTAAAATAACATTTTGATTATATTTTTATGCAAGAGATGGGTCAGATGCCCTCTCCTTAAAAATTTCTAGGTGCTCCTTTGACGTTAAGCATAAAGTAGTTCAAGTGCAATAAATTTGAAAATAGACATATTAAACTAAGATTTTGGTTACACCTCTATGCAAAATATTGGGCAGATGCCCCCCATAAAAATTTCTGGGTGCACCACTGACGCTAAGCATAAAGTAGTCCAAAGCATCGCCAGGCCCGATTTTCTTTTCCACTTCATTTCGAAAAAATCCCTTGTTTATTCAAAAATTCAGTGGGAAGCCATAGCAGGAACGGCTTCATCCGCGCTCTGGTTCCCAACGCCCCGAAAGCCCTCTGAATGCCAAACAAGACTAGAGACTTGAACGACCGCACCGAAAAAAGGGGCATGATTATATTGTCGAGATCAATGCGGAGGCAATGAGAGTCAAGGAGGCGGTAGATTGGAGAAGTGTGACCTTAATGACTTGTATGAGGAGGAAGCGCCGTTACCGCTGACATTTATGCGGGGGCCGTCTCGTAAAGAATGTTTCTCGCTGCGGGACGTATGGCAGGGGCTGCTGGGGGCTTGAAGCCCGGAATGTATTTGGCACGTTCCTTTCCCAAACGGGTCCTCTTTTTGCCAGATACGCCCAAGGGAAAAGCTGCGAGGATTGTGGGGAAGAGAGTGAAAGCTGAGGGGCGGCAGTTTTTCAAAAGGCGGAACTCTTTCAAGCGAAGGGAGAGGAGCATTGTATGGGCAGATAAGGAAGGTGAGCGTTAGAAGAAGGCCTTTGGGTCGAAATGCACTTGGACCAGTTGCGTCGGACTGAAAAGTTTGCGAAACCTGCGGCAATGCTCCGGACCGTGACCGAATGTTTGTTCTCGGGAGCAGTTGTCCTGAGATTCTCGCTGAGGATTCCTCGAAAATAAAAATAGAATTCAGATTGTTTAGTACGGAACGCGTCTGTTATATGCGACAACGTTATGATAGATCTACGTAGTTTGACTCATGATATAATTTTTATTCGGATTTGTTCTTGGGAACTGTTGTGGTTAGATTTCTACTGATTTTTCCTCCTCGTAAATATAATCCAGATTGTTAAATACGGAATGCGTCCTTTGTGTATGATAACTCTATGTAGATCTACTCAGGGTATAATATTTATTCAGATTTGTGCTTGGGGGAAGTTGCTCTTAGATTCTTACCGAATTTTCTTCCTCGAAAATAAAAAAAGAATCCAGATTGCTAAATTTGGAACACATCTGTTATGTACGACAACGTTTTGATAACGTGTATGTAGCTCAACTCATATTATATGTTAATCCTTCAATTTTTGTCGGATTCGTCCTTAAATTCTTACTGACTTTTCTTCCTCGAAATTGAAATTAGGATTATTAAATTTGGAACACGTTTGTTATATATGAAAACATCGCTATAACTATATGTAACTCGACTCAAAATATTATATATATTTGGGGGAAATTATTGGGTAGCATCAAGTTTGTGTATATGTGTCTTCAGCCCCAAGGCTGGTTTGAGCCTCATCCCCTCACCATTAGCAGCAAAGGAAAGAGGCATGAGGCGAATAGACAAAATCAGGAGTGAGTTTGCTGTCCTCACTGAGCCAGAATGCTATCTATGGAACAAGTCAACGAATGTAAAGCAAACTTTACAATGAACACTTTTCGTAGCACTCTATAAGGGGAGACCTTAATCAACTCCACTCAGCATAACTCATACCTTAGTAACTTTCTTATCATCCCAGCCGTGAAGACTATATTAAAAGTAAATGAAAGTTACAATTTTGCTTATCCTCTACCGAAAGACAAATGAAGAATATTCCATTTATCAAGATTTGGTAGGAGGACCAGATCAACTCAAGAGTGACCATCAACAGTGTTATATAAAACGAAGAGTCGTAGAATATTTTCTGTATTTTACATCTAAATACCATCGAAAATTCAATTACGTAAACAACGGGAATCAGTATGTTAGGAGAACCTTTTTCCTTCGAACCTTTGCCCTGGAAGGTCAATTAACCGTTTGGTGGCATGAAAAACCATCAGCTTGCAATCCATTCAAATCCTGTAGCATTGAAATTATTCAAAAGAAATCGTTGAATAAAATATTCCATTTATTTTTACTGGACATACGGAACTGTTCAGGGAAACAGTTTTTTTTATATGCGTACATTAGGAAGGCATAGGTCGCACCGAACGCCCGAAAAAAACCGCAGGTTCTCCACATCTGTCTAAGGGTACGCGTTATTCGGGGTGACCGTTAGATGACGAAGAAGGGCGGGGTCGGCCGTATGGAATACGCTGTCTTTCGATCACACATCGGTCATTCGACGCATCGCATATGCAGCTGATGTGAAAGTATCGCATACTAGACATTTAGAAGACAATTAATTAATATATAATAGACATTTAGAAGACAATTAATTAATATATTAATTATATATAATATAATTATTAATATAATATGATAACTACTATAAATATATTTTTTTTAGAATTTTGTTGTTTCGGTTTCAGTTTTGTTGCTTCAGTTACTTCGACATTGCCGAAATGACATTTTGTCGGATACAGAATTTTTTCCTTCTAATAGGCTTACTTTCATTAAGTAGAGAGAGTAAAATTAACGTGATGTGTAATTTTGAGAGTCAGTTGGGCGTTGTCATCCACTTTAACGTCTGCGTCTTCCTTACAACGGTATCGGTCTAAATCAGGAATTGATATTGCTAAACAAAATTTCCTCATTAAAAGGTTGCTTGTGCTAAGTCATTAGGTAGCATTGTTTGTATACTTTACACAATATGTCGTTAACAAGAATGGGCGTTTTCAAACTTAATTATTAGGTGGAGCAATGTGAATATCCTGGCACACCTTTCTGAGTTACCGATTTGGATTTTTAGAACTATTTTAAGGGAAAATTTTCTTTGAATATAAATTCATTCTGTGGTGGGTCCAGTTATCCTTTATTTAACTATTTGGGACGCTTAACTATACCTAGTTTGAGTTATTACCCTATTGAGTTATATTATAATCATCATACTTTGACTGCAGATCAAAACTTTTGTAGATAACTCAATAAGCAAATTTATTAATATTTATATTGGCACTAATTAGGTAATACAGGAACGTTTATGGGATAATTAACAATAAGTGTTGTAATCATTTCTACAGTGAATCCTTTTTCTGTCGATAAACACGGCATTATTTTGAGATTTCTCAAAATATAACGGAGTAAATAGGAAGATGGAAAGCTTAGCAATCAGTGAAGTTGACATCTAGGTTAATTAAGTTTAATTCTGATTAAAGGACACTTTGATGAAGTGGACATCATTGCAGTTGTAAACAAAGTAAGCGGTAGTAACTTGCCAATTCAGTAGTTCAAACAGCAATAACATGAAGTGTTCCTATCCGCAGAGAATTACAACTTAAATGACCACACATTTGCGGTTTTACCTGAAAAGAAAGATGCCGTGTTTCATGATTCAAACAGTACATCGCTCTTCTGCAGATTTACAAAATTTACAAAAATGCATCGCATTGACTCTTTTCTCGAACTGTGGTTTCATAATATTTTGAAATGGAGAGCGTGAGAGAAAACAAAGATGGAGGATTACGTGATGGGAGAGTGTTTCAGGGAGGAAAGGCGGAAGAAAGGTAGAAAAAAGTAGGGCAAGGTAAAGGTAAACCATATGACGTATGAAAGGAAGAAAGTACTAAGAAATGAAGAAACAATCTTTTTCTATTTCTGAGGAACCAATGATGGGTGCGATTATGAGGAAGTTCCTTGTTCCCAATGCACTACCCGATTCCGTTTATGAAGGAATCAGAGAGCGTTTGAATGGTCAAATGCTTGGGGGGATTTTAGCGGGAAATCGTCTTTTGGAAAGCGTCCACTGTGTTCGAGTTACACGTATGAAATAGCGAAGAAGTTGATGACAAAGAAAAAATAATTCGGCAGAAACGATCTTTTGACTCAAAATTGATCTATAAATGGCAAACAAATTATTCAGCATCCTGAGATGCTATTAGACGAAACAAAGCCTTATGATTCATAACTGTAAAGTATCAAGCGAATAATGAAAACTCGATTTCTGTATTTATTTTATTTCAGTTTTTGCTCTCTTACGAGTACGAAATAAAAGAAGCCGATTTTCTTTTTCTGAAAATGACAAACGGAGCGTAAAAACCACAGTAAATAGCCATTGAAATATTAAATAACATTCTGGTATGATTTCAGAGAGGAAAAGTAAAGGAGATTTATGAGAGACACGAAAATCTCAGTGGCAAAAGCAATTGAAAGCGCATCCTCAAAGACATAAGAAATGAGGATGAAGAAGGCAGATCTGCGCGGAAAATTAAGGAGATCAAAGCTACTGGAAATCGGTGCGGGCATTTGATGAGAAGAAATGTAGAAAGTGGAAGTGATGACAAAAAATTGCGATTCGCGAGTGAAAGTGAGCGATTACGTGGAAAAACGTGGAAGAGAAAGTGTAATTGGATGAGCGAAATCGAGAAGAAAATCTCGCGCATCGAAGGAAGGAATTACTAGTCCAATAAAAACAGTTCAATCTTTTGTCAGAAGTGTAGCAATTACAAATAAAATTACCGGGGCGACGCTTCTCTCTTGGGATGCCAAAATACCTTGGGCCGTTATTGCTTGATTCATAACTAGAGGCCCTAGTAGTTAATAAAGGGCCGAGGCCCCCATCGAATAAATATCGAAATAAAAAGGACAATAGATAATTTTTGCCAAGTTTTTAGTAAAGAAAATTACATATACAAGGGTAGTCTGAAAAGTTTCCGACCCCAGATTTTTCAGAAATCTTTGGAATATTTTCAGAAAACATGTCGAGAAATGGCGAAATGTCGGAAACGTTTCAGACCACCCATGTATATATGAATTAAATTAATATAACCATGGGAAATGAAATAACTTCTGAAAGTAACGAATAATGTATAAAATCGAGCTGATCAGGCCGAATATTCAGGAGCGCCGTCATAAACTAAAATTGTTCCAGTTTATTTAGAATGAATAACGATTTGTGAATCAATTGAAATACAAAGCATACATATATACGAGGAAATAGATAGAAAATTATATTGTTACACTGGTGGCAAGAAGAGAAAATATTTGATTCTAAGTGCCACTATTTATATAAATTGCAGTTGGTAATTGATGGAATTTACATTACATACAGACATATGTGTTACGTGACATATTAAAAAATATAGATATTCGGAAGGATAGTATGTAGTTGAAGGCCCCAATCTTCATTGAGGCCCTTCACTAAAAGAGGCTTTACGGACAAGGCCTTCAGCTAGCGTCTACTGGGCCTTATTATAAACCCAACCCCCGATGTGATAATTATTTTCCAAAGAAATAACTAACGCACAACTTTCGGTTCGTGAAAGACTCCCGAATTCAAACTCGCCGCGATCCGAAGACTTTATTCTCCCCTTAATCAGTATATTTCGGTAATTCGAAATTTCGAGGCATCAGTTGGTTGGGTTGAAAAGGTGTAAGGAGCGGAGGAACGTTGGAGATGGCACAAAAGGGGGGGCACAATGGAAAAGGGGACGGCAGGTGGTGGCTGACAAGTGAGGCCCCATAATGCTTTGCAGTTCATTTTCGACGGGCATTTTCGATGCAGACGAGACTTGCTATTACTCATGCAAAAATACTCTCCTTTTATTCTGGGAGAAAACGAATCTTTTGCATCTTAGTTTCGTTGGAATAATTCGTTTCGGTTGGGAAAATGCGCTTGCATAAAATTGGAGGAATATTCTCATGTCGGAGGGCCGGAATTCAGACGGCAAACAAGTGAAGCGGTCCCTCGGTGACGCACGTGATTGTGGGGCGGACTAATGCTGTTTGGGTCCGTAATGGTACCTCTTTCTCACCAATTTAAACCCAATGGCAAGTCAGCTACCTGTAGGGAGGTGTTCGAAAAAAATGAGGAAATTCATAGACCTCGATAGGTTTCACTGAGTGGAATCTCGTTCTTCTCTATAATGATTAATTTTATTCACGGTTTTACCGCGTGGAATCTCATTTTTCTAAATGAAAATTGATTTTGTTTACAATCGAAATGAAAATGAACAAAAGATTTTGCATTTCCACAAATCTTTACGGTAAATAAACAAAAACTTCTACCCTTCCACAATTGTTGAAAATAAGAGTAGAAGTGTCAATTTATTCTATTTTAGTTGTGAATAAAAATAATCTTCATTTTTAGGAACTTCATGTTACATAACACGGGCTCACCTCTAGTTACGGTCGAAAAGCAGTACTTTCCAAGCATTTTATCTTCGGAGGAAGGATGTTTACTAGAAATTTGGGGTGAGATTTCCCGTCTTTGAATGGTTTTCATCCAACAAAATCTAATCATTCTATATTCGTGTTCAAAAATAAACAAGGACCAATGACATACATTTATTTATTTGATTCACTTAATTCGTTTGAGAGGAAACTGTATTTGAATTTGCCTAGATAATAACCTTTGTTCACTTCTCTTTTATTTTTACTACATCTTCGTAATCATGTATTTGCTAATTTATTATTTATTATATCACATGTAGTTTGGACTCCCTGTTTGTGATTAATAAATTATTATCATTATGAATAACACAAATAATTTTCCACAAATTTAACAAGGTAATAAGGGAGAATTATTATTAAATGAGTGAAAAATATTAATCGAAAAATAGAAGGTTTTGAATGTCAACGGTCTGGAAAAGTGTGACCATCACGGGGTGTGTGGCCGGAAGCCTGGGGGCCTTCCGAAAGTGAGAAGCCTTCTCCTCTTCACAGGGGTTTGCAAGCAGCAGATTTTTTTCTACAGGTGTGAATATCTCGATTTCAAATTCTCTGTCGGAATATTTTTATGCTCTTTTTAAACGAAAACACGCCGTTTAGGAAACCTTACGAATCCCGTATTTTTGGTCAGGAGATTTTAACGAAGGCAAATTTTTCGTCGATAGTTTTTACATTTCGTTTTTTGGTTGTGCAAAACCTTACAAATCATTAAATTTTCTAAAACTAAGATATTTTTTAAGCGAAATAGCTGTGCTGCTTAAGTTCTCGGGGTTTTACGAGAAAAGTAGAGGTTCAAACCCTGAGAATGTGGTTTTTTGCTGCCTTCGGGGAGTTTTTGGAGTTTTTCTCCCGAATCGAGTGAATGTAAGACAGAGATTTTATTCTATTTTCCCCTGCAATGATTGCCACAAGGCTATATGCCTACTTCTAATATTATAATAGATAATTGAATGCCGAGAGGAAAAGTTAGACGTGAAAACATATCATTTTTCCATAAAAATCTCAATCACTAAATTAACTACGAACTCAACTATTGCCTTAAATTAACGTACTGTTATGAGCTTCTTCCGAAACTTTCTGTGATTTTACTATCGATTTTTGAACAATGATAGCCTTTCGAAATTGATTGTTCCATGCTGAATTAATAAACATATAAAACGAATAATTAAAAATACACAAATAAAACTCCTTTACTCCCAAAACTTGAGTGACAAGTGACTTTTGAATACAATAAAGATCATGTCCGAAAATAATCTTCTTAGATCAATCATCAGAAAGAATCTCATGAACCGAATCCTCCCTTGTGTGCAGTGGACTCAATTAAGATATGAAGATATGTACGGTTAGATGGAAATTATTACTCTATCGCATAATGAAATCTTTGACGCACTCATCCAGTAACGAACGAAGGTGTACTGGCGCCACAAGCGAAGAGTGTTTCGAGCGCCCCTTTATATAATTTCTTTGAGACTGAAATCATCCTCCTGAGAGATAAAGCTATCGTTTGATAAAAATAAAACATGAAGATTTCTAGGCACACATTGTAGTTATAGAAGATTTTCTACCGAATTATTCAGAATTAAAGAAATGGAAAATTGTCGTTCTGCAAAAATAGCACCTCGTGAAACATTTGTAAGATAAAGGAATTATCCCCATTTCCCCACGTTTTATATCAACATCTTTCAAGAACACAATCTAGAGTCTAAAACGCGATTTCGATTTAATGGAATTCCTGTTTTTGTCTATAGAACAGAATTGTGAATAAAAGTCCTCATCCACAAATTTTTGCTCGGATGATGCTTGTATTGTTCTCTTGTATTGTCTTTTCGTCTCTGGTCTCAGAGACTGTCAGAATATATAAACATTAAATTCCTTGTTATTTGCATCGTACACGACGCTGGATTTGACGTTGAATTAGCTTAAGCTTTTGTCTGAAGAAGATTAAACCATGCCACCTCCAACAGGGAACCTTACCGAAATACCTGTTATTTCCTTAAGTAACTTGAAATACCGACGTCTTCCGTGATCTTTACGATTTGTAAGTTCACCTTTGCTTTAATTAGTACCAGAATGGTAAATTTAAATTCAATTATCATCCAAATGAGGTAAATAGCGTATTTTCTACCCTTAAAACAGCGCGTGACGAATGCAATTTAACAAAAATTGCTGTATTCATGATTGTTTAATTTCATTCATTAATTTTTATTGATTAATTTAGAGAATTCATCTTTTCCGAGAACGATACACGAAAATAATCGACTAGGAAAGTCATGGTACTTGCAACCCCTGCCACTCACATGCCGAAAGGCGGCTTGTAGGGTACGTATGTAGATGTATATGTAGATGATTCTTACAGTCTCACTGTGTTCGGATGATGCTATCTTAAAAACGACAATGACGGTAGTATCGGACCAATTCCTCTCATGGGAACACTTATCATTTGGAAACTTTCATCTTTTTCTCTATTTCTTTCGAAAAAATTCAATATTTCATTGTAAATTTCACAATATTTGGCTTTGTAGTCCCGGAAAACGCGCTCGCTACCCTAGCTTCCTCTTCAGCTCGGGATTAAATAGGAAGAATCGACTTATTCAAACTGCGGCAGTATTGGGAAGAATTATATATTAACACATTCATCAATATGAATGGTCGGTAAGAAGCCAAACGCAGCGTAACTTCCTCCACTTTGTAATACCCGCTAATCTTCAGCTTCCGGTCTCCGAGAACTACACTTCCACAAAAAACCATGGAAGAGTTACCGCCGTCTCGCAGAAGTCCCCCGTAAAAATCTTGCGCAAAACAACGACGGACAAATACGGCCCGGCGTAATTCGGCGCGTCGTTCGAATCTTCGTCCAGCAAAAAAAGAGAGGGAATCCGGTTCGAATAGCGTACTCACGTTTTTCCACTCCGCCGTGCCATTCATGTGGGTCACAAAGGGGCTCGAGAAAGGAGAGATGGATTTTTGAACAAGAGGCGGGGAAGGGACGCTTCGGAAGAATATAAATCAGGTGAAGGAAAGGAGAGCATGGGAGGACAATGGTTTGTCCTTTGGCATTGGCCCTCAGGTGAGGCTCACACTACAAGGGGATGGGCACTCAACCCTCGCTCACCTTCACCCGTGAAAACTGGGTTCTTGGTCTGTTCCCGCATCGATGTACCTCTCGGGACACCTTAAAGGATACAAGTGAAAAAAGGCTTTTTGCTATTTGCCCGTTTCCGGTACGAGGAGCGGCGGAAGTCGTTTTGGAAAAACACTTGTGTGAGAGATGTTTTCGGGGTTCCAACCTGTCCTATGACCCCGCGGCGATCGTATTAATCGCGGCAGCTCGACTTTGCTCTCTTGACTGGAGAAATTCGCCTCCTTGGCTCGCTCGGGTCTTTTAATCAAAATTCTGTCCCGTTCGGTTTGCGAGCATCTCGTTTCGGGCCGCCGTCTCTTATTCGTGTAATGAAGATGTATATGTGATCGCGTACCGTAATCAAATTGTAATTTCATTTGACGTTTTGGCGGTTCCAGTGGCTGTTGTCTGGAGAAACCTTATTTGTTACCCATCCAAAAGACGTCTACGAGTTATCAACGCTCGTATGTTCGTGTATTTTGATTTTCTTATTATTTTCGTACAGTTAGGTTTTCCTTTATCTTTTTGGGACCACTACATTTATTTTCCTCAACATGTGTACCTTGCAAGCCACCTTACGGCATATGGCGGAGGGTACATGCACCAAGACCCTACTTTGCTAATCGATTACTTTCGAATGTATCTCGTGGAATACGCATCTAATATAATAGTTCACCAATACAATAATCATTAATGGTGAGAAATAGTAGAAATTTACAAACACGCGATGTAGTATATCATATATGGCATTGAAGTAAAATTTTTCTCATTCGCGCAAGCAAATTTATAATCCCTTCGCAAATTTTCAAAGCTTCGCATTCACTGTGCTCTGTTTACTTTTCAGGATTGCTAGGGGCTACTTTCCCTCGAATTTTAGTTTTCCTATCGGTAGGTGCATTTTTTCCTGAAATCAAAGCTACATTTTGAAACTATCAAAGTAATTTTCTTCTATGTTTTTGCCTCCTATCTTTTCAGGCCTTAATGCGATGCATTACAAGTAAGATAAGTGTAATTACACTGAATATTTTCCGAATGAAGAGTAAATTATGATCGTTTATCTCGCGTTAGCCTCACTTGCTTTGTATTCCGAAATCTCCTCGCTGATACTTGTTGCGCCTACAGGAAGCCAGAGTATTAGCTCATTCATTCAGCAAATTTAAGCTCTGTTACGAACTCTCTATTGAAAAAATATCGCGTCTAGCAATATATTCGGCAAAGTTCCATAAAATATTGCATTACGCTTATGAAGACCAAGACCATGACGCTTATTCTTACCAAGAGGTTTTCAATGCATTCAAATTAATAAAAAAATACTTCATACTTTGATGGATACGAGGTGAATACACGGTGACCGCAGAGGTTTAGTAATTTTTATTCAATGGAGCAATTCGTGATCTACTGTTTTCCATCCATCCGTTGAGAGCCGATCTAACGTCCGCATTCGTTTCTTAGCGAACTCTTCGGAACCGTTCCGCTCCCAAACGGAGAAAGTTACGATAGATTCCCACGGAGGAGAAAATCGAAATGAAAGAAAATGATTGCTTATTAGAATCCATAACCGGAGGATAGTCTATGAACTGCGTCTCAGAATTAAAACCGGCTCTCACCCGTCTGCGTGCGTCATCCATCAATCAATTTCGTAGAAGAATTCAATCAAAACATATTAATTCACGAATGCCTTCGATTCTCCTCTCGCATTAACCATTGATATATTTCCTTAAGATTGAATTATCACCAGCTACTGGACGCGTTTTAATTAGGCGTTTAATTAGCATGATAACACCTCTCTTTTCTGCAGTTGGACATAAATATTTACCTCTGAGCAGGGGCGGATTTACCACTGGGCGCTAGCTGAGAGCCTCACCATTAAGGAGCCCAAAAAGGGAAGTTTTGTCGTTATTTGTTGTGAAAAATCTCTTGGTGGGGCCTAATGGTCCTTGCGCCCATTGCCTCTAAGAAACGAAAGTCGCCTGTTCCTCTGGTCCTTTATCTGTTAAATCTACCGTCCTTCCTCTCGTAACAATTTGCAAGCCTTTGAACCTTTAAAACCATTCGCAAAAGACTTGTGGCAATGCGGAGTAAAGGAGCAAATCATTAATTAAACAACTGGAATCCTAAGGAAGAACGGACTTGAAAATATTCTGATGGAACTAGTATTCGAACCCGGGATCTTCCTCCATCTGGGTTGTTTCTCAAAGGGACAATATAAGCTTTTATGTAAAGATATCCTAACCCTTTTGATAATCGACGGACCTCATGGAATTAAATTTGCAATGGGCAAGAAATTTCGCAGACTTGCAAAAAGCAAGCAAATCTTATAATCACAAGTTTTACAATCAGATAGGAATAGGGGTGAATTACTATATTTTCCTGATAAATCAACCGTCTTCTTGACGTGTTTTCATTATATGTAGCAATAGAAGTAGCGAGGGATGGTAAGTAAAATATCCCACAGAAGGAGAGCCTAGTGAAATTAACTGTGACTTTCATTTCAGTATATCTTTTTCTGCAAAATCCGCAGTTGAGTATAGCACATACTATATA
The DNA here is from genome assembly GCA_036926295.1 of Pachydiplax longipennis. Classification (NCBI taxonomy): domain Eukaryota; kingdom Metazoa; phylum Arthropoda; class Insecta; order Odonata; family Libellulidae; genus Pachydiplax; species Pachydiplax longipennis. The sequence goes on along the minus strand of JAVFKF010000009.1, from coordinate 33,871,765 downwards.
AAAGACACGAAGAAAGTGGCGTGTGCATAGACCGCAATCCTAATTATAGAAAAGAGCTACGCGTGAAGAATGTTATTCCATCTAAAGAAAGGAATGGGTGAATTATCGCAATGGACCTAACGACCGCAGTTTCCTTTGTGACCACCGCCGCCCATCGAAATCTCTTCAAAAATTCCCATTCTCCATCGGTTAAATCTGTCGCAATCGAAACCCATCGAAATCTTTCGTAACTTTTGAGGAAAACGCCGCTCCAAATGGAGAGAAACCGGAATATTCCCCCGCAAAATATTTATTTCCCGAGGGGACTCGTGTTTGCGAGCCAAAGGAGGATTACGTGAAAGGGGTTCCTTCCAAACGCCGCAGCCGTCGGAGAAAAAAAGAGAGGAAGCTTCTTTTGGGACCTCTTTCCCCCCCAGTCCCCCCCCCCCCACCTTTAGACCTCGGCTCTTCAATAGCTCTTTCTTCACCTGGAGCATTGCTTAGCATCTGCCTACCCCCCTCACTCCACTTGCTCGAGATTTCGCAAGCTCCCAAGGAACCCCCTCGCTTGCACAACTAGGGTCCAACGTTTAATCCTCCGGTATTTTTAAAACGGGAAGTCCAAATCTGGATGTGCTCGTAGCCGAACGGCGATTGGGGAGCTAATCTTTATCGCTCCGTGTATTCCAAGAACTTTGATTTTACAACAGGTATTGTTTGCGTTAAATTTGCATGTGAGGGATGAATCGCGGAGAAATATAGCTCATTAAATTGGTTGGATTAATGAATTTAGATGAAATAGATGCCTGAATTCAACGATGAGCGTGGTATTTTTAAATCCTCATTATAAAGCAATGAGATTTGTCTTCCTTTCTAACTTATGCTTATGATGTACTCCAAGAACGTTGATTTTGCAACAGGTATTGTTTGCGTTAAATTTGCGAGTGAGGGATGTTTCGTGGAGAAATATATTTGAGTAAATTGGTTGGATTAACAAATTTCGATCAAAAGGATGTCTGGATTCAATGATTAGCGTGGTATTTTTAAATCCTAGTTATAAAACCATTGGAATCGTTTTGTTTGACTTATGCCTTCTCCAGAAACTTGAAATATGGAAACTGTTGTAAAGAAATACCAATTTGAAAATATGTGATTAGGATTGGCGTCGGAATAGGTATAGAGCTCAATGAGACCGTAGAGTCATTCATTGTTTTCAAATTATTAGTAAATAATTGCTACCATTCCTGTTTGGTGTTGATAAACGGTTAAGAACCATCAATGCCCTAAAATGCCCCCTATTACTCCATTAACCCTTGTCTCAATATTTATCCTTTCTGACGATATCTCATTTAAAATTACTATGCCTTCAGAATAACCGTCCGATCAAGATATGATGAGAATATTTATGATGCGAATATCAATGAATGTAAATACAGAATCCAATTTTTTAAAAATAGACTAACAGATTTGGCGAATCAAAGAAATTAGAAAAATTCGCATTGCACAGGAGAATCCTTGCAATACCGTGACTTAGATGAAAGTCCATAGGAAAAGGATCAGGATCCTTACTATAATAAGGCCGCGAAGAAATAAATCTTGGGAAATATTTCATAAAATTAGTTCTTCTTAGCATTATTATTCCTAGAAGCTCCTCAATTCAACAAAATCAAAGCTACTATGTCAACAAAATGGCACAATTTTAAACAAAATAAGGTAAATTTTAGCCATCCAGTACATTACTCTGCAAACGAACGCTAATTGCAAAACCGCCAAATTAAAAACCGACCAAACACATCGATTCAAACGACGAAAACAAGTCATGGGATGAAATAAGTAGTAGATGAATGCAGCTTATGATACATCGTTGTTTTTAATTATGGCTAAATAATCGTCCAACAATATTTTTTTAATCATGAATCATTTTATATACGTATCGAGATTCACAGACAGCTAAAAATTCCAAAAATACATCGACTAATAATATTATTAAAAGCATCCAATATTATCAAGAAAACAACACGAAAGCGAAGAAAAACACGAAAACGGCGACCAAAAATACGGTGAGCAGCAACTTAAACTCTTTTTCCCTAAAACTCAAGTCTTCACTGTTTCCCAATAGCACCACCTTCCTCTTTTTTTTAACCTTTCTTCAGAATTGAATAGCACCCGATGCTTCAAGCCTCGATTCAAAATCGATTTAAGGATGCCCTCTCATTGAGGAATCGCACTATACAGCGATACGAGTCAAACACCGACCGTTACAAGTGATTCGAAAGAGGCCCCTGTACTCGTTCAACAAGTGGTTGCGGCGCCGAAATAAGGGTCTCTCAGTCGCGCTTCAGCGGGTCAACGGACCACGAAAGGAGGATCATCGCAAACTGACAGATAAATGGAGAAGCAGCTGTCGAAAATGGGGAGGAAATGGCCCCGCTTCCGAATTTTGCTATTCGAATCGTATTAGACTATCTGGAAGCAATGCAAGTTTAATCAATGTTGAATTGATGTCTCGATTATGCGTACATTTCAGTGTTTAGTAACTGCAATAATTTTCTCAACCATTTCGCTCATCAGCAACGTCGCTGACGATCAAATAATGAGGGGAATAATATACTTGTAACGAGCTATGAAGCACTGAAATAAGTATAGGACATGGAATGGCAACACCCAACTAAAATTAAATTAAATTCATATCTCGTAAGTAAAGATAGCATAATTATAAATCCTTTTCCTCTAACATTGGGTTGAAGGTGTCAAAAAATTTACTCCTCTTCTTTCATTATATTATTTCGAAATGATTCGGTTAAAAATGACATTTCAGATTCATACAGGGAGATGCACATGAGTCTTAAATAAGCAGAAAAATACGTAAGAGAAACTGAAGGTGATCGGTTGCAAATGTTGACGATTTATAATGATAATATCATTTATTTAACCTCAAAGAACAATATACAAATGAAAATTGACATTAAAATGAGTGAAATTCGGACCCCCTCAAGTAAACCTTAAGAAAGGATTGCTATTTCAATAATAACAAAATTCATACTTCTCAATTACCACACCACAATATTTCATCGTAACGGTGTCGAGATATCTCGTTTATTTTATGTGAGATAGTGCGCCATGGGTGTTAGGATGTAGCTCCAACATCAGGATGTTTAATCACAGCAGATTTAATTATTTAACCGAAAATGACGATTAGATGATATAGATAATAGATGGCGAGCATTCGTACTCCATAGGTTACGTATGAATAAATTTGCTCGAAAGTTTGATTCACGCAAAAATCTTGTAGATAGATTGTACTCAATTTATAACTGAGGATTAAAGTTTAAATAGATATTAACTTGAGATTCTCTGCTTCCCGCTTTTGCCCGTCCTCAGATGCGCTACAACCCGCTTTAACTGAATGTCCGTCTCATTTGACAAATCAAATTTTCTTTTACATTATCTGCATCGCCTCCTCTCTCCTCTGCTATGTTCTTATGTGGTTCCTTTTGACTCTCAAGCTTCTGTTGACTTAATTCGTGAGAAGAAAAAGCAGATATGGTGAAACACAATATCCATCATCCCTCCATCGAAGACGATTTTGGCTATAAGATAGTGTGAGAATTTCCTTATCAGTATTGTCCCACAGAAAGCTAGATTAAAAGTGACCATGGGTTGTTTACTTTTGTCGCAAGCTCCAAGTCTAAAATATCGAATTATGCTGATTGGCATTGCAGTGTTTAGTGAGGTATGGAGTGTCTTGCTGATATCTTGCGCCGTGACAGTCTTCCACTGGACTGGTATGTAAAGTATAATTCCTATTTAAGAAAAGTAGCAAAAATCGTAGGATGTATAGAATATCGCATTCGAGTCAAAATTGCGAGATTTCTGACAAAAATGAAAATTTTGTGTAATTTTGAGGGTATAAAAGACGCCCACTGGCGACTAAGACGATTGTTGAACAGTCTCATACGAATATATCGGAGAGATAGGCCCACTTGAAATGTATTGGGAAAAAGAGCCGACATTTCATGATAAAGAAGGCATTAGTAAACTTGGAAATCGAAATTCATCAATCTATTTTTATAAATGATATTTACGTATAATAGCTTATATACTGTAAATAGTTTCAAATTAGACTGCGAATAAAATTTCGTATAACAAATGTTACTGATCTCATAAACTTGAAAATATTTTCAGGTAGAATGATTTTTATGGTAACGCTTTGTTGTTTCAGCAACCAACTAAACAAATATCACCATGAATTTAAATAACTAAATTAGTTAAATTAAGTTCCATCATAAAAGACGGGGTATTTCACCAGAGTTATGTAATGGAGGACCATAAACCTGGATAATTTTACCGTCGGAATGATTTTTAAGGAATTGCTGTGTTGTTCTAGCAACCAAATAAACAAGGACCAGCATGAATACGCTTAACTAAATAAGTTAAATCAAGCTCCATCATAATAGACAGGGGAATCCACCAGTAGTCTTATAATCGAGGACCGAATGTATAACATAGCATTTAAATCATCATAAGGGACGAAATGTCTCGTGAGCAGCAGTAGGTGAGGACATCTGAACCGTGTCCTGGGCCGCCTTCTGTTGGGCAACGTCTTCCGAGAAAAGCGGACTTCACGTCAGGAAACTCAGGTAGTAGAAAGGGTCGACAAGGCGTCGTCCTTTAGAAATTACAGCCTAAGGAGTGAAATATATCACGGGACCTTTGACGTGAATTGGGTTCCAGAAATAAAGACTCCTTTCCTTTGACTGGAATGCCTCTTTCATGAAGAACATTTCAGCTCATTCGCAAAATCGGAACTTCCTCCCGAAGTTGCAGGGAAATTTGAAAAAGAGTCCAAACCAAATACCGCGTAAACCCAAGTAATATTTCGCCTGAGTCGACCCCCTGATTTGCGGCCAGAAAATCCTGGATTTTCGGCGTGCCCCCAATAAAAGTCGACCCTAAACTTTTATGTGGGTCTCACATAGGTGCATCTAAGTGTAGCGTATCATTATGTACAGTGTACAACCTGACCTGAACTTTCTTCTGGCGGACAATGTGTTTACAAACTTTTCTGTTTACAAATCCAGAGAAAGCTGGAAGAACTAGAGGAAAGTTTAAGATACACAGATATTGCAACACGTTGTTACTCTTTTTATTTTTACTTCCAGTATTATACCCTTTAGGCAGATATGGCCTCCTCCACCCAACCCTATCGGAGTCATTACCTTTGCCCAGTCTTCCCCAATCTCAATGAACCAGGACAAATATATTATTATTATTATATAATAATAATAAATATATATTATCTCCTCTATTCCATATTATTAATACTAAAATTATTAAAATTTAGACCTAAATTAGTCGTGAATTTCGTCCCTTCATAGGAGTATGCGCTTAGTAGACAACCTCTTAAATTCAGCCTTGAAAATAGTTTAAAACACTTGACTGATACTAGAGTATACACGTTATAATCTTTTAAAACGTCACAATTAGGCCCAGGACAAAAAAATGAGAATAGAAAACGTTATCGACTAACTATGTGCGGAAAAGAAGGTATGAGGCGTGGTTGAGAGAGTAAAAAAGTTACCAAAGTAACGAGAATGTTTCAAATTTTCATAAATACATACGACTTTATTGTTAAAGGAGAATTTTGAAGTACGCATTGCATCTGTGTTCCACAGCTTCCTTATCGAGAAATGCAGGCACACCTCCACTCTTTCTTATACTCCTGTTGCCTCCAATTTTCAGCGGAGAAAATTGATTTTTGAATCGATTGCTTTGAGGAGCCAAGGGCGTAATGTCTTTCTCCCGTCATCTGTATATACTCTTTTGATTCATTAAGCTTGTTATTACGTTCACGTCGTATCATTTCCACTCATTAAGTAGCAAATATGAACCTAGGATCTCGAATTAAGAAATTTAGAGTATCAACTTTAATCATCGAATCAAAATAAGTGAAGAGTAAGTAGGTGGAAACACTTCAATAATATATTTCGGCTAGAAAAATGAATTGGGAAGTAAAGAAAGGAATGATACATTTTTAAATACCAGTAGAATATCGAAGGCGAAGATTTATTTTATAGAATGGTCATTAACTGAATTTAAATAAACTGGGAGTTTTGAAAGGTAATGTCCTTTGGACTCTGATAGTGAATATGAATCGAACCCACGGTCTCCAACTATCTATCACACGATAAAGGCCCCAAAATCTTATCTTGACAAATGGGATGTTTTTCATTTGTCTTTTGGTACAGCATAGAGAGGAGTGTACCCTTACTTTTGTCATAGTCTTGTTCATGGATGTGGTAACAAGAAAGATACTGAGACATGAATGGCACTGAATAAAGGGACTCATTTTGGCCACTCCTCATTGAATGCAATGAAAAGTGTTATTCATAGGGTCATTGGGTTACCTTTCTGTGGACGTTTACCCAGGGCATCGAACCGTTTTAGTTCCAGTTTTCGCTCCGGTTCAATAGAATAAACAATTTTCTATCCGGTTTCACAGCTTTTGCCTTCGTCGAACCGGTTTTTTACAAAGACAATGGAAGTACTATATCCTCACAAAAGGTCTAATGGTACGTGTAGCTTTTCAATCACATATAATTAAATTTTAGGGGATATATTTCGATATTGAAGATATAATGATCAAAATATTAGACCAGATATATTTTAATGTAATCAGATTTACTATAGCTTCACCAGCTTGCGCTTGAGGAATGATATCATTTGTAAGCGGAATTTAGAACGGAACAAATAATGATTTTCGGTTTCAGTTTGGGCTCAAGAAATTTAATTTTCCGATTAGAATTCGGTTTTCTCTCCAGCAAAAATAGCGTTTATTTTTGGTTCACGGTTCGGTTCCGGTTCGATACCTTACGTTTACCACTCAGCATTCTGGCTCACTCAGCGAGATTAGTATTTGCGTACTACTTCACACAAGAAGCGGATTTATATTTAAACTCTCTTGGAGTTAGTTGAGGTCCTTACAGGTCTCAAAAGACAGTGCGGAGGATATATAAATAATATATAATAAATTTTATATAAATATTGCATATGAGATACGAGAGACAATAATAAGAAGTATTGGGTTCATAGTCAATATTTTCCTGTTGATGAAAGATCTTGGTATGTTTACTTATTTTAAATCTTATTTCAATAAGATGTATTGATTCTAATTCATATCTATTTATTAAGTATTCTATCTATAATTCTTGAAACTAGTAAAATAATGAAATCAATCTGAGAAGGCGTGACTCGATTGAATAAATAATATGATAAAAATAATGCAACAATTTGTTCAATTTCTTGCTCATTTCTGCCGCATCGATTAGAGTTCTTCATCGCATGCTATTCTTTGTATTTTCCCAGAAAATGAGGATTGTTTACCTCAATATTCCCTAATGGGAGCCCTGATCCGATCTTTGCGGACCTCTATAAAAGACCGAAACTACCCCTGCCTCACTCCACATCTTCCTCACCCCATCTGCAAGTCTTTTGTTTGCTAATGGTGGTTCGAACCTTGACTGAATACCTTCAGAGATCAGATAAACTCCTTCCCATCCTTTAATGGAAACGCTACAAAGATCGTCACCTTTTTCCGGGGCATCGTAGATTCGGCCGCTGAACGAAGAGGTCGTTTTCACTATTCGATATGCTGCACTTTGTGTACTTAACCGACAAACCTGTTCGTGCTGACCGCCTAGCAATAAAAGTACGCCCGAAAAATTTTACCATTTCCGTTTTTCCGCCTCCGTCCGTTTTGCCCCCGAATCGGTAATAAAATCGGTGAAAGCGTATGGACGCTTTTGAAAAAGCCGCGTTTTATATCCCCGGCAATGGCTCAATGTGTCAGCGCCCTCGTACGGACACCCAAATAGACCATCTAAAGTGGCATTCATCGGGAAGTTCTTCCTTTGGACAATTACCTCCGAAATATGGTCTCATTATTTCTTTTTCTGGAAGGGAGGAGTGCTAAGGAAGACGTTTGTGGTCCATTGTCGACGGCGTATCCTTCGAAAGGTTGATAAATGGTCCCAATTCCTCCTATGGTGATGAGTCAGCTATAGCTTTATGTATTTTCTGATTGTTGAGAGACGTGCTTCGCGAACTTGGTAGCAGGAAGCCTCGCTCTGCATCCCTTCAAATTCTTATGAAGCTGTCTCCCGAGTTCTTTTCATGCTGTCTGTAAACACAATGACGGGGAGTTTTCACTCATTCTTCTCCACAAAGTTTAATAGTGTCCCTTTTGAGGAATTGTGATCCGATGACTTTTTTCTTTCATTAATCAAATTTTTTTGAATATATAACTTTTTGATTGGTTTATAATGTATCGACACACTACCTCATTAACGTGAGCAATAAGATCCAATGATGGTTTCATACATGGCAATTATTTTTTTAACCTAAACTAGAGGTGTTGAACTTTCGGAAGGCTACACTTACCATTCGGTAACATAAGAAAGGTCGCATTTATAACCACTAGGTCTATATTTCCTTCATCCAAATTAATGAACATCAAAATTTTATGTTTTATAGAGAAAACTGATTTATTCTTTGAGTAAAAAGTACAAGACGATTTTCCATTTGATTAATAATTGAGATCATTAATAAGATTGGGAAACAAAATTGATACGCTCAATCGTGAATTCGTGTAATTTCACAGCTATCAACAGCAATTAAAAAAGAAACGACACTAGGTAATCATTCCCAAAAGGTATTTATTGATTTCTGTGCTCCTGAAGACGTCAATACATCGAGTACGATTGGGAAATGAAAGATCTTTCAGAATGCAGTGTGTAAGTTGTATGAAAGAACCAGAGTTAACAATTTTAAGGTATTTGCAAAGTTGCTAATATTTCCTTTTTCGTCTTTTTTCTGATGGTTTTTCCAATATTGCTTTTCCTATAAACCGTACTAAATATTGTTATTATTTCTTTAAATTGTAACCAAGTTGTTTCTGGAGATATTTTTAAACGTAAATTATAGAAAAATTCAAAATAAATACATTTACCACTACTATTAACCGGACAAATTAAAAATCCTCTGTGGAAGTTACCTAGCATATTTCTATTTCCTTCCTTAAGACGGCTATAAAAACAATTAAACACCGAAATTCGTTCCAGGAAGTGACTAAACGGTCTCATTGAACGCTCTTCAAGAGCCGCATGGGGTCTGGAGGCCTCAGGTCCTCCACTTCAGCCCTAAACTCTTCTCCGAACGCTATACCATATCTCTCATATCTTTTTCCCAGGAAAAAAATCCGCCGCGGTATATGTGAAATACCGTTGAAGAGGCTATCATCTTATTCGTGCATCCGGAGCGTGAAGAAGGAGCTACAAGTATCATATTCTTCGAGGAAAGGTGTCTCAGGTAAGACGGCTGATTTTTGCGGCCCTTGGGATGGATGTCCATGAATGGCACGTATCTTCCCATCGCCTTTTCATTACGCAGCCGTACTTTTGAAGGTCGAATAATTTTTTAACCCACGCTTCACCCCCAAAGGCTTTCGCAATGAATTCTCATCCTATCCGAAGAGATTTTTCCACGATTTACGGGCTGTTCTCACCCCAAAAGGGGCATGTTGGTGTTTGTTACCGGAGGGTGAACGAAGAAGTCCATACGGATGTGAGATATTATTCAATTTGGATCGAATGTTGGATCTCTCAATAACGCATGGGGGAGATTCTACAATTGATTATAGTTTGGGGTAGACTACTATGGAGGGGGCTCTTAGTACGAGCTTGTAATTAGCTCCGTTGGGTTGGGTTGGGGGTCAGGGAATGGCTTCGACATCAAAATCTTGGGTTCATCTCTCCAATAAATACATTCGTAAATAATATTCGTAATGTAAACTACTTTTATTTAGATAGATATCAACCAAAAATTACGCTACGAAGGGAATTCTGCAATAGAATATTTTTCTATTGAAGTAATAATATCTTACATTTGAGATAATAATATCTAGTATTTGTTTACAATAGAATATCTATTTCATATAAAATACGTGTGAGAATTCTGCTTTTAGGCATATCTACAATTATTCCTTTCATTCTAACATAAACTACTTAGCGAGAATCTTTCATTTCGTTCATCTGCCGATGCAACAGGATAAGGATATTGTCTGGCGGATACAGATCCAGATCCAAAATATTGCCGTCCCAAGCGATGTTTGGTTTACATACATTGTCCTGATTGGCATGCGACAGAGGGTGTATTGTCACCAGTATTCCAATCCACCTCTATTTACCTATAAATTTACCTCTTTCTTTCACTCTTTCCCATTAATGTCGGAGGTTTTTCACACTATCTTCCTGGGGTGTTTTCCAACTATTTTACTGTGATAAAAAATGTAGTATTACTTTTCCTCGAACCATTCCTTCATATCTTATTACTATTTCCACCTTACTTAAAAAGTCTGTATATATTATAGCTTATATTCTTGCTAAAAATCTGAATTCATTTTATTTTTACTGTGTCGCATTCCGACGGTTCTGTCCCATTCTAGCATTCTTTAAAATTACGGTGGGAATCACCAAATGAAGACGTTTTGTATTGTTTGGAGTTATAAAAACCGTTAGTTCCTCTAATGCTCCGTAGAAAAAAACGACCTCTTCGTAGAAGTAGGTGGTTTGCACCCCGGTTAACAATTCCGTGAGAAAAGGAAAATAATCACAGAAAAGAGTTACAGAAACACGGAAAAGAGTTACAGATAAAATCTCTGGGACAGATAGCTTCTCAAGCCATTTTTTTCCACGGAGCATTAGAAAGACTAACGGATATTATCGTAAATAGGATAAAAAAAAATTTAGTGTAGAAATGTATATTTTGTGATGGAAGTGTTATGGAAAGTTACCACCAGGTTGTTACCTACTTGTAACTCTGTATATGTAGTAATAATAACAGAATGTCAGGATATTTGTGCTAGTTAGGGACTTAAATACACCTCAGCCACACGCCATTGGGGACTTACACACATAAAATTTTGTCAAAGTTCGCATCGCCGTACTTCAAGTTAATAGTCCGTGCCGAGTACGAACCCATGTAATTCGTGACCTCAAAAAAAGTCTGCAGCGTCTGGAAGAAAGAGGGGGGTCTTGAGTTAGGGATGGGAGGGAGGATGGTTGAGGAATAATTCTTTATGAATAAGGAGAGGAAATGTGAGTCACATTCACAGGAAACTTTTGCCTGCACCGGTTGCTTAGGCCGGCTGTCTTTCTCTTCCCCCTTCTTATAGAAAATCTCCTCAGCTTACCTTTCCACCCTCTTCTTTCTTAGCCAAGCCCTTTCATCCTCCGTCTTTTCGGGTCCCTTTTTTACCCAAACCAGGCTTTCATCTCTTACATCCATTGTTCACTCAATACCACGCGCATCTCCACGTTGCGCCACGTGCGTCCCCCAGGTACACAACCCCGCAACTGTGTGTTATTTTCGATAATGTGGGTGGTCCAGGCGGAGTTGCAACGCGATCTCGGCCATTGAATCGAGTGAGGAACCAAAATATTTTTTTGCTCCATCAGTGTCGTGTTATGTTGATGTGTAGTCCAGCAGAAGCAGTTAGTATTTAACTTGGAGAAATTACAAGATGAGACTTTTATCAATACCGCAGGAATATTATTTCTATCCCTGTGGTAAGGGTAAAAGTCTCGTATTGTCATTTATTTAAGTTATAGAATCCTAACACAAAGTCATGCCTGAAGCTATTGATAGTAGTTAGTATATAATTTTTTGTACGAATCACTACTTGTAATGTATATTCATTATGTTAATAACTGTATTTTATATATTGGTAGGAGAAAATTGCGACAGGGTTTGCACCCTACCAGCTATTAAATAATGATAATCGTCCTCTCGCCTTATCTCCAGAATGGTTTCTTGCGAATTTCTTTTTTGGACCTATCATACAATGGGCCAATTATTTTACAAAATCTATGTCATCCTTTCTCGCTTCACTTTAGCCATAGAATAATTCCTTGCAAATTTCTCCTTTTGAATGACTAATTTTGTTACACTTAAATGAAGATATCGCGAAGCAGAACTATCTCCGCCCCCCTGTCGGAGATGATACGAATTTTGAGATAAGTGAAATCTTTATCACTTTTGTCTCACAATCAAAGCATAACGTACAATTAAAAATGTGATTGGTGGTGTTTACTTTCGTCGCAATCTCAAGTTGAAAACATGCCAAACAAACAAGAAAGGGAACGCAATGTTGTGAGGGCTGTTTAGCGTGTTCTCGGAGAGATCAAGTTGCACTCTCACCACTGCTGTTAAAAAATTGATTACTCTTTCCTAATTGTCTATCTGGTAAAATCTGATTCTTTTTAGAGTGAAAAATGACCAAAATCAAGAAACTAAGACTCGAGCTATCTTTGTGCGAATAGCAGACCATTCGTCAAAAATATCATAAAGGCAACCAGTATTACCAAGCCTGATATAACGCCATCCCTCTTAGGACACGATATTAGCTTGGTCCCCTGAAAAGCATTTTATACAGGTTCGACTGTAGTTGTATTTCTTATTCTATCACTGCTTGCTCATCCGTTCATTACTCGTAGGAATTTCATCACTGATTATTATTATTATTATTAACTACATTGTTGCAGATGGACTGCTGGTCTGGTGGCAACAACTATATTAATTTTTAAAAACATCAATTAAACATCTCAGAATAAACTATATAATACCCTCACAAGATTAAATATTTACAATATTACTTTACTTTTATTTATAATATTTACAATATATACAATATACAATTAAGACTCAAACTTGTCCAAGTTCTTTTTGTTTTTTCCCAAGCACTCCGTCCCGTACATCATATTAAAATGGACTGCCACCCCCTCGTAGAACTTAAAAATCATCACTAAAAACAATTTCATGCGAAGAAACCCTTAGGATAGACGGAAAGAAGACAATTTCAACGAGTCGAGGAAAGGAGGAGTAAAAGGTGGACTATGGAATGATCCTTTTTAGGGCTTTTCTTTCCCTTCTCCGGATGAAGAAAGCGTTTGTTTATCATTCTATTCATGGAGCCGGAAGTGACGCTGTCCTTGATCATCTCAACCCGGAGCTATAAAAGTGTTTTTATAGATCTTTGTCTCCGGAACGAAATGAAGCCCGCATTTAATTCTCCGCGCTTATGTTTGCTGGACATTTCCCTCGAAAGCGTGACGCCCGTTTATCCCTTTGGATTGCGAAATGAAGACAATGGAACTCCCGCTAAGTGGAGGTCGGAAATGAACTTCTCAAAAGCGTGTTTAATTACGATAGCGTCAATAAATAGCCGTGTTGAGCATTAATGGAGGAGATGTGTAGTTAAAACTTGGTATTTGTCTATTGGCCGTGTTTAATCAAAATCACGGTTTGGTAGAACAATCGAGGAAGGCCCGTGTGGAAATTCATGACAATGAATAAAAAGGAGAAATCTAGTTAGATAATTTCCACGTGATTTATTAAAAAGACACTACCGGTGTTGGTCGACCACCGTCAGTTATAAAAATGGTTGTCATACATTTGGAATTCCAATTTGGGATATTAATTTATGTAATTATGGATTCTATAATAATTGAATCCGGTACAAAATGAAACGACTTATAGTAAAAAATTTCAAATTCTAATAATTATAGTTCATTATAAATGATAGTTACTGAAAAATCAAATTATTTCAACGAGTCACCTATTAAAATATTCAAACACAGTAAGAGAACGTTAAAGTAGATTCTTCTTGAAAAGCGTCTAGAATAAATTAAATTTATCATTCTTAAGTTAGTTTGATCCTGGCTTTTCCATTATACATTCTTAGGGGATTTATAACCCAGATAGATACTCTGGTGAAATTCTCTGTGATTTTTTGAAAGTTACATTTGTATACCTAATCAAGTAACTTTGAAACGAAAAAAGTAAAATATATACTTTGTAAACAAAATTCTAATATATTTAATATTGCAATTTATTGCTCATTATTATTTTAAAATACTTTAGTGCGGTATGTCACGACTCTGCCGCTACGTACTGTGGTGGAAAATTCGTAAATAAGCAAAGCAGTAAATAACAGTAAATAGATGAATAAACAAACAAATAATAATAGGTATAAATTCATTACTTAATTAAGTAATCGTTTTCTCATAAAGATTCTGTAATAAGGTGGAAAATTATTAATGAATATACGTACGCAGTCCTTTCCCAGGAGTCTTTCCTGAGGTCTCTTTCTTCATTTAATTTCTTCGACTCCTTCCTCTATTTTTTATTAGACATGCGATATATTTTCCTACAATCCATCCACTAGCTTACATAGACGAGAGCGATATTTCTCCTTCCCGAAGGCCGTCCTATGAAAAATGTGCATTAATGTTCTCCCAGGTATTCCTCCTCACTTCTAAGATTGGCCTTCGACATTGAACCGTAAACACGACGGAATCTGCTCTCGGCTGAATTCCTCCAAAGCAACGAATGATTGGGTCGCTCTTTTCATTTGTATGCGAGGGTCTTTCTATTCAAGAAAAGATTGGAGAAGTGATGCAAAAGAGGGAAATGCTGCGGTGAGGATGCCCTATACATGGGATGCAGCTGATCATCTCCTCGAGTTTTTATCCCCTTTTCGGAACCTTTTGAGGAATATTTTTAATTTTGCAATCTTAAAATATACTCGGTTTTAGGCATCGAACCGAACCGCAAGCCGAAAATTCTGTGATTTTTTCCGGAATGAAAACAAAGCTGGAACAAAAAATTGAAATTCTTGAACACAAACCGGTATCGGAAACCTCCATTTATTTAGACCGATGTTTTCTTCCCAATACGTACGTATAATCAGAGGAAGGTTCATTACACACCTGTAACGACGACTAGCAACTAAATTATCATGTTCTGTTCCAAAATTTAGCGTAATGTAGTGTATATGGAAAAAGCTGAAAATAATGAAACAAAACTTTCAGTCTATTAAGAATATTATGATGGTGAGAGTGAAATAAAAATGGTATGAATCGTTTCTAGATAGAGAGAATTGAAACTGAAAAAAAAAACAATATATATAACATAATTGAAACAATATATATATATATATATATATAACAGAATATAAACAGTATAGAACAAAGTATAAAAAATAAATAACAAACTGTAAACAATATATAATATAATATAAACAATATATTTATGTTTCTTGGCGTTGAACTATATCGGAAACCGGGAAGAAAAATATTACTAGTCTAGGAGATGATTTTCCCTAATTCTTTTCTCTCACCCTGCAGATGACCGGGCATTCGATTCAAATAACTCTAAAAAAATTAAACTCACTTTTTCGCCAAATTTGCCCGGACACTATACACAACAGTGCATCCGATAGCGAGCGAGCCGAGTTAGGCCAGCGGCCAGCTGTGTCTGACTCATGAGCTTCCTTTTCGGAAGTCATTACAGCTGTCTTCAGTTTCCTTCCCTATAAATCGAATCCTTCCTGTCCGCACATGCGTCGCCTCCGAACCAAGTCGCCCTTCCGCGAAATAAGAAAAATTTTCGACTGATAAGTAAATAACGAGAAAGGGCCTTCGAGTGCGGTTTGGGGAAGAGATGGACAAGTTTATTCGGGGACGGGGCGGAACGAATTCACTCGGCACACCGCCGCTTTTCGTCGCCTTTTCGAATCGCAGAATGCGATTTATGCTTCTGTTGCCTCGAAAGAAATCCAAGAATGGACCGCCGAAAGGAGGGACGGCTGAAAAGAATATTTCGATGGTTCGGATAATTTATGAGCAGATGCTTTTGGGACGATGCGCGTGTCAGAGAATGGTGGGATTAATTCCGAAGCGTAAGCCACCTTCCTTTCTTGAATTGTCGTGGTGGGATGGACTATGAAATTTTGAAATTATTTTGGAGAAGCGGAAATCCTGCGGTGATATCTATAGCTGAGGGGTAAAAATTTTGAAGTGGCTTGAATTCGCGTCGGCAAGCGAAGCTAAGTCATGGAAATATTGAATCTATTGATGTCAGCAATCAATAAGGATTTAAGTTTGGTAAAATATAAATGTGAATAAGCATACCCAAAGGAAACATCAGTTTACCAAATTATCAGATTAATCCAGACGACTGCACAGTAATGTAATTTTCTGTTTCCTATCATTATTTCTTTTTATGTAAACGTAGTTCCTTTTTCCTTTTAATTTAAATATACGTTTTTTTCTTTTGTTCATCTGCCTTAACCGTAAAATTTTAGTTTCTTTCTATCTAAACTTTTTGCTGGTTTTTCACTTCGTCTGTGTATTTTCCTGCCGTGGATTAGTTTTCCTAAATACTAGCTTAGATTTTTAAGCCCGCAAATTAGTTTTCTTCAAGGCACTTTTTTCACGTAATTTCTTTCATGCGTTTGGTATTTGCGTCCCGGGTAAGAAGTCTTGTAGGCCCACATTCCTTATAGATCGCTGTAAAATAACCATTATATGACGAGTTGCGAATTTTTCGGGCTCGTATAAATAAATAAATAAATGATATAATAATAAATATCAGCTGTAATAATATAATAATAAATATCAGCTATATCAAATATATAGAAGGTACATACATAACATAACCAAACATAAAAGTATCAGCATTATTCTGAGTGAATATGTATATCACATTTTAGGCATATAAGAATCTTAAAATTTAAGAGAACGGATTGTTTCATAGTAAGTAAAATCGCCAAAAGAATTGGCATTAATAATCGTTGGCGACGGATTGATTGATTAAACTTTTTATTCGAAATTAAGTCGATCTTTTTCCAAGAAAAATTTCAACGGAAAACTCCCTAAAGCGCGCCGTTTTTATCACCCGCTTATGACTCGTTTTTCACTTATTTCCTTGAAAATCGTTTTAATCACCCTCGTATGACGCATTTTTCGCTTAGTTCCCTGAAAATCTTCTTAAAAACAATTAACTGTATCTCATAATTCTTCCATTCCACTGACAATTATTCTAAGCGTAAATTGTAAGGATCTATAGGTCGTAAGAATGTCTTATATAAAAGCAATCTCTTCCCTTAAGGTGATAGTGGAAAGGTGAGGACAAATGCACCATGTACACAAGAAGATGCGTAGGTGGTCACAACGCCCCCTCTTGGCAAGAAAACAAGGACGCAAGGTGTGGCAACTATACAAATTCTCTAAACGACCCAACTTCGCGGAATAAACCGTTTTAATCTCGTAGTATTTACGCTTATGAAGGTCAGTCTCGCTTTATAAGAAAAGTTTCCCGCGATTTATTTGACGCCCTTCCTTGTATATGCGTCTCGTTTAAACATATATGCCTTTCTATGCTGGAGTTCGTAATAACGCCTTTAGAAAGTCACGATGTGGAATTTGAAAGAGTTTTAAGTGTCGGAATGGAAAATTGGAAGGTATAAAGATAAAAATTATAGGGGTAATTTAAATATATTAGAAGATGAGAAGATATAAACATGTAAATATGATGAAGGGTAATATAAATATATCAAGACTGTGAAAATGGAATTTGACGTTGGAGTGATC
Source organism: Pachydiplax longipennis (assembly GCA_036926295.1). Taxonomy (NCBI): domain Eukaryota; kingdom Metazoa; phylum Arthropoda; class Insecta; order Odonata; family Libellulidae; genus Pachydiplax; species Pachydiplax longipennis. Next base: position 33,854,297 of record JAVFKF010000009.1, on the reverse strand, counting down.
ATGTTAGAGATGGGATTTTAATTAAAAGGGAATTTACGAAAGAGGAAAAAATAAATTTCACTATAAGCTTGATAGCTAATTCAGTGACTTTAAGTTCAAACAAAAAAGAATAGAAACAAAACAGGAATATTGGTATAGATCAATACAATTTTTCAAGACGGAAAGGGACGAAGTGTACCTTACGTATAATGACTTTCATAGAACGAAATTTGTATTAAGAGATTTACATGTGACTGTAACTTGTAAATAAGGGGATTAAGATGGGCGTCCTTCATCTTCCGCTCCTCTTAATATTCATATATAGGTGATGGTGAATGACACTTCGGAAGAAATAGATAAAGTAGTAAAATTTAGTTGTTGAATTAAACGCGGACAACAAAACCTTTGCGCTTGATCCTGAAAAGGATTTACAGTTAATAAGAAATGCACGCAAAAGTTATAAGGTAATTGTTTGGGATGAAATTAAACTTCAGGAGAATTAACATAAGGTTTCCAGGAAGAAGGAAATTCTGTATAACCATCACAAAAAAACGAAGAAAAATCGAAATAGGTGGAACCATTTCCGTACCTGATTAGCGCTCTTTTCTGGAAGTGAAGGGGCGTAAATACATATCTACATCAATACTCTGTAAGTCGCTATTATAGGGGGTGCAAAGTAATCGAACTATTATTTCTTACCCTCATTACCAGGGGTGCCCAACTTTTCTGTATATAAGATCTACTTTTTATCTTAAAAGTGTGTCGCGATCGACTTATTGTCATAGGCGTAGTCTAAGGGGGTAGAAGGGGTGTGAAATGCATACTATGTTTATTCAATGTGTTTCAGCATAAGGTGCATACCAGCGAGGTATGGGTAGATAAGTAAAATATATGCTCAAAAATATTTTATATTTTTAAATCACTTATTAAGTTTTCGAGATATAGGCTCCTGAAGAAAATAAATTTCCAGACCCAACTTTTGATAGCAGCATTCCGTACATGCGGTACCTAAAAATTCGATTTTCCGACACTTTTCGAGATAGATTTTTACTAACTTAAAATGCAATTTAATTTTTTTATCAACTGTAATGTATAAGTTGTTGTACTATTTTTTCGTAAATATAAAAAAGTTGTTATAAAAATGCATAGTATGGCTGATAATTTGATTAAATTATTTCACTTTCTTGTTTTTTTTTGGGCCAAGAAAATTTATCATGAGAGAATAATATGACTTACATTTTGCTAATTTATCGACGATCGATCAAAATTGGCCTCGCGATCGACCGGTCGATCGCGATCGACTTGTTGGCCACCCCTGCTCATTACTATCGTGAATAAGATGATTTTTGCAAACGATTTTTCTTCGATTCTCTCTCATTTTGCAATCATTGCCAGTCTCTCACAGAAGTCAAAGGAAGAAAGGCAGCAGCCAAGGAAACTTCACGAATAGAACTGATAACAAAGAGCATCGAAGAGGGAACCAGAAACGATTGGCAGAGATTTGGAGCGTTGTGCTACTCTGGTGTGAAGTGTGCACCCTTATAGAGGGGAAGATCAAAAGATTAGATACTTTAAAGTTCCGCGTGTGGCGTAGAATGGAATATCTTAGACTGATATAAAATCACTGAATGAAGTGCGGGAGATGTTGGGAAATAAACGGGTTTCGTTTAAAAAAAGGTTAAACGGAGGCAGAAGAGATTGGTGACCTAATTATAAAATGGGATGAGATGGTATAGAAATTAATTAGGATGAAAATATAGAGGGGGATGCAAAGGCTGAAGCTGTTTTTTGATATGTCGTGAGGGTGAGATAAGTTATCAAGAAGTTAAGGAAATGGCGTTAAGGAATTCAGAGTACGTGAATTTACTGATAAGCAGAAGAAAAATATACGTGCAAATATGAATATGTGATTCGTACTCACAATTAGCAAAGGGAATTTTTTTCCAGAATTTTGCCCAGGGGAAGGAGAGGGCGATTTCAATCAACTCGATATGAACTCATCTCCAATGAACTTTAAAATTCCATTTTGTCATGATAAATATAGTTTAAGTGTATTTCTTGCAAAAAAACTTCACAATCTAGTTTTTAATGCTCCTTATCAGATACTATGCAAATATTTATACTTCGTCCAACTAAAGATAGCAAATGACTTTTATGTCCCCCCGTGTATTACTTACTTAGTACGGTGGAAGTTGCGAGCTGTTGCGATTTTTATATAGAAAAAGAAATTTGACGATTAATAATTTTGGAGATATTCAGCATAGAGTAAAATTGATTTCTGAAATAACACTACGAACAGCTCGCACCATTCCCCCTCAGTAATACACGGGGCCGTAAGATTTACGTGGTCTCTTCATGACGTCGAGCAAAGTATAGTACTGAAGCTACTAAAATGCCATCGAGAGATAGGGGTCGGCAGATTACCTCCTACATCTATCTCCCTCTTGGATAGGCCAGTAAATATCTTTTTTGATGCTCAATACCAAGCGCTATAGTGTTCATTCATACCAATCTCGAGGGATTATGATACTGCGGGGCACATTCAACGAAGAAATTGATTCTCACTGAAATTTATCGACTGTCGAAGAAAATGCTTCGTTATTAAAAATTAATACGCTATCAATCGCTATCCTTGGTACCTTTCTGATTGCGAGATTGGCAATCATTCATCCCTCTTTTCAAGCAACCAATTCATGCATTAAATTAAGCGATTAAGCATTCATGACGAGTACTAGAGTCAAGAAGGGTGTGATCGAATAGCAGTTGCTGCGTGTCTATGACCTTATCTACTGGGCTTAGGGGTTCGGGGTTGTCATTTTACGATCTTTTTTTTTAGCTTAGCAGGGGGACAATGAGCCATTTTATGGATTGGCAACGATTTATGCTCGAAGGCAGAATCGGGGATCGTTAACACTTTGCAAGTATTGCCTATAATGCGTGGCTACGCTCTATAGGCGGTAACACTGGTGCAGGGGATAGGTAAATGGGATTTTCAGTTCACATCAATGGCTAAAAAGACGCAGGTAAGGTTATTTTTTTAGGTCGGGTTGTGGGAATAATTTCTCTCCTGAGACGTGTGATAATGACAGTTAGGGATGGGGAAGGAGGGTAGGTTGAATGGCAAAAAGAACAATTCAGTCAAAATCCTATTTCCTTTTCTTCTTTTTAATGTGTTTGTAGGGAGTGAAATGAAGTTTGCTCACGATGAGCTTGGGCTGCTTGATTCGCTTTTTATTTCTGTATGATTTGGGTTCGTAATTCCAGATATTATTTAGCAATGGGTTGTCAAGGTTATTTAATTTTAATTCAAATCGCTCGACCATACGCGCAACGAGATTACTTACTGTGGTAAGTTGATGATAATTTTTAATTTCTTTGAGAGGAACTAATTTATTGGTAGTGGTGACTGAGCGTATGCATTTATTGTAAAAAGTTTCGATTTTACGAATATTGAATTTATAAGTATTAAAGGTGAGGGTGGAAGCATAGGTTAAATGTGGGAGGATAAAAGAGTTAATAAGTCTAAGTTTTGAATTTACAGAGATAGGGCAATTGCGACGTAAGAGGGGGGTAAGTTTAAATTTAGCATATTGTGCTCTGGCAAGACTGTGGTTTATGTGATCCGTCCAAGAAAGCTGGTCGTTTAATTTTACTCCTAAGAAGGTGGTTGAAGTGGATTTTTTAATTGGAGCGTTGAATAGCTCCACAGAAGAGGTTGTATTTTTGTTTTTATTGATAGAGAAAGAAAGGTGAACACATTTATCAGGATTGATTTTAAGGTGCCATTCAGTTAACCAAGATTCTAATGTCGTGACACGGGCTACATAAAGCAATGAGGCGCTAACCATGACGGTCCTGATGGCTGTTTTGTTAACATACTCGTTACAAAGAAAACGTGACCCAGGCAGGGAAATTTGGGCAAATGATAAGCATCAGCTTTTAACATCCGAGCTTCAGTTCCTTGCACGACTTCCCCGAGATGCATTCTGCCGTATTCGTAGCGGGGAAAACGTGTTTGTCCAATACATTTTCCGCTCCGCTTTCTCACATTCCATGTAAAGAGGTGCCTCTGATGGTACACAGTGTGTACGACACTCACCGCCAACAAGAACTTCTTGAAATTAGGCAAACATAGAGCTTTTAAAGTGCTAGACCGATTAAGGAAAGCAGGGATATTTTGACGTGGATTATGATTTTATTCAGCGAGGAAATTAATTACTTGATACGTCTTCGGAAACATTTAAATGAACTTTGATAGATTTTTCATTGACTTCGTGGAACTCCATGAAGGAATGATTAAAAGGCGAACTATAACCATAACCGTAATATGTTTCAAACGGACATGGTTTTGTGTCATAGTCATCATCAGATTAACATCATCAATATAAGAGAGTAGGCCGCTTATGGCTTTATTCAATAGCTAATGCAGTGACTTTAGATTCATGCAAAATAAAAGACGCAAAACAAAACAGGCATGTAAGTGAAGATCAGAACAATTTTCCAAGACGGAAAGGGACGAAGTATACCTTACGTATTATAATGACTTTCATAGAACGAAGTATTGTATTAAGGGGAATGTATGACTGTTTTGTTAACTTTGAAAGGGCTGGTGATGTAGTGTATTGTAATTGAAAAGGCGAATTTTTACCAATCACAATATTTATATTGCAAACGAACCTGCTTTCGATTCATATAGTCAGGTTCTCATCATCATCACCAATAGTAGAGAATTTCTATTATAACTAACACCCATAGCTCGATTATTTGAATTATCTACTCGTGTTGCTATTTGTTATGTTTATTTTGTTTTAATTTATTATGCTTCAGTTTATTTTATCCAATGTAAGTTGCCTGTCACTGCTGTTGCTGGATCTATTTATAAATAAATAAATAAAGTAGGCTGCTGACGGTTGTTTTATAATACTAATAAGAAAACCACCAAAAATCAGACTTATGGTACCTGTGATACGTATTTCGCTCTCCGCGAGAGCATCATCGGAACTTGGACGATCAGTGCATTTATTACATTACGTGATTAGTACATTTATCGCGCAAAAAAGGTCAACAACACGACAAAAATCGATTCTTCTAACCAGTTGGTGATCTGAAATATTGGAATTATTTGGAAATTCTTCACAAGCCGCCACTCAAAATTTTCATTCAGTTAGTTTCTCTGTGAATTACCCAGTATTCTGTTCCGCAATAATTCTATTACTGGATCAAAAGATTCTTTACGAAGATTAGGAGAGCTTCTTGTGCGATGAATAAAGGGAAAACCAGGCACTGCATGCGGTAAAGTCGTGTTTCGTAGGGTTGAAAGCAAGACCTTCGAATTAGCGCTCGCAATCGCATGCGACTGAGAGAGACGCTGAAGTAAACAAATGTGACTTTTTCCACTCCTCACCTTCCTTTGCTTCCTCAGTGTTTGTTTTCGCCTCTTATTCCACTTCCGCCTCCCCCTTTTGGAATTGGGCCTGCTTTGCTCTATTGTCTCACGAGCGCTTGCACGTGTTTCATTATCACGACCAAACTAACGCCCGGAATCGCGATATTTCGTCCAATCTTCCTAGGGCGCTAATGAACAGTATTTTATGCTGTGAAAACAATTAAGTCCGGATGGAGGGGAGTAATTTTTGTGGGAAGCCTCTATTATACATAGTGGTCTTCTGATTATCCGTGGGCGAATTACACGTCCGTAGGGGTGGATGTATAACTACTATCGAAGTTTTAATTATATACCCCTGACTTTTGCGAGTTAATTACAAACTTACAATTAGTATACTACGCACAGGAATAATTCTTACTCTAAATTAAACGTAATTCTATATTCTTTTAGCGGTAACACTGCCACTGGTTCGCCAATATGGCTTAGTATTTTACAGATTAAACTCATTCATTCTTAAAAATTACGCATCTCTTGTCTAAGAAATTTTTTATAACATTTAAAATACGATTGCTCGGTAAAATTTTTCCAATGACAAAAACTCTAGTTCCGGATAGCTTTACTTTACGCCGATCACTAACAATATAATATATATTCACAGAATCGTTAACAAACAATTTGTGGTTACGAAGCGCAGAAATGAAGGAGGAAGATATGTTGAGGAAATCTATGTAATACGATTATGGAATATATTACCTCATTTATGGCACAGTATAAATTGAATTCTACTCATCCTTCATTGTAATATATAGACTTACTTCTAATAATTCAATATTTTCTACATTCTTGCTACAGTAGAGTATTGAATGACATTTATTTTTATTTTTTTATGAAAAAATTCCAATTTTCATTCTCATAATTCCTAGTATTCCTGAAGGTCTCTGATTGCTTACATCTCTCCCAGTCTGTGCACGACCTTCTTACTTTTAGTAAATAATTCTCACAGTCCTTTTAAAAAATGCAAACATACAAAACGCGTAAGTATATTCAGTTCAACTAGGTAAATTATTGTTTTTATACACACAGATATAAGTAAGACTTTTCCTCTAAGCAGTGAAAATACGACTACTATAACATAATCGCAGCTAAAAACTCTGAGTTCGGATGAAGAAAACTCTCTATGAAATAATCGAAAACATAGAGCTATGTTCGTAAATAATGATAAACTGTTTACGTACGTTGTGAGCGTTATTTGAAATCAAAGTGAAAGTTGAGATTAGCCGTATTTTTTGATTACTCATTCTTCTTCTCCCCATTATTAGCCCGGATAATCGGAAGCTCAATGTAAATATCACTTTGTAGAATCTATTTAGACTGCGCATATTTCGCCTTCGTGGGAACATCAGTAGGAGAAAGCGCAAAGAAAAAAATTAGGAATTTCTGAATCTTAGGAAAAGATACGAGGGAGAGGCATAAATTGAATATCCTCTTACAGGGTCGGATTTAAGCCATCAGAGGCCCTAAGCGCAAAGATCATGCCGAGGCTCCCAACTATGAATGATGAGCATTAAAGTTTGATTAAATTAATAAAATTCATAAAAATACATGCCCCAGATAGTTCAATTGCTTCACTATCAGAGTATAGAATAAGCAAATAATAGCATTATAAGTTGTATTACCATGAATTTATCGTGAATGATGAATAGACTTTGCATTATATAGTTACGTTAATTATGTAGTATATTCTAGAAACGTAGAAAAGTGTATCACGTCGACGTACAAAATTCTTTCCTGAAGTGGATAACAAGTACCGATAGTCGTGCCTATAAAAATGTGAAACAATTGAAGTATAGTACGGGGAATTTCTAAAGACTAATTGAGAATTCATAAGGTTTTGTTGAGGCTAACACATGGATGAAGCCCTCAACTAGCGCCTATTGCGCCTAAGCTATAAATCCTAAATCATCTTAGATTCCAAATCACAGTTCGAAGAACACCTATAACACCTGCTATATTTTATTGCTTTATATCACGTTATACGAAATTTAAATTTTGCTCGAGCTGTGTGTTTTCTTTCATACAAAAGCGAATCCTTGTAAAAGCGCCTAAACGTATGGTATATGGCCACAAAGAACGTGAATGATCGGTCGAAGAAAAAGGCATGTGAATGCCTCTGCGCCAGTGAAGTCGAAAAGGAAGTTCTTTGGTTGAAAATTCTTCAGTAATCCCGAAACGAGATGTTTTTTCCGCTCAGATAAATTCCGTGGTTAGCTTCAAAGTACTCCTTTATATGCATCATTGGCGGAAAATGCAGAATTTCACGATTGTGTTGAGCTGTGCGAGTCTTATTTGGAGGTTGATGGAAAGCAAGTCGGAGGAAGGCATTCTACAGTGGAAATGAAAAAAGAAGAATGCTACGAAGTTAAGGGTTTCTTTCAATGCAATTTACTTGATTATTTTAGCGAACGATCGCCATCATCCCCTTATTTTTTCCAATTCGTTCTTGAACTCTGAATACACGCGTGTAGTCAAAAGATTCGAAAGAAAATGTGCGATGCAGCTAGTACTTTAAAAGTGCTTCTGCAGCTGAATTCATTTCGCACATATGGGTCCCCACCAGGAATCGAACCCGAGACAGCATTTACTAAAGGCGAACGATCTACCTACTTGTATATCAAGATGAATAATCTCCTTTGCAGGCAATCAATCGAAGGTTGTTATAAGAGGAACTAATAATAATTTTAAGAAAGTTCACAATACAATTGTACATTTAATTATGAATGATACGCAAATTTATCCCAATCCTAATAAATATATGCAGAACTTATGTAATTAAAATCCATTCCCAATAAATGACATATCTGTTCTTAAGAGTTTGCTGTTGAATCTGGAAATGCATTATTAGTTGCTGTTTTCTGAAGATCTACTCGATTGATATCAAGCATAAACTTGTAAAACAGCTACTTAGTACTACACTTAACTACAGCTACTAAACAGCTTCTTCTTTTTTCATAAATAATCATATTGATATAATAGCACTCTAAGGGACGAATAGGCATATTAGGCGATGGTTCTATAGACTCTTAAACCCTGAAATGAGTGCCCAAAAGGGAATTTTGTCATTCTTTAAGGCGAAAAATCTCTTGGTGGGGCCTTCAAGTGATCCTTCCGCTCAGGGTCTTTAAATTCTGCAATTCGTCCCTGAATGAATGACGATAATTTTACCTTTCTAGGCAGTACTTAGACGCTTTGAACAGTGAATTGAATTTGACCCAATTTCTCTCTAAATTCAAACATGTTGCAAGAGATTAGGAGTAGGTTATATGAGGAATTGGAGATTAAATCGGTATGATAAATAGTGTTCCTTCCTCTGCAATTTCGTAGTTTGTCTCCGGCCATCGGTTTCGTTGAACCCGAACTCTCCTCAGCACTCAGGGCGGTTTGAGACTGTTTCTTCAAACCGCAAGTATCAATTTGAAATCCAACGAACGAACTTTGCAGACAAGCCCATAACGCATTATAAATTATATGAAAGATGTTGATAAAGTGTGTAGACCGCACGATCATGCGTAAAGGGTCATCCTTAAATTACGTCATGATATTTTTATGGGATTCCTGTCCCTCTTCTCTCAAAGAGTATCTTAGGGTTCTTCCTACCTTCTGGAACAGTGTCACATATTTTATATACCCTTATCCCTCCATTAGTGATTCCAAAGGGTGGGGGAAGGGTGGATCTCTCCCCTTGAATACTAGCAGTTTGCCAATGATCTGACGAAGATTTTAAGTAAAAACCAGCTTTTTCAAGGATCACCATGCATCTATTACGTTTATTACGACAAAATGGCATCAAAATGTTATAAAACTGCATGTTTTTCAGGATGCAATGAGTGCAAAAACATGCAGTTTTCTCAAAAATGGCCGAAAAGTCTGATATTTTGTTACGTAAATTGAGTGAAGACTCATCTTTGAGGGCGAAAACTATGACGAATCAAATGATAGGAGTAATACTAGAATACTGCATCGTCATATCTTCCAACAGTGACGATTTCCATCAAAACCCCCCTTAACAAAGGTAATTTAATCACCAGTTTAAAAGTTGGTCAAGTTTGACATTTTTTACCTTTTTAACACGTAAAAAATAACGAAAACCTGCTAGAAGAATCTTAAAATTCAATCTTTTCTGTATTACTATGCGAGAAAGAAACATTTTTGGCTCTGGCTTCTGTCTCCCTTTACTACCAATAGTCCGATAGTTTATTCTTAAACGTCTCACTAAAGTCTTTTTTCTTTCATTGATTTCAATACAACTTTTTAGACAAAGTTTCAACGTAATATTGTTCCAGCTCATCTTTTGCCATTTTTTCAAGGTCTCGAATTTGGAATGCTTCCAATATATAATGGGTTTTCGAACCTATGGAAGGTGGAATGTTTATTGAAACACTGACTGGCATTTACGCCAAGTTTTATGTTTTAGAGATACAGAGGGTTATACTTGACTAATAAAATTTATTTTCCATCGTTTTCGCTCATCTTTCGCTTGAGGCGAGCATTGATGAAGTTGTCGTGAAGTTCCTTGAGGAAGCAACATTACATTTGCAAGGAAAGACGACTTTTTATTAAATGCAATTACACCATAGCCGGTGTAATTACCTCTTTCACATCCGTCCTCGGAAAATACACAAGTTTCGATTATTTTACGAACGTGTTGGTGAAAGGTGTAAGCAGTCAGTATACAACTCTGTAAAGCTGGAATTCCAAACCTTGATGTTGAATGTTTTCGACAATCTTATCTATATTTGAGCTCAAAAATTTACTCTGTTAGGCCTTTATTAAAATTTCCTAAAGAAACAAAATATTGGATTTAAATCACGAGGAAGTCGAATTTTTGCTATAAAATATGGTAAGAATGGATTCTTTGCAAGTTTTTCTTTTTGTGAATCTTTCGTATTCTTGTACTGAGACATTTTCATAGTTGAATTTAACTGTCAGTTTTAATACCTACTGATATTTAGTAGTAATATGTAGTTTGAAGAGTAGATAACCCCTGAGCAAGTGATTTTCATTCATTGGGGTGCCTATATTCCTAAAGGCATATCTTTGCATATATGAATATTCATATAATGTATATAATATTCATTTATGTAATATATATTGTATTCATATTATTTTCATATAATATATATAATATATCATTCATTTTTCTGCCAAGGAATAGAATGTTATCATTATTATTTGGATACACTTGTTCACAGTATCGCTAACAAGCAATTCGTAAATACGTAGAACAGAAATAGAAGAAGAAGAAAACTCTTGCTATGGCTATCAGTTGGTGGGTCGTAAAGTCGTAAACAAACCACGTACTCTGGTTCTACTTCTGTTCCTCAACCAACCCTCTCTCCTCGTTGCTTTCCCTACCTAAGCTTCGCCGCATTACCTTAACCCGCTGCTGCCCAAATTCCTCGGCCTCTATTTACTCGACCGTACTCTTCATGTTTGCTTCCCTTAAACCCTCTGTCTGCCCATTATCCACGCTCCCTAAAGAAATAGCCCACTAAAGTGAACTCGCATAAAGAACGCGGAGGGCCAACAAGAAGAAGAAAAAAACCATTCGTTCCTTAGGAAGTCCGTTTGTTTTTGGAATTACCAAGTGCCCGCCGCGTGAGGTGGGATTACGTTCCACTAAACACGGCTTTGAATCGCGGAGCGTGACAAAGATTGTTTCCTTGAGGTACTCTTCTCTACCTGAGAAGGCGTTTTTCGGGCCAACAAAGGACAACATCGATGAGACGCGTCAAGCAGCACGAGAAGAGATTACCTTACGATGAGTTATGGACTTATTCAACCATCGGGGTTATTATTCCGTGGAAAGGCATTGCGAAAAGCCGAAAAAGGATCCAGGGCTTTCAAAGTATGCATACTGGTTTCGGTACAGCAGGAATGTGTCCGACTGTGGTGTTCTCTCTAGCTTTTTTCCATCTTGGGTGGCAAGAAAATTGTACAAGATTGTTGTACAAGTGAAAATTAGTGACTTGTCTGAGGCTCGAACCCAGGTCTCCCCTTTCTGAAATTTATAAATGTTTCGTTGGCAATACTTTGTTGGTTAAGTGTTTATTTTGCTAATTTTGACCATAGTTATATGATAAAGTGTTGATTTTCCATTCATGGAATCGGAATCTGGATTCGTACTGGAATCGGCAGTTTAGAGTTATATTGGGAATTGTATCGGAATTGGTAAAATTTTTGGTAACGTCCCATCAATATTTATTACTCAGAATCGAAAATGCGAATTCATCGATACCTAACTTTTTACACCAGTTCGCACTCACCCCATGGAAAAATTATTCATGGTAATCATTTTTAAGAATAAAATACGATAAGATTCTCTAGCGAGGTGAAGGGAGCCGGGAATATCAAGAATATCTGCGTATTGGAATGATATTAAGAATAAGTTGCATATCTAGCACTATTTTTCACAATTGAACATTACTGAAATAAATCTGTTTGTAAGGGAACAGTAAAAAGGTGTGCCATGATACAATGGAGCGCTAAAACCTTCTCAGGTATTTATTTATTTCTCAGGTATATTTAGGTGCAAGCACTACTTCATGGGGGCTCTCGAATAGCCAATGCACTTCGAATGTGGAGGAAGCAATTCGATTCCCAATGGGAGCTCACATGACCTCAGCTGTCGAAGCACTTAAACAATACTAATACTACTACCATTCTGAGGCACACTCGGAGATTTTTCACCTATAAAACGAAAAAAACGTCCTTTCTAGGGCCCCTTTATGGGGAGATCCTCAGCCTGCCCCTAGTGCGTCAAAAAGCTAATCCAACCCCAAAATTTTTGCTTGCCAAAATAATGTTTTCCTCTACTTTTAAAAAGTAGGAATTTCCAGAAATTCGATGGGAAGACAGGAGAATTCTCAGATCAATCAATTCCTCTAAGTATGTATAAGCAGCATAGTTAGAATATTTCTTAACATTACTATAATTTAAAACGGAAACCAAATTTGAAAATGAAACAATAAACCAAGGCTAAATAAAGGCAATATTGAGGACCCAATTCCACTAGTGAATTACACCCGGGATTGATGAAGTCTCCAGTTTTTTTTTGAGTGAAAGTGAAACATTCGAATAATAATAATAAATGTATTAATCCTACGACATACAAAAGCATGTAGAGGACAAGTCATTCTCATTACTTACATTGAAAGTAATTCACCCATAAACTTATTACTAAATATATTACACATTAAGCATCTTATTCCACATTATTAAAATAACAATAAAATACATTTCTCATTGTTTTCATTACATTTGTTACGTTACATATTTTTAGTGACAAACATATCAACACGATTAATGTTTTAGTAAGTAGACAAAGAGACCCATCGCGGTTCCTCGTATGTAACTTAAGATGGTACAATTCAAACTTTTATTTATACAATACCATATAAAATAAACACACTCACGACCTACGTTACACTGCATAGCATCATTATCAAGTCGTCATTAGCATGATGATGATGCATTGAAAACTAGGTCGCGCGGTATTTCATGAGGTATCGTATAAATTAAAGAGTTAATTCCACCATATTACGTTACTATGACATACCATCAAGTAAAGGCCGAAAGCATCAAAGCTACCCTCTTATGCATTCACAATTAGCTTCTTCGAAACTCGTCTGAGGCATGACAGTCAGCGAGACAATCTGCGTCCTTGCAGCGGTCTGACCGAAAAGCAGCCATTATTACCGCTTTCGGATTAAGAGACCATTGCATAGATTGGAATCTCTAAGGCAGCCGCGTAACAATGAGCTTTTACTCAGCTTTCGAGGCCCTTTTCTCCTGAGGACCCTTCCTTTCCTCCGGCATTTCTGCAAGCGTCTTTGTCGCAGGTTATTCGCGCGTTATCTCAGCCGGAGCTTTACCTTTTCGGCGTCCTCAGGGCTAATCGCACTTGCAGAAAAGGGAGGATCGCGATGGAAATATGTTTGCCCGCAGCTGTGCCTTGAGATCTTTATTTTTTGGGAGGAATTCGGTCGTTGGACTTCGAAACAGCGGATTTTCAAAGACTGTGGTATGTTCGGAAAAATTCCGCGGAAGGAATGCAAGTTGCCTATGAATTCTTGCTAGAAGAGTAGAGGAAGTTGTAAGCCATTACATGCGTCAATAGTCTACAGCAGAGCCGGATTTTGTTGTAAGCCACTACTTAGGGTCTCACAATCTGTATGGGCCTCAAAATCTTCATCTTCTTTAACAACTGCACAAATGCAGCTTTATTTCAATACGTTCTACTAATTGCCCTGTGCTAAAATTTCGCAGGTGAACATTGATACTCTATTTCTGAGCCAAAATAGATAAAAAAACACTCCAATCACTATATTTCACTAACACTAAAATGTACTTAAAAACACGACTTCGCATTCTGAATCAGTTTCCGTTTCGATATACCTCGTTTGTATCATTAGATATTAATATCTACACATCCAGTAACGAAAGTCTACGAGCAAATTCCAATTTAAATCGATTTTTTTGACCGAATGGTGAATATCTCATTTTTCAGTCTGTTTTTAGCAGGAAGCTGGAAACTGAGTGTTTGGAGTGTAAAGGGAGAAAAGCGATGTTCTAAGAAGAAGGATGTTTAGAAATAATTTATATGGATGATTTATTCATGCTCTTATCCATATATTTATAAGTTAAATGTATTTAAAGTTTCACAGGCATTTTGTGAGATTTTAGTGTCATTTAAAAGAATACCTACTTTATGTAGCTTAGGGTCTCATCAAGTAATCCGCTCTGGTCTACATTAGTTGACATGGCTAGCTAAATTAGAGGTTAGAATCTTGAAATATAAAAATGGCTCGGGAATAAAAATATTAGACGGTGTATCCGAATTTCTTGTTGTTCTACCGATATCTTAAAATAATTTCCTTCTAATTTCGTATCCAATAAATTATATACGTTATGATTCGACTGCAATCAATGTTATTAATAATTAAGTCTGAATTAAGAGTGAAAAATATTGCTGGAAAAATTCCTATCCGAATTGTTTCTTAACTTTGTTTACTCCCATACTCACAAATTCGATCAATCGACTTTGAAAGATTTCTATAACATCGATCCTAACATCGAAGCGTAGTCTTTTATCCGCGTTAAGTGAACGGCTTTTGTAACCTGAACAGATCAGAGTACTTTGTATACACAACCCAGTTTCGTCACGTAATCTACGCAAGTAGATAATAATTAATTTAAAAAGGTAGCTAACATACTTTTATGATGCAAAATTTCCTTTCCGGGAAGAGTGGAACGAAAATTTGAAAATTAATCAAGGCAGAGAAAATTGAAAGAGGTAGGAAAACAGCGAAAATATACGTGAGAAACTGCATAATTTAAATATGAAACAATGCTCTTTTAGCCGTAAAAAATATTATACAGCCACATTGAGTTATGAGAAATCCGTTGGTTTAGCTCTTCTCAAAGGCTTTGAAAACGTAGATGGATTATGGATGAATAAAACAAAGAAAAATTGAGATAACCATGTTTTTGAATTTAATCATCTTTAATCCCATTATTTAAATTTATGAACATGTTTTATTTTATTTACAATCTCGACCTCCTGGGAAATCTTATTTTCCCAGAGAGTTTACGATTGGAAGCGTGAATCTGTTATGAAGTGAACTCATTCTTTTCCCTTCCTTCTTTCTTTACGTGAAACAAGCTAATACGCGTAAAGTGTATTTTAGATTCCCTCCAATACTCCAGGTCTCTATTAACAGGTAATTGATTAAAACAAACAAATATCCGTTCGATAAAAATAGAAGTAAAACTACCTTATTTAAGGGCAAGATTGAGACTAATCAGTCTATTCTTAAATCTAACCCTGACTCATTACAGAGTAACAGAAAAATTCGGGATTTGAAGAAAAGAAACACCAACAAAGTAGAAGAATATATTGTATTTGTATTTATTTGTATTGTATTTATTGGAATTTAAAAACCTAAGTCGGCACACACGAAGAAGAAAATTGCCCGTAGGAAAACAACCCACGAGAAGAGGGGAGTGAAAAATCATGGAAACTTATGGACAGTTGCAGTTGAAATTTAAAAAGTAGAAAGATTGAGAAAAGTAAGAAAAAGTGTCAGCAACAAGACAGTAAATAAACAATGTATATGCATTTTCAAAAAGTACAGATAAGAACAGATGCTGAGGTTCAATTGCAGGTAATAAAAAATAGAATCGTTATGTAACAAGATAACGAACTAGAAAAAAAATAGTTGAACGGAGAAGAACAAAGAAAAATTGAAATAATTACAAATAACAGTAAAGCTATAAATATGTATATTTATCGTTATACCAGTATTAAACTAAAATTATCAATCAAAATGAATGAAATATAAGGAACTCACAGCATAATTAATCGAATAATTACAGTAAATGTATATACAAATTTAAGCATTTTCTATTTGAACCCAAACAAGGAGAAAATATTCAGTTTTTTATACAAAGATAGAGAAGGCATCTTGTGAGCTGAAAGGAAGAAACACAAAGTGATTGAATTATTGAAAATAAGTATGAGTCAGAGGACATTTCCTCACAACGTATGGCAATATTCAAATAAGAAAGATCGAAACTCAGGATAGAGTAGTTCAAGGAAATCAAGTATGAGCAGGATCGTATGAGAATCAGAATAAGTTCTCTAAATGAGGATGGTTGGTGAATTTTTAGTATCAAATTATAAGGGGTAGTGTCACTTCTTAGAATGGTGGTCTATAAATATGAAGATGAGCGAGGCATTTTCTCTCGAAGGAGTGAGAGGATAATGAGAAATTTATTTATAGAGGAAGGGAATTCCACTTGCAGTTGCACACTGTAGTAGTTGTGGAATGCTTCAGCTCTGTGATGAGGAATGAACTGTTTTTTGCATCCCCTCGTGTTACGGCTATGCAGGGAATCTGATCTCACAAATTCTCTAGCGAAATATTCGGGACTGTTTGCTTATAAAATGTTACAGCATAAACAAAGAATACGTGGTTTTCTACGGTAATCTAGCGTTGGCAATTAATCAGTGATAATTTTGAAGAAAATCTGAATTGATTTTTTATAAATAGAATTAAATGGATTTTATAAGCTGAGAAAAATGTGATACTTTAAGCGTGTTCGTAAATAGTAAGTTTATTTCGCCAATAATTGTATAGTTAGTTTTAGTTTCAATCATATTACTCTTTAAATATTTTAAATTTTAAATCACCCTTTAGAAATTAGCAACATTTTTGTAATAACATAGTATTATTTTTTGTATAACTATATACGTATAACCTACTGTCTTAGGAAACTTTTTGAAGGGGTCTTCCTCCTGACTAGGGTGAATATTAGGAAGGGATTTTTATATTTTCATTTGCTCCACGAGTGACTTCCGTCTGAGCACTTGCCTATTTGTAGTTATAACATATGAATAAATAAATATATGGTCCTATTCTTTTTAGTTAAAAAGGAATCCCACGGTATACTTCCTCTCGACTAGGGTGAATATCAGGAAGGGATTTATATTTTTCTATTTGCCCCATGAGTGACTTCCGCCTGGGCCCTTGTCTATTTGTAGTTATAGCATACAAATAAATAAATACATGGTTGCATTCTCTTTAGTTAAAAATGAATCCCACGGTATAAAATGATGGCCTCGAGGATTCCCATGCACAAGACAGAGTTTAGTTTCCTCTGAAATTATGCGGCCGAAGAAGGCGAAGTGAAGGAATGCAGTCGGAGGAAATGCCACAGATGCTGCTGAGCCTTGGCGAAAACCTTGGTCTTCCGCTTGGGACAGATCTCCTAAAAAGGAAATCATTGCGTACGCTTACGAGTTTGCCATTTTCAGAATCTTTAAATTTGTCTCTTTCGTCCATTACTTAAAAAAGCATCTTCAATGTGATGCTCAATCCCAGCGAATGGTTCTCAACGGTCATTATTTCACTGTTCGTAATTATCCTCTTTAATAAATTTAGTTATTTCATCGTGACATAAACTCCTCACATCATGAAATGGTTATTATTTTATTATTATTATTAGAATAAATCTGCAGGTAGTTATAAACCAGGTGGCAGAGTTTGCTGTCATACAATGAAAATCACAAAAGTGTACGAAATACATCGTTAAGACTAAAATATCAATGAGGTTACATAAATACATCGCAAAAAATCAAGTAATCATTATCAAGTAACATTAATAACAGCATTAATGGCAGATAAAATGTCTTCAAAGTGACATTATTTACCTTTTATGTCATAATAAGGCATTACTTCTGCATAAAATGTATTCTTGAGGAGATCTCAAATCTCACTATGGAAACCAAAGCTTTCGGTGCAAAATCTGGATCTGAAAAATATCTCATAATAATCATACGACAAAATTTTCATTTAATATTTCCTTTCATCGCTCTCTAATCATTTAAAACAGCGAAAATTCGTCCAAAAAATGAAAGTTATTTGATATATTTCCTAGACACAAGACATACTAAGACTGGAATATTCCTCGAAAGTGCTTAAAACAAAAGAATATATAAATAAAAATTATTGAAACTTATTCAACTATTTTGCCTGTTCCAAAATGTTGGTTGGAATTCCGAAGCAAAAACGAAATAAAATTACTACGATAATTAAGTTTTAAAATGGGCGGTTAAAGATTAACGAAGAAGCTGCTAATGGAAGGCGCTTTTATTGTATAGAAAAAAATCGCGAATTTGCCGGAAGCTATTCAGAGGCGTAAACAATGAGAAATTAAGCCGCAAAAAATTAAGGCCAAAGATAACTTCTCCGGAGATCAAGTACGTGAAAATTTCATGGATAATTGCTAAGAGTTTAATTATATCTCGCCATAATTGAGATCAGGATAAATACTAATGAGAAAGGGTAATTGAAATTTTCAAAATATCAGGCAGAATTTGAATATTATGGTGAAAAATCATACCTTTCGGTAAAAATGGGCAGAGTTAATAGGCGCAAAAAATTAAAGGAATATATTTAATACCTATGTTTCACAACGATAAAGAATTTGATTGGCTCGAGATATTTTTTGTAAACTTACATCTTGGTTTATTCCAAAGAGTAAGTGTGACTTAACTAGAGAGTATCAGTGCATATTGGCAATAGAAGCTATATATATTGCCCATTGACCAATGTAATATTATCTATTTACTAGATTGGATAAGTATACTAAGAGAATGAATAAAAAAAATTCCGTTTTTTGTGAAGATTTATTCTCTGTTACCTACATGAAGCTTCGAAAGAAAAGCTAATGGTTATTCGCCTCCAATGGAGAAACATAATGATAATTGATTCAGTATAGAATTTTGGAGTAGATAACCTTCATGAATAACTTAACTTAGGGTACTCACATGGAAGAACCACCCTTAGAAACTAGGCTTCCTTGAATTCGGCAATTGTGAGCATCATATATACTCCATATCTATTGTGTACTCTAAACAACGAAACGCACAAAGATAGCGGATTACTTATTCAAAGACGAAGAGTATTAAGATGCGTTTATGAAAAAACTATTCGAAGAAATTTAGAGCACCGAGCTGTATTTTTGTCTCCATCTTGGGTCTCGAATACACATCGTTAACTTTTCCTACTTATAACTCTATCCTTATTGGATGTCTGGTGCTTATTCCTGTTTTAAATTCTGCTATTTATAGCACTGGAATCTTGCTCTCATTGCTACAAATTGATGCCGTGCGATAAAAAGAAGATTTGGCTTCTCTCACGAATTCCTTTAACGCCGATCATTTCTTCCTCATAAGGACGCAGCCGAGTTTTTTCTTTCAGCCGTGATTCGCTCCTCAGACTATCCTTGCCAGATTCGTCTCCGAATCGCCGCACTTCGAATTCTCCGGGGATGTCGTAAAAAATTTCGCGCAACTTCTTACGTGAGTTTATTTTCCGACATCTTATATGAGAATTAATCGATCGAATGTGGCGCTGGAAATAGTAACGTCCTTTCGAAATTTTGATAAGAATACCGAAGTTATACATCGAATTTTTAGGTGGAATTTTGGTGATTTAGTATTTTGGTATTTTAAATTTTAAACTCATCGTCGGAGGGTTCATTTCTTACAGCTCTAATTTGTCCCGTCTTCAGCCAGTCATTTGTATGTAATTTATATAACTGTAAACTGTACCGCTCTTTTCGAAACTGTCTTCGGAAGACTATCATACCCAAAGGTTCCCCTTATGAATTTCCCTAGCCTATGTATAAAAGTTTTCCACAGAAATCTTTCTTAATTTGATCTCGAAGGACTTCTTTATTAGTTACTTGGTTCGTCAATTTTACTTTCGTTATTAGTCTAAACAAGATCATGTGGAGCCATTTTGCCTCCCTAGGCATGTCATACACCACCTTTTAGTTTATCCCCTACGCACGTTCCTTGATTCTAATCGAAATAATTAGTGTGGGAAAGAGAACAATAAGCAAATCCTTATCTAAATCAGTATTTTCTAGATATATCATCGATTATCGCGATAATGAATACCTTAACATTGATCTTGGCGCCCCCTTCGAAAGATGACTGATGTGAGAAGATTTCCTCGCCGCCTCAGCCATCGGCACAGCCCCGATTCTAAATCATTACATCTCTTTTGATTCTAATATATTCTTAACTATGGCTCCTATAGTCCATGTTTCAGAAGCAGAGCATAGAACATTCCATATACTTAAACTCTCGATTATCCGGGCTGATGATGGGGAGAGGATACACTAATAATCAGAAAACACGAATAAACTAGACACATTTATTTTTATAGTATTCAAAAGTTACCTAAATAAACAATATATTATGATATGCGCTTGTAGTCCGATAGTTTAGGTAGTTTCATGGGCTCATTCAGCGTTTAATTCACTCTGAATCGGATCTTTTTAGCTGCGATAATTGTACCTGTGTCCCCACTACTTCATAGAATAGGTCTTACGTGTTCTTGAAAGATCGCATGTGTATATAAGAACACGCATATTGTTATGCATTATTTTTGTTCGAAAATTAAAAAAAAAACTGCGGAAACTATCAACGAAGAGTAAGAAAATCAAGCACGAATAATCGGGAGTTCACTCTATTATTTCATTCTCAGAGCGAAAATCTGTAATGAAACATCCTTCGCGGCTGTAAGAATTTTTCTCGTCCGTTTCCTTCTAGCATTAGCTTGAAACATTATTTAATGTATAACAGGAAATTAATCCATGACGGAAATACATAAATTTTTCATAGACACGTGATTATTTGTTACCAAAATTTTGAACGCATGGGAGTCATCTTCACATCTCGTCCTTCATCCTAATAAATTCATAATTTATTCCTTCCTCCTCGTTCTTAATTCTAATAAAGTCATAATTTATTCCTTCCTATATAAGCCATTATTGAGAACTATGTCTTGGCTTCCGTTGGCTTCGTTAATGTCTTCCTAACCTCTTTCGAATGCATTTCGCGGAAGTCGGAGATACCAAAGCGGAACCTGTGAGAAAGCTTACAATGGATCATATAATTTTACACGGAGTATTTAGCGAGGCTATTAAAAACTCCCAAGAGGAAGTCATACTAGTCAAACGTCCGGAACTCCATTCAAAGTTCGATAGTGTAATCACCGCAGCGGACGGAGGTCAGTTTATCTAAAATTTCGGTGGTCAGAGCAGCGTGAATCCGCGCTGCATAAAAAACCCGTCTTTTATGCGCACCCACTCGTGTTATTAGGAGCTAATTACGAGCCATCGTGCACCCATAATCCATTCACATTTGAGCGAACGATTCCTCCCCTCGTATCCCACTTTTCACCAATTTAGATTCATCTTCGTTATTCGAGGAAGGGATCGTCTTCCTTTACGACATTCTTCCTCAAACTCTGATCAATTATAGGTCCATCTTAAGAACTATTTCTGGTAGGATCTATTGAGTTCGCCGTCACTTTGTAGAATTCCATTACAGGAAAAATATACATTCACTTTGTAAGATTTTACTATTTTTATTATATCTGCGACATGTTTCGTCTATCTAAAACATGTCGCAAATATAATAAAAATAGTAGAATTTTACAAAGTGAGTGTATATTTTTCCTATTTCTGGTAGATAATGGTTTAAAAGAGCTTTGAATCAGACATTCAAATAATTAATATTTTAAAGATTTTTACATGTACACAATGAAGATCCTTTTCAAGACTATTTCTGGTGGATAATGGTTTAAAAGAGCTTTGAAACATGCGTTTTAATAATCAATATTTTAAAGATTTTTTCATCTTCATTCTTACACAATGGAAGCAGTCATCGACACTATGTACTCAGAAGTCTGCACTGGCTAATATTTCTTGTCCGATCTGCCCATCAAAGATTGATCACATCGCAGTTCGAATAAGTATGGAACCGGAATAGAACCGAAAACCGAAACAGAAAAAAAATTTTCGCCGTAGTGAAAACCTATCCCGAACCGAAAAAATTAAAATCCTTGAACCTGGACGAAATCCAAAAACAGCTTTTAATTCCGATCCAATTTTTAGTTCCAAACAATGCACATTTTACTTAGGTGTAGCTGGACGAAGGTTTACTAAACATTTTTAGCTACGACTAGCAACTAACTATTACTGACAGTGAGTTCAACTCTGAAATGAAGTGTAATCTAATGTTAATGAAAAAGGTGCAAATAATAAAAAATACTTCCAGAAGGATGTAACATTTTAGTGGTGGAAGCGAGAAAACCGGTTCGAAGTTCGAAGAACCGGCAGAAGGAGGGTAACTGTACTGACCGATATTTGGTTGTGCCATATCGAAAACCGGAACGACAAATATTACGGTTAGATTATGAGGCCGAAATCCCTGCCGGACCCAACAATTTTTGGTAGATTTTTATGCGTTATCACTTGAGTAATCTTTATCAAGTTGTTTATAGGTGAAGAAACCACGTTAATTTCGTTTTCAGATTTCATAATTGGTGCTATTTCTTATTTTGATACATATATCCCCGTTAAAGTAATTTCTTTTATTTTTAGTGTAATGTAGAGCTTGACCCATATGCGATCACGGTCCGAGCCCTGCCCGTCTGGCTTGGCTAGGTCGGGACCCGAGGTCCAAGCCCGACTCATTTAGACCTCAAGTAGAGCTTACGGTCCGCCGAAGGTCAACGAAATAATTTTCCTAATTAAATTTCGAGGCAGGTGTAGAATATATTATACCAAGTGTTTGGAACCATTTTTTCGTCGGAAGGCCACTTTTATGTAAGCACCATCCGTGTGCGCAATAAACCATTAGGCTGCACTTGTTTAGCGTACTCCCTCAAATGGTATAACGTCGAAATAACACGGAATAAAACGAATTGAATAGCTCATTGATCCCAAAAGTAATATTTTCATAATATTTTCGCTCGACTCAAAAGACAAAACGGGGAAAGAAAATTGTCTGAAGATTCGTCGTTTATTAAGAAAGAGATAGAAAATCCACAGAGGCTGCCGAAATGTCAATAACGATGGATGAAATAAAATTAATGGATCTTTGATTCTATAACGTATCGTTCTTCATCGTATCGGGGCTTCATCTTTGAGAGAATGTTTACCAGGAAAACATATCCTACCGTCTGAAAGAGAGTTTTATATACATATTTGAACTATATGTATACAAATATACCGTATTTTAGATTGATTAGACACGTTGCCGATAGTCTTTTGGCATACTCTGACATTCGCATAAATCGTGTACGACCAGGGTAATTCTCCGCGCAATTACGAAAAACTGCGTCTCGTAAGCCGGAAAAGACGGTATATATGTGTATACTATACATATAATTTAAATATGTATGTAAAACTCTTAAAATTCGTTACATGCACGTCTTTATTTAGATAAAATTGAGCTTTAATGGTTCCGTCTTATATTTTATCCATTTAGATATCTACATAGCATAACTTTTAGGTGTTAGGGAATATTTCAAGATAAAGACATGGGATTGCTCGTTAAAAGCGAGGTTAGTGCGATTTTTTCTTTTCTTAAATCCGAATAGATTTTTTAACAACACTTCTTACGTATTCATCTCAATAGAAATACTAGTTTCATAATTATCAAGGAGAAGAAAAACACTCGAGGCCCATCTTGAATGCTTCCAAAGTGAACACTTTCGTTTATCCGTGGACGCTCTAATGACCTCCACTTACAATGAATGGTTTAATTTCTAACTCTGGAAAGAGAATTGGGAGAAACCTCCGAATTTCGAATGCTGAATCATAACATCGCATCAATCAGGTGTCCTCCCACTCTGCTCGCCTCTGGGGAAAGGTGATAAATAAGATATGAGTGCACTCCTCCTCAGTCCCCTCCAGGACAGACAGCTGAAGGAAACAACTTCCTATCTTTCGATCGCATCTCTTTTCTTTTAACAGGCGCTCGTCCGGGCCGATGGACTCCTCTTCGTCATTATTCGTCTTAAAATGTCTGCACAGCAGTGGAGTGGAGTGGTGAAGGAGGGGGGGGGGGCAACTGCCCCGGGCGGCACCTTTTGTCAACTGCAGTGGATGGGAAAGGGGTTAAATTACCAAAAATGGGATAGAAATGAAAGTAGATGAGATAGGGAGGTTTAAATAAACATACAGGTGAAATTTGTTTTGCATAAAGATTCAATTCGAGCTGAGTTTTATTAGTCTTTTTTTCCTTCCGTGTATTTAACCCTTTTACCTACATCCTTTATAGGATGATATATACCGGTTATCGGCAAAATCATGAGTCAAAAGAGCCAAATATCAGCAATACAACGATTGAAATTTCTTTTGGGAGCCAATCTTTTAAATTTGAACTATATAGGATGTAAATTGTCATTACGGAAAAAGGTTTAAGCCTAAACCAGGGAAGAATCCCTCTAGTATTTGGTTATTTAGTATTCTGTGGAAAATCCACACTCAATAGGCCAAAGAGCCGCATGTGGCTCGCGAGCCGCGGTTTGTCGACCGCTGGTATATGCGATCATATGCCGAGCTTCCTATTGAAAAATAGAATGAACTACTGCAAAAATTGCTAATATTTTTTCTATTAAGAAAATGATTATTTAAAAAAAAAATTTTAAAACTAATGAAAAGTTTTTTACGCCTTCAGGCCTGAAATTATCTACTTGTAGACGGAACTAGTTGCTACGATTAAATTTACTGATGAAATTATAGCTTTTTAATACTTTAGTATGACTGTACAACGTTGAATTTGGAAACATCATATTGAAAATCTTTTCCCTATTTGTCGTACTTTGTTTTCTGTGTATTAAGCTGTGCAGCTAACTTGGGATTCTTTCCATGCAACATAAAGGGTAGCTACGCCGCTCCTGCTCAGTGATGCCTTGATCTTGATGAATTTCTTGGCGGACGAAAATTTTCTACGTCTTACCTTTGGGTATCATGTCTGGGCTTCATTATTCTGGGATGTTAACAAGAAAGGAAAACAAGGGTAATAGTCATTGGCGGGTCATCAAGAGGGAACGATCGCCCCCCTTTGATGACTTTGTAGTATGCACTAGCGATTTGCATAGGATCTGACAAGGAGATTGAATTAAAATCAGATTACGATGTTTTCATAGGATCAGTTTACATCGACATACTACGTAACTTGTCCCTTTCCACACACAGATTCCTATCTCAGTTCCTTCATAATAACTGTCTCATAGTTTTGGAATTTACTACCAGTTCATGTTAAACACTCAGTGCGATCTTTTAAAGATAAGTTATTCATATTTGTTTTTCAATTACGATTATTTTTTTGTATCTTCATATTTCTAATTTTTCCGTTTTTCATATTTTTTGTAAACTCAATTTTATTTGTAACTGGCTTTGAATTAATGGCATTTTACTGTTTTGTAATTATCACTTTTTTGTTTGCTTACACATTAATCTAATTACCTTTTTTATCTTATATGTATTTTTCAGAGCACAACAAACACTTTACTATTATTATTAATAGTTTATCTCGAGATAATGGTATTTTAAAAGTTAATCGAATAAGAGTTTACAAGGAAATCGTCATAAATTGATCAAAGATCAATTTATAACGATTATGATGAGATCAAGGCGAATAAAATTCCCTTATTCGGTTTTCAAAGAGTATCACTTACATGAATCCTGAATACAGAAAATATTTTATAATTCGCCGACAACGAATCAAAAAATCGACACTGAATCGGATAGAAATCGCCTAAACTTCTACGTACCCCAAATGATGACCATCATTTAATCCCAGTTATTGACGAGATGGATAAATTTTCGCTAATCAGAAGGTAATACAGAAACCTATCGTTATCGTTTAATATATAATACAAATTTACTCCTCTCCAAACATTTGCCTATGATACTAGTAAATTAATCGGAAACTATTATCAGTTATAAGATGGATGGCACTGGTGACATGATGCTTGTGAATTATAAACAAACGAAAACTTACTTCTACCTAAAAATAATTAATGTTGTGTTTCTTAGAATAGAAGATAGAAAATGAACCATTTCCAAACACGATTTCTCTCTATTTGATTTTTATGGGCAAAATATTCTATTTGCTCTGATGATATCACCTGATGGTAACCATATGAGTCAGAAAACTATGTTCGTTTGATATATATTGATATAAATATCGAGTTTGGTAAGTCTTTGCCTTTTCCTTCTTCCTTCAGGGAGTCCTACCGCGAAGTTGCGGCCTAAGGAGTGGATTCTATCAATAATTAATAAAATCGATTTACTTACAAATGGTTCTTAGGGGCAGTTCTCCTCTAGGATGTCTGTTTGTTTGACTTACATGGTATCTGGATCTTTTATACTCTATGGCGGTATTTGTTCTGGAGAACTCAGAAATTCTAGCCCTCCAAACTCCTTCTTTGAACGATCTCATAGCACGCAACTATGCTAGAGATAGTGTCTCCAATTGATAGTTACCTCTCAGGAGATGTATATTTAGAAAAGTACAGGAAAAGGAAGTAAATATGAGGTGCAAAGGAAGTTTCGACTTTGAGCATCGTATTCCCAGCTGACTGAATACGTATCATTGCTTATAATAATATGTTTCATCATCGGAGAATAAATACAATTGAAATCAGCCAAGTGTTATAAGCAGATTAACTCGTTCGTGGCAGAGGGTATCTGAACTTGCTTCTTCAAGATCTCATATCTCATGAACATGTTTTGTTGACATTATACCTTCGCCTGTTTACTTTAATTTTTCTCTCATTACGAAGAATTCCCGCGACTAATGGAGAATAAACACACACTCCAAGTTGAATTGATCTCAAGGAACATGCCTTTCTTTTTCAATGTGAAGAATAACCGTATCAGATTGAAAATGAGAAACTCGTGGAATTTATTAATTTACAATATGCTTCACGTACAAAGCATAGTAATGATTATCAACGTACACTAAATATAATTTAAAGAAAATTTTGTAATTTTTCCTCAAGATTTTTTATATTTTTTCATTTTTACGCCAGAAGATGTTAGTTAGATGTTAGTAATTTAGCAATACCGGTCGCATAATAAGAATAAAAAAATCTTGTGGAATAATTACTGTTTTCTTTTTCTCCACTTTTCTATGGTATTATATTCTTTAACTGGAAATGGGAGAATGTTTATAACAAAAAACCCTAGAATCGACACAACTTATTACTTCAGTATAATTAAGATTATTTAAATTCCCGTTTTTATTTCGGTACAAATCTTTAAGGTTTTCCATTATTAGAGCTTTCGTTTTCAGAGAAAATTATTTTTCAAACTATTTTAATACCTAATTTCATTCCATATTGATGTAGTTAGCAAGAATATTATATTAATGCAAATGCTCTTCACTGGGGAATTAGAAAGTAGTTTCTGCGTCATAGGCTACGTTCGATTTGAATTGGGATCTGCATTTTTCCGCTTGTATAGCTTTCTTACTATATATTACTGTATTTAATCAGCTATATTTTTTATTGCTTCGGGTACATTCTCTATTCTCATCGGATTCAATGTTTCGCCTATTTCATATTCGCCCAATTTTCAACTATATGGTACTTGATGCATTTGTTGGTACTTACAATTTTCCCAGGATCTGATGACGAACTTGAATTAAAATCAGATTGTGTTGTTTTTCCACGATCTCTATATATCAACAATATTTATCACGACAAAATGGAGTTTTAAATGTTGATTGGAGATGAGTTCAAAGGGAATATATCAATCGATCAATCCCTCCTTTGTCATATATCGTCCTTTGGCATGTTTCTATATCCGTCCCTGCTTTTATCTAACTTAATCAATCATCCCATTTGATGATTCGATTTCAATTACATCGTTTCGGTGGCGACTTGTCTGTTATCTGCGTTAGTTTTTCCTTTCACTTGCAACTCGGGAATCAAATAAATCTTCTTCGTTCAAACTTATGCTACTAGGGAAGCGATTAAACGAATTTATACGCTTTTTTAATAATGATATGAAAATAACACTTTGTTACGTCTCGATAACATTCAAAGCAAAACACAGAACAGAATGTACCAAATTGACAAGTGACAAGTCGAGAGTGTATATAAGGTTTGACATGTAATTACTTTACATACATTCATATATCATTACATTCAGCAAGAAATTTCCAGTAAGATGTCGACCGAGTAATAACATTTATCAAAATTTTAAGACACTCCTTGAATTTTTTATCATTACTGTGACTTAGTAGCACAATTTTAAGTATTTTAACGTAGAGTTTTATTCCCAAGTAAAGAAAGATCTATCATAGACTTATTCGATGTATAGTAATAAATAATGATAAAATTTTCATAATGATCTGGGGATACCAACAAGAGCAAGAAATAGCAGAAAATGTTGCAGTTTTAAAAAATGATTACAATGCCGAACAGAAATAACGCAGAAGAATCAAGCAGATTTACAATA
This sequence comes from Pachydiplax longipennis, assembly GCA_036926295.1. Classification (NCBI taxonomy): domain Eukaryota; kingdom Metazoa; phylum Arthropoda; class Insecta; order Odonata; family Libellulidae; genus Pachydiplax; species Pachydiplax longipennis. The sequence goes on along the minus strand of JAVFKF010000009.1, from coordinate 33,826,033 downwards.
TAGAATTTACACAGTACGTAAAGAAAGAAACAGAAAATTATTCATAATTAAGAAAAAGAACTAAGAAAAAAATTTAAAATTAAATAATTCAATTTTAAATCTACGCTTTGATTAAGTTTGTTTTATCTGATAATATATATAGTATCTTATATCTGGAGCAAAAACACTGAACTTGAAGTACCTAGAAGTACAACTTTCAGTTTTCGCTCATTGTGGAGAAAAAAAAATTGCGGCATTACTTATTGAACGAACCTCGTAGAATTCAAACGAAATTTATGTTTGGGTATAATAATTCATTATTTCGTGTTATTTCGTCTGAAACCTCTATTATGTTTCCTCTTAATTTTATTTCTCGTTCCGATAATTGGCCATCATATAACACCAGCATATCGCGTGCATCATTCTCTCTTCAAGGGCTTCTTAACAAGAATACAGAAAGAAATACGCAAGTATATAGTAAATTCTATCGTAGTGAACATGGAGTATGAGTAGACCATCGCGAAACATCTTCAAGCTGTTACTACGTATCCTAACGTGGGGCAGGCATGAATCGGTGGACTCATTCAAAAATAACGGCCCTGAGGGAAGAATCGGAGGGCGTCAGTTCTCCAATTAACAGTTGCGCACCTGTACACGAAGCGCAGGAGATAAGAGAGGAAATGATGGGTTACGAAGCGAAAGTTGGAATCGCTGTTTCCATCGAAAAGGTGCTCTCTTGGCACAAACCTCTTCGCTTTCATCGTCCACGGCCATTTATAAGGTTCCTTATTAAATGTAATTGGCCGAGATTAAATGTACAGGCATATAGATGAGTCTCGTTCCGCATCCATTATCTTCGGGAAGCACGCTAGGGCAGTCATCGAGGACGAAATGGATTTAGCAGGTGCTCCCTTTGCTCTGATGGTGTACTTCGCCTCAATGACATTTTTTAACGAACACCTCTTTACACGCTTGATCCTAATCATGAGACTCGTTTTTGGGAATATGACTGATCGTCCATTAACGAGGTATGTTGATCAAGGAAACATATTGGTTATTATTAATATATTTGTTTTTCTCACTATACACTTTCTTTCGAGGTTTTAATCTAGTAACAAACAATTCTATCATAGACTCTTTTTTGTGTATATTCCTGATAATCAATTTACGAGGTATGTTGATTAGGTACCACAGGAATCATATTGGCTATTATTATTATTATTATCATTATCATTATTATTATTATATTTGTTTTTATCACTATAGGTGGCTTTCTTTGCAGTCCTGTTACAGGTTTCAACGTAGTAGTCTGAAGAATTTTCTTACTATGGGCGCTGTTTTCAAAATGACTGCCTTTTGAATATTTAAGCGAATCTTTTTGTTGAGATTTTATTTTTCAATATGTGGATTGAAGTTCTTAGTTGTGAATCTAATGCCAATGGAGCTAATGGGGTGTATTCATTCATTTTTTTACTCTTCTATATTTGTGATACTGGCGTCGTCGGGAATGGCTTTAAACTGTATTTTCTTTATAATTATTATTTGGAAGTAATAGTATCAATTACTTTTAATGAACTACCTAATGAGTTGCATTGTATTGACAAACTATCTGTTGTTAAGAGGAATTAAGAGCTGGTGATTGAAATATTTAAGATTATGGCTGCTGAGATTTTTTAATTATATATTCTGTTATGTACTCTGTTGAATTATTTGTTCTAATCTGTCTCTTAGCTATTCTGCGAATTAGGACATTAAAATTAATTAAGCTAGCCAAATGCTTGGAATCAATTGGTTAATAATTGACAAAAATTTAGTTTAGTAATGAAGCTAAATTTCTGTTACAGTTTTGTTTTCATCTATGATAATTTAGTAAGTCATGGTTCGAAGGAAAATTGAAGTGCGGCTACTTAAAATTCATTTTTCCAAGTTGAAAAGCAGTTAATTTTATAAAGCCAACATAACAAATGGGGAATTAATCTGTGCTCTATACTGAATTCCAGTTTTTCTAATGATTTGCATGGCTAAAAACTGTAGTTGAAATATCCTAATGTTAATTATAATTCTCATTTGAAATCGGCGGATTGGGGAACACCACATAAAGACGACCTGAAGTAAGAATTTCCCTGCATTACGGAGAAAAATACACAGGATTTCATTCCTAAATAATACATCATTACTAACCGGAAAAACGAGAACTCACTATAGAGAGATATGAATATAACAGCAAATATGTTTTTTTTTGTTGTATGAGTTGTCATAATTGTTGACGAATTGCATACTTCTTAAACTTATAATTTGGTCATGATTATTATATTTTTAGAAATAAATTGGCAATTATTGAGCGAGGCTCGTGGTATATTGGCGTCAAAAAATGAAGATTCTTTGAGATATTCTCACCGGTTGATTTAAATAAAATATTTTTGAGATTGATACTGGGAATATCTTGAGCATAGAAGAAATGAGTATATGCATAAGCTATTTGATAAAATTTTCAGCAGTAATTTACATCATGCAATACGCGACATCGTGATTCCCGTACTCAGCGAACGCAATTTTTGAGGCCAGACGTGAAAGAAATTTCGCGAGTTTATAGCGAGAACTGGTAGATACATCTGGTCCCTTTTTCCTGATAGTATTAGGTAGATAAATTAGATAGTTAACTAGAGAGTTAGGTTCACACCCCCGTCGTACGCCATATGGAAGCTCACGAGGTATCAATGTAAATTTAGCATAAATGTAAATGATACTCTCTAAAATGGTATGGGAAAATGCAATGTTTAACACACATAGAGCGTTAGAATTTTCTATCAGTGCTATGGATAGTAAGTCATGTATGTTTTTTAATCTCTCGAATGAATCGTTGACCGATTAGGTTGCTATGTAGTTGTTTAATTTCGATTTTGGCGTTTATTATAAAATGCATGAAAATGAAATGCATGCATTTTCATTCATAATAATCACATTAGAATGAAACCAATAATTACGGCGGATTTATTATTAGATCATAAAGAATTCGAGAAACATATTTCCTTGAGTACGAAGATCTTCGCAAGAAAAGGTATACCGCCCCGAAGGATGCTTGGGTCGTTTGTTTTGTCGGGCCGGCCCTGCTTTAGGTTATTTTCCTTTCTCCCGAACACTTGAGGAAAGAATTCAGTGCGCACTTGTCGTGATTTTCATTGATTGGTCACAGGGAGAGGCGCAAGAAAATTTGAGAAGCGATGTTAAACAAATAGCGAAGATTGTAGACTGTGTGGTGGTCTGAAAGGGCATGCGTCGGTGGAGGCACGGAAGGCCAATTAGCACTGCCGCTCGCGATGGAAAAAGGGTTAGACAAAGGAAAGGCGTGCATCTACGCCTAGGGACACCTGAGGAAGTCAAAGAGAGAACAAGTAAGGTAAACAAGGGCCCATCGAAGGATGTTAAGGTGGTGGCATTTCTTACAATAAGCACATACCACTTTCAGGTGGCCGACCTGAAGATGCTAAGGCACACGTAGGGCTTAGCCTAACTATGGTCCGTGGCAAATCCTATGTCTTTTAATACAAGTCACGAAATGTTGGATATTAAATATAGGCATCTGAATGCACCAAGCCTTGGCCCACTGAATTCACACCCGTTTTAGTTAGTGAAATACCTTTCTGTTCTCTACTCTTATGTACGGTTATTGTCCGCCGTCTCATGTAATATATAAATATAACTATAATGTAGCTTTTATAGTATTGTTGAAGTTTTATCATGTAATTGTTTTCAATGAACTCGTTGATAAGCTTGATTGGTAATACTATGTTTATATTAATATAACATCGCATTTATGTATATCTTGGACTCTAAATTTTACACTAAAAGTAAGAAAAATATCAATTTCATCTTTGAACATGGATATAGCTGAAGAAGAAGAAAATTTTTCAAAAATTCCTTTGATTTTAGTATTCATTTGAGTTTTTTATTGCTATTTATCATACTGATACATCATGTTTTCATCATCATCACACACCAGTTTTGTACTTGATAATGCTCACTTTCTGTTATTTTTTCTTTTTGTATTAGCTGTGTAAATTTTACATGTGCTATTTTTTCTTATATACATCTTAACTTGACGTTTCCGTAAAATTTGATATTTAACTACGTGTAGATTTCGCAGGTTTTTTTTTCTCGCTTCATGCGTTAGCTTTCCTTTTGTGGGGTAGTTTCGTATGCACTAACGTAGGTTTTCAAACCCCTAAACTTAAACAAATTAGTTTCCTTCCATCCAATTTTCAAGCCATCTTTTTCTTTCAAATGCGATACGATGAAAGATTAGATGTAAAAAAGGCTGTTTTTTCTCCATATCGCCCTAAAAAAGACGTATCAATATCTCTTTTGAAATGACACCTATTGTAGAAAATTATAAAATCATATTGAAACAGCAATGGCAGCGATAATTGTCACGAGTTACCACTGAGAGGTTGTTCAAAACAGGGTCCTGTTTGGTCCACAATTTAGAGATTCTCAACCGGCGAAGCTAGAGATCCTGGTTTGATAATCGTCATTTCAATGATGATTATCAAACCAGGGTCAAACTACTATTGAGAATATTTCAATCTCGAGTCCCGATAAATGTTTTCTCGAGACGTGACCCGAGACTTAAGCGAATTAATATTTTCGTTCCTCTGAAAGAAGTAAAAGAAGAGTTAAGCCATTTTGTGGAAAGAAAGTTGAAGAATTTCTAAGAGATTTGGGCAAGGAATACATACTTCGGCTTCTAAGAAAAATTGCAGAATGCAGAATTGCAGAAAAATTGCGGGGGTTAGCGTCTTTTTAATGTTAGGACGTTTTTGGAAAACCCGTATTCACCAACGATAGGGAAGATAGCAATGCTGGCAATTCCGCAAATAACGCTGTTACTGCTTTCGCCAAGTAGTTGATGCATAGATATTGTACCGTCAAAATAAATATGCCAAAAATTCTGAATAAATCGGACTATTCAGTACATACAAGTTTCAAATGGTCTAAAGAGAGGAAATGAAAGAAAGTATTCGAGTTCAGTTGGCAACTCGTCCAAAAGATAATTTAAAGAAAATTAGACGTCGTAAGGAGTTTCATGTGTTCAGTATTTGTGCTAGCGATACAACATTTGGACCAAATATACAAAGCATTGGAGCGAGTGAATTTCAGAAATAGTTAGATATAAATAAAGTAAAACCGACATCAACTGACTAGGGTGGTGAAAGTGAAAGTTTTCTCAACAGCGGGAATTTTGTATATTTGGTAAGAAATATACCCTCGAATTATATAATAAAAGCTTTGATTTTATATACGCAAATATATTATTTATGAGATATTTCTGGTGAGAACCGCTGTGCTAAATTAAGCCAAGAATTAAATATTCTTTTTAAACTATCTCCCATGTTCTGAGTCACAGTCGTGGGGCTTAGCATAACAAAATGAAAACTAAGAGTATTAAAAGTAGTCGATCCGAAACTAAGGTAAGATATTTATCATGCAAATCAGAAATCTGTTAATTCAAGTGAAAATGATGACCGATTACATAAATAATGGCGCTATGGTTGCCCAACATCCGTGACCCGCAAATTGGCTGACATCGTTTTCATCAAATTAGTCAAAACCAGTTTTGGAGGAGGATGAAATTGGTAACAGCCTCCTACAAATCACCAAAGGGTAATATTTGGAATCCGGATGCACTCCCTTTAGTGCCCTATGCGAGAAGTGGAACATTTACATCGCACTTACTTTTCATGACTTTGATCTTCACATGGATTATGCTCGATAGACGGTGAATGTCATCGGGTTACTCCTTTTCAGTTTGGGAATGCATATAAATGCTGATTTGGCTTTGCTAACGAAGGGATCGCTTATTTCTCCACTCATTATAACAGCGCAAATATGAGAAATACCAGCGCAACTGGTAACTGGAAATAACTACCAGCACAAATATGAGAAATAATTAGGCTGATTATTAGTCCCGTTTATACCGGGACAACCCTTCCGGTTCTGGTTCATATCGTCGTAAAATGTATTTATTTCTGTTAAATTATTCGCGAAAATTGTGATATTTTGATGATATTCAGTAGCAAAATATTGAGAATTAAAATTATCGATGAAATACATGTATGAATTGCACCTTGTTCCATTAAATCATACGCCAGATACTGCGATTTCAGACGATATCCGATAACAAAGTACAGAGAATTAAAGTTTTTGCCTAGAGATTAGGTGAAAATTGAAAACACAGTATCAAAAATTTTGAACGTTACCATCATAAGGATTGTTAACTTTTACATAAATTCTATGCCGAGGTTATGGTGAACGTTAGCTTCCAAAAATTAAGCTAATTAAATTTAAATTTTACAATTCCCTGTAAAGTCCACTTGCTTGCAGGTACCAAGGATACCTTACTCTTAGTTCCTTATTTTAAAATTTATATTCATGATTTTTTTCCGTGAAACACATCCGTAATGTTATTAAAGTGATGTTGATCCCAGCATCCCTGGGAGCCTAATTTCACATATTGTAATTACATAAATTATTGTCCACATACTACTTACTTAAGGTGAAATAAATGATTATATATACACATATGTGTATAATATTTTCTTTTAATTAGCTCGATGTTTTCCAGATTTCAATTTTCAAACGATTTTCCTTGAATCTCTTTCTTCTTAGAACGTCTCGTATTTGCTCCACCAGGAGGTACATGCTCACATAACCTTAGAACGTAAGCTACTTTGCCTTCAAATTCAAGCGCGAAGTAATTAGTAAGCAAGTTATTTAACCTTGAAGGAAATGAGAATGTAAGAAAGTGACGACGCATGTCATGTCTACTTTTAGGTGGAGAAATGGCCAAGGTTAGGGAACATTTGTACTTATGTGCAATTAAAAATATGGTAATTCACCCCCTGCCGCGCTTTTCACTCCTTCAGGATTACTGAAATTCCTTCCATAAGGTACTTAGGGAAACAGCTATTTTCAGCCTTCGACACTTGCTCCACGAGCGATTGCACAAGTAACCCTTGGCTCTCTCTCCTCTATTGTCCTTAAAAGGATGCCATTGTGAGTTCGGAGGTGGGAAGGTGCATGCTGGGACGATACGCTGACCCAATCCTGTTGTTCCTTTCTAGCCTTTACTTTCAGCTGCAGATATTTGCGATTAACCATCGGAAGTTTCCTTTCTTTTCTGAATTCTCAATCTTCTAAAAATCAATTGGTTAACTTAATTCAGCAGACATTTTGACGAATTTTCGTAAGAACTAAAAACGTCTCGCTTTGGAACTACTCTAAAATTTTTAACGTCTTACTCTCCCTATATTTTCACTAATATCAAGCAAGAAACGATGAATAAATTTTGGTAGCCTTTCACAGGAAAACAGCTCACTTCCATAACATTCATTTTCGTGTACGACAACATACATATATGCGAGTGTATTATCACTGGCGAAATTCGGATTAAATAATTCCGTCTTACTCGTAACATGTCGAGAATGAGGAAATATAAAAAGGAGTGTAAAAGTTATCAGATTGAAGGTAAGAAAGAAAGCAAAAACATGACAAGAATACGAATCAGTTACAATAAAAATTAAATAATTATGTGATGAAGCATTGCATATTGAAGTAATTATAGCGTCGGTTCCATAAAGAATCGAAAAGAGAATCAGATTTTAATAATTGATTCTATTAAAATAGTAAATAAATGAATGAAAATATCAGAAATTGATAAGGATAAAAAAATTAAAATAACTCTCCCAGTATTCAATTATCTCTCTACTATTTCTTACGAGGGAACTCTGTGTAGTGTATTCCCGAGTAGACACAGAAGTGGAAAATATCGACATGACCGCGTCTACCCATGTCTAACATAAAGTGAAAGTCCCGGGTTCGAGTCCCAGTATCTCGATATTTTTGGCTTCTGTTTCTTCTAGAATTTTTAAGTCTTCTTGCAATATGTGCAAAGGCATACTTTATCCTTGTGCAAAGTGAGTTCCTCTATTGGATCGATTTACGTAACATTCAATATTAAGTCAGTTACACCGGCCGCCCTAGGCAGTCCCCTATCAAACGACCTGGGCCGTCGCCTTTGAACATCTCACCGGTGCTTTCGGCCTTGGATAATTTTTCCATTTTCCGAACACGTAGCGAAATATTTCGAGAACGCAATCATCGCGATAGGCACGATAAAAGAAGAAAGGTGTACTCACAGACCCTCTATTCATCAATCCTCCGCCATTCATACCCACAAATCAAACCACAAAGGGAGAAACTGATTCTACTAGACTTTACATTTCGAACCAAAAAATGAAATATTTGCTCAGAGTTAGCGCTCTCTCAAGGAGTTTCTTTTTTACGAGTGTTTTTTTCGAAACGGCTTCGGAATCGATTGTGTTTGCTTCAGCTCGTTAAGAGATCGTCCTTTTCTCTCTAAACCGCGCTTTCTTGTCGGACGTCTTTAAATTCCCTCGACAGAGGAGCGCGATAACTCCCGTAATTCGATTAGAGTCCGTTTTGCGAGGTCTTTTGTGCGGGAGAATATTTCAAAGAAATTTCCCTATTTTAGCACGTTTCTTTAGAGCTGTTTGGAGCGGCCTTTCGTCACGCCGATGTTCGCCGGCTGATGTCGACAGTTGTCGGGTTTTCGTTTCGAATCGGAAGGAATCCGAAGGGATTCCAACATTACGGTCTGTCTTTCGACTTACAGTTTTTGTATGACAATGTTCGGTTCCGATCGGTGTTTATAACCGTAATTGATTTTGTTGCCGGTTCGATGAAAACAACAAGTTTCGGTTCGAACCGGTTTGATCCGGCAGAAACAGTCTAACCGGTTCGAACCGGATTTTTCCGCTCCGATGATATAATCTCTGAGATGGGTTTTTATTATACGTGGCCCCTACAAAGATTTTGTTTTGATGAAATTTTAGAATTAATTCATAAAAGAATTAAAGATTATTAAAGAAAGAAGATAATATAATAATAATATAATGATAATAATACAATGATAATAATACTATAATGATAATAATACAATAATGTAATAATACGATGATAATAATACTATAATATAATAATAATATAATGATAATAATACAATAATATAATAAAAATAAACGAATTTTATTTTGGTGAGATTGAGACTAATGGGTAACATGGGTAATCTAACATGTAACCCTTCGTCATATCATTTTTAAGAGAAAAAGATAGCATGGATAAAGTGAGCAAAGGAAAACATACATTACTATCTTGAAATTAAAATACTAAGTTCTTACTTTTCTTATGAGCCATTTCCACAGTAGAATTTTTGATACAAGTTTCGTCAACAGGTTGACATCTTCGGGTAAGTCTCATTGAAAAATTCGATCGTGGAAATTACTTATGCTTTAATTTCAAGATGGGTGCTGCAGAATTCCACCGAGAAAATATTGAGCACATTAATTTTATTAAAAGTAAACTTTAGTAAAAACACATTTAAAATGCTATCCTGCTTAAGATACGGTAAGGCGGTTTCTCTTTCGTTCCCTGAAAATCTTCTTAACCAGGTTGAACTGTACTTTGCGTTTTTAAATCCTAAGGTTACGCTTGGGAGAAAAAACATCGGGAAAACACCTGCACGAAAAGGAGGGTGGGAAATCTGCGAAAACTACAGATAGTTGACTAAGTTTTAAGGAAAATGCTGGTTAAGACTAAAGAATGATGCAGTATTTAAATTAAAATATTAATCAGTGGGCTGAAATTTACCCTTGCGTATTTTTACTAAATATATAACAATTTTCCTCGACAACTGGGAACTATCTACCGACTCGTAAAAGTCCCACAGCAGCCCCAAAACATTCAGGTGGCAGCGCAAATGTCTATTTTTAAACGGCGGCAGAAAACGTGGCAGTTTCGGTAGCTTTCGGAGAACAATAATTGAGAAAATTGCGGAGGAAGAAGAAATATCCCCCGAAATTGAGTTTTTCGTTGCTGTCCTTTGTGTTTGTCAAAAGAGGCTGAAAAACCCTAAAAAGGGTTTTCCAGCGTGTCACCTCTCCAGCTCTTTCCCTTTGTGTCCCCTCAAAGAATCGCGTATCGTCTTCTTTTCGGACGGAGTGCAGGAAGTTTCAAATCGTGAACTTTTGTAAACAGGACCGTGGGAAAATAACATTTGCTGACTTTGGAAGAGGTGGAAAATATGATCGAGCTCCACTTAGTGGAAGGGCGCTATTATGAATGGAACAATGATAAAAATAACAATTTAGGGTCTTTATTAGGGCGATATTGAGACTGGAAAGTCTCTTCTTCTACATCTAACCCTTCGTCATATTGAATTTGAATGAAAGAGTTAGTATGAAAAAGTGCACAGCAGAAAATAGTTAACTACTAATAACAAATACCCAGAGGGCTGAAAGAGCTAAGTTTGTGCTTAGAAAAAAAATATACCACAGCAGGATTACACCCACAAGAAGGGAAGTGTGAAAAACCTGCGAAAGCTACCGATAGTTAAAAATTGTAACACTCCAAGGAAACCATCAAAGATAAAAACTTGGAGTGGAAAGATTTCTTGGAATGTTCAATTTTTACTTTACACAACCATTATCAGCCTCCTCATTTATTATTATTCTACTGATAGTTAGCTAAATTTAAATAGAATTTAATGAGAAGACAGGTTAAGAGAGCTGAAAGAAAAAGAGTACACTTTACATAACCAATACCCTTACAACAGAAAATACAGTATGCACACATCATGAATCATCTGGAAGGAAAATTACAGAAATTGTATTTACGGATATTTAAGAACATTTACAAGAGTTGAAATTTTAAAAAGAAAAGCCATTCAAAATTTACGTTGACATAGACTGGTGGAAGATATCGACATAAAGAATGCACACTTAGTAGCTTTCACATATATATTTCTTGTTGAATTACGACTTGCTTCGTCAAAGAATTGATATCTTTGGGCTGAAGAATGGATTGAATGAGGTGAATGAATCGAATGAGATGAATGAATTGACATCTTCTGGAAAAGAGATTCATTGACGAAACCAGTCACCATAAAAAGAAATATATGTGCTGAAGTTACTAAGTGTACATTGTTTCATTTATTAAGGTCATTTATCATTGGTTCGGTGATACTCATCAAATGCGGCAAATAATGCATATTTTATTTCCAAGCTCGAGCTTGTTTGTTGTAGCTTGTTTGATTGTAGACTAATGTTTGTTTGAAAGGTTGAACTAGCTCCAGACGATCTTTCTCTGTCGCCACTACTAATTAGGAATGTTTCCAATTGTAGCTTAAATGGTGTCAAAACAGAAGACCCTAAGTAGCTGATTAGCCCGAATATAATGCGACCCCCAAATATAGTACTACCGCAAGTAATTTGGAGGGAAATTTAGAAAGAGAAAAACCCATTTCACTTTCTCCTTTGCAATAATAATTTTCTCTAATCTAGTGAATGAATATTGAATACAGAGGCATTAGTGTAAGAGCTGTAGATACCAAAATATAAGTGTAAAAGATATTGAGACCACAAGAAATAATTGCTAAGTGTGGAAAATACAATTCCGGCGAGATTTACGTGAAACTGCAAGAATATTGCCTATGTTTATTTTCAATTTTCTTAAGACATTTTTTCCATAAAATAAAATAATTAGTTGGCGGCTGATGGTTACTAAGTCAAGCACAAAACACTCCAAAACCATAAAAAAAATAAATAAAAAAAACATTTTTCCAGTTCACTGGTATCAAACATTCAATGTAGCATCGTTAAATGAATTAGGAATTCATTTAGGATGTGGCATTTATAAATACATGCGCTGAAATGCTTGTGGAGGTGTGCAATATCATAAATTAAAAATCTAATTTCTAAAGCTAAAAGTACTCGAATGTATCACGAATGCGTCTTTCAAAGGTACATACATATGCGTTGGAGAAGAGAAAAACGCACTTTTTCAGTCACTTTTATTCGATTTTCAATTCAACCCGCTAATTTTGGGACACCCTGTGCATTCAAAGACCGTGATATGGCCGCACGTTCCTTTGTGATATTCGAGTTGTAAAACTTCGAATTTTTGCGAAGTATCTTCGAATCGCTAACCTTTCTTTTTTTATTTCACTCGTCGCGACGTTATGAAATGGAATTTTTCCTTTCACAGAACGCACTCAAAGCGTAAACTTGATTCCCATTGACTGCTTCCCGTCGGATACGGAAATGCATCAGCTGATTCTATGGAAAGGTGTATTCTCTTCACGTTGCACACTTTGCCGTAAATCTGCAGTCCAAACTGAAAATGTTCGCAGTACACAATGTTTCATCTGACGTAACGTTTTGGCCACGGGAACAGGTTCTTGAATTCGTTTACCGGTGCGCATTGAGTCGTTGTTTTAAGTATTAAATAATGCTTTACCAGACGAGGACTTTACATATCAATATATATATATATCCTGGCATTATTCGCATGATAGGTTACAGACTAAGTCATACACCAATACCTCATGATGACATAAGACCAATTTTCAACTTACCTAATTTAGATCAAAGGATCGGAGAAGAGCACAAACAAATTAGAGACAAGATAAATAAGAGTTAATTAAATTAATCTCGTAATTTATTTATTCACTTCATCTTCACACATATCAAGGTATATTTTCATAAAATGTAAATAATGCAGTGTAATAGCAATTTTTTTCGAAATTTCTTAAATACGCAGCAAACCAACTGCCGAGAGTTATTTTATAATTTGAAGAAAGGAATATAGAGAGATATGTTTGACTCACAATTCACGCATCCTGGCTTAGAAAGATCAGATTTACATTATAATAAATATTTATTTATAAAAAACAAATAAAGTTCCATCATTTTTGATTGAGGGAGTTAACTAGTATTATAATTAGTAACTAACAGCGAGTTACAAGAGCATGGAATATTCTTTTCATACACTAACACAGAAAGGGATCAGACTACCTGCTGCGAGACAGAGATCTTCGTTGTGCTTACATGATCAACCTCTCGGCTTAGATTGTTATTTACAGACGTAATCTGCTTTCTTCGAAAAATAAGCAGATGACAAGGGGTCTTTTACTCACATGTGCCCTATACCTCCGATGTGATGGAGAGAAGAAAAAAATCTAAGAGATGATACCCAAAACAAGATTAAAGTATAACCACTCTCGCACATCACTCTTGATTTTATTTTAACTCAAAGTGCTGCTGGAATGAGATGAATCTTCTTCTGACAAGGACTCCAGCTGTCGAATATAAAAAATCGAAATAGTCCACTCGAAGATTTCGCTATTAAGAGGTTGAAATTTAAGAAAAGGAGACGAGGGTTAGTCAAGTAGGAAAAAGTAAAAGTTAAACATCGAATATTTACTGTTAAAGTAAATAAAGCTAGAGTGACAATAAGATATTAGCAAGGAAATAAATTATAGAGGGCTTACCTTGCAGTGCCTGCAAGGTAAGCCTGAGTCGCTATGTGGCAGATGAAAATTTCATCGGACGTATTATGTGTTACATATATTTATTTATTTTTTAACGTAATTTTTAAATCCGTAAGGATGGGAATGTTGCGAAATATTAATTTATCAATAGACGTATAAGGGAATAGTATGATTTACTTGGAGAAATTCTCATTCGAATGTCTAAAAATATTAAATGTTTCAAAAAGAATCTCATAAGTTGTACGTGACATTGTCGGTATATTAATAATTGTAGGTATATTAATTATTATATAGTTAGGTTTAATTGCAACTTATATTGTTGCGTATATGTATAATTTCGTGTATCTTGCATTACATTTGTATGTTTTATTAATTGTAATTTGTATTGTTAGGTAATGGCATAATAATGGAATTTGAAACTGTATATCGTATCGTAGAATTGTAGGTATTGTTTTAATGGAATAGTTTGTATAATGACTTTGGATGACGTGCTGACTTCGGGAGGTTTTTGGAAGGGTTTTCCTCCCGACTCAGGAGATGCTAGGCAGAGATTTTATTCTATTTGCCCTTCCAATGACTACCACCAGGCTAAGTGCCTATTTGCAATCGTAGGATGTAATAAATAAATGTTATGCACACACTGTACGTATGATACATTTGGTATATCACACATACATTGTGCATCTTTTTAAAAGCATATTCAGCAATAAGTTTCCATTCTCTTTTGCATTTGATAAATCAATTAATGAATGATTCCAAAAACAACACCTTTACTCCTCGTCTTCACTTACACGGGCGATATTTAAAAATCTTCGTTCTGCATGCATTCTATTCCGCGGTGTGATTCGGCTGACGGTTGTTGAAATTATCCACTCTGCTTAGTCAGCTGTTGTGTGGATGTTGGCGAGGCAATTCGCATGCAGCATTTGTTCTCAGTGACACCGTGGCTCAGTTTCTCTTCCGAATCAGCGCATACCTCATAACATGATATATTGCATGCTGCATCACCCTTTATTCCTCTTTCTCTGATTTCAATCCCAAGGATGGGTGCACTTTAAAAGATCTCCGTTCAATGTTCCATCAAATTAAATGTAACAAATGAAGTTAAGAATCATTCAGGAATGGTTGTTCATAGCAGTGCAATTCTCCGTTTGGAATCTCAGTCTTTCGTGGTTTTACTAATATTTTTATCTTCAGCGTATATCACCGTGTTTGACGGTATACATGGGTGGTCTTAAAAGGTTCCGACATTTCCCCATTTCTCGACATGTTTTCTGAAAATTTTCTGAAGATTTCTGAAAAATGTAGATGAAAATCTGGGGTCGGAAACTTTTCAGACCACCCTCGTATAAAACACTCGTCGCAGAAGGGAGTATTAGTATTGTTGGAAGTCTTTGAACAGCTGAGGTAATTTCGCACGTGGACTCCCACCGGGAATCGAACCCGGGACCGCTTTTATCAAAGTCGAACACGCTGCCCACATGGCTATCCGGGAAACCCTGCAGCAGGGAAAAATGAAAAAAAAATCTTTACACACACTGTTGACCTTAAGCTGTTAACGTAACCTTTAAATTTCCGTTTTCAAATTACGTTTTTTAACAGCATATATTCCCATCCCTCAAGGTCGTGTAGAAACGAGATAAACGTTGAAGAAGGCCAAACCTTCAAATATAAGACGCGGGGTAGTTTTTTAGGCATAATTTTGAAAATATATGCCGAAAAATATGGTAATTATCACCTTACCCTCTTCCTCCCCCAGAATATACGCTGCTTATTGTTATGCATCAGCTATTCGCCACGTCACGGTGTTTTCGCTGGATATTGTAACATTGTAACTGTAACTGTTAAATTAATCACCAAGTCGTTATTATAAAGACCACCGAGGACTCGATCTGGACTTAACTCAGGAATTTAAATGATCATTTTGAAAGTTAAATGCAGTTTATCCTGACATTTGTTTAAAAGAAACTTTCACAGCCTTATGGATTCAACGACCTCATGGTCCGGGAATCGAGTCCCACTGAGGTAAATATTGTATGGTAATCTCTTATCAAATATATTCGATTAAGTATTCGTGGATTAAATGCAGACGTAATTTAGTTATTACTATTTTAACAATTATTGTTTGCATATCAGGTTCTAATGTCCAAATACACCATATTTTATACTGAATAAATTTATTGTGAGTTCAGATGCTTCAGTTGATTTTTGTTACAGTTTCGAATGATTTCGTTGGCTCATGAATTGCATATTTTAATAAATGCTTTATGCATTAATTAATGTGTAACTGGATGGACCTAAAATCCTGAGAGTATCGCCGCATACAATCCACGAATGCTGCTGATTCATCAGGTAAAATCGCTTATTTCGCTCTATCTTCATAGGTCTCTCCACAATCCGCAAACCCGTGGATGGCAACGAAATTGATACAGGAATGCACAGAAAAGACCGAATTAAATATCAAAGTAATGCAACAAATAGGAGATTTATATATAAATTAAATAAAATTAAAGGAAAAGCCGCAGTCTCGTGTTACTTCCGCATGGCACACTGATATCTAATCGTTAACAGGAACTTACCGATGTAACGATTTTAAAATAATTCCGAATTAACTTATCTCTGACTAACTTTTGAAGTTCCATTTAGTCGTGAAAATATGGTTATGTTGGAGTGCAATGAGTTTCCCCGATTCCCAAGGGGACAAAGTGTAGTAGAACGACCCTTGGTCAGAGGAAGATCGCTGACCCAAGGGTTCGGCCACCGTCCTGGCCAAGGACATCGGAGCCGCAGGGGATAGGGTTGGACCCAAAAGTATCGGGATGCTGCCAGGACGAAAGGCTAAGGGTCAGGAAGGGACGAAGGACGGCGGAAGGAGCGGTGGGGTACAGAGAGTAACAAAGTACAGCGAATGAGTTACTTCCGTCCTTTTTTTTACACCCTACTTCCGACCTGCATTACACCATCCGGAGGCAGCATCACGCCGACCCTTTCCAAGAATCACAGAGAAAGTGCGGGAAAATCCTTGGGCCAGGATCGGTATATAAGGACTGCACTTTTTGGGAATCGGGGAGTTACTCTCTAACGTGACGGGTTATACAACCCCGTGTGTCGAGAGCCTCCCGCTGTCCGGAGTTACTGCAACCCCAGCGTGCGGTTCGGAGTTCATACAACCCCCGCAGCGGTTCGGAGTTCATACAACCCCCGCAAGTTGCAGTCACCGACCAACGTCATCTCAACCCAGCGAGCGGCGGCAGCCCCGGAGCAGGAGGAGCCCGGCGTAGCTACACCCTCCGTGAGTTAGGGAGTCGAGCCACGTAAGAGTTGTGTGGGATTCAGTCTTGGTTTTGTTGGATAATAAATATCCGTTTCTTATTGTCGAATCAGTAATTGTTTATTTTACCCTATGTCACTACGACATAAAATGGTGTCAGGTGAGACGAATCCATCGTTTTTCCTTTTGGGACGGATGTAAAATTCATTTCATTTCTTTCGTTAATTTTTTATTTTAATTGGAAAAGTCAGTAATTTTTGAGACAGTTTTATCTCATTTCCCATTTTTTCTGCAGTATGTTGTTCTCGTGTGGTTCGGGACTTCGTTAATTTTCCTGAGATTTTTTTTTCATTTTTTATTTTTATTTTTTTGGGTATCTTTGTTGTGAGGGTAGAAAAATTGTTCTTTTTTTTCCTTGTTCTGTGGGTAGGGAATTTGTACCCGTAGGCGAACGAATTCGTTCAATTTTTGTTGTTATTTCATTAGTTCGTGCCAGCAAGGATGTCGATAATACTTATAACCCAAATCTTATTTTCGTTTTATCACCTAGAGTGTAATTGCCATCCGCGTATTTTAAGTTAACGTCGCCTGCCGCGGTTGTTTGTGGTTTTTTTTTCCTCTCTCCAACTCGGGCTATTCATTTCTGTGTTGTGCTTGTGTTATATTTGTCATTGGCTAAGGAATAATTTACAGTCCGACGGACTTTTTGATTTAGGCTCTTTATTGCAATTTGTGCCCGCCGATTTTGTTTTGCATCTAGTTAGTATATCGGGCTTACCAATGTCCTGTTCCGAATTTAAAACCCTTTTTTCGGTCCACGGCGTCGTGAGGTGGACTCTCCGTGTGCCAATTGTATTCGATTATGTTATTTGATTTTGATTACGGCTACCAAAAATCAGTCACCACGCGCCCCCGTGTCAAAAGCATGCTCCCACTAACGGTCTGTCAGTGAAATAATACCTTTGCGTCATCGATAACTAGCTGTAAAACCTAATAAATTGATATTACGCACCCCCGAGAGATCTGTTTGCTATTTCTGGACTGTCCTTTTTATCGTAACCATGGAATTCCTGCAACTCGACAATTACCCTCCCCCAGCTAGGGAATGTTTTCCCCCGCGCGCCATGCACGCGAACCCCTTTCTTAATTCTGGGGATTCATCACTCGCTCTAACGTACGATAATCCGCGCAGTTTTTCTTACGTAAACTCGAACAGCTCTCTACTGCCCATGCGCACCACGAATCCCTTTTTGCATTATGATTACGCGCCTCCATCCGTAAATGTCATTACGCCAGCCGAACAACCGGTAATCGCAAATGGAGTGCAACAACTTCTTCCGCCGACACCCACCGCGATCGGAGGCAACATATATTTAATACCCTGTTTTAGCGGGGAAGGCGAGGTATCCGTGGGAAAGTTTCTCGAAAGCGTAAACATTACTCGAAAATTAAGCGCATGGACGGAAGAACAGACGCTAGGCGTGGTGCAATTACGATTAACGGGATATGCAGCCGAGTATGTGCAGGCGAACCCTCATATCCTTGATTCGTACGAAGAATTCGCAACGAATCTGAAGAGCAGATTTTCCTTTAAAGTTTCTCCGGTCGCTATAGAGCGAACATTCAGCAATTGCGTCCAGACCCCTATTGAATCGGTTAGTTCATACGCGACGCGCCTCCGCAAAATCGGAAGACAACTGCGCGAAATATCGTACGAACCGCGATCTGACGCCACCAAACGAATGATAGAACACCGCCTCCTCTCTCAATTTTTGACCGGGTTGCGGGGGGAAATAGGACGTTTCGTTGTGGTGCGAAACCCGAAAACCATCGCGGAGGCGGAAGAATTCGCCTTAATCGAGGAGGCCAGCGCCCGCGATTACGGAATAAGTCCGCACGGAATCCCCGTATCGCAACCAAACCTGGCCCAATCTCCGTGGGTACACAATAATATACAATATAATCATGCCCCTCCCCCGAATAGCCAGCATGCAATGAATTCGCCGATGAATAGGCAGATTAATGCGGTACAAACGATGCCAATTACCCAGCCCTCCGCCGCGATTTCAGCAGCTCCGCGAAAATCTGATCGCAAATGTAGCCATTGCGGCCGACTTGATCATGCCACCCGCTTTTGTCGCATACGACCAAGAAATTGTTATAACTGCGGGCAAGCCGCCCACTTTTCACGAGATTGTCCTTTCCTTTTCTGCGGAATTTGCAAACAGCAAGGGCATCGGCCAATTCAATGTCCGAGAAAAGAGTCAGCGCCAAATTCGGGAAACGCGTCCGCCCCGGCCACGCGGTCGGGAAAGAATTAATATTAGCGGTATCACCGGAAGCTGGACTCATGGTAGAGGGGAAAATTTTAAATACAACCCACAGATTTCTCGTCGATTCGGGCGCGGCAGTGACAATAGTCCATCGACGAGGTTTTCCATCCGAATTTTTGCACATTCGGCCGTATCAGAATCCTATCCGAAGCGCGTCCGGCCATTCCCTCCACGTCATTGGACAGGCCGTTGTTCCCTTCATGATAGACGGGCATAATTATCCGCACGACGCATTAATTGTGGATCTCGGAAACACCGTGTATGACGGAATTTTGGGACTTGATTTCATGAAAAAATATGGATGTAAATTGAGCTTTGATAGCTCCGTTCTAACGATCGGCAAACAGCATGAGATCAAATTGCAAGGAAATACAGGAAAGGGAATTAGAGTAGAAGTAATTTCATTTGGTAACCTCGGCCCGTTGTCAGTAGACCGCCGTGGGCGATCTGAAGCCGTGCAAAACACAGGCACAGAACAGATTAATGAGATAGCTCCAATAGTCGCATCGGAAACAGGCGATGTTAACGACGAGCGATCAGCGACGGAGGAAAACGCTGATTTCTCGCTTCGGACCGTAGTTTCCCGCGAGTTGGATGAGGCCCTTATTAATAAATCGGAAACAGGCGATGTTAACGACGAGCGATCAGCGACTGAGGAAAACGCTGATTTCTCGCTTCGGACCGTAGTTTCCCGCGAGTTGGATGAGGCCCTTATTAATAAATCGGAAACAGGCGATGTTAACGACGAGCGATCAGCGACGGAGGAAAACGCTGATTTCTCGCTTCGGACCGTAGTTTCCCGCGAGTTGGATGAGGCCCTTATTAATAAATCGGAAACAGGCGATGTTAACGACGAGCGATCAGCGACTGAGGAAAACGCTGATTTCTCGCTTCGGACCGTAGTTTCCCGCGAGTTGGATGAGGCCCTTAGTAATAAATCGGAAACAGGCGATGTTAACGACGAACGATCAGCGACAGAGGAAAACGCTGATTTCTCGCTTCGGACCGTAGTTTCCCGCGAGTTGGATGAGGCCCTTATTAATAAATCGGAAACAGGCGATGTTAACGACGAGCGATCAGCGACGGAGGAAAACGCTGATTTCTCGCTTCGGACCGTAGTTTCCCGCGAGTTGGATGAGGCCCTTAGTAATAAATCGGAAACAGGCGATGTTAACGACGAACGATCAGCGACAGAGGAAAACGCTGATTTCTCGCTTCGGACCGTAGTTTCCCGCGAGTTGGATGAGGCCCTTATTAATAAATCGGAAACAGGCGATGTTAACGACGAGCGATCAGCGACGGAGGAAAACGCTGATTTCTCGCTTCGGACCGTAGTTTCCCGCGAGTTGGATGAGGCCCTTAGTAATAAATCGGAAACAGGCGATGTTAACGACGAACGATCAGCGACAGAGCAAAACGCTGATTTCTCGCTTCGGACCATAGTTTCCCACTGGAGAGACGGAGCTTCCGTTGGCAACACAAACTCAATCGAAATGTATCTAGAAGATCGGATTAAGATACCACCTTCCTCTATCGTTTTAACGCAAGTTAAGAATGACCACTTGGCAAATCAAGAGCTTCTGTTGGCAGATGAGCAGCAAGATGTTTTAATTTTACCCCTGTTGGTTAAAGTCTCCAGTGAGGGCAGGGCGCCAGTACTACTGTGCAATTTCAGGAGCACAGAGCAAGTTTTACGGAGAGGCCACGCTGTACGTACGCACTCCGCCGTCGGGGAAGATAAAATAACGACGGTTAACAACATTCATATGGATGAACCGGATATTTGGCCAGATCACGCCCCCAACGGCGAACTATTAGCCCTCTTCGACTACGAGAATGTGCCCGCGGAGGCGATTGGTCACCTGAAAGCCCTGATTACGGAATTCTCTAGCGTCTTTGTGCATGGAGACCACAAGTTGGGCTGCACGAATATAGTAAAACACACTATTGACGTCGAAGGGGCCCCTCCGATCAAGAAACGGCCCTACCGAGTGCCGCATTCCTTGAGAGCCTTTTTGGACAACGCTATCGAGGAAATGCTGGAGCAAGGCGTAATTTCTCCTTCCACTAGCCCATGGTCAGCACCATTGATACTGGTTAAAAAGAAGGTGCCTGCGGGGAGTCCGGTGCAGTATCGTCCCTGCATCGACTATCGAGCCCTAAATAACGTGTCAAAGAAGGAGGTGTTCCCCATTCCGAACATGGACGAAACCTTCGACCAGCTGGGAGGGTCGCGCTACTTTTCCACACTAGATCTGTGTAGCGGCTACTGGCAAGTGGCAGTGGAAGACGGCAGCAGACAGTATACGGCGTTCAGCACTCCGAATGGTCATTTCGAGTGCAACCGTATGAGTTTCGGTTTGGCCAACGCCCCCTCTACGTTCATGCGCCTAATGTCCAAGGTGTTGGAAGGGTTAACATACCATGGGTGTGTCTTTTATCTAGATGATATACTCCGGTACGATTCGTCATGGGAGGAGCATATCGTAGGCCTGAGAAAGATATTTAGCCGACTACGAGAGGCTAACCTGAAGCTGAAGCCGCAAAAATGCAACTTCTTCCAGAAGCACGTTAAATTTCTTGGACACGTGATTTCAGCAGAGGGCCTACAGCCGGATAAGGACAAGATCGAAACGATCAGGACCTTCCCCGTTCCAATAAGTGTTCGCGATATTCAATCCTTTTTAGGACTCGTTGGGTACTACCGTAAGTTCATACCGAGGTTCGCACAGATTTCTGGTCCACTAACCAAACTGACACGAAAGGACACAGAATTCACCTGGACAGAGGAGCAGCAGAAAGCGTTCGAGGAATTACGGGAGTGCCTGATGACTGAACCTGTACTCAGATTCCCTGAGTTCTCGATAGCATTTCAACTGACCACAGACGCATCACCTTCCGCCATTGGAGGTGTGTTATCCCAACTGTTCGAGGATGGAGAACACCCAGTGGCGTACGCTAGCCGACAACTCCACAAGGCAGAGAAGAACTACTCCGCTACAGAATTAGAGTGCTTAGCCGTTGTGGACATGGTGAAGAGGTTCCGCGTCTACTTGCTTGGAAGACCTTTCACACTCTACAGCGACCACAAACCCCTCAAGTGGCTTTTGACATTGCGGGAGCCGAAACCCAGGTTAGCGCGGTGGATTATGGAGCTCAGCGAGTACGACTACGAGATTAAGTATCGCCCTGGGAAGGAGATACCACACTCCGATGCTCTTTCCAGAATTCCAGTTACGGTCAACGCGGTAGAGCCAGGTCACGGCACCTACGAGCCGGTCTGGGATAAGGAAAGGATTGCTGAAGAACAGCGTAGATGCCCAGATCTGCGTAAGTACCATCTCCTGGCGACGACGCACGATCCTAGCTGGTTTTATGACGAACAGGGCGTGCTCTACCGGGTTAACGCAACTCCCAACGGACCAAGAGCGACAATGTGTGCACCGAAAGCGCTGAGACGTCACATCCTGGAGCGCTGCCACGACTCCCCACTCGCCGGACACCTAGGGTTCGACAAGACTCTGGAGATAATTCAGCGCAACTTCCATTGGGAAGGGTGCTACTCCGAAACGCGCGATTATCTCCAGAGGTGCTTGCAGTGTAAGAAGCGTAAGGCCGGCAAATTGTCCATCCCGTCGCAACCAGTGACCGAGAGCAAGTACCCAATGGAGAAGTTGGCTCTTGACATTGTGGGGCCGCTGCCGGTGTCCGCTCGTGGGAATAGATACATCCTGACATGTCAGGACCACTTCACCCGCTACCCGGAAGCAGTGGCCATCCCTAACCAAAGCGCTGAGACAGTTGCCCGGGCGTTTGTAGAGCACGTCATATGTCGGCACGGGGTGCCGGAGTACCTGCTGACAGATAGGGGAGCTAATTTCACGTCGAAGCTGATGAAGGAGGTGTGCCAGATCCTTAAGATCAAAGCGATTTTCACGTCACCGTATAACCCCGCCGCGAACGGCCGACTGGAAAGAGCGCATCAGTCATTCACCAGCGTTCTTTCACACTACGTGGCGCAGGACCATTCCGACTGGGACGAGTACCTTCCTTTTGCGCTCTTTGTTTATAGGAATAGCAGGCATCGGATAACTGGGTTCAGTCCGGCCTACCTCATGCACGGGAGGGAATTGGGCATGCCTTGGGACGCCATCGTAGCGCCAACCCTGGCCTCCTACGATGAAAACCCAACCTATGGGAAGGAGCTGCAAACCAGGTTGCAGGCGGCTTATGAGCAAGCAGCCAGCTACAACGAAACAAACTTAGGGCAAGAAAGGGAAAGGGGTAATGTAGGTCTGGCCCTTCCATCTATCTCCGAGGGGCAGTTGGTCCTGCTAAGAAATATGGCACTTTCTCAGGGCCAATCTAAAAAACTTACGTCCCGCTGGATTGGTCCCTACAGGGTTACCCGCGTCCGGAGTTCTGTTACGTTCGACCTGGAGAATATTCAGAATGGACGGAGAGTGACGGCACACCTCCGGAATCTGCTTCCGTTACCGCCCGACCCAGAACCTCCCTCCCTGCCGGTAGACTCACAGGAAGGTGATAGCGGACGAATTATTCCTCCCCCACAAGTTTTACCACGCTCGTCCGATGCGGGCTCTTCATCTCCCGGAGGTAGGTCGCCAGAACCAACAGAATTTAGCCAAGCGTCAACTGTTCCTTCCCTTCCGGCAGATACTTCAGGTCGACGGTCCCCATACGACTTACGGCCACTGCCTGGGCGGACGCACAGGAGGTTGTAGAAATGTCGTTCCCGGCCGGTGAACGAGGGGAACGGAGGCCCAGAGAAACCTTAGGGGAGGGGACGCGAAAGCTCATCGAGCTTTTCGGGAGTCCTCTGCACGATCTCGAGGAGGATCGGTCCCAACAGGAGGTGTTCCCGGCATGGCTAAACGACGGCATCCAGCCTGAGGTCCCCCCACCAGCACGAGGGGAGCAGCCGTGGGAAGTTCCCAGGGCGACCGAAGGATGGAGGACACGAAAGCTTGTAGAACTGTTCGGAAGTCCCCTACGGGATCTGGAAGGAGACTGGCCGGGCCCGGAGGGATCCTCAGTGGCGCCACGCCGCGACGATCAGTTGGGAGAGTCATCAACGCCACGGAACCTGGACCTGGCCGATCGCTGTCAGCGGACTCGTGGAAGAAACGCGGGCAAGGCTGAGTCAGAGCCCGTCGATGGCGGGAAGGGAGCCACCTCCTATACCCCGGACTTTGATCTACGCGTCTACCTAGGGGAGGGCCCCTGGGAAGACCCCGACACTTCCCTGCGCCAGGATTTCCGGATCAAGGGGGACAGTACCGAGTCTCAGAAATTCCCAGAGGTGCCACCGTCGACATCGGGACGGCAGCCGCGGAAGCGTCCTAGGGAGACCAAAGGGAGAGGAAGGAGGACTCAGAAGCTCATCAAGCTTTTCGGGAGTCCCCTATGGGATCTGGACGGAGACTGGCCCCGACCAGAGGTGTGCACAGCCGAACCGCGCCACGACGACCTGTGGGGAATGCCTCCGCCGACTCCAAGAGGGCCGCCGCCGACGCCACGGGGCTTGGACCTGGCCGACATCCAGCGCGACCAGTTGGGGATGCCGCCGCCGACTCCAAGGGGACCACCGCTGACGCCACGGGACCTGAACCTGACCGACACCCAGCGCGACCAGTTGGGAATGCCGCCGCCGACTCCAAGAGGACCGCCGCCGACGCCACGGGGCCTAGACCAGACTGGCAGCCAGCCACGTCCTCTGGGAGGGAGGAGGGACGAGGCTACGGTAGACTGCTCCGAAGGTTGGTCGGGGTCCTCGATATGCGACCAGGCCCCTGACCTACGGATCTATGTGGGAAACGGTCTCGGAGGAAACCTCAGCAGCCGAGGGGCACCCCCCACACGGCAGGCGACCAGCAACCGGCACGGATCCCGCCTATCAGCGAAGCCGAGTAGGAAGAAGGTGTCCGCGGCGAGGAGAGCGCACAACAAGCGCCGCAGCCAACTTAACTATCTGCGGAAGCTAGCAATCTGCTGGGACAACCGGGGCCAGGGGGGAGTGATTAGGGTGTGACTGGTGGCAGGAAAGTGAACAATACCGAAAGTGGACAAGGCAACGGATTAACTGTGCTGGTTGCTTAGTTTATTCCTTTTGTATTTTATTTTAAATTGTTATTTAAGGTTATTTTTAAATTTTTGTGCTTACTTAGGATTTTTCTTAGATATCGATTTTTTTTGTTTCTGTACGTAGGCTAATGGTTCCTTCGACCTTCATGTATTTTGGAGGGGTTAAAATTTGCATGTCACTTGCTGGCTCGATCTCCAAAAATCGCGGGGTCTTAACTGACGAGGGGGTGATGTTGGAGTGCAATGAGTTTCCCCGATTCCCAAGGGGACAAAGTGTAGTAGAACGACCCTTGGTCAGAGGAAGATCGCTGACCCAAGGGTTCGGCCACCGTCCTGGCCAAGGACATCGGAGCCGCAGGGGATAGGGTTGGACCCAAAAGTATCGGGATGCTGCCAGGACGAAAGGCTAAGGGTCAGGAAGGGACGAAGGACGGCGGAAGGAGCGGTGGGGTACAGAGAGTAACAAAGTACAGCGAATGAGTTACTTCCGTCCTTTTTTTTACACCCTACTTCCGACCTGCATTACACCATCCGGAGGCAGCATCACGCCGACCCTTTCCAAGAATCACAGAGAAAGTGCGGGAAAATCCTTGGGCCAGGATCGGTATATAAGGACTGCACTTTTTGGGAATCGGGGAGTTACTCTCTAACGTGACGGGTTATACAACCCCGTGTGTCGAGAGCCTCCCGCTGTCCGGAGTTACTGCAACCCCAGCGTGCGGTTCGGAGTTCATACAACCCCCGCAGCGGTTCGGAGTTCATACAACCCCCGCAAGTTGCAGTCACCGACCAACGTCATCTCAACCCAGCGAGCGGCGGCAGCCCCGGAGCAGGAGGAGCCCGGCGTAGCTACACCCTCCGTGAGTTAGGGAGTCGAGCCACGTAAGAGTTGTGTGGGATTCAGTCTTGGTTTTGTTGGATAATAAATATCCGTTTCTTATTGTCGAATCAGTAATTGTTTATTTTACCCTATGTCACTACGACAGTTATTGCGAAAAAATGATTTTTATTCAAGCTCCTTGTCAGAAAGTAAATTACTACTACTTCTAAGTCATCAAGTAAGGGGAGGAATCATCGCTTCGTCACCTCCTAAATCGAATCGTTCGTTAAGAAATATTTGCAATATCCGTTGACGGGTCAATTTTGAGCCTTTTTCTAAATTTGCTTTACCCAATTCTGTCTATCCATTAGGCTGTCTATTTATACTGTTGTCACAAAGAAAAATTTTCTTAGGCTCATATCTATTGTTTTATCTTATATGATTCTCGATCTTCGATAAGATATAAAAATGAAAGTGAAGATTTTCGCCTCAAAAATGACTTCGTTTCAGACGATAATTTCTTCATCTTTATCGCCATGGCAGCCCTGGTCACAGAAAATATAATACAGTTATACCTCTTGAAATCAGGGATATCATATAAATGCCCTTTTGGATCAAAAACTTGAGTTCGTGTAATTTAAACAAATATTTTGAGATTTTCTCAGATTTTGGTATTTTCCGAGATAAATCGGGTTCGAGTCCCGGTCTCGTCAGTTTTTTTTCCTGTCCATTTTTCCTTCGGTTTTCTATAGATTATGTAGACATTGTATTCCTACTTCAAATACTTAATTATTTTCTTTTAAACACGATGCTTTTGGGAAAAATATTGTGGTTTAATTCTGATGTGCCACACTAGAGAGTTTATTTGAGAAATAATTCAAAATCGAAGAGAACACTCCTAATCCCTCATATTCATAAAATTACAAGTTTACGAGTGCAATATTGCCAATTCATTATTCGTCCAATGCCACTTAATGTACGTTTTCTTGGGAAATGGAGCAAGTTTTATGTCTTCTAAATCAGTATAAATTGTTTCATCAGGTACGGTTTCATTGTTACATAATTTCATGAAATAAATGAATTTCCGCTACAAAGCTTTTTATTATGAATCGAAATACCCCGAAATAAAATGATATCTTGCAGCAATGAAATTCGTTTTGCAAAAATGTCGGTGATTCATTTCGAATTAGCATGCTTTTTTCCGATTTGAATTTTTCTCCAAAATTTTCCGGTCAAATTTAGGTAAGCGAACTTCAATTGACTTAAAGACATAGCAACTTAGTGTTGATGGAATTAGCTGTCACTATATGGAACTCCATTAAGGTAGATATAACAAAATAAAATAAAAATACTTAGCGTTTGTTTCATAGAAAATATTTTTTGTGGAATTATACAAAAAAATTGTCGAACTTTTTATAGATATTTATTTTTTATAGAACTTTATAAAAATGTTTATTTATAGTTTTTCTGGAACAAAAACTAAGTATTTTCATTTCATTTTGTCATATCTACCTCACATAGCCACTTGTTTGATCTTCAGGAACCTCCTATAAACGTATATCGCCTTACGAAAAACATGAAGACATCGTTTCTTATTTTCTGGACCGCTAGGACACAATTTTCTACTCTCGAGTAATCTCGGATCCAGTAATCAATTTACCATTAGCAGCAATTCTCCTCGCTCACGAATTCATACGCTTGGTAATCTAATTTTGTAGATCCGAGCTGGAAAACCTACTCCATTTTAAAACCCGTAAAAACCCCTGTCAAACTTCATCCAAAACGTTTCGAGATAAGACTTTTGGCATGACGTCCTGAGTACTCTCCGTGTCCAGTAATTTGCTGCGTAATTGTGAAAGAAAACCGGCGAGAATCTAGGTAGAGAAAATCCCAGAGGATCTTGGACATCCGTTCTTCCGAAGCTCTTTTATGGTAGTCCCACGGGGAACCGTTTTATGGCCACTCATATCGCATCTTGCCATCGAAATGTAAAATGCAACACAAAATGAAGTTCCGCAATTCCGTTCGGAGTCTTTTAACATTCCATTTCGCTCCCTTTTCTTCAGCGAAGAGGTTTTCCTCGATTCCAGGAAAGATACGAGGGAGCGTAGTCCGTCGCTCTTTGTCTCTGTCATGTCAGTGACTAATGTCCAAGCCAAAAGCCGCATCTTTGACTTAGAATTCAGGGTCTAGTGTGGCCATAAACGGAAAGTAAGGAAAATTCACATCATGATCGGATGGCCCAGGAAAAGAAGGACGCCCTTCGACCTCCCAGGATGGACGACGACCGAGAACTTTAGCAGTTACTATGTAAACTATCAAAGGCAGTGGTTTCGATATTAGCTTTCCTAATATCGAAATATAGGACTGGAATGGAAGGCCTCTTGTCCAAAATCAGCCAAGAAGAGGGGAGGGGAATCAGAAGTGTTGTTAAAAGTGAATATAGATTTGTGATGGGATGCCAAGAAATCATTTTAAATACGCAGGAGTTACTCAGTGGTTTCATTCAAAGAGCACATTCGAAGTGTCATAGGGAATGCGAATCGGATCCAAAGATTAGCAAGTAGAATTCTGAGGTGATAATCATTGAGAGTAAAATAAACAGCTTGTTTTTCTTTGATTCGAACTCTCTTACATTATTTTTCCGATGTGGGATTAGTCTCAAATCTAGAGATGGTTTAACGTAGAGCAGCTACCTTTATTAGAAGGAGATTTTAGATTCGACAGCAGGATATCGGCTGTGATAGGCTTCCTCAGGTGGGATATGCTGAAGAATAGAAGACTTGATTACAGAAGGAAGTTATGCGAAAAAATTATCAGTACGGATCTCCTCGACGAGATCGTTGATATTGTTACTCCAGTTGACAACCTTCGTGAGCTCTGAGAGAAAGATGAAGTGTTACAAGGAAATTACTGTTAAAACACATTTAATATTAATGACAATAAGCCAGAGCCGCTCCTATGATGCTTGGAGCGCGGGTGCAAAATATTTCTACGGCATCCCCCTAATCTCGGAGTTTCATGCAATATATAATTATATCATCGACTTTTTCATGTAAACATAGAGGAGACTAGCTGCTGGATATATCGATTTATTTCGATCGTTGCATGAAAGTTTCTACAGTTGTGAATGCATACATACCTAAATTCAACAAAGCGTTACCAATGTAACTACAATTGAAAATATTACTTGGAAAAATATAAGTTAATATAAAGAAATTCAGAACCATGTTTGAAAAATCAATTATATGCTCCTGAATTCAGTGGTACTCTATGACAAAAAACAGAAAGATAACTAAAAGGAGATTTAATATAATATGTTGTAAACCTCGGGAAAAAAGATCTTTTTTCGTTGTTTAGTGCGTGTTGAATCCACGTTTTAATTTGTTTATATGAATAACAGTTTCAAAATCTTACACATGATACTGCAAACTACCTAGAAGCAAGCTCTACAAAGTGAAGGAGAAAGAGAAAGACTGAGGCACGACTTAGACGTGGGTTTGCGTGAACTTTCTAAAATATAAGTCAGTAGGCGAATCCATTTTTAAAAACACAACCCGGGAAAAGGGCCCATATTCGTCCGCAGACCGGCCCTTCTTCGGCGCGGCCCCGATCATTACAACTTCGACTCCTTCTCGAGCAAATTACTCGAGTGTTTACTTCGTCTCCCAAACCACATTCAAACTGCACGCTCTCCCATGGTTGCGTGCTCAAAGCGCTAATTGCCGTCAATGGGCTCTGGCAGCGCCATTATCTCACGGAGGAGCAACTACTTGTGCGTCGAAAGGGGGAGTGGCGCGGGAACTGAAGGGACAGTTCATTGAATGTGGAGCGCATTTTCCTTTCCGATACGTAACGGGAATGACGGGCAGACTGAAGAAAGAGTCCTTGAAAAGCGATAGTGCGGTTGAAGTGAGGCTTCCACCGGAAGTTGTGACCTTATAGCGAACAAGGTTGAAGAGGTGGGAGACTATTTTGACACATGCGTCGGAGGGGAATTTGTATGTAAGCCTGGGATGTTTTTTATCCCGTGGAGAGGAAGTGTGTGGGAAGAGAGGAATCCTATGAGAGGAACGGTTATAATGTTGACATAGACTTTTTTTTTCATTTCGCTCGGGGGGAATCGTGAATGCGAGGTTCATTCATGTATCCGAGGCTTCTTTTATTCACGACTCGTAGCCGCCTTCCGCTTTTTTGTCCCGAGATATCGCGGTTATGAAAGTATTGGATCTCGTATTCGTGAATTTATTTACGAAACGATGATAACGATATTCCCCTTGTGTGTTCGTCTGCGATGAATGTATTCCGTGTTCGATGATGTGCTTATTAACTGCGGCACGCCTCTGAAAAGGAAGAGCGGGAGAAGTTTGCAACTCTTGAGTTGTGACGACCAATTATACTCTTTTAAGAATGAAGCGAACAAGAGAGAACCTATACTGGCTCTAGGGAAATTCTCTGTGATCTCGGTAATGATTTTAGGATGAAAATCGGGTGTTCACACCTTTCGTTTTTATTTTAACCAGCTCTGGAAACTCTTTTTCTTTAGGCGATTATTTCTATACTTTGTGTGAGTGCCTATAAAAATACAGGTATAGAGGAACCATTCTAACAAGAATATGTAATGGTATAATTGTAATCATAATTCATTTCCTAAGAGGTGGCATTTACCCACCCGGCAATACAATTGAACTAACATTCGCTTGGGGCGGCGTAATTTTTCTTTTCAAGATCTTTATTCCTAAGGATATTTTCATAGTATGCAAAGTTACTTTTAAAATATAATAATAAATCCTCTGAAATCTTTTATTTTATTTTTGTTCATTTAAATTTATTTTATTAACAACCCACAAATCAGCAGTCGTCGAAAATAACTTCATAGCAACTTGAGCCATTTATTTATTCGGTAATTTTCAGAAAATTATACAACTTATTACCTATTGAACTAATAGAAAATTGTATTACTTAATGCTGTGTGTAAACTTTGTGTCTATACCTTTTAGGATATCTGAAAAATATATTTCACTAGTGAAGGCACCCTAAAGAATCTTAGGTTGGGCTGTCATAAACACTTTGGGCCATTTCTTTGAGTGCCTTGAAAAAATATGTTTGAAATTAAAGATTACGCAAGGATTGTTTTCTTGAGAGATAATTAAGACAGTAGATTACCCAAAAATATTTCACAAGAAATGGATTAGTGCATAAAGCAATTATTAACGTATGCAATTCATGAGCCAACGAAATCATTCGAAACTGTAGCAAAAATCAGCTGAAGCATCTGAACTCACAATAAATTTATTTCGTATTAAATATTATGTATTAGGACATTAGAACCCGTTATGCAAACGATAAATGTTGTTAAAATAGTTATAACTAAATTACGTCTGCATTTAATCCACGAATACTCAATCGAATATATTTGATAAGAGGTTACCATACAATATTTACCTCAGTGGGACTCGATTCCCGGACCATGAGGTCGTTGAATCCATAAGGCTGTAGAAGCTTCTTTTAAAGAAATGTCAGGATGAATTACATTTAACTTTCGAAATGATCGTTTAAATTCCTGAGTTAAGTCCGGGTCGAGTCCACGGTGGTCTTCATAATAACGACTTGGTGATTAATTTAAATAACTTTGGTCTCCTCGGAGTATTTTAATTACATTATGAGGAAAGCAAGGAGTTCCTTTCCACTTCTTTTGCGCATATTTTCCGTAGTAATTTCTCCGAGAGAAAGTAAGCGTAGTTACCAAGTCTCTCATTTTCTCTTCAAGCGGTAATTAGCCGGCGAGATTCATTGCTCTCATTACGCATAAATGATGTTTTTTTGCTCGTATATACGCAGGAGAGACACGATTCTCAGGTGTAATAGGTTAATTTATGGCGCATAAGGCCGGTTTTTTACCCTTCACTTATCACGATCCAAGAGATTCATTTCTTGCGATGAATGGAAAGAGGAAGCATTGTCTCTCTCTCTGTTAGGTAGTGAACGTTAGATACCGTTGCAGAATGTAAGTGATTCCTATATCACGCTGGTTAATGATTTTATTCGCATCTCAAACGATTACTTATCAGCATTAATAGAAATTCTTCGTCGGTAAAATAGTCTAATTGGTTTTTTATATTGATTCCATTTCAATAGAGATTCTCACGCAGGATCTCGAGATCCTATACGCAAAATGCATCCGAGATTTTCCTTGAGAATGCAGTGGATTTCCGGTCTAAACAAACTGATTTTTCGTAAACCTACTAGCGCTAATGGCTGATGAAGGAGATTCGTTTTAGCAGAAAAAACGATCCTTGTGTGCTACCACGGATAAAGCAATTAAATGAGCTCTCATTCTTACATTTTCCTGTTTCAATTCAATGAAAATTGCTCCAGTTTAGGTAATCAACATTCTCAAGTGTCTGCGAAACATTTTTCTTATTTGTGAAATAAATTTGTTTTTAAAAGACTTTCCGGGTTATTAAGTGTAGCGTATGAATACATACAAATATGATAACCACGGTAATAATAAAATCCATTTTCGGGGGAGTGACTTCATGCAAAGACACTGCGGAAATTATTAAAATCTTCATTGTACTTCAGAATACTATCGTAGTTCATTAAACTTCAAAGTATACTTAAATATTCAGGCGTAGGTAAGTAGTTTACGGAACCGGTAGCGAATTTAAGCTCCCATAGAAAAGTACGAAGTTCTTTATTTCTGCTATAGGGTAATAATTTGTATTCCTGTGAAAACCATCTCGTAAACAATGAAGAATAACTTTTGAATCTAAAATATTGTTGAGACAGGGTGCAGGATTGCAATAAAATGCAGCACCATCAGTTCCAGAAACCAATAGTCATGTAGGGAAGTATATCATTCGCCAATAAATTTAAAAGAGAAATAGGTTAAAGTTAGTTTTAAACTACCTTAACCGACAAATACTTAAGAACTCCAAAACGACGAACCCACGCCCACATGTCTGACTTGTCTTACTGTTCGCCTACACAAAGCAGAAAAACTCGTATCAGCTTCATCGATGATCGAAAAGCGATGGCGAATATCTCCATGTTGATGGTGCGAACAAACAATCGAGATTTTAAATGGAAGTGATCCCTTTAAAAAGGCCTAAAGGAGTGAAATTGGAAAGGGTCGTAAATTCTTCCCCTTTGCCCTCTCTCTCTGCTCCTTGTCAATGACCGAGATAATCGCTCCACTCAAAAAACTCCGAGTCAATCCACGACCACCAATTAACCCTGCTAACCGAGGAAGAACACTCACACAGTTAACGACTTTTCATATCTTCATTAGGGGTGCACCACTTTCGGATTTTTCGGGAAAATTAGGCTATCGAATATGCAATCAATCGACGGCGATTACAATTAGGTCTAGGACAATTCGCCGCGAGTATTACCGTATATTATATAATATGTATGCTAAAGAAGGAACAGATTTAAGAATTTATTACAGAAATATTAGAGGAAATCTCCGCCCCCGAAGCGACCGCTAACCCAACCCGATACAGCTAATTACGAGCTCGTAAAAAGAACTGACTGGCGAAATTTTCAATATTGTATACAAAAATTACGGTAATTAAAGGAAAAGAATTGAAAATCGACTCTTTATGAATGAGAGGTTCGAAAAATTCTCTAATCACAGAATATGCTCCAGGAAACTGGAAGGTCGGTAATTCACGGAAACAATTATATATATTAACAATAACGTCATTATAGTGTATCATTGTGATGAAGACGTATGCTAGCTTAAATCTCTCGCTGGCATTTGCTAGCCAAAATTGAGACTTTTTTCTGTGAACATGTTCCTGTGACTATTACTGGCTACCGAAAATTGTGACTTATGATTCCAGTGACTTTATTACCGGTCATCAGGAGACTAGTATCTCCCACTTTGATATGAACTTTGCGTTCACTCAATCACCAAGTAATGCTCTTCTTAAGCTAATAGATGTAATTGAAAACTGTGTATAACATTAAAACCACTAAATCAATACTATTACAAAAACAACATGAAACTAAGTACGGCACACATTATTATCATTCAATTGTCAAGGTTATCCTCTCATGTTTGCTGGATTTAGACTTCGGATATTCGAAATTAAATTACAATTAGGCTAATGCTTCACCATATCTTTTCTACACAGCATCTTGTTCATATTGGCTTAAAATTCCCGTTATGTAATTGCATGCTGAATTCAGGTCGAATTTGCTTTAATGAAGAAGACATACCATGAATATAAAGTGAAAATGAAAATCTGAGTTACATTACACGGTTTCCTAATTAACAAGTAAGCTAGTTTGATGAATTTATGAAGTGTTCAATATCCCTTTGAACGATTCGCAAGAGGTTAAATTGAATACAAGATATTAGGTTATACTGAATGTAATAATCACCAGACTGCTATCTGTTGAAACAATAAATTGCTCAGCTTTTGGGTAAGAGGAACTGTTGGGTCTAAATTGGGACATTGTAGCAGTCCAAATTATTTTTAATGAATCGCCAAAACTGCTCAGAAAACCTGCCGAAGATTGCTGAAGAACTACAGCTACTCATATATATTCCCCAATATTTCATCGAGATAACGAGCTCTCTTTTTGAGAAAAAGCATGATGACATCTCATTCACATCTTCAAAATCCATCTGAAACGGATTGTAGATGCGGAAGTTCAGAGCTCGAGATATTTCCTGTTGATTCCATGACTGATAATGTCAATGCTACAAGCGGCTCGATGATCGATCTATAAGCGTTCAGAATCCTGTTGGGAGCTTCTGTAACATGCGAAAGTAGGCTTAACATAATTCCCTTTTTGAATGGGACCTTCTCGGTTGAGAGTTGTGGTTCCGTTTTGGCTCTTCTTCCCTGGATCCCAGTGGATGGCTGGCTCATTCATATTTCCCTAGAAGTACCGGAATGCTATTAAATTATATATAAATAATGATATAGATAGATAATTGATAAATAAATAGATAATCAATAAACAATAACAAATAACAATAAACAAATAATAAAAAAACAAAGAAAAACAAATAATTAATAAACTAGTTGCCCCGTGCGAAAATTTCGCAGACGATCAGTAATACTCAATTTCCCCAACCAAATACATTACAGCAACTACTCTAATCACTACAGACGAATACACAAACAATAAGACATGCCCAAAAAATCGTACCTTGATATTCCATGTCAGTGTCAGTTTCGACATACGTCGTTTGTGGCGATAGATTTGTAGGGAGAATTTTCTTTTAGCACTATAATCACGAATAGTACGCGACATTTATATAACGACGTATATGCATTTTATCCTATACCGAATACCCCAATTCACTTAATGCATTTATTACATCATGAATTTAGACAAAAATAAATCGAATTTCAAACATACCAAGCGATACTCCTGTGACACAAACATTAACAATCCGGTAATTCTCATGTTTCTGTAGTTGACGTTCTGCTCCCAAAAGATGTAAAGTAGCCGGTTTATTAAACTGTTATAGTTGCGTGCAATCTTGATTTCTTCGTTTATGGAGTCGATATCTTACTTCCGAGTACTTTTTCAATCATTATAAGACTAAGTATTAAAATCACTTTCTCATTTTTGAAATTGTTTACACTCGTCACTAAGTAAACAAATTTAATCTGTATATAGCAACCCGGGCATTGTTTCGTCCAGTAAATAACGCGATGATTAAAATGTTAATTTGTTTAACAAATGGTGGATTAAAAATCAACGAAACTCAATGGCCAAATAAAATGCCTTGCGTTTTCATATGAACATATGAACCCAGACAAAATCCCTATTATATTAGAGAACGTGAGAGTATAAATGTTATCGAATGTTTTAAAAATTTTCTTTTAGCAGTATAATCACGAATAGTGCACGTCATCACTATAACGATACATGTATCTTATCCTATACCGAATACCTAAATTCACTCAATGCATTTATGACTAAATGAATAAGGTAAAGATACAAAATATCACTGCGAGCTTTAGCTAAACTCTGTCGTTGTAAAAACCACTTCCTTTTATACCGGCAATGAAGTTTCACTTAAATAACCAAGATAAAAGAACGAAACATACCTTCTGCATCCACGTTATTTATTAATTTTCTATGTTCTTCTCTTCATACATGAAATACAAAAATAACTACTACTCGTCTGCAGTGATCTGATCTGGGAGAGGAGAGCTAGAGGGGAAACAAAATGTCACACTTTCATATGAATACATTGTGTTACATTGTCAAAGCGCATAGCATTCTCCCCGCATTAAAAGTCTCTCACATCGTTAATGTGGCAAAATAATACATTTTTGTGCTTCGGAGATAGCGATTGGGAATAAAAGCTTGGGCTTTCGTTAAGCTTGTACTACATGCTGGTGAGTAACATACCACATGATAAAACCGTGACGCAAACTTTCATATTCGGCAATGTTTATGTTTCTTTGGCCGTCGTTCTCCCGTAAGATGCAATGTGGTTTGCTTAGTAAACTGCTGTGGATGTGTAGGACATCGAGGTCTTCGTTCATGGAGACTATAATATTAATTACTAACACTGCTTCAATCAATTTATGACCGAAAATGTTATCCGATTACAAAACTTGTTTACACTCGTCACTAAGTAAACAAATTGAATCTGTATATAGCAACCCGGGCCTTTTTTCGTCCACTAAAAAATGAGATGATTAAAATATTATTTCAATTTGTTTAACAAATGGTGCATTTTTGATTTGTCTGACTATTTTTCGCAGGAACCTGACAACTTTTGCCATCAAACGGTCATTCATTTATATATATTGATGGAGTAATAAGGGAGAAAAGTCCCGATCACCAAAAAAGCATGTTTTAAAATAATATATAGATAGATAATTAATTAACTAATGATAAATAGATTATACCTAAATAATAAATGAATAATAAATAAATAATGAATCAATGAAAAATAATTTATAAAAATGATAAATAAAATATAAATTTATTATAGACAAATAATAAAAAAATAGATAAAGGATAAACAAATAATAGATTAAGGATAAATAAATGACAAATAAATTAATGGGAAGAGAGGCCCACTCGGGCCTAACCTCGCCTAATAAAGGGTCGAAGAATAATAATAATAATAAATAAAAAACCTGAGACATTTATCCCAATTTGGATTAAATTTATCTTCCATCTATGGATTCCACACCGTTCTCCCGATTTGTTTCAAATTTTGCATACGCATCTACTGAAACCAGGAAGGAGGTAATTTCAAATAAGAATGAAGGCAAAACATTTGCTCATCGTTGCAGGATTTATTCCTTTCGGAAATTAAATTAGAAAGATTGGTCATAAAAAGTCGAGATAAACACCAAAAAGAAGGGAATTAAATAAAGATTCTTATTTCGTGGAATATTGTTTCCGAATCAAAATTGCAACAGCTTACATAAGATATGTGAAAATTTTATAAAATTTTGAGGTTATAAAGAGTCCTTC
This sequence comes from Pachydiplax longipennis, assembly GCA_036926295.1. Classification (NCBI taxonomy): domain Eukaryota; kingdom Metazoa; phylum Arthropoda; class Insecta; order Odonata; family Libellulidae; genus Pachydiplax; species Pachydiplax longipennis. The sequence goes on along the minus strand of JAVFKF010000009.1, from coordinate 33,788,648 downwards.
TAGGAGAGAGGATTACACAGAGTTCGATGCCATGCGATAAAGGCGTTATCGCATGTTAACTGATAACCGTGTTTTGTTACTGCAGCTTCCCACAGAAGCCTTGGCTTTTATTATGTGGATTTTCTTCAGACACCCTAAAATATGCTGGAAATTATTTTTCAGAGGGGAATGTCTTTCGTTTTATAGAAGCTGAAACTTTTCTCTTGGAACGTAAACGCGTTTCTTTCATCTTCTTTTTTATATCTACTATCTTTCTTCTATCTTCTATCCATATAAAGCAGAAATTCCTTGGGTATGTTTGTCTTAGATTGTAGTCCACACCGCTTGCATGCGTGTCCTATGAGAACTGACGTTCACATTTTATTCCCTAATTTTTCTGGGTTTCAACCAAGATTTATTTCCATAATGAATACATGTGAGGTTCATTCTTATTCTTTGCAAATTTTGTTGAAAATTTTTGCTGCAAATTATAATTAGAAGAAATAGGTCGTTCGAAATCGAGACAAGCAACAGAGGAAGTGGTATTGAATAAAGATTTTGGTCGTGGAATGTTGTTTTAGATTTTGAATGTTGTTTATGTGGATAAAACTTGCGAAAATTTTGTGAAATTTTAAGTTTATAGATAACTCATCCCCCTTGCGACCAATCTTTGGATTCTAGCTCATACTTTCCCCATAAGAGTGCAATGGGAATCCAGGCTAGTAATGGTTGGAAGTAATGAAAGACTCAGAATGAAAGAACATTTTTAAGGGATTTTAGCATTGTAAATTGTCATTTCCGCGTCTAAACTCTTATAATGACTCTGTTGTTTTATTGAGAGACCTATAATTCTAAATTATGAAATATTTATCATGAATTATTTCCCCGTTGAGAATCAACTGACTCTTCAGCTAGTCTTCGATAGGATAAAAATTGGGATATTCCTTGATTTTTTATTATAATTAAATAACGATACCAAGCTGCGTGATCGCTGGCAATGTTTAACAAAATCATGGGAATGACTAAACAGTTTTAAAACAACCCTTTATGAACCGTGTTTAACCCCCTTCAACATTTGAAATGCCCTGGTTAGATTTCGTCGAAATCGGCAACCCTACACAAAAGTAACGTTCGAAAAAAAAAATCATCGAGGAAAAATTCTATGAGTATGAGCGCCAAAGTCCAAAAACATCCACCACTCTAATTTATATAAATGGTAGGACTCGAGAATTTCTCAATCATGGGCACGTAAGACAGTTCTTTCCCGAGGATAGAAGGAAATCTGGCGAGCAAGGAGATCTTAGCAAAGCAAACGAACGGCTCCGTTTCCCCAGCAAACAACCGTCGCTATGACAACATTCCTGGAGGGAACATTTATTTGGAACTTAGAGCTCTCGCCTATATTCCGTGCGTCCTTTTCTATTGGAACAGGGACGCACGAATTGCTCGTCCTTCATAAAATACGCAAACCTTATCTTTGCTTTTTGAGTCTTCTCAAATTCTGACACCAGGAAAGACCGGGTTTCTTGAAGGATAGACTTAAAGAAATCGGAAGAAAATCGCAAGTTTGTCTCGATTTTGTTGAAAGTATCGCACTCTTACTTTTCCTTCAATTACGATCCTATTCAACCTTGATCAAGTTGTTCTGCCACTAATTATTTTAATTCTACGTTGAATATCTGCTAAATTAGCTATCGCCAATTATTTTTTATGTAAAAGCGCCATTCTCTGCTGAGGAATACATGGGTCCATAAAATTTTCCTGATTTCTTCATGACGTTGGAATGTATGGTTATCAAATTTGCTTCCTTTAACTTGCACTGCTTAATTCCTTGGAATTCCGGTTGCCCATGACGATTCTAACCAGGATTCTTACTGGACGAATGAAGTGTATGCTAACTCAATAATTACGAAAATTTGTATCATTCCACAATTTTGAAGTTTATGTCGAATAAATCCTTCATAACTGTGGAATTGTACAAGTTGTTTTCGTAATTATTGAGTTAGCAATCACGAAATTCTACCAAATTACGCTAAAGAATATTTATTTGAAGTGATATGTGACTACGTTCGCACACATTCATCAGATATCTCATAAAAGATATACAGAGAAGGGCTTAAACTTATATCTAAATGACAATCGTTTTGTCTTCAGAGAAACTTCGGTTCGGAATTCTCTCCATAAGGCTGCTTGTCTTCCGAAATGTTCCTAAACCTAACCGTTACTGGGATTGTAATCAACGTGAAAGAAATTAATCCGTTTCCGGAGCCAAAATAATTGTTTATTTAATCTTTCTAAATGGTAATTTATGCACGTTTCATTATAAATTATAAATTCATATCACCACATTAATATCCTTTCTTCCGACTTGTATGCCTCCCCTTTCTGCAGATGGTACATTTTTTATTATGCTATATACATATATGCTTTAAAATGTTAAATTTGCAGGTATTCATTTTTTAGTATACTGAACACACATCTCCTTTTTAATGTTAAACCACCTCCAATCTTTGTTTTTTTTATAAGTTAAATATTTTATCTGCATCAATCACCCGTCATATATTTAATTATGTTTGATAATATCCCAGGAACAGGTTTTATCTATGTGGAACCAATATTCCAACTTCATATCTATTTCATATTGTGTTGAATTCTTTTCAAGATGGAATAGCTAATAAATATTTACTTTACTTGACATAAACTTAATTTGAAGTTGGTAAAGCTTCAGTAGTTGAACTGAACTTCTCGTCAAACATCGGTAATTATCGTGTAATAAATCTTGAGTAAGCCTCTTTAAGAAGTATTTAATTTCGACCAATTAGGTTAGTGATTGGCAATCTACAACCGACAAACAAAACTTGCCGACAACCCTTGCGGCAAGATACACATGTGATAAGTCACCCAACACGTTTTTTGTTCGGAAAATTTATTCGTGAACCGATGTGAGGCGTTCGAAAACTGGGGTTTCACAGCTTGATATCCCCCTCTTCTATGGCTGACTATTTTATTGTAGTGCGATCTCTATTTTGTACGAAATATTCCATGAGTACTTTTATGCTTTGTATAAATATTTCTTAACGACTCCATCACCTTTTACCTGTAAAAGCGCACGAATGGTACGGAAAAATATTTACCTATTTGTAATAGCTAAAAAGTAAGAAGACAATTGCAGATATAACGAATCGGAAGACTTGATTTCAGTTTAAAATCCTATCCCTGACCGAAATACAGAAAAGGTTAACAATTTATTTCTACGCTTATCGAAGAAGCAACTCTAGATTGGAGGATTCGTCATCAGAACCTTGCAAACTGGTGTTCCCAATTTTCGCGGTGTGGCAATTAGCTGATAACATAAATCAGTTTCGTAATACAGCATAACCGACCACCTCGTGACTGTACATCTGGCCGGTCACCAATTTGATCGGTTAAACTATACTTTGTAAATGTAAATTTGTATGTTCTCGTGGATGATATATCCAAGGTTTTATGAAAAATGGATATATGTTCCTCTTTGTACGCGTTTATTCTGCAATAATTCGTAATCATGTGCGAAAATGAAGCATATCTTGTATTAAACTAAACACAATCTAATTTTTGCGACAAGTTTTTTATTAATTTTTCGAGATGTGTTTAATTTTGTTATTTCGCCGTTGAATAGTTACATGCATAGTCTCTCCATTTTCTCATCTTCAAGGATATCAATAAATAAAATAATTTTTGGAAAATGGAATACGTAAACAGGATTGAATATGTCTTTAATACGTCTCCCTACGAAAACAGACAGTTGTACAAATACCTAGTAAATGAGCTGGTTTATCCGTCCTCCGGCTAAAGGAATGCCGAACGGGTTATAATGTAAAACTTTCTTTCTTTAATGTGCACAGAGGGTAGAACATCTCGTTGTAAAGTGGCCGGTAAACCCGTCTGCTGGCTGATGCAAAGCCGGTTAATATCCTAAAAATTCCCAAATATAATCCTAATAATTCCTAATATTATATTAATCTTAAGTAATTCCTAAAGTTAATACCCTAAAAATAAATAAACATTAAACATACAGTATTATGAAACGAAAATTCTCACTCGTATACTTCCAAAATTCAAATTCCGAGGTCTTTTAAAAACTCTTCCACCTCCTCTGTATTCGTATTCTCCGAAACACTTGGCCATCAGCAGAGCGAACCTCCTTTGCGAAAGAGGGCCCGAATTTCGAGCGGCGAAATACATCAATCGCTCATCATTGAAACATAACGAGGGGCCGACAAAAAAAGGTGTCCCAGAAACAGGAGACGACGGAAAAAGTTTAAACGATTAAGATTAGGAAGTCCTTGTCTGGCGGTCGGTGGGGAGATAAGGGTTTTTTCCTTCTCGGAATGAGATATGAGCGATAAGGGCCCCCGCAGATGGACGGGGGCAAAAAAACGAAAGAGCGGAAGGGACGTAGACGCCGAAGGGGTGGAAGGAGGCTTGAGGGATTTATGGAAAAGAAAAAAAAAAGCCCTGCGCAGGAGCAGATGCTCGTTAGAGATAGGATAGGACGTCTTTAAGGAGATCATCAACACATATGGAAAAATTTCACGCCCTTTCGGTTCATAGGCGGAAAAAGTCATTGGAGGCGCTATATCGAGGCGGTTGGGCGATTTTTTTTTCGGATGAGCAATTGAACTCGCTTATAAAGACATTAAATGAGCCGCTGTTTCTTATGGTGCGATGTGGTAGGGGAGAGCAAGGTGCTTCCTCTTAGAGAGAGTGATTATGGTTACAGTTATGCTTGCCATACGTCCCGTTCGAAATGAAGCTGTCCTGGTGAAATTTTAATTTTTTTTTAGTTTTGACGGAATGCCTCATATGAAGAAACGTTCGGTCAATTTAGAGATGCAGGAGAAAAATTTTTCCAAAAATATGATGAAATGTCTTTGCGACGATACTTGCAAAATGTTTTCTAGATTTGAAGGAATGCCTAATACGAAGCACAACAAGGTATATTCAAAGGTATAGGAGAAAAATATTTCCAAAAATGATGAAATGGCATTTCGATGATACTAACGAAATACAGAGATACAGGAAAATATTCCTAAGAATATTATGAAATGACTTTGCGACGATCCTAACAAAATATAATATTCTCTAGATTTGAAGGAATCGCTCATACGAAGTAAAATACGGTAGATTCAAAGATACAGGAGAAAAATATTTCCAAGAATATGATAAAATGACATTTGATGAAATATAATACTAACGAAATAAAAGTACAGCAATAAAAATATCTGAACTTAGCTATAGGAAGCGTGCGCCTTTAAACCGTAGAAAAGTCGGAGATCTGGGTTCGAGTCCCGGTTGTGTGGCTATTTTTCAATCCTGTTTCAATTAATTTTTAAAAATAAAATAATTTAAAAGCTTCAAAAATGCCAAAACTAAGTTAAAAAATAGACTTTTTTCTCGGCTTAAATCCCTTTAAAATTCTACCCTTCGAACGTCTTACGATCAGAATATGGTAACTAGGGTTGCCAACCGTCCTACTGCCAGTAGAACAGTCCTACTTTGTGGTACAATGTCCTCCGTCCTACTCAAGTATCAGGTAGGACTCATAATGCCCTACTTTGTTACACATTTCTGCCCTTTCTCTGCCCAACTGCCCGGTTCCGAAAGTCCAGTTCGGGCCGTAGCGTCTGTCACTAATTTCATAACTCAATCGACGAGTTCGGCTTAGTTATTTGACGTATTTTGTAAACACTTTTCCTAGTTCACACCATAAATATTTTTGTGAAATGTCAACATTGGCTAGCTGTCACTATACTTTCTATTAAAGTGGTGATTGCTATAACATCGTCGTTGTAAAGTAGCGTAAATTGTTGCGGTCCTTTAAATCAAATAATCAACGTTAATCAATGTACATTTTCGTATCGTTAATTATCTTTTTAATTTCGACGAATTTCAACTACGTTTGAAGACCATTATATTCTGTAGATGTATGGTAAAATTCAATTTTTCTTTCATATATTTTTGGTAATTTCGTGAATTTTTATAAAAATATTCACATGCTAACGTATAATTTTTGAAATCTCCTTCCGAAGTCTCGTGTATGTGCTTTTTAACCGTAATGAAAAGTTGGCAACCCTAATTGTAACCCTTTAGAAATATTTCTTCAGTCTAAATGATATCTTACTTTGAAAAGAGAAACTATCAAGGATTAGATTTTGATTCATTACATTATCAGCGGATGAAGTCACGGTATCAATGGAAAACTATCAGGAAAAGAAACTATAAATTCGGTGGGTAGTCATTCGAATTCGGTGAAGAGCGAATCGGACTGAACGAAGAATGAAATGTCGCGGATTTAAGTGGAATAAACCTGTAAAAACTGAATCAAAGGTTCGTAAAATAATGCGCCTCTTTCAGCCAAAAGTGAACATTTCACTGATACTGAGTTTTACTCAAAGAAAAATACGAAAATTTTTTAAGAAATATTTGACGGAAGATTGATAGCCTATAGTGGAAAGTGGATATTTTGAGTGTCTTATTTAGATATAACTTGTTGAGGCAGACGTTTCAAAAATGTATATTTTAATATGGATCATCGATTTATGACTGAATGTTTCTCGTTTTACGATAGTTTACACATGTAGTTGGTAAAAAACACGCTGTCACAGCCGAAGAAACATGAAAATGCTTATCGAACGGCTATTTCACATAAATAGCTAGAGGATGAATTCCTTCATTTGGTAACAATAGCAATGTCTTGTTGGATTCAAACATTCAAATATTTTTTATTCTTTTCTTGAGGCTTCCTTTTTCATCGATACTGCTGTCTACAAAAAATAATGTTGCATATTCATGAATTTTTAGTACAAAAAAGCGAGAGAGACGTAAAAATTTGGGGCCGATCACATCAGCATTTCGTAAAAAAATATCATTACATAACGTAACTTTGCTACTTGTAAAGCATTAATCAATGACATTAGGTAATTAGTAATGTTATAATCTCTCATATCTTGCGAAGACATTTCATCTCAACACGATTGATTAATTCTAAAATGGCACGTTTTGGTTTTTAGATCATTAATTTTTTAAATACTGTTTCGAATTCTGAATAGAAATAATTATGCCATGGAGATAAGAGTCTTACGAACATGAAATAATACAATGAATTAACCAGAAACAAAGAATAAAATCGTCGAGAGGGCGGCGGTACATTTTGATGTGAGCTCCCTCATATCTAACTCAAATCTTAATTTAGACAATTAGTGCCTCCGCTATCGCTTTCGTATCATACGCTGCGTTTGCAACGAGTAAATGATTCTCACTCAAAGCACTTTCGAGACAACTTGAACCCTTTAGCTACTCCTTTATGTCTGTTTACCATTTAAAATATTCATGACCCTCTATTGCCTTATCTCGCTGAAAGCCGTTGAAATTTTAAGTTGATAAGCTCTCGCTTACTTGGCAAATGACTCACCGTGCTTACATACTTCTTATCTATCATCTGATTCATTTTAGACATCAAGCCCTAATCATTTCTCAGTTTGTGATACTTTCTTAGTCCTCTACACTCGCTTTTCAAAACGGCTTGTTTTAGGAAGATTCTTTTCCACCGGACAGTAATGTTGATTGAATGGAAATTTGGAATGAAGAGTCAGTGTTATATTAGTATGTGTTTAGTCAGCTCGTTCTTTCTATCTCAGTTACCCTTCATTCCAATCTCAGCTCAAAGATGTCAATCTTATTTTAGGCCAATGTTTGTACGAATCATGCGACATGCCATGAGATAAAAACGAGCTCAAAAAGCTGCTGTAGGAATGATTGTGCTCGCAATAATAACATATATATCATGCGAATTACAAGTGTATACTCTCATAAATTCGAATTGTCGAAGAATTTTATTTATCTATCTCTATCTGCCACTTAATTGAATGATACACTAATTATGGTATTATTAATAATAATAATAATAAATCGTCTTTATTCGGGCGAGATTGAGACTGAAAAGTCTCTTCTTACATCTAACCCTTCGTCAATTTGTAAGAAAGAGATAGCAAAAAAAAGTGCACGGAAGAAATTTATATTGTGGGCTTAAAAACCTAGGATAGGAAAAATAGCCCACAGCAGGAAAACATCCCAGAAGAGGGTGTGAAAAACCTGCGAAACCTACAGATAGATAAGAAACTGAAATTTATAGAAAAGGCTGGAATCAAAAAGCAAGGAACATATTTACACTTTAAGCTGCATATAGAAATAGTCCATAAAAGAATAACATTAAGTAAAAAGGATAACATGAGATAAGATATTAAAAAAACACTGAAAACACAGAATGTTATAAATGGAAATGGCAAAAAAACTAGTATGAATACAGAAAAAAGAAAAAATAAATAAATAAACACAAAAAAATCACTATCATTTAGCAACTTCGTCAATGTTCTTTCGAAGGATTATAGGATGTTACAGTATGTTTTTCTCTCTACATGCTTGCCATTGCCTTAATAAGTTGTTTTATTTTTCTTGTTAACCTCTAACTTGTGCTTAAAATATATTTTAAGAGGTCGAATTTCATAGTCCACTCCAATATACTCTGAGTTTGCGTTGCATGAACATCTTTAAATTCCATAACGGAATCTCCTTTAGATCACCGTTCTGATTTTATATTCCTATACGTCTCTGTAAGCATATATGCGTATTTGAATATTCAACCAGTCATACCATACAACACTTATTCTTTTCAATTGTATATATCAGTGAAACCTTGAAAATAGAACAAGCACTTTACAGATTTTGGAACAGAACCGAGATATGAATCAAAGGAGGAGTTTTGGAAGTACGAATTCGTACACGCATAGACCAGAAGGATTTTAATGTAATTTTAACATCCTTCTTCCACGGAAAAAGCTGTATTGAACTGTACAAACCTTTTCCTTTCATAAAGATTTTTCCTCTTTGATAGTCGTCCCTTTTTGCACGAAAAATGTAGCCTCGTTCAGCCATTCATTACGCAATACTGGAACTTTAACTGTGAAAATGTGGAATCTAATGGATGATATCATTTGCTGAAGTTCTAGTCTGAACATCATGAGATCCCATTTTGGTGACATTAAATATTTAGAATCTGATTGATGTGGAATTTATCCAAGATATTTTATGTCCTTCAGAATCCCGAATCTTGCTGGTCATATAAATACATACACGAGGAAATTATAGAAAGATGTGAACTAAAACTTAAGTGATGCAAATACTGTCTTATACAGTCATATTTCATTTTGCGTCTTGGTTACAAGAGATATTTAGGCTTTCTAAGATCTGAGAAAGCCTAAAATATATTCGAGTACAATTTATGAGTGAACGTTGACCTATAAATGCTCTGTGGTATCAAAATTGCATGGCTCATTAATATCACGATAAAGGAAGATAAAGAAGAATACTAAAAATACAGAGGCAATAATATCTATTGAAAGTTAAATGGTACGAGGTCAAGATTATAAAACCCTGGAAGAAGATATTTAAAAATTTTCGTAGGAACTGAGGAGAAGCTGACTTTAGCTCCAAATTTGTAACCGTTAGATTCAGTTGGAATTAAGATTTTTGTACTAAATGCAAGAGAAAGAAGGCTTAGTAAGTAGTAATCCATGAGCAAGTTAGCAACTAGTATTGTCTACAAGACATCATCAGGCTCTGAAAATATCGGAAATGTTTAGCTCAGTTTCAATTCAGTTCCTATAATGTCTTGTAGAAGAAGCTAGTTGCTCATAAATACATATCTGTGGAATTTACTGAGTGTTTTTTCCTAGCATTGCGGCACCATTCCACAAGGTTAGAATGAACAAGTCAATTTTATATTTTTGTACTTCGAAATACAATCAATCATTCATTTCACGGATAATTTTAGAGCCATGTTTTCCTATATTAAAACAAACATGTACCTAAATAATTCATCCATAAAAAAATATTACCTAAAACAACTAAACTGGAAGAGCAGATGCGTGACGATGGCTAATCTATGTATCCATTAGCGCCTCTCTAAGCGGGGGTCTCAGCTTACGAACGAGCAACAAATCACCTAAAGAAACGACTCCTTTACTCTCCCTAATCCTTTAACACACACCAAAATCGACGGAAGAGCATCTTCTAAGAAAAGGATAAGTAAAAATAAGCTTAGAGGCACAGCGGAGACCTCCACTAACCTTCCATTCCAGACGCCACCAATTTTTTAATGCCGGAAACAATAATAGAGAGATCTCAGCCCCCGCGATAAAAGCGTCGTAAATCATCGACCAAATCCTCACGTCGGAAAGTTTCCACATCTCGAAAACTCTTTTCGAATTCCTTTCGCTCCCCGGGCTTTGTAAATTGCATAACTTCACGGAGGGAGGGAAATGAATGAATGGGTGTGCGCACGCCTTCGTGTGGGTCGAACGCAAGGGGTGTTGAATTTTAAGAGCGAGTCAGGGTGCGCCAGAAAAAAAAAGCGGAGGAAGTGAAAGGAGACGAGCGAGTCTGCGATGGGCATCGTAGAATGACTTCCATTCCGTCGCCGACTCGAATGCTTTTTTGCGCTCCGAAGGTCTTCGGCGGAGTCTTCGGGAGGGCAATGAGAGGCCGCCGGGAACAATTGGGGAGTTTATCGGTCTCGAGTACTCTACGATGAATTTGCGTTCGACTATGTCAGGGGAGGCCAACAGGTCGCGATCTATCGAATCGATCATATTGGCATCGTCGATCGGTCGCGATTTGTTCTCGAGAAGCCTTTTAACTGTCCAATATTTTTCATTACTTTCAGTGAGAATCCAGAGAAATATGGTTAATCAGATAATGGCATTAGAACCACAAAATCACTGGCGTAACGGAGAAAATGATTGGTCATAATTAGGAAATTTTTAATGCTCAGAAGAATACTGAGCGTTAATACTGACGGTTAATCCTGAATTTAATTAACCGTTTTTCTAACCTTACTCTTCTTATTTGCTGCTTCCTTAAATATGTGCGGAATATGTGGTTATAACTTTGGATATACCTAATATAATAGAAAGAAAAGAGGTGATTTTTCGAATATTTCTATTACTTTGTTCTTTAACTTATCTATACATCTCACTGGCGGCTCCAAGGGGGGCAGTAAGAGTAATTGCCCCCTAAAACCCGTCGCTTTTTTTTTATAGACCTAAAATATAAAGCCTAAATTATTTTTTGCTACGTTGGCCGTTTCAAAAGTACAATGGTAGACATATGTCTTGAATTAAATAAGAGTATCTTTTTCAATGTAAGGGCCGTAAAAAGTAACATAACCCCATTTCATCATTAAAGAAAACAATAAGCACATTGAAAGGATGTTGAGTAAGTATGTACACGCGCTACATCTACTTAGAATTAAATTGACTATAGTTCCGCAAATTACTTCCGCAATACTTGTTAAGTTTTTCGGAAATACAAGTATAAATCATTTTGATTTTTGCAAATCCAAATTTTGTTTCTCTACGTTTATCGTGGTCGAATTGGAAAGAGTCGGTCGCAGCAGACACCAGCCCTGGACTAACTAATGGCATACAATCGTATTGTACAATTTTGGTGTTTCTCAAGGATTCATTCTCAGTTCCCTTCCTTTAACTCTATCAAGAACTTGACGTTGGGAATTTTAACGCGAGATGAATATTTCTGCAAGATTTTTCAGGGTTACTGAAAGCCACAACATCGCCTGATATCCATTCCTAAGTAGGCTCTTCGAGGGAGAGGAAGCAGACGTCGACTCGGCTTTTAGGAGTGGCTCCCGGATTTAAATCGACCCTCTCTGTGTCGGAAAATGCTTCTCGAGACATTTAAATTCACCCCTATGCGGAGAATTCAACCAATGTTATTTTCGGTATCGATTCTGAATAAAAACTTATTACTACTAAAATGCATTCATCAGTTAACGTTGTATGAGCATCTCAGATTCCTTTTTATTTAACCTACTCCCATGAGCATCTTTGATTCCTTCCATCTTTTCAGGTAAAGGAGCAGTTTAAGCATAAATAGAATCATTCGAATATATATTTCTGTTCGTATGAAAGTAAAACATATTGCGAGGGATATTTCAGCGTATGAGACGTAATCGTTACGTTGTACTGTTATAATTCTTCATCGTCCTGCACTAGGTCCTGTACGTCGCTAAATATCCTGCTTTTTCAGTGTCGGTAACACTGCAGGAAACATCTTTATTCTTGATATGACTTGACGCTTTCCCGGTGAACAATCTTTATTCTTGAGTTTGCAGTCTGTAATATATCCGTAAATGTGCATTAATATCTATGTAAAAATAATATAATAGGGATATATCTTACTGGAAATATATTATTTTAAGGGTATTTGGAGGGAAGCATTATAGCAATCAGAGACTGTTGGCGAAAGGAGTACTTTCATACCCCATCATTAGATTATTCACTTTGAAAAATGACAAAAAGTACTACTTTTGGGCCCCCATAACTATGAAACCCTCAGTCTGCGCCTGATGATAAATCTATGGATTACTATGTGTAAGTTTTTCTGAATCATTTCGAGGATAAGTTCGAGAAAATATGTATTTGTAAAAAGAGGTGGACAGGGTAACTAATATAATGCAAATTATAGTATACATAAAAACAATAAATATCTACCAAGGTTTCAATACATAGCGTAATCGTCAGATCAGATCTTCTAGCATGGAGATCACTTGACAATGAAGCTTTACATCGAAAACCGGGTCGTGATATTTTATATACCGTGGTATTCAGGTAACTCCATAAGTTGTGTTACAATAACTACGCTGTATTGAATCCGTTACGGAATACCACCAGGTGAAGGCCAAAAATATCGAGAGCATTCGGAAACTTAGACTCGTTTATCTTGATGGATTTTGAATGTGGAAAAGAACGGACAGGAAGGGCATATTTTTCGTATGGATGACTACGCGATAAAAAAGCGATGTGTAAAGTCTTAGGAGAGGTACTCGTTGAAAGCTGTAACAGGTTCGCTTATCACAGAGAAGACCTTCCGAGTGCTAGCGCAGGGACACACAAAGTTGAGATAAGATGTTTGAAGAAGGAGAGGCAGGGAGATAGGACAAATGAAATGGTGGAAAGAACTGTATTAGATAAGGGAAAAAGAAGAGAGGGAAGCCTAAGAGATACACGTTTGCTTCAAAATGGCCGTCGAAGTTAGTGCTGCGAGTAATGAACTATTCAATTTAGTTCATAGACTCAGACGGGTGTACAATCTAATCTGATCGCACTACAAAGATTACGGAATAGTTACTTTTAGATTTATACCCTGGTTACCGCCGTATCGAGTAAAATACGGGAAATGAACGGAAGGACTTCCAGAGTATAAATTGACGTTTGCCCGTTCTTCATACAGTTTAACGACTCATTGCTACGAATTTTATTTTCATACTAAATCTCTGGAAAACCATTGAAGACTCTAATTAGGATACCGAATTTTCATTCACCGATTCACCATAATTTTAATCACCAAGAATAAGCTTCTCCTTGAGAAGTAATGCATACAAAAAATTCCATACACAAGACAAGAATTACAATACACGATTGCAATTCTTGTCTTGTTGTTTAGTAAATGGTATGTTGAAATTAAGTTTTTCAATGTTAATAAGTACCACAAAGTTACACCTGATTCTGTCCAGTATATCTTACAACTAGAGGTACTTCGATCGAATCGATCGTTTTAATTTATGTTTTAGTGGTGTAAACTCTTTGAAGGAAACTTCTACGTGTTGATCTCGAGTATTAATAAATACATTTAGCAACGATCAGAGAAAGCCATAAATGGCGAAGAAGTAAGGAGATGAGAGACTAAAAATACAGAATACTTACCTCGCCTTTTAAAGCACATATTTCTGTTTGAAATACATGTGTGCGTACATAAATTTGTTTAAAAAGAAAGGGTGATATTCAGTTTAAATACCATAGAAGAAAGTTTATGGAAAATCTTACATGTACTTACATTATCAAAAGATTAAAATACAAAAAATTAAAATTTTTCTATAGTGAACTTTCGATTATCCGTGGTTTATTATCTGTTTTCCGGTTTATCCGTGCATGAAGGCTTCCTTTCGTCGATATCTTCCGCCGTCTTTTGAAAATAAAATAACTCACAATGCGCGTAATTATTTTCACCTTATGATAACTTGAAGACATGGGTAAGACCTTTGCTACGGAGCAATTGGAATACGGGTACAATGAAATTATCGCTGTTGGAAAGAAACAGGGTCGGGTGACGAATACTCTTAATGAGTCCACGAAAGAATCAAATATGAAGATTAATGTGCGCAAATAATAGTGAATTTACGTAAATTATGAACTTTATGAGAAATAAAGGTGAATGGAAACTGTATTGATGGCGGAGGGTACAGAGGAACTGAAGGAAATATTAAATCAATTAGAGATGGAAAAGATAGACACAATTTAAAAATAAAATAGAATCAGGCTAATGTAATGAGAAGAATCCAAGATGAATTGATGGAATTACTTGTTAAACATGTAAAAATAGAACAGGTGGAAAGGTAGAAGTATCTAGGCTCAGAGTTGACACAAAACTAGGGAACTGAGAAATAAGTGTGAGAAGGGAATACATTTACCGGTAAAATTGATGAAAGAAAAGAAAACGAACTCGACTGTTGAAGAACATAAGTCACTCCTAGTGATTTCTAGTGATTCCTTGGAGATTCGCGGCTTTTGTTTCCATTCTTGAAACTCGTTCGACGTCCTCGGCTACCGGAGTGTTTTTCGAACCTCTAGGGTAAAATTGACACCGGCGTGGGGAAAAGAATGATAAAGTGCATGGTTTGGAGTGGATTTATAGACGGCTGTGAAACTTGGGCCCTTCTTAAGAATGACTTCGAAAGGATATAAACTTTTGAAGTATGGGTATGGCGGAAGATGTTTAACATAATGTGAACCGACAAGGTCAGGAACAGAGGGCCTGAGAAGAGTCAAAGAGCAAAGAATACTTATTAAATCCATCAATCAAAGGAGAAGGAACTGGATTGCACATACGTTCAGGAGGACTTGCTTTAATAGATGTTAAAAGATGTGATCGGCAGTATAAGGAAAGGAAATGAAGAGAAGTGGATAGAAATGACTGTAAAGAAGACATCTTGAACCTGTGAATGCAGACTACCGGTGATGAAGATGACTATATAACGGAATTATCTAGGTTTCCCTTTAGTAATTTTCTTCTAGACCCATCCCAGACCGTTCGTGATGGTATAAAGAAAATTCGGTCAGATTTTGGCGGGTGGTTTGGCATGGGCTGGGCGCCATAAGAAATCATTATGTGTTCCTAGAAAATCAACGTTAAAAAATGTACGTGTTGAGGCGTCGCGAATGGATTAATCGCAAATCGACTATATCAACCTTCGTATTTTATTCTCAATCCATCGCTAGGAACTAATGTCGCCCCCTTTTGTTTCGGCAACGTCTTCTCCCATTCATAAAACGTTTGCAGTTGGCAACGAGCGTAGAATTAAAACAAATCGCGTGGGTGCTCCAAACAGCTTTCATTCATTCATTTCCGTGTCCTTCCACATTCGCGTGGGCTGGCCGCAAAGTTTCATTGTTCTGAAGCCACAGTCTATAATTTTAATGCGATTATTGAGGTTGGGTTTAAGAGGTCAAAGTAGAAGTCTGTGAAGTCTGATATGCTCGTCGAATGTTAACGCCGGCGATAGTGAGCTTGTCCGAGGGAGTGTGGCGTAAAATCTTGGCTTTCCCATTAAATTTTGATTCACGTTAGGAAACCGACTTTGGAAGGACCGTAACTACTTCTTCCGACTTCCGACCCCGGCGTCTGCATCCTGAGAAGAAAGGTACCGCCTCCGAAACCGTCGAGATTTCTAACAATAATAAAAAATTCCTTACCAATGAATATTTCTCCCCTTGTTTCCCTGCTACTGCTACTTTTTCCCCCTCTTAATTTCTCCCCATCCGCCCCTTCTCAACTTAACCCTCCTCAACGTACACTTCCCATCTCGAGTATACCGTATTTTCTCGTGTACCATACCCACATTTTCTCCCCTCTATCAGCGTTAAAATTTGGGATACGTGACACGTGTTACATGTCATATACGAGGATTTGGGCCTTATATATAGGATTTTCGTTTGCAATGGTATTTGTAGCCTAAGAAACATGATGGCCGAAAACTTCTCCCACCGGGAAACGAACCCGAAACTACTTTCATCAAAGGCGAACACTACCCACTTGGCTGCCTGGGATCCACAAGATGATTTAACTACAGTAAGAAAAGTTCAGTGGATTTACAGGGTAAATTAGAAATAAAATTTCTACTCTTTCCGATCATAATTGGGTCATTCCACGCCAAACCGAACAAAAAAAACATGACATTTTTGTATCTTCCTGAAACTTTGCCACATTATTGATAGTAACAATTAAGTCACTTTAACCAATTTTTAGGCCAACAATCCCAATAATTACAAAATGGCGGCTAAACAAAGTTCGCAAAAAAGTTCGAAATCCGGCGCGCGCGCTCTCAGTTGAACACCCGTTTATCAGAGAGCTTAAAACGTACGATGCTTTAAATACGCTCATTCTAAAGCTCTTAAACGGTGTTTTCATTACATATGGAATTTATTTCCATTTCTTGGAGACAATACCTACTTTTAGGCAATGAAACTTTTTGAATAGGTTTTAACCTAAAAAAATCCAGTTCTACCGCGTTAAAAAAAATATCACCGGAATTGTTATTAAGTTTTCTTTAAGTGGTCGAAGTATAAAAGTGGTAAACGGATATTAAGTATAGTAAAAAAATATGATTTACCTCTGGGTCAAGGCGCCGCCTTACTAATAATTTTACTAGCAAAAGTAAATTTAGTGAAATATTAAAAGGAAATTAGCAAAACAATTTTACTAATTATATCAACAAAAGATCACAAAAGTGATCCTTTGTTAATTAATTGTTAATTCGTTAATAATTCATTCATTGAATTTTTTTTACTAACGTGAAAATCTAGAGGTTCCATTATAATAGTTAATTCCAATATAGTTAATTCAGTAAGTTCACATTCGGGTCTCCTTCTTAGTAACCATTCCATCACCCCTTTATTTCTTGGATGTTGCATATTAAAATAAATTGAAAAAGTTTATTTCAATCAAATTTAGTCGCTCATCGTCCATTGCGATCAGGGATCAGGGAAGATTATTATTATTATCATTATTATTATTATGACACAAAACTGTCGCAGATAGAAGACATGTCAGGTGGCGACGTTTAAACGATACAGCTTTATACGCACTATCTAATACATAAACAGTACAAATATAAAGTCATATACGATACAATATAGAGTCCGTAATGTAATCTACAGCATGCACACACTACATCAACTATTACACTAGTTAGATTATATACTAAAAGAATTCAATTCACAAATATGTACACATAAACATGATATAACATTTAAATACTTATTTAGATCACTGCAACAACATGAAATGAAAAATAAAAGAAAAAATACTCTCGGGCAGCAGTAGCCCTTGTTAATACCGATCATGTAAGACTTTTCAGGGTTCCTGGTAGGATTAGGGACAAGCAACTCAAGAATTGAATATCTCGTCGTAGCTTGGAGCGATGGTGTGGAGGACATCCAAGCCGACGATTTTCAGTGAACTTCATCCAATCGGATCGACCGTGTTTGGTCACCTTAATACTTTATGACAACTTCGGTCTTTTTATATAAATTGCGAAACTGTAACTGATTACTCCAGATAGTACAAAATGTCAGTAAAAAGTGAGCTTTCAACAAGAATAGGACGAAAGTTGTTTACATTGAAATAAAAAACGGAATCAGCGGGTTCCGATTAAGATTACTTGGTTGCATTTCCTTTACTCGGCACAGCAGATTGATAAATGACGCAACTCCTATTTATTTTACTAGATGTGTGCACCGATGAAATGTTCAATTTAAATTTGAAATCCTTCATCAACAAAATATGAGAAAATGTGATACTTCGAATATTCACATATGTAGGAGAATCCTAAGTTGACACATCTTTTATAATTAACTGAAAATGATTAGTTGAATACATTTAATTGATTTCAATCGATAATAATCGCCGATTCTTAGATGCAATCGCTATCTATTAACCGATCCATTGTGTTAATTTTAATATTAATGAGATAAAAATTAAGTCAACAAAGTTGAGGTAATATTGATCATTATTGCTGTTGAAATATATTCTCAATATCATGAAAATATTCTTTTATATATTTATTATTATTTATTTTATTATTTATATTTGTAAAGCATTCTTATGTAAGGAACACCCACAGATTTACGAGTTCAGCCTATATTATTCGTGCCGGCCCTGGCAAAATCATCTATAGGGAAATTCACCTACCTTTTGGATCTGCCCATGATTAATATTATTTTGTGTAAAATCACTTTAAAATATGTGAATATAAAATTTTAATATCCCTTAGACTTTTCGACACCATGAGTTCCTCCTCAAGTTCTGATAGCACAGCTGGAAAAGACTCAAGGGAGAAAGAGTAGATGAAGTTATAAAATAAAGTTTCTTTTAAAACTATAAAAATTTAATCGACTACATCATCCTTCATTCCGTGGAACCTAGCTGTTTCATTAATCGTAAAAGGAAATGCCCGAAGTATTCCAGTTTCATAAATTTTATTAACAAACAGATGACCTGTTTCAACGTAAGGACGTTATCGTTTGGTCAAAGGAAGCGGTGATAAGTGTTTGACGGAAGAACTAATTGGCGAATTCATTAGTAATAGTGATTGTCCGATAAGATGCAGCCATAACGTAAGTTTTCTAAGATTTCTTCCCTTTATAAAGCGTCTATTCCTCGAACATGGGTATACAGGGGAAAGGTTTTTAAACTTTAAAATCTTTTTAAAAGATTTTGCAGCTGCATGTGGAATCCAAGCGAGGGACCAGTCCATGCGCACGCCAAGATTTTAAACGGACGAATTGTATTAAAAAACCTCTCTATAATTTTCCTTTTAGGAATTTTTTTGCCTATGATGTTTTGAAGAGTTGCCGAATTTCCGTATATTACAGCTTGGGGTTCTTCGTGATTGATTTTAAGTGCTAAGGAGGTAACCATGAACTTATTTAGATTAGAGGTTTCACGATAAATATTCTCAATAGTTTTTCATTTACATCTACATTTGTATACTACAAGCCGCCTTACGGCGTGTGGCAGGGAGTGCATGCACCACGACTCTACTTTCCTAGTCGATTACCATCTCGTATCGTTGTCGGAAAAAAATCAATTCTTGAATCTAATACCTCTAGCAAATATATCCCTGATTTTTTTGGAGTATCAAAACGGCCTATGCAACAGGTAGGATTGGGAGTAACATTACATCTGCAGCATCTTCCAAGAACATAATCTTTCTGAATTTATTAAGTGAATTAAAGATTTCAATCTAGTATTCCCAAGCATCTGAGTAATGCTCACTGATTTTTTGAAGCAATCCTTTAAAATACGTATTGCATTTCGCAGTAACTTTTTAATGTAATCTATGCAACACTTCTCAGAGATTAGTCATTATTAGTAATCATCAGTCGGAACGCAGTTCGGGGAAAGTACTGAGACTCGGAATCGTAACGGAATAGTTTTTATAATGATTAAATACAACACATTTCCACTGATAAAAGTTTAGTACTACTATATAATAGAGCCTATTACTGCACTTGTGAATGTGTTGTATTCATCCGTAGGTGAAGCGAAACCGGTCGTGTTGGAATAAATATTGTGGAAATTTCCTAGAAGCCTCTTATGTAGATGTATATAATGAATATTTATGATTGGGAATTATAAAATAGATAGGATAATAATAGGATAAGAGAAAGCTTACCATCGAAATAAAAAATTTTACGAGACGTTACTGACAGTTATTTCTGAATTTTCTTAGAGATGGTGCTGAGGTCTCGAGAATGCATGAATAGCAGACTTAAAAATTTGCGGAAAGGGAAATTAAAGAGATGAGACACTTCAGCGATAGAGCAGGACCTTTAGATGCAAAATATACTTGTGTTTTTGAATATAAAGTGCAAATAAAGGAGATGGTTCATCACCCTGTTTTTCATTCCCAGAGAACATCCGCCGATGAAACCAATGAAAGCATATGATCTAGTGTTTTTAGCGGAAATGAGTAACGGAGATAAAATTGTAGATTAAACATCGGATATCCAGGAGGAAGCTTCACTCATGTTCAATTCCCGCCAAATTGGACTTTTTCTTCGGCTCACTTGGTATCCATTGTAAGGCAGTTTCCCAGCACGATCAAGAAGACATAATTATAGTAAAAAGATAAATAGTAGAAGTGGGAGACCAAGAGTGAAATGACCTCAGCAGTCGAAACAATTTTAAAAATACTAAAGAAATAGTAGAAGAAAGGCATCACAAACGAGGTTACTAGTCTGATTACTTCAACCTTCGTATTGGATCAACTGCACTAATGCTACAAATGTAAAGCAGGAAAGCTGCGTGTGTTTGATAAAGGGTGCATTTATTTTGTATAATGGTGCGTATGGCACAATCCTTTCATCTTTTCCTACGTTCACTAGCTTTATTTTGGCATCATTTTGGCCTATTTAACCAAATAACAGAATAATTAGCTTACGATATGATCACAATCTGACACGAGCTTGCCAATTTATATGTATGCAGGGATAATTTCTATTGATAGTTGTTAGCTTCATTTCAGCAATTAATACGGTCTATTAAATGAAATAACGTTATAATTCTCTTTCAATATCATCGGAATCTGACATCAGGTTGATGCCTATTCACATCTACGCGGGGATAACCATTTGCATTTCTCTTGATGGTTGCTAGCTTCATTTCACCCATTAATACGGCCTAATTAATGAAATAACGTTACAATTCCCTTTCGATATCATCGGAATCCGACACGAGGCTGTCGATTCACATCCACGCGGAGATTACCATTTGCATTTCTCTTGATGGTCGCTAGGAAGTCGCTATTTCAGAGTCTCATCCCAAAGAAATTCCGTTTTATAAGCCATTTCCGTCCCTTCCTCCTTGCCTCTCTTCCGCCCTTTCCCTCCCGCAAAGACACGCTAATGTAGGTCAGCAGCACTACGTGATGTTTCTGCCGCCATCCGCCGAGACGGGGGCGCCATTTTAATGGCATCCTTCAATTTTGGCGGGAATCCGCCTTCAGACGTATGATTCGGGTTTGAGAAGTCGTGACATTGACTGATCTTTTCAGGTGCTCAAGCTTGAATCGGAATTGCTTGAGACTAGTTTCCCCGTGCGAAAATTTCGCAAACGGATGCTGATACCATATTTCCCCACCCAAATACGTTTCAGCAAACACTCCAATCACTAAAAGCGAATTAACGAACCAAAAAAAAACCTAAAAATTAGACCTTCACATTCTGTATCTGTGTCCGTTTCGATATATCTCGTTTTTATCGATATATTTCGATAATTACACATTCAGTAACGAAACTCTGTGAGTATATTCAAACTTTAGCTCGTGTATTTTACCAAATGGCGGATATTTCGTTTTTTGTTGTGTTTTTAGAAGGAAGCGTAAAATTCTCTTTAAAATGGTGTGTCATTTACGAATATCGATGGCGTTTGAAGGGAGAAAAGTGCTGATCATTGAAAAATGATGTTCAGAAATAAAATATGAGGATTATAAATCCGTTGTCATTCCGCGAATACTTCTCCACAAGATTAACTTCATTATAAATTTAAGTATTTTTATACCTTAGAGTAAAATATTTGTTTTAAGGTAATTTAATGGTACTCGTCGTAAATTTCCATGGCTTCCTTTCATGGGATTTATCGTTTACATTGATTACGTTCACACGATCGGAATCACAAGCGTAAGAGAGGATTAGAATCGCAGTGATGACGCAACTTTTCAAGTTAGCGTACATGTACTTACATATAGGGTGGAGTTACGGAAGCCGAAGATTTCTTTGCACGCGTTCGTCGTCGTAGACACGCCGAAGGAAATGCTAAGGCGTACGTCTGGAATGCTTCTTTAAGTATGGTATGAAAACAAGCCTGTTTTTTCCCTGCGAAAAATAAAAGACTTGGGGAAGACTAACTATTTGAAGGGATATAAAAAGGGACATTAAACTCCTTTGAAACATATGAAACGCAAATTTACTTGGCGTCATCCCGGGTGATATTCTGGATTGAAGCTTCATTTTCTTTCGCGAGAACGTCCTTCAAACTGCGGAAGATTTGCGAAATGATGGAAAAAGATCTCAGAAACCTTCACCATAGTCTACAGGAGATGGAATAAGGTGAGAATTCCGTTCTTATCGACGAATTGAAATAGGAAGGTATGTCAATCCAGAATTTTCAATTTATACGAAATAATTATCGTCGCTGGTAATTCGTCCAGCTTTAGTTTATAAATCTCCTTCCAAAATATATCTAGTAGATACAGTACAAATTTAATATAAAAATTTAAAATGTCTTCTAGTTATTCCTTATAGCTAAAATTTCATTCAGCTAAAATAACGATGAAATTAAAATGAAGGAGTAAATTTGGTATCTTAGAAATGTTTTCTTTTGTATTAGAAGGAAACTGCGCCGCAAATATTTTTTATCATCACGGAAGTGAATATGGAATCTATTTCGGGAACAAATATTAGTTACTTCTTAAATGAACTAGCCTAGTAATTCAAATCAAAATATTAATGTTTATCTTTGTGGAATCGCCCATTAAACTACTAGGTTACACTAACTTTTTATTGCCTGCTGATATCAGAAGTTGTTGTTGATATCTAAAGTTATTCAGTTTTTTTACTTTCTAAATTATCATGAACAATTGCGCTGAAACATATCAGTGTAATTGGATCTTCAATCGACGCGCAAATTATGAAATGGGGATGAATGTCAGATTTTAGACTAAACTCTATACTGTGAGCAAGAAGCTGCATGATACGATTTTTTTATTTCCCCGATGTATTTCAACACGCTCTCCAATCTTCCCGAGATTATAAGTATTAACTTTCCATAGGGCTCAAGTGTTACCTCATGCGTGAGCGACATGTTAAAGTCACTTTCGGCTCGCCTTTTGCGCCAAAAGCGCGGCAATTTTTCCCGCCAAAATCGTAACACTTTTCCTTCGTCCTAGATTAGCGTTGTCCTTGTCTGTAGAGAAAGCGAACGGCAGACATATCCTTGCAGACGCTGAAAAAAAGCAACAAAAGGACGTGGAGCTATCTTGAGGCATAACCTGCGGAAGTGCTTTGATTATCGTGGAAAAAATATTCTGAAAGGCGGCGGATAACAAGTGAAGGAACGGGGAATATGTGAGATAGGCAATTACTAGAACACAAGAACAAAAAGACCGCTGAGCAGTTCTGGGGTTGAATTCGATTCTACATGAAAAAGACATAAGCTTTATAGAAAAATGTTGTTACTAACTGATGTTTCTTGATGTTTACCGCCATAGATGAATTTCGTTTTTACAGCATTTAACATCATAAATAATAATATATTTAATATAACATAAATTTTTATAAAACAAAAATATTCGGGAGAAAACGACTGTGTAAAAGAAGGATCGCCTGGTTTATAGAAATTATCTAACTCGGATTCAGATCATAGGAACATATAAACACTGCGCCTGTATCATTCATGTATTCTATAAAAACAGCTACTGGGAAAATCTCGAGAAAATGTATTTATATATTCTGTAGTCAGATGGGAATAATGTTATTTATTACGTAAGCCAAATTCATAATGCGAATTTGATTCTTGTTGTTTGGTTTTAGTTAACCTATTATTTTCTTCATTCATGAAAGTCAGATAACAATTTTTAACTTTTTCAGAATTTTAATTTAGGATTTGAAAGTCAATACTTTCATTAGTAATAGTTACGTACAACTGTAACGAGCTAACTTTTATAGTGGGTGGACCAATGTTTCCTATTTGCATACAGTAAAACGAACGTTAAAGAGCATATTTTGGACTCCCGGATAGGTACGAGTGCGTTCGCCTTTGGGTTCCATTGCCGCTGGGAACCCATAATTGTGAACCTCTGTTCTCGAAATGCCGAGCAACTCAGCTGTCAGTAAAAACTTTTAACAGTATTACTACATGTTTCATGATACTCCCGAACTGTAAGTATATAAACCACTCATTTACGGACTACGGAAGAGTAAACCAGAACAGGTGGTTGTTCTTATGCTGGCAGAGGGAACGATCATTTAACTGTAACCCAGTATGGGTCTTAAATACTGTTGAAAAACTTAATGAGGATACATATCCTTGAGGTTATGCTAGTATACAGCTATGCTTTAATATAGATTTTTGTTTTAAGAGAATAAACGTCTACATCATTGAGAAATAATTAACGAATTTTCTGAGTTTTGAATTTGATATTTATTCATCCTATTGCGGCACGAATATATTTGCACTTATTTTTGCTATCTAAAATCGTCTTTTCTTACAGGCCATCGATTTACGATTACTTGTCGATTGAAATGAAAAAAACGGTTAATTACTTTCGCAGTTTTATGAAGTTCTTCCGGTATTAACATAACCCTCGATTTCTTGCTCCAAACAGCATGATATAAAATGAACTTATATTCTTTTGGGTCTTTTAAAAATATCTTTTCTTACACGTCTTCGTCTTCCAATTACACGTTGACTGAAATGAAAAGAAAACGGCAAATATCTTTACTTTTGTAGTCATACGAGGTTCTTCCGCCTTGAACATGATGAGGTCCTCGATTTTTTGCTCTGGACAGCATGTTGTAAAACGAATTTACATTTTTTTGGAACAGTTCTCGATCTCTCTGCTCGTTACGAGTTCCTCCGATGCCTAAAGGAACGCCGGAGTCTTCCGTGTGCAGATGAACAGCGAGTTTTTGCTCTGCCGAGGTGGCGCGCCTTTCATTCCTCAAGCTTCTTTTCTCAACCAAATCCTTTGTTCCAACACCGAGAGAAAGATCCTAAGAGCTAGTCTGTTGCCAAGTGATGCATAAATAAACACCGTCCTGGATTTTTCACGTGGCTTTTCTACAGAGTCGTTCGGATAGGACCCCGTTAAAGTCCAAAGACTGAATGACTGAAAAAATGTGTGCTATGCAGCGGCAGGGAGGGAGAACTCCGGCGAATGACGCAAACGGTAGGAAGAATCGTCAAAAGGGTTGATGTTCTGTACCTTCTCGTTCCTTCAGTCTGATTTTTATTCGGTATATCGTATTTCATGCTCTGACAAAATATTCTCCAAATTTTATGTACAGCTAGTTCCAAAAAAAACTTACCACCTAAGCCGCAACCCGCATAACAGACGTGAAGCTCGATGAGAGCGAGTCTAGTGTTTTCCACGCATTCTATTGGCTCTTGGAAGGAAGGCGCCTTTTTAAACCGTTGTGAAACGCGTTGAACGTATTTGTACCGTCTTTATTAGCACGAAATCTAGTTTAAATTTAGTGTTAATTTTTACTATGTCAGCAGCATAGTATTAAAAAATGAATGAGAATCGGATCTCCTTATTTCGGCCAGAAATTTCTGCGTAATTCACCTTTTTCTGGAGGCATCGGGTAAACTTACTTTAGCTGCTTCAATTATCCAATGAAAAATTATGTCATTGCAAGATTAAAAAGGATTATATTATTACGTTTTTATGCTCTTGACGCCTACAGGAAGAACTTTTAAATTTATTTAGAGGAAATTCACGACTATGACTCAAATAGAAAGATGAACGAAAACTCAGCAAGGAGATATAGAATAATTAGGAATAAGAACACAATCAACTGTATGTCAACTAATTTATGTTGCAGAAAAATTCTATCGAGAAGGGGAGTATGAAAAAACTTCGAAACCTACTGAGGAAAGCAAAGATGAAAAGAAACTTTATCTGGACGAATACACCGAGAAAGAATCATTTTAAGTCAACCTGGTAGAGAGCTCTGAAAATTAGACCCAAAACATATTACAATAAAGTAAACCAAATAAATTACGATAAACTATATCAGATAATTACATCAAATATTATAAAAATTTTAAATGCCGCCAAATCATATGATAGAAAGTAAAATATTTATTGGTGTGCTATCATCATTTTCTAAGGTAATTGTTTAAAATTCAAATTGCTAATTTAATATTTTAGAAAATAACATAGGTATTAGAATAGTAGCACAATGTAAATACTGTGGGCTACAAAATTTTTTCACGTATCGAATTAAAAATTAATATACCACGAAATTAACGCCAGCATCTCGTAACATTTTTCCGAAAATATTGTTCATTGCCAGTCCCAGAAAAACTATCCCTTTAATTAAATCAAGTTCATGTTACTTGCAATATTATGCTGTCCCAACTTTTATCTGATGCTAAATCTCTTTCTTGCCCCGTGGTGCAAATTTTGACTCGATTTCTTCACAGTTGAATTATTCTGCAATACAGAGAAGTATAAAATTTGCTTGATACGACAATTAACAGAGCATTAGGAATTTCAGTATATATGCATCAACATGTCATTCTGTTCTTACTTCCACCAGGCATTCGTGGTGACGGTATCAGATGAAGCATTATGATTTTGAGATGAGATTTGGCTGTTTCTGACAAATTCGCGTCTGAGGTTTTACTAATTCTTCCATGGAGAAAGGAGAACTTTCCTTTCCTCCACCCTGGCCCTAGGAGTATCCCCTATTCATTCCTTTGTTGTTTCTTTTTCTTTTGTTGCGTCCATCGAAAGGTATTGTCTATTTTCTCAAAGGAACCATAAAACGGCCGATGGGTGAAGGTGAACTCCGCTCTGAGGAGAAAAACCCCCTTTTCGGCAGATTGTGGATGGTCGTATGTATCCGGGGTAGCGAATTTGAAAGCGCTAATGAGGATTCCTGACCGCACCCCTGCTGAGCAGGTATCAAAGGTTAGGGTATGGTGGTGGCGACCGATCACAAGTAAGGTGGGAAATGGTGGATCCGCGATTTGTAATCTTCGCCGCAGGTATTCCCTTAGGGAATGAAGATATTCAACTCTATTTTTGAGGTAGACGACCTTTCAGGACTTCTTGCAAGGAATACACTTTAAGATGGTTAAGAAACAACAGTTAGTATGGCAAATCAAAACCTTAAGACTAATTTACATATTGCATATAAACTCCAGGTTTCCTATACTTGCATATTGCAGGTTTACACGTTAACACCTGGTTTATTTACATTTACATTAATACCCCGCGAGCCGCCGTATGACTTATGTCAGGGGGTGTGAAAACAACCACAACAGGATTTCCAATGTTACTGAAATGATTTTCAGAACTATACGCTAGACTAATGTTTAATAAGACTAATGATTAATGATTGCTGCTTCGGTTTCTGAATGCCTCAAGTAAGATATATAACCCGAATTATTTGAATGGTGCATAATATGTATAATAATTAAAAGAAAAATCACTATCAATAATTATGAATGATGGGTAAAAGGAGTCATGGAAGAACACGTTAAAAATAGAAACCAACGGATGATAACCGGACTTACATGAGAATATTCCTCTAATTCTCATGATTCATACCTTAGCTGTTAAAATATTCTTGGTTCTATATGTAATCCATTATTCCAACATTCACTCCAAGGACCTTCGTAACACCCTCATCCTAGGCACATCATAATTCTCTACGAACTTTGCGAAGATGTTTTTTAAATTTTTCATAGTATTTTTAAATAGTAATGCAAGGAAGATCATTCCAGTTAAAATAGGACCTTCGGAAAATCTGAATGATAACATAAAGTTGACAATGTTTGGGTGCATCATATCAGAATTAGTATCTCTATATTCTGCTTTTAAAGTGAATGGTATAAACTGTATTAGCTTATACTAAATAACAAATTCAACAACAAAAATGAAAAAATAAGTAACGCTGCCTATCGTCAATTTATATCAATCAAGCTCTTCGTCAATGATTGTTTACTTTATTTATATAAATTGTTTTTTATGCTTTATTTCGTCCCTACATTGAACTAAAAATTTCGTAGTTCGGAATAACTTGAGAAATGAACAATGAACTAGAGAAATGCCATCTAATATTTATTCCTTACGCTTACGAGAACCAAATCGTTTCACTTCTCTTATAACATCTATGATACAAAATAGATAGAGCGTTGAAGATGATCTTACTACATCGACTAAAGTTTCTATTATCATGTCACTAAAATATGAATTGAAACGTAAATATGGAATTTTAGATACTCCGCATATTTAGTGTCGCAGAAACTTAGAGTTTATACGCCGATTACAGATAAATCACATCTCTAAAGTTAGGTAAGATTTAGAATAAACCATTGGCTTGCATAGATAGTAATACCAATGTTAGCAATTTTTATCGGTTTGAAAAAACCGAACTCTCTTTCCAAAATAAATTGCTGATAAGAAGATGGTTTAGGTTCTGGCTTAGTAAACTACTCGAACTTTCTTATAGAATTAAAAGATTGGTACGATACATTGAACATCGCTATTGCATACAATTTCGGAGATCCTGGGAATTACTGATGTATCAGAAGGAAATTTCTGAAAGTATGATAAGCCATGGGCGTTATATCCTGTATATTTGAATGTTAACCATTCTTGACTAATATATTACTTAAATTGGATAAATGAGTAGTTTCTCTGGAGGCTGTCATAAACGGAAAAATATATGTTGGATGAGAAAATTGAGAAGGTGAGTGAGTGGGTTATACTTTTAAAAGAGGTCGTTGCTCCTACTCAAAGTAACCTATTGGTCAACGAGGAACGCAAGAAACGCCATTACCTATTGTGATTTATCCAAAAATCTGGAATTAACATACCTCTTACACTTTCGGTTGTTAAATTCATGTGAGTGTATGTATTACTGTTTCCGTCGTTTCTCACTTCCCTATATCTATCAAAACAATCCCCCTCTTGAAGTCCTGGTGAATTCATTGCTTTAACCACTTCTTCCAATCACTCCTCTATCTTGCTTTTCAAATTTGTCATGGAATGTGGAGAGATGAAAAGTTTCTCATAGCCATACATTTTAAATACGAAGGAATATTTTCAATATCACCGAGCGATAAATATGTAGATAGACTATTCATACCAAACCACCGCCCATTCATCTCAATCATTAAAATTCTGTCGAAAAAATATGAGAGTTACGTAGGGCCAGCCATCAACCGAGGGGAGAAAAATTTCAACATGAGCCTCATATGCGCTTCTTAAACCCGGGTGATACTTACAGGGTTGGAATTACAGGTAAAAAGGCCCTAAAACTATTTCACTAAGTCCCTATTATTTCGCGTATTTTTAACGTTTTCTACATTTTAATAATTGTAAACGTGATAATAAACAGTTGAAATATAAACAATGCAAGCAGTTTTGTATGCATTCAAAATTAATTGAAAATTTTACATTCATAGCTTACAGTAGCATTCAATGAGCATTATGACAAAACCTCATTCGCTCTATCTTTTTGTGTATTTTAGAACTTGATAAATACGAGAGAAGAACGTTTAAGAACGTAATGGTTTGTGACTGCAACCATTTCAAGAGGAATCCACAGAAGAAATCACGTTTATTCGATTCACACTTCAATGACACCAAAAAAATTCATTTTGGATTCAAAATCAACGTGAAAGATGGTTGTCTCGTATCCGTCATCTTTATTAATTCAGGAAAATCGATCCTAGCACATTTTCTATCAATTGATTTGGACGGTATATTAAAAATACCAACTGCATAGATGATAAAATTTACTGATTTTTTACCGATCGAGTTTTAATTTTGATGCTTATCAAATTAAACAAAATTTATCTAAAATACGCAGAGAATGCCTCAAGACTTCATACTACATATTTACTTATAGATTTTTTATGTATTTAAAGTAATAGCCTAGATATGGCCATGAGTTCACCTTACTTTACTTTTGTAGATTGCATTCACACAGGCTGTGATAAAACAGGTGATCGATATGGACTCCTTAGGTATATAATTTTAAAGGCTAATTACTCTTCTCTTGAACGATGTATAATATTATCTACTATTATAATATATAATACGACCCCTTATAACCGCAGAGTTTTACAAGCGAAGGCGTCGAATTCGAGGTCTATACATTTTGGGTCCGACACTGATTCAAACTGCGCGGAAATTTTCTTCCTCCCATCTCAGTGCTAAACATAAGCTCAGAGCGGCTCAGAGGCAGATTTTGCAAAAATTTCCTTCGTCCTGCTTGTGCCTTTCGTCTCAGACTCAAATTTTATGAGGGGAAGGGGGTTTGCCTCGGTTTTCTAGGAATAACGGGACCTCGTGTGCGACGCTTCCCTCGGTGCGAGAAGCAAAGCTAGAATATATACTGACTTGTAATAACCATTTTATAATAACTGAATTCTTGCATTACAACATCGATATTGTTATAATACTATTCTGCTACGCCAATGTCACCAAACTAAGGATACTAATAAATATTTGCAATATCAATAATGCAAATAAATCCATTTCAACTCTGCAAGCGGAGCCAGGACAGAAGCAGACTATCTCCTCCATGTTTTCCCTCTCTCTCTCTCTCTCTTACTTCTTAAGGCTCGCTTGCAGGAAACTCACTGCCTGTTATGCGGGTTGCGGCTTAGGTGGTAAGTTTTTTTTGGAACTAGCTGTACATGTTTATATTCTTTAGTCTTACTACTTGTAAACTTGAGGGAATTTCTTTAAGAAATATTTTTATGATATTACTTTATATTATGTCATTTTTGCAACTAATAATTGCAATTTATAATTATAGATAGCTGGACAAGATTTAATTATGTAATCTTTTGGCTATCTCAAGCATTATATATACTTCGATATGTTTATTTTATGTTTTTGAATGGTATCTTTATATGATGTAATTGAAATAAAATAAATAAAAAATAATTTAGTTAACATACATTGCCGCATCTACATATGTTAATGGATTTAATGGAGAAGGTTACGAAAATTACTTCACTTTGATTCACTGAAATATGTTTCACTGCGACTCGTTTCGTTACATTTTAAGACTGTAATGCTAAGAATGAAGGACTTACCAAGTATCGTAAAAGATTAAATTTTGCACTAGTTGTTATTTTCTTTGATATTTTTCCCTTAAACCTACCTCACAGGGTCAAATTATGGAGTCCATCTCGAAATTGTTCAATATATTGATCGTCTGGTATATAGAAGCAATAATATTGCAGGAAATATTTAATAATAGCGCTTCAGTTATA
This sequence comes from Pachydiplax longipennis, assembly GCA_036926295.1. Taxonomy (NCBI): domain Eukaryota; kingdom Metazoa; phylum Arthropoda; class Insecta; order Odonata; family Libellulidae; genus Pachydiplax; species Pachydiplax longipennis. Next base: position 33,757,466 of record JAVFKF010000009.1, on the reverse strand, counting down.
TTGCAGCAATGATATTGCTTCATTAATAATGACCGTATGATGTAGGCTTTCGAGTGATCATTAGGATAATTCATCTAGACTTTGCTGTATTCTCAAAATATACTCATAGTAGGGGGTACAGATACTAGTAATTCTAAGTTTCAAATTCAAATACACGCGAAGGTAAGAGATTTTCGGAAGATATATTTACTCTTCGAATTTCTGTACTCCTTGGTTAAATTCATGTATATTTTGAAGGAACAAATTTTTTCCATTAACCACATATTACTCTAACATTGATAGTTAGTAAATTCTTACCTTACTGTATGAGGACACGGTTCTTGCCAACTTGAAACCACAGCAAGAACAATAATATGAAATAGAATCGTTACTGTTTACAGTGAATCAATAATAATCTGTTGCAAAGGTGAAAAAAGTTTTTTCTAATATCACTTATGTATTAAACTTAACACGAAGAAAAACTTATCATTAAAAGCTTAATTTTCATTCTTGAAAATGGCAACTGAGGCTGTAGCCGAAACATCGGTCTTTCCCATCGAATTGACCCGGTAGAGAACCCGTGAAGAATTTCTGTGAACTCAACATGTCTCTATAAACATTCCCATCATTTTCAGCATTTCCTTCTGAGCATCTCATCTCTGCCTAGAGTTAGATACGTGCACCTACGCACGTCGGAGTTGGTTTCCCCGTGAACTAGTTCACTATTCCGTAGAGGAAAAAGCGGAAAAAAAAGCGAATGGAATGTATCCCCTCTGTAGGTAGAAACGTCCGCACATTCCGCTGCCGAAAAATCTTTTACGATAGTCGTAAAAGTAGCCGACGACATATTTACGATTGGAAAAAGCATTAAACACTTTTAATCGGACGTACGAAGGTCCCAATCGCAGGCCATCGCTCGGACGGAATTTTTGGCGTGAATTCTGGAATTTCATCCGAATTAAGTCCACACTTAGCAACATCGTCTCTTTGACCAAAAGGAGACATACTTGAAGCGTTTTTCTCGCCGATTCCGAGCCATATAGCAGATCTAGCGAGCCATTAGTATCTCATCTGCTTTCTTAATACCAAAGATACGTCGTATACTTTTGTTTCGGTACCGTTAGTGAATAACAGGTGAATAGCGCCAGACGAATACCAACATTGGGTCCATTTGATGGAGCAAGTTCAATGATTTTATGGAAGCTTCAGATGGACAGCGAGATTCATTCCCGGAAGTTTGATAATACAACTTAGGATTAGTATATCAGTTCAGAGTTTCTGTACTGTTTCTGACTCTCAATTTCCTACTTTCTAGCTTGCTTTGTATTCTGTTTTGTGGGGATGCTTCCATTTTGTAACATTACCAACCATCTTGTAACTATCAAAACCATTAGTTGTTCAATTGACGTTATTTCATAGGTATTTACGGGTTATACGTACAAGCAATACATTAAATAAATAAATACTCTGTTTGGAAATAAACAAATATTCTCTGTCTTAACACTATAGTAGTATGAACCCGAGAGAAAACCGGTCTGCTGAGGACCCTTCGATAACCAACAATAAGAAAATGTAAATGGTTGGTAATATGATATATATGTTTTTGAATAGGAAAAATAAGTAAAAGTAAAAAAAAGTTTTCGATCATAATTTACATAAAAGACAAGTGGCGTGAGTAAATATTTCGGGCAATGTCCAACTTCGAAAATTTTGAATGGTTATTACTTTTGACTACGTTGTTTCTATGACTCATTGAGCAAGAAAATAAAATCTCGGAGTAGACCATTCTCCATACCACTGTCGAAACCAACCGATTCTAACTCTGAAATAGAGATCTTCCCCAATCTCAGGTTTAATTTAATTAATTAAATTGTCCCTTGGAATGTTCTCTCGTCACAAACCCAAGTCGATGGCATATCGAATAAACCAGATTGACAATGTGGTGTATAGGGGGGCTGTTGAGCGTAATCTTGGGGGGATCGTGCTCTGTGACGTCGTTTGACCACTGATATTAAACACCTCGTTATTTTCCCCAATTGTCTATCTGGTACAAATTGATCACATACAAAGAAAAACTCTCTAGTCCACACGACCCAGGTTTCGTTATTGCGTAACATCATCAGGTAATTTATGATTGATCATGAAGGAGTTCCACCATGTCTCACAGAAATCTGTAATGTTGGTAAAAATGGCTTGGTTTTAGCACGAAAATTACCAAAAGGAAGTACCAAAGCAAGGAACTCTTTTTGTCTAAAATGCTCCTCCTCCTCATTCTTAAAAATATGAGAAAGTACTGAATATCACGCAACAATAGATCACGGAATCTCTAGATGTCCCATTTTCCACTCTGGCTAATAATGTAGACTATGGAAGGTTTCATTTTGAGGTGTAAAGGACTTATTTAAATATTAAAGAGGCAAATAACCCTCTCATATTGTTTTTCGACTAGAGAGAAAAGGAAAGTTGTCATAACCCAGTTCAAACGCTAGAATAAGTTTTAAATCGTATGACGCGGCTTTTCTCGTTCCCCTGAAACGCGCCTAAAGCGGGTTTATTGTGTATTCATCCACGAAATCTTAGAAAAAAATTAGTTGTAAATCATTTATTGGGGTTGGCAAGAAAGATTATAGGAAAAGAATCAAAAATTTTTCTCTTCTCGTACAACTTTGGGTTTAGTCGCACAACTTCATGTGTCGAGTAAAATTTCATTTCCATCATTTGTCAAAAGAAATAAAATATGAAAATAATTGGGAAAAGTAACTAATAAACAACGGATAGTGATTAAATGTGGGGTTTAGAAATTATAATGCATTTTCCTGAAGTCCATTTACAAGCCAGAGATTTCAAGAACGAAACACTCCAAAACCATCAATAAAAAAGAAAACTTACAGTAAGGCCTATACGTTACTTAGTAACCATCAGCCGCCAACTAGTTATTTTATTTTAAGCCAGAGATGGATTAGATGATAGGCAAATTCAAACAGCTTGTATCGGAACGGTATAAAAATTAAACAAAATACTTCCATTGCGGAAAACAGCTGCATTTTCCCATGAAAATTAAGACTTTGTACGTCCATTCCGTTTCGGTCTCTTAATCTTATGGAAACGTTGTGTAATCTCGAAAAAACCTCTCCTCCAGTGTGTGCATAAGTTATTTAAGTAGGCGCCGGACTCTCCTTTGAATCTTGTTCACATAAATCTGTTCAAACGAAACACTCGCGAATTGAATACTTGTGTGTGAATACGAATGTATTTCGATTCAAAATATTTAAGTATCAAATGTACGTACGGGCAGAGGAAACGTCCGCATCCTCCTCCGAATGTTGGTAAAGTGAAATCCCTTTCAATTGGATTAAGGGAAGTGAGGAAAGCAATTAGAAGGCCTCTTGGAAGTTCTCTCTTCTATTTGTTCCCCCTCTTCGTGCAAGAATGAGAATATTTTACATCCTTGGCTTCCTCAACAGCAATACCTGGTAACTTAATTTGCACTCGGAAAATGAAGATTTGGTCCACCTAATGGAAGACAAATATTTCAAGGCACATATACGTCCTATTATTATTTAATTTACTCTTATTATATGTCATCACGGTGTTAATTTACTCGTATTAGATGTTATTATACGGGTGCGGCTCAATTAATTAGTAAATAATAATATGTTGTCTGCGTAGCGTATTGTAAGTTGCGGCAATTGGTCATCGTTTCGTTTTACATAGTAGTACACTATAGATGAAATGTAAAGAAACTTTGCACATGAAGTTTTGCGACTAACCCAAAGTTATACGAGAAGTGAGAAATTGTGACTTGGCTGGGATTCGAACCCAGGTATCCCACTTTCCGGGCAGGTATTCTAGCCATTGAACATGCCGAGCCACTCAATCTCACTTCTGCAATAAGAATACCTCGCCGGAAAGTGGGAGACCTGGGTTCGAGTCCCAACCAAGTCACAATTTTTCACTTCTTGTATAACTTTAGTGGTACTCTACACTCAAGCTTAATAATTATTTTTTTGCGTACAGTATTCTCTGAAAACGGAATTATCTTCAATGGGGCTTCCGGATAGACAAGTAGGCAGCGCGTTCGCCTTCGGTGAAATCTGTACCGGGTTCGATTACCGGTGGAGACCCACGTGCTAAATGATCTTAGCTGCAAAAGCACTTTTAAAATTACTGCTATATTTTCAATGCTGTTTTTCAGGCTGAAGAAAACAACTACGAGTATATATCTCAAGAGCCTCAAGTTCCACACTTTCATTAGAATCCTAGGGATAAAATAGCGAGGAAACAATACAGACGAGCACGTAGTTCGATTGATCGAACGCAAGCCATGATATTAATCGAATTGCGACCAGTGGTGGTATTCAGCCGGTTCACGTGAACCGGTTCTCCGAATTGGCCTTGGCACTAGCCCGAGTTTGCCGAACCGGTTTCTATTTACACGATAGTAGTGGAAAGATATCTATAGGTACATACAATAAACCGCTCTTTACAACGAGAATATAATTTCAATGCTATGTTATCAAATATTTTTATTCTCACTTCATCCTAAAGTTTCGTACACGAATTTTAATGTAGAGTATCAAGGGAAAATGTAGGTAATGAGTCTGCAATGAGTGGTTGCATAATCATTAGGAATGAGAACTTGTTACCAAAATTTTGAAATCCAACCATCGAGTGCGACCTATGTAATCTGTGTGGGTACCCTTTCAATATTGAAGCTCTCCAGCTGCAGTAGTAATGGATTCATAAAGATGGAGATTTATTCGACATATCTTTAAAGATTCCCAGCAGTGATGCAATAGTTATATATAAATCTTATAATTACATCACTTTGATATTTAAAGATCAACGAATACAAATATGTGTATTAGTATACGTACTTTAATACCTCATCTTGAACAGTGTAGATTTGTTTTGGGTAATTAATTTATCTACAATATAGTGAGAGATAAATATCATTTTTCTTGAGCAAAAGATGCCTATGAATGGGATTTATTTATGTCAGTAGTTCAAATTTAATGGTATTCGTAAAGTTGGATTAAATCGACTATTTCTGTTTGAATTTACGTCGCCGATGAAATGTCTGTGTGATTGAATCGTCTACTGTTTGTTTCTTTGCACTTGGCCATGGCCCGGAGAAAAATTGCTCCTTCTAGAGTTTCCGGGGCAATATGCCCTAGTTGGCAAACCTAATCTCAATAGACTGGCGGATGTCGAATACACTGGGACGTTCTTACGAGCCTTCAATTACTTCAATAGCCGTCCCTCCCATGAACGACTCAAAGATGCGATTTTCCCCTCTTCCCTATGAAATGTAGCCCTTGACATGAATTCAATTTTCTTTTGATTAGAAACCACCGTCAAATAATGCGTTCAGTCTCAATTGCTATCTTACGTTTAAAAGTAGTTTTAATGAAGAATTTTTATATCGCAGATTTCTATTGATTACGCCAGGGGAAAAGAATAAATTAGAGGAGTTTGAGAGCCTGGAAAATTCACAAGGAACAATAATTATGAAACTACTTTGTTAGATTGAGACTAATAAGTTCCTTTCTATATCTAATCCTTGGTCGTATATATTTTAAAGAAAGAGATAGCTAGAATAGTGCATAGAAAAACTATTTTGTGGGCTTAAAAACCGATGTTTGGACTTAGGAAAAAATACAAAACAGCGAGAAAAACCCACAGGAAGGTGAGTGTGAAAAACCTGCAAAACCTATAAGACAGTTAACTAAATTTTAAGAAGAAAGCAGATTAAGGCAGGTCTAAAAGGCAAACAAATAATACAGGTTCACTTTACACAGGTAAGAAAGGAATATGTTTTCACAAAAAATAAACAGAAAAAGAACGTGATGAAATACAAATAGGTTACCAGGTAACGAGGAATGGGCAGAGGTGAAGAAGGCATATTGTGACTAGTATTCGAACCCGGATCTTCCATTCTCCTGTAGATTTGCCCTTAACCTTTCCAGAATCAGAAACGATAGACTTTTAACTACTAGAACCAACTAAAACAATACTTAGTATTTTCAACAAGTTAATTTTGACCGGTTTCGATCTTAAAGATCATCATCAGGCATACTAAACTCGGAACTAAGAAAATTCATACATGTCTATGGAATTTTAAATTAGGTAAATTAGAAGTTTAAGTACTTGATGATGACCGTTAAGATCGTAACCGGTCCTCAAAATAAAGGTTGTGGATATTACGAAGTATTCTTTTAGTTGGTTCTAGATGTCGTTCCAGAAAGTTCGGATAGAACACGTGGAGTTTATTATCTATTATTTTGTTTATTATTTACAATGTCAAGTTACAAGTGGAAAACTGTCCGGTGGCAACTCATAAAAAATATATAGAAAATATAAAATCAGATATTTAAACATATTAAGTCAACACAGTCCGATTTACAACCCTTACTACAATATAAAATTATCAGTCATCCATAGTACAAACAAAAATATATATGATTATAGAAAATATAAAATTTATATTTTATAAAATTTATTTAAAATTAAATTAATCTAAAATTTATATTAACTACTGTTTATATTTCCATCGAATTTTGCCGCTACGATTTATTTCACTTAAAGAATATGGCGATTTCTTCCTATCAATCATCAATGAGATGACGCAGTACACGCTCGTCTTTTCTCGATTAAATGGTACGATGTCCGCGTCGGTCACTTGGCTAAGAGAACTAGTTCTATCGCTTTACCGTTGCCTCCACGTGAACAAAATAGGGCAAATATTCTCTCGTAGAGAGAAATAAACACCGCTTGGATCGAGACGTAAGGACGGCTTGTGTTGAATCTATCCAAAGAAAGTTCTCTACGAGATTTGTCCACTTTCTCCAGGTATTCATCCACTGAGACTTTGTTACGAGAAGCCTTATCTGTCGAAAATGACCGTTACTTCTACAGGGTGTCCCGAAATTAACTGACTGCTTTGAAAATTGGATAAAAGGAAGACTGAAAGTTATAGAAATGTACTGATTATTGTACTCTTCTTGGAATACATACATAGGATATGTTCTTTGTTTAGGAATGGAGAATTGGCCGATATCTATCTCTTTTGTTCATTTTTTTTCTTCGATTAGAAGTAGAAAGTCGATATCTATATATTTTGCTCACTTTTGATTTTGTTTGCTTTTACGGGCATATTGTGAAAATTTTCTAAGAGGTGAAATAGTGAAATAATCCTTTTTAGTCGGAAAATTTCTGAGCTGCTCATTTGCAAAATTGTATTATATGTAATTGCATGAATTATCACCGTGACGAATGATCTTGATTAGGCGAGACAACCCAAAGCCATCAATAAATCAAAGAGATAACTTTATGGAAATAAGATATTAATTTCTGAGTGCATTTTACTGCGGTGATTAATTTCCACATCGCCGATTAGGCTAGTTATTGTTTTTTGAATCAGTTATGACAACTGACCGCTTTTCCAATTGGTAATGGATATTGGATAGGAAAATGGATGCCATCCTTCTTCTAAGCAAATAAAATGGCAGTGCTGCCGACATAAATCCACTTACCGACATTTCTTTGCATAAAATATAACGTCAGTGAAAGCTATCATACATGTTTGATGTTGGTCACTTCTTTACTCTTAATCCGAGAATATTTCCGAGAATCCACGCGAAATTTCCAGCCACAGGCTCTGAAACTCATTTTCGGTCACAATTTGTAGTTTTCACCCACGTTGCTTCGTTCCCTCCTCACACACAATCTCATCCTTCTTTTCGGAATGTCTTAACGGTTCGAAACATTTTTTCGAAAATATTTCGGATTTCTCCACTTATTTTTGGAAGAGGAGAGCCAGTACAGTATACAAGAGCAAAGCGAAACCCGTCATGAAATGGGTAAAAGAAGAGGATGAATAGCGAATCATCATCTTCATTTAAAATGGTTGGACAAGAATGGTTGGACTTAGAGGTGTCGAATCCGAACTTTCCGAGAGGAAATACTGATAAGGGGATCTCGCACTAGCATTATGCTATGTTTCATTTTCCTCAACTCTCTACCGGAGAATACGTAAAAAATTTGCAAAATGTGTTCGTATGGAAAAAATCGGGAATTTTGGTCTCTCTAGGATCGCACCGATGATGAAGGATGTCTTACTTTTCCTGGTAGTTTCCTATTGTTACCCATACGACATAGGCCAAGTCACTGATGCTTGTGGTTGAGGCTGAGAAAGTGTATATATCCAATATATTGCTAAGAACCTTCTATATATTATAGATTCAGGAGTTATATTTTGATTGACGTTCTCCTCGTTTCTTTCTCCGAATTCCTTCCCGCCCCTCACGTAATTCCAACCTAATTCACATACCTCGCTTCCGTCTTCCCATCTCCCGAAGATCAATGTTCTACTTCATCCCAAAACTTTTCAATTATCTTTTGCCCTTCAACTGCTAGCGAGAACTTTCTCTTCCAATCAATTCATATCTATCTCATAACTGTATCTCTCTGTCCATAATATATGAATGATACTTGTTTTTTCCTTTGCTTCTGTGGTTTTCTTCATTATTTAATGTTTAAATCAGTGTTATGCTTCATTGTGTTGGATATTAATATCTGTTTTTGAGTTTAAATAAATAAATAATGAAAACCAAAAAGGTTAAGAATGTCTTGAAGGTAAAATGTTGAAATTAATTAACAAATCGTAACTTATTTATCAAAAAATTATTTCTCTTTTAATTTACTTCATGTGCCAAGTAAAATTTCAATTTCATCATTTGTGGTTATTTATCTTCTGCTTACGCTGGAACTTACAAACACTTGGTTTAACCTGGAAATTAGATTTGATCTTTAGGCATGTCGTGAAGTAGTAGTTTGGGAAGTACTGATTTAAACAACCTTGAGTACCTAGGCTATTGTTGAATGCTCAGCCATTGTCCAATCAGAATAAATTATGAATTTAGACCCTTGAAAATCGCAAGAAGACAATAGTCTTTTTCTTCCAAGTACTTTATATATCAACAATTTTATTTAAAATCGATCCAGTTATTAACTACATAAATAAGAGATCATCTAATTAACGGCGTACACAAGTTATACATTGATTTATTACAGACATGACTTTCAAGCCAATTGGTTTTGAAGAATCGGACGTAAAATATAATAAATAAATACATAATCACCAGATAGGGATGATACAAGGCCGTTATGAATATCAAGATAAAAAGCTTTATTTTCTCCTAGCCGTAACAAATTACGGATTAGCAAAGATAAAAATTATTCTTTCCTGCCCGTAAGAAATTACGGCTGGAAGAGAATAAGTTTTTATCTTGATTTTAAATACATATTAAAACCGTTAAATGAAGTTCCGTTGAGCTTGACGGGGGGCTTGGCTGTAATCGATAAACTTAAAGAAGCTTCTCGTTATCTTTGAAAGATAAGACGGGAGACTTATAACGATACTACTATTAAAACTATTACAAGTATTCTTAGTAATACAATAATACGCTACTACCACTCAAACTACTACACAAATAGTACTATAATAGTAATAAAAATACTTACAATACTACAAGAGCTACTACAAGAAGACTCAGTAGTGATATTGTTATATACTTTAGCATCTGAGACCATTACGCACAAATGCCCTCGCTGGGAGTCGAACCCTTGATTACTTCCAAAGGCGGGTGCACTACCCACTTGGCTATTCAGGAGCTACGTAAGATCCTGAAAAATTGCAAGAATCATATAAGACTCCCGGATAGCGATGTTGGTAGCGCGTTCGACTCTCGTGAAAGCGGACCCGGGTTCGATTCCCGGTGGTATCTCACGTGCGAAATGACCTCAGCTGTAGAAGTACTTATAGCAGTATCAAAGAATCATATAGACGTGATTTGTAGGTGTACAATAAAGAAAAAACGAAGGAAGCGCATGATATTTAGGCATAAAAGTGAGCTAGGGGAGAGGAAGGCATTCAGAAAAGAGTATGGCAGGGAAAGCGGGAGGTTTCGACAGAGCTGTCTCACGCTCGAGAGCCGTGGCCTTGCGAAAATTCCTTCGCTGGCGGTGGGGCAGTCGTCTGGTCCTTCAAGCGAAGGCTCTTGACCCTCTCTGGCACATGCGTAGGAGGAGAGAATCTGAATGGAAGGACTATGGCCGACTATCGCTACGCAAGCTTTTATCGTTTTCGGTTCCGGGCGGCATCTTTCATTATACTTTTTCAGACATTCCCAGCTACGATTTTAGGGCTTAGAAATGTGGGATATTAAAAGATTGGAGAATGAATGGAGACATGTTCTATGAATGTCTCTCAGGCTTTAACCTCGGTGCTTTTCGCAAATTCGCTTCGCTTTGGAATTTTTTCTTATATCAATGCTCTTTGCTTTTTGCTCATATATATATTTAAGGAGAAAGCACACGAAGAAACTGCCTCAAACGATGAAAGGAATGCCCAGTGGTACAGTTTAATTCATATAAGAGATGACGTCGATTTAAAGAATGGATAGTTTGAGATTACTTCTGGGAACACACCTAGGAAGGCCTACTATTTTGGCTCAAAGATGTTTTTTTTTAACATCTGGAAATAAAGAAAAAAGAGAACGAGAGTCTATGCGTTTAACTAAGCGGAAAGGAAATAGGATTCCTATCATTTTAAGAGGAAGCATTTTTATCTACATGAATTTTATTTTCACATCGCTATTAATACATTGACTTATGATGAAAATATTCCCTAGACTTCCCAATTCTAAGGTATATACTCACGTTTTCTCCCGTGATACCCGAAAAATCCAGTAAAAGCAGATTCACATAATATAGTCCATGTATTACATAGGTGTAATTTATATTTAAATATTACATGTGGGTTATTTAAATATTATATCTATGTTAATTAATTATATGTATGTAAGGATATAATCATTTTATGCGGATTTTCTGTTTATTTTGTATGTACTGTATATTAGGTTATAACTTGCACGGATATGTAGGTAGAAATAACTGTTACTTGCTTACTCAATGATCACGAAAAAAAAACTTGTACAATTCCACAAAAAAAATATTCCAATGCTTAACCGGTTCCGGTACCAAGAACCATCATTACAAGCAAATGGCTATTTGAGAACCATTGCAAGTTTTTTTCGTAATCATTGAGTTAGTAAAGATGAAATTCCACCAAATAACGCTAAAGAATATTTAATCGAACTACCACTAGACTTACAGCCTACCAGTTTATTATTGATAATAATAATAAAATTTGGAAATCTCTTCCCCAATTGATCACGATAGATACTAATGTATCTCACAATAAGGGTTCGTTCCAGGATTCGAGAACAGAAGCCTTTCTTTCGCCGAAAAACGTAATTTCCTTTCCTCCCACCCCAGACCCCTTCCCCTACTTCCTGAAATCGCTAAGGAAATAAGCGTAGCCTTGGACGCATCTTCCTTTACAGAAGAAGAATGTCTTTCAATTGGGCATTCGAAGCCCTGGGATTTCTCTTCCTTGTTAACGGACTGCTGCCGACTAGTCGGGCTGAGCAAAACGAACATTTCCTTGAGAAGTAATGATCCGTCACAGCTTTATAAGTGAGTAAGTAAGTGTAGGTGATGGCTCATAAGCTATAATTTTCTAGGCAGTGGCTGAGGTCATAGGTTCCTCAATATCTTCATCGTTGGGTGGAGAATATCTGAATAAGAGCTTAGATTCGGCAGCTACGCCGTGATTGCTGATGAAGAATATTAATTTCAAGTTTATGATTTTCATATGTAAAATGGCACGATAAAATATGGAATCCCAGTATGATTTTCGCTGGAGCTGATAGAAATAGTATTCACTGGAATTGATGGAAGAATAATATACTAAAAATAGGGCTGAAGGTTAAATTTTTAAGATACTCCGGGCGTTCCAAAAATTGGTTTGGCTACCGCCCAGCTTTCAGTGAACATTTGCTGAGGTAACCGCAATAGACATATCAAGCGGTTACGTTTGTTTTTGACCAATGCATATAAAGATACCCAAAGGAAAATTCAATTTAATTGGCTATCAGAGTCAGTTGTTAACATATCTCGGATATTCCAAGTTACACTTTCCTCAGTAACTCAACGATACGTTGGTTAATAAAGCTATGTTTTCCAAACTACTGGCTCGTATACAATAGCTCATTTTCATCCCTTAAACACCATTAACAGCATTTCATGAGTAGATTCGAGAAGTAAACGCTTATAGTTGCGATTTGTGAAAGTGTCCTAGTCAAGTCTACCATCCGCAACACATGCCTGAATGGGTTTTATCGTCTGGAAGAGGAGGGGAATTAGTCCAACCAGGACCGTCGTAGACACTATCAGTTAGCAACGCGGTTTCAAAAAATTCCATGACGTAAGCCAGCTTCTGAACCACTGGACTGTGTCCCGAATTGGGTCGCTAAGGCATTTGAGTCGAGGTTTGTCCTCACGATAGAGTGGTGTGTGATCGACGTTAACTTGAGGACTTCCTTAAGATAATTCTCTAGGGAACTTAAACTGGCCGTCGCATGTTGTTTGATGGTGGAATAAATTTATGGTGACTCACACCGGCTTCGAGTCAGGCCCTCCTGATGAAATCTTTTGCCCTCATGTCCTTGAATTGTTTCATTTTTACATTCAAACAGGAACGCTTTCAAAGTATTCTTTTTAATGCTACGTTTATTGCGAAAAATTTTTCACTCGTTCTCTAATGTATGTTCCATTGACTGCGTCCCGCAATAACTTGCTGAGAATTAATATTTCGAAAAGTTTCCGTCGATATTCTGATCTTTTCACCTCCATTGCTTTAGAAAGTACTGTTCATTCATCCATCGACTCAAATATTTGTACTTCATTTATCCTTATATGAAGGCAAATTATTAGCATTTTTTCTATCAGCTCCCGCGATTTCATGGGACTGTTTCTTTTATTTCTTTTTAGTTTACATGAACAGGCAGTCTACCCTTTCATAAAATATTTATTTATTGAAGATTCACATACAGCGATGAAACCATTTTGTTGTGAATGCCATGATCAAATCAAATCAAATGAATGAATGAATCAAAAAATTAAAATTAAATATACATTATTGCATAAAATAAAGATGGAAGCAAATCAACAAAAAATGACACTGATGTAAATACACAAAATACGATTTAAGAAGGAAATTATTAACAAAAATCTATACACCGGTATTCTTTTAAGAATGCGTTTAGTGATAGTATGAAAGGGTAAATACAATATAATATTTAAAAATTCAGGATCAAGTATGAAGAAAGATACGGAGTATATAAATATGTAAGAAATGTATGATTAATTAAGTAAGAAATGACAAAAGTTAAAATACAACTTTGAAATTATATGCTAAACGCAACATTTTATAGATTGGATTATAATAAATGTAATTTTCTTTGGCAATGATATATAGAAAGTTAAGGTGGTTTCTATGGTAGAATTTTTGATCATTGTAAATTAACTGACCACGAAGAGAAGATCTATTGAATAATTTGATAATATCCTTGAAAAATCCAAATGGAAAACCACTCTCCTTTGATCCAAATAGGAATGAATTCGAGCATTGAAGACTTGGAGAGAATGCCGAAGAGAATTCCTTATACGCAGTCTCACTATCAGAAAGAGTTAAGTAAGAAGCCAAGAAGTCTGAAAACCCTTTCATTTCCTCTTCCGTGGCAAAGCGAGTCTCGGAGAAGGATTTTTTTCCCCTTATTTCCCTTATTCTATGACGTCAGTTTCCTCTCATTTGATGCTTCGTTATTCTCTTTCCCAAAGCTATACGTCACCCAACGATAGCTCATTTATTTTTTCCATTCTCACACTCTTCAATGAAGTTTTCGTCCTGCACTGTGGCATCTCCACTTCGTAGGCCTCTAAACAGCACACCTGCTTCTGTATGTACACTCATCCTTGCCCATAGCCTTCGACTGCTAATTCATCTTCTTTCCTCATGTTCACCAACCAACTGAAACCGAAACCATGGACACCGATTTGACGCGTGGGTGATCAGATATTGCAGAAAAAATTCTCATCTAAGTGAATATTATTTGATGGTAGATTATCTGTTCGGTAGATTGGCACTTGGGTGATAGGTAGATTGGATGATCAGATATACAGATAATATTCACCTCTAATTGAATATTATTTGATTGTAGATATTCTATTCGGTGGATTGGCACGTATAGTATACGAGTAGCGATTTTAATTTCGCAGTAAAAAAATTATTTTCTGTATCGATTTTATAATTTCCCGTAGAAAAAAATCCATTTTCCATCAAATAATTTTTCTCGTAATCGCCTTTCATATTTACTGGAGTTTAAGTAAACGTACATTTAATACTTTTATTTTGTATCGTCAAAAATGACGGCGTATTTTCTCAAAATTATTATTACTAGAACTAACATTAACATTGGTTTCTGACATTGGTTTCATTCTTAACCAAAATCCATAAGTAGGGTTACCAAACGTCCCGTTGTGACCGGGACTGTCCCGGTTTAGAGATATGGTCCCGGTTCCAGGTCCCCCCATCTTATCCCGATTTAGATGAAAACTCCGATGAATTAAAGACAAAAATATTCAGGGATGGAAAAGGAAATTAAATTAAAGACTAAAATTACATCAGGACGTTGAACAATAGCTGATAGTCGAACTTAGTCCTAGGAAAATGCAAAAACAAAGTTTTAACACAATATCTCGGTTGTTCCACTAAGTGTGAAAATATTCGGGATAGAAAAGATAAATTATTTCAACACTAAAATTAAATACTATTGCGACGCCTGATAAACCGTTGATAGTGTCTAACAAACGTATAGGAAAGTCTTTCAAAAAAATTAAGACAACTTCCAGATTTCGCCCCGTATAACCGTTCCCAAAATTTCAAACGTCCCGTTTTGGTCCCATCAGGATATGTAACCCTATCCGTAAGTGTCCTCACCTCCAAATAGAAATGCTTCATCATCCAAAATACCGTATCTCATTACCATCATCTGGTGATCATCAAATTCTTTTGAAATTTCCAGTTACCGCGCAGACATTTCGTTTCCGGAAGTTGTCATCTTATTTCATCGAATTTCGCGTGCCGTTTTAATCGCTTAGATCAAGATACTTCAACCCTTCCACATCTGCAGTAATAGTATCCCTCTCCTAAAGAATGCTGATAAATTTGCTGGATACCATTTTTTCATTGAAATTCTTTTTGGAACATCCTTATTATACGTACTTATCTTAAAGCGATGGAGATCTCAGTGCTTTTATTCTCTTTAACTAACGCTTAAAATATCATTGTGTGGAGTCATAGTAGATAATCTGCGCTATCGGTCTTAAATTTCAGCTCCTTATTCTAAGCTTAGCAAACTGCTTCTTTAGTAAAGTCACTATGGGTGGAGCCATCGCCTGAGTTCGCAGACTTTCATCAAGGAGTTAATCGCTAAAATAGATAATTACTTCTGGTCTTTCTTTATGTACAGAATTAGAGAGGCAAAATGTACAGAGTAGGTAAGGATGTTGGTGTTAATACACCTTATATAGGTGTATATACACCTACCATACGCCACTGAGGCTAGCGGAGTGTATATCTAAGCATAAGCGTATTCGAGAAAAGCACAAAACGTAGAAAATGTAAAATAAATTAGAAAACCTCTTTTTCAATACTAAAATATACACTGGCAATAGCGCCACCAAGGAATTATCATTATTATTAGTAATAGACCATTTTTGTGAAAAAGTAGCTTCGGTTCTCAGTTGAATTAAACGGATTTCCACCACACCTTAACTTACTGACATGGAAAATTTAAAATTGATAAAAAAACATCTTTTCCAATATTTAAAATGTACTTTGGCAATAGCGCCCTCGAGATATCATCATATTTGTTACAAATATACTACTTCTTTGAGAAAAAGCTTCAGTGTTCACTCATATTAAGCGAACTGCCGCTAGACTTTAAGATTCTAACATGATTTCTTTGGAATACGTAAAATAGACAAAAAAACCTCTTTTTCAATGCGTAAAAAGTATTTCGGCAATAGTGTCTTCGAGGATTCATCATCAGAGAGAGTGAAAAAACTTAAGTGAAAAAATAGCTTCGGTTTTCACTTGAATTGAATCGATTTCCATCACACTTTAACTTTCTTACATGATTTCATTTGAAAATATAAAATAGATTATAAAACATCTTCTTCGATACGTAAAATATATATTGGCAATAGCGTCCTCGAAGAATAATCATCAGAAAAAGACTATTTTTTAGCGAAAAAATAACTTCGAGGTTCACTTGAACTAAACGACTTGCAACCACACCTTAACCTTTTCAGAACAATTCATCGGGTAAAGCCTTTCACATCATCTCCTTATTAGAGTCTCAGAAACGAGGCATAAACCCACGTACGGATGGTTCACCAGCGTCCTTTCTCCGTCTGTTCCCCTTCAAAGCACCGCCCACGCCCTCCCTCGATTTGGGTCGATTTTGGCGGGAAACGATCCGTTGGCATGGCGCCATGGCGGGAAAATGTGATCGACCCGTCTGCGAAAGACGTCACCGCCGCCGCCGCCATGCGTAGTAAGTGGATAGTGCCGCCGCCACAGCGATCTTCTTTTTTCTCCTCGGATCTGCCAAGTGCCTCTCCATTCAGATCCCGTCCCATTCCAACGGAGCTATTTATTCCACGCACTCCTCTCTATCTGCGATCTCACGACCACGCTAAATAGCTACACTTCTAATATCTGGACGAGGAGAGGTGTTTTAAAAAGATATCACTTGGGATTATCAAGCCTTTTCATTATGAGATTTGCAGGCGAGCGGAGAACGGTTTAGGAAAATTAGGTGTGGCGAAGTGTTTTGGTGAAATTGATGGTAAATACATTTAGGCAACGCAAAATGGCTACGCCACAACTATCTGGACGAGGAGAAGTGTTTTAAAAGATATCACTTCGGTTTATCAACACTTTTGATTACGAGATTTACTAGCGAGCAGCGAATGATTTAGGAAAATTAAGTTGAGGCGTTTTTTGGTGAAATCAGTGTTTGATTAATTTAAGAAACACTAAATAGATACACCTCAAATATCTGGACGAGATGAGGTTCTTTAAAAGATATCACTTGGGATTATCAAACTTTTACGATACGCGGTTTGCAAGCGAGAAGATCATGATTTCGGAAAATTTTGCGATGGCGAATATTTTGGTGAAATCATCGTTGTATTCATTTAGGAAACACAAAATGGCTACATCCCAAATATTTAGACGAGAAGAGGTGTTTTAAAGATATCACTTGAGATTATCAACCCTTTACACTACGCGATTTACTAGCGAGAAGATCCTGACTTAGCTAAATTAGGCGATAGCGAATATTTTGGTGAAATCAAAGGTGAATTCATTTAGGAAACACTTAACTGCTACACCTCAAATATCTGGACGAGAATTGCTTTTTAAAATGAGGATATCATTCGGGATTATCAGCCCTATTTATTACGTGACCTGCAAGAGAATAAAGAGTGACTTAGGTAAATTAGGTGATGGCGAATATTTTGCTAAAATTAATGGTAAATTAAAGTAGGAAACGCTATCAGGCCGTAAATTAGTCTCGTAAGAACTCTATTTCGAATTGAATCTTCACTATTTCTAGTACCAATTCATCGATATTCTCCTTTTAAATAAATAAGTAATAAATGTTAGAAAGTATCTGTGTGATCAATCTTGACTTTGTGGAATTAAAATAAAGACATAGTAGTAAAATGTTTCCTTGGTTGTCAAAGGAAAACAAGATGATGGTAATTTATCTCAAACATTTCTATGGACTCAATAAAGCCATGAAGAAAGTAGTTTTCACTTATTTCATGTCGCACCTTAACAGCAACACAAACCATCATCTTATTTCAGCCTACCTAAGAGTTGGCTTTCTTACAATTTGACGCAATTCTGCCATCTAAGCTTATTAATTGAATCAGATGATTAATATCACTTGGAGTATCATTAGAAAGAAGGTGGGATCAACTCGATCTCCGAGAGATATTGGGCAAACTCCTCAGTCAAGTATTAGCAAACTTATACTACAGTCAACTGGTGGAATTTCGCAGCACGCATTTTGAAAAGAAAAAACGCTTTGTAACTTCCTCCACAGATTTTCAATGACTGGTTTCGTTAGTGTGACGATACCTTAAGGTGACATATTCAGGTATCAACGCGGTGACGAAACTGGTCGTTAAAAATCTACTGTGGAAGTTGATAACAGTTATCTAATATCTTAAGAAGATGTGATAGAAAGTAGCTCATTCGTTCATTCAAGAAAGTCATTTGTAATCATCGATCCGAATAATGGTTCACTGCCTGCAATTATACATTCCTTTCTTTTCTCATCTCATTAATTCTCGACCTAATATATAAAACTAATATGCTCAAGCTTAACTCGGTGGAATTCAACGCGTATAAAGAAATGAATACTTAGTAAAATTCCACTACAGATTTATTTCCAAATAGTTTCATCGAGTTGACATATTCAGGTCTTCAATCTTAATTCTTAACCTTATCATCGTGAGGTATGATTCGTAGGATAGAACTATCAAATGGATGCTTAATGTATGTTTTACCCTTGCCCTAATAGATTCGCGTTGACCATGATTACGAGATTGACGTATCAGGATAAAACGTAAACGATTTCATCATTTTCTCATGAACTTCTTGCCCAACATACGCCTTTAAACGCAAGATTAGTTAATGAGCACGAATGAAGTCTCTCTGCGTTCTGTGACCTTTTCCTAGCGTTCCTCCTAGTTCAAGATGAGTTTTTAATGAAGTTGAAGCCATTTTCTTCTGCTTTCCTTCCGTATTCGCATTCCTCATCTTCTTCCTAACATTTCGTTCCCCTTTGACGGCAAAATTTTGATCGGCCTGCTACGCACTAGCCGAAAAGAAAACTTCAAGGACGTATTCAATATTGGCGAAATAGTTTATTCAACTGCGTAGATCCATCGTCCTCTGGTCCTTTAAGATCTCTCTCGTAATGAAGCCTCCTCTTTTACGTGAAACTAATATGATTAATCCTTAAGCTGGTGCTGCAATTAATTATTACGAATATAAGAGAATTAGCGTCCTCAAAACTTACGTGCTTTTCCTTTCCTTAAACTTCTGCTATTTCTCTCATGTCGGCAAAATATGAGTTCTTTCTAAGCAGTAAACTATTCTACGAGAAACTAATATCATTAATCCTTAAGCTGGTGCTGCAATTAATTATTGCGAATATGAGAAAGTTTTCGTCTTCACAACGTACGAGATTTCCATTTCCTCAAACATTTCGGGAGGTTTTGGGGAGTTTTCCTCCCGACTAGGGTGAATACCAGGCGGGGCATTTAATTTATGTGTTTCCCCTCAAGTAATGACTACCACCTGGCCTACTTATAGTCTTGTCAACAATAAATAAATAAATTTGCTATTTTCCTTATCGCGCCAAAATGTGCTCTTCTCAGGATGTAACTTATTCACGCGAGAGACTGTTTTATAACCCAATTTTTACTCTCAATACTCATTGTTTAAAAATTAGATACGGATCACTCATTGAATGTACAAACTTTAAGGAAAGAATAAGGATAGTAATATAAACTTCAGATATTCTGGCCGATATTTGTAGAACGCTATTAGAGCCAACTAAAAACAATAATTAGCATTTAATAATAGCGATAATGGTAATTTCAATCTTTCATTAGGAATATAGGATCCTCGTTATGGTTTCAACTGGTCATCCAAATAAAAATTGTGGAAAATATCATTTTATAGTTGTTTCACGATTATAATAATTCCAGTAAAACTTCGAAGTCCGATAGAATACCAAAACTAAGTGCCAACTAGAAATTATGAAATACTCCGTGAGAACGATGAGACGCTCTACCTCATCTCATTTATTATATACATTCGAGGGCATTGAAGAATGGCCAGCTGAAGGCGGTTGGAAAGGTAATGAACAGATCTAGGGAGGTTATTTGCAGTGCGGTCGTCGTCATGATTGCTTTTCTAATTCACTCAAAGCATCTCTCGTCGTCGTCCACTCTGTGTCGGCGCCTCTCAAGGCCTCTCAACACAAATCCATTCTGCCATTCTTTCCTCACGTGCCTCTTTCATTTCGGATCTGAATCACCGCTTCCTAAAAGCTTAGATAAAAGTATTTCTCGTTTTCTCAGAGTATAAGGATGCGTTCGTGTGAAGAGAACGGGATTTTGAAGTGCTGCAATCCCTCGGATTAAACAAAACGAATCCTGAAATTGTCACAAAAGACAAAAAAAAACCATCAAAAAAGGGATTTCACCTCACCTAGTACGTATTTTTACCTCCAATGGAGGCATCTTCAGAGATTGAATCGTGAATGAACAAGAAAAACGAATCCTAGTAACTTTTAGCTCCTGAAATCTATGAAATGGAAATGACCAAGCTTATATCGTTTCTCTGCGATTCGGGAGATTCGTTACACTTGTATTTTCAAAATGTGTGTCGAGATAGGTGGTATGAAATCCGCCAGAAGTTGTGATTGTACCGAAAAAAAAGATATTGAAACTCGGCTGTTGATGAATAAAAGGTTGAAAAACCCTCCGTAAACTGACTACGTCAATGAAGAGTCGGGCCTCTTCCTCTAATAGAGAGAGAAGGTCAGTAATCCGCCGGTTCATTGACGTAGTCCGCTTACGGAGAGATTTTCAACGTCTTAGTAAGCGATGCGAAACTTTGTATCCACGAAGTGTTTGTAAATTTTTCGTCATTATATGTTTGCCCATTGGTGAAAATATTCACTCCAGAAGTAACGATGCATCTTAGTTTCTATAGATTTGATTTGTTTGTAACTCCTGTGTTGAGCTGATGTAATAGATGCTTAAAATACATTGCTATTCGTAGATTATAGAGGAAGTTTTTCGGTCGTCTAGGGTATTGCGTGAGCTTGGATTATTGCAGCAAATGCACGATCACTTTGAATTTAGTTTGGGGTACGTTACTATTTGCCTCGCAAACGTAGACCTTTTGAGAATAAGCATATGACTGTGATTACGATTTCAAAATTTAACTTTTGATATTGTTTAAATTTGACAATGTTTTATGTTTAACTGAAAACCTTCGTTGGTGTGCCGAAAAACAAATTTTCAACCCCCAGTATGCTGTATGGTAAAATTTTTTTCCAGACACAGTTTCATGCTATATTCGCTCCGTGCATAATTTCATTGTAATTTCATATGCATTTACTTTCATTATACTGCCATCTTCTCCTATGTATCGTTAACATAAATTAGCCGCAAAATATTTTGTTTTCCGTCTAAAAAGTGACATAATAAATCATTTTTATGCCAAGATACCGCTTTTGACGTGCACATAGAATATTTTTCTGAATCACTGTATATTACTTTTCAAACTTGGATTTCTCACTTCAAAAGTTTTACCAAGATGCAACGTTCGTGAAACTTGTCATACAGATTCAAATTTAGTCATTTCAACTCCATCATCGGAATTATAATCGGAGCATCAATTCAACTTGACGAGCAACTTAAAGAAGTTTGTTGAAATGCGAGAGAGGGAAAGGAAGGCAGAAATCATCGAATGCTCAATTCCCCTCATTATCCTCTCAAATCTTGTCCTTATAGGTAATAATTCTCGTTTGAAGCGACTTCTGTTTTAACTTACGTTAATTATCAACATTAAGTTGATAAAAATAATAATTTTTGGCAATTTTATGAGCTTATTTTGATACAAAATTATCCCGAATACTATATCTACATTGTATCCTGAAAGCTAGGCAACCCAAATTGCAGTTCTGTAGCAATTCACGCCTTGAATTAACTTTGAAAGAACTTTAATTACAGAAATTTGGAATTGATTTATACCTTAAACGACTTGATTTCATTAAAGATATGGTGTATCTTTCTATTACTACTTCCTTATTGAATCCGATAGATCGTCAAAATCCGAATATGTGAGGAATTGAAGTTCTATTTTACACCTGGTTTGATAACTTACTGGTATGATAGCACTGTTAGAGCTGATGGTTAGTCTTTTGCTCCTTGTATTTGATTACATTTTGATTGCAATTCCGGTGGAAGTGCTAAATTTCCTTATCTTTCAGAGGTCAAACTTTCATGTGAGATGTTCATCTACACCTACATATCGTCTCCTTAGAGTTCAAATTTTACCTAAGTTGAAAGAAAGGAGGCAGCAAGTGAACTCCCGATTACCCGTGGGTGGATTTCCTTCACTTTCCAAAAAAATGTCAAAGGTTTTTGACACGCCCTCCATTTCATGGGTGTTTCCCTGCAGTGCATGTATTTTCTCTGATAAAAATATCAGTTTTTTCTTTCCATATTTTATATCATCGTTTAAAATAAATCCATTTCATGTGTATTGTACGACAGGAGTTAAATGCGAGTTAGGAGATTCTAGTCCAATTTCGACAAATGAAGAATTGTGTCTGATTTATTCGGTTCATATGCGGATTATTCATGTTTTTATTCTTCGTCGATATTTTCCGTGGTGTTAGAAAAATCAAATACAAAAACATAAGAATTTAACTAATCAGTACCGACCCAATATATATTGCGGCCTTAAGAGAGGAATATTTCCTACTTCTAATGTGTCCAGGAAATAATCTAATATAATAAAATAAGGTGTGTGTGTGTATGTATGCGTGTATGTATGTTCACCTAAAACTCGAGAACCATAAATGGCACAAATTTCAAACTTTCACGATTTTTAAATGTACTCCCTTCGCAGATAATAGGCTACTTTTCATTTACCTAAATGTCCCCAGTTCGAACCCAGAAAAGAAAAACCGTTCTCATAAGAAATGCACGTAAACCTCAGTTTTATCGGTTGCAGGCTACATTTCTTTTACAAAATTTAATTAGAAATAATTGGCTTACGAAATCGAGATAAGCACCAAAAGAAGGAGAAATGAATAAAGATTCTTATTTTGGTCGTGAAATATCGTTATCGAGTCGAAATGGCGAGAATTCGGTTAAAATAAACGGAAATTTCGTGAAATTTTGAGGCTATAAACAACGAGTCCCCTTGACGACGAATGCGATTGTTGAAACCGAGGTATTGCGTTTTCCCATAAGAATACACGATGATTTTAGGTCCATGTGATAGTAATCATTAAAAACGAATGATAGTATAGGTACTTATCTAGCAATATTCTGAAATTTCTGCATTTGCATTTACGATCAATTTGCAGCGTTGATTCACAGGAGGCATCGTATGATCATTTAGGGAAAGTTTCTTTATCACCTCGACTTTGCCATTTCTATTTGAAAATAATTAAGCTATTACGTGTGATTTACAATGGAAAAACTTTAAATTGATTAATGTATACTGTGTGCAGCCTCTTGGCGTGTGGCAGTGGGTGCTTGAACCATGAATCTACTTCCCTAATCGTCTAATACCGCGTATTACATTAGCATTTCGAGTAAATGATAACTTAATCAAACGCCTCATTTTTTACACGGGCGATCTTTTGTATTCGTGAGCAAGTAGTATTGTTTCCATCAAAATTTTCTCCCGTATAGGATTTAAAGTGAAGCTAAGCAATACTATCTTAATAAGTAAATTTAAAAGAAACATATGGAAATGGGTAATTATTACATGAGACGACGTGCACCCAGGAAAAATCCCAAGGAAGAATCATCTTACATATTTGGGAAACTCCTAAAGAAAGAAAATCTAAGACGATTCCCTTTCTTATCGTGGATTCTAGATTTGCATTCAAATGATAAGAAGTTAGAAAATATAAAACATTTTCATTTAGGATAACATTTTCATTGATCCAAGCTAAGTGAGAGATGTTAGATTTTCCTCTTCACAAGTTATTACCTAATATATTATCTACTGCTAATTTATATATTCCCGTTGAGAATCAACGGGCGCCTCAGCTCGTCAACAATAAAGATGTGCGCATCAATAATACTAAATTGCATATTTGCGTACATTATGAACGTTATAATAATAATAAAAGGACTTTATTAGACTTTATAAGACGTAAAGTTGAAAGTTTCGATTGTTCGGGCATTCTTTCCTCAACATTAGCCCGGATAATCGAGAGTACTGTACTACCACTGTATACTACTACTACTGTCCACTGTATTCCCATTTCATAGCGAAGAAATAAAAAATACAACGGGTGTTATTCTGGTCTGTGGGTATCATTCAAAAGCCAAAAACATGTTTAAAGAAGGCCTTTACATAACATTTCATATCACCGACGACAAAAAACTTTTGAGAGTATAATAAAATTTGTATGTATATTAACGTGTTATGACATCTGTGAATTGGTATAAACATGATAATATCCGTAATCGAATTGAATTTTCGAATTGTCAAGCTATGTTAGCATTTATTCTTCTAATTTTACAGAAAGATTTTTTCTTTAGCTAACATTAACACTCGAATAAAAGTGAGGCAATATTACATTTTTAAATTTATGATCCAAGAAAATGTTCTAAATTCATATCTTCCTGTTTTCGTTGAGACGAGCTATCTATTCTTAATAAAGGTTTTGCGGATGTGTCCCTAGTTTATTCATTAAATACTATCCTTGAATCGAAATCGATCGCGCAGAGGCAATTTAGTTCTTAGATATTCCTGGAGATGTCGTTGGCATCTGTTCCTCAGGCGCGTAGTCGTGGAGGGAAGCTCAAGCAGCAAAAAACGAGAGAAAATGATCGAAGGGAAAGTCTTTTGCTTATGAAAAGAATGAGTCGATATTCCTGCGGGAAATAGCTTCTTCGGAATGAAAAGAATATCGATTTTGGAGTTTCAGCCCTTGTTCCGGAGTTTCAGCCCTTGTTCCGGAGTTTCAGCTTTTCCGTTTCAATGAACCGTAAGAAAAATTTCTTTGCATAATACGCAACTGTTCTGTATCCAATACGAACATTCCAATTATTGCTGATATTAAAAGCTGTATTCCCTGACCTCATCGACAGACTTTGCGCATAAAACACTGTCTATACTTGTTTTCATTTCCTTTGTGGACTACTGAAACTCGTGTCAGATGTTTGTGTTTTCTTTTTCACAATTTTTAGATTCGTAGAAAATAGCTTTTAGAAATTGGAATTGGTTTGATAAATTTTTGCCCTTTTTCACATTTCAGTGCAGCAAACTTGTCATTATTAACAATTCATATTCATATTTTTATCATTTGGATCAGATTATTTTTACAGCATTCGGCCTTCTATTTTGCCGTACTTGTTTATTTGTCAATTTTAATTATGTACATCCTTTAAATGTTTTATAAAGCCTGCACATTCCGGCAAAGCTCTCAATGCACTCTTTTTATCTACACACTAAACCTATAACAGTAGAGTATAAAGCTAACCATCGGAAAGTTAAGTTCGCGATTGAAAAACAAATGACCAATTTTTGTGCCAGATATCGCGAGAATTTCTGAAAAATTTCAATTGCAAAGTTTTTTGAAGATGTTCTTTTATTTTGTTTATCTTTAGGTAGAAATGTGTTAAAAATCGTGGTTCATACTTCTTGAGAATCCTTCATAATCTCGGAGTCTCATCGATAACGTAAGAAAGCAAAGATAATTAATCAGAGTTTTCAGTAGAATTTGAATGGGGGTCTACAGAAAATCTTAACATTTATCGTATAATCTAAATTCAGAAATTCCTTCCAGAATTAATCACAGAATCTTCTGAAGTCCCCCTAAATATTAAGCCTCCGATTGAATCTCTCCTTAGAATTGATCTTTATAATTATGGAAAGTGTCGGAGGAAAGGAAAATCCTGTGTTTGATGTTTATGGTATTTTTTACCCCGACTCACCGGCATGCAGCGCTATCAACTGGTGGCCTGTTGAACCATAATCTAATATTCTCATATTGACGTAAAGATTGCAGCACAAGGCCCTAAGCTAGAATCCTTAGTTATTCTATTTAGGTTTGCATGAAAACCCTACTTTAGGCTCCTGGCAAACAGAGTCCCCCTAGAGTCAGACAAAACTCTACTTTTCTGGCATATAGTAGTAAATAAGTCTAAAAGTTGTTCTACTGCCATCTGTACCTCAATGAAAGGTAATTGAAGTGCCAGTAGATAGTACAGCATATAGGTGAGTGGGGTAACAAATACTATGTTCTTTCCTCCGCTATGCTTTGCTAATTATTATATGATGAGGGATAAAGTTAATTAAAGGGTATGGCGAAGAGTAAAATTGATGCATGCATAGGTGTCTAGATCAGGAATATCTGGGTCTTATGAAGAAATAAAACATATGAGGAGGAGGAAAACAATTCGTTAACCTGTTAAGTAAAAGCTGGGGTTGATCTTAAAACAAAATTACAACCGCATTGAGCCCTTGTTTTTTCTGGTATAATATTTTAACCATCAAGATGAATTTCTGAAAATATAAAAAAGATTCTCATGCTAGGAATTTGACCAGTCTTCATTCATTTGCTGTTGAGGGTGTACACTTTGCTCCTTGCTAGAAACGGTTCCTGTAAAGTTTCCCTTTAATTGCCCTTAATTTGGATTCAAATTGTTCACCTTAGATCCTCTTTAATCACTCAGCAAGTATCCTCAAACTCTCATATATATAAACGAACAATGATAAGGAAATTACTTTGATAAATACTACACCACAAATTATTCTTTGTAAGTAAAGTATTTATTAAATTAATTTCATAATCATTGTTTGTTATGAATTACAACCAAGTGAGGACCGAGACCAACTCCGCTATCTCATATATATGTTAATATTTTCTATATGAAGTTACAGTTACTGTAAAAAAATTGGAAATCGTCAAATGAAAGGGTGCGTCTCATTTGTTGTCCGGCGATGACATGTGCGGAAAAAGTTTCCATCGAAAGAGGAGCGCTTTCCCTTTCTGAATTTTCTTGCTTCCTAGCGAAAAATAAAGTGATTGGGTCGAGACTGAAAAGATGCACAGCTAGCCTCTTCTAGAATTCACTCAACGAACCCAACAACAGCTGGGATTTCCAATAATTCCGAAACCGAGGTTCCGCTGATGCCGGCCTAAAATCAATACCAAAATCGCCGAATCTCATAACAGTAAATATCGATATCGAAGAAGGTGTTAGCCCGTTGACACCCGTGTGGAGCCAAGAAAAGACGAGAATGGGCTTCTTGACCGATTTTCTTTCAAAAAGAAACTCATACCGTCATTTCTTGGCTTTTTCAAGAGAGAGTATAGGAAACCGTACATTTAATACGATCTTATATCGTTTAACTTTTACATCCTTTACTATTTAAATCATCGGAACCTTTTTTGGTCTTATAATATGATTGAATTCTCCTACTTTTAATTTTTTTCCAGTTTATAATTTGGATATTTTTGTAGTATGTTTGAATGCTAATTTATTTGTTATTTCTGTTTTCTTTTCTTTTTCTTATGGGTGAACGATTGCAATGTGTATATTTATTGGTTTCATCTCATGTATTTGTTGTCATATTATTTGCTTTTGTCATTTTTATTGTGATACATAACTTTCCATTTCATCTTTTAACTTGTACAGTACTGTACTATCAGTAGGTTTGCGCAGGTTTCTCACACCCCCTTCTTTGAAGGTGTTTTCCTGCTGTGGACCCTTTTTTCATAAGATAATACCTTATGTTTTTTACATCCACTCCTTTTAAATCTTTTCCTCTACATATATATTTAAACCTACATTTCTTATGCTCTTATTAATATCATTGACAAGAGGTTAGATGGAAGAAAAGACTTTTTAGTCTCAATCTCGCCGAAATAAAGACATTTAAGACGCAACGGACAAAGGAATATGGCCCTAATATCAACTCTTTCTCTCAACATTTGTTAAGTGAGATGCGCTGGCATTTTCGCGACACTAGCTTAAATAGAGCGCATAATTATTATATTGGTGTATATTATTCTTGTGAAGTAATTTGTCAAAAAGGGTTATTCATCCTAAAAGCTTTTGCTACACATTTATGATTCATTTCCAGTCCAAGCCGATGTTATTTAATAATCCCATCAGTTTTGGTCATTGACCTCTCTCGTAAGCCTTATCATAATCGATAAGGCAATTTTGATACGGAACCGAAATTGGAATGCCGATATTGGAGAGCGTTTCCCAGTTTAGGGTTTCTCAAATGTAACGTACTGTTTAAGGTAATAATGCCCTTCTAATAGATTTAAAATCCGACTACATTTTACGAGTTTTATATTCTTAATGCCGCACATTTCCCATGTGTGACGTGGGAGTGGAAAGAAATCTATGATGGACGTAAGACTATTCTATTTCAGAAAGGCTTCATTTTGAAGAGCTGATAAGGTAACTGCTTTGTCATCTTCTTCTGTCACCTATGAATAGGCGGACCTTACGTACTTGTTTTGATAGTAAAGTCCTATTTTCGAATCCTCCATCCTATCCACATGATCATGAAAGGTATTGTACTTTGTTCATTTAAAACCTTCCACAAAAATTATGATTTTTTCATATTATTCAATAGTAAAACATTGAGAATTTAAATTTTCTCCTACAGCCCAACCGAAAGAGCTCAATTGCATATAAAATAAAAAGGTAACAAATAATGTATCATTTTCTAAGAAAATCTTTTTATCCTATGAATCTTTAGCTTTTGCAACAAATTTTGCAGCATTTTCACAATTGCAGTGGAAAGCAATAACTTCCAAAAAATAACGCTATTTTACCTGGAAACCGATTTATCTCATGTATCCTAATAATTCATTTGCGCACAAGACCTAGGGGTACTTTATCTTTTCAAGGCAGTGGTCAATTCTTTCAAATGATACCCTATATTGAAGTAAGAAAACATCCTTCATGGAAACTCTTGCGAAAAAATGTATCGTTCTATTCCACGTTACTGATAGATAGATAGACCCTCTATTGGCGAGGTTAGGCCCGTGTAGGCCTCTCTTCCACCTAACCTCGTATGTCGATAATATATAAAGTTAAATAAGTAATATGGACAAACACAAAAAGAAAGAATAGAGTAGAGTGGAGTGTGGGAAAAAAATCTTTGCAACAGAGGGTTGACAAAGAAAAAACCCACGTTGGGGGAAAACACCCACAGAGAAGGGGGGTGAAAAAAACCGCAAAAACACAGTAATAAAAAAGGTAAAAATATCAATACAATACATGAACAATGTAAGTAAAAAGATATACGTTAAATTAATAATAATCATGTATTCAGCCGTTGGCGTTCATCGGGTCATCACAATCATCTGTAAAGGAAAAGAAAAAAGGCCAGTACTCAGTTTTATAAGAAATGGAAATATTCGACAGTTTAAATATTAATTGTGTCTCACTCACGATACAAAAATAAATAAAGAAATAGTTAAATAAAATAAAGAGGATAGTTAGAGATACATAGAAAGTTGAATCTCGCTGATACTGTTCACTTTGTGGGTAAGTTTGTTATTTGCCTCATTCTCGTTACCATTGATACCTTCCTATCATCGCATACATCTTAATCTTTTCACATCCTCAGTCAACGTTTCCTATCGCATAGCTATTGACGAAAGGAGAAGCGTGTATGTGATCATTGCATTGAAGTATGCTGTCCCCTATAAAATATTCCAGCCAAGCATCCTTGAGAGGAGTTAATAATGTCCGTAAAGTATTCAGCCCGAAGGCCGCTTGGAACCTCACCATTAGATGCCAATGGAAGAAGGGAGTGAGGCTTTATAGACAAGATGAGGAGTGGGGTAGTTTGCTCTTGCTTTCCATAAAGCTGTAAGCGTAACAAGTCCCCATACTACGAGTAACACTTTTTGTAGTGTTCCATGAGAAGCGATTTTAATCAATACCATTATTGAGGAATGCATCACTAATACCTCAGTAGCTTTCATGTCATCAGTGTCATGAACAATATTGAGGCAGAAGTATTAAGTGAAAGATACATTTTTCTCTATCCTGTACCGTAAGACAAGCGAACAGTATTCCATTCATCAAGATACGATAGCAAGATCGAGTTAATTCTAACTTTACGAAATGGGGGCACGTCGTGAAATGAGCCCGAACGAGAACGTTGTCCGCTGCAAAGACACGGATGCAATATCGTTCCACGATGCATATTTCTCATCTCGCATAATCCGAAAGGTCACTAGATTGAACGTTAAGGGGGCACACATTTCCACGTGGAAAGCAGATTGCCTTGCCTGTGTCCTTGCAGGAGGAAGTGGAATTACAGTCGACCATTCTCATGAGAAATGCCCCCAAATAACTCGGGAGTCTGACGGCGAAAAAGGTTTCGCAAAATAAGAACGCATAAGGTTTTCGCACCTGCGAATCGCGAACGAGGAAATCGAGCGTAGACGAGGAGAAAAACGTATCGGAAGAATTTATTTCGATAATAACTGTCGTCTCGTAACCTCGATAACGGTTTCTGCCGTTTTACAGGCGCTTGTTTTTTCAATGGAAGAATCGGCGGGATATTCATCCGAAGGAATTCAGATGGCGTTTTTTTCTCCTTTTTCGCGGAGAACGAAATGCTTATGGAACGAGTTTTCAGCCTCGTCCCGACAGGTAAGAATCAGGCCGCAAGACTTGGCATTGTAATGTAATTACATTCCGAAAAGCAAACTTGAAACTACGGTTAGATTTTCGTGTTGCTTTCTTTCGAACGCCAAGGTCCCGGGTTCGAGTCCCGACTTTTAATGGGCTTTAAACTTCACGGAATCGGACGAGGTGTTGTGGTGATCCATAATGTAAAGAATCTAAGAATGATTTGTATTTTTACCACAAATATTTTGTGGTGAGTAGTGGTAATGTGTCGTAGAAAGATATGCGGTAAAAATACAAATGATGTACAAATCACTCATGGATTCTTTTCTTCATTTTACCTGATTAAACCGTGGATGTTTGGGATCATGATGCTGTTTTCCCTCGCTGTAATATTCCAAGAATGGAGAGTGTAGGAATATTCCATGAATGGAAGTGGCGGAAACAATAGAAATGTGGCTATATTCTGAGGAATTCCGACGAAATAAATAGTAAAGTGGCTATACTCTCGCAAATAAAAGCAAAATATCATTAACGAGGAGAGAGAAGAGAAAAAGTTAAGGGGGATTTTAGCAAAAATAATCCACCCTGAAGTACGAAGTTTTTGTTTGAGTTGCAAAACACGAAGATTTCACTGATAAAAATATTTTAATGTAAATATCCTAAAATAGTGACGCTGTACACATACATACAGTCTCAAAGGAGCACGAAGTTAACCCAGGTTAAGTTTTGGGGTAATATCCCGGCTTAGGTCAGCTTTTATATGCTTCAGAGTTTGATGATTCCCTGTTTCTCGCCATTAAAGCTGCTCTTCTGAGTAAGGTAACCCTAGTGGATTACCACGGTAACTAGCGCAGGAAGACTGAACTTCCCGATATCCTTTTACCTCATAAATCACGAAAAGAATTTATGACAAAAGTTTACCGAACGACGAGTATCGCGGAAGATCTAAACATCTCCGCTATCTATTTTTGAGCATTTCTTGTTAAAAAGCAATTCCAGGTTATCCGCGGTGGGATTAAAAACTTTTTGATTTGTTTGCGGCACCAAATAAGGAATTTAGGAAAACTCGTCACGTAATATTTTTTCCGATTAGTGGTGAAGAATCTGCCGTTACTGAGCATCGACTAACAGCGGATATTCAAAGAGGATGGAGAATTCAGAGAAAATGGAGGAAAGATGTAAACAGTGAATAACAATATGAAGGATAAGTAGAAGATCAGTGCCCCCCCGAAAACACACTATTTATTCAAAAAATCTATGTTTACTCTGTATTAATGTTTCGTGATAAACTTTTGCTATATCTTGAACTTTTATTTTTGTGCTATTATTATGCAAAATTTAAACATTAGGGGGCCCTTAATCTACTTTTTGATATGATATAAGATAATCTATCTCATGATATAATATAATATAATATAATATAATATAATATAATATAATATAATATAATATAATATAATATAATATAATATAATATAATATAATATAATATAATATAATATAATATAATATAATATAATATAATATAATATAATATAATATAATATAATATAATATAATATAATATAACATATGTGAAATCCTGTACTTAACACCTTTTGCACTTTCTCAACCCTGATTTCATGTCATTTACATCGTTCAAGGCACCGTTGGTTTCAATCAGTTCTACTCGTTACCTTAAAGTTCATGGTCTCTCCGTCGTTCGCGGTTGAAATTCGTTCCACCATCCTCTAAACGCATTTATTTTTAAGATAGGGCTGAATGTCACAACTTTGACGGATGCAAAAGCAACTTTCCAAATACAAACCGCGCCATATGGTTCATTTTTGTCCCAAAAACCTCGCTTTAGGGCGTGAAAAACTCAATTTTTTCTCGACTTCTTGATTTCCGCTTTACCGTCGTTTTTTGTTTCTTGTTCCTAAATAAAACTTCAAATCCGTCCAAGGACATGAGAGTGCGTCTTATCCCTTTGCCTCTTTTCCTCGAAAGTCAGGTTCCGTTCTGATTATTTCTGCCCTCGGACCATGGAATGTCTGGCCATCGACGCAATTAAATGCCGTTCAAGTCACGGTACTTAGAAGTCGATTCAATTTTACTGTTTTTTTACCAACAAAATTACTCTCTATGATAATAGGTCT
Source organism: Pachydiplax longipennis (assembly GCA_036926295.1). NCBI lineage: Eukaryota > Metazoa > Arthropoda > Insecta > Odonata > Libellulidae > Pachydiplax > Pachydiplax longipennis. The sequence continues at coordinate 33,724,914 of JAVFKF010000009.1, read as the reverse complement.
CAATAAGATTTATGTAGTATTTCACCGCTCGGACTGCATTCAGGATATGGTTCCGAAAAGTGTCTATCTGGTCGAAATACGATTTAATACTATTTTCCTCTGCCCGGCTCTTTTGGTTACCATCCGTTGGTTTTCAACGTTTATTCTATCGATATGAATGAATCTCCGAAGCCCGTTAAACTAACCTAGTTGGAATTCTGTTACATTATTGATGGCATATATCATTTTGGTGTGGGCTTTGAGATCAAGGAGATAAAGATTCTAAAATGGGCTAAATTTTACTGGAGACATAAGTAAGAGGTCCGTTTCGTAAATTTCCCCTCTCGGACACTTCTAATGGAAAATCGATGTAGATTATAATATAATATTTATTATATAATACTTGTGACGTATCCGGCTATCGAACTCGTATGTTCCATTAGTCAGGTATGAAAGCATACTATATGAGCTGCGGCATTTCAATTACAAGTGGTTTTGCTGGAAAACTTATGAAACCAGAAAGTCTTCAACTCAAGCAGTTTCCTTTTGTTTTGACAAATATTTTTCTTAATTTAATTTAGATACGATTCGTTAAGCTACCTTATACACTCATTCGTGTGATAACGAAAAGAACTTAATGTTTATTTGGTTGCCAAATGTTTTCCTTAGCGTCGCTGTCATCTCAGGTTGACGGTAAAATAACTTTTTCTAATGTGTGCGGACTTTTACCTCTTTGCTGGACGACTATTTTGTAGATTGACATTCATGACAGAACCAATTCCAATACACGATCAAATGACATATTTTTTTGATTATTTATTAGAGTTAGCTTATTTCCTATCCATAATGCCATCAGTAATCTTTTCGCTAACAGAATATCGTAGACTTGAGAGAGAATCATTATTGGCATCTCTACGGATTATTTTTAGTATGGCTATACCCAGTACAATTGGTCATTTTGTTGTTAAGTTGATTTCACATAATAACATTGCTTCTATTATAAAGATATCTGTCTTGGTCAGTATTTAGTTACAGAGTGGTATATTTTCCATCATTTTCTAGCCCTACAGTGTCGTAAAAATGTTTAATGTTAATGATATTTTTTGAAGAGAATCACCCTTCGTTGGAGACGTAGATGAAAAGGAGTATTGATCTTTATGCAACTTTAAATTTTGCATTTTACTTGGAGGTCGGTCAAACGTAATCGACCACGGAAAATGAAAAAATATGATACTGCGTTTCAAAATAAGATTTCCATATGCAGTAAGAGCAATTTTGCAACTATAAAAACCAAGATTGAAAGGGAAAAGAGCTATTACAGGCAGCGCAGGAAGTACCTCGCATACCACGTAGAGGTGCATAACCGCAGATTCAGTTCCATGGACTGCGCAAGAAAAGTCACGGGAAAAAAATTCCTGGAATTGAAAAAAATGGAATTAACGCTGATATTTGTGTTTGCCTAAATTTAATTTAAGATGTAGCATATAGAGTAGTTATGTTATTTGTTTTATTAATTTTTAACATTCTCTTTTCTTAATCTCTATTTTTTTAGGTATAAATATCAAAATTCCCACTGTTTTGGAGTAAAATATTACGGGAACCCCAATCCAAGCAGTTGTTTATTAATAGATATAGATGTGTCATTCCTTCACCTCCAGTTTTTTGAGTCGAATGATTCAAACTTCACCGACGAGAATTCTGAGAATCCAATGAGATCATTCGCTTCACCAGTCGCTTTTTTCGATCCGTATTCTTGAGTGACAACGAAACGGAGACCTGTTGCGGTTATTATGTGCACGGCAGAGCTAATTCCCCCGCGCCGGCAACGTTGATCTCATTCTGCGAGTAAATGCTGTGTTAAGCGATATGCAAAACATCGGTTAATCTGACATTGTGACCGAGTGCTGAAGGAGAAGCCGGCGGGGGATTCCGGCGTTTTCATCCTGAAATTAGAGATAAAGGGGATCGACTAAAGTATTGTGACAATTCTGGTCTTCGTGTCTCGGATCCATGTGCATATCGACGTTTTTGAATCACAGTCGGTGTATTATTAGATATTCTGAGACATGGGCAAATTCTTTGAATTTATTAACGTGATTATAACTTCAGTTACTGTGAGTTTCTTCTCTCAAAATGAAAGAAATTGTTAATTGTTTGCATTATTTCCATACATTAGAAATGCAGTTGATGACATTTAGCGTAAAAAGGATTCAAATAGTATTTTCTATCTATTGCAGTACAGGTTGAGCATTCCTAATCCGAGATTTCGACATCCATAACATTATGACAGCCCACTTTTCAGTACCGCTATGCTTCACAACGATGGATAATATGAACAAGGAGCGTAACAATATTACCAAAATATTCGGAAAAAAGAATTTTAGCGCAAGAACTTTAGACAAAGAGGCAAATGACGCTAATGGAAATATGATTTAAAGTCCACCCCATGCAGTGTATCTTCTTCATCACCAGAGGATTCAGTTCCTGATTCATCAACTTAATTTAATAAATAAATACATGCTTGCTTGCTGCATTTTAATCATACTTTTATATCAAAAATAATTTTTAATTTTTCTGAAACTCTTTGCCTCAATTCTCTTAATCTCAACCTAATCATGTATTCCTAAATCCGAGAAATAAGAGTTCTGGAAAACTTTGTTCTCAATGATTTCGGATCAGGGATACTCTATCTGTATCACCTAATACCTACGATGCACTGAAGTATAACGAAGTGATTTTATTATGTACAAAAGAGTATATCTGCGTGATTGTAACGAATCAAATCAACAAAGGGTATCCAGTCGTTGAGCAGTCAATAATTTACCGTTTGATTAATTGTTGAGCACCCATACAAAGGAGTATACAGGAATCGTATTAGGAAGACCGTAGATCTAAGTTTTCTCCGAAATCATAAGAATTTTATTTCTGACAATAATCTGAGGTAAGAACAGTCGCATTGCCTAAGAAGAAAAAAAGATAATCCCAAAATGGTAAATATGAAAACTTGAATTCATATTAAATTTTAATGAGCCTCAAAATCATTAACTTGCTTTTCTCACATTTTTACATGTTCTAACGTAATTAATAATTATCCCAAAAAATTTCTCCACCGATTTCAAAGATTCCTCTTATTTACCTCGAATTTTCATAACACAAGGATTCATATCTCTAAGATGTCCACTTTAGTTCCTTTTCAATCGAATTCCATCATTTTTAATACTGTCAGTTCAGTTCTTACTTCAGCAGTCATTCCTACCCTCTCTCTCTCTCTATCAAGTGGTAACGTTTTCTTGCGGCAGCATTGTGTGCGTGGGTGTAACAGTAAAGGAAACAATCAGAATAGAAAGGAAACTTCGAAAGTACGAAAAGATTTCTGAATAAAAGTTCTTATCCAGTAAAAGGAATCTGTTTCGACCGTGCGCCCTGAGGATATTGTGAGCTCATTTCGACTTTGATCTTTTTCAGAGAAAACATGTTTTGAAACCGAAACCAAAGTTAGAGATTTGAAATTTTAAGATGATTTTATTCATAAGTCGATAACACCATTATTTCTCAGTGTTTCTTAAGAGTTTAGATAAGTACCCCGCAAGCCGCCAGTGGCATATGGCAAGGGGAAGTTCTTTAAACAGCCTCGCGTTTTCCTACCGATGAGAAAGGTGCGCTTAATTTATTCTTTGGTGCTTCTTGAAGAAAATATTCCGGAAATTCAGATTCAGGTTTTAAAAGTTAAATTTTTTTTTTTAAATTCCTTGAAGACCCAAAGCTCTCAAAAACTTACACAAAAAATGGTGATTACATCGAATACTTAGTTTTAGCCTGGTTTTGGCCTCGTCCGCACAGAAGGTTCTGTGCCTTACACATCTGTATGCAAAGTATTCAGCCATTAGCTAGTTTGGACCTCTACGTGTCCACCATTATACCGAACCATGTATACCCTGGGCAAAGAGCAGAGCATCGAATCGGAACCACACCGAAACCATACCGGGAATCGAAACCGAAGAGATTTGTTTCCGCCGGAATGAAAACCGAAAAACGTTAAAATTTTTGTATCCGAACCGAAATTGAAAACTGATATTTATTCCGTCCCGATTTCCAGTTTCCAACAATACATATTTTATTTAAGTGTGATCGGAGGAAGGTATATTAAACACTGAAATTACTAATTGGAATTAATTATTACAAGTTTTTGTTATAAAATTGACTACGATATGGTGTGATTGTAATATGAAAAAAGCAATAAATAATAAAACGAAATTTCAGAATATTGTGTTAAAATGGTCGAAACCTAAAAGAAACAGTTCGAACCGGTCCACCCGTTACAGGTTATTAGTAAGGCGAGATTTAAACGAAAAAGTCTCCTCTTCCATCTAACCTGTTGTCAATAATATTTATAAACTCATAAATAATATAGGCGTGAATAGAAATAGGGTGGAAAATCTATGGAAGGAGTGGATGTAAAAAAATTCTTAGGTATTATCTTGGGAAAAAAGTTCAACGGCAGGAAAACACCCTCGAAGAAGGGGGGTGTGAAAAACCTACGCAAACCTAACGATAGTACTTAGCTAACAGATAGCTTAGCTAATAGATAGATAGATAGCTAAAAGATGCTTTGGAAAACTGTTTATAACATTAAAATCACACGTTGGTAGTAGCGAAACCAGAACAATCTAAATTTGTAAAACATCACAGTCTCAGGTCTCACTTGGTGGTAGTGTCTGACAACAAAGTTCTCAATGATAAATTTCTTATACTATACCACAAACCCTTATTTTGTGGTATAGTATAAGAAATTTATCATGGAGAACTTTGTAATCTAAATTTGGTTTTCTCGTTGAACCTGAGATTTAAACTAGAACGAAAATCCTATTATTCGATATCTTGACAGATAGTGAGGCTTACTAGCCAATATGAGGAGTGAAATGGTTTCCTCGCTCCACAGCAGCATCATAACCATCCTTACGGTTAAGGAAAAGATTTTTCCAAAAATTTTTCAAATCAATCCGGATGGATTCAAGTCGATCGTGCGGTCAAAGGCGGTTTTCCGATGGAATGGAACTTGGGTTGCAAATCGCAGCGCTTTTCTGTATTAATTTGTCAAGCATGATTAGCGCCGCTAGCGAGGGCTAGAAACAGGATGTAGCGGGCGTTCCCATGACATCTGAGAGTGTTTCTTCATCGAGCACTTTCTCTGTGGACGCTGAGTAAGAGGTATCCCCGCACTGGGAAACCGACTGCACAGCGAAAGCTTTTCCTTTCATCGGCGTCATTCAAATACTAAACTGGAGCTACGCCCTGCATAGCTGCTGTGGGCGAGAGCCGTTGCATGCAATGCAAAGCATTCCAAAGTTAAGAATCGACTTCCGAGAGACTTACGATGATTAATCGCGGACTTAGATAAGGGAGGAATTTTCCAGCATCGGTCTTACTGCACCTCAGGGGTCATCCTCGAATTATTTCGCTCTTGAGGGGGTTTGGGAATGTCATACCAGATGTGATGACAAGAATAAGTAAAACGCGGCGGAGATGAAACAGCGCATCTATTTGAATGTTCTTTGAATTTCTTTCATTCAATTCGTTAGTTTTACATAGAAAACCTGAATTAAAAAGACAGCCATAAAAAATTTATTTCAGAACTGACTGAATTTTGAAGTCCACAGAGGTGGGCGAAATATTGTGGGAATTAATTATATTAATTAATCTTCGTTCTGAAAGAAGGAAAGTTATGTACTTTTCCAGACAATATTTTTCTCGAGACTAATGATAGTTATTTAATTTTTAGTTTTTACTATAAAACCCATAAAAAACGCTCCCGAACGCAATCTCGCTTTCTCGTGGTATTTTTCGGCCTCGGTCCCTTCTTCACTAAACACATAGTAAAATCACCGCTTAAGACGCTCTCCATTGTCCTAGCTCCTGACGCAATCTTAAAACTCTCAACTTTGTAAACAAAATGCATCATCAGAGTTGTTCCAGTCACTCAATACATAATTTACGCTCCTCATTCACTTTCTTGTGCTACGCTTCGTCCAACCTCGTGAAGAGACCACGTAAATCTTATATTCTGAATAATCACAGTCCTTCAAGTTTATTCAATACACATAAAGAATGCACGGGCCTTAAGATTTACGTGGTCTCTTTATGTCATCGTATAGGTACTCTTCACTCTGGTTAGCTTCTGGTCCGAATCCATAGAATTTGCATTATTAAAGTCTCCGCAAAAGGTGGAAAAAGCGTTTAGCGGGCCATAAATTATCAAGAGATCGTCCCGACCGCATAAGAACTGACGAGAAGCAAACGAGAGCCTATTTCACATGGGTATTTATCGCGTACCAAGAGGCATCAGATAGAGAGACTCCACGGGTCCATTGTGCCGAATTGGGGAACAGCGCCCCAAACGTCAGGTTTCGTTGACCCTCGCCTCAAAAGAAGGGAAACTGTCGGTTTTGATAGGAGAAATACTGTGGGAAAATGGGAAAGTGGAACTGAATGGCCACTAATGGGACAGATGAGGAGGAATAATGGCGTGTGATAAACGTGGGCGTTCGAGCGATATTCGACTAAAACGGTAGGACGGAAGGTTTTTGTTCGATATTTCAATGTTCGCGCAGCCCGTTTTGCGATAAAAACCCATTTCCTCTGATAATCGTCGCTGCTTTTAAACGGGTGAAGAAACAGCTGCCCATAGTAGCAAATGAAGCTTTGTTCGGGATTAACTTCTCTTGTTTTGCTTGGAAACGGACTTGCATCCGTTTACTTTTCGCATTTACTTCGGTAGCTGAATGAGGTGGCAAATTATTTTCTCCGCTGAATTTTTTTAAGGGCAGGGAATCGAACCGTGGAAACTGAACTGTATCAAAGATCAATCAGGTGATGGTGAAATGTTCAAAGAGAGTCTTAAGTGTAAGAATAGATGGTTAAGAAACATAATTAATTTTGCTGCTCATGAAACTGAAGGAGGCGGTGAATTAAAATTTACACTGACTTGTACAAACGGCACAATTAATCGAACCTTAGAAACTGAACTGTATCAAGGAACAATCAGGTGATGATGAAATGTTCAAAGAGAGTCTTAGAATAAGAATAGATGATTGAGAATCATGTTGTTTTTCATAATAGAAACGAATTGGATCTTTTTTCAGTTCACATTTGCGCGGATTGAAATTGCAAATCTTTTGATGGAGAGAGATATGATTGGTTTTACATGTCTGCAAATTACAGCACCTTGGAGTTGAAGAAACTTACCTGTTTTGCTAGATTAAGCAGAATAAATTCTTAAGTTTAACAAAGTGAATTAGAAGAACTGATTCTTGCCGAAGATAATGATGGACACATATTTCTGCATCGTTTAGGGGGATTTTATTTCAGTGATTTAACTATAGAATCGGTAAATGGGATATTCAATCCGTGCTGATTTTCGCTCCGGTTACTCGAGAAAAGAAATTTCGGTTCATCTCCGGTTTCTCTCCTGCCAATGTAGAACCGGTTTGACCGTGCTTTTTTACTCAGACTTTTGTAATATTATATCCTTCAAAAAGTGGGTTTTGTTTCTTCTATTTTCTTATGTGTAATGATTAACTAAATGTTAGGAAATACTTAGTTTCAAGACGAAAGTAGTTAGTTTCGAGACGAAGCTACAAATGTTTAGTAAACCTTCCTCCAACTAAACTTAAGTAAAATATGGATTGTTGGGACGCGGAAATAAAATCGTTATATGAAAAACTTTTCTATTTCGCTTCGAGCTCAGAATTTTCAGTTTCGGTTTGGGCTTGGTTTTTACTCAGGCAGAAATTATACTTATTTCGGTTTTCGGTTCCGTTCCGGTTCGATGCGCAGGTAAGCGGATAGCATCGTAAGAAACTCTGATCTGGGATTTACAAATAAGTCCAAAGAGAACGGTGAAACAATTTGTATTTTATCAGTTAAATGAATATTTCGCTAGAAGGTAATTCAACATGTCAAAGGATTCCAGTGTGATATCAAAACAAATTGCTTAATTATAACTCAACGGTAATCAAGTTTAACAATTCATTTACTTTAGCCCAAATCGTTTATTTCCACATTCAATCCCGTTTCTACTTTCACGAGTGGCTAATCAAGTTATTTTATCGTTAACTAGCTCAGAAGTTCCCGTTTATTCTCAACGGGGAGTATACGTACAACCAAAATTTGATATAGCATTCCTAGTAATATAGTATTTATAGTATGGAAGATAATCTAACATTTCTCATATTAGTTGATGGAACAGGTTATCGAAAACTAACATTTCTAATCTTATCAGGGTTCTCATAATTTGAGTCCGATAGCTGTAATAGACGATAAAAATATGAATCTTTATTGAATTTCTTTTTCACGACTTCCTTCACGACACGAATTTTACCGCTATAATTCGTACGTTGACTTTTTATAATTTAGTTCCGCGATATAAATAGATACTGCTAACGATTGAAATGAACTTTACATGCACTTTCTACAAGAGCACTTTGACTCGTCTAGGATCGGACGGGAAACCAATAATGAAAGGAAAAGAAAATTATATTATACGCTGGGCGTTGAGTACCATTGAGGTGATTGAGATGCAAATTTGCGAGTTTTGAGACTTCTGACTCTCGAGTTTTAAGCGAACTTACTTACTTACAGAAGAGCTGAACTGTCCATTGATTATGAACGATTTAAGGCAGTTTTTATGCACCCATCTTATATCAAATTTTAATGCAACGTCGTCGTTCTGATTTTGGTAGATGAATAGTGTTCGTGAAAGAAATCCGCAATCTGATTTTAACTCAGGCTCCTTATCAGATCCTAGGCAAATTTATAGTACCACAATGCCACCAAGGGGGATGATCGCCTCCTTAGTTAAGCCTTTGGATTCGATGAAAATCAATCAAAATGATAAATGACAATCCTCGGGTTTTACAGTAGCGAATCAAGAGAGATATATTTTTCTCACTTTGCGATAATTGATGCAATTTTGTGGTTCTTCCTATTGCCAAAGCTATCCATCACTTCTTTTTGCGTGGATTTTGAAACAATCTATTCAGGAAATCATATGAAATGCACTTTTCTATCTCGCCCTATATATATTTAACCAGGAAACATGAGATACTTCCCATAAATCTATTTCTCTTGCCTATAAACTAATAAAGTTGCATAAAGCGTCTGAAGGTAAAAAAAAGGTGCAAAGGAATTTCTTTAAGTTTAAACGCATAAGGTTACTAAAATTGATTACAAATCATAAATAAAAAAAAAGATACTTGGATATGTCCGCGTAAAACTTTGAATAAACCGAACAAGTCCTTGAAATGGCCGTAAATAACATTTCCGAAAACAATTGCTAAATATCCGACGAAACTTAGTAAAGACATATCAGAATTACGACAATCTCATTCCAAAGAGTAACTCTCTATATAAAAATCTTAATTGATGATAAAACACGCTAGCAAATTCGTTTAATATTTTGATGGAAAAGGGATTGCATCATCTTCGTGGACGTAAACATGACTCCAGGGATGTTTTCGTTACTGATGTATTTTGTTTGTGGCGCTACGCGATGAGTAACCCTCTGAAAGAGAAGGATAACATCGTTTTAGAGGTCAGCTGATGGACGATATGAGCGAAAATGGGTGAGTCACCGCATTCGCCGAAGGAAATCCCGCCCAATTCGTCAGCCGAATCGATCAGGACGATTCAAATAAGGCGTTGAGCACTGCCGTCTTGACGCATGGACCCGCTGGGCATTTGCCCGGGGGAGCATAGGGTACTTTGCTAATCGTTATAGTGAGTTAACCACGGGTAAAAATATAATAGACGTTTCAGATCAATTCTGTGCTACCGAATAGCCAAGTGGGCGACGCGTTCAACTTTGGTGAGGGTTCCATTCCCACTGAGGAACTATGTGCCAAATGACCGCGATGACGTCAGTCGAAGCACTTTTGAGCTTACATTAGTAAGAATTTATGCTATTCAATATAGTGTCGAAATAATATTTCCCCTTTCCAAATTGTAAACTATTTCATTACGCTTACTTCTTTTTGGCAACTATAAATATCTGTTTAATATCATCGGTCATTCACATTTAATTATTATTATTGGCTGTCGTAGAGGCCTCAGTAGACTGATTTCTCAGGGCTCAATTTACATTTCCACCAATACCCGGTGAGCTGATTTATGGCGTATGGCACGGGATGTGAAAACATCCCAATATTTGCTTATTCTGAGGCAACGCCATGTTGAATGCAAATATCTTAATTTCCTGATGTTTGGTGCATTATTTAGGAAAATTATAAATTATATTGATGAGACGACAATTCTTTTAACTACTTATTACAGCAAAATGACTTGGGAATAAAATGAAAGACGGTGAATCTCGCATCAGGTGGCAAAGTGGCTCGGCACGACTCTGCTCACACTAATCGTCATATTTGATCATGCTTTGTGTAAATAGGTGAGATAATTGTGTTTCATAGTTCTAATTTGGTGCTTGATTATGTGTCATTATACTGATCCTCTTGTCATTCTTTTGTCGCCTATAAAATCTCTAACATTTCAGGCCGACACGAAATGCTCAAATGCAATTTGCGAAGAGAAGTAGACGTTCTTTACATCATTTGCTGCACCGAGTTCGCTGCAGAGTAATTCTGTTAATGCCATAATGCCGTTAAGACGGCCAAGGCATTGAGTAAAAAGAACAGAATCCATTCAAATATTGGATTCAAACAACAGCCAAGTGCCAAATCTTAGAGAAGAAAATCAGCCATTCATAAACCCTCGATTCGATTCTTTACATTTTAAATAGTGTTTAAGAAAGTTTTAGATTCGTAATCAAAAATGAAATTTTGACCTTGTTTCATGTCACAAAGTTGTGCGAATGTTTTCATTTCACGGTTTACAAGGATCGTCAGTTAGTTCGTTGATTTTCACTTTATACAAATGTAATTCCTTCTCTTCCTCTCTTTTATTAGAGGGAAAATAATGTTTCGAAAGACTCAATCTTTTTATTTCCAGATGGTTCTCTTCTTAGACAATCGTTCTCTCTATGGATCGATACATAAAACTGGCATGTTTACAAACTTTTTGACGGAATACAACTAGAACTATGAAAATTGGGAAAAGCTGCGTGTTTCCTTAAATTCTCCAATAACAATGGTTATTATTAAACAAAGATACTAAATATTATGACTGGGGTGGATGTCATATTTAAAATATCTTGCTTGTAACATAATATATAAATAAGATAATGATATAATTGAATTAATAGCTACCAAAAATACATGGTACCTTAAGAAGTATTCTGAATGTGAAACTTAAGAGAGAAACACTGATTCAATTCTACAACGTGCTGAAAATGCCCGTAATATTATATAGTTCCGAATCATGAGCTCTAAGATAAAGAAATTGTAGACAAATCTAAATATCGGAAATTAAAATTCTCATATCAGTTCAGGAATCCAAAAATCTATCTAAACCATATACGAAAAAATAACACAAGACAAAAAGTACAAGTAATACGCTCAGTGAGAGACAGGCCAGTGTATTATAAACATGGGTGGAGGGAACATGCCATACATATGTCCCCAGCGAATATGCCGAAAAAAGCAACGTCATATAAGCCCCTGAATAAAAGAAAAGTTAGAAGACCTAGGATACTTTGGTGAATTGCGGGGAAAACGCCTACACAAGAAAGGGGCGAAAATATACAGTTAAACGGATTAAATTAAACGAAATCTATTACTTATGAGAGATGAAGAGGAAATGATCAACATGTTTTTTAATTCTGAAGGCTCTTTGGACATGAAATATATTCGGATTGCTCTTGATTCTCACGGAAAAAGTAGGCAGAATATATCATCATTATCATTATATAATATATAATATCATTATGAAAGTGGCATGGATACTTTTAACTGAATTTAAGATTAAATATTTGCGGCATGATATTGCATGTTTGGGCTCTGAATTTCCACCGAAAGTTGGAAATATATTTGGTTTTCTTTTCATTTACAAGGTTATCAAAGTTTGGCGCTGATTCCCACGCTCTACGAAGGTCTTCTCTTCAGCGCTGAGCCATTGACAAGGGAAAATTTTCCTTTATTCCGAAGAAACTTAAAATTAATTTTAAAACGAAATAAATGTTATTTGGAAAGCATTTTGGTAAATTTATTTTTTGAGGAAAATTGCTTCCGCAGGCCTTGAAATCCACCCAAGAAAACTAAATAGGTGAATTTGTAAGTATTGATTGAAGAGTCTCACGAAGCGTTATGATGAAGTTTTCACTCTTTTAGGGTTTCAAATTAGTAACTTAAAGAAAGCTAAGTCTTTAAGGACAACGGATATCACGTGTTTCCAGTCAAAGGATCATTGTGAGGCAATTATACTTACGGGAATGGTTTCGAGATATTGTACAAGATGAGTGGATCGTTCTAATTAATTTTATTCGGTCCATAACTCAATTCAGGATCACCACTGTTATGAAGTTAAAACAGTGTGAGGTATTATATAATAATGAGTACTTACTAACGTATGGTTTCCTTGTCTCTCACGTAATTTTGAGTGCTCGCAGCTGCTGAACTTGAATTTTGCTTGGGAGAGTAAGGTTACTTTTCACGTGCAGCTAGAAAAATCCTCAAGAAAAAACGGACATGAAAATGTCTAACAGGACTAGGACTCGAACCCGGATCATCCAGTTTCCGGAAGGACGCTTCAACCATTTAAAACTGCGCCAAAATTTTACCCCGCGGCACGCTTTTGTTTCGGAATTTTTTTGCGGCACACCCACGAAATTTAATACCAAGTTTCCTGCTTACAACATAAGCAATTCCGTACTTTGAATTTGGACTCATAATCATATTGTACTTCTTATATATTCTATATTCTAAATTGTGAAATTATTAAACTATAAAATATTAGATACTCTAAAACTTTTGGCATTCGGGAGGTTATTAGAAAAGTGTTCATTGCAAATACGCATCAAGGTTATACGCTTAAAAGTCCAAGCGAACAGAATGTCAGAGAATAACCTAAAAATTTAGATTTAAAATAGAAATGGTTATACACCGAAACCGGTAGTTTGCAAATAAAACAATATGTGGAAAAGTAAACATCAGCTTTCAACCTAAAAATTTTTGACAAATTTACGAATGACTGTTTATCCTATACACCTATTACAACGCTCATCAAACGAATAATCAACAGCGGTACAAAACCGTTGACATTTACAAGCATCAATAATTCAGTGGAGGGCTTTTTCACATTTATCCAAAATTATTGCACAGAATAATTAAAAAACCCTTCGTGGGGCACATTTAGTATCTCATTATCTCCAACTTTTTCAATCTTTTCGCATCACACAGTTTGGAATACTCTGATTTAAGGTACGGAGTCTAGCCAGCCGGAACATTCAGGAGAATTTGTCGGAAAGGCACAAAAATAATTAATATAATTAATATTCTGTAAAGTTTAATTGCTTGAAGTATCCTTCTGGAAAGTGGAAGATCCAGGTTCGAGTCCCGGTCCTGTAAGACTTTTTTCTTTTCTGTTTTTCCTCGTAGAATTTTGTTTCTTGTGCATTACTGAATACTCAATTTCTTGTGTTTCGGATTCAAAATTCATGTTTTAAGCTAAGTTTAAATGTTCTCTGCCATGCAACCCATACGAAAATCTTCGTTAAAAATCCAAAATAACTCCCCCATAGTTACGTGCAAAGTTCTACCCACGAATATAACGACCGGTCCTTATGAGCTTACCAATACATTTCACGCCCTCACATATTTCTTTCGTAGAAACATCCACGCTTCTTTCCCTTTTGTTCCCCCTGATTGCTGATGACGATTAGATAACTCTCGAAAGCAAATGTGTGGCAAAACGAGAGCCCTCGAATTGTTATCAAAGAAATTCGCAAAGGTTCGTTTGGTAGATAGTGAAAGGGACTAAGTGCTAGAGGCTTGGGTGTATCCGCGGGGGGGCTCGTTTAGAATGGATACGGGTTATCTGTTACAGCTGCTGCTGCCGTGCTTTGCCGATCTAAACAAAATGGGAGCACAGTTGCAAGGGTCAGTCTTGCACGCGGAGGGAGATATGCATTTTCTCTCGGAAAAGGAAAGTAAAATTAATACGGCAGGAAGTGATCTCTCAAGTAGGCGTGGTTTTTACAGGCTGAACTATGTTCGTGAATTCTCAGGTAATTGTTTGGAAAAAGTAGTTACTTCGAAAGGAATTGGAAGAGAAAAATCGATAAGAATAATATTAAAGGGTTTCTTAAATTTCATTCAAAGCAAGAGAATAAACAGATTCATTTGTTTATTCAACGGGATGCGCTCATTTTTCTATGGCAGTGGCAGTAAATTACATCAAACATCACAAATACATTAATTTTATTACTTTAATTTTTTTAACTTCAATTCTTTATCTATTTGAAATATTTGGATATTTTTGTATGTTTCAAATGCTTATTTCCTTGTGATTTCTACTGTTATCTCTTTGTAAGTGTATGATTGCAATGCGTCCAGTTATTGATTTCATTAATTTAATTTTTACTTTTTTGTTTTCCACGTCACACACTGTTTTTAATTACATACTTTAGCTTTTGCTATCAGTAGGTTTGTACTGTATTTTCCAGACCCCCCTTCTTCGAGGACATTTTTCCGCTGTAGATATTTTTTTCTTAAGATAATACCTTAGATATTTTGAAATTCACTCCTTCTAGTTTTTTACTCTCTATTTCTATATCCTTATAAATTATTTACTTTGTTATCAATACTATTGATAACAAGGTAACAAAGCAGATTAAATGGAAGAAGAGATGTGTTAGCCCCAATCTCGCCTAAATAAAGATCCTTTAAGCTCTTTGAAGAAATTTTAAGAAACAGCTTAAAAAAGTTTTAAATTGGATTCATTTAAACAGGTAGCTCGTAGATCAATTATCTTCTCAAATATTATTTCAGTCCACCTGAGGTAAGACATATGCGGAAGATGAGGAAAGGAATTTTCTGTTCGAGCATAATTTTTGTCTCACCGGCTTCTGACGTATTATATTTTACACGGAATAGCACTTGTGTTCATCATGTGAGGACGTAACACGTGACGTAAGACACGTGTTACGTAGTAAAGTAAGACACGTGAGGTGAGCACCGCGAAAAATCGACAAAGCATTACAAGGAAATTTTCGTGGAGACGGATAGCAAATTCTTTTCGTTTATTCTGCTGAGCATTAGAACGTTAAGGGGTCCTTATCAGGGGCGGATTTAAGCTATCAGAAGCCCTAAAAGCAAAGATCAGCTCAGTCCTTACTAAGATCTTGAGTAAAAATTCGTTTTTTTCATAAAATGTATTAAACAAATTCTAGCATAAACTCACTCGCTCCTCTAAGGCAGTCTTTATATATTCTTTCTAAACATCCGTTCTCGGTGACCAGTGCTTTTCTCCTTTCACGCTCCATCAAAACATATAAATGACACAATATTTTAAAGATAAAGTTTCACGCTTCCTGCCAAAAATTGACCAACTAATGAAAAATGAACCATTTGGTCAAAAAATCGGGCTAAAATTTGAATTTCCTCGTTGAGTTTCGTTGCTGGATTTGTAGATTTCCTTGTCTATCGATTTAAGCGAAATATATCGAAACCAGCACTGATGCAGAATAAGAAGATGTTTTTTGGGTATTTATTAGCGTTTTGTACTCGTTTGCAATGATTGGAGTGTTTGTTGAAATGTATTTGGGTGGGGAAATTGAGTATCAGTATTCGTCTGCGAAATTTTCGCACGGGGCAGCTAATAGTAAATAAATATTGAAATGTAAGCAGTATTTTATGAATACATAAATTAATGATCGATAAATTTAATATTATATAGTGACGTGAATTATTTAAGATTTACAACAAATATATTATGTGCATTAACTCAACATTCATAAAATTCTTTCCTAAAGCGAGAAACAGCCTGTGAACCCTTCGAAACAAATTGAACCAGTTTGTAGTACGATATCGAGTTAATAAGCACAATCTTATCGAGGTCCACTTGTGGATGAGGCCCTCAGATAGCGTCTATTGGACCCAATTATAAATTCGCCCCTGATCATTAAAGGTGATTTCGGTGTTTATAAATTCCCTTGCGAACGCATACGCGACTTGCAGATATAAAAATTTAAATATATAAATGCAGAAGAGTTGCTGTTCCAGTCATTCTTAACCAAATTCCACTTCATTCACATGGAAAGGGTAGGAGAAGCAGCAAGGAAAATTAAAAAGTGATTTGTAATGTTATATTTTAATTTATATAATATTAAATACTATGAATTACGTAATTTATTTATATTAAACAAGGTGATATGTGATTTTTGATATGGTAAATTCTGCAATTTGTAATAGCGTGAACTACGTAATATGACAAATTAGGTAATATGAAAACTTTTAAATTAAGTAATACATTTTGGAATATTGTAAATTATGTAGTATATGATATTGTTAATTACTAACTATAGCTTAAACCTCAGTATGACTTAGACTTTTATTTTTAAACTATTAAACATTTAAAATTTTAAACTTTTTAATAGTTTATGAAAAATTAGACACCTTCTGATAAGCTGATTTTGGTTCAGGAGGGCCTTGGTGATGAACTTTTCTTTTGTAAGACATATATAAGGATATTTATATGATTTCTGTAACTTCATTGTTATAAGTTAATTGTGTAATAAATATATATACTATCTTTTCGGAGCAAAAACTGAAAAAAGATCAATTCCTTGAGTTCGATGCGTGCCATATTACACAGCCCTGGCAAACGTGGGTGATGTAACGAATAAGATGGCGGCTCTGAGGCATCAAATAGGACGAATTTGGGAGCGACGTGAATTCCAAGTCCTTATTTTACGCCCCGAAAAAGAAAGGATCTTTTTGGGAACTCGAGCCCCTTGTCCCAGCCGCGCTCATTTGCATAGGTCCTTTCTCGTTTTCATCGAAAAAGTCCGGTTCGCTCCATCGAATATCCCGGCCAATAAAGAAAAATAAGATATATTACCCACCTTACACGCATAAGTGGCATTTCGTAGAATCGGGAGCATTCCTCAAATATCCTTCCTTCCTTACATAAAGATCTCCATCGAATAAAAATGTACAACTGAAAGCACCATTGTCTTTGTGCCCGTTCCGAATAAATGTGGAGGTCCAGCGAAGTTGAATGGAAATAATTTCGAAAGGTTAAGCAATTAATGTGATGATCGTGGATTGATATGATTCTCTTAGATAATGAGTCGTGACAAATGGTTGCGAAATTCACTGGAATCA
Source organism: Pachydiplax longipennis (assembly GCA_036926295.1). Classification (NCBI taxonomy): domain Eukaryota; kingdom Metazoa; phylum Arthropoda; class Insecta; order Odonata; family Libellulidae; genus Pachydiplax; species Pachydiplax longipennis. Next base: position 33,707,662 of record JAVFKF010000009.1, on the reverse strand, counting down.
TTTCTCCGTCTCCTATTTCAACATCTAAGTTTTTGAAGTCATTTTCACGATTTAATTGGAGCATTCTCGCACAGATGTGGCGTTGCACTTCACTTTCTAACTTTCCCTGCTCGAGTAATCAATCACTGTGGGCTGAGATTACCAATTTGAAGTGAATGTTTGGTGGAAATGACACCGTGAAATCAAGATTGGCTGTCCATAAAATATTTGTGAATGTGAATAAATTCTAATATTTAAAATGTGAATGACCATCTGAATAAGGGTGACCATACGTCCGTGTTTCCGAGGACATGCCCTCTTTTTCAGGTATCCTCGGACATCTTTGCAATAATTTGTCCTCTTTTGTCCTAGATTTATCATTCATAACTCGAGATTCTAATTCAATTAACAGTTTTACACCTGTAAACTTAACTCAGGTCTTACAAAAAAGTAATTAAAAATTAAATTTAACTTTTGAATGTATTTTTAGAAGGATGTCTATTTAATTTTATCACAGTAAAATAATACGTTATTAATAATTCTAGTACATAACAATAAAATAAATTGCATAATCTTTTGTTGACGAAAAAGTTCTTAGTTGTTAGAAAGATGCCCTAGTTTTGTCATCTTTTCAAAAATATCGAAAATCTTAGTTTATCCCTCCAGTGTTCTAGTTTCTCCAAAAAACGTGGTCACCAGAATTTGAATATCGATCGTGATTTAACCTACCTTTGTGATATTTCAACCTTTTTCGGATACCTTTCGGAGAATTTCGATGGGCATGAAACGTTTTTACTACATTTTTCTCTTTGGGCGGAAACAGCCGCCGGAAAAATAAATTACCAAGCGTCGTAATGGAAAATTTTCTGTTTGAGTGCCTCTGAGGTGAAATGTTTGTAACCGTATAATTGGATGTCAATATTAATCTTTTATCATCCTCAGCTGTTTGGAAGATAAAGATTGAGGATTCGTAAAAACTGTTTCCTTACCCCAACTTAACGAGCGAGCCAATGCTGAATTATTCGTTTTATCTTTTTAATTAGCTTTCGGTTTCGTGGTACTTTACCGGAAAATTTGCATTTTTTCATCGATTGCTAATAAGGAATTTGTGGTTAGTCTCAATGCCTGAAATGACTCAACCATGTGTTAAGGTTCGTGGTTTAAGATTATATTTCTGGGCTTTCTTTTGGATGATAACGATATCTTAGACCGATAAATTAGCCTTCGTTCAAATACTCTAAATTTACTTTCATATTTATTTTTACGTTGCAATTTGGCCTTCTGGCCAGGTGGCAACGCTCGAGGGGAGTCTAACGTACTTAGTAATTTTAAACATTGTTTGGCATTCGCCCAAAAGACGGCAGGATATCCCCTCCAGAAACTTCCAGCAGGCAGTGCATTACACATTAAAAAGTTATACATTATTCATTACATATAAATTTCATTAATCGCATTGTCCAATACGTCCTTCAGTTGGTCCTAAAAGTTCCTATCAGTCTATTGTCCTCAAGTTTAAGTTTGTGTATACATTAAGATTATATCACTTGATACATAACTAGTACATAAATTACATTCATTTTCCTAAGACCCAATTAAACACTGGGCATGAGGTCAAATATAACATTTCCTGAGTACTACAGAATTACGCGTAAGAACACGATGCGATTTATAATATGATTAATGATTTATTTGTGAACATATGGATAATTTACCACGTATTTCAGCTTATTTTTCTTACTTTTGACATACCGTATATTTCCGCGTATAAGATGCATTATTTTCACTAAAAATTAAGGCTAAAAGGCAGAGTGCGTCTTATATTAAGGATATATTTATATTCTATATTAGATGTAGTATATCATCTATATATTTCTCATGATATTTATTAAAGTAAATCCAGAATACAGTCCCAAAAAGCTTGCTGCGTTTTGTTCTCGAGTATACATGGTATATCAAAAGTAAGATAAATAAGCTAAAATACCCGGTAGATTATCCACATAGTCACATATAAATAATTCATTATATTATATTGATTCATCTGTCGAATCTACAACGAGGATAATTCGTTAGTTGATGCTCGTTTCGTAAATTTCTCACCAAACGTCGTCGTCAGTTTTCCGTCCTCCTCTGTTTTCTGAGATTATAATTCAAAGCGATGTTCCACATCGAAGGACAGAGCAAAGGCCATCCAAAGGGACAGCCACCGAGAAGAGGAATTCTTTTTTTTATTTCTTTTGGAAAGCAGGCGCACCTTCAAACCTCTTCGGGCACATCTTCAGGGGCACTGGTCACCGGATACCTGTGGAACGCTCTCTTTTGTTCAGAAGCACGCGAAATGGCCAAGGACGTGGTCTTAGACGCCATCTCTACGCGAGGTTAAAGGATGCCGATAGAAAGTTCCTTTCATGAGAACGACTGAGATTAACTGGACTATTAACTGGCCGTTCGAATGTCTCGGAAACCAAGCCTAAGTTAATTCAGAGGTTCTCCTGTATTTGCGTTACTGAGGAGCTTATAGGAGAAAGACATCCTCGAACAACTACAAGATGTAAAAATTGAAGATTAAGTTGTGAGTTGTGTTTTGTACTTGGTGAATTTTTAATGGAAGTTAGTGTATTGTAGTTGTGTTTCGATCATGATTCTGTGAAAACGAAATAAAAAATGATGCGATGTAAAAGATATACTATATTGATACTAATGGATTGAATCAATACATTAATATTAATAAATAAGCACATTATGGCAGCTCTGGTATTGATACTAATCATTCATAATAATATCTTGTAATGATGTATTGATACTGATTGATTGTTACTAAGGTATTGATTTGATGAATATAGTTATAATGATGTATTCTATATTATATTTTTTAATGTATAATATATTTAGTACGGTGTACATAGATAAGTGTTGCTGTAATGTTGGTAGATAGCTTCTGATGTTTGTTAATTGTATGATAATGTTTCCAGCTAGCTCGGCTAATTGCAACCTATATATTACAATAATAACTAAAAAAGGGCTGTGATGAATTACAGGAAAATGTGACTATGACAGATAATTTTTGAGCTCATTGCTGTGAAATGAAAATGTTGAAATTCTAACGGTTCTGCAACTCAATTTATCCCTCACCATAGAATTCCACTGACAAAAGGGAGTTTAACAAACTCCTAAATTACTCTCGAATTTTTCTCTATCTTAAAGCCTAATGTGGTTGGCACGGAATCAAACCAACCGCACAGACATATTTAAATTTACTCATGCTTCTTTACGCAGTTCTGATTCGTTAAAAGCTGACGTTGTGGCCTTTTAGAATTGCATCCGTCGATGATGAGTCAAGAGTGCTATTAACCCAAATGTAAACAGTGCGTCGGCGTAGACAATCTGAGACCAACTTGTGCCGAGGGTTGGGGAAGAAATCTATTTACCAATTTGCTTTTGAAAGGAAGTCTCTTACTACATAGCTGTTGTTTCCTCACGGAAGCGATCTTTGAATAGATGGTATTCTGACCGTTGTATTGCATGATCGAACTTTAACCAACGTCAAAATTTTGCAAGAAAAGTCTGTTTCCCATCATTCACGAAAATGATTGCTTCAAAATTCACAACTTAATGAAAATAACAATAAAACGACTTTATTTTCGGGTGATATTGAGACTGATGGGTCTCCTCTTACATCTAACACTTATCCTTGTGCAATAACAGATGTACCAATTAATGTTTTTATGATTTCACTAGATGAACCCAAAAAAATTGTCAAAAAGTCTCCGAGCTCACCAAAAATGACGCTAGAAAATAGTCAATAAATATAAGTAGCTTGAATCCGCTTCTATGATTATTAGAAAGGTTCAGATGCTAAATGAATTTAACATATAATAAACATTTGAAGAATTTTATCGAGTAAACGTCCCCAGCATAGCCCCGGTCAGCTTGACCTCATCTCCTAATATAGAATGTTTCGTCAGAGAGGTTTTGGTTACAGAAATATCGTGTCTTACAGAAATCTCTGCGTCTCATTTGTGATCAAACGATATCCAAGATAGAAATAAAGGGTGACTTATTCTTTTTGAGGAAAACCTTTACCTTTCTCCCTATCATTAATAGAAGGGAACGCTAAGGTCAGAGGAAATTCCCGTCGGGGAAGTGACCTGGCCTTCTCCTTTACTGGTTTATTCGCGGATTAATACCCCGTCTTCCTGATCCTGTTATTCTTTCCTTATATGAGACGGTATTTTGCCTTCAATGTCTCTTCGATCTGACTTATTATTCTCATCTAAGTTCATAGTGCATCGAAGTCAACAAAATTCGGAGCTAAAATATACGATGATTTTTGGAGTATAGCAGCAATCCTTGCATTTTTTCGGAGACCCTATCACGGACTCTATTGTGGGAGAGTAATTTGTGATCGCGATCAATGTATTTTAAAATTTTATCAACTGTACTACGTAAAAAGGTGTTGTAGTATTGTCTTACATATTTATATCCCTCCACTGTAGATTGAAACAATATATTACAAGTATGCTTTTTCGAGGATGCTTTCTGGGAAACTAAGACTACGTATTTACATTCACACGTCATTTCTCTTTGCGATATTCTTGAGAGATAATCCGAAGAATTCCATATCTTTAATGTAGAAGTGAATGGAAATAGAAATACTTGTACAATTTCATTTTGGTCGCATACAAGAGAAAGAAATAATCTTCTATTTATCTAAAATATTCTTTTTAAATTGTCGGAAGTCCCCTCGCATGATTCATTCCATTTCCTACTTCAAAATTTTACATTCGCTGATTCCGTTGTACTCCCGATCATCCGTGGGCCGGATTATCCAATCTGCGGGTAATCCGTGTATAATTTATTACTATTAATTCTAAGTCTACATTTTCAATGGTCTAAAATAATCAAAAATATAAAACACAAAGGAAATTTCGCGTTCTAATACAAGCAGGACCGGCTACTACTCTATTAAAAATAGCAAACGAGGCATTTATGATGCAGTATATAGAGTAGAGGGTATACGACCACAAAGACATTATTGATACTAAAAGGATCCGGGGTTGGGCGAAGAAAACTAATGAAGAAAACTTGAGTCGATAAAATTTCAGATGAGTTAATAAAACAATCGATATAACGGACAAGGCGTGCAAATAATAATCAATTGTTTAGCTGCGTATATTATGAACATTATAAGATACATGTGAATGATGATAAATGGTTAGGATGGGACAAACTGTGTTCTATCATAGCCAAAGAAATTGACATCGCTCTGTTTTGTTTAGTTCAATTGTCCTAGTAAACGCCTGGCAAGTTTGAGTCATCGAGTTTAAGCTACGAAGGACATTTTCTTCTTTCTTTTCGTCGTTTCTTCGTCTCATCATAAGAAATGAAAGAGAAACTTTGTGTTATCCATGTCTTCTGATTATTCGTGCATCCTCTCATCACTACCCCGAATTATCGAGAATTCTCTGCAGTTGATCCGAGCTGATTGTCATTTATCATTACTGTAGGAGTCTTGCAGCTGATTTCAATTCCGAATGCAAACGCCTTTGTTTCATTCGTGCTTTCTTTGTCTTTTTAATGCAATTTAGGCTCGTCCTTCTATTGAGATTAGACGAAACAAATTTTCCGCAAGGTTGTCGTTAGAAAAACCAAAAATTTAATTCAATTTAAAACAATTTCTAAGCTTGTTTAGGCCAAGAACCAAAAAGCGAATAATATGAGCCAATGCCGCCAAAATATTTTTGAAGGAAATCGATCGATACTATAGAGTTATTGATTCATAGGTCAGACTGTGTTTAAAGTAAATTTTTGTGGGATAGTAGCTATTTCTAGAGTGACTTCAATTATTATTCATAATTGGCCGCAAAATTTTATGATCGATTCTTTTATCAGTAATATTTCTCCAATGCTTATTTTATGTTGTTTGCTTTCAGCACAGAAATCAAAATGTGCAAAAGAGGAATGCTTTGTGTTACCTAGTTGTTTTTCAGCATGCTGAATAGGGTTTGCCTGTTAATTATCAAATAGTTACGATTCTAACTAGCACCAGAAAATCAGTTTTGCGGGCTGTCATAGGAAATGGTTCTGTTTCAAGCCTTCGAAAAATCTGCATCCGATTCACCAATCTTCGAATGAAGTGACTTTCATAAGTTTGGGAGATCTAATATATTCTGTATTACATCTGATTCGTTTACTATATCAAGCTATAAAAAATTGAATTTTCTTATTTTAGTGGGTTAATCACAAAACAAACGAGAAGAATCTATAGATGGTCGGGGAGATGATTTTAACAGAATAAAACATCGATCGAGGAAATGGGCGGGTCAGATATTGAGAGAAGAGGGATTACTAAAGAAATTGATCGAAGGAAGAATAATATGGAAAAGACAGAGGGGAAGGAAAAGAAAAAAAGACCTTAGATGACTTAAGGGATGGGTCGAGTTACCAAAAGCGAAGGAGGGAGCACTAGAAGGAAGTGAGGGCACCGAAAGATAGAAAGAATACTTACATATATTTCAGTTATCCACGGATTTATCCATGATACTGCACTCCATGCTCGAAAGATAAAGGAACATTAGATATTTCAAGGTAAGAAGGCGTACGGTAACAATTAAGTTATCAAGTGTATTGAAAATATTAAAATGTAACTAAGAGCAACCTTGAGTTTCTAACATAATATTTATTTATCTTTAACTTTTAGAAACAGTTTTACGGTTGTGCACTATAAATTTATCCTATGTCTAACTCGATTTCAAAGTTCGCTCATAGTGAACTTAGAATTTAAGGGAGTTAAACTTGGCGATCGAAATCAAAACAAGTGACGGTCGAAATGCAGAAATTCTAGCTTGGAGCGCTGATCGTGAATATCTTTCACCAAATTTTTCATATCTTGCGAAGATATTTGTCTACTTTCCGGTGGATCGTGTTAATTATATGTTAAACTTGGCGTATCGTAAAGATTTGGATTGGGAGGTGTAAAATAGTTTTATTTTTACAATATATACCTGCGTAATGGCTGGCAGTCCTGTGGTAATCAGTGCTACCGCGAAACATACTGCGACGGTAAGACATAATATCTGTTAAATGGCCGTACCAGTTTCGTAATATTAACAATAAAATCAAAAATCATTTGAATTTTTATTTATATTAATCCAATAAATGATTATTTACAGCTGATATTCCTACATGGCTTGGGGGATACAGGGTAATATTACGGAGTTCTTTGAGTATAGATGTAATTTGAGATTTAAGTTAATCATTTCCAAAATTCACCGTTTACATTTATATTTTAGGCATGGTTGGGCCAGTGCTATGGCTGCTATCAAATCTCCACACATGAAAGTCATATGTCCAACGGCGTAAGTTTGTCTTTTTCAATCGAGTGATAGATAAATGATATATCCAAATATTAAATCATGATTTGTTTTTCATATAGGCCCACTATGCCAGTTACTTTAAACGCAGGCTTCAGGATGCCTTCGTGGTAAGTTTTGTCGTTTCAAAATGAATTTAAAATTCAGAGAATTATCGATTTGAGGTGCTTTACATAACTCGGACAGGTAATAGTGGAGGACGTTGACCGCTTAATTCAATAGTTTCCACATTTGATATGAGTTGGTATTTACATGTCAGAAGTATTACTAAAGTCCTTAGTTCTTGATTTTATAGCGATTACTTTAATTATATTTGTCAATTTTTAATTTGCTCCAGATTTTGAAAAATATAAAGATTGCAGTAATTTTTCATCTTCTCCAGTGCAAGGAAAATTGCAAGCTTTGTTCAAGTTTATATTTTTGAAGTTGTTGAAACTAATTAGGATGAACCCTTTAGGATAACCCTTGATGTCTATACCCTGCTTGTGAATAAAATAATGTCACCTTTAATTTACATGTAATTCTTTTTATAAATAAGCCATCAGGAGTGATTCATTAATTGTTAATAAAGCTTGAATTTAGATATCCAGATTTTATGATGCATATTATTTAATTCTAATAGTAGCATTGTTATATTGTTTATTTTTAGTGAAGAAACAGAACTGGAAATCATCATTTAGTTTTATATTTTATCCTAGGTTGTTTACATTATTATAGGTATTTCCCATGTTTTGTTTTGGCATATTGCATAGTTAGGATTCGCACAAATACTAGTCACTTGTGATTTTGTTACATACCTTAATTTTAAATTTCAAAATCATGTATTGAATGTCTTAAATAATAAGGTCATAACAAAGATGATGCCTTAATGTAGCAAAATTTTGTATTGGAAATTGACATTAAAATTTTCTTCAGAGTTCATCTGTTTTTATCCAAATGTAGAAATTGATGCCTGAAAGACATTATTCAGAACTTTAAATATGATTTTAGGGTATGCTTTTCACTGTGTACTGCACAAATTATGCTGTTTACTCACTATTATGCTCTATATTTTCTTTCCTACTCTTATACAAGTTTTATATGTGTGCTGCATCCAAGTCAAGTGAATAAATATTAATTGCTACTTATCGCATCAATAATAAATTTATATTTTCTCATCAATGTAAACAAGTTAGCACGATATTGCAAATAAAAACATTTTGTGCCCCCTTTTTTGTATATTTTTGTTAGCAGTGTAATTTCAGCTGATTTGTTTTATTATATATCTAAAGGTAAAATATTTATTATTCATTTGAGGTTTGACTTGAGGACACTTGATGTCAATGGTCCAGAGGATGAAGAAGGTATACGCCGAGCCACAGAACTTATCCACTCAATGATAGAAACAGAAATTAAGGCGGGAATTCCATCAGAACGAATCATTCTTGGAGGATTTTCTCAGGGTGGAGCTCTTGCACTACATTCTGCACTCAAATGTGGAAGGCCTCTTGCTGGTGTCATAGCTTTGTCCTGCTGGCTACCTCTTCATAGGCAATTCCCTGGGGTTTGTTGATCCACTTTTATGATAGAGTATTTTCTCTTCCAGGGTTTCACAGGGACCTAATGAACAAATTACTGTAAAACCTGGTTAAAATGCTTTCAGGAGACCAAGTGAAAACCTAGTTGAAAGGAATGGTGCTATAACTGTGATTTTACTCCTTTTTATTTATTTTACAGTAGAAATAAAAGACAAGGGTTTCTTGGCTATTAAATATTTAAACATGTTTCACACCTCAAAAACAAAAGCAGTATTCTTTAGTTTACTTTCCTTGTCATAACATATATCTAGGGAGTCTGCAAACTATTTTTGTGTAGTTATTGTAACTATTTTCTGGTTGTAACTATAATCCTGGTTGCCTTCTCATCATACTTCTTAAGTGTGATCTGCTTTATGCATATAGAGAACATTTCCCTTTGCTACTCAATTTTGGTTATATTTCACTCTACAAGGAAGCAATCTTTATTACACAAATAATTAGGGAGGAAATGTGAACAATTTTCAGTATATTGAATGAGGTGGAGGATTTGATATAGCAGGTTGCAGTACATCTGGAGATGTAAAAAGTATTTTTTCATGTATGTAGTTAAAATGGGGAAGGGACTAAGTTATAATTCCATATTAAGCAGTAGTATTTTAAACAGGTTTTACTGTATGTCCTTTATTGATTTTTTTCATTAGGATTTGAATTTCCTAAAAATGTTTATAAACTGTCTCTAGAGAGGTAACCTTTTACATTTTAGTTCCTTTCTGTAAAACTGATTATTGCATTGATGATGCTTATGATGTATAAAAACTAAAGCTTTAGATTATTCTTTTGTCACATCTTAGAAAAAAGCTGATCACTTTCTTGTCAAACTGAAATGGTATGATAGTAGAAAAGTACTTTGCTTTCAATCATATCACTATTTATTTTCATTTGATAGGAAATAGCATATATCTTACAATCACAAAATTATTTTTTTACCTTACACAAATTCCAAAACTTCAGTTTGTCATATATTTGAGAATTCATGGTGATTCATTGTCCAGTGAAGTGGATTTATGTTTTAAATTAGAAAATACAATTTTTTGCTTTCTGTTATGCAATATTTCATGCCATCATTTTCATTTTAGGCTGCTCTAGGAAATAAGGAAATTCCATATTTACTTTGCCATGGTGATTGCGATCCTGTGGTTCCATACAAGTGGGGATTGATGACAGCTTCACTATTGAAGCAATTCCTTCCCAAATTTGAATTTAAGACCTATAGAGGATTGATGCACTGCTCTTCAGATGATGTGAGTATATTTAAAGAAGACAAAAACTGGTTGATTTCAGTTACTGCTACAACTGTATTGCTATCCTTAAGAGTAGATACATCATGAATTTGAAAACAGGTGCAGCTCAGAAATATTGATTGCTTTGCTGCAAGACCTGCATCTTCGTAATTTCAGAATATATCAAAAGTTCAAAAATCATTAAGTATTTATAGCCAATTCAGTAACATTAAGGTACCTTCTCCACTTCTTTTATGAATGTGTATTTCTTAAGGTAGAATGGGGTACACTATCCAAAGTATTATCTGAAGCAAGCAAACAGCCCAAAATATTCTGAGAAAATTCATTGTAGGGTTACATTAATGCTGATTAATATGAGCTAGTAGATCATAGTTAAATACTATCAAAATCAGGTAAAAAATAAGTAAGTGATATTTTTAAGGACATTGGGTATGTTTTAAGGTTTTGTTTCCAGTCTTCTTTCAGTTAAAAGATGGTACTTCTTAATATCAGGTTCTGTCTCATGCCCTTCCTTTAATATCATTGAGTTTCCATAAAAAATTTTGGTGACAAATCTAATGTTGATAATAAGATGATCATGTTGTTATATTTTGGAAAACTTAGTTGGAAGATGTAGTTGCCTGTTATTTTTCCTTTTATTTGTGTAGCAAAAAGCTTCTACTTGGAAAGTTTTTGAGGAAACTCTGAATTTAAAAATTTTGATTTTGAATTGTGTAAATCCATGATCCCAAAGTTGGTGAATAAAATTCAAAAACAAATTGATATTTGAAGGTAAAGCTGATCTCCAAGGCAATCATGATAAGCATATGCTCTACTACACATTTAAATTAGATATTATTCTAGAATTTTGTAATAATAATTTTGATTTCGTTAGCATTAAGAATTTCATAACTTTGTGCCATCAAACTATATTTTGATCTTTTTCTAATTCCTTATGCTTTCTATAAAAATTTCACCGCTTGGTATAGAGGTATTTAGAAATAAAACACCCTGTGGTGTTCTGAATAGCCACGGAAATAATTATTGGTAGGGAAGACACTTGAGGTAATATTCAAATCGGTAGGTGAGCAATGATATGGGTGTGCAATCTTTGGGATGAAAAAAGGGTTGCCAGAAGTGAAGTTCTTCAGAACTGTGGTGCATTTAACCTAAAAGAAAAGTGAAAGTATTTTAAATTTTAAAATGTTTAGAAGGTGACCAAGTGCATATCCAGATTGGCTCTTTCCTTAGAAATGAAGAGGTTCCAAGTACAGATATATACTCTGATCAGCTCAAAGCTGGTCTACTGCTGCAGGGCCTGTAAAGATTTGGCTAGTCTACTGTTTGAGTAAGGCTCTCTTGGCAAAAATTGTGGGAAATAAAATCATATAGAATAGGAGGTTCATGACAGAATGTGATTAATTTTTATTTTTGTGCAAATAAGAATTCACTTTAGTGAGATAAACTCCTCTAAATACTTTCCAAATTAACTATTCTCTAAAAATATTTGCTGCTCAAAATATTCCGTTAATAAATAGTTTCACTATCGCAGGAAGGGGAGTACTGTTTTAGAGGCTTTCTTCCTGCAGATCAAATTTTGAATTTAAAGTTATTCTGTGACATTCATAGCAAAGGTAAATACATGAAGTGTGTAATAATCTCTGATTGTACACAGCACCATAAGCAAGGCATGTATTGGATATCCTGAAGTTCATGTTAATTGATTTTAACATCAAACAAAACAAGGAGCACATTCTGTAGAATTTTTAGTGAGGACAAAGATTCTGAGAAATCAGAAGCATTTCTCTCACCAAATATGTGACTAAATCTCTTTGAATTAACATTTACACTATTTTGTGTACCAGTAAGTTCTTATGTTGAAGAAGTGGTATCAGCCGCCACCTTTTTTCATCAAAATGATAATTTTATGAACTTTTGGCAGTATATGTTGTACATATATTTCCTAATTGAACAGAGTGGTCTTATTCAGTCAGTCTTATTTTACCTAAGAATTAGTTAGAAAAAATCCTTAATTTGAGTCATGCAGGTGTGAGAGGAGCATTGCAAAGGTAACAAGTCATTCTACAAGGTTCTAGAATAAAAGGAAACAATTCTGTTTAATAAAGTAAAGAGCTAATGTAGAAAACTGATGCTGAAAAGTTTGCTGCTAGGGGCATATGCAGGGTCTAATTTGAGTAAACAGCCATAGACATTTTACAGCTGTTTCTGATAATGGACTCTGCCAAGTAGTTTAGTATGGATGTCTTGAGCTACTTTAGTAAGTAGCCAGAAGCTTTTCCAAGTCCTTTTGACCATGGCTGACACGGAAGCATTGTGGTTTACCTGAATTCACAGCTTTAGAGTGCTGTTGGAGCTACATTCTGATCAGGGCAAAAATTTTGAGTTGATGATATTATAGAAGAAATACAGTATGCTTTTGAAGAGGATGATGAATGACCCCACTACACCCTCACTCACCTGAAAAACTTAAGATTTTTATCAGCATATTAGAAGCAAATTTGGTGATGTTTTTGAATGGACTTAGGCTATTTGGGATTGCTTTGTTAAGGTATTCTTCATGGTGTACCATTCAGCTATTTGTGAATCCAGTGGTTGCACTCCTGCAAGAGGCTCAAATTATTATTATCAGCCAGTTTTTTGTTTGGAAAACCAAACCAGCCACCCTGAAGATTATGTGAGAGTCATCAAGTACCAACTGGCAGTCATAAAACCATGATGTACAGATTGACTATCTGTACATCAGTTACAGTTAGTGTAATAGTGTTTATAGTGTACAGTTACCTGTGCCACTTTCGAAGAGGTGATGATGATGGTGCAAATCTGCTAATTATACTTAACAATACTGTTTTATTGGTTTAGGCTGAAAAAATTCCTGATAAATCAGTAATTTAAAGTGATAAAGGGAAATGGGAATTAACCATATCAAGATGTGGAATACTTGTCAATACACCCCTCTTTCTCTGTCTTGCCTGTATTTTCTAAATGTTGCAAAGATCAATAATCCTACCAAGTTCTTCTTTTAGCCATGACTTCTACCAGTTGATTAATGAATTTTATCATGGATGCTTCAGCTGTAAATATGTGAAAGCTTAAGGAACATTTTGAATTTTGATTTACAAGAGCAATGGTATAAAATTTCTTTATATTTTGAGTTGATAAACCTGCCATAGTGCATTTTAGTTTCTAACATTATTCCTATCCTTGACAACAAAAGTTCATCAAGCCTTCTCTACTTGAGTGGAAGCATCATCCCAAATCCTTCCTCCTTCCCAAACAGCATATGATAATGTCATCAACTGTGTAGGTCTAAAAATTATTTGCTCGGGGCTCCTGGATGTGGGCAGAATGTCCCAGGTTCCTGGTGGGAGCCCACACATGCAAAATGACCTCAGTTACTAAAGCAAATTTAACAATACTACTACTATTATTAACTTTTCACAGTACCAGCCCAAACCATGGTTAATGCATCTCATTAAGTCATGTGACATCTTCCTTGCTATTACCCTTATATTTAATGCAAATTATACTTTTCTTTGTGACAATGCAGTTTCACAGATTGCTATTCACACATTATTATCTACTCCTCCCAACATGGATAAACCCAACTTTGTTGTGGCCTACAATAACAATATTTTCAGTATTTTTCTCCATTTCTTCCTATTGAATTCCCAGAAAAGACTCAGCTGTGGTATTGCCATTTATATCAAATTTTGACCACTACCAATCACTGAATGGTATTTGTGTAGCATAATCACTCTATGAATTTTTTCTATTCAATTGATGATTTCATATGTTTTGCATTGCATGTTTCATTTAATATCTGAAAGTTAAAGTATATTTTTCATAGGGCTTTATAATTGCAATATTCACTAGTTCTACTGAATATGATCTGGTGAAATCTTTGATTACCTTTGCAAAGAATACAACTACAACAGAACTGTTCTCTACACAAGCAGCGGAAATTTCCTTTCTTTATTCTTCATTGGTTGTATTGGTTTCTCTATCTTATCTTTCATATGGTTTCCTTTTTTTATTTTAATGGATGTGTCTAATTAAATACTTGAAGATGGCAACTTTTGATTAAATTAATTGTTTTTTTCATGCATTGTATATTGTTTTGAATCCTTTACATTTTAACCATTGTAATATGAACTTCTCTTTCGTAAAAGAGAACATAATACTTGTAATAGAAATGGATGATTGTTGGCTATATTTGTAATGATGATTTTGAACACATCTTTCTGATTTACAAGGGAAGATAATTTCAGTGGATAGTTTTTAGTTATCAGTGCAGGGAATTCATGTGTTTAGTGTAAGAGAGTTGGCTAGAAAATAATTAGACTCAATAAAAAATATTTAATGTATTTTACTTTGGTAACCTTATCATCTTCAGTATATAACTTTCCTTGATCCTTAAACTGCTTTGTTTGAATTCCTACTTTTAGAAAAATTGCTGCCTTTTGTCTTTTGATATGGCCATCATCATTGCTACTGCATTTCCATTTGCCATATCTACAGACTTAGAACATGTTTTCTTTCGTGCTCTGTAGATATTTGTTTTGTAGATTCATACGGAGCAAGATCAGGCTAGCATGAAGGGGACTCCAACTCAGGAGTTCTATGCTCCGCCAAAAATGTCTTGACTGACATTGTATTGAGCCCTTTTGCATTATCTTGCTGAAGGATTGTCAAATGATTTTTCCATATCTTAGGATCTTCTTCTCAAGTAGAAGTTACCAAATGGTTTCTTTTTCAATTTTCATTTACTTACTAACTGCTTTTACTCTCAGATGACTAATTTCTTGAATGATATTCTCAGTGCTCCATCAATTCTTGCTGTTCAAGAACAGTCTAGATAGAGACCATCTGTTACATCTTCTATCACCTCTTAAAATCTTTGAACTCCCTCAAAAATCTGAGTCGGTGATATATATTTATCACTGTCAACCACTTGCAAGAAATCCAGCATTTTCATGGAAGGTTTTCCTAGAAATTTCACATTAGCATGTTCCTAAGCACAATCATAACATTTTCTGAATCAGAGCAGATGCACAAAACTCTTTATATCAAAGCTGTAGGTGAGGGAACTGCTATATTATCATCACAATGGCTAAGTAAGTAGATGAAGCCATATCAACCCTATATCAATTCCAATCATGTGGAATAAATATTGCTGGTATAAGAAAATCAGTCCTTTTATTTTCTAGCCAACCCTCATAGTTCATTTTGTATGGTCTGATTTACCCCAAGAAAAAAGTAGTGTTAATTTATATCCTATTAAAAAACTAGTCTAAGTAAAACAAAAACTGACTATATAGTTTCATGTTACATTTGGATATATACATGGATAAGTTTCACCAAGCAGTGCATGATTTATTTACTTAATTAGGTATTAGTGTGGCAGTCAAGTATTAAGAATATATATCTAATGGTACGCTGTAATTTTATGAAGGAGTTTGAATTATTCGTTTCTAGATGACATTTACTTGAAGCATCCCTTCCCACCATTTACCTATTCATTTTCTGCCTCGTGTAAAATATATTACAACAGTGAAAGGTTTCTTCCATTTTATTATATATCTTCAGCATATGTTGATGATGAGCCCTCCCAGATTGCCAGATGGGCAGCGTGTTTGACTTTGCTGAAGGCAGTACCAGGTTTGATTCTCAGTGGGATCTCATCTGCAAAATTGCCTCAGTCAAAGCGCTTTTGGCAGTACTACTGCACTATCATATGTTGATGAAATTGAATTTTGATTCTTTAGGTGGCTTATTGGTTGAGTTTTGTACAAATATATGTAAGCAAAATATACATTATATAATGCATTGGTAAAATTAATCATTATATTTTTACAGGAAATGCGTGACTTGAAGACTTTCCTGGACAAGGAGGTACCGCCAGTATAGTTACATAAGAAGATGGCAGCGGAATTCCTGCTACTACTGGTCCAATCCAGCAGTTCATCTCTCTCCCATCTTACTCCTCTTCCAAATCCTTCGAGTCTTTCATGGCCTCAATCATCCAAATTTAATCTGTAGCATAGTTACCTTTTTTCATATACAAAAACCACTTAGCACCTAACCAGTCAAGATCAGATTGCATTTCACTGTATGTCCCTGCCCTCATGTTCTCATGAATGCATTATATCAATAACAGTAATTTATGTAAAGGGGCCTTCTTGCAAAACTGTATGCATAATCCTAATATTGTATCATATATTTTTATTTAGTCCATTTTTTAAGATTGACGTGGAAGTTATTGGCTGGTATTTATTCCAATTTCTAATATTTCAGTGATAGGTGATATGAAGAAGTTTAGCTTGATTTGATTGGTGAAGATACTTTGCTACACTAGTCCAGCATAAATATTTCGTTATCTCCAGTGAAACTTGGTCGTTTTTTGCAGTGTTTATGAGAGGTAGTAATGGTACATGGGCTGGCGCCCATTGACAGAAATTTGTCGAGTAATAGTTATGCCAACACACACGGGGCTTATCAAAGCAGTACAAATATTTTAAAAGACACTTCAGTTTAGGGAACATTGGAATTTTCCAAGCAAAATATTCACCCATTAGCATATTCATTTTCAGTATTTGCTTTAAGTGAATAAAAATCTATATTCCATAAAATTCACACGAATTAGTAAAACGGTAATTATCATTGCAACAGTGCACAACTACTTTTAGGCGAAGAAAAATTTTTAATGTAAGTCATAACATTGAAGATCGTACCAATCACTTCTAATCCTTATGAGATGTACTTCATATCGTACTACTTAGAAAATTTCTCCCGTTCCAAAGTTTTTCGTGAGGTAACTGGTGCACCGAATGAAATGATAAGTTATTTAATAGGGCAGTCCCGATGATTGCAGTATTGCGGACATCGTTGTGTAAAAAGTGAGACAAATAATTTATATTCTAAAAGTTTGTAATCCACCAAAGTTTGATGTTGTGTGTATTTAATTGTTCATTGATTATAACTTAAAAAGAATTTCCACTGTGGGGAAAGTAATAAAAAAATTGGCATTCATAAACCATCTTTTCTTTAACCTTGGAACCTCCATCATACTTCAGAAAACCAAATTAAGATAATATCAAATTTACATGATTTAATGAAAGAAAATGCGGAAGTGTGACATTCTTTACGTCGACGGACTACCTCTCCCAATTATCACCGAGCCAACTCCATGAAACATCTGAGCTTCTCAGGCCGTCGGTTTTTTTTGTTCCCACGAGAACACGATTTGCAATCCTGCAACCACCTGCCTGAAAGGTGGCAGTGGTAAACACCGACTATTGTCTAAGTCTGTTGTCAATTTTTAGGAAGTGTTCATGGCAAAATGACCCAACTGTTGAAGACAGAAGTTGAATCTCTTTCTACACTTCTTAAATATCTTAAGGTTTGATATCTATTGTGTTTCGCTGGTGATTTCTCACTTTCATACATTTCCTGGGAAATAGAAAGCGAATGTAACGGTGATCAAAGATTAGATGTTTTACGATAAGAGAAAATCGGGTAATCCGAGTAATGAACTATGAATTTTTACCCTTTTTTTGTATTTCTTACGGTAATAAAAGATACTACTTGGTTTTAAGAAATGTCGAAGAGTATAATTCAAGAAAAATTAAACAATGGAGTTTGGCAATCTTCCCAAACATTTGACGCTTGACTGTAAATATATACCATTAATTATGTATTACTGCGGAAAGATTTAGGATGCTACGTCAAGTAAATGCATTTTATCTGGAATTCCTGAGATAAATTTCGTACTGCTGGGCGTTAAGTCCTTACTCATGTCTAGTGACAAATTTAATCTCGGATCTACTTATCTGAGTATCATTCATTCATTTGGTGGGAGATAGTGGAAGGATTATATACTTAAAGTTGAAGGAAGAACAAAAACTTCCAAATTCGTAATCGTAATGGGTGTTATCTATCACGGCAGTTTTTCATCAGTGAAAATCACATCGTTTAAATTTTGCTAAAGTATGATTTATTTTAGTTCCTTCATTTAAGCAATGATTTCTCGGTTTTTGTAGTTTTGTATTCAGTATTTGAATCGGTAAACAATATTTTTGTTGCTATACAAAACTACCCGTTGCTCTGTGAAATGAAAATTTCTGATGTTCTTTGTAGGTAATTGGAAACTAGGGCAGTTTTGGGGAACATCTGAAAATGCCGACTTGGAGTAAAAGTGTCACAGGGAGGAATTGATTGAGTTCGTTCTTCAGGTAAATTAGAATATGTAAAATTTTTCTTTGGTCAACACAGTCTTTAATCTTACTTCATGAATAAGGTTATTGTTCGCTGTTTAAGTACGACCCTCGGTTATGTGATATAAACGTTAATTAGTGAATTTATCCAAAAGTCGTGAAGAATAAAAATCAAGAAACGATGGAGCACTCAGACCTCGTAAGTGAGATGTCTCAGGTGGAGAGGATGAGCACTCAAGATCGCCTTCGTCAAGCAAGACATAGGCGAATGCAACAACTTAAGGCTTGGTCACAGAGAGAAAAAGAGTGGATGAGAAGAGGAGGAAGCAATTCCATCACTTCGGCTACTATCCATCCTGTTGGTCGGAGACGAATATTTTTCAGTGATAGTGTTGTCCTACTGGAAGCAGCTGCACGTAATGACGTTGATGAAGGTAAGCGTGGAATATATTCTTTGTTCTATTTTACTGATTCTACTGTTAAAGAAACCATTTACTGAAGGGATGAATGGGTATTTCTGGGATCTCCAGCCACGATTTATTAATCTGCCAAAACTTAAAAGGAACTGGATCTTGTAATTGTTGGCGTAATCCTATAGAAGAACTGGATGACATTTTTGTGATTTCTGTTGGCGATGAAAATTCTAATGAATTAATGTGATGATGTGAATTAACATGATTTCTTAAAGTTTTGTTAGATTGTTACTTCTTAATTCTAAAAATATACTTCTTATTTACTAAATGTATATCTATGTATAAGCCTCAAAACTTTCTCTATGTGCATTATGGCCATTCTTTAATTTATATCAAATAAAAAGTGAATCACTTTCTTTATTATAAATCTTAAAATAAGGCCATTCAGTGGATGTCAAGAGAGGAACTGTTGACATCTTTTGAAATAAAATTAGATTGGAATCATAAATAATACACTCTGGATATGCTTTTGCTGGTTTGGATTTTGGAAGTGAAAATAGAGGAGCAAGTAGGATCTGCATGAAGTCCATTGTCATCTTCATCTAGGACTGTGTTTACATAATTATGTAAACAAATGATCATGGAAAATTCTGATGCTAGCAGGACTTAAACATCTACTTGCTTGCCAGTCATATTATCCTAAAGGATAAGTGTGCATGGAAATATTTTATAAGACAGAGTCTTAAATTAGGATCAGCCAATTATGGGATGGTTGCACTAACCACTGTGGTATCCCATATCTCATTCCTACTGTTATTTTTAGATGTTTTATTTTATTACTTTGACTATTGAGCTATATCCTTGAGATTATTCAATATCCAGGTTCAAACTCCTGTCTTGTAAGACTTATTTCAAGTCTGTTAATCCTTAGGATTCTCCCATGATGCACAGCATATTGTGCTAAGTTACCAAAAATACTTTCCATTGCACCTCTAAACCTATATGTGTACACAAGCTGCCTTTTAGCTTACAACAGACTTACTTATGCATGCACCATGACTTACTTAATCAATTACTCTCATGTTTTTGGCATTCATGAGAAAAAATGATTTCTTTAATTGACTTGTTCTACCATCTATTTCTCTGATCTTCCTCGCCAAATTAAATGCCTTATGTAACAGGGAGGGCTCATAATGTTGGCTATATTTTCTATGAAATCTCTCTGAATTTGTCATATGAAGTCTTTGTTTGAATCTTTTTTCCTAAAGATTTGTAAACTTCATTCCGAAGAATTTGAGTAATGCTCACCAAACTGTCACAGGAATTCTTTGCAAAACATGTTGCCTTTTGTTATACTTTTCTAATTGGGTACACAATACTTTGCAACAGGGCCAATACTCTGCATGTATCTTGGTATTTTCAGCTCGCTCAATGTGAGGCCAAACTATTGCAGAGTAACATCACTCCCTTTTTTTATTGCTCCTACTGACTATTCTCTTTTATTTTTATCATGCTATTTATATCAGCTTTCCGTGGTTAATATTTGATTATTTTTAGGCACATACTTTACTATTTTATATCTTATTCACTTCCTGCTTGTTTTATTTTCCAGTGCGGAGGTTATTAATGAAAGGTGTAAGTCCTGATTCAACTAATGAAGATGGATTAACAGCTTTGCATCAGGTATTTACAAAAATAATTATTATTATATTGATGAGGCGAAAGTTTACCTGGTCAAAATAATTTAAAATTTATACTTGTAGCATAAGAAACATAGATACAAAGAAGAATAATTTGCTAGAGATGCCTTAAATCCTTAAAGTCTAATTTCCTCTAGGTGAACCTCTGGGGTGTTATCGCAGCTGGAAGATTGTTGATTTAAAATTAAATGTATGATTTTAATATATTCTAATATAATTCAGAAATTCTCTATGCCTTTGAAGAAAAAATATAAGTAAACTATTGAGTTTGCCTTTTGATTATTATTTAAGCAAATCATTTAGTTTTCTGGTTGTTGGACTTCAGATATCAATGAAAACATAGATGAATCATATAGTCTGCCAATGTTTTTTCTCGAGAAATCATGATTTATTCTTTAAGCTGTCATTGCAATGTGCTCATTTTGACTTATTTTGGAGATACAATTGCTGTAGAATTTCATTGTCAATAAGGAAAAACAAGCATTTGAGTTGTAAGCGGATATTAAGGAATCTGAATATTGCCTGCTGTTTAATAAGATGAATGTCTTGTATCTTTTTATATTTGCTGCAAGTCTTGTCATTACTTTCTGCATTATGTGATTTTACATTCCTGTAGGATTGTTATCCCAGCAAATAAATTTAAATAGCACCTCAATTCTCCTGTTTTCTCAAACAAGAAATTCCAAAAAACTTAAACTTTTATTAACCGGATTCCCTCTAATTTATTTGTTTTACTTATATCTTGCAATATTTTTAATAAATCATTCGTTGTAGCCTGCTTTTGTTTCATTCTACTGATGGGACATGCCCATTTTACTAAAGATGAGTTACAAAATAAAATAACATGATACAAAGAGAATTTTATGATGAAGGAAAAGAAAGAAAGGGGTAAACACACTTGTACAACAGAATTTGATTAAGTTATTGTTATAATAGAACAGTTATAATAATAGGTAAAGGAGGTAAATAACATTGAAAAAATGAAAATTGTATGAGAAATAAAGCAGTTGCAACAATTATAGATTAAAAATATGAATGAAAGAATTGAATAATCAGGTGATTAATTACGATAATGACGTAATTATGATTATATTACAAAAGGTGCTTTTAATTTTTCTAAATAATCAGAAATGAGTGTCATGTTTAACATTACTTAAGAACACAGTTTTTAATCTCTTACTTTTCTTCTTTTAATTCTGTTTTTTTATTGTTGAATTTTAGTGTTGCATAGATGATAATGAAGAAATGATGAAATTGCTAATAGAGTATGGGGCTAATGTTAATGCAGAAGACAGTGAGAAGTGGACACCATTGCATGCAGCTGCCACTTGCGGTCACCTTCATCTTGTCCGATATTTGATTAGCAAGTAAATATCACTTAGATTGTTTAACCTTTCTCTCTTCTTTAGTTCCTCATTAAAGTCATCATTTCCATGTAACATACCAATAATGCAGACACTGAATCATGATTATGAAAGGTATTGTAAAAAGTAGATGTCATTAAAAAACAGTGGTGCTGTCATCAATTTCTAACCATTGCAGTATTAACTTAATATTGTATCGTTATGTGCTGTATTTATAAGCTCACTAAGCCTTGTTTCACAGTAAAATTAGGGTTAAAATTCTATGTGTGTGTATTATACGGCTAGATCATATTTCATCTTAACTTTTGTGGATCAATAGAAGCGAATTAATTTTACCTTTTTGTATTTTTCTTCAGTATTGAAAATAAAATTAATTTTTTAAAGCTATATAAATGATGTAAGTATAAAGAACTTTGCACATGGAATTATCTTAAAAAGTTCAAATATTTTAATCTAAAATTTAATTTTAAAAAATTTCTAAAAATTATGCTGTTTTGCAATCTGGTGTGTGGTATTTGCAGATTAATATAATGTTTACTTGGCTTTAGAATTATGATTTTTTATCATAAAGTTTTGAATGAATGGTTGTTGGATGTGCCTTTTTTCTTTTGAGTCTCTAGTGTTTACAAATATGATGTGAATCTTCTAAGAAAAGATTATTCATGATATGCTCTTTTGGATTAGTTGTGTTATATAGTATTCATTATTATGTTACATCTCGATGGTGGATCAAAATATTGCAAAATTTTATACTAATTGGTTGGCTATTAATGTAGTTTTATACTTTAAATGTATTCATTTTGATTTTAATTCTTGCTTCTTTCCTCCTGGATATTAAATTTTATCCATGGTATTCTTTTGAATATAGAACAAATATTGAACAAGATTTTCTCTTAGTTATTCCTCCTAATTTTTCATACTAATATATACTTACTTATTTCAGAGGTGCAAACCTTTTAGCTGTGAATGCTGATGGAAACATGCCCTATGATATTTGCGAAGATGAAGCTGCCTTGGATTGCATAGAAGGAGAAATGGCCAGACGGGGAGTTACACAAGAGCTTATTGATGAAACAAGAGCTGCAACAGAACTCACTATGTTGGATGACATGCAGGAAATTGTTGAAGCATGGGCCCAAGCTGGAAATTCTCCTCCAGCCCCTGATTTAGAAGTTCCTGACCACCAAGGAGCTACACCTGTTAGTAACTGCTTTCGTTCATCTTTCATTCAGTGGTTATGTTTTGATTTTATATTTTTTGTTCAATTGATTTCTCTTTCTCTCTTGTCGCTCTCTCTAGCTGTATTAATATGTAATATTTGTATAGTTATGAATTAGTTATAATATTTATTCGGTATATTATAAGTTAACATTAATTTTTATTGTTAAATAAAGCAGTAAAAGCAGACTTCACAGCCTTTATCTGCAGTGGTTTTGTGTTTGAAAATTCAATTCAAGCATATGTTTCTGAAGAATAAGAAATTGTTTCTGACATAGATTCATCTAAGAATTGGATTGAGGGTATTTTAACCCTTACAGTGCTCATGTTGCAGTGAGTGATAATTAAAAATTACATCAAAAATGCCATTGTAACGAGCTATGCTTGTGTCTTCAAACTGAAACTTCTAAAGTATCTTAAATTAGTGAATTTTTCATTTTTCATTTCAACTATTCACACTTCATTTTCCATACAGTATTATCTTTTTCCAACCTACAGTTCATAAGTATAGATGTTAGCATTATGTTATATGTAGTAAAGTTATGCCGTACTGTATAGATCTTTACAGTTCACTTTGTAAACAGAGGTAGTCATCTTTCTTTTAAAGAAACATATCTTCTAAAGTATTTTAGACAAATCATTGAAATAAAAAGTACTATATTCATGGATTTCTGTAGAAAAAGAGCAATTCATCCTAAAATATTTGTTTTATAGAGAATTATTCATTGGTCCTCTGAATGGTATATTTTTACATGAATAAGCATTGGATTGAGTTCTTTATCTCTTTACACCAATTGAACAGCCACTATGCACTGCTGCAGTTATCTCTTCTGAGAGGATGAATCATTCTTCAGCTATTAGAAAAATAAGGTCAGGAACAATATTTGTGAAATTTAAGAAAGGAGTGTACCCAGGATGTGTCACTAATTACTAATTTAAAGATATAATTATTGTTTTGCTATTATTTTTATATAAAGCATTTCCACCATTCATTTAAGGTTATCCTCGATTAACATGTGTGCAGTTAACATGAAATTCATCAGCATGAGTATCTCTTTGTGAACATATATGCATAACATGAACAAATATCCCAATTCAACAATAATTCATATTATTAACCAAAGAATGTTCATACAAGGATATTAACTATTTTTTTAACATGAATTCTTTTGCACAGCTGTTTTTCAGAATGAAATTCTCTCACGTTAAGTGGGGGAAACCTGTACTTACTTATCTGTATAGTATGTATAATGTGTTTGTGTTTTGGTAAATCTGCATTCTTGTAATAATATTTTTTGACATAATATGGAATATCTAACAAGCTTGTTGCCTGTTTGTTTGTATTTTTCTGTGGCATTTTGTTGATCTCTGCATGACTTTTGGGTATTCTGTCACATTGGTTGTTCTGATTGGATGAAATTTGGCCCATATTCCTTCTTCTTTGACCTGGTAAGAAAGGGGACCTGGTGATAGGAAACTGGCTGGAATGCTGGGAAAACGTCATTCTATCAGAACAACCAATGCGGCCGAATATGTGAAAATCATGCAAAGGCTAAGCTTGTTGCCTTTATTTGAATGCTTATTTTGTGTTACAGTTAACTATGATTCAAGGTTTATATTTTTCAATGCTTGATAATTTGAATATCATATTGATATATCATAATATGATTGTGTTATCAAAATGATTTTACTGTACATATTGTTTATTTTGATATCAATAGAATAATTGTTAATTAAACTAGCATCTATTTACCATATTCATTATGAATTTCAGGTGATTATTATGAATAGCGATTTTTTTATGCCTATTCAGCAACAACTTTGCAAAACTCATCAAATTTGCTTGACAATTTGTGCACCTATTTTGTTACTTTGCACTTTAAGGTTAAAGAGCCCTTATCTTTCCATTTAACTCTCAATAGTTTGAATTTGTATTATTAATTTTTGTTCATTTTCTTTTTGCTTTCTTTCTTCTTAGTTGCATATTGCTTCAGCCAATGGTTATGTGAGGGTTGTTGAATTCCTATTAGAGCAACATCTAAACACAGAGGTGCGAGATGCTGATGGCTGGAGTCCTGTTCATGCTGCTGCTTGCTGGGGACATGTGAGTAATTCATTATGTTCTACAGTTAATAAACAAGGATGGACATTCATTATATTCATGAAATTCCATTAAAATTTTGGGTTTTACCATCTTAATGCTACTGATTAGGAGTACAATTCCCTACAGAGAATTTGGAAAGGCTGTTGTGAAACAGCTGCTTCAAAAATATTGTTTTAGGGGAATGACAAACAAAGCTTTGGGAAACTAGTATGTCAATGGAGAGTATGCCTGAGATATATGACTGAAGGAAACATTTTTGGCATTAATGGTTGAGTGTCGAATAGAAGAGCCTTTGTTGGCCCTTATTTCTGTATCAGTAATCAAAAACAGAATAAATCTTTTGTGGTACACATCTGAGGAGAAATATCTATGTGTGCATCTTGGTGAGTTCTCTGTCTTAAAATGGTTTCCCGCTTTCCTTTTCTGCCAATTTGATTCTTTCTTCATCTTGCTTGTTAAATGAAAAGAATAAATCTAGTAACTGTATCAATTTTATTTATATTGGAAATAATCTTTTTAGCATCACTAATCAATTATCATATTATTGATCCATTATCACAACATTAATCCATTATCACATCATTAATGTAATATTTTTTGTCAGGATTTCCTCTTTTATTGCCAGTTTGGAGTAAATTTTGTATTTTCGTGTAGTTTTTATGAAAAAATGAAATTCCTAGCACGTTGTTCTTAAAAAATCTTTTGTTTCTTTGTTCTAGCTGGAAGTTCTAGAATTCCTTGCACACAGTGGTGCTGATCTTGAAGCCAAAACCAAGCATGATGAAACTCCTTCCGGTGAGTGCTTTTTATTGCAAAATTTCAAATTTTCTATGTGTTCTCTTGTTTATTATTTCGTAATCTTGAGAAATTGATTTGGAGGTTGAACTTTCTGTGCTTAGTAATGTTGAAGGTTTCTTGGTTCTAAAATCTGCAATCCATATTTTCTTTCATGTGGATTATATGATAGGTTAGAAAGTAGAGTTACCTCACCAAAATAATGAAAGAAATGTACTCTATTGAATCCCTTTTCATGCTATTTGTAAAACCATTGTTGTGTGATTAGACAAATCAGCCAAATATGATGCTGTTATTCATTGCAACTCATAAGTTGTTGATGCAAGGTTGTTCAGAAACATTATTAAGCTGTTAGTTTGGTCATGCAAAGGTTGTACTACATTCCAAGTTTGAAGTGTAATATGAATTTATCTGCTATTATAAAAATTTATGTTTCTCAGCATGTAGAGCAGGGTCAAACTACACAGATATCTATAGCAATTTATACTTATTGATTCTCATCAACAAAATATAAAATTAACTAGGTAACTTCCCTGTTATGAATGCAGAACTAAATTAAGCTTATTTGGAAATGTAAAATTATTATTGTATACATTGATCCTTCTGATTTAAATGCATAATAATCTTTTTCATTTTAGAAATGTCTGCGATGATACTATGTACACTCGGTGCTTCAGCTCTCATTTCAGATGGTTTTTCATTAAAAGGTTGAACCTCACAGAATAGTCTTTAACATTCCACAAGATCCATTGAGATTATGATGGTGTAGAGCAATTTTAAGAACCACCATTTAAGGTTGCAGCGCTTCCCACATGTCACTTTTCTGTCTTTCTCTTTACATGTGTAAGAGTCTGAATCCCACAAAACAATTTTCTGTTTTGATATTGCTAATTATGCATTCATATGCCATGTAAATAAACTAAAATGGGTCTTTGTTATAATAAATATTTTTTAAATTTAAAAAAAGGACTTAAGAAGAATAAAAACACTTACATTGATGAATCTGTGTAAAATCCATGAAGGTCAAAATGTGAGGAGTAGGATGATATTCGTCAGTCGAAGGCATACAACGGGAATGAAAATTTTCAAGATGCCCAAGATAAAAAAATCACAAATTTCAGGCTTTTTGAAGTGTTTTTATCAACAAAGGGGAAGAGAAAAAAATAGAAAAGGTCTTGTTTCTACAAATTCCATGACACTTAGGTTTTGCTTGGTGCAAACTGTGTGTGCCTCCTCCAGCGTGTTTGGTACATTGACAGGGCCAGTCAAGATGTATAATCCCATCATTCAGGCTAGTTTGAGGTTTTAAATTGGAAACTCCTATCTAAGCTAACCTACTTATTTCCATCATTAACTTTTTCATACCTTTTTACACAATAGAGTCATCTCTTATGATTTTGTTACATATCCTCACCTTTCTGATACATATCTGTTTCCTGTGTTGTCTGCCTCTTTTCCCTAAAAGTCTATTTCTTTGGTTTCCTTCATGAAAGCAACCTGTATATTAAATGCAGTTTGCACATAAAGTATTCCTAAATTTGATACTCAGAAGCATAATCTTTTTCATTTAAAGATTTCATTTCCAATATACATAATGTGCATGACTTGATGTTGGAGCTTTCTAGAGTAATTTTGTGACATGAAGGATCCTTAACATTAATGATGCCCTGAGATTTGGTTTGTCACATGAACACTCCTGGGATTTTTAATGTGAAGCGAAGTGAGCTAAGAGAATATGGAAGGCAGAAAAGAGAAACAAGACTTCAAAAATTGAGAAATACAGCAAAGGGAACAATTGGGTGTAGTGTAAAACAAAAAAAACTTGGGAATCAAGAATAAGCTATTGTGTGAAGTGACAGTTGAGCTCCTTGATGACAGTTATTAAATTATGGAGCAAGAAAAAATAAGTGGAAGGCTTAGCTGTGATAAAATAAACCAGAATTGAATACATAAGAAACAGAAAAAAGACAGAATAGCATTTTATAAAACTGCTTTTTGCTCCAGGAATAAGTTTGTAGTTTGGCGTCCTTAATCTTCAAAAATAATTTTCTCTCACATCTCACACATTGCACTGGGTTCTTTTACACTTCCCTTCTCATTTCAGATTGTATAAATTATATTTGTTGTTTGGTTGTATGTGTTGTTAGCGTTTCTACTCTTTTATAAACTTTGACTCACTAATTCATCAAGAATTGTAGTATTTTTCTTATCGACTTTCTCCCCTCCTGGAACTCTGTTATGGGAATTTTTTACTCAACCACTTGCAGTGTTTTCATATCTTTTAATCCATTTGACCAAGAGGGCTCTAGCTCCTTCAAACCTTGTTATTGGAGGCATATTGCATTTCACAAATAGCCAACTTGTTTAAGACAGCTTAAGAAGTATTCTTCCCTCCCCCTAGTTTCTCTTTTAGGAAACTTCATATACGCTTGATTTTGTTTTTCTTCTTTGTAATAGATGTATGTGATTTTTTCATGCAGATATTTGTGAAGATCCTGAACTGAGAGAGAGGATAGGGCAGCTTTTGATGGAGCAAGAAACAAGGCGGAAACAGGAGGCTGGGCAAAGAAGGTTGCGTCGCTCTCAGTCCAACAACAAAAGGACTCAATCTGTGCGGCGCACTTCTATTAGAGATAAAAACCTCACTACAAAGAAAGATGCCCAAGAGGAAGCAAAGCTTATGCAGCTAGCACAGGAGGTAAGCACAATGTCTCAGTTTACCCATCATTTAAATGTCGGAGAGTCATTCCATTTGTCTTACATTCAGGTGCTCCAGAACTAACATTCAACTTACAGACACCCAAAGTTACGACAAACATATTTTAACCAATGTGTATGCAACCAACTTGATATAAATTGCTACGCACCTCTGTAGCACATCCTGTTATCTCTTATTTTTAAATATTCATGTATTTGAATTATTTTCTATGAGAGATTAACTCAATAAATAGACATCAAATATGACGTTTTCAAAACAAGTGAACTGCTGTGATTTATCGAAAAGTTGGGTAAAGCAGGATTTTCCTGAATATGTGCTGGTAATGAGCAGTCACTTTCTTTGTCTTGAGCAGTTTTTGGTAAATGTTAAAATACACCCTACAACTTGAATTCCAAATGACTAAATTTGAGGCACTGAAGCACTCCTAATCATACAATTTTGAAGGCTTTAAGCTCAACTGTAATCTTCATAAGATAAATGATTAGAAATATCAATAAAGTCACTAAGAATACCTAAATGAGGTTTTATAATACCATATTACACATAATAGCAAACAAATTCATTAATGAATAGTGATGCTTTCAGTTTTACAGATAATGTCCAAAATCAACCTCCATCTGTGGGCTATGCAAAACTTCATGACATATGTTCGACTTACAACAAATTTGTAACACAAGCAGGTGCTCAGAATGTAACCTCTTTGTAACTCTAGGAGTCGCTTTATTAGGCAGACCCATAAGAAACCTTTTTTCCCTCCCTCCCAGTATTCTCCATTGTGTATAATCCAATTGAAATTTGCTTATTTCACCATTACATTTCATTCATTTACTTTTGATGACAAGTTCACAAAAAAGCATGAAACAATGAGGAATAAGGCAAGAGTCATCCATTTATTTTCTAATTTTCTCATCTTATTAATATGCATTTCAAAGTCCTTCTGCAAAAGTAAGTAAGTTAGTGTCAGTAAAACATTTCCCCTTGGTAAATGCCATTTTCTGTCGAAGAATGCTCTAAATTCAGGAATGATTGCTTTGGTAAAATGTTCTCCCTAATAAAAAATGTATCCAACTCTCACCAAACTTTTTCAATAACTCATTCAAATCAGTGGTATCAACCATGCTTATTTTTATTGCACAAAAATGTGTAAATTAGTTCAAAATTGAGTCAGCAGTAGATGTTCAAATCATTGTAATAATCCTCCTTTCCTTACAGCCCTAACTAGATGCTTAGTCAGTAAATAAGATATTTTTCAAATCAATTGATTTTGCTCTGAATTCATGCATTTTATTTTCAAGTCATTCCTATCTAGTGCACAGTAGCCTTTTGACATTTTTCAGCTATTTCATTTGCTATTAAATGTTTTAATATGAGGACTAAGCTTGAATTATTTCACAACAATAATTATTGTAATCACCACAAGGTTATTAAAGTTAAACTGCTTTATTCTTACAGGGATATTCTGGGGAAGTCAAACCATTAACCGGCTCCAATGAAGCAATGTCTCTTGCTCTTTCAAACATTTTGGATGGATCTCAATTTTCTCAGAGCAATAACTTGAAGATTTCTCAGGCAGATGGCAGCAGTAGAAGGGTTCCTGATGGCCAGGATTCGGATCATGAGGGAATACAAGAGTGGGACGGCAACTGGGGAGCTGGCGATGAGAACTTTCACGACAATGGTCCCTTAAGTAAGCCTTTTAGTATCATACAGTATTGCTTTGCCACCTTTTTCTCTTCAGGGCACACCTGAGTTAACTATTAAATATGTAAAATATGCAGCCTAATGGCCAGTTTTAACCTCATCTCCTTTAAAACAATCAAGAAAAAGAAGGGATCGAGAGAAGGGATGAGGCTTATGTGCAAGATGAGAGGGATAATTTGCTCTTACTTTCCTCTCCTAATTAAAATAGTATAATCAGAATTTGTTGATTGGATTAATGGTATAAGGATATTATTAAGTATTAAGTATTACTATTATATTATCAAGAAATATTTAGCATTTTGTCCTCTGGAGATATTTGAGTGCACTTTTTACGTTTATTATTCATAAGATGTTCCTAATGTTGGACATGATGATAATGATCATTTTCTCACTTGGTTAAATATATTGAAAAACTATCGAGGAATATTCTACAACTTCTCTCCAATGAACAAAAACATTGCTAAATACTGTTATTTATTTTTTGGCCATCATATCTTGATGAAACTGCAGTTTTCATTTATTTTTTGATCCTGGATGGAGGAAAATGAAACTTTCATTTGCTTATGTCTCAGTCTTGTTTATGGGTGTGTTTATGAAAGATGCCGAGTTATGAGTAATACTGAGATTCAGTTATCTCATTCCTTATTAAAGTTTAATTCTAAGGATCATTGAACGGTACTTAAGGAGTCTTTTTCCACTAATTATATTTGAACCCAATGAGGAAAGTAGGGAAAAAATACTTCACTCTATCTTGCAAAGGAAGTCTCATTCTTTTTTCAAAGCTTTGGATAGCTAATGATGGAAGAGTTGAGGATCCATGCAGCATGGGCTGATGATTTTACAGACAGACATATTTGGATTTATGTTTTTATAGAATGTAATGGATTTCTCTGAAATAATTTATTTTATTGGAAAGTTAAATTTGCTTTATATATGATCATTCTTACCCAATTATAATAGTAATTATACCTAACAAATGTATCAATCATTGTTATATTTTTTAAAATTTGAATTTTTTTTTAATTTCACCTAATTGCTTTGAGCTCTTATTAATTTATCTTTTTAACTACTACCTGGTTCTCACCTCATCTTCAATTGCTTCTGAGATAAGGTGATGATATCACTCCTTTTTATCAAAGTGATTTTCCATGTCTCTTATCTGGCCTTAATTCAATAATTTTATCTTGTTTGATTTCCTAATTCAGGCTTTCCATCAGCAGAAACGAGTTACGTTACTCAAGAAACAGGAAACGGGAAGATAAACATCCATGTGTCTGTGACCATTAATCCGGGCACATTAGCCGACCTGAAGAAGCAGAGGTCCCAGATACGAAACGGCCCAGCTTCCATCGATAGTTCAATGGCCCGAGGTGATAGCATTAGCAGCAGCGGTGCTGGATCACTTCCCAAGCAACCCCTCAAAAATTCCTTGTCAGCCCCAACGGTCTCCACAGGAAGCCCCACCTTGCCAATAAATCGTTTCTCGGGGCAGACCGGAGAGGTAGTAGGGGACGAGGGAGGCGCCAGAAGGTGTTGTGCAATATCATGAGATGTTCCTCTATGGAAAATTTTGTTTTCTTGGGAAGCTTGTCTCCTCTCTTTGCTGTGATATTGTCTTTTTCTGAGGTGGGGGGGAAGTTGAAGAAATAGAATTTCAAATATTTTTTACTCTCCATCGCCTTATAAATATTATTGAGACCAGGAGCAAGTGCTACAAGTCTGAAATGGAGGTTTTCAGATTCTTCCGATGTATAGCGTTCAAAAGGAACTTGTAATTCCTTCAGGAAATGGGTTCTTGCCAAGTATCAGATGATTCATTAAGAAACTGAGTGTATTCTTAGTTGATGTTGCTTTTGTTTCTTGTGAAAGTATTTTCAGGAGATAGTGGGAGAGTTTGCTGCTTATTCATAGCAAAAGTTTTATTTATTTTTCATTACAGATAAAGGGGTATTTGGATGTATTTATCGTAGTTGCTGTGTATGCAGAAATAAGCCAGTGTCGCATTTATTGGATGGTGAAACGTTGATTTGATGAATTGTTTAATTATTGGTTGTGATGTTGTTACTAATGTATATAAAAGGAGGAAACCCCAACATGGTTGTACAACTACTAATCCAGAGTTCAGTTGAATGGAAGTAGTCTCTCTGAAAGAGAGTTACTGATAGTATACCAATGTGGTGATACATACTGACTTGCCATTGAAAGTATGAAATGCTTAATTAATATGCAAGGATGCTACTTGCTTAAAAGATGCTAATTGATATATAGCGTTGCATTAAGTCTTGGAATTGTAATCAGTGAGACTGAAGCAAAACGCATTGATCGAACTTGCCAATGAACAACTAAGGAACTCATCAATTGGCTGTGTAACATTTGTTATCTTCTGGATTTCAAGGTTTTTCAAAGTTAGGCATTGTTGTTGAAATTTTCAATGAGCGGATTATCGAGCCTGTGATTTATTTGAATTGTTTTGCCTTTATACGTGAAACTATATTGGTTTTTATCATCATGAGGAAGGAAATCGTCCAGTCGTTACACTTGTGAGGGAGGGTCATTATATTTCAACAAAATTTAATGTTTTCAATATCCATGAGTATACTTGGTGAGGAAAATGAAGAACATGAAACATTGAATAGAAAAAAGAGTTTTACTTGCAAATGTTTTCTCCAAACTGCATGATTTTACGAAAGAAATATAGTCACCATTATTTTTGAAGTCTGTAATTATTTTGCGCTTAAAGGGGTTTGGTTTTTAGTATTACAATGCAGATGCATTGGCATTTTTATTTTCAATTTATTAAGATGATTTTCAGATAAAATAGCAGCTATTTATTTAGTGTCCTTGTTTGCCACTAGAAGGATTAGTGGAAATTTTGGATAAAGAGACATATATGCATAACGCAGTCCATAAGGTATATTTATCAGCTACTTAAATTTTATTTTCCTAGAAGATTTTTATTGTAATACATTTTCAATGATCATGAGAAAATGTTTGGTAATTTATGGGTTTACTATTTTAGTTAATTGTTGAGGTAACTCATTTAGAAATCAATCATTCATAAGAAATGGATACTTTTTTCGCCAAGAAAGTAAGGGTATTTGTATTGTTGTTAAAAAAATGAATCACATAACATGTGATTGATGTTACGCAGCTACTGGTTAAAGTTTTACCATATTTAACCATGTTTTATATTCCCGTAAAACTTGAATAGATTTGTGCTTCCATTTTTCTTAATCAGTATTTGATATAGTTCTTTTTATTTGATAACTAATCACGACTTGATGGTGAGATTCTTCTAGGTGGTTAATAGAAATTAATTGAAACTAACATTCCTATGACTGCCTAGTGTTTACCTTGATTAAATAAGGCTGATAGTACGTTTTCTCAGGTGTGACTTCATTTTGATTCTCAGAAAGTCCCTTAAAATCAGCTTGAAAGTATTATTAATGTATATTCTGTTGAACAGGTCTGGATTATTGTGTATGCACTACTGAGAAAATTAGGATTGATTTTGCAGTTACAGTTGCATCAAGCTAAAATATGCTGATGAGAAAAAGTGGTGTACCTGAATGACTGGCACAAAATTTTTCTATTGGTAATTTTTACCTCTAAATACATCACAGAAACAGGTTATTTTTGTAACAATTTTCAGTTTAACGCTGATTTTTTTTCTTTGTATTGGAAAGTTAACTCATTTTTACGGTTAATACATAAATCGGTAACATTCCTTTCATCACATTGTGATGATTTTGTATTTTATTTTTTGTGATGATAGTATTACTCCTCCTAGATGTTTTTCCTGTTTGGTTCATGAGGCTGTGGATTAGATTTTTATCCTACTGTACGATAAAGAAGTCATTCTTAATGCTTTTCTTGCCATTTGAATGTTTGGATGTTAGAATTTTAATTTTTTCTTGGTTTAAAG
The DNA here is from genome assembly GCA_036926295.1 of Pachydiplax longipennis. NCBI lineage: Eukaryota > Metazoa > Arthropoda > Insecta > Odonata > Libellulidae > Pachydiplax > Pachydiplax longipennis. The sequence continues at coordinate 33,673,343 of JAVFKF010000009.1, read as the reverse complement.
GCTCTTCTTTTATGCCTGCTATAAAAGTACTCTTAATTTAAAGGAGGTAGATGATGTTCAACTTTCTACTAATGTTTTAGTAAAGTTGCATCAATGATTTGTCTGATGGCCTATATTATTAGTACTTATGAAGATGTATTATATTGTATAATATTCAATTTCATCTTCACTGTAGAATAATTGGTGTTGCAGAATTTAAATCCACAGTCTGTGAAATACAGGAGTTAGTTGTATATTATAAATATTACATAAATATTGTTGGAATGAGTTTAGAGAAGTTAAAGTCAAAACTGGTGGTGAATCTAAATTGATGTGGTATATAATAGTTATTGGAAATTTCATTTTTCCTTTGAAGTTCGGTTTACCATAACTTTTCTGATCTCTTTACTGTGCAATATATTTGACCTTTTGAGATAGTAGATGTAGTTCTCTTTGCATGCCAATGTATGGACTCCAATAGAGAATCAATTCTCCTGTGTTATGGATATTTTAATATAATCAGAAGAATAGAATATCTGAGTATAAATTTAGAAACTGTTAATCGACTGATACATTCTTAAGTAATACCGAAAGAATCATGTTTACATAGTCTTCCTAATCTGTCAGTTTTTACTTTGGAATTTTTTCCTGATTCTGGGTAAATGCCTCACATTTTTGTAATCTATACTTGGCGTAAAACATTTCATGTTTACGAGCATTTATTTATTTGATACTTATTTTATGCATATCAAGCTACAATGGTATTTATACCAATATTTAAACTCTAAATTTTGTGCATATTCATGTATCTATATTTCATCAAATCTATTCAAATTGTGACACATTACCTCATTCTTTTTTCACTTTTTGTAGCTCTTTTTTCTAGATGCATCTATTTATTTCCTCACTATAGTTTTTAGTTTCTCTGTATGTTTCATGTTATGGTAAGCAGCTTCTTTCACAATTGAATTTCAGACTTACATTCCTCATTTTTACTTTCCAATGTTCCTTTTTAAAAAGCACATTCCAGCATGCTATAAATGCAGTTGTTACTAGTAAATATATCCCATTTAAATTTTATAAAAATGTAACTGTACTTATTTAAATCAGATGTATATTTTGATATAAATAGAAATAAGTGTTTTATTATCATATAGTGATGTATATATATATAAAGTTTAAGATTGATAGGGTCGAATTTGATTTACGAAAAAGGTAATAGTGGATCTTAAAACATCACTGAGCCGTCATTTTCTTGTGACTGCTTCTGTTGTATTTCAGTGTTGAAAAGGTTCGTTTCATTAAATACTGTTTCATGAACAGTAAGCATTTCCGTAAAATGTTGGTTAATTGTTATAATTATTGTTCCTTCAACTATGAATTGGGGAATTTCCTCTACTTGTAGTGAAGACAGCAGAAGAGCATATCATTTATTTTAGAATGGAATTTATCATTGTTTAACAGCACCTTTGAATTGTGCTGTAATTTTTCTCTTTGTCTTGTAGTGGGTCTTTCTCTCCAACACATTGCATACAGCTGAAACAAAAGAAATTTGAAGTAGAAACAGAAGCTGAAAAAAGAATTGCTCTAAAAGTGCACATTGGGTGTTTCTTAGGAGGTCAGTGGTTCCTTTTCTCCATTAGGGAAATAGGCCCAATGTTTCAATGATTTATTCAGCTAATGGAGAGTTTTTCAAACCTTTCAACCATCCATGTATGTATCCAATTCAAAGGTGCTGAATCACCTATGGGGTCAAATATTTTATTGTTGCAGAGGCAGTAGCATCCAGCTTACTGACTCTGTTTGTTTGAATTTTAAAATTCAATGATTTTCTTTTTATATATTCTTAATATGCTTCTCAAAATCAAGAATGCTACAAATGAAAGGTACTTTCCTATAGGCAGACACTAACAATATTTCTTTCAAGGTGAGGTTGAAACTCTTTTGCTGTTGGGAAATTATTTCCTTTTCTATTGAAGGTTATTTTATTGTAAATGAGTATATTTTTCTAGTAAAGAGTTGTTCAATCAAAAATTACAGAGATTACTGATATGGTACATAAATCAACGTCCAACTTTTGAGTATTAATTCAGATTTTGGCTTTTATTTTCCAGATACCACCGAAACAAGGTAAAAGTTCATTTGGTATAGTATTATTCTATGAATAAATTTGTTTTGTATAATTTCTGTTAAAGTATACTTACTGATCATGAGTTTCAGCAGTAAATAATTGTTATGGGCTGCAAGGAATGTGTCATGTGATGTACTACAGGTGTTCGATAGGCAATTTTGATTTTATTATTTGGTATCGAAAACAATAAAATTTTGTAAATTTTTTCTTCTGTCTTTGTATCCTTGTTGGATGTTTCATCAATATTAAAATGAAAAAAATACTAAAAGTACTAGTCTTTATAATGCTGATGTTATAATGAACCTTTGGCTTCTGAGAGACATTGAAGTCATTTTGCTGCTTTTCCTTGGCTTGTGGCTAAGTGGCAGTCCAATGAGTTATTTTGTTTATGTTCATTGCCATATACAAAGCTGGATCTACCATGGACCCAATTGAGAGGCTAATTTTTTGTATTTAGCAGAGCACAGCCATGATGGATTTTCTCAGATCCATCATCATTGTATGTATTCCTGTTACTTTCTCCACACTGATAATCATGATAATCAGCCGCCCCTTATCTGGGATATAGTTCTGTGGGCTGCCATTCACCCATTTGGGTTACTCTGCTTTGTTTGTCCTTGTAAGGAAGGTCTTTACCAGGTGATAAGCAACCTATCATCACATCTGCATTGATCTAAGGATAAGGATAAATTCGGATAAGGATTAGAGTTAGGAAGCCCCCAAACCACAGCAAGGTGGTATCCCTTGATCAAGACATTATACATTGCTTCAGATGCAACTTATTTTATGTTCATTTTGTATCATATGAAGTTATTATCAGTTTCCAATTAACTGTGTTTTTGTAGGATTCATTCATTCATCATTTTAATTATAATGCATTATAATGGTTCCTCTATTTAATGGTGGAAATATATGTAGTGTTTTGCATTTAATCTAACTTAGAAAAAGTCTATTATGAAGATTTTTTTGAGAAAGTTGCAAATGTTTTAAAATCTAGGGATGAATAGAATATGAAATCACCAGGTCAAGATAGAAACCCAATATGGAAAATTATTAGTCTCTGCATAATACCAAATATATGGAGTAATATTATGCTTCTCTTATTTAAAAAAAGGAGTTAGGAGGAAACAATTAATTTAAGGGAATTAACCTACTGGTTTCAGCATTCAAACTAACAACAAAAGTCATTGCAAAGAAAATCAATTCCCTCATAGTATTATCATAAGAACAGCAAGGAATCCGATCTGGGAGATCTTTCATGGATGCATGATTCATCTTAAGAAAGGTGATTGAGAAATCCATTGCATTTAATGGACCTCAATACAGAATACAGAAGGCAATCAGTATAATCCAATTTCAAGAAATGAGTCACTTGCTACATGACCATGAGGTACTAACCAGACTAAATATGATCAGAAATGCCTATTTAGAAAATTATATTCAAGTCTAACTAGATCTCAATGAATCCAATCCTAGCTAATAATGGTACCTGAAAAGGTGATTCTTTAAGACCTGTATCATCTGGTATAGTAATGGAAGAGATGATTAAAAATGTAAAAAATGGAGGAGGTCTTATACTAGAAAATTAAAATTCTGTATGTACTGATGATCTCATTGTATTGGCAATGACTAACAATGGCTCCAAATATTTCCTCTGAATAAAAATGTGAGACTACATCGAAGGAACTGCTACCGTTACCAGAGATGGAGGAGAAAATCATTCAGCAAGAAACATTCTTTAAATAGCTAGAAATAGCTCAAACTCTTGTATTGAGATGGGAATTGGAGAGCAAGTGACTAAAGCAAACAGGATTTTGGTTTACCAGAATGCCACAATCTGGTGGAACAAATATTTAAGGAGACAAGGGGTAGAATTCATAAGGCAGTAGTGAAACCAATTTTAACATACATGGGAGAGACGAGACCAGATCCCTCCAAAACTGAAGGGCTATTAGAAAAAAGAGAGATGAAAATTTTGTGGAGGATTGCAGAAGATCATCTACATATGTACCCATTAACAAGTAACCTTTGACTTATCCTTGGCACTCTGCAGATATGGAAACCATTAGAATAATTTAATGCATCATGTATCAGTCGAAGAATACACAATGTCAATTCTAACTTTATAGATTAAATAATTCAGATCTGGATATTTTATCTAAACTGAATGAAGAGGTGTAGGAGTCATCTCCATGTGCCTCCTCGTTATTCTTCAACTTCAGTTAGAACTGATACTGTATTCTTTCATACACCTCCCACGTGTACGACGTCTGCACTTCATTAGCGATTTCAACGCTGAAGTGGATCGAGGAAGGCTCACCGCCAGGGATATGAAGGATGTCCCTCACCTTCCCCATCGACAGGCGTCCGTCTCCACATTTATAAATAATTCCAACAACCGCGACGCCTATATGGAGGGAAGCCGCACACCACCGAAGTCTAGCCACTCTTTTGTTCGGCTTTCGCAAGCAGTCGGGGAAAATGCATGAAAGGATTTCTCATCGCCTTGACCTAACGCATCTCAGTTTAAAATACTTTCGTTCAATTACCTATATAAACGGTAGAATTACTTCGTTGTTTGTTGGTAATGAACTGTCGCTTTTCACTAGACCCGGCTTTGGTATTAGACCGTGTGGGGTCTTCTGCTAGGAAAGCCAGAGCTTCTGGTACGCTAATCTTTACAAAACTACGTCAACTTGGCGAATACCGCGCATTTCACGCATACTTAGATTGGGAATCAAGCACGAGGCTGTCTTGTACGCATAATCAACGCTCTGAAACCCTTATTTTCTTTCGCCATAATTTGAACTATTTTCCACGGTTCGGATGAACAGAATTATGATTTAACGGCCGTGGTGGCGGAGTTGTTAGCCTACAAACCGAGGTTCCGGGTTCGAATCCCGGCTTACCGCATTTTTCTGGTAAGGGAATGGTCGTATGTAATCGTCTACATGTTTATTAACATGGATGTGATCGGGGTAACCTGTATCCACCAAAGACGTAATAATAATTTGCTACCTCGCTTTCTCGTACAAAATTCCTCTTTTCTCTCTCTTTGTCACAATTTTACCGCCTTTTTCCCTGAGCCGCATATTTCTTCTGCCAGTAAATATTTACAGTCGATGAGTAGAAAGATTTTTAAAGACGTGCCCTTAGCAAACACGGCCTAGAGTGGCCTAGAGGCATTGTTAGCCCGTGGACCGGCCCTGCTGTAAATAGAAACATGCCGCGGCATGAGGAATTGTGTTACTTTGGGTCGAAACCAGGGCATGGAACCGATAAAACCGTTAACATACTTGGGTGTTAACCGAGCTCGAACCGTAAAATTACTGTTCTTGGATCGCAAACGATGACTATAATTTATTTCGTTCAAATTTTTGGTCCCTACTAACGTGTTACTTGGGGTTAAATGGAGTAAATATGTGTACAGCAACTTGCATGACAAGCCTTATTTTAGTTAATCACAAGTCAATGCTTGAATTTTATATCATAAATTATTTTAATCATAGTTTGTTTTATATAGCAAGTTTTATTCTAATTTTAAGTTAACTGTGAAAAGCTACAATTGATTAGGCAATACATTTCATACGGATACAACATCTATTGGACAGAGCGAAAAATGATTTCTTCCTGTTGCCAGACTGTGAGAACCGGTACTGAACCGAAATTTGTTTTCTTTTTCCGTTGAATCGCAGCGAAAACCGGAACGAAAAAAATAACGGTTCGGTGCCCTGGTTGAGACTCACAATCGGTGGGGTCAAGACTTTCATCAATCTTGATCGAACGTTTCCATTGGATTATTTTGCTTCCTTGTTCGGTATTCGCAGAGGTGTTTCGAATCAGAGATCGACTTTCTATGGACCCGAACCGAAAATCAAAGATGCTATCTAAATTTACGAGAGCACGAAGCATTGATATATTCATTAGTCGTGGGCGTTTTAATTTCGGAGATTCCTTGATAGAGGAAACAGTAAAGAGGGCAAATATTCGTTTGTAAATGGAGTGATTGAAGATTTGGATAGAAAAGCTGAGTGTTCGTCCTAAATACGAAAATGTTTTAAATAAAGAGAAACATTCAAACGAGGATTCAATTAATGAATATGTATATTTATAATTTTCTTTTGTTCTCATACCTTCTGCTCCGAAATCTCAGACACCGCCCGAAACTTTATCCAATTATTTACTCTCTTTTTACGGAAGTTTTTCTTTCTGGGGCATCTGGAATTTTTCGTTAGGCCTGTTTTGTTTTCTTTTTTAGTTTTTCTAGGATTATCTGGCGTGATTCTTAGAATTAGGAACCGCAGGATTTTATGTAGCTAAGGATCTCATCAAGTCTAAAACAGACCCTGCCGATCTCAGTTATTGACAAATTTTATTCATCGTTGTGTCATAATAATCAAAAAGTATTAGTTTTTTGTAAAATAAGAAGAAATCCATACTACAGAATATGTAACCTACACCATGAAAAAGAAAGTATAATAAATTGAAATAATTTTATGAGAATGAATGGAATTAAATGGTAATTGTCTCGATCTCGTCGAAGTAAATGGTATAAAAGGATAAGTCCTAGCTTGAAATATGTACTAAAACCAGAAAATCAAAAACATATTAAAGGGTAACGCAGCAGGATCATGTCTTCTAATAAGTCCCGAACATAATATCCAAGTTTTTCATCAAAAGTATAATGATAAATACATTTACTGGTTTTTCACATCAGTTTCTCAGTTTGGGTGTTTTTCTGCAATTATAATATTTTTCTTTGTTTACATTATATCCCAGTTTTTTGCACGTTAAAACCATTCTTTCTTTTCTTAATCTCTATATTTTTGCTATTTTAATGCCAATTCCTAGTTTTTGAATTTATTTACAAATTTATTAATTTTTTTAATCATATACGTATAAGTATTTGATAGGGGTGATCTTGATGGGACGGAGCAGACCTTTCTACTTCCAATTTCCCCCGATAAAGGCGTTTCTAGTTATGTGTGTATGTTATATCATGTGCTAAATAAAATAAATTATAGAATTCTTTTTCAGCCAATCATTCCCAATAAATCCTCAGATTACATCAGATCATGAGAGCTGGGCGTAGGGATGAGCTTGTTTCCAATCAAGTGAAAATTTCTATCGACTGCTAAGATTATGAAGTATTACGGTTGTTGACGGGGAAAGCGTGAGAGAATTGCGATTTCAATTGCGGGATTGAACGCATGAGTTGGCTCCCGAAGAAAATTCAAAGAGCAATGGGGTATATAATGGATTTCTATGTAGTCGCTTCGCCAGCTTTGTCAGACAAAATAAATCCATTGCAAACTTTATTTTTACGGCCATTTCCTATGAAGTAACTTTTAATTCCATTAAAATATTAATTGACATGGCAACACCTCCTAATTTGATAACTTTAAAAATTTCCCCATGAATTCATATGCTAATCATTTCGCTAATGCAAAAATTTCGCAAAGCATTCCCATTATTTGCCAGAAGGAAAGTAGACAATGCCAACCTACACTCTACGAATATCATTAAAGTAACGAATTTGGTCTGCCCACGTCATTGATGATTAGGGTCGCCAAAACGATCTGTTCTAAAATAACCCTCGATTTCGTAATAACTTAACAAGCATCGACTCCAAATAGGTCTGCATAACTAGAATACTTAGAGGGCACTTGACCGCGTTATATAATGGGTTATTTCCCTAACTGTAAAGGGAGGCGGAATAGAGAAAATCGGGTTTAATGTGGATATTTGCGTAAAATTTACATTTACAGGGAAATACGCTGATAAAAGCCTAACAGTGAAGAGGCAAAGTAAGGCAGTAATACTTTAGTATAGTCAGTGTTGCAAGAGCGCCTTTCAGCAGTGGTATTGTTTGTAATGTTCAATGTTAATTTTTGTGTGTGCCTAAATGGCAATTCAGGAAGAAAAATAGCAATAGACATCTATGCTTGAAAAATTTCTTGCAAGGTATGCTCATCCTCTTCTTTCTTTACCTTTTCGTATTCTCTGGCGATTGACATCGTGGTTTCTTTTATTAGGAGCAGTACTTGTTACTCAGGCACCCGTATGCAAAGTTAAAGGATGGCACCTCATATATCTCTTTATACAATAGTAAGACAGAATATACTCAGGGTACCCCAAACTCAAGAGAGACCAATTATTTGCTTTACCTGTTTGTCAACTACAGCTCCTAAGTCTCATCCTAGGGAAATGGGCAATTCTACAAAGTCTTATAGGCGGGAAAGATGACCACCCCCTCATTGAATCTGTCAATGCATTGAGCAAGCCAATAACCAATTATTATTGTATTGTTAAGATGTGTTAAGACTACCCCGCAGCCTTGCTTCAATCCTTAATAGCAATATTTTATTCGTTAATTTTACTCTCGATCTAAAAATAGGACCTCAGTTTTCTTTAGCTGTTCTTTCATTTTAAATTTTTGCTCTGGTTTTTCTTACTGGGAATTTTCAATATGATATACTATCAAAGGCTTTAGTGAGGTTCTCAAATATTATATATACGACAACATATAATTATATGTTGCTAGATAGTGCGCCTATTCGCATTAGGTAAGTACAGAATCTGACAGCTGGGAAGTCATCATGCTTCTCTACATAAAACAGATATTTATCGAATTCTTTTGTAAAAAATTCTTGTGCACTCTGGATCATTGATTCCCAACTGATTTACCGCGGTGAATTAGTACTAAAATTGAAAAAAGCCAGCTTCTAAAAGGCCAAAAATATTTTTATTATGAGTATGGGATTTAAAACTTCGCATAGGTCTTTAATGGGGATGGAATTTTACGTTTCCATTTGCTATTTTTCGTTATTTGTTCGCGTTAAAATTATAAATTGCGTCAAACTCGACCGATTTTCTCAGAAAAGGGATATCTCGGAATTTTTCCGAGAAATATTCAAGTTCGCTATTGAGTAAAGGTTTTTTATGGGAATTGTCGGAAACAATAACGATACAGTATTCTAGTGATTCCTTATCTCTGGATAAGTCATGGTTTTCATGCTAAGAGATGAGTTATATTACGTGACTAAATGGTGATTAGCTTTTACGGCCAAGTCTTGAGATAAAGTAAATGAAAGATATAGGAAAAGCGCGACGGATTATCAAGTAACTTAAACCACGTCACTGACATAGGTTTCTGCATATGGAATCTGAAGAAATTGTTTCGATTCATGTGCCACTCTGAGAATGTGGTGGATTTTTTGCCGAAAAGCAACGCCACCGATTTCTTGGAGAATCTCTTGAAAATGAAATGAACTATTCGAGTCCGTCCAATTCACTGCTAATGAAGAAACAAATGGCACACTACCCTTCTTAGATTTAGAATATCTATAACTCAGAATAAACTGAAATTTAAAATATATCGAAAACCCACCCACATAGAAATGTTTACATAAAATATGACTCAAATCATCACATTTCACACAAACTACCCCCCTTTCATTTCATGATTAACAGACGACTAAAAATACCACTTTCACAAAAAAGACTTAAAGAAAGAATTAAACCATATTAGAAATATCGTAAGACAAAACCGATATGATCAAGGCATTGTTAAAAACATTCGGAGGAAACACAAACGTAAACTCAAGGTAAAATAAATCAACTTTAACCTCAAAACAAAAAACACAGCTTCATAAAACTTCCCTATGCACCAGGAACAAGCAACAAATTGAAAAATATTTTCTCCAAATTTAATCTAACTCCAGTTTTTATTAACAGCAACAAACTGGCCAACATCCTCCATAATCCCAACTAAATTACCGCATCAACACACCAATATGGCATCTATGAAATTCGATGTCAAGATTCTGATAAAATATACGTAGGCCAAACAAAACCCAACTAGAAAACATATTCAAAGAGCACCAAGCTCACTTCAGACACAATCAAATTAATAAATCTAGCGTGGCGTAACTTATTCAAGAACACAATCACACAATTAATTTAGACAATCTAAAATGAATCTTGTGTAAGGAGTTCTTACAGAAAAAATCCGAACTATGAAAGCATTTTCATGTTTCAAAACCAAGGAAAACTCATAATGATGACGATAGGCTCATTCCAGCTTCTTCATTATAGCTTCTTATCGCCGACTCATAAAAGGAGTTAATCTCGGCTTATTCATGCTTCTCCACTCTCTTCTTTTACGTCAAACCAAAAAAACCTACTTTCCACGACAAGGAGTTAAATACCTCATTATCTACACCCTCTTTTCATTAAGCATTAATCCCCCTTGTGGATGAAGACATAGTCTCTGAAATGCGCATTTGGATCTTCTCAGAAAGCTGGCAATCCGCGGTCTCTGTGATCCTTTCGAGGAATCGGTCTCGGACGTCATCAGCATATCGGCGATTGGAGTTTTTTTCGATCCTCCGCAGATCCTTGTTTTTTCTCTTTCGATTTTAATTTTCTGGTACTTATATATTGTTTTCGTATGACGCAAAATTGAAGTTGACGTGTGGGTGTGCCCTTGGTTACAAGATTGGGAAGCACCATTTCCTAAGGAATAAGTTTCGCAAGCACCTAAAACCACCTCTGCTCATAACAATCAAGATTATTTGATCATTTCCAAGAAAAATACGAGAAAATCGTAATTTAAAATTTAGAATGTTCTCCCAAAGATGTTCTTGGGACGCCAAAACATAATGCAATGACGGCTAGATTCTAAGGTCCTTCTAATTTGATGAATTTATTTTCTTTAATTTATTTTATTGATTGTATTTTATTGATGGTATTTTCTTGACTCTACTTAAATTATAAGATCTTAGTTATTGTATTTCCTGATTATATTTCATTGAATTTATTTTCTTGGTTTGTTTTATTGATTGTATTTTCTTGATAATACTTTTTTGATTGTAATTTATTGATTATATTTCGTATTGTGATAGTATTGCAAATACTTTTACTGTAAACTGTTAATGGAGTAATACCTGTAATAAACATTTTATTATTAATTCTTTCTAATAGGAAAAAAAGGGTCTCGATTGTCAAACATTGTCTGGCAATTAATCACATTATAATAGTAATCTGCATCTGCATCTTTGTCCTGATTTCAACTGCAGTCGACTCTCGAAAACTCGCTGGTCACCCACGCATTACTTCTATAGATAGAATGCCATATCCTTATTTTGTGGGAGAGCCAAAATATTATTCGCGTTTTATATAAAAGAAGAGGTTATATATAATCTTTGAATATTTTCATGTGTTTATTTCTATTACCCAATGAAAAAAAAACATTGGCTATTACATACAAAGGATAGGTCAGTATATATTTTTCGTTTTTTATTTTACTATTACTTAATGCAGCGCTTCCAAACCAATTTCTCGCGAAAAACTCATTTTCCTGAAAGTTCTTATAATCCTCATGATATCAAAGAGTGCCGCTAATCCTCAGTTCTCCTTCCATGTGCCATTAATTTTTTGCGATATATCCTGCATTGTATTTCATTGCGAATGTACTAACATTGTGATTTACGTATGACGTTATACTATTGATCAATCTAGAGTCGAACTAACTACGTAGGATGGATTATTACGACAACGCAGTCGGGTTTTTAGCGTTAATTTTTAGTCTTAGTCTCCATATCCATAATGACTATTTTGATTAATTAATTTGTAACATATAATGACGAAAATTTAATTAATTTTAATATATAGTAATAAAGTTTAATTAATTTTTTAAGTAATTAAGTAACTGGTAAAGCGGTGATACAAATTAACATTTTAGAATTGTCTTAATATTTCTATCACGCAAAATATATAGTTTTTAAATCCATGTGGACCTAATTATGAGGTCAACGCCACCGGATATAGCATGGATGTACTGGAATTAAACGTCCATCAAAACCAAAAGACTAAAATATCCATCTTGAACCCGCTTTGTATGGAATTTACAAGGTGCTACGTCAACGAAAACTCTAAGGGTCGCAGACAATAATTGCGAATCTCAGAGTGCAGTCTGTGTCAATGCTCTCTGCAAATCGTTCCCACTAAACGCTCCAAAACACAGTCAAAAAGAGGATCGAGACGAAAGCCCAGCGGGCGTAAAGCGGTCGAGTGAAATAGCCTGCAGTGCTTTAGCGCGTGCAGTGAGGCGCTGATGGAGTGCAGGGGGGAGAGGGGGAAAGAGGAGGGAGAGGTGGGCGCCCAAGAAAGAACTGCCAGTCAGTTCCCAGCGAACCTCGCGGAAGGTGTGACTCGCAGTGCCTACCCGCGTCTCCTGGACTCAACACCAAGAGTTAACCCTGTGTGGCAAAAGGGAAAGAGGATATTAATCAGTGCCCATTGTTTTCTGTGCTAGAGACTTTAACGCCTGGAGACTTCAACGCCTGCGAGTGAGGTGTTCGGATTTTGTTTCAAAGCGAAAAGGATTACTTCGGCTATAATAGTGTAGCGTGTACTGATCCATCGAGTTTATAGTTTTTCTCGGGCAAAAATCTACTTGTCTGGGTTTTTATCCGAGAGATTTCTCACCGATACCTCTTGAAGGAGCGTGAATTGCTCAACCGACTGACACAAAGGTGAATTGTGTCGCATGAAGCCGGTGTTGGCATAGCCTCTCTTATTCGCCTCTAAATCGATTTCATAGTGACAATCCTAATAGCCATGGGATAACCATAACCGGGGGACTCACTCCTCTCTGAGAAGAGTTCACGAGATTAGAAGTGTGCCGTACCATCCTGCAGCTCTGCATGGTGAGAGGGCTTTAGCGGATTGCTGGGTGCAGAGTTAGAGGAGCAGGTAGAGGAAGGCCTTCTCCCTCAGGGGGTGAGGCTCTTTCCCGTAGTCCACTCATCGAATGGTCGCCTGCACCGCTGAGTGCATTGGGATTCCTCCCGCGTACAGGCTGAAATGCTTTTCTCTAGTCCCCTCGGGCGCCTCCCCTTTCTCATTCTCCTCTTCATTGGCACATGCGTCGGAGGAAGTGGCGACGCCCAAAAGGAAGCGCCGCTGAACCTCGCTGTACCGGAGGCTCGGTCAGAAGGTGAGTTGACCTCTCCCAACCGGAAGCGCTTTCACAGAACGGATTATACGTACGTGATATTGCAGGACTGCCGATGCCTTCTCCGCGGCGTTTTCGAGCTCTCAAAATGTTGTTTGATCAGTTTTTTTGTGTGCCTTCAGGTGATTCCGTGTGCACCTTAAGGTGTCCAAGCTCCATGGGTGGCTTAGCTATTTTTATGTTAATGTGAGAATGTGATGGTTGAGATTTTTGATGACTGAGCCCATTTGGTATCACTCAATTACGCCAATCTTTTATTATAATAGTAATTTCTTAAATTGAAACAGGAAGGCCACCAGGTGAATTTGAGTGCATATTCAGGTGCCCAAGCTCTATTGGTCGCTCTGCTATTTTTATGTTGATGAGAGAATATTAGATATTGGTTGAGATTTTTGATGATTTAGCCCATTCGGTATCACTCAATTACACCAATCTTTTGTTATTAATAATTTCTTTAATGGAAACAGGAGGAATCCAAGTATATCCAATTTAATAATTGTTACTTGATGAACAAAAAACCTTTCTCTAACCATAAATATCTGATTAGCTGGGACTCGAACCAGGGACTATGGGTTGGAGCGCAGGCAGGCAGACACCATGGCCGGTTAATTATTCTAATTTTCTTTCCAATTCTAGGGTTAAAGTTGAAGTAAGAAGTTAAAATAGTCAGTCCTTGGTTAAAAATTGCAAGCGTTCAGACAATGTGGAATTTATTCATGTGAATCAGGTGTATTTTGAGAATGCCATTAAAATGTATGTGATTTAAAGGCAAAAGTTCAACACGAATCACGGTGGTTCTTCATAACGGAGCTCATCCGCTTAACTCGAAGGAAGACCAGAGGAAAGCGATGACCCGCTTCAATCCTCTCTTTGTAACGAATTAAAATGAACGCTTACAATTAAAATGATGGAGGGTTGTAGAACAAAACCAACCCAACATCAGCTAACTGAAAAAGATCACTCCATTGATATACTTCCTTAAAATTCCTTATTTGAATATTTATATAGATTTTTTATTTGGGCTATTTGCATTTGTAGAATTTTTATAGTTAAGCCTCATTGATAACAGTAATTTATAATTAGGGAATTTTTCAAAAGGTCATATTTTTAATTTAATTAATAATTTTTCGTAACTGTGTCTTTCTCTCTTATATTTTCCACCTGCGTCTTCTAGCCGGAGAATAGAAAGAGAAAATTTGAAAACTATAAACATAAATTCTCGAATCTAAAGATGTCCAATTATTTCCAAACATTTCTTTACGTGATTCCACTTTCAGTTATGAATATTAAGATCTCTTTCTATGAAAGCTGCGCTAGCTCTACCGTGAATTTTTCGACGTTTATCATCTTGATCTCCGCTGACTCGAATTGAAAATCACCGACTGAATTCCTTCGCTCTGCTGTCATAAAATTTTTGAATTGTTAATACAAATTTAGATTCTGGAAGGAATCCCATCCGGGTGATTTTTATCATATGCGATACGGTCATATATTCTTTGGCACTAACTCTCATGGCTGCTTCGTAGCTTGCATCAAAAGCCAGTGTTATAAACTCTCGAATCCTGCTTGAGTGTGACGACGATGTCGAGGAGATGTTAGCTCAAACCCTCTTGATATATTAGGAACATATTAGTATCGGACAATCATAAATTATCGAGCCCATACTTGCTCTAGGTAGAATCAATCGCCTAGCTTTCCTCTTCTAAGCACCTAAGTAAATCATGTCTCAAGGAACTAATTCCGTCCGATGTTGTTTCTAATACATGTTGTTACAGCAATCAATCCCTGCTAAGCGACCCTAAATAGGTAGTCTGAGCTATCAATAACCGTCACTGTAATGGATGAGAATGTTTTTACTGTTTAACCATTTTCAGGTTCCATCGGGAAGTAGGTCAATAGAAAAAAGATAATACTTATAATAAAAATGATATTTAATTTTAGATGCTTATGATATCCCATCATTCTTTTGTACGTTCATAATTAAATGAGGCATACAAGAAAGTAATTCTTTTCCGTTGTTAGATTAAATTTTTCTGTATGCAAAAATGAGATGTTATTCATTCAGACTGTTCGGAATAGTTACAACATTCAGAAGCTAAACATTGAGTAATGTATGCATAATTTTAGCTATCTATTGCCCTGCCATTCGCCACCTTTGACTTGCAAGGTAAATCAATGAATCAATAAATGTAAACAAACCGCAAGCTTAACGAAGTCACTAGATCACAGAAAATTTCGGAATATATTTATATGTAATATGCTAAATTTGGTTGCAGTATCTAAAATGTATGTCTGATTTTGAGACCATTATTAATAGGCAAACAGAATTTGTTTTAACTATGAATGTTTTTTGATAGTTAAATTTCTCGAGAGATTTATTTTTCCAGCTTCCTTATGCTCGCTATTCAGGGAAAATCACTCATCGAGTTTGCTTTAAATCATCAGATTTGTAAAATGTTGTTTTGTGGATAAAACAATCCAAGCGAAAGCTAAATTCGCCAAATGCGCGTCGCTGTATGTCGCCAAGGCTGTACCAATAAACAAAGAAAATAAGCATAGTATTCGTGAGCTACATTCTAAATATCCTGTTATTGAAATCTCCTGTATTCTGTTTTTCACCAAAACTGCCACGAAATAAGACATCTCTAAATTCGTAAAACGTTACGTTCGAGATAAATGTAAGTAGGAACTAACTAACTGTCCAAAGTTCGCCTTTGCGTAACTGGGGAAGTACAGTAATGCTTTCGGAATTCATGAAGCAGAGGTGCTTCACGTTAGCTTACATTCACGTCTTCCCTGCCATCCTTTTAGAGAATGTTTACAAGCATTCCATATATAAGCATGCCCTTATCTTAAAAGATTGGATGGACATATTTTAGCGTAATTCTTTTGCCCAAGTGAGATTTGGGGGATGGGACCGGGTCATTGCGTTTTTCTCCTTAAGAGTCACATTTATTAGACAATTCTTCGTTACATCTAAGGAATGCTGGATTTCGAATGAGTCCTCTGAATTACTGGCGAGTAAATTGTTAAATTTCCATGCAATTAAGTCACCCTCCGCGTTGGTAAACATGCATAGTTGGATTCATTGCAGCTCTAAACCTAAGAACAGATGCTAGATGATATTTCCTTGCATCAACAATTCAAGGTATCGAAAGAAAATGAAGAAGAATTTGGTGATAAATATGCACCTTTTTCTAAAAGTAAAGAGCTTAAATCTCTCGTTTAAACAAAAGTGGAACAATATCTCATCTTTTTTGAAATACCTCTTTTTGTGTATCCTTCTATTCTGTTACTAATAAATCCAAATGAATCCTGCAGAGTCCAGCACAACCTATTCTCATTCAACAATTTTGACTACGTAAATTTTCAGTGCTAACCTTAAAACCACGCGTTCCGTTGCAAGTGACATTCATTCATGCATTTTAATGGCGCTTTCACGAAAAGGAACAGAAATTTTGCATGGGCCCCTTCCATCTTGAATAATTTTAGTTCTCTTCAATTACCTGAAGTGCCCTTGATTAATTTTCTAGTACCTTGAAATGCTTTTAATATGATAGACAATCAGTTATTCGTCCATATCGAAGACCGCCTTATGGGTCCATTTTCTCCAATCATTCCAAGTTCGAAAGTATATTTAATTGCCAAGGTGATGTTTTACAGAAAAGGCTGCAGACGAGTATTTAAATTTATCTGCATTTCATATGAACTCGATTGAGTGAGTGATCTCGGTTCGAATTCGGGTACTTTTACTGAATTTTAGATTTTCCCTTTCTCTGTTGAAAGTAATACTTTCCAAAATTTCGACTCTTCGGAATATAAATGGAAAGTGGTCACAGGTGTTGGTGTCGCAAAATTTATACGAGGTACTTTTCGTACTTGCAAGGTCAAGTTTAGTTTTTTCAAACTGTACGTTGCCTAAACGCCCACAAACACTCGACTGATTTAGCAGTCTAAATCGATCATCGAATTCAAAATACCTGGAATAAGCATATTTATCACGAATCGGAACGATAACATTCACTTAAAAATACTCACAATTTATTTGCTTTCGATTTTTTCGCTTTGAAGAGAAAATATTGATTCGCGCCATGGAAATAAGTTCCAAAAGGTGTAAATAAACAGAAATTTTCTTCCGTTTCATCGAATTTCTCGCACTTTCGAAAATTGTTTCCGGTTAGAAATCATAGGAAATCGGTAAGATACACACATTTTCTGTAGATCTGCATGCGCTACTGGCTGGACTCAATCTATGAGCATAAACTTTAAAAGAGCATAATGCAATAACTATCACAGAAATGAGGGATCGGATAGCCAAGTGGTTGGTGATTTTGACTGTAGCGGTCCCGGGTTCGATTCCCGGTGGAAAAGACGACAGCTCAAAATAGACACTATATTTCGATTTCCAAGAAATATTAGAACGAAAGGCAACGCAATGCACAGTAATCTGATTTTTTTATTCTTACAAAAGGAGTGAATTTGGGAAAATTTCGATTTTGAAATCAATAGAGATTAAAAAACGGGAATACATTTCAAATTGTAATTAGTATAACGGGGTTTATCGGCGAAAGTTTTAAGTACATCTTTCTGAAAAATGCATTCTTTCAAAAAATACATTGATTTTATTTAGAGCAGAATACGTTTACGTTCATACCTATCGAAGCATAAAGTTTTCATATTTATGTAACATACTTCTAAAGATTTTATTCCTTGAAATGCATTTCATATTTGTGGCGTACCTAGATATGCCTTTGTTTCGAAGTTGTGGTATTCGATGTAGTTTTTCTGACCTTCTGGAGTTATTGGACACTGTCGAAGACGCTTTAATGAAGGAGAAAGAGTATCTAAAGGAAATCTTCTCTATGAGTATCTATATAAGTAGTAGTAGTAGTATCTATGTGTTCGTATCGAGTAAAAAAAATGAGATTCTCACCATCAGCATATTCGGCGATTATTAAAATACAGTCGTGGAAACTTTTCGCTCATTCCCGAGATTACTCGGAGATGGGAGAATCACATTATCATTTCATTACCATAACCTGGAGTAACTTTGTCCCAAAAGAGAAAAAAAGACCGAATCTATAATAGTTTCCACATCTGTTAAGTTATCACCTTCAAGAGTCAATAGTCGATAAATATTCTCCTCAAGAGTAGCTAGCACTACAAAGATCAGAAGAAAGACATTAGAGAACCTCCCAAAAGAAATATAACAAATTTCGTAAAAATAATTTGAAAACGAAATCTAGATGTTCAGGCATTACTTTGTGGAAAGTCATTGAAGTGATAAAGAAATAAACTAGTGAATTTTCCACACTATTTTTTTAGTAAATAAAAAATAGTGTGGAAAATTTACCAGTTTATTTCTTCGTTACTTCAATTTGAAAATGTATAAATTTATTATCTTGCTAAATTTGATACCTTTTTCTAATTTTCCTTGAATCAAAGATTAATTTCCATCACATCTGCATTATATTGTTATTAACTAGTTGATTGAATTTACTAATGAACTAATATCAATAAAAAGTTATGCCTTTGTACGTGGTTTAACATTGACCCAGATCCTGTTTTTGGTCTTATGATAGGAGTTATAGACTCATAGATCAATTTTACTCCAATTCAAGCTAGCGTTGGCCAAAGATCTAAAACATTGTTTGAGTCAGGAAATATATTTGTTCTGATATTTATGATAATTATGCTGTTCTATATGTTCGTCGGAAAAATTCAGCATTTGAACATAAGATAATAAATTACAGGATGGTAACCTTAAACGTGCCTTGATGCATAGAAAAATAGTTACCCTAATTGACATTCTGGTGTACTAAATTTTTTTGCGTAAAATTTGGCCTATACATAGAATATTTTTCTGACATACTTAATTTTAAAATTACAGGGATGTTCTTATTTATTATTGCGCATTAGATATCTATGATTAATCTCCTCTAATTAAAAGAGTACGACAGGGCATAACAGAGTCGCAGATGCAGAGTAGTGATACTCCAGTTTCCATCCGTAGTAAACTGATTCAAAGGATGCGTTTTTTCAGGACTGTCATTTCACTCTTCGGATGAAGAAATATCTTCGAAGGAGGGTAAAAGAAGAAGTTATCAGATTTCAGTGGTTACGGCGAAAGCATGCGCAAACTCAGTCATATCTTCGACTCAAAAAAACCGATGGATTGTCTTTCGATTTCAAGCCCTTGCCCTATAAAATTCTAGATTTGATGTAAATTGACTCACCGGTTATTAGGTTTTATTGATTTAGCGGAAAAAAAACTTACGGAAGGATTGGCAAGAGTGGGGCTGTGGAGTAAGAAAGCGGAACTGGTCGTAAAACTCAGAATTACATTTCAAACAAAAACAGAGAACGGCTGACTATCACGCTGGATTTGGTCAGATGCTAATCTATATTTGATAACATGCTAGATACACCCCAAAATAGCAGCTCTAAAGTTTCTAAACGCAAAACAAAATTTGATAAAATGTAGTTAAAATTATTTATTGGTTTGAATTCTCTTTTAAAGATATTTTATAGATTCAGATATTAAATTAATGAAACATTATATGAACATAAAGACTTTTATCAAGTTAAAGTTATACTATTTTGATATCTACATAATTAAAACTTTTTATGCTTCGTGTATAGAGAGAAGTGTATAAGTAACTCATGGATGGAGAGAAAAGTACAGTTGAAAAAGAAAATAGTAGTTAAAAAAGAAAAATTACATGATCTAGATAGATGCCTACCTCTAGATGCCATATAATAAAGGGAACACGTATGTCCATAGCTGCCATATAATAAAGGGAACACGTCGATAGTTGGTTCTGGAAAGTTGTAAATATAGGAAAGAATCATCTTCTTAGCATTCCGTGTGAGTTTTCTACGGAATAATGGTTAAATACCAAGCGGTTATCAAAACGATCAAGATATTTATTGCGGCAATTCCATTTCCATTTTATTTCCATTTTATTCATCAAAAAGTGAAATATTTAGATTAGTTAATAGATTGAATTCACCAATAACGTAAAATTTTCTACGGAACATCTCCGAAATATTCTTTTGAAAAAGTGTTCAGCGCTCTTGAAGGCTATACCTGAGATCTCATCAATGGAGGGTGTTGGTAGAGGGAGATATGAGTGTTTGAGCGTTTCACCTAAACAATGGCCCCTAGGGCTAAGAATGAAAATTATCACATCCACGGGATGTGCGTTCATTTGGTAATAAAGTCGTCACAGCAGAGTGGACATAATGTTTTTTAGAGCATTGCGTAACGCGGATACATCATTGTGGCGCTCGCAAGATGTTACTCCGTTACGCATTTGGACCTCATTCACGCCGATTTCTGAAGTGTTTTTCCGGGCAGATGTCCAGTCTACCGTCACTTGTTGGCATTCGCGCCTCAGGCTAAAGATATAGGGGATTTGCCCATTCGTTCGAAAGTTCTTGGCGAGCGCTTGTTCCTTCGGGAGAGAACTTGGAAAGATGTGCGGAGTATGCACGACCGAAATTTTACTTTGCTCGGATCACTGTTGCATTACTGATGCATTCTGATCTGGAACCTCTTCATGTTCTCCACATTTTACGAACTGGCGGGCAGGCTTTCTGATTTCTGCAGAATGTTGCTCGCTACTTTTCCCGGATATTTTTAGTCGTGTAAGCGAAGTGTATAGTTCCAATTAGAAGGCACTTAGACCGCTGTCATAAAAGCAATGCCCCTGTAAGGCTATGTTTAGAAAACCCTCTTTAAGGTTGTGCATAGAAGAAAGTTTACATCTCGATGCATGTTTCTTCGATAAGCCGAAACATGAACGGAAATGTGAAAGGTCTGACGTGACCGGAGTTTAAACAGGCTCCTCCAATTATGAGAAATGATTATCTATAATTAAACCTTTTCTATTATTACTTTCATTCTATGAGACCGGGGGAGGGACCGGCATATTTTTATTAATATTTATCCGTAAAAGGATCGGTAATTCTGTGGTATGTTCCTTAAAATATATATGCTTGTATACATAATATGTAGCCCTACACAATGTAAACGATTAATTTAGAAATAAAATCACTATTGGATTATGCACGTAAATGCTAAGACATATTTTTATTAATATCTTTATCCGCATAAGGACCAATGGCATGTTCCTTAAAATACAAACATATGTATACATACCATGCAGATTGACAAAGTGCAAACAATTATTATGGAAATAAAATTGCTATTGGCTATGCGAGTAAATGCTAAATCCTTTAAATCCGGGCATTCTGCAACCGTCCGGCAAAGGAAGGAATAGATATTTCTTTGCATTCGCAAAATATTCAAGTCCGCGAAAGTGTTTGCAGAAAGGAATCTAGTCGGCTAGTAATTCTCTGAACGGCTGCCCAGAAATCCAGGGAAAAGAGAGGAAATTGTTTAGAGGTCACGCGGTGCGGCCCGTTAATCCGAGCTCAGCCCGTCGGCGAAGTGTGTAAGTGAGCGAGGGAAAGATTTTCGTCTTCGAGCAGCTCTTGGAGGAGGTGATTGAAATGGTAAAATGCAAAGTGATGAGCGGAGAAAGCGGGCACTGAATGTTAAGTGCTTCCATTTAAAGAAAATTAATGACGTTCGAACGCAGGAAAAGGGGAGCGCCAATTAGCACCACAAGCTTCTTCGTCTACATTTACCAATTTATCTATCATTCATCATTCATTTTATGTCAAGGGGCAAAGTCTTGTAAAATAGGAGTACGAAAAAACGAATCGTAACGCATAGCGAATCTCTATTCTTTGCATTTGACATTGTGGTCGCTGTATGAGCATAAAAGACATTCTTACTTTTTGCATTGGAAAATAAATTGCGATAATTGACAAAAAAACTCTTCCAAAGTTACATTAGTTATTGAAGCTTGTTGAGTATTGAGGTAAATTAGGCTAATCCACGATGTGCTTACACCTAAGAGTGTATGAAGTAGATTTTCCAAGTCGATTGGAAGAAAAAAAAAATGGGAATAATTTTAGTAATTGCTAGCCACAGCGTGTCGGGTTGGTTTGCAGTGTATGTATTAGTCGATGAACAATTGCGAAACTGCTCAACGCACCATGGAAAATTTCAACTTTCTGTGCTTAGTTTCAAGGTGATCTTATCAAACAATTCTGAAGTTTGCGAGCTTTATGTTCTTTAAAGAGTCTACCGTAGAAAGTTTCCTAACACGCTTTTGAATGATTTGTAATATTATGAATTAAATATCCAATAATCGAAGTATCCGTTATAATATAAGAAACGCATAATTACACAGCTGATAGAACGGAATCTTCTGGCATAGTTCACTCTAACGTTTCCCATCTTTGCGCGGCAAGAAAATTGCCGCAGGCGCTTAGTTTATGGAGCTGCTGCCCTTCTCTCGTCAAGGAAGTTTTAAGTAGCCATTTTTCTGTTTTTCTTCATTTAAAAAGGCAATATGAAGATGGTAATCACAGTAATCATCATTGGTTAGCAGCCATGTGGCTGGTTTGCTGCAACTTTTCATTATTAAATTAGCTTTCCCTGTTTGGAGCTTTCCTTAATCACTGTATAATTCATAATATTCAAAATAATGAATTTATTTGTGAAAACTTTAGCTAAAATTTTTAAAATTTTCGATAAAAAGTGGGCAGTAGACTGATTAGTTGGATGGCGTGGCAGCGTGGAAAGAATTTTGCATGTAAGGAATTATTTTGCATTCTTTGTAATTTTTTTATATTTTAGGAAAACCGTTGTCGAAATTCTGAGTTAAGATACATCTATTTCATTGAAATTCATGAGATATACAGAATTTGGTTGCGGCTTTCATACCTTACACTGCGTGAATTTACTAAAAGATGTAAGTCATTTTAAATAATGTGCTCCATTTAAAAAACGAACGACTGGTTCATTTTCAGGTTTTGGTAAACGGATACAATTCTCGTTTTAGAGTTCGAAATGTACGCAGGAGAATTCGGGAAGAGGAAGGAGCAAGTTTTATTAGCCGAAGGGGGGCGAAAGGAAATCGGCATTAGGAGGTTTCCGTGTGTCGGAATTAGCGTCGTCTATCACACAGGTTGGCTTTTCACTTTCGACGTCAAACCAAGTGACGAGTTCTGGGCGTGTGCTCACCCAAATCCTATTCTTGCATCCTGCAATAGCTGTTCCACTTCCTGTCCGTTTTTATAGGTTCTATAGATTTCGGATTCGAAACCTTTCTATTCACAGCTAGCGAAATTCAACACACACTCCATATCTGAGGATTGAATGCGAAGAAAAAGTTCGGCTGTGATATAAAATTCGTTGCTTTTAAGCTTCAAAAAAATAGTAAGGAAACTGATAGGCCAAAAATGTAAGGGAAACAATGAATTATCGTAGTTTAATCTCTTATCAATGGTCTTTTATAGGGCTGGGATCAAAACGGCCTCAGTTACGCTCCATAGTACTCAGGGGCTTATATTTTTTTGGATCATTGAAATTGACTATATATTTTTCCATTAATAATTTCGTCGTGTTTAATAACTAATTTGCTCCTCTTATTTACCAATTCCATTTTTCGGATGTCCATGTGGGTAATGCTTTCGGCATTGGTGAAAGCGGTCCCGGGTTCGATTCCTGGTGGGAGTCTACATGTCCAAAATAACCTTAGCTTTCCAAGAAATTATGGCAATACTACCACTACAATTACTACATTTATTTTACTCAGGGAAAGTAGCTCACGGAAAAAAAAAAATTTAGTTGATACCGTAGGGAAGAATGGGAAATCTCACAATAATATCTTAGAAACATCGTTTTTTGCTTCTTCTGAAGACAAATGTTGCAGAAGATTACCTCCCTAACTTTGATAAGCATCGTTTTTAATCATTAATTATTAAAATTATAATTGTCAATCTTCACTTGGTGGAATTTTCCAGCAACCGTCTTGAGAGAAATATACTTATTAACTTCCACTGTAATTTTCAATTACTTGATACTCCTTATTTGTTTTGATACATTCCTATAAGAAGCTGATTTTGCTGTTAGTTTTGAATTATTGAGGAGATATACTAGCTTCATACAGCATTAAGCCACTCCCCTCCAAAATACGCCCTGAGGTTATTGCTTAACTTGCTTCACGCCTGGAGCCGTCCCTGGTCTTTTAAAGATCCTCACATAATTGAGCTAACTGTCTTTGAACGTTTTATTTTGTCTTTCATATTACGTTTATCTCTGCGGTTAGAATTGTCTAGAAAGCGTCAATTTAAAATCAGCAGCAAAAAATTCTGCACTGCTGAATGGATAAGAGGATCGATTCACTTCTTACAGAGATTCTTATGAGACCTTTCTATTAAGATTATTGCGTTTCTGGAATGTTGAGAATTTTTTGATATTATTTCTAGCTTTAAAGATAGTAAGAACTAAATTCAGTGGAAATATACGCAAGAGGCTTTATATTTTTTTAATTAATCCTTAAATAAACAAAAATATATAAATTGCAATCTTTCTTTTAAAAAACTAATCCATACGTTGTGAAACTGTTACGTAAAGCTCATATCCGGATGTAAAGGTGAAAACCCTAAAGATTATTATTATTTTTATTATTATTACACAAAACCGTCGCAGATAGACGTTATGTCAGGTGGCGACGTTTATACGGTACATGATTATTACAATAACTCCTCTCCTTAAAATTGTAATTATGATAATTCGTCGAATTTTCTGATTGTTATATGAAAAAATTAGTCGTATACATATTCCCGTCCGGGTAAATCTTCCTTGACATCTCTAAAAAAAATTCTAGCAATCCTTAATCTAAAATCTTTGATCTTTCTGTCTCTACAAATCATTTAATTCTTATTTAAACATACTTCAGAAAATTAAATATAAATACAAGGAACTCCTTTTCCTGCCTGTGCTTCCATTGCTAAACAAGCCACTGCTAGACATTCCAAATATAGACAGCTCTTGTGCTTCACACAAGTGGTCTTCAAACTGAAGTGGAGAACTTTTATACAAACACTTTGCACATTATAACACCTATTCTATTCTTATTTAATTCTTATCACACGCTTTTTTATAGCTACTTTAATTTTAGTTCTCACGAGTAAAAAATATTGCGGTCACTCTTTTGAGGGCAGGTCAAAAAATGCTTAGTTATTATCGTGGATCTAGTGTTTTTGTGTTTACTCTCTTGAAAGTCTGGTTGCATTTTTTAGGCTTCTGTAGTTGGAAGGACCCAGCAAGCCCCACAATGGAGGAGTATTGGATTCTAATCCTGTTCATAAATAGCACGGCGATTCGCAATTACGGGATGGGTCGATTAATTGGGACGCCTGTAGATCAAAAACTGAGTTTCTTTTTCATCCGCGGGTGCGAGCATTGAAATCTCCGAGTGAGCGTGCGTGCGGAAGGATCGAAAATCCGTTTTCACTCTCGCTAACGGCTCTTTCGGGTGAAAGGAGTCCCAATAATACTTACTTTCTTCCCTTCGCTTTCTCCCGCTCGGCGAGAGAGTTATTTATTCGCCGATGTTTGAATTTAATGGATGTCGGCGAGTGGAGCCCTCCTTTTGGCGAAATGTTTACAAGTCTGAAAGGAAAATCGATCGATTTGCCTCACGCCATTGACATTATAACTTTCGGAGGATTCGAGTCTTTTGTGGTTGACTGAGGGCCGTGGGCGTTTTGTGGCAATTTCTTTGCACGCTCATCTTAAATTATCTTAGTGCCCTAATTCTCTCCTATTCACTGTTAAAATGCGTAACACAACTGGTGGGAGGTGTTTTTAGACATACTCTGAGAATTTTTATTTATAATTGTTACTATTGGAAACATTCGATTTATATTTGATATATTCTGATGACATGTTTATGACGATATATATTTATAGTACAAGCTTGAATTATACATACCGTTCGTATTTGAAATTATTAGGATTAAGATATGACCCATCTGATTAAAAATGTATTATTTACGGTTATAAAAGTAAAAATAGCTTAAAAACTCGCTCCTAAGGTAAAATATTGTCACACCTAGAAATCTTTTAATATTTTCTTATAATATCTATCGATTTACTTTTGCCGTGGCGTAAACTAAGAATAAAATTGTAGAAATATTAGGGTTTTTAATGCAAATTGACCGATTTAAAAACTTTATTTTCGTCCTTTCAATTTAGAAATCGATTCAGGATTTCCAGAGAAAGTTTTGACCTAACCTTTAGTAATCATTACATTCGAATTTATTTTCCATCGAAGTTCGCACTTTTCTTTGAGTACCTGAATTGATTGTGGAAGTTTTTCAAATTTCTCAACCTTTTTCCTTTAATACATCACTTTTACTCTTTTGCCTCTCCTATAATAGACTGCTTAGACTAGAATAGACTGCTAGATTAGGTTGTGTTTGCGAATTTGTGTAACCTGTTCTTTTAATACAATGGAGGTGCGAAAGAATTTGTATAGCAAATAGTATTTGTATTTTGTGGTCTGAAAAGTTTCCGACCCCAGATTTTTCAGAAATCTTCAGAAAATTTTCAGAGAACATGTCGAGAAATGGCGAAATGTCGGAAACTTTTCAGACTACCCATGTATATATGTCTAAAATAAATTATTTGTTTGCATTTTAATTAATTAATAGTAACTTAAGATTTTAGATTATAATAATTTTCGGGAAGAAAATTCATTTCAGGTTCGTGTTGAAATATTAATTTTCATGCAATATGTTCATAGGTATCGTACGTTTAATAATGCATCTCTGCTTGTTTATGTATACATTTCCTGAAGGATGTGTAAAATAAAAATAGATTTAGAGTCCATGCTCAAGCTTTTCCTCCTTTTCTCTCTCTCTATTGGCTTGGGATCTTCTTTTCCTCTCTACCATTTCCTCCATACCTATTCCTATCATTTCTCGCCTCTAGATCTTCGGACTCCTTACTCCCATCTCTTTTTTGGACTCCCTCCTCCGCTTTAGACATCCTGGTTTCTTTCCTGTCTACTCCGTGAGGTCACCTCAGGCACTTCCTTCGAAGGAAGACCAACTAATAGCCGTGCTTCATCCTTTAAGTCCTCATAAATCGTTGCTTTCCGTTTCCTTCGTACTCTTTCACTCCAGACATGCTTTTCACTGGTTGAATTTACCCCATTACTTGCTCCGAAACTTAAAACTAGTAAACCATTCTTTTTCCTCTCTGAAATTATTCTGTCGTAATTGGGAGAAGTGCTATATTTTAGCGAATTGTACAAATAATGCTTCAATAAAAACATCAAGTGAGGGGTATTTAGACGTACTTTGTATAGACGTTTAGACATACTTTGTAGCATACAGACTAAAACGTACCCACCCGATAAGCCAGGCTACTAACCTTCTCAAAAGCCTTAAAAATTATTACTCATAGTACCAGTACATTAAAACTAGTAAGCTATTCTTTTTCCCCTTAGAAACATTTCCTTAGTTATTAGGAAAAGTACTACAATTTCAAGAATTGCCCAAATAATACTTGAATAAAAAAATTTCAAGCAAGGGATGTATAAGACGTTCTTTATACACAAATTTAGATCTACTTTATAACATAGAGACTAAAACATAACCACCTGTAAACCAGAATACTAACCTACTTAAAAGCCCTAACAATTATTACTCATAGAACCAGCACAAAACATCAGATTAGGACGGAATTTAGGGTTATCAATTACCTTAAAATCGCCACTTTCATGGCATATCTTTAAGGCTGTTTGAAACTTACACTGCAAAGTAAATTACGAAGTGGAGGAATATGAAGAAATTAAATTGGAGAACCAAAGAACGAAAAGACTTTTTGGCCGTCTAAAAAAAGACATTCTTCTTTCCGGATCGTTAAATTCTTACGTAAAAACGATTCTTATTTCCCCCCTCATTGAGAACTCATCGACTGAGGAAGATCGCAATTTCCTTTTGGGTGATTTAATGAGGAAAATCCTTGATCGGTTCACCAAATCGCGCTCACCTTGAAACAGTGAGTAAGAACTCAAAAACGTAAGCTTCTTGAAAATTCTAAGAAAGCAGCAAATGAAAGGATTACACCGTAGTCTGTGTTGATTGAAGGATTATAAATAGGGAGTTGATGTATGTATAAGTAAAAAAGATAACGCAAGTTTATGGTTCGTTTTTCTTTCGTGACAGCGTTTAATTAGATTAATGTTTCGCTGCTAAAGTGGTATTCAATTTAAAATTTAATGCAATCGGCATAATCCGAAGAGAAAATTAGCTAAATGAATAAATTGTAATCTTAGCGCTATTCTTCAATTTTCTGATGACCTGTTACAACTGAAGTACTTTTCGAAGTACGTCTTAACAGGAGGTACTACGTCAACAAGTTTATTCCTTTTAGAACTTACACTAATTACTGATTTTTTTTACTTTCCGTCACACTCATACTCGATATAAATGACAACTTTTATAACAATAATTAGGAGAACTATTGGGATGATCGATCAATATCTCTTCAGAATTAAAACAGCATTTCTTAAATTTTTTCCATTTAGGAATCATTGAAAATTTTAAAGGCGAAAACCTCTGTAAGATTCTTTGTATTAATAAGTTGGAATTGTTCAAAAAATTTTAATGTTTTTTTTATCCAAACATTAAACTGAGAATGTAGTATATATTTTCTGTTGCAAATCTTCGTTCATCAGATTGAATTGATTACCGAATTAGATATACTACGTACTACCGTGACAGTGATTAGGAGCTATGGGGCAATTTCATACTCAATGTTCGTAATGCATTCAGAAATAAAGGATACGTTCAGGCAATAAATGTACAGGTTTCGATGGATAAGTATATTTTTGGTCTTTTTTGGACAGTAGTTTCCATAGCGCAAAATATTAATTATTCAATGTTCTGAGATAAAGCCGATTATTCACTAATAGATATAGTAAAAAGTATTCACATTCTTAGGTAAATTTTCGATGCCTCTAGTTGTAAATATGCTGAAAATCATGATTTTTCACAAAGAGCTACACTTAAATTAATGGCTTCCATGGAACCGGGGTATCATATTGCTGGCTGTGGTTGTTAAATTTGTATGATTCTTATTCTGGTCAAAAATTTAAAATCCACTTGAAATTTCATTCTAATAATATTTCCTGTACTTTGCCTAACGTCATGAAGAGACCATGTAAATCTTATGGTTCGCTGTATTCGAATACAGACGTTTTATTATTATTATTCCTTATGGGAGAATGACGCACAGTTCGCACTGCTATATTAATCAATTGCACTCGATGCTGAAAGTCTTCAAAATAAATTATCCCCAACTTTCTTTCTCTATGCAAAAGTCACAACAGCACGCAGCATTCCCCCGTAAGTGATACACGGGGCCAAAAGATTTACGTGGTCTTTTCAGGACGTTGGACGAAGTATAGTGTGTGTTTAAGGCCACTCGAAGAAGTTTATCCCTGAAAATTTAGCGTCATCTTCGCTGATTTAAATCAATGACTATGTTAGGTCGAGAGAGTTTCCTTATTTATTTATGAGTGGAGTTTGATCTTGGATTCGTTAGAAGAAACCGACGGCATTCCTTCGAATCTGTGAGCAAACTGTGCCGAAGTCGTTTTCACGACGGGCCCTATTCGCCTAAACTTCTAGGTCAAGAACGTTCCCACTAACTTTTCCACTTTCCTTATCGCGCGGGAGTCTTATTGATTTATGAACTTTTGAAACGACGGAACTGTTGCCGGAAGATAATGCTGACAACGAAAAAGACGTGGGCGAATCGAGGCCGTGTTCCACATTACAATCAAAGATGTATCGATGAGTTATACACGGGTATCTGATCCATCAAGAAAGGTGAGGAATGGTACGCATCATCCACGCCTTATTTGCAGGCTCTGGGAAGTAGATCAAATCGAAAGAAACTGTTCTCGAGGAAAACGCCTACGGGAGAAAGGCGAACGGTAAATAAAAGAAGCATCCAATGTTCTCAAACATCTCCATGGAGCATAGAAAGGTAAACAAAGAAGGAATGGTGTTTGATTGTTGGAAGAGTGGCGGATTTAAAATCGGGTTTCCATGTGGTAGGGTGCGTCGAGAAAGTTATTCCTATCTACAGCAAGATCCGGATTCGACTACTGAGGGCAGTAATACATTTCTGCAATATTCTACACAATTTTGCATTTCCAGAGTACAAGCAGTTCTTTTAGCACTCATTTAACGTGAATTAAATCGCAAATATTAGGATGTCCTAGGAATTTCCGTCAATTGTAGATAAAAGCTTTAGGAAGAAGCACGTTTTCTCCTTTATCCAAAACGTGTGGACATAACGAGAGCTAGAAGAAGCAGCAAAAATCAAAGGTGATATTTTAAGATTGATGCGTGGTAAAATCTCCGCAAAAATTCAGTGTTTTGGGTGAAGTTTATAGTGATGTCACAGTGGTTCGTAGTACAGCTTCTTATTGAGCTTATTTTCTTTCTTGATGATCGAGTAAGAATACACAACGATCCAAGGTACGAAATGAAATATGGATTGAGAGTGAAACTTGCGAAATATGCACTTCAAAAATCATTAGGAGTTCTTTGAGGACCATTCAAGATCCATGTGGATTCCACTGACGATAGGTTTTCGGCAAATGACTAAAAGAAGTAAAAAATTTCCATACGATTGCTTCATCACTGCTTGACAGATGAACAGCAGCAAAAACACCCGAGATTTGCAATTGCTGAAACAAAGGTTTGATGTTGAAAGTTGAAGAAGCGTTCTCGCATCGAATTGCCGCAATAGATGGAACATATATCGAGGGATTATATTAAGTTAAAATCATAGTGCAACGAGTGGAGTTCATCTTCTCTAAGACTGAAAAATGTCGACAAGTACAGTCAGTGATTAAGCAACTGATGATCTACGTTCATGATCAAAACAGAGTCTTCATCCATATGATAATCTCTTGTGAAACAAGTGTCATAGCAGTATGTTCTCGTGCAAAAACTGCGCGGCATAGCTCACAAAAACCGACCTCGAGGCCTCCCATTTTCCATGGTAATCCTCTCCATTCGTCGGGAATGTTGTAACCTTAAAGCTGCACGAATGCGGATGGGAAGTGTTACCTCATGTTAGCTACAGCCTGGCCATGAGACCACCAGACTTCCACTTATCTCCATAGCAAACCTCCGATCGTAATGCACGACCCGCCATCTTCAATAGCCCAAGTAGCCGAGACTAGAGCAGGTTACATTTTCGTCATTATGGCAAAGTATATTATGAATGAAAGAAAATACGAGCCACTTCGTAAAACTTTTTAGTGCTATTGCATCCACTTAACTTATTGTGATTCAACCCACGATAATGCCAAACTGTACCTTATTTTTTATATTGCCCTCGTATGTAAATAATCGCCGAACTAACTTGCACCGGCCAAGAAGTGAAAGGGACCAACCTACTCTTGGTCCAAAAGAGGCAAACGTGTACATCAGGACACAAGAATTTCGACAATCGAAGTTTCTTTTCTTCATGCATCATCCTTTTCTTTACAGAATGTCTGTAATTGCATAAATCCACATATAAATATCATAAAGGCCATTTCCAGTCGTCCTTGAATTCGATTATATTCTATTATTTTATAATATTATTGTGTCATCGACGAAGCGGCGGTTATCCTTATCTTCTTCACATTCTCGCAATCTTAAAAGTCTCTACTCTTTATGTAATTACGTCGCATTTCCTGTATAAATCACATAACTAGCCTTCGAATTTCGATAAAAAAAGAAACTTCTTCGATAAGAAAAGAAACAGCCACTGCCTTTGTAGCATATGATCAGCAGTTCGTTATGCGAAAGTAAACTATTCTTCGTAAGACATTATATCGGATATCAGTAATCAAATGTTTCATTCTCTAATGAGGTAATGAATAACGACATCTGAATAGCTTGACAGAAATCAGAGAATGACCGAGTGCTTTCATTGCTGCTGACAATGTTTAGAGCGAATATTGCTATTTAGATTCTAATATTTACGTATTTTTATTAAACTAAAGTAGAATTTCCAATTTTATGCTTGTTTCTGTTCTTAATATAAGTTAGGAAATGTGATTGTTGAAAATTTGCGCGAATTATGGAAAGTAAGTCTACTTCTTAAACATATAATATTTTTCTATTTTTGGATTTTGCCTCTTGTCATGAAGTATCTAGATTTGAAATTTAGCCTATGATTGGTCTTTATTTTCTGGTTTAAGGTCAAAAATCTTCCACGAATGTTTTCCTCTCCTTCACCGTTTTCATGCTTCACGTGTTTCCTTTCTCCATCTGCAGCTTTCTCGTTTTTATGCGCTTTACGGTTTTTTTGCTTTCTTCATCTTTATTATATTCCATTACTTAATTTTGATTGATTGATTCTCTTAAGTTGTCGAATCCTTTAAATTTTTTTCTAACATTTCTTCATTTTCATTTCCAAAGTGACTTTCTGTGCCTCGTATTTTCCGTAAGTATTTTATAGCTTTCCAGAATTATTTTCCTAGTTATTTTTGAAGGGCAGTAAAATTCCCAACACATCACAGTGCACTGCTCATTATTAGCTGACTATATTTTACGCTGGGGTTTGGCGATTGTACGTGTTTTTACTGAGTTATTTTTATGGATGCGAGCGCGTGCGTACTTCTGATGTTTTTCACCAAACACCAGAGATTTAACATAGTGAAAAACTATTTCAATAGGCTATCCTCACTATGTAATAAGAAAAAACGATTCTCAGCCGGTATTCGCCTAGCGTAGTAGATCGAAGAAATAACAGAACTAAAAAATAGCGACAGAATTGGGACTTGAACCCATGTCTCCCACTTTCCAGAAGTGGAATTGATACGGTTGTGATGTAGTTAGAATATCTGCCCACAAGTGATCCTGAGTTCGAATCTCAGTCATATTTTTATACATAATTTCTTCGGTTTTAAGTCGCGTGCTATCTCTAAATTCAACACAATTTCCTTATCCCTACCCAAGTAGATGTTTGGGCTGGAAAGATATGCTTATCCTGGGTTTTATGTTTTTCGGAGCCGACATTGGAAAAAAATTATTCATATCAACCTCCCGATATGAAAGTTTAAATGTTATTTTAAATCTTATGCAATGCGACTCCAATATTTATGCTTATTAGGTTTTATGGTTGTCCTGTAATGAGGTCATAGTTTTTAGATCACCGATGCTCTCAGATTTTCTCATGTGAGAAAGACTCAAGGTTAGTGGTGCATGTTACTCAGTAGTCACAAGGGCTGTATCGGTATTTTGAGTTCTAAATCATGAAGGTGTTTCGGTAACTCATTATTCGGTATATGTTAAAGCGATGAAAAATATGCGAAGGCGTTTATCGGTAGTAGTACGCACAGTGAAACCCGGTTAAGACGCTTTCTGGGGGGCCAAGCGAAAACCGCGTTTCGCAGGATAGCGTTCTAGCATTGTAAATTGTAACGTTGTATAGGCTGCATAATGCTGGTTGCTTTACATATTATTTTTGAAAATAATTGCTTTCTCACATAGTTACTTGATCTTGATTACTATTCAATCAACTATGAAGTTATTATTTTTACCAGATGGACAAATAGGGAAGAAAAACCAATGTTATAAAAGTAGTGAGGAGAAGGTATCACAGAGCACCACCGCGTTCCATTGCCCAAAAAAACGCTCCTTTACTGGATTTTTGTATATATTTACTCGTTAAGATTAAGACGAAAAAAATACGAAACAGAGACTTTTTAATTTACGTTATGCCTTGAAAATAAAATAATACAGAAGATCTCATCATATCTCAGAATTTGTGTCGGCTCCGACGGTGGTACATACATAGATTGCTCGGCTTCGCTATATCTTCATTTTATTCTCAAAATAATCCTCATTCGAAAAAAGAGACCCGCAAGAAACCCTCTTTGAGATAAAGAGAGCAGAGAGGATGGTGATGAAGATAATGTAAACATTTTTGGTCTATCGTATGAGGCAAATGATTGGCTGTAGCATGTTGCAGTTCATCTTGGGATGGGAAAAATCCGCGTATTAAGCGGGAAGCAGAGCGTTTTAAGCTGTATATTTATTATATGTTTCGTGTGCAAGGGACCGGAACCGTGAATAAACCGCGGGAGCGTCTTAAACGAGTCTTACGTATCATTCTACGATTAAAACTTGGAACGAATTTAATCCACTGAGAGCCATTTCCAGGAGGTGAAGAATTACGGAGGGCATTATTACAATGAAATGAAATAAACAAGGCACAATGACGATTATGTATGTTGTTCATTTTAATCCTTTAAAACCACATTTCAAGTCTTCCTGCACAAGCCGATTTCGAATATTTGCGTCTCAGAAGGCGATATAGGCGACCGAACGTCAAAAATTGTTAATTTATCAGTCATTTATTGAAAATAATTTGACGAGAATATTTTACTGAGACCGTGAGAAAACCGCGTATTAAGCGGGATACCGTCTTGAGCGGGAACGTCTTAAATGGGTTTTACCGTGAATTCTTTGTGTCATTGGGTCGTTTGGGGTGGTGGGCGTGGTGAGGAGGGGAAAGTAGGCCTCCATTCCGAGTGAATCACGTTTG
The DNA here is from genome assembly GCA_036926295.1 of Pachydiplax longipennis. Taxonomy (NCBI): domain Eukaryota; kingdom Metazoa; phylum Arthropoda; class Insecta; order Odonata; family Libellulidae; genus Pachydiplax; species Pachydiplax longipennis. The sequence goes on along the minus strand of JAVFKF010000009.1, from coordinate 33,638,714 downwards.
CCTGCGATGGATGAGATCCCTCATCAGCGTCCCAATTGTTTTCGTGGATAATTGAACCCATCCTTTTCGGTTTCATAATAATGGGAGAAGTTCTATGCTTTCCATCGAGTTATTTAATCGATTTGTGGAAGAAGCGGCCGGGAATTCTTCCGCAGTGAGACTCGGGGCAAATCCGTAATCACAGCGGAGGAACAGCCTGCGGAATACTAAATTTTTTGAAAGTTTCGTAAGCGCCACCGTATTATGTCTTTGCTGAGAGGATCAAACCGGAACTGGACAGGAGATGGAATCGAAAAAGAGTGGTAATTATGGTCAATTGCTGTTCAAACAGAATCGGAAAGTTGATTTGAAGAAATGGGAAAGAGAAACGGAGCTGATGGAATAAAGGTTATGCGGGGTTGTTTGTGATGCTTTGCTTAGTCACGGAATGCAGCAGTGAATTTTATTCATTGTTATTTCTTTTACTTTGTTTTTTGTGTCTCAATTTTTTCATTTCAAAAATATTTTCGTACCTTTCAGTAGGCGGCATATCTACAGGTCCCCTTTTTTAATTTTTGACTCATCCTAACGATAGTTTAATACTAGAGAATAGAGTAGGTTTCTCATGATAAATATTTATGTAATGTCTGAACGGCGAAAGGTAGGATTTTTTCCTACCATTTACTTTCCTGAGATGCTGATCTTTCTTTGAATGTCTTATTAAGTATATCTGGGGAAAAATACATCGCTAGAATCAATAATACATCGCTAAGGAAGTTTTTTTAAACGGTAGGTGCTTTAGTGTGTACTTCCTTGTCATGAATATTTTGAGTATATATTGTTACGTTTGAAACATGGGCAATATGAATACATAAATAAAATATGTGCAAATAAGCAGTAAGTTACTTGAAATTACATAAATTAACATTATACTCTTATCTAACGGAAGTGAATACATTTGGCATTCTCCACCGATATCTATTATATTATTACCATAATTACTCTCTCCAAATTAGTGGTCTTCAAAAAATCCTAAATTGAAGAGAATTATACTAAAAAATAACTTATCAATACCTGTGAATTTTGTCGATTAAAATCTTAAAAAATCGGAATATCCTTCGAATTTAATGAATGGTGCTATATTTTCGCCCTGCTCTTTTGCTATTCATTTTTGACACAGACTCACTGATAGATAATTTTATAATACTGCTCCATGCTTAGCTTCTCGCAGTTTCTTTATTACATCATTTAATACTTTTTTCCTTTCCTTATTCCTTCCTGAGACAACTCTAAAGGACAAATGAAGGTCGTGAAGATGTCAATGATAAAACCCCGAGACCATTAAAAAGAAATCATTTGTCACAAGAGATAAGACTGTCGAGACGAATGTGAGGTAGAGTTTGTTACGTCTGTTATTGCATAGTAAATTATTCACGGTCTTTTTCTATTGAATATTAAATGATTTGTCACGTAACGAGCCTTTTATCTTGCAGTAAAGATAAATCGGTGACATTTACGTTCAAATTTTACTTTCAATTCTTATGCAGCTAGTAACTTATTTTGCATAATATACATGCTGATGAGGAAAGGACAGATTCATTTTTTACTGTGCTTAAATAATGTCACGTAACAAGCCTTTTATTTTGTAGTTGAATTAAATCGGTAAATTTTATGTCCAATTTAAACTTCCAGTTCTTCTTTAGACTCTAACATATTTTGCGTAATATCAATTCTGATGAGAATAGGGATGAAATTATAAAGAGACAAACTAAATGAGGGAATCGCCGTTGGGGGGATAAGAAGACCTTTTGTCGTTTTTTAATATGAATGATCTCTTAGAGGGGCCTGAGAGTGGTCCCTGCTCTTAAGACCTCTGATTGCAGAAATTATTTTGGAAAAATATATTTATAAGGTAATGCGTGAGACAATCGAAAATTCCGTATATTAGCGAATGTTATCCAAAGTACGTTAATACCATTGTTTGAGATTTAAGCGAAGGAGAAGCTAGTATCAGAGTTAAAAGAATTTTCAAGTAAAGGGGAGTGACCATAAAAAAAGGGTCGGAATATGCGGTGTTGGAAAAGAGAGAGCAATGATGTGGACTAATGAAGTAGGATTATTATTTTATTATTATTTACGATCTGGTGGCATGACCGCGATTTTTCCTATTAAACAGATTCCTTCATTTCCATTTTAAAAATTGATTTGAAGGATGTTTGTCATTGGGATCTCGAATTTGAAACATCGAGGTGCCTTAACTGTACGAACCTATATTTATAGAAATGTATAGGCATTGGATTTTAATTTCAGGACCACTTTTTCGGTATCTCTTTCTCTTAATCAGAAGAATATTTGATTAAATCTCTTCAATGCGTTTCGTTGTCTGGTCACTTCAAACAAGATTATCTCGTAACAGATCGAAATGAGTTGCTCCTAAGAAGACTCTCCCAACCATCAAACTTTTCATGTTGGCCGTTGATGATAAGGAAACGAAAAGAAAGAAATAAAAAAAATATGGAAATTCAGAGGCGTGGTTCGAAAAATCGAAAACTTTCAATAGAAGACTTACAGAAGAAAAAATGGTAATAATTAATAGATTAGTATCTTTTGGAAAGTTTTCAAATTTAGATGGAGGTAATGCATGCAATCAAAGGCAAGATCAATTGGCCAGCTATCAGAATTACTTGTGAGGGAGTCGTAACCAAAAATTTCAAGGTAACCGAACTTGAAATCGGTAAAATCATGTCAGAGGCGTTTATGCGCTGCTTGGAAATGGGCAGCATTCCAAGAGAATAAAACAATTTATGCGTCATTATCCTGCTTCGAATGGAGCCAAATTCGACAAATTATTTTGTATTTATCACCCTGTAAGTGTCCCTTTCAAATATTGATAGCCGATTAACCAAACTCTTAAGGAGGTGCGAGCATAGTTTTTCAAGAGATTTCTAACCTCCAAGCAAAAGTAAAAGGTAAATATCCGCTGGGAAGTTATTTTGATTGAAACCTTGTTAACAAAAAGCCAATGTTTGTTTAAGTGATATCGAGGCAACTATTTTTAAGTATATAGTCGGGTGAAAGGGATCAATTAAAGAAGAGATGCTCTGAAGCCGCAATTCTAAAGTAGGCAAGTGTGTCAGCGGCCGTTGAACTCTCCTGTCCCACGCGAATTCGAACGAACCATTGTTCAAGCTTTCTCTCTCTCTAGCGTTATTTTCGTCTTGAATATTTTTTAAGAAGTAACGACTACCGTAACCTACTCTTCTTTCTTCTCCTTTATCACGTATTTTATATCAGTATCTCTTATCTCTTTCCTTTCTCCTTCAGCGTACATATGGAACGGCTATAGGCTTTTCAATTTCCGCTGTGAATTAGAGTGTTATTTGTTTGATGGATTGTGTTATCGATTTTTAAGTCTTGTTCCGTATATTGTAATTTATAACTTTATAAGTGTGATTTTATCTTTTCTCGTAAACTGCATATTTCTATTTACATTAATTTTAAAAATCCACTGAATTATTACCGCCATTCTATGCAACTTTCGCAAGACCTTTTATACGCTTATCATTGAAGTTAGTTATGATAAAATGGCAGGAGTAAATTCACGTATTTTACCATTGATTTATTATCCCTTTATTTAATCCATCTTCAGGAGCTTAAATTGATTTCACTAAGCAAGGTATTTTCATTAATATTGCAATTTTAACGTTATAATACTAAAAATTAAGAAATTTACTAATAGGAAGTTTCACATAGTAATAATAGTAGCTTAATTACCTATTTCAGTGTACTGCTTAATTGAAAGGATTGAATGAACAAGTTTACTCGCAAAACCATAAGCATCGCATATAGTATCCCTTGGTTGCTTTCGTTTCCAATTTTTTGTTAATCCTTACTTAAAGTCTTAAACTTTTTTTTATATTTACAACTGCAAGTAATTTCACAAACGGGCCGCCTAGGCGATTTGTTTGCCGATGTAAATGCGGTGCTCAGTTTCCGAACTAAACTTCAAGGTTTTATGCGCGATTAAATAATATTAATTTGGCAATATCAGATACTAAATTATGCTTACGGACAGTTGTATAATGAAATTTAAAAATTATTGATCTTATCAAACGAAGAATTAATTTGTAAATCTTAAAAATAATCTTTCGTAACTACCGAAATCATTCTAAATTCTAATCACCTATTTAACACAATGAACAAAACATAACCGTCAAAATTAAACGTAATTTTGTTAATGTACAGGGAGTCGATGTAGGTTAACTTGTGATACACTTAAAGTAACTAGGAACAAAGCTAATTAAAAACTAAAAAACAATAATAAAGAGTGAAAAGAAGACAAGGAAAATATTCTTCGACAGTGAAAATTAATTCACGTAAATATTTTTTCGGTAATTAAATATGAGATTTGAGAAACATATAAAATTGAAATGCAAAGGTATCAGACCACCTCAACTCATATAACTTTGGTTGAGCAATGCAGCTGAGGTCTTAGAAAATTAGCTGTCACAACTATAATCAATTTTGAATCTTGAAATGATCAAAGGTAGCACTGCAAACATCCGTAAAGACCGCAGATCTCCTATCCTAGTAATAAATAGGGCAAATTACGCGCGAAGCGAAGTCATCTAGAGGTCGATGCGATCGCTTCCTCCCTCTCTTTATCCACCATCAGGTTGATGTAAAAATAAATACATTTTCAGAAAACATGTTCATCTAATCTTGGTTATGAATTAAGACGTTCCCATTTACGACGGAAAAAAGAGACCTAAATATTCATTTTTATTCATAGTTGAGAAATTTCGACAAGTGCTTAATTTTTAATAGCCAGCATTTAAGTGAAATGCGAGCGGAAATGCTTGAGAAGACTTGAAAGGTGCAATGAACTCGACGCTTGGCCATGTTTTAAAATGTATCTTCAGATGCATCCTGTAGACCATTAATGGTTGTATCTTTACCGAGGAATAGGTGCATCTTCCGTTCCTGAAGATTATGTGCTTGTATGGGCCATAGCTGAGAATAATTTCAATATAAAAATCGTTGGCTATGTGCCCTTCCTGGGAATTGGCCATTTATACACTTTCTGTCTTCTATTTTTCCAGTTTCTGAGCGATCTCCAGATTTCTGTCCCGCATTTGCCAAAGATTCTCGTATTCAACTATACCCAAACTAACTAAGCGCCAGAGACAGCTTCGTAGACGCAATATTTCATGGTTTAGGGGCATAGATCTGTAATATTTTCCGTTCCAGATTTACCTCTGATTCAACGAAAAAAGACTTAATATCTTTTCAGTTCCGGTTTCGCTCCTTCCTGCGTCGAACCAATTTTTTTCCCTTCGATCATTGTAATATTAAATAGCTCTGAAAGTTTTGTTTTATAATTTTTTGCTTTGTTTATCTACACTAAATTACTCAAAATTTTAGAATAAGTCTCAGTTGCAAGTCGAATTTACACGTAATCATAACGTTCCTTCCATTACACTGAAGTAAAATGTAAACCGTTGGGAACCGAAAATCGGAACGGTTATCTGTTTTCGGATTTCTGTTCGGATTGAAGAATTTTGGTTTTTCGGTTCGGGTTACACTCCGGCAAAAACAAATTCCTTTTCGGTTTCGGTTTTCGGTTCGGTTCGGTTCCAGCTCGATGCCTTGATGCGTACTTCAATAATTTGTTTGCTTGAGTTCGATCTCGAATAACCAAAACTCTGTGTATCTGTGTATACAACCCTGCATCGTATAATTAAAGACGTCAAAATTGAATCGAGTGTGGAATATACCATTTTAAAAGGAAGGTAGCCACGGAGAGACTGAATACACGTGGGGTAGTAATAGATACTCTGAAGTGCTCGGCTACGCAGTAGTTTCACAAGTGCATTTCATTGCGGCGCACACATGCGGCATCTTATATAAACGGTGACGTTTCCCTGATAAAATCATACGTCTGCAGTCGTTCTACTACTATGTACAAAAATCATCCATTGAAAGATTAGGAAAGTAGTCAATGTAGTAATCACGAAGGAATTAGCTTATTTATGGAATCTCTGGCGCTTCATTTTGCCCTTTTATTCTTTAGGGGGATGTTAACTCACCGGAAGTATATGATGAATACACCAACGCACAGTGGGCTAGAATCGAAAAATGCTGGCCAAAAATACGAAAGTAGTTTTTTCAGTTAGGACTTTAAAACTTTGCATGGCCATCCTTGAATAAATTATCCATACTACTATGCAAGCTATTTACACTGATTCCTGCGCATTAAAATTATACATGGGGTCAAAGTTGATCAAATTTCGCAAATAACGCCGGTCTTCGAGTTTTCGCGAATTTCTTCAATTCCGCGATTAATTTGTGTCTCTATTTGGATCAATTAGATGTCTCCTTTTACCAGATTAAGTCGCATAAAATTGTCATTGTCTATTATGATAGCCTTCATTTGATGAGGTTGTGAAAGAGTGAGACAATCTTCACCGATGGATTCATATAATCAAGTGTCATATCAAATAATAATTTATAGTAACTAGAATTATTGTATATATAATATAATTACGCAACATAACTCCATGCGGCATAATATAATACAATGAGAGACCGACTTCGGACAATTAGCGTGACTTCCCATGTTTCAAAGATCATTACGAGTATTCTTTATCTGGAAAAGGAGAGGAAAGTTGAAAAATATTTAATTGAAGACCATTTTAGATTCGGAATAATTCGGGGCACAAGAGAAGATATTCTTACTTAAAGACTCAGGAGGGATAAAATTATTGTGGTGGAGGAGAGACTGTGCTCCTAGTAAGAAAAAAACAACATATGTAATCAAATATGGAGAGTAGCGTAATAATGTATAACGTAACGATTATTATTATGCATCGAGATGGAGATTGATGAAGCGTAGTAAAAAACAAGAGGAAGTAGAAAGAGAAACAATTAGAATTCTACGTTTTGCAGTCATGTGTCAATACTCGCTGAAACATTTAAGACTTAACTAGATCTCCTGTGCACCATGGAAAAGAACATGGGGAAATACAAGTTTTAAATCAATTCAAGTAAAAACATAATTGATCGCCTGCACCCGAAAGAGGGAAAACGTTTATCTAAAACAAGGTATGTACACACTTGAACGGGTCGTGAAGTTCTGCTATTTAGGTACCAAGATTTCCAGCAATGGAATTAGGAGAGAAACAGTAAATAGAATATCTCAAGCGAAGAGCGCATTCTACCAGAAAAAGCCATTGGTGACAGCAAGTAAAACAAGCTTGTATATCAGGAAGCGTTTCTCGAAAACGTATCGATATATTGTCCATATATTTATATAGCTGTGAAATATGGAATTAAACAACAGCAAAAAACACAAAAGAATGACGAAAATAAAGTAGACCAAGTAACTAACGAAGATGTCATTCAAAGGGCAAATGAAGAATGAAGTTTCTGACACAACAAGCAATAGATGAAGGAATACGAAACGTAATCTAGCACGCAGTAGGACACAATAGCCTCTTAAAGAAAGTATCGAAAGAAATTCTGGAGGAAAGAACAATAGAGGAAAACGATATCGGCAATGGTTATTGCCAAGGTTAGGAATTTTGAGGGAATGAAGCGATTGGCTGGAACAGGACAACCTGGAGAGCTGCCAAACCCCAATAAATTAACCAAATGGGATGACAATCGGTTTCCATTTAAGAGTTTTAATGAATAAAAGAATAAGTCATTAGAAGATATGAAATCATGTTTAATCTAACTCATGAAATTCTCATCATTGACCGATAGGATCGAACTCACGTCTTTCTAAATACGACGATAGGCTTCGCGAGGCTTTCTATCAAGTAGAAATCTAACCCACTTTTCTGCACAGGAAATACTACCGTCATTTTCCATGTCATGAGAAGCCGGTATATACTCTGATGATTCCACATATGGGTGATTGATACAACACCATCATCATAACCCAAGAAATTAATATACTATCCAAAATATAGGTTAAAATTGTGCGAATGTTGCCCCATGTACATGGGAATAAAATTATATACGGATTAAACTTAGGGAAAAGTTTAGTGTAATATTTCAGAGATTTTTACGAAAATTGACACAATATGAAACATATGAAACAATATAAAAATATTATTATTCGATCAAAGAAATCCTATATCCCTTTTTTCTGTCTATCATAGTTAATTAATTGTTTACTTTTGTCTATAAGGTCTGTGTTTCGTGTATATAGAAATGTGCTAGCTTGTGCATTTATGTTAGAACAGTAGTGTACTGTTATATGCATACAACAAAAAATAATTAGAATGAGGTTCCTCTATGAATACTGTATATCTTTCATAATACCAAATTATATTATACATTGTATAACATAATATGGCATTTATTTATACAATATAATAAAGTTATGTGATGTATATACAGTAACGCAGAATGTGCTGAAATATGTGTAATAGTGTATAATTGAAGAATCATGTTATATCTGACTACACATAATTTCCTTCTCAGTATAATTACTGAAAAGTGTGAATGTATCATGTCAATAAATTACTATTACTATTCTTTGGTCGGCTACCAGAGCTTCGTGCGTCATACGGAATTCCCGCTAAAGGCATAAAAACAGAGATGAATAATCGTGCTTATCTTCATGTTCGATCGTGATATAGAAATACATGATAAATTAGTACTAATTGGTATAAATAAGGAAATACATTGATTTAATCAAGGAGAAAACGGACTCTTCCTTTTAAGATATTGATGAATGTCGGATGTTCCTGGAGGAGTATGCGGAAAGCAGAGATTGACACATGCACAGTGAGTTAATCGACATGCATGGGAATGATTTGGAGAGGAAATCGAAAGAAAGGTTACATTTCGCAAGAGATCATGAATAATTATTAATGAGTCGATGAGAGAACAAAGCAGGCATGTGCATTCATTGAGCTCAAATGGAATCCAACAAGATTTCATCCGCGTTTTTCTTTTCTCTACATTCCACTGCGTTACACATCTGCTTTGGTTGGCCGTTGGCCAATGGCCGTCTTCTTTCGGCTAACTCCAAATTTTTCTTTGTGTTTTAATTGCATTGTTATAGTTTCACACAGACAGACAGAGGATTTTATTAAGCGAAGCTGAGACTATGAAATCCCATCTTTCATTTTACCTACAACTAATTTAAGCAAAAGTATGCAAATAATTGTCGGTTAGTATCATTAATCCGGATCATAAAGATATTTAGCAATTGGAAGAAGGATCACTGCACGAATTATTCAAGTCTTATAAGCTGTCGGCTTTCGTTCAGCTTACATATATTTCAGTAACGACCCAAGATATTTTGGTCTCAAGATGGACGTATTTCGGGTTCCCTTGTAGGTTTTTAAATAGCAAACATCCTAATAACTGATAAAGCAGTGTTGTTTCATAAGTCAAAATAATAATTTTCTCGTTACTCTGTCTGAGGGTTTTATTAATCAGTGTGACAGTATTAAAGAAATGTAAATTATCGTAACTCTACACAGATATATTTAGATTGCAAGATGAAAGTTGGACAGGGTCCCATTCGCTTGGTTTTAAGGAGTTAAAATATACAAATATCCTTTAGCCTTATCCCTGCTCTCTTAATTTGATACAATCTCTAAAACTGATCAGCTGCCCATGTCACATAATAACGATACTTTCTTGCGAATCCAGATTTTCGCACCCAAATTTTTACCCAAGCAATAATTGGATCGCTTGCATTGTCGGATATATAAATTATGATTGTCGTTATATGCTTGATAGCTAAAATGCTAATATTTATGCTGACGTACTTAATTAGGTAAGACTGGCAATGAATAATAAAAATTCCCCTTAAGAGTTGTAGACTCTAAACGTTAGCAATATTAGGAGAAATTCAGCCTTTATTTTTATGGATTCGTAACATAATGGAAAAATTGGAGGAGGCATGGGAGTGGGAGGACCAGGAGGAGATGTATCTCCCATCACATTCATTTAATGTTTTTTTTTTAAATTGGTGTCATTATAGAAAGCTTCCAATATTCACTGACACAAGTATATTGGTAGCCTCGTAGACTCTTTCTTGACTCTGCTTCACTCTAAACTCTAAACTTTGGCAGTGATAGTAGTATTGTTTTAAGTGCTTCGACAGCTGAGGTCATTTCGCACGTGGGCTCCCACCGTGAATTGAACCCGGTGCCGCTTTCACCAAAGTCGAACGCGCTGCCCTCATGACTATTCGAGAGCCCCTATAAAATTTTGCCTTTTAATAACTTTTAGTAAATGTAATGGTATTCTATGGCAGTAAGTTTTCACAGCCTCACACATGAGAGCTTCGTTTGACTATCGCCGTACAAAATATGCATTGACTAATGCTGCCAAGCGTCTGGTAATATGAGGAATTCGAACGAAGCGTAATCAATTGTGATTGCTACAGTCATCCATTCTGCATTATTTCTGCGGTGTATTCGATTATCTCCCGCTACTTCCCACGCCTTGTCGCCTACAGTGCTTAATTTGTCTATTGGCACGCGTGTGTCATGCGACGAACCCAAGCAACGATCCATTGTGTTTGATGTGGGACAGCCTTATTTCCATCCGCATGTATATACTCCCTCATGACGACACTTGTTGCGCTAAAGAAAAGTGAAAGGCGACTGTTAGGCAAAGGGTCTTAGTTACCCATGCGAAAAAGTGACAATCTGGAGAATATCTAGGAGTTCTTTCATAGGGAGATCCATATCGATATTATTGTTATTATACACTATATAGCCACGGTTAGTCACTAGGACAGGTGGCGACATCAATTCGCGCCACAACAACGAAAATATTACAAATTTCTAATTTTAAATTACGGAGCATTAAAACCATCAAAAGAATAAAATCTTACGCAATGACGACTACACCAGCTCAACTGATTTACAATTTAAACTTCTTTGATATACAAAAATAGATAAGTAAAAAAAATAAATCTACAAAAACGCCATGTAACAATTAACTCCAACAATTTGGCAGAAGGCTCATATGTATGAGGGTGGTTTGAAAAGTTTCCGACCCCAGATTTTTCAGAAATATTCAGAAAATTTTCAGAAAACATGTCGAGAAATGGCGAAATGTCGGAAACTTTTCAGACCACCCATGTAAGTACAAACACAGAGAAATATTTTACTAGTTTGCTCAAATTCCCGCGGCTGTGTTTTTCAACTCTCAATTTTGTTGGAATTTCAGGAAAAATAATTATTCAGAATGTAATATTATTCATGTTTGATCCAAATGTTACTGATATTAAATCATTAATCCATTTATGTTGTCCGCATAATCTTGAAATGAAATTTTACTCTTTTACTTACTTTACTTAAAATGAAAGATAGTGACATGGGACTCGAACCCTTCGAAGGCCTTCCACTTTTCTGGGTTCGAGTCCCAGTCAAGTCACTATTTTTCACTTCTCGTACAACCTTGGGTTGGTCGCACCCTTTCTCGTGCAAAGTCAGAATTCATTTCCATCATTTTGTGAAATTTTATTCATCCGTGCAAGACCCATAGATGACGCCTTCAGTTTTTTTACGCGTGACCTTCGTCTCGGTATTCCACTGAAGTCCACTCTTTTGAAAAACGTGTTTATCTTTAAGCTCAACAACCCCCACGTCATTATTTTTCCAAGCGGCTTTCTTTATGTCCTGCCCATGAGTCGAAATTTTTGCATAATACCGTCAGGGAATTCCTTTCCGAGAGATTCCATGCCGCAACGAAAAACGTATTAAAAGTATAAACATTTGCTTTGCGTTATATAATAATGAGGTTTATTATGCTTCAGGAGACTCCCAAAGTGTATGGAAGGTATACAGGAAAAAAATCTTACAGGAAAAATACGTTTACAACTGTTGGCTCCTACTTTATTACCTGCGAAGCTTCAAGATTTGATTTTGAAATTACAGAAAGGAGTTGGAAAGGAGTACTGCTTATCACACTGATCTTTTATGTTTACGTTGAAAAGGCAATAAATGAACTCAAAGAAGAGACGAAAAGAGTGGTACTGATACCGTAAGAAATGATGATGACGCTGTGGTTTACGGATGATGTCGTCATACTCTCTAAAGAAGATAGTTTCAACAAAAATTCAGAACTTTAGGGAAAAGAGCATGAGAAAGCTCTTTTGTGGAATCTCCATAATAACACAAAGTGCTAAAGGTCTGATAGAAGTTTTCCATTTCTTCTCTGATTATTGCTGTTGCTTATTATACTTTGATTTCACGAATTATTCTTATTCGTCTTCTTGATTATCATATCCTATGACATATATTTTCTCTCGACGTAATTTTTCCGTTTTTATTCATCAAAATTCCTACTCCCCCAGTTGATCATACGTTTCTCTGTAATAGAATAGGCGGTCCTCTTTGAGTTCAATTTGCTCTGATTTTTTTCTAACTTCACGGAGTTCGGTAACATCCAATTTCATCTGCGTGCTTCAATCAGAAGTTAAAAGAATTCTCTCTTTAATCTGTGAATGTTGCAACCAGTAAATGTAGGGCTTGATGGAATTCTATTATCCCATCACCTCTCTAACATTTAAACGGTGGTTCCATATAAATTTAGAAACTCATGTTTTTTGAGATTGCAACCCTTCCAATTTAGAAACTCATCGTATAAGTTGAAATAGCATTTCAAGAGAGAGAATAACACACTAAGCTATCTATATATAAGATACTCTTCTGACAATGTTTTCACCTGTAAATAAAATGTTTTCAAACTTCCGACGTATCGAAATGGTTTTTATACTGACTCAATTCTTACGGATCATTATACAAAACGCTTTCTGGAGAGGATAATGCATTTGGTTCGCAGTAACAGTTTCTTACCTCGAATTTTTTAAAAATTGATATAAAAACTTCTAAAAGGAAGTTCATTATTTTACAGAACTGAAATCAGCGAGGGCGAAAAACACAAAGCCTTCAATTTTACAGATTTAGTTACAGATTTACTATTTTTAGTATTATGACTTGTACTATTTGCACTGTATGCTATGTAGAAGAAGGTAATTTTGCATTTAAAGGCGTACACCCAGGGAAAATCCCAAGGAAAAACGAACTTGAAGAAAGTCTGACGGGAATCGAACCCGGGATCTTCCTCCATCCAGGAGGCTGCTTTATCCAACTATCTACCCGGCCCGGAAACTAATTTGGATAAAACAGCCTCCCGGATGGAGGAAGATCCCGGGTTCGATTCCCGGTCCCGTCAAGTTTTTTTCAAGTCCGTTTTTCTTTGGGATTGAGAAGTCTAGATTTCTATACTATATACTGTATACGGAGTATTATACCACTGTATACCGTGAGTATTACATTAAAAAATATCATACTTTTATAAAATGGAAAAGTCCATGTGGCTACTTCGCCTAGTTTAGGCCACCCTAATTCTACCATAAGATATGAATCTCGTTTTGGAGCGGTGTTAGATTGGTCTGCAGGTAGAAGTAAGGCAAGCGAATCTCGCACATCCTTAACGGCCTTGCAAAAATGAGGAAGTTACTCAATATCTTCTCTCCCAAAATCGCACGGATGGCAGAACCATAAAACCCCTTTTAAGTAGCTTCGCTAAACGTTTGTGAAAATACGTTCTCCTCCAATCTGTTGTCCTTTTCCGAAGCGATGAGCAACGCTTCCGCAATTTGAATCACGCAAGCCAGCGCCTAATGGACACGTTTAAGAATACGCTGGAGAATACAAGGACGAGAATATTTTCATGACGCAGGAGAAAAGCACTAATTATTCGTGATTTTCTAAGTTTGGAGACTCGTGTATTCAAGAACCTCTTCCGACGTTATTGAAACCAAGGTCAAATTATTTCAAATATATAATAGATAAATTAATCATTTGTGACTCTCGATAGCATTTATCTCCTTGTGAGACGTAAATATTCGAAATGCAGGAAGATTTGAAATGTGGTCATGAAAGGATTGAATATATCAACATACGTAATCGTCGCTGCGTCTTGTTTATTTTGTCTCTTTGAAATAATTGCCTCCATAAGTCACTGCTTCCTGTAAACAGCTACTTGTGGATTTAATTCATTCCCTTTTTCAATGGTGGAATGAAACGTAAAACCTGTTTAAGAGGCTCCCGCTTAATACGCGGTTTTCTTACGGCTCCGGTCCCTTTCACAAGAGACACATGTTAAAGATACCGCTTAAAACGCCCTACTTATTCCTTAAGACGCGGATTTTCCCATACTTGGTGCCCTGCAACCCGCTATAGCTAATTGTTCTCCTCATTCGGTTGAACAAAATTATTTTTCCATTACCTGTGTCGCCGTCTTCTTTTCTCTAAAAGGGGTCCTTGTCAGTCTCTTCTTTCGAATCACTAATTTTTTAGGAGTAAAATGAAGATACCGCGAAACAGACTAATCTCTCACCGGCATCATCTCTGATATAGAATGAGATCTTCTCCATCACTTTTTTCTCAGGGCAGAACATAGATTAAAAAGTTGCGTTACTTTTGGAAACGCCGAAAGATTAAATATTAATCAAAACTAAATTAAGATGTTAACATATAAAAAGACCAGAAAAGGATTGTTTCGTGGGCTGTATGCATAGTCACGGAGTGATGCTCACTGCTGTTACAAAATTCTTTTATCATCATCATAGGTTATTCAATACGAAGATTGGTTGACTGCAGTCCTCTCTCTCTCTAGTGCTAACTCTACTACATCCTAATATATCTTCTTTTGTATATCACTCTTTATTTGGCTAATATATTCGTCCCTTGGTCTTTCTTTTGGTGCTTTTCCCTCTATTTTGCCTTCAAGTACGTTCCTAACAAATTCATTGTGTCTCAAGATATGTCCAATTCATTTGGTTCTTCTTTTCCGGATGACGCTCCATATTGTTTTAACCTCTTCTATTCTTCTGTATACTTCTTCGTTTCCTACGTTATCTGTCCATTTGATTATCAACATTCTCCTCCAGCACCAGGTTTCGAAGGCTTCTATTCTTCTCTGGTCCGCTTTTCTAATGGTTCATGTCTCTGATCCATAGAGTGATCCATAGACTCCATACGAAAGTTTTTCAAGAATTGTTTCCTTGTCTGTAATCTTATATTCTTCGAGCATAACAAAATTCGGTATTCTTCCCTAAATGCCTATATGCTAAGAACTACTTCATTGTAGAGTGAGAATGACCAAAATTAAGTAACTAAGCTTCTAAGAGCAGACCAATCTTCAAAAGTTTGATGCAAGGCAACCAGTATTACTCTAGCGTTTTTCGATTGGTCCCTTAAAAAGCGTCTTAACCGGGTTTTACTGTATTTCAACGTGATAATGTGAGGTCCATGAATCCTATCCCTCTTTGCTGGCGTTCCGTAAGTGAGAGATGTTATGTTAGAAACCCCGTTTGCATTTGCCGGAAAATGAAACAGAAGATCACTATATCAGCTTCTTATTTAAAATCAAGGGAATAATGAGTGATTGCAATCACAAGAGTTACTGATGGAAGATTTAGACGTATCCATGGAAGATACGATTTAAGAAGTGTCAATGGAAGGGAAAAATAAACACCAGAAAATGAACTTTGTTTAATCACTAAATAAGATCATGGGAACCCCCAGCACTACTTCATAATCAGAGGTCATTATGAAGTTTTGTCTCTCTCGCTGCCAGAAAGTTAAGCCTGAACTCATTAGTAGTTATGGAAGGAAATATTTAAATCCGTCGCCAACAGAGGATTTTTTTATTTTTTCATGTAAAATCTTGCCGCATAATGCCTTATGTCAGATATCATTCTTAAACCCTTACACATCAGCCCTTGAAACATAAGAAAATATTTACACACACTTTGCATGTAAGTGATGATTAACGCATGGTCACATACTAGATATTAGATCAAGAAATGAAGGAGGAAATGTCTGCCGGGATTCGAACCCGGGTCTACCACTTGGCTAAGCCGAGGAACCACCAAACAAGTAGGAGATTCGGGTTGGAGTCCCGACTACAACAGAATTTTTCTATTTATACCATAGACTATACTCAGCACAAAAAGTATTATATTTACTGCTCAATCCTGCCTGCCATTTACTATATTACGTAAAACCCTACAGAATCTTTGCAGAGACAATAATCAAGTTTACATTTCATCCCAATTTTATGATAATAGCAAATTACAGTTAGTCTTCATTACTTTTAATCATTTAAAATACATTTATTCACCTATTTTAATATGCACTCCCTACACCATTCTCTAAACTCCTATATTTTGGTTTATGTTTAAATACATAAACAAAACAAGTGATTAAGATAATGTGTTTGTTACATAGCGTGTATTTTTCGGATGTGAGAATCTGGAGTTCGAGATATTTATTTTTCTTCGCAAAATTGGCGAAATATGCTCGTCGATCAAAATATTTCGGTAAATGCCGATTATCTAAGTGGGAGAAACGTTTTCGAAGCCCCCCCTGCGGCTGACGAAAACTTTCTATTTTTTATTTTTAAAACAACTCAATTACCATTTTCGATGGATTTAGGTCGTGAAGCTGCGATTATTTCAGTAAACACGCGAGATTTTTCTGGCAAAGGTGGAGCCCGCGCTTTGGTATTTTCATTCAGAATGCGATTTGCATAAAATTCCACGAGGAGTTATAACTGATAGAGAGATATTATTGCATTTATGGACGTAATGAAAATTTAGGACGAAAATGAAATAGGATTTTTGTTTATTTTTGATAGAGAATTGAGGGGTCAAGATAATTTCCTTTTCGAGAAAGGTATGTGACTAAATTGATCTAGGGATCTGCGAAATGGTAGAGTTCGGTTATAGGGAGATACGTATATGCATTTATGACGACAATAAAATGGTATTTTTTATTATTTTTGATAGAGAATTGAGGTGTGAAGATTATTTCCTTCTCGAGAAAAATATGTGACTAAATTGAACTAGTGACTTGCAAAATTATATAGATCAGCTCTCGTCGATCAGAGGCGTTTGGTTTGAAGTTGATAGAGAGATATTATTGCATTTATGACGAAATAGCATTTTCGATTACTTGTGATGGAGGACTAGAGAGTTAAGTTTATTCCTTTTTCGAGAAAAGTATGAGATTAAATTGACTAAAATAATAGTTTGGTTCTGTTCAACCAGGGGCCTCTGGTTTAAAGCTGATAGAGAAATATTGCAGCATTTATGACGACAACCAAATAGCATTTTCGATTACTTGTGATGGAGCACTAGAGCGTTAAGTTTATTCCTTTTTCGAGAAAAGTATGACTAAATAAAAATATGGGTCTGCGAAATTATAGTTTGGCTCTGTTCGATCGCAGACTTAAGGTTTAAGCACAACTTAATTTCGCCCTTGAAAAGAAATCCTAAAAAAGGAGATTCTCTTAGTGGAATGGCTCACTCTCTCTCCACCTCTTACACAACGAGACCGCTCTCTCTGCTTCCAATCCAAGCGGAATTCCGATGCGTGCGCGACCGATTCATTCGACTCGCCGCCTCCGGAAGCGGGATCCATCTTTATTCTTACCACTTGCGGAAATTAACAGAAAACTATTTCCTGGTCTCGTCACGCTGAGGGGATATTTTTATGAATGGCTCAGTTGAACAAATGTATGTCATACCTGAGGTTTTGTACAGCCTCCGGCGAATTCATTTTCTGTTTTTATCCGTTAGCTATACTTCGTCCAACGTCATGGGGACTACGTAAATCTTATGGCACCAAGTATTCCTTAAGGGGGAATGGTACTGTTCGTAGTTTTCCATCAGTAATCAGATTTCTTAATTAGTAATCAGAATCTTTGCTGATACAAATGTATGTAGTACCTGAGGTTTCGCATCGCCTACCAATTTTCGGTTTTTATCCATATAGTGGGTTTGTTATACTTCGTGGCAGAACCACGTAAATCTTATGGCACCCTGTATTCATTAGTAATGGTGCTGTTTGTAGTTTTTTCCATAAGAAATAAGATTTTCTCTTTGCTGAATGCCTTCAAGATCAATTATCACCTACTTTCTTTTTCTATGCAAAAGTCGCAAAATCTCGCACCACACCACCCCGTGAGTAATACATGGATAAATAAGATTCTTCTTCATGATGTTGGACGAAGTATAACATCTTAGCTATCATGACTTCATCTGCTGAAATACGTCACGCGTAGTTCTTTCATACATGACCCTACATCACCCAATTTTTCCTTTTCCAGGTGATATAATCTGCAAGAGTTTGTACCATTTTTTTACATTTTATAACCAAGGTATTGAAGTTTTCTTTTCTTAATTGTATCGCATTAACCACATTCAATTTCTTACGAATCCGCTTTCTTCACTCCTGCTGTCCAAGACGCTTTTCTAAGCGCTGAAGATAAACCCAGACGTGTTAATTTATTCGTAGGTGCCTAAGTTTTTGCAAGACTCGGCACCTTAATATGAAATGGGCCTCGCATAAGAACGTATCTTTCGCGAACTGACGAAATTAAACAAAACGTTTACTCGAACCTCAGGATTTATTATGCGACACAAGTTTCGACGCGATATCCTTCATAACTTCACACCTAAATTTAATTCATGGCTTTTGCCTTGAAATTCAGATAGGTAGAAAAATGTGCACATATTTTTTATAGTCGAGTCAACTTCCCTCGTTCCCTCTGAGTATCAATAGACAAAAGTTGATATCACCGTTTTGATTATAAACTTTAATTCAAGAAATGAACAGTTATTTCAGAAAGATATAACTACTAGTTTCTTTTTGAAAAGTGGTGTATTTCATACACTCAATTTGTCATGGAATACTACAAGGTGAATCGCCGTTCCGTCGAGTTTATTTTAAGAAACAAAAAATTCTTGACAGCAAGTTAGAACCCATATTAATGTGATACCTAACAATCCCATCTTCCGAAAAGTATCTATCAGAATGATTTTTATAGTATATAGTTTCAATATTATTGTTATATTATATCTTTATTATAATTATCACAGTCGTTTATACAATCTATATGCCAGGGAAGCTTAAAATCTTTACAGTATCATTATTGCGACTATAACAATTATTAATTTTGCTATTATAACGTTAATCTATTTGTGTAGAATTTCTAGCGGAAATATGACAGTGCATGCAATGATCGAAGAAAACGATATCTACCTGGAAGATATAGGACGCACGTAGCATGTGGGGAGACATAAGCAGTATAACGCAGCTTAATTTTTTGCATAAATATGGAGCAGTATTATGAATCAACGTAGCTGCTACCATCGTGTTGACCCCAACCGGGATTAGCGTGATAGTTACACATGTTATGTGGTACGTATGCAGAACACCCGTTGAAGTCTGCGGAACTCGGATAAGCAGCTGGGAGGAGAAAGCGGTTTGAAAGAAATGCATTGGAGAGCAGGGGTTGGTGGAAGAACGCCATGTAATAGCATGACATACCGTCCAACAAATAATATCCTCATCGGTGAAATCTTTCCTCTAAGGAAACGCAAAACCTTAGAGCTACGTATGTTAAGGTCCGCTAATACGGTCTTCGGAAACGATCGAGGAGCTTAAAATATCCTATGGTAAATAGATTGCAGGTACGTAACCTGTGATTTCTCTCGGTATAGGAATGTGGAGAAATCGATCCAAGTACTCGGCCAAATCAGTATTGGGTCGGCGTCCATATCAAGAAAGGCGAGCGATAAGGAAGGAGTGACGAGTCGAAAAGAAATCGACGAGACATCGGGTGTAACCGCTGAGACGCAATGTATTACAACGGGATGAAAAGGCATCAGATATGTTTATTGCTTTGGATCCGAGCCAAAAGTCTCCATTCCGGAGGATTCAATTTGCGTATGTTTTGCTCTGCATTTAAATTCGCATAAACACACGGAGGAATTTCAGAATTTATTTCGAATGTGAGATCCAGATTTTTTCGAATGGGAATTCGTTGAAATTTTACGTTGTTCGCTTACTATGAGATTAATAGATTACTTTCATAGTTCGTCAATAAATACCGTATGCCTTAAACTTTTCCGTTTGCTTTTTATTCGATAGTCTTTTTCATCTACTAGAAAAAAGACAATCATTTTAATGAGCTGTAATGCTCATTTCTTTAGTTTTTGATGTCGTAGTTCTTAGAAAGCGAAAAGATCATATCATATTTCTTATAAGGGGTTTTCAACAGTTATTTATCTTAGTTTTATGTTTTTTAAAGCTGACATACCGTCAACTACAATAGCCACTGGTAGTAGTCATTTTACATGTGTTTCAAAGGTATATGCTAAATTTACAATATGGTATATGACTTTATTTCATTAGTACAACTAAGTATACGAGCTTTCAACTTTAGGGACCAGGATACGATTTGGAGTTTCTTCCTAAAAACATTCAAACTCCTAAACGTTCAGATGCTTTTGGAAATAGTCGAGTCATTCCTTATTTGGGTATGCTAGTGTTTTATTGCCGACTACGACCACATTTCAAACTTCACCATGAGCATATAACGCTATGTTATGAAACAGCAGCTTGATCTGATCCCCGTATAGTCTCACTTCTTCGACGAACGAATTAAACTGTCTAAGAGTTCCGAGACTAAGTATGACAAACTTCATTAATCGCACTTAAATCTAAATTGTGAAACAGCAGCTTAATTTGATCTCAGAATTATTTCGCACCTTCTGAGGACATAATGAACTGTCCAAGAATTTCAAGACTAAGTATGACAAACTTCATTAATCACATTCGACTCTATATTGTAAAACAGCAGCTTGATTTGATCTTCGTATTGTCTCACTTCTTCTACAAACGAAATCAACTGTCTTTAAATTAGCAAAGTATGACAAACTTCATTTATCGCATTTAACTCTATATTATGAAACAGTAGCTTGATCTCCGAAATGTCTCACTTCTTCCGATAACGGATTAAGAGTTTAAAGACTTAGGTATTGCTTAAGACTTGAGTATGAAATTTTCCCTCATTCGAAATCGACATTGGTTTCAGGACACCTTTAAAGAGGTCGGAATCATTGCTCCGAATCCTTCTTTCCGATATTCTTGAAAAATCATACGAAAAGAAAAGCGAACATCTCGTAATACTCTCCGAAGGCCATCAACTTTTTTTAGCTCGCTTTCCCGGCGATTTCCGTAAACTCCGCGCTCGTGTGCGCATCGCATAAACTTTGAAGATGCTCCCAAACTTCGGCAGGGTCATCACGGTTCTCTTTTCAAGGCCTCACTCAGCTGACCTCCCACACCGAATCATAACGACGCAGGTGTCCGTTGAAGCGAGTAATGCCTCGTTAATGAAGAATTCCGCAGCCCAAATTGCGGATGTAGCGAAATTTCCTTCCTTCCACTGCAGGGGGCGTCTTACCAAGGGAGAGGGGGTGATTGAAGATAATTTCATTATGAACTCATCTTCAATTAACTTACATTAAAATAGAAATATGTTATTAGTGTATGTATGAGATGCTGTAAGTAATAAATTAGTTAATGAATATTTTATATTGTTTCCTATAGCTGAAGGTTTGTTGTGTTATGTGTGTTAATATGCAATGATGGTGAATACGGGTTAGCGTGTTACTTTGTAATAATCCCCCAGTTAATAAACACACACACGCAACACAATCAACCTTCAGCTACAGGAAACAATTGAAAATATGCGTAATCTAGTTCGTTATTTACAGTATCTCATACATACGCTTAAACATGTTTCTATTCTTAAGTTACTAAATTAATTGGAGATGAGTTCATAAGGGAATTGTCTCACGTATGACATTCACACATTATTTTGGTAAAATTGATCTATGAGTGTTTCCACAAATATTGTTGTGTTATGTTTTGTAATGGGTGATTAGTAAATGGATGTTCGTGTATACAGTTGTGTTTGATCATGATTTTGTGGCAATGACATATCCAAAGGGTCTTTGTAAACTGTGACTGTGTAATGACTGTAATTATGTGATTTATGAGGAGTATATGGAGGGATACTAAGGGGTAACTGTTTGAAATGTTAGTGAGTTTATTAAGAAATGTTAATACTACTAGTGTAAGGGATTATGGAATGTTTTTTAATAAAAATAGCAATATTTAGGGTCTGCTCTCGAGGACCTGACTTTCTAACAGAAGCTATTGGTAATAATTATAATATTTATATTCCATTTTCATATAATATTCATATTTTAATTCATATAATATTCATATTCCATTGTCGTAATAAGCATAGTAGATATAGTGATCGTGGAAAAACTTCAAAATCCGATTTTAATTTAAGCTTATGGTCAGATTCTTGGCGAAATGCTAGTGCCAGGGGGGATCTCCCCCTTCGACCCCCCTGCATCCTTCAATGCCCCACTGTAGCAGGAAGTTGTAGAATTAGAATTAGGATGGCAGAATCTAAGGAAATTTGATCAAAAATTTAAGAAGCGTTAGCAGCGCGAGGGTGGCCTTAACACTTTTACAGCCTGTTAATGTGTTTTCAAGGAAACCAAATTTTTTATGAAGGTTCCCAAAATTCTTAACAACTGTCCAATTTGTAGCATCCTCCAAGCTCGGGTACAAAATCATTTTTTGTGCGTCTTAAGATCGTTAGCGTACCCAGTATTAATGCGTTGCGGATGTGAGAAATTATTTATTATATTTTTCATCTGTTTTGGTACATCCTTTAACTGTTAGCAGAAATTTCAGTTCCGATGTTTCCATTTGTTGTGCAGCATTCTGGTCCATAATATACAGAAAGAACTGCCTTCCTTTTATGAAATTTCCCTCGTTTTATTTACCTTTTATGGCTCATATCATTCCACTTATGACCTGGAAAACATCATATATTTCACATGTCTTCTAAGTAGTTTATTTCATATCCTAGATGTTGGAGATGAACAAAAACAAAATTAAAAACGGTACGTATGGATTAAAGGGAACTGAAGAAGCGAAAAACGTTTGGAATTAACAAAAAACCTTACCCAAAATGTTAACGTCTTTGTGAAAAATCGAAGTTTTAATTTGACATCTGTTTATTGAAAACCGAATCGGGCTGCAGAAAAATTATGAATCTTTCCGTAATATATTTTCATTAAGATCCCGCAGTACAATCTATGATTCCTTGAAAAATCCAATGCTAAGGATAGCTAACAGTATGTCTGTCATATTTTACGAAATAATAATCCACTTGCACGCAGATTTGGTGTGTAAGTGAAGTTTTAAATTAAACTAAAGGGAACTTATATTAATTAAAGGTAGATTCTGGTGATTTATCTCGCCTTCAAATGTTTATAATAAAGCATAACCCGCTCGTATTTTGAATTGCTTAACTTACAGGATGCCTTCTTATTTATTTATATTCATGGAAAGGTTGCCAACGTTAACGTTCGAAACTGTTGGTCAAAATGCGCAATTTTTTCAAATTTTCAATGTGTTGGAACTTTCAGAAGTAATGTCCACGTATATATAACATATATAATTCCATATCGAGTTAAAAATTCGTGCAACCTTTTATAAACATACGGGAGTAAAAGTTTTGGTAACTTTAAAGACTAAAAATTTCCCTTAGTAAGTATTGGAATTAAAGGCCATGTTTTTTCGGACTTAACAATCATTGCGAAAATACGTGATTTATTCCTCTTAAGCCGCGGAAACCATTATCTGAATAACTGTAAACACACCATAAGCTGTATCCTTGTGATTAGTTAATTAATTCATTTGGATAATAGAAAGCGTACATCGCAACACTGCGTACAGAAAAGAATTAGAAAGTTCGTAAGCCTGGATGTATTCGGATTGTTTCTTGTTATCCGCATATTTCGCAATGTTTTCCCTCTCCAATTATCTAATGTAACTATTTGCGCATCACTCTCATCGGAAGTTTTAATATGGGTCGAGTCGTTTCACTTTTTAGCTAATTTCTCATCAATAACGGGAGAGCTTTGCGAGGAATTTCAAGCTCTGCTGTCATGATTCATTAACAAATGACTTCTAAGTATGTTTGGTGCGAAAATTTTGGAAGCTATCATCAGAAATGCCGGAACTTTAATGGCAGCCGATTAACTAATCAGTCTATGAGGTAAGAAAACAGTAATAATAAGTCTTTATTCGGGCGAGATTGAGACTAAAGAGTCTCTTCCTACTTATAATCCTTCGTAATAGAACATTTGGAATAAAGGGATGGCTTGAAAAATTCCACAGAAGAAAACTAATTTGTGCATTTAAACCTAAGAACATAGGAAATAAATACCCCGGCGGGAAAACACCGGTGCGAAGGTGGTGTGTGAAGTACCTGCGAAGCCTATAGATGGAAAGAACAAAATCTTACAGAAAATACAGGTTAAGATATCTGCAAACAAGAAACAATACATGTGTACATTTTATTGCTTGTATAAAAATAAATACGTTTACAAAAATAATAATAATAATAGATAGAAAATGATCATTGTGAAGGAAAAATATTTTGGCTACAAGATGTAAGAAATGAAAAATATCAATAAAAGTACAATAAGCCTCAATGAATAAGAAAAATCTTATAAAATGAATGCGGAAGATGATCATAAATTCACTTATGGTGACCAACTTAGTTCAAGATATACAGAGACGTACCTGCGCTGTACTGTACGCATATAGGGTCAACAATCTTCCTTTGTTAATAGCTTTCAATCTTATCTCCGGCCCCAATTTAGAATTAAAAAGTGATTGGTTTAAATGCATTGAATGTTATAAGCTTAAGGATGGGAAAGGCATAGCACATATAGCTGTGCGACCAGAAATCTTAAGAGAATTTATCTTCGGGTTATAAGCTTAGTTTATTTAATGACAATCCAGCCATCAAAGTTATGTCGTATCTTCTCCTATTCCGTAAACATTCGATTAAGTGAACTCTTTAAGTTTAGCATGATTTTCTCGTAAATAATTTCGTCTAATCGCAGATCATTGAATGAAAGATTTAGTATAAACCTGTGGAATAATTCGCTACCGAGAAGAACAAATCATTACAATCAATTTGGTTTATGCCGTTGTTGATACGAAGATTCTATCACTTTTAATCCAGTTGGTTCTTTCTGGCCTTAACTTAATCGGCTCAATCTTGATGTTATTTGTACAAGATTCTTTTTCCTTATAGTATCAGAGAAAGGTTTGGACACGGAACACTTACTATATATTAATTTTAATGCGAGAAAGTAATCGCATCTTCTCGCGATTTGATTGCAACTGGAGATTCGGTGCTTCGACTTTTCTTTTCTTTTTCTTTTCAATCTCACTTCTTATCATACTTTGTATAGCAAATAGTGAATGCTCGAATGAAACAATGAATTGTATGTAGGACAATAATTTGATCAGATATTTCAATTTGAAATCTTTCAAACAGAGCTGTTCTGCTCAAGAATATTTCTCCACTTCTTTGCTTGGATCTCTCGTAAGTAAAATTCATCACACTAATATTAACTTCCAAATGAGACGTTCATGTTTTAGATCCATACATAGTGAGAGAATATTTTTACCAGTCGAATTCGACGTATCATTGAAAGTTATGAGCGTATCGAGGGTCTATTCTTCAAGTGCAAAACTGTGTCTAATTCATAAAAATGGTAAAAACATCTGTCAATTCATAGCTTCTTTCTGCTCTGAATCTGCTATTAATTTGCGCAACGAGATCTTTTTCGCACCGAAGACACGCAATGGCGAAGGAATGCACGTGAGTAATCTTGTTCTGCTTGCAAAGGCTATCTCCAGCCGATGAATAATGTGTTTGATGACTTCCGGTGCTGAGACTTAACCCCCTTTCTTGGGTTCCCTGATTAATCCATCGCCGATTATCGTCTCATTCAGTATCACTCGTAAGCGTTGGACGGAACAAATCTTGTATTTTCGAATCCCAATATCCCGTAAAAGTGGCATTCCCTATATTTTAAATGATGCATTCGTTGCAGAATGTTGCACATGCTCTATAAATAAGAAACTCGTGTGAATGTTGACCCTAAATAAAAAATTCAACGGAAAGGAAATCCTAAGTGAAACTGTACATGAGAGAGTCACGATCACCGTAATTTTTAAAGAACATAACGTGTTATTTGGAATTCGTGGTGATATACCGATCATCATTTAGAGTAAAAATCGAATTTGGCCTAATTCCTAGAATCAGAGGCTTTCAAAAGGTGATAATAATCAGATTACGGTATCGAAACCTGTGATTCAAGTAGCAAATATAAAATTTTATACCGTTTATACTTCCTTTAGTCCCTATTAGTTGTGAATGCGAATTTATCCCAAGGAAGAATAGACATGAAAAAAGTCCGGCGGGATCGGGAATCGAACCCGGGTCTCCCAATTACCGATAATGTGAATTTAGAAAAAATCGCAAGGAAAGATCTTTGTTAATCCACTGGGATTCATTAACAGTATTTAATAATTATGTAAAGCTCTTATATTCACGTAGGAATTTGGCCTTCTGACCAGGAGGTAACGCACATATGTTTCCACGGAATAAGTACATACCTCCAAGGATTTGTGAATAAAATATGGAGAAATGTTACCTTTTAACACGTATTCATTCTGCATAATAATATGTAAATTAAATTCTTGCGTTCTTCCAAACAAATTTAGTCAGTTTTTGAAAATGTCCGTAATCCTCTTCTTTTTTTGTCACCTTCAGTGAATTTTTGAATGCGTAATCTCTCCATTTTCTCATCTCAAGTGCTAAGTAATTTTTGCAAGATAGAATATGTAAACTGAATCCATAATGCGTCTTTTTACGTAAACAGCCAGTTATTCACATATGAGGTAAATAGGTTGGTTAATCCATCAGCCTACTAATGAGAAGCCGGTTATAAGGAGTTAAACTGCGCTGAAATTATCGGTTTGACACTAATCATAGTAATTTTTACTATTATAGAAGAAATTTCGCTTCCATAGGGTTGATGTTATACTCAATTCAGAATCAAAACTAAGAATTACGGAGATTAAAAACTCATTCGAAATTGCTTTGTTATCCTCTAAAAAAATTTCCAGAAAAGGAGGATGAACGGTCGAGTTGATCCTTAATTACTAGAATAATACTGCTTTGGCACATGATAATTTACCTTCTAGATGACTACGTTTTCCGCGAATTGGTGATGTATTATTCCGGTTTAATCTCCTGGAATTTCTGTACTAATGAATTTGACGTCTGCCGAGATAAAATCTTTCTAAGAACCCTACTTACAACCAGAATATCGAACCAGAACTTAACTGAAAACCGAAACCGAAAATACCGGACTGGAAATAAAAACCGAACTGAACAGAAAAATTTGATACTAACGAACCCAAACAAAACCGAAAACCGGTATTCATTACGTTCGGATTTTTATTCCAAACAGTATTCAATTTACCTAGGACTAATTGTAGGAAGGTTTACTAATCATGTGTAACTACGACTTGAAACTGATTATTACTAAGGTTTCTCTCAATTTTAGTGTAACGCAGTGTTTCGGATAAAAGCTAAAGATGATAAAACAGATTTCCGGAAGATATCATATTACAATGGTCGGAGCGAACCGGTTAGGCGTTGACAGAAGGAGCAAAACCGGTAAAGAACCGAAATATCTTTTTCTCATCTCATCTAACCGGAACAAAAAATATCATGGTTAGATACCCTACTTACCGCATAGTTGTCTAGAACTTCAGGAAAATATCTTTGTTTGTACTATTTCCACGAAGTCTGAAGTAGATATATCTAACATATTTTCCACGGAGATGCAACTTCGCGGAAGGTTACTCGCATCCGTACGCTTTTAGCGAATCGATGGATAAGATGTGAAAGATATGAGCAGCGGAAGCAAAGGACACCAAAACGCGCGGAGAATTTCGGCAGTCCTTCGAAAGACAATGCAGAAACTCGTTCTGCTTCGTTTTTAGGTCAATTGATAATTAAAGTGGTATAATGCAAAGTGAAAGTTATTCGGAACTGAAATTTATGACACGAAAGATTGTTTGGTGGCGACTTGATCCGGAAGCTGATGTTTGACCCATAGTACCGAGTCCTATCGGCGGAGTATCAGTGTAATTAGGGGCTATCATTACTTTAGAGAGAAGTCCCTGAAAAAATTAAATTATGGTAAAACTATGCCATTAGCCATGGAGGCTAGGAGACGTATGAAAAATCATTCATGGAAATGCTCTTCTTCATTAATCGGATAAACTGCGATGAAGTGAAACTTTTAAAATGGAATAAAGAAGGATTCGACAGAAACTCTCATAAAGGATGGGTACTACAGAAGTACCTTGGCAAACTAGTATACCGGCTAAAGAATATTTGCCTAACAATGATTTTTATTGTCGTTCTTCAGACTCAGCTAATGTTTTATTGGATGCAAGTTGAGGGGGGAACAACTGAAAGACAGCAATTAAATAATTTAATGGTCTACTTCCTTCAAATGATTTGAATAGAACAACGATTTTTCACTCGCTCCTCCTAATCGTTTGAAACATTCGATTGTTCAATCTTTAATCTAAAGCCTTAAATAGAGGGAAGACTGAAAACGAATTTAACAATTTTCTATAGAAAACAATGGAAAATCACGTTCATGCTTACGAATGTGATCCTAGAACGAATCTTTGTTAACTTAGGTATCACTGAATATTACTATTTCGAAAAGAGTGTGCAATCGAATTGAAACTTGAAACTGATAATTCAACTCCGAATTATCCGATCAAAAGGAGTTTCGTTACTTTTCAGGGAATACTTTCGTCCAACTATACGAGATTTTCGTAACATTATATATTTACATCGTAATGTCTAGAAATAAGGTTGTAAGCAAAGGTTTTTCAAACATAGGACATTATATAAACATAAACATAAAACATTGGTCAGCGAGGCAAGGTATGAAATAAACGTTTCTTCCACGATTTTAGGTGTTCTTCAAATAATCTAATTAAAAGAAGCTTATATTTAAAATCAAATATATCCTCTGATTTTCCCGAATATAAACGATCAGTTTGTTTGCCTAAAATGAATGAACGATGGCCATAAATTATCGATTACTTCTACGGCCTTTCTCAGAAGGTAACTTTAGGGAAATGAATTATGAGCTAATGTCTTGCGAACCGCGTTAATGTGTTTTCATTGCGTCAGATATCGCCGCCGCCAATGTCACTTTTTTGCACACAAGTTAAACGTTTCCAGCAGAACGTTGACGAGGATACTAAATCATCCGTGAATGAGATTTGTCGAAATTCGCATCGGGAGGGCGATAATTGGTGGGCCCTGAACTTTCATGGAAAAGCAGTCGAGGAAGGTCCTTCATCGTCCACTAACGCCCTCCAAAAGGAGGCTTCCACGGCGATACCCATCTGGAGGACTTCAATTCGCCGTTTCCGCTGCTCACGAATGATAAAAACCCTTAAAATGGATTATCAACTCTTTGTTGGTGAACGGCCGAGGGTGATGTATGAGCTTTCGCAACGTAAAAATCGCATGTGATCCAATGTGATCTCAGTAGCACAGTGGGAATTAGTTCTGCTAATGAACTTTGCGGCGAAAGAAGGTTTTTTACGTGTTTCTTATATTCGTATACTAAAAAAGAACCGGTTTCCCCGTGTGAAAATTTTGCCCAACTAAATTGAAAGTAATTCATTTATACGCGGTGTGTTTTTAAGGTATGTTTAACTGTTTGTAGGTATGTTTTAATGTTTACTAACACAGTAATTGCGAAAAACGGGCCTAGTTTAAGAAGCCTAGCTTAGCCTAGATTCTGATGATGGTACTTGGTACCGAAACCCGTTAAGCTTGGAATAATTTTTGCGGAATTGTACAAGTTTTTTCGCAATTATTGTGTTAGTAAATATGAATTTCCACCCAATAACGCAAAGGAATAGTTATTTGATCTTTTACTGTTTTTTATGTAATGTTTGCTTAAATGTATTACGGTGGGGAAATAGAATATCAGTGTCCGTTTCGATATCGCTCATTTGCATCGATAGTTATATATCCAGTAATGAAACTGTGGGCAAATTCAAATTTTAAAACGATTTTTTACCTAATAGTACATTATTCATTTGTTGGTCTACTTTTAGCAGGAAGCGGAAAACGTTTTCTCGAAAATGATGTGTCATTCATATGTTTTGATGGTGAGTGAAGGGAGAAAAGCGCTGGTCACCGAAAACGGACGCATAGAAATAGTATATAAAGATGTTCCGATGGACGAGCACGTATGAATGCATGATTCAAAATCTAAAATTATTGTGTTATATTTAATTCAGTTAGACAGTCTTGTCTACCAGTCAAAATTTTTGATTTTATAGGCATTTTAAGCGTATTTTACGGCCAGGGAAACCATGGAAAATTTACAAATGAAGCTCATGCCAAGCTGAATAGTGCAATCGTCAGCCTAGGTAAACTAATGTGATAAGGCCATTCGTAAAGTGAAAGATGATGTCTAATTAATATAGATGTACATTTTCGTGAATAATACAGTCGTTTTAAAAGAAATGAGCTGAATGAATGGATAAAAATTTTGTTTTTGGATTTTAGAAATGAATACTATTACTTTTTAGGCAATTCTGAAAGAATTCGTCAAGGAAGAGATGATTTTAATTCCGGAATGAAAACAGTCGTAAACTCCAATGTCGCTGAGATTTCGAAGGTAATATTTTCACCCAACGAAATGGCGGTCAAAGCGATTTAGATTCCGCGTTACGTGTGTCGCTTTTTTCGCGATAATTTCATCTCTAAGCACAGAAAACTTGTCCTCAAGCGAAGGACGGGAAGACATAACTTGAATACTACCAAGAAGATGGTTCCTTATTTGGTGACCTTTGTGGGTGTTCCTTCGACAGTTCCGTAAATAATTGTATCTCCATCCGGTTATTAATTTCTAGTATTGATTCGGTTTGTTATTACTTCATACTAAAAATCAACTGGTTATTAATTTTTGGCTTTAATTCTTTTAGTTATATGTCACAACTTCGGTGTTTCACACCCCCTGCCTTGCGCCAGTGGCGGTTTGCAGGGTCTAAATGTAAATTTAAACTAAATAATCAATAGCTTCTAACTCAGACTGCAGGGTCAAGAAACCCCCAATTTGAGGATGTCGATAATTTTTTAATTAAATTTTGTCCTAGGGGCAAACTCAGGTTTTTAAACCCACGAGATGATTCTTCTTCCATGCACTTTTCAATCTAACCGTTTCTATTAAATTTTATATGACGAAGGAAATATTTTCATCAGATGTAAGAAGAGACTCATTAACCTCCATCTCACTTTAATCAAAGTCGTATCATTCTTATTCTTATCTTCATCGTGGTTTATATGTGTCAGTCAGCGTTCTGTGCATCTACCGTACTCTCCCGAGTGAATTTACTTGATTTTCTTTCGATTTTCATTATGATAAACACGAAGTTCTTTGCCGATTGCATTCTTCAACATCTTGATGGCGGCTTTTCGACCCTCTTATTTTTCAGATGAGTTGATGATCCCACTTACCTGATTCATCTCGAATTCATTCCTCCTTTTAAGGAAGGAGTTTTCACTTGTAAATTTTGCTCCAGATCTCCGTTATTCAAAACATAACGGAGATGAAACCTTTTTCAGTCAACCCTGATGACTCGTCATCGCAAACTTTCTAATTTCAGATCGAAATTTCATTCTTTTCTAAACACTAGATTCTCTTATTCTTCTCGCTCAATACGTCAGGTTCAAAATCGCACTATTATCACCTATTTTAGAAGAGAGAAAAAAGGAACTCGGCGGTCAATGAACTAAGAGACAAAGGTTCTCCAAGCGCCGAAAGCGGCGACCGTCTAAGGGCGATTCCCGGGAAACGGATAATCGTTTAGCGGTACCAGTTCTTCAGAATCCCGATGTACATTTCGGAAACAATGCTTCTATCTTCATAGGGGGTCCATTGGAGAACTGGGACCGCTAAACGATTATCCGTTTCCCGGGAATCGCCCTTAGACGGTCGCCGCTTTCGGCGCTTGGAGAACCTTTGTCTCTTAGATCATCTATTTTGTTTTGCACTTTTCCTCAACTTCTTCTTCATTGTAGATCATTAATTGATCCTGAATCTCGCATGAAATTATGTTCTAATTTCCTCTAAATCTCTTTCATGGTTTCTTCTTCTCTAATTTTTTAGTTATAATACTTTCCATAATCTTAATTTTCTATAACAGCGACCTTAACATCTTATCGCAGGTTTTAATCTGCAGTAAGGCATGTTGCAAACATCATTTCTCTCTTCTCATATTTAGCCCGTTTTCGTCACTAGTTTTTCGCAAATGAAAATCGAAAACAATGAAGAAACTAGGATAATTCAAAGAATCTCCCCCCCTTGTGTTAGTCTTGAACTGTTGAAATATCTGGTGAAGCTACGCATCTGTTCCAGCATAAACTGTGAACCCTTGGAAATGAAATAATAAAAAGTTTATCATGCAAAAATGTAGAGAAAACCATTTTTTATCTTAAGTATTCTTCACTGTTTAACATATTGTAGATTTCAATACATACCCAAGTTTACTTAGATGCCGTATACATCTTCAACAAATCTGGCACTCAGATTCATGACAACGTCGAAGTAAATGTCGGATCTCCGAGGAAGCTTTTATTCTCTAAGAAATTAATCGTATTTCTGCATTTGTTGAGCATCACTTTGCCTTAGCACTATACCTCATTTTTGTCGGAATAAAAACACACTTAGGTTTACTTTAAGTGGAAATATCATACTAAACCTCTGCTTTTCTTTTTCTAATATCTTCCTAATTTATTCACGGAAATCTGATTATTCACGACTAAACATCAGAGGAATGGGAACGGCATGAGAAAGGATAGCGATGAAGGTTCTCATTAAAAGTGAATAGAATAGAAGTAAATATCTTAAGAGATTAAAATGGAGGAATTAGAATTGAAATAGGAATTATAGGAATTGCAATGAAGCAAGCAAGGTTATTGCGGTGTGTGCTGGTTTGCGTCTCATCATACAAGCGAAAGATGGAGTACAAGCTAAAAGAAGTGCTGAGGATAAACTGAACCCATAGTAATCCTCTGAATGAGGATAGAGTATGAAAGGAAGGACGATGAAAAGAGATGAAATTCTAATATTGAGGTACTGTTAGTTGAAAAATCCGATGATAGGAAAAGAGTAAGGATAAACATGCATTAAGGAGTATTTGTAGCGATAAATAGTATGGATTCAAAATTTGGATGAAAGACTCGTTGAATTTTCAAACGACGTTGAGAAGAAAAAAGGAAGGTTGAGGATAAACGGAGCTGAAATTCTAACACTGAGCAACTGTTAGAGGTAAATCTGTTGATAGGAAAAGAGTAAGGATAAATATGCATAAAGGAGTATTCAGAGCGATTAAGCTTATGGATTCAAAATTTGGATGGGAGACACTTTGAATTTGCAAACCACGCTGATTTTTTGCTCTTTGGCAGGCTTCCAGGAATTATAATTATGAATTTGTGAATATTTAATAAGATATGATTGTGTAATACGTATAGTTTCCTCTATGAAGGTACAGTTACTTCGAGCCCTGTCATTGTTTTCGGTGTAGTTTCATCAATCGTGGATACCATAATCTGCGTTCATTCTCGGTTGTTATCTTTCCTCCTCTTTCGCAGATTTCCAAGGACACTTCTTTTATTCGTCAGATGAATAAACATTCCTCTTTTGTGCTGCGGATGTCGCAAGCGGACGTTGATCGAATGGCCTTCAGCTAAGCAAACTTCCATTTGCCCGAAACACGTCGCACTTCTCATGCGATCAATGCACATTTTTCTAGTGGAACCCACGCACGTTTTTACTAATTCAGTGTTTTCCGACGTTTATGTTGTGGTGGAAAGCTGTGCTGCGAGTATGCTCTTAGTGAGCTGCATAACATCCGAGGGATAAGTGCATTCTTTAAGGTTCGCATAACGTTTGCGCGCCTGGTTGCATTATATTTTGTTGTTATTATCGTTATTGTTATTTTGTTGCTACTGTTTTATATGATTTAATAAGTTGTATTATTTTAAGCTTAGTTGTGAACCGAATACAGGCAGGATTTCTATTTGTTGCCATTTTATATTTGATGATTTTACTATTATTATTATTACCTTTAGACGAGCTATTATAGGCTTAGAAGGACCTACAATGTTTATCCTGTTAAATTTTATTTAACTATTGTGTAATTTTTAAAATTCTATAAGTAATCCGTTTATCATATAACTTGTTGATTATAAAGTGAAAGATATATTTTTGTCAGAAGATAAATTATAATGTATATAATATTGTAAATTTATTCACTTAAAAATAAATTATTCGACATTTTATCAGGAGAGGTTAGACCCGATTGGGCCTCTATTCCACCTAAGCTCGTATGATGTTCTATTAAGATTAAAGAGGAAAAAAATACATAAATAAAACTTATAAAAGAGAACAGGAAAAAATGAAAAGGAAAGATTTCGTTTTTGTGGGAAAAAATCCGCAACCCGAAGTCTTGATAGAAAAACCAACGTTGTGGGAAAACGCCCACTTAAGAATGGGAGTGAAAAAACCCGCGAAAACTTCGTGAGAAAAAAGTGAATAAAAAATTAATCTTGAAAAAAGAAAATAATGATTAAAAAACGAGAAAATTATTTTATAATAAAAATGAAATGGACCAAGTCATGGACAATTTTTACAAATGAGGTAAAAACATATGCATAATCAGTTGCCGGTGACGGTCATAAGCCTTATAAGTTCCATAATATTCCGGAATGAAATTTCTATGGTAATTTTAATTCAATAGAGGTTATTTCATTTAAAACTTGAATGATCTGACAAACTGACGATTTAAAACTGACTAACTGACTGACCGATAAAGGCACGATTTAAAACTCCACATTTGTCTGTAAGTTTAAAGTTGAATACGCGTGTGCCCTGAATGCAAAAGGTTGGAAAGTACTGCTCTGAGACGATCAATTCCTTTCTATTCCTAAAGAAAAACGAAGACAGTTTAATATACGCAGTTTTATCGGAATTCAGCTAGTCTCCGATCGGTCTGACTGGTACCGAGTCATTACTGGGTTTCCATAAAGAATTATTGGTTGCTGAAGGGAAATTCAGATTCGTTGCGATTTACTTCGTGAGAAGGTCGAAATTAAATATCACAAATGAATTCGGTGCAACCACTCGAAAAGCCAAAAAACGTCAAAGGTGACGAAGTTACTCAAACTTACAAAATGTAAGCAAATGCTTCGGCGTTTATGAGCAGTAAAAGTAATGGTACCACGTCGACATAAAGTAGACCCATCATCTCGTTATCATACTCCGCGTCATATGAATCACAGCAAGTAATCCCTTTCACGAGTATTTTCAGAAGCGCATTCTATAAAAGACATACTTATTCAAATTTCTTTAAGTGCTGGAGACAACTCGGTGAAGAGATGCTAATTTTATCTGTGTGCAAAAGCGCAGTTTTTTTTTCTTAACGCTGTCTCATGAGTATACACTATTACTTACGTGAAAATAAACTCGAGAGCTAATGCAAATAGGCCTTTCTCAGTTAAATGGAAGAGAGAGGAATGACTACTGAATGGTTTACAGCAACGCTAAAGTATACTTCATTTTCTCAGCTTAAATCTGCAGAAAAATCATGGAGCAATAAAAGCTTAGATTTAACTTGAAATATTTTGCAGTGTTTTAGAATATATTTTACTCAGGGTTGACAGATTGTGACGGGAATTTCCTGACCCGACTTATCCTTTGACTGTCATGTCTCAGATTTTTAACCACAAACAAAGTAATCGATTGACTATTTAGCTTTATGGTAGAATTTGCAGATGATTTTTTCCATCTTCACAATTCTGTTTATCTAGAAATAGCAAAAAACTCGAGCATTTATCAATTTCTATTCATTACAACGAGCTTCCTTCACAACCATTGAAATGAGGTGCATCAGCTGCGAATATCGAAGCACAGACCTGAAATTTCAAAAAACTTAATTCTATATTCCTGCACGTAGGCTATGGAATTCACTCCTATCATATGCTCAGATTTACATTCATCTCATTCCTCTTCTCCTTTTCCTTTCCATTAGCCCTGAAATCCCCGTGTGTAATCGTTATTTATATTGTGTCTCTCTTTCTTCTACGTATGGGAAATGAAGACGAGTATTTTTGCTCCTGCAATTAAGGAACTTAGGGAATGAACTGAATCTTATTGCGCTATGACTACCAAATATTTATGCCTCAATGAATTAATTAACAATAGTGTATTAATTAACAATAACTTTAATGAATAAGTTAATTCATAATAAATTAATAAGTTAATTAAAACTTTGGTTCCGGGCATTTAGGTTGAAAAAGAAAGTTTTGAAATGGAATCTAATTATGCTTATTCTACTAAATGTTTATAATACCGTAAATTTAGCATTCTATATTATTTAATTGTGTGTGTTTATAGAATTCCTTTAATACCATCATGGATAGAATGTATAAGTAAGAATGTATGAGTAGTAGAATGTAGAAGTATCGCTGGAAACTAATTAATCATTCAATATTATAAATTGACCAGGTATTCCTATAATTCTCTAATGACAATTTTCGTTACTTGCTAGTCATTCCAAGTTGCCTTGAAAACGTCTTGGAAAAAATCTTCACATATTACCGAATAGAAATGTTCGCATGTTCGTAATGTTTTTAAATTGGATAGTTCTAATTCCGTTATTAAGTATCGTTTCTATTGTGCTGTTCACATTAATTTCCAATTAACAACGGGGCACTATAATCATGATATTTCTGAGATAAAATCCGGATTTCCGGTCGCCGATATGAGTCACGTGCTACTTTAATGGACGTTAAGAAGGCCATCGCTGAAGATGATAGAAGTAATTAGCCATGCTTCTCTTACTTCACCAAAGTCATACTCTACATTTGAATCTTCACTTGGATTAAGCATTAGTAAATTTTATAATGCGACCAATCCGTCTTCTTCTCAGAATCAGTCTCTGGCTGTTCTTTCAGTGGAGTGATACTTTGCCAAACATTTCGTTTTAACCCTAGCCATATGCCTGTATACGTAAGAGCGACTTGCAGGGTACATATGTATATGCAGATAGTCATAATAATTTCCCTCTTATCCTCAAAACGTCACAGTCGCAATAGTGTTTTACTTCGCCCTCGATCTTATTGGGAACGACGCCGTGATACGAAAATCTTTGCCAGAAGTCCCTCTTCTATTACATTTCGGATCGCAATGCAACGCCACCGCCGGAGATGAGTCGCAGAATATGGCTTCGAAGGAATCTATTTGCCGTGCTTTGAACCTCTCTGAATAACTGACGTGGA
This sequence comes from Pachydiplax longipennis, assembly GCA_036926295.1. Lineage (NCBI taxonomy): Eukaryota > Metazoa > Arthropoda > Insecta > Odonata > Libellulidae > Pachydiplax > Pachydiplax longipennis. The sequence goes on along the minus strand of JAVFKF010000009.1, from coordinate 33,601,532 downwards.
AAGATTCCCAATAGATTCAGTCGAGGGAGAATAACGTGCCACTCGTCCTTCTACGGCGAAAATTGCATATACGTATATCCTTGGGACGGAACAGACTTTTGTTGTCTGAACCTACGAACGTAGGTGTGCCGCAGCAAACTACCTCTGTGGGTGTGTTTACTGTATACATATTGACACCGAGAATCATACTTACACTTAAGATACTTATACGAAGATAAATGAACCGCACGTAATTTCAGACATTAATTCGCCGAATCCACGTGAGAAATGGTTGGCTTAATTCCCACTGGCTCCATCCAAAAGACAGCAAGAAATTTTCATTTGTTTTTACGAAATTTATTTATAAACAGCGTTACTCTTCGACTTTTGTCATTGCAACTTGCCTCCGTGTATGTATTTACTGTGCATGTTACATATTGATACCGAGGACCATACTTATACTTAAGATACCTTTAATAACAAACAAGTTAAAGCTGAGGAAATAAAGGACCGATATCGCGAAGTATTCTTTTATAAATAGAGGGATTAAAAAGCAATATGTTGCCTAAAGATGTCTTCAAACCCTTACTGAAAAACAAAAAGTAGTTAACATGTACACGTAGGGCATGGTTCATTGTGGAAGAGTGGTATGAATGGGACACTTTTGTAAATTATGTGTTATAATGGACAATGAGACAAAATGACATGAGGCTTAGCAAATAAACGACTATTTAAAATGTCTATGTAAAAGTAATTGCATTTATGATACATCTGCGGTGTATGTATATTAGATTGAGTGCCACGAGGATGATGTATAATTCAAGGCTTGTTGTAATAGTTTGGTGCGTTCTAATATTGTTTGATAACGAAGTGATATAATTCCTAGTTGTTAATCAGGAAGTGGTTTTATAGTATAAGGGATTGTGGAGGGTATTTTTGTTGTAAATGTTATAAGGAGATTTATTTAGTTGTAGCCACCACCTGACAACAGTCAAAATGCAGTTTATAAATAGTAAATAAATTAATCAAAGTAATTTAAAGGAACCACTATGAACTATAGACCCTGATTCACCTAATTAATTTATCATATTTTTCAACGTCCTGGCGCGATATGAAATGTAGGCGATGCCAATACAGGTATGTGTAGGTGCAGAGCGAAGTACGGAGTGGAAAAGAACTTTCGGATCCTCGGCCATTGTCTGTGTGGCGAAAGGGATTTGCGCAGGAAGGAATCCGGCGGAATACAAAATGGAGAGTTACGTCATAGGCCGGCTGTCGCAACACTTAGGAACGTTTCAAAGAGGAATGGAATTGCTCCGTTCTTCATTTTAGGAGGCCCTTTTTAAAATTAAGGGAGACCAAACCCATTCAGTTATTGCTGTGAGATATTGTAATCTGCGTTTAGGAGTTATCTTTCTCCCTTTAAATTAAAGCAGTCAGAATTATGTCTGCTTCTTTACAATTACCTGAAAAGAATTAAATTTCAGAGGGGCTACTGAATGGCCAAGTGGGTGGCGCGTTATCCTTGGGTGAAAGCGGTCCCGGGTTCGATTCCCGGTGGGGGTACATATGTGCGAAATAACCTCAGCAGTCGAATCACTTGGGAAAATACTACTACTACTGCTCAATGTAAAGCATATATTGAGTATTATCTCTTATCTTCAGAGGAAGCCAAGTGCTTCTGTATATACCATTGAAAATATCAACTATTAATTAATTTTCTAAGTTTTTCTAAGTCTAGTCTAGTCTAATTTTCTAAGTCTATCAAATCTTTTAAATGCATTAAAGAAAGTATAATTATTCTCTGAAATAAGTATTATTCACCGTTTTTTCCATTTTTGAATTCATTTTATAGAGTTTGAGATTTAGATGTTCTTGTTTATTATAACATTATTCGCCGGCAAACTTTTTAACCTATTCTTTCGTTTGTTTCAGGTGAGTGTTATCCACCCTTTTCGAAGATACTGGTTGTGGTGGTGAGTACAGTTTTCTTCATAAACATTTGCATATATATGTTGGTAAGAAGACTGGCGGCGTAAGTAGCGGTTGCATGCATTGTACTTCTATTATCCAAATCGGACGATTAAAATGGCCTTTTTATGGATAATGTGACACATTTGAAGAGATAACATTACTAATCATTCCGGCATTTGAGCAAAACAAAGGAATGGATGTCGTTATCTTGTAATCATCCATGGAATTGCAACTTCAATTTCTGTTTCCCGTATAAATCAATTAATATTTTCCATTAAGCTTTTTCAATTGAATCATCATTAATTGCTCTATCGCTTCGCAAAGTTGCCGTTTTATAAGATCGCTCAATTATTCCACTCGAGAGGGGAATGAAGGGCGTCAGTTGATGAAAGTGGATTCATTGATGACATTGACATTTGGATTGGAAATGCTAAAGAGTTTCGGAGAAGAAACACTCATTAACGAGAAAATAATAATTAAATTAAACCTGAGCTCCCACTCTGAGGATGCCCACTGCAACAGTGGATTTACAATTAGGCGCAATTGGATCTAGCTGAAGGTCTTATTAATATTTGGACCTCAATGAGACTGTGTTTATGAATTCTCAGTAATATACTATTTTTTCCAATTTTGGAAGGGAGGACGTATTCAGGGGTCCTCGTTATTTGCTTCAGAAAAGAATTTTATGTGGAGTAAGTCTAAATAGTATGTTTTTAGAATAAACTATATAATTAATGTCACTATATAATTTAAAGTCCATCCATCATTCATAATAAATTTATGAAACTACGACTTATAATCCATGATATGTTTACTCTTGCTCTGGCGAAGCAACTGATCAATCTATGGCCGGTATTCTTATGTATTTTATGTAAAAAATCGAATTTTAATTCTCATAATTCACATCGGGGGTCTCAGCCCGACCTTTGCGCTTAGGGCCTCCGATGGCTTAAAGCGACCCTGGCCCACTGTAGATCGCTTTAGACAGGATTGGCACCAGAGATTCACGCTTCACGATGTAAAATCATACAAGCGCTCTCTTGTCTACATATCTCTGCATGGGATAAAAGACAGTATAGACTCCGGCGCTCTTAAATCGATCACTCGATTTACTTACCGTCTAGATTCGGCCCTGCATTTAGAGATTCCAACACTCTCTCTCCTTCCCATTTTCCGGGGTGTTTCATCAGTTGGAAATCTTTCTTCTGTGGACTCAGTCTGCTCATCAACTGAATCCATCTCCCGAGTATATGGAGTTGTTATCGGCAGGAGAGAGTTGAGATTATCCCTCTTTCGAAATGCGAAGATCTATCCGGATTTCCTGCTGTCCATTTTTTGAGAATGCATCATATCTAGAAGGATTTAATATGCATCATCGTGGCTCGGGTCAATTTATTGAATCTAAAACATGAATATAATCAACCTCTGGCCGTCTGCTACTATTCGGAGGTCAAAGCTGCTAATTGCTATCAAATCATGGGCATCAAACATCAATAGTGTTCGTGTCAAATTAAACTCAAGCAATTATATCAGTTGGAAACTTTTTAATGGGAATATCCGCTTTCCACCCAGCTAACATAATACATTAACTTTGGAAAAATAAAATAATTGTCAGTCAGTTGAGTTTAAATTTACATTACTGTAGAACATGCTAGGATGGTCTTTATACGAAGGGTAATATGTTCAGGCTCCCGAATAGCCAAGTGAGTAGCTCGTTAGCTTTTGCTGAAAGCAGTCCCGGGATCGATTCCCGGTGATAACCCATTTGTGCAAAATGGCCTCAGCCGTTAAAGCACCGTACTACTATCGAAGAGCAATACTAATCCTACTAAAATATACTCAGGGAGAGAGAATGTAAAAAAATTAATAGTAAATCGTGAAAGGTTATTCTATTGTCCATTTATCCTGCTTTTCTTACAAAAAACCTTCAATCATGTCTTTCACTTCTGCAAGGATTCCTCATTCAGCATGCCTTCAATCTTCGCATCATTTCCATTCTTTCCACGATCAGTCAAAATCTTTTCTAATACCTACATCCTTTTGTATTTTCCGTTCAAGCCCAATTTCCAATCTTTCCGCATTCTTATCTATTGGTTTCAGCGCTGCTTAATTCCCTCAAACCGTGGCGTACAAGTCACCCAAGGCGACGACCACTTTCCCTTTTGATCCGCTGAACTTACAACCTTATTCTTTATCACTAAAACACGGTATAGAAATCGTTCTTTTGTCAGCAATGACACCTTATGGCAAGCGTAATTGATCCACATAGTGGCGGTTGCTAACGGCGACTCATTCCGTCGCTAATTGGCTCTACTTCTTCCTCTTGTTGCACCACGCTCTCTCATCTTTCACGCAATTCCAGCGCACGCAATATTCGACTTGGATGGGTTCTTGGGAAAGTGGGAGTCACGCAATATTTGGGGTGTTTCCTTCGAGAGGTCATGGATTAGAAAGAGTGCAGGAGAAAGGGGTGGCGAAGGAAGTTTCCTCCTTAATCGACCTCCATGGAAAGGTACTTTTCATGCCCTGTATTTCATCGATCAGGTAATTCGCTCTCCCAGCGCTGTGTGGGAATATTTATCTCCTTAAAAAGCTCCATGAGAAGAATCATTTAAAAATACATACAAATTAACGAATACCGCAAATTCACACTTGAATCTTGAATCTAAGAAACATCGGAAACTGTGACTGAAATGCAGTCATTGTGATTATAGGATATATGTGGTTTACATGTTTTGGCGGGGGTTCCAAGGTGTCTGTAAATTGGGTCTTGGTATAGTGTTGTGGTGGTGGTGTCTGTGGGTAGTGATGTTATTTTTGGAATATTTGTGTTTGACGTCTGGTGTGAGGAATTGGGGTTTGAATTAAGTCCTTCACAGGCAATGCCACCAGAAGAAATACTAATTTAATTATATATAATAGTGACTAAACATATAAATTTGGGAAAATGTGTTGGAATTTTAAGACGGTACTTCACGAAATTATTTTTAGGAATTTTTGTGTAGTGAAGATCACAGTGCACATGAAATGACGTTTGGTTTTTAATTGGGCATCTAAATTAGCACTTCTTTATGCAGTACGGTGTGCTCTCGATTATCCGGGCTGATAATGGGGGCAAAAGATGAATCAATAATCAGAAAACACGGAAATAATTTTACGAAACTACTTTAAGAGATTTTTGTATTGTGAAGCTCACAGTGAACATGAAGTGACGTTTATTTTTTAACAGGGCCTCTAAATCAGCACTTCCTCAGCAGTACGGTTTGCTCTCGATTATCCGGGCTAATGACGAGGAGAGGATACACGAATATTCAGAAAACAAGGGCAATCCAAAGCTTTACTTTTATATCTAATGATATTCATAGTGTTTATCTAAGTATATAATTTATCATCATTTGCTCGCACATTCCGCTATCTTAGATTATTTAATTTTTTTATATCCAATGATATTCTTAGTGTTTATCCAAGTATACAATTTACCATCATTTTCCCGCGCAATCCATTATCTTAGATTGTTTCATGGATTCATTTAGAGTTTACTATGCCTTATTACAGATCTTTTTAGTTAACTTCATTGTAGTCGTGTTCCCACTGTTTCACAAAATTGGTCTACGTAAGTCCTGCTTGTTTTAGAACGCGTAAATACTTAATACGGCTCGGATAATTCGAGAACGGATAAAACGCCCATGGATAATATGGATAATCAGGAGTTTGGTAAAGGAAAAACAAACTTTTTTCAAGTCTGTTCTTTTTTGGAATAGTTTTATGTTCTGCCGGGTTTCTTATTTGGGTGAAATAGCCTCCCGGATAGTCTTTGACCAAATAATTCGTTTTTTATTTGTTGGTTTATGTTCATCAGGAAGCGGGAAACTTTCTCTTCAAACTGGTGTGTCATTTATATGTTTTGATGGAGTGCGAAGGGAGAAAAGCGCTGGTCACCGAAGACGGATGTTTATAAATAACATATGAGAATAGGTCTAAATTGATAAAATGCTATTAGTTGCTGGTCATAATACCTCATCGCGTGCCTGGAACAGACGCAATCATTGGAAAAACTCCGAATTTCGAGAGCACTTCAAACTCTGCTGAAGATTTCGACTCGGAGACTCGGCGGCGGCTGAATAAAAATCGTGCGATCGCATTATTCTGGAGCAATGAAGAGGAAAGAGGAGGCGGTCAATGGTGCAACCGCAGAATCGGAGACGTCCCATTTGTGGCGTTGACCTTCTAGCGACGAGCTCTCTCATCGTCATCTAGAAAACAGCTGAAATGCACACAACCTTCCCTCTGTCAACGGGATTCTCAACGAACAATTATACGATACAAATGTATACGATAATGAAACTCAAATTATTTCGATCTCAATCATCATTACTGTTAGGATTAGTTAAATGTCAAGACAAGGCAATACATTCAGTTTTAATTACTAAATTTAGATTCCACCAGTTCGGTCTTAACGCTGTGATGATTTTCCATGACTAAATTTAATAATCATAAAATAATGAATTTAAATATAATGATACGATATAAATGTATCTAATGATGAAGCAATTATTTCGATCTCAATCATTATTACTGCTAGGATTAGTTAAGTGTTTAGACAAGGCAATATATTCGATTTATATAACTTCACTTAAATTTATTTAATTTCATTAGTCAAATAATGAAATTAAATAAATTTAAGTGAAGCCTCGATAGCTCGAATCGATGGGAACAATCGAAAACCTTTGAGTTGCCGAGGTTTTCGAGTTATTGAGCTTTCTACTCTTGAGCTTTGACTTATCGACGTTTACGAGTACTACGTATGCTTCGACCTATCGAAGTTCACGAGTTCTATTTCTGCAGTCGATATAAAAACAATTTAATAATCACATCCCGAGTCTACACAGTAACAAAGAGCAAAATGAAGACGCAAGTAGCCGTGATATACCTTTAATTTTCTAAGCCTTGCTATGAAAACCAGAGTACAAAATTTTTAGGTTCACATGAATACTGGGCATTCACAATTAAAGTGAAATGAAAAACAAGATCTGATTATGGTATGAAAAATACAGTAGATTATAATGTACCTAATTTTGAAAAATTGTACTCGATAAGTCTTTAAATATTGAAATTCAGGGCGAATTTATGTCTATCAGATTAAAAATTGATGAAATCGACGATCGAAGCCGTCACTTTGTGAAACTCCATAATAAGGATGAAAACGAAAAAAACTTTGTGAAATTTCACTGAGTTCAGTAATTCAATGAAGCTTTACAAATTTATTTTTCATCCTTAAATAGAATATGGTTTCATATGCCCTCTGTGCAGAGGGGCGTTACACACTAGGCGTCTTTTCGTAAAACTTAGTTATTTGGCTTTGCTTAAAGGAGGACGGACATGACAGTCAATGGCATTTTCTATTGTTACCAATGAGGAGAAAGCCTTATATTCCCATTGCTGAGGATCGTTCTAGGAAACTTCTTAGCCTGAGACAGCGAACATAGCTTCCTTTTTAGACAGCACAGGTTCTGCGTCGTCTGACTCCGTGGCTGTGCACGTCAAATATTCGAGGAATAGAGGTCGAGCAGCCTAGACTACGACTTATACAGGTTTCCATGACTCGAGAAGGTCGGCTGAAAAATTCGAGATATCTACGGTAAATACTTTGGCCAATTGAGGTTTCCAACCGACGGACATTTTCTTCGACTTTAAGAGGTTTTGGTGTCACCTGAGTTCGATATAAATTAACTTAGTTGTTATTCTTATAATCCAGGAAGTGAACATAGCCTCCTCGAGCCGACTTAAGGCTCATTGCGAAGTGCCAAATTTAGACTTTCGGAGCGGAATAGTATCCTTCTATGTGGAACAAAATCTTAAAGTATAATAATAGTAAAGTATAGTAATAATATATATAAAAACTCATAAATAAAACATTAATTAAATAAAGCATTACTTACTCAATGTAGTTAGTAGTAGTACTATAGTAACCATGGTAGTAAGATATTCATATACGTTTATAATAATTATTAATTTATTATCAAGATCCAATGTTTTCATGATGCACATGATGAGAGAAAGGTGATATGAAATTTTGATCCTTCGAAGCTATTGAAAATTTTTGTATGGCTTTAATTAATTGAAGAAACTTTAATTCTCTTGTCAAAGATTTTTATGCGAGTCCCTTCTTATTCATAAAAAATTATAAAGATTTAATGTGATGTATACCAGTTGTCAAAATCCATTTATTAATGCATTGCCAAAATTGTTAAAGAGAAAAATCCAAAAGCAGTACGTGAGCTTGAAGCTGGAAGTTTTTCAGGCTCCTACGAAAGATCGCTGAACAGTAATTTGATTATATGCATTTGATTACTGAACCACTAAAAAAAAACCGTGCCTCTGGAAGCGCTGAGCCATGTTTGCCCTGGGCACTGCCCACAATGCTTCCGTGGGAAAATTCATAAAAGGCTGTGTGCTAACGACCGACAAAAATGAATGAAATGCTATCCATGTTTGACGTAATTTATGGCTGAAGAGCTTTCAGCTTTTTATTTTATACAAACGGAGGTATGCATAAGTAATTCCCTAAATTTTCCAAAGAAACTAAAAAATCCCTATTTACATTATAATTTGGAATTAAATGCGTCTCATTCTGATTATTAGCAGCTGAAGAGAAATTCGGGCCGTCTCTATTTTCCTTTCGAAGAGCATCTGGAAACAGATAGAGGCGATCTAAAAGATTTTTCGTACACCTCCCCGCTGTGGCCCGTCCATGCATTCAAATTCTCCCCAAATTAAGGGCTGAATAATTGTGACTGGAAATGAGAAAGTTAACGAAGCGATCGCTAAGGCACGCTCTGAGGATCACCCACTTCTTTCGGAAGAAAGTCGGCGGCTTTTCCTTACTTTTCGGTGGTTTTCTCAGAAAGATCATCTCACTCTTTGCAGAACCACCGATGATAGCTGCGGAATCCTCCTCACTTTGCAATGCTTTCAGAAACAGAGTTTATTCTTCTCTGAAGAATTCGAACTGGTTCTCGCTAACAGCAACACTTCAATATCAAGGCATTCACTTAGGGAGGGGAATTCAGTATGGAAAACCCTAGGTCGTTGAATTTCATACACTAAGTCTAATTTATCAGTTGCAAGCAAAAGACAACGAGATAGTGTAACCAACAAAATGGATCCAACTAGTTCTTATTTAGCTACGGGGTACAGCCTTTTGGTCAGTTACTTTCGGCAAAATAATTCATTTCTGGAGGTTTCGTACGCTAGATGAATGAAGTTGTAAAAATAATGTTTTCTTGTAATTATCTCTATACTGCGTTCTAGTTCTAGTTATTTTGATAGCTGAAAACGTAATTGAATTTTTTAATGTAAGCTTCGGACAGTGATTTTAATCGTCAATTCGAAGAATACCGAACTAAGACCACCCGGAATGAGGCTATTTTTGCAATATGGGGAAAATACATATGATTTCAAATTTCCATTTCCATTCCCATGCATCCATCATTTATTAACTAGAAAAAATCGAACGCAGGATAGGAATTTGACTTAATTGCTTTAAGTATCGTGACGATATAAGTAATAAGATAACAATATCTGAAGAATTATTCACATCGAATCAAATATCTGCGGTCCTCTTAATGCTGGCAATATAAAAGATTGCTATTATGCTAGGGAGTTGTGAGTGTGAAGTAATCGTGAGTCATTTCGCGGATCAGGGATTATTATTTTAATTTTTTCGGACTTATTTCAGACACGCTAATTCTTACGATATTCTCTAGCGCTAAATGTAAGAGCAAATAAACCTTAGTGAATTTTTAACGAAGTTTACCTTCTTTCCTTAAAATTTCTATGCTAGATTCCCAACAAAAGTAATTCTTTGTTATTATTTCTTGAAGGTTAATTTTACTTAAACCACCTCACATACTTAAGAATCATCGTTCTATCATACGAATATGATTTTGCGCCCTAAAATGCAAGAATCCACGGCAAAACTTTGTTTTCATATTCGAGTGGAGGGAATAAGGCGTCTCAAAGGTGCGTTGGGAAGAGGAATATTCCGAGGTCAGAGAAACCAAGGATTCCACGGCACACTTATTACTTAATTATTTTGATGATATATTCGAAGAGCTTTGATGTCTCCCTGATAACTCCTAATCGTATAAAATAATCGTTTTTTTCTCCTTTCCTTTTGATCGAGGTATATTAAAAGTTAAAGATATATTACGTGGTTTTTAAATAGGAATCACTTCAGAATTGAATGGGAGAAACTAGGGGAATCGTACAGGATTATTAATGTAGCTCCTTCGAATAACGAGAAATTAATACTTCTATCAGTGGATTAAAATTTGGTGGATTTTATGTATGAAAATATCAGCCTAGTTAATCAAGAGTGATATATTTCCTTTTCAACTCGATTTGAAATTTCCAGAATTAGTCGATGAATTCTAATTTTTCATGACATTCATGACAACATTTTTTGCTCCATTTTGATCTGATGATCGAGTCGAAATGACTTCGAGATTCTCTTTGTTACAGAACATTGAAAATATATATACATTTCTGAAACCATGACCCACGTTGCGTGAAAACGGTCGGAGAGCGAATGCTGAGGGGGATATTGAAACCGCACTTTTCTTTCTTCATTTGATCTTCGAAGGACGTCGCCAATAATCACCCGGTTCGTCCAATTTAATTGCATCATTCTTCTATAGCACCACATTTCCATTGTTTCTAACCTTCTACCATTACATTCCATATTTCACTGGCATAAAAAAATGGACACCCCGTAAACACGTTTTTATGAATCGTTTCCTGATACCAAAAGCTCGTTTTATTTGCTGTCAGCAAAAAATTCTTGCTTGGATTGTTTTATTTCTGGTAGAATGACCTCTTCGCTCGAGCTATTTCGTTCAATGTTTAGTTCTTGTTACTTCCTCTGCTGGTGATGTTGATTAGTTGTATTGACCCTCGAAGAACTGAAGTGCCAGTATGGGAACAGGATGTAGCTCCGTTTTCTAGTAGGATTATCGTTAATTTAAGAGTCATGGTATCGTATTCTAGCGTTACATCCGGAGGTAAGGTTTAGTTTTGGAGAGTTTAAATTCCATGAAGTATTTCTTGCGATTTTCCAGAAGTCGAGGAATTTTGGAGATTGATTTTTCTTCTCGTCCTTGTAAGGTTAGTAGTGTGTAGTATTCTTAATAGTTAAAAGTGAAAACCTTACACTATTGTGGAGAACATCCCAAAGCAAAGAGGATACTGTATTAGTTTTCCCGCAAATACCATATTAACTCTTACTACTCTATTATTCTTCATCTTCCAACACAATGAAAAACTCACTTGGTAGAGTCCACGAAATCTTTTCTATTAAAACAAACTAGGTATCGTCACGGTGTAATATCTATTCTATCTATCTTCATGCCAACTGAAGATGTTACTCCGTAACGAAATATAGTTCGTTTTAATAAAAATAGTTTTTGTGGGTTCTACCAAGTGAGTTTTTATTTGTGTGTTCATGGAGATCCACCACGTCTCACCTAAATCCGTCATGTTTATTCTTCGTCTGTTTGATCACCGTTGTTAATTTTGGGGATTCCTAAGTTGAGATTCTCCTCTCAGTTCTGTTCTTAACATTTGCATTCTTCCTACGTAGTTAGCTGAAGTATTCTGTCTTCAGTTCTGTATGTATGTTGCAAGCCGTTGTATATCTTCTTTCTGGATCGTTAAAATCTGACTCTTTTCTATTGTCTAGCTTTCTACTTGGTATTTTTTCTATAGCTTCTTGCACAACTCCTTCGTTGAAATTCTTGACGTCTTCCTTAATTGCACTTTTGATAGAATTTCATAGCTCGGTGTGTTCCATGTCATCTCTTAGTGTGTCTGAAAACTTGAATTCCTTTCGGTGTTTGATCATTTGCCTATTTTTCTTACTGAGCCCACTGCTCCTTTGCTTTCTTTGTGATCTTACCATTTCTATATTGCTCTCTTCACAATTGCAATTATTTTTTCTGCTTCCCCTTGAAGTGAATTTATTCCTCACGATCAGATGGAATTCCTATGTAAACAGAACCGTCAAAGAATTCAATGAACTACCTAGAGACGTTCTTAACCACTTCCACCGAAATTATGTTACATTTGGACGAAGGATACAGGGACGATTAGCAGTGATGAAAGTTGAACATTAATAGAACTAATGACTCGAAGTGAAGTAGGAAACAAGTATACATGATGAACAAGTTCTTGAGAGAATATTGATCATCTTAAATAAGTGGTAATGCAAATTATTAGTATTTTATTTTTGTGATGTATTTATATTACCTTATTGATATTTTAGCCTTGGTGATGTACTTTAGTGACCGTCATTGTATGGCAGCATACTCTGCCACCCTGTTTAAACATACCTGCAGATTTATTCTTTTTTTAAATAATAATAATAATTCTTTATTCTACTTTGTCACAAAATACAATAATTTTTTCTCCATTGTACACTTTAAGGTCCTCCTGAGCCAGAGAAAGGCTCGTCAGGAGGTAATTCTGGTAATAATAATGATAATAAAACTCTTTCTAGTTTTGCTCTAGTTACTTGATGTTAACTAATGCATCTTACGATCCAATTGGGGTTAAATATATAATTTCTCTCCCATATTCCCTGTATTTTACTTTATATATAAGATATTACTTTTATTTATCCAATTGAGACATTCATGTACACAATTGAGTTGCTATTTAAGTGAGACATATACACAAATGTGTTGCCATCATTTTCCGCTGGAAGGACGTAGCAAATTCGTAGGCTTTCGAGTTCTATTCTTGGATATAATAATAAAGTCAAAGTCTGCCGGTGAATAACCGTGAATTGGTACAATAGTGTGAGTGTCGTAATTTGTTTGAGTGAGTCGTTTCCGGGAGCCAATGCGAGTTTCATTAGTTCCGAAGGCGCATTTGGAGGTAATGGATAAGAAATCGCTCGGTTGAAATGAAAAAGAGGTCGGCGAAGAAGGTCTGGGAGAGAAAGCGGCGGCTTCTGATGCTCTTCTGTTTATGTTTCGCTCGCTCTCTTACGGTGGAGACATTAAGCTATCCGAAACCTGGGATAACACGGATTCCGATTTAGCGATTTTTTCGCAAGATCCAGCGCTTTTTTGAGGCACTTATGCACTCAAACACACATAAGAGGAAACTCTTTTAGCGACTTTTATTCTGTTTAGACATCTAGCGCTTCGTCCGGAATGTTTTGTTACGTATGCAGTCTTCTGCACTCTCGTAACGTAATTTATTTTACACGTATGTAAATCAAAGAATCATTAGCCTATGTTTACTTGATTAAAGACCCAAATTATGCGGAAAATATCGATAAAGAGTAAAAACTAAGGCACGGATAATCCGAAAAACTGATAAAACGTCCACGGATAATCGAGAGTTCACCATTTTTCGGTATCTCTCCCACCATTATTGTTATGCAAACACCTGTATGAGTACGAGTGTAAGAGCATGTTTTAAAAAATATAAATTATCTTTATGACGATATAGTTATGTGGTTATTGTGACACGGAGCAAGAAATCAGTCCCTTTGTTCGTTAAGTAATAGCAAAAAACAACGAAAGGAATTCAGAACCGAATTCTTAATTTTCTCATTCCTTTCATTGAGCTATTTCAGCGAAATCTCGCGCTTCATGCAGAATATTACTTGTTACTTACTGTTACGTATACATTCTCGTATCTTTTATTTACATATAAATCAAGATAGCATTAACCTAAGAGTGCTTGATAAATGGCTTAATATCTTTATATCTTCTGTTTAATTAATTTAATGTCTGAACTCGTAGCTTTCCCTGTCTCACGCCGAAGGTCGACCTATAGGGCATCAATTCTGGTGAATTTTCGCAAAAGCGAATAAAAGTCATTGTATTTTTTTCTACTTATTAGTGGCATTATTTGTGAGTTTAGCGACTTCTTAGGACTTCTAGCGACATTATCAAAATTGAATTGGCATCTCTATGTGGAACTCCATACAGTTTTTTAATTCGAAAAGGTTTCTTCGCACAAAAAGTGATGAGTTGCACTGTAACTCTCCTTCTTGTACTTGGAGAGGCCTGCGCAGAGCATCAAGTTAAATAAAATATTCGAAATGCTTATTGCTAGTTAATCTCAGAATAAAATCACCTTATTGAAAATAAAAATAATGATGCCGGCGTGAAGGCTTTCAATTAAGATCCTGGTGAAATCGTGTCGCTTTTTTTCTTGGATTTTTATTCCTTGTCTAATCTCTGTTTTCTCTCACTTCGGAAGCTACTCGTCAAGGTTTACCCTAAACCAGGAGTGGGGAAACTTTTTCATCGGAAGGCCGCATGCACTATCTTCAGCATAAGAAACCATTGGTCCCTATCAGGCAGCATTTAAGTAATGTGTTACCTTAATATGGCCTGCATATCAACCATATTATGAGAAAAGTTAAATCGCTTAGTATACTTAGAGTAATTTCAGTTTCACTTTCATGCTACGCAATAAACGATGTTTATGGATGGAACAATACAATTCCAAATTCGTCCTTTTATCTCAGAAAGCGATGAAAAGGTCGCCGGTTCCTCGCCTCTGCACTAAACGTTTCACGGCATAAATTTCCCTAACGTGCCGTTTCCTGTGTGACTCTGAGAAATGGCATGCGTTTTTTGTTTGCCGATTGTGTTTTAGCTTCATGTACTGACTTAAGATTGACATTGAAACGTTTAACCCAAAGCATTCCTATGGTAAAGATTCTAGGATTTCTGGTGAACTATCTCCGCTAGGCGTTTTTAAAATTTGAGGAAAAGCATTGAATAGAGATCCTGGCTATAAAGTTTTGGGACTGAACTCATAAAAGATATAGAAAATATCTCATTTTTATCACTGATTATTTTATATTAGACCCATCGGATGAGGGGAATCTTTTCAGAACATAACAGAACTGTGAAAACTCTCTGAGTGAATGTTTAAGTTCGAGCTTAAGTCCCAGTGAAAGTCTAATTAACGGTTGACTCACATTAGTTTTGATAGTAATACACAAAAACAAAACAGAATTGAAAAATATCTACGTGACTTGAACTCGAATCCAGATATCCCATTTTCAGGGATAGTATTCTTTATTTTAATTTTATGGAATCAACTAATTCGGCCTCAACTTTGTGGTAGGTTTATGAAGAAAAATGACGAATAAATGATTATCCCTTTACCACATTATTTTTATCATTCGACATGGTTTCGTATCTACATTTAATTATAATTATATATACTTATTTTATTTATTTATTATGAAATCATTCAATGTATAATCCTTTCATTTATAATTATATACTTTATCTACATGGTTTCAGACCTGATGATTTCCTGAATCATCGAAACCATGGTTGTGTAATATAAATATTGTGGTTAGGGTTTAAGTGCTTTTTCGTTTTATTTTCTTCTTAAGCTTAATGAACAAGCCATGTTTTATGCCTTTATCTCACCATTGTTTGCTTCATTTGAATTCCTCTAACATATCTTGGTGTGTCGGCTCTATGAGGACCTCTGGCGGCGGTTGGTGCCACTATGTGTAGCGCCACTCGCCTCGCTCAGCCAATCTCTCAGAATCATCCACACACTCTACCTGAGTTATTAATCTATGCGGGTTTCGTAACCGAACGCATTGCATCTCACAAACGATTCTAAGTACAAATCACATGTTAGTTACCCTCAACCTCTTGAACACTCGAGCGCCGATTTGGAATCATTCATCGAAAGTATGTGCGAATCGTGAGAGAGAGAGAATGCCGCGCTAAATCAGTTGTGAGATGAGGAAGTGAGTGCCACCCACACAAAGCGTGCCTTCCTCTTGCGAACGGGCCGCAACCCATTAACCCACATAGCCATTGTTACCTCTGAGAAGCATTACACCGAGATTCTCACGGAATATGAGCTCAAATGCAGTGGAGAGTAATCGCTGTGGGGGGCGAGCACGTTAATCGATAACGGAAGTATGAAAATGATTAACAAAGGATATAAGAATGTGCGATTTCCTCCGGTAAAATCATAGGGGAACCACGAAGGAAAAGCCTCGGAGAAATTCGTGTCGTGATCGGCATGAGGATAAGTTTAACCGGTCGTATTCCAGAGGGAAGATTCGGTGATAGTGCTTGCTCAGACGGAGATTCTCAACCTTTAGTTTGTCTTTCACTGAGCGCTTGCTCACGAACTCGAAATTCGGGACGCGTTCAAACGCATATTTCTCGTTTATAACCGAAAAAAGAAACTTCATGTACGTGCATTACTACACTACAGAGTCTTGCACTACACGATCCATTTATTATAATATGTGGTAACATGGAGGGCTCCCAGATAGCCGTGTGAGGAGCGCGGTCGACTTTGGTGAAAGTGGTCCCGGGTTCAGTTATCGGTGGGGGCCCTCATGCGAAATGACCTTAGCTGTCGAAGCCCTTTTATAAATACCAACCTACCTGGTAACGTGGATTGGTAACATGGCCACAACTAGGAATTATGAGAGTTCGATATTTTTCATTAAACATATAAAATACATGCCAAAACACTCAGTTGCTTCACTACAGCAAGAATGAGCAAAATATTGTCTTAAAAATAGTACTTGCATAAACTATCAAATATGATGGATAGACTTTACTTGTGTAGTGATATTAATTATGTAGTATATTCTGTAAACATTGGCTTATAAATAGTATTTTAATAAATTATCAAAAATGATGGATAGACTTAACAAAGTTTAAGGTATTGACTGATGTTTGGTAGAAATTCATTTTAATTCTCATTTGATTTAGGATAGATAGACTTATGTAGTGACATTAATCATGTAGTATATTCTGTAAACATATTACGTAAACTAACTCTATGTAAGATTTTTTCCGAAACGAAAAACAAATACTCGTGAACAGGTCGTACCTATAAAAAATAAAGGTTTATCTATGGTTAAATGGAAAATGGGATTATCTAGTCCCGATTCCACCCAATAAACACGTTTTGTATTGTGTTATAGAAAACTGAAAAATACTGTAGAACGTGATTGAGATTTTTAAAAAGAAGACTTATTGAGGCCCCAAATGGATGAGGCCCTCAGCTAGCACCTATTGCGCCTAATTATAAATCCGACCTTGCCCGTAGATCCCAAAAACAAAGATTAATACGAAATTTGAAGAATACAAGAATACCGTAGGATTTCGTGTTTTCCGGCGAATTAAATCTGGATTTCCAACAAATTAAGTATATTTTGGCCGACGTTTCGCTAGCTGGCTCCACCATCATCACCAGGGCGTTGAATTCTCGGGATTAATTCCGGATTCCGAACTTTCAACGCACTGGTGATGATGGCGGAGTCAACCATTGAAACGTCGGCCACCATTTAAGCTGTTGGAAATCCAGCGAAGATTTCACACATGTGAAGAATAAGCTATCCAAAGGTACGAAGCGGCACACCAAGAGCTTTCCAACGGCACGTTGGTTGTTAAGAGAACCTCATTCACGTCCATTTGTGAAGACCTTGAATGAGGCTGCGATTTGCGCTCCCTGTGCTACTGGGGAATCAAACAATCTGCGGTGCACAATCTCCGATTATCAAGGGGCCGCACAAGAGGTATTTTTCATACTTGGGGCCTCAATTGGAAAAAATATGAAATAAATAAATCACTTCGTATTTCTGAATCATTTATTGAATTGATGAATACGTAAAGTAACTAAGAAACAGAATTCATTTTTTATTACGGACAGGAAAATTAAGTTTTAACACTTGATTCCCAAAATGAAAAATTGGTAGGAAACTAACATTCATATATTAGTTTTCTACCTATGCGCTATCGCTCTGACCCCAAGGTCCCGGGTTCGAATCCAGTTGATCGGATTGTCTCTGATCAGGGAATGGTTGCGTGTGTTGTCCATTGCGGCTATTTTCTTGGTGAAGCACCTTCTGATGGGCTCTGTTGAGCTCAGGAGGACTTCACCAGAAATTGGCAATAGCAGCAGAGTAGCAAAAAACAAAAAAATACATGTGAATTTTATCAATCTCAGGCCATGTGCGCAAGGACATTTTGAGGACCTTTCTAGAGATTATTCTACATAAAAAACGACCGTATGCTTTTTTTCCCTCTTAACTGTGAGGCCCTCAGCCTGCGCTTGGTGCACCTTATAATAAATCGTCCCTGTTCAGATAAATATTTTACTCTTAATGTGATAATTAAGGTCTGCATAGATTACAATGCTTTCCATTGCACAGCGCAAGTGTTGGAATAAAAAAATCATTTCTTGCGGTGAGCTTCGGTCCCTCCGTGAGTGAGTTTATCTATAAGCACTATAAGGAGCCGCGGGCCGCAGAAAAACTACATAGCCGTACATTCCCCGCGGGCTATTGGTTATACAACTCTGCACAAGATTTTGATTAAAATGCAATGTTGGGGTTGGAAATTGGGAAATGTGCTTTACCGCCATTTATTTTGGATGCATAAATATTAGATTGAAAAAAATGTAAATAAATTTCGGCTAAGCATCTACTATTATACAGTAGTACCATTCGCAGATACACGAAAAACAAAAGTCATATACCAGAATATTTTATGAATTACTTGAGCAGACGATTATTAAAAGAGAGGAATGATCTGAGAATCTCTTGACTGTCGGAAAGAAAGTCATTTGGAAAGGGGCAAATAACTTTCGTGTTTCTTTTCCTTATGAGTGTGTGCAGCATAATTGCCTCAAAAATACTACCGAAATACGTCAATGTTTTGAAAAACTAAGTTTGAATATCATTAAATTATATTTGGTGTACTGTCAATGCAAGCTCATTCACTTAATCAGTCGAGGAATATGAATGTTGCAGAATTAAATTGTTCGTTTTACGAATTAATCGATCGTAACCAATTATCTAATTCTATTCTAATCGTTGATGATTAGAATGCATTCGTTATCTAATAATCGTTATATTGTCTTTGCTGTAATATTAAAGAGGGTATTTCTTTTAATTCTCTGGCTGAAACATATTGGAATGAATACCAAAGACTTGTTAAAGTGGGAAAATCCTCTTAAAGAAAATTATTGAAGTATTGGTATGGAAGGGGAGCCAATACTCCCGAGGCCGGCCCTGGATCTCCTCCTGCGAATTATCTCCCTTATTCGTATGCTTTCAGCTCAGATATGAACACCTTTTACTGCTGAAATGCTTCTCTCACTTGTCATTCGCCGTAATTCATCACGTCTATTACCTTGGCTAATATGAATGCAGATCACGCTTCTCCTTCTAAAGTAACGGAAAGGAGAATTAATCAGATGGAACACGCCTACTTTACGCTTCCTATTATTCTAGAGCGATTGTCTTCGCAAACCATCCAACGGTGCCGAGTAATTTCGCTTCTAATCTGAGACAAAGTGGCGAGGACGCATATTTATAACGGAAATATCATCGGAAATGTTTAAGTAATCACTACGCCATGTTCGGGAAATCAATGACTGCTCTCGATAGTTGTTTGGGACGCAGATCTGACTCACTTTTGTTTGAGCTAGAGAATTAAGATAACTGTAAAGATATCCTGAGAATTGAAGAAGGTTAAAGATCTTTTAAACCTCTTGTCAATGATATTAATGTAAACATAAGTAATGTAGGTGTAAATAGAAATAGAGTGGAAATAATTTATAAGGAGTGGATGTAAAAAAACCTGAGCTGTTATCTTAAGAAAAAAGATTCACAGCATGAATACACCCACAAAGAGGGGTGGTGTGAATAACCTGCGCAAACCAACTGATAGCACAAGCTTAAAGATGAAATGGAATGCTGTGTATCACGATGAAAATGACAAAAGCAAATAATATAACATAAGTTACATAAAATGAAACCAATAAATAGACACATTGCAATCATTCACCTATAAGAAGAAGGAAAGTAGAAATTAGAAACAAATTAGCATCCAAACATAATAAAAATATCCAAATACTAAAAGAGAAAGGAAATAAAAGTAGAAGTATTCAATAGTAAATAGCATACTAAGAGACAAAGGTTCTCCAAGCGCCGACACCCCTATAGGGATTCTGAATAACTGGTGACCGCTAAGCGATTATCCGTTTCCCGGGAATTGCCCTAGACGGTTGCCGCTGTCGGCGCTTGGAGAACCTTTTTCTCTTAGTTCATTGAACGCCGAGTTCCTTTTTTCTTTCTTCTAGTAAATAGTATGTAAGTAATAAACATATAGAATTGTACATATGAAATAATTACTATATACAGAGATACACATATAAAGCTAAGAAATAAGGAGGCGGTGTTTCCATAAGTTTATGTTCTGTTATTGAAGATTTTCTCTTTCTTCGGGCAATTATCCTATGATTTGGACAATTACGTGATGAAATACGGGACATCGTGATTACCGTACTCAGTTTTCGAGGCCAGACATCAAAGAGATTTCGCGAGATTATAGCAAGAACGTTTTTGGTCTCTCTTTTTTCAGACATTATTAGGTATACAAATCAGATAGCAAATTCGGAAGCTCGGTGTTCACACCCTCTGTTATGAGCCATGATGCAGCTTACGGGGTGTTTTTGTAAATATAAATGTAAATCTAGGAATTTTTTTAAAGATCCTTTCCCATTGAGTGTTACAGTTTAGAGTTTACCAAAATTGTTTCGCAGAGGTCTAATTGTAAGTTCCAAGGAGAAATTCTGATGCAAAATTGGAACGGTCCTCAGAGGGAAGAACTATGAGCCCTTCGTCGAAAAAAAAGGTTCGATATTGTTAAAAGAAATAAAGAGTAACTAAACGTATCACTATGCATTTATTTACACCCTAAAATTCAATTTTTAAACACATAATTTGTCGTTATTCTACATGTTCCCTCGATCAACATTCATGGATTGATTATATTTTTTCTTTAGTCCCAAATTCTTGTCCTGGCTAGCTACTTTTTCTTTGATAGATATGGACATTCTTCGTCATTCGTTTTCAGTTATACATGCAGATGGGAAGGATGGAGGTTAAACTTGGGGTTCCCTGTTTCCTCGATATTAATAGATAAAGAACTAAAATTTCTCTTTTAGCTGAAAAACTCCAGAGCAAAATCAGATCGGGAAGTCGTTCTACTTTTAAAACTGGCTATCATACTAGTAAACCTACGAGATTCGATCTCATCTACCTCAAAATTCTTATATAATTGTCTATAATGTAGATTTTTCAGTTGGTTTTGAGATTTTATCAAACAGATTTCGTTTCATATACCCCTAGAGAAGCTATGATTCTATTATTAGCAGGTGTGATTCCTTTTATTCATTTTACGATTCACTAATGAAAATTTGTCATCCTATTCATCCGGTAGCTCAGCTTCACTTTCATCCCTTTAATGGAGTTCCATTTTTGAAACAGTTATAATTCATCAATTTGTTTCTTATGACCCCATCAAATGGTAATTACTCTTAAACAGAGGTCGAGACCCTGCGGATTTTGGACCCCTTATGTCTTTTTTGTTGAATTATGAAATATGCCGGATTTAAATTATTTAGTTTACCATTCTCAATCGTTATGACGGATGAAAATAATAATGGAAAATATTCTGCTCACATTTATGCGGCAATGAAATTCGTTTTCCACGTACTACTTCGGAATGTTCGCGAGACGACTTCTGAAGGAAACTTGATTGTCTTTAAATATTCCACAGGTATGATCAAAACGGATTTTTCCCATTCCCATCAATTTGTCGTTTTACAAATTGATAACTATCAGGATTTAGCATTAAAAGTTTAGTATCTGTTTTAAAGTAACTCACTACTCATATTATCTCGTTTATGTGAGCGTCCATGTCTAGCGATGCGAAGCCTACAGTTAATGGAATATGCCACTGTATCAAATTCATCAGCACTTTGTTTTCGAATCATTTCCTATTTACAAAATTTCAGCCTAGTTTATCGTCTGCTTAGACTGAGATAAAATTTTCAGTTTCTGAAGATCAAAAGATCAAAGAATGAGCATTCCTTTTCTCTTTTGGCGATTTATTACCAAGAAGAGAGACTTATCAGTTCAATCGTAAATAAAATATCTTTTACATATTTTACATTCCATCGACCATGTAAAAGTTATTTATAGAGTACTCCTATGATTTAATCTGACTGACTGACGTCAGCATTCATGAATAATAATGTATTAAATTTAACTACACACAGTTATAATTTACCGAAATGCTTGTTTTTAACAAGTACCTCTCGTTCCGTAAATTTAAACTTCTATATTTCTCTCTAAAACCATTCCAAATCTTTTCGATCCGTCAATTGCTCCATCTTAATCTAATAGTCTGCTTTCGAGTACCGTCTTATAAAAATATGCCCAGAGACCTCCTTCTTAATCATCTGAATCTTTCCTCAATCAAAGCCCTTCACACTTCCTTCGACATCTCCTTCTTATAAAACATAATTAATAACAAGGTTGATTCACCATTCCTACTCTCTCTTTTCTCTCTCCGTGTTCCCTCTAGAACAACTCGCCTTTCCGATACCTTCTCTCTGATTACTCCTCGTCTTTCTATAGTAAAACGATCGCTATTCTTCCGCATCCCGTCCATTTTAACTCTCTTTCTTCCAACACTCATTTTGATCCTTTCTTCTTATCTGCAAAATCTATTCGAAATATGGTTGCGAAGGAGTAACATGGAAAATTTCATCTTATATGTTTGTTTTGTTTTGTTATCGATTATTATTTATTTATTCTCGTTGTTTTTCACATTGTTAATTTTATTCATTTCATTTATTGAATTTATTTTATAATTTTGTTTTTTAATTTTTGTTTATCGTCAGCTGTAATTAGCATCGTGCTGTATGTTGATGCCACTAATAAATAAATAAATAAATCTTCTCTATTTCGTTCGAAGAACAGCAATGACTTCTTTGTAGAGCTTTAATTTCTGAGTCCTTCGTGTTAATCGCGAAGATTGAGTCCCACGCATGTATATCAAACATTCAGCATCGAAAACACCTTTCTTATCACGTCACCCACATCTTTGCGTATTACTGCATCCAAAGTCCATACGAATGGCGTCGGATGCGAATTTCCACTCAGATGACGCGTGAAGTGGATTTACTGCGTCGGGTCGCAGAATGCGGCAATAAGTCTTCAGGGCGGTTACAATGGGCTCGAGCACTTTTGAATATTATCGCGCATGAATAATACTTCATGCTGTCAAGGTTTAGTTTAGGATCGAGAACTGGGTGATCCACAAGTAAAGATGCTATAGAAATTCCTGTTGTGGGAGTGAAACTGGAAAATGTTATATCTACGTATTGGAAAAAGTCATCATAATTTTTCTTCTCGTCTTTTTTTTTAGTTCTGTTTGCTTCAATGGCATTTCCTTAATGTCCAAGATAATGAAAATTATCAGGTAATGGCCTGAATCGAATATTAGACAAATCACACTACTACAAAAAATTTCTAGGTGTAGCATGGGCGGATCTAGAAACTTTACAATGGGGATGGGTACTCCCTCCCCCCTTGGGGATGGGAAGGGGGATGAAGAAGCGTAATTGCTTACTCTGCTTCACGCCCTATCATCGCTTACTTATTTGTAAATTAAGGCCAATTTTAAACATTGCAATATCAGTATGACTTTCGATTACTCCATATGTCGCCGATATGTAGCTTTT
The DNA here is from genome assembly GCA_036926295.1 of Pachydiplax longipennis. Lineage (NCBI taxonomy): Eukaryota > Metazoa > Arthropoda > Insecta > Odonata > Libellulidae > Pachydiplax > Pachydiplax longipennis. Next base: position 33,577,958 of record JAVFKF010000009.1, on the reverse strand, counting down.
ATCAAGTGCTGAATAGTCCGTAATTATCATTCGAATTATATTGCTGGCATTGCCGTTGCAAAAGACTTTATTTTCACTCTTGTTATATTTAAATATTCTCATTTTCGGGGGAAATATAAAACATCATAAATCAGGATATTCTTCCGTATTAATCCTTACTTATGCGGACCACCCTAAAATCAAGGTAACATTCAAATGTGCATATATTATCAATGACCAATGCTAGGTTGTAATTCCATTTATCTTTCACTTATATTCATCAATTTTTGTGGATAAGATAAATATTTGCGGTAGATTTTGTGTTTAAGATAAATAACTTTATCTTGAACATAAAACATCACGAACAGATTTACTAATCTTAGATGAACAGAAAGTAAAACGGAGTATATTAAATACTTCCTCACAATTTTACTTATACGTAATTTAGAAAAAGATACAAAGGTTTAAAAGTACATACCTTTGCCACCAATATTTTATTATGCGACCATGATTTCAACCCTTTAGGTAATCATCAGGCGACAAGAGATATCTAATAGTTCATATGTTATATATACCGTATGTATATAATATACATATCTGTTACCGAAAATGTTAAGTTCAAACAGTGATTTAACAACTACTTCAAAAGTCACGTCTATCAATAAATTCTCCCGTTTGCCTATTTTCAGAATTACTTTTCGTGCCTATCTGCAAACTCTCAGAAATCAATTAAATTTTCATAGCTTTTCTCGGAGAATATTTCCTCCTAAAATTCCTCGGAAGTATCGTTTTCAAAACAATGAGCACCTTATCGTTCGAGTCAACTCCTATTCTCGGAAAGTAGAAAACGATTCTCTAACATTCCCACCAAACGTCGACGACCGTCAACCGAGAGAAATGTCCCCTCTCACTTTAAGGTTCATCTCCTTTCAAAAGCGAGAGAAAGTATTGAGAGACATATTTGCTTATTCATACTTCCTCTGCGAAAGTGCATCTACCTGTGCCCTTCCTTTCCTTCTCGACGGTTTCCCGCCGCAAATGCATTCCTTCCGCTCTTCAGAGAGGCACCACGCTTCGACGAATCCCTCTTATTGATGGGTAATTGGACTCGAGATTACGAGGCTCTTTTTGCGGATTGTTTGAGGATTCCTCCGTGAGATCGCCTCAAGCCGCAATCCGATTTGCTTCACCGAGTACTGGTTTCTCCCACTCAAATTTTAAAGGACCTTTCGCGGGGAAATAATAATCGTGAGAATATTTGACGAACGAAGCGGTGACGCTCAAGAGTGGCCTCGGACTTCACTGAAGATTTAGCCTTACTGCAGCAAATTCGGTGCAGAGAATTGCGAGAATTAAAAATGTTAGTCCATGCTAATGATAGCCATGAAATATTTTGCTAGTGAGGAAGACCATAGTACTATTATAGCTAGTATATACTATTATATACTAGCTATATACTATATAGCTACATATATATGATACTATTATAGCTACATAGTACTAGTAATAGGATACTATTATAGCTACATAGTACTAGTATAGCTAGGCCATAGACCAGGAGTAGGGAATTTTTTTTCATTAGAAGACTGCATTTATCATTCGGCTACATGATATACGTGACGCGCAGAACCATAAGGCCGATCTTGAGTTGCGCCTAGCCTACATTTAAATAGTTTAAAAATGAAATTTTATAAATTTTAATGGATTAAAAGGGAATATTTTCCATTTTGTTGGCCCTTGAGTAGCTATGTGGATAAGGGGTTCGACTTTGGTGAAAGCGGTCCCGGGTTCTCTTCCCGGTGGGAGCCCACGTGCGAAATGACCTCAGCTTTAGAAGCACTTTAACAATACAACTATACTTTCTCTTCTGTTTTGCACTTGGCGTTAAAAAGACTGCAAAAATTATATAAACACGGGCATTCGTATCAGAAGGGGACAAAAAGCCCACCATAAAAATTAAACACACGACTAAAAATTCCACATTTGGCCCGAAGGCCGAAGGTTCCCCACCTCTGCCATTTGCCGTTCCATAGAATAAATATCGTGAATAATCATAGCTTCCGAAAATCGCTCATTATCAGTGCATTAAGAACTATCGTAGATAGTAGAACTATTAGATCTTACAATCTTATTTGTTAGATAAATCATTTTAAAAATCTAAAACTCATTATACTTACAGAGAGAATTTGAGTAAGAAAATTTTATCCGGAGTTTCATTAGGACTCTTTCAATTATACGGTAGATAAACATTAATAGATGAAAGGTTTGAAAATGCTTCTTCGACCGTTTTGTCAGCATTCAGACCTGCGTTGAAACCAAGGAGTAGAAAGTCCGGGAAGTTCCGGTTTACGGACCTTTTCGAAAGCATCCGATGCACATTTTCCCTACCAACAAGTCCCTCATCTTTGACGTCAAATTTGAAATCCTCACCTTTCACCCTTTTCTCCTCATTACTCTTTGACCCCTGGTGGTGATAGCCCGAAATGCGCATTGGGTGATTCATAGGTAGGTTTTCCTGTACTTCCTGTGATTTCCTGTCCCTTGACGCATGTTCGAACACTGACAACGCGGCTTAAGGAGCATTTTCAAACCTCTCATTCATTAACAGCCGTACTTCAATTTCTTTCTTAAGATAAATAGATTATTCCCCAGCTTACTCAATTAATGAATGGCTAGCTCAGATGATTCAGCTTCATGCTTAAATTGGGATTTTATTTTGAATTGGAGGCTTGTAAATACGACCAGAGGATTAATAACAGTAGCTTTGAAGGCGATAAGATCTGATGGCTAACGGGCTGAACGAAAAGTTGTATCTAAGAAAGCAACAAAATTCTTTGCCTGGGGTTTTTGGCTATACGACAGGGGCCACGAAGATTATTAACTTAAATTTCCACGTATATAGATTTATCGGTGGCCACTGATAACTTATTTCAGCTTTTGGTATTAAAATTGCATTATGAATCGATGCTGATTAAATTGCAATTTTGCGGTCATACTCTGCGTCAGTTACCGCTTGATTCGATTTATTCGCAGCTATTCTAAAATAAGCAAAATAATCAACTCAGAAATTAAACAAAAATAAACAAATGTAAATATATGCTAGGGGAGCTAAGCAAAGATTTGATTTCTCGGAGGGCCACGAGTAATTGATGGAAGGGCTGCAGGTTAATACCAATGCTATGTAAGGGAAGTTAAAGGGGACTTTTGAAACGTGATATAGGAGAGCAAACGAGGAAGAGATAATGATGGAAGAAAGGATTTTTATCGAAGAAAGTAAACCAAAGAATAATTGGGTAGGTGAGGGAAATCGAATCGCAGAGGAAAGAAATTGAGAGTTGGAAAAAGGGAAGTTATCGGTTGATATGAAAGAGGGAGTTAATTATCAAGAAGGGCCAAGGGCTTTAACCAGTCGATCTTGGTAATTAGTGGCACATGAACCTAACACAAGAGGTAGAGGACTCAGTCTGTATTCAGCAGGGCATAGAGCCAGAACCGATACAAAAAAATCATTAATATTGTCGGATTAAAAACGTAACCCGAACCGAAAAAATAAATTCCTTGAACCTGAAGCGAACCCGGAATTAACCTTAATATTTTTCGTTCTGATTATCGGTTCAAATTCTCATCAAGTGTAACAGTAGCTATATATAACATACGAATTCAAGGATAAATTGAAGATCACTAATTAGCGTTTAAATTTTAATGACTGAACTCATTCGTTGATCATTTCTTTAGTATCACTGGATTAATTCTAAAATTCCATTTAAAAACTCAAGTAAAAAGGTTCCAAATAATATAAACCTTACACAGGGATTCTTCCAGAGGATTGTAAAAAGTTGTTCGATCCAGTTAGGCGGTTGTTATAACGAACCTAAAGTTGATTTTTTAATAAAACCGGAGCCAAAATAATTATGTTTCAAAGCCATGGTATTCAGCCGAGGGCAGGTTGGAACCTCAAACACTCCGCTACCCTAAACTCTGAAGAGGGAAAGAAATCTATTTTTTAAATTACTATTTGGTGGAAGAACTCCGCGGAAGTGCAGCAGAATGGCTCTTTGGATAATGATTTTCATAGCATTCAATAAGGAGTGTCCAAAATGATTTCCATTGCAAGAACCTCAAGTATTACATTATTATTAATTGCAAGAATCTCAAATATCCTTTTCTTCATATCGTCGCTGTCATAAACATATCTAAAATTGAGGTAAATGTAAGATATATTTCAAGACTACTTTTTGATAGAAATGTAAAATATCCTATTCATCATGATAAAACATCTACAGTGGAAAGCTCATGCATTTATGAAGAATACTTGGGCTATGATTTAACAAAAATAATGAAGATTACGTACTTTATCTACCGAAAAGATTTCTTTTCATAAGATAAATCGCCGAAATCAGTCGCATTCTACCTTACGTTTATAGGCTACGAAATTTGCAAGTGTGTCTTTTTCTTTCATTCTCTAGATACCCTTAGATGTTATATTTTTACATACTACCTTAGATGTTATATTTTTCCTGCTACATTTCATCATGGTTTGATCATGCTCGTGTGCGTAATTTAGAGAATCTTCTACACTACGTACCTCTCGGTTCCAACTGCTAATATGCTTCGATTGGCACCAAAACACATAAAAATGGAGAGTTCTAACGAAATATTCTGAAATATTGGAGTACATATTTCGTGGATTACGCCAAGGCAAAGGGAACCTTTTCCATTTCTCACGCTTCAATCCTTTCCGTTACTCAAATGTTTTCGTTCTTCCACGATAACCATGGGCAGTAACGCATGGAGAATATCTTTAATAAGAGCCCTTTGCCTTGTGAATACGTGCCAGAACCGTTTCGAAGGTCTTGACAGCTCAAGCATTGAGGTTTGTTCCTTATTTGGCTCCGTGCGTACCACCACATCCTCTGAAATAATCAATCGGAGAAAAAAAATCGGTTCCGCTTCACCACGACTGAAATAAATTCATCTATGCTCTCATGCAATAATATTTAGGTTACAAAAGAGTTTAATTAGTTTCCGGTCGTGATATTGAAATAGGCGTTGACTAACTCGTCGAATTCTCTCGCCAACGCGCAGTTTCTTTCCTGAAATTTTTGGTTTTATTGATATGGAAATATTGGTCTCTTTATTCAACCTTCCTTTCGCGAAGTATGTGTCGTATCATTTTGCGGTATTTGAATTTTGGACGAGTAAACACGTTATATGATTCATCGTGTGTGTCAAGTACTTCATATTTATTTTATGGGCGTTACTCTCTTTGCCGAATAATTTTCGCTGAAAAAGAAGTAGAATGGAATTGCCAGCTGAGAACCGGAGTGGAATATCTTGATTTTTTTTGGAAGGCGCTGATGAAGAGAAAACTCTCTTCTGAAATTCTTCATCTTTTACTAGTGTAAAGTAAATGCAAACAAATTCCAAATGAAATATATGGATTTCTGATGTATCTAGCAGAAACAAACGAAGAATGAAGATCATTTTCATTATCTATTATGTTTTTGCCAGAAGAAAGGGATCGCATAGCATTTCTTCGTTACCGGCTTCTTTCCTTTTCTAAGGTTTATTTTAAGTTTATTTTACTTTGAGGAGTAGGGAATGGAATTGAAGAAGCATGGTATTTTAGTGGTTAGAACCTATACCCATAGAGCAGGAGAGCCCCATTAACGTTTATATTTTTCAATGCTATTCATCTCAACTTTGATTTTAACTTCCTGAATTCGACGAAAAGTAACTGTAGGTTAGATACAAAACGCACACAAATAAAATGCCGATTTAAAAAGAAGCGTTACTTTGAAGTTTCGAGATTTCCGGTTTTCCTCAAATAATTTTCCCGTTCTCCACTTTCAGATCCAAGCTTAGGGATAACTTGGCTAACGGGGACTAAAAAACACAGATTTTAGGCTAAAGGAAATGTTTCACCAAAACGTATTGGATTCGTCATGCTAATTAGTTTCAGAGCGGTTAGATATTGGTTGTTTGATCGCATATTATATGATTTCAGATTGGGAATCGAATTTCGGAGATAAGAGGTGATCCTAGATTAATTAATATTAGTTGAGGCAATGCTATATTTAAGTCAAGATGAAACTAATGAACGTTTACTTTTACATTTACGTTAATACCCCGCCAGCAGCCGTATGGCCTTTGGCAGGGGATGTGAAAACCCCGAACTCTATACTTAATTATCTGATTTATATACCTAATACTATCAGGAAAGAAGGACCAGAAATACCCATACGTTCTCACTATAATCTCGCCAAATCTCTTTGACGTCTGGCCTCGAAAATTGCGTTTACTGAGTACCGGAATCACGATGTCGCGTATTTCATCATGTAAATCACTGCCCAAAAATGTTTCGAATAACTTATGCCTATGCTCATTTCTTCTATTCTCAAGAGATTCCAAGCCGAGGCTTTTGATTACCTCTGATACATTGCTGTCGAACCTATGATTAGCCTTAGCGAAACGAGCCTGTCATGTAAATAAATATTAAATTTTCCAGTTTTTATTCACTCGGTATTTTTTCGTGGGGCGAGACTAAAATCACATCTTTCGGTGACGAATTCTCCTAAATCTTTAGTAGCGCAATAGTGTTGCATTGAATACAGTCTCGGGACTAACTGCCAAGTTCTCCCTTTCGCTTCACCATTACGTCATCATCCTTCCCGTCCGTCCCAGTAATCGAATTCTTACATACACACTTACTTTTCAGTCACGCCGTTCTCTTTCTTGTTAAGCTAATTGTTCTCCGGGATTATTCACAGTGAACGAGTTCAATCAATAGCGATTTGCATTTCTCAAACCATCACTTACTTCAGGGCGCTGCATATGATAAATCGTTAATCTTCGACCATGATTAAGAGCATAAATTTACCACGTCCAAAAATTAAATTACTATAATTGCTAAAAAATATTCTTTTACATCTATACTATGAGCAGGGGAGATTACAAACAGAGGTTAAAGCTGAGGAAACAAAGTGTTTATATCGCCAAATATTCGTTAGCAAATAGATGGATTAATGGATGGAATATGTTGCCCGAAGAAGTAAAAAAAACCCTTACCGAAAAACAAAGAGGAATTTAGATGTAAATATAGTAGTTTATCCTAAAATAGTGATATGAATGGGATACTTTTGTAATTTTTTTTATAAATTATGAGCGATTTAATGGACAATGTGACAGAATGACATGTGGCTCGGCAAAGAAACGACGAAAAATGACTATGTAAAAGTATCTGTATTTACAAAATATTATAAAACGCATTATTATTTTAGTATATAACACTTTATTTGGCGAGGTTAGGCCCATGTGGGCCTCTTTTACACCTAACCTCTGAAGTCACAATTGATGATAAAAGTGAAAAATAGATCTAAAAATACTAAGATATCTGAGGTGTGTGTATATTAAATTGGGTACCTTGAGAATGCTGTATAATTCAAGGCTCACTGTAGTAGTCGTGTGCTCCAATATTGTTTGATAGTACAGTGATTAAATTCCGCATTGGTAATCAGTTAGAACTACAAAGGATTGTGGAGGGTATTTGTGTTGCTAATGTTGTTAGTAAATTAAGTTAGTTGATGTTGTTTTGAAATTTATTCAGTTGTAGCTATCCTCTGATTATAATCAAGCTGCAGTATACAATAAATAAATAAATATATTTCACGAACCCTGACGATGGATACGGAAAATGCGACCGAAAAGGCCAATGAATATGACCCAGATCACCCGACTGAGAACCCGACGAATTTCCGTACATCATCCTCTGGGAAAAGCTAAATCTTTCTATCTTCCAGAAAGTTAAAAGAGCACTCTCTGATCTTAGTGATAAAAGGTAGCCCGATGAAATTGTGCAAGATAAAGATACACCAAGGAGAAAGTCTTTAAAATCGAGGAAAACATTCACATAGGATGCGGTCTGAAAGAGATCTGCCAACTCGAATGTGCTATACATGGGAAGAAGTCCCAGAAGGCAGATAACTTTTTCACTATCTCATTAGAAGAGGCCGAAATTTCATTATTTATTATTCACAACGACTAGTTTCGCAGTCGAGCTCCTTGTCGCCAAAATAAAGCTGTGAAAACTACAAAGTTGTATACTTTCTTCTTCTCCATGGCCTTCCACAAAGTCACGCCTCATCATTTTGATTTTACATCGATAATATTTTACTTTCCTCATTTAGGGTGAAATGGCGTCTCATATCGCAGCGAAAATCGGGATGCAGCTCTTTCCGATCCCAAGTACTTGCGAAAGTTGAAAAATTAGAAAAAAAATCGAAAAACTGAAATGATCTGAGAAAAATGAAGAAATGATGAAGTGCTCATGGCCTGATTCTGACAGTAGGCCATTGAGGCAACAGCCCCGAGGAATTCAATCTATAGGATTAATAATGTAATGTATGTGTTCATCCATCGGGAGTCAATGATATTACTCTTAGAAATCACATTCTGCCTCGACCTTTCACTGATAAGTAAATAATGTGAAAATGATAAATGATTTTCTTAAAATTGAATTTCGATTTACAAATGAGTGATGCTTGTTCCGAGACTGTCGTAATGTGAAAGGAAATAGAAAAATTGAAGGTAAATAGAGAGATTTAACCCATATTTGACACACTCCTGAGGAGTGAAGTGCTTGACACCTTGGGGTACATCGCATCCCAAATTGTTATAGCAAATAATCTATTTAATAAATTTTTGAAATTATTATGTAACTTCTCAAAAGCTTACTTTTTGAAGTTACATGGGTCATGAAACCAAAAAATGTACCATTAAAAATTCGAATATCGAACAAAATGAAAAATTACTGTTTCTAGAAGAAAATCATACCTTCTTTATTTTTTCAGTTAGGTGGCTAAAAAGTCAACTGAATATCCTCAATAAATAATTCTACAAGAAAAATAGCATACTAATGAATGATGTTAAAGAGGTATTTACTCTGGAAAGTGAAAGGAAGGAATTTCGTGAAGAAGTGATAATTCTGTTATTAACAAAATTTTACTAGTTCACCACCGTTATTTCGATCGTCTTCTAGCTATCAGTAAGACATTTTCTTCGTTTTTATCGTGAGAATCATTAAGTTCATTGTCAAGTCTGCTAACTGAAATTGTAACATTTTCAGTATACTTTAATTGAGAACCCCAAAAGAGTGTGCGCCTGAATTTAAATAACCTAAAATGCTCCTCTCAGCCCTTCCGAATTTGATAGAATATGAACGATCACAGTAGAACTCAAGTTGAGTGAATCTGCGCATTTTGTTCCACGTGAGAAAGTGCCTACAGCGATGCATTGCCATCGATATCCGAGGAATCCCTTCGTGTTCATAGTTGATGACCTCTTGTAAATGTCTCTCTTCACTTGTTTTCCTTTCTCTTCCGCATCTTCCGTGTTTTTCTCAGAAACGCACGCGAGTTGGTGAGCGTTTTCTTTAATATAAAACCCTTGTGAGTCAAAGTTATTTGCTCCATCAATCCATCCCTGTATTTTGAACGACGCACAGTGGACTGGAATCGGGAAAAGCTGGCTAAGGGACCAAAAATGTATTTTTCTCCTATGGAATTTAAAACTTCGGACAGTTATTCAAAAATGATTGAATTTTACGGTTCCGTTTCCCATTTTTCGTTATTTCTACGCGTTAAAAAGATACAGGGCGTCAAACTTTTTTGACTGATTTTCGCAGAAAAAGTTGTCTCGGAGTTTTCAGAGCAACATTCAAGTTCTTTGTTAAGTTGGGACTTTTTAGGTATGCTGGAGAAAAAAATGACGATGTAGAATTATAGTATGATTCTTTATCTTTTGATTTGTCATAGTTTTTCCGATTAAATTCAATCTGTTTTGAATAACTTCGCAAAGTATAAAGTACCAGATTTTTGGCCTCTTGGCCAGCTATTTTGTTTCTAGCCCACTAATTCGTAACAATTGAGTTACTCTTGTGTATTTTATTGCCCATCCTTCACAAAATGTTCCATACCAATGCTGTGCTCCACCCATGAACAACTTGGTTCAGATTTATATTAATTATGCATGCTGTTTTCGCATTGATGAGGAACAGTAGAGTTTCCATTCTTCGAAAATTCACCCATATTCCATCGAAGCAAACATCGCGAATTGATCTACCTCTAAGGATTTTATTAATTACATAATTTATAGTGATTATGTATGCTGTTGTCGAATTACAAGTCGATGAGGAGGTGTTTATAGTAGTTTCCAATCTTCACCGATATTCCATGGATGCAAACAGATCACGAATTGAGGATCTTCGTTTGAGGATCGATGCTTTATTCCCAGTTCCGGAATCAGTTTTGGACTTTGGCCGAGACAAAGCAAAAAAGAAAAATTCTCTCTTTTCCTACACAAACAAAAGACCTTCGGGCGAAAACTAAAGTGAGGGGCGGCGCACAAGTTTTCCTTCACCACCCACGGCCATTCCATTGTGTGCCATCACGGAGAGGAATCGTAAAGCGACTACGTGATGCCGATTCCTCCCTTTCGGGGAAAAAGATCCTCTTCGGATGACACCCTGACCTTGGAGGTTCAAATAAATTTCAATTTCAGTTTTCACAGAGACAGTTTTTGACTTTTATTTCAACGTTTAATGAGTATTCTTACGGAGGGTGTTGGCTAATTGAAGATCAAAGAACCGACGCCTATTTCACGACTTTATGGCTAATTTCAACGGCTTCGTCTGTTTCACCATTTTTTGTATGTTTTATCATTTTTTATCTCTTGAACATTTTTTGTCCGTTTCATCATTTTTGTCTGTTTCATCTCTTCAATTGTTTTAGATTTGGTAATTACATGTTGTCAATGGCAATGTGGACTGAAGACTGAAATTAAGACAAAATTTTGATTCGTGAATTTGAATAAATTTAGTATTTGAAAATTTTAACTACTTTTTAAGGTGTTTTCGGTGAGTTTAGAGACGTTGTAGCTATTTTTCGTGGTAAATTTAGTGACGCATTAAATAATACCTTTGGATATGAGTACCTAACTATGGGTATTATATCGTAGGTGCTATTAACATTTTGAAATAGAAGAAGCCAAACTTAATTAATTTAAGAGAATCTTTATAACTCGGGGCATAAATTTGAAATCTCGATAGCTTATATCTTAGTAGAAGTCTCTAGTTTTGCAGTGAAGTCCAGAGGATTCGAAACCGGATGAATTCAATATTAGCTCAAATATATAAATATATTTTGTAGTTTTTGTCTTCTTTCAGTCCTCGTAATTGACGGCTAACTCTAACATATTGCTTATCTTTTGAGTGTGTTCATCCATTCCTTCTTACCTTTATGGTTGAAGTTTACCTATTACTCGTTTCATTTTAAATTCACATTTGATGAATATTTGGTCTAGTTCTTATTCACTAGTCTCATTGTGTGATTTAGTTATGTTTGGATCCTTTTTCCACTTTCTGTGACATTTCTTGATCTTTCTGGAACTACTCAGTACTTCCTTGTACTTTTCTTATGCTGGCCGTGTTATATTCAAAATTCTACAATTCAGTGTATAGAATGTAACTACTCTAGTTCAAACGCACTCATTTCATTCATAACCCTTATGCCTCTAAGGTTCACATCGATCTTACCAGCGATACTTATTGATAATGCTTCAACACAGAGAATCCTTTTCTGCTAAAAATGGGAACCAGTTATATTAAATCTCAATCTTTATCAAGCTGGTCAATAATCTACGATCCGGAATATTTTTATTCGTGATATATCCGTGACGTTCTCGAATATCACGAAAGGTATTTTGACCCAAGCTATCCGAAGGAATTGCATATAACTTAAAGAATTGCTTGACAGAATAGAACAACGTTACGTGTAATGAATGTCACACTCCAAGACAAATCTATTAGTATACTTTAATCTATTCACCGTTTCTATTTGTCTTACACATAGAAGATGAATGCGATGTTTCTATGACATTTCATTTCCATTCTTGGTCGCATCTGCTGCTATACTTAAGAGAAAAATGTGTCTCAAACAGAGTTCCGTAGTTGGACTTGCGTGTTATATCCCGTAACTCCTTTGTGATTCTCCGTGAAAACTCCCTGTTGTCGATTCATGGCATCGGTCCAGGTGAATGGGATTGTGCATCTGTATAAATGAATCTCAAGAGATTGGAAAGCAGAAAGGTGGATACCAAAAACGTGATCAGCCGCTCTCAGACTTCCATTACGTTAAAAATAGCCGCCGGCGTGAAAAATATCTTCTGTTGCTCTATCTAATCGGAGTCCTTTCGAAGTTGAGGATTTTTCAGCACCAAAAACTCAAAAGAAAGGAGGTAAAAAAGAATCTTGTCTCGACTTGAGCGTAAGAGCTATTCTTTTGTGTGTTTTCTCTGCATTGCTCGAGGGAAGACCTTCCAATTACTTCATCTTCTCAGAATATACCTCAGCTCTTGTGCGAACTTGTCTTTCAGAATTTGTTGATTTTCTCCCAACTATTTCTAATTTTGATGTTCGTATATGAATTCACCTAAAAAGTTTCTTAACGTCTCAGAAGAAGTTTACGTCTCTACGAACTATAAATTTAAATGACGTTTTATCAAGAATAAACCACTCCTTATTTAGGACATAAGAATACGAAATTTTTCCAAAAGTGTTATCGCTTCATCTATCGATTCGGCCGAGATGTTGTGGAAATACATAACTGAACACAGATTTTTACTTTTCCACAAAAATTTTCGTGGAAAAGTAAAAATCTGTGTTCAATTATTGTTAATATTATATGTGTGTATTAATTATCTGTGATATATTATTACTGTGTTCATAATTATTTTGTGGTGACTCTTCTAAGCTCATACTGTCCGAGCGGTTAGAGTGTCTGGTTCAATTTCCAAATCCAAAGATTATTCCTCCGTGATTCAAATCCTGTCCAAAGAAACTTTTCCCCCCCTGCCATACGCTACTGACGGCTTGCGAGGTAAAAATCTAAATCTAAATTCATACATATAAACTATACTAGAGAATAATGAAAGGATTCTTGTCTAGTTGACTTTGATATCCTTATTAAAAAGCGTATTACATTTCATTACATTCAGCCGTAAATCATTTTGTTGAACAGTGACCATCTCTCTCTTTAATCGCCTGTTGCACTTTCTCGGTCCCGTGAGCCTTTTTTCAAGTCCATTTTTCCTTGGGATTTTACCTGGGTGCACGATACCATTACTCTTTTCTTTTAACCCTTATGTGCAAAGATACCATAACTATTTTCCTTGATTATAGATTTGTCAAATTAACCATGCTCTCTAAAAATAATATGAAAATGTTTCGCGTGGTATATCAGTAGATTGATGAATGTTAAAAGATTTTGACAGGAATATATTTTTATCTCGCTCGTTAATGAATAGTTATTATTAATAATAATACTAATAATATTAGGTTAATGAATAGTTGTTATTAATAATAATACTTATTATTAATAATAATACTCGTTAATGAATAGTTATTATTAATAATATTAGGTACTACTACTTCCCATCTTTTTCAAGGCAGGAATTTTTGTTTCAATATTTGTGTTTTTGATAACCAACATTTGCGATATGTATCGCTATTTAATGTTACCAAAATTTCGCAAACCTCGCACGAGCACATTTAAAATAAACAGGTGATGAGTTATGTGCGTAGTTAAGTATGTATGATATTAAAGAAAGAGAAAAATAGAAACATCACTAGAATCCAATTGATCCGGGTGGTTGCGCAAACCAATTGATCTCCCATAAAAGAACAATCTCCGTGGAAGAAAATTATGGGGCTTTTGATGAGACTTGGGGAACAAATGAAAGATCCGGGTTCGATTCCCGGTAACGTCTGACCTTTACTCTTTCGGCTATTTCGTCAGATCACAAAAGGAGAAACGCCTCCGCTGCGGGATGAAGTAGTTAAGGCGAACACTAACACGATCTTATGCGCTTATAAATCTATGAAACGACATCGGTGAATTCGAAGGCCAACTGCGTTTTGATCTTCGCATCTGCAGATTATTTCCGCTAAGAGTGGAGAACCGTTGGGCGCATTAGAAAAAGAGAGAGATTTCCCATGTTAACAAAGGAATCGCTTAATAATCCTTACCTCTGCATCCTTTCATTTGCTACACGTGATACTCCCTCCGTATTTATAATGGGTGACGTAATTCGGAATTCTCTTCACCCCGAAGGTCGCCGTTGTGTTCAGCGAAGGTGCGAACAATTATTTTGCCCCTCCGCGCTGATCGCACCCCTATTTCTATACCCAGTGTTCTTTCTAATGAGCTTATCCGATGTTCGCATTGATTGGGATGCTTTCTTAGAACGATTTATTTCACGGCGGAGATGGAACAGCTAGGTAGCGGCGCCACGGCGAAATTCGAAAATCTCTTCGTTATAAATCTAGGTTTCGGCCCTTTCTAAGTAATAAAAAGAATGTACCAATGTAAAGGAAAATTCTGTAGTTTTCTCCTTTGTTTAATTAAAAACAAAAACGACCGCTTTCGACTAAATCGCAATCTAAAAAAACTAAAAAAAGATTGCCTTAAACAATAACTTGGAAATGTGTAAATGGGTCAGGAATTCGTGAAAAGATGCGTAGAAAAATCGGAGATGGGATGTTGTTGTGCTGAATTTGTATCTTTAAAGATTTCTATTTATTTATGTTGACACCAGACTTATGTCTAATCGCAGCTGAATTTTTGTGATAATATTTGCGAGTGATTTCTGATCAAGCATTCTATATCATACTTTTGATGCTTTTATTGAGTATTCATTATTTCCGTGTTAGTGTATTTATGATACCTGATTGTACTGTATTTATGATGTAACTTTTTGTAAACTTTTAATTCGTTGCCACCTAGCCAGTTGGCTAACTTCTAGCGTTATATTTAATAATAATAATAATAATAATAATAATAATAATAATAATAATTTTTTAATTTAATTTATTCCATGAATTTTGTTTAAAAGGCAAGGTACAAAATAAAGCTTACAAAAAAGAATAATAGTTATAAACATAAGTGATGTTTTTTTTACCAAGAGATTGACACGAAATTTGTAGAAACTAATCTGAAAATCTGACAGTTGTACAAAATTTTCATAAAATACATAAATAATATCTTAAATTTATTTTAGAACAGGTCATTATAATATATATGTGTGTAATAATAATAATAATAATAATAATAATAATAATAATAATAATAATAATAAAGATGGCGAATAGACCTGAAGATGGCGACTAAACCGAAACCAGTCGTTTTTGTTTCTAATGAAATGGTCCGAAAACTACAAAGTTTTCTTTCAATTTTTAATATATCGTTCCGCGAAATCTGGCCAACGAAGATAGATTATATTAGTAACAATTTTTATTTAAGGAGGGTGTTGAAACGTGTTAGTCTCTTCTTAAATACAATCATGTCATTAAATATTCAAAGAAAGAGCTATTGGGAGCTGAATAAAAGAATAAGCAATAAAAAGAAGAAAATATTCTATGGATTCAAAGAAAAGTCTGCTCTTTGGGAAAAATTAACACTCTGCAGGAAAACATACACGAGAAAGCGTGAAATAAATTCTCCGAAACCTCAGCGCTGATCGCACTCCTACTTTTGAATCCAATGTTATTTCTTATGAGTATATCCAATACTCAATTAGGTTAGGATAATTAGCCAAAATAAGGGGCATATCCAATATTCACCTTGAATAAAATAAGTTGTGCTGAAGAAGAAAGAAATTGGAACACGACTTTTAATGGATTTAGAGGTTAAAACGCTCTGAAAGCTATTTGTCGGTACGGGCCTGAATTATCACAAGTTCTGGAAACAATAAAAGGCATGAGAGAAACTGCTTTAGGAGCGTTCTTTGATATAAGACTGCTGGAAAGGCAAAGCGCTTAAATTTGGGGTCCGCAGTGATAAGTCCTGCTGATAGCCAGAAAATCCATCAAATTCCGTCACTTGAATGGTGAATCGAAGATTCCATAATAAGAAACCTCAGAAATTGACGTGGTGTAAGAGACTTGATACTCTGTCACGTTTTTCAATTTGTTTTCCTTACTTTATCTCAAATATTGACCAAAAGAGGTGTTCGCCATTTTTCACGTAAAACGAGCAAATTTTCTTATTTGAGCGCGATAATTATGTCGAAGGATAAAAAACCATACTACTACTAACTATGCGAAGTATTAAATACCACACTAGAAAAAAAAGAAACATTTATGGCCTCTTTCTTCGAATTTATCCCTCTGTGGTGCGTTTTAAAGTTGTTCTGATGACTAAAGTCGTTATAAATTTGACGTCACAACGTTTATTGATGTCAATGAGATTGATCCCGAATTATAATGAAACACGTGCATTTCCATACTTGGGTGTAAAATACAGAAACACTGAAAGGAAAATAATTGCCGGAGAACAAAAGACTTATGAAATGAGAAGTGATGAGGGATTTCTTGATTGCGAAGGAAATAATCTTTTCCTTATTCCTTCTGTTTAAACCGATTCTTTGATCTTCGAACCTCAATTTATGTACGACGTGTTTTTGCATCTCTGTGCAACATCCGCCTCTTTTTCTCGCGCTTTTTCTCTGCAATAAACGTCAGATTCGTGACTACTATTTTTAAGATCTTTACACAATCCTACCGTGAAATTCTAGTAGAATATACGCAGGAGTTTTAAATGGATAAAATTTTATGTTTTAGAGAGGAGTTTCCAATTTCATGGAAATGGACAATTAGCTAGAATTTTGCAATCTCTTTCTCTCTCCAATTTCTAAAAATTGCTTTCAAGAAAAACGAAACGACATTTTCTCGATAAATCCTCGCAGCTGGAGATCGAAGAAGAAATATGTTATGGAAAGTCACACACACAAAAAGAGGGTGAAAGGATGCACGGTAATCATCGCCTTGTATATTCTCACGATCATTTGCGGATTCGTAGGGGGGATCACCTCTCCTTTGGTGACCCTAAAGTATTAATAATTTGCTCACGATCTGAGGAGAAGCTTGAATTAAAATAGATTGTTAAGTCATTCCACGACCACAATACACCTACCAAATTCAACGCGACAAAATGGCGTTTAAAAAGGTTATTGCAGATAATGATCATAAGGATTTTGTTTTAAGTCGCCCCCTTCCTTCCCATTGGCAAGTTTCTAGAACCGCTTCTGCTCCTGATGCTTATTTTTACAGGAATTAATGATTTTTTTAATTTTAGAGATAAATGTAGTTATATATTTAGTTTCTTTTGGTCCGATCTTAAGTTTTGAGCATTTTGCAAGCTCGAAATACGTTGATAAAAAGGAGAGTTGACTAAAATATAAATTTAGCAGTTCAATTCTAACTTGACAACTGACGACAAGCAGGAAACGACAAATGTAAACTACGGTTTGGGAAATTTACGAGAAACAAAGGGACAAAGCCTCGTGTGTTAAATCAAATATTTAGTCAATCCGATTCGAAGTAAAAACGCGCGATTCGCCCACCTCTGATTATTCATAATAATTTGCAATGGGCTCTGAGATGTAATTTAATAAAATATATTGGCTTTCTCGTTAAGCTGTATCTCAGGGAAAGATTAAAAGATGGAACTCGGCTGTTAATGAATAAGAGAACAATGAATTCTCCAATCACCGATGCCGGCGGCCGTCGGGCAATTCTTATGAAAGGATTATCACCAGGTGCGGCCGCCGATTTTCAGAAGCCGGTGATTGGAGAATTCTTGGTTCTTTTACTGCTTGTCAGAGTCAATTGGTTACGTTTAAATCTACACATTCACCCTGGAAGTTGCCAGTGTCGTGTGGCAGGGGATGTCATATATCCAACATGAATTGTATCTTAATGAAAAGTCTGATAGACACTATATCGCTCTGTATTTGCAAAAAAAACGACAAAAACCATCTATTTTAGCGATTATTTCCTAAGAAAGCATAATAGATTTCCATCCATATCGTGCTCGTTGATAATGGAATTACATCGTCATCTACTTTGGCAAAATGTTCTGTACCGATGAATTTTAGAAGATTTTTCCTTTGGTCTTCCAGAGCGAATTCAATCCGAGAATCTTATCCAGAGGATATCTTAGCCGGAACGCTACTGACGAACCTGAAATCTTCGCTAACAAACAGGGCTCTACGTTAGGCCAAATCGATGAGTAACCCTCCTTTTCTGTGAATTAGTTGAATATCTGCCGGAGTCCTTTTCCCAACTTACTCAATTGGAACATTCCGGCCAATCTTCGCGTGAAACGAAACAATTTAGGCATTTTCAATGGAAAACGTTATAGTTGAACGAGCACGGTGTAACAGAAAATTAAAACGTGAGCCCATTCGTGCGTTAACATCACGTTAAGCCTAGTATTTCATGTTAAGTTAAGCAAGTCGCCTACGAGTATGCGGTGAATTGAGTCTCGAATTTAGGAAAGAATCTTTGGAACTGTAGTTGGCGACGATTGGAAGGAATTACGAATTACTTATACGAATTAAATAAAGCGCAGAAATCATGTTTGTTGCTAAAGCACTAAAGTGAAAAATCAATCGGACATTCCTTGTCACACAGTGGTTTACGTAGTTTGCCAAATTATGTTTTTATTTGAATTTTCACGCTAAACAGACTTATCAACTTGCGAACCAATCCTTTCGTCGTTTGAATTCTACAAAGGACTCCAGATATATTTCTTAAATGATATGACAATTATTCGCAGGAATCGCAGGGTTAGGGTTTGTACCGAATCGAACTATTCGAAAGGAGTTAATAAAAAATTATTTATTTAGGCAAGGTTAGTCCCAAGATGGCCTCTTTTTCATCTATCATAATTTTTTGTGTCGTATTTATATTTAATGTTGAAATTAGTATGAAAAACAGCGAAAATACAAAAACATTTGGCTTTGTAGGGAAAAATCTTTTCAGTTCAAGTTTGAGGAAGTCAAACCCCACTGTGCAAGAAAAAACCCCAAGAAAAAGATTTTTAAAATCGCAGGAAAACAGAGAATATCGTACCGTAAAAGAAAGTCAAATTTTAACATTAAAATTAAAATACATTGTAGTACAGTATGTATAAATCTAAAGAGAACATAATTCAAAAGCGGAAATCTTATCGAAAGTGATGAAAAAAATCTTAGTTAAAGGGTTGTAATTTAAATACAAATATATTTTATATTATTCATTAAAACAATCGAAGACGCTATTGGGTGGTACAAGCATGTTGAATATTGTAATTTAATAATCATACATCTCTTACTTGGTCACGCTGGATGCTTAAATCTAACTTATCAAATAATATATACACATAAATCATGTGCGTAATTAGGTCAAATGCATACAATATCGAAAAATTTCTAATATGCACATAATAAATACATGCAAAGTAGAGTATTTATATACTAAATACTCTATGTAATGAGTACGAAATGAGTAGTACGAGGATATAGAAAATGAACCATGAATAGAAATGCTTTTATCCAGGTATTTTCAATGCATTTACGAAAAATCTCTCGGTCACGCTATTCCTCTATGTCGAAATGTCATTGGAAACAAAGAACGGAGACATCTGCCGACGGAAAAGGAAACACAGGTTTATTACTTTCGCTATCGATAATAAGCCATTGAAAATTTCTCGGAAGGGAGATATGAAACCCAACGCATTATTCTCTGGAGATCCGTTACTGAGCCCTTCAGCATTTCCATTCCAAGCGGATTGCGAAAGGAAAACGTTCATTAAAATTCCCGTCTTTAAAGCAATAATCTTATCGCAAAAAGGAACGAGCGCGGAACACGTGACTAACGCAGTTGGAGTTGACACCCTTTTGGCATTTCTTTGGAGATGCTTACATTTAATTGTTTCTTGTTTTGGATTAGATTAGGTTTTATGGTTCTCTCCGGATTCCTGAGATATCTTAAAGAGATAAAAGTGTTATAGAAGTAAGAGCAGAGATAATTGGCTTTATTTCTTTGTCAATTTATGCATTAGCGTTGCCAAAGCGTCCAAGAAAGGTTATAATAATTCGAAATTGAATGAAAATTAGTTACGGTAAAGTTAGGCTTTAACTTCCGTGCAAGCATTTTGAATAAATTCAATCGTGGAAGTTTTAACTTGACGAAACCCCGGAATAGGAAGCATGATGACATAATAATGCAATGTTCCACAAAAGATTTTTTGATGCGACCGGTTTCAAACGATCTTGTTCGTCATCGGGCTAATTTTATCATATTAGCCTGATGATGAAGAATTTCGTTTGAAACCGGGCGCATTAAAAAATCTTTCGTCGAACTTTGCACATTTTTTCACCATGAATTTATATAAGAAGTATTTTACTTCATACTTTAAGAGCGGCAAAGGATAGGAATTGGAAGCAAACATCTTTACGCTGGTAGAAGGAAGATACAAGAATGGGACGATTTTAGTCTAGTAGAAGAAAGGTACAAGAATGGGAAAAGAGTGGGTATTGGATCTGAAGCTGTCATTTCTGGTGATCGTGTTCTCTCATAAGCTATAGCAATAAATAGGGTGAAGAAGATAAAACGCGATAAAATGTAATAAATTCGATCCAGAAAAATTGAATAGTGTAAATGACTTGGGTTGGAAAATAGAGGTAAAGTTGAAATACACCAATGGAAAAGATCCAGGAGAAGAAGAAAAGCTGAAACTGAAAGCAGATGCCAGGAAATAAACAGATAAAGCTCAAAATAATGGCTAGAGAAGGAATTTATCCAACTTAAAGAATTAGATAAGATAGGAATGCATTTAGATAGAGTTAGATAACATCATAGAGTTAGTATACTGTACTACTTTATACTATACTATACGATGAGATACTATACTACTATAGTATACTATACTACACTATACTATAATAATAATAAAGGACTTTATTTAAGGCGAGATTGAGACTGTAAAGTCTCCTCTTACATCTAACCCTTACTATACCATACTTACTCTATGCTAACATAGGAGAATTAGTCTCATTTTGCCTACGTTCTGCATAGATATTGCTCTGAATATTGAATGGAAGACTGATTAGGAAGATATTGTAGCTGGAGAGGATTTTTGGGTTTAGGAGAGTCCTGGGTATAACAGTTGTGTTAGGAATGGTCAGGACCAAAGGAGAAAGATATTTGGAGAGAGAGAAAAGTCTGTCCGAGAGGAGGAAAAAACGAAATATATTAAAAAGTAAAAGTGAAATCGACCCGAGGGAAAGGATGATAAAGTGCATAGTATGCAGCGTGCTTCTTTATGTTTGTGAAAGGTGGACACTTCTCAAGAGTGACAACAAAAGGATAGAAAAAACGTGGGTATGGAGGATGCTGCACTAAGGTAGACAGCCAAGGTCAGGAATGAGGAGGTCCTGAGGAGATTCAGAGACTAATATTGATTACATTAACTGAGGTGGGGCGAATGCCGATGGTAGCATAGCTACAGAGATGCGCGTTGGATGATTCGTAGAAGGTCGGTAATTCACGGCTTCTTCGCTGCGTTCGAGGAAGTGGCCCGATATTAGGTTATTTGGCTTTCGGAAAGTTTTTCGTTCTTCTTAGTACAAGAGATAAGAGTACAAGGAGGAAGAAGAGCCAAGGTGATTGATTGTTAGAGGAATGTAAAATATTTTGCTGAAATGAAGAAAAGGTCGTAGAAATAATAACAATGGCAAAAGCAGATTACCGAAGATTATGATTTCTTTACTTACAAATCACAGCCACACCTTTAGCAAACAAAAAAGAACGAAAATAATAATCAGCGTCAATCCTTTTTGATTCTTTCCTTCAGCACGAGAGAATCCATGGATACATTTTATAGCCGAATTCATAATCGTTTGTCGAAATACGGCGCGAAACTCAACGTTAGCCGAGAAATTCGTAAGCAGGATCACTCGTTATCACCTTAGAATCAATGCATTATAGCGCATTACTTCAGATAGGAGTTGGCCATATTAGGAGCACCTCTCCCGCCAGATATTCAAATAACTGCAGTCGTCTTGTTCTGTAGCCAAGTTACCCAGTTAACAGCAAGGAGATGAACTGCATCACCAATGAATTTGTCACGTTTCGTCTCGCCTTACCTCTGCTCCTTTCAGCAGATTCGCTCATTTCCATGAACTGCTCATCGAAAGCGAGCAAACGTGACTCGCAGCCGAAATGTCACAAGGAGTCTTCTTGCATAAATTGAACGCATCATGCAAATTTCTCGTAACAGAAATCCCATCTTCACCATTTAAAGGTAGCCGTCTTTACTGCTTGAATTGTTCCTTATCTCGTAACTAGACTTGTTGTGTGATAGATTGCTGGCATGTTTTTTTTTCAATCTGTTGAAATTCTTCCAATAAGGAGGCTTTAATGTATTTAACTTTTCATCTGCATGTAAGCAGATTATCAGGAAACAATATTTAACACAAATTACATAACAATTGTGTTTTGAATCGTCAGCTTAATATGAAGATTTTGTCTTTGTAAAGTAGATATAATAAATATTAAGATATAATTAAATAAAAAGATATAATATAAAATATCAATATAAAGATATATCATTAAAGATTTATTTATAAAGTAGATAAAATGTATATATAAAGTTGGTACACTTCATACTATAAGGTGTCTTTATAGTATGAAGTGTACTATTTTTGTTTTATTTAGTTGAAATTCGTTTAATTTCGTTTTTTCTGGGCGAATAAAACTAATGTTAACCATTTGGAGCATATACATTTTGCTGATTTATTCCCTCTGATGGTATTATTTAAAACTTAAATTGAAACAAAATAGTAAGCCCTTCGTTTATTTACTTTTGCAGCTGTATTGCTAGCTGTAGGTAGTTGTCGATACTGCTCTTAGTTATTTCGTAGAAGTTGTAAAACTCAGATTTAGACATCTGGACAGATAGGTTGATTTAATGACTACGTTGTTCAAGTCGAAAACGTTTTGTTTACTTTCACCCGATTTCCACAGTAACAACAAAAATGGTCGTATGTTTAGACAGTGGTGGATGTAACGTAAGTTTGAGGATGGAAATCACCGTTGCAAAAGGTTGACTGGAATACGATAGCGCTCCCAAGATTCCTCTGGTGCCACTCCTTCCGATTCTCATCGGTATGCGCCTCACGAACCGAGTACGAGGAACTCTTTTGTTCCCCTATTCATATTCACTCATATCCTCTCCGTCTTCTACTGTGCCATACGTTGCCTATGTTGAAGCTTTCTCTTAGTAAAAATTGAACGCCATGGAAAGATTGTTGATTCTAGTCGAAGTTTCTTGTGTTTTTTGCATGTTTAGAGTTCATCTCCACTAAACTAGGGTTCCAATAGAATTTCCCACACACAGCTAAGTGTGAATCTCTGACTTGGAATAAATCTGAATCAAGGACATTTACTGATTTATATTGACGTTCCATAAAATTAATGGCAGTAGAATTTTTATCTAAATGTGTTAATTCCCTAAAGGGCTACCGTAAACTAGCGTTTATGTATAAGCATAGGCCTTTATTTATAAACATTGGTAGGTCTCTGCTTTCGTCAAACAAAGAAGAAGACTCTGTGATATACAATTTTAAAGTTATTATTGCATCAATAATTGGAAGTTTTCATCGAATACAATAGATCGTCGAGGAACCAAAGTATAAAGTATATTTTGTTCCTTCGATTGACGAATATAATTCAATTCTTCTTTTTAAATATCTCACAAACAACTATGATAATGTAGATCGTTTTCCAACGACCAAGGCATTCAACCGAAACCGTACTGAATCGAAAATCGAAACCGAAATAAACATTAGTTTAGCCTGAGTGAAAATCGAAGCTGAGAACCAAGCCCGAACCGAAACCGAAAACTGTTGTTTTTCCGAACTTCGGTTCCAAACAATTTTCGTCGGAGTGTTAACGAATAAATATTTCGATCTATATGTTTTCTGGTCATGTTTCTGGATACTTAAGTCAAGATAGCTACGTCCATATAGCTAGGAAGTTTAAAGCTGGTATGAGAGTGACTCGTTAGCCGAAAAATTTGTGAAAAGGTAGCCGAGGTACCGCTGTATAGGAATAGACATTTTCTTCGTAATCGTTTATAGACAAAACTCTCAATCATGTTGAGATTTTACTTTTCACAAAGAATTTGGTGTTCACTAAATTTACTTAATTTACTTAATTCGGAAATTAATTTCATTTGGGTTTTGTTCGATGAACGACTCATATTCGTGTAGCAATCTAATTTCTCTGGCCTTGTGAGCTTAACTTTCCATATGCCTTCCTTTTAAGGACTCTTAATTACACTGCTGACAGGTGATTAGCGCAAAACTATAATTGATGTTTACATAATACAATTCTAATTGAATTCATGAGACTAATTAAACCGAAAAATTAGCCGATTAGAGTTTCGTACTTACCCTAATGAAAATGACGAAATGTGAGAAGAATTTATTCCTCTATGAGAGTTAACTACTGCGCTTCATTTCTTTATTCGTCAACTTTTTGAAGAATGTGCATATTTTAATGAATCTGTAACATACACCCTAAATACTGGACCGTTAATTTAGAGTGTAATTTTCAACGGTGACCGGTTATAAAATCACAGTAAAAGAAATTCACGAAAAAAGTCACATATTCTATATTCTATTCCATACAAATATCTTTTGCTTCATTGTCAAAAAATTTTGGAGTTGTTTCAAGTAATGACTGTGACTTTTCCTTCTTCCTTTCCTTTTGTGACTTTTTCCTGTGACTTTTTTCCTGTGACATTTTTCCTGCGACTTGTTTTACCTGGATTCGTTTTCAACTCTGGATTAATTTTAATTCATAGTTTCACCATTCCTTGAACTGCGAGAAGAAAATATACATAAAGGCAAATCTCATAGCAAGGATATTCAAACATCGATCAGCCTTATTTTTAGTAACACATATAATTATTATATTTTTGAGAGAGAAGCATGAGAACATGTAAGTACAACGCTTCAGGTTTTCGTGATAAGAAACTTTGTGGAACATGGCTGTCATTTCGATGTATACAAATGAATTGCCACATTCCAGAGAAATATGAGCGAAAATGTGCAATCTTCCTTTTGTCCTTGGAAGATGATGCGTCTTAGTTAAGCATAACGTTTTCACACGGATGGCCGTGTTCCATTTTGAATATTTTCCCCTTGATGACAGAGGAGGATGAAGAATATCGCGCATCAGCTATACTGGAATATAATCGAGATGAATTGAGATAAAGTATATTGCGTATGACTAATCGATTATCCACTTCCGAATATCCGTATCAGCATTCATGCGAAGAAACCATTACAAAGTGCCTCGGATTTCCATGGAAAAGGAGAGGATTTTTCTTAGTTAAACGATATGAATGATCGACTGTTAAACAATAGAATGACCTTCTTTCCTCGAAAGAATTACTTTACTCTCGATGTCACATCCATATTTTAGATAATATCTATAACTGTGTAATTTTCATGATTTGATCATATTTTAAAAATGTTAAGGATTTACCTCCAGCTATGAAAAAGCATTTGGGTTATTATCGAAATAGTATGCGTACAAATTCTCTAAGTGTTGTGATTTACAACATCCATTGAAGATATTTTCTATGAACTAGCTTCAGCCGCAAATAATAAACTGTGGATTTCTAGAATTTATGTACCGCGATCGACCTAATTTTCAAATTCAAAAGCTTCAGGACTATATTTTCCCAAAACATAATTGTGAGTTTGATATAATAGCATAATATTGACCTTGGACAACGTTCTGTTTCCATTGTTTTCCCATTATGGCATGGCTTAAAACTCTTTGAAGTTTCTCAAAGAAATTTTCTTTGATTCTCCTGGTCTCGATTCTTTTTCGTTATTTTCGGTGCATTCATGACGCTTTTAAGAGAAACCCAACTTTAATTCCTGACTTATTCCTAATTCAATCCAACCAACTTTAACTCCTGAATTTGGGAAGTGTTCACTCCCATGTACTCCGGTGATTTTTACCTCTTGAAACGGCAAAACGTTCCAACAAGTGCACTTGAACAACTCTGCGAGAAATGACCGATTGTATACTCTTGTGCACAGTTCGTGCAGAGGTCGTTTTGAAAAGTCTCCTCTCACATCACCGCCATTCTCGCGGGAAACTTCACTTTCGTTCGAGTCCTTGAAAATCATTACTGTAATTTATGCGAATGGGAAAGGAAAGGTTTCTCTTAGGTTCTTAGAAGGAGAGGTTATGGTTCCGAAAATAAGGTTGGAGGCTCTTTCTAAAGGCATTTTTCTCTCTCTCTCTCCAGGTGAGCTCCCGCCCACGGGGCTCGAACCCGCCGCCTCCGGAAGGCGTGATGAAGCAAGGGTATTGTCGTCGGTCGGAAGGTGGCCGGAGAAGGGCGGGGGGCGTGGGAGGCGGAGGCACGCAGACTACGCGACGCGAGCGCCGCAATGGCAACGTCCACAAGCTCACTCTGCACCCAACACCATGTCTCAGACCCTTTACGACCACTTCCGACCCTTGGATCCAGAGCTGCCCACCGGAGATCTGTTACCCTTCCTGCAGTTTGGGATGAAGGTGGGTATAATGATTGTTTTTCGTAAATCAATCCACTCCTTTTCGATGGATGTCCGGAATGAATTCTTCCGTCTACTTGTCGGCTCTTCACTAAGCAGCGATAACATAGGCATGACTAGAATAAATTGAGATTAAAATATTTACCGATTTTAATTAAGATAAATAGAATAAAATACAATCCGATAAAATTTTGGTTTTCTTTGTTAACTAATGGTAAAGGACCGGAGAATATTCCTAATTTTTCATCTTTCTTCATTTCCCACATTTTCAATCCCCGACTTCTGTCGAGCTAGATAAAATACTGAGATTAGAATATTTGTAATTCAGGGCGTCACATTTAATACCCGGCTTTTGTGGAACAAGACAACTTGGAAAGAAATCGGTAATTACTAAATTACTTTAAAATACACTAGATGTAGTCTTGCCGTTTCATTTGGCAGATATATTGCTGTTTTATAAAATATATCATAAGTCGGTGGGACTGGTCACAAATTTAAATTTTGAAATCACAAAACCATATAATTCGAGGTAAAAGATAACTTTGCGCGTAAAGCTGTGCACTTAGGAAAAGCGGACATGTAGTCTTTCGGGGTCTACATTCAAACTTGGATTTTACACTTTCTGGACGGATGCTGCTTTAACCAATCAAGCAATCGGTTCAGAACATTTTCCCTAACAATTCTGGCGCAATGGAATGAAAATCGGGGCGAAACTTTACGATTCGATGCTACGCCCTAAAAAACCTTAGTCGCACCCTTGCAGTCGTTAGTTAAATAGGTGATTCTGAAGTTCAGGATTGTGGGTTGCAGAGATACGACTTTAGTCTACAGAAAATGTCGGCAAGTAGAGTTTCGGTGAAGTGCAGTGTATTGAAATTAGTGTCGGGGTATCGAAGAAACAAAAAGCGAAAAGAAATAATTCATATTTGTATTGTGGAAGACTTCATTCACAGATGACTATTCCTTTTGCTTTTGAACTTTGTTTGCTATCAGAAAGGAACTAACAACATGACGAGAAATGAAGTTCATTTCTGAGCTGGCGTACGAAGAGGAATTAGAGCATCAGTTCGAAACATTAACTAGAGATTAGAGGGCTTGTTAGCGAGCAATTTCAAGAAAAACTGTCGCAGGTAATGAGAATCGTCCTTCATTGCACGAAAAGTCACTAATTGCATAAACAAGTGTTTAGAGCCTGTAAATATCAGTTAACATTGTTTTTAACCATCGTAAAGATTTAAGAGACATTTATCCTCGAGCTTTTTTCAAAAGTCGGATGAGCATTTCTTACGCTTCCTTATCCTACTTCCTCCTCATACTTTACTTATTCCACTTTATTTTCATTCCATTTATTCTCTCTAATTTCGATACATCACAACCAGGAAAAATTTTCCGTCGCAGAAATGCCGCTTAGTGTGAATGAATATAGTCAACCTATAAGAACACTTCAAAAATACCATATTTCTGAAATATCTCGACTTTGATGCGGCTCAATCTTTCTCGAAACCTTCTGACCCTCCATTTCTACTATAATCACATTACCTTAAAAATTTCTCACTGCTAGTGTGTAGATATTCGCGATTGATACACACACAAGCTTAATGAAGACATATCAAAATGCTTCCCTTGAAATATACAAGCAAAAATATAACTGAGTAAATTAATTAAGTTTTTGCTTTTCACAGGAATTACATGAGAACCGTGCGTTCCGCTGAATTGTTGCCACCTCTGTATTTAAAAGAAAATCCTTTATCTTACTCTACGGTCTTACCTACTTCTAGTAAAATCAGTACTGTTTATAAAAGTGGCCCCGAAGGAACCCATTTGTGTCAAGTGCGATGGACAATGACTGCAATAAGAAGAATTCATTGCTTAAAAATACTCATTTTTATCACGATGAGCATCTGTTGAAATCCCGGATGGTAGGAAAGTGAAATCACGTAACTTAAGGAAGCGCGATAAAGAAATCACCTTTAAAATCAGAAACTTCTTTCGAGCCATAGAAAAAGGTGAAGAAGTCATAGATTTCTGTGCGGTTACAAGCAGAACAGCTTGTATTATGAAAGAACGGCTAAGAGCATTGTTCGAGAGTACCGTAGGAGCTTCGTTTCATAAACGTCTTCGCTGAAGAATAACTCAGGCAGACCTTGCATCATTATCGATGAAAATTTTCTAGTCGTTATTCGAAGAAAAATGCACAGCTATTCTAAAAACTTCTTATGAACAATTTATATAAGTTAACTTCTACAGAAGTTGAAGTTCGATACTGAAGATTTATCCATGCAGACTTACCACCAGGCGCTAAGTTCTAGCCCAGAGATTTTTGGCCAAAGTCTGGAGATTAAAAAAAATA
The DNA here is from genome assembly GCA_036926295.1 of Pachydiplax longipennis. Classification (NCBI taxonomy): domain Eukaryota; kingdom Metazoa; phylum Arthropoda; class Insecta; order Odonata; family Libellulidae; genus Pachydiplax; species Pachydiplax longipennis. The sequence goes on along the minus strand of JAVFKF010000009.1, from coordinate 33,549,148 downwards.
ACAGTAAGATTTTAACTCATTCGAATCTAAGTTAATTCTGCACTTATGGACCCCCCATGAGAAATCGAACCCGGGACCGCTCTCCCCAAAGGCGAACAACGATGTTGGCTATCCCTTTTAGGTCCCTACCAAGGAATTGGTTGATCCCTGATAAATATTCGTTTCGAAACTTCAAATAAAATAAATAACTGTAGCTCCTTTATCAATGCTCTCTTTTTAGAGTAGCGTATAAAAGACATTATCCAACGCAAACCCTAATTAGAGGTACCGAAGTATACATTGAGACGTTGTTACATGATTTCCCGCCTCTAATCTTCCGCAAGAGATTAGTGCTCTCGGTGGAAACAACTAAATGCACAATAAATGCTACGTGTATCGATTCGATAAGTCTTTCATTGCATCAAAACAATAAGGACGTTTCTAGCCCCTTTAATTCTCATTACAGCTTCCAGTGGCTCCGTCGAAAGTGAAGAACACCCTCCAGGGGCCATCCACCACCGCCGCAACTCCTTCAACATCCACCACATTCCCAAGCGCAAGCACCAACGCCCTCGTCGAGCACCAAGAAGAGTCAGACAATGAGATGTCAACTCTGGAGGAAGAGCCTCAGTCGAGGACACAAGCCCATACAAACAGGGCGAAGCTGAAGGCAGCAATCATGCTGCAGATGGTGGTGAATAGCGCCAAGAGGAAGAAGTTGGTGCAGAGGGAGCAATTGCGGTCCAAAGGGGGATCAAAGGAGGTGTTAAAAGAGGGAGAAGGAGGAGTGAGGGAATGGGGATTGAAGACAGATGGAGAAGAGGAAGAGGAGAGCCTAATCGCTACCAACAGCAAAAGGAGATTGGTCATAGATAGGAAAAGGATAAATGGAGATGAGGAAGATGGGGGTACAGAGGAAGAGAGTGGTAAGTGTGTAAAACATCTTCCTTTTTATGTGCTCTCTGGTTGCTTCCTATATAAATAACAAGTTATTCGATCACAGTATAGCAGAATGTGAAATTGGTTAGCTAGTTGTTGAACTTTTTGGCATTTGTGGCCCTACCAAGATTAAATATCTTGTCAGGTTAGCTGTCTAAGTTATAAGAACATGTAAACCTTCCATCATGAGAAAGACTAAGTCCAGAAAAGAGTGAAATATAAACAGGCCGTGAACACTTATGGTAAAAGAATATTGGCAATAATTTGATTAGTTTTTCTTCCTTTCAAGTCTGAACCTGTTTAATATGTCTTCATTTATTACCTTTTTTGTTCATCTTATTAAATAACTTCTTATTTTAGTAATCATTTTCTCCACTTCATCTTTAAATTGCTTAGTCGTAAAAGTTTTCTAGTAATGAAGACTCTTCACATCTCTTCCTATTATTCATTAACAGATTTTCAAAATGTTCACTGGATGACTTCTGCTATTATTCCTTCCTCTATCATAGAACTCATAGATTATGTGTTCTATGTTTTAATAAATTTCTTCTCAATGAATATTTTCAGCTTATTTTCTTCCACTCTTTGTGCTAACCTCATCATTGACAACCATTAAAACCATTCTTAACTGCCACCAAATCTCTAGCAAATTTGATCAAGTGTTATTGCCATCACTTTTCCCTTCTCTTCATCCCTATAATATCCTGAAATATGTCCTCTATGTTGAACTTAATCGTGAATATATACCCTGACCCTGCTACCAAAAGATATTAAAGAAAAGTCTTTACACCATCAAACTTTCAAGGACTTTTGGTCTACAGTCAATGCAACTTTTCATATGCTTTCCATTTCTCTTACAACTCCTCATATGTCATATATAAAACTTTTCCTATCCTTCTATCATTCCCATCTACTTTCTTTACTAGAAAAATATCGATCAGACTTTCCTATTTTCAGTCTTGAGTTTTTGGACTCTTTACCCTAAGGATTTGATTATTTTGAATAAGTATTAAATGGTGTCAAAATCTGATTTTTATTTAATTTGTTTTTTTTTACAGGAGAGATTATTCAACCTGATGAGAGTGAGGAAATCCTTCAGAATGATGCTCCTGAAGAAGAAACCTTTACTGTTCCACCAGAGATTGAGGCAAAAGAGTGGAAGGTTGCTCCTGCACCAAAGACTCATTCAACAGATGAATTATTAGTTCCAGAATCATCAGAGATCACCTCTTCTCCAGCCATTCTGGAGCACCAATCCAAAGATGATTCTGTCCCCAAGACACCAAATAATTTACCAAAGACAAATACAATGCTAAACAGATCAAAGAACTCCTCAGTAGTCACTGACGCAGATGTTGAAACTGTGACTATATCATCAATTTCACTCACTCCTCCATTGCCGGTCTCTCCATCAACTACTTCTCCTACTTTAATACAGACTTCCTCTGCAACTACTTCTCCTCCCCCACCACAGAATTCTCCATCAAATACTTCTCAAATCTCTCCATCTAGTCTTTCCTCAATCTCTCTGCTCCAAGATCTTCTCCTCAAAGCATCTGCTCAAAGATCTTCTCCCGCTCCTATTTCTTCCACATCTGCTTCGATTTCATCTTCAATATCTGATTCTACATCTCTTTCCACAAAGCCTTTCTCTCCCATTGACTCCTTTGAAGCTTCTATCACCTCTTTGCCTCTTCCTAGCCCATCTTCATCCCCTTCAACTCCTGAGCCAGTTTCAATCTCTGTTACGACTCAATCAACATCTCCATCCACTCCATCTACTACATCCCCTGCTGCTAATTTTACCGGTGCCCCTTCATCAGCAACAACTTCAATGACCTCTACTTCAACAACTACAGCATCAACAACCACAGCATCAACAACCACAGCATCAACAACCAAGGCATCAACAACCAAGGCACCAACTACCACGGAATCAACAACCAAGGCACCAACAACCACGGAATCAACAACCAAGGCATCAACTACCATGGCACCAACAACTAAGACATCAACAACCACCTCATCAACAACCACCACTTCAACGACCACAACTTCAACGACCACAACTTCAACGACCACAAGATCAACGACCACAACTTCAACAACTACTACTTCAACAACTCCCCCTTCCCCTGTATCCCTACCTTCTGTAGCACCTTCGAGTCCACCACCTCAGAGATTTCCCCCTAAAATTCGCCTATCACAGTACCCTACCCTGCTTTCAAACCATCCAGTACCATCTCCTCCTTCTCAGAATAATACACGTTTATCCAATCGTCACCCAATCTTGCATAGGGATCATCATCGGCCCCCTCACTTGATTTTTGTCCCACCATCACTTCGGCCTCCAATTCCAAGAAGGCCTTTTCCTCCTCCTTCATCTATTCCTGCTAAAAGGATCCCTCAAGTTCCAACAATTGGTACTTCCTCCCCATCTACACCAAAGAAAGAGCTTCCTGTGAAAGCTGAATTGGATGCTAGAGATTGGGTGGCCGTGCCACCTCCTAACACCACATCACCACCCTCTGTTTCCTCAACAAATAATTCACCTCCTGGGCATCCTTTATCAACAAAACCACATCCTAACAAAGTGGAGAAGGGTTGGCAGAGACCCTATCATCCAAGTCCTCCCCATTCATTTCCACCATTAATTCCAATTGAAGGTCACTTCTCACTGCCCTGGCAACCTGCTTTTGTAACTTCCTCTCCTAAATCAACTTCCCAGAGTACACCGATTTCCACAACAGGAAGGGAAGTGCTATCTGTGGTGACCTCAGTGTCTGTGGAGAGTGCAGCAAAGGTTAATCCTGCTTTGCCAACAACAACGACTAATATACCAGTAACTGTTGCAATGTCAGAGAATGGTTCACCTCCAAGTGATGGGTCTTCAAATGAAATTGGTTCAGAGAACTATCCTTCACAATATCCTCATCAAGTAGGCATTTTTGCAGAAGAAAGTGTAGATTCAGAGGATGATGATGGTGCTGGAAAGGGCCAGGTGTTAGAGAGTGATCCAGAAGTAGTGGCTGAACCAGGCATGGCTTCCACTACAACATACATCCTACTCTCATTGGCAGTCGTTCCAGGGGTTGTGGCAGTAGCATCTGCTACAAGATGTCTCCTGCTCCATCGTAAAAAGGTGAGAAAAGGTTCATGAATGGCTCTCATGAATCCAAATTATTACCGTAATCAAAGTAAGCAAGAACTGTCAATTAAATTAAGGAATGTTCTTTCACCTGACATTTCTCTAATCATCTGACCATGAATCTTAAGCCAACTGTATTTCTAGTGTCATGGAACACAAAATAAGCATCAGATAATTCATGAGGTATGTGTTTCCAATTCATCAATTTTCAATACCACCAAGTGAGGTCAAACTAAAAAGATTCTTTGATATAAATAAATGACATAGGTTGTTCATTTCACAATGAGCATTGCTTAAATATTGACCACTGAGTTCTCTGTCAAAGATTTATAGTTAAAAATTAAAATTGCTCATGAAAGTGAACAGTTATCATGTACACTGGAATTTTTTTACCTGTAAATTTAGTCATCATAAGGAGATAGCATTCTTCTAAAAATATTCCTTCATACAATGTGTAGCATCTTCCATGAATTTATTAAAAAGCCTTTTTGTTGCTTTTATGATATGAATCTTTTACGGGTATATTACGATAATTCCATCAGAGGTGAGGTAATATATACTTTTATATTTTGGTTCACTATAAATGAAGCAAGGAAACAAATAAAAAATTTGCTGAATCATTAGTGTATTTTGTTGGATTATAGTTCTATATTACAAGATTATTCTGTATAATTTCTGCTCTAAAGTTCTAGAAAATGAAATTGTTTTCTTATATAATGTTATTTTGTTTTGAATAAAATTTTCAAAGCCTAATTTTTCAAATGATAATCATTTGGTTTGAATAAGCAAAGCTACAAAAGTGAGTAGATGCAAACTTTTCCGTATCTGATCACATGGCTGAAGACCATTGAAATTTACTAGCAGCAAATATTGTCATTGTGGGGTACGCCTTTTCTTCTTACAGCCCAAAAAACTCACAATACAGTTCTACTTCTACAGCTCGATCTTTCATTTAGTATTTTGCATGTCTAGTATTTTGCCAATATCTCTGAATCATAAAACGTAATTTTATTTTTCATCAGAGCCTCTATGAATCAGAAACTTCTTCAGAGGTGAGTTGTATGGGAGGAAGAACTCTGAAGGCATGCTCCAGGAGTTCACAAGGTATTGGTCATACAATGGCTGCAGAGGAGAGCAGCAACGTTCGCCCTACTTCAGATATGTTCCGTGTAATCACTCGGTTACCACGAGTTGCTCACCTGGGGTGGGAGCATGAGAGGAGACGGCAGAGGGGAAAAGGAGGAAGGAATATAGATGAGGGAATGCTGGATGGGGAGGAAGTGCCAGAGAAGGAAGATGAGCCTTCCACAGGAGATTCTATACAAATTGGGAACTGGGAATTCCCAAGATCTAAACTCCGCCTCCAGACCCTTTTAGGGCAGGGAAACTTTGGACAGGCAAGTACTTTATGTTTCCGATTTTAATTTACCAATTTGTTTGTTAAAATCTAATAGAATCTGATTTGTGAAAGGAAATTGACAAAATCTTCTCAAAATTAATTAAAAAAAATTTTATCTGTAAATTTGAAACATCATATTTAAAGGACTTCTCAAGTGCTTTATGGGCCCTCTCTTTCCTGGTGGAGTATGCTATTGGTTGCATGAGAATATCACTATAATTTCATCATCTTCCATGAAATTTTACTTATTTATGCTACCAACTTGAACTTTGGAATATGTAGCTAGATCATTCACTCAAAAATCAATTCAATTTTTGTAACCAAGCCTCTGCAATGTGTATTAAAGGAAATTCATATTGCTACTTTGTATCAAATTAAGGAGAGAATTTCTTTGGTTTCCATCATTAGTGATTAGTGCTAAGGTATGTGTGGAAGATATGAAAAAGGTTTTTACCACAAACTTAGAATAATTATGAAGCATAATCTTATTATTTAATTATTTCTTTAACTCTCAAGTTAGTTAATGAGGCTGATTCTGAAAGAGATAAGTATTTCTTTATTTGCTAAAACAAAGTTAGACCCTGCAAGCAAAGAACTCCTCTGAGCAATCCTCCTACTTCAGATATTTTGTTTGGGGTGAAATAATAAATGATTATCTCCTTCCTCATTTCCCTTACTCTCAAATAAAGTTTTGATACAGGTATCTTTTTTACTAACATATGTGTGTGTGCCACCATTGAATTACTCATTTTATAATTCAATTGCAGGTCTGGAAGGCAGAAGCAGATGGGATATGTGATGCTGAGGGATCTACCAGACTAGTAGCTGTAAAACTTGTCAAAGTTAAAGATGGAGATGAAGAGGAGGACGTGGCTGCCATAGAAAATAACCTTAATTCACCTTGCTCTGATTCACAGTCTCCTCTTTCAAGGAGACAAGGAGAGCTTTTATCTCCAATGGAGCAGTGTAGGCGTAAACGCAGGGAAGAATTCATGGCAGAATTAGGCATAATGCAGTTGTTGTCTCCTCCACATCCCAATGTTGTTACACTTCTGGGCTGCTGTACAACCACAGGTAAAGAGGCTTTTATGAATTCTATCTGATTCTGTAGAACTAAGTTTTTCTTTACTACTAACTAAATGTAAGAAACATGTTGGCTTTTATATTGCCTTCATTCATAATTAGAATTAGTCCTTAAAAATCCCACCAATTTAAATTCATGTCTACCTGTATAAAAAAAGTAGGTTTCTGGCTTAATTTGCTGGTAATGCATTTTTGTTTTTGATTTCAAATTTATCTTTTATAAAAAGTGAAGCTTTTTAAATTTTGGACAAACCTCCTTTAGATATCTATTGCTATTATTTCATGTAATATGAATTTCCATTTATGTGACAAAGAATTTTGTGATACACATGAAAGTTTTCAGCAAGAGTAGGTGATAAATTTAAAATATTTCAGTTAAACATTAATAAATTTTGACCAGATAATGGCATAGTTTTGTGGAACTCCATCATATACAAAAAATTAAGTGGAAAGTATACCTTTTATTCATAGTATGTCTGTTTTCATCAAATTGTTACCATAACCTGACCTACTGATGTTAATTAGTTGCATTCTAAGGATAAAATGTGGAAAAATTATGCCTTTCCATCTTCATTTCCTTGGATGTTTCAATATAACAATAAATAAAAGGAATTGTGTAGTGTAAATGTGTATGGTAAATTTAATATTTAGGAGTAATTAATGTCAATTATGATGAACTTTCTGATAATTATTAAAAGAGAGGTATTAGCACATTATGGATGAAGTAAAAAGAAACCAAGGGAATTTCCATGAATAATCCTTGAATTTTGAGAAATGAATGAATACACACATTATATATCTTCAAACCAAATTTGTTTTAATCGTAGATTAATTATTTTCTTACAGAACCCCCACTGCTTATCATGGAATATGTGATGTTTGGAAAGTTGCTCACATTTCTGCGTGAGCATAAAACCAAACAACGATATGCAAACATATCAGATGATCCTGAAATTCTTACATCGCGGGACCTTCTTGTATTTGCTTACTGTGTCATTAAGGGCATGGAGTATCTTGTATCCAAAGGGGTGAGTTTTTTATATTTCAGAATACATAGAGTGTAAAATGCTTGGGGTTCTACATTTTGTGAATTTATTGGTTACAAAAATTATTTTATAAATCTCTTTATTTAGGTTGTCCACCGAGATTTGGCAGCCCGAAATATTTTAGTAGACCACAATAAGACATGCAAAATTGCTGATTTTGGAATGTCCCGTTGTGTCACAGACACAGGAGGACAGGTTTATGAAGAAAAACAGAAGGTGAGAAAAGTTTTAACCAGGAGAATGAACATATTTGATCCTTCTCAATAAAAGGATCAGTGGTCCTTTCATAATAAAAGAGAAAAGCTATCCATTTTAAAAACATGAGTTTATATTGAGCGTGGGGATAAAATGAAATACAAAACGATTTTTTTTGGTTGTGCCTACTATTTAATATTTAATTTTTAGAATAACTAAACATAAATTTTGTTTTCCAGAATTTTGAATAGTAATACAGATAAACTATTTTCATGTCTTAGTCTTTATTACATTCTGATAATATGATAATATGAAAAATACTGTCATATAAATTCAATAAAGAGTTAAAATCAGCCTAAAAATATAAAAGAGCTTATCATAGATAATGCATAGAATATAGCAAATTTATAAACCTTTACCTTGAATTTTGATTACTTAATTCTAATTTAAAATCAAATGATTTAAATATCAGAGAGAATGATGTAAAATTAACTATCATCTAATTGTTTTGCAGCAAGGGGCACTCCCTGTAAGGTGGATGGCTCCAGAATCTCTTTTCAGGGGAATATTTACACATAAATCTGATGTGTGGAGCTTTGGTGTGTTGCTTTGGGAGATAATGACCTTAGGTAAGTAGTGACTATCCTTGATCCCTGCAGTTACTTGGTTTAACTAGATTTCAGAGAAGTAGTTAATCTCCAAAAATGAGATTTTATAGCATTAACAAATTGTTAATTTTTAAGGAGTGCTAGATGGGACTTTCAAACAATATGACTATAGTTTATGTATTATTTCCTACCTCCTTGAACATATTCCATTGTAGTATTTGAAGATATGCTCAAAATTGTTTGCGCTTCCACTTCCTAGCAAATGGCATGTTACTTGCCATCTCATTGGTAGACAGTTCCAGCTCAGACTAGTATAGGTTCTCTACAACTGAGCTTTTCAGATCTTTCAACTCAGCTGAGGTTTATATATCATTTCAACACCTAAGACTTCATTGGATGATTGCAATCATTGGCTAAATTTCCTCTTCTTTTGGTTAATTTATACACTCTAATGTGCAATGTCATATTTAAATGTATGCTGTGAATGCAATAGTATCTCAGAATACAACTCTAAGGAAGCTGATAATAATTATAAATATGGATTATCATCAGATAAGAATGCAAAACAAAAGAATGAATGTGGTTGGAAAACTTGGAGATGAAAAAATGAGAAACTTATGATGTCATGGATGAATAAAGAGGAAAATGTTTTGTGTGGTTAAATGAAGATGATTAGCTATGGATACAGAATATGAAATCACTGATGGCTTTTAAATATTTTATGCTGAGTACTTGACGCTTTCCAGTTGTATGATCTTCTAGCACATTAAATGGAATTAAGTAAACTTGGTGATCTATTGAACTCAATAAGCTGTGAATAGTGAAGAATTTTTAATATGAGATATGGTTTTCTCTACTTTTCTACATGATAAATTAATTTCATTCTCTAAGGGTCCACACCATATCCTGGGATTGGTGCACGCGAAGTAATGAGGAGGGTTCGGGATGGTCGTAGGCTTGAGAGGCCATCACATGTACGACTCGAGATATTCCGTGTGGCGGCGCGTTGCTGGCATCGGGACCCAAGTCTCAGGCCAACATTTTCTCGCCTTCGTGCTGACATGGGTCCTATTCTGGCCTCATCACCTGCTGGCATAAGCCGTAACTCTGGAGCAATGGACAGTGATATGTGTTTAGTTTCAAGCAGAGGAAATAGGCGGTGGAGACCACCAGGGCCCCAGATTGATTTGAATCAATTTGAGGATGATTCAGGCTAGGCTAGTCTAAGTTTTGATTGTTAAAATGCAGTTATTCGATGGATAATTGACAATTATTGACAATGAATGAAATCTGCTAAGAATTCATAGGAATGTGAAGGACATGCAGTCTGTTGAATCATTAATATTGTTTTTTCCTTAGAGTTTCTATGTTTGTACAAAGTGACGAGTTTATGAGGAGATATGAAGAAGAAAGACTGGTGCATATATCATTTATTGATGACAATAAACCAAAGATTAAAATTCGTAGATGAATAAAGAAGAGAGTATTTTTCAAGTCTGCATAGCTGATGGGACATGAAGTTACATGTATTACTATTGAAATACAATTAATGTTATGTAAAGATATCCAGAAGGATATGAAACTAAGAATTTTCAGACACATACTGTAAACATTCAGCACATCATTTACTTCATAAGATATAAAACTTAAACATTATGCAGACTGTAGCTATCACTTACAGAAGTTATTTTATCATGAGACATCAAAAATTAACGTATTTTGTAAAATTATTTATAAATCTTAAAATAGTTACTGCTGTATCATATGTGTTTAAAATGTAGCTTTTCATGTATGATTTCTGAATACATATCTTTTCTATAAAAAAGATGATGTCTTTACAAATGAAGGGCAAATAAAAATAAAAAATTAGAAGTTGTACCTTGATTTTTATATTTTATTTCTAACTAAAAGAATTTTTTCAAATTATTTAAGTTCAAGATATATTTGGTATATGTTTGTTAATACAAAAGCTACTGAGGCATGAGTAATGGTGTTAATGGTGTTAATGGTGTTAATTAAGGTTTCTTCTTATGGAATGCTATGAAAAGTGTTACTCATAGAGTAATTCTGATTCACTTAATGGACTTGTTCTATCAGTATCATTCTTACTTGGTGAGGAAAGAAATAACAAAATAACAAACCATCACACTCTTCATCTTGTCTGGTAAGCTTCATGACCCTCCCATAGCTCTTGGTAGTTAATAGTAGTAGGTTCCAACCTGCCTTAGGGATGAGTACTTTACAGATCATGTCAATGTATCATAATCCAAGCAATATAATTTAGAATTATTGGAAATCCGAGAGTAATAATGTGGATGGGTGGGTCATTGGAAGGTGAGTCTTAAGTTAAAGTGTCAATGTACAATTAATTCTATAAATATTTATTATTTTAGAGAGAAGAGTAAGCAAGTAATTATGCTATAATATCTAATATTTGTTGTCAGAAAAGCCATGTAATATGTGTTAGTTGTGCATTACTTTCTGCTAATTCTGGGAAGAGAAACTTTTTCTATCAGAAGACCACTTTTAGCATTCAATCTCATAAGAAAGGCCAAACATGAAACCATCAAGCCACTCCTGTGTTGCATGTTGCCTACTTCCACATAACCAATCATTGATTTTTTTATGTTGGCAAAAGAATTCATTCATTGAGTAAACTGAAAGAGGAAATGTTTTGATTGGTACCATTGGTGAGATTGGAAATGAAATTATTAAACTATAGGTATTTGTTTCAGAGTATGGCTAAAAGAACTAAATATTTGCCTAAAAGATACCCATGTGGCACACAGGTCACAGGTTCCCCACCTCTGTGCTAGTAGTAAGAGAAAAAATTAACTTGAAAAATATTCTTCAGGAATGTAAGGATTGTCTACGAATTGAAATTAGAAATTTTAAAATTATTGCTTACTTCGGCACTCTACAAAATGTTTCCACCTGTAAAATGATAGAAACCAACTCATGTATTATGTGTTACCACTCATATCCACCAACTGTTTACATCTCTTAAAAATATTTTTCAAAAACTCGTCTATTAAGTTTTCCTCCCTTTAATTGTTGACGTTAACAGTAAAAGAACAACTAGTGGCAAGGATAATAAAATACTGTCGTCTTTGTTTACGAAATGTGGCAACCGTGGCTATTTCTGAGTGGCTGTAGCGTCCTTGTTATACCTCATCGTCATCAGGTTACCTATCGTTGAGTTAAGGGAGAGGAAGGGGGGCAGAACGTCGGAGGGGGTCCGAAGGGAGACTTGCAGTCGCTGTCGAACGCCGCATCGTGCTCGGCGGACATGGACCTGGACGCGATTTTACCGGACGTGGGTGAGTTTGGTACCTATCAAAAGGCACTGCTGTGGTTCGTCCTCCTTCCCGGAGTCTTCCCCTGCGGATTCCACGCCTACAACCAACTGTTCATGGCGGCCAAACCGGACCACTGGTGCAAAGTGCCGGAGTTGGAAAGTGCCAACATGAGCCAGGATTCCATTAAAAACATCAGGTACTCCCAAAGCCAATTCTCTTAAGATTAACTCAGAAAGTCCTCACGCTGTTACATTCTAATAGAGACTGTCGTAGGAATGAGGAGGTTTAGCGAAATTCACGATTTGTGATGGCATTGAACCTGAGCAGAACTGAAACCGAAAAGTATCTGTCACTTTCTTCCGATGTTTTAATGGAGATATAATGATTCTCGAAACTGAACGTGAATCTTTCGTTCTTGTGTTCCGATTCCTCGTTCTTGTGTTCTGATCCCTCGTTCTTCTGTTCTGAATTTCTCGTTCTTGTACTTGATAAGGGATGTTTATCTTCGAATAAATTTTTCAGTTTTTCGGGTAAATTCGATGTAAAAGAAAGTGGAAACATTCTTTAATGGAAAGATGGATGGGTCACTAATAATATTACTACCAATAAGTCACATTTCACATTATTCACTAATTTTGTGAAATTATGAATTATTGGTAGTAATATCATTAGTGATTACGTGACTTACAACTAATAAAATTTTAATAGTCACTTTTAAATCACTCATCATTTTATTGTTATTTAATAAAATTTTATTCAGACATTCGATCAAATTTGTTGAAGTTAAAGAATCGACCCGCAACAATATTCAGGGAATGAAATAATTCCTGCTATGAGTGAAACAAAAAAGTTTTGGATCGATTGCTGGCGCAACGAACTGAACCAATATTTTGCTTTAAACTAAAATGATAGTCATTTAAAAAATAAAAGATAAGATTCTCTGTTAAGGGATGCTTCTCTCTGATGCGTTGGGATGTTGCGATCTTACGTAACGAGATTTCTGTGAGAGTACAATTAAAGTGCCCAGTCCACTCAAATCTTGTTGATGACTTCATCCCAAAGATTGGCGTGAAGATGTATAAGTTATTATTTTCGTTTGAATGATATTTTTATTGAGGGCGTCGTCGTATCCTCCTATATCCTCTGTAAGCCTACTTCTGCCACTTAAAATAACATTTAAAGTTCACTGAGACAATTGGTTCATTGGTTGAGGTTAATTCAGAGCTTATGCTATAAGCAAGTGCTGTTAAAGAAACGCAGTGAGTTCATTAACGACAAAGTTATTTTTTGCTGCAAACTTCCCCACGGAATTGCATAAGTTTGCGTATTTCATCACTTATTACTATAAATTTATGAACGAAATTTTTCTTAGTTGACTATCGAATAGGATCGTTTCTATTTAAAACCCCTAACTTAATGCCCTTAACTCGAATAATCCTCCCTTTCTGCTATCCAGAAAACTGTTGTGTCAGACTTATTTTTCGATATTTCTTTTCCATTAGTTACACTTTCTTCACTATTCCTATTGAAAAAATTTAGAAGCGATGCCTTCGTGTGATATTGTATGTGGTATCTGAAAAACTGTTGTTTCTAGCTCATTTGTGCTATTTGTGTTGTAACTATCCAGTTACAACCCAAATAACACAATTCCTCTCGACTTGTTTCCTAAAGTACTATCATTTTGTCAGCCACTTGGGGTATCTCGTTACTCAGATTAATTTGTTCTCATTCATTACGCATTCTTATTTATTTAAGTATTTTATTAATCGTAATATATCTGAGAGTTTGCGATAGCTAGCACGAGGAATACTTTTCCGACGCCAAAATTCCGAGTTCGAGTCCTGACCAACCGAGAATTATTGGAATGGCTGTCTGTGATCGTCCATTGTTGGGTATGTGTAGACTTAAAGTAATAAATAAAAAGATGTCACTTGAAATGAGCAGGAGATAAAGGAAGCTGACACTCCACTTTCTTCTATTGCTTTTACTGCTTGATATTCCTCTGAGCCATCCTTATTATAGAGTTTCCATTTATATTTAGGATCTGAGTTAAAGTATCATTTTTCTCGTCAAATGCAATATACTTTGACGTTAGGATTTCCCGTCATAACAGGGTCGCCAGAGTTTAATTTCGAATGTATGGGAAAAAACACATATTCGAATGGTATACGGGGAGACATGGGAAATTCGAAATTCTGGAATTCAGCGCATCATAAGAAGTGTTAGGATTCAGTCAGTTCGCATTAGTTCGCACGAACCGGTCCTTAGAATTTTAGTTGAATTTTAGTTTTCCGAACTGGTTCCTAAGTCTGACACAAGTAGTAGAAAGATATATGTAGGGGTACTATAATCCTCTCTGTGGAATGAAAATATAATTTAAGATTAGATCATAAAATATTTTTATTTAATTCCATCTTAAAGTTTCGTGAATAAATTTTGAATCAGTATTGCGAGAGGGAATACCTGAGACTGCATTGCATGGTTGCATATTTCGTTAGGATAAGAAACTGTTCCTGAAATTATTGAGCCCCATCACTGATCTTAATATCATCATTACCTATTACAATTAAAAATTTTAATTTTACACCGGTACTCAGCCATCGAACATAGACTGCAAAATTTCGCAGGAAGTTGTTTATTATGACTTTAATACAAATGGTCCGCCTCTTAATTAACGACAGCAGGGATGAGAGTATAACAATCTGAATCTTTAAAAGCTTCTCCACACAAAGTCAATCGAGTCTTATTTAATTAGGTAACTATGCTTGCACAAATCGGTAGAATTCTTTGTATTCTACAGTACTTTCTCCGGACATCACAGCAGGACAGAGTTTATAAGGACACTCCTGTGCGAAGCATGAGTATAGCAACCTCTCATTACACTCAGAAGAATTTTGAAGATTTCGTTCCATAAATATTCTCATCGTCACAAGAGAATATTAAACTTGGGTCTTTTTTTCTTCTTTTTCTGAAAATCAAATTGATCATCAGATAACTTACGACCAAGCCGAATTGGTGCTCTTCAATATCCAATCCAACCCAATACCTAAAACCCATTCCTTATCCAACCCTTCATTATAAATCCCAAACAGTCGAAAATGCTGTTAAACTATCTATGAAAAATATTTTTAGACAAAAATTTCCATATTTTTTAAAGGCGTGGAAAGAAATAACGTGGTGAGAGAAAGAACTTTAACAAATAAAACAACAAAACTTATCCTGAATTAGTATTACATAATCATCAGCTCTCTTGAATCTTATTTTTGCCAAAGAAGGTAACCAAAGGAGATAATTTATAGTTAACCTGAATTTACATTGAGGTTCTGAATTCGATTTTTTAGGGGAGGAAACTAAAACCGAATTGAAGAATTATAACTGTATTATACCCTTCTATATATGTTTGATCTCAATCCTGTCAAATCATCCTTTGATATATTCTCTGTTTTACATACTAAACCTTCTTGATCCTAGGATTTTCTGCGGGGATTGATGATTTCGGTGGTACTCTTTGGTAGGATTCAACCGTATTGAAAAAGGAAAATGACATTTTTTTATTACGCCGATAAAAATTATAAAGCGATTCGAATTTCGACTGCTCGCGTCGTCATCAGCCAGAGATCTTGTTAATTGAGTACAAAGTTCATATTTTTTATTTATTGCGATACATTTGGCTTTCCTTTTACCAAATACGTCACTGCTGAATATTGCTATCATTGAATTTTATTGCTAATGCAAAAAAATGCACCAGCTATTCTTCGAATCTGAAGTAACCTTAACTCGTCAACTGATGTTGTCCACTCCATTAGCGTCCATTGTCTGCAAATTGAAGTTGTAAAGAGGAAACATTTAAGATTTCGCCTTCGGTAGCTTTTAAGTGGATACTGCATTTGAATTTATTCTCGTGGTCCAATTTAAAGGTGAAATGCAAATATATTCTGCTCATAAAACATTAAAAGAAGCATGCATTGGCAAGCACTACAGAAAATATTTCGGAATAATATACTAGCTTTCCTTCTCATTATATAATACTTGTATACTTGTACTTGACTTGTATAAAAATCTTTAAAAATTCATCATATTTATTGAAATTTAACGAAAAGACTTTCCCTAGTGAGGTTCTCTGAGGTCTTAGCGATGAACTCAGTATAACTTAAGGACTCTTTATTAATGACTCAACGTAAGGATTTTTAAAATTCTTATTCATTTGCTTTCAATTCTCTTTAGTAGAGGGTAAATCACCAATTTTGTATGTACCCTAGCACAGGACGTTTGAACGCTACGAATAACGGACTTTTCGGTGTAACGAAAAAATCTTGATTGATGGATTATCATTAGAAGCAATTTCAGTGAAAAACAATAGGATAGCCCTACATTTTTTAACAAAAATTTTAGCATAAAATTCACATTGTCAGGCGATGTATGGTGGAAATCCATCCTTTGAAATGAATGGAAAGAAAGAGTACTTTTTTCACAGTTATTTTTAATGAAACACGACCGGTTTCGACGAGTAATTGTCATCTTCTGGTAAATTTTATTGCGAAAATATTGAAAATGAAACGGGACGATAAAATAATAAAGAGCACGCGGAGATAATAGCATTGAAAAATTTTAAAGGTACATTAATGAAAGGTTTATAAATAAAAACTTCATAATTTTGACTACCAACGAACTTGTCCTCAAACCATTTGAGTATGTTAAGGAGTTCTTGCAGTAGTTCCAATGCCAAAGCATCGATATAATAATCGATTTTGTTTAATGGGGCGAAAGCTAGGGCCATAATCATTATGTATTTCAAAGTGAAATCTAGATACGAATTATACAAACTATCAAATCTCAAGATGATTTTACATGTTTTACCAGAAGAAAGAAGTATCCTTTTACCTTAACTATTAGGAATATTCTTCATTGCACTTTGCATAGCTTGCTCGAAATCGCACAGGATTGAAGTTTGCTTAAATTTAAGGTTGAATTTCTTTAAGAGATGAAACATTTTTATGTGACGTGCTACAAATTTAGTAAAAGTGCACTATTGGATGAATTCCATATCTTTTCGCCAGAATGGCATGATTCTGCGAAAAGAGGCTGGGAGTTATACTGAATGCTCTATCCCTAAAGCACGTATCGTAGGTCAGTAAATGTTAGAGCCAGCTCTATTTTCCGAAGATTAATATCAGGACTTGAAAAATTATCGCAAAGTGAAACCTTTGCATTAGCACTTTTGAATTCTTAAAATAACGAAGAAAAGAACACAAAATATTATCTCAATAGCATGAGTATTCAACACAATATATATTTATACAAACACGATAAACTTTCAGTGAGCGATGTTGTGAATACATATATTAAAATGCAAAAAGATGGAAAAGAGAATAATCTCAGTAATTTAAACTAAACTATAGAAATAAACTCATACAATCTGAACCTTTATCTGAAAAATCTCCACTAAACATGACTAATCCTAAACTCGAATAAGAAAGTTCCTTATTTTATCATTTGGGGTCAGTATGACCCCAAATCCCATTGACCTTTTAAAATTGAAACCTGTTATCTTTTTAGATATTTCTTTACTGACAAATATACAGGGTAATGCGGCAACGTCGTACAGACTCCATGTTTTGAAGCCACTGCTGGTCTTCATCGCATTCCTGGGCGTTAAATATAAATGTTTATAAAATGAGTCGCTAATTTCATGCAAAACTTAAATGGTTTGTACTGCAAACCTTAAATGGACTCGTGCAAACACCTACTGAGAGCTTTATGATGAGATCAAGATTGGATTTTCATGTCCATCCATTCCTGAGGAAAATTTGTTTTGCAAAATCGATCACAACTTTTTATTGTGAATATGAATATAAAAATAATCCGAAGCTTTTTATTTGAGCTAAGAATAAGTGTTATAATATTATAGTAAAATATTGTTTTGAATTGATTAATGCTTTTTGAGAGATAACATTTCGAACTGAGCACTATTCAAAATTTTATTCGACAATTTTCAAGCTGTTTTAGTGATTGTAAATATTTACTCTTCTTTCATATTGCATGCGATACAACTCAAAACTTTAAAACAGCATGAATTTCATTCAGAGATCTAAACAGCATCGAAAGTTGTATGGTTCTATGTGTGTATTCAATATGCATTATAATCTGGGTTAATATCCTGATACTAATGGGTTTTATTAATGTGAAATGCCAAATTATCATTAGCAATATTTGTGAATGTCTTATATTCCATTTCTTTACATGAAAATTCACTCTACGTTCTTTTACTTGTATATAATTCTCACTTAGTTTTATGTGATTCAAGCAAAATCATTCAGTGTTTTATTTTTTATTATGTTTATTATTATTTCCACAATGTACCTTTAGTTGAATTTATATAATTTGAGTCTTACATTTCTTTTGTTAAAGTATTACATTTATATATTTTTAGTATTCTCTATGTACACATGGTAATTTTAATATTTATTATAAGCATATGTACAGGTATACTAGATGTATTGTCATAAGAATGACACGAGTATGTTATTTTATGCTAATTAATTTTATTATTGTTGTTAATACTTTTAACAATGAGCAAGTCTTGTAAATGGGCTCCGCAATGAATGAATGAATAAATATTTATATTCATACAAAGCAGCAACGAAACCCGATAAATAACCCATATTTCTCCAACGAAATCGTTAATGCTGTGACCCATATTTCGTTTCGTCAGTATCCCGCCGGAGTGGAGGGACGGTGTCCTCCGGTACAGCCAATGTCGCATGTATGACCTCAACTATACCGCTATGGTACTTTCGGAGTGGGATGCGGAGAACTCGAGTGAGCTTCAAAAGGAGTCTTCCCTCAACACGATCCCCTGCCGATCCGGATGGAGCTTCGATCATTCACAGCACCCCTCTACCGTGGTGACCGAGGTGAGCTCCATGCTGCGCAGCTGTTATTCTAATCTATCTACCAGCAGGAAAATTCGGTGTTTTCAATTATCTTCATCAACTACAAGTTCCGTCCAAGTCGGAGAGTTATGCATTATAATATTCTCAGGAGCTGATTCATATTCCGATCTAAACAAACTGAAAGGGGTAGCCGAGATGCGGCTTCTTGTGGTTGACATTTCTTCCCATTATTCTCTCAGCTAATCACAAAAAAAGACAAGGATGTACTTACGTAACATACAGTAAGAGATTTTTAAGCAATATCTTAAGGTAGCGAATTCTTTTCCAGTGTTGCATTTCCTCAACTTTGGTTCATATATGTTCTCCGTTCATACTTTGAACCACCGAAATTGTATCATTCACAGAATATTTTGTTAGCCTGTTTCCGGAAGAGGATATATGAACCACAGTTAACAAAATGCAATACTGGAAGAGAATAAAGATTCACTACCCTGAGATGTTGCTTAAGAACTTACTTACTGCCTTTAATACTCTGGCTGTAACTGTCGTCATATTTATTTCCTTGTCGAGTTCATTAATAAATCAATGCATTAAATTGGTTGCTGCGTAATATTGAAATGGGATACGTATTTTTAAACAGTAGCAGTAGGTAACAAAGCGCTGCTAACACACTTAACTTTAGTTGATCGGCGTGCTGGAGGTGTCGACTTCATGCGGAAATAATCTTTAAGCTAAAGCATGTGAACAAGATCATTCGGTTGTCGTTTCCGTAAGATTCGGCTTAAATGGTGGCGCTTTTTTGCGTCACCTTTTTGTGTAAAATTTTGGCATCGATATCCCGAATAAAGCATTAAACTAAATTGTTTCTCAAGAATTAAAGATGCCGACTTAAATAAACTTCAGGTGATCTGGCCTGACTTTGTGGAACCCCATCTAAAATAACACAAGGGAGTCCTTCGTATTTTACAAAAAAATTATACAAGGCTACCAGAATTCAATCGTAACGATCATCATCAGGAAATTAGGTTTTGTGGATTTTTTCTGTGGAAAATACGAAAGATCGCTTAGCGGTACTTTAGATTTTACTGAATATATACGACGTGCGTTGAGTCATCTCACAAAAGGCATGGTTATGATTCCGAGATTTTACAAAGTATCTCATCAAAATCATATATCTCAGTCAACAGTTGCGATAAGTCGTTTCACTTCGTATGTAAATATAGAATAATAAAAGAATCAGGATCCAATTTCAGTGTAGTTGGTATAGAAGTTGGAATATAGTTTCTGTTCAGTGAATATACAAACTTTTTTTTTAATAAATCTCAACTGGCAACTTTTCCCTTTCCGCAGGCTAAATCACTTCAAACTAAACACAACCTCTATTTTACCGGAAAGAATTCTAAATTATCTTCAGCACACATTAATGAGAGAACATGAATAAAAATAGTTCAGAAATATTAGCATTTCTTATGATATACGTTTAAAATAAAGTCATCACCCAGTCCTCATATCTACTTCCAGTTTTCTCTGAAAATCAATAAATAAGATCCCAATAATTCTATCTACGTATACTGGTACATTTTTGTAATTTCAAAGCAATGAGTCAGGAATCACAGATACTCCACTCAGTTCAATTTTAAAGATGCTTCTTTTGACAGATAAATGATCCATAGTTTCTCATGCGATAAAAACACTCACGGAGACTAGATGATGACACTAATAAATCTCGCGTTAGTTTCCTTCTTCAAGAGGAACCATCATATTAAGATATCAAGGTACATTATCTTTAATCTTTGATTCTAAGATTGTTAAAACTCCAATCCATGATGGTTCTTGAAGCTTCCCGATGCGAACGCAATTCAAGTTAAAATATTTTCCCACTGACTGTGCGATGAGTGGAATTGTGAGGGGAAATTCGGCAGGAAAAAGTCGATCGCGCGATTGAATATCGAGCTGGCCGTGGAATGGACGCGCCGCAGAAAGAGGACAATCACGGGAAGTCAATTGATTGACTGTATCCTCCGATAGATTGACCACGTATCCGCTAAGAATCGTCCCCTCACTCTTCGAGTTTTCTTTCCCACCGTAATCTTTCCGAAGACCATCGCAATTCCTGGAGCAAAGCAAAAATAAGGGATTGATTTTGTCGAATCTCCTAATTGCCCAAAGAGCGATAACGGCCATTGTACTCAGCATTTCCATCCTCGGACGTGAGATGCTGACTTTCCGGTGATCCCTCTTACGCAATGCCATCTCCTATGACAGATCCAGGAGTCCTAGTGGTTATTTTAAATTTTCATGAGAGCATTCCATTAAGTGACTTTTACTCTATTCAATTACACATTTATTCTAGTATCAAGGCCTAAAAAATTTCCAAATTAATTAGAAAATATAGCCCCATGTTTAGGATTATCACATATAAAAGTTCCTTTGAGATTTTAAAAAAAACATCCCACAAAATTTTTCCACAGTTGGTTTAAATACTCGTATATAAAATTTTGATAAATTACAGATATTTAGTTCGATAAAAGTCTTTAAATCTTAAAAGAATACGTCTTCAGAGTACAAAATCCTCACAAATATCGGTTAATTTTATGTAATTCTCATCATATCACATTATCGATGAGTTTTTATTTGATATTAATTTTCTCTCCATTTTACCAATCGCAGATGTCAATGAATCGAAAGAACTCTTAAGATCAAAAAATGTAGCAACGTAAGGGCTGTAGCCAATTAAGTTTAATTAAATGGAGAAAAGAAAATGAGGAAGTAGTTCATATTGAGAGCTGAGTTGCATTCATCAATCTGATTAACTGATAGTAAGGAAATGGTGACGAAATATTCAAACGGGATGGATGTTTTAATCGTGGATGGAGGAAAACGGATCGAAGTGAGTGAATACATTGTGAGAGAGTAATATACCTTCTCTCGTACACAATTTGTGTGTATGAGTTTATGTATGTTTATCCAGTATGACTTATATTCAAGTTACAGCTCTGTGTAATTTCGCGAAATTTTCTCCAAAATCTCGGACAAGCCGTCCAAAACATTATTCTCAGAATTTTAAAATTTTGACGTTGATATGCTTATTACCGTGTTCATTGTACGTCTTCTAATTATTGGTGATTAATTTTATAAAATAACACCAACAATATTAATGTTTTCGTTATGCAGATACTTTTTAATTCGTAAATTTTGTAACATTACTTTTATTGCATGCTATAGTATTTCTTCCAAAATTCATGAGATTATTTTAAATTTCCATTTACTTAATTCTTAAATTTTCATTGTTAAGTAGAAAAACTCTGATCCTCAAAAAATGGTTTGGATATATTTGAACCGTTTTCTTTCATTCAGCAAATCGAAAATGGCTTTCCTTTTATTCAAGGATATACATCGCCTGAGTTCACATTAACCCCATTAAGGGTTAATAGAAGTTACTGATAACTACTAATATTTTAAAAAATTAACTATTAGAATGGACGGAAACTTAAAAGCTGAAAAAACTACTGATATATTGAAGTAAGGATCGTCCTGTAGACCCTAGATCACAACTGCTTTCGCTGCCGTTTATTCTTATTGACTTTATAGTATCAGGCGCTCTCCTCAGAGTGCTGTAACCATTCCTGCGTTTCCTTAACTATACCTTAACTATATTACTATTAAGATGAATAGGAATATTATAAGGATACTTACAATTTGCAACTTGGCTTCTATGGCCGGTTACGTAGGACAAGATAAACGAGGTTTAGTGATGCTTTCGTTTAAGTTTTTGAAAATGAAGAATTGTGATTATTTTCAAACTGTATGCATATTTGAAATCAATTTCGCCTTTGTACTCTATGTAAAACTATGCGTTTTATTTCCTGATTTCAAATTAAAATTATTCACCGTGATTTCTTGGTCACCGACGGGCCACCTGCCTCCGAGAAATCGAATTCTTCGTTCGGTTTTATGTAAATGTAGTTTAGTTAGTATGTTATGTAGTAGTTAGTATGTTTTTGCGCGGTTGATCGCTGAAGAAGGAACGAAGCTTGCTTTGATCGAAATAAAGCGTATGAAACCGAATTCGGCGCAAACACAAAATATTAAAGTACTTATGCGACCCACTTGCTCTATTTTGAGAGTTATGCGTTTAGGTTTACTGCAATTCTATGCCAATTGATTCTACAATTTCATTCGGTCGACTTATCTGAAATCTCGCTTCTATTAAATCTGTTTTAATCTAGGGGGGTTTAATACGGCTCCTCCCTTATACATTGTGCTTGATTGGGAAATAGCAGGTCGAGAAACTTTCCAAGGGGCTCTATGTAAACGAATTCCTTGTATTCTCATTCTGAAGTGACATTTATCTTAGCACCTCAGTTCTCAAACGATAACTATTTAAAAAATTTGTACACATCGCCATCAGCTGTTGTTTGAGCTCCTAGTCATATCCAAGGGAAATCGCTTATCCAATGAAGTCATCAAAAGGCGAATACACCCACCGCTCCTCTGAATCAACAAGTACTTATTTAACGATGCCTTGCCCGTATAGTAGTCAAAGGATTTGGGGATGTGGAAGTCCGGATCAGCTTGCTGACATATCTATTTATGTATATGACTCAAACAGGTCATGCCCACAAGGTTGAGTTATAATAATACAAACGAATAAATATATCAACGTAAAGATAAAAAATATATATTAAGAAAGTAAATAAGGAATAAGAAAATCTTACAATAAAAATATTGAATAAAAATAATACGATGAAATATAAATAATTTTTAATAATAAAAATTGTTAAACAAAGTCAACTAAGGGTTGACAAGTCAACATGCATGCAAAAAATTAAAATTTAATTACTTCTGTACTCAAAACAGAAGGTTAGAGCTCTTCTCTTTAAGATAACTTAAACAGAATCAAATTTAACAGAAAAATTTCCAGTGCACGCAGTTTTTTTGTACGGTGTTGTTAAGACTAAGCATCCTCGGGATTAGTGAATGTTTGTAATACGTATGGAATGGAATGTTGACCCGGCAGGCAAGGACGTAGAAATGGGAAACTGATCTGGTGATTCGCGACGGAACATTAAAAATTTACTAGTTCAATTAGCTTAGAAGCGGCTGGGGAATCTCCGGTAATAATTTTGTTCAAGAAATGGACGTCAGCAGTTTCACACCGGTAAGAGAGTGGAAGTAAGTGAAATATTTTGCAAAGAGACTGATAGTGGTCCGAGTTAAACGGCGTGAAAAAAAGTATAGATATACGAGGATCATCCGGAAAGTAGTACCCGTTCGTGAAATAAAGACACAAAAGTAAATATTAACAAACATAAAAAATTTTATTTGAAAGAGGATACTTTAAACTACTTCTCAACATAATCTCCAAGCAAATTAAGGCATTTGTCATAACGTGTGACAAGTTTCTGTATTCCTGCTGCATAGTCCTCCGCCGCCAGCTCATTGAGATACAGGGTCACTCCTTCTTTAAGTTCTTCATCGCTGTCAAATCTTTTCCCCGCCAAAAAGTCTTTAAGCTTTGTAAAGAGATGAAAATCTGAAGGGGCCAAGTCCGGGCTATACGGTGGATGGTCGAAAGTTTCCCATTTGAATTGCTGCAAAAGTCTTTGTGTTATCCCAGCTGCATGAGGCCTGGCATTGTCATGAACGAGAATGACACCAGTAGACAATAGACCTCGCCGCCGATTTTGTATTGCCCGCCGTAATTTCTTTAATGTTTCACAATACGCATTGGCATTAATAGTGTCTCCACGGGCCATAAAATCAATAAGCAATACACCTCGTCGATCCCAGAAAATGGTTGCCATGAGTTTCCTGGTGGACAGAACTGTCTTGAATTTTTTTGGTTTGTTTGGTGAATGAGCATGATGCCACTCCATTGACTGTCGTTTACTCTCAGGTGATGCATAACAAACCCATGTTTCGTCACCAGTAATTATGCGAGTCAAGAAAGAGTCTCCTTCATCAGAATAACGTCCCAAAAACGTCAGTGCTGCAGCCATACGCTTGGTTTTGTGCTCATCTGTAAGCATGCGAGGGACCCATCTTGCACAAATTTTTGCATAATGCAGATGGTCTTTAACAATTTCATGAACAATTGTTCGAGAAACATTGGGAAAATGCTCACAGATGTCATCAATTGTGACGCGCCGATCGTTCCTCACGAATTCGTCAACTGAGCTCACCAGTTGGTCTGTAATGACAGACGGTCTCCCCGAACGCTCATCGTCGTGTGTGTTCCCCCTCCCCATGTTGAACTTGCGACACCACCGCCGAACAGACGACTCGTCTATTACATTGTCTCCATACACCTCCTTTAATTGGCGATGAATATCACATGGGCGAACGTTTCTTGCATTGAGGAATTTAATCACTGCCCTCACTTCACAACTGGCGGCGTTCTCAATTTTTTTAAACATTGTAAACGATCACAGAAACAACACAGGCAATGCTAGCGTCACGCAACTTGGCTCAGAGAAGGCAGACAAGCCACTGAAGCTATCTGACCTTGTCCAGCGGCTACTCGCGTCGTCAGCACTTCATGCGGCACTAACGGGTACTACTTTCCGGATGACCCTCGTATATCATGAAATGTGATCTGAAATGCCGGCAAGTTACTTATTTAACATTCGAACATAAGCCGAATGTGGAGTCCAGAGGTGTAGAAACTGCAGCCATCACGCAATTTGCAGCCTTTTCCGGCATTAAGGGCGGCCTTTTTCTCTTCTAAAGACAAAAGTTTCTCACTTCCGATTTTCTTTGGACACTATGGATAAGGTATAGCTACATCCTTCGTCAAGAAAGACATCCGGCATCTTTTTAAAGCGTGAAAATATCGATGGAATATATCATATCACCCCGTTGAATGTTCTTTTTGTACATAGGTCTACAAAGTTCCAAATCTCGAATTCGAAAAACAATCATTTTTGATCATTTAGCCCAGATTTTTTCGATTTTAGACCACTGTGAAACATTATAAAGGAGTGATCATATTTCAGCTCAGCCTTGGTCATACTTACGCTCTTTGTATATCCTCTAATACCTCTATATAAATCGTGTGTAACTGCTTTGATTAATAATAAAGAATAAGCAAAGAAAATCACATCAAATGAAAGATAACCAACTGAACAAAAAATTTGGACCTTCAAATTTAAATTTTGTTTCTCGCTCATCTTTCTAAATACGGACAGGGTGTAAAGGAGGAAATTCACCACTGTTCAATCTGTCTTGGGGAAGCAATCACATTGCTATCAATTAACTTGCTATTAATTAACTTAGCAATCAGTTACTTAAGTCTTCCAATGAATTGATTTTGTATCAAAAAGTTTTCTGTCATTTACATTTGTCATATTTTATCTGATACTGCACTTCATTTTAAATTATTTTATCCGTAAAATGTTACTTTCTCGGGATGTGATAAAATTTTACAGCTTAGATTCATTCTCAAATTAAAATTTAGCATTGACAGATCTTAAATTCTGACTGAAACCTATTTTCAGTGGGAGATGGTATGTGACAAGGATTTCCAGCCCACTCTAGCTCTAGTTTTGCTTGGAATAGGAGGTCTAATTGGCAATTACATATTTGGTTATGTACAAGACACGTGAGTATCTCCTATCTTTTATCTCCTATGAGTATGCCTCATGGTGACTATTCCTACATTCATAGTAGATTATGTAAGACATTATTTTATTCTGATTATGCTGTTGTTAATTAGTTACAATCGAAATGGTATTTTCCAGCATTAATCTAAAAGTCAGAAAATTCAGAGTGATTAACGTACAGCTAACTTTCGCAAATGATTTTATCCACTGACATAATAAATAAATTTTACTTAAAATATTATTATAGTCTAATAAAACCACTTTAAGTGTTATTCTTATGTCTTTTGTAATTGTTTTATGAAAGTAGAAACAAACTATTTCAGCGTGATTATCAGAACTTCTTCACTCTATCATTGTTATTCTTAGTCTAGGACGCCATCCAGCATTTTTCATATATTTGGCAATAGAAAGCCTTTTTGGAATTGCAACAGCCTTTGCTCAAGACTTCACTACGTGGACTATTTTCCGTTTTGGTGTTGGTTTCACTGTTCCTGCCATCTTGGGCACTCCATATGTGCTAGGTGAGTTAACCCTCTGTATTATTTTCCTACATATGTTTTTGATATTATGCTTTTTTCTTATTGATCATACTTAATTCCATTAATATGTTTATCTTTAACATGAGTTTGGGAATGTTAGGAAAAGTATCCACTGTTATTATAAAAACTGGTAAAGAGTTAGCAATTGCAAAAAATCTCAGTTAGTAATATTTGTCTTATCATCCATACAAGAAGATGTAAAGCAAGTTCTTAGGATTATTCTGATTAATCAGAAAAATAAGAAAGGAGCTTAAAAATATGAGCAGAAGGCTGATTACAAATATTTTTTCAAGTTTAGGAGATGAGAAGATTGAGTTGCTATAATCTATGATTGCTTAAGCTGCAATCTCACCTACCATTACAGTTACCATCTAAACTTGATAAATGTAATTTAAATGATAGATTCTCATTGGAAATATTAAAGCTAACAGCCTGGGCTATCAGACATTAACCAGAGTTATTCATTGTTCTCTTAAATTTGATCGGATGAGTTAAGAATTTTAAAATGATCTACACTTATTAACTAATAAATCTTTTTCATCATATATACTCATATATATTCCAATCTTTAATTCAAAATTTCATCGACTTTGAGTTTTTTATATGAGACATATATTATGTATCATGAATGTCCCTTTCACAACTAAAATTTTCACAGCAAAACTATCCTTTTAGTGACCAAGATATCTTCGAATGAAATGTAAAGATTATTTAACAAGTAAGTGCAATAAGATGATGTGTTGAATCTGTCCAAAATCCTATAATGTAAAGTCTTAAAGCATATAAAAATATCATGTTGATTCCATAAATCTTTACTAATGCAAAAGTGTTGTCGAATTTAAGAAACCAAAGCTATATAATAAAAATTTTCTATAATATATCTTTGGTATATTCCCTTGAGAAAATTCGTTTGTAACTTCAAAAAGTCTCAAACAGTGCTTGGTTTGAATAATTAATTGTAGTAATTTGAATGGAATCCAAAATTCCTCTGCTAAAAAATAATCTTTTAATATGCTCTCTCTACATTTTTCAGCAATTGAGATGGTTGGTCCTACGAAACGCACCACATGTACCATCCTTAGCAACATTGCATACTCATTGGCTCTGGTTGCATTAGCTGGCGTAGTTTATGTAGTGAGAGACTGGAGGAGCTTGTCTCTGGCTACCACTTTGCCATTCCTCACTTTCTTCTTGTTTTGGTGGTAAGATAATAATTTCTCCTAATTTGCTGCTTTATTTTGTTGCCCTTTGAATCAGAGTCCCTAACTTCACTGGCTACACAAATAACTTGATGGCACCAAATATCTTATGGCCCAAAACTATCTGAATTTTCATACTGTAAAACTTAGAAAAAGTAAAATACTAGTTAGTAAGTCACTTAGAATCAGATTAATTCTTAAATTTTAATTAAATTAATTATTTAATTAGATTTAAAGTCAACACATATAAGGAGATCTCAGCTGACCAGTTTTTTGCTGTAAAACGGAAATTTCAGTAATTAATCATTCCTTTATTTAGACAAAAATTTCAATATTTTCAATTTATTCTGAACTAATTTTCCATTCTTGTGGTTATTAGGACTTCAGGACTTTAGGAATTAAGAACAGGACCAGAAAGAATATTGAATAAATATGGGAATCCAGTATATGCTGGATTGTTAAATAGAGGTTTAAATTTTTTTCCTGATTTTCTTACATTTCTGCCTCTACTATGGAAATTATTGAAATATACAAAAATCAACTTTGCTCTAAAAACAAAAAAGGAGGTAGTAAATGACCATTGAAGCATGTAATTTGAAATACAGTATTTTACTTCTCCACTTGCTTTTTGTATTTCTTTATTAATATGATTTAAACTTATACTTTAAAAATTAATCATCATTAGAGGAAAAGCGTGAATGAACAGAATGAAAATCTTTCCAATTTCTATTAAATGGAGTTTTAATGGCCATATTCAAAAGGTAATGATTGTATGATTTCAGTAAAACACTTAAATGAATCTGAAATGATTATCTCAGCAGAATTTGTATTTAATTAGTACATACACAAAAGTTGCAGAGTATATGCCAAAGACTCATAATTTTACTCATTATTGATTAAGAAATTTACTTTTACCAAAAGGGTCATGCCAGAATCTCCAAGGTGGTTACTTGCCAATGGAAGATATGAAGAAGCTGAAAAAGTATTGCTGAAAATGGCAAAAGTTAATGGAAAGTCACTTCCAGCAAATTATATATTACAGCTCAAGGTAAATAAATATTATTCATAATTAATATTATTCATATTAATATTCAAAAGTGCATGCTATGTTCACATAAGAATGATCAAAAACATAACTCAAACCAAAAATTGTGGCAAGCAATAAAAAACATATCAAGACTCTTATACCAACAAGGAGAGTATTGAACTAGATTGTGTAAATACAAAAATCTTCACTTGCATATTAAATATCGATTACTTAATATATAAGAATGAAAGTACAGGTCTTTCCTCTTATATCAAAAACTTAATTTTAATTTTGCATAAATATCATTCATGTTATTTTATACACTTGGATAAGAAATTTAAAATGCATTTCTATTAGCAAAGGTATCAAGTGAAGCAACAGTCTTCTGATGATCCAAGCGTCAAAGAAACCACAAGGAGGAGATATGGAGTCTCCGATTTATTTAGGACTCCAAACCTTCGGAGGAAAACACTCATTATTACCTTTATATGGTAAGCTTTGTGTAACTGATAAACTTACATGTATAAATATCAGATATGATTTGCGTTCACCAATTCAGATGGATGCAAGTGAAGCAGCTGCCTCAAGATACATGACCTTAAGGGCAGCCAAAGAAATATTTTCCTTAGAAAATATCTGATTTTCTATTTCTATTGCTCCGAAAACTTGCAAAACTAAAGTTTTGATTAAGTAAAGCATTCTGAAAAAATTCTTGTGAGTTATTTTTATTTATGCAATTAATAAGGCTAGCCGTAATAATTTCAGCTTACAGGTGGCCAATGTCTGAAGTTTTTTCCTCCATAAAAGAGTTGAAATTGAAATTCATTTGACGAATACTACAGCTCATATAGATAACTGGATAATTAAAAAAGGCAGATGAAATTCAGTCAAGTTTTTTTTATCCTCAGGTTCACAAATACCAGTGTTTATGTTGGTTTATCATATTATGCCCCTTCGCTTGGTGGAGATGAATTTTTAAACTTCTTCCTTGCTGGTGCGGTCGAGCTTCCCACTTATCTTTTCCTATGGCCTGCAATGGACTGCTGGGGTAGGAGATGGACCTTATGTACTAGTATGGTGGTGGGAGGAGCTGCCTGTCTAGCTACAGTCTTAGTGCAGAATCGTGAGTTGGAAGTTCACTATCTAAAGGTTTTAATAAAATCAAATTTTAATTTTCAATTGGATATACAGTGAAACCTGGTTAAGACTCTTTTCAAGGAACCAAACAAAAACCTCACCTTAAGCTGGTTGCCTTACATCATATTTTTGAGGACTGGTCTGTTTTGGCACAAAGGGAGCATCTTAGTTACTTAAATATGGTAATTTTTCACTATACAATGGAATAATTTTGACCAGATAGACAATTGGGAAAGAATAACAAATTTTTTACCAGCAGTGTTGAGAAGGCATCACAGAGCACTACATTCCCTTTTTAGTTTATTTGATATGTTCACAACATGAGATTTTGATGAAAGGAAACACCACAAAGCGAATTTTTGTGCTGTTCTGAGAAAAAGTGATGAAGAAGATCTGATCATGAACTCTGCTTCAGAATTCATATCTCCTCTGACAGGGGAATGGTGATTCTGCTTCAAAATATCTTAATTTTATCCTCACAATAATTAGTCATTCCAAAGAAGAACTTCATTAGGAACCATTCTAGAGATAAGACAAAGTGTGAGATGATGACACTGATGATATAAAAAAACTTTCGGTTTATCAAATGAGGTGAGCAATTGGCTAAAGTGGGTTAAAGTACATTTGAGTACAAGGAAAATCCATGTCTTAAGGGGTATTTTTACCATGTGTTTCATGTGAAAGGGACTGGGACCATGAGAAAACTACATATTCAGCTGGATAGTAAGATAATTGGGATCCTAAGGAGGAATAGACTTGAGAAAAATCCAGTGGGACCGGGAATCAAAAATGGGTCTTCCTATTGCTGGTTAGGTGCTCTGTCCATTGAGCTATTCCACCAGAACATTCTCTCAAGCTATTTGGGAGAAGAGAGAAAAAAGGAACTCGGCGGTCAATGAACTAAGAGACAAAGGTTCTCCAAGCACCGAACGCGGCGACCGTCTAAGGGCAATTCACGGGAAACGGATAATCGTTTTGCGGTCCCAGTTATTCAGAATCCTGATGTAAATTTTGGAAACAATGCTTCCATCTTCATGGGGGGTCCAATGCTGAATGATGAATTCATTCAGCATTGGTCTCCTCAATCTGATGCAAGAAAGCCAATTAATAACAACACCGATGTCTACATACACTACACCACTAATTTGGATCTCCTCACAGCATATGCTTTGTACCAACTTTACTATTTTACTTTACTTTATTATTTTTATGCCACAGAAATACTTTCACGTCACTGAAGATCCCTTCAAGGAGTGGAGAAAGAGGAAAGACTATAAATTTTTCTTGTACATATGTATAAGCAGAATTAAATTCAAGTAACCCCAGATAGCTTAATTGGCTAACTTGTTCTTAGAGTCAATTTGTTTCCTTTATAGATGAGAATATAACTCTAGCCCTCTATTGTGTTGGAAAAATGGGAATTTCATCTTCATTTGTGGTGCTGCCATTGATGGCATCAGAGCTCTATCCAACTGTAGTACGTGGTCTTGGGATGAGCATATCATCTGTTGTTGGAATGATTGGACCAATTGTAATTCCACTTGTCAATTACTTGGTGAGTAAGAAAATAGTTCAATTTCAACTTTTATCTATCTTTTTGAAAACTTTTTTCTTAAAATGGATATTTAGTAAATCTTTTAACTTCAATAGAAAATAGATCTATAGTAAGGAGAGAGGGAAGGAAAATCATTACCTATGTTGAACAGAATAATGGATATTAAAATATTATTTCAATTTTCTTTTTTCTCAGTATTCTACTATTGGGTATGATCTTTTCATCACGGTATAAATGCTATTGACATTTTTTGACCTTTTCTGTTGTCACTGTTTTGTTTTGATAACAGCACTATCAATTCACATTACTAATTTAAAAGGGATAAATTCACAATATCTTACACTAATGTAGCAACTAAAATTTTCATTTTTTGCTTTGTTAATATCTCTTGGAATTCATTCAGGAGATTAATTGGACTTTTCTTCAAATTAATGAATTATTTGTTACATAAAATCCATAAATGAATCGATATTATCAGATTTATCAAAACATAACATGTATTGTGTAGTTAACCTTTTAGAAAAGCAAAAGTATTTGACATTTCAAGAGTTCCTTCTTTCATAGGTTATCTGCTATTTCAATCATAAATTTAGAGCTAAAGTACAAGTACAGTCCTACTTTAGAATTTTAATTGTTTACTTAAAAGATAAACTACTGTCAATATTGTTGATAGTCATATGTTGTTTGTATGACCTCACTTTTGCTAACTTATTTGTCTATTTAAAGTCAGTTTAAGTAATTTCAAGACAGCACATTGGTGTCAAAGTGTAGATCAACACTGCAAATTACAACATCACTCATAGGGACTGTTTGAGAGTGGGGTCCTTGCAAAATATGGCTTCTGCTAGCTGCATAATATGAAAAATCTTTATCGTTCATTGCAAAAAGAAATGTTCAAAGTATTTCAATTTTCACAAATGATTGATATAGAATGATATGTATAATCATATGTTATTTACGATGATCGATAGTGCCAGGTTCCATGAAGTGAAGTCTATCATATAGTCATCTATTATATAGAAAATCTTTCTTAAAATCCTACTTGAAATGTTGAATTCTGCAAATAATATGCAACTCTTTTCTCTGAATATATTACCTAAAACACTCTGAATCTGTAACAAGAGTAAGAACTACAAAGTGTAAATTAAGTTTTGAATTTGAGGTTTCAAGATTTTAAAAGAAACTCCTTCATTGGAATCAAAAGTTGGCAGACATTTCTCAAGATGAAATTTGTTTGAGAAAAGAGATTCATGAAGGGGAAAAATCTTCAGGAGCAGTAATAACACCTTTCTGAATTTTAGTGATGAAAATTTTCTATTATGGTTGCAAACTATATAACAATCATATTTTGCTCCTTTGAATTATAAAAATCAAAATACATTTGTTGCTATTATTTAAGAAATTTCTTACGAATATACATAGCATATTTTATAGGTCAATTCATGTCATTGATCATAAAATACTGTATACTAGGGCGTACCGAAAAACAAAAATTTTTAGTAGCGGGAACGTAATAGGTTGGAAAAGTTGCCTTTTAGGCTCAATAAGAAATGTGCAAAATATGGGCTCTAACAAAGTTCGTCTTGGGCCTGACCAAAGAGCTCGAAAATTCGAAATTTTAGTGAAAATTGCGTTTTTTTAGGTAAGTTAAATTTTTGACGGAGCATACATACATTTGATTAAATGGCTGTTTTAATTCGTTTTGATCGAGGAACGATTAAATTAAGCCATTAAAACCAAATATGACGAGATATCATACTTTTAAAATTTTTGGAAACACC
The DNA here is from genome assembly GCA_036926295.1 of Pachydiplax longipennis. Classification (NCBI taxonomy): domain Eukaryota; kingdom Metazoa; phylum Arthropoda; class Insecta; order Odonata; family Libellulidae; genus Pachydiplax; species Pachydiplax longipennis. Next base: position 33,515,717 of record JAVFKF010000009.1, on the reverse strand, counting down.
ATGGAAAGTGGCAGCTCATCGCTGGTTCAGCTGCGGTGAGCTACCCAGGACTCATCATGAGGTAGAGCCCGCTAATCGAGTCCCGTCCGTCTACACACCCGTGGAAGCATACCAGATAACTAGTTGATGTCTGTGAAGGCTGCTTTTGTTCCAGTTTTTGGTATTCGCGAGAGGATCATCTCTCCTATGAACCCGTCTCTTGCATCGTGGCCTTATACTAACCGTGACTTCTTTTACGTTTCGTTCGACTGCTTGAGAATCATTTGGGAGGGAAAATAATGCAAAAAGCTACCTTATAGGTTCCTTTGCATTACCTTTAATGTTTTGAAGATCCTCGGGAGAAAGACTGACAGTAAGTGGTGGCTTGATGACAGTGACTTTATCCCAATCTGTCAATTCTTCATAAGAAGGCACGTCGAACTTCTGTTGCGGGATGATGAACTGACAAATCTATTTCGTTTGATGGTTAATTCAGCGTAACACCTTCTATAAAGCGTTTTGAAACATAAAAATATTATTTCGGTACATATCATGATACTCCACTACGAAGTTAGCACATTATTCATCTCGATAATTTATCATACACACTCATAAGCGATCGTGACAACCAAAACGATTTCTGAGCGAGCATAAAAGACATTTTGTTGAATTACATCTTCAACAAGTTTTCTTGTTTGCAAAGGAAGGTATGGTGTATCAGCTAAGGAGTTTTACGGCTCTATCATTCACTGTGATTTCTCTTAATGACATACCACATTGGAACGTGGACATGCATGACAAACTTCGGGTTATGATTGCTATGTTTACTGATGAGCGACCTAAAATAAAAACACAGGTAGGACATAGATTCATGAAAGCAGGAAACCATCAAACGAAATAGATTTGTCAGTTCATCATCCCGCAACAGAAGTTCGACGTGCCTTCTTATGAAGAATTGATAGATTGGGATAAAGTCACTGTCATCAAGCCACCACTTACTGTCAGTCTTTCTCCCGAGGATCTTCAAAACATTAAAGGTAATGCAAAGGAACCTATAAGGTAGCTTTTTGCATTATTTTCCCTCCCAAATGATTCTCAAGCAGTCGAACGAAACGTAAAAGAAGTCACGGTTAGTATAAGGCCACGATGCAAGAGACGGGTTCATAGGAGAGATGATCCTCTCGCGAATACCAAAAACTGGAACAAAAGCAGCCTTCACAGACATCAACTAGTTATCTGGTATGCTTCCACGGGTGTGTAGACGGACGGGACTCGATTAGCGGGCTCTACCTCATGATGAGTCCTGGGTAGCTCACCGCAGCTGAACCAGCGATGAGCTGCCACTTTCCATGGTGTTTCCAAAAATTTTAAAAGTATGATATCTCGTCATATTTGGTTTTAATGGCTTAATTTAATCGTTCCTCGATCAAAACGAATTAAAACAGCCATTTAATCAAATGTATGTATGCTCCGTCAAAAATTTAACTTACCTAAAAAACGCAATTTTCACTAAAATTTCGAATTTTCGAGCTCTTTGGTCAGGCCCAAGACGAACTTTGTTAGAGCCCATATTTTGCACATTTCTTATTGAGCCTAAAAGGCAACTTTTCCAACCTATTACGTTCCCGCTACTAAAAATTTTTGTTTTTCGGTACGCCCTACTGTATACACATAGTCTAAGATGTAAAGTAGAATGTAAATTAAAAATCTGTGGTAACATGTGAAGCAAATACATTAGAAGAATATGAAGGGATATTGTTTATAAGAGAGACAATCAGCTCTCTAATCCCACACAGAATGTTATTATTATGCTCATTCCTATGGAGTATTCTGATCATCACTATAATTTTGCAGGGTACAGAGATGCTAATTTTACCTCTACTGGTAATGGGCTGTCTTCTGGTAGCAGGAGGTGCCACAAGCTTACTTTTGCCAGAAACTCTCAAACATCATCTTCCACAAACATTAGAAGATGGTGAAGCTTTTGGGAAAGACTGGGGTCCTAAGAAATGGCTATCCTGTAAATATACTCCTCCTGACACTCCAACAGTAATACATGAAGTCAAAGAACCAGGTGAATAAGGTTTAATTGATAATAAGTAATTATAAACTGACTCAATTTCAATGCCCATGTTCATTTCATTCCCATTATCTAAGTAAAATTTTGAGACCTTGGTATTAAATCACTAATAGTAAGTAATAAGTTGATTATATTGCCTATATTGAAAGTATACCACAGAAAAGGTTAACTTTCCCAATTAGGAATACAAAATAGGAACTAAAGTAAAACCAGCATAAGAAACTTGTTAGGGGACGACAGACAGCTTAAAAATACACAATGTATTTTAAATATACCATTCAAAACTATTTAATAAAAGGAAATTCCATGCTTATTTTCATAATTATATCACACAGGGAAATTTTAATTATAAGATATTAAATTTACTCCATCTTTTCTAATAAATTATTGATATTCCTCTTTTCTATAGATTCTTGATGGCACAAGAGACATTACATCATTAGTTTACAAGGGATACAAATCCAGAACCAACAAATGGCCAAGAATACTCAAGGATGATTTAAATTATAATTCACCAGAAGATCTCATAAGAATAATTCCCATTTCATAGAGATTTTATTGAATAAAAAAGGAATTAATTACATCTTGGTTACAGATAACAATTGTGATCTGGTATCCAATGAATCAAATTATGATGGAAAGGTCTAATTATCTATTCAAATGTGTATTTTAATAAATTTGAAAACCTGGCATGAAAGACTAATTTGCTTATATAGATACAGTAACTTTTGATATGTTTTAAGCCTGGTCATTGCAACAATACCCTTATTTTCCAACATTTATATAAATTATTTATTATTTACCCTTAGTGCCAGCATTAGTTACCCAAAATACCCTTCAGTTCTGTTTTAACTTAATTAAGATAACCTGTTGTGAAAAAACTGCAAATATATTCATCTTCATAGTATTTTGTATCATTTTCCACTCCTGCTAGCATAATCATTCACACAAAGTTTTTAATCATAGCTTACCACTTTTTTTCAAAGTGACATCTGTATCACATTTTTGTTTTACACCATGAAATCAAAAGTGTGTTAAATTAAAATTCTTTAACATTCTATATCTTATAATGAAATCAAATCTCAACATTTCATCTAAAACAATGCATTTATTTACTCATCATTTGTATAAAACATTTTAGATAATAAACATTTTCAGAGAACTACAGATACTTAATTTATATTTTCCTATGGATAAAAATATTCAACAGGTAATACAGGAATAAAGTATAACAATTCATTGAAAGGTTATTCAGGTAATAACTGTAATAGTATATGGCATTCACTCCTTTGTCTTGGAATACTGTACATGGCATACGTAGAATTCAATTGATGACTGACCATTGCTAGCCATTAAAATCGCTGTTCAGAAGATCAAAGGTATGGTGAAGATAGAGTTGAAGTGTGATTAACTCAAACTTAACTGATGCATCTATAATATGGGATATACAAGAGGATTACAGGGTAAAGTTGATTAATGATAAAAATATATTATGAAGAGTTGGATGTGTTGTGCATGTACAAGATGAGAAGAGTGTTTCGAGCACTATAGAATGAATGTGTGGCTCTAATGTCTTGAGTTTGTGCAAATACTTTGGTGACCAAGGACAGGGTCTGATTTTAAATGCTAGGAATGAAATATACTAGGAGAAGTACAAATGTGTGTCTCTTAGATTTTGATAAATTAATGTGAAAATGGGATTCCATAGAGTGATTTTGGTTATAGTTTATCTTGAAAATGGTAAGAATTAATCAGTTCTGGAAGACTTTTGTTGAGTTAGTATGACGTTGGTGATAGATTAATAGTTTTAGTGATATGAATGGATGAGTGGGCTTTCGATGAAGGTAGTAAATCTTGTCCCAGATGATAGAGCAGGGAATTCACATCTGTATGATACCCAATAAGCAAGAGTGTCCAACCTGCAAGCTACTGGTAGTCATTTCATGAATTACATATGGTCCATTTGTTTATTCTTTCATAAGGGTCTCATTAATATTTCTAAGCAAAACCTGATAGCTTAAGTCCAAACAAGGGATGCACTTTTTATAACCTCTTTTCCAATTATCCTTTGATTAATCAGTTCATTAAATTAAATTTTTCTCATATTAATACCATTTTGTCTCAGAAAAAAGAATCATCAGTTAATATTACAGTATGCTGAAACGTATTACTACCTTCTAATCCTTTATCTGTATCTTTCTTGTTTCTGAATAACAAATCATTGTTTATGTAAGAAGCAAAATATGAAATAATAATTTGAATAAATATGAAGCCTAATTTAAAACAGATAAAAAATTATAAAATTAATGAATACAGTTTAATTGATTAAAATGAAAATATAAATAATAAAAATGAGGAAAAAATAAAATGAGGAAAGCACTGCTCATTCAATATAAAACAAAATCAGGGTCATGGGCATAACATATTTATGATTTAATAATTATATAAAAAATATATTGTATATTAGAGAGAGGGATTAGATTATTCTAGTAGCATTTGCTAGCAACGGTTCCTCCCTTGTCCACTTTTTGGCCAGCAAGGATACTTTCTGGTGCCTCCTGTGGATCACAACTTGGCATCTTGTCCAGGATAGCCTCAACCAATTCATGGAATGCCTGATTGATGTTCAAATTCTCCTTGGGTGATGTCTCAATGAAACGTATCCCACGTTCACCAGCTAACTACATCCGACAAATATTCAACCATGATTAAAAACCAGCATTGCATGTTCTAGATCAACACTATAGGACATGAGGTAATTTTTTACAAATTATGCCTGTTTCTAAATCTTTTGAACTAATGTCCCATTCTGTGTTATTATTTTCTCCTGTAATTTACCCAGAGAAAAAGGATACTGTCGAGCACTTGTGCCTACTCAATCAGCATGAAGATATTTAGACTCATAAGTCAGAGTATATTTCCAACAGAGGAATAAGATTGTCAAACAGGAAATATTAATAACAACAAACCGTTGATGGAACAATACAATTCTTAGAACAGACTATCATCATGATTGAACACCTATCTGTATCTTAACCATGTATTCATTGATTTGAATGTATGTAAAGAGTACAGCATACAATAGGAGGATTCCAAAAGAATTATGAGGTAAGACACAGCTTCATAGACAAAGTATGGAGAAAACCAAAAATCGCCATATAGTCTTTTTCATTTAAATACAGGCTTAATACATTGATTTATTGCTCCATGAAATATTTTTTGCGCATTCTATTTAAAAAATGTACCATCGTGGAAAGAAAGGACATTCACCCTTCATTACAACAATGAATACTCCCAAGATATTCCTTTTTACATAAATATTGCATTAATCTCTTCCATCTGATAATTAGCAATCCTTTAAGATAGAGAATAACATTAAATATTACCATGGACAATTGTCAAGAGATTTAAGATAGAGTACTTACAGCCATACCCCTTTCTGTGCTAACTACCCTCTTGTCATCCGGATCCTTCTTGTTACCGACTAATATCCTTTGTACATTTTCATTAGCATGCTGCAAATAAACCACCAATCAGCTGAAAGATGCCTACTCATAATTTTCATGTTGTATATTACCTACATCATAAATTCATGGAAAACATTTGCATCATTTGGGGGAGGAATATGATTCCAATAAACTTTGGCTAATAGAGGCTATTATAATTTCCTATATATTTAATTTCCTATTAGGATAGAGAGAATTTATTATTAACATTAAATTGCAAAGTTATAAAATAAAGGAAACAAATGAGGAATTCTAACAGTACCAAAAATAGGAGAAATAAATGCAATTCATAAAACAATTATTTATAAAGTACTGTCTTTTATAAATCCAAGATCATGGAATATTACTTGAAGAACAACATAATTGGTAAAATGATCTCAGAAAAATGTAAGTCTTTCTGTTGTTTCGAATCTCTCAATTTTAGATTCCTCTTTTCTATATTTGCACATTTCCCTCAACACCAAGCATTCAGCAATAGTTTCTCACCTCATCAGCATTCTGCATCCACTTTACTACATTTTCAAAACTTTTTTCATTAGATATGTCATATACAAACATTATTCCATGAGCTCCCCTGTAATATGCTGTTGTTATTGTCTGAAACCTCTCCTGCCCAGCAGTATCCCTAGTGAAAAATACTCATTTATAGTAGTATAGGTATTTATGGTACAAACAAAATTGGTCTATTTTGATATTCTACTAGTAAATTACACATAAAAAGTTCCTCATTCATTTCTCTAGATATGACTAAACTATGTAAAACCAGTCATCAATCTTACCAAATTTGTAATTTAATTTTCTTTCCCCGAAGTTCGATCATTTTTATTTTGAAATCAATTCCTGAAAATAATAAACAAAAGAATCAACCAAATTAATTTGATAATAATTGCTGCTAAGTTATCAAAACTTTTTCATAGATCACAAAAATCAATGAGATATATTCAAGCCAAAAAGGAAAAAATAGAAAATTATTTATCAGCAAATAGAAACTTATCATCCTTGTGCTATCATCTGAATAATTAACTTCCTTATCCTTCTGACAGATAGAAATGTTTAGAGGTATACATCCTCATATATTTGTATTGTTACTGGTTATCATAATAGCATAGGATGAACAAATAAACTACTACTGAGGGGCAACTTGAGAATAGGATGATATCCTTTTTAATTACAAAATCGTTGTAGAATGACCAAAGCAAGTAATGGAATGTTTATTTCTCTTCTTCTGTTACATAGTTCCACATAGCAAATTTTGCTCTTAACTTAATCAGTAAGTAAAACTCAAGGTAAGGTTTAGAAAACATTCATTGACAAGAGCAGATTTTGTAAACTAAAATTTACTCTAATCTTACTTTAATCCTAAAATATGGTTATTAATGCAAACTTTTGAACTAGAACTTGTCTGGAAACTTTCATGTGATTAGCACCAATCAACACCCACAGACCGGCTGCAAATCATCGTTTCACAGAATAAATCCAAAAGAGATTATTCCAAGATTTTTCATTAAAAAGTATCTAAACTTATTATTAATGAAAAAGGGAAGTGGACATTATTCTCCACCTCTGGGAAACCTTGATAGTTCTTTTATTGTAATGTCTTAAGAAATGAGAAATGCCAGCCAGGACCAAGTACTAGAAAGTTAAAGGTACAATAATTTTTGCCTAGTGCCGAATGCTAAGGATTACAAGGAATGTATTCATGGTCAATGATGTGTGACCAGAAGACCAAGGGATGGCCCTTAGCAGGAGGTAGACTCAGAGTCAGCTTGCCAATCTCAATTATTGATCACGTGCAGGGCACATCATTGTTATAATGTTATCATTGGAGGAAAATTTTAATTAAGTAATCCATATTTCATTCATATGAAACGTTGTTTTTATTTATCACCTTATCTTTTTAGAAAAAAAAACAGGAAAAAGAGGGCCTTTAAATTAAAGAGGAAAAAATCTGGTGTCAAAATGAGAAAGAAAAGAGACAGACTACTCTTAAAACGAGATGATTTGGCCATCCTATAGCAGACTAACTTGATGTTCAGCTCCAGTAATTGGTATAGACAAACAAGGGTCGATGAAATAGCCGCATATACTCTATAGTACTTTGAGAAAAACTATTCCGCTAACGACGATCGGAGGTAAATACTGAGTGGCTTCGCTTCTTAAGTCATAAAATCTGCAGATGATGATGTTAAAAAAAAAACAACTAAAAGTAAGTAAGTAAGTAAGCTTAAGTATGAAAGTATCGTAAATAAATGCTGATTTTGCATACTTATGAAGTTATAACTTCATAATATGAAATTTATCTATTATAATAAAACATTTCGCAAAATGCTTCGTACTTCGCAAATGAAACCGCCCAAGAGCCGAGAAAGTGATTAAGTTAAATTAGAATAGTATTCAAATTACTCACCAATTGTTGACATGAACGGTGATGAAAAAGCATCATTGGAAAACCTAAACAAAATACAAGTTTTCCCAACCTCAGAGTCGCCTATAAGAAGAAGCTTAAATAACAAATCATACGACTTCTTCGCCATTTACCTCAACTTTACCCCTTCCTCCGCGACTTCCTCTCTGGGATAAAATACAGAAGAGTTGCAATATTTTTATCTTATCCCGAGGACAACAAAACTTCCGCGATAAGGTCCCGTCAAGAGAGCGAGAAGAAACTTCGTGGGGCGAGAAACGCTTGGCAACGTCGCCTTACTTTAGTTTATGCAGTACCTGAGATAACAGCATTTAGGCCGTGGCTCCACGGGCAGCGTTTTGCCGTCGCTAGAGGCAGGGAATTACTGACCGAAAGTAAGAACCATAGGATTGAATGAGGGTGGCTCCACACGCCGCATTTTGCTGTCGATAGGACGCGTTTGTACGACGGCTTCAATGTCATGCCACGCAGCATGGATTAGGGTCTATTTTTCACAGTGTTATACAGCGACCGCCGGCAATCTGCTGCTCCTAGGGGCAGTAATTTACTGTCCCGTGGAGCCTCCCCCGAGCAGCAGATTTTCAGCAGCGAAACACACGCGCCTAAGCGCGGCAATTCGCTGCCCGTGGAGCCACGGCCTTACTGCGTTCTTAGATCGCAGTAAATTTCTCTATAACCTTTAAACTATGAAGGTACAATCAAATTAGCCCCAACAAAAAAATCTTGTTGTTATTTACAAATTATAAAAGCTTAGTAACACTCAGATTTGTACCCAAATATCGGCACAAGTAATAATATTTCTTCTTACAAAATTTAGTTCTTAATTTGTTCTACCAAATACGTACGCAAATAGAACGCATAGCTATTTTTAATTTGATTTAAGAGCCATTGATGAACGCTTCCTACAAGATTTTAAAATTCACAAATTTCTGGGAATTTTATTTAAAAATCCGATGCCAGGTGGTTTTCAGTTTTCAGTGTGCACATTGTGAAAAATGGAATGCACACTAAATTCCATGTGCATCAAATCGACGAGCTTTGCATTGTATCGACATGTTTTGGACAATTTTAAGACCTTCAATTCTAATTTCAACTTCCAGTGGCACTGGCACAAATGAAGAACACCCTCCACCTCCCTGGCCACGTACGCCTCATTCCCAGGCACTGACGCCATCAAATACGAAGAGGAGTTCAACAAGGAGACTCTGGAGGAAGGATCTTAGCCAAAGTTGCAAATCCATTCAAGTAGGGGGAGGCTGAAGGCAGCCAACATGCAGCAGGTGATGGTGAATAGCACCAAGAGGAAGAAGTTGCTGGACAAATGTGGTTCAAAGAGGAATCAAAGAAGTTTTGAAAGAGTGAGAAGTGGAAGTGAGGGATGGAGTTAAGGAGAGGCTAATTGCTGCCAACGGGAATTCTCCCATGTACAGGAGAAAGGTAAATAGAGGAGACAAATACGGATGCACAGAGAAAGTCAGTGGTAAGAAGCTATTTTCATTTAAGTAAATGAATGAGCTACTCTAATGAAATAGTCCCTTATATTTTAAAATATAGAATGACATACAAGACAAAGAGAAATTAATGTATGTACTAATTACTAGCATGAACGAGCAAATAACAAGTTAGCTTTAAGTAAATGAAGTATAAAAAGATTTAATTTATTCTAAAACATAAAAAACAATGATCATAAAGATCTGAGTTTCAGTGCCTACCATCATCATTAAGGTGATGACAAACAAAATGTATGAAATGATGTGTGCAATGTATAAGAATATCAAATACACCATCATATTATGAAATGACATGGAGTATACAGATATTGTGAAATACGGATGCACTTGACCATTTACTTTTTATTAATCCTCAAGGAGCCCATCCAGCAAAAATAGGGAAGTAGGTTTCACAGTCCCAATTTCTTTTTCTCAATTGTGAGATCCATAACCTATTGACCGTTAGCTTCCCCTCACCTACTCTCTCCACTTAACTCTTCCCCCAGGTGCATCCTTAACAATATCTGCATTTTCCCTCCTTATTCTAATTTAAAAATTTTTATGCAAAACCTTAAGATGAAATAAGAATGAACTATTTTATTATCCAGCTTAAATTATATTCTAAAATATTATATAAGATAGATTTAGGAACCAGTTTCATGAAGTCAGAAAATACTAGTAACCAGTTTGTGTGAACCAATTCAAACCTCTTGAATCCCAAACATAGTCCAATATTCATACACAGTTAAAGTAATTTTTGTAGCAGACAGGTGGAGCAAGAAAAAGGATACCGATGTAGACTTGGTTCATAATTTACTAATGATGAGAACTTAACTTAGATTCAAAAATATCTATCAGGCAAAAATGTCACCTAGATGGAATTCAGAAACCCTGAGGGATGGGTAAAAGAGAGATTTTAGAGACTGTTTATAGGATCTAGGAAGTAAAGGAAGGGAATTTATCATTAAAAGGTATGCAAAATGATGAAAAGTAGTGTCAGGGATAGTTCTCAAAGGATAATTGACAGAGTCGAGCAAAACAAAATTAGGAAACCACAGGTGATGGTATAAATGATTAATAAAATGAAGGAAATGAGGAAATGGAGAAAGGTGAAGACTGACCATGAGGGAAGAATGTATAGATCTATAAACAACAGGCTGAGAAGGTAAACAAAGAGAGCAAAAAACAGTGGTGGATGGGACAGTGCAATGAAATGAAGAAGTTTGATAAAAATGAGAAGATTGACTGATTGTATGGCAGGGTGAAATGTTATACTGGGAATAATATTAACCTTTTCCCATAGAATATATTTCTAATCTACATTTTCCCCTCTAATGGGGCTCCCACACAGCCACTGATAATGATAGCAGGGGAAACATGTCATGACCCTATAATCACTAAGGAACGGAAGATTTTATGATCATATCATCCAACATCATTGAGAAGAGAGTAGTTTTTCAGAAACCAAAACATCATCTGATATTAACTATAATACATTGTAATTTTGCTGCAGGTGTACCTGTGAGAACTGTCTGTATTTTATAATTATTTTTTCCATTTATCAGCCAATGTCAAAGAAGTTTCTCTAATTAATCTCATTAAGTGCCTCTTGCATTGTATGTGAGGCAATAACATGAAAGAAACTTGAGATGTGCATTAATCACTTTGCATTGCTTATCTTACGGTCCTTTTTCAGCACAATAAAACCCTATCTAATATTTGAACAATTTTTGTTTTCCTCTTGAGTACAAGTGTAAGGTTTGACAATTATTTGATGTTGGTCATGTAAAACTAATATTTTTCACACATATTCAAAATGAGAAATAAGAACTGCACATCATTACATTCAGTTAGTTGTGCAAACCTTTTATACAGCTTATTAATTTGATCTTGGTAACAGGAAGTTTGTCATCCCTTAAAATCAGTACCAGTCTCAAACATGATAGCCTAGACATGATTGAAATTAACTTTTATCTCTCTTAATGAAGTAGTATGGCTACAAACATGTCAATCATTTGGCATACACAGAATATAAAAGCATGAAAAGGAACTTAAAGTTCTGCTTCCATGCTTTTCTGCTTACATTGACCAACCCACTAGGATGGATATTTTGCTTTTTTTGGGTGCCTAGAGAAAGCCATTAAATTTTATGCATGCAAAATGTAAATGAAGTTACCTGTTTGGAAATCCACAAAATATCCTCACAACAGGAAAGTTACAAATCCCGTATGAAAATAATGATCTTCAATACTTTTATATAGGATTTCTTACAAGTTTTCTTGGCACCCAAGAAAACTTTAAGTTAATCAGAAAGATTGATGGATGAATTGATTCTAATTGATATTATGCTTTAATTCTAAGAGAGAATTTACTTCATAAAGTTACATGTTATTGGCATTGAAATGCTAACAAAGTAAAATAACCTTGGCAAAGATTATCGTCCAAATTATTCCTAATGAGGGCCAAAACATTTTTCTCCAAAAGTAATGTATGAAATAATATTTTATTATCTGTGTGCATATTGGGCGCTGTGTATGATCGAGAATAATGGAGGTATAATGAGGAAATAGAGAGACTAATCGACGAAAAAACATACTGAGGCTCATAAAATCTCAGAGAATCTGCTGGTTAGAGTGTGTAGAAAGAATGCATGAAGAAGAGATCCCAAAGCGCATGATGAGGGGAAGGTTATTAAACAAAAGAAGCAAGGGCGTCCAAAGAATAGATGGTTTGACTAGATGTAGAAGAACCTGGAGAAGATGGTAGTGAAAGGATGGCGAGCCAAGACCACTGACCAGAATATCTGGGTAGTGATAGTGGCCAAGGCCCACCCCAGGATAGAGTGGATATTTAATGAAGCCTTTTAAAATTCAAGAGAAAATAACCTCAAAACAAGAAAGAGGTTCCTATATACATACTATATATGTATCATGGAATTGTATGGATGAGTGAGTTGGGGAAAGTGGGGGTAGAAAGGAAGATTAGTCATTCAAAATTGTATATATTTATGATAGGAAAATGATCAAAGATATGATAGTTAAGATTAGTGGTGAAGAGGTTCTTCATATAATGGGAGAAAAGAAAACTTTACAAAAGTATTGTAAAACGAAGGGAATAACTATGTGGTTATATAATGCGCAATTAGGGGATGGTACGATTTTCAGAAGAAGGGTAAATTGATTAAGAAAGATGCAAAGAGAGACTGCAGAACATAAAACCAATTATAAATCATGTTCATAGCAACTCTTATTTAGAAATGAATCGGAAAGCAGTGCACTTTACCTGAATTCTTCCTTTATAAGTTGCAATTGAACATTTATCATTAACAGAAAATAATTTAATATTTTATAAAGTAGCTGGAACAGAACTCCATATATATTTCACACCCTCTTCTGGGGTGTTTTCCTGCTGTGGGCTATTTTTCCTATCCTAGGTTTTTAAGCCCACAATATAAATTTCATCTGTGCACTTTTTTTCTGCTGTCTCTTTCTTTCAAATTGACGAAGGGTTAGATGTAAGAAGAGACTTTTCAGTCTCAATCTCGCCCGAATAAAGACGATTTATTATTATTATTATTATTATATTGCCTTATCTAATTAGAAGAAATATTTTCCGTGTTTGGAATACGAACATAATATTTCGCGGAACAAAATTCTACTCTTCAAAGTCTCTAATAATCTTCATATCCCCCTCCTCCCGTAAGACATCACCCCAATATCCGATACACTTGAATGGATCCTTGAGATGATGAGAACCTGAGGAAAAGAAAATAGTGAATAGGCTCCTTGTCCTTCCATAAGGGAGCCGATGACATCATGTGAACTGAATGCTTCCTTGTCCTCCGAGAAGGAAAGAGCTGCATTATTGACCGAGATTTCGCAGCGTACGCGAATGGAAGACGGAGATCGAAAGATAGAAATTGCTTACGTCATCTTTATTGCAACGTCCTTTTCCTACAGCTCCAAACTTTCTCGCACGTTCGATGGATAAAATTGTTTGAGTGAATTAATTCATTACCGCGCATGGTTGCCAATGGACTGAAAGTTATTTCAATGCAAGTTTAAATTAATATCTGCGCTCATTGCTTCAAGCATTAGTAGTAGTTACTGAACATACTTCTATCGCGGCCCCTACACGGGACCGCCTATCTCATCTTGGAGGGTTTACGAAAGAAAGCATTCGAATGTGAGATTCAATGGATTCTTTCTCTCGGGGAAAGAGGGCGAACTATACTGAGAACCCAATGAGGTCAGGAAATGATAAGAAATGGAGAAGAACCAGATGGTGGATCCTCAACTGCTTCACAATTTACTCGATAGATTTAAGTCGATGGATGGAATTTGACGTCTCTGAAAAGTTCAAAAAGCATATGAATGCATGCTGAAACCCATCTTCAGAAGAGTGAAGAGAAGTTGAAAATTTTGTTTCATTAATTGACATAATGCTTATCTACGATTGAATCTGAAAAATCGGTAGCGACGAATAAAGAGTGACTTGCGAAAATTGAACACTGAAATATCATTCCTTGCTCTTTCCAAAGTTTTTATTCCAAAAAAAGGATGCAGACGATCTTACTCTGATTCTTAGCAAAATAAGGAAACTGAAATCTTTGAAATATGTGGTGGAAAATCGAGAGGAGCTAAAGGTAGCTAAATTTGATAGTGACATCAGATCTAGCGAAGAATTTACTTTCTTCTGTTACTGCGCCGAATATATTCATGCTATCTCAAATAATATGTTTTCAAAAAATGTGAGCTACGAATGCTATTTTTATCAAATCATATTTAGCGTAAAGAATACTTGAAAGAGGTTTACCATTTAGCTGAATGCATGTATATATAATAGACGCAGGAGCCAATAATAATAATACTATAGGACTTAATTTAGGGCGAGAGAGCTGTGCCAATGGGTGAGCCAGAGAGGAATACCCTCATGAGAAACTTTCCTAGTCATTTCAACTTAAATAATGAATGAATTCTGAATAAAAATATATGACGCCGCATTACTCACTTAGGATGTCTCGAGAAGAGACCATAGCTATGTGTGAATCCGTGATTACTTACTCCCTATGACGGGAGATGGAAAAAATCATACATCATCCTTCTCGCATAGGATGTATATCCTGCGTATTACTTTAAAGTAGAAAATTTACATAAACAATGGCATGTAATGTTGATTTACACGAACATAGCAAAACTTAGGAGGGGCTCTTCAGTGCCGTCAAGAAGAACAGGATAACAGATTCGGAGAACCAACTGACCTTGATCTTAATTCTTCTTCAACAAGGAGGTCGTCAGAAAATATTTTCGTATTAAGATATCCTAAAAAACCACCCTGCTATAACTAAGCAACTTAACAAAGGTCATCGAGCGCACGGCTCTCATTTAAAGTCCTCTACGCAACGTCTTCATTTGTAGTATACACCACATGTGCGAGGTTTTTAAAATCTGCCCTTGGAATTTCCTCGGGAAACCACGAAAACGCATAAGAAAGCCGAAAGAGAGTCGAAAATTTTAAATTTCTATTGAAACTCCTGATAATACAAGATATTTCCAGCTATATTCTACGCTTCCACCTTCGAGTTTTACATTAGTTTATCACTTTCTTTTTTTAGATTAAAGGGTATATATATCTTCTTAACAATTTAGTGAACAGTTTCTATTCGTTCAAGGACATTAACAAAAGTAATCTATATATTTTTAATAGATACTAGTAAACCTCTACGTCGGGACGGAACAGTTTAATGTTTTTATAAATGTATATTCATGGTTGTTAATCTCTGGTTCCTTCAAGTGAAATGGTCTGAATTTTAAATTTATGATAATTTTTATATGTATTTCTTAATTACACAATAAGATAACGATTAGATGTTATCGTTATCATAATCGTTATCTAGATAGATGGATCCAGGATAAGTTTAAAATAAGATTGCTGTTACATAAAATATATCAGAGAATCAGTTATAAGATCATTATAATATTGTATTTTTTAATTTTAGAAGTTTATTCCATTTAAGAGTCGCGACGTTTACTCTTAAAGTACTGTATTTTATAGTTTAGTACTTTGCGAGCTTAAGTTTAGCTCTTTAAAGCATAGAAGGCCCGCTCGTATCACGCACCTCCATAAGCGATTTCGTTTCGAAAACGAAATCTAATGATGAAAGCCAAAACATTAGCTTAACTTCGCCCCTAATGATACCTTTCTCTATTTCTTCTAATCCTTATTAACTTTTATTTACAGAAGAAGAAAGGGAGTTGATGGATATCAGGGGAATAACAATACACCCATAAATAAATAAATATAAGCTCGGCGGTGATTTTCATAATCTATCAACATATGTATAAAGCAGAGAATCGCGATCACCTGGAGTCTAACCAACTTCCAGATGTGGTCACGAGTTGAAATTTTGCATTCAATTGTCGTATGCCTCCAATAAAATGGGTAAGAAAAATTCTGAATAGATCTGACAATGAGTTAGATGATAGATTTCTACCTTTTTTTAAAATACAACATGCGCAAAAATCGGTTTTACTGTGTGCAGGAAAAGCCTTATTCTTAGATTTCTAAACGTAATTTACGGCTCGAAATCGGGAATACTTTAATGAAATAAAATAAAATGCGTTTTTGGTGAAATTTTGAAACTGTTAATGCTTCGCCTGGATGATCACAGGTATTTGCAGACGGCTTTCACCTGAATTCATGGGCATAACGAGCTCAATTGGAAGGAAATATTAATAAAGACAAAACCACTATATCTTCCCTTCTGTTAATCAAGGGGCAGTTTTGCTGAATCTGTATTACAAGTTTTATATTCACGGTTATCTATCGTTCATTAAATTATTTGTCTGCTATATCATCTCTGACGATTAAAAATTAAACAATTACGTTTTCATTAAGAGAATAAAGATTCCGCTTATATCATTTACATTATTATTTATATACTGTTAATCACTTGATGTCAAGCCCAGTGACCGGTATTAGCCTTAGGGTGAGGCGGTTGTGCTCACTATCAGTGTTAGTTCTGAGCACATTTTATTTTCATTGCTATTATCTGTTTGTTCGCGATTAGCGTAAAAACCCTATGAAGCGGGCCAAGCTGCGGGCAACAGCTAGTAGATAATACAAGAGCTCATTATCATTAACCCTTGCGTACGCATCCGGGTACACACCATGATACATTTTTGCATGTATATTGATTCAAAATTTAAATTTAGCTTCGAAACTTCAGGAAGTCCTTATCTAGTAAAGTAAATAGTACAATTAAAATTTTTGAGCAAAAATAATCCAATGTAAGTTAATTATACGTCTCAGATGCATCCGGGTACCTTCTTAACAATTAATGAAATAAATGAATTTTTTTAGTAAAAACATTTAATTTTTCACAATTTTGGCATTTAGCATAAACTATTGTGTGCTCCTCGCAGATTAGTTATCGAATTTGTAGTGTCCTTCTTGTTATCTTCTCCTCTTGACAAACTTGACAAATCGCCGAGTCCTGCCAAAGGTGGAAGGACTCGGTGATTTTATTTCTTCCCTACCATTATGTACATAAATACATTCAACAAATCCAACAAATCTTGACGCCATATTAAGCCGGCTTTGAAGGAATTCACTGCCTAAAATTGAGTGAATGCGATTAGGAATAGTATGTGTTCTGCTCATCTTTTCAATAAAATAACTGAAGGAAATGAGAAGTTCAACAAATTACAAACTATAAATCACAGTTGTTTCTGGATATCCAACTGTTAAAAACCAACTACTTTGTATCCTACCATTTCAAATCAACTCTCGATAACTCTTAATAATTTTATTCTTCATTAATATTATGGTGGAACCGCTGACCTTTACCCGGCCCATAAGGTGTTATAAAGGCTGGGGAGTGTTAGCAAGAAGAATCTAAGAAATAGCGCCGACTTTGAAAGCGAATCCGAAAAATCTTTACCTTGTTGCTCTTATATTAATTAAGTTGCTTAAGGATATAGAAAATGTATGGTTAATATTCTTTTGTCTACGTCTTGGTCATGGCTGAGTTAACATGTAAGACACCGAAGTATGAATGATTCTGCATGTTGGCATTCATTTAGATTTTTCTTTATAGAAGAGAATGGAGAATTATTCGAAGGCTCATGGAGCTGCACTTACGTGGACTTCTTCTGTACATCGCACTCTGACTTTAAGAGAAGTCAAGGGAAACGTACCTCATTCTTCACCTTGTCCAGCTGCTTCAATACCCTCTACAGTGCCTTCGGTAGCTGATGAAGGGGTAGAGAGAATCCAACCAGTTGGATGTATGACTGTAAGGAAAACTTCATTTTCATTCAGAACTCTGTTCCATCTAGTAAGTGAAATCCTTCTGCGAAGATCAATCTCTTTTGTTAAGAGAGCCACAACAAGGAGTAGCTCTTTAAGTACACGTTTAAGGTACAGTTGCACTATACCTTTAGCGTATATTTACATCTCTATGTGTATCGGGAGAGACGCTGGTGACGAATCTTTTTATACAAATATTTACAAGCTAAACATGCCCCTACTCCTTTGGGTGGTGCCCTGCAAGGACAGAAAATTTGTTATCTTTATTCTATATTTGGTAATGCGACATCCGTAGAAGGCTTCGTTGATATGATTATATTTTTTCTACGATATATTCACGATGAATCTGGTGAATATTCTGAAAATTTTACTCGCGTACTAACATAAAAATGTCCATCTTTTTCTACTGTTATTCTACGAACTTGTAGTTCAGGATTTATTTGTTCATGGATTTCTATCCATCATGAATCGGGTCGGTTTAATCCCAGTTTTTGAGAGATTTTATTTGTATTTGAGAAATTACCTTTCTTTCAACGGACAGAGAGTAGAAAGAGCGCATGGAGACACTTCCCAATGGATAATTTATATTTTCAAGGAAAGAATCACTACTTTTTCGGGAAGAAGGAATTCCCCAAGTGGAGTTTGCCATTTCTTTCGATGAGAACTGTTAACTTCGGCGTACCTTATTAGTTAGTGTGAGCCACATCTTCATAGAAATCAGTGTTTGGAACAGCATGTTTATATCTATATTTTCTTAGCAAATGACGAGCATAAAATTCCCGTTTTAATGATCCAGCTTCTACCCTGATATATGGTCCTTTTATAGTATTTCGAGAGGAAACCTGTCATTTTAAGTATTATTTGGAAGCTTAACATCTAATACAGGTTTTATTTCTTAAATATTCGATATTGATGATTTAGTATCGTCAGATCCTGGCCGAACTGCTTGGTTGCATGTCATAAAAAAGGTGGGGGATGCAATCTATCCTCTTGTGGATCCGCCATGATTCCTCATAGGTTTATTTATTTATTCATTATATACGGGAAAACCCATTAGGGCTCAGGTATACCTCGCCGTTATGCCATTGTGAAATGAAGTCGAATGATGATGTTATGCTTATATGATAAATTTTCATCTGTGATTTTATTTTCGAATTGGTCATTCAATGTGGATTCAAAATTTGCTATTTAATGTACGAGTTGTGAACTCTGACGCAAAGCGATGCGCAAATCTTTTCGTCGCTCTTCATATTTAGAGGGAGCTGTTGCAGGTGAAATGCCTTCGTTACTTCGACGGTATTGTAAGTGGAAGAGGCTTGCGTGTGTTAGCGGAGTTATGTAGTACTACGTGTTTGCCGTGAATTCAGTAAAGAGCTCGCAACGGAAAGATTACGAAAAACGTATCAAAGCAATGGATGGCGAAGATTCTTACGTATGTATCTACATCGTGACCTGTACTTAATTACAACATGTTTTTAATTGAAGGAAGCTGAGTATTTCAACATATTGTGGTCGACGAGGTTGTTGCAACGTCTTCAAACTTCTAGTCGAACAGAAAGCATCCGATTCTTGGTCGGGGTGTGACGAAACCCGAGAAAATAAACGACTTTTTGAGCGAACAGCAATGGAAAGGATGAGCAGAGGGGGAAAATTACGATTCGACGCATTCCAAGAATTCATGAATGACCGTAGAGATAAGTAATGTGGTTGAAATCGAATAGAATTAAGGCCTGTGGAATTTAATTTTTCCTGAGCAATAGCATTTTGTTCCACTTCTCAGAATACGATTACTCACGTAGTGATACTGTTACATTTTTTACAGGCAATGCCAGGAGTTTGGTGCCATTTGACTGAGTTTTTTATATGGTATTTATTTTCTTATTGTCATTTAAAATCCATATTTTATACTGATTTATATCTAAAATACGAAATAATCGTTCATCGATTTTTTTTACAAGGGCAGAATGAGTTCCAAGCCTTTCTACAAATGAATGGATGAGACTACGTTCATTCAGGTCTGGTGAACGGACGGAAACAAAGGCTCGTTGTGAGGAAAGTCCTTCCGGAACATTGCCTTGAAGTGCTGAGCGAGCGATGGGAAAGATAGAGGTCAAAAAATCCACTGACAGTACTGGAAAGGCACAAAGGAAGGAATACCAGTCCAATATCTTACACTTAAAGACTTAAGGGTATTCAAGATGAGTGTTAATTACATATAACATCAAGGTGACTTTCAATTTAACAGCTGCAATGAGTGATTTGGATGCTTAATTAAGCGAAGGATACTAAGTATCGCGGCCAATAGAACAAATTATTAAAGTCCTAATCATTTATTTTTGTGATTTTCGCTGCTGATATCTTCGAGGCTCAAATGAAAGTATGCGGCGGGATGTGGTTAGTAAACCACATATTTAAGTGAATGTTCTAGGGAATAAATTTAAATTCTCTTGCCTGTTTATACAAGTAACCTACTAGACTAAGAGGTTTGCAAAGAAAGAATGAAATTGTTGTTCTTAACTTGTTTTAGGACATTTGTCCTGTTATAATTATGTAAGTCATCTGGTGTTTTCTTTCCGTATTTTATTCGGGAGACCCATTCGTCTATTTTCTTGCCATCTTTACTGGACTTCATAATTCTAATTCATTATTAAAGTCAATAGTGGATCAGCACAAATCCCTTCGGGTTAGAAGTTCCTCTGGTTCCCTCTTATTCTTGGGCGTTTTTTGTGTGATTCCAAGCGCTTGTCGCCTTTAACTCTTCCTCTTCGTTTTTTTAAAAATGCATCTTACTTGATGGCTTCAAATAATGATCGGCTATTAACTGATAGATTTAGTTATTCATGATATCCATACAATGACATATGACTATTCCTACTTGTCTTCGTGTCAGGTATTTAAATGAACTTCTCACGTAGATCCATACATCCTTTCGAAATCATACGAAATATTTTCTTCGGGCATATTTCATTTATTTGAGATACTTGGAAACTGTTATAAATTTTCAGAATTCAAATCAAAAAGTTGGAAAAATTTATGAAAAGACGTCCTAAATTTTCCGTTGGGCATAATTTGCTTATTAAAATATTACGATGGGCATAATATTAATGTATGTCAGTTATACATTGAAATTTAGCTCTACACATCAGTTGTGTAGAAAAATCTTCCTCTACAAATTATATTAACTGTTCTGTAAGCCTTTGTTATTTTGATTTAGTCATGTCCGGAAGACGCTGGTGATACAAAGATCCTGGTTGCCGCCTTAAGACATTGAGGGAGCAGTATAGAATCCTATGGCTGGATATGGATAAGCAACGTCGTTCTTAGAAAATTTCCTTATTCCATCGGTATTATTGTTTATACTGTTATCATGAGATATCAAATTTTAATTTTTTCTTTGTTACAAACAAACCGATATAAACTGTATATTGTAGAATATTCACACGTGTATTCTGTATTGGTGTATTGATTACTGTATATTCTAAATAAAAGTAAAAATCATAATTTTGAGTTCTTATTTTATAACGGAAAATGTTCCTCTTTGTATACTCATTGTAAATTGGTGGAAAACTTGAGATATCTGAACCTCAAAAAATGCAAATTTTTCCAAATTTCGTTAAATTAATTTCTTACCTACCTAAGACTAAAAATTGAGAGTAGGTGGAAAATATCTGCTAAACGCCAATCATTTTAAATCACAGTAGTGAGAATCTTAAATGGAAAAAAGATTAAATATTGCATTCTTTTTGAAAAGTAATATTAAAAAATAATTTGTCAAACCATCACAATTTTGATATTACAAAGAGCATCATGGGTATGAAAATGGCGATAGTCATTTTTAGAGCAGAAAATGGCGTTAGTACAGGACAAAAAAGAAAATAGAATTCAAAATGGCTTAATTTTGGATACTAAAATAACAAAATAAAATATAAGAACTGAGAGTATTCGAATTGGCGCCCAATCCTTTCGTCATATAACGTCATGGTGACGTCAAGCACTTTCGATTTCAGGAAAGGGTTAAGTTGGCCTTGAAGGGTTAAATTTACTGAGCTTGTTCGAGAATTTTGGAAAAAGGGTTGAAATTGGCGATTTTGCCCTTGAACGACCTCTAAATTCTGAATTCGTCCTTCAAAAAACGCAGCAAAAATCCGCAAGGTTACGGTGGCGCTGCATGTACCCGAAAGAAAATAAAACTAGATCACAAAAAACATTGTATTTTGCTAGGAATAGAATAGCTAAGTGGTAATGCTGCCGAACTTGTATTAGGATGATTCGGGGTTCCATCCCAGCGTGCGGCAGTTTTTTTCTCCTTATATTTTTCTTTCCCTAGTCTTCTTACAATTCTTCCGCTATATTTTATTTTTCTTTTCTACTCTCTGACGATTTGATTCCGTATAACCAAATAATTCAGAACAATTATTGTGCTAATATTTTCTATGAATAATGAGGGAGAACATTTACCAGAAAAATTCATCACACATTCTTATATTTTAAATCTTTATGAAAAAATTTCTATTTGAAATCAACCACAAGAATACCAGAAAATGCAAGCGCCCATTTTTTAGGCGTGTGAAACTCGAGGTGTTTGTCCCGAAAGATTGATCAAAAATACTAATTTGTTCGAGCCTTCTGATCTAACCTATTAAGTATGTTTTCTTAAACATCACCCATAGATAGAAGAGAAGAAAAAGAAATTGCCAAAGATATTTACGCGACCCCGTATAACCACAACCCAGCGCAGGTCAGGCGCAATGTCTTGATCTGAGAAACACATATGAAGATTGCCCATGTTTCAGAGGTACCGACAATTAATGCTTCTAGCACAGTATTTACAGCTTCGCGCTACCTCCCCCTTGATCCGATACGACTGTCATCTATGAAAATTGTTACTGTATGACTTCATCCGGATCATAATCAGGGAAATCAAATCTGCAACGAAAAAGCGTAACCGAAATGGAAATTATATTGGTCCCCAGAACCCAATAAATTCAATTCGAGATGAAATTCTTTTCCATGCCCACCTAAATTGATCGGGCGTGCCCAAGGAATTTGACACTTTGGGAATCACTGGCTGATCACATCAGAATTCTGGTCACCTTCCTCGAGTCTTGCCCGGAACGATGACTTCATTTATAATTGCTAGCCGCGAAATGAACTCGAGATAGGCCAAAAACTAAGCACTTCTCATCACTTCTTTACTTTGTATCGTCCTATGTGAAACGCTTTCTTTAGGTGAGTGACGTAATGGTATGTTGATATTTTATATATCCAGTGGTGAGATTAAAAAACTTTCGGAACAGGTTTTTATCCTAATGAGTATGCAACCACGCGCTACAGTTTTAAGTACTGCATAGCTTTTCCTTTGTTAATGCATTTTAAAACTTTATTTACGAAATTTTGAGATGAAGTGAGCATGAAAGATTTTTAAACATGTAGATTATAATATATTCTCGTTGCAACGAGTGGGTTGTAGTACTTCTACATTTATATATAGTTCTACCACTATCGTATCAGATAATTAAGGAACCAGTACGGCGTATCCGGGAAATTTTAAGAATCGGTTCGCGCAAACCGGCTGAATACCACCACTGAGACTGTCGCTTGAAAATGTTTTCATTTAAATTCATCCGCGCTGCCGATGAAACGCCACAAACGAGGACCATAATCTGATTCATATTTCTCGGAAAACATAATTTGACGATACGAAGCGGTAAAAAAATTGATACTATTAAATCCCATCAAAGCTTTATCTTACCCTTCATGTTCCATTCCTATAGGCGTCGTCTTAAAGAGTAGTACCAAAGCTTTTTTTTATTGAAAACTGTGGTGCGTATTAAGACCGATCCGCTAAACTGCTCGCTAGCGATAATAGTATTATCTACTCCCAGTCAGAGCAGCTAGCCCCTATATTCTGAGATAGATGCGAAAAACCGACAAGAAGTGCCAAAAAGGTTCGTATAAGTCCATCGAAATTCATAATTCCTCCATTCTAAGGTTCAAACATCTGATCCTTGAATGATACATCTGTCCAAAAGAAAGTTGAACAGAATTGTTTGATGTTTGGAGAGAATACTTCCGTAAAGATGTAACCAGATGTTTCCTCTTTTGCCCATTCCACTTGCTTAGTCTCATTCGGGCTGGATTGATTGATCATATGAGTTATGAGCTTTCTGGCGCTAGTACGCTGACCATTGAGTAAGCAAGATTTAGTCTTATAATTGTGATACAGCAATGATATTACCACCATTTGCAGATATTAAACTATTGCTGATTTTCTGGGTCAGTGTTGCTCAATTTTCACAATGCAGATCTGACAAATCTTCATAGGAAATTCAACTTTCCAAATACTATACACAATTCCGAAACAAATTAACTATAGAGCTAAAATTTTAAGGTACATGTTTTCTGAACAAAACTACAGATTCTGGGAGAGATGACATCATACTTGGTCAATAAAATTATTGCAAATCCTTCAATTGGTAACCTTAGTTTTTCAGGACGAGTATAAAATAATGGTCAATTTAGTAGTTGTTGGTTTTTCCAGTCAGCATCTTCAAAGCTAATACTTCATGGAAGAGGACATCACAAAGAATAATATGAACGGGGATTTGCTAGAATCTGATGAAAAATAAACCTGAAGATTATGCAAGTTTGAGGGTCGACTTGTATGGATTATGAACATAATAAAACTCAAACCACAAAACATTTATTATGAAATGAGCTATGCTATAATGAGATCACAGTCTATGAAAACGTGCAACAGGTAAAATTGTAGGTATATACATAGGAAATGACAATGGCCCTGAAACTGGGATACAATATCATTTAGGATAAATGTATTCAGAGAGGAAGCATGAATCAGCAGATGAAAATAATCTACCAAACATCCATTTCTAACCATGAAAATTTCAAAAACTACGTCATTATTTCAGAGCTAAATGCACACTTTCGAGAACACTCTAGCAAAATGTAAGCAACTTCCATGAGACGACATAAGAATGTCCAAAAATGTTTCAGTTGTGAGATAAGCTCAAAATTAATAATTGAAAAGTAAATACAAGAGAGTTATGCCGTTTGCAATATCACTCTATTGCCTTTCAGAGTCATACTACAAAGCAAATGGATTTTTGTGAAAAGGATTGAATGATAAAGAGATCTTAACACCAAGTAACTTATAAAAAAATCAATTTCTATATTGGTGAAGAGAAAATGACAACTTTTAGGGATGGATAAGGAATGAAAAGTGAAAAACAAAATTACAATACATATCAAGATTTGTATATTTGGCAAATAACATAAAAATTAACAATTTCTAATAGAATACATGCAAATCAATGTTAATAGTTTAATCCAATATCAAATGGTAACAATTTTTTAAAAAGTGTAATGGTTATGACATTGAAAAAATTATCTATTACTTTTTTTTTAATAACATCATTCTGAATTATGTTCACAAAGTTAAGCATAAATAAAAACATTCTCTTCATATCTCCAAAATTATTTATCCAAGTCATTTTTAAAGATTATTTTGCACTGAATAGAATAGCTTTTGTCTGGATATTAAGACCGAGCCTGAGAAATGACCCACATGTCATGAGCCTGCAGGTTTTCATTGTCACAAAAAGTTATTGGTACCGGACAATAAAACCATCGCATCAAAATGAATCAGAACTACAATTTACTTAGACAACTGTTCACAGATTGAAAATCAATATCCAGCTGACTAGTGTGTTCTGATTTTTCTTTCAAAGCACACCTTCTCAACGACAACTGATGCACCAAAACATTTTCTCCTTTATTGTCATTGTGCAGGAGAACTCTGAAGGTGAATTCCACTAGGATAGATGATCAAAGCAACAGCAAAGATGCTCACATAAGCAGTACATAAAACAACTAGCACCAGAACTCCTCATCCACAGTCTCTGGAGCAACGTCACTTCAAAATCACTTCTGACTGTGATGACCACAACCAAAACCACTCTCCCTCTTGGCACACTCACTATCAGCCGTTTTAAGTCTGCGGCATGTGTGTGGGAAAGGCAGTGCTTATAGGAAATACTATCACACACAACAAACTCTTCTTGCAAATAGGATGGATATTGGGAAGCGGTATACACAATTAGCTGACATTTTCCCCTTCATTTCACTCCTCACTGAAGCCAATCCTCAAAATCTATCTTGTACTATCATTGTGTATAGTTGAGAAAGCAATTTCCTCACAATAAACAGAAAACATATAAAAAGTTGTCTGAATTGGAGAGATTTTCTTCCCTTTCGAAATGTTTCCACCAGAAGCACTCCTTCCGACTACAACCAAGCAGCTTCAAATCACAGATGCCTCATTGTTTTAAAAAAATAAAGCGACTCGTACGTTTGTCATCCATCATCACATCATAAGCAAATTAAATTACTAATGGCAAAGAAGCTTTGGATCAAAGTGAGGGGGGTAGGAGGCAAACAAGCTCATTTTAACATTACACTTCCTTCCGGTATGAAACAAAAAACATACAAGCCTTTTCCAGAAAAATTTATATGGTACAGTTGCATGAAGATGTAAGGATTAAAAATTCCATATTGGATTAAAATTCCGTTAGCGATAGTGACAGATGGCAACAAATTACAGGAACTATGCCCAAGTACCGAGAAAGGAAAATATATGCGAGGAGACTATGGATGAAATGGAACACTACGATCCACTGACCTTTCTTTCTTCGAGATAATGATTCCGTGGCAAGTGTTCTCACAGGGTTTGAGTTCTGAGTTGAAAAAATGACCGGTCTGCTAGAAGGAGGGCAAGAAGAGACATCCTTTGCAGCTGAATGCATTCCCTGATGCACTTCACCACTCCCTCATTATGCATTTCATGAGTCTCCATTTGCAAAGAAATCAGCACTTCTAACAACATCTGCTGGCAACAGATCCTCCCCTGTCCACTTTTCGGTCGACAAGGACTCTGTCTGGTGCCTCCTGTGAATCCCGACCAGGTGTCTTGTCTAGGATAGCCTCTGCCAATTCATTGAATGCCTGACTGATGTTCAAATTCTCCTTGGCCGATGTCTCCATGAATCGTATCCCATGCTCACGAGCTATCTACATTTGACAATCATTCAAACATGATTAAAAAACCAGTGTTTTATCTCCTTGACTCAGTTGTTAAATCTTTCGGAAATTGATTTTTCCATTTTGTTTCACCATTTTCTCCAATAATTTACCCAAAGAGCGAGGTTGCAGTCAAGCAGTTATGTCTACTCAATCAACTTGAAGATGTTTGAATTCTTGAGATAGAGTCAAAGTATCCAATGGTTTAATAGAATTATGAAACAGTTATACAAATTTTTAGACAAAAGATTTAAATCATCAGAAATTATTTGTTGGAATTTTTATTTGCAGGTTTTTAATGCTTTGTCTTATTTTCTTACAATGCAACAAATTCATACTAATTTCATGTTCCTATGATGAAAACTAAATTTCTTCAGAACAAAATTACTATCCCCAATACCTATTAAAATTATATTTGGAAATGTTTCAGATTAGATGGAATTTTTATATTTATAGACTTTGAACAGAATTCTATACTTATCTGTATCTAAGCTGTACATTCATTGAGTTAAATTTACGTTGTAAGTATTGCACAAGAAAGGAAGATTGAAAAAGAAAACAAAATGTATGACTGGTTTCACACACAAAATACAAAAAAAACAGGAGAAAATAGTTAAATTGCATCTTTTTCATTTTAATATGGGCTAAATACATCAATTTACTACTCCATGAAATTCTTCCTTCAATTGAAGAACAAACGAACAAAGCAAGAGCTTTCTTCTCAAATTTTGTATTAATCTATTCAACATAATGACTAGTCTTTTATGACAGAGAACAATACAATACACCATAAGCCCTCATATAGCATATAAAGACTAAATATATAAAGTCATGTTCATTGAGTTTGCCGCGTCTTGTGGTATCATGCTACGTGAAACTCTAGTATTATGGAAAATAATGAGTTCCATTCCTCAATCCAAAAATCTAAGCAACAATCTGTCACAATATTTTCCCAAAATTCATCATCCGCGCATATTAAAATATTATCATAATCACAAGCAACTTATTTTGCAATCAGACATTTGTAGCAACAATAATTTGGAGCGTTTAATTTTTGAGATTTTAGGTAGAGCATGATTGATAAATTTTTTGAGGCTTGAAAACTAAAACCGAGTATTATTGAAAATGTGAAAAGTCTTGTGAAATCAAATATATACTAATAAGCTATATCGCAATGAAATCACATAGTGTGGATCGTGCTTAGTGAGGGTCTACTGCATCGCAATTTGCAACAAGAGTTAAAAGAGAGAGTACTTACAGCCATTCCCCTTTCTGTGCTAACTACCCTCTTGTCAGCCATATCCTTCTTGTTACCAAGAATCATCTTCTCTACATCTTCATTAGCATGCTGCAAATAAGCATTTAATGCAAATAAATCACTAATCAGCTGAAAGACTCCTATTTACAACTCCACATAAAAAGTAAATAAAATAAACAGGACCAGGAAGCTGTCACAGTCATAGCCAATTATTAAACTGTAAATCTCACTTTCTGAAATAAATTTCTAACTTGTAAATGCCTAAAAGAAAACTTCTCAAGTACTGAATTTAGGATATGTTCAATTCAATTGATACTTTATCTTAAATTTCAACCACTGAAACTATAAATTTTTGCATTTAAAAAGGGCTTTGTATCAAGAGAATACTGGGGAAACATCACTAATATCAAAAATAGAGGTTGAATAAACGTAATTCATAAAGGTGACCAGAATGATCCAACTATTTCTTGAGTACTAAATTTCCCTAATAAAGCCATGAACATAGATATTATTTGAAAAACAACATGATCCATACAATTATCTTAAATAAATGCAGCTGTGCATCCAATTATTTCCATTACTACGAGTTGTCAATCATAAATCAATTCCCTCTATATAAAATTTGCATTTTTCCTTCAACACAAAACATTTATGAAAATTGGCTTACCTCATCAATATTCCGAAGCCACTTTACTATATTTTCAAAACTTTTTTCATTTGTTATATCATATACAAGCATTATTCCCATTGCTCCCCTGTAATAAGATGTGGTTATTGTGTGAAACCTCTCCTGCCCGGCAGTATCCCTAATGAGAAAAAACTTATTTAGCATAAATATGGTATGGTAAAACCTAAATTAGCATATTTTCATATTCTAAAAATAAATTACTGATAAAAAAATTCCACAAATTTTTTGAAGTGACTAAACTATAAAAAATAATTCAATCTCACCATATTTGCAATTTAATTTTCTTTCCTCGGAGTTCAATCGTTTTTATTTTAAAGTCAATTCCTGGAAAAAATATAAAAACACAAAATCATCAAAGTGAATTGAAGATTAGGGTAATATGGCAATTACCAATAAGTAACTTGCATTAAATTAAGTTAGCAAAAGGTTTCCATAACACACTAAAACCAACGAGATATATTCCAAGCAAAAAAGGGAACCAGATAGATAGGGATTCACTATCAAATAAAAAATAATATCTTTGAGTTATCATCTGTCAATTTAACTTCCTTATCCTTCTGTCAGATAAGAATGGCTTAAGATTTATCTGGGTGAACATGCTCAGCAAGAGGCAGATTGCAAGTTATTATTATAGCACAAGATGAACGAATAAACTACCAACAAGTGAAAACTTGAGAGTAAGCTGATAACCTTTTTCTTATATACTCCATGAATTATGCATATCAATCAAGAGTACTTTATATCATTATCATCTTCTACCATATCTGCAGACATTGGTACTGATGACAACTTTACCATTTATTTAAATCTTTGAATGGATATACCAAGAAATGAGATTCCTGTCATCATAATGAAAGTGTGACTTTAACTACTTCTGCTGCCATGATTCATTATGAGAAGTTAAATACGAATTATTACCTTCAATGCATTAACTTTAATATGATAATTTGAGACAAAACCCAAAACCCCTACAGCAGCTGTAATCATCACTATAAGCAATAGAAACCATTGTAACAACTAAGCAAGTAGTTTTTGAGGAAAGAATTGTATTGTAATCAGCTTGTTTCATTATTTTTACAATCCATTTTAATATTTTCAAATATAACAACTAAGAATAAGGATTTCAGTTCTAAAACTTCTATAACCTCAATTTCGCCCTTTATAAAAGTGAATTTTATTTATTTATTCATTTATTTTATCTAAGTAATCGGCTCATTACAAGCATAGGAAAAAATGAAAACTCTAGAAAATTTATAAGGGCCAAATGATGCTGTCAGCTGTAAGAGTAATAAGGAAAATGGCTTTTGATATAATTCTCTTTTTACATTTACATGCCACAAGAATTTGAATAAGCAAAACATTTTTGAGCGAGAATGAGATGAGTTTATTTATAGAGAAAAGAATTTGATCCAAAACATATGGAATCCACATGTCATTTACTAAGATGGCCACAAAAAGTTGGAAGGCAAGAAAAAAAACTTTTAGTAGCATATTTTTTCTTTGATACCAAGTAAAGTTCTGCTATGTATAAATTATAATATAATATTATTTATTAGAGTATTATTGGATTTAATCCTTCATATTAGGAATATTTGTTTCTTTAGATAATGAAAATATAGCCTCAGCTTTTCTATAGAAAAAAAGCATGTTAAAAATTATCACCATAAAATAATTATCATAAAAGATCAATAATAAATATGCTAAAAATATTTTATTCATAGTGTAACACCAAAGTGCAAATGCCTATCTAAGCAGCACTTGAAATACATGTTAAGCCCGCAGATATATGCAGATTACATATCAACCATTGTGCCTATCACATCTTATTGCTTCTTCTACACAACAATGGATTCACAAGTTATTAATTCCAGCCAATCCCAAATTCTTTTATGAGAATGAACATTGTGGCTCCATAGGCATCAAATCATGGACTGCTTTCATCTAGAGCAATTTTGCTACCCTTTTGGCTAATCTGAGGGTCTCTAAGTCAACTATACTCTCTTCATAAAATTAAAGTGTTTACATAAGTTACAAATATTATAAACATGTTTTGAAAGTCTTCCTCATTTTATTAATAGAGAGATCGAAAAAATATGTTGATAATACTGGGTTAATGAGACAGTGGGCTAATACTTAGTAAAAATAATAATAATTGCGCTTTATTACATTTAATTACCCTTCTGAAGTTATGACTCAATTATAATGATCAATTTAATAAGGCCATAGCTTTGTAATATAAACTTTTGGTTGGAAGAATTCTTTAGCTAAATGACCATGTACGAATTATATTAAACTCAGAAAAAAATAATTGTCAATAGCTACAATTTGGTTTGATTGTCACGTCTACAGGATTAAATCAAGTAATTATAAATATTGATAATGAATATTTAAAACTATGTTGGGTTGTATAATTGCCACCATAAGAGATATTTTTGCCTGTGATAGGGATACCATAAGTCAATTTACGAATGTAGAGATGTAAAGATAATTTAAGGATTAAAAAGGAAAAATAAGGAAAAGACCTCCACTTACAAATATGCAGGATGCACATAAAGGAGGTATTATTAAACCAACAATACTAACCTTAAATAGCTAACACATCTTTAGATTTACACATAGTAAAAATCTACCTGACAGAGAGAGTATCCCTGTAGTTGGTTGCCTAAAAGGTGTACGAGGTGTATCACTATAGAGGGGTTTATGGTTTATCGTACATTAATAGACATAAATTTCAAGTAAAACTGACAAATTCAATTCTTCTATTCTTTCATTCAACTTGCTAGAAATGTTCTTGTAAACACCAATATTTTAAATATTAATAACTGATCATTTCATCAATTCAAATTCTACTGTCAGTACCATAATATTACATAACTATAAAGAGAAAGCTGTGAGAAAACAATGATTATAACTAAAATTTGAAATAAATTTCTAGTGGTGACAGGTAATAGGAGAGTGCATCATGAATTAGGTCTCCTAATTATTTCAGTATATAAAAAGTAGCAAGGTTACTGAACCTCTTCTTCTTTCATATTTTAATGCAAGTATTTCTGTGAGTCATACATGACATCTTCTGATGATTTATGAATAGCTGTGATTAAAAAAGATACCCCTTAATTTCCCTGGCAGAAGTCAGTCTTTATTATCACTCTTGCTAAAACTACTATAGGTGCGAAATGAAATTATACTAAGATTGTAAATGAAATACATATAATATAAATTGTAATTTTAATTTTCAACTATTTAAGGCTATATTTAGCCAAACGTAATATGCAAATGATTAAATGGGAAAAAATATTTAAAAAATTGGCAGTGAAGTCACTCACAGTGTCCATTCTTTCAATCAAAGATACGTTTTCTAATTTCCTTAGATATTTTCCGCACTAAATTTCGCAAAACATAAGGTTAATTGTTATAAATAATCCTACCCTTCACAGGTTAAATTTTATTGTACGTTAATTGGACAAAATAGTGCGACCTGAAACATTCTAAGTAGTCACTAACTAAATTTTTGGAGGAAACCTGCAAATTACGATGATCAAAGCAACGACGAAATAGCAGCTACACATACTACTAATTGTGCATATTTAATAGTTTAGTGAGCTTAGATAATATACCAAATATTATTCTAATTAGTGAATCAATAGTTAGGAATTTAATAACGATTTCTCTACTCATAGTCGTCATTAAATTACTCACGTTTCGCTTGAACCGTTTAAAAGTTGTGACGGAAAGAAGCTGCTGAGAGCAGCTGGCGAGCTCATAAAATTTGATCACCTAATTTATTTTACCACTAATTAATAAAAATACGTTACTAAAAATGACATTTTGATCGAAATATCAACGGTGGTTTATGATAGTGGTACCTGTGGCACTTCCCAAAACGAAAGGCCGAGTCCTTACTGTTGCTCACATACGTGGAACTGACAATTATTGCGATTTAAACATTTACGCTCGAATTATAATAAGAATTACCCTTATTCTGTCAGAAAGCTCGGGAGTAACAAGGTCACCCACGTATTATGCAACGTCGCCTTTTTCTTCAAAAATGCAAACGTTTCATGATTAGACAGCAAATAACATAGCTTTACAATTACAGCAATGCCATCCAATTTCATTACAAGATTTATAAAGAGTATATTCTTCGTAAACATTTAGTTTACAGCTGTTTCAGCTCATGTCTTTATTCCTCAGTTTCTTAAATAGTACATTGTCAAAAAAAATCACAAGCTGACTTCACCCAACACAGTGGCACGTATGCTCAAGAACCCATTCCATTTAAAATCACTTCTCGAAATATAGTATTAGTCATCTCAATAACACCAAAATCTCACATAACACGAAGGCAGACTAACTTGTTGTTAAGCTTTCAGATAATTTTAGGTCCATTGATAAAAACAAACAGGGATTGAGGAATTAGCCGCATACATTAGATAGTGATTTGAGAAAACTGTTCTGCTAACGACGATAGGCGGTAAATGCCGAGCATTCACTTATTAAGTCATTAGACTTGTCGTTGACGATGATTAAAAAAACAGCTAACAACTAAGCTTAAATAAGACAGCATCATAAATTAATGCTATAATTTGCATACTTATGAAGTTAATTAAACATTTACTTCAGAACCACAAGGAATGAAACCGCCCAAGAGCCGAGGTTAATGATAAGTAAGTTAAAATTAGAATTGTCTTCAAAATTACTCACCAATGGTTGATATGAACGTTGAGGTAAACGCATCATCGGAAAACCTAAACAAAATACAAGTTTTCCCAACCCCAGAGTCGCCAATAAGAAGAAGCTTAAATAACAAATCATACGTCTTCTTCGCCATTTTCCTCAACTTTCGCCCCCTTGCTCCTGCGACTCACATAACAGAGTTGCCAGACGCACCATCCAATTTTCTATAGGCGTTGCCAAAATCAAATGATGTAATGCCCTGTGGATTTTTTTCTTCCGTTGTAGTGAAACCGATTAAAACACATTCCTTTAGGATTCTTCCGTACCATTTAATCAATGGACCGATATAGTCTCAAAGTGAAGCATGGAAACGTTTTTAGACTGAAATTCTGATAAATATCAAATCGGATGGAATTCATAAGTACTCGGTTCCTTTTTCGAGTGTTGCGAACTATCTCTTTTTGAAATGGATCAGGAAGAAACTTAATCATCGTAATTATCTCATATTAGTTACATTTTAACACAGAATATAAGGAATGTAGAAGTGTTAAATGGATTCTACTGAGTATTTAGTCCATACGTCGGTCGTATGTATTAAATGCCTAAAACCTCCTTGTATTTGGGTATATTCTTCACAGATTCAATCATTTGGTCAATTTAAATGTTAACAATTTATTTATTGTAAAATCCAATTGTTTTTCAATTATTTTAACAGCAAATACCGCCTCGCGAGGGATTGCAATGGACTTTCATTCGCCTTAATCAACGGGTAAATCTTTCGTGTCATTGTTTTGGCGAAAAACAACCTAAAATATTAAAGAATTGAAAACTAAAAAAGATTTGTGTGAATAAAGATCTGCGATTTCCGAAAAGAAATATAAAAATTTTATGTGGCGGGAGAATAATGGGTACTGGTTTTATTACATCCCGTTTGTTTCATACTAAATTTGTTTGGGTTGGCATGGTAGTTTACCATTTTTAAAAGCGTTAACAAACTTCCTAAACGATAAAACGAGATAGAAATCGTCGTAAACCACTGCCAAACAAGCCAATACAACTTGTACGTTCAAAAGCTAAGTTGGATACGATAGAATAATACAGAAGTATATTTAAATCATGAGGGAAGATCTTGTGATATGATACATTTTCCTTGGAAATTACTTTGTTACAATAACAATAAAATTGTGGTTTGTGACAATAATTTTTCTGCTAGAAAAGAAGATTTTAATGCAAATGAAATGTTTCCCGCGGTAGACCGTTCTGTGGGTGGGTTGTCACAGAGACACGCTAATTCGGCTTTTATTTAGTTTTTCTTTTCAATTTGTATATTTGATCGACTCAGGGTAATTTCTTTGAATAAATTGTGTACCACCATTAATTCAACTTAACCGAAGATTTTCTGGATATAAGTATCCGCTGTCAGTCATGTTTTTGTAAACAACGATTGAAACTATATTTACAATGTTGGTTGTCTGACTGGAAAGACAAATCAGCAAAAGAGTAGCGAATTCCATTATGAAAGTTGGGGGTTTGTACAAGAAGGCACGATAGCTGGAGCAATTAATATGAAAACTTTGAAAATTCTCTTAAGTTAGGGTGACTTCACTCATTTACGGTTGGACTAAGAAAATATATCAATCACAGATAGCATAAGAAATGGAGACCCGTATTCAGATAAAAGGATCAGAGAAAGATGGTAACATTGGCAAGCCGGAAAAATCAGAAGTTACTCTGTTATGGTTCGATATCAGTGGATATAGTTCATATGCGCAGTTTTTACTGTGCTGTACTGCTGTTTTCGTTTTTTACTTAATGTACGGATATTTGCAGGTAGTACAGAATGTTGCTAATGCTTGATGTTCTGCCCCGCTGTTTTCTTTCTTGATGTGTAATGAATTTTGTATTTCAGGAACTAATATTTACCTTAGAAGGATTCAAACCCTATGGTTGGTATTTAACTCTAGTCCAATTTGCTTACTATTCTGCGTTTGGCTGGACTGAACGTAAACTACAGAGTTCTTCAGAGAGGAAGTAAGTATTATCACTTTTACTTTCGTTAATGCTTTCAGATTCTAATGCATTGTTTTATGTGATTATTAACCAATTGATGCTATTCATTGTAGGATTCCTTTGAAGACTTATCTACTACTTGCATTGCTCACATTGGGCACTATGGGTTTTTCAAACTCCTCTTTGGGTTATCTCAATTACCCTACACAAGTAATATTTAAATGTTGTAAGCTCATCCCAGTTTTGATTGGTGGTATACTAATTCAAGGGAAACGCTATGGAATAATTGACTTTGTGGCAGCGCTTTGCATGTGTCTAGGTTTGTCTTTATTCACCTTGGCTGACAGTATGGTATCACCAAACTTCAACATGTTAGGTAATGAACTGTTCAAGATCTAGCTATTTTTAAGAAATTGTTACGATTTCTTTTTATGACGATGCACAAAAGATTCATTTTGACTTTATTGTTAGAGTAAGAAAACGCTGGTAATTACATTTCCAGGCGAGGATTTCTTATCATTTAAACAGTAGCAGATTATTTTCTTTAAAGCATTTACTTCACTGTTAACAGGAAATTGTTCATGACTGTCCCTTCTAAGAGGTTCAAATTGGTTGATCACCTTCCTTCATAACCTCATTGTAACTAAGTTGATAATGCCATGCATCCATTTAAACTAGATATCCTTTTCACCAGATGCAAGCTTTTATTATCTCTTCGATGTCACAGATTTAAGTTGATAAATTTTCAATTTGCTTACCCAAAAACACCTATAAAAATAAATAATATCATAGTTGCTTACAAGTTGTGATTCAAAAATACCATTCCAAATAACTGAAGCATTTCAACTATTGGAGCTTGTGTTAACTCCCAGCAAATTTGGATTTCATTCTCGCAATGTGTATGTTATTTTGGCTTACCTCAACTATAATGCTTTTATTGGACAAAACTACATTTTAGGAAGTTATTTAAATTTATACAATGTTAAATTATTTGTATTGTATTGATGAATTTATTGGATTCTCTTTGAATTTCTCCACCCCAGAATTTTGAGATGTATTTAAAGTTCAGAACTATATTATATCTATTAATCCTTGATTAATAGACCCTTTCAGTAAAGCTACCATTAATCATTGGCACAGTTTATCTAATGATGAAACATGTTTTATCATCTCATTGTGATGAAGGCATTGCTAAGTATCATAGAACAATGTCTATCGTAGGTTTCTAGTTATATTAGCAGGAGTTTCTAGATGTGTTAAGCTTAGGGGCAGAGAGGGTTTCTGAGAATTAGCCTAGTGCCTGTGAGTCAATGCTTTTACTTGATCACTCAATTTTATTATCTTTATCAATACTGTTTATATTTTTGAAAGTAATAGAGGCAGGTGTTATAACATGCTTATTTCATTATTTATTATTAGGGAGAACTTTAGTAGCATTATTTCCTGATAATATGGTTGTGTGAAAATGGCTTCTTTAAGTATTAAATAACTTTATCTTAAAATTTAATGAAAAATCATTTGGAGAGTTATATTTTTACTAAAATTGTACAGTTTCCTAATAACACAGTTCAGCTCATCTTCACGTACATTTAGACTGGTGGGTTAGTTTGTAATAATTGCTGGTTTTGCTATATTTTAGAAGGTTTCCCTGGGGGCAAATTTTTACTCCCTGTATGCATATGGAGGTATTTCCACCTCTTACAGAGTTCAGCCCCCTTTTACCTTGGTTCACAATTAATTTTTTATGTTGAAGTTGATCTGTGATTTTGGAAATATATATTTATGCTTGAGATATTCTCTAAAATTCAATTCTCATACATTGAAAAAAAAATTACTCAGATATTTAGCCTATTCAGAGGCACAGCAAAGGGGGGAGGGTTAGGAGTTTAAACCCTCCCCAAGAAGGTTAATTTCTTTATTATCAGATATATAATTACTAAAGTTTATCATTATTATGATTTAAATGCATTTTAGGTTCTGAATATTAGTCCTATTATCATTTTCAGAAAACATAAAAATTCAGTCTCAAAATTTTCTTTGCAATATGCTAAAAATACAAGTACTTTCTAGTTATTCTTGCAATATTTTAGGTTTGAAACTTTCCTATGAATCCAAAAAGCTCTCAAAGGCACTCTAAAAATTTATATCTACAAATGTGCTAAAAAACCCTTCAGCAGTGAAACAAAATAACAACCAGTTAATAGAAATTCAAGCTAGAAATCTAAATATCACTCATAGTGTTTCCAATGAGTCACTTATGCAAACAAAATCTCAGAAAGATTGTTTTGCCACATAACCATAAATATCTCCTACTTTTCTATTCAGTGACTTATTTTGAAAGAATTAGATATATTGTAGTATGCAGTGTGCATGAATATACAGGCCCCTGAAATGTAGGCATTTTCATACTTTCTACAGTATCAGATTCCCCCATAGATAAATCCTGGCTGGGCCTGTGCGTATTTGACAGTACACATTACATTATACCAATGTTGTGGTATTCTACCTTTCAATCAATTTATCCATGATGGAACTGTTAGTTTGTTAATTTGAAATGTAATCTGCATGTCTTGGTTGAACGTCACGAAATGATAAAGCTAAACCAGAAATTTTATTTTTCATAAACTATTGTCGGTTGTGTGTGAATACTTAGTTCTGAGTGCATTTTTTAATAGTATGGTCTGCTGGTGAAAATTTTTGGTGTAATGATAAATGTGAATTGCATGAATTGTAATTGATGACTGAATCAGTAATAGAGAAAAGTGAATTCTTTTAGGTTACCTTGATAAATATTTACTTATCAATGTGAGCTGTCCTCAACTTCAGTAACACAATGAGCCTATTGATTCTAGAACAAGTGGGACAATATATGAGTGACAGCTTTAAACCAAGTGATGTAATAGTTATTTTCTTCAAAGAAGTTCCATAGAAGCAGTACTATCTTTAGTTCTAAAATTACTATAGGTGTGATGTATATACATTTTCTTGAACAACATTTGGGAGGTAGATAATCCATCCATCTCTTTTGAAAGAATTTGAACCTTAATTTTTGCAAATATCAGAATTAAACCCACATCAAAATGGTCTCTGACAGAGCTGTAATACAGATATTTTATCTTGTCATGCATTTTAAAGCAAATTAATAACATTTGTGCAAAAAGTTAACAAAGGAAAAATAACAATTAAGTTAACGGAGATATACCTCTTCTTATTTTTAGCATCTAATAATTATTCTGTTAAATTGAGCTTTAATGTATTTCATACATATATTTTATTTGAAATGGTATTTCATGTAAATAGTAAAATTATTATTCGTTAGTTTGGATTTCATATTCACTTATGAGTGAGGGAAATTTGTTTAATATAATTTATCCTTTCTTATGGTGTGCAATGTTACTATACAATGTTATTGGGCTTCCTTTTTCATAATATTTATCTGCTGGAATTTGCTGATATTAGTGTTCACTTCTTATGAATTTATTTTACCATTATAGATTTTTAAAATACTTATGTAAATATTTTCATTACTCTCATTTACATTTTCTATGTAACTACATCATGAGGGAGCATATTGAGAATAGATTAACATCTCCTTGAAAATGTAAAGTTACTGTTAATCTTATCCCAATTTTGAGCAATATGAAAATTTTAGAAACTTCTTTTGAGGACTAAGAATTAGAAAAATATCCTAAGGGCAAAATAATTGATCTTTATGTGAATGCTATCATAATATTTGGTTTGTTGTCATTTTAAACAATAGTTCATAATTTTTTATTTGATAAGAATCTCCAAAGATGGTCCATTTGCTATTGGCTAAAATTATTATTTATCAGTTAATTTAACTTTTTGCAGTTTCTTGTTAAACTAAAATGAATCATTTGTGCTTAACTGGAGATCACATTATTTTTACTAATTTTTGTTGTAGAGAAGGCTGTTTCCCACACATAAGGTAGTGTTTATCAGCACATCTATAAACACAGTGTGTAAACAGCACAGGAGTATTTTAAGATGCTTACCCCATTTAAGGAGTTATGTGCCTGTCAAAAATAATTAGATGTTGGTGCTTGAAAACAACTTAACCTATTCACAGCCTTGCTCATCAGGGTTCAATTTATTTATTTACATTCAGATGTTATTGCATGAATATTGTCAGAAAAAGATGGATGTTATTTGATGTAAACATTAATGTAAATTAGTACATTAACTTATTTAAATGTAAATTGATCATATTTTAACCTCACTAAGCTATTGGCAAGCTTTTCTGATTTATGGTGTTCGGAATAATTGCAATACTGCCATTTAGTTGAAATTAAATTATTTAGTTTTGATATTGATCTCTGAAATGAATGGCTTGTATTTTAAAACTTTGCTTATAATGGAAACTATTTGAATCAGCTGAAGTTTCTCTTTTCATTGAAGGTGTGATGATGATCAGCAGTGCTTTAGTGTGTGATGCAGCTATTGGCAATGTTCAAGAAAAGTACATGAAAATCTATAAAGCGCCCAATACAGAGGTGGTATTATATTCATATGCTATTGGGTTCATGTACTTGTTCTTTGCAATGCTTACTACTGGAGATTTACAAAGGGGCATAAACTTTTGTTCCAAGGTAAGATTAGTTATTAATTGAAACTGTTTCACTGGCAGGGACTTAACTTGACTGCCCAAGTCAGTCACATTGAATCACCTCAAATTCTGAGAGCTGTAGAATTTTAGACATGAGAAAGAAACATCCAAGTATTTTATTTTGCCAATTTAAGAAAGAATTTAACAAAATATAAAGTAATATTTGTTACAAATCCATAATCTTGAGGCAGATAGGAATAAATCTGAGTTTTTTTACTACTGAAGCTAAAATTGATGAATTTATGCTAGAAAAAGTTGAGGTAAAGCATTTATATCACTATCTATTGCCTTTATAATTTTACACTGAAATAATAAAGAAATTAAAATAATTTTTTGTTAAAAGTAACCTTATTTGATATGCCAATATTATTCTCTTTCCTTAGCATCCCTGGGAGACATATGGATATGGGCTTTTATTTTCAGTAACTGGTTATTTAGGACTCCAAGTAGTTCTTACTCTAGTGAGAACTTGTGGAGCCTTAGCTGCTGTTACTGTGACTACTTGCCGTAAAGCAGTGACCATAATTATATCATTTGTCTTCTTTCAAAAACCATTCACATTCCAGTAAGTATTAATTTTGTAATTTTAGTAAATCGTGGATGGTACTGATTTAGGACTATACTGCATGTTGCTATTATTATTAACTGTCTTAACTGGATCATTCACGTGGTGGTAATGATCATTGAAAATCCGTTAAATATAAAAAAATGGAGGAAACATAGAATTAATAGCTTTGAAAAGAGTGCTAAAAATTTGCTTACTCATTACCAAAGTGAATATAATTTCCTGATAATCTTTACATATTTTTTGAATCTGTATACTTAAGTTATCATTGTCCTTTCCAGGAGTTTAACAATTTAATTCACTTCCTTAGTGGTATCAATGAAGCATGTAAAAGTACTCATTGAAAACTTTGCTTCTGCCTTAAGACAAACCTCCTACCCTTTATTTAACTCTACATTAATTTGTCAGGTTTATATTTTTAGTACTTGTCCTAAAGTGAAATTCTGAAGCAAAGAGTGATACTCTTTGACAGATTCAGAATATCCTTTTAAGATTTCCTAAACAAAATGCTTTTTAATCCTTTTACTGGATCTTATTTATACAATTTTTAAACTATAGTGTGATGTCTCAAATTATAATTTGATTTATATATAGTTTGATGGCCTGGTATGGGATGATGCATGAAATTTAGCCTCATAAACAAAACTATGTTACTTATTAGGTTCATAGAAAGACATATTTTCTCTGAATGGCTTTCAATTTCATTTCAGATACCTATGGTCTGGGTTGTTAGTCATCTTGGGAATTTATCTAAATGTTTATAGTAAGAATCAAGACAAGCTGAATATGTCATCATATGTGAAGAAGTTGCAAAATTCTGTTTTAAAACCATATAAGTATCTCAGTAATATGAGAAATAAGGAATCGAAGAGATTGTTAAGCAACGTGTGATCTACAGTCCGAACCAGGAAGCATTTATAATCCATTCAAAATGGAGGTTGTTGATATTTGTGTTAATTTAAACTTGTTGTCTAATTTTAATGATGACTTGCCATTAAAATCTTATATCACATTTCCTAGAATGATCAAAATTCATTATTTTTAAGTATGCTTTTCTTGTATCTTGTTGGTTACAGTGATCTCACTCTAAGGATGTGCAGAAATGGGAAGAGGGAAGTGGAAGAGGTAGGTTAGGGGAAGACAACAGTTGCTAGCCTAGGGATCTTGCACAAATTAAAGAGAAAGTTGTTCCTAATAATTCATTCTTTTCTAACCTTTTCCCTATTTTTACAGAATGGGCTAAACATGGAAACACTCAATGCACATCCTTAGAGTGTGACTTCTGTATATATTTTGCTGCAGATTATTATTCCATCCATCAATTTAGCACTATGATTTACAAACTTCATCAAAATGATTGTAATAATATATTTTTATGATGATTTTAAATGTACTTAATTATTCTTTCCCTATATATTTGGTGCAATATTCTTCGTCGATTGGAGATAAAGTTTTATCTAAATGTATGTTTAATCCTATTTTCACTTGAATGCACAAATCTCGATTAAATTTTTTTATCAACTGGTGAAAATAGTGTTTGAATGATTTCAAAGAAAGTGTATCTAATCCTTTTAGTGCAGCAGGAAATATTACATACATTGGTGATGCCAGAAGAGGAAGAATGTAATAATTTTAAAAGTTGAGGGGAAGGTGTTAAATTTGCTTGAGGATAAGTGCACCTTCAAACCCAAACAGACATAAGTGAAAAATAGTGACATGATGAAAATCCAAGTGGAGACTTGGGTTTGAATTGCAGTCATGTTGCTATTTTCTCTTCTCTTTACCTTTGAGAATTTCAAAAGTGATATGAAAAATTTTCGACCTACATCCAGACACTTCAAAAATATTCCCATATACACTTGTATGTGGGTATTGAGTTTGTTTTCTTAAAAATCCACTCATTAATCAGCCTACTTAGTTCATGCATTTTTGAGAAACTGGCAAAGGTAGTGGATAAATTATGATAGAATTAACTTATTGTAATGATCAAGTATGGGGCGAAACTTATGGTTCAGCAAAAACCTTTCATTTAGAATAACTTGGTAAGGGAATTTAATAGTCTTGCAAATTCAGCAAAATTGACTAAGAATAAGGAATAACTTCACATATTTCAGTGTGGCTTTAAAACCCTAGGAACAACAGATGAAGAAGAAACATTTTTCCATCCGTTTCTTCTTAAGTCATTAAGCAAAACCGTCATAACTACTAAGTTATTCTCTATTCCAAATATCGAGCCTTGGGGAATTTCCTCTTGCATCACTTTGTGAGGTGGCTATTTAGTTTGGTGGCATTTGCCACTCATTGGGCAGTATTGGTGGTTGGAATACCTTACTCAAATAGTATCATTCAGTATTGATGCTACCAATCAGAGATCAAGGAAATTTTGACTAGCAAAATTGAAACTCTAGAATTAAAGTCAAAAATATGTTAAAAACTAATATATATCTTTTTTGGAACATAACAGCATGTAGCTCTTCAGTTTCTCCATCTCTGATAATCTCTCTATCTTGTTTTCTCTAGCAAGAATGCATCAAAGTATTAAAAGTACAAAACTGTACTTGTACGTACTTTATAACTTTGAGAATTTAGAATGTTGTGAATCCTCAACATGGTGCTGGTTACTAGAGTGCTATGATGAGCAAGTTTCTGACTATACCCCAGATACAGTCAATGGCCTTCATGTCAGGTGTTGACCAATAAAGCAGTGGGTCTTTGAAAAGAGCTTGTGTCCAAATGTCAACTTGTGGCCAAATATTATTTGGTTGATGTATTGCATGTGGAGTTGCCCAAAGCAGTACTTCTTTTAATGATATAGTGGTTGCTATTCATATTGCCCTCATTACATAGTGGTTGGGATAGCATGTATTATCCAGTACTGCTCCAAACCAGCATAACTCTATACCTATTGCCTACTGAGGGATCTTCTCATTTTTTCAATGCACATATCATTAGAATTCTTGGACATTTTGTTGACATTATCTTAACAAGATAGTGTATCCTTACTGCTTCCATTAAAAATGAACTAAAACAGGAAATTAATAAATTTTACAGGTGAAATAGCCTCGTATTTGTAAGCTAGCATTGCAGCCTCCACAGTGTTCTTGTATGGTTACAATACTTGTGATTTTAAAATTTGATGCAAGAATAATTGATAATTTATTAGATTTCAGTTTCATTATGTAGTTGAACAGTTTTAGATTATGAGTAGCAAAAAAATATTAATTTTCTGTATTTTCATATTGAATATTATTAAAATAATATAATATTCGGCAAAGACTTTAATAGGAAAAATACAATTTTTGAAAAGGATAGAGGGTCTGTAAACAGGCCTGTCTCATTGAAAACAGGACATATAAAATAGCTCTACTGACCCAAGAGAAACATCTTGGAGATAACAACATCACTGAGACTTAAACCCAGATCAACTTCCCAGAGAGAAAATGTTTACTAAGCTACCATGCTTGATTCAATGATGTCATTCCTAAACCTTGGAAATTACAGGTACCACACAAACGGGCCGTTTAGATTTTCGGGAATTTATGAGCATCGTGGAATCGACATAGATGGTATAAAAAAATTCTCAATCGGATGAGGCGAACGACTGACTAATTCGGGTTTTATTGCTTCTGGGGTCGGGAGAAAATCGCGTATTGAGCGGAACAAGCGTCTTAAACGTGAAATCTCTCTTTACGCTGGACCAAATATTGTTTATAGTATCTGATTCAGCGTATAGAGATAGCTAACATCATTTA
The DNA here is from genome assembly GCA_036926295.1 of Pachydiplax longipennis. Classification (NCBI taxonomy): domain Eukaryota; kingdom Metazoa; phylum Arthropoda; class Insecta; order Odonata; family Libellulidae; genus Pachydiplax; species Pachydiplax longipennis. The sequence continues at coordinate 33,471,254 of JAVFKF010000009.1, read as the reverse complement.
CATACTACAGGAAACCAATGAGTACGGTTAATGAAGCCTTATAATACAACGCACACATTAAAACCGCACCAATCAAACTTCGTCGGAGCCGTCATGAGTTCTGCAAGTTCCGTATTTCAAGTACCGTAATAAAAAACCGCAATAATCGACTTTGATGACGCATTTCTTAAGAGGATTGTATAAAAAGCATTTACGCACTAATTAAAACCGCATTGTTCATATCCGCACTTATCTAGGGTTTCCTACACATACATATGAATTTATTCGACCCGAGTAGAGGATATTTTTATAGCATAGGAAGAAATGCATGGAAGTCTTCTCATTAAGCACCCATATTGACCAGAATAGTTGGAGAACTTTCACCTTCCTTTTATCTCCTATTATTAATCAGATTCTGTACTCACTTTTCCCATTAGTCATTGAAGCGAATGCTGTCAACGCTATGATATTAACACCTCTCCTAATGAATTTGATGAAGAATTGGACTTTACCTATACGTCATTTCAGAATATCTTTAAAAAATGGGATAATTTACAATTATTGACACCTGTTGCGGCCAGGACGCAAGGTAGCTAGTTCAGTAGCATATATGTATGTATGTACGCACACTTCTAGCACGTTCATTTCAAGTAAGGGTATTGATTTGTCGCCTCTGTATGCATTAGCATTACTTCCCAACCACTGTGCTGCGGCAAACTGGCGTGTTTCGCAATATCTAAGAGTTCATTAAATTTTAATTTTCGTTACATGTACGCTTTATTTTCACATATACGAGTATGTTTTCATTTAATTGGATTCAGTCGCGAAAATATTAATCATTTCCATTATGCAGTTACATCCCGAAGTTAAACGTTAGGTAGGACCGACGACAATCTCGTACGAACCCGCATGAGGTATAGCTTTTACCAATCAATAATTAAAATTTTGTTCATCCAAGACCAAGGACAAGCAAATACACTAGTTAAGAAGAAAATAGTTAACATAAATTGTAGCTGTTTACATATACTAATACAAATATTAGAATAAATAATGAAATATGTCGATATGATACAATTGTAGAAGTAATAAACAATTGCTAGAACAAACGCGATCGCTCACTAGCATCTGAGATTCGTATTCAGAAGGTGCATGACGCTTTCGGATTTACACCTTGCCTTATGAAGTATACTTCTGTAACAAAACCTGTCTTCCCGACATTTGACAAAGTCTTCTATCAATTGACAATCCCACTTTCAGAAACAGTGCGTCTTAAAGCGACAACGACATTGTTAGTCAGACAGGTCCCCGTTTCCCATCGTCAGAAATTTATTTTCACTTTGAGTTAGAGAACAAAGTACTTTCAAAAATTTTTGTCGTTGCTAGTAACAACAGTACTTACCAAGAAAGAAATAATAATATTATACCTTATCAGAAAATCTTACTTCGTTCTTGTGCCAGATCCTGCGCTGATCCTAACGCGACAACTAAAATCTGCGATTCAAGATTAGCCGTTTCTTGGGTACGGAACTAAGTTTCCGCGCAAAGGATTGTTGCAAATAGACGGCTACCGCCTACTCCTCATAAAAATAGCATGTTTTACCCATGGCTCCTTCAGAAACTTATGTCGAAATAGAACGGCCGATGTCGGATGGGTTAGCGACACCTTGTGCCCGCTCAAGCATACTAGCTCGAGTTTTGATTCTACCGCCAAATATGTGGAATATTGCGTGAAAGATGAAGTATCAAAGATTGTGCAGGTAGGTGACGGGTTACGCGACGTTAAGCCAGTCAGACCCCCTGCATAATTTAAATGTGCAGGAACCAACGTATATAACTTGCACAGTGAATGTACACAGAATATATTCTAAAATGGTCATGAGAAGTTTCAAATTCCTAACTCAAAGAAACCACTTTCGTATTTTTGGTCAGCTTTTTTCGATTTTAGCCCACTGTGCGATATCTCATGATGAGATGAGACGAAACATGTAGCTCGTATAATTAAAATATTTTTCTAGAATTTTACCAAGTCATTGTATTATTTCCTCAATGGTGAAATAGTCAGGCTGCTTTACAATCGCATAATCTCGTTCAATACAATTAAAGAAGCAAAATTAAAGGACGCCTTACTTTCGCAGTGAAATGAAGGATATCCAAGGCCAATTTAGAAGCTAAAAAGCAATGAATGTAAATACCCTATCAATTAGATATCTCTTGAAGGTTAAACTGAAAGATGAAAAACAGTGTCAGAAACATATGATAGCGATTAATCGTTGGGAATATTTTCAAACTGGCTCATGTAGATACTTGACGATTTTAGAATAATTAAACACCTCCAATAGTAAGATATTTTAAACAGTTATTATTACTTAACCTGCGCAATCGATGAAGAACTTTACATCCCCATTTATTTGGAACTTGAGGATGTGATGATTAAGTCATAATTATATCATAATATAATAATTAATAGTAATTCATTTTTATAGTAATTCATTTTCGAGCCACAGACAAAGAATGACTTGAAGATATTTCAGTCTTACTCAAATTTCATGTTTTCGAGGACAAGGATTGACAGACATTTTAGTCCTACTCATATTTGGTGAGCTCTAGTCGCAATTCTTTCATTCAGCAGGTAATTCTTGAAAACTGCTCTCGAAAGGAATGCCAGAACTTAGTGTTTTTTTGGCGAGGCAAATATGGAAGAGAAAACGATTTTGGAAGGAGCGTTAAAGTGTTAATGTGAGCGAAACCCAACCCAATCTCGCCCATCCCACCGTTCCAAGAGCTTTCGCGGAATGGTAAACTTTTGGCCTGGCCGGAGGAACTTCACCAATCGATGAGTACAAACAGAGTTATATAACGCTGTTATCCCTTAAGGAAGTTCCTACACGTGTGAACTCGCCTTCAAGGTTGTAGGAACCATTGTCTCTGTCAGTTTTTAGTATATGGCTCCTTCAATTGGAAGGCTACGTCGACTGAAAATCGGACGCGCAAATCGCAAAATTTTTTGGGTCGAATACGTTGCGGATACATTTTCAAAAAAAAAAATCGAGAAAACGTCTTTCTCCTAGTCATTAAATCATTGCAATTATTCCTTTCTTAAGTTGTATCGAATATCAATCTAATAAACCGGAAAAGGAGTTTTTGTGGGCTTTTGAGCGTAAGCGTATATTCATGTCATAGGAAATGAAAACTTTATTTTCCGAAAAAAAATAAATTCTTCAAGCAGGATTCAAACCACACAGGATGGTTTTCTGGAATCTTTGGAAACATTTGGAAATTAGGGCCATACACTTTAAACACTCGGCCATTCTGACGCTTTAGAAAATTTGGTTATAATTGAATCAAAACTTCGGTTAGGCAGACTGCAGCATGCCAGATAATTACGGATGATATGACAAATACATAATAAGAAAAGACTTCATGAGTTTGCTTATCAACTTTTCATCAATAGGAAAGCAACCTATTTTCCTTCCAACTCCAACATCCCTTTATCCTGTCTCTCCCTCTCATAAAGCTTGCAAAAAGTTCTATTATCGCGATTTTTCACAGTGAAACCTTTAGTGAAATCCATTGAGACCGCGATCTTTCCCCGGATAAAACAGTTTTTCGCTTAATACAGCTTAATAATTAAATTGAAGTAATGATCGTTTTTTCGCTATTGCATTAATTTACCATTTTTTGACTTCGGATAATCGCTCAGGGGCCTATTGAATGAGCACGTCTCTGTTTTCGCCGAGCTTCCACGTCACTTATTACAAATGTTTCAAACAGCAGTCATTCGGCCATAGACCTTTTATTTTAAGGTAACTAGAGAAGACTCACTGATCCCTTTAGTTTTATGCTTTTCTATTGCTGCATACGGAAGAAATGGAGAAAAATAATTTATTTGAGTTATGATATTCAAACAGAACTTAAAGATTAAACAGACCGATTAAATAACTATTAAAGAGGCACTGAGAAGAATGATCATGGCGAGTATTGCGAAGAAGACCATGGGAATATTCGGGGTGGACTGACTACTCTTGAGTCAGAAGTGGAAGAAGACCAAATAAAGAATGAGTGGGCAGAGATTCCCGAATATGATCATTTAAGAGAAAGCCCGATGTAGAATGCGATGGAAGCTAACCTAGCTAAGTGTAGAGGGCAAAATATGATTGTCTCTAATCGATCCTTAAATGGTAGAATTAAAAGTCAATCGGTAGATTAAAGAGATGAAGTGGGATCACAAATAGGAATGCGGCAGCACGTTAAGAAAACGACTTCTTATCATACTCCGAATATACTTCGTCCAACGTCAGGAAGGGACCACGTAAATTTTATGGCCCCGGGTATTACTTATAGGAGAAGGGTGTGAGCTGTTGCAACTTTTAGATAATAAAACAAAGAACATAATATAATATAATATTATATTATGTAATTATTGAAAATTGATTTAGAATATATTCAGCCTAGAGTAAAATTGACTTCTGATACAACAGCATGAACAGCCCGTAAATAATACACGGTGACGTAAGATTTACATGGTCTTTGCATGACGTTAGAGGAAGTGTAGGGTTTTCCTGAATGTAATAATTTTCTCAACTTATAAGTTTCTGAAAGGAATTTTTGGTCGGGACTATCTATTTATACTGTAAACTCGTCGAGTATGGGGTCGCTTTAATTCAAAATTGCTATACCTGAGAAAGCTCTTAAAATGCCCGTAAACCTTCAAATGTGAACGTGAAGATACAAGGGAATCCAGCGGTAGTTTTTCGACGCATTTACGGTCTGCACGTGGCAAAGTTGCGTGGGAGAGAAAAGAAAGGGCAATCCACGAATATCGGGTTCAGATTTGCACGTGTGCGCGTGGCAATGGCAAGGTCCTCTCTTTTCAAGGCAAAGGTCGCCTTCTTTAATCGATCACTTTTCTTTCTTAACGCGTGATTTTCTTTCGCACCACTTCCGCAAGCACAAACACTAAGACCAGAAATCTCAGACCGCATGCGGTTTTCCGTCCTCACAGCAGACCGACCTGTACTTTTTACCAACATCATGGACTGTGCTAGTGCAGCTACTCAGTACTTTACCGATAGCTCGATTCACCTACTTCCCAGTTTAATATAAGCCAACTGCCAATTTATAATGCAACTTTCAGGAGAAAAAGCTAATCAGAATACCTTTCCATCACCACTGGATGAACTACTGTATACTTCGTCCAATGTTATGAAGAGACCACGTACAGTGAAATTGAAAGCCCCTGCGCAGCAACAATATAAATGAAATATATTAATATATATAATAAAGAGACTGATATATTTATCTGGACTGATAACAATGAAAGGAAATATCCATTTTTAGTGCAACAAGGGGGAAGATCAAATATCCAGCCTATTATCGCGGTTTCTGTTTGCTTTTCCCTAGAATCTAGCAATTGGAGTTTAAAATATTTTTTAAATACACTTTGCCGTTTATTTTCCAGTAAATATTATAATTGGCTTTGTTATTTAAAGTTTATTTTAGAATTATGGAATAAATAACAGTATTTTAATACAGTCTTTTGAAAGGAAAGACTGATAATCTACGGAAGGGAAAAATTCGACAAACAGAGGAAAGATAAACTATGTCTGTTGCTAAAAAGCTAAGAAGTCTTAAATGAGATAGAGTCGCGAATGTTTCTTTTTACTGACTACATATTTAGAGAATCGATATAATCACCCATATAAGCTTAAAATGACCCTGTGTGAGATCACATGTAAAGGGTTGCGTGGGAGAGGGTCACAAAGAAAAAACAATCAAGATATTAAAAAATATCCGGTAACCTTCATTTAGTAACTCAAGTATTCTTCTTCACGGGATCGATGGTATCCACTTTCGAGGTTTTCAACAGCTTTATCACGTAAATCACATTTTAAGGGTTAATAGAAAGTGAGTTTTGGGCAGATTTCGAGTCGATATCATATCGGGAAAATCTTCACGCAATTGTACGGTAGAAAGAAAATGGTGCCCAAGCGTAGAACTAAATACCATTACGGAAACGATAAACTGGGTTTATTACCCATGTTAATGACTGCTGTTCACATGCCGGGTTACCGATTTCTATTTTTCCGGGAAATGCCCCAAAATATTTAATATCTCTACCGTACATTTCATATGGGAGAACTAAGATCGCCTGAAGTCGAACCCTGAGCCGTGTCGTAAGATGAGAGTGTATATTTCTAAAGGATATAGGCATCTTATATAGTATCAAAAGTTTCAAGTCAATATCTTTTCTTGAGGGTCTTTAATAAAATGAAATTATATTCCCTAAAATTTCAATTCTATTGAAGAATACAAATGGACCCCTGGCGTCGAGCCAAGGACCATCAGGAAAACGGTAAACTGAGTTTGTAAAACATATTCATCATTGCTGTTCAAATGTCTGATCATGGATTTATATCTTCTCTGGAAATACCTCATGAAAATCTTTGAATTTTCCGCCGTACACATCATACGGATGAATAAAGACATGGCATCGAACCGAGAACCCGTTCGTAAAAGATGGGCGCATAATAATGTTAAATAGGGTCAACTCTGACAGTTCAAAAAGAATCAACTTGATATAATATCGGGAAGGTCCTAAAAAAATTCCGTTATCCCCCTCCTGGAATGAATGCGGGAATTTATATGCAGGTCTGGCATCAAGCCAAGGATCATCAGGGGAAACGATGAATTGTGTACATGAAATGTATTTCTAACCCTTGTTTACATGTCAGATTTTACATTTCTATTATCGGGAAAGGCTTCGAAAAATTATTTAAATCAACGTAATGTATTTTAAAGGAGAGAATTTCGCACTAAACCTTCGTCCAACCTTTGACATTGCTCCTATAAAACTATAGAAGACCACGACATCCCATGCATGACTTGGCCATTACATACAAAACTCTAAGCCGTAACAGGAACAGCCGTAAGTGTTTCAAAGCAGTAATAGCAGGAGAACGAATATAGCAGGAATGAACGCTGCAAGGCTAGTAATGGATTACGAATCTACGATCTCAACCTGCTTTAAAGATCCGCAATTTCATCCGACAGCATCTCCTGCCAGATATTAAGAAAGAAGTAAATTTTACCTTTCTTTTCTTTACTTTACCCTTTCTTTTCTTTCTTGCTTCTGTTGGATCCATCGCTGTCCAAAGTGAGACAACGCGAGGGGGGCTGAAGACGTACCAGTGCTGGGAGCAACGGCGATGAATAAAAAAGGGAAGTTTTCCGCGACGGAACTCCATTCCGTGGCAAAGGACTGTGAACGGTGGACGAATTTTGCCAAATGGTTTAATCTTCTGGATGACTATCCCCTGGGGCCAACCAGAAACTAAGATCAAAAAGAGACTTTGTCAACGACGCCTGGCACTCACTGGATCAACCCATGCAAACTTTCAAACTCCCGCGAAAGTCAAGAGCCAAGTTTGAAATTTCTCGTAGGTTGAACCAGTGAGTGCCAGATGTCGCTGCCACAGCGCCATCGGCGGTCTCTTTTTGACCTTAATTTCTGGTGGACCTACGGGGATTGACATCCCGATGATTTAGCCATTTGGAGAAATTCGTCCACCGTTCACGGTCCTTCACTACGAGATAGAGTTCCGTCGCGAAAATCCTCCCTTTTCTACTCATCGCTGTTGCTCCTCCGTACTGTTTGAGCTTCAGCCTCCCCCCCCCCCCCTGTTGTCACACTTTGGATAGACGGATCCAACAGAAGCATGAAAGAATAAGAAAGGGAAAAGCAAAGAAAAGAAATGTAAGGAAATTACCCCTCTTTTGACGCTTGGCGGGAGATAATGTATTTGAAGATCAAGATGTCAGTGGGTTAAACGACGTTCTTACGGTGTCCACCGATGTAAGAATGAAAGAAAAGAGTAGGTTAACGGAATGTAATTTTCTTGAAATTAGGAACAAAGTACAGTAATAAATATAATTTCCTTAGTTATAATTGTCAGCCGTATAGCTTCAAGACTTGGAGATTGGAAATACGATTAACCGCTGTGTCTTATTCTTCATTATGTTTCTCTTCGTTTGAATAATTTCCCTTTTCTGCTGATACACGTGTTTTTTTACGGAGAATAAGACTTTCTTCGGGGCCGGGGGTGATTTCAAGGCAGGAAGTCAAAGGGCCAAGGGCGGCCTTGAGAAGTGCGTTGTAGAAAGGTTGTCACCATAATGCCGCATCACGGACGCAAGGAAATCTCGCATCTCTCTCCACGTGGTGGTAAATAATTCAAGATGACATTTTAAAAACTGCGTCACATATTATAGCCATTATTTATTACGGTGGATAAAAGTGTACGTTCATCTTCCCAATGTTAGCTCCCAATCTAGGGTATTGATAATAATAACTGTAATGAAAATAATCAAGTTTTTATTGGGCGAATTTTATTCTAATGGATCCAGTCTAGAATCAGCCCTTTCTCAACGCACGGAAACAATCATACCCTAACCTGGGTTCGAACCTCAGCCCTCAGCTCAGTTTGGCTAACAAACTGGCAATAATATTATCATACCCTTACCCTCTGGGTGCACCAGAAGCTTTGTGATGGTAAATACGCTTAATCGTAGGTAAATAATTATGCTATTAAATATTTCCAGAAATAGTTATTTCAACAATTTTTTTGTTATACCATTTATATTTTTAGTTTATTTATATTTAGTTAACTCTTTGCTCGATTGAAGAAATTGATTTTTAGTTACTGTATTTATCGGTTTGATACATGTTATAATAGTTTTAAAATCGTATAATTAACACCGTAACTCAATAATGTTTAATACTTTAGTGAGATTTAATTTTGTAAAGCAAATATGTAGTACAAAGAACTCTCGGCTATCCAGGCTAATGATAGGGCGAGGATATACGAGTAATCTCGAAACACGGATAATCCAAACTTTCACTTTTATTTCTTATTGACTTCATTTTTTCGGAAATAAACAAGTTATTATTATTTGCGCTTATAACCCATTACTTTCGTCTGTTTCATTAGCTCTTGAAGAGCTTTCTTCGCCCGATCTTTGATCATTTTAGCAGCGACAATGTTACTGCAGTCGTATTTCCACTTATCCTTAGAAAAGATCTTAAGTTAGCCCTACTTGTATTATAAATACATTTAGAGTTAACCTAAGGATTAGTAAAAATATTTATGCGCTTTTTGTGTTTGAATGTTTTTTTCGTGATCGCGGGAAATAACGACGAAGAGTAGAAAATCGGTTAATCCGGAAAAGGAATAATCTGCCCACGGATAATCGGGAGTTCACTGCAGGAATATTTTTTCGGTTGGAGAATGCACGGCACCGTTTTAGCCCGAAAACATAACGGATTCGCAACCGATACGCTGATTTTGAGATTAAACTTGTGTGTGTTGAGATACTGAGCGTGTCTACCGGAGGTGATAAAGTCCAACGTGCCCAGAGTACGAATACATAACCTCCAATGACAACGCAGTTGTTTCTTCTCAAAATTTACCTTCCTTTCCTTTAGGTAGACCTACTTCTTCCCTTTGCTTATGCCACGAAAACGGATGTTATCTGTGTTATCTTTCTCAGTTTTTAATGGGAAACGTTTCAGTGATAACGTTAATTTAGATAGAGATTTAAATCTTTTGCTGGACTCAGGGAATACCTACATTCTTATCAGAGATTTAAGTTTATAAGAATACTATTCTTAGTATTCTATACTATAGATAGTGGTGTAGTAGACTATTTGAAGCTCAAATAGGCCATAATACGAATTAAATAACTTGAACAGTACTTTACAGTAGTCTTCTTACCTATAGTTATGCAGTAATTTCCCCCGCTCAAAATAAATTATAGGGGACTATGAGTAGGAAGACTAATTGATAACGAGGATTCATCGAGTCACTGGGTTTTTAAGCGCGTTTGCATTTAATCGTTCAACTTCAGAATCCATGGAACTGAGGCTCCCGATGAGCAATGAGGCAACAGCCTTTGGTGAAAGCGGTCCCGATTTCTTTTCTAGGTGGGAGCTCACATATGCGAAATCACCTGCACTTTTAACAACAAATTTAAGGGTTTCGCCTTTGAATTTATTCATTAAAATCATCAGATGATGTCCTCAGAGGACCAGAGACTACTATCGTGTTCTATCCTCCCACCACATCTCATCCAAAACACTTTCTCTTTCTTCCACTGACGTCTTTTATAATCATATCATTCTACCTTCCTCTTGGTTTCCCCTTTGTTTTTTTTCCTTTTCCCTTCTCTTCAAAGACTCTTCTCGGAAGTTGCCATTCTTTCATCCTTTCCATATGACCAAACCATCTAAATCTCGTCTTCTCGATCTGTAATTGGATCCTTTCCACGCCAAAAGTCTCTCTGATTCATTCGTTCCTGATATTTTCTCCCCTTACTTTTCCCAGAATGCTCATTTAGAACTTCATTTCCATCACTTGGATTCTGTTCTCTTCTCGGCCTTTGATTGTCCACGTACTGGGAGCCTTTGTCAGGATGCTTACTAGGTATGTATGTACTAAACATTACCGTCTTATATTTGATTGAATCTACTAAAATTATAACCATGTTAAATTGCGTAAGAAAGCGTCATTTGGTGATGAACTTGGAGTGCCTTCCTGAATAAATCAGGGTTTCCTAAATATGAAAAGGGTATTCAACATGCGGTCCACAGACCGAGTATGCATTTTGAACAATTCTCTATCCCAAAGCCTGATGAATAAAGTTATAAAAGAGAGATTCCGTTAGAATTCAACCTAGAAGATTAAAAAACTAATCACTTTAATATAATTGAAATAAAGCAATTATATCGGCAACGTTTATGAATTATGATTATTGTAGTAATTGTGATTAAGATTCGTTGACGTCTCTGGTCAATTTACACTTATTATTAATTATGATTATTAAAATACGGTTTCAGTATTTTATTTATGGCCCACGATATCTTTATAGGAGATTATACGGCTTACTTGAAGTATATGCTTGGACATGCCTGGCTTTATTTATTTTCTCTGTGTAAGAACTATTGAAATTTAGAGAAAATTAAACAAGTTATCAGTTTTCAAACGGTTATCATAGAATTTTAAAAAATTTAGATAAACTAGTGTTTCATTGTAATAGAACAATCGTACCCGCTGTGAGAACAACTTCTATTTACTGACTATCGCAATAAATATGGTATATTATATGATAATATTTATAAATATAATTTTTCTACAACCATTTGGTGGAAAATAAATCGTTGGTTAAAATAGGAACTCATCAATATTGCAAATAAGAAAGTTAAATACAATAATTCATTTCCTTGAATAGCGAAATAAACTATACGATCCTATCAAAACGTCCCCTTTGTTTCATATCGTAAAATATTCCTTGCAAACCACAAGAGGAAGCGAAGAAAATATCCTAATAAATACTGGATGTCCGCAAAATCGATCGAGTGTTACTGATAAAGTATTGGGCTCTTAAAATAAAAAAACGCAGGGGTGGAATATTTGTATGGCTTCTTCGGCTTGAGATGAATGGGCGATTAGCCGAAAAAGAAGAAAGCTCGGGCGAAGAAGGGTAAGGAGAGACTATTCTCAAGGCCAAATCTGAAGTTGCAGGGCATAAAAAAGGCCTCAGAAGTTGTACAAGATGTACCATCCGTACTGATTCAAATGTTTAGGAAATGAAGCTTTGAGTAAGCTCTTCTAAATACAGTGTTATATTTACCAAAAGGGAGAAGAGCTTACGGATTTTCAAAAAACATACGCGTTCTTATACCCAAGAGCAAATTTTAGCAATCAGAGGCCCTAGTAGTAAGGACAATTTGAGGCCCCATCAAGAGAAAATTCAACTTAAAAATGCGGAGTGACGTTCCTTTATTGGGTTCCCTTATCGGTGAGGTCCACAGACTCTAATGGTAAATCCGTCCCTTCTTATACCCAAAAAGAAGAAGTGAAATGACTATAATATTAGGACTACCAACTTGACTTCCCTGACTCAATGAATCTCTCAAGAATTATAAATTTACGAAGGAAGGCGAAATCACCGTTGAAAACTATTACCAGTTCTTATCTGTACTCCAGTTACATACGATAGAAGCTTTTAAACCCTTAACATAGTAGTCATTGTCATAGTAGTTTATTGATATAATACATTCAAATTCAATACATGATATATGTATAAAATGATAATGAATAGATGTCTTGTCAGATCACAAGATTATGAATGTTTACATAGAGATACTACATACAATCTATATTATACTACATAAAATTTATTACATTTTACAATTTTACTTTATAAATTCATCAATTGTATAGAAACATTTTTCAATCAACACTTCTTTTATTTCTACCAACAACTTTTTGGAATTTATATGAAATTTTTCCCTTAGTTCAGCCGGCAGATTGTTAAATATTTTTACCCCCATAAAAGTGGAACAATGTTTGTATAATCTATGGGCCTAAAATAAATAGATTAGCGCAATAGAAGATTGAACCATGCTATTAATATCGAGGAAATAGGGGTGATCTAGCAGTGAAAGTAACGAAGAAACCTGAGTAAAGAGATAAGGAAGAGAGAATGCTGCATATAACCACTGATCCTACAATTGCTGACCACTGAGTCATAAATGGAGAAGGTAATGAAGCAATCAAGGAAAAGACGGGTGGCAGGGGTACGCATTCGGAGAGAAACAAAAAGCACTGTACGATTTGAAGTTATAGGAATACTAGGTAAGAAGAACGTGGATTTGATCAGAACTCTATTCATGACAGAGTAGAGCATGAAGTTGTATTGATTCGAAATAAATCTAAATAAAACAAAAATTATTGTATACAGATGAAATATGAGTATGTAATTTATTGGTTGAGTTAGGGACAAATGCAATGAAATGAGTCAAAAAAATCTGCTGTTTGGGTAGCAAGTTACAGCATGAGTTGTTAGGAAGAAAGATGTAAAGGAAAATTCAAGGTATAACACCCATCAGATGCCCTAGGTGTATACAAGTTTTATTCACCGTTACTAATTATTTGGTTAGCGTTTCGACTCCTAGACCGGCTAACAGGATCTCCATAACTAATACATACGGATCCGCTATCTCTAAAAAATCAGACATCTGAATAGGTAGTGGAAGGGTGGAATCGCAGAAGATCTAGGTTAGATAATATATGAGACAGATAATTGTCAGTACGTGAGTAATGAGGGCATGTTGCGATTCCTGTCCTAGCAAAAGACAGAGCTACCTGGAGAGCTAGTCAAACAGTCGATTATATGTAATCAATTCAGGAATAATATGAATACAGAGAATAATAATTTAGCAAAATAAAGCTCTAACTAGTGAGTCAGGTAACAGCTTGAAATTTTTTAAGTAAAAGTAAAGATACAACTAGTCCGTCAGTCTAGTTAGAAAACTAGAATGCAAATTAAAAGGAAGTAATCCAATATTTAGTCGTATAAAGCAACATATTATTCTTGCTCCCATAAAAACATCTGCAAGAAAAATCTCCGGATTGAAAACGAGTCACTTATTTTTTTATTTCCACATTTTTACTGCTATTTATATCCTTTCTCAAGTTCACCTAAAGAGAGAGTATAGAGGCACCATTATTCTGTATTGTTTTCATAAAAAAATTACCTCTGTCATTTTATATAGTTTTCGTCATTTACATTTGCTTGTAAAGCCGAAAAACGTTACGGTTTTAATACAAATGAATTTCTTCAGTCCCTCATTCATTCTATATGGTAATTTAAAGATAGATAAAACTGAAACGTACCTAGATGTTATCAATATTCATTAAGTTAAACAAACGAAGAAGAGCTGGAAATGGAGGAGGGAAATTCGGTTTCAATCGAAGAAAAAATCGAAATCAGAAGTGAAATATTGAGACGGATCACTGAAGAAAACAAAAGGAATGGACAAAGGAGAAGAAAAATTTGTTGGGTGATATTAAGAGTGGGATGGGTGACCAAAAAGTCAGGAAAAGGCACATGCACCAACAAACAGATAGCCTGTGCATAGATTAATTATTCCCTAAAAAATAGTGTTACCGATACTTATCCATCTCTGAAAATTTAGATCTCGAATGCGATTTAAATGTGTTAACAGCATCGAGTTATCTTCGTGTATCTTCAATTCATAAACATATGTATGGCTACTGCTTACCACATAGCGGTTTTGAAACAAGATAATATTGCGACTCTATCGGTGATTTGCTTCCAATATCGCTTTTCCTATTCATCTTCATAGAGAAATGAGAGAAAGAGAGAGGAAATTCAAACGTTAACTACGGAGAACCGAGACGGAAATCAAAGCAAATACATTAGTGTAATTATAGTGATGTCTGCAATATATAACAACCTTAATCGTAAAAATAAGTGTTTTTAAGCGACTCATCTTCATCCCCAGTCATTAAGTTATTACGCTCATGTCCTATTATCCCCGGATGAGATAATAAATTCCTCGGCTGCCGTCAGTTCAAGGAGAGGAAAACAAGTTTTGCTCCTTTCATCTTTCGCGAATCTCTCCATCCCTCACATTTCCTCAATATCATATTTCAGTGTCATGTTTGAGTCAGAAGAGGTCTTTCGTCCGAGAACAGAGCCTTACACGTGTACCGAATCAATGGATTTTTTTCATATAGGTAGTCTAGGTTTAAGAAAGTGCACATGTCAAGGTCTAATCGAGAAAAAAGGAAGGCGAAATAAACTTTTTCGTTCTCGAAAGTTTCCGTGCATTCCAATGACCTTTTCCGGTTGCGGCTCGACCCAAATTTTGAGATTTATCTTTACTTTGACACAATAAAATGTAGAACTCAGTTTCTTACTGCACATAGCAATAACAGAAGATAAAATGTTATCCTTTTTGCTCACCGTAGCATGTACGTATTCATGGATACGTCTTATGTATTATCTAACTTGGAAGGGGATCTAGAAATTTACTAAGGGTGAGGGGCTACTTTGTGGAAAAATTTCACAATCTGATTTTCATTCAAGCTCCTCGTCAGAGCCTAGGAAATCGCCAGTACATACTATATATTCGTCAAGGGGAGGGCACTTGTAAATATAATGATAAAACTTATACCCATTGTCCCTTCTCATCCTTTTGGATCCTCATATGTAACTTGGTGATTCATGTAGACTTATGCTTGGCTATATTTTATGACCTTAGGTTTCAGATATTAAAGATTACGGGTCCTAGTAGTTAGTAGCAAGAGTTTTAGATTAGATAGCAACAATTTTAGATTAGGTTTTAGATTATAGTTTTCGATGATCAAACAAAATGATTTATCCGATATATAATATATCCAATTTCACCTTACATAAAATTCTGGGCTAACAATAAAAACAAAAAATGGAATGAAACAAAATAGTGGAAATTTATAACTGTAACGTGTGTTTTCAAGGAGATAACGAAGTAACATCAGCATGTAAATTGGTATCTATGGTTTTCGTTGCAGATTTCTGGAAGAACGTTAACACTATTACTGCCAGCTTCCATTACGTGGTTTATGCGTAAACTACCGCAGGTTCGGAGGATGGGAACTTTGGAAATTCCAACTCATGTTTTAGGTGGAAAACAAAAAGATCGCCGATTATCATAATGTTTTTTTGGTAAATGAGAATTCACAACGAAGATGAGGGATTATTGTTCTGAGAGCCAAATGATTCAGTGGGAAAAAAAGTAAAATGGTTTAAGGTGACTTGGCTCATAAAGGCGTATAGCTAGAAAAATTCCCTAGGAGAAATTGACATGAAAAAATTTGACAGATCCAGAACTCCTAACCTATATATACTAGGATTAACCCGGAAGACTTTATTAGCCGATGGATTGCTCTACCCTTTAAGGTTACTTTCCAGAATATTAATGCCACTCGGAAGATTTTATTGGCAAGGGCGTGTGGTTCCGTCCGACTGTACGGAATCGTCCCCGTTAACGCACCAGCCATTCAGTGGTGTGAAGGAGAACAACCCTTTAAGGATAACACAAGGAAAAGGGTGAAAGGTGACCGTGCACGTCAAGTCATGTACCCAAGAAAATTCCTGAGGAAAAACGGACAAAAAAAGTTTGACAGGACCGGGACTCAAAACCGGATCTTCAGATTGCCGGTCGTTGCCTCAAAAATTTATCCGGAAAATGTGACATTAACTTGCTTCTCTTGTTCTGTTCTTTGGGCAGGTTTTTTCTTATTGTTCTCCAAGGGTACCTGCGGTTTTACTCGGGTTGCGCGAACCATATATGTCGCAGATAGCGGGAATGTGGCAGCTCAGTTCGTGCCACGCACTTCAAGAGGTTTGCTACTCGAAGTGGACATGTAAGCTATTTTAATGATAAGTACCAATTTCTTAACTATCCCGTAACCTCCACGTCTAAATCTATATTTCTTCGTTTAAATCTAACTCTTAAGTGAATAAATCAGAATTAGCGATCTTCAGGTGCGATATACTGAGCATTTATTGCATAAAAAATAACCCCTTTCTTTCTATTATATTAGGCATATCCAAAGTTATAACCACATATTCCGCGCGTAACTAAGGAAGGAAGGTTAAGAGGAGAACGGTTAGAAAAATGGCGAATTAAAATCATGATTAACCATTATTCGCTCAGTATTCTTCTGATTGTGAGTATTAATTTCCTAACATTTCCTAATTATGATCACTCATTTTCTCCGTTACGCCAGTGATTTGTAGTTATAATGCCATTATCTAATTGTAACTATGTATCTAATTAACCATACATCGAATTAAAACCACAAATCTTATGAAAGTTAGTCGCAAAACATTATCACAGTTTTGAGTACCTTAAATAATGGCCTACACTTTAATTGAGGGGGTCATTGATGAAATTTGTACTATAGGAAAGAGGTTTTGATTGACTATGGTATTACTCTAGAATCGGTACATGTTTTCAAAAACGCGCAAGTGAATCAGAAGGAAGATTTCCAAGAGAACCGTATTCGATGTAGAAGGAAGTAATCAACTCTATCCGTGAAGGGGATACTCATTACATAATCAATTCCTTATCTAGAGGGCACATTAATAAGTGGAGGCTCTGGTAGAACTCATGGCGAACTCTACGAACAGGCTGACCTCTCTCATTCGTATTCAGTAAAATCAGGTAAACTAAAATCAGTAGAGAATATCATTATTTTCCCATGGAATGAGTCCTGGTGATTGATTTTATACAAACTATTGAATAATTCAACAGTGTACGTAAGTGATGCAAATTATCAATCGCATGGCACCTAAAGGATGCAAAATATTGTATCGCGAAATATATAGCAATGCAGCTTAATGTGAACTGGACATGCAAGGCCTCGTAAACTTAAAGAAATATACCTGGTGAGCTCGAAGAAACATTTTATTTCTACGCATGACCGGTTTACTTGCATCGTAACATCCCTAGGCTGTAATGGTTCTACGTCACGAAACCGGTCGCAGAAAATAATAAAATTTTTTGTGGAGCTCACCAATTGCATTTATTAACGTGTCGTCAGGGAGAAGTTCCACCAAGTAACGACTCAGTATCTTTAGTTTTCGCAACATCTCATTTTCCCACCACTTAAGTGTGTTTATCAGCGTTTATGTGAATTTTCTTTTCGATTATCTTGCTTTACGAACGATCAGTCACTTAGAGCGAAGCCTTTCTTGACTACGATTTGCAAACTTCATCAGATATTGAAGGCGAACTTTTTTTTACCTTTCTTTTTGGATTGGCTTTGGTATTGTCCACCTTTGTTCTACGAATCAAATATTGATCCCTGTTTGTCTTTCGATTATGGCTGTACTAGCTTACGATAAATCTTACGCATTCATCTGCGAATTGTTCTTTCGTGAAATCATTTTGTTGCATTTCGAAGGAAAATTAAACTTCACCATCATCTTAAGTAAGCAGTCAGATGATTGGTTTCTTCTTAATCCCCAACCTTAACACTAATTACTAAGTCTTCCATAATTGAACTCTAACTCCTCATTTTTACCCTTCCCTCCCCATCCACCATTATTTCCAATAGTCTTTCGAGAGAAAATCCTGTCTAGCAAGTTTTCCCTTCCTTTATCAAAGATAAACATCTTTTATTAAAGATTTCCCTGCTCTTCGATGAACTTTTGAATTAGTTAACCAGTCTGTCAATTTTCTTTTAGAAATACTCTCCTGCATCGAAGTCCTAAATCCTTGGGCAAACAAAACTACAGGCCAAATTTATTAGCGTCACCATTTCGTTAGGGATCGTGATGAGCGACGAAAACTAAAACAATCGCCCCGAACGACCAAAGGGGGACGCGGGAAGTCTTCGACGAAGAATACGTTTATTCTTCCATTATATCCGTCTCGTAAGAAGAATTGTCCCAACCAAGCCCCAGTCGAGTTAACCGGGGGACTTGAGACGCTCAAACCATTTGCTTCCTTACGTAACGTCCGTTCAACTGCTCGCAGGACCCTCATCGGTCGTGCAGACCCTCCCACACTTCCTCAGTCGAACCAGAGGCGGGACAGCGCGCGCTACTCCGTGAGTATCTCTGCTCCTTGCTTTTACACAAATATTATTACTATTATCTTTTCCTCTCTTCCCACTTTTGCGTCAGTGCTTAGTCAACTTAGTTTCGCCCTAGCTTTATCATCAACTTGACTAACCTCAAACGGTCGCGGTTTGTAAAGCTGTTAAACCACATACTCAACATTTAAAATAATCTTCGTAATAATGTGATTCGTGGTGAGGATTATTTCTTTACGGTTGGCGGTGAGTGAAGTAAAGGATGTTTCCGTAGGGGAGCGAAAGCTTAATTACTCGCTTCTTTATGTAACCATCTGATCCATTTAGATTGAGCTTTCATATTTTGGTGTTCTTTCTCGCACCGCAAAATGTAGCAGTATTTTCATCGATGATATATGAACAAGTTTTTTCATATATGAGAAGAGAGGAAAAATTGCTCACGAAAGGTTAAATCCTCGTGGAACAAATGTTCGCTGGGAAAGGATTTCTTAGGGGGATACGAAGCCTTAGTAAGGACTTGACATGTCTATTTTAGCGAGAAACGCTGTGTAATGATTGGATAGTACATCACTAAATCACGATGACTAGGAATTTGTTTTCTTTAATAATTCCTTTGCGTATAATTCCTCAGGTATTTACGGTGACCGGGCAATAAAATTTATGTCGTGGAGAAGTTCCGTTGGGATTTAAATTTGATAGAAGGTGCTTCTAATTGAAGAAACGATTAGATTCCGTGCATTCGGTAGCCAGTCATAATCTTAATTCCTTCTTTCATTTCATTCAAACCTTATTCAACGTGCGTGATGGATGATTCCTCAGTGAAATTTTTTGAAATATTAGAGAAGTAAATGAACTGACGTCTGTGAAGATAAAAAGGAACATGGTCCTTGCGATGTTTTGCGACGTCTTTGCTCTCCTCCCAAGTTAAAGGTTTCAAGTTTTTCCAGCCAATATTTGAAGGCAACTGTTGAATACGCTTAACTCATTCTCGGTAGTTATTATATTAAATAAATATCTTCCCTATACAAAATCTATGTATTATCTGAGATCGTATATGGAAGTCTAAAAATTGAATTAACATTTTTCATTGGACGAAATTGTATCAAGAAATAGACGCGTGTATAACGATGTTAAACGTTTTCATAATTAAAGAAAATGTTTGTCCGAATGACGAAATTACCGATTCGCCTTATTTTCTGTTATTTACAGAACGCTTTTCAAATTTTAAAACGCCGTCTCATTTGGCAGGCAGGATCAATCAATACATTTACATAACACGTTTCAATAGGACATCTACTAAGCAAATCCCACGTCTGATAAGTTGCATCATTTCCTTTCTCTGATTCATTGAGTTAATCAGAATATTTAACCGAGCCCTTAAGCCTCTAATTTGAAAATAATCACATTATTTCAGTAATTAATCAGTTGCCTAGCCTGATAACATCAGTTTTTCACGCTGAAATTTCACTTAGACTCGTTCGTTGTAATCGTCCTCATATGAAAGCCACAAGCGCAGAATCAAGTAACGTGTACTTCTTCTAAACCGCGAACTAGTTTACGAGGCGAGGATTTTGTATCATAAAAGTATGAAATACACATTTTAAAATATGTTCTTATGAAATAAGACGCGAATTAAAAGCGCGTATTTTGAGCGCAGAATTTTAGGGATCAAGCCTTCACTTGGTGGAATTCCACTACTGGAAAATTAAAATTCAATGCGTAGAATTCCACTGGATAACTTTATTTTATGACCAGCTTCGAACTTCCTTAACTCATTATCAGGATGCACCCTGATGAATTTGTCAATTCGATCATCAATTCAGTTCATCCTGATGTATTCTGATGAATTCATCAATTCATCAATCGATTCAGTTCCTGATGATGAACTTAAGGTATAAAGTAAAGTTATTCAGTGGAATTTTATTTTAAGCGGGATTTTGAATGCGACACTAGGAGGCGAGGATGAAATTCATTATTGGTAATTTTATTCAACTCCATTATGATAAATAAACGAGGAGAAGAAATTGTATGAAAATAATAAACTTGGTTGTACTCTTTCATTCATCGTAAAAAAAGAGGATTGATATTTTCCGATAGGAAAAGAGCCGCATTAAGGAAGACTAAAACAGTCGATATTGTTATTATTTGTAATATTATATTCATATTATATTTTCGAATTGTTTATAAGCGTTTTACTTTACTGTTACATTTAGTTTAATGAGTATAAATCGCTGAAGAGTCTTTTGGGCCCCCTAAATTTAATTTAACATCAATTTTCTTTCTTATTTGCGAGTAAAATTAATATAAACCGAAATTTTCAATTGAATTTATAAGGAAAAGGGTTTTTTGAAGTATTATATATGAAGTGATGCTTTTTTGCGAAAAATTAAATATTTTAGGTGAAGTGAAGCGGTGAACATGCCATTAAAAAGATAGGAGAGTACCAAAAAATTTTGCTGTATTTTAGATCCACGTTTGGCACGGATTCGTGCTACATAAAACGCATCTCACTCCCAAAAGTTTATTGCCCTTTATGCTCCGTCATCTCTAGATCTTTCCTAGACGTCTCAGTATCGCGATCACCAGCCTTGACGAAGTCATGCGACCGCGAGGGGTTCCTTCATTCGCCACTTACGGAGACGTCTTACATAATTCCCTAAGTACCACGTCCAGCTTTTCACACGGTTCAGACTAAATGAATTTTCCGCATTTAGCAGTGAAGCGGGTTATCACGTCGAGAAATTTGGAGGCAGAACTTTGCGGTCGGATGCGAAACCGCGATCAAAGCCTTATGCGCCGTCAAGGAAATTAAGTTCGTAATTTGAGTTGACGAAATAAGCAAACAGAAACCAGTGTTTCGGCTGCGAAATGACTTGGTATGTTTGCTTCTACGGATGCCCGGGTCTTGGCACAAATCGACACGTCGCGTTTTGTATGCTGGAGGTTATACGGGGAATTTTTCACGAAAGGCTTCCCTGAATAAATGAGAACCTCTTGCTGTTACGTAACGACCCCCGAATCACGAGGGAAAAAAATGCTGGTTATATACCGACGCGCGATACCCTTCAAAATCGTGTGCGTCCGGCAATCAACAAGAGACTGTTAAACTGTTAACTGTTAATTCTTTTTCGAAAATTGGTTATGAAATAGGGAAAGCGAAAACTTCCGAATAGCTGAAATATTTGAGATTTTTGTGAGTTCGAAATCACCTCGACAGAATGCTGCCGAATTAGGCTGCCATCTATAGCTCACTTATTCTTTCCTTTGGATTTAATTTACTGTAGCTTTTCTTTGTCCAAACGATACCGACAAGAACAATTAAATGAGTGAGAAATTTAACGTGTTTCGAGGATTTTATGGTTATTAAATCGAAAATTCAGTTAGATTTCCGACTCACGTCGATATTGTCAATTTATGATTAGTATTATTTGTTCTTCTATTGAATGATCGATTTTATAAACTTACTTAATATGGACATACTTGTAAAATTAGCATATTATAAAACCCATATAAAAATTGGTATGATAAGATACATGTCTGTATACCAGCAATTTGATTATATTCCAGTCATTAAAGCCAACGGTGTTTATCTTAGGGACGTTTTTATCAAATCTTTATGTCAAATCTAAGATATATCTAAATTATTACACTAAATAAAAATTGGAAGATGATGCTCACTTGGATTCATCAAGTCATATTTAAAACATTAGAGTATTCATGTAAATATTTCAAAGTAATACATTTGATACCTTTCTTTACTAAGGCATAGTTCAACAAAAAACTTAATTATCTACAAATTTATAAGGTTCAGCTTAGTTGATGAGTAAAAAATAAAATATTTGAAGACAATGTTATCTGTAATTTTTACGACCTTATTCAGGGATATCCCGCTAGCCGAAGGTAAGGCACACCTAAAGGGAGAAATCCTACTTTTAAAACCAGTTTTACAACCGTCCGAGAGGGATGGGCATACGAGACGGCAACTTAAGCAAAATAATTGAAGGTTTGCAATATTGCATGGTTGTGTCTTCTTCTAATTTCATTTTTTACGCCGTTATCATTGGTTTTCTGTTTTTAAATTTTTCCTTTTACTGAATTTCAGCGTTTTCATTATTTTTATGTTATGATGTTATGTTAGGATTTTGCGATATTTGCTGTAACGTTAAGTATGCGTTTCATAAGCTCTCGTTTCGTCAAAATTAGTTGTTTTATTAAGTCATCGCCGAAGTTCCATTCAAAGATCGCTTATTGAACATTAAATTTATATCAATTTTATAACGTTAAGTTTGCTTTTTTTTATCTCAGAGTGTCATTCGTGGAATCTCAGTACGACTCGATTAACTTTTTGAATAAGATAAATTATTGGTCTTTTTAATTTTTGAATTGAAATTGAATTGTTTTCATTAATTATTAATCGTTGAGTAGGTGATGTGAATCAAAGAAGAAAAGTACCGGTATTTTGAACCCTGACACACAAGGTAAAAATGCTAGACTTATTTATCTACAAATTTATCATCTAAGTATAATCAAGGCTCAGCTTAGTTAATAAGTAAAAAGACTAGGCAGATAAGACTCTCTCTAAGAAAACTAGACAGATAAGACTCTCTAGTCCATCCACCATGCCTCTATAATGTGGGAATGAATCAAAATAGACGAGTTACCGCTACACCTAGCAATTACCGCCCCCAAAGCCAATTTTTTCCAATGTCACTAGTTGAAAACGTATTTAATGAAAGAGGATTGACCGTAAGTCAAATTTAGTAAGCTCTGGCATCCACCCCCTCCTAAGTTAACGGTTTCCGCCATGTGAGATAGCACAAGTATTTTTCCCTTTCAAAATTCAAAATTACATATTTACCCAGTCTCCGCTACTACTCGTGAAGGTGTCTACCCTACTCTCTTATTAATTCTACAATAAGTGAACGATTCGCAAAAATAAGGAAGAAATTCTCCAAAAAAACTAGCATTCAAATCGAATATAAAAGCCCCTTCTTGAGCGCAAAATTCGTGCTGGACGGCGCCTGAGCTCTCCACCCGAGTCCTTCGAGGTCTGGAGAGACCACTTTCTCCCCTGAAGGGTTCGCTCGGTTTAAAAAAAGTCATCACGAATGATAGCGGATATTGAGTGGGTTAGTTGAATACAAATATATCATGTTATGTAATAAAAACTTAAGGTTATAGTTTCAACGGTAAACGTCTTAAGTGGCTGTTTTTCCTTTTCGTTTTCTGAATTTCATTACTTCGGTTCGGGTTGTGTGGATAAATATACTCCATCCTTTCTAAAGGATAATTACTTTAATGATAATTATACATTTTTTGCTCACTTTAAACATTTAATTGCGCAATCGAAAGAGTAGAATAGGATATCCGCACCGATATAAAAAACTCACAAACTAAATATTTTCGGATTTAGTGTATTACTAGCATAATTTCGTATAGCTGAATGAGATGGTGAAATTATATTGAAATAGATTCTTGGTTTGTTTGAACAGGATGATGGAGTATGAGGAGCAGCCTCTCCTAAAACCAGTAAACCAAAACCAAGGCCTTTCTTTGCTCTTTGCCACATTCTGCCTGATCGACCTATTTGGAGTCTTCCCAATAATAGCCCTACCAGGCTCCGTCATAAGATGTGGTAAGGATATGCCTTTAAGAACTCATTTTCTTATTTCAACTTTTATCAAGTACATTCATTAATGCTTTAAGGAGGACTATAAATATATATTTTTTAAACTTCAATTTAATTTATGATACCTTAATATCGAATGCATGTTATATTCTTACAGGATGGTTAGGTATACCCCTTGCTCTTAGCATATTTGCCCTGCAAATGTATACAGCTATCCTATTGGGACGATGTTGGGTCATGGCAGAGATACTACAGCCAACAATTGTGCAGAAGAGCAGGTGTGATGGTCTTTCTAGTAGTTGACGTAAGTTTAGAATAGGCTGAGTCAAGAAAGTGTTCTTTTGTCTTGTCTATGAGAAGTACATTTAGGAATATATGGAAACCCCCTTCTTTTCATGGTGTGTATTTATCATTGTCATCTGATTTTCCTCTTAAACTCAGCAAAAAAGCATACACTTGAGGCCAACATCCTTAGTCTTCCGATCTGATTTGTATCTGGCAGTAGTAGGGCTGACCAAGAGGGGGGTTCCTTGGATACCTACCATCCAAAACCCCAGTTAAAGGGGAGTCCAGTATTAGAAAGGAGCTTTGTTATTTATTAGAGGGTAAAGAGTATCTGCAAGAAGTTATTTGTCAAATATTATGATAAAATATCATTATTAATAAACAGTAACTCATAACTCTGACTATATAGTCAGAAGGGACGCTCATGGAAATTTGTATCAAAGCTTCCTTTTGTATATGGCCAGCCCTGGACATAAGAACATGCTACCCTACATAATTGTCTTTTCCATGGGCCTTTTCATTATTAAATATTAAATATACATTATCAAATAAATATATTTATTAAATATTTGAATTTGAGCAATTTTCATTAATTTTTTATACAGAGTGAATTTCGAATTTCAGATTCAAAATTGGTGGCTTTCTCAGGAATGAGTCTTCCACTAATAGTGAGCATCTCCTTTATAAGACTTATATCATTTTATTTCTTCTTTATACATTGACCTGAGTTGACTTTATAAAATCATTACTCATAATGATTTTCATGATATAATTGTTATGAATTTTATCAACTATTAATTTTATGAAATTATTTCAAATTAATTTATATTCCATTGATTAGGCTTCCTTATGCAGCACTGGCAGAAGTGACTTTTGGACCCAAAGTAAGAAATCTAGTCAACATAATTTTAGACTTAACAGTATTTGGAGGAGGAATACCTAATCTTCTCATAGGTAAGAAATATATTTAAACTTCAACAAAGCAGAAGAGTTATTTAAATTCTATAGTATGTAAAAATATAACAGTGCTGCTATCCAGAGATTATGAAAATGGCTATTCAGCAGACTTGATCCCTAATGTCAACGTGAACTGAAAATGATTTTTTTATTTCCAGCCGCACAGAATCTTCAACTTTTTGGAATAAAGATGTCATGCTTTTCATTCAACATGCCATTTTGCATTTGGCTCTTGTTCATTGGTCTAGCAATGAGTCCAATGATGTGGCTTGGGAGCCCTAAAGACATGAAGTGAGTTAATGACAAGGCTATATTTTGTTTGATCAAATGATTAATATATAGATTTGTTATTACTAAACAGAAAATACATGAAAACCTGAATAAAAATTCCATTATATCTATAAAGAATAAAAAAATCAATGCTATAAAAATATAATTAAAGGAAATGCTCATAAGAAACATAAATAAATAAAAATTAAATAAATACAATCATTCATGAAAGGTGTTTGGATATGAGCCTAAAAATTAATAACAAAAGTCTCAGGTTTGAATCGATTTTATCATACTCATTGATAATAGGTACGGAGAAAAATCTGTATAGAAATAATGATAACTGAGTTTGCATACAAAACCATATTGTCATTTGAGGTGTAAGATATAATATACTTATAAATTCTGGTGAAACTATTAGCCTGTGATTCTAATAAATATCATTATCTGTAAATAACTTTGGTTACTATAGGTTTCACATGGTCAATACCTCTTTATATGAATGAGATAAATACAATACAAGAATTTTACTTTGGTATCACTTGGAAAAACTCAAAAGTCCTTGAATAGAAATATTATAGAAGCACTCCATACAATAATTAAATTTACCCTATGGTATAATTTACAATTAATATATCTGCAGTAATTATATCAGTTGTTATAAGATCTTCCAAACTTTTTCACATTATGTATAACATGATTGATTTTTAATAAGGTGGCTAGCAGTAACCTCAGTTATAACTGTTCTGACAGTGGCTGCTCTTACATGGTCATCTATGTTATTGGATGTATCAGCCGGAGAAGCAGTTGTAATTCCAACACCAACATGGGAATCTGTTGCTTTAACCTATGGAATTTTGGCATTTCAGGTCAAAATCTCATTTATAATATCTTAGTACCTTTCTTAGAGAAAATGTAGCTATTTGTGATTCATAAAGATCAATAAATATGTCATTTTATCATAATTGCAACAATAAATTATGGAAACCATGGAATAGTTTCCAATATTAAAGTTAAATGGTGGGTGATTCTTTGGACCTAAGTTCACTGAATTAAGCAAGCATTGAAAAGATGTAAAAAAATTTTATTCAATAATTTGAAACTTATATGAGAGTAGAAGTTGAATATTTATAATTGACTGAACTGACTGCATGCCATAAAAATTTTTCATAATTTTTATTGCAGTTTGACATTCATCCAAACATATTGACTGTTCAAGTGGACATGCAGCAAAAATACAAGTTGGGTAGAGCAGTATTTCTAAGCTTTCTAGGTAAGAATTGACATCACTCTTTGGTGTACTGATAATCAATAGCTATTAAGACTCTTTAGAAGTTCTGAACTTAAAGCTTGAGATTTTAAAACTGAATAGATGATAGAGGAGTATACATTAATAGAAAAATAACTGGCTTCTACGATTAAATCGGAAAGCTCTATTCACAGCTGTAATTAATTATTTTTATGGCTAAGCTTACAACCAGTGACTGCATCCACTTGGTAGCAGATGGTGGTTTGACTTTTCATTATACATTTTATTTGCAAAATAAACAAGTTTACTTGATCAATAAAACTTTTGGGCAATAAGCATCACTTTGTGTATGTAGTAGGTTCTTCCTTTGATAAAATTATTTGTAAAAATTGGAAAATCTAATGAAGGTGCTGTGATCTGGCAAACAGCTGCCACAAAGCAATACCTTGCCCATGATCAAAAGCCTCTATTCACATGAACAGAGGTGGAGACCATGATTGTTCAGAAAAAAATATCGATCAAAAAGGACCCGATTCATTAACAAAGGCCATAATAAAATTTTCTAGCTAAATCAGCTTCTTTCTTTTCTTTAAAATTTGTATGGCAAAATATTCAGAGAGTAAGTTAAGTGTCTTGAGGGAAATATTCTAGTCAACTCAGTCCATGGTGCATGTAGAGGGTAAGTAAAAGCAAAACTAAAAGTTCATAGGTATGGCAAAGAATAACAAATATAAATTAATTATACTATGAAAAGTAATAAATTTTGATTATAAATTCATTTTTACTTTTAATTTTATCATTCCAGTATCATTTCCCTTGTTATAATATGACCACAAATACAAAATTTCCTGTTCTTTTTAGTGTCTGGAGGTCTCTCAGTGATAACAACTCTGATTGCTCTCTTCAAATATGGGGAACTTGCTAGACCAAATTTACTTCAAGGATTACCAGGAAGTTACCTCTTATACTTCAATGTGCTCCTTGTAACAGTCCAAATATGTCTATCGATGGTAGTGGGGGGAAGTGCTCTATTTCAAGATGTTGAAGATAAACTTGGAATACCAAGAGGTAGGTCATTTCATTCATCAGATATTGAATGGCTAATAATGAATAACATAAATGTGTAATAAATACTTAGTTAAAAGATACTTTTCCTTTACTTGAATTCTCTCTTCCCTTTGGCATTGAAAATATAAATCAAGGGATCCCAAAATGCTACCTGAATGCTGACCAGCACTAATTTCTGTGCAGATCTTTCCTTTCAACACTTAATTTTTCATAGAAGTTTAAGGCACGATCTTATTCTTATTTTTAACTTAGCAAACTCAGGTTGAAGTGGATCTATTGCTCATTATTTCAGGCAGCTACCAGTTCAATCAATGTTATACTTTTTAGCTGTTTAACTAATTCTAATATGTCAGGTACCCTTTTCAACCTCATAGGAGCTAAGTCCTCAATGTAACTGTTTGTATGTACACACATTATCAGGATCATGTTCAGGAAGAGGAAACATTTAAAATTGTATCAGACATTTTTACACCTCCTTTAATGTTTTAAGTGATAAGCTAGCTTTTAGTTTTGTCAAAATATATGCATAGTAATTCTTTTAATGCAATTCCCTGGCAAACATGTAATACATACTAAAAATCAATCAAATATTTATGTTATTAGTAGACTTTTACCTTGTTTATATTATATAGGAACCATTTTAGAGACAAGGAGAAGAGAGAGGCTTAGACCATGCAATTTTTTAAAAATCTCTCTAGTCGATCGAATGAGGAGAACGATTGGCTAAAGCGGGTTGCAGACCATCTGGGGGCGGGAAAAATTCCGCTGTTTAAGCGGAAAGCAAAGCGTCTTAATCGGTATCTATTCTGTGCGTTTTTTGTGAACGGGACCGGGACTATGAGTAACCGCGTATCATGTAGGATAGCGTCTTAAGCGGGGGCGTCATAAACGGGTTTTATTCTATTATTTTAGTAAAAAGGTAATATCAATATAATTATGTTCGGTATAGTTGAGATATCGCGCCAAATAATTAGATAATTTAACCATAATTAGACAATTTTAACCATAATCAGCGCAAGCAAATACTCATTTATACACTATATTTTCTAGCTATGAATTTTAATGTAAGTGTATGTATGTACCTACATGCGCCTAAGTGACTGTAGTTCTCAATTAAATACATCTCATAAAATCGAATTCGTTACCAGAATTTTCTATTCTTATCTTATTTCTCATCGTATATAAATATTCAATGATGAAAGTATTACACCACTTATGAAAATTGGAGGCAAGAAAGTAAAATACAGGGTAAGCATCACTTTTATCACATCATTTATATAGAGATAACTCGTATTTATTATTCCTTTTATTTAATCGTGTAATTAAAATGTGTTATTCGACAATGGAAACTCTCATGGCGTCTGACCAAAGTTCCACGATACCATATACAGGAGAAGGAATATTGGACACGGCAGGGCCTTGGTCTTTTCCATTGACGAAGAAATGTAAAGTTCCAAATTCCGTTCTCATCACCCCGACCGTTTCCCCCACCTAAGTGCAAATGCAAGGGTCAATATAAGAAATTATTTCATAGAAAGGGATCAATTAGCTTTTATGTTTTAAGCAAGGAAATGATTGAGCATCCTTCAGCAGTTATCCTTCGATAAAATAAGAACAATTACCTGAAGTTTGTTTATATCTTTCCCGTAGTTATTTAGTATTCCTTTCCCGTTATTGTGAATCATGCTATGGTGAAGCATCCAAGTCACAGGACTGAAACACAAGAAAATGCTTCAAAAACAGTTACAACAAATTAAACTAAAATTTAAACACAAAGTCGAAGAAGCTCTTCTTAATGAGTGGATAAATTAAGCCTACTGCGTCAAACAAACTTTTACCTCAGTTGAGACAAAAAAGTGATTATTGCACAAACTCACGATTTCCACATTTCAGGAAGGATGTTCACTTCATCAGGCGAAACTGTTATGATTCCTATTCCTAAAGAGTAAGAGAATTTCGTATTCTTCTTTTCCAATTTCACTTCAAATACTTCATTGTCTTCCAGTGGTCGATTGGTAAAAACCTGAGAGTTCGCGAGGTCGTCGTTGCTGTCGCAAATTGAAATGCACTCATTAAAATATATTACCTATATATTTATTAATTAATTACATTTTTTAGCATAAATGAAAATCAATTTATAATCCGAATACGTTATCGCAACAAAATCTTGCCAACTTGGTCCAATATTTAAATTCCAAAAGTTAGTTTTAATATCTTTGTATTATATTTCAACATAAGCAGATTATAAAGTTATGAAGTTCCTAGTCATCTGAAGTTCATGCGAAGCTTGTTTTTTGGTAAAAAGGGAAAGATTAACTCAATCAGAA
This sequence comes from Pachydiplax longipennis, assembly GCA_036926295.1. NCBI lineage: Eukaryota > Metazoa > Arthropoda > Insecta > Odonata > Libellulidae > Pachydiplax > Pachydiplax longipennis. The sequence continues at coordinate 33,441,041 of JAVFKF010000009.1, read as the reverse complement.
CTAACTTGATTTTTTGCGCTGCTTTTCCATGATCCGTGATTGCGGCATTACTTCCACATCTTCTATGGAAAGAAATACGGCCTATGGGAGTGACGTACTCAGTTTTTCCATCTAAGAAAAATATGATCGATGTTATATCATTGAAATTCAGCTGTGTTACTAAAATTAAAATATTTCACTTCCATTGAGTTAAGTAGTTATTTCTTCTTTATTATCATTTTTAGTTCTCCAAAACAACAGTTTTTAAAAGAGGAATGAAAGTACAACTTCTACTCGATTCCGCAGAATTCAGTTACTCACTACCTAAAGTTCGACAACGATTAGGATGATCAGTTAGCTGATGATGACGCTAACTCGAAATCTAGGTAATCTGTTATAAAATTCTGATTAAATTCTGTGGTATCGAGTAAAAGTTGTGCTTTTATTCCTCTATTACGGAGAGCTCCAACCTAGTGAAGGCAGTGAGTTTTTACTGTAGCGGATTTTGGCAGCAATATTTCTTTACCGCTTAAAAATTGTCGGACGTATTTTGCCATATATCTTTCCATGCATTATGCAAGGAAACCGATACTTCATCACATTTTTATCTAATGAGAGACCCAAAGCGGCTATCATAGAATAATTGGCGCGCTCTATACATCGTGATTTTGGTAAACTAACGATCTACTTTACCGCTGAAATTTCCGAACTAACGCTCACACAAATGTGTGAGCGTTCGTTCTAATTTACAGAGAATGATTATTGTGGCATTCAATCGGCCAAATATTTACCCGTTGTCTTCCCTTTGATGAGAATTATTCTCTTTCCATCGCACTCGAAAACAGAATGTTTCACTTCTACGTGGGTCCTCTCCGATGAGTTGCTGAATTCCACCGAAGCAGTGAACGTGTCCTCCCAAACTTTGCTGCCGTTCTTTTCACTGTTTAACGACAAACCTATAGTTTTTCCTCCGATCGAAGAGCTGCGACACGTGAACTCGGCATTCGATCGGACGCATTTGCACAGACAAAGCAAAACTACGAATAACTTCCAACACTTGGACATTTCTGAGGAAAATCTCTCAATATCCTTCAACAGAGATGTGTAGCTTGGTCCAACTTCACTTGACATTAATGTTATTTATCTGCAGATATCCGAAGTGGGTCCTTGGACTTAGGATACATTCAGGTCATGATCCTTGGATGTTTTTTCTCGTCATTTTCCCCACAGTTATTCGATAAAAACTTGTACATTTGTTAAATTAGAAAATCGATATCAAAATTTATGCGCACTCATGAATAGCAGCGTATCTTGGAGAAATGATGAAAGCAGCTAGGTTACAAGGATAGTGACTAATAAAAGCTCTGAATTTATGAATCGAAGAAAATTAATGAAAACCTTATGCCACGATTCTTCCATGATGTAAGAAGAAGGTCATCGGAAGCCATGATTTTCTTTGATCGAAGAGAAGTCAGCGTTCTGAGATTAATCACAAAACCCCCATTGTCACCCACCCAGACGTCGGAAAATAATACAATTTAGAATCCAGACATGCTGTTACCGAGTCTTCCCTAGCTGCTTTACTGTTTTTAGCATCTTGATGATATTCACCAGTTTATTCTTGCAGTTAGGGTGGGAGCCAGAGTACCGACCTCTCTGAACTTCGAAATCGTTTCTTACTTTGTTAAAACTGCAGTTAAATCGCTTCTCAAAACATTCATCTAAAATTTCTTAGCTTCCCTATCATTTTTGGACAACTTTTCCAGTTGATCATTGAAGCAATGTTTAGGGGTTGGGTTGGATTCAGCTTGAAATCATTGCTGAGCCATTGTCGAGTTTTTCTAATGTCTATTTCTATCTGTTGTAGTATTTCCTTATTGTTTTTATTTTCTTTTAAAACTGATTATTTTTGGAGTATTTTCTCCTAACATCCTCTAGATTGACAATACATATTCTCTAGTCTTGAGGGCACTTATTCGATTTTTGTCACGCCTTTGATATTCTAGCGGCAGCATCTTCATAATCCCAGTTCCTCCAAATATGCTTCTTGGCTCTGGTGAGCAGAATTTTAACTATTTTTATATTCATATATCATTTACTTATTCTCTTGGAATCCTTGTGTTGGACCTAAATATTTCGATTTTGGATATCCGATCAATTGGTAGCTTTATTCATGCTTGAGTGTCGTACCTAATAGATTTTAGTTTAACTATAATCTTTGTATTTTCTGGTCACTTTGACATTTTGGGTATCTTTTTATGATTTCTTTGATATTGCTCCAAGATCTCTCGGAAGGGGTTCGGAGTGGTCCTAGTTGTTTTCTGGGGTGGATTTTAAAAGCTATAGATTTCATTGTCAAATCTAGTTTTGAGGAATTACAATAGTCTCTCAGTTTTTATGTTAGTTCTTTTATATGTCGGTTAGATGCCAACAATATCCTAACAAGGATGAGTGTATAGTAATTCCTTTTGAAAATTTCTGCATGGTCATTTCTATACTCACCTAGTATGGAGTTCCACCAAGTCAAGGCTTCGTCCAACGATTAAATATCCTAACAAATATTATCTTCACCCAGTCATGCGCTATTAAGTCTCCATATAAAATCTCGGCATATTTATTCAGTATTTTAGCAATTTCAATGTCGATTTTCTCATTAACTTTTCTCCTCTCTTTCCTTTGTTAAGTTGGTAATTTCATAGTAGGTGCATATTCCCAGTCTTACAAAAATGGAAAATATTCCCTTTTATTTCACTCAGGGATATAATTAATTTTCATGTATACGATTTCGATGAAAAACTATTTGAATGTAGGCTACCTACTGCTCAAGATCGGTCTATTGGTTTTATAAGGAAATGGATTAGGGTAAATTTGCACACAAGGGCATGTACTCAGGAAAATTCCTAGGAGAAACGGACTTGAAAAAAAAATTGACGGGACCGGGAATCGAACACGTGAATTTCCTCTATCCGTAGGCTGCTTTATCCAAGTAAGCTATCCGGCCTTAATTGTGGCGTATCTTATGCATTTAAGTGATAAATATTGCCCTATGATGAAACCAGTTTCCAAACCTTAGGATATACAGCCATAACTTCTGGAGCTGCAAAGATAGCCACAGAAAAAATAAATCAGTTTTAGCTTTTTCTCTTTCACTTCCATCCTTTTTCGTTAGAAATGGAAAACAATGAAGAAATTGACAAGGAACTTATCAATTGCGCTGGTTCTTCTTGATATTGAGCTACCTTGGATTGTAATTCTTCTACAAAGTTTCATGAGGTCAAAATCCACTCTCAAGGAGGAATTTCTCCGTCCCTAGATGCCCTCCAACCCGCTATAGCCGATAGTCGAACTACGAGAATTTTCAAAGACCAGAAATTCACATTATCTGTATTGACTCATTCACAGCTTGAATTACATTAATTTTGTCCATTTTGTAAATAGAGGAAACTGGATTTGCAATTATTCATACTAAACTACCACTATTACTTAATTGAAGCAAAATGAAAAAGATATTTTTCCGTTGTGAAGGGCGAACTTCTTTAAAAGTAAAAGAGCCAAGAAAATCTCCTAAGTTGTTCTTCAACTTGTAAAGAATAAAGTGCTACCATATCCTGATTAAGATACTATCCCACTTAAAACGTGGTTTTCATTTGGCTTCCTGAAAAGCATCTCAAGCGTGTTTTGCTGAAAACGAGGAAAAAAATTAGGAACAAATAACCATAATTTACCGTCAGGATACTGATTGCACAAGACATAATTGATTAAAAATGGCAGAACTCTTCTAAATAATTCCTTTTCATTACGCTAGGATTCAGAAAGAGAATCTTCTTGAGTTAATTTTAGAACGATCTTTCAGTTTCATACGCCGTTGAAGCTTCTTGAAAATTTGTGAAAGTTAATGTTTTGGTCACTAATGATAGACAGATTTTTTACAGTTATTGACGCAAATATTAATTAATCAGGGACTATATTAAGAATATGCTAAATTTGTTAACAGGAAATAGATATAGATTCTTAAATGAAAACGTATGGTTATGTGAGTGAATGCATGATAAAGTGAATAAAGTGAAATAAGAAGACTTGTGGGATACTTTAACGGTTTAATTAATTGGAAGAAAGTTCAAACTTTTTGTCTTATTATTTTGGTGTCCCAATGATCTTCTATCTGCTGGTTCTTCAGAAATTTAAAAGATGAATTTTCTTATATTTCAGAATTCAACTGGAAGAGATGCGTAAGTCGCACATTGATTCTTATGACAGCCGTTTTTCTCGCCGAAGCAGTTCCTCGATTTGACTTGATCATGGGACTTATTGGTGCAGCTTTGACTGGACCACTGATGTTCTTCTTACCTCCACTGTTCTATATTAAGCTGAGCAGAAGATTAAGATCTACTAAGGATAGCTTGGGAATGACTGATCCTAGAGCACCATCCAATTTAATTGGTAATGGTCATGCTTCCCAAAGAATTTATCCACTGATAACAAGACATCACCGAAGCAATGGAATATCCAGAAGATTATCGGATTTTACAGCATATGATGACGTTTGTGGACTATCATGGGAAACGATATTTGCTTATCTTATTGTGGCCCTGGGTTTGGGGGCAACTGTGATCTCTACTTATTTCGGCCTGGAAGAGAACATTAGATTTTCAAAATTTATTCCTTCGTGTCTGCAGAACTCCACTGCAGCTTCTGATTTGGCTCTCTTTCTTGATGTTACTTCAGATGGAAATTCATCTTACGTATTATAAATTTAGGATGAGATCATGATCACAACATAAAACTACTACTGCCAGCTTCATTTTTAATATTTTCTTCATACCTATACTTCTAAGAGGCATGGGTTTTGTATTCATGTTTACTCTCTTTGCTACCAGTGTTGTTCCATATGATTGAGCATATCTGCACACCATCCATTCATAATGAATTAATGAAAAACTTATTCACAATTATAAATATTGAAAACCATTTGTATCATTTTATATGTCAATCATAAAACAATAAAAAACATCAATCAATATCATCGTCTACAGTTTTTGAAAAAATTATAAAAGAGGAAAAATGACCATTTTCGATCGAAATGGACCTTTATCTTTTACACCAGTAAGTTTTTGAGTCCTTACGAAAATATTTTGATAAATCGGCTTTTGGCCGCAGAAACGGGCTCTTGGGACCACTGTGCGTCGGTAGCAAGTGGGGCATATTACGAGGAAGTTCTGGTTTCCCGTGGTCTTCCACTTTTACGAAGGCCGATGCAGGTCTGTGAGGCAAACCTATGGCACGCGAAAGAAATCTCTGGGCACGGGGTATTCTGAGGATACTGTCCTCGTAAAAGATTCTTTCAAAAAATGAGTATCCTCCTATCGAAAATATTCCCATCGAAAGTGATCTATTTAATAAATTAGAAAATGTTATGTATACCACTGCGATATTAGGAAGTATAACTTTGAACTTATAAAAAGATCATGCAAACCTCCTTATTAACTGTGAGTATCCATCGAGAGTTTCAATCTATACACACCATGGAAGAAAACGGAGAGATTTTTATGGTGTGTGCCTAAGAAAATGTAAATTTGGGCGTCTTAAGTCTTATTATAAAAATGACTATTAATTACATGTGTTAGCCGCAAAGATCTGTGCTCCGCCCACTTCGCATTTGTAGTGGGGGAAGCGTTATTCGCAGATTCAATTTTTTGAGGTAAATTAAGATCGATGAAAATAAAAATAGTCAAATATACCTCGATATAAGGCGTAATGAACCCTGGAATAGTTTTATCGTAATACTCATAGTTATTGTGCAAAAAATATTTTGTTCGATATTCCTAAAATCCATTCATTATTTTGTTATCAATTATTTTTGTTAGCCAATTTGGGGATATAGTGCCATTATTTAAGTTGAAAATTTTATAGTATGCGACTCGCTTTCATTGCTTTCTAACGTAGTTTATTATAAACGCATATCTTATTTCTATCAAATAAAAAATGTTGTAGCTAAGTGGGACCTAATAAATTATTAGGTCGACGTTATGGAGAAATAGTCGCTGGCTGAATCACGTCCTATTATGGATACACCGTCAAAGACTCTGCAAACTTGTTAAATACTAATGAACTATATTTAATTGTATATATTACGAAATATTTTTATTTTATTTTATTATTATATTTTATAATATATATTATCATCGCAAAAATATTTCTATCAGAACCAAGCAACCTAAGAAAAATAGTAAGACATGTTGTAAATTCTAAATTTAATTCATAAATTTATCCAATGGTCAAGGAAAGAATAAACACAGAGCGATAGTATCTTTGCAGCTTTAAAAATAAGCGATTCCAGAGTATTTAGGATAACGACTTTACTTTGGCCAAAATACGTTTTGAGTCCAAGGATGGTAAGGAATTTCCGTCACCGTCATGACCCTGAGTTGATAGAATGGAAACTTCGGCGGCCCTGATATACCTGAACTCGAATGAGAACCATTTATTTACACCTTACATCAGCTTCATTTGATTTCAGGAGCAGGTAACGGAGAAAGGTAACGAATTGCAAGTAACAAGAGACTGTGTGATGAGATGAGTCGTAGAAAATAATAGCATAAATTCACTTCGTAATTTCTTATTCTCGTAGAAAAGTTATAGTAAACGTAAGCCGTGGTGCTGCTGGGGGAAATTTTTTTAAAACTAAATATGGACGGATTTTCACTTAGATTTACCAAAGTAATTAATCTTTATGAGAGGTATTGTCACTACCTAGACTGCGTTCTTTTTGGTGCAGATTGGTTGTTTTCTAATTAATAACATTAAATTGGTAAATTTTCAACAATCCGAAATAAATCTGCGATTACCAAAATATTTTGTTTGCTAGCCGCCTCTTTGCGTTGCCGTCAGCTTATGCCAATCGGTGGAATTTACCGACTCGGGCTCGCCGGCGCACCGATCGGGTGCGTACAGAATCGCACGATACCCATCCTTTATAAGTAACCTTTTATCGTAAAAATGTTATCATTTTATGCTTTGTAGCCTACCTACCTAGTCGATGTGATGTAAAGACCAACTAGATGGCTCCCGTACCAATCGGTTTGACGTTACAGGATGTATGCCCTGATAGGAACACTAGCTCATCGTCGAGTTGAATGGGTTCCATTTGCTCGTCTCACTTTCGTAGGAACTAACGGAACCTACGAAGCTGTAAAATAGAGATATATTAGAAACCTTCAAAACATATTTAATAACATGTTGAATTCCACCTAGTTAAGCTTGAGCATATTAACTTCATATTTAATATATCAGTCTCATTAGTAATGGGGACGGTGAATAAAGCAAATTAATCCCACTTTCTAGTGAGAGCTGGAATTGATTTCCCATCGAGATCCTAATTTTTACTCAAATTATATCAGAAATAAAATTCAAATAAACTCAATGCGTATGAATCAAACATTTCACAGTACCTATGGTAGGAACACTTGTCTTTGAGACATCCATTCTACTCCTAGGCGAGAAATAGACTGAGTTATTCCGAAAGAACTCTCCAATCACAGGACTCCTGAGTTAGGGCCAATCGTAGAGCTTGTACTTTAGTTGCAGTCAGTCAGAGCAGCTATTTGTTAGCGATGGTTCGCGGACCCCCAAATGTTTATAATTGATTATAAGCTTTAATCCCGATTGAAGCAGCGTTCGACCTCGCCATATATGTTATTTGATTATATTTTCCTATTAATTAAATCGATTAAAATATTATAATACCTGATTTTCGTAAATAATGGAATATACTTAATAGAACTTGAAATTTAAATAAAACCACAATATGTATATTTAAGCACAAAATTTTAGAGGCTGCCCGAGAAAGAAAAAAAATGAGCATAAGGGGTTCTCCAGCCTACTGAAGTTAAAGAATCGTTTAGAATGTTTTGGAAATCACGGATATATGGTAGTGAGATTCTGACTAATTCAGGACTAATACCTGGATACTCCACTTCGCGAGCAGGACGTCAAGCAAGAGAATACCCAAATCCTTTCTATTGTTTGTATCGTGATCATTCTTATCTTTATACTTACCTCTAAGCAGGGCTATCTCTGCAAGGAGTTCCTGATGCAGATTATTATGAAGCCCCTTTCTCCACTTCCTCTGCCTAGGCAACGACCATTTGTTAATTAACAAAGCGTGATATATGTAAAAACAAAATTTCTTGCGGGTATGCTGTTAACCCTCTACAAATTAGCAGAGTATTTTGTAAGAATGGGGTCCCCTCAAACTGAGGGCCCGGATTCGAGGCCTCCACAGAACCCCCCTCATTGCCGGCGCTGCTTTTAGAGATAGCCTTGGACATTAGGGGTTGGACACCACGGCTAAAAATCCGTTTGAACGCTTCTTGCATTTACATCGCCATGGGGGCATACAAATCGATGAAATATTTATGTTTTCTCTATTCGATGCTTCAATAATGAAGCTACCCACTCCATTTTCCCAGATTATGCAAATCGTATCGGAGGAAAAAATTAGTAATCATTGAAGAAATCGACTATTTTCGATGTAGTGGCACTCGGCTATAAGGAGGAATATGAATTTTTTGATGGAAATTGTAACTTTATCCTTTACCTTTGAATTGAGACAATTTTCTAATACGTAAGTTTTATACCATTCCTGTAATCGTGCAAAGCAAGCAAGATGTACAGCGTTTTCGCTAAAAGCGCCGGAAAACCTCTGCCAAGGAATTGGCGCTTCAATCCATTTCTCCTCACCTTTCCTCTTCCCGACGTTGAAACAGTCAAGTGATGTGACTCTATTAACAGAGCAGTGTGGGAATATAGCGCGCGAACTCGACGATAATTGTTTAAATTGTTTTTATGATAATTGATAAATTTGTTTTTAAAAATTAAGATGGACATCAAAAAAATTTTAATCAACCACATTCTTTTTTCCCGTATTCAATAAAAACCGGGTCGCTTACAGAATAATAATATGCGAACACAATTGTTTGGGAAACAATATACTGATAAAAATCCGCTATGTTAGCTGTTTGGTAAATTCGTAGAAGTTGAACATTTTTTATTAGTATTTTTACTTAGGTGCCTAAATATTTTAATAGACGAAGATTATATCACTATTGGATTTCCGCAGAGCAAAAATATTCTCTCGCTCTGACAATGACAAGAAATTCCAATTGTAGATATTCTTTACTCGTCCTCCCTTCCACTTACGATTAGAGGTACTGGCCTTTCCGAGGGTTTATTGCTTCCAGGCCAAGTCAGCTGCGAAAACTTGAACTAAAAAGTGAGACAACAATAGATTTCTCTTCTGGTAGCATATTATCTTGAATATTGCAAAAAGATATTCATAGAACGAAAATAAACCCTGCTTTATCAACATTGCTTAGGGAAAACAGCAGGTCACTTGATTCGGATTCTCTTGATATACATATATTGAAATAATATTGTCAGAGATAAGAATTCAGCGATATAATTATTTAGGAATATGAAAATTTGGATGTGGGTAAAGTTGAGTACTTATAGCGCGTAACAATTTGGGTGCGTACGTAAGGATTAAAATATACTCGTATGAGAATTCCTATGGTGCACCTGGAGCATTGTTCGGGCTTGTTTTCTTTCTGACAGCAAGTGAATCTCGTCTTTCTTACATTACCCATTTGTCATTATTTAACTCATAACGAACGGCGATTATATTTATCTTATTACAATGGCGATTATATTTATCTTACAATGGCTTGTCTTTATCTTAGCCCACCACCACCCCTTTCCATAAAAAAATAACCTATGCCAAAACCTCGTGCCGCCTCCATTTTTGCAGCACAATAAGTCTATGTCTCTTATTTAGCAGAAGCCTATTTTTAGCTGTGTTTATTTAGGGAAAATTACTTATTAATGTATTTATCTAAAAGCTCTCCTTCCCTTTTCTAGAGCTTGAGATCATAGACGTCGACGGTCGACCACACTCAAACAGCGGAAATGAGACACGGTTATTTAGGTTGTGAAATGGTGATTACGGGCATATTTTGGCAGGATAATTTAAGCTTAGCATTAAATATTAACTTTGCTTATAACTAAGATTCTCTCGTTTCTTCTCCTTCTCCATACCTTCCCTGAAAATGAAAACCCTACGTTGTACTTTAAACCTGTGAGCGTAACCCAGAGTTGACCTTACACTGAGTGTCCCTCGAACCGAGCTCTAATATTTCGGGATGATAAAGTATAGTATACCGAGGAATCCGTTTATGTAACTCTTTGTGCTAATTATTGATGTTCGGACAACGCAGCGGCTTAGCTGGGGAGGGAGGGCAATGCGGGAAATCAGTCCCCGGGCGCAGCACTGGAAGGCGGCAAAATGAATTCATTACGAATTAACATCCGAAAGGATTGCTTCCCTTCTAAAATGCGCTTCCGTTGTCACTTCAGGTTTTATTCTGAAATATGAGCTTCTCCTATTCATAGAGTTAGTATGAAAAAATTTTCAAATTTTGGTTAAAATATATTTCAACTATTTCGAATATCCATTGCACAATACAACCGATCCAATTCAAGTCAATTTATTGACTGTCTCGAAGCAAAGCCACAAAAATGGCATACCGTTACAAATAAATATCACCATCACTTAGAGAATCACTATTCTTGCCTGATTTCTAATGAAAAATTACCTATCCTTATATTTTCATCAGTGAGAATTGAAGTTTATAAATAAATTAAAAATATACAGAATTAAAAGGTGTTATATTTTTGTAACTGAATTCCACCAAAGTATAGAGTAACTTGGAAAATAAAGCATATAAAAAATGTCCTATCACGTTCTCTCATATATATGAGGCAACCAAAAGCTTACCAATGTTGAACTGCATGTTGTATGGGAAGCACTGATCTAAATAATCTATGTTATTCTTTTACTTAAAAGTTAATTATATTGATTGATGAATTGATTAGATTAAAATTTCAGAAAAATCTAAACCCTTTCATTTCTCACAGGAAATTACTATTATGTCATGAAGAAACATAAACATCTGCATCATCACTGCAAATCTTCTCACGTAAGCTGAAGTTATCAGGGGATATTTAGATGATGATGTGAGATATACATCTTTAAAGATTAATCCATCATAAATACACATTAATACCAATAAAACATTTATTATTACATTTATCACAAGGAATTCAGTCAAAGTATGAGATGAGATAATGGAGAAACAATGTTTTAGCCTCGACTACTACTGTTGCAACTTATTCCTAAAACATCTGATAAGGAAAAGAAAATGCTGTAACACTAACATTCATATTAATTTTTATACAGCTTTACAGTGAAAAATAATAATTACATGTAACAGATATTCATTACAAGAGAAAGTAATCAGGTAACATTAGATTTTATGATGATTCATTTGATGATCATCAAGGTCCTTCAAAATGAGGCCATAACCCTGCTTGCCTGGGCCAAAACAATGCTTATTACTTACATGCATTTATCTCTGTTGATAAAAGATTTCATATCGCAGGAAATAAATTCAGCTAACAAAATTTGCAAACAGACCAAGTTATTTAAATCATAAGACCACTGATCAAATACAAAAACCACAAATTATTCGGCATGATGATACTTAAGTCTTAGCATGGGAATTTGCATTAAAATTGCTACAGTACAAAAGTTCCAACGTTATATAATCTCCACATAATTCATCATCAGGAGAAATGTAAGAATAAATGAGAAAAAAATGAAAGGAAGTAGAAGTAAATATATGGCACATACATTTTATACTCATCCAGCTATAACAATCAACAGAAACAGCATGAATAAAATTAAAAAAGAATACTAAAGATTGAAGCACAGAAATATTTAAAAAATCAAGTTTATTTGAGACAACATCTATTGTCCCATTTCAACCATGTATTGACTAACATTTAAAACTGAAAGCCACCCAATGTTAACACCATTTATATATTAGACAGAGAAAAATGACACTGAAAGCTAATTGCCCACTCTAAAAGGTGATTTCAGAATTGAATGTACCTTCCAAGAACTGGACACAGAAAGGAGTTAAGGTGGCAAAATCAACCAATAACCCTATGGCCAAGCCATATAAATCTCTCTCTTGTATAAACCCACCACTCCCAAGGAGTAATTTTCCCCACTGTTTGCTGACATACACCATCATGAAGAATATCACCTTTCATTCGAATAAAAATAATCCATGCATTATGTAAAATAGAAAAGGAATAGTTGAGAACACCAAGACACCTAGTAAGCTGAATGACATTAATATGAACTAACCATTATGTGATGGATGGCAATTCAAACATTAACCTTTACACCCCTTATCATGTAAACAGATAATTAATAAAAGAAGTCAATAGATGGAACGGATGGACATTGTTGATGCCTGTTCAAACAAGCATCTTCCTTTTACACTTTCCTTGGATCACAAAAAGACCATGAGTAACATATGTACTCATTATATGTTCATATGTATCATGTACTTCTTAGGAAAGTCCTGATGCAAATTGTACATTATAGCTACATATATATCCAGTAAAGGCAATGGAGAATCACACCAAATAATTACACCAAAGACCAGAGTAATGCTGAAATTTAAGCCAACACAATACAGGCATCATCATCTCCTAAATTTCTCAAGGGCTTTCAAACAGGGTTTTGTTATCAGCAATAAATATGACCTTGGATTAAGTGCACAGATTTCTGAAGCCAAGTGTTTAAAAACCCCTGTTTTATCCACAGCTCTTTTTTGTACAGCTTTTTCACATCCACTATTTCTGTACCTTAATCATGCCATGAAGTACTGAACACAGTAGCATGACTTTCTCTTGAATATTTATCCATAAAAAGTATGCTCATAGGAAATACCTCCCAGATGTAAAACACTGTTTCATGGGTATGACTGTGAATACTTTTAATTTCCAGTGGTCATAGAACTCAGGATTGGAAGAAAGAGCATTTAAGCTACATATAATTGAAAAGTTTAGATCAATATGCATACACCATGTAATACCATCTAGAGGTAAATTCTTAACATCAGAAAACAGCCATGTAAAATGTAGCAATATTCATAATAAGTTTTGTCTGCGGAGATACATCAGCATGTGGAAAGGGGGGACACTGTCTTTCCTACTATAATATTTAGTAAAAACCAATCAGCAAATTAAGTCTGCAAAAGCTTACTATAAAACTAATGGTTAGATATTTAACCAGTTTTACAGTTATAAATTGAGAACAATGAAATTATTTTCTATGGATGACCTAATCTTCAAGATTAATACTTGTTGCAAAGGCATATCAAACTGTACCAATGTCAAGAAGAACTTTTTATGTATTTTTCTCAGTTGAATTCTAATATAAAAACTAAATACTTCACAATTTTTAAGTGTAAGATATCCACAAATTATACACTCACTGTAAATATTCAAAAATTTCATCTTAAATCATTTTATTATCATGTTTCAGTAGCTCATTTTCTTTGTCATCTTCAATGGTATTAAAGAAAGAAACTTAATGATTCTACTTATTCCAATTGTTAAGGAATTTCTTTCTCGTTGAACACCATATATTCTCGAATCTAAGGAGTGCCTTTTTGAGCATTAAGAGCTTCCAAAAATCTGGTGGATTTTAGATATGAGCGAATCTTATATTCTTTTTCTAAAATACAGTATGGTAAAGCAGAAATCACAGAGAAAATTTACTTTGATTACGATGTTGACTTAACCCTCCAGTGCTTGCGTGGGGTGTATGGTACACCCCACGATTCTATTTTGAGGAAAAATACCCTTTACCTTACATTTAGAAATTTTTCATTTTTAAAGTCTGGATATGGATATGTTTGCCAACTTTCCTCAAACCTGCAACTATTTTATCTGAAATCTCATTGATTTATAAATTATTTTCGAAAAGTTTACCTGCCTTCCACCTTGATTCACAGGATGGATCATCCTTATCTGTCCTCTTTTTGCCTTTTTGAGTTTTGTAGAACAAATTACTATAATTTATTTTGTACGGTAGTGATTTGGACATGCATTGCAAGAATTCTTCCCTTTACTGATGCATTGGTATGGCTCTAGTGGCTTCATGTAAACTCTGTTGTTTGCGAGGAAATTAGCAAAAATAATTTATAAATCAACAAAATTTTGCATAAAATAGTTGAAAGTTTGAGGAAAGCTGGAAAACATATCTATCTCCAGACCCTGAAAATTTAAAAAATCTAAATACAAGGAAAGGGGTATTTTTCCTCGAAATACCATGTGGGGTGTATGGTATACCCAAAAATGGTTTACAAAAATTTACGCGAGCACTGGAAGGTTAATGTTGATTGGCTGTCTGCAGGAGGTAGTGGAAGCCTGAATTGCGCAGTCAACTCCCACACATGCTTGTCCTCAAGACCAGTGCTAGGCTGAATGTAGCCTAAACTGCCGCCCCAACCTTGTTGTTCAGGTAAAAATGTACAGAAGAAAGAAAACATTCTGTAACCCCACAAAATTGGTGCCTGCTTGCAATGAAAGCCTCTGAAAGGCTGATTCTATCAGTTCTGCTCATTCTTTCCATGTCCAAACACATTCAGACAAGCATGCGATGGAATAACATCTTGAGATCACATTATTATTCCCCATCCATGACTTTGAAAACGTAGGTGCATCTTAGATTTGAGAATATAAGGTAACAATGGAAGATTTCATTTATATAACATAGTGCATCCAAAAATTACATAATCACTCCAGTGAACAAAACAAATTTCCTCAAAAGATTTAAAAGAACAATAAATGTCATGACAAAATTTTTAATGAAAATGTGGATGACTTTGTGCAAAGATAGATTTAATAAAATAGTACTCAGAGTAGCTACAAAATTTTATCTTCAGAACTTTATTTTCTCTCATTAAACAAGCAAAAAATATTTGGGAATCTGAAGTCCCAATGTAGCATTGTCAAATATTTTCACATATATTAGATTATTTAAAATATAAGAATATTTTTCACATCATATAATAGGTAAAAAAAATCACAACCCAAATTATCTTTCTGGTTTTAAAGCAAATGATAACATCAGAAAATTCTCTTTCTCTAAAACAAAATCTTAAACAAAGGCAGTACTCCATTCTACAATTCACTACTAAGATATGCTACTTGACAATAACACATCATGGGTTAATTCAGGAAAGACTGTACATCAATACTAAGTATCCAGCCTTCGAACCTGTATTTATATTTGCCATAGATAAACTAATAATTTTCTGTTTCTCTCCATTTCATCTCCTCCTCCATCAAACCTCTTCTCCATGGAAAAGAGAATCAAATAAACATGAGTAGGACAAAAAGCTACATAAATATTTAACAACTGTCAAATACGAGTTAAATAATATGTATCCACATTCATACTGAAGTGTCTTTCAGCTTGCGGCAGGGCATGTAAACACTGATATGCTATATTTTTCTTTAAACACATTTGCCACTGCTAAAATTGTAAATTTACCAGAATCATTTTTTCTTGTGAAGAAGAGAAATCAAGGGAAAATAATAAAAACTTTTAAACTTAATTTTAATTTGATTTGTTGCACCTACTGATCACTTCATGATGGATGTGAGCCACTCAAACTTTTGGTTCTAAGAACATCTGTCTTTCTAAAAACAAATTTTTCCAATATTGGAATATAATTTATACCGAAAATACGCTTATGAAGCTCAGAAAAAGTATTCATGTATATTCAGTATTTATAGACATTCAGAATGGAGTAAAATTGATTTCTGACAGCACAGTGCAATTTAACGAAGGTTAAATAGTGTCATTGCCCCCAAATAACCTAGTGGGCTACGTGTTTGTTTTCGGTGGAAGTGAACCTATGTTTGATTCCCAGTGAGGGTCAACATATATCAGTGTTCACCCAACATTGTGATGCATATGGATAGCATCTGAATAGAGAGGTGGATCCAGTTACAGAAATCTGAAGATTGCAGCACTGGAGTCTAAGCACTGACAGCATGTCACCCCAAGTGAATATGGACTGACTAGGCCTTATCCATCAAAGGGATATTGTGCCAATGACTTGAAGTTTCCATAATGTCATAACAAAGGAAAATTAAGTGATACTTTCAAGAAATTTGGAGATTAGCAGCAATATTCTTCAAACCGGTATAAGTGGTCTATCTTTCAAGAAACAAAGTCTTTCCTGGTATCAAAATCTGCCTCATTTTGTTCACTTTCCACCTACGTTATAAATTTTGCTGTTAAAAATTCTGAAGATGAGTACCTTGGGAATGAACGAATGAATTGTTCAATACATACATAGTCGTTTCTCTGAATGTACCTCATTTCATCAGTTTAAGTATTCCGTCTGCTGAAAGATTAATTTTCACTTACCTAAACAAACTAATCACTGTAGAGGTCTGTCTGTATCGGCTGTATAGCTCCTCACTCGAGAGAACCAGAACGGTGGGAACCTGCCATCTGCAGGAGATAAGTCAAACGCTGTGGAGGATGTCTTTCCATTGCGGTAATCTGTAACTACAGTATAGGCCAACCACTGGAGTTGCACATGCCTCCGGCGTTTGTGATCTAGGATCTGGAATTCCTTTAGAAGAAGACAAAGACTGTTGTAACACTTGCAAGTAAGGCTTATAACTAAGCAATTTCTATTCTTCCACCATTTTCAATCCTTTTTTGGCTAAAAAATTGGGGTGTGCATTAGAATGGATAGCACACTAACACAACAACACACTCTTGAGTTATGCACATATTTTGTGGACGAATGAGTTTCCAATTTATGATGATTGAATTTTTGGGTGTGCATACATTCTATGGCACATTATTTTCAAGTAAATATGGTATGCTCTAAAAAGAGAAGATAGAAGTACTCAAATATAATGCAAATGTGTCTACCAGAGGTATATACATGCAGGCGAGAAAGTTTCACTATATGCATACCAGAGTGGTACATACAATAATAAGACAATTGGACTTTACCAGATGAAAGCTCTGTTTTCCTTGGTCAACAGTAGGGATTTCCCTCCTTCTTCCAGAGCGAAACCTGTGAAGTCAGGAACTGAAGTAGTTATTTAGATATAAAACAACCTAAAAGTACTTAACATTGAAGTTTACATAGAACTAATAATTTCTGTGCCATTCATAATTAAATGAGTCTTCTCTTGAACACATTAATACTGGAATTTGAAACCTCTTATCATAGAGTCCTGGAAAATAATTTTCTTTAAATGTTTCTTAACTTTATGTTGCTTAAAAAGTGGCAGTAAAATAAATTTTTGGGAAGGTTTTTCATTTTTGGTGAAATCCAGGAAAAACTATTATTCTTATATTATTTAATAGAATTCTTATCTAATCATTAATTTGCCTGTTTTGCATTTGTTATAATATGTGTTTAAGTCTATGTTTTCTCATTACATATAATAATCAATATAATAATCAGGTTATAACCATATTGAGAATCAACATATTAAGTGGGTTTTAATCCTGATTTGAAATATTTTTATTTAGTGGCATTTTTAGAAGACAGTCTGTCAAAGAATAGGAAGGGTTTAACTTAGGAGAAATGGGGTTGCCAGAAGGGTTTTAAATTCTAGAACACTGGGAGCTGAAATATATAAAAGGTTGTAATATGCTGGCATATGTAAACATGATCATCAAAAGTACAGAAGCACAAGTTGAAGATTTCAAGCATTCCAATTTTTTATATTCTTTTGGTCACAGAGACTATTAATACAGCATCAACTGATTCCAAAACTACTCACATTCTCTTTTGCTAAATTCAATCTCTAGAAAAATACCTTTGGTTGCTGACGGATGTCTGCTGTTGGACTGAATTTTGTGTTTTGCGATGTAGTACAAGCACCACTTTTTCTTCACCACTGAGGAGGCGGAAGTGGCCTCGGAGAAGGTGGGGATTGACCGCATTTGGTCTGAGAGATGCCAATGCTCCTGAGGGTGGGTCAGGAGTTGTTAGCATCATAGCTGTTCCCCCTGGATGAAATCTGAATAGAAAATACAGTACAAGTCCATTATAATGAGTACAGCATATAATTAGAGTTGCATTATAGCGAGTGATGTTTTGGCCTTTGATGGGCAAAGTTTTTCACAGCAAAAAGGATAGGGAGTTACATCCTCACTAAACTCTCTCCTGACTCAGATTCCTCATTTATGTTAGAGAATGCACTTTGATTATGGTTTATGAATCAATGAAATACTATTTTTGATGTGAACGTACTTTTTTATGCATTACGAAGCATATGCGTAAGAATTAAAAACTACAGTTCCATTCTGCCACACGTGCTGCCCTTGGATTCAAGAGGACAGGCAATAAGTATTAGAAATCAGCTATAAAAAGTATGCTTTATAATGAGTACTGCTCCAATTTTTGTGAGCTCTCATGATTACGTACTTCTACACTATATTAACTATCTCGCTTTGCAAAAATATTTAATTTTTCATAATGGATTACATTTTAATAATTGTTATCAGACAAATTTTATTAACAATTAAATAAACAAAAACACAAAGGCTTTATAAATTATCACCACAATAATATAATTATTCAACTCTTAATTTTATGGATATTAACTAAAATATTCAGAAATTAAGCCTTGATTTGGCTCAGAAATTGAGGAGACAGAATTTCCCCAAAAATAACTTCAAGCATTTTATTTTCCAAACATCAACCCTAAATATTTGTCCAAAAATTTAATGATGGTGAATGAAGTTGTAATTTATAAATACCCTACCTCAGATACCGAAAATATGCCACCAGATGCCAAGGGCGGTAAACTGAGTCCTGGAAAGAGTTCTCTCCTGGTCTTACATATGTTGTCTTGCTAACATAGCAGCCGTCAAATCGCACTCGTGGGCGACCAAGAACAAACATATCTCTCCATGTTGGGTATACGGATCCAGGAACTCCACAGCTGCTGCCCCAAACCCTTTTCAAAATAAATACAAAAACTGAGGAACATAGGCAAAAGAATTCATTCCACATTAACTTTATAGTAAAGATATATACCTATATTAAAAATCTACTAAATATAGATATTGATTATTTAATAATATCAACAACAGCAGTATGACAACCCACATGGATTCCTACTGGGAACAAAAAAGTTCATCAGAAATAACACTGGTAAAACTGACACTCTGGCTGAATATTATATACCAACTAGCTTAAAATACAGATTTTATAATCAGATAAGTAAAGGTAAAAATCAGAGTGAAAAAACTTGTATGAAGGCTTATGCTGCACATAGATTCCATGAATGCAGCAGAGGTAAATTCTAGCAATAAAATTATGCCAGAAAATCTGCTGACTTCTTCATTCAGAAGCACCACTGGCAAAACATCATCATCTGAATCAACCACCACTGTATTCCCAACAAAATCATCTAATCAGAGTGAAATATATTTAACCCCTTAACTGGGGATTATATTTTTCTTAACCAATTATGTATGAAGGCTTGTTCCCGGCCTTAAAGCAATATTGTGGAAGCACACTAGATAAACCAGGTGGAGATCTGTAGCCCTCAGGGCAAATGTGCCTCTTTAGGTTTTTCAATACAGCCCTTAGTCACTTAATGAAATATACACATATTTAAATATCTATCCCTCAGCTTTGCTTATGCTACCAAAAGAAAGAAAGAATTAAAAGTATTCCCTTCCAGCTCACTGCAAATGAATTCATTTTCTCATGTACAAGTTTGATGTTAAATCACTTCAATGTAGGCAATATGCAACTCTAAGGCAACCTAATACTCTCACATAGAGTCCATCTTAAGCCGGTAAATGGTGAACATGGCCTACTAGTGAGAAAAGGTTTCCCACCTCTGACATAGCCTCTCTCCACTTTGTGAATGTCCCAGGGTAGCAATGACCTTTCTCTCTTCAGACTATTTCTAAATTGTTTCTTGCAAAGATAAAATAATGTTGAATTAATCGCATAAAATGTAGGAAGAGCAGAAGACATAATATAGTTGCTTTGTCCATTTCCACGATATCTCGCTAATAGAATAACTATTAGTCATTCTGTCTTAATCATCAGCTTACCCCCAACACCTATTACAATCTTTCACAATCGCAGGTTTCAAAGTTGGCCCTAGCTCAAAACAGTTCACAACCCAAATCTAAACCATCACTAAAAAATGGTCTAGTGATGTACCTTAGAGAGGCCAGTCGCCAGATTTCAGGGTCATGGGTGCAAAGATAGAACCCTCTGCATACGGCTGAGCATGCTTCAAGTGATCTGAGATCCAAATGCGTGGAGACAACCCAACGCAGAATATAGATGAGTATCTCCATAGGAAGAGCAGAAATATGTGTGCCCTGAGGTGAGAATTAAGGAAATAATCTTAGATTTAGCCTTAAACTTATTCTTTATTAATGACTGGCTGATTATGATTACTTTTTGAGTTTTGTTTAAAGACACACACACTTTTGAGAAATGTCAAAAAGAGAACATTTATTACAGAGAATGTTGCAACAAAATTGCCAATGCAGAAGTAAACAGAAATGGAAATATGTTTTTAACTGGCCATCAGCAAATGTCATCATTATGCTGAAATAAATCTCATGACTAGATTTTCATATAAAGACATTGTGCACACTCTCCAATGAAACCAACAAAATGTTAGTAGGATCACAGACTTTCACTTGTTGATCATTTGAAAAAGCCATACAGGAATTTTCATGGTTTCCTAAGTTATAGAATTCCCTGATTACCTGAATGTTCATCCTCAAAAACAGGTTCAATCAAGTTTAAAATTAAGGTTGAGGGTATAAGTTTTTCTTCACTGCTGGAAATGACATTGAAGAGTCTAACTATGTAGTATTCCTTAGTCAATTCCATTAAACCTTAAAGATGAGTATTTATCACAGCAAGTAATTTAACTTAAGCAATTTTTGACAAAAACATCTTGCTTGCTTAGAAGTATCACAACAATAAAAAAATCTCAATGCATTTCCTTAAAAATAACAATAAGCACTCTGATCTTTGAAAGATCAAACCTGAGGAAACTCAGCCATAGCCATTTGATACATATGGAGTCATCTTTAGGGTATGACTGAGAACTTTTTAAATGGCCCTTGAATCATACAATTTATTTATTATGTTTTAACAGAATTTCCCCTCTCCCACTAATTAACCATTATCTAAATTATATTTGTTAAACAACTGCTCTTCCAAAAGATTCACATTTTAAGTCTTAGGTAAGTATATAAAATTTTCATAACGCTGTAAATTCTTTACACAAAGAAATGTACCTTCTGCTCTTCCTCCGCTTGGCATATGCATCGTCTTCTGGCAAAGAGCTTCTGGAACCTACCAGTTAAATCTGCAATGCTTTCGTCTTCTTCCTTCATTTTACCACCATCCTTAATATCCACAATCTCTTCATCAATATCATGCTTACCTTCTCTTTCACTTTCACTATCAGTATCATCATCATCTGGAAATATATAAAAAAGAGACTAAACTGTTATAATATACAACTTACTTCAGGAGTTACATGTTAGATGACCGTCAACAAAGAATTATGTAACTAGTGAAAAAATATGTACATAATTTGTACACACTGAAGTATTATATGCATGATATTACCATCCAATTTTACTAGCAATTCTGAGAAAGTAAATATTACCTAGTCTAGCATAGAGGCAGGGTACTGGTATTAACCAACTATTGGTGAGAAATAAAGCCAGTTTTCAAAAACTAACAAAAAATCTATCATGACAATAAGTTTTAGGAAGGAGACATCAAAGCATTTCTAGATCAAAATGAAGTAAAAAATAACACCTATAAATTAAAAGCAAATGAAAAGAATAATAACTGAAGCATTAAAGTGCAATTTATCATTGGAAGAGACTGCACTAAAAAAATGCAGAAAAATTGAATTCAGAAACATGATATAATAATGAGCAACAGGTAAAAAATTTTAAGCAGCTATCTTTTAATGTGGTAAAAGAGAATGATTTATAAAATACTGGTGGACCAAGGAATGTACCAGGGATTTTAGAGAGAGAAGGAACCTGAAGATCATAAGCTATACAAACAATTTCATTTTGTTCAATACTACACTTAATAGCCCAGAAACACTGCACTGCCACTCTGATTTATACAGTATGTTTACAGCTTGAGATTGGAATGAAAGCAAGCAGCACCTAGCAACTTTTTAATCTAACACACTGCTCTGACATGAGACTGATGGGGAAGTTCTCCCTTTATTTCATTGACAGAGCTAGAATAGCATATTAAGTAGCTTTTTTGTATATATTATATTATTTATCTTAAAGGGAAACAAATAGATGAGATAGTTTTTGACTTTTCAAAGGCATTTGATTAGGTAAATCACAAACTGCTGATGAGGAAAATATCCAAAATGGGAACAGACAAAAGAGTAGTTAGATGGACTAAAGAATTCCTATATCAACATGTACAAAGAGAGTTGGTAATAAAGGTTCAAGGGAAGCAAAAATAACATGAGGTGTTCTTCAGGGAAGTATCATTAGAGCTTTGCTATTCTTCATGTACTTCAATGACCTAACAGTGAACATGAAATGTAACACTTGCTGATAATTGTCTAATATATAATGAAATGCATCGCTTAAATTATGCCCATCTTTTGCATGCAGATTTAGTTAAATTACTTACTGAGCTGACAGCAATAAAATGTTTGCAAATATAGGGAAAACTAAACTAATTTGATAAAGTAGAAATAAGAAAATTTTAAACTGGGATGAAATTTTCAATAATTGGGTGCCGTTGGAAAATTATTGGAGAAGTAGTTCAAGCTCCAAAGACCCAATGATATATCATATAAATCATTAGTCAGACCCATATTAGAATGCAGCACAGCAAGTAGGGCAAGCAAAGCAAGTCGAAATGGTGCAGAACTGCAGCAGATATGTACAAGGGAATTTCAAAAGGACTGCAAGTGTCACAAAAATGTCAGAAGAACTAGGGTCAGACTCATTAGAAATGAGAAGGAATTTGTACAGGTTAGGTAGTCAGTATAATGTGTATTGCAGCAAGCTCATATAGGGAAGTATCAGCAGCAGAATAAAGAAAGCAACTGGACTGCAGTAGAAAGAACTAGAAGCATCAAATTAAGTCCCTCCCTCATAAGACTAATGTAGGAAAATACTCTTCCATGAGATGGAGTGTAGAATGCCTTGCCTTCAACTATTTATGAGTGATTCCTTTCTTGGGTGCATACCTTGAAAGCAAAATTGAAGAATGTCATGCATGAAAAAAAAGGTTTGAGTAAAGATTTGTTTAAGATATCGTAAGCTTGTGGACAAGTGGATTAATGAACACTCAATATCATGGACAAGTGTTATTGAGAGGGTGAATATTACCAAGTGTGTACTAGCTACCTTGGAAAAATTATTTTATACGGTGTGAATTTTTTCCAGGCAAGTTTATGACTACTCCCCAAGGGACGTTTTCTGAGGGTTCTAGGGCAAATGCAGATGAGTGTTTCCCTCATTAAAAGTAACTGTTCTGTTTGCACATCTTGGACAGAAAGAATGAAGAATTAAGTGGTATTGAGGAGGGTGGAATAAGGGCAGACTTTGTGGAGGACACTAAAAAGAAAGAAAAGGACATGTGGGTTGGCCATCTACTGAGGCATGAAGGATTGACAAAGATGATATTATTATTGAAGGGATGGTGGAAGAGAAAAACAACAGCCTAGACTGGAATATAAATGACAGAAAATGGAGGACATGAGATGTGGATGGTTTTTAGAGCTAAAAAGGATGGCAGAGGATAGAGAGAAGTAAAGCGCTGTCCAAACAATCCTGATGAATTGAGTAGTTCTGTTTGAAATCATATTTACTTTTATCTATGTGTAGAACATACACATAGATATAAAAATAATAATCATGAATTTTCTAAATCGTAACCCACTGCCACCAGGTCTTGCACCTACTTATAGTGCTATGTTTACGATAATGATATAAAAATAATATTTTAACACTGAGGTTAAAACTTGGAGAGTTTCACTAATGCTTTGAAAATACATTGCATTTTCACAAGTACAGATTCACAGTACAAAACAGTCTCTCAATTTAATCAATCAGGGACATACATTAAAAAAAAAGAAATACTGTCATGCGAGAACCTCTTAGTCTGGGTTTGAAGTTCAAAAATACCTTCTGGTTCTGCAGCCTTCTGACGATGCTGTGCTTTGTATAATCTTGACTCAATGTCAGGCACCAGCTGCACAGCACGGCGGTACCACTGTATGGCTTCATACAGTTTCCCTGCTCTTTCCTCTCCCACTCCTTTCATGAAGAGTTCACGTGCCTGAGCACAAATTTTACATTTCTCAATTAGAAATTTGGCACACAAATTGGTAGTCAAAATGAAACAATTTCTATGATGAGAGAACAAAATGCTTATGAGGATTGGATGAGAAAAGTGCTATACCAAGAGTTAAAATTAAAAAGGTAATTCACAGATGGGGAAATATTTGAGCAACCAACTGTTACACAGTAGAAAACATAGAAATAAAAAAAAAGAAATGACGAAATATATAGGTTTCGTTAGCTAAATCTCTCCTTTAGAAAGAACCTTCTGAGGCCTACAAAAGTCTAACATGTGCCTAAACGGTCGCCAAAGCGTATTTAAATGCAAAACGTATGCCTGAAATTAGGATACATCCATAAAATTTACACATTACTCGCACTCTGCAAATATTAGAGTTCGAACGTAATCCTCGGGATGATCACTCGGAAAAAAAGATTTCAGCAGTTTAAATATACCTTTGCCTCATCGCTGGATGGCTCGGGTTCATTAATGGCGATGCTTGACTCCCCAACATTTTTATCATCGGACGGCGTCGCGGCCCTCGTATTCTTCATCCTCAGGGGAGAAGTCTCCAGTTCTCGCTTCCATTGCTTTCTGAAATTGGTGAGTACTGCATCCAATGAGGACTGATGGGATGAAGACTCCTCTTGCTCCTCCCCTTCCCCAACACCGTCTCCTGAACTGCTTCCACTTCCACTGCCTCTTCCAGAACCGTCCCCTTTTGCCTTGTCTTCTCCCGCATTTAAATTCGAAGTCATAGAATGATTTTGCTGCTGACCGTTTGGCTACATGATTTAATAATAAATTATTAGTGTTAAGAAAAGAAACGATGTGTAAAAATAGAAAATAAGTTTTGCGATATGTAGAAATACGCATGAACCAACACTAATCTAAAATACTGTTTGAATGATCACGTGAGATGCTATATGACTTTCAAAAGTAAAGCGATTGTCTTATTATGGCAACTCTCACCATGATTGTTATTTGCTGCCTCAACGTGAAAGAGCCAGTTTAAGCCGACGATTCTCGGTCGGAGTATCTCACGACGCAGATAGATAGCTGTTTGGCTCTCAGAACAGCAGCCATTATATCCAAAACTACCCAAGGTCGAATAAATCACCTTAGGACTGATGATAAATCTGCGAAATCAAACAGTTATATAGATGGTACTGCAGTTATTGAGAATTAGCACACCAGATGTGATTTAGTCCTCAGACGGAGCTACAGCCCGCTACAGCGAATGACACTGCTGGTCAGATTTCCTTACCGAATTTCTATCTTCAAGTGTTTGCCGTGAGAGCGGGAACTTTAATATGGTAATCATTTGAATCTGATGAAAGGTCTACCGGACGATTGTAAAGTATTTATTATACACCTGTCTCATCTTGAAAAAAATAATAATATTGGTTTAAAATGTTACTTGAAATTCTGAATTCTAAATATATTTACTTCGCGTTGTCATAAATCGTAGTTCAACGTAGTACGAAGTGTAGAGACAATTGCGATATTAATCGCTAAAAAAGACGGTATTGGAGAGTCTACGTTTCAAAATCCAATTAATGCAACGGAATTCTAGTTTTTAAAGTCATTGCCTGAAGAACTGTATATATTGTATTACACATTGTACAAGCAATCAATTATTCAAAAATACAGTAGAGCTTATAGATAGAGGGCATGAATTTATTATGAATTAAATTATAATTTATACAAAACACCATCCCCATTCATGTTATACACATCATCTTTACAGTTTATACAACACTAATATATTTAGCAATTTTCAACTTATAAGCAACAACAAATATTAATACAGGAGATTACATTAACCCAGAAACAATATTTGACAAAGAAATAATCAGCACTTCGCTTTTTGACAATTACAATTTTTACATTTCCTATTTACAAACAAAATGCAAGCATAGAATAAAATAATGCACTTATTATAAGATAACAAGTAAAACTGTTAACAAATCAGTATTAAAGTTGTTAAGTACATTATGAATCAAAATAAAGAAAGCAATATTTAAAGTCATCAGAAAATAATCCTGCTTACATGAGCTGAGCAATGTTAATGAAAGGTATCACCTGATAAAGAGGGTACAATAGAACTCTCCATTTTATATCACATAATTTAATTCAGCATAAGTGGATTGAGAAAAGGGCAAATTTTTCAATTCCTGAGAAAAGGCAAAGAAGATACATACTTAGGTTTAACTTAGACCGTGGCCATTAACAAAGTTTACAAATTAAACCATACATCCAGAAATTGAAGTTCCTGATATAATTATCAAAAAAATGCTTAAAAAAGTGAAGCATTAGCTAGTTATAACTACACCACACAATGATTCTCTAATACAAGTAACACACCCAAGAAAGTATTTTTGTGAAACAACAGCTGCTCAGTTTTCAACCTTACCTTTTCTTTAGAATTTATGAACAAATTAATGGTGTTGAAAGCTTCAACATCAGTATCAAAAGAAAGAAAATATTACACCCATTTTGGAATAATCATTTCATTTTTAATTCAGGTTTTGCCCATACCTTTTAACCTGATATAAAAAGGTTACAGAAAAGAAGCATGACATTTAATTCTTCACAGCAAAGGTCACAAAGAAACACTCTTATCTTCATAAATTAAAGGAAACAGAATCTATATAGGCCACTGGTCAAGGCATAGAGAAAATATTCCAAAATTTTTCATTGAGAATAAGCATCATCCATGTCCAATAGGAGAGGATTCTAGAAATTAAATATTGGTCTTCTCTTCATTGATACATTTATGGAATATGCAATAAACACATAGAAAGTGTTTCTCTTTTTTTATATACCAGCACACAAAAATATCTCACGGCACCCATTAAATCATTTTAACATGAATATCCTATTTTTAGATTACATAGACATTGAATAGGATGAATTTGAGTTCATGAGTGTTCTCCTAAGAGGATGACTTCTTCTATGAATAAGAAGGAGGTTGCGGCAGATGCTTAGGGCAGACACAATAGTAGCATTCTCTCTTTTTTGAAATGGCCTTTTTACATAAAAGAAAGCACCACACACAGCACATAATAGAAAATAGGAAATGAAAGCTAGTAATATTATTGTAGAAAAGGGAAACGAGGAGTTGATTGACATTTTTCTTTGGGCTATACTCAGGAAATATGCAGTTGTGAGCCATAATTATCTCATTTTCCATGAATGTAAACCCTAAATGCTCTATGTTTGGCAGTGGCTGCTTCTTATAGGCAGTAAATAGACAACTTAAAGCATTGGTGATAATATCATCAATTGATTTGTGCACATTATCTTACACTTACCTCCAATAATGTTGTCAAAGTTTATGACTGATAATGATAACAAATTAATTTGCATGGAAAACAATCTCCGATTATCAAAGATACAATGGCTGTATCATTTTTTGACACAATGCTTTGTTCTCCATGAGATAGAGTCACCTAATGGAATGCACCCACGTATTCCATCGTATATGGCCGGATAGAAATCACTGACTAGCATGCTGTAATTTTCCATAATTCCAAATCACATTGGAATTAGTTGGATAAAGCAATGTCTTACATCAACACTTCATGCTTTTGAGAAATAAGTCCATTGTAGACGACATTGGTTAATATTCAAGTCGCAATAAAGAAAGCTGATGGAACATGCACATGTAAGTTAAAGAAGAAAAGTAAGCTTCATGAAAACTTCATATATACACTTTTAACTAAACAAATTAAATATATACTCAGAAATAAACAGAACTGAATAAACAAACAACTTTAAATGACCTCTTTTAGAGCATAATCGTTGAATTTATCTTGGCATCACAAGAGTCTTTCACTTCCAATATATTTGGAGCTTGGTGAATAATAGTTGAAGTTTTCTACATCTTTAAAGAGCACAAGCTATTAATCCTCACTGCACATTCCAAGAAAATAAACCTTGATATTCACATATTTTAAATTTCAGGCACAAGAAATAGTTATAAATATTCCGTAAACTCCCACAACAATGTAGCAGTCACTTATGTAAACTTTTATCCACTTTAGTAATGAAGGTCAGAAACAAATCCAGTCAAAAATTCATAAATCAGTTCATTTATTTCAAACATAAGAGAAATATTTTACAGTCTCTGATGGAAACCATCTTCTTCCATTTTGTAGACTTTGAGATATATTATTCACACACAGCAAAGAAACTTGTTTGAGAAAATAAAGTTTTGTAAAAAATACAGATATACGCTGATTGCTCACTAAATCTTAAAGTTTGCGTTGAAATAGAAAAATAAGAGAACAATGATTACAGACAATATTGCAACAAAATTGCCAATGCAGAAGTAAACAGAAATGCAGTCACTAACTTATGAATGATCAGCATTACTGATGTCGCCAATGATCAGTATATTACCAACATTTTATTAGGAGCATGAATGCCAGACTGCTGAAAGGATTTTGCAACATCAAGGCATTTCAAGTAGAATGCTGCCTAAATGATTTCCTTAAGAAATAGGGGCTTTGTTGCCAGAACAACAAAAAAAGATACAAAATAAAACTGATCTTCAGAATTGAAAACTGAAAACATGATTTTTCTGAGATGTATTCATCTTAAGTTCCATCAAATGTTCTCTTAAATTGATAGGAGGTGGAATGGATGCCAACGGGGTTAGATATTACCAAATCTGAAATGCAAAAAACCAATACTGCTCTTAAAATTCCAATGATTGATAGTTATATTCATTTTTTTATCTACCATCTTTGTCTCTTGTTATTTTTTAGGCCCAAAGAATGGAAACGATAGCACCGCAGTGTTTCTTTCAACAAACTGAGCTGTCATGTGGTGAATGAGGCATCGGATTTGGTTCCTCAATGACTGGTAGTGAAGCTTGAAGAGCAGATGTTCCTGTAGAAGTGGAGGGCACTGGCATCTCCCCAACGGATTGAGACCTGCTCCATGGCAAATGGGGCCCACTCTTCCTGGTCCCTGCACCAGCTAAAGCTGGGCCACTTGATGCAGAAGAAGCTAAGCCACCTCCTGCTCCACCAGAAGGTGCATGTTGAAGGCTGAGAGAAGATGAGCGTAATGGGCGAGGTGGCGTGGAAGCCTGTGCAAGAGGAGATGGGGTATCGTGTCTTCTATCGGCAGAATTTGTACCACCGATGAATCTCACATGATCGTCAAAGCGTACTCTGTCAGATGAAGCCCCATCTTCTCCTCCAGTCCAACTGCTGCTGTCACTCCCCTGAAAAAGTTGAACAGAGGTGCTTTTAATGTAGATGATACACTAGCGCTGTCAGCAATTAAACAAGAGGGATTTTCAAAAGAAAAGAGCCACATATGTGGCAATGGTAGGAATGCTACAACTACAACTTGCTTAAAATTGGAGAGATCTTATTATCCTTCATCCATTTTCATTCCAATTTATGATCGCAACAGATACTACCACTGCCTTCAGAATCACCATGGAAAAAAGATGTTCTTTACTTCATTAAAGTTGGAGTTTCCTTGAAGTTGAAAGAGTCTGAATCATTCCTGAGTAACTAATTAGTGGGAAGAGTCTTGAAGACTTATGATGCATTGCATGTCATTGCCTACTTTTGCATGATTTACTACTAGTAGTTGAAAAAATTTTGTCACAACACATGCTGAATCGTGGCAAATGGGTACAATATCTATACGAGAATTCATAATCAGTTGAGTGATCTATGGTGATGAGGATAAACTTGTTTAATCTATGAGATAATGGTTTCCTCTAGCTAACTCTCCCTAAATTAAAGAAAAAGGTCCACAGCATCCAAAGATAAATATGCAGTTCTAATTGATAATTACCTCCCTATCCATTGGAGGTCTCCTGGCAGTGCATTTCCTAGCAGAGCTTACAGGTTGAGATGTTGGGGCAGGATGATTGCGACGATGCATACCATGTCCTGTGGGTGCAGCACACTCTGTTGGGTTGCTAATGCACTCTCCCTCACTCATACCTCCTCCATCTAAGGACCAATCTTCTTCAGGTGACTCTCGAAAGTGGTACAGGGAGCTGCTATCAGTAGCCTATGCATAAAAAGTAGAAGTTCAGGGAAATTATCATTTAACAATATTGTATTGATTAATAGTCATAATTTTTATCAAAAACATAATTACAATCATCTCAATGCAAATGGTAGTAAAAAATGATGACAGGGAAGCGATATTATAAACATAAATTACAATCAATACATGAAACTGATACATTCTTTCATACGGTATCAAGTGTAATATAATAATGTAATAATAATATTAATAATGAATATTATTTGAAAAGTTTTCTTTGTAATTGAAATTTCCTCAAATATATGAGAATGAATATGATTTACTCGTAAACACCAAAGAAATGACAACAACTTAGTTCATAAAAATCTCAATTTTAAGAAATAAATTCCATTTGAAAATATCAGACATTTGAAAATGACAATGAATAAATACATATTTCAAGGATGGTATTTTTACAAGCATTTCATTAGTAGGAATTTACAAGCCAAAATCTGTATCATAATATTTAAAAGGAATGCTTAATCTACAATGTAGGAAAAATTTCACTTTCTCAATTAATGCTGTTGCTTTTATACAAAAAATACATACCGAAAAGCAATATATTATTCTTTAATCATTCACTAGTTGGCAAAGCAAAGAAAATATTAATAATAATTTTCATCTCCAAAAGATCGACAATCTATCAGTGGTGGGAAATTACTTAATACAACATTATTTTACTCTTTTAATCTTCACAGCTTTGTTATAATTTTTAAAAATCATTAAATTGAAAATTAATTTTGAATCAAAAAAGAATATTTAAAAACAACTTTCTCCTTGTTTAGGTGACATTATATTGAAATGGGCCTTTTTGCATAAAACAAAAGTGGCAAATTTGTAGCACACAGCTCTCTGTTCCTTTGAATGTGGCTCCCTACCATAATCTGTATGAGATGGTGATTTTCATTTGAGAATCTTTGTCTCATTCTCTGGAAAAAATTCCACCCAGCATACCAAGATTTTTCATCAATTTTTGTTAAATTCTTAAATTTGGAATAATTTCAAACTCAATAAAGTATCAATATCTATTCTAAATAAGTAGAAGGGAAACTTCTACTAATTTATACCATATTAAATTCCAATTATTTTCTGCTATCCATTTTATGAGAATCATAATAATAATCTCACTGTTAAATTTAGAATGGATGTGAAAAACATAATTATCATATAGGGGATTAAAGTAAAATATTTGCTTTTCAAACAGTATGAGTTAAAATAAATTATAGGGGGTCAGAATGGATGGAGATAGGAAAAGGAGTAGGAGAAGGCTGTCATTTACCACCTTGACCTTTTAAATATACATGCAGAAGGAATGTTTGGAGTAGCTTGGAAAGAAATTCATAAAGGAGCAAAATTTGATGACTAAGTATTAAAATCATATAAAGATGACATAGCTATTGTACAAAGAAAATACCACTCTTTAGACCAGGGCTTAGCATTATTACCAGATGAAGATATTAAACATTGAAACTTGAATATGTGACAGGCTGTAGAAAAATGCAGAAATGAGCAAGTTATGGCAACACAAATTCAACCATCCTTTTATAGCCTCCTGGATTTACTTTTCAAGGTAATGTCCCTCTGATTAAGTAATAGCCAAGACAGGGAATATAGAGTGAAATGCTGAGAAGTCTAGGGAACATACAAGTTTCATTTGTCTCAAGGTAACAACTAGTCACAAAAATATTCTCAGAGCAAAGGGATAAATTTAGGGACCATCTCACCTTTATGGAGGCCTTCAAGATGTTGGTGTAGCGTAGAATGAAAAAGTAATTTAAATTAGAATTATTTTTATTGGTGCTTCAACAGCTATGGTCATTTGAAAAAAGTAATTTGAATTCATGGAAATATAGGTTTGGAAGTGCTGGAGATGTTGGAAGAAGAAAGGTTCCTGATCAAAGTAATTAAGGAAATGTAGAACAAATGGTCAAATTTTGAGAGGAGAGCAACTGTAGAGGAAACTCCCATAGGGAATTGAACCTAGTAAAGCATTCATCAAAGTCAAATGTGATACCCAAAACGGCTACTTGGGAACCTTGAGAAGGATTGATAAAGAAAGTAAATGAGGGTAAGATGCAAGGGAAAAGATAGAGAGGAAGATTAGGGCAAAAGATGAAGAACATAAAGGGTGGAATTTTATCAAGAAATTGAGAAGGGCATTAAGCAGGGAAACTTGACATAAAACCACCATATGGTAGAAGAATTATGATATGATAATCCATACTTACTTGTGCAAATATGAACCTAAAATGCATAAGGCCAAAATGAAATTGTTACTTGGTTCGTACCAGTTCAAACCAATCTGCACATATATAATGTAAACATAAAACAAAGTCATGGTCTATGTGATGATGTTTTTCAGAATGGATCCCTTACTGATATAGGTGAAGTAGTGTATGTGATTCTTACATATATTAAAATTTTAAAATACTGCCACAGTTCTTCTGTGAATCCTGATTCTACCTCAGTCACAAACAGTGATATGATTTATCATAAATAAAGCTAAATTCCTATTCCCTAAAAATGTAATATAAAGACAAGAACATCCTTATCAGTCAGTTTTAAAACTTTCAATAAATGATTATCAGAGTTACAATTAGATCAATACAAATTGACCAGTTTTCTGAAAATAGCAAGTAGTTAAATAATAAACAAAAAGATGGTTAATAAATCCATCAAACACTTCTTGAATAAAAACAGATTACCATGATCTACTCTAGTAAAGAAAAGAAAACAAAAATGGAAGGACATGGAACTTCCATTCAATAAGTAAAATTTAAATCCAAGATCTAAATAATGATGACATGATGGCTTTATGCAAATGAAGCTGGTAAATTTTTATTTCATACTCTTCTGTAAATAATTGTTGATTCGACTACCAATATCTTATAGCATTTGCATTAATTTAACCAAATCCTTAAAAGTACCTTGAAGTTTAGAGTAATGGATCCAGCTAAAGCTCTTGTGGAGGCTCCACCAGTGGAAGAGCCTTCATCGACAGCTGATGATGATTTTGAGGAGGGGCATTTGTCCTCCTTTTCACCTGCAATTCCTCCGAGGATGACCCCTCCAGATGTGCAGCTACCACTGCTACTGACACTAAGCCTCTGTCCCCCTGCACCTTCCCTCCCTCCTCCATCTCGACTGCTCACTGCATCACCACCAGCACTTCCTCTTCCAGATGATGACACGGAACAAGATCCAGCTGCTACTACATCTGCCTGCACCTCCAGTCTATATAAAATAAATCAATGCTGCTTTATTCTGGGCAAAATTGAGTCTATAAAGTCTCCTCTTCCATATCACGCATCAATCTAAAGTGATCATGTTAAATTTGAGAAAAGTTCAATTTGAAGTTTGAACAACATTTTATTCTTCAAAATGAATGCAAAATAAAAGCTCACTGCTTAAACTCTTCCTGTAGATGGCCCAAGACATCCCTCATGACAAATTAAACTTTTTTGTGTAGTTCATAACAACAGAACAACTTACATAATAAGAAGAATCACTATTGAAGTTACAAGTATTACTAGGATTTCATTGACAGGAGATAAACTTAAGATGATGATTGCCTTCCTGTCCCTCTCATGAGATTAGATACATAACTGGACCCACAAGAAATTGACAGTGGCAGATGAGTGGTCTTTGGTCATTTTAGTCTTTAGATCATGGATAATATAATTACATTTTCTGGAGTTAAAATACAAAATGAGAACATTCAAAATTATAAAATTCATAAATGCAATGAATTGAAAATTAAGAAAAAGTAAATTAATATTCCAAGTGAATTATACATTGAGGAGAGTCAGGTTTGCCTATAATTTATTCTGCAAGCTAAGTTACACCACCAGCAATAAAAGCTTTTAATTTCCTGATCTTTTTAAATATTTACATTAAATAAAATGGATTAATATCTATTGGTACAACAATTTCAAATATTCCTTTATATAATTCAAGTATAGGAAGTTTCATGGAGTACAGGGTTTAACAGACTTAAATAAATTGAATAATAAGATATGTAAATTGAATTACAATCATGGCTAAATATGATATGATGATTAAGATGTTTGAGAAACTGCAATCAGAGCCGACTCCTTGAAGGGATCAGCACCTGATGGTCACTGGCATACGGCAATTGGAGAGTTTCTTAAATCTGTCATTCCTTAACAGCTGAGTTCCAATTTCTTTCTTTCATGACACTATGAGCTCACCTTTGACCTCCTGGGAGGAGGCTGGAAGCTATACTGCCGGCTAGGCTTGCTCCAGCCAAAGCAGCATTGCTGCCTGATTCACCTCCCTGCCTGGCTTCCTCCTCATCCTCCTCATCATCCCTACCCAAGCGCTCCAATTGGCTGCCACTGCCCAGAGACAGGGATGCCTCACCAATGGAGGGATTGCCAACTGCTCCAACACCCACTCCCACCCCACCACCTACCCCAACACCTTGATGGATGGATGTGTCAACAGAGGCTGTATCTGCAACAATACAAAGGCCACAAAATTAATATTCACTTGGTGGCACACCGCAGTACCCATCTTGAAAGAAAAACACCAAGTAACTTTCAAGGTAGATTATTAATGCAACATCTCCTGAAGAAGTCAACTTGTTGACAAAACATGTTGAACTAAAAATCTACTGTGGAAGTTTCTTAGCATTTTCCTTTGATAATTGATAGAGACCATATTTATTTACAAACTTCAGCCACATTTAGAAATAAGTCTGATGGCGATGCAATCTCATGATATGCAATTAATTTACTGATAATAATACATTATTCACAAGTTGAATTGATTTTATTGTTTACACAATACTTAATTATGCAATCTCTGACATATTACAATAATCAATACAAAAAATGGAATCGACAATTTTTAATTCAATACTTTCTCTTATCAAAGCACTGTTTCATTGATACCATTTTAAAAAAGAACATAAGTATACTAGTAAGCCATGCAAGATTTCTCAGGGTTCTTGAATCATATCATTTCATCAAAAGATAAGGAAGGACTTTCATTATTACAATCTGAATCTAAAATCGAGAGATTAGTCCCAAAAAAGATAGTGAAACTGTGAAATAAGGATCTAAAATTTATTTACCATTTCACAAAATTCTTTTCTAATATCAAAAAGTCAAAGTTTTAAGAAAGGATATAAGGATTCTCAGGGGTTCAACTATAATTAGGGGATAGGGTTGTTCAACTATAATTTAAGTATTTTTGACTCCTAGTCCATTGTATTATATTTATGATTAATGTAAATCGCAGTCAGAGGCTTTGAATGTCCTTTTGGATACATCTGAACTTTACAGCAAAAGGGTTAAAGTAAAACGTTGAAATATTCTTATAATTTGAATTAATAATCAAAGTTACAGGTGGAAGCATTTAGAATATTGTCATACCTGCCCCTCCAGATCTGCCAAGGAGTCCATGAGTTGAAGAACCATCACCCCCTGGGGTCTGTGGTCCAGAAATTCCTCCACCAAGGCTGCCTACGCCAACCACTCCTCCATCACCCTCATCAAAATCGAATCTAACACCTCCAGCAGGAGAAGTGGAGACTCCACAGCCCCCAGATCTGCACAGGGACACTGGTACAACTCCATATACGTAGAAGAGGAGAATAGGAACGCCAATGCCAACTGCTAAGCCAGCTAATACAGGAGATACCACTATCTACAAAGGAAAACAAGAAATACTCATCAGTAACAGAGATATTACATTGAATAAAGAAAGAAATACCTTTAAATGAATATGTGGTTCAAGAAAACCTCATGTATGCTGGTGAATGCTAGGCCAATTCCTCACATGGAAAAAGGAAGCTGCAGATTTCCAACCTTCCGGGAGTCACCCAATGTTCATTTGATGACTATACAACCATCCTTGGGGGGTAATTAAACATTATGTCTCCTGAAGATATCTTCCTTTCTCCATTAGAGGAATCAGACTATATTTCACCAGCATATTCAGTAATTGGAGAGTTTTACAGACCTCTGAATACAATGAATGCCAAAATCTTAAAACTGAAAGCCCTAAAAATAACTATGATTGACTATCCATCATTATAAGAAGGCTTTAATAGAATTTATGTTAGGCTTGAACTTGAGCTAAATCTTACAATCATAACATCCAAATTGCACAAAGTTAGATGGATATACAGGTATCCGACTGGTATTTGTGAACTATGTGACTATGTGACAAAAACATAGTTATTCTGGCTCTCTTTTGATGGACACTTAAGTTATTATTCACTATAGTAGAGCACAGATTTAGTCAGTTACGAGGAAGAGTTATACCTGTATAATATATATAAAGTGTACTTTTTGGAATTGAAATCTTGAGCCTTTATGGTACAGGTAGTATTTGTATCAAAAACTACCAAAATGTCTGACTTACATCCAAATTTCTGACCAGTCAGTTAGAACAGAATGTGATTGTAAGCTGATGACCACCCACATGAGTTCTGGCATAATGATAGCATATTTCTCTTTGCCTGCTTTAAGAGTGTCATCTAAAACTCTACGTGTTTTCAATATATAGAATCCATTATAAATTTTCAAAGGAAAGTTAGTACTATCAGGAAATTGACAGAAAACAGAGCTGGGAAATTACGTAGATATCATTCTTTTGTAAGATTAAGCCGAGTATAAACTCACTAGATATTAAAGTGGGGCGTATTCCTCTTTCTGCTCCCTGAAAATGCTACTGCATTGACGGAATGAGTAAAATATTTAGTTACCAGAGATACTTGACATTTAACATGGCATTCAACTCTCTTTTGCTAGATTTTTAGAAACTGAGCGAGACTAGTGGCTCACTAGTCTCACTCACTAGTACCCACCAGGCA
This sequence comes from Pachydiplax longipennis, assembly GCA_036926295.1. Taxonomy (NCBI): domain Eukaryota; kingdom Metazoa; phylum Arthropoda; class Insecta; order Odonata; family Libellulidae; genus Pachydiplax; species Pachydiplax longipennis. The sequence goes on along the minus strand of JAVFKF010000009.1, from coordinate 33,403,853 downwards.
GAAGAAAAAAATTAACCCAGCACGAGAAGGCGTGAGCTTCTGTGAGAAAGGAATAACTTTCCGGAAAGTGGAAGACTTTGGCTCGAGTACCATTCATGTCGCTATTTTTCATATCTATTTCCTCTTCGATAGCCCAATCCATTGAAAAAATGGAAGTTATTTTGATGACCACTTAAAGGCGCGCTCGGAAATTCGGCGCGATTCCGTTTATGGTTGAATGTTTTCGATGAAAGGACGGAACGAATCATAGAGGTAAAATTTTTATCTGAAAGATATGAGGAAAATGAAACGGAGAAGAACAGGTGGTCCAACGCGCTCCAACCCAACGATGCGGAAAGGCCAATACAATCGGGTTTGGCAACCGGCCAAAAGGTATGTTATTGGAAATCAAATCGAATACCCCGAGCACTTCTGGATTTAGGATAAAAGAGGAAAAAGGTAGGAGAAAATAGTAAAAAAAATCCTACTCCACGCAGCACATCTCCAACACAAGAGGTTTACCCGATATTAAAGAGAGTTTTCGCATCGGAAATTTCGCTCGTACAGCTGCGAATTGGTTCAAAGTGTAGCGAATTCCAAGAACGAATGGTCACTCACAAATTGCAACGAAAAGCGACTGGAGCATAATGTGGAAGTTAGAAGGAAATATGTTTCTGTATTGGCTACATCCGGACTAATCTAGGTGGTTTTCCATAAACTAAAACAATTTATGCGAGACTTTTAACATGGTTTAGTTAACACTTTTAAGTTCTCTGCCTTGAGTAACTTTCTTTCGTAACCAACTGAAGAGTTCAGAAAAAATATAATCAGAAAATTCGAAAATAAAATAAGAGAAATGGACGCTAGAACATATCCTTTTAAGGACGATATTTTCCGCGAACAATACGCAATAATAACAGGATAAAAATGTAGCTCAATTGTAGGTGTTTACACCCCCTGCCACACTCCGAAAGGCGGCTTGCAGGGTATTTATGTAGATGTAGAAAAACGAATAACACAAAGGATTCTACGTAAGTTCAAATACGACGCTTGAGACATTCATACACTCTTTGTGGACACCTGAGTAAACAGCAACAATCCAACGATGATTCGAAAAACCAAGATTGTCATCCTGACCGATAAAAACTTTCGATAACCCCGAAGAAACATTTTGATGAAATTGAAACACGCCGAAGAATGAATGAAATCAGTCTCCGGGCGGTTCTGGAAAAAATATAAACCCCTGAATTACAAATAGAAGTGACGTGGGTGGGCTCAAACCCAGTTCTCCCATTTCCCGGTGGGTATTGTAATCACTAAAGTACCATGCCACGTCCGATTCACTCTGTTAAGGGATGCTTTGTGAGCAAGGGAAGTTCATATAGCGGCACCAACCACTGCTAGAGGTCCCCTTTGAGACAGTCGACTCACAAAGCGATGAATGTGGAATTCCCCTAAACAAGGATATGGAAAGGTGTTAACATTTGCACATAGAGGTGTGCACCCACGGATAAACAGAAGCAAAAAATAGCGGAATAGGGAAACATTTTCATCACTTCCTTTTATCCTCGGGTTTAACGAACCCATCTCCGAAGTTTAACACCTTTCCTCCCAAGAATTACGTCCTTCTGGTCATAATTGAAGGTCTTTACAGGGCTGATGATTGGCAACGGGGGAATATGATTCGCGAACGAATTTCCCCGTCGAGACGGAGCTATTTCAGAGGGCAGCTGGGAGCGACGCGTAGGGCGGTGCAGACGCCTTCCTTTGACCTCTGACCTTTGCAAGGCGCGTCCAATCGATGCCAGAATGCCGCTGCCCTTCTCAAGGAGTGGGGCAGGTCACGGCGAAAAATTTCGACGAAATGGGCGCCAAATCAATCGCTTATTCAAATAACGAGGGAAAGGCGGGGAAGAAATTCCGGTCTCTCGAAACGAAACGAAAATCATGAGATGGAATGATGGAGGAATCGTTAATATTGTGGCAAATGAGGGAAGGAAAATAGAGAAGGTTAAAAGGTATAAATGTATTAGGGGAGTAAGCTGATGGAGGATGGGAAAAGCAGTGCAGAGATCAAGAGATAGCAATGGCAAAAAGGAAGCTTTCTAAAAGAAGAGAAATGTGCTGAGTAGTAGTATAGAGTAGCAACTGATGAAAAATTTGTGAAATGTTATGTGTGGAGTGTTATGTTGTATGGTTGTGAAACATGGACCTTGGGAAGCAAAGAGAAGGGTAGGATTAATGCTTTTGAAATGTGGGTATGGAAGAAGAAGAGAATTAAATTCATGGATATAATAAGAAATGAGGAAGTGCTAAGATGAGTTACGGAGGAAAAAATACTCTGTACAATACGAACGAGGAAAGGATGCTGGATTGGACATAGTGTGCGAGGGAAGGGGATTTCAACTACAGCAATTTAAGGCGGAAGGAGAAAAAAAAGGAAGCTGGAATTAATAGATGAAGTGAAGAGAGGAAGATACAAGGAGACTAAAGAAGAGACAGGGCAGAGGAGACATTTGTAGTTTATGAGACCAGCCAACAGACAGAACACCAAATGATGATGATTGCGACAAGTGCAGCGCGATTCAAAATAGATAAAACATAGCAGTTCCTTCTTTTAAAAGAAATCTGTTGTGGATTCCCTTCATTAAATATTAAGGCTCGAAAAAAATCATTCAGTAATTAGAATTAATTAAGTTAACGAAAATCACAGGATATTATCTCCTCTTCCTTAAGACTATCTTCATACTATTACCATCAAATACGCCTGAATTCCTAATTTACTTTTGTTTATAATTTATACTCGTTGTCATGTGTACAGATCATATGAGAATCGTAATGCAAGATTCCTTTTTGAAAGGAAATCAAGAACAGATCCGTTAACACTACAAGATCACATTCTTTTGTATAAATAGTTTGCAATCTTTACCGTTTATCGCAATTGACAGACTTATCAACTTATACCAACAAATTAGGGAAGTTTATTTTTCATTCGAATAACTGAGCTTCGAATCTGTGCAGGGAAAACGAATTTACTCGTACAGAAAACGTCCGTATGATAACTTCTATTTCATTTCTGGGTGACTTGATTGCGATATTTGGAAGCAAAATTTACGTGTATTTTATTCAAGAATTGACAAAAGGACCACAAGGAAAGGCCGCATATGGTTCGAAGGCCACAGCTTCCACATCTCTGTCCTAGACTATCCCATCGATTTTAACTGGAATTCTCATACTTCGCATTAGCAACAAACAAAACAAGATTGCACGTTTCATACACCTAATATGGCGGATTAAACTCCAAATCGTTCGGAAGCTATCCATAAGGTGCCACCCTTGTATGGCGTCAAGGTATTTTTGGGATTTCCGACCTACCTTTTTCACAAAGTGACACATGGAGCTTCAGACAACCTTTTTCGCATGGTCCCTCAACTCTATAATTTTCACCTTTTAAACAAAATAATTTCTACAACTCCTCCTACATGCTTTAGGGAATCCGTGGACAAAATTAAAACGGGAAGGGCTTACATTAAAGATACATAGAGTATGCACAGTTCAGATAAAATTTCACATCATGATTACAGATTCTTTTTTCGCAAATTTAAAAATAGAAAAAGAACAGAGAGTAAATATAATTTATTTTGGTATAATTTCATCGCAAGAAAAGAACCTGTTTTTATCAATTTGTGGGTGCTATCTAAAATTAACGAATTCCACGAAAGAATAGAACATTCAAATAGATGTTATTTTATTTCTGCGATGTTTTCCTTATTTGTTACAAATCATTTGGTAACAAACCCAATCCCATATCCCAAAGTCTCACATATTCCCAGACCCCAACCCCTTTAAGTGTGGAATCTCGTAACGACAAACCCAAAGAGACGCATGAAAATTTTGTTTCAGTGAAGGCTTTATTTACTTTGAAAAATTAAATTACAAGTTGTAAATGTATATTCCAACGAATTAATATAAGAACCAAAGGAAGGAATATTGAATTAATTTCCTTCTTTTGGGCGTAAAATATTGTTTCAGATACGAAATAGCGAGGATTCGGATGAAAACTCGATTTTTTTCTAAGTTTATTTCCGTCGTAAACAAGATAAAAGAAGGATACTGCGAATTAAAAAAAGGAGTGGAGTGGAAGCTCTTTTTATATAGGTAGTGAAAAAGACTCTTTTAGGATTTGTAGTTTTCCGGTGGATACGATAAAAGAATGTAGGTTTTCAACAGGGTAACTTCAGCGTGGAATACCAAGCACTTGGCTGCTATCACTATTTTGAACCCTTTTTAACCTGGGCGCTCAACCTTGAGCAGGGGTTCAGCAGCCAAAGGATCGGCATTTCACGTCGGCTGAAAACCCGCGAAATATTTCCACAAAGACTCATTTTATCTAAAGAAAACAAGAAAAGAATTGAAACGTGGAAAATGATCCTAAACATAAATGGAAGAAAAAGGAATGAGTAGCACTAGCGGAAACCAGACAGTTTAAATCAATCAATGAAAGGAGAAACAAGTGGATAGGGCAAAGGTGGGAACATGTGGCCTTTGCAGGAGGTTATTCCGGCTTTTCCTTCGCAATCTGAAACTAATCAAGTATTATCACCAACTAAGTATTAAATATGAGCAACTGTCTCCCAGTAGCGATTATCATTTCAAATGCAACAAATAATTCAACAATGGCTTGTTATTCCTTTACTTGATTAAATTCCTTTTTCTTCGCACAATTGAGCTCGTAGTAGTATTGTCAAAAGTGCTTCGACAGATGAGGTCATTTTACACAAGTTCTCGCACCGGAATTCGAGCCCGGGACCGCTTTCATTAATGCCGAACGCGCTGCCCACATGGCTATCCGGGAGCCCATACAATAGCCTTTTTAATATTATACCACTCAAGCTCGGTTTACAAATGTAGTTTTATAAGCACCCCCTGGTGAGAATCTTCTTCCCTGGCATACAGTAACCAGAATAATTTAGCTCAAAGATTCGATGGAAGTCAAACTTAAATATTCACCCTTCAAGAGGTCAGTTGCGTGTGGTATGGGTTCATCAACATCAAACCCTGTGGTCTATTAGCTCCTCTCATGTTTCGCGTAATAAACGACAAAAAAACAACTATCCGTCCTGGCGATTATTTCCTTAAGACACCTCTGCATTTTCTATCGGATTCTGGGCGAGCCGTTTCCAATAATAATATTATCAAGTTCCTGGTAGACGAGATCTTCACCGATTATTAATCAGAAAGCTGATCTGCCTTCCTCACCTACACAATTTTCCAGAAAACAGCATGTCTGAACGGTTCCTGTAATATAACCTAATAGCTGTAGTACTCAGTTTTTATAGTGAGTAATGAAAAAAAGAAAGTTGGCGTATTTTTATCGGCGGCAAAGCATCCGCCTCAGGTGACTCTCGCAGAGTTCTCCAAGTCGAGTGCTTAGGTCTTCATATTCTTGATATTTGATATTTCACTTACTAACAAATATGGAATTCAGTAAAGAGATGCTAATTACTCTGCAGAAGGACTTGGGAATTAAATGAAACGTAGCGAAGGAAATTGTATTAAATTTATATAATATTATACTAAAATAAATATCTACGAGCAAACATACCTAAAAGCGCCCAAAATATTTAGGAATAGGAAAATAAAAATGTATCATGCAGCATAAATGAGAAAAGCGACGTCATTTTAATTGTGAATTTTCATCAGAACAGGTTTCATCGATTTTAATTAAATAAAAATTTTGATGCAACCAGGGAACAGCAATTCAACAAACTAGTGTAGAAATTTCCAGTGAGATAAACTAAAATTGCAGGGATCACTGAAATATTCAGGAAATTTCAAATTCCCGCGGAGAATGTGTTTCATACTGAAAACTTACAATTAAGAGGACAAAATATTCATCACAGTTAACCTTTTCGATACTGATACTAGGGAATATGGTAAGGCCTCCTCTTGATGACTTTCTTCTGTAAATAATAAATCTTTTCCGCTTAAGTGACCGTCTCCAAGGTTCGTGAAATACCCTCAGACGCCAAGGGTCGAATTAAATTAAAAATAACGATGGAAATAATACTATTAATCGATGAAAATTATTCCCATTTGTGTAGCTAACATCACTTTCTGAAACTGAACATGAATGGCCCAAAATTCAAACGATTTGGCGATGATGCCGGATTCAGACAAGGATATCACTAATAAAAATAAATTAAAATTAAATTTGTAACAGAATTGGGATATTGGCGGCAACAACATAAAATTTAAGAAATAACAGAAAGGTTTTCTTAAGCATCTTCACATAGACCTGTCGATACGCATGGAAATAAATAGAAGCGCGGAATGTCCATGTGCAGCGGAAGCTGTACCGAAAGAGGAAATTTAAGGTGACTGCTGGGCGCGCCACTGGGGCCGCAGTGGCACATCGCGGAACTACTCGAGCCGGTGACTCCCTCTATTGATTGGTCCGGGGAAAGTTAGGAAGGGGAGAAAGTGTTGGACATTAACAGCAAAAGATCCGTGATATGGGATGCCAAAGATGCAACAGAGTCGAAAGAAGATTCAAGTAATGCCAGCAGTGAAGGATAACTTCCCTTCGATGGGCGATTCAGAATTAATCGGTGTAATCTCTTTCAAATTACCAAGCTGAGTGTTTACTTCCGAAGCTCCTTAAAGATTTAATCGATAAACTTTAGACGGGCATCTTCCTCGAATAGGCAATCAGTAGAAGTAGATGGGACATGGCTCCCAAAATAAACTCTCATCAGAAGAACATCAGCTGAACGCTTTCTTAAACCAAATGATTACACTTACTTCTTCTTGGTTACTAGCAAAAATGTCTGTAAAGTAATCACCAAGAAGGCCGGAACTTAATCCCTTTTACCATTAGCTGAGATTAGACGTGGGGAAGGAATGAAGTTTACTAGACAAGATAAGGATCGGGGTACATTTCTCGCTGAAACAGAAATCTATGAGCGGAAAAGATCACTTGAGAACAGCACCGTTATAGTATGAGTAACACTTTTCGTAAAATTCAAAATTAGGAGCCACCAAAATGAATGGATAACTGACAAAACAAAGCATTACTTTTACCTCAATCACTATCATATTATTAAAATCATGAACTACGACTTGGGATAACCCTCTCATCCCAGTAACTTTCATATGATCACAGCCATGAACATGACTGAAATAAAATTAAATTCCAGACATATTTTCGTCTAACCTGTATCGAAAGACAAATTCATATGTTTAGGGCATGGTAGCAGGGAAGTCAAAACAATGAATGACTCCTAATATTGTTAACAAATTAACGAAATCTGCCCGAGATACAATATGAGAAGGTCGGTTACTTGTCTTCTGGTTTCTTCGTTAAGGAATTTCCCTTCGTTAATAATGTAAAACTGACTTAAAATTTCAATATCTAAGTCCATAGAAGTCTTTTCTTTACTCATCAAATTAATTTCAATTGCTCGTTATTTATAATGTCGGGATCTTACTGTAGCAGTTATACATGCTGAATTATTCAATCGCTTCATTCCCTCATAATACCTTAGCTTAGCAGTAATTATTACCTACTTTTCTTTATCTAAGCGAGGTCTTCTTCCACACTTTTTTCCTTCGATATTGTCTTCAGAACCCTCAATATATCCGATTAATTTCTCTCTCGTTTTCATCTACATTATTCATAGGTTTCTCTCCATTCATTCACTCTACGAAGGGCTTAAATGATACATATTGGTAAGACGAGATTTCGACCAACTTCTCGGAGAAAGCCAAAAAAATTAACGATAAGATCCACTGACCAGAACTTGATACATAAATATAAAATTCAAGTAACTGAGCAACGTAGCTGAGGAAGCAACAGAATCGCAGACGAAAAAACTGGAATACATTGGAATAAACTGGAACTCCCGTTTATCCGTGGGTAAATATACACGATTTATCCGTGGATGGGTTTTACACATTATTAACATTTTCCGCGGCCTTTTCGATAAAATTCAAACACAAAAACATAAGTATTTCGCGTTTTAATACAAGCAGGACTTCAGTATGACTATTCTGTGGGGTCTCCATCCATCATTCTCTCTCTCTCGTGGTCTAGATACGGTACACCATAATGAACTCTCTTTCTCTAGTGAATAGCGCTTAATCAGCTGGGAACAACCAACAAACAACCGATCCAACTGATGTACGGTTCAGCATGAAATGGAACATGAAAAATATGGAAATGTCGTCTACTGCGACTGACGTGCGCGAAATGTGACTCCAAGGCCTCCCATCAAAAGGCTAGAGGTTGTTTATCGCCGAAGGGTGTTTGTGAATAAATTTAGTACCGAACAGTAAATTAAACCCATGGTGAATGTGCGAGAGTTATTCATCTAACACAAAATAGGGACCACATACTGATGCATCGAACGCGCTTAGATTTCCCGGTATCACTGAAAGGAGAGAGGAAATACTTAATGGCCTTTTCTACCTTTGATGTTGGCAGGGAAAGCTCCTACAAAATCTCGTTGGCCGCTGAACCTCTACCTACATCGCTGCATTTTAAAGTATTAATAATTAATCGAAAACCACTAGTTCGATTTTCAATATAATGACCTATGAAAATTATTGATCTTTCACGTTTTATCAGGACATGGTAATATTTTTGATTCTGGTTCCGTTCCTTCTGCCAATGTCGAACCGATTGCATCCTCTTTGTTCTTGGTATGACCATTGTAACAATATACCCGTCCACAAATTATCATAGTTCAACTATTACTAGCTTCATCAACACTACATTACACTAAATCTTAGAGTAAAACTTAGTATTAGGTAGTTACACATGTCGTAAACGTTGTTTACAAGTCGCAAGTCGTAGTTAGACATGTTTGGTAAACCTTCCTCCAGTTACCCTTAAACAAAATATGCACTGTTGGGAACAAAATGTCGGAATTAATTTAATGAAGACTTTCGGTTTCTCTTATGGTTGAAGAACTTCATTTTTCGTTCGGGGTTTCACTCCAGTTAAAAACGGCTTTTCTGTGCTTAGATCGGTTCCAGTTCTATTTCCTGCCTTTCACGGTTGATTCTGAGCAACCTTTACTTTTACTACCAGAAGGAATAGTGGGTCGCACGAAAACAGTCCAAGGACACCATAAATGTGAAGGAATACATCGAAAAATATATAATTAAAGTCAGGAGTCCGTAGTACTTTTTCGTTTACGGGTTTCATTTATTTAAGCCTCATGTTTACCAATTTTATTCAAAACTTTATTCCTGCGAACATAAATATTAGCAAGCAGTAATAAGACCATTAAATTTAATTCCGACATCACCTCATGAAAATGCGTACATAATCCACTAAACACAACACAGAATTGGATAAACAGAAATTACTGACAACAAATATTGCCAAAGAGTTGGCTTAAAGTGTTGCAAAAATAAAGGAATGATGAAACTAAATGATCCACAATCGAATCGCAAGAGAGGAAAGAATTGATTTAGACGTACCTGTTTGATACTTAAGCAATAAACATGAATTAATACCTCGGAGTCTCGTTAATAGATTAGATCAAGTAATTGACGTGACTGTTTGATACTTAAATAATATTATAAATCAATATCTCGGGATCTCGTAATTAGATTCCCTCGTGCAATTGCGTACCGGATAAATCGCCCTTGTCAACAAAAGAATCACTCTATTAAATCGTCAGTTCGAAAACCATTCAGGAGACTTCCCTCACAAACTACGCAGCGAATAAAAATCGAAGCGGTGATTAAATTTAACGAAAATCAATCTGTTCGAGGAAAGATCCAAATCTCCGAGAAAGGACAAAGGAGGACCACAGAAGGGTTATTACCGTCGTGTGGTCCCTAAGAACTGCGGGGGAAGGTTTTTCTTTTTCGTCCTTTTTAGCAGTGCTCCAAGGCGAACTTGATGAAGGGAGAAATGGGATTTGGAATGCAAAAAGCGGGCCAAGACTTCGAATCGGTGCGGAAAATGGAAGGGAGGCATTAGTTTGAAGAGAGGAAGCGTCTTCGAATCCGAATCACGACATGAAGAGAAGAATTAAACGATGTAAAATTTGCGATTACTTCAACAGTCCATCGCCGATGAGGACGATAACTGAAAATATTTTGGAAAACAATGAAGCTGCCGCTAAAATTATTGCAATAGTTATGAAGAGACAAGGAACACATGAAATGAGATGAAAATTAAATTTCGTACGTCATAAAACACTCAAGTAACGCAGGAAATACATTGTTCAGCGTATTATTTACGGTGGTAAAAACCTTCTAGCTTATAGATAAAGTGTTCGACGACGCAAGAAAATAATGAGCAATATACAGAGAAAAGGGTTAAGGAGGCTTAGCACATGTGTTCACAAAAGAAAAATCCCAAGGAGAAGGAAGAATGTTCTGACCGGATTTACCCCCTTCTTTGACGGTGTTTTCCTGCTGTGGGTGGTTTCTTACGACAAAACCTTAGATTTTTTACAACCATTCCTTCTAAAGTTCATCCACGATATTTATATTTACACCAACATTAATTACGTTTATATCAATATTATAAGCAGGATAGCTGGAAGAAGAAACTCAGTTTTTAGTCTCAATCTCGCCTTAATAAAGAACTTTATGTCCTATAGAATATCTCAGTGGGTAGAGCAACCGACCGGGGAATTGTGAGACCCGGGTTCGGATCCTAACAGACTTTTTTCATTTCCATTTCTCTTCGGGATGAAGTAATACGTCACGTACATTTTACACCCTCGTCGTCAACATAAAAACCAAGGCCAGAAAAATGTTTAACCTGTTAATAAAATAGGAATTTTTCTAGATAGCGTCTTACTAAAAATAGGTAAGGCGGATGGGAAGAGGTAGTTCTTTTTACACGGATATTGGTAATGGATAATTATTTGAAAATTTCTATCAGCTCTAAAGCATTCAGAGAGGTACCTTTCTTTTCAAAATGTATGAATTTCATATCAAAGGAATTTTGGCCGTTGGCAAGGAAGAGATGGACGGCTGCCGCCGAGTGTTCTTTCAAAAAGATTTCTTTTGACTTTCAATAAATTCAAGTCTCATTTTATTATCCTGAATAAAAAATGAATAATTAATTTTTTGAATGTAAGATAAAAGAAGGGCATATGCATAATTTGATTAAATTTGGGCTGACTGAAATTGAGACCCGAAAAAAACCAATCAATAACTTCACATCAATATTCAAGATTGAATGACTTCCGATATTTTACATTTTTTTTCCAGAGCATCTTTCAAGGAATGAATAATATTATATTAACAGGATAGTAATATCATTATTTAACAGGATAAAATGAAATACAAGGAAAACCGAAATGAAAAAAAATTGACTGGACTGGGACTCGAAACAAGATTCTCAACTTTCAGGGCAGATGTGTTAGCTAATGAAGCTACCTATCCAGAACTTTGGGAGAATTTTTATAAATCTAGACATGTTGATTGATAATTTAAACAAAATAAAAAAGCATCCATCCGGATATTGAAAGTACCAGGTTCGAGTCCTGATCCTCTCAGATTTATTTTTCATGTCCGTTTTCTCTTGGAAATTCTCCTTGATGCACTCCTTTGCGTGCAAAGTCACCTTTCACTTTTCTACTTAGGATAAAAATGCTAATAACCATCTCCGTAGACAAGATACTATTTATGGGCCGACGTGTATTAACGTATAGATTACAACCTCAAACCCCGTTTTCCAATCTTTACCTTCCTATTACTTCCTCAGCATCCGTAACAGCTGTATCCAAAGGGAGAGACTCAAGGGCGGCTGTCTCATCAACTATCGAACGGCACTCATTAAAGGAAACCAAAGGAAATGATTACTCCTGAAGAAAATCTCGACTTTCTTGGTACACGAGTTTATAGGTCACAGTCGCTTAAAGGAGGGAAATAATGAATCGTGCAAAGTTTCTAATGAGCGCTAACGGGAATTTCTAAAGGAGGGAATAAAGTTAGAGATTATTTTAAGCTGAATAATAAATCACTAGGTAGAACTCGGCTTAAACCGTGGAAACTTCCGCGAGGAGATTTCTCCCGGATCCCATTACGGGCTCACGAAATCATCGTTTCTCCAATGGTTAATTTGAAGGCCGATAATTGTCGAAGAGGTCTCATTGCAATGAGAAGACGTCTTTTGGCTGAACTCAGGCGTGGTTTTCAACTGAAAATCTTCCTTGGGATTGTCTTCCCCGTTTTCAAAGATGAAAGAAGAGAAATCTACGAATCCAATCGCATTTATCGCGACGTAATGCGAAAGGGAGACTAACTTTTCAAGCGACGAGTTGATGCCAAATTACTCGATAAGTGTCACACTTTGATCGAAATTTAGAAGGAAATTTTGGAAAAAAAAGGAAAAAAATATTTTTCTTCAGAAGGTTAAGTTACATCTTTTCCGAAAAAAGTCTTAAACGTCTTGAAGAATAATTTATTTTATTTGGAATATACGATGGCTAGTTAACACAATGATAATAATTCTAAAAATTTCTACAATTTAATGATCAATTTTTATGATTTCTCCGAGGACCCGATGAAATTATGAGGCATGTTACAACAGTGGCATTAAGAGCAGTGCCGCCTCATCGAATATTGGCGCCCTGGGCAAGAAGTTATGCAGGTGCGTCTACGGATACCTTTATAACATGATAAATAGTTAATGCTTTTCCAGAATTAAATCTTGATCCTCAGAACAAATCTAAAGAGGAATGTTCATTAAAATCATATCAACATAATAACCCTAATTATAATCAATGTGATTTTAACAATTGATAAATTAATATCGAATTTTTAGTAAATCGACTGTTTGATGGAAAGCGAATGTATCAAAAGAATCCGCGATCACGATCGTTTTGCGATTGGTTGATCCATTAAAACATTTTATTCTAAATAATTTCAACGATTTTACTCAAAATGTTTCTCAGAAAATTTCGCAATTGAAGATTTTAACACTTGCTTGAATATTTCCTTTAACAATCAAATGTTCACCATAAAGATTTGGGAATGTGTGAGATATGTGGGATTCATCTACATCTACATTAGCTCCGCAAATTAATGTGAATGCCATTACTATGGTTTATTCATAAAAAGATAATTCAAGAAAGCTTATCAAACCTTCAACTAACATCCAACGACAAAGACTGGCTCATCCGTATCTTGGTCCGGCTCTCATTTAGAGAAATTTCAATTATAATATAATACATAAATATAATAAATAATGATTTAAATAATAATGATTAGGAATAACAATCAATACTGCTGGTCTTCACAGAAGAAATTAGAAGTATTAATCATAAAGACGTAATCGGTAAGCAATCACGAAGGCGTTCGAGAAGAGTTGTATCAACTCGAAATTCGTAACTATCCGCTTATCTTCTTACGAAAATCTCTGTTTATTAAATGTTGTTTTTGCGGTGATGTAAAATATGAATTGGGCACCATATATTTAGTGTATACGTAACTTATAAATACATTATTAGCGAGCAAGCTCCTGAATCTTATGCAGCCGTGTGGCACGTGTAGAATTAGAAACACTCTGAATCTTATACCACCCGCAGTACAAGCATGATGTTTCCGTTGCATATTTTCATGATGAGTGAACTCCTTACGTATTGAGTACCGAAGACAGTCCAGACAAAGTTGGATGGTTTATCAATGCACAATTTAAAGTCTTTGGGTGTATAGATGAAGTATATAATGGCAAGTTTAAATTTCTTCAATCGAACAACTTACGCCGAAGTACACCATTCGCGAAAGTAGGAATGAGTATGAAATGTTCCAATACACAACACGTGACCAAAGGAAAATCTCTCTTTAAATTTTAAAACTTTTTCTATCGGGCGATTCGTCAAATATCTCTCTGATGGAGCAACATGCATCGGTCATCTTTGGTCCAGTGTTATCTTTTGTTAACTATTAACTGTTTCTAACTTTCCACTGACGAGAGTTCTGCAACAATAAAGATAAATGACTACTGCGCCATCTGGAATTACTCACTGATCACTTTAGTTCAGTTTTAAAACTAAACATTTTTAAAGATCTCGTATGATTAGGCAGGGTTTCTGAAAATGAGAGGCTTAATGCAATTTATACTCTTTCCCAAGAAGAATGAAGCAAACGGTATGTTTGTATCAATTTCCGTTCTTCGAGTAGTAAAAAAGGCAGCGAACCTTAATATTTATCTTTCTGGTCATCGCTCTGGCTATACATAAAAATATATTCAGTTCAGTTCCGGTTTTCGCTGTCCTCCAACTTCGAACCGGTGCGAACCGTTCTTTTTACGCTCCGACCATTGTAATAGAATTGTTCGTTTTATAATTCCTAGCTTTTATCATTTACATTTTATTGCGCTAGATTTTAGAGCAAAACTAAGTAATAGTTAATTGAAAGTCGATGATACAACTGTTTACCAACCTTCCTCCAATTATACTTCAGTAAAATGTGCATTGTTGGGAAAAAAAAAATGTCAACGGAATAAATATCGGTTTCAGGTTTCGGTTTGAGTTTATGAATTTATTTTTTTTCGGTACTAGTTCGATTTTCACTCCGTCAAAAATAACGATTTTTTCGTTTTCGTTTTTGTTCCGGTTCGATGCCCTTGTAGTAGAGAAATAGCAGAATGTAGCAAACCCCTTATTTTTGGGACGCCTTGTACTAGAGCGTGCTCTTAAGTGCTGTCGAATTCAAAAGTTTCCGGAGTTCTTTGGCGGCGCTCATACATACATTTTTATATCACGGTTCGCGATGGGTAAGAGCGTCACTTGCCACGTTTCAGTACTCCTCCATGCATTCCTATCCTTGCAAACATCTTTCGCTTTGGCGAACCTTTTCAAAAGTTCCCTTTCGCACTTAAAGCTACATGTACTCTTCTCTTTAGACTATCCTCATCCGACTACCTTTCTCTCAGCATTCTTATGCCTATAGCAAAATTCAATTACGTTAAAGTAATCACAAATATCGTGGTCGAAATCATCCCAGAAACGTCTTTCTCACGCTTACGATTCTCTCCTTTTCTAGTGCTTTTGTTACGTAAAATTTTCATTTATCATTGTCGAAAGAACTTGGTCATTTAGTAATGATATTCATTTATTTCAATCTAGTCAGAAACATCGTGCTCGAAATCGTCCCAGGACCGTCTCTCTTGCGCCTACGATTCACTACTTTTCCGGTATTTTCGTTATGTTTACTTTTCATGATTGTATCGACAGAAAACATGGTCAAGCGAGTTTTTAATACATACATACGTCTTTATTTTCGGGCGAAATTGAGACTTGACAGTCCCATCTTACATTCAACCCATAAGCACAGAAAATATAAGTTACAAATAAAAATATAAAAACGTTGACTAAGGGGATTAACTACTAGTTTCGAAATAGTACAAAACTTACAAAAAACTTACACAAAATATTAGAGATACAATTAAAACGCTCCATTAGAGTGAACATTTTACTACACCACACAGAACTGTTCTGGGCGGTGTAGTAAAAAGTTCACTCTAATGGAGCGTTTTAATTATATTAAGAATTACCACAAAGTTACCCCTGAATCGGTATCGTTTATTAGAGATACATATTTAATAAAAGAATGAACCGATTGAAAAACGGTGGATAGAGGTGGGAGTGTAGGAGAAAGATTTAATCTACGTTCTACGGTGAGAAAAAGTGGTAGAGAAGATCTCACTCTATCTCAGAGTTCGTATCGGTTCCGACAGTGGTGTTTAGATAGCTCTGCTTTTATCTCACAAAATTAGTCATTCAAAAGTAGAAAATCGCAAGAAACCATTTTAGAGATAAGACAAAGCGTGAGAGGATGAGAAAGAGAGGAGATAAGGAGAGCATGAGATGCAGATGATGTAAAAAATATTGGTCTATGGAATGAGACGAACAGCTAAAGCGGATTACAGTGCATCTAGGGAAGGGAAAAATCCGCGTCTTAAACGGGAAGCAAGGCTTTTTAAGCCGTCATTTTGCCTTCTATTTCGTGTGAAAGGGACCGGGAACATGCGAAGTCTTAAGCGGGAGTGTCTCAAACGGGTTTTACTGCATTCAAAATTGACAAAGGACGGTGATCGCAAATCATCATTAAGAAATACTTCTTATAATTTAACATATCATTGTCTTAATGAAGCTACCTTTTATGGCATACATTTTTCGTATTTTTTGGCAAAATTAAATTTTTGCTCTCACTCCTAGTGGGAATTCTTAATCAAATCCTCTTGCCTAGTGGCTCTGATAGCTTAAATTCGCCCCAGTATTCATGAAAGTCATAAAAATGAATAGAAATTAGTGTAATGAAATAATGGAATTAATTTAGGTCACTCCTTACAGAATTTAAAGTGTTATTTATTAGGACACTGCGCTGTTTTCACTTGATCTTTCATCGCATGTCGCAGCGAGAAAAGTAAGAGTTAAGTACCTCACTCCTCATCTAACATAGTTATCCTTATTCCCATTCTTTTAGAAGCTAATGGTGGTGGCTGCAACCAACCTGGTTAACCAACCTTGGGATCAGTGCTTTGCATAAACGATAATGATAAACATAAGGAAGAATAGACTTGAAAAAAGTCCGACGGAACCAGGAATCGAACCCGGGTCTCCCAACAAGATCCCAAGAGATTTCCTAGGAGGAATAGCTCAATGGTCAGAGCGCCCGACCGGCATTTTGGAGACCCGGGCTCGATTCCCGGTCCCGTCAGACTATTTCCAAGTCTATTCTTCCTTGCGACCTTTACCTATTTCCTTGATAATGATGAAGTCGCTCTACATCGATTTCAAAAGTGGGCCAAAAATGAGATGTGCAAACAAAACTCGACCAAGATGAATCTCCAAAGCGTGCGAGTTCACATTGGGATGCGTGTCATGGGTGCTGAGTCCCTTACAGAGAGGGAGACAAAGGTTTCGGTGCTTCAGAGGATGGTGCTTGGATTTTCCGGAATAAAAAACGAAGGGTCTCTCGAAAGAGGAGTGCGCATGCGCTGATGAGGGGCCGCAATGCACTGTCTCCGAGGATGAGATTAAAAGGTCATTTGGGACGGAAAACATTAATAACGCATTCATTAAAAACCCCAGCGAAATACTGATTTCCGTTCTGTCTCGAATCCTCGATGTTTCCGCACTCTTTGGACAAATGAATTTCGACCACAGAAAACGTAGCTCCCCTTCCCGGAAGATATCATTCATCGAACCGATGTATTGATGATTAATCCCTTGAATTAAGTCAACAATTTCTCCCAAAATTCCGGCTCTTTTCATTTATTTTCAATTAATAAACGAGGTAAATGGCTACGGTCGATTTTAGGCAACATTGAAACAGACCTATTAATAAAAAATTGGAATACGACGAAATTAGAGGCAATGACATTGTTATGAAGGGTATTGCTGATATTCACCAGGTGGATTTCATAAGATCGACCACGTCAGTACTTATATACGAGATTGACATATAGTGCTAACACTATTATATAAAGAATACCAAAATAATAGAACACAAGTAAATATGCATGAATGCGTGAAATAAAAATAAATCAACAAAATCTAACTCAGAAAAAAGTGTATAAAAATACTATTTATGCAGAACATTATTTGCGTGAATCTTTATACAAAAATTCTTTTCAAATTGAGTCCGGCTATCGTCTTAAAAGTTCTATGAAGGTAGATTGGGAGTTCAGGTAAAGAAGAGCATAAAGTGAGGAACGTTGTAAAAACGATAATCTAAATGTAGAAAAAAGAAAAGGAGTCAGTCTAGTTTCCCTAGGTGGAACATAATGTTTAAATAGCGAAACCAATTCTGGAGAATCAGTATGGGAGTTAATTTTGATCTAGGTGAATGAAAGATCGGATTTTTGTACACCAGTACATATAAAAAATATCTTAATTAGTCCTGTAACAGTTTGATAAACAAAGACAGGCTTAAGGCTTCCTCTTAGAATGAAAATATTGGTGAATAAGCCAGCAATCAACTCTCGGTAAATAAGCCAATTATTTCTGTTGTTTGAGGAAACTTCCATCTAACCTTGGTGCAACTGGGTTACAGTATCACGATGGAGGCAAAAAGACACACGTATACTTAAATACCATAATAGTTACGATGTGTGAAATATTTTCATTGCATACAAGCAGTCCTAGAGCGGCAAAAAATTTTTGGTAGTGACAATGAGGACCTCCTTCCTATTTAGGGACTTAAACAATTTTTTCTGTTCAAGTTTCCCAAAGATAATATCGGAAGAATTTTTTCAATAAATTTATTAGTATGCAATATTAGAATTGAGTTCGTGACCACGAATCATGTCAAACGGCGATAAATTATCGAAAGTACTAAAGAGTAAAAAATACATTGTAAATTTCACAGATGTCTGAGAATACCTCCTCGTAGGAGAAACTAGTCACATCCAATAGCTTCAAATCCTGTGGAAGTTACGAATTATATTTCAATTCTTTACAATCTCTCCCTTCCACAAAGCTGAGCGTGGGCATGTCAGATTGATTTTTACGAAGGTTTATTAATTATGCGGAACTCCATTACCGTAAGCCCAACGAGGCAGAAAACAATTGCCGTTTTTATAATATATAGTCGTTCATTTTCAGTAATCAATAATTTTTATTTTTCGATAATATTATTTGTATGCATTAAGTTTTATACTTCTGGGACGAAATTAAATTTTCAATTCAGCGACAAATTCAAGTTTACACACGGGAGGCAAACGACCTCGGCCCAGCTTACGTGAGTAAATGGTAATAATAGTCAGCATTATCTCATATCTAACCTAAAAAATCTACAGGATGCTGAAAACATACTGATAAAATTTCCATTTATGCGACTGGAATAATCCTTCCGAAACTTGCGAGACATAATTCAATCTATAATCTTTAAATATTCCGAATCTTCCATAGTTTTTAGATAACCGGAGATCCCGTTAGAATCGTACGCTAAGAAAACGCCAGCTAAGAAAAAAAAAATTTTTAATCACGATGAAGGTGTATGTGACAGAGATGGACGCATGCGTAAAGAATGATTAGGTACTTAATAAAGCGTCACACTTTCCTACGGGGACACGATCTTACGACAGAGAAAGAGACGTCCCTCCTTCAAAATAGCCTTCTTTTGTGTGAGGAGAAGCGATCGACCTGGTCAGCAATGTAGGGCAGATGAAATGAAAGAGGAAGGAACGAAGAAAGGGAAACTGGGAGATGGAGTGATGCCTTGACTAAGAAATATGGACACGGCTAACGAATAAGTATTAAGGAGAATGAAAATTAAAAGATATGAAAATATTACAGTAATAATAATCACACAATTAGATTCAGTGATGATAGAAATCGCTTCCATACAAGGGCAAGAAACATTTAATTTCTCCGCAAGTTATGCAGATATAAATTTTATCCAACCAGTCAGATTGTTACTACCCTGACTTCTTAATATTCTTTTTTAAATTCCAACATCTGTCTATTATTTTTATCATTACCTTAGTAAACCTCGCTACAGAAACAATTATTTCAAGCGAAATACATCCTTCTTCTGATCGAATAACACTAACGTAGTGTTGAAATAATGTTTCATAAATTTTGTTCCCTGATTAGGATGTAAAAGAATGAATATTAAGATCGGAAAAGAAACTGACTGCTTAGTTATACTGAAAACTTTTCAATGTTACAATCACGCAAAATATTTGCAATTTCCCTTTCAGCCAACAAAACAGTCGCTCATCTCAGTCTTTGGTATGTTTTTGCTGTATTTCGGAATGCTTTTTACTACTATATACAACTTCCCTTTAAATTAAAGGCAGTATCCAGTACGAATTAAACGATTTGCTATATAAACCCATGGGAAGTCACGTATCGGTTGACCAAGATTTCGGCTAAAGAATGAGATTAGGGAGCGAATTATTTTCATTGTCCAGCACCGTGTTCGAAAATGCCGCGGGGGTTGGTCAATCAATCCTAAAATCTACAGCGCGGGATGGGGATTGCCGTGCCGCAGGGATTATTCAATCCCGAAATTAGTACAGATAAGCAAATAAATGATAAATGTAAAAAAAATCAGCTATTCGAAGAAACTGAGAGCCAATTGTCCACCTCATTCGATAGACCAAAAATTGTTTTCAATCTCTGTACTGCCGTCCTTCTCTTTTCCCTTTCCAAATCGTACAGGAGAGTCCCACTCTTATACGGGGTGATTAGTTATGTGAAAAGAAAGGGAAAAAATCACAAAACCATGCTATTTCAATCTCAAAGTCGGAGATGATAATGATTCTTTAAAAACAGGAAGAGAAGACAACCAGTAGTACAAAACAATCATTTGCGGATTCTCTACAAAACCGAAAACCACTGTGGAAAATAAAGCAGGCTATAGAACATTCCACTTTGTTTTAAGGTGTAATAAGGTCTTTATTAAGGTGAGATTGAGACTTAAAAGTCTCTTCTTCCATCTAACTTCTTGCCAATAATATTGGTAACAACATAAGTAATGTAGGTGTAAATGGAAAGAGTAGAAAAACTTCAGGAGTGGAAGTAAAAAAGGTACTATCTTTGGATGTAAAAAAGGTATTATCTTGGGAAAAAAGATCCACAGCAAGAAAACACCCGCAAAGAAGTGGGATTTAGTGTACCTATAAAAAAAATAGAGAGTCAAACCCTCCCAATACAAAATAAATAAAAAGTTGTAGTATTCTGGTTACAACGCTAACCCGCTTGTATCACGGTTAACACTCAGCCCCCTGAAACGCGTCTTAGCCGGGTTTTACTGCATTACGAAGTGGACAGAACAACAGGGATTCGAACCTACCTTCAAGGGTTGCCGATAACTGCGGCAGCGGCCAGCACATCGGAGGAAACGATTCTTCGGGGAGTAAAAACAAAAGAATAAAAAACTCCGCCATGTGAAGTGGAATTAACGCGCCTTCTCGAGCTGGTGTTTGTGTCGCCGATGGGAGAGCAGAGGTATCGCGGAATGTCATAATGCGATAGCGGACGACGTCGTTCCGAGAAAAAAAAGAACAAACGAAGCACAAAGAGCGTTCGAGGTCATAGACGTGCGTTTCGAATGCGATGATGTCTGGTTGAGAATCTGCGGAGCGTGAATGGACCGAAAAATGAAAGAAGAGTGGCGAAACGAAATCGGATGTGTTTCTCGATCGAGGGGTGTTTGAGAGATGCGGATATCTCGCGATTTCGATCACGTTCTCCAGAGATATTACTGGAGTCTCCCATCAGCGAAACTGATTTCAAGCAGACAGATTCGTATTTTCCAAAGCCGAGTTCTCGTTCTACAGATACCTATAAAGAGTCCCAAATGACGCAAAATTCATTCTCTTCCCAATTCGAGGTAAGTAACATGACTACTATAACTTTAAGGTGACTCTCTCTTCTATTTGGGAATTGACTACTATTATTTATGATATTCCTTTACACTTTCAGTCATATTCCTTGCACCCATCTTTCAGACGCCTCTTCATACGCATCCTCAAATTTTATTTTAATTCCATGCGTCTAAAACTCCACCAAACCACGGCAACAGACAGCTCGAAAAACGCGAAAGGAAAATTAGGATCAGTTGCAAAGTATCCCAAACTGATTGTATAATCCCCACCGAATAAATTTAATTAAATAAAATTAATCAATGAATTGATTTTCTATGAATTTATTAATTAATTTATAGGAGATAGCAGCACAATATATTTTTTATATGGAAGCAATTCCCACCCCTAAGCAACCACAACCAAACACAGCTAATAACAAGCTCGTAAGAAGAGCTGACTCAATTGTGGTATTATCCTCCAGCTTAAAATAATAATAGGACCCTTTCCTCATACGTTTTGGGAGATATTCCACTATGGATCCGAAATTCAACACAATTTTATCTTATATTGAATTTAATTCCAGAAGCCGAATTTCTACATAAACATAGGTTAATAATGCATGACATGACAATTCAAGCAACTCTGAAGCCTCTTTCAGTAATACATAAATTCAAAAATAACAATAAATAAATGACATAGAACAATAGAATTGTATACGTTAATTGGAGTTTAAACACACGTTATTTAATTCAATACGGATCTGACAGCATAGAGACCAAAAGGGTTCAGCCATCTGCAACCACCCTCACGCTTTACATTCTTCGAAGATAATTAATTGTAATAATAATTTTGTAGAGCAAAAAGATAAGGCATATTGACAGTCAAAATCCGCTTAGTACTTCTTTGCATCGCCATGGAAAAACTTCCATCAATTTCCTCTAACAAGGCTACCAATTTCGTCGCTGGAGCCAATTCATCAGGTGGATGTAATGCCACTCCTATCAAGCATACTCTTTCACCTGAGAGATAGTCATTTCTCCCTCCTTCACGAATATGAACACCAACTGAGCATTAATCGCACTAATGAGTCGAAACCCGCTTGATATCGATCCTCATTTGAGTAGGATATGAACTTCGTTTTAAAGTATCTCACAACGGCGTATGGGATGCTGCCGAGTTAGAACTTTTATTTGCTAATACGAGGGTCATCCGGAAAGTAGTACCCGTTAGTGCCGCATGTAGTGCTGACGACGCGAGTAGCCACTGGACAAGGTCAGATAGCTTCAGTGGCTTGTCTGCCTTCTCTGAGCCAAGTTGCGTGACGCTAGCATTGCCTGTGTTGTTTCTGTGATTGTTTACAATGTTTAAAAAAATTGAGAACGCCGCCAGTTGTGAAGTGAGGGCAGTGATTAAATTCCTCAATGCAAGAAACATTCGCCCATGTGATATTCATCGCCAATTAAAGGAGGTGTATGGAGACAATGTAATAGACGAGTCGTCTGTTCGGCGGTGGTGTCGCAAGTTCAACATGGGGAGGGGGAACACACACGACGATGAGCGTTCGGGGAGACCGTCTGTCATTACAGACCAACTGGTGAGCTCAGTTGACGAATTCGTGAGGAACGATCGGCGCGTCACAATTGATGACATCTGTGAGCATTTTCCCAATGTTTCTCGAACAATTGTTCATGAAATTGTTAAAGACCATCTGCATTATGCAAAAATTTGTGCAAGATGGGTCCCTCGCATGCTTACAGATGAGCACAAAACCAAGCGTATGGCTGCAGCACTGACGTTTTTGGGACGTTATTCTGATGAAGGAGACTCTTTCTTGACTCGCATAATTACTGGTGACGAAACACGGGTTTGTTATGCATCACCTGAGAGTAAACGACAGTCAATGGAGTGGCATCATGCTCATTCACCAAACAAACCAAAAAAATTCAAGACAGTTCTGTCCACCAGGAAACTCATGGCAACCATTTTCTGGGATCGACGAGGTGTATTGCTTATTGATTTTATGGCCCGTGGAGACACTATTAACGCCAATGCGTATTGTGAAACATTAAAGAAATTACGGCGGGCAATACAAAATCGGCGGCGAGGTCTATTGTCTACTGGTGTCATTCTCGTTCATGACAATGCCAGGCCTCATGCAGCTGGGATAACACAAAGACTTTTGCAGCAATTCAAATGGGAAACTTTCGACCATCCACCGTATAGCCCGGACTTGGCCCCTTCAGATTTTCATCTCTTTACAAAGCTTAAAGACTTTTTGGCGGGGAAAAGATTTGACAGCGATGAAGAACTTAAAGAAGGAGTGACCCTGTATCTCAATGAGCTGGCGGCGGAGGACTATGCAGCAGGAATACAGAAACTTGTCACACGTTATGACAAATGCCTTAATTTGCTTGGAGATTATGTTGAGAAGTAGTTTAAAGTATCCTCTTTCAAATAAAATTTTTTATGTTTGTTAATATTTACTTTTGTGTCTTTATTTCACGAACGGGTACTACTTTCCGGATGACCCTCGTACTTCTCTTGCTGCTCATATTGCGATTCAATTTTTTGAAGTTACTGAACTACTTACCTTGAACGACTCAAAATTTTCATATCCCATCACTGAAATTTCCGTGACTCGATCTCTACGAATTTCCTGTTGCTTTTTAAGTCGGAATTCATGCCATTTCCTAAAATTGACTTTGAATTAAATGCGAGAGACTTATAAACATCTGAAATCGAGTCGAGAATACTTCAAAAACGTCGCTATAGATCCTGTGATCCTTCACACATTACCTATTTATATATTCTTCAGACAAGGTAACTTAAACGCATTCACCAATGTTTTTAAATCTCTTCCCGATGTAATTATTAGCACTTTTTTCCAATTCAGGCGAATTTCATCAATTTACTACGAGGGTTGATGTTGATAGCAGTGCCGGAAATAATAATGAGTACCAGTCTGCGATACGAAAAATCAAAGAATCCCATGCTGCAATGATTTTTTTATTTATTCCGAAAGAAATAATTCTGCCGAAATTTTTCGATCGTCTGTCAGGGATGATCGAAAAAATGCCATCGATATCATGAAACCACAAATTTGCAATATTCTACTTAACATATATAAATATTTCCAAAGGTTATTTTTCTAACTTTGGAAACGTTTACAGATGATTGGTAGAATTATGAACGTTTTCTCTTAAAACTCTTTCCCATGCTATTTTTATGAGCGTCGAAGATGGAACATTCCTTATCTGTATTTTGCTTCAATAGACTACGATGTATCGGAACCCAGGTCGAAAGATTTTTTGCGGAATTTCTTTAGTAATTATCTGTGTTTTTACACCTGAATGAACTAAATGATGATATTCAAATCAAAATACGGCACCAACTATCTCTACTTAAGTATTATTTATATTTGAAATGAAGCACTTAATTCAGATTTTTTCGAGTCAATGTTACTTGCACTCACTTGCCAGTAAATTTCTTTATCATCGACTGATTCAATATCAAATTTGCTAAGAAATATCCTTTAAAGATCAGCTTTTCAAACACGATTACTGCAAAGATAATAATTCTCGATAACGTATGCGCATCAAATATCGAAATTGAACAGATAACGCTCTACGGTTTTGGCTCAAGAATTATAATTGTCTTTTAGCATCGTCTTTTAGCGATAAAAAAATAATGCTTTCATTATTAGCTCTAGTTTCGCTCTGGTTTCTGGTTCGATGCCCTCTTGCCTCTTCCTTAGGTGTTCAGATTATCGTACTATTACCTAAGATTTTTCTTATTTATTCGTTTACAATTCGTAAGATATTTTATAGTGCAAGAGTTTTTATAGCGCACTAAAGAAAATATTTCACGAAAACGTGATCGTACTATATGTTCTCTGAATTTCGCTTTCTCTTTCTATGAATTCTTTTTCAAGCGTTTCAGATTCTTCCTCACTTAACAGCTTTAGTGTACTCTGGGGAATACCCATAAGAGCGAAAAAAAGAATCACAAAACGTGTCAGCCCGCACAAGAGTAATTACTACGGAACAGTAAATTGAAGAGAAAAACAGTATTAATTCCACGCCAGCTACAAATAAATATTACTTTAGAAAGTATGTATAACAGCAGATAAATTACACATACGAAGGTGTAAAATTAATCGTCATTTAAATAACAAGTAATTAAAAAATTATTCAAATTACAAGCAATTACATAGTTATTCAGCTTGTTTCTAAATCATAATTTATCTTTAAAGAATCGCACCGAGACAGAGTAGTATATGAACCGGTAGTGAATAATTGCATCGAGATTGAATCGTTTTATCTCCTAGATACAACCACGTAAAAAGATTCAATTTCTACGGCATTTTTACACTGATACATCAACCAATTTAATTGCCCCTTCCGCTAGCCCCCTCATCTTCTTCACACTAATCTCACCCCGTAGTCTCCACCTTTCCGTGCTTGGAATTAAACAAACAAACGAAAGAGCGTTTCTTGGATACGGAGAGGGCGAACTAAAGCATCAATCGCTAGGGATCGCAACGTCCTGATTCGTAAGCGAAGTGGGAGTGCGCAGGGCTGCGCGGGGTCGCACGTGAGCGCCGCCGCGCAGATGACACACCTCTCCGGCACCCGGAGCAGTGTCCGGGCAGCAGGCGAGCCGAGGGCGCATATTAAACGTGCTTCGAATCGGTGAATTGGAAGGCACCGAACCCGGTGTCTCTTCCGAGAGGAGACAACCAGCCACAACGCACGGTGATACGGAGGATATACCACGGTGAGTGCGGAAATTCTCGATCCGCGACGGGGATTGAGTAACCAAAGGTCGCGGAGGGGCGGCTTCGACATCCTCGGCTCGTAGAGTAGGCGCGAGATACGTCGAATTGGGGAAAAATCACGCGGAATGAGGGAAGAGACGCCTGAATTCGAACCTCCTCTCTCGCGGTCCCTTCCTCCGGTTGCTACAAACGCGGCGCCGGTTTCGAAAGTTGGAGAATCTACGCGAAAGTGAAGGAAATCGAGCTGTCGAAGTGTTCCCTCTCGTTCGTGGGTATGTACTCTCTTCCGAGGCGTCAGAGGAACGGAAAAGGACGCAGATAGTGAATCCTAGCTAAAGGGTACACAGTCATCCACCAAACGTTGAGACAACTCCGGGATCTTGAGATACAAACCGGTCCCATACGAAGGTTTCCAACGGTCCCTATCGAAGCTGGCATCGCGTAAATTGATTTCAATAATAAAAATCCTCCACAAAAAAATCGCAAACGTGTTTCGTGCGCCGAGTCACTTCACGTCAAATATATCGCGAAACCCCTTCAGCATCAGAAGACCCTTCCCGCGAAAATATTCCCCGCAAACACTAAGATGATTTGGCGAGTGAGATTACGAAGAGGATACGAAGTATCTCCCACACACAGAGATCGATAAAAAGGATGCAAATGTGCCGCGTTAAATTAAACCTGCCGATGCCAAGAGGGATTCGATCTTGGAGAATGGGTAGGGACTCACTTTCTCTCCACGGATAACTAAAAAGGATGCATGCGGAAATGAGCTGTGACAATTGACCTCGTGGTGCAGCTATGTATCAGGGGTCAAGGGCGGTATCCGGGACTGCGTCACTAGCCGTCGCAACCCTCAGACGATGAAAGGATAAGCTCGGATGAAACGATTCCATGAACCGTCATTGCAAAAAGGCGTCCTTAGGGGATCGAGAGAAAAGGAATACTCGCTATTCTTAAAGGAGTACGATAACGCATATTTTCCCCCGATTTTCGGCTTCATTTCATATTTTGAGCCGGCCCTTTTGATTTAGCAATGCTAGAATCGTCAATGAAGGACCGAGTGGCTTCTCATAGGATATTTCTAGTAGAGATTTTGTCAATGGGCCAATGAGTATGAATGGAGAAAGGGCAGAAAGAAATTTCGCTGTCTCTGACATCTTCTCGTACCATTTTCCCATCACATTAGACATTTCTTGGTATCGTTTTAACGAGCCTAAATTAGAACACGAAGCACATAGGAATGCAAGAATTTATGCTTCCCATATCATGGTAATTCTTTTCAAAGCTTAAAATCCTAATTTTTACAGCAAAGCTACTGGCTTTGCAAGGGAAATTGATTACACTGTGGAGTATTACCATGCACTGAATAAAATAAACAACTGCCTAAACACAACCGTCAGAATTAAATCATTTTACTCACAATACGTTTCCTATCGTTTCCCTTTAATAGCTCTCACAATGCCTCAAAATATATTAAAAGATGAGTGGAAATATACTGCAGCTTCCTCAATGATACATGGCTGCGGCAGAATACAATCCGAATAAAGTTCGGCGAAGGCCACGACTGAACGGAGATGGTATTTTCCCACTGAACTGGAGCGAGAACAAGAGTGATTACGGTTCGATCCCTCCCAATGCCCTTTTGGACCCTAACGGTTGCCATGGTAACGAGAGACGCCAAGTGGAAAAATCGCTACAAGAAAGAGGATGCCTAAAGCAGATCCCGGGTTGCGCTGAAGGATTATCGAATCCGTTTCGTGGATTATATTCGCGCAGTACTTTGACGGCCCTTCTAACGAATCCGAATAAACATCCGCCGGGAAGTGAAATAGGTTTCAAGTAATGTCTAAGTCTTATGAAATGCTGGAAAGCGTCCGTTTGCGTTCGTCAGCGGAGAACACTTTTAAGAGGGCGTTCTCAAGTTGAAGGATGGATGAAAGTGATTATGATTTCCCGTGATATTTTGAGAGGCAGTTTACCGAACAGGAAATCCGCGATCGATCCATCTTTAGAAATCTTTCATACATAAGAGGTTTCCTATTAAATTATTCATTACAATATCCGGATAAGACGGGATGGGATGAAACGACTTGATCTTCACGAAATTTTAATCTTTCTTTTTTAAAGTTTTTTTCGTAGATGCTCTCATCGTACTAGCTAACTTTAAGAAGGATAATTTTTCCCTACCAACCTATTAACTAAAGGGTAAGATTCAAGGGTAAGACAAACCATTATAATTTAATCTCGCTCTTCGATAAAGACGCATTAATATTGTGAATTAAGCACACGGTATTAAAGAGGCACCAAAAACTAATCGTTGAGATGTATACCTTGAAAATAAATATGAATTCTATAAATATATTATATATAAAGACACGTAATAGGCATCCCAAAATATCTACCATTCAATTTGTATAGACAAAGTCTTACAAAACCCAAGTCAGACTAAACCCGACCAATTATCACAAAACTGACACATGAATAAAACCTCTGCGATGGCAGCTGAAAGGAAGTTTCCACTCCAGTGTTGTGTATATTACAGCCGGGACTATATGCGTCCTCGAGTATCGCTCGGAGGTTCGAATCTCTCTCAGGGTAAACACTTTTTCCTCCTTATCACCATGCAAACTACGCCCCTTTGTGAAGAGAAAAGTGGCTTTAGATTGGGTCTTTTTGTCCGTGAATCGCCCCAGGGCAGATGAAGAGAGTAAAAACCGTGGAAAGAGGGGCGGCTATCGTTTCGATTGCGTGATCAGAGCTAATTTGAGATAGCCGATGAAAGAACGGTCGTAGATCATTTGAAGAGGTGTTATCGCTTCTTCCGTTAATTTCTCAATCTGAAAAGAGGTTTATTTAAGTTTCCTTGGACGGAAATCTCTGGGCGAAGGATAAAACTGATTCAACCCAAACACGTCAAGTGTTGACACTTGTCTTCACGACGGTTGATGCAAAAGAATTGCCTCAGCTCTGTTTAAAATGGAATGGCACGGCAGTCGTACAACGAAGACTTATTGGATATAATGCTTAGTTGGAACAATTAAGTTACAGAAAAAGAAACAAATGCAATAATATATACTTATTGGATTAATAGAGACAAGGATAGTGATTGCGGAACAATAAAGGCTCACGAGAATGCCATAATACAAGAGCTAAAAGGCTTAGCCATTAGATAATGAGCAGGCAGACAGTTTAAGGTACGTCCCACGCACTATGCCAAGCACTATATCCCTGAATATTGAAGGAGAATGTTTAAAAGCTGAGATTAAAGAGGCACTTAAAGCCGTGGAAGCAAGATACCGGGTGGAAATACCGCGGTTGGCTGCAGAATTAGCTGTGGATCGGTAATGTTCGCTGATTCACTTGCTAAATGATAACCACCGAACATGCATTTAGGATGGGACGTTCGGCGTTTGGAGAGTTATCTTGATGATCACTTATTTTCGCAGAAACAACCACAAGCAGCATCTCCATGCGGTGCGGCTTTAGGCTCTCCATGCGACTACACCTCCGCATTAAACAAATACTGCTCCCTTTCAGCATAGTCACTACATATTAACCAGCCTTTATGCGGAAAAGAGAATCTTAATAGAGAAAGAGATAGGCTTACTTTAAACGATATCATATAAATATTACTATTTAATAGAAAATAGAAAGAAACAGAATAAGGAACCGGAAAGGAAGGTTAAGGTAAAGGGGAATTCGGGGAATTGGAAGTAACGAACGAGGTTCATGATCGGTAGAATCAAACTATGAGAAACAGAGGAAGGAAAGCAAATAAAGGAGGAACGAAACTAAGTTTATATATGTTTACAACGATGGTTTTCCTTGGTTTTAGGAAGCTGCATTAACGTGGCAAGGACACGACAAAATGATATGACGTTAAAGTTGAAGAGTGCGTTGGATATGTTAAAGGGAGCTGATCCGGTATCGATTCCATCGATACTGTCGGCGGTTACAGGTTCGATTCCCGGTAGGAGCATTACAGAAGTACAAATTAGTCGTGGCTGACTGCGAAGGAGGCCCGAAATTCTACCAAAATTATCACAGACGAGAAACGAAATATAATTAACAGCTACGAAGCGATCGAATTCGGCAGAGGGTAATCGAAAAACGTACGCCTCGGAGAGATAAATAAAAGTCCACTTGAGCTCATCGATAATCCTGTATGTCAGGGGTCACGGCGGGGATATTAATTTCCAACCGAGAGAAATTGGCAATTCGAGAGCATTTCGACGACTAAATAGAAGATGAGAATCCCCGTATGGGGTCTCTGATAAAACCATTGGTGTAGACATTCAGCATATACAGTAGAACCCGTTTAAAACTCTGATGTTTAAGACACCATCTCGCTTGATACGCGGCTTTCCCTATTCCTGGCCCCTTTCACACGATTCACAAGGTAAAAATACCGCTTAAGACGCTCTGGTACCCGCTTAAAAGGCGTTTTCTCACGTCCTCAGTTGCTCTGTAACCTGCTGTAGCCAATCTGCCTTAGTAGATAAACCGTGAATTCTTAACACTGTTCTTTCCCAGTTGTTAATGTAGTAATAATTGCTTCATTGCCGAGGGAAAATGACCAATTGTAACGAGAACAAAAATAGATGCTCTTTTTGTCCGAAAAGCAGATCATTCTTAAAAATCATTATTTACGAAAAGGCAACCAGTTTCACATAATAATGGTTCACAGACCCTCTAGATGTCTACAATTGTGCCCTGTGAAGCAAAATAAGGAATATTCCTATTCTTTATTTTCTGAATTATTAAGGACTTGTTCAAAAGTTAAAGAACTAAAAAAAACCTTCCCTTTACATCTTGTATAAGAGAAATAAAAATTTACAAAATCCCGGTTATAACGCGGTCCCGCTTATGACGCAATTTTCATTCCGTTCCCTCAAAAACGTCTTCACCGGGTTTTAATATATATATATATATATATATATATATATATATATATATATATATACCCAAGGAATAATTTCACAGCTTTCAATTGAAAATCATCGAGAAAAATTTTTAGTTCCATTAATAAAAGAGATAAAAATTGAGCTGGATGGTCCTGAGGGACCATACGAAAGGGTCACGAAGGTTTCCTGAATCAATAGGGACACAAAACGAGAGTTACTACGCTTTCAGTAAATTCCCTAGATGATATGTCACCGAAAAGATTGTTTTAAAGAAGTAAATGAGTTCAAAATGAGACTGCCCAGAACTTAAACACGACTATATGATTTAAGGGACGAGAAAGGCAATTCTTTGCTTTCTCCAGAATGTAAATCAGCTAGTACGATATTCATCACGTGGATTTTTTCCATTCTCTTGAAGACTCAACGTGCAACCCTTCCTGCTCAGTGAATACATCCCCTTGAAGATGAATTATGGGGACAAGTATGAAAATATATGGCACATATCGACGGAAAATTCGATGCTCGTTGATAGAAAATCCATCCAAAGATTATACCGCAACTATCTCAAATATATTACTTTAGAAATTCTACGAGGAACGCTGAAAAGTCGGAATTTTCAATCCAATCAGCAGTATTTCGCAAAACTGGAGATGAGAGGTTTGGCGCGAAAAAAGTTAAGTAGATATCATAACATTAGCGGCTGTTTCAGTTGCGATATTAACAATCCGGTAAACAACCAACTGAAACTACTGATGGCTATTACAACCACAAATGAAACGTCAATCAACAAGCCGATTATTGCTCAGTTTTGAAACAGGAATTTTAAATAATGACCACCATGTATCATGAAAATATTTCTACGAAGAACATGAGTGAATTCAAAGGGTCTAAATCTTTATAGCGATAGCAATTTTAGCGCTGAGAATAATTATAACTATATCTAAACTGTGAGCGGAATGAGCAGGTCTTACTATACCTGGCGGTAGGCTTATATATACCTGTTTACATGATATTTACAATATAAATAAATTATACATTAATAATACAATGCCCACATGATAATAATATGCTTATCTACATAAATAATATATACTTGAAACATATACAAGATAGACGTAATAACTCCTGATATGTAATCTGCTTTCTGTAGATTTTTCGGGGTTCATGACATGCATTTTGACGGCTACCGTTGCGATAACTAGATGGATTACCACCATGCTTCACCGGTCAACCAATTACTTACTCTAGAAAGGTCATCGCTATATTCCCTATACTACTACAATAGGGTGAAACATCTTTCAAAAGTTTAAAATTTCAAGGCATACTGCTAATAAAG
This sequence comes from Pachydiplax longipennis, assembly GCA_036926295.1. Classification (NCBI taxonomy): domain Eukaryota; kingdom Metazoa; phylum Arthropoda; class Insecta; order Odonata; family Libellulidae; genus Pachydiplax; species Pachydiplax longipennis. The sequence goes on along the minus strand of JAVFKF010000009.1, from coordinate 33,371,553 downwards.
ACACAGAGACGATTGCTGTCGCCTATTTTTAAGAAAAATGACTCGTGGATTCAGGAAATGTAGTTGAATCATTTGACAATTTCAAGAACATTGGCTGCATACGCTACTCAAATATTATTTAAATATTTTTATATTCAAAAACTGTCAATCTAGTTAGAAAATGCACTTTCACATTACCTTAAATAGCTAAAAAAACTGTATATTAAATAAAATCTGTTTAAACCTAAGACCCCGGAAATCAATTCTTTGCGATTATCCAACTGAAATCAAAACCAAGGTTAATCACATATCCCTCCGTCATTTGGAGGGATTAAACCTGACCAACCCGATTCAAAAGCCCGGGAGGAGGAATGATGGGATGATAATTCGTGAAAATTTCGCTTAATCGCACGGTAAAATGCCCTGTTTTATAGTTTACCGGAGGAATAACGAATAACTTTACTGTTAAGTAATGGCGCAGTAGAGTTAACTTAAAATAAGTGGATTTTACAATTTCATAGCGCGAAACAAGTTCGAAATTACTCCCACGCGACCAATATCGAATCGATGCAATCATTTACATCCTTCCCGCGAAGAATCCTTCCTGTTTCTTAAGCACATTAGGGAAATGAAGCAGTAATCATCAAAGAAAGGACCTGTTAATCTTTATCGTTCGTCATAAAAATTACAAAATTACTCATAACATCACTTTAACACCGAAAATTCGTCGATCTTAAGGTACTGTTCCGAAGTCAAGGCGTTGGAATAAAATTTATGCGGTAATAACACGATAAGATGTATCATCTATTATCAAATCTATGCTCCCATATTCGAATTTAATTCTGAAAGTGATTTCATGAGAATAAGGTGCAATCATAAATTCATAAATAGGTGCCTTCAATTACCATACGCCCAGGTACACAAATCAATGAAATAACAAGCTGTAATATAAATTAAGTCTCTTATCTTCTGTCGAACAAAATGGCAAACATTGCTAGGTGTACGCAAAAATAATCGTATAAAGTAGAAGAGTCGCATAAAGATTAAACCAATCAACTAAATGTAGACCCGTTAACGAATGAATTCTCGAAGTAACCGCAACCAGCTCTGAACATTCGCACAATTTGAGGGTTCATTTCCATCCATTGATCATTGCTATAACTGATAATGTATGTGCAAGGAGAAATAAATCTGTTTCGTTTTTTCAGGGCCGCGATGCCGGCCAAAGAGTGGCGGGTGACGCGGAGGTGGCTAGAGATGATGCTGACGGAGCACCACGCCCGCCCGCCTTGGCCCTGGGAAGAATCCACGCCACTCAAAGCTAAGGTCAGTCACCCGCACACGCGGTTCAAAATACATGCTTGATTTCCCAAGGAATAAAGTCGATAGAAAACATATAGCTTCAAAAATACTTAAATCCTAGCAGTATACGTTAATACAAATCATAAGCGAAAATCCAGTACTATGAAATTTTCTTCCAGTGAAATTAACTTCCAGAGTCACTCAATTTTCTCCGTGCCAAGCTATTCTCTTCTGAATTAAAGTAAAGGAAATCTTAAAGGGGCAGAAAAGGATTTCAATTTCATGCTTATGTACCCTCTCCTTAAAAAGCTTCACTCTATTTTACTTCCTTTTCAGCTTCCTTATTTATTTACGTCTCATAGTCCACTGGTGCACTATTTTTAGATCAATCCATATCTTACAGGCTTAATATGCTCGGGATTAAAGTTTTCCTAACAATAATTTATTCAGCGCCGCTGATTATCAGGCACATTAAGACCACTATCTATGGATACTACACTTCATATGACTTTACTACATTTCATATGACATTAAAATTCACCATTTAATCATTAAAGAAGTCAAGAAATAAACTTTTGCAGCTTCTACAGAGAAGTTGATGATTATAATTTTTTCTCGATATCTCCAAATAACTTAAATTAAAACGACAAAATGTCATCCAAAGAAAATAAACGGCTCAAATTGAAAAGTGTTCCACAGACCTTACAGAAGGTCTCTAGACATTGCCATTGAAAAGCCTCTCTCTAGATATACATTCTTAAAAACAGGTACGAGACTACGAGGTGAACCGTGGTACGACCGGCGGAATCGGTAGCCTTCTCAGCGAGATTCTCTCCGTCAGAGTGGACTACGAACTCATCGGAGAAGATAAAGAGAGATCCCTACGTCTTCTGCTGAAGCTTCCGCCGAAGGACCCCGTGACGAGGGCATTCGTTACAGAAGCACAGTTTCATCTACGGGAGATCAAATTCTACACAGAGGTAAGACACCGCAAAACATTACAATGGATTTAATGTAATTCAACTACGGTAAATTTAAGACAGAAAGTAGGAGAAAGTAACTGTCCAAGTAGTACGGTGAAATATAAATTATAAATGTCGCTGAATAAAACCTCGCCAATAATCAACTCGAAAACGTGTGGTTCCCTCAATTAAGTCGTTGAAAAATCCGAGATTCTTTCGTTGAGAAATGCTCAACCTCAATGCCCGACCTAATTTTCACCCCAAGAGATTATGTGCCGATCGATTGCTTCCTTTAAGACGCAGTCTGCCCAGAGATTTTCTATAGGAAAATCGTGACCATCTTCAAAAAAATGGCCAAATCAAAGAGGAACTTTTTCCCGAACGTGTAATGAAACTTGAAGATGCTAACAAAAATATCAAATGGCGCCAAAACTCAATTAAAAAATGGGATATAGCAGAAAAATTGTGCACTTGAAAGTTCATCTGAAAATGACAACAAATGTTTTTAGTTCCTAATCAAACATGCTAAAGAAACCAACTTGAAAAATAAAAAGAGACTGATAAATGCTCCTTTTCTAGATGTTTAGCTTGGAAGAAAGTAATCCTTCAATAAAACCTTCCAAACAGTATCTAGCAAACCCTCATTTGCTGGAAAGAAAAACTAAAGGAGTTTATACGTCTAAGAAACTAAAGAGTAACATGCGAATGGTAGTCAAACGGGAGAAAGTGATAACAGCTCCCACTAAATAGGACCTACTAAGTCGTACCGTACATAAGTAAACTGGGACCTAAGGGGGTGAGAATGTTTGGAAAGAAGGGTATACATAAAGGGTATGAATCTGATGATAAGAACGAATCGAAGTCGATGAATGATCGTCATCGTGTTCTCAAGCAAATAAAAATGAACGACTGATAAGTTTTTACCCACAGTAAAACATCCAAGACTTCTCTTAATCCTCGAAAAATACTCTCTTTTAGGTAGTCCCCGAATTAATGGCATTCCAGCGCCGCCTACTGGGAGAAGGATCCACCTCGGCCATCGAACTTCCAGTTCCGCGGTGCTACTACGCCTGGCACCACGGAATGGACTCGGATGGCCAAGGGAGTGGCGAAGACCACGCAGAGGGAGGAGATGAGGACGACGAAGATAGAGAGGCCCCCAAAGAAGAGGACTTTTCCGTACTGGTCCTCGAGGATTTGAGAGCCTCCGGATACTCCGTGGGCGATTTCTCCAGAGGGTTGTCTGCAGGACAGGCTTCCGCCGCCCTCGACGCAGTCGCCCGTCTGCACGCCCTCTCTTTGGCCTACGGCCTCGTGGGAGCTGCAGAAGGGTCCGCTGAGACAATCCCCTCCCGCTTCCCTTTCTTATTCCGAGCGACTCCGGAATCGTGCAGAAGTCTGGTGGGAAGGGGTCTTCCGCAGCTGGCGTCCTTCCTGCACCGACACAGGAGGAGGCCGAGGGCCACCGCACACCCGCGCCTTTTGCACCGGCTTCTGCATCTGGTGCGCGGCAGAAGGGACGGAGAGGGTGAGGAAGAGGATACGTTGGCAGAAGCGGACTTTTGGGGAGGGAGATTGCTGTTTGGAGAGGACGTGGATGGACGAGGGGAAGAGGAAGGAGCTGCGTCAACGTGAGTATTCAATCGGATATCATTCACTAAATCACGTAGTAGCAAGTTACGCATTATGGAAAAACCTGGTGAAACCGGAGGAACTAGTGCAATGTATTTCAAGCTTATTCATATATTCACATCAATATTCGCCTTTGATCTTTGATCGTTTGGTGAGGGACGCACATCCTATCCGAGTGCTCAGAATTGGTGGTTTATTGTCAATTTATTTATATATTTACATGACTCGTAGTTTGCATACTCCTACTCGATTCGTACTCGTGTCGAATCTACGTACAATATCAGATGGCGAATAGCTAATTTTAATCCTGCCACGGATTTCAAACAATTCTATGATAAGCTTCAGATTTCGACGAGACTAAGTTTCAAGTTGTTTCTAGAAGATCTAATACAACCTTGAATAGAATTGTGTGCGAAGAAGGAAATGGTCATCCCAAATAATATTCACGTGTATATACAAAATTATTTCCATTCAAAGAAAACAAGTAATAAGTTCTAAAATTACTGCTATCGCCTCCACTATTATTTCATCAAATTATGATGAGACCGTCGTTTAGGTCACTATGATACCTTCATTTGAATCTAACATATATCCTTCTTTCGGGGAACAGGGGCTGCCCTCGACACGGAGACAGACAGCAGACCCTGGCGACCCTGACTCACAGCGACTTCTGGAGCGGAAACTTGCTGTTTCGCGAGAGACCCGACAGCAACGTTACCGACTGCATGATCGTCGACTGGCAGATGCTGTCCTGGGGAAGGCCCACCGACGACGCGGCCCTCCTGCTACTCTCCTCCCTACCATCGAGAATCCGGCGGAGGATGTCCCGACAGCTACTAGCATTCTACTGGAGATCGCTACTAGATCACGCCAACAGTCTCGGCATAGATATCGGGGACGAACCGAGAGGCGGGGTGGATCAAAGGGGAAGGCCGAGAACACCCGTGAAGTACGGCCTCTGCGACCTCGCAGGGGACTTCAGACGGTCTAGGGTGTTGGCCCTACTTCTGGTGGTGGGGTCGGTGGACGTGGCTCTGGGGGATGCGGACGCGGAGGAGAGGCTGTTGGATCTGATCGAGGACGTGGAGGAAGGCGGAGAGGAGGACTATGTGGAAGACAACGGAGTCGACGACGAAAGGAAGGACTACGACGGATAAAGGACGCGAGTAGTTGCGTGCGGGATGGTGCGCATCCACGAGTGTTTGTGTAGGAGAAAGGATCGCAGTGTACGAGAAAGCGGTGATATACGAAAGATATGCGAAGGAGAGCGTCGGTTGCGTGTTGACGAAAATGTGACGAAGTTGAACGTGTGAGAGAAATTGTTCACGTAACTGCGATAGAAGACGTAAACAAAGAAACGAGTCTAATAGAAATTTCTCCATGTTCTCCATTTTCCCGAGTTAGTCAAGAGGATGGGGAAAGCTGAAGACCAAGGGGGAATGACTAATCGGAGAGGGATTTCTTCTCCGTTACTCCAGCGAAATACTTCTGAAACTGTCCACCTGGTTGTCATCTACGTAAAGTAAAGAGGCATAGAGATGAGGTTCATAAGAATGAATTTTCACTGGTAAGGGAGAATGTGACAAGACAGAAGGTGGGAGAAAGAAGCAGAAGAATTTAAAACAAGAAGAAATAAGTGCAAAAAGGAAATAAAGCGACTGAATAATAGAAAGGGAGGGAGGAGAACACAAAGATGATACAAAAATAGATGAAACAGCAGTTGGTTCCTGCAAAAGGACACCCAAGGTTTGAAGACGTTATGATAAGAAGAAAGTGCTGCTTTTAGAAGTATTTCTCCAGACGCAAAAAGAATGGAAGACCCATCAAGAAAATCTCTAAAAAGGAAAGTTTCTAAAGGAAACACAAATATTGTAAAATAATCAAACGATGGGAAATTTCTGGGAAGATAGATGATTTTCTAAAGTAAATCGTTAAGCATGAAATGAAGGCATGAAAGGCTGTGCATCGTCATAGAGAATATAAAAGGATATTCAGGGTAAAGTGACCTCATGGATAAGTTTTTCCTAATGAGAAATCGTTTACTGCAATTAATATTGGACACTGTGGGCAGTAGAACACTTTGGAATGCTGCGAGGATTAAGAGCGAACCCGCACGTAAAGGTGATTCTTCCTGATTGGACTGAGAGATTCTTAGCTATGGTTTAACTGGTGCTCAACTTAATCTAGGCAGCCATCTAGAGAAAGATTCCATTCGTATCAAAATCAAGAAAAATTAGCTTAAAAGAATTCCATGCACACAAACAAATACACCTGTAATGTTTGGTGTGATACTTACTGACTTAGCAAATAGAGAATAATATATGTAGTTACTGACTATATGTTTAATTGTCATAGTCAATAAAAGTATACTATGATTTTCGTGGCATCATGGTATTTTCATCCAATCTGGTAAATCACTGAGGTGGGTTAATAGAGGTGGAAATGTGATGGCATTTGTCTAATAGTGATAAGAAGTTGGGACCAATTCAAAGTCGGTAACCCACAGGTAAGAAAGATGTATAAGATGGATGTGAAATCTTATACTAGTGTATGATGAGGAGAGATGCAACAAAATGACCCTTCAGCATTACTTTGAAACAATGCCAGTTGTTGAAATGAGCTCAAAGGTAGTGGAAATATGATGCAATACATATGTTTCATCAACTTAAATCCTATAAAACTTTACCAGCTGAATTTTATTGTGGTAAGCAAATATGCTGTTTGAATGTCAACTGTTTAAGCTTCTAAAAACAATTTGCATGATAATGTAAAATTAAGTTGCTCCTTCAAACAAATAAATAAGCTTGAAACTAACCAGCAAATGTAGTTAAAAACTTACTTCAGCCCTGAAGAAAATGCCAAATGAAAAAATAAAATTTACAGCATTATGTCTTCCGTCAAAGCCAATGAAAGAGTGAAACTAATAAAATGGCAAAATCAAGTGCAAGGAAGGTACCTACTGAAATTAGTCAAATTCATTATTTTCTACTTCATGTTTATTACTGATAATTTATTTATTTGAAATGTGATGTATTATAATATTGTTGATTACAAATTCCAATAAATAGGAACAAAATATGGGTTTCTATTAATTATTTATTATGCAAATAAAACACAGACCTAGTTAAAAATATAAAGGAAAAATTCTTCAAAAATCTACGCATCATGGTTTCAGTTAAAAAAGTAATTAATGTTTATAATCAAAACATAACTCATTTGCAAAATATTTACAAGAAAACAAATGCAAAAAATGTTTGGAATGCTTCCATAATGTACAAAAAATAAAGATATTCCAGTTATTTAATTATTTTTTTATGCCGAGAAATTTTCAGGGGATAAGTATAACATACACGTCACTAGATTGTAACTTTTAAGTTTTTCATCAAATTTTCCCTATATATTCCATATTTTAATTCAAATTTCACTGTAATTGCATTATTATTTATTCATGAAGCTTTTCTCATCTCAAAAAGGGAAATCTTATCTGTCATTAAAAAAATATTAAAACTATTTTGACACTAAAAATAATGACTTATGTTCTGATTTATCAATTTCAGGAAGTGATATATAATATGTTAAAATTCAAATTAAGACAATGAAATATATGATGTTATATAATGTGAACAACATTATCAAATGTTAAAAAGAAAGCTATGCAATCAATATGATATGTAATTTCAACAACTGGTTTTGGTTCAAATCCTCATCATTATGAAATAATGGTGCCTAATAAAATATAATAATAATTATCTTGTCAATATTGGATAAATTTTAGCCTAATTACATCATTATCAGAATTAACTCTTATAAATTAATTATCGCTAACAACCCTGCCCTAAACAGGAACTGAATACAGGACCTCAACTCCAAGTCCCAGATACACTAGGCTATTTCACTAAGCGCAATATCACTGATATCAGCAAAAAATAATGGAAATTACTAAATGTTGTCTTCTATAATTTCATAAGTGGATAATTTGGTAGTAGAGAAGTAGTAGAAGTATTGTTAAAAGAGCTTCAACAGCAACGTTATTTCAAATGTGGGCTCCCACTGGGAATGGAATCCAGAACTGCTTCCATCAAAGCCAAACATGTTATCAGGGAGCTTAGTAGAGTACAAATGTCCACTATAATCAGCCTCATGAAGCATGGAAACCCTCAGTAGTATGTATTGGAAAGCATTTTGTTGGAGATTTTTTTTAACGTTTGTCTTAGGGGTAAATACTACTACATGCCCACATTAAATCACTTACCTTTAGATGTAGAAAGATGCTGCTATTAATCAGTCATAAATTCATTCACCTGTCATACATTTTAGGCTAATTGTGAACATGCAAAATTATTCAACTTACCGATGCTGTAACTCCGCCAGCTATGGCCAAGTTGCGACGATGGCGATTGCCCTGCTCATATCTGGCATACAGCTTCCTCCCAACCCAAACAGGGATACCTTTACAAATAAATTAATTAATCAAAACTGGAAAATTCATTTTATTTAGATTTACAGGGAGAATATTTATAACAAACTAAATAGACAACATATCTTTGTTATCATTGTTATTTGTGTTTCTAAGACATTTCACAATGTAGGTATAAGCTACATGTGAGTATATCAGAGTAATCAGACTAATCTTAAACAATTTAATAATGAATAATTAATCAAATAAACTATCATTTGTTACATCAAGTGGAACTATACTCGAACCTTACATTTCCATAGATATCTAGCCATTGTTAACAAAATTAGTTCATTAAAGAGGAAGAACAGCTTATTCAATATGATCAAAGTTTAACCCTGAATTATTTTACAGATGGCTTTGCTTCACTTTCCTTTTCCTTGTCCTTCTAAATTTTATTCTACGATCATAATATACTTTCATTGTCTTCGATTCATCGTAGAGTCCGATAACATATAGTAACCCAAGAATGTTACATAAAACATTTTATACTTTCAAAATAATTTGAGAGCAATTACACTCTTCTCTTAGAGAGTCTCGTGAGAGCAAAGCAATGGCAATCATGCATGAGAAAGATTGAAATACTAAATTAACATGTAAATTATACTTGCATTAGTGATTATCATTAATTAAAAACTCCTTTTGATTCTCTGGTGGTTGTAAAAGCATGCAGTAAAATGGAAATGATTTTCACAATTTCCATTGTAATGTCCAATTTAAAAACTTGAAACCACCTTCAAATCATTAGGTAACAGTCTCTTATTTTAAAGATGGATAACACAAGTATTTTGTTCAGTTGTATGAAAAATAGGCTTACATTAATGATGTATGTAGGGAATTTAGCCCATTAGACATAGATGTAAAAGTCAAATGCTTGTTTCTTTCTAATTAAGATTGATATGATCTAGCAGCTGAACCACAAAAATAAGCAAAAATTTTGAAATTTGTGAAAATTACAGTTTGAAATGAAAATTTTTCATTTTTAGCAAAAAAAAACATCTCTTTTTAGCAAAAACTAAAAGGCTATAATTCTATTTTCATTGAAATATGAGGTTTACAGACTAAATATTTCAATTACTAATAGATAAAAAGAAGGGAATCTTAACATGGAAAATAGTTCAATACAAAATATAATAGCAAGAAGTAGCTGTTGAAGTTGAAAAATGTATACTTTGTACTTTGTAGATAATAAAACCTTTTTCCCCAATTTATTCTGAGAGAAAGATTCTCATGGAAGCTGTAAGCCAGGGGGAGCAATTACTGCCTTAGAAGCACATTTTCTAAAATGGACACCTCCTATCTAATAAATCTGAATCAAATGTGAGTTTTATTCATTTATCAATGTTTTTAAGAAGAGAATCTTCTATTTCTGAAAGCATTGCTAGTCATCACATAATTTGATAATGAATTATCATTCACTCTGCTTTCATAATTAGAAAAGACCAAGGAATCTCAAAGATATGATTTAAAACAAACCTATGATCATGGCTGGAACAGCAATTCCAGCAAGTAGACCGATCCCAACAGGAGCACCAACCAATGTGCCTAATTGCCACAGAATTTTCTTTTTTCTAGACCATGGTTTCTTGCCCCAGAAGGTACACCCAGATGGGCTGTAATTGAATCGGAACATTATTAGCTCAACGTGTAACTATATTATAGAGGCTGAATCCCATCTATAATAAATTTAAATATTCGTTACATAAATATTACATACAGCAATTGACTAATGAAAATGGGATAATTAAAAACAATATAAATAGATTTTGAATGTCCATAATAACATAGAAAGGAGTATAGTATAGTACAGCAAGGTACTATATTTCATCAATGAAGGAGCAAAACTTTTTAGGACTAGAATATTGGGTTATGATATGGGGTTTAAAAGAAAATCATAAATTAAAAATGCATTGGGTAGACTCATAATTAATTGCATTAGAGGATAAAAAAATTAAAGTATCCTGAAGATAGGGGTTTTTGAAATTGTTATTACAGAATAAGTCACACAGAGTCCAGAAATGCATTAGAGAATTAAGAACAGTACCATGGAAAACAGTTTCTCTGAAAAAGACGGGATAAACAAAAAAGTTATAACTCTTCATACAGCAAAAATAACCAAAGATATCATAAGGTGCAAATTTTTAAAGTGCCTACATTAATCAAGAGCTAGAGGATATTAATTAACACATCTGGAGGAAATAATAAAAGATATGAAAGTAGAAGGGAATTTACTTTAGATGCTCATGCAGAAGTTAACCTTTAAATACAAATGTTCAATGAAAAAATCCAGAGGCAACCTATACATAAGAGGGTTAAAAGTATAATTTATAAACCTTTTCCAGCTGAGTAATTTAGTTCAATTCATTCAGTGTGTTGAAAAGAATAAGAAATTCAAGAACTGTTCTTAGGTTCTCATTTTTTAAGGATAAAAATACTAAAAAATGGCAGGCAATTGAATCAGCTAGAAGGAAAGACATGTATAAACAGAATAGATTAAAGCAAACTTTTAAAAGAAGTGTGGCATATACTAGGGTAGACTTACTATATTAAGGTAGACTTACAGAAGTAAAATACTTACTGAAGATCAAGAAAAGATATACAGATGGAAGAAAAATTGTTAGGTTAGATTTAAGGTAGAGTAATCAAAGAAGACAGCATGAAAAATGAGGAAAATTTCATAACGAGATGGATGAATGTGAAGTTGGAATGAAATACTTTGAGAGCATACATAAATTTAAGAAATGAAGTTCTATTAGCTCAGCAAATGTGCATGTGATGTTTAAATGAAGACAAGAGAAAGTCAGATTTTTAAAGGAATGTGATCTTTTTCAATATCTATAAAAAGAAGATGGTAGACATTTGAGTTTGTAAACTATTATATCCTGAATACTCTTTAAAGTTTCTGAAAACAATACTTTATTAGCAATTGAGGAAAAAGGAAGAGAATAATGTCATGAAGATGAATTAAAATCTAGAGGAAGAAGAGAAAATGAGAAGCCATCATTGAAATTAATAAAATAAATAGAAAATAATATAGAATTTCATTTTCACTTTTTTTGGTGTGTTTGAGTTTGAAGCTTTCAGTGGAATTATCAAGAACAGAATGTCAAAGAATCTTATAAAAGTCAAAGACAGGTCAAGTACAAAGTTTTTCATTTAAAGGTTCTATGTAAAAGTTAACCTATGCACAAGTACTAACTGTACGTATGGCAAAATGTAGTTCAATTTCCACTAATAATCTCTAGGAAGGGTAACCAAATCATTGCAGTGAAAATCTCCCAGTTAGAATTAGACAATGGATTAAGATTTTCCTTTTTTTAGGTAAGGACAAGAGGAGAAATCATTCAGGAAATTGCACCCAATATCGGATTCAGATGAACTTTTTCTGATCCATTTCTTTTCTGAACAATGTTTTTTCATGAATTATAACATTTTGCAAAACATCTCACCTGAGGTAATGGAGGTCACTAATTAGTTTCATGCAAAGCCAACAGAATTCAGCTCCACAAACAGCACAGGTCATGTGGTTACAAGAGCCGTCATCCATTTTCACAATGAGAACTTGGCATCGAGGACAAGGCTTTATATCATCTCCTGAAAACAAATTTGCAAATTATGATTCCAAAATAAAAGAAGATGCAGATGTCAGGTAAAACAATAAATATTAAATAAGAAATCCTTTTAGCTTCAAATACAACAATCAAGTAAAATCTATTCCATCATCAATGCTGCATCAACAGCCATCTTTGACAAATTACAATGAGGATATTAACAATAATTGGATATAAAGAAATACAAACATCCATGCCAAAACCAGGATTTTAGCCTGAAACCTCAGTGTTGGTAGGCTAGCATGCCCAACCCTACACTACTGATACCAGAAAACAAAATTGTTCAATCAAATTTTGATGTTGTTAAATGTAGAATAAAACAGCAGGGTCAAAATGTAAACCAGCTCTTGTTCCTAAGTAGCTCTGAATAAGGGAATGTTTTTCATTTATGCATCATAACTGGTGATGAAAGTTGTTCATCAAACAGTCATCTATAAAGTTCAAACACGGTAGACTGTGAAGACAGAGTTTTAAGACTATTAAAGAGCAGTAGGGAGTAGGGTAGGGAGTCTTGTTTCACAGGATGCGCAATATAAGAACAGACTTCTACCACAAGAGCATTTCAAAATTATAGAGATGACAGAAATATTATCATCAAACCGAAGATTTTGTATATATGTTATAATCAAGAAACTTTTTTAAGTAATTTGGAGCAAAAGTATATTATGTAAAACATTGGAGCTTTAAAAAATTTGTGATCCTAACATTCAGCACACTGAAATTCTTACAAATACTGTGAATGAAATACGATGTTTAATTCAACAAAAAGAGCCTTGTTATGGAAAATTAAAATTCACTGTATTAAATCCACTTGATAACTTAATTTTACAACCAGTTTCAAAGTCAAATTTAAAATTTATTTCTTCATCAGGACAGTTACCAGATACCTGATGGTGAACTATGGCAGTTCAAAATAAAGTTAGCAAGTGATACAGTGAATTTCAATGTTCTAGTCATGGAAATCCACCAACTTCATACACAGATTTTATCCTATCCTTCATAAACAGATTTATTTTTATTTATTACACATATGAATGGAATAACTTACTATGATGGTGATGGCTATGGTGACCTCGTTCTGAATCACCCATTCCAAAGGAGGCAGAGGAAGAAGAATGCACACGATGGTGGGAGGACGTAGAAGAGGAATTGGGAAGTGGTCCTGGTCCATGAGAAGAGGAAGCTCCAGAAGAAGAAGATGCAGCTGAAGAGGATGAAGGAGCAGCAGAGGAATTGTTAGAGGGATTGTTACCACCATGATGATGATGGTGTGAATGGTGATGGTGAGGATGGAAGTGAAGATACGAAGGTGACTGAGATCTCTCCAGTCTTGCAGCATCACATGTTTGATCAGGGTGCCATGGTGCTCTGCAGTGGTAGCAGAAGTGAGCACCACACCCTGGGCGCTCACATTTTAACCTAGGACAGGATGCACAGCCAGAAGCTATCACTGCAAACCTGAAACATACATACAATTATTACGTTAATGAAGAATGGTAATAACCTGAAAACATACTCTTAAGAAAATATGAGATGCTTGAGAAGCAGCTATGAGCATTGAATATAAAATCAACAGGACATTAAACAGATTATAAAATATATATTTATTCTAAGAAACTTTAAATAAAATTAACTACAAGCTGCATAAAACATCTCTCATGAATAAAAATAAACCATTAATATTTTCTTTGGAACCAAAAGACATTGGAGAGGAGATTTGTAACAATCACCTTCACTTAGTATAACCTTGTATTTGCATTTGTAGCAATTTTTACTATTATCATTAATTTTTACTATATATTATTTATTTGTATTACTAGAAATTTGCCTAGGATCCCACAAGGAGCTTGAATCAAAATCAGATTGTTGATTTTAATGAAATTTTTTCTAACTGAATAACATTATTGAGAGAATGTCTCTTCTTTGTTAATTGAATATAGGAGTATTTACCAATAGAAAAAAAAGGGTTTTGTGATAAATTTTACATGATGTGTCACATGCCGTGAAAATGGAATTGTAAAAATCGGTATCACTTCCATGGAAATCCTCCTTCCTTAATAATTTCACTTATATAATTAAAAAACTCTCAGAAACTACTACCAATGTATCCTAAATAGCAGTCATTTTAAAATTTCTACATCAGGAACAAGAAGACACACTCAACTTACCCACAATCAGGGGCTGGACACCATCGCGTGTCTGGATCCACAGCCAAAACTCTACGAACCATGAAGTCTTCATACTTCTCATAAAGTGATCGATCATTCAGGATCATTCTAATGTCTACATTCCAGACAAAGAACATAAAAGGAAATAAAACATGATATTATTTTGCTAAAGAATTTTCCATGTTTATACGCATGTATGAGTGACGAATGTTATTTAACTGAATATAAACTCAGAGGCAGCTTTTCCCAAGGGTAAATCTATCTACCAGTATTAATCTTTGAGGAAAGGTTGCTAGTCCACAGTAAATATTAAAGTAATGCAATATTATCACCCACAAATATATTGCTGATATAAATATAATGCACCCCAAAGATATTTTCCCAATTTTATTTCTAAATATACCCTATTTATAAGAAGAAACCATAAAGATGTCTCTGGAGGATACTATCTTTAGATAGTATCCCCCAGAGTAAAATATTCTGAGGATGAAATAGTCTCTCATATGGTTCTTAAAAAGGACCACATGACAGAGTATATTGGTCAAAAATAAGAAATAGAAACATGGATCAATCAGGGCTTAGAGAAACTTAAAGGATAAATGAAAAAAGATGCAACTAATTGTTCAAGATATAAGTGAAATAAATGGTCTGAAAGAAGGAATTTCAAAGAGGTAACCATATTATTCACAAAGGCCATTAGTTAAGATGTGGCAGTAATAATAATAGCAGCAGCTGGCTAGAAAGTAGAGGATCCGGGTTCAAGTCCAAGTCTTGTTAGACTATTTTCATGACCATTTTTCCTTGTGAATTTTCCTAGATGCAAGTTCACTTTTCACCCTTTTCATGGCTTTCGAAAATGAAGTGAATGAGGAGGAGTTTAAGCCAATATTTGGAAACAACATAATTCAGGCTGACCAATAGAGGAAACTACATGTTATTGAAACAGATTTTGAATTTGAATAATAGACAGAAAAATAGTACAATAGCAATACTTGCCTTATGATTAATAATAGAAAACTGAATGCAGAAACACCAACTAACTTTGATTGTTTAAGAAGATCTTGAGAGAGATTTCTGTAATATCAACTGGAAGAGAATTTAATGAGTCGTAAAGGAAATTTGTGTAATTTACTGCGACAGAAGATCAACCCAGGCTCTTAATAAAGAGAAAACAGTAGTGATCAAATGTGGTGAGAATAACAAATAACCTAGATAAAAAGAAATGAGTATGAAAGATGCTGATTGCCTTCCACATATATGTTTAGAAAAAATAACACAAAATCGAGAACAATACAGAAAGTGGGGTATGAAATGGGAAATAAACTGCAGGTGATGCTTTCTAGATGATATTACAATACTCAAGAGAAAGAAGATGACATAACAAGAATTCTATTCATACTGGGAAAGAACAAGCAGAAGAACAACAACGAGATAAATAAGAAGAAATCCAGAGTGATATATTGTATATAAACAGATAAGATGATTTCTAACTGAAACTAAGAATGGAAATATAAGAACTAGTTGATGAATACTGGTATGTAAGATCAAAGAAAAATATAATTTAGTACATTTGTGCATATTTAAGAGTGTATTTTACAACAGTGGTGGCTGGAAAGACAAAACATAAACAAAGAAGCTCAAGAGGAAGAAAAATACCTGCTGTATCACACGGCCTTCCTCTTGAGGCAAAGAATAATTAAGGGGCAAGGATTTTGTGTGCACTTCAGAATCTAAACAGCATGAAAAATGTACAAGAGCTCTAAAGGAAATATGGAACTACATACACCTTGGCTTTAAAGCATACCACACAAAATATTTGTAATTATGCTACCAAAATTTCAGTGCCATTAATACAAGCATATTTTTTTCTTAAAATAAAATAAACTACGTTCTATTTAATCCTATAATTTAGATTAAACATTTCTCCTCTTTCTTTATTATTTAAAGGATATTTTATAAATATTAATTCCCAAAAACATTCAAGCCAGCAAATTTACCTACAGAAATTTAAATGTCATAAATAAAGTTTACAACTGACTAATCAGAGCTGCCATGAGTTTCTTCACAGAAACTGATTATAAACTCATGCTTCAATGAATATTCCTCCAGAAATAAACTGACACTTCACCAAGTCACTTATTTTTCTTCTCATTAATAAACCTTTAGTGAAAAAGACCTTAAGTGTAAGAGCAGCTCTGTTCTAAGCCACATAAATGAGGATGCTTCATTCTAAATAATTAAATATTCAATTAAAAAACTCGGCACCATGGAGCTGTAACCACTAAGAAGTGTTTTCACTCCATACAGTATCTATCAGACTGTTTCCTGTCATGAAAGTAGTGACCTTCATTGGCTTCTCAATACAGATTGAGCTTTTGTTCAGTATTTTTGTAATGATTGATCTTAGCTGGGCAGTGAACATGCTACAAAGAATTATTTTGAAAATTTTCCTTGAGTTTTGCAAGGCTAAATTCTTTCCATGGCAACTAAATATCTAATGATGCAATAAATTTTTAAGCAAACAGTGAGTAAATATTCTAATAGCATAGATGCACTAATTACCCATGAACAGCCTTCTAATTGCAATGATTCACATAATGACCATTGATGAACCCTATAATAGTTACCATATTAATCTTATTAAGCTATCAGTAATTGTGTTAAATCCATGAAACATATGTGTTTGGTATAGAAAATGTGCAATAACTTGTGCATAGTTTCAACCCAAAATTCCTGTCAAAATCTTTCCAAATAAAATCTTAAACTGCACAGTAATATACATATTTGATTGGTGAATTTTTTCCAACTAAACAGGTTACATTCATGGTGCATTATATATGAAAAACTTCTTGCTCAAGGAAGCATATCCATTTTGAAGAAAAGTTTTACATTGAATTTATTCCCAAATTCTGCAATTGAGACCCTTTTGGCGCTGATCATGATCTTTCAAATCCTATGTGAGAAATTAAATATCTATGGTAGTTTTTTCTATCATAGACTAGTTTTATGAAAGGTCTCTAGGGAAAATATAGAAAATTGTATCAATAACATGGAAATCTTAGAAAGAGGAGGAAGAAGGAAAAGTACTTACCGTTAGGATGCATAGGCTCTGAACACTGTGGGCATGCTACTGCCACCCTTGAGGCAGATATCTCAATTCGGAGATATCGCTGAAAGCAGTCATAACACGATCTGTGCATACATGTGCCCAGAGTAGGGAAGTATTCGGGGGGATAATTGGAGAGGCAAAGGGGGCACTCCACTTCCCTTGCATCCAAGCCTTCATTATTTAAACTAACTTCCACCATTACACTACCTAGCTCTTCATCTTCCACTTGTAAAACGGAAGAAGTGTCCTCTACTAATGAAACACTTTTGCTCTTTGCACCACTTGGAGTTTTGGACTTGGCATCCTGAAAAATTATAATTTGAACGTCGATTAATAATGTGCATCTGATGAGAACAACAAAAGCCAGTTAAGTTACTCAAGTTTTTATGAAGTTACATTCAATTTATCATGAAATCATATGATTAATATTTTTTATTATCTAGGATGTGAAAACCAGAGATTGCAATTTCCTTGAGATAATTTTTTAAGAATTCAATTCAATACTTAGGCTTATTAAGAAACAATACAACTATGAAGCAATTTGAGGAACAACACAAATTGTACTTGGGTGTTTGGAAAAGAAATCAGGAAATTAAATTTTTTCCTGCATTAAAGGCAAACATTTTCCTTGAAAAAGGTCAAACACTTTATGATTGCAAAGTTCAAAGTCTGAATGAATATATTATTGATTAAAACTTTATTAACAACAGGATAGAGAAGATAAATAATCAGAATTATAAAGAAATGATAAGCAATATGGATGGGGCACTTCATGGCATATGACCACATAATAAGTCATGACTTATTATTCCCTAAGTATGATGCAGAGTACACCAATTGGTGTCATCAGTTATGAATGTAATAATAAGTCATGCATTCATTGGTGTACTCTACATCATACTTAGGGAGCAAAATGGCACGATATGTGCATTTTCAATAGACTATAGCATTAACAATATAATGCTGCCACAACACAGGAATGTTAACAAAATTCCTGTTTGGTCAAATTAGTCAAGCAGGATTATGGAGGGGAAAAAAAGAGAACGGAAGAAAATTTGAAAAGCTTGCAGATTTATGGTGGAAAAGGTTATCTTGCATGCATAGGGTGGAAATGCTCAAAGAGAGAGCAGAGAATTAAAGGTTTTTATTTCTATGGATAACTGATAATTGCTTTCATCAGGATAACATGTAAAGGATCTCACCTTTCTTGAGCTAGAGACCCTAGTGGCCCTTGATGGCTTGCCCCATCGGGCATCTGTGCCTTTAGCAGTGTGCCTTGTGCCAGCTGAGCCTTTCTCAACATCTCTTTTCCTAGTATCTGTATGTCCATCTCCTCCAAGTCCCCCTCCACCAACAACCGCTGCCAGAGCCTGCTGGAGCTGCTGCCGTGAACTCAATGCACGCAAAGAAAACATTCCTCCCTCTCCTCGTGTTCGACTGCTCACTCCACCACTCCTACGACCCACCAATGGGCTACTGTTAACAAAATAAATATAAACAGTTAAATGAATGAAAATTAGTACTGACCACAATATGCTAATGTATGGATAAGAGTAATCATATACAACCATACAAAGACTGATCTCTGGTATAGAATAGCTGTCTGTGAAGTAACTCAAACCTTCAATTTTCAAGTATCTCTTTTGTGAGTAAAGCACCTATCTATCTATGATAATAAAGTACAGTAAAGGTGATTCAGGTGGATTAACATCAATTAACTTTTGGAGTATTTCTACATGTATGATAAGAAAAAGTAAAGACCACTGATGGCTATAATAATAAAGCAAAGTAAAACTTTCAAAAACCATGAAAAATTCCATAAAACTTTTCAAATAACATCAATTACACTCTTGTACACTTGTATATAAGTTGATCTTATGGAAAGTTCATTCACTATGTTTAACTTCAAATTTCCAATGTTTATTTTTCCCATCCTTCAATGATAATGGAACTTATAAAGCTATTTTCCATTGATATTCAGTTAGATTATTTCCATAAACTGACTATTTAGTCCTACAAGAGGATTTGAAAAAACAATTTACATCATAAAGAACACTTTTTTTATAACCAACTATAAAACCCCTTTTGAATACAATCAACTCAATACTTTTTCATTATAGATATCCATTTAGTAGTTGACTACACATAAGTATATAAAGAAATATGAATGCAGTAAACAGAACATTCATAATTCACATTATAATTATTAGAATAGATCATTAGAATAATTCACAGCATAATTTTAAAATATGGATTTCACAGATTTCCCGATGAGAACAAGTAAATTCTGATTTTTAAACTTCCTTCAAAGATATGCTCCTAAATTTCAAGGAGAACATAAGAAAAATAAATAGATCTATAACATCTAATAACATTTACCAAACAGTAAAATATAGTTAAAATCTGATGAGATGAGAACATATAATCTGAACCTGACATGAATACAGAATAACATTACACCTTGAGGCATGAAGACACCAAGAATACTTAAGTATAACTTACCTATACAAGAGACGGCGCAGAGAGAATCTTGCAAGACCCCTCTTCCCTCCGCCTTTGTCTACTGGATTAGCACTGCCTCCTCCACCCTTACCACCAAGCACTATCCCCGAGGATGAGCAAGATGAGTGGTAAGATTCACCCTCTACGATGGGTGGACGTTGACGTGGCCCTTGACTTTTACAACTAGAGCGAGACGTCATCTTGTTAGCCCAGCCTCCTTTCCTTGGATTGTGCAGTGATTAGGGAGGGGAATAGTGCAAGGGGCTTGGGTGGAATGGGCAGCTTGTGATGCTAGGAAGACATTGCTATTCTGCTATGAAGCCTATCCTCTGTCACTGAAAGATAAAGGAAACTGAATGAGTAATGATACACAACCTTTTATGCTATTATAAAGCTTGCATCCCATAGCAGAGTATGCAGATATTATTTATTTCCAGATGAATACCAATTGTGAGATATTCAGTACAAATATAATTTACTTTTTAAAAGAAATCTCAATGGAAGCAGAAAACTGACTGCCAAATTCAATAAACTATAACACTAAACAATACATATAACACTAAAACAAATAAGGGCTCCTGGGTAGTCAAGTGAGCAATACACTCAACTCTTGGTGAAAATAGTCCTAGGTTTGTTTCCCAGAGGGGAGCCTATATCTGCAAAATGACCTATGGCCTTACCACCATCCCTGCTGGCCACAACACTCTCCCTAGAGGGCTGAGTCCCGTTTTTGCCAGTGACAATATCATTATTCTGGGACATCATAGTCATGAGATAGTTAGTTTAGGTGGTCTCCCCTTGCCTTATTCAACAATGTTTTCAATGTGATATCATCACTCATAAAGGCCACCCCACTAGGGTACACATGCCTTTGCAGCCACCAGCCACTGAGATATAGACACTGCGTGGATTACCTTCTGTCTGATCTCTACCACTTAACTTTTCTGGCATGAGGGTCCCTATCAGGAACTAAGCTTTAGTAAGTATAGCTCTCTAAGTCATACGAAAATGCAAGCCCCTCTATTACATCAAGGTGTAATCTATGGAAGGGGCTTAACTGTTCCAGCACTTTTAAAAAATAGTACTACTACTGAAAACAATTATATGAAAACAAAAGTACACATGGCAGAAAAGGAAGGTTTGAATGGCACTTTTTTGGAAAATAGCTAATAGCTTAAATTACATAATGTACAAATCATAGTATAGTAGATAATTAAGAATAAAGAAAAAATTCAACCGATAAATATCGAGTCCAAAGGGACTTGAGAATTTTAACCTTTAAGTAACGGTAGCAATGGAAAACGCAACAAACAATAGGTAAGGGAAACAATTTAAACAAGTCGAGAAAAAATGCATTGCACTAAACTTATACAGGTAGTTTCTATTTATGCAATTAGTGATCAAGTTTCTGAACCGGTTGATTTTGAGTTCTGATCAAGAATTGAAACTCTAAATCCAAGGACAACCGCAACCTCCGAATAATCGAATAAATTCAGCAATCTCAATCGTGATGCACGCGATCTTCAACTTTGACTTACGAAAAACCATCAAAGATACATCCTGATGAAATGGTTTGAGAAATTTCGTCCTCGATCCTAGAAACTAGACTGATTTAGTAACGCCTGATTTCACCCCATACTATACCTGAAATCGATTCGGAGTGCCGAAGTTTACTTCAATCTTCGATATCTTTTAGAAGAAACTGAATTTCACGAGCACATTTTTGCGTCTTACGATAGGATGGAACCGATAAAATGACGATAAAAATAAATCGGGCGTCAAATAGTTATTACTTCGAGATAAAGAAGTCACAATCATATTTCAAAGTCGTAAGGGTTTTCATGAGTTTCGTAAGCGGAGAGATTGCCAAGTGCAAAAAGAAAGGGAATTCGTGAAATCAAAAACGTTCTCGAGAAAAAGTCAAGAGCACGTATCACACCAATAGATTTTTTGATTATGCTGAGGATAGATAAGTTGAATAAATTTGACCTGCACATAAACTGAACGCACCTCAGGCATACAATGAAAGGTTGGACAACAACTCATTGTATTAGTCTATTGCCATATCCTGATGAATGGAATACCTTGCATACTATATGTATATTGGTACAGAGTGTAAGAAAATGTTTCATTTACTTTTGTCTCATTCTTGCTCGCTACTAACATAATTATTAAATCGATCGCATACTTGAGTTATTTTGAAGTTCGTTTAATTATATTTTTTACCTAATGAGATATTGTGTGCAATGCCATTATTTGCACTAATATATCTGTTATCTAATATTATCTTATGCACCTCACCTCTAAGACAACACACATCTAAAATTCGTTTATTTTAACCGAAGTTCTGTGGAGAAAACGAAGGTATAGCAAAGAACACCAAATAAACTGTGCTCTATTTTACTGCTTGAGGCTCTGCTACCTCCTTAGAAAAGAGGAGTTTTCACATCCCCTGATGCACAGCAACCCGATACAGCCTATTGATGAATCGAAAATTGTTTAAATTACTCTTCCCTACTCGTCCATCTGGTAAAAATTTCTTCCTTTTTAAGTAAGAAATTACCAAAATTAAGAAAGTAAGGAGAATACTCAGAGAATTCTTAAAAAGATACGATGAGAGCAGTAACCAGCAGTATACAATAATAGTTTGCGAACTCTTCATATTTCTACAGCTGTGGAATGTAAAATGAACGAAAGAAATTCACTTCCAATTTTAATTTTTAAAGCGACTATTTAACTTTTAAAGAGCTAAAATACTCTCCTTTGTCTTTCTGGCGTAAAAAATAAAAATTCGTAATGTTCCACATATAACGCAATCCCAATTTTAACAGTCTTCATTATGTCCCCTGAAAAAAGTCTTAACCATGTTTCACTGAATGTTGCTTACTTAAATAAAAATGTTGACTTGTGAAATAGAAAAATTTAAATGAACACGAACATAATAGTTTTTCAATGACAATAAAATGTAGTATTCACCTTCACAGTTACAATCTCTCAAAGACTATATCGCAAGAATGCGGAAGAATTCCGTGGGGTGGTGGTTTGAATAAATTCTCGCTCATTGTGAAATTTCAAGGTAAGCGACCTAAATAATGCACCGACGATAAGATCGAACCGAATCAAATGCTAAAGAGAATAAATCGATCGCTTTGTACTTCATCGATTATACTTCTTTTCTTCAGGAACCTTCAAATGCGCTGCACGAAACATTATTTTAAAATATTTATCTCGTTCTTGCACTCAAGTCACTTCCTCATCGAAACAAATCCTTAGATTTCAGATAACGTCAATTAGTTTTCAATAGTCTTAATCCAATTACTCCCTTCCATATTTTTCTGTCTGTATCCTTTCCATACAATCAAGGCTGATTGTCCTACTCGTTTATCCTTCTCGAGAAATTTCGTCCCTTTCCAATTTCAAGAAATTAATTGTTTGCTCTATACTAACTTATTTCAATACATTTGTATTTCTTAGGTGCCACTAGCGTGTCTTCCTGCTTGTCTTTCATCCTCTGGGTTATTTGCTATAGTATGGGTATTTTTGCCTTTTTTAATCTAACAAAATTATAAATAAAATTAAAATTAAAAATAGAAATAGAAAAGATCAATGAAAAGAAAACTTTTTGCAGGAGGAGCTTTGAAAGACGGAAGTTCAAAGCTAAATTATAATTTCCCATTTCACACAATTTATGTATATTTCTAATTTGTTCGCTTGTGTATTGAGTTGCTTTGTCATGTGATTAATTTTAAAATTTAAAGAAGTGAAAAAACGTATTTGCATGAGTAATATATAAACTTGTAGAATGCAACCGTGACTGTGCCGCCCCCATTCTGCTGAAATGAAATAAATGAATATCCCGGTAGAACCTGAGAAAATGTGAGTTGACTTTATACTAAATTCTAACATCTATTCATTTTTCATATTATACTCTTCATAGCTGCTTTAGATTAGAAGCTGTGACATTTATTTGTTGGTTGGTCATCATATACTATGCATTTTCACGGATATAGCGTCACCTCATATCCAATATAAACAATCATATTGTTAAGGATTAATCAGTTGGATAAGAGCCATGAATATTTCTATTGAAGATTATCTACTCTTGTAAATTGTGTATAGATGGTATTTGAATGACAGTTTTGCAATGTTATCACAACTGTAAATTTAAAGAATAAAATCACGCCTTTTGTTTAGTATATGGTTCAAGGCAAGTTTTTTCAATCAAGTTCAAGTCAGCAAAACCTGGTAAAATGAATGGAGGGGTTTGGGTCACTTTCCTAACTAAATACAATTGGAATATAATCAACGACGGCGTTAAATATTTCTCTAACAACTAGAAAGATTGTAAGACTTTAAGGCCACATTAATTTTAAGAGGTGGAATATTTCAAATCATAAGTTTTACGATTAAAAGGTACGTTTGACTAGCGAAACGCAATATTTCTAATGCAATGTTGCAACAAATTTTATTGACGATAAGATGAGAAATGACCTTAGCTACCAAAGGAATTTTATAAAAAGACCACTAAGAATCAGATCAAAAATGTTTTTAAACTTGCAATACACGGATTTTCAGATAATATTTGTTATGACCTTTGCTATGGCCATTCCTAAATCAAGATACTTCCTAACGCGAACGCAGGAGGATTTCCATCTTACGAACTTCAGGTAACACAGAAGATCAGTTCGCTATCGCAGCCGCAACTGATCTCAACGATCGATGCTGGTTGGTACTTTACACGCAAATGTGGGATTGGTTGTCATCATAAAATTTTCTACTGAAGCGAAAACAGCCAAGGGGTAAAGAGGCTTACACACCCTCGGTTGAACGCGGTATTGAATTTAAAACCATAGTCCGACTCTGGATAAAACATCAAAGATCGATCACTAAACGCCCGGAGTTAGAAACACTAAATAAGCCGGAGTTTCTCGGAGGAATTTCCTCCAAACTCAACCGTAATCCGTCTCGCGGTCGAAAAGAAAGTCCCAGCGGAAGCGATGGAATTTGATTAGGAGCATCTACCCAATTAAGAAATAGGTGATGAAATATGTTCCGTTGCTCCTCAACACATTTGCTCATAGGCCAAGGACGACGACTACTCGATGCTCTAAATCACCTACCGCAGATGTATTATAGGTTTTCAATATCCTCCGGGTGACCCCTCTCAGACCTTGAGTCGAATTCATTCACCCGGTTTCGACAGCTGGGAAAGCTGCGGAGACATTGCTGAACCCTGTGGTACTTCAGTGCCTATCATCTTCTCAAGATATTCAGCGAAAACGTTTTCCGGAGAGCAAAAAAATTGAATGAAATAAAGAATAACTAGGTAATTTCCACAGAATATATTTCAGGACGACTAGTTTCGGCTGAACGCCATCATCATTCAATGAAATGGCTTTCCACGAAGTACGGCCAAAAACAATTGATTACACACGAAAAAAATTGATCATAAGAAGAACAATTCAATTCTGAAGATGACTTTGGTTGACGTATGGCTCAGGATCGCAAATATCCAATATTTCAGACTGCTATCGAATAGAAAATGGCTTCTTAAGAAGAAATGGGCATCATAAAAGTCTGACAGGACCGGTATACGAACCCGGGTCTCCGGTTCTATGTCGGTCAGTTCCTCTAATCACTGTCAGATAAGAGCATTCTTCTATTTGGTTCGGGAGAATTGATTTTTCAGTGACTATAGCAACCGAGCGGCAAATGCGAGGCTCAGATTCGACTTCCGTTTATATCAGAATTTTTTCACATCCATTTCTTCTTGGGATATGATCTAGGTACCTTTATGTGGTGGATTTTAGGCTATTAACGTTCATGTGCAACGTCGCCCTTTTCCTTGTAAGAAAATAGCTTATTATAACTTAATTAGTCGGCCTAATAGTCAAATATAACGGACAAATTTCCAGAAGAAAATTGATGTTATCCAGATCGTCCTTGCTCTCTTTCGTATCTTAGATGGTGTGATATTATCATAAACATTTTGGCGTAACATCAATTCAATAATATACATGGGTGGTCTGAAAAGTTTCCGACATTTCGCCATTTCTCGATGTTTTCTGAAATTTTCTGAAGATTTCTGAAAAATCTGGGGTCGGAAACTTTTCAGACCACCCTCGTAAATACCGTGGTCTATGAAATACCTCTTTTATTCTCGAAATATTTCGAGTATCATCCGATATTTACCGTAAGAAGTACCCAAAGGTTTACACAAAAGGCTACGAGCATCTTCCAAATACTTTCTGACCGTCCTACGTAATTGTACACAATTCTGTATTTTATTGTGACAAATTGAATTGCTACGACCTTTTTTTGAATTAAGCGCAATGAATGGAATTTTGGTATGACTTTAAATGCATTCACGACATTCACAAAGCCGGCAGAATATTCGGTGTCACTACTCCGGTGAAAAATGTATAAAAGATTCCTCGATATTTGAGTGACTGAGATATGAAGTCCTTGATGGAATGAGTTCTCAGTATGCCCTCGTCGCCAATTGCTAATGGAGTTCTCTAACAAAGGATTCGATTCCATCCACACTAAATTAGGTCGATCATTCATTTCCTCTCCTCGATCGCATTATGACGCCATGTGGTCTCCAACTACGGTTTTCACGGGCCAATAGTTTGTGATTTGCAATCGCATTAGGATAATAATGTTACTTATCACTGGTCCCGAAGCTCTTGTCAAAGATTTCTTTCGTAATTGATGGACTTGAAAAGATGAAGCTTAAACTTAAAGTACAAAATAACGAAGCAAATGTAAAAAACAAATAATCGAAGATGGAGGAAAATAACTCGTATGTACAAGTAGTAAAGTTAGTAGCATTTTTGTAAGTACTTCGACAGCTAAGTTCGTTTCGTTTGCCCCGACCGAGAATCGAACCCGGGACTACTTTCACCCAAGTTAAACGCGCTGTCCCTTTGGCTATCCGGGGCCCCTTGCATACACGAAAACGCAAGATTACCACAATATGATAAAAAGCTTCATATAAGATAAGTATATTTATTTATTTATTAATAAGTATACTGCGAGTAGGATTACTTCTGGTGGCAGCCCCAACCATTTTCTATAAGCAACATAATTAAAACCCCAAATATCTACAACATATGTTACACAGATAAATATTCCACAATTAACGTCACTACCCACACAGTACAGTATTCAAACATCACTACATCACCTTGTCACCCCCACCAAAATATTTACACCACATACATCCTCTAATTACAAAAACTACAGTTCTCTGTCACAGTCTATAATGTTTCTTTTCGGTCCAAATTGTAACTTGATCGTTTTCACATCGTCACTTTTACAATATCCAAATAATACAAAACATTACAATTCTTACTCCACTTATTCAATTAGACTACAACATCTACTTTTGAACTCTATTCTATTTTTAGGTAAGGTATTGAAGACCTCTTCAGGCAACATGCAATAAGAGCGCTAACTGATATATTACAATACATCTATATAGGATAAAATTGGCACTAGCAAGTCACATCTTCCATTTAAACCCCGCCAGAATGTAGTATATATATAGAATAGATTCAAATCATATACAGTCCTTTTAATAAGTATGGTGTCAATAGATATGTAATAAGGAAAGAAATAATGGTTTTGTGAAGAAAATAACTAGGATATTTTTTATCATAGCCACCGCAGGAGACTAAGCAAAAAGAAAACTCGGTGTGAAAAATCGGCAAATAGTAAGGGTAAGAATGAAGGAAAGAAAGATTACAACATAGAGGATAATAAAAATCACGAAATCAATTAACAGATGTAATATATATCAGAACAGAAAGTTCTTAATTTCAGTATAGTAAGAAACTTACATTCACAGTTAGACGCATGATACTAATATAAAAAATAAATAAATAAATGATGTTTATATGAATCTCTCAAGCACTCTCTTGAGGCACAGACAAGAAAAGAAAGGTTCTCTTACGCATTACATCGCATTCATTATGTTAAGACCATATTTAAAAAAAGAGTAAAAGTCTTCGGAGAAACCTTAAAATTCCGATGAAGCCCAACATCACGAAATCAGTGCTGAAACGATACGATTGATCCAAAAATGAACTGTTTGCGACCTCTTGAACAAGCTAACTCACGAGGGTGGTCTGAAAAGTTTCCGACCCCAGATTTTTCAGAAATCTTCAGAAAATTTTCAGAAAACATGTCGAGAAATGGCAAAATGTCGGAAACTTTTCAGACCCCCCATGTGCATTATACACCTCTAACCTTGATTCATTCATTTTAATATTTGTTTAAAGTAGCCTTTATGTAGATATTCAAGTACATCTTAAGTTAGGGATGATATCGAGATTTCTTCATCGGAGAACAATTATGTAAAAGAGGAAACCTTTTTCCATACACCGCTTCAAAAAACAGATGAACAAGCCATAAATCGACCAATGCTTCGTGCCATGCATTCATTCCTCCACTGGCATGACTCCAACATGAGGGGAAAACATCAAACAAACATACGTTCCAATTGATGTTTCCTGTTTGACCAAGCAATAGATTAGTGATGTAGCTTTTTTTTTAACTCGAGTTTTTCCGAGCTGACAGATGAGGCGCAAATGATGCTATTAATAAAAGCAAATCGAAAATGATGATCATGTCACGTAATTACCGATGAGGAAATGACTCCGTTAAAATTCCGATACCGTTCTTGAAATTCCTGGCGTTGCGTGGACGTGAAGGGTAAATTATTACCTCTATATTATTACTAGTTTATACAAAGAGAACAGTCATTCAAATAGAATCAGTTATTCAATTGTTACTTCGGAATTTTCTTTATTTAACATAGGGAAAACATTTCCGGGTAACAAATTCAGCATTATAAACAGAGGCAATACGCAGCAAGGTAAATAAACAGAGATTGATTAAGTTTTTACAGTCCCAAGTAAACAAAAAATACAAACGAAACCATACAAATTATATAATAAAGGAACATAAAATTTTCTCTTTAGAGCTGAGAAATTTTCGATAGATAACATTCTGAATACTTTCATGTTACATCAAACGATCGCAAATTTAAGGAATATTTTATTCAAGGCTGAGCAATAAGCATACTATAGTTTTAAAATCACGATAGAATATCAATACACAATTATCGAGATATTAACATACTATATAATATGTGAGAAAGAATAAACATATTCATACATACTATTTCTAAGAATAGCTTGGATTCAGAAATATTACAAAGCAATATGTAAATTGATCTACTCTTCTGACCTTTTGACCTATGCGTGATAAAACTGCACATCGGGAACGAAAATCTGGAGAGTTATTATCATAAATGGCAAGTTATTGCAAGGAGGAAGCATCAGATTTGTCCGAATCTTTTCATGCAAATTTTTGTGGCGGCTCAAAGGATAAAGTAATAAGCAAATATTTCAGGGTAAGAGACAAAGGTTTCTCCAATCGCCGGCAGCGGCAGCCGTCCAGGGCAATTCTCCGGAAAAGGATAATCGTCCGGAGGCAACCAGTTACTCAGAATTCCCTAATTCTCATTCAGCATTGGACCCCCTGTGATCATGAAAGCATTGCATTCGAAATGCGCATTAGGGAATTCTGAGTATCTGGTTGCCGCCGGACGATTATCCTTTTCCGGAGAATTGCCCTGGACGGTTGCCGGTGCCGGCGATTGGAGAAACATTTGTCTCTTATTCATTGAACGCCGAGTTCCTTTTTCTTTCTTTCAAATATTTCAGGGTTTAGGGGTTTTACTGAAAATTGGTATTCGAAATAAAGGCTATCCCACCGCATATCTAAATAAGAGGGGAGATTCCTCGCTGTTTTTTACCTTATTTCATTTCTCTATTTAATTCGTCACTCACTGATATCGTTATGACAACATTTCCGTTTCCAAGCCTAATATTCAACTGAACGACTTCTTAATTTCACTTGATAAAACTAAGCTTCTCCAGGAAGTCGATAATGTTCATTGATGGTTTTTAATTATTTAACTGTATTCCTGAATCGGTCTGCAGAACAGAAAATGAAACACTATTCAGAATAGAATGTGTACAATTGTGATGATGAAATAATGGATTTGTATTTACGAAGTTCATCTTTGTTTCTGACTCTTTCCTTATTGGTCTTTTTGATGTCTCATTGTTAGTTTGAAATGCGTGTTTTAGAACTTATAACCTTGTGGTTTCAAGCACTTTTTTAAATGTTAATATTATGATCATTTCAAAATAAAAACCTACAAAAACTGAAAATGTGGTGAGCTTCGGTAAAATATACAGAGGGTAGGTTTTTAAACATCTCTTTTGGTGATCATCATATATATACTAAATTCATAAAGTTCTTGAGTACCATCAAAAATACAATTACGAGGTTATCCTCCATCTCTCCCAAAAATAATGCAGTGTCATTTCCTAACACAAGTAAGAAAGTTGCTATTAAAGGAATTCTGCGAGGTTTTTCCGAGGATGAACCTAGCTGAAGGTCAGCAAATGAATGGATTCAATGCATTAACTACTATTCTTTTTCACTACCGAAACCAAGAAAAACTTAACACCTCCTAGGAAAGACAACTTCATGTCTTATTTGATTAAAAATATTAAGTAATTACATCAAGAGTGAACGGCCTTGTTACGTAAAAATGCACGCACTAATGTCAGATGAGAAGTGGTTACGTACGAAGGTATCACAATTAATGAGGTTTTCGTAATTCCTCTGCTATACTTCTTAGATAACACTACTTGGAGGTCACCTCCGTCCACGGATGCAGCCAAACCACTTTATAAAATACTGACCCAAAATGTTCTAGATGTTATTCAGGTTAGGAAAAAGATGAAACTCAGTTTCTAGTCTTATAGAATGTATTTCGACCGAAATGTTTCGATTCACGAAATTATTCTAAAAGCTTTTAATCTTTAATACATAAGGATTAATAATAATTTAATTAAATAGTGTTAGAGCCTATGTGAATGGCAGGGACTGAATAATTACCTTTTTTAGCAATTTGTCGAGTATGCGGTTCAGCTAATAGCAATCATTTATTTCCATCGTATTTATATTATTCAAAATATTTTGGCTAAATTATATTTTTATATCTATCTATGATATACATACAAAGAATGTCGTGTATTGTTTTTAGTAGATCATTTATGTATAATTATGATGTATTTATTGCATTTTATTTAGCTGTCACTTTAACATTATAATATTTTTAACATACGTATTTATAAATTAACGCTCAAAATTTTGTCTCATTACTTTCTTTTAATTCCCCCTCTATTCCTCAGTACAATGATTGGTTTCCCAATATTAACACATAATTTTTACGCATAAAATTATAAAATTATTTTATATTGGCAACCCGGACCTTGACAGTCTATTTCTTTTTGTATTAATGACTGTTTGCTGTATTGTTAGGTCAATTAACATGCATTTTCCCTTAAAAAAACAACATTCCTCATTTCGTATTCTATGACTTTACATCTGAAATAAATATTCAATATCCAATATTTGGTGCAACTTTCTCCAATGCTGAGAAATTCAGTTTTTTGCACAAAGTAGCAAAGGTGACTTGAAATGGCGATAGGGACTAGGCATATAGGGCATTGAAGCAGAGAAACAAACGGAGATGAAGGGTGATACTTCGGAGAGAAACTAGAATAGGGAACTAAAGAGGGGAAAGACGAAAGAAGAAACTGTTTCCAATAATTTAAACGAAGTGTAGAAGGACACAGAAAGATTTCACAATAAAAAGACGAATGATACGCCCATGGGGCGACTGGGAAGAGGGAGGCCAACAAGTTCAACGAAAATTCCAGGCGCCCATGTTGAAATACTTTTGGATAAGTTATATAAATATATAACTTTTCCAAATGTTACTGTGGGTACCCGAAAGCCAACATACTTTAGAAATTCAGATTCACAAATTTCATCATTTGTTGCCATTTTGATACACTTTACGAAAACTAACTGTACTCTTAGACCGAGTATCGAATAGCGATATCGATAAATTCTAAGTTATAAAATATAATTTCTCGACTAAAATTCAGAACATTACATAGAGTACAGCGGTCAGAAGAAGCATAATTTTGCTGGTTTATGGTATAGTATCAAAATTTAGCTAAATAATTTATTCGTTTAGTATCATAATTAAACTAGATATTTCATTCGTATAAAATTTGGAATGATAAAGGCAAATTCATGGCACAACTAATTAGAGATTCAAGGTGTAGTCAAGCGGCATTCAATAAGAGTGATTAAGTGGTCCGCTCATCGACTCATACACCGCCTGATTGGCTTTCCATGGCCGATGCATATCATGGTGGAAGGACTAGAGATTTTCTGGTCCTTCCACCATGGATGCTTATGGACCAGATATACTCCATTCGCGATCTTATGGAACTCAATAGCTTACTGCGAAGGTGGGTCCAGTCAAACTCAAGAAACAGAAGAGACGGCGCTTACTTAGAAGGAAGCCATGCGCTAACAGATTTCCCGAGTTTGAATCAGAAATATCCATCTTACTGAGCACGACATATGTCGGGCACTAACCCCTCATATGTTCCCGCTTTCCTACACTTATTTCCCCTCTAGTGAGACACCATGGGCCAAAAGATTGAGAATTGAGTATACCTATACCAATGCAGGTTTCTCTTATCCTGACCTCCACCGGGAATCGAACACGTGTCTCCTATCTCCAAAGAAAAAAGTGGGTACCTTGGGTAGATAAAATTCAAAGGCTTTCTTTTCATACATCCTGAAGATTAATATAAACTGTATTCATCTATAATTGACACACAGATACTCTATTTCCCCTTCTAAATACACCTTTTAAAAATCACTACAATTACTACAAACGAAAACGCAAAACCTAAAACATTCCTAAAAACACATCTTCGTATTCTGTATCAGTGTCCGTTTCGATATACCTCGTTAGTATCGATAGATATCGAATTCTACTTATTCAGAAAGTAAACTCTATGAGAAAATTCAAATTTCAACTCAATTTTTTTTAACTAAATGGTGCAATTTTTGGTCCATTTTTAGCAAGAGGCGGGAAACTTTTTCTTTAAAATTTTGCGTCATTCATATGTTTGGATGGAGTTAGAAAGGAGAAAAATACTGGTCAACGAAAACGGAAGTTTAAAAATAATATTTAAGGATTATAAATCTTATTATTTTGGAGGTGTTTGCACATTCTAATGCGATCATTACACATTCGATTTTCTACGCTGAAGAATAAAAGTCGGAAAATGTTGGAAATGCAGATTAATAATATTATAATTTTGCTTTTTCGGTCAAACGTACCCCAACCTATTTACATTCCAGCCGTTCCGGATGATATAGCACAGATTATAAAGTTAGACATAACCACGCTGCATAAATTCTTTAAGTACAACCTCTTTTCTTCAGCGAATGTCCTCTTTTCCTTTGGAAACGAGCGAGTATGATGTAATTGTCCTTTTGGGGGCGTCGCCACAGCCATCGTGGGACTGGAATTTCCTTTTAAATCCTCTCGCACACGCTCTTATGGCTCCCAAGACGTTTACAAATCGAAAATTACTTCGAAGGAACTTTCCTTGAGTAATGAGGCTGAGATAAGCGAATTCGAAATACGAACATTTCTTCTCGTAGCAATATGTTTAAAGATGTCTTGCTAAAGAAGATGCTGAGGATGTTTTCTTTTTTTCTCCGTATTTGGGGGCACATTCGTCACCAATATTCTCCTCGATGAAGACATTCAGAAACTCGAAGACTAAAATGACGAATCCACCGTTGTAAGAAGCGTAAAAAGGAACGAAAAAGATTTTCCTTTAATATTCTCCTTTCCTTTGCTATATTACTTATCGGATTCACTAGTATTTTAAGAAAAAGCGTTGGTGTAAAAAAGTAGTACAGACAAAATTACGGCCATCGAATTTTTTCTTATTTTATTTCAATGAGTTCAAATAGGATTAAGGGACAAAATTATCCATGATCAGATAAATAAAAATGTACGTGCAATACTTCTATAAAAGTAATTCAGTTTTAGCAAGGGGTTTGTGAGATGGGTGGTTATAACGAATCCGAAACCAATGATGACTACTTCCGAATGCATTTACGAATTTGGAAGAAATCAATCAAAAGAAACAAACGGCTCTCGGAGTCTACCTTTGAACCAAGAATCCGAGGGTTAAAAAAGGTTCCTCCTTTAAAATGAGGTTCCTAAATCTTGCATCAACAATTCCCATAACATATTCCCTCTCAAATACACCACCTCTTTAAAACATTTTGACAGAGAGATAAGCGAGCAGACGTAATTTTGTGTGATTGACCTTAATCGGATTTCTATATGCACCTAACATTATTACCATTGGAACTTTTCGTTGACTTTTCCGCAAGAATTCCCTCATCCCTTCCTTTATCTAATACCTCACGGTGGTTATTTTCACTTTCAAATTCCTTTGACGGGCGATTCAATGCTGCATACCGCCAACAGCTTTCACGTTTCTTTCTCGACAGCTTCCGAAGGATTCCGAGCTCTACTACAGAGAGCAGATACCACAAAGGTCATAAATCCAAAAATTTAAATATTGTCCATTCTATAAGTGTACATCCGGTGTATTCTTTCTGTCAGCAGTTTTAAAAATTTGCATGTTCATGTTTATCGAGGTCATAGTTATGTAGAGTTATAAAATAATGAAAGTATTAGATGATGATGATACACAAAAAGAGCATCCGTAATTAAGAGATAAAGGTTCTCCAAGCGCCGACAGCGGCAACCGTCTAGGGCGATTCCCGTGAAACGGATAATCGCTCAGCGGTCACCAGTTATTCAGAATCCCTAATGCGCATTTCGAAAGCAATGCTTTCATAATCACAGGGGGTCCAATGCTGAATTTCCTTTCTTCTAGCATCCGTAATCTTAGTGGTAGACATGTTTCCCATTTTTCTTCACCCGTTTTCTTTTTATCGGGCATTTTTCCACCGCGGATTTTTCAAAATTACTCTCAGTTCGTTATACTCTCCCCCGTGATCTCCTCTTTTTTGCGTTAACGTAGAAATAAAATAAGAAAACGGTATGAGGAGGAAGATAGGTCTGACTGGGAATTAATGCATTTGATAAGGCTCAGACCGAACGATCGGTCGTGATTTTAAGAAGAATAAGCTATTTACAATATCCATTTTCCTAATGCGAATCGGTGTGCAGAAGTAATGAGGTAATATGTAAAAGTGTGCAAATATCAGCGATGATACCGCCGCCATTATTTCCGGGTTTTTCCAAAGGAAAACCTCAATAAACATGAGAGAGTTGAATTAGTGAGGGAATGTAAGCGATGCGAAAGGGCAAAGGGCATACAATTAACAGTGATGCGAAATAAATCCCACAATGATCTATCGGAATTTTGTTAATCAGGAAAATTCGCCAAATTATGCGGTTAAATGGAGCGAGGCAAATTTGTAAAAATCGATCGCACGTGCACATCCAAATTGAAATACAAATTTCCAAATTTTGCCGAAATGTGATTGAAACATTCTAATGAAATGATTTTTAAAATCATTGGAATACAGATGAAATGTTCAGTAAAAACACCAAATCCGTCGTAATAAAAAATATTCATTTCCTATTGTAATTAACAAATACGATGATATTGTGTTTGACAAGGGCTTGTGGTGCTTTAATTAATGCTGGGCTTCCAGATAGCCTAGAGCGTAAGGCGTTCGACTTTGGTGAGAGTGGTCTCGGGTTTGATTCACGGTAGGGGCCTATAAGTGAGAAATGACCTTAGCTGTCAAAGCACTTTTAGAAACACTACCACTTGTTTAATTAATGCTATAAATGTATCTTTATTAATAACGCAACCGAGAAAGCATTACCACACGAATTAAATCATTAGACTTAGGCAAAACAATTTTAAACGAGGTTTTTATTGATTCCATTTTAACATAGCCCTACCTTCATCATAGGGGAGAAGCTGTTCTCTAGGATCTATTCAATATTTATCCTCTCCGACTAAACTTTATGGAAATCCTTCGTAATTAACTCAATATTAGAGCTAACCTTTTCATTACTACATAATCGCTTTTAATTAACGAAATTTACGACGAATTAACGACTTCAGTTCAGAAACAGAGGTTGTAAGATATTTCATTCTACACTAAAAATTACAGAAAAACCATTATCGTTTTAGGAGCAAAATTTCAAAACTCGATCCCTCTGATAGTAAGAGAAAAGATGTGGAAGGTAACTGACACCACCAGGGGAAAGAGGGAGGGCTAGACAATTAGTAAATTAGTGCACTGAATGAATGAATGAATACCTTACTTGGACGATGTAAGAGTCGAGTTTCAGCTCTCGACCATCCAAACCCATTTTTTGCTATGTATTTAAATTTGAATTTGTCAAAATTAGAAAGGAAAAAAGCAGGAAAAGCACAAAAAGGTTTGGCTATATGGGGAAAAATGTTCTCCGTTGTAGTTTAGTGAGGGGATGTAAAGGGGTGAAGATGACACTTGGCGACATAACACTGAATAAGGTTGAAATTCGGTCGTTCAAAAATAATATCCAATCGTAAGAGTAGAGTTTCTTTAAATTGAAAATAATCATCCTTTTTAAAATACAAATCCCAAAATTACTCAATTTTATTCCTTAGATAACTTTAATACTAATCCAAATTCTCATTACAATCGCTAAATAACAACATTCCCTCGCCGATTCCAAATATTTGAGCTTCGTCCCCATAGTTTCTATTCCGCGGATAGAAATGAAGTCATTGTGTGTTTAGCACAATATATCCCCAGTAAATGTAATCGCGCACACGGAGCCCAATGACACGCGCATCGAAACGTGATCGACTTCTATAACTTGGAGCTTCCAAAACGCAGTGAGCGGCTGAACTGGAATCGAGATTCTGAACAGATTACATTTGTCATTTCCAACGTCCCTCCGTCAACAAAATCGTTTCGAAACTGTATCGGCGAGAATAAATTGCGAATTAATACGCAGAAATATGAACTGCGTATGATAAAAGCCGTTGGTAATCACTAGCAGGGTATTTTAAGAGCTAACGTCATTTGCAAAATCATAGAAACGGCAATAGTCACACAAGTCCTATAATTCATGACTTTATCGAATTCGCAACTGGTGAGAAAAATGCAAGGGATCAACAATCTGCTGGATGCACATAGTTAATCGGAGAGGCAATCGCCTGCATAAGCAATTATGCAATGGCAATAATAGGTATTTAATAAGGATTCCAAATGCAGTATTTCAATTCAGGAATTAACGATCTAAGGGTTCCATTCAAATGAAATGGGTAGAGAGATCAAGAGAATTATTTTTCTCAACCAACAGACAAAAAGACATGTGCAACATTGAACGTAATTTCTGAGTGAGAGAATTCTTTGGGAGAAAAAATTTCTACGCAAAAATCAGTATCCGATTCATACTACGTCAACGGATTTTTTTGCAGCGCGAAGATGAGGAAGCGTTTCCGGATCCGAATCGTACAGCAAACTTTTGCTTTGAAAAAAATTCACCGCATAATTGCGTAGTTAACGAGGAAGAATAGACATCCAGATTCGTAAAATTATATAGATTAATAATTTAAGGTTTAAATTTTAATTACCAAACACTAACTACGAAATGGAACTGCACAAACTATGAAAGAATAAATCAGTACATTTAGGAAACATTAATCTTTCAAAGACTGTCTCCAGGACGATGAATGCCACTGCTGAATTCGAAAATACATTTACAATGTCACCTTTATCAAAGAATAGCATAATAAAATAAGCTCATAAGAATTTAAGGTTGACATTTACTTGATTTTTGCGCAAGAATTCCAACTACGGGTAACTTTGGGGTTAACGTTTCCTTTAAAATATTTCAAAATGACAATGAGGAAACTTCGTAGTACAAACATATATAGAAGTACTAATACCTACAAATCGTTGGCATTTAATTAGAGCCATTCGCTAACATAAAAAATAATGGAAATGTAATTATTACTTTGGAAATTTTTACTTCGGGGTGTAAATATTTAGGCTCCAAAACGAAATTTAACCAAATAAAATTTTAACTTCACATCTTGGATATTTTAGCCAGTATATAAAAACGTAAGTTAATTCCGTGAGAAACCATAAACCAGGAAAAAGTATAATTTCTTTTCCAGGAGTTTCCTCTTCTGAGTAATAATTCATTATCGTATAAATGCTAGTGGTTTCCAAGGAGAAACGTACATGAAAAAAGTCCGACAAGATTGGAACATGAGCTTGGATCTATCAATTGCCAGTTGGTTTCAGATTTTTTAAGTCTGTTTCTCCTCGGGAATTTTTCTAGGTGCACCCCTTTACGTGCAAAATCACCTTTAACCCTATTTCAATACGAGACATTTAATTACGAAAGAATGAAGATATACCACAGAAAATAATCTCGAAGAAATAATCGGCAATGCATTTAATCTGCCCGTAATCGAAAGTAAACGGGACGCCTCTTCGTCTCGGTTCCTTAGAATCGAGCAATCACCTCCGGGGCAGCGTCTTCTCTGTGTAGCGTACACACTAAAGTGTAAACACACATCGAGCCAGAAATAACTTGGGTGCACCGAAGGGGGCCAAAAAATGCTTTTTCATTGATTATGGGGTCGAACTGTCTGGAGAAAATTTCGCAAACTTTGGAGTGAAATTGCGAAGAATATAAGATCAAAAGACTGCCGAAGGAAGCGAACGAGGGAAGAATATAAGGGAAAAGACCGAGGGGTAGACAAAACCAAAAATTGTTAGATGAAATAAGGGGTGGAACGAGTTACCAAGAATTGAAGGAGAGGGAATTAAATAGGGAATGTGGGGGCACATGAGCCTACCGAAAGGTAGAATTACAATAATAATAAGATTACAAGAGTTTACTTGCTAGGTTATTCCAACCGAATCACTATCTTCGCAGCCAATGCCGAGGCGAATACGACACGGAAATAAAAACAAATATAATTTATTTCTATTTCCTCCAATCCAGAATAACAAAACTGATCTAGCCACCTAACATCAGCTAACACAAATCAATGTAATCACTGATATGGGAGCAAATACAAATGCACCTCTTGCAAGAAAATACGCATTTCGGCGAATGCATAATGCATTGGGTTTGGGAGGATAGTTTGCATTGGGTGATCCTTAGAAGGTCGGTTATTCACGGCTTCTTTTCCATTAGGGTAATAGACCCGAAGATTCTCTAACGCATTCGGCTGATTTCGGATGGTTTCTCGAACTTCTTATTGAGAAATACCACCTCAGTTCGGAACGCTTCTCCCTGTTTCCTCCGAACGTCAGATTTGAATCGAAACTTACATGAAACAACGAAGTGGATCCAAAATTCACTATTCAAAAGAAATGTCAGTCTCGCCCTTATCTGATGAGAGTCTGGACTTTCATAAAAAGCCAAAAAACCGTCATCGGCTTCTCAGACCGATAAAACGAAAGAGGAATGGTGACAGAGAGTGAGATATTTTTGGAACCTAAATGGGAAAATACCCGCCTATATATTCACTGCAGACACAAAATAATAAAATAAAATGGTAGCTGTATCCTACCACATGAATAGAAGACATCACAAAGAAATGAGATGATAAAGGAAATCGATGGAAAAAATAAAGAGAAATTCAAAATATTGGGGTGAACAATTTTAGTGGATAAACCCATTGAATTCGAATTGCATTTAAACACATTAATAATAATTATTAAACTGAAACCTATGATATTCCCGGGAAACAAGTGAATTGGTTCGATTTTTTGAAAATAAAGTACAGAATCTCACCGAACGATCAAATTCGTTTGTGAGTCATTAACATCGACTTTGAAATATCCACAGCAAGGTTAACCGAATCAATGTAAAGGTCCACTTAAACTTTTGTCCACAGTTTAAAGATACGCCGAGTTTCAACAGATTGAAAGCGTCACAATGACGAACCAAATGAGACTAAACACTGCTTTTATGACGTGGTCGCTCACAGAGATAATTATCTTCATCGTAAACAATTCTTACCCTTAACTGATAAGTTAACTTCGTTATTTCTAAGGGGTTGAGAAACAAAGTAAACATATTACCTTGGAACAAAGACTCATCATTATTAAAACGATATGCTGCGTTAGCTACCTCGTTATGGATGCGTCAAATTTTTCATGGATGAAATCCTGATGAGTAATTCAAATACGGAAAACGATAAAACTAAACAAATAAACTAAACAAACAAACAAAATAAATAAACAAATCAAACCCAATAAAAACAAACAAAAGAAATGAAATAAATGAAAAACGAATAAACAAAGAAATAAAAAAATCATAAAATGGTGCGTAAATTATTAGAAAATTAGCTGTAATTAGAGAACATCACAACAGAATGTTTTACACCATTTTATTCTTAATAGGAACCGTTTCGAATGATGAAAGGTCTAGTGACCAAAGATATCATATACTTGAAATTGCAATGTCTGCAGTTTTAGGAATCTCTTCATTCAGCAGCCTCATGGATTCTATACGTCAAATCTATTCCCTTCATCTCAACTGGACATCGATCAAAGAAGGATGTCCGAAACGCTAAATCAATATCTGATATCGCCTCAAAAACGGCTCATTTACGTTTCGTCTCACGTTTTCACTACAGAAAATAGCTACCACGTCCGCATTTAGTCTACCTCTGAAGGAGTAAATTTAAAAATAAATCCCCACCATCTGTCGAAACAAAATTATTCCATGATTAGTGAAAGGTATCGTTTGCAGTGATAGGGGTCCTTTTGTTTGATGACCACATTTGGACTAACCCAACGATGCGGGTGGCACCCGACCTCTCAAAATCATCTCCCATGAGCATTTCGTATGTCCGCAAATATATTTTACGCAGATTCTTCACGTCTTCGAAAGCAAGTTGCAAACCAGAAACTAAACATGCTAAGAGCCTTAAATATTAGAAATTTCATAACAGAATTACTATTTTGGAGAATGTTAGAAAGCTTAAGCAGGGTAATAATCAAACGAGGCATGGATGACAGGATTTTCTTCAAAAATCTCTTTAAAAATGACTGGGATGTTGATAACGTAGTTGATACTGTAGAGGATTCGCAAACACAAGTTATTTTGTGCGAATGGCGTAATCTCACATTCAAAGTAGGCATTACTCATCGAACTTGACCTTCGAGAATCCTTTACCCTTCTGCGATATAAATTGACAAGCAAACATCTAGGAAGAGCATGTTTATCGCATGTTTATGGCCAAAGAAAACATTTCTCTTGAGAAATACAGCGTTAAAATTATTGCGAAGGAATACACCAAGCACTCACTTAACTTGGATGGAATTTTATTCTAACCTTTCGAGCAGAATAGTAACATTAAAATCAACGAATTGCTGCGGAAATATTAGCCTTCCAACCTGAGGAATCGTAAATCACACATGCGTAAATATTATACCATACGTGGTATAAACGATGTACCTTTTTCCTGTTTACGTCTCATTTATAGCTTTGCTTTGGATTCGACGGGTCTGCTGGTGACACATTCACTGCCCTTGAATATCCACGCTAAAAAATCAAACTCATCTGTCAGTATCAGCTATTTCTTCTGTATTCATCACAAAAGGAAAATTTTAACGACTGGAAGCTTCGATGGAACAAATTTAGATGGATGGATACTCATCATTGGCGAAGTTAGACCCGTGTGGGTCTCTCTTCCACCTAACCTCGTATGCGGTTATAATATTTACAAAATTAATCAAAAGCAAAAGGAAGCACACACTGAGGAAATAAACATTTGCAACTTAAGGTTGATAAAGGAAAAACCCACGTTGATGGAAAACACCCACAGACACAAGTGGAAAAAACCGAGAAAAATAATATAAACGGTCATACAAATTACAAAGTCAGTACGCAATACGTCATAGTTAAACGGCAGAATAAAAAATCGTATCAACTGGGAAAAGAAGATTCAAAAGACGAAAGTAAAAAATACAGAAGTAAGGGTTTCAAGAAACGATGGAAAATTACATATATCAATAGCATTACAAACCTTATAAGTTCAATAATGACATATATGTAAGCCAAATAAAATGTTCCAGTCATGTAAAAAAGATCATCAAATAACCTATTATGATTATTCCAGGCAGCGGCATTCGTTTGACACTGGCGAAGAGAATAAATAAAATTAGCGAAGAAATAAGAATACCTAAATTTAGCAGTGACAAAATTTTAAGAAATCTAGAAGTAGAAAGGAGAAAAAAGGAACTCGGCGGTCAATGAACTAAGAGATAAAGGTTCTCCCAGCGCCGAAAAGCGGCGACCGTCTAAGGGCGATTCCCGGGAAACGGATAATCGTTTAGCGGTCCCAGTTCTTCAGAATCCCGATGTACATTTCGGAAACAATGCTTCCATCTTCATGGGGGGTCCAATGATGAAGATGGAAGCATTGTTTCCGAAATGTACATCGGAATTCTGAAGAACTGGGACCGCTAAACGATTATCCGTTTCCCGGGAATCGCCCTTAGACGGTCGCCGCTTTTCGGCGCTGGGAGAACCTTTATCTCTTAGTTAAATCTAGAAGTAACTAAATTTACTTAAGGGAATACCTAATAAGATTCCAACTAAATAAATCACTTGCAAGATTTCGGGGGCTCTCGGATAGACATAAGGGTATGGCGTTCGACTTCAGTAAAACCGGCTCCGGGTTCGATTTCCGGTGTAAGCCTATTTGCGAAGGTACCTTAGTTGTTGAAGCACTTATAACAATGCTACTACGAATACTACATTTCGTAGTGGTTAAGGAAGGACGGACACTCAAAAGGATTAGAAGAGTATAAAATATCCATATCCATAAATACGTAGTTGAAATTGAAGTTGGAAGTTCTAAGATCATTCTACAGCCGTGCAGGTGAAAAGGGCAAATCGCTATCATATAATCTAAGAGCACAAATCCAACATTGAACTTTTTAGACAATCGTACCTATGCTTAAGTTTTAAAATTTACTCCACTTTACTTTTATGTATTACTAATACTAAATATGAAATTTGATGAAGAAATAAAACAATGGCTGCTAAATTATGATCAATTTATTCCTTAGTAAGTTAATTTTGTACGTTCCGTATCCTTGTACTGACACATGGTCATATTTTCATTTTATTGTTTGTTCAACAAATATTGTTTTTCCTCAGTAATAATATTTGAAGAATCGGTATTCTCACTTATGAGATACCTATATTCCTTAAATAATCTGTACATATTATGATTTTTATTCTGTTATTTGACAAGGAATAACTACTATTATTATAATTAATATTAATTAAGCTTAGTCACCGATAAGAGTGTAACGGAAGAATTAAAGAGCATTCACAGCTACTTTCTGCTTATCTTCCTAAGAAACGGAAGGGGGATTACATCCTGATTCTCATTACACGCCGCAAATATGTATTGTTTTCCTCTCTGGATAAGATCGTTCTCTGCTATGCGTACGGGTTTAACTTACGGCGAACGTTAACGAACCAAACTAACGGCTAACAATGAAGGAACGGTTACGAAGAGAGTTGGGAATTCCATCCGATCTAAGAACTACATCTGATGTGCGGATGCAATCGCCAAGAGAACGTTATTCGCTCAAAGTTCATATGAATAGAAATCGCGATGGAAACTCCCATCCGTCAATATTTACTGTTTATAATACGATGAGGAATTATTTAAAAACATCTCTCGACCACGATCCTTTCACAATAAATTAATAGAGGTCTAAAAAATGCCCTTGCGACTTACAACATTGATTCGATTTCCTCATCCCATTTCCACATTACTTCAATGTTAGTCTTATCAACTTATAACAAAATTACCGTTGCGTTGATACTTTAGAACAAGAGTAAATTACTTATTCGTAAGGATCTACGAGAAAAATTAGAACGAATTAGAATTCTAATTAGATTAGAATAAATTACTTATTGATGCATCAGTTCTTAAGGATCTGTGAGAAAAATACTTGCTG
The DNA here is from genome assembly GCA_036926295.1 of Pachydiplax longipennis. NCBI lineage: Eukaryota > Metazoa > Arthropoda > Insecta > Odonata > Libellulidae > Pachydiplax > Pachydiplax longipennis. The sequence continues at coordinate 33,327,853 of JAVFKF010000009.1, read as the reverse complement.
ATACAAGACTAGATGACTGTTTTCTTGAAAGTATACGCATGAATTTTCTGAAACAAATGGGATAATCCGTAATAAAATACTATTATCATTCTATTAGACAGCAAAAAACAGCCATGAATTTCCCCAAGGAGATATCAAGGAAAAATAAGTCATTAAGCAAACAACACTAGATAATTAGCATGTCAGCGAACGTGATTAATAAGAAGTATCCGCGGATCGATGTTAGCGAACTATTTTCATCGAGCTGGGTTACTTAGAAATGAGTATATATTCATTCTACGAATTAATAAAAGCAATGGATTAAAAAGGAATAAATTACGGTGAAAATAGCGGTGAAAACAGATTGGGAGAGTGACCTTCACCCCTAAAAACGGCTCCCCTTGCAAGTTTATAGATCTGCCTTTAAGCCTCAGGTTATATTGGAGAACGGTCTTGAAGCTGTGATTCACTGGCCTCTGAGCTATTAAATAAAGAAATAATGTCCTTCTTTTGGGCGAAATTCAGGCTTCAAAGTCTCTTCTACCATATAATCCATCGTCACGGTTAAATAGATCTAATTACTGAATCCTCTCACAATTTCTCGTCTTAATTTACGTATACCTAGCAGATCTGACCGTTTGACACTCAACTTCATTACTCAACAACAAGACTTTCACTCATCAAAGCTTCCGTTTTCTTTAGCCTTCCTTTTTTTACCGAATTTCCTTCTTCCTGTTGATTCTTTTCCTTACCTAAGGGACATTCATAAAATTACGTTTAACTCACGCCATATCCAAAAAAAAATCCTTCCCCTACTTTTTACAAATTTCTCGTTGAAATATTTTATTTTTGTCACTATTTTCTTGTTTGTAAATTTTGCATCATCGTTATAATTCGGTTTTATTTCTAATACTTAAATTATTATCATTTAAATAAAATAAAAATAATCATAAATAAATTAAAAAATAAATATATAGGTACATCACGTAAAACAAATACAAGAATTAAAATAAATAAAATAAGTAAAAGATAAAATAAATTATACAAATACATTAAGTAAAACAAATAAAAGAATTAAAGTAAACAAAATAAGTAATAGATAAAATAAATATACACAAATACATTAAGTAAAATAAATAAAAGAATTAAAGTAAACAAAATTAGTAAAATAAAAGACACAAATATCATTTAAATAAATGGAGAATACAAAACAGTTGTGGCTTTAAAAGACCTACGTGAAGCTTAGGAAAAACTATTCAAAGTTGGTCAATTATGATGAGGGATGAATAATTTTACGACGATGAACGTCTTTATCTTCGCTTTTATCGATTACTTGTTCCTAAGATTAAACTCCCTGAAGACGCCTCAAAAAAGCCCCGATAGTCATGCTAAAGTAATCAGGAGACTGCCGCATTCATGATTCGCCGATATGAATGAATGGAATAGCTCGAGATAGCACTCATAACAGTTCAATTTTCGAATGAAAATTTATGAGAACTCCACAATGTACTGAGGACATATGGTAAACAGTATTTATGTTTGAGTTTGGAGCGAAGTTTGAAAGTTGTTTGTGTGAGTGGCAACCGCGAATCGTTCATTATTTCTATTAAAAGAGCGAGCGAAAGCAGGCGATAAACGTATTAGCAAGAAGAACCGTTTCCGCCCTTCGTGATAACGGAGTCAGCCGAAAATTGGAGCGAGGTTAATGAATTCATCCGCCGAACCATCTTTCTACATTTCCATTCCACTCGAGCGACCGCGGGTTCGATTCAATCCGAGAATTACATCACGAGGAGATGATGGGGAAGGAAACGGCTCGTTCAAAACACTTCTTGCTTTTCCCACCGTTAAACAAAAGAACGGGATTGATAGGATCTGCAACGCCTTCCTCACTGGGAAGCCGTGAACATGTTACGCCTGTTTGAGTATGGAAACGGTTTATTTATTTCATTCCTGCTTGAGAAACAAAGAGTGATGCGAACTCAACATATGAACTCTTGTAGAAAATTTCATTTATCGACATATTCATAAGAAATGGGAATATTAGATACAGCAAAAAACGGACAAAAATCTGATGGGACCGAAAATCGAACCCGGGATCCGGATATCTAGGAATGTTTCCTCGGCGCACGCCCTTATGTGCGAAGATACCGCAACCTTTTTCCATTTGTTAAATGATGCATTACATATACTGGATTTTGGGGCTAAATCATTCAAAATTTACAAAAATAATCTTCAACGAGTTGACCGAACCATAGCTTCGGTATCGTTGTCTAAGGTGAGCTGCGATAAGCAACAGAGAATTCTCTGGAATTCGCAGAAAACATTCCCATTTTTAATCTTCTAGAACTCGGCAAGCGAGCCTCATAACGTAGCAATACATTTAGCTGTGTGATATAGCGTTTTGAAAAGACAAGAAGAAAGAATGTAATCGGAATACCCGAAAAATCTAGGGATTTTCGTACCTTTCAATAAATCGAACACTCCAATTTTAATTATCAAACGAAATTTATAAATACGACAATTCAATATTTAGAGAGAGTTTCAATAGTGCACAATAACTTCCCAAACATATGGAATTTGTTGAATTAAATTGACAAACTCAACCTATAGAATCATTCTATCCTATTCACTTCTGCAAGAAACCAACTCTTTATAGAGGCACATACGTAACATTAGAAATTCCTCCAACAGAAAATTTAATTTTCTGAGGTTTCCTTTACCGCCGCATGCAAATTACTCTGCTAAATACAAATTTTGGCAAAGATATGCTTACGTGGTTAATCGTTGAGTCCTTGAATACATAAGAAATTTCAAGGAAAACAATAATTTTCTTATCTTAACAAGCGAAGCATACTAGTGACCTACAAACTCACTCCGATTCAAAGAACGATTGCCCCAAATAACACGAGGTAAGCAATAACCTGAACGGCTATTCGAAAAAGACAGTGATATTCAGGAGCGATTGCGTTCCTAAATTCTCGGCCATTGTTTGCAAATTCCAAATCTGCTACTAGCTGTGAAAAGGGAAATAAAAGATAAAGGAAGAGACGAACGGACGTCTTCAGATATTCCAGACTGAGAATACGAGCGCATCAATCGTCGAATTCGTGATTCTTGATCGAATCTGCAGTGATATGCAGTATAGGAACTAATATAAAATTGACCTCTCAGGTCAAAGTTGCCAAAACTGAAAGAAAATTTAGCGGAAAAGAAAAAATTCTTGTACCTTGATGTTTAAAGTTACTGGTGAAGCTATTTTAAAAAGCTCATGGTAATATAAAGGTGATTATCACCATTATCATCTAAATTTATTTGTAAAACAACGTTTGCAGGATTTAATTTCACTTTCTGATAAAATTAGTAACATACCTATTTCTATAGCTTTTGAATTGCTTTTTCCAAAGAATTCGATTTCACAAATAATTCTTACGAGAATAATAACAGTATGCAGTTCAGTACTGCACCAATGAATTTGAAATGAATTTGACGTGCAAAACAGCTTTATGTTTCGCAGAAAAACTGTTGATTATTTACCGAATTGTTTTCTAAGAGGTCTAATTCTATGAGTAATGGTTAAAGCTAATATCTAAGCGAGATAGGCAACTAACATGCATTTCCACAAATCGGCACTTCGTTTAGTTGAATTAAGAGGGTATACATGTGTATGTATGTACTCGTATATGTTATGCACTACATTCAAATACCTAACTTATCAAACCACAAGCTCATTACGGCAAAACAAAACCGGTTATTTTTCAATAATTTACGAGCAACGGCTATTTATTTATTCAGGAATAAAATAATGATAATCATTTATAAGGACTTTATTAATGACATAGCAGGATAGCCCATTATCGTACGGAGAACATGCCTCAGAATTAGAAATAAAACTTTAGGAGATAATAAATGATGAAGGTACCTCAAGGAAGTTTTCACTGAATGAACATCGCGTCATAAAAGCTTGCTGAATCCCCAAGCGATCAAAATGGATAAAAATATTATAGGCAAAGAAAATATCAATTCTTCAAAAATGTAATGCTAGCACGGCGTTTTCAAGAGAACAGAATTTGGAGTTATTTGCGTCCCAATTACCAGCGAAGGGCACTGTACTATTAGCATGCGGCTTTAGAGAACTTGGCACAATATCTCTTGTCGCTGTGAATCTAGGGTAATATAAATAAGATAGCACGCAATGTTTGGGCTTCTGAGAATACGTGTATGCAAATATCCTTCGCTATCCATCCATTACACCTCTACGTTTGGTCAAGGGGGACTCGAGACATTTTCCAAGGAAGCAATGTAATTTTCCTAAATAATTTCAAAACTCATGCAGAATCAAAGGAAGATTATCTCATAGAGATGGTCAAAGTACTTACGACTTATTAGGTACGGCTGACTAAGGAACTCACCTGAAAAAAAAAGAAAATAACATTAATGATGCAAAAAAGGTAACAGAAAGCCATAATGTTTCGATGTAATACATTAGAAAAACAGTTAGATGAAGGATTAGTAAATATTTAAGTAGTAGATCTCTTTAACAGCGACTTCCTCGAAGATTTAGGTCCCAAACCGGGAATTGGACCAAGTGGTCTTATTAATTTAAATTAATTGACTTAAATAATTCTTTCAGTCATAACACAAATGTTTTTCGCTTAAAATGCATAAGAGATACATACAGCTCAAATCTAAACTCTACATTAATTCCGGAATGCTATTTAAAATAGAAAAGAAGCGAGGTTTACAATCAGATTCTTTTTAATTGTGGAGAGACAAATACTATCCGTAGATTATTAGTAACATCTGGGAAAAGGGAATTATGGGAGAATTTCCATCATTATGAAAAATGAAAATAATTTTGTTATTTATTTATTTATTTACAATCTGAAGGTAGAAGTGGACAACTGTCCGGTGGCAACTCATAAAAAATATGTAGAAAATATAATGTAGGTCTTAACTTAAGTTATAAGTTGATTATAATGAAAAAATGCTTGTCTGTTCCCGGTATATACATTCAATTACTAATCATCGTGTAGATGCCTGCATAAAATGCGAATGGCAATATTCACAAATGCGTTTGTTTTTGAAGAGATTTTAAAATATCAACCTCATATTTTATGAAAGAAAGAAAAAGGAACTCGGCGTTCAATGAATAAGAGACAAAGGTTTCTCCAATCGCCGGCAGCGGCAACCTTCCAGGGCAATTCTCCGGAAAAGGATAATCGTCCGGCGGCAACCAGTTACCCAGAATTCCCTAATGCGCATTTCGAAAGCAATGCTTTCATGATCACAGGGGGTCCAATGCTGATTTTATTCCAAATTACAAAATGGTGGCTATTGAAAACTGCTAGATTTCACATCAATTTATCATCTGTGTGTTTACTTTTAAATTAACATTCTGCGCAAATAAAAAAGTAACCTTGAATTTTCCAAAAATTTTCATCTGCGGCCCTTCCCTTCTTGTATAGGCTGTCCTAGTTGTTTCCAAATAGGATTCGAAGGAAGGCTATCACTTCCACACCAAGAAAAAGTGTTTCACCCAAATACAGCCGAGTGAGCATTTAGGAGCTTCAGCGAATCAGTTAAACGATGCTTTCCATTGATAAAAGAATCCGGAAACATCGGATTAAAACGACTTCCGAAAGCGGAAATATGAATCACTTCACCGGCAAAAGAGGAACAACGCATGCCGTAAAGGAAAGCAATAAAAGCTTTGAACTCAGTAGGCGAAGAATGAAGAGATTTACGCGAATTTTGGAGCCCCAAAACACACAGCTGTACTTGTCTTGACTTTTCTCTAAATACATCTCTGATGGCATCTTCAAGAGGTGGGGAACCTGCGGCCTTCAGACCAAATGTGGCCTTTTTTGGTGGTTCAGCCTCTTAGTCACTTTCCGAAACGAATGCCCGTTTTTAAATAATTTTGTTTCCTAAGCTTGCTAATGTAATATACCCTACTTAAAAATGGCCAGATGGTTTTACGTGTGGCAAATCTTATGCATCTGAGTGATGACTGCGATCTTCTGATATAAGTAGTTCAATCACATAAGATTTGCTTAACTTTGTTAAAGAAATGATGATCAAAATATTAGAACAGATTAATTTGTACGTAAAGCATTCATTTTATTTTCGTGATGCAAAATGTCATCCATTATGAAAATAGTATAGGTAGGAACCGAAAATCGGAACAGAATAAATAACGGTTTTACAGTATAAGATCAGATTCAGAAATTTTGATATTTCAATTCGGCAAAAATAACCTTTTTATGACGAAATAGGAATAAAATCACTTATATACGTTACCACAGGATTTAATAAAACAACTTAAGTTTAGATGTGCAGCGTCAATATCAGGTACAAGTAAACAGGATCAGTTGCTTATATAGAAATAGGAAAAAGTAATATATAAACCATTGATTACTGTTTTCTAGTGCCCGATGATGACGCTATGCGTCGAAACCGAGGTCGTTTCATTAAATACTGTGGTAGCGAGTATAATAGTTTTAATTCCTATTTGATCATGAAGAGCTGCCACAAAGTAGAGGATAAAACTGTGGATTTTGTTTATTTTTTCGATTTTACCCATCACTTCTTCAAGAAATAAATTAAACTATTGAAGTTAATGTCACTTGAAACATGACACTGAATCCAAGTTTGTCAAAAAGTAGAAAAGTTAATCTACCAACAAATAAACATTCTTCAGCGTTATTTGGTGGAATTTCATATTTAATAACTCAATAATTACGAAGAAACTTGCACAAGCTTTTTCGTAATTACTGCGTTAATTGATCTTTGCAACTTTGCATCATCTATTCCTATACGATAATCAAAGAGTTGTAACAAAGAAATTCGCCGATACCGAATGGGCTGATGAGAATTAACATTCCTCGCTGATCCCGAGAAAACAGGGAATCTCTACTGCTTCCAATGGACGCGGAACAGTTCTGTCGATAATTGGGTGATGATGCAAGGAATCAGGGAGAAATCCGCGCAATCCCCCGGCGAAGAACATGAGCGAGAAAGATGAGTATTGGCACTCCCACGGCGCCCATGAGTATATTTAGGGAATCGCCGACCCACTTTCCTCGTCTGCGCCCGTGAAAAAAGGCGCTCACACCAAATTCCGATTCTCAAGGGAATCCCGGATTAAGAAAAGACGTTCTTGATTGGGTTGCGTTCCTAACATTTTCCCAATCTATAAAACTAACGGACATTTTGTCAACGAAGATTATAGAATCAACTTTTAACGTAACAATAAGAAGGCATAATACAAACTTTTCTAGGAAGTCATTAATTATTATTATTATTAAGTACATTGTTGCAGATAGACTGCTAGTCTGGTGGCAACATTACAGACAACTACGGTAACTTTCACAAACATAATTAAACAACTCAGAACAAATTATATAATACCCTCACAAGATTAAACACTTACATACAACTACTTTACATGATACAAAACTCCAATATAACACAATCCCCAACTCCATTCCTATTTCCCTTGCAAAAAAATGTTCTACTACTACTGCAACACTTATTCTCTGAAAACACAGACACTCCCACAGAAACAATAGACATTCAGTAACAAGCAAAATTAATTAACCCCTGGCCCCTCCCAAACATTCACCCTCAATCGAACAGGTTTTTTCAGGGTTCCTGGTAGGCCTTCACGGCTACCGTAGCGGTCCCGGGGACAGGTCTCCACCGTACATCACCCTAACATTAATGAATGATGGACTTAGTTGTTTCAATAATCTTCCTGAATGAGTCCGCAGAATTGAGAATGAAAGAGAGTTTAAAAGGGAATGTATTACGATTATAAAAGGAACTAGGGAGTTATGAGTCGAATTTGAAATTTAATTTAATTTAAAGATATGTATGTTTCTTTCTTGTAAGTATTAAAATCTGTATAATTATGTGTATAATGGTGTGTAATTATGTGTACTGTAGGTACGATATATAAAGTGTTAGATTGATGAAAGTTATACGCAAGAATTTGCATGATTGATGTATATATATTTTTCTTCTTGTACTTGTAACTCGCATTTGTACTTATTAGAATATTTCTAAATAAAATCAACTACTACTACTACTTCTTCAGCCCCTAAAAATTCAAATCTCATATACATTTACGTTAATCATACCTCCGTTGTGAATTTAACTAAGCCACTCATGACTGAGACCTCATCGTATAACAATAAGACTTTAAAAAGAAATATAACTTTCAGATAATAATAAATGAGTCACATTGTGAAGTTACGAATTAATTAGAATACAGCGAAGAAAGTAACGAAGAGAACAAGGTGAAAAGACAACGATATCAATGTAATCTTATCACAATACGGTCAACGATGGCCTTAGTGAACTACTTAGTTATTTAATGACGAATGACTGTAATCAAATACTGTCTTGGACAACAACACAGGCTTTAGTGTACGACACCTCATCCATGGGTGGCAGATTTCAAGAAAACTTTCAAGAAGACATTTAAATGAGTTTAATCTGTATCTTTGACATGCACATACTATGGTGGTAGAGTGGATCTGGAAAAATTAACCGATTATCTCATTTGAAATGAAAGAAAAGAAATCGTCACTATCTAAGGCTAGATTTTCTAGTCTTAGATAGTGACGATTTTGGTTCTAGACAGCAATACGTTCCAGGATTACTTATCCTAGATACCCCTGATAATAATATAATAATACCATAATATAGTAATACAATAACAGGATAATATTATTAAATCGACATATTAAAGGAGGAATAATATTAATGACAGAGAGTATTTCCTTATAGAATTCACAATGAGGAAAATCATTAATGTACTTGTTATGGGATGAAGACGTTCAAAATTCTTTAACATATAGCGGGTGCTCGAAAAATTGGTTGAACTACAATTAAGTATTGGATCTAACTTACAGGAAATCAGATGTTCCCTGCCATTAGGATCTGGCATGGGGACAAGCCTACTCACTCTAGTATTTCTCCTTCGTTGATTTTCCCTTCCTTCACTGATTCTGGTAAATTCAGTTTCCTAGGGTTACTCCATCATTTAGAGCATAGGCGAGTCGTAGAATGCCTTTTTCAGTACCATAGATAGAATCCTTGTCGTCTGTGTCTTAACTAGTTCACAAATCATTTTGTGAAAAGAGTTATTAGTGAACTAGTTATTTTTGAAAAAAAAACATTTAATAAAAAAGAAATTAAATTAAAAAGATTTTAATTTTTAAAAGTTCAAAATAACTCTTGTTAATAAAATCATCCTCACTGGTCATGCTCTACCATATCTTCTTGTTACCGATTTAAATACTACGAATATCTTACAGTTGAGTGAAATAGCATTTAACACGAGAGACCTCACAAGATGAGGCTAGTGTTCAGCTTTTGGGGAACGAGCAAGAAAAAAAACTGGAACGATAGAATGAAAATCCTCGGTATATTTGGATCGGACATTCACGAAGAAGACCTACAAGTATAGAGGATGCACCAAATTCCGAAAATGATTCATTTCCCAAAATAAACATGCTATTTGAAAGGCTGGGCTGGGCTGCTTAATAGCTGTGTATACGAACAATCTTTCGCCTAGTATACTTGGAAGGGGTATTCGGTCAGAGGAAATGGGTGAATAGGGAAATGAAGTTTAATGATGTAAACTAAACATGGACAAAGTAAACGGTTTATAAAAACACTGGTTTAATCAACGAAGTACTGAATTAAAAGGATTCGTACGTTGCGTAAAGGCCCTATTATGAGTTCAATCATTCATTTAAACTACCGTTTGCGTAGTAGATCCTATTTTCTGGGACATATATACAAATAAAAGGCAAAAAGAAAATATTATAACTTCTTCTAAACCATAATAGCCGAAAATTCTGATTCGGGGAACTCAAGCAGAAAATTGCATCGCATACATTTAGTACATCCTCAGCACGGTTGGTGTTGACAAGTTAATGAACAAATTATGATCTTGAATAGAAAAGTAATATAACATTGCGTTAAGGTCAACACATATAAGGAATAAATTAAAATTTTCTTCCGAGGAAGGAAGTGTTCTGTAAAATTACTCAGCAAGTTGAAAAACAGGAAAACGTATAAGGGCTTAATACTTAAACTGCTTCCTTTAATCAAAATCACGAGGAATAGACTCATATTTCTCGTAGGCTCCTTGAAATAATATTATAGAATATCGATGGAGATGAGATTTGACGGATGCCACGACCGAAGCAATCAGAATCCTTAGATTACTAGTTTTAATTAGCTGAATACAGCATGCGTTTAGTATTTCAAAGTTTTATATCTTTCTTAGCAAAAGAGAGATGAAATTCATGCGAAACGAGCGAGTGTAAAAATGCGTCTGGAGATTGAGATAATCGAAACAAGTCCTCAGACACTTATCTCGACTCCGTAACCTCATTATTTGCCCGAAGATAAGTTTAACTTGGCCAAACTCCGCAAGGTCACGGCTCGCAAGGAGAACGTGATTCTTTGAATGTTTGCTTTAATAACCAATGGCAGGAAACATAAATATACGGTCTAAATCGCCTTATCTTGTTCTCGAGTCTAAAGAGTGCATCCGACTCCACCCATGCATCCGAGACCTGCGAAGTCGAGAAAATTCGATTCTATTTCGGATCCACCTTGAAATTCGAACCGATGCGCACAATTCGAAGAATTCTGAATAGCCGGCAAAAATTTCTCAAGCGGCAGATCCGACGAACGCAAATCGGGTGATGAGGGGCGCTTAGGACCGAAAAAAACATTTTTGCCGGATTGAAAACCGTACCGAAAAATACTGAAATTCTTGAACCCCAACCGAAACTGAAAGCAATTATTATTCATGAGATAGCTACAGATAACAAGATTGCAACAGTGATCTTATGTGACTAAAATCAAATTCTTCGTGATTACTATCATTAGTATAGTAAAATTTTATGAGGAAGAGGTTTATGGTAATTTTGCGCATAAGGGCGTGCAACTAGGAATCACGGACTTGGAGAAAGTCTGACGAGACCGGGAATCGAACCCGGGATCTACTTGTATCGGTGAAGCTGCTTTATCCAACTACCATAAATAGCTATTTCATATCCAACAACTCTACCCTATGCCAACAGGCTGGATGGCATATTTGGATAAACCAACCTCAAGGATAAACCCGGGTTAAACAATTATATTTCTTTTTAATTAATAATTAAAATACTCTAATTTCTAACTAAGCTAATTTCTTATCAGTTCGCCGCATAATTTTCAAATAATATTAACTACTATCGGCATTCACTGAGAATGTTTCTACCTTGAGACTTTCTTTGATCGAGTTTATTTGAAATTTTTTCTATCCTTTCCAAAACTGTGCCAGTTACAGTTTTCACTGGGGCGATATTTGTGCCTTTCGGAATATTTTAGCAGCTAACGAGGCAGTTACTTCCCGGCAAAATGACCACATCCGCGAATTCCTACTTTCAATTCCTCTTAAAATTCCCGAGGGAATGTCCGTGTGCCAGGATAACGATAGGTAAATAGTAATAAATCAACAGTAATAGACCCATATGTTCCACCATTATTTTTCTTATGTCTCGATATTTACATTATGAAAGTCAGTCGAAAAGCGCGCTACTCTACACTTTTAAAAGTGAAGACGAAAGTATCGAGTCGTCGGTGGTGAAAATGAGTGCATTCGCCGCTTTCACTTTTCTTAGCCTTCGTATTTCCTCACGTTTCCTATCGGAGGCACCAACGGAGCGAAGACGAGATCATTCGAGAAGTTCGTTCTACTCGATACGCAAAATATAGTAGCGGTTTGCATAATAAACGATTGTATGTGGATGGTGATGAAAACGATTGACAATGTGGACTTAAAAGCATCAGAGTGTGACAGTGAACTGTAGTTTTTATAATTAGGGGATAAATGTGGTGTAAATGTTATGGTGGGGGTGAGAAGGTGTGTGTGTAAAGTCCTGATGTAGTGTACTGATATTTGAATAATGTGTATTGTGATTGAGTACTGTGTGGGTAGTAATTTTAAGTGTGGGATATTTATCTGTGTAACGTCCGGTGCAGAGATTCGGGTTGTAACTATGTGTATCTTGATGATGGTTGGGGCTGCCACCAGAAGAAATTCTACCAGCAGCATGAATAAATAAATAAATAAATGAAGTTGCGAATGAAAAAACTGACAATTATCGATCAGGAGCATGTAAAACCACGTTACATTTTCCAGTTCTCGACAGATCTGCGCACAATATTTGGAATCGTCAGAACGATTGCATTCAAAAGTGAGGCAATATGATTCGACCTATAAAAAGAGAGAAGACCTAATTTGTGCTGGACGAGAAAAACATTTATTGACCACAGTCTTTCCTTTCTTGACAATATTTCTAAGTCTCCTCTAACAAATCGACGCGTAAAGTAATATATTCACTTTATAAAGATGAAATTAATTTACAATATCTACACTGAACTTGAGTCATATCAAGTATAATATTCATGTTATATAGATTACACTTCTTGGCAATATACAAATTGAAATAGAGCCAGGGTTCGGATCCACTTGTAGATTTTGAATCAAATTATTTTTAGTAACAAAATGGAAGAAAGATTACTTTTCGCGAGATCCCTACGGTAAGACGAGTTTTGCTGATACCCACTTTGACAAAGGAAAAAATGATTAGTTCATTCAAAATATTACGACTGAAAGTAAACTGTGAAAATTAAGGAAAAGAAAAATATATTAGGATGAAGACGAATACCCAATTAATATTCAACTTCTGTAATAACAAAATCATTCATTGTAATCAGTTTACAAAATATGATTTTCTATAACGGAATTCTATCAAATATTATTTGAACGGTTTAAATTTATTCTGGAGTGCCCGCAAAAGCAAGCGGGCAATGCTCAATATAAGTGAAAGCGGTCCCGGGTTCGATTCCCGGTGGGGACCTACGAGAGCGAAATCACCTTAGCTGTCGAAGCATTTTTAACAATACTACTAATTTTATTCTGTAATAGCTTATTAAGCTATCCCATAATATTATTTAATATACTACTTTATTCTGTAGTAGCTTATCAACCTATCTTCACAAATCTTTTTATTCTTTATGCGAATAAATCTCGATGAACGCACTATCTTGTTATTCATTGGATCAATGAAAACAAATTTCGAAAATTTTACCCTTCCTTCAAAATATATTCATTAAAACTGTCCCAAAACTGCATATTATTCGACTTGGAGCAAACTTAAATCTTTTAAGACCTAAACGCATAGTAAAATAAATCATTTGCATTGAAATTCTCCTTCTGTAAACACTCCACAAACAAATAATATTCCCATATACGGCATCCACATTTAATGTGAAGAGTGTACACAAAGAAGCTCAAGGCCTAATGTTAGATAAAAGAAGAGAAACAGAAAAGCAGAATTCGGCGTAGGAATGATCCACCCAATTCTGTTTACTGATACCGCGGTACTACGGCGATATTGTTCAACTTTTCCAGTAACTTTGTACGAATTCATTATCCGCTATATGGCAAAGGGATAAGACCCACAAAAATAACCACTGTATACACCCAAATATTCGAGTTTTTTGAGCCCGCTTTTTAGGCTAAATTTAAGAGGTCGACTTTTACGTGGATGCTACATTTTCTGGGACAAAATCCATATCTAAACTGGGTCAAAATTTTAATTGGTATAAACAATATGGTAAATAAGGGGGAAGAAGATAAGGCAAGGATGAATATGTTAATTAAGACAAGATACTACGTGACTTTGCAAGATTAAAGCTTCTGGTACTAACAAAAACGTTGTGCGATACATTTTAGGTCTGTGTAACTGTGATTTATCTTTGGTTCATCCTGTTTTCTCTGGATTTGTATTAAAAAACGAGTCCACACACAGAGTGTACGTCAAGTTATTGTAATGCTGTGCTTCACTAGACTACACATATGTGAAGAGATAGGCAGATATCTGTAGTCGACTTTTATTGGAGGTACGTTAAAAGTTCTGGATTTTATAGCTAAAAATTAGGGAACTTGCAACTTCGACTTGTAACTGAGATCGAATATTACTACTATTGTACGGTCATTTATTAATTTTTACTAGAGCACAGATTAAAATCGAACCTTATTCACGAGATAATAATGCTTTACTAATATCCACGCTTAAACCAAAACCTGTACGTCCAAACAATACATTAGTACATGGCTTAAATACGAGTGAATTCAACTAATAAATTGCACACACTGTACAATGGAGACCAATCCCAAGGCGAGGCAGCAGAAGAGTAGGTCAGAGGACGAGGGGAAAGTGAGTGGCTTCGAATATATATATAGAGAGAAAGTGATGATATTTGGGCCAAAGAAAGTGAGCGCAGTAATGGACTCTTCTGCTATAGGCAGCTCTTCCAATCCGAAGGAACATTACTCTAATGGCATCTTCTCTATATAATGAAGTCTCTTTTCGTCCCTAATCGTCGAGAAATAAATCTAAATATAAGATCGAAGAGCCCTGTATACAGTAAGAGAGCCTTACTTCGGATAATACCTTTCCTAACACGAAATTATTGCCGTTCCGAAGCGAGTTTTGTCCTATTTTCCATCTTCTCTTTTATCTTTTACAATCTCTTATCTTTCTTCTGTTTACATTACAGCTTGATTTTTGATAATTTCTTCCAAAGCTCTCATTAAAATTTTTTCAGCCAAAAAGAGATAACCAGGTAACAGGAGAGAAATATTTCGTTAAACATTAGTCTACCTTTCCCAATTATTCCCGCGGTGAGCTATTCCCAATGAAATCGCGAAGAATATGAATGCAAATTAATGCACAGCAGAAATAAAAATTATATATTTATATTTCTTCAATTATATTTTAGCTTAATAATGTATACACAAACAGATTCGATGTATTCACACCATTGTCAGGTGACAAGAAACTAAATTCAAGAAAATATATCCTCAAGAAAGAGATACATAATTGAGAACATTAACCTATCGAGGAAACATTACAAATCCATAATTTTTACTTCTACTAAGAAGATGGATTTTCACCAGAATTTACTTCAGATGATTCATAATTTTCTCCGATTTTCTAACGAAGTCATTGCTCTCTATTTCGATCAGTTCATTCATTCTCTTATTGGAATGTTGGTTTTGCCTTGAGCAATACCTTTTGCTTACATTAGCGCTAAAATTCCCAAAATTCTTTGCGTGACAGCGAATATTCACCCAAACATGTGGTTTTCTGCGTGACTTTATTATGCTTTGATGAAATATACGAGCATCATATTACACATGCAATGCTTAATTTCGAAACGAACAAAAGAAGGCTACCAAAGGATAAAAAAGTTTCTTTATATTTTTCAATCGTGTACATCATTTTCTATTCCTCCATTTCCCATCTATCAAAAGGGAAAATTTCAATAATAATAATTTATTTTCCACCATAGAGATGATTCGGTAGATACTGGATTTGTCGGAGAAAAACATGAGTATGCATTTCATAAAATTAATGAGCAGTTGATACAAAAAATACTATTCGCATACTTAAATATAAATATCTAGTAAATGCACACTTTACTCCAGCTGTTAAACGTAAAAAATTCTTCCGGAATGTAGGATCATTTCTTCAATGGCACATTCTTGAGTTATTTCTTAAACATAAGTATTGACTGGATGGGAGTAACTAAATGCAGCAGTGAATAATAAATTTTTGATTCCATGATCACTGGACTCTTGAATGTGATCTCCATAAAATCTCCTTACACCTCATCATTTGCGTGGATAACTCTCTGAGAGTTGATTCCATGAGTTTTCCTTTCCAACAGTAATTCCAGGGAATTCTGAGAGACTACTTAAAGCATAACCTTAACTACCGTAGAATATGTATTAGACATGAATGAGTAATTCGATCATTTGAATTCCGCTAAATAATCATAGAAATCAGCTGTAGCGTTATTATTCCAAAAAACTTCCAAAATGTTTCTAAATATCTCAAGACGTAGATAGAACATTTTATTAGAAAGGAATATTTTGGATTACGCAGAGGTACTACTGACATTTCTATAAACGAAAATAAATTCCGAGAAGTTAAGTCAGTAAATATGTGTATGAAACTTAAATTGGGTGCAGTTGAATAAAAGAAAAAACGCTTCAGTCCGGGAGGCGGGAGATTTTAAAAATTAATGTCCAATTCTGGGAGTCTCTCAGCGAATCCGAGAGAGTTGGCAGCCCTACTCATCATAGGTCGAGACGGATATCTTGTCGATATGCCGTAGCGAAAAATGAACGCGTTGGACCAATTCCAATGTGTGAATATGATCCCCGTCTACAGGGCCATACTCTATAAAGCGTTCAACTTGAGCAATATCATCAGACTATTTCATTGCACCGGCAATGAGCAACGAAATTTCGCGTTTCTCTGTACTCTCTGAATAGTATAGCATAGACAGAATAGTATAGTATAGCGTAGTATAGTAGCATAGTATAGTACAGTGTAGCATAGCATACATCGAATAGTATAGTACAGAAGAGTGTAGATAGAATAGTATATAGTACAGCATAGTAAAGCATAGCGTAGTATGGCATAGTACAGTAAGGCATAGTATAGGATAGTATTGATTTTTAACTGTTCTTAAGAAAATTAAATTGCAAGGATTCGTCAGCAGAAAAATATATAAAATAATCCCTTCAAAGGAATACATTCAACGAATAAGTATTATCCAGATAGTCTATCACGAAGCAACTGCGAAACACTTCCTTTCTATAATAATGCCATTCTCCAAATTTCGAATAATGCTAATTTTCTACCTATTCTAGCATCAAACAATTCCATCCTCTACTCTTTCTACTCTCCGATAGAGAATCCATAAATAATGTCAGTCAACTTTACCTTAATCTTGATATGTTTACAACCAGGAAGAGCAATCTCTATAGTAGGCTAACCGTAAGAAAACCATACATACTCGAAGGGTAAAAGATGAGGATGTTTTGGAATAATTTTCTTGTGATTTAATGGAGTTGATTATATCCCCGATATGAGGAAAATCAGAAAGAATAGATTGAAGACTTGAACATAGGGATTTGATAAGGAAAGCAGTATCTATCAATCACTATGCATACATACAATCCTTATGCTGAACAGAATTTGTATCTACAGGCATAGGCTAAATCGTAAACTAGACAAAAGCTAATCTGAAAATACATTTTATACGTATCTAAGTGATAATTAAATCGCAACAAAGCCTCGCCTTCGTTTCAACCAAAAGCCTGGAATTTGCATCATTTTCATTCCATCTGAATTTTTACTTATATAAGCAGAAATTTCCGGTGAAAAAATGGGAAAAAAATCTCTAATTTTTCGATCAGGGATTTAAGATTTGGTTGTACAGGAATAATACGAAAAATGATTCTCGAGGGAGGGAGACTAGATTGAATAGCGACTGCATCGTTTGTCCATTTTGGCACCTCTTTCCGATGTTCATTTCCTTGCAAACGCGAATTCCTCACCGATGAATCCTCCTTTTTTTCGCTCCGATTACTCTCCACGCTCTCCATTCCTAAATCGGACGAAACAACGAGTCCGTTTTGCTTCCGTAAACAGCACTTGGAGGGCCATCACTCTCCACTTTTCACCCTCTCCAACGTAATGAAACTGGGACGCCAAATTCATTACGTCGTGGGATTTCTTCTTCCATCCCTTCCAGGAACATGTTTTGGACGTATCATTAATAGTTGTCATCAATACGAATCCTCAGCTCAGCAATCTCTTGAATTCAGACTTTTAGTCCAGCCAGAAAATCGGGTCACACTTGGACTCATTTTTAAACGAAATATATGACATACTCTAGGTGTTCTGGGTGGAAATTTATGGAACGTCATCTAGAAGCAACTTAAAACAATATAAACTTCAAACCAACTAAGTTTTTAGTTAATAAATAGAGACTAATGATTCGGCCTCTATTTTGAGGTAATTCACCATTTTAAAGAGAAGTGAAAAGAACATTTATACATTCACCTTAAAATATGTTTTATTGCACGATCATGATTTTGACCCTCTACGTCACTAGCAAGTAAAATAAAATTTCAAAGCACGGGGATGAATATTATTGTACATGAAATCAAGCGTTGAAGTCGTAACTTTGCAAAACTCAATTACAAGAATGGAAAGACCTAAGAAGATAGCTTGTACTAAGTTAGTATATTATTATACGTATACTAAGGAATTTACTAAGGGACTACCTTTCCATCATTTTATATATATTCTCTTGAAATGTTATTTTACTTGATGAAGACCCAAAGGTGGAAAAAATGGTCGTGCTATAAAAATATTTGGTGGAAATGGTAGAAGTGTTCTTTTTATTATTCTTTACTGTTCTTTTTTTCTTTCTTTACTGCTTTTATTATATTCTCCTGTTCTTTTTACTATCCTTTATAAACTAAGAATACAAAGTGGATGCATATTCTGCATAGAGTTAATAATTAATGTACACCGCAGTGAAGCGAACACATTTTCCCACGCATTAACGTTTCATAGTCGTATCTGACCCCACATCACTTTGGCTTATCAAGAATTAAGTTTTATAACCAAAGGTGGAGGGAACATGTCATATATGTTCCCAGAGAGAATACCGAAATAGGCAATGGTATATGAGCCACTGAATAAAAGAAATGTTGGAAGACCTAGGATAGATAAGTAAGATCGGAGTAGGCAAAATTGTCAAATCTAGGAAAGACAGAAAAAGGAGAATCAAAGTTGTGGCAATTATACCACAAATCAATTTCTTTCCCATACTTGTATCCTGTCAATTAACCAAAGTCGATTCTCCACAGAAACTAAATTCACTACGTGAAATACTTTTCTTGTTGTGATTACATGAAGTTGATTAAATCCCCGGTATATGGAAAATCAAAAAAAAAGAAAATTGAAGGCTTGAACATGGGATTTTATATGGACATGGAGAATCTGTTCAAATGTAATGCATACTTACACTCCGTAAGCAAAGCAGAGTTCGTTTTTGGCTTACGAAGGGGTTAAATCGTGAAGTTGAAAACAGCTACTCCATGTATGATACTATCTAACAAGGAGACTACACACCGTCGGACGCGATTTAAGTGGTAAGACTCGGTAATTTGATAGATACCGAGTCAAGATTGACGAATCACCCCCAAAGTTGGGTTTTATGAGCGAAAGTTTTCACGGAAAATGAACTTAAAGTTTACGAAAAATTGTCAGGTAGGCTATAAAGCTAAGCGTAGCGACCTTCGTCATTCGTCATTTCCCTGGAAAGGCAACACAGCCTAATGCAGGGGAACTTCTCATTGTAATATATAATGACCAAAAGACTAATAAACGCTTTTCAAAACAACAACTTTGTCATTCGAACGTTTGGCGCAGCGGTATGGTATCCGCTTCCAAAGTCCTTTTGGTCGGGTTCGAGCCCTCATGCGGGAAAATTTCTTTTCTCTTTATTTCTTTTACATACTCTGTCATGATCTTAATCTATATCTGTTTTCTTCTTTTGGTGGATTTTGAACTTATTTTCCAAAAGTTAGAGTATTTTTCCGCTGTGAGTCACCCGTTTCTTCAAATTATGCGCAAATACTTATGTCCGCATTTATTATCTGAAAACTACAATACTAGAGAGGTAACGCAGAGGACTATTTCAAATCTCTCCTACATCCAGCTGCTCGCTCTAACGGCAACTTTTATTGCAATACCCGACTTACATTTACCAATTCTGAACTCTGAACACATTGGTTTAAATATAGAAGCCGACAACCGTTTGAGTAAAGTAAAGATTTTTATTTCGCGCATTCAGAATTCATGCCTTAATAAAGAAGAAAACAGATATAAGTTAAGATTATGACAGTAAAAGAAAAAAAGAGAAAAGAAATTTTCCCGCATGAGGGCTCGAACCCGACCAAAAGGACTTTGGAAGCGGATACCATACCGCTGCGCCAAACGTTCGAATGACGAAGTTGTTGTTTTGAAAAGCATTTATTGGTCTTTTGGTCATTATACATTACATTGAGAAGTTCCCCTGCATTAGGCTGTGTTGCCTTTCCAGGGAAATGACGAATGACGAAGGTCGCTACGCTTAGCTTTATAGCCTACCTGACAATTTTTCGTAAACTTTAAGTTCATTTTCCGTGAAAACTTTCGCTCATAAAACCCAACTTTGGGGGTGATTCGTCAATCTTGACTCGGTATCTATCAAATTACCGAGTCTTACCACTTAAATCGCGTCCGACGGTGTGTAGTCTCCTTGTAAGTACGAATGAAATCGTAGTACAACTACGCTTCCGTTTAAGCACAACGTCCACGTTTTGCCTTATTCGCTATCTTCGTCTGATTTTTTTCTTTCCTATCCACAAAGTTCTGGAGAAAAGTGGTAATCGGAAGCTCAAATTAGTTTTTGACTGGAAGCAGGCCTTCTCCAAAGCCAATACCTCGATTGGCCCAAAAAGCAGACTCATCCCGAACAGCTGTTCAGATAGAAATACTTGAGATATGACGAGTGGATGAGTCTCACAGAAGATCCGATGGAAAGGAAAAGAGATATCAATCGTCACAAGAGAACGGAAAAAATGCATCATCTTAATTTACTTCCACCGATGTGAACATGGTATTTAACAAAAATAAAGAAAAAATTAATTGGAATAATAATAGCTTGACTTTATTTCAGGATAAGATATGTAAAATTTTACCAGAGCTAACGAAAATTTCTCAAATAAAGTAATGAAATGCAAATAAAATATCACAATTTATACCGTTATTACAATAATACCTATAACGAAATAAAAAAAGAAATTTCGATAAATGATGAAATAACCAATAGCGTCTTTATAAATTTTTACAGATAGTGACAGTTTAACAAAGAATTAATAAATTTTCTATTTAAATTAAAATAGGAAAAAAGTATATAACTGCATGTAAAAATACTCACGGAACGAATAATGATCTTGACAAAATCTTGATTTTACAAATATTCACAACTTTAACAAAGAACGCACAAATTTTCCATTAACATTACAATTGGAAAAAGGTATACAACTACGTATAAAGACTCCCGAGCGGATGCGTACGAAAAGACGAAATGAAATTCACGAGGCGAGGGGAGTGGCGTGGGGGAGACAATCGAGAAGAAAGTGAACCTTTCGATGAAACAAATGCGCCGAAATTCGCGAGCCATACGTTTCGCAGTGGAAAGAGATCGGCAAGTAGGTCAAAAAAAGAACGGCGAAGAATAAGCGACATGTCACAATTGCGTCAGCGTGACCCACATAATGGGCGGGATATCATTTGAAAATCGAGCGATGGCGTTTGAAGGCTATGCCGAAGAAGAAATGCAGCGCTATTTGGAGAACTTTTTCTCCCTTTTAATAATCTGCGAGTGAAACAATGGAAAGCGCTCTGAAAACTCATCGAATCTCACAAAGGAAACGCGGAGGGTGCATTTTCAACATTTTCCATCAAATTCGCCCTCCCTTTCAAAGTTTTTCAAAAGTGGATTTCCACCGAAGAGATAAATATGAATGCGCCACATTTGCTACTGATATCTTCATTACAATGAGGTTGATTCTCATCGTTTTCAGCAGTTGCACGGAGTTTATGAAAAGGAGATGCTACTAAACAGGGCGCTCTAACTGAATTTTCTCCTTTCAATTAGAAATAGTTAAATGGCACTCACGCGTATTATATGTAATTTTTATAGTATTCTTAAAAAATAATCTGATCCCGATGAAGTCGATATAGTGAAGCGTCCCTTTGCCCAAGCATTATCCCTTATCCTGTAAGGAGATGTCGCACCGTGGACTTAACTTTATTCAGTTCCCATTCTTTCGGTATATAATTCTCGATTTCGTAGTGCAATTATTTCTGATATAATTCTTCGAAAAAAAAGAAGTATGCAAATGATCAAAATGAACATTGTGTGCATTTCTTCAGAGAGCATTTTCGAGTCGTCTAAGAGCCCAACCAAGGATATTTTCGGTAAAGGAATATCGATTTGTAATAGTGCGTTGGTTCTCTAATCAATCCTCAAATTTTATATTTCTATCTCCTGGGAAGTACGCGAAATTAATTGATTCCAAATATTGTTTCCATTATCCATTTTTACAGGATGTATTTCCTATTGAAGTTACTGATACCAGATAATAAATTAATATATTAATATTCATAATATAAGTATATATCATAAAATTATATTACATAAATATACATAAATATATAACTATATAAATATATGTTGATTATTATATAAGGTTTACATCTAATGGCGGCCTTTTTATTTAATTATCAATGAAAATATAGCTTGAAATTTACTGTTTCTTTTTTTCTGGTTCTTTCCATATTCCTAAAAAGGGAATGATTCCATAAATGAGAGAAAAACCGAAAATCGTCGGAAAAGAACGAAGGATCGAAACGTATCTGAGAAGGAAAATGAAATCATACGGCGAGATCGAAACGAGTGCAGCAGGAGAGAAAGGGAGTATGACCATAGAAGAAATGAGCTCAGTTCCCCGGTTTAAGATGACGATATACCCAGTTGGGTATACTCGTGAACGGTCATAAGTGCGTACGCAAGGTAAACTTCAAAGATGAATCATAAAATACTTATATTTTGGCGATTCGGCGCCTGAATTCCAATAATAATGTTAAGTTTATCATTCAAAAAGACAACGTACGATTTTGCGGCATATATTCAGTATACGAACCGTTCTCAGGAACTAATTTATCACGTTTCCACCGAATGATTAAAAACACACCTTCCTCGAGTGAAAACTCTGGAAATTTGATGTTTTGATTGCATTGGTCTGACATTTATTCGGACAGACATTGGCTGATTGCACTTCACCGATAGGAGAAGGCGCAATAAGAGAAACTGACACGGAGGCCAAAGGCCTCTCCGAACGAGAATTTCAATACCTCTGATAAAATTGAAAATTACATAGCGGAAATCAGTGTTAAAGATAAAGGTATAATTGTTAAAATGATATGGGTAAAAGCTTTTGTATTTACCAAACTAATAAAAATATTTGTGGAACATTATTTTTCACGAATATTAATCGGCTTATTTACTGTTATGTTACTTTTTTAATGAGATTACAGTCTTAACTACCTATGAAGTGCTCGAATACTTCCTCAGTTGTCTTAAAATTATATCTCTTGGTGCTTGCGTCAAAGGACACAAGGACAGAAATCAACATTGGGTTATCGGCTAAAACCAGTATTTCTCCGGTATGGACCAGATTGTGTGAGTAAATTCCTGAAGCATCCATAGATATTTCTTAATCATAGAATTGTTAGGAAAATTATTGAAAGGTTGTTCAAAAATTAGAATAAGTTATGAAAGCGTCTGTAAGAAAGACAAATAGCAACGTCAAAGGTATCATCTTTTACTGGGGATTGCCAAGATTTTGTGGCTTCAGCCTATGAATCCGGCCCTGATTATAAAACTATATTAAAGTGAAAGCAATATTAAAAACTTAATTCTCTCCAGTTGACAGCAAAAATGCCATGCCGTCGCAAACATCCGACAGATGTAAATTTATCTTACAAACTCTAAGTTTTTTATTACGTTCGTACTGTGAGCAAACTGAGAGTCCATGAAATGGCGTTGATAAATCCTGGAATTGAGGAAATTACAATCTCGGGAATGAATGCTCTCTAAGAAGGATTGCAATTGCCATCAATCTAGTCTCTTCCCGCAGTAGATCCACGGCTCTTCTCTTTATAGATGATTCTCTTCATGATGATTATAGATCTCTCCTCTTTATTAAACCACTTTTCTTGCTTTTGATGGATCTCATTTTTATCGTCGTTTCATATTATTCCTCGCAACTTCCAAGGTGTTTAATATCCATTTCCTGCGGGGTCTTCAGTACCAGGAAATACTCAGAATTATATAAGCATCTTTTCAAGGCACTCATCAATTGTACACACGTCCCTCACTCTTTGCATTCTTTTCAGTCAACATCTAATTTCCACTCTTTGATTCCCACTTCTTGTGCTAACTAGGTGCTCGAAATTTTCAATTTCCTCAAACTGTTCTTAAATTTATCCTAGTTTCCAACCTATAATCACCCATTCCTAGCCATCTGATTGAATTATACTTAACTGCCGTTTAATACACTCTTCCTAAATGTAATTGCGTATATATCGATATTAATTGCATTTTCCGTACTACCATCTCTGAGCTGGCAGCAATCGCCCATAACTACCAAATTACATTACTTTTCCTAGCTGTATCTGGGACAATTCGCAACCATTTAGTGTCTCTCTTCCTTTCTTTATATGAGCAAATTATCAGATTTTCCTAAATTTTTGGAGTGCTTACATTCTATAATGGAGTATAAATCCGGCTAGCGCTTTTCTATTTCAATTACAGCGCTTTTACCACGGCATCAAACCGGAATCAAACCGTAAATCGGAATCTAACCGAAAACCGAATCCTAACCGAAAACCGAAACTCAACTTAAAACCGAAACCGAAAAAAGTTATTTTTGCCGGATTGGAAATCGAACCCGAACCAAAACCGATAACCGTTTTATATTCCATTTTGACCTTCAGTTCCCTACTATAGACGTTTCTTTTAAGCTTGATTGGAGGGGAACTTACTGAACAGGTGTAGCTACAATTTGTAAGCGAATTTTATTTTAAAATCAATTTACAAGGTCTTAATTAAAGCGAGACTGAGACTAAAAATTCCTCTCTTCTCTCTAACCTGTTGTCAGTAATATTAATAAGAACATTAGTAAGTTTAACGCAAATGTAAATAAGTTTATAGTTGTAGTTTAACTCAAGTGAGCATAAGTAACGCATAAGTAACGCATAAGCAAGCTCAACGCAATGCAAATTATAAAAGCTAAAAATTTTAAAAACGAACATTCAAAGGCATATTCCATTACAATGGTAATAGTGAAAAAGAAAAACGGTTTGAACCAGTTTGAGTTTGGCAGGAGCGAAACCGGAATTCAACCGAAATTGTCTTTTTTTCGTTGAATCTCAGCGCAAACAAAAACGAAAAAATATTACGGTTCGATACCCTACTTCTACGCAGTTTACTCAGTTACTGCAGCATTTGAAATTTTAAATGTAAGTTTCGGGTACGCCAGAATAAGTGATATCTTCAATCAATCGAACTTTAAGCAACATAATTGGATGAATGACGAATAATAGTGGTTTCAACTAAGACAACTACTATTGCAGACCTAATTCAGGTTTCTCACTCAATCAACAAAGTCGTGCTCGGAATTTCAGAGATTTAGCGTTCGGGAGATTCTTTCCGATCATAAATCATTAAGTCTCCGAGCAAACAAACGAAGAATGTTTCCGTCCGGTTTTGTTCGCGATGGAACTTCAACAGATATTTATTCGCCAGCGTAATGATTGCGTTTGCAAAGAAATTAGTCATAAACTGGGAAATCGGAAACAATAGAAGGTAGCGGTAAATTATTCCGTACTGTATTCAAGACGCGTTCCGCATGGCCCACATTTTCGGTTTGCTCGGCGATTTTATCACAATGGCATCGAATCACCATTTACTCCGAAAAATAATTTGAGCCAACTTTAATTAGCGACTTGAAAGAAATAGCTCTTCCGCGAAAATTGCGACTGCGGAAAATCTGCCCGAAGTTTCGAGAGAAAGGATCAGTGATGAATCCTCAATCTACTAGAAATGATAGAATTTGAAAGCAATTAACAAAAAGGTGCTTTCGAATCAAGGCACACTTCAAATTCTTGAAATTAACCAAGTTGAAAAGGGGCACCGAATTGTGAATGCGAATAATTCGGCCGCAAGTCTACTAAGGGCCGATGGCAACTTGTTGAATAATCACAGCAAAAGGAGGCTCTTTCAAGGAAAATATACAGAGCTAATTACCCCACTGAAGAGAACACAGAGAACTCCAATCTAACCATTGGGTTACGATGTAAATATATATACTTAAAACACTTCATCCAAAGGGATACCTAATAACAACGACGTCTTACAGCTTATCGATGACAAATGAGCGTATCTTTTACATTTAACCACATGAGAACGGTATTATAATGTAAAGTTAGCCTGGCAGTTAGCATTAACCTTAAGGTTAACTCTAGCAAATCGTTTTATTATCTAGAGTTAATCTGTGACTTTCAGTTAAAATAATGGTTAATTTAGCTACTAGATTGGGTGACGTTCGTATCTTAGCTTCATGGATAGCTCATGGGTGCAAACAAACAATATGGCGGAAAAATATCGGAGTAAAGTTTTTGCTTCAGTTAGTTTAGATAGTTCAGATGGATTATTTCCAAGAGCCACAAGTAATACCTCAAATGTTTTATATGAATACTGCAATATCTACTTATGATACCCCAAAAGCGAATTTTCAATCTTGTCATCCTACATATAAAATGACCGAGACCCATTACGATGCGATGATGTTCAAACTAGTCTAAGGACAACGGATGTATAAATTATTCTCAGTAAAGATATCTATTAGTCGAAGTAGTGGATTCAACAAACGTTGAAATAGTTTTTAATAAACTCCATATTCTAAGAGCTGAACAACTATAGTAGTAGAGTTTAACCTTCAGGTTAGAGAACAACAAGATTTGACTAGATATTATATAATCGGCTAGCTTTAGTCATTGGGTAAAACCATTCCGAGAATAATTTCAGAATTAGAAGAATTCTGCCCATGTATTGTGCCTCATGTATTGTGCCCATGTAATGTATTAACTCAATCGCTGTTCTATTGTCTAACTCTCCATAAACAGCATAACAAATTTTTCTATCAGAGGGCACACTAATACTCATATAAAATTAACCGAACATTTCCTAAGCAAGCGCTATAAGAAAGGAAAACGAAAATTTTCATATCATTCTTGTGCAAAAGAGACAGTTCATTAAAATTAAATTTTTGTTGTAAGGCGCGGATTAGTTTCTCTCAATTATGAATACGTTATTAAATCCTACTTATTTAGAAAAATAGATATTCCACTGATTTAGTAGCTTTCAACAACATTTTCGTTACGTTTCAGAAGATTTAGAAAAAACGAAACAACGAACAGCAGACTGATGAAGAAAAACTTTCCTTCCGCGTTGTGAAGCACTAGCATCAGTGGGGGACGTTTTTCGGGTTTTCTCGCAAACATTCAATAAAAAAGGGGTACTTTCTTTCCAACGGATGTATGCTGAGAAACCCTACGAACAGAAAACATACAAATGCTTCATTTGATGAAAAATGGCACCCATTGAGGAATATTTCATCGAGAACGAGAGGGCAAAAATCTACGATTCGTTTCACCGAATAATTAGAGAGGCATTAGCAGCGTTAATAGAAAACAAGCGAACTAAAGTGTAAAAATAACTGACCGCCAGACCCCAGACAAACACCCCTGCATTTTTCCCACTCGTTAGATAAAGCCCGAGTTAAGAGCTTCATTTTTCCTAACGTAGGCGAAGCCCGTCAATGAGTACGGGCACAGTGAAAAAGGAAACGATCGTTGGGAATGTGGGAGTCTGAAAAAGAGTAGAAAAGAAGGTTCATATAATGAACCTCAACGGGAAGCGAATTAGTCTGTCATCGTATCAAAGGATTAGGAGAAAGAAATATTCAGGCTGCACTGTTTTACATGTATTTTTCTACATGAGACATGACAAAAACTGATTAATAAATAGGGTTTCTTCGCCTTGCAATATTTCAAGGCCTTTTTCTAGAAAAGCCATAACTAATAAAACACCGGTTGGGAGGAAATTCGTTATTCTTGTCAAATCAAAATCTGCGCTGCCGGCACTTGGTACTCTCTCTTTGTGATTACAGTTACCAATAGAGCGATTATGTTGTTAAATATAAGTAAACAAAATCGGTAAATTGCAATCTTCTAACACTCTACAGTGCATTTTCTGTTACATAGTTTCTTTTCTACGAGTTCTTAACATATTTACCTTATTCAAAACTTAAAAAGCATTACATTGACTTGATAAGAGACTTAACGTTCATATTATACAATTTATTTACGTAAATTCCCAGCTCGTTTTCTATTTATAGCCACAAAGGTAATTATTTTATTGTCTCGCTCATCTTAGAAATATAATTTCGAAGTTTAGCGAATTTTTAGCTAAGTTTTCAAAATTAAATGGATTTAGAAAATGATATACTCTTGTAAAGTGAAACGAATGGAATTCTGGTTTTTCCCTTCACAGAAGAATCTGAAAAGATCAGAGCCAATCTGAATCAACGTGAATCTGATTTTTGATCTCACAAACTTCACGCCAGCTCAGTCAGACCGAGTCAATCCGAACCTATTCTTTTCTTTCTCCTTATCTTCTCTCAGCTGCCATTGTGTCTGGTTTTTGATTTGTGACTGAATGAAGGAAGAAGATTCTGAGCGGCCAAATCATGCACGAACGTGAATCAAGGTGTATTGAACCTGCTTTGACAGGTGCGAAGGCGGCAACCGAGTCTGGGTGTATTTCAGTGATTATAAGCAATAATTCGAATTTTGGTGAGTAAAATTCACCTTGATTCAGATTGATTCTGATTCGTTTAGTAGAAAGTTTTAGTGAAGAGAAGTAAAATCGTTATA
Source organism: Pachydiplax longipennis (assembly GCA_036926295.1). Taxonomy (NCBI): domain Eukaryota; kingdom Metazoa; phylum Arthropoda; class Insecta; order Odonata; family Libellulidae; genus Pachydiplax; species Pachydiplax longipennis. The sequence continues at coordinate 33,299,312 of JAVFKF010000009.1, read as the reverse complement.
TAATGTCCTTGAACATGAACTAGTGCAACGAAGGTCAGAATAAAGAAAACGGAGAAATATATGTTAGAACATAATATCATATATTATGATATTATGGTACGGTAGCCGCACCTGGAGATAATCCTTTCTTAGGAATTGCTCCCGACGGTTGCCGGCATTCGGCGATTGGAGAATTCCTAGTTCTCTCATTCACTGACAGCCGAGTTCCATTTCTTTTCTTTCACAAATTATCATAAGAATACAAAGATCGATTGGGAAGGTTCTAATGATGCATCTTTTAGACCGTCATGCTATACGAGGAATGTAGATGAGGACTAATTCCAAATCGATTAATTTACTTTCCAAAATAAACACCTACTACTGAACTAGGGTGCTTCAGCGTCCCATTTCCGTTCGAATCGTCACGCACACAACGTATACCAACTGAAGAGAAGACTCACCCAAGCAAATTTTACAACGCAAGTGGGACAAGTTTGCGGAAAATGTTAACATCGACTTCTTCTTAGAAAGTGGAATGATTGGGATTCTGAGGCAATGAGCGTCGCATTGAAGAAAGTGGACGGAGTTTGACATTTACTTGGATCGAACCTCATTCCCTTTCCTTACTGTAGGATCGAATCTCCAAGAAAGCAGTACATAAAACTTTGCAGAATCTTTAAATTCATATGAAAATACTTTCATGCGTGATAAACCTCCCGCAGAAGCTATCATGAACATCGAATAACCGCTCTACTTGGTTCAAACAATCAGAATTATGTACAAAATTGACCTTAATTTGTCCACAATGAAAGTTATAAAAAATGGATTAATTCGATTCTAAAATTCAAGCGTTGCATAGGAAACGATACAGCATCAGATCTCTAATTTAGTAAACCACCAAATTTGAGCAAGGTATCTGAGGTATAGAGCAGCCATAAAATATTTAATCACCAACTTATCTTGATAGATATCCAAGAAAAATCTCAAGGAAAAACGGATTTGAGGAAGACTGACGAGAATCAAGGGAGTGAAAGTAAAAATAAAGAGTTAGGGCTATGTAGCAGGCGATTTAAGTACTTATTTCTTTCTATGAGAATTATATCTGCGATTTGATTGCATGCAGGGCTCCCGACTAGCCAAGAGGGTAGCGCCGTCACCTTTTGTGAAAGCAGTCCCAGGTTCGATTCCTGGTGGTAGCCCATATACGAGAAACTACCTCAGCTATCGAATCACTTTTAGTATCGCTACAACTACTAGAATGCATGTTTCGGTGGGATGCAGAAAGCGTATATAGGCCACAATCAAAATATAGAGAAGATTATCCCTCCGTTTACGCTCCAAATACGGAAAGAGTTTATTTTCTATCAGATCAACTGCTATTCGCAAAATATACTTACCGTCAGATCAAGATAAATTATTCAAACATAACACGCCTAATTATATCTTCCGAATTCAACGACAGAACTAATACAACATAGAATTCAGGCCAACTCTTACAGTAACATGAATCTGATAGCTACCTTATGGTTGGTTCGTAGAGAAATAGTTAGGACGTTAAGTTTTTTTATGACATTCAAAGGGCAAACCAACATCCTCAACGAAAGTTTTCGAAAGTTCCAAAGAAATTTCTTAAAATCGGCTCACATCAATTAATTGGAAACAGACGAAAAAGCTAACACAATTAACGAACCTTTTAATGATAGAAATTCTGAATAGCACACTTGTCACAAATAGGGTAGAAGCAAAAACGCAATTGTATGATTGCAGCAGCTGAGGCAATTAAAATTAACATTTACTTCGAATTTCAGAAGAAAATAACGCCAATCATGAAGTGTAACGATTGCAAATGGCAATACTTTCCAAAAATTCCGGGTTACCCGCTGATATCAGCCTCAAAAAGCACAGGTGTTTCCTTCGTCACCGAAAGAAATTTGTGTTCCACTTCTGGAAACTAAATAGCCTTAATCTCAGCCGGACCTAAGGTGTGTACAAGCAAACCAATCATCGATTGAGGCGGCAACATTATGAGACCAAAAACCTGGATTCCAAAAGCAATTTTTTTATTCTGTAGCTTTGGCATATAACAAAAATAAGAGACTATAACAAACTAAGAGAGCGCGTAAAAGAATTGAGGATATTTGTCTTAAAGAAAACTTTTAAAAAAGTGGGTGAATAGGATGGGATAATCCTTCATTATCTTGTGATCCCTTGAGAAATTTCACAGTGATCAAATGTCAAAGTGTAGGCTTTCAGCACGACGAGGATTTTCCAATTTCTGTGAAATTTAGTAGTAAATCTTTTATACACTGTACTAAAGAATTAAAATATCACTTTGTAATGACCACAGATGTATAAATTTATTCGATGCCATTCGTGTACTAATAGATATCTCCTTCGCCTTAAGATGTCTTGTAGACAAAACTAGACACAACAAATAAATTTCAATCCTGTAGAAATTATCTATTATTCTCTTAATGCTTTAGAACGGCTAAAACCACAAAGTTTGGCTGGGTCACGTCAGGTCAACTTCAGAAACCATACTCGGAAAATTTTATTACTTTGATTTAATCAAACGGTTGCTATTTCTAAAAATACTAAGGAGAGAGCTAGAAAGGCTGATCGATTGGGACCCAAATATCTTGGGTTGAGACTGGCCTTATTAGCCCCGATATAATCTGCAATCTGCAAGCATCTGAAATCATTTTCCTGTTGAGAAATTTTCAAAGAAACCAAGGCGAGAGCTGCGATAATTTAGGCATTCCGCAAATTGCTACATGATTTTTATTTCGTTCTCGGAAGTAAGCAGGACTGGAATTCACCTGACTCAGCATTTCTTGAATTCAAGTTCAATTAAATTAAACTTCAAAGCTCCATTGAACGTAATAATTATTAAATTGAGTACTTTCTAAAATTAAATTATCCAGAAAGACAAAATTTTAAAGGGCCCTCAAGATCTATTTGGATTACATGCCATTACTGATCTATCTGAAAAAAGAATCAAAGTCTAAGTGAAAACAAAGCTAAGAACCTGAAAATTCCAAACCACTCCGATATCAAACACACAATCGTCAGCCATCTCAATGCCTCGCTTCCAAAAAAACTTGATAATATTCCATTGAAAATGAAATAGAATTCCGAAAATTTAATTATTAATTTATTCCTAACCCCAAGCTGCCCCTATGAATATATGATGAAGCCTTGAATAGATATAGTGCGGAGGTTCGAAAATCCTTTCCGTGTTTTCCGAACGGACGAAAGTTGCTCTCGCAAAAAATGTTCACTCCCGCATAATAATAAAGTATAAAGTACCACAATAGACAGATTGAGCTTTGGGAATACATAAATAAATTTCATGGGAATCAAAACTCCATTAAAAACTGAGAGAAACAATGTCTAGGATAACGGAAATTAAATGAATAGACCTTAATAGAAAACCGAGCTTTAACTTAAAATAGAAGACGTTGGTGGCTAAAGTTCTTAGTTCCTTAAATTAAAATTTTTATCCACAGAAAAGTTCAGCATTATACACAGTCACCGTAGTAAAATATAAAAGCTCTATTCTTTAATCTTCAATAGCTTTTTAGGCTTTTGGGAAAATTCCAGAACGAAATCACAGGTAAATGGGAAATACGATAATCTACTACGATATTTATAAAAGGTAGTCGGAGCAAAAGTCATTTCCATAATTCAGTAGCTTCATACAAAATTTATAGCGTTTGCCGATCGAAGTCTATTATAAATACGAAAACTGCTTACATCTAGGGTATAAAAAGAAATTTTTACTAACGCTCCACTGATTTACTAAAGCAGAATATTCCTACGGGTAAACGGACATGAAAAAGTCAGACAGGACCGGGACTCGATCCATGATCTTTCACTTTCCGGGCGGATGCTTTAGCCAATTATGCTATCCTGACATATTAAAGCCTTCTAGGGCTCAAATAGCTCAATAAAGGCTCAACTTGAATCATCCTTCCAGAGAGGGGAAGATTCAGGTTCGAGTCTCGACCATTTTTCATGCTTGTTACTCATTAGGATTTTTACTCGGTGAAAAATAAACGCACTGCGTTTTTCAATACATATTTGAAAAAGCTGTTGATTCATCAACCTTTAACTATGAAAAATAATATATAAATACGATAAAAGAGCTTACAACGCATCCTAAACATTCGTTTCAGTTACAATGTTTTTCTTAAGACACTGATATGCGTTACAGAAATTATTACGGCATAAAATGATTATAATTACATGCAAATTACTAATATAAAAAAACAGACAAACGCAACCGGCGATAAAAACGAACATTCCCATACATTCTCACGTTTCTTTTCAGTGATTTTGCATAAAATGACGCTGAAGATAAAAGCTATTGTGTTTTCTGTAAGCAAATGCAAGTATTTTTTCGACTACAACTTTCGAGTTTAAAACGAGCATGTACACATTCGCACATTTTCCAAATTATATAAAGTGATAAACTACTAAAAAAGGTGCATCATCAAAATGTCCCGGTAAATTATATCCTTTCCCTGATCATTTTCCCTTTGAATTAGCGAAGTTTCATTGCGAGAATTTGTGTACGCAATGCGGAAGAAGGCTGTGGAGAAAGCAAAACTTCGCAAATCTCCACGATATGCATATGGGGAGCTTAGTTTTCAAGTGGTTTCTCTTTAATAGACTGAGCTGTCTGCCTTCTGAGACATAAACTCCATAAGCTGCCGCACGGTTCGAGCGCAGCGAATAGATTCCAGAAATTTTCTTAAAAGGAATGTGTTCCTTAAAGCCCAAGATGAAAAAATATTCTCGCCGAGGAGCAGAAACTTCGGCTGACAGCATACAAAGGGGCTAATTATGTCAAATGCTTAAGCCGGGAATAGAGTTGACAGCCAATATCCGCCAACATCCGTCTACGAAAGATTAAAAGAAAAAGAGTTCACTGACATTGACAGTTTTTCTATAAGCTCAAAAAGTCCAAGATAGATTTTACGTTGGCGTACTTTTGATGCTTAAGAGACGGGATTATGCCTAGAAAAATTGATGGAATTTGCACGTTAAATTGAGAAATAATGCGGTCTCTATAGACGATATACTGCGTACACTTTGATATATTGCCTCATCAAACACTGCAAAAAAAATCAGGCAATATCTTTTTGAACTGATCGCCTTATGAATTCATTTCTAACATATAATATATATTTTTATATAATGCGCGATAATAATCGACAGAAAACACACCGAAAGTTGCAAGCGGTATTCTGAAAGAGATTTGCGAAGTATTTATATAATATAAAGATATTTCATGTTTTTAGAGAACGTAATTCAACGTTAAAAATTTTCGCTTTTAAAAAAATAGCGTGAGAAGCAAAACCAACGTAGGGATGTATGAGTTTGAGTAACACATTAATTTGACTGAGAATAAAGACAGGAGAAAATTTTGATTTACTTGAGCATATAGTCAAAGGAAAAATCTATAACACGAATGAACTGAATTTTACTTAAAAAAATTGAATATCTCAATTATACGTATGCAAAGAGCACGTAGTTGTGTTTACCCTCAATTTAATGAAAATATTTCAAATTGAATCTAAAGAATTCCGATGCGGCCTTGAGGATTCAGAATTCCATCGTCACAACAAATAAGAAGTACGACATCCTTTTTATTAAAAAAAAGTAGTTAAATCCAAGTCAAATCAGCAGTCAAATCCAAGTGCTGTAAAAGATAACTTATCCTATTCACCATATAATTAAGTAAAAATATGTTTCGATTCGATTTTCGAATAATTTCAACACCAATTTTAAATTGCCAGCATTCTCTCCTCGATTGCTTGCAAAGAAATGCTATGTTTAATATTCCATTCATATAACCATTAGGAAATTCCTATCTTAAGTTTTTTCATTTTATAGAGAACATTGGGAAGAATTCCATCGAAGAGGAGTCGTTTCCAATAAACCGATGGCTTCAAAAAACTCCCATTGCGAATTGAAACTGAATTACCATTTAAACATCCACCGAAATCTCCATATGGTGTAACCTACTGTTAATTAACAGGAGATATTCGGAACGACGGAGCTAATCCGTCCTTCACACAAATCTTCGGTCAATGAATAAAGCCAAAGCAGTTTTCTTCAATCAACCACGCTCTCACTGTGCACTTGCTAAGTCCTTAACTGCTATAATTTTTTTCTCTTTTCAAGGACAGGTTTGGAAAACCGTCACCCATTTCGTAATCCGAAATCGGGACCGCCTAATGAATATCATTTCCGATTCATTACCAATCGAATTGCGACTCGACTTTCGCATCCGAAGGTTTTGCTTTCAGCAATCGCCTCTTTTTCACCAGCATTCATGAAGTTCAGAACAAAGTCCAATTTGAGGACGGTTACATCTTCCGTATGCTTTCAAACGTAATAGTTCTCCGAGAATCACATATATTTCGACAGGAGAAATACATGGAAATATAATTAGAGGGTCAATACATCTAGTTATTCTAATAAAACGTTCCTATTTATGTTGTTCAAATGCAAGTAGGCATCAAGTTTGGTGAGAATATTTGTAGGGGCAAGTAGAAAAACAAAATCTCTGCCTGACATTCACCCTATCTCCCAAAAGGAGCATTAACTAAGGGATGAATCACACTGATTACATATAAGTGTTCTACCTTTCGGTAGGTTCATTTGCCCTCACATCCCCTATGAAGTTCCCTTTCTTTCACTTCTTTGTAACTTAACCCGCCCCTTAAGTCATCCAGCATCTTTTGTCTTTGTCTTCCCCTCTGTCTTTTCCCTAGTATTCTCCCCTCGATCGCTTTCTTTATCCATCCCTATCCTCTCAACATTTGACCCATCCATTTCTTTTGTCGATTTCTAATTACTTCAGCTAACACCCTCTTCTCCCCAACCATCTCTAGCATCTCCTCGTTCGTTTTTCTATCGACCCAGCTTAATTTCTCCATTCTACGCAATACGCACATCTCAAAAGCCGCTAATCTTTTAATATCCTCTTATCTTAACGTCCACGTTTCACACCCATACAACATTACACACCACACAAAATTATTCAACCTCAAATCATACGTAAAGAAAGGAACTAAATAGATTTGACGCAGAAACCTAAAATGACTAGAATGGCATAGAATAATTATAAAATATAAAGTATGTATTATATTAATGATAAATTAATAAATAAATAAGAATAATAAAATTTTAATACGCATAAATAAAAGTATACCTATTTAGGAATTAATTAAACAGGTATGACACAGCAGTAAACCCTTTCTGATGTATCAATTAGGGGAAAAAAATTTCGAAACACGATACGTAAACTTAATTGCGCCTCTACTAAATCCTCAATTTCGAGATAATTCCAACTTCCAGTCACAAAATTTGAAAGAGAGACAGACTATCCTCTGCTCTCACTTAGTTGTCTTTGAATCCTAATGAACTGTCGAGTTCAATTAAATCTCAATATTTTTTAGCGTCTTCCATTGTGACCCTCACAAAGGTGCATCCTTTGATTGAAATCCCACGCTCACATCGAACTGAGCCGTTTAATTGCAAATGACCACAAATTACCCTGATGCAGGAAACAACGAGAATCGGAAAATCTATAGTACAGACGCATGACACACGCCGAACGGCGGCTTGCACTGTGTTAATGTACATGTAGAAGAACTCGGAACAGGGCTGTTAATGAATTAGAGATTCAAAACGCTACCGAAGTCTCTTTCGTAGAGGGTCTGTACCAGTTGTCGGGACCAGTTCTGGTAAAAACAGAAAGTTCTCGATTACCTACTTCCTAAAAATCACCAAAGACGGGTTTCAATAACCAAGATATCATATTCCGACCCCGATGGCGGAGTTTTTATGTTGCAGGAGGTCCCGGGTTCGAATCCCGGCTTGCCAGATTTTTCGGTAAGGGATTCGCCTAATAAAGACATTATTATTATATTCAGGGATATAATTAGTGCAAACATTGCCGCAATTTATTACGATAGACAGGCAAATCTGTTAAACTCCAAAAGCGAATTAAAATTAAAGTCGTACGAAATGCCCAAATAATTTAATTTTCCTAATTCTCATTAGTCAAAACAGTAAAACTTGCGGAAGGAATCGAATAGTGATTTGTACTTTTACCACAAATTTTAAACAAAACAGTTACAAGACCGGTTTCGAACGATTATAGTAATAGTCGCATAGTCATCTTCAGGACAGTGGTAAAAGTAGAAATCACTCTTAGATTCTTTTCATTATGTATTACCACAACACCTCGCCTGATTCTGTGAAGTGAAACTTGCGCTGGATTGCGTTTAATACTTGGGCGAATGGAGATAACCTACAAGGAGACGGCCCTTAATTATCGTAATTCAATTAGAAGGAAGTATCAAATCCCCTTCGGTACACGCAAACACCGTTAAGCAGCCCAAAAGGACTAGGATGAATGACCTCTAGAGATTCTTAAATATGAGAGGCAAATAAAGATTGCTCAGCTGAATCATAGGAAACTAAGACAAGATGCTGGGGCACCTCATCCCTCAGCTGGTATCTAAAATAGCTATAATTCATTCAATCTGTTCTCCTTGATAGCTAAGGACAGTCAACAAGGACATATTAATCATGACGGAAAAACGTTGTGTCCTTTGAACAAACTATTCGTGTTTGCTGAGTTAAAGCAGCCATTGCGATGATAATTTAGGATATTTAATAAAAAGAGAATAATTTATTGCAACATATTTTATTTATTTACTTCTCAAAGCCCTCAAAAACATACTAGACTTAATTTACAATTACAGCGGAAGGGGTGAACAGTAAACGTAAAGAATGGACGAACACCTAGAAAGAACTACTACGCCGGGAATAATCAGACTAGCCGGGACTCGATCCCGGGACCTTGGGGTTGTAGCGCAAGACCGATAACTACTCTGCTACTACGGCCTAAGTCGTAGAATAGTCATATTTTCTGAACAAGGATTCCTCTATTCCGCAGTGAATTTTATATTTCATTACGATAACCTCGAAGCTCACTTTGCATACAGCTACCTTTTTCGAAACACGAATCGTGGAATAAATTTTTCTCAGCTTCTCCCTAAATTTTATATTTTGCACCTTTTAATTACTCGATAGTTGTATTATGCCACTGAAAATTACTTTATACCGATCATAGCTTATTTAAATCAAAGATAAATTTCGCCAAACCCACGAAATTATAAATGAACAAAAATAATCCTTATAATAAATATGCAATGCTATTTTAACGGATGACAACAATAAACAGGAGACGAAGAAAACCCGAGCTCCATTGCGGGAAACATACGAGAAACCTAAAAGAAATGAACAAAGCATCTTGTAACGAATCGAATCGAGCATATGTGGAATTTAATTCGAAATTCAAATAATTTAGTCACCTTGATTCGAAGTGGAAAAGCACGATTCACACATCACTTGTAATTAACGAGCACTTTCTGAAAAATTCCTCTCTATCATCATTGAATATACTCTTCCTGAGTTAAATTCAACAGATTTTAATGAAGAATAACTACTAACATAAGGTGGTAGATTTAACACTTTAATTTATACCACATCACAGGAAATACACACATTCACGACTTAGTCTCATTGAACAGCATCATCATTAGGCAAAATCCTCAAAACTTCCCATCAGGATTTCACTTGAAGATGATGCTCTGCATTGGTCGTGATGTATTTAATGTGGAATTGCATAAACTAAAGTGTTAATTCTATCATCTTCGGTTATCATAGAATACTATCAAAGTAAAGGCCGAATCCATCAACGTTACCTGCAACAACTAGTGCCTAATACTAAAGCCAGGCTCCATCGCACCCACATCGTAAAGGAATTTTAGAGAAAGAGAATGATTAAAAGCCGGTTTCCTCGAACTCAGAGCAAAGAATGTCGGAGACTGGCGTAACAGTTTATTAGATGGAACAAATAGTAAAGAGAATTAAGTCCACTAAATTATACGGACACAATGAAAACTCCCAAAGAGAATTAGGGGAGAGGACCCGATAAAAGGGGAAAGAACTCCGTAGGGAAGAAAAGTGGATTTCCCAGGAGAGATTGAGTCTCTTCACTCGATAAGAACAATCTGATCTGATTTGCGAAGCGAAAAGAATGCTTAGTCCAAAGACGAAGTTACCGTAATGCGATCATGAAAAGTAGACGGGAAGAAAGATGCGAGTGTAACTCCCTCAGAGCGACTTTGATAATTTCATCACATTTCTAGCTTAAAATCTTTCGTAGAAATTGATAACTCAAAGAAATAATTTCAAACCGAAGACACGACTACAAAATCAAAAGAAAAATGCATCACGTTCATTGAAATTTTGTGCTGACACTCCATTTTCTGAGGCATAGCATGCAAAAGCTTCAATCAATTACGTATACTTTACATTTTGTTAACTAGGTTTTTCTTATTAAAATCCAAAAGCAATACCAGATTTATTTTATATGGAAACCGTAGGATAGCAATAACCGATGAAAGGAGTATAACTTCGAATAATACTTTTTCGGAAAACTTTATTTTTTTTAAGCAAAAAGACAGGTTCGACGAATCATCACCTAGGTAAAAGACTTCGGTACAGATATAGTGCCTCAAGTGGTGGAAGAATTATTCCAAACTCAAAACAAAACTGATACCTCGAAATTGAAGCAGAGAATTATTTCCACATAAAATTAAGAATTGAAGGCACCTAAACGAATTAAGGTTCTATTAGCCCTCTTATTAGTTTATCCAGTAAAACAAGCTTGTATACGAGGAAACAGTCTGTAAAAACCCTTGTTACTATCATTATTAAAATAATGCAGCTGTTAGATTTTGCATCATATGGCAGCGTATATAATACATATATCATTACGTATATAATTATAATAGATCACAGAATATATGAAAACATAATAACAATACATTAACATGCGTTGTAAAATCACATAATATAAATTACGGTAAAACTAACTTTATACAAGACGAAAATGTTACATATACATGAATATTTATAAATGAATATTATTAATATACGATATATGAAAACCTACTCTTGAATACAAGATGAATCTTCGGTCATAAAAATAATTATTCATAGTCATGACTTCGTTTATCAATTATAGTGTAGAATAACTGTGACAAATTATAATTATAATAAAATCCCTTATTTTACACGTATCATGATACACTGGTATTTGTATATCCATGCAAGGTTTTTCAGTATTTCTGGTAGGTGTTCACGGCTACCATAACGACCCTGGGGACGAATTAGCCCCCGCCGTACATCACCCTACTAAGCAATCCGCTGCCCATTCTACATTTCGTCTTCGGCAAGCTCACAAGTCTGTCCGATTGTTTGAAACTTTTAATAAACTCCCACAGTGATTTTTGGAAAAGTTCTCATAAATGGAGTGTCTTTACATATGACTCTGAAAGAGCAACGGTTAGAAAAGAGAAGATTATAACTAACGGAGATTGGGGCTACAGAAAAATGAGAAAAACGAACAAGTTGAGTAACTGATGAAAAAGTCTTTCGACGAACAAATGAAGCGAGAAGTCTACGGAGAACTTCGCTGAAAAGAAAAGGGAAATCGTCACACATCGATAGCTCACCATTTTTGAGGCATTATGGTCTGGCGAAGAGAGTATGGGAAGGAGTAGCTGAGCGAAGGATTTACAGAAGAAAACCTTGGTTAGACAAGAAGGGTGATGGTCGATGTTAAAAGGAGCAATGAACGGTAATATTTTTCATTCCGATTTTCGCTCCGGTTTACCGCAAAGACCATTTTTCGATACAGTTCCGGTTTCTTTCTATCTGCCAACTTCGAACCGGTTCGAACAATTTTTACGTTTCACTCCAACCATTGTAACAAAATATCTTTTTGAATTATTTTTTCATTGTTTCTATATTTCGTTATCTACATTGCATCTACATTATAATGAAATTTAGTAATTACAAACTGTAAGTCATAAGTACACGTTTGGTAAATCTTCCTCAAATAAAGGAAAATGGGTAAAATGTGCACTGTCAGGAACCGTAACTCGGAACGGAATAAATGACGATTTTCGGTTTATTTCAAGAATTCAATATTTTCGGTTCGGGTTCGGTTTTCACTCCGGAAAAAATAACTTCCTTTGTGGCTTCGGATTTTGATTCGGATACGGTTCGATCTCTAAGTGCTGAAGTAAGGGATGAAAGTATGGAATCGTGAGGGAATGGAGTGATTGAATGGGAAAAGGACGCTTCGGAGAGCTGCAACAACCAAATCCTTGGATGGTTAACCCCAATGAGGAAATAATGCTAGTCACAACTGAAAGTGTTTCGTATCGAAGATCAATCTAAAAAAGCTACTACTTTCAAATACCTTAATGAACATTTCTTGTGTTAATTTGCCCTTTCAAAAGCTCTGGCAGCGTTGGATACGTACACTATTATACTGTGTACTATTGCTCAGGAGTAAGTCATAAGATAAGAAGCAAACTGACTGACACAGAGACTGAGCCTTTCTAATTTATTCCTGTCAATTAGATAAAATAAATTATTTATGTAAAAATGCCTATACTTTTCCCAATTCAAACATAAAATTAAATTTCCAAGGAAAATAGTTTGTAAAAGAGAAATCACATTCCAGAGAATCAAAGGCCGTGGAAAAGCGCAAAGAATCTGCTTTATTTTGATCTCACTTTTTCACTACGATTAGCTCTAGTTTGCCTTCCAATTAATTTACTCATTATATGAAAACATTACTTTCGAATTACCTAACGCCACCTAATTTGATCGACGGATGATCTTTTCTGAATGTAAAACTTCGAAGCTGAAAGTGAAATCAAAATTTCCCTAAACGCAGGAAACATTATCTCAACAGCACACTTCACAATAACCACTCTAAATCTGTCCTCATTCTAAAACAGATTCCCTCGGCTTTTATTTATCCAGATTCCAACTATGTTATTCAGTCAATTCACATTCTCGCATCAATTTACACTTTATTAATCGCCAAGTGAACAAGGAAAATATTTAGTAATTATACATCAATCAATCATCCAATTATTAGCTACATTCCTTGTTAAACGAACTATAAAATTATCTCCAAGTTAAAGAAAGCAATTATTATCTACTCACAAGCTGCGAGTTGCAATTGTTTCGTCTCATATTCTGAGAAATTATTTTAGTAAAATATAAGCCGTTGAAAATAAAAATACCTCTTAAGTAAAGAATTACAATTCTCTTCTTTGTTGTATTAATTCTGTGGTTATTACTATTGTATTTGTAGGAAATGTCTATTAACGTAATAACATAAGATAACTGTAATTTGTACAATTGAGATAATTTTGTTTACTATTGTTATCTTTTCCATTACTAAGAGACAAAGGTTCTCCAAGCGCTGAATTTCAGCATGGAACCCCCTATGAAGATGGAAGCATTGTTTCCGAAATGCGCATCAGGGATTCTGAATAACTGGTGACCGCCGAGCGATTATCCGTTTCCAGGGAATCGCCCTAGACGGTTGCCGCTGTCGGCGCTTGGAGAACCTTTGTCTCTTAGTTCATTGAACGCCGAATTCCTTTTTTCTTTCTTCTATCTTTTCCATGTCTGCTTTAAAATTTCTGTAATAAGGCTATATAAATTAATAGCATTATTTTTTCCATTGTATTTGTATCTGTATTGATAGATTACTCAAATTTATTACTGTCGCTTATTGTAAGTACAGTTCTATAGTAATATAGTTTATATTTTTTTATTTTCAGCAATGATTCGGGTGAATTGAAACATAACTATTATTTTAGGATTATAATTAAAGTGTATAAATTTCGATGAATTGCCTCCCTTTGTGAGTACGGACAATAGAGCATGGACCAATAATTTTCCAAATCGTCAGACAGAGGACGTTCCCGACAAAATATCTCGCCAAATTCAATAACGTCAGTCCGGTTCAATCCTCCACTAGAAAACCCTAAAGAACATCCATAGTTATTTTGGAAAGCACAAACCGCTGGAATGGGAGAAAACAGGGAGACGTCATGTATAACCGAGACGAAAAGGAAGAAAAGGAACGTGTCGCGCAATCGGAGCAAATCGTATTTTGAGGTAAAAGAGAGAAATTGAGGGAAATGAAAGTGGACTCAATCAACGGAGCGAGACGACGGAAGGATTAAGTGGGGAAAACCAATCGACCATACATCATTAATCATCCTTTTCACTTTCTTTTACACTTTGCTTTTCGGAATCATTTTACTTCGTCATTGATCATTCGAGTGAAGGACGACTTGTCGATCATTTACTTAGATTTATCCTTCTGCGGAATCCTCATTTTGCATATCCTACATTTACTGGGGATGTTTTAGCGAAGATTAAAACCCTGTCTTTCGTCTGTCATAAAGGAAAATGTAAGGATACGAAGTGCAAGAGAAATGCACGGTTGAGCATCAAACATTCTTTTGCTTTATAATTTACCTTTGATCTATAAATAACATCCTCGCGAATTTCAGCTTTCATATGGTATGATTCTGGATTCTTTTTTGTAATGCACGAATAAAATATTTTAGCTAAAGAAGGCGAATTACTAAGTACGACGTGTGCCTTAAAACCAAAGAGATAGAATCGACAGAAGTGAAATACAGAGACATGACTGGGAATCGAACCCAGGTCTCTCCCAGATAAGTAGGTATTCTATTTTAGTAAAATTCCGAAGGAAGGTCGGAATCATAAGGCTGAACCTTCTCCTGAAGTCTGCCGCGAATCTCTTTATTTTTCCGATTTTTATTGATTCTAATAATACACAGAAAGGTCGCGAATATTTCTAGATAAAGCACAGTTTATGATGCAACGAGAAAAGTAAGAATCTAGAGATAAAAGGTCTTACAATTTCTACATTTTTAAGTCTTTGAAGAGAAAGTTAAAGATAAAGAAGATAAACATAGATAAAAATAACGAAGAACATTTTTTGGACGTGGACGAGGTAATTATAATGAATAGTCTTTGTTACACTAAGAATAAAACAACTACATCACTTCAGAGAAAACCATCATTTCAAAATTTTTGCACACCAACATATTTTTCAAGCCTTGGGTGTAAGAGAGAGAAACGGAAATCAAGAATAGGGAGGACTTGAAATTGTTCGACCATTTTCAAAGTAGTGAAATTTAAGACTTAAATTTAAGACCGTAATTTTATACATCATGAAAATTATTCTAATTTTAGGCTATTACCATCCTTATATTCCACATTATATTATTATTTCATGGCTAAATTTTTACATTATTCCATTAATCTCAATTTAGAACAAGGGAGGATTTCAAAATTTGTCTGGGCAGTTTTAGACAATTTCCACAGGCTATCATCTTTATGTAAGAACAATCTTGTCGCCATAACTCTGACTCTTACATATCTTTTAGTCATGAAGGGCGAAATACATGTTAAGTAATCGAAGAAACGCCAGCTATTATTTTTTGGTTTAAGCTCCTCTCATTATATGCAAATAAGTCATTTTCATGAGTCAATAACTCATCAAGGCCGAGAGGGATACCTCATTATCCCCCAATGGTATATGCGTATAAAGCAATGATTGAGATCATATCTTTACGTTTTGGAGATGATTTCTAGTATATTTTTCCCTTGTCAAAACATGGCTGATACACGATACAACTCTAAAATAAATTACTAAGCTAGCTGTCACCCTTTAAAAAAGCGTACGTGCGACAGCTTAATGTTCCAGATATACTCTCCATCGCTATTACTGTTAGAACAGACTCTGGTGGCTTCTTTCGGATCGATTGAATGCCGTCTGTCATCGAACTCTTTAAGGAAACCCCTTAGGCGATGGAAACTATGAACTTCAAATAATAAACCTATCGCCACTATCGAAACTTTCTGGACTGTTTCAAAAGAACCAACTGAAGTTCGAACTTGGAGGTTTCCTATGCTGTAAAAGTTATGCATTCGCCAACGTTGATATTCTACTATCAATTGATTCAGGCGTGACTTTGCGGTAGGACTCCATAAGGACGGTGAATAAAAACAACTGAAGATGACGCGACGCATCGAAACCCTGGGTCGCTAATAAATTCTTTACTGTGGTACGGGTACAAGTGTTGATTTTATTCACCGTCTTTGTAGATCTTCTGAAAATCGTAATTTTGAAAATAATGTATTTTATTTATTTATTGTTCTATTTTACAATTTTCTCGAATGTAGCCATTTATATTTCAGTATATATTAAGTTATTACATCGCATATGATAGAGAATTTTCCTATTTGCGGAAAATCAACTATTATTGTTCATTATATAAAACATATTTCGATATGTTACTGCGTCGCAAAATACACCAAGTAAAACAGACACTTCATACGAATTAATAATGAATAAGAATCAAGCGTGATACACAAACAACTAGAAAAGGTAAATTTACAGTTACATAAAATTTCCAATGCAAAAGAGCAAACCTCATAATTCAGCTGCGAAATCAGTACTCTGTAGGTCGGTTTGGCGGTCTGTTTTCACAATGTGACGGAAATAAGACTATAGATCATTCAATAGGTCAGAGAGCCTGCATTCGGACGATGAGTTCAGCAAAATCTATCCTTCGTCCACTACATTTCAGCCATAAAATGCGACCTAAATTGCCACAGTAAATAACGATCGTGTTACCAATGATCCTGGTAAATTACAACATCTGTAAATTCTGGTATCTTTCTCAATGTAGAAAATATAGTAGAGGAATCTCAGTACCGACAGGAAAAATAAATACATAAAGATTACTAGGGATTTAATTTCTCAATCGATAAGACGAACCGATTGATCATTTCTATAATAAGGTAAACAAAATTGATTGTAGTTTTTCAACCGATGCAGTTCTTCAGAGATGGTTTCATTCACGGAAATTTACAAAAAAATTATACAATTTTACGATTTGAAGATTCCAAAATAGTAGTTGAAAAAGATGCTTCTACAGTTAATACATCACTAGAGTATTTGTTACTGAGAATGAATCAAAAATACATTTCGTGGATAAGTGAATAAATATGCAGAATATAAGTAATCTTTCCGGTGCTTACTTCAATTAAAGTTTTACTTAATTTCAACTGTGCATATCCACATTCTTGCTATTTATGATTATCCCCTACAGTTTATACTACGTATTTCACGGCCAGTGTTTATCGATCATTCCTTGATTAGAATCAGAATGTTGGAGAAAACAAACCAATGAGAGTTTGAGCGATCGGTGGAACGGTCACCGAATATTATGGAGTCCGTCGCTCACAATTGCTGTACTCCGTCGGGAAGATGATGATTTATTCATCTCCGCTAAGCCCAATTTGCTTCACAACGTCATTATGTAGTCGATTTCACGTGAAATCATTTCCACAATGTGAGAGCCGTAATATTCATGTATGCAATAGCATTTACAGACCAAGCCGTGAGAAACACACTGAATACCATACATCGGTGGAAATCAATGTCCTACAAATTAGTTTCTAACTGAACCTTTCTTTATTCCTTTGAGTTTTTGACATGATGTGCAATGAGAATTCAATGCAAATTTAGAACATAATATGCATAAATAAAACATTAAACGACATAGATAAATTCATTATAAATTAATTTTAGAATTCATATACGTCACCTAAGTGCCATAAAAGCTTTAGGAAATACAATAGTATCACTGAAAAATACATCTTGTAATCAAAGGAAATGAAAAATTCAACAAAATGGGTTATTTATAAAAGAAATAATTAATAGATGGATTAAACCTATGTTAGCGAGGAGTAACACGAAAGCATCGTACAACTTCTTCCCAGTTAACGTTAATTAATTCTGTTGTTAATAATTCCTCGAATTAATTTTGAGTTTCGAACACTTTCATGAAAAATCACTGAAATTAGAATTCAACTTCTGAATCAGTTCTTTCGAAGATAACTTCAGTATTTTAGTTGTGCGATGATTATTGAACTTCTATTTTTCTAAGCAATGTAGTACACCTATTACGATATGATCTTCCTATACAAAGGCTCTTAAAATAAACTGGAGGAGTTACATCGGTACTTCGTGGGACACCATCTAGAACCAACTGAAAAAGAATACTTACAGTTTTCCACAAATTTCATTTAAAGAATCTACGGCTACGATCATAACAGTCATCGATATGATCATTTTGGTCGAATTCGGCGGTTTAAATAAAATTTGTGGAAAGTACTAAGCATTGTTTTTAGTTTTTCCTAGATTCTTAACTCTAGAACGATAAAAGGGGGCTTGTTGAAACCATGGATATTATTTTATCACAACTACAAAAATCAGCGAAAGTAAGAAGTTAAAAAATATGTAATTGCTATTTCATTGATATAAAATATTCAGTTGAAAGAATATATAAATATTTATTTGATATTTTTTTTGATTTACGTTGCAAATACAATTGATATTTTATTGACATTCTTTCATATAAATATCTTGATTTATTTAAATATAATTGATATTTTTGCTAGATTGTAAATAAAATTACGATCCGTTGTTACACACGATATTTTGTTACTTAAGCACTTTTATCAGTGTGATAAATATAAATATCATTCGAGTTCACGGAGCTAACCCCTTACAAGTTGAACAACACACGTGTGTTACACGGATTCGCTCGAGACTATCGAGGTATGCTCCTTGCTCTTAAATAATAGACACGTGTTTGACCTTAGACACCACTACACCTTTGTTTATGCATTATGTATGTACATCTTAATATTGGAGTTAGGCAATACGCATGTGCCTCTAGGAAAACCGGGTGGGCCTTCAGGGATAAAAAAATTAGCTCAGTCGTTCTAGTGCGGATCGCAGAGGTGGAATAAGCAGGTATGGGTGGAAATTTTCCGTAATTCGCACAAGTTAAATTCACATAATCCGAGAAAGTCCACAAGTGTCTTTATATACTATCTCTAAACATCAGTTTTCGATGACCAGCGCTTTTCTCCTTTCACACTCCATCAAAACATATAAATGACGCACTATTTTAAAGAGGTTTTCCGCTTCCTGCTAAAAATAGACCAACAAATGAAAAATGCACAATTAGGCAAAAAAAATCGAGTTAAAATTCGTATTCGCTCATTGAGTTTCCTTATTAGATGCGTAGATATCGATACCTATCGGTAAAAACGAGGTACATCGAAACGGACATTGATACACCATTTCCCCACTCAAATTTATTTCAAAAACATTCACTATCTAATCACTATATCACTATATATAATCACTATATAATCGAAAAGAACACTGATACCCTGTTTCCCCACCCAAATATATTTTAACAAACACTTCAATCGCTACAAACGAATACACAAACACTAAAACATGCCTAAAAATACACCTTCACATATAAATCAATTACATTCGATTTAGTAGGGCGAAACTTTCGGACGGCCAACTAGTTACCGTCTTATTTTGCTACTTCAATCAGAGTATGTCAATGGATAGAAATAACCTATGAGAACGGTGATGTAAACAAACATAAGCTTGATAAGGGGAATTTAGTGCGACCGATGGGTTTATGAATAAGCGCTCTCATTAGTGCGGCTTAAAAAGGAGAGCTGAATCAATCGATGAGTGGTGAAAAATGGGCATCCCGGCGCCGTCGGGACGCCGTGGCCCCACCGACGCACTTCCATAGGACAAACACAAAGAGGAGCTGCAGTGGCCGCTCATAGTAAGAGCAGTACTCACGGTTTGCGTACAAAAGCAACTGTAAGAGATACAGAAAATACAATCGATCCCAGCTCTTGCTTACTTATTAGAAAACATGAAATGTTTTAGAACGAGGATCCGTTTAAAACAAGAATCTTTACGCCACGAAGGACGATGGAAACTCGGTTAATGTCATGTTTCAATTTTCGCCGAAGAGAATGATTTCGCTGAGCCGAAATGTTTTTAACTACAAGATAAATAATTAAAAAAGTAATTAAAAATAATCACATTTTTTCTCTACGCCATTAATTTTTTATTTGACTATTTAAATTCTTATTTCCTTTGATTTCCTAGTATAAAATATTTTATTAGAAATCTAAAAAAAATTGAACGGTATTTTTATAGCACTGTATATATTTTGTCTCTCCAGTATATAGGTTAAAAACAATTATATAACTGTAACGTACAAATTACTATTCAATTTATTAATCCCCTTAATTTTCTAATTAAAAAAATTCATTGAAAATCCAAAAAAGTTGAACAGAATTTTTGTAGTGTTGTAGAATTTTTTCTTCACAGTAAATCGGTTAAATACAGGCATACATTTGTAGCGTAAAAGTTATTATTTAATTGATTATTATTCTCTTTAATTGATTGATTATTCTCTTTAATTGATTGATTATTCTCTTTAATTTTCTAATTTAAAACATTATATTAGAAACCCAAAAAAGTTGAACAGTACTTTTATAGAATTGTAGATGATCTTTTCTGTTTTTCTGGTAAATCGGCCAAAAACAAGTATACACTTACGATGTAAAAATAACCCCATTAGCCATTATTCCATTGAGCTTGTAGTCTTGAAACCAATCAATGCTTTTGGACGTTGTTGACACTGAACCGTAGCTAAAAATCCTTCACATAATTGATAAGGGTTAAAGCCATAAGAAAGGCAGTCTAGGAGAACGATGAAAAAAGAGGCTATAAAAGGGAAAAATCCTTGATAGAATCGTACAAAAGACGTCGGCGACTAAAATAAACAAATGAAATAACAAGAACCGGACCACTTGGAAATGAGTAGAGAATCGATAAAGTATCCGAAATAAGCTTGCACCCAACAACCGTAAAAACAGAAAATCACCTTAACAGAGCGTTTCTCAGGCGGAGGCCATATAACAAGGATAATGGACCCAATTCGAAGTTTTTATGACGTCGGCTTCAAAACTAGAGCATCGAGTGAGCGACATTGGATGCATTCCTGGCGAAAAGTAAACAAATTTGACGAAGGAACATCCCTTGAACGAAGAATAAAATTTACATGTGAATAGGCCAAATCTAAAGCAAATGTAACAAAAGAAAGAAAGGTAAGTGATTCCGTGAACAGAATGTAGATTTGAAAGAAGAGAAGGGAAAAAAGGGAGATTTGGAAATTAGAATTAGATTCAGAAAACAGCTCCTTCATGGAAATTAGACCTCCTCCAATTGGAACTCCTCCATGGAAATTAGGATTCAGAAAACAGCTCCTCTCTCAATCAGTCAACATAACTGTAAACCCAAAATTACCTCGATTTAATGCATTTGCAATAACAGAAAGGGCTTCCTCTCCCTCATTAATATTACGGTTTTACATGCATCTCGATTGCCTAAATGTACCCTTCGCGATTATTTAGGCCCTCTGGAATGAGTCAGAAAGAGAACCTCCAAAATAACTTTAATTTCCCCAATAATAAAGGGCTCTAAACCTAGCCTGTTTCAATGATGGGTTTCCTAAAATAACACTCCCAAAATCACGATAGAGAATAAATTATAGAGACCGCTGTAACTATGATGCCAATAAAGAGTTAGCAGTTTAGGTAAAAAAAAGTAACCCAATCTTAAGTACTGAAAATGCAATAGTAATTGATTGCAAAGTAATGAGAAGATGAATAAGTTTACAACAAAAATAAGGATAAGTATATTTTATTATACGGAGTGGTATAATTCAGTTAAAAAACTCAAATTAACTCTTGTGTAGTGGATCAAATTATTTATTATTTTTATTTACATTCTTCGTTTATTCCATCTAAAAATCAACGTGTATTAAAATAAGTCTAGTGGGCGAGGACCCAATCACTTTCTTCCGTGAACAGGAAAGATAGAAGCGAGAAATTTCATCGACTTCATTCCCGCAAGAATGGATTCTGAAGTAATGAGATGATCATTAAGAACAATGAAAGCTATGTCTGGTAATCCTTACTGATGGGAGAATTTGAACCACGATGCCGTTAAAATAGACGGCAAAAGAATTGCATTCAATTTAAACAAGAACTGCACAAATTCCCTTAAAATTTTTCTTGGGGCGTTACCAGGGTTAGCAATACCCTTCAATGCCAAAATACCGGAATCGGTTAGATACAAATGCCAGGATTTTTGGGATTAATATTTTATTTTTTCGCTAACGGATGAAACTAAAAATTAAATTGTATTACGAGAGAAATAAAGAGTAGATTTAAACGGAATGAATTCATCACTATATTTCATCTGACTTAATGATTTATCAGCAATTCTACTTCAGCTATTTTAATAGGCAGAGATGCTTCACAATAAATACAGATCAATAATGCATTTTAGAAACCTTACTTTTCAAATACATACTTCAATAAATTATGATTGCGAAAGAGAACCTTAATTTAGAGGTAATGCTTTTCATTTTAGCAACTTAAACGAAATTCCCTTGAGTATAATGTTCTATAACAATAGTAAATTCGTAATATAAATTTAATTTAAATATTTAATTTCCTTGTGTAGCATTTTCTTGAGTTTTACCTCCAGGAAACTATTTCAATAGCATAACATCCTTATTGAGCAAACACGAGAGTGATCTATGTCTTTTTATATTCCTTGATATAAAATTATTGTTCACAAATATTGGACGTTCTCCCTAACTTATTTTCCGATTTTGAGATTGATAAATTACTAACCCTTAATTCCAGCGTCTAATTATCACTTTGGAATATAAATATCTAGCAGCCACACTGGCTGGTTCTATTCATAAGTAGAGCGGCAATTTTCTAACAACTGTTCCAAAGGCGATCCCATTAGCATGAACAATTTAGATTAAATTGCCCTTAGAAGGTCTTCGAAAGCATGAATTTCATGACCGGGTAACATAGATTCATTCTTCGAGCGCCCCACAATATTATTCTTCTTATTATCAGCACAATTAACAGATTTCTCGGCTACCACATCAAAATACTACCTCAAAAACGTTTCAATATGGATTATCTTAATGATGAAAAAAATAAAATTGATATTGTGGCAGATAGAAGAGAGAAAAAAGGAACTCGGCGGTCAATGAACTAAGGGACAAAGATTCTCCAAGCGCCGAAAGCGGCGACCGTCTAAGGGCGATTCCCGGGAAACGGATAATCGTTTAGCGGTCCCAGTTCTTCAGAATCCCGATGTACATTTCGGAAACAATGCTTCCATCTTCATGGGGGGTCCAATATGAAATATGGTCCGGGGGTCCGGGTTCGATTCCCGATGGGAGCTAACGTGCGGAATGACCTAAGATTTCGAAGCACTTTTGACAATACTACAACTACTACTATTATAAATACATAATTCAAAAAGAGAGTTAACGCATAAATACAATATCCCTGAATATTGTATTATGAATCTAATTGTATGTTTCAGTATTACGCAAATAATAAATTAAATTAAACTTCTCGCACATTTGATATACTATTATGTAGAATATAGTAGTTTGAGCGAATATATCTTCTTCTGGAGGTTTAAAGCGAGCTTAAGAATATTGGATAGTATAGTATAACAAATAATAATACATTCTACTGTCTACATTCTACAAGTATACATTCTACTGTTCCACGAAAATATTAATAACATCTATATAGTGTTGTGAAGGTTATCCTAAAAGCTTTGGAATACTTCCGGTAACACAAAGATCTTAGAAGACTTTGTTGATCTTTCTTCTCAATTATTATTGGCATAAGATTTTTACATAAAATAACGATAGTGAAAAGAGTATTTTAAGAATAAAGTGAGTATTTAAGTACTGAATGCAAAAAAGTGTGTAATACATTCAGAAATTCAAAAAGCAACTAATTGACGATATTTCTAAACGCCGAACCAACGCCTAAAAATTTAATTTCAGGCTTTCAAACTTAAAGTCGCAAAAGGTGATGGACAAAGCGATCCATTCTCGCTTAATATTACATGATAAAGTTTAGAATCTAATAAAAACCGGATTAAGAAGAGCCTAAAAGGAGCATCGATCGATAAAAGAATAGATCCCATTCTTCAAGCAATTCTTTGAGACGGAAAAGCTCCATTTAGGAGACGAAATGCAGCGCAGAGAACGAGGCCAAGATCGAGTGAAATGGGATCGTTTGAGAGAATTGGTCCGCGAGAAGTCTTCTCAGATGCAGGCCAAGGCTCGCACACACCTCTTAATGAAGAAGCAAGTGGAGAATCAATCGAACTGTTTGGGAGGTAAAAACTGTTCCAAAGGGAAGTCCAGTCGCAAAGTCAGGGATTTACGAAGTATCCGCCTGAGATACTTTAACCCCTTCGCTGACTCAGACGTGTCCTAAATAGTTTGTTCCCTTTTTGTCGTAGCGGGGTGAATTAACACTTGGTAATAAAATAGGAAATCAAATTTAATTTATTATTAGAATTAATAATTGAATAAACAATTATTAAAAAGAAAAAGATGAGGAGTAAAAGTTGAAAATACTTTAAAGAAAGAGACCGAAAATCAATTTCGTATGCATTAATTTATTCATAAAAAACGTTTAAATGATAAATACATAAATTAATAATAGGTATTTATATAAAAAATAGATAATAAAGATGAATAATAAATTATAGTAATTATTTAAAAATAAATATAAATAAGAAATATAACAGGAATAAATAAATAATAAATATAATTAAATAAATAACATGATGGTAAATATAATATTTTTGAACGGAATTATAAAACACTTAAGGAAAGGGTTAAAACTCATTTCAACTCGGTCGCAAAGTTATACATTATATCTCAGAGATTTCCCTGGAGTGTTAATTTGAATCTAAACAGTGACGATTACCCAACTTTTTTTAAGCATAGTGTTTCATTAAAAGTTGTTTCGAATCGCTTTTTTATTTCTCCCTTAAATTCAACGAATCAACTCAAAGATAGTCCTTCTAATCATATTTGGCCAGGGAATAAAACTCCGGAACGACTATACACTGTAAGCTTTTCTTTATATATAATTATATATTTTATGTAAATATAAGCTTACAGTGTGTAGTTTCAGCAATCTCACTTCCTGGTGCGCCATAATCATCCCTTAAAGTAAAGTCTGTACAACACTATGATATCAGAAATATATAAACGATCGGTTAAGAATTAATTCTTAAAATTTTCAACCCCTTATTCATCATCAAAATAGAATGTTAAAGACTTGGAAGAATGAAACCAATGAACTATCTCTATAAGCAGACTGAAATCATTAGTTGAATGTTAAAAAAAGTGATTTAATAAGAAGGATGTATAAATTTGAATTGAATATGAAAATTAATTCAATACATTTAAAATTAGGAACATTTAGCGATACAATTATTCTATTCACAAAAATTTGGAAATTATTTTATTTATATGCTTGGTCAAAATTTTAGAGAAAAATGTTGTATTTAGCTTACAAATAAATTTTCGGGTATCTAAGCTCTTTCCTACTACGAGTATGATTTCATTTCGTCACATTCCTTCATATCCACATGAAAATATAATCCCTACAACTATAAGTAACCAAGGTCAAATTAGCGAAATAACAGCCACTTTCACAGCCACATAGCTGTCAATCAGTAAAATGAAAAAGATAGATTCGCATAGGTATTCACATAAAAAATTCACACCTTTTTCTCTCTGATTGGGTTTTGTGTAAACTCTCATTTAATCTCCAAGAGACTAGTAATAAATTTCTTGAAATCGACTCTCTTAAGTGTATTAACTGACCATGAAATCACTCGCAAACCGCAAGAGCATAATCGCTGTATTCGTAAATAGCCACCGTTCAATTTCACTTACGTTTAGTAAACAATTATCAGGAAATACTTCTCATAGCAGAGCAAGAATCATCAGAAAAAAATTAAAGCCGTCAATATCACATTAATATCATTAATAATTAACAATTATCATATGTTAGTAAAGATTTTTCTCTGTACAAAAGCAGACCCTGCGCATACAAATCTAGATCATTAACGGAATGGATACTTCGAAACGTATAAGAAAAGAGAAAAAAGTGCGAATGAGAGAAAAGGAGAATTGCGATTGGAGTCCCTCAAAAATAAACAGAAATAAAAGGAATGATTTTCTAAATAAAGCAAAGGGTTGACAAAGGGGCCAGCGCAAAGAGAATGTCTGGACTCGCTCCAAGTTCATACAGAACTACTATTCATCTTCCGAGAAATATAGAATTCATGTTCCATTTTACGAAAAAGAGAGCAGAAGTTTCTCGGAAAACATAGAAGCTGACCCTTCTCAGTCTCTCGATGTTTCCCAGAATTTTCCCTCAATTGTCTTCATCATTAGTTAAAAATCTTCGCTCGGCCGATCCATTACTTATTCAAGCCACTTTTAAAACTTCTCCGATTTGCATTCCGCAAAATTGCTCTTCCCATAACAGAATGACATATTCCATACTAGAATCTCCTATCTGTTTCAGCGAGATCATAAAATCTACGCATAAAGTACGCTATAATTATTTTAATTTAAGCGAAACCTGAAATTTCGTCTCGTTTGTTTGAACAACTCATATCATATGACAAGAAGCAACTAGGTAACACTTATCGACTTCTGATACCAATTCTTTATCGAAGAGAACAAAGGAAATGCTCTTACCAAATATCATCTTGATGAAGCTGAGTTTTTAAGAGTGCCTGACCACATATATTATGGATGTATGTATTCCATATTTAAATTTTTGTTTATAAAATATGGGTATACATTATACAATATGGGTATAATAAGGGTGATACCAAGATATTTCTATTATTATTTTCTCCCTCGAAGTCTGCACGAAAGTTCATCATTCATTAATTTTCTTTCGAAGTAGTTAATTATTGAACATACGTGTGCATTAAGCCCCAATTTCCACCCACACAATTCATAACTCCATCTAAATCCGACAATCTACAATCTAATCTTGAACTGAGTAACCATTCAAGTTGTAGCACCCACCTGTAGTTCAATAGGAGTCAAACTAACCGCTTAAATGGGAAGTTACATCGAGTATATAACAGCGAAGGCTTATACTTGGGATCTTCACCACGTAATGAGGAACCCAACACGGCATGGGATGGGAAACAACTCTGCTCAGACCGATTGTAGGATATGCCACGAGTGTTTGACATTCAAATTAAACTGGCCTTATTAAGAGGCTCAAAGGCGAGGAAATGAAGGAGGCTATTTACGTAGTCTGTAAACGATGGATAATCTCAAACATCAGACGAGAGTGTAGAAAAAATCCAAGCTCAGCTGGGATGGGAATCCTTAGCGTCGAAGAGGAAGAAATTTTAATTAACCGAGGTCTTTTAAGTTACTTTTCAGAGTGCATGTAGTGACATATTCAAAATTAAATTGGCATATCCGTCTACGTATTATCGTACATAAATACGCCGGGAAAAATTACTCGTGATATTTTCTTTACTCTTTCGCACCATCGATTAATTCACCGCTGCAAACTTTGAATGAATATCATATAATTTTACCGTGGACCTCTCGTATGTGCGACCAAAAGGTTTTCAAGCCTTCCTCTAAGTATTAGCACTCCTTCACTTTCAATTTACGAAGGGCATCTCGCATGGTTCGTTATATTTCCGTTTTCGCATATTTATAATCAATCGAATGAAGCGAATCAATCGTACTCGCAGTTGATAACATCATTTCATTGACTTACGTACAGTATTTTCAATAATACACTTCCCTTGATTGGCTTTGGTGGAGGAGTTGTTAATTGACGCTAGAAAAATCAACGGAGAAGAACAGAAATAGTATTTTACCTAAAAAGTAAGTCAATAGGCAACTAATTCGTATAATTAAGAGTTTGATAATCTGTACCATCTGGGTTAATTTAAAAGTTCACCCTTTCAAAAGAATTTCTTATTGCGGCATCAGAAGAAGTAATAAATCTGGTTGCAACAAAACTGTAGTTGCAAATTATATTTTTCAGAGTGAGATCAAAATGAAGATATCGTTTATCAAAAAAAAACGACCGGCTTCGGCAATGTATCACCATCTTTAGGCACAAAGAGAAGAAAAGCAAACTTTAAATCGATATACGAAGGCGTGATTTCGAGGAAACCTACGACCGGAATATACTAAGTGTCTAGTCTGAGAAGCATACTTGCTGTTCTATTACCTTAAGTTGGTGATAAATCACCGAAACTGGTCGCATTCTGAAAAAAGCTTTCCTGCAGAAGAATTAACAGCACGTCATTGAAACCAATTTCAGATGTTTAGTTGTTCAAAGAAAAACTCAAAATTTTTTTATAGAAGAGTCATTTTACTCTGTGAAAGAATTTTTAGATTATAATAAATATGTAAAATATGGTATCAATGTGATATAAATGTATAAATTTTCTCTATTTCTTTAAATATGATGTAAATGTATAAAGTTTCTCAATTTGTAAAGGTACTTCAAGGTTATATATATTTATTATGTGAATTATTTATTTATACATCTATTATGTGAAGAAGTATGAATCTACTTCCTTTTTATTAATTTTTTTAAATTATTTTTTGTGACTTATCCTCGCATGTATTATGATTATGGATAAAATAAATTGAATTGAATTGAACATATCCTCATTTGGTTGTTACGATAGACTTTTACGTCATCAAGCTCGCAAACGTCGAATTTATTCCTTACAGTGATTCGGTGTATATATTAACAGCAGCTAAGCACGTCTTCCTACACTTGAAGTGGTCCCGGGGTCGGTTCTGGTGTGAGAAGGCAACAAGAAAGACTTCCAAGCGTTAAAGCATTGCCGAAACCCTCTTCATCACTTGTCACATGACGCAGACATTACCATCAGTCATCACTGCACGTAGTATAATTTACGTCTCCCGAGAGACAGGGAAATACCCAAAACAGAACGAGTGCTAAGTAAATCGGCAGAGTTCAAGGTTAAACTAACACGACTTAAATCACACTTATTATTAGACGAGAGTATGTCGATAAGAAAAGCAAAGAGATGAGCTGAAGTTATGCGTAATTTATTTCCCAATGACGTTTGGGCGAGATTGAGACTTAAGTTTTAGTCTTCAACCTAACCCAGAATTAAGTCGCGAATTCAAAAGTAGTCCACAATCCTGGAGCCCGGCTGAAAATCGCGAAAAACAAAATCTAGGGAAAAAGACCGCATTTCGAGTTCCGCCGGCGCTACGAGAGGTGACACTTGGGCGTCGCGACGCTCACGATGGCGTCCAAAAAAAAAAAAACACACAGCACCCATGAGGGAAAAAGGCGCTGAAACAGTGAATTTAACGCCGGTGGTTTCGGCCTTTACTTCGCGGCCTTCCATGATAAGTGAACACGAAAAGAAAAAAATATTTTTCTATTACAACGCCGCAATACAAGATACTATACGACATGTTCCAATGCATCATCTGCATTTCATGCACAGCACGATCATCATTTTTCACTATATGTAGTGAGATAGACGAAATCGGTCGTATAATCTTTTTATATTATTTCTAAAAATCCGTTTTCCGAGACCAACCCATTTCTCCCTTCACACTTCATCAAAACATATAAATAACACCCCATTTTGAAGAGAAAATATTCTGCTTCCTGCTAGAGACCAACAAATGAAAAATGCACCATTTGGTCAAAAAAATCGAGTAAAAATTTGAATTCGCCCATTGAGTTTCGTCACTGAACGTGTATATATCGATATCTATCGCTACAAGCGAGCTATATCGAAACGGACACTGATAAAGAATATGAAGATGTGTCCTTTAGGTATGTTTTAGTATTTTGAGTATTCATTTTTGGCGATCGGAGTATTTGTTGAAATGTATTTAGGATGGGAAGAGAGTATCGGAGTCCGTCTGCGAAATTATTGCAGGGGGTAAGTAGTTTCCTCTATAATGATGCTGTTAAATTAATATATTTTTATTACATGTTTGACAGTGAACTTAGATCCAGATTCTTATGATTAGACATTGATTAGCGCTATTCGTCCTGTGCTATCGCACTCCCGGCATCCCGGAGATAAAAAAGACATTGTCTCGAGAAGGTTAGAGCACATCCCGGGAAATCCCGATTTGTCATCGGTTGAGATTGGATTTAAGAAAATGCATCGAGAATAAAAGTTACATGTAACTATTGAAAAGAAACTCCGTTCTGGCAACACACACCCTGGGAGCTCTCCTTGAATCCTTCGAACTTGACATCTGGGTATAATTTATTGTCTCTTTGACCTTTAACGGTTGGTCCAGCACTTTCTTTCTCCTTCGATGTTACAGAGATTGCACCGTTTAAAGTTTCCCAGATGCGGAAAGCAATGCCAATTTCCTTTTTCTTGGAAGTTCGATGAAAGAAAGCTAATAAAATAAAGAAGTTTGATAATGATTTTTCAAATGTTTTGTAAATTTTAGAGATATGAGTTACTTTTATATATATATAACCTGTTTTAGCTCATTTCATGCCTAATATATTGCAAGATTTTGTAATAAACAATCAGATTATTAAAGATACCCTTTATCAAAATACTAAACTTGTTTTTACTTGAGAGAGATTCTAACAAAAAGATGAATTTATCTAGTCAGAGATCAATCAAGAAACAAAGAAAAAAAATTGAATCATTTTACCGTGGAGTAAACTTAATTCCGGGAAATTTCTGGGATACCGAGATTATTAAATATCTGTGAAGATGACAAGCCTTACCAGTGATTGATTCATCATTGGTGTAATCTTATTTACCTCGTATCTGCGATTGCGCATTAATCCCTACTGTTCCCTAGATTATATTTCTCACTAAAGATTCTGATAATTCATTTCCGCCCATTGATCTCATTTCAGTCTCATCCACCAGTTGAAGCCTTTTCCAACCATTCTGTCATCATTCGTTAGATCATGAACTCACTTCCATGTGCTGACCTAAACAAATTGAGAAATTATAGGAGAAACAGATGAGATAAAATTTATGGAGAAGTAAACAGGTCAAATGAGGGTGCATCTTGAAGAAGAGACCTACCGTTGATGAAGCAAGGTATCAACATGTGCGGAAAGATAGAGTAAGAAGGCTCAAATTATTTAACTAGTAAAAAAACTATGAGTTTACTTTAATTCTACTATTAATATTAATAAGTACCACAATGTTTCACCTGACTCCGTTTCGTTTATTAAACTAGTGTTGGAGAACATAAAATTGGAGAATGGAAACGGGAAATATAAATAAATATAAAAGAGAATGCAAAGAGAAAGAAATATAAAGTTTACAGTAAAGACGATATCTTGTGGAAATCTCATCATGAAGAATGAAGACGTACTCATTCCATAACAGTTTTTAATAAACACAATAAACGCACGATTAGTATCAGCAAATGATCATCGAGTTTCTTTATTGAAAATCTTTGTGGAAAAGTATGTCTTCTTTTCATTCTTCAGAACGTAATATATTACAGCCATAATGGATAAAAAATTCTGAAGAGTAAAAAAGAAAACTGCTGAGAAATGACTTAGAAAAAGCCGTAAAAAGCAAAAAAAAACTGGAGGACGAAGAGAAAACAACTGAATGAGAACAAAGTAAAACATCCATTGTTTTTTCTTCGGTATAATTTCTCGTAGACTTCTAAGCCATGGTCACTACGCAGCTAATGTTTTAATGCACGTTGTCCGCCGTGAAGCTCGTAAGTATCGCTACAGGAGCCGCGAGCTTTCGCCGACTTAGGAAATGGGATTTCATTGGAATTCCACGTGACTTTGTTACAAAGACTTCACTAGCGAAGTGCTTAAGTTACGCGGAATAATAAGGCAAAGTCATTTAAAGGGGAAACGATTTTCATCCAAATACTTAATCGCCGCAGAGCAAGAAAAGTTCGGGCAAATGAACGCGGATTCACAAAAGTGAAAACTGAAATGATCTCCCAAGAAAATCTCGCGCACGATCAAAAAAAGTTGTATACCATAATGTATTATGTTATGGAAAGAATGCACCCTGTATATGCAATGATTCATCGTAGAGATAAAAACAACACGTATTTCTAACGTTTTTCACGACGAACCATCACCATGGAATTTAATTTCACGCTTCCAAATTTGAGAACGCAAAAGCTGACGGCAAAAGATCTATTCTGGCTTAATCTTACATTATAAAGTTTATAATTTAATAAAAAATGGATTAAAACGATCCTAAACAGCATCGATCGATAGAAGAATAGGGCCCATGAGCCATGAGTTAAATTATTTCTCTTACGCGAATACAACGTAACTATTTGATTCGAAATATTCAAAATTTCTGTTTAGAAATTAATAGTTCTACGGCATTATTTTAAAATAATGGATATATTCTGTTAGCACTGACTCTTCGTACATTTCGGTGCTAAAATTATTATTTTGAAAACTATAAAGGCAATAAAAGGTTTCGTTTCATATTAAATTCTTCAATGTAGGCGATAAGTATTTAAATATGGTCACAATAATCGAAATTTTATGTAATCAAATCTTTATATACCAAGTCTAGCCACTGAAATAACGTTATGACTAAATCACTGTGAAACGCTATGCGCCATCAACAGCAACAATTATTATCAGTGATCCACGACAACCAAGATGAGGACGATAACTAAAGGACACAAAAATCCACGGGACCGGGAGTCGAATCCCTTTATCAGACTAGAGCCTTTCGTTGGAAATGGAATCGGAATATTTCTAATTTCCTCAAGGCTAATCTTTTGCCAAATACATACATGGGCAGATGTGCACGAAAAAAGAGGAAAAAGAACACTTTGGATTCGACCTGTTATCTACAAACGTTTGAAAGATATCAAGACAGAAACCACGCACAAGTTGTGCCGGAACCACTTCAATAGTTAGTAAGATCAAGGGAAAGAATTTTTTCTCCTAACCAAAATTCGTATGAAATTTACGCATGCTCATTCTTCCTCGTAATTTGAAGCCAAAAAAATTGAAGGTTTTCAGAAAACAAAAAAAATTGAAGATTTTCAGAAAAAAATTGAACATTTTCAGAAACCTAATATTTTTAGAAGATGATTATCATATGCGCTCATTTCACAACGAGACAAGAGTATAAAATCATATTCAAACTAGAATACTGAATACGTCAGTAATTTATATGTTACTAAGCTGATTCCGTGATTCACGAGAAAGCAAAGCGAAACCTACACTATAGTAAACTTGGAATTCAAAAAAATGTACCGAAATATTTTACTCTCCAAACGAAGAGTACTTACCTATAGAGTTTTTCCTCGAACAACCCTCGCCTCCTCTTCTAAGACAGTTACTATCCAAACTAATAATCCAGAACGTTAACGATGAAAACATGGGCACATTATCCTCTGGCGTTTCTATTCTCACAGAACACACGAGCAATATGCTTCATGAGCTGAAAGTAAAAAAAGGCGTAAAATTAGTAAATGAAACGCAAAGAGAAAACGGTCTAAGCAAAAATTGATGAACAGCACATTTAGCTCAATGCAATGTGAAAGGGGAAAATTGAAAATTAAGAGTGACGCACGCATACATGGAAGATAAACCAATCTACGTCATGACTCAGATAAAAATCTTTAACTGCGGTGAATGCAAATCCCATTTAATCTGAAAGCTGGATCCAAGTTTCCGGTCCAATTAATATGGCGCAAACTGAAATGATTCATCCTGATCTATCAGTCGCCTAATTCTTTTAAAGCTTGTCATTTCCTATGAATGAATAGCAGGACTACTCTTCCGACTGAAATGGTTGACTTTCTTTTCGATAAATCAAGGGAAGAACTGCAGGATTATATATCACACATTTCAGGATAATTCATGAGCAACAGTGAAGCCCAGTCGCAACGGAAAAGATATATTGAAAAGTACATCCAATAGATTTTACAGCGGGCCCATTCCGCATGGACGCAAAATATTGCCGGGATGTATTGGATATATAAATTTTGGTGCTTATGCATATTATAAATGAAATTAAAAGTTGAAATATCATGAAAATATTTTCTTAAGACCGATCTATAAGTGTCTTAAACGGATGCCTATATTGTACCATACTTGATACTTGCTGAAATCCTTTCTTTTTTAATGTACTTACGAATATTACAGAGACAGTTTTTAGGGAGGAGCAAGAAAAACTGATAGAAGAGATGCGAGAAAAATGTCTACATATCCCTCTAATAAATAAAAAAAAACCTAGCGCATGCGAAAATTATGGGCTCATGCCAATCTATTTTTTAAACATAAGGAGCCCCATAGCATAACTTTAATACTCGAAGCGGGGGATCTAAAATTTTTGGTAGGAAAACCAATCGTTTGTATATTATAATGATACTCATTAATCCATATCGATGTAATCAATAGAAGGAAATATTATCAAGATTGCTGGCCTTACTTGGTGATATTTCCATGACAATCAAGGAAGTTGACTATTAATGACCTCCCATCCTCAGGGGGTAAATGCAAAAGATGATGAATGGATA
This sequence comes from Pachydiplax longipennis, assembly GCA_036926295.1. NCBI lineage: Eukaryota > Metazoa > Arthropoda > Insecta > Odonata > Libellulidae > Pachydiplax > Pachydiplax longipennis. The sequence continues at coordinate 33,264,981 of JAVFKF010000009.1, read as the reverse complement.
AAAAACGCATTTTTGCATTAACCCCTTGAAGATGACGGTATAGCCGCCGACATGAGCATTGGGTGATTCTTAGTGACTAGTAATCCGATAACGCCAGACGCTTCATTGACGTAGTCGGCTTACTGAGTTTTTCGACCTCCTATTCATGAACTGCCGAGTTCCAATATCCTTTCTTTCTGGTTGCCTCATACTAAACCATATCTGAATCATTCCCGATTTCTCCATAAAACAAAAACTAACAGGAGCATCGAAGTTTCCGCAGTCCAAATATATATTCCACGAGAATGTAAGTCATCTGCGAGGTCAGGGGTTGAAGACATCTCAGCTTTGTCGATGCATCTTTCCTTAAGGACACCCACGTCTCATTGCGAAGGAATCTCCGACGCTTTGCCAAGGCTAAGGAAACCCAGCTGGTGCTAATGCTGCTGCTACTGCTAAGGCCAGTGGTGTATGCGACAGTGAGAATATGCGATTATTATTCTCAATCCATCATAAACTAGCTGGACTCCATTACTTACTTCATTAAGAAATAGGCGGAGCCTCTTACACGCATTTTTGACTCCGAAACAATCTGGTCATGAACATCTTTGCAAAGAAATAGAAATAGAAATTTCTATTTTAAACAGAACCATTTTTATTTCTGGCTTCTAAATGGTTCAGTGGATCATTAAAGGTTATTCCTTCTGCCCAGACAGTAAAATCGCAGAAGACAAAATAAACTCTTTTCTATTTTTAAACACGTCAGAGAACTCTGAGGAGAATAGAATAAAGAGAGAAAATATCCGTTGCCTTAGAAACCGAATAACAAAAGATATGAAAATCGAATTTGAAAGCTTCGTACAGCCTTTCTGTTCTTCAATTCAATGCTTTTCATCCTTGTTCCTTTTTGGCATACTTCACTACGAGGTATAAGCATAAGTTTGCCCGAATTAATTAGAGAAAATATTACAAGAAGGAAAATTTTCTTAACGCTGTCGATGATCTCGCTCCCTCATACATGCCTGGATGAACGGCATAATCTGTCTTTTGTTACAACATCGAGAAAATTTATTTCTCATCTGCTCGCATCGAAGTCTTATTCGTGAATTTGATTGTTCTGAATAATTGAAAGGAACTGCTGGCAATGAGTGACACCGTCATTCAATCCACACCTCACTGAAAGCTATGAATATACTTCCTTCTGCTGCAATTGTGCATAATTTTCCACACATCACAGTCTTCTTACACTTCACTTACCCAATGAGGAAACAAAGGGCCTGCTAGCGTACTCCTATAGTACTTATTCTACTATTTTTCGTCTAATTACTCCACTACCTTGCCTAGTGAACCTTATTCCCTCTTAAAAGCTTTCGGCAGGTAATGCTCTGAGGATCTATCTTACCTTCGGCCTCATGACTTAGGACCAGTGTACTCTAAACAGTGTACTACGACTCACTAGTGTGCTACTAGAGGTAGTAACTAAGCTGCAAAATATCTTATGAGAGTTTTGATGAGAAATTTATTATATTTAATAGTAAAAAAAAATATTTCTGCATCATATGTTGGCAATAATGTGAGAAAATTCGTAACAAACTATTAATTTTGGAGATTTCATCAGTACCGCCACTGATCATTCTGCTAATGAACTACAACCTGAAATCAATATCCTCAATTAGCTAAAACTGCAATTGTATCACTGCTGCAACTTAGATAATCCTATTTTTCGAATTAGCTATTTAAGCTATCATAGATATAAATAACTCGAACGCTTGCTGATAGTAAGTGGAAGTATATTACAAACAAATCAAATTTAGAGTTTCGAAGGATTTATATACATTTTACTTCATATTAATGTAAAATATATTAATTTACATTTGATGCGCCGTTAAATAAACTCCACATCCCAAGTGTGCTATAGATTGGTTTGGATGACACTGTTTTAGACGCACATATTAAATCTACATAAAAGAAGGAAGTACGGGTATGCGTAATTCAAATTAAGGGAAACGGAAATTGTGCGGTTTACAGAGAGCTTCCTCAGTGAACGAGTGCGTCGAGGCAAACGGATTGGGAAGTTACGGTAAAACGAATTTAATCGACCTCTACACAGCACTTTTTGTTCTTGTGGCAACTGTTTTCATGAAATATGCAGTTATTATCACATTAAAGCCCATCTGTATTCCACATAAAGTGTCTTTATTTCCTTGTCCACCGCTGACATCTATGATTGTACACACAGGAGTAAAAGAGATGGATTAAAGCAATATTTTCTGCGGAATCCCTTTCATTAATATCACTATTTGAACACATTTTTTTGTAAGGAGCCCTCATAAAAACGGAATGCTGTTAAAGGTACACGAAAATCAACATTCCGTATCGGTGAGAACGTGACTGAAAAGGATTAACCCAAATAGCTGGCAATCGTTGCTAAATTAGGTGTAATCACGATGACACGAACTCTCCACGTAGAGGAATACACCTCCTTCGGATGGTATTTTAAATTCTTAGCGATATTTTGTGCGAAAAACAAACGCATGCCGCCACGTGATCGGATAGACTATTCATCAACAGGAAGACTGAGGATGCAGCGAAACAAGAAGAAAAGTTATAATTCAATATGTCCTTAAAGTTATACTTGGCAGCTTTTTTTGCAGCATCCCGATTTAGTTGTTACTTTATATTTAGTAACAATATTCAAATAAATATACAAATCTATACGAGAAGTTACTGAAAGAAAGTTCATTAGCAACAAAATTTTCAAATTCAAACGAGTGGTATTTAATATGTTAATATGTATATGTTTGATATTTGGTATCTAATATGTGAAGGGAATGACTACATGACGAAAAAATTTCTACCATGTTTAATATGTAAATGTATTCGATAACTGATCGATCGATTCGGTTCCAAAACTTTCGAAATTTCTGATCTCTGTTACGTGAATAACACGGAATAATTTATCCACACATGAAAACATAAGTGATTAGCGTTTGTCGCAAATAAACATTGAACTGACACAGATGGAATAAATCAGGGTGGGTGTATCAAATAAAAATCGAGAATCCGGATTTTTAAAAACACTCCACTGGATATATACCGCGAGTGAAATGGAAATGCAACGAAGAAGCTTATCGCCGCAAAATCCTGAAGAAAATGTGAAAAAAAATCAAAGAATCAGAATTGGTTTTGAAACATTCTGAATATGGAAAGAGGATCAGCGATGGAATAGAGAAGATGAGATAAAGAAGATAGAAAAGAAAGAACTGGAAAGAGGAAGCGATAGCGGTCACAAACACTGCGTTTGAGAATAAGCAAATCCTATTAATACCCGAAATAATCAATAATTTCATGCTTTATTATGTGGAATAACACATTAAAATGAAGATATTTTGAAGTAAAAACTAAAACCGATAAAAACGTTTACACTTCCTCTAACAAAAGTTAAAAAACTAAGTCACATGACCAACACCTGAGGATGACCGGAAGTACCAAAACAATCGGGTTATTTTGTTACCTTCTTGAAGCAATCTCAATTTTAATTCCACTAAAATGACATACACTTAAAACAAATGCAATCAGTTAAGATTATAAAGAAGGGGCACTTCCATAGCCATGCGGAGAACGCGTTAAACTGCGATGAAAGCGGTCCTGGGTTCGATTGCAGTTTGAGGTGTACATGTACAAAATGACCTTAGCTGTCGAAACACTCTTAACAATACTAAAAACACAAAATCATGCATAATGGGAAAATTATTTTTATACTATTGGCAAGAAAGAACGAAACCCGAGAATAACTTCCATACTTCCTCAAAGTTAAAAAGCAATCTTGTGACCACCACTGAGGATGGCCGAACGGGTCGAAACCGGTCGTGCGTTTGTTTCTCTAACTCGGTGGAAGTGTATAAGTTTTTAACTGTTTTTATTTGTACCAATCAAAACATAAAAATAATCTTGATTTTGATTCCACAGAAAAGGTATATACTTAATAAAAATAATACATAAGTTACGGATCAAAATCTTTGAAACTTATTTTCCTCATATTTTGAGAAGGAAGCCACTGAAAAGCTGGATGTTTGAAAACTCTGTGATGGAAAAAGTTGCACAATCGGATATCGCTCGCAGATGAAACATCGAAAAGAGCACGTTCACTTCTTTTCCGATAGTGTGTTCGAATACCTTGGCGGGACCTTGGAAAGGACGCCATGCGAATGGAAATGCGCGATTTGATTGTGCGGCGCCGACAGATAAAGTCGCCTTATCTCACGTAAAACCACAGCAATTTTCAATCGCTCCACGGATACATCGCTAAAAATAGCTCGACCGCATAAAACCTCCTCCATTACGATGTATACCTGAACAGGATCCGTGGAGAACGATTCAATAGCCTACGTGATGATTTTCAACAAAAGCGAAGCAATCCTTTAAAATAAATTTCGTACTCTATTGCGCCTCGGATTGTGAACAGATTCTTTAAGTTTAAATGTCTTCAACTAACCCTGTGAAAAGCGATTTATGTTATTCACACTTACATTATTATATAGTTAAAATGAAGAGTTTTATCACTAATCAAAGTAAAATAAAGATAAATAAAACTTCTTCAATAAAATTTTATTATTCGAAACTACAAACGATGTAAATCAATTTGGACTTTGCACAAGAATGTGTGCGACTATCAGACTACCTGCCCGGAAAGTGAGAGACCTGGGTTGGAGTTCAAGTCAAGTCATTATTTTTTTAATCTCTTGCCTAAATATTTTTATTTTCTTATGGATAATAAAATTATTTACATTTTTAAAATGACATTCCACATAATAAAACCTGAACTTGTTGAGTATGTTATCATTTAGTGTCTACATAAATCAGAATATATAGAGATATGCATGATAGATAAAAATACTTGAAACAGTAGGATTAGTGTGATTATGTAACAATTTAAAGAGGAAATTGGAGGGCCCCTTCCAATAGAATTGATTTAATTAGAAGAAGCTTTGAGGTAATGGCGTTAAAAATTCACAACAAATTGGTACTACAAAGTTACGATTGGCATTATAAACACTAGGAATAAATTATAGTTTGCTAGAAGGTTAAGAATATCTACCAATAAAAACATAAGGTGTATAAGTTTTGCTGGGAAAACATGTTAATTAGATGATAATTTAAATATTGTGCAAAAATTTAAGACATGAATATAATATATATTAAATTAAATTCATCTATTAAATTGTGTATATATTATTTGTATATAATAATTGTTGCTTACATATGATTGTGATAACTCATGCACGTATGTTATGGAACATACGTGATGTAACTTATATTGATCTTAATGTGGATTTTACGATGACCTCTCCTATACATACATGTATATTTCATTGGAACAATAAATGTATTATTATTAACGCATATTTAAATATTTTGTATAACCTGCTTTATGCGTGCTATATACTTTTTAAAGCGGACGCTATTTCTAGTCGACTAGCGATAAAGTACGCTCAGCGCTATAATATTATTTCTTCCTGAAAAAATATGCAATCACTGAAATTAGAATAAACGATGGATTTCCGATAGTTAATAACACAGTATCCGAAAACAAGGAAATCCTATATACATCGCTTTTAACCTGATTAGTTTAATATGGATTTCCACCTCATCTCGTCCACCTCCGTAGATTAAAATACCTTAAATTTCATTCTAATTTTCTATTTGACTGATTATTGGTCGTTTCTATCGGTTAACCCGAAGAAAAAGAATCACGGAGAGTTATGAATAGCATTAAACCGACTATATGGGAATGTGGAACAATTAGGTTATTGCTGCCGTTGGCAAATACGGATGTATAACTCAATTTTCCTTCTCTTCTGGAAACTCTCCCTCGGGCAAATTATCATTGTAACATTTTCCTAAAATCTAAATAAACAAAACCCGACCAAGTTTCGTTTTACCGTTAGTTTCGATGCAAACAGAACGTCGATGGCTGCCGAATGGTGTGAATTAGTGACCGAAAGATGATGACTTGTGTGTCATTGGGTTTTATTCGCGATTCTGACGATTAAAATTACGTTTAACGATATGAATACACTTTGCAGTTGATTTGCGAAATAACCGAAAGGAGACAGCTTTTCCGCCAAGTCTTGAAAATCCCGCATAGAATCCTTATATATTATTTCTAAACATCCATTTTCGGTGACCAGCGCTTTTCTCCCTTCAAACTTCACGAAAACATATAAATGACACACGCTCTTTCCTCACGTTTCCCGCTTCCTGGTAAAAATAGACCAACGAATAGAGATTCGCTAATGAATGTGTAGATATCGATATCCATCGATACAAGCGAGGTATATCGAAACAGATTCTTATGCAGAATATGAAGGCGTGTTTATTAGGTATGTATAAATGTTTTTATGTTCGTTTGCAGTGATTGGAGTTCGTTGAAATGTATTTGTGTGGGGAAATTGAGTATCAGTGTCCGTATGCGAAATTTTCGCACGGGGTAACCAGTTCTAATTAAAATGGAATGAAGTATCCTTTCCTAACACGTAATACATCGTGAAATATGGCATCTTTTGACTCCATATCCGAGGAAAATATTCTAAAAATTATGTTTTATGACGCATTCCAATGTATTTCAATCCTGAATCAAATCATACTTAAACTCTGAGGGAGTATACAATCTTTTTTTTAAAACTATTGCAATTGAATTCTACGGAATGACGCCCGATCAAATCCATTACATCAATTGATGCCAATGCGTAGTTAAAGCATAAAAAGGACTCGATTCAGCTCGAAGGGAAATGGGTTAAAAATGAGGACGAAAATAATAAGGAGATACGTAAATATTGACGTTTCGAATCTGAAAGGAACCCAAAATGGGCCACGAGATGTTTGGGTGCCACCTGAACTGGGATGTTGAATGGAGCACTCCAATGGATTTCAAAACATCTCAAGCAGCTTAGAGCAGATGAGATCTTTCAGGGCCTTACTTACGCTTCAGAATTCGGTTCGGAAATGCTTTTTGATTGGACTTATTTTCGTTCATGAACTTCGTACCCTTCAACGCATTTTTAAGGCGAAATTTTTCTCAGTGAGATGGACATTGATGAAAAGGGTTTAAAGAGTTACAAAGTGAAAATGTTTGTGAATTATTCTCCACTATATCACATGGAAATCTATTTATTTCCTCTGAGGATCGTCCTTACATTTAACTTTACATACTGACCCTGCAAACCGCCTAGGAGACGTGTGGCAGGGGGTGCAAAACACATATGGGTATATATGTAATTTCCATTAGATTCTCTCATGGTCCACGGATAAAACTACCAGAAATATCTATCTATCCTGGTGATTATTTCCTAGTAATCCTTTTTCGTTTTCTCTCTGAGTTCGCGAACATTGTTAACTGGAATAACAAAATCAATTATCTCCTCGACGAAATCTGTACTGATATATTTCTCGAATAACTTCCATCGATAATTGAGTGTTCTATCCTGAAGCGAATCCCACCCGAGGGACTCTATCATAGCCGAAACACTGCTGTTAAATCTAAAATCTCTATTAACAAACGGAGCAGATCTACGCTGAACCATCTCCAGATCGGAGATTAATTCTACATCAGGAGGATTCAAAATCGCTTAGCAATATTCTAGGAGAGGTCGAATTAGGATGAGATGCGCATTAATGATTTACTGTCGATTGGCATCCCGTCAGAATTCTACTGACTGATCTTTGCATCCAATTCGCCTTGCCAATGACGCTTCGAATGTGCTCTTTGAAGGAAAAACTACTACTCAGTTTAATTCCTAGGTATTTAGAATGACTTACGAACTCCAAAGGATATCCTTTCGGCATGTGGCCGGGGGCATTTACACAATAGAATGTAAATTAATCATGATACCAACACGAACACGAACCCTCAATAGAAAGCAAAAAACACTTTGATTAATATGACTTCCATTCCGATACATGTAAGGTTAAAATATTTAAAGAACTATGTTACAAATTTCAGTTCAGCGACTTCCATTTAAGAGCCATTTCAAGATTCAACACTTACCAGCAGAAAATAATAATGCCACAATTCCTAATTTAAAACGAGAGATTAACGACTACGACACGAGCTTCCTCCTCGAATTTTCGAGGTATCCAAACGGAAAGATACACTGAGAAAGCAAAACCGACAAGATTAAGGATTGATCTAAAGCAAGACGCAAAATCAACCAGCGATTTATTCCCGCGAAACCAATATTGAGGAATCAGAAGAATCGGTGATGGAAATCGGAAAATAAAAGAAGAAAAGTACTGAATCGCTGGTCGTTTAGGCTTCGACAAGGAAGTTGGGAGGGAGATGGAAGAGATTTCCGAGAAGGAAAAGACCACGTTTTCCTGATTCTCCGAATAGATCTGCGGGAATTATAAACCGTTGCCACAAGGAAACAAACCGAATCAACTCTCGCGTTTACAAAGTGATTGGTTTACGCCTCGAGGACGGCATCGGTACGCGGTACCGACCCAAATGCTTTCCGGGTAGCCGGCGTCGGTACACGGTACCCTAACCCCTAAAGCGCTCGGTTAAATTTGCGCTTTCGTGTTTATTTGCAGATTTCAGTGTTTAAATTTCGACTACATGGTTAAAAAAAAGGTTCAAATTTTAATATTACTGTGTTAAAATCGCAATATAAGAGAGATAGGAAGGAAATTTAATCGTAAAAGCTTAAAAATCGAATATTTTCATTAAATCCCTCTCAGCAATTGGGAAGAGAGGGATATGAATTGAGCCGTACTTGAAGGATTAAATTACAGGTGAAGAGGCAGGAGTTTATGATGATAAAAGATTTGATAATACATTTAATGTGCCTCGGATATTCAACGGACATCCATACTCGATTGGGAGATGAAATGATATTTTAAATAAGGAAATTTATTACTCATTTCCGCCAATGAAAAGGATTTATTTTCCAATACTTGGCTCAATGTTATGAAGAGACCACGTAAATATTATGGCCCTCAGTTTTCCTTATGGAAAATGGTGCGCGCTGTTGCGACTTTTGCACAGAAAAAGAAATTTGGCGAAAATTGATTTTGAAGACATTCAGCATTTACTGAAATTAATTTCTGATGGCACAGTGCGATTTAATGAAGATTAAACAATATCATAACAGGAGTAAATTTAAGAAATAGATACTTTTAAGAAAATTGGGGCTTAAATAACTTAAACGATTAACTATGAACCGCTGAATTTGGGTCTATCATTGAAGAAACAAGTTCTATCTTGGTATCAAAATCTGTCTCATTCCATCAACTTTCCAACAATGCTAATAATTTTGCTCTCACAAATTTTGGAGGCAAATTTCTTGGGAAAATCTATGGTAATGCCGAAAATTTTCGGCAAAATGCACTGACAAATTTCGATGCTATTTTCGTTCTACTTCCGTGGGAAAAGATTTCAACAGGAAATTTTCTGAGAAAATCCTTAATTTATTTTCTTTAAGTTTAAAAACCTTTAAGTTTTATAGATAACGTATAAAAACGACTTCTTATAATAGATGTAAAGCAGAAATCGGCGCTTAAGGCAGTGCAAGTTACCGTTATGAAGCCGATCCGACTATTTTTCCAATTGCTTGTATAATTTTCTTTCATTTGATTGCCAACGACGATTTCCATGACAGCATGTCATTAATATTTCCATTGAATGGAAATCAAATATAAGGCTTGCCTATACTAATCTTAGAATTAATAATAATGTTACAATGAGTATAATACTATTTTGAAATATAGTTCGATCTACAAAATAGTATTTTGTGCGTATAGAGTTGATCCTAGAACTTGTCGTCGACCTTTCCCGGAGATACGTTCATCATCTCCATCGCTTCATACGACAGAATTATCGCTGTAAAAACCGCCATAAACATTTCCCAGGAAAACAAACATCTGAGGGTAGCAAGATGAACGAGCTTATAAATCTCGAATGTTCCTAAACATCAGCAGAAAGCGAGAAATATTAAACACCATAAATAAAGAACTGCGGCGATCTCAGAGTGTGTATCAACGTAAATTCAGGCTTTCGAACCGCCCTCAAAATTAAATAAATTCTTAAATTCTATCGGCGACAAGCTCTTTTAAACATGAGCCAATATTTAAAAAATTTGGAGTGGTGAAACGCTCTGATGCAAAACGAAGGGATCCAATAGCTCTCGCGATTCTCCGAATCCATTTGTAAACTGCGCTGCAAAGTTCCCGGAAATTCGATTGCGTCCGGTGAAATCTGGTTGAACGTCATACGTAAAAAAATTCACTGAGATGTGTATAAACAGGTTTTCCTCCATTAACACGGGAGATCCGTTATGAAAAACTGAAAAAATACGCGTCAAACGAACATTAAAAATTCTCATACATCCTGTCATTCGATAATAATACGATTTCGATCGGGAAGTTTTTCGTTTATGCAAATACGTTCACCAACAGTTCCTCGTGTTAATGAGAATTTCGTGTTGACTGAACTTGTGTTAATACCTGTAATGTGTACCACTGAGAAATAATTTAGCCTGTGCACAGCGAATACTTGTGATTTTGTGCACAGTAAACACTTTGTGATTCTTTAAGTTCCCTGAATTCACAAAAATGCAGTGAATGTTCGACAAATATTCTATAAACGCGTAACCTAAGAAGTAGAATACGAATTATTATCTAATAAACGCTTCTACACTAAACTAAACGTTCTACACTAAACGTCTAGGAAATGCTTACGGAATGATATACCAATTTTAATTCGTAATTAAAAACTTAAATATAGTTTTCTCGTATGTTATAAGAGAAATCTGCGAAATGTATGCTACGCGAAAATTACTTATAGATATTGATCCTGAAGAATTGTTCTTTCCAAATATCTTACGGGATACAGCTACTTTTATAGATCCCTTCTATTCCTTCAGAATTTTATATTAAAATATAGTATAATTATTTATCGGTACGAAATTTCTTTCCATTAAAAGCTCACAAAATACTGCACAGATTCAACAACTTCTTCGTCTCTTTCCCAAAAGTACGAGATAAAATGCTTCTCATAACTTTCCATGCAGAAAGAATTTATTCCCTCAAAAGGACTTTAAAATCTCAGCCAAAGAACTGCCTATGTAGTTTCCCAAGTTCATTGAATCAAAAGTCACAAAAGAAAAAGAGTTAAGACGGAATCTGGAGACGGAATTCATTTTTCTGCAAAGCTAAATTATGAGGTGCATTAATATTAAACACAAGGAAATGTAATGAAGGATGGTTTTCTGTTCTGAGTGTGAGAAGATAAAATTCTTAAAATAACATTCAACGCGAGAAAACAGCTTCGATAAAAATGAGAAGATGGGGAAATCAGCGGCGAAGAAATCTCTCCACAAGCACCATTCTCTTGAGAGAATCAACTTCCTTTCAGAAGTAAACAGGAAGTGAACGAGGAAGAATAGCGAGCATGCAATTGAGGCAGGGAATCATGGAAACAAAAGATGCCAAAATGCGTGGGATATTACACTCTCTTCCCGCAAAAATGATTCTTATAACTGTAAAATATATATCTCCTTTCTTGAAGAAATTTTGAAAATTCTAGGAGCGAAGGTGAGGTCTCAAAAGACTGTAAAATTGTGATTGTCGCTGCAATATTTATGGCCCCTTAAAGAAATATTGAGAAAATCAAAGGCTATTATCATATTTATATATATTTAATGTCACTGATCGGTAAAATAACGAAACACAGATTTGTTAGTCCTTTCGTGAGTAACCCAAAAACGTCTAAATTAATCAGTTAAATTCTAAATTTTTTCACCATTGTTTTCTTAATACAAGATTTTTCTGATCTCAGCTGGCGTTATTAATTCACCAAGTACTCTTGTAGATGTAAGAAAAGAATATTACAATACAACTGTTAATGAATTAGAGTTTGAGAACACTTCGTTAGTCGTTCGCCTGGGACCAATGTCTTCCAGGTACCGGGTACCGGGGAAGGCCGGGATTACCGACTTCTAGTAACCAACCAATGCACATTTAGATAGCCAGTCCATCATACTCGGGAGTTAACGTAGAATGAAAAGAGGTGAAGTGAGGGTGAAGCGTATGACGTCGGAGAGTTGGTTTCTAAGGGGGTGGGGCTTTACTGGCGTGACGTAGTGACTTACGTAGATATACATTTAAAGTATAGAAATAGGAACTGAGATGAGTATCCTTTCACCTCAACTACTGCGATACGATCAATTCCTTCACCTCCGCCGTTAAAATTCTCAACTCATAATTAATGAGAATTTTCCATCCTCACAAGGCGGAATAGCGTGAAGGGTCGATAAATTCTCCCATGCTAGCTACTGAATCTGAAGGCGTAGCGCCTGTCGAAATTCGCCGTTTGGATTCTATTCAGCATTATAACGAAGCTTCCAATTTTGCTTAAACTTTAAGTTCATTTTCCGTGAAAACTATCGCCGGCAAGACCTTACTTTGGGGGTGATTCGATAATCTTGATTCAACATCTGTCTCACTAACCAAGTGTTACTATCGAAATCGCTGCTGAAAAAGTCCCCTTTAGGAGTCTGTTTTTTGAGTCTGTTTAGGCAATCTGCAATAATTGATCAACTTAAGCCTTCAGAATTTTAAGGTAAAAATAGCGATAAATGACGCAGGTCCTATTTCGAACTCTCCTTTTGTGATGGAATATCCGAAATTTCAAGTATCGCACTCAGAAATAAGAAGAAATTGGAACGCTAGTCTCGATACAAGCCCCCTGTACGTCGTTAAAGAGGGAATCACTTTCATTTCGCTGCTTCAAATCTTCCTTTAGGATCCTTAAACCAGCATTGCGACCAACCTAAGAACGACTATATGAAAAGTAAAGTCCTAAGATGCAAAATAGATGCGTCCGGGAGAAGAATATAACACGAGCTGCCTTTGTTTCATTACTTATTGCCTGAGATGATTGGGTAAGTTGTATAAATTTCTATTGTAGCACTGAAGAGTGAATAATTGTAATTCTAATATTTACAGTCAAATTATTTTTTGATGAAATTACAATTTATAGATAATAGCTATCGGAAGAATTGCCGGCCAGGTAATATTATACTGCGTTCCAGTTTTCTAGTAAGTTATATTATTGAAAACTGTCGTTAGTCTCCTATTTTACGGTGCGAATAGAAATTTAAAGTGATAGATCAAGGAACGCTGCATGGAGACTACTTTGAATGAGGCATTTCTTCCAGTATGGAGAAAAATACATGGGAATTTTATTCTCATAGAATCAATCATGATTGACAAGGAAAACTGGAGAGTACTATAGAGGCCTCCGTACTAAGAATTGCAAGAATACTAGAAGTAAAGTAATAAGTAGGCTGATCTGGCAATGAGCATAAAATAAGAGAAACAGATAAAAGAATAAGTCATTTTAAGAACTCATTTTGCCTGCGAACGATACGCGATAACAGAAAAGTAAAGAAGATGCTACATTTTTCGGTGTTTATAATAATAATAATAATAATAAATCGTCTTTATTCGGGCGAGATTGAGACTGAAAAGTCTCTTCTTACATCTAACCCTTCGTCAATTTGTAAGAAAGAGATAGCAGAAAAAAAAGTGCACGGAAGAAATTTATATTGTGGGCTTAAAAACCTAGGATAGGAAAAATAGCCCACAGAAGGAAAACACCCCAGAAGAGGGTGTGAAAAACCTGCGAAACCTACAGATAGATAAGAGACTGAAATTTATAGAAAAGGCTGGAATGAAAAAGCAAGGAACATATTCACACTTCAAACTGCATATAAAATAGTCCATAAAATAATGACAGTTAGTAAAAGGATAACATGAGATAAGATATTAAAACAAACACTGAAAAATACTTTATACGTTTATACTGCTTGCCACACGCCTAAAGGCGGATCGCAAGGTATGCATGAAGAAGTAGACGAAGACAGTAAGCGACAAAATTAAAATTAAGAAACTGAATAAAAACTAACCACATTAATAAGTAAATAGGCGATGTGACGATCGAACACGAATGTGCGGTCATTCTTTTCTGATGCTGAACATTTTACGCACGTAGTTTCCGTTCCCGCTATCTCTGCTCATGACAAGCCATTTCTCTTTATCTGAAGGGAATCTTTCCGAATCTTTGAACTTGTTCACTCAGCATAGGACAGCTGCATTTCAAAAGCCGCCCGTTTAAGAATCAGCGAATAGGGAAGCAAACGGTTGCGAAAGCGTAGATAGAAAAGCGGAAGACGTGAAAGATTCCTCTGCGGAAATGGATAAGCATGCGAATTCCCAGCTAAAATTCTCTCTCGTTCTGTTACGGACTGTAGTATAGCATTTGATAGGCGAAATTCCATTTGTGAGCCACAAATCGAATTTTCTTACTTCAAAGGGAAGAGGTACACCCAGCCACAGCAAGGCGATTATTTCGCACCGGTTTTTCATTTCTTGAAAGTAAGAGAGATGGATTTACTGAAAACGGCGTGGAACCCTTTTGCGAGAGTCGCGCAACCAGAAAATAAGGTTCTGCAGGATTAGGGTCGCCATCGCGGTCCGGGAGAAGCAGGAGGGACATCCGGTCAAAATATCCATGGCTCACGCTGAACTGAGGGCTGTCCTAAAAATTTTGCTTGGATGACGTTGAGGAAAAGGGCAGTGGAAAAAGTGTCGTTGCCCAGAATTATAACAATTCCATCAATGCTAGGGTTTAACTTAATCAATAAAGAAAATAGGTGCTAAGATTATGAGTGAATGATAAGATCAAGTGGCTATTCCCAAAAACTATGACCCAAGATATTTTAATATCTGACATTATATACCCAAAATATTTTAATACATGACAATATATATAAATATAGCACTTACCTATGACGAAAGGGAAATGAAATGCTATGAGGGAGGCTTATGAAATTCAGGTACTTTGTGAGAGATATTAACGATATAAAATGAATTAATATGGAAAACATCACCCATCAACAAAATGAAAATGTATAGCCACATTTAACAAGAAATCTTGAATAAATATTTTGGATATACAAGCAAATCTCAATCAAATACAAGCAAATCTCTTCCACGGATAAATGCAAGAATCTTACAAGGGAAATTAGAAATGAGCTGGTTGTGTGTTTGGCCAAATATTTTACGTCAACCTACTTTTAAATTTATCAAATTTTTCTTATTTCTTCATTAAAGTTGTAGTCCGTAAACCTGTCCTTTGATCACACTGTATTCACATTCGCCAACAATTTATCAAATTGGAAAAAATACTGAAATAACAGGCCAGTGATTAATATAGACTGCGACGCTATGGATAAGGAATAGCTCTGACACAAAAGGTCGTAAGGTTTATGCAGAGGATTATGATCGAGACGACAGAACCCGGTGAGTGCGTTTTTGAAAGTATCGGTGAAGCGATGCCACCGATTATGATAAACGGCAGCAGACGGCCGGCGAACCTTGCCAAGTTTTCCGTCGACGCCCATTCACATTGACATCGTTAACATTGACAAATCAGAAGAGAATGGTTACGATGACGATACGTGTACAGATCTGCAGTGAACTATAGTTCAACCCACAATGAGTTTAAAGCTACATTTCAGGTGGACATTACCTTCTCCCTCTCTAATCCATACATTTCTGTATAAGTCTCTATTCTAACTTTAGCACATTCCTTTACTTTGGAAGTGAATTCTGTTATCAATTTCCTTCTGCCGCGTGGAAGCCCTTGATAAACTTTGAACCTACGTGCTTCATTATTTCCGAGAAAAAAATTATTTTAAGATCGCTTACGCCGTACACAGTGGCCAGAATGACTCACACCTGATGCACATGCCTTATCTGAGACAGTGGTGACGTTAGGGGGGATGGAGATTGAAAAGAACTAAAACGATAAATAACGCATTTCAAATATCTTATATTTTCGTGTTTTTAATAGGTACAAATAAGATAAAGTAGCAGATTATCTTATTCTTGCTCAAAACGCTTAGACAACATCAATAAAACCAACTTTTAAAGTGAAATACTTAAAAATACTTCTTGTGCATGGTAAATAACGACTGATCATAAATGTTGTCACACATTATATACATTTATTAAACTGAAAAACGTATATACTCTGTGGTAGCAACGCTTACAACAGGCTTTTTGTGTCTAAGAACCTAGATAGTTTTCTGAATTCACTGTTACCATTAAATACATTTTAAGAATCCTCCCCTGAAATATTTTTCGGCGTACGCCACAGTTATCCGAATATGGTCGCTCAATGGGCTGAAGCAGGCTGTAGAATAAATAGGTGTAAATCACGAAGATTACAAACACCGTTCTATCTTTATATATAATTTCTAAACATCCGTTTTCGCTGATCAGCGCTTTTCTTCCTTCACGCTCCATCAAAAAAATATAAATGACACACCATTTTAAAGAGAAAGTTTCCCGTTTCCTGCTCAAAATAAATCAACAAATGAAAAATTCGCCGATTGATAAGAAATCGAATTAAAATTTGAATTTTCCATAGAGATTCCTAGCTGGAAGTGTAGATATCGATATCTATCGATATAAACGAGATATATCGAAACGGACACTGATACTCTATTTCCTCGCCCAAATACATTTCAAGAACCTCTCTTATCAATGCAAACGAATACACAATCGCTAAAACATACCTAAAAAACACCTTTGCGTATAGATCGGTTACTTTCAATTTAGTTGTGTGAAATTTTCGTAGAGGGCAACAAGTCAGTGAAATACATAAATTTTCCCTAGCACTACTGCCTGCTGACATCTAACTGTAGAACGAGCAACAGATCTATTTTCCCTCATAGATTACTTCTCTGCAACAGTGGAATGAGAACGTGGCACAGTACTGCTGACAAACACGCAACGTACTCTTTCTCCCGATCCCATTGCACCGATCGCAATCCAAACCTAACTTAATAATTGTTTGGCTGACAGAAAAACAAATGTACTGATTTCATCCGTTGATAATAAATTTCAACTACGCAATCGAAATTAAGGTAGAAGTGGCTTTAAAAGTAATATTAGTTTTAACTTCATCTACATCACGGAACAACTGCAGCTACATGATGGCTAGTGGCCACAGGAAACTACTGAAGATTATAATCCAGGTGAATACACAAGTGATCTTAACATATTAACCAATTAGCAATGGGGTCTTTGGTTGGTGGGAACCCGCCGCCGATCGATTGCCATTCTAAAGAAAGAAGTGACCTCGATCGCGGAATTTAAACGCCACTTGACTTAGCCTGGCCACGCCCACTAGTCTTCGAAAATTGAATATCCCATCTAGCACACGATGCACAACGGGATTTTTTTGCGTTAATTTCTCTTTCGTCGGGTCTATAAGAATAGCGTGCATTATGATCATAATTAAAGTTAAAAATAGTGCAATGATTCTCATTGATTTCAAAAGACTTGAACACTATATTGGGAATCGATCTATATAGAACAAAATGAGAATATTAGGGAGAGCATTATTGTGAAATACATTATAATTAGGTATACTTCAATAGTATTTAGAAATGGAAGAAGGTGACAGCGCGAGAGGGCGCACACCCAGGAAAGATTCCAAGGAAGAATGGATTTGAGAAAACTTCGACGGGACCGGGAGTCAAACCCGTGTCTCGGTTTTTTTTTAAGGAAAGAAATGTTTCTTCAATTCTATTCTTCCATAGGATAACGTTTGGTAGTAAAATATTTACAAATTGTGAATGGCGAGTACGAAATAATCGGCGTAATCGTAAGTTAGACCATATTGACAAAAGAGCCCACTCAATCACACTTGAAATCAGATTTCAGAGAAATTTTGAACGTCAGGTGACGGTCTGTCAGTGGTTGCGGATGCTCTGCTTCAGTCCATTCTCCTCTGAAGGATCAAGATCTCATCTGCGCCAATTTATTAATTTATTAATTTAGTGATTCGGGAAACTCCCGAGTTTGTTCAACTAATTGAGTGATTTGTTCATTACTGGAGCATTGAAGTTCGAAAGTCAATGCAAATACTTAGGTTTACATCTCCTTAGTAATTTCTCGTTCAAAGAACATATTCAATAGTGTAGTGGGATCAGCAGATAGGATATGAGACTCTGTAACACAAAAACTTCCAATCGCCCATAAGCCGGTGACCGTTGGACGTCAATTCCTCGAAAGGAGAAAGGAAGCCGCGGATTATCAACCTTATGGAGAACTCCCAATGGACATTTCGGAGGCAATACGTTCATCCTCAGGGGGGTAAATGCTTAAATTCATTTGTCAAAGGGATGGCTTATTTTTCACCAGTTCGTCCACTGTTTGAGTGCTGTTGAGCGACGTCGAATCCGCACAAGAAGGGTTTGATCTTGGAGCTAGAGAGCGTACAACCATAGAGTAAGTACCTAGATATACTATAGAGTAAGTATAAATATGGTACAACGTAGAGCGGTTTTTTTCATTAAATGCGACTAGATGTTTGACAGCAGTTATTAAGAGATGAACAAAATCCTAGATTGGGAATATTTTGTGGATAAAAGAATAGAGTATAGTCACAAACTATTCCAGAAATTTTTAAGTGGAGATCTACATAATAATAAATATTATATACATACATATATATTACATAATAATATTAAATTAAGTAAGCACTAATAATTTTAATTTTGTACAGCCACAAACAACAGGATATACTCGACCCGAGATTCAATGCATAGCATCATCATGTGAAAAACTTGTAGATTAAAATTGTTATTGCATACCAAGTTTCTTTATTTTGTTATGGAATACCACCAAGTGAAGGCCGAAACCAACGACGTCATAGTGATTTACATGGCGAAATACGCGACATCGTGATTCCCCTCCTCAGCGAACGCAATTTTCGAGGCCAGACGCCTAAGAGATTTTGCGAGATTACAGCGAAAGCGAGAGATTGCTGTTATTGGTATCTATTGCCAGATGGTATAATATGTTTTCCCAGATAGTACAAATCAGACTGTTAATTGGGGGTTCACGTTTTTTCACACCGCTACTTGCCATATGGTGGCTCGGAGGGTACTAATGTTAACGAAAACTATTTTTCGAGTTAAATATAACTTTTTGTATGGATATGTTGAGGAGGCGGCAGGTATGAATGCATGAATGGTATGAAAAGGGAAATGCAAGGGAATGCATGACAACGTGCTTGCAATACTTATCTCATGTAAATTTTGCGATAAGTAACTACTGAAACTTGACAAGTGACTAGCTTTCAAAATTGATAGATCTTTCAAAAGATATACACTAAGATATCTACTTTATTAGCAACTTCAAGCAGCCCACTTCACCTCAAAAGATACATAATGAGACATTAAGGTATGAAATTTACACTAAATGAACAGTTTCGGTTTATTCTATGCCGTGAAGCAGACTCGAAGGCGCCTGTTTATATTTGAAAGCCATATGAAAGTCATATGGTGGCCCATTTTGGGTATCTGCTAGCTTCGAAGATTTCTGTATTTTTCTATCAACCGCTGAATCGCGGACACCTAGAGGCAAAATGTTATGTATACTCGCTATTGAATTCAGGTACTTGATATTTCCAGAATTTTTCCAGCAAAAGTATCTTTGGGTGCCTCAAGGGTTTAAAAATAGTTCTGGAGCACCACCTATGAAAATATTTTAAAATTATTTATTCCTTGAAGAGATCAAAACGAAAATATTAAACAATTAGTGGTTGCTTTGCTCTTGAACGGAATCTCAGTCGCTTACTACTTTTACTTCGGACGAGGAAACTTTTGGGAAAGCATCGATGGAGCATTAGCAGACGCTTTGCAAACGGTTCCGCAAGTTGAAAATCATGAATTTCCGGTTTCTCTCTCCCCGGGTGTTCGCGGAGGGAGTAAGGAACTCCATTCTTAAGCGCAATTTTTGAACAATGTTCTTGATGGGAAGCTGGAAATCCAAACAGGCTTCTCTGAATGAGGAAATCTTCATACTTGATATTTGTAGAAATCTCTTCCCTAGAATGTGGATTTTTTTGATGTTCCCGTTGAATGACTTTGTTTTCCATCAAATACTTTTCCTTTCGAATTTTCCATCAAATAATTTTCCTTTCGAATTTTCCATCAAATACTTTCCTTTCCTGTTTCCATACAAAAAGTTTCATTTCACAATTACGTAATCTATATCATGATAATCTTGACAGGTTCTCTGTCCCTATACTCTATCTCCCAATACTGCGGTACATACCTTGGTTAACGGCGTTTTTAATTATCGACACACTGGTTAATAACGAGTGACTCTAATCAGAAAATGACTCGGGTAACGACACAAACTTAGGTTTTTACACTTGATTCATGGGTGGCATATTTCAATAAAACTTCCGGGAAGACAAATGAGTTTAACCTGCGTATTTGGCAAGTATTACGGTTGTAAATCTAACGGAAATCGATTATTACAATAGTGAGAAATCCGCCCTGGGGATTGACGAATTTGATTAATGATGGTAATCCTGGAACGGACTAAAGTAAAATAAAGGCACCACTGTATTAAGTAGCTCCGAGCCCCTCGGGAGATATTTCCTCTACAGGTTTTGAAGAATTCATAAGGAAAGAAAAAAAAGGAGAAGGAGAGCTTCGAGCATGTTCCAGAGCAAGGAAGAAAATTTACGTCACGCATTTTATCTCATTTTGAAGGTTTTATGCTTCGGCGACTTTTGAGTTTTGCGATGTAAATATGCAGCAGAAAAACAATGAGCTACATAATATTAGGATACTTGAGAGAGAAAGAGAAAATTTTTCCTAAATAATTAACATTAGGCGGTAATTTAGGAATGAAAGGGACATACATAAAAAGCATTGAACCATAATATTTTTCGTTCCGGTTTTCACTTCAAGGACAGAATCAAATTTCGGTTCAGTTTCGGTTTCGCTCCTTCAACAATCGTTGATCCGGTTCGAACCGGTATTTCCTTTGGCTCCGACCATTGCAATATTATATCCTTCTGTAGGTTTTTTAACTTATTTCTAGCTGTTTCCATTTACATTGCATTACACTAAAATTTACAATAAATTAGTAATAGTTATCTAAGCAGTAATCACTTATTTTTAGTAACCTTTCCTCTATTTAAAGAGAAGTAAAATTTTCATTGTTGGAAACCGAAAATCAGAACGGAATAAATGACGGTCTTTATTTCTGTTCAAAAAAAGCTGAAATTAGTCACTTTGTATTTTTTCACAAAGATTCAATACCTTTTAGAAAATTTTAAGCGTCTAATCCCAAGAAAAAAACTTGAAAAAGTCTGACAGAACCGGGAAACGAACCCGGAATCTACTAAATAAGCTATTCGGACAAAACATTTCCTCAAACCGTTTAGGGTACTTTAGAAGGTAAGGGATAAAGTTGGATAAAGCAGCCTCCCGGATAGAAGACGATCCCATGTTCTATTCCCGGTCCTGTCACTTTTTTTCCGTCCGTTCCTCCTTAGGATTTCTCCTGGGTGAACGCCCTTATGTGCAAATTTACCCTAACCCACTTCCTGAACAAGTATTTAATTTCAGAAATGGCATTCCAGGAATTCACGCCTTCGAATACCGATTTCATTTTCAAGAATTTAAAAATTTTCGGTTCGGATTCGGGTTTCACTCAGGCGAAAAGAACGTTTGCTCGGTTTCGGATTTCGTTTCGTTTCCGGTATTCCAGGAATTTGCTCTTACGAATATCGATTTCATTTTCAAGAATATCAAATCTTTCGGTTCGGATTCGGGTTTCACTCAGGCGAAAAAACGGTTTTCTTCGGATTTCGTTTCGTTTCCGGTTCGTTGCCCTGCATAGAGGTAAAACCCAAAAACGGCACGTTGACGATGCAAGCGGAAGTAAAAGTCATCCATTCCAAATGCATCGAGATGCGGGGCAGATGGAAAGCGGAAACGGATCAGGAAGTAAATGAGATGCGAGGGAAAAAAATGAAGGGAGAGAAATTCCTGGTTAATGAAAGGGTTGTGCAATCAGAAAGTGCCATCGTCAAGTTGGGGCGGCGAGAGATCACTGTGTGAACATCTCGATACCAATCATCCGAGAGAGAAAACTCAAAAGGAGAGTCCTAAGTTACCGATTTGGAGGTGAAAAGATTGTAAGGCGGAGTAGAAAGTGATGGTCGCATCACATGCACGGGAGAAACGCGTGAGGAAGGACGCGCGTGCCTTGGCAGTCGTGCGATCGCCATAACACGTGAGAAAGTTACCGTCTGATAAAGGAGCGAGGTTGCATTACAACAGCGGCGCCTAAACCCAAAAAAGGACATCGCAAACAACGAATCTCCAAAAGGGAGTCGACGAAAAGTGAAACGGGTTTGGAGAACGTGAGGATAACTCCTTGAAATAGCCGAATGTTTTCGTTTCAGCTGATAATCGATAACTTAAGTTTCCTACCGATACGAAAGGGTGTAGCGAATAAAATTCCTTTCTATTCTCGCAAACTAATGAGTCACGTTTTCTCTATGATTTCTGCGGCTTAGACTAGCGGGGATTCGTGACAAAGGCCGGAAAACGTAATTATTAATGCTACTGAAGAATTCGAAAGGCTATTTATAGCGATTATTTAATCACGTGAGATTAAAATGCGGAATTTCGTGATCCAGGATAATGCGAATTTAGACTAATCTGTGAGAACGTGCTTTACCGAGTGCTTCATTTCCTCCTACTGTATTATTATTTCGAAACACAATACAATAAAATACAAAGGTATTTATCGAGCGAAATGAGAATTAGTAGAGAACTAAATGTTCAATTCTCCATGTAACCCTTTTGAGAATGTAATACAACATGAAGAATATATTTTGATTTTTAACAATGATAAAAAATAGAATAAAAACTATAATTTATGCAGTTTTTAGGAAGGTGGGATGCAGTAGAGAGTAAATAGGAAAAAGATTGGTTTAGTGGAAGAAAATTAATATATTTTTCACAGAGACAGATGATGTATTGTAAAAATCTATTACGGAATGAAACTCGAAAAATTCTACTTTTTCTAAAAAGTTATAAAAATTTTAATTTTTGACGTGTATTTTTCGGTTTTTTCGCGAATTTTTTTAATTGTAGAGAAATATCTCCATTATAGGAAAATACCGACAAAGAAGAGCGAAACACCCGTGAAAGGAAAGGATGGTAGGAAAGAAAAACAGAAAGAGAGAAAGATTACGACTTTGTGAACGATAAAAATTAGAAAAATTATTAAAAGAAGCAAAACATCAGAGCATAAGTATTCTTTGTAATTAAAAGCTGAATATGAAAGAAAGCTCTTAATTTGGTGTATAGTATGAACATTAGATCACAGTCAATAGGTTTTACATCAAAAGTGGACAACTCCCTGTGAGAACGTCAAGGTTTAACATTCTCAATCATCATCAATTTATAATTAGAATCATCATGTAAATGAAACCTTTACCTAACCACAACTTTCCTAACCCCTAACGTACGCATATCACTCCTTGGATTATTCTCTCAGCTCCATCAGTTTGAGTTCTTCCTTCTAATCACTGCTGTCAGTTTCCTAAGAGAGAAATTAGTCAAAGACACTTTCAACTATACGAGGCGCAATAGAGAAACTACGCTAAATGAGACGACTTTCACATTGCAAAAGGCGCACTCGTGAAGTAAACGCAAAAAGGGAGAGTGTAAAACGAGTGTGAAAAAAGATAGACGGCGGAGATGAGGTAGAAAATGAGATTTCGGCTCCTTCGAATATTACATTTAGCGATCTGCAAGTGGCGGAAAATCTCTCTGGAACGAGTATACATTAACAAGTCTGGCAGAGTTTGATGGAGGCAATATATATCTTTTTGCATCAATACACAGAGAAACGCAGTCTATCCTCGTTGGCAGTCGATGATCGTAGCTCACAGGAATTATTCTGCAGCTGAAGGACGTCACTTAACAGAAACTGTCACGACTCGGCTATTGTCGCCCACAGCAGACTATTATTATAATTAAATAAATTAGATTTGTTTTGGAAGGATATTAGCCACGTGAGCCAGCATTAACTTCTTACATGGACCACTCTTGCATTCCATCAATCCCGTTTTAACGTTTGAATGAGCAAACAACCCAATTTAAGAATATATAAAACCACCAATCATACAGACTGATATATTCAAACGTACCATTAAACCATCAAAAAATATTTAAACTATATTTTAAAATATAAAAAATAAAGCACTCAATTACAGAAAAATTGCGTAAATAAATCACCAACTATAGTGCATGCAAGTTTTCCAGTCAGAAATATTGGATCATACGGGAATGAAATCCAATGTATTTTTCTCCGTAATCCACGAAATTCTGATTCTAGGTCGTCTCCATGTGGTATTCTTCCACCTGACGATTAAAATTACTATTCATAGTTAACATTAGAAGATTTCGACGAAAGTTTTCAACTATCAAACTGGCTAGAAAAACTGGGACGTAGCATAGACAAACATTACTAAGTAATTAAAATGAGTAATATAATTCCGTTACGGAATGAATGGTCGAAGGTTGCGTAAGAATAATTAAATAATGATTGCAGTACGAGATCGAGAAGTTTCAGAAACTTCTTCTGAAGATGCGCACCTACTAGAATTCCTACACAAAACTTAAATGAGTTCGAATAAAAAGCAACGCATTGTGATCCTCGGGCCACGTGTTGGACGAGCTGAACCAGATGCACTCAATTTCATCACATAAAACCGTACGTATCATTGCAATAAAATATCAGCTTAATTCCAATAACAATACGGCCTCTGCCTATCCTCCTAGTTTCACCTCGTAATTATGATTGAATAATTAAACTTATCAAATGAGCGAGAGGATACAATTACCCGAGGATTTCAACCGGATTTGCACAAACGCATCGAAGGCAATGTAAATAAATGATATCTTGAATTAGGCGAGATTGAGATTTAGAAGTAAAGAACTTTTCTTTCATATAACGTATCGTCATATGAATAAGATATAATTATGAAGCTGAAATATTAATTTCATTCAAAACAGAATAGGAAAAGTTTCATTTTGGGTATAAAATGTAGGTGAACCTTATGAAGTATAATTCACATTAGGAAAACATTCACAGATATCCTTCATATGACTGAAATAAAGACATACTAATAACAAATAATACAACTAATAAACAGTGCAAATACAAAGAAATAAAAGTACATGTACAACAAATAAAATAGGGGTAAAATACCACGTAAAAGCCTATTCCTCAAACTCAAAAATATTTTGTGACAATCATTCTGCCGGAAGTGAATGAAGGTTGGTAAGATCACATAATGATAAAAGCGAATTTTGGGAATAAAAACATTTCTTTCTTTCACATTTCAATTTAGACAATGAGAATACTTGCCAATGTGTTCGAAAAACAGGTACTTCCCGAAGTTGTGCACCACCAACAATGACTTTACTCAAGAGAAAATACGCTGTCGCATTCTGCAGAGCAAATATTGTCGTAAAAATGTTTCCCTCTTCAAATGAAGATCCAAAAGAGAAAATCAGTCATCCTTATACATTAAAGAAAACAATCCTCTCATGGAAATTCCAATATTTGTTCTGGGGGTTTCAACCGCATGAAAATCAAGGACAAAAAAGTTAAGCATAAAAGCATGTTAGTATTTCTCATTGAATCTGAGTCCGTGATGCAATCGTCCCCCGAATGAACGGAGATGTCTCCGTGATTCATCAAAGAGCACTAAGTGAAGTGAGGTCACCCTTTAACGAGGGTGACGTAATATGAGAGTAATGATGAGAACAAGCAAACGAACAGATTTTGTTACCCAAGTATCTGATGGATGCCGAAAGGGTATTCCTCAAACATCCAACGTTTTGTCATTTGATAAAGAGAGGGAGATTCTACAACCTTAAAATACTGAAGTATCTGATGGATGCAGAAAGTCTAATCTTCAAGCATTCAACGTTTTGTCTTTTGATAGAGAGTAAGGTACATACAACGTTAAGGGTACGACAGAAATTATTGAGTGTATAGTGAGACCTGTAGCTGGTAAAAACCGATGCAAAAGTTTGGTTGCACACGCACTGATGAGTTAAGGATGCACGACAGCTCTAATAGCTTCCCAAAACGTGGAATTATATACTAAATAAGAGGAAAACATATTGAGTTATATGGAAATTCTTATTCATAGCCCTATTCTTAGCACCTAAGGTAGTCGGTTGATGATCTTTGAAGATTGATAGTGGTGATGATGAAAAAAAAAGGAAACTGGAACACAGCTGTTGATAAAGTAGGGGATTGAAAACACTCCGTTAGCCGTTGTCGGGGTAGCATCTTCCAGGTACAATAAACCAGGATTATCGACTTCTAGGAATCTCCCAATGTGTATTTTGATAGCCCTGCGATCGCCCTTAGGAGCTTAACTCAGCATTGAGCCCCCATAATTAATCCTGGCGTTGTCGGTGTTTCTCTAATCCGATTATCCGGGACTCGAACCCGGGGCTTTTGGTAATAAAGCTAGCACACTATTTACTGCGCCATGGCAGCCGATACTGAATTACCATAATTAACGAAACTATACAGCATAATGGAATATAAAATGAAGATACTGACAGCTACATGAAGTTTTATTCATGGATGTAACTTGGAAACCTACTGTCAATTATAAATTGAATAGAAGCTTATGGTTTGGCTGATGAGCTTAACGGTATCACCCACTTACTGAGAAGACAGTCTGGATCCTTTGCTCCCAAAATTGACCTAAGACCATCAATTTGCACAATCAATAGCAACAAAGTCGCACGAATAATAGAGCAACTCGTATACAATATAGCTAAACTTATATTGCTCAGAAAAATCTCCCCTCCTAGCATGAATATAAGAGATAACTGAGGGTGATGATAAAAGGGTCCATGCTGGTGCTAAATGTCTAAAATATGTATTTTTACTCAGGATTATTCCTCTCTGGATTCCGAGAAAGTCCGCTAAAGCGAAGTGTCGCTGAAACAAAGAGAAAGTGGAAAGTTGCCAAATGATGCGAAAAAACGCTAAATTGGCAAGTGTGGGTGAACTGAGTGAGTCGCCATGAGAAAAAGAGGACGCGCGTTGTCTCGCAGCGTAAGGAAGTTCGATAGAATAGAAAAGCTACATTAGTATCAAACAGAGCTCCACTTCGTTTCGTTGAAGAAAAGGAAATTCGGAAAATTAGGGTGAAATTGTTCGCGCATTCACGTAAAAACAGTCAAAATAATAATAAGGAAGAGGGATGGCCATCATCCATTACTTAGCCTTAGGCGTCCCATATATTTTCACACGAAATCTACCTGAAACTAAAATAAATAATTAATACAATTTATAATTATTTTTTTCGTTGATTCTTTCTCGTTTTCGTTATTTTTTTCTGTGCATAGAAAAAGAATGCTAGCGATGACTGATTTGGATACATTCAGCATAGAGTAAAATTGATTACTGATATAATAACAGTATATTATCATTATTCATTGTCATTATAAGGCCTACTGCGGTCCGCCGAGTTTGGACACCACTATGATAGATAAAACTTATCACACAGGAATGTTTTTATTTTTATGCATTTAATGACGTTTAAACAAATAAAGAAAGCGCTAGATAGAAGAAACCCATTTACTGTGGGGTCCAGAAATTTATTTGGTATTAGGGGTAAAAGTTCCCCTCGTCTAATAATCAGAAACACTTATGAATCTACGCCAGCCAATTATTTCTCATTGCAAAATATTTTAATAATTTCATTCGGAATTCGAAAGGACAGATGGTCCCATAAAGATATCCTTTACTAACAGTGGTAAAAGACAATTAATGCGGTTACCTTAAGTTCTTCGATATTAAATAGATAATCTATCCGGAGGAATGCTTGTCCATACAAAGTGGAACAATCAATTTGAGCTGTCAAGAAAGAAAATTGATAACTAAAGATACATTAGGTATCATTGTGTATGCCTTTTAATTGAAAGTAATAATAAGCTAGATGCCTTCTATAATTCATATTATTTCTCCAATATTAGATTATCTCTCACAAAGTCAGATTCCCAAATTTTATAATAAAAAGTAACAATGTATTTCAGCTAGACTCGAGCAATTCCATCAGAATTAGTTCGTTGATTCTCAATCTTAACTCCATCATTGAAAAGGCTCATGAAAGGCATCAAGTTGTGAAATATTTCCAGAAACATACAGTCCTAACGCATAAAAAGTTTATTTTTCCTGTCATCCAAAATAAATCTCTAAACCTAATATTATATAATGATGAGATTAAGGTTCATCAATACTTCGACCACGATCAATTTTACTTTAGTTAACCGAAAGGTGTTTCTAGAACTTAATTCAAACATTATTATTAATAGGCTATTCTATACTAACTTAACTCTGAGTAGCACTTGATCAGATTTGGATGGCTAATGTCCGAGCAAAACAAAATAAAGCATGTCCCAAAAACCTTCGTTCGATCATTTAACTTTAATGGAGTAAAAGTTAAAAACCCATACATTATTTTCGATCTTTCACCACATACTTGACTATATCATCAGGTTATCACTGTGAAACCTTTTACGTTGTAAGTGGTTCCTTTGTCGAAGGATATTATGCTCTATATTATCTAATCACTTTAAAATCTATCAACGAGCACAGATAGTAATAATAATCATAAAAAACTTTACTCGGGCGAGATTGAGACTAATTATTAAATCTATGAGCAATTTTCAACGGCCGATGTAGATCTAACGACATTCTCTATTGCTTCTCCCTTATTCTAGTCCCCTTCACATACCTCCTTTCCGAACGAACATCTTTCAAAAATCTATTTTCCATCGCATCAAAAAATGTTTTAATTCTCTTTTGTCTCTCCGCCTTCTATTAAACTGTTTTCCTATATTAATTTACTCCTCTCTTCCATTTATCAATCTCTGGTCTTTTGCTAATTTAGTCTTCTTGTTTGCTTGTAGTAATATGTATCATTATGTAGTCTTCTTGTTTATCGTGGTATCACCATGTTTCCTCGAGAATATTTACTATTTCTTTTCCATTACTGTAACAATTCATTGCAATTGGTCAAATTAGCTGTTTTCGAATCACAATAAAAATAAAAACTAGAAAAATAGTCTCTTTTTACATCTAACCCTTTGTCATATAAAATTTGAAAGAAAGAGATAGCTTCAAAAAAGCACACTGAAGAAAACTACTTCGTGGGCATAAAAACCTAAGTTTGTCTAGAAAAATATACCACAGCAGAACGCCTGCAAGAAGGATGTGTGAAGTAAGATAATCGGGGGAACTCCACCGTTACTGGGGAAACACCCGCGTCGGAAAGTTATTTCCCCTAATCTTACAGATCGTGCATCTCTCAGTCGTAAATTATATCGCATAATGGATATAGGAACGCATCCATCTTCCTCTAAGCGTCGATATCCCGTGACAGCAAATACGTGACACACGACGTGCTGCCTTGCTCGACCCAAATTCGTGACGCATGCCAAATCAATGCCATCGCCCGCACATTCTGCGAATTAGGGATAACAGCATCCTTATAAGGGATTTTAACAGGACTGGGGAAGTAAAATGAGGGATAACTAAACGGAGATAGATTACTTTGATCGGAGAGCGGAAGCAGCTAATGTCGAAGACTGGACTATCACAAACAATTTGAATGTAAACGAATGGGATTCCACAGAGAGGTTTTTCGCAAACAACCGATGGAAATCAAGGACGACTTATGGGATTGAAAAGGACTACCAGTTGAAAGATTCCTCTCGATATCCGACGTCAGTGGCGTAAGGGCGCTGGTCTAGAAATGTTGAGGTCCCGGGTTCGAATTTTGGTAGTGTAGGTCGTTTTCGTGCTTCGTCAATGGCTGAATTATAGCAGTGGTCTAATAAAACTAAAATTTTCCTAAAAATTGACAGAATCCAATTCCACAGTATACAACGAGCTTCTGTTGAAATTCGTATTGGTAAAGGACATTTTTCAATGACCTATACTATATTTTAAACAGAAAATATTGGTTTTAACAAAACATCAAGTCTTCGAAAGCAATGTCAGGCCTTTCAATTCACATAAAAGTATTTTATTCCTAAGAACTGAACAGGTGTTGATCGAAGATTTTTATACTGCTAATTCAACGGCGGCATCGATGGTTATCAGGTCCAGATTCGACTGGTAGGCAATTGATTCTCTACTGAAACCCTATGTTTCACATAGCTATCTTATCGATAAATGCGCGAAATTATCAAAATTAGCCTCAATGATTTCTTATGGGAGTGACTGACATTAGATAAATTTATAATCATATACGCAATGGCGATCATTACATAAGATCATTCAACTATTGAAAGAGCGAATTCTGACAAGTTTATTCAGCTAAAAATCTTAATTTCACACTTCCAAGTTGAATTTTCCTTAGGCATAAAATCTTTTCTATCACATGTTCGCAAACCAATGATTCTTATGTATGTTTTCCATAAAAGTCTTATAAACAGAGATGTCATAGTGACAATATATATAATCAAGAACGCGACAAGATCCGTATCTACAGCAATCAACGGTGCTTCATCTTAATTAGTCTAATCATCATATATTATCATGGAGATATTCGAGGTTTATCTCACCTCCAAAATTTATTTCAAATCCACACTGAAAGCAGTCTGCAAGTAAAGAAGCAGCGAAGTAAAAGTGTCATGATAGTAGATATTTATTTGTAGAGGGTGTCTCAAATAGTATAGAGGAAAATCGAAAGACACAACGGAGAATTTTTTCGGCCGGAAAAGTAAGTAAAACACACTCATCGAAAGACTATAAATCACCACTTAAAATATTGGAAAGATCGAATCAAGTATCTCGAAAAGGATAAGAATCTGATAGTAAGTGTCATCGCCCTGTTTCTTAATCTTTGAGACAAAAAATGACGAATTCGTTCCACTTTATCTAGAACGGTGACGGGTTAATTGAAGAAAAACTCTCAATAAGATACTGGCGCTACTAAAAAAAGAAGTCACAGGGCCAACACCGCAAAAATAATTAGCAGCGAAATAAGTTTGAGTACAAAGCGCTTAATGAATAATTCAAGCATGGATTTATCCGAATGGCTCTGCATCCGAGCGATAATTAACTTCCGAAAGAATCTCGAAATGTTGGAGGAGAGAACATAGTTGGCGCATTAACCCCACCACTCGATAAACACATCACTTTTTGCTCTTTAAGAGATTCAAAGGGAAAGAGACATCGGATGTAACGACTAAAAGGGAAACTATGAACCCCTGAGGAAAAAGAAATCAACGATGCACACCCACCAACTTCCAAAGTTAAATCGCACAAAGATTAAGTCCCACAGAAGCGGCAATGGAACTATTTCTAACTAAACTGGAACTGAAATTCCGCCGTTCTCAGCCGTAGTAGTACTGTTGTGCTTCGAAAGCTGAGATCATTTCACATGTGGGCTCCCAACGGGGATCGAAACCGGGCCTGTTCTCACCTAAGTTGAACGCGCTACCCACTTGGCTAACCGAAAGCCCCGTCCTCAGTCACATGCTTCTCAGGACTTGGGCCCAAAGATTGGACCCAGGCCCTTACATTATGAGGCTTAAATATACGATATTTTCATAAAATACATGCTATAGAAAATTCAGCTGCTCCCCCGTTTAAGGAAAGAATAAATAAATTGAATTATGAGTAGTAATTTCATGAACTATTATGAAAGACTTTAGTTATATGGTGACATTAGTAATAGCATAAATTTTAAAGTGCTTCAACAGCTATGATAATTTCGCACGTGAGCTCCCACCGGGAATCGAGCCCAGGACCGCGAAGTCTTACGTGTTGCCAACATGCTCGTTCTGAGGCCCTAAAGTAACATTATATTCACTCTTACAGTCATATAGTTTAATTCTAATAACGTTTTAAGTAGACTTAATCTGAAATTCTTTCCTGAAGCGAAAAACAAGTACGCGTGAAAGAGTGGTACCTCGAGAAACTTGGAAAAAAACTTAGCATATTAATTGAAAATCATAAATATAGTATTACTGATGTCCACACATGGATGAAGCCGTCAGCCTACGCCTACTGCGCCTGAATATAAATCTGCGTCTGGTGTGCTGCGAAACTTTAGATATCGTTGACTCCTTTATCAAAGTCTGCCTTTTCCATATGTAGCTAAATAGCACTCAAAATCAACTGTCCTGAAAATTAGTGGTCGAAAATGCGTCGTCAGCGCCAAACGTATGGCACACTTGTGTTCTGTGGCCTGGAATACTGGAATCCTAAGAGCTACGGAGAGACCGCGGATGCTTGTGATAATTAAGTCGAACAATTGGCTAACGTTAGATGTGTGCGCCTAGATAGCAACTCAACCTATGAAAGGACGGTAATAACGTGATTCCAGCAGGCCATTGGCACAAGAAGGCCGTCTCCACGTGAGCTAGAGACTTTAATGTCGGCGTCTGGTACACAGACTTAACGCTATTTGCTAACTGGAACTTGTTGATTTTTCCTGATCGTTAAAAAGCGCTCTTAGGTTTGATTGCAGAGGGTTGTGAGCTGTTTTTACGTATTAATTGGATTTGGACTCAAATATTAAGTATTCTTAAGGATCTCAAACCGCTACTCCTTCCTAATTTAAGTCCTTTTTAAAACTTGGCGGAATTCGAAATTTCATGGGATGTCAGATGAGTTACACTTGGACGATTCCATGTGAATATGATCAGTAATTTATCCCTAGATAAATGTCGGAAGTAAACCCTCATTTATCATGAAGAGTTGTACGCCACAACATAACTCTTTCAAATGTATTTCCTACTTGTGGGAAAAATAATAAATTTCAATATTATATGGTATTGAAACATTGTAACATAGTGAGTTCCTGCTGTCGGTAAGTAATGATTTTACATCACTGCTGCTAATAGTTATTGTTTTTAACTTCCGGATAGGCAACTAGGCAACGGGTTCAACTTCAGTTAAAACGGTCCCGGGTCCGATTCCCGGGATATGACCCGGTGGGGTCCCATAAGTACGAAATGATCTTAGCTGTTGTCTAACTTTAGGAAAAATGTTGTACTCTTGACACAGAAATTATCAAACTGTGAAACCTGGATCCGTCCTTGCTTAAATTCCGCCAACTATTTTTATTACAAAATTTTAATGTTAACACGTTCGCTTGCGTTGCGTCATCAAGTTCATATATAAATATTAACAGTTGTTATGGAACGCGAAACCATAGCACAGTCCTTGAAGTGACCAACCCATCGCACATACGTCACCACTGTATTCGGCTGGCTTTTCACGAGAAGAAGCTGAGAAAACTTAAAGCGCCTCCAAAATGGTTCGAAGACTTCCGCACGGCAGTAAAGGTCACTCGTTGAAGGGAAGAAACGGAGGTAAGCAAGAGACAAATCCTTTCTTGAAAGATGGAGTCTTTCAAATGAGATCGAAAAAGCTTCATCCTCATTTATCGAGAGAGAGTACTATAAATTTCTTTTTCTTTCCTTCCAAACTGGATGAAATGATAAAGGTAGAAAAGGAACGATAAACGATGAGAAAACGCAGAAAAAGAGGTATCTCCACTTCTAATTTTTGTTGAATGCATTTAAGCAACACGTTATAGAGGTGATAATGGGAAAATTTCGGTATATTTTTAAGCAATCGTCCCTTAGATACTTGCAAAATTTTTCCACGTCAGTCAACTCCTATATTTCTAGTAGTTCACTGAAATATCCCAAGGAAGAATAGACTTGAAAAAAAAATTCCCGGTCCCGTCGGACTTCTTTCAAGTCTATTCTTCCTTGGGATTTTCCCTGGGTTTTCTGGTTTCCCTAACGAGCAAAATCACCCATTACCCATTCCTAGTTCACTGAAAGTTTTGGTTACTGAGTTTCCGTCGTTTTGGTTAGTGAGTACTTTCAAAATGATTATCGAGCAAATATACCCACTTTGTCATACGCAAATGCCAAATGGCCAAATCAAGCACAGTGGATTCTCGATCTAATATTTTTCGCGAGACCAAAGGATAGAGAAAGTAAACGAAAGGAAAGTTAATACTCGAAAAAGAAAATCTAGAGATGGCTACTTAGGATTTCAAAACATACGATTTAAGGAAAAATGTTAGCGAGAGAAACTTCGAAACGATAAAACAATCGCCGGAAGTCATAGATTCAAACAGAATGAGCGAAGTACTGTTTCATGCACGTCGGCCATAAAGCGAAATGCACGTGCGCTTCCAAAATGAAAGTGTTCACGTGACTTCGTTCACCTCGTATTTTCAAGCTGGAAAATGCATTTTCCTAGGAATTTGACGTATCTATGCATACTAGTGACTATCTCAATTCACGAAGAGACCAACTCAATCAAACAAGTATTAATGTCAACACTTCTGAGCCTTTAGACCATGGTTTATCATATATAAAGTGTTCTACCTTTCGGTAGGTTCATGTGCTCCCACATTCCCTATTTAATGCCCTCTCCTTCAATTCCCGGTAACTTATCCCACCCCTTAATTCGTGTAACAACTTCTGTCTTTGTCTTCCCCTCTGTCTTTTCCCTAGCATTCTTCCCTCGATCGCTTTCTTCAACAATCCCTCTCCTCTCAATATTTGACCCACCCATTTCTTTTGTCTATTTTTAATTACTTCAATCATTACTCTTTTCTCCCCAACCATCTCTAGAACCTCCTCGTTCGTTTTTCTATCGACCCAACTTACTTTCTCTATTCTACGCCATACCCACAGCTTCCAATCTTTTGACATCCTCTTTTCTTAACGTCCACGTTTCGGTTTATCACAGTGGTATGAATTTTTTCGACAGGGAAGTGCTTTACCTAGTCATGAATAATCATCAACGTGTAAAAATGGTTAAATATAGGCCGGAAAACACAGCTGGCGTAATCGATAAGGTTAGTAGGGCCACAAATATTTGCAATTCCCAGCTGCTCTCGACTGAGATCACTAATTTAGAAATTAACTGCTACTGGCAAGATGAGATGATTGCCGTACATTTAATGAACTACTGAATTCCTGTTCATAACAAAATTGAAATGCCTTCGAAACGAAGGCCAGTGGAGAGGGGCGAATGGAAAGGAATACGAGAGACCTGCGAAAAGTAAATTAATTTGGATTTTGAAGATATTCTAAACGATTCGTCCCATTCCACATGCTTGATCCATAAATTCCACGGAGACTCGGGATCGAGTTGGAGTCGCGCCAACAATTCAGGATCTTCTAAATGAATAAATAGCAGAAAGTACAAGGCGGTGCTCGGGTGAGATTTCACACATAGTTTGAAAATATCGAGCTGCTTTTTCTTTCGTGAACAAACATGCACGAATTTTTTAACATGCAGAGACACTTCAAAAGGATACAAATATTATTTATTACTGTTTTTGGCGATAATAAACAATAATATAATTAAAATTTATATAATATATTATATTTATACAATTAATAAAATTTTGGCGATAATAAATAATAATAACAAATTATAAAGAATACAAATATTATTAATCCACTGTTTTGGCGAAATCTTTTGAAAATACGTCATCCTAAAAAGAAGTTGCATTTTTCCACAGAATAATGTTAATAAATAACACACGGCCATGTTTCAACGATTGATCGCCATCATCAGGTGATATCAACGGATACCCTAGCCAAACAAATACCCATAGGTTTCCCTAATTCCTTATTTATCCCCAGTCTTCCATGTGTATAAATATGCTTAAGTTATTTGCTATGTCACCTGATGATGCCGACCAATCACTGAAACCCGTTCGGGTGATTTTTTATAAAATTACTCTGTGGAAAATGTACACGCTTATCTTATTTAAACAGATATTTTTTTTCAAATCGGATAACTCATCGAAATAACCTTTAAAATGCGATCGAAGCTCGGAACCGGATTAAAGAAGGAAAGTTCGCAAATGAAAACGGAAATTAAAACTAAACAGAATCCGCAGAAAAAGAGAAAATTAATATCGAGAGGAAATAATCCAAAATAACCACATCCTGATGTTCTGAGAATTGCGTGCTTGTCGTTCACGATAATAAAAGGTAAATTATTATTTAAAAATATATTAAAAAATCCTACGGGAAAATCTCCGTTTATTCAATCAAAACCTACATCTACATGTAGTCGTCATTTACGTATTTAATCGCCATTGCTCTTAACTTAATTGCAAGTCAGTCCTAT
Source organism: Pachydiplax longipennis (assembly GCA_036926295.1). Taxonomy (NCBI): domain Eukaryota; kingdom Metazoa; phylum Arthropoda; class Insecta; order Odonata; family Libellulidae; genus Pachydiplax; species Pachydiplax longipennis. Next base: position 33,228,876 of record JAVFKF010000009.1, on the reverse strand, counting down.
TTCCGAACTGATTCCTTATGGGATTGCAATTTTCGACTAAGGCGGAAGATAGGCTATAGCGAGTTGCAGTGCATCTAGGGAATTGAAAAATCCGCCTTATAAGCGGGTATCAGAGCGTCTTGATCGGTATCCTTAACGTATGTTTCGTGAGAAAGGGACCGAGAGAAAACCGCTTACTAAGAGGGTTTTATTGTTGCGAAATTGGAAGGTTAGTGTAAAGGAATACGAGAGATGCGACTCTGTGAAAAGTAAATTAATTTCGATTCTGAAGATATTCTAAACGATTCGTCCAATCGTAAGATTTGTTAATGTGAGTAAAAGTGGGAGAAAAACGCCTTGATCCAGATTTCACGCGCTGATCCAAGAGGCGGGAGAATCTAGAAAATATTGCCAAATTTCGGGAGTCTCACGTCTAATCCGAGAGAGCTGGCATCCCTAAATATTTACCGGACACCGCAGAAGTCTAATACTTTCGGTTTGGGCTACCCAAAAACACATTCTGTCCGAAACGCAAATAACCACAACACCCAACCTACATTCATAAAAAAGATGAGAGTGAAACAGCTATAGAAACTGGGCTTCCGAAGAATCGTGGGTAGAGTCGAAGGAAAACACGCGAAAATGGATAACCAGGATATCCATGTGTGTCGTACCTCTTTCACTGCACTCAGACGTGGCGTACAACTTTCTTTTCCGCAAAAGTCGTCCACTTTCCCTGGCACACAACTGCTCATAAAGAACTGCTTTTAGTACTCTCCACTCCCCGATGTGCTCCTAGACATTTGAAACCAACCTCACTATCGCACTAACAGTCATGTTTTCCAGCAGCATTTTAAGTGGCGGTTTTCAGCATGATAAGAATTTCAGTACGCATCTGAAATTTTTGATTCTAACTTGACGAACGAAATAAACGAAGACGGAAAAGTGATCGAATAGCAGGGTAAATTCGTGAAAAACCGCATTGGAAATTCAGATTTTTACCGCCGCTGAGTATTATTAAGCTAAACATAACAGTAATATACCATAAAACAGCAAGTGATTGCTACCGTCTCTAGAATTTAAACTGTATAATATTAATGTTGAAATGAAATTAAACGACAAGAAAAAGAACCGAAAAAATGCGCACGATTGGATTCGAACCCGCGATCACAGAGTTTAGTTTAAATTATTGCTTTCAAAAATAAATCAAATGTTGCAAAAAAATTACAAAAAAGGCTTAGAAAGCATTAGGTTGCCTCTAAAGGTAGCTGTGTGCGGGCAACCATCATACAAAAAGAGTACATTCATGCGTTGCAAAAAAATAATTAACTGATGGCACATAATTTGTAATTTGACATATTGAAATACAAAAAATTAAGCGAACGTACCTTACATTAGCGCACTAACCACTATACCACGGCTTCCTTGTGAAATTCGGTCGATGTGTTAGATTTTATCAGAAGTCGGAAACTGATAAATTTTGAGGCAATTTTTAAAAGCTTTTGCTAAAAAAGTCAATATTACAATAGAGTTATTATCAATGTTAGCTAGAGAATCTATCTCAAAAGCCGTAAAGATTAAGGTACCTTTGTAAAAGAGATGATTTTTTATACGTCCCACGATTACAGGAAAAAACTATCGAGAGACGCTGGAATTCAAACGATGCCGTACAGTCTACGGATCTCTCGCCAATTATAAGTTAGAAAACTGGAATGAATCGCACCGCCTCAGTTGCTAACGGAATCAGTCATGCATCTAAAGGAGAGTACATATGAAAAGTGAAAGGAACAAAAAGCATGTTATAGTCTAAATTTTACGGTCTATCAACAGTGCCTCATCCTGAAATTAAACCTCTCCCCGCAACACCGATCTCGAGAAGGCACACATGTTCCTCAGGTGGAATATCCCGTTATCATCGCAGGAGGGAATCTCCGGCATTCGGTGGAACGCACAGCCACCGTTCGCTGAAGATGCGAAACAGAAATAAACAGCCAGATTCTCGTGAAACCTCTTTCGGAGAAGCATTGTAAAAGCACAATTTAGTCATGAGACTGCTAAACATCGAGATTGACGTATTGGCGAGACATCCGACTCATCTACGATAATTTAAGGAATCTATTTTAAGGTCAAAAACCATAACATAGAACCTATATTGTAGGTGACCTAAACTAAGAGTCACCCAAGTTTTTATCTACTAGCTTCATCTACTTCTATCCGAACTTAACAGGAACAAGGCTCCTAATTTCTCGGATCCACTCCTTTACTCCCGAGTTCTAGCTTGTAATAATGGCCCACGAGGAATAAAACCCTACCAATTTCATTCTTTGCTTGCTAATAAAACAGCCTCTCATGTCAGGTCACCATAAGACGAAGATAAGACTAATAAAATTACGCTTAATGACTAACTCGAATACACCTACCACACTTTTCAGCTGCCTCACCGACTAGAAAAAGTGGAACGTATTACCACACACATTGGAAAGTAAACCAAGTACCTTCTGAGAGACGAACACTACTCAATTCCCATGCAGGCTCTCTACAGTGACGTAAGGAACTTGTAACTAAGTTTTCCGGTGACTCAGGATGATCCGACATCAATGAATGATACTAGATGGGAGCAAAAAATCAATCTCGTTCGAAAAAGTACCAGATTTGCCGAGAAGGCATCATCACCCGAAAATAATCCAAAAGAAATAGACTTATCCTTCCGGTAAACTCACACGATTGCAAGAAGATATCCAAAGGGGATGCGATGTCTTCGTGAACGCCGTATAAATCCACCGACAGTATGAACAAAGCACACTTAGCTGTGCCCCAAACACACTCACTTCACACGATGTTCACGAGGCGAGGGCTGCAGCCAGACTGGCAGATGAAAGCCCAGATGGAGAGAGGGAGGGCTGCGGGAGGGGGAGGCGCATTCACGCGGCGGGTTTAAAAACGATAACCGCCGATATCCAGCGTTGCAGCTCCGACCACATTGGAATTTAATCAGCAACCCGAGCCTATGGGACGTAGTAATGACGTTGTCGCATAGACACCGGTTGTCACTGGAATAGATTCCGCGGGAATTAATATTACAAGGGTAATTTCTTCTATGATGAACTGAGCTTACATGGGATGTCTGAGGTATAGGAAAACATGATTATGTTTGTTTACGAAAGAAAAGCATATACGTCGGAGAATGCCCGAATGCTTCCTTAAAATATGCATGCTAGCAAAATGAGCTCTACGTTACTAAAATAGTTTCAGTCGAAGTATGAGTAATTTACCCCGTTTTAAGTGGCGACACAATCTTGTAGTTGATTCCATATGGAAAGGGGATTTCTTTTGCTTTGCTATTAAAGAACACTTCTGTAATCTATTTCTGTAATTCAATTTTCCATTACGAATTAATATTAATTTGTAATCAATAAATTAGGGAAACGCATAGTTTTAAGGTAATATTCATAATCTTTTAAACGATCGTTTACAACAATTCGAGCGAATTATTATCATTTTTAGTTTTGACAATACATGAAAGTAAGATATGAAAATTAGGCTATGCATATAATAAATATATAAAATACGTACTTATGAAAAATATATTACTACTGTAAAGTATATAATATAATATATGATACATAACATTTATGCATCGGCTACCACGCATTCCGAGAAACAGAATTCTACACATCGATTTTTATATTTTTGAAACATGGTTTGAAATGTAATACAACGAATTATTACCAACTTTCTTGTAGTTTTAATTTAAATATATGAAATGGAATGGACCAGCAGGAATGTCAATAGTTGTAGTCAATATGTAAGTAGGCAACTCGTTAGAACCAGTCAACGGGCTAATAGGTGAATTTACAACATTTCCTATGAGTCCCTCCCAATTTACCAACTGATAAAAGCTTCTCGGAACGAAATGTATTTACGTAACATAGGGAAGATAGGCACCAGAGTGCCTATCTTCTCTAAGTTAAGTATGTAGTACTATGAGACAACCGATCAGTTGATAATTTCTTAACCTGAAATGTCTTTCTCCGACCACTTTCACTCACTAAACTGCAACTAACTCTCCATCTGTTCCAGCGAAAAAAATTTCAAGGGGATGACTACAGAATTCAATTCTACTTTGAAGCATTACGATGCGTAATGTAATAAGCTTGCAATTAATTCACAAAGTTCAGGGTCAAATAATTAAAAATTCGATTGTATGATACGCAGAAACACCCCGTAGAGAAAATTTATATTACGAAAATTTATCCTAATTAATGATTCATTGCCAATTAAGCAGTTGGCAGAACTGCAATGAAAAAAATTGCAGAAAAATAATACGTAACAAATATAGACTGTAGTGAAAATGTCCTGTAACAAAAAAGCTCCGTAACTAAAAACTCTGTAGCAAAAATGTTTTGGAAAGAAAAATCTGTGTAGCGAAAACGTCGGTAGCAAACCATCTGTAACGAATCTTCGCAGAGCCGAAATTCTTATACAAACGTCTTTTCGGAGCGAATCCGAAAAGAGGAGGAGCAAGAAGCAAAATAGAATGCGACTTCCTGCTTCGGAGACAGGATATTGCCCAAGCGAGAGATTGTCAGAAAGCATCGCAGATAAATGCCGAGGGGAGGTTCTCGAAATTTGTAGAAGATAAATCACTGCTTGTCATTTCCCTCAATTTTCTCTATAATCTCGGCGACTGAACACCGCGGCGTACCCCCGTGTCCCGATGACAATATTAACTTCGTGAGAGCTTCAGTAGAAAATGGTCAAAGGTCAGATGTCTGCAGATATTTCAGGATAGCCTAGGTAAAGTAAATGCTTAATTGAATATTTGAACGTTCGATGCTTATTGGGTGTCCTTCCCGGGTTTCCAGGATCTCAGGATTCCGGTAGAATTTTAGCTTACTCACGTTTACCGGGAAATCCCGGAATAGAGACGATAGGGTGAAGATAAAGAAGATTCCGATCTTGGTAATGATTTAGAAAGTGTTTTATGCCAGTGTTTTGATGAGGATTCGTTCGAGAGAGATACATGAATTCCACGAATACTTAGGCAAAGAAATAGACGTACCTGATATTATCAAAAAAATTCAGAGAAAAAGGAAGTAGATTTCCACAAATCACCTTACAAGAATATAAAAGGAGCAACCTCTTTATTTCTGAAAATCTTGTTGAACAAAACAGTATATTTAATATATTTTGTACGTGGAAATATTAATGTATTTTGCCTATAACAACGGATCAACTTTTTTATTTGGGAAAAACTTATGTTGAATTTAAAGTATTTTCAATATATTTTATTCACGGAAATATTATTTTGCTTGGAATGGAGAGCAAAACTTAATAAAGGACTATGGAATAAGCAATTTTCTCTTTTCTAGGAAAATTCACGTTATATATAGTACGTTTCAAATAGGATTAACTCTACCCCGGAATTTACCGGGACCCGAGAAGTGAAATAATTCTATCCCGGAACCCCGGGATAAGCAAACAGCCGGGAAATGAGAAACCCTAATACTTACGTTGGACGAAATACATCGGAATGAACGAGGAGCGTCCGTATGTCCGCATTGTCCACAAGCAAGGGCGACTAAATCAACTGAGAGCGTCTTATTGCTACAGATAGACTCATCTCCGTTTAAAGGAAACAGGAGAGACAAAGGAAAGTTAAAAGCGTTGTCGTTCAGAATCTCTCATCGACATCAAAGATATATAGACAAAAGAGAGACTTTAAATTGGATTCTGCGACACATTTCCTCCACACCATCAACAAGACGAAGCAACTATAACTTCCCAGAATGCTTTCGCTGACACAAAGAATTTTGATGCGTTAAAACTGCGGGGTATACATTCCAGTCACTTGATATTTAAGATATTTGCAAACAGGAAGACTCATCAATATGTAAACTCAATAGCTCCGGCTGATTAAAATATGTCATCAATTCCTATTGATTTGAAAATACAGCTTTGCGCCAATGGAATATCTATAATGATCTTCTTGGGCACTAATTGAAAGCAATCTCAAATCGCTGATGAGTTCATTGCACTCTATGTATTTTTAAAATGAAATATTCTACGAGTTAAACAGAATACTACAAATCCTTTTGTAGATATGATAACAATCTTTTTTTCCGAATTTTTCCAGAAAATTAAGCAATTTTTTACCACAGAAAATCAGGCGTTATCGTCTCAAGACTCATATAAATTTTATCCACGATTCCAAAGAACTGATTTTTTTTTCACTTCTTATTTCTTCCACTCTCTCATCTAATGTCAATAATTCCATAAGATGAAAAGTGACGGAATTTCAGAGAGGGAAAAAATTGAATTAAGGGAGTCTGCAACGATATTGTGGAAATCCGCTTGGAAGGAATGAATTGAAATGGACGTCTGATGGACACCGAACTGACGATGTAAACATCCGTATAATATTTAATGCAGCTCTGTCTGGACTCACCCTTATCGAGAAAGATTTTTCATGCAAAGACTGGATTTCCAATATATTTATGTTGCCCTCACAAATTACCTTCATCAGAAATTATCAATGGTGAAGTCGCGAATTTGATGGTAGCCGAGATATATCCAAGGAATTTAATTCTGAGAGCATAACTTTCAAAAGTTTTTCATTGTCTTTGGGAAGTTGAGAATAAAATAATTGCCAATATTTCACGCTCAATAAGTTTGCAAGTCGTTGCTCGCAAAAACTGTCAGAAGGAAAATTCTCTTCATAGCTAAAATCTCTTATTTATTGCGCGTTAGCTTCGTTAATAACATCTATAATGGCAATCAAAATACATATTAACGAAAACTAGGACTTTTACAGACAATTTGGGAGGATAAATTGCCTCGAAACCTCTATAGACTCAACACCTATATGAAAAAAGTAGTTCTCCAACACTTGGTTTTCAATACCACGATAAAGGAAAGATAGAATAAACTTTTAAGTGCAGCAGAAAGTTCGCACGTGTACTCGTTTGCCTAAAACTCGGGATCCAAAAGTTGCGCAACTTTCAAACTTTAATGATTATTAAATGCATCCCACAACAGATAACAGGCTACTTTTAATAATTTAACGTCCCTTGTTAGACCCTAGAGAAGTCAAGGCGTCTTCATAAGAAATGCGAGTAAATGTAAAGTTCATTGCTATTCGCAGGATTCATTTCCTTCGTCGTCATACGAACTCGAGAAGTATAATAAAAAATTCAATCAAAATTTGTTATCATATCTTCTACTGTGGATTTTCAGCCCAAATAATATGCTGTGACAAAATACACTTAATTTTGGTAAATTTTCATCGCCTCTAAAAGACGTCGACAAAGCGACAACTGATTGATGAAGTCGGGTTAATGTTTAGTTTCTCGCCGTCTTGATATGTGAACTAAATATTGTAAAATTACTTTATGGAAGTTCAATTAACGCCTCAGCAGTCAGGGGGACGGGTTGTTTAAAACAAAAAAAATCCAACAACGTTTACGTCTATTTCCTCTTAAATTCCATTCGAAAACGATATTCCATGATCAAAATAATAAAAATCTTTGGTAGATTTTCCTTCTTTCATCACTATTCTTGATTTCGAAGGACCATTATTTCTCATTCAAATTTATAAATTAAATGAAGGCTGTAAACTATAAAAAAATAACTCTACATGTTTTCCTTGTGGAATTAATTTCGAGTCCTCCAGAGTCGAACCCATTCTACTTTTAGGAAAATGATGTCGATATTTAATAATCCACTGATGAATCCCTAAATGTCATATTTCTATCTCATCGAGAAGTAGGTGAAATTGAATTTCAAAAATGCGTTTCCTTAGGAGAGTTTCTGACGTCGGAGGATAAATACATTCACAACCGTGATTAATGAGTGAGATACCCAACCATACTTAATTTAAAGAAATGTTAAGCTTAAATTCTCCTCTGTTTGCCAATAAGAATGCCACATTATAAACGTATTATAAGTGCAGTGATCATAGAAATCTCATCATTTATATCCAATTCCCTGAATAGGCCATCTTTGAAGCCGAATCCGCTCGAAATAATGGATGAAAATTTTGTGAAAAATTAAACATTGCTCTCTTCATATCTGTGCCGCTGAATATCCGCGCTCCTGAAATACAGGATATTTCCGCAGAGCTTTAGTGTCTGAGAATTAGTTGATATAATGCTAATTACCATTAAATTATGACGATCCCTTCGAGTTAAAAAACAGTAGGTTGAAAAAGAGGTAAAACAGTTATAAATGCCACTTGAAGAATAGGTAAACCAGTCTGAAAATTCTAGACGTTCGGATGGTCGAGCAAAAGAAACCTTTTACGGCACAAATGAGTGCAAATCCGATTAGGAACAACTGCTGAGAATAAATTGAAGGTCGCGAGATGACGAAAATTCAAAAATTAACTCTGTTACCGGTTGCATTCGTGCGTGCTATCGATTAATGAAGAGAGAGCTTCATTTCTGTGCTATCAACTTCCCAACTCAAGCCTCATAAATATTAACTCGCAAATTAAACTCGTATGAGTGGTACTTGACACTAAAGATGAACATAAACTAAATTCGACCAACATCTGTGCATATTCGATACAAAATGATACTCGGATATTATTATTAAGTGAATTGTACTTGGGTGACGAAATTCAGATGACGTCGCTATATCATTTGGTGCAAAAAATTTCGAGGACGACATTTTCCATTAAAAATGGAATTTAAAAAATATTAATTGAAGTACTTTAAATGCGGAAATTATTTGAATTATATATGATTACGGCATGCTACAAAGTTATTCTAAAACAATGTACCGACTTGAAGTTTTATATCTATCTTCTTCGGTGAGGGTAAGGTGATAAAATCATACCAGTTTTGGAGGAACTTGACCACGGTTGAAAAGTATGACGTAATTTTATAATTTAATGTTACATAATTTAATAGAGAATGTTTCTTTCTTCAAAATATTTTCGAAATTTTTCTAACTACTGAATGACAATTAAAATCAAATGTTCAGAAACGGTGCTATTTAGGCAAACGGATTCTCAAATCGCACACCTTTTTAAAAATGTCTAAGAATATTAATTTATGAATTTCAATTTAATTTATTCCCTTTGAAATCATGTTTTTTGAGGTGTAATCATATCAATAACATACCTTAAATTTCTAATCTAAGCAAAGAAAGAAAAGTAAACCGTTCATAATTTTCAAGTGCAGAGAATATAAGTATTTAATGCCGATGGACAGGTTTCCATAAATCCTTTCCACCTTTTCTCCTATCTGCCCACATTTACTGAAGGTGGTCCCAGAGTGTGCAACCTAAACGTCGACAATGGAACAAGGCAACAAAGTTGTAGACGTGAGAAATATTTCTGCATACCATTCACAAGAAAAGTACTGTTTCTGTACGCTAGCAGCTTATGCCCCAAAAATGACGGAAATATCTCATGTCCAGTAAACTATATTACATTTATACCTTATTTCAATGCTGCTACCACCTTTAGGAAGACGCTGATCGTCATTATGAATTTTCCGAAAGAATACAGGCGTTTGCAGATTATCCAAAATGTAAGTCTTCATTGTTTCATTCTTTAAATCCGTAAATATGGGCGGATTTTGCTCGCACTTGGCCAACTGTAATCTATGTTAAACTTGCAACGTTATAGTGTTTATTTGTCTAAAATTTCATTCATGATTCACTTATTTCAAAATTTATCGGATATTTTTCAGTCTTCCCAATAATTCCTGAGGAGACCGTGGTAACTGAACAAGAATACTTCTTCGTCTTTCATTTTCATCATTTTGTGTCGTTTTCCCACTGAGTTGATTCATTCAGTCTTCGTTATCCATTCCTACTCCACGGTGTTTAGTATCTTCTGGTATCCTTCCATTATTTTGATTTACGCATCGTTACCCAACCAAGTGTGAGCCTAGTGTTTGTATCAAGTCTCTGTTTCTGTTTATCCCCATTCTAGCACATTTTATTCGTCATTGTTTCAGAGCTTTGTAAATATTAAATTTTAAACAGAGTAAACGATAAGAAACACCTTTGTCTTTTTCCTTTGTGTGAAGTTGTTGACATGGATGACTCATTTCCTCTTTTCATTTTCTTTTCTCGGTTTTATAAAGATATTTATCGCAACAACGTACTTTCCATTTGTATTACTTTCGTCTAGGATAGCGTAAATATTATTAATAGGAAATGTATCATAGTATTCTACTATTGCTAAATGGGTCTTTCCGTTGCTTGTTTTTATCTATGTTAACTGTTTTAAAGTGATAATGTTATCTTCACATGATCGTATAGCAACCATTTCTCTTACTCAGCAGTCGTTTCATGACTTCATTTCATATTTTTTATCACAGTCATTTGCATTGGGACAGATTAACCATTGAACGTTGAGGACTCAAAAAAACGCTTTGTCTTTTTCTAAGTTGAATAATCTCTTAATGAGGCCTAAAATGTTCCTTGAATCTAAAGCCTCTGATTACTAAAATGCAAATTGGTCCTGTTTCTGCAGATAGCACACTTGCTAGTATTAATAATTTTATAGTTCTCGTTTCGAACCTTCATTCCAAAGAAAATATGTATTAACAGCTCTTTTTCTAGATAAATTCAGAATATTTTTAAGTTTTTCTTGTAAAGATGTATGCACACTATTAGGGGGACTATGAATAATTCTTAGATGAGACGGTTGAGGCTACATCCAACTTACTTAAGGGAATATTACAGAATACCACAGAATAGGTATCTTTGTGTGATACTTTCCGAGACCGAAATTTCCATACTACTAAAGCAAATTAATAATGATGAGTGCTTCGAAATTTCGAAAAATGATTATGCCGTTTAGATGAATTTCATCACGATATTTTGAAATAAATTTAAACTGAACTATCCCTTGGCAGGATTACGACTATCACAAAAAATCGAATTCATAATAGGTAAAAACGCGCGCAAACGTAACTACAATGGCATATTGAACCACAACACTCCAATTTTTGGGAAAAATGAGATATAAATGATTTTGTAAAAAGCAAATACCTTTCATTGATGGAAAACATGCAAATGTGACAGCAAATGCACACTCTCTTACCTTGGAAAGGTAGCGCATCACTTGAACGCGAAGATCTTCATTCGGATAAAATTGAAAGCCATTACTCTCATCCATTAATTATTTCGCAACGTCCGAATACCAAACGAGATGAATACTCATTCCTTCCAATGATGCTGCATCATTATTTGATATTTTGCTTGAACTCTTCATTCTTTCGACAATCGATTCATTATATCTTTATGCAGTAAAACCTCGTTAACACGAATTTCTCCAAATTGCGGTCCTGGAAGGAATATAGAAAAGAGAAGTCTACAGATAAGAGATAACCATTCATTTATCAACACTCAAAACTTTAAGGTGTCGATAAATTATTACTTTTAGGCGTTTTTCAAAACATTCTCTAGGAATTACGAACTTTTTGTCAGTAGAGTGCCATTTGTGATTAAATAAAGTACTTGCGTGCCAATATGGTGCCACATTGCGTGAGATGCAGAAATTATTCATGTTATTACGCCAACGATAGACTTAAGATGTGACGTTGAAGAAAACCCGACATTAAAGGACAAAATTTGCAATTATTTACTTTCGCGGTTGATTCTTTGAATAAAGAATAAATAACAAGGATAAAGCCCTCAGAGTTCCACAAGCCAAACCCTATCGCTGCCCTACAGTATCATATGATCCAGTATTATAGTGTGAATAGTAAAATTGGTGAAATATCTTGGAGTGATTCTCACAAATAAATTAACACGGTGTGCCCACATTCGTAAAAATTAACGAGCTCATAAGAAACTCAGCTTCGTCAAGCGAATAGTCGGTAGGAGTGAGGAAAAGGTCCGCGAGCAATATTACTTTGCGCTAGTTAGGCTTCACCTATAGTACACTTGTAATGTAAAAGACTCAGCCGAAAAGTGTTTCATTCGAGAATTGGAAAAGGCAAACCGAAAGGCAATACGTTTTGTGAAGAATATATGTACAAGATAATATTACCTGATTGATGAGTATCCTTCCTTAATTTTCACATTTTAAATTTACCGTTGATGACTAAGATCATCGTTAAATAGGAAATAGAAAGTAAAAGAGAGTCTGCAAGAAATATCATATACTGTATAATACATCACTGTGTTATAATGAATTGAAGATTAACATCACCGAGTGCTCCTTTCTCTTCGTAGAGTAGCAGCTGCGCTCTGACGTCTTTTTCTCCTCTCACCACACATAGATCCTCAAAATTCGCTTCAAACTACATCTTACATTTATTATTTTCTCTCCGAATTTAAATACAATTGATGCTTAGTAAGCTTCACAGTATCACAATAATAAGATATTTCATAAAATAAAGCGCGTAATTAAGACCCAAATTTACGGTGATTCCTCGAATAACCCGGCTGATGAAGATTTTTCGCTGTTTTTCGTACTCGCCTAACGAATGTTTTAGCGGATGCGCGTAGATGTGGGCACAACGGAATAAAAGCAATCAAATAATACGATTCTTTGCTTCCATCGAATAATTCGAATGAAACGTTCTTCACTCTATTAGAGTCGAATCAGTTCTTCACTCTATTAGAGTCGAAAAACCAAATGATTCTTTTCGATTATTAACTCGCTCTTCCACATCGATTGAACCATTCGATGACTTCGATATTTCACTCTTTTGCTCTATATCTATGAATAATTAACAGCATCCAGAAAAAATTAAACGATTTTCTTTAGAAAAAATTGAGAAATCACGTTTCGGTCAACAAAGATTTCAGCTCAAGAAAGTGATTCCCGAACGAATTATCTTCGTTAGTCGAGGTACTACGGTACTTCCTAATACTATGCGCCAAAAAGGGTGTAAGAAGAAACATTTAAGTCTCAACCTCACTTAATTAAAGACCTTTTATTATTATTATTATTAAAACAGTATCACGAAGGAAAATATGCCTGGGTATACATATTCGTATTTAACCCTTTATTATCCATTTAATTCAATTGATTAGCATGTATTATTTTCTTAAATCGTTAGATTCCTTATCCCAACCAATCGTTCGTTCACCAGGAGACTAAAATTCTCACATCCGATAATCTTAATAAACTATATCACGATACAAGTTCGCCAGCTGAATTTTCTTTTCAATGGAAGCGGGAAAATCAGCTGACATTGATTCGGACATCTGAAGAGTAGCAGCAGAGAGTTGGCAATGCAACTTTCCTTTGGAGGAGATCGGGAAGGGAAAAGCGAAAGACGAAGGGTTCGTTCTTAGGCGGCCAAAGAAACCTGTTCTCTGCACGTCCAATGACACTTCGCACAAGTATAGTGCAATCAGCGCTCGCAGATTTCTCCAATGATGCAGCCAATACGTGCGGTAACTTCGGCGTTAACTTTCCCTCGGAACTGGCAGTAACTTGGTCGGAAAAGCCAGGTTTCTGCGGGAAGCAATACATAGTGTATCCACAAAAGCGTCTGCAGAAGCCCTTGGGACAGCGCCCAAGAAGAGTCTGGACGAAGAAGCGAGCCTTTTCTCATCAAAAATTAACGCTTCTCTTCCTTACTTCTTCTAAAAAATCAAATCTTATAAAAAATTTACGCTCTCTCTTCTTATGAAAGAGCTCAAACATAATCAGTAATTTATATATTTAATCCCGAAGTATGAGTAAATACAAGCGTGCCAATCGAATGGCATGAAAATAAATGTTACAGGCATTACTTTCGGGGATTCCCTGAATAATAATTATTAGAAGAAATATTAGTTCTTCACATCTTCCTTTGGATTCACTTCCCTTAGGTTGTCTAAAAAAATAATGCAAATATGAATGTATACAGATCTGCTACTTTCCTGGTAAATATTGGTATCGTATGCTAGTTACCAGGATATTCACATGTTATCCCTGTCTGAGTGACCTCACACCCTCAGGAAATTGCTTCTGGTAAAATTTCTTGCCGAAGAGTATTTGTTTGCCTTTCTGTTTTTTAGAGTAATCGATTATATTACTAAATGTCCAATACACTTTACCAGCTCTTTCCAATTTTTCGTCTTTTTTTCTCACTGAAATATCTAAAATGAAAAGGTTTTCTCTTCTCTAGATTATTATATATCTAGTGTAAATCATAATAGTGATTCTGCCATGATCTAATACTCCTTTTGATTGCTTTTAACCTACTCAAAACATTAAATATTTAGCGGATGTTACTCACTCTATCCAATTGCTGATGAGAAGATACTGTTGATGTCTCTGACTCACCCTTTTTTGATTCAGGGCAAGCGAAAATGTACTCGAATCAATTAAATAATATTACTACGAAACTGTTTCGCAATTAACATTTCATTGACAGCACGTTAATTATTTACAGATTATTACTGAGTAAAAAATGTGAGATTCGTTAGGAAAATGTAAGCAGCGCAGTTGTTCTCGTATGCGCGAATCGTTGAATTTTAACCTTCAAACAACCATTTAAAGCACATCTGTTTGATAAATTTTGTAGTAGACGTCAGCCCAATTTCATAGTTATATGGTGTTATATTTAAGTAATGCTAAATTTCACAATTAGGTAAACATAGATACACATGTATACGACCTATACATGGAAAATATTTTGACTGAGATGTTTAATATGTTATAAGTCTATGATCAGGAAAGGCACTGTAATAAAAAATTAAAACTTTGTAAATTTCACAGACAACAAAAGTATTCGTAGGGACTAAATTCGTCCACAAGTAGATATCTTCAGGCTTTATCTTTAATTCCTTAGTATGGATCCCTTCTATGAAGTTTGAGCTTGGCCACATCAAAGACACTTTAACGGATGCAAGGTCCACTTCCAGGCGGCAAAAGATCCTTTTCCAAAATTAATGAATTTCTGAGACAATTTTCTACAATTTAAAATTGGATTTATACCCCGCGAGACGCCAGTGGTGTAAATCAGGAGATACGTTAATGCATAATCACTACCTAATCTACCCTATCAACTTCTTTAATTTCCACAGAAACTACCAGAAGACTGTTTTGGCGATCAATTCCCATTAATTCTTTTTCTATGTCTCTCGAATATCGCGCTCTTTTTTACTGGAATAACAATGTCATCTACTTCGTATTAAAGTCCTGAACTTGAAATTTTCGAAATTCTTACGTCGATAATCTGCTCTCCTCACCTTGAGCTAACTCCACCCAAATGTTTTTATAATAGCCGTAACGCTACTGTCGAACCTGTAATCTCCACTAACGGAACGAGCTGCTCTACGTTGGACCAACTCTAAATCTGAGGTCAATCTTTCTTATTTTGTATCCGAAATCGCGAAGTAGTATCCGAGACTAGGGCTTCGGTACCTTTTAAAGTCTACGTCTCAAAACGCATACAGTTGAAATGTTCCTAAATGATACAAGATTAAGAAATGATCGAATATATGTTCAATTTTATCGTTTTTCCCATGTTATCAGAAAGGTTAATTAACGGAAATTTTAAAATAAAAGCATAATTTCTCACAGGGAATGAAATCAATAATCTTATCGAAGTAATGAATCAAGGATTATAAATATAAGAAAGGAATAACAGAATCTATTATACTTTGTCCAACGTCATGAAAAGACCACGTAAATCTTATGGCCCCGTGTATTACTTACGGGAGAATGGCGCGAACTGTTTCGACTTTTGTATAGAAAAGGAGAGTTGGCGATGATTGATTTTGAAGACATAGAAGCGGAAAATTGATTTCTGAGAGAACAGCGCGAACAGCGCGCTGTTTTCCCATGAGATTCCCGTTAAAGAGAAAAAAAAACTCCCATAAAATTCTTCCGTAAGGAATATCAGGTGCCATAAGATTTACGTGGTCTTTTCATGACGTTGGTCAAAGTATACATATTGTATACGATATTAACTCCGGCACTCTATAATGATTATGAAATTTAAATGTCAGCACAGAGAATCTGGCCAGCACAAATTCTCTGGCCAGATATTGTTCTATACGAAGTTTATTCCATGATTTGCAGAATAAAAGCGGAACCTAAAAAGAAATCTAGGCATATAAAGTCATATTATTCATAATATATGAAAATACATGAATACATAATACTCTAACTTTTATAAATATCAACCGTAATGAAATTTAAAGCGAGAAACACTACTAAAATCCCTGAAAAATAACTTTATGAATTCTTATTGAAAAGTTTGCAATAGCTTTACCTTGTACGCCTAAATTATGCCGTAATTTAATGCTATTATCTCACAGTAAAACGCAATAATTAATTTTTTAGTTAGATTCTAAATTCATTTTCATGGGAGGTTTATGTTCTTAATTCTCGTCATTACGAGTGTAAAGATATTCATACAATCACGTTTGTTTTCAGCATGTTAAAGAGATCTTAATATGCCACGATTATTCAACAGGTTTTACAGGTTAAGCTCTTTTCATACCTGCATTTTTATTACTCTTTTAGCGTTGGCATTGAAATTTAGCCGAAAGCTATATGCAAAAAGTGTTGAGGAGATAATGACCATACTTTCATTAACCATTCTTCAACTGAGTCCCCTTTCATTTCTATCTTTAGGATGGAATATTTTTCATCTGCAGCATGTTAAATATTTTCGAAAAAAACAAGTCCTCTGAGGTAACGAAAAATTGAATCCGATTATTACTAATTCCGTGGAAAAACATTTCCAGCTTAACATTTTAAATACTGGCTTGCGTTTAAAAACACTTCCACAGGGAGAAATAAATAGGATCAGCGAGAGCTCTCTCAAAGAAAGGAATAAATCCCTTCTAAAATGAGAATATCGTTGCGAGAGACAGCAATTTCTCCGGGATACCGAAGGAAATGAGATAGGAATCTGCTTAATATAAATTTTACGGAAGAAAGCATTCAGTATCCATCGCAAAGACCCTTGTGCCTCATTTTTACTCTTCCCGATGATGAACTGATAATCCGCTTCCACTTATTTTGCCAAGAAATTGCGCTGCTTTCTGGAAGAAGAAAAAGCCAACTCGTTTCTACCCAAGCCACCAAGAGCTTTCACCGATGGAACGATATTTTTGCCCTCTAGAGAGCAAATCCAGCATTACACCATATACCGAATATGTCAGTGGTCGCCAACCTGGTCCATACTGCAAACTAGCGGGAGGTTATATCATAAAAAGCAATTAAGGAATGTTCAGAGTTAATGAAATTGATGTTAGAATATAAAAATATTAGAATGATTGTATTATGTAAATCAACTGGATTAATAAACACTATCATTATGTATACATTTCCTAAAATTATTTCCATGACGGCTAAATTAACTCACTCAGACAGTAATAATACAGTCAACAAGAGTTTAACAGTGGTCGGTAAGTTACAAGAGGTTGACGTTAGGTAGAAGACCATTGGAGTAGCCCCTTTCAGAACCTTTCGATTTTTAATAAGTTTAATATTTTGCTTGTGCCGCTATTCACTTTTTCAGTGTAACTTACTCCAGACAGCACGAAACACAGAGATATAGAGCTTTTAGCCAATTCAATGACATCTGCCACAGTTCACATATATGGTAGTATACAACTACGTAGTGCAAGAGTAGATTGACAGAAAATTACTCAGCACTGTCTTATAAGACTTTGTGATATTTTAAATATTTTCTGGAAGATTATAACTTGATGGCACCTTAAGTAGCAAATTGTTAACATACTCGTATATTCCTTCACGTCCACCTCTCGATCAGACAAACATGGGGAAACAGTAATACAATTTTCCGAGCAAGTAAGCGGCTGGTTAACAGCGACGGGTATCAAGCTTTTAAATAGTAAACATAAATGCGCTGAGATGCACACTGATAATACAGAAAACAAAGTTGGTTGCCTATGCTTGACGTAAATAATGGATAAAAGCTTTACTCGGAAACAGACCTCATCGAGTTGAGTTGGACGGAATTCATCCCATGAAGTATTCATCACATCTGGTGTTTCGAAGGGAGGTTTCCTACGGCCAATTTGTATCTCGCCTAGATTAATGACCTAACAGATAATGTTAAGAGCAAGATTAGATTATTTGCCGAGGATACCCACATATACAGATAGTATCTGTATATGAGGGTATTTTCATCTATCTCATCCTCTGTCGGGTAGATTGCATCAGAAGACGATACCAGTATACTACAAAACAACCTAAGGGGCAAATCATATCGATGCAAACATTGACAACTTGATGAAAATTTAACGAAATGAATAATTATGATTTAAACGCGTTCTACTAACTTAATTAACGAACTATATCTAATTTTAGGACTGCCCTCGAAATTCGTCCGTCAATATAAATACCTAGGAGTTATTAAAGGTTGCCTGGAAGAAACTAAGCAGTAGTTAGTAAAGAGAGTATCCGATGTGCAATAGGAAAGGTAATATTGGAATGTAAAGACGAATTTAGTTAAATGCCCATCGAGAGACAAAGAAAAAGTTAATCATTCTTTTACTCGACCTGTTATTGAAGTATTGCAACACGATTTGGAATCCACATCTTGGATTTGTCTGAGATTTAGGGATCGTCCAAAGTAGAGAAGTATGTTTTGTGGGAATTTTAGATTTCGGCATCCGAGTAAGGGTATAATATAGTTCCGAGTGGGATTCATGCCAGATAAGAAGATCACCGGTTTCGAACTTGTTGACAAGTAAATTACAATATTCCGGGGGATTGCAAGCGTGAGCTTATTTCTGGTGATTTTCCCTATCGATCATTACAGAAGCAAACAAACTATAGTAAGACAGATATTGGTGCTGCACCTGTGCTATACCTGTGATACGACACTGGCTTTTTCAGGGTCAATGGGTAAAGGCAATAATTAAAAACACCATGTATATGAGCTGAGTGAACCACGAGGTGGGTCAACTTAACTGCCGTTTGGGTACAGAAAACTAGAAGAGATGAGTATATAAAAGGGAATGGGAGCTCAAATTGTTGAATGTAGATATTGGAAAGTGTAAAGATAAGGAAGAAGGTATTGAAAGGATAGAGAACATAAAACGGCAGTTCTGAAGAAAAAACAGCCTTACTTTAGCGTCAAAACAGACTCGTGGATGCAGCCAAAAGATTAAAGGAGAAAGAAAACCAGCATATTCCGATCTCGAAGAAGTTTGGAAAAAGTTCAAGATCCCGAAATCCCCGCAGCGACGATGCAGATCCAGACAACATCTCGAAGATAACGGAAACTGAGCTAAAACTTTGAAAATATCTAAGAATACGCTAAAAGGATAAGGTTTAGAAGATTTCATGGAAACAATCTCTCATGAGAGTAATTGCAAGGCAGTGGGGAGTAAACACAAGGATTCTACAAGGGAGAAGGAAATAAAAATTGTCGAAATTACCATCACGGAAGGTGCTCAAATTATAAAATAAGAACAAATACTCCAATAATGAATATCATTACAGAGAAATATAAACTCTACAGAGCATTTTTATCAGATTATTACGTACAATTATCAACTTTTTAGGACCTATTCTTTTAAAATTGATAACAACTCTCATTAAAAACGAAGCCCACCTTTCTCGGGATGGGCATTCGCAATGATGCGCATAAACTACTTCCGTTGAAAAAGAAATTAATGGTCAAGTTACCAAATAGAGCATCAAGGGACTGAAACACTTCCTAAAGAAACAAAATTTTCTTTTTTTAGCTCACAAAACTTAAAGGGTTTTCTTCTCACTAAGTGAATTTTAAATTCGCATTTAGAGTATAAGAATGAAACTGGATGCTTACAACCCTTATAAAGGGTTCTCAGTAGGGCGTACCGAAAAACAAAAATTTTTAGTAGCGGGAACGTAATAGGTTGGAAAAGTTGCCTTTTAGGCTCAATAAGAAATGTGCAAAAGATGGGCTCTAACAAAGTTCGTCTTGGGCCTGACCAAAGAGCTCGAAAATTCGAAATTTTAGTGAAAATTGCGTTTTTTTAGGTGAGTTAAATTTTTGACGGAGCTTACATACACTTGATTAAATGGCTGTTTTAATTCGTTTTGATCGAGGAATAATTACATTAAGCCATTAAAACCGAATATGACGAGATATCATACTTTTAAAATTTTTGGAAACACCATGAAAAGTGGCAGCTTCTCGCTGGATCAGCTGCATTGAGCTACCCAGGACTCGTCATGAGGTAGAGCCTGCTAATCGAGTCCCACCCGCCAACATACCCGTGGAAGCATACCAGACAACTAGTTGATGTCTTTGAAGGCTGATTTTGATCCAGTTTTTGGTATTCGCGAGAGGATCATCTCTCCTATGAACCCGTCTCTTGCATCGTGGCCGTAGACTAAACGTGAGGCCTCTGTGACTTCTTTTACGTTTCGTTCGACTGCTTGAGAATCATTTGGGAGGGCAAATAATGCAAAAAGCTGCCTTATAGGTTCCTTTGCATTACCTTTAATGTTTTGAAGATCCTCGGGAGAAAGACTGACAGTAAGTGACAGTGAATTTATTCCAATCTATCAATTCTTCATAAGAAGGCACGTCGAACTTCTGTTGCGGGATGAAGAACTGGCAAACCTACTCTGTTTGATGGTTAATTCAACATAACACCTTATACGCTCATCTATAAAGCGTTTTTAAACATAAAAATATTATTGCGGTACAGATCATGGTACTCCACTTCGAAGGTATCACATTATTCATCTCGATAATTTATCATACACACTCATAAGCGATCGTGACAACAAAAACGATTTCTGGGCGAGCATAAAAGACATTCTGTTGAATTTCATCATCAACAAGTTTTCATGTTTGCAAAGGAAGGTATGGTGTATCAGCTATGGAGTTTTACGGCTTTTTCACTGTGTGATTTCTCTTAATGACATACCACATTGGAATGTAGACATGCATAATAAACTTCGGGTTATGATTGCTATGTTTACTGATGAGCGACCTAAAATAAGAACACAGGTAGGACATAGATTCATCAACACAGGAAACCATCAAACGGAGTAGATTTGTCAGTTCATCATCCCGCAACAGAAGTTCGACGTGCCTTCTTATGAAGAATTGATAGATTGGAATAAATTCACTGTCACTTACTGTCAGTCTTTCTCCCGAGGATCTTCAAAACATTAAAGGTAATGCAAAGGAACCTATAAGGCAGCTTTTTGCATTATTTGCCCTCCCAAATGATTCTCAAGCAGTCGAACGAAACGTAAAAGAAGTCACAGAGGCCTCACGTTTAGTCTACGGCCACGATGCAAGAGACGGGTTCATAGGAGAGATGATCCTCTCGCGAATACCAAAAACTGGATCAAAATCAGCCTTCAAAGACATCAACTAGTTGTCTGGTATGCTTCCACGGGTATGTTGGCGGGTGGGACTCGATTAGCAGGCTCTACCTCATGACGAGTCCTGGGTAGCTCAATGCAGCTGATCCAGCGAGAAGCTGCCACTTTTCATGGTGTTTCCAAAAATTTTAAAAGTATGATATCTCGTCATATTCGGTTTTAATGGCTTAATTTAATTATTCCTCGATCAAAACGAATTAAAACAGCCATTTAATCAAGTGTATGTAAGCTCCGTCAAAAATTTAACTCACCTAAAAAAACGCAATTTTCACTAAAATTTCGAATTTTCGAGCTCTTTGGTCAGGCCCAAGACGAACTTTGTTAGAGCCCATCTTTTGCACATTTCTTATTGAGCCTAAAAGGCAACTTTTCCAACCTATTACGTTCCCGCTACTAAAAATTTTTGTTTTTCGGTACGCCCTAGTTCTCAGTCTAGTACGAGTCTACATTCAAGTGATGCGGGCAGCTAGGGGTTGGGGTGGTTGCTTATGCTTGGCGATTATATTGTTCCATGATGTATGTATAACAGTGTGGTATCTAGCGCATATAAACACTTCTCCCTCCAAAAGGAATGGAAAGTACCCCACCCGTTCTCTTCAGACAGGAGCCAGCTGGTGTGTTATAATCTAACTAGCTGAGGTAGATTGATGATTCTCAATGTGTAAAACAGAAATAATACTATATTATTTATAGTTGTATTATAATGTATAATTATTGAAACGTCTGTTGATTCTAATAGTAAAATTTGACAAGTATCACGCTGATTGCGACTTACTTGGCACACATGAAAACAATGAATAGCTAAAGTAACATATTAAGCGAAGAATTATTAAATTATTTACTCGATATGCGCTGATACGCGACAGTAACCGACTGAGACAGTTGAGTAATGGTATGTATACTCTCTGCCATACGCATAATCAGATTCACAGAATTTCTGCTTGATATATATAGAAGATAGAAGACTGCTGTACCTTTATATAGGGATGAAAAACTTAAGCTATACAAGGGGGGCGGTGCTAAAATGTGTCACAGGATTTTTGGGATTTCTGAACTCTTCACCCCCTCAGTCACAAAGCGTCCCATGTATACTGCATACCAAACATGGTATGTGATGAGGTCTCAAAGATTCCCAAACCACCTCCCTAGAGTGTGACATTATTTTAGGCCGGCCCCTAAACGGAACAATTTTAATCAGTGACGGTTTCCGCAAAATCATATAAAACCAAATAAAGTACAAAGCACTTATCTGCAGCTGGTATAACTGCAGACTGAGTCAAGATTGACATTTCTTCTTTCAAAAGAAAGCTTAAAAAGACCCTCCTTAAAAAGATACCAATATAACAGGCAAAACGTACTGAAACATCTTTAATTCTTAAAAAGAGTAAAATGGAGGGGCTCTTTCACTCCACTCATTAAAGAATGAAACTTTTTTTAGCTAATCATTCTGATAACTCGATTCTAAGTTTTGGTATCGCCTACCTGATTCCGACTAACATATAAACATAAAACCATATTACGTCGTAATGTGTTAAAACAAAATTACATGAAGCCAAAAACTTTTAGACAACCGAATTAAATACGCTGATTGCAACGAAGAAATCTGGCGGCACCCGAATAGAAAACGACGAAGATAAACGGTTATCAGAACTATGATTTAGCATAATCTGATAAGACGAATATATACTATTAGCACCGACTAAATCACTTTTACTCATGAAACGATTTAAGAAAATTTTTAAGGCAGTTTAAATGATCTTGCGTCTGCTATTCCTCAACAGTGCCTCAAACTTTCAATGATAGATACTTGACGTAGATTTGTTACGAACAATGTAACCACTCAAATACTTCATATCATCAGCTAAAATCATTACTGTTGATAGCGAATGACGAACAGGTTACAGATAATGTCTGAAAGACGATAACACTATCGGTATAACTTGAGATATCGTTGAAGTTCAAGATAGAGATGGTGAAACGGAAGGAAAAATCTTTTCTCTTTACGTTTCATTGGAGAAAGGCTTGAACTTTGCAGTTAGGTGCAAAATCTTTTCCTTTATAATGAAAATAATTCTGCCCTCTGATTACAAATTGAGAATAAAAATGCCGGCTAGATAAAAGGAACCGAGTAAAAACTTCTCAGTATTTTCATCTTAAAAAATTAGCAATACCACGTTTAAACTCGCATTAATCAAAACTTTTGAATGTGCTCAGACTGATGATGATGTTGATTGCTTTTAAATTAGTTGATGATCAGGCTCATAATTACGCCCAAGGGAACATTAAAATTCTTACGAAATTTTCTCAACTTTTTAGGCGAATCCAGGTTTTTTTGTAATGCACTACTTCATTTCTACGGGCTTTTCTAAAATTAAATTTCTGTCGTTAGTTACGTATCTTTTGAGCAATTTATGAGGTATGCGGAGTTCCCGATGAACCATTACTGATTTTCAGACATTGTTTCAGAGGTTGGAGGAACCAAGCTTTCTTTCCATTCATGATTGATACGTGGAATGAGAACATAATTTATTTTGCGAAGTCAGTAATTAAAAGTGGAATCTTTCGCCAATGCAAAATATCATAAGATAGGTAAAGTGGTAAGATGAACGATATACTTTAAGCTGGAATCATTTCTGGAAAAAATCTAGTAACGTTTTTTTGTATGAGTCCAAACGGTAATTTCGTTTGTCGTTACGATTAAAACTTCATTGCTTTTCCCAAAACGCTTAACCCTTATGTATTCATGAGGAACATTTAAGTTGATACCTACTTTCAGGGGGATATGACTAAAAAAACTCAAGAAATAACCAAGTTTAAGACTCCTATTTACTTCACCAAGTATTCCTTAACATTTGTTTGTTGATGGAGGTAATAGTACCCCATTAATTATTGAAATTTTCCTATACCTTATCTCGAAATTATACTGCACAAAATTTTCCTGAATGGCTTTGAATAAACTGAAATAGATTTCGCAGCCAACAGAATTTACCCAAAACTGTAGCGGCCCACTTTAAGATTGGAGTCTCCTTGGTTAGAAGACAATAAAAGAGACAATTCGATGATAATTAACCAAACTTTCATATAATAATAGCTACCTTAAAACGAGAACTAGTTCATAAAATGTTGGTTACCATACTCTAGAAATTACAAGCTGTTTCTATCACTAAAACCTCAAGTCTGACACGGTGATATGATTCCGTACCAACAAAATGAGGTACGGCAAGTTTAATTCCATAATATCACTGAGTGGTACAAAGAAAAGCCCTAGTTTTAATCCATAAGCACTATCATCTTGTGAAAAGATCTAGGAACTCTGAAAAGAAATCCTTTGAATATCATATTTTACCTCAATTGAATAATTAGCATTAATTTGTTCAAACCAAAATATAAATTTAACGGCATTCTTTTGACATTAAGAGAATTTCAGGACGCAAACGCAAATATTTATAACCTAACGAAATATATTTGGAGTTTTGAATTCGGTAAACTTTGCGGATAGGATGAAAAACAAACACGTCATGGAATTAACTCCCAGTTGAATTAACTTTCTCTTTCTTTGAGAATCCACCACAAATGCAGCTTGTCTAGGTCATAATCCTACATTGGAAGTACCGCTGTGGATTGGATTTTCCAGTTTAATAATTCACACCACCGAACAGAGCTTTCTTTCCGTAGTGGAGTCACGTATCGACACTGACAAAAAATTTATGGGCTAAATAGAAGACTCCCCAAAAAGGAAAATAAGAAGTAATTCCAGTATCATCCGAATAAAAAATTAAATTATATATTTTCTCGAAATGAAAACTGAAGAGAAAACGCCAATAATGGAAATATAAATTTTATATCATCTTTACAAATCTTCACTGATAAAGAAAACTTAGAATAAAATAAATCACGTATGTATTATCCTCGGAGACCACAGAAATTAAACCAAACCGTTTGACCAATTAAATGGTCCCAAAATTGAAACTTTAATGAGTAATAACGTTATTTCATTGATTATTCATCTCTAAAGTGACATTTTGTGCCGATTAAGCTAGAATGGAAACTATATAAGATAGGTTAAATTCATCTCCTGACCATTATCCATAGCTAGCTCAGCTGTTTCGTTCCAGCGGATAAGCGATGGGTCTTCGAAAACTCGCCGACCTACATCCCGACGAGTGAGCAATCTTCAGCGGTTTGCCGTCGACTCTAAAAAACGTTGGCAAATATTTCGAGCACGCTGCACGGAAGTATATATGGATATTACCATTTAGCATTCCCACACTATTGGATGACCAAACTTAAGAGGCAGTTTTATGACACGAGCCTTTCGATAAATTGGTCTTTGGGCTCCAATGGCAAAAATCTTCACTAAGAAGCGGTACACATCAAATACCTGAGTTAATTTCAAGATCCGGGTTAGAGTCCGTCAGAGACTTTTGCACCTGCAATTTGAAAGTCTGAGCCTTCTTTACCTGCACAACAAGAGTGGATCTATAAAGAACGATGGCATTAAAATCCATAAAAGAAAGCGTCATGTTGTGGAAATTCATCACCACGAGAGATGGGAGACAGACAGGTATTCTAACCCGATGGTGGCGATTACTAGCTGAAACCGGTAAAAATAAAATTGTGGAATAAGTACTAGTCTCTCTTCTGTCGTTGACGATGAAATTTTCTGGTATTATTTTCCCTTTTTCCAACTGTCATTTGGAACGAGAAGAATACAGAAGAAACACATGCTAAAATTATTTATAAGGTGAAAAATAAACAGTAGTGAAAAACGACAAACTCAAGTCGCCCACTTTTCGGGCAGGTACATTAACCACTGAACTGCCACACAAAGTCAATTTCACTTGTGTTAACGGATGGTCATCAGTGGTCAGAATACCGCGGATAGCAGTGTTAGTAGCATTGTCAAAGTGCTTCGACAGCTGAGGTCATTTCTCGCATATGGGCTCCCACCGGGAATCGAACCTGGGATCGCTTCCTG
Organism: Pachydiplax longipennis; assembly: GCA_036926295.1. Taxonomy (NCBI): domain Eukaryota; kingdom Metazoa; phylum Arthropoda; class Insecta; order Odonata; family Libellulidae; genus Pachydiplax; species Pachydiplax longipennis. The sequence goes on along the minus strand of JAVFKF010000009.1, from coordinate 33,202,636 downwards.
TAAAGTTGAACGCATTCCGGGAGCCCCCCCTCCCGGATAGCAGGGGACCTAGTTTCGACTCCCGGTATTCCACTATTTTTCACTCCTGTTTACCTTTCTGTTCCAAGGAACACCTACAGGTGCAAACTTTATCATCTTTCCCTATCCGATTTAGAGGGTAAGCGAGAGAGGATCATATGTAGCACCCGACCCGTGATTCTAACGAGATGACAAATGTAGTGGGGAGCTAAGCATTGAATCGACCCTCGGAAAGCCCGGGAGCCGACAACAGGTGGGTGGGAGACACAAGTTCGACATTGAACTAATATCGACCGAAAGAGGACATTGTTCCTTGTCCTTCAAAACGTCTCTGAATCTAGAGTGATTTAATGCTGACGAATTAGAAACGTATAATCGAACATTTTATCCTTAATTTGAAAAAGATTGCATATAATAGAGAGTGGTACATTAAGTAATGAATACCTATCTGCTTTTTCTTGAACAACCGCGCCAAAGCTTGCACTCAAGGAAGAAATGCGTACATGCACGCATATTTTGAGTATCTTAAGCAGCAGCACCCCCGTCATGAGCTCCATATTGGAGGGAAATGAACGTTTACGCAAGTCACGAGTGGGAGCATAATCAATGCATAAAATATCTGACGCAAGAAGATCAGGGAGGAAGGATAAGTTTGATTCCAGCCTATGCAGCTTGTATTGATCTAAACTTTCGCCGTGACAAGTTTCGCATAGATACTCGTAAATGAATAGACGATTAACGGAATAATCATTCACAAAGATTCGTACTTGTTCGCGAATTTAGGTTATGATCTGCTAAAAATATCCAGAATTTGAGAATGTTTCAATGATTCCTCCAATATCATGGAGTTGATGGGCGTTAACGTCTCCATAGTAACCTGGAATGTTAGGCAAGCTGAGAACGTGACAATATCTTTATCTTCTTACAACTGAAGACCTAGAACTATAGTAGAGATAACGATCAGTAAAATCAAGGGCGGATTTAAGCTATTAAAGGTCAGAAGCGCAGACAGAGACCCCTAATAGGAATCATCAAGTTAAAAGATACATATTTCGTGATGAAGAGTATACAAAAAGCGCATGCCATACCATAGAACATTCCACTGATTTACCACTACGATAATAAAAGAAATATTGAATAATAATGTCAAACAAGTACAGAATAATACATATTTATTTCTATAAAGTAGCATATTGGTCCGCATGACGTATACAAATATATATTTGATAGAGACGTATATTGCGCAACATATTCTATTCGCATATTTTGTACAATTACTAGTTATTCATCATAATACTTTCTCGAAGAAAAAACAAAACACCCAAGAACATGCCGTATCTCTCTAAAAATATAAAAAAAGGATTCTGAAAGTAAAAAAGGCATGAAAAAGTCTGACTGCTGACCAGGACCCAGAACATCCACTTGCCGGGTGGATGCTTTAACTAACAAAGCTATCCATCCAGAACATTAAAAAATTGCCTTTTCGGGAGACCGTAGGCAAGAGTCCTGGTCCTGTGATGCCTTTTTCAAATCAGTTTTTCCCTGGTTTTTGTCCTAGATGCACCCTTTACATGCAAAGTCACTCTGACAATGTTAACCTCGTTATGTATTCTCGAATAAAAACTTTACATTCCATAGCAAATATACAAATGTAAATTTTGGGAATGATGAATCATCACCGATAACATCTTAAATGTATCACAGCTGTTATAACATAGGTAATGTAAGTAACTGAAGCAATATTATGGCTCAGTATTTGCACGCAAGTCTTTTATTTCATCAAAAGCAGCACTCTTTCAACTGAAGGCTCGCCATCCTTATCCTAAGCAAATCCGTTCCGCTAACAGATATTGCAAAAATTTCCGATGGAAAGCAATTCATATTTATGATTGTTTCAAAGTCGCTTGCCGTATTTTCTGAATAAGGAAAATTCCAACGAAATGGCTCTTCTTACGGGCTAGAGTAAGATTTTGAAACACTACGAGCGAGTTACATTTTTAGATTTGGTTGTTTATGTAAAAAGAATAAGCCTATAAATTAAGAGAAGAAGCAGACGTTAAATACAGCGGCTGGAGCAATGCGCTTCATCACCAATTAAATTTTATATAAAAGCAGGAGATAATCATAAAACAATCCCCTTTGCTTTTATTATATACAGTAAATATTCAAAACGTTTATTTAACATTTAAACCTAATTTTTACTCCTATTTCAAAGAAAACTCGTATTTTCTCATCTCAGTCTATAAAATAACACAGGATATGTATGGCAGCTTAGTTGAGTCTCGTACATATCCGCAGGGCAAGAATGACCTCTATGCTTTAGTCACCCGCGGACAAAATTTACCATATCTAAATAAAAAACGGAAAGGGAGCCCGAGGCGGGGAACGCATGACGTTGGATACTCGGTTTGGTGTGGCACGAAAATTTTGGCTGAGGACGAATGGAAATTTCTTTTAGTGCTTCACCAGTTCTTCCCTACCATAGAAAGCGTTCTCACACTTCGGTACCCTCGGCAGCGTTCCTTTCTCTTCATTCAACATAGCAATGAATGGACTTCGGCATAATGTGACAAGCGCTTGGGCGAAACCATCCCAAAAATTCAGAGCAACCTAAAGTTTGTCTCCGCCCGAAGTAGCGGATATGCCATTGTACCGCACTACTTTCTACTCCTTTTCTTGAGAATAAAGGTTGAGCTGCTTCGAGAATAAATAGGAAGTCAGCCTCAAGTGATTTCTAAGATTTTGCCTTCATTTCCGCTTTATTTACTTTTCGGAAGCATTGCGAAATGAAATTAATTATGCAAATTCCGGAAGATTAATCTTCTGCGGGATTTGCATAATTCATTTCCTTTCACCACGATTCCTATTACGGCGTTGTACAAATTTAAGGCTTCTACCACCGAATTTACTTACTTTTAAAGATGTCAGTTATCGGTTATATCAGGTCGATGGTTTAGAAAGGTCCTATGTACTTCTTGCGTGGCTTGATAACTGACTTCAGCTTGAATTTCTGAGACTTCGATACGGACTCGTCATCTTTTGTCCATGAAACCAACAAGGATAATGTAATCTGGTAAACATCCTATTGCAGGACTTTACAATACAAGGCATAATTTTATACCCCTCAACTTTAATAATCTAAAAATTGAGATGAAAAGGCACTGATTAGAAAGAGATTGCTGATGTGATATTTTAATGACAAAATCTTGTAATTGAAAAAAATTAACGTTTATTGCCGATGAATAACCGTTTTTAAAGGTTAAACTTACATAATTGATTTAACATATATGTTTATTACATGATGTAAATAATTATGTAAACAACTTTGTAAAGAAATTTTCAGTGATTTATTAAAATACCTTCATTCGTGAATTCTTCATCTTCGATCCGCGATTACCTTTCACATCCATGCGACCTTTTCCTCCTTAAAGTTGTGCAGGAAATTATGTAGCATTCTGACAACAGATCTGAGTGGTATCATGACAACATATCTCTGTAGTATCATGACAATAATCTCCGTAACATCATGGCATTAGAACAAAATCGGCAGATCGCATTTTCTCAGGCGTTCTCTTCGTAGATTTCAATTACTACTTGCTGTTAAAGCAGAGAGGGATGTACTGTAATATTAGACGTGAGAAGCACTACATGTGGGCCTCAAGGGGACCCTAAAAGGGCATATTGATGTTTCCCAAGATCTCTCGGTGGGACCTCAAAGTGATTCTCGTGCCGAGGGCCTCTGATTGCCGAAGTTTACCCCTGGGCTAAGGAGATTTTAAATTATTGTATAAAAACAGAGTATATCGCCACCTTCTTTACTTGAAAATGAAAAATATTTCTCCTAAAAGTTAAAAAGCATCGACAAATAGTAGTTCTTTAACGCCCTAAATGATGAGGTAACATAATGGTAATTTCAGTACCCCCCGCTTCTTCCTTTACTGTTCTTAAAATATTTTTCGAAACTGTAATGAATGAGTCGCGAGTAACGAATAAATATTTCCTTTATTTAGGTCAATGTTTCTTCTTTAAGACCGGAACCTAAATATTCGCGAGCTCGACACCCTTGAATCCTGGGATTCGCGATTCAAAGTAAAATTTGAATAATTCAAATATAAATTCGTAGATTTGAAACCGAATCACTGGAATGCTGCGAATGACACCTTCGAGGAAATGTATAACGCACATTTTTACCGATTCCAATCTTAAAATTGTTTTGACCAAATCTGTCATCAGACGACATTGCTGATGAGGATAGAAATACCTATAGGCGGTGGAAATTCATTAAAGAGTAGTACACCTGCGTTGATAGGAAATTGTAACTATAATAAAACACTCAACCGCGGATTCCCAGAGTAACGTAACGGTTTATTTAACGGAGCGAAAAGTAAACAATTGGAACCAGTTCGACGGTTACTACTGAAATAAAACCGGAACCGAACCGAAATTCGACGTTTCCATTGAACCAGCAAGAAAACCAGAACGAAAATAATTACGGCTCTAAGCCTTTCCACCAATTAACAAGACTGTTGGCGGCATCGCACTTTCATAAATGAAAAAGCTTTCTTGTTCACCCCTCTTATTACGGGGGCTATCCGATGAGTAGATGTAACCCAAGTTAGGAATCTTTCTAATAAAACCTTGCGAAAATAATGAAATGTTAATGGAATTAGTAAATAAATCACAAAAACTGCGCGCGTTAGATGCATTTAGAGTAGCATGGTAAAATTAATATCGAATAAAACTATTTATTAGTCAAGCGATCGCAACGGATAGTAGGCATCGATTTCTTCCGTGAACTTCGATTTTAGTTAATACATTTATTTTGCTAATTGCGTTAATAAATTTATATTGTTAATTTTGCTTATATTTAAGTGATATAATTATAATAACTCTAATAATAATAACTCTTCATTCGGCGAGGTTAGGCCCATTAGGACCTCTCTTACACCTAACCATTATGGGTACATATGTAAATTACAAACGAGGTTAGAAAGAAAAAAAAATGAAATACAAATATATCTATAAAAAGAAGATAAAAAAGAGGTAAAAATAAAGATTTGTGATAATTGATAATAGCAATGAAATAAAATAGTGATTTCTACATTAATGCTGAAAATTTCTACATAATGATGAAATTTTTCCCTCCAAAATGAATTATCAGATTGTGATTGATCAGTACCAGTGAAATTATCTCAAAATTTTAAAAAATTAATCGGGTAAATTAATCTTAATAAAGCAATGAAACGTAAAAATTGTTCTATAGATGCTTGTATTTCACGCTCTATCAATAACTGCGTGTGGTGAAGCCAATAAATTCAATTACATAACAAAATGCGTACTCTCATTAAAGATGTCTTCCCAACACAAGAATCAATTTTTTGTGACCGTGGTAAATAGAATATTCCTGCGTTGAAGTGATATGAATCTGTAAATTAAAGTCCGCAATGTTAACCATAAAAGATAAAGGCCAGGTCCGATAAAGATCAATGTCAAGGACCCCTAGAAATCTCTCAATCCTAAATGATTTCCTTCTCCGTGATGCATATGAAAAATGAACTCAATAAAAGTACTTCGCACGAAATAACAGTAATAAGTACAAGAATAATAATAAGATGAGGATTCACGTTGCATTTAACAACAAACTGGGATAACACCAAACTATTTTGCAAGGCAATGTAGCTTTTTATAAGCAGTGAATGATTTTGTCAAGGTGAAGACTAGAAATTGATCTTAAAACTGAATGAATTACATTTTAATCTGAAAGTAGAAGAGATATTTGTCGATCAACACATTCAAAATACAAGAAATTCTCTTTAATCTTCGTGGAAAATTTCTTCTTTTCCCCTCTTGTGAAGGCTTAAATGACAGTCGTGTTATGTTATAGCACTACTTTTAGATAATTTATACCGGTCGACTAATTATTGTATCCTATAACATGATCTTTACGCCACTAGCGAAAACACATACAAGGTTAACCGATTAAAAATGATAATATAGCAGTTTGCAGAGTTGCAAAGTTTAGCCCGTTGCTGTAGGACTTCTCGATAAAGACATTGAATATTCTTCCCAGATAAGATAGATATAAATATTACACAATTAAAATGACTCATGATACTGTTTTACAATCAAAATTAGAGCAATAAGATATTCTTTCACCCTCGAAAGGGGGAGACTTCTGAAACTGTCTTCGTACTTTTATTTTCCCTTGGAACATTTGCAATAAAAATTTTCAACAATTTAATGAATTTATAAGAACAGAAAACTACTTCAAATCGTTTTTCATTGGAGGACATCAATTTTCGATAAAATTAGCAATCACTTTATTGAATCAAAGGTTATTTAATACCTTAATAGTCCCGCTGCTATCATTTTAAAGAGGAATTAAAATAGAATTGAAGTTGGAAACCCATAATGATTTGGTTAATCTCGGTAAGGGGTGGGGTTTAGCATGTAAATACGAGTAGGTGCACTATACCAGATATATTCCGGCTTTGTAACGTTTACGTTTTCTATTATTAATACAATTCCTCCTCAATGAAATACATTGGGAAACACGTTATTTTGTTCGAAACTATTAAGAAAAGTGATCGGCCCTAAAGAATCCTAATTTCACTAAACGAAAAATTCTCGATGATGCTAAGCAAACGGAATACACTTTTTCACCTGAGACATCACATTGAAGACAAAATGATCCACCTTGTTTGGGCTACAGGACTTCATGTTTAAGTAGCATCCCTCTAATTCATGTGGTTTAATAACTGATTGTGGGAAAGTATCAAGAACTCCGGAGATTAAATATTTCATTTCATAAAAGATAATAAGTTCACAGAAACATAATACTCCTTATGGTGGAATGTAAACAATTCAGGGAACCAACAAAAACCTGTTATATGATTTTCTTAAATATATAGTGAAATTCAATAGTTGAAGCATGTTCTATAAAAACGATACGTTTAATAAACAGTTCAAACCGAGGATTGATATTGCAAAAAATGCACTTTACAGTGACTGCGAATTCTATATTCTATGAATTAACATTTCGTTATTTACAAAGAGCACAATGCGAAGGCAACAAAGCTGATTTTGTCATCTTATTTATAATTTCTAATTTTAAAAAACTTCGATCCTCCAGGAGCAGAAAGATTTTATCAGAAACAACGTCAGATCTAGCGCTGATATACGAAGAAATGGATTCCTTGAAACTAAAGCAAATGAAAAAATAGAAACATTCTAAGATAACTATTCGTTTAAAATTCAGTTTTCCAGCAATTTCACTGATAATAGAAAAGATGTTATCGTGCACATTCAGGCAAAAATACTTAAATCACAAACCAATTCTCTGTTTGGCATCGACTGACAGGCCAAGTTTAATCCTAAAATACGATAAATATAACAAGCTAGTAAAACATTGCAATCTTCATAAGAACATACAAGGTCTTGGTAAAGCAGCAAGCCAAATTAAATGCATAGTACTTAAAATAAGTGTAAGAACACTTACTGTTACGAGATGATGATAATTTAAGACTGAAGATCACTTTAAGGGTTCACTTCCACACATACAGCAGAGTTTGCAGCTTCAGACACATTCAAAATGTTGTTAATAAATTTTAGTCCAATCGCTAATGTTTCACAGCTTCAACTTCACCAAATGAAAGCACATCAACGAGGGCGGATGGCCTGACTATTCTACCGCCCTCAAACTACCTCAAACTGGGAACCTAAACAAAATGCTGTAATAATACGAATAATACATATCTCGATTCACAACGAAAAACACGAGATGTGACGAGATTCAATATGGATTACTGCGGCGGCATCAAATCGTGCTCAAGTCCGTAGTTTGGATGCTATGCGGTAATATCAAGCAATATTTGGTAATAATTTGGTCCGCTTTCGGTTTTAATGAACGTTTAATCTTTTCAGAAGAATATTTAGAGGCTGTCAAGATCATTTAATGTCTCTATTCCCCAAAATAAGTAGCAGCAGTGATCGACTATTGTTGCAGAAAACCGGCGGCAATATTTTACAATCAAATACTCAAAGAATCAGTAGTCTTAATAATATGCAACAATACTTCGTAAAGCTTTCGTGTCCATAAATGTTAAGATTCGTGCTATATCATGGTGAACTCCATTTCCTGGAAAACTTTACAAAGAAAAAAACTTACAATTACTTTTTTTAGTGCAGCATTCATAGGAGTGATATACGTGATACATCAGTTTCTCTCAGTGAATCAAATTGAGTTCTACGCAAATAGTCAACTTAACAACATAAAAGATAGTACTGTGGAAAGTTTGGTTCTTCTGCATCAAAGAGATACTACAAGCCCTCACTCCAATGAAGCCAAACTAAAATATTCGTGGGTTTTAAATGGAGGCGAAGTGCGTGGTATAAAACATAATCAAAGACACCTATACAGTCCTAACAGCAGAGGAAATTTCGTTTGCTTTACTTCAAGAAAAGAAATACCTATTGCCCGCATTAATGATGATTATTGTGATTGCCCATTAGATGGTAGTGACGAGCCGGGAACCTCGGCCTGTTACAATGGAGTATTTCACTGCAGAAGCCGAAATGAAGGTATTTATCATATACTCGACATCGAGCGTTAAGAGAATCCTTCCCTCGTTAATAGTGGATTATCACTTTCCTTAATAAAATGAATTGGTCAGACGTTGAAAAGGTTATCTCTCTGCTTTCAAGATATCCATGTCGTCTGATTTCTTTAACATAATTTACTTTCAGTATCTGTGCCATCAGGGCGTGTGAATGATGGAATTTGCGATTGTTGTGATGGCTCGGATGAATGGCAGAACACTACTCATCGAACATCACTGAATGGTAAAGTACAATGGATTACGGCAGAACCCATTTCATTTTCTATACTTATTGACGTTTCTCTAAGTCATTCTTCCATTATCAATTATTGGATTCTTTCAAATGCTCTACTTTTCTCATATCCATATTTTATTTAGAACCATTTATCTATCCCAAGGAAAAATGAACCAGATGAAAGGATGATGATACCGAGATTATCTGTAAGGCTGCTTTAGCCAGCTAAGCTATCCAGCTAAAACTTAGCGATTTGGGATACTTTTTTCAAGTCCGTTTTTCCTTGAGATTTTTCCCAAGTTCCTGTATATTCAATGATATCCTAACCCCTTACCTTCTATTCACTTACTTAAACTGTTTTTATTTCATATATTCATTTACAGAAGCTTTATCTCTTCTTATAAGTAATATTTATAATTTTAGATTAACGCTTATGCTTCTATACTATACTTATGTTTTATTTCTTTTTCCTCCATCTTCTGTTTGTAGTGAATAGACAGAAGAAACTGGGTATCTTCCTATCACCATGTGTTGATTCCTGTTCATAATTGAGACACATCACTTATTCCAAAGGTTGATACACTAACAGCTGTTAAATACCTTATTTGAATGCACCACTGTTAATAAGAATGAATTTGTCAGCCTGATTCTCTGTAGTTGATTTTCGAGAATTTATAATGGCAAGTTTGATTAAAATGAGTGTTTTTGTAGATATTATTTCTACTTTTTCAAGTTAATGCTCATGGCTGTGTTTACTCATATTATAGAACTAGTCTTTGAGTTGTGAATGGTAAAAAAATAAAAGACACAAGTATATTTGGATGAGATTATCAGCAATTTGTTACTTCGTTCAATCAAAAATACCATAAGATATTGATTTTTGTTTACATTGGAATACACTTATGTTTAATATCTGTAATCTTAGATCTGCATCGTATGAATCTTTCAAGTTTCATTAACGTTATTTTTGGAGGATATGGAATTTGAGGAAAATATTTTCATATTCAGTTATCCAGTAAAATTGTACTAAATTCTCTCTCAAAGTTATGCAGATTTTCAGAATGAATTTGAACTAGGACTTGAAGAGAAAGTCTTTCTTTCATCACGCTATTATCCAAAAATTCTATCTTAAAACTTATATTTTGTTCATGGCAACACAAGGGAGTGATTTATTTGGCTGAAATATTGAATGGAAAATCTATCAAGTTATCTTCAATGCATTTAGTTCACTTAATATTATTAATCAATTATTACCATCTACTAAGGTGTCAGAAATAATGAATTTTGCATTGTATCTGTATTACCTTTGAAAACAAAGTACATTGCTATGTACTTGGTATACCTAATTTAAGGAGAATATAAATCTTTGCATTAGGTTTGAAAAATTGATAAAAGTAATAGAAAAATACACTAATATTTGATGCACCAGATTTGATTAATTTCATAAAGCACTAAAGCATATATAATAGTCTGAAGTGTTACTGTCTTTTTTATCGTACATATCAGAATGTCAGACCTCTTGAAAAATTGAACTTTGCTCATTCAAGAATGCTCATGATTAAAAGTTTTCTCAAATATCAATACAATGATGAAATGGTGAAAACAACTTTGTGCCTTTAAATCAGCTCTGCAGTATTCACCAGGATCTACAATTGATACCTTAGATTTTACTTTTGCTCTTATAATTTGCATGAAATTGTTTAGGCCATTGAATTGCTGATATGAAAAAAATACTCAATTTATGTATAAATGCATCTTACTCAACCTGAGTTTGGTAGTTTTTATACAATAATTATTTTAGAATCAGAAGTAATTTTATCCTGGTCATAATTATAATTTAATGTCAAAATCTATTTCTGAGTGGAATTCTCTAGTGAAAGAAGCCATCTTTCCCAAGAATTCTAAGTTTTATCAGCAGTTATGTGTGAACCAAAGTAGACTGAAGAAGACAAAATTTTTATCTTGTTTTAAGTGTTCATTTTTCTGTTTTCATATATGTGACAGAATCAAATACAGATGATGTGATCTCAGCATATAATGGTGCCTTAATTGAAACTTAGTTATTAATTCTGCAAGGGACTATTGATGTAAATATTTATGAATACTGTAATTGGAATGAGACTCTGATAGAGTCCAAACTTAAAAGTTCACGTAAATATCAAAATGACTGATTACGTTGACACAAAGAGATTTCAATGTTAAGTGATTGCCATTCTCATTAAATACATAGCATCTAGTGTTTTAATGGTTTCAATTTCTCTGTATAATCTTAAGATTTAGGATGATGTTTTCTCAAATCAGACTGTCAAAGAGATGACAAGATTTCCAAAAAAATGGCATTGCAGCTACTCCGTTCTTATTCTTAGGAAACTAAAAAAATCATTGGATGAAATGGTTGAATGAATGTTTGCTTTGTTGAGTGTTTTAAATAAACGTTTCTAAAGCAATTGATTTGAAGGTAAATATATATTTTATAACATTATTAAGACAACTGCATTAAAGGAATTGGAAATGAAGTCACCGAGAAAACATTTCATTTACTCCTCACCTCCTCTACTGCACTGAAATTAATCCATATTATTTCAGAGTAGTTTGTTAAATGTGAGAACTTATTGTTTCACATCCTATGTGAGTCAATCTTATTTCCACAGTTGTTTCCTTATGAATAATAATTGAAGATCAGTGGTATATTAACTACCATGTATAACAGAAACAGAGAATGCAGTTTTCCATAATTACATTAACTAAATCCAGGCATACATGGTGGAGTCATCTTGTTTCTCATTTCCATAATTAAGTTTTACTCTCACCTTTAACTTGTGTCACTCCTCATAAACTTGATCTTGCTCTAAAAATCATCACCATAAACAATGATAAAGGAAAGAAAACACTGGAAAAATGTCTTGTCAACTATTACTGATGATTTCCAGAATAATACTATCTTATTTCACGCAAGGCTCACAAAAAATATTCTAAATTTCAAAATGAATGGTACTTTATTGTTTGCATAGCATAAATAATGGATAACAAATATTTATAAGCAACTCTGGGTAAAAAGCAACATTTGAGTGCTTACAAAAGAATACTTTGAAACATGTAAATCGATCATTCTCTGAATACAATATTATAGCAAGGTGAAGAATAAGAGCAAAACTATGTTTAGAAATCCCACCAAGTTTTAACTAAGAATTTTGCTACTAAAAAATGATGCGAGGAGAATTTAAACATCTCTTGCCACAGCCTACTGACAGTATCAAAATTTTCACTACAAAGCATAATTTTCCTGAATTAAAGATTTGTAATATGTTTCGCAAAACTTGATCTTGACAAGATAGCAAATTCAAAAGAATATCACCAACATTTTGTGTAACCATCATCAATAAGCATTTTATGACTAAAAACATTTGTAAAAGCAAAGTAAGAAAACTCCTTTTATGATGAAACTTGTGATCAGAAGTAGACAGCAAAGCAATCAATCACATTTGACTGTGTTGACACATATTCATAAGCAAGCACTTCCAGAGATAATTATTGTGAAATAAGGTATCATGGCCTAGGATGAAGGGTTGCCACCTTGTGAGTTGCTCATTCCAGATTTGTATTTAATGCAAAAATAATCCCAGTAGATTCCTCTTTTCTTGTCCCTTAATACACAATGTAAGGCATACATTTGAACGATCAATAAAAGCAATGGTAGATCTTCATGTAGAGAATTATATTAAGATAATCATCTTTCATATAATGATTAACACTTTGGGCTGATGTGAACTACTGTGTGTAATGAAACAAATGCAATTTTAGGAAGTATATTGAATTCAAATAAAAATATGATACTTATTATACTGGATAAATTGTAAATAATTTTATATGGATTCATCCCATGCATGATTATTAAAATATCTGTAATTAAATTATTTAAATTGTGTATTGACAACATATTATAAAAGTACAGGCTTTAGAGATAGGGAAAAATTAAATGGAGATCATCCCAAGAAAGGTGGAACTGAAGATTGTCTTGCTGAATAATTAGATGAAGAACAAATCAACATGTACTCTGGGAGATTTTTAACTCCTCATCTGCAAATGGGAGGGATTTCCACAAACAAGTCTAATTTCCCCAAGTTTCCTGGAATTCCAGGAGAGGTGGCAACCCGGCTCATACATCAACAGGAGACCGAGGCATCTTGTACGAAGAAAATTTCTTTGAGATAATACTGCTAAAGTAAATATAAGATTTTTACATGAATGAGCAGAAAGTGAATGGTAAGCGAGATGTTTAGTATGTTCAAAATATACAGAAATCCAATCTGGTATAACTACAACAGGTGGGAAACTCTCCATTTCATAACATACACCCAAGAAGAAAAATGAGACCCAAAAGAATGAACCAAATATGGAAGAGCATATTTTGTCCTTAATCTCCAGTTTATACAAAAACTAAACATCCATTCATTACAATCTTTCCGATTTTGATAAATTTTTTCCATAAATTGAAATACTATACATAGCAAAATTTGTCATGGATTTCTACTCAATCATACAATAGTCATCACCGTCTCAATGTAAAAATGAAAACTTGAAATATTACTTGAAAGGTATAAAGATTACAGAGCATTGCAAATATATACCAATTTCCCTCCATAAATATTGTATGACAAATATATATTGCAATGGAATTCCAGTTCTGCCCTACAAGTCTACCCAGATGTTGCAATAATTTATTAGATTAAATGGATAATCCAAATCAAATCCATTCACTGAAATCAACCCCATTCAGTTGCTCAAATTCATTTCATCTTACAGCTGGTCTTCCGGCAGGCAATCCTCTTCCAATATGTATATATTAGTAAATATTCGGAAAATACAATGAGATTGCCTGCTGAAAATTTATCTATCTTTAATGACAAACCATTGCAAAAAATATGATTGGGTTAGCTGCTGACTTATGTCCTGTGCAAGACCACATAGAAGGACTCTCACATTTTCCCAAGAATTTATGTATACTTGATGAATAACCATAAATATTTCTTTAACATATGTCTATGACCAATATACAATGTGGCCACTCACACAACATAAAGCCCAAACTTCTTGCTATGGTAAAAATGTTTTTATAAGATATTATGAGAATTTATTTATAAGGTACGCCAACTGAATTGGCCAATAATTTTTTTCCATCTACCTTAAATACTACCCAGCACTTAAATATCTGTAATTAAATGACATTTTTGCTTAATCCACAATCTGTTGTTTTTGAAGCCACAAGGAACTTTTCAAAATGTATTACTTCCAATGGAGCTCATCATAACTTCATCCTTTATTGGGGGAAAAGAATTAAATAAAGAACAGTAAAATTTAGATTTAAATTAATTTCTTGTGCAACATTAAAACCACCTGACTGAAAACTGTCCATGCTGAAATTACATTAAAGATATCTAATAAGTTTCCTCGACTTATAAAAGCTGAAAAAGATAATTACACTTGTGCAGAATCTAGTTTTATCTAGTCATTAATTTTTCCCTGGATACCCCTGAATCTCACCAATATTTGATCACAGATAAACAACATCATAGGCCACCAAAATCTATGTATCCAGAGATGAATCCTGCCAATTACATTATCCCAATGGAGATCTTCCATTTTCTCTTATCCTTATTACAATGTACCTCAAAACATTAAACATTTCAATAATTAAACATATCTCGAATTTTGCAATGCCACAGCACTCAACTACGACACACACTCAATTTCCAATACATAATGATATTTTTAGATACAGAGCCTTTGTGAATATGTTGAAAGTTGTTGAAAACAGTCTGCCACTCTTCTACATTCCGTAATTGAGCCAAAAGCAGCAACTACATGTAACATATCACATCCTTTGCAGGTCCCCAGCCTTGCGTTACAATTCACCACCATAATTATGGTATAAAACAAAACAAATGCCTATATATGTTCTCCAGATCATAAGAGAATTTGTCAAGAGTTACATGTTGTAGGGATAAAAAGATGACTTCAAAGATTGTTGCATATAAGAAATGCCATATAATAAATTACACTAAGAATATATATAAGAAAAGTCCAAGGCACGGTATCCCTTTGAAGGATATGGCCTAGCCAGGCAATATTCACCAGGAGTGATATACAGTCAGTGCATCGACTAAAACGCCACCATACTTGGCTTTTCTAGACTGTATGGACCCACTACCTATCAGGTAGCTTCCCAATTTTTTCATGATGCTGGGTCAACATCACCGCCCCCACTGGGAATCAAACCTGGGATCACTTCCAGCCAAGGCAAATATGCTATCCACTTGGCTATCTGGGGGCCAAAGATATATATACATACACACACTGATAGCCCATAGGTTATTTATTTGAAATAACTATGGTTTTGGTGTTGGTCACAACATCATCAGGTACAGAAACTTCAAGTTAACAGCTTATATACTGTAGAAAATGGGGTAAGAAAAAATTACAAAGTAAAGTGAGGGGGTGTGCCTTCATACTGGGCCAACAAGAAGATACATAGTAAGCCATGATTGGAAATGCAAGTTAATAATTTAAGAATTATCTCAGAAAGCATTCATTGGCTGGAGAATGGAGATGGTGGAATATCTGGCATTTTTACACCCAACCTACGTATTTTTATATAAGACAATGGATTATGGGTACAAAACTCAACTAAGTGTTTTAATCCAACAAAGGGTCATTCAGTTCTACGATTTACATTGCATTAGTGGAAACATAGATAGAAATAAGAAATTTATAGAATAAGATGAATGAGGACAGAGTTGTGCTGAGCCATTTCATTGCCAGAGGCAAGATGTCTTATGACGCCTTATATTTTATTGCCTATATATTTCACTAGCATTCTATAAGATATTTCTAAATAAGTAAGAGGTGAACTAAGTTAATCCTGACTGAAATTAATTTTTTACTTAAGGAAACAAAAAACAAATTTCAAAATAATGAGTACTTGATATTCATTTTGATGCCCCCTCGAGTGTCATCCTTGGCAAATACTTCACTCATTGACACGGCCCTGACCATGAGCATATTTATTTCAACCTGAATGGCAAAAATAGCTTTACATGGATCATAATGTCTCAGAACAGTATATACGGTGCTTTATTTGCTACTTTTAAGTGCATGTTTCTGTAACTTCACTCACTATAAACATCAAGAAGATGAACACAACACCATGTTTTGTTCTCAACCCTTTCAGATCTGATTTTTTATGGTTGAAAAATTATTACAAATAGAGGAACATATTTTCTTCATGTGCCTGAAGATGCCAAATTAAACATACACTGTGGAAGTTACTACCTATTCCTTGGAAGATGGATGCTGCAAAATTCCCGGAAGTCAAGACTGACCATATAATTTAACTGAATATTGTGTCCAATACATTGGACACCAGAGTTAAACTCCCTCTCCCCCTACTCTTAATACCTCTGCATAAATCCATGTTGTTTCACCTTATTTATAACTTTATCTTAAATTCCCCCTCCTTCATTTACTAAATAAGTTGTTAATTAGAAGTTTCTGGAGCAATACTGTCAATCAAAACTAGAACCATGGTTGTTTCAAGTAAATTACCTCAGACAGTATACATACCTCTTAGTATAATTTATTACACAAGTTTGACATTCCACCAAATTTCACTCAATATGATCAAATGTTTTAAATATTCAAAGAATTATTTGAATGACTCCTCAAAGGAATGTCATGACTAATAGCAATGATTTTAAATTCTGAGTCGACAATTGATAAAAAAAAGATTGAAATACTGAGTAATATTTTAAATAATTAAACTTGATGATTTAAGCCCAGTTATTCAGGATTCAATAAACTGTATAGCAAACAAGAAACCAATCGTACTGGAAACCATAAGAGATGTTTTTGATTATGTGTCTCCATAGAGTTAACATAGATTTTAACACAAATAAAAAATGTCTCTCTTATAACATATAAATGAGTTTTAATAGGTTTCTTCAAACAGATCAGTCACTGACCTTCATTTAAATATGTGGGACCTTGGAAATGGGAAAGCAATCCACCAAAGTAGCATCACACAAAATATTCTATACATTCCTGATGATGAAGAAAGATTATTCATGTTGTAGGAGTGACTAAATAAGAACAACAAGAATATTTGCAAACGATCAGCAAAAATTATTTCAAAGTTGAGCTTTCATACATCAAGACAAAGCATTCAAAAGATTTACTCATTCCAAGGATAAAATATTTTCAGTTGTGCTTAGCTTCCATCCTAGGAATTACAGAGAGATGATCCAAAAATATTCTTACTTGTAAACAAGTGCAAAAAATCACAATTACTTGAAAAGACTCACAAATACACGCAACATAGGAGGGAGAGAAGGCTCATATAGATATGCAGCTTTGGAAATGAGTCATTCTTTTAACAACTGTGGAGGTTTATGTACTCTGCTGACAATGTTGATTGTCAGAAGACTACACAATTTGCACAAATAAAGATTAATGGTCATTCACACCTTATTGCATTCGAGATTGTGGAGGTCTGAACACTGCTAGTACATCAAAATGGGTGTACAGGGTAGGAGGCTGGCTTTCAAAATGAAGAGTACGAGACACTGGAGCTCCTAGTCGTCTTAGCAATTCCCCAAAGGTTTTCTCCTCCTTACGTATCCATGGCCTTCGTTCATCCTGAACTTGATACGGCGTTACATGGATATGAATACCAATACCTAAGATATGAGAGTAGAGTTGTTGAGCACATAAAACAACTGTGAAAGTAAAACGGAAAGGTTTAACAAATATATACAAGAAGAATAAATGAGAAAAATGTAACAGGTTAAGGCAAGAAAGTTTTAACCTGAATAAAAATAAGTAAATAGAAATTAGTCCCTAATAAATCAGGTCATTCATAAAACTCTCATAAAAATTTTCTACAGTCAAAGAAGTTGTAGGTATCACATAAAAGTCTCAGAAAGTTACTTATCAAGGATTATGCCCTATCATGGTAGAGTTAAACCAGCAAGCCAATAAATCTATGATGGAATATAAAATAACCTCAGCCACTAAGTAAGCAGAGGTTCATACTGTGAAATTCGAATTCACTGATTATCTAGTTTAGAAGAAAGAAAAAAGGAACTCGGTGGTCAATGAACAAAGAGACAAAGGTTCTCCAAACGCCGACAGCGGCGACCGTCTAAGGACGTTTCCCGGGAAACAGATAATCGCTTAGCGGTCACCAGTTATTCATTACATTCAAGCATTGTTTCCGAAATGCGCATAGGGATTCTGAATAACAGGTGACCGCTAAGCGATTATCCATTTCCTGGGAATCGTCCTTAGACAGTCGGCGCTTGGAGAACCTTTGTCTCTTAGTTATCTAGTTTACTTGAAGATTTTCAATTTCACTAAGTTGTCTTGGTTGCTTCAGTCACTTATCATATATAAAATAGGCATGATTTTATAGAGAAAATGTTTCTGAAACCTTGTATCCTCGAAAAAAACCTAGAAAGAAGTATTTGGACACAAAAGTTTCATCTAATACTAGTACCTCAATTTAATGCTTTTCTCCTTTATACTCACCTAGCCTAGTCAAAGTTTCTAAAAGGCTGCGAGATGTGATCCACGTGTTCTTGCCACCTGCGTGACCTCCATCCAGCCAAAACATATCTCGGATTCTTGTGACCAATCGCATCATTGTGTTGTCATCTGGGGTGAGAGTCTTGAGGTAATGGAATTCATATATAAACTGATTGAGAACAACACATCCCTTTGAGAAGCCCACAAGAGTGAGTTCTGCTTTGTCGAGGTTTATGTTCTCCCTCCACCACAACCTTCCACCACCACTCTCCACTGACCCTCCCACACCAACCACCTCATCACTTGCTGCACCATTTTCCATTGTTAGACACTGTGCAGGCGCCACTCCAGCTTCTGTCATCAATGAGCTTTCCTCTGCTATCTCATCCTCTTGAACGTCCTCTTCGTCCTCCGCACCCTCTTCTCTGCTTTCAAGATCGTTCCCAGCCCTCACTCGATCCCTTGCACGTGCTCTCCTTTGCCTCATGCCTCCATTGTCACTTGCCTGTTTTCAGAGGGGTACTCTGTGAGTAATTCACATCAAGGCAAAACTAAACCATACGAGGAACATTTTCCTCCCTGTAATTCCTTACCCAAAAGATCCACTTTCAGTGTATCGAACCGGAACTGAACCATGAACCAAAACAAACTGTTATTTTTGCTGAACTAAAAACTGAACTCAAGCCAAAAAAATTTACACTCTTGAACCCATGCTGAAGCCAAAAACCATTATTCTGTTTTTTGGTTCCTTCCAATATACATTTTACTTAAGTCTAATCGGAGGAAGAATTACCTTACATATATAATTTGCAACTAACTATTATTCTAAAATGTAGTGCAATGTAGAGAATACAAATATTAAATTAAAAGAAAACACTAGGAATGATTAAAAACTTTCCAAAGGATATTATTTTACAATCAGAGCAGTAAAAATATTTGAATCAATTCAAAATTGTCTGGAGCAAAACCAAAACTGAACCAAAATTTTCATTTATAGTTGAACCAGAGAAAAAACAAGAGCAAAAATATAACAAGGTTTGATGCCCTGTCCACTTTCTTTCTCTAAAAACTTGATGTCTTAGAACTATGTATCTTATATGACTACACTTACAGAAACAGCCTCTGGCACTTACGTTATTTTATTCTCTGCCTTGTTAATGACATCAACTGGAAACATAATATAAAATATTCTTACAATGCTCACTTCAAAATTAAGAATAGCCACTATTTTCAAGCTTGATAATGTTGGCTCACCAGTGAAACTTGTTGCAAATAAAAAAACATATTCTGTGGAAGATTATAAAGTTTTAACCCATTCGTTTTGATTCTTCAGATGTTTAATCTTTACTTCAACTTCATATTTAGCCAAATAGAGACATATATGTGCTGTAATTCATCAAACTTTTTACGGATCATAACAATTTGAAGTCATTGTCATCTCTTTCACACCTGTGAAATAACATTCTCTTCTGCTTAAGCATAAAAAGATCAGAAGGAACAAAATGAGTCCAACCTCATGCCTGTGAACAACTCCAGCCTCTTCTGGTTGCCTCTCCTCTGAATCATTCTCTCCAGTTGACGTCCCTCCTAATGAAGAAACTTCTGCAACAAGCAGTTCTGACTCTGGCGCTGACCTTATCCTCGAAGATATTCCCTGAAGAAGCCTCTCGAGGTGATGTAAAGCATAGTGCGTAGGAGTGTGGTCTGGACTACCACAATTATTGCACGGCACAAAGTTGTCATAACAGCTGAACGTCTTGAACTCCATCCTGTTTGTTATCATACCCAACCAAGCATTTTAAAATGATTCACTTGAAAAAGAGACCATGCAGCACATGTAAATTACAAGAGTTCTTTAGGGAACGATAAAAAATAAGCCAATTAAGTAACTCTATAAAAATCCAATTCTCAGTCAGACTGTAATGAAAAATATAGATAAAAATTTTATTAAGATATTTTGTTGATTTTTGGCACTGTTAAACATAGGAAGAGATATAAATTACAAGTAATTCTTAAAAGGGGAAAAACTAATGGTCAGCACAAGCACACCAAGCTGGATAGATTTCCTTAAATAAAGTCACATGATTTTTTAGTACTTCTTAGTGCACAGTAAGAATTGGTCATAATTTTGCATCTTGAAAATTATTACAATTGGACTGAATTGACCATTACTAATAGAAAAATAAAACTAAAGCATTTGTATTTATCATTTGAATATTTTGAAATAGCTTCTTGATCATATTTGTTTTTCTTAACCCACATCTTAAAAATACTTCTATGCATTTATACGAATTTGCATCAAAATCATCGCACGCAAAAAAACTAAGCAAAATTAAAACTTTAATAAAAGCAAAAAACAAAGTAACTTTGCATATTATTTACCATACATTTTTAAGAAATACTAAAACTGTCTTAAAATAATTTAATAAGGCACAGAGGTAATGACTCTAATTTAAAGCTTTGTGAATAATCTAATTATTTATGCAAAGATTTAGTTGATCAAGGAAAATAATCGAAGCTTTCCCAAATACCAGTAAACAAGACACCAAAGTTCTCCCTTACCTTGGATTCGGAAACCTCTTTTCCTTTCTTCCTCAACTACTTTATTTGCTTAATTTATCCTTTCAGAGCTTTTGATATTTACAGTGATTTTACAGAAGCGTAGCAACTCTCTCAGATAAGAGAGAGAAGTACTTGAGACAGAGAGGTAAAGTTTACATTTCAATTTACAACTATGCACCCAGAAACACAACTGATCTCAGCAAGTAAAACAAAACCCAAGCCCCATATTCACAGTAAGATGATACAAGAAAGAAGCATATATTCCAAATGGCAAATGCTGATTAAAAAGAGAGAGAGAGAGAGAAATGAAAGACTAACACATAGTTATCAGCTTCACTAGTCTATCAAACAAAATATTACCTAATTAATAACCAATGAAGCTATAGGCACTTACTTGCAGGTGACAAATATCACATCAGCCCTCAAGGAGGGAGAAAACAATGGCAAACTTCTCGCCTCCTTGTGACCCCAATTCGTAGTTTTTTAAAATTGAAATTCAAGAAATTTTGTTGGCTTTCTGCACACACACACTTGCCTGTTCTGGTCCATGTCGGAAGAGACAATTTCCATGAACGTTGCTAGTTTAGGTGTAGTGGATCTAAGTTCAGACAGGGAACGGTGGGAGGGAACAAGCCAATATCAGAAATCTGTATTTAATGCATAGCACATAACAAGGGATGGTGGTAATGTTAACTAAACAGAGGATGATTTAAAGAAGTAGGTAAAGGGAAACAAGAGAAACAGTCCTCCAAAACCTAATTTTAAATGACTGATTCAAATTTTCATCTCTCTTGAAATTTCACCATCAAAATGATCACTTTTAAAGTTACACTTTGAGCTAAATCTTAATGAATGAACTAGCAACAAGAAATTAATCATGATCAAAAGTGTCACATTCCTTGACACTTCAAACAATGTACATCTTGCAAAAGGTAAATTTCCAAATGCACTTCTAATAATTTAGAGGATTTAGAAAATTTTCCCAGACATCAAAAGCTACCAATCAATTTAAATTTAATAGCATCACTACAGAATGAAAATAAATGAAAGATGTAGTTAGTAAGTAATTCAAATACGTCATGGCATGACATGAAGAAATTTTTAATGTTAAAACAAATAAAGAAGATTTGACTTTAATATGTTAGATGAATGAAAAATAACCATTCCAAAGATGTGAATTGTACTATCCAAAATCCTAAGAAATTACGAAAAAATATAAAGCTTTCTTTTGTGGTATATTACAAAACAAGGTGCTAATAGGAATCATAGGGAATGTGATCCAGTGCTCGAAACAAACCAGGGTGCAGAGCGATCTAACCAGGCAAAACCAATCCAGTAGAGACCAAAAATATGAAAATATACTTAATTTCTGAGAAAAAGAGGCCATGCCAACTTCCCCCTCCCTTTCTCTCTCTCTCTCTCTCTCTCTTTGACATACAAGGAGTAAATTTCTAACACATTCGAAAGTGAAAATGGAAGAACTGCCTAGAAAAACTCACAGCACCATTGCAGCTACAAATATTACAGAGAAAAACAACTTCCAATAGAAAAGTAACAAGGAACCCAGAATCTCTACCAAGCCCAAGGGTCATTGTCCCAAAAACTAACCAAAACAAAGCAATCATTCTTAATTAGAGCAGAC
Organism: Pachydiplax longipennis; assembly: GCA_036926295.1. Classification (NCBI taxonomy): domain Eukaryota; kingdom Metazoa; phylum Arthropoda; class Insecta; order Odonata; family Libellulidae; genus Pachydiplax; species Pachydiplax longipennis. The sequence goes on along the minus strand of JAVFKF010000009.1, from coordinate 33,180,003 downwards.
AATAAGGGCTTTGGATGTCCTTTCCATTGGCAAAACTGAAAATTTAATAGGTACTTATGAGAGACAGTATAGATGCTACATAATCCCATAAACTTGGTTTCTGAGAAATGCAAAACAAAACATGAAAAACAGTTAGGATAATAAGTATCATTTGGCCTAGCATAATTTTTAAGAAAAGAGAACTTTGCAGTAACATATCCTTGAGTGGGGAGGATGGTGATCAGCCTCTATCTCTGTAAGGAATATGTCATACAAGTTCCTGCAGAATGTCAAACCAATTAGGCAATTAAACTTGGCAGTCTTCTTTGGATGCGTAATTGCAATGTAGGCAAGGCGCTGTTACCCTAAATGGCTCCACTTTCAAGCAAAATGCCTTGCCCCCCTCAATGTTTCGAGCACGGACATTACAGGACATAAGAGAATGTGTTGCTCATGAATAAAGCATCATAAGAACTGTCACCACCTCTTAGCATAAACATGCTTTCATTAAACTGAGAGGAGTAATTTTTACTGCAATGAACTCTCAAGTAAAATTAGAATTGTAACCTTGTCAGCAACATTCACACCATATTTACCCAATTATAAGACAAGTTTTGCTGGTACTGGATGTGATCATTCCATTATTTCGTTTTAGAAAACAATGATCACTCTGGAATGTAACTCAAATTTCTTCACCTGTTCATTTGTTACTATCCTCATACATGGCCACATAGCCATGAATCACAGTAAGAGGTAGTATATACTATAGTACTAGCAGTAGCAATGATGCTCAGATTGAAATACTAATATCTCTGGTTCCCAGCATTGTATGGCTAGTGCATTAACTTCTAAAGTATTAAAAAAACAGAGCTTGTAAATGATATTCTATGGAACTCTAAAAGTATCTTAGTTCAAAACAAAGAACACTATCATTTTAGATGTAGCCTACAAAGGACATCAGTGGACTTGAATGTATGTTTTGTTAACTCATTTTGTAAGTGACTTAGATTTTTCATGTTTCCATAGCAAACATAAAACAGTCTTAGGAGATCTGTAGAGAAACAAAAATTTCTCTAGAAACAGTCAGTCCAGAAAAAATAGAAATTCCTGAACACAGTGTATTAAGAATGTACCTAAATACAGATAATAATTGATTTCATGTTGAGTGACTTCATGTCTCTTGTTGAAGTGGGAGTATCACTGCACTGACTTCATTTGGGTCAAATTCTTATTTTTACAAGCAGTTCATAAGTTTTTAATTCGAAAAGGGCAAGTTAGCAATATAGGTAATTTTTTTTATTTTCAACTCTATCCCAAGTTGCTTGGCAGTGATTTTGGTTCAAATATTGTATGATAAGGGGAATATGTTTGTAAAGTTGGGAAATATTTGACTAATTGCAAGATAGAGGTCATAACTATAGTACTCTAAGGACATAGATAATGAATTTAGTTCATTTTCTCTCCCATATTCTATAATCATAGTAAGGATTCTTTCTGAGATGTCTAACATTCCCTTATAGTAAAATGTTTATTTTTTTACTCTTTTGTATGAAGCAAAATAAATGCACTCTTGTTATTACAGTATTTGATGGCATACAGGACTCACCTTTATTTTCAAAATTATGGTAAAAAATCACACTGCATCTTATATGCAAAGATTTGACTTTCTTTACCATTTTGCTTGTTTCTGCAAATCAAAGGAGGTGCTATCAAGATACCAAATGACCTCGATCATAATCATAAAAATATATCCTGTATAAATGGAAATTCAAAAATTAAATGTAACTATAACTTGTTTCAACAACTTGTTAAAATTTTTCTTGAATATTCCCCACTGCAATGAGGGCGCATCTTATATGCCATCAAATATGGTACCTGCTTGAATTTTTGCATACAGCTTGTGAAATCCATCAGCTGGAAAGTCATATTAAATAAAGAAGGAACATGAACTATGTTATGGCTATGTTGAAAAAAGTTCTGATTTGGAATAAAGTCAATATGACACAATGAGATGGAGTGACCATATGGTCAAAATGATTGCCAATGATAGCAAATGAAGAGAGCTGAAATTGATGGTGTTGGGGTAGCACATTTGCATTAATTGCTGTTTTTATATGAAGGAGTGAGAATAACGGAGATGATGGTTTCAGTGGTAGGCCACTATTCAAGATGTTCTTTTGGTTCTTGTAACAGAAGAAGCTTTTGTATACCTCAAGAAGGAAGTGTTTCTGTTAATATTTTTTAACTTAAGTTTTATGAGTTAATTTTGTGGGCCTTTCTTTGTATATGATACTAAACTCTTTGATGAATAAGCATTATACTTAAATAAGCATTGTGTTCTTCAAATCAAGCATTTATTTTTCATTTTGTCAGCCAAGAATACCTAGTCACAAATTTTGTCATGAATTATCATAGATGCCCAACATATTTATTGAAGATCTACATTTAAATGTCATACATTAATTTTCTCTTCCCTGAAATTCTTTTAATGAGAAAGTTTTTCTCAATTGAATTCTTACTGGACAATCAACTATCTCAACACCTTCATTTGAAGGGAAAGTTCAGCAATGCATTTGGTAAAGTCAAAACTTAACTAAATATTTTGACAATTTATCAACATTTTCATAAATTCAATGACTGATCTCTTAAGGAATTGCTGTGGTGCCATATATGACACCTAAGGGGCCAAAAAAGCTTTTTCCAGATGGTTTTGCCATTAGATGCAAGATTTTTGAAAACCACGTTTATGATTCACTTATGGTTTAGCCCAGAGGTAGGGAGCCTGTGGTATTCAAGTCACATGCAGCCTTATTGGATGTTAAATGTGACCTTTGAGTCAAATCCTGAAACAAATGCCCATATTTAAACAATTTTTCTATTGACATCAAGTGCCAATAAAGTGGAAAATGCTCACTCGGCAATAGAATTCATCTTCTCACATACAGCGTTGATGTCTAAAATTTGAATGTAGGCAACATGCATCTCTGGTTACCCATACGGGCTAGTTTATTATTCTTTTATCTTTATCATTCTTGTGGGAACAAATGGTATGTGGCCTTCTGATGAAAAAAACGTTCCCCACCTCTGGTTTAACCTATGCATGCAAAGTTTATGACAAGTAAATTAACAAACATATCATCTCTTTTACATACTGAGTGAATTCTAAAGTGATTCACTGACAATCAAGCAAAGAAATACATGCTGGCTAAGAGAGGACAAAAGCAGAAATTAGAAAAATGGTACAAAAGTAAACTGGAAGAACTTGCGTCATCAAGAAAGTAAGATTCATTTGTAAGAAGAACTGATTAACATTGGACATTCAATGCAACCCAATGGAACTGATGCTTTGGGATATCAAAGTGCCAAGACAAAGGCCAAAAGAAAGCTAGAGTTATACAATAGTTAAACTTGGAAACAGGAATTTTGAATATGGGAATGAAAGGAAGAGAAACATGGACCAGATATAACTGGAGGAAGCTTGGGGATACCTTCGTGCAGAAATTGATGGAAAAACTGATTCTGAAAATGATGTCGTCTAAAGAGCTAACAAGAGCAAGTTTAGATTCTTGCTCTCAAAAATAAAAGAAAATCCTTTAATTTGGTAATTAAAGTATCCCTTTCAGTATAAGCCTGAAGATCCCTTTACTATTTTGTCCCTAATATGAATTTAGAATGTTTTTTAAATCTATCTTCAAGAATATATTAAAGCCCACGATATAATTCACCTGAAATATAACAACAATTGTAAATAGCTGCATTTAGATATGGCATTAGAGAGAGGGGAAATAATATTTGCACAGTTTATTACATTTTTATCTTTATAGAATTAACCCTCTTATTCCACAAAACGCATTTATGGAATACAAACAATGAAACTGTAAAAAACCAAATATACTTGAAGTGATGGAAGGAAAAATTAAACAATCATGATTCATTTATAACATAATCCAAAATTTCATATGATCAAACACAATTTCATCCTCAATATATTTCGTTTTTAATATAAACAGCAATTGAAAGCAGATCAAGTGAGAGCCCCAGATATAAAAACCTTGGATTTTGAAGGTATCATAAAGAAGAAGGATAGCACAATCACAACCGATTGCTATGAATAAAAAGTAGAATAATGAAAGTGAGATTTCAAGAATTCTAATTATTCTGTTTCATTCTTGGATTTCCCAGAATGTCAAATAGTCGTCAAATAGTGATTGAGATTATCTTCCTTTCTGACATGCTTCAAATATAAATTATGTTTAAGTTGAGTCACATCTATGATATTAAATTTGCAAGCAGTTAATAATACAAAATATCTCAGAATCTACATATTTGAGGAAGAACTTCCCAATAAATTGGATTTCAACATGCATTTGCAGACCTAGACACAGACTGAAAATTAAATTGAAGGTCATTATCACTTATGGGAAAACCTGACTTTCTTTTTCTAAAAATGTACAATTTCAATTTTTATTTTTTCACCCTTCAGAAACAACTTGTACTTTAATTACTACTACATATTTGACAATAATTTCTAGTAGATATTAAAAGAAAAATACTTTACACAAATTGTACCTGGTAATTGAATTATGTCCTGCTGTAACTATTTTGACAACAAGTTCAATTAATTCACGTAAATTTACAAAGTAAACAAAAACTGAATGAAGAACACATAGTAACATAAACTCAAACTTGCCAAAGCATCATATTTTCAACTAGAACAACTAGACTGCTTTGTTTTGAGATATTTTGCATTATCAGCTTATAAAAATCGCCTTGTATTACATCACAGGGAGATTTACTTTGAAATAGGCAAAATTTACTAGAAATTGGAATTTCTATGAGAGCTAAAGAAAAAGGGTATCCTGAATTTCATTTACAAATAGATCAATGAATTCATGCATCTATGGTAGCTAAAGTTTTTTAATGCTTTAAATGTTGATTCAGGATAATTTATAGAGAGGTAATAAATTTTAAAGCTTTTACATTGAACATCCTCATAGAAATAGCAATGAAAGAGAAAAGCTGAGGATTAAGGAGATAGGAGAAAATATGGAAAATAAGAGAATCAGATGCTTGCAACAAAAGTGAAAAGAACAAATGAAGATACTATAATCAAGAGAGGAAGACCTAGGCAATTACGGTTGGATAAACTAAAAAAAGAATATTGAGAAGAGGAGAAAACAGAAGAAACTAGCTACAGCAGATGTGAGACTGTTGGAAAGGCTTAGCAAACACCTAGACCCACAGAATGTAAACAGGACATGGATATGTATGTGTTTTAAACAATAACTTCATGTGGAACATACAATGCCTGACGAAATTATTACAGCTCTTCATGACCTTTCAAAGAGCAACCAGCAGGAAATTTTTTGTTAAAAGAGATAAAGCAGGCTGACAGGGGTTAAAACGACTCTAGGGAATGAGGATAGGTTGGAGAAAAGACTAACTTTGCCTGCAAACCTTCTGGGTTTGACAGAAAATTTAAGAGGAGACCCAAGGAGTTATAGCATGGTAATTTGTTTAAAATGACTTGGCGGTGGGTTTTGTAGACTTTAAAAACAAAAAAATCATAATCTTTGATGGAATTCTTAATGATTCTCAGAAAATTTTGACTTAGCATGTCTATAAATATAGTATTTAAAAAAAAATGTAAAAGAAAGCATGGTTCACAACTTAGTAAATATAGTTCGTGTTCCTGTAAATGACTGCCTTGTATCCTACATGATTTATGTACAATTTCCAGACCATGAAAGATGATGTGTGCATGTATGCAACATTTGAGAGTGAAAAGGTATTTGTTTTCACAAGCATGTTTTATGCTGAGATAATGTCAGAGCCAATATGAAAAATGAAAAAATCTAAGATTTATAGCTAATAATACACAATTGTCTTATAACTGGGTAAACACAGTTATTGATTATCAGAAAAGACTGCTCTTTCCATATTCTCATAAGTAGAATATAAAACAATAAATTCTATAACAGAAAAACATTTATCAATATTAGCACATATCGGTTCCTAAAGATACAAAGTGAATCATGAATTAAAATGAAAAAGACAGGGTGACAGTGTATGTTGCATTGCTCCTAAAAAAGGGAGCCTGATACTACCACCATTTCAGAAATTATTTTGGTACACATTGAAAATTTTTCTCATACTGCCTTTTATAGTAATCATCACAAAACTGAGAAGTTGCCATTTAAAGTGATAAAAATATGATCTTGATAAATGAGACTAGATTCTTTGTGTAACCAAAGAGTAACTCCCAGTATATTTAACTGAACAGAAGAATGAAAAGTTTAATTTACTTTAATGATAAAACTCACTGAAATCAGCTAATTGATATCACAATGTTGAAACATTCCATGATACTTGCAAATACATAAATTTCTAAGATTTCAAATAACCTCCATTTAAATTCGCCAAAACTTCAGTTAGTATAAAAAAGTGATATAAAAGATAGAACAAAAATAATAAACAAGAGCAATATCATCACTAAATAATGCCTTATTATGCGAGTCAGTTTTTAACCATTAGCAGAATGAATATTATTTGGAAAATTTTATGATGAAAAATTTAGTTAAATGCTTAATGTAATGAAAAAAACATAGACTAAAACCTAGATTATTGTTGGAAATTCAAAATAATTGATTTCAGACATGAAAAACTTATCCTTGAAAATGAAAATCATCTTTACTAAACCCTTACTTCCAAATATTCCTGCATCAACAACAAAACTGGCAGTAATAGAAAAATTTTCCCCTCTTGAATCTATATCCTATTTTTACAAGCTAATTATAAGGAATATACCACAAAAATGAAATTTAAAAAACAATTCCTTAATTGAGAATAAATCAAAATATCGATGATTTCTCTTAATGATTGCTATCTCACCTGGAAGGTCTGACAACAACAATGTGGGACTCAGGAAAACAAGTATGGAGAAGAATAGCTGTACTTTCTAGGTTCCACCGAAGGTAGTGTTTGTTGTCTCTGTGACTCTCCATGTTTTCAGGGAAGTCCTGCAAAGTGATTCATAGTTACTCAAGAAATCACTTTTTTCAACTGAGAGAAAATTAAATTAAAAACTAAACTTATTATAACAGGGCAAAAAGTTCCTTTTTTGTCAAAACTATGTTCAGAGATACTTTAAAAACTCTAAGAACTCTTCTATTTTACTAATAATTTAATATTGTACAATATATACAGAAAAACCTGTTAAAAAAGCTCTACCCTGTGAAGATATCTAATTCAATATATGGCATTCTCTCCTGGTCCCTTCCACACAATTTAAACACACATTAATTATACTACTCCTGACACTCAGCTATCTACTTATAAGGCAGATATTTTGCATCTCCATATGCACTACAACCTGCTATAGCCAATCCACCACATCATTTAATAGACCAAAATATAAGAATATTTCTGTATTGTGGTCCTCTAATCAACTCTTCTGCCTTGCCTCTAAGTTTGTTGAGTTTATCATCTTTTTAACTACCTATTGCCTCTTCCTTCCCTTTTTTTAGCATAAAAGAAATAAAAAGTTACAACATCCTGGTTAAAATACTGTCCTACTTACAACATGGTTTTCATTGAGTCCCCTGAAAAGCAGATTTTACTGTATTTATATAATTTTTATAATAAAATTTTCATCTTAATATCTGATTCTCCAGTATTCAAAAAAATATATATACTTCCAATTTTTTAAGACAGTTTTCCAAGACAGAAAAGACTCATTTTCTGGTAAAGCTTTTGTAAGTAGCTTTGCTAACTTCGAATTTAGTGAGAAAATTAATGATGATTTTGTGAAAGTATACAAGAAAACTTTTATAAAATTTTTCATAATGAGTGATAGTGATGGTTTCCAATAATTAGACCACACTTTCCCAAAATTTTGAAATTTATGCTACCCCTGAGTATATGGATAAAAACTTGAGTAAAACAAAATTTTGTTATCATTGTTTTCTAACATCCATGATGCATTGCCATAAAACCTTAAGTTTAAGATTTGAAATTCTCACATTCACATGGCAGTTAACATAATCATTTTAACCACTGGTTAAGACTTAGCTTTCAATTATGATACACTTTGCAAAAGCTCCAGGATAGCTAAATTAGAATACCAATCTGAAGCATTCATCGTACTTTAAAATGAGATATCAGTAGGAAAAAGAATGGAAATTTTAGTAATAGTACTGAAGAAAGTTCTTTGACAGTTGAAGTCATGTTGCATGCATGAACTATCAGTGATGCTCCCAAAAAAATATTTTGAGGGTTCAGCTGCAATATCTTTTGCATAAAAGTGTAACCAAAATGTTATATTAATTAATTATTTTCCATTTCATAGCACAGATAAGATTCTCTCTTTTATATTTGGTCTAGTCACACTTAAGTATCCTCTAGTACACACTTTTTTCTATTTTTCCAATGACTGCCACCAAGTGACTGCGACATGCCAACTAAAGATTAATTTGAGTTTTGTATAGACATAAAGGGTAGGGCTGATGCCCCTTTACCCCCATGGATGTGCCACTGTGGGCTCCCACTGAAAAGTGAACCCAGAACTGCTTTTACCATAGTCAAAAGTGCTACCCACTTGGTAATTCAGGAGCTCAAGAATAGAAATTAATGGTGCTATAAAAGATAATCAAAAACCACTGAATCAATAGGAGTCTCACCTGCAGATCTCCCCCAAAGAAGACAACCGCAGAGTTCCTGAGGGTGTGAGTGGCTGGAGGACAGTAAACAACATCATTGGAGCGACCATCATATCCACTGACACCTCGCAAGCGAATGGGTGTGGACCTGAGGGTGACAGGACGGGATGCGGAGGGGTGCTGCTCTTCTCCGGAAGGACTGCCACAAGCCTCTTCCCTTTGCCCCTCCACATCACCCGATGGAGGAGTGAGGGGTGGTGGGGGAGGGGGCGGAGTTCCTAGCATCCTCAGCTGTTCCAAAGAAGCACAAACCACCATGCCAAAAGGCATCACAATTTAGCCAACAAAACATTACTCTTTTGCAAATAAATGTTGCTGTGAAACTCACATGCATGAATGCTCTCCGAAACAAGGAAGTCATTTAACAATCGATAAAGAAAAAGAAGAGGTGCTACTTCTTCCAAAATTTATGATGATTGGGATGTCTTTCCTACTTAACCAAGAGGAAAGATTGATTACTTAAGGAGATTATATGATACTTACAGAATAATCACTTAATGTGCTTGTTTATTGTTACAGCTTAATCAACTCTTAAAGCACAAACAGAGAGTTTTGTACTTTAAATTTCCTACCTTACAATTCAATGATGGAATAATTCAAACTAAGAATAATTTAAAACACCTGGATTAAAAACAAGATGCTTACAACGTCATCAAATAAACTTCTTAACCATTGCTTAAAACTATATTCCTGAATAAATGTCAGATAATTTTGGGCAAAAGAAGAAAAATTTTGAGAAAGCAATAGAAAATTAACTGATATGATGGAATTAAGGAAGAGGTATAATGTTTGATTGCCATTAAAATCGTGTTTCATAATTACCAATTCTAGTAATCATGAGCAAAATTCTGGAAGTTACCCTTTCAGCATAAAGCTGCAGTTACAAGAAATTACAATTTGTAATGACTTGAATAAAATCATCTAATGGAAAAAATACCTTATTACTTTATATTGTTATAATAATATCTCCACTTGAGCAAATAAATTCTTGATAATTATTTTCCAAACGTAACTAAAAATTATTTGAAAACCTAATGAAAAATCTGTCATTAAGTCATGCCACAATGAACATAAGGTAGGAGAGTGTTGGTTCTGGTCAGGAAAGGATGTATTCTCAATGGCTGGATCAGTAACATGGCAGTGACTAGCATTCAAAGGATTAAGTCAAGTAGTTTGCCAAAATCAAGATTTACACATTTCTCATCAAACTTTTTAATGCTAACCATTTAAGGCCTTGACTCATATATAGAAATTGCTTTCCGGGTCTATATTGGTCATATCCTGAAAACCTTGACTTATTCTTCATCATTTCTCTACCTAGGTTATTCGATTGGAATAGAAATTGAAAAACTGAACTGGTCCTAAAATCATCCTTAGAAATACTACGAGGCAATGCAGTATGCCAATGAATATCTTAAAAGGTTAAAATTAGAAAGAAAACAGCTCTTCTAACAGATTAATAAAATATAAATACATTTTGAAGTATAAAATTAAAAAGATAGACAGTGCTAAAACCCACACCTAAAATATGCAAAACAAATACAAAATCTTTGAAGAAATATTATAACTCTGAAAACCCTAATTTCATGAGTTATCAATAACAAAGAAAAGCACAAATTTAAATGAACATTCATTTCTTGAAATGAAAAGAAAATCATTAAGAAAATCTTAATTATTAAGAAAATGACAACTATTGAGGTAAGGGAATACTAAAATACAACATTTTCAAAGATACCGCATTAACCCCTTCTATGATGCATTTTTCGGGAATTATGTTACAAAATACCATATTTTTATTTTATTTTATTAATATCTTAATGAATCCCAAATTATATATCCAGTCTCTTTCTCTTAAATATATTATCAACATTTATTCCACACTTTAAAAATATCCATTATTAAACATTAATCTACACATAAAATCAGAAAAGGAACAACCTATTGGGATGAGTATACTTGTTGGCATCATGCAAGGGGTTAAAAGTATATCAATGAAATGAGATGTAAGAATGAAGTACATTAATTTTAGAAAGGTACCAATACATGTCAAAGTGTATTACTGAAATACTTATTAAGCCAATGCTGCATTGCCTACTTTCAATAAACACAAATAGCACAAATAATAGAATCAAAATTGAACCCTTCATCTCCAATGTCATAACCCATAATTGATGAAAATGAGAAAAACAAGAAATGTTATAGATAATAGAGAGGGAAAATAATACAGTGATGAATAAAAGAAATGAGGGAAAATTGAGGATTGGATAGAGGTAATAGGTAATTTTCTTCAAAAAGTAGCAACAATATTCTTAAAGTACCGCCACAACTGTTTTCCATGCTTGATCTAAAATATTAATCTAGCTAACATTGATTCTTCTCTACTAAACTCTAAAACAAATCAATTCACACCATCACTTGAACAAACACAAAAAACAACTCCTGGCACTCTCATGTTAACACAAATTTCAAGAATTAGTACCTCCCCTATATTAATTTAACACAATCTCACATTTACGAGGAAAATTCTTCATAAAAAACTGATGAGGCACTTGAGGGAGCAAGAAGAATGCAACAGCAGTATGAGAACAAGAAATTAATAGCAAACATCTGCACATTTCCCATAAGGCCTAGCGCACAACGTTAACAGTGCTGAGCCAAATATGGCCAAACGTCACAAAAGGATTCCACATTATCTCAAAGTCTTTGACAAATTATGGACACTCGGGTATATGAACACTATCTGGGAAATCATGCAAACTGTGCAGATTTCTTCATCTCATTCATTTCCCCTTTAGTATCTCGAGGTTGAATAAGACCTTCTCAACATTTCTCTTGGACGTTCTAGATCATTGTTGTCAACTACATCCATGGGCATGAGACCCTGAGGTAGGGTTGGAGGAAGTGATCTTCCCCTCCCTTCCCTCAACTCCCTCTGCATGCGTCGACGGCGCCTTCTGCGCCTCCTCCTCCTGCGCTCTTCCTCTTCATCTTCGCTAACACTTACATCATCTTCTGGACCATAATAGCATTCTGTCATTCTGACTCGGAGGCCCTCCAACCAACGAGTGATCTGGAATGAATTTGTATCACGGTTAAGTGCTTTGTGTTACACTTATGGTTGCCATCTCCTAATGAATTTCTTTAATTCCAATGGTGTTGTTCACAATGAGAGAAAACCCTAGTCAAGAAGTAGAAGTGAGACACTTAAAGGAAATAAAATATCCCAAGGAAGAATAGACTTGAAAAATGTCCGATGGGACCAGGAATCGAACCCGGGTCTCCCGATTGCCAGTGGGGTGCTCTGTCCGTTGAGCTACCTTGCCGGAACATTCTCTCAAGCCATTCGGGAGACTTTGTGGGCAAGGAACGGCCAGAGCACCCAACTGGCAATCAGGAGACACGGGTTCGATTCCCGGTCCCATCGGACTTTTTTCAAGTCTATTCTTCCTTGGGATTTTTCCTGGGTGCACGCCCTAACGTGCAAAATCACCCATTACCCATTCCTTGAAATCAAATATATTAAGTTCTTATTTGCCATCGAGTCATTACTTAACTTTTGCCTAAAACCAAATAATTTAGAAATATGATCCCAGAAAACAAATATATTTTTAAACAGATTTCACAAGTGAATCCAAAAATTAGCATTACAACAAAGAATCATGAATAATTTGAAGACTTTCAAGATGAATGATATGAAGATTTTTGGGAATATGAATTGGTTGTCACCACAAATGAGAATGTTTCTCAAGCAATGCTGCTGGCTTCTTCAGGTCAGAAGTCAGGTACAGATGAAGTAAGAAAATCAGAAATAATTTGAAGATTTGAAGTCTTCCAATGTCCTTTTTCCTTGCAAATTTGCTAAATCATCAAATTTTCCAAACTCATTCTATTTCAATTTTTTTAAATCATCTGAAAACCTATGCATTATAAGAGGACTGAGATAAGTGAGGATAACTCTATTGGTAATGTAAAAAAGGATGTCTATTTCTCCAATTCATATTGCCAAGAAAAGACGGCAATCTTTGAAAGTACATTCATCTGTAGACATCCGTAGCTACTCTTTGATAGCATTAATAATATAATTCTTCATTTGAGTAGTTAACATTCTGAATTGGATAATGCTAAGGACATTCCCTCATGACTTTTCATTTCTTGATTACAAACAATACCAAAGATAAAACTGAGATTGTATGTGGAAAGAAAAATAACATACCTTAGCCTTTAACTCCCTGGCTTTTACAATTACTTCTTCTCTCATTAAATTGTAGCACATTGCTATAAGTCCCATTCCCAGCAGAAGGTAAACAAAATTTATCACAAGCTTCGTATGCCCAGCTCCAGTGTCAACACGCATTCCAAGATTCCCATCCATGCCTCCAGCATCTGCATGTCCAATGGAAGATGACTTAGCAATGCCGGTGCCAGGTACAAAGTCACCAAACCCAATTTTGCAAAGGGATGTAACGCAGAAATACGAAGCATCCAGGTAATTCCATCCCTCCCATTCTGCAAACATAATTGTGCCAACAAGCACATAACCAGCTAAAACCCAAAGGCAAGCAGTAGTTGGAACAATAACACGGACTGCTGACCCAGAGCCTGAACCACCAACACCTTCCATACCATCTGAAAGTAATAAGAAATCCCAAACATTGAAATTAAATTTCAGTGATATGATAATTCTAGCTTAATTAAATAAAAAAATAATACTGGCTTATGCAAAATTGAATTGTTGAAACTGCTACGGAGAGCTGTAATGCTTAAAAAAATATGTAACTAAATTTGCATTCTTTCCATGTTTTTTCTTGAGGAGAGATTTACATAAGACAATGCCAAGCCATAACCTGACAACAAGGTTAAAATTAAAAGAACTTGAGACCTGGTGATGCTTTGGTAGACCTACATTGTTACTTATACTGGCAGTTACATATATGTTTAAATCATCATGCAATGAAACCTTTCGAATACTCAATTATTATTTATTATTCAAGGATTTAATGAATCTTTTATACAAAATCATGGAAATAAGAAAACATGCTATTTGCAGAAGAGACATAGAGGAGGAATTTGAACAAAAGTATCATACAATGACTCATTTTAGTTGAGTCTTTTCAAGACATACTAAAGATAGAATCATTTAATTAATTAAATACTTAGTTAAAATGACAACCCTTACCTTTAGAGCTAGACATGTCATCCAGAGCAACTCTATCCTGAGTGCACTGATACATTTTGGTGTAAAGCCAACGAAATGTACTAGCAAGGACTCGACCCATGTTCATGAAGTAAAGTACATAGAGAGGAATGCCAAGGACAGCATAAACAACAGTCGCCAATTTTCCCCAGCCGGATCGAGGTACCAAATTACCATATCTGGATTAAGAGAAAGTAATAAAATTGAGAATTATGCCTTAAATTATCATTAACAATATCAATAACAATAAAATAAGACTCATTGAAACATTATACTCAACATTTAAGATTTTTTAATGCCTGTAAATGTATCTACACTAATCTTAAAGAAAGGTTTTATTCTTTAAATCTCATTCTTACCCAATCATAGTGAAAACAGAGAGAGAAAATGTAAGGGCAGCAGGAAATGACCATGCCTCTTCCACAGTTCGCCCATCATAACCAGCTTTCACAGCACTAGTGATTCCTTCCTGAAAATAGAGTTCTTATTAGATAGTTGGACCTAATAAAAAGGTCACAAACAGAAATCAGTCACTTTTTGAGTCTCCTTTTGAGTATATCACATAAGGGGTTGATTATGATTAAGAAGGAAGACTGTTTGTGGCTAGAGCCCCAGATATAGATGTATGAATGGATGAATGAACAGAAAAAATCTACGTGTGTAAGGGTTAATAATAATACAGAAAAATGTACAGTAAAACCTGGTTAAGGCGCTTTTTAGGGACCAAGTGAAAATCGCACTATAAGCGGGATAGCTTTGTAGGTTGGATAGAATTAGACAGGGATATTACAAATCTTTTTACTTTTAAATTAGAAAACAAAAGGGAATGGATGTTGGCTCTTTTATAGGTAAATAAATGCTTCATACCTTAAAATCAAAATTATACTTCTTAGTTTGTTTTATTTACCACAGTTGAAGATGGGATATCTAAAAAGCTTGCCAAGTGTTGCTGTGTAATGCTGGTTGCCTTTTTATAATAATTTTTTAGGAATAATCTTCTTTTCATATTGAGTCATACATTGGCTCTTAAATTAATAAAAACAACATTTTGATGATTTAAATGAGTACTTAAAGCATGAAGCTGGGGAACTGTTACTAAAGGAAAATACTAATATGAAAATTTCAAAATCAGGAGATTATCAAGAACACAATCATTGCAAATACAGAGGTTTTAATGCAGAGAAACAGAGAAATTCCAACTTGAACCTACTTTACTCGTGATATAAATCTAGCAAGAATAAATTGAGAGTGGAATGAGCAATAAATAAAGATCTTATAGAGTAATTATCTGACCTGGAATGCTCGCAGTGCAGATCCTACTCCTTCCCTCCAGCTGGATTCATTGAACACATTCTGAGTGCTTGTTACAGCCCACAGTCTCTCAGCTGTCAAGTCACGCAGCTGATGAACCAGAGCCCATGGTCGACGACCAGATCGATGTAAAGCCAAGGAGTTGAGCTCTTTCTCTCGCATCTCATCATTGAAGGTCACATCGTCTGAGAGGTACTGTCGCTTGTTGAGATATTCCTCCTCTGCCTCAAGAGCAGCTTGCTTCTCGATGGACAGGAATCCAAAAGCACCCACAAGGGCATATCCAACTACCAAGCCACCAACACCAACCTAAAAGATTGATATAAATATTTTTTTTTTTTAGAATTCAGCAATGAAACTATGCGTATGAGGATGTGAAAACTAAGCAAATTAATTAAGAAAAGGCAAAAAATAAAACAAATGAACACAAAAAACTATGTATAGTAAATATCATAAAATGGAATGATATAAGTAAATAGCAGCTTCCATTTTATGTTTAACATCTACATAAAATATTATTTTGTGAGCCAAGCTTACATTTTCAGTGGATGACAACTTGGTGATGTTTTATCACCACTGAACTACTACAGTAAGATGGATTCCTCTTTTCCAAAATTTTTGACGCAACTTAAATCCCATTATATCGTATGTTACATAAATTTAATAAATTTTCATAGGTCTCATGAAGATTCAAAATTTATTCTTAAAAAATATCTTAAGCTATTCTTCAGAAAATATAAACAACTTAAGAGAGAAGAATAATGAATTCCATTCCTAACACAAGCACATTGGCAAAACCTAAAACGTTTCCATTAATGGGAATCCATTTCCTATAAATCTGTGGAAGACCAATAGTATCACTATAAAAACTAACCAAAACAATGTTTAACTTTAAAGTAACCTTAGTGATGAATTCACAGGAATGATTTAATGAATTCCTGTTCAGAAGGTTTAATCATCAGAAAGTATATATTTAAAAAATGCCTCCTTTATAAAGTGGGTTCAAGTAGAATCTACTTGGGCTTACCTGTGTACACATAAAGGCCACAAGCTGTCTGCAGCAATCCTTGAGTCTTTCCCGTGGTGCTCGAGGTACTGGTGGAGGTGTGGGAGGAGTTGAAGCAGATGAGCCACGACTCCTCACTGAATTACTTCTCACCATACCTCGCTTCATTTTGATCTTTAAACTGTCTTCAAATCACCAATACTGCTTCCCATGAATTTGAAGGAGTCCACAGTTCGTTTTGTGAGGGTACACTTTTTCAGTCCAACTCTGTACATATACCCTTGTTAACTAGCAATACTTTCATTTATCAATGTAATCGTGGGGATTGGGGTGGACAGTGAGTAATAATCCAGTTTCACTCCACACAAAAATATCACAAGGTTCACTAAATTGTATCTGATCTCTGAACAAGAACTAAAGACCAGCACAGTGAGAACTCTGGTTCTAAAATGTATACCACATTTCAGAGATAACAGAACAAAAATTATGTTCAAAAATATATAACAACAAACGCAGATCAGCTCACTTTGAATGTTTGCACACAAATAATAATTTAGTCCATTTTACTCATGCGATGATTGAGGGCCTGTTAAATCATGAGGAACCTCGCAAAGAATTGAAATTTTCGTCGCACTCAATTCCACACCACTTCTACTCCCAAAAACGCTTCCTCAGATGCAAGTTTCACAAGATGTCAACAAAATGTGTAGCAGTTCTCCATAAAGAGGTCTTAATGTATTCCATCACACTTAGACACAATCACATCGCACATTCGTGTATAAATAAATACCTTATACTCGAAAATGTATCTAAAATCGCAATAACACATGAGAAACGAAGCCGAAGCCACACCTAATACACCATGAGTCCACACAAGCCTTGGTTCTAAAATTATCCAATCCTGTTGGTGGTGGAGGAAGGGAGGGATGGCGAGGGAGATACTCGGAAAGTAAAAAGGAAAGAGTAGCCAAAGAGTAGTTTGGGTTGACATATATATAAATGAAAAAATAATTCAGCGAAAAGGTAAAAAGAAGCGACAGGATAACTTATGGTGGTTTAAGATGGATACTTGTTGAAAGCTACAAATGGGGGCAACAGGTAACTGAAAAATCAGGCTTCGCCTGGAATTGGAATCGGAAGTGAGAACCGAGTCAAATTTAATTAGACCGTGCATTGCTGCCACGATGATGATAAGTTGAAATTATTATTTCAGGTAAAAAGATGAAATCCAGTAGCGGATTTAACTCCGCATGTCTAATTTTACCCAATCTAATTATAACATGCGACATTAAAACTGAGAAAAACTATTCAAATTCGACATGAAAGCATTTACTATAGGATTCTGTAAACGTAAAGCATGAATGTGTGATAATCATACGTAGTAAAAATTTTCATGCATCAAGATCGCTAATCTGTGGCACGAGTAGCTTGGCAGTAATATAACAGACAAGGAAAAATATTTCCTTTATATAACTGATTTTGATATACTCGTACCCGAAAGAACGTCCGAAATCAGCTAGTTTCTTTTCCTTTATAAAATTAGCGAGACTTACTAAATAAATGACTTGAACTTATCAACTTACCGGTACATGGCATTATACTTTTAAATCCTATACTTTTAAAAACCGCATTACTGCGGCAATTCATCGTATAATATTGAAGGAATTTTGAATCTCATTACTATAAATATTACTTTTGGAAATTGTTTATCACATAAATTAATATTTTTTATTTCAGCGTGAAAGTTCGGCATTTTTAGAACTCAAGAGATCATCGGAAATGAGCGATTCGTCCACTTTAGCGCAATTTTCTTTCATCTAGCGGAAGAGATCTTGGAAGACTAAACTCATGCGTCACCGAGATTGGGGAATGCGTAGACGCACGAGGACAGACAGACTTAGAAAAGACGCACGGATCCCCATCCCTCCATGGGAAGTCTTTGCCTATTCTAATTCAATGTTTACCGCCATTTTTAATGTATTTTCACGTCTCATTTCATAAACCAGTAGCCTAACCAAAAATACAACACCTGTAAGTCAAAAACTATTGCGAGTGCTCTATATCTTTGTGACATCGCGCGTGAAGACAAAGAACACGAAATAATAAAGAAATCTGGCTAAAAAAGCAGGAAGGAGCTGAAAATAAATTGAAACCCGCATTAATATATTCTAACAGTGATATACGATGTAAAGAGCCATCTATGTCTCGACTGTTTGAAGCAGCTCGAGGAAGCTAGTTTTCGACGTGCCAGTTAAGTTTTAGAATATTAATTCTTGGCTGACTTCCAGATCCCTCACTATCTCCAGTTTTCATATAATTCTTCGTCCATACGAATTTCTTGCACGTTTCCTGTTTATCGCGAATGCTGCGCAAGATCACTGCAGCATTCACATCGTCAAGATTCGTATCCAACTCATGGGACTTGAGCTACAACCGTGGAAATTTCAAATCGACCCCTCAATCGCTAAGATCGATCAATTAATTCGATTGTTAAATAGATCATTGCTAACAAAGATAACACCGAGTTCACTAGAATAACTTGATAGGACAGCAATAATAACTGATCACGGTCTTGAGTCATTCTCGCAATTGGTAAAGAGGTACGTTGATGAAAAATTCAACTGAAGCGGGAAAACCTAATCTCAATCGTTCAGCGCTAAAAAGATTCTAGATTCAGCAATAAAAATAAACAATGCGATCGGGATAACAAAAATGAAATTATAGTAGTAAAATGGGAACGACTTGAATTAGAACCAAATTCAAATAGAAAACTTGAAGCGCGGTGACACCGTATAAAAAGTATGGCATTTTTAAGAAGACACTTCCAACTCCGAGCACTTCAAAAATAGGTATGCCACGTCAATAAAAAAAAACATAGTATGTACGTCTTGAAATGCATGTAAAACTGACTCGGAGGAATGCGTGGAATGAACGATAATGCTGTTCTAAATTTTATACTTAACGAAGTTGGCAGAACCGTTTTAGAATTTTTTTAAGGAGATGATAAGTGCAATTAAGAGGCTGCTTTGTATAACTGGTAAAAATAATATTTATTGGAATTTTTGTACAGTCATTTTATTTATTAGAATTTAGGCGTCCCGGAACATAGAACTTTAAACTCCGATGTGGAAGGAAAATTTTAATAAGATATGTTTGAAGCAAATAAAACTTTTCGATGCCAAAGCGGATTCAGTGCCAAAGACGTAATCTGGTCTCATTCATCGATAGATTTAAGGTGAACAGCAATTTTTTGTTTTTCAATGTTGAATCGTTCTACATGATACGTTTACATAATATATGTCTATTTAATGTAGTCTACCTTAACTTTTTATAATTGTTAGTGCCGGTTATTTCAATATTTTGTTTATTCTTGACCCATTGAAGCGACTTAACTTGACATGCCATGCGTTTAAACGTATTTCATAACAAATGGGAATTTTTCACTGAAGATTCCTAATTCTGTTTGCCACGATCAAATTTTTACGTATCGGGTCTCTCGGGACTTCACTTCATAGACGTTTTTGACTTACTAACCTTAAACATACACAATAAACGCAATTTCATGCTCTTCAGATTTAATTCCTCGACCAGTAACTGGAATAACCCCTCAAGAATTACCGCCCCTAAGCTAATGCCTAGATTCGCTTAATGGCATACATGGCCCTGACTAGAAAAGATTAAGGGTAAGGACGTTCGCCATTGCAGTACGGAAACAAGTTTCAAAATCTTGTTTACGTTATTCCTAGCGAAGCATGGCTTAAAGAAGCTGAAGAAAATAACATAGTGTATCTACTAGATTATACATTACTTTAAAAATTTCCACGAGAGGAAAATATTCGGATGTAGCTCAATTAACGAGTTCTTGAGATATCGATTGTAAATGTTCGCAATGCATCAGTTTCATCGATTAAACCATGAGCTAGGATAGAAAGGAGGGCTTCACCCACCAAAATAACCGAAGAAATGGGAGCATAATAATTAAAATACTGACTTATTTTGGCAGTTAAGTTGTAATCAAATTGTGAAGTTACGTAAAAACGATACCGTCATCCCATAAAACTCATCCGTTGAGATCTGCGCCGATATAATACATTTATGAGGAAATGAGTATCAGAGAAAGACCTATGGAGCGACTTCGGAGATTTGAGATAAAATTAAAAAATATCGATAATAAATAAACTTTTGGGTGTCTCGTGTATGAAAAAAGTTCGCGCTTTAATGCGTAAATCCCTTTGATAAATCATTTGCGCGCGAGCTGCGTCAGAGCGGATCATGCGCGACATCAACAGAGAAACCTGTATAGAAAATTGCCTATGCATACGGGGAAACGCCAATTTTCCCCACTTTGGCAGATCAAAAACCTGGTCACCACAAGAACAACATATAGAATTATTTTGTTGAATAACAAATTTGATGAACATATGTAATTTATTGGGTACGTACAGCGGTTTGGCTAGAGGCGGCTCGTTTAAAAATAAATACAAGTAAAACGTTTACAAGAAAGCAAGAAATTTAGCATACAAGCCCCGGAAATGAGTTTATTTCGACTCTTTAATTGCACACAAAAAGACTAGCCGACTTTGCCTCTAACCTTCACTATTTCCGACGCAATTCCTTCCAATTCAAATTTCCTTCTCCCCGAGTTTGAACTTTCTTATCACTTGAACAAGTCAAAATTCGAGTAAAATCTAAACGAGTTTTAGAATATCAGTCGTGGTGAGGCCTAAATTGCTTAGAAGCTTCCTTGACTATAAGATTTCTGATGGTCATGACACTTCTATTGCTATATATATTTGATGGAACGTAAAAGAACATACCCTCTTTTTGTAAGAAAATCGCAGTATATCAATCACAAATTACGCAGATATGATGCTCTACTAGTAGTGAGCTATGGCTCGCAGATTTTCAATGTTATGGGTTTGCATTTCATAAATTATTTTACATCTCTAAACTACAGTATTTTTCTCCGTGGGAAAATTTTTCAAAACACAGTTGCTTTTCTGTGGATTTGATTAAAAGCGCTAAAATGCAGCCGCTTCCCAATAGAAATAGTTTAGCATGCTAAAATAAAGGATTTTCCCGGTATTATCATAATGTATTATATTCACAATTTATCGTAATTGACGTCTTTCTAGAGGAACATCTCATTGAACCATTATTTTTTCTTTTGGGGTGCCTTATACCTTAAAAATCCTTCAAATTTAATGATTTCGGTAACAAATGCATCTGCTTTTCAAGAAAAATGATGGAGTTCAACTTTCTCTTTAGGAGATGTGGCACTATTTCAAAAATAATTTTACACATTGAGTCCGAGGACGTATTTTTTTCCCATGAAAATGTTTTAGGATTTCTTGAGCGCGGAATGTGTTGATGCACTTCCAATCATGACAGCGACAAGAAATGCAGTCTGTAACGATAAACCACGTACCGAGTTCGATCCCAGGTTAATCGCAATTATTTCCACATGAAATTCACATATATTTAATTTTTTTGTTGGCAGCATCTTTTTCTTACGCATGTTTAAATTAGAAGCCAATTTGTTAGAATCCTGGTACACGCGTCGAAAGAAAGGAAAATTGAATAAATATGCTTAGATGTAAGGGAAACTTGTTTCTGATTCTAATTTGTGAGAAAGTTGACAAAAAAGCGAAATTTTATAAATTATCATAAACCATTTACTTGAGAACCAAATACATCGTTTTCGCCTTTAATATGAATACAATGGGAAAAAGATATTTTGTAGTTGAATTTTCGCTCGACGAAAAAAAAACAGTATAGCACAATTTGAATACTCTGATATCTTTAACTTTCATCGTGAAGGCTTCAAGTCCAGGTTTGAGTATTAGAAATGAAACACGGAAATAAATAAGTTCGCAACCACGAGAGGTCTTCAGCCTTACTCTGAAGGAAAAGAACAATAGGAATTTAATATACAATAGATCGAGAACTATATCTCATAACAACTGTCATCACTGCCTTCGAAGGTACATTTTCCCGGCAAATACAGCATAATGGCTTTCGCACTTTCAAATACGTTATACAGCTGAATGACAGAAATAGGACGCATTTTCAATGTTAGTGCAAATAAGATTATCTAGTACTTTATCGCATCGAATACTATAAGATATGATTATGAAAACTTTTATCATTGGTTTTCGACCTCCCATAGTAAAGCAAACAGAAGATTATCACAACAAGGAAAGAATTTAGAAGCTATGGACTCACCGACATACGTGGATTAAAACAATCTTTTGACCAGCAATCGCTTTAGTGCAATTGCTTCGAACGATGAATTCAAACGAGAGTGACAATTCTGAAACCTTCGCAAACAAGTCTCCGGGGAATAAAATGCTAAAGATGAATTTAATCTAAATAGATAGCAGTCACATTTTCTGAGTATATTTCGCGATCCAAAGTTCTTAAATTTGTAATTTCTTCCCTTCATTAGTAGAGAGTTGATTTTGTCGTACTTTAAAATTAACATTTTCTCTAAAATATAATAACTATTCGATTATGAAAATTCGTTATTCAATAGTAAACACTGAATACTTTAATGGGATTATTCTTGTTTTTAAGTGATTACCATCACGTAATTTAAATTGCGCACCTTTTACTCAACCTATGATGTAAGGAAAAAAACTAGGAAGAATTATTTCATTTCTACTAAAATTCATCACAACTAAATTTCAATCTAAGCCGAAAAACATCAAATAGATCATACTCTCTAGCATATGCAAATTTTTGGTCTCATAATTACCAATTACTCTATCGAAAGACTCTGATAATCGTAGCAACAGTGGTTGTCTGTCACTGATGGAACCAAATATTCTACGACTTCCATCATATTATTTCTACACTGTCATATATTTATGTTTCATGTATTAAATCATATTTATTTTCCCAGTTTCATAAGTCATCATCGTCCATTAATTCAATTCCTATCAATTAGAGACAGTAAATGTCAAGAGTGGGATGTAAACCAAATGAGGTTGGGATTAATAACCTCTGATTGACTACCGGAGGAATTACATCTCTGTAAAATATACAAGTAAAAAAATACTAACCGTACACTGTTTGATTAAGATATCCTAATTTCGTTTCTTTCCATTAGTGACCTAAGAGAATGTAATCTGTTTTCAGAGAAGCATACTTTGGATAAGTGCTTATCTAACATAAAACTGTATGGATGAGCCGCAATTAGCCGGTTAAGATATTTTGTTGTGAATCATGAAGCATTTACTATAAAGGCTTATCTAATCCTCGAAAAACTTAAGTCTGCAGAGAGTTAGATGCTACAACGTTAATTCATTGTCGCTAATTTTCAACTGTTCACTACAAATATTGGAGTTTAGTGGTTATTTACACATTTAAAAGTAATAATTTAACATTATTCCTTCAAAAAACCCAACAGCGTTCGGTTTAACTATTGATGCTGAAGTTTGGCTGGACACAATTACAGTACTTACCACAAACTATATCAGGTTAATAAATATATTTAAAACTACAAGTCGGGGAGAGCTTTCCAGCTAACGTTGAGACAAACAGTATTGAAAAATACAGTTCTTCTTTAATAGATACATAATAACGTAGGAGCCACAGCAAGGCTGCAAATCTTAAAATCTCATCATAGCTACTTCGGGTCTCCAAGAACACAAAAAAAATATGAACCAACGCAATCAATTACTTATCAACATCATTATCATCTACATTAATGGAAGCATCAGTAATTATGAAAATCAGCTCAGGCTAAATTAAATTAAACATCCTCGTAGAGGTATATCTTGTAATGTCTTCGAACCTGGCCTTGGCGATAATGGGTCAAGCCGTTAGACATCATAATCGTCAACTGATCCATAATATTCTTTCGAATAAATTAGTCAACAACATTATCAAAGACAGCTTACCTTGAGAAGGCAAAGTAAATATGCCTTCTAGCTAGATCAATTTCTTTTCTCACGCCATCAATGCTTCGTCAAACTTAAAATAATTCACACACACGCCTTTCTCTTGAATACAAACAAAACTGAATATCGCTTGTTTCATTTTCTAGTCAATAGAGGACTCCAACGATCACCGCCGGTTTGAAAATGAGGTATTATACCAAAATTGCAGTCGTATCAATAAATCAAAAGAAAACAAGTTCCTTATTCTATGCTAATGAAAAATTTTCTTTCTTGCATAACCGTCCATGCGTCTATTATGGGTTTTCATTGGATTTCCGCTGACGCGCTTCCTTATTCGCAACCAATTTGTGATAGCAGGCAATCAGGAAATCTCAAGAAGTATCGCGCGCAGAAAATGCATCCGGAAATTCTCTTAATTTCTTGCAATGATCTCGGGTCTAAATGAACTGATATTTTATAAACTCTATGAACTTAACGGGAAATATATTCTTTTGTGTGATAATATCAAACAGGAAACTTAACAATGAAATTAGAAGAGAGAAGAACAGGAAAAATTCATAACTCAAGACATTTAATTCTTTTTCAGGCATTTATCTAGATAACTTACGAATTAATTGGTGTGGAGCAGTGTTATAATTATGGCTTTAATAAAATTTGGTACTTTTTATTGAAAATATTAAAATTATCGACTTTTTGTACACCACTTCGGTGAAAGGGATATGAAAGTACATTGTTCACTCTCCATTTCTTTATATAACTTTTAAATTTATGCAAATATAGTGTCTTTTGAAAGTTTCGTAATAGCTAATATATGCTAAAATTATGCTCTTCAACCATGATTTAGGTTCATTATTTTTCCACTGTCGTCAAATTCCAAACTGACTGTGAAAATGAATCACCGCATATTCGAAGGATTATGTATAGAATCCCAAAACCAAGAAAAATCCAGGTAACACTGCAGCTAACAAATTTTTACTTGCACAAACGTAAATTAACTAACAAGCACAAATGGGTTTCACTATCGCAGGTCTATTTCCATCCTAAAAGCCCTAACCACCTTAGTAGAAATGGTGTCTCATAAAACATTGTCACTTTATAAGATTAAACACAAAATATTAAATTAATAGAAAGTGCCCGGGAAAATATTGCTGGATCCGCTACCTCTTAAATTAGGTGATCTAAGATAATATTTGTTATAAATTCAAGAGGATATAGGGAATATGACAAGAATGATTGTGTGGATGGATGTTGACAGTATTAACAGTTGTTTCAATAATTAACAGAGGAAGTAGTAGTTTGGTTGAAATCTATCACAATTAAAAAAAGAAACAGAATAGTATTCTTTCTACAAATTTCTTTGCATACAACCATTTTGAAACATTGGCTTTAGGGTTGTAGGTAATTCCTGTAATGGAAAACTATACATAATTTAACGAGTATGAGCTCCTTTCTTGAGTAAGTATCAATTTTTATATCAAGTTTTCTACCTCACCATACGTTCACAAGCCCAAAATTCCCTGCTTTATTATATATTCCCTCACCACCCTTTATTTTTCATCACACCCTCTACATCATCCAGCACCTCTAGCTTATGTCTTCCTATCTATCTTTTCCCTATCTTAATTTTCTTTCTTTAGCAATCCCTCTCCTTCTCATTTCCTCCACTCATTTTGTTTTCCTTTGCTTTATTTCTGCAATCAAATATGTAGTTCCCTTATCCAGCACTTACATTTTTCTATCAATATGACTTCCCATACATTTTTCTATCAATATGACTAACTATTTTTCTCTATTCTACAGCATACATACATCTCAAAAGTCTGTAAACCTTTGATGTCCTCCCTTGGGGCACACATTTCATGCCAGAGTAAGGATTTAACCAATTTTCATACATAACAAACAGAAGGTATAGTCATAAAGTGTATGGTGCATCCTTAGGCAGCTCGATTTCATTTCTTTATCTGCGTCTATAAATGTTTGTTTATAGTACTGTGAGAAATTCATATGCCTAGTAAAAGATGAAAACAAAGTATACACTCATGTACTCACGGAAGTAGACCTAGGGGAAGACCAAGAAAAAGAGAGATAATATTATTGATGATTTACGAAGAACAACTGTTGAAGTGGGTTGCTCCAAAATTCCAACCTATGGAGGGTTACTTATTATTACATTACTAATTATTAATAAATTTCATTGACTAAATAATTGAGACAGAGATATTAAAGAGGTCATTGTTTAGTAGATTTTGCAGAATATAGCAATATGTACATTACAAACATATATTTTAAGAAGAATCTTAGTGGAAATGAAGAGGACTCAATTGAATAAAAAAATAAATAGAATACATATTGATAAAATCTAAACACAAAAAAATGAAGTGTGTGAAGTTTTCAACCACTTTAGCATTGGAAGACACCACAGAATCGTTATATGCTGTTTTAATACCAACTTCTGAATGTAATGCAAGAATTTTGTTTGATGCAGGAAGCATGAGGCAAGCATTAGGGAAACCAGAAGAAAGCCAGAAAGAATCCCAGCTGGCATTTATAAACGGATTCTAAGCACTTCAAAAAGAGCTATAATGCAAAATCATAGATGCTGTGAAGAGAGCTGCAAATACAAAATAAAATACTTATGGATAGATAGTTCATTGATAAACTCAGTTAATTGTGACATTCCAAAAGGAACTGAAGACTTTAGATACACCAAGAGATGACATTGAATACATCATGCCTTGTAAATCTATCTATCAATCAAGGAAAACATCAGAAAGTTCATTAAAAGACATGTGCAAGAGGATACAGAAAACAAAAAGAGCATGAAGAAAGCCAGAGAATCCAAAATAGTGGAAAAAGAAACAGATATTAACCATATAGAAAGGAGATGGCACAACAACTTACAACAGGAAAAAAAATATTAAGGACTAGAGTAGCTGAATACTTTACCAGTCCTTATGAAAAGAAAGAATATGTAGAAGAGGAGAACTAAAAATAACACCGAAATACATGAGATCCCCCTTCCTCCAGAAGTAATAGCAGCATTCAAATAAATGAAGAAATTAGGAGGTGCAGATGAAGTCTTGAGGAATGCTTGAAACTGAATGTAATGGAGATAGCATGAATTTAAACACAACTAATCCCTTACTGCCCTAGGAAAGATAGAATCACAAAGAACCGCAAACATGCAAGAAAGTCCCTTTAATACAAGAAAATAGGTATGTTTGAAAATATTCCACCATTTTATCCTCTTCCCCCATTAACCAAAGATTCATGAGGGTTGTATTAGAAATTCTGAAGAAAACTGTAGCTTCTGCCCGGTCTAGAAAACAAGCTGGATTCTGCAAGGGCTTCAGCACTCTGGACCCCATCCACAGACGACAAGAATTATAACTGAAAGAATATGAGTGCTGTCTTGTATACCATGTGCAGGCCTTCAACTCATTAAGAACCTTTTCTAATCTGGAGAATTAACAGATAACATAGAGTACCTCCAACAGCTCTTATGCAGCTTTTAGAAAAATGCCACAGCCTCTGTAATGCTGAATGAAAAAATGATGAATCAAGATTGTGGCCAAGGTTAGTCATTTTAAGAATCAATCCTTTGAATGAAAAATACACGTTAACAAGCATAAGCTTGATTCAGTTTTCCCAACCCATGCCACAAGCTGAGTGGTAGCTTACAGGGTATTAATTAGATGTTGATTCAGGATGGTTTGACAAGTCAACTGTCTATCACCAATTTCATTTACTGCTATTGTGAAATATAATTTAAAATCATACTGGGAAGAGAAAGATCTATGGATAAACAGGGAGTATATCAGTTATTTGAGATTTACAGATGATATAGTGCTCTTCTGTGCCTCTGAGGTGATGGATAATTCTTTTTTTTACACAAGTACCAATTAAACTCCAACTCTAGACGAATGCTCAGAATATACACATATATACCCAGGATAACTGATAGCAGAAGGGGTGAGTAACAGGATAAATAATTGGATAATAAAACTGGATCACCTTGGGAAGGAACCAGTACATTCTGAAGTTTAGAATCCCAGTGATAATGAAGAGTGAATACTCAACCTATACTTCTTGCCAGTCTTGACTTTTGAAATGAGTTTTAAGAAAAAATCTAAGAAAATTCTACCAATCTTGCATATATTGGCTAGCTAGGTTTTGCCTTATGATCCTCCTCCATATATTATAACCAGGGGTGGGATTTAGCCAGTTTATCAAACCAGTCCCTAAATTTGTCAGATACTATACTAAGTAGAGCAATATCTACAAGGCAGCGTTTCTTAACCTTTCCAGCAGTGAGCATCCCCTAATATCTAGAAATGTTTTCTCACTCTCCAAAAAAATACCAATTTTTTATAATGAATAGAGAATTAAAATAAGGCTCTCTTTACTGTAAAATTTTAATTGAAAATAATCACAAAGAAATGAAGGACTCAAACCCAGATCTCCCACTTTCCGAGAGGTTGCTCTTTCTGTGTATCATAGCTCATCATTGTAACAACAAACTGACACAGGGATAATGGGCTGAATTGATAAGGCAATTACCCAATAAGTGGGAGATCTGGATTAGAGTCCTGGTCACAATCAACTTTTCCTCTACTTCCTCGTCTAAATTTAAGCATGTGCTTCATGTGGTTTTCAATGTTTGCATGGAAAACAGCGCAGAAATAAACCCCCAAAAACTTTATAACAAATCTATAACTTGTCTCTGTAACTATGTAGGAGGCAAATCGTTTTATCAATAACATCTCAAACTCCTGTACAAGCTTTTCTCACCCTCAGAGGTGCATGCATCCCTAGAACCACTCAAACAGGTACTGTAATCTGCTCGCTTTGCAAAGAATATAATTTCAATGCTGCATAATTTAAAAAATAATACATTTTTAATTCATAAAAGAGTTAAGCAAGAAATTATCATAAAAACAATTAGGAATTGTACGCCTGCTGTTTGCGATTGCATACTCTGTAGAGATAAGTAGATACAGAGATACATCCTAACAATTTGAATCCAAGCACTGTTATGACAGATCTTATTGCAAGAAATAGCAAACAACCTCAGTTATCACCAATTTCAGGAGTGAAACTTGATTGATCGTCCAATAGAGGAAGACGATGCACGATGTCGATGATAATTATACGGAAAAATGGCACCCACTTAAAATGCAAAACATATATTAGTAAAAATAACTTATTATTTTACAGTTAGGTTCCTTTAAACAACTTGAATTTCTTAAAATATTTTTGGATTTCTTCTTTTGGATATGGTTTTGCCACCAAACATGTTGGATAATTTTCCGGTTGTTCAATCCAAAGCTTATGATGAACACCTCCTTCCTGGAGAGAAGATGCAAGTTTTTTCAAGGATTCCTCATTAGGTGCCTGAAAGTGATAATGAAAATAAACGCCAAATACTTTGGAAACAGCATCGGATAACAATGATATCCTCACCTCCACAACAATCTTATGCATATTATCTAAGTCAGCCAAATACTCTTTAGTGTTTTCATCATCATAGTACAAGTGAGTTACAGCAACTGAAGCATGGCAGGCTTGAGCAATGACAGCTCCGACAGGCCATTTCAATTCACTTAGCAAATCAGCCCGGACAACTACGTACTGTACAAGCTTTTTCGACATTCTTATTGATTACAAATAAAATCAAGTAAGATTTATAGGCAACATATATTTTGCTACAGAAATTGAAGAGAAACTATCGTTTTCTACCGGCAATAATATGAACAAACTTAGAAAAGGGAAACCCTCAATGTTTTTCTACAAATTTTTGATTAATGAGAAGGCTTTTGCTCTTTGTTGTTGCAACAGAGCGAATAGAACCAATGGAACCAATGAAGCACGCATGGGACGAAATCATACGACCACCATACGACGGAATCACGAATTCATCTTGTCACCGCTTGTCACTGAGGTTTTCGATGTTGCGTTGTCGTAATGGCTGCTTCAGATTAAAAAATAAACTGAGCCTAGTTTCGCCGAATAACTTCATGATATGAGAGGTTTGACCCGCAAGATCTAATAATTAGTCAGCTTTAAAGTAAGATATTCGTATGAGCTCGCCTTTCTTAAATTGTTTGCGCATCCCTGCTGAAAGATCATATTGTCCAGGAAGTGTTACAAATGTGAACATAAGCGAAAACTTAAACATTTATTTAAGTTGACAGCATCTCATTCCGGGCAATATGTTGTGAAAAGCAGCTTAATTTGAAGCTCGTCACGAATACTGTTACTTAATCGGCGTTGTGCGTTCCAATGGCTCTTAATTTTATAACAAATCGACTGAAAGCTCTGCTATTGATCTTTCTTGGAGCATTTCGACGTGCATTATGTTGCTTTCGGAGAAGGAGGAGGAGCTCCTCCTGTTCACCTATTCCTCTTACGGCTGTTGGCGTAGTTCCAGATAGCATTAATAATACAAGTGGAAGAGAGGTATAAAGGAAGATGGGCTTTTGTCAGTTATTAATTATCAAATAAGGAAAAAATATACCTTTTTTGCCATTCGTTTTTAGTTTTGGTGTTATCTTACCTTTAAAGGATGGCCCAGAACTTCATAGTTGGAATTCCTGGGAAGATGGTTCTAGTCCAGATTCAGTTATTACTGATGTTGGCCATAACATGCAGGCACCAGTTAACTCAATTCAGCAACATATTGAGTTGTACAGGCAGTCTCAGATGAGACAGCCCATTGATACTGAAATGGGGGAGTCAGCAGAAGATTATTTTCAGGTAATCATTTCACTTAATAAACTTCATGATACATTCGAGAAAATTTATTATATACTAACCCTTTCCTATGTGTGCTCTCTTTTACATTAGATAAATGATTTTACAAGTATTACTTCTGATGAAATTGATGTCAATGTAAATTAATTAAAACCCAGCATTACAATATCTTAGCTATACAAAGCATGGATACTATTAACTCATGTTTGAATTATTGATTTTTGATTTTTTTGGTAAAGACTTAACAAAGTAAAGTAGATTCTGCTCAGCCCCTTAAGATTTCTACACATTTATTACATTATGAATACATGAGAAAGGCTCTGGGATGGTTTACTTTCACTTTCAAGTTATTTAATTTTATTTTCATTATCTTGATATAAAATCACTTTAATTCCTCATATCTTGTAAGTTTATTCTCTTGTTAAACCCAGAAGTATTCTTTTCCTGTAGCATGCTTATTTAAAGGAGGAGCTATTAGTAGCAATTGTAATAGAATCGTTGTACATGAAGTGAAAAATAGTAGCTTCACTGGGGCTCAAACCTAGATCTCTCACATTCCAGTCAGGTAGTCGCTTCATTCATTTTTCACTTCATGTGCAACCTTGCATCAAGTCACTCTCCTGTGCTAAGACAAAATTTATTACCATCATCATAGAATTGTATTTGATCCAGAATCATTTTTTGTAGTATTCAACTTTTTAATAAGCTGAACAAAAAAATCAAGAATGCCAGTATCTTTTGTTTCATTTTTGAAGAAAACTTAATCTATGAAATGTCTTAATTTCTTGGGTTGTTTTAAGTATATGACTCAAGATTTTGCATTTTTTTATCATCAAAGTTTATCAAAACTGGCATAAAAGTTTTCAACGTTGAAACTAGTCTCTGTTGCTAGGAAGGCTATCTATGATAAGTAAATGTCATGGGACAAAATAATTTCTTTAGTGAATATTACAAGGAGATTGAGAAAATTTAATGTAGCTTTTGAAGAATATTTTGTTTTTGTGATAATGCAAGGCATTTCATGTCTTGTGCCACAACGAGATTTATTCACAGAGACTTGATGTTCGTTATTGACTTTATAGGACATGACTCCTAGAATCACCAAACAACAAAAGGTACTAGTTTCAACATCAAAAAGGGAAGAAGGAGAGGGTGAGGAATCTCCAGGAAGCAATGTATCTGGGAGTGGAGTTTGGTCACCTCGGCTTGCTGTTTCATCTGTTTCCATTCCATACTTAGTAAGTTTCATTCCAAATAACTGTCACTTCTTAGGAGGTTATGGGGATTATCTAATAATTTTCCTAAGATACTAAGGTCTACTGCCAAAGTTTGTCTTTCATATTCTCTATTCAGTTTTCAGTTGCATATAAATTTTGGGATTGGTGAACCATGACAATGATTATAATTTCATCAAAGGTTTACTCTTAATGTAACACTACTGTGAAAAAATTCCACCCAACTTTTCTTGTTTAATTTAAATAGATGTCTTCATCATTCATTCTAGACTCTAGTATAGGAAAAACTTTGTATTATTTATACAGGATTTTAACTTTTCCTCTATTTTCACTACCAAGCAAGCCTGATGTCACCTTGGTAGCAAAACTAGTCAAAAAATAAAAATCCCGTGGAAAGAATACAAAGTTTCTCAGTTTTAATTCAGATGGTTTTCCACAAGGTCACACTTAACCATTTTGCATTTAATTTTTAGAATTCATCAGAACTGGAGGCTTGGGATGACAGGGGGATGGATGGAGATGGATGGGACGAAACAGCAGGAGCTGAGGCATGGGAGCAAGCAAGGGCATTGAGACAAGCAAAAAGAGCAGCGGAACAACAGCGTCGACGTAGGGAAAGAGAAGGAAAGGCAAGACTGGGTGCAAGAGTCGGAGGAACCAGCTGACCTGTTGCTGGCTTCTTATGGAATGCTTTCACCGCAACCTGAGGAAGGACCGGCATTTACTTTTGGATGGTAAATGGAGGATGTTTAACAGAGTCAATAAAGGTTGATGGCTTCAAATATTTACAACTTGATCATTTGCCGTCGAGAACATGTTAGTAAAAGGAAGGCATCAACGAAATTTTTATGGACTCGTTACTCCATCCCCATTGCTTGTATTCGTAGATCATCGCAGTTGAAATTCAACGTTTAATTCTTTTCCAAGTTGAATTGTGTTTGCAAAGGGTGTAAAGACAGTTGATGATAAGGTGATCATTTATAGTGTTTGTAAATTTCTTTCAGATGTATGTTATTTACAATGTTAGCCATCTTAAAAAATGAATTTTTGTTACTTTCCACAAAATATTCCATGGCTATTTAGTTATACAAAACAAAACCCAATGACCCAAACCAAAGTTAATGATCTAGTATTTTGAATTTCAGTAAATTATTTAATAGAAAATGAGTTTTAAAGCAATGATTCATGGTGAAAGGTTGGGTTAAAAAGCATTTTTTTGTTCTGAAAGAACAACATTTTGCCATATTTTATAGAGGTGATTCTAAGTTATGCAAATAATCAAAGTATTCATAGGTCCATTGAAAAATACAGAATTTCTACCTCACTCTTCAGAGGTGGCGCATTGTATGTGGGATTTTTGGTTCTTTTCTGCACAAAAGATTCCTAGCCTTGTCAACACATAGACATAATATATTTTAAGAGGATATTTCTATTGAATGGCAGTTTTATAAAGAAATGCTGGAAGTGATTCATTATGTAATGCTTAATACAGAAAATAGAATGTTTCATTTTTTCATGCCTGATTATTTGAAAACTTGCAAGATATTTTATTATTTTTTAAAAATTACAAATAGTGGTAGCTTTTGAATTAAAGAGAGCTCCCTCTCACCTAGGCTGTTGACCTCTTTCAAGAGAAAATTATGAAATAATGAACCCAATGTATTATAGAACACAAGAATACTTACAGGAAAATCAGTTGAAAGAATTGAAATTTTACCAAACAAATTCTAAAAACAACTTAGTGTTTCAACCTTCACAGTGAACTGCTACTATGTAAAGTAAAACCTGTTTAAGATCCTCCCACTAAGGACACTATCCTGTCTAAAACAAGGTTTTCTTCTGATCCCTTTCACATGAAGCACGTGGTATAGCTACTGCTTTAGACGCAGATTTTTCACTCTCCCGCATGTACTGCAACCAACAATAGCCAATCATTTGGCTCACTAGATAACACAAAAACTTTTACATAATTTGTGTCGCTATTTTCTCTCGTCTCTAAAAGGGTTCCTTGTAAGTATTTTCTTGTGAATGGCTGATTTTGTGAGAATAAAATTAAGATATCACAAAGCAGAGCAATCTGTATCCCACCATCTCAGCCAATAGAAACTGTGAGATAGAGTGAGGTCTTACCTATCAGTTTTTTTTAGGGCGGAACATAAATTAAAAAGCTGCTTTTAGTGTTTCATTTAGCCACATTCTTACTTCAGCTTACCTAAAAACAGAATAGGAGTGTTTCACAGGCTGTTGATCACAGCCTCAAGGAGATCACAATGCATTCTCACCCCTGCTGTTAACAAATTCATTATAGAAAGAAAGAAAAAGGAACTCTGCATTCAATGAACTAAGAGACAGAGGTTCTCCAAGCGCCGACAGCGGCAACCGTCGAGGGCAATTCCTATTTGGTCATTAAGCATTGGACCCCCCGTGAAGATGGAAGCGTAGCTTCCGAAATGCACATCTGGATTTCTGAATAACTAGTGACCGCATGGGCAATTATCTTTTTCTCAGGAATTGCCCTCGACGGTTGCCGCTTTCAGCGCTTGGAGAACCTTTCTCTTAAATTCATTACAATCGTCCATCTAGTGAAAGTTAACTGTAGAGTGAAAAATCACCAAAATTAAGCAAATAAGATGCTTTCTGTGCAAAAGGCTGAATATTCCTCAAAAATATGAAGTAAGGCAATCAGTAATAACCTGGTTATAATGCTATCCTAATTAAGACTGTTTTTCCTTGGTCCCCTAAAAGTATCTTAACTTGGTTTTACCCAAACACACATTAAAAAAGTACCAAAATATTTTTAATGATTGAGAATCATCAAATATTAAAAGAAAGATTTAAATATCCTTATTTTGTTCAGGTGGTTTCTCTAAATGAGCATAGGCTATAACTGCAGGTAAGAATCTGGGAGAATTCTAATGTAGAACTAAAAAATATTTTACAAAAATAAAAGATATTTAATGATAAAATTTATCCAACTTTCAGGAAACCTCAAACATTTTCAAATAAAGCAACCAAACATTAACTGCCAGCAGCTCTCACACTTCTACCATTTTAACTATATTACTCTCCGATGCTGTATAATTGTAGGAAAAATTATTGCATACTTGAAAGACATTTTGCTTTCCTGGTATATCACATGCAGGAAGTTCTCAGGTGTCCAGCTCGATGAGGTCATCTCCAACAGTTACGGTATCTTTCAGAGGCCATCTTTAGGATGTTGTCATAAATACAGCCTAAGAAACAGACCATAATGTTGGATGTTGCAAATTACCTCATCTGGCTGGAGACCCATAAACTCTTCCTTACCATTTATGCATATTTTTCTTTAATGAAGCTAATTAACCCCGAGTGAAAACTGATCTAAGATGTCTGAAATACTTGAGGGCATCACATACAATAAAATATTTTGCATATGAAAATTAATTTCTAATCATTCAGATACTACTATAAGTTGCTTTTAGAAATACACTTATGCTAGAGCATCCAATTAATTTTGATACTATCTACCCTATATATCAATCATCGGCAATATAAAAGTATAAACAGGTAAAACTGTTTTGAATGGTCTTCATAGAGTAGGAATGCTAAATGAATTTATCTATAAACTAATTTTCCTAAAACCTAAATTAAAAAGGTTGTCTTGCTTCATTACTTACATGCTATTATTAGGAAAGACTAAGATTTTTCTTTGTCTTTGAATTTTTTAAGGTGATGATGATGATTATCAATTCAGAACCAAGTTTAACTATTTTCAACAAATATATTTCTTGGTTAGACCTTGTACATATTATTCTCTATGATTACAGAGCTTTTATGTACTACTCTTTTGGCTGGTCCATATTCTGAATAATAATTGGATACTATTTTATCAGCATATTAAGCAAAATTACAATATTACTGATAAGGTGGTTCAGTTATTCCATAAAATATTGATTCTGAAAATCATAATATAGATGTAACAAAATAAATCTCTCATTCTTTCACAAAAAATTACCATGATTTCAGAGGTGACAAAGGAAGCTTATAACCTTAATTGAACATGCTGAAAAAGCTAAATCGTAAGTTGGAATAGAATTATGAAAAAGAATTCATAAGATAAATTATTCTTTCTAATGTAAATTCACTTAATTTGTAAATCTTTATCAAATTTAAACAAAAAGCACTATTGGCATCTATAAGGCATGTTTATCCAGCGTATAAATACTTGAAATGTGGCATGGTTAGTGTTTAGATAAATTCAATGACTACTCATTTGAAAGATTCCAGTCAAGTATATATTAGCAACAAAAATTATATTCAAGAGAGCCAACTATGGAATAAAAGACAGCTTCGCAACATTTAATAGCATTTTGGCATCATTCTTACAGTGCTTTCCTACTATGCTAAAAAGAAAGTAAATTACCTCCAGACATATTGACTGCGCTGCTCCTGACATTCATAAGAAGAAAATGTTATTTAGAACAAAAAATGCATATACAGAGCACTTAGTTCATTCATATTCGAAACAAAAATTCAGACCAGGGATATGAATGATAAATTTTCATAATTAATCACCCTTGAAGCTTTTTGGGAATCACTAGGTAAAAACAGAGTTCACTAATAAATATATTTTTAATATCTTACAAATAAAATACCAAAGAAGGATTGAAAGAAATAAAATATTAACAACCTCAGAACTGAAATAATGGAATTTTCTCAGAATCCCCTGAATAAAACAAGAAAGCCTTCTCAACTTCTGGATAAATAAACTGAGGAATTATTCATTCACTCAGATTTCTTCACAGCCCTTGATATTGGGATGATTAGGGCACTGCTGATCCATTAAAAAAATCACAATCCCTCACAGAGGCCAACAAACAGGTTCGATGTGATTTTTTCCCTCTGGAGTGCCCTTGGGGATGTTTAGAATAATTCATACAACCTCACAGCATTCCCTCAATAATGTACATAATCAAACACACATACACACTTAAATCTCAAGTTTTCTCAGATTTGTACCTGTAATGGAAATAATTGCCATAACCTGAGTTTTTTTTCAACACTTGCTTCATCCCTCTCTAATTATGCACCATTTCCAGTGATACAGGACATGTTTTGGCTCAATCACAACCTTCAAACAGAAGATACCCATGAAAAGCAGTCTTATAAGATGCAAAAACACTATTCTTCAACAGAGTTGCACTTTGTACATCTAACTTACTTGAGTTATTTTGATTGACTTTCCTCCTCTTCTTTTTAATCTACCTATCAAGTTAAACCGAGTCTATATAATCATTTTTGTTTATGTGATCAAGATAGAATTTATGTATGTACAATGATTTAAAGAATACACAATGAAATTTTGTAGTGGGATATCTTTGATATAACACCTACTAGATAGGTAGAACTTCACGTCGATGCGAACAACGCATACATTTATAATGTACATGTCGCACTTGTTATAATCACTTGCAGTGTTACACTGAGCCAGTGATAACTGTCTGATAGAGTATGTAGCTGCAAAACCATGAGAGGTGATCCGCAGGTTTGATTACATTACGTAATCAAAATCATCTACGTAAACAATTAATTCCATTCTGGAGCAGTCTTGGAATGGGGTAGCATAAGCAAATTCAGCTAGTACTGGCCACTGCTCTGCACAATTGTTGTTTTCCCTATCACTACAATTGAAGTTAAGGAAAACGAAATGCAGGTTACGATTAATAATGCTCGGCAACACTCCAATTCAGACAGTCCACTAAGAGAAGGGAGTGAAGACAGCAGGGCAAAAATTTCATCGACTCTCATTTTAACGGACGGTAATGTAGGACCACATCTGCTGAGTTCTTCCAGATGAAATGCCTCACTGTCCTCAGGTCCATGGATGGGTCCAAAACCTGAAAACCAAATCATCAGTTTAGTGAAAAAAAGTCTGAAGAGATTTTTAATATATTTAAAATTCATTTCACAATGCCCCCACACACATACGTTAAATCAACCATCTAAGTGGGGATTTAACTATTGATGAACATGTATCCACACTGTGAATAGGTAAACATGGTTGGCCGGGACTCAAGGTGGGGATCTTAATATTGGTAGATTAGTTAATCAATATGCCACAAATGTCATACCAGGATTAGCTAGAATATAACCTCACCAATTTTCTAACAACTACAATATCTATTCTGCTTGATCGACATTGCTATTAGTACTTAATCTACTTACTGAAGATCTTGATTAGCAACATCTGAAGGATCTATTACTTTGGTATGTCTAGTACCATATACACAGACATAGGCAGATTAATATAATTTAAAATTCAGTGTCATTCAGTTTTCAGTAAATTCAGAATAAAATCCTTTGAATATACTCCTGAGAAAAAGGATATATTTGAATACCCTGCAGGTATGGGTAAGCAACCCCTCATAGCAAAAGAGAAGGAGAATAGTATTACAGCATAAATATAGACCAGGAATGAAGGGGTTAAATAGATACCAGCAGGTTATGTTAATTGCTTACAAAATTCACTGTAATGATGTTTTGACCATGGTGGTGAATGCTTGTAAAGAAAAAGACATGTGAAAAAATGATCCTTCATTCCTTCACCAAGACAATACACCAATGCATAGTTAATCGAGATCTTTTTAGCATAACATAGAATTTCTGAGTAAAAGCATCCACCCTGCTCATGTGACATTGCTCCATATGTCTCTAGAGAACAAAAAAAGGTCAAAATGTAGGAATTTATATGCAATTATTTTGATTTCAAACTACCTTTGCTTAATACTCTCAGTTCTTCTGATACCTAATTGATTATTTGATCATAAGCACCACAAATCAGCTTAAAAAATATGTTCAACTTAAATTTGAATTGCTGAAATATATTAAACCAACTGAAAAGCAAGATCAGAAGCTGATGCTCAATACTTAAGTTCCTGATAATAGAATATTAGAAATATAATAACAGAAAAAGGAAAATCACCTGATCATTGCACAATAATTCCACTTTTTCCTCGGCAAGAGAGACAGTTTCTGGACCTTCACCTTCTGATGGATTGCTGCCATTTTGAGCTGCCACAGGAGGTCGCTCTGACCCTGGTGACCCTGTGCCCATTCCATCTGACCCTGGGGTAGCTCCTGTTCCAGCAGAATTTCCCCCACAACCAAGCACTTTTTCATAAACATGCTCAGCCACTTTTCGAACTTGGATAAAGTCGTTTGCTATCAGGCGATCCCTGTCAAATGAAGTAAACAACTTCTGTATTTCACAACAACAAATTGAAAATTAAAAAAATATTAAGTCAAAGGGCTACACCTAGCCACAAAAATACAAGGATGAATATATAAATGACACGCAATAAAGTGTATGCAGATCAAACTAAATCCTCCATCTGGATGGTGATGGTATTATTGTACACCTTATGGTATTATTGTACATCCTGAATAAGCAGACATGCCTGTGCAAACAGTTTTTTGGGTCTCCAACTGTAGCAGAGAGATTTCAAAATACAAATCTACAACTGCTGCCACTGGTGGTAGTCAGCACCCAAGGATTAAGGTACATAAAATTATGATAAATAATGAAGCTAATGTGAATTTATCACCTTAAATATTACATTATGAGATGCAAAACAGTGAAAACTATGAAACTTTTCAATATTTCTCTCTCTAAGTTCTAATTCACTTTGATTTGTCCATGGGATAACTCTTTTATATAAATTCATTATTATATTCTGAGATAACTCAACCTTTCAGTTTAATTCAAAAGGAGAGGCTCATGCTGATACAAGAGATTTCAGTCAAC
Source organism: Pachydiplax longipennis (assembly GCA_036926295.1). NCBI lineage: Eukaryota > Metazoa > Arthropoda > Insecta > Odonata > Libellulidae > Pachydiplax > Pachydiplax longipennis. The sequence goes on along the minus strand of JAVFKF010000009.1, from coordinate 33,140,121 downwards.
TGAATGGGTCTAGCCCTGGAATGGAAGTGAATGCTATACTATAAATGTTGTAATAATCTATGGAAATGACTACTTAACCAGAATGATCATAGCAACACCAAATAAAGTTACACAGATTTTAAATTACATAGGAAGATGGAGTAAACACAAGATATATGCTGATAACTGATATTATAGGAGAAATGAATTCTGTGTCATAAAAAATTCTGCATAAGATTTCTGATACAGGAGCTGATATTTTTGAAAACAGTTCTTATTGGAGACTTTTTTTAATTTTGCAGAAATTAGGAATTAAATGTAAAATCAGCTATCATTTCTGTCAAAAGAAATGTCTGAAAAGGGTAATCCGCCAAACAGCTGTTAGGGTCCTCATCAATGGATAGAATGAAGAATTGAAACTGCAAATGTTATAAATAAATAAAATTGAAATTTTGTGATACAATAGCACACAAACTTTTAAATCTTACTTGATATAGGCTCTATATTTCAAGGCATAAAAACACTGAATGATAAATAAGAATCTTAATCTACAAAACACCAGCTGGCTGCAGGTGGCAATTCTTTGTGGATCAGATAGAATTATCAGTAAGTAACCAACATGATTAAATAGAATACACCAAAAAGCACAAATAGATAGCAAAATATGATTACCATAATAATCAGAAATAAGATTAAAGATAATTCTTAACAAAAGGATTCTGTTTAACTTGATTTCATAACCAAATAATTATCAGTCATCAACATAACAAAGGAAACATCTTCAAGCAGACAATAATAGGTTTCCAAAAGCCAAGGTAGATGTAGAAAAAGCTGAATGCACAAAATGTACCTCTTCAGGCTTTTCAAGGCGGAGGATGCAGCTGAAGAAGATGATACGACTGATGTAGATCCTGCACCACCAACTCCAGTGTTGGCCCCAGGAACTAATGATGGGTTGTTTGAGGATGACGAAGAAGTGGAGGATGAAGAGGAAGATGTAGAGGATGAGTGGGGGTGAAGGTGAAAGGGGACTTTGAGGAATCGGGGCATGCTACGTTCAAAGACTGCATCGGCTACCCATGAAGGAACCATTTCATTGAGGAGTACATTTTCTGCTTCTCCACCAGCATCTCTCACTAACAGTCGATACTGAGTTCTTCCACCCACCTCACTGAAAAACAAATACATATGTATTAAGACTAATGAAGGAGATAGAAATTAGTTTGGTAAGAAGGGTATCAATCACAGCAGCTCTATTAAACAATTAAAAGTATGTAAAATCTTCTAGGGCTTTCCACCTCACAAGCCCTGTAATTCCAAAGATAGACTCTGAAGCAATAAAACTGAAATACCAGACACTTGTTGGAAAATCTGAGAGAATTATTCTATGTTAGAAATATAATAAACTTAAAAAAAACTTCTTTGAATCAACAAAAGCAACAAAATTTTCAACCTCACATAAAATTTAAAAAGAGAATTTTCAGTCATTTATAAAATTAAATAAATTTCAACTTGAACTTATATGTTTTCTGATGAATAGGCAGCTTTGCTGAACACAGCGTCTCCTTAATGCTGAACTAAAACGTGCGCAACTTAGTGTAATGTTGGGTTTTGTGGTTTTTCATCCTCATTAAAGTTCTTACAGAAGTAGTAACGTCAAAAGTGCTTCGATAGCTAAGGAAGGTCATGCTAAGGTCATTTCATATGTGGGCCAGCACCAAGAATCAAACCTGGGACCAATTTCACTGAAGTTGAACATGCTGCCCACTTGACTATCCAGGAGCATTTAAGTTCTTATGTACATGTTATCATAAATGCATGTAATTTTAAAAATTTGTACAATACATTCAGGAAATTTCTTCTTTATGCATGTAATTTTAAATTGAAACTAGCAAATGGAAAGCCAACCAAGAAGTTCAAGTCATTAGATGAGAGTGCCTTTTCAAGGAAAAACGTTTGAAAATAAGTAAGCTGCCATATAGTACGATATATCCTGTATAGGACATAGTAAAACACCAAACCTTGATGTTAATTGACTTAACTTAAATTTTTCCTTTTTTATACTTGTATTGTAGGATTAGAATATAAAACAACAAAAAATTTGGACTAGATATCATTCACAATGGCAAAGATATTGGTAAGAAATTTTAAACAGGAACAAAATTTAAACCAGAAAATTTAAATATGAAAAATAGAATAATTTAAGAACACAAGAAAAAAATATAATAAAAACTTCAAAACAATATTGGCTCACCTGAACATAACAGGTGTATGCCATGGTACAGAGAAATATCTGTTCCCTCCTCTTGTTTTAACTTGACCACCACCACTGACTTGACACTGTTGGGACATATCCCCTCTCATATTCCCCATAGGAACACCATCAGCTTCCTCTTCTCCTGATACAGGACGCCACCAATATTCTAACAGTGCCTGCAGCAGCAAATCTCCATAGTTCACTGAAAGGCAAAAATCATTCTCACAAATCGTTTGGAACCAACAGAGATGGGATGTTGAATTTGAGCCCTGAGAGGTGTATGGAATTGTAATAGTATTGGTATTAAGCGTTAAAATATTTCAAATAAATATCAGGGTACTTCCTAGAGATTGGTAGAAGTTAAATTTAATTCATCATCAACCTGATGGATGTATATTTACAAATGGAAGCTGTGATGATCAATTCTTCAGAACTGCTGGAAGCATCATTATTGTCACTGGTGAGATGAGACAAGAACACCAGGAATTTTGCAAACAACTCAAGTAAGTAGAAGTGCCTTTGCAAAGGAACCAGTGCTATGGAGGTCAAGTATACTGCCTAAGGGCTAAGGATTTGAGAATCAATTTCCATGACCCAGAAATAGAAGGCTCAAAGCTTGAGGTATTGTTTTGATAAATAGTCATGTAATAGGCCTTATTGTTAGTTTTATTTACTGATTTTTTTCAATCTTGATAAAGAAAAAGCAAAAAAAATTTTATTACTTTATATACATGAAAAATATATCAAATTTAGTCCAATGCAATTATAAACTGGTTATTATAACTGAATTATGGAAAATAAAGCTTCTCATCAATAGTTGTGGTAACTCAGGATATCTGGCATTACTTTGAAAATGTGAAGGCAGTCTTATATAAATTAATTTTTACAATCACACTTTCAAGGAAGCATGGAAATGAGAAAGAAAGAAAAGTAAAAGAAGCTACTTTTAAATACCAGGATACATTGAAGCAAAGTGGTATACGCAAAAATTGAACTTTAAGTTTTATGAAAATTCATGGACAAAGGCATAAACCCCGGCAATTGCATATGTCCCCAACTTGCTGAACAGTTTGGAGCTAAAAGTTACCTTTATGTTCAGGAGCATCACTGGCAGTTAGACCAGCATCTCGGGAAGATACCCATGCTGAGAAGCAATCATTCTCATCTTGACCTAAATGTATGGTGAGCATCTGTGAAAAATAACATTTGATGATGATGATGTAAATATAAAATAGAGGAAAAGCATAATCACAACAGAAACTTATTAAACCTCACAAGTATCAACACTAAATCTTCTAAAAATCCAATCCCTCTAGACTAAAACTCAATTCAATGAGATGTAATGAATGACAGTATATAAACATATTCAGTGATTACCTCTATATTTACCAATATTTAAGGATTATTATCACAAAATAGAATAAATACTTACCCCTGTCTTAAGGTCAACATTAAACCAATTTGGAACATACACCATACGGAATCGTTTCTTCACTTCCTCCTCAAAATCAACTTTTCCCAAGTCTTCGACTTTACAAGCCTGAATAGAAGAAATATTTTCAGCAGGTTAATGTTGAATGTTAATCACCAAGTAATAAAACAATATTCATAAATATGAAAGAATTTAGACAATGAAAATTTCTTTTAAGTTTCAAATAATGATCCATCTAATTCTTCATATTCATTTTTTCTAAACATTCATCCATCTAATCTAATTTCTTTTAAGTTTGAAATATTAATCTAAATTGCAATTTAAAATTTTAAGTTGGTTTACGTACCAACTTTAAAAAGGTAAATGATATAAAAATGGGCAATCAGATAAGATTAGAACATAGGCATTATAAAATGTTGACAAATTAGTTGGCAGCAAAGAACGTTTTAGGGTTATATGTTCGATTATACACAGAACATCACCATAATTAATGTAAACACTGAATGAGGATTGGTGGGTACAAAACATGTTTAGAATAGTGGGATTAAATTAAAATAAAAGAGATTTCAATGTAAATGAAACTTCTCTCATCATCTCTCACAGGCTGTTATTAATACCATATTTACTTGAAAATAACTGCCCCTTCTTTTCTAAATTTTTCTTCCTAAAAACAGAGGGGGCAATTGTATCCGAGTAATTCACTTTTCATGCGCACCTGACACACTGAGAAGAGAGCAATTATGGGCTTGTACCTGAAAATACTATTCTGTTATGTATTGATTTATTAAATCAGAAAGATGTCACATCTCTTCTGCAGGTGAGCATAATATGCAGTATATAGGAGACTTAGGACAAGGAAGAGGACACTACAGTCTGAACACTCTCATTTGACTGCATTGTATTAATTTTGTCTTAAGTCTAATAGCCCATGACCATCATGACTGTCCCTACACTGGGAAACAACCTTTAAGATACTTCAGAAGGGGTGCTTATATTAGAGTACTAGTTTCTTCCTTTATTTGTGAAACAAAGGGGACAGTTATATTTGAGTGATAGTTATTTTTGAGTAAATACTAATTATAAAAGAGCAAAAAAATTACATCACAAAAATGCAATGCATAAAGTACACAACACACAAAAACAAACCTTGAGAACGTCATATAGGGCCACATTTTCTTCCGTGTCTTTGGTGAGGATATGCCTTCTGTCATTGAGAACACGATACTGTCGAATTGCTGGCCCTCCTTTGATCACGTGAGAGGGACGAGTATGCAATGGCCTTAGAGGTTCTTCAATCTCCCTCGCATCACCCTCATCCCCACTTCGACCTCCTAGTTTATGCTCTAAGCTATCCAAATTTCCCCTTAGGGAATCTCCACCTTGTTGCAGTCCATTGTCAGCCACAATTTCTATTCTCACTCTTCCGGATGGAAGCAGAGACCCCACCACTGGACCATTGCTGTTTCCATTTACAACTACATTTTCTGAGAGTGATTCACGCTTTGGGAGAGGCTGAAATTGCACAAAGCATCACATCAATAATTTTGATTCTGATTAAACTTCACCTTTGCTTCAACTTTGAAATTATAAATGGAATATATCAAAAAAACATCCAACTGTTGTTTACTTATGATATTTTAAACTAAACTAGGCAGAAGCTTCATGAAGTTTAATTAATGGTGCTTAAATTAAACAAGGAATCAAAGCACATGAATGATTGTATTTTCCCATGAATAATTTTTTGATAAATCATTTTATGAATGGTCGGCAATTTTATTAAAAGCATAATTTCTGGAGTTAATAAAAAAAGCCAATGGTAGCAGGAATAAGACAAAAATTTATACTTGCTACACTAGGATAAACTGAGGCAACGGGACAATTTTTCAAACTATATAAGAGTAATAAGATTTTTTTACATTTCTTCCAGTTAATAACCTGTTACAGAGTATAATTTTAGAAAAAGTTGGTTGCCAATGTTGAAATCTCTTTTTCTCAATCAAATTTTACTCTTGTGAACCAAATGCGTGCAAAATATTTTATGGAATCTCTTTATGAAGGTAATTATTTTGGAATGAAAATACTTCAAATAGTTTCAATGTACTATAGCAGACTTAAAATTGATTTGATTTAAGGTACTTAAAAATTCTGCTATATAAATTATTTTGGTTTTTTTAACTACTTTATATCCAAGAAATATAAAGGAGTAAATGCAGCATAGCATGTGATACTTACAAGCCCACAAGCATGTGAAGTACCAATGAACAGAAGATAACTAGGCCCAAAAGAAAAAAATATTCTCAATTACCCATCCATTAATGGTTGAATTGGATGTAGCCACCCAAAGAGTGCTGGTATCTGGTGCAAGAGCAAACCTCAGGATTGGTGCAGCCTCTTCACAAATAAGAACTCTCCTTTCTGGATTCCTCACATCCGTCATCCACACTCTTCTGTCTCTACCACCAGATATCACATGACCAAAGTTATCTGTTGACTGTAAAATAAGAAAGGATTCAGAAAAAGATTCTATATCTAACATCATTACTAATTAATAAAGGTAATAAAAGAGATACAGAATTTCCTGTTTTATTTTAATACACATGCAGACATATTAATTCCTCTTTTGGATCAATAAAGAACAAGTCTTATTCTTGCAAGATAAAGCAAGAATTATGCTTTCTAGCACTACATATTTTTCTCTAAAAGCCTTCAGCCAAGGATTTCCCCACACCCAACTTCTTTTCTTTTGGTTTGTAATTATCTTTTAGACTAATTTTGCAATTGTGTATGCAGAACTATCTTTGACTTTAGAGGTTGAGTGTAAGAGATGCCCACATGGGCTTAACAATACCAAATAAAGAGTATGATAATAATATTTTTAAAGTTTAATATTCACCGGCACCAAAAGTATTTTTTTAAAATGGAGAAAATTTTCAAGGAAAATTCTATTATGATTAAAAAAAATGAATTCTAAATGATTTAGAAAAATCATGGAAAGTTTATTATTATTGCAAATCAATCAACTTTTCCTTCCTATTTTAGGTCACAGAATTGTAGGTTCGATTTTTGCTATGCCCCTGCAAGTTAGACAACCATCACCGACATTACTGTTGTCATGCAGTTTATCTAATCAGATCTCTAATGGATAACTTTATTTGGTATATCTTTCCCTATCTTCAGTAAAAAGGAAAAATTATCTTCCTCCATTTCCACTAGAACTGAAACAAAAGCCTGCATTTTCTATAACCCCAATTGCTTCTCCTCTGCAATTTTGCAAAAAGGAATTTCATAGAGCTTAACCTCACGAAAGACAAGCCCTGATCATATAGAGAGATGAAGGAAAGAGACATATGACATTAGCAGCTCTGCTTTACCACTTAGAAGATGAAATGATATAAAGAGTTCAATTAATGATCATATAACCAACAGAAAATATACACGTAGGATATTCAAAAACTTCATAGAAGTTGCTTTGTGTTGTTCACAAAAAGCTATAGTTAAACTGTCATGTGTTTGAGTATGTCAAGACTTTCCATTATTCAAATGCTTTACTATCAATTGGGTTTTCTTTGCGGTAAAGTTGGACTCCATCAATCTTCTGGATACCTTTTTACCAAATCTTAGCTAAACAAAACTCACCAAAAGTGCCCAGACTCCTTCTGTGTGGACCCTTATAGTTGAAATACACCTCTGCTGACCTAATGACCACAGTTTGATGGTTCCATCTGAGCTACCAGAAAGGCATTGAGTCCCATCCCAATTCAACACCAGAGCTTTCACATTATCTGTGTGACCTTTCAAAACAACAGAAATAGAGTTGCGTACTAGGAAAAATAATGTCTCATACATAAAAACTAACTGGAGAACAAATGCATTTAAAGCTGAGGTAGGCATAATTCAATTGAATCTTCAAACGTACTTCAAGGCAACATCACAAACTGATAAAAGATTGAAATTTAAGCTATGGCTTACCTTTCAATTTCATGAGTTTAGTACATGTTCTGGGATCCCACACCCTCAGAACTTTCTCGGTTGAGCCACTTACAATAGCTGTACCAGAGGGATTCATAGCTAAGCTATAAATTGAATCCTTGTTTCCACTCAAAGCAGATGCTACAAAAGAGAATTTTAAAGAAGTCTAGTTATGGCTTAGAGAGAGCACATAATTAACAAACAATGATAACACATAATAACAGATGGTCATTTAAGTTCACCTACATTAGAAAAAACTTATACCACAAAGTTTTAGTAAATAAAGGTAAAACTTAATCATTTACTTTTTAATGGATTTATTCACTATAGTGCATACTAATGGTACAAAAATCCTCAATGAATTTGGCATTGTTGGGACATAAAGGAGAGAAAATCAAATTTGAAGATCTATAATATGAGAATCTAAAAGATAGGGGCTAACCAAAAGGAAACTAAGTTCGGTGAGTGCTCTTTAGGATGGAAAGAGTAGTTTGCAAACACTGCCAGAGCTTCAGATGGCAGAGTGCAATTTTTGATTACCTAAACCAATCTTTTCCAGAATAAAACAATGTAGATAGGGTGATTATTTTTGGTAAATTGTCAATCAAGATAAGGAATAAGTCTTCCGAAAGCAACTGATACAATAGTTGAATATTTCCCCAAGCATTGCTGGAGATTCTACAATTGATTTGCAGTGTTTATAGATTAATTAACCACAGCTTTTCAATAAATAATTCTATGGATGAGTGGTTACTTACTTGACACAGTATTGTTGGTGGCTGTGAGAGCCATGAGTGTGTTCACGTCCCATAAATAAATTGACCTGTCAAGACCTGCTGAGGCAACTTGTTCTCTCTCTCTTGCATATGCTAGAGCCTTCACATAGTCACGATGGGTACGTAAAGTAGACATGCAAAATCCTTTGTGGGTGTTCCATACTTTCACCATTGTGTCCGAACTTGCAGAGATTACTGAAATCAATTAACAAAATTGTAAATTAAATTGCAATTCAAAATGCAGATTTCACTTTAAGATAACAAAAACATAAATAAGAAATAAACTTGGACATGACAAGGAAAATAAATTTTTCAGAATGTGATCTAGATAATTGTTGGTATCCATAAAGTAATGTCAAACAGCATTTCTTAATTTAGAAATAAATGGGCGTTAATGCCATGTTCCCATGCATATGTGAAATTTATAAGTAATCATAGAATTTCAGAGGAAAAATTGAATAAAGCTGCAACTAAGTGTCTTAACACTAAATTATTGACTTTTATTTCATTAACAGAGAAAAATTAGTATTTAAGAAGGCAAGACTACATTTAGAAAGATGCTGTATATGAACATCCATGCCTTGATTGAATATATAACTATCATAGTGGTTAGTAGTAACTATATGAATGACCATCCAGCTCATTAAAATTACTCTGGAGTAAATAACTAGGTAGACTGACAATTTTTCCCTCCGCAGCAAAGGACGATGTCATTGACCCAATCTGTGTGATGTTCCAAAGACTGGATGTATGGATCTTTAGTTGGCACAGCAACAGTTGCTCCACTCGAGTTTGTTGGTAGAGCAGCAGCTTTCGTATTCCAAACCCTAATAATGCTATCACGACCGGCTGAGTAGAGTCGATGTGTATAGGGGTCATACTGGAGAGAATTAACTCCAGCTCGATGTTGTCTTTCAACTTCATCCCTTATAACAAAAGACACCTGCGAACATTCCAATAAGAGATTAGTGTAAATTTTAATTTCAGTTCTAGTTTACTCATGAATTATCCAACACGAAGGATAGATTACGCACAAAATGATAAAAACAAAATTTAAGCCAAAATGACAAATTCTCAGCCTTCAAATTTAATGACAGATACAGCCTTCATAACAACATGCAGATGTTACAGGATGGTTCCGACAAACAATTTAAAAATATTGGTTTCTGTTGGAATAGTTCAATAAATTTACCATATTAGAGGTTAAACAGACAGTATGGTCTTGCAATAAATTGGCGCAAATGATAATCAACAACTTACATCTTTTGCGTTTGATAGAATTAAAAACATTTATGAACACCATTGAAGGAGGCAATACTCTCTGAGAGTGCTTATAGTTATGTTTTATTATATTACAGAAATAAAAGGTTTTTAGAATTATTCTGAGTTAAGAATTGGCTCAAATTTACCTGTACTTTCTTCCGGCCGCTTTGCCCTCCTGATTTATGAGAAGCCATGATTTTCCTGATTCCTTACCAATGATAACTTACGATAACAAACCTACGCAAAGATTTACTAATCATTGTACAGAAATTTGACCAGACAGTCGTTCTATGCATCGTCAAAAGATTTAATTGAATTAATTATGGGGTAGCTAAACACAACTAACATTATCGGAAGACACGGGCTGCTTTTCATCTGTTTACTCCGATTCGGTATCTTGAGTAGCTGGTAGATGGCTCCTCTAGGTAAAATGATGAATGAAAATTTGGATTCGCGTACGTGATAGACCCCTGCGTTGGACAATTATATTGATTGGGACGTTCATTTATTCTTCTAATCTGCATGTGTGAAAAAATATTTTTACATGCAGACCTAATGTTTGAAGTTTGTATTTATATTGTTCGCCTACTACTGGAAAGCAATTTTATACAACTCAAATTTAATAGATTGTAAAACGTAAACCCTGTACAGTTTTAAGGTACTTCTGATGTATCTAATGATACGATACTAAGCGTTCCCATAAAAAACATGTCGAGTTCTATTGTTGTGGGCAGGATATATTTAATCTTCAGATTAAAATTTGAAAGATTCATCTTGTGATGAGAAAATGGATTCCATGATATTTCTCATACTTCAGACTGAAAACAGATTTGGGCAAGAAATCTCGAGACCTACAATAAAAAAGCTCGCAAAATTTCGCTGGAAATCTTCAATTTCCCGTCCCTATGATGATTGATATTGATGCTCTCAGAAGAGTACGTGAAGAAAATAAGCTAGTATGAAACAAAATGGAATGAGTTTTGCAGATCGCAAACGTTATTACAATGCGGTTTGGTTTCCGCAAAAACAGCAAAAGGTTGTTAACGTTGGACCCAATACTATGGTATACATCACATAACCCTTCAGTAAAAAATAATCAAAGTTAAAATGTATAATCGAATTCAAATTCTCTTTTCATATGACAATGCCTATAATTCTTAATGATTCCAAACGAAAACTTTTCACAACATATATCCTCCTAACAAATGATCTTCTGATCTGAAAAACGTCTTACATTAATGGGGTTATATAGTTTTTAAAATTGAAATTACCATTTAAATACCTCAACGCTCTGTATCCAAATGATACAAGGTATGTTTAAACTTAGCACAAAGAACTAGTTTATGTTTGATTGTCTTCGTAGAAACTGGGCTTATATAATTTTTTACTTTCATCCTCTCTGTTGAGATTCAATTCGTATTACTGTTAGTAAAATATTCGTTTGATATACTTCTAGTCGCACCCATTTTGAAAGGTAAAGATTACTAACTGTCCCTGGCATTTTGGTGTGCAAAGATAAAATAAGGCAAAATCATTTTATTGCCCTTATAACAGTTCCTCTGTTTATAGAAATTATACAAATAATTTCAGGATAGTTATTATGAAGTAGTCACTATGCAACTGCAGGGAAAATTATCTTAATTCTATATATGAAATTAGTATAGTTGGCCTTCAAAATGATATAAAATGCAAGAGAAATATAATTGCATAATCATTCATGTGTAGTTGCTCATCGTCAAGGCCAATAGGAAAGACTAATAGAGATGCAATTAATGGATAATATCAACATGAAGAGCCAAGCTGGGAAAAGTCAATGCTTCCAAAGTAATTTTCTGATGGAGGAACAGAAAGCCTTTGAATCAATTTTCATCATTCCTGGGAAACCTAGAGTTTTGGCAGCACAGCAAAATTTTACAACTATTAATTTCCATATGTCCCCTGTTTCACCCAGATAAACTGAGTACTGCATAAGAGGCAAGTTTTAAATTCACTTCTTTGAGAATTTTCAACTTCTAAAGAGTACCTAAGACAACGACTATACAACGAGTATTTCCAGCTCATTAACAACATTCATTACTACATGCCAGATTGACAGGTTACTTCTTAGCCGTTGACAATGCCTTCCTTAAATAAAAAAGAACAATTAATCTTTAACCATTTTTTAATACCACAAACAATAAAAGCAATAACACAATTGCTAGTACAATACTATGACATTGCTCCAACAAGGAAAAACAATTCTTTCTCAGTTGTTAAAATTGTAAGCAGTTTTAAAATACAAAGGTAATTACCAGAAGTTAAAATGGCAGGATTTCATTCTCAGAGCCTGCTACTTGGGACAGAAACACAACACACAGGACAATTGTCTTAATGCACCACATCAGTGACCTTGTAGTTCCAGTTCTTAGGCACTAACCATATTGTTTCACAATGCACTTGAAATCAAACAATTTCAAAATAAAATCCTTCAAAGAAACACTGAATGAATTCTGGTAAAACATCACATTATTGATTTAATGCCTCTATTATATAAGTATCCACAGCCAGAGTGATGGTAAAATGACTAACTCGACAGGAATAATTCTTTTCACAGCATTGTGTACAGTAAAACTGCAACAGCAAAACAAAACTTACACAATTACAGTAGAGAGGAGAAAATTATACAAAATTACAGTAGAGAGATTTTCTAAATCATACTCAATTACAGTACAGAGACTGAACAACAGGAATCACCATGCATTTAATTATCAATGAACACGCAGAAAAGTGCAAACATACTCAATACACTGATTTTTACAGGGGAATGATAGCCAAAAATGATCTAGAAGAATAAGTAAGATAAAGATTCCACTGAAGGTAGAACTCTGCATCGAAACCCTCATTTTCTCATACAATAATACCTGTATAAAGTGCAGGTAATCTCTTAGCTAATTACATTAGTGTTATTCAACAAAAGAGCCCATTATTGCAGCAAATAATAAATACAATCTCTGCTAGAACATGCTGCATATAGACTGCTTTGACAATAACAAGTGATAGGCAAAAAGTGATTTACAAGTTATTTTACTTTTAAGGGCTAAAAATAGAAGAATTATGAGAAGCATGCAACATTATACACAGCACAAAAATTTTTGAAAGAAAACTCTTCTTGCATGCCTCCTCAATATGGCCATTTTCATTAAAAATAATAGGTCAAACTTTTCATACCTTGAAAGAAGTTATGAAATTAAGTACTTAAAGCAGTAGAGCATGGGCACCCAAATTTACTGAGAAAATGGCCACAAGTGTACTTAAAAAGTGACATGAAATGCAGATATATAGCGAGTCTTCTATGGTATAGTACATTTCCTTATTAGGAGCAAGGATAGTGAAATAAAAATAGCTTTCAGTATATCCAATATCCTGTAATATCTATTGTCTTGGTGGGTCAAATAAATATAGATACAGGCCTCATATGGCCCTTAGATTTAGCACCCCTGTTCTAAAGAGTACATTGAGAGAAGGAAATCAAACAAAAATCTCCTTTCCATGATGAGACTTTACAAATGCCACGACATTATGTTTTGAAAACAGCCTAATCATATTGCTAATAACTGGAATTGAAAACTCAACTAATTACAAACTACCACCACATTCTTTTTATGCAAATTATGTTTTCTCATTTTGTTTTGCCAATTTAAGATTTTCAAACATGCATTTATACCTAGGAAAAAAGCAATGAGACCTGATAAATTGATTTGACCAGAAACAGCAGATATCCAAGGAATGACTACATCCTTACTAACACACTAATAGTCAAGAGCAGTGGAAGACTATTTATCTACCTTAAACCCCAAAATAATCTGAAAATCAGTCCTAGATTCTGATGCATATCACCATCAATCATCACTACAGATCATTTTACATATTTCTAATTTCTTCAAGGTTAAGATGACTAAATAGTCTTCCTTAGTTTGGAAAATGTGAAATACTCCAATGAAAGGCTAGAATCATGCACTGACCACAGGTGTTTAATCACAACTTTCGACCAAACTCATCAGTCCCACAAAGGTGCATTGAAATAACATTAAGCTCATTATAACAGTCAACAAAAGACAGGAATCAAGATCTTTGTCAGCTATGGTATCTGAAAGGCATGGCTTTGATGTATAATTATTTTTTTTATCAGTAAGAAAATATTTTATTTAAACCACGAAGTCAAGTTATATCAGTAGTCAAGTACAGAATTTACTTGACTGGTGAATTATAAAGTGAATAGCCTACTCATTAATTGAACTTCCGTTATTAAAGCCACTTCTTGAGCCACAAGGGTTAAACAAGTTTACTAGAAAAGTGCACAGGTAATTTATAAGTGAATTAACAATGGGATGAACAAGTATGTAACAGGACAATATCCATAAAATCCTTGTGTATGTAATTTATAGTACATGTATTTTAACCTAAAAATAAAATATCTACGAATCAATTATTTAAAATCACAAAAATAATTTTCAATGCACACAGTCCTATAAGTAGTACATTTCTGATCTTCTAAAAGCAATAAACCCCTATTATTATGCAGTATGTTTCAAAAGATTTATTTTGAATGGTGTTAAAATTAATTATTATAGCTGCCATTATAAAAAATAGTATATTATTGGCTTGTGTTTCACTAAGGAAGCTATTAGTTAAATGAAGTTCTCACTTTAGTCATGGTTGAAATTATCTCATCAAATGAATGTTTCAGCATAATTTAACTTCAATAACACAAATTTATTAAGAGTTAATTTTTGAGAAACCCAATCAGCAATTAAAATATGACTATTATGAAAAATAGCTATGGCCACAGAAAACTGTTTTAAATTGGAGAATAAAAGTACAACGGACAATTTTATAATAAAATGGTATTGCTCAACAAACTTGTTGGGATATTGTGTACTTTAAAATGTAAATGTAATTCGAAGACACAAAACACCCCAGTGGTTAAGATGTTATACTCAAATCAGTGAAACCAGTATTGACTTAATGAAACATTGCCTTGACCACATAACATGCTAGATGCAAAGTATATATACTAAGAAAAAGACAGAAATTATAAGGCAAACTATTCATTAAAAAACTGAATATCTTTTCTTAAGATAATTGGACATTAACACTGAATTAATTAGGAATAAGAGCATATTGGATAAAAGTTGTTTAATCGTTCATTTTCAAACTTTGATTTTTAAAGGAGATTGTACTTGTATACTAAAAATGAACCAATATTGATGAGTATCATTACAAATGCAATTCAACTCATTTAAAATGCTTCCACTCAAATCACTGTTCCATTTAATATGCAGTTTTTTCTCGGTCCTGGACCCTTCCACACTTAACAGAAGATAAATATACCCCTTAAGACACTCCTGCTACCCACTTATAAGACGGATTTTTTCCTTTCTCAGATGCACTATCACCCACCAATACTCAGCCTCAAATTTCCTCACCAGAAATTACATTAATTTATCTATCTAGTAAAAATTACTTCGTTGTTGAGGAAAACATGTCCAAAGTAAGAGAGCAAAATGTGCCCTTGAACTGAAAAGCAGACAGTTATTTAAACATATGATGAGAAGGCAATAAGTATTACACATTAACAGTTTCAGACTAGATATCTAGAGCTGTGGAAAGTAAATCAAACCAAAGAAGATTCCTGTTTTTTTAGGTTTAAAGTACTGATTTAAAAATTAAATGAAAAGAGCAGAGAAATGCTTTCCCTTTGTTTTCTAATGTAAAAGAAATTAAAATGTATAATATTCCGGTTATAATGCTATCCCAAATTAGCTTGATTTCATTCAGTTCCCTGATAAGCATCTTAACTGATTTTATTGTATTTTTACAATTTCTTGCAAATGACTAAAGAAATACTATTAAATCAGCAAGACTTGGTATTCAAACACATGGTTCACCTCTATCGGAAGAGCTGTTGCATATGAAGACATGAATGACTGCTCTCAACTTAAAACTGTCACACAAATATCATTGCAAAAACTGTCATACTACTACTTATGATGTCTTAATCTTAGATAATTTATGCATGTTTAAAGTAATGTAATGCTTTCAGCAATTCAATGTCCTGTCTCCATTGTAGTAATTTTTCCAAAACTTTTCTCCCATATTCTTTACATATCCCTTAATGGTAGACTTCTCCATTTAATCAGAGAAACAGAAACCTTTGAGGCTGAAAGTGACTTAAATATCAATCCGATTTTAATCATTCATCAGATAAAAACTAAATGTAAATTTTTCTAAAAGAAACATGATGGGTATCAACTTATCATTTAGAGAGAGAACTCAATTTTCCATAACTTTAACAGATTAAACTATTTAAGAATAAAAAGTAATGCAAGGTTAAATACAACAGATATGAATGAAATGTGAGATAAAGTCAAATGATAATGGTCAGATCATGAAGATATAATAAGAAGAGTTTATTGGTCTCAAACTGTCAGATCAGAGTCAAAAAAATAACTGCCTACACGACTAGCTATCGTCACTTACATCTCAATTCAAAAATCTCTTAAATTCATCAGTCATTTACACTTTCACTCACTCATAAAATAAATAAAGAAAAACTTTCCCTGCAATGATATCTTTGGCCCTTATCGAACATCATAAAATAAGTATTTACATATTTACGATGACTTCAATTCAAAATTAAATTAAAGTAAAGAATAAGAAAATTCGAATGCAGAATATTATGAGATCTTTTAACAGATAAGTGTTCAAGCTCCTTCATACTGTTTCTCTAAAATTTAATAATATGCAATAAAGCTGAAAATTTCTATGAACATGAATGGAGCCTTATGACAATACCAGGACCTTTCATACTAAATATGCAGAAGCAAGAATGGAATGGAAAAGACATGCATTTTTAAGATGAAAACTAATTCAGAAATAAAAATCCTGAATTCACACTTTCTCAATCTACCAATTTGAGTGAGATACTCTAATTATATTAGATCACAGCTATAAGTGATACAGATCTGATAAAGTGTACATGGTGTCCCATCGGGAATGGAATTTTCTTACTAAGTTTGATTCCAGCCAAACTGCAAATCGTTACTGTTTATAAATATTGTATCCAATCTTTATATCAGTCAGTTCTTCTCATTTGGACAATCACAATAATTTTCACTAGTAGTTCATTTTTAAAGATATATAGGAATGTATAATATGAAACCACTGCTTTTAATTAATATCAGTTAAAATGAGTAATTCAATAGTATGGCGATATTAACTTTCTAAACCAATTTTTAACCACTCCCTTGCATCTCAATCCTACTAAAGATCACTAGCATGTACTTTTGACTAGAGTCTGAGTAGACTGAATATAGAATATAGAAACCAAAAACTCATCGTGATGCAAATTTTAACTCTCAATCAATTCTCTAATAAATCACCACGTTAATTACTTAATTATCACCCCAGCATCTCCACAGTTTATGGCACAGGTAATTTTACTCCAGAAACAATTATACGAATCATTCCAGACATGTTGTGCAATCCATTCCCTATGCAACCACTTTCGAATACTAAATCAATTGGCTTAAGGTCCTTGCTCTGCTTGAACCACTACTCTCTCCTCCCTCCACTTGTCACCTCCAGTTCCCCAACAGCTGTTGGCACAAGCAAACACCAGGACTGTACCAAATTCTGGTCTTCGACACTCCTCCCCTCCAGACTTCATTCCTGCTGACCTGAGTTTTGGAATCAGCGATGGAAGAATTTGAAGCTCAAATATGGTATCTCCTCTGCAATGCAGACACTTGGATGTCTGGGGTTGACCACCAAGAGGATAAAGGAGTAATGGTGGCCCTGCATCACGACAGTACCTGTTAAGGAAAAGAAAATTTTTTACATGATTTATCACTTATTTCACAATTGCATACATTATACCATAAAAATTTATCCCAGAAATTTAAAACTTATTATGAAGTTATGATTTCAGATAAGGCAAGTAGCAATAATCCTGGAGCTCTTCAAATAAAAAACACAAATAAAATATTACTTATGGGACCACATAACTTCTTAAAAATTTTTACAATTATTTCATTGTTCTGTCTAAAAGTATATTGTAGTAGTATCATTAAATGGACTCACCCAGGACTGTTTTCACCACCTAAGTTGAATGCATTGCCCACTTGGTACTCAGAAGCCCAGAAGTATATCATATCAAAAATATTTGGTTGAAATGTGCACTGACTAAGTTAACAGGAATATTGTAACATCTGCCTCCCTATAGCCAAGAAGGAAACGTGGGGGCAACTTAGGTGAAAGCAGTCCTGGGTTTGATTCCCAGTGGGAACTCGTGTGCAAAATAACCAGAGCTGTCGAAACACTTTTAATAATGTTTACAATATAGCAACATCACTCAGAATGACCTACTTGCACTCAGTCAAGCTAAAAAAAATGAATGGTCCAGGTCCCTTTGAAGATAGAGATACACACTATAAAAGTTTCAAGATACATCCAATTATTTGACATTCTATACCTTCATAACAAAAGTATTAGAGGAAATTAATTATATACAGCACTGCATATACAACATAAGTTAAAAAAAGTACCTGATTAGCTGTCCAGGATGTCTTTTGATTCTCAGAAGAAAACGATGAAACATGCGGTCTCCATGTGCTGGCATTCCACGCTCATACTTTTCTCCAGTGGATCCCTCATCTGCCATCGCACCCCCTTTTATTCCAACTGCTGCTGCCCCCACATTAGGCTGCTCACCCCAGCAGCATCCCATCAATGCCTTCAAGTTTTGATATTTAAATTAGTAAACACATATACTAGGGCCTGATTTTAAAATTATTCATTAGTTATAATTTTTGCTAACTGAAGCGAGGCTACATAAGAAGAGAAACATTGCTATTGTTGTTTCTCCTCACTTGGGCAAGCAAATGCAACTTTTTTCTTGAATAATACTTATGGATGTAACAATCAAAATGAGCAATAATTTAGGATAAAATTTGGTGCATCATCAAAATTAGCATGATTCTTTTTTTAGTTTTAACAAAACAAGGATTTAAGGACAATATGTTACATATCAAGCTCTATATGTTAGAAGGAAATATTATTCAATGCATTACCATACCTCATAAAAAGCAAGATTTGTCAATTAATAATGGATTTAAGTAGTTTTTTCTTACCGCTGGGAAATTCTGAGGGACATTTGGGACTGGGGTAAATGTAATATGTAAGTAGGGATAAATAGCACTTAACAGAATACCATATATATTCCCAAAACACAACTGGTTTCTGCACAGTTCTGCCATCATCAGGTGAGGAAGATACAAGGAAAAAAGACATGTATTTTCCTCACCTGATGATGGCTGAGGTAAGATGAAGCCAGCAGTATTTTGGAAATGCAAGTGGAAATACCTAAAATTTAATTTAAATCCTCTTTTTTGAAGAAAATATAGTCCCCAGGTGAGAGGTTATTAAGCCATGATATGCCAATTATAACATAACTAAAAATCTCTGAAAAGTAAGAAATAAAATGCCTTAAAGCTTTTGAAAGAAGTTCAGCAGCTATATTAAGAGAGGTCCTTAATACCTTTCCATTTAAGTCAAAAATGCAGCTTGGAAACAAAACTTGATCACACGTCACATTTGCTTCAATGAAGACAGTAGAAACAAAACACAAGCAGATCCTCTGGAGGCAACCATTACATCTCAGGAGCCAATTTTGTTCTTCTACATATTTAAAACATGTATTAATGGTTTTCTGCTAAGAGGATAATTCAGTTGCTTGGTTTAGCAATAAATGTTTACAATTGAAGATTACAAAACATGTCTTCAGGATTTATGTGCGTTCCTAGCTTTCAACAAATCTGTTTTCTAGTTTCTGCTTTATTAAAATATTGATATTAGAAGATGATTCTCTTAAAGTATTAGTCCTAGATTACCCAAAACAATATAGAGTACTTTTCGTAGCATTATTCCAGCATTTAGAAGAATTACTAACTACTTAAGTCAATAATTTGGACACAATAGAATCTGAAATTGCTTTTTAATCCACAATTAATACTTGTACCGATTTATCAAAGATATTTTAAATGATACTCCCTTCTCAATGATAAAGTATATTGGCCCATCTTATATCTAAGGGAGAAATTTCTTTATAAGATCAGTTTAGGTAATTTTTTAAATTGTTTCTAACATGGTGGACAAAGGTTTTCATTTCTGAGATGGCTTGGGTTATAATATGGAATAAGTCTCCATAAGAAAACTACTTAGACACCTTTAGACTGCAGGCTTGAACTCTCCCTAAGTATCTTAAGGCTGAATACATAAAAACAATAATAAAAATTACTGCACTATCACATTTGTTCACTTGCTAACTCGCAAAATTTTAAATTTTTTAATTTATGCTTATATCACTTTTATGTTACAGTTATTATATTATTAATTTTAATGGAGTGGGTAAAGTTCAAACCCTGAAAAGCATTTCCTTAGAAAGTATGTATTAGTAAATCTCTCTCTCTCTTCTTGTGAATATTAAGAGTTAATTCATGATTATCTCATTAGATTATCACACAACGGAAATCTACTTCATTGATAGGATAAAAACATTTGAAACGTGATTAAAATATAAAAATAAAACACTTATATCAATCAGAAGTTAGGTGGCATTGCAGAAGGCAAGTCCTTAAAAACATTTTGCTCTCTCAAATGAAAATTATAGTTTTCTCTTTGAAAAAGAAAGAACTCATGAAGAATTTACTGATCTAAATTGAGTTTGAACTTAACTTTAGAGGAAAATATGATATTCCAGCAGAGGATTTTCATATTAGTTTGCTTTTTGAAGTTGATTTTGTTACCTAATTATTAATTTCATTCCTCACAATCATGACTGTAAAAATACATATCCGCCATGAGATCTGTCCAAATATGTATTCAGTTAGGTAGAGAAAGATCCAATTCAAGTTTATAATTAAAGCCAATTCTAAATCTGTGTAATAGAAAATAATACCTTCTGTAGTCTTCCTGCACAAGCTGGTGGCAAATCTTCACCACTATTCTGTCTATATTCCATCAGGAGTTGCCTTATATGTTCCTCCTCATCACCCACTTCTTCAGATGTTCCTCTGGGCATAACAGAATTCCAACCACCATAACGGCTGCAATCTTCCTCTCCTTTCCGCATCCATGTTTCACCCTCATCTTCTGGCCATACACTCAAGAAATAAGACTCAAAATCTCCAGGATGTATTCTGCTTTGTCTTCGCATGTTGGCATCCTCCTCATCCTTCAAAAGGAAATTGTATTTAAGGTAGTGATTCAGTTTATATTTAATAACCAGACATACAATTCCAGTTATTATTATAAACAAACTGCGAAATAGTTTGTATGCCTGGTTGCAGTCCTATAGCATTTTTATTGAATGTAGTCAATTTATTTTTCTACTTTTTCCCATTAAAGAGCCAATAACACGTTAAAAAGAATGTAAGCCATGTAATGTAACTGTAATGTTACATGTAAGTTATAACCATTCTCTGCGCAGAATTATGATTATTTATGACTACCACTATGATTACATTACCTTCCAGTCAACAACTGTGCAAAAATATTGTGCTTACCTCTTCGTCATCATCATCATCATTCTCACAACGGCCAGAGGACTCCGAGGCTCCCGCAAACAAAGCAAGAATATCCATTTGGGCGGCACGAGGAGTGTCAATACAAACAACCTCCCCCTCATCTCCAACCTCGATTTCTGCAGTTGCCACAGGGGAGCGCAGTTGTCCCACTGCTCCTCCTCCTTCCACTCCTCCACCACCAAGAGCATTCGAATTGGCATTTGCATCATCCACTGACAAATTGTGCACTCCCACTTCCATCTCCATTACATCCTCATCCTCGTCTTCATCATCCTCATCTTCCTCAACCCTTTGCTCCTCTGGCATTTCTGCTTGAGGAAGAATTCTTCCTCCAAGCCCCATGATGACATTTCCATTCTCTTCATCACCATCCATTTGCCTAGGGAATAAGATTATACATTATATTGTTACAGATGTATTAGATTATGGCCATTTCAAAAAGAAGTAGGCCAAATTGCAACTTGTTAAAATCATACATGTGTTGATTCAAATGACAACCTTATCCGATACACAAATTCTTTTTTCTTGCCATAAACATCTTTTAAATCGTCAATTTAACAGATTGAAACAGCCATTCAGTCTGAGAAATTAAAAAATAACCATGCGGAGCCTTTCCTCTAAAAAATCCTATTACAGGAAACACCCATAAGGAAGGGGTGTGGAAAATTTAACTAGAACTTCTGAATAGTTTGGTCTGAATGTAATCATAAAATTAAGCATTAAGAATAACTTCTTAATGCAAAAAAGAGTAAGCCAGAGCAGGAGAGAAGTAAAGGGATTATTTATAAGAAATATTAATTCAATATGAAATTCAGAGCAGTGATGAAAGACTGGTAGAGGCATAATTTTGTGGTATTGATAAAAAAATATCATACATACTGAATTTTTTTAAAATTACAACTCTGTACATGACAGATGCCAGCCTGGTATTACAGCAAAGTAGTGAGATTAAGAAAATGTAAGACATGATTATCAAAGGAGGCTGGATATTTTTAAAGACTACCTAAGATTTTAAAATTCAATATATCAATCACACTATGAATGTAACATGCTTGCCATTTAAGAATGACCTTATTAGCTTTCTTTACGAACAATGATTCTCCATACTTTCTTAGTAACAGCAGTACTTTCTGTGCTTCATCGAACTGTGCCATTTGGCACATGTGGGTCTTTCCTCAATGATAGATGCATTACATAGTTGGCCATACAGGGGCCATCTTTCTCAATTTAGCATACATATTTCACTCTGGAAAAATCCACTTACCATTCTATCCATTCCTGATTTGTCAGAAAATACAGCGATCATGTCATTGAAGTTGTAATTCCAATATTTAGAAAAGGTCTTACATAAGTCCTGCTTGCATTAGATTGTAAAAATAGTTGTGTTATTTGTGTTAGAATTCTTTTGAAAATACTGAAGGAAACATCAATCAATGAAAAAATCAAGCACAGATAATCTCCCCAAAAATTATCAGGAGTTCACAGTATATGTGATAAAACATTCTATTATTTTCATTAACGTTTCATCCTTTTACAGCAGTTTTCAATTGTATACCTTAATTTTCCATATGCACTGTATCTTTATCTACTGAAATTTTTACATGGAATTCACTGAAACTTATCTAACATGAGAAAAGAGAAGACACAAGACACAAAATTTACATCAAAAAATAGATTTTCAAATACACTAAATCAAATAGCCATAATTCAAAGAAAAGAATAGATGTAGAGGTTCACTTAATTCTGAAAATCAATGACTTTGGGAGGGATACAGAAGAGATTAAATCGGAAAATAGGTCAAGAAAGAAACCTGTACAGTTGGTATACATAGATTAATAGCTTTTTGCTAGAAATGAATTAGCATTCCTCTTGAGAACATTCTTCAGAACAGAAATATCATCTTCAGAGTTTAACTTCCTAGTTAGATGACAGAATTCAAAATCTCTGAGATTATTTTGTAAATACAATATTTATTCATCTATCACTCCAAGTATTGCTGAGTAGAGCTGTTGGAGCACCTCATGCAAATTATGGAGAATTAGGATCAGCTAAATCCTAAAAGCCACAATTTACTCTCTTTAGCCTGAATCTCATTAATGTGTATTCCACATGTTCTGAAAACATCCTCATTGGAGACTTAAAACTCTTATGGCTAATAAAGCTACAGTGTATGTCTTAATGAAAATCCTATATATTCTCCTTTTTACGTTTTTGGGCCATAGGTTTGCTACCATTTATCAATAACATATATAAGAGACTCACCCTAATCATTGGGAATAAATCTAGCAGCCAAGAGGATTTTCCATAGCCATTAATATCATCTTATTTTATAAGATTTCTGCCCTCTTTATTCTCATTTTGTTTGGATATCAAGTTTTATCTGGCATAATGGCAAGGCAATTCACAATGAATATAGTTAAAAATATATTTTCAGCGACGAAAAGTTTAAAAATACCCTATTTTTTAAATCTAGCCTACAAAAGTCAGGAGAATAATAATTTGGCTCTCTTTATTATTTCTATAGCACAAACAGGTTGAACCCACTAAGTTCTGCTTTATTATAATATGAATACACACACAACCATTCCCCGATCAGGGAAATCTGATCAGCTGGGATTCAAACCCTGGACCTTGGGGTCCGAGCGAACGCTAACCACTCGGCCACCAAGGCTGGTAAATAAAAGTTAATGACTTTAGCTTTAAGATGCAACTGAATACACCAACCTTTGAGCATCATCTTCATCCTCAGAGTCTCCCCACTGTGCAGATCTCTCACACCACTCTCCTCCTGTTAGTGGAGGCAGAGGAAGGGCAGTATTTCTGGATGTCTCATCTAAGACCTGGCTTCTTAAGCACACCCAACTATGTTTACATATAAAGAGAATAAATTCATCACAATTAAGCTGAAGAAGGGGAGTGACAAGTCAAAATCTCACAAATAAAGTAGAAAGTTAGTATGTGTGTATGTTAGCCTAAAACTTAACGATCAGAAGTTGCAAAACTCAAAACTTGTTAAATTTCTTCTCAGTGCTTTGGGATATTTTTAGCAAAAGTTAGACGTACAAAGAAAATTTGGTTGTCTACATGGTTCTAGGGTTACTATGTGGATTCTTCTTTAAGGTTATTTGGTTAATTTCTGTCTTTGTTCTCTTCTTTCAGCTTAAACCCTTCATTTGTATATTGCAGAAGTGTTTACTCAAAAAAAGCAACTTTTGTTTAACAATTTTGTGTTTCTCAAAGCTATCAAGACAATCTTTGAGTAAATAAAAACTTTTAGTCTATCAGAGAAAGAAAGCTATAGGTGCCCCTTTACTATGTTGAAGGACTAATTCCTGAGAAAAATATCAACCGATTAAGTAGTAACTAATAGAAACTTCAAAACAGAAAAAGGGATCACATTCATTTTCAATATTGCTCATCTAGGATAATGGTATACTATATTGACGTGTAGAAGTTGTGGTTAAATTTATCTCATAAATTGAGTGACAAAAAATTTACAATTTCAATCTATGTAAAATGCAGGCATCTAAAAGAATTGATACTGCACTGTGAAGAAATAAATCAACAAAATCGAGAAGAGAATTATTAAAATCTAATTAAATCTTTTGTATTTTAAGTAGCCACCTAGTTATGAAAATGTTAATCTGATTTACAAAAAATGAGGAGTGATATGAAGTTTATAAGAGATTCTACAGAAATAAAAATCTAGTATTTAATACTTAGCAGATAAGATCTAACTAGGTCTGCTATCAAAAGTGAAGGTAATTATAACTAATTCTGTAGTATACTACTGACAAAATTTGAAGTCTCTTCTGATGTTGGTCTTGTATTCCTCCACCAACAGCTGTGTTAATTATATAAATTTATTCCTTATCTCTAAGTTAAAGCTAAAGTTGATAGAAAAAAATCAAAATTGTGGCTAAATAATTTAAGAAAAGACATCAAAGGAAATATTTTTTTCAAGAATAATAATCTGTTACATACTGACAAATTTCCATTCCATCCTACTTTGATATTTACAAAACAGAAATCTGACCAAGATAATTCTTTACTATTCCTGATTATCGCCAAAATTCATAAGGTATTCAAAGTTTTTCATGATTCCCCATCTCGATTAAGAAGCAAATTAATTCTGGATGGGCCAAATTTATAATTGACAATACACTCAAATTCGTCACCTTCGCAAATAAAATCTTTCAGCAACATTTTTACCACAAATACTGAACAAACGTTTTATTTCTAATATTATTTTAATCATTGTAAATCAATTGTCTACAAGAGAACAATTTCAATGTTTGTAGTTTCCAAAACAAGCCGTCATCACTTCACCATTAGATCCCAATAAATATGAGTTTGGTGTGCTTAGGATATACATTTATTTATGATGAATATAAAATACAGGGGAACAGCCTGATATTCACCGGTTATAGGTTCTTCATGATGAAGATCACAAAAAACTGCATTTATTGTTTAAATTATCAGTTATTCCTCAAATAATAGTTTTAAGAGATTATTTGAAAAGAATCGGTTAAGATTTACTCTAAATTAATTCTATATTTGTCTTCTTGGTGAAGATGGCAATAACTAACGGTTCCTTGTGAATTCCAAAGATTTCTAGCACTCAAAAGAAGAGTTCTACAGAAGAGCTAATTAAACAGTCTACATTAATATCCAATAAACTTTATTTTACATTTCTTGTCAATTAGTAAGAAGACCGGTTCTGATCTGTTCTACCAGGACAAACCCCTGAAGTCCAGTCCCCTGAAGTATAGTCAATTTTCCGTACAAGTTTCTCGGGTCAGGTGAAACGTTGGAAAACTTGCTCCTATGAGTACTACAGGATCAGCTTTGGCTTCATATCTATCCACAAATTTAAGAGAGAATTCACCCATCACACACGGATTTTATCTGATCCCGCGTACGGAAATCCCCTTTGTTTTCTTACATCTATGGATAATGTTATCAAAGCGTTGGTGGCAGTAATTAGAAAATCGGTTCAAAATAGTATTTTTGTTAAATCTTGCGGGGTAATAAACTAAATACCGGTACGGTCTCAGCCAAACCGATACACAGATTCACCTTAACTAAGAGAAAAACGGGCTATATAACGCTAATCTGTCAAAATTAACAATTTCATTTAAAGAAGGACAAATTCTATAGCATCAGATAATACATATCCGATGATGCTACGGAAATGCCTGAAATCATAATTTACTTGCTTTAAGAGGCCACTGTTTAATCAAGCCAGTAAAACAACGGTTGATTGTATTATATGTCACAGAAGGATTATAATGACATTTCTTTATTCGCCTCTGAAATGACATAAAGAATGATTTTACAAAGTCAAAATCAACTACGGATATAAATTTGACAAACTGATCTTTGGCGTGATGTTTTTAGTTTTAAATACACTTACTCAATTAATCTGAAAGTAACCATGGGTTCCAATTTTTCAGTCTGTTATTCCCGCTAATAAATAATATCTAAAAGTACTCACAAAAAACGGAAGACAAAATGGTACTGTTATTGGTAAATACATGAAACAATACGAGTATAATGCCTCCGAATTTCCAAAATTTCGAACTCAAGAATCTTCAACCATTTGTTTAAATTAAGAATTTTAACACTTAAAGGCATAATAATATAACACATACCTTTCACCTCTATTCCAGCATTTTGGATTGACACATCCAAATACATAAAGGGTCCTGTGATAAGGTGAATTTTCTAGAGGAGCGTAAATCTGAATGACAAGAGGAAGGTAAAGCCCACACAATCTGCAATAAATATCTGGAACTCCTTGACAAGGCCAATCCTGAAACAAATAATTTTAATCGTCAATCGATATGAATCAATTTTAATAAGTTCCGTCCCTGATCCAAACTCTATATGACACAGAAAAACCTACAGACGATTCTCAGAGGTTTACAGCAACATAAACAGAAAACTGTGAGTACTTAGGAATTAAATCAGGTAAGATTCCGAAATCTGTCGTAAAAAATCATATGGCTATTTCTGAAACCACTGCTTTGCAGCTGACATTTGTAACCTACTTTCTTATGATTTGAACCGATAATACGCGATCATAACTATCCAACAGAAAATACTCAGGAATTTTACTCACCGGTTTTCCTCCTATTTTACTCGACGTAAAGTCCACTAGGCACTTATTTTTTTCCGATACTTTTTCATCTTCAAATCCAAGCAAGACATGACAACGTCTACGAGCCATATTGGGAACAGAATACGCTCAGGTGCATAAGCAGAGATCAGAGGAAGGAAAAGAATAAAAAAAACTTCACCAGCGACATGCGCTCATGGCATTTCTTGCTGGCAATTTCCTACATATTGATTCTGTGAAATTTGATAAACCAAAATCAATTACTGCAGCTACTTAGCTGTAATAATAGCAAAAATCTTGAATTGTATTTTTAAAATGCTTCATGTATCCATAATACAATACGTCTGAATAAACATGATCGTGTTATGTAAACAAATCCTATTTTTCTTAACAATTATCAACTACAATAAATAAACCACCGCTGAAAGAAAAGTTAAAATTCAAGATGATTGACCTTCGAGTGATTTTTAGCCTTAATCGACTATTTAAGTCGCGGACGCTGTTTTGCCGTTTTTTGTCGTTTCGATAATTCAATTTCATATTTTAGATTAAAATAAATTTCTTTATTTGAATTTTATTACATATATATATCCTGGGACAAATGCTAGTGACTAATACAATAATTAATAAAGTGCTGCGATATAAAATTTAATTTTTTACTCTTATCTCATCAATGCCGGCTAGTTGAGCAAAGGGGTTTGGTGGGCATCTGGGTGATTATCTTGGGGCGTTGAGCATAGCACGTTGATAAGGTCTTGTACTCCGAAAGCCATGTCTTCCTTTCGTTTAACTTTACGTATTCTTGCTGCTGCATTAATTCCAACATTAACATGTCTTGCTCACGATGATAGCGGTAACACGTTACAGTATAGTATGAAGAACTTCAACGAAGAAGTTTCGAAAAAACACCATTTTGTTATGTTTTTTGCTCCATGGTAAACTTACTTTGATATAACTGAACTAACAGTAGCTTTTATCTCAACTAATACCTATATTTAATGACTAATAACTTGTTTTTAGTAGAGTTAATGTTTCATTTTACCTTTCCTTGTTATACTACGTTTAATTTTAATGATTTTTTTACTGACTTGCAGATATAATACACGAATTTTACGCCTTATCAATTAAAATTTTAGGTGCGGTCACTGCAAAAGGCTGTCTCCTACTTGGGATGATTTGGCAAAAGTGTACAATGTTGAGAAAAGTGAAGTTTCGATAGCTAAGGTTGACTGTACTTTAGAAACCGAACTCTGTGCGGAACATGATATTACGGGTTACCCCACGTAAGTTAGACCACTAATCCGTTTGTCTGTTTGCTTTCTCTTGATATATAAGTAATGCTTACGTTTCTTGTAGATTAAAATTTTTTAAAGTTGGAGACAACGAAGGTGTGAAATTTCGAGGTGCACGAGACCTCGAGTCACTTACTAACTTCCTTGACGATAAATTAGGAAAGAAGGCCAAGGTAAATTTATTTAGCTATCGAATTAGAAGTTTTAGCCTGTTTCATTCGATGACTGAAGACTCACCCTGGTTGAATGTGTTGATCTGCTTGATGTATGCTTAAACATTTATTGATTCATAATAATACGAATTTGATAGGACGAAGAGACAACTACAAAAGCACCCGAGGCTCCAAAGCCCGTTACAACTATCGTTGAACTAACTGAGGAAACCTTTGGACCACACGTGAAGAAAGGACTTCATTTCGTCAAGTTTTATGCTCCATGGTGCACACATTGTCAGGTAACAGAGTGTTTTTGAATTTCTTCATCTTTGAGAATTAAGTAAATGTTTTTAGTGCTAGAAAGCATCTATCCTTATATACTCTGTCTTTTCATCAGTTTCATTAGCTTCCACTTAAAAATTTACCATTCTATTTCTTCGTAGGTATGTGTCAAACTGAAATGTCACTAAATTTCATTCATTTTTTTGCTCAGAATTTGAAAATTGAAATTTTCAGCTTAAGCTATCACAGCCATTATTAGATACTGCACTCTGCTACTGTGTAGTGCAGTTTGAAGGAATAATGGGAGGGAAACTTGGAAAAAGTCTGTTTGCATCCTCATGCTTTACCCAAGCTAAGACTATAAGGCTGATGAAGAATCCGAAAATTAATGAACAGCTTTAATAACATCAAATAAACATGCCCCTCCTTGATAATTCTTGTATCATGATGGCTTTTTTCATTAATGGCTTTTAGTAAAAAATAAGTGATGAAATTAAGTTGCTTACCTTGATATTAGATTGCAAGGATGCAAAAAAATATTGAGGGATGATTTTTTTGCCTGGAAAGGAGGGGTAGTACCTACTTCTAGTATGTACCCTGTTATTTTAATGATAAGTAATTTTCATAAAAGCAGTGGAGCCCTTAAAGGATAGTATATAAATGGGTGGTTATTCTGCTATAATATCTTAGTTTTATATGAAGAACTGTCATTGTTCCTTACTATTTCCAGAGATTGGCACCCACTTGGGAGAAATTGGGTGAATCCTTGAGCTATGAGGAAGGAGTTAGCATCTCCAAAATAGACTGCACAGTTCATCGATCAATCTGCCAAGATTATGAAGTCAAAGGATATCCTACACTTCTATGGATTGAGGATGGAAAGAAAGTTAGTATAAAGAACTAAGAATCTGAAAATGTGGTATAATTCAGAGGTATGTTGATGTAAGTTGGTGCTACAAAAAGCATTCTACTGAATTTTCATGGTCTAAGTCTTAAATTACTCTGTGATAATTTCTTTAATATCCAAGTAAACTTCATGTGAACATTTTCCTCTTCTACCATTCTGACTGATGAATATGTTTTCCACTAATTTTTTTTCATCTTAGTAAATGGTAAATAATAGTGAGTGCTTAAATCATGGAGATGTGCCATGATCATACTAGGAAAATAAAATGCAGATTAAATAAATTTGATTAAATAATTTGCAAAATGAAAAATTCAAGATAGCCTCTGTTGTAATATTCACCATAAAGAGTGTCAGAAACAAGTATACGAGAAGTAGAGATGAATATTTGCAAACTTCTCAGCAAATTTTGGACTCTTAATATATTGATTTGACAATGTTTGAAAAGTATTGGGTGACCATATCAGCAACCAGCTTAGAGGAAACCTTGCCAATGACTTTAATCTTTATCTTATCACCAAAAAGAAGATAATACCAGTTATATCTGAGCAAGAACTTAGAAAATGGAATTCAGAATGTTCAATGGAAAAATACTTTGTATATTTATTGCACCATTCTTTAAGCAATGCAAATTTTGTCAATGCTTAAAGCTTACTTGTGTTTAAAATCAAAGAACTCATTTCATAGGAACCAACCTGTGGATGTTTCTATATTTTCCTGATGCATATATGGAAACAGAATTCCAAAAAATTTTAGCTTGTTCACATAAAGTCACTGTTACTGACTTAAGAACTATAGACCTTTGCGGTTCCATTGTTAGAGTTTTGCTTTATAGGGAGTAATACAAAATTTTTGGCTTAGATTTTTCAACCATTTTGCTCCGTTGTTAAAAAAGCATCTTCTTTCCCTATTTTCTTCAGGTTGAGAAATATAGTGGATCTCGCACCCATGAAGATCTTAAGGACTTTGTATCTCGCATGATGGGATCAGCTTCTGCAGCCAAGGAAGAGGAGCCAGAAGAGGTAGTTGATGATCCAGTCATTACCCTTAATGCTGGGACCTTTGAAAATGGAATTTCGAAAGGAATATGTTTCGCAAAGTTCTTTGCCCCATGGTAAGCATTTTCATTGCATTCTCTCTCTCTCCTTTTTACTCTATGTGAAGATTTTGCTTGCATAATATCTTCTTAGAAAAGGTGTCTTGGCATGAGCAATTTATTTTAACATGCCGATAACCTTCCTTACAAACCTATGTACATTTACAGCTGAAATTCAACTTCTTGAATTCATATAAAATGTTGTTGGGGAAATCATTAATATTAAGGCCATGTGAACTTGTGGATAGGAGAGGCTTGGGGATAGTATCAAATAAGAAATTCTACAATTGTTCCTAAAAATTCAAGATTTAAAATACAGATACTATTGAGGTGTTGTAAAAAGAAATTACTTCTGCCCTCTCTTAGTGGTATCACCAGAATGTATTTCACATTTAGAAATTACTTGGGTTTAGGATCCTTGCTTATATTTTATGTTGGTAAGTTTTTACACTTGAGCGAATGAAACTCTAGATATGCAGAACAGAATCAACTATTTACTAATAATATTAATAGTTGATGGATATGAGAGTTAAAGTTTGTCTAATCATTGATATTTCCTTTAAGGTGTGGCCATTGCAAACGCCTTGCACCCACCTGGGAAGAGCTGGGTAAGAAATTTGCAGGTAGCAACTTGGTGAAAGTTGTACGCATTGACTGCACTTTGGATGAGAACAAATCTCTTTGCTCAAAAGAAGGAGTAAGTATTACTAACTTTTTCATGAAAGTTGAGTAATCATGTATTCTATGCATCATATAATGAGAATGTGACTAAAGTTCCTATTAAAGATTATTTTTAGTTAAGAACTAATTCTATAACAATATCAAATTTAGTCTTGATAATTGAATAGTTTAGCATGAAAATCTTATCAAAAATAAAAATAACTTATAACCTTCAACATATTCCAAACAAAAATATAATTTTTTTGATAGATTAGTAAGACATTTAGTCAGTAGCTTAGTTTGGCATTTCAATAAGTATGTTACTCGAGAGAATGAAATTAATATTTTTTTCAATCTTCATTTCCATAGCTAATACCTAAATGTTAGTAGGATTTATAATCTTAAGATCATTACTTAATTTACAGTTTTCTTCCTACTGCCATTTCTCCCATTCATGTCCTTGAGGAAAAACTCAAATGGCAGAAGGTCACAATCAACAGTAAATGCCTAAATATTTTGCTTTTCGATGAAGTCTAATCCCTTCGTTTATCTTAAAAGTGAAGCAATGTTAAACATGTATAGCAAATTTAGATATTTAATCAAAACTTTACTTGTTTTCAGGTTGATGGGTATCCTACCCTCTTCTTATATAACGATGGTGAGAAGATATCGGAGTACAACGGCTCTCGCAGTCTTGAAGATCTTTATGAGTTTGTAGTGAAACATTATCCCACTCATGACGAGTTGTAAATAGCTCAACTGGAGTAATCAAGTTTGGTACTTCCTTTTGAAGTTAAAAACTAAGTATTGATCTCTGTTTAATGACAGCTATGCTGGTTAATCACTTCCATTCTGACTATTAGGTGCTGGGATGTAAAAAAGAAAACTAATGGAAAGTCGAATTGAAGCACAATTATCTGGATATAGGCCTATTACTCTAAAGTTTTTGTTCATTTAATATAATTGATAATTTAACTAACTCCCAACCCGACCTGATATTCCTCTCATTCATTTCTGTCCTCTTGCTGAATAACAATTTTTCATTTCTCTGCTAATTATAGTAACAGTGAATTTTTATTTTCTGTCATTTTTAATTTCCAAGCATTCCACAAATGCTAAATCTTAATGTTTCCAGTCCAGATGAAAAGTTGAGGGTCCAAATGTTGTGGAATTTTTACATCACCATATGCATATTTGATCTCTCCATAAGCTTTCAGTTTTCACAGTGTTTTCTTATGCATATTTTCCTTTCCGTACATTATCATCACAATTATATAGAATTTGTACTTAAGAAATTTTTGTAACTCAGTGTATTTGTTGAAAGAAGTATAAAATTGTTGAAATACAATTTTGTTCAAGGTATCAATTGCTCTTATTCTTTTAGTCTAGTTTCAAATCAATAAATAACACTTCCAATCAATTGAAATGCGACCAATATAGCACATATGGCATTCTCAAGCAAGACTCAGGAACTGTGCTTTGACATACTCCAACTAATCTTCTTCGCCTTCAATAATATAATATCTGCACTTGAGAACTGGGGATGTTGTTCACTAATAGGTATTTTTTCAAACTGGAACTTTTCTTCGAGTAGCTTGAGAAACTGATCCCAAAATTCCTGCTGATTGGTGGAGTCTCGGATTTCCTGGCAGATAAGAATATCTGTGTCATAGGATGCGAGTTCCTCCAGAGTGTTAACCAGAGGCTGAAGAGACTGTTGATGAAAGAAAACATAATCAATTAAAAATACTTAGTAATCCACTAATATTCTTCCTTAAAATAGAAAAAAATCATTTAAACCGAGGAAACGCAAGGTGCAACAAAGATGATAACCATATCTCTATATAAATCATGTAATATAAAACAGAGCATTTCTCTTTAATCTCACTTCAAACAACAAAGACATGTGCTACATTTTTGAAGAACGAATCTAAAATGCAGAAATCACAGGATCTTAAGTTCACTGGCTAATATTAAACTAATGGAATTAAGTTTTGTTAATGTATACAAATATAGATACAGTAAACTCCTAATTGAGAGAGAATTAGGCTGTGGATTCACTACATTATAGAAAGGAGGCTACTTCTAGTTAGTCTTCAAACCAACAGAAAGTTACATTCTTTATACATAAGTAAATATTCTGAAATAGAATATTTCTGTTCATATCTTTTTCCTGCAAGCTGTATTATTATTCTGGTTTGTACCAGAATTTTTTTTGCTTCTCTCAGCTACCACCAGGAACACTATGTTGTTTATATGAAGACACAATATCTATAACATTATAGTAACTTTTGGTGGCAGCCATCTTGAGTACCTTGAGCAGGCAGTCATCTCCTCTCATTTACATTTAAAAGATAAACCGCCCAGATCTAAAGTGATCTTGATTCAGATTTTATAATTTTAAATCCTACTTTAAAAGAAAAAAATTATCAACTTGAGAATGAAGATGAACTATCTTCATGTAGTTAATGATGCAACAAAGAGAGAGAGAAGTGATGTTGATGCAAGACTTCAATAGAATATAGTATAAACAAGAAAAATGTATCCTTATTAAAAGGAAGATCAGAAGAAGAAGAATTCCCACATTGAACATGCAAAAAACAGTAATTTCAAAGAAAATCACCAAAAATATTAGTCATTTACTATGTAAAAAGTTTTCTTCAGGGATATTGCTATTATCAAAAGGTTATTTTTTTTATGCAGAAGGATAAAAATATGCCTATTTTCTAGAAATTAATTTTTTTTTACTCTTCTTCAACCTCAAAATGGCACAGGTTAATATTAATGCATTCAAACAAAAATTGGTATACAATCACAATTGACTAAAGAGAATAAATAAGGGGTTTGCATTCAAATCAGTAGAAATTTTATCTTTGACCTCAAATTAGGATCACCATGATGTATGTCCATATTTTAACAGCAGGCATATTTCAACTCACCGCATATTATAACAATGGACAAAATTCTTCTTGAAAAGAAATACATAAATAATCACTCAACTTTAAATTACAAATATCTCTGACTGCTGTTTTATTTCCAAGAAGATGAAACTGAAATAAATCACAGCTAATAAATGGAAAATTAGTTATTTGAGTAGAAGTTTTTATTCAAAAAGTTCCTTCATACAAGCACTTCAAAGATCATAACTCATACACTTGCTTTTATTATTCTCATACAGTTTTACACACAGATTAGTTCGAATAACACACATTTTTAGATACAATCTCTCTTAATCATGGCATTCTTATGAACCCACTAATTCTCCTCCATAACTTCTCACATTTGAGACAATAAAAAGAAAGAAGTCAGCCTGTAAACATTCATCATCAGCCTCATAATTGCTTTTTGAAGGCAGAATCATGGATTCTCTAAAAAAGATGAACTTAATGGAATTATCAAATTGTACAGGGGATGGAAGGGAATTCGCTACCCTGACTGCTGAAAAAATTCTTCATTGAAGAAGTTAACAAATATCCTAAAGTTTTCTAACGAAGAAAGTTTTGGAGGTCTAGCACCAAGTTCTGTGGTTGATTTTATCCAATATTGATTAAGCTTCCATTTTCCATCTCCTACTTTCATGTCCTCAAATATTTCCTCAATATACTTTAAGAAATTGATTTCCTCAAAGTGAACATGAATTTGATCATTCTACTTGTTCAGCAAACCATGTTGAGGTTTTTAACGTAAAGTACTTATGATTCTAGCCATGGTGCTCCACACAATATTTGAATCCTGCAGCAAGATCATTGCTCATTTGATAGTCGTATCAATCCTATGACGGAGAATAGAAATGACCAACTCTCAAGGCTTCAACACAAGTGGATTATTGAATTAGAATTAATTAGGGGATGGGGTGCTGCTGACTCGTAGTAGTAAACTAAAGTCACTAGGAGAGTGCTGATTTGTAGTATACAACTAAAGTTGGCGGAAATGGGAGATATGGAATTCTCTCTCTTTGGGAATAGGTTCCTTATATACCATGGAAGGATGCCACCGTCTCAATTTTTAGCATTGCTTCAGAGATACATGGTTATCAGCAAACCTTGGTACAGATTCAACCTCCCCATTAGCATGTGATTCCACTAATTTATCAATGAATTATGGAACTATGATGAGGAATGAATTTAACAGCAACTAAATGCTTTCCATAGATTATGCCATATTATTCCCAAACAGCTCTGCTGTAGAATTCCAAGTCACATGCACAATATTTAGATTGTTGTCATAGAGCATTTTAATCATCTCTCATCTTCTATCTTCCCTTGTGAAATTGATTATTTATCTTCTTGGCTAGGAATGAGTTTCCTCGGAAGTGATAATCTACTACTTGCTCTTCCAGCTTGATACACCAGCCAACATAAAACTAATGCATATGAGGTTTTACGTTGTTTAATCTATAGTTTCAGCATAAGTAAATGTGGTGTAGCCAAATATGGTTTTTGAGCTGCTATTGAACTCCACCATCTCCTTTGATCAAGAAAAAGGACAATTTTTCTCCCTTTCATTGCTGCTACTTTTAATTGAAGAAAATCCTGAATGCCTGGGTAAAATTTAGGCTTCTGATTCCCCTTAGGATCCAATCATTTGGTTACAGAAATTTTAAAGTTAGAATAAAGTTGTATCCTTTGATTCCACTAGAAAATTATATTTGCAGTGAATTCTTAAGAGTGGATTTTGACAATTTCTGGCATTTGTTAGAATTCTTAGTCAAGAGATTCCAATTGATCTGGGTTAAGGAAGCTCTTGCTCATGCAGGCATGCTTCTAATTTGTTTACCTGTCTTTGCAATGCTGAAAACTGATATCTAAGCCTTGTTACAATATCATCTCTTTCAATTACGCTTTATATATTACTCTGTCCTGCTGTTTGTTCTACAGAGGATTCTTCTCCAAGAACAAGATGCTGAAGACATTTCAAAAGGATTGGTTTCAGATTTTTTATCTACAAGAAATAATATACAAGTAACTTAAGTAATAACCACTCATAAAAAATATATAATTACACTGTTGTAGTAACTTAAATATGATATACACTATTCATCAATATGTAGCACTCATTTTCATCAAAATAAATCCCACCTGTGAGAAGAGATCTTTCTAGCATTTGAAATATCTTTTTTCCAGGTATTTTCAAAATAAGACGAGGAAAGTACCCTGGAATTGCATATGGTTTCAGGGATCTGAGACCATTAAGACTATTTTTCTCAAACTCATAGTTAACGTGAGCCTGAAATAGAATCACATAATTAATTGAGAATTAAGTCCAAAAACTTACATATTCCATTATTCTTTGGATGCATATCATTGAAAATGTCAGCATCATGTACTTTTAGAAAGAATGAGTTTATTTACCTCAAGTTGTTGTAATTAATAGGCTTCCATTCATCTCATCGGATTTTGACAAGCCAAATTCTCTTCCTGCTGGGATCTGCAGGAAAATGAGATATCCTAAATTCTGCTTGATTCTTCCACTCAACCGCAGCAAGTCATAATAATTGATTAACACGCACAAAATATTAAGAAAAAGTTTCACAGCAGTTAGCAGAACTGCCTGCACAACAAATTCTCAGAGAGAACTGCTGATAAAAGAAGGTTTCATTCAAATTCAGAATAATATTATCCATTCTAATGCAAGTGCTATGATTACTAAGAGTTAGAAATGAAGAGGTGAAGAGTTAGTTTTCAAAAATAGGTAACAGGTAAGAATACAGGAGGAGGAAGGGTGAGGATATTAAGTGAGGAAAAAAGATGTATCAGAACAATATAAAACCTTGAGAATTTGTGGGGAAACAAACTAGAGGGCATCTAGTTGGCTGCATTTCATTTTCACTTTCACAAAAAATACCTTTCTGAATCTATTTTCCCTTATATTATTATATCCTGTTTGGATATAAGTAATCTTCTTACTTACCCACAAAACCCTGCACCAACTTGCAGTGTTATATAACTTATAATAATATCTAACAAACAAAAACTAGAGGATATTTACCTTTGCTATTTCCAAATTATGAAAGATAATAAAATAACAAAAAATCAGTTATACAAACCTGATCATAATAAACACAATCTGCCATAAGAATAACATCCGGCGTTGGCAAAGTAGTGGCCCTATCTTTTCCCCAGGTAAGCTCTTTCACTTCAACACGACCACCGTTGGCATCCCAGATCATTCGATTCACATCTACATTGGCCCATAAGTGGGGAACAACCTTTGGAAGATCGGTTAGCACAACGCGCGCCCTGAAAGAGAGATATCTCTGAAGTAATGACACTGAGGTTAAAATACGTCTGTCTGCAGCAAAAAGAATTGAAACGTCTACTTAGCTTTAAAAAAGTCATACAAAAAATTAGAAATTTGGGTGGAGAGAAAGAGAGTTATTATGCAAAGACATATCATCGGTGGCAAGACGTTAATTATTACTATAATTGAGAAAAGAACCGCAACTGCATATCGACTCCTTGAAATGTGAATTTTAAGTAGATACATGATTAAATCACGCAACTGGCAAGGTAAGAACATAGTGACGTATGCCTTCAATAGTGAATGGCTATACAAAATTTTTTAAATTTTTGTTTCGATATCATACTACACAAAAGCTTTAAAAATCATGTCCAAACGTAAAAGGTATGTTACCCATAACAAGCAGCAGCGAGACCGGCACAGCCAACACCAGAACCCAACTCTACGACGACTTTTCTATCAAGCCACGTTCTATTCTCTCTTCGAATGCTTTCCATTTCTAAATACTTAGCCAGCACCACTGAGGCATCCCATACCACACAACTTGTATCTCCAACAAATTTTTGAATTAAAGTTAAGGAACCGCAAGCTCCTTTCAATTCAAGCACTCTGTTAACATATTTTACGGTAGGGTCAGACATGGTCTTCACAAACACACGTTTTCCAGATATGAGGAAAGGTTTTAACACTTCATAAGCAGCATGACATAGATATCCCGAACTACCAACCACTTCGTATACAGCGATCCATCGCACCGTAGTCATTCACATGTTATTGCAGCAGCCGAAGCCGAATTTCCATCGGCGGCAATCCTGAGATTCTTAGTATGAGCCAACAAAATGTGACTCAGAATAATACTGGAGTCCTAAAGGCTTACTGCCATTTTTATATGGGAAAATGTTCTTTGATCACCGACACTTAGATAAGAAGCGAGGACGGATTCAATGGAATAAATAGAACGTATAGTATAGGAATATCGGGGAAGCCATAATCAGCGTTCAAACATTTTTAATCACAATGTAATAATTGATCACTTAATTCATTTAAAATTTCACACTTCCTGAACAAAGATAAATATCAATATTAAAGATTATATCAGCAGTGAGATCCAACCGGTTCGCTCGAACCAGTTCCTAAATCTGATACGATAATAGCAGAATTTATTAGTGGTGGTATAATTGTTATGTTCTTCAACAGCTGAAATTATTTTCCACATTTGAGCTTCCAACGGGAATCGAACCCGGGACTACTTTCGTTAAAGATGAGCGTGCTGCAATATGCTATGTTGCTCATTATAATCACACTCATACAAAATATCATACATTTCAGATAAAGGTCGCATACTACATCCTTCGTTTCATCTCCAGAGTATGAATTGGTTCGAATTCATACTCTCCTGAGGTTTCCCTTCCTCTCATTGTCAGCGTTTTTATACCCAAGACAAAGTTGTCCTTTAAAATACTTCATTCTGCTCACCGAGAGTTAAATTTCCTCTAGCACGTTTACATTTCCATTTCCTTGTTGCATTTCTTCAAGATACTGCTTACACATCCCTAACATCTCTTCATTTCACGTAAATCATCTATTTTCTCAATAAATTCAGTTTTTACTAATATATCAGAACTTAAATAAATACCGCTGTAAAAGTCATTCTACCCTAGTACCATAATGAAACTTGGTTACTCTGAGGGAATGAATATGGGATGCAAGATCGGGAATAATTTCACTAGGGTTAACGACAAAAATCTTCAGAGAAGAAATTAACAAGCGCTTCAACAAGCCAACTTATAACCTAATTACAAATTCAGTCACGGAAAACATACAACATTACCATGAATGAATAGAAAGATGATTTCTATTTTCCCGTGACCTAATAAGAAGTTTGCTTTTCAGAACCATGAAGTAGGCCGCGGAAATGATTAACAGTTATTTCCTTCGGAGCTAAAAGAGAACTCAAACCGAAAAATTCCCGAGCTCGAAACAGAAACGCAATATAACCCGTTCCAATGCTCAATCTGCGAAGATTACCTTTTAATATAAGGTATGTGGAGAAAGCTTAACCAAATAGATGGAACAAAAAAAACTGCTTACATTTATCGAGCCTGAAATCCTGATATTTTTTATTGTGAACTCGTCAAGAATGACATAATATATTTATACATTTTAAAAAATACGTACATAGATAATATTAGAATGAAAAGCCAAAGACATAAGTGGGGAGACTGCAAAAACCGCTATACAACCAACAGTCGTTAATTGAACAACGTTTGTTATACGACAATATCCGCTTTCGATAAACGCTCCCAACAGCCGTGGCTAAAAAATGAAGGATTTTAAACATTTTTCACTAATTATTATTAAAGTTATACACAATCTTAAGATAACACTGTACATACACAATGCATAAATCAATGTTTTCTCACTATAGTTCAAAAGTTCACTATTTAATTTCGACACTGTTTAGGGATAGCGCCGGATGTGGTTCGCGTCCGGTGGGTGCCGCCACCTCCTCGAGTCCACCATCGACGTTGATCTCTCCAGTTTCCGTCCAATATTGCTGCTCCCCCGTCATCTGCTCGACGAAGAGGTCTCTCGACCATTTTATGTCTACAGAAAGCATTTTCCGCGCTAACTCCGGAATCCTCCGTTCCGGGATGCGTACACGGCGGAATAACTTCTCGTTCGCGGGATCCCATGTGCCTAAAGACCCCACGACGAGGGCATCCAGAAGGACCTCCGCCCTGTAGCCCTGCCGCACCCAAAGTCTCTTCACAAACTCTTCGTATTTGGATAACTTTATCCTCTAGGCTGCTTGCTGGGCTCCGGAATTGTTATCGAACGAGACCGTTAAATCGATAAGATGGAAGGTTCGATCCTTCGGAGATGATTATGTTAGGCAGTACTCATCTTCTGGGACGCGGCAGTTGACCGTAACTATAAGGTCTACAAGGTCTTTATTAAGAGGAGATTGTGACTGGAAAGTCTCTTCTTCCATCTAACCTTTGAATGAAACTGTATGCAGCGAGGGCATTACAGCGATTACCAGATCCTGCATGGAATTGTGCCTCCTTATCCAACCTCCCATATGTTTCCCGCAATGGTTGATCACATGCCGCAGCGTTTCCACCTATGTTCCGCGGCGGCAGCAACTGTTCTAACGGAAGCTGAGCATCGCCCAGTGAAAGGAAGATTCAATCACGCCCGGTGCACGAAACGCCAATCGCAGAAGGGGTGTAAAGGCCCGTCCTAAAGAAATGGGAACTCGCATAACTCGCGTGGCTACTTCCATCTCATAATCGCATTCGGTGCTGGTTCCAAGTACCGGGAGAGATACCTCATCAGTGAGGGGTCTTCCTCGTTCTTCTCGTCTTCCGGTGTACCATGTCTCTCAGGCTAGCCCATGCAAACTCTCTGACGAAGGGGTCGTTGCATGTCAGCATTTTATAGTCGTGGGATATGGCTAGGACGTCCTTCAGCGTGAGGAGAGAGCCCGGCGCCTCCGAGGTGCGGCGGGAGGTGCAGCAGTTCCGCGCTGGCCCTCTGCGGCAACCACATCCATTTCCGGCCGACGGCGTTGAGGGGGCTCTCGAGCGCGGTGAGGGAGTTTTTCGGGAACTCCGATAACCTCATTGGAATCGCCTGGCGTGGCAAGAGGAATGTTCGCACCGCATCCAACACTTGCCACGGCGCTAGGTCGCTCTGGTCAATAGCAATCAGATCCCCCTGTATCGCAGCGATGTCATCCATTGGTGTGGTGCGAATGTGCCACCCTTGCGGCGCTCCAAGGTATTTATAAGGCCTCCATCCCTCAGCTTCCTCATCGGGCTCCCCTGGATGACGATAGAAAATGGGAGAAGCAGTGGAGCAGTCAAGGTGAAGGGAGGCGCATTTTCTTGGCTTAAAAGTAAGGCCGCTCCAGGTGGCTGCGGCGCTCACTGCGTGGAGCAGTTGGTAAAGGGCTCCCGCGCTACGGGCGACCAAAACCACATCATCCGCATACTCCAGTGCGGAGAACGCCTCCCTCCCCATCTGGTATCCCGCCGTTGCCCTCTTCGCTGTTACCGCCCTCAACAGCAGTTCCATGGCTAAGTTAAATAGTAATGGGGATAGGAGGTCCCCCTGCCTTGCCCCACTCAACACCGGGATCGGTTCCGTCTGCTGCCTCAACCTCCGTAGTCACGCCGTGGTACATGTTGCCTATCAGGTGAGCCATGCTTTCCGGCATGCCAATTTCTTTGAGTACTCGAGTGATGTGCGGGTGAAAAACCGATCCGAATGCATCCGCCAGATTGAGCCACGCGATGGCAATCTCCTTTCCGTTTCTCCGGGCATCATCCAGGGCTGCTCCAAGGAGGAAGTTATGCTTGAAATAGCCCTCTGCTCCTGGGATGAAACCTTTCTGAAACTGAAAGGAGAGACGGCGTCCTCGGATGG
The DNA here is from genome assembly GCA_036926295.1 of Pachydiplax longipennis. Taxonomy (NCBI): domain Eukaryota; kingdom Metazoa; phylum Arthropoda; class Insecta; order Odonata; family Libellulidae; genus Pachydiplax; species Pachydiplax longipennis. The sequence continues at coordinate 33,097,637 of JAVFKF010000009.1, read as the reverse complement.
CCCAGGGGTATATTCTGTCCGCTATTATGCCACTGAAGATGTTCTGGCGGGATCTCTCCGCAAGCTCTTCGTACTTGGAGAGTTTCATCCTCCAGGCTGCCTGCAGGGCCTCGTAGTTGCTGTCGAACGGGACCGTTACATCGATGAGATGAAACGGCCCGTCCGATCCTCCGGCTACGTAGATGTCCGGGCGGAGGTGGGAATCGTCTCCGGGAATGTGGCGGTTGACCCTCACCGTGTATGGAGACGATAGTGCGCCGATGAGGAGATCCTGCACTGCGTTATGTCTCCTGGTCCAGCCTCCCATGTGTTCATGTTGTGCACCTCAGATGCAGCAGTCCTCTCCCCTCTGGTCTGACCGCTCCTTTTGAGGATCCTCCAGTCTTTCGTTTGCCAGTCCAGCGGCGTTTGGGTTCCGATGGTGCGACGCTTGCTGAAGGCATCTGTCCGAAGCGGGAGATCGCTGCACCCGCAGGGATTTCTGCTAAGGGTAAGAAGGTCGCAACTGTAGATTGAGGCAGTCTGTTGATGCAGGTTGGATGAGGTTTTTGTTCCTCTTCCTACTTGTCAATGGTCCTGCTGACGGCCGCATTCCTTCTCGCCTGCCCCTCTGCTCTGGCCCCACGTCTATCCTGATGCTTTGCCCAGCTTTCCTTTTTTCCCGTCCTGGTGTAAATAGGGCAGAGGAAATATCAGGTGCCGCGAAGCAGATTCCATTCCACGTATGATCGGGATTGGGGCTTTTCGCTTGGTGTGCCCTCGTCATCTATCCTTTCGACTGACTTTACCGCGGGTTCCTCAATACAACGTTTGCTTCGTCTCGAAAAAAGTATCTACTAGGCGGGAATTCGGAGAGAATCCGGCACTCCTCACCAATGTATGGTTGAGGCAAAACCTGCGCGGGCCCGAGTGAGGCTCGACGCCGCGCTGCTCCGACGGAGGGTGAGGCCCTTCTAGCGTCTTACACCGGTGATGCCGGTCGCAGAAGGAGCGGGTTATATGCGACCGTTCCGAGAGATGCTCTGGAAAGTCGTGGATTCTAAATCGGCACCCCGACTTGGGGCGAGACAATATGATGGACCACAGGCTGTCGAATTGTCCTAGCGTAAACCCTATAATAACGGAGGAGTAGAATAGAAGTGAGGCATAAACAAACTAAAATATAAATATGAAAATACAAATTTATTTACTTTAGAATTGATACAAATAAAATAAAAAACATGAAATACAGGTATCAATAAAGATAACGTATGGTAAATTGAAACAAAAGCGGTGACTACGATGAAATGAGCTGCACCGAGTAGCACAAAATTTTTTCTTCTCTTTCAGTCAACGAGTAATCAAAGTCAATGAGATAGTCACTCACACACTTGATGAGAAGCACTTAATGGGGGAAAGTAGGGGGAGAACGGAACCAGCTTCATAATAGTCAGAACCACAAAGATACAAATGAGAGAAAACTTTGGAAGGTCAAGTGATACTGAACCTTCCCTGCTAATTCAGAGCTGAGCCTACTGCCTCTCCCTCAATAAAGACTGCCGCGCTCGCCTGGACCATCTGCAGTCTCCATCGCGTAGTTCCGGTTCACTCGCCCATATCCAGGCCGCGGATTCCAGAGCCGCGACTTGCCGAGCCTCGCTCCAAACGGTGGCAACCTGCCCGCTCTTTTTGTGGCCGGCTTTACCGGCGAAGGGATGCGGTCACCAAAGCGAAACCTTTTATGTGGAGGACGAGGAACAAAGAACCAACTGCAAATGCTGCATTACCATTCCCAAGAAGAGACCGCCCCTGTCAGCAGTAGTAAGAAAAGCTGCGCACGAACTGGATGAAATCTGCTACCGTCGCACACCATGCAGCTCTCGCGCAAGCATTAAAAACAGCCGCCCCGCCTGATCGGTCGGAAGCCTACAGCAAGCACCGCACTATCGGAACGCAAATGTCGCTGCACTGGCTATGAGAGAACAGGATCCTCAGCCGACCCTTGTGAAGAGCTACCTGGCAGGAAACGAAAAATAGCCGCATCTGAAAAGTCGATGAAGTCCGCCACCCCAACCACATGCACACATCCGGAAGGATAATATGACCGAAGTGGACCCTCGATGGTGCTGAGATGCCGTTGCATACGGAAGCAGAAGCAACATCCTTGAACACGAAAATTCTGTCACAGCGGAAAAGTCTCATCCGTGCCACGACAGTGCCAGCTGCCGCAAAACCGAAGAGCAGAAAAAGGACGAAGAACCACCAAGACCGGAACCCACCTCTACATCACCAAGACCACCTCGATGGAACCAAGGGAGGGAGTGGCAACCCCCACCACCGGAAAGGAGGCAGCCATACGCAGGAGCACTGGAACGAACAGCCGCCACACCCAAAAGACCAGCAAAACATCATAGAACGAGACGAGACCTAAGGGAGACAACCGTCGGCTCATACTGCAAGATGCTTGGAAAGGGAAATGGCGGAAGTGTATAATGGTATACATAAACGAGAACCGCCCTCCGCACCCAGGAGACCACAGTATCGACCCAGAATACGAGAAATGCAGCAACAAAAGCAGTTCCCAATTAAGATGCAGGAAGCCACGCCCTGCGAGGTGCACCCCGAGCCGCTTCTGTCGATGAAGACCCAATAGGTACGGAGCCGGAGACATTGGATTATATCATCTGCAAGGAGAATACCGAATGGTGTGGGACCAGAGCCGGTGGTGGCTCCTATAAGGGCTCGTAATCCTCGAGCCGGAAGACAGAGAGGCTTAGGCGACCGGAAAACCTTCGCCATCCCCAAAGAGGACTTAGGAGGAAGCGAACAAAAAAAGCCGTCCAACCCCACGTCGAGCCCAAGGACGCCCAGATGATCTGGGAAATAGAGCTTGGGACCTTTCAGAAGGGCAATTCAGGAGTCCTACAGCGGGTGGCAGCGGAAATGTCCAATGCCGCCACCGCTCTATGCAAGGCAAGGCCACTGACGAGACGCGTGGTGTTGAGTGGGGCAAGGCACCTATCCCCATTACTATTTAACTTAGCTATGGAACCGCTGTTGAGGGCGGCAACAGCGAAGAGGGCAACGGCGAGATACCAGATGGGGAGGGAGGCATTCTCCGCACTGGAGAATGTGGATGATGTAGTTTTGGTCGCCGTTAGCGCGGGAGCCCTCCACCAACTGCTCCACGCAGTGAGCGCCGCAGCCACCTGAAGCGGCCTTACTTTTAAGCCAAGAAAATGCGCCTCCCTTCACCTTGACTGCTCCAACTCTCGGAGAAGGCTTCTCCCATCTTCCTTCGTCATCCAGGGGATGCCCGATGAGAACGCTGAGGGATGGAGAGCCTTATAAATACCTTGGAGCGCCGCAAGGGTGGCACATTCGCACCACACCAACTGATGCCATCGCTGAGATACAGGGGGATCTAATTGGAATTGACCAGAGCGACCTCGCGCCGTGGGAAAAGTTGGATGCGGTGCAAACATTCCTCTTGCCGCGCCTGCGTATCCGATGAGGATATCTGAGTTCGCGAAAAACTCCCTCACCGCCGTCGAGAGCTCCCTCAACGCCGTGGGTCGGAGGTCGATGTGGCTGCCGCAGCGTGGAACTGCTGCACCTTCCGCCGCTCCTCGGATGCGCCGGACTCTTTTCTCCTAGTACGCTGAAGGGCATCCGAACCATATCCCACGGCTTTAAAATGCTCACATGCAACGATCCCTTCGTTAGGGTCATTGCAAGGGTAAATCTGAGAGGCATGGTACACCGGAAGACGTTGCATGGGCTAACCTTAGAGACGCGGTGCACAAGAAATCGGGAAAAACGAAGGAGGCCCACAGCAACGCTACGCTGATGCGACTTCTCTCTGGGGTGTCGGGAGACCGACTCAACGCCGAGGTGGGAGACGCAGCTTCCCTTTGGTCGAGAGTGAGGAAGGCGACTCGAAACCTTCGCCCCAAGTGCCCCATGGAATGGAACAACGCCCGGAGAGAAGTTGCCCTTCGTATCCAGCATCCCTCACCACAAGCTGATCTCCTCATTATCCCGCAGACGCCCGGCGGAATGTAGTGCCGCTCGTGAGACGGGCAGTGGAAGAAGGCAAGCGCCGTACCCTGATCGCGAAACGAGATCAAGGAAAAGTGATGGAAGCAGCCACGCGCCATCCTGCCAGCTCCCATTTCCTATGGTCCGGACATCTCACCCGCTTTTGCGATTGGCGTTTCTTCCACAGGGCGCGGTTGAATCTCCTCCTCCTGTATGGGGCGAGGCGCGGCTTCCGGCAGGAGGAGAGGAATTGCCGATGCTGTGGAGCCTGGGTCGAAACGCTACCGCATGTCATCAACCACTGCGGGAAACACATGGGAGGCTGGATTAGGAGAGAATGCTGTGCAGGATCTCATCGGTGAACTACTGTCTCCCTACACGGTGAGGGTCAACCGCCGCATCCCAGGAGATGAGTCCCGCTTATGCCCCAATATCTACGTTGCCGAAGGATCGGACGCATCCATTCATCGAATTAACGGTCCCGTTCGATAATAATTACGAGGCCCTGAAAGCAGCCCGGAGGATGAAGCTTTATAAATAAGAAAAGCGTGCGGAGACACTGCAGGCGCGGTGCGGCTACAGGGCGGAGGTCGATCTCGTGGTCGGGTCTCTGGACATATGGGATCCCGCGAACGAGAAGCTGCTCCGCCGTTTCCGCATCCCGGAGCGGAGAATTCCGGAATTAAGGCGGAAGATGGTCTCTGCGGCCATAAAGTGGTCCAGAGACCTCTACATAGAGCACATGACGGGGGAGCATCAGTATCGGACGGAAACGGGAGAGATCAACGTCGATGGCGGACTCGCGGAGGTGGCGGCGCCTGGGGAACCAGAGGGACCCGAGGAGTTTGCGGCACCCACGGAGTTAGCAGCACACACGGACCAGGCGGAACCCGAGGATACCACCGAGGCCCAGCCGTCGCTGAATGAACACAGTGTGCTAAGTGAAATGTGATCATGTGATGTGATAAACGTATGACTCTTAACTATGAATAATTTCCATTCCATACGTAGAACACATGACGGAAATAACGATACCGGACTGAAACGGTGGACATCGAAGTCATAACGGACACGTAGAGGTGGCGACACCTGCGGACCTAGCGGCACCCACGGAGTTAGTAGCACCTACAGAGTTAGCAGCACCCACGGAGTTAGCAGCACCCACGGATATCACAGAGGCCTAACCGTCGCTGCATGAACCTGAACTGCATGAAAAGTGTTTAGTGATTTTTCAACTTATGACTATTACTGAAAACATTAACTTGAATTATTAACATGAATTATTTCTATAGCGACGACCGCGTAGCTGACGGCCCCAAAGGAATTAATGGCCCCAATTTCCCTCTCTCCTCTTCAGGTCAATCGGCACATGGGATCCAGCAAATGACAAACGGCTCGGACGTCATCCCAGAAAGGAGGATTCCGCAGCTTAGAAGGAAGTTGGTCTCCGCAGCGATGAAATGGTCCAGAGATGTGTATGTAGAGCACATCACGGATTAGCGGCAATACCATACTGCACCAATGGATATCTTGGCCGATAGCGGACCCGCGCAGCTTCTGGCACCGGTGGAGTTTCTTGCGTTCGTGGAATCGGCGGCACCCACCGGACGCGAGCCGCACCCAGCGCTCCTTGAAGTTAACAGTATGCAAAGTGAATGGAAAAGCGTTAAACTATCGAGAGAAAGCACTGTGCCTTGTGTTCAAATAGAACGTAAAGATTAAGAAATACAAATTTCTCTCTTATCTCTTGACTTAGATTTACTTATATATTTGTATTACGTATTTTATCTCGAATCAGCTGTATGTGATGATACGAATTAACACCGTTATGGTTAGAACTGTATCGTGAGGTGGAAAAATTTTAAACCTTTTTTATTTTCATTCATATGCCTTTCCACGAAGCCACGCCCGAAAAATCTCAATTTATGCATAAAATGGAAATTAGATTTGGACAGAGGAGAACGAAGTAGTATTTTTGTTTTAAGTTCTTCGAAAATTGAGATCATTCGCACATATCAGCATCTATCGGAAACAGAACCCAGGACTACTTTCGTGAAATACGAACGCGCTGTCAACTTGACTACCCACACAACAATGTAGGTTCAGGTACAAGAAACCTGTCGTAATACGGAAACAGTTGGGTCATAAAATATTTTCTCAAAGTCTGCAGTGCGTGATTGCATTTTCTAAAATATATTGGTAACAATAAATCATGAACTTTGCAAACTGTGAATACTTTGTAACATTTTAATTTTCCAGAATAAAAAAAATAATGTATACTCTATCATCTTTGCATTATTAATGATATAAGGAACTTACGTACTTCCACGCGTATTCTAGTATAAAAATCAAATTGCCGTGACGTCAACATCCGCTTTCGGCAAACACTGCCACAACCATGACGATAGAGTATAAATACAGTTGTAAAATTATAATTTTTTACAAATAACGGCCGTAATATAACCTTATGCAAAGATATCGAATGATAAACAGTAATTGAGAAATACATAAACACGAGGCATAAAAACAGCATTTGAGATGTCCGGGGAGCGGTTCACACAGAAGGTTCACGGTTAACATTAGACTGTCTTATTGAAATTTCTCCTCTGATTGCAACAAAGAATGTTACTTTTTACGACAATATTTACTTCTCTGCTTAGATTGACAGAAACTGACATTCTGAGAAGTCCCTAGGCAGTTAAAGCACCAGCCCCTTTAACGATAACGATAAAATAACATTTTGGAAGTTGTTTCCCTCTGAAGACAATACACTGATACCTCGAGTGACTTCCTTTATTACGCTCAGAACACTCATTTAGCGCTACTAAAACATGCTTGGAGAAGCGAGATGATTGAATTTTGGGACCTCTGATTTGGTATACACTAATGCATCCTCCAAGTGAACGCGATGTCTTTCAAGAAAATTTATCAACTCTACGACTGACAGCAATTCGTGATTCACCTCCCGAGTTTCTTCAAATAGTCCATGGGTTCCATAGTCTAATTTGAGGAGTCAGGAGAATGTTATTTCGTAGTGTCATCTCCTAATGCCTTCAAAGCTTGGATAAAATATTAAGAGAAATAAAAAATTCCAAAAACATTGAGAAATTATCTGAGAGCCTGCACAGATGAGTCAGGAAGCGGAGGCATAGCAATGATTTAATCGATATGACAAACAAATTTCCTAAAATTATGAAACTTTTTGCAATAAATTCCGCGCTATGTATTATTTTGCACCCGATGAAGGCAAACCTTGCATTACTTCTTTAGCTTCACCACTCGGAGAATCAAACATTGAAATTTCTCAACAGGGAAAATGAAGTTTAATGGATATCCGAGTAGGATACATCATAAAATGATATCCATTTGGTGCAATCACCGGAGAAAAGTGGGAATTGAAGCTTGGATAATTTGACCTATGAACACGGATGAGGAATGAAACTTCCGATTTCTTCAAGGTTAGGGCGAGGATTTTCGACGGGGAGGAGCAAGGACGGAACAATACCCTTTCATTTCCACAAACAGTTTAACGATCCCAACCTGAATATTAAGATTCACATCCGCATTTTATTATTCAGAATAAATATTAGACAATATATAAGGGTGATCGAAATTCCGTAACTTCCTCATATAACAAATTAATCGCTTTAATAAAGTCTCTGAAACGGGATTGACTTTCCGTAATTTCAATTTTGTGCTCCAAACCTCTGCACATTCCGCATCTTCTTTTTGGAGGTTTCCCTTGCGAAGGAATGTCGAATAGCTCGCTTAAACGCACAAGAGAATAGAAATTCTTTTACCTACCGATATAATGCCTCTTCCATGCAATTTGATGAGATGAAGTGAATTCTACGGCAGGGAGAATGCGTGGCCTTCCAAAGAATGAAACAGCGCCATCGAAGTATTCCAGGAGAAAAAGAAGACGGAGATCTTAGAGAAAGAAGATTAATACTGAAATTAGAGTAATATCGAGGACGAGCAACCATGCGAAACCAAATAATCAAAGGATCTAATTAGATACGTGCTGCGAAGGGCATTTGACTGGCCCTTCTGAATAATTTAACTAATAATTCGAATTCAGAACAAATTTTAGCAATAGTTCAATATTCGGAGTTCTACCGAAATCATGCCCGAAGGATCAAAACTTAAAGTAACGGAAATAAACCACATTAGTAACAAGACAGAAAATACGAATTTACTTCGGAAATGGTATAATAAAAAATAAGAAAACCGTCATGAAGAATAGACATACCAACAATAAAGTGGAACAAACACGGTGGCCACGATGAGATGAGCTGCAGCGAGTAGCAGAATCAGAAGAAAGGATAGAATTCACTTTCAGTCAATGCGTCCATACAGCAATGAACCGCAGTCAGTACGAGAGTCAGCAACGTCAATGAGAGAGTCACTCCCACCTGCAATGGGAAGCACTTAGAGGGGGGGAAGTAGGGGGAGAACGCAACTAGCTCCATCACAGTGGGAACCACAAAAAGAACAAAAGAAGCACAAAATTTTGGAAGGTCAATTGGTATGGAATCATCCGCAAACCCGCAATTCATTCCATTAGACCCGAGGACCAGATTTTGGGAAAGGTAGTACTGATTGAAAGAGACCTAAACTTACCTGGAATCAAGTGGGTCAGCGACGGGGGTTGAGAGAGCCCAAGATTAAACAAAATGTATGACAATGGAAGGTTCACGCAGGTAGTTGAGGGACCAACGAGGGGGGCAAATGCGCTGGATATTTTTCTACTTCAACCGTTTTTGCAACCGTTTTGACCGTTGTAAGATTTAGAGATCATTGAGGTGACCTTAAGCAGTAGTACTTGCTAACGGAAAGTGGCATGACTGAGAGTTATTCACCGAAAACGGAGATACGGCAATACGGAAGAGGGGATAATTTAAGTGATTAAGAATATCAAAGCGTTAACTTTCCATTGTAGGTATAGAAACGTGTTGAGAAAATGTGGGTTGACTTTAAAAATATACCTTATAAAGGGTTTAAATGGTATATCCCAAGAAAATTACACAAAAAATGAGTATTGAGTATTATAATAAAGAAATAACAGGGTTGAAAAGGAGAGAAGCCTAGAAAAGCACAAAATAAGCACTGTAGACGAATTTGGCAAAGAGAAATACAAAATATAACCAAAATTTCTTACAGAGTAATAAAAGGAATCTAAAGAAAAAAATTTTTGAAAAATATATTACATACCGATGGTGACATAAATTCCTTGAGGTATCTAAGGCGTAATCGGAACAACAAAGAGAAGATTATTGTGACAAAAAATCCGACTGGGAAAATGATCACAAATAACGAAGAAAAAAAGCAACACGTTTGATTAACTGACACTCTAATAATATGTACGAAAAGCCTATGATCAATTTACAGGGAGGCGGAATCGAAGAAAAGGCAATAGATATTTTAAATAGCCATGATTATTTTAGTAAAGAACACGAGGAACCTTCGTCATTATCGACGCAGGTAAAAGAAGACGATTGTAAAGATTGAAAAATAACAATTCTTGCGGCCAAGACAATCCGGAGATATATTAAAACTGGGATCTACCGAAATTGTCCCATAAATTTAAGTATTATTTCAAGTTATCTTATATAATGGTTACATTCCAGAAGATTGGAAAAAGACGACGGTCACATCCGATACCGACGATCCATAAAGGTTGGGTTAAGACGGAAATAATAGTAAACCATACATCGGTCAGCTTGACTTCGGTCGAATGTAAGCTAATGGGAAAAAATTGTTGCAGATTATCCTAGTAAATACTGGAAGGAAAATGGGTGGAAAAGAAAATACAAACACGGTTTCAGAATAGGATGCTCCTGCAAATCGCAGCTACATAGTAGTATTCTGTCAGGATATTTCAGAATCCTATATTTTATAACTGAACTATCTGTTATGCATAATGATGTGGATCCTCCAAGTATTTTCAAGTAATACTTTACGTATATTTAGCACATGACAAATTATATTCTTATGTATAGTAATGTTTTGCATATGGCAGTTTTTTGGAGGGTTTTCCCTACCATTTATTGGCGAATAAACACCTTTGAAACACCTATCCTCCCGAGTTATCAAATTGCAAAGGAAATTTAAATAATTAACAAACAGTGGTAACGGCTATTTTCTAGAAAGAAGAGCAGAGAGAAAAAAGGCGTCCGACAAATTCTAATCTTCATCGGAGAAGGTCAAAATTGTAAGGAAAAATCCTTTTCGCAGTCAAAAACGTCTCTTGAGATACCCTTTGACCCACAGACGAATGTCAAACTCCGTATGATTTCCTTCTATTGCATTGAAATACCAGAGGAAAATAAGTCGCTAAAGAAACGAATAAAGCTTTTTCGTGCTCACCCAGAAATTTAGAAGACATTCTTAGAATGCCTTCGAAGAACATTTGTTTAGGCAGGGAATCGTAGGTATAATAAAGATGGTATATAAAAAATTCAAAATGATAAAGGAAAAACAGAAACAATAGTTTAAATGCATAGTGATTAAAATAAGGTAGTTGTAATCATTCATATTCCTGAACATTACATACTGTCGAGTCGCATTCTTTACTTTAAATGAAGCTTTCTCTAGAAGAAAAGTGCCTTTGTCAGCTTATCTCGGGCGGCACCTAAACAGTTTGGATTTCCGAGATTTGGGATTCGAATCCCCATCCGGTCCCTAAGCCGGTCTAATTCCAACTATCTCATCTATTTACGACGTAGAATTAAGATATAATTTAAAACATCATTTGAAAAATAGTAGGTATACAGTATAATTATCATTGCGCACTTTTTCGCTTTACCACGAATAACATTTCTCGGATATTTTGAATTATCATTTGGAAGTTTAATTCTTCTCGTGACACGAGAGCATCCCTCCGTGTCCAAAGGCGGATTTCGCATTGCTCAGGGATCGAAAATTTTCGGTAAGTCGCGAACACGGGGAATTCTTTACGATGGCAATAGGATTCTACCGAGAACGTAGATGTTCGCATGAAAACCGTACGTGTGGTTGCTTCCACCAAACCGAGCTTTCGTGCTGCTTTTCCCTCGATTATATAATTATTAATGTTTAAAAATCACCACTCAGACAGTGACTACACCATTACCATCCCGAGAGATGGTGAACGATCATCGGGATCTTGACGCCGTGACAGGTCACTGCGTTAAGACGTTCTCACGCTCAGGTGTAGGCACCACGTCTCCTCATCATGGTGAGATTGTGTGCTACAATTGTTCAGTTGTAGCGAAGAAACATACTACAGAAATGATCCTGTGAAGTATGATCTTGACGAAACGCCGTTTCACATTCACCCCGCAATCCACGTCTCTCTCTCCCAACACGCGATGACCTGCACCTCACCTCAACGTTTTCTTCTGCCTGCGACATTATTTCCGATCGACCTTCCTCATCGCTCCAAAGCGAATCATTCGTCGACTAATTAACAGCCCGATTCCTCCATTCCTACCTTCAATTTCGAGAAAAACAACTTTTATGCAGCCGAAGGAAACTGCGCATTGGCGGTCGATTCGAACACTTGTGTTTCGGAACAACAAAGAGAAGATTCCCGTGATGACTGGGAAAATAATCGCAAATAACGAAGAAAAAATAGCAGCACGTTCGAATGCCTCCAATACGCACGAAAAGTCTACGATGCGATACGCGGAGGTGGAATCGAAGAAAATGCAACAGATGTTCTAAGAAGCCGTGATTATTTTAGTAAAAGACAATTTATCCCTGGATTTATAGGATCGACCGAAATTCTCCCATAAACTTAATAAACTTTAGTCCCAGTGATTCGATAAAACATTAGGTGCGACAGTTCCTTATTGGGAGCATTGGAAGAAATAAATGTTTAAAAATCACGGAATGTGATCACGAAATCGTCGTTCGACAATTATAGGCCGATTAGCTTAACTTCTCGAATTTGCAAAGTGATGGAAATTATTATAGGAGATCGCATTCGTGTATTCGCATCGATATTTTTCTGCCAATGGAGTCACCTTCCTTCGACTCCTTGGGCGACTAGAAAATGCTCTATTGTGCGTCATTAAAAAATCACGAGCGAGCTATGGGAACTTCTTAGCCCGAAACATAATGATTTTCAGGAAAATGTTTTCGCTCGACAGGATTCGAACCACGGAGGAGAAACTTTTGTATAAAACTGCGGAAATCAGGCCATTTTTTATGTAGAATTCTAGAAAAAGGTTTCACAAGAAGACTGCAGCATGGCCGATGAAAACAGACCCATAAATTGACGTTTTTGGCTGCGTATTTGGTCATGCGTCACGCGTATGTGATAAACGCAGTACATTTGTAAGTTAATCAGATGAGAGCATCGAGGAAAGAATAGAATTATTAAAGGCACAAAATCCAAGGCTGTTTGCTCTGTACGAGTTAAAATGAAAAGATTGAAATGCATTTCGTCGTTCTAGACTAGGGAGTTGAACCAGCGATCGATTTGAACACAAGGCTACGATTTATTTAAGCACGAAGTTTCCGCTGCCTTGGATAAGCATAACTAAACGAAAGGCGGAGATTAACTTGGTATTGACCGTGGCACCAGGCCATAGAAAGAAGTGGTCCTGTGATGGAGGCTGGATCCGTGGAAACGATCTCAAATTGAGGAAGAGCATCCCTCCGTGTCCAAAGGCGGATTTCGCATTGCTCAGGGATCGAAAATTTTCGGTAAGTCGCGAACACGGGGAATTCTTTACGATGGCAATAGGATTCTACCGAGAACGTAGATGTTCGCATGAAAACCGTACGTGTGGTTGCTTCCACCAAACCGAGCTTTCGTGCTGCTTTTCCCTCGATTATATAATTATTAATGTTTAAAAATCACCACTCAGACAGTGACTACACCATTACCATCCCGAGAGATGGTGAACGATCATCGGGATCTTGACGCCGTGACAGGTCACTGCGTTAAGACGTTCTCACGCTCAGGTGTAGGCACCACGTCTCCTCATCATGGTGAGATTGTGTGCTACAATTGTTCAGTTGTAGCGAAGAAACATACTACAGAAATGATCCTGTGAAGTATGATCTTGACGAAACGCCGTTTCACATTCACCCCGCAATCCACGTCTCTCTCTCCCAACACGCGATGACCTGCACCTCACCTCAACGTTTTCTTCTGCCTGCGACATTATTTCCGATCGACCTTCCTCATCGCTCCAAAGCGAATCATTCGTCGACTAATTAACAGCCCGATTCCTCCATTCCTACCTTCAATTTCGAGAAAAACAACTTTTATGCAGCCGAAGGAAACTGCGCATTGGCGGTCGATTCGAACACTTGTGTTTCGGAACAACAAAGAGAAGATTCCCGTGATGACTGGGAAAATAATCGCAAATAACGAAGAAAAAATAGCAGCACGTTCGAATGCCTCCAATACGCACGAAAAGTCTACGATGCGATACGCGGAGGTGGAATCGAAGAAAATGCAACAGATGTTCTAAGAAGCCGTGATTATTTTAGTAAAAGACAATTTATCCCTGGATTTATAGGATCGACCGAAATTCTCCCATAAACTTAATAAACTTTAGTCCCAGTGATTCGATAAAATTAGGTAACATTAGGTGCGACAGTTCCTTATTGGGAGCATTGGAAGAAATAAATGTTTAAAAATCACGGAATGTGATCACGAAATCGTCGTTCGACAATTATAGGCCGATTAGCTTAACTTCTCGAATTTGCAAAGTGATGGAAATTATTATAGGAGATCGCATTCGTGTATTCGCATCGATATTTTTCTGCCAATGGAGTCACCTTCCTTCGACTCCTTGGGCGACTAGAAAATGCTCTATTGTGCGTCATTAAAAAATCACGAGCGAGCTATGGGAACTTCTTAGCCCGAAACATAATGATTTTCAGGAAAATGTTTTCGCTCGACAGGATTCGAACCACGGAGGAGAAACTTTTGTATAAAACTGCGGAAATCAGGCCATTTTTTATGTAGAATTCTAGAAAAAGGTTTCACAAGAAGACTGCAGCATGGCCGATGAAAACAGACCCATAAATTGACGTTTTTGGCTGCGTATTTGGTCATGCGTCACGCGTATGTGATAAACGCAGTACATTTGTAAGTTAATCAGATGAGAGCATCGAGGAAAGAATAGAATTATTAAAGGCACAAAATCCAAGGCTGTTTGCTCTGTACGAGTTAAAATGAAAAGATTGAAATGCATTTCGTCGTTCTAGACTAGGGAGTTGAACCAGCGATCGATTTGAACACAAGGCTACGATTTATTTAAGCACGAAGTTTCCGCTGCCTTGGATAAGCATAACTAAACGAAAGGCGGAGATTAACTTGGTATTGACCGTGGCACCAGGCCATAGAAAGAAGTGGTCCTGTGATGGAGGCTGGATCCGTGGAAACGATCTCAAATTGAGGAAGAGCATCCCTCCGTGTCCAAAGGCGGATTTCGCATTGCTCAGGGATCGAAAATTTTCGGTAAGTCGCGAACACGGGGAATTCTTTACGATGGCAATAGGATTCTACCGAGAACGTAGATGTTCGCATGAAAACCGTACGTGTGGTTGCTTCCACCAAACCGAGCTTTCGTGCTGCTTTTCCCTCGATTATATAATTATTAATGTTTAAAAATCACCACTCAGACAGTGACTACACCATTACCATCCCGAGAGATGGTGAACGATCATCGGGATCTTGACGCCGTGACAGGTCACTGCGTTAAGACGTTCTCACGCTCAGGTGTAGGCACCACGTCTCCTCATCATGGTGAGATTGTGTGCTACAATTGTTCAGTTGTAGCGAAGAAACATACTACAGAAATGATCCTGTGAAGTATGATCTTGACGAAACGCCGTTTCACATTCACCCCGCAATCCACGTCTCTCTCTCCCAACACGCGATGACCTGCACCTCACCTCAACGTTTTCTTCTGCCTGCGACATTATTTCCGATCGACCTTCCTCATCGCTCCAAAGCGAATCATTCGTCGACTAATTAACAGCCCGATTCCTCCATTCCTACCTTCAATTTCGAGAAAAACAACTTTTATGCAGCCGAAGGAAACTGCGCATTGGCGGTCGATTCGAACACTTGTGTTTCGGAACAACAAAGAGAAGATTCCCGTGATGACTGGGAAAATAATCGCAAATAACGAAGAAAAAATAGCAGCACGTTCGAATGCCTCCAATACGCACGAAAAGTCTACGATGCGATACGCGGAGGTGGAATCGAAGAAAATGCAACAGATGTTCTAAGAAGCCGTGATTATTTTAGTAAAAGACAATTTATCCCTGGATTTATAGGATCGACCGAAATTCTCCCATAAACTTAATAAACTTTAGTCCCAGTGATTCGATAAAACATTAGGTGCGACAGTTCCTTATTGGGAGCATTGGAAGAAATAAATGTTTAAAAATCACGGAATGTGATCACGAAATCGTCGTTCGACAATTATAGGCCGATTAGCTTAACTTCTCGAATTTGCAAAGTGATGGAAATTATTATAGGAGATCGCATTCGTGTATTCGCATCGATATTTTTCTGCCAATGGAGTCACCTTCCTTCGACTCCTTGGGCGACTAGAAAATGCTCTATTGTGCGTCATTAAAAAATCACGAGCGAGCTATGGGAACTTCTTAGCCCGAAACATAATGATTTTCAGGAAAATGTTTTCGCTCGACAGGATTCGAACCACGGAGGAGAAACTTTTGTATAAAACTGCGGAAATCAGGCCATTTTTTATGTAGAATTCTAGAAAAAGGTTTCACAAGAAGACTGCAGCATGGCCGATGAAAACAGACCCATAAATTGACGTTTTTGGCTGCGTATTTGGTCATGCGTCACGCGTATGTGATAAACGCAGTACATTTGTTAGTTAATCAGATGAGAGCATCGAGGAAAGAATAGAATTATTAAAGGCACAAAATCCAAGGCTGTTTGCTCTGTACGAGTTAAAATGAAAAGATTGAAATGCATTTCGTCGTTCTAGACTAGGGAGTTGAACCAGCGATCGATTTGAACACAAGGCTACGATTTATTTAAGCACGAAGTTTCCGCTGCCTTGGATAAGCATAACTAAACGAAAGGCGGAGATTAACTTGGTATTGACCGTGGCACCAGGCCATAGAAAGAAGTGGTCCTGTGATGGAGGCTGGATCCGTGGAAACGATCTCAAATTGAGGAAGAGCATCCCTCCGTGTCCAAAGGCGGATTTCGCATTGCTCAGGGATCGAAAATTTTCGGTAAGTCGCGAACACGGGGAATTCTTTACGATGGCAATAGGATTCTACCGAGAACGTAGATGTTCGCATGAAAACCGTACGTGTGGTTGCTTCCACCAAACCGAGCTTTCGTGCTGCTATTCCCTCGATTATATAATTATTAATGTTTAATAATCACCACTCAGACAGTGACTACACCATTACCATCCCGAGAGATGGTGAACGATCATCGGGATCTTGACGCCGTGACAGGTCACTGCGTTAAGACGTTCTCACGCTCAGGTGTAGGCACCACGTCTCCTCATCATGGTGAGATTGTGTGCTACAATTGTTCAGTTGTAGCGAAGAAACATACTACAGAAATGATCCTGTGAAGTATGATCTTGACGAAACGCCGTTTCACATTCACCCCGCAATCCACGTCTCTCTCTCCCAACACGCGATGACCTGCACCTCACCTCAACGTTTTCTTCTGCCTGCGACATTATTTCCGATCGACCTTCCTCATCGCTCCAAAGCGAATCATTCGTCGACTAATTAACAGCCCGATTCCTCCATTCCTACCTTCAATTTCGAGAAAAACAACTTTTATGCAGCCGAAGGAAACTGCGCATTGGCGGTCGATTCGAACACTTGTGTTTCGGAACAACAAAGAGAAGATTCCCGTGATGACTGGGAAAATAATCGCAAATAACGAAGAAAAAATAGCAGCACGTTCGAATGCCTCCAATACGCACGAAAAGTCTACGATGCGATACGCGGAGGTGGAATCGAAGAAAATGCAACAGATGTTCTAAGAAGCCGTGATTATTTTAGTAAAAGACAATTTATCCCTGGATTTATAGGATCGACCGAAATTCTCCCATAAACTTAATAAACTTTAGTCCCAGTGATTCGATAAAACATTAGGTGCGACAGTTCCTTATTGGGAGCATTGGAAGAAATAAATGTTTAAAAATCACGGAATGTGATCACGAAATCGTCGTTCGACAATTATAGGCCGATTAGCTTAACTTCTCGAATTTGCAAAGTGATGGAAATTATTATAGGAGATCGCATTCGTGTATTCGCATCGATATTTTTCTGCCAATGGAGTCACCTTCCTTCGACTCCTTGGGCGACTAGAAAATGCTCTATTGTGCGTCATTAAAAAATCACGAGCGAGCTATGGGAACTTCTTAGCCCGAAACATAATGATTTTCAGGAAAATGTTTTCGCTCGACAGGATTCGAACCACGGAGGAGAAACTTTTGTATAAAACTGCGGAAATCAGGCCATTTTTTATGTAGAATTCTAGAAAAAGGTTTCACAAGAAGACTGCAGCATGGCCGATGAAAACAGACCCATAAATTGACGTTTTTGGCTGCGTATTTGGTCATGCGTCACGCGTATGTGATAAACGCAGTACATTTGTTAGTTAATCAGATGAGAGCATCGAGGAAAGAATAGAATTATTAAAGGCACAAAATCCAAGGCTGTTTGCTCTGTACGAGTTAAAATGAAAAGATTGAAATGCATTTCGTCGTTCTAGACTAGGGAGTTGAACCAGCGATCGATTTGAACACAAGGCTACGATTTATTTAAGCACGAAGTTTCCGCTGCCTTGGATAAGCATAACTAAACGAAAGGCGGAGATTAACTTGGTATTGACCGTGGCACCAGGCCATAGAAAGAAGTGGTCCTGTGATGGAGGCTGGATCCGTGGAAACGATCTCAAATTGAGGAAGAGCATCCCTCCGTGTCCAAAGGCGGATTTCGCATTGCTCAGGGATCGAAAATTTTCGGTAAGTCGCGAACACGGGGAATTCTTTACGATGGCAATAGGATTCTACCGAGAACGTAGATGTTCGCATGAAAACCGTACGTGTGGTTGCTTCCACCAAACCGAGCTTTCGTGCTGCTTTTCCCTCGATTATATAATTATTAATGTTTAAAAATCACCACTCAGACAGTGACTACACCATTACCATCCCGAGAGATGGTGAACGATCATCGGGATCTTGACGCCGTGACAGGTCACTGCGTTAAGACGTTCTCACGCTCAGGTGTAGGCACCACGTCTCCTCATCATGGTGAGATTGTGTGCTACAATTGTTCAGTTGTAGCGAAGAAACATACTACAGAAATGATCCTGTGAAGTATGATCTTGACGAAACGCCGTTTCACATTCACCCCGCAATCCACGTCTCTCTCTCCCAACACGCGATGACCTGCACCTCACCTCAACGTTTTCTTCTGCCTGCGACATTATTTCCGATCGACCTTCCTCATCGCTCCAAAGCGAATCATTCGTCGACTAATTAACAGCCCGATTCCTCCATTCCTACCTTCAATTTCGAGAAAAACAACTTTTATGCAGCCGAAGGAAACTGCGCATTGGCGGTCGATTCGAACACTTGTGTTTCGGAACAACAAAGAGAAGATTCCCGTGATGACTGGGAAAATAATCGCAAATAACGAAGAAAAAATAGCAGCACGTTCGAATGCCTCCAATACGCACGAAAAGTCTACGATGCGATACGCGGAGGTGGAATCGAAGAAAATGCAACAGATGTTCTAAGAAGCCGTGATTATTTTAGTAAAAGACAATTTATCCCTGGATTTATAGGATCGACCGAAATTCTCCCATAAACTTAATAAACTTTAGTCCCAGTGATTCGATAAAATTAGGTAACATTAGGTGCGACAGTTCCTTATTGGGAGCATTGGAAGAAATAAATGTTTAAAAATCACGGAATGTGATCACGAAATCGTCGTTCGACAATTATAGGCCGATTAGCTTAACTTCTCGAATTTGCAAAGTGATGGAAATTATTATAGGAGATCGCATTCGTGTATTCGCATCGATATTTTTCTGCCAATGGAGTCACCTTCCTTCGACTCCTTGGGCGACTAGAAAATGCTCTATTGTGCGTCATTAAAAAATCACGAGCGAGCTATGGGAACTTCTTAGCCCGAAACATAATGATTTTCAGGAAAATGTTTTCGCTCGACAGGATTCGAACCACGGAGGAGAAACTTTTGTATAAAACTGCGGAAATCAGGCCATTTTTTATGTAGAATTCTAGAAAAAGGTTTCACAAGAAGACTGCAGCATGGCCGATGAAAACAGACCCATAAATTGACGTTTTTGGCTGCGTATTTGGTCATGCGTCACGCGTATGTGATAAACGCAGTACATTTGTTAGTTAATCAGATGAGAGCATCGAGGAAAGAATAGAATTATTAAAGGCACAAAATCCAAGGCTGTTTGCTCTGTACGAGTTAAAATGAAAAGATTGAAATGCATTTCGTCGTTCTAGACTAGGGAGTTGAACCAGCGATCGATTTGAACACAAGGCTACGATTTATTTAAGCACGAAGTTTCCGCTGCCTTGGATAAGCATAACTAAACGAAAGGCGGAGATTAACTTGGTATTGACCGTGGCACCAGGCCATAGAAAGAAGTGGTCCTGTGATGGAGGCTGGATCCGTGGAAACGATCTCAAATTGAGGAAGAGCATCCCTCCGTGTCCAAAGGCGGATTTCGCATTGCTCAGGGATCGAAAATTTTCGGTAAGTCGCGAACACGGGGAATTCTTTACGATGGCAATAGGATTCTACCGAGAACGTAGATGTTCGCATGAAAACCGTACGTGTGGTTGCTTCCACCAAACCGAGCTTTCGTGCTGCTTTTCCCTCGATTATATAATTATTAATGTTTAAAAATCACCACTCAGACAGTGACTACACCATTACCATCCCGAGAGATGGTGAACGATCATCGGGATCTTGACGCCGTGACAGGTCACTGCGTTAAGACGTTCTCACGCTCAGGTGTAGGCACCACGTCTCCTCATCATGGTGAGATTGTGTGCTACAATTGTTCAGTTGTAGCGAAGAAACATACTACAGAAATGATCCTGTGAAGTATGATCTTGACGAAACGCCGTTTCACATTCACCCCGCAATCCACGTCTCTCTCTCCCAACACGCGATGACCTGCACCTCACCTCAACGTTTTCTTCTGCCTGCGACATTATTTCCGATCGACCTTCCTCATCGCTCCAAAGCGAATCATTCGTCGACTAATTAACAGCCCGATTCCTCCATTCCTACCTTCAATTTCGAGAAAAACAACTTTTATGCAGCCGAAGGAAACTGCGCATTGGCGGTCGATTCGAACACTTGTGTTTCGGAACAACAAAGAGAAGATTCCCGTGATGACTGGGAAAATAATCGCAAATAACGAAGAAAAAATAGCAGCACGTTCGAATGCCTCCAATACGCACGAAAAGTCTACGATGCGATACGCGGAGGTGGAATCGAAGAAAATGCAACAGATGTTCTAAGAAGCCGTGATTATTTTAGTAAAAGACAATTTATCCCTGGATTTATAGGATCGACCGAAATTCTCCCATAAACTTAATAAACTTTAGTCCCAGTGATTCGATAAAATTAGGTAACATTAGGTGCGACAGTTCCTTATTGGGAGCATTGGAAGAAATAAATGTTTAAAAATCACGGAATGTGATCACGAAATCGTCGTTCGACAATTATAGGCCGATTAGCTTAACTTCTCGAATTTGCAAAGTGATGGAAATTATTATAGGAGATCGCATTCGTGTATTCGCATCGATATTTTTCTGCCAATGGAGTCACCTTCCTTCGACTCCTTGGGCGACTAGAAAATGCTCTATTGTGCGTCATTAAAAAATCACGAGCGAGCTATGGGAACTTCTTAGCCCGAAACATAATGATTTTCAGGAAAATGTTTTCGCTCGACAGGATTCGAACCACGGAGGAGAAACTTTTGTATAAAACTGCGGAAATCAGGCCATTTTTTATGTAGAATTCTAGAAAAAGGTTTCACAAGAAGACTGCAGCATGGCCGATGAAAACAGACCCATAAATTGACGTTTTTGGCTGCGTATTTGGTCATGCGTCACGCGTATGTGATAAACGCAGTACATTTGTTAGTTAATCAGATGAGAGCATCGAGGAAAGAATAGAATTATTAAAGGCACAAAATCCAAGGCTGTTTGCTCTGTACGAGTTAAAATGAAAAGATTGAAATGCATTTCGTCGTTCTAGACTAGGGAGTTGAACCAGCGATCGATTTGAACACAAGGCTACGATTTATTTAAGCACGAAGTTTCCGCTGCCTTGGATAAGCATAACTAAACGAAAGGCGGAGATTAACTTGGTATTGACCGTGGCACCAGGCCATAGAAAGAAGTGGTCCTGTGATGGAGGCTGGATCCGTGGAAACGATCTCAAATTGAGGAAGAGCATCCCTCCGTGTCCAAAGGCGGATTTCGCATTGCTCAGGGATCGAAAATTTTCGGTAAGTCGCGAACACGGGGAATTCTTTACGATGGCAATAGGATTCTACCGAGAACGTAGATGTTCGCATGAAAACCGTACGTGTGGTTGCTTCCACCAAACCGAGCTTTCGTGCTGCTTTTCCCTCGATTATATAATTATTAATGTTTAAAAATCACCACTCAGACAGTGACTACACCATTACCATCCCGAGAGATGGTGAACGATCATCGGGATCTTGACGCCGTGACAGGTCACTGCGTTAAGACGTTCTCACGCTCAGGTGTAGGCACCACGTCTCCTCATCATGGTGAGATTGTGTGCTACAATTGTTCAGTTGTAGCGAAGAAACATACTACAGAAATGATCCTGTGAAGTATGATCTTGACGAAACGCCGTTTCACATTCACCCCGCAATCCACGTCTCTCTCTCCCAACACGCGATGACCTGCACCTCACCTCAACGTTTTCTTCTGCCTGCGACATTATTTCCGATCGACCTTCCTCATCGCTCCAAAGCGAATCATTCGTCGACTAATTAACAGCCCGATTCCTCCATTCCTACCTTCAATTTCGAGAAAAACAACTTTTATGCAGCCGAAGGAAACTGCGCATTGGCGGTCGATTCGAACACTTGTGTTTCGGAACAACAAAGAGAAGATTCCCGTGATGACTGGGAAAATAATCGCAAATAACGAAGAAAAAATAGCAGCACGTTCGAATGCCTCCAATACGCACGAAAAGTCTACGATGCGATACGCGGAGGTGGAATCGAAGAAAATGCAACAGATGTTCTAAGAAGCCGTGATTATTTTAGTAAAAGACAATTTATCCCTGGATTTATAGGATCGACCGAAATTCTCCCATAAACTTAATAAACTTTAGTCCCAGTGATTCGATAAAATTAGGTAACATTAGGTGCGACAGTTCCTTATTGGGAGCATTGGAAGAAATAAATGTTTAAAAATCACGGAATGTGATCACGAAATCGTCGTTCGACAATTATAGGCCGATTAGCTTAACTTCTCGAATTTGCAAAGTGATGGAAATTATTATAGGAGATCGCATTCGTGTATTCGCATCGATATTTTTCTGCCAATGGAGTCACCTTCCTTCGACTCCTTGGGCGACTAGAAAATGCTCTATTGTGCGTCATTAAAAAATCACGAGCGAGCTATGGGAACTTCTTAGCCCGAAACATAATGATTTTCAGGAAAATGTTTTCGCTCGACAGGATTCGAACCACGGAGGAGAAACTTTTGTATAAAACTGCGGAAATCAGGCCATTTTTTATGTAGAATTCTAGAAAAAGGTTTCACAAGAAGACTGCAGCATGGCCGATGAAAACAGACCCATAAATTGACGTTTTTGGCTGCGTATTTGGTCATGCGTCACGCGTATGTGATAAACGCAGTACATTTGTTAGTTAATCAGATGAGAGCATCGAGGAAAGAATAGAATTATTAAAGGCACAAAATCCAAGGCTGTTTGCTCTGTACGAGTTAAAATGAAAAGATTGAAATGCATTTCGTCGTTCTAGACTAGGGAGTTGAACCAGCGATCGATTTGAACACAAGGCTACGATTTATTTAAGCACGAAGTTTCCGCTGCCTTGGATAAGCATAACTAAACGAAAGGCGGAGATTAACTTGGTATTGACCGTGGCACCAGGCCATAGAAAGAAGTGGTCCTGTGATGGAGGCTGGATCCGTGGAAACGATCTCAAATTGAGGAAGAGCATCCCTCCGTGTCCAAAGGCGGATTTCGCATTGCTCAGGGATCGAAAATTTTCGGTAAGTCGCGAACACGGGGAATTCTTTACGATGGCAATAGGATTCTACCGAGAACGTAGATGTTCGCATGAAAACCGTACGTGTGGTTGCTTCCACCAAACCGAGCTTTCGTGCTGCTTTTCCCTCGATTATATAATTATTAATGTTTAAAAATCACCACTCAGACAGTGACTACACCATTACCATCCCGAGAGATGGTGAACGATCATCGGGATCTTGACGCCGTGACAGGTCACTGCGTTAAGACGTTCTCACGCTCAGGTGTAGGCACCACGTCTCCTCATCATGGTGAGATTGTGTGCTACAATTGTTCAGTTGTAGCGAAGAAACATACTACAGAAATGATCCTGTGAAGTATGATCTTGACGAAACGCCGTTTCACATTCACCCCGCAATCCACGTCTCTCTCTCCCAACACGCGATGACCTGCACCTCACCTCAACGTTTTCTTCTGCCTGCGACATTATTTCCGATCGACCTTCCTCATCGCTCCAAAGCGAATCATTCGTCGACTAATTAACAGCCCGATTCCTCCATTCCTACCTTCAATTTCGAGAAAAACAACTTTTATGCAGCCGAAGGAAACTGCGCATTGGCGGTCGATTCGAACACTTGTGTTTCGGAACAACAAAGAGAAGATTCCCGTGATGACTGGGAAAATAATCGCAAATAACGAAGAAAAAATAGCAGCACGTTCGAATGCCTCCAATACGCACGAAAAGTCTACGATGCGATACGCGGAGGTGGAATCGAAGAAAATGCAACAGATGTTCTAAGAAGCCGTGATTATTTTAGTAAAAGACAATTTATCCCTGGATTTATAGGATCGACCGAAATTCTCCCATAAACTTAATAAACTTTAGTCCCAGTGATTCGATAAAACATTAGGTGCGACAGTTCCTTATTGGGAGCATTGGAAGAAATAAATGTTTAAAAATCACGGAATGTGATCACGAAATCGTCGTTCGACAATTATAGGCCGATTAGCTTAACTTCTCGAATTTGCAAAGTGATGGAAATTATTATAGGAGATCGCATTCGTGTATTCGCATCGATATTTTTCTGCCAATGGAGTCACCTTCCTTCGACTCCTTGGGCGACTAGAAAATGCTCTATTGTGCGTCATTAAAAAATCACGAGCGAGCTATGGGAACTTCTTAGCCCGAAACATAATGATTTTCAGGAAAATGTTTTCGCTCGACAGGATTCGAACCACGGAGGAGAAACTTTTGTATAAAACTGCGGAAATCAGGCCATTTTTTATGTAGAATTCTAGAAAAAGGTTTCACAAGAAGACTGCAGCATGGCCGATGAAAACAGACCCATAAATTGACGTTTTTGGCTGCGTATTTGGTCATGCGTCACGCGTATGTGATAAACGCAGTACATTTGTTAGTTAATCAGATGAGAGCATCGAGGAAAGAATAGAATTATTAAAGGCACAAAATCCAAGGCTGTTTGCTCTGTACGAGTTAAAATGAAAAGATTGAAATGCATTTCGTCGTTCTAGACTAGGGAGTTGAACCAGCGATCGATTTGAACACAAGGCTACGATTTATTTAAGCACGAAGTTTCCGCTGCCTTGGATAAGCATAACTAAACGAAAGGCGGAGATTAACTTGGTATTGACCGTGGCACCAGGCCATAGAAAGAAGTGGTCCTGTGATGGAGGCTGGATCCGTGGAAACGATCTCAAATTGAGGAAGAGCATCCCTCCGTGTCCAAAGGCGGATTTCGCATTGCTCAGGGATCGAAAATTTTCGGTAAGTCGCGAACACGGGGAATTCTTTACGATGGCAATAGGATTCTACCGAGAACGTAGATGTTCGCATGAAAACCGTACGTGTGGTTGCTTCCACCAAACCGAGCTTTCGTGCTGCTTTTCCCTCGATTATATAATTATTAATGTTTAATAATCACCACTCAGACAGTGACTACACCATTACCATCCCGAGAGATGGTGAACGATCATCGGGATCTTGACGCCGTGACAGGTCACTGCGTTAAGACGTTCTCACGCTCAGGTGTAGGCACCACGTCTCCTCATCATGGTGAGATTGTGTGCTACAATTGTTCAGTTGTAGCGAAGAAACATACTACAGAAATGATCCTGTGAAGTATGATCTTGACGAAACGCCGTTTCACATTCACCCCGCAATCCACGTCTCTCTCTCCCAACACGCGATGACCTGCACCTCACCTCAACGTTTTCTTCTGCCTGCGACATTATTTCCGATCGACCTTCCTCATCGCTCCAAAGCGAATCATTCGTCGACTAATTAACAGCCCGATTCCTCCATTCCTACCTTCAATTTCGAGAAAAACAACTTTTATGCAGCCGAAGGAAACTGCGCATTGGCGGTCGATTCGAACACTTGTGTTTCGGAACAACAAAGAGAAGATTCCCGTGATGACTGGGAAAATAATCGCAAATAACGAAGAAAAAATAGCAGCACGTTCGAATGCCTCCAATACGCACGAAAAGTCTACGATGCGATACGCGGAGGTGGAATCGAAGAAAATGCAACAGATGTTCTAAGAAGCCGTGATTATTTTAGTAAAAGACAATTTATCCCTGGATTTATAGGATCGACCGAAATTCTCCCATAAACTTAATAAACTTTAGTCCCAGTGATTCGATAAAACATTAGGTGCGACAGTTCCTTATTGGGAGCATTGGAAGAAATAAATGTTTAAAAATCACGGAATGTGATCACGAAATCGTCGTTCGACAATTATAGGCCGATTAGCTTAACTTCTCGAATTTGCAAAGTGATGGAAATTATTATAGGAGATCGCATTCGTGTATTCGCATCGATATTTTTCTGCCAATGGAGTCACCTTCCTTCGACTCCTTGGGCGACTAGAAAATGCTCTATTGTGCGTCATTAAAAAATCACGAGCGAGCTATGGGAACTTCTTAGCCCGAAACATAATGATTTTCAGGAAAATGTTTTCGCTCGACAGGATTCGAACCACGGAGGAGAAACTTTTGTATAAAACTGCGGAAATCAGGCCATTTTTTATGTAGAATTCTAGAAAAAGGTTTCACAAGAAGACTGCAGCATGGCCGATGAAAACAGACCCATAAATTGACGTTTTTGGCTGCGTATTTGGTCATGCGTCACGCGTATGTGATAAACGCAGTACATTTGTTAGTTAATCAGATGAGAGCATCGAGGAAAGAATAGAATTATTAAAGGCACAAAATCCAAGGCTGTTTGCTCTGTACGAGTTAAAATGAAAAGATTGAAATGCATTTCGTCGTTCTAGACTAGGGAGTTGAACCAGCGATCGATTTGAACACAAGGCTACGATTTATTTAAGCACGAAGTTTCCGCTGCCTTGGATAAGCATAACTAAACGAAAGGCGGAGATTAACTTGGTATTGACCGTGGCACCAGGCCATAGAAAGAAGTGGTCCTGTGATGGAGGCTGGATCCGTGGAAACGATCTCAAATTGAGGAAGAGCATCCCTCCGTGTCCAAAGGCGGATTTCGCATTGCTCAGGGATCGAAAATTTTCGGTAAGTCGCGAACACGGGGAATTCTTTACGATGGCAATAGGATTCTACCGAGAACGTAGATGTTCGCATGAAAACCGTACGTGTGGTTGCTTCCACCAAACCGAGCTTTCGTGCTGCTTTTCCCTCGATTATATAATTATTAATGTTTAAAAATCACCACTCAGACAGTGACTACACCATTACCATCCCGAGAGATGGTGAACGATCATCGGGATCTTGACGCCGTGACAGGTCACTGCGTTAAGACGTTCTCACGCTCAGGTGTAGGCACCACGTCTCCTCATCATGGTGAGATTGTGTGCTACAATTGTTCAGTTGTAGCGAAGAAACATACTACAGAAATGATCCTGTGAAGTATGATCTTGACGAAACGCCGTTTCACATTCACCCCGCAATCCACGTCTCTCTCTCCCAACACGCGATGACCTGCACCTCACCTCAACGTTTTCTTCTGCCTGCGACATTATTTCCGATCGACCTTCCTCATCGCTCCAAAGCGAATCATTCGTCGACTAATTAACAGCCCGATTCCTCCATTCCTACCTTCAATTTCGAGAAAAACAACTTTTATGCAGCCGAAGGAAACTGCGCATTGGCGGTCGATTCGAACACTTGTGTTTCGGAACAACAAAGAGAAGATTCCCGTGATGACTGGGAAAATAATCGCAAATAACGAAGAAAAAATAGCAGCACGTTCGAATGCCTCCAATACGCACGAAAAGTCTACGATGCGATACGCGGAGGTGGAATCGAAGAAAATGCAACAGATGTTCTAAGAAGCCGTGATTATTTTAGTAAAAGACAATTTATCCCTGGATTTATAGGATCGACCGAAATTCTCCCATAAACTTAATAAACTTTAGTCCCAGTGATTCGATAAAACATTAGGTGCGACAGTTCCTTATTGGGAGCATTGGAAGAAATAAATGTTTAAAAATCACGGAAT
Source organism: Pachydiplax longipennis (assembly GCA_036926295.1). Lineage (NCBI taxonomy): Eukaryota > Metazoa > Arthropoda > Insecta > Odonata > Libellulidae > Pachydiplax > Pachydiplax longipennis. The sequence goes on along the minus strand of JAVFKF010000009.1, from coordinate 33,069,841 downwards.
GTGATCACGAAATCGTCGTTCGACAATTATAGGCCGATTAGCTTAACTTCTCGAATTTGCAAAGTGATGGAAATTATTATAGGAGATCGCATTCGTGTATTCGCATCGATATTTTTCTGCCAATGGAGTCACCTTCCTTCGACTCCTTGGGCGACTAGAAAATGCTCTATTGTGCGTCATTAAAAAATCACGAGCGAGCTATGGGAACTTCTTAGCCCGAAACATAATGATTTTCAGGAAAATGTTTTCGCTCGACAGGATTCGAACCACGGAGGAGAAACTTTTGTATAAAACTGCGGAAATCAGGCCATTTTTTATGTAGAATTCTAGAAAAAGGTTTCACAAGAAGACTGCAGCATGGGCGATGAAAACAGACCCATAAATTGACGTTTTTGGCTGCGTATTTGGTCATGCGTCACGCGTATGTGATAAACGCAGTACATTTGTTAGTTAATCAGATGAGAGCATCGAGGAAAGAATAGAATTATTAAAGGCACAAAATCCAAGGCTGTTTGCTCTGTACGAGTTAAAATGAAAAGATTGAAATGCATTTCGTCGTTCTAGACTAGGGAGTTGAACCAGCGATCGATTTGAACACAAGGCTACGATTTATTTAAGCACGAAGTTTCCGCTGCCTTGGATAAGCATAACTAAACGAAAGGCGGAGATTAACTTGGTATTGACCGTGGCACCAGGCCATAGAAAGAAGTGGTCCTGTGATGGAGGCTGGATCCGTGGAAACGATCTCAAATTGAGGAAGAGCATCCCTCCGTGTCCAAAGGCGGATTTCGCATTGCTCAGGGATCGAAAATTTTCGGTAAGTCGCGAACACGGGGAATTCTTTACGATGGCAATAGGATTCTACCGAGAACGTAGATGTTCGCATGAAAACCGTACGTGTGGTTGCTTCCACCAAACCGAGCTTTCGTGCTGCTTTTCCCTCGATTATATAATTATTAATGTTTAAAAATCACCACTCAGACAGTGACTACACCATTACCATCCCGAGAGATGGTGAACGATCATCGGGATCTTGACGCCGTGACAGGTCACTGCGTTAAGACGTTCTCACGCTCAGGTGTAGGCACCACGTCTCCTCATCATGGTGAGATTGTGTGCTACAATTGTTCAGTTGTAGCGAAGAAACATACTACAGAAATGATCCTGTGAAGTATGATCTTGACGAAACGCCGTTTCACATTCACCCCGCAATCCACGTCTCTCTCTCCCAACACGCGATGACCTGCACCTCACCTCAACGTTTTCTTCTGCCTGCGACATTATTTCCGATCGACCTTCCTCATCGCTCCAAAGCGAATCATTCGTCGACTAATTAACAGCCCGATTCCTCCATTCCTACCTTCAATTTCGAGAAAAACAACTTTTATGCAGCCGAAGGAAACTGCGCATTGGCGGTCGATTCGAACACTTGTGTTTCGGAACAACAAAGAGAAGATTCCCGTGATGACTGGGAAAATAATCGCAAATAACGAAGAAAAAATAGCAGCACGTTCGAATGCCTCCAATACGCACGAAAAGTCTACGATGCGATACGCGGAGGTGGAATCGAAGAAAATGCAACAGATGTTCTAAGAAGCCGTGATTATTTTAGTAAAAGACAATTTATCCCTGGATTTATAGGATCGACCGAAATTCTCCCATAAACTTAATAAACTTTAGTCCCAGTGATTCGATAAAACATTAGGTGCGACAGTTCCTTATTGGGAGCATTGGAAGAAATAAATGTTTAAAAATCACGGAATGTGATCACGAAATCGTCGTTCGACAATTATAGGCCGATTAGCTTAACTTCTCGAATTTGCAAAGTGATGGAAATTATTATAGGAGATCGCATTCGTGTATTCGCATCGATATTTTTCTGCCAATGGAGTCACCTTCCTTCGACTCCTTGGGCGACTAGAAAATGCTCTATTGTGCGTCATTAAAAAATCACGAGCGAGCTATGGGAACTTCTTAGCCCGAAACATAATGATTTTCAGGAAAATGTTTTCGCTCGACAGGATTCGAACCACGGAGGAGAAACTTTTGTATAAAACTGCGGAAATCAGGCCATTTTTTATGTAGAATTCTAGAAAAAGGTTTCACAAGAAGACTGCAGCATGGCCGATGAAAACAGACCCATAAATTGACGTTTTTGGCTGCGTATTTGGTCATGCGTCACGCGTATGTGATAAACGCAGTACATTTGTTAGTTAATCAGATGAGAGCATCGAGGAAAGAATAGAATTATTAAAGGCACAAAATCCAAGGCTGTTTGCTCTGTACGAGTTAAAATGAAAAGATTGAAATGCATTTCGTCGTTCTAGACTAGGGAGTTGAACCAGCGATCGATTTGAACACAAGGCTACGATTTATTTAAGCACGAAGTTTCCGCTGCCTTGGATAAGCATAACTAAACGAAAGGCGGAGATTAACTTGGTATTGACCGTGGCACCAGGCCATAGAAAGAAGTGGTCCTGTGATGGAGGCTGGATCCGTGGAAACGATCTCAAATTGAGGAAGAGCATCCCTCCGTGTCCAAAGGCGGATTTCGCATTGCTCAGGGATCGAAAATTTTCGGTAAGTCGCGAACACGGGGAATTCTTTACGATGGCAATAGGATTCTACCGAGAACGTAGATGTTCGCATGAAAACCGTACGTGTGGTTGCTTCCACCAAACCGAGCTTTCGTGCTGCTTTTCCCTCGATTATATAATTATTAATGTTTAAAAATCACCACTCAGACAGTGACTACACCATTACCATCCCGAGAGATGGTGAACGATCATCGGGATCTTGACGCCGTGACAGGTCACTGCGTTAAGACGTTCTCACGCTCAGGTGTAGGCACCACGTCTCCTCATCATGGTGAGATTGTGTGCTACAATTGTTCAGTTGTAGCGAAGAAACATACTACAGAAATGATCCTGTGAAGTATGATCTTGACGAAACGCCGTTTCACATTCACCCCGCAATCCACGTCTCTCTCTCCCAACACGCGATGACCTGCACCTCACCTCAACGTTTTCTTCTGCCTGCGACATTATTTCCGATCGACCTTCCTCATCGCTCCAAAGCGAATCATTCGTCGACTAATTAACAGCCCGATTCCTCCATTCCTACCTTCAATTTCGAGAAAAACAACTTTTATGCAGCCGAAGGAAACTGCGCATTGGCGGTCGATTCGAACACTTGTGTTTCGGAACAACAAAGAGAAGATTCCCGTGATGACTGGGAAAATAATCGCAAATAACGAAGAAAAAATAGCAGCACGTTCGAATGCCTCCAATACGCACGAAAAGTCTACGATGCGATACGCGGAGGTGGAATCGAAGAAAATGCAACAGATGTTCTAAGAAGCCGTGATTATTTTAGTAAAAGACAATTTATCCCTGGATTTATAGGATCGACCGAAATTCTCCCATAAACTTAATAAACTTTAGTCCCAGTGATTCGATAAAACATTAGGTGCGACAGTTCCTTATTGGGAGCATTGGAAGAAATAAATGTTTAAAAATCACGGAATGTGATCACGAAATCGTCGTTCGACAATTATAGGCCGATTAGCTTAACTTCTCGAATTTGCAAAGTGATGGAAATTATTATAGGAGATCGCATTCGTGTATTCGCATCGATATTTTTCTGCCAATGGAGTCACCTTCCTTCGACTCCTTGGGCGACTAGAAAATGCTCTATTGTGCGTCATTAAAAAATCACGAGCGAGCTATGGGAACTTCTTAGCCCGAAACATAATGATTTTCAGGAAAATGTTTTCGCTCGACAGGATTCGAACCACGGAGGAGAAACTTTTGTATAAAACTGCGGAAATCAGGCCATTTTTTATGTAGAATTCTAGAAAAAGGTTTCACAAGAAGACTGCAGCATGGCCGATGAAAACAGACCCATAAATTGACGTTTTTGGCTGCGTATTTGGTCATGCGTCACGCGTATGTGATAAACGCAGTACATTTGTTAGTTAATCAGATGAGAGCATCGAGGAAAGAATAGAATTATTAAAGGCACAAAATCCAAGGCTGTTTGCTCTGTACGAGTTAAAATGAAAAGATTGAAATGCATTTCGTCGTTCTAGACTAGGGAGTTGAACCAGCGATCGATTTGAACACAAGGCTACGATTTATTTAAGCACGAAGTTTCCGCTGCCTTGGATAAGCATAACTAAACGAAAGGCGGAGATTAACTTGGTATTGACCGTGGCACCAGGCCATAGAAAGAAGTGGTCCTGTGATGGAGGCTGGATCCGTGGAAACGATCTCAAATTGAGGAAGAGCATCCCTCCGTGTCCAAAGGCGGATTTCGCATTGCTCAGGGATCGAAAATTTTCGGTAAGTCGCGAACACGGGGAATTCTTTACGATGGCAATAGGATTCTACCGAGAACGTAGATGTTCGCATGAAAACCGTACGTGTGGTTGCTTCCACCAAACCGAGCTTTCGTGCTGCTTTTCCCTCGATTATATAATTATTAATGTTTAAAAATCACCACTCAGACAGTGACTACACCATTACCATCCCGAGAGATGGTGAACGATCATCGGGATCTTGACGCCGTGACAGGTCACTGCGTTAAGACGTTCTCACGCTCAGGTGTAGGCACCACGTCTCCTCATCATGGTGAGATTGTGTGCTACAATTGTTCAGTTGTAGCGAAGAAACATACTACAGAAATGATCCTGTGAAGTATGATCTTGACGAAACGCCGTTTCACATTCACCCCGCAATCCACGTCTCTCTCTCCCAACACGCGATGACCTGCACCTCACCTCAACGTTTTCTTCTGCCTGCGACATTATTTCCGATCGACCTTCCTCATCGCTCCAAAGCGAATCATTCGTCGACTAATTAACAGCCCGATTCCTCCATTCCTACCTTCAATTTCGAGAAAAACAACTTTTATGCAGCCGAAGGAAACTGCGCATTGGCGGTCGATTCGAACACTTGTGTTTCGGAACAACAAAGAGAAGATTCCCGTGATGACTGGGAAAATAATCGCAAATAACGAAGAAAAAATAGCAGCACGTTCGAATGCCTCCAATACGCACGAAAAGTCTACGATGCGATACGCGGAGGTGGAATCGAAGAAAATGCAACAGATGTTCTAAGAAGCCGTGATTATTTTAGTAAAAGACAATTTATCCCTGGATTTATAGGATCGACCGAAATTCTCCCATAAACTTAATAAACTTTAGTCCCAGTGATTCGATAAAATTAGGTAACATTAGGTGCGACAGTTCCTTATTGGGAGCATTGGAAGAAATAAATGTTTAAAAATCACGGAATGTGATCACGAAATCGTCGTTCGACAATTATAGGCCGATTAGCTTAACTTCTCGAATTTGCAAAGTGATGGAAATTATTATAGGAGATCGCATTCGTGTATTCGCATCGATATTTTTCTGCCAATGGAGTCACCTTCCTTCGACTCCTTGGGCGACTAGAAAATGCTCTATTGTGCGTCATTAAAAAATCACGAGCGAGCTATGGGAACTTCTTAGCCCGAAACATAATGATTTTCAGGAAAATGTTTTCGCTCGACAGGATTCGAACCACGGAGGAGAAACTTTTGTATAAAACTGCGGAAATCAGGCCATTTTTTATGTAGAATTCTAGAAAAAGGTTTCACAAGAAGACTGCAGCATGGCCGATGAAAACAGACCCATAAATTGACGTTTTTGGCTGCGTATTTGGTCATGCGTCACGCGTATGTGATAAACGCAGTACATTTGTTAGTTAATCAGATGAGAGCATCGAGGAAAGAATAGAATTATTAAAGGCACAAAATCCAAGGCTGTTTGCTCTGTACGAGTTAAAATGAAAAGATTGAAATGCATTTCGTCGTTCTAGACTAGGGAGTTGAACCAGCGATCGATTTGAACACAAGGCTACGATTTATTTAAGCACGAAGTTTCCGCTGCCTTGGATAAGCATAACTAAACGAAAGGCGGAGATTAACTTGGTATTGACCGTGGCACCAGGCCATAGAAAGAAGTGGTCCTGTGATGGAGGCTGGATCCGTGGAAACGATCTCAAATTGAGGAAGAGCATCCCTCCGTGTCCAAAGGCGGATTTCGCATTGCTCAGGGATCGAAAATTTTCGGTAAGTCGCGAACACGGGGAATTCTTTACGATGGCAATAGGATTCTACCGAGAACGTAGATGTTCGCATGAAAACCGTACGTGTGGTTGCTTCCACCAAACCGAGCTTTCGTGCTGCTTTTCCCTCGATTATATAATTATTAATGTTTAAAAATCACCACTCAGACAGTGACTACACCATTACCATCCCGAGAGATGGTGAACGATCATCGGGATCTTGACGCCGTGACAGGTCACTGCGTTAAGACGTTCTCACGCTCAGGTGTAGGCACCACGTCTCCTCATCATGGTGAGATTGTGTGCTACAATTGTTCAGTTGTAGCGAAGAAACATACTACAGAAATGATCCTGTGAAGTATGATCTTGACGAAACGCCGTTTCACATTCACCCCGCAATCCACGTCTCTCTCTCCCAACACGCGATGACCTGCACCTCACCTCAACGTTTTCTTCTGCCTGCGACATTATTTCCGATCGACCTTCCTCATCGCTCCAAAGCGAATCATTCGTCGACTAATTAACAGCCCGATTCCTCCATTCCTACCTTCAATTTCGAGAAAAACAACTTTTATGCAGCCGAAGGAAACTGCGCATTGGCGGTCGATTCGAACACTTGTGTTTCGGAACAACAAAGAGAAGATTCCCGTGATGACTGGGAAAATAATCGCAAATAACGAAGAAAAAATAGCAGCACGTTCGAATGCCTCCAATACGCACGAAAAGTCTACGATGCGATACGCGGAGGTGGAATCGAAGAAAATGCAACAGATGTTCTAAGAAGCCGTGATTATTTTAGTAAAAGACAATTTATCCCTGGATTTATAGGATCGACCGAAATTCTCCCATAAACTTAATAAACTTTAGTCCCAGTGATTCGATAAAACATTAGGTGCGACAGTTCCTTATTGGGAGCATTGGAAGAAATAAATGTTTAAAAATCACGGAATGTGATCACGAAATCGTCGTTCGACAATTATAGGCCGATTAGCTTAACTTCTCGAATTTGCAAAGTGATGGAAATTATTATAGGAGATCGCATTCGTGTATTCGCATCGATATTTTTCTGCCAATGGAGTCACCTTCCTTCGACTCCTTGGGCGACTAGAAAATGCTCTATTGTGCGTCATTAAAAAATCACGAGCGAGCTATGGGAACTTCTTAGCCCGAAACATAATGATTTTCAGGAAAATGTTTTCGCTCGACAGGATTCGAACCACGGAGGAGAAACTTTTGTATAAAACTGCGGAAATCAGGCCATTTTTTATGTAGAATTCTAGAAAAAGGTTTCACAAGAAGACTGCAGCATGGCCGATGAAAACAGACCCATAAATTGACGTTTTTGGCTGCGTATTTGGTCATGCGTCACGCGTATGTGATAAACGCAGTACATTTGTTAGTTAATCAGATGAGAGCATCGAGGAAAGAATAGAATTATTAAAGGCACAAAATCCAAGGCTGTTTGCTCTGTACGAGTTAAAATGAAAAGATTGAAATGCATTTCGTCGTTCTAGACTAGGGAGTTGAACCAGCGATCGATTTGAACACAAGGCTACGATTTATTTAAGCACGAAGTTTCCGCTGCCTTGGATAAGCATAACTAAACGAAAGGCGGAGATTAACTTGGTATTGACCGTGGCACCAGGCCATAGAAAGAAGTGGTCCTGTGATGGAGGCTGGATCCGTGGAAACGATCTCAAATTGAGGAAGAGCATCCCTCCGTGTCCAAAGGCGGATTTCGCATTGCTCAGGGATCGAAAATTTTCGGTAAGTCGCGAACACGGGGAATTCTTTACGATGGCAATAGGATTCTACCGAGAACGTAGATGTTCGCATGAAAACCGTACGTGTGGTTGCTTCCACCAAACCGAGCTTTCGTGCTGCTTTTCCCTCGATTATATAATTATTAATGTTTAAAAATCACCACTCAGACAGTGACTACACCATTACCATCCCGAGAGATGGTGAACGATCATCGGGATCTTGACGCCGTGACAGGTCACTGCGTTAAGACGTTCTCACGCTCAGGTGTAGGCACCACGTCTCCTCATCATGGTGAGATTGTGTGCTACAATTGTTCAGTTGTAGCGAAGAAACATACTACAGAAATGATCCTGTGAAGTATGATCTTGACGAAACGCCGTTTCACATTCACCCCGCAATCCACGTCTCTCTCTCCCAACACGCGATGACCTGCACCTCACCTCAACGTTTTCTTCTGCCTGCGACATTATTTCCGATCGACCTTCCTCATCGCTCCAAAGCGAATCATTCGTCGACTAATTAACAGCCCGATTCCTCCATTCCTACCTTCAATTTCGAGAAAAACAACTTTTATGCAGCCGAAGGAAACTGCGCATTGGCGGTCGATTCGAACACTTGTGTTTCGGAACAACAAAGAGAAGATTCCCGTGATGACTGGGAAAATAATCGCAAATAACGAAGAAAAAATAGCAGCACGTTCGAATGCCTCCAATACGCACGAAAAGTCTACGATGCGATACGCGGAGGTGGAATCGAAGAAAATGCAACAGATGTTCTAAGAAGCCGTGATTATTTTAGTAAAAGACAATTTATCCCTGGATTTATAGGATCGACCGAAATTCTCCCATAAACTTAATAAACTTTAGTCCCAGTGATTCGATAAAACATTAGGTGCGACAGTTCCTTATTGGGAGCATTGGAAGAAATAAATGTTTAAAAATCACGGAATGTGATCACGAAATCGTCGTTCGACAATTATAGGCCGATTAGCTTAACTTCTCGAATTTGCAAAGTGATGGAAATTATTATAGGAGATCGCATTCGTGTATTCGCATCGATATTTTTCTGCCAATGGAGTCACCTTCCTTCGACTCCTTGGGCGACTAGAAAATGCTCTATTGTGCGTCATTAAAAAATCACGAGCGAGCTATGGGAACTTCTTAGCCCGAAACATAATGATTTTCAGGAAAATGTTTTCGCTCGACAGGATTCGAACCACGGAGGAGAAACTTTTGTATAAAACTGCGGAAATCAGGCCATTTTTTATGTAGAATTCTAGAAAAAGGTTTCACAAGAAGACTGCAGCATGGCCGATGAAAACAGACCCATAAATTGACGTTTTTGGCTGCGTATTTGGTCATGCGTCACGCGTATGTGATAAACGCAGTACATTTGTTAGTTAATCAGATGAGAGCATCGAGGAAAGAATAGAATTATTAAAGGCACAAAATCCAAGGCTGTTTGCTCTGTACGAGTTAAAATGAAAAGATTGAAATGCATTTCGTCGTTCTAGACTAGGGAGTTGAACCAGCGATCGATTTGAACACAAGGCTACGATTTATTTAAGCACGAAGTTTCCGCTGCCTTGGATAAGCATAACTAAACGAAAGGCGGAGATTAACTTGGTATTGACCGTGGCACCAGGCCATAGAAAGAAGTGGTCCTGTGATGGAGGCTGGATCCGTGGAAACGATCTCAAATTGAGGAAGAGCATCCCTCCGTGTCCAAAGGCGGATTTCGCATTGCTCAGGGATCGAAAATTTTCGGTAAGTCGCGAACACGGGGAATTCTTTACGATGGCAATAGGATTCTACCGAGAACGTAGATGTTCGCATGAAAACCGTACGTGTGGTTGCTTCCACCAAACCGAGCTTTCGTGCTGCTTTTCCCTCGATTATATAATTATTAATGTTTAATAATCACCACTCAGACAGTGACTACACCATTACCATCCCGAGAGATGGTGAACGATCATCGGGATCTTGACGCCGTGACAGGTCACTGCGTTAAGACGTTCTCACGCTCAGGTGTAGGCACCACGTCTCCTCATCATGGTGAGATTGTGTGCTACAATTGTTCAGTTGTAGCGAAGAAACATACTACAGAAATGATCCTGTGAAGTATGATCTTGACGAAACGCCGTTTCACATTCACCCCGCAATCCACGTCTCTCTCTCCCAACACGCGATGACCTGCACCTCACCTCAACGTTTTCTTCTGCCTGCGACATTATTTCCGATCGACCTTCCTCATCGCTCCAAAGCGAATCATTCGTCGACTAATTAACAGCCCGATTCCTCCATTCCTACCTTCAATTTCGAGAAAAACAACTTTTATGCAGCCGAAGGAAACTGCGCATTGGCGGTCGATTCGAACACTTGTGTTTCGGAACAACAAAGAGAAGATTCCCGTGATGACTGGGAAAATAATCGCAAATAACGAAGAAAAAATAGCAGCACGTTCGAATGCCTCCAATACGCACGAAAAGTCTACGATGCGATACGCGGAGGTGGAATCGAAGAAAATGCAACAGATGTTCTAAGAAGCCGTGATTATTTTAGTAAAAGACAATTTATCCCTGGATTTATAGGATCGACCGAAATTCTCCCATAAACTTAATAAACTTTAGTCCCAGTGATTCGATAAAACATTAGGTGCGACAGTTCCTTATTGGGAGCATTGGAAGAAATAAATGTTTAAAAATCACGGAATGTGATCACGAAATCGTCGTTCGACAATTATAGGCCGATTAGCTTAACTTCTCGAATTTGCAAAGTGATGGAAATTATTATAGGAGATCGCATTCGTGTATTCGCATCGATATTTTTCTGCCAATGGAGTCACCTTCCTTCGACTCCTTGGGCGACTAGAAAATGCTCTATTGTGCGTCATTAAAAAATCACGAGCGAGCTATGGGAACTTCTTAGCCCGAAACATAATGATTTTCAGGAAAATGTTTTCGCTCGACAGGATTCGAACCACGGAGGAGAAACTTTTGTATAAAACTGCGGAAATCAGGCCATTTTTTATGTAGAATTCTAGAAAAAGGTTTCACAAGAAGACTGCAGCATGGCCGATGAAAACAGACCCATAAATTGACGTTTTTGGCTGCGTATTTGGTCATGCGTCACGCGTATGTGATAAACGCAGTACATTTGTAAGTTAATCAGATGAGAGCATCGAGGAAAGAATAGAATTATTAAAGGCACAAAATCCAAGGCTGTTTGCTCTGTACGAGTTAAAATGAAAAGATTGAAATGCATTTCGTCGTTCTAGACTAGGGAGTTGAACCAGCGATCGATTTGAACACAAGGCTACGATTTATTTAAGCACGAAGTTTCCGCTGCCTTGGATAAGCATAACTAAACGAAAGGCGGAGATTAACTTGGTATTGACCGTGGCACCAGGCCATAGAAAGAAGTGGTCCTGTGATGGAGGCTGGATCCGTGGAAACGATCTCAAATTGAGGAAGAGCATCCCTCCGTGTCCAAAGGCGGATTTCGCATTGCTCAGGGATCGAAAATTTTCGGTAAGTCGCGAACACGGGGAATTCTTTACGATGGCAATAGGATTCTACCGAGAACGTAGATGTTCGCATGAAAACCGTACGTGTGGTTGCTTCCACCAAACCGAGCTTTCGTGCTGCTTTTCCCTCGATTATATAATTATTAATGTTTAAAAATCACCACTCAGACAGTGACTACACCATTACCATCCCGAGAGATGGTGAACGATCATCGGGATCTTGACGCCGTGACAGGTCACTGCGTTAAGACGTTCTCACGCTCAGGTGTAGGCACCACGTCTCCTCATCATGGTGAGATTGTGTGCTACAATTGTTCAGTTGTAGCGAAGAAACATACTACAGAAATGATCCTGTGAAGTATGATCTTGACGAAACGCCGTTTCACATTCACCCCGCAATCCACGTCTCTCTCTCCCAACACGCGATGACCTGCACCTCACCTCAACGTTTTCTTCTGCCTGCGACATTATTTCCGATCGACCTTCCTCATCGCTCCAAAGCGAATCATTCGTCGACTAATTAACAGCCCGATTCCTCCATTCCTACCTTCAATTTCGAGAAAAACAACTTTTATGCAGCCGAAGGAAACTGCGCATTGGCGGTCGATTCGAACACTTGTGTTTCGGAACAACAAAGAGAAGATTCCCGTGATGACTGGGAAAATAATCGCAAATAACGAAGAAAAAATAGCAGCACGTTCGAATGCCTCCAATACGCACGAAAAGTCTACGATGCGATACGCGGAGGTGGAATCGAAGAAAATGCAACAGATGTTCTAAGAAGCCGTGATTATTTTAGTAAAAGACAATTTATCCCTGGATTTATAGGATCGACCGAAATTCTCCCATAAACTTAATAAACTTTAGTCCCAGTGATTCGATAAAACATTAGGTGCGACAGTTCCTTATTGGGAGCATTGGAAGAAATAAATGTTTAAAAATCACGGAATGTGATCACGAAATCGTCGTTCGACAATTATAGGCCGATTAGCTTAACTTCTCGAATTTGCAAAGTGATGGAAATTATTATAGGAGATCGCATTCGTGTATTCGCATCGATATTTTTCTGCCAATGGAGTCACCTTCCTTCGACTCCTTGGGCGACTAGAAAATGCTCTATTGTGCGTCATTAAAAAATCACGAGCGAGCTATGGGAACTTCTTAGCCCGAAACATAATGATTTTCAGGAAAATGTTTTCGCTCGACAGGATTCGAACCACGGAGGAGAAACTTTTGTATAAAACTGCGGAAATCAGGCCATTTTTTATGTAGAATTCTAGAAAAAGGTTTCACAAGAAGACTGCAGCATGGCCGATGAAAACAGACCCATAAATTGACGTTTTTGGCTGCGTATTTGGTCATGCGTCACGCGTATGTGATAAACGCAGTACATTTGTTAGTTAATCAGATGAGAGCATCGAGGAAAGAATAGAATTATTAAAGGCACAAAATCCAAGGCTGTTTGCTCTGTACGAGTTAAAATGAAAAGATTGAAATGCATTTCGTCGTTCTAGACTAGGGAGTTGAACCAGCGATCGATTTGAACACAAGGCTACGATTTATTTAAGCACGAAGTTTCCGCTGCCTTGGATAAGCATAACTAAACGAAAGGCGGAGATTAACTTGGTATTGACCGTGGCACCAGGCCATAGAAAGAAGTGGTCCTGTGATGGAGGCTGGATCCGTGGAAACGATCTCAAATTGAGGAAGAGCATCCCTCCGTGTCCAAAGGCGGATTTCGCATTGCTCAGGGATCGAAAATTTTCGGTAAGTCGCGAACACGGGGAATTCTTTACGATGGCAATAGGATTCTACCGAGAACGTAGATGTTCGCATGAAAACCGTACGTGTGGTTGCTTCCACCAAACCGAGCTTTCGTGCTGCTTTTCCCTCGATTATATAATTATTAATGTTTAATAATCACCACTCAGACAGTGACTACACCATTACCATCCCGAGAGATGGTGAACGATCATCGGGATCTTGACGCCGTGACAGGTCACTGCGTTAAGACGTTCTCACGCTCAGGTGTAGGCACCACGTCTCCTCATCATGGTGAGATTGTGTGCTACAATTGTTCAGTTGTAGCGAAGAAACATACTACAGAAATGATCCTGTGAAGTATGATCTTGACGAAACGCCGTTTCACATTCACCCCGCAATCCACGTCTCTCTCTCCCAACACGCGATGACCTGCACCTCACCTCAACGTTTTCTTCTGCCTGCGACATTATTTCCGATCGACCTTCCTCATCGCTCCAAAGCGAATCATTCGTCGACTAATTAACAGCCCGATTCCTCCATTCCTACCTTCAATTTCGAGAAAAACAACTTTTATGCAGCCGAAGGAAACTGCGCATTGGCGGTCGATTCGAACACTTGTGTTTGGGAACAACAAAGAGAAGATTCCCGTGATGACTGGGAAAATAATCGCAAATAACGAAGAAAAAATAGCAGCACGTTCGAATGCCTCCAATACGCACGAAAAGTCTACGATGCGATACGCGGAGGTGGAATCGAAGAAAATGCAACAGATGTTCTAAGAAGCCGTGATTATTTTAGTAAAAGACAATTTATCCCTGGATTTATAGGATCGACCGAAATTCTCCCATAAACTTAATAAACTTTAGTCCCAGTGATTCGATAAAACATTAGGTGCGACAGTTCCTTATTGGGAGCATTGGAAGAAATAAATGTTTAAAAATCACGGAATGTGATCACGAAATCGTCGTTCGACAATTATAGGCCGATTAGCTTAACTTCTCGAATTTGCAAAGTGATGGAAATTATTATAGGAGATCGCATTCGTGTATTCGCATCGATATTTTTCTGCCAATGGAGTCACCTTCCTTCGACTCCTTGGGCGACTAGAAAATGCTCTATTGTGCGTCATTAAAAAATCACGAGCGAGCTATGGGAACTTCTTAGCCCGAAACATAATGATTTTCAGGAAAATGTTTTCGCTCGACAGGATTCGAACCACGGAGGAGAAACTTTTGTATAAAACTGCGGAAATCAGGCCATTTTTTATGTAGAATTCTAGAAAAAGGTTTCACAAGAAGACTGCAGCATGGCCGATGAAAACAGACCCATAAATTGACGTTTTTGGCTGCGTATTTGGTCATGCGTCACGCGTATGTGATAAACGCAGTACATTTGTTAGTTAATCAGATGAGAGCATCGAGGAAAGAATAGAATTATTAAAGGCACAAAATCCAAGGCTGTTTGCTCTGTACGAGTTAAAATGAAAAGATTGAAATGCATTTCGTCGTTCTAGACTAGGGAGTTGAACCAGCGATCGATTTGAACACAAGGCTACGATTTATTTAAGCACGAAGTTTCCGCTGCCTTGGATAAGCATAACTAAACGAAAGGCGGAGATTAACTTGGTATTGACCGTGGCACCAGGCCATAGAAAGAAGTGGTCCTGTGATGGAGGCTGGATCCGTGGAAACGATCTCAAATTGAGGAAGAGCATCCCTCCGTGTCCAAAGGCGGATTTCGCATTGCTCAGGGATCGAAAATTTTCGGTAAGTCGCGAACACGGGGAATTCTTTACGATGGCAATAGGATTCTACCGAGAACGTAGATGTTCGCATGAAAACCGTACGTGTGGTTGCTTCCACCAAACCGAGCTTTCGTGCTGCTTTTCCCTCGATTATATAATTATTAATGTTTAATAATCACCACTCAGACAGTGACTACACCATTACCATCCCGAGAGATGGTGAACGATCATCGGGATCTTGACGCCGTGACAGGTCACTGCGTTAAGACGTTCTCACGCTCAGGTGTAGGCACCACGTCTCCTCATCATGGTGAGATTGTGTGCTACAATTGTTCAGTTGTAGCGAAGAAACATACTACAGAAATGATCCTGTGAAGTATGATCTTGACGAAACGCCGTTTCACATTCACCCCGCAATCCACGTCTCTCTCTCCCAACACGCGATGACCTGCACCTCACCTCAACGTTTTCTTCTGCCTGCGACATTATTTCCGATCGACCTTCCTCATCGCTCCAAAGCGAATCATTCGTCGACTAATTAACAGCCCGATTCCTCCATTCCTACCTTCAATTTCGAGAAAAACAACTTTTATGCAGCCGAAGGAAACTGCGCATTGGCGGTCGATTCGAACACTTGTGTTTGGGAACAACAAAGAGAAGATTCCCGTGATGACTGGGAAAATAATCGCAAATAACGAAGAAAAAATAGCAGCACGTTCGAATGCCTCCAATACGCACGAAAAGTCTACGATGCGATACGCGGAGGTGGAATCGAAGAAAATGCAACAGATGTTCTAAGAAGCCGTGATTATTTTAGTAAAAGACAATTTATCCCTGGATTTATAGGATCGACCGAAATTCTCCCATAAACTTAATAAACTTTAGTCCCAGTGATTCGATAAAACATTAGGTGCGACAGTTCCTTATTGGGAGCATTGGAAGAAATAAATGTTTAAAAATCACGGAATGTGATCACGAAATCGTCGTTCGACAATTATAGGCCGATTAGCTTAACTTCTCGAATTTGCAAAGTGATGGAAATTATTATAGGAGATCGCATTCGTGTATTCGCATCGATATTTTTCTGCCAATGGAGTCACCTTCCTTCGACTCCTTGGGCGACTAGAAAATGCTCTATTGTGCGTCATTAAAAAATCACGAGCGAGCTATGGGAACTTCTTAGCCCGAAACATAATGATTTTCAGGAAAATGTTTTCGCTCGACAGGATTCGAACCACGGAGGAGAAACTTTTGTATAAAACTGCGGAAATCAGGCCATTTTTTATGTAGAATTCTAGAAAAAGGTTTCACAAGAAGACTGCAGCATGGCCGATGAAAACAGACCCATAAATTGACGTTTTTGGCTGCGTATTTGGTCATGCGTCACGCGTATGTGATAAACGCAGTACATTTGTTAGTTAATCAGATGAGAGCATCGAGGAAAGAATAGAATTATTAAAGGCACAAAATCCAAGGCTGTTTGCTCTGTACGAGTTAAAATGAAAAGATTGAAATGCATTTCGTCGTTCTAGACTAGGGAGTTGAACCAGCGATCGATTTGAACACAAGGCTACGATTTATTTAAGCACGAAGTTTCCGCTGCCTTGGATAAGCATAACTAAACGAAAGGCGGAGATTAACTTGGTATTGACCGTGGCACCAGGCCATAGAAAGAAGTGGTCCTGTGATGGAGGCTGGATCCGTGGAAACGATCTCAAATTGAGGAAGAGCATCCCTCCGTGTCCAAAGGCGGATTTCGCATTGCTCAGGGATCGAAAATTTTCGGTAAGTCGCGAACACGGGGAATTCTTTACGATGGCAATAGGATTCTACCGAGAACGTAGATGTTCGCATGAAAACCGTACGTGTGGTTGCTTCCACCAAACCGAGCTTTCGTGCTGCTTTTCCCTCGATTATATAATTATTAATGTTTAAAAATCACCACTCAGACAGTGACTACACCATTACCATCCCGAGAGATGGTGAACGATCATCGGGATCTTGACGCCGTGACAGGTCACTGCGTTAAGACGTTCTCACGCTCAGGTGTAGGCACCACGTCTCCTCATCATGGTGAGATTGTGTGCTACAATTGTTCAGTTGTAGCGAAGAAACATACTACAGAAATGATCCTGTGAAGTATGATCTTGACGAAACGCCGTTTCACATTCACCCCGCAATCCACGTCTCTCTCTCCCAACACGCGATGACCTGCACCTCACCTCAACGTTTTCTTCTGCCTGCGACATTATTTCCGATCGACCTTCCTCATCGCTCCAAAGCGAATCATTCGTCGACTAATTAACAGCCCGATTCCTCCATTCCTACCTTCAATTTCGAGAAAAACAACTTTTATGCAGCCGAAGGAAACTGCGCATTGGCGGTCGATTCGAACACTTGTGTTTCGGAACAACAAAGAGAAGATTCCCGTGATGACTGGGAAAATAATCGCAAATAACGAAGAAAAAATAGCAGCACGTTCGAATGCCTCCAATACGCACGAAAAGTCTACGATGCGATACGCGGAGGTGGAATCGAAGAAAATGCAACAGATGTTCTAAGAAGCCGTGATTATTTTAGTAAAAGACAATTTATCCCTGGATTTATAGGATCGACCGAAATTCTCCCATAAACTTAATAAACTTTAGTCCCAGTGATTCGATAAAACATTAGGTGCGACAGTTCCTTATTGGGAGCATTGGAAGAAATAAATGTTTAAAAATCACGGAATGTGATCACGAAATCGTCGTTCGACAATTATAGGCCGATTAGCTTAACTTCTCGAATTTGCAAAGTGATGGAAATTATTATAGGAGATCGCATTCGTGTATTCGCATCGATATTTTTCTGCCAATGGAGTCACCTTCCTTCGACTCCTTGGGCGACTAGAAAATGCTCTATTGTGCGTCATTAAAAAATCACGAGCGAGCTATGGGAACTTCTTAGCCCGAAACATAATGATTTTCAGGAAAATGTTTTCGCTCGACAGGATTCGAACCACGGAGGAGAAACTTTTGTATAAAACTGCGGAAATCAGGCCATTTTTTATGTAGAATTCTAGAAAAAGGTTTCACAAGAAGACTGCAGCATGGCCGATGAAAACAGACCCATAAATTGACGTTTTTGGCTGCGTATTTGGTCATGCGTCACGCGTATGTGATAAACGCAGTACATTTGTTAGTTAATCAGATGAGAGCATCGAGGAAAGAATAGAATTATTAAAGGCACAAAATCCAAGGCTGTTTGCTCTGTACGAGTTAAAATGAAAAGATTGAAATGCATTTCGTCGTTCTAGACTAGGGAGTTGAACCAGCGATCGATTTGAACACAAGGCTACGATTTATTTAAGCACGAAGTTTCCGCTGCCTTGGATAAGCATAACTAAACGAAAGGCGGAGATTAACTTGGTATTGACCGTGGCACCAGGCCATAGAAAGAAGTGGTCCTGTGATGGAGGCTGGATCCGTGGAAACGATCTCAAATTGAGGAAGAGCATCCCTCCGTGTCCAAAGGCGGATTTCGCATTGCTCAGGGATCGAAAATTTTCGGTAAGTCGCGAACACGGGGAATTCTTTACGATGGCAATAGGATTCTACCGAGAACGTAGATGTTCGCATGAAAACCGTACGTGTGGTTGCTTCCACCAAACCGAGCTTTCGTGCTGCTTTTCCCTCGATTATATAATTATTAATGTTTAAAAATCACCACTCAGACAGTGACTACACCATTACCATCCCGAGAGATGGTGAACGATCATCGGGATCTTGACGCCGTGACAGGTCACTGCGTTAAGACGTTCTCACGCTCAGGTGTAGGCACCACGTCTCCTCATCATGGTGAGATTGTGTGCTACAATTGTTCAGTTGTAGCGAAGAAACATACTACAGAAATGATCCTGTGAAGTATGATCTTGACGAAACGCCGTTTCACATTCACCCCGCAATCCACGTCTCTCTCTCCCAACACGCGATGACCTGCACCTCACCTCAACGTTTTCTTCTGCCTGCGACATTATTTCCGATCGACCTTCCTCATCGCTCCAAAGCGAATCATTCGTCGACTAATTAACAGCCCGATTCCTCCATTCCTACCTTCAATTTCGAGAAAAACAACTTTTATGCAGCCGAAGGAAACTGCGCATTGGCGGTCGATTCGAACACTTGTGTTTCGGAACAACAAAGAGAAGATTCCCGTGATGACTGGGAAAATAATCGCAAATAACGAAGAAAAAATAGCAGCACGTTCGAATGCCTCCAATACGCACGAAAAGTCTACGATGCGATACGCGGAGGTGGAATCGAAGAAAATGCAACAGATGTTCTAAGAAGCCGTGATTATTTTAGTAAAAGACAATTTATCCCTGGATTTATAGGATCGACCGAAATTCTCCCATAAACTTAATAAACTTTAGTCCCAGTGATTCGATAAAACATTAGGTGCGACAGTTCCTTATTGGGAGCATTGGAAGAAATAAATGTTTAAAAATCACGGAATGTGATCACGAAATCGTCGTTCGACAATTATAGGCCGATTAGCTTAACTTCTCGAATTTGCAAAGTGATGGAAATTATTATAGGAGATCGCATTCGTGTATTCGCATCGATATTTTTCTGCCAATGGAGTCACCTTCCTTCGACTCCTTGGGCGACTAGAAAATGCTCTATTGTGCGTCATTAAAAAATCACGAGCGAGCTATGGGAACTTCTTAGCCCGAAACATAATGATTTTCAGGAAAATGTTTTCGCTCGACAGGATTCGAACCACGGAGGAGAAACTTTTGTATAAAACTGCGGAAATCAGGCCATTTTTTATGTAGAATTCTAGAAAAAGGTTTCACAAGAAGACTGCAGCATGGCCGATGAAAACAGACCCATAAATTGACGTTTTTGGCTGCGTATTTGGTCATGCGTCACGCGTATGTGATAAACGCAGTACATTTGTAAGTTAATCAGATGAGAGCATCGAGGAAAGAATAGAATTATTAAAGGCACAAAATCCAAGGCTGTTTGCTCTGTACGAGTTAAAATGAAAAGATTGAAATGCATTTCGTCGTTCTAGACTAGGGAGTTGAACCAGCGATCGATTTGAACACAAGGCTACGATTTATTTAAGCACGAAGTTTCCGCTGCCTTGGATAAGCATAACTAAACGAAAGGCGGAGATTAACTTGGTATTGACCGTGGCACCAGGCCATAGAAAGAAGTGGTCCTGTGATGGAGGCTGGATCCGTGGAAACGATCTCAAATTGAGGAAGAGCATCCCTCCGTGTCCAAAGGCGGATTTCGCATTGCTCAGGGATCGAAAATTTTCGGTAAGTCGCGAACACGGGGAATTCTTTACGATGGCAATAGGATTCTACCGAGAACGTAGATGTTCGCATGAAAACCGTACGTGTGGTTGCTTCCACCAAACCGAGCTTTCGTGCTGCTTTTCCCTCGATTATATAATTATTAATGTTTAAAAATCACCACTCAGACAGTGACTACACCATTACCATCCCGAGAGATGGTGAACGATCATCGGGATCTTGACGCCGTGACAGGTCACTGCGTTAAGACGTTCTCACGCTCAGGTGTAGGCACCACGTCTCCTCATCATGGTGAGATTGTGTGCTACAATTGTTCAGTTGTAGCGAAGAAACATACTACAGAAATGATCCTGTGAAGTATGATCTTGACGAAACGCCGTTTCACATTCACCCCGCAATCCACGTCTCTCTCTCCCAACACGCGATGACCTGCACCTCACCTCAACGTTTTCTTCTGCCTGCGACATTATTTCCGATCGACCTTCCTCATCGCTCCAAAGCGAATCATTCGTCGACTAATTAACAGCCCGATTCCTCCATTCCTACCTTCAATTTCGAGAAAAACAACTTTTATGCAGCCGAAGGAAACTGCGCATTGGCGGTCGATTCGAACACTTGTGTTTCGGAACAACAAAGAGAAGATTCCCGTGATGACTGGGAAAATAATCGCAAATAACGAAGAAAAAATAGCAGCACGTTCGAATGCCTCCAATACGCACGAAAAGTCTACGATGCGATACGCGGAGGTGGAATCGAAGAAAATGCAACAGATGTTCTAAGAAGCCGTGATTATTTTAGTAAAAGACAATTTATCCCTGGATTTATAGGATCGACCGAAATTCTCCCATAAACTTAATAAACTTTAGTCCCAGTGATTCGATAAAACATTAGGTGCGACAGTTCCTTATTGGGAGCATTGGAAGAAATAAATGTTTAAAAATCACGGAATGTGATCACGAAATCGTCGTTCGACAATTATAGGCCGATTAGCTTAACTTCTCGAATTTGCAAAGTGATGGAAATTATTATAGGAGATCGCATTCGTGTATTCGCATCGATATTTTTCTGCCAATGGAGTCACCTTCCTTCGACTCCTTGGGCGACTAGAAAATGCTCTATTGTGCGTCATTAAAAAATCACGAGCGAGCTATGGGAACTTCTTAGCCCGAAACATAATGATTTTCAGGAAAATGTTTTCGCTCGACAGGATTCGAACCACGGAGGAGAAACTTTTGTATAAAACTGCGGAAATCAGGCCATTTTTTATGTAGAATTCTAGAAAAAGGTTTCACAAGAAGACTGCAGCATGGCCGATGAAAACAGACCCATAAATTGACGTTTTTGGCTGCGTATTTGGTCATGCGTCACGCGTATGTGATAAACGCAGTACATTTGTTAGTTAATCAGATGAGAGCATCGAGGAAAGAATAGAATTATTAAAGGCACAAAATCCAAGGCTGTTTGCTCTGTACGAGTTAAAATGAAAAGATTGAAATGCATTTCGTCGTTCTAGACTAGGGAGTTGAACCAGCGATCGATTTGAACACAAGGCTACGATTTATTTAAGCACGAAGTTTCCGCTGCCTTGGATAAGCATAACTAAACGAAAGGCGGAGATTAACTTGGTATTGACCGTGGCACCAGGCCATAGAAAGAAGTGGTCCTGTGATGGAGGCTGGATCCGTGGAAACGATCTCAAATTGAGGAAGAGCATCCCTCCGTGTCCAAAGGCGGATTTCGCATTGCTCAGGGATCGAAAATTTTCGGTAAGTCGCGAACACGGGGAATTCTTTACGATGGCAATAGGATTCTACCGAGAACGTAGATGTTCGCATGAAAACCGTACGTGTGGTTGCTTCCACCAAACCGAGCTTTCGTGCTGCTTTTCCCTCGATTATATAATTATTAATGTTTAATAATCACCACTCAGACAGTGACTACACCATTACCATCCCGAGAGATGGTGAACGATCATCGGGATCTTGACGCCGTGACAGGTCACTGCGTTAAGACGTTCTCACGCTCAGGTGTAGGCACCACGTCTCCTCATCATGGTGAGATTGTGTGCTACAATTGTTCAGTTGTAGCGAAGAAACATACTACAGAAATGATCCTGTGAAGTATGATCTTGACGAAACGCCGTTTCACATTCACCCCGCAATCCACGTCTCTCTCTCCCAACACGCGATGACCTGCACCTCACCTCAACGTTTTCTTCTGCCTGCGACATTATTTCCGATCGACCTTCCTCATCGCTCCAAAGCGAATCATTCGTCGACTAATTAACAGCCCGATTCCTCCATTCCTACCTTCAATTTCGAGAAAAACAACTTTTATGCAGCCGAAGGAAACTGCGCATTGGCGGTCGATTCGAACACTTGTGTTTGGGAACAACAAAGAGAAGATTCCCGTGATGACTGGGAAAATAATCGCAAATAACGAAGAAAAAATAGCAGCACGTTCGAATGCCTCCAATACGCACGAAAAGTCTACGATGCGATACGCGGAGGTGGAATCGAAGAAAATGCAACAGATGTTCTAAGAAGCCGTGATTATTTTAGTAAAAGACAATTTATCCCTGGATTTATAGGATCGACCGAAATTCTCCCATAAACTTAATAAACTTTAGTCCCAGTGATTCGATAAAACATTAGGTGCGACAGTTCCTTATTGGGAGCATTGGAAGAAATAAATGTTTAAAAATCACGGAATGTGATCACGAAATCGTCGTTCGACAATTATAGGCCGATTAGCTTAACTTCTCGAATTTGCAAAGTGATGGAAATTATTATAGGAGATCGCATTCGTGTATTCGCATCGATATTTTTCTGCCAATGGAGTCACCTTCCTTCGACTCCTTGGGCGACTAGAAAATGCTCTATTGTGCGTCATTAAAAAATCACGAGCGAGCTATGGGAACTTCTTAGCCCGAAACATAATGATTTTCAGGAAAATGTTTTCGCTCGACAGGATTCGAACCACGGAGGAGAAACTTTTGTATAAAACTGCGGAAATCAGGCCATTTTTTATGTAGAATTCTAGAAAAAGGTTTCACAAGAAGACTGCAGCATGGCCGATGAAAACAGACCCATAAATTGACGTTTTTGGCTGCGTATTTGGTCATGCGTCACGCGTATGTGATAAACGCAGTACATTTGTTAGTTAATCAGATGAGAGCATCGAGGAAAGAATAGAATTATTAAAGGCACAAAATCCAAGGCTGTTTGCTCTGTACGAGTTAAAATGAAAAGATTGAAATGCATTTCGTCGTTCTAGACTAGGGAGTTGAACCAGCGATCGATTTGAACACAAGGCTACGATTTATTTAAGCACGAAGTTTCCGCTGCCTTGGATAAGCATAACTAAACGAAAGGCGGAGATTAACTTGGTATTGACCGTGGCACCAGGCCATAGAAAGAAGTGGTCCTGTGATGGAGGCTGGATCCGTGGAAACGATCTCAAATTGAGGAAGAGCATCCCTCCGTGTCCAAAGGCGGATTTCGCATTGCTCAGGGATCGAAAATTTTCGGTAAGTCGCGAACACGGGGAATTCTTTACGATGGCAATAGGATTCTACCGAGAACGTAGATGTTCGCATGAAAACCGTACGTGTGGTTGCTTCCACCAAACCGAGCTTTCGTGCTGCTTTTCCCTCGATTATATAATTATTAATGTTTAATAATCACCACTCAGACAGTGACTACACCATTACCATCCCGAGAGATGGTGAACGATCATCGGGATCTTGACGCCGTGACAGGTCACTGCGTTAAGACGTTCTCACGCTCAGGTGTAGGCACCACGTCTCCTCATCATGGTGAGATTGTGTGCTACAATTGTTCAGTTGTAGCGAAGAAACATACTACAGAAATGATCCTGTGAAGTATGATCTTGACGAAACGCCGTTTCACATTCACCCCGCAATCCACGTCTCTCTCTCCCAACACGCGATGACCTGCACCTCACCTCAACGTTTTCTTCTGCCTGCGACATTATTTCCGATCGACCTTCCTCATCGCTCCAAAGCGAATCATTCGTCGACTAATTAACAGCCCGATTCCTCCATTCCTACCTTCAATTTCGAGAAAAACAACTTTTATGCAGCCGAAGGAAACTGCGCATTGGCGGTCGATTCGAACACTTGTGTTTCGGAACAACAAAGAGAAGATTCCCGTGATGACTGGGAAAATAATCGCAAATAACGAAGAAAAAATAGCAGCACGTTCGAATGCCTCCAATACGCACGAAAAGTCTACGATGCGATACGCGGAGGTGGAATCGAAGAAAATGCAACAGATGTTCTAAGAAGCCGTGATTATTTTAGTAAAAGACAATTTATCCCTGGATTTATAGGATCGACCGAAATTCTCCCATAAACTTAATAAACTTTAGTCCCAGTGATTCGATAAAACATTAGGTGCGACAGTTCCTTATTGGGAGCATTGGAAGAAATAAATGTTTAAAAATCACGGAATGTGATCACGAAATCGTCGTTCGACAATTATAGGCCGATTAGCTTAACTTCTCGAATTTGCAAAGTGATGGAAATTATTATAGGAGATCGCATTCGTGTATTCGCATCGATATTTTTCTGCCAATGGAGTCACCTTCCTTCGACTCCTTGGGCGACTAGAAAATGCTCTATTGTGCGTCATTAAAAAATCACGAGCGAGCTATGGGAACTTCTTAGCCCGAAACATAATGATTTTCAGGAAAATGTTTTCGCTCGACAGGATTCGAACCACGGAGGAGAAACTTTTGTATAAAACTGCGGAAATCAGGCCATTTTTTATGTAGAATTCTAGAAAAAGGTTTCACAAGAAGACTGCAGCATGGCCGATGAAAACAGACCCATAAATTGACGTTTTTGGCTGCGTATTTGGTCATGCGTCACGCGTATGTGATAAACGCAGTACATTTGTTAGTTAATCAGATGAGAGCATCGAGGAAAGAATAGAATTATTAAAGGCACAAAATCCAAGGCTGTTTGCTCTGTACGAGTTAAAATGAAAAGATTGAAATGCATTTCGTCGTTCTAGACTAGGGAGTTGAACCAGCGATCGATTTGAACACAAGGCTACGATTTATTTAAGCACGAAGTTTCCGCTGCCTTGGATAAGCATAACTAAACGAAAGGCGGAGATTAACTTGGTATTGACCGTGGCACCAGGCCATAGAAAGAAGTGGTCCTGTGATGGAGGCTGGATCCGTGGAAACGATCTCAAATTGAGGAAGAGCATCCCTCCGTGTCCAAAGGCGGATTTCGCATTGCTCAGGGATCGAAAATTTTCGGTAAGTCGCGAACACGGGGAATTCTTTACGATGGCAATAGGATTCTACCGAGAACGTAGATGTTCGCATGAAAACCGTACGTGTGGTTGCTTCCACCAAACCGAGCTTTCGTGCTGCTTTTCCCTCGATTATATAATTATTAATGTTTAAAAATCACCACTCAGACAGTGACTACACCATTACCATCCCGAGAGATGGTGAACGATCATCGGGATCTTGACGCCGTGACAGGTCACTGCGTTAAGACGTTCTCACGCTCAGGTGTAGGCACCACGTCTCCTCATCATGGTGAGATTGTGTGCTACAATTGTTCAGTTGTAGCGAAGAAACATACTACAGAAATGATCCTGTGAAGTATGATCTTGACGAAACGCCGTTTCACATTCACCCCGCAATCCACGTCTCTCTCTCCCAACACGCGATGACCTGCACCTCACCTCAACGTTTTCTTCTGCCTGCGACATTATTTCCGATCGACCTTCCTCATCGCTCCAAAGCGAATCATTCGTCGACTAATTAACAGCCCGATTCCTCCATTCCTACCTTCAATTTCGAGAAAAACAACTTTTATGCAGCCGAAGGAAACTGCGCATTGGCGGTCGATTCGAACACTTGTGTTTCGGAACAACAAAGAGAAGATTCCCGTGATGACTGGGAAAATAATCGCAAATAACGAAGAAAAAATAGCAGCACGTTCGAATGCCTCCAATACGCACGAAAAGTCTACGATGCGATACGCGGAGGTGGAATCGAAGAAAATGCAACAGATGTTCTAAGAAGCCGTGATTATTTTAGTAAAAGACAATTTATCCCTGGATTTATAGGATCGACCGAAATTCTCCCATAAACTTAATAAACTTTAGTCCCAGTGATTCGATAAAACATTAGGTGCGACAGTTCCTTATTGGGAGCATTGGAAGAAATAAATGTTTAAAAATCACGGAATGTGATCACGAAATCGTCGTTCGACAATTATAGGCCGATTAGCTTAACTTCTCGAATTTGCAAAGTGATGGAAATTATTATAGGAGATCGCATTCGTGTATTCGCATCGATATTTTTCTGCCAATGGAGTCACCTTCCTTCGACTCCTTGGGCGACTAGAAAATGCTCTATTGTGCGTCATTAAAAAATCACGAGCGAGCTATGGGAACTTCTTAGCCCGAAACATAATGATTTTCAGGAAAATGTTTTCGCTCGACAGGATTCGAACCACGGAGGAGAAACTTTTGTATAAAACTGCGGAAATCAGGCCATTTTTTATGTAGAATTCTAGAAAAAGGTTTCACAAGAAGACTGCAGCATGGCCGATGAAAACAGACCCATAAATTGACGTTTTTGGCTGCGTATTTGGTCATGCGTCACGCGTATGTGATAAACGCAGTACATTTGTTAGTTAATCAGATGAGAGCATCGAGGAAAGAATAGAATTATTAAAGGCACAAAATCCAAGGCTGTTTGCTCTGTACGAGTTAAAATGAAAAGATTGAAATGCATTTCGTCGTTCTAGACTAGGGAGTTGAACCAGCGATCGATTTGAACACAAGGCTACGATTTATTTAAGCACGAAGTTTCCGCTGCCTTGGATAAGCATAACTAAACGAAAGGCGGAGATTAACTTGGTATTGACCGTGGCACCAGGCCATAGAAAGAAGTGGTCCTGTGATGGAGGCTGGATCCGTGGAAACGATCTCAAATTGAGGAAGAGCATCCCTCCGTGTCCAAAGGCGGATTTCGCATTGCTCAGGGATCGAAAATTTTCGGTAAGTCGCGAACACGGGGAATTCTTTACGATGGCAATAGGATTCTACCGAGAACGTAGATGTTCGCATGAAAACCGTACGTGTGGTTGCTTCCACCAAACCGAGCTTTCGTGCTGCTTTTCCCTCGATTATATAATTATTAATGTTTAATAATCACCACTCAGACAGTGACTACACCATTACCATCCCGAGAGATGGTGAACGATCATCGGGATCTTGACGCCGTGACAGGTCACTGCGTTAAGACGTTCTCACGCTCAGGTGTAGGCACCACGTCTCCTCATCATGGTGAGATTGTGTGCTACAATTGTTCAGTTGTAGCGAAGAAACATACTACAGAAATGATCCTGTGAAGTATGATCTTGACGAAACGCCGTTTCACATTCACCCCGCAATCCACGTCTCTCTCTCCCAACACGCGATGACCTGCACCTCACCTCAACGTTTTCTTCTGCCTGCGACATTATTTCCGATCGACCTTCCTCATCGCTCCAAAGCGAATCATTCGTCGACTAATTAACAGCCCGATTCCTCCATTCCTACCTTCAATTTCGAGAAAAACAACTTTTATGCAGCCGAAGGAAACTGCGCATTGGCGGTCGATTCGAACACTTGTGTTTCGGAACAACAAAGAGAAGATTCCCGTGATGACTGGGAAAATAATCGCAAATAACGAAGAAAAAATAGCAGCACGTTCGAATGCCTCCAATACGCACGAAAAGTCTACGATGCGATACGCGGAGGTGGAATCGAAGAAAATGCAACAGATGTTCTAAGAAGCCGTGATTATTTTAGTAAAAGACAATTTATCCCTGGATTTATAGGATCGACCGAAATTCTCCCATAAACTTAATAAACTTTAGTCCCAGTGATTCGATAAAACATTAGGTGCGACAGTTCCTTATTGGGAGCATTGGAAGAAATAAATGTTTAAAAATCACGGAATGTGATCACGAAATCGTCGTTCGACAATTATAGGCCGATTAGCTTAACTTCTCGAATTTGCAAAGTGATGGAAATTATTATAGGAGATCGCATTCGTGTATTCGCATCGATATTTTTCTGCCAATGGAGTCACCTTCCTTCGACTCCTTGGGCGACTAGAAAATGCTCTATTGTGCGTCATTAAAAAATCACGAGCGAGCTATGGGAACTTCTTAGCCCGAAACATAATGATTTTCAGGAAAATGTTTTCGCTCGACAGGATTCGAACCACGGAGGAGAAACTTTTGTATAAAACTGCGGAAATCAGGCCATTTTTTATGTAGAATTCTAGAAAAAGGTTTCACAAGAAGACTGCAGCATGGCCGATGAAAACAGACCCATAAATTGACGTTTTTGGCTGCGTATTTGGTCATGCGTCACGCGTATGTGATAAACGCAGTACATTTGTTAGTTAATCAGATGAGAGCATCGAGGAAAGAATAGAATTATTAAAGGCACAAAATCCAAGGCTGTTTGCTCTGTACGAGTTAAAATGAAAAGATTGAAATGCATTTCGTCGTTCTAGACTAGGGAGTTGAACCAGCGATCGATTTGAACACAAGGCTACGATTTATTTAAGCACGAAGTTTCCGCTGCCTTGGATAAGCATAACTAAACGAAAGGCGGAGATTAACTTGGTATTGACCGTGGCACCAGGCCATAGAAAGAAGTGGTCCTGTGATGGAGGCTGGATCCGTGGAAACGATCTCAAATTGAGGAAGAGCATCCCTCCGTGTCCAAAGGCGGATTTCGCATTGCTCAGGGATCGAAAATTTTCGGTAAGTCGCGAACACGGGGAATTCTTTACGATGGCAATAGGATTCTACCGAGAACGTAGATGTTCGCATGAAAACCGTACGTGTGGTTGCTTCCACCAAACCGAGCTTTCGTGCTGCTTTTCCCTCGATTATATAATTATTAATGTTTAATAATCACCACTCAGACAGTGACTACACCATTACCATCCCGAGAGATGGTGAACGATCATCGGGATCTTGACGCCGTGACAGGTCACTGCGTTAAGACGTTCTCACGCTCAGGTGTAGGCACCACGTCTCCTCATCATGGTGAGATTGTGTGCTACAATTGTTCAGTTGTAGCGAAGAAACATACTACAGAAATGATCCTGTGAAGTATGATCTTGACGAAACGCCGTTTCACATTCACCCCGCAATCCACGTCTCTCTCTCCCAACACGCGATGACCTGCACCTCACCTCAACGTTTTCTTCTGCCTGCGACATTATTTCCGATCGACCTTCCTCATCGCTCCAAAGCGAATCATTCGTCGACTAATTAACAGCCCGATTCCTCCATTCCTACCTTCAATTTCGAGAAAAACAACTTTTATGCAGCCGAAGGAAACTGCGCATTGGCGGTCGATTCGAACACTTGTGTTTCGGAACAACAAAGAGAAGATTCCCGTGATGACTGGGAAAATAATCGCAAATAACGAAGAAAAAATAGCAGCACGTTCGAATGCCTCCAATACGCACGAAAAGTCTACGATGCGATACGCGGAGGTGGAATCGAAGAAAATGCAACAGATGTTCTAAGAAGCCGTGATTATTTTAGTAAAAGACAATTTATCCCTGGATTTATAGGATCGACCGAAATTCTCCCATAAACTTAATAAACTTTAGTCCCAGTGATTCGATAAAACATTAGGTGCGACAGTTCCTTATTGGGAGCATTGGAAGAAATAAATGTTTAAAAATCACGGAATGTGATCACGAAATCGTCGTTCGACAATTATAGGCCGATTAGCTTAACTTCTCGAATTTGCAAAGTGATGGAAATTATTATAGGAGATCGCATTCGTGTATTCGCATCGATATTTTTCTGCCAATGGAGTCACCTTCCTTCGACTCCTTGGGCGACTAGAAAATGCTCTATTGTGCGTCATTAAAAAATCACGAGCGAGCTATGGGAACTTCTTAGCCCGAAACATAATGATTTTCAGGAAAATGTTTTCGCTCGACAGGATTCGAACCACGGAGGAGAAACTTTTGTATAAAACTGCGGAAATCAGGCCATTTTTTATGTAGAATTCTAGAAAAAGGTTTCACAAGAAGACTGCAGCATGGGCGATGAAAACAGACCCATAAATTGACGTTTTTGGCTGCGTATTTGGTCATGCGTCACGCGTATGTGATAAACGCAGTACATTTGTTAGTTAATCAGATGAGAGCATCGAGGAAAGAATAGAATTATTAAAGGCACAAAATCCAAGGCTGTTTGCTCTGTACGAGTTAAAATGAAAAGATTGAAATGCATTTCGTCGTTCTAGACTAGGGAGTTGAACCAGCGATCGATTTGAACACAAGGCTACGATTTATTTAAGCACGAAGTTTCCGCTGCCTTGGATAAGCATAACTAAACGAAAGGCGGAGATTAACTTGGTATTGACCGTGGCACCAGGCCATAGAAAGAAGTGGTCCTGTGATGGAGGCTGGATCCGTGGAAACGATCTCAAATTGAGGAAGAGCATCCCTCCGTGTCCAAAGGCGGATTTCGCATTGCTCAGGGATCGAAAATTTTCGGTAAGTCGCGAACACGGGGAATTCTTTACGATGGCAATAGGATTCTACCGAGAACGTAGATGTTCGCATGAAAACCGTACGTGTGGTTGCTTCCACCAAACCGAGCTTTCGTGCTGCTTTTCCCTCGATTATATAATTATTAATGTTTAATAATCACCACTCAGACAGTGACTACACCATTACCATCCCGAGAGATGGTGAACGATCATCGGGATCTTGACGCCGTGACAGGTCACTGCGTTAAGACGTTCTCACGCTCAGGTGTAGGCACCACGTCTCCTCATCATGGTGAGATTGTGTGCTACAATTGTTCAGTTGTAGCGAAGAAACATACTACAGAAATGATCCTGTGAAGTATGATCTTGACGAAACGCCGTTTCACATTCACCCCGCAATCCACGTCTCTCTCTCCCAACACGCGATGACCTGCACCTCACCTCAACGTTTTCTTCTGCCTGCGACATTATTTCCGATCGACCTTCCTCATCGCTCCAAAGCGAATCATTCGTCGACTAATTAACAGCCCGATTCCTCCATTCCTACCTTCAATTTCGAGAAAAACAACTTTTATGCAGCCGAAGGAAACTGCGCATTGGCGGTCGATTCGAACACTTGTGTTTCGGAACAACAAAGAGAAGATTCCCGTGATGACTGGGAAAATAATCGCAAATAACGAAGAAAAAATAGCAGCACGTTCGAATGCCTCCAATACGCACGAAAAGTCTACGATGCGATACGCGGAGGTGGAATCGAAGAAAATGCAACAGATGTTCTAAGAAGCCGTGATTATTTTAGTAAAAGACAATTTATCCCTGGATTTATAGGATCGACCGAAATTCTCCCATAAACTTAATAAACTTTAGTCCCAGTGATTCGATAAAACATTAGGTGCGACAGTTCCTTATTGGGAGCATTGGAAGAAATAAATGTTTAAAAATCACGGAATGTGATCACGAAATCGTCGTTCGACAATTATAGGCCGATTAGCTTAACTTCTCGAATTTGCAAAGTGATGGAAATTATTATAGGAGATCGCATTCGTGTATTCGCATCGATATTTTTCTGCCAATGGAGTCACCTTCCTTCGACTCCTTGGGCGACTAGAAAATGCTCTATTGTGCGTCATTAAAAAATCACGAGCGAGCTATGGGAACTTCTTAGCCCGAAACATAATGATTTTCAGGAAAATGTTTTCGCTCGACAGGATTCGAACCACGGAGGAGAAACTTTTGTATAAAACTGCGGAAATCAGGCCATTTTTTATGTAGAATTCTAGAAAAAGGTTTCACAAGAAGACTGCAGCATGGGCGATGAAAACAGACCCATAAATTGACGTTTTTGGCTGCGTATTTGGTCATGCGTCACGCGTATGTGATAAACGCAGTACATTTGTTAGTTAATCAGATGAGAGCATCGAGGAAAGAATAGAATTATTAAAGGCACAAAATCCAAGGCTGTTTGCTCTGTACGAGTTAAAATGAAAAGATTGAAATGCATTTCGTCGTTCTAGACTAGGGAGTTGAACCAGCGATCGATTTGAACACAAGGCTACGATTTATTTAAGCACGAAGTTTCCGCTGCCTTGGATAAGCATAACTAAACGAAAGGCGGAGATTAACTTGGTATTGACCGTGGCACCAGGCCATAGAAAGAAGTGGTCCTGTGATGGAGGCTGGATCCGTGGAAACGATCTCAAATTGAGGAAGAGCATCCCTCCGTGTCCAAAGGCGGATTTCGCATTGCTCAGGGATCGAAAATTTTCGGTAAGTCGCGAACACGGGGAATTCTTTACGATGGCAATAGGATTCTACCGAGAACGTAGATGTTCGCATGAAAACCGTACGTGTGGTTGCTTCCACCAAACCGAGCTTTCGTGCTGCTTTTCCCTCGATTATATAATTATTAATGTTTAATAATCACCACTCAGACAGTGACTACACCATTACCATCCCGAGAGATGGTGAACGATCATCGGGATCTTGACGCCGTGACAGGTCACTGCGTTAAGACGTTCTCACGCTCAGGTGTAGGCACCACGTCTCCTCATCATGGTGAGATTGTGTGCTACAATTGTTCAGTTGTAGCGAAGAAACATACTACAGAAATGATCCTGTGAAGTATGATCTTGACGAAACGCCGTTTCACATTCACCCCGCAATCCACGTCTCTCTCTCCCAACACGCGATGACCTGCACCTCACCTCAACGTTTTCTTCTGCCTGCGACATTATTTCCGATCGACCTTCCTCATCGCTCCAAAGCGAATCATTCGTCGACTAATTAACAGCCCGATTCCTCCATTCCTACCTTCAATTTCGAGAAAAACAACTTTTATGCAGCCGAAGGAAACTGCGCATTGGCGGTCGATTCGAACACTTGTGTTTGGGAACAACAAAGAGAAGATTCCCGTGATGACTGGGAAAATAATCGCAAATAACGAAGAAAAAATAGCAGCACGTTCGAATGCCTCCAATACGCACGAAAAGTCTACGATGCGATACGCGGAGGTGGAATCGAAGAAAATGCAACAGATGTTCTAAGAAGCCGTGATTATTTTAGTAAAAGACAATTTATCCCTGGATTTATAGGATCGACCGAAATTCTCCCATAAACTTAATAAACTTTAGTCCCAGTGATTCGATAAAACATTAGGTGCGACAGTTCCTTATTGGGAGCATTGGAAGAAATAAATGTTTAAAAATCACGGAATGTGATCACGAAATCGTCGTTCGACAATTATAGGCCGATTAGCTTAACTTCTCGAATTTGCAAAGTGATGGAAATTATTATAGGAGATCGCATTCGTGTATTCGCATCGATATTTTTCTGCCAATGGAGTCACCTTCCTTCGACTCCTTGGGCGACTAGAAAATGCTCTATTGTGCGTCATTAAAAAATCACGAGCGAGCTATGGGAACTTCTTAGCCCGAAACATAATGATTTTCAGGAAAATGTTTTCGCTCGACAGGATTCGAACCACGGAGGAGAAACTTTTGTATAAAACTGCGGAAATCAGGCCATTTTTTATGTAGAATTCTAGAAAAAGGTTTCACAAGAAGACTGCAGCATGGGCGATGAAAACAGACCCATAAATTGACGTTTTTGGCTGCGTATTTGGTCATGCGTCACGCGTATGTGATAAACGCAGTACATTTGTTAGTTAATCAGATGAGAGCATCGAGGAAAGAATAGAATTATTAAAGGCACAAAATCCAAGGCTGTTTGCTCTGTACGAGTTAAAATGAAAAGATTGAAATGCATTTCGTCGTTCTAGACTAGGGAGTTGAACCAGCGATCGATTTGAACACAAGGCTACGATTTATTTAAGCACGAAGTTTCCGCTGCCTTGGATAAGCATAACTAAACGAAAGGCGGAGATTAACTTGGTATTGACCGTGGCACCAGGCCATAGAAAGAAGTGGTCCTGTGATGGAGGCTGGATCCGTGGAAACGATCTCAAATTGAGGAAGAGCATCCCTCCGTGTCCAAAGGCGGATTTCGCATTGCTCAGGGATCGAAAATTTTCGGTAAGTCGCGAACACGGGGAATTCTTTACGATGGCAATAGGATTCTACCGAGAACGTAGATGTTCGCATGAAAACCGTACGTGTGGTTGCTTCCACCAAACCGAGCTTTCGTGCTGCTTTTCCCTCGATTATATAATTATTAATGTTTAATAATCACCACTCAGACAGTGACTACACCATTACCATCCCGAGAGATGGTGAACGATCATCGGGATCTTGACGCCGTGACAGGTCACTGCGTTAAGACGTTCTCACGCTCAGGTGTAGGCACCACGTCTCCTCATCATGGTGAGATTGTGTGCTACAATTGTTCAGTTGTAGCGAAGAAACATACTACAGAAATGATCCTGTGAAGTATGATCTTGACGAAACGCCGTTTCACATTCACCCCGCAATCCACGTCTCTCTCTCCCAACACGCGATGACCTGCACCTCACCTCAACGTTTTCTTCTGCCTGCGACATTATTTCCGATCGACCTTCCTCATCGCTCCAAAGCGAATCATTCGTCGACTAATTAACAGCCCGATTCCTCCATTCCTACCTTCAATTTCGAGAAAAACAACTTTTATGCAGCCGAAGGAAACTGCGCATTGGCGGTCGATTCGAACACTTGTGTTTCGGAACAACAAAGAGAAGATTCCCGTGATGACTGGGAAAATAATCGCAAATAACGAAGAAAAAATAGCAGCACGTTCGAATGCCTCCAATACGCACGAAAAGTCTACGATGCGATACGCGGAGGTGGAATCGAAGAAAATGCAACAGATGTTCTAAGAAGCCGTGATTATTTTAGTAAAAGACAATTTATCCCTGGATTTATAGGATCGACCGAAATTCTCCCATAAACTTAATAAACTTTAGTCCCAGTGATTCGATAAAACATTAGGTGCGACAGTTCCTTATTGGGAGCATTGGAAGAAATAAATGTTTAAAAATCACGGAATGTGATCACGAAATCGTCGTTCGACAATTATAGGCCGATTAGCTTAACTTCTCGAATTTGCAAAGTGATGGAAATTATTATAGGAGATCGCATTCGTGTATTCGCATCGATATTTTTCTGCCAATGGAGTCACCTTCCTTCGACTCCTTGGGCGACTAGAAAATGCTCTATTGTGCGTCATTAAAAAATCACGAGCGAGCTATGGGAACTTCTTAGCCCGAAACATAATGATTTTCAGGAAAATGTTTTCGCTCGACAGGATTCGAACCACGGAGGAGAAACTTTTGTATAAAACTGCGGAAATCAGGCCATTTTTTATGTAGAATTCTAGAAAAAGGTTTCACAAGAAGACTGCAGCATGGCCGATGAAAACAGACCCATAAATTGACGTTTTTGGCTGCGTATTTGGTCATGCGTCACGCGTATGTGATAAACGCAGTACATTTGTTAGTTAATCAGATGAGAGCATCGAGGAAAGAATAGAATTATTAAAGGCACAAAATCCAAGGCTGTTTGCTCTGTACGAGTTAAAATGAAAAGATTGAAATGCATTTCGTCGTTCTAGACTAGGGAGTTGAACCAGCGATCGATTTGAACACAAGGCTACGATTTATTTAAGCACGAAGTTTCCGCTGCCTTGGATAAGCATAACTAAACGAAAGGCGGAGATTAACTTGGTATTGACCGTGGCACCAGGCCATAGAAAGAAGTGGTCCTGTGATGGAGGCTGGATCCGTGGAAACGATCTCAAATTGAGGAAGAGCATCCCTCCGTGTCCAAAGGCGGATTTCGCATTGCTCAGGGATCGAAAATTTTCGGTAAGTCGCGAACACGGGGAATTCTTTACGATGGCAATAGGATTCTACCGAGAACGTAGATGTTCGCATGAAAACCGTACGTGTGGTTGCTTCCACCAAACCGAGCTTTCGTGCTGCTTTTCCCTCGATTATATAATTATTAATGTTTAATAATCACCACTCAGACAGTGACTACACCATTACCATCCCGAGAGATGGTGAACGATCATCGGGATCTTGACGCCGTGACAGGTCACTGCGTTAAGACGTTCTCACGCTCAGGTGTAGGCACCACGTCTCCTCATCATGGTGAGATTGTGTGCTACAATTGTTCAGTTGTAGCGAAGAAACATACTACAGAAATGATCCTGTGAAGTATGATCTTGACGAAACGCCGTTTCACATTCACCCCGCAATCCACGTCTCTCTCTCCCAACACGCGATGACCTGCACCTCACCTCAACGTTTTCTTCTGCCTGCGACATTATTTCCGATCGACCTTCCTCATCGCTCCAAAGCGAATCATTCGTCGACTAATTAACAGCCCGATTCCTCCATTCCTACCTTCAATTTCGAGAAAAACAACTTTTATGCAGCCGAAGGAAACTGCGCATTGGCGGTCGATTCGAACACTTGTGTTTCGGAACAACAAAGAGAAGATTCCCGTGATGACTGGGAAAATAATCGCAAATAACGAAGAAAAAATAGCAGCACGTTCGAATGCCTCCAATACGCACGAAAAGTCTACGATGCGATACGCGGAGGTGGAATCGAAGAAAATGCAACAGATGTTCTAAGAAGCCGTGATTATTTTAGTAAAAGACAATTTATCCCTGGATTTATAGGATCGACCGAAA
The DNA here is from genome assembly GCA_036926295.1 of Pachydiplax longipennis. NCBI lineage: Eukaryota > Metazoa > Arthropoda > Insecta > Odonata > Libellulidae > Pachydiplax > Pachydiplax longipennis. The sequence continues at coordinate 33,032,920 of JAVFKF010000009.1, read as the reverse complement.
TTCTCCCATAAACTTAATAAACTTTAGTCCCAGTGATTCGATAAAACATTAGGTGCGACAGTTCCTTATTGGGAGCATTGGAAGAAATAAATGTTTAAAAATCACGGAATGTGATCACGAAATCGTCGTTCGACAATTATAGGCCGATTAGCTTAACTTCTCGAATTTGCAAAGTGATGGAAATTATTATAGGAGATCGCATTCGTGTATTCGCATCGATATTTTTCTGCCAATGGAGTCACCTTCCTTCGACTCCTTGGGCGACTAGAAAATGCTCTATTGTGCGTCATTAAAAAATCACGAGCGAGCTATGGGAACTTCTTAGCCCGAAACATAATGATTTTCAGGAAAATGTTTTCGCTCGACAGGATTCGAACCACGGAGGAGAAACTTTTGTATAAAACTGCGGAAATCAGGCCATTTTTTATGTAGAATTCTAGAAAAAGGTTTCACAAGAAGACTGCAGCATGGCCGATGAAAACAGACCCATAAATTGACGTTTTTGGCTGCGTATTTGGTCATGCGTCACGCGTATGTGATAAACGCAGTACATTTGTTAGTTAATCAGATGAGAGCATCGAGGAAAGAATAGAATTATTAAAGGCACAAAATCCAAGGCTGTTTGCTCTGTACGAGTTAAAATGAAAAGATTGAAATGCATTTCGTCGTTCTAGACTAGGGAGTTGAACCAGCGATCGATTTGAACACAAGGCTACGATTTATTTAAGCACGAAGTTTCCGCTGCCTTGGATAAGCATAACTAAACGAAAGGCGGAGATTAACTTGGTATTGACCGTGGCACCAGGCCATAGAAAGAAGTGGTCCTGTGATGGAGGCTGGATCCGTGGAAACGATCTCAAATTGAGGAAGAGCATCCCTCCGTGTCCAAAGGCGGATTTCGCATTGCTCAGGGATCGAAAATTTTCGGTAAGTCGCGAACACGGGGAATTCTTTACGATGGCAATAGGATTCTACCGAGAACGTAGATGTTCGCATGAAAACCGTACGTGTGGTTGCTTCCACCAAACCGAGCTTTCGTGCTGCTTTTCCCTCGATTATATAATTATTAATGTTTAATAATCACCACTCAGACAGTGACTACACCATTACCATCCCGAGAGATGGTGAACGATCATCGGGATCTTGACGCCGTGACAGGTCACTGCGTTAAGACGTTCTCACGCTCAGGTGTAGGCACCACGTCTCCTCATCATGGTGAGATTGTGTGCTACAATTGTTCAGTTGTAGCGAAGAAACATACTACAGAAATGATCCTGTGAAGTATGATCTTGACGAAACGCCGTTTCACATTCACCCCGCAATCCACGTCTCTCTCTCCCAACACGCGATGACCTGCACCTCACCTCAACGTTTTCTTCTGCCTGCGACATTATTTCCGATCGACCTTCCTCATCGCTCCAAAGCGAATCATTCGTCGACTAATTAACAGCCCGATTCCTCCATTCCTACCTTCAATTTCGAGAAAAACAACTTTTATGCAGCCGAAGGAAACTGCGCATTGGCGGTCGATTCGAACACTTGTGTTTGGGAACAACAAAGAGAAGATTCCCGTGATGACTGGGAAAATAATCGCAAATAACGAAGAAAAAATAGCAGCACGTTCGAATGCCTCCAATACGCACGAAAAGTCTACGATGCGATACGCGGAGGTGGAATCGAAGAAAATGCAACAGATGTTCTAAGAAGCCGTGATTATTTTAGTAAAAGACAATTTATCCCTGGATTTATAGGATCGACCGAAATTCTCCCATAAACTTAATAAACTTTAGTCCCAGTGATTCGATAAAACATTAGGTGCGACAGTTCCTTATTGGGAGCATTGGAAGAAATAAATGTTTAAAAATCACGGAATGTGATCACGAAATCGTCGTTCGACAATTATAGGCCGATTAGCTTAACTTCTCGAATTTGCAAAGTGATGGAAATTATTATAGGAGATCGCATTCGTGTATTCGCATCGATATTTTTCTGCCAATGGAGTCACCTTCCTTCGACTCCTTGGGCGACTAGAAAATGCTCTATTGTGCGTCATTAAAAAATCACGAGCGAGCTATGGGAACTTCTTAGCCCGAAACATAATGATTTTCAGGAAAATGTTTTCGCTCGACAGGATTCGAACCACGGAGGAGAAACTTTTGTATAAAACTGCGGAAATCAGGCCATTTTTTATGTAGAATTCTAGAAAAAGGTTTCACAAGAAGACTGCAGCATGGCCGATGAAAACAGACCCATAAATTGACGTTTTTGGCTGCGTATTTGGTCATGCGTCACGCGTATGTGATAAACGCAGTACATTTGTTAGTTAATCAGATGAGAGCATCGAGGAAAGAATAGAATTATTAAAGGCACAAAATCCAAGGCTGTTTGCTCTGTACGAGTTAAAATGAAAAGATTGAAATGCATTTCGTCGTTCTAGACTAGGGAGTTGAACCAGCGATCGATTTGAACACAAGGCTACGATTTATTTAAGCACGAAGTTTCCGCTGCCTTGGATAAGCATAACTAAACGAAAGGCGGAGATTAACTTGGTATTGACCGTGGCACCAGGCCATAGAAAGAAGTGGTCCTGTGATGGAGGCTGGATCCGTGGAAACGATCTCAAATTGAGGAAGAGCATCCCTCCGTGTCCAAAGGCGGATTTCGCATTGCTCAGGGATCGAAAATTTTCGGTAAGTCGCGAACACGGGGAATTCTTTACGATGGCAATAGGATTCTACCGAGAACGTAGATGTTCGCATGAAAACCGTACGTGTGGTTGCTTCCACCAAACCGAGCTTTCGTGCTGCTTTTCCCTCGATTATATAATTATTAATGTTTAATAATCACCACTCAGACAGTGACTACACCATTACCATCCCGAGAGATGGTGAACGATCATCGGGATCTTGACGCCGTGACAGGTCACTGCGTTAAGACGTTCTCACGCTCAGGTGTAGGCACCACGTCTCCTCATCATGGTGAGATTGTGTGCTACAATTGTTCAGTTGTAGCGAAGAAACATACTACAGAAATGATCCTGTGAAGTATGATCTTGACGAAACGCCGTTTCACATTCACCCCGCAATCCACGTCTCTCTCTCCCAACACGCGATGACCTGCACCTCACCTCAACGTTTTCTTCTGCCTGCGACATTATTTCCGATCGACCTTCCTCATCGCTCCAAAGCGAATCATTCGTCGACTAATTAACAGCCCGATTCCTCCATTCCTACCTTCAATTTCGAGAAAAACAACTTTTATGCAGCCGAAGGAAACTGCGCATTGGCGGTCGATTCGAACACTTGTGTTTCGGAACAACAAAGAGAAGATTCCCGTGATGACTGGGAAAATAATCGCAAATAACGAAGAAAAAATAGCAGCACGTTCGAATGCCTCCAATACGCACGAAAAGTCTACGATGCGATACGCGGAGGTGGAATCGAAGAAAATGCAACAGATGTTCTAAGAAGCCGTGATTATTTTAGTAAAAGACAATTTATCCCTGGATTTATAGGATCGACCGAAATTCTCCCATAAACTTAATAAACTTTAGTCCCAGTGATTCGATAAAACATTAGGTGCGACAGTTCCTTATTGGGAGCATTGGAAGAAATAAATGTTTAAAAATCACGGAATGTGATCACGAAATCGTCGTTCGACAATTATAGGCCGATTAGCTTAACTTCTCGAATTTGCAAAGTGATGGAAATTATTATAGGAGATCGCATTCGTGTATTCGCATCGATATTTTTCTGCCAATGGAGTCACCTTCCTTCGACTCCTTGGGCGACTAGAAAATGCTCTATTGTGCGTCATTAAAAAATCACGAGCGAGCTATGGGAACTTCTTAGCCCGAAACATAATGATTTTCAGGAAAATGTTTTCGCTCGACAGGATTCGAACCACGGAGGAGAAACTTTTGTATAAAACTGCGGAAATCAGGCCATTTTTTATGTAGAATTCTAGAAAAAGGTTTCACAAGAAGACTGCAGCATGGCCGATGAAAACAGACCCATAAATTGACGTTTTTGGCTGCGTATTTGGTCATGCGTCACGCGTATGTGATAAACGCAGTACATTTGTTAGTTAATCAGATGAGAGCATCGAGGAAAGAATAGAATTATTAAAGGCACAAAATCCAAGGCTGTTTGCTCTGTACGAGTTAAAATGAAAAGATTGAAATGCATTTCGTCGTTCTAGACTAGGGAGTTGAACCAGCGATCGATTTGAACACAAGGCTACGATTTATTTAAGCACGAAGTTTCCGCTGCCTTGGATAAGCATAACTAAACGAAAGGCGGAGATTAACTTGGTATTGACCGTGGCACCAGGCCATAGAAAGAAGTGGTCCTGTGATGGAGGCTGGATCCGTGGAAACGATCTCAAATTGAGGAAGAGCATCCCTCCGTGTCCAAAGGCGGATTTCGCATTGCTCAGGGATCGAAAATTTTCGGTAAGTCGCGAACACGGGGAATTCTTTACGATGGCAATAGGATTCTACCGAGAACGTAGATGTTCGCATGAAAACCGTACGTGTGGTTGCTTCCACCAAACCGAGCTTTCGTGCTGCTTTTCCCTCGATTATATAATTATTAATGTTTAAAAATCACCACTCAGACAGTGACTACACCATTACCATCCCGAGAGATGGTGAACGATCATCGGGATCTTGACGCCGTGACAGGTCACTGCGTTAAGACGTTCTCACGCTCAGGTGTAGGCACCACGTCTCCTCATCATGGTGAGATTGTGTGCTACAATTGTTCAGTTGTAGCGAAGAAACATACTACAGAAATGATCCTGTGAAGTATGATCTTGACGAAACGCCGTTTCACATTCACCCCGCAATCCACGTCTCTCTCTCCCAACACGCGATGACCTGCACCTCACCTCAACGTTTTCTTCTGCCTGCGACATTATTTCCGATCGACCTTCCTCATCGCTCCAAAGCGAATCATTCGTCGACTAATTAACAGCCCGATTCCTCCATTCCTACCTTCAATTTCGAGAAAAACAACTTTTATGCAGCCGAAGGAAACTGCGCATTGGCGGTCGATTCGAACACTTGTGTTTCGGAACAACAAAGAGAAGATTCCCGTGATGACTGGGAAAATAATCGCAAATAACGAAGAAAAAATAGCAGCACGTTCGAATGCCTCCAATACGCACGAAAAGTCTACGATGCGATACGCGGAGGTGGAATCGAAGAAAATGCAACAGATGTTCTAAGAAGCCGTGATTATTTTAGTAAAAGACAATTTATCCCTGGATTTATAGGATCGACCGAAATTCTCCCATAAACTTAATAAACTTTAGTCCCAGTGATTCGATAAAACATTAGGTGCGACAGTTCCTTATTGGGAGCATTGGAAGAAATAAATGTTTAAAAATCACGGAATGTGATCACGAAATCGTCGTTCGACAATTATAGGCCGATTAGCTTAACTTCTCGAATTTGCAAAGTGATGGAAATTATTATAGGAGATCGCATTCGTGTATTCGCATCGATATTTTTCTGCCAATGGAGTCACCTTCCTTCGACTCCTTGGGCGACTAGAAAATGCTCTATTGTGCGTCATTAAAAAATCACGAGCGAGCTATGGGAACTTCTTAGCCCGAAACATAATGATTTTCAGGAAAATGTTTTCGCTCGACAGGATTCGAACCACGGAGGAGAAACTTTTGTATAAAACTGCGGAAATCAGGCCATTTTTTATGTAGAATTCTAGAAAAAGGTTTCACAAGAAGACTGCAGCATGGCCGATGAAAACAGACCCATAAATTGACGTTTTTGGCTGCGTATTTGGTCATGCGTCACGCGTATGTGATAAACGCAGTACATTTGTAAGTTAATCAGATGAGAGCATCGAGGAAAGAATAGAATTATTAAAGGCACAAAATCCAAGGCTGTTTGCTCTGTACGAGTTAAAATGAAAAGATTGAAATGCATTTCGTCGTTCTAGACTAGGGAGTTGAACCAGCGATCGATTTGAACACAAGGCTACGATTTATTTAAGCACGAAGTTTCCGCTGCCTTGGATAAGCATAACTAAACGAAAGGCGGAGATTAACTTGGTATTGACCGTGGCACCAGGCCATAGAAAGAAGTGGTCCTGTGATGGAGGCTGGATCCGTGGAAACGATCTCAAATTGAGGAAGAGCATCCCTCCGTGTCCAAAGGCGGATTTCGCATTGCTCAGGGATCGAAAATTTTCGGTAAGTCGCGAACACGGGGAATTCTTTACGATGGCAATAGGATTCTACCGAGAACGTAGATGTTCGCATGAAAACCGTACGTGTGGTTGCTTCCACCAAACCGAGCTTTCGTGCTGCTTTTCCCTCGATTATATAATTATTAATGTTTAAAAATCACCACTCAGACAGTGACTACACCATTACCATCCCGAGAGATGGTGAACGATCATCGGGATCTTGACGCCGTGACAGGTCACTGCGTTAAGACGTTCTCACGCTCAGGTGTAGGCACCACGTCTCCTCATCATGGTGAGATTGTGTGCTACAATTGTTCAGTTGTAGCGAAGAAACATACTACAGAAATGATCCTGTGAAGTATGATCTTGACGAAACGCCGTTTCACATTCACCCCGCAATCCACGTCTCTCTCTCCCAACACGCGATGACCTGCACCTCACCTCAACGTTTTCTTCTGCCTGCGACATTATTTCCGATCGACCTTCCTCATCGCTCCAAAGCGAATCATTCGTCGACTAATTAACAGCCCGATTCCTCCATTCCTACCTTCAATTTCGAGAAAAACAACTTTTATGCAGCCGAAGGAAACTGCGCATTGGCGGTCGATTCGAACACTTGTGTTTCGGAACAACAAAGAGAAGATTCCCGTGATGACTGGGAAAATAATCGCAAATAACGAAGAAAAAATAGCAGCACGTTCGAATGCCTCCAATACGCACGAAAAGTCTACGATGCGATACGCGGAGGTGGAATCGAAGAAAATGCAACAGATGTTCTAAGAAGCCGTGATTATTTTAGTAAAAGACAATTTATCCCTGGATTTATAGGATCGACCGAAATTCTCCCATAAACTTAATAAACTTTAGTCCCAGTGATTCGATAAAACATTAGGTGCGACAGTTCCTTATTGGGAGCATTGGAAGAAATAAATGTTTAAAAATCACGGAATGTGATCACGAAATCGTCGTTCGACAATTATAGGCCGATTAGCTTAACTTCTCGAATTTGCAAAGTGATGGAAATTATTATAGGAGATCGCATTCGTGTATTCGCATCGATATTTTTCTGCCAATGGAGTCACCTTCCTTCGACTCCTTGGGCGACTAGAAAATGCTCTATTGTGCGTCATTAAAAAATCACGAGCGAGCTATGGGAACTTCTTAGCCCGAAACATAATGATTTTCAGGAAAATGTTTTCGCTCGACAGGATTCGAACCACGGAGGAGAAACTTTTGTATAAAACTGCGGAAATCAGGCCATTTTTTATGTAGAATTCTAGAAAAAGGTTTCACAAGAAGACTGCAGCATGGCCGATGAAAACAGACCCATAAATTGACGTTTTTGGCTGCGTATTTGGTCATGCGTCACGCGTATGTGATAAACGCAGTACATTTGTTAGTTAATCAGATGAGAGCATCGAGGAAAGAATAGAATTATTAAAGGCACAAAATCCAAGGCTGTTTGCTCTGTACGAGTTAAAATGAAAAGATTGAAATGCATTTCGTCGTTCTAGACTAGGGAGTTGAACCAGCGATCGATTTGAACACAAGGCTACGATTTATTTAAGCACGAAGTTTCCGCTGCCTTGGATAAGCATAACTAAACGAAAGGCGGAGATTAACTTGGTATTGACCGTGGCACCAGGCCATAGAAAGAAGTGGTCCTGTGATGGAGGCTGGATCCGTGGAAACGATCTCAAATTGAGGAAGAGCATCCCTCCGTGTCCAAAGGCGGATTTCGCATTGCTCAGGGATCGAAAATTTTCGGTAAGTCGCGAACACGGGGAATTCTTTACGATGGCAATAGGATTCTACCGAGAACGTAGATGTTCGCATGAAAACCGTACGTGTGGTTGCTTCCACCAAACCGAGCTTTCGTGCTGCTTTTCCCTCGATTATATAATTATTAATGTTTAATAATCACCACTCAGACAGTGACTACACCATTACCATCCCGAGAGATGGTGAACGATCATCGGGATCTTGACGCCGTGACAGGTCACTGCGTTAAGACGTTCTCACGCTCAGGTGTAGGCACCACGTCTCCTCATCATGGTGAGATTGTGTGCTACAATTGTTCAGTTGTAGCGAAGAAACATACTACAGAAATGATCCTGTGAAGTATGATCTTGACGAAACGCCGTTTCACATTCACCCCGCAATCCACGTCTCTCTCTCCCAACACGCGATGACCTGCACCTCACCTCAACGTTTTCTTCTGCCTGCGACATTATTTCCGATCGACCTTCCTCATCGCTCCAAAGCGAATCATTCGTCGACTAATTAACAGCCCGATTCCTCCATTCCTACCTTCAATTTCGAGAAAAACAACTTTTATGCAGCCGAAGGAAACTGCGCATTGGCGGTCGATTCGAACACTTGTGTTTGGGAACAACAAAGAGAAGATTCCCGTGATGACTGGGAAAATAATCGCAAATAACGAAGAAAAAATAGCAGCACGTTCGAATGCCTCCAATACGCACGAAAAGTCTACGATGCGATACGCGGAGGTGGAATCGAAGAAAATGCAACAGATGTTCTAAGAAGCCGTGATTATTTTAGTAAAAGACAATTTATCCCTGGATTTATAGGATCGACCGAAATTCTCCCATAAACTTAATAAACTTTAGTCCCAGTGATTCGATAAAACATTAGGTGCGACAGTTCCTTATTGGGAGCATTGGAAGAAATAAATGTTTAAAAATCACGGAATGTGATCACGAAATCGTCGTTCGACAATTATAGGCCGATTAGCTTAACTTCTCGAATTTGCAAAGTGATGGAAATTATTATAGGAGATCGCATTCGTGTATTCGCATCGATATTTTTCTGCCAATGGAGTCACCTTCCTTCGACTCCTTGGGCGACTAGAAAATGCTCTATTGTGCGTCATTAAAAAATCACGAGCGAGCTATGGGAACTTCTTAGCCCGAAACATAATGATTTTCAGGAAAATGTTTTCGCTCGACAGGATTCGAACCACGGAGGAGAAACTTTTGTATAAAACTGCGGAAATCAGGCCATTTTTTATGTAGAATTCTAGAAAAAGGTTTCACAAGAAGACTGCAGCATGGGCGATGAAAACAGACCCATAAATTGACGTTTTTGGCTGCGTATTTGGTCATGCGTCACGCGTATGTGATAAACGCAGTACATTTGTTAGTTAATCAGATGAGAGCATCGAGGAAAGAATAGAATTATTAAAGGCACAAAATCCAAGGCTGTTTGCTCTGTACGAGTTAAAATGAAAAGATTGAAATGCATTTCGTCGTTCTAGACTAGGGAGTTGAACCAGCGATCGATTTGAACACAAGGCTACGATTTATTTAAGCACGAAGTTTCCGCTGCCTTGGATAAGCATAACTAAACGAAAGGCGGAGATTAACTTGGTATTGACCGTGGCACCAGGCCATAGAAAGAAGTGGTCCTGTGATGGAGGCTGGATCCGTGGAAACGATCTCAAATTGAGGAAGAGCATCCCTCCGTGTCCAAAGGCGGATTTCGCATTGCTCAGGGATCGAAAATTTTCGGTAAGTCGCGAACACGGGGAATTCTTTACGATGGCAATAGGATTCTACCGAGAACGTAGATGTTCGCATGAAAACCGTACGTGTGGTTGCTTCCACCAAACCGAGCTTTCGTGCTGCTTTTCCCTCGATTATATAATTATTAATGTTTAATAATCACCACTCAGACAGTGACTACACCATTACCATCCCGAGAGATGGTGAACGATCATCGGGATCTTGACGCCGTGACAGGTCACTGCGTTAAGACGTTCTCACGCTCAGGTGTAGGCACCACGTCTCCTCATCATGGTGAGATTGTGTGCTACAATTGTTCAGTTGTAGCGAAGAAACATACTACAGAAATGATCCTGTGAAGTATGATCTTGACGAAACGCCGTTTCACATTCACCCCGCAATCCACGTCTCTCTCTCCCAACACGCGATGACCTGCACCTCACCTCAACGTTTTCTTCTGCCTGCGACATTATTTCCGATCGACCTTCCTCATCGCTCCAAAGCGAATCATTCGTCGACTAATTAACAGCCCGATTCCTCCATTCCTACCTTCAATTTCGAGAAAAACAACTTTTATGCAGCCGAAGGAAACTGCGCATTGGCGGTCGATTCGAACACTTGTGTTTCGGAACAACAAAGAGAAGATTCCCGTGATGACTGGGAAAATAATCGCAAATAACGAAGAAAAAATAGCAGCACGTTCGAATGCCTCCAATACGCACGAAAAGTCTACGATGCGATACGCGGAGGTGGAATCGAAGAAAATGCAACAGATGTTCTAAGAAGCCGTGATTATTTTAGTAAAAGACAATTTATCCCTGGATTTATAGGATCGACCGAAATTCTCCCATAAACTTAATAAACTTTAGTCCCAGTGATTCGATAAAACATTAGGTGCGACAGTTCCTTATTGGGAGCATTGGAAGAAATAAATGTTTAAAAATCACGGAATGTGATCACGAAATCGTCGTTCGACAATTATAGGCCGATTAGCTTAACTTCTCGAATTTGCAAAGTGATGGAAATTATTATAGGAGATCGCATTCGTGTATTCGCATCGATATTTTTCTGCCAATGGAGTCACCTTCCTTCGACTCCTTGGGCGACTAGAAAATGCTCTATTGTGCGTCATTAAAAAATCACGAGCGAGCTATGGGAACTTCTTAGCCCGAAACATAATGATTTTCAGGAAAATGTTTTCGCTCGACAGGATTCGAACCACGGAGGAGAAACTTTTGTATAAAACTGCGGAAATCAGGCCATTTTTTATGTAGAATTCTAGAAAAAGGTTTCACAAGAAGACTGCAGCATGGCCGATGAAAACAGACCCATAAATTGACGTTTTTGGCTGCGTATTTGGTCATGCGTCACGCGTATGTGATAAACGCAGTACATTTGTTAGTTAATCAGATGAGAGCATCGAGGAAAGAATAGAATTATTAAAGGCACAAAATCCAAGGCTGTTTGCTCTGTACGAGTTAAAATGAAAAGATTGAAATGCATTTCGTCGTTCTAGACTAGGGAGTTGAACCAGCGATCGATTTGAACACAAGGCTACGATTTATTTAAGCACGAAGTTTCCGCTGCCTTGGATAAGCATAACTAAACGAAAGGCGGAGATTAACTTGGTATTGACCGTGGCACCAGGCCATAGAAAGAAGTGGTCCTGTGATGGAGGCTGGATCCGTGGAAACGATCTCAAATTGAGGAAGAGCATCCCTCCGTGTCCAAAGGCGGATTTCGCATTGCTCAGGGATCGAAAATTTTCGGTAAGTCGCGAACACGGGGAATTCTTTACGATGGCAATAGGATTCTACCGAGAACGTAGATGTTCGCATGAAAACCGTACGTGTGGTTGCTTCCACCAAACCGAGCTTTCGTGCTGCTTTTCCCTCGATTATATAATTATTAATGTTTAATAATCACCACTCAGACAGTGACTACACCATTACCATCCCGAGAGATGGTGAACGATCATCGGGATCTTGACGCCGTGACAGGTCACTGCGTTAAGACGTTCTCACGCTCAGGTGTAGGCACCACGTCTCCTCATCATGGTGAGATTGTGTGCTACAATTGTTCAGTTGTAGCGAAGAAACATACTACAGAAATGATCCTGTGAAGTATGATCTTGACGAAACGCCGTTTCACATTCACCCCGCAATCCACGTCTCTCTCTCCCAACACGCGATGACCTGCACCTCACCTCAACGTTTTCTTCTGCCTGCGACATTATTTCCGATCGACCTTCCTCATCGCTCCAAAGCGAATCATTCGTCGACTAATTAACAGCCCGATTCCTCCATTCCTACCTTCAATTTCGAGAAAAACAACTTTTATGCAGCCGAAGGAAACTGCGCATTGGCGGCAATTTGAATTCGATGGTGGGAACGGAGGAATTACTTTTTGCTCTCTTTGATAATATTATTTTAATAATTTCAAAATATGGTTATTTTTAAAGAATCATGTAGGTTATAGCTGTTTACTAGTAATCGTATTTTAAGTATGATGCGGTTAATAATTTGTATAATAAATTCCGAATTCTCCATGCGTTACTTTAGATGATTCAATTCATAGATTTTTTCTTCTTTTTCGATATTATGGAATTTTACTTATTGGATATTAATGGCAATTGTGATTGAATTAAAGAATTAAGGTTATATTGTCCTTAAAAGGGATATTTCAAATTGATTGTGAAATAATATTGATAACGAAATTAGGTAATTCAAACCTAAATCTAAATCCTCTGACAAGGGCCTGACCGTGACACGAAGAAACTTTATATCTTTATATATTCGGAGTATTACGTTCACTTTGATTTTTGAAGGCTTTGAATTATCTGTATATTGTTATTACTGGCTGTTTTTCTGTTAATTCTGCTTTTGTGATAGATATATGCCTTTGCGTGTATTGTAACATGTTTTCACTAGCGAGGCATTACGAAATTGCTATTAGAATGTTTACTTGGTTTAAGTACCTCGCCATTAAAACATGTTATAAATAATTATTTGCCTAGCTTTGCTTTCTAGAAGGATTGTTGTACGCTGTCCGTCCCAAAATTCAACTTTCAAGTTTTAGGTTGGGTACAGGAACAACAGCTGAGGTAGTCTGACGGCGCTGTGTTCATGATGAAGTTGTTTATTCCATAAAACACTTTTAATCAATTGACTTTCGCTCTGGGAAGTCAAAGTGTAGGGAAAATATTTCATTTTCATAAGAAACAAGAGCCTTTCATTTAATTGTAAGACAGTTCGATTACTTCCAACAAAATATCGATGTGTGTCAAGTCGTTCCACTGATCCACTATCGAGTGTTCCTCAATCGCAAGTCACCGTAAAATTTAAGTGTGCCGAAGCAGACAGACTTATAGCATCTGCTTAAAATCGAAAATACTGCCTGATATAAGCTGACGTTAATATGTGGGATCTGTGGGATAAAATGATGAAGCCAGCTAACTTACCGGTACCAGAGGGTAAGCTAAATTCTTGGTAATATTTCGTAAATTTCTGGAAATGATCAGGGCATATACTTTAGGTTATGAAAGATCCTTTAGTTTGATGAATATCCCTAAATTTCAATGTAAATCACTTTATTTTATATGAAGACCATTACGTGAATTACTTACATCAACATTGTTTATTTTTATGTTAAATGTAGGACCCTACGCAGCAGGAGGAATCGATGTAATGACAGAATATTCCAATGACGGTGTATTTATGAGAATCTACTATCCATGCGATCGAAAGGTACAGGATGATCAAATATTATTTTATTAAACATTACTAATAACTCTACTCTCTGCTCAGAGAGAGTATAATTAATAAATAAATTTGTTATAATCACTGAACAAAAAATGTAGCCGAAAAACTGGAATTAGTATTGTTCGTGTGAATTGAATTGGTTACTCAAACTCAGAAGAAAAGTAAATCGCTATACAGCCGTCATAGTTTTTTGCAACAACTTCTTCAAACCTAAGTATTAAAATATTAAAGATCTTAAGACGTAAATGATGGAGGGAAGGGCTTGATTAAGAACTAAATTCAGCAGTTTTAATCTAATATTGAAATGAATGTTTGCAGCAACAATAAACATTGTTTTCATCTGATTTACGTCTATTCCAGCCAACTACAAGCCAGAATACAGAAAATTTAAAAAATGTCTCGCAAAAGGGCTGGATTAAGTGGATACCGGAATACAAGTACTTCGAAGGTTGTGCAAAACTAATGCATCTTTGGGAGGTGTTAGTGTGGGCAGGTTACGCACTGATAGCAGGAATAAATGCAAGTATACCTGTGTTATGGGGTTCTCACTTAATACCACTGAAAAAAATATCCGACAGTAATGAAACGAAAAAGTGTAAGCACCCAGTGGTGATTATTTCTCATGGAATGGCTGGTACAAGATTTGCCCACTCAGCACTTGGCATGGAATTAGCCTCCAATGGATTTGTGGTGGCATCGGTGGAACATAGGTACAGTTGCAACAATCATAACTCAAATTGAATTGAAAACTTTGTTATTTTTCTGTAAATTGACAGTAGAAAAAGTAAAATTACAGCACTTCTATGACTTGCTTATCAATATGATTAATATTTCCTTTTTCAGGGATGGTTCAGCATCTGGGACTTATCATTTTCAATCTCCTAGAGACAGAGATGCTGGAGAAAAGACCTGGCTGCCTTATAAGCATGTGAAATTTGGTAATGAGGAACATTACAAAGCAAGGAGAGAGCAGGTGAAGTAACAGCCATTAGCTAATTTAAACTGTTTCTATTAAAAAAAAATGAAAATATAAGGGATTAATCTGGTGGAAAATTACTGAAGCAATCATAAGAAATATCAGATAATGCAGTTCAGAAGGAAGGAGGTCACATATTTACATAATAATCTTTCTAAAATCTTTGTTTTTTACCGTGATAAAAGTGAAAACTCAATGACATAATTAAGCATATGACAGACAGACGGTAAAAATTAAGGGATTCGAATGTTCACAGATCAATTATTCAAAAATTTAAGGCATCTTACAATTCTTATGAGGTAATACACCAGCCGTTTACATCATACAATAACCCTTAGCATCAGCCACATAAAAAAGATGAATATATCCTAAGAAAACCTGAAATTGACCTTCATTTACACAAAAAAGACCCCAATTAATCAATTGTGGTCTTTCTGGTAATCAATTAACATCTGTAATTATTGCCTATAATTTTAGTGACTACTAATTAATAAATAGAACAATAGTTAAATTTATGTGATAATACCTGTCATTTCAAATTACATTATAGAATTGTAAAGGCTTAGCAAATAATAAGCAATTTAATTTTATATATGAATTATTACTCATGGCCATACATGACAATCAAGTTCTCTACACCGCATTGATCAAATTCTACTAATAGCAGATAAAATGTCCAGCTGGCATTTTCTAATCATTAAAAGTTACTTTCCAATCGTGTATTAGAGCTTTATTCATGTAATAAGTAAGAGGCTCAACATGATTTTGCATATGAATGCATGAGAAAAATTCATTTTTAAAAAGTATAAGCATTGACTGACTTTACATCAGATACTCTAATATTGAACTATTTAAATTTGGCAATGGTTCAGTGTTGCATAAATGATTATGTTGATGGGGAAATATAAAAAAGGAGATCTTTCATGGTCAGTGCATCCAGTTGTTGGATTCAGCTAATTCACACCTGTTCATGTGAACCTGTACTTAGAATATCCCAAGTTCAGCAAAACAGTTTCTAAATATGTCAGATTCGATACATAGTAGAGTATACCTGTAGAGGTACTGGGATCCACTAGTTATGAGGGGAATATAATTTCAGTGTTGCCTCATGAAATATCTCACTCTTATTTTATTCAAAACTCTTGTAAATGAATTTTTAAATTATAGTTCTTAGAAAAGATAAGTACATACGATCGTATCATTGTGATGCCTAGTTGCATACCGCATAAAGTGAGTAGAAAAAAAACCTGTTCCTACAATTACTGAATCCTGCCATTGGTTACATCCAACTTTCAATGAATAATGTAACTGAGAGGTTTTGAGAAAATATAGCTCTGCACATTCAAAATTTTAGGAATTCTTTGCAAAGAATTAATTAATCTGAGTTAAAAAAGAGCAAAGTGGAGGTAATAGTTTTCTTAATACATATTTATGATAACATAGTTTGATAGTAAGCTCTATAGCTTTAAGGTTTCATATGAATTGCTGACCAATATTTGCCATTTTTCAAACATATCATTAGAATTAAATGAATGTGAAGTGATAGAAATATACATGCAATTAATTGATGTATTTTCTTTAGGTTGAACATCGTTCATCAGAACTCATCAAGGCCTTAAATGTTTTGGAAAAAATAAACAAGGGGGAAATAGGAGACATGGAGAACGTTCTTTATAAAGAATACGAAGGCATAGAATTTGCTTTATCACAAATGAAAGTAAGTGAGTTTGTCAACCAAATAGCACAAAATAAGGAAAACCATGAAAAACATTAACCTCACTAAGACATGTGACACTGCACAAATACATTCAACATAACTGTTTCCAAAACGTTTTTGAGTATGAAATAATTCTAGTATTTAAATGCATCTAACTTTATATAACACATTTCAGACGTATATTAATGATAGAAGAAAAAATAGAGCAGCATTCTATAAGGGTCTCTGAGACCAGGATTGCTTTCTTTATCAATGATATTTTCACTATGTTAATTGACAATATTTTTCCTCCAAAAAACAAGTTTATAGAATTATCTGGTTATTAAAAACACTGTGAGCAGAGATGATATATAGTCTTGGAATATCCTACATTACTATAGCATTTTAGTAAAGATTTCTTTGCGAATTTCACTTTAAGATAGGACTACTGTACATTT
This sequence comes from Pachydiplax longipennis, assembly GCA_036926295.1. Lineage (NCBI taxonomy): Eukaryota > Metazoa > Arthropoda > Insecta > Odonata > Libellulidae > Pachydiplax > Pachydiplax longipennis. Next base: position 33,016,293 of record JAVFKF010000009.1, on the reverse strand, counting down.
GGTATTGTAATTCGAATAATTTTCAAGTTATGAGGCTAAACTCGGAGACAACAACTTTCTGCTGAAATTCACTATTTTTTAATACCACTGTTCACTCTCAAGATAAATATTGTTTGCTTCTATTTCCGTAAAGGAATAGTATTATTTTAAATCTGTAGGCAGTTTAATATATTTACTAATGGGTGCCTAAAATATGTCATCATAAAACCGAATAAAAAGTTACTCTGTAGCAGAAATGCATATTATATAATCATTATAATATATTTGGTATCCCACACAGAATTAAATTTGAATTACCCAGTGGTTTCCAGAAAAAATTTCAATAACCATTAATTGCTATAAATCATCAATAAAGTTTTAAAAAACTCCAAGTAAACAACAAAGCAAGTTAATCTAATGAATAATAAAGAATCTCACCAAAAGAGATATGGTGGCAATTCATTTTAAAAACTCAATAAACCAAGGAATAAACAATACCACAAAAATGTGAGTGAGGAACCAGAGCGAGGAAATTGAAAGTAATAATTGCTAGCAAACAGAACCATATGCTAACTGATTGTGTGTTCGAATCAACAATTAAGATAGGACTAAAGCATACAATGAAAATGTGTAACATTGTTAGGACAGTCTCGTGTTTAAAGACAATGTTCCAAGTTTTTAACAAGAATGAGAAAGACTATTCAAAATTAACATATGTACACATATAAAAAAAGGTTTAATTTCTAGGCAGTTATAGGCTACCTAAAATGCTGCATTATGTATGAAATACATAGCCTACAGCTGGGAAATTTTCTTATTCTGCAAATGTAATCCAAGGCATTTTACTTAAATTTAATATATGTATACTTGAGGTATTTCTAATGTTATCATGGAGTATGTGAGCTGAAGATCAAATTAACTACTTGATTAAAAGCATATCAGACTATCTGAAATTCAACTGCACCTCTATTGTCTCCCCTCTATGCACCTTTGTGCTCTGAGGTGCATTTCTGAATGTTAAAGAAATGTAGAAATTATTTTTAATAAGCATACATAAATCCTCATTAATTGAAGATTACACGCAGAATTGCTCTTTTCCTTAACAATTTTTACTTAAAATAGAAATGAGAGAACAAAGGTAAAGAATCACTACTCAATTGATTGGTGTTTTAATATAATAATTAGTATTGTTTAATCAAGTAGGATTTTATGTACCACTTTGATTTCAAACAGTAATTTCTGCTGGTAAATGCATAAAATAATCCATCAATCTCTAATAACTCCTATGTTATACCCACAGGGGCGTCTTGATTTTAGCCATCCTTCAATAATTGGATATTCATTTGGAGGCCCATCAGCACTTCTAGCAGTAAAGAAAGATCCACGATTCAAGTAAGTAAATAATGTGGCATTTTGATCATCTGCAAATAGCCTTTGCGTATAAAAATCTAAAGGTTGAGTAAACGACATAGATTCAGGTGTTATTTTGTGGTGTTACAGGTGGCATTCATGGATGCAAAACTACTTCATTGTAAAATTTTACTACACCACAGATTTATATAAAACACTACCAGGTATCATCACGTGAGGAAACTACAGTCTGTAGTTATGTAAATCTGTAGTGTAGTTAAAGTTTACAATGAAGCAGTTTTCTAAAGGCTGAGATAAATGGAGTGAATATACAAAATTTTTGCCTGTTATGATAAGTAAGACTTGGTAATAGATTATCTTCTTCAGAGGGTCTCATAAGTATAATGTTGAACTATAATTTAAGACAAATATGTACTTAGGAGAAATTTTCCTAGAATAAGTCAACTTTATGAGAGGCAGCTAAAAGAATCTTTTGAATTGCATCATAAAGTAGCTAGATTTCAGTGTTGAAATTACATGCAGTCACACAGAAAAGATGGAATTCAGAATAAATAAAGAAAGCTTTCAAAGTAATTCTTCTCTTGGTAAATCTAATTATAACCATTAAAATTGTCCAGAAGGAAAGAAACGGAACACAACTGTAAAAGACTATGAGTAAAAAACATTTTGATGATACTTCACCTCCATCTAGATTAATGTAGTTTTAATAAATGATAAAAGAACATACAAATGTCAACAACTTGGATCAAGAGATGTTAATAAATAAGGATTAGCTAGAGTGGAACTGAAAATTGTCTAATTTCTATTTCTTTTCAATACATCTTTTACACATCATTCCATCTTTACTATTTCTCCCTAGTTTTGATAGATATTGCAATCATGTACATGCATGATGTGTAAAATTGTCTCTAATTTCTCCTTACCATCCCACACCCTAATTTTGTATAATCTCTAAAGCCAGATAACTGAATCTTAATCTCCCTAAATGATGATTTTTTTAGTTACTTATTTTGTTTCCCTAACTTTTATTCTCTACATTTTACAAATTCTTGACTAAAAGCTATAGATAAGTTTGTACTAAAGTAAATTCTTAAATTGTTTTGGCATCTAAGTAATTTAGGCTACTTGTTTCTATCTATGCTTGGTTCAGCTTTGCCATCATCAGGCTCTAATTATGCTTTTTAACCAATTTAAGTATGATCAGCAAAAAATACCAGATTCAGCATTCCACTAACACAGTCATTTACAGATAAGCCATCTGTTTTATTATGCAACTATCATGTCCACTATGTACCTCTTCTTGATTCTTCCCATTCCTTTAGCCATATCATTACCCTTTGCTGTGCAACAATTTATACATGTTGATTTTAGCATTAAATGGAAACAAGAGGATTAATTCATGATTTACAAATACTTGCTGAAATAAAATTACATAATAATACTACAGAAAAATATTTTTTCTCTAATGCAAATCATGAAATTTCACTCAGCATCGACACAAAGATAATTGAAAGTTTTGGCTCCAGTAAAAACTTGTAGCCGTCAAGAAATTTTTCCTCTACATTTTAATCTTCTTAATTCTTTAAATATGTATCTTTTTAAAAAAACATTTAGCTTTAAAAGCACTACCTCAAGGTGAACTTTCTGTATCTTGAGTTAATACAATGGGAAGGAAAAATTTTGAACTAGCTCAGAAGATTTTTCATTATCTTCAAAAATTCAGTCAGTATCCTCTCTTATCCATCATTATGACTTTCGTATTATTGACAAGCAATATTCTTTTCTTTATATAATGTGTCTATTATAAGTCAAATAGCAGTAAATGGATGTTTGTGGGGACTTTGTGAAATAAATAAACAAATGACATTTCTAGGAAAGCCATTGGGTTGGACGTTTGGATGTTTCCTGTGAAGAATGAAGTAGAAGAGATTGGTGAAGCCCTAACGGATGCTCCATCCCGGGATATCCTTTTCATAAACTCGCAGACATTCCACAACGGGGTCAATCTAAAGGCATTACAAACTTTGCTATCAACAATGAAGAAAGAGGAGAGTCAATGCAAGTTGTCTGGTTACATTACCATAAGGTATGTGTCATATGCAAAACTAAACACCAACGCTCAAGAGTTGGAGCTTAATGACTCATTTTCCATGTTCCAATACAATGCAAATAAAAAGATGAATTCATATTTTACTTCATAAAAAATAAAATCTCAGATCTAATAATCGAATTCCTAAACAGGCTTACTTAATTATATCATAAGAAATTATTTAGTAATACATTATGAATGATTTGATTCTAAACTTCCTAGTAAAATTTGAAACTTTTGAAATATTCCTTAATCATTTGATCTTTCTTACTCTTCATGGCAATAGAAGTACTTCAGTAGTTCATAGTCAATTTCTGCAAAACAAGATAAATTGCTACCAACTGATCTTACATAACTTGTTAGCTATTATGCACCAGTAAGACAATAATCAAATTAAACAGTTGAATCAAATGAAAATCTTTGCTTCTTTATCAATAAATTTCAGGGGAACAACTCATGAGCATTTATGTGATTGGCCTCTACTGTTAGGAAGTTGGCTAGACAGAACTCTTCCTGGCAAACTAAGTCCAATCCACAGTCACCAGCTCCTTTTCAACATGGTTTTAAAATTTCTAGCTGAACCATACCAGAAAGATTCAGACATTGGTAAGTAATGCACTAAAAATGATTTAAAATAAATGAATAAGCTAACTTATATAGGCTGCATAAGGGCTGAATTTAGATATGTAAGGGAAGATTACATCCAGTTTAGGGATTCAAATATTTTAGGAACTGATTCTTACAGTGTATGCAACAAAGCACAGCAGTCATACATTCCCTTGTTATCCTAATTGATATTAAAAATATGTTCACAAAACTTAAACAAAATAAGAATGAAGTATTTCATGACTGAAAATTAAAATTCATTGTAACAAGCAAACTGGTACCTTTATTGTTATCATTCTATTATGTATGTTATCAGACTGATGTTGGATCAGTTAGGCAAACTTGGGAAATTCTAGGAAACAGTTTGGGTCAGTGAAATCATACTGGCTGACTCCAGTCACTGATTACATTCAAGGGGTAGGTTGTAGGAAATCATCTTTGGAGTTGGATATATAAAGAAAGAGATAATAAAGACATAACTTTGACAAAAGTGACTCCAAAGTTTAAAAAAGGGATAAAATGTTTAGTTATAAAATTTCTATATGAAACCTTTCCAAGAATAGTAAAAAAAAGCTTTTTAAGAATTATTTTCCTTAATAAGAGAAAAGAGGTAAAGAAATATTTGAAAAGAATAATCATATGAATGTCATTAGCCACTGTAAATGAACTTGTCAAGAAAGATGGTAGGAACAGAAAGAGGTGAGTATCATTCTTTGATATAATAAAAGTTGCCATGTTAGCATTTAAAATGGATATGGATTATGTATGTGGTCTTTTCAAGAAAGCTTGTTATCTAAAATGACACTTAAATATCTTTGGGACTTCATTCTCTGTATAAGATTGTTTCCCCAGTGAAGGTCTGATGTTTCAAGGTGTTTTTTTTCCTCCTAAAAACCGTTCTATCACATTTGGCTACGTTAAAAATTAATTTCTAGTTTTTCCACCAATTAAGTATGATATTTAGGAGTTTGGTATTAGCAATATTTGGTGCTTTACTCTTAGCCGGAATGGTGGTATCGTCTGCATATAAGTAAATCTTTGTGCTGCCGTACTGGGGAATGTCAGACGTAAAAACGTTGAATAAGGTTAATGAAGATAGACAAAGATTCTTCAACTCCTGCATCAATTTGATAAATTTGGGAAGTTGCAACATTAAAAGTAGTAAAGAAAAGATGATCCTAAGAAATGATAAAATAATTTTAAGTATGAATAAATAGGATATTAAATAGGAAAATTTTAAAAAAGATAGAAGAAAGATTAATTAAAAAAAGATTAAAAAAAGATAAGTTTCAAGGTTATCCAAGGATATGGGAATTTCCATTTTGTTAGTGTTTTTTTTCTCATCCAGCAGTTTCACTAAATTAAGTTGGTGCTCAAAATTTACACAACACCGAGAGACATTTATGAGTGTCCAACCAAAGTTACTTAGAATAAAAGTGGGCACTTAAGAATATGTGAAAATTTATTTAGCTAAAGGTTAAGCTAAGATTTCTTTAAAATTATGATGATTAATATAAATGAAATCCTATACCTTTGACAGATACAATTGAAATAATTGATATCATTATCTTTACAGCAATTGCACCACACCTTAAGCCAATCTGTGAGGAATTCATCAGCTCTCAGGAACATCACTATGCAACAGAGCTGCCAACTGATCAGATGTGCAAAATATGAATTTGCAGCACAGGATAGTTTATTATTCAAGATAAAAATGTTTTGAAAAAGCAATTTAATCTTGGGACGTAATTCTTCAGTGAATCAAAAATGTCTTGTTTTATTATTACTTTCATCACTTTTTTCTCCAATATCTTACAGGTGCTCTTTTAATATGAAATATTTGTCAGCAATGAAATTTTACTGGCACAAAAACTGACAGGGTTAAAATTTGGGGTTAATGCATAACATGTACCTAAAATCTGGCTAATTTTCTTTAGAGTAAATTAGCCACAATTTGTTTTAAGGGAATGGTGGAATTCTTTTCAATTGCTCCTAGCAGAGAGGGGTATAACTCAATGTTTACAGTAGTGGGTAACACTCCATGAATTCTCATATCAGTATTTTTGTAAAAATTATTTATTGTTGTATTTTTGTTTGGTTTTTGATGTATTTAATAGTTACAAAAAATTCATAATATACATATGAAAGCAAGAAAGTAATCAATCATTTGACATCCTATAACTCCTTTCCATACTGACAACCATAAAATTTATGAAAAATCGTAAGTGATATATTTTATTGCTTGCCATTTCAAACTGGCAACATGTACATTACTATGGGTAAACTATAAACATTGTACTTAGATAAATTTCATGAAACAAGAAAAATCATATAGAACTGTTTAATAACTGAAATGAGCTTTAGAGTACTGTGAAATAGAAATCTTGTTGAAATGCTCAAAGATTTTTCATATTAAAATTTGAACTTAATAAAGTTATATCATAGAAATGAAACTACTCAATAAAAAAATGTAGAATAGTTTTTCAATCATGCTAGAGGAAAAATCTTAGATCAATTAAAAAGAACTGTTTACCTAAACTACCTACTATAAAACATTCATCAAAGGCAATATTTAAATCTCAAAAAGACAAAGTTGACCATAGTTAACCTTGAAATTTTTAATGTAATTTCTGATTATATGTATTTCAATGTTTTGATTAAGAGTCTTTTCTGCCTGTTATTTAAGGCACAACTTGATATGAATTGAGTAACAGAGAAGGATCCATACTTAGGGAATCGAATAAAAAAATATCAGTTAAAAATTCCATTATTATTTTTCATCTGTGATGGTAAAGGGGTTTATTTCACATGATTCGAATCTCGAGATAGAAACTACCCTCAGAGATAAAAGGAATACTATAGAAATCAAGTAAATATATAAAAACACTACGCATACTACTATAAAACGTCCTAGCTCTCGTCAGATCAAATTCTGGAGTAGTCTAATCTGGTGATGACTATCAATCGATTTATCTTCATAACAGCAGATCATGGATAAGTCTTTCCACTTGTTAGATAGAATCTTAAATAAAACATACACTGTTTGTAAGTAATTCAGAGCCTAAACGATTCATGAAAGGTCGATTAAATCAAGGTCGCTAGACCAACTTATCTTACATTGAAGACATTATCTGGAATACATATTTAGCTTCCGTAGAAGCATCCAAAAATTGCCTTGGCCGACGGTATTTCACGTCGACCAGGCGGGGTATTGGGTTAAGTTTTCAACTAGCAATAATCGCACCTCGGATAAACCTCATTGGTTACGATATCGCCACTGCGCAAAGCTGACGAGCAATGGTTTGACTCTCGATTCGTTCAAATTCCGCAGCTTAGATGATCGCGATGAGCAAAGTTAAGACGTAAAATTATACCACAAAGAATCACTTAAATGTAGAATTATCAAGATGAAATTATAAAACAGTATTTCGGAGGTCAAATGAATATATCAAAGTAAGAAAAGCTGATTACTACGAAATACCGAATCCTATCTCTTTGAAAGCATCAAAGTTAATGAACTTATTAGAATGAATAGCCTTTAAATATTAGAAAATAACACAAGGAATATAAACAACGTTTATCAATCTTATTCTTGAAAAACTTTTCTATTCCAACGCCTGTGATGCCCTTAACCCTTACCCCTTCTCGTTCGCGGATAGAAGCTTCCATGTAAACACTGGAACGTTCGGCGCGAGAGACGTGGCTATGATAAATTCACATTGTAGCACACAGAGAATGTGTACAAGAAGACCGTTCAGTTTAAAATGAAGAGCATTTCTGAATATATTTTACACATTTACTGCCATCATTCCTGTGTTACGAGGAACACTCAATTTTGTGAGATTCACAGCGATTACGTGAATTGGTAAGAGCAATCCCATGATTAGTAAAACTTATATAAAAGTATAAGATTCACCTTCTATTTTATTCTATATTTTGCTTAACTAACTTCAAAGAGAAAAAAAAATACCTTTTTAGTAACATGCAAGCGCACAATTAACTCAATTTCGAGGGATAAACTAGCTCTTGAAGCAAATTATTACTGTTTACGCGATAGAAATCTATTTACATACGTTATAATATTGTGTGAATAATGTGGAGGGAAATTTGCAAACGTAAAACGACGAGCTCGCAATGAATTATGATTTAAAAATTACATTAGTAACAAAAATGAACAATTCGTACGAGGATTGTTATATGATGAATTCCACTCTGAAGCTATAACCCGTAAGGAAGAGCACTCCAATACACATATATTACAGCAGATATACTTTTTTGCAGTCACAACATATCTGTGGTATTTATCACTAGCTTTTTCCTTCGTGTATTTTATATAAACCTTTCAGGTAGCCGAAGTCATGATGCATCTCTGTTAATTTTATTCTTCTACTGAATATGAACGTTTGTAACTTAAACAGGATATACCGATTATGAATTACGCTTGCATAGCATGAAAAAGATTTTATTTACCGAAAGAATTCTGTAAAGCTTCGAGTCGACAAGACATATAAAGACAACTATGAAGTAACAGCTTAAATTCCTTAAGATTTTGTAAGACTCCTTAATTCCCAGATGCTTTGATTGCATTGCTAAATGCCTAGACCCTAACCATAGTTAGGATAAAAATTAAATATAAGGATACTCTGGTGTTACAAGTTAATATATCTACTTCAAACCATAATGATGAATAGGTGGAGGATATGTAAAAACACATTTTAGAAATAATAAAAGATGTTGAAGGAGAATAAAAAGCAAATTATTTTGGGTGAATGGGATGCAAAAATTGGAGAAGGCAATGATGGGAAAATATATGGAATATATGAATTAAGAAAACATGAGAGAGAAGAACAGTGTTTTGCAAACAATTTAACAAACATCAATTTTTTGAGTGAGCGATGGAAGAAAAATATTTGGAAGATGCCTGAACACCCAAGAAGGTACTAGATAATTCAGGGTTGGGGAATCTTTTTTCATCAGGCCACATTTTGTATTCTGTGTCATAAGAAAATGTAATGGTCACAATTAAAACAATCAGGCCACCCTTGTATTGGATGTTGCTTACATCCAAATAGTGAAATTTTACATGATACAATAAATTCATTCTCTGAGTAAACTGAAAGAAAACATCACTTTGTTTTCCTTTGATATCATTATTATGATTAGAAAATAACATTATTTAATTGCAGTATTTCTTTGGAATTGACTAAAATGCCACAATTAATGCCCAATGTTTACCACTTTGGTGCAAATTAAATAGATATTTACAAATTAAAAGAATGCCAAACTTATTCAAGAGTTATCTCAATGCCAGAAATCACAATTTAATCCTAATGAAGTGCCTACTTGTATATAAGAAACAGATAAAAATTGGTGAAAACAAAATGGTAAGAAAAAAGACTGAAAGAGGCTGAAATTTCAATTCAAAAGAAAAAATTATGAATGATAGGGATAAGGAAAGAATTTAAGAAAGATGGATTTTATGAAGAAGCAAATACAAGATGCTGCCAAAGAAGTTATTGATCCTGGAAAATTTGAAAAGGAAACCATGGGCAACAATGAAGTCCTATCATTATGAGGGAGAAGGAATCATAAACATTTCCAAATATAGAAAGGAAACATATGGTATGGTAGGGTAAGAAATTAGATGGATTTCTATGAGCACTTCTCTCATCACACTGTCCCTATACCTAAAAAGTAGGGGGCAGGTAAATGTGAACAATTTCAAAAAATCAGCTTCATTTTCCATGAATCAAAGATTCTTACAAGAATATATTACCAAAAATAAAGAGAAAAGGGGAAGATTGTTTTACTGAAGACCAATTTGGATTCAGTAGAGATACGATAGAAGCAAGCTACTGTTGCTTTAAGATAAAAGATAGAGAAGAGAATTAAGAAGGCCAAATAAACATTTTTGCCTTTGTAGGAGGTCAGGTCAGAACTTTTCTCTAGAAAGGTTTTGACAATGATGACTATAGCAAAATTCAACGGCAAGATTTTATATATTTTTAAGCAAAAACCTTTATTATTGGAAATCTTATTCATTGGGTCTATTTTTAAAATATCTACATAGTAGGAGGTTATATTATTTGTAAAAATATATAGCTGAATTTCATTTTCCAAATTTTACTAATGCTCTTAATATTCATAATCTTACATGGGCCTTTTGTTTGCATAGACTCTTCTTAGAGTCAAGCTCAAAAATTACTTTAGATGATAAGGAAACAAGTTGCTTATACTTGCAAAACTATAATTTTTTGATGTTTTTGTCTTAATTCTTGCAATATCTAGTCAAAGATTGTATTCCACGCCAAAAAAAAAAGAATCCTCATTCAATTTTCGTTCTTTTGATATTTAATATCAATTTTGTAGGACCACTATTTCTATAAATTCTTAAAAAGAAGTCTGCAATCAATCAAAACAAACTTAACATTCAATTCTTATGAGAGAATTCTCAAGTCATCCGGAGTTGAACTCATGATACTATGGGCAAAAAGACATGGAAAAGTACCAATGTGCCTCTAACAAATTTCTTAATTCTCTCTCATTGGGAAGTGCATGAAATTAATGTTCAAATGCATTTCTTATGAGAGTTACTAACATAGGATTAAAAATATATACACAGCAGTTATTATGATACAGGATTACCTGTGGTGGTCAAATATAGCGAGTTTGAACAGACACAAACATTTGATAAAGAGATGATAAAGATAGGGATACTACTTAACACTACTAATCTTCAATGTATGCATTGAGAAGTCAGAGAAAGGACAAAAGGAGGAGCATGAATTCAAGGTAATAGAATCAGCTGGTTCTCATGTCATATTGCTATGCTGTACAAAGACCAAAGATTATCTTCAACAGTTTACAACCATTAGCTGGGAATGATTGGAACAAAGGGTCCTCCAGCAATTTCTGTTCATCCACCATTTCTAGTCTTTCACTACTGCCCAATTCCCACCACTCCCTCTAATATTTTTTAACTCCCTTGTCTCCTACAAATCCAACCCTACCTGAAAATGGTAGGAGACAAGCAATGACTTACAGCAAAAGACTGCTGGAAGGATGAAGAAATGGCCAGATTTAAACTTAATGTTTCCCTAAGCTATAAAAACAGACTCTACCATTTTAATTACACCAGAAGATGTCAGAAAAACTTAAAATAAAACACCTTTTTAATTCACAAAAATGGTATAGATAAATCTTTAAATATATTAAAAGAAAATTTTATTTTATACAACAGGCCCAGCAAACAAGTAGTGTATTTAATAGAGGCTTTCAAATACAAAGGAACAAGCATCAGGCATAGAAGAAAGTATGAAACATGTATAAATAATAGCTAAAAGCATGACGAAGTGTAGCTACAAGGAAATAATTTCAAAAACAAATAGATGGCTTGCAGCCAGAAGGTGGGAGTAAACAAAGAAAAAGCAAGGAATGGGCACATTATTAGCAGAATTCTGTGATAGAGATAGTAAGGTAATCAAAAATCAAAGTAGAAATGAAAAAATCAGAAGTGGAATAACTCAAATGAAGAGTCTAAACTACAAGAAAAAAAATTTTAGACAAAATATATCAGGAAACATGGAGTGTCCTATTGCATGACTGTGAAAGATGAGCTACATCCGCAACAGAGAAGAGATTCGAAAAATAGTTATGTGACGCTACAGAGGAATGATAAAAATAACATTGTCTGAATAACTGATGAAGTCTTTCTGTGATGAAATAAAGAGGGAAGTGGGAAAATAGGAAACTTGATTCAGAACACTTTGAGGAATTATAGTAAGCTGAAGATAATATTGGAAGTAGGAATTAATGAGGAACACCTAGGATAGATTTTGACTGGGAGGCAATTCATAGCATTAAAATTGGGAATTATGATGGATGGCTTAAAATGCTGCAAAATGTCAATCTCTGGATAATAAACCCATGATGATGACAATAATAATTATGAAATGTTAAAGAGCCAGAATCAGTTAAGAATTCAATAGTTACCCAATTAAAAACTAAAGTAATAACTTTTTTCTTCTCAATTTTTTATGAGTATATTTCAGCCATTAGGATGGCTTTCAAGCATTATTTCTCAATCAGAGAAAAATCTTAGTCAAAACTAATTTGACTATTTGCCAGGAATTCAATTTAATACATTCTAATAGATTCCTTGCCTCAAATTTGAGAAAATACAGTTCAATCGAAATCGTCTCGTAGAAGTAGAATAGCTCAAACAGTCTTACCTTAAATACAATAGTAACTCTTGACTATCCCGCAAACTTCCCGGAAAAAATCAGAAAACTGGAAAATTAGATGCAACATGTTTCCTTGGCATATTTATTCTTTCCTTCGCCTTTCCATTAACATCCCTCAGAATAACTTTTAATTAGTATCAAATTCATTAAAAGTCCTGTGGAAGTAGGCACGATTAGTAGGTTCGATTAATGTCGTCACTACGTAACAAACAACTAAAAAGATAAAACTCATCTCCTTTTACCTTTTATATAGATATTCTGAAATAACCACAACTAAATTTGTAATATTAGTAAGCACGTTCGATTAATTTTGTCGCTACGTATCAAAAAATGAAAAAGATAATACTAATTTCCTTTAACCTTTTACAAAGATATTCTGAAATAGCTACAACTAAATTTTTAGCATCGAGATATCGTTCCCATGGTTCACTAGAAAATACAGAAGTATAATAATAAAATAAAGCGCTTCATTAAAAATTATTTACGTCTGTATTTACCTTTATGTAACGCATCTATATATTTATTTCCTTCTTAGTTTTAACTGACAGCTAACCGAAGACAAATCCTAGGTTTTGCCCGACGGAAAAAAAAAACAACTTTGTCGAATAAATGGAACAAAGACGACATTTTTAACATACCGGATATAAAAGGGTTATTAATTACTTGCATATACAGCAAAAATCAATTCCTGGCCAATTATAGAAGTCGAATGACGCGCATCATCTTCCTTTCCAAAGTCTTATTCCAGACGGACTGCTTCACATTCTATTCACTTATTCAAGATTAAAAGTTCATAGCCGCTTACCTCTGGAAGTATTTGAAAATGATGGATATTAAGTACCCATTTAATCACGCGAGAATCTCTGAATCTAAGAATTCATTCATCATAGAATAAATTAAAAGTCATGTTCTCCATGAACTCGTAATTACTTCAAAGGTCAAAAGTCACATTAAACAACCCACCCTAAGTAGAGTTAATGAACTTCAAACCTATGGAAACATATTTCATCGCAATAACCCACATACATAATTGGCATATACGTCACTGTCAAATTCAATCCTAAACTTAAGAAGCACTAGATGAAGACCCGCTGCCGACTTGCGACAATCTGAAACATTCCAAAGTTTGGCTACTCTCGGCGAGTCTAGAAAAATAATTAGCGCGCAATTAGGAGATCAAGCACCTTTTCAGGGATTAATGAGATTTGTAACTTCTCGGAATGAAAATGATTGATTCGGAAACCTATTTCATGGGGAAACACTTACTTCGAATAAAAGTATCTTAAATATGGCATTTAAACATAACAACCTTTCTGTATCGCATCGCTCTTTCTTATAGGCAAAAATATATTGATAATCTGAACATACCTGTGATGCGGGCAAAGCACTGCACCCTCGAGCCGAGTAGAAAGGGGTGAAAAATTGCAGTTAATCTATCGTCACAACACTTAATAAATATGCGCCACAAACCTCTACACTAATGTCCATAGAATGAGCCTAAAACCTTAGAAAATGTTCTACCGATGATGATGAACCCATTGACTCCTGCCTCCCCCGCTGCCTCAAATTCGCGCACAAAATAACCAGATGTAATGCAAGCATACAGATCACTTCGATACACGGTAGAGCCTTGCTAGACCGTTTCCTCTTCGAGAGTTGAAATCTTTCGTTTTAAATGTGAATATCACTGGCTTGATTGCAGAAAGGTCCATTGAATAAACTCACCTTTAATTTGGAGTCCAATTTTCCAAAATGACGCGTAGTAGAGAAAGTAACTCCTCGAGAAGAAGCAGTTCTCCAAAAAGAGGTAATCTCACTCGTAAGCTTAAGATTTGAACCTCTATTGTAGAGGTTGGGGACGATATGATATCCAGCTTTATCCAGGTAAGTGTTTCTAATGAGTGCAGTACGCAAAGCTCAGCTATATCCTGCGTTAGAAATGCACCATTGTCATCGTCTGCAAGTTAGACGTTACTTTCTTCTGCGCGATCCTCAAGGCAAATAGAAAATTTGGAAGAACTAACTCACTCCAGTAGTAAAGAGACGGAGAGAATGAGATAAGGCACATCTGTTTCATCTTCACGGCGTCAGGCACGAGGACTCTCGTGGTCGACAGCGCTCCAAAACAAAGGGATCTTGGGAAAACCCCAACTCCTGGGCAGCCCAAAGTTTACAATCCCAGATGTTCATATTGTGGGTACAGTTAAGCCCTCAAAGGCGCTATAAAATTTGCGACCGTATGACCCCCTCCTATGAAGCAGAACGGACCTCAAATACGATACGCCGCATCCTTTCTACCTTCAGCTGCTAATATTCTTCCCATGAAAACAAAGTCGTGCGTATTTTCGGCAATCGGTTAATGGTTTGATTGGAAAGGCAAATAAATATTTTTTTCAAACTATAAAATAATTTTTAAATAATTTATCATTGTATATTTAATTTATTAATTCTTTATATATAATATTTAAATAATTTCGCTGGTTTAGCGCATGGATGTTCCTGCCCGCATCCATATTTCGTCCCTGGAACCAATTCGGTGCGACCCTTGCTCTCCGAAAACTTATTCAATTTTAACTTTATTCTTTTCTCTCCTGGCAATGTGTAGCTAGGGTAAAAACGCTGGATTGAAGTCTTTTTTCGATTAGGAAATAGCTTCAATTCCAACTCTTAAGTAAATACTGCAGAACAGAAATTTCAATACGAATTTTATCAATGTTTAAATCAAAAGATCAGGAATGATTTTTAATTCAATCGTGTAAGTGCTCCTTAATTTTCGGGCGTCAACTCTGTTTTAGCAAAATTATTTCCACATTCTCAGTGCGACCAACCCCAACTACCTCCTCCAACCCAACACCTTACGCAATCCAACTACCACTACCCCCTACCGCTTTATGCTAATATGTATCCTATGCTACAGAGAAAATATCTCGTTTATCCGTTTTTATCACGCATTTGAAACGATAACTTTATGAATATTATCATTTCATAAAATTGTTTTCTTTCTATTCCCCTCCCCTCGTGAGTTCCGCAAAACTTGGTATCGCATTAATGATGGAATTCAAATTAATGCATAATTAAAATGTACCAAATATTTCATTTATAAAAACAAAATTGCATCTTGGAGAAGAGAAACAAAAAGGCATTTAAATTAGAGAGGGAAGAAATTTTTAAACTCGATATTTTATAAAAGCTTAAATTTTAAATTTATCCACATTAGCCTAAATATAGGCTAATATGGATAAATAATATAATATAATAAATATAATGAAAATCGAATGATGATATTTGTATTTCTAAAATTAAAAAAGAAAATATGGAAGTTAATGTCTATTTAATTAACTGGTTACCACTCAATTCTTTGTTAGCGCTTAAAAATCATCTATCCAGTGGAAACGTTTAAGTACCTGATGAAGTGTCGATAAAACATTTTCGATGATAATTAGTACAATGTAAATATCCCTACTCATCATTATTATGATATTGCTCCAACAGTCGCACTGAAAAATACGGCTTGGAAATATCCTTTGTATTAATTTGACTTTAAAAAAGTTCTATTGCCATGAAAGCCAACAAAAAAATATTTCCTAGCTTAGAAATCGATTTTTTTCGATAAGATGAAGCGATCACTAGCGTCGGTCTGCGTTGCCTTCGTAAAATAAATTAGTATAATGAGGTTCATAGTGACTTAGAAAGGTCCATGGACTTTTACAGAAAAAAAGTCAGCGTACCCTCAGAAAAGTTTTTCGCTGGGAATTTCTTCCACGCGACGGGGTAGAATGAAACATAGCATGCGAGTGTATTTTTCAATGCACTTCGCCGAAAACTTTCCTCATTTCCACTGCTTTCTCCAAAACATTCGTCTTCAAAATTCTAAACAGCAAATAAAATTGCATCAATAAATTGGATGAAATTAATCACAATTTCGTTCTAAGAAATATCCTGTTATTTAAATGATAGAACTGCTGCGAAAAATTTCAGCAAAATCCGGGCTTCTACAAAAGAATTTTTATTATTTTTGGCATTATAATAATGCTTAACCTAGGTAAAATCACGCTGTATTCTCCGTTATTACTGTTACTCTATAGCGATCTTTTTTTCAATATTTCAAGTGTTGGCTACCTACGACGTAAATATTAATTGCATTTTCGAAAGTTATTCGACAGCTCGTTTCGCACACGAAGGCCCCTAAGGAGATTCAAACTCAGGACTGATTTCACTGCGACAGCGAATGCGCCACTAACTTGGCTATATGGAAGCCCACGAAGTACAGGGTTTCCTTATTGATACACTAAAATTTCGTGTTATTCTCAGAAGAAAACTAAAAAAGATATGGCCAGTTTCTTCATGCACATGAACCAAGAGGGAACTAGAATTTGCTAATGGGGGGAAGGTTGATTTAAGACAATTACCTAATGAACTAATCACCAATTAACTTTTAAATATCTTCTTCTAGTGATAAATTTATTAGATCACAGCAAAATTGTTATCACTGAAAAACTTCACAAACTGATTTTAATTCAAACTCCTTGTCAGATCCTAGGCATATTGCTAGAG
This sequence comes from Pachydiplax longipennis, assembly GCA_036926295.1. Lineage (NCBI taxonomy): Eukaryota > Metazoa > Arthropoda > Insecta > Odonata > Libellulidae > Pachydiplax > Pachydiplax longipennis. The sequence goes on along the minus strand of JAVFKF010000009.1, from coordinate 32,999,451 downwards.
CTAGTAAGTCATCAAGGGGAAAGGATCACCCATCCCTTGGAACAGCCAATGATTCGAGTTGTACACTACTTCAAGAATTTTTTCTAAAATGCACAATGTGTCCAGTCTATACTCTGTTTCTATCAAGGTATCATACTTCTCTCGAGTAAAGGTTTGCATTGCTTCCACAATCCTAAGATCATTAGGGGCACCTTTCATTGCATTAATTATGTCCTTAACTCAGCTCCAATAAAGGAAATCCAACAGAATGATGAACAAATGTTTGTCTGAACTCTTCAACTTATTTGTTGGAGACTTGTTTCTGGCCTCTGCCGTAACCTTTTAGAACTCTTCTGATAAGGAACAATGGATTAGGTCATAATTTTACATAATTTACGTTAACATAGTAAATGCTTCCAATTTAATCAAGAGTCAACATTAGATATAAGACAGTTAAATTCAAGGATCATGTTTCTGTGAAAATCACAGAAACATTTGAACAATTTACACTGAAATAACATCAAAGTTCAAATTAAATGAATTTCTGACTTTGTTTCCATTTGTATTAACAAAAATGCAAAAAAAGGGAAATGCATTGAGATTATCATATTCATAATGAGGAATTGTTTTTATATTTTGTTGTTCCATTTTTTCTGATATAAATAAAAGATTGCCTATGGATGGAAGATATATTAATCTGTTGCTATAAACTTGCTTGCTTAGTTACATATCAGTAGCTAATGCTTTTGCTTTACAGGACCTGCAACTATGGTTAGAAAGAAGTCTAAGGAAAACTTTGATGAAAAGATGTTTTTCTATAGTATCAGTAAATCTGATAAGAAACAGTTTGAGAAATAACAGTCGGTTGAGGCATTTTTGAAGGGATGATGGAATGGAGAAATTGATGAGAAATACAAAGTTAAGATTATGAGAGGCAGGTATTTGTGAGTGTTAAGCTAAGGAATTATGAGGGAATTAAGTAACTGGCTGGAGCAGATGGCCTGGAGAGCAGCAAAAACAAGTTTGGATGGTTAACCAATGATGAATGATATAAAATAGCAATAATAATAATACTCAGCATCATAGAGGGTGAAAAGAAAATTTATGTAATAAATAGTTTAAAATGATCATATTTTACTTAACTTTATTAATTTACTGAAATTTAAAACTTCTCTCTTTTGTATTGACCTCAAACTTTTGCTTTATGTATCTTTGTTTGGCATTCTTTATACTTCAAAATTAGTAGTAGGAGTATTACTAAAAGTGCTTTAACAGATGAGGTAATTTCACACGTGGGCTCCCACTCGGAATCAAACCCAGGAACACTTTCACCAAAGTTGAACATGCTGCTGACATATCTACCTGGATCCCTATATTTCAAGATTATGTTTTAAAAAATAAACACATTGCTTACACACAGATATTACATTTCATTGCTTCACTGGTGATATATCTCTTTGTATTGGCTCAATAGTTGTAAAGCTTGCCTACAAGCATGTTCACAAGTGAGTAAACATGCCAGTAAACATCCTTCGATCATTCCATACAATTTTACAGTTCCTCTGAACAATGAAGATTTATTAGATGGCATAAAAGAAAATAGATAAACTATAACTTAAATCTCTCTGCTATATGTACCCTTCACATCACTATTGAACTATTTCTGTCATAAACACATCTCTGCAAGCCTTTAAACATTTAAAACGCTTTCTTATTCTGTCAAATTCCATCTTTTTCTGTTTAATTCTTGAAAATATGGTGTGCTATTGTTCAAACAAAAAACCATAACAGGAGTACTCAAACTATTTGAATGAGGTTCACTTACATACATAATAGAAAGTATTATGTATGCTAGATCTATCAGAGCAGGTATTTCATTTTCCAAAATAATTACAATAATGGTTAAAATATAATTTATGGAGGTTTTTAACAAAGAATTTTAAATAATTAAAAGCATTAAAAATAACGATTGTATTAATTTTTGGAAGCATTCATGTGGAAATAGCAATATTTGGTCTTAAAACAGTTACTCAATATTGAAAACCTTCCAGCATGCAGAAGTGATTAAAAATTAGATGAAAATTCTTCTTAACCTTTGAGCAAAGGAATTATTTCTAAGAATTATTGTCTTAGTGAGCAAAAAAAGAACTCATTTCAATTTAGCTTATACTTTATTCACTCTAAATATACATTTAAATAGGTCAGTGGGCAGTAAAGAAGTATGTTAGGAACAAGAATAGATGCATCATATTTTATTCATTTCCACAAATATTACCCTGTATACAACAAAATCAACAGGCAGGAAAAGTGCATTAGGAACCAAAAGGCTAATTTGAGTCTAAATTTAGCTATTTCAGGATAATAATGGTTAGGTTTATTAGCTGGATTAAAGGTAAACATTGACTGTTAACTGTTAAGGAAGCAGTAAAAGTTTCAACAAAAATAGCTGATTTTACAACTGAAAATTAAAAATAGAATACTAATACCTCTTCAAAAGAATCAATTCACAGCACTATCTTAACAATTTCCCCCTTCCTCTCTACGATAAATAACTTAATTAACACTCAGACTGACACATACACGAAAGGAAAACAAATTATGGAAATGGAAAAAGAAAAAAAAATAATATTCAACTAAGAACAGCTATCAAAAGCTATAAAAGCCTTTGAGAATAAAATAAAGTTTTTCGATATATTAAAACAACATAAAATTGATATTTAATAGAATTATGGGTTTTGACAAATGAAATAGTCAAAGAGGAGATATGAAAATAAATTATTACAAGTAAGCATCAGAAATGAATAAAACTGGAAATGGGTTGAAAATAACAGCAGGTGAATACTATTGAAATTGCTAGAGAATGATGGTTTAACAAAATGGTTGCTGAAAACTAGAAATAGTTTATTCCTGAGCATTACTTCACAACACACAATTCAGTATCCATTTGATTGGCTTGTCATACCCCAGCAAAAATGTCTTTACAATGAAATCCAATCACATGATTTTTACATGGAAAGGAAATAACAGAAGAAGCTCCAAATAACAATCAGTAAAAACCATATAATTACCATGCAATGATTTATTCCATGATTCTAAATTAATGTCATTGGTTTAAAAAGAATACTATCCAAAATTCAAAGTAATTACTCCATGAATATGAAATTGTGGAAACCTAAGATGTAACAACATTCTGGTACTAGAATTAACGAATAACATCTATTCATCAAGCAGTCCAACCAAAGTTATACATTTCTAATAGTGGATATGCAGCAGGGATCAAAAATGTTTAGGCCAAAGACAGCAAAGATGATTCATAGTTTTCCAGCATGAGAATGAACATCTTGTAAGTTTCCACAATACCTACTGTAAGCCATTGAGAAAGTATATAGTAGTACAAACAACATTTTCCAGAAGTACTTATGAGCAACATTTAGAGTACAAATTTTTTCAGTAATCCATCATTTAAATTCAAAATAACATTTGTCATATCACACGTTTTACAAGAGATTCCAAAATATTAGGTTACTAACTTGATTAAACCAATGTAAAATGGGTCATAATGAAATTCAGGGTAACAAATCATAATCCACTTTTACTATCACAAGGGCAAAATGGCAATATCTGCTTGCAGATGAAATATTTTCATCCAATGCAAAATTTGTTTCATTCCAAATGCACTTTCTATCACAATCAGTCATAGGGCAGTCAAATACTCAGTCACTTTCTGTTTATACAGAAAATAAATGAATAACACAAATTTTCTTGGCAACTTACATGCTTGTTGGTCTTTATGAAGGCCTACATAACACCCACAACAAAAAAATGGAGAAAGATGACATTAAATAATAATTTCATTTCAAAACCAAAGACATCATTATTAATGGTAATTAGGTGCACCTAATTGAGGCTGGTGATAAAATAGACATTATAGTGTACAGATTTAAAAAGAAAATGAACGCAATATGATTCAATAGCAAAATCAAAACTGACAACAATTGCTTGTGCCTGAAAGTAATTCATGATTAAAAAATTACATCACAAAGGTTCATCCGAGTGCCAAGACATAGTTCAGGGTATAATTTAGTGTAATGCAATCAAAAAGAAAGGTCAATTAAAAGTAAATAAAAGTTTCGACTAGCGTGGTTCAAGTCAATCATGGTCATTCAGAGACTGATTACTCATTACTTGACCAACTTTTGATGGTAACCTTGATAAAATATCCAAGATTCTAGAATATGAGATCTTCAAAATAAACAACAACAGATGCCAGGATTCTAAAAGGAAAAAGATGAGAGAAACAACATTTCAGTGGTATTTGATTATGATGAGGGAACAAATATACACCTACTATCACATGCAAGAAGATAGTCTTACACTGAGACATACATAGAGAAAATAACAGCTTTCGATTCCCCAGCAAATCAAACATTTTTGCTCGGGTGCTTTAAAGTAAAACAAAAATTTCACTTGGAACAGGAAGCCATAAAATGCATATAATTTTAGGGACATGAATTTTATCATAGAAACGGGATAAAGGCAATGTTGACAGTTGCCTAGAAATGTTAACAATTCAACTTTGCTATGCAATTCATATCCATTCACCTTTAAATTAATATCATTGCCAAGTAGCCCTCCAAATTCTCTTCCTAATCCTGGGAGATAGCTACACACACAATTACCTCACCGCTTAAACCTTCCCTTCATGAACTTAAGAGTCTTCTGCATTAATGGAGCTGGCTTGGGCTTCTTGTTAGTTGATGTTGCTGCAAAAATAAAAAGAAAGGCAATCAGTTTCTGCATGTTGTTTCCACTCAAGTATGATTCAGAATAGAAGAATGCAAGCATTATATAACACTAATGGTATAAAGAGAGAGACTCAGAAAGAGAGACTAATGACAATATGTAAAATTAATGCTAGTTTAGGTTGAAGTACCACCCAATAATTGAGATTCTTTCCAACTTTTCATACTTATCATGGAAAATGGTCTGGCAAGATGGCACACATTTGCTTTTAAGGCGGTGGACATCTTGAATGAAAGACAACAAGGTTCATACAGACAATAACAGAACAGTAAGAAAACCTGAGGGATGAACAGATGTAAAGAAGAAAGTTATCCATCAACACACTTTAAACTTTTTCTACAGAATGAGCTATTTTACACAGAAAACACTAAACAATTATTTTATAGCATAAAGTTAGATAATGAACATGTAATAACAATCAAATGATACCTATTCAACATGGAAAATACCAATACATGCAAAAATAAAAGCAATTAACAATTATGTTGAAAACTGCAAATATGTGAAATGTGATGCATTGTAAATTAAACACAAATCATGCATACACATATATATAAGAGTTGTTAGATACATCAGCCATAAAATAACATTTATAATCCAATCAATCACACAATAATGAGATAACACACACTGCTTTGACAATAATGCACAGTCATAAACAGAATCAGAATTATTCTGTTGAATACACTTGCCTTGCACCATCCATAAAACCTATGCAATATGTATTGAGAGAAAAAGATGACATTATAATTTAGGGAAAATGTTTCATTTTAGATTATTTCTATTAAAATTAAATGTAATGAAACATAAGTAGATGAAACTTAAATCCAATCCTCTGAACTTAGGAAATGGTATTACATGAAAAGTGTAGTAAGAAATTAATTTACTTTCCAAGAAAATGATCATTAAAACTCCTGTCAAAGAGGAAGCAAAGATCATTTATCACATTAAGGTAGTGAGCATTGATATTGATTGCTAGTCTTTGATTATATTAGCTATCTAAGACAAACATTTCACATTTAAAATGTATACATATACATTAAATTACAAGCTGAAGAAGCAATATTAAAATTAATTGGAAGAAATTGGCAAGTCTAACGCAAGAAAATGTAATTTGATTAAAGATACCAAGCGAAATTCATGGAAGCTCAATTACTCCACACAAAAATGTATCTTCATCTCTGTTTAACCTAATAGATAAATATACAAGTAAATAAATACATACAGTATACATGTGTTACAAACATACAAAAAACTTAGCTACATGTGATGTATGAATATATATATATATATATATATATATATATATATATATAACAGCTATCTTCAATACTTTCTTAGCTACACATTTTCTATTTCAATATTTCAAGAAAATTCATCATTCACAGCAAAGAAAAACAAATATCCATTTCAAATTTCACTTTAAAAATTTTTACATCAAGAATTAAGATGCAAGGAAAGTTGATACTCAATGTTAAGAATAACAGATTCTGAAAATAAGACTTGTTAAAGTTTACAACTATAGCACAGACATTAGACATCAATAGTGATATTTGAAGGGATACTATCAAGATTCAATTACATTTTTCTGAGAGTACATGCATTAAAACTTCTTATTAAAGAATATATGAAGAAATTTTCAATTGACAATTTGTTTTAAAAAAGGTCCTATCATTTATTTTAGAATCATTCGAATGATTGATAAATGAAAGTAGTTTCTCATGATAATTTTCAATAATATATATATTTAAAAAAATTAATTGTTCAAATTTAATCAATAGACTAATCCAAAGCATTATGGGATAACTAAAGAGTAATTACAAGACTTATAAATTTCACAACTTTTAGAACATTATTCCACAATTAAAAATATGAATTCATGCAATAAATATTTCTACAGTGTTCCAGTTTTCTAGTTGGTGAGGATGGATTTCATGGAATTAAAACACTATTCATTTTTATCTATAGCGAAAAAATAACATCACTCCAGCTGTTCTTCATTCAATATTCAGTGTTCCTCAATCTGATGATTAAAATTACAACCTGCAGCTTACATTAGAAGATTTCAACTAGTGTTTTCAGCTATCAAACATACCAGACAAACTATGCAGTATAGGAAAACTGAAGCCTAGTAATAATGTAGTTACAAATATTTACTCATTTTACTCATGCTGATTTGAGCAAGTATCAGCCAACACAGTTTGAAGTTGAATGTTCAAGTCCTTTGGCAGAAGACCAGTGTCTTCTTTGCTTAAAAGGGAATCCTTGAACCATTTAGAGTTTATTGTTTCTCTTATCTGAATATTAATTCCTAATAAGAACATTGATGCAATTTACTATATGAGAAATAAAAGAAAATAGAAAATTTGGAAGCACTTATGAGCAATGAATAACAATGAAAGGGAATGATACAAGATTAATGTAGCTAATATATAAGGAATAAGAATGTATAAATAATTTTCTTTCCAAAGTATTACTTATAAACTATTTGTTCATGAAGGTGCAAAAAAGTATTTGGTAAATCTAGCTTCTCCTTCTTAATCTTATTAATTTATTTCAAATTATGCTCAATGATTTTTCCTGTCTATCAACCCTAAGAATGGACATTTTTCAATGACAATGCCTAAATCACTGATGACCATAACATAAGTCGGATGTTTATTTTGTTGCAGATTCAAATGCATTTTGAGCTTATGCAGCTCATGAATTGATCATTAGAACCTTCAATCCTTAAATGGGTGATGTTTAAAAAACTGTAGTTGATTTTTTTTCATCCCTTTTCAGATTTCATCTTCTTTTATCAATTATGATGTGACCAACAAATATAGGGAAAGTCAAAGTGAGAAAAGAAAGAAGCATTTACTTTGATTATAACATATCATATGGCAAATAAATAACTAAAATAACAAGCTGAGGTACAAAGGGATAAAAACGTTTATTTTTAAAACCCATATTTCACCCCGTAAGTGGGGTAAATGTCTATGGGTGTGCTTCCATGAAATATCAGCTGCTGGAAGATTGTTAATTTTAAAATGTGTTAATGATTGTAGGAAAAGTTTAATGCCATTTTGAAATTCTAAAAATATGTATATGAAAATTAGATAAGACAAAGTTCACTCAAATACTTTCCTTATAATGAAGACAACAGTTTGCAAGGATACTTTCATTCAATTTCAATATTATATAATTGACAAGCTGTAAAAATTCAACTAGTAGATTTACTCTTTCAAAAAAGAAATCAACACAAGATGAAACATTGAACTTGTCTAGAAATTCAATTAGCCAAGCTCTCAATATATATTCTCAAAAATATGAGGGAAAGTTAGATAAACACTGTAGATGCGACACCATTCTTTTTCCTGCAAGAGATGTGTAAATATAGGGTATTTATGTTGGCATAAGACTCTGAAAAAGACTTGATATTGAAAATTTGGACAGATTACATCCAGAGTATATGTATCTTCAACAAATTAGCTTAAAAGCAGTTTTATTTAATAATAAAAAGAAAAGTTAACTTAAATAACATGAAAATGTCACCAGACTACTATTAAAGAATTCTTAAAATAGATTAGCACCTCTTCTTTCTACCTTTCCTTAAAGTTTAAACTTTCTAACAACTTAATGATGCTGATATATTAAAACTTTGTATAGAGAAGCTAAAGATATTTCATTACATTAAATTTTACTTAAATAATAGATGGAAAAACATAGCTTTTGGAAGACTAGAACAACTTTCACATTTCTTCTTCTGATAAGGACCAAAAAGATTTGATGTTTTAGCCTACTAGATACTTCCAAGCCATTTAAGAAGCATCATGAAATGGCAACTTGGCTTTGGGTACAGAAAACAAAGACCGGGAGCTGTTTTCATGACTAAGATGTGAATTTTTCATATAGGGCAATTCTTATTCCTGTTTTATATTATTATTTCTCTTTATATTGTTTCCTGCTTACTAATAAAAAATTAGTCATTCAAAAGAAGAGATTCCCAAGGGACTCTAATAGAGACAAGGAGAAGAGATAGTACTGCAACATTAATAATAAAAAAAATGCTTAAGTCTATCAAATAAGGCAAGCAATTGGCTATAGCTGGTTGCATTGTATCCGCGTTCAGAGAAAATGTATCTACAGTAGCCAGCAGAGCATTGTAGGTGGTATGTATACCATGTGCTTTGTGTGAAAGGGGCTGAGACCTATAGAAAACCATGTCTTAACCAGAATAGCGTCTCAAGTAGGACTGTTGTAAACAGGTTTTGCAGTTTATAGTTTTGACTTGTTAAATTTTGAATAGTATAATACCTGGTGAAAAAAAAAAATGATTTTTGCTTCTTTTCACCCTGTTCCTTTTTACTTAAATAGATACTTATGTTTCCCTACTTCACAGAATTCAAGGGTTCTACAATTTGCACAAGCATTAAGTAACAAATCGTCAGAAAAAGTTTTGAGTAGAATAAAGTTTGTAGACATGAAAATTAACACAAAATTAGTACGAAGACAATGCATTGAAAACAACAATTTAAGCTAAATTTATCCTGAATGTTTTACGCAATGCTTAATTTAGTATAGGATGAATATATTGTAAGCACATAAAAAGAACTGAACGCCAATTCAGTTCTATTTCCCGTATTGAAGGTTTATTAAGTCCTCACCTACGACCCCTATCCTAGCACTGGCAGCAGCTGAGGAAAGAGAGACAGGTGATGTTCCACCAGCGGCCAATGAGGCTGTTGCAGTTGCTAATCTGCTACCTGAAGATGAAGACACTCCTGGAGTAGCTACAGAATTGGCTGGCTTTATTAAAGGCTTTATGGGAGTTCGAGATGTTCCATACTTTGCCTAATCATGAAAAATAGTAGGTAACAATTAATATCATTTTCAATTAATAATCAGTGTCAAGCATTTGAATTTTTATCAACATTATTTCAGTAACTTTTCAAATATAAATATCCCTCTTTTTTTACTTCTTCAGCTAACTTTAGCTCTTATGCCTTACTAATAGTCTTGCTGTCAAAATATGAGTGAAGCTTAAGTATTCTCTCTCAGTTTTTGTGATCTAGGAATTGAGTTAATTTTGTTTTCTTCCTTGTAAACTTCCTATTTCTTGGTTCCTCTCACATTAACTACAGGACTATGTGTTTACAATGATTTTAGAAATGTCTGCAAATTCAAAATGAGAGGCAACTATTGGAAAAGGAAAATTAGAGTTTCATTTATATTTTAAGCTGCAACATCCATTGCATAATTCCATAATTCAATAACCAGACTTCAACCAATTACTTATAAAAATTTTTCATAAAGTTTATAATTTCATAATCTCAGTATCCTTCATTCTGTTTACTATGAATTAAGGAACTTATGAGATTACTTCATAATCAATACATTTCTTCATTCTTATCTTAAATTGTTACATACAATTGAACAAAAAATCCTCTCACTTTGTGCTTTTTTGTTGGATAAAATATTTTATGCAATTATTCCCATGAAAAAGGTTTTACTCAAAGTAAAGTGAATTGTCAATGCACAACATGAAATGGAATTACAATTTTAAATTTTAGTAATTCCTAAATTATGAAATATACAAATTCACATAAGTTATGGCAAATCTAAAAAATATCACTTCCTAATAAGAGAAGCACTTTACCTGTGTCCTAGCTATGTTTCGAGGTGGCTTGGCTACAGTATCGACATACGCAAGCTTGGTTCTTCGAACTGGCATCTGAGCTTGAACCATTGAACGTTGAATGTTTGCGGTCAAGACTTTCAGTTTAGCTTCTCGTTCGTCTGAGCACCTCTGATAAAAGAGAATTTACGTTAAACACAGTCTGCAACATCTCTAAGTCATACAATTAAATTACTTATATGAACCACTTTGAACTAAACAAAAAACTTATAAATATACATATAAAATTAACAATGGAACATGATACACAAATTATAGATAGATAACAAATCATAGGTATGTAATATCAAGTTTACTTTCACCAAAAATACTCATAAAGGGTACATAAGGATAAGAGAGGATTTTATATAACAAACTACATTCCCATAAAAACCTGCTAAAATATTTAATTTCTCATGCCCATATACTTCTTCATACCCAATGAGACAAACTATGAAGTTCCATTACTTTAGAAGGTTCTTTCATCATCCACTCATTACAAACAATGAGTATATTTAAAAATCAATTAAAGAAGTTATCTTTGATGTATAGACAGTGATTGTAATGAAACGATTTCAGATCACAGAGATCTGTTGATAGATCCTTAACTATCCAACCTCATTAATGCTAAATATTGAAAATAAGTATGCTATTTCCCTTGCAATAATCTGAGGGACAATAAGTTTATTCCTAGTAGATTCAATCAATTATTCAAGACAATTCTATAGGCTCTGTCACAGCAATATCTGATTTATTCAGCAATCATTCTCAAAGACAATTTGTAATACAAAGCATTTTAAAAATTACATTAGTCTATGAATGAGTAAGAGTCCAAATTGGATATGATATTGCACTCTTTTCTAAATAGATGCACGCTTCAATAATTAACCCAGGAAAACCTCAATAACACAAAATGTATTTTCTTTAATAAAATTCTAAAGACTGAAGAAGGCCTGCTCACCATGACCATTGGATAAACTATTGAGGAAGAACATGGTGGGCAAAAGATTTACTGTAACAAAAATTATTTAAACTCTCCAGTCACTGACTGTCAGAGCAAGAGTGCACTATAGCAAGTAAGCAATATCTGTGACTCTAATTACTAATAATAATTAGAATCTCTTTCAAATGCATCACTGACATAAGCTCAAGGAAACTAAATAAAACCGCCAAGGCAGAGCTACTCAAAATCAAAATTGGTTAGATTAAATTATCAAAATATTAGTTGGGAATACATACATCTATTAATTGACTTTCAAAGAAATTAGCTTTGCACATTTACAAAAATTTCAGTAGAGGTTACATTTCCAAAATTTTAGTCAACCTTGGAGCGAGAAACTTCATTTTAAACTAATAACAACCATGCATGCGAAACCAACCTCCTTTATAGCACAACTAAAATTATTTCCATGATAAATAATTGAGTGAATAATACTGAGAGATACGAAATCCAATTCATTGAAGTATGATGACTTACCAGGTACATTTCTCTCCATGTCTCCATTTCCTGGCGTTCTCGATTTCGGAAATCTTTCTGACAATGGAAACACCAAAGAGCATCCGTGTCTTCAATTAAATAGGGATTCTCGTCTTCTAGGAAGAGTAATTGTTGTGGAGTTGCCCTTTCTAACACTGGTTTCAGGAGATCAAATGGCACTCCACCAGTTTGCCCCAATGCTATTAAAAATATTTCATCAAGTCAGTGACCTCATTAGCTGACAACAGAATAAAAGAGCTTTATGATCTTATCAATAGTTATAGGATTTAGAGCAATTTAGAGGGAACAAAAAACAATAATTCTAATATTTATATATGACACTGATTATAAGTGGAACACATTTTATTTTAATCAAGGAAAATTCAAACTATTAGAAAAATCAATAACGGCAAAACAAGATAAAGAAAAAGAACTGGTAAAAATCATTATTTAGCAGCTTAAATAAGCAAAATAAAACATTTCAGTGCTTTACTTCATCCTTACTAAGCGAGTATCTTTCAACTATATTGATATTAAATGGCCTATAATATCATTTAAAAAGAAAGAGTGTAATTTTGAACAAAAATGAATAGTATTCACCGACTGTTAACACAATGCTAATTTAGATTGGAAGCATAATTTTAATATGAATTATCATTACTATCACAATATTTTACAAAGAACGGTAACTCTCCACTCAGTGAAATAAACACGTCATCATCATTACTATCAATTAGGCATACATCTAGGAAAAATTCTCAGCAGGAAAAGATGCATTTGTTTCCTCTTTTAAGAATATTAGATATAGGAATTTAGCTGATATTTTTGCTATTGAAGCTAGTGAATTTCCAATAAGGATCCTTGAAAAATTACCAGAAATAATCCAAAGGATAAATGGAAGCGAACACTCTGTGACTGGAAGAGAATTTTTCAGAAACATTCATACTTTAAGTTTTCTGGCAATACTTGCATATGTGCTGTGTTTATTTCCTTCCTTTCACTGACCAGAAATAAGTACTTAACATTGATTGATTCAAACTAGCTTATGATGCACTTCTTTTATGAAACAAAACTTATAAAAATGGTGCTTTTCAACTTAATCATTGAAAATTACTTTAATAAAGGGAAACCAAAAGAAAATAATTATAATGAAAACTTTTACATACCAATTTTTTCAACAATACTCATAAAAAACTAAAAAACTGAAGGCATAAAAGGTAAAATACTTTCATATTTCTCTATTGGAGTTTTTAAACCTTTTCTTAAGTGGCGCAATCATGCTGATTTATAAAGTGCTGACAAGATACAACACATTTTCAGTACTAAAATGTTTACAAGTTTTCTGGAGTTTTTTGAAAAAAATTTTCAATCACTTAATTTATGAATTATAAGTGATAAATCATGAATATTTGCCATACATCAAAACACTTTTCGAGGTCTTTTTGATCCTTACGTGGTATTTACAGTCAAAGAAAATTATATAAAAATTCATGAATTAGAGATGTATAAAAGGGCAAAAGAGTAGCATAAATTCATTTATTCAGGTTGTAAAACATTCCATTTTAGTTTCTGAAATGAATTTCCGATGAATACGAATATTATTAAGATTGCTCTCTAAAATCTAATATCTGCACCAAATCAACACCATTTTCATGATCATTGGGAAGCTCTTGTGATAAAACACAATGGAGAATAGAGGTTAGAGTACAATTGTAACCAATGACAGAAACTAATAGATGTCCTAAAATATGAGATTTTCTGCAGCATAATGTGTCAACCAAGGGTGAAGAGGGGATATAAAGATTGGGTGCTACCAAATGTAAGTTAGAAGTAATATAAATTAAAGGATAAGGAGGAAGTAAAAGAATATTAAATAGGTGCAAATTACGGAAGGCAAGTAAAGATGAAGAAAAAGAAAAATGGATAAAAGGCTAAAACAAGTGCTACACAGAACAGAAAATAATATGATTAATAATAGTTGATTAGACTTAATAGTTAAGTCGATAGCGAATTAAAGAACAAAGTAGCAATGCAGAAATAAGAGTAGAAACAGCAAGGTGTTACACCATTAAGTACTGACTATGTTATTCATACTTTTATACGTTTAATATCATATTTTCACAATCTTCCAATTTTACCTTGAATTTTTACAAAACTCTGAATATGACAGCAAGAACATTAGGCTTTCCATCACTTGAGTCATTTGTGTATTTTTCACCTTGCATTTTCTATATTCTGGTATTTACTAATTCAAATTCTTCTCAATCCTTTAAATCGTCATGTCTCCTTCTTACTCTGGGTTGACACAATACACTGCAGGAAATCTTAAAAAGATTTTTAAGACTTATTCTACATTTGAGTACAATAAATGTTAAGTTACAGGTCCAACATATTTTGATAAGTTTAGTTCAAAGTTGAAACCGAGGTAAAAGAAAGTATTTTATTTAAAACTTCAGGAAAGTCAGAAAAATTACTTACTACATGAAATAATAAGAGCATTCATTCATCAGTTTAAATGAATTTGGTGTGATATATCACTATAAGAAAAAGAAATCAAGCCAAATAATTTCATTTGGTTATTCACTGTTTTTATCGTATACAGTAAAAAATCCAAATGAATGCACTTAACAACTCCACCTTCATTCTCTACAATGGATTAACATGAAAAGAACAATCGGTATAATTAGTAATAACTGGTTCCTCCAAAAAGGAAAGGATCTTTCAATATTCTGAGTAATAGTAACTGTGACGTGGGAATGTTGTTATGTGGTATATTATTTGTAATGTACCTGTGATCTGGAAGTGAGTGTGTTTGAACAAAAAGTTTAGAGGAATAATTAAAAATGTATTTGTGAAACAAAAGCTTAAATGGATGTAGTTCAGCATCCTAGATTTTCTATAATTGAATGACTTTATGCATAGATATGAATAGACATGAATATTTGGATACATGAAAATGTTCATCTTACAAGTGAAGAGTGATTTTTAAAAAAATCAGTTAATACAAAATTATTAACAAGTTCTGAAACATGATGACCCAAATAAATATTTCCTGAGGAAAACTCTTGGACTACAAAGATTTCAAGCTGCTATACTTAACAAAAACAGTTTTACTGATTTCTGGAATGTTATCAAACTAAAATAATGTGGATAGAATTAGGATAGAACCATACTGCCACATATTGCAGCTTTATATCAAAGTGAATCTGTAAGGTTACAAAAGAGAGGAAATGTTAGCTTGCAGACATCCCCGATTTCATGGTAACTTAGTTTATAAAGTTATTTACAGAAAACAAAGTTCTTATAATTTAAAACAAAAAATTTCAGCAAAAACATAGTGCTACCTTTAATTCCAAGTATTACCCATTAACATGTATTTTAAATGTAGTCTATAGCACTTTCATGGCCTTAAACTGCATCAAAAAATCATAGTAGCAAATATAGTGAACACTGTGATAATCAATACTAATGGAAGTCTAATGACTATGTTTATCACATACTAGCTAAAAGAAGAGCTCAGCTTTAAAAGAATGAATGAATAATTTTAGATAAAATTTTGAATGATGCAATACAGAAATTTATAGTGGAATTGTATGATTGGCAATGGCAGTATCAGTAGCATATCATAAAGCAAGTATAGATTTATATTATATTTATATATACCATGAGATTTTCATAATCTAATCTGCATGAAATTATCTTGCACCCTTGTATTCTAAAATAATTGAGAATACCCTGCTTTTTATGGGATGAATGCTTTTCTTTGGTTTAAATTTTATTATTTACAATGAATACAGATTTATAGGAGAAGTTAATTTTCAATCATAATGTATGTACCGTTACTGTGTATTAAAATTATTTCAGTGCACTCAAAAATTTAAAAAATGTAGTATAATTATTATGTAGTATAACTGTATATGACAATATTTTTATTTTACTTAGGAAATTAATAAACAAACATTCTAGAAATGCGATAAATTAAAAGATCATAATACTTACCATCAATGTTTTCCTGAAGTAACCTGATACAGAGCTCATACAAGGTGGGTACATATGTGAAGGAACTTCTTGATCCAGAGTACACTTTGGTCCTAAAAAAGAGGTCACTCAAGCACTTTAATGACATTTCCTTACTTCAAGTGGTGAGAGAAAACAATATTCCTTACCAGCAGATACAAAATTAACTTAAATAAGCACGGTATAGTTTGTACTCCACTAAAATATGCAAAGCAGACAAAGAAATGAATGCAAAGCTATTACCCAGCAGGCACTACACACTCACCATTTAAACAATAAGAGAAAAGTATTAAACATCCAAAATTCCGGGGAAAGAAAATCGGCAATCAAAAAAAATGACCAACCTCTGATTCTTAGTATTCATGATAGCTGATAATGCTTCCTCTTCAGTTATCATTCCTTTGTTAGTGTTACCTCTTGGAGGCGAGTAATCTAAACGTGGATATGGAAGAGGACGGTAATGTGGAACTGTCTGGGGCAGAGTTGCTGCAATATCAACCTCTAAAGGCTCCAGTCTTGATGCAGCACTTGGTGAAAGGACATTGAAATCCTTATCATTCAGCAACTGAAATCACAATTTTTCACATACAATAAGCATTTGGCTCTTTACAAAATGACTTGGCAAAGGGATTGGGAAGCATTTTTAATCAGAAGGCTACACATATCATTTAGCACATTCAAGAAGTACAACAAGGAAATCAAATGAATGAAAATTACTTTTAATTATGAGTAAGTAAGAAGAGAAAACTTTCCATGAACTATTATATTAATATAATTTCCACTTGATGCAATAAATGACACATCTAATATAAATTTGATAGTGATGGTGAGTTAAGCCAACATTTGATGAACTGCTGGCAACTATGAAAAGAAAAACGTTCTAAAACCGAAATAAAATGAGCAACCTGCAAGTTTAGTAGTTTAGTAACAGCTAAACTTTTATGCAGGATATTAAGAGCAAAATGAAATTGTGAACAATGCTAATATATCTGAAGATAGCTGCTTGTTGGGATTAGCTTTGCAATGCTATCAGGATATTTATCATTTAATTAACTGATAACTAATCACTTATCATTTTTACATATAATTCAGACTGTTGAATGGAAAAAACTAATCTTGGGAAAAATAACTCTGTGCTAACAAACTAAGTCTGAATCTAGGGCAGAATTCTTGAAGGTGAAATTTTGTTGTTAGGAAAACATTAAACCAATATTTTAATATTAGTAATTTTCAGATAATTACTACTGCATTCAAAAGCGAGTCACATCTGTGTCAAAGACTGAAGACAGTTAATGCAGGGAGATTTTATGAAATCAAATTACAGATTAAAAAAATGCTGAAGTACTTGATTACCTCAAAAATTCTGATGGGTGATTAACTGAAATCACTTATCTTCTGCTTATTTACTTATCAGAATGAATTAGCCAAACATTCAAACTATAACAAAATATATTCAAACCTTTCTAGATAGACAATTTCAGATAGATTTCACTGGATTTGGGTTGATATAATTTGATTTATGATAATATTTTTACCATTACTTCAAAATTCACTAACAATTCCACCAAATTCTTGCACCAAGCAGCTCATCCTTATTTCAAAATTGCATGAGAGCTTAAAATAGCAATAAATGTGTTACTTGTGCCTATAGGATTACTAAGCATTCAATGATTGTAAATTAAATCAGTACTATGTTGAAAATAAAGCAGAGTATGAGATTCTTGAGGGCTACTAACCTCTGAAGCAGGCTTAGGGGTCAATTGGGATGACTTTCCACTACTTTTTGGAGTGGCTGATGAGGAGGAACTGGAAGCAGTAGACTTGGCGAGTGGTGAAGTATGATCCTTCTTCTTCTTCTTGACTTTGGATGGTGAAGATGGAGAGCCCTTAGATCTCATTGGCTCCACCATCCCGAGGGCCTCCGCAAAACTAGCTCCAGATCCACAATCTATGCTACCATCCTCCATCTCCAATACCTTCCTCTTCTTCTTCAACTTGGATGGAATGTCCTCATTACTTTTCTCTCCTTTCGAACTCGAAGGTAAAAGCTCTTTTTTAGAACATCCTCCACTTGAGGATGAGCTCTCTCCTTTACTCTTATCCTTAACTTCACTTTTCACTTTCTCCACTGCTTCTGCTTTCCCATTAACCCTCTCCTCTTTCCTCTTACTCTTATCTTTTGACTTCTCCTTCTCTGCTTTCCTTTCCCTATGCCTCTCTGCCTCCATTTCCCTCGCTTTGCTCTCTTCCATTCTCTTCTTTTCCTCCTCTTTATGCTTCTTCTTCTCCTCCGACTTCTGTTTCTTCCTCTCTTCCTCCTTTCTTCTTTTCTTTTCCTCTTCCTTCTGTTTCCTTCTCTCCTCTTCTTTCCTGACCCTCCTCTCTTCCTCTTCCCTCTTCTTAGCCTCTTCCTTCGCTCTCCTTCTCTCTTCTTCCGCTTTCCTCTCCTCCTCCTGCTTTTTCCTGATTTCCTCCTCCTGCTTCTTTCTCATTTCCTCCTCCTGTTTTTTCCTCATCTCTTCCTCGTACTTGAGCCGCTTCATCTCCCTATGCCTCTCTTTCTCTTCGTCTCTCTTCTCCTTGCTCCTCTCCCGTTCCCTTTTCTCCTTCTTATCCCTCTCTTTTGATTCTCCTTCCTTCCTGTGCCTCTCCTTCTCCTCTCTTTTCTCTTTGTGATGCCTAGCCTTCTCGGAATATTTGTCCTCTCTCTTGCTCTCGTGGTGACTGGATTTATGAGAAGAGGTTCCTTCGACCCGTCTGGAATCTGAGTGTTCGCTGGCTGACTTGTGCTGAGCTTCTCTCCTTTCTGAGTGGCTGCTTTTGTGCCTAAAGCCAACAATTACCAGAATCAGAGACTATTTTTGCAAGACTGTGGAATTTTTCTACTTTCGACTAATACAAGTGGCAGAGATATCATCTTCTTTGAATTTAGATCATAGGCAAGGCATGAATTAATAAATCCATGGAATTAAACACAATCAATCAATGTAGATTAAAATGATATTTCTTCTTTGCACTACTTTTTAACTGTAATTTGGAGAAATTTTAAAATAATTATTCCTTTAATTTAGTTCAGTTAGCTTGAATATACAGTGGCAGATTTCTTTTATGATGAGTGACTCTCTTAAAAATATGTAACAGTTTACCTCACTCCATTGATAGAAGGAAGATTAATTTTTTATGAAGAGTTATTATAACTTTCCATGACGACATTTTAATGAGTTTTATTGGAACATTTGACATAAATGTACTATGAAATTAAGTAAATCCAGCAATACATAGTAGAACTTATCCATGTTCAAGTCAAGTCTGGTGTTTCATTTAAATATGTACTTTGGTTGTGAGGGAAACCAGAACAAATTAATGGACTATTACTACATTATTAGAGAGTTGTGCCTTGGGTAACTATGGTTTGGTTAATGATCTGAAGTCTTGAAGGGATTACCATCATTAACCACTGTAATAAAATTTCACACTTGACCATCCTTTAATACCATTATTTAGAGATGTTATAAAATAATACCATCCTATATATCAGAGGAGGCCAACTTATCCCCTGCTGCAATCTAATTTTTCACTATTTGTTTTAATTGCGATTGATTAAGAGAAATGAATTTCAGCATTTTCTGAAGTGGAAATGATTAGTAATTGTCTTTTATCTTGTTAGGGAGACATTATAATGCTGATGTTCTATAGTAAAAAGATACATATATATTCACAAAGAACACATATTTAAGACTTTTGAGGATGGTGGTAAATCTGTGAATGAAAACTAACTTAGAAAGAAATGATCCCTTGGTAACTCCCTTTTAATGACGATGAAGATGGTTGCTTTGTTATTCCATGAAGTCAACATTTGAACATCAAAATTTTATGTCAATGGAAAGTATGCCCTAGGTGTTTCAGGAAGACTACGAAGTAGCTCACATTTACAACGAAATGTAAAATTGTACATTCCTGAATTTTAACTGGTCATTGTTCAACTTGACTTCTGGCTTCTGAATTGATCGAATGTGGCCCACACCCCAAGGAGTATTAAAATTAAGAGAAGCAATAATCAAGAAATATTCCTTATAGGAACATACAATAGCACACATGTGTTATGAATGTACATTAAGATCAATCAATAATAATTAGAATTAGTTCCTTTGCACAAATATACAGATGCTGAAGGCATAGTGACAAATGGTAATAAATCTTCCAAGCTAGAAAGGAATAACCAAGAGATAATGAAAACTGCATTGAGAAAAGCTTACAGCTTCTTCCATTAACAATAATCCCTTCCTCTCTTTGCAAACTCCTTTCCCTACAGAAATTTCTATACATCTGTTCATACACTCCCTTATATTCCTTTGAAATTAGACCTTTTCTTAAGTAGAATGATATCTCATTTTCCAAATTCAACAAGATTTTTCCACCACCATTAATAGAAGAAGAATGAAGCTAATTTTGTGCTTATGCTGCAAAATAATAGCACTAATATACTAGACACATTCCAAAAGAAACGACTGAGCTGCAGTAAAATGTGATATTTGTTTTATTTTCACAATCATCTGGGTCTTCCTTTTCAAATGCGCCTTGTAAATGTAATGTGCATCCTCATTTGTTACCCAAGAGGAACAAAGAATAGAGAATGGGTGATTAGCAGAAAGATATTTAAAAATGAGGTCAATCATTGTTCTAAAATCAAGATCAGTGAAGAGTTGGGACACAATACCTGTGATGGTGGTGGTGATGATTCTTTTCCTCCTCTCTTCGCACCACCTTTTCATTTTCCTCTGGGGCACTCCTGACTTCTACCTTCCTTTCTTTTACTTCTTCTTCCTCCTCCTCTTCTTCCTCTTCATCATCATCTTCTTCCTCGTCCTCTTCTTCCTCTTCTTCTTCCCCAGCCTCCACCTCCTCTTCAGACTCAGCTTTCTTTACAGTCTTTCCTTTCTCTTCAACTTCCTCCTCCTCCTCTTCCTCATCTTCGTCTTCTCCTGTCTCCACAGCACTATCTTCTTCTATCTCCATTTCCTCTTCATCTTCTTCCTCTTCTGCCCCTGCATTTTCCTCCTCTTCGCTGCTTCCCTCTTCTGTTACCATTTGCTTCCATTTCAGCACCAAGGCCTTGGCAGCCTCACCCACAGCCCCTTCATATTTGCGCAGAGAGTTGACCGTGCGCCCCACCCCTGTGGTCTGAAGATGGTGAACACTGATAGGTAGGCCATACAGCTTTCCCATGCAATGGAGCAACTGTAAAAAGGTTAATTTTGAAATAATGAGAGAAGGAAGGATATAGGGGAACAATTGTAAACTTGAGTGTTATATTTTTTAACGAAATAAAGATCTGAAATCTGTGAATATTTTTTTAGATGTAACCCAAGGTAGTAATTTGCTAAGAGTTAATTAGGAAACTTTTTGATGAAATAAAAATTGAAAATTAGATCAAATAATCCAAATAGCAGGGAAATTAAATTAGGTATGACAAAGGAAAAGAAAATGAAAATAAGATATTAAGCCAACTATAAAAAAGCACACCAATAAAGCATGATTGAGAATCATTTTCATGAACAACTTACTATGCATTACTCCATCAAAATAATTATCTATATTATTATTCTAGATTTGAAGGATATGTTTTCCCTAGCACATTAGTTCAACTAACCCTTTAAGGACGAGAATAAAAATCCATCTCCAAAACTCCTTGACATTTGAAAAATTGCAATAAATACTTCACTGAATTTAACTGCACTCACTCAAAACTAAGCCTTTACCTCCAAGAATAACATTAGAACACAATTTCGTGACTCTAAAATTAATGAAAAGCCAATAGAAAACAGAGCTTTATCCCATTTTCATGTGGGCATGTCAATCCTTCAAGCGTTAAGTTTCCTACTTCATCAAGATGATGTTGCGTATCTACAACTAGAAGACTAATATTCTGCTGAAAATTTTCAGCTGCAAATTATATGGTGACCTTTCAGATAGTCAAGTGAGCAACATGTTCCACTTTTGTGAAAGCAGTCCCAGATTCAATTCCCTGTGGACACTAATGGGTAAATGACCGCAGCTGTCAGAGCACTATTAAAATTATTACTACTATAAATTATTTGGTGGAAACAAAAATGGAAAGACTGAATTCTTTAACATTGAAATAAAAATAAGTGCTTGATTTGGAAACAAAATAATTTATTTCTCTTTCTAACCATGTGATAATGTTCAGTTCTAATGAATCATTACATATTTATTTACAAACTTCATTTTTTCTCAATGAGAGCTGTTAGTTAATTATGAACTGAATTCTGCAAATCAAAGGTTAAAGATAACCAATCAACAACATACTAGAAAGTGACCTGGCAGTCACAATATACAGAAATCGGTCAAATTATTCATAGAAATTGTATTTATCATTTTTTCTAATAAATTCAATAGCAATATACAAGAAACAGAGGATCGTAACTCTTTGTTTAGGTTTTGAAATTGTATTGAATTGTAATATGGAACTTTTTAAAATAAAAGATTATGAAAAATTATTTACCTCAGAGATTACTTTAATGAATTGTTTTCCAAGAGAGATATATGAATAACGAAGAAGAGCAATCGCACTTTGTTTAGTCCTTGCTAGAGACTCATAAAACTTTTCTCGAGCCCTTTAAAATCAGTAATTGCGTAGGAATAACTGCAGAAAAGGAAGCAAAGTATCATCCTATAATCTTTACATTGTGAATGTTGATCAATGTGAATCACGTTACAATTTGTAGATTAATATTTTCAGCAATAATAATAGCCAGGATTAAAAGTAAATATTTGGCCAGTAGCGCGCGGTTGTTGAATTTCTTGAGTGAAAGTAATCAAAAGGCTTTCGTATATTTAATAGTACAAATTGAAATTGAGGTTTGAAATCTTGAATCAAATCAATTAAGGTTACCCAACACTTATCACTTTTGTAACATAGCAATGAATGAAATTTTCATTGGACTTGGCACAAAGACATGATTTCTACTACTATATCAACTACCATGTTTACTTATTCAATCGCGAAAACCATAATTTATAGTACATTGACATTATTGAAAGATATTGGGAATGAAATTCTTCACCTTCCAACTTCGTCTGGCGGAGAAACCGTGTCACCGGCACGAATTTCTTCAAAAAGAATATCAGCAATTAAAATTACTACTTTATAATATGAGATACAACTAATAGATGCCTAAAGAAATCGTGATAACAATAATGATAATCACAGGCCATAACTTCGCTCTGAAAATGTGTTGAAATATTCACTTCAGTGAGGAATTATCATGAAAAATATCCCAAACTGATAAGTAGGTATAAATAGTTGGAAAGGAGATATGCTTCCAAATTTAATAACACTCTCGAGGAAAATAAGTACAAGAGAGAACATTTATTGTTACAGCGAATAACTGAGCACATTCTAAGAAAATATTCTTCGTTCTTGGAGAACTGAATTAATGAAACTTTCTAGAAATAATGGCATAGTTTCAAATGGTTTCCTTTCTCAATTCCCATCGAAATGATATATTGTCCAGAATATTCGAAAAACGTGCGCTGATTATTCATACCAGAGTTTCGATATCAGAAATGTATACTGAATTTCATGAAAGTAATTGTAATTTATGTTCCTAATTTACACAGATGAAATTTTAAAAGCGAAATGAACTGGGGGATGAGAACTATACGTCGACTTCTATATGGGACAATGGAGATTACTAATTTCAACTTTAATTATTATCTAATTCGAAATGGAAAAATTTCCTACCCTTTCGGGATCTCCAGAACATTTTTCAATACTTCGCTGGTAATGTCCTATTACATCGACAACAGACATCCTGCCAGCTGTTAATGCTGACCTGCCATCACTGGCTTCTCACGCATTAAGTCAACACACTGACTTAATTTACGTATAAACGTGAAATATAAGATGAAGAATAAAATTAATAGTTTTTCTTATCATCCCAAACAAACATTTAAGGGTAAAATATGGCTCATTACATTCTTACAGCTAATTGCCTGCGTGAGGATATTGTAAATTGGCGGCACATTTGTCCAGTTTGAAAAATATGAGAAAGACGTTGACTTAGAGCTAGATTATTTTGGGATAAAATAACGCTTAGACGAATACCCTACTTATTTATTCGATGCTTCCGATTTCTTAATTTCAGAACCATTTGGGCATTTTATTCCTTAATAAAACCATTTTTAATAAATTCTTTCATCATATTAATTCTACCCTCATAAAACCTTACCAGAGACATAAACCTCCGATGAAATTTTTGAAGAATTACTGTAGTCTAAACATGATAACACGATTGTTTCACAATACTATCATCTTCTTTTTTGAGCTTCATTTTAAATGTCAATGAATTTTAATGGAACCCATTCTTTAATAATCGTAATTATGTTTTAGTGTAGGTATCTTTTCTCTAACAAATGCTTTGATTTCTATAATATACTTTTGCGTAAGTTTTTGAGATTACGTACGGGGGTTTGATAAAATGTATTATTATACATTTCTTTGAATTTTATCTTGTGGTGAGGAATATTTTTACTTGGTTCGATGCATCCAAGAAATTAAATAACGCCCTCAAGCAAAGTCGTGAAAGAAAATTGACTGATTTAAAGAGAGGCACACAAGTGTGCACTAGCAGAAATTCTGAGGCATTTTTTATTAAGTAAAATTTTTGACCATAGGTAGAATTACCTTATAGCAAGAAGCTATACAATATCATTCAGAAGAAAACTATAATGGGGGTACAGTATTACCTCAGTTTTCAGTGAGTCATAAAGAAATCCACATAATTAACGATGAAAATTTACAGTGCACTCTCGATTATTTTTGAGTTGATTATCTGTTCATGATTTTACTACATACGTCAATATTTTCCTCTGAACTTTGTAAAGAGACAGCTGAAGAAGATCGTAGAGTTGGAAACCAGCAATCAGAAATGTCTGATTGTGAATAAATAGTATCAGCCCTGATAAAGGAAGAAGAAAGATTGGAAAGAAATTTTTAAGAGATGACTAGAGAATGTTTAGAGGTATAACTTATGTATAAAATAAATCTAATTTTTAGGTTGGAAAAATTGACACTGGTAGTGCCGAGCACCGCATTCCTGATTTTGATAAAATTTGGTTTTATGGTAGCACTTGAAATGCTGTTCACAGGTTACATTTTTTTTAAGACTTAGAGCTCATCCATAAAATACTTTTATCCTATATCTTTGGTTGAAAAGGCTCACTGATGGGACATGTTTTAGTAGAGTTGTTAAATTATAGGGTTGTACAATACACACTACATGATACACACATAGGCTGTCAGAGTTTTTCATAAAAGAATACTGACCCGAGGGGATTATGGTTACTTCGCAAGATTTTTTACTGAAAACTGTTTTTAATAATCATGTTCAGTTGTATTTTCAGTATTCAAAATTATGCTCAATAATAGCTCACAAAAATGTCTGTAATTTTGAAGCTAAGGGAGAGTTAGGGGATGGAAATAAAAGAACATGGAGGGAAATGTTTAATCATGAATACTGTTGAGTGTTTAGAGATGAAGAGAATAAATGTCACAACAGTTAGTGAAGTAATCCTTTATTTATGCCATTTTTTACCAAGTATTTTTTAAATGTAAAGAAAAAAATGCATCTTCGTTATAGAGTATATGCAGTTTCAGTGAAGAGTGAACGTGGACCCTTCAGTACATTGGGAAGCTTACCTGCTGACGCATCAACTCCTTGTTTATTCTATACTGACTGCAAACTGAGTGGAAACCACTGCCAGTAGACAAGAGTTTGTCATCTTCGAAATGGGGCCCGGGTGCATATTTCCCTTCGCTGCGGGGCCCCTTTCTCCACTTCTTCTATCCATGCGACAAGAAATTGTTAGGAGGAAAAGTAAGTAATTGTTAATTAATAAAACTTGACATCCGACAATAAAAATTTTTGGCAGGCATACTGTTGCTTTCTAAAAGTGGGGTATCCTCTAACTGGGAAGCGCTACCTACACCATAAAAGGGGACAAGTCTCCTACGTTTTTGTAGAGAGCAGACGATCTCCCCCCTCCCCCTTGAATACTCAGCTGATCTGTGGAGTCTCGCTTGCGTTTAGCATTACGAAGTATGCGAGGAAATAAAAAGGAACGTTTACAGAGTCCTGAAATATTTTATTATACTCAATTGTTTGGTACATATTCGCGTTTTTCATGAACCGTTTTAATGATAGACATCGCTAAATCGATTCTCGTTAGGGTACTAGGATCCCTTCCTTGATTTCTGTAAACGCCACTTTCGACGAGGGTCTTATCTTGATAACTGACTTTATAAATTCTCTTTCACTTATTTTTTTCTTGTTCCTTTTATTCAGGTGGATTTTCGATTGAATACTCCAGTAAAGTCAAAGACGTCCAAACTACGGCGTGTCACGTATTCATTCGGCCAACGAAGATATCAGTAATCTAGATCATTAGTAATCGTAAGTCAAAGGAATATTCTGAATTACCAACTAACCAGCTTCTCTAATTTTACGTCAGATAATCGCTACTATTAGTGAGATTTAGGATAAGAAAAAGAAGTGTGGAAAATTAGGTATATTGTCGAAATGCATTCACATACTTTTGGCCCGCCGATCCCCGAATAATGGACTATCTGTTACGTTGAATGTAATAAAGATAAAGCTCCACTGGAATAAATCACTGCAACAGTCATGAAGAATGTTGCAGTGATCCCCAATAACCTCGAAAAATGACGAAGATTCAAGAATAATCATCTTACTCGTCGTATATAGCGTGCCGGACTATAGTTTAGCAGACACCAAATTATGCAGAAGGTACACCAAAATTGTAGCCCTTTGTTTTAAACTCGATAGAAAACAGAGTAAACAGCATTTAAGCACGCTAAAACCGACTGCTCTATACTTAATGGAAGAAAAGCTAACCGAATAACTCTGATGTTTTATATAATCAACCAATTACCTTCTGGCTAACTGCTAAAACATAACGAAATATATCTCGAATAAAAATATAACAGTATGATTAATCTCTGGATTGACCTCTACATTTAGTG
This sequence comes from Pachydiplax longipennis, assembly GCA_036926295.1. Classification (NCBI taxonomy): domain Eukaryota; kingdom Metazoa; phylum Arthropoda; class Insecta; order Odonata; family Libellulidae; genus Pachydiplax; species Pachydiplax longipennis. The sequence continues at coordinate 32,972,451 of JAVFKF010000009.1, read as the reverse complement.
AAACTGAAACGCATGTTCCTTCATTGGGGGGTCTGAATGCGATATCTTCATAGAGACTTCTTTATTTCGAAAAATGTCAAATAAGCAAGCAACTGGTGAGCGGATGGGACGCCCGCCTCTTTCATATCGTTTATATGGTTTATATATTGTCGTCGCCCTGTGTATGACGTATTAGGATTTAGTAATGACAATCTCGCCTTACTCAGCAATTCCTCATTCTTTCAGAAGGTGGAGGTCCTAGGACCACCGATGGCGTTTGAATATACCCTTTAATTATCTTTATGTAATGACATCAGTCATTCGCAGTTTTCGAGGATACTTCGAACTTCTTAATAGAAATAAATCACTCTAAAAATATATATTAACTGTAGTTGAAACTAATCTTTTCCCTGTTTGGGAGACGTAGCCTTAAATCATCACCTAGAGGTATGCACTATGAAGAATCTATGAGTTACGAAAAACTTTAGAAAGTAAAAATGCTCAGGGAATTTTTATCGCTTGTATGTAAGTTAGGATATGTAATCCTAATGTAGGAAATTCACCTCTTGATGAATCAATTTACGTCTCAGCGTGGATACAATTAAAATTTAGAAAAATAGGATAATTTCTGTAAGAGAACATATTGATTGCCAATCATTCTATTTTCCGAAGATATTCTAATCGTGTTTTTTTCACAACTTAGCTGATGATAGAAATCAAGGAAAGCTTAGAATGTAGCTACAGAAGAGACGATTCTTTGATATAAGCAGCCTTCATGTCATAAGGAGTTAGTTTCTCATAGGCTCACACCTGCCATCCATTTCCTACCAGAAGAGAAAGTAGAAAAGAGTTAACATTAAATTGAACAGAACTTGATCTTTTCTTTTGTTTATGTTGAGAGCAACTTTCCTGCTTACAGCTTCTACACTTCATTTTGGAGGGGCATTAGGATAGTTTGCAATAAGTATCATCTCTGAGGTAGCCTGGATTAACTTTTGTGTTTAAGTTTCTTGAAATGTAGTTCCATACTCAAAAACAAGTATATTTATTTATGAACACCAATATAATCCAAGTAAATATGCATTTTTTATTACATCTACTTGAAATTAGCAAAATTATAAAGATAAATATTCTTTATGCTACTTATTAGAGGGTTTAAAAGGTTGTTCTTGAAATTATTTATTAAGGAAATTTTTGGTGGAAAATTTTGAAAATGAATCATTTTGATGTAGAAAGGCATGGAAATGGAGAGAAAATCCAAGGATAGGATGTGGAGTGATATTCCAAAGACAATATTGCAGCACATTGTTCAGCACATTCCAGCAAGCAGAAAGCAATATGTGGAGGATGAATCACTTTTGATAAGCAAAATTTAGAATGAGCAACTAGTTAACAACAAACATAGGCCCAAAATTCGTTTCAGTATCAGAGATTGTTAATGACATTTATTAATAATTTCAAACTGCACTTTAATGAGTGAAATAAAAAGTATATCAATCTGCCGCCAATAGATGGCAGTGATCGGAGGTTCTGGGAGCTTCTGCTGTGCATTGGTCTGAAGACTTCTGAGAGCACAGCTTGTCATTGAGGACTTATTAGAGAAGAATAGTGAATATTCATCTATACACGATAATGGAGAGAGAAGTAAGTTTTTCAAGGAATAGATAATAGTTTCATCAAAACAGTAATATTACTTCGAATTTATTTGAATTATTAAGTGGTGTTGCAGATTGCATTTTCTGAGAGTGAAATAAATAGACTGTAATGGCTTTCATATTGTTCACTGACGTTTCAAAGGAAACTTATTGAAATATTTTGATAGAAGAAAGTTATAGCTGAATAGATTTTTAATTTGGCGTCTTTCTTTAATATATTCATTTATTATGCAAAGAACATTGTCACTTTTCTGATAGAAATATTATAAAATTTTCCAGTCATCAAATATGCCACATAGGAAAAGAATAATTCGAAATTTAATGAAAAAAATTTCATTATCTTAGGATATTGATATTGCTATTCTCTATTAAGCCATTACTTTCCAAAAGAATTTATTTTGTAGACTTACTTTTTAGTAACTTCTGGGGTTATAATTATGATTAATTATATATGATATTATATGATAATTATGATTAATGATAGATTTTTTATCATGAATGCTTTGTCTTAATTTCCATCCTTCCAGAGATATCTTGAGATAATTAAGCTCACATCAGGATCAAATATTAAAAAATATTTTACTAATTCCAACACACAAATGAAAATATAATAGGCTACAAAATCAGTCTGAACATACAATTACATAGGTATTCATACACAAAAAATTGATAACTGTAATGTGCTATATTGTATAACAGGCAATTGAAGATTGAGCTAAATTTTCTGAAACTGAGAAAGAATTAATAGATAGATTTTGGGAATAAATTTTCAATGTATTCTATCAGAAATTTATCACGAGAAATGCCTTCAATGTTTGCAATACTTACTAGTACATGAATGAAATTTGTTTGTTTAGTATACGTTTTCTACACATATTTTGGTGATGGAGGATAGCGACACTGAAAGGGACATCCCAAACACTTTGGAAGCACTTGATTTGTCTCTACCTCACACAGCTGACAATGGAACAATAGAGATTGATATTCCAATTTTAATTGTGAGTAGATAAAAAGATAGTTTCCAAAATTTTAAAAACTTTTCAAACTTAAATGAGTAAACTAATAATCATAGTCTAGAGATACATACTTTAACAGCAAGCTGCCCAACTCTATACTCTCTCCAATGTCATGAAGAAACCGTGTGCATCTAATGGCCCCTTACATTTTGTATGGTACTCTGTTGTGATTTACGCATAGAAAAAAGTTAGCAAAATTGATTATGATGACATTCAGCTTAGAGTAAAATTCATCTCTAAGAGCAACATGATTTAATGAAGATTGAATTGTATCATAATTGAAGGATAAATAAGAAAGTGATGCTTTCAAGAAAAAATGGAAATTAGCTACAATTTCTTAGAACTGATATAATTGGGTTTTTTCTTTCAAGAAAGAAGGTCCTTTTTAGCATCTAAATCTATGTCATTTTCCACTTTCCATCTATGATATTAATTTTGCAACTAAGACTTTTAGAGATGAATGCCTTTATGCATGTTATTTCCCTGTAAGGAATGCACTGGGCCATAAAATCTATATGGTCACTTCTTGATGCTGGATGAAGTACGGTAGGCACTTGAGTGTAATACTCTAATGTAGTTGTAATAATGTAGTATTGTTGTAGCACTTTATTGCTTTGTCTATCTATATGGAAAATTATACAGTGGTTCTACTAAAGGGATGAATTTTATTATAAATCATTTGCAATTTGAACGATGATCAACGTTCCATTTACGTCAAATTTCCTTTCCGGTGGTATGTCTCATTATTTTAATATGTGTTTAAAGTAATCATACTATCTCAGATTGTGTGACAGAATCCTGAGGCAATGTATCTATTCTTTCATAAGACGTTTCTCTTTTGTGGAACTGTACAAGGATGGATGGATCACCTGAATTTCCACCCCTCTCTATCTAGAGCACTATTCTTCATTTGTTTTTAGGAATATCCATCCTTCATCTTAGACAGCACACTAGCCCTTCTTCCTCTCTTTCCGTCTACCTTCATTTCCACTATGCATCTCTGCAAAAAATGTGATTTCTTCCGCAGTCCTTTTTACCATCTTCTCAAATTCTAGCTCTTTTCAATTTTCTCCATTCCTATCCACAACCAAACTCCAAAGCTTTCAAGGTATCTCTTTTCTTTCTTTTTATGGCCCCTACCTCAGCTCCATACTAACCCACACTCCAAAATAACTCTACAAACATTTTCCATGATTCTACTGGTGGAAAGTAAAACTTACAAAATCTTGCTTAACCATTGTAAATTCTGGATTTTAATTCTTCTGATCAGCTTCCATTTGAAGTAATTTTGCTTCCCAAATACCTGAAGGATGTTACTTGCTCCGAGTTCTTTCCTTTCATAGAATTATAAATAAGTTCAGGATTTTTGGTAATTTTCATAAAGTTTTTAAATTTAAATTCCTTGCATAATCTTATCCAGCAATAATTTCCATTATCGGCAGCAGCTCCACCATCTCTACTATTATTACCTGATCATCAGCATATTTTTCATCGATTTAACAATCTCTCCCCCAATAGGTATGCTTCTTATCCTTTCCAAAGTTTCTTTTCAGAGTTTCTTTGTGTACATATTAAAAAACATTGGTGACAAGCAGCATCCTTTCTCTTACTTCTCTCAATATTTAACTCTTCTATATCATAATTTTCCACTATTTACCTACCTGTTCAAGTATTTTATCTTCAATCTTTCTAATCAATCCTGATTTTCTTGGATATGTTTAAGAGTTATTTCAATTTGACTTTATAAAATGCTTCCTTTCTGTCAATAAAGCCTGCATACACTTCCTTGTTAACTTTCAGTGTTCTCTCATGCATCTCGTCTTTTACCAAGCAATTGCAACTCTAGCCCACCTTCCTCTACTGAATTCAAATTGGTCATTTATCACATTTTCCTGTATCTTCTGCTCAATTCTTACCATAACTACTCTTGTCACAACCTCATTCACATGGCAAATGCAACTTATTGCTCAGCAGGAATTACATTCTTTGACATTTCTTTTCTTTGGGATTAAAATAGTCTGCATAAGGTTATCCACCCAGACTCTTCATCATATATTCAATTAGGAAGCTTTTTAATCTTGTTACTGCAGCTTTGCAAAGTTCTTTAGCCTTTGATAATATATTGTCATATTTTAATGCTTTCTTCCATATTATTTCTTTAATGGCTTTATCTGTTTCCCATTCAGTTATTTCTTGTCCTTTGTTATGATCTTCACATTCCCACTTGTTTTCAAACATCGAAATGTCTTCTCAATCCCTTTTCCAGAATCATGGAACTTTTGTATATCCTCCAAACAGATCTTTTCATTTTCATTTATCTTGAGGTGAACTGTTTTTTTTTTTAGAAAATCTCTTTTATCTGTAGTCTTTGGCTGTCTTCTTGAGAGATTTGTTATCTTATAAATGTCTTCTAACTCATCCTGTTTGTCTAGTTCTTCAATCTCTTTACATCTTTCCATCATTAATTCTTCTCTTGCTTTAACAGTTACTCTTATTTAATTTTCAAGTCTCTTATAACTCCTTTTATCTACTAAAGTATTAATATGTTTCCACTTCTTTCTTCCATGAATCATATCTAACATTTCTTGAGTGATCCCTTTCTTTTCATCGTGCATTCTTTTTCGCCTACACCGTTGTTCAGAGCCTCTATGGCTGATCTTTTGTAATTAATCCATTTTAATGAAAATTAATGCTTTCTTTCATGTTTCTAAATCTCCTTTCAATCTCATTTAATTTACTCCTATTACTTTGTTCCATCAGATTTCAGCTTTGTGAGATTCTTTTTTCCAACGTCTTTTTACTTGCTTCAGCTCAATCCCCATATATATAGCAAGCAGACTGTGGTTTGAATTAACATCCATCCCCGGAAAGACCTATGCCTTGATTACACTATTTTTAAACTTTCATAGCAGATACAGAGTTTATTTGAGATCTCACTCCATCCTCAATCATATAAAGTCTTCTCTCATGGTTTTGAAACCATTTATTTGGTATCCATAGAATATATTCCTCACAAAATGTTATTAGTTTCTTTCTTCTTTCATCATGTGCTTGATCCATAATATCTGATTACATTTTCATGTCTCCCTCTACCCACAACACTTTTCTAACCACCACTGCTGTTCTTACTTGACTACCATTTTTCTCTTAAACCTTCTCAAATCCATTCATAACTTCTATCTGCATCATCATCTTCAGAATCTGGTATAGGTATGCAAAGTTGAATAGTCATCATAGGATCAGAATTAACCAAAATTTTTATTACAACCACTTTCAGGCATCAGTATAACAAAAGCACTTTCCTGTGTTTTATGGTGTATCATCTTGACCCCTATTTTGGTTTCTTTATACACCAATCTCCTGATTTGAACTCATCTTCCCTAAGCCACCTCTCTTCACTCAGACCTAGAATTTCAATTTTATATCTTCCATTTCTCTTGTGGCATTTTCTAACTTTCCTCTCTGGTTCGTAGATCTCATATTCCAATTACTCATTCCTGGTCTCTTTTCCTTTACTCTTCTGATGAAGAGCAAAGTATATATAGCAGCATAAGTGGCTAAACATTGAGCAAACATACTGATGATACTCAAAACTTAGTATCATAGTAAACCTCAGCATAGTTTTATTTAAAATTTAGTAGTATTTCAAATGTTTGCAAAAACTAGCTTACATTTATCTCTAAAAAGCAATAAATTCCACCAATGAATCAAGAATCTAATCAATCATTTTATTCCAGACCATAAAGCAAGAGCCACAGGAGGAAATTGATGACAATGAGGAGAATATTTCAGGAGGGAATGAAGAGGCAAACGTGACTGATCAGCCATCTTGCAGTCATACCAAAGAATCCAAAAAGAGAAACTGCTCAGATGGAGGTCCTGCTTACAAAAAGAAGGCTCCAGGAACAGAGGATATTCCCCTTCTGGTTCGTAGATCTCACATTTCAATTACTCATTCCTGGTCTCTTTTCCATTACTCTTCTGAGAAAGAGGAAAGTAATTATAGCAGCATAGTTGGCAAAACATTGAGTAAACATGCTGATAATACTCAATATTTGGGTATTATAACATACCACAGCTTAGTTTATTAGAATTTTAGTAGTATCTCAAGGGTTTGCAAAAATTTGGTTATATTTCTCTCTAAAAACCAATAAATTCCACCAACGAATCAAGAATCTTATCAATCATTTTATTCCAGACCATAAAGATAGAGCCAAAAGAAATTGATGAAGAGGAGGAGACTAAGGAAGAAGAGGCTGAGGAAGATCAAGGAGCAAACATGGCTGACCATCCATCTCGTAGCCATGTGAAAGAATCCAAAAGGGGCATGAGGAACCTCTCAAATGAAAGAGGTCTCACTATCAGAGATTGGGTTCCAAGAACAGAGGACCGCGAAGCAGTTCCTGTCTCAAACCAGGTTGAAACTTATTCAACACTATCAGACATATCCAGCGCAAGTTCAACAAGCGCAGAGCTTTGCAGTTTTGAGACAGCATTCCATCCTTATCGTCAAGCAGCTACTTTTGCAGTTACAGATCCTGGAACAAATAATTATATTGAGAATGCTTACCCAAGGGCTTATGCTCCTGTGCCAACGTTCACATCTTGTCCATCTCTTCCAATGTCAGCTGCTGGTACAAATGCTTCTAGACCGGTTGGAGGCTTCCAACCTGTTCCACCACCAGCTCACCGCTCAACACCATTTACTCCTTCAAGGGGCTATCCCTTAAGGAGAGAGTTGCCTATTCTTGGCCTACCCTATCAGGCAACTTATGCAGATGGGCAAAATATCCTTCCGACTTCTTCTTTGTTTCTGCCTAACCCCCTTTATGCTGCTCCAGGGATAGGATCATACCATCAGATTCTCCCTCTATATAACAACCCCAACAGGGACAACGTTTATCCCTTGAATATAACAAATATTGAAATGGGCCATTTTTCGGGTACCTTTTATCAATCAATATCTGGTTATTATTGTTTCCACTAAAGCATAAAAGGTTGAAAATGAGACTGCTCTTATTACTCATGCTTGTAGATTTTTGAAAGAATGAATAGTGTCACTTGGGTGGCTGATGTAAAAGATCAGTTTCATTTTTCTGCTTTGAATTTTTATTATTTTATCACTGTTTTTTCCTTTTCATTTTTGATTTCTGTTATCAAATATCTGAATTATGTTAATCATAAGAATACAATGCAAAATGTTGGCATTTTAAGCTTTATACCGACTTTAAAATGTTCAAACTCGATTTTATGCATGTTTAAATATCAATTTATAATTCAACATGCAGAATTTTGAATAACTCTTAGTTGTTAATCATAGAACTTTCTCAATTTCAAAATAAGCAAAATTGTGGAGATTCATTTATCTATAATGATTGCAAGAAAATAAAAGTAAGAAACCTTGAAGTAGAATTCATACATTAATAACTTCTAGGAAATGGAAAGATTGAGGATACACAAGAAATTAAAATCTTTCCATCAACATCCACGTTTCTCACTTTGAGACAACTTATCCTCACCTAGGAGTCTGAATATTCAGAATAAATTTCAAAATTACAGTGATTGATTTTCTACAAGATGTATGGATATATTTTAAATAAAGATATGGGAGAAAAAATGTTTATTAAAAATAACAATATAACAGAGTCTAAGAGAGGATAGATTTAATCAGGAGACACCAAAAGAATTACACATTCAAGTGTACGTTACAAAGATATTTTTGTAAAGCAAATCTTAGAGACTACATATATAGTCATATTGTAACTCTATGTAGATGTACATTCTACTGAACTGTTAAAAAATTACATTAAAGCATTGTTGGTTACCTCATGATTTATATGTTACTGTTTATGAATAATAAAAATGTAAAAATTTATAATGGTTTGTTTGTAATGGAACAACTATTCCTTAGTGTTAGTTATAGAATTGAAAGTACTTTAACAATTAGGGTCATTTCACAAACATGGACCTATCATAGCTTCTATTATTCCTTGTTTCCACCATCAAGTGATAATTTATCTATGTTTTTTTGATAGATATTCTGCTTCCTCTCCATATTCCTGCACTGTTTCTTAAGTGCTACATTTGTTTGTTTCCTCTTGCTTTTGTCACAGAAGCATTTACAATAATTATAAATTGGACATAGATTATAACAACTGAATTATTTATTTATAAATTCTGTAAGTTTATATGAGAAAATAGAATTCAGGCATCCAGCTATCTTCTTTCCACCAACCAAATTCTTTATGTTTCGGTTTATAAAAACCTTCAACTATCATATTATTATTTAAGCACTTTAAATGTATACAGAACATGAAGATATTGTTTCTAACAGTGTATGATACACTTATCTTAATAGATAATGAATAGCTTATAACAATAAGTAATTTATCATATGTTTAAATAATGTAAATTAATATTTATAACTCGAATGAATCCATTGAATTTGAACACAGACTTCACAAAACTGTTGCTAACATTAAATTTTGGAAATTTAAAAACGCGTTATAAATTCTCAAATACCAATGTCGGAGGAAACGTGTTTTGTTACAATCAATTAAAATTTTTACCTATTAGTATAATAAAACTAATTACATTTTTTAAAAGAACGTAAATGTCATCATCCACTACGTTAATAACATGATATTATCCCACCTCTTGGTTCATGTAGAGAAGACTTTCATGGATAGTTAATTATTTCAGAGTATCAAACAATCATTTTGGTATCCCGGCTCAACGAGAATTAATGGCTAAAGACTTAAAATAATATTATTATGATCTCACTTCCATTGCTTGCAATCTATGAGGAATATTTCATTTTGAAATAATCATTCCATCGAACCATAAGCCAATAAGGAATATAAGCACGTAAAAATATAAGCTAACAATATCCTTGACCTTGTGTACTTACTTCTACTCGCAAAGAAGGCCATGAAAATTTCTCTTTCTATGTTTTGAATTCTAAAGGCATACTCCGTTTAAGTGAACTTTCAAAAATGCAAAACAAGAAATTTTATCTTGGAATCAACACTCTCCTAAGAACGCAATAACCAAATATACTTTACCGTATCTACATCTTTTTTGAATAATGGTAACAATAAGATAGCAAGAATTAATTTTATAATGTCATAAATCCAGTAAAAGCTTTCGAAACTCAAAATAAATCTGCTTAATCATTTACCAGCATATACCATGTTTATCTGAAATCGTTGCTATAGAATTGTTCGTCTTCTTCCGCATTCAAGCACTTCCCGGGAATGGAGCTACACGGCTGATTAATATATCAAAGTTGCAATTTTATGTATTCGATGTATATTCACACTATATTAGTGGTAAAAATTTCGATCATTAATTAAATAAATTTTAGTATAAGTATCTACAACTTAAGGAAAAGGGAACGAAAATTAGAAGATTTAGTATTCCTAACTTGATTGTGTATTCCTTGCAGAAGATTCTTGTTATTTTAGGCTATTTATATTTACAAATTTCAAGTTAGCAGTTCTCTACGCGGAATGAATTACAAGCGTAGATTAAATTTTACGTTTCTGTTTGCTAAAACAGGTAAGCTATTATGCTCGGTCGCATTATGCCTCTCTCTAATATTATTTGATTAAAAAGTAGTATGTGAAATCCTGCAAGAGATGACTATGAGGTAAATAACAGACGGAGAATGTTACATACGTAATAGCATTCGCTGTTTATTCGTCATCATTTCTCCTTATTAGATGTACAGTTATTCTGATAGGTTCTGTATTCCTGTTCTGAGAAACCGAATGCTTGTCTTTTCCCTGATAGCATGCGACCAAGACTTTGAGGCAAGGTAATTTGCTGCCCTTGATTTTTTAGTTTTTCATGCCCTTGCTTGTCTTAATTGAATCAATATTTATCTTAAAGGCTCGTACTAGTGGAAGAACCTGAACCTTTGAACGAATTGCCTTTATATAATCTCCTTGTTACAAATAATCGTGTCCGTGTTGGCATCAGCTGATTGTGATGTGCAAAAGAGCCGTGTTTTTTCGGCAGAGATTTTTACCGGAAATTAAGTGTTCTTGAATTTTTCTCGTTTCATATTCTTTGAGAATATTTAGCAGTTACCATTCTCGCAGGTTCTGACTTAGGGTTCAGTTAAAAGCAATTGATATCTTTTACTTGTCAAGTAATTTTAATATTGAGCGAATTTATATTTCATTCGTGAGATAGAGGGAAAAATTTAATTTCTGTTTGTACTAAATAAGAATAGTCAAATTTAAGCCATTAATCGAGCTCCTTTAATGTTCAACTCGTCTAGCGTAGTTGAAAATAAATAAGAAAACGTTTATTTATCATCAGCTTACAGTTTCGCTGATTGGAAAAGATCTGAATAAAGCTACGACATTTTTTTGGCGTAGTATCTTTTATCTATTCACATATGCACGTGTAGGATTTACATGGCCTTGACTTGCGTTACCTCAACCCTGTCACTCTGTAGCGGTCAACCTTGAATGAACGTCTTCACCCAGGAAGTAATAGTATGACTTAGTACAAGCTTTGCCGTTGGAAAGGTCGCAGATATTGGTCAAGGCATTATTCTCATTTCTTCCTGTCTCTTCTCCTTCATGATCACTGCCGATGGATGGAAAAGGGAAACTTATCCCTCCATCGGCGGGATGGGAGAAAATTGCTGTTTGCTTTAGTGTTGGTTCGAATTGAGTGGGAGCTGCATCTTCCATTGCAGGCCCCGATTGCTGGTTCTGTGGTGGGGTGAATAACTGTTAACAGGAAGGAGGTCCAGGATGCGTCCCAAGGAAGCTCTCTCCTGGTAGGTTACCCTCATTTGTTGAATAAAATAAAATTCATAGATTTTTTCTGTTGAAATAAAGTGAGCCGAAGCAAATCTGAATTTTCAAGTTCTTGTCATGAAACACACACTTCAGCACATAATCGCGATAAATTTTGCTAACTGCAGGTAATCCCTTATAAAAGTTAATCCTTGTATTAAAATTCATTATGCCTCAAAGAAGTTGGTTTTGATTAAATATGTAGGTGAAACTGGTCTATTGCAAACAGGAAATTCCGTTGGTTATTCTCAGTTGGCTTAGACATTAAAGACAGTTTGGTTGATGTCAGGTACTAAAGGTAAGAATATATGTCTAAATAATTACCATATCAAAATTCTTTTTTTATTGATTTTGAGTCCCTTTGGCTTTTCACTTTGTTGCTAAGATGTGTTAATGGAGTTGGTCAATTAGCAGTTAAATCTTACTTGAAATGTTTCCACATTTGTATGATAAAAATCTATTTATTAAATAAAATGAATAGATAGAAAAGATATGTCTGGAGGAGCAATAAAAGGGATCTTTCAGCATTGTCATAAATTTTAAAGTAAGAATAATTTATTAAATGCATACTGAACTGAAATCAGACTTTAGTTTGGATCACTTCATCTATAAAATGATTTTATTCTATTCATTAAACATTTTTAATTAACAGTCAAACTTTTGCCATCTTGGTTTTGACATTATCATATTCTTATAATCATCAATTAAGATTCATTATTCAGTTAACTGAAAGAAGTCTTCACAGAAGGAATTTCAGTTTATAATGGCACAGCTTTCGTTGTGTAAATATGCTATCAATAGATATCACTTTTGTTTTTAAGGACAACAAGCTTTAAGTTTAGGCCACTCTGAGAAATAAACAGAAATCAATGAACTGACAAACAATTTCAATGAAGGACAGTTATCAGTTCCAAGGTGAATGAACTTTTTTCTGGTAAAACCAAGCCATGAAAGCTATTTATTAGCTAAAAACTGCCCTTTTTATGAAAATTATATCGAATTAATCTGTAGTTATTCATCCAACTTAAAAATTGACTATGAAAACTATGATGGAGTGATTTGTGTGTAAGAATGAATAAAACAAAAATCCTTAATTTTAAAGCCAGCTGCTCTCATAATGCAGCAATACAAGACAGCACAAAGAACTTGAATGAATAGTTTTGATTTTTTATGGTACTTAAATCTTATGGTTTTTACCATCAAATGAAATACTCAATTTATGAATTATTTTTATAAATAGATTTTTAAATTATTAATAACATCATCAATATTTTATCGTGATTCTGACACCACCTGAATGCATTTAGAAGATAGGGATTGTTCCAGCATAATTATTTAGAGCATCAATGATATTTATTGATTAAAAACAATGATTTTTATGAAGTACATTCTAGAGTCATCTTGTAGTAGATTTATAAAAATAATCTTTTAAGTTAAATTTGTGCATGTAACCCTGTTTATAGGTAAACAACATCCAACCTTAGTAAATATTTGCGGATTAACAACCAGGTGAGTTTGGTAGTATCAACTGATGTTTTGGCATCAGCCTCTGAAGCCAAAATGTTGATTGATTCTACAAAACTCACCCGGTTGATGACCTGCAAAGATTTTTTAGTCAAAACTCACCGAGAAAATACCAGATCCTTTTTCAACATCCAACCTTCTCAGAAATATTATAATCGCAATTTCTTATATTGTATTGCATCATCATAATTGTGGTTAATTTTGATTTACAGGGATATGCATAGAGATAAATTATGTATCATTCAAGGCAGTTTGGTTTAATAAATACTGGTTTACTTCTTGCCTTCATAATGAGGTACTATAATGAAGTTTGTATGTACAGAATAGATGAGGTTAAGTTTGAATTTTATTCATGATTTTGATCTTCACATCAATTATTCTTATTTGTAAGAAAAACATTGCTGTCAACTTTTTGTAATGCATTATTGAATAATAAATTATGTTTTTATGATATATTTTTATTTAATTACTCATTCAATCCCATATTTAATTGATGATCATGCAATGAGAGATTAATTTTTATTTAGTTCCATTTATAATATGACTGTAAAATGATAAAATTTAATTATCTTGCTTTACTGTTGGAGTGCTCTAGTATATTCCCATTTTGAAATTAATTTTTTAAAAATTATCCTCTTTTCCTTTTAAGAGATTATTTTGATCTTAATTTAATGATTATTTTGATTCTTCTAAGTTTGAAAGCAAATTTATTATTTTTTCCTATTTATTTTGCTAATTACTTGACTTTTGGAATAATACCAAATACTTCATTTATCTTGAATAAATCATTTTGTAAAATACTCTGCTGTTAATTTGTCTAGACAATAAATCACAATATTTATTAAATATAGGTAACAGTATGGGAACAATTTCTAGGGAATGATTTCTAATGTGTACTTTGTGTTAGTTGACAAGATTTGCTCTTGCTATGGCTTGAAACTGGAGAATGCTTAGATCTTTGAACCTTCAGCTAATATCTTTCTCCAAACATTTTTAGTGTGATGGTGGTATTCAGTAAATAATAATCGAATGACAATAACAAATATTTTATAATTTCATCAGTATGTCTCTGTTGTGGAAAATGTATAGATTTGGATCTGGATTCATAGAATACCTATTTATCATCTTGGGCTGTACAGTGCGACTAGCATGTAGAATAAATGGTCATTAATGTGATAAATCAGCAGATTATGTCAGACTGCAGCATGGATGTGAGGAATTCATTGACTTTCAATTTGTTTATGGTTGGGTTGGGTAATGTTTATCCCTATGTGAGATTTCCACCTTCTCAAGCATATCTAGGCACACTGTTCTGGATGTAATTGCGGCAAGAGATTGTTCAGCTATTACAAAAATTACCATTTTTTTTCAAGAGGAACTTGTGATAAGAAGATTAGGCAATGGAGACTGAAGAAATTTTTGCTTACAAAGTACACTAAGCAGGGTCCAGTGTTTTTAGAATGACCTTTTTCAAATTATTTGCTATTGTATTGTGTGTCTTACATGTCTGTTCGACATACAAGAGATGTGCTGGAGATGGTTTTTATTAATTTTCATTTTAATTGAACTGCCTCTACCTTCTTCACAGTAGCTGCTGATAAACTAATTCTTTTGGGATTGCAATTCTAAAGCTTAGTCTAATTGATGGTAATGGTTGAATTAATGTAGCTCTTAACACTCTCAGTCATTTCATCTACCGTTGAAAAATCAACAATCTTGGAACTGGCACAGGTACTTCTCTTGTGCAAGTGCCTATGCCAAATGGTGAATTATCTGGCATTAATAACCTGTAACTTGTCAGCCAGTCTGTCTTGTGTCATTAGTCAGTCTTCCTGATTTAGGCAATAATTCTAATCATGGTTTTGTTGACTGTGGTGACTGAACTGCCATGCTTTATTCTCTATACATTGTACTGCTTAAACTTAATGTAGCATCAAAGTGTGTTTGATTGTTGCTTGAATCCCTAGGTGCATATTTTAACTTCTTCTATGCTTCTTTGCCGGATTTCGACAGAGTGAGGCAAAACTTCTACAATTTTCTGTGGGTGACTGGAAACTTACTTTGCTTATACAAGATGTATTTCTGTACTTCATATTTTGATCACCAATCATAAAAAACCTGTTCTTATTATGAAAATTTTTTTCAACTCTGTAATTTTGCTGCGTGATCTAGAGAGGTATCATTTTCAGTGAGTTGAAAATCTTGAGTATTTCACTAGGAAGGAAACAGACATGTCATGTCCAAGCTGTTTTTGATGATGAATGTAGACAGATTTTTGAGTTCCCTTCTTTCTACTTTCAAAGATAAACTTTAATGTATAATATTGTCATTGTATGGTTATTAATACCATAATTCTATAATTTCAGATTTTAAAAATCATAATTTCATAATATTTCATTTTATTATCTTAAAAATATTTAGAATCTAATCACTTCTATTTTTTCACTATCTTTTATTGCATTCTCTTTCATAGCTTGTAACTTATGCTAAATTTTTGTTCCATATTGAATTTAATTCATGCTATAATGTATTGAAATTAGAAATTCATTAACATAACTGATCAATGAATTCAGTCATAATGCCCAACTTCAGTTGCTTTTATTGTTAATCAGTTATAGGATAAAGGCTTGAGTACTATCCTGTATAGTTGTAGACTTCTCGTGGCCTAAGGATGCACTTGTCCATTTCCCCAGCTTCATTCAGGATGATTCAATTCTGCAGAAATGGGGACAGGACGAACTTTCTCTTTTCCACCAGCAAAAACCCTAGGCTAGCTTCTCCTCCTCCACTCCTTCCATTTCTCTCTTCCCCTAACTTCTGTGCATTTTGGTACATCCTCAGGGTGTTACCACTCTCTCCTATTTTTATCCTGTTCAGGCCATAAATGTTCTGTTTATTTACCATGAAATCGTCTTAAATACCACTGAAATTGAACTTTGGCTATTTATCATTGTATGACTTGTAAACATATCAAAATCAGATTCTATGGTACAAAGATTTGAAGTAATAGCATTATCCACACAAATGACAATGTATATTCAGCAATACTGCTTTTGGAATGGTATAACTTATGTTGACAGCTGCTGTGTTTTTCCAAAAATCTTCATAACATGGATTCAACATTCTGCAAAAGCCTTGTCAGCTGTCCCATTCACTAAGTCAGCTGATAGTTAAAAGTTTCTTATTTCCTAATGAAATTCACAGAGGAAGGTATTGTTTAATGAAAATCCATCATAACTAAAAAATGAAAAATTTCAAGCATTTTCCATATATACTATGATCTGGTTTTGTCTCCTGGTCAAATGATACTGATCAGTCACTGAAATCAATTAATGTATGAATAAGATGGGAAAAATGTAACATTTTTTTATTGTTATCTCATACTTGACTCACCTTGTTTACTGTTTCCATTGAAGTGTTCCTATCTTAAGTAAGATAAGGAGAATTTTCTTCAATTCCATTTCCTCCTTTCCAAGAGTACAGATGTGGATTTAATTAGTATTTCTAGAAATATTCAGATTAACAATAATTCTGATGCAATTTTCAAAGTGTATCCTTTACCATGCTTAGAAATATAAATTCTTTGTAACCATCCAAATTTTATGTTCTTTGATTATATCACCTATAATGGATCTCAAAGCAATAGTGAGCAGAAGATTGTCAAACATTATCACATGGTAACTTCCTTCCAATGAGATGTGTGTAAGTATATAAAATTTGAAAATTTCCACAAATGATCTGTTATCTCTTCAGGTATCAGAGGAAGATAGGGGCTTATGACAAGCAGCAATGGGAACAAAGTGTTGAGCAACGAATCCTCCATGGTCTGCCTCCTCATGTCCCCAAGAAAACAGCTCGCCCAAAAACAGAATTCATTGATGTGGATTTGGTCAGAGGTAAAAAAAAATCTCTCAAAAATGATCATCTCCTAAATTATCAAGTAATGGAAGAGGGCATTCTTTATGAAATATTTGGACACATGAGCCATAGGAAGAGTAGAACATTTGTGATGATGATCATTAGTTATTTTGTAAGTTACTTTTAAGCAATTTTTAAACTTCTGGATACTACTTGAAACAGATAACTTGAAATGCTAATGTCAGGAACTTTATTCCTCAAGTAATGACAACTGATTTCCATAATGTATCTCAAAGTGTAATCAGTATTAGTATTTTAAAAGGTTTTGCAACAGCTGAAGTCATTGCATCAATCATAAACCCACTCTGGAAATTGCAATGCTTTCATCAAAGGCAAGCAAGCAAATTACTTGTTTGAGAACTCAGAGCAAAATCTTTGAGAAATACCTTTTGTAAAAGTGTTAATACTGTTAAAATTAATCTTAAGGAATAGTTACTTGGATTACAAAATTTTAAAGAAACTCAAATATATTTTAATATAAGAGAGTTTACAGAGTTTTGGTTGCACCAGGGTATCTCAAATTATGATCCAAAATACTATTTCTGTTATAAGTATTTCCTTCAATGTAAATGGTGGAAACTAGATTCAGTATTGTCTTCATTTTATTGGCCAAGCAAGAAATCAATTGAATATTGCTTGTGGAAGGAGATCTTTGTCTTATCTTGACAGACCTAAAGCCAGAAGGTTTTCATTTAATTTAAATGCAAGGTTAGTAAAATGAGCCTACTGCAAAAGGGAAAAATGAAGAATAATTGCTGTTTCAACAAAACTTTTTATTCTCTTAAAGTTCGCTTTTTATTGGGAGGGGGCACTAGTGATGCTTATGTTATGCTATTATTGAGAAAAGGGCATTCATACAAAATGAAGATCTCAGCTTTAAAATTTATGGTTAAAGAAAAAAATCGATGGTGAAAAAGCATGTGGAATATTTTTCCTCAAGAGCTTGTTTAACTTCATGGATGTAATTTCTTAACTTCTATTCCTAATACTTTTTTGCTACAGTAAATTTGGTTAGAATGTAAACATTTTTTCTTAAATTATGAGTAATCTTTTCTGTTGTATTTTGTATTTGTATGATAATTGAAGTTATTTATGGACATTTTATCTTGTTTCTATTTCACAGGGTCCTCATTCCCTAAAGCCAAGCCAAAACATGGATTATGGACAGTAACGAGATTAGGCACTGTAAGATTTCTCTTTCTGCCATGGCATATGAGTTGGTGGGTGAAACAAACATCCCGACGGCTCTACATGTTTGTACTCCTTCCGCTTTATGCCTTGGAGCTTATCAACACTATTGTATATTTATCTGTTTACTTCCTATCATCGCAACAGCAACAAGATGATTCAGTTTTTGAGGTAAGTACATATTTATTTATGACTCCATTAATTCTATAAGTTCAAATATCTGCATTTCTCAGTTCTCATTTTTGTAGAATTTCATTTTCAATGTTATTTTAGATAGTAAAAATGTTCTGTTTTACTATTTTTAAAGTGATTGTTTTTTAACTTATTAATTCTCAGTCACCTTGATAGTGGAAGTGTTATATTTAAGAACCAATCAACTCATCAATTGAATAGCTTAACGAATTCCTTTTTATGCTTATATACATGATGAGATAATGATATATGCCTTACGTTGCTTATCCTGTCATGCTGGATGATGCCATAAGTGATATTTTTCATTCTTTTTATAATAGGCTAAACATTCTTTACTTTTTATTTTATGTTCTGAAGTATGTTTTTATGAAAAAATTGAGTTATATTTTCCATCAATTTAAGCATTATTTCCTATGATAGAAGATTTGGTTGTAAACCTTTTGCCATGTAAATAGTAGTATGTAGTTGAAATTTTATTTATGAAGAAAAATGTTATATATAATAAGTATTATATATCAAGTAAGAAAAATATTCTTGGTCTACAGCATGGTAAAAAATACTTTTCTACAACAGTAGGTTTGAATGTTCTTCTAAGATAGCTCAATTGGTTGGAGTGAAAGTGAAAAATCTGGGTTTTAGTTCCGGTCTTTTATATTTTAAATGTCTATTTTGCCATGGGAATTTTCCTAGCTTACAAAGCTTTGTATGCAAAGTCGCCTTTCACCTATTTTTTTTTAATTGGTGTTTTTCAGAGGATTCCACCTTCAGAAGTACTAGTTCCAGCAGTCATGATGCTACTTCTTAGCTACGTTCACTCACAGATTGTTGCCACGCAAAGCAACAATGGTGGGGGATCAACTTCATCAACGTTATCATCTACAAATGTGCCTCAGAGTGGCACAACAAACACGAAACGAAATGGGAGGAGGAGCAGCCGTCGGCCATCTTTACGTCACAGAAGAATAGGGAGAAGATCTCTTTCAGCTAGTGGAAGTATTAGTTTGGCACATTCTAGAAGGGGTGAATCTCTGGGAGAGGGAAAAATGGAAACTGTCCCGCAAGCATCTGAGAAAGAGGAAAGTGATGTCCATAGGTGAGTTATTTGTTTTATCTTTACAGTCAATTATGGACTCTTGTTACCTATTCCCTCTTAAGATTATACTTAAGTTTTTACTGGTTCTGGGCAGCAACATGATTGCTTCTGTTAATTTTTATATGTATCAGAGTCATGTGGAATTTGAGATATTTGATCAAGAACAAACTATGTGAGTATGTATAAAGGAGTGTTCTACCTTACAGTTGGTTCATGTTCCCTTACATTCCTTATTTAATGCCCTCTCCTACAAGTAAAAGTATTGTTAACAGTGGTTTGACAGCTGAGGTCATTTTGCTCATGGGCTCCCACTGGGATTCGAAGCTGGGCTATCCTGCTCTCTCCTTCATTTCTTGGTAACTCATTGCGCCATTTAAGTTATCTAACATATTTTGTCTTTGTCTTACCCTCTGCCTTTTCCCTAACATTCTTCCATTGATTGCTCTCTTTAGCATATATTTTCTTCTCAGTATTTGACCCACCCATTTTCTCTTTTCATGTTTAATTACTTCCATTAAAATCCTCTCCTCCCTCACCATCTCAAGCATCCAGCTATCCATCCAGCTTACTTCTTCTATCCTAATCCATACCCTCATCTTGAAACACGTAAATCCTTTGCAATCCTCTTATTGTCCATGTTTTACACCCATACAGCAATATGCTTCAAGCCAGGGATTTTACTAATCTTTTCCTGATTTTTATTAAGACCCTTCGTCATCAGTTCTTCATACTTTTCAAATGCTGTCTTGGCTAATGCTAATTCTTTTCCTAACCTCAGCTCATCATCTTCCATCTCTAGAAAAAAGACTACCCAAATATGAAAATTGACAGTTGCTTCTAATTTTTCCATTTTTGGGTGGCAAGAAAATTACTTCGTTTAGCTCATAGAGCTGTGCAACTATTGCAAGGGAAGAATGAAATTGGAAATTAGATGTTACAAGTTATCTGAGCATTCCATTTGAGTTGAGAGTCACCTTGGTTGATGGTAGAATGGTTAACACAGCTGACTACCATTGATAGGGCACCAGGTTTGATTCCAGGCTACAGTTTTCCTTGGTTAGGGAATAATTGACTGTGCTCATCCATTACTATATCTCCACTATAATTGTCTAGTGGATGGATATTTGTGGGGGCACTGAAATAATTCAAAAGAATAAAAATGATATGCAAATTCTGCTTTTGCTTCTATGTTATTCTTTGATTTCTATAATATTTCTATTCTATAATATTCTTTGATTTCTTGCTGAAATGTATTTCTTATTGTTAGGTATAAGGTTGTTTTGGAAACTTTGGGGCAGTGATGCTTTAGGAAAACTTTTTACTTTATATACCTCCCTTGTATCTGATAGGCATCTTTAAGACCTAAGATGCTCATTGCTATATGAAATGATGAGAAAAAGATATTCTCAAATATGACTTCAGGGTTTCCAGGTGATCGTTTGCTGAAGTGCTTTGCAGGATGCTTACCGGGTCACTTCTTAGTGTAAGATCGACGTTTTGGCAGCTTTGCTGAAAATGGGTGGTTGGGGGTCACCACCCTGAGGATGGCAGCAGATATAGCTGCTGAAACGTCAGTTTTAGACAGTGAAGTGACCTGGTTAGCATCTCTAAAAGCACTTCTTCAGATATTCTCAAAGTTGCCTGATAGTTCAAGAGGCAAACAGTGACCTGTAGCAAATATTTTTTCTTTTATTATCATTTGAGAACCTAGTTCTTCTGGTTCTTTTCAGTGAATCATTAACCAACAACGAAGTGCCAAATGGAAACACAGGCATAGCAAGTGGAAAAAGCAGAAACTGTTTAGAGCTGAGTGAAGAGAACGTAGATTCATTGCCAGGTGTATCTCATGAACCTGAATCAATCCAAGGAGAGAAGAAGGTGATTCCCAGCGCAAATGAAAGGTTGCACAGGAGGATGAAGGAAGGGACGCCTCTTGAAGACGATGGTTTTGAAAGCCTCAATGGAAATGGGTCTAGTGAGAATGGTGAGGAAGGGAAGGATGAAGAGGAAGGAATAGGTGTGGGAATTGAGTCAGGAGTAAAGGATGAAGAGGCAGCTGCAGAGGCTGATGGAGAGGAAGAGGATGAGGAGGAGGTGGGGACCAAAAGGAGAATTTACGGCAACTGGAGATCTCATTGGATCAGTCAAAGTGGTGTTGGGTCATGCGCTGATGTGGGCACAGGTGACTCAGATGCTGCAGAAAATGCTCAAACCATCTCAATCACCCAAGAGGTATTTGTTTCCTTTAATAAGTAGACTAATAAACTAACTTGTTAGTTCTTAGGCTAAAGTGAATTGTCAATTGATACTTTTTCAATTCATCCATAATTTATTGAATTTTTTTAACAAGAGCATGTAGCATGTACAGTTTTGAAAATGAATAGTGTATATACTTGTGTAAAATTAAGTCTTTAAGTATAAAATTATTATGAATTGATAGGTATACCTATACACACAAGAAGTTTATATTCTGTTAAATGAAAGATTTTATTTGCATCGTATGTAAGATTCTACAGTATTCAT
This sequence comes from Pachydiplax longipennis, assembly GCA_036926295.1. NCBI lineage: Eukaryota > Metazoa > Arthropoda > Insecta > Odonata > Libellulidae > Pachydiplax > Pachydiplax longipennis. The sequence continues at coordinate 32,950,547 of JAVFKF010000009.1, read as the reverse complement.
AACAACACTTATATGTTGAGATAATTTATATAAATATCAAATACATAGTTTGGGAAATGGCAGTTATAAGGGCTGAAAATTAATGAAAGTAAGAAATAGAAAATTTCTGTAAAAATTTAGGGGTCAGCCATGAGTGTATGAGTTAGTTTTTCATTGGAGTTTTTTTTTATTTTCTACTTTCAATTTATTTCACCTCTAAGATGAAGTTTTATCCTAAAAAGCAGCAACAATAGCCAATTCCCTTTTGAAAAATCAATCTTCTGTGGATTAGCAGTTTTTTATCATAGAGGATCTGATGAACTTCTGAAACTTTTCTGCTTCCACCCAATTTTCATCAACAATTTTACTTTCTTAGTTTGCCTAACAGAATGTCTGTTTCAGATAAAATGCATGTAATACTTTAAAATATTTCTTTTTCCTATAAATTGTGTGCATGTAATTGGGATTTGGCCCCTAGATAACCTTATGGGTATTGTGATCAACTTTGGTTAAAGCTATTTTTGGATGGGATTCTGTAACATTTTACAGCTTCCTGAGTGATTGAATAATCATTTTTTTAAATACCCAGGGAATTGAGCTCTTTGAGAAATACTTTTTAAAATTCAGCAAATTTTAATGGAATTTTCATAATTACATACATCATACAATTTGATATAATACACTTTATAATTCAAAACACCAATTTTTTAATAATGAAATAATACTTGTGATTTGACATCATTATTGTAATTGTCAGTTTTAACCTCAATTTTATTTGCAAAACAATGTTAATCCTATCCATTTCCAGTTAACCTGTAAACACCAGATTTAAATTGTCAGGAACAGGGTCTATTTACAGGAATTCAACTTGAGGATTTTAATCTCGATGTCCCATTTTCCTTAATTTCAACTTATTTGTGGCAACTTCAAGATTTTAAGACAAAAACTACATTCATTTTGAAAATTAAACTTAGTTTGTCTGCACAGAATAGTCAAGTATTCAAAGGTTTATATTCCAACTGAAAGATTAAAATATATTCAAAGATTATGGAAATACTTAATTCTGCTTCACCTAAAATTTAATGAATCTTGTTAAGTGTCAAATAGTAAAGAAATTGCGAATGAAGTGAAAGTCTCAAAGGTTGAGGAAACTTAGAAGAACTTAGAGGGAAGGCCCAAGTATATCTTTGCCATCTCCTTATGTTGTGTGAGGAAATTTATAGAATATGAAGGAGAATATGCAGATTGGTATTTGTACTCAATACTCAGTCAAATACCCCAGGAAGTTGTCAGAACATGGCGTTTAATGTTGAGTACTCAAACTTGAATTCCCTAGTCTTTTGATTTGATTCTCAGTTGGAGCACATGGTATACTCATTATCTAAAGAACTTGAAGTGATTTCTGAATTAATAGCTGATCAATTTTAGTTTCTAAATGCCATTGAGATTTCATTTTGAGCCTTTAAAAGTGCTGCTCAACAAGACTGTAGTCAAGTAATGGGAACTTGACTTCCTAGAAATTTAATTATTATTTTTTTAAGGGAAACTTTTATCACATTCTCAGATGTTAACATTGAGTAGGCAGAAGTTTAAAATGAATCTAGGCTTATTTGTTGTGTAGTGTCATGCTTGTATTTATAACTTATTGGACTTTAATGAGTAGTAGTATAATTTAATGTAGTATGATTACATAATATGAAAATAATTATGATTCTTTAAATCTTCTAGATACCTTTAATTAGTACAGATATCAGTTATTATGGCCTATCAATCTATTGCTCCAAATGAAAATTGAAAACGATTGAAGAATTTCTATGATTAATGTAGAGCATTATAATTTTTATCATAAGATTTTCTTGAGTTGCCAGCTGCACTATAAATGTTTTTTTTCTCCTGGTAAATGTGTTTAGATATCATATTTTATTATTTGTTCAGATAAATGTTAAATATGTACCTTAATAGTAATATTCTAATACCTTTAGAATAGAAATATTTTATTGACTGTGTTTTGAGCTATTATGTCCCCAAAAAGTAATACAACTGTTTACTGTGGCAGTAAATGTTTAACCTTACATTGTGTTTCAGTGGAGATCTCTATTCACAAAATTATGAAATTCTCTTAGAATATTAGAGCCCAATTACCCTTAGTTCCCCTAGCCTTCAGCATTTTCTTCCTTACATTTAAATCTGATTTTCCACACATCTAAATGAAAGGAAGTTATTGTTTTTTTATTTTGTTGGAGGAAAAACTGATGATCAGCTCATCTGGTCCTGATTCTTGAGGAATTTGAGTCTGATGTTTGTTTTTCGTTAATTTTTACAAGTTATGTTTCTAATCTCAGAAACACAGCTGAAGTTAATTGACTGAAAGCCCTTGTAAATCGTTGCAGCAGCAACCTCAATGCCTCCTCTCACGAAGAAACGGTAACCTTAAGAGCCTACAAGTGCGCATCTCAGGTGCTGGAGGCAGTAGCGCTGAATTGTCAGGTGATCAAGTAGGCTCAGCCGTTGGTTTGAAGAGCAAAGGTGGTCAGAGAGTGAAAGGGCATGGATATTATAACAGCAGCTGTGAGAGTGAAGTGGAGGAACTTGAGGAGGAGGTGAAGCAACACTTGTTATCGCCAAACTTCTCTCAACAACACCCAAGTTCACACCACCACCACCAAATGGAGGTGCGTGGTGCCTATCGTCTTTCACTTCTTTTTCTCTACTGTCAGATTGATTGCTTCTTATGCAGCTCTTCCTAGAAATCTCTTGTCATACTACAGCTTTATATGTTTCATTCTTTCTGAGCCAGTTGATCATGGGATACTTATCATCAGTGTGGTTTCTCTCATTTCTATTGACTTAAGAATGTAATGCATGGAGTGAGCTAGAAAAGCATTAATATGAATCTTTCATTAACTGAGACAAGGATGGTTGTGGGATGATTTCTTTATGATATCATTGAGTTGGATGAGGCTCCTTATGTGTATATTTAAGATAACTTAAATGCTTGAAGGAGGCTTCTTTCAAGAAATGCTTATTGTATATATCATTGCAAAAATGTGGGTGATTACAATATTCAGAAACATCCAGCATCCCTCAGTTCCACACTCTGGTGACTATGAAATCACATAATCTCAGAAGTCAAGGAAAGTCAATCCTTGAAATACTTCCTTTCCTGAATTTTTTCTTTATAATTGATTTCTGTATCAACACAAGATTTGTTACATTTTATAAGTAACATATTGTATATACTTATGCTGTACCAATATTACAAGGGAAACCCGTTTTCTTGCAAAATTGTTTGATAATATTGGTTGTGCATGCATTGGTGTGGAAACCTCTGTTTTATTGTCATTCTACTTTGGAAAATTTTCCCAAACTTCTTTTATAAAAGTAAGCATCCTGCAAGTATAAAATTCATCCACTGTGTTTTGTGTGTATTTTTTGTATATCACAACTGTAATAGAAATTAACAAAAGAATATCGTTTTCCTCTGTGGAAAAATATTGTATACAACTCCCACATTTATTACCATAATTTGGGTTGAAAATCAAAATTCTTATTCCTCAATTTTACTACAAAATATTTGGTACTTATTCATTTGATGTACATATTCATGAGTCATTTAGTAACCTGCAAAAGACATGATTCTGTCAAAAATATTACAGCTGTGGCAACAAAGTTATACACAAACTTGAACTTTGTGTAAAATGTAAATTTTTGTGCATAATTTTGAAAAATATTTAATTGGAAAAAAAGTAAGGAAATGATTGCTTTTTGTCTATTGTCCCCTTTATATTCTCTAAAGAATGTCAGGGATTCTTCCTTATGACATATTTATGATAATATGAAACAATGAAAAATCATGGAACAATCCTTCAAGATTCAAAATTTTCTCATTCATCCCCATAAATTATTATACCTATCTTGAAGAAGCATTAGATGACAATACTTGCTGTAGCTTTTCTCATGTTATCTGTTTAGTTTGTGAAAAGCTTGATATTCTAGTTCATGACATATTTAATTATAGGGTTTCTTTGAATCTAACATTTTTTAATAATGTTCATTTCCTGATGATACCCTAGGTTGGAACTGAAGGGAGCACATCAGCTGAATGGATTGGCGTGACTACGAATTCTGAAGAATGCAGCTATAGTTCAGAGGAAGCTGAGCAGAGTGAAGATGGCATTGGAAGCAATACATTGGGTGACACCCTAGCACCTCCATTGTTAGCTCCTATATTGGACCTCAACGATCATCCATTTGCATGGGAGTTTGAATTGGTGAGTATTAATTATTAAAGTAGTAATTATTCTCTCCTTTGGCTCCTGTAGAGCTTATGCCATGCTCCTCTTCATTGCTGAATATTTTTATCATTCATTTTTCATTCATATTTATGTACAGTGATCATCACAATTACTTCAACACTTTTTACCCCTGAGTGACAAACATTGGAACTATCTCGAGAAAAAGAGCTTAGGGTGAAACTGATAACATTGGCTAGTAGAGTATGGGGGTGTGCATTTTTGGGGGTGGGAAAGGGGTCCTTCAGGAACCACTGGGGATGCATCTCATGCGAGTGAATTGTAAAAATTACGGTTTGTAATCTAGCTATCATAGGTGTTTCTTGCTTGGTGTGTGGCACAATGACAGCTCCAAAAAAGAATATTCCTATCAGCTTAAACCTGGTCCTTAAGAAGAAAGGAATTATCGAGCTTGGACATTGTGTCTTTTCAACGCGGACAGATATTGATATACTCTATGAATTCAATTTCTAATTTATCACTAATAGGATGAATTCTTAAGAACATATTGACCTCCATGTTTGTAAGGTAGGTCAATGAAGAACCTTATTCTGATCGTTCAGCACATGTTACGGCCCTTTTTCCAAAACAATATGATACCTCTTTTTGGTAAAACTTTGTGGCTTTGAAAATGTTTCACTTTGATGGCATTGTAAAAGCAGACTCTCATGAATTAAAAGAGAAGATAGATGAAGTGTAGGATAGGAGAAGATAGGATAGATGAAGTACAACCGTAGGGTATTTGATAAGTAAGTTAAGTGATTTTGTTGTATAGAATATGATCAGTTGAAAACTAAGGAGTCCTTTTATGGATGCGCATAAATTAATTTTAAAAATTTCTTTTGATAGAATATTATGATTTTGTTTTGGGTAGTATGAATAAAGAGAAAAATCTAATTATTTCATTTTTCCCCGTAAATATATGAAAATTTGAGAGCCTTTAGCTTTAGATTTCACCAATACATTAATGATATCACATCTTATGAATCATATATTAGAATTAAATGACTCATTTCATGATTTAAATGTAGAAAATTTATAATTTTGGATTACTTCTTAACAACAATTGCAAAGCATTGTAAACTAAGCATCTCAATTTTTTGGTAATGAGAAATGGAAATAATAGAAGGAACTATGCTTTGAACGCTGGTTAGGCATTCCAAAGTCATGTTTGTGTTATTCAGTGGAGTAGGGTATATCTGTCTCAAGTGCATTTTTATTTAGGTGATACTTAAAATAAAAAGATGTACCTTACATTTAAACACAAATCTACCATTTTATATAGTTTTCTTTTCAATGATAACTTTATTATAGGAACACCTCACCATTGCAAAAGGAAATTCTTCACGCTCAGAAGGGAATTTCTTTTCCATGATCATTTATAATGATTTACCCAGGTTCAGTACTTCTGCCCCACCATTTGTTAACTCTAAGTGTGTTTACCCTTTATTCAGGATTACCATAAACTTTCTAAACACTTGGGGTACCCCAATACCTTAAAAAGTTCAAAATGTTGATCCTCATTCAGACTACAGAGTGTTACTTTAATTGAGGGGACATTATAGTAAATTCTTCTTGAGATGTTTGTTTAGCTCTTTTGATCACCTTGAATTGTGAATGATCACCTTTCAATTTATACAATGATATTGTAACATTTAAACTACAGAATGTACAAGAAAGACATATTTCAAGAATGTGTTATTTTATCTTTAAAATGCATTTGGACACAGTATCAAGTTTTGTGGTCACCATTGTGGAGATTAAAACTTGTATTTCTCCTACCCTCTCTACTACAAGAGTAGTTTCTGAGCTATAACTACAAAATGTAGAGCAATGTAGCTTTTAAATCAAGCATGATATTTGTGTGCAGACTTTATTGTTTGTATTTGTAAATTTATTTGTGTTTGAATTCTCTCCTTTTCAGTCATCCACTGTCATTCTCAGTCCGAGTTGTACACCACCAGATAAGGGTGAGTAATTTTTCATGTACAGTGAGATTAATATTAGTATTAGTATGTGATTAATTAAATACATGAAATAATAAATGTTGTTGACAAATAGATCAAATTACATATAAACTGGGAAGGAATCATAAGTTTTACAAAATATTAAGCATTGTCTTATTGCTGAATTTCTGGTCAAAACTGATTGATACTCTTGATTTGTTACTCTGAAATTTTTGCTTTATCTTAGAGTGAAATGTAGTGCAAAGCTTCTGTATGATTGCTTCAATCATAGAAATTGTTATAGTAATTTGCTTTTGGATATATTTTATTCTTTTCATGAGTAGTCAATACTGTGATAGACAAAATTATTGAAACACATTGACATTTTAGAATGGTTATCAAAGGAACTACCAGTTCCAAAGAGAATTGTGCTGTTGAAGGGATGTCAGTTAAGGGTTAGGGTTTACTCACTCTTACGAGTGAGAAGAGGAAGGAGCCTATTTACCTAAGATTGAATAAAAATGTGGAACTCCTTATATGTGCATATCTCTACCAACCAATTTTCCAAAATACTGAAGGGGGTGGGTGTTAATACAGTTAAATGTAATTTTTGTAGGCTTGTTGGAGTCATCAGTGAAACTGATATCATAATCAAATCTGATGGAAGAAAACATTTTCCTTGACAAACCATAAAATAAGGTTTTAAATTTCTGGCAAGAATCATAAACTTTTCTTCTTCCTCTTAGAGTTTCAGATGACCATAATAATATTGAGCTTTTTCCAAGCTATTCTCTTGTTTTGACTTTCTATGGGATATTCAGAATTCAAATCTTAGAAGAAAGAAAGGGCTTTGGAGTAATCTACTGCTTGATTCTCATGCAGAGACACTTCGTTTTGCACTCAACCACAAAATGGTTACCTGTGCGCCCACTTTTTGAGTTTAAGTTTTCTTCATTCTATTGACTAAACTATTGGCCTCTCTTTCATTCAACTTGGACTCAAAAGGTCACCCTTCTTAAGATATATTTAAGATAACTATCTCTAAACTTCAAAAACTGTGGATCTTAAACAAATCTTAAATAGCTGTATATTACTAATTTTGTTCCATCATCATTTTGTATAGTGTTTTCAAAATGGAAATACCCTTCTTTTCTTCCATTTACATCTCAATTGCAAAAGTTCCTCATACTCTTTAAGGCAATGCTAAGGTAGTGAATAGGATAGGATTAATCCATACTATAGAGGGGTTTAGTAAAAAAGATAGTCTCTCTGAGAAGTAGAGGGGCAGGAGAACAATCCAAACTGATTTCTGGAAGAATCCTCTCTCTTCATTTGGTAACCACCCATGAATGCCACAAAGCGTTGTTTAAGATTTATTCAGGACTGTAAATGAACCCTATGAATCTTTGTGGTTACTTGTGCATGATTTACCTCTGTTCAGGTGAGAATCACCCTGTTAACTTACTCATGCATGATTTAAATTTAACAAATTCTTCTTCCTTTCCATATAGTGAGCTGTACAGTTTGGGAAAGCAGAGAAGCGAAGAAGGCAGATCTGTCAGTTCTAGATATTAGCTCAGCCATTATTGCTCGAGTGGAATCTATGCCAGATAATATGGATTATTTTTACGGAGGTAATATATTATTATTATATGACTACTGTAATGATTAACAAAACTGTGTACTGTAAATATGGTCAAAGATTTGGTGCTCTTCTTGTCTTAAAGTCAGAAATATTTTGTAACTATTTGTCCTTGTTATAATTCATTGACAGTATCAGTAAGAAAATGGGAGTAGGTTTTCTCTCATTCTATTGATAGAATTGCAGGTGAATTAATTTTTTTGGGGAGAAGTTTGATCAGAGATACTTTTTATAATAATAACAAGAAGACTTATTGGGATGAGACTGGATAGGGATTTATAATTAATTGTACATAATACATGTTGTGCTATGATTGTTCTTGTAGGTGTTGCGATGGGAGGATTGCTGGCCATACTCCCTTCATTATACCGCCTTGTTGTGGCATTGGATTCCAATGGAATGTCTCCAATATTGGTGCCTACTCCTGAAATTCCCACCAATAGCAGTTCTTTCCCATATTTTACCCTTCCATTCCATCATCTTATTGCTCTCACATGTACTATATGTTCTTCAGTGAGTAATCTCATCGATGTAGCTCTTGGACCAACCCTTTGGTATGTACTTTTCTAATTTCTTTAAATTTTTTGTCTCTTTAAACATCAGTCAATATTATCTCTTGGTATTATTAGTTGTTTTTTCCTCAGTTTAATTATTGCATTTATGTTTTGTAGGGAGAGGAGTGTTGTATTAGCAAGTGCTTTTTCCCGTTTTGGTGTGTCAGCGTTATTGGTGTTTTTGCTTGCTGTCGCTGAGAGGACATTTAAGCAGCGATTTCTGTATGCAAAATTGTTTTCTCACCTGACCTCATCAAGGCGAGCCAAGAAGTCCGATATTCCTCACTTCAGACTCAACAAAGTGCGAAATATCAAGACGTGGTTGTCTGTAAGATCATATCTCAAGGTGAGTGTTACCAAATGTGTAAGTTTAAAAAGTTGAGAGAGTGTGGTAGATAGATAAGTCAATTTATAAGGAGGCAATTGGGAAAACCTCATGTCAACAAGCTTGATGGAGTGCCAGCCATAAAGATATAATGCAACCGTTTCATTGAAACAAGGACATTTGCTTATGTTGTGACAGTTTGAATATTGAATAGATGTTTGTCATCTTAACCTTGATATAAAAAAATCCATTTTTAGGAAGACTCCAATTTTAATATTTTTAACTTCTCATTCTCTTGCAATAGCATTTGACATATCCCAAAGGTGTATTTGCCAAATTTTTAAGCTTATTTAGCTCATATTTTGGTCAAGAAATCTTCTATAACTCTTTTTTTCAAATGAAATGATATTTACGAGAATGCTTCTAGTCTGACTACCCTGAATTCCATACCTCATTCTCTATGTAGATGAAGAGCCATCTATAGTTCAAAAAATAATCTGTTGGGTTAACTACCTTAGAGTGGCTAAAATGTTAATCAAAAATGAACTATGAAGTATAACTTACCAGTTAAAAACTTAGTAATGATTGTTAAAAATGAAAATGAAAAAATAACCTTTAACCTGACTAGTCTAAGACCAGCAAAATAAATCCAAAATGGTGTAGTAAATTGAAAAGGAATGAATTAACATGCAAACCTAAAACATTATCTTGTTTTTATATGATAAACTAAGTATAAATTTAATATTAAATGAGCACAGAATAATAAAACATTTATAGAAGGACAGCCCCCTATATAAAGTGAAAATCAAAATAGTTGCAAGATTGTGAGTAGCACAACAATCAAAAATATTTTAGTATCAAATAAAAGGTTAAAGAAAAAATCGATGCAGAAATAGTAATAATTTCATCATCTTCTCATGCAGGACATTGGCCTATTCACACAGTTTGCCGTTCTGTTCTCTGTCATTCACTGTTTTTCTCTTATTCCGTGACCACAATTTCCTTAAATCATCCTCTTCTTTGGTGCTTTCCAACCTTTTGTCTTCCACATTTAGATATCCGCTCAAATTTCGTGGCACGCGTAATCAAGCATTTATAAGTTCTAATGTTAATATCTATGGAAAAAAATACGTCTTCTATTTTAATTCTTCTAATATTTTGGTACAATTATAACGATATGTGAAACCAAGAAATTTATTTCCGCTGTACAGAAGTTAGGAATACGCAAACATGGACATGTTAGGTCCAGTTAGGTTCGTGTTCTAGAATTTCCTTCACCGTCCAAGCAATTTACGTTATCAAAATACAATTTTTCGCATGAAATATGTTTTTGCGGAAAGGAAGTTTTTAAAATCGAATTAAATAAACCAAGAGATTTCAATTTTTATGGTCTTCATGTACGTATTTTGTCGTCACGAATGTATTTTATAGTAATGGAGTTCGTAGTATAGTCCTCGTTTTTGACCTAAGTGACCCAAAAGACTACCTAATAGTTCATCTAATAGTCCTCTTCCAAAAATTCCGAATTTGAGTAATGTTTAACTGATGTGACCTATATTTCCCAATGCCCTGAAGTTCATCTGATGCGATGGAGCGAATTTTAATCTCCCAGTCGGTTCCTTAAAGAACTATTTCATTTAGTTGTGAAAAAAGGTGAATTTTATAGGATGTCGCATAATTTCATCATTTTCTCAAATTCGAATAGAAAAACATCTCCAGTGCTGAGATATTCTAAATTAAATTTTCTTTCTAGTGAAAAATGCACCAAGATGTGCGTTCATACCCCAAAGATTACTGAATTCTTCCGAATTTAGTGGACTGGTTTCACTGAATTTGTATTCTGCGCGAATGTTGTTGACAAGGTCATTATCTGTTTTTCCGCGATTAGCGCCAAATCCGCTGGAAGCGGGCGAAGCTGTGGGTAGCTGCTAATTAGTAGTATATTAATGCATGTCGCAATTCTCAATCTAAAATGAGTCATAAACTTAAGGTTTGGTTATCCTTGATAAATTGGCTTCGAAGTTATTAGATAAGCAGAACTCTTAAGTCTTTCGACCAACAATGGCATCCATTGGAGTGAATTTCAAAGAAAACAGATTGATTAAATTCATAAATGTTAAATTGCATCACAAGCAAATCGGTAATTATATTTTGTGTGTGTATACTAATAGACAGGGTAGTATAATAATATAGTTTAGTATAATAACCTATAATAATAGACAGTATATATAATAGACCCCATTTATGGGTAGATTTCTCCCCGTGTCAAGGACGCAGTTAAACTTGATCTTGAAACGAGCAGTCGGGAGAAGACTCTCTCTTTGCCGTTTAAAGACCATTTATCGTCTATTGTTTGCTTCAGTAGGGTGTTTTTCTTTCCATCTGAGTTAAAAGATCACATTTGTCTTCTTCAGTCTGCTTAGCATTACCGCCAGAAGGAATTAGAGCTTCAGTGCAAATATACTAAATTGCCTTTATTTCTTTTGTTGTGTCCACGTTAAGCTTGTTAGAGTTATCTCGTTATTCGAACATGGCTATTGTTTCGACATTAAGTTGAAGTAAGCTCGCATTCTGCTATACATCTAGAGGTGGAAAGTGTGTGTAACTCATTATACCATGCTGATTGTTGTTCAGTATCGTGATATATTTCTCCAAAGTTAATTGACTGTCGGCGGCTTTTCATATCAGTCTATTTGAAGTAATTCATTGCTGGAGATATTCGCTAATTGACTTCATGTGATAGTAGACTTTGTCATTGAGGAGGCTATGCGTACCATCTGGCTTAATTCACAATCTTCTATGAGATTCCATACCTTTATTCCTTTTCTAAAGAAAGAGAAATATACTGCGAAATGAAAATTAACTTTTGTTCTACTTTTCTGCTGACAAAATCATATAGAACACTTAGAATCGTATTTTGGCTAGACGTTGAATAATAATTGTGCAGTTAATTTACTTCGTGTATGAAGAATAGCATTTTTTCGTTGTCCAGTTGCAATTTCTGTTACTGCGTTTTAATTCCATCTTCAGGAGAAGCACTTATTTGTTATTTTAAATTTGTAACACACTTTCAAGGGACGTCGATGATTTTTATGGTCTCAGATCAATTTCTTGAGATTCATTTAAGAATCAATAGCAGTAATAAATGTCTCTAAATTCCAACGATGTTAGGGCATTTTGTTTAAGGGAAGAGAAAAATATTACTTTTATGCATCTTTGATATCGATTGCTATAAACATCATCAAATCCAGGAGGCAACTTTTAAATGGAATGAAATGCTCGTTTCCTATGGAAAGGATATCTGCTACAACGTCGTTTTAAATTCAATAAATTTATCCTAAAAGAAATCGGCAAATACGTATATCGTGCTCGACAGCGAGATAATTCCGCTTCTCGACACTAGATGGCAGCGCGTTGTTCAGGCGAGACACCTGTTGGCGGTAAACCTGTGGAATGATGTAATTGTCTGGAGGAGGATCACCTTTCCACCAAGGAGAAAGAAAAGTTTCCACCCACTTTCTCCCGCGCTTTGTAATTCACGGGTGGTGATCGTGATGTCATTCCGAAGGCACGTTGCGCGAGCCTTGTCGAAAGCGGATTAGACGTTGAAAACAGTAGAGAAAGAAACAATTATCAACACCTTTGTTTTATTTCATTGTTTACTCGGTATTATAAAATTCTCGAGCATTTAGCAGGCTTCAACTGTTATGAATATTGATCGATTATCATTCTTACGAATAATTTATCAAATAATTTTCGATGTTTGGTCTAAATAATTTAAATACCGAATTCAATACATCCGATATTTTCTGTTTATTATTATAACCTTGAAAAGATTGAAAATCATTTTCTGCTTCTGTTGTTGTTTTAACCAATCTGAACTCTCACAGCGTCCCGCGATGCGTAACTGACAATGAGACTTGTCATTTGCAGATTGCTTCAAGGGTATTCAAGTATTCCTGTGGCAAATCCTTCCTGTATGTGAAATCGCCGTGGAAGAATTGAATTAGAGCGTTTGAGTCGGACCTAGAATCAAGCGTAACTCGCACAACGTCTTTTTGTTCATTATTATTTATTGATAGTTTAATATCGTTCTTTGTTGACTCATGCTTTCCATGCCATGTGGAAGTTTCACATTGATTTTATGTAGCTTTCATTTGTTTCGAAACTCAGTTAATAATTAAAATCATGGATCTAGCTGAAAGGACATTGTGTACAATTGTTGGTTTGAAGGATTATTTTATTGATATGAAATACAGACAGGAAAAAGGAAAAAACATGGATCGAAGGAACAGAAATTTAGATTTGGAGAAAGATGACCGGAAAAAAAATCGACAAGGATGACAAATATAGAGTTACTAACGGAAGTGGAGGAGGGGTAAAATCCTAAATGAAATAGAAAACGAAAAATTAAATTTATAGGAAAAAGTATAAAGCACAGTGCCTTTTAGCCAGAAAATTTGAAGGCAAGATCCTAGGAAGGGAATAAACTATTTCAAGGAAATAGGAAAAATAATGGAAAGTTCCGTCAATAAAAGCATTAAAAGAACAACTGGAAGAAAAGAGGAATGGTTTCATCGATAAGACATTACCTTTATATGAATCAATGAACTTAGTATCGGAGAGTAGTGTATTAAACTACCATTTCCCCTCATATTTATAAGACGATTTGGTGTTGTGAATGTAATGAGTAATCGCTCACCGATTTATGAAGCTAATTAATTTCTAATGTCGAGTAAATCGTGTTATAATGATTACCTGTCCAGTCTATGTGGTTTATTCCTCTCTAAGACCCAAAATAAATTACAACGGGAAAATGAGAACAACAGGAACTGAAGTTAATTGAGGGCGATGTAAGAGATAGAGGTTATATTTTCTCCGAGCTTATTTACACTGGAAAAGGATGGCTTCCGGTATTATCTCAATTCTCATCAATTCTAAATTACTCCTCAATATTGGCTGAGTGAAAAGTATTGACTGAATGATTGTTTTGAACATCATGTATCATTTCTTGTTTTACTGTTAGCGTAAAAGTTCGGAAGCTCTAATGGTGGTGATATTAGTTAACACAACGTTTAGTAATGAATTCGCATCGATTGCCGAATTTACTCCCTTAAACATTTTTAGAAAGTGGGAATACAGGATGCTTAAAATTTTTTGAGAGAAAATCCCCATAAATGGTTATTAAAATCCGGGAGACTGGATTCCAAAGATCATCAGTTTTATTGTCCTATGATTTTACTCATAACTCTGACTTATCTTTGTAGGCGATAGTATATCTTTATTGTCTTTGTTTATTTTAATGTCTGACTTGAGCTGCTTTATCCTTAAATTTTAGTTAAACGTTCAGTAGATTTCGCTAGTTTTTTCCCATTCGTGTGGGTAACTTCAGTAGTGTATTTTTCCTCGGTGCAAACTTAGCTTTAAAAACCTCGAAAGTAGCTTATTCTGTGATATTTTTCAACTTTTACGTCTTTCTTTTAATTCTTAATGACGATGAGTTATGTGAAAGTAGGGAGTCATCAGTCCCCAATCTCTCCCTAATGAGAACGATTAATTATCATTTTCATCGGGCTTACAGAATCAGTGGATGATTTGGTGTTCCTATGAAAGTACTTAAGGGGGGTCGATACCTTGCCTGAAAATCCGTTTTCAGGCTGTTGGCAATTACATCGCCATGGGGGCATGTAAATCGATAAAAAAAAATTGTTTTCACTATTCGACGCTTGAAAGAAGAAGCTACGCTCCCATCCGACCGTTTTTTGATAATGCAAACCATAACGGAGAAAAAAATTAAAGAACATTGAAGAAATCGACCATTTTTGATGTAGTGGCACTCGGTTATAAGTAAGGATACGAAAATTTTGTCGGATGGGACCCTAGCTTCATCCTTTAACTTTGAATTTAGACAATTTTCAAGTTTCTAAGTTTTATAATAGTCCTGTAATCGTGCAACGCGAGCAAGATGTACAGCGTTTTTCGCAACAAGCGCCGAAAAACGTCTTCCAAGGAACTGGCGCTGCAATCCACTTCCCCTCATTTTCCCTCACACTCCTCGTCAAGCGGTGTGAGGCTGATACCAGAGCCGAGTGTGGGAAAATAGCGCTCGAACTCGCCAATAATCTCTCAGCTTAACTCGAAAAAAGTATCATTTACGGAAAAGGGGTTTTGGATGGTTAGGAAAAGGGAAAACATTTTTGTAGATTCAGTTTTAGTCTAAGGCGAAAAGGTTTCTCTTTCTTTCTGTGCTCTCGTACGTGTTGTTGCGGCAACAGTTTTTTCAGCGTTCAACTAGGTAAAACGCCAGTTTGGAGAGTCTCCTGTATATTTAGAGAGGGATGATAGTTTCTGGGAGAATAAAATGGAAAGAAAATTAGAAAAATTTTACTTAGATTGCCTTCTCACAGAAATTATTGAACGGAGATATCCCAGAGGACTAAAAATAAAGGAACATAGTTGAGGATCAAGGGAATATGTTCCGTTTATAGAAAGTAAAATTCGCCTTAGTTTCTGTGACTTATTTCGGCATCGTAGCTCTTTCCGTATTTTGATGATGCTAATTATGATTTCAGATCCCAAGATTGCGGGCCAAAATGCATCTCTTGCGAGAAGATATAAAGCATTTATGTCCTTTTAATAATCATAAGTGATTACGTATATATTTTATTTTTCAGATTTAACTTAATTTTATTGTAGCATCCACTTTGATGAATTTCTTAATATTAGTATTTCGTTATTTTAATATTTAGGATAGTTAGGTTAGGAGGAGTACAAGGGATAGTGATGCATAAAACATAGCCAACTCCTATCCACAGTCAACCTTAGCCTTCACGTGGCGTACTCTGTTCCAACAAATGAGGCTATGACGAATAGTTATGCTCGTATGTTTTTTTAAGTATTTTGAGTGTTGTTGCTTTCGGTGAACTACGAAAATATTCCACGGTAATACCCTTTAGCAAAAATTACTATGCTTTTCATTTGGTACTGAGACTAAATTTAAAATTATTTTTTCTGTTATTGCAAATAACTGACTCAAGATAACTCGCGAACACAATTGTTTGGGAACCTCAGTTCTACATTATGCTGATAAAACTCCGCTTAATTAGCTATGTGGTAAATTTCTAGAAGTTGAGTTTAAAAAAATATCTTTACTCAGTTGATAAATACTTTAACTGATGAAAGTTATAAAAAGGATAACGTCGTTGGATTACCGCGGGGCAAAAAAAATCTCTTAATGTACATTTATTGATATAATTTGTAAGAGATGAGAATTTAGTGGTATTATTATTTAAAAATATGGAAAATAGGATGAAGGTAAATGATTACTTATAGCGCGTAACAATTTGGGTGCGTACGCAAGAATTAAAATATGCTCGTATGGGAATTCCTATGTTGCACTTGGGTATTGTTCGGGCTTGTTTTCCTTATGAAAGCAAGTGAATCTCGTCTTCCTTGTTTTTCCCATTTGTCATTCTATAGCCCAGAAGGAACGGCGATTATCTTATCTTACAATGACTACCCCACCTCCACCCCTCTCTAGTATTCCTTCCCATTCCACCTATTCGAGGGGAAAACTCTCCCTCCGAATGGTGGAGGTTTTGCGAACTATTTTGGCCGGCCGTTAATTTAAATCCCATCCCGAGGTATCGACCCCCCTTAAGTGCACTTGTATAAAATCTGTATGATAAGTAAAGAAACAATGGATCAAATTCTTATCGTGAGAATTTCGTGATTTTCCTTTTCGTGGGTCTTACAAAAAGCCTTGGAGAGAAGGATCTCTGTTGCTCCTAAGTGCGAAAAAATGGGAATTGGTGTCACGGACTCATCATTGCGTAAGCTCTTACCCGGAGTCCAGGTTCATATCTCTTTGTCAAAATATGGCAGCAGTAAAATCTTTTGGTAAGGGATATCTAGAGAGTATCATTAGTCGAGATGAAACACTTTACCATCTCATCAAAAGAATCTTTCGAAAGTTGAGAAATGGACAGCTACTCATACACGTTCGGGTATCAAATCACATATGCTCTTATACGATGGTCGTATATTTAAAAGTGTAATTTGAATTTTTAAATCTCTTTTGCTCAAAGATTTTGTTTGCGCCCCGGGTTTCAGTCGGTAATAATTCTTTTTGTTATTATAACAATGATAATACGACTTTATCGAGATTGAGACTGATTAGCATCTTTTTACATCTAACTCTTCATCGTATAAAATTTGAAAGAAAGAGATAGCTTGAAAATAGGTGCACTCAATAAAGTTATTGAGATTACTTTGCGGATTTAAAACCTAAGTTTTTACCCAGGAAAAATGCACCACAACAGGAAAACACCCGTAAGAAGTGAGGTGGAAAAACCAGCGAAAGCAATAATTAGGAGTAGCTAACTGTATTTTAAGGAAAAGACAAGTTGAGTCATCAGATAGAAAAAAGTATGATTATGCTTGATGTTAATGCTTTTGTATGTGAGACAAATTTATTAATTTTACTCTTCTTTATGGTTTAAAGTCAATATTATGGGAAGAAAGAAAGTTTATACCTAATCGACTCGGCACTCTTAAATTCCTGCAAGTCAATTGAGTGTTAAAACAAGGTAAAGTGAAACGGAACTTTACACGTAAAGGAAAATTCTCGAGAAAAGACGGACATGAAATATGTCTCTCCGAAGCGGGACTCGAACTCGGATTTTCCAGTAGCCAGAACACAGTTTCCCAAAAGGGTAGTTCTGACTGAATGTTTTGGATACTAGCTTAGCGAAGAATCCTCCCGGAAAGTGGAATCAGAGTTCGTGTCCCAGTCCTGTTAGATTTTTTCATATCCGTTTTTAATATTTGCCCTTCCCAGAGATTCCTCAGCCACACTCAACCTCGCTGAAATTTTGACCACGTTTTTTCAGCGAAAGAAATCAGTATTAGAGGCTGTGATTAACGGTGATTTTTCTTGTTTTCAGAAACGAGGTCCTCAAAGGTCAGTGGACGTGATAGTGTCTGCCGCTTTCCTCATGACTCTTCTCCTACTCACTTTCCTCAGCGTGGAACTGCTCAAGGTTTGTCTCATCGATATATTTTCATTCTTTCCTCTGTTACCGTTAATGGCTTTTAGCACTTGATTACCCATGTAATATCCTAACGGCATGTTACGGCCGAATAGTAATGAGATAACTCGGCATGTAATGTTTTGATGGCGTTAATGGTGTCTGAGTTCGCGAGGGAACGCAGCCTATGTTTTGCACAAAAAAATTTATCGCAGGCTTCAAACAAATACCGCACAGGTGGTAGGCGATCTATTGTGCGATCAAGTTTTTCTAGGCGGTAATTATGGGGTATGTGGAAATTAATTCCTGTGTGTTTTTCTCTGTATTGCAAATTATAGCTTTATTCCAGGTCGTCTTCATTAGGCCTTTCTCGATCTGACGATTTAAGTTAGATAGATAGAATATTTATTGACGGGCAAGGCCCTTTACAAACATTTATAATACAAATACTGTTACAAAATTAGTTATCAAAAATAAAGAATAGTAAAAGCATCAATGCACATTTACATATAATCAACTCTTTTGTATCATACATTAAATACCTATGTACATATACGTTAAATTTTGTACATTTACATTAACTATACATAATATCAAAGAAATTCTCAAAAATAAAATTTTGCAATTAAATGAATAAAATTGAATGTACCGGAAATGTTACTAAAATTAATACATATATCACAAAAGTTATTGTATATAAATACATCAATCAATTATTCAAGTTAAGATTCGTCACTCATCTTTATAGTACCCTTATATTATTTTAAAAATACATCGTACTCTTTCTTTTTGCTTTCGTTTACGTTTGTTTGTATGAATAATGACGTACAAGGTTAGACGGAAGAGGCCTATTGAGCCTAACCTTGCCAATAAAAGTTCCATATATCTATAAATAGTCTCAATTTCACCCACAATAAAGAAGACATTCATTTATTTTATTCATTGCTTACATTAGAAGATTTCGACCACAGCTTTCAGCTATCAAACTGATTAGGAAAACTCGTCAGATAAAAACACTAGAATTTTCGATTGCTACCGATGCGTAAATTACCGAGAAAATCTTGAATGTTTCAGTGAAATTATACGGAGTAAATACTCGTTTATTTATATTTTGAATTATTTATATGCTGCATATGATGTGATTTCGGTTTTCACGTTTCACAGAAGTCCCCTTCGGGCAAATTCTCTCCGTTTGCCTTCATCGGATGCCTTTTCGTTTCTTCGTGATCGCGTGATGGATCACAAATATGCGAAAGCAATTCGCAACTCCTCTTATTCATGATAGCCCGAAGCGCAGTTGGCCTACATGAACTCATATCTGCTTAACCTGAAATTGGTTTGGTTCGATTTAAAACCTAGTGTTCGCCTTATTGATTTGTATTCAGGATTACAATTTCACCTGCGAAACTCATTGATCGATATAATTATGCGTAAATCTAACGTTAGGTTAATCCATCGTGCTTCGATCAGTCTCAAAGTCATCAACTCGAAAATCATACTTGAGGTCTCATCTCAAGGTATTAATGTAAATACTGTTGACTTAGTGTTGAGTTACTTATTGTTAGTGTTAACCCTCCATCATCAGCTACTAAAACCCCTAGAGAGGGGAGAGATGTGGAGTGAGGTGGTTTGCTCTTGGTTTCATTACTGAATCAGAGTGCTATTCATGGAACAAGTCCACAAAAGTCAAAGACCCTACTCATAACACGAAGCAAAAAGACCCTCATAAACTTTTCATAGTGTTTTGAATTAAGTCATTGTTTTAAGGAGTTACCAGTACCAGATCCAAATATTCGAAGATAACTCAGATTGAATTAGAAGAACTTAAACTTTTTAAAACAGTGAGCTATTCCACGAACTGGGACTCCTGGATAGCCATGTGGGCAGCGCGTTGGATTGTGGTGAAAGCGGTCCAAGGTTCCATTCCCGGTGGGAACCCACGTGCGAAATTACCTCAGCTGTCGAAGCACTTCTAACAATACTACTATTCCTCAAACTTTAAACTTTGATGCTAAAAAGCTGGGTGTTGATTTTAACTAGGATATTTATTTACGTGTTTATATTTTATGTGATCTGGTTTGGGAATTTATTTAAGTGGTCAAACCAATTTTTCCCTATTTTGTTATTATTTAAAACGCGACAATATGTGAACTGTACAAAATGGCTCAATGAATTGAAGTAAATATTAAGTGACCGGTGCGTATGGCCTTAGCTGGCGAGGCATCAAAAGATTTCAGCTCGTCTAACAATTATAAGGATGAATTCAGCGATGCTCATATCTTACAAAAGTATACAAATGATACAGTGTGACAAAAGTATATAAAAGATGCTTTTTTCTTTGTCCATCCCTTGTTCTTGCGTCAAAATGCTGGGCCAGTTCTACATAATGTATAGAGATTAGAGGAAGTCGTTCGGTCGCGAAGAGAGAATCGCGTAAATAGAACCGAGGGAAGTAGTTGATGGATGCGCGGAGTAAGTTGGCGCTCTCGCCCAAGGTATCTGAGTCACATTCCATATTGGTAGATGACTGCAGATTGGGCGGTGAGGCCAGCTCAGGAATCTTGAGGAGATTCACCGTACGGTTTTCATTATTTAGGCCTTCATTTTTTATGCTCGACCTTTTTTCCTCTAAAGTTGTCTAAGTGTTGCTTGACCGGCATATGGCCTGCTTGTGGTTTTAAAAGCCGCCTTCCAATATTTGTCTTCGGAATGTTTATTTATCTCGGAAGAAAAAGGTTTGCTAAAAACAAGCAATGGATCTACAGTACAGTATCACAAAATAAATGTACATATCATTTGTCGCTTGTTATTATTAAAGTTAAGAATGGATTATCACCAGATATCCCTTGAGATTCATTTTATCTCAGAAATTTGGGTCTATCGATAAATATGACTTACGGAAAACTTTGTAAAATCACGCGTTGAAACTATTCCATTTTAACTTGATTTTGACCTTGTTGTATGTAGGTTGCCAATATTTTGATCGTATAATATTATCAATATCTCTAAAAATTTGTCGATTTGTCGACGCATATATGCTTTTAGCTTAAACATTCTGCTTTCAAGTATTTACCTAAGTACTAACTTATAATCTCCGTTACAATTTACGCACATGAGTGTAATATATGTAAAAAAGATTTTTTCTGAGTGAAAATATTTTTTCTTCGTAGACAATGATAACGGAGCCGTAAATGATAAGGCAACGGTTTTACCAACTTTTTCATTGGAAGATTTCGTCTGCAAGCTTAGTCAGTCATTCAGGTTTATCTGTTTTCAAAGCTTTTTTAGTAGGCGTGTCTTAAATTTGACCGGCACGACGAAGATCTCGACATATTCGACGTGCCTATTAAATAGTCGATTTATTTAAGTTCGTCACACGGATTTTTAAAATTTTTGAATTTCCTCGATTTGCGGTCAGGAGACATTTTAGCGTGAGGATGCTAATTTTATAATTCAATAATATGTGTGTTAGCGTTTCCATAGTGAGGATGTGATACAAATTGGGCCGCCGCCTTTTAAGTGTGGGATCTCGAAATTACGGAAATACAGGATTCTGATTTTGTTGCAGTTGAATTCTTTGCTCTTCTCTTCAATAAGTTGGTCGAAATTTGATTAAAACCAATTCTCGGCACTGTACAAATTCGGAGAAACTTTTTTTATGAGAGGGCAAGCAATCCTGTCATAATTGTTGGGAAAGTTCACTTCGAGAGCACCTGGTGCGAATTCGAAAATGAAATCCTGGAGTTATTCTCGTACAGTTCATTCCCCCATGACAGTATATTCAAAAATATTTACCACGGCAAACGGCTGCTAGACTGTAACTGCTGCAAAAAAATTGACGGTAGAGTCGATGCGAAACTATGAGTGTGCCGTGAAGTGTTCTAAATTTTTTTTGTACCAATAGTTTTTGTAAATTTGAAACAGTTCACCACAGAGCTATTTGTGCTTGCAATTTCAACGGTGTTTTGCCTTTCTTGATTATTAAGTTGGCTAATATTTGGCTAGTATTGTAATATGTATAGAATATGTTACTCGTTGGTTACGTAAGGTTACGCGAGTAGAAAACTTCGGGTATATGTCGGTTTTTCGTTCCTTGGATTTGTTTAGCGAATGCAACATGTCATTGACATATGCAAGGGACACCTTTCCAATTATCTCTCAAATCTCTTAATGTCGAAATTAAGAAACTAAGCATTTTGATATGATTATGATTGCAAAATTTTGTATTCCACCAACAAATTAGCATACGCTTAAAAGCGAACAAAATTAAATTTCGTTGTTATCACGCAAAACCAATTCCCAATTTCCAGTCTGCCGTGGTGCAATATAGTTTGACGGATATTAGTACATGGGTGATCTGAAAATTTTCCGATATTTCGCCATTTCTCGACATGCTTTCTGAAAATTTTCTGAAGATTTCTGAAAAATCTGGGTTCGTAAACTTTTCAGACCTCCCTCGTATATGATGATACCTTTCTTCGATGAACAGCAACTTCATGGACTGAGATTTATCATCATTGAAGCTTTCTTTTTTAAGGCATCGGAGGGAATCGTGCACCTGAAAAGTTATTCCCTCCAAGGATGAACGGAAGTGAAAAAAGTTGAACGTGATTCGGAATCGAACCCAGACCATTCAATCTCCGGGTGAATGCTTTTTGAGATTCGATTCAAAACACCTTATTCTCTTTAACTTGTTTTAATCTTTGGGTTATTCAGGCCCACTCCTTAGTTAAACACCTTATCGCTATATTTGTTATTTCTTCCTTATCTCGGTTCGCCGTTAAGTTTTCTCTTCGGAAAAATCACCATAAATTCAACGTGACCAAATAGCTTTCATAATATTTGAACTCTGGTTAGTTTACCTTTGAAAGCTGTAATGAAACAATTCAGTGAAATATAATTTTATCATGTAATGTTTCAAAAAGTAGAATGAGCGGAGATTGGTGTTTTCGTTTCTCGCTTTTTTTAAGGGATATATGTGGAAATTTCTATGTGGATATCTCTATTAATACGCAATTAAGTGATTTGTGCAGAAAGATTTTTCTTTGTATTAAAAAACCCTACGTACTCCCATAGTATTATTATCATAAGTGTTTCGACAGCTGATGTCATTTCGCACGTGGGCCCCAAACGGGAATCGAACCCAGGACCGCTTTCTCAAAGTCGAGCGCACTGCCCACATAGCAGTCTGAGAGCCCCCTCGTATAACTTCAAGTACTGAAGGTCAGCTTATTAGATCATGTGATTCCTCCGAGGTAATCTCTCGGTTTCAATTGTGGCAAAATCGTAATTACTCCGTTGTGTACTTAAGTGTTTTTCTTCGATATTTCCTTCGAGCTCTAATGATCGCTTGGTATGTTTGGATTAAAAATAGACATTCCTTCAGCACATTCATTATGCCTCAAGTTAGGAATCTGTGTGTTAACCCCGTCTTCCGCCCTTGAGATCCTTTTCATTCTCATCCCATGAGAATTTTCTCTTATCTCTCACGAAGCTATGAATTCTTTATGAGAAAGGAATAAAACAAATCGTTTACTCATCATCAGGTGATGCTGATGACGCTAAGCCTTGAAACCTAGTTCGTCAGAA
Source organism: Pachydiplax longipennis (assembly GCA_036926295.1). Taxonomy (NCBI): domain Eukaryota; kingdom Metazoa; phylum Arthropoda; class Insecta; order Odonata; family Libellulidae; genus Pachydiplax; species Pachydiplax longipennis. The sequence goes on along the minus strand of JAVFKF010000009.1, from coordinate 32,927,191 downwards.
TGAAGTCCTGCGGTAACTAGTAAAAGTTGTATTTCATTCCTCTCTTATCATTGAAAGCTGTCACAAAAATTGGGCCGAAACAGTGGATTTTGTTAAGAATTTTTGTCTCACAATTCCAGCGTGCCCATTCCAGTGTCATGGTGCAATCTTTAGATTCTTTATCGGGGGCTTATGTGTCTTACGCCCAATTTTGTTATCAAAACAACCGTCAGATATAATCGAATTGAAGACTGAGGTGTTGGTGTAAATCGAAGTTAATCTTTGCCGTTTCTTCCTGAAGATGAGGGAAAGAGGAATGGAAGCGATGTTTATATTCACTTTTGACTAATTAAGGTGGACTTGTGCATAACTGCAGTTCTTCGGCGTTTTCTCTCTTTGGTCAGTTCCGGTTAAGATCGCATTCTTAAATTATGAGAAATTTACAAATGAGTATTAGATGTATTCATAGGCTCTGTAAAAACTGCTCTCGGAGCTATTCTCTCGGTTTTTTCCTTTTGGATAGTCTATTTATGCCATATTTTGCGTCCATTCGTTAATCGATTCCACCTCATTGCTGCAAGGTAGGCAATACGTTCCAAGATTTGACGTAGAAATAAAAGATGACATCTTGCAGCAGCCAAGCGTTGGATTTGGCCGTTGGAAAAGTTCCAGCCGAAGACCTCATTCTTAGGGATCACGCACGGTTAACTCTGTAAGCGACTTCGAGATGTTTTTCGCCGAAGAATGGCAGGAAAGTCAAACCTTAAGTTGCGTTTATGGAGAATATCTGGCCACTGAAAATCTATTTGTTATAATGCCCCCTGTTATATTGGAAAAGGGATTGTGTACATGAGAGAAAAAAGTGAGATAGAATAAAGAAATAATATATAAAGGTATAGAAGTAATCAATGAAAAATCTTTTTGCACAAAATTTTAGTTTATAACTGATACTTGATTGGAACAAGGATGTATCCGAGGTACAATTCATTTGAAAGCGTTATTTTGTTGAAATTCTTTACTGTATAAAAATATCGTCTTCTTTATATAAGCATGCATCTGTTGTCGGATGTCGAAGGCTTGGCATCGGTATGTTTGTAAATGTAAAGGAACATCGAAAAATCTTCCGCTCATTAGTCTGTTTTCCTTTTATCCTGCTTATTTGTTTCTTTCTTGGAGGTGATGACGAGGGTAATTGTGGGAAATTAGCCCTGCTCCGGCAATTGTATCGGTTATTTCCGTTCGTCCGTTGCTTGAGATTTCAAAGCTCCGTCGTTCGGAGTAAAAATAGGCGTCGGAATACCGGCGTTTGGACCACATTTTGGAGGAGCCGACCCTCCTTTCGCACTTACCGTGAATAACAGGAGAAAATTACCAAATGACTCGCTCTAATGCCAGCAGTTAAAAATGTTGGTCTTAAATACGATTTTCGGGAAACAAACTTAGGGAATTAATTGCTGAACGACTTTCAATTTTCCTCTGCTGTCTTTTAGTTTCCCTTACGTTGTCGGGTTTCTACTTGACTTGATTGTTCCTTTCATTCTTTTCATCGGGTTGTTTAATTTTCTTTTTGCCGTTCTCTTTCTGTCTTTATCCTTATTGTCTCCCCTCTTACACTTTACTAGCACTCATTAATCGCTGTACTTAAGTACGATCACCAAGTGATCTTCAATTTATATGCGTAGACTAATTTGACTTATTAATAGCCTTTCGGTGTTGGCCCAAAAGATATTTATTACTTACTTTCAAAAGAGCTTTGAAATCAATTCGATGTTTACCTTGATCATAGAAAGTTCAATGCTTAGGTATTATTTTTCCTTTAAATCTCAAGTATAAGAAAATGTTCACTACTCTCTCTTTGGCTTATAAACAAGAGTATATGTATTCCGTTTGCTTTATTTGAAAGAATAGAGTTTTTTAAATATAGAGAGGCGTACGTTTCGTAATTCACTACTCGAAACTCTTTCACTCTAAGGATAACCCTCTCTTTGGCTGATAAACAAGGGGATATGAATTTTTATCTAATATTCAAAGATTAGAGAGTTGTAAATATATAGAGGCTTACATTTGGGAATTCTCTACTTGAAACTCGTAAGATTTTGAATCGGATTTATCGCCAATTTCGATAGCCTTATTATTTATCTCTACTAAGACTTGTTATTGATCTCTACGAAGCTATTTTCCGAATCGATGCGTTAATATTCTGAAAGAGACATTTTTCTTCTGAATAAGCTATTCAAACTAACAAGGCTCTCTCTCTATACCGTAGAATAGCATAGAATGCTAAAGTTATTCGTGGATTCCTCCCATTCTTATCGACATCCTTTGAATACTTTGTGCGCCTGGTTTCTCGACTGGGGTGGATGTAGAAATTTGCTTGGGTGCTTACAAGATGATCATTTCAGAAAGGAACAATAGTCTTACTTGTCAGTGCCATATTTCTCATGCAATTCTGCCGGGATAAATGCAGTACTAATGTCGTAATCGTTGAAGTATGTTGCAACTAGTCTTTAGTTTAAGCTCCTTGTCATATCGAAGGCGTCTCATTATAAGTCTTCCACGTGTGGTCTCCTATATTCTACCACTTCTCTGTATACATTATTATACATTTCTTTGTATGTTTTTTCCTTCATCATTTCCTCCTTAGCGGTATTATATAGATTAAATCATTTCTTCGGCTGCATTCCTCGTTTAAAAGCATTTTCTCCTATCCACGGCTATTAAATGACCTGTTACATTTACTCATTATTCTTGATTGGGTGAGATCTTCTCTATAATTCTAGAGCACTAATCATTACGAGAAGTTCATGAAACGTTCTTGAAAACACTTTGGGTGGTATTTCTAAGAACGTTCGAGACGAAATTAGCCAATTATTTTATAGATAACACAGTTTTCGAAAAATGTACCCATTTTCTTTGACATCTCTAGATAATGATCCAAGAAATTTATCATTTACTACGAACGACTTTGGAAGATAGATAAGAAATGCGTTTTCATTCAGAAAAGATTTCGATTTAACTAATTGCAACGATTACCTCCGATATGCCGGCTTTTATATGAAATTCAATGGGAAGATAAAATGAACTATCAAAGTTTCTTTTTCGTGGGACGTAGAGCATATTTTTCTGTTGTATAGATAAAATGATAAAAGTAGAGATAGTAGTTCTTCTTGTAAATGGTTCTTAATCCACTTATTAAAAAATCTAAACCATAATTACGGGCTTTTCGTGTGAAAATTAATGGAAAAATACTAAAAATATTTTCAATTCGTCAAAATCGACAATTATAATCACCACTTTATGGCACCTTTTATAAAATTGAAATTCATAACATCTCATACCCCCGTTTTTCTATATTTTCCTAAGATAAATGATCTCCAAATATTTTTCTCGTTGGATACTTATCGAACTCCTGGATTTGGAATAAAGTGTTCAATGTTGTAGTGCATATTTGTAGGAAATACAGGTAGATAGCTGAGATGGGAAGACCGAATGGAACTAGATAAAGGTTAAAGGTGATTTTGCACGTAAAGCTGTGTTCCCAAAGAAAATATTAAGGAAAAACGGGCATAAAAACGTCTAAATGGATAGGGACTCGAACCCAAAAATTTCCGGATGACTACTTTGGCTATTGAGTTCTTTGCCAGAACATCTAGACATGCCGTTTTAGGAGACACTGTAGGCAAGGGCAAGTGGTTTTTCCGATTGTGCGGCATTTCTAACGTCGTACGATGCACCGGCCTAACCAATTGAAATAAATCTCCCTTTAGGTGCACACCTGAACGTGCTATATCATGTATCACCCTTTCCTTGCGTTACCTGCATCCTTAAGGGGGCTCCCCTTCCTTAACCGTCTCAAGCCGGTGCCTCATAGAGGACGATGGCCGTGGACGATGCCGCATTGTCGGACAAACCAGTTGCCCTTGCCTACAAATTTGCCTGCATCCTAAACGATATGTCCGAATCTTCTGGCTATATTGCTCAATGACTACAAGTGTTCTCTGGAAAGCAGAAGTTCCGGGTTCGAGACCCGGTCGAGTTCAACTTTTTCTTTTCGTTTTTTTTTAATTTGAATGTTTCGAATTTTGGTGCCTCAGAGGACCTGAATTGTGTCAGAAATTATCGCCTAAGGCTTTTATTGGAGTGAAATCTCCTAATGCAGTACAAGTAGAAGTATTGTCATCTCTAATTTCGGGGTCAATGCTATAATAAAGGTTCGTCGGCGTAGATTGTCAATGGAGTGTGATTCCTTTGACTTTGGATTTTTTCCGATCTATGGAAATGCTATGAGACTCGTAATTCCAAGAATTTGCTGGGAGGAAGTGTGCAATATCGCAGGTGAGTGGAGGAAATGGAAAAGCGGAAGGCCGTGACAGGTGTTTCCAGCGCTCCATCTATAGGAGTCGCTCAGCAATGCGATTTGTGATTGGATTTTAGAACATCGGTAGAGACTCGCTTGGTAAACACCATATAATACAAAGTTATTTTTGCCTCTAAAATTTCACCGATTTCAGGTGATGCTCCATCAGAATAAGTTCTTATTATTAAAGTGGTCAGCTATCGCAGACGCTGATGGATCACTGTTCGGAGATATATTTTTAGATTTAGAAATTCTGAACTAATAAATTTTCCATTTTGGTGATATTCTTCTAAATTTCATTTCGAGCTCTTTCATATCCTTAGATTAATAATCACAGAGAAATAAAAATTCACTTAGAAAATGCCAGGAAACTGAATGTAGTTGATAAACGTAGACGAAGAGTTGGAACCGGAACCCCCCTCCCCTTCTCTCTGGTTATATATTCCGGTAATTTTCCGTGTATTTTCTCCTGAAGATGTTGCACTGTAAGGTAATAGGTTGTTTTTATCAAAAGTATTTGTGGACTCCATGAAGCGAGTTTTAATTTCTCTGTGATTATGAAGGAGTTGCATTAAGTCACACCTCAATTCGTCATGTTCATTAGAAAAAAATCGTTAGAGATCTCCAGTCTAGTAATTAATTTGGATTTTATAACTTAGATAAATCTAGACGATTGATGACGAGTAAATTAGAAACAACGCTTTGAAATTTATTTATTTTCGCCACCGACTCTTTACTCCGAGCTATAAAACAACCCTGGTACTGAACTTCTTCAGTTTTTGATTGATACTGCGAATTATTTGTCTCCTTGACTACAGTTAAATATTTTTATCCAATTTCGAGGCGTTTCGACGAGGCTTAATCTAGTAGGTTAAATTATTATTTTTATTATTGTGATTGGACCTTGGCATTTTTTATGCTCCAGTGAAAAAGCAGTAGTTATAACTTATAAATAAAACTGCGTAATGAGCGGGATACCGAAATTACCGGGATTTTACAAATTTTTATTTCTATTATATTAGTAAACAATAGTGAAGTGTTTTTTGGGTCTTCAATTATTAAACATAGGCTTAACCCTGTTATTACGAAAAAGGATCTTTAGTTTGCTTTTCTTACCAATAATGTAGATACATAGAATGTCTGCGAAATATCATTGTGTTATACTGATTGTCTTCTCGTCTTTTTTTTGATGAATAGTATGCTTTTCGGATAAAAGGAGCTTTTCCTTTGTTATTCAATTTTTATCATTTTTTCACTTTATAATGAAGCAATTTTTAACTGGCAATCAGTTCAGGCAAAATGTATTTGTGCATAGAATAGACGAGACGAGATTAAATAATTCTCGCAGTTGTTCCGTATATACGAATTTTAATGAAAATGAATCTCAATTTTGCGGTCCTTTCGGTATTGTATTGACGAATTTATACTCTCTGTTGTGGAAATGCGCTCTCATAGACTCGAAAAACAACTTCTTTTGCAATCCACGTTAATCGTCGTCGGAATATTCCCAAGGACAGTAATGAATCCTTGATTTGAATACGTTAAAACGTATGCCCATATCTATATATAATACCCAAAAACAAAAATCTTTATCCGATCACCCAACTACTTCGGAAAGAGAAAGTGTAAATTTTGTTGTTTTTCGTCAATCTTTGGTGACGCTTTCTTGCGTAACAAGAGCAGAAGTTTCGCAGAGTAAGGTCGCAGCCAAGTGCACTCACAGAAAACGAGGAGTTCTGCTTTTACTTTGAGAAAAAGAGCGAAACTTGAGGAAGAATTTGCCGATTTAATACAATGTTCGAGGCTTTCCGTCGCAGTTTCCGGTATTCACAGATGCAGAAAAATCTGCTCATGGATAGAAGGAGAACGAGCGCATTTTTGCTTCCACCGGTAGACCTCGGAATGAAGTAAACAATCACCTAACGGACGAGTACCTTAACTGCCAGTTTGAACTGGTTTGTCATTTCTGTAAGGCGATTTCTTGTCTTTTCCGTTTTTGGCTCCACGACGTTTCCGCTTTCGTCACTTGACTTTTCCAATGTCAAAAGCGATCTCGGTACTGCTTTCTCTCTCGTCCATTCCGCGGATGCGTTCATAGTTTGTTTTCTTCTTAAGATGTACCTGCCTTGTGTTGTTAATTTTGAGCTGCTTTAAATTTGCGGCGAAGGAAATCTACCAGAAGAGGGCATTTAAAAAAAAGTGGTTGTTTAATTATATTCTATGAATATTACGTAGGGCTTTGAACTGTTATATTTTTCGTTTCGATTTTCCATCCGGTTCTAGAAAAATATTTCGGCTCTGTTCCGGTTTAGCTCCTACCAAGGTCGAACCGGTATTTTTCGCACAAATAATTGTTATATTATATACTTCTGAAAGTTTATTATTTCCAGCTTTTTTCACATACACTGCCTTATACTATATTCTAGAATTAAACTAATTGTAAGTCTTGGTTATTTGCAAATCGAAGTTACACATGTCTGGCAAACCTTTCTCCAATTACGCTAAAGTAAAATGTGCATTGCTGGGAACCGCATACGGAACGGAATAAATGAAGATTTCAGTCGAGTTCAATCAAGTCATTTTTCTCGGTTCAGGTTGTTTTCACTCTGTTAAAAATTACCTTATTTTTGGGTTTCGGTTGTCGAATCAGTTCCGGTTTGATGCTCGGAGACCTCTAAATTTAGAAATATTTGTGAATCATAATGTATATACTTCAAATTTGTATTATAATCATACGGTGGATTTACAAAATATTCTCCAATCACAAGGTGGATATTTTTCCTTCACTGAAAGATGATGAATACTTTTATGGTTTATCTTATTTTAAGTGGAAGGACCATCTTCGTCTGAACTAAGTTTTTTCTTTATCTAATTCATTAAATTATATTTATTTTTTGGTTACTTTATGGAATTGTTGAAGAGAGACCCAGCAAACAGTAATTTGAGTTTATTTCGTATCTTTCTATAGATTTTTAAATAAATTGAAAGAATTAACACCTTGACTTGACTTTAATCGACTCTGCAATCGAGCAATAGCAATCGATTCAATCTTCTTAACTTATTGCGTAACTTTCACCTATTCAGAGGAGAATGCAATTGTATCGATTTAGGGGTACAAAGGTCACCCTAAGTTCTCCTCTAGCACAGTTGCATATTTTGACTCTATTCTTTTACATATGCATACGGTCGATGCACATTTCTTGCATAACTGCTTTAAGGCTTAGCGGCGGATAGCCTTTCCGATACTGTTTTTTCCTCATGCTGTACTATCTTTTAAGACTCCGTTTAATAGCGTGCGATTTGTAAAATTGACTTGTTAAAATTATGAGAAAGGCTCGATTTATCTAGAGATTATGTTGTTAATTATCGTCTTCCACTATAATTTTACATTATAATTTAATTCGCTAAAATAAATGGAATTTGAAACTAAAATTTAGTTTATAAATAATTGAAAATTTATGTAAATCAGTTGCAAAAAGCAGTTTTATATAGTGATACCTCAGCTATAGAAGATTATTCGTTCCGGAATCACTTTCATCAGCCGAAACGTAATTTCTCATAGGTTTTTATTGAATATTGTTCAATTAGTTTGTTATCTGCATCTGAAGAATCTTTCTTTTACTTTTTATCACCATATAATTTTTCAGTTTTTTAAATTTTTCCGCGTAATTGAGTCAAAATTGCTGAATTTCAAATTCAAAGGATTTAGCATTTCCATTAAATTGTATTAATTGGTCATAGCTCTCCATTAAGACTAAACTGATCAGATAAAAACTGTATCCTTATATTAGGGTATCCTTCAATTTCGGCCACGTAAAGTTAAGCTTATTTTAATGCTGGTAAACTACTGTCACAATGGTTTACCGTAGCTTAATGGTGCGTAAATCTCGCCAGAGAAACCAAGTTCCTTTTCACAGCTAAAAGGGAAGGCACAGGGGAAGCATTCAGTTGTATACCAATATTGCGTTAAAAGTGGTGAACGAATTTCAGTAAGAATATCAGAATCCCTAACGCTATCCTTCCTATCGACACCCAGAAAAAAAGCGTAACTTATTCTGTTATTACGAAGGAATTTGTGCTGAAGGGAAGCCTAATTGACCCATATTAATGGCCTGTTATACCTGTAGCAAGAGAAGAAGTCTGTAAATTTCCACACTTAAGTTTTATATATCCGACCGGTTTCAGCACAAAGGCCATCTTCAGGTTGGCCTTAGTGCTGGACAATAATAATCGGACAATAATAAAAACTTTAGTATGGTAATTTTTCTCTTTCTATAATATATAAGATTTTTTCTCTTTATATAATTAAAATGTCGTTCCACGAAGTGCGGCCTGAGATGATTGAATTTATTGGTTTGCGTTTCTACGTTTGTTTGGGGATGTAGATAGCATGGACAATAGCAGTGAAAAAGACTGTTTATGATGAGGGTAAAAATCATCCGAAAGGAATAGCCAGAGGTTATGGGGAATATTTCTCGAATGAAGGTGGTAATAAGAATATAAGAGAATTTACATGTACTTAAAAAGATGCAGGAAAGGAAAGAAGCTCGAAACGGCTGTCATCGTGTTATTTCGTCAGCTATTTTAGTGGTCAGTGCCGCTTTAAGTAGCAATTGAAATGATCTATTATATTCAGCTGCGGTTTTTTTTCTCCTCTGAGTGAGACTGCCACCAATTCCATTGACGAATTGGCGACTGCGGAGCGGCGCCCTTTTTCGTGCATCGTGAATGAGGACGACTTAACTGTTCATCCATATTTGTAACACGAAAATGTTCTCCATACGAAGTCGTTCGAGAAGTTGATACATTCAAATTGTTTGTTTTTATTTGGCTGTGAGAGTGGTTACATTGGATCAGGTTTTTAAAATATAAGAATGATGTTTGATTGTAAGTTTTCGTCGCAGCACGTTATTGACATAAAGGAATTTCATGGTACCAAGCGAAGAAGGCATTAATCTGAAGGTTATCATCTATGTTTATTTCTTTTATTCCGCTATTCAAAAGATAGTCACATTTGTTTATTCCACTATTAAATGAATAAGCCGCTATACAGTTATGATATAAGGATATTATGTTTTAATATGTAATGATGCACTTAAATGCGCAGAAGATGAGGTTTAGTAAAGTGGAGGAGGCCCAACGAAGAAAAAGCCGACTAATTGTCTATGCTATAAACCTATTCGTAAAGGAGAAAATTTTGCCTCTTCTTTAAGCCACACCCCTATTTCTGAATTCGCGGAAAAGATAGACTCGTCCTGAACGAAACGGGTCGTGTGCATCCTTAGGCCGCCAGCGGTATATCGAATGAATGCAAACCCTATAATGAAAATAGGATTACCCTTAGGTTTGACTTGTCAAGGGTGCGACTCACATACACATCATTGGCAATTTTCATGCTTTTGACATTAAAGTACGATTCACGTTGATGAAATCTAAAATTCTAAATTATTATTACTAATAATCAGCATCTGTACGAAATTATACAAATTATAGTGCAATGAGTTTAACCGGTTTCAGCGGTTTACGCTGTTTTCATATTGGCCGAATCCAGCTCAATTTAAGTTTCAGTCCTATACAAAAGTAGCAATTAATATTGTATAAAATTTGAGCTGGAGAAAAACTTTTTCTATTTTAACTCAACGTAATTCAAGTTTTGTCAGGTTCATCTCTCATTCATCTTGCGTACTATATAGTGATGTTTTAGTATTTTTGCTAGACAGAGAAAAGTCACCAGGATTATGTTGAAGTATTCCTCCGCGACCGTCGCTGTAATTGCTTTTCTTTTCCTAATTAGAAATTGAATCTGTGCTTTTTGATTAAATCCGGGATATGGGTTTCCTCTCTACTTCTGCTGCAATGTCGCATATGTCAGAACATAAAAGGACGTTTTTATGGCCATATTCCTCCAACAAAACTATCATTCTCATACATTTGTTGCTGCATTTTATGTTTGAATGGGTGTTAAGGAATGATTTTCTGAAAGGGTCGAATACACTGATACTCAAATACATCTGAATACACCGATATTCAAAGGCTCTTGCCCGATAAGTTTAACGGACAAAAATTGATGGAAATATATGAAAGATCGAATTATAAGCACCTTTATGCGATTTCATTTATCATCCTCGTAGTATATAGTTGTATGTCATCAAGGATTCATTCGAAGATTTAATTGATGTAAAAATACAAAACTGTATCTAAATTATTTCTGTAGTAAAACCGGATGCAAATGAAATCTTCGAAACAAAGAATGCGGTTTAGGTGGTATTGCACGAGATGGCATGCACCTAGGAAATATTCGAAATTGTGACGAATTATATTTTCATCTCGGTAGCGAAAATGTTGGACTTCAAAAGTTAGAATAACCGCGAATGGCTGTTGCATTGGGATCTACAAAGAGTCCTTCTTACTATCGATTTTCTCTTCCACGGCTCACTCGTAAACGTAATGACTAAAACTATGCGAATAACTAAACCACATTTTTGTTGGTATGTTTCGCTATTCCGATTATAAAATAAGGAAACACCAGGTGTGGATAAATATCTGCCTGTAAGTTACTCAGCGCTAAACCTGCTGAGAGCCGCATCCAGTCTACCATAAGTAACCACGAGCCTGGAAAGAAAAAGGAGGCTTACTAGGCAAGATTAGAAGTGAGGTAGTTTGCCCTTGCTTTCATCACTGAGTTAGACTCTAATAGCGGAACAGGTCTACGTAAGTGAAGCACAATTACTATACGAATAACAATTTTCGTAGCATTCCATTGAGAGATACGTTATTCAGTGCCATTATTCATTACTCCTGCATCAGTAGCTTTCGTATCAACACAGCCACGAACTAGACTGAGATAAAATTATATGGATAAATATACTGTAGTATCTATATCAGAATCTCTCAATTATCGGATGTACTGGAGAAAAGTTTTATGCAAACCTATATGTTAAAAACCTAAGTTAGGGAGCCTGTGGCCTTTTCGAGCGTTGGGGTACATTCTGGAACCAATGAATTCTTTTTATTTCTCCTGCTACGGAAAATTTATCATTTATTTTATCCGACTTTATCGACTGATGAGTCCCGTTGACTGAAATACTTACTGCATTGAAATGCGGTAAGTATTTCACTCAACGGGATACATCAATATCTCCTCGTCCTTGATTTGAATATCTTCTTGTCCTTGCGATTTTGTATTGCAGTCGATAAAAAGAAAAACCCCTCAACGTTATCTCCTCTTATTCCGACGGTTATTTTCATTGTGAGCGAGTCTATTATTGCACCAATGCGAAATTTTGCTGAATTCAAAATTCTCTCCCTCCCTTCGTTGACATCCTTCTCGAGAATTCTTCTAAAGATTTTTCTCCTTCCGTAGAAGGCCGTTTCGGTGATCCGGTTCATATGGACGGAGTGGCCGCAAGCGAAGGTACAAATCGCGATTGCATATTTTTTATCAAAACGTCGGAAAAGATGTAGATTCGAGAAACTCGGAAGTAAAAAGAGGATCATGTGACTCCGATTGGTCAAAGGCATGCAAAAGCAAAGATTTTTTCGATGAAAATGAATTTGGAATGGAAAATCGGTATTTTTCTGATGTGTTACTAATGCATAATTCATTAACACTGAAATTCGAAGAACGTGGCGTTCGTATTTCGTATTATTCAAGTTCCAAGGACTTCATTTAATTGTGTTATCTTCCAGACAGAATCTTGTAAGGATTTCTCAGCTTTTCTTTTATTGGAACTTTTTTCGAATTTAATAGTTTTCCCCACTAAATGTAATGTAATTTTTGAGTTCTTCGAAAGAAAATTATAAAGGTTATTCTCCTTCTGTAGAAGGTCTTGTCGATGATCCGGCTAGTATGGACGGAGTAGCCAAAAGGGAAGGTTCAAATCGTGACGGTAGATGGTTATCAAAGCGTAGGAAATGATGCTTGAAGTTTTTTGAAAACCTTGAAACTATAAGGAAAATTATAAGAGCCTGATGGATCGAAAGGGAAGAAGAAATTGTTTTAGGAGAAATTTAGAATGATGAAGAAGTCGGTATAAAAATTTTTGCGTTTCCAATTAATAATTCATTAATTCTGAAATGCGATCTTGACGTTACTTATTATTCAAGTTCCAAGGACTAAGGTTGTCTTTTTCTTCCTAACAAAATTTTCTGAGAATTTCCCAGGTTTTCTTTTATTTGAGTTTTTTCGTATTTAATAGTTTCCCGCGCAAAATATGCGACATTTTGGGTGAAAAGAGTTTTGGCATGGTTTCCATTTTCAGATTATATTATGAATTTCTTTTGTTATAATTTAAATTGTTATCACAATTATTATTGCAATTATTATTACAATTATTATATTTATTATTAATTCGCTACAGTTAGATTAAAAGTCTGGCGGCAACGTTTCTTATTACATAATATCCTACGATAATACCATTACATATTGTACAATGATACAATAATAATAAAAAGGATACAGTGTTATTATTTATAACAAAAGAGATACATTCTTGCTATTAACATCATTAATATACTGGTATCTCCAAGCTATAAAAATGCACAGTTATAATGCACAATGAGAAAAAAGTCCAGCGTCATTCGCTCATCGCCTTCATTCGCTGTATGCGCTTTATTGGAGTCGATCGTTGGAAAAGGCGGTCAACTCGAGTTCCAGAAAAAAGAACAGAGCGAAAGTGGTAAGGGCTCATGCACTTGAATGTAACTTTCTTTTGTTCATCCAATGGCCTCGCTCAAGGGCATCCGATGTTCACTTTATCTACAGTTATGTAATTTACGCCTCCTTTCATCTTTATCTTCTTATTTAACTGCTATGCGACTACATGTCAATAACAAATAGAGAAATACGAAGGAAGGCGCACTTTGATCGTCGTTTACGTTGCGTACATGTGTGTATTTTAAAACTTGTTTCCCCCATACGAAAATTTCGCTGACGGAGCATGATACTTTGATTTACCCAGCCAAATACATTTCTAGTCACTACAAACGGATATACAAACACTAAAACCACCCAAACACATTAGAGCTAACAATCCGATCACTACAAACGAATACACAAACACTAAAACTTACCTAAAAACACACCTTCATATTCCGTATCAATGCCCGCCTCGATATACCTCGTTTTTGTCGATAGATATCGATATCCACACATCCAGTAACGAAATTCTATGGGAAAGTTAAACTTTAATTCGAATATTTTTGACGTAATGGTGCATTTTTCATTTGTTGATCTATTTGTAGCAAAAAGCGCGAAACTCTCCATTTAAAATGCCGTGTCATTTATATGTTTTGATGGCGAGTGCAGGGAGAAAAGTGCCAGTCACCGAAAATACGTCCAGAAATAATATATAATACGATTGCTTCCATAGATAATTTCACTATCGCGTTGAACGGAATGCTAAGCTTGCTGTTATCTAAATTTCGAGGATTGGGAGTCCACTTTTCAGACTATGAGTAATCCTTTCGAGAGTTGAGCGGAAGACGTAATCATTCCTCATGTGGTGACGAAAGCGGAGAAATTTATCGTGTGTGGATGATGAATTCGGTGGCGTGATCCGGTTCGGATTTTTCATTGCATTCGGATGAATGCGGTGTATTTCGTACTTCTCCTCGTTAGAGGCGGTGGGCAAGTCACTGGCGAGTTCATGTTATGATGCTGGTGGAGAAAAATAGGGCAATGAATGACTGCTCAATCAAGTATGCTTTAACTCAAGGATGTCAAACACGCGACCGCATGTATTTCTTTCATCAATTCTCTCTCCTCAAGAAATGAAATCTTTCTTTCGCCTATGCTGCGCGTCTTCTATTCGCGTTGTGTAGCTTAGAAAGAAGCACATTTCCTTCGAAATTAAGCACAAAAGGTGGAGCTCGGTACTATTAATACGTACTGTTTTGAAACTGTGCGTAATGAACCCATTATTCATGCGGAAACTTTTGTGAAAAAATCAAAAATAATTGTTTGGTGCTCCCAAACAATTCCCAAGTGTTCCCCAAAACTTTACTAATTGCCCACCGTAATTATATCAAGTACTCACCGTAACTTTGCTAAGTGCCACCTTGACTTTGATTTGGGAACCCATACCTTAACTACTACCAAGTAAATATTCAGCACTGAGCTATTTAACGTGAGAAATAAAATGCATGCGTTATAATTCACCCTTTTTAGTGTCAAGGAGGTAGGATGACTCGGAAAAATACTCAGCATACTTAAATTTAACTTAATTTTTAAGAATTATCCTGGTTTTTTGTATATATTTTGGCTTATCATAACATTAATGGGAATGATTTCGTAGTATTTTTTCTAAAGAATCATTAGATGGAATTTTGTTCCTTCATAGTTCCTCCACTTATCACTCACAGCATTATCCTTATTATATTTTTCACCCCCATTGTATCCATTTTATTTTTTTATAATTTTAATCATCACAGTCTCACGATTAAAAATACCCATGGTCAAGCCCGGAAACACTCGGTTTTCCAGACCCAGGGCCTCAAATTTTTAATTTTTTTTTATTAATACTCTCCTTCTGTGGAATTTTCTCAATCTGTATTTTCGTAACGTAAATATTTACTTGGAATCAGCTAGCTCGAATGTTTTGTTGATATTTAAAAATTTCATGTTTTAGTTTGATCACGTTGGTGGTCTGGGAATGGGGAAACTCTACTGAACTCAATTGTTGAAGAAGTTAAGATAACTTAAAAATAGTATAATTAGTACAGTAAATAGGATACTTAAATTATTAATGTGTCTATCAAAATTTGAACTTATTCACAGTTGGGCAAGTTCTGTATTTTTTACCATGCACAATAACGGGTTCTTTCTGCTATACCGCAATTCGCGAGAAATGAATTTTTCTCTGAAAACATTTTCACCAACATGTGTGTTTGCAGATTGAATGTGTCAATTTTTCCGCCCTACATTTCTGAAAGACACGTTGGGGATGTCTTCTCTTTGAGTTCCTGAGTTTTTGGAAGACGTTCCGATTAGAATTTCAGCGTCTGAAGCCTTGTCGAAGCATTCAAAGACATTTAGGAAATAACTGTTAAAATTCTTTTTCGCCGAATTCGTTCCTTTCCCGGAAAAACCGAGCTTTAATCGGTAAACAAGTAAAAATTGCATACTGGGCCCATACGCGACGATTTTCCTAAAGAGCAGTAGGAACATCGAAAACCGTTGGGTCAGAAATAAAAATGAACTCGGACCTAACATATCGGCGGTGATTTCTGGTTAAAGTAATTTCGGTGTAATATTTTAAATCGAAGGGTCTAGAATTCGATGGTCGTTGAACCCTTCCAGACTGTTACGCGCCTCGAAACCTGTTTCAAATTCGGCCCCAGTGTTTAAAAAAATGCGTGCGCACATCGCGTAGAAAGCAACCGGTTACTTCTCGTTTCAGAGAAGATCGCGAAGCAAATATGAAGGATTCACGAACAACGCCATGAAATTTGAAAAGAATTTTTCCGCGGATTTTCAAAAATTACGCGGTGTCATAGCATACCCTAAAACTACCCTAACAAATCCTGGCGATTCACCAAATTCTACCAAATTTAGTCAGTTTAACTATTGTTATTTTTATTAGTTATTGCTATTAAATTATTTATTGCATTAAAATTGGGGACTCTCGGATAGCCATGTGAGCAGCGTGTTCGACTATGTTGAAAGCGGGCCCGGGTTCGAATCCCGGTGGGAATTAATTGAATTAATTATTCTATAAATTATTGTATTCATTATTGTATACGTAATTAATTATCTTATTTCTGTGACCACCGTGACTGACATTTTTCTATTTGTGACTTATTTCCGTAATAAATAAATGATACGTAAACGGTCAACATAAGTAAAATCCTCGAAATATATTTCATTTTTGGAATTCGGTAACATTAACGTAAAATGAAATGAAGCCATCGAGACGTGATGGAAAACAAACTTGAATAAATAAAACTTAGGAGCCACTGTTACAGAAGTTGTTGATTGGCATGTGATCTAATGAAGGTGCTTCTACTGCTGGTACTTCTAGATTCTTTTGCGAGTCTATTTAAGTTTGACAGGGGCTGCTAACGACGATCAATAAAAACAGAACTTCATTTTCTTACCGTCTTTTGGTAAGAAATTTTGTTAAAGCAATTTGAACTCTAGTCTTTTTGTCGGTCGGTCACATAGAGATCGCATGTTATGTCTGCACATGCACATCTTTTGACTTATCTTGCATAACTTCGCTTCTATATCCATCTCCCAAGGATACCCTACCTGCATCAAAGATCATTTTCGTAATGTTTGTTCTGTTATCACATGTATGGCCTCCACGTGCGGAAGAGCTCAGCGCAAACGCTTCTCATAAAGCTATGTCAACACGATAATCATTTGAAATCATCATTTTATGGAACGATATAGAATTAAAAGACGTAAGCATATTCAGATGAAGGTTAGATTTGTCCTATTTCTCGAAATGTATTTTCTTTTTACATTTCTGAGACGCCGGAACATAATATTGGACTGCGTTGCCAACTCGGTGATCATAACAGGTTTTAATAAAATATCTCACTTTATATTCTTGAGTTCGTATGTAGATTGAATGTGTCAATATTTTGTGCTCGATTTATTAAATAGTTGATAGCGAAGTATTCTTTTGGATAATTTTACAACTATGCTAAGTTTCATAACAGGAAGCTGAGTTATATCCTCTATTCATGTCAAACATTTAGAATAATTAGAGTAAATTGCTGTAGTTTTCATCTCAATTTGTGCCGGAGCGAATTTTATTAGCGGCCGTTCTTTTATCGTAGCGATTTTTATGAAACATACCCTTTTTACCAATTGCATGATCATGAACAAATTAATTAATTTCAATTAAAAAAAAAAATAAAAACTATAAAACCAGTGCACTTACACAAGATATATTTTATAGTTGTTATTTTGATTTGTGAAAATAAAAATAATTTGATCATTGAAATGAACTTCCACCTAGTCAAGCATGAACTTATGGAGTTCATACGCCAATTTCATCTGTTGAAATTACTTTTCAGTTCAGTACGGAAGATACGGAGGCTTCGGAAAATTTGCTTCTTTATGACGCACGCGTTTGAGAATTTTCATCGTTGGAATAAGTCCATGCCATTGGTTTGAAAATAATTTACTCCCAATTGAAAATCACGTTTCTCTTCCCGGCGAATGACTGTGCACCCTTCACTGTAGTGTATCCAATCATCGCCTGAGATAGCAATGCCTCAGTCGCTACGTTGAAAGGATGACAGTATTGTTGAAGCATTTTTGTTCGTCGATTAAATGGGTCGAATGCAGAGCATTGTCCCCTTTGGCTCCAGATTCTCTCTCCATTACGAAGGATTCTAATACCCGAATCACGCCATCTCAACCACCGTCGCGACACCAAAGATTTTTAAAGAGAAACTTAGCCGGTGAAATTGTGGGTCTTTTCACATTGCAATCAGATAATCAAGCAAGCCGTATCGCGAAGAAATTCAATTAGTCGCTGTGGATCAATGAACCGCACCGCTTCCTACTTCCATGAACCATGAAGTTTAGACCTATAGACTGCTGTAGACGTTTCTTTGAATAACTAATGTAATAGTGAAACGTTTCTTGTGCATGGAAGTCAAGCGTACGTTGAGCATAATGTAGAAATAGAAGCGTCTCTACTATATGAACAGAAACGGAAATGAAAATATAGCGTTTGAAAAACGGTCCTCAAAAGAAGAATGTGCTTCACTGGATGACATGATTCCAACCTAAACGCATACATTTTTTAACTTTTTTTTTTAATTTCAGAGAATTTTAGAATCAGAATTTTAGAACTAGGATTTTATTACTCCGACATTTCTTGCTATTGGTCCGACGCAGCCATATTTTAAATTCGTAAAGTATGAATTTTGTAGCCCTTGAAACAAGAAGGTAATAAACAAGAACCTAAATCAGTAACATTTCTTAGGATATCTAACCAATTATTAGCAGTAATGAAATCGGCTTTATCGGACGGTAGTAAGTCTTATTTGATACAATTGAGCGAAGTTTCATTTCAGGATGATGCTTTATTTTCTAGGTATCATGTCAAACAATTAGAATATAAAACAATTTTTGGAAAAACGCTTTTAAATATTTAGTTTGAGTTGTGCGCCTAATAAACTTGGTAGCCTTACGTGGAATTAATCATTTCTTGTCATACCAGTATGCAAATCTTCCGAAATAGAAACTCTTCTGATAAAGATCATCTCATTTACTTCTCTATCCATTAGTAGTGGCCCGCGCTCATGGGCACGCATACTTGATTTCCCTTCGTTTTGGGGTCGTTAGAATGTTTTAGAGTTCATGTTTGTTTAGAACCCATTTTCTCTATGTTTTCGACTAAATAATATCACAAGTAATTTAAAAAATTCACGGATACTAGAAAGTTTTACTGCATTAGAAATAATTTTCGGGGAAATATTTAGTACCATATAATTCATTACTCAATTTTGTTACGTTGCTAACATCATCTATTTATCTATTTTATTTTTTAAAATTTGTTCTAATTCTTCTTCCTATTATTTGGAGTCAATGTAGTTTGTCATAACATGTATTATCTCCGAAAATTTTAATTCACTTACTGTTCAAATTACAAAGATTAAATCACAAAATCCAATTTTTACTTCCTAGCATTAAGGGGCATCAGTATAAGAGATGTGGTATCGTAGCTTATTCTTTTATGAATGCATATGCGATAAAAGCTGTATAATGAATTGCAACGTCATTTAGTTGTCAATATCTCGGATAAATGAAGTTTATTATATTTTAGAAAAATTTACAAATTTCATAAACGGGTGGATACCTGACAGTAGACGAATGATGATGATTAAAATTTCCCATTATACTCATCTTTCTGTGCCAATAATCTTAAACCTCAATTCTGTACCACAAACAAATTTTACCCCCATTCTTCGTGACATATGCAACGATTACGTCATATCCCTGAAAAATCGGTCGTCCCACAAAGTCTTTCAGGTGGGTTACCCCTCCCTCTGGATCCGCCAATAACATGAGATATCCTGTTGGCCCTCCTTCGAATCATCTGCTGAGGCCCTCTCTTTTGGGAAGGTCAACAGCCGTTATTCGTGCTGCAATACTATTTTTTTATTTATTATCTGATCCAACAATAGCCGTGATTGGCAACTTGCATTGGATACCGTAACAAACGGAAGAACGACTGAATTGCAGTATAAAAATAAAACAAATGCAATTAAAGTAACGAGTCAAGCAAAGGGAATATAAAGAACCGAGCTAAGGATGCTATTCATGATGGAAATGAGTGTAGCCTCAGGCGAGAAAGGTCAATGGAAGGTGTTTCAGAGGAAAAATTGTTAAATGTGTGAGGTAAGCGGAAGAAGATAGATCTTTGGAAGATATTATTATTTGACCCTTTATTAGGCGAGGTTAGGCCCGAGTGGGCCTCTCTTCCTCCTAACCTCGTATGAGAATTTGACGTGAGAATTAAAGAGAATAATAAAAAATTAACAATATAGAAATACATAAAATAAAAATCAAAAAAGAAGAGGAAAAAAAAACAAAGAAAGAAATATTTGGTTGTGAAAAAAATCTCCGCAACTGAAGGTTGATAGAGAAAAAAACCCACGATTCGGGAAAATACCCACACAAGAAGGGGGGTTAAAAAAACTCGCGAAAACATTGTGAGGAAAAGAAAAGAATCATAAATAAAATTAATTTTTTAATTAAAAAATCGATAAGGAATAAGAGAAAAAATATATATACATGGGTGGTCTGAAAAGCTTCCGACATGCTTTCTGAAAAATTTCTGAAGGAAAATCTGGGGTCGGAAACTTTTCAGACCACCCTCGTTTATAACAAAAATAAAATAGACGAAGTCATGATCAATTGTTAGAAATATGGGGTGGTAAAATAAGTATAATGAGCTGCCAGTGAGGTTTTTCATAGGCTTGTCTCTTCCTCAACTGATCTGTTATGTGTCAACAACAGTTGAGGCTGAGTAATGTCTGAAAAAAAGTGAAAAGAGAAAGAATGTATAGAGGTTCTACTGACCTTTCTTCGGCTAGAATATACAATCACAAGAGTGTGCAAGAACACTGATGGTACAGAATGATAGATGCAGAGGCACCATTAAACCATCAAAAAGACTCTTGATGGTCTAATTGTATACATTTCTTCTCCAACAAGTGTAAATTCATTTCCCAAAAAACCTTTGCTGCTTTAATGGTGTGTCTGAATCTTTTTTCCACTGAAGTGTACATTTCTTTCCACAATAAATAACATATATTGCTGGGTTCTTTTAACTCCCCCTAGTTCTCATAATGTTTTTGTTTTTTGTTGACACCACCAAATCGTCTCTTCACGTTGCGCTGTTTAATCTCTTGTATATTTCTTTTGCAGGATTCCGTGCGGCTACACTCGCAATACAATCTCGAGGCCCTCACGTGGTCCATGCTTCTCGGGGTCTTTCTTTTGCGGTTTATGACATTGGGAACGAAGATCAACCGCAAGTACCGCAACCTATCCGTCCTAATCACGGAGCAGGTGAGTCAACTCAATCGAGGAATTCCTTCCCTTTCCTTTGTATTTAACCCTCGTCTTTCCTATGTCTACATCATTTCTCTGCTCAAGAGATTTTTTTTCAAATATATGCTGATAATATACATATGGTTGGAATTTTAACTGAACAGAACCTACCATGCTATCGTCCAATAATGCTCGAGTAACGTTGTTTAGCCTAGAGATATTTTAAATCATCACCAGATAAAATTTCAATCGAAAATCTCGCCATTATGAATACGTATTTAGTATTTTAAGTATTTGGATTCATATTGAACGATATCATTTTTGAATTTTTCCTTAGCATTGCTACAAACTAATCGAAAAAAATAATTATCAAAATAACTGACTATGTAATTAAAAGGCTGAAAAATAATAGAAAGAACGTTATCGATAGAAGCAAATGTTACGTAGAATTTAATTAAAAATGAATATTTCTATTATAATTTTGGCTTCGTATTTGCAAAATTCCACATGTCCTTCGCTGTCGAACTATGATAAGCTGAAGGTAACTGTAAATATCAATCGAACTTCATAAAATTGAGCCAGAATCTCCCGTCTAACCAAATCCATTGATAACCATCGATAAAACATTCTTTTCAGCTTTCACTAAACAATTTGTGTAAAGATAAACTGTAACATCGAAACAATGAAACCAAATCTTGAAGTAAGATATTCGTGAAAATTTTACGCAATGTGAAATCGTAGTTTTTCAAAATTCAATTTTGAAATAAAGAATTAGGCTGTTATTGGTAATATACCAAGGAAAATCCTTCACTAAATGTACTCAGTGGTGAATTTTCTTAATTTAATGTGTACAATCAAATGAACTTTCAACTCGAGACCCTTTTCTTCAAATCATACGTGTTCTCTATGTATCCCTTAACTTCAAGAACGAAATAATTTTTGAACCATTCTATAAAAAATTGCATTTTCACCCACGCTTTTATTAGTCGTCCAGTGAATTGCCATCTTCTGAGAGTTAGCGGTATTCTTTTTAGAATTTCTAAGAATTGTCTAAATTGAACAATTTATTGCAAAATGTTCTTATTTTTCTCTTTGGAGTAGATGACAAGGATATCGTTTGTTATTATAAATTATGAATTTATCCTCCTTGATAATTTTGTAGACAAGCAAGTCTCTGTCATCTTAGTATGCAAGAAAAGCGTTCGATTTCATGGCTCTCCCTCATTAGCACATCGAATGGTTGCATCCTTGGTATGGTGCAGTTAGTGCAAGAGGGGAGCGCAATCACGTAATCACTTCATTGGCTTGTCAAGCTGTCTTTACGTAAGAAAAATTCCTTGTCAAGTTGGGCCTATGTATACAAAGAGTACTTAAGCTTCTCTTTAAAATTAAAACGGGATCTGATATCCAATGTTTTCAAAGGAACCAGTTTATAAATATTTTCCACGAATCGATGAGTTATACTCCAGCCATCTGATAGGAGAGAAATCAAGTTGGCTGTTTCTGTTATACCTACTATGCTGAAAAATATGAAATTCTAAAATTATCTAAATATAAACTTTGTATTGTTTAAATACTGCACTTCATTATGTTGAGTATATTTATACTTATACGTAGGGCAATGAAATTCAGTATTCCTCGAGGTTCGTTTTTATTTGAAGCTTTCAGCAAGTATCGAAACTTTACCGACGACATACAATCAGAATTTAAAATATCAGCAATTTGAAATGATCTGGCTTAGAAAGCTATTCAGCTGTCAAAATCTTAACTAGTTATCTCAAACCTTGATTACTCAACACTTTTTCTTGTTAGTCCATCCTGTTCTTTTTCTGAATAATTTAACAGAAGTTGTTGCGCAGATTCAAACGAAATGATTTTCTCCACTGAATTTTATTGCGACACTGTTAGTAGGATGACATTTTCTCGTATTTTTGCAGATCAACCTGTACCTGCAAATCGAGCAGAAGCCAAATAAAAAGGAGGAGCTGATGGTGGCCAACAGCGTCCTCAAATTGGCCGCTGACTTATTAAAGGTTTGTCTTAATTATTTTACAAGAACACCTTCCAAATACGAGTTTATATGCTGTGGCTATATTGTGACCAACCATAGTATAAGCTGCGTTCTCCAGTTTTTATATTTTTAAAATTTTTTATCGTTTTTGTCACTGTTTTGTTTTGTTCCTCGAAAAAATCGTTCTTTCATTCAAATTTTCATGTCACTTGTACTCCTATTGAGGTTCAACTGTTTCCTTTTTCGTCGTTTATTTATTTATTCTGCCTGTTTATTAGTGGGAGTTGGCTCGCTGAAGGTGGATTTCATCACTAATTACGCAATATTGTTTGCAAGGCGGAGTCGCGGCTACGGAGTTCGGTTTTCTTGATGTATTTATTATCTTTACCTTGTTAATCTTGGTAATCAGTTTTTATTTAAGTTATCGGGAAAAATATGTCTAGACGAAATTTTCCAAATCATTCCTGTTTTGGTGAAATTTTGAAATAGCATTGTGCATGTACACTCAAGTTTCTCTTGGCTTCCTATTTATTATTTAACGCTCAGGAATAGTTTTATAGTGAAATCGAAAGACAAAACCGTAACTTTGGAAACTCCATCACAGGATTTCTTAGTTTTATTACTCACATTTGTGAATTTGGATTCTTACACCATCTTAAGGATAGACATGGTAGTTCTGTAAATATTCAATACATGTTTAATTTACTTTTGGCGGAGGAAGATGATCTTTGATTAAAAAATAACTCAATTTAATCATTTGCGCGCATGTGTCATTGCACCACCTTTTCTTGTTAATTTTAATTCGTGAACACCAGTCAGAAACTCAGAATTAGAGGAGGATTAATGGCCAAGCGATTGCCAAGTATATTGGTAATTACTATAATATCACATGATCGTAAATTTAGCTTCGTCACTTAGTTAGAATTAATTCCCAGATAAAATTTTTCGCTTCATAGGATAGTGAAAATTGCATATTAATGACATGGGTTGCCATTCGGTTTGTTTTCTAGCATACTATCCATAATCGTGATAAATCTATTGAAGATCATACAGGATAATGGCGCACCTGAGATTTACTCATAAGTAAACTTAGTTCCGCAAAATTCTGATTATCACGATTACCTCCGTTGAAAGAATTTCGTCCTTACTGAATCTAATTTAAACGCATCTTCGTACAACCCTCTTAGAAAAACTGGATTCACTGGAAATTTGATGTATATTCGTGAATTTCCAGTAAGATCCTCGAGTGTATTAATTTATTCGATCAATTTAAATTATTTGGTTCACTTTATTTACACATGAAAATTGCTTCCTCATACTAACAAGTCAAGGAGACTCAAATTGAATCACCTTGCATGCTCTAATTAGAAGTCTGCCTCTTGGTCAAATGTTAGGACCGTTTCCGTTTCAAAGCAATATTGTTAGTTTTTGCCTTCAAAGAAATTGTTTATTAAAGTTAATGAGACACCGATGAGAAGAATTTGTAGAAAATATAATGGATTAAATGAAAGGGTATGTAGATGTGTTTGTAGGGAAAAGATGTGGATAAATAGAAGAGGCTTTTCCCGAGAATTAATTGATTGCTACGCATGCATTTGAACGTATTAATGCAAAATTCGGTTTCTCCGTTGACCCATACTCTCTAAATACACGCTGACGTCAAAACTCCCACGTGCAGGCGCATGTCATCTAGGCACAACTGAAGATGTCGTACGATGCTCTTCAATTTACTTCTCTTAATTGCTTTTTAAAATCATCTCCTGATATCCCGTCTCGTTGAGCAATGGTATCTAATTCTAGTGAAGAATTATAAACCGTCTTTGTAAGCAATCTTTATCTCATTTTATCGATCATATATATAGTGGGAGAACCACTCTGACGGAGCTCGTCCGAGATGTCACGTTCGGTGATGTCATCTCACGAAGTTCCGAATGAGATAACGCCAATCGATTCGCGTACGAAGCTACTTTAATTTTGGAATCCCCAGCAATTGATTTTACTCCTCACTCCCTTTTTCTTTCCACTGCTCTTATTTTAGTGCCGTGTGCGCCGAGTTTTAAGAGAATCCCCTCGCAGTTTCTAATAGAGCGCTCCTTTACGTAAACGGGTTCTAGTGCTTTAACCTGTAATTCTTTACGCCTTACAATTTTATATACGTATCTCCGTATTCAGGATTCGTGATTTAATATCATAGCTACCCATTTTGTCTTTTCTGAACATCATGAGAATACAGATATTTTATTATAAATCGCCTACTGCATAAACTATATCAAGAGTTTGGGAATACGTCGAAACTGGTCGTCCGTGTAACCTCTATTCCTGTGGTATTGCACTTGCCTTTTTTATTGGCACTTGATGACTGTTATCAATACGTTAGTTAGGACTCCTAAAGCCGTAAATACAAGATTGTTAGCAAGTTGGTGTCAGACGGTTGAATCATCGAGTCACCTTCACGGAGTGTTTTGAAAAAGTCTAAAGTCAATGGGCTAAAAATCTTTGGCGATCGTATTGCTAGAGTCACAACAAGCTTGAAACTTCCTTAAAAACCGTAAAAATAATGCGAACTTATCGTCAAAAAAATTGTAAAACTGTGAAACTGTCACCGATAGACCAGACAACCGTACAAGTAAATTCTCATAAAATACGTTGTTTGTAAAACATACTTTGATACTGTATGATAACAACCGAGTCCCACGGAAGTAAAAATATTAATAAATTCTTAAGAATGGTATATTTCCAAGTATTGACTAAAGCGCGTGCTCGCATCTGAAAACCCTTTATTTGCTTATCCTTAGTTGCACTTGGTAGTTGTTACTCAGATACCTATGTTTTTAACAGTTTGACGTTAAATTTAAATCTTATAACTAAACTATTGGTTGAATGAGCATAAATTGTCATCCAATCTCATAGGACAACTAACTTTCATAGAATAAGTTTCGGTTAAGCGTATTAGATTTTGTGTTACCCGATCTAGAGACGTAGAGAACGTCAAGTATAAGGTAGTGAAGTGCTTTAGAGACGCCAGCAAACTTTTCTCAGTTACACGTGAATTATTCATAGGATCCGTTTGTTTGTGAAATTTCCGTGCACTGTTTCGAAAGCGCGAGTGCATTTCACGGCTCTCTCTTCGCCCCTTTTTGCCTTCGTCCATAAATAGTTCTTCAAGTGCTCAACTGAACTGCCAACTTACTCCGCGAACACATCCGCCAACGCTTCATTTCTTCTCTCACCGTCATCCTCCCCACTTATTTCTTTCCGTTTAATCAATGGGGCCATAAAACAAGGAATAAAGATGTGAATTAGTCATAATTTCGCGTACTATTTCATTTTTTCGACCGGTTGCGACTCCACAAGTCATCTTCAGGGCACCTTCCAGGGCTAACTTCAACCAAAAAGACAAGAATTTAAACGATCTAGAGTCGTGGAGAACGTCAAGTATAAGGTGGTAAAGTGGTTTAGGGACGCCAGCTTAGAACGCCACAGTTTTTGTGCAAATTTTAAGTTTTTACTGCGTTTGGAGTGTAACGTTCGTCTCATACATCTTTATTTTCTTTTTGGTTGGAGTGTGCTGCTGACAGCTGCATTTACAAATCATAGTTTTTGATCTCGATCATTGGTTTCGCAAGTCATCTTCAAGTTCAGTAGCTGACTGTAGAAGAGACTATGTAAATCTTATGGCCCCGTGCATCACTGAAGGAGAATCGCACGAGTTGTTGCGACTTTTGCATAGAAAGAGAAATTTGGCGATAATTGATTTTAAAGACATTCAGCATAGAGTAAAATTAATTTCTGATAGAACAGTACGAACAACGCGCCCTATTCTTCCGTAAGAAATACACCTTGCAATTAGATTTATGTAGTCTCTTCATGACGTCGGGCGAAGTATAGTTAAGATCCGAAAATAATCGGCAAAAATTTCTGTGAACTATTAGCTTTTTTATTTTAAGCATATTTTCCCGTAATTTCTCAAATTCATGTACTGTCAACTTTCTCCAGAAAATTTTTAAGTTCACCTAAAGAGAGAATACTCTATAAATTACAACAAAACAGAAAGTAGTCATTTATGGCTTTCTCGTTTCGACTTTTCCAATTTGCTTCACGATTTAAATTGTTCCGTTCGATTAAAATGAAGTTCCTCTGAATTGTTCACATGAGAGAATTTTATTTTAAAAGCTCCACACGTATACATATAAGATCGTTCCCTGCTATTCGTCGTATGGCGGCCAGATGTAATTCGAATAGTTTTCGCAGAATTCTATAATAAGCTTCAGACTTGCTGGAAGAGGGGGCCCTAGGGTAACACAGGGTGGAGGGCTTGCAAAGCAGTACTCTGCCCCGGAGCCCGGCTCTCGGTGGCCCTGATAACCTTGATCAAGGTAAAGCCGTAGCGAAATACATCTCAGTAACACGATAATTCAATGAATGCAAATTTGAAGTGGTAGAATCATCATTGAAAACTCAGGAAAAGCATGCAAATGAAAAAATATTTGGAAAATTTGAACGAAGATATGATTGCTAGAATAATGTGTAGGAGAAAACATAGACGAAGTTAATAATGGAAAAACTTATTCTCTGGTCCAAATACGAAGCTACTCAAGGCGAGAAAGGCCTCAGGTGTCTACGAAATGTCACCGGAACTTTTTAAAAATTTAGGAAACAAAGCTCTTAATTATGTCTACGAACGAATGTGTGAGATTACTACAAGAAAGACTTGGATTTTCAAAAGAACGTGTTTGTCGTAGTAGGAGTATTGTTGAAAGTGCTTCAACAGCTGAGGTCATTGCGCACGTTGGCTCCCACAGGGAATCGAACCCGTGACCGCTTTTGCTAAACTCGAACGCACTGGCTACTTGCATATACGAGGGCCCTGAACATGTTTGTCCCTGGCCCCAAAATGAAGAGGGTAAATGGATAAGAAACTATTTCGGACAATGAGCATGACTTCCCATGCTTGAAGGATTATCCCAAGAGTACTGTATCGGAGAAGGAAGCGGAAGAGATTTTGGTGTCAGAAGAATCCAAGAAGACGCTGTTCTTGCTGTGAGATTAATAACCGATAAGAATATGCAGATAGAACAATTAACGAAGCTATCATTATGCTTGGATTATCGTTTAGCAGTGTTTAACTTCGCGGAAAGCCGTAGAAAAATAAAAATACCTGACCTTTCTACTATTTGTTTTTACAGCCAATAAGTTTCGACTCGATTGAGTCATATCCACCTGATGATGATTCGATAGAGTTGAAACCGGTTGTTAGTAGAAAACACGTGAGAAAATTAATAAGCACTATTTTTAGAGCAATGAAATCATATTTCTTTAGTCGATCTGGAGAAAGCTTTTGGCATTTACTTAGCATGATTCAATGTATCCCGAAAAAAATGGAGTGAATTACCACGACGGAAGACTGATGTTAATAAAGATTAATTTTAACTGATGTCACTCTTTATTAACTTAATTTTAATAAAGAGTAAACATCAGTTATTAGATGTAGTGTAAGTAACGAAGAGGCTCAAATTAAAAGAAAATTAGATGGGTGTTCTACTCAAGTCTTCCATGGATCTTAAATTTAGATTGACGAACGTTTATCCTGGTGTAGGCATCTTTAGATCGAAGATACTGGGAGTCATTTTCGACCGTTGCTATGTTTAGACCTCACCTGTCTCTCTGCTGATGTGGGATTGATCGATCACATTAAATATATAACTTAGCGCAGTCACAAACGGATATGGATACAGTACGTCTACAAGTTGCAAATTCAGGGCCATACTCCCCCTTCAAGTTCATCCTCGGAGAAGGGTTTTGATACTCTTAAAAAATTAATCTTTAACATTAAAATACTTTACATTTAACTTTAAAATACTCTTTCACTCTTAAAAAATGTTTTATCTACTTAAATTCCTCTTCATTTAAATATGTAAAAATCGATACCCGCTCAATTTTCTTATCAAGTAACAATGTCTACCAACATTTTTATTGAATAAGTCTTATTCTATAAAAAGTTTCCTCCTCTTACTTACTAACAGCACATACTAGTTTTGCTTTATTAGTATTTATTATTATTTAATAATATGTATTATCGTTTACTTTATAGGTCAAAATGATCGATTTTAGTCAGCCATCAAGCCCTTTTTGTTTAGTCAGTCTAGTTTTATTCTATAAAATGCTTCCTCCCCTTGCGATAATACCTAGATACGATATAGTTGTCATAACAGTATATATTATTAATCAATAATATATATTAGTGAGCCGTTCAATCCTCCTTTGTTTAATCAATCCTTGAAGAGGTTTCATTTGAATTGATCCTTCACCCTTATCTTTCCCTCATTTAATTAATTTTCATAAAATTTATATTATAAGGAAGAGGCTATAGGAAAGAGGGATCCACTCTATCGTAACCTCGCCAAATAAAGATCCAATCCATATTTGCACGATTTCCATGTCTTCTGCGCTTCCTCTCTTAGCCGTTCAGCAATCTTACGTTACGTAAGTCATCAGTATAATCGATGGATGCAGCCGTAACTGAGTGGAACTCCATAAAGGTGAAGACATGAATAGCTATGTCCATGTTCCACAGGAAATCTTTGTAGTACCGATTTTAATTATTCATAATGATAGATGTGATGATGGGCTGATAGTAGCAATGAATAGTTGAATACTCTCGCTAAAAATCTTCCGCTTTTTTGCGGATCTTGGATATGCAGTAAAACCCGTTTAAGAAGCTCCCGCTTAAGGCGCGGTTTTCCCCTTTTCCGGTCTCTTGTTGTTCTTTCAGAGTTTTTTCTTGGGAATGACTAACTTTGGATGAAATATCGTGAGAATGAAATACCGTTGTCAGTGCCGATACGATCTCTGAGATGGAGCAAGATTTTCTTTATCAATCTTGTCTCAAAGCAGTGCGTTAGATGAAAATTTTGCTTGACGGTGTTAACTTTCGCAATCACAAGTTGTAAATATTTCGTATAAACCAGAAAGGGAATACAGTGTTTTCTGGGCTGCAGAAGTTAGTCTTGTAGAGCTCGTGCTCTGTGATTCTCTCACCACTGATTCTAAAAATTATTATACTTATTTATTCATTGTTATTTTCCCTTTTTGTAATTTTCTGGGAGGTAAAAATGGTTTCATTTTAAAATGCACAATGACCAAAATCGAGTGAATAACTAACACTGATACTGAAAAATGATTAATTATAATCGTCTATTTATATATAATTATTTTTCTTTTTATCTAGTTGTCTATCGGGTGAAAATTGTTTCAATGTAGAATGAACATTATCAAAAATTAAATAACTAAGGAAGACTCCCTCTATTTAGGAAAAGCAGACAATTTTTCAAAAAATACGTCGAAAAGGCAACCAGCTTTTCACAACCCGATTACAACGCTATCCCACTTATAACTTTGTTTTCACCTGGTCTTCTGAAAAGCGTCTTAACCGGGTTGTACTGTAGTAATTTCTGTCTTCACTGGAAGTCATCAGATTAGGTGATTCATTCTTCCAATCATCCTCTCCCGGTCATTTGTCGAGATTTACCTCATAAGATTTACTTCCGGTATCGGAAAGGAACCTTCCCAGTTATAAACTATCGTAAGTATAACTAAGAAGTATTTCCGAATATTTCTCTCAATTTCGAACCTTCCCCCCCGCGGTTTCTCCGACTTCCGCTGCCTGTGAAATATCGTGTAGCGACCAGTACCTCTCCTCAAGTCTAATCTGCCAATTGGATGATTGCTGCAGCCCTTCTCCTATTATGTCCGAGTTCCGCTTTTTGTCCACTATGACGTTTGCATGCCACGCAACCGCTATAACGGAAACGGAGATGTGATCTTACGAAATCCGCTTTAGGGTCACGGCCCCTCGCGTGAATCGAGCACACTAAATTAAGAGCGTGATTTCTTACTGTTTATGTTATGAAAAGCATACGGTTGTTTGCAAAATGGGCTTGGGTCCTTCAATATTGCAGCCTCCGACCTCTCTCTTTCCACCGTGCTCGAATTATTAGGATCTCCATGGTAGTCACCCCAAGGCGATTTCAAGTTTATTTATTTATTTATTAGTAAGTATGCTGCTAGTTACTTCTGGTGGCAGCCCCAACCATTATCTATAGACAACATAATTAAAACCCCTAATCCCTACACCAGACGTCACACAGATAAATATTCCACAATTAACGTTACTATCTACACAGTACAGTATTCAAACACCACCACACTACATCAAGACCCAATTTACACACACGTCCTTGGCACCCCCACCAAAACATATACACCACATATATACTCTGATTAAAAAAACTACACTTCACTGTCACAGTCTATAATGATACTTTTCAGTCCAAATTTTCACTTAATCGTTACCACATCGTCACTTTTACAAGTACCCAAATAATACAAAACATAACAATTCTCACCCCACTTATTTAATTAGACTACAACATCTCCTTTTAAACACTTTTCTATTTTTAGGTAAGGGTTTTGAAGATCTCTTCAGGCAACAAATTCCATTCTTTGACCCCTCTTTTCATAAAAGAATACTTCGCGAGTTAGGTAGGATTGGATTTATTGGAAATATTATTTTATAACGATAAATACAAATTGTTTTAAAAATCCAATCACGAAGCACTCATGAAATTTGACTTTATAGAATAATTCCTTTGTCCTGTAAGGAAGGGCATATTGCTCGTCACAATTAAGAATTTTGCACCGTTAATTGAACGATATTTTTCCTTTAAAACAGTTATTTCAAGGGCTATAAATTTTCTTAATCTTATTAAGATCAAGCGATGTATAGCTCACACGTGATCAACGCACGAAGTATTTTTGCTAAAATTGTGGTAGGGCAGTTCAACGGTGGCCTTAGCCGTTCTATTGGTATGGTCTATCTTATTGAATCTATAAAATGAAATGCCTTCAAAGAGTATGGATTCTTTTTCTCCTTAATGTTTGACCGTTTTATTCGCTTATTTTGGTGCTAATTATTGAGAGATTTCACACTTTGATGGCTCCTTTTTCATCCTTCGCTCTGAAAGTAATATCCGCGTCCAGGAATCACTAATTGTAAGATCAGATTTCCATATAGACAGTATTTTCATGGTGAGTCCGTCAGATCCCTTTCTCCCTGTAATAATTTTTCATGCAAGTTCTTACTTAACATGATGATCAAAATTCCCTGGCTGCTGATCTCAGTACCTTATAGTATTTAATTATTCTTTTAATATTCAGCTGAATGCATGCATTTAATAATGTAATCTTCTTTGCTTTGAATGGTTTAAAATGGAACTCCGCGAATGAAATTTCAGATAATTAATATTTTCGTTCTCAAAAACATGGCAAATTTTGTCGTCGGAATTATTCTAAATTTCAGTTTCCATCCTCAAGGATATATGAATTGGAAAGCGATTGATTTTATTTTTGATCAGAAGGATCAGAATAATAGTTGGATATGAATATAGGAAGATGAATAGTACGATAATAGTTGTTAAGTTTTTAAAAGTTAAATTTTGGTCCGTAATTTATGACGGGGAATTCACTAGCAGATAAATAATCTTTAATTAAATTTTGTTATTAGATTTATTTAAAATTCACCTGCAGAAGTTTCCAAGTGATTTTAAAAGATATACTTGGCAACACTTTGGATTTTATCTATAAATATATAGCGGAATTCATTTGTTAGGCATGACTATCACCTCAACATCTAGAAGGTCTTTCCGTCACCGTATTCAAGTATTCTTTTCGATGCCCTTTTTCCTGCTCACATTTTAGTGCCATCCCTAATCATCTTCTCTATTAATGTCAGCAATATCAGTTGTATAAGGAAAGTTTTTCAAGAAATTTTCTTTTTCGATGCATCAGAAAATCACGGGTCTTTGTGATTACCTCATGATGCAGTGGAGGCTTGAAGCAGAGCTCTTAATCTCTATAAAAAATAAATATCTCCTCAGTTACGTCAGAAGGTAACATATTGTACTTCAAGTGTTGTTACGTCGTGTTGGTTCATTGTGTTCCGCAGAGAAATTTGATGAGAAAGAGAGACGGAAACTGCAAAATAGACATGAGGTCAGGAGAACCTGTTTTCAACGTGAGGCCGCATGCCTAACTGTCAGGCCGCATGTGAGATCAGGAGGCCGCTTTTCCTCAAACCGGTGTAATTCTTCATATGCCATCGCTGATCGTTTTTGCCATATCTCATACACAATTCTCTAGCAACTATCATGCCCATTCGTTTTTTTTCATTTTCTTAAGTGAAGTGTAACTTTTGATGGATAAAAATTATCAAAGCGGCTTTCGTCGATCTTTAACCATGATATGAGTAGTTCGAAGAATATTTGGAGAAAGTTGTCCAGGATATTAAATATTACTTTATACTCACTGCTCATACCTTGTCGATTTTATACTTCTTATTAATTGGGTTTTTATTTCTGATGGATAAACTTAATGAAGCGGCTTTCATCAATGCTTTACCATGATATGAGTAGTTCGAAGAATATTTGGAGAAAGTTGTGGAGGATGAAATATTACTCTATACTCATTGTTTTTACTTGGAACAACTTTCTCTTCTTATCGTCTCATTTTAAGTTCATATGAATTCTCCCGATGGGTGAATTTTTTCGGCCCATTGCCTTCCTATCGGCTTAATTATGACGCGGGAGGCCCGAGTTCGTATCCCGGTCCCGTCAGACATTTTTCTTCTCCGTTTCTCCCTGGGATTTTTCCTAGGTGCACATCCTTTTGTACCAAATAGTCTAAACCAGCTTCGCCAACAGAGTAAGACAAAGACGTAAAAAGTTATATGATATAAAGGATGGGATAAGTTAACGATGAATAAAAGAAAGGACGTTGAGTAGGGAATTTTTTGGTGCATAAATCTATTGAAAGGTGGATTCATGCTCTAGATGACCGTAACGCTGAGTACGGCAAATATATCCTCAAAAATGTAAGTATCCTTACAATTGCAAAAATAACACTATGAGCCCATCCTGAAAGGAAAACACTGAGTAACTTCAACGGTAGATTTTAATTTGACACGTTTCGCCTACGAGTTGTCATCTTCAGCTGGCGAAGCTCAGAATTTTAGGGCATCATTTTAAGTTCTGTACTTCGGAAGTTGCTTAGAGTTTTCCTTTCAGGATGCAGTGCAGCAGAATTCCACTGAGAGAAGATTTACCGTATTAATTTTATGATAATTAGTGCCCGCGGCATGTTTTCACGAAATCAGGGAAGACTGAAATTTATTTAAGAATGTGTTGCTGCTCGAAGGTTTCATGTCGGTGACTCTGTTCCCGTTTTATCTCTTCGATGCGCATTTTTGCGCTTTTCATCCTCGGATCGATTGCTTTTGCAAACACCGCCTGTGATTTAGGTAAGCGCCGGTGCTGTGCTTCCTCTGTTGTTATCTCCGATGCATTTTCAGCATATGCTGGCCCTTTGTACCTTTGTGTACGAAGTGTTAAAAAACCCCAAATATCATATAGTAAAACCCGTAGAGACGCTCCCACTTAATACTTGATTTTCTCCCGGTCCCTTTTACACGAAACAAATGTTAAAAATACCACAAGACACTCTGCTTTCCGCTTAGGAAGCGGATTTTCCCGTCCCCAGATGCACTGCAACGCTTTAGCGAATCGTTCGCTTAATTCTATTACTTTGTATTAATGCTTGTTCATTTAATGGCACCAATAATCTCTCCTCCTCCTGCTTCTTTCACGATTAATCCAATATTACTAACTAATTTTAAAGTCCATATTTAACACCTGGGAGGTCGACGTCCTGAAGGCGAGGTAATTTTTCGGTATTTGAGATTTCGATGTAGTGTAACTTCCATTGTGCGCCCCCTAATGATGTATACACTGGTCACTTGCCACTGTTTCTCCGCCCTCATTAAGACTCCGTGCTTGTAAATATGTAACTCGTATCTATTTTTCATCACATATGATATATTCAAATCGGCGCTCCTCGGTGCACGTTCACTATCAATGGGAACAGGACTGGTAGTAAAAGGTGTTTCTATAGTAGGTTCCAGTTTCTCTAGTCAGTAAGGGTGGATTACAAGGAAATTAATTCCTATGTATATATATCTCTATTGCAAGGTCTCATTCCAGGTGGTCTCTATAGGGTATTTTATATAATCTTACAATCAAAATTACGATTCGTTGCTTAAAATAAAAGTTTTCAACTACTGTCTTCGGGTATCAAATTGGCTGAGCATCCGTTTTCAGTGACAAGCACTTTTCTTCCTTCACACTCCAGCAAAAAATGTAAATGACACACCGTTTTAAAGAGAAAGTTTCCCGCCTCTAGCTAAAAATATATCAATGAAAGAAAAATGCATCATACGGCCAAAAAATCGTGCTAAACATTGAATTTTCCGATTGAGTTTCGTCACTATATGTAGAGATGTCGATATTCATCGATACAAACGACGTATATCGAAACGAACAGTGATATATAATTTGCTGTGTTTTTAGGCATTTTTTTAGTGTCTATGTATTAGTTCGTAGTGATTGGAGTGTTTGTTGAAATTCATTTTGGCGGAGAAATAGAGTAACAGGGCTTCCTGATAGCCATGTGGGCAGCGCTTTTGACTTCAACGAAAGCGGTCCCGGGTTCGATTACCGGTGGGAGACCACGTGCGAAATGACCTCAGCTGTCGAAGCACTTTTCACAATACTACTACTACCAATAGAGTAACAGTATCCGTCTGCGAAATTTTCTCTCGGGGCAAATAGTAGCAACTATTACGATCAAACCGCGCAGTGACATGCGCATTGTTTTTGTGCTACTCTGCTGATGTTATAATCATTATGTAACATATAAATGTTTTTCTTTCGCAGGAACTCGAGAGCCCGTTCAAGATTTCCGGTCTTTCGGCCAATCCGTACCTGTACACCATAACCAAAGTGGTCATCCTCTCAGCCCTTTCTGGCGTGCTCTCCGAGATGCTTGGCTTCAAACTGAAGCTGCACAAAATCAAGATCAAGTGAATGTGAGATGCCTTCGAAATCGAAGTCGTATGGATGATTGAGACGCCGTAGTCTCGAGTGATCTACTAGAGGTGCTATTTAACGAAAATGATATTGAATGCGTTGGGACGAGTGTTATAATAATGTTATGACTCGAAGAAATCGCTGTTAACGCGTCATCGCCGTTCGAGACGCCTACGAGATCTGCTGTTCATTTGTTTGCCTAAGGATTCGACGGAATTCCGAGGGAGGATTACGCGGTTTATTTCTTGCGGGGCTGTATTTGGTGATGGAAATTAGGTTAATGGCGGGATTTAGAAGATAATAGAGGAGATCGAGGCGCATTTGTGAGTGTGATTTTCGCGTCGTTTAGTTTACTTTTAGGTGGCGAATTGTTGTCATTCCGATGGTTTCCCATTCGCTGTGCACATGGCGCATTCCATCTGCCTTCGGAATATCGCTCTTCCATCTTAAGGAGGGACCTGCAGGGCGGTGCAGATCGATGTCTGCATTATCGAAAACAGCTCAATCTCGCTCGAGGTCAATCTTCGCTCTTATTTATTAACTCATCCCGAGAATGAACTCAACCAAAATCTCAGCGGTTTTGTTCAATCACGTTTTTCCGCAAGCTCCGAAAAACCCTTCCGTGACGAGTGAGATTTGATGTTTTGACTGTAAGATTGGTACACTTCAGTCGCACTTCCAAAATTTTTGAGTTTTTATTTTGAAATATATACACCGCATCTGTAAATTATCGTTGATTGGCAGTAGAGGTTTACTCAGGATTAAATCAACCCAGCATCCGTCCACTTTAAGATTCACAATCAAATCTTTGTTGCGGTGTCACTAAAAAACACTCACTTAAAAAGGCGTGTTTCGTGGCAGCGTCACTCAGTTGCTGATTCCCCGGCACGTCAAAAAACTCGCGACTGTTCTTAAAGTGAATCTTCACGGTCTTTCGAAAGAAGACTATTTCATAATTCATTTCATTCAGTTCTTTCCTATGTGTTTGACGAAGGGAAGAGTTTTCCACGGGCGCTTCCACCCCGATCAGTTTTTTATATATTTCCAAAGGCGTGGGAGCGGAGGTTGTCTACAGTTGCAGAGTGAATCGTCTGTGACAGCGACGCAACGATAATCAAAAGGTAATTTCGAATGTGCCAAATCCGACGAAATAGCTTATTTTTTTGCCAAAGATGTAATCTCCTTGCCTTCCTTAGGAACACGTGGTGCAGCTATAATGAACCGAAAGCTATTTTATTACGTATATTTGTTTTGATATTTTTTTCTCGATGGAATAGTTTCGTTCGATGAAATGTGTTGCTCTGATGTATCTATGGAGAGGAAATCACCTGAATTATAAAAAAAGGCAAATTGATGAATCTCGTTTTAAGAAAGTTATCGTACTTAATTTAGAGGCGTAAATTAGAGTATGTCTAGATGGAAAGGATCCCTTGTACTCGTTAGGATGGCCGAGTTAGTCACGTCTGCTCACTGAGATTCGACGTCATCGTAAAATATCGTTTAATTTCTAGTCTTTTAAAAAATCCTCCGAAACGTTTTGAAGATCAGTCATGTTGGATCTATTTATCATAGTTGAGGCTGTATTCGCGATTGTATTGCTCTCCGAAGAGAATTATTTTTACGTGGCTTCCATTTTCCTGAAATCCAACATTGTCGGTTATTTTTATCTCATTTAAGTTTAGTTGTCTTGGATGTATTTACAGTGTACATATTTTGCTCTCTTTTGATTTTATTAAAGATATACGAAACAACGAAGTTCTTGTTATTTATATTCACCTCCTGCATTCCCATCTTACCTCTTCAATGTCTTCTATAGAATTGAAATGAATTTTTTCAGCTCTGGATTCGGTATCTAAAATGGCGTCTGAAGCTTCATTTATATTATCTGAATGAATGAAGCTACTTGTTAGTTGAATGATAATTATGGTTAATCTCAAATTCTGGGCATCGAGGTTATTGAGAACTTGTCCCTTACAAAGGTCAAGGTGATGGACATTCGCTACAAAATTCAAGCAAACGGAAAAAACCAGCAGATACCAGAAAGTTTTCAAATGAATCTACAAATAACTATATATTTTATGAATCCATTAAAGCAGCTCACCAACCTGAAAATCAGTAATGGTGTAATATGGGATTATAAAGCAAAACTTTTGAAATTACCATAGTGAACTTTTTCAGATTTGCGAAAATGATGAATTTCAAAAAATTCGCATGGGTCAAAGTTTCGCTTCGACAGTGTCGCCAAATATTTCTCGGCACTTTTACCACCTTACGCGGTATATTATTCTGTCTTGGCGAACAGTTTGGAATACACTGGCTTAGAGTTAAATAATGTATGCACACAATTTAGATTTTCATTGGATCGGATGGTTACTAGTCCACCGCCAGTTGGATCGTCTTCCAGGGACTCAAGACCATTCGTGTTATGCGAAAACTATTTGACTACTGCTTCAACTAAGACAACCACTTCCATTTACATTTACATCATTTCATACGGTTCAGTCGCAATTCTATAGCGTGCTGTGAAATGGTGGTTTGGTGACTAGAAGCCGGCATGGTACCGAGGGGCTAACACGCTCTTCCGGAACGATGGCGTAAAGCCTAAGAAATAGGTGGAGTCTACTTTGAAAAAAAATCAGCAAATAAACCAGAAGAATGCAGCAATGCGCTCCCCGAGCAGCAAAGTTATGTTTGTCATACTTTCAGAGAAATAAATTGTACTACGTTACTTTATGAACGCCCTTAATAAATGATCGCAGGTAACGTAATCGAATTTAGCGATTCAAAATTAGTAAATCTCTGAAAAAGTTTATCATTACCTCCTTTAATTACCGAAACAAAAAAAAAACGAATGCGTAGGCCTTTCATAAAGTTCTCTGAAGACACTCAATATGGTTCGCATAGTGCTATTATTAGTTTTCGTCGCGTGGGTTAATTTGTCAAGATATTTCATTCTCAGACTCTTCAACGGCACGTTAATATTCCTCAGTTTTACTTTAGTTTAAATTATTTCAGGCATAGAAAATTCCTAGATTCCAAGAACTGCTTTAACTCCCCAAGATACTCATCGGGGATGTATTCTGAGAATCACCATAGAGAAACTTATATATAGTATACTTACTCTATGGAATTACTCAACCAGTGTCGTCTTCTGCGGTAATGCCAAACAATTTTCATTCAAGGAAAGGGTTTGGCAATGTCTCCCGAACGCCATGGGAGGAGAATTTTCTAACCAGATAGCTCATGAGTTAAGACAACCTACCAGCAATTGGGAGAGGTGGAGTCCTGATCGGACTTTTTCATGTCTCACTTTAATTTTGGACTTTTCATTTATTTCAGAACATCTTTACGTAAAGTTCATCAGCTTTCACTCAGAATAAATGCACAATGCCGGATTTTTTATTTGATCAGTACTAATTTAACGTAATATTTAACAACATAAAGGACTGGAATAAGGTAAGGATTTCGTCATTGGAAATCCGGCTCTAATAGTCAAGCATACGCTACAGTAATTAATTTTATTCCACGAGATAATCCCTACTTTTTCCCCTAATATTTAGTAGTATTATCAGTACTTTTTACTAAATATTCTAGGAAATTATAGGGAAAATTCTCTTTTTTATGAGTTAATGGAAATAAGATCAAAACAAAAGGAGAATATCTCCATCTAAAAATATTTTTAAAGAGTATTATCCATACGTAAAAATGTATCTTTACCCAATGAGATAAATTCTCAGCCTAAAATATTTTGCACCAATAATTATGGAGATTTCTCTTGCCTTCAAAGAGGTCTATGCAAGGTTATGGACACATTGAGTTGGAATTTGAGCGTTTCATTGATTAAAAAAATCATTTAATTAAGCGTTAATTCTCATCAACGAATCACCCAATTCATCTGTCAAATCTATAAGTTTCGAATTTCTCTGAGAATACTTAATCTTTTTTTCAAATATATCAAGGACTTTATTCATAGATAGAAAAAAGAATCATTTTCATATAAGTCAAAATCCCTTGCATTATTATAATTGCTTGTTTAATTCCTATATCAAAATTTTTACTTTGCTTATTGTATTGAACTATTTAGTAGCTTCCAGAAATTTCAATAAAAGGACACACACAAATCCAACTTCTTCAGTTTACTTTTTCTCCGATCAAAATTTACGTAATTCTTCGAGTTACTTCAAGTCTCTCTTGTAAATATGTAATTTTCGTTCACGTTACTTCACATTGCCTTTGTAGATATGACTGTTTTGTGTGAATATCCTATCACATAAAGTGGAAATGAAAATGAAACTTCACCTTATGGGCAGCGTCTCAAATTTTAGCGACTCCTTTCCACCACTTGTTGATTTTCTCGATTGCCAACATTCTCACAATTTTCTCGATTTACGGACCTGTTTGCATATCCTAAGTGGTGATACCATTCTATTTAACCTTCCCTTGTTCTTTAGTCCATTTTCAAAATTTCTACTTTTCAAAAGTTTTCTCCATCCCTTCATACTTTGTTGCCGTATTAATCATTTTTAATTCTACCATTTAACTTCTCTATCCACTCCTGCTTCAATATTTATATTCATTTATAGCGAGCAATTGATTCAAACCGAAATGAATTTAAATTCAATTCGAGTAACCAGTCACCTCATGTACTACCTCCTACTCTTATAAGGCGAGAAAGTCAGTCAGTGAAAGTGTTGAATGAAAAAAATCCATGGTTGGGTAGTGGAGGTGAAATGTGCCTGTATAAAAAACGCAGTATGCACGGAACGGAAAATTGGCATGAAGAAATTGGGAAAAGAGAACGTTAGGAATAAGTGTGTGAGTGAAAGATGTATGAATGGGCCTCACTATCACGCTCAATGCCGCGGGAGTATTATAAGTTTTCAATTTCCGCATCACTGCTTGCCTCTGTCGGTGCGTAGACTTGAACTATCTGAATAGAGTAACCCTGAATTATCTTGAGTATGAGCTTGCATGTTCTATCGCACGAGATTTCTATTCTCTTCGCATCTTTTTCCATTTCCTGTTGATCGGGAATCCATCATCTGTCCCTTTGTAATAGAATTCTATTCTGACTTCATTGAATAAGAGTGAAACAAAATCCAATTTTATCTTTTCTTATGCGTTCAACAGCTCTCAGAATAGATATTCAATCTTCGACAGTAGTAGGTCGTGATGTTTAGTAGCTCACGATGGACTCCTGTAATGCCACCATCTCCTAAAAATTCGATAGTTTTGTGATCATACCTCCGGATAAATTTCTATTTTCTCATCATGATAATTAAAATAAATTTCTTCGGAAGAAAGAGCATAATTTACCAGGCTGCTCTACCGCCGAATTGGCGAATTAAAAATTATTGGCGGATGCAACTTTCGATTCTTGGAGAAGCGTTACTATTGAAGCATTCGCATGGAAGACCATAAATGGACGAAGCCAATGACGCTTGTGTTTTATGATATGCATTTGTATTCAAGGACTCTCTGATGAGAAATTTGGAGGTCTCTTTTGGATACCCAAAGTTGGGGCCCTTTTCCTAATTAGTATTGAAATGATCATAAGGAAATCCTTATTGAAATGCAAATTTTGCACATTTTCCTTCATCAATGTCAAATTAATCACTCTCAACTACTAACGTACGCAGAATTCAAGCAATTTATCTCTCAATATACCGTGATTCCTTGAAAGCAAGTACAGGTCTTAAGTTAATTTTCGTCGCTAAAGTCTAGGCGGTCTTATCTTTCTCATTTATTATCTTTTATCTTATTGTACAAAACTCTGAATTATTCTAGTGTCAAAATATAATTTATATTTACATTTATACTATTTACGATATATTATTTACATTCATTACCTTATAATTCGATCGGTCCGTTGCGTTTTAACGGGCGGACGATATACGTGTCTGACGACCAAAAATACTACTTATGTTAAGAACATCCTGTTATATTATGTAAGGGCTTATTTTCGGGTTCGATCTTACTTTCGGGGAAACACGGTACGTATATGAGTGTTTGTATTACGTGGAATGAGTTGCTCAATTGACCTTTCGGAAAATTCAGATGCATCTATTTCTAAAGGCTATGCCTTGTCGCTTCAGCCAGGTGTTTCTATTTTCCGCCGCCCTTTTCATTTCTATATAACTCAGAAACTTCGGAAACTTATTTGGCTTTTTCAATTTTCAATGGATGTCATCCTTGGCCTTCCTTCTTCTTGGTCCTCTGCTTCCCTTTCCTAAATATTTTCCTTTTACAATATTTCTAAACACTGGATTTGGTCTCATAATCTGACCCACGAATGCAATCTTCATCCTAGTAAATCCTAGTGGTCATGAAAAGTATCATTACTAATTAATTTTAAATCGCATATATGCTACGTTTTTTTTTAATTTTACTCTGCATTTACATAAACTTTCATAGAAGTTGACTATAAACTAATATTAAGGCTTATGTTATCTGTCATGCATTCGATCGGTGATATAGATTATTTGAGTTCCTGTTAATTCTACAATGTTTTCTTTTTCCAGATCATGATGTTGATATTCTGCTGTACTATTTTTAGTTAACTTTTTCTGTAGGTATCTGCAAGTTTTTCAGCCACCTTTTTGTACGTGTTTTCCAGTTGTTGATTATTTTTCCTAAGATTTGCTTTGATATTTTTTAATCCACTCCTAAATTCATCTTATTCTCTATCAATTTAAATTAGCTTTTTTAAAATATTTATTAATGTGATTTATTTTACGTTAATAATGGGTTAAATGGAAGACGAAACTTTATAGTCTCAATTTCAACAAATATTTATTTTTTTCCATCATTTCTAGTAATCTCATCTGCTTTTCAACCTCTTTACATACTTCGCAGCTCGTTGTTCTATCTCTTCTCGTACTTTTCTGTTCTCCTTTCTATCTCTTTGATCCCAAAAAGATTGGATATGGATTCTTACTTTCTTCCCTTTGGTTTTTCAATCAGTCGTACCCC
Source organism: Pachydiplax longipennis (assembly GCA_036926295.1). Lineage (NCBI taxonomy): Eukaryota > Metazoa > Arthropoda > Insecta > Odonata > Libellulidae > Pachydiplax > Pachydiplax longipennis. Next base: position 32,884,373 of record JAVFKF010000009.1, on the reverse strand, counting down.
TTGAAAGATCTATTTTAGAACGCCGCCTGGCGGCGTCTTCTGCTAGAGAAAAAAGAATCTTCTTGCATCGGCCAAGTTTACTTTTCTTTCCTTGCAATTCACGCTATTCGGGCACAATTCCCTCAGTCGTGATTTTCCAGCTTTTGCATGATTTTAACTCCAAGAAGTTGTTTCTCAGCGTTTGCTTTTTTATTTCTTAAACTTGATTGACTTACTTTATAGCTTCTCTAACTAATTGAAGTCGGTAAAATGGATAAATAATGATAATAGTCTTTATTTGGGCTAAATATAAAATGAATAAATATTTATAGTATACTTGATAAAATATTTATAAACGTATTTATTGAGATCATAAATCTCCTCTTCCTTCTAACCCATCGTCGTATTTCATATAGATAATTTTGGAAAGAAAGAGAAAAATGCGATTATAGATATAAAAAACCTGATATATTCTTAGGTTAAAATATCCGCTGCGGGAACAAATCCGCTGAGAAGGTGGTGTGAAAAACCTGCGCAAACCTTCCGATAATAACAGCTATAAGATTCCAAAGAAAATGGGAAATAAATGTAAACGCACAGTGAATAGTTGCATGTTCGTAGTACATCGACACAGCATTGTGAGTGATTAATTTATAGAATGAGTAGAGGGAGGTGAACACGCTTGAGGATGTCCTCAACCTACGTACTTCCCCACTGCAAAAATAGCCTTTGCTCTTGAGTGACCAACAGAATTAAACGAGGCGATTAATCGATTCTAGTAATGAGTGAGGATGAATGATGGATCTGTGAGGATGAACATAATTTGACATGCGAATCACAGCGTTAAATCGACTGAAATCGATTGGTAAAAACTGGAAAAAGTTGGCTGAATGATGCGGTTATTAAATTCAGCTTAAGGAAGCTCGGCGAAAGAAAATAAAAAGATGAATAAAAGGCTATATAAGAAATAATGTACGGATGTTTGTGAAGGAAGAAAATGGCAATTCCGCAGAGCGAGAAAGTCATGCACCTTTCTTAAGACAACAGTGCAATCTTTGTTTATGTATCTTATCTTTTGTCTTTTATCTCTTTAAGCCCACAGAGACAGCCTGTGTTGAAATATTGAAAAAGGATTCTACAAGTGCAGTTTGCCCTTTTTTATGGACGGTGTCAATTGGCAAATGAACCACTATGCGCGAGCGAAGGAAAGAGAAGGCAAACGTCGAATCGAGAGTGAATCAAGAAATGACGAGGTCATTGTATATAAATAAGAGATTACTTCTGGTGCCGTAAGAGGAGGGAATATAGACAGGGTATATGAGGCGCTATATTTGGAAACTCTGCAAAGAAAAGTGCGTATGGTCTCATAAATCCGGATATAAATGCAAATAAAAATATGTTAATTTAATCCAGAGGTCGAATTGCAGTACCTAACCGCTACTGAAATTGGCGAAGAAGTTTTGTTTCGCATGTAAAAAGAGGTTTATAAAAGTGAAATTACTTAACGTTTAGAGTTTGTTCAGTCTAGAAACAATTTCCTAAAGTGATACTCAGTTGTGATCGATTCTAAACTGTTTATCAGAAATCACGAAATACATGTATTATAGATCGTATCCATGCATTCTGCATGACTTCTGATTTGTTGTTTATTTATTCTATCATATTTTAAGGAGCTGAGCTGGATTAAGAAACCATAACACGACGATTATGATGGGAAAATAGATTTGTGATTTCTGCGTCAACTTTACTTTCGACTCTACCGAAGATCTTGGTTTTGCCGAATGCCCTAGACCAGGGGTGCCCAACTTTTCTGTATGTAAGATCTACTTTTTATCATAAAAGTGTGTCGCGATCGACTTATTGTCATAGGCGTAGTCTAAGGGGGAAGAAGGGGTGCGAAATGCATACTATGTGTATTCACTGTGTTTCAGCATAAGGTGCATTCCAGCGAAGTATGGGTAGATAAGTAAAATATATGTTCAAAACTATTTTTTTATTTTTGAATCACTTATTAAGTTTTCGAGATATATTCGCTCCTGAAGAAAATAAATTTCCAGACCCAACTTTTGATGGCAGCATTCCGTACATGCGGTACCTAAGAAATTCGATTTTCCGACACTTTTTCGAGATAGATTTTTAGTAACTTAAAATGCAATTTAATTTTTTTATCAACTGCAATGTACTATTTGTTCGTAAATATAAAAAATTTGCTATGAAAATGCACAGTATGGCTAATAATTTGATTGCAATATTTCACTTTCTCGTTTTTTTTTTTTGGGCCAAGAAAATTTATCATGAGAGAATAATATGACTTACTTTTTGCTGATTTATCAATAGCTCGCTAAGTACACCTCGTACTGGAATATAGATATACGGGTACGTAAAAAAACATCAACAATAATGATTTAAAGGGCCAAAAAACTCACGTCCAGGGGAATTAAAAGAATATGGATAATTATTAACAATATTTATTAATTCAAAGTAGCCACAGATAAATAAAGATTTAGAATTTACTTTGTTCCCTTAACATTAATGGGAAGACTGAGTTTGCATGTCTCTAACCAAGGAATCATAATCAGGTGTATATCCTGACAAAGATAATAATAATGAGTCTTTTGTATGGGAATCAGTCAGGACAGAACGTTGTTTAGTCTTCGTTAGCTTCAAGTATGAAAATGCCGATTCGCAAAGGTATGTAGATCCGAAACAAGAATAGATATATTCGCTACATTTGGTGACACTGGGATATTTTTCTCGGTTGACATATTCCAAAAATCTTCTTCAGATTTTCTGGCTTGTAAGTTTAAGTCAGTTTGTAAAATTATAATTTCATTTTCTAATGCCTTTTGATCCATATGAAATATGTCTGAAATTTTTTGGCTAATGCGTTTCACACTTAAATCTTTTTTAAAAGGAAAAGATATAAATTCCACCATTTCTTTAATTTTTTCAAAATCCTGGAATCTTACCTCAAAATCTTCAATTACTTTTGGATTTCCGCGACGTATTTGTCGATCTTATACTTAATATTTTTATGTTTTTGTAGGTCATCCGCCATATGGGAATTTCCAAATTTGGAAAATGATTCAGATTATTTTGTTGCAGATCTTCTATTAGCAAAATAAATTGTGTTTTATATGCGTCTATGCAGCTGATCATATCAATTACTGTTTTCTTTTTACCTTGTAATTCTAAATTTAAATGACTTAATATTGAAGTAAAATCGGTAAGAAATGGTAAGTTTTGTCTTCTAAAATCGCTTCAAAGTCACGAGAGTACACGGAATTCTACCCCAGACATTGCGAGGGATCGACGATCGACCAAAATTGGCCTCGCGATCGACCGGTCGATCGCGATCGACTTGTTGGCCACCCCTGCCCTAGACAATGGGACCGATTATACTCCTTCAATTCTCTACTTAACCTTTCTAATCGCTTTCCAAAATCAGTAATTAAAATATCATCTATCACGACAGCATTAATGTTTACGTACTGATGGCTCGGGAATGTGTTTACATTCCCTTAAGTAGTTGTTTTGTAATATTTAATTACTAGTAAACCCATATTCAAGTATAACGAAACTTAATTTATTGCTGAATTGCTTAATTTATTATTACTGAATTACAAACCTATAATAATTGAATTCATAACTTATTCTTATTATAAATTTTAATAAGTATTAATCACAGTAGAATGTAAAGTAATGAATGGCAGCGGAATGCTAAAAAACAATCTTCTAAAATTCTATCGCTTTCACGTAAGCAAAGCTCAATAACTTCTTTGCACACCTAATTTCTGCCCAACTATTTCCTTTTCCTTCTCCATATACTGATTAATATCTTGATGTTTTCTCACCTCCATGATCATATTTAAGCAACATACGATAATGTCCTTTAGGTAAAGGATGATTTAGAAAAACATATATGGTCGTAAGCTTGTCCCAGAAATTTTGCCATCTTTACTACTAATATTGGAATATTGGAATATTGTTTCCTCCTGCTGTTTTGTTTATTGTCTCATCTCAAAGACAATTGTTTCTAAAATGATTAAATTCTCCTAAATTCTATTGAGATAGAAAAATCCATAACCTCGGATTCAACTATTGTGTTGATGGTCAAGGTGACGTTGTTAAAACCATAGAATTTAACATAATTTTAGCAAATTGTTTCGTCAAAATTCTCAACATTTCGAATAGAATAAAATATCCCACATCTCGGATGAAATTTTTAATTAAATTTTTCCCTCTCTTGGTATTTGCCTTGACTTCGTTGGGCCAGTGTTTCTTATTTAATCCTGCGAAAGAAATAAAGCTTTAGAGAGAACTTGATAACGTTATTTTCATGTTACAAAGGTCAATTTTCGAAATTTGGTTGAATTCTAAGGAATGGTCTAGAAGCGGAGATACGTAAATGTAGATTTGCGAACAGACTGAGATACGATGACGTAGGCATTGCAAAAAATATAATTTACTTTCTTTAATTCCAATTAAAGTGGTGCTTTTGGTTGGTGTATAATGTATAAACAGAAATTAAAATTTATCAATTATTCGAGTAGAAAAACAATCACAACCGGCGTGCCCGTTCCGTATTCCATAGAACAAAATATTCGTTTTTCTAAGTCCCGACGAGAGCTTGCCCTTACTTTCGCTTGGCCTTGGCGCTGCCTTGAGAAACTTGCATGACATGATTCCGAGATTATAAAACGCATTGTAGGTCATGCGAATACGTTTCCTCTTCCGAAGATTCTACAGTTTCCGATCGCTGGATCGAGTGCCAATGCCATGGCCCCGAAGTACTAGAACTGGCTCCAAAAGCTACTGTACTGTGTAATTTGTTGGTATCAATGATTGATATGGTACGGAGATACTGGAGGAATGCCTCGATTAGCGAGTAAATCTGATAACGAATTTCGATTATCTCAACCAGCATAATTTCTACGAAACCTGTTTGAAATCACTAAGTGATGCGTCATTTTTGCTAAACCTGATTTCGATTTTTTGCTAAAGTTTTAATCAGGTCCGATTAAGAGAGGGGTTCCATGGAAGCCTGGCATCTGTACCTCAATGGGGCCTCATTTAAGAATGGTAATTTTTTACTTTGCAGATAGTAAAAGATATACCTATACATCGCTTAATGAAGTATCAAATACTAATGAGGAGAATCAAATAATAATAATTTGAAGAATATAATACATAATAAAATAATGAGCTCTCAGATAGCCATGTGGGCAGCGCCTTCGACCTTAGACGGCCTTGAAAGCGGTCCCGGGTTCGATTCCTAGTGGGATCCCTCGTGCGAAATGACCAGCTGTCGAATCAGATTTAACAACACTACTAATAATGTAAGAAGGGGCCCAGGTGGATCCTTTTGCACCCGGGCCCCCTTTCGAAAATGGCGTTCCCTACTTTTAAGTGGTGAAAGTGATTGTGATAGTGTTACACGTCTGTCACAACAAATTTGAAAGTGAAATACTCATCATATTAATTTAAATATCTTTTTTCGACCAAATTAAATCTTTAAAGCTATATCTCTCTGTTTGTTTCGCAGACATTGACAGCATCATTCGAGAGTTAAATTTCGACGCATCCTTCTGTTGTGTATCGAGGCAAAATTTAATCGTGACGTTCGAAAGGACTACGGAAGTGAACGCGAAGAAACCTCGAGTCACGTGCCGCAGCCTTGCGATCTGGCGTACTTGCGATGATTAACCTTTAATAATATCCGCCAGCGGTCAGTTTCATTCCTCTATGGTTCCGCTTTGATTCCGAAGTTCTTATTTCCATGAAGGCATGTGATTTTTTCGAAAATTTTCGAAAGGGGTAATCCTCATTAAGTTTCAATCAGGTAATAATTCACGGTTTAATAAGACACTAATGAGCTTTTAGACATTTTTGCCTCTCTTTTCACCTTATTCATTCTTCCGTTAAGATAAATTTATTTTGCAGTTTAATTGGCAATATTTACCCATGTGAGGATAGGAGGAGAAATTGGTAATGAAGCAGAAGAATTGAACAATATTTAGATCCGATTAAATAACAAATTTCATTGCTTGGATAGTAACCGATGATTTAAATAGATTAATAACAATAGCTTTTATAAATTTAATTATCCATAAAAATGCGGATAATAAATTATATTATTACGTCCGAAGAGCGTGGCTGAATCAACAATTCTTCGTGAAAAAGTTATTATTCAAAACTCTCAGTAATTAAGGAATTGTTGGGATTTAATTTATGAGGAGATTAATTTAATTGTAATATGTTCCTTCTCGTCTTCAATGCTTCGGCATAATTATTTTTAATTCGTGTAATTTTTTTTCACTCAATCGACAATATTATGAAAAAAACTACGAGAAAAAGTGCGAATAGTCACCCCATTAATTTTGCATAAACGTCATCATAGAATAAAATAAAATTTTGATCCAAAAGTATCTTCGAAAACATTTTAATCGGGATTAAAAAATTGATATGAGTAGTTTTAAGGATTATCCGGCGGGTCGTTTAAAAATTTTTATCATATTTATTTCAATATTTTATGATGCTAATATAACTTTGAATTTATTGCGAATTTGAGGTTAAAAATCTTTCGGCTGACGTTTTCGGACGTTCCCTGAAATCTAAGAGCGTTATTAAAACGGGTAACTCTCGAACGCTCTTATAAAATAAGAATATCTAATTAACCTATTGTTGTCTTAGAGATTGAAACAATGTGTATCGTCCAGTAAATCACTCTATCAGCCATCGATACCTCAAAGATATGAAGTTTCTCTCGATAAGAATCCGTTGTTTTCATTCCGCACCTACACACGCCCACTCGCGCCGTCACGCGTCTGGGTAGTCTGAATCAAACCCCCGATTCAACAGCCCAGTCAGTTAGCTAGAGGCGTTCGAAGGAGGTTCACCGAGAGCCATGTCGGCGGCGGGAGCTGATATCATTGGCGATAATTACGATGGTTCTCGTATATTTAGTTGGTTGGCGGATATTTCTGGATTTCCTCTTGATCAGGTAAGATAATTTTATGGAAAGGTTGCGGTAAATTCTCCGCTTTTAAATTTTTGCTGAAAGCGTCCTTGATGTGTTAAATCCACTGGCCCAAGAAAGGAACGAGTATTTTTCGGGTTAGTCTGGTTCATTTAATATTTACCCTTTTCCATCCTAAATTCTCCTGTTGATCGATTCACCAAGGTCAAACATTAGTTCATTGATTCTATTCTAGAATTATAGTCAGTCATTTGTTTAGATCTTGCGTGCCGCCAGTTGTTTACAATTATTTTAAAGGGAGATGGACACTTTTCCATAACAATCGGATATTTACGTTTCATTTTCGTATTATATGATTGCTACTTTACTAGTGAGGGTATTTCTGGATTGTTGGTATAGATTGAAATCAATCTCACGCAATAAAAACCTCTCAAAGTTTAAAATTCAGTCAGATTCTTCTCGCATCCCTCGTTTCTGTGAGTACGAACTACGTAGTCGTTAAACCGAAGCTTGCATGTATTTTGATCTTTCAGATGATTTTTCGTAACTGCTGTTTTTCACTTTAATAGGTGAACTTTCTGGTCAGTCAACTGTTAGGACTTGCATTAGCTCCTGTCCTTCAGTATGTTCTTCATCCTTCATCCACAAATCCTGCTACTCGACATGCATTCGGCTTGGTCATCGGCCTTACCTTTGGGTATATTTGTTTTGGAATGTAAGTGTTTGAATATTTTGGTTTCTAACGTAGAAGGAAACATTCTCTCGTTTGATTTTTGTAGAAATTCGCCTTAAAATTCATATTTGAAACTCTGGAATTTTTATGAAATGAAAGACCTTTTCAAAAGGAAGAAAATAATTGAGTGTATTTCATTTCAGACAAGCGTTGCACTTGGCAGGATTACCATCGGTATGTTATATAGTAATGAGAACGCAGAATCCGAAGACGATGCAAAGGTGAGTTATCATTGATTGAGGATCTCAAATCTTTATAGGTATCTCATTTATCTTTTTAATGCCATACAATATCTGATCATAACATACGTTATTACTTTGGATAAGAGATAATACAGTACTTTTAATTATAGGGTTGTCTTAGCAGTAGCCCTGTCGTACTTATCATGCATCCATCTTCACCGGCAGGTATATGATTATGGCTCATATACGCTAGATATAACAGGTAAATAAATAATTTTATTTTAGTGTATTATACTAATTAGTATAAGTATGGTTGATGAATGTGAATCTTCCTCTAGCATCATCTTTTAGATTGTTTGTAAAATAAAGTTGCATGTGAAAAGTAACCTTTATCAGCAAAGTCTCGTTATATCAACGAATTCCAACATTGTTTGTTTTATTGTAATGCTAAGCAGGCTTTCTGTTTCTCATTTATTTACCTTTGAATAGGTAATATTTATTTCGTCGACGAGAAAGTTGAAAATAAGGGAAAATAGTTTTATCTCTTTTAAGTAACTTATCTGACTAGATCTATATGTTGACTGCAGAATTGTAAATATTAGCTTCGTAAGTTATTTTTTGTGTGTGTTGTAGGGTATACATTTCAATAAATGTTAGGAATAAGTTACTTATTTTCTGTAAATTTAGGTGTTTGTATTTGGTGGTGTATATGTAATTGTCAGCTCTGATGGAAGTTGAATTTTGAACAGGGCCTTTGATGGTAATAACCCAAAAAGTAACAGCCCTGGCATTCTGCTTGCATGATGGATTAACCAAGAAAGATGAAGAAATGACACAACTTCAGAGGAATCATGTGGTCAGGTATGGAAAACTGTATTGCTAGGTATTTTTATTGATTGTGAACTTGACTATAATTGGAAAATTGATTTAACTTTGTGATTTGGCCTAACAAGAGTCTCAATTCCATTAAGTATTTCAAATTATGATTTATATTATCTCCATTACTTTTTAACCATCAAACTTGTTTGATGGTTAAAAGGATATTTGAGTATGCGATAATGAAGTTAAATCGAAAGTTAATTGGGAAGCAATAATTGTGTATTTTAAAATAGAAAGCACACAAAAATTTCAGGTGATTTATTAATGATTAATTAATTCATTAATGATGGAACAACTTTTGTACATTTGGTATAAAATCACCTTGGTTAGGTTGTTTTTGTAAATAAATGTATCATGATTATCAATTAATGCGCATGAAGAATAATTTTTATGAAAGTAAATTGTCATGTCTCTTCTATCCCAATATTACACAGACAACAAAACAATACCAAGAATTTTATGTTCTAATAAAGGGGGTTTGCTTGTATCATTCAAATGTATATTACTTTTGTGTTGTTGTTTTGTTTGTTATAGTCCATTTTACTCTATATCCCATTATGAATAATTTATTGTGATTAGCTTTGAAATCTTTTTCTTCATGTGACTTTGGAAACACAAACTTAATCTTTTGTCCTATATTCTCCAATGAATTAAACATAAGTTACCAAATATCTTTATTTGCATTTCATCCTTGGCCATACTTTAAAATTTCCAGTTTGTGATTCATCTTATAAGCTTTTGAAGCTGATGCATAGAAATTTTCCAATTTGTCTAAGATATTTTAATTAATGATAGAAAAATTTTGTTATTTCAGGAAGCTCCCATCGCTGTTAGAGTATTTCAGCTTTATGTTCCACTTTCAAGCTTTTATGGCAGGACCCATGGTTTTCTACAATGATTACATGGATTTTATCAATGGACAAAACTTCTTGAAGCACTCAAAACCACAAAGTGTAAGTTTTCAGTTATTTTATTCCATGAATTCATAAATCTATTCATTATGCAGTGTAATAATATTAATTTCTGTTGTGATTGCTAGAATGCGGTTAAAATTTATGCCTGAGGGCAGTCTTTCATATGCATACACAATATATTCCTGATTTGTCGTAAACATTGGCTGTGGATTTTTGTGGCACTACCATGTTTCACTCTTTTGAGCAATCTCCTTCAGAATTATGGTTACTTAAGTGAGAATCATTGATTTCTACCCTTTGATTACTTCAAAAAAAAAAGATAAATGATATCAAAATATTCTTACTTGGATCATGGAACATTTGTTTCAATTTGAGATTGCTAGGATCCCATGATGCTGTAGTCATTGTGCTTTTGCTGCTATTATATTTATGTTTCTCCCAGTTCAGGCTTTTAGTAAATGTGACACTAAGTACTTGCAATTATAAGGTCTTTATTAATTCATTGTTCTGTCGATAACTGGGGAGAGAGCACTCTCTTATCTCTGTGATACACCATCTCTTGCTTGCATTAATATTCATGAAATTAAATCTTTCTGTGGTACTTATGGTTGTTTGATACCTTCATATATTTTACAGTCATTTGCAAGCAATGAATGATAAATTTGATATTTAAAATTAAAATATTATCTGTGACAAAAGCTTGAATTTACTCAAAATCATTCTTAACCTCTGGAATAGAAGGTATTTGATGTTGGTCCATGTTAAGCTTTTTAAAATCTGTAGCCGAACGCCTAAAAAATGATTCAAGTGACTTAATCGTCATTAATGCAGTCAGTCATTTTTTCAGTCTGGGGTTATGTGACTATTTTGCTTCAAGAAGTCGTCTGCTATACCCCTATTATGATATCAGTCACTCAAGACTTTTCATTTCATTGCCAACTATTTAGATAGCTTTGCATTATCTCTTTGTTACATTTTCATGCCAAAGTTTTCTAAAATATTTTTAGGGTAGAATATACTATCATAATTAAGTGCCTAATCACTTCTGATGTTTTAAATGTATTCAAGGTAAAGCAAACAATTTTATTAATCTTTATACAGATCTGCTGCTCACTTTAGAATAAATGGTATCGTTATTATGCTCAAAATCGAGACAAAATATAGTCTCCTCTTCGATTTAAGTTATAGTCAGTGTAGAACATATTATGAAGTATTTATAAATGTAATGAAAGGTGATTTAAATAATAGAGAATAACATAAATTTCTTTGTGGAATTGAAAATCCTAAGTGAAGTATAAAAATTAACCTACTGTAATTAGTAAGGTGTATCTTGCATGTCATTTCTTGCTTTATACAATTTGGGCTGAGTGTAAATTGAAGATATCTCTTATTCCTTGACGAGAAATTATGAAGGATTGTCTTCTTTTACAGGGAACTCTTGACAACAACTCCAACAGCAGAAAAGTTGTGATTGAGCCATCTCCGTTTCCAGTGGTATTTCAAAAGATTACCCAGAGCTTTGTGTGCTTGATCCTCTTCATATATCTGTCACCATTATTCCCTGTTAAAAGAGTGAAAGGTGAGTGTTTAACTTTGCTTTAGAAATGTTTTAGTTTTTAGAAGAATTTTCAACCATTACGAATATAAACATATTACATAATGGGTACCTAAGAATATCATTGAAAGTATGGATAGAAGAAATTTCTTCAGATTTAGAAGAGAGTTCTACTAGATCACCAAAGTTTTCTCTGTAGGATAAACTTTTTCCAACTTCTTTAACTTAAAGAGAGAGCTTTTTACTTAAAATCTTACATAGGTACTTGTTTTGGTTTCTTTGTTTCTGGTTTTGTATCACACCGATGAAATAGACCTTGAATTTTTGCATAGTTGATGCTTTATCTTGTTTGTAATAATATTAAGTTCATTTCTGCTCTGCTGTATATTGTTTGTGAAGGATCTCCTCTACTCAAAATGGGTATTATGATTTATCATTTTGTGGGATTATTCCCTTTATTTATTCTTTTTCAAAAATTTAAAATTACAGAGGACGACTTTGTGGAGAACTGGACAGTTGCCGGCCAGCTTTTATACCTGATAACTGTGACCACAATTTGCCGTTTGAAGTATTATCATGCTTGGTTGCTAGCGGATGCCATCTGCAATGCTTCTGGGCTAGGTTTCAATGGATACGATTCTAAGACAGGGAAAGCTCAATGGAATCTTGTATCAAATGTGGACATATTGGGTTTTGAGGTATGTTGAAATCTTGTTTACTTTAATCCCAGGTGGAGAATTTTTTGATTTAAAAGTACTCTCTAAATGGCAGTCTACTGAAGTTGTGATCTAAAGAGTGAATGTCATCTAAATACAAGGACGTCTAGTTTCCGAGAATGAATTGTCATCCAAAGTAAAGTTTGCCATTTTGTGTTCTATGAAATCTATTTTTAACTAGGCATTACTTAAGCTTCTGTTTTGTAAATTTTAATGATAGAATTTTTAAAATAAACAAAAATGGAACTGTGAAAGGAAATTAGATTTATGGAATGGGAAAGTTACCATAGTAATTATGTTAATAGAGATGACTTTTCAGAAAGAAAGTATCTGGAAAGTTCTGTGACTTTCCAAATTTGCATCAATAATACATTTTTAACTGAGCAATTCTTTCATAGCCTTTCTGAATGATTTTTTAAGGCAAATTTCAGTCACCGAACTGTTGGCAAAAGGTGGAAATCAAAATGGAAATTAATGAATAAAACTTAACACATTTTCACAACTTTTGATCATAGTTCTTATTCAAATGGCTATAACACTTTCCAGATAACCCACTAATATATGTAATAAATAATTCTGAAATTGTCAGAGTGTTACCTTGTAATTTTTAATTCCCAGAGGGTAGATAAATTTTGATACAGATTTTAGTGTTGAGGTACATATATTCCAAAATACGTTAAAGCCTATTTAGGATGCTCCTGCTTAAAGTGCAGTTTTCTCCCATTCCTGATCCCTTTTAGATTTAATACAGTAAAGATATTGCTTAAGACACACTGCTACTTGTTTACTGTGTGGCTTTTTCCCATCCCCAGATGTAGTGCAACCCAATAGAGCAGATTGTCCTCCTCATTTGATAGACCAATAATTCACAACGTTATCTATATCACCATCCTTTGCTCTGCCTACTTGCCTTGCTTTGCCTTGTAGGATTCCTTTTGACTCTAGTGTTTTGGATAACTAATTTTGTGAGATAAAAGTAGAGATTAATAGCAAGAATACTAATTTATTTTAATAAAAATGAGTATTTTTGTGTTGTATGATTGTCCATGTTCATCCAGTTACTTTTTCAGCCTCTTCTCTGCTAAGGATGATATTAGACTTGTAAACAAGAAATGAGACCATGGAAGGAAACTAGAATTTTGGAATTAGGAAATTCTAAATAGATTGCTAAACATGGCAATGGAGATCTGTTCCATGAAAAGATAAGGTTTACTTTGAGCATCATAACTTTTCTTGTGTGCTTTCCAATCCCTGTACTGAAAATTAGTATTGAGGTAAAATTTTTCCAACAGCTGGTTCCTTTGAATTCATGTTTACCAAAGAGTCAAATATATTATTTTGCCTGTTTGATAGTTATAGTTGCCCGGATAGTTTGATTAGAATGAATCCTTTTAAAATTGAAAGGCCAAATCAATGGCTCTGAAAGACATATGTAATGCTACAAATTTAATAGGGTTTTGTTAGAATAATTAAGAAATGCTTGTATGTAATTTAATTATCCTATATCTCAAATCTAAGATACACCTTTTTCATCATTTCACCAAAAATCAGGTGCATCTTAGCACAATTTTAAAATGCATTATCCTAATTCAGGTATTGCTGAAAATTAACTTTAATCTTCAAAGCTGTAATCAACTTTCCCCCATTCCTATTTATTTTCTTTCTCTAAACAATCATTAATGCTCATGTTGTCCTTTATTGGTATATTTTTAAGTAATAATGAATAAAGAGCATGCTTCCTAAGACACTTTCCTCTTCTAAAGGATAATGAAAAGATATGAATGCCATTAAGTAATTGATAACTTTTCCATTGCAAACCTCTCTGAACATGTAGAGATAATTACAATGGCAAGTAGTTTGCATCTTACATTCACATTCTCATTTTTCTCCTACATGACTTCCAGAACCTGGTTGTCTCTAAGATTTAGGTACACTGTAAATCTCAGAATGTATAGTATATAGTAATAATTATTTTTTCCTGTCTATTATTTACTTTTAGATGGGGCTCAACTTGCGTGACAGTGTTGAAGCTTGGAACAAGGGCACAACTAGGTGGCTCCGCCTTATAGTATTTGAGCGCACTCCTGCTGCATATCGCACCATGCTGACCTTCTCCCTGTCAGCTGTTTGGCATGGTTTCTATCCAGGATACTACTTCACCTTCTTTGAGGGAGCTCTATTTACATTTGCTGCTCGTTGTGTGAGTATATCTTTGGTTGTTCACTAACTGAAGAAGATATCCTTGTCTTTCAGTAGCTGACATTTCCCAAATAACATCCAATAACCACTTTCCTAATTTTTTTTCAGACCTTAGATCGTAAATGTCAATTCAATGAGTATCATATGGGCCTTAGGTGATACAATCATTCCTTATGTGTTGTATTAAGATAATTTTGCAATGAGTGTGAAGAAGAAATTGTCTAACATAGGTTATTAAGGTATGGAAGTTTAAGGATCTTTATCTGGCTCTAGTTTTTCATTGCTTCCTAATTTTCTTGTTTATATATAATCAGCACTCACTTGAGCACTTATCATGACTCGCTTTGTTTGCACATTAATTTCAGCAAGGATCATCTTGTATAGTGCTTCTAAATTACACCAACCCTTCAAAATCCATGAGCTCAGCATTTGCAAACGAAAGCATTTTCTATAAAATAGCATAAAATTTATATACTGACATCATATACACATAATTTTTCTGAAAAAATAACACAGGGAAAGTTGAACTCACATTCATTGTTCTCAAACTATTACATATCTACTAAATAGGCAATTTAATTTAATTTTTCGACTTCAATTTAAATCTTATGCATGTAAATGGCATTATTTTAGGCTTACTGTTAAACAAAAGTAATATTAAATATATTGAGTTTGCTGTAACTTTGTAGAATTCCTTTACAGGAAAAATATACACTCACTTTGTAAAGTTCTACTACTTTTATTATATCTGCGACATTTTTCGTCTATCTAAGACATCATCGAGCACTGATAGCAAAATTAAAAGTAATATGAATGTTTCTGGGGAATGTAAATAATATAAAATGCTTATTTATGAATTTCAACATTAGTGTGGCAATTGGAAACATATTCCTCACAAGTACTTAGTTGAAAATCTACGTGAATATTGATTTAGTATGGTGTATACATTAATCAGGAAATATGCATTCT
Source organism: Pachydiplax longipennis (assembly GCA_036926295.1). Classification (NCBI taxonomy): domain Eukaryota; kingdom Metazoa; phylum Arthropoda; class Insecta; order Odonata; family Libellulidae; genus Pachydiplax; species Pachydiplax longipennis. Next base: position 32,869,268 of record JAVFKF010000009.1, on the reverse strand, counting down.
TCCTCTTGATAACCAGCTTGAATATGAATCACAGTCAAAGTGGTGGTTGTTGTGCAAGAGGCTTGGGCCTGTTATTGATTTCAGACAAGTATTTGGCATCAGTTGAGATCTCCACCTCTGTAATGGTATTGTTTTTGCCTTCTGCTCTTGGAATTTATATTCAGAGATAAGTTTTTCATTGAATAATTTTATGTTAATAGGTTATGAGTAAAAATTAATAAGGAGTACCCTAACAGTGTTTCAGAACATAAAGCTAAGCTATTTTAAAGGTCATGTGCTTTGTACAACATGCCAGGCTTCTATTTTGCACCATGGCTGCAATTCTATTTTAAGTATTTTTAAGTATGTTGATTTATGAATTTATGATTATTGAATTAAAAACCCTTTCAGGCCTGTTTTTGTATGTACACGATGGAGATTTTCTTATTCAAACAAGTGAATATTGTGTATGCATGATGGAGGTTTACCTTCTCAAAACTATGAAATTCATCCAAAGATGGTGCAGGCATAAGTATTAGTGAAAGCATATGTTGGCATATTATGGCATAGCTTCCAGATATATTATGTGACCCTTGCTGGTCCTAAACAGCTGGGCTCTTAACCCTTCATTCTGCAACTGGTCAGTGAAGATTCTTTGGACTGATTTTCAATCCCTTTCCCTCCAGCTGTGGGAAACTAAATATTATTTTAATGTTTCTGCTAAATAATTATTTGTTGCATTCAATATCATTGTTACATTGGAAATAAAAATCTTGTATTTCATTGATTATATACTCTGCTGTTAATATTTACTAAGAGAAAATCTCAGATTTTTCATTACCATAATATGGTAGTTTACAAAAAACATAAATATTAACAGCTCAGTTTAACTTTCAAGTTTTATATTATTGTAAGATCTTAATTTCCTAGATAGTATTGACAATGGATGCAACAGATAATTCTTTAGTAAATGACTGAAATAAAGATTAGCTTACTGCAGCCCAATGGTGAAGGTCTGTAAATTAGCCTATGACCAAGGTTTCCTCCTTACAATTGCTCAGGGAAGGGTCTAGAGCCCAGCTGATAAGGACTCTATACAGGGAAACTTACTATACCTAGCAATTACATTTGTTCCCAAGTGCTTAGTGTATAGATGCAGATATTCTGTGCAAAGATCAGGTACCTAGATAAATTTTGATGAGAATTCTTCCAGCATGAAAGGTTTCAAAGTGTTATAAATTCTATTATTATCTACTTTTGTTACCTATTTCAAGCTTACATGAAGAAGCAGCCTGCTTATCTCTTCAGTTGCAACCAGCATCATAAAGTCTGCATTCAGCATTAATTTATTTCCTCATTTTTGCTTTAATTTGATTTTTTTCTTTAATTATTAATCAAATTAGTCTGTTTATTCCCAGTTACGAAGAGACTGCTGCAAAAGTTCTCTTCAAAAGCTACATTTGGCAGCCTGAAGCTAGTGAATGGAATTTCTTGTCACAGTTAATTAAGTTAAATACTTGACTTAAACGAGTATTTTTAAAAATTTCCCTTCTCAGTATTATTGCATGCTATTTTTCCATCTACACTTTGTTCTTAATTTCCTAAATTTTAATAATCTGTAAATGTGTATTTGAAATTTGATCTTTTTTTGTTTTCAGGTGAGACGTAGTTTGAGAGATCATTTCTTGGAATCCAAGCGCATGAAGGCCTTCTACGATCTTGCCACTTTCCTCACTACCCGTGTGGTTGTTGCTTACACCACATTTCCTTTTGTCCTGTTGGAGTTCTGGCCAAGCCTTAGACTCTATTTGTAAGTAACATTTTCATTAGGTGTGTGTTCGCAGATAGTTCGGAACCAGTTCAAAACTGCGGCACATGCACATGATGATTTTGGTCATTTAGAAGAGTTCAAAACCGAATTCTAATGATTAGTCCCTCATTTTGGGAGCGAGAAAACCTGTAACGAACAATTCTGAATTTGTAATTAATTCAGAATTCGGATCAAAATGCTCCACAAAAGACCAAAATCATCACACCGCAGAACTGATTCTGAGCTGTCTTTGTGAACACACCCATTATTATACTACATTGCATCACTTGGTAAGATTTGGATATATTTTCCAGTAGTGTATTGCTTGGAAGAAAGTTTCAAACAGTTCAAATTTAATGCTAGCATACTTGCTTTCAAGCAATATAAATATGCTAAGCTAATTTCGCAGCACATCTTGAGTAGAGTTATTACTTTATCAGGGACCTTTTTAAAGCTAGTTGGGTTTGTTTCCTGGTGTGGTCGATTATCTTTACCCAACATCATGAAAGAATTTTATAGATATCAGAGTTAGTTTGGAGACATATAATGATCTTATTATTAATATAAGGCTTCATGGGAATGCATTGACCATGTTTCACCTATGATGAATTCTTGGCTGTGTCTTCTTCTTAGGGCTGTTACACATTGGATTTAATCATTTGGATCATTTCTTTTAGTGGAGTTTTCAATTTTAAATAATTTCCATTTTTGAAATGTACAATCCTTTTTTTTCTTTTACTGGTTATTTAAGAAATGATATATTCTTGGAATGGGTAAAGAGCTTTCTGCTATCTGCCTCATATCTGGTGAAATTAGTTCAGATTAGCTCAAGGGAGCCCTGAAATAGTTAAAAGAAAATATCCTTATCTTTAAGATTGTAATTTTCTACATAGATTGATTTCATTTTGGTCAGGTAGAGTATTAGAAATAGTGTTGAAAACTTGCATTATCACCTTAGAGCTGATGTAATCTTGGATCATAATTTGGTAATGATGAGATCTGAGCTTAAATTTAAAATGATCTTTCAGATAAAAGTTGCACCTAAATTTAGAAGCTCTCATGAATGGAAAACCTAGAGAGTTCTGAATTAATTAACAAGGCTTGAAAGACCTTGCTCTAGAGAAGAGATGGGAAAGGATAAAAAGCAGCACCAGGAATAGTGCTCAACTAATAATTAAGAGAGTCAAGTAAAATATAATTAGGAAACTATGGATGAGGATAGAAATGATAAATGGAGGAAAGAAAAATTTGGGAAAGGGCTAACCTTTATATGGACATAGAATGTATAAGGTACTAAACAATGGAATGAAAGGGGAAGAAAATGCATGAAGCAAGACATGATGCCTACCCATATAGTGATGGAAAGTGCCCAAGAAGTGGAAGATGATGATGTTGGACTGAGAATATTGGATAATGAAATTGATAGGGCACTGTGTGATACGAAAGAAAATAAAGCAACAGGTGATAAAAAATTCCTGTTAAATTCCATCTAAAACTGGGGCAAAGGGGTAAGAAATATTTCTATGAATCATACTGGAAATTTTATGATGAAGTAAAGTGGAAATAGGATTTTAATAATACTATCCTGATTCAATTACAGAAAAAGAATAATGCTATAGAGTGTTGTGATTATCATGAAATTAGTTTAAAGGAATTTGATGCAAAAATTGTCCTACAAACAGCAAGATTTATATCCCTGATAATGCATTATAATGGGCAGAGTTTGGTACTCATTTTTTAATATTTGTTGAGGAAATTGTGAAAGAAGCTTGGGTAAACATAGAGTAAGGAGTGATAGATGATGAGGAGAGAGTGAAGTCTGTAAGGTATGCATATCATAAAGGTGTTTTGTGTGATTTTAAAAGAGATATAAAAATATTATCAAATCCACTAAATGATATAGCAAGGAATTTTGAAGTGAAAATAAACCTAGGAAAACTACAGTAGTCAGATTTTCTGAAGGACAGATCAGGGTGCATGGGAAAAAACTAGAACAAGGGGATGTGTTCTTACTGAAGTCATTTTTTGTTCCAGGGATGGAAAATGCACGGCTGAGGTTATGATAAGAATAATATTAGCATTAGAAGCATTCATGAAATGAAGGTAACTGATGATGTAAGATCTTGATAAAGTAATCAGGAAAAGTTTAGTAAAGTCATCAATATGATGTTTTGCTGCATGGTTGTGAAAGGTTAGCCATAAAACAATGGGACATTGTAAGATTATAGATTTTCAAGTAGTATATATGTATATGGGATTTCAAGTGTGGGTGTGGCATAGAAAGAAAAAAGTATGTTTAGTTGATGAAAAAGCAAACATAAAGGTGCTAGGGATGGTGGGAGAAGAGAGGGATTTAATTTAAGTTACATTATTTAAGTTAATGTTATAGCAGAGGGATTTGGTGAGCAAAATATTAAGAGGTGTGGTGAGCAAAATATTAAGAGGTGTGGGACTGCTAAAGAAAAATAATTTAAGAAAAATGCAAGGGGAAAGATGGAGTGGAAGACAAAGGTAAAAGATGTTAGATGATATAAAGGGTGGGAGAAATATAAAGAGCATTACATAGGATATCTAAGGGCTTTTAAACCTGCTGAAAGGTAGAACATGTATGTACACTTTACTAACCTTATGAAAAATTTCAGCATATAATAAATCAAGTAAACATACTGTTAACAGAATACATTACTATCCAGGGCCCCTCTGTATCTTTCTAAACTTAGTAGGTTAAAATTTATATTTAGTTTATGTTTCATGCCATGTTGAGTAATTGATTAATTTTCTTCACCTTCTTTAGTCACATGTACCTGTGGCTCCACATCCTTGCTCTACTGGCAGTATCTGTGCTACCGATCATTCTACCTCCTAAGAAATCAGATGGATGTAGCGTGAGAAGCTTGAAAGTGGAGCGAATCTCGAGTGGATTAACTCCTGTAATACCCTCTTTGTGAAGAGCAACATTCACAGCTGGGGCGTAGTCTGGTAGCAAGACCATCTAGTAATGGCAGCACTAAGGATGTAGAGTTTTTCCTCTTTATATAATAATTAAATTTTTGTATAATTGATGGTAGCATGGAGAGATACTCTCATTGTATGCCTGAGAGTCCATTTATTACAGAACTGACGTCGAGCAATATTAAATGCCTTAATTTTTTGCTGATTTTTATTTTGATAAGAAATGATTTTATATTCAGTTTATTTTAAATCGCTGAGTTATAGTTGTAGTTTGAAGGAGAAGGAGTTCACTTCATATTACGTATTATTTTGCATTTAGCTTTTCCAATGCCGAAACAAGCAGTCGCAGAAATGGGATACTGAACTAAATAGTTAACATGGTTGGTATTCATTCCATTTTGGTCCATGAGTTTGCATCATGTAGCACAATGTCCTGCACTGAAAAGAAAGATTTTGAGTTAATCGTCCATTGTTTGATGATGAAGCACAAACATCGTTAAAGATGCTGATACAAGGATGCTTTACAGTATGAATATTGTTGGATTGTACTGATAGTATTCAAGTTATATGATCTAGTCACAATGAAATTTACGCACAGCAGGTGAACTGAGCCCAAAGCTTTTTATTAATTTTTACTTGCTTTTCATTTGAAGCGTAGCTTTATGTTTACAAAGTTCTAAATGTTTTAACAATTTTCTTATTATGCATTTTCTACTGTATGAGTGAGACTGTAGCTGAAATTTGGGATGAAAATTTTTATGGCATACTGTAAGAAGCATCTCTCATACATGCATAAATATTTCTTTATAAGTATGTATGTTGTAATTGTCTGTTTATGATAGATTTTATAGGAATGATCTGGTGCAGCTGTGTAGATTTCTCTTATTCGACTGAGAAAGAATACAAAGAATTGTATACTTTGTGAATTTCGTATTGTTGGTCGCATGAAATGAATGTATTTAAATGGAGAAATGTTTTATATTATGGAAAGATGAAAGTGAACAGCCTACCATTCCTTTATTATGTAACATGAAAGGATTTACTGGTTGACATTTCAAAAACTATAGGTTGAAGTTTCCTCAACTGCTGCACCGTCTAACTCCTGTTGAAATGTTTTGAAAAATAAGTATTTTATCAATGTTATTTTATCATCAGACATAATGCATGACTTCCAAGAAAGCAGAAGACTGAGAATTAAGAATTTGACTGAACATAACAAGATACTGGATGCGTTGAGGTTGATTTTCTGGATGGATTCATTGCTCTATCCAATGCCTTTGCCTTTCAAGCAGTTTCCTTGGATCCCAACTTACCTTTAGCAGGCTATGATCCCTGCTTGATTTATCAATGTCATGTGATAATTTTTACGCATTTCTGTACAATTCATTGCTAAAGATAATTACCATGCAATGAATTTACACTCATGTAAGTTGGTAACTATTTGAGATGGTGCTGTTGTCCACAGACACTATGCCTTTAAAGTGTGACCAAATGTATTCATAGTTTATAGCATATTGTTGAAATGCATAAGGAATTCATGTCTTTGAAATGAGCAAATGCACCATTCTGATAAGTTTACAAGAGGAATGGAATATAGGGGTAATTGCCTTAAAAGATGGTTGAAGTGTGTCTATTAAATAAATGAATCTCTGAAATAACTATCATTTTTGTGTCTTTATCATTTCTGTGATGCATGACCTGTCTTATTTTTCTAATTAACAGGTATAAAATATTAATGGAGATCATTTGAATTTCGATGACTGATGATGACTTCAGTTCTTGTTGAGGCACTAATATTAAGTAAGAACAATTAATTAGTCCAAGAAGAACGTATGAAATCTATGAAAAGGAGGAAGAAATTAGCTGAGAATTGGAAAATGTATAATATTGTTATCTTCAAATTATACATTGTTAAACTTTGGAAAATTCTTTCTTCTTCAATACCATCTCGAACATATGGTTTAGGAAAAGTTTATCCCTAAATATTCTAAAACAAGGTAATGACATTGAAAATATTTTCATTATACCATTTGTACTTATTATATGCTTCAACAGCTGAGATCAGTGTTTACCTGTTGATCTCCACTGGAAATTGAATGTGGGACTGCTTTCACCAATGACAAGCAAATATCCACTCAGCTTCCTGAGAGCTTATTATATTTTGTTTAATAGTTTTCCCTTTGTATTAGTCTTCATCGTATATTAACTAAATATCTGCTATCCAATGGGGATTTTATATTACTATGCTCTAAATCTATCATTCAGCATTAGACACAGACCTCTATAACAACTATATCATCTTGAGAAGCCTATAACTATTTGTTTGGTTCTATTCTTGATAAATTTTTCACTTTTTTTAAAGGTTATTATATAATTACCAATATTGATAACCATAGTCAATGTTATAAATCAACTGTTTCTCTGTTGAAAAGTTATTAATGCAGTTGATAAACATGAAGCAAAATGTGTTTATGGGTTTGAGGAGGGAAAAATGACAGAACAGGCTCTGTCAACAGAACAATGCCCGAGTTTCTCACATAATTTATTTATAATAAGAAATTATTACCTTCTCAGGATTTTTTAGATAAAGAAGTATTTTATTTAGGAATCTCAAGAGTGAAAATAGAGATGATAAAAACTGTATATCATAGCTTGGGAACCTGCAGCCTTCATAACATATGTGGCCTTTTAGTGTGCTCCTTTTATATATCCTTTTTATCATTTCTTGGAACTAATGCTGATATTTAAATAATTTTGTTTTAAAATCTCCCTATACATTTTAAGGCAAAAAATGTACATATATATTCTTTGAATTCAATAGGTGAATAACTTATTTTCACAGACAGTATTGATTTTTAACTATTTGATTGTAGGCAACTTTCAACACAAGACTAGGCTGAAGGTTTCAAATATAGCCTTTCTTATGCAATGAAATGACAGATGTGGCCCTCTGGTGGATAAAGGTCCCTGCTATAGACTCTGTATAATGTGGATGAAATTTTGAATGCAAGAATGCTCTTCATGCAGCAACAATCTTAAGCCACTCCATCAAGGAATTAGCTGTTGGTAACGGTAAATTTCTTTTTGCATCAAAGACCTACAGATGGCTTAGTAGCAAAATACTTATTGTGTGGCTGCTGCAGTATCATTTGCTGTTCTAGAAAATATGCTTTGGTGAGTAAATAATGTCATTCAATTAGTAGTCTTAAGTTTTAAGACCTACTTCTCATATTACTGTAAATATTATCATGTTACTCTTTTCTATCCTGTTATTTGAACATCACTACTTATCAGCTATACTTCTATATTTACAAGGTTTAATGTCAATAATGTTTTTTCTATTTATTTCTTTAGGTTCCAGTCGACTTCAAGTTAGATATTACATCAGGGATGAAAGCAATCCAGTGAGTGCACACTTGATTCACATAATGCTCATTGTATGGCAATGTATCTTTAAACTGATGTCTTAACAAATCTGTGAGTCATTGTTCTTGCTTTTAACTAGAAGTTTGATTTATCAATGATAATCAACAGCAATAGTATTTGTTGATCCCATATACAAAGGTTACATTACTAATTATGATGGTTTTGAACTTGAAGAGCACAATTTTAAAATTAGTGTATGATTTTGTTTAGGTTTAACATGTTAGCATCACTCTTATGATGAAAAACTGATGAAATTGCAAAACAACATCCAATATATAGGAAACTCCAACTATTGTATTGGTAAAAATCTTATAAGAAATGAAAGGTATAAAATTTTGTCGCCAATTTTGAGCATAAAGGAAAGAAAAAGAAAGAGACTCGGTTGTCAGTGAATAAGAGAAGCGAGAATTCTTCAAACGCCGAATACAATTTTTTATTTATATCGATTTTTATTACCGATATTCGGTGTTAGGAGAATTCTTGCTTCTCTTATATGTAATAAAGTTATAAGAAATAACCAATTTCAGACTTATGTATTCATATAACTTTCCAAAATTATTTTTTTATATTTAGTAATCGCCATCTCTCGTCGTGCAATGGCAATCTTAAACAGATAAAAAATTATACAGGCAGGAAACCGCCTCGATCATTAAGGTCGTCAATTATTTTTAACTATAATTTGGTGAAATGCATAACTGAAAGATTAATATAATCGGAATATTATGCACATTATAAAGGGGGTGGAGAGCCTGGACCCCAGACCATATGTGACCTTTTCATGCGTTGATTGCAGCTCTTTCATCCCTTCTGGAACAAATGCACATACTTCAAGAATTTCGCTTCTCAGAATTGTCCATTGCGTAAAAGAGATACAAAATATCATGCTGAGATTTATTTGATTATAAAATTAGTTACTCTTCCAACAGTTTCGATCAGCGAACACATGAATGTTGGCAATTCGCTATTAAATCTAGTCTAATGGTTTCTTATGAGGCCGAATCTGATCTTACGAGGAAAAAAGGTTCCCCACTTCTGTAACGTTATTATTTATTATTTATCCGGCCTGCATAGCTCATGAAAGGGAAAGTGCGACATGGATTCCGCAATAAATAAATGCAGGCTGAAGAGAAAGTAAAAAAATTAATTGTAGTAATTATAAATTAAACGGAATAATTATCAAACGAGCTTAAAAATACAAATAGATGATTAATTTCAGTCATCACACTGTTTTCGCAATTGTAAGGAAAAAATTGGCACACAGCTGTTACATCTATCAACTAAATTCTTATAATCGATTTCTAATTTATCTTTAGGACATCCTATGATGAAATTGAAAAAATGAAAATTTCGTCCTGAAAAATTTCTTTACCAGTTTTATTGACAGTAATGGAGCATATTACATTACGTTCTTTGATAATTTTGAAGTTTTCATAGAGTTCTATGTTGAAAAATAGTATTTCCGCTGTCTTTGTGTGTGAATGAAACCACATATTTAAAACACGCAGCATGAAAAAGGTAAGGAAAAGAGATACATTCTTTAGATATTTCTTCCAACTGATCTTAAAGATTGAAATAAATGGTTTCTTTAAACAGAAATTTGGAACAAATTAACATTATCAAATATGGATTTATTTTCCAGGATATAAAGTAAAAACAACAATCATTGTACACTTTTTAAAAAGTTGGTTTTGGAAAAACATATCCCAGAAAACGCGATTTCCCTGGCAATTTTAAGGCTCACTTTTGTTACTGATTCCTTCTTAAGCAATAATTCCTTTGAAAAAATCTGGTTCTCCAGTGAGGTATTCCAGCAAGCCGGATTCTTTTCCTATATCGTCTAATTCAGCGAACACAAGGGTTCTTTTTGTTTCTGAAAATGATGCCGGAATATATTTCTTCAGAACGCTATTTCCCGACACAAAAGACTAGTAATTTTGTCTTTAAATATACGATACAATATAAATATTTCCTTGGCCATTCAGGATTTAAAACCATGTTCATTCCAATGAGCAATTTTAAGTGCAATTACGGTATCTATGTAAGTCAGATAAAACCGATTATTAACGTATAACCGAACCGAATTCAAAATATCGATAAAATTAAGAACGCGATAAACATGGAGCAAGCGAAAAATAAAATAATAAAAATAGTATTAAATTGAAATGCAGTTTCTTCTTTCAAATTTAATGCAAACGAACAAACGAATTAAATAACGAAAAATAAAATGAAATTAAATTTTAATATGCATTCAGAAGTCTAAGAGGAATATCAAATCGCAATTCAAAAACTTTGAATACACATACATAGATATCTGCTTTTGAATATACATACATTGGTATTGAATCCTATGTCTTATCCATGCATCAGTATATCGATCAACCTAAAATATTTTTTTATGAATTAATATACAATAGGGCGTACCGAAAAACAAAAATTTTTAGCGGCGGGAACGTAATAGGTTGGAAAAGTTGCCTTTTAGGCTCAATAAGAAATGTGCAAAAGATGGGCTCTAACAAAGTTCGTCTTGGGCCTGACCAAAGAGCTCAAAAATTCGAAATTTTAGTGAAAATTGCGTTTTTTTAGGCGAGTTAAATTTTTGACGGAGCATACATACATTTGATTAAATGGCTGTTTTAATTCGTTTTGATCGAGGAACAATTAAATTAAGCCATTAAAACCGAATATGACGAGATATCATACTTTTAAAAGATTTGGAAACACCATGGAAAGTGGCAGCTCATCGCTGGTTCAGCTGCAGTGAGCTACCCAGGACTCATCATGAGGCAGTGACTGCAAATCGAGTCCCGCCCGCCTACACACTCGTGGAAGCATACCAGATAACTAGCTGATGTCTTTTAAGGTTGCTTTTGTTCCAGTTTTTGGTATTCGCGAGAGGATCACCTCTCCTATGAACCTGTCTCTTGCATAGTAGCCGTAGACTAAACGTGAGGCCTCTGTGACTTCTTTTACGTTTCGTTCGACTGCTTGAGAATCATTTGGGAGGGCAAATAATGCAAAAAGCTGCCTTATAGGTTCCTTTGCATTACCTTTAATGTTTTGAAGATCCTCGGGAGAAAGACTGACAGTAAGTGGTGCCTTGATGACAGTGACTTTATCCCAATCTATCAATTCTTCATAAGAAGGCACGTCGAACTTCTGTTGCGGGATGATGAACTGACGTAACTACTCCGTTTGATGGTTAATTCAGCGTAACACCTTCTACGCTCATCTATAAAGCGTTTTGAAACATAAAAATATTATTTCGGTACATATCATGATACTCCACTTCGAAGTTAGCACATTATTCATCTCGATAATTTATCATACACACTCATAAGCGATCGCGACAACCAAAACGATTTCTGGGCGAGCATAAAAGACATTTATGTTGAATTACATCTTCAACAAGTTTTCTTGTTTGCAAAGGAAAATATGGTGTATCAGCTAAGGAGTTTTACAGCTCTATTTTCCACTATGAGATTTCTCTTAATGACATACCACATTGGAACGTAGACATGCATGACAAACTTCGGGTTATGATTGCTATGTTTACTGATGAGCGACCTATTATAAGAACACAGGTAGGACATGGATTCATCAACGCAGGTAACCATCAAACGGAGTAGATTTTTCAGTTCATCATCCCGCAACAGAAGTTCAACGTGCCTTCTTATGAAGAATTGATAGATTGGGATAAAGTCACTGTCATCAAGGCACCACTTACTGTCAGTCTTTCTCCCGAGGATCTTCAAAACATTAAAGGTAATGCAAAGGAACCTATAAGGCAGCTTTTTGCATTATTTGCCCTCCCAAATGATTCTCAAGCAGTCGAACGAAACGTAAAAGAAGTCACAGAGGCCTCACGTTTAGTCTACGGCTACTATGCAAGAGACAGGTTCATAGGAGAGGTGATCCTCTCGCGAATACCAAAAACTGGAACAAAAGCAACCTTAAAAGACATCAGCTAGTTATCTGGTATGCTTCCACGAGTGTGCAGGCGGGCGGGACTCGATTTGCAGTCTCTGCCTCATGATGAGTCCTGGGTAGCTCACTGCAGCTGAACCAGCGATGAGCTGCCACTTTCCATGGTGTTTCCAAATCTTTTAAAAGTATGATATCTCGTCATATTCGGTTTTAATGGCTTAATTTAATTGTTCCTCGATCAAAACGAATTAAAACAGCCATTTAATCAAATGTATGTATGCTCCGTCAAAAATTTAACTCACCTAAAAAAACGCAATTTTCACTAAAATTTCGAATTTTTGAGCTCTTTGGTCAGGCCCAAGACGAACTTTGTTAGAGCCCATCTTTTGCACATTTCTTATTGAGCCTAAAAGGCAACTTTTCCAACCTATTACGTTCCCGCCGCTAAAAATTTTTGTTTTTCGGTACGCCCTAATATACAAATTTCCAATGTCTGCCAAAAAAGAGCATTTCTATGTTTAGTCTTGGCCAACTTTATTTGATTTTAGCCTGCGGTACGTAGTGGGGTTTATCAAGCAATCGAAAGCAAGCAAACCTTTCAAGCATATCAAAAACATATCAGCTGTCAATCTAAATTATTGTCTAAGTCGAGAAGCTTTTGAGATCATTGTCTTGTGTGATATATAATGTGATAGCCTGTTTGCAATTATCTAAGCGCGCTTCTTCCTCAATTTCCAAGCCAAAACTTTCTCTAGCCCAGATTTATTGCAGTTCAACAACAGCTGTGAACGTGTTTAAAAAATTAAGGGAAATGAGTGGAAAATATTAGTATTATATAAAGAAATTTTGGCTGACGATCAATTCTCTATGTTCATCCACACTTGTACCTTCATCTGATTTTTATTTGCTCCTCCTATGCGAGCTTATGACGTTTTAATTCTTTCAGAAATGTCATATCAGGTTTTTATAGCTGGCATTATCCGCCGTAATTTTTTTGCAGCATAATTGAGGAAGATAAAGAAAATTTCTTCTATAGAATTTATTCTACGGAGGAAGTAATAAGTGCGTTAATATTTCTGTGAAAAGACCCTTTTTCTCTGACAAAGGCATCCATAAAGTACATCTTAGTTATAGTGATAGTTTTATTTTGCTGTTTAGTATATGTCGCAAGAATGGACAATATCCCATGCGTTCCCTGGTGTTATAATCGGTTCACGCAGCTCTGCTCTAGATCCTCCTTTCACCCACTCTCATTATTTCAAGAGAAAGCACCTCTCAGCTAATACACTTTCGCACGCCTTGAAACACGTGACGTTCGATTGAAGGTCTCCGTAGGATTATTCGGTTTCTTCCTGTTCTACGCAATCCACGCTAAGGATGAAGGTCTCTCATTGTGCAATTCGACGGTGGAAACTCTGGCTAATTTGATTAGACTACCCCTTTGGTGTGGTTAACCGATTGGTCTGAGAAAAGTCACTCGTAAGAATTCGAGGACGCTTTTTTGCGGAAGAAGGCCGTGAATCTTGAAGAAGAAAGTGTATGAAAAGAAATGACGAAAGAGGAAATCGGAAGGGGATCTCTATTAGCGAAGAGGCGACTCATTCTATTTGGTGGGATACCGTAGGCGTTGATAGCTATGCTAATAAAATGATTAGTTGCCGTTTTAGCTCTTTGTCGTGCGCAGTCACGTTTTCTTAAGAATCATACAGGGGATGTCCCTGGAAAAGATTGCGGATTTATTGTTGGAAGTATCGAAGATGACTCTTTAGATTAAAATTAGGGCTTACCTGAGAAGAAGCGGCCCCTTAGCAAGGATTTTACAAGCTATTATATTATTTATAGCTACTTACTAAGAAGAACAAATTAAGAAACTTTACGAGCTATGTTCTTTTTAATCTGGAAGTAGCAACCCAGTTTTAATTTAAAATAAAATCAATGGGAGATACCTTCACTTTATGGAACTCCGTAATTAAAATTTTAAATTGAAGGATAATATCTAAAGAATCAAGCAGGAATCCTCTATGTGGCATTATTGCTTAGTTATTTTTATACTATCCTTCAATTTAAAATTTTAATTCCATTTAATATAAATGTATATCCCTCCCTATATTCTGAACACCCGATTTTTATTGCTAAGTTTGAAAGTCTTCAACTGTAGTTTCAGTGCATTCCTTTATGATACACTCACATTAAATAATAAAATGTGATCGAAAGTTTATTTTTCAACAAATGAAAAGAATCACGATAATCTAGTACCCACCCTTTGATTTCCTTTCCGCCCAAAGCCGGAAAAAATTAGAGGGGACCAAGGTTACGTTGCTAATGAATTACTGACTTTCGGTAAGAAAAATGTCACGTGGTTCGATAAGCAGATTATAGAATGATTAATTCCGCAAATGATGTGAATTATACGGAAGCATGAGATCATACGCAGTTGCGGCAATCACACGGCCGACCCGGTTCTATCTACCCTAAAGATTGAGTAATTCATTAGTATATCCATTAAGAATGGAATAACCTATTTAGTAAGTATGGGAAAGGGTAAAATCAGGAATGAAAACTTAGGATTAAAAATCGCGATTTAAACTTAGTTTCATCCATGAACGGATTTTCATAGTTTGGTATCATGGTGTGCGGATAATTGTATAAGCAGCGAGCGCTGGGGTTCATATTTATTTAATATTTTTATAAATTCTTCTCTTTTATTCAGAGGTTCATATTTAAGTTAAAAAATGGCGTAAGATAATTGGTGGACAATTATTTGGTATGTCTATTACTTTCTGGTTCCGTAGTTTTGGAGAATGGTTGTCAAAACTAAAACTAAACTTCAACGTTCAGAGAAAAATCTATCTGAATCCATACTCAAGTAAATTTCAGTGAATGATTATACGTACTGCAAGTGGTAGTTGATTATGTGATGGAAATGGACTAAGGGTACACCATTGAAGCTAATGTGTGATGGATGAGACTGAGAAAAATCTTTCACCCTCTTTTCGACTGAAATAAATCTTTTGGTTAGTTACAAATAAAATGTTATAATCATATTCTCCGATATATTTAGAATTTTGTTTGATAATAATTTCTGAATACCCATAATCAATCCTGATTCAAAAATTACTATCTAAATAAAGTTTATATCCTTCTAAAGAAGTACACTCAGGATTTACCGCAACTTATATTTTCAAAACCCAAAGTTTTTTAAAAAATTTATCTGACATTAAAAACATGTAATAGACATTTTCAAATGCATTCAAATATATTTGCAAATAAATTTTACGTACTTATAATATCTCAACTTATCCCCTTATCATATTACTCGTCCTAGGAATGTTCATTCCTATGAACCATTTTCCTTAGGTAATTTATGAATTAGAAGAAATGGGCAAAAGATGAATGAAGGATTTAGTATGTGTCTATGATAAAACTGCTTGTAAAACTCTGCTTTTGGACTGCAGCAATCGCTGACAGCTTTCTCATTGACCGTTAAACCACTGCTTTCAATGCAAAT
Source organism: Pachydiplax longipennis (assembly GCA_036926295.1). Lineage (NCBI taxonomy): Eukaryota > Metazoa > Arthropoda > Insecta > Odonata > Libellulidae > Pachydiplax > Pachydiplax longipennis. Next base: position 32,853,669 of record JAVFKF010000009.1, on the reverse strand, counting down.
GCTACTAATTATCTTATCTCCTTTTTTCCTTAATGTAATACGTTGAATATGTAAAGGTTTCGACTTAGGACTAGTGGTGGAATTAAAAATTTTAGGAACAGATCTTATCCTTATGGAGTATGCAACCACGCACTGTAGTATTAAGGCCGTTTTCCTTTATTATTCCAATTTAAAAATTTGTTTCTGAAATTAAAAAAGTGTAAAGAATTTCATGATGTGAGATGAAAATTTATATTCCCGTTTTAAATAGCGGATTGTAGTACCTCTATAAGTGTAATTCTAATACCATCGTATCAGGTAGATTTAGGAATCGATTCTGCGCACTCGGGGAATTCTAAGAACAGGTTCTCTCGAACCGGTGGGAACAGGCTAAACCCCACCTCTGCTTTGACCTATGCGACCTACGACCGGTCTCACTTACGATCTCAGCTATCCCCTCTATAAAGATTGGTGCATAAAAGAATTTTTGCGCAAGCAAAACTCTGAGTCCAGCATTGGTGCGCCTGCATTGATTATCAAAGTATATTTTCGGAAGTTGTAACGTAAGCCTTTCTTAGTGGTGGTGTTTCTATCGAAAATCATCAGAAGTGACGAATATCCAACTTACGTCCAAGTCGATTTACGACCAGTCGGTTGGAAACGAATGTGGTCTAATTTGGCGACTTACTGTACTGATGTAAAGAGATATTTATGGAAATTATGTTGCATTTACAGAGATGTAATATATACTGTTGTATTAGGTCTTGTGTTCTTGGGATTTTAGTAATGGATCTGTCGGGGAGCTGCTTTGGATTTTACTTGATTAATACTTATTAAAATTATGGAGAAAACAACGATTAATTTCTTCATAAAAAAGCAGTTTTTAATAAAATATTTTCTTCGATTTTATCCTTCGTTCATCTCGACGTTCCCCTTTCCCAGAGATTTGTGAACTTATCTCGCCAGCTCAAAGCGTAAATATTTGTTTAATTTCTTTTCTCTCCCAAAAGCCGCATCTCAATCCAATAGACCAGACCTGCATAAAATAAGGCTACACAAAATAGCCCGATAGCGGAGTAGAAAATTCTATTTATTTGCAAAAAAATGGATCTTAAAAGTTGAGAATGAAGATGTTGAAACATTGAAAAGCATTAAGAAAATTTTGAAAGTACCCATTTCTTTTTTAATTACAGTACGAAAAATTTGTTTCTAAAAAAATCAAACCTATCAAATCAATTATTTATTCAATTTTCTATTTTTTAACAAATTTTATTTTTGTAATTTTTGATTAAATTGCTTTGTAAATTACAGAATAGCCTTCATTTTCTCACATTAATTCATCTGCGGCCCACGACTACATTTTTTCATACCCATGCAGCCCCTTCTTTCATACACTTGTGCTGTGTAGGCCTGCTGTAGAAATTTCCTTATTCAGGATTGTGGCCTTGGAGCAAGTATCGTTGATTGTGGGCAGCGTTTGCTAATCTCTCTCTTCCCTGAAGATTACGTACACATCGTCTGCTTAAACAGGTACTGAGAGTTTTCATTGTTATTATTATTACTGTACTCTCTTGGCGAGGTTAGGCCAGAATGGTCTCTCTTCCACCCAACCTTTACAGATATTACATAGAACATACAAAATTAATTAAAAAATAATGTCTAAAATTAGCTTTCGTCTAAAAAATCAATACCAACAAATCAAATAAAAAATATAAAACGTATACGATTTGTAAAATCTAATACAAAGTAATAAATGAGTAAAAACAAACATATAGTTTCAATCTTGATTTAAATACAATTAAATATAGAATGATTAGGTTAACTAACGGTCTACGGAGAAAAACCCACGGTTCGGAAAAATGCTTACATAAGGAAGGAGCACACGCGAAAACTCAGTGGTAATAAAAAATACACAAAAAAATTCAAGATCTTGTTCGGTCGCTCTTGGAATTATTCCCCATATTCTAATTTTGCTATATATTGTGAATCTCTCCTTACTGATTACTGAAAGCTGACAGACGGGGGACATCATTGTCGTATTCCTTTTCTGAACTATATCGACGTTATCAAGGCCGCTACTAATTTGTTTAAGTAGTCTGAAAGTTGTATGAAGTCCTGGTCTTACTTAAAAATTTTTCAAGGAAAATGGTTAGGATATCTTTCAACAAGAGCGCGCACCCAAGGAAAAACGAACTTGACGGTACCAGGAATCGAACTCAGGAGGCTGCTGTAGCCAACTAAGCTATCCGGACATGATAAGTTCTCGAACCGTTTTGGGACCTTTTAGGCAGGGGCAAATAAGATTTCATTCGGTTATGCGGCATCATTCAAAGTAGGAGTAGGGGAAGATACTGGGTTCGAGTCCCGGTCACGTTTTTCCATTCCGTTTTTCCTAAAAAATATTCTCTTAAAAGCTATTTTCTATGGTCGAAAATGTTTGTGACATGTTAGATCGAGAGCACCGGTTAGTTCAAGGGATATCACCACCATTATCAGACTTTCTCTATTGGCTGTCCTTATAACAACTCTAAGAAGATTTATATTATACAAAATTGTCCATCTCTTGGATGCAGTCAAAGTTGCAATCAATTGTAATTGCCCTTGGCTCCTTCGATATAAACTCTCCTACAACCAATGAAAGTCTCTGGATACTTTGCTACGATCTCAGCAGGTCGGGCTAATTGTTCTCCTTTTCCTATGATGAACCCTTTTCTTTTCTTGAATATGAGCGTCCCTAGAGTTCTCATGGATCTGGGCGGTTGATGTCTTCCTTCTCGATCATATGGAAGAAACAAAATGCGGTGGTTAAAGGTCAGATAAAACTCGGATGGAATTCCATTGAGAGAGCCTTTCTCAATACTTTTCACAGTCGCATTGATTCCTTTTATTGTGATGTTTTCTTCCCATATGTTTGTCAGATGGTTGTAGGTGTCGTTTCCGGAATGTTTTCTTGCTATTTATCCTCATCGATTTTTGCAAAATACCTCTCTCTAGAGTCACAAATATTTAGAGTCGAGGAAGAAATACCTTCCTCGAGAGGTATGGTTTGTGTGGGCTTTGGCTGCATCCGCTGCGTGAGTGGAATATCTCATAAGATGACATCGAGTACTCCAACAACAGCAGCCCATTGCCCCGTGGCAGTCCTTTCTCGCTAACTCACGCATCCCATTCACCTTTCCTCTTTCATGTACTCCTGAATAATGATATTTACTGAGTCTTCCTCCCACACTCTTAGCTTTTATGCCGTTTCTTCCGGTCTTTTAATTTCAGCGATCTTTTCCTACCTACGCGTTTTTGTAAATAAACTTGAGGACGTTCGTATTACTTCCTACAGATTTTCTTACCGACTTTTGGCCTTTCCTTGCTTACCGTTATGGCTTCGATCACTTTGACGAGCTGATGATTCATATTGACTAACATAATATGTTTGTATACTTACATTTGGATTAAGAATTAAGGAAAGAAATTATCAAAACCTTTTTTTAGAGCACGTTACTGTATGGAAGTGAGAGATGAAGCATCGGTACAAGAGAAATGAAACAACCGGAAGTGATAGAAATGTGGAGAAAAATAAATCATAGGAGATGGATAGACAGGAAAACGAATGGTGAAGTATTACGGGAGATTGGCGAACGGAGAAGATCATTGAAAAATATGGAAAGAAGGAGGTACAAGTAAACTTGTTGATCATATGAAAAAATGTAACACATTTTCGACTAGAAGTTTAGAAAGGAAAATTTTTGGAAAAAAAGGAAAAGAAAGACCAAGGAAAAAATATATAGGAGGAATAAAGAGCCGAATGGGTTTGGAAGCTATGTGTATTTAAAAAGGGAGCATAAGACGGAAAAATCTAGCAGCAGTGACAAGGTGTATCCTATGGAAATCGTTGGATAGAGATGGTTTCCGAGGTTAATCGTCCATTCTTCAGTATGGGCATTTCCACTTGTCGTTATTCGCTGCAATGTTAACTTTGAGTGGAACGAAACAGTGGTCGGGAATGGTTAACATGTATTTCCACCTTGAGTAGGTGTTAAACAACGCTTTTCTTCACGTAAAGTCGATCGAGTCTTGATTTGTGAAATTCGGCCCCCAGGGCATGGTATCCTATCCTCTTCACCCATGCGTCGATAATTAATTTTTATCCCTTTAATTTAACATTTAGTTGCCCCCCTGGTACCAAGGCCTTACATAATCTGTAAAGTCATCTCTTTCTGAGTCTACTGTACACTTGAAATCATCTCCATTTTTCATTGGACATATATTTCTAGCTTTCCCTATGGTTTACATCAATAATGTACTCTTTCTTTACCTAACATCTCTACGACATGTTAATCCTTATTCGGCACGTAAACGTTCGCTCTGTGAAGGATCATCAGTGACCTTGTCGTCCTGTCCCGGCCTCGTCATAGTGATTAAGTTTTAGTGATTTGCCAACTGCATTCCTTTGCAATTTTTGACGCACTTTTTTTAAATTAGCGGTTCAGCGTTATGCATAATGACCATCTTTTTGACACTGGAAAAGTATTGCTACCTCCGTGTCTTCCGCACTTGGAGAGAGATTTCATTTTCTTTCTGCTTTCGAAACAGGAGATCGCATCTGCCCGACGTGTTTTATGTCGATGGAAAAGAAGATTGCACGAAGCCTCTGCTGTCATCTATTTCTTAGTTCTTTCTCTTCGCAGAAAATATCCAAGTGATCCAAACGTCACTTGCGAGAATCATTATTATCGCAAGATGAATTCACTCGCCTTTCACGCACCTGGAAATACCGATCTATTCTCCTTAATGAAGTGCACATTGTGCTCAACGCGGATGTGAAGAGGGTGAAAAAAGTCCGCTGCTAAAAGATCCTGTTGGACATGAGATGAAGAGGAGTGGAGCTCATGTAATGTATTCCTAATCGGAATATATTTCTTTACTAGGTGAGCGGAGTTTATGAGGCCCCAATCAAGTTACATACAAAGTTGTCGAGTTTATGAAAGAGAAAAAAAGTTGTCCATGTTGATACTGTCTATCTTCTGTCGTTAGCAGAGAAAATATATCATTGCATCGATACTCATTAGAACGATAATTGCTGCTATGCTATGCTTCTTTTAGAAGAGCATAGAGTAGTATGCAATTTTTCAATTATGATTTAAATTATGATTTATAGATGTTTTCTAATATTCCGTGACTAGATAGTTTTTAATATTTAGGAATTATTTAAACGTCAAAAATGTATTAAATATTATTAATTAATTAATACTTTGCCATTGAGGAATGCATAGAGCCATGAAAAGAGAAATTTTGAACTTACTTAGAATTGAACTTACGGTATTGCTTCGCTCGAAAGAGACTTACGTGTTGAAATCATTTTTGTCGCACAATCTGAATTTTCTCGTACATCCCTTCTAATACAAATGAAATATTTTTACATTGGATCACTTAGATCTAAAAATTGAGTATCGATTGTTTTATGTGCTGCCTTATGGTGCATACATGCAGCCTTCAAACGAAAATAGGTTGCTCATCTCTGATGTAATCTATAAGGCATTGATTGGACAATCGATATTCTTAACCTTGTTAAATTCCTTCTAGAGTCTTTCCATTTACTCCTTTTCCTTTACTGTAACGTAAAATTTAATTAAAATAATTCATTCAATTATTAAATTGAATTCAATAATTTAATTGAAATTAGAAAACCAAAGAACCCTTGCATACATTAGAATATTTCTTATAAAGAGGGTTATTATTATCCATATATTTATTTATATATTTATTATAATACTAAGTGTGATTTGGACATTGATGATAGTAGTGATTTTGACTCTCCCTTATTGCCATGACAAGAGTGATTATCCTCATAAGATGTATTAAGAAATGAAACGTGTATGACATGAAGATATAATATCACATATAGTAGAACCCTGATCCATTGTTTCTCTTGGTACTGCGGGAATATGATGAAAGTATTCAGCTTTTATCATTAAAACAGAAACATAAAGAGAGCTTCCAAATTGCATGGTTTTGAAATAACGCTAAAATATCGAAAAGGTAAATGATTAATATAAAAAAATAAAATATCGAAAAGGTAAATGATTAATATAAAAATGTATTTAAATACTTGAACTTGAAAAGGATTTATTTATTCTCAAAGAAAAATATGATAATTTGCTGCTTTCTCGTAGAGTCTTGTACTAGATTAAATAGAGATGTACTTAGCAACTGTACTAGCCACCTTCATCTTATTTGAGCTCATGGGAAAAGGATTTTAGTTTTTAGAAGCATTAGATGAACGACATTATTGAATATTGCCCCTTATGGACTGTAGCCAGGACTGCAGAATTAGAATAATAGGTCCGGGAGAGCGACTAACTCCGGGACGATAGATCGGGGTTCTACTGTGCTACCCCTGGCTTTATCGACTTAGGATCCCGAACTTCTGGAGGGCGTTTGCATAATTTACTTAGCTTTTTTTTCGAGGGAATTGAATGTTGGAAGAACAATGAATGTGAGGAGAGGATTGGGTGCACTTCCTGTGAGCATCGTCACGCTTCGAGATAGGAAACCTTGGCTTGCTTTTTTGCCTTCGGGAAATGCGGAGGAGACTCTTTTTCTCGCGTGATCAATCTTCTTCATTAAATGAGAGAATTAATTAAACTCCTAATGGTTTAAAAACTCGCCCGAGCAGTTAAACGATGGAATGAATAATTAGAGCTCCTCATTTCTGCGTTTAGCTTTCTTAAATACTTAAATAATTTCTGAATGGGATTTTATTGACCGGTTTACTTATTTTGGTCTGCGGATCGTAGTACTCTCTCCTAGAGATTTGTTCGACTGAGTATTGTTTAATGTTAATAAGAATAATGTTATTTATCCATAAATATATGTGCGTGTGTGTATTATAGTGGCTTCCCCGGCGAAAGGTGGCTCGCAGAGTACATATGTAGATATAATTAAATAAATAAATGTGTATAAAGAGTACACATAAGTGTTTCACATTCGGTAAGTTCATGTGACTAATATTCTATATTCAATCCACTTTCTTTCGTTTATTGAAAAATTATCCCGCTCTTTATATAATCTAACAACTTTTGACTTTATCTTCCCCTCTATCTTTTCCCTTTCACCTACATTTAAATCTATAAGAATTATTCTTCATTTAGTGCGCAATAAGCATACAGAAAATAATAACAAGTTACTGCTTCCTGGATTGAATACGGGATTAAAACTTGTCTTGATTAAAATTTGCAGCTTTTATTTTCTATTTACGATAATCAAGCTTAAGAAACAATTAAATTATTATATAGTGTATGTAAACTATCACTTGCTTTTTCACTTTGAGTAACCTTAAGTGAATCAAAGAGTTTATGCAGCTCTTTATGAATTGCAATCATAAGTTACATCGATAACACTTTCAGTAAAAAAGGCGTGTTTTAAACAATTATGAAACAAACACGTCTGCAAAATGATATCTTATAATTCGTATTTTAGGGTTATCTAATTTTATTTTCAATTTTCTGGCAATTTCAGACATTAAATATCCAGCAATATCCATATCTATTTTGCATATTCATTCCATTGATAATTTTGAACAATAATTCCACTGTAAATCACCGTGAGACATGTTTTCACTTTTAAATCTGAAATATAACACGATAATGGCTAAATATTTGATATAAGATTCGGAAAGGTAGAGCGACTGTATTCAGGGTGTCCAACTATGCTCAGCCGAACTATGCCTCGCCTGCCGAAAAATCCTCCTAATTAGAATAAAGATTAAATATAGAATATTTATAAATACTACGAGAGCAGCAGGTGAATCGAAACAGCTTCTTCAGATTCTATGTTCAGAAACTTCAAACACCAGCATAATATCAGAGACTTTACAGTTTGGCTCCTTTTTCTTAATTTTCTATCTTTACGTCAAAAGTAGGTCAAAAAAGATGTCCGTCATAAATTGTTACATAAAATGAACAAAGACTCATCTTGGAACGCAAAAACTACGACGAATCGAAAGATTAAGAATCATTCTAGAATTCTGCGACGTCATTTTTTCCAACGATTACCCTCAACAGCGTCTAAATTACAACGTACTTGAACATTTCTCCGAAGAATCCAAGATTATCCTTTTCTGTGAAAATTGGCCAAGTTTGACTCATTGTATATTTCTAACGCGTGACTTAAGAAAAATAAATAACTAAAATAACTCAGGAAAACACAAAATCCTAACTTTTTTGTTGTTATGGAGAGTTATGTATTACTGTTTAATAATAAAATATAACAATAATAAGATAATAATAATTATAATAAATACGAGAAAAACTTCTTACTGGTCATACCGCACCTGAAGTTATTGTCAGCTTAGTTATTAAAAATTAAATTTTAATTGTATATTATGAAAAATCAAAGTTGTATTTTATACTTAAGAAAGACGGAGAAATCCTGTTTCTGAACAACATCCGTCGATTTGGAGTTATGAATTGTCTGAACGAAGATAATGAGATAGATATTTTCAGCAAAAATCCACTGATTGCAATAAAACCTTTTCAACGATACTAAAAATGATTTTTATCTCCATTTATTGTACAATTATGATAATAAAATTAAAGGTATCTGAGGTTCGCATGATCTCAAGTTGTTTTCTTTCTAGAATATAGTTCTTATTGCCAAACAATGGCTTTTGTCAATCCCGTGAATATGATAATTCTAGTCTCCCTTGCTGAAGCTATAAATTAGGGAATTTCCATAGGAAAAACAACGGACAGGAGGGAAATGTCGGTATTTGTCAGACATTTTAATTTCTTTTAGGGGCACGCATTTATGAGCAAAGTTTCCTTATCGTAATATAGGTTCGACCATTCTTGGTTAATGTGATAAGTTAATGTGTTAATGAACATAAGTGCTCACTAATTTGTCTTGACTAAGAAAACAATTTTGCCGATGTTATACGCGGAAAATAAGAGGGTATAGTTGCTAGGACAAATTGCTTCAAGGATTTATCTTTTCCGCGTGCGATAAGCGTCAGTAATCATTTAAGAAAATAGACTATCAAATTGGTGCATACACCCTCTGCCGCACGCCGAACGGAAGCTAGCAGGATGGATGCAGGACTATTTGATAAAAACCCATTCGTTGCATTTAACTCTTTAACAGAACTTATCATGGATGAAATGCTTTATTTCTAAGTTATTGGTGGGGCTTCACATAGCGGGGACTTATCCACATTGCTTCGGCTCACCAAGCTTTACTTCACTCAACTTGAATTGCATTAAACCAACTCTTTCGAAAAATTATTGACTTACATAAAGACTATGACCAGTGATGAGATTCAGCCGGTGAGCACCATCATCATCATAGGCCACTCAATCCGTAGATTGGTTAACTGCAGCCCTCTCTCTCTAGTGCTAACTTTACTACATCCTGATATCTCTTCTTTCGTGTATCTCTCTTTATTTGGCTATTATAACCGGTTAGCACCGGTTCGCGCAAAACTGTTCTTAGTATTTCTCCATTTCGCCGAACCGGTTCCTAAATCTATCTGATATAATAGCAGTCGATCGATAAACGTGCAAAAACCGCAATCAGCTCGCTGGAGGAAGACTATAATTTCGATGTTATCTATGAAATTATTCAACTTGAAGTTTTAAAATTCCTTTCTCACCCCAATACCCATACCATTAATGACAACCTTTTCCCCTCCCTTCCCTGATCCTCTCTGAAGCAGAGAAAATTCTACGTCCACCCTCTTCCTCTACCCAACCTTACCATAGACACTCATTATCTCATACCCCCGCCCTCTCTCCCTGTCTAATACATATGCACGGTTTCGGAAAGATCTTGTTGCCTTAGGATGACCTAAAAGTTCGAAAACATATTAGCTCATTAAAAAGATCGGTGGTATAGGTATAAGTGTTCTATTATAATTTTCGTTATAATAAAACAAGCTACCCCGTGCAAAAATTTCGCCTAACTTAATTAAAAGCAATTGATTTATAAAGGAAGGTGTGTTTTTCAGATACTTTTTGTTGTTTGTGTACTCGTATGTAGTGATTGGAGTGTTTGTTGAAATGTAATTGGGGAAATAGAGTCATTAGGTTTGTTTTGATATACATCGCTTTTATTGCTAGATATCGATATCTACACACCCAGTAACTAAACTCTATGGGAAAATTCAAATTTTAACTCGAATTTGTGATCAAATGGCGCATTTTTCATTTTTTGGTCTATTTTTAGCAGGAAGCGGAAAATTTTCTCTTTAAAATGGTGTGTCATTAATATGTTTTGATGAAGTGTGAAGGAAGTAAAGCGCTGACCACCGAAAGCGGATGTTTAGAGGTAATATATAAAGATTATTATCTTTTCATCTTAAAGTTTCGTAAACAAATTTTTAAATTACGCTCATTAGGAAAAACGGAGTCGTGACTGCAATGCATCGTTGCATACTCCGTGAACAAGAGCCTTTTCCTAAAATACTTGAATTCCACCACTGCCTATGACTTGAAATTCCAATCTTTTATCATTCGTGAAAGTATTTAAAAGGGCACAGCAGTATTCGCGCACGCTGCGCTGGACCGAACAAGTGTTTCCGCGGGGCATATCGGCCGGTGATGTCCCTTGCGTTGATGAAGCATCAGTTTATCGAAAAACAGGTTCCCCTTCGAGGTCGCAGACGTAAGTTCTCTTGATCTTCAGTGCTTCCCCGTGAATTCCGCCAAAGTTTCCTGCTTATGGACGTAACACTCTCGAGGGATGACGTACGCTATTGAAACCGTAGGGAAAATCAAGCCCGGTAGTACTGAAGGTGTGACGTGCTTAGTGATTGCATTCATGACGTAGGGGTAGACTAAATTAGGTACATACATACATCCGAAAATGTCTGTTATTGCTACATAAGAAAAGATCTATCACAATATTTTATTTATTTTTTTTGAATTCGTATCTTTACAGTTCTTTCTTTCCTTCCTCATAATTGAGAACACCTAGGACCCCCGAGACAGGGGCGAGCAGAGCGTTTGCCCGGGGCGTAGAGGTTGCCCGGGGCGTAGAGGTTGCCCATAAGAATGTAAAGGTTGTCAGAGGCTCATGACCTTGATCATGACCTCAGATTTTTTGTGATACGCGAAAACCTTCATGGATAATCGTTTCTTTCATAAACCAGTTCTGTAACACACTCAACTATTTGTAGAGGTTTTTCGCTCGAAAATTGAAGGTTGAGGTTATCCTTTACTGCTACTGGATCGCTAAGGGAAGCATGAAAGCAACCGCAAAACGGTGCGTGAAGAATTTCCTGATAGAGTATTTCTTGAGTATGATTGATGAGTTAAGTCTGATTTGAAGTTTAATGAATCCATCGATTGAAAGAGATAATAATTGATGTTTGTTAAGGTGCATTCGCTTTCTGTAATGCAATTCATTTTCTCACCTTCTTTTATAATGATGAAAACAGTCTGATAGATAACATTGGTATAAATATAGATATATAATGGTATGAAAACCAATATATTTTATTTTTAAGATCAATTCTATCGAGTACTAATAAATTTTCTTCCCTTATAATATCCTTAAATAATGAAAATTCGTTAAGTAATGGAAAACCTGAAGGACGCAGATATGAATGGAAAAATATATGAAATATATATGAATGATATGAACATATGACAATACATGATATGAATGAAAAGTATATACTAGGAAGGGGCGCCTGTGTGACTTCCAGCCTAGAGCTCAAATTCACCTAGGTCCAGCCCTAGTGGTATTACTCCTAATGCGGGTATCTACTTTAGTTAGGAATCTGCTGTTTTCAAAAATTAAGCAAATACTCTAGCGACCGGAATTACCTTTTACAAAGATATGGGAAAATTGAAACAGGTATGATTTGAAGGTATGGTGTCATCTTAGTGGATAAACAGGGACAGGGCCAGTCGGAGATACTGGTACCCCGGGCAGAGTGTCATCTAGGTGCTCCTATGTTTAAATAATATACTTAGTCCAACGTCATGAAGAGAGCACCTAAATCGTATGACCCCATGTATTACTTACGGGGAATTTTGTTGGAGAGATTTCACCTTGCTTGGATGCAATTTAAATTCAGAACTCAAGAAAATTGGATATTAAGTGAAACTATAGTCACAGCTCATATAAGGTTGAATAAGCATGCCTTAATTTAAAAGGATAAATATTTAAGTATCGTTGAAACATTTCCAGGAATATATTCGATTTTCTTTCGGGTATGTGTCGAATTGCACGCTGAAATTTCTTTAGTAAATTTCTGATAAATATTACTGTTGATGAAATTCCATGTATTTTCAACGAAAAATGTGATCCGATGCATAGAAAAAGACACAACCATCCATCTTAGTGTCTAAATAAAATAAATTCGACTATTATTCGATCATTATTACGTAAACTACAGATGATCCAACATTTAACGGCTTGGATGAATAACAAATTTCTTGAGATACAATTCCCTAGGAGATGTTACAGTATCTTTCCAACTTCAATCTAAGCTAATAAAATTTTCCTTCCAGTGTTAAGGGAAATCTTATGTAGAATGTTTTTTTTTAGAATTTCTCATTCCAATTACATTATTACAGATGCTTATCATACACTGCATGGCCTCCCACTTTTGGTGCACCTCTCTCTTTCCACTATAAAAACCTACATTGGAAATAGTGCTGCAAATAATATAATAAGATTAAAAAATAACGAAAGAGACAATTGAAATGTCTAATAGTCTTAGCATTCAGCTTCCGGAGGATTTCAAGGTGTCGCTCATAACGTTGAAATTTGCGGTATTTCGCTAATTCCTCATTTTAATATTTCCTTGTCGCGACTTTCCTTGTATTTGGTTTTACTTAGAAACATTCTTCCTCAACGACAGGCTAACCAATCAAACGACACATTACATTGGTAAAGTTTCCCTCTTTCTAATGTTTTGGTTCACTATTGTCGTCATCTGTAAATGATTGTTTAGTTCATAAAATCCTTCTTTTCCTTTTCACTGCGCATCTGTCCCTAAAACCTAAGCTCGCCATAGAATTGAGCGCCTTTTCAGGTTATAAGGAAAATATTATATAAAATACGGCCAAAAATGTACTCGGAAACTCTGTTGCGAGGAAAGTCAAAGCACAGACTATTCTGTTGAAGAGCGTAGGCATATGGGAAGTGCAGTAGATGCAATACGGGGTGGTTTGGCGAAGGCTTAACAAAGATTTCCAGGGTGATACAACAGATGCGAATAAAAAGCCGAAAAAATGGAAATTTTGGATGAATAATAGTAAATTTTAATCCAAATATGACTTATAAAAACAAAAAAGAAACAACTGAACTACATCGTCAAAAGTAATGAGCAAGGGATAAGAGAGTCGAAAATCAGAATGAGAAGAAATCATCAATGGGCAAATCAAAACGAACGCTTTAATTTTCTGATACGTTACATATAATCTTCACAGGTTAAAAGTAAAAGCATTTTTATTTTATGGCTTTCTTTCCAAATGTGAAGTTATATTTTAAATTTTGATACCAGATAGAATCTACGAACGCCTTGAACGAACTTTCAGAACTATTATTAGCAGATCGGAGTACACTCCTGAAAATTTAAACAGTAAGCACCTGCAACTCAGTTTTGATAATTAATCTATGTTTATAATAAAGAAAGTTGATAACATTTGAAGCTTTCATAAGAATCCCAATCATATTCTTATTCTTGCAAATTAGATAATTGTTTAAAGGGCTCCCGGAAAGCTAAGACGTCAGCGTGTTTGCCTTTATTCTCGGATTCGATTCCCGGTGTGAGCCACCGTGTGCGAAATGACCTGTCATATTTAATATGTTTTCCATTTTTTCGTTGCTACATTCCATTGTTCTTAGCAGATGGTGCATTAATAGTTATTTTACCTTAAGTATTTAGTACATTATTATTTGTATTATAAATGCTCCATAGTAATTATTAATGTAGGATACCTCATGAGCTGCGGTGAATGCCCCATTTCCTCATACTTAGCCCTCTCCTCAGAGTAGTTGAATTTTACTTTTAGAAATCACATTCCGATCGAGGAATGACCCAAATTATGTATTCATTTTACGCTTTTTATACGTGGGAACAAAAAGACGGAAAATTAGTGTAGGAAAAGAGTACCACGTAGATGATGCCAGAAAACCAATGTTAAAGTGTGAATGCCGTGTTCGATAAAATAAATGACTTGCGTGCCTTGATGTGGTGCCAAACAGTAGCGTGCGATGCCTACCTCATCCGTGTTATTACGTCAGTAAAGGACTTAATGTGTGATTATTGACGGAATAAATCTGTAATATTAATTTTAAATGGAATTTATACACGTTTCCTTTGGAAATTTTTAAGGAAAATAATATGTAACAAGTATAGTGACGTCTGAGTTCCTCGTTCCAAAATAATTCTCTCGCGTGCCTCCTCGACTATAATTCTTTTCCCTTGAGTTACGTATGACGAATCATTATGGATATATCACACCTAACAAATTAAATCTTTTTTAATTTCACGGCTTCCTCACTGACAACGAAGAAAGTGGCGAAATACGTTTACGAGGATTTCTGAAACGATTGCAAATTATTAAACGGATGCTTCTGGCTGAATTTACCACGAATAGTTACTTAATAATCATTATTCAGATGATTTGAGCATAATTTTTAGCTTAAATGAGAGTTAAAATTTTTATAATTAAGTTTATAATTTAATTTTTCTTTGTAATCTATCCATCACTTTTCCGTACATGTTTCCTATTTATGTATTTTAAATTTCTTTTCCCAGTTTATTTAATATTTTTTCTAATTTTATTATATTGTATGCGGTATTTGTAAGTTTAATGACTGTTTTCTCAGTTTTTTTTTTCACCCCCTTCTCTGTAGGTGACAACCAAGCAACGTGGGCTCTCTTTTCACCCCTAAGTTGCAAAGAATATTTCCCAAATTATATATTTTTTTACTTTCAACATTTTTTTTCAACATGGGCCTAACCTCGATCTGTTTATCTTCGCGTGCCATTAGTTAGGTTCTTCCCTCATAATTCACGATAATGGACTTGCTCGTCAGATAGATAATACGAGTAATAATAATAATAATTTTATTTACGGGCAGAGCCCTATTGCATGAAGAAATTCAAGATTATAATAAATTACAAAGTAAAAAGTATACATAGGTTTAAATATTTCTCAAATACAATTACCAATGAAAATAATGAGGAATAAGAAATTTTTTATAAATACTGTCGTTTTCTTTTGAATGTAACGCTAAGCTCAAATCCTGTCTCTCCAGCGATCTAACCTGTGTTAGTTATTTCTATGTTCACCCTCCTGGTAATATATCTAAGTAAGGAAAGCAAGTAAGTAATACGAGATTCAGAGCTCAAATAAAAATAATGCACTTGATATTTGGTGGAATGATTCACTTTAAACACAAAAGAAAGCACAAATTGTCTAATTTTCCTCAATTTTAATCATAAAGTGCCTCGTGATGAGGTTGTAACCTTGAAACTCGTGGTGTTTTACTTTGTTTCATTAAAATCGTGGGAAAGGGAAAGTATGCATGTTCTGTTCTCTATTGTATAAAATTCATTATTAGTCGGGAATAGGCTTCGCCTACGCTCTCGATGACCGAATGATAAAGGATTTCCCCAAGAGCATCACCGGCGAAGGGGTCTTCCCCCCTCACCTCCACCTCATTGGCTCGAGGAAAGCCGGAAAATCCTCCAGCCTCGACTCAATGGTCACTCGACTCCCAGAGGCGCTCCGAAGTGGTCGCGTCTCCTGCTCATCCCTTCGGAGGTCACTCAGCCGTCGCCGGAAAGTCCTCCACTATCCATCTGATCTCCACGAGGGTCCGATCCACCGGTGAGTAGAGGTTGTTGCCATAGCAACACGTGAGGAGATTTCCTCCCTTTATGTTTTCCTATGTAATCGCCTGTTATTGATGGGAAAATGCGGAAAACGTGTTCATCGAAGATATTATTTAATTGTGGACAACGGAGCATGTCAGTAGTAGCGGAGTAGTAGTAGTACAACGGAGTAGTAGAAGCAGTTAAGTTCTGCCCTGTCTTTGTGTAAATTTACTACTGTCCACCGGTTTGTATGCTTAATTTTTCGATTGATTTTCGTCTCTGTTTGAAAACACACAGCACTCCATTTTGAAACATCTATTACTAACAAATATCGACTCTTCTGTGATTTTTTAGTGAAAGTACAATTAGTTAGAATGCTTTATATTTCGACAAGTATCTTATTCTCGAAGAAAATAATAACTAATCGCTGTTTTTAGGGAATATTTTTCGATTTTACTGCGAATGTACGTGTCTACAGAAATGATTATCCAGTTACATTGTCAGGATACTTAAAATTAGCTGAAGCTAGGCGATTGTTAATCAAGTTATTTGACTGGGAAATTAGTCACTTTCGTAAAATTGATTGCATTGATCAGCTGGAAAAATTTTGTAGTTAGAAGTAATTATGATGATTAATAAAAATATATTTTGTAAATTAATCTTACTTTCGGAATCATTTCGGGTAGTGTTGCGATTTTATTTCATCTTTTAAAAGTCTTTATGTCCAAGCGCCTTTCTTCTTACGTCAAAATATCGGCTTTCCTACGGAACGGCTACAATCATGGTGAAAGATTAGCTGTGATTTATGTGTGATAGTTTTCACCCTATCATACTCTATTTTTCAAGTTTTCCTTTGAGCTCTTCCGCTGTCTTTTGGAGGATTTCTCTCTCACAAATTATTTAAAATTTTGTTGCATCAGAGTTGACTTCCTTCCTTTAGTATTCCTTCCGATAGTACATAATATTTCATCAACATCTCTACCGTTCTGCATCCATACTGTAATTTGAGTCTCGGACGTTTCTAATCTTTTTCTATTGAAAAATTCATATTTTGGAAATGGTAGTTTAATTCGTATTACATCCATTTACAATTGGAAATTCCCTTCTTAGGATCGAAAACAAGTCCCCTTGCATAGCTTGAAACCTTGACCTCGACATTTACAACACTTTCCCCATAATTTTTCTTTTGGTCTTTCATGCCTCTTGTAACTAGGATTCACAAGTTCGTTGTTCGAGTCGACCACGAAAGCATTTGGAAATGTTTCAGGAATATATCATTTCTGCATTCTAAAGATTCATCGAGAATTTCTGCTGATTTATCTGACCAAAATTCAACATTTTGATTTAGTACCGATTCTTAGTATCTTTATATTTTCTTCCTGACTTCAAATTGGCACTTCTCATTCTGCTATTCCTTAGTGAGGTCGGATCGCTTTGCGTTAGCGGTCTTATGATGCTTCTCTGATTCGAAGAGATTGAACATTAAAAGACTTTTCGATTCCTTTTCCTCAAATAAGGAAAGAAACAAATATAGAGATTGTAATGTGGGTAGGGTGCCTTTCACAAATCACACGGTAAAATGCAGGGTTGCTTCTGTATTGTCATTCATAGTTTTCATAATCGAAACTCCGGAGAAATTTTATCATCATTGTGAAATGAAGAAAAGGCGCAGAACGAAAAGAGTAATCTCGGATTGACGTTACTTTTCGGAATCTTTTAACCCCTAATACTCCTTTATACTTCAATTTTTTACTTTTCGACCGTTTTAATTTCAAAATGAGCTGAGATTTGATGCTAATAGATACCTGGCACTTGTCAACATCTCTTCCGTAGGTATTCTTCGTTTGGACGTTTGATATCCGCAAATACGGAAATAGTTCGGATAAAGAGCGTTTTTTGCAGGAAATGAAACCAGTTCCGCATATTAGAAAGCCTCTGTGGAAAAGAATGTGACCGTTACATAAACTGTCCGAAACAACGACGAGATATCGAGAAAAGAGAGCTTGTATTTGGTTGGATGTTATTCGATAATTATCGACAGAAATCAGGAGAAAATTGAGATTTCGATGCTCGATGAATTTAATGTCGTGCGTAGCGATTTCCTTGCTCACTCCGAATCAACTTCCGTCAGTGATACTCGACGGAAATGTTTCTAACCTGATCACCGTTGACTCAAGTGGATAATTCAAGCTGATTACATCTTCCTGCCATCAGTTGCTTTTTACGTAGAAATTCTCATGTAAAAAATTAGCAAACTACTTAGTTTAATCTGTCAGTTGCAGAGGATTAAAATGACACAAAAATATGCAATATCATTTGTTTATAGCCGTTTCTCTGGTGGAGAAACGCATGAACTTCAATAATTATCTAATTCTCTATCTAATTCTTTAGCAATATAACATAATCACTATTTTCTCCGATTTTTTGGGAATTGTTTCGAACTGTAGTTCCATCAATTGTGAGATAAAATTATATCTATTAACTTAAATTTTTATTACGAGAGTGTTTGCTTGAACTTAATCCTATGAAGGTGCATGTAGCCTTCTGCTGTTGGTAATTTATTTTACTCCTATTCCCTGCAAGCCATTGGTGGTACTTGCCTGAGATCTTTCTCTAAGCTATTAAAGAACATCTCATATCCAATTCCTTATTTTCTCCCTATTACTATTTTTGGTATGTCAATGTATTTATTTTGAAAGTTCATACGGGCATGGACACATCACGTGATTCCCTTCCGGGATATGTATGCCAACGGCCTTTTTTTCTACTTGATTGCTTTTCTTTGCTTCAATGCATCCTTACGCATATGATTACCCTTTAATTTCTTATACCCCAACTCTTCAAACTCTCCGCTATTTCATTCATTTTTCTCGGACTTCTTCTCCCTGTTGGACCATACGTACTCTCATATTTTAATTTTATTAGTTGAATATACATATAATAATCGTAATTACAATAAAAAATTACAGGAAAATATACGATCAATTTAAAAATAATTGGCGAATTCATGATTGAATCGACCACAAAACAGTGAAACGTCGCAAAAATAAGATGGATCAAGAATCCGTTCACATTTTTATATTTTAATGAATTAAGGTCTCATTTCATCTTATGGAAACGAATTATGTGCTCCTAAGTTCGAACCCAAGCCTTTTTAGATGAGGATATTTTTCCTCGGGCTCTCTACCTCATAGAAACACCCTACAATATGTCGCAATTCATGCATGGAGGGTAAATAAGTAGAAGAAGTAAAATTAGAAGTAATCAGTAAGTAATCAGAAGTAAAATTTACGTTTAAATTTCTACCTCGCGAACCATGGCGTATGCTAGGGGGTGTATAAACTTCAACACCCTTACCAAATCTGCTATATTAGCTTCTCTTATGCTCTACAGAAAGAACGGCCATAAGTTACTGTTTCAGTAATTAATTCCTTGTAACGCTTTGTCGATGCCTCTCTGAAATCGAGCTCGTCGTTTACTGGAATCATAATGTCATTTACTTTGTCAAAACGTTTTACATCGATGAGCTTTTCGATTATCTTCCGTCGGTAATCTGCTCTCATCTTAAGGAATCCCCATCCCCATTCTAGGGACTTCAAATCAATTGTACAAGTCTTTAGCATCTTATTTTGTATTACATTCCGAAATATGTGTCCAGAGAGAAATGAATTTTCCATTTTGAAAACATGTTATTTGTGGAACTATGGAAAAAGACCCATGACGAATCTGACATTCCTAGGCGTATGTAGAAAGGAGGAAAATGAGAGCAATGGTGACGAAAAGCGACCGTGAAAAACGCAGTGATCTGAAAAGACACTCAAAGAGGGTTTATGAGATAATCTCTCTTTGTGAAGGTTATTCGATGGATGAATAATCGAATAGTCTTTCACAGAGAAAGGTTATTCCGGATGCAGCTAAGAAAATAAATAAGAGCTTACAGTATTAAAGTATGATTGAGTAATAAATGAAAATCGATCGAAGTTTAAGCAAGAGATCATTTCACCCATAATTGATACGTGTCAGAGATGCTTCTCTTAAATGAGAAGCTATAGAAAGGAAAATTATTGGTTTTATCCAGCTGTTAAACGGAATAAAATAAATCCCAATTCATATCGCGGACTGCCTGTCACATAAACTTGCTCCCAAGCATCTTAATGAAACGTATGATATAGTTTCCTCCACCTGTCGAGTATCACTTCTTGGCATAAGCTTGCATTAGATTTTATTATGTATCTCATCACCAGTAAGCGTCACGATTTTCGCAGAATTTCTGCTTTCATCTACCGCTTGTTTTGGAAAATAAGTTTATTGTTTTACAGCCCACACACTTATGGGAAAGTATGTTTCTGGGGTTTTCATATCTGTTTTTGAAGTAGTTTGTTCCCTCTTTTGAATCGAAAAGTAGCAGAGTATTTGATAATGAAGGATAACCCTATATACAAATCAGTGAGCGTGATAGTTAAAATTATTTTCATTAAAATCATCGTTTACTTTACTTAATATAAGTTGCATTGTCCGCATATAATCCGCATTGTCACTCTCAACAGTTTCGGTTGGATCTTGTTCAGGAATTCGATAATGTATTTCAAAAGGGAATTGATTTTTCATCATGTAAAATTATTATTTAACCCTATCGGTAAGATACGAACTTACCGGATTAAAATAAAAAAATCTGAAAATACATCGAAATTGAATTAATACGTTATATCTTCACATATTGCGACAAAACGCTGTGGAAACTCTTAAGATTTCGTAGAAATCCGAGCACGTGTTATTTTAAGAGGCGATGACACAGGTAACTGCTCGAAATGAAAACGCAACTGTTTTGCAACGCTCAGTTATTGGGGTATTTAACTCACTTATCACGACTTTTTAATGGAATAATGTCGTGGATGTGATGGCTCTTATCTTATCTGGAATGTCACATGTCATTTGTTTGGAGTCTAAAAGCGATCTTCCGCAGTTATTTACATCTGTTTGATGAGGGAAATTCGAGACAACTTTCGTTTCGGATTACAACCTTTTTGGCCTCTCCACTTATTTTTAATCTTTGGTTTTAAAAGAGATTGTCGTGGATTATCTTCGGCGAAAGAGAATGTATTTCTCTTTATAATTTAAAATTTTTTCATCATTGGAACGAGAAATAGGTGAAAATTCTGAATAAAGATATCACTGCTCCCAACCATCCTTTGGATACTCAGCGAGAATAATCGGTTCCTTTGTCTTTGATATAGAGTCTGTAATGATGAAGGAATAAACCCAACTCAAAGATAGTGAGCTCCCGATTATCCGTGGTAATGGTGGGAGAGGGTTTGTGAATACTCAGGAACCACGGATAATCCAAATTTCACTTTTATTTCTTATAATGTTCATAACTTACGTAAATAATAAATCTATTATTATTTGCCCCCATAGCTCGTTATTTAAGATTCTACCATGGAATCATTAAAATCTTTCTTCACCCGATCTTTGTGACTACGATAATGTCATCGTAGTCGTTTTCCCGTTGCTCCATCCACAGCAAATCGTCCACGTAGTTGAGTGAAAATACTTGTTTTATTTGTGTTTGATTTTTTAATACAGCGGGAAATATCTATGAAGAGTAATAAATCATACAGGAATAATTCCCTTCGGTTAATCGAAAGTTGACTGTATGCTAAGATGAAAAGGCCATAAGGAGTACCGAGCATATTTTGCTTTATTATTCTGCACATTTGTAAGTTCAATTCATCCCATCTTCTGGAGATATTCTTTCATGATTCCTTCTTTCCGAGTGCTGTTTTCAGTAACTTCTTTCTTTTGTTCCTTGTCCTACTACCTCTACAGTAACTTTTCAGTAATCGACTGCGACCGTTAACCGGTGCAAATTATTTTCTCTTCCTCCGTAAGCTTCCTTTATTTTCTCTTTTCCGTTAGTTATTAGGCCAGTTCCCCTACAAGCAACATGTTTATATCTTACAGTCTTTTTTCTTTGCCTTTCTCTATTATACCTTTCCAAGTTAGCAGGTTTACATCATATTCCAAGTCTTTCTTGAATGTTCATTTTCTAACTCGAGTTCTCTTCCTTTTATAGTAACATTGTATTTCAGAAAGCTCTGAACTGATGGGTCAAATCCAGCAATATAGGGGAGCAAGTACTCACTCACTTACGGCTTTTCTTTCATTTCTTGTAAAATCTCGACAATATCAATCGTTTCATCTCTCATATTGTTCGTTGATTCAAAAGAAAATTATATGGAATATATTCACTTAGATCAGCTTATAAATGAAATTTACCTGCGCGCAATTTCAGTGTCGCTCTTTTTAGATACATGTAATGCATGCGTCACTCAGTGGGGTCTGACGGATTCACGTTTGAATGGTGATTCGGCCTTCCGATGGACCCATAAAAAGGTTCCTATTTTCTCCGGGATTCCTCTCCCAAGCCCTGGTATTTTTCCTCATATTCCTTTCCTTAGTTAAGATTTCTTTTCTCTGACGCCAGTATTACAGTTATATACTGATGCGTAACAATACGTTATCCGTGAGTTCGCAACCCCTATGAAATCATTTCTAATATCTCACGTATTACCTTCTAGCATCATGGAATACGTACAAATGTCGAATCAAAACATTCTCATGCCATTCGTCTCCTTATTGTAATTTTATCATCATTTACTGCTTAATAGAATTCGAATCAATAGACATTCAATCGTCATTATAAAAATAAGATTAATTGGGAATTAGAGCTCTCAACCTACTTGGGAGATCCGGGTTCGAGTTCCGGTCTCGTGAGGGTTTTTCATCCGTTTCCCACTGGGAATATTTCCTAAGTCAACCCAGGTTGTCAAAACCCTTTGCCTTGGGATCACTTTAGCTTCAAAAGGTAGAAGTAATGAGATTTATTTCAAATAAACTTTTTTGGGAGGAATTTTACGTAATTTTTCCGAAAATAACTCGCCGATGACGGGTGTTTGCGAAAGAAAGAGAGAAACCAAAAGGAAACACATCTTCTCAACGCTACTCCTTCCTGTTATTTCTCACGAAATGTGATTATATCATCGGAAGCTTTGTTATCCACTAGTTACCTTGCTCCCTTTTCCGGGACCTCATTACCTAACAGTCCGCAAGTCTTTTCTCTTCGACCATCAAGTACATCTCTATTAAGATAAATTTGTGATTGCATTGCAAGATGGGGGCTGAAGCATGTTCTCAAGGTACCTCTTTTATTTAAATCTTCTCTTGCCTTTGTAGTTTTTGGGCAGGAAAATGCACGCGCCTGGCAATGAAGATTTTCATTTCAATTTTTCAACCTGGGGTTCATTTAAATTTCCACATCTTCCTGTAGATCAGTGTCGGCCAAATCTTTTTATCTCACGGCACAATGGGGGAGGGAAATCAGTTTCGAGGCTCACGGTATGTAAATAAAAACATTTATATTAATAAAATTTGGGAAACAAAGGAGAATAATTCAGCAGCTGTTTAAGAATGCCACTTTCACAATTTGGTCGGAGATATTGCTGAAACTTTCGTAGCCTGGTGTTCATTCTAAAGATAGCCTTTAACCTCCATTAAATTAGTTATAAAATTGTCGAATTATTAAGTGAAAAAACAATAGCTATCGTCATCAGTAGATATCGTCTTAAAAATTTCCATATTTAATGACAGAAAAGGAACAAATAAATTGAACAGAATTCATTAATAAAGGAAATTGTCTGTATGTGATGTGTAATCATCGGAAGAAAAAAAGGAAAGTTAAAAAAATAATTAAACTTCCATTGAAGATAAATAAGGTAGATAATACTTACGAAATTAAAAATTAATTATATAATAAGCAATCGACTGAAAATCAACAAGTAGGATACGACTGATCTTGAGAAAGCATTTTGCCTAAACATGGTTCTAAATTAATTAAACTCGGAACTTTTTATCTGTCAACCTTAGTCGTTCCCTGTTTTGTTTCCACGAGTGCTGAAAACCTATTCCACAAAGATAAAATGATTTAAATGGCAACAGGGATTTAGAGGTAAGAAGCTATTTAGAGGTAGCTAAACCTAATCCTTCAAATATTTCGTAGCACACTTACTAGCTCTCGCGGCACACCGTTGTTCTGTGGCTCATACTTTGAAATTCACTGCTTAAAATGAGAATTGCTCTAACGGCACTCCTGATGCCACTAGGATGTCTTTTGATGAGACCTGTCAAAACTCTTTAAAAAAATCTCCTGATGATCATAGGCTTCCATGAGCTGTGTTGACGTCTTGTTGCAGTATAATATACCGGTGCCTCCAAATATAAAGAAAAATAGGGTGAAATCAAATTGATTCTACGAGTATACACATTTTTGGGGTTTTCTTTATATATTTTAGATAATGGTGTCAAGGAATTTCGTATATTGTGATTATTATCGTGGAGACATATTAAAATTTCAAAGGGCGGCTTTGGCACTACGGGAGATGTGGAAGGAATGTGGAGTTCCCAGAATAATTAACCCTCTAAAAAACTAAAGTTTCTTGCTTCGGTTTGTCTCCAGGGTACAAAACTCAAGGAGATATTCATATGATGACTTTGTTGCTACACTTTGATGGAAATGGTAATCTAAGATCAAGGTGGAGGAAGATCTATGTCAATGCTATCAACATAGAAATTTGCGAAGTCAACATTATGTAACTAGGATAATCACTCGATTAGAAATGGTGAAACAATTGGAGCAACTATCGTTGAAATTGAATACGTAAGTAATAATCAATAATCACCTTGAATGATCAGGTAAAATTCAATCGTTTGAAAGCTATTTTTAAAAATCTAAGAAAAGAATTGCAAGCACTCGCTTTGGAGAATCTCACCTAAGATCCGCTCAGTTTCCCGCGGTATATCACTAGTTGACGTACTTGTCTCATATGCTGTATGCAGGATATAGTACAGTGGGTTTTCTCAATCGTCTCACCGGTTTTACCCATGGCTCGAATCCACGGGCGTGGAACCGTACTCTCGCGTGGAAAGCCAATGATCGAAAAGAACTAAATATTCACTGCAGAAACAATGGGAAAATCAAGGTCGGTCGACCGGAGGATTCGAACCCCAAAGTTTCGACGAAGAAGTCTAACGCCTTGCCGCAAAAGCTAAATTGAAAAGGCAATTGATTCTTTTATCGAGTATTCTTCCATTTATGGAAATATTGCCTTAGATGACTAGGTAATGTAATATGGATAGTAAAAGAACTTTTATATAGTTTTAACAACTTAAAATTTTTCTCCAATGGATAATATTGTATCTGTTTTTCTTTAGTATTTGCATGTTACTATTGTAGTAGTAGTAAAGTAGCAAATGTGGGTAATGAGATTGTACAAAACTGAATGAAATATGCATATATTTGAGATTTCCTTCATAATTTGTTGCTTCACTTCGTTTAACCTAAGAACCCTAAAATCTATAGAAATTTAAATATTTTTCTGTAACGATTAATAATCATTCTTACTGTGACCCTTAACGGGCTCCCACTGGCATCATGTCCGGAACCACTTCCTCTAACTTCGTACTCCTCAGGAACTATTTAGTGTAACAGAAACATTAAATGGCATTTAATGTCCACACTCTGGAAGGTTCGGTAGCATTGATTTACTGCGAGGTTGACGGCGCTGACAATTCCGTAGGAAATCGCTTTCACTGAGAGTTGTAATCCCATTGCGATGGAGATAAGGGAGAAGCACTTAGAGGATCTTTGGGACAGAGGGTCGAAGGCCCTCGCATCAGATAAGACGCCTCCCAGAAGGTGCCAGCGAAGGCTCCGATCTTCTAGGAAACGAAAATGGGTGACGGCGTAGTGAAGTTGCTTTAGGAATCTCAATTCCCAGGTAAGCGCTTCTTACGGTCTTGATTTATTGCCTTAGCTTATTTTTCTTAATTTGGAGGAAGGTAACCGGCGAGTATTTTAAGTTGTTTTTCGGCTGATTGAACAGCTGACTGTATCCGTTTCATTAGGGAATCATTTTTTAATAAAATAGCTGGGAAATTCCTGTCGGATAATTACCCAATTAAAAGTTATTTCTACCGTGGACTACCGTTGAACATCCGTCAGTTATCAGGGCTTAGAAGTATAAAAACTTAAGCGACTCTATAGAGCAATGCTTTTCCACTAAAATATCTTTTACTGTATCACATAATATACATGCTCTATGATTTAGAAGTATGTTTTACTAATATTACAGATGTTTGAAACGGAAATATTAGCTTATCGTTCAAAAGTTAGCTTTTTTCATGGTTGCACGCGCCGCCAAGCTAGAGCTAATAGAGAAGTATGCCGCTGAGTAAGTGTGGGAATAAAATGAAGCTCTGATTTCCAACGTCAGATGGCTCCTAATGTGGAGTAAGAGCGTGACAACCTAACCACCTAACGAAGCATCGTAATAAAATTCTATCTTGTACGCAATTAATCAAATACTCCCAGAAAGGATTTATGTTATATTTCTAAATATGGTCGATATTTATGTTCTGAAGTTCTCAGCACTCAATGGGAATGTAAGATTCTCAAAACATGTGGTAATTTAGAGGAAAAAAATTTGTAAATAACTCGCAATTGTCGGTGATCCGAATAGAACCCTCATCTTTGAATTTAGCAGTACAAAAATAAGTTGGAATTTCAGTCCTGCCGTTGTCTACCAAAGGAATTAGGTGCTTTCGGCTACGTGAAGAGGGAGGTAGGATTTTCTTTGCTTCCTAACCAGAAAGCTGTGAGCGGAAAAAGTACATGTATGTGCAGTGGTATGTCGCGATGAATATCAGTTTTCATAGTATTCATTAAGGAGCTTCTAAATTAATCCAGATTCACTCTTAGCTCAATAGCATTCATCTCATCACATTACCAAGATTATTATCTACAGTCCCTTCTGGGCGTTCATTTCGACCTTTTCTTCACTTTTTTAAACAAAAGCATGTTACGTCACGTAAAAATAAAGTAGAATATCTAACGATGTTTACTGATTTTGTTTTCCTTCAATGCAGAAAAAATAGAATGTTTTTGGGGTTCCCGAATAGCCTAGTTGGTAGCTGTTTGCCTTTGTTGAAATTAGTCCTGGGTTCGATTCCCGGTGAGAGCCAATAAGCGCGAAGAGACCTATGCGAAATGACCTGAGTTGTCGACGCACTTTAAACGATAATACTCCTATATTATGCGAATGATTGTAATACATACCCGTTAAGTGATTTTCTATGCGGCCATATGGTTTCACAAGCGGCCTACTAGTGAAAAACGTTTCCATCTCTGGCCCTCACTCTGAATAATAATTGTTACGTAATAGAGTTCGTTATCTTATGAAGCACGGATAAATGTGCGTGCTTAAGAATGAAAGTTCCATATATTTTGGTTCTTTCATCGTGAACACGCGTCTAGCATAAATGTAGTGCGTGCCACTTATTTTTTGGACGAAGCTTACTGCGACCTCTTTTGCCAAATTTTAAAATTCTACCGATCGCTACAACTCAACTTCCTTTGCTTTTGCTCGTGGTTTGCGAGATGCGAATTTTCAAGGCATGTCGACTAATTCATTAGCCATCCGTACTTAATTGCGATGTTTGACCAAGAAGAGCTAATGAAGTCCCTGTGACAAATCAAATCCTGGCCTTGGGAATATCCTACGCTTAATAATCTCGTTCGATAGTTGATTTGATGAATGTAATTTAGAATGAGATTAATCGATATTTCGGTGCTCTTTATGATCCCGCAGAGATCTCCTTCGATCTGTTCTTTTCAAATTTTTGTGACATTTTTATCGAAAACCTTTTAGACACAACGGACTTACCGGTAAATCGTTGGAAATAAAATTCTCTGTTTAATTGAATCTCCGTACATTCCGCATAATTTTATAAACTCAAATTCCAAGCAATAATTAAATGTACGGATGCTATAACCTCATTTCGTAGAAAATCATCTATTATCTTTTTGTTACTGTTTGTGAGAGTTTTTTTTTGGTTTTCTTTCATTGAGTGATAGTGATATACTAAGAAAAATGGTACAGACTGTTGAACTGACTGATTGAAAAAACCAGAATCGTAACGTAATTGTTGTAAACCGGGGTGGCTAAATCGTGGACATTGCCAGAAGCATTTAGTAATAAGTACAAAGTAATGATCTAGGTTTAAGAATATTTTGATTGAACAATATATGCTAGAGATAACAAAAGAGAAGTTATCTATTATGGAAACATAGTATCTCAGCCTCCTACGTAATTTTATAATGCTAGATATATCTGGACCGGAGATAAAATAAGTATAAATATCAATATTTACTCCTCGTTTCTTATTTATCTTAAATAATAATCCACGGATTTTCCGCTTTTAAAAAAAAATCTTAGGAAACCCATTCTAAACAAAAAATATCCAAAATGGGGCAGTCTTCTTTCATCATCTAGAGCAGTGATTCTTAAACTTTATTCGGCTGAGAACCCTCATTTTTTGTTTCGCAGGCGTCCTAAATTTTGCGCATTCACATATTGAGATTTTATTAAGTTTAGTAAGTACTATCAAGCACAAATAATTAAGAAATATTCAGTATCGAAATCCTGTAATCGATTTAATTATCAGGCAAAAGCTACAAATTTATGGAGAAAAGCGAGATTGAACTCAACATGAATCAGGAAAACTTTAATGCTCACGGATCCATTCGGACTACCTTCAGGGTTATGTACCCAGAGGTCCTCGGCCCTGGATTAGGAAAAGCTAAGCTAGAGAAACAAAGCAATTCTCACGCTATTTGAGAGCTACTTGTTGGTTACGCCATTGGTAAACACACTAATGATTTTGTTTGCTTTCGCAGTAGCAAGTATCTGCCATCTATCGTATTACTCACGCAGTAAAAATATCATATTCTGTCTTTCGGGCGATTATATTTGAATTATTTTCTCTTAAATTGTGTGTATAAACAACAAATAAACATATGTAATATTTATAATGAATATTTATGAAAAGCCGAAATTATGTTTTGCAAGAAAGGAAGCATGGTGAGAAAACTATGCTTCCAAGTACCGAGCTCACCAAGTCAAGGCTTCGACGACTGAATTTATTTTTACGAAAAACTTATTGCGGTTCCCAACGCTAAGTAAGAAGAAATCTCCTAGAAGGAGAATTGATACACTGTAAGTATGATATGCTAGAAGAATGTCAGGAGTGAAATGGCCTGATAAGGCAATAAACGAAGAATTATGGAGATGAAGCAAGAATGAAAAGGTGCGAAAGTAAAATAGTGGAAAATTGCGGGACGTTTATATGACGAACAATTCTGAAGTTCTGTAGAGGACGCTGGATGACTTTGTATCGTCAATGATTTCAATTAAGAAAAAAATCGAAGGATAGAAGCTGTGTCATGTTGATCTTACCGAAGATAGCGCTGAGGCAATTATGGGAAGATAAGGAAATTTATTGTCCGGTTTTCTTTACAAACATATCCTAATAGCAAGCATATGTCTTCCTTAATACTTTACGTAACATCTTTTGAGTGCGATGGCCCCGTAACTATAAAAAATTATAGAAAAAACGTCCAACAGAACAGTGTTTTTTAGGAAATATTTAACTTATTTTCTGTGTAAATGTTAATCCCTCGAGTTAAATGGCAACGTCAATAAAGGATTTATATAACTAAAAATTCAGTAATTTCTCCATAATAAGTTCGCTGAATTATTTTCCCATCGTAAATAGAACAAAAACAGCAGGGGAAGACATTTTCTTTGAAAATAACTGTCTTGTTATTCATTCTGTAATGATAATGAAGAAATTTTTCCACTATCATTTTGGCTTTTCGTAAAGTAGCGCCCGAGCAGATTAAATTTATGCTATAATACTAGATTTTAACCTACTTATTATACTAGATTATTAATTATTTGATAAACCCCGATCATTTTGTAAGGGGTAAATACATCATTCTAAGTATTTTAACAATTCTCTTACTTATGAACAAGAATACTGTTTTTCAAAGAAATTCTTGAAGTTATCATTAATATTTGATATTGTATTTGACGAAGTAACTAACTTATTCGACAATGTTTGATTAAATTTTTTAATTGTTCTCAACAAACTTTGTTGTTATTCTTGTTACGAATCTTTATCTGCATAATTATTTTCATAAGTGCCAAAGAAAGTTATCGAGAAGTTAGAAAAATTGTCTTGGTAACAAGATCAAAAAGGTGAGCGGTAGGTAACAAAAGATTGGCCACGACTGCTCTATGCTGAATATTTTAAAATAAAGTTTCGGTAACTTTAATTTTCAATGCAAATCTTTCCCTTCATAATTTTGGACATAGCGGTAGTACAATATTTATATAAATATGGGCGATCTTAATCGCATGCCGCTGGCATTGAGTGTTATCTTCACAGTTCATAAACGTTCACAAACGCCACTGTGGTTACGCACTGCTGTATTATTGTTTCTTTCATATCTCTCTCTTGCCGCAAGAGATGCAATGCGCGTAAACTCCGGAGTGGCATACATTTTCCGAAGGTTGAATCATGCGGGAAACTCATCTAAACTAATCGTCCATCCGCTGCAAAAGGTCAATGAATTCCCGCGCATAATTCTCTCCAGTGGGAATATCGCGCAACTATTTCGCACGATTATTCTTCGGAAAATTTCCGTGAGTCAATGTTTTCTTTTTGTTTTCTCTTATGGTTCTTAGCGGCAATTTCAACCCCCTGTTGGGCACGTGCATCTGTGAGTTGCATAATGCTCCCAATTTTCTTTATTTGCTTCTCGTCCTTGGAATCATGGGATATGACTTATTTACGTTATTCCAGGGGTGGCCATTTTCTCTCCTCCTTTGATTGACTCTGATACTTTAGACCGGGATTTACCAAGAGAAACAGTAATTGACATTTTTTGAATTTTGTATTTTACCAAAGCATTTATCTATTATTTAATTATTTATTAATAAAAAATTAGTATCAATCAATATTTATCCATCGATATTATTTTTACTATTTAATCGAACGTAGATGAATTGTAAAGAATAATAATTGAAGAAGTAAAAATTATTCGAAAGATAAGAATTTTTCAGATTACCAGTGGCGATCGATCTGTTTGCCACCCCTATGAAACAGCAGAAATGACATTTAAAAGCTTAAAAGCTAATTTCCGTCCTTCTTCGAACGTCATTTTCACCCCATACTTGGTTTGCATAAGTTTTCCTTAGAAAAGGAGCAGCCAAACACTCCTAGAATGGATCCTAAACTTACAGAAGCGCCTCCTCAATTTACGATGAATGTTCCGCTTCTCTAAAAATATTGAAACAAGGTATTTACAAAGTAAAACGCAAACTTTTACAGTCCTTAAGATTCATTGTGACAACCATGGTTTCGGAGGCATCCTGAAGATCCTATGAGTTGAAACCATGGTGGTCTAACAATAAATCTTGTAGAATGTAAAAGTTCGCTCTTTACTTTGTTCCTGATGGTAACCTTACACAGAAACAAGGCTCAAGCAGTTGATTCGTAAGTATTATTTATGTTGATTTTCCAGATATTACGTGTATATCCTCTTATAATTGCCGACGGTTCTAAGTATTCTATTAGACGAAAGTGAATCTTTTAAAGATTTTCTCACTTGTGTGTAGGCAAAATTATTTTATCATATATTCATATCTCGCGGTGATGAAATATCAAACTCTTTAACCCACTCATGTTAATCTATTCTTCATCAATTTGGATTATTAATTAGAGTTCCGCGAATTTAAAATTAAATTGAATAATATTCGAAAATAATTCAAATTAAATTTCGGAAAAATATATGAAAATAAAAATTATACTGCGATGGAAGCACACGTCTAGATGCAGTCGCTTAAATATCCCCTAACTTGTCGGCCAAAATATTCTATTGCCTAGAGATATCGGAAAACATCTTTTTATTTTCGGATGATTGCCGTACTCGTGAATACGTTCGAGAGATACCGAAAATATGACTATAGATTTGGGAAGCGGACTTGCGAAAGGTTGAGTAACTCAATTTCTTATAGATCTCTTCAGCTGATCGACGGCTTTATTCCGGGAAATTCACTTCCCACATCGCAAATCACCAGTGACTTTCTAGCCGAAGGGAAAAGGAAGTCACTCTGCCAAACCGTAAAGAAGTCGCATTATGTAACACGTCGAGACGTGCTTGGAAATGTGTCCATCTGCTTACATACGAGATGTACAGGTCGAGAAAGAGATCAAAGAGTCTCATCTGTTGTCTTTTTATGATTCAGGTTTGCCTCACCGCAGGGATCATTTCGTACAAAAACCGTAGTTCATTATTTATACTGATAGATATAGAAAATATTCATTGCGTGTGATCTCCTTGCTGAGTCATTTTTTTACCAGAAAGCTATTTAAACTAAGATTAGTTAAAACAATGGTAAGACAGTCATTTTCGTGGTTATGATAAAATAGGACGTATTCTTCCATCGATTCACATTTTCAGTATATTAAGGGGCTGCACAGCTGTTATGATGTGTTGTTGGCTGTAGGAGATTTCAACGCTCGAGGTGAATACTGTGCGAACGGGCAAACGGACCCAATGGAATAATTCACCTTTTTTGCTTTCAGTTAATTGAACGAGTTACAAGTTTCCATTCCATTCCGATGTGTCTTCTAATAAATATTCCAATTTGTCCACGGATTTATTTTTCAATCTGAGAATTGGTTCGTCGGAGTTCCAGAGGTCGTGTATCCGTCTGTCTGTAAATTCATCAGCTTTAGAGGCGGTTGGTATCCCTCAACCAAATCTCTGGAGAGGGAGTGAGGTCTAGTAGAAAAGAGGAAGATTTAGGTAGTTTGCCCTTGCTTTACTCGCTGTACCAGAACGATGTTTCAAAAGTGAAAAATTCCTCAGAAAAGAGGAACAATGATATTGCGATTAACGCTTTTTATTCGATAAAAAATGATCAAAATGAATGCTATAACTAAATATCTCTCAGTGATTCAATAACTTTCATATTATTACAGACATGAGAAAGACTGTGACAGAAGTATATAAAAGACACATTTTCTGTTATCCTGCATCAAAATACAGAAGAGTGTATTCATTAAAATATGCTTATTAGAACCTCTTATCCTAATAGAAACATAAATGAGAAACAATTATCAAAATATATAGCAAGACCTAAGGGAGGTGTAGCTATAGATATTTGTTTACTGAGTTCATGAACTCTACTTGATTCCTTTCTATTTTCTTGGTAACCTTCAGTTGATTACCTATTCCAGATTTTTACGTTTTATTTATCGCATGCGAAAGATACATAAACGGAGAAGCTAGTTTTTTCTTCGCGCAATTTTTCTGTGGCAGTAAATTCTGATGCAACCATAGCGAAAGTATGAGGTGGTGAGAAAGAGAATGGATTGAGATTAATCAAGATGAGGTAAATCATCTTTCCCTTCAAGTGTTTTCCATTTCAAATTTCCTGGGAGAGTTCCTCAGCTGTAATGGATTGCATATCAAAGCAAACTATCCCTCAAATTTTTGCAATTCATTCACTTTCCTCAGCCAAAGAGGTGGATGTAAACTCTGCACTTTTGGTGGGAGAAATCGTCGCATGTTCGTGATGCCATTATTCTAAATTTCACCGCAGTTCATGCACCTCTACGTTTATAGTTTACTTACCCCGCGCATTTACTCTCTGTTTGAACTTCTTGCTTGCACTTCCTATAATGATATTCAATCCATTCTTATGTAATATTCAATTCGATTCTTTATAAAATCAAATTATATTTTCCATGACTCACAATTCAATAGTAGAAATGATAATTGTTATGTCATCTTTCCTTTCCCATTCATAGAGTCGTTGAAATTCATTATCATTAAATTGTTGATTCATAAAATAGCTGTGTCATCTAATTCACCTGTCACTATCATTACTAATCAGAAAGACATATATATGATTAAAATTTTCTCACTTTCTCTAAACCCCTTTACGGCATCTTTATTACTGAGGTGGAAAATGGATTTTAAATCAACAAGTAATTATAGCAGACAATCAATGATATCATATAATAGCTAGTTATACTCATAATTAATCTAGAAAATCTTTTTGAGTGAATTAATCTAAGCAATTGAAACAATGATCAGCGATCTCAACTTAATGTAGTCGACTTGAAAGATTCTAAATCGATTAACCACCGTAAGACAGTAAGAAATTGAGGCAATCGCCCTTTGTGTAGGTAACATCGAAACGGAAGTATTTCTAATTCATATAAGTGATGAATACTTCTTTTATATGTGTGTTAAATTTATGTTTTTCATTTTTTAAATGGATTCTATGTCAAATGTTTGATATGGATTACGGCCAAGTATCTCTAGAAAAGTTTATGTCTATTCGGGTTGAATGTGCTAGAACGGCCTAGTATCGTAAAAGAAATTCTTCACTACATTCCGAAATGACAAACGACGAGAAGCTAAATTAAGTCGTAATTTGAAAGTTTTTACTAACTGATCTATTATGTTACGCTTGAAATTAAGGAATAACAAATGGTAAGTGATGATAATGACGTCGAGTATGATTGTAAGGAGGAACTCAACGATCAAAATATTTTGTTTCGAATACGGCGTTGATAATTAGTGAGGAATAGTCAAAATTTTAGTTAAAAGAAAAAGTTAACAATTAAGTCTATGGAAATGTTTGTCAGGTAGCCCATCTGAGTGCAAATAATCATTATCATTGTAATTTTATTTATTTGAGGATCTGAACCCGCCCTAAATGTCTATACAAAAATATCTTGGTATCGGCTGGATGCAAATATCATGTTTTATCATACCATTCGTTGTTTAGTAATTGATAATATTCAGTTATATGGGAAGAATGTGTTAAATGGAGAGGAGACTTTCAGACCTAACCTCCCCAAACAAAAGTTTTTTATTTTTATTATCATTTAGACATCATATCTAACTGTATTGGTGAAATGAAACATAGATTCCGTCGAAATTCCTTCAGTAATATATTTCCCCCCATTTATTACAAGTCATAATTTATTTTCTTCTGCTTTTTAATAATCGTTTTAGTCCGTATATATCTGTTAGGAGTGATCCAATATTCAACACAGTAAATGACTCCATTCAAAGAAATATTTAAAAAAATTTTAAAGTAGTAAAATTTTTAGGAGTTCCTTTATCTTGTTCAACTTAATGTAGTCAATTCCCGTAACATTTTTTAGCTTAAGATGCTAATTATAAGATACAAAAGTTTTCGCTGAAGTAAATGGTATTTATATTCCATCGTGTCTTGTTTGGAATTTTTAGCAAATATCATATTCATTAATGGCACCTCGTCCTTGTGCATGCTACTGATCCGTGACTGAATATGATATTTTGTATAAAACTCACAGTTACCCTGAATTAATACCTATAATTTCCATCTTATTTCCTCCACTCCTTATCCAATCTTAAACAATTTAACCAAAGGACTCAATTCAGAACTAAAATACATTCTAGCTTTTTTTCCACAGTCTAGGATTACGCCTTTAAAAATAAAAATAAATAAATATCGCCGTACTAAATCTGCGCTAAATGAATAAACCTATAACCTTATCTTAAATCGAGACAGATTCTCCTCCCTACCCAGTGATCTTAAATAAAAGAAGGTGAATTTAAAAATGGATAACATAAAACTATAGATAGGACCTCGAGTTAGTAGCCAGGAACAAAAGTTTGGACTTATTCGTTTCGGTTACTTATTCGGTTCGGTTCCTTATCCGCATTTCCTTGTCATTGGATTAGGGAATTCTCAACCCCGTTATCTTAGGATTGAATAATTCCCCCTGACTTGCAATGCATGCTTCATAGGCCTTTGAGCAAAAGCACATCCATCTCTTTTATGCTGTATATCGAGCTGAATAGAAAGCGCGCGGGGAGATCACTGACCTAGAGCATGAGAGAGGCAGTGGATGAGCGGAGAATAAGTGGTAAAACACGCCAAGTTTCCCTCGTAATGTTCTCGATAATGATTAAACCTAATCGCGGCGAGGTAACGCGTGAAATATCTCGCTTGCAGGACATTAGATGTAAGAACTCGTTCAATCGTGACCCATATTTTGCATCGCAGACCAGCCCTCGGAAAAGAAACATGCGATTCGACGTCTTCTTTTTTTGAGAAACTCTTCCACGCGGAGACCGCTCTCTTTAGCCAGATGGTGCCTCAATGTATGACGTAGCTCTTTCAATGCATTCGAACCGATCTCGGGAACCTGTTTTTCGCGGAAATGATCGGGTGACAGCCGAAACTATTTTGGGGGTGATTTTCCCTCCCAAACCACGTGGCCATGCTTCAATAAGCTGTCCGTTCAGGTCTAAAACTGCTTCGGTATCATTGGAGAAAGAGCGAAGGAGATTGAATAATTTGATTTAAATTTCTGATTGATTTGTTTTCTTACGGAGTTTAAACTAAACACTTACTACTAGTCTACTTATTTAATAAATATTTATCAGTTTAATAAACTTGAAGATTGGAATTAATAAAGTAATGATTGGAATTAATAGAGAGGATAGGAATTGATAAATAAAGCTTTCAATTGAAGATGTAATGTATTGATAATTGATTTATTTTCGAAGCTAAAACTAAAAATAAACTCTGAAGTCTACTTATTAAAAATATATATTTATTGGTTATAATTACCTTGAGTATTTGAATTGACAAAGAAAGGATTGGACAAAGGATTGGATAAAGAGGATTGGAATCGACAGAAAAGCTTTCCATTGAAGATATAATGTATTAATAACAAGGAGGTACAAAATAAAAATTCTCCTTTTTTCAAGATAGAAAACAAGAAAGTTGTAAGCGTGATGGAGCTAAGGAATGATAGATTTATTTGCCAAATGTTAAGACAGTACTTTTTAGCAAATTTATTAAAGGTCCAAGCTCTAAACCAGATTGAGTCGGGGAAATCAAGAAATCAACATCCTGAATCACGTTGAGTTTGACCGAAGTGAGTAGGCTCGCAATGAATTATAGGGGTTGTGACAAGAAAACGATGACATTGGTTATTCTTTATATAGTGCTTTCTAAATCTAATTTTCAATACAATTGAGTTGTTCTTTTCATAATGTTTTGACTCAAACTCAGCGCCGATTCTCTCGGGTTTGTTTACAAATTTGTCCAAGAAAATCTCGTTCGAGCAGCGTTCTATAGCGTGCGTATAAATTTTACGCTCCGATGCACATCTAGTAAAACTCGCCTTGCGTTGGAAAGGTGTGCGGGAGTTCACTCCACTGTTATTGCTGCTGATGTAACTTCTCTATCAGGGCAAATAAGATTTCAACTACAAATCAGCTTTCGAGTGTAATTGCCCGTCTCAAATTTTACTTTGATGATTAACTCTTTGATAATGTGTCCGTTAAACCAATTTTCCCATCGTTTCGCGCTGATTCAAATTACAATTCAATTCTGTATTGTATAGTAGAAATGGTTCGTGGCTTCTCCACTTCTTTTTGTAATTTAAACCTTTTGTTTTTTTCCCTCATTCAATTAATTGCTACAGTAATGGGAAGCTGACAATGAAAAAACAACAATAAACACTGAGCTTCTTCAGCTTCTTTCTACCATTTAATGAATTATATTTCGTTACTTTATTTTCTATTAGTTTTTATTGCAAATTTCACACTTGTGAACCATCTCGTTAACTAACAATTTATATTTCGCAATGTTTATTTTATTTAGTTTTTATGAAAATGTTTGTTTTATATGCTAATATATCCATTTTTTTATGCATGTGCCCCTATTTCTTTTCTGATCTTAACTTGCCTTCTCCTTAAAATTTAGAAAACTATCCATTAGTTTTCAGAGGTTTTTTGCACCGCCTCCCTTTTTGTTGTATTTTCCTAAGTGCAGACTTAGGATTTAAACCCAAAAAGTATTTTTCTTTTGTGTCCTTTTCTCAAGCTACATTTTTATTATCAAATTTATATGACAAAGGGTTAAATGTAAGAAGGGACTTATTAGTCTCAATCTCTCCCAAATAAAGTCGTTTTTATTATTATTATAAATCACTCCCTCGAAAGCTTACCTGATTTCTGCTTCTGTTTCATTCGTGACATTTCCTTCGTGTTTTTAATTGAATTTTCGCAAATCGTAGATGAAGCTCAGGGGAAAGGGAAAACAAGGAAAATGCTGAGAGTAATTGGGGCTGGGAGAGCAAGTTCTTCGGAAAACAGGATTCGTTAGAAGGGAAACCCAATCAGCATTGCTCTTTCTCAATTCGGGTTGTGTAAATGGCAAGGGCGACGTAATTCACAGATGAGATGAAATACTAGCACCTCACTCACAAGGAGCAATTAGCTCTGTTGTTTTGGAGGTCGGAATTCGCTAAAACTTTCGAAAATGCGGTTACGTCGTGATCTCCATCGTATGCTCGGTATGTCGTGCGAACGAACACCAAACAAATCCTCTCAAACAACTCCTTGGCCGGAGGCACGTTGGAGGTCGAATTTTATCCTGCGGAATATTCCGCCATCTCAACTCTTGGATCGCCCTATCACTGCACTGCTTCCAGTAAATGCTTATGCAGTAATACCCGGTTGGAATCACAAAATACTGTGACATCATTTAATGACTGGATACCATTTATAATACTTTCTCCCCAGTTCTATTCTATCATCTAGCTTCTGCTCCGTGTTTCATGTATAGTGAACTTCCTATTATTTGTATTTATTTTCTGCATCGTAACCAATTTCACCATTTCTCACACTGACGTATGGAATTCCCCAATGCAAATAATTCTTTGTTGCCTTTCCTCATTCATAATTTTGTTCGACCTTCCACACTTCTGCATTTTCTCATCTTCTGCATTTAAATTTACTAAGCGCCTTTCTTCTATAGTTATTCCATAATAATGAAATACTCTTTGCGTAGCATCACTCCCACTTAATTTTTCATCTATTTCACTCATCAACATTCTTATTATATAGGTTGAAATAGATAAAAATGTAACATTTAACATTTTTCGTTAGTATCGAGTTTCAGCATCTGCTACTCAAACCCATTGTGCATTAAACGATACAGTGTCAGGATCAACACTGGTGCTAATTAACGTGTAAAATATCCATAGCAACTGAACTTACTAGACCACTTAGTTTATTGAAGAAAGAAACGACCTAGGTTTCGAGGCCTCATCATCAGGTAAATAAATTAAGTGGTCTAGTAAATGTTCAGTTGCTATGGATTTTTCCCTCGTGTATTCCCAATCTCTCGTTGGCCCACAATTATCCAGCGTCCAGTTATTTTAAATTTTCTTTTGTAGTTCGAAGATAGTCAGAAGCGGAAGACCTGTGAAAGGGTTGTCGAGAAAGTAAATTGCCTAAGAAATAAAGAAAACTTTCATTCAAGATTTTAATCTGAAACCTCCGTTGACGTTTAATTTCAATGTATCAAAGGGCCTTGGGATATCAAAGTAGTCAATCGTAATGCGTTTCCCCGGCGATGTTGTACTCCCATATTTAGCTGCAAACGATTTCATTTTTTATTCATTTGAGAATATTATTTTGTACTTGATAAAGCTGCTCTCCTTCCTGCGTTCCTATTTACAATCACTGAGTCGTCATAACAATGAAGCTAAAAAAATGAAAACGAAAGGTTGGCTACCCGAAGGAAGTTGGTCATTGAAGCCAAAATTTCATTCAAATCGAATTCTATTGGTTGAGAGTGGAAGGGGCAACGCGCGTCACGGTGTGGACGACCTCTCTGTTGGCAACGAGTGGGAAATCGTCAAACAAATGTATGCCACTGTCACCTTCCGAGGAAGACCATGCATGGAAAGAAATTGCAGGAGGAATAGTATGAACCATTTTGAAAGGAAAATACTAAGTAAATTTCAGGAGATTGTTAATTTCATGAACGAGTTGACATCTTCGATCTAATTTGTACTCGTTGACGAAACCTGTCGCATTAAAAATAGATTGTGGAAGTTACTAAGTATTTTGTAATTGTGTAGTAATTTTAATTACTTAATTATTAAATAATAATGAAATAATTATAAATAATAATTCGCTTTGACAAATGTTATATCAGTTTAAATCATATGATTGAATCAGATATACGAAATACAAATGTGGCTTTTGTCAAATAAAATTATAGACCATCCTGAAAATAAAACAAAAAGGAACTTTCGCAGTTTAGTATTTTTAATTCGACATGTTTCGTCAACGAGTTTAAATTAGGAAGATTTCAACTATTTGATAAAATATGTCGCATTAACAATCTCTCAGTATGGAAAATCGTCTCCTTTATCAAGGTTATCTTTCGAAAAGACAAGCCAAAGGTGACCGGTTACGAATGATTAGAAAAATCTTGCGAAACATAACTTCCAATAAATTTTGCAGCCCTGCCGAATATTTTAAGGTTAGATTATGATTTTATCTCAATAACCTTTATAGAACCTAGTAGTAATATATTATCATATAACAAAAAAGTGTTTCAATAGCTGAGGTCTCTTCTCACAGATCGCCCCCCACCGAGAACTGAGATTGAGCTCAGAAACGGAGATTGCTTCTACCAAATTAAAATTTTGGAAATTATTCATTTAGTTTTAACTCCGAGCATAGCTTTTATCGCAGTAAATGTTAATTTAGCCTTAAGCAGCTCTATCGATACGTGTCTTAATTCATTGTAAACCTCATTTCATATAAATGAAACTAATAATCGTAATTTCATCAGCTTGAATATTGAAATATACATAAAATTGTTCTCATTAAAGCACTTTTGGTGGGAAGTGAAGCTTGCACGGTTTTGATTCTCTCATAACTCTTACTGGATAAGTTAGACGAAATCTGCCTGATATAGAGGAGAGGAGGAGAAACTGGGTACAGGGGAAGTGGATGATTTGAAAGAGATTTTGGTCCGATCAGCATGAGTTGCACATTCCTCAAGCTTTTTCGGGAGAGCAAAACATCGGCGAAACGAAGCCTTTAGGCGACTCGCCTTTCGGGGAAGGAACATCTGTATATATTGTCGAATGACAAACGTTGAACTTTGCCTGGAAAATGCTGTGTATATACATCTTGAACTGTTTGTACAGAAATATTAGCGTTGCCTAAGAGCCGAAATTATGGCTATAATATGCCTATTAAGCTGGTTTATTTTATGGTTGTAAGGTTTAAAATGCCAATCATTTTCATTGAATGGGATTTTTTATGGCGGAAATGTAGTTGTCTTTTTCTTATCCATTCTTCTTGGAAATGTTTTCTTATGAAATATGATAGTTCAGGGACCTTTCTTGGCTCAGAATCTCTGCTCCAAATGACCTGGCGTCTAGACAGGGAATTTGGGGAACTAAATGCTAAAGATGCTAATTCAGCGATTTTTCTTTAAATACAGCGATTTCTCCTTCTTTTAGCGACATTTCTTCTATTTTAGCCAAACGTTGCTCTCCATCCAGAATTTTATG
Source organism: Pachydiplax longipennis (assembly GCA_036926295.1). NCBI lineage: Eukaryota > Metazoa > Arthropoda > Insecta > Odonata > Libellulidae > Pachydiplax > Pachydiplax longipennis. The sequence continues at coordinate 32,812,493 of JAVFKF010000009.1, read as the reverse complement.
TTATGTGTCCATTTCGCTAGATTCTCGTACGTGTTTCACCTATCTATAAATCATAAAATTTAAAATTAATACGGTCAATTTTCATTTTGTGGAAACTTGCAGCAACTATCTTGAAGAGAAAACAATTTGGTGACTTTCGCTGTAGATTTTTAATTCGACATGTTTCGTCAACGAGTTGACATCCTGTGAATCAATTCAAAATCTATCGTGGAAGTTACTAAGTGTTTTCTTTTCGAGATGGTCTATAATTTTATTTTATAGAACTTTTAAATTTCGTATTTCGTAAATCAGTTAAACTCATTTCATATTTGAGTTATGTATTTGTATATAATATTTATAAAAGCAAATCAAGGAATTATTATTTTTAACTACGTTTTAGCGATGTTTTTATTAGTTTATCGTGTTTTTTACTAGTTTTAGGTTTCATCTAGCAACATTAAAAAAATGAATGAACACTTTTTAAAGGCATCTTGTTATTCGTGATAGAAAAATTTTAATAATGTGCCAACTTTGAAAGGTGCTTGACCTAGGGTTTGTGGCTTGCATAAATACACTCATATAAATCACATTTATGAAAAGAACTGAAATAAATGTATAAATGAACGTAAGTAGAAAAACAAGTTATTGTCTCTTCTTGTAAGCAACAAGAGAATTGGCGGTTTAACTTTGTCCTACGAATTTTAAAAATTGGTCAAATTGTGCAATTTTATTGGGGAAATATGCATATTCGGTAAGTAAATTCTATTCCGTAATCGCATTAGAATGCGAAAAAATGAACTTGTGTCGTCACGAAAAAGAAGGCAAACATGAGTCCGAAAGTTGCTAGTGGGCATCTAGAATATTCTGGTTTTTGTCTAGAAAGCTCTTAGGAATCACGATTTGAGAGATAAACGGCGCTTTCTCCTACACGTGATCGCGGGATGTTATTTCACTTCATTCGAATGTTGTAACAGAGTGAATCCATCCCCTATTCTCTCTCAAGGATTATTCAGACCGCCGTTTTCCTCTGTAGTCGATCATTTTATAAAGGAGATTGCAATTGAAGTTTTTGTGGGAATGCTGAAATGTTTTCCTCGGTTAGTTTCGGTTTAAGTATTATCCTAACATTCAGGGGCATCAGATATGAAGCAGATGAAAATATGGCTTTATGAATTGAATATTGGTCTATGGGATATAACATTTCATTAACATAACAAGCGAATAGATGTCGGTGACGATGTGATAGACAGAATGATTATTGTATTGTGAAGTATTTTAGGTTCTCCTAATTCTCCTAATATATCATCTAGAAGGAACAGATAACGGTTATATAAGGATTGTATTTAGTGAGTTTGTGTGAGTAAAAACTAATTTAGCGAGGTGTGGTGCACTTTTGCTGAAAATTTAGTGCCAGCAAAGAATAATTGAATTTTATTCGAATGACATGCAGTGATAAAAGCATGGATATCGAGGAAAAATCTTTTATTTATCTTTAAGACTGTACAGTGTACACCCTTTATGTAATTTCAAATTACGAAAGTGAGAATAATCCAGCTTGCGATATATGATAAATAAAAAGGGCTATTTATAACCTGAAAATAACTCCCAAATCCACACGCTTTTCCTGATAATATCCATGATACTTTATCAATGTTATATACTTTTGTTGCTAGCCAATTTTAGTAAATAAATCGATAAATCTTGAATTTTCGCCCGTAAAATAGTATGGATTGGTTTTAATTTTGGGTGATTTCGTATTTTATGTTTAGGTAACTTTTCAAGCAAATCATAAAAATTACGTACATTTTCCCAAAATTGATTGTTTGCGATCCTGCGCCGTTTTCAAAATAACTATGGGACCCTTTGATTCCTGCATGATTTGCAAATTTGACATGAACATACAAACATTATTTGATGGCATACAAGACACCTGCATACAAGACACCTGCATATAAGACGAACCCTCATTTCTGTTGGGTAAACTTTAGAAAACATTTTAACGGCATTATTAAAATTTATAATATAATTCCGTTTAATTTGAAAATTTCTATTTTAAGGTAACGTTTTTAAGATCATGTCTTCAAATCTATTAAGGATGTTCGATTTCTCGATCGATACTGCAGAAAGGAACGAATCGGTAAAGAAGGCCGAAACTTCGCTTATAATACGCGGGGTCACTTTTAGCAATTATTTTGAAAAAAAGGGTGCAGCCTCTATGCCAGATATCTCAATGAAGCGAATTCTCACTCGTACAAATTTTTGGGAATTTGTTGTATCCGCACATTCACATGGGCGGTTCGATCACATAACTCATTTTCGGAGTAAATTGTTTAGTCTCTGCCTCCTCCCTTCGTATTTTCATTCGTTCCCCTTCACTCTTGATACCTTTCTTTTCTTCCCTGATTTATCTCATGCACCACGCTAAACCTGCTTCTTCCACTTCCTATAGAGACATTCTCTTCGTACTCCATTTTAGTCACTATGCGTTCATCCATCCTTTCTCTAATTCCAACGTAAAAATTCCTTTCATAGTTGTCACGAAACCTTTCTCTCAGTCCGCATTCGTTCAGAGCCCAGTAATTTGTAATACTGTCCCTTCTCTTTTTGTCACACTTGATTTAATAAATTTAGTCATCCGAAATATTTGCGATGAAATGGTAAAATTGACTTTTGCAAGTTATGATTTGTTAAGAACCATAGGATATTTTTGTATTAAGAATTTATTTTTCGTAAAATTACCGCATGGAAAAACTGCTGAGGAAACTTTGCAGAGCAGTTTTTGATACTGCAGAACTATCATCCTTTCATTTTCTCTCAAGCATTGAAGCGGTAATGCCACAACTTGCTAAACTAATTGGTATAATTTATAATAGCGCTGCGCTATTAGAAAAAAAGATGCTGGATACGACTCATTTTCCTCATGTTTCCAAGACTAATAATGCTTGTCGGTACACAAATTTAGGGCAATCAGATTCATCGAAAATGTATTCGTAGATCTTTAAAAACTTCCAGGAAGACGCTAATCATTGTTCACAGTTTAAATCTAGTTGTATTTCTCAAAAACTTATTGTGACTTTTCATATTCGGATACTTGTAACAAAGCTGCATAGCAATATCACTCGTATTTGTTGTTTAAACCACCCCAGATACAGCAAAGCATTTTAGGAACTTTTCGAAGGCCTGTTTATTTTGAGAGATATTTCGTGCAAGTATGTCGAATTAAAAAAACCTGGTATTGAGGAATGAAATCTCTTTTTCGAACGCATTCCTCGGGAGCAACCCTCACATTGATGTCCGTTTTTCCATCCCTCGAAGGTCCATTCTCATCCTTGCGAATCGAATCTGGGAGAAAAAATCCAAAGGAAGAGCTCCGAAGAAAAGCGAATGGCCAGAGAAAAATGATTAGAATGAGGCCAAGGCGTTGAAGTCTCCTCTAGGAGCCAATCTCTGGAAAAAGCATTCTCTATCCTCTTCTGGAATTATCTAGTCGGTGCACAGCGTCGAATCGGCGGAGAGTTTTTTGGGGTGGAATTCCGTAGTAGTTTTTCCAGTCGAAGACGATTTTAGTATTAAAAAGCTTTTCATAAAATGTCTTCGAGCTCATTCATTTGATTTACTGAATGCTCTATGGTCGATTGATCGGCGTCTTAATTTTTCACCCCTTCTTATACCTTTTACGACTTTAGAACTTAATTGGTTCCATTTTGGAGTTCATATCTCGAACCATTTGCCTCTAAACCCAGCTTTCCATTACATCTTTATCCATTTTTCAGTTCGTTTCTAAAGATTAAGTTCGTATATAAAGGGTTAGAACGGAGTAAGAAAAGTTCGTATGTCGAAAATTTCGTATATAGAGCAGTTCGTTAGTAGGGACACCACTGTATCGTCATTCAATTTCATTGACGCGATTGAGGTGGTAATTAGACCTACAATCCTTCTCTTCTTTATTTAGGCGATGAATTTATTAATAATTTGAACGGGATTGATTCAACTATGTCAAAATATTTCACGTATGAATAGGCTGAACTTGTATTTAACATATAATAAGATTTACTCCCACCTTTAACGGCGTTTGATACAGTTTATTAACTATTCAATCCACAAAACCCCTCTTTTAGAAAAATTAAGCATTAATATTTGGTTATGTCCAATTTTTCTGTGTTATATTCTTTTTCTTTCCACAAAGGAGAGATTAATTCTCAGCCTCGATTGTTATACTGTACCATCATTAGTGGCCTATAATTCCAGGATATGGCTTGTTTCATTCTTCCAACCGTTGTTAATCGCTTCATACCCTCGGGATTACTAACCTTAACACTTGCCATCACCTGCCTCTCGTAATCTAATCTAGGTATTCTTCCTTAATACTTTCCTTCCACCATCCTTCCAAAGCTATCTTCAGCATACTTTCATACCTTTTAGAATGCTCAATCAATTTCCCCCGTATTTTCATTATGGCTTACCATTGACGGCGTTTGCCATTGCGTCAACCATATTGTGATATTAACGTGGGATATGAACCCTATAAAAGACGACTCAAAGGCGATTTAAAGATTTGAGGTTTTTAAGATATCTTCCTGTTTTAGGATGGAGAAAAGTAAGTTGAGATGATAGGAGAACTAAGTACTGGAGATGGTGGGGGAAGTAAGGATTTTAATCAGGCATCTAACCATAATATAATTCGTTCCGGTATTCGCTCCGGTTCAACAATAAATATTTTGAATGAATTTCTTTTCATTTAATAAATGATTTGAATATCGTTCAGTTTCGGTTTTTCTACTTTTACCAACGTTTGCTTTTTTGGTTCGACCACTGTAATATTGTACGAGTATATCTCTAAAATTCTGCTCAAGAATTATTAGTTACTCTAAATATACTAGCCACAATCTAGATTTTTCCACATATACTTTATTACACTGAATTTAAGAACAGTACATAGAAATAGTTAGTTTCTAGTCGAAGTTACACACATTAAATGAACCTTTTTCCAGCTACACTTAACTAAACTGTGCTTTGTCGGAAATCAAAAATAGCTGAATAAATATCGGTTTTCGGTTTCTCCGGGTTCAGGAATTTAAATTTTTTCGATTTGGTTTCACTCCGGTAAAAATAACGGCATTTTCGGTTTCGGATTTCAGTTCTGTTACTGTTTCATAGGCTAGTTGTAACGTACGAAGTGAAACATATGTGTGTATGTTACAATTAGAGGGAAGGAATTCTGAAGAAGGTGATTGGAGATCGGATGCAAGGGAAAGGATTACTAAGGAAAAAGTTATTTAACAATATAAATGTAGGAGTAGGAGTAGGTGAAGTGAAGGGCATTTGGTAGTGAAGAATTATAGAGCACAATAAGGAGAGAATGCGTGTGAAGGTATGTGCTGCCGATTCGCTTCCGTCGATCCTCTTGCCCATTTCACGCTCGGCTTGTATCGCATTCTTCTGACATAGTCACGCTGAAATCCCCGTGACCCGTTGGGATTAATTGCTACGAAAGATAGTCCTTTGGAAAGTGTCTACGTCATCCGGTGATATCATCTTCTCTCCTATCTAAAATGAAAAAAATCAAAATTGCGTCCTTTTCTGTTCAAATGGGAAGGCCGTGCGCGAATGAAACCGCGAGGTAACGGATTGGAATTATTTTTGCTCTTTACTCGAGGCGATATTTGCGCTAACCTTACCCTATAAACAACTTTTCTAGCTGGAGTGTAATGAGTGGGCAACTCTATGTTAAATCCGTTTCTCATCTCCATTGAAAGGAGCTCTTGAAGTCTCAGAGAAAAATAAAGCGATTGTAATTGAAGTTCCGGTCTATTATTTACCCTATGTGAAGCAAAATTGCGGATTAACACATATCTTCTGCGGAATCGATTCCAAGTTGGAAATTCCTCATTTTTGTCGTTATTTATTCCTTGGCATTTTACCAATATCTAATTAAGTGCTTTCCTACCTCTTCTCCCGCACAGAACATTTACATGTTACATTTTAACATCGTGGTTATCTGTATCATATGTTTGCGGTTTGTGGATCGAATTCATGATCGTTAATAAAATGGCAAATATTTGACCAAAAATAATGAGATCGTATGAAGGAATATGATTGAATAATACATTTTATCAATACTGATTCGACTATCTTTGAGAGTGCCACAGCACTCTCTAGGTAGGTAGGATTAGCAGCAGTAGTTACTAGTTACAGTAGTACCTTGGTTAGTGACGGTCTTAGCTAACCTAACAACGAGTGACATTAAGACATTTAAATTAGTTATATCTGCATTTTTTATATACTCTATGGTGGTGGAGAGGAGTTGGAAGAAATAAATTGATTATTGTATTTGTGAGCAAAATAGTCTTGGATAACGACGATTTTGGTACGAGTGTACTTTTTTAAATCATCCTTTTTATAATTTTACTTGCCAATTTCCGTGAATTTGCTTTTATAATTATTGCAACTATATTGCGGAATTAATTATGATTAGTAAAGAAGACACCGACGAAAACTACGAAGAACTTTAGTTTGACTATAAATCATAAATCTCCTGAGTTCCATTTCTGACGATCCTGTCTCAAGGTTCCTCATTTTATTCTTCCTTAGTGAAATTGTTTCCTTTGCATGTCAGAAACGATGATAGTTTGCGGTAGCGATGAGGAAGTCTAATAAAAATGTTTATGCATTATATTTATTCATATTTACTGTACTTAATCCCTCATAAATGTCTCCAGAAGGTTATCCTGTATTGTTAAAGAACCGCCGAGTTATTGAAGACCGTCATTGTTTGCGCTTCACATTGTTTTGGATGGGATTGGTTAGCCTCGAGGAAAATTTTCTTTTCCATTGAATTCTTTCTTAATATTAGTCCGTCCATACAATCGCTGGAAATCTGATAAAATACATAACATAATATATGCGTGTACGTTCATTCAAAACTTGAGAACTAGTGATAGCATCTTCGACTTTATCACATTATCAAATTAGTTTTGCTTTAGTTAGAAAGTAACATTTTACCTGGTAGATTAACCTGGGTTCGAGGCCAGCTCATTCAGAAGGCCAATCATAAGAACGTTAGCTAAATTCATTTTTACCTCTCTAAAGATTCTTTAGCTTAAATGACTTTGCAAGACAGAGATAGTGTCATTCTTTAGAAAAGAAGCAATGAAATATTTGCAGATCATCTTTGCTGTTCTTTCTTAACAAGGTGTCTCAAAATAAACGCTAAAAGTGAAGAGAGTGCTCTCTAAGTACTTTCAAGGTACTTCCACACTCTTACAAGAGCCCTTCTTCATAGTTGTTTACCCATTCTTTGTTCACTTCGACGACACATCAATTTTCACCTTTTTACTGTAATTATCATTAGATATTTTAACTATATCTGCTTTGAATATCTCCATCTGTGGCTTAGCTTAATATTATCGCTTTTGACAGCCTAAGATCACGTTTGCTTATTTTAAGATATTAAAACGTATTTATTCTCGAATCGAATGATGCATGTTCATCTTCCGGCGTGCACTCTCGGCATTAATATCAATAAAGATAATATTTATGCATTTAGACAAGGAATACATTTTCTAAACAGCTGTCAGTTATGTTCATGGAGACTATTACCCTGAGAGTAATTTATAGACGCGTAACATAAATGTACTTCTCTGAAAGAATATCGATAGTGAACAGATGTCTCGACAGATGTAATGTCTTAGTTTTATGGTAGAACGATTATATACATCCTTCCAGATTATGCGTTATTGCTTAATTATGCACACGCATCATGGCAGATTACTCATGCACGTTATTGCATTATAGTTAATAAAAATAAGATATATATTTGTAAAGGAATTCAATGATTTTCTTCACCACCTGGTGGAACTTATCCCTGTCTGAATTAATTAAAATAAAACTTGACCCAGTCCACAAAATTATATTTTTCATATATTTTGTGGACTTAGTCACGTTTTCTTTTACTTCATTTAGACAATTTCAATGGCAGATAACGACAAAAGAAAGTTCCTAGATAGAAAATGCTTACCTATACGTAGATGAGTACTGTTATGAAATATCTAGACATATGTTTCAGAACGATTGGAACTAATTAAATTCTGCTCGTTTTTCTATTGATATACTATTGAATCTTCAGTTCTTTCCAGTCTAGTGATTCTTTTATCTGATAATTTCATTTATCACTCCTGTTCCGCAACTATTCTCCACCTTTCTCTTCAATCCCTGAACTGCATTGCTTCACCTTTATCAAGATTTATTGCTATTTAATCGTGTCCTTTATGACATCGTTTACACTGAGGCTATTTATTTGCCCTAATTACACCCATCATTTTCTCCCAAGCAGTGCCGTCCGATCTGATGGCCGCAATACATATTCATAACCACAGCCGTCGACAATAGATTCCCTTTCATATTTGAATCGCCTCCTTCGAAATGTGGCTCTATTCCAATGAGTGAGGTTTTCTTGCTTTTACCCGTTTAAGGATATGGAGTGCTTAATCGCGCATGTTATCCTCGGTGTCTGAAGATATTCGCCTTAAAAAGACAGGATGCGAGGTCGCGGAATATGCGATCTGTATGACGGACTTGTGCGAAATTTTCAATTCATGGATAAACCATTACATGACGTCGAAATGTATTTTTTCGTAATGAGGGGTGTATAAAGAGAGGGCTTTGGTGTTATAGGAAAGGTGTCATGCTTTAGGTTATTATAAAATTAATTTTCCTAAAGCGGTGTCGTAAATTATAATTCCGCGAGAGATATAAAATATGGCGATCATACAATCAATTAAGGTTTAGATAATAAGCTTATGAGGGTTCATTGTGTTGTAGATTTACACATTACAAACATTTAATCCTGAGAATGTTTCTTATACGTTGGTCAGACGCACTTCATTCCGGATATAATAGTCCATTCACTGAATTGACTTTATAAAATTACCTTTATTAAACCTCGAATTAGATAAGAAAAATATTTAAAATATTTTTAATTTAATATCCATCCTTTCGTGTACTATATTTTGTTGAGAAGCATTAAAATTAGATTATCATTGCATGAATTAATTCCGTATTTCCATCGTAAATAATAATGCAGAGCTCGTACAGAGTTTATTTCTAAATGATTACATTAGTATACGTTAGAGTCAAAATCAAAAATTTAATTTCCTTCAGAGAATTGCTATAGAGTTTGCTAATTGATCGAAATTTGACCAACTATGTTCTATGCATCTACCTGTTTACATCTACTGATTTATAAATAAGGAATTAACTTAATTTTATTTTAACTGGTCGCTCTTTTCTTTGGAAAGAGAATATCCTCAAAGCCTATTTCCAGAACTTCTCCACCCAAATCTCTAAAATTGACATCCCAAGCATAAATCATTAAATTGGTCCCTGGTGCACCCCAAGTACATGTCAATACAGAGCCCATTTTTCTCCGTCATTCGTAAATGTAATCCATGCTCATTTATATATTCATTACTTATATTTATCATTAGAAAGAATTCATTTATCATATATTTATTGTTAGAAATTTCATTTCCTCATCTTTTGGGGCACGAATTTCTGCGCAATGAAGCTTTTTTGATTTCGGTTCTGTTGGCCTTTGAAAGAAGATTCTGAAATTTCGAAACACGCTGAACTTCCTCTCCATTGACGATTAGCCTCGCAGTTTTTCTTCTCCACGCAGTTATCTCTATACGTGCGCCTCTATATATATTCTTTATGAAAATAAAAAAAGGAAGTACGGTTTGATTCGAGGGAAACGGAAGCGATTCCGATCATATAGCAACTTTTGTTTGATTCACGGTTTGATTCAGATGGCGTTGTTTCCTTCTATTGAAGGTATTTTTAAAGTTAATTCGGGAAGTGCTTGCAAACGCCTCTGAAAATCGGTGCAATGCATTATTATGGGAAATAAAAGGTTTTGGGACCTTCCGGTGGCGAACCTGTGGTAATGATGGAGATTACGCTATTATTAGGCGGTTTCCTTATGGGGTCTATAGTAAGGCCAAATTTATGACGATTCTACATCGATGTGGACTGCGGTTTGGCTGTGAACTGTGACGATAAGCGCAGATACAATAAAACCCGTTTAAGACACTCCCGTTTAAGACGCTATCCTGCCTAAGATGCTATCCCGCTTCCCGCTGTGCGGTTTTCTCTCGGTCCCGGTTACCCTTTTCACATTAAATTTATGGTTTAAAAACCCGCTCAAGACGCTCTGCTACCCGCTTATAAGGCGGATTTTCCCATCCTCAGGGATAATGCAACTCGCTGTAGCCAATCCTCCGTCTCATTCGCTACACTAAACTTGTTTACGTTATTCCTCCCAAATTGTGTATCTGATAAAAATTATTTCGTTGTGGAATGAAAAAGTTATCAAAGTTAAGGAAAATTTTCTGCAAAAAGCAGAGCATTCTTAAAAAAATATGATGAGAAAGCAATCAGTATTATACAACAATAGCTTGCGGACTTTCCATGTATCTACAGTCGTGGCAAGTAAAGCAAACTAGAGAAGATTCATTTTCGTTTTCAAGGTGTAAGGCACTTATTTAAAAATCCATAAGAGCCAAAAAAAACCTCCAGTTTGCTTTTATAATGTAAAAGAAATACAATTTTTTAACATCCCGATCATTACTTTACCCCACTTATGCCGCGATATTCACTCGGTTCCCAGAAAAGCGTCTTAACCGGGTTTTATCGTATACTGTTGAATTTTTTGTTTATATTTCAACCATATTGTTCCTTAGCGTCTTAGGATCCCTTCCTGATAACTTTCTCTGATAAATATGCTCGTAATGTCAACGAAAGCACCAATAATTAGGATAACACTACGCGGATTACGTAATTTACGTGTAATGGTGAAATGTAAGGAAGCTTGGTAAAGAGGTAGCGATCAAAGGAGGAGATTGACCAGTTGGTCGGAGGGAGTGGAAAGGCGTTGAGACACTTTCACTGGCGGGCGCGCAAACAAGCGAAGGTCGCTCGGCACATCCCCTACACTTGTCCATTCTCGTGCGGAACAATCTCTTTGAGGAGTCAAATCTGAAGAGGAAGCCGACGGATGAAACTCCACTTCGATTCTCGGCCGCTGCGTGCGCCTTCCCTGTCATTCTGCGAAATACGTAAGTTGAGGGATGTCGTTGACTCCGAATTCTCCGAAGTATTTTCCTCACTGTTGGGTTCTGTTCCATTACGTGTGATGGTATCGGTTTTATACGGTGATGTGGGTGATGCCACTGATATCGCCTATAGAAGTTTACGTCTACACATTTATTCTGCAAGCCGGCTTTAGGAGCATGGCAGAGGCTACCATGACCCTACCTCTGTATTGCTTTCGCGTTTGGTTAGCGGAAATATTCTTGAATTTACTTCTTCTAGCATATATTTCCACGATCTTCCTATTAAGAGAACGGCTCCTGTAAATAGAAGTCTATAGCTACGTATGTATCCTGCAAGCAATTTTTCGGCGCATGGCAGAGGGTGCACGTACTATGACCCTACCTCTCTTTTGCTTTCGCGTGTGGTTCGCGGAAAAATTCTTGAATCTACTTGCTCTAGCATGTATTTCGATGATCTTCCCAGTAAGAGAACGACCCCTGTAACAAGGAGGATATATAATAAAATTCACAGTCTCAGGCGTTGTATTGTGGAAATATTCCATAATGAGCAAGAACAATTTGTACTTTTTCCACAAATTAATTTTATTATAAACAATAGAAGACAGTAAAACACACACGACTAGTTTCGGAGGATGAATGACTTGATGATGGAGATCATTCGCCGAAACTAGTCGTGTGTGTTTTACTGTCTTTTATTGTTTATAATAAAAATAATTTGTGGAAAAAGTACAAATTGTTCTTGCTCATTGAGGATATATAATATTTGCTACGTTTTCTAAGAACGTACTCTCTAATTTATAACCGTATTTTCCGACGTATAAGACGAGTTTTTAACCCAAGAAAATTTCTTAAAACTCGGGTATCGTCTTATAGGGTGGGTGTTGAAACTTTCGAGCTGGATTGGAGAATCTGGGGTCTCCGAAATATGTTGGGGGAGCCCAAAAATGTTTATAAGTGACAGTTTTCCTTCTAAGTATCTGCATGTTATAAACATTTGAATTATTATTGCCATATTGAAATCAAAGCTGATTTTTTTTTTCAATTTTCGTTTGATGTTCGTTAGAAGATAGTAATATCCGGTGAGTATATTCCAAACTATATTTTAACTGGGAAAGTTGGGGGTCGTCTTATACGCCCAATCATTTTATATGCCCAGTCGTCTTATAAGCTAGAAAATACAGTACGTAAATTAAGCATTTGTTAAAGTTTTCTTCCTCTAAAAATTCCCCTCCTGCGTCCTAAAACATTTGTGTAACTCTCATCGATTTGGCAATTCTCTACAAAAAGTATTGCCTCTCGTGGTATTTCTTGCGATTCGTGAGTACATAACTTATCGACAGGGTCCATACATAATAAGCTATATATAATAGATATGACTCAAGGATATGCATAAATTGCGTACAGTAACATCGCTCGCAGACGTTTTCGTCGAACCCACCGACTATTCTCTAGACGAAGCCTACATTCTTAAGAAATACTAACAATTTGTGTCAGGTGTGTAAGTAATTGTTGATTTAGCTGATAAACGTCGCCAGAAATTATCAGCATTTAAAGACCTACCTGAGGCAACCTGCAATGTGGGAGAAATAATGATGGATTGCCCTTTCTTGTTCGTGGGTTATCCTTCTGGTTATCCTTCTTCCCAACCGCGGAGCATTGGTATGCTATTAGTAAGCTCTCGGAGTTCCTAGTTATATTCTAAGATGTTATTCATTAAATTTTGTCGAATATGTGCGCTTAACTTACGATCTATTATTCGTTAAAAAATAATGTTATTATTTTTTGTCGTAAATAAATTCGTATTAACAAAATATCTAAAATAAGAACGCTCCTTACGTTTGTTCTTCTTAAAAATTTCAATCTTAAATTTCCTCTGCCTTTACTTTCCTTCTAATTTAAAAAATAAAATTCGAAGTGGAAAACATAGTAATACATCAATACAGTGGTACCTCGACATACGAGTTTAATTCGTTCCGTAACCTCGCTCGTATGTCAAATTGCTCGTATCTCAAAGCAATTTTCCCAATTGAAATTAATTGAAATGCCATTAATCCGTTCCAGCTCCCATAACACCAACTCAGTTGTTTTTCAGTAGTATCTCCAGTATCGGTAGTTTCTCCATCTTTTCCTGGAGTGAGGTCCGGAGCTTAGAAAATATTGTAACACCTTTAGCTGGCATTATACCCTTTATCAGCTCCTTCTGTTTAAGCACAGTACATATCATTGATGTGCTACGCCCGTACATCCTCGCCAAGTCAATTACTCGCACGCCTTGCTCATGTTTTTCTGTGGTTTCACGCTTTAATTCAATAGACATCATCTTCTTTAGACCCATAGTTATAAAAATAAATGTGATAATGTTTTGTAAATGTATGTACAAAAAGCAAAAAAACGCGAACCCAACTTATCAAAAATGCTTCGAAAACGAGGGAAACAAGCACACAGACTGAGGTCTAGTCTGAGGTGGGAGAAACTGTTTGGCCGTTTTCTCACACGCATCGGTTTCGATCGTAAGGACGATAATCCCACGGCTTATCATCCGTGGGCTCGGCGTAGTTAACTGAAGAAGTATATGGAGACACCAACATGCGCCCCGCATGTTGGGTCGTGTGCAGCGGTGTAGTGTGCGATTCCTCGTATCTCAAATCTTGCTCTCATCTCAAAGCAAAATATCACTCGCTCGGCGGCTCGTATCTCAAAACACTCGTATCTTAGGGCACTCGTATATCGAGGTACCACTGTACAAATATTCCACGAGCAAATTATTTGAAAATTACCAATCACCAACAATTTTGGGATACGGTTGTTCTGTATCCTACTTGGAATCAGTTTTTATCGGTAGTTTTCACCCGTATGGTCGACCTCTCCCATGAAAAGGAGGGTTCACGGGTTTACTTGACTCGCCAAAACGTGACTTGAATCATTGTGACCCGTATCGTCGGCAGCGTGCTCAACTTACGCACGGGATTCGAAAGCGAAGGAGCACGCTTCTTTCATATTCTGATGTATGAAATGAGGTTTATCTTGTTGATTATTTAATTCCCTCCCTCTGCTCATGTAACTCTATTGGTTTTTTCCCAATTCGTTTTGGCAGGCAAGATTTCTACTTTTTCTATTCCGATTCTGTTTTCATGTAGATGCTGATAGAAATAAATCTGTGGCGATGAGCTAATAGCTGGAATATAAAACATTTTATGCATATATTGGTGGTGGGACGATTTATTAGGAATGGGAATCATAAATACCTGAACTCTTTTGAGTATCGGAACCAGGATCGGAAACTTTTTAACTTAATATACTAATCCATAAAAGATTCCATGGAAAGTATCGTCTACAGCTGAATCGACAATTTCTGATGATCATTGATAAGTATGTAAATGTTTATGAATAGAGTTGTGAATAAAACAAATATCCATAGATCTTAGTAACTCCCAATTATAATACCTGGTGTTAATTTACTTTAATTCCTCTTGTGCAAAAAAAGGAAAATTCAATTTACAAACAATTTTGCCGTGTGAAATTTCTTCTAATTATAAGGTAATTTTTAATAATTATAACCTTGTTACATTTTCAGAGCCATGAGGCATAATTCTCGAGGCGGTAGTGCCACCCGATTGTCTGCACTTCATGCTGCGACTATGCTGATGTTGGTGCAGACTCTTGGAGGTCAGGAAGTACTCATCGGCGAGTTCTCCGTTCCAACCACGGAGGACGCGCTTTGGAAAGGTAAATTAGTTTATAGCGAACATATTTTAAGTTAAGTTTTCAACTCCATTGGCTCCCTAAAAAATGTTTTTAGGAAATGGATTTCTTAGTGTGTATTTTCGTAAATCGTATCTTTGAAACAGTGTTGATTTAAGTTGAAGGACTAAAATTGCTCCATTTTTTATATTTCGTTTCAAAAGATTATCGGGATGTATTGCACGATATTATTACAATCTTTCTGTCAACGATTAAAAAATTGGGCGGACAAAATATTATTTATTTTTATAGGCAAATGAGGTTCTTCGCTTTGTCGTTTGATCATTATTTTATCGATGTATAATTTAAGACTTGATTTTAATTTTCGTATCATGTGGAAATTAATATTTTAGAGAAAATGATGCAATCATATGAGATTTATTTAAAATGTCTAGGATAACTTTGATCACTTTTCTTGAATTGATTTTGTAAGCTCTCATTATGTTTTTGATTGTTTTCAGACTATGATTTGTATGGGAATGACACTGGAGGAACAACAAATACCAGTGAACCTTTTGCTGAAACCCTGAGCCCTAACTCTACTTCATCACAGTCAGACTATTCTCAGCAATTGGCCTTCAATCCTCGGAACCATTCTGCTGAGCCCCCATCACCCGAAAACACTAAAGAAGCCGACCCCAAGCTGTCCGAAATGGCTTCTTCCAAGCAAGCATTGTATCTGAATTTCTCCCTCACAATGGGTCAATTCCCTGATCCGAATGCTTCCATCTACCACACAGTTCAACAGCAACAAAATGGTAACACATTGAAGGGTATCGATACAACTACGGAGAAACGACCGAATGTGACGTTTCCAAATAGAATTACCCCTTCCCCCAGAGAACCTGCATGGAGTAAGCCCCCTAAAAGACAGGATTCGTCAAGTACGACCGCCCGAGTGCCTCATACACATCAAGAAACTTTTTTTGATACTGCTCCAATAAAGAAACATCCATGTGATCGTGAGTGTGTGTCAGGAGTGCCTATGAGATGCCAGTATTACTTCGTCCAAGAATGGTATCAAACAATGAGCAAAGCATGTTACGCTTGTCCATTGAATCGATCTCACTGTGATTTAGAGCACTGCATTGCAGCTGATGGTGTGCAGAGGACTATAGTGGTTGTGAACAGGACTCTTCCAGGACCTTCTATTCAGGTAAATTTTGGCGATTATCATAATAATTTATCAGGATCAACCCGATGTAAATGTACAAATTTGATAACTTTTTTAAGCATACAGTAGCATAATATACAGGGTGCAGGTATAATTTAAGGTCATATTCATATCTAATAAGATACACAGTGGCAAAAAGTTTTATTAGAAAGGTATTTTCCCATATTATATACAGTAGGTAAAGACCTCTACGCCATTGCGTAGTGCCCCGTTGTTCCAATTCAAAAAGGACCCCGATTTCCTTCCAAATAAGTTTTTGCTCTTAAGGGAATAAAAGGTATTTAATTATGCAATAACATCTAATATAAACGGGATATAAAGTAAAAAATTTTAAAGCACAAAACAGTAAAATTGTACTCCGTAATGATGCTTTATCAAGAAATTCTCTCTCCACAACATCAATTAGTTTTCCATCTCGTCATTATTTACTACTTTCTCACTGTAAAAAGGCAAAACCCAGAGAGAAAGGTTATTTTTTTTCGGTTTCCATGGTCCTTCTAAATAGGTTTGCTTAAATAATTCCGAAAATAACAAAGAGTATCTAAAAACATTCCAATCCTTTGTAAACATATTAGGTTCGAATTGGGACCCATTTTTTTTCCTTCGGCCCCGGAGAACCATAACGCGCTTCTGTATTGTTTTCAGACTATCTATGAAAATAGATCTTTCTTTGTACGTATATTCAGGCAAGTAATAGAGGGAAGGGAATAGGGAAGAGGTAAGAGAAATATGAAATTGAGTTATTGGGTTATATTTATTATGGAATAATAAAGGTACTGAAATGGCTTTCAAGGAATTATTTAATAGTCATAAAATTACCTTGTACACTTTTGTATATTTTTATCTCATGTACAGGTAAACTATAGAATTTTTATTTAAAGCTTCTATTTTTAATATTAGAAGTAGAGTATAATCGACAAAAGTAATTCGACGGCTAAAAATAAAATTGACGTGTTCAAACGTAACTTTCTCTGTCACTTCGCACATGTATGCACCGGAAATCGAACCCGGGACCGCTTTCACCGAAGTTGAACGAGTTGTCCTCTTGACTATTCGGAAGCCCAGTTTTTAACATTTTTCGTGTGTAAGTCAACCCTAGCTTTCAGCTTAATATCGTTAAGACAATTCCAATATATTAGTATTAATTATAACTTGTGAACTTTTCAAATGTTTATTAAATATTGAAAGCTAAAAGAAGTATAATTTTTTAACGTAAAAGTTTTAATTGTTTACCTCAAAAGTACCTACGCATTAGTTAAGATATATGCGAAATTATAACAGCATTTTTTCAAGGCTTAAATGCTAGGAAGAATGTCAGATATTCTATATTTTGCTCATAGATGGTCGGTATACTTTACCCCACGGAAGACTATTTTCCTTGTTTATACACGATTTAGATTTTAATAAATGATCCTTTGAAATAATCGCCATGTCGATTATCGATGAAAAACAATCCGCGACCTCACGACGTTGTTCAGTTGTCGCATTGCTCGATCGGCAGATCTATCAGGTACCACCATGTCTATAATGTCCCTTAATTATTTTATTGATAAAACATTTCGGTATAATTTTATTAGTAGTTGTCAAGTTATCAGGATAATACTATCGGTCCGTTGATTCTTTGCTCAAGATATTGTAAATGAATGCGTATATCTTTTGAATCTGGATATTATTTTTTCAATCGTTCAATCAATTATTGCTGAATGAGACTTACATTAATTGTCACGTAGCTTAATTGGCAGGTGGTCAGTTGTCTCTCGCTCGGGTGTAGATCGCTGAACCGACGAGATTTGGAAAGGGTAGTCATAGTGATATTATAAAAAATGCTTCGTGAGATTATATTGCAAGTTTGGGCTCCTCCGGGGATCGAAGCCGGGACGAGCGCGTTGCCCTCTTGGCTATCCTCGGGCCACCCATAAAGAGGTACTGTGTACATAGGTAATAAGGACGTAATTGTTTTGTTACTATTGTTTATAATATGTAGTCTTTTCTTGGGCCACCTACTAAAGACAGGAACTGTGAAACAAAGGGTGAATTTGTTTATCTTTTTTCTCATTCTGTAGTCATAAATGTAAGAGAATTAGAACTATTCCTTCTATCTAGGATAACATCTCTTTAAAATTGCTACCATGTAACAAACAAGATAAATATTTTCTAAAGATAAAAATTATCAATATTATTAACTGAAAGTATGTTAGAGTCACTCAGTTTTTGGAGCATAGATCTGGACTGGGAGTCATTCATTTTTAAGGTTATATCCCTCTAACCTATACACTAGATTTACCTGTACGGCAGTTTATTTAGTTATTTCTGTTTATTTTATGAAATACATTGCATGTAATGAAATATATTACAAAACACATTTAACTTGATATTGCACATGTTCAAACTGTTCTGTTTTCTTGGAATATGTCTACTATTACTGTATTCTCCCATCAGTTTTATAAATATGAAATATTTATCTCAGGTTTGTCTGGGAGATGAGGTTGAGGTTGCCCTGGAGAATGCAATGCCTGAAGAGGGAGCTGCATTGCACTGGCATGGTCTTCATCAAAGAGAAACTCCACATGCAGATGGTGTTCCCTTTGTCACCCAATGTCCTGTGACTCCTGGATCCACTTTTACCTATGTATTCAATGCATCATCACCTGGAACCCACTTCTGGCATTCTCACTCAGGTACATTTATACCATCAACACAAGTTAATCATATTATTCTGTGTAAATTAACTATTTCAATGTATTTCTTGTATGCAAAGACATTAATAGAGTAAGGTCTGTCTTTGGAACTACAGCTTTCTTTATGGCCTTTTCTGAAAATTCAGGTGCTTGCCATTGGCAGGACATATTTTTCTCGTTTAACTCAGATCATCAGGAAAAAATTGATACTTTCACTCATTCTGATTTGCTTGTTATGCAATTTTATAAAGATTTTTAAAGATATTTTCTTTTTGTTTTTCTGTTTTGTATTTAATTGTATAATATCACTTTTCCACAATTTATAGAATCATAGTTTCAGTATGAAGGTTTTATAATAAATACTTCATTTGGGTCAAGTATTTGCATTTTTCAGTGTAGAATAGAGCTATAGAAACGATATTTTGGATTGATTTGAGCAGAAAACTATACTGCTCATCAACCGTTTTCCACCTGTGTTTTCTGTGTATTGATTCTGACAATTCATTGAAGTTACTATTATTCATTGTTGTCTTAGGGTTGCAGAGAGGAGATGGCAGTTTTGGGGCATTGATTGTTCGTGTACCTATAGAGAAGGATCCACATGCTAATCTCTATGACACCGACTCAGAGGAGCACTTCATGCAGGTAAAATTTTAATCTTCAATTAAATAGTCAAAGAAATAATTGTTGACTTTATCTATTATTTTGCATGAAGTGATAACATCTGTAAAAAACTATGAAAGTGGAGATTTGCAGACTAGTAAGAGATAAACACTGCTGATAATGAGAAAATACTGAACTGTATTTTCTAGTATTATTAGAATTTTTATCATTTTTTCTTAATTTTTATCATGGCCACATCAAGCCACAAATATTTGTCTCAAGATTTATATTAAAAATAAAACCTAAATCCATTTTATCACTAAATAAAGTACTCACTGCAGAATGAAATTGAGGCTTCTATGATTACAAATATGATTTACAAATTATGTTGACCGCTGTTATATTATGGCATGTTTTGCTTTAATGAGCAATATTTTTACAATCTTGCATCTTTATTTTCATCTCAGTAGGTCAGTTCATATGACCTTTTACTTGGTGATTAAATGCATTCAGTAACTATTTATTTACAATAATCTTTGACAAAACAGCATTGTAAGTCCATGGCTTAACTATGATACTATTCGTAGATGACATGTTAACAGTTTAAGGACTCTTTACTTTTTCTTATCTAAAAATATTTTCTTACTATTAATTATAAACACTTTTTGATGATTTCTCTTTTATTTAGAGTGAATGTATTACCATTTTGTATCTCTTGGAGCCATAGCTAATTATTCTGGCATTGAGGGCTTACAAGGAGACTACACACCGTCGGACGCGATTTAAGTGGTAAGACTCGGTAATTTGATAGATATCGAGTCAAGATTGACGAATCACCCCCAAAGTTGGGTTTTATGAGCGATAGTTTTCACGGAAAATGAACTTAAAGTTTACGAAAAATTGTCAGGTAGGCTATAAAGCTAAGCGTAGCGACCTTCGTCATTCGTCATTTCCCTGGAAAGGTAACACAGCCTAAAGCAGGGGAACTTCTCAATGTAATGTATAATGACCAAAAGACCAATAAACGCTTTTCAAAACAGCAACTTCGTCATTCGAACGTTTGGCGCAGTAGTATGGTATCCGCTTCCAAAGTCCTTTTGGTCGGGTTCGAGCCCTCATGCGGGAAAATTTCTTTTCTCTTTTTTTCTTTTACGTACTCTGTCATAATCTTAACTTATATCTGTTTTCTTCTTTATTAAGGAATGAATTCTGAATGCGCGAAATAAAAATCTTTACTTTACTCAAACAGTTGTCGGCTTCTATATTTAAACCAATGTGTTCAGAGTTCAGAATTGGTAAATGTAAGTCGGGTATTGCAATAAAAGTTGTCGTTAGAGCGAGCAGCTGGATGTAGGAGAGATTTGAAATAGTCCTCTGCGTTACCTCTCTAGTATTGTAGTTTTCAGATAATAAATGCGGACATAAGTATTTGCGTATAATTTGAAGAAACGGGTGACTCACAGCGGAAAAATACTCTAACTTTTGGAAAATAAGTTCAAAATCCACCAAAAGAAGAAAACAGATATAGATTAAGATTATGACAGAGTACGTAAAAGAAGAAATTTTGAAAGATAAAGAGAAAAGAAATTTTCCCGCGTGAGGGCTCGAACCCGACCAAAAGGACTTTGGAAGCGGATACCATACCACTGCGCCAAACGTTCGAATGACGAAGTTGCTGTTTTGAAAAGCGTTTATTGGTCTTTTGGTCATTATACATTACATTGAGAAGTTCCCCTGCTTTAGGCTGTGTTACCTTTCCAGGGAAATGATGAATGACGAAGGTCGCTACGCTTAGCTTTATAGCCTACCTGACAATTTTTCGTAAACTTTAAGTTCATTTTCCGTGAAAACTATCGCTCATAAAACCCAACTTTGGGGGTGATTCGTCAATCTTGACTCGATATCTATCAAATTACCGAGTCTTACCACTTAAATCGCGTCCGACGGTGTGTAGTCTCCTTGTTAGTGGAAGATTTTTTCATATTCCAGGGATATAATTGATTAATTTATTCTATCACCATAAGAGTTTTGCTCAGTGTGGAGCTTACCCTTAAATATGCTTTAAATACTTCTTCATTTTGTGATATTTACAGATTCTAGACTGGGGGCATCAGTTGGGAGTAGTGACATTTATCTCACATCATCATGGTGATGGAGACAACAAGCCATCCTCCATATTAGTCAATGGGAAAGGAAGGTACAGACCTTTTCCAGCTGATGCACCAACTACAGGAAAACGAGATAGCCCAGCTTACCATCCATACCCAATTGAGGCAGGTGTAAGAAATCAAGTCAGAAATACCTCTTACACTCCAGTGGCAGTCTTCAAAGTGAAATGGGTATGTTACTAAATCTTTTCTAATTAAATAACTATTACTCTTTTTGCTGCAAAATTCATAAATCTGGATAATAAGGAAATTTTCTTATTAACACACTGTAAAATTTTAGTTAGAATTTATTTGGAGGCACTTCTGTTTTTTCTAATGATGTATTTACCCTTTTACTTTCCATATTGGGGGAGTACCAACAGAAAGAAAAAGGGTTATCAGTGTATTAAAAATTAAAGGGCATAACAATTTGCTTAATTGATATGCTTGAAAGTTCTTAATTTTAGGTTTACTCCATTGCTTATTTTTGTGTATTCATTCTTTCTCAGACTTGCTTATGTAGTTCACAAAGTATTTACTTCACAATAGACAAGTAAGAAATTTATGGTGTGTAAATTTTGTGATTTAATATTGTAGTCATTCTTTCTTACCGGGTGATGAAAACTTTGTATCTCTGATACTATTGAATATCCTTAATCCACAGATGATATGATTATGTTGGTATATGGTGAGGAAGTAGGATCTTCTAAACCCTATTGATTTAATTATAAAATTATCTTCTTGCGTTATATAATAATTACTATGGATGTTCTTTATCATCAAGAAAGTGTTACCCAATATAACATGTTATTTTTTTTTTTTTTAGGGAGTGAGGCATCGGTTTAGGCTGATAAATGCAGGCTTCTTAAACTGTCCAATACAGCTCTCTGTAGACAATCACACTCTCCTTGTGATAAGCAGTGATGGAGGAGACATAGAACCTGTGAAAGGTAAATGAAGTAACTGTATTCTTTTACAAATTGTGTAGGGAATGAGGATCTAACCAGCCTTTAGGCTGATAACAAATAAGTCTTAAATGTTTAGTAACCATAACATGTTTCTAACACAAATAGTCATTTATTTTGGAGAAGTATTTTGATGGAATATCTGTATTCTGTGTAGTACGGCCCTAATACTAAAAGACAAGGAGTTTGAAAAAATGAGTATTTATTTTCTCCCTTCTTTCTCATTCTGTTATCATTCATGTGAGAGAATTAAAATTAGTCCTATTATCTAGGGGAAAATCTTGAGGAATTTGCTACTATTTTATGAACAAGGTAAACATTTCCTTACTATATACCAGTGAATATTAGTAAATGAAGGTATGGTAGAGTTACCTAGTTTTTGGATTTTGAAAATCTGGTGAGATTTTCATAGTTAAAAGTATAAAAAAAGGGGGAATAAGACTTATAGGAGGCGGTGAACTTGGAGTTTAATCCAAAACTTTTTTTTCCAGCATCAAGGAATGCTAATTTTAATTTTCATATTCTCAAGCATAATTTCTAATCTCAAATCTGTCATACCTTGTTAGTAAATGCGATACTTTATTTTAATCATTTTGAAAATGTTTTAATTTACCAAACCTACAAAACTATATTCAATACTATTATTAGATTTAAAAATGTAAGAGGAAAAAGGAGTAATTCTGAATTTCATTGTTTCTCATATTCAGTCATCAGTAGATTAACAATTTCTTGGATATTTTTATTACAGTTGATGCTCTAGTATCTTATGCTGGGGAAAGGTTTGACTTTATATTGGTACCAGAGTTGCAGAGAGAGGGAGTTGGTAGGCAGAGGAAGTTCTGGGCAAGATTCCGTGGTCTCATGGACTGTGATGAACGGTTCACCAGCGCTCATCAAGTAAGGCCATCATTCTTTTAATGTGATTTAAGAACAATTCTTGCTTAAGATGAATAGTTCTGGTTTCACTTTTTAAGGGGAGGAGGAGAGTACATTTAATTTATGAAAATACATTATATTTATATTTAAATACATTTACATTGTATTTTTGTTTTTGATATCAAATAATCATATGATTTTATAATTCTCTCAAAAAAGAAAACTTAATGGTATTTAAATGAAAGTTAGCAATGAAGTTCTCATTTTATATCTGCGATTTGAATTTGGGTTGCAAACCTCTTCTCACCTCTCAAAATGAAATATTACTTCATGGTTATTGTGAATGATTTGATGAATGTTTGCTTAAGGATTTGTTGGGTATCATGGTATCATGGTATGTGCCAAATTCCATTTCCTCTGTATTATCTGGATTATTTTCATCTTTCATGCCATCTTCTATACTCTGATACCACAAATTTTAGTACAATAAATCTTTAAATCTTAAATAAAGGAACCTATTGTACTTATTGGTGAACTAATTCTTGTTGCTGGTTTCTGGGTAGCATTGGTGGAACTGATTAATCTTTTAATTGTAATTACTGAATTATGTAGAAGGTTAGAGTGTATATAGAATCCAACAGTAAAATACAGAATTTTTCCCGATTTTCCTTACTTTCTGAACAGAAGTCATTTACCAATTGTATTAAAGAAATGATGATTTATTCCAATTTTGTATGAAACCCTTTGAAAGAACCCTTTAAGGGTGGGGAAAGTAATCATTTGAACTGCAGATGGCATTAAAATTTTAAAAAATTTCCAATCCTAGGATAGTTACGCCTATTTAATTTTTAACATTACATCCTCAGGTGGCCATAATAGAGTATGAATTAGATGAGGCTGATGGAGTGATTATAGATTTCAATTTAATTAATGAAGAGGAACCACCTGGTGAAGTGAGCTATGCAGCCTCTGATAGAAAAGGATTGGTAAGTTTACTTTTATCATCAAATAATGATTTTTCATAATCAATCTTTTTGTTTTATTTTACATTTTGCCCCTTTCTTTCAGATATTCAATGCTTTGAATGTTGGATCAGGAGAAAATGGATCTCACAGTGTTGCAGAGTTGCATGCTGTTGGTATGGCTGAACCAGCAGCTGATGATCCAACTCTTAAGCCAAAAGCAGACATGACCTTTTATTTAGGATATGACTTTTATGGAAAAGATAATCCTATTTACCACATTCAAAACCTATATGGCTTTAATCAAGGTAAGGGCTAGTGTGTATCACAACTAATTCAATTGCTAGGAATTGCTATTGTGGGAGAGAATTTCAAGGTATTTTGGGAAAAATTGGAACCACTATTCAGTAAAATGTATAGAGCTCTTTGAAATATGCAACATCTGTAACTTTTTGTTTGTTTTAATTCATTCCACAATTTTCAGTAGTGATTCCACAAATTAAATTGATTCTCAAAAATTAAATTATTTTCATTTGCTTCATTTACATCTTTTCTGTTTCTCCCTCACAAGTACTTCTCTGCCTATCCAGAATTTGATTTGAAGAGTCAATCATAGGTTTTTCTTCTTCTCGTCTTCATCAAATCAAATATATTATATTTTCCCAGCATTTTATTGAACTTTGAATTTAGTAACCTAATAATTAGTTCTGAGTATAAAACCCCATACTAATGCAATAATGTAGTTAATTGGTCTAATTTCAACTAATACAATAATGTATTGTCTAGTTTCGACTATCCTATTTAAATATCCAATTAATAACCAAGTCGAGATATGAACAGGTGCTCAGAATGTAACCCGTTGGGGGAGTTACTGTATTATACTGCTTTATTGAGGAGTGACTGTACTACACTGATAATATTAGTATTATGTGTCACATACAATTGCTGCCTGACTAGGTCATGTTAGACATAGGGATGCCAAGGAACTTATTTTTCTGTATCTGCAGATATTATTTGAAATGGAATTTTTAAGTTATACTGCCTTAGCATGAGGGTAATGATCTTCTGTCAAAGAAAGAAATCGAAGAAGCTTTCTGTATCATTCTCTCACTCTGTGCAATCTTGTAAAAATAATAGAATTTTATATTTTATGAGTAAGATGTTTATCATGAGTCAATTTGTGTGAATTATTATTTATTACATTCCTATTCCATTTCAGTGTTGGATGATCGACAGAGGTTGCAAACCCCACAGTTGAATCACATTTCACTTCAACTTCCACCGTTCCCATTGTTGACCCAGAGGCACCTGTTGGAGAAAGGAGGAGCTGATCTTCCAAAATTTTGCAACGAATCATCTCTTGCTGAAGATGGAAAAAACTGTTCCTCAAATGACTTTTGTCACTGCACTCACCTCCTAAGTGTTCCTTTAGGTGCAGTTGTGGAATTGATCCTAATTGATGAAGGTAACTAATCTTTATGAGACTGTTTGCCTTACATATTTGTAGTATTCTAGTGCTCCCCAAATTCTTTTGTGTGTTTTACATCTTTCTAATTGTGAACAAAGACTGCAGTCAGAATTAATTGTATTAGAAAAGTGTTGTATTCCTTTATAAATGGTGCATAGTTTTTTAATCCTCATCATTAATCTCAATATGTGCCTCTTTGTTGATGCCTTGAGACTGAATGCAAGTGCTAAATATACCATAGGAAATTTTCAGAGGTTTTTAGTTTTTTAGTTTAGTTAATTTTCTGATGTTTAATCTATAACTACAATTTTATAATAGTTTTACTCAAACATTCAAATGGCATTTGATTTAATTAACAGTAATTAGCTATCTAGTGGTTAAATTTAACTTTTAATTACATCATCAGATTTTAGTTTTTACAAGTCAACTTATTCCTTTTTTCTTTTCTGTATTGGAAATAGTAATCATAGTTTTGGAAAAGCTAATCATAATTTCTCTGAAATTTTTCTTCAGATTCAGCTAATTTTGAAAAATTCATTTTGGTTTTTAGGGAAGAGCTCATTTCTTTCATATTATCTTATTGACATACATTTAATAGGGAGATTCAACTGATCAGTTCTTAATATTTATAGCTATGAATCAATTTGGGCAAATAAAAATTTGTTAATTTGTATTTAGTATTATTTAAAAATCGTTTTTCCAAAATTTATTTCAATCCATTTTACTCATGATGAGTTGGTTTTTTGGATCCATTTTCTCAACCTGACATTTTACTTTAGCAGGGAGATTTATTCTGTGAATCTGTGGCACTTAATTATGCAAAAAGTAATCATACATCTCTTACTAGACTAGCTGTTTTACTATTTATTTTCTTTCTTGAAAGGAGTGGCATATGATGCAAATCACCCATTCCATCTGCATGGACATGCCTTCAGGATTCTTGGAATGGGAAGAGTTGGGCCAAGTGTCTCTGTAGACACTGTAAAAGCATTGGACAATCTTGGTTACATACACAGACGCACAGGAAATTTCAAGCCAGCTTTAAAGGATACTGTTACAGTCCCTGATGGAGGGTACACTATTGTCAGATTCCATGCAACAAATCCAGGTAAATTGTATTCAGAAAAATGTATTTATGTGAGGCAGTGCTTTCAAATACTGAGTACTTTGAGATGATGCCACTCCTTAGATGTAAATAATTTGTGAACATTTGGTTCACATATGATATGGCTGTAATGTATTAATATTAACATTCAGTGAGACATATTTGCATTTGTGAAGAAGACTGATGGAATAGTGGTCGAAATAGTTCCCATAGCCATATTCTAAATATTCATTTCTCGTTTTTTCAGGATATTGGTTGTTTCACTGTCATCTTGGGTTCCATGTTGAACTTGGGATGGCACTTGTCTTCAAAGTTGGAGAGCATAAAGACTTTGTCCCTGTTCCTCATAATTTTCCCCAGTGTGGGAGTTGGAGACCATCCAGTAACTCAGAAACATACAGTTCACAGAATATCAGCAGCCGTCTTGAGAACGTAAAACTTGTGGAGAAGGATTCTTTTGAAGAAACATTTTTGCATTCATCTTGCTCAGACCTTTTCCACTCTCACTTCAACTCATTCCTTTTATTCCTTCTTCTGACACTGTCCATTAAAAATTTCCTAAGTATATGATTTGTACCTCTTTTGAATCATTTCACCATGTTCCACATCTGTATATTTATGCACCAGTCAGTAAAGAACATTCATTTTTTATAAGATATCTTGTCTCTCCTCTTATTTATGCATACCCCCCTGTACATAAAAATATTCATCCATGTTTTGAAATTTTCTCTCAATGAAAAGATCTGTGAAAACTCATACGGATTGTGTAATTCAATCATACTAATGTCATACTAAATTATTAAATGATGTGTCATTGTGATTCATGCAAATGTATTTTACTAGCATCCCCTACAACTTCTGCAAGTGCAGATATTTCCTCAAATCAGCAAACATCGTGTTATACTAAGCAGAAAATGTTTTGTTTTTAATTGAATATTTACACTTTTAATTTTAAACCAATGTTGATCATATTAGACAGAGTAAACTAAGGATAATGTTAGAGTATTTGTCCAGTGGGTGAGTTATGGGTTTGAGTAATAGCTGTGTCAGATATTTTTCTTTCTAATATTCTTCTATGTTAGGTTCGTTTGGCTACGATTATAACTATACTATTTGTGGTACACTTGTTGCATCACCTGTCCATGTTTGTAAGGGTCTTCTTAGTATGAATGATATATGACATAATTAGGAACCAGTTTAGCTGTAGCCAATAGTTTACACAGGTTGCAAACAGGTGTAAATTGGTTATTGTCTTCTAGGAAGATGTATATAACCTTAAGATATTTAAAACCCTATGTTGAACTCAGGTCTATCTGAGTGAATTGCCAATTGCCCTTCTTCAGCGTTGGATAAAGACCAACATTTTGAGTCATTAGAAAAACTGATAAACATTAAAGAATTAGAGTTCTCTCTGACTGAAGTAAAACTCAGTTTATAAGGTTGAAGATTTCAGTCTGTAAATAACTTATTATTTAGTTGAGATGTCATTATCCTTCCTGAAAGGCAACATTTAATTTTATATTGAAACATTGCATATCTAATCATTCTTTTAAACCCTCTGAATCACTAAAATTTTCATTTTTATATATGTGGCATTTAAGTCTACCCAATGTCTTTCGACAACTATTAATACTCTTAAGCTACTTCCAGGTGATTAAATACACATTAAATCTTGAGATTCTTTCCAATGCATGTTATTAAGTTGTATGATTCAGGAAAGATATAATTTTGCATCTTTAACTTGCGGCTTTGAATTGTTAGCTGTTATTTCTTGTAAGTTTAAATACACAACATTATGAGAGTATTTTTGCAATTTTCAAATTCTGGAAATGGGAATGAATATTTCACACACAGATAATATGGATAAATTTCATCCAAATCATTTGTCAGACTCTAGGTCACATTTTATGCAGTTGTGTGATTCAGCTGGTTTGCACTGGTATAAGCAAAAGCCCTTCCTAGAGTTCCCTGTGTTTGTCAAACCATTTCACTTATTCCGTCAGATATGATTCATACCAGAACAACACCCCTAGAAGGGAGATATCCAAGCAAAAGCAGTTCTTTTCCTTATTTCCTGCTACCCAGTAGCTTTCTCTTCCACAAAATTTTCATAAAATTTAGTATCCTAAAGCATAATATTAAGTGAAAATTTTTAAAATATTAGGCAAAATCCTAACTAAAAATTACAAACAATCTCAATTTACATATTATAGAAATGTAATATTGCTATAACGGTTCTTAATTACCGTATAAAATACAATGAAATTTGCTAAGTACAGCCTTGGATGTCTTCATTAGTATATATGAGGCCCCCCTGAGGTTGAAGCTTGGACACCCCTACCCTGAGGTACTTCAATCAGCTCATAGACCATTTGAATATCTGACACTTCATCATACTTTTTCTACTTTATGACATACAAGCTTCTAGTCTTGTTATACCCTTTCTTAAAACTCACATTTCACATCCATACAGTGACAAACTTCAAATTATAGGTATATATGCAGAGTATGATTGTGTACCATACAACATACAGAAGTATAATAACATATTAAACAAATAATTTAGTTCTGTACAGCCTTATAATTCAAACCTGGCCTGCTGATCAAAAAAGGTAGCTCATGTGAAATTAGATGATAATGGTGAAGAAGTAAAATGAAATTTCATGTAGTGCCTTTTATTAATCCTATTGTATGTCATTCCACCCCAGAAACTGTGAAGTTTCTGGGGTGGACCGCTGAATTGGCTGCTTGGAATGGTAGTAACACATTTTCCATTATAATGTAATAGCCTATATTATGATTCTGTGAGCTTCAATCCCTTATACACACAAAGTGATTAACAAACAATGTAAGTCCTATATTTCTTACAATCGTAGAATTCGTGTTAAGTGTGAAAATAAAAAGTGTGAATCTCGATGACAATCAAGTCATATAATTTGTGGGCTGTATTGTGTGGTAATTCCGTGATGTGATTTTGACACCCAGTCCACCCCCAGTTAATACCTATCCTGTATTTAAATAAATATTTAAAAATATTTAAAGTATTTCAGCATCAAAAATGATACTACAAGTTCTTAGAGAATCTTTACAAGAAAAACCAAGATCTATCATTCTGATGAATATTGCAATAAACATCCATTGATAAGAGACTATGAAATATCATCCCCCAATCCCAGCTGAATTCAATGGTAAAGGGTGATGATGTGTGTAAGTATACCTCTGAAAGAAATGATGAAGATTAAGAGACTGTTCCTCCTGATTGTTGGAATTTTGGAATATGCAGAAGGATTTTTGAATAAATAAGATGACTTGTTTTTTGCAATGGGAAATAGGGTTGTAATCCCTATGAACACTTTAATTCAGTTTGTAGGTCCTACTATAAGTACTGGTGATTTTGAGTAATATCTCTGTTGAAAATGATTATATGTGACTTCTTCATAAAAAGTGTCGGAAAAATAATAAAAATATGGAAGCTTGGTAGATGGACTATAACAACTTAAAATCAAGTTATATTGAAAAGAATAAAGATAAGAATACAAGAAGATGGAATTCTAGAACCATAATGTTGGAATATTGAGGAATCTGTTGTTCCTCGGAAAGCTGCCAAAGAAAAACTCTGTGCATTCCATGAACTCTTAAACCATGAAATCAATGTCAGTGATATCCATGATTATATGGAAAAATTCTGAAAAACTGCCACGATGGTGAAATCCCAAAGGCAAGAAATATTATCGATACAGTCACTGATAGTTCTGCTGAGGCTGGAAAAGATTTTTCAGTCATAAGCTTATATTCAGATAAAGAAGCTGCCTCACACTTCAGCAGCAAATTTTCTGACATTGTTTGGTCTTCTTATGGAATCTTGAGACCTGGCTAATAGTTTACCCCACAGCTGATGAAAGTCGAAACAAAGGAAGTAAACAGTATGATGACAACCAACTAGCAAGCTACTTGGGTACTTTTGAAGGAAACAAGAAAGATCATATTAAACTATTTCTTTTATTTTTTTACTGCAATAAAATGAGATGAAAGAGAACATGTACCTAAAATTTTTGCTTCAAACCACAGCAAAAAAGTCAGGCACACCACACATACATGAATGACTATAAAAATTTGAGTAGTCTTGAATCTGTTTGAAAAAGGTCCAGTATAGTGAATGAAGATTTTGAACGATTACTATGAAAGCTATTCTTTAAGTACTCTGTGATTAATCAAGTGATTAAAATTGCATTGTTGCATGACAAAATATATACCTCTTATATCATCTTGTGTTTAGTTAACAAGGATTTGAATTAGAATAATTACGAAAATGTAGAATGTAAGATTGTTATGTGGAGTTGCATTCCCTGAAGGGTTAAATAGAAATCCAGTTCCAAAAATTTATGAATCTCTCCACTGGGATCCAAATATGCTGTATGTAAACTGTAATAGTATTCTCGACTTTCTTGTGTATTGGTCGCCTTAGGATTTACTTGATTGTAGCTTTGCATTTAAAGGTTGATCCAAATATAAGAATCCGCAATAGTCATGCCATGATTACAAATAGTAAAGCTTTGTTATGATTGCGTTACTGTTACTGGTATAACTCACTGAAAATATGTCTTAAAGATGTTTAATGGCTAAAGTGTAAAGCTAAAATCTTACTTTCACCTCTTTCATAAAAGTCAATCACATATCCATGGGTAAGATAGGTTTTCAAAGTTTAAAGGGCAACAAGTAAACTTCACTCTTTATTTTAACAATTTTTGTAATGTCATTAAATATTAAGTCAATAGTATTAATAATAGTTGTAGTAGTAGCAGTAGTAGTAATGAGAGTTCATATATTTTAATATGACAATACCCACACACACACGCAGTTTCATGAGGTGATGGGTGCCCCTTCCTGTGGGTACTGCACACTGTATCAAATCTTGAATACGCTGTGAAAGGTAAATAAAGGGGTGAGGGTTGGATGAGGGAAAGAAAAGGTATTTGCCCTTAAAAAATTGGTTGGGGTAAGGGTGAGTAAGCAGTTTAGGGTGCAAAAATGAATTGTTACTTCCAACCTCCTTTCTCAATCTCAACGTCTGAAGCACTTCCCCAAAACTTGCACATGAGAAAAAATACAGTCACTGCTAAAATATGTGCTAAGCTAAATGTTTAAAATTTTTCTGTGGCCCCTTTCTTGCTTCACAGCAACCTTGTGATCCAAAAGTGAAAAAGAGAAATGGAACTGCAACTTTGTAACTGCTGCAAACAGGTTCTGGAACAGTCTTTGAGATCCGTGCCAAGTCTTATTTAACAGCTCTCCACTGTTGGTTGGAGATATGGTGGCAAAGGCAAAGTCCTTGTTCCACGGCAGCAGCTAACTTGCTTGGTTGGTGATTTAACAAGTACATGTCTGTTATATGCAAGCTAGATAGATTTTCAGTTCTTTTCACATTTAACTGCAAACTAAAGAAAGTAGATTTAAACTTTTTGATGGATCCTTTTAAATACAGTAAAAAATCAATGTTTAACAAATAAGAATCAGTCTATAACTTCAGAGTTTTTTTACCTAAGGAGCATATTCATGCAATTAAGTTATCAGCAAATTGATTGCTGCTTGCACCACCTGTTTCAAAAAGCGTCATTTGTTTGATTCCACTCTTCATTTTAACTAAAATATATTACGCCATCTTCCTGCTACCAATGAAATTCGTTTTTTAAAGAGGTTTCAGAATGAACGGTTTGGATAAACTTTAACATACTGAAAATACATGTTTTTCAGCAAAAGATTGCTCAATGCCAGGAATTTTATCATTCGCAGTAACTTGAAATTGCTGTTTTAAAAATCCTCTGTAAGCATGAAGAAGGTACACGAATCTTCATAAACATTTTCGGTTGTGCTTTTAATGTTGCCTTCTTTACCCTACTTCAAACTTAAGCTTATTATTTCCTAAGGCTAACAATTTATAAAATAAATTTTCCTGTTATTCCACCATTGATATATGCTGTTGATTGGAAACCTTCGATGGAACGAATCCAAGCTTCCCGAGCACTGAATCGTGTTGGAACATTTGATATTACATCGATCACCAGCTCCCCATGGCCGTATAATAATAATGATTTTTATTCATTTTTTAACGGTAGGAAAAAGCATAAAGATTTAATGAAGGCTTAATACGATGTGTTCTATTCTAAATTTTTTGCAGATTAAATTTACCGAACGAAAATGCGCTCAATTAGGGCATATTTCGACTTTGTACGATAAAAAAATATTTGCCACCAAATTTCGCATCTGTTCAGTTATATTTTTTTTAGTATCTGTACAATCAATTATTAAAGGATCATGCAACAAGAAGAAAGCCTGCCTCCTTATGCCTAATTAAACAGCCTAATAACGAGAGTTTATTATCACCATCTAAACGTTATCCCCGCGGTTTTCAATCGACGACGGCTGTCGAATTTCTTGAGAAGCACACCTTTTTTATTTCATAGCCAATAATATATTAATTTCTGTATAACTCTATGTATTGCGTATGGACGAGGCACGATGCCACATTAAATGAAAAGGGCGAGGCAGTGGCATTTGGGTGAATAAGTGTTTTAGTGTTTTGGCGGCTTGGAGTTTGGCTTGCCCGCTTAGCTCACTACAGAAGGGAGCGTCGAGTGACCCCAGCGCTCGCGGCCACGGTGGCTAAAGTGTGCGTTATGTGCGGCTGGTGCTTAGCAACCATTTTAAATATACAGTTCGACGAAAGGAAAAACGCTAACTGACTTCATAACTGTACAAGAACGAATATCATAACTTTCTACATTACCTACCCCACACTTGAGAATCCCAAAAACAATGAGGAATCAAAAATTCCGAGTGATGCTCGTAAAAGTGAAGGAACGAAGAGGTCATTTCTTTTTCATGAGTGCTGCGGTATGGATCCATTCTATATAATTAAACGTGGTACACATGTACGAAGGCTGCAAGTAACAGTTCAAAAGAACTCAAGTCATCGACGATGAATAGGATTTCCGGATACAGAAATGTAAACGTATTCTAATAGATAAACCTCTGAGCTAATTAATGTTAACTAATTAATGTCTATGAAGTAATCAACGGGTATTTTAAAGATGCATCCGATGTCCTATTCTTTCGGGACGGTTCGATTTTGAGCTATTTTGTAAATCTAATATTTTTTGACTGCATGGCATGAGCCACCGCAATTTATTTATGCTGATCGGGACAAGTTAACGTTGGAGGACCTCTAAAATAGGGGCGAGACTAAAATGATCTAATTCGTAGCCAACTTACAAGCGCCTTATTATACTCGATTTAAAATTGACTATTCTTTTTACTTGGATTACAATATCTCTTAATTATATCTCTTAGATGCGTCTCCGTTTTGAAGGTTAAATTTCGACTGCAGCGTTTGCTAGAATGGCATTCCCAGCGAAATGGCGATCGTGAGTCCTTTCAAAATAAGCGTTTCGACAATAAGGAGATGGCAGTTGTTGCTTCATGCGGATTGATTTGATCACGAGACGAGAAAGAGAGCAGAGGCTGTCTTCGACTGTTAGAAGTGGCTTTGGAACAAAACGAATCGCAGGTCGTCTTCCCGTTGGAAATGAAGAGCAAAGAGAAAAACAGGCGCAGTAGTTAAAGAAGCTCACGGTAGTCGATTCCACTCAATGTTGGAAAGAAGCCGTGGGGAATTTGAATTGAGTGGTTAGTTTTCTCTCCGTTTACCCTTATCTCCGTGGACGTATTAAATTCTTGGAATGGACCCGTCCTCGCTTTCGCAGTTTTCTACGCGATTGGTGTTTTAAAAACTAGTTGGAGGCAATTTAAGTCTGTGGAGTCGCCTCAGTCAAGAAGTTGGAGAATTGTGGCAAGGATCTCTGGATTTTGAAGACTCCTGAATTATTCTCGAGGTAGTGTATCGACTGTTTACCGCTTAATATTCTGTATTGTTGCAAAACATTCCTCATGCGAAAATCAAGCTCCTGCAGTTTACGCTGTTCATTTTCATCAACCGTTTTCAATCAACTGTTCGATTAAGAAGAATTCATTCCTTATTTTAATTAATATTTTTTTTCGAATCTCGTAACGTTAAATAATCAATTTAGGATCTTCAATTAAAATCTAACTTATTTTCTTAACAACCTGTGTGATCCAGTTTTATTTTTTCGCGAAGAGGATTCAAAAGTCCGATTTGAGCTCACTATGAAAATTTTTTTAACTTTTCTGCAAATAAAAATACATCAGTGAAATAAATGGTGAAGCTTAAGATGATAGACGATCCTGATGATAGGCGAAAAGGTAAAAATGTAACAAATTTTAATTCTTTCGCGGGAGACATAACAAATGTTAAAACAAATTAATTAGTGGTTGCTAAGAAATCACGCATTTGTTTTACCATACGCTATGTTAGCTTTCTGTTTATATGTATGAAATTTTACATAGAGCTTCATAATCGTTCTAGTCGGCTAAAGAAAGACTCCCCGACACTCAAATGTTGCTATTATCTCCTGGTCTAATTAGGAATCAACATACTATTCTGTGGAAGCATTCGGAGAGGAGAATCACATAGAATTACGGCATGCGACTTATGGATACGATCGCGACCAAATACAGTTTAATCGGTATAGTTGGACACCCATTTTCATTTCACAAGCTCTAGTCTGATATCTTTCAAATTCCATCCGTTTCAATTTTGTCTCTGCATCTGAAGCTACGCCGTTATCTATACTGCAGTCACGCTTCTTTACGCTACGTAATTAGAGAAAACAGAATGACTATAAGGGGATTTAGCTATAATGTGAGAGCAAAGCGATTTCAGAATTATGGGAAAATTCGAGAATGAGTCACATTTGACGAGGCTTGTTCAACTGAAGGTTTGTGGATATGTTTCAGCTTTATCACACTGCATGCCCATTCGTGCAATGCAGTGAGAAAATACCTCACATCTATTTTTACTATTTTCCTACCCCAGTAATCAGCTAAGGCAAAGATTGTGAAAGCTATGATGTAGGAAAAGACAAGGATACGATTTACAAGTTTCATAAGTTGGCCTATTTTATTTACTGCAATACTTAAAGAATTTTTAGTACCCTGAAAATCAAAATTTCATCATTCATTGGAATATCATTTAATCGGATTTTGCTTGCCTTATCAGATCAGAATCTTTTATCCCAAAAGGTTTTGGTAAGCCCCAGAACTTCGTTCAGTCAAAAATTCAGTTAATGCAGACTTAATGAAAATGAAAGCTAATTCCACTCCACCTGCATCTCCTTCGTGTTTGACGAAATTTCAAAATAGTTTCTTTGTTTGATTTCAATTACAGAAAACTCCTATTTGGTACGAACTGTAAAATTAATCATATATCAATGCAAATCCAGTTAGATTGGGCAAGCTACTCCATCAAGATTTGTAAATTTCATGAATAATTGTTCAAATTATTACTATGTTTGTTTATAAAAGTTTTTGAAGTATCGTTACTATTATCGGTACACGGAAAAGCGATGAATTTTGACTTTTAATTTTCAAAGCCTCGTAGTAGTGCCTCTAAAGAGGCGAAGGAATAGTTTTCATAGAGTCTAATTTTTATTGTTTGATCATTCAGCAGAATCAAAGGCAACCATTGGTCTTATGGCCAAAATAGGAAATAAATAGCTGAGAAGCTGGAGAAAAATAAAAAATATATTTGGATGCAGTTCTTGAGAAGGAGACAGAGAGTAATGAACGATATGAAAGAATGATTTAAACATATATTACTTCTGCATGGACCAATCTGAAGAAATCTTGATGAAAGTCTTTTCCTCTATCAAGAAGGAAAAGGAAGAAATGATCGGAAGATTAATTGACTTTTTGGGAAACTGTAATTAAAAGAGAAGTTAATTATTGGATAAATATGTTCCTTATGATAAAGGTAGTACTCCATCTACGTGATTCGCTTTTAATTCGAACCAAAAATTCTTAAGGTAAGGTTATCTCAAGGGGACGTAAAATTGTATGAAATTATTACAAAACTTTAAAACGATTTCGATTGGAATACAACATCTGCTTTAGGCAACCTTTTCGAAAACGGCGAAACTTCGTGACTCGTTTACTCCTTATCACTCATCCGATACGTGATGCCCTTCACTCTCTCGCTTTCAAAACAATAACTTCCGTTCACGACTGAGACCTTCGATCGAAGCACGTTGTCAAAATCCGTTCTCATTTGCCTCGTTTTCAAGAAAGGCATTTCAAACTACACATTGGATTTCCGAAGTGTCTTAAACATTGCATCCTCATTAACTTTGCCTTAACTTATCTATTCAGCCGATACAAGGGAGATGAATGGTGGTAACAACAAAAAGTGAAGATAGTCGCAATATATAAAAGGAAACTGTGTAATTAACAACCGAATCATCAATTATAACCTATAGAGTGAGTTCAGTATTTTCACTATCAGTTTAATATTTGGTTTATGCGGTATCGCATATTATTTGTGAAGGATCATTTACAAGAAAAGGAGAAATTTTGGGTGCATAACAAGCCCTGGAACAACTCTAGTTAGATTTGTTCATTTAATGAAGATGAGTAACTGCTGAATAGCGTTGGAGTTCAAAGGATCATTTCTGTGCTACTCTTCCTTCCCACAAACTAAATAATTTCTCAAAGCTCGTTCTTCTTCTTTCTAGATTGTCGTAATTGCATAGAGACAGATGAATTCATGAAGGAAAGAAACGATCGAATTACTGATCCAGTTGAGTGAATATCAATGAAATTTATGATGTTTAAAGCAAATTATAGACGAAGAGATTCTGCGGCCCGACTTTTCGGTTGCTTTAGTGGAAAACTGGAGGGGGAAAAGGTTCATAGATCCATACATTAAAGTTAACTAATCTTTCGTTTATGGGAGATTTCTCAATCGACCTTACTCCTTAAACGAGCGCTCCCACGGAAATTTCACCTTTAATTAATTTATCATGTAAGTTATGTTTCTGAAATTCGTATTTCAAATTGCAAATAACTCCGCTGGGATGTTAAATATCATTAAAAAGTGAAAGATGTATGTTGATGATGTAAGCGTTGCTAGTAATATACTTTTAATTCTCATATATGATGCATATGTGGATTGGCGAATTAAATTAGTGAGATATATGTATGGTCTTTCACCGATGAATGTATCTAATCTATTATACACTTTTTGCTTTATAGAATTTTGTTGCGGCTATTTTACAAGGTTTATTGTTAACGCTTTGTATCTCGTTATTTAATTCATAAAAAGTATTTGGTAGACTTTAATTTTGAGAATTATATCGTGATTCGTATTTTGCGAGTTTTAAATCTCAGACGGTGTTTGAATCATTACTGAAATCCAAAAGAAAAGAATATTGTTTTACGAAATACGTCATTCAGTAAGTTTCTGAATATTTCCTTGATGATAAGATCCTGCTGAGTAAGATTCGAAGATGTGATGTGACAATGAATACGCAGAGCAATCAGTTCCATTGAGTAAATAAAACTTTTAGAAAGTAACTTTAACTTCCACTCATTGCAGAAAGAGCGAGCGGCAAGGGAGCTTAAAAAGAGGGATGTATAGAAAATGAAAACTAAATTTCAAATTTCTCACTTCCAATTTGTATGCAATGACGTATAATAACAGGTCTCTGAACTGCTCATTCACCATAGTGTACTAAGGAGTTCAATGGAAATCAAAGATTCCTTGGAGTTTTCATTGCCTTCCAACTTTTTTCCTTGCAAAATAAGATTAGGATTTATGGAAGACATGGTAACTGAGAGAAAAGATAGGATAAATCGAGAATAATATCGGGTAAGGAGTATTTAATAAACAGAAGCGAATGATAAGGTAATAGAAAAATGACTACCTCTCTCTTAAATCGAAAACTGTTGATTGTCATTTAATGGATCATATAATCTTTGATTTGTTAAATCAAACAGTAAAAGAATGCACTTTTATCTATTCTAATTCTTCAGGAAGAGGAATAAATTATTTTTTAATCAGAAAGTTCTTTCCTTCTTATCATTACAAGTTATTGTTTAACTCTTACTAGTCGCTCTTCTAAACCAATATTTCGAGCACCATTCCAATATCAAATCTCATTCACTCGAAAACGGGTGCTTATCGGCAGAAAATAACTAATAACATTACGAATTTCTTTATTTAAACTTGAAATATAGCTGCTCGGGGAAGAGGATTTTCTCTCTTAAGACCGTCTTCCCCCGAGGCGTGGTCGCTACCAGTTCGTGAAAGGAAAAAAGTATAGTACTTCGCGCTTCAAAGGAGTAATTACTTCATTTTCGGTTCATTTCTTGTCGTTACATTCGAATATTTTTGGTCCCGTTTGAGTTTATTGTTTAGCATAATCTATTTTAACGTTGTAGCTACTTTTAAATGAGTTAAATTGTATTGTAGGCATTCCATAAGCTTTCCGCGAAGTTTCATTTATATGGAAACAATCAGAGAGTTAAATATCCTGTGGGTTAGGTACTAGAGCAATCCGTTGATCGAGCAGAGTAAATAAATATTGTCTGAATTGTCGATTCATTCATTTTATTAACTCTTAAGAGTTGTATGATAACAGCACATCGAACAAGATTCTTTTTCGCAGTTTAACAGGATAGGCATCAAAGTGGTGGAAGTATTCAGCGCGCGGTTAAAGAAAATCCGTGGATTCATTTCTAATGAAAAGGTTATACGATCGAGAAAATGCGTTTTAATCAAATTCCGAAGAGATATTCTTGTTCTTAGCTTGAAGTACAAATATTTTTTTTCGGATTTTTAGGAAAATCGTAGCAAGCAAATATCAAAGATGAAAAAGGAGAATGCAATTTATCGCTTAATTTCGTTTACGTCTATTTAAGGATATTGGATTCCCTAAGGGTAAAGGGTGCGCATGGGTTAAAGAGGCTCTCTTCAGCGAATCTACGGCTAAAATGGTCCATAGGGGCGCGTTACATAAGATATGATATCTTCTCGAATTAAAGTGGTATGATTATTGGTTTTTTCGCTCTTATTTATTCGATTTCCTCATCCTTCTCTCACGCCTTTGACAGGTACCTCTGAAATATTCCTCCGATCACTCCAAAGCAAGAGGATGCACACCTTTCATTCTCATTTGAAATGATAATGTCCGATGCATCCGTACGCCAGTGGGTTTCATTGACCGAGGTTTCATCGGCGACAAGGTACGGTGTGAAGGTCGCTTTATGACATAACATCAAAAGAGAGAACCATTTTACATAATGAGACGTAAAGAATTTCCAATCTCGTTACCTGAAACTCATTCGACGAATTTGGGTAATACTTAATTCAAAAGAATTTTGATCCGTGGTCGAAATGAACGAAAAACTCTGAAGTTATAAAATATCGCAAAATTCCCGCCAAAAAAGACGCGCCTCGCCATATTGTCCGTTTCAGCGGATGTCATAGCTTCAGCGGCGTCGACGACGCATACAATCGCGGAAATATCCATTGGCGCCTTCGGATATTCGATTTTTTCTTTTCAAGCTCGTGCTGCGACAGCCAACAATCTTCCTTTCCCCAATCCCTCCCCAAAAAAGATCCAAACATCGCATCCCTATACTCACTTCAACCGCGTTCCGTTACACAGCGAGAACCTTATTTATTATCGATACAATTCTTTAAAAACGCGTTATATTTTTTTAATTCTTCTGATATCTTGGTCCCTTCAAGTGCACGTTTGCTCATTTACTTGTGTACTTTTTTAAAATGTATTTATACATATATTTGTTTTTAAAGAGTAATATAAACTTTAAGAAATGTGTATAAACATTTATTTTTAAATCGATACGGTCGTAAAAGGTGACTGAACCGCCCTCGTTTCTTAGGATATGGATTCGAGTGCCTCTTTGAGAAAACTTCCCTCCTAAACTCAGAACAACTTAACGTTTATTTCTTCTCGTTCCGCTTTAATATTTTCTTTTTCTCGTTTGTCGCATTTTTGCGCGCTGTAGCCACGCGCCGAAAGTATTAGACCATCATTTCCCGCCTCATTAAAAAGTTTATCGAAACGTTGCGTAATCTCCGATATCCGTGTGATGGAACGATCACGCTCGTAGCATCGGGCTCAGAGAGGTAAAAGTCGAAAGAAAATTAAAGTGCATCCCTAGATTCATCATTTCTAGAACGATTTCAGTTTCGTTTTCCCATTAGGTGTCTCTCAAACCGCCCGGATTTTTTGATGGCAAGGTTTTTAATTCTCTCGCCATATGGGGATCAATAATTAAGTGGCAGACGTATGGCTGAAGTTGTATTTGTTCTGCGGATTTCGACCGATCCCATTGGATTCCGGCTTAATGGAAATCAGGGAGCATTTGCCTGGCTCTGAGGTTAAACTGCGCTCATATGCAGACTGTTTTTATTATCCCACATATGCGAATTAAAGTATGGCTATCACTAAAACTAATGATAGCCATATTTCCCTGCACAGCGATTTTTGTATACAGGAATCCAGGAGCGAATATTTTAGTCGAGGTCAATTTTTGGCTGACACCAGCCTTTGTATCGATATACAGAAATTCTTCCACTACGGATGACTTCATAGCGTTTTTTTTTTCTCTCAATAATTCTCTTTGCCCTCATTTTCATTGCCTACATTTTCGTACCTGAAATTGGTTCTGCCATTTGCCAATAAAGATCTGTTCAGTTAGTGCATAATTTACGTGAGGTAAATTCTTATTCGTGGTGATCACCGATTCTTTTATCTGTATCTGTGTCTTATCACGATGATTAGATCCTAACTCTCTCAATTTTGGACCCATCCATTCTCATCCAGTAGAGTCTACGCATCGTAATGGTGTGACACGCACAACGTATAATATATAATTTTAGTCGAGAGGTGCTATTTTATATACAGCTTGGCTGACCACTTTTTCGAACTAACTGTCTGATAGCTTTAGTAAAGAAATTTATGTTTTCCCGCTTTTTACAACCAACGTTTTGTAATTTTGATAAAATAATTTTGAATTTATTATTAAACATTTTTCTCGGTAATAATTTTGGTTTATTCAGTCGTGACAATTTGCTGTTGCTATTTAATCATGAGCATTGCTTTGAGTCTTTAAGAGCTAAGACTTTGGAAATATTTTCTGAGTTTAATATCTAATGTAATAGTATATCTACATTTAGGTTTTAGGTGAAATCAAATAAGTAGTAAAAAAAACCTGGAGATCGGGAGAATGTATCTATTATGTAATCAAATTATTAGGTCCCGTTAAAGTTTTGTTTCTTAACATAGTTATACCGTCAATCAGTTTATTAAAGAAAGCCTTTATTGAATAAATTTGAATTTCCTTTGATAAATTTCTTTTCAAGATATGGTTTTCCGATTTTTATGTGTTATTAATTAATAATAATATTTTATAATAGCGTAGTTTTAATTTATTCATTTGCTCTGTAAAATCAACCTCAGGACAGTAAATCAATATTTGGTAAATGGCGATGGTACTTTTCATTTGCATCGAAAAACGACTGGCATCAATCATTTCCATTATAAAAGACTTGAAAATTAACTCAAATCTCTCCTCTTGGAATTAATTGAAATTAAAGGAAATTTGCTTCTCGAATATCATTATTGTACCTTCGTCATAACTATAGAGGAAGACACTTATCGATTGTATTTGCTCCTATGGATACTCGAGAAATGTTTACGGTTAATTTTAAATCTTAGAAGAAATCTATTAGAAGAATTCCCTAAACCAAAAAAGTTTTTGTTCCTCATCTTTCCCCTGAAAGAATGTGATTTGATGCAAGACTTCATTGAGAGAATTTTAATCCTATGTAAGGAGAGATGTAGATGCAAAAACTTGTAGTAATGTTGAATTCTTTGTTTTTTGATCGATTGATTCAGTGAGATTGTAATTTTTGATGATGTACCAAAAGCAGTACAAGGAGAATTTAACAATAAATCTATTAAAAAATTCAAAGATTTTAACTCAATGTCATTGGGTGCACAGAGACTGATTACACAGTGACTGAAATTCAAATTTTACTTTGTTGAATGGCGTTTCGACTTTGGAATTTTGACTGTTTCTACACAGTTATATATTTTGTGTAATGGTGTAACAAAGAGCTAATCATGAAATTGTAGGAGTTGACAGGTAATAGCATGGTGTTTACACTTGTTTATCAAAACATTTTCTTCCTGTATGTAACCAAGACGGTCTATTGACCGTTGAAAGTCAATCAACTTTTCGTGTTGTTAATGGTACATTTTTCGCGAAATTCAAACATGACCTTCAGAGCCATAAGAAATATTTTCCTCAGTCCCTATTTTTTGTCGGTGTTGCTATTGTAAACAGAAATCTCTTATTATCGGCAGCTCCTCTTTTGAACTCTGTTAGTCCTCGCCCTCTTTGAAATATCCTTTTTTGACGCAAGACATTCTGAACTAAATATATATTAAAAAATCCATACCCTGTCTCTTCACTCATTCTATCACACAATCTTAATTCATTCTCATATGCTTGTTTCTTTACCTGGACGAAATACCATAACTATTGAAATTATCTCAAGAGAAAAGGAATGGAATGATGGAAATTTTTAATATTGCGCTTTCTGGTTTCCCCAAATAACAACCTCGGACATCTTTAAAGTAATTTTCTTCTTCCTCGAAAGCTTCAATAATATTCACCACCAGTAGATTTCCAAATATGAATGCAATTTTGTTATTAATTTAATGCGATATACCAACATTTGATATTTAGACCGTCATTTCCGAGCTAACCCAAAAGAAAATAACCTTTTTCAGATTTTCGAAGTGGGATCCATGAAAAATGTCTAATACCTCCAATTTCTCTCCGCAGCATTACATAAACTTGAGAATACGTTACAGTCGGTGATCAGAATTCGAAAAGATTTAAGAATGAACTGTCTTACGTTTCCGCTAGGGTTACTTTCAAATTACTGTTCAAGTACATATTTTCTGACTGATCTAAGGGAGATAACGGAATTGTAAGGTCCCAATGAAAAGTCCTCCGCAACGTTTAAATCGATCGAAAGGGTCTATGCAGCAGCGCCGAATTTCTTGGATTGAACCATCCGCGTCATGAAATTCAGCCAACATTTCGCGGACGAGATATTTTTTTCGAGTCGGTTACTTCAGTTCCTCCGTCGTTATTCTACACAGCCGAATGGGAAAGGTAACTCGATCGAAATCAAACACAGACGAGAAGAAACCTACCGTTATTCATTCGCCGATATTCTTAAGGAACGAAGGAATGGTTTTTTTAAAAGCCTCTCTTTCGCCTAGAGAAGGTTGAACCAAAAGAAACACTATTAGCGTATCAGCGGTCGGAACCGCACTGTCCCTACCTTTTGAGTTCACACAGGGATTCGAATTTCCTATCCAATGTTATTCAACTGCCTGCAAATCCTTTCTTTCTCTCTTTTAAATGTTCTGGTCCTCTATACCTCTGCTCCAGAGGCGGCAGTCATCCGTAGCACGAGTTTTAAGTATATATTTGTATATAATTATATATCATCGTAATTTCTTTTTTCACTTGATATATAAAGGAGAAAAAATATTATCTAATATCGTTAGTTAGTAGGAGTAGCAATAGTTGTATTAGTAATATTATCAATAGTTAATAATAATAATTGATGATGATCG
This sequence comes from Pachydiplax longipennis, assembly GCA_036926295.1. Lineage (NCBI taxonomy): Eukaryota > Metazoa > Arthropoda > Insecta > Odonata > Libellulidae > Pachydiplax > Pachydiplax longipennis. The sequence continues at coordinate 32,768,084 of JAVFKF010000009.1, read as the reverse complement.
TAATAATAATAATAAGAATAATAATTAGAATAATAATCAACGATTTGTTAGATATTTTGTATGCTGGGTAACTCACAACACCCCTCACTTGTTCTCGCCCGAGAATCCTTCGTCTCTTGTTTTGTGTGACGGCAAGAGTCGTCACGGGAGAAAAATAATCTAACGGGGCAAATGCGTTCGGGCGGAAAGAATTTTTCGAGAGGAATCCAATCGAACGTCAGACTCACTCATCCAGAATGCCTTTTGCACATCCTCATTCACTCTCCAAGAAACTATAACACAATCTAGGATTTTTTAATTTTTCTTTGAGTTATCCTTCCCGAGGACGGGTGTTGCGAAATTGTAAATTGGTGTTATATAAGTTGTAACCTCAAAATTTATTATTTTTTTCGGGACCTTATTCATAAGGCCGTGAGATTAAAATCTCTCCTCCTATCCGAATATTCACACTCCCTCGCAGCATTATCGAGAAAAGGGTAGAATATATTCAAGGACCTCCGTGGATAACCTGGAAACACTTTTTAATTCGAGAATCACTGAGGAAATCCAGGTTTGAACGTTTCACCTGTTTGACCCGCTTTCCGCGACCACCGGAGAACCTCCGTTGGTACGCACACCCCACTTCGGATGGCGGGAATCCAAAGCACTGCACTATACGGAATCCTTACCACCTTCAGAGTTAATCCTTTTCGAATAAAAAGGTAATCATTCACACGACACTTTTGCACACCACAGTGGACGCACTTTTTTGGTGGGACCCGATGGTTGTCTCTTCACGTGGTGCTCTTTCCGTAGTGGTGGTGCTAGGAGCGGGTGCTTTGAGGTCGACGGGTGTGGCTGATCAGATTCGCAAAGGCCGTCTTCGGCGGTGGGCAGCGGTGGGCTCCGTCCTGCTGAGACTCTGGGAAGGGAATGCATGGAAAAAGACCATCAAATCTTAATTTGCTCGAGTCAGCTAAGGTAAATAATAATAATAATAATAATAATAATAATAATAATAATAAATCGTCTTTATTCGGGCGAGATTGAGTAAATGTCAGAATAGGTGATGTTATATGGTTGTCAAGGTTTCGGTCGATTGACTTTAGAAGACTGTATCAATCAGTGGCGAACTCAAAAATTTTTATTGGGGGACCATCTGCCTGATCTGTTGCATGAAAGGGAACTAAACAGTTATATTAATAAGAATATTTTCAATTTTATAGCACAGATAAAAGGGCATTTCTTTATCTTTGGTGTAGCCATTCTCAGGTAAAATGATGTAACACGTTTTTCCTATTTTTCCAATTGCTGTCATCATGTGACGGTGACTTGCCAATTCAAGATTAATTTGGGTGTTGGGTTTGGGTAGGGCAAGGTCCCTTTGGCTTTGTACTAAGCAATAGTAACATTATAGGAATAATCAAAGAAGAGGATCATTATTACAGATAATGACTTAATTGCAAGTCATCGTCAACTATTATTATAAAATATAACCGCAGTTATACATAATTAGTTTATGTATAAATAATTTGAATGCGAAGCAAAAATAGGAATGATTAATTGTTTCCGGTTTCAGTTTACGAATTTCGAATAATCGGTTCAGATTTGATTAAAGCTACGCCAGTTTGTATCGTTTCAGTATTGGTTCGATTTCCTGCTTCAGACAACCAATCATCAATTATCTGTTACTCCAAAAGCATTATATGGCGAACAAGGGAATGGCGTATTTTTTTGGATTCACTTCATGATGATAGCAGTCATCATCCTTTTATGATAGAACTTAAAGATCAGAATATCGCAAACATTTTAGCAAATTCTCCATTTAACGGTCACATACTATATTCATCTGGTGTTAAAATACCAACACCAAGACTTCGATTCCATTCGTGAGAGTAAAGGGAGAGAAGTTAGTGAAAATGCGAGTACCAGCGTGGCACTGAGGTGCGTGGCAGATGAGGCGAGTGTCTCCCCCGTGAGTTGGCGAGTGGTGCTTTGGTGCTCCCGGGAAGATCGAGGGAGTGGTGGACCCGCCCCAACCGGTGCCCCCTCACGCGAGGGCCGCACCCGAGCTGCTCGTCACCTCCGCCGCCGTCTGCTGTTGGGACCCGCTCACGCCTCCGCTGCCCCCGCTGTTGCCCGTGCCGCCCCCGCCGCTCCCACTGCCGCCCCCAACGCCGTTAGGGTTCAGACTCATCGTCACACCCATGCTCATGCCTGAGGAATCAACACCATTAGAGATCAATCATTCTGAAACAATTGAAAGTGCGTTAGAATCAGAAGTGCCAATATGATTTTGGAAATGTCTCCACATTGACATTGAAAAAAAGCATAATTTCTACCACTAAAAATTTCATAGTAAAACCATAATTGCTTAAAAAAGAACTTGCTTCAGCAATATCTGTGGGAAATCCATTTTTAAAATAAAGTACAATATTAAACTTGAAAAATAGCTTAATTTCGACAAACTAAAACATTTCTCAGTAAAACCATAACTACTTAAAAATAACATGGTTTAGCGATATCTGCTGGAAATTCATCGTTAATTCATAAAATGAGTAAAACAAAGTCGGTACAATCCATAAAACATCTAAATTGTGTAAATATATCTCTATTATGTGGATTAAACCAAAATTTTACTTATTTAATTGCTTTAAAGTTGATTTTATAGATATAACTCCAGTTTTGGTATTGAATGAATTACGAACATGATTTAAAATTTATCATTCAACGATCAAATATCCAACTCAAAGGTCTACGAAATAGAGAAAGTTTATGGTTTGAGAAGAGCAAAAGTCGCTTTTGCTAGGGGTACGCTGGAGCATATCAATAATATTGATAGGATGAAATTATTTGTTTGAGTTCCCTGTCAGATTAACGTGTCCGCTATTATCGATAAGGGCCAAGCATCTAGGCAACGCAGGCAAGCTCAATAAAGAAAGTGACAGTTATATAATCCTCTTTTCTCAAGCCTAGTATGCCATTTCCTATGACTATGATTAGCACCTATGATGGTGATTACAACTTTATTCAAATTATCATATTAGCGTTGGGAAACCTGCTTCCTTCATACCACATTTGGCCATTGTGGGCGTTCATCGCTGCCTTTCAATCAATTCATTCCAGAAATACTTCTATGCAAATATTATTTTGTGATATTGCAGACGACGCCAAAAGAAAATAAAGAGGTCAGTGTTCTCTTTCAGTTTATTCACTGCGAACATATTCATTTTTTCATATAAAATCTTGATATTTGAAGATGTGAATGTAGGCGACACACAACACAAAAATGGCCTGATGGACATGCAAATATGTGTTCTACCTTTCGGTAGGTTCATGTGCCCCCACATTCTCCATTTAATTCCCTCTCCTTCGATTATTTGTAACTCATCCCACCCTTTAATTCGTCTAACAACTTTCTTCTTTGTCTTCCCCTCATTCTTTTCCCTAGCATTCTTCCCTCGATCGCTTTCTTCAATAATCCCTCTCCTCTCAATATTTGACCCACCCATTTCCTTTGTCGATTTATAATTACATCAATCATTACCCTTTTCTCCCCAACCATCTCTAGCACCTCCTCGTTCGTTTTTCCATCGACCCAGCTTACTTGCTCCATTCTACGCCACACCCACATCTCAAAAACCTCAGATCTTATAACAGCGAATGCTAAATGTGTCCTTCTGATGCAAAAATGTTATAATTTAATCTAATAATCCACCCCTGTCCTAAGTACTAATTAGCAAGATTTTAGGTAACTGAATCACTAACGAGAGAAAAATTCAGAAATTATCTGATCAATCTCGTTTCCTCCACAGCTATAGCTTGATGATGATAAATATATAAATTTTCAAGCTATTAGCACAGTTTGAAAAAGAAATATCAATGGGTAAAACATTAAATGCAGCGAAATAGGCCGAGCAACGTTTTCTTTAGCATTCTATGCATGGTATCTGGTGTTCAGCAATCTACAATGCGTCTTTCACTTCTCTGAAATTGGACTGACTCTCTCTGAAGGCCGTAACCATTAGAAGACGCCTGTCGGGAGAATCCATAAGTAATTCTCCCGAGAGGTGAGCGTCGGAATCCGCAGCAATTAAGCGAAGGTCGGCTTTTCCTTCCTAAGGCAAATGGATCCTGGGGATTTCGCGGTTTCTTCACGCGCACGGGCATTCAACTCCCAAAATCAAAAGTGGAGGAGTCTACTCTGGCTCTATATTGATTATCAACTCTCTTTTCCAATCCCTCAAAATTAGCTGCTCATCATCACGCTATGGCAGAATATTTACGAAAACATAAAAGTAAATAGGTGTTCGAAAACTCAATATTTTTAGTAAAATTGCTTTATTCATCTAATGACATTGAAATGTTGAGAACCACCGGCTTAAGCAATTGGAACTCTATTATTTTAACCCTACGCCATTACTCAGTTTATATAACGCTTAAAAATAAATATTTGTTTCTTCCTACGTATCCATCCTGTGTCAATACAGACAAACTCATGCCTTAGAAATGGTGGCAGGAGGTGGATGCAGATTTATATTATTAGTAGATTTATATTATTAGTAGATTTATATTATTAATAGATTTATATTATTATTAGATTTATATTATTAGTAGATTTATATTATTAGTAGATTTATATTATTAGTAGATTTATATTATTAATAGATTTATATTATTAGTAGATTTATATTATTAGCAGATTTATATTATTAGTATTTTTGATCGTTGAAATTGTGTATTGTTCACAGAAAAATGGTTCTAGCATTTATTTTTCAAATAGATTTGATCCTCGGTTTTGGCGTTGGCCTAAATTGAGCTGGATTGACGCGCGATAAGCCGTTTGAGTTTCCGTTATCTCTTCATTTATCGAGCAAATAAAGTTATAAGTTCTGATCCTCGTTCCTTTGTTGATTGATTTTGCCGTACCTTTTATAATTTCCGAATGTAAGCTTTCTTGTGAGTACCCATGTAGTGCAAGCATACTCTAGACGAGGTTCAACATAATTTAGTATCATTATTGGACTTAACGTAGTTCAAATGAGTGATTCGTTGGAAGAAGCCGAGATTTTAAAAATAAAATCATTATTATTATTTCTTTATGGGGCTAATTTTAGTTTTACATGACGTCTCTTACAATCAACCGCCGTGAATTTAAGAAAACAAGCCAACATACTCTAACCAAAATTCAAACCTGTTACCTAGTGTAATTTTGCTGTGCGAGCACGATATCGCCTCTATGTGAGCAGCATTAAACACGACTTATTGTTAGATTAGTAAATGACATCGGTATTTCTTAATTAAACTCTTTTATGTTCCTACGTACCCATCTTGGGTCCCATAGAATCTTTTGGATGGTTCTGTTTGATGGCATTCATTCGGCGGTTCTGTGGCCCCAACCCAGGCACGTTGGGTCCTCCTCCCGGACATCCTGGACCACCGGGACCTATGCCTGGACCCCCAGGAACACCGGGGACCGGAGCACCTGGTAGTCTGGGGCCCCTAGGTTGCTCCACTGGCAAAACTCGCCGTCTCTTCTTTGGCAATTTCGCTCTCGCCTGCAAAAGAAAATTAAGGATTTGTAATTTGTATGTTATTTGCAATTTCCGAATTCGGTTATTGCTCGAAATATTTACTCACTCTGCGGAGTGCGAATTTGCTTTCATGCAGTCGGCGGATTGAGTAAGCATCTCGGGCAATGGGCGAAATGAAATACCATATCACCAATGAAATACCTGCAGTGGGTATTTCCATTTTCAACATTTCCGTTTCTAAATCGCCGTGCTCTCCGTAAGAGTACTTTCATGGTAAATAATTGATTGGACGGAAGAAACGACGGAATTCCGATGTTTTTTTCGATTTAAAAACTTTTAGCTAAACTTAACCCTCAAGTAAGTCCCTCAACTACGGTCTCGGAAAGATTTTATTTTGGACCGAATATACAATTTATTCTATTCACTTAATAATGCGATTCTGAATTTAATACCATCATTTTGACTTAGTGACAGTCGCGTATATTTTTAACCTTTGCGCCATTTCATTTTTACGAGAGTTAAATTCACTTCTACTTCCTTTCAAGGTAAAATCTTAGGTAATTTAAGCAATCTTTGAAAATGGAATAGATGATTTAATTAATAACATGAAGTTTGCAATGTTTCACACGAAACACTTGCAAGAGAAACGTACTATTAAAAATTATTCACTTTGCATATTTCACATAAACATTTTCATATTAGTATATCCCATGTGCTTACTTTAAATTTACAAAGTGAATCAAGTCAAGATTTTGGTTAATTCCAGCGAAGTTCTCTCGTGAGTACTAACTTCCCTTCAAGATCGAATTCTTATACTTATGAAATACTTACATACTCATTAATTTGATACTTATCAAAATTCGAGGCAGTAAACATACATTTACAAACTCCAGTCCGGGTTAAGCATTTCCGCTGACCGATTCACTTGGCTCTTCTCCTAATTGTTTTTGGGACTCCCGCTGACAATGAGCCAAGCGAGGTTTTCATTCCCGTCGAGTTACTCATCGGGAAAAACGAACTGTGTGTGTGTATACAAACCTGCGTGTGCGAGTAGTACATGGCGAAGTTGGAGACGATGACAGGGACGGGGAGGGCGATGGTCAGGACACCGGCCAAAGCGCAGAGGGCGCCAACGAACATTCCGACGTATGTCTTGGGAGCCATGTCTCCATAGCCCACCGTGGTCATGGTGACCAAGGCCCACCACAGTCCCAGCGGTATGCTGTTGAAGTCGTTGTGAGGGTTGGCCTGTATCCTCTCAGCGTAGTACACGAGGGAGGCGAATATCACGATTCCGAGCACCAGGAAGAAGACTAAGAGGGTCAACTCCTTTGCGCTAGCCTGCAATCAACACAGGAATAATTAGCTTCATTACCGGTTCTAACTCGTTAACGATTTCGAAATAATCAAGTAGCATTTACAAAACCACAAAATAATGAATTGATAAGACACATAAACCCAATAAGTTCAGGCTGCACTAAGTAGGATATCATTTTAAAAATTAGTATTTATTTTATTTTTATGTATATTTTTATAATATTTTTATTTTAACCACAGAAATATTAATTTTATTCAAGAAAATTTTAAGAATGATTATAAAGAAAGATAATTTACAATAATACAATTGATACAAGCACAACTATATAAATAATGTATGTGTATAAGCATAAAAATATAAAGCGAAATCGAATAAAGCTAAAAATATAAAATCAGTCTTCGAAAGAAAAATTTCACAGATGATAAAATAACATATTATTGACAAAAGTATAATTAATACTGATGTAATTTTATAGATGATACGCGCAAATAAGCACATCAAACTGGAGAGAAGAAAAGACTAAAAAAATCAATCGTTACAAAAATAATTTAACAAAATATAACATCGATATGGAATCATAAGGGTATGGATTAAAATAAAAAGGATTTACTTAGATATGTATCTCTTTTGTTATCAAGGGTGCAATGCCTCTTCGTATTGGAAGCAGTATTTCACTTTCAATTTGTAAATGAGAGTTAATCGGCGGAAATAATAAATAATTTAAAAAATTCGGTCGGTTCTCATGTTAAGTGCGGGTGAAATAAATTGACGTAAAATATTATTAATTCAATTACTTCCCTTGCAACAAAAATGAATTTCCAATCACCGCCTCTGTGGACTTAAAACTTGTCAATGTATTCATAAGATCTAAAAGGAATTCATTAGCTAAATAGCACAATTAAAAAATAATCGCTATATTAATCCATGGTATCCAATGTGGTAAATAGCACAATTCAAATTCAAACACTTTCGTGCCCCACAGTAACTTGTTCGAGAAATCACGCCTATTTTACAATATTATATTGAGGGTGGAATAGTAGGAAATATGGTGGGTAACTCACCCTGAAGGTCTGTATAAGGATCTTGAGGCCCGACGAGTGCCTCGTGAGTTTGAACAGCCTCATGATACGGATGATAGAGAAGAACTCGAGGATATCGGCGTTCTCTAAGTGGGATGCGAACTTCTGCAGCACGAGGTCGATGTAGAATGAGAGCGTGGCTATCAGATCGATGATGTTGACGGACGCCTTGGCGAATTCCCATTTGTCCGGAGAGGCGATGAACCGAGTCAAGATCTCTAGAGAAAACCACGCATTGCATACGCACTCTATGTAGAAGAAGGCCTCGTGGGCGTTGGTTTGCGTCTTATCCAACGTCCACGCCCACGTCTGCTGCGGCTGCTCCTTCTGGTGATGACCGTTGCCGTTGCCTCGATGGTGGCCGTGGATTCCTGCCAATGGAAAGTACACATGAAAACCTTTAACATGAATGAATCTACCATTTGCGAGTCTTATACTTCTCGGTGAATTTGTATACCAGTTGATTCATCGCTTAATGACCTTCAACATACTATTTTACTCCTCACAGAGAGATTTTCAATATTGACATTGGGACCAACAGTATTTTTCTAATGTCTGGTGAACAGCTGACGTCTGTTACCTGTTAGCTGTCTCTTGAATCAAATCAGGCAGAGTATTCAATTAATTTTCGCAGAATGTTACTATTTCATACATTTAACGAAACATATTTCTAACAATTCGGCCTAGAGCATATTTCCTAGAAATTTTCGCCGAATCTATTCCGTAGAAGGAAGGAGGTATAAAATCTACTGCCTTCCGATGATATCCTATGTATTTTCTATAAAATAATTTAGTAATTTCAATCAATCAAAGCTATTAAAGATTTTAAGCTTATTAATTATCAATACGGTAAATATTTGCGGACTTTTCTCCCGGAGGTTCTTTTGGAGACTTTGATTCAGTGAATGCAATCGAATTCGATAACTTCATTACGGGGAAATGTTTTCCTTTCTTTCAAGTTTACCAACAAGACTGTTATAAGGTAAATGAATCGGTTAATATTAGTACTAAAATTTTTATGAGTATCTAATTTTGTTGAGAAATGAACAATATTTTTGGTCAAGCTCCGCATGGAGAGCTTTCATCAAATCTGAACGTTCTTTCCTTAGTTACTGGAGATGAACTCAATTTAAAATATAATGAACACATTCGAAATTCAAGCTGGTTATACGATTTAGGCACTCGATGTAACCATCACCAAATTAAGGAAATATTACCAAACTTAAGGAGCATGACGTTTGATGAACATTCATGTGATGATACTTGCAGCACATGGATCTCTGACTCGACGCCGCTCATTTACATGGTAAAAGTAAGTTATGCAAGAGAGAGTTGTGCTCACCGTATGAGGCATTCTGCGCCCTATGCGACGTCTGCGGAGAAGTGGCGACGGTGAAGTTTCGGATGACAGGCACTCTCATATCTGGATGCGTCTTCAGGCAGAATGACAAGATGGATACGCAGATGAAGAACACAGAAACCACGCCGATTACCTGCAAGGAAGAAATGAGTAAAAAAATAAGTAAAGGTTTTCGAAGTTTGGTTATGTTTGAGAATTCTCGCGAGTTACTTATCTCGTATTATTATTAATACATGAGATACACATGCAATATATTTAGTCTTTAAATAACTCATTATCACATTCATGTTCAGTCAGACCTGCACGTATGTCCGATCTGATGCCAGCATTTAAACAGTTAGATAATTAAAATAATTGGTTATTTTCAAGAGAAAAATTCCTCAATATTTTGCCTTATCTATACCCTACATTTAATTGCATTTCATTTAGAGAGATTTCTTTTATTTTATAGTTTTGGAACTATAGTGATCTCTCGATTATCCGTGGGAGAAAAATATAAAAATATAATATTTTACTCTTTTTCGATGAAACGATCGAACTGTACCACAATTTTAAACAATACCTCTACGAATTTTCTTTTTGCTTCACTGATTTTAACATTGATGTGACAATCTTTAGCACCAATATATTTATAGAATGTTATAAAGTATAATATTTAATATTTGGTATAGAGTTCCAAAATATGGTGTAGATAAGAGACTATACTCTTAATTAGAAACTGTGAAGAGAAAACGAAATAGAAATTAGTACTTTTTCCATTCTTTCCTGCCGCGAAATCAGATCAACCATGAATGGGAAATTTTGCTCGGAGAGCATCAAAATCATTCGTCAGTTACCAGAGGGTAAAATTGGAAGGCGACTAACCTTGGCAGATGTGGAGGAGTAAGGCTCGTCGAAGAGCGACCATATCTTCGGTTTGATCCTCTGCCACCAGGAGAGGCTCCCGGAGTAGTAGGCCTCTTCAAAGCCAAACTTGCGTGCCATCTCCTCGTCGCTCGGCCTCTCCGTGTCCAGGTCCAGTCGGTCCAGGACGGCCAAGGTCTCTTGCGTGTCACGATGCTGCAAACAAACAGATTCAATTTGAGAATTCTTATGCGATTTTTCTGAAAGAGGTTGAGGATACCTCCGAATTTAAACGTTTAACGATCGAAGAATATTAAAGTGAAGTAAATGATTGCTTTATTTTGCTCCCTTTCGGATTTCAAAAACCGTAAATTCATTAGTCATTTTTAACGCTTGAAGATAGTGGCGGTAACATAAAAAAAATAAACTATTTTTTTCGCTGGCGATCGATCTCATAGCCGTGGGATTTGATCTGGTTTTTCTCGTACTTGGAAGACTCATCCCGTAACTGTTTAATCGTACTTCAACTGTTAAACGGAACTTTGAGGGACACTTTTATGGTGAATGATAAACCAGTACTAGATGTAAGGGGGGAGGGAAGATTATTTTTGACCCTCCGTCGCTTCTGTCGTTTAAGCTCAAGTTAGATATCTTTTCACATTCTTTTCCTTTTCCAGGATAAATCATGCGCTTTAAAGCAAATATTTTTTCTTAAAGTAAGTAATATACATTCGCTGCATTATTTTGAAATTTATCCAATTTTTATATATAAATACTAAACGCTGATCTAAACCTGATGGGGAATATTTGAAAACCTTGAACACGGGATTCCGAATCAAATTCTTTCTATCAGATGGCGCTAAAAATACTGTATTTCGGATGAAAGAAAATTTAGATTCAGCCTGAATTCATTAAGTGATTTACTTAATCAGATAGCTTAATACGTGGTAAAATATTTTTCTTATTTTTCAATAAGCAAGGATGCTTCGCATGGAGATAAAATATAACTGATTTTATAAAATATGTAAACTATGAATATATCACTGTGGAATTGTGTGGATATGTTTATTTGGATACTCGAGAAGATAGAATCTAGAATTGGTTTATTTTCATCAATATTCTATACAATGATGTTCTGTTAAGGATACTGTAATACTTGCCACGAAGTAATCAAAAGCCATTTTATATGTCCTATATATCGCTTCTTATGTTAGGACCATTTCCATCGCGTCAATTCTACACTCCTTTTATGCCGTCTTCAATCATATCACATGGTGCCAAATCAAATGATAATGGGAGTTTGGGAGTACATTAAGGCCATTTTCGGTCAGCAAATCGTAAAAGGAAGAGGTCATGATGCCACATCCCGACCGCAACATGAGTCTTTGTTTCGTGGAAATGCTTCCACACATTTCCTGTCCCATAAGGTCATATTACGAGTAGTAGATGGAGGACATTATTCGGCCTTCTGGGAGTAAGTTTGTACGCAATACCCTCTGATATCAGAAAACACAATGATAATGTTATCTTCTTGCTCGTAGTCAGCTTGGGTTTTTGCATTCGGAGGATTGGTGCTTTGTCTCGGGGTCATAACCATAACCCCTGCTCTCATCAGCAGCAATAACAGGGATCATCGCAGAGGAAGCTCCCTGAAATCGCCACAGACGGGATAACACATTTTATATAGAATTCCGCTCATGATCATGTTAGCATGAGTATTTCCGGGTCGACTGAGTCAAACTGTATTGCACTATATATGATGTTTGATTGCTCTATTACGAATGCTAGTACTTTCCGAAGCAGCATCAGTCATGATAATTATGGAGAGCACTACTTACTGAAATTTGAAGGTCGATCACGTTTGGTTTCGTGAAAGCACCATTTTCACCACAAATAAAATGTGTAGATAATAATAAAAGCCTTTTTTTATTAGGATTAAGGATCTCCTTAAGTCAAACGATTGAATTCCTCAATATCTTTTAAAGACTATCCTTTCTCGGAAGTCGTAGAAGGTATTACGCGGTACGAACTGCTATGAAAGACAATTCAGTATTGCGAGAAAAATCAGGGTAGCTCCCTTAAAATATTCATATGTTCGTCCAATGAAGTGTAGTAGATAATAGATATGATAATAGATAAATAGATATGTTAGTGATGGATTGGGAAAATAAATTCAGAGGTGCATGAACTCACTGCAACGAAACAAAATGTAGCTTACAAGTCACACGATATTGTAGATACGAGTATATGAATAAATTAAGTAAAAATGAAAAAAATTACGATGGATCAATTAATGGCAGAACATTTTCACATGATTACGCCATGAAATTGATGCTTCGCTGCTAGTTCTTCTTGCACCACTTTCGATTTTAATTTTTGGAGAGAGAGAGTTGAAACAACGTTTTACTGCTCATGACTTTTTGCTACTCTCGTACTCTCCTTCCTCCCAAGACATTTTTAATTAATCGCTAACTTCATACCATGATGAACAAATAATACAGAGAAGTGTATACATCGCATGGAATATTTGCTTGCTAAAGTCACTCATTGGCGGCAATTCATGCGCCTTTTTGCTTGACTTCGTCCATAAATCAAATCAGCACCTTTCATAAGTTTGGGCATCTTTCTTTTTCCTAATGGTTTTTAATCCTCGAAGGATCACCGGCGTCACCCTAATTCTTCCCCCATCGAAGCTTCGTCCAAATTCGCATCGGCACACTCATTTGTCTTCGGTCACAAACACTCGCGCCTCTTCGTCGCCTTTTCGATTTACGGGAGGCAAAGGGAGCCTCGGCTGATTAATCCAACTCAATATGGCCGCCAAAGTCACTTTCGCTGTCTGTACGTCAACATCGGCCGTGCTCGATGTACTCGTCGATATTATTACCTTTACAAAGAGGCTTTATCCTTACTTTGAATCCTTGAGGATTCAGGAGGAAGTTGAGGAGTGACTTTTCCCTCGGTAGCGGAATCAGCATAGCTTTCGGCCGTTTTGAGGATTGTTAGAGTTTAGGAAGAAAATGATTGTAATGAAATTCGTGTTCCTTGTATTAAATATGAGAGGATTTTATTTATACTCTTAATTTTTAAAGCTACGTCGAGACATCTAAAGATTGCGGGAATTCATAAGCATGGGAGGATTTAGTGGTAACTTTGAAAACCGCCCATGGCCCAGCGTAACATGTCCCTTATTCGATAAGTAACCATTGTTACTAAACAGTAATAATGAATGCTTTTCGGTAGTGATGCCTATGGATATAACAAAGTGCGGTCTTAAGTTCTTGCGCTAACGTATTAGTCAGAGAAGTTGACCTATTGAGAACGTGTCACATTTTGAAATAGCATACCGATACTTAAACTTTAACAGTATTATGACCCAGCTGGTGCTTCTCAACATTATGGAGGTATGTTGGGAAGGTCCTCGGACTGGATATAATCCGCTTTCAAAGAGGCTGAGGACCACTTCCGAGCTGTCTGAAGATTCCCCTTCGTTTTGACTAAATGTTTTATTTTGAGTTGTATTTTATGCTTATAGCGAGAATATTAAGATATATATCCATACATTTCCATCGTCTTATAGTACAGAAAAGAGTTTAATTCTAAAAGTAGTAAAAGTTTATTTCTCTTTCGGCAACTACAAACAACTATTTGCCCGATGACCTAACAAATTTCCTCTAACCGCCATCTGTTTTCTTCCGGTTTTCGCTCCGGTTCAATGTACGAACCGAATTTTGGTGGTTTCGGTTACGCCCCTTCAAGCAACGTCGGACCGGTTGGTCGGTCGGATCGTAATTTTTTTGCTTTGACAATTTGAGTAATAAATTATAATTTTAAATGTTATTTTATAATTTTCAGCTAAGACTTATTTTAGAATAAAACTTAGCTATTTTGCAAGTCGTGTTTGCACATAAACCTCTTAAATTAAACCGAAATAAACTGTGGATTATTGGGAACCGAAAATCAGAATGGAATAAAAAGCGGTTTTCGATTAAAAAATTTCATTCTTTTATGGTTCGGGTTCGGTTTTCAATCAGGAAACAGTTACGTTTCTTTTCGGTATCGGTTTGATGCCCTGCTATCCTCTAACCGAGAAAGGTTGCTCGTGTCTATCATAGGAAAACTACTATTATCTTTGGGAAGACGGGGGATTGGAACCCAGAAGTTCCCGTAAGATTACACGCGATTTTCCATTTCCCAAACTATAAAGCTTTATTCTCTCACTCGTTATACAGTTGGAGGAGAACGGAATGCCAGCGCATTTCGATATTTTATTCCATAATTAGACCTAAATGACAGCTTATTCTTACGATTGGTTTGCATTCTGCGGTCGAAAATGTCATTAAGTTTGATATCATTCGAATTCATCGGATTTTTCCATCTCTCCCCGGTAATTACGGCGGCGAATGTCATTATTTTTCCGATTCAGCGGCCGATTTAAATAAACTGGAATAGTTAGAGCGTTCAACAACCTTTCAATCCACCCAATTATATTGACAACAAGATAAACTACATTTGCTTCGTACATTTTACGAAAATTCGATTTATTTTATAAACATTTTCACTATCTCGAAACAACATTCAATTAAAAAAATCTGCGTTCAATTGTTTATCTTATGGCACCTTTCCCTATTTCGCGAGAGCATTATTTCTAGATAAATTTTACGAAAGGAAAAAGTCTGCAACGACGCGAAAAATCAAACGTACGTGTATTTCTTACGGAAATTACTGGTATCGGATAAATAAATATACACGCGACGGTAATTACGGTGACAGACATTATTCCCAATGCATTCGTATGATAGCTGACTTTAACGGCCCCTGTGGTCGTCTGGGTGAAACTTTATCAAAGCCGCAAAATTTTATGAGAAGTCTGTTTATTTCGTGAAAGCTCTCGCGATTCCGAGCAAAAAGTCAATTTTGTGATAGCGATCGGATTCTTTTGGGAATTCTCTCTCCTTTGCATCACCTCTGGGGTCAATAAATAGATAGATAATAATTTAATTTTCTAAAAAAAATAACCACTCGGAAAATCATTTTGCGCTTATTTTTACGGAAGAAAGGAATCTATGTGACATAGAAATCGGAGCTGATGGAAAATCTATAAATTTGGACTTATTTTATTGAGGATCTTTCTGAATGAATGCCAAATTTCAACTCGTTACTGTATCTGAAAATTATATTCAATTTAACGGCCATGTCTACTATTTGCTTTGTGTAAAAATGCAAGTAAAAGGTAAGCGTGAAGAGCGTGCATTAAATTTGTAAATCGGAAAATTTTTTTAATTATGATTCAGTGATAACTCTACGGTTACACATACTCAAGAGGTCTATACGTAGGAGAGTACATATGGCTGCAATTCAATGAGAATTTGTATTCTTTATTTTGTCATTTTTCTTTATAAAAGAAAATCTTTTTTAAATTACCACCAGCCAATACTCAAACTTTAACTTAGTAATATAATTATGATGATTTCGTTTTCATTTCTCATCGTGCATAATTCGAAATCTGCCCTCTTTACGACAACTGATGATTTAATTAATACTGAATTAATAATAATTAATAATGCATTCATCGATGATCCGGAAAAATTCGAGCAGAATATGGAGATTCTCTTTTTTGAATTGTGACGTTAATTATCTTTTAATTCGATGAAACCATCAGAAATTAATTAACTCAATTTAACCGATTAAGGGTAACAGTTCAACATCGAGATCATGATTTCTCGGTTAATCCACCAAAACTTTAACTATTACATCCGCAAATAGAATACTTCGGAGAAATGGTTTCATCAAATTCATAACCGTATTTTAAATGACATTTTGTATATCAGAGTACCGATGAAATTTCCCCGAAGATAAGGCGATAAGATAAGAGATCTTTTGTTAATATATGCTATTGATTCTTGATGGGGCATTTCTGAAGGCCTTAAGAAATGCCCCATCAAGAATAAATAGGGATTGCTAGAGAAAGTTATTGACTGTAGGATTCAAGGGAAAAGACAGACGGGGATACAAATGGTAGAAGTCATTGGATGATGTTGAAGACGGGGAAATTACCATGAAATAAATTAGGAAAAAGAATTTATTTAGGATTTTAGAAAATATGGGATATAAGACGGATGTAATGTACTAATTAAATATCTATAGATCTGATAAATACATTTATAATCATAGCTCACAAAGCATCTTATGTGAGGGTCACAAATTACCTTAATTTCGAAGTCACGAGGAAGACAAAGGTTTGAGGTTTTTGATAGAGAATAATTTCGTATGAAAACAGGCAACAGTTACTTTCTTAATCAAACAACAAGCTATGCTATCCTTACTAAGGGTTGAAGAAACATACGAGCCTCTCCCATTCCTTAAGTTATCCATAGAGAATAATTAACTGCTATCATCTAGCTTTCACTGGTGGATCGAAGGAGGGGGCAAATATCGTATATTTGATTATTAGGTAGATTTAGAACCACCTGGAATTGCTGTGAAATTATGAAAAATGAATTTAGTACATTTTGGCCGATGCTATTCCCACCATATAGAATCACTGTAACCTACTTGAACTTTTGATAATAATCAATCCCATTGAAAAAATGACTACTTCATAATGTGAGGATGTGAAAGCACTGAAACTAAGATCGCCTTCCACTCAAATAGCGGAGATAGTATCAACTGCTATTTTATTTTCCAGAGAAAAATATGGATTTCTATCTCAAATCTTGAAGAAAGATTCAGTTCTATTTTTCAGCGCTAGCTATAAAGTATCTAAGAAGAAAAGGAACCTATCCATAAACAAAGGTAACAGTTGTTAGCTTACGAAACTCAACTATACACTAGCAGAGCATTTCTTAATCTTTGGTCTCAGGTTTCCCTTTCTTTAGATACATAATCTCTGAATATATGTTTTCTTAGAAGCAATAAAGTCTCTGGAATGCTCCGTAAAGATCACACGTCTCTGCTACTGGCACTCTCGCTCACGTTCCGACACTTTCTGCCGCCTTATGAGTTCTGGTCGATAGAGTAAACGTTACGTATCCGATCCTACTTCTAGTTATCAATGTTTGAATCGGTGAAATTTTACGACCCTTTTACTCGAATCCTCCACTTTCTAATGTCTTCATCGGCACATTCTTGACGGCATAATTTTGACTTTCCGTAAGATCAAATCAAAGGGGATTCCGATTTGAAAAAGGATGAATGATCAAGGAAAATTCGTACGTTGTAATAGCAGACAAAATAAAGTATTCTCATGGGATAATTTGGGGTAAAACTTGGAGTTTTAATTACTTATTCACAGAATTGTCACATACATGTTACTAAAATTGATCTTTTGCACTCAGTGTGAATGTCGATGTTATGATTTTGTGTATAGCAAAGAAATTTTAATAACTTTAAAAATATAACGCATATCCTAATAAGAAATCTATGGTATAATACAGCAAGACGTAAGATTACTATGAAATGAAGATCATGACCGCGTGGTGTCACAAAACATCCTCACCTTTTCATAGAGGAATATTAACATATAGGAATACTAATGGTTTGCCGAGGAGGAAAAATAGTACAGCGTAGGTTGTTTTTGCTATAAATGAATGCGTAGGTATCGTTTTACAAAAAGACAACATACTTATGGTGCCCATACGGAAAGGTTATATAAAAACTGATAGTGTTGAAATCGGTTTATGTTATATAAAATTATAAAAATGTCCGAACATTTTCAAAGAAGAAGGTCATTAATTAGTGCAAATAATTACTAAGTGAAAGGATAATAAATGAGGGCCTATGTAACAGTGAGGACGCGTAATATAGGATACATCTTCTAAGAATGTACTCTCGTATGAATTAAGCCTGTATTTGAATCTTCTTTCTTTTAAAGATTCCCATTCTGCGCCTGATGAAGCATCTGAGTAACGCTAATCGATTTTACAGAACGTATTGCGTTTCGTTGAACCATTTCTAATTCACGAATGCAACAGTTTTCGTCAGGTTCCCTTTCAGAAAACTATTACCTTCCTTCCTTGAATAAGTGGACGCAAAACTTATCAGTCTTTCGGATCAGTAAGTAAGCTGGAAGAAGTATAAAAATAATTAAAAGTTGAAATGTTAAGTCGCAACATAGAACCACTTTGGCGAAGTAGATATTACATCTCTGAGTGTAATTCCTTAGTTTTTCATTCACATGTAGCCCTTAAAACTCTTTGCAATATTTTATTCACAAACGAAAGATTAAAAAGGCAGATTAAAAGCATATCTTTAACATTTAAAATACGAAATTGCGTGTGTATCCCAAATTTTATATTCGTAGACGGCAAATTCCATCGGAATAGAAAAACTCCGTTTTATTTTAATGTAGTCGAGAATAGTTGCAAACCGCGCAATAGATCGTAAAAAATTCCGCCGAAAGAAGCGCCGACGGCTCATAATACATTCCTTCGCGTCGTGTAGCTTCTCAAGTTATGAAATTTTAACCCACATTTTTTCCTCAACTCCTGCATATTGCGGCTTGGAGATCCCTTTCTATAGATTCGTTGCATTCCATGAACAAGATTTTTCCACGTTTCCATATGAAAGTATGCTAAATTAATCCTGTGTTCCGCCTAACTTTTCCCCGCGGTTTGAAATAACATACATTTTTCAGCTAGATTAAAAAAAGTTTCGCGGTTGACGATGCGTGGAGTGTATATTTTGTCCATTAGGGAAAAGCCAAAGCAAGGTAAAATTAATTAATTCATTCTCTCCATGTCCTTTGTAATGTTTCAGCATGCATCCAAATCTTTGAGATTTACAGTTTTTTAAAGATTTTTTTGGTTGTCTACTTCATTGAAAATTTTTTAAGAGACATCCGAACTATGTCTCTTGTATTCTTCTGATCTCTCCTACACCTGATCCTAGTGATCGAAACCAATAGTTTAAATACAATTTGTGGTAAGCATTACTTTAAGATGATTTTGGTTGTCCTATTCTTTTTCAATTCTCGGCAAAGGTTTGCCCACACAATGGATCCAAATACTCTAGGTCAGTAATTTGAAATTTCTATGATTTCTGTGCACCTTAAAAATTACACATATGTACGTATTTATTAAGAAATCCGCGTATTTATTGTATATTTATTTGTATATTTAATTGTATATTTAATCAAATTTAATATTATTTTGTAAAATTTCAGTTTGAGTGTCGATGAAATGGAAAAGTAAGGTAGTTAAGTGAAAAGAAACAGACAAAGACGTTGATAAACTCCGCAGAAGTAAATAAATGGATGGCCAAGTAGGTAGCAAATCTACCCTTGTTGAAATCGGTCCGCTTCGATTCCTGGTGGGGGACCATTTAAGCGAAAAGACCTCAGCTGTCGAAGAATTTTAACCCTAATAATAATTCCGCTATACCGTGTTCAATTTTTTAAAAGCCAGTATGAAGAGAATGAGGGTTACCATTCATGATGAGGAGTGAAGTAGTTTGCAATTGTTTTTCTAACAAAGTCGGAATGCTAGGAGACGAAAATGTTTGCATAAGGGCAGCAGAATAACATTCCTGGTAGTATTAAATAAGAAGTGACGAAAAGAATGCCGTTATTAAGCGTCACTCAAACCTCAGTAGCTTCCATGTAAACAAAGCTATGAACCGGGCTGAGACTAACGTAAATGGATGTTTCCTCCTTACATTATCCAAAGGCAAATGAAAATACGCTATTCATATGGGAGCGGAAACATCTAAATGTAATATATGCTGTCAAAAGCTTTATCCCCTCGTCTTCCTGCGGGTTCTGTGGGAAAAGCGTCTCTTTGTGTTAAGTGGGATTCCGTTTTTGGCCCCTAAAGCAATGGATTCGTCAGGAAGGCGTAAATTCGGGAATGTTTCAAGTGCGCCATCGTGGAAGAGTATTCCTTTATATGAATCTTCATTCCGAGACCACGCCCCTCATTTTCTGACTGATGATTATGAATGCGGTGACATTTATCCTTCAATGCAGAGGGCATTCCACAGTCCGTTGGTGCGTCGACGTCTTCTTATTGTGTCGTGTGGTGACAACTTTAATATGCATTATGTTATGAAATGTATTTGTTTTCGTTCATACTTCATACTTCAAAATTTTCATGGCTGTACGATCTGTGGGATTATCTAGTGTTCATTGTCCGATAGGCATGGTAAGAAAACGTCCCGTTGCTCTATTCATCACCTTCCCGATTGCAATGACGAATCTATGAAGGATTTGTACATTGTATTCAATTGTAATTGTTATTGTAAATGAATTTCGTAAGAGTAAATCCTATACAACCGTTTTCGTTGAAGATGTCTTTTATCTTCTTCATGTGAAGTGGTAGAATCCAGCATCGACTTTTTGGTAAAAGCATAAGAAAACACTTATAAGATAAGAAGATAAGAGAACACTAATACCTTTACCACTGATCAGTGGTATAGGCATAAGTGTTCTCTTATCATTTTCATTGTAATGTGAAGTGGGTAAACATGTCCATTGCTAACAACACTCGAGATAAAAATATATCGCAGTAATTCATCGATTTATTCTCTATTTCAGCTCTCGAACAGGTAAATGCAGTGATATCTCCGCTAACAAACGTAATTCGTTCCAGCATCACATTCTTCAGCCGAAATCTTTGTCAACTGGGACGTGATTTCCCATATGTTTCCATAGAAAAACGTTAAATTCGATGGATGTTACCCACTATTTAAAGATATAAAGATTTATAAAATGAAGTAATCATACCATAAATAGGACAAAACTCCCTTAAGGAGATGAACAGCTTCCAATTGGATGAAAAAGACTCGTATTACAAATATATAATTACATATATAATTAAGTGCATATAATTATATGAGAATGGCATTAAGAACGTAATTATCAACCTTACGGTAGGTCGATGGTAAAGTAACTCAATGTTCTGGAGTCATGTCATCTCATATCTACATTTGCAAATGATTTAGCAAATCCTTTGATGAAAGTATCCTTCTGGTCTCGCGGAGGAAGGCTCACATCTCTCCGTAAAAAGAGGTGGCTTATTTTTCAACCATTCGTTCATTGCTCGAATGCTGTAGCGGTGTGGAATTCGCACGAGAAGGGTTTGATCTTCGAACCAAAACGCGTGAAACGTAGAGCGGCTCGTTTCGTAAAGCTTGACATCAGATTTAATAGCGGTGTATCAGAAATAATGAGAACCCTCAGCTGGGAATCTTTGAAGGATTGCGGAATCGAGTTTATGCTCAAAATATTCAAGATATATTTGGGGAGAGATTTACGTGAAGAAATTCGCGACATCGGGATTCAAGCTCTCAACGAACACGATTTTCGAGCTAGGCGTCAAAGAGATTTCGTTAAATTATCAACAGCAAGAACAGATAGTTATTATTGGTCTCTTTTTCCAGAGCGTGCAATGCACACAAAGAAAGTATTTATAATTAGAAAGTTTGGTGTTTTCGCACTCCTCGTCATACGGCATATTGCGGCTCGCGTAGTACTAACGTAATTGTTGAACGGTGTTTGAAATATGCTCAAAAGGTTCGTAAATAACAGACGAATGATAGTATTCCAAACGTTATGACAAATAAAATTTAAATATCGTGCAATGTTAGATAGAAATATGGCAAAAGAAAAAATAATTTTAATTCAATTCAGTTCATTTTAATTAATTTAATGAAATTCAATTGTGTCTTTATTATCGTCTTTATTGCGAATAGCGAGTCCCATGTTCCATTTTTCCGAATATATATTATTAAAAAATGCAGGAATAGATATTTTTAATATCCATGTCTTTACTACGCGTATTGAGAATAGTTTAGTTCTAGGATTCTGAGACTCAGCTATAGGAGTTGGGTAAAGTTATGAAATCAGCAAAGACGATCCTATTTTTTCAAGATAGTTATTATATGGATTCTATGCTATCTCGCTCCATGATGCATAGTTTTTCCACTCACCTGCGTATAGGTCATCCAGCAGCACGGCTCCACTTGATTTGCATCCAACCCCCAGAATTCCAACTCTTCCTCAAAAAGAGGACCGCACACGTCTGTGGGATAGTGCAACTTTCCCGTCCTGGAATAATATAAGGAATCACATACATGTCGTTCTTTTAAAGCAAGCTCGTTCGAAGAAAAATTATTATTTGTTACAAGTCTTCAACGAGAAATACGATAGACATTCAGAAAGGACGCCTTTACCAATCTAGTTTAAAGCGGAACATTTCCCATTGGTAAAATGGGAAAATTCGGAACAATTATTTTCGTCCTATTATTTACAATAAATGTTTTCATTACTTCAATACATAAATTATTTGGAAGAATTTTGTCATTTTATGCCGGATATTTTAGCTTAGGCAAAGTGAAGTACTCTAGTTCCTGCGCGCAAAGAAACTAATGCACAGGGAATAAATAAAATTTGAAAGTTAAATAGCGTCATTTTGTACGCCACTGCAACTTCTTGTGCAACAACCTCAACATAGTTTTCGTAAATTTAACAATCCTCATGATAATAAAAGTTTTGTTACATCAAGTAAAATTTATGATATTTTAGATCTTCCAAATCCCTGCTTTCCTTCCTTTGTCATTTAATTTTGGTCATTTTTCACTCTACAATGAAGAAATTTTTACCAGATAGATAATTAGGAAAAAATAATTTAAACAATATTCGGTCTACCAAATGAGGTGGAGCATTAGGTAAAGCAGGTTGC
Organism: Pachydiplax longipennis; assembly: GCA_036926295.1. Lineage (NCBI taxonomy): Eukaryota > Metazoa > Arthropoda > Insecta > Odonata > Libellulidae > Pachydiplax > Pachydiplax longipennis. Next base: position 32,745,294 of record JAVFKF010000009.1, on the reverse strand, counting down.
ATTGTTTCTGGAGACGGAAAAATCCTCCTTATGAGCGGATAGAAGAGTGCCTTAAGCGGTGTTTATCTCATGACTTTAGTGTGCAAGGGACCAGGATCGAGCGAAAACCCTGTATTATGCGGTAAAGCGTCTCTAATGGGAGCTTTTTCAACGGGTTTTTACTATAGTTCGAAAATATTTATGTCAGGGCAGAAGAGCATCTTAAGCGGTATTTTCTCTATGATTTTTGTTAAAAATGGCTGACAGTGGCGGTGAAAAAACCTCGTATTAACTTGCAGGAGCGTTTTAAACGGGTTTTACTGTATTTTTTCCTTACAGACAGAAATTAACAATCGTAATAAAGAAATTAACAATGGATCCAGTAAAACGACAAATTCAGGGGTTCTACTATACATCAGGGTTCTAATGCTGGATGTGTGAACAGAAAGGGAAATTAAGTAAATTAATTCACGGAAAACCCCGTTTTAAGTTTAGGATCCTCTCTCTTTATCAATTGATTCCTTCGCAAACTCGTCCCAGTGCTGCGAGGACGTGACAGAAAACTTCGGAAGCGGCATTAGACTGTATGGAATCACACGTTCTTTTCGCTCGATTTCCCATCATTCCTCGCGCCGTTGTGTTAGAGAGGCTTCCGCTAATTGGTTGAGAGGGATTCCAAGATCCCTCGCGTACGGCCTCGTCGTCGGGTAATTATTCTTTATCCCGTGAGATGACGCCTCCTCTTTGATGGATGACCATCGATTTGTGTGGAGAACGACGGATTTCTTTTCCCTAAATTACGACACCTTTGATCCATTAAAGTGATTAATTTCCTCGCCTCTGACGTGATTCATGAAATTTAGACGAATTTGAAAAATGCTGGCGACCGGGGTTCACGGTTACTCTCGAGTCCGCAAAAATTACTTTTTAATCCATGGGTTTATTCACCATCCATCATTAGAGGTAGGGAAATGGGTCTTTGATTTCGAAGGTGAAAAGTTGAAGAATTTGCGCACTGGAATCAGACTTTGGACATTTTTCATTGAATGTCGATTACTTACAGGTTTAAGCTTTAACTGGGCTTCCTTATAATTGAAGGAATATTGGTTGAGTAGTATGATAAGCAATTAGAAAAACTGAATGTTCAAAAGAATGTTTGAATGTTGAAAGAATGTTTGAACAAAAGAAGGTCGAATGTTCTAAAGAAAATAAGAAATGTTTTTCTCATACCCTATTTTCCTAGCACAACATCCTATTATTTTAGAGTATGCTACCACATGGGTAAACTCCTCAAAATTTTCACTAACCTGTAGATTATTTAGGGCAGATATCTTTTCCCTTCTGGATTGAATATAAAATTGTTATTTTAAGAACTATATACCTACAAAAAGGACTCTAGGAAACTAATTACTTAAGGTGACAAATGAAGAGACTCCGTGAGTCGAAAGCATGGTCATATATTAATAAATCCTGTGAAGAGTTTGCTGTTTACCTTGTTCCTTTTTTTGTAAATTTTTAGGGAGTTGTAAGGAATAGAATTGGTAAAATCCTTGGTGTGGAGTATAATGTTACATGGGTGTGAAACGTGGACCCTGAGAAAAGAGGATATCAAAAGATAAGAGGCTTTTAGGATGTGGATATGGCGTAGAACGGGGAGAGTAAGCTGGGTTGATAGGAAAACGAACGAGGAGGTGATAGAGATGGTTGGGGAGAAGAGGGTGTTGATTGCAGTAGTTAAAAATCTCAAAGGAAATAGGTGGGGCAGATATTGTGATGAGAGGGGTTGCTGAAGAGGGTGACGGAGGAAAGAATGCTAGGGAAATGACAGTGAGGAAGACAAAGACAGAAGTTGTTAGACGAATTAAGGGGTGGGATAAGTTATCGGGAATTGAAGGAGAGGGAATTAAATAGAGAATGTGGGGGCACATGAACCACTGAAAGGTGAAAACCACTAATATATAATATATACACTAAAGGGGAAGGCAAAGACAAAAGATTTTAGACGACTTAAGGGGTGGGATCTACCAAGAAGTTAAAGAAAGGGCACTGTATGGGGAATGTGAGGGCACATGAACCTACCGAAAGGTAGAACACTCACATATATATAAGGAATTCTGAGAACTCACCTGTAGTAATTGAGGACCTGCGCGAAGACCCCCGGATGTCTGTCGAAGAAGTACTCGTTGAGGATGGGATCATAATTGGCGAGGGCCTCTGTGAGTCGAGAGAGCCTCGTGGCGGGAATCTTCTTCAGCGTCGCCTTGTACGTCTCGTGCCGAATCCCTCCAACGTTCAGAACCACGCGGTTCTCAGCGTCCATGTTTATCAGATTCATTTTGGCGGTATTTTGTGCGACCTTACGATTTAAGGAATCACTTCAAAATTGTTTAAATTATTATCTGTCGTGCGTGTATGAGTGAGTGTTCGTGTGTTTAATTTTTTTTCGAATTATGAAGCGTGATATTTTGTTGATATTCGTGTGTGTTTGTGTGTGTGAGAAACGTGCGAATTTTTCTTAAGCGTAGTCCGCGAGTGATTATTCTTTTACGAGGGGAAAAATTCCCTCTCCTTCCAATATATATATACTCTTCTCGTGAAATCTCTGCCCTCCTCTTAAGACACAAAATATTTCGCCTCTTTTTTACTTTAAAAGAAAGACCACAGGAGAGGCCGTACCACTCGCGGGATCACGGGAAATCAAACGATATGACTTCGGGATTCGATAACCCTTTTTTTTTAAACGATGCGATTTACAAACGGATATGGTTTTTCCTGAAGGAAGGTAGTTTTATGTAGTTCGTGATGAGAGAATTTTTATATGTGTAGAGAAAGTGTAATATCACATGTACTTATCGCTTTAAAAACCGTTAAAGTCTTTTTGCAGGCACCTTGGAAAAATCTTCCTTATCTCAACACAATTTAGCACCTTAGCGTAGGAAATTGGATTATACCCTTTTTTTTGGAACTTCCGCAGTCGGAAAATCGCTAATAAAGTAAAGTAACGGACACGGTCTCCGAGTCCATGACCCTCCGCCACCAATTATTTTTAAAACTTTCGTCCTGTTTCACCTGAAGTTTTCCGGGATTTCCGGCCGCTCTTTCCTCACTTCTGCCTTGCCCTCTTCCACCCGTTTCTTCATCGCGCCTTTTTCTCAAGCTTCCTCCGGCACTCGCGACGCGGCGCCACTATCCCTCGCCAATCGCGCGCGCGTTTTTCCCACCTCGAAAACACTCATTTGTCACCTATTAAGTCTATATTTCGGAGAGACGTGCCCCAATCTGCACCCGAAAGAGCAAGTTTTAACTTCCAGAAACGGTCCCGCTTAACCAATTTAGAATTATTTCGCGGAATAGTTCTCGAATCGAATTCCGACTACTTGAAGAGAATGCGTGGGAGAGTGAATTTTTTTTCGTGCACTACAGTTTTTAACTTCGCGATCAGATTCTACGGATTGAAACGTCTTTATCCCCTGAAGAAAGGAAACACTCGAGGGCGGCAGGTGTTTCTTTCCCCCCTCACGAGATGTCACTCGGATCGACGAACGGCATGATGGTGTGTTATTCCAAGTCTCCTTTTCTCGGATGCTTTTTTTTCTCTCTTCCTTTGTCTTCCTTCTTTATTCTTCCTTTTCTTTGTCCTCCCCTCGCCTGCTGCTTACTTTTTCGTTATCGCAATCACGACGCTGCCGCTGCCACCTGTCGGAGAAAACACAGAGAGTTAGACGTGTTTTTTCTTTACTTTCAAAGAGATTTCGTTATTTAGATAGTTGGAGGAAATGACTTCAAGCGGTGAGATCTTTTACTATGGCTTAAAAATGTCTCGGATTGTACCGCTTTTGTCGGAGACTTCTGTGGGAAGAGTACACCTTTTTATAGAATAAAAGACTTTCGTAACAATATGGCGCCAAAACAGGGTGTGGAGGGATTGTTGATGTAATTAGGACATTTATGGGCTGCAGGTGTTTTTCATACACACAAAATTTTCTTCATGATCAAAAAATATTAAGGTAATTCCAATTATTTATTTCAGAGTTCAAATGTTTTACTGACGAAAAATATAATGAGGCTAGTCTGAGCTGAGCATTCCCTGAGTTTCATGAATGCAAACACCCTCTCTCTTGCCTAGGTTTGCAATAATCGGTGATATTCTAACACTACACGGCATATATTGGCGCAATATCTTCTGGTGAAATAAAATAAATACATAAATATAAATATAAAATCGAATATAATAAAGTCAATCAAGAAACAATGTTTGACTCTGAAAGTTTGAAGTAAAATGACCGTTTCGCAAGTTTCACATTTTCCGAGGTATAAACGTAGGCAAAAAATAAATACCTACAAGGCAATGAGTAAAAGAAAATGCGATTAAGAAAAAGATTTAGTGTATTTGTTGAATTTATATCAAATTCCATTGACCACCTTGATTACCTGATGCCGTTTTGCCCGACTGAAGCATTCCAAATCCCTCCAAGTAATATTTCTCTATTTTTATTTGATACAGGCTGCCCTATTAGGGCGTGCAACTATGATATTTTCTCCTTGAATCAGGTGTAAATATTTGCAAATATAAAGCTCGCATATCATACTTACAAAAGGCTTCATACTTACACTTCCCAGACTACAAATTATTTTACTATTATTAATATAATATCTAATAGTTATTTATAAATATAATTGCTATAGCTATGCTAATATATTATATTACTAACATAAAATTACATAAAATACATTTCCGTAGGAAGCGCCAAATCAAGCTTTTTTTACTCCGACCTTTCCTTAATTTATAATATGAAGACTTTCCGTATCGATTCTCCAGAATTGGCGTCTCTGTTGTACCGACTTTTCACCTCATGAGTTATGGTTAACATAAGCTACATTCAAACTGTGAAATTCGAACTTATAAAATAGCAAGAAAAAGGATAAGCATAGCTTTGCACGATGTGGCGTGAGCTTAGGATAATTCTCAAGGAACAACGGACATGAAGACAGACCGAGACTCGAACCTGGATATTCAACTCGATGGGTGGTTGCTCTAACCAATTAGCCACTTGATACTCAGGGCCGATCCTTCAAAGCCCTTGACTCTGACCCCTTTCTGAAACTGGAACTGAATGCTGGAATCGTAAGAAGTGTGTGTGAGGGCGGTGTTAATTATCTTCGGTGATTGGCTTGTCTTTGAAGTGAACACCGAGCCAAGAGGCGCTGATGACCCTAAATTGGAAATAGGAGTGCTGGTGGGCATTCCAGACGAGAGACTTTAACGTATGCAGGCAATTTGGGTTTTACTTAATTTGTTAGCTGGAACTCAGTCATTTTATTGATCATTAGCAATTATTATTTACTTCGGTTATGGGAAATCGTAATTTGGTTGCATCCACCGATAAGATTTTCTGATTTCAGGTTAATATTTTGCTTAAAATCTTGTTATTGAGCTGACAATTGTTAATCAGCTTTCCTTATTTTAGATGCTTAATACATAGATTAACTATCGATGCGTTGATTTAATACGCTGAATATCTCATATTTTTTATTATTAATTTTATTAAAAAGACTTAAAATTCGATTCGAAATTAAGGACAGTTGTTGATAAGTTGTATATATTCTGATCTTTTAAAAACTGTTTTCTTAAAAGTCCAAACAATATCAAAGTTTTCCTTTATTTTTCAATTATATTGTTGATTTATTATGGTTATTACCTTACTTTTTGTCCATGATTCATGAGCTATGAATGAACTGTGGTATCCTTATCACATACAAATCGCAATCAAAGGAGTTAACTCTCCAGAATTATTTTTTATACAATTATAGCTAATTATTAATATCAATATACTTCACTTAAAGTGAGGTAAAAGTTTAACTACAGCACAGAAAAATTCTATGCCCATAAGACGATCAACTAGTGCAAGAAACCATTGGTAGATACGATTCTGACAATATCTTTGAGGTTCTCATAAACCTTTTACAGACAGCATAACTCCCATCGGCTACGAAAGATTTGTTATGGAATTAAATAAATATTTATCATGGCAGATATCGTAGATTCTTTCATCTCTGAAAGCGATCGACAAAAATCCGAGAAATAACGATGATTGTCGACGTGAAGGAGTAAAGAGCTCGCAGACATAAAACGTGAACTTTGGGATAACAATGGATGAATGCAACGTGACATGAAGCTCACTTGTCGCGCGTAATTGACGCTCGTGCGTGCTTCTATAGTGTATTCTTTCAATCCGATACTCATTGTTTCCCGCAGCCTCAATTTTTGCGGATGGCCGAGTTTAGCGTGGCATAGATCCTCAGCATTGAAATATCATCAATACTTGTGGGTATTGTTTGTATCATACGAACAAGTTATACAATACACTTCATTTATAACGAACATGTGAGTATAAATGTACAGGCGTTGAACGAAGTAAGAGAAAATGGAACCCTACTGGATATAATTGCAGGGAGGAAACGAAATTTATCAGACATTTATATACACGATCAGCTGATGAAAATAATTTTTGAAGGGAAAGTTTTGGGCAAGAGGACGAGAGTATCAATGCTTCATGATGTAATGTACCGGGTGATTTGCAGTTCATTCAAGAATATGAAAGAGCTGGTAAGAAAAATGGTTAATACTTTCTTTCTCTAGTTAGTACGAGGATCGGATATAACGAGCGAAATTCCCAGTAACTTCAATATAGTTGTAAGAGGAGTATACTGTATATTGAATAGAATATCATTGGACACAATTCATCACATATCATTGTCTCTCCTTCCTTCTAACCTCTTGTCAATGATAGTAATAAATATACGTTATGTAGGTGTTAATAGAAATAGAGTGGGAAAACTTTACAAGGAGTGAATATAAAAAAACCTAAGTTGTTACTCTAGGAAAAAAGATCCACAACAGGAAAATACCCATAAAGAAGGGGACATGAAAAACCTGCGCAAACTTACTGATACTTACTTTTATATTTCTGGAATATTTAAGTAGATTATACTGATATTTATCATGTAGGATTGCTAAAATTCGCATTTACATATTACGATCTTTTATGCCAGTCAAAATAAACTGCTGTAATTCGATAGTATGCGAGGTGTTGAATAGAAGAACTTAATAAAGAAAATCAAGAGAAGGGCGACTCAGATAGAACAAGCTTTCTTAGTCTAAAGTACAAAGTTATATTGATGTCCAAACAAAGACAAGACAAATACCCGTGTACTAGTCACATTTTTTTGAAATAAAATTAAGTTTAATAAGCAGGGTGCGTTTTATTGGAGAGTATAAATTTTCCATGGTATTAATAGAAGACGTATACATGTAGGATAGATCAAGAACTCACTCCCAAAAACCTTGCTGCGTGTTATGTCTGTGTACTCGGTAAATCAAGAGATTAGACTTCCAGGAAGTGGGTGTGGCTTCGAACGGAGAAAGTAAGTTGGGTTAATGGCAAAACAAACGAAGAGGTGCTAAAGATGATGAGGAAGAGAGGGTTTTGATTGAAATAATAAAGCAACAGTAAAGTAAAGAAAACAGCAGGAAAAGTGTGGGTCAAATATCGAGAAGGAGATTGTTAAACAAAGGAATTGTAGAGAATATACGTACAAGGGTAAAGACAGAGGGGAAGGCAAAAGATGTTGGACGAAATAAAGGGAGGGATAATTATTATGATATAAAATAAAAAGCGTTGAGAGAGGATTTTATGGTTTAAGAACCTACCGAGAATAGTAAGCAATTTTTCTACAACTTGCGGAAACTCCCGTAATGAATTATTTAATTGTAATGAAATGTTTATATTTCTTTAAATTTTCGATGGAATTTTACAACACTGGAACTACTCTTGAGCCTTCTTTACAGACAATCGCTCCTTCTGTTAAATTATGTATGGTTTATTTTATTCGTTCGTATTTATTCCATCTTTTTGTGAATAGTAACTGGCAAATATTGAGCAATCGAAAGTAATACATACTTATAGTTGGGCCAATAAAAATGAGTTTTTAAAGTTGTAAATTTACTTTGTTTTTATTTATGTAATATTTGGTGAATTACACTCGGTGAATTTTCTGGTGTTGAAATACTTATGACAAGGTAACATCGGATTATCCTTAGCTCCTGTATAATCTATTAAAAAGATTATTTACGATTATGCTGCTTTCTAAGTACTCAAGTTTCGTAGTCAGTAAAAAGGTTCGCTAACTAACAATAACATAATTAAATAATGCAAGATTTACAATACGTCCGCAATATTCACTGCTGTCATTTAAATTATCCTTTTTTTCAAGTATTCCGCCCTCATATAAAACCAGACTAAAAAACTGCTCGTGGTTTCGCCGTTGGTTCCTACTTTTCCGATTAGACAGTAGAATGTAGTAGCATGAAAATTTCCGTACCTTTAAGATCATAAGAAATATGTAGAAACGATGATTGGGTAATAAAAATTTGTGTAATGATAAATAACCATTTATGTGTTTATTCCATAGAATAAGACAAGGTTATTTCCTAATTTTTGAAGAGGCTTTATTGAATTGAATGTCAATATTGAAAGTGACTGACTCGAATTGGACTGTATTGAAAAGGTGTATTTTCGTAGATATGAGGTGTCTGTATTTTAATGGCCAATAGTTTTGCATTTCTGCGATTAGTGTAGTATACATTACTGTATTATTGCTTAAGATAGTATTGTCACACCGGACTATTAGTCAAACTTTAAAAAATGAGTCAGTGTTAGAAAAGGAGAAGAAAGCAACCAATTCTGTAGTTTCCACAGGTTTACTTTTATTTTATTTTAATTAACCTGTGGGAACTACAAATTTATATACTCTCTTCTACTTCGTGGCATTCCATTGAGTCACGCTTTATCGTGTTAACTTTATCATAATTACAAAGACTGAAGGATCGATTACTTCGTCAATGCACAGAAATTATCGTAGTATCAAATCCTAAGCCAACTAATGGCAAAGGAAATGGTATTTGCTTATGAAAATTTCGATTTATCAAATAGGAACATAAATAAAATGTTACTTTATATTTACACCCTAGGACTATGATAAAATACTTCCTATTATATAAAATTATAAAAATTATTATGCGAACCATAAAGTTTACGCAGCTTGGGGAGTTATACTGTTATATAGAAGCAGGTCACGCGAATATTATACTATAGCGATCATGCTACAGCAGAAATCATCACAATCATAACCATCATCAGCAATACCGCTATGGATTCCTCAGCCAATGATTGTCAAATTTGAGCTCCCTCATTCTAATTAGAACGTAATGGGGTCAATCTGAACCAGCTCATACGCAATTATTGAATGCCTACAGAATAATAAATCAACGTGTAACTAACTTATCAACCGCAACCTCTAAAACCCCAAAAAAATAAACCGCTGAATCCCTTCCTTGAAACCTTACTCGTACTTCCAATCACCCAAAAGTGACATAGATAGCGGTACAGCAACCAAGGGCGTGTTGAATCTTCCTGTAACTGTACTTCCATTAAAGCAGATAGAACAGTCCTACATTACAGAGTCTAACTACCTCTTTCTTGAACCATCATCATCAATTCGACATCGGGATCAAAAGAGACACGGGAATAAACATCGGGGCCGCATCAGAGACCGCATCATCCAAACGCACAAACGACGCCCTCAAGTTTGGGTTTTCGACGGCTAATTCTTTCAAATTCGCACTCTGATCCGATTCTTCCTCGGCGAACACCTTCCTCCAAAGTCTCTTTCTAATCTTTTGTTTTCCTCCGTCTTTATATAAATATGTTCTCCCCCCTCCAAACGACCCATTCTCGCTTGCCGATCGTTATGCGGCATTTCTTCCGCGCAGGGCTGCCAACCCCTCGCCGCCGCACCTCCTGCGTCTATCTTCAATCAAAACGGTGTGCCGCGGAACGTCGCGCTGAAGTCCGTTGCTTTTGAGAGGAATTTTATTATTTGCCGGTCATTATAATCGAGATTATAAGTAATTTTTTATTATGTTACCTGCTTTGTGGCTTATGAAAGGAGAAAGAAATGTTTCATTGTTCTTGGACATCTTCCACTGAGAAGATACATCAATATACTCCTATATAATACATATTAAGTAGTGAATTGATAAGAAAAGGTTGATATATTTTTTATTATATGAAAATAATAATTACTTTTTATAAACGTATGGCTTTTATCCCTATCTAAAACTTGCTGTAATTTTTATTCTGTTACCATCTTTGTGGTTGATGAGCGAAGAAAGAATTGTTTTATTGTTCTTGGAATCGTTCACTATATATAATAAGTCCCTTATGTAGTAGCTCATATATTAAAGGGTGAATCAATTAGAAAAGGCGGATATATATTTTTTTAATATGGGAAAATAATAAGTACTTCATATATACGCAAGGCTTTAATCCCCTATCCCAAACATTCTGTAATTTTTATTCTGTTACTTTCTTTGTGAATGTGAATGATGAATGAAGAAAGAAATGTTTTATTGTTTTTGGACATCGCCCGCTGAGAACATACGTAAAAATGCTCTTATATGATAGCTTATTTATTAAGTAGCGAATTAATTAGAAAAGGCGGATACATTCTTTGATATAGGAAAATAATAAAAACCTCATATAAATTCATGACTTTTATCCCCTTTCTAAAACAAAAAGATGGCGAAAATTTATTTTTAATAAACAATAAAGTAGAATCTTTGATATAATATATCCATAACCTTGTCCCAGCAACAGAAAATATATTTGATAGGTAGTAGTTCTGCGTTGAGGGACGATTAAATAATTAAGATCCATTCTAGTGGTTAAATCAGACTTTCTTCCCTAATCGAAACACATTGCCTCAAATACTCGGACTGTAATGTTTAAAAAGACAGAATATAAATGGACGGATCATAGATAGTATTAATATGGGAATGTTCTAACTTTAAGTCAACATCAACTAGTTTCCCCGTGCGAAAATTTCGCAGACAGGTACTCTATATTCCCACCCGAATTCATTTCAACAAACACTCCGATCACCACAAACGAAAGAACAAACACTGAAACATACCTAAAAACACATCTTCATATTTCGTACCAGTTTCTATGCCGATATATCTCGTTTGTATCGATAGATTTCGATATGTACACATCCTGTAACTAAACTGTATGGGCAAATTCAAATTTTAACTTGCCTCTCGATTTATTGACCATACGGTGCATTTTTCATTTATTGGTATATTTGTTGCAGTAAGCGGGAAGCTTTCTCTTTAAAATGGTGTGTCATTTATAATTTTTGATGGAGTGTGAAGGGAGAAAAGACCTGGTCACCGAAAACGGATGTTTAAAAATAATATACAAGGATAAATTGAATCTATTAATTCGGCCTCGACTTTGAGGTAGGTCTCCATTATAATGAGAGATGACAAGAGAGCACTTTTACCTAAGAGGCTGAAAGATGGAGGAAAGGAGGACCTAATGGGTCGAAACAATGATAGCTCAATATTGTTTATACGTGGTAAAGGTATAAGTGTTCTCTTTTTCATTATTAATTAATCATTATCGTTATTATTAATTTATAGTTTTGATTAGGAAAACCGTTACTGCGTGGAACTCCAAAATCAAAGTGGACAAAACAAAAAGAAACAGGTGAACAAGAATCGAAGTATTTTAATTCATATCTTATTATTACCTAATTAATTTGTGATTGCTCGTTCCGAAGAAATTCGCAATGTTAGTATTGAACTTCGCGTAGGGAAAGAGTCCCAGAAAATTCAACAACAAGCGGGAAAACATATATGTGGCATTATATCGACGTAACCAGAGTTGCCAATTGAGCAATATTGTTGCAGTATCTAGCGACTTGTTCCTTCTTTCAGCGACTTGTTTTTGTTTTAACGAAATCAGGCTCTCTTTTTAGTACGCTTGGTTACAGAGTCTCGTTCTGTAATAGAACTCAAAATATAATATGTTTGACTTATCAATAAATCAAAACAGCATAATTTTTATTTCACAAAGACTCAGAATTGATATTAAATTCTTCATTATTGAATTATCTGGACTTTTGTTTAGTTTGTATAAGTGAATCCAAGCGGTTTTATGTTAGCTTATTTTTGGGCCATATTTCCAATAGAATATAAATTGCGAAATAAAAGGAAGAATTATCAAAACATTAATTTATATGAATAAAAACGTGTGTCTGGATCAATGGTAGAAACTTCCTCAAAGGAGGGATGTTCTACAGTTGAGTCAACTCTTTTTACGAGCTCGTAATTAGCTGCGTTGGGTTGAGTGGTCGATAGGGGAACGGTGAATTCCTTCAATACAAAAAACCTTTTGCCTCCATCTCCAATTAATAAATTCATAAAATTTCAGCTAACTGGGGGGATTATGCGAGGGGAAAGTTCCGCAATTCAATACACTGTAGTGTAGATTCTACAGTTAGTCGAATCGGGGGAGAAATTATAAAATTAATCCTAAAACTGCTTATTTTAGTCTATTGTGAGTCGCCGTTACGCATGTTTAGTATATCTTCATCAATTTTCTCTTACTTAAAATGGTTGCTTTGTGACTGAGATTCCAAACCGAATAAATAACAGCTTTGGTTCGAGTTCAAGAATTTTCGATTCGGTTCCGGTTCGATGCCCCGTGTGCGAATCGATCTCCTTGAATCGGAATTATTGCTGCCGATTCTATATTGCATCAAATCACGAAGCTTTGAAGTTACAATGCCTTCTCTAGAAATCACCCGGAATTTGAATTATCTCTCAGTTTGTCCGCTAGATGTTGAATGTGTTGTAATATTTGTCGATTTTTTTCTTGTCGGAATCAAGTGATGAGTTTCTCTAATATTTATTCTGGACAGATTTATAAAGAGTTTTACCATCAAAAGAGTAACGTTTGCACGGCCCACGAAGTAACCACGAGGTGTCATTCAAAATGTCACAAATAAGCGTATAAAATCAATTAAAATGGAAGAAAACATCGTTTGGGAAGGAAAATGTTCTTGTTTGATCAGAGTAAATTCCTTTAAAAGGAATATATAAAAAGCGTATAAGTTACTTACAGCGAAAATAGAAAGTAGTAGTAATATTATTAAAAGTGTTTCGGGTCATTTCGCATTGGAGTGATCACGACGTTGTTTACTTATATATTACGTAAACAATTCACATTTGGAGAACTTATTATTGATTGTATTGCAATGGAGTCAGAAAGGGTGTATTAAAACTTCAGGAGTTGCTTTTTGGCTTCTAATATATTTTTCAAGTCATTAAGAAACTTTATTAAGGTGCTGTATCCTACTTTATGTTTTCCAACTTCGACACATCTTTCCTTCTTTATTATCAGACACACATTCAAAGAGATAGGCATTACGTGAATGGGAATGTATCGGTACTGTTGGTTTGCGTGTTTCATTGCGGAACGGCGGGGAGTCTGTAAAACGATACGGTACTTTCCCGGTGATTCTGTGACGTGAAACGTTCTTCCAAATGGATTGCTAATCTCCAAGCTGTCTCGTCATGTATTCCGGATTCACTTTTTTAACAGGGCGGTGCGCCGCAGAATCCGCCCAGCTTCCGATGAGCTCGCCGGCGATCTGTCTTGTTAGGGTTGGCTTCATACTGAAAGCCAGTTTATTGGCAACCGTGCCCGTATCGAATCTTGATTAGTGAAACTGTCAACAGTAATAAGCCAAACTGGAGCGCGGCATTCCTCAGCGGAGTACAAGAGCGTACGGGGTGGAGTTTCTAGTAGAAAATTTTAAAAATATAAATTAAGTTTCTGAATGACTTGAAAAATATATAAGAAGGAAATGAAGGATGTATTTAAGATCAAATTTTATAATTCAATGACATTATTAATTCAATTTTTCTGGAAATTTAACACGAATTGAATTGAAGTCGATTTAAGCCTCTTTGGGAAATTTTGATGTTTTGTTGAATTAGGTGTGCGTCTATCTTAAATTTTTATCTAATCTGTCTGATATAAACGGGATAATTGAAGGAGCATAATGATATATTATTTAATTTAATAATTATGGAGTAAAAAACGATATCTATCACGTGAAAACTTTTTTAATTCATTCTAAATATATAATCGAAGGAGTGAAAGAGTACATAGTAATTAAAGTTTATTTAATATTTGGGAAGTAAGAAAACGATATTCTTCTGTGTCCATTTAAATAAATGGGAATATCTGTATGCAACCCTTTATGTTACGGAAAATTGTTTAACGGAGACAATTTTTGGCACCATTTTGAAATGTACATACGAAGAGGTCAAGAGGGAGTTCGAAGCGTAAAATTTTTCGTTCCAGTTCAATAAAAGAAAACATTTCGGTTAAGTTCCGCTTTCATTCCATTTCTGCCATGATTGAACCGGTTGAAACTTTTATTTCTGCTCTGACTATGAAAATAAGATCCTTCATTTTGTCATTTTGCATTGTGTAGCTTTTCTAAATACATAAGATTAAACTAAATTTTAGAATATAACTTTCAAGGTTAAAGGGAAAATGATCAAAACAGTGAATTAGATATATAAAAAAGAAAACAAGGATCAATTGTAGAATCTTTCCCTATGGAAGGATATTCTATAATTGTGTCAGTCTTTTTACGATCTTGAAATATGCTACCGTTGGGTTGGATGGTCGGTCGGGGGGCTGGAAATTCATTCATTCGCGCTATCATCTCTAATCCCTTTAATTGCCTCAAATAATCTTCCGGAAGTTATATTGCATCGTGTAGCTTTTTCAGTTAGATATTTTAAATATCGAGGAGAGGTCTTGTAGTCTAGCTCCCTTTTTCTATGATTTAGAGTATCATTCGAAGCAATTAAGAATCGAAGTGATCGTCCTCGACATTCTAAGGATATCATTACATCCAATTGGAACTTCAACATAGTTTCGGGGAATCGGATTCGAAATCTTCTCGCAGATGAGTTAATCGAGCGTATGCACATTCTTCCGAATGGGAAAGTTGTGATCCGTCAGTGGGAGAGGACAAATGTGAAACCCAGAGAACGATTAAGCAATGCGAGTGGGACGATCAGCCCAACGAAAGAGATATCCAAATAATGCGCTATTTTCCAGTTGATCGCCCGAAAGGAATGCTTTTCCATTATCCTCTCTCCCTTCCCAACCCTCTTAATCAATCCGATACATATTTGGGAAGGCCAAGAGGGGAACGGATCAGATAACGGCGTACTTCATACTAAAAATTATTAATAGTTGAATTAGTCAGTAGTCATGTATTTTATATTATGTATTGCATTATAATTTTTCATATAATAATTAGTTATTTTGCTAAATTTATTAGACTATTAATTTATAGTGTAACACATCCGATAATGTATGAGATTTTACTTACTAGTCATACGAATATTTTAAAATTGTAAAGTTGTAATAAATAAAATAAAAGATTTGGTTGTTTAACATAATTTTAACCATAGTTTAAAGTCTGTATTTTTATAATTTTGTAATTGTTTTGAATTGTATGACATACTATCTTGGGGAGGGTTTGGGGGGGTTTTCTTCCCGACAAAGGCGAATACCAGGCAGGGTATTTTATATTTCCCTCCACCACAATTTGAATGACTACCAGCTGGCCTGGTGCCTACTTGTAGTCTAAAGTTAAATAAATTAATAAATAAATAAAAAATGGTAGGGTAATGGTCTGAACATAGAATAATCATTAAAAATACTTTTATATTTATATTATACTTCCATCCGTATAGATAGAATATATTAAAACAATTCAATGTTGAAATTCTTTCATTTACTAATCAGAAAATCGGTCTTGAAATAGAGTGCACCACTGCCAAATTTTCAATGTTAATGTTTATTTCTTATCATCCTCTTTATCGGTGATGATAGTGAGACAGTTAAACGATAGAAATTCATATTTATTTATGAGATTATTTTTTCCGATAGGGTACTACATACTTAACGGAAACCTGTCCATGAGGGAAAATTTTTACCTCACCGTGTAATTCCACTAAAGGCCGGTTTCTCTGTATTTAGATAAAATGCGAAACATTCTCACTCGGTACTTGGATGAAAATAAGTAGTGAGAGAGGGTTTAAATTTTGTGAAAATATTTCCCTAATTTTAGCTCCAATTCTCCACCGGCTATAGTATAACTATTCCTACATATTTTTACTCTAAGCGACATACCATTTCTCTCAAAAATGTCTTTAAACAATCTAATCGATTGCAATAGAACAAGGAATATCATACTGATGTTAAGCAGATTTAAGCGCCGAACTGTATTCACGAACTGTTTCAAATAGTTTCCAAAAATACGCTGTGTTCTACGGAAATCGAGCGAGACATTTCCCGGAGCACTTCACCGAGCTGGACAAACGATCGAAATCCACGAATATCCTATCGTATTCGAGACTGTCTGCTCGTTAATTTTCAAACGTTGCAGAGGAATTCGATTTACTTTTTCGTGCAAACGAATGCCATGAAGTCGAAGACCTATGACCGGAATTAAATACCATGAAATGGGCATGAAATGAAAAAGTGAAAATACTATGAAATTCAGTGCTATTAAAGGGGAATAAATTAAACAGTTCCTCAGCGAAATCATAATCTGTGAGGGGCTTCCGGATAGTCAAGTGGATAGTATAGTAAGTGGTAGTCTTTGGGGAAAGTATTCAGGGAAACAGTATAATAATTCGAATAAGGTTAATCTGACTAGGCTGTATTTCGTGTGAAACATACAAAGTTTGCTCTAATTTGTTCATAATAATTCGATTTAATGAAGGGTTTGCTATGCAAATTTCTTTATCAAAACGAAAAAGTTTCAGAGATCAAACTTTGTTTGCTAAACTTAGAGAGGACTCTCGGGTCGTTTAAAAATCTTCATCGGGACTTTAATTGGACAATACTAGACGATAAAAAGCATAATCCTTTTCGTCATTTTTTATACACAATCGCGCCGTTGTCTGAGTAACAAAAATATAAACTATACAAATTTAATTAAGTTAGGCTATCAAAACTACATCTAAGCATTTCTTCTGTCATACCCGACGACATAACATTGTATTTAGAATTTGTATAGTAGAATTTGTATATTTGTATAGTAGATTTAGAGAATTTTATAGATATAATAGATATGTAGAATTTGGAAGAGACGGATTGCAAACACTCCGTTAATTTTTCAATGCTGGTACTCCAAGGTTTTTATCCCGTTTTCCCGGGGAACAGGAAGGCCAGAAGATTCACGGGAATTATATATCGTCCAAAAACTGTGTAATGAAACAGGTCCAACTCAGTTAATTTGTTTTGTCACATTTCCGAGTTTTGGTGGCACCTTCATGGAAAATTCGTTCCGTTCTGGAATGAGATATCACCGCTAAGGATTAATAATTTACTTCTACTCCGAAAAAGTTTGATCTCCGAAGCTTTCCAAGCGGCAGTCTCTTTCCGTCTTGAACACTGCGATGGAAGTGCTAGGCAAACACAGTTTTACCACCTTTCCTGAAGACGTCAATCGCACCTCGAGGGCTCTCATTCGGGTAACTTTCTCTTCGAAGGTGAGCTTTTCACCAAATAGATTATATTCTTCTCCGCATCTTCTCGGTGGACATTCTAATGTTTCCAGGCATGAATGATCGTTAGGTTTATATTCATCATCGTAGGCGACGAAATTCGTTGACAGAATTTCAAACAGCTGTGAAAGAACAATTAGTGACAGCTTTTGAGCCACCGTTGTAAATATATAAATTTTGCAAATCAATATTTCCGGAATCCAAGCATCATATTAAAGGGTACAGAGAAGATATCGCTTTGAGGATTATTATGGAATATGTGGTTTCTGTACATTTGTTTATTCTATACTTGAATGGATGAAAATTCTTCAGTCGTGTTTTTATACCCGAGATTTAAAAAAAAAAAAGATTTGCCAGTTATTAAATGCTCAGTTATTTATTTAGCCGTACTCTCGTGAACTTTGTTTAATGATTGGCTCTTAAACATCAAGGCTACATCTGTCGAATTTATTTCACGTGATCTTTTTCACTCACAGTATTCTAACTCAGATTGAAAATCGAGAGCAATCAAGAGATATCTATCTCCTTCCATATTTAGTTTAGTAATTCTCATTTCCCTTCAATATTTTGCAGTTAATGGTGGACTATTTGAGGATTAAAGTAGCATTCGGGGTGACAGCTTCACAGGTTATACTTGGATTTACGGATTCGTAATAATAATCCGATTAAGAATTAACTAACATAAAAGATCTGAGACAAATCACCATTCATATAGAATCTAGGAAGAAATCGAATGCTAATCGCTCGTTAAGCGTTAAGAATACAGAGATCTAATGCTGAATTGCTTCAGAGTGATTTTCAAAGAATCTCGCTTTCTATATTTACTTCCACGAAACATAGTTCATTAAAAAGTCGTCGCAGCCTCTGTGAAAATATTCATTACTCATTCTTAGTCATCTGAAAATGCCTCTCATTTAAGAGAAAAATTTTCCTTTCAAGGAGCCGATGGAATCAATTTAACCATAATGCAGTGCATTTCTGATTGGCATGAGCAACTCAAAGGTATATATTCATTCATTAAAGAGAAAAGCGGTTCAATACTCGAAAAACGCCATCTTATTCGGTTGAAACAAATCAGGATAACAGGTCAGTGAAAACTGATTACTGTGAAAACTTTTTAGCTTTCTTTGCCGGAAGAGTTCCCTCAAGAATTCCTTTTGGGGCGGCGGTAGTTTTTAAGGCTCTCGTGTGCAGTGGCAAACAAGAAGCGCCATCCATCCTCCTTATCGACGTCCACAAACAAAAGGCTATCGAGAGGAGATGCACTCGATGCAAGACGATGGGAGCGCAACTGGCGGATATACCGGGAAGCTGGGAAACAATCGGAAGCGCCAGTCAGAGCAAGTGAATATAAAATGCGAAAGATGATTGATTTTTGGGACGTGAGGGAGTTAAAAAAAAAGAGTAGAGGTGGTGATATAGGTTCATTCCACCGAAGTCCTTACTTTTAAAAAGAATTTTTGCTATAAAGGGCGGAGACTTCACCATGAGTAGAAGATAGTTGCGAAAAAGTTTGCAGAAAATATAACAGTCTTATGCAACGTGGATTCTTAGGATGTTATTGTTTGAATTACACATAAAAGAGAACAGGACGCTCTGCGATCCTCGAATGCACGCACATCATGCTCTGTTCTCACGAGGGAGTGGTAGCTGTTGTGGATGGGGATTCTCGGAATGCTTGTCGCCTTAATCTTATGCACCACGCCTTACGCTGTTCGATTTTTTTTGGAACTAGCTGTACGCTTGTATTCGAAAAACCTACCTCAGATGCTGCGAATCCCGAGCTTGTTAAAGACACGAAAGCCGAAACGTAAGAGTACTGTTAATTTTGCAGGATTTAAAACCTAAATCGAACCGAAAAATTAATATTCTTGAACCCCAATGGAAACAGAAAAACGTCATTAATCGCATGCTGAATTACAGTTTGCATTCTAATTGACTGTAATGATAATTATACATGCTTCTCACGTATGACATTGACTTGCAACTCATTGAGTGACATTCATATTTTAATCACGCCAAGATTATTTCTTTAATATCGAGAGCATCAATCAAAAATTTAATTAAATGAATATTATCAAAAATCTCACAAAAGGATTTTCGGAAAATTGGAGAGAAGATTTGATCAAAACCGGAGATCAACCGAAAATTGGCGTTTTTATCGAATTGGGGGATGATCAGGAACGAAAATAATTACTTTCCGATGTCACCTTAAAACATAATCGATGTTTGACAAATGCCCTCATAAATATTCTATTCCTTGATTTCAGGGGGATATTTTTCAATCATAAATTCATAAGAATCAAAATTAATATAGGAATATGTTCACGAGGGAAAAAAGTATCAGCTGCCAACTATCAATTATCAAATTTACGTCGGAAATCTTATGACTTAAAAAACGTGGGCTCGCGAAGAAGGTATATACTATCGTATAGTGCTATTTCAGATGCAATTTACCGAAATATGGGTTTCTCTATGGTTAAGGCGTCGTAAAAATTTATTTTGGATTTCCCACCAGTGGTAATTATAATAGGGTCCTGGTTCCCCATAACTATTCATTTATTTCTCCAAAAACTACCCCTGAACTCGGTTCTTTAGAGATATTTTTCATGCCATTCATAATTAAAACTCATTCAAAAATTTTCAAACATCTTTCGGAAAATTTTCATTTCTTCATTAAAAAATCTGTGAGTTAATACATAAACGAACACAGCGTAAACTCGGTGGATGCACTGAAATGAGATAGTGATGTTACTTCAGTTTAGCTATGCTCTATGTAGACTATGTGGTAAATATATGTCATCCTTGGGTTGAAACCTCTACCTGAAAACTGGAAAAGTTGAAGCATAAGGCTATGTTGTTAGTTAAAGTTGCTATATTCTGCAGATTGGGAATCTTTGGAAGAAGGTAGATCAGAGACTAGGCTGCTATTATGAAATGAACTCCGAGAAATTACTCATGCGGTACTTTTCTCAAAGTGATATTGAACTAAAATAAACGGAGTAGGCTCGAGGACTATTCATACCGAATAGTCGCTTTTTCCGTGGTAGTAATAAACAAAAACATTTGGCTGATCGCTATGTGTTTGTTTCATTTTTAAAAAATCGATACTTTGCTTGCATGTTATCATGCAATGATATGATGCAATGCAATGCAATACAATGATATATATGTGTATGTAGATCTAATACTAATAATTTGATGTTCGTGCGGATCTAGAATCTTTCCAAGGGAGAGGGGCACCATTTGAGACAATTTTCTTATGAACTCATCTCCAATCACTTTTAAAATGCCATTTTGTTGTGACGGATGTAGTAGTTTTATAGTGATGCCATTCTCTTGATGTTAACGTTATACTGTTTAGAGATGCCATGCCTCTTTATGCCACTGAAACTATGACAGAGAGAAAATAAACGAATCAACGTTGGGTTCGTTAGTCTCTCATGCTTTCTCCAAGTAAATAAATGAACACATCTCTATTGAAAGGACAACTTTCCATTGAATCTCCTCTTTCTATCCCACAATGCGACTTGATGGTCACCGTTTACGCGTTTTCTTCGTTTGCCACTCGTCTTTTGGGAAACCAAAACGTTCTTTCCATTAGTGTCTTCAAAGGAGAATCAAAAACATCTCACTGTTCAAGAGGAGCGAAATATTTTGAAATCCCGTCTCTTTCTTACGAAGTTCTTGAAAGAGATAAAGCACTTCTTCAGCGGGGCGTCGATCGAATTTCCAGCGAGAATGAGAAGATTCTTCAAAGGATTCCTTCCCAAAGGCACTCGGCACTTGAATTCTTACAGCAAATCGGCAGATAGCGCGTCCTTACGTGTGCCGCGCGCCAGAAGAAAGCGCCACTTAGCGGTTTGAACGTGGAACTTTTGAAGAAGTTAAAAGCGCATGCTATCGACGACCAAGGTGCTGCCTGGGTAGAATAATTTCTTTCGGGCGCAACAAGTAGTCTTAGAGTTATATCCAGGGAGCTATGAATTACTGCGGGTGGTCTTCAGGAATGCTTCAGTAGGATTAATATATTCCGACTTGATATAAATTTCGTTGGTATTAGAATGAAATGGTACTCATGGTGTAGTCAGGATTTGGCTGTGGAAAGAGTTTGGGGTAATTAAGATAACAAAAATTTGCCTATCTATCCAGGAGTGAGAGAATAAAATTAGAATGTAATTAAGATGGAAACACGGTAGTATTATCGTAATAGATGATTATATTTTCCATTCTTTTTATCCAGTGTGGTAATTTTTAGGATGCTGAGGGAAGGTTGAGCATAGGAAAGAAGAATTTAGGAGAATTTTACATTGAGAATACGTTGATTAATTATTCTAGGCGATACTTATTCATGATTAGTTGAGAAAAAAGACCACAATGAGGATATAGTCAGACTGTGGTTATTTCTCAACTAATTGAAAATGCATTTCTAGAGGGTAAGGATTGGATGGCAGAGGAAGATAGCTAAAGCAGTCCAAGGATCAATGAGGGATGAAGCAGCGGCTGGATTTATTTAATTATGTAAATGAATATTGTAAGACTGTTTGAAGACGGTTACATTATAGTGTAGCGAGTCAGAAAAGACGATAGGCAGTTTGTGCTTTGACATTTACATTCTTCCCGTCTAGTTCGGACGTTTTCACAACCCGATGGGCAGCTCACAGTGTGTGTAGAGGTAGTTAAGTTTTTATTTTTAATAAGACCCTTAAAAGGGATAGCAATCCTGGATGGATAACTCCATCCCGGGATTATAGATTTTGATTGCCTCAATCCCAGGATTGACGAGAAACGATCTCATATACGTACAATGAAAAACATTAATTATTTTTAAACGATAATTTTATTTCAAGTATCATATGCATTTATGCATCACTGTCATGTATAAAGAATAACTATAAGATGTAAATGAAAACCATACTTTATTACTGTGAGACCGAGACAAAACACGGAATTTGGAAAGTTTATCGGCACTTTTCTTAGCTAAATCGAACGGAAACGAATCTGTATCAACGAAAATAAACACATAAATTAAATATTTAATTAATTTTGGTAAATCTCGCAGGAAAATATAAGATTAATAAAGATGATTAAATATTTTACATTAATTTACGTGGATATTTACTTTTTAACGATACGCATAATGATGAGGTACTACAAAATGTGTTTCAATTACTTCTGCAGCTATTTTTCATTCATTTGATAACGCATCACACAGTGAGACGAAATGTATTTCTTGGTACATTCAGACTTACTCTAAATTTCATTTCTATGGGAATAGAACTCAATCTTTATCATCTGTTAACAAAAAGATAAATCATCAACCCCGAAATGCCTGTATTCATATAATTTTAATCCCGGGATTTTGGTAGTAGCAAATTGAACTGGATCTCGGAATTTCAATCCCTTATCATTGCTAGGAAAGTAATAGAAACTTGAGAAAGTAGCGCAGAAAGCTAATTTTGATAAATTCGCAAATTTCGAGATGCTACAACAAGAAAAAAACGACGTTTCGATCAGCTTAATTGCTCTTAATATTGACACGATAATAGAAGCAGTGAGAAAATAAAATATTGTGCGCGGGTAATTTATATCCAATTAATAAAATAACGTGTTGCGTTGATATATGTGTAGTGATATGAAAGAGCATTTTTTCATTCAATAAACACGAAATCGATCCCGGGTATCCCGAAAGCACTTCAATTAGAGTCAGTGAGTGGCAATAGTCCTTTGATGTGTCTGACTGTCGCCTTTAATCACTCCCCTTCTTTGTTCCCACAAAGTATCGCGCTTTAAATGTCTTAAATCATTCTGAAAGCCCCAAGAGGAAGACTCCCTTGCGGCATAAATATTGCACAAGCTATCTCGAGTGACCACTCACGGGAAGTGCTTTCCTTATACAAGTGGTCACCATAGTAAGAATAGGTTAGAAGAAAGTAGATTTAAAGGATTTTTGAGAATTTAAATTCATTGGATTGCAAAGTCCTTGATTTAAAGACTTTGAAATGAAGAAATTGAATAAGAATTTGGATGAAAATATAAAGAGGAAGGAATGGGTGCATTACTTTTTTGTTGATGACAGAACCTTCCTTCCAGGAGTCCTTTGATGTTAAAAGTAATTCTGAAGTGGAATTCTTGGGAACGTCTATAGAAGGGGTTGTATAGGGAATATAATAGTAAATTTACATGCAATCTGAGAGGTGATTACCCTTAAACTGTGCCAGTGAAATCATCTCCAAATGCAGTGGTACCTGTTAACGACGTACTGTAGAATGCTCCCGCATAATGCTCTATCCCACTTAATATGCGGTTTTTTCGCGGTAAAGGTCCCTTTCACACTAAATTTATAGTAAAAATACCGCTTAAGACGCTCTAATACCCGCTTATAAGGCGGATTTCTCCCGTCCCCAGATGCAATGCAACCCATTTCAGTGAATCTTCCGCCTCAGTCGATAAGGAGTGTATACATTATTCTTGCTTAATTGTCCTTCTGGTAAAAATTGCTTTAAAAGAGAGGAAAAATGACAAAAAATATGTAAAGAAAGAAAAGTTAAGAAAAATTTCACCATTCTCTTTCTGCGAAATGCAAACTATTCTCAAAAAATATGACGATGAAGTAAACAAAAGCAAGTCTTACTAAAAACGAAAACGTATTACAACAAATTTTAAAAAATATTACAAAACAATAGTTCGCTGAATCCTTAAGTATTTACAGCTGTGGCAAGTAAAGCAAACTTAAGAAGATTCATTTTCGTTTTTAAAGAGGTAAAGCACTTACTCTAAAATTAAAGAGCAAAAAAACTTGTACTCTTTTCTAAATTTTTGTTATATCGCAGTTTTATCGCGGTTTTCACTTGGTCCTCTGAAAATCGTCTTAACTGGATTTTACTGTACTTTCTACTAACGATGAATATGTATTCTGCAGTAATAATACTGCAATTAAATACTGCCTTGGGTAATCACGAAGGTTTTGGTTTACGGCGCCTCATCGGATTTCAATAAAAGTTTAAATTAAGACTGTATATTCGAATTTTGTTATGGTCATGGGGATGAGCCGAAATACATTAATCAATTATTATAGCTGTGGCGCATTGGATAAGGACGATTTTGGTTAACGATGGTAATGCTGGAACGGATTAGCGTCGTTAACCGAAGTTCCAATGCGAATTTAAAATCTTCCAAGAAGATCCATCCTTTGAATAAAAGTTGGGTTGGAAATGGAGCAAGAGTGCATAATCTTTTGAAGAGGGAAATAAGGACGTTGAAGAGGAACAGTTGACTGTTTATCCGAAGGTTAAAATTATCCGAGAGAGCTTTCTTCATCATCGTTTTCGTCTTCTGTTTTTCCGTTTATCTCCTTTTCCTCCGGAATCCTAAAACACTTGGCTCACCGGAGTGAATAGCATCCCTCTTCCTTTAACCGCAGCTATCCTTTGTTTTTTTCCCTCTCTAATATTTCTTCTTATCGATATTTTCGCTTGACCTCCGCAAGGCGTCTCCACATAAGCAGACTGAATATGTCGGCAAGAAAAGCGGTCGTATAATTTTGTTATTCCGGGTGGAAAATTGACCTTTCCCTCTCTCTCGATCTTTACATCCGTTTCTATCTTCGCCGCCGTCCACTCAAACAACTGGTGGCAGTTTTCAGCTTACGTGGCACGATGCAATATCGATTCTAGAGGTTTATTGTGGTACGTGTGTTTTAAAGCTTTATTGTGGTATGTGTGTTAAACATTTGTTGTGTGTATGTATGTGCATTATTTGGTTTGTACGGCTGGGATTTTTCCTTTGTGTCCGGGCATTAAAGTATATGCGACTTTAATGGGTTTATTCACAAATATTGTTGTGTTTTGTATTAAATGAAATGTTATGGATGTTGGTTTAGTTGTTTGTTGATCAATATTTCGTGTGAATGATATCCAAAGTACAGACGTAAACTGTGTAGCAACTATGATTATGGTGATGTTGTTTTGAAATTTTGGTCCTTGTGGGACTTCTGGTGTTAGGGAGTGTGGAGTGTTTTTATTGTGGAAGTCTTACTTCAATGTATAGGGGATACCACGCGACAGCAGTCTTATTGCATCATAAATATATATAATAAAAAAATAATAATAAAACAATAAAAAATAATCATACAATAATCATACAATAATCATACAATAATCATACAATAATCATTAAATAATCATTAAATAATCATTAAATAATCAGGAAATAATCATAAAATAATCATAATATCATAAAAATATCATAAAATAATCCTACAATAATCATACGGTGGATGGGAACCAACTTGATCGTAGGCGTCTTAAAACATGAAAACTTAATTTTCCGGAAAAAAAATTCGCCTTAAGCAGGATTTGAACCACTTAGGATTAATTTTGGGTACTTTGGAAATTTTCGGAAACTTTTGGATTCTGAACCAGACACTCTAACCACTCGGCCATTTTGAGGACAAATTTTGTTCGGAAAATTTAGGTTAAAGTTGAACAAAAAGGCTGGTTTAGTAGACCACTGCACGCGCCCGTCAGGTAATGATATATACATTACATTAATAACATTACTATACATTAAGAACCACCGTATGGCAGGGAGAGTGAACACCGACAGACAGACTCTAATGCACCGATTTGATTTAGCTATCTTCGATTGTGAACTTTGATTGATCTGAGACTTGATCTGACACCGTGTATTCTGGTGTATTCCTTACGGGAGAATGGTGCGCGCCGTTCATACTATTCTATCAGAAATCAATTTTACTATATGCAGAAAGTCTTCGAAATCACTTATCGTGAACTTTCTCTTTCTATGCAAAAGTCGCAACATTCTCCGGTAAGGAATACACAGGGTTATGAGATTCACGTGATCTCTTCATTACATTGGGCGAAGTATTTTTGAAGTCATGCTTTAAGTAATCTGCGGAATGTAGGACCCTCTTGGTAAAGAAAACTCTCGGAATCAACTCTTTGGGAGTTGGCAACCGTAGTATCCCACCGGAATCGAACTAGGCTCTAGCAGAGGCATTTATCCTCAAGGTAGTTACGTGGCTTTTATCTCTCTGCCAGATAAAGTCCTAAAGGAATTCTTTCCATTAGATTTCTCGTCGTTTCGCAAAGCTTTAGTGAGAGTGTCTTTGACGCCAGTCCAAGGACAACTCCCTAAAGCACTTCTGAAAGAACATCGCGTGCTTGGGAATAGACCTCCACGGTCTTCGGATACGAACTGTGGAGGAATCATTTTCGTTTGCCGGCTTGTACGGTCATTTCCTCATTAAACGTGCTCAGTGATCATTTTCAAATAGTGTATAAACAACGTTGGCTCATGATGTAACTCTATCGAAAGAGAATCTTAAGCAGGAAGTGTAGCGGAAATGTTATCGAGTATTTGTGATTTGTGTGATGTGAACGAACTGCGGTGCGCTTCATGATGACGAATCTTTTGAATGGAAATGCATGGAAATGGAATCTATCAATGTGAAGGAGACGTATTTTCTCAACTACTCATCCAGATGGTCAGAAATCAAAGGTAAGTTAATACTGAGCGTTGAAAAAAGGCTGTCGTTGTCTACTCTAATTAGTCAAAATACTTGTGAAATGCATTCCCATAACGTTGGCGAAGGTATTATTAATTTGAATAGGAAATGTTTAACTTCATACGATGTATTACCTCTGAAAACATCATTTTAATGCATTAAAAATAAATATTAAATTAATTAATAATATTACTTAAAACTAGTATGAAATTTTTTCCACAGACTTCAAAATTTAGTTATGAGCTAAATTAAAGGGCAATGGCAAATAAAATTCTATAAAAAATAATGTACAATATTTAGATCAATTAAAGGAAGTCTTGCGAGATTTTTCCCCCCAAAGAATTTAGATACGGAGTTTTAATGACAGCTCTTTTTGCTACTTATCATACGTAAGAGCTTCTTTTTCTAAAAATTCAGAAAACTGACATCAGTTATCTCTTTATATCAGAGTTGTTCATGGGATATTCTTCCCAACTGAGTTTGTATTGTCCCTCCGTTGAATGAAGAGATTTTAAACTCTTACTAAGAGAATCACAGTTCTATACAACCATGTGTATTTGCGCTATTTCAGGAACACACATCTAGCTTGATTAGAGTTCGAGGTACTGCATATCAATTCTTGTCGATATAATCGTTGAATCAACCGAGAGGATGAACTTTCCATGAATTCTCCTCCGCGCTTGATGGCATCGTAATGTTTAGTAAAACATACCGACGTGTATGAGAGGTCTTCAATTCATCGGCTATTTACAGTCAGTCTGTAAAGCCATCAGCCCGAAGCCCGTTTTGTTTTCATAATGTCGACAACGCCATGAGCTATGTAGAGGGAATGAGGTAAGCCAGGCGAGAAAATAACGAGGAAATTTACTACTTATTTTTCCATTGAATCAGAGCAATGGGAATGGAAAACGTCCGCATAAATGCATAAGTGTGATCCTATGGAAATCAATTTTCGCGGCGTTCAATAAGGAGAGACCAATATGAATTTAGTATTACTCGTACATCAGCGGCTTTTAAAGTGTCATAACCATAAGGATGACAATACATTTCCTCCCACTAGTATTCTAAGATTGATAAATTATATTCTACTCTCAAAATGCGGTTTCAAGTGCGAATTTCGTAATCTGCGGAACTAATGTCATGCTTGTATACAGCACGAATTGTGATCTGTAGACATTATTCTTTACATCTTTTGTTATTTTGAAATCCTCAGTTTTGACATAAACGCTGTTGTATTTGTTTGTAGTATATGTGTACATGTATTGAGAATTATATTTCCTATATTTAATAGAACAGTAACTGATGCTACTGTAGCATATTTATGTATCATATGGTTGATTACAAAAGCTGAATGTTAAACCAGGCATCTCCTGATGACTTTATGATTCAGTAGGACCTTACTACAACGTAATTTCTTATTTCTATTTGTTTCGTGGAATAACGTTATTTCCATTGTCTTATTTTCATTCATCAAGATACTGTATAGCAGGTTCGGTATTTTTCATAAAAACAAAATTTCGGAAACTTTCAATCGATCTTCATTTTGCTCTCAAATTACTTCACCGCTAACGCTTTCCATATATTTTTGGTCCTCCTTTTAGTAATCAACGACTCTGACGTTTAGGGGGACATGTATTTTCTCTCGAGCAACGAAAATTCCGTAACGAGGGCAGAATATTGGAAAGAAGAATGGAAGTTTCCCTCCCGCACTGCAACTCTAAGCCCGAAAATTTTAGTTTCGGCAGTGGAAATGTACCGCAGAAGCTTAGAGGTTCACGATGATGAATGAAAACCAAAGGAATTCTGAGGCGGAAGATTCAGAATACGTGTCCATCGGTACGTCAATTACGTATGGAGAGTCGATTTTAATCTTTTATCTGTGTGTCAGTGACGTTAGGGGCCAAATATTAAAGATACTTTGGGAAAACACCTGAGGCCCAATGCGGTCCGGAGGGAAGTTTTCCTGCCGATGCTTTACCTTAAATTTCTAGGTAACCTAGTTTGGAAAATTTTAGCAGTTTTTCATAAGATTCTCGGCGAAACAGTTTTATGGTTCAAGTGAACTTTCAATAGCAAAAATGATTTTAAGATGATTAATGGAAATTAATTCATTTATATTTTCCGCAGGATAAAAAAGTAGGTATATATAAATAAATTTCTTTTAATAATCTTGTTTATGGATTTTCACCCAAAGTAAGGCAGAAACCATCCAGAAAATGGGTTTATTATAATGAAAATGCTATTCTAGATTTTCTGTGTATATGAGAAGCTTGTGTGGCGAACAGAGAAGAGACGAGCTAGTACCTTATGATGAATAAATAAGTGTCCCATATTCCATTTAATCCATTGTAAGGGTAAAATATATTACCATAAAAATAAAACATAGAATCACAAGTCAAGACGTCATTATCATCGAAGGAGGTCGTAATTTAATTTAAACATAAATTATTTTAAGATACGTTACTTCATTATGGAGAGAAAACAGAGCAAAAAAGAAAATGAGAAGTAATAAATGGAAAACGGAATCTGACAGCGTCTATGCAATTGGACCGGTGAAAGAAGTTTTATATTGATTATATTGTCAATTATTTCGTTTGATTATTCTGAATGAAGATAAGGAAGGAGCGTTTTATATCTGTCGGAATCAGCGTAGTCTGCAAGCGGTCATACGGAAATATTCTATGTTAAATCCGATTTTGCTTTTTGGAATTTGAAGATTTTTTATTTCCCTTGTGTGAAGATCACGGGTATCGTTTATTGAGAAAAATAGTGAAGAAAGATAATGCGTCATATTGGTAATTTTTATTAAAAAGGGAAGAAGCAAGAGGTGTATTTTCTTCTAGCGTCAAGCTTAAGCTAAGATAATTGCTCATGCAAAACCCAAACATGATCGCTTTTGTTATTACATTGTTTTGTACTCAGAGACCCCACTAGAACCGCCGTAACAAATATGAGTAGTGATGGCTGTGTATGGACTTTGTTTCTGTGTATGAGCATTGCTTCGACCACCCTCTATATAGCCCAGATCTTCCATATGTGACTTCCATCTGTTACGATGCCACTTTGAGGCACTTGGTCGGTAGGCAATTACAAACTGACGAGAAAGTCCGCGATGCAGTTCGGAGGTGGCTAAATACTCTTGACCTCGATTTTTTCAATGCCATCGATGCCTTGGTCTACGGATGAAATACATGTTTGCACAAGCAGGGTGACTAGGTTCAGATGTAGAGCGTACTAATGCCTTTTAGTGCATCAGTTCATGAGGCTGAAGAATTGTGTCCGTGAGAGCTCTTATTACCTTAGTTTTTGATCTACCCTCGTACAAGCAAAATTTACATACAAAACAGGAGAGGAATGTCAAGAAAAGGTTGAATTTGGTGATAGAGATTCTTTGATAAGGGATTTCGCGAAGCCTTAAAAGGAAACGTACGAAAAGATGGATGCAGTAAAAAGTATTTGCATATGGAAAGGAAGTATGGAGCTGTAAGTTGTGAATAAACTACGCAAAATACTTGATTGATCCGAATAGGAATGGCTTACATTATGTATGTACGTACATACTTCTGTATGAATAATGTATTGGTGAACGGATATTGATTTTACTTAAAATCTAATGGACTAAATATTCGATTCTATACACGATGATTTGTCCGTCCTTTTCCTCGTAAAATAACACAACTGAAACCTGCATTTTCTTCGTCTCCTGCTAACATTTGTCACCCGATAGAATAACATTGAAAATTTATAACAGGGAAACTCTATAGTATACGCATAATTTCGAAATTATGGTAATATTCACATATTATTTCTAAACATCCGTTTTCGGTGACCAGGGCTTTTCTCCCTTCTTTCTCCATAAAAACATATAAATGATACATAGTTTTAAAGGGAAAGTTTTCCGCTTCCAAATAAAAAGATACCAACAAATTAGAAACGAACCATTATCTAAGAAGATCAGATTAAAATTTGAAGTTGGCGTATAGTTTCGTTCCTGGATGTGTAAATATCGATATCGAAATACACAGGTCCTTCGGTATCCAGAAGACGCTGGGCCCGTCAAACGACTTACGGAGTGTTTTCAACCTCTAATTCATAACGGGTCGTGTTCCAATTTTCTTTTCTTAATGAGGAAGCGTTATCAAAGGAGAAGCAAGAAAGATGAGGGAAGGAAAGGGTTTTCCAGGGTATCACTTCTCGACGTTGCGTGAGGCGGAAGCTTCTGAAATACGACGATCGCGAGATTTGGGAAATTCTTATGGACCGTTACGTCGGAATTCCTACGATGGAATACTGATGAGGGAGAAATTCGGTTTCCTCGGCGTAGGTATGGTTTGGAATGAAGTGAGCGAAAGTAAAACTGTTTGCGACTACATTACCTGAGATCCTGACGGAATGAATGGGGCTAAAGTTATTTTCGATGTGCTTTTTCACCCTTAAAAGTATTTCTTCCAAAACACTCACGCCCACTTGGCATCCAAAGTCGTTCAATACCCACGATGTGAGGGACGTCTACCTGATTCAATTTTCTTTGGATTGGTGGATGGAAAAGCAAAACATTCGCTCTTGGTTTCGCCACGGAAATACCTTTCCCATTCTTCATATCCTTTTTGAGCGTACATAGGATATCCTGCATACATTCAGGGGGAAAAGGCGATTGCCCTTTACTTGAATGGAGTAATGTGGAGCAGGAATTAGCCTACTTGAATCCAATGCAGCGTATACTTGTTTCTGAAAGAAGTGTCACTCGAGCTCTCGCATAGCCTCCCATAGCGGCTCCGGGTTCTATTAACTTCATTTAACCCAACGATATATGTAATACGTGTACGAACTCTAGATAAGTGGGCACAAAATTTCACAGACGCTCAGTTTCTATTTTAGAATCTGTAGAGTTATTGTATGGAATAATTAAGTTCTACAATTCGTGCAACCAAGACAAGTTCGTTTGTACCAAATTTGTTTTTGTAATGATGGAAAGTAGGAATAAAACTCCACTTTATGTACTACTTCCTTATGCATACAGTAAAACCCGGTTGAATCGCCTTTCGTCTTAACCGGGGAAGAAGTGAATTTTGTTTTTCAGTGTTTCCTTTCGTCGCAATCTTAAGAAGTAAACACATCGGAAATACCAGAAAGTGTTTCGTGGGCTGTTGAGCGTATTCACGAAGAGATTGCAATGTACTCCTACCTACCATTGCTGTTAAAAAATTCGTTATTCTTCCCTAATTACGTCTCTGGTGAAAACTTTTTCATTATAGAGTTAAAAATGAAAAAAAAAATTAAGTAACTAAGGAAGACGCTCTCTTTGTGTGAAAATCAGACCATTCTTCAAAACTATGACATATTGCAATCAGCATTGCGTAACCCGGTTGTAACGCTATCCCGCTTGAGAGATGATTTTCGATTGGCCTATTGAAAAGCGTCTTAACCGGGTTGTACCTTACATATCCTACTTTTCCTTTTAATGGAATTCTCCTCGGAAAAGAACTCCAGAGTTAATCTTAATCGTTTTGTTATGATCTGATTACATTTTGATCCACCTCGTAAAATATTCGTGTTTGAGGAAATCCATAAACATCGAGAAAATTATAATTGACAAGAAAGAGTTAAGAAGAGTATAATTAATTCTACGGAGCAGTCAATCTTGAGGGATTGAAGGTGCTGCATTTGAAGAAGACGTTGAGGAAAGAAACGAGCCTTTTGGATTTAAATCCGTCTTCTGAATAATCAAATGCCCCTTACTCCATAAGCAGATTTCTTCATCAATAATCATTTTCCTTTCACTCTCTGTTCACTAACCTCTTATTCACTTTCCCATTCTTGATTTAGTCACTCATCTCATGTTGCTCACTTTCACTTTTCCCTTCCACCTTCCTTCATATCGCATTTTCGTTCTTCTTTTTTTCTTAACTTCCTTTGATCATCGTCTTTGTTTCCATATCACTTCCCTTTTATTCATTTCCCTTTCGCATTCCATCCTTTCACTTCTGAATCTCTTTTTCTACTTCTTTAGTCCCATTCATTCACTTAGCATTTCTTTTTTTTCTTTTCCTCTGATTCACTCGGCTTCTTTCTCTTTTGATGTTTGATGACCTTTTGCCCTTCCATCTATTTGCTATTCTACCTCAAAAACCTCTCATTTTCCTCCATTTGTTTATGACATCGAGGAAGTGTTTGTGTAAAGGATGGGATTCAGATTTAGAGGGAATTCGTTCTACGTTATTCTTGAAATCAACCTGATTGTCTGGCGAATGTTACGTCTTGATTTCAAATTGTGCTTGACTTCTCCTGTGTATGTCCTGTTGTTCTATAGACTGTGATTCATTCACTGTGACCAGGGGCATTCCAGTAGGTATCACACTAAACATTTCAATAGTCCATAAAGTGAAACAAGTGATGGGAAGAGGTATTTGCCTTTATTACCATGTTAATAGAACTTAACAAACATAGAACTCAGCCTAGTATATCTTGCATAGTTTCTTTAACATAAACGTAAAGCTAAAATAAAACAAATATAGGTTTTTACCTCCTTTTTACTAAGTTTTTGTTTGATTTTTACATTACTTAGATAATTTTTATTCATTATTTTATCTCTGCCTTTACATATGTTCAGATTCACAGGATTCGTACACCTTGGCATGCATGTTTATTTATGGCCATGTATACTCATATCTTTCGTGTTTATTTTTTTTGTATTTTTTATCTTATCTCATCGTTTTTGTTTTAGATTCAGAGTATTCATCGTGTTTTTTATTATCTTCTCCTGGGAGCAGTGCAAAATGGTGCTCGAAAAGCATTGCATTTCTCTTATGTCATCTTCCACGTTTCTCCTCAATCTTTATTATGAGCAAGCAGTACCAGCCCGAGCTATGAACGACTCGGGCAACTGCACAGGGCACTGAATCTTATGGGGTGCCTTCATGAACGTTTCATTCTTACTTTTATGAAAAACTACCCTAAAAACTACTCGTTTACTATTTCCGTCACGAATTGCGTGCTGGCTCTGGAGAAGAGGGATTAGTATAAGTTTATGATGACTACCGCATCTCACTTCTTTGGTTGTTTTCAACGAAAATGAATACACATAAAATGGATTTGACAGAACTAATAAATAAATCCAGCGAGTGGATAGGTATATAGGAAGAAAATCATAAGTATTCTACCTTTCGGTAGGTTCATATGCCCCAACATTCCCCATTCAGTGTCCTCTCCTTCACTTCTTGGTAACTTTCCCATCCTTTATATTAGTTAAGATGGAAGAAAATATAGTGAATATAAGTATTGACGCTTTGCTTGTGTTTAGCAATTGGGTTTTGGTCATAAGTAATTAAAAATATGAATTTTTAAAGCAATTCACTGATATATTTTATCAGTTTTTTATGATTGTGTCTTTCATGAGTTATTCTGTATTATTGAATTACATCTTTTAGAGTTATATAGATTTTAGATATATAGTAATTGGTATAATACGTATTGTAATTAATGTGTTTGGAGTATAAAATATGTAGATCGCAGTTCAGTTCAATGATATAGTTAAATGGGGGTAAAAAATGCGTTCATTGAAAAGTGCCTATCCATTTTTTAATATTGGGGGAGGGTGAGCATCAAGAACTTTCTGCTCAAGGCGTCTAAATGCCTCAGGCCGGCCCACTAAGCAAGACAACATCTAATTTTCCTCACGGATTCTCAGCCTTTCTCAGATTCTCGATGTCAAATCATCATCTGCACGTCCTTGAACCATATTTCAATATCTTTAATAAAAGATCAAGTATCGGCAGAACCGAGGAAAATTACATTTAAAATGGAATTGCTAATTTGAAGCACTGTGCGGCTGATATAAAAGGCTCCGTTCCACAGTATTCCGCATAGTGTTTTTCCACTTAGACTCACGTTTGGGGTGAATAATTCAAACATTTTATTGTCATCGGTGGAAAATTTATTTCGGCAGTGAATGAAACAAATTCCCAATTAATTTCTTACTATTTTTATATAATACAAATAATACATTTAAACAGTTTTGGGGTCTCCCGGATAGCCGTGCGGGCAGCGCGTTCGACTTCAATGAAAGCAGTACTGGGTTCGATTCCCGGTGGGAGCCCAAATGCGAAATGACCTCAGCTGTCGAAGCACTTTTTACAATACTACTACTAAAACAATTTTGGTGATATATAATACACACACCACCTCAATAGCCCTGAGGAAGATGGCGGAGATAGCCATTGAAACGTTGGCGACTTCAAGGTCAACACTAATTACCTGGATGCTAACCCGAGAACATTTATTAAAAGCTATCCACCATATAACCATCAAATCTCTAATTTATTACTAGTTTCGTTTGACTGCCCGAGCGATTCCGAACGATCCATTTTTTTTTAAATCTTCCTTTCATTAATACGAGCATAATTAAGAATTCTTTTCGAATTAAGATGCGACGTAATGCGATGAGAATCCCCTCAGTCTTCGTCGCCATTTTGTTGCACAGCGCAGTGATTTAGTGAGAGTTTTAGCGAATCGATTTCTCCGCCGTCGTCCTTTCGTTTATGAGGGAGTTTCGGCTGCATTTGACACCTCTAAAGGAAACCGCACCGCTATGAGAACTAATTTAGCAACTTGTTCGTGCATGAGACGTGATAAGCACTGCGAAAGGAGAAAGGAACGGAAAATTGGTTAGGCTTTAATAGAATTTGAGATTCCGAAAAGTCTCTTCTGGTTGAAGGGATTTCTTTCACTCGCGAACAGAGTTAATGGAGAGGAATTTCTGAGGGACTTTTATTTATTAAACGCATTGGTTTCGCCCAGGAACATTACTGAGTCGGGCGCATATTCACTGCTACCTATTCTCTATTATTATATTGTATCAAGTTAAAATGTGTGAGGTATTGTCACCATAAGAGGGCTTGAGTTAAGTCCTGCGGCATTCCCGCCAACATTTTCACCACAACAGTTTAATTAGAGTGCTATGACATTCCAAAAATAAATGCCATTAATGATGTGAAAGAAGAATCATAAAGATGATAACGCTCTATAATGCTGACTCCTGTGAATATCCCCAAAAACATTCGTACGGATTGTGGCACTCTATGGATCAGAGACATGCAACATTAGAAAAGCGGACCAGAGAAGAATAGAAGCCTTCGAATCCTGGTACTGAAGGAGAATGTTGAAGATCAAATGGACAGATAAGGTGAGAAACGAAGAAGCATACAGAAGAATAGGAGAGGTTAATACAATATGGAGCATCATCCGGAAAAGAAGAACCAGATGGATTGGACATATCTTGAGACACAATGGATTTTTTAGGAACGTACTTGAAGACAAAATAGAAGGGAAAGCAGCGAGAGGAAGACCAAGGGACGAATATATTAGCCAAATAAATAGAGATATTAGAAAGAAGAGATATCAGGATGTATAGAGTTAGCACTAGAGAGAGAGGAATGGAGGACTGCAGTCAACTAATATATGGACTGAATGACCTATGATGATGATGGTTATTCCCATGGAGAAACGGACGTGAAAAAATCTGACAGTATCGGGATTCGAAGATATCATTTAAGTTCTTTTGTAAATGGAATGGATTATTCTCTCAGTGATCGGCCATAAAGTCACGGTATAAAGTGTCACAATTAATTTTCGGTTGCCAGTAATGGTGACATGAACCTGAAGTTAATCAAAGAGTTTAATAAAGGATGTATAAAAATGATTTGGATTGGTATTGGTAATTCTTGCAGCATCATTCGAATGTGCCACTTAAAACCTCAATTACTTATCGACTGAAGCCGGGAATGACTATTATGTTAGTGATGGTGGAAATTCCAGTCCTATATTTATTCAAAACGTATTAGTTGACAGCTTGTTGAAAAATCAAGCAAAAACCAGGACATCGAACCGTAATATTTTTCGTTTCGATTTTCCCTCCGATTCAATGAAAACTCATTTCGGTTCTATTGTTTTTTTCCGCTCTGATAATTAAAATATATGCTCCTCCGAAGGTTATGTTTCTATGTGGAGCTCTTTCCATATTCTCAAGTTTAGAGTAATACTTTCGATATTTAAGAAGTAATCAACAATATATTGCTATAGACTAGATGAGTTTTAATGCAAAGCATTCATTTTCACTTGCCGCTGTTTCACACATTTCTCACTCACTTGTTATTCCCCCTCCATTTACGCGTTAGTAAACAAGAAACAATGGTGTCAGACTTTGGTTAAAGTTCAAGAATTATCGTTTTTAGGTTTTAATTTAGCCGTTGAGGTTAATAAAGAAGTATTAGGTGCTGATAGTTAGAATTTTATTTTGCCGTTAGATACTATTCTATTATCCTTCCATTGTCTAATTTGTGACGAAATAATTATTTTTGGTTTGGGCTAGCGATGTTTTAATTTCAAACATATTTTCAAATTGGATAGAGAATATAAAAACTAGGAAATGCACCGAACCAAAGCAACTTGATCATCAAATGCCACTTAAATAGACTTCTCAGCCTGATTTAATTTTTGTAAAACAGCAATCTCAAAAATAATATCAGGCTGATTGGAAAACGGTGGAGAATCAACCAAATGGATTGGAAATAGATGGCGTTCTTCGTTATAAGGTGGATTTTCCAACTATCCCACTTCGTATTAATCCATATGAAGACTCAATCGGAGAAATGGTATGGATTATCTTAAGACTCTAAGAAATTCCATATGTGAGAGCTCATGGATGGAGTATTTCTCGGTATGGAGCAGACTTGTGGGGGAGGGGGAAAGGATTTCAATTAAGTAGGAAGTTTCTTGGGAAATGAGGATGCTGGGGAAATGAAGAATGCAGAAGGAAATGAAGCTGTCGGACAAAATTTTGGCGATATTTAAGAGAATTGGAGGGAGTGGAGTAATGGTGGAAAATATGACAAATAAGAAATCAGGATTTGTCTCTGCATCTGAGATGAGATAGAACGGTTCGGGATGGTGATTCAACGGTTGGGAGAAACGACTCTCTTACTCGAAGAAACTGAGTAATTAGAAACTTAACGAAAGAGAACAAATTAGCGAGAATGGGGAATTCAGATATTGATCGAAATTGGATAAGGATTGTGACTCTTATATCCTATAATTAGAGATGGATATATAAAAAATAGAATAGTTATTCGATCGTTTTGGCATACATTCGATTATTTTCATTCAAATGAATCCACTCGATTTCGTGGGCTAGTGGTTTCGCTCTGACAGTACATCGAATTTTCTTCCACGTCCATTCGTCACCTCTTTCATGTCACCGCAAGAATCTTCATTGAATCCGTACTAAATTGAAAGATAAGAACATATTTCAGCAATAATAGAGTGTTATACTAATCCAGAAATCATAAAAATCAAACTTTTAAATAGAAATCAAACCTTTCCCGATTATGATAACGAATATAGATCGTATGAAGATTGGAAAAGAATTAGTTGCTTGTTGAATGCAATTTTTGACAATTTTATACATCTAAAACAATAATTTTTTAATCAATCGCTTCGAACGATCGTATAGATTCACTCGATTAGGATAGAGTGAACAATCGAAATGCTTTATTCGATGGAAGAAAGGAACCGAATTTTACGATCGTTTTCATTCGATTTTCACAGCTATGCCTATAATATTTCGTTAACGGAGGCGATGCCAGTACCGTCAGACATGGCGTCGAAGGCGGGAAAAGTTGAAAAGCGGCACGCCCTGCGTTTCTCTTTTGTCTGCAGTGCGGAGAAATTGAGAGGGAGAGGAGGGGAAGTGGCGGTAGAATGTGCGGTCAGGGGAAGGGAAAGGCCGATGAGGAAAATATATGCAACCGAGTAAAGGGTTTTCGTAAAATGGGAAGGAAATGTTGATTTGACCGCATACTTTGATAGTGAAACTAAGAAAACCGTGCTCAATCTATCGCTTCTCCTCGCTGCAGTCCAAATCTCGGACGAACACACTTTTTGGATCGACTCTCTTGTGGTACATCTGTTGAAATGTCTCGCGATTGAATTGTCAGTGGCTGTGTGAAGTCGTGTGGCTGAGCTTGAAAGTCAATCAAATTTTCCATCACCTCTCTTAGAAGTACCGTATATACCTACATATAAGACGCATTTTGTACATAACATTGTACATATTTGTACCAACAACGTTATATATGAAGGTGCGTCTAATAGGAGAGTATAGATTTTCTGTATGTTTAATATGATAGATCAAAAATACGTGTCTCATACGCAGGTGCGTTTAATAAGAGATATATCCGATAATTCAATCTCTTAAAGTTCGTATCTCTTTGTACAGGCTCTAGAGGGTATTTCAGCGAAAAAGAGCATTTTCGTATGGACTTAAGAAAAGACAGTGTAAATAAGTTAAGATGGGTATAAACTATCCTATTATATAACTTCCAAACATCTGTTTTTGATGACCAGCGCTTTTCTACCTTCGCACTCCGTAAAAGAATATGAATGGCACACCATTTTAAAGAGAAAGTTCCCAATAAAAATACACCAATATATGAAAAATGCACCATTTAGTAAAAAAATCGAGAAATCGAGTAAAATTAGAATTTGCCCATAGAGTTTCGTTATTGCATACGTAGATATCTATCGATACAGACGAAGTGTTTCGGATGACTGATACAGAATATGAAGGTGTGTATTTTGGTATCTTTTAGTGTTTCAGTATTCGTTTTGTAGTGATTGAAGTGTTTATTGAGATTATATATATTTGGGTGGGGAAATAGAGTATCAGTGTCCGTCGGTGAGGAGCAACTAGTCTTTGAATTAAATCGCTTTGCATCAACGATGCGATAAAGAAAGAGGATGATAGCAAATGATTTGAGATAATCGAATACATTTTAATTGAATTGAGCTTAATTAAAGTCACGTAATAAAAACAGAGCTAAAAAGGAAGCCGCTTTAGCTAGCGGGAGAGAGAAGACCGACGAAGAAATAAGTAAACAAATGATTAAGGGAAGAGAGGATGCCGCAGAAAAGTGCTTTCAGCAGTTATCGGCTCTTCTCTTCGTTGTTTATGATTTCAGGCGTGGTTGCGCCATCAGTCTTGTTTAACTTTATCTTCACACAGGTAGCCCTTTAACACAGCCTTATCACGACGTTCAGTTAGGACGTCAGCGCTGCTCGTAGACTAAGAATCGTCTTCGCGCTTATTTTATTTAAGAGAGGGTAATATTAGTCCCTTTAATTCCGATTATGGTTCATTTTAATATATTTAAAACAGAAACTAGAAATTAGGATCAATGTTAACGAATAGATACATATTAAATTGATGCTTGAAGATTAAATACAAGATTCGTGAGTGAACACATTAACTTACACAGGACGTAAATATAAGGATTTAGTAAAATATATACATAATTTATCCCATAAATTCATATTAGGAATTAATTTTAACGGAAACCCAGTCAAAATGCCTGTGCCTTCATTTAAGTTATTTTATCTCTTGTTAGATGATACAAAAGGGTGTCTCCAGATATCCAAGTGGGTAACGCGTTCGACTTTCGTGATAGCGGTCCCGGCTTCGATTCCCGGTTTTGAGTCAGGTGCGAAATAAGCTCTACTGTCTAAGCACTTCTAAAATGACTACTGCTACTACAGAAAGAGCTTCAGTAGTGCTAGTTTATTTTATAAATGGATATGTATTGGAATAGGAAGGGAAACAATTTTCGAAAGGGAGTAAGTTTAAATAAATTAAATTTGCTCTTTCGAAATTAAGCACACTAAATATTCAGATATTTCATAAAAGCTACTTTACAAAGAGTCAAGTAAATTTCATGAAAGCCACTGTATAAAGAATGAAAATATTTGGTGAATCCATTGCGTTAATGCACTGCCTACTGGTAAATTATTTACTTTAGCAACTTCATAATCAAATATCCGATTCACACAGTTGGTATAACATATTTCAGGGATCTATTTTTGCTTTATCTCGACATTAAATATTAGAATTTGAATAATGCAATTGAATTTATCTGGTTTTGTGCTAGGAATCTAGCTAACACCTTTTTACATTAAAGCTTCAAAAGCTATTTGGGATTCTAAATATTCCAGCAAATAACGGGTCCATTAATATCAAAAATGAATAATAAAAATGAATACTCTTAAATACATATGACATATTTTTATACATAATTTTTAATATGCATTTTTTCCTTTAAAATATACTTTCCTATGCGAATTTATGAATATGCAAGTGCTAGATGATGAATAACTCTTCATAATTTAATTGAAGATTTAGGTCGTAAATCCACAACGTGATAGAATATACACACATTTTTTCTAAATCTTCCACTCTCCAAAGCCAGCATCTCAACGGAAAGTACGGTAAAAGGACACTTTTTCGACATTCTCACTAAATTGCATGTACTTGGGAAGATAGGGCGATGAATAATGCCAAATGTTTGATTGAATGTAGGATTTCGACGATATTTAGGTTAGATATCCTTGCATTAATCTTAAAATGATAAGTTTTTCTTAGTTTGAAATTCCTTCAACACAAATATTATGCGGAAAAGATGCCTTTGTTGAAATTTGCTGATGTCTTCTACTTTTGGAGATAAATATTGTGGAGATAGATCAGGACATATTTTTGGAAAGGAATTTTATTTTTTACCCGAACAACGGTAATTATTATTTCAGTTTGCACAACATTGAGAAGGAATAAATAATATGATATCATAAACCTAATTTCATTAGCCTTAAACATAAAAGTAACACATTAAGTTTGTATAGTTGACAATACACGGGTTGCAGAAAATTGCTTCGTTTTGTTGGGCGCTTCGATAAAAATTCGATTTAACCAAGATATTGCAATAAATTATACAACTTTGTAATTTTCCACGTATTTTTTTAATATTGGCAACCGGTTTCGTAAGAGCTTCTTACATCTTCGGTTGCCAATATTAAAAAAAAATACGTGGAAAATTACAAAGTTGTATAATTTATTATGGCTTTCCACAAAGTAACGCCAGAACATATTGATTTCAAGATATTGCAAATTAGAACTAAAAAACTAAAGATGGTAAATTATAAGCGTTCATCACTGATAGTACTAATTTGGGTACTGTTGACATTTAGTTCTGCGGTATAAATATTGACAGTATAGCAGAAAATGGTCAATTTCAGAGACCTCTTTCCAGTCTATTAATGACGCTTTACGATTGCTATAAATACGTTATTTTTTTTAGGGATTTGCTTATTATCAACGGGAGCGATTTATTTTAAGCTCAGGATCGTCATTTACTATTTCGATATCACACCGCTCATACTTCGATTTGATTACAATCTTAGAAATGGGCTAGGTTAGGTTATCTTATCTGTCGAGGTCAGAATCCATAATGGCCAAATCTACTAGAAAAATCTATGCGAACCTTTTTGGAAGGTAAATGACTGACGTTAAATGGTTGTAGAAAATCGCTGAAATCATGCAAAACGTTTATTTAAATTAGATATCCAAGTAAACAATAATAAAAACCTATTAATCTAACTCTAAGGATCTAATAAGGGGACCTTGGACTTTGCTTAAGACAAATTCGCTTAAGAGTGTGCTCCTTCCTCTCTAATAATACACATATGTCTGACACTAAAGACCGAA
This sequence comes from Pachydiplax longipennis, assembly GCA_036926295.1. Lineage (NCBI taxonomy): Eukaryota > Metazoa > Arthropoda > Insecta > Odonata > Libellulidae > Pachydiplax > Pachydiplax longipennis. The sequence continues at coordinate 32,702,688 of JAVFKF010000009.1, read as the reverse complement.
ACACCATTGTTTAGGCAATATCATTCCCCCTAAGAATATAATGTGTTATTCCTTTAAAACACTGATCGGGACAAAAGAGAATTGATAAATCTGAAATTCAATACTAAATATATTATAATATAATATTTTAAGGACATAACTGAAATTTAAGATATTTAAATTATAACTGATATAAATTATATTATAATAATGATAAATAAAAATTAAGTCGTTTGTAAAAAGAAATCGGATAAAATATTTCTCAAGAATATAAAATTTTCCGATCTACATGGCATTATACGTGTACTGCTTGGTTGCCTGACTCCGAAATTCATACACAAATTTGGCATAAACTAAGGTTTGTTGATCTCAATGGTCGAACAGGTCTCTCGTATTTTAGGGCAAGGAACTCGCCCTGTGTCGAGCAAATCTGAGATACGCAGAAAGGTCCCCTTGCCTTCGACATATAGTCAGGGCCAAAGTGATCGTGCAGTTGTGCGTGTTTGCATAAGAGTAAGGATAACGATAAAAGATTCGCCTACGTATGAGGCAACCTTGTAAAGCAGCACTCCAACCATTATCCTTCCCTTCTCTTTTTCAATCCTATCACCCTTTAGTTTCCTGCCATCTAGTCGTACGCTTCAAATACAGTTGTAATAAAGATGTGAAGGCTAGTTAGACATTGAAAGTATATCGTCACAGTTTTCCCTCGTTTGGGATTCTCTTAATGATGGAAAAATTGATTACCGTGGGAAGCTTTTTAATGAATTTATTACAACGGATCTCGGGGAGGAGGTAGTTGATATTGTCATGCCAGTTAGTAGCGTACGTGATCTTCGAGACAAAACGATGAAGCGTTACAGGGAAATACGAGGGCTGTTCAAAAAGTTCCCGAACTTTATTTATTACAGCACAAATATTTCACTTACAAATTATTGCTCCAGGTCTCCTTCAAAGTACTCCCCACCCCAACGTATACACTTATTCCCACGGTGTTTCCAGTTTTAAAAACAGTCTTGGGACGCTTCTTTCGGATTGTGAATTAGCTCCTCCGTCGAATTTTTCTTTATTTCTAGAATGGTGGCAAATCTTTTTCCTTTGAGCGGGATTTTTAGCTTTGGGAATAGGAAAATGTCACATGGAGCCAGGCTTGGTGAATAGGGTGGTTGAAGAAGCACAGTGGTCTTGTTTTTGGCTAAAAAGTCACGAGTTGCTCGTGTTGCTCCTGGTCTGCTGTCATCAGGCGAGGCATGAATTTGTCCTCGACTCGATGCATCCTCAATTTTTTTTAGTTAGGATTTCGTAGCAGAACCAATCGGGATGCCACGCTCTTCTGCAAGCTCCCTGACAGTCAAACGTCAATTTGCACGAACGAGATCGTTCACTTTTTCGATGTGGGGGTCATCTGTGGACGTTGATGGTCTTCCGGAACGCTCTTCGTCTTCCACTGATTGCCGCCCGTCTTTGAACCGTATAAACCACTCATAACGCGCGGTACGTTTCATAGCATGCTCACCAATAGCCTTGGTAATCAACTCAAAAGTTTCCGTGAAAGATTTGCCCAGTTTCACGCAGAATTTTACTGAAGAACACTGCTCCTTCAAAGAGCTCATTTCCGCGGACCCGATTTTTCGCCGCACTCTACGATCATCTGTTCACATAAACATCCGTAACTAATGAAAAAATCAAGATATCGACAAAGTGATTGAAGGTGGTTATTTGGGAAGCTTTCGCGGATACAACGTCTACAGGCAAATTAAAAAATAACCAACTAGAGGCACACTATAAAAAAAGTTCGGGAACTTTTTGAACAGACCTCGTAGTTGCCAGGACAGATAGTTATTTCTGGTCATTTTTTCCTCGAAGCATTAGAGAAGCCAGCAGCAGTCAATGGTAGATAGGATTTTCGGTGTTTCACACCCCCTGCCATGCGCCAGTGGCGGTTTGCAGGGTCTAAATGTAAATGTAAATGTCACATATTCTGGAGTCTTAGTTCCTTTTGCTCTCCCCATGAACCCCTTTCATTTTCTGAAATACCTTCGATGCCCGACTTACATATCTACATGTACATGCATTAAACTGCGACACCAAGCTCACTCATTCAATCGACTTTCGCTCCCGAAAATGTCCGTTTCCCGACGCAATTTCCTCTCCGTCCGTCTTTTCCCAATCCTCCATCATCCCATTCTGTTCGTTTCTTTGTGTCGCTGTCATGGCGGCGAATCCTTTGTGATTTGGCGCCCTCTCTCCCCTTATCTAATCAAACGCGGCCCGGATTCATGTGAATATCGGTGGAAAATCCATTTTCGATGGAAACAGCCGAGGATTATAACCCCTTGGTCCCTTGGTGTGCGAGGAAGGGTCCTGTCGACGTCTTTTGCGAAAAGGACTACGGTCAGAGAGAACCCACGGCGAATTCTTGCTATTCGCTCCTTTCAATTACCTGCACTTTTCTTTCAATATTGAAGCGAAGGGTTGATCTTGAATCCCTACAAGGAGGGTGGGGGTTAACTTTGCTTGGAGTGGAGATTTAAGACGTTTTTCTTATGGACTCATCACCAATTGACTTTTTAGGTGACATTTTGCGGCAATAAGTTTAGTACGTAGTGGTGATGTTAGTATAGGTTTCTGTAAGAGAGGGTGGAATTAAAAACTTAAAGGGCGTACTTGCCTTGGATTGGCGATTTAAAGCAATTTTCTTATGAACTGATCATCAGTTGGCTTTCTAAATTTTATTTTGCTCAGATAAATTGTGTATGTAGTAAGGATGTTAGTAGTAGTGATGTAGAAGATCAAATTCAGGTTGGACTCCATAATGAGAACTGATGGCAGAAGTAGATAAGAACTCCCTCATATATGAAATTTGATTTATAAATTTTACGTAATCGATATATTTAATCAGAAGAAAATTTTAAATATCTCAGGGTGGTGAAATTAGACCTCTTCTTAGTATATATATCAAGAACTTAAGTGACATAAACGATAGAAATGTAAAGATATTTGCAGATGAATCCATAACGGTCAACAAAAGGCTTGAGTTGGGTTTTAAAAATTCCAAAAGATATAGCCATCCAAACGTCATCTTTGGAATATTATTTTGGTATCACCAAATCCTGCATCTATCAAATGAAGCTCATCAAATTTTAAGGGATAATATGCGTTTAAGTACGAAAACATCATTTCAATCGGTTCAGGTATTCATTTTTTCCGCGAACCATAAGCAAAAGTAATTGATTTGGAAAGCAGAGTCATAGTGAATGCTCTCCCTGACACACGCCAAAAAAGGCTTGCAGGGTACATATGTAAATATAGATGATTTAAAGTGATCGACGAAAAATTTCATAATCTGATTATAATTAAGCTCCATGTCAGATTATACGCAAATGGCTAAGGTCTGTTAAATTTATCATCGAGAGGGATTAGCAAGAAAAACTTAAAGAACGCGGGTTGAAGACCAATCAGAGGTGAGTAGATTAAAGCGGCTTATCTGTAAACTTGGCGGCGCCCAGCATCTCCTTAGAGTTCCAGGAGAAATCAATCTTTCTCATCTCTGAGTTGCCACATATAATATATTGCTTCCTTCTTTTCTTAAGTACTGTATTAGTAATTTTTAATTAACATTTTTACTGAATTTTAATTGACATTTTTACGGTACTCTACTCCACTACTCTATCTACTCCCGATGTAGTATCAATCCCTGTCAATATTATTTTGACCCATGGGTATCTATAATGGTATAATGAGAGAAGTAGAATCTTACACGTGGCATCACAGAGTTGCGAAAGACTGATTTCTCATGGCACTTTATCGGGAAAATGAGCATCTTCAAGTTGACAAAGATACCGTATTTGACGGAACATTGAACCCACCTTGTTTTCAAAAGAAGACTTGACCTTCTTCATCGATTTGCTAGTTTAAGCAATAATCAATGATATCGAACAACCTTGATAGATAAGAATGTACGATCTTTAAAAATGTACCCTAAATGGAATTTAATAATTCAACGGAACCATGACTTAAGTTTGAACAGTGCCGTAAATGATCTTCCTTGAGTTTTCTCCACTGATATGAAGGGGCATCTTAAATAACGGCAAATAAGGACATCAACAAGGATTTACGTAGTAAAAATAGAAAAAAATAAATTGTGACTCGGCTGTTAATTAATAAGAGGTTCGAAAAACTCTCTTTGACTAATACCCTTAGGGGATGGTTACCCCCTGAGGATAGTAGCAAAGCTATCAAAATAAGCATTGGGTGATTCTTAGAAGGTCGGTAATCTGGGAATTTCGTTTCATTTTACGGAAAACGAACAGGGTACACCGACGTCTTCGGGTATCGGAGAATTTTTCGAACCTCTTGTATGTAAAAATACTTTAGAGAATGATCTGAATTTGCACCATACGTATTCGAGAGAAAAGATTTCATTTAACTGATGGAATTTAATTTAACCATGATGGAAGATAAATTTCTTATAGAAACAATCAAAAACGTTATACTTTACTTTTCTTCCTCGTGGGTGTATTCTTCTTTTCCAAGTCGTTAAAATCTTCAAAAATTTCTTTCGAAAATAATACTTAATATCTTCATTTATAGTTTAATTTATGGAACAGTTATTCCATCATGATTGAGTCCATTTACGGGTGGATAGTGATGGTGATTCCTCCTTCCATCCGAATTGGAGAAGGCATTCTCTGTAAAGGTTAACCTCTGTCTTGGCTTTGGAATTGAAAATTTTACACCTACGCCCACGTTCCGGATCTCATTTTCGTGGATTTCCTCCATTTGCAATGGTGTTAAAAGCTCGAGGCGGTCCATATTATCCTTCGCCCAAATTATTTCCAAGAGAAGATACCAAGCATTAGATAGTGACCCTCTATAGTATATACCCTCTACCCTCATGGTACGGCTGAAATCTATATTTTTCCGAGTTCAGTATAAATGGCCACCTTCATATCTCATGCTCTCCGTATTTTAGCAACTCGTTCCTCTGGCTTATATTTTCCTTCTTCCGCATAATTTATCCGATTCCATTCGGTTTTTCTTCACATATATCATCCCCCTCGTCCGCTTTACTTCCCGCAGAGATAAAAATTATCTTCACAGAATATCTGAATAAATTTTCTCAAACGGGTCAAATCCTTAAATTCCTCTTTTGCCAAAGGCATTCTTCACTGTGCAGCCTCGTACCAAATTAATAACCGAGCGTCCATCCTGTACATGTTTTTTTCAGCGTGGTGAGATGTAAATGGAATGTGGCGAAGCTGACATCAGGTGTACCTAGTAGTTGAATATTTCTTCTGAAATTTTAATATTTAATAATAAATGATGCAAAGTAGATGGGGTGGATGTTTAATCATACTTTTAATCACAGCATCGCTCTAATAAAGATGTTTATTATTATTATATGAAAGGAGTAAGTCGCTAGGAAATATTTTTGTTAGTCATTTTCATTCAAACAATAGCTGGAAGACCATCTGGATTCATAAGGCTCAATTATTTTCTTTCGGTTGATTTTTCATTTTTTGGTTGTTTTTTTCGTTGATTTATAAATTTGTTACCTAAAACTTACCCTAGAGCTCACATGAAGCCCCTATACCCAAATCAATACATCAGTAAAGGGACTAATTCTTGCCATGCATGTCAAAATCATTCAATTACCAATTAAATTATAGTATTATGCTCTAAAAAGCTGAAAAGGGCAACATGGAGACGGATAGGAAGGATCCATCCCGCGAATCATGGCAGAAGGCAGGGTAAGCTTTACGAAAATAATTTATAAATCAACGAGATTTCGAATAAATTAGTTGAAAGTTTGAGAAAAGTTGGAAAACATATCCATCTCCTAAAAAGGCAAAATTTCTAAATATAAGGAAAAGGGTATTTTTCTTCGAAATAGAACCGTGCGGTGTACCATACACCCCACGCGAGCACTGAAGGGTTAACGTACATTTCTTACGAGAGAGGTTTCGAGACGTTCAGTGTCGAACCAAATGTGGACAAACATACATCAATATGTTATACTCAATTGGACCTTTAAAGACTCCGTGAATTTTATTATCCTGTCATATCGGTAAGTTCTTGAAATTAATGTTCTAATATTTCTCACATGTATTTATTATGGGAGTTACTGACATGTGATACGTAAATATATACACTCCGGTGATTGTTAAATAAGTTTCAATAAGATCGAATCATACCCACATAGCTTTAGCAGTTAGCTTTGATTTATCAAATATTCCTCCAGCCGATGGGAAAACTGTTTAAAATGCACAGCGATTCGAGAAGCGTACGGAGAAAATAAAATTGCGTTTTAATTGATTTCGACTCTGAGTGTGTGCAGGAACGGCTTTTGGCAACTGGAGCGATCCCTTCCCCTCGTACCCCTTCCTATCCCTGCCCCTCGCGCTTACAGAACCCTCTACATGTCCCTGGTTCGATTGGAGACCCTTGTTCATGAACGCGAGAAAATAACGAGCTTTTAATATTATAAAAGCCGGCCGATATCAAAATTGCACCGTTTGCGCGCTGACTTCTAAATCGGTGAATTTGATCTAATCTCGGACTTTGAATTAGCGTTCCAATGCTTATCCATCTTTCACAGTCGCACAACGAGTCATTGTAAAGTCGAGTCCGTTTGGAGGAGAGATTTATGGTAAATGTGCGAAATATTTTGGCCGAAGAATACGTTTCAAATCAAACTCAATAAGGTCACTGTTGACTAAATGGAATTCCACGAGAAGATAATATTTTTATTCGATTTCGAAAACATTCACGTTGGAGTGAATTTACTACGGGTATTGTATGCAGTGGAAACCACCGCCACCGAAATGAAATATCGGTTGATGCGAAGTGCAAAGCTGGTTCGTTTCGTCTTCTATAACTTTCAATGTATATTGAGTCGTTTAGAGTGAGACGGTTGACATGGAAAAATGGCTAATATGTAAAAATGTTAAAAATAAAAGGAATATATTAAAATAGTCTGCATGGAAGTTATCTCCGCAAGTTACTTAAGATAACACCAAATTCGTTTATGATGGCATTTTAATCAAAATAAAAATTATTCTATGATTTTTATAGCTTTTAAACGTTGTTAATAAATCTGATAATTAAAGTAATCAGATAAAAGGCGAAGTTTACTATTTCCACATACACTGATTATTCGATGGCCGGTTTTGGTATACGCAGCCATCGCCAGGTAGTTTAAGTCAAGTTTAAAATTTCATGGTTATCAGTGAAATTTTAAACATATAAGGAGCTAAACTATGGATATTTAAGTCTAAACCGGTCTTAAAAATAACAAATTAATGTAAGTATGCTTAATTAAAAAACATTACTTTTCATCTGATTAGTTTAATATGGATTTTCACAACTTCACGGCCACTTTCGCAGAGTTTAAACTTATTATAATTTTGTGAACAACTGAGTTTCCTCAATTAAATCTTTCGAGCACACCGGTTAAATTATTATAACAACATTATAATAACTGTAAACGTATGATGATTTTCAATGCAAGAGATGAAGACACTCCTATGTATTAACCTAAAAGTGGGGGTGCGTTAGTGAGGAATTAAGGGAAAAATTCGGTTAACACGATGTTCGGTTAAAGTGAAATGTAGCTTGGACCTCGAAATTTCATGTTAGCCGATTTTCACTATAATTTATTTGGATCCTTTCAAAGGTTATGCTTTTTCCTGTGAAAAATTTCTATGCAAATTGCAAGTGAATATGAGAAATCAATCACTACTTCTTCTAGTAGTTAGTCAAATCAGTACATTGAATCGGTTAATATAACTAGAAAAATATTCGTTATTCCTCACGGTTACTTAGAAAAACGGTGGTTTTAGCGAGGTCTTTAAGGGAAACATTCTTTTTGAAAAGGAGCAGAAGTGACGAAGTGGTGTATTGAGGAAATAAATAGATCAAAGATTCTAAAGATATAAGCTTAACGTTCCATTTGTTATCTTTACTTCGTGACTTAATAAAACATATATGCTGAATCGATGCAGAGTTTCCATTCATAATTCCGTAATTTATCATTCAAACGAATTCGACCCATAACTTTCCCACAGACGCGGAACTCAGGATTCGACGAATTTACTTATCTCCGTTGAAAATATGATCCTTTTCTCGCGTCATGGATATCTTGGAAAGGCCAAAAAGCGCTTTTATACACCAAAGATATCAAACCCCTAAACATCTCCTTTAAAAATTCTTCCCTCCTTTCATATTCCGAACCTTTTGGACACATTCCTTCGAAATGCCGTTCCGTATACACGCTGGAGATGATTGGACATCCGTCAAACATATCCATTGATATCCTTCCTGCTCTCAGAGATGAATCCTCTGACCTTAGATATATCTCGACCCGATATGGCCATTCGCTTACCACATCTACTGAGATTTTTGCGTGGGAAAACATCGATATCTTTTGACCACTTTTCTTAAGACTTCTGATTGAATTTTAATGTAATCAATCATTGCTGACCTTACTTCGTGGAAAGACATCATGAATAAATTAAAAACACATGGTAAATTCCACACTATATTTGGATAGTTTTGGATAAATCTTTGGAAATCGACCTAGACACTCTAACTACTAGGCCATATTGAATCGTATAGTGTGGAAATTACCAAGTGTTTTTGATTTATTCTTGGGTAATTTTAACTACAGAATACATCCCTTGATATGCATAGTGACATCTCACCTAAAATGACTATTGATCATGAAACTCACGCGTGAGAATGTGTTGATGTGGTTTCCTTAATGGTTTCTCCTTTAACTATCTTTGCTTCCTCTTATTATTTACGTGAAACCCGCCTTTTTTTCCTCTGGCAAGGTCGATTAGAATAGATTCGTTAATATTACTTACATATCTTATCTCCTTAATCAACTTTTTGTTCTCAACCTCTTATTATATCGCCTTTTCGTCGTCTCCATCGCGTGGATTCCATCCGTTTTTCGCTCTTCTACGCTCTGTATCCTTTACTTCTCCTTTCTACTTCTTCTGGTAAATTTTCTATGACACTCATTTTCTAAGTCGCTCGTTTTCGAATTCGCAGCAAAATTTCCGTGCAATATCTGGCTTTAACAGGCGTCATATTTAGTCGAGTGTTTTATTTATATCATTAATTAGCTATATATAATAGATATGTTTTCGGCAGACTCCAGTAAGTAAGAACTTTCATCAGCGTGACTCCGAGTTTATGCGTTTCTCGTATTCTATCTTCATTTACTTATCGATAAAGAAAGAAATGTTCATCTGATTTTGGGCGATTACTTAGTTGTATATCTAGCTGCACGTTTCCCGTTCCTTAATTTCACATTCTTGGTAATACATGCTAAATCTCTATCATAACTTAATGTTTTTCTATGTCAATTATTGGAATAACATTGTATTTCAAGTGTGATTCAAGTCAATTTGTGCAGTTCATATCACTCTTTATTTACACAAGTATTCTAATATATATGCTAGGACCCGTATTTGCCTTAAAAACCCAAATACATCCAGTAAAATACGCTGCATTCTTACATCGAACTTCTTTCAATGTGCGAATACTAATTTCAGGAAATTGACTCCTTACATTTCTGTCGAAATCGATTACATTAAAAATCTGATAAAAGTTGTTAATCATGGATAGTACTGCTGGATATATCGTGGATGCATTTCCCAAACGAAATATTAATGGATGAGATCTGATACTTCCATCTGTTTACTAGTCATTATTTCCACCACTGGTGTGAATGTCAAATAGGTTTCATGAAAATTGCTGGCGTCACCAATCCTGGAGCGAATTACGAAGTTAATTCAGATGAAGGTTAGGCTCCGTAATGGGAAGTGATGGTAGATGACAACGCTCTCACGCATTAAATTTGACTCGTGAATTTTACGAAATCGATATACAGAGAAACCTGCCTTTAGTGGGATCCATTGGGACCGCGGTATTTTTCAGGATAAGACAGTTTACTGCTTAATACAGGGTCCACTCCTACACCGGGACCAATATTTTTCTGGATAAGACACGTTTCATTGTATTTAACCAAAGGGAAATTTTATATTTCTCAGGGAAGTGTAATTGGACCTCTTCCCACCTGGGTTATACCAGGTAGACAATCCTCTACATATTTATTTAAAACATCTATTATTGCTGACCGGTGCTTTTCTCCCTTCAAACCCCATTAAAACGTATAAACGACTGACAGTTTGAAAGATAAAGATTCCTAGTGCATGCTGATAACAGTCCTACAAATGAAAAATGCACCATTTGGTCAAAAAATCGAGTTAAAATCTTAATTGTCGAGTTTCGTTGCTAGATATGTAGATCGACGTTGTCATGTTTGCAGATTATTGTTTACTTGCATACGCAAGTAAAGTAAATAGGTATATATAGGTAAATGGTGAATAAATAGTTTTTCTCCTCAGACGGTGATATTCTTTCTTGGTCTTCAAATGATCGAATCAGTTTACCCAAATAATATTATAATCGTCATAAACGAAGGACGTCGATCGTGACCATAACATTTTAATTAACCAGCATAAACTTGGATCTTTTGGGAGCAGAACGCCAACCACAGAAACATGAACATTGCCGAATATGAAGGTTTGTGTCACACTTTAAGACAACTTGAATTGTCATTTCATTCAAACCACTGTTTCTTTTAATTAAATTGCATGCATCTCAGTATCTATTTGTGCGAAATTTTCGCGCGGGACAACTAGTTAAGAATAACGATTGTTTTTAAGCAATTGCCTAAAAGTGATTGCATTGCATTAACGGAAAAATCCGCCTTTTAAGCGGTTTGCAGAGCGTCTCAAGCGGAATTACTAGGCGTTTAGTATGCAAGGGACCAAAAAAGAAAAAAACGCTATTTTTCGCGACAGCGTGTCTAGGGTGAGCTAAACGGGATTTACAGTAATTAGAGAAAGGCTCGGTGAAGTTTTGAACGGCGGAAAGTGAACTCAAATCTCGCTTCTATTAAATTTCCTCTTTGATGAATAACATAATTTAGCCTCGTAGCCGTAACCTCAATACTTCTATTTTGTCTTCGTCGGCGCTTGATTCGTAAAAAAAATTCAGGAATCGAAAAATACGTTCCTCGCGAAATGAGGGGGAGAACAGAGGGAAAAATGAGGGCTCCATTAATAGCGCTGCAAATTACGAGCTGCGCCGGGAAAATGAGAATAAAATCCCAGCCCGCCTTTCGGATTTCTCCCTTGTGATGAAAATAGTTTTCTTTCGCAAAACGATTAGCCGAGGTCGAAATTCTTTCGGCTGACTGACCGTTTTCTGGCGCTGAATATTTATTAATTGTCTTATGCAAATCCGCGGAGAGGAAAACCGGAAAGAGAGAAAAAGTTCGGATTCTGCAAATCGAGCCGAGTAATGTGGTGGCGGAGACAAAAGAGAAAAAAGGGTTGTGGAGTAGAAATCACTTGAGTGCTTTATTCCGGCGGATTTCTGCAATTTCGCCAAACATCTACGCCTGTGTGATTCCCCTCTGTCTCAGAATTGGTTTGTTTGAGAACAGAGGCATTTTTCATTGGAATTAGGGACGTATTAAAGGAGCTACGTGTGCGTAGAGCCCCACTTTATTGAGACTACAAATTAAATATGGTGAAATAAGTTTAAAACTTTCTGAGGGAGATGAATGGAAATCATGTTAAAAGGAGTGTTTTAACCGGGAAATGGATTCTGGCTCTTTAATTTTTAAGTGCTTTACGCCTTAAAAACGAAAGGTAATCTTCTTTAGCTTGATTTATTTGCCACATCTGTATCTATATAGAGAATCTAAGGAGAGAAGGAATCTAGCCTCGAAATTTTGTTGTGTATTACTATTTGCCTTATCGTGATATATTTTGAGAATAATATACTTTTTGGACTAAGACTGCGTTTTCCTTTGCGACTTAATTATGATCGTTCTTAACTCCAAAATAAAGCAGTATCAGTATTTTTATCAGACAGATAATTAGGCAAGAAATTCGAACTACCACTTCTACTCAATTCTACACTGTTAATGCTTTGTGAATGCTAGGTTGTGCGTGTGAAAGTTTATATTAAATATCGGATGCGATTTCTTATTTATTAAATCGATTTTAATGGATGTTAATTGAATTCTAACGGTGTATCTCACTCTCTGTAAATTAATACATTCTCTAATTGCTAGTTTAATTGCAATTTGAGTGAATGGAATAACATTAGTGATAATTAGATTAATTCGCTAAATATAATCGTTAGAATATTTCAAATTAATACGGAAAAGCACAAATAAAAGAAATTGTAACTCGGCTGTTGATGAATAAGATGTTTGTAAAACTCTTCGATACGTCGGTGAACTTCGGGGTAATTCCCTGAATGGAAAACAAAATCCGCGGATTACCGACCACCTATACTTCGTCTAACGTCATGAAGGAACTACGTAAATCTTATGTCCCCGAGTATTCCATACGGGGGAATGACGTACTCTGCTCATAATGCCATATTAGAAATCAATTTTACCCCATGCTGAATATCTTCAAAATTTATTATCAAATACTTACTTTCTACGCAAAAGTCGCAACTGTTCGCGCCATTCGCCCGTATTAATACACGGAGCAATAAAATGTACGTTGTCTCTTCATGACGTTGGACGAAGTATAACTTTCATTTTCCCTCCAGGGAACTGGCATGACGTTCACCGACGTATTCGGCTATCGGAAAAATTTTCGATTCTTTTATATGGTGAAACTCCTTCGAAAAAGTGAGCAGATCATTAAAAATGACTTTAGGACGAAATAAGCAAGCAAAATAGGCGCCTGAATCATACCGGATCATAGATATACACTCGGACGTCCTACCGACTGCATCACCTCAACCAAATCACCTGTTTTATCCAACTCTCCTACGGTCTACTCCATCGACATCCGAGTGCAATGGGCGACAGCGCCACTCTTTTGACTCTTAAAACGATACTTCTCATCTGATAAACACCCCTTCGTTTTCTATCCCTCCCCCAACTGCACATCGAGTGTGTCATCGATTTCAGAGGGCACATTTTTCATCTCTTCAACAAAATGCGACCCTTTTTTTCCCGCAATATTTTCCCGAATCGATCCGTCCTTTCTCGTCTCCAACCAGAAAAGGGGAAACATGGCGCGTAATTTGTTTTCTTCTCTCTAAATAAATTCGCTTCTCCTGTTTCGACTGTTTCCCTCTCTCTCTCTGCTGTAGCCCGAGGATGGGAAACTCCGTCCTTTTGCCAGTTCTCTCCGGCGGATTATCTAATGCAGAGAAGGAGGTCAGTTTGAGCTTCGGTCTCTCGGTTTCGGAACGAGTATGTTTCGTCCTATAGTTGAATGTGAAATTGATGTTAAGGCTCTCTTTATCACGGGTTGGAGATCGATGTTAGTTCTTTCTGCACTGCTTTCAGAGTCCAGCAATGTGATGATGATGAATATGAGGATGGCGATGATAATTTAGCTTTCAAATCATGTCCAATTTCAACGCACGTTTTCACTCTTCCACCTCATTTTGCTTTTCTATTACTGTTAATTTTTATTTGACATCTTTCAATATGCTGATATGAATTTCAGAATATTCACTCCTTACGCTCTTTCGTTCTTTTTTTCGTTAGAATCGTTTTTTAATAAAAATTCATAATCGTGGATATTACTGCTGGATAGATCATGGATGCATTTTATAAACGAAGTTTTAATGGCTGAGATTTGATATTTCCATCTATTTACTAGCCATCACTTCCATCACTAGTGATGTCAATTAGGTTTCGTGAAAATTGCTGCAGTCACCCATATGGAACTGAGTTAATTCGGTCCAGACAAAGGTTAGGCTCCATGATGAGAGCTGATGGTAGAAGTGGATGACAACGCTTTCATAAATTAATTTTTTTGAAAAATTTTTCGAAATCGACATATTTAATAGGAGGGAAATGTTATATTTCCCATGGTAGTGTAATTGGACCTCTTTGTAGTATATAAATCCACGACGTAAGCGATGAGAAATAGCAATTAGTGGATGTTTACGGATGCCTCGGTTATTCATTAAGACGTAGCAAACGATGAGGCTCCATCAAACGATTATCTATTAGTATATCAGACGATTTAATTCTTTTTTCCAAAGGATGCGAAAATTGCATTAATATTTATTTATTTATTTATTTTATTTATTGTAAAAAACGCTGCAATTTGGTCTTTGGACCAGGTGGCAACGGTGGAGGGTAAGAAAGGAATTACATGACATGACTGTCTGGCATTCGCCCTTAGGCGGGAGGAAAAACCCTCCAAAAACCTCCCGCAGACAGTATATAATATATATATAATATAACATTAATATGAATGGCCATGATGATTATTCCGTGGTGAATTTCTAGGATACTACTCAATACACGAGAAATATAGCAATGTAAGGATATTTGCGGAGGACTAGGTTGTATATATAGAAATATCAAACATGGAGGCTGTATTAAAAGATTATATCTATTGAAAAAACGAACGATTCAACTCTTACTCGAAAGTAATGGGAAAAACGGCAAACAGAAGTCAACAAAATGAAATAAAAAACCTTCCGATTTTCACATAGAAATGTTGTAGGTCGATTCATTAATATCCAAACCAGAAACTTAGGTCGAGTTGGTCGTAAGTTGATGACAGACTATTATTATTAATGAAACTAGGAGTTCCTTGCCGCTTCGCCCGATTCATAACTTTTACGCTAATCTCAAACAAACAGAAAGAAAGTAAAAGCATGAATAACATAAGCACTGAATAGAAAAAAAAAAAACTAAAAAAATCGCCGCTTTACCCAAATACCCATGCCAGTCCCTATCTTCGATAGTATGCAAGCGTTTGAGAGGACTCCGCAGTCAAACAATGAACAAAATAAATAAATACTAGGCGGAAATACAAGGGAAAATAAATGGTAAGCGGAACTCGTTATTCAATAAATTTAATTCTTTACTAAGCGTTAGAGATGGGGGCTGTAATAAATCGAAATATGAACGATAGACTATGAAAGAAAATATTAACATGAATCGCTTATAAGACTTCTCATTAATATGTATGGAGGAAGATAAAGCAAGAAATTACACAATGGTCTTGAGCATATATTATTGAAGAGAATCTCCCAGACTCATGCCCGTTTCGTTCAGCACCTTTCCCACTCATCCCAGGTCGTCCTTTCTTCTTTACCGACCCACACTCCTTTTTCCCTTAGTATCCCTCGCAACTTTCACCATCCTCATCCATTCCGTCTATGTCTTCATTCCATTCCTCCTGCAAACTCATTCGTTAATATCTTCCACGCCACACTCATCTCACTCCTTTCTCCACCGGGTAATGTTTTGCCTGCGTTCCTCCGCAAAATTTGCATCGCCCTTGTTTCTAGTAATCTTTTAGTTTTAGAGGTTGAGGCGTTGTCTCTTTCCTTAAGTGCCTGTTTCGCCAGTCTGTAGAATTCAGGCAATTCTGTTTGCGTTTGTCACCTGCTATCCAACTTCCATCTCTATGTCCCCGGAGTTTGAGAGCTCTATTCCTGGATATTAAAAGGACATTCCTCATTGAATAACTTCCCAGTCCACCTTCAGTTTACATGAAGGCTTCTTCCTTCCTTCATCACGGCGCATGGGTTTCTTTGATGTATGATAGAATCTAATTTATGTCATATTAGCTTTTTTTCTATTACTTCCATGTATATATATATATATATATATATATATATTTGCAACTACCATGTTTTTTCTTTAGATTTTAACTATGTAAAGTGTGATTTTCGTCCGGAGATTGGGAGAATTGATACTGAATGAAATTTGAAAGTTGTTGTTCTGTCGAGTAATCGAAAACTGCTTAAAATCTGAATTCCAAGACAAAAACGTAACAAATCTATCACCTTTTATTCTTCATGAAGGGCTATCAATTTAACTTTTATTCTAAATTAGGCTGACGTATTTTTAATGGAAATAATAGGAGAAATTAGAAAAGTGGCTCTTATTTTGTCGTTGATTGTAAAGCATTGATAATTTACGTTAATGAGGAATAACATTTCAGTTGAAATGCGAGATTAAGGGGTCAAATATTGACACCTTTTGTTGAATTATTCGTTTTTATTTATTTAATTAGATTCCAAAACAACTATTAATAGCCAAATAAATTGAATCATAAAACTGATGGAAATTGCTTATAGATATAATACGCGGGTGGTCTGAAAAGTTTCCTAAAATGACTTGCTTATTTAGGTTATGATGTAAAAATGTAATAAAACTATAGTTCATGTAATCAAATGTAATAAAATTTATGGTGGTATGCTTAAAATTTTTTGATTGTTGAACAACGACTAATGGTTGTTAAAAGAAAGTGTGGTTATTGGAATTATATGTAGGATTTGTAATGTACGAGGGTGGTCTGAAAAGTTTCCGACCCCAGATTCTTCAGAAATCTTCAGAAAATTTTCAGAAATTTTCAGAAAATATGTCGAGAAATGGCGAAATGTCGGAAACTTTTCAGACCACGCATGTAAATCGAACTTTTATGTCAGGGGTACGATTTGTATCATTATAGCATAATATTCATTCAGAGTGACTTGCCGTGGCGTAATGGATCTCTGAGTTTTTCGGTGACAGATGAACGTTGTCGGTTCGTCGTTAAGGAAAACGTTTCCCTGACGACGAAAAAATATTACGAGCGATCGTCTAATTTTCTCCGAACGAGTGAATCTTGAATAAGATGACCGGCAGAAGAGGAATTTCCGTGAAAAAATTGTCCAGCTAGATCAGGTGGCGATGGGAGATGGAGTAACGGCCAATGGGAAAGTTCTCTTCGAATTTTACAGCCTCTGATTGGTCGTAAAATATGGAATCGCACCTTGGGGGCCATCTTCACATTGCTCCCAAGGTGATATCTTCACATGCGTCCATCATCGATTCAATAGCTTTGAATTACCGCATACCGAAGATAAATGTTGTAGCGTTACGGAATTCAAAATTTCGGCTGATGCTAAGTTCTTTATGGGAACAGACTACGAAGCTGAACATACGTATCGTTTTTGCTAGGAAATATCTGTTTACCTTCAGCCGTGATGACCATTTCGTAACGTTATAAACTGTTCATTGTCTCGTTAAAGCTTTCGCCGAAAATAAGTTCTTCTGTGATGAGAGCAAAAGTGAGAATTTCGGCTATAGATAAACTTAAAGAGCAATAATCTAGAATAAAATTGTTTCTGATGAATAATAAATAGTATTACCAAAATAAATATAGCCTTTCAGATACCCTGAAGACACGGGGTCATAAAAATTCTTCAACAACCAATTCTTCGAAAGCAAATTATTTGAAAACTTATTTCTCAGAAGCCAATTATTCGAAAATTAATTCTTCTATAACCAGTTCTTTGAAAACCAATTCCTCAATCCATCAGTTCTTCAAATGGAAAATTATTTGAACGTTACCGCTAGGAAAATCTAAAAAATTGGTTATTGGAGTTATGGTTTCGAAGTATCGATTTTTGAAGAATATGCCTACAACCGAAGAAACGTGTGATTAAACAGGGATGTTGAGAAAGAAAAAATCCTGATGAACGTAAATTGGTATTCACTAAAAAAATCGTGGTCATATTCGTGAAATTAATGTACAAAACTTTCTTCCATATATTTATCGCGGGAGTGGCTGACATCGGATGAATAAATATATAAATATATACAAAACGGTGATTTATTTATGAGATTATCGCACTTTTCGGAAGTGAGACGATTCTTTTGTGGTGAAATCCATAAGTAAAACACTGGAACCAAAAAATAGCTGTGAATTATTTACAGTTTGTTGTATAGCATCTATCAATGCTCCGGAGAAATCGACCTTGATCCCAGAAAAGCATTTCTTCACCCGTAGTCTCTGGGTAAGAATGCCCAAGTTGACTTCATACATTAACCACTATAGCGTCAACTGTTCAGGGTGGCATTCGCACTACCATGGATTTATACTTCAATAATGCATATTCATAAATTAGTATAGCCAGAGATGCTATACTAATGGTTATTTTCACTCCTTTCTCCAAATTAATTTTGCCGACGCTTCCAATTAGTTTCGTGGAAATTCCGCCCAATGTTAAGTACGTACGTGCCTTTCTACCGAAACGGCAATTCCGGAAAATAAGAGGCAGACCTTCGAGAGCCCTATGCGCTCGACGCCATGGCTTGAGGAATTGATAAGTGTTTTCGACGGCATTCCAGTGTAAGAGGATATGAACCACTTGCACAAAATGGTGCTTAGATGTTGCTCAGAGAGGAGGACAATATTCTCCGAAGCACCGGTAAGGACCTTCTTACCATTTCGAGAGGGATAATTCAACAAGTTGGTCTCCATGGCTTCCACTCTTGTGTACCTTATACTTTGATTTGAATTTTAGCTCATCGATAACAATGGAAAGTCTTGATACATTCGCGCCCATAACAGCGACGTTTATAAATGACAATTTTCGAACGACAGTCAGGGTCTTCCGGAAGCTGTTCTAACGCCCTCCATTTAAACAACCAGTCTTCTCTGAGTAGGCGTGACAGTACTATTTAAGATCCGCATGATGACGAGTACTGGAAATGAGCGACCGAGTAATAAATTAATATTTCCCGTATCTTCTCAAAAGCATAAGAAAAGTTAGAGGAATCGGTTAAGGAGATTTTCAGCCGTGGCCTCCTCTATCACTAACCGTGATTTTTTCACATTTTATTGAAATAATTCTCGAGGGCAACAGATTTTGAATAACATCTCTCAGGTACTGCAATGAGTAATCATGTTGTCAGTACCCTCATATCAGGTAAAAGCTACTGACGTCGTAAGTTATGGATATGATTTCGATATTTTACTTATCGAACACACAAAATATCACTTGTTAAGTTCACCTATCACAGCATTGAACATACTCAAAATGCACTAATTCTTTGCATCTTTCTTCCTTCATAATATATTCGATGTTTTTAGACTGTACTTCGTAGAAGGCTTCACAGAATAAGTTAAAAAGAACATATAGTGAAACAGTTTGCACAACTGTGACCGGTTTCTATTGATCATCATCTACCACGGTTGCTAATCTAGGTGATGAGTACCATGTTTTCATTTCAATTTATCTGGGATTACCGATGTTACATAAAGTATGACACTCATCAAAGGGAATTGGAACCGATTTTAAAAGAGACGCATAGGTCACGTAGGCAAGAAATTACCAAAACCGCAATTACCATAACCTTAGGCTTTGATATGCCAGACATTTCATAGTGAACTTTAAAAGTCATGCAAAAATAGTAGCTATTCCAGAAACTGGTTGTGCTGACAATCTTTGAATACACTAACGTATTTTCGAGCATTCCGCATATTCTGGATTGGCTGTTGAAAAAGGGAAATGCACCGCATTGACATCGGAAGAATATGGCTGCTTTAGCCTATGTATTTAGTCTGAATAAATTCTAGATGTATTCTGAATGGATATATTGTATTGAATGGATGTATTCTGAAGGAATTTTATGAACTGTACTGTACCTTGTGATCGAAGAGGAAAGAATTTTAGTTAGAAATTTAGCAAAGAAACTTTGCTAAGTTATTTCCTTCTCAATTGCAATTATTTTGTAATATAAATATTGCATTACTGTTATAATTTCGTTCAAATAATTGGAAAAAGGCATCCTGGCAGAACAGAAAGAAGTCTTTATACCTAAGTAAAATAGTTGGTAAGTAAATCAAATTACTTCACCCACTAATTATGAATAATTCAATGCATGTACATGTACCTTAAACGGAATTCAAATGTCAGTTTAAAGTTAAAAATGGTTTTTTATAGGGACCTTTATCATTTCATTATAAAATATTACGTAGGTTATGATTAGTTTATTAGAATAAGTGAATTTTGATGATTGCTATATTGAATTTTTTAATAGGATAGAGAACGATAGAATAACTAAAATAATTCATCAAATAATTGCAATGAGGTGTATTGATAATTGTCCCCCATCCTTACCGTGATTCCGCGGAACCTTAATGCATACTGGTATATGTTAACATTGAATTATATACGTATTTACGGTTAAAAGGTTATTTATACACGACTCAGATTTATTTTTAAGTAAAATTTGGTCATAACTATATTTTTCCGTCATATGTACATAAAAATCTTCAAAGAAAACACCGAATGTTGAAAGAGGTAAACTCTGCCAGCGAAATATTCGAAAGCACTACAACTTCTAATTCTCGAGTTCGAGACAAATATACACACGCACCCACGCAATGAATCAAAATCGATCTATCTAGAACAACCAAATTCGTTCTTAAATTCTCCACTTTAATTTCTCTAATGAAGGTTTGATTCCCCACTTAGCGATTCTTTGGAGGAAAATCTGCCTCACGAAATGAGATCGGGCGTGAGAATTGTCTCTGGAAAAACGGATGGACGGCTGCGTCACATCGGAGGAAAGAATAAATGGACGACGCGCATCCTACCCACAATGCCCCTCTGTGCCCGTCGGCTATGCTCTTTTGTTTAACTGGGTGACGCGGCGGCGACTCAAAGTGCATTTCGTGAAAAAAGGGCGATTTTCGCTCCTTCTAACGTCTCCTTTATCCTGGGAACGTGTGAACTTGAAGAAGTTTAGAGAATCGGTCAGTTCTCACGAAGGGATTCATTCAGAGAGGAATATTGACAGCATGATGCGATTGGAGACCATTGTGGTGTATTGGTGATACAGTGAGTGACCTGTTAGAGGATATAATCTGTTGAAAGACGACGTTAGCTATCCGAATTGTTCCTAAACCGGTCATCCATTTAACATCATTCAGAAGAAATTGATTTAATCGTTCCGGGAACCCAAAAGAGTAACGAAAATAGTATGATTGCTTGCAACGAATTTGAGAAGCTGCCACTTAGAAAATACACTTTCATTTTAATCAGTCGAGTTTTTACTCGCTGTTTGTGAGTTCAAGAAAATAATGCCTAATGCCACTGGATGTTTGTTTGTCCAAAGTATGGTGGGCTCGATTCCGGATGATAGTAAAATATTCTCATGAGAAATTTCATTTGGATCGATACCAGAATTCTTTTCTTTCGCAGAATTACATTAAAATATTCTTACGCAGCTTTTAGTCGTCGTATAACGTCGTTTTGGAGATGCTCAACACAATGTACATCAACCTGGTTTGATTCTTGAACTCTATAGAACACCTGTAGTCTTGCGCAATTTTTCAAATCCCCCTTATTTATGGGTTTTTTCATTCAGCGGATCCTAAGATGACACCTAGGGCTTTTGATATCTCCACCTTCTAAAGCTTTCCTTTTTTATTCTCTTTGCCTCAACATTATGTATGTTTTCATTCATATCATTCATGACTAGTTGGATGGGAGTAGAGAATTTTCTGTCTCAATCTCCCTCAATGGAGGTCTTTAAGATATTCTAAGAATATTTCTTAACACGCTCTCTCCAATTTTAAAGAACTTTTTTAAACAACTTAAACAAACAACTTACTGACTCTTTTGCCCTTT
Source organism: Pachydiplax longipennis (assembly GCA_036926295.1). Lineage (NCBI taxonomy): Eukaryota > Metazoa > Arthropoda > Insecta > Odonata > Libellulidae > Pachydiplax > Pachydiplax longipennis. Next base: position 32,681,211 of record JAVFKF010000009.1, on the reverse strand, counting down.
AAACTGTTCGTTACTCGAACAGATGTTTGTTGTCAAAACATAAAAGAATCAAACAATAGTTCCTTTCTTAGTTTGCTCGTAATCAGGCCAGGTTCTTTGACTTATCTCTCGTTATAATCTGAGAATATAGTCATTATTTACAGCAAAATATCAAAATAATCAAGTAATTAGTAATCAAGTAATTTTATTAAATCAAGTTATTTCATAAAAAAAATCACTGCTAATTCATTAAAGCAAATGTTAAAGATTCCAGATAAAGTAATCATAGGCTGCAAGAATGATAATAAGGTAAGAAAATGGTTGATAAATGTATAAAATCCTTCTTCAACGAAAGCAATCACCCAATAAACATGGATATCTTTCTTCCCTATTAATTTTTACACTTATTTAATCTTTCCACAGGGAAACCATTCCTGAATCAATAAGTAGATTTTATCACAAACGGTGTTTTTATTCCTGAACTACCGTATGCACGCCTGCGATCTTTATAAGAGTTAACTTTTGACAGTAGAACAGGCCACATATGTGCATATTCATCACATGTGGCCTAGTCGTTACCTAAAAATTCACTAGCTTTAGTGTGCAGCAATGTAGTTAGTTTGATGGGATTTTTTCACGTCGGAAGTCTAAGAAAAAGTCGGCCGTTGGTCTGCGAGTTGCATATATTAGAATAAAGAAAATACAAGGTGACCTTGAAAAATCATACTTAATCACCAAATAAAGGGAAACAGAAAGTACGGTATCAAATTTTCACATTCCGCGGTAAATGCAGCCGAGAAATAATCCAATTGAAATTAGTGAGTTAATTAAAATGAAAGAATAATGGGTCACAAAAACAAAAATAGTTTCCCATGTCTGCTTTGAAGTATTTCCTTCATTTTAATTTCGGTTTCGCTTGAACTTTGTCGGTTAATACATTTTGAACACATGTGAAATATATCCACCATCAGCATAGTTCGAGAAATTGGTATAAATTTTATACGTCACTGATTTAGAGTTCTAAGTCTTAAAATACTCTATACGAGGTCTGTTCAAAAACTTCCCGAACTTTTTTTATAGTGTGCCTCCAGTTGGTTATTTTTTAATCTGCCTGTAGGCGTTGTATCCGTGATAGTTTCCCAAATAACCACCTTCAATCACTTTGTCGATATCTTGATTTTTTCATTAGTTACGGATGTTTATGTGAACAGATGATCGTAGAGTGCGGCGAAAAATCGGGTCCGCGGAAATGAGCTCTTTGAAGGAGCAGCGTTCTTCTGTAAAATTCTGCGTGAAACTGGGCAAATCTTTCACGGAAACTTTTGAGTTGATTACCAAGACTATTGGTGAGCATGCTATGAAACGTACCGCGTGTTATGAGTGGTTTATATGGTTCAAAGACGGGCGACAATCAGTGGAAGACGACGAGCGTTCCGGAAGACCATCAACGTCCACAGATGACCCCCACATCGAAAAAGTGAACGATATCGTTCGTGCAAATTGACGTTTGACTGTCAGGGAGCTTGCAGAAGAGTGTGGCATCCCGATTGGTTCTGCTACGAAATCCTAACTAAAAAAATTGAGGATGCATCGAGTCGAGGACAAATTCATGCCTAGCCTGATGACAGCAGACCAGGAGCAACACGAGCAACTCGTGACTATTTAGCCAAAAACAAGACCACTGTGCTTCTTCAACCACCCTATTCACCAAGCCTGGCTTCATGTGACATTTTTCTATTTCCTAAGCTAAAAACCCCGCTCAAAGGAAAAAGATTTGCCACCATTCGAGAAATAAAGAAAAATTCGACGGAGGAGCTTATGAACAGTCCGAAAGAAGCGTCCCAAGACTGTTTTAAATAGTGGAAATACCATTTGGATAAGTGTATACGTTGGGGTGGGGAGTACTTTTAAGGAGACTCGGAGCAATAATTTGTAAGTGAAATATTTGTTCTGTAATAAATAAAGTTCGGGAACTTTTTGAACAGCCCTCGTATTTTGCGAAGATTCGGAAGAGAAGGGCAGGTTAAGGGACGATTTAAGAGGAATCAATGATTCAGATGGGATGGATCGATTGCGCGGAAGATGGAAATACTTCGGCGGGTGAAATATAAGGCGAAATATAATACTGGAGTATTAGATGAAAATAATGATAGTATAAAAAACCTTAAGTAGCCATATACTAGTGATACCCGTGATTACTTTGTATTACATTCACCATGTTTATAAAATTTATTACGATTGGATGAAAATTTGAATCGAAACCCTTTGTCGTGCATCTAATTGAGTAAATAACATTGAAATACTGAATTTATCGCTCTAAAGCTTCCTCGTGAATGAAAATACATTTAACTAACAAATATGATCTTACATACGATTTCTTCAACTGAATCAGACTTCATGTTTCGTCCTTTGACCTCGTACTGACCTGAAAACAAAAAAGAATAAAAATTAATAACTTAGTTGATTTGGGTGAAGACATGTAAAACTTTTCTTTAATTGACAAGATTAAATGCACTCAGTGGCAGCATGAAGCAATTCACATGAATATAATTCCATGTTTATTTTTAATTTCAAAGAATACGTGCAAACAGGTGGGATTAATATTTTATTCAATGAAACATCTGATATTTCAAATTATATAAGCCATCTGTATACGTATATGCACACCTGGATATTGATTCTTATAATCTTTTAAAGTTTCACAGACACCAATGCATGAAAGTCAGAAATCCGCTTTCGAAAATACATCAGTGTTTAGCTTAGACCAAACAAAAACTGAAATACATTTTTCAATTCCTTGCTTCGGAGAACTTTGGTTAAAGAAGATATATTTTTATATTCATAATGCAAATAACAATCGATCCAAAGTCAAGTGCAAAATTCGCTTGCTATTTATAAACATATATGCTTATATCATATAAAATTTAAAGATAAAACATAAATTACATCGCAAATTACACCATAATCAAGTAGCTCTATTTTATAAAGACGAAAATTTCATATAGCTTGTATAAGAATATATAGTATAATAAAAACTCTGCAAGCCGATAAAAAGATTTCCTCGGCAATTTCCCGAGATAGAATACTACATTAATTAATGTCGAACCCTAAACCATAATGTGAAAGAGGAGTCTCTGGATAGCCATGCGGGCTTTCACTTTAGTGAAAGCAGTCCCATGTTCGATTTTCGGTGGAGGCTCATATGTGAAATGATCTCAGCTGTCGTAACACATTAAATATTGCTGTTACTATTACCAGAAGATAAATGAAAAGTAGTCTTTCTCCTGCCACATGAAAACTTTCTATTATTTGCGAGTTTTGTAAATCGTGCAAATTATGGTAATTCAGTTTTAGGCGGACGTTCGTTATCCGAATTCTTCGTAGACCGTAATTTTAACAGAACTTCAAAAATAATAATTCTGCACGCCAATAAACAGATTTCCAGCGTGATTTCCTACGAAATACTACATATATGTTGTATACATGTAGTCTTTCCTATAATAGTGTATAATACCACTTAATGTGGAACTACTAACCATCAGACGTATGAAAAGTTCCATTTATTCGGATGCATGAAAACTTTTCATGAATTGCGAATTTTGAAGACTGTGTAAATTATAGTTTTCCAAAATAGATTCTACTAATCTCGGCTCGACTTTGTGGTAGTCATCCATGGTAACTATAAATGAAACTAAATACGTATACCGTACCACTAAAACTTTTTATTCACGACCATGGTTTATGACCATTTTAACCTGTAGATGGTCTTAAGGGCCGAAACCATGGTCGTGAATAAAAAGTTTTAGTGGTACAGTATACATATTTAGTTTCATTTATAGATACTATAGTTTTCCACTTGTAGTCTGACATCGATTCCGTTAATGACGAGCGTGAAAAATTTAACGGAAAACGCCCTTCTTCGAGAAAAAAACCAGTATCAAAGCCCTTTCAAACAGCTTAATCACTCTATCCTTTGGCTCTCTTAAAGGTAGCTATTTAACGTACAAAAACGATGTTACCAATAACTTTTTTTATTCGATCTATAATCTTTCATCGTGGTCAGCTTTCGATAACTGGACAAGGCGTAAAAAGCTCTATTTCCAGACCCTCTCAATGGATGGGGTTTGTATCCATGCATGGCTCACTTTGTATTTGGACTCTTTCAATAGCCGGGGAACAAAATCGCGGTGGTGTTTTTCGCAGTTGTTAACGAGGGCGCTCTCTGAGAGTGTTTTGTTTGTGCGTGTGAATGTGTCCGAAGCGTGGATGACCGCTTCTATTTGCACGCGGCATTTACCCTCTCTTTTTGGTTCCACCTTTTCCACTTACGTAATGTTGGTTCTTTTGGATTCTCCCCAAAGCGTCGAACAAAATGAAGCACTTTTGCGCGAGTGTTATCAATCACTCAAACCTCTTGACTTGTTATTTGGCTTCAGACTGCAGAAATTAGGTTTCTTATAACGTAACGAATATGTTCTTTCCTAATTCTACACCTGTTGAAATGCTGGAATTGTCTAGGTAAAAAAAGAAATTTGTTTCCTTAAAAATATTTTGTTCTAGCTCTACAATCTAATTATTCAGAAGTAGAATATATACGAATATACGTGAATATCAACGAAGGAATAAATATCTTCTCCGTATAATCTGTGTGATGAAGGAATTTAAAAAAGATACATCACTTGGTGGTTGTATCGATTTCTTTATGAAGGTGCCTAAACAGCTGTGGTCATTCCGCATCTTATCATAAATAAAAATGTGCATTTCATAAACATAAAAAATGTGTCCAGAAAGTCTCAGATTTACACAATAATTTAGTTTATCTCCAGATTTAATGTATATCTGGATAACTTCATTAGAAACTAGAAACTAACCCTAATAACTTTATTAATAACAAATTAATTTGATATATATTTGAAAACGGGCATTTTTGATAAAGCTTGGACGACTTTGATTCCGAGTAAATTCAAATCATACGTAAAGAAACTTAAATATCATGCATAGTTGTAAGCAGAATTTATTCAAGAGTGTTCGTACGTAGGTTCATACGTGTACCGGACTCAAATTTTATTTTTTGTATTTTTGGAAGTTTTTCGATTCTATCCCCATTAAGCTGCACTAAACTAAAATAAACCACAATCGAAAGAGCTGAGAAGTTTTAGAGATATGGAAGAAAAGCACAACTGAACTGGAACTGATTTTTTCATTTTCTTTTGATGAATTTCAAGTTGGATGTTAATTATTTTGCTGATAATAATCTGAACCGAATTCACAGAACCGAAGGACAGAGAGAACTTTGGATTTATTTAGAGGATAGCAATTATTAAAAAGGAGGAAATGAATTTTATCTCCATCATTCAGTCAAGTTCCTCACATCACTCATAATTCATAATTTCCTTTCCTGTGATATTTGGGTTAGAATAATCTTGGATTATTAAAGCTAGCATTCCTTCAGTCATGTGATCCCAAGCTACAATGGATTCAATCATTCCCTTTTTGAGCCCTAAACGTTATCGGCATATCTTTTCGCGGATCTAAATTCAATGCGATAATCTCGCTGCAGTTCTTTGGGGCAGCGATATACAAGTACGCGTTAATGCATTTCCACGTGCAGATCTGGACGTTGATGATGAGTCAAAGGGACATTTTCCCCGTTTTGCTACCAGATGGCCTCTGTGAGCACACAAAGTTCGTTTGTCCATTTTAATGCAAGAAACAGCCGCTCTGAAAAGAGATGGAGTGAAAAGAGACCCGTCTTTTGCTTCCTTTATTATCGAAGATGATCAGATATACTGCAGCAGCATAGGGCATTTTTTATCAACTATCCAGGTCAATTTGCCGCGAGTATTATTGTATATTATATATAAAATATGTTAAAAATTATTAAAATATATTATTATTATATATTAAAAATATTATTATTATATGTTAAAAATATTATATGTTAAAAAATATTTACTAATTTATTTCAGAAGGTATTCATATTCTGAAGGAATTCCCCACCCCCAAACAATCCCAAAACAGTTGATTACTAGCTCGTAAAAAGAACTTGCTGACAAAATTTACTGTATTCTATACAGCGATAACAATAATATTTAATTTCTGATGACGTACGCCCACTTATAACTTATGCTATTATTTGCTAACCGAAGTGGCGACTTTTCCTGTACAGCCCCTTGACCTATTTACTAACTAACGAAAATTTACTGTCTTTTTTTATTATGACTTTATTACCAATTAATGGGAGAATAGTGCCTCAATAAATGTTTCTAATTAGGAAAAGAATTGCACCAAATGTCATCAACTCCTCGGTGTTCCTCGAGTTTATTTCATGAATCAATGTAGTGGGATAGAACAAATTATTTCTTTTTTCAACAATTATTTTTTTATCTTTGTGATTTTTAACACATTTTCATCGAAAATTATTCTGAATGTCACTCAATAAATGATAAAAACTAAAACTAAATTAAAAAAAGATAAAATATTTCTTCTTTCATTTATATTGTTTTATAATATCGTGATAACTTTTATCCGCCAAAAATCATTTTTATAATAAAATATGTAAAAATAATATAAAAACAATTTTTATATAATAAAAGTAATATAATAAAATAATATAATAAAAATGATTTTTGGCGGACACATAGATACGATAGTAGCAGTTTGGACCGATGGAGAATAAGGATTGTGCACACGTTTGGCAAGAGATAAAAGGATTTAAATTCAGCAAAATGAAATTAAAACCTACGCGAGTTCTTCATGTATCAATTTTCGTCGAATCGTAAAGAGTGTAAAGGAATACCTCTTTGACAGCTACTCGGAAACGAAGAAGGAAATTAACTCTTACTTTAAAGAAATGAAAGTGCGAAAAGAAGTACATAAAGATAGAGCTGAGATGAGTTCTTTGAGTCGTGAAGATGAAAGAATGAGGAATACGTAAATCGCGGCGGATAAATATTGCAAAGGAAACAGACGTTCGCAGTCTGAGAAGAGTGACGCAGTCGCTGATCTTTTTAAGTGCGCTCCTTTGATGCTCACTTGTTTGTTTTATCTATGCTCCTGGACTGATGGCCAAAGGTTAGGCGGAAAAATAAATGAGAAGAGGTTGATCTTAAAATGATCCCGACAGTTGGGCGTTATATATTATTATCACGAATTACGTTTAATCGGATCAAGAGTCAGCTTGCAACGGTGACGTCAGATACGTGCAGGAAGTAATATTCTATGACATGCAGTACATGCTGTATATCTGCATCCGAAGATTGGAGTTGATATTAAAGAATGCCTATTAATGTTAAAGAATATTGGAAAAACTGCACTGTAATTCGAAAAGTCTATGTGTTATGAATGAATGAAATCGGAACACATCTCGTCAGTAAATTGCATTTATTTTTATTGATCTCACACAAGACAATACATACTTTAGACCTGTATGCGACACTTTGAGTTATCATTAAAGAATACTGAATAAGGTTAAAGAATATTAGAATAAAATGTCCGAAAATTCATTGGGTCCATAAATTATGGAAAATTAATCAAATCAAAACGCATCTTCACGGTTGATTGCATTAATTTTTTATTAATTTCATACAAAATGAATAAAGATATGAAATAATTTTTAAATAATTGCCTATACTTATAGATGTACACATTTGATTATGTTTGTTAATATCCTACGTACATGTAATTATCCTCTCAGTAGTTACTTTTCATGTTCTATCGAATCTAATAGCTAATCCTAATCGGAAGATCTGAGCAGGTTTTTTTCATCTCCATCATAGTGGGTGTTATCCTGCAAGTTTTCATAATTCCTAAGAATCACTTATAATTTTATATCTATGATTCTCTATCTTTTTCAAATTATTAACTGTATCAAACACAGCGATGGGTTAGATGGAAGAGGACCTTAAGTCTCATTTTTACCTAAATAGGCGTTTCATTACCATCATTATTATCTATTATCTTCTAGAGTTACTTTAAAATTATCTACACAAATTTTGATACAAAAACTTGCTTTCTTAGCGGTGAAATTTCACAGATTTCCCTATAACAGTGACTCTTTGGGACTGAGAGAAGGAAGCTTGGAAGATGTTAAAGAGAAGTTAAATCGGGACGAAAAAATCTTCTGATAAACAAAATTTGAGGAGCAGGAGCTCAAGAAGAGACTAACACGATAAAAAATCACTAACTTGTCGATAAATTAAATGAAGTGTTTGATGAATCGCACGCCGGTGAAATTAAGCATTAAAATACATTGCTTTATAACCCCAAAAAAAATACTTGACATAGAATGAATGTTTTAGGATGGCCACTTATTTCATCAATACGTTACTTTCCTGAAATCTTCCTACAATGATTGGTTATCATTATCTGTTGTGGGACGAATGAATGTATGTATATTTTACTCGGTAAGGATTTGATTACCAAATATCCTATTGGAGATTCCTGGATAAGTTAATAATTCTCTATTGAATATTCATTTTTCGAATTTTTAACCTCATTAAGCAGCTTCTATTTTTTTGATATTCCCTCTATGGTTTATCTTGATAAATAAATTCTGAAAAGGATAGGAAAGAACTTTTATAGGGTTTACAATAGTCCGATTAAAATGTCCTGAATTAAATCCGAAAATTTTTGGTAAAAAATGTCACTGCCAGTACTATTAATGTATCACTACACCGGGTTTATCTATTACTGATTAAATTATTGTATCGGATTAGAATTGAATATTATAAATTATTCTTTTCGTCTAGATGACGACGATGATGTTATTAATTTTGAGCAAACAGGATCGTTCAATTATAAAAATTATACACTATTAATCTACAATAATTGTTCATTTACATAATTTTAGCTCTGGAATATATACACGAATGATAACCGAAATGTTAATTCTCATCAAAGGCGGGTTATCAATGGAATTCCTTCTTTACTTTGCTGATTAATTGTTTTATACTAGAAAATCGATTTTTTCTTTCGCCTACATCCCATTACCATATTCGTTCAATTTGAGGTGGAGAGCGGATATATATAAGAGCGGAAAACCAATCTAATTAACACTGAACTACTGTACTGAATGCATGGAGAACTTATGAAAATATTTTCAGTATTATGATACATCTTTATTATGCTATATTTCGTATCATAATTACTCTATTTTGTATTATAATGTTTTTAGTGTTATAAAGCTGTTAGCGTTATAAAGTTCTTAGTTGTTAATGTCGTAGTTGTTGTTTGTCATTCATCGTGTAATTTTCCTTAAATACAGATATTCATATCGCACACATTTCTCCTGAATGTTAGCATCTGCTTTATGTCGAGAATTCGATATCTAGTACTTTTATTTAAAAAAGAAAACATCGGCATTTCATAATGAAGGACAAGAGATACATACTTTTCCACAGTAATATTATTACTGTATATTATTTTTTCCATTTCCCACGGTATTATTATCCCACCCTTATTAAGGGTTAGATGTAAGAAGAGGCTTACTAGCCTCAATCTCGCCCTCTAATAAAGTCGTTTATTATTATTATATATTATTATGGTATTATTACTGTGAAAAAGTTACATATCTCTTTTCCTTCATTATGAAGCTCAATTTCCACAACATCTCGGCCGCCTCCATGGATTTTACACGGGCAATTGTTGGTTTTAGAACCCAGAATCATTAAACAGTATTCTTTTCATTGAATCATCATTCCTTAGACTCATTTTCATTTGCTGCATTCTTCAAATAAGACAAACTTAAAAATGTATCCCTCATTTTCTTTAACGACCTTTTCCTCGGGAATATTCCAAAATCGGTATCGGGTCCTACGCAACATCTTTCTCGTGTCCTCCGTAATACCATCGAGGAAACTTGGAAGACGAGCGCAATTATGCTTCTATTGAGTTACCGAGTACGTCTCAAGCCTTTTATCGAGTCACTCGGAGAGCAATGTTGCTCATTAAGTTATTCTAATGAGTCTGAAACTTGAAGCGAAGTTGGTTTTTGTTTTGGCGTTCTCTCTCCCCCGTATCTGATCGCTATACTTAAATAGGTTAATCGATGAGATGTTTCGTGATGGAAGGCAAGGCTTGACATTATCCAAAGAGATTATCAAAATCCATACTGGAAACTTAATCGGAACATGCCAACGTATCTTGATTATTGAGCCATTTCTCATTTGGGTAAAGAGGCCATCCTTAAATAATGTCACGGCATGAACGGCATACTTGCAACAAGGCTGTCACATGGTTCCTTAAGGATTTAATTTTCCCTTCTAATCAAAATAACTGCCACGACTTCTCGTTCGTTACACAAGCGTTCCGTAACTAAAATAGGATTTCAAAAAACACACTTATAGTTCATATACATTTTTCAGATGTAATTTCAGACAGCGTTTATTTATTTTTGATATATATTCAAAAGATTTATTAAGAATTTAAAAAGAAAATAACAGCGATAAATAAAATATTATTCCACGATATGGTTTTCATGGCTTATGAGACCTTGTTTTTTGAAATTCGGGTATGCAATCTAAAATTAATAAATTACGAGAAAGAGAGTTCAAATTGATGAACTTTATTATTTCTACTATGCATATCTCTTTTTAGAAATTGCATTTGGTAACACGTCCTCCATTTTACATATTCCCTAGTTCTTTACGTGTGACATCATCCAAGGACTTACTACTCAAGTTTCGTAAGATTTAATGTAAATCTTTTAGTATTTCGTGAAATATAAAGTGATATTCTCATTTATTACATTGTAAAAGAGTTACATTGCCATTAATGAGAAAATATGAAGAATTGAATGAAAGCTTCAGTATTTCCTAATAATAATTTTTCGGATATATTTATGTACTTGTATATTAATTTTGATAAAAGTTGAATTATTAAAAAAATATTAATCTCTTGACATTTTTGACATTGACGATATTATGAACGGAAATGAAAAACACTGAATTCACTTCATCCAAATTACGTATGTATGAACAACAAATTTTTGAGAAATGTCATAACTTCAAAAAGAATAAAACTTTATACAAATTACATTCTGCCAAGAAAATTTTAGCAAAGCCAACAGTCATGGCCATTAGCTTAAATGTAATTGAATTTCAGGTTTCTACTTTTCCAGATATCGAAAGACTCATGTTGTGACGTGCTAGTTACTGAGGTGCTGTGAAAGAGCTTTGGAAGTCACCAAAGAAACCCACCGACAACAGTCTCTCATGGCGTCCAAGTAGGTAAGGACATAAGTAACTCATATTTTATTTCTTTGATGTAAATCTTCGTGCACTGAAGGGTGTTCTATTATTTTCAACATTTCTAGAATTTATTACGCTCACTCATATTTCCCCATATAATTTTCTACAGTAATTGGGAAGTAGTATGTGCGAATTGTTCAGTTGCAAGGCGTGTTCTGATAGATGGAGACAGTATTTGCGTTGGAAAACTCTTTCGTACTTCTGAAATGGAGAAGAGGGAGAACTATAGGAAAATAAGCAAAAAGGTACACAAAAATCATGTTTAAAAGACACACATCTAAAATTCTCTCGTAGATTTAACAAAACTATCTTTATATCGAAGTTTTGGGGAGGCATACTAAGGATTTGACAAGAGAATTACTCCTCTCTCGAATTATTTCTCTACACATTAAAAGATGAAGAACATTTTCACCAGACTAATTACGAGTCATCTCTCATACTTCCTTAATAGCGTCACATTGCTACCCTCGGAAAAAATTTTCAATCCCGAATTTCACCGTTTATATTACCTGAATATTCATTATATTAAAAGGTATCGATTGAGGAGGGTTCTTCTTTAATCCGAGAAACCTATTTCGTCCATTTTGGCCTCGGAATACATATCTTTCATTCCGCAGCCAGAGAAAATCCTTGGTTTCCCTTCCTCAATAGCCATTGCCCCGCGAATAAAATTACGCCCACCATATTTCACTCCCATTCCAATTACTTTTCATCCCCTCTAACGTGACGCATCTTCCGAAGTGGGTCAGTCCAAGATGTGGGCCTGATTGGGTTGAGGCGAAGTTCGATAGGAAGGCAGATCGGATGGATCCGCAGCCCTATTAAAGGGGTTCTATCTCAGTTCTGATTCCCATCACTTCCCCGGCACACTTTCCCGTTAACTTCTAGCACCTCGTCGGAAGACCATAAGTTTGATGTTTTAGGTCTCGTTTCGGATTGGATTCGGACTCAAAGAAAGTAAAGAGAGAGAAGTAAGGAATGGATGTTGACGATGTTTATAAAGGATGGAGGTAGAATGGCTAGAACTGAGTACGAGGAGAATGTGAATGTTTCTACACAAAAGATAGGGAGTTGTCTATTTTAAATAAATAAATAAGACGCATAAGATAAATCTACCGATTTTTTTATAAAATAAGATACAACCACATATGTAGCCCTAACGTGATTTTTCGTTGAATTATGGGAATATTTCTTAGTAATATAAAATTTATTAATATATTTCTCTTCTACGGTGACGTTCCATATATATACTGTCTCATTCTTTACTCTATTTATTAGAGAAAATTATATTCTATTTTGTATCTTTCTTTACTTCTTGTCTTTAAGAACTCTTTCTGGAGAAAAAAGTTTCTGGGCGGGTCACTTTTATCTCGATTATTGGGCACCTTTTACCTATAATATTTCAAACGAAAGAGTGTTGTCATAAATAATAATGCAACATTCCATAAAGCAACATATTGTACATATATCATGTTATATAATTTGCAATACAATATATTGTAACAATATGGTATAAATTCCTAAAATTTATGTCTTGATGTTAGGCTTGCTGCCGTTCTAGAAACTTTTCTAATGATTAGGGGGGGGATTTGAGGCTATTATTCTAATTAATTGGGTGATATATATCTTAAACAATGCAAAATATGAGGAAATAAGAAAAGAAACTACCTTTATTTGTAATTGATAGTTAGCCAATTTAGACAGCTACTCTAAAAAGTGACTCTATTTCGTTTAAATTCTTTAAGATAGTTATTAAACCGTTTAATAGACGTTCCCTCTCTTCATAGCTGGTTAATGTACAATAATCTTTACTTTAGCTATGGAAACCAAAGAACATTTAATATAACTTATGATAGAACGAATTACATTTATAATAATCCAATTCATAAAATGATAAGCTTACCAAATAATTCAAATTCTTTGTTTTGAATTTATCATTTCTCGTTTCTTTATTTTTTATTAAATTTACTTTACAATCAACTTCATTGTTGGCACTAAGCATTTGTACATTATATTGCATTTTGAAATGGTAGACTGCCCGTTAATGTTTTGAGATAGAATAAACTAAAAATAAAGGCAACGGAAGAACTGAACACTTTTTTCGATAAATCTCAGAATGAATTAATGATTAAACACACCGTATGTTCTTAGATAGTGTTGGGTTAGGTCAGTTTAGTTGATTTTCGAGGGAATGTACGACGGCGACTTAATTAGAAATTTCTCCATCTAAGTACCAAATTCAGCATCAATAGAATACGAAATGCATTTCTAAATGAGACTTTTACGCAGATTAAATTCATTAGCACGTGGTATTATTCTCTCACTCTGAAGTATCTTCCATTACGTGGCCTCCAAATCAAAGGGCAAGCGAGCTCTATTTGACCAATCGGATTGGGAATCGGGATGACGTCATTGGAATCGACAGAAATCGAATTCTGGCCAAAAATACGGAAATTGGACTGAATCACTTTGGCCTCTTAGAGAGAATGACAAAATAGTCCGAAGATAATGTCGGGGTAAATGCATGTCCACGACACACTGAGTTAGCACTCAAGTACTTCCAATTAACTTTCAACGAACGATCCTTAATTATAGCATTTCGGAACTATTATTGGATAAATGAACAGTTTCGAAGGGCATTCATTCCGAAATCAAGGATTTTTGGTTATTTTCGTACTGAATTAATTCCATTGTAGATTGTGTAAATACCAATAAACTCCTCCGTCCCAAATGATGAAAATTTCATTTAACTTACTTCCTAATACAAATGATGGAGATGAATTTTGACCTTGGATAGAAAGTATGCGACTAACCCAAGGGTGTAAAATAGATGAAATAAGTATATAGACCTGGGTTCGAGTCCAAATTAAGTCACTACTTTCACCTTTGGAACAACCTTATTTCATAATGTATATTTTTATGATGTACTCATAAGAACCTTTTAAGAGAATGCACAAATTGTATGTCCATAAAAATTTAATATATTTCATGCTTAATATATTAATAATGCATAATTTTTTAGGGTGGTTTAATGTTTTCTGGATAAATTCCCAATAAAATTTCTAATATATCGTATTATGAAGGTATATCTTAAAAGGAAAGTACCCTGAAGAACGACAGCAAAATATGATCAGTGTATTGCACATTGCAATGTAGGAATACCAATGTATTTAGAACTATATACTTCGTCCATTTAGAGATCACGTAACTCTTATGGCACCGCGTCTTCCTTACTGGATAATGGGGAGCGTTGTTCGTACTGTTCTATCAGAAATCAATTTTACCATACCCTTCAACATCAGTCATCGCCAAATTTGCAAATGTCGCAAAACCTCGCGCTATTCCAGTAAGTAATACAGGGTGCCATAAGATTAACGTGGTCTCTTCATAAGATCGGACCAAATATAGTATTAATATACATATACGAATTCATTCAAAATTGAATTAATGAAACGTCAGATCATAAGACGTAAGACCATGTGACGATGACTAAGTTAATATTTGAAAAAAAGTATCCAGATGATCTGATCCGTGATTTTGATTCTTTTTCAACAAACAGAAATGGAGAGAATGACCGGAGAAAGTATTCGTTCCAAAATAAATGTTTCCTTTAGGTATTTGCTCAAATTAAACTGCGCGAGAGATATTTTTTATCCGTTTGACTCCAATCGGTTCCGGTGGAAACGAGCTTTTTCGAATATTAACGGAATCTATTTTGATATTTTCCGGCCAAGAGACGGATCAGTCACGTGATCGGGAATGTATTTCCGCTGACGTTGAGCGACGTACGAAATTTCCCGTAGAATGTGGAGCGTCTTTTTCTGCCGACAGATGTCACTTTTTCTATCCGACCGATTTATTTTGGACCGTCCCTTTTTCTATCGCACTCCCCCAATTCACTTCTCGAATATTAAAGCAAATACGAAATGCATTATCCGAATCGACCGTAACTGTGACGCTCTGCTCGCATCGATTTCTTTCGTTTTTTTCTGTAAAGAAAGCCTTTTTCTCGAGAAGTTTCCTCCGTTTATAACAGTGTATTCCAAGCTGTGTGCCGCGACACAATAGTGTCCCGCGATAGGTGAAATCAGTGTCACGAGATATTGTAAGGAAGCCAGTGGTATACAATTTAATGGCATTGTCAATGCGAAACTTAGAGTTTTTTCGTAAGTGTTCGTAAAATATTCAGCACCATAATTTTGCACAAATGTGAAAAAGATCACCGCAGAAGCATTGATGATTGCTCAACAGCAGTAGAAAGGGAATTGAGTAAAGAAGAAAGGCGAAAGAAAATTTTGATAAATGAATGTCCAAGGGTAGAATAATGAAGACATTAAAAGGGGAGGTATGTTAGGAGCACGAAAATTTAGAAGAGAAATTAGAAGACTGTAGGAAAGGAAATTTAGCAACTAATATAAGAAGAACACGTCTTGTTGAGTTCGATTTGTAGAAAGAATTCAAGGAAAGTGCAGATATCTCAATATTATTAGAATCTTAGCGAAATGAAGAAACGCTGGATTTAATGATTTTGCAAAAGAAGTTTATAATACTTTCTAAAGAAGAAAGATGAGTGTAAGTACACGTAGTTAGACCGATTATAGGATAGAAAAGGAAAGATGAAGGAGAAAAAGCACTAGGAAAGAGCCATAGGATCGATAGTATCAGTAAAACGATCTTCATGAAGATAATCGGGGACAGTACTCCTGGGACAGATTTAGGTATATCGAGTAGCACACAAAGTGGTTTATCGATTCGTTTTTTGAGTGCAATTCAACAAAAACTTTCCTTCCGCTACTATCGGCAACGTCACAAACATCCCCTAATAAGAATCGTAAATTATATTTTACCTGGGATAGAAATCGGACCGACAAACTTATAGCGAAAGAGAACTTTACGGATGAGCTAAACCAGGAGCAATAATTCCAATAACAGCAACCTCTTATGCGATTCAGAACGACTATTACTATCGAGTTTCCTTAGCTTTCGACGAAAGGATAATTGATGGGGTGAGAGATTGATATTGAAGTGGTCTAGCACCCGATATCGAGAGTTATTTTAAGAATGTGGGTTTTCCGAATCGGATGGCTATCGACTCATTCGCGGTTATTTTGATATCGACGGAGAAACGGCTTCCGCATCCAAAAATACGGGGGAATGAGAGCAAATAATGAGACAGCAATGCCCTCGGGCGGTGGGCACACGAACGTAGAAAACTATTTCTAGATTCGTGGAGATGAACTAGACAAAGCGAGAATGAGGCAGTTCGATTTGTGGGGTGGCGATGAGTTTGATGTATTTATAGATTGATACGGATTTAAGAAAATCTCGTAAATTCTGAATTGACTCAAAGTTAAAGGGTTCATCAACCTAATGTTGTCTGGACAAAACGTGTCGTGATTACGACAATAATAATGATATAATTTGTTTATTTATGTCATATGACAGGCCAACTAAAGGTGACATTATAAGCTAATAATAATTCATAAATCGCAGTTGGAACATAGCAGTATTGAATATAAATATAAAAGATATACGGAGCATAAAATAATGACCTCGGGCCTCCAGATAGCCAAGTGGGCAGAGCATTGGAATTTGAAGAAAGCGATCTCGGGTTCGATGCCCGATATGCAAAATGACCTCAGATGTCGAAGAACTTTTAAAATTACTATTACTATTGCTACAAGAATGATCCTTTTTAATACATGCGATACACAACTAAAGGTTTAACAAATATTCATATGATAGACCTTTAAACCTGTCAACAGTGCGTACTTCCCTCATTGTAGAGAGAAGGTAATTAGTAGCAATGAATGACCTATGAAAAGTAACAGCTCTGTGAGAGGGACATACCTATTTCCAGTACTTTGACTTAGTCCTGGGCGGTTGGTAGATGATTGAGGCCGTTCTAGAGTTTTTAACAAATAGGCTGATTACCTATTCTGCATTTTAAAATGTTAAATATGACAAGTCCCAGAAACTATTTTCTTCGGTAATTTTTCTGTAGTATTTACAGGAGTAAAATTACAGTAGTAAATTTACAATTTTAATATACAATTCTTATCGATTTCAGATCTCAGGCACCTCCAAATTTGATTACGGATAAATTAAGTCTCACAAATATTCTCGATCAATAACCTGCATAAAGGCGAAGATGGGTAGGTTCTGATTTGGCAGTTCCAGACACATTTCACTCATAAATTAATTGAATAAAGTTTCGGAATCGAGCGGAAAGAAAGTGCTAAATCTTATTTCAAAAGGTCCTTTGATAACTTCGAATAATAAATCTCAAAGTCGATGAACCTCCTACATAATGATTTAACATGTGCGATTTACTTCAACGTAATAAAAATCATCATTTAAATTCAGTTGGAATAGAGAATATGAGGAAGATTAGAGGAAAGAAAAGCAGAAAAAGAACTCCTGGTGATCGGATTGTGCGCTAAAGGAAGACCGCATCTCGTTAAGGATATTTTACGATGGTTTGGTTCTATGGAACGGGAAATAGAAAGATGAACATGGTGTGGGAGAAGAGTGCGAAGAGCCTAAAGCGAGATAAAGCTGCCTGGATTTGATATCTGAGATTCTGGAGAAAGGAGTGCTTTTATATTAAACAAAACTTGTCTTATAGAAAATTACCAAATGATGAATACAAAATAACAGGGGAATACGAAAAGATATATGAATTGAGAGAAATAAGGCTACCTAAGTGTGGAGCAATGAACGAGGCAAACATCCAAAAGAATGGTGTATAAGGATCATGCCGATGGCTGAGGCAACCTCGGGCTCCTCTTGCAGGGGTTGAATTATAAAGTCTTCAGTTTCTTGATATTTAACCTTTTATTGAAGAATGAATTTCAGTAAAGAAAAGGTAGTTACTTTCCTTTGCCACTTAATTAGACTAAAATTAGGCAAAAATACTTAGTAATAATATGGCGTATGATACATCGCCTTAGGCGGCATAATCACTCAACAAAAATATACACGTAGCTATAAGATGCCTAACGTCGTATGGGATGAAGAGGTAAAGATCCGTCATTTCATTTATCGCGTCTGAAGTAATACTAGAGTTTGAAAACGATGTCCATAACACCTTCCTTTATGCAATGCATAATGCCAGTTACGTTTACCTAGGAAATTTCTCTCTTAACATTTTCCGAGAACCTTCACCCCTAATTATCTTTCATCTTAGGATTCCTAATCTGAGAGAATTTTCCCATCGCATCCTCTTTCATCGTTGCAATTCTTTGCCAAACATATCGCCATAAATTGCAAAACCATTTGAGTCGTCGGCTTTAGCAATATAACCATCTTCTCATCGCTGGATTTCCTGATTGCCTTTTCGCATTTTACTGTAGGAAGGACACTTTTGCCGGGCGATTTTATGGAGTAATCCCATCCTCATGAAATAGGAAAGTAAATATCCGCTGAATCTAATCCGATTTTCTAGAGAATCAATTTCCCGCTCTACATTGATCGACGTGGAACGAATAATGGGTAAATGCAATGGGGTCATAGCGATCCCTTATGGAGAATATTTATGAAATAGCAATCGTAAAAGAGCGGGAAACGGAAGATTCTAATGTTGAATATTACGGGTCTCTCTGTCGAGGATATGGTTAGATTGCAGCTGGGCGAAAATAAGGTCTCACAACTTCATAAGTGCTGGCGAAATCTTCCAGTGGTTTTGACGAAATGGTGTACTAAATTTTAAGGATAAATAGTAATTTGAAGTCGACTTAAAAGAAAATTTAAATGATAATAATAAAACGTCATTATTTCAGGGCGAGTCTGAAACATATAAGTCTCTGATTACCTCTAACCCTATTTCTTTATAGATTCTAAAGGATTTTTAATGAAGGGAAAGCATAGAAATACAATGTTTTTTGGATTTACGAAAAAATACTAAGTAATTTCCAAGGAAAAACAAAAACACTGTAGGTAAACACCCACGAGAAAAGGATGAGAAAAACCTGCGAAACCTCCTGATATTGGCAACTAGAATTTAAAATAAAGAAAGGGGAAATGGGCTAATGTTACAATATAGCCTGAAAGATAAAATGTATAAAAACAGAAACATATATGAAATGTATACAGGAAGCTGATTTTGAGCAAAATGAGTATTAATAACGGTAAAATAAAATAGAAACAAAAATTATAGGGCAGAATTAAAATGGAATAATGACCAAAATAATGAGAAAATGACACTATTTGCATAAGTGCCATAAATTATTCTTAGTGTGGTAAATTCATCATTGACCGTAAAAACTAAATATGATTAGTATATAGTAAATTAGTCCAACAAGTATATTATGTAAACATTTACAATGTTTGTAAACATTCTCCCAATGAGAATGGTACAATGAGTTTATTGCGAGAATCCTCCAAAATCCTCACAGTTTTCTATCAACTACTGCGTACTTTAGACCAGGCTTGGAAATGTTTTTCATCGAAAGGTCTTATTTAACATTCGGCTACATAAGATAAGCCACACGTAAACAGTCAGGCCGCTCTTGAATTGCGTTTTGCCTACCTTCAAATAGATTAAAATCGTATTTTTAAAAGAAAAGAAATTAGATCTCAACTGTTAATGAATGAGGTTCGTAGAACTCTCTCAATATGCCGATGGCCATCAGGTCAATTCCTCGAAACAAGATAGGGAGCTGCGGATTACCGACCTTCTGGGAAACGCTCATTGGGTGTTAGGGTGTTTCCCAGGAGGTTTTTTCGAACCTCTCATCGGAGTTGTATAAGAGAAAACGAATTCATCCACCGAGTGAACTAAAAAGGAATATTTTCCACTCTTTTTCACTTGGCAGCATTTAAACGACCGGAAATATCATTTAAATAATTGCATTTGTTTCAGAAAGTGACAAAAAAGCTGCAGTGAGCGACCAAAAAGGACGCATTTCACCCGAAGGCGGCAGATTCCCCATCTCTGCTGTAGACAAAAGACGAAATTTGGGTATTATTTCATGAACATTAACTTCGGTTTTTAAGCCCACAAATCAGTTCTCTTCTGCGCACTCTTATCAGGCTATCTATATCTTTTAAATGCTACATGACGAAGGGCTACTATACATGCAAATAGAAGCTATTTGCTTTCAATCCCGAATGAATGCGTATTTTTATCACATCAGTTTGGAATAAACCTAAACGCGGCAGGAACTGATACCGAGCCCTCTGCTGACGCTCTGTGTAAACGTATATAAATATAAATGCAAATTTTTCAGCCGCCTCTAACCGTGCGCGAAATTCTGGCTCGAACGAGCCTTCGAAATGGCTGCGTGAGATTTCGTGCGTTCCTTATCCAGCGGCGCCATCAAAAGGGGAGGAAAAAGGGCCATTTTCACGAGATCACGGCAACGTGCATACAAAACACCCACTCAAAATCCAGGGCGCACGCGTGCATGTTAAACGGGAATGTTATGGTGCCACGCAATTGGAGTGGATTCCACGAAACCATTTCTACTTCCTCATCCTCCCTCATTTTACCTCCGTCTGGAACGATTGCTTATTTTGCAGTTGATAATTACGGCAAAGACGACTTTCTGGGAACCGAGATAAATTCGCGTTGTAAGCTGAACGGTTATGACCGGGATATTCCGAATTTTTATGTATCTCACATTTTAATCTAAATGGGTTTTTCAGGCTCTTTAATTTTGTAATAAATGCCTTACACCATGTGGCGGGCTACACGAATTTTACAGCCCATTTTTCTAGTTGGAAAATATTTAAATTTCCCCTTCCTTTCGTGATAGATTTTTACGAGACCTCGTCTGATACTGAGAGATATATTAACAACGATCAATTTAAACTCAATGTTATGCAAACGAGTTTAAACTTACTGGTTATTTAATCAAAAAGAGGCATGCTCGGTATTAATGAATTTGCATAGTGATAGAAGCAGGTTATTGAAGCTGACGTAGCAAAACTGACATAATATTAATTTTCTTCTTGTTATATAAACTCAAAATCGATAAGGAATCGATTTTATTTGATTTATTTACGACGGATGTAGATATCTAGAGTCAGCGAATTATCGTTTTGCAACAAAGGTTACGAATGCAAATTTTTATCTATTTTACATTATAAAACATCGGAGAAAGGTTTTTAGGATACTCAGTTTTTAAATAAGTGATTTACGTCTCAAAATCGAGAAGGAATCCATTTAGTTTGAATTATTTTCGACTGATGTACAGTCCGCTATTGACTCTTGTTGCGGAGTATCGGTTTCCTTCTCGTCATATTTTTTTAAAGAATGGTGATATAAGGAGCATCTCTCTTTCTTACTTTATGTTAGTAGATTTTAAATTTAAATTTAAATAATTTTTACAAGGTGGACAGTTAGAAAAGGATAATGTAAAAATTCGGTCTGTCAACTGAGGCAAAGGATTGGCTATAGCTGGTTGGAGTGCACCCGGAGAATGGAAAAGTTCACGTTTTCATCGTGTAACAGAGCGTCTTAAGTTATATAAACTCAAAATCGATTAGATATCCATTGTTAACAGAGTCACCAATCCTTCAGCCATCAAAAAAGTTTACGAAACCCAATGCGCATTTCGATGCAACCCAAGCATTATCATCAGGGGACCAAGAGTGACTGAAGCAGAATATGTGCAATTAGATAAAGGAGAAACAACGTAAATAAAAGAAGGTTTAAGGCACGCTAAGTGTGGTCCTGTAAACTATATAGATTTTAACATCACAGTCTCAGGTCTCACTTTGTGGTAGTGCGTGACAACAAAGTTCTCCATGACAAATTTCTTATACTACACCACAAATTAAAGATACACGACCTAGGTTTCGTGGCGAAGCCACATCATCAGGTGTATTTGATTTTTTTGAATTTGATTTGATTCACCTGATGATGTGGCTTCGCCACGAAACCTAGGTCGTGTATCTTTAATTTGTGGTGTAGTATAAGAAATTTGTCATGGAGAACTTTTATATAGATTTTTATCGAAATCTAAGTCGTTGTTCATTAAACTACTGCGATTTTTGTACATATATAAATTTTCCCATCCCATGTTCTTTTTTTTAAATCTTGATGTCGTTGCAGATGATTATGCCAATAAAATATGTATTCTTGGTTTTTTATGAATCAGCATAAGGTGTGCTCTATTAGGCATAATTGGTTTATCTTCATGTATTGTTCCGTTATTACCATTATTATTAATATGGAGAGTTATATAATGGAAGATTCCATAAGTTGATTATGTTATTGAGAAAGAGAGGAACGTTTCAATGTATACGCTGAATTTCCGTTATGTGGCAGTTATAAAATGGAAGTCCCTTTAATTGCGGATAGCTTTCGTTTTCTCCGCCAGAGTCGATAAACGGGACTCCCAGATGGTGATTCCGTTGGCACCGATCCCATCGCTACATCCGATCTTTTGATATTTCAGATTTTTCCGGACCGTTCCTTACTTCCAGTCTGATTGAAATATGCTCGAGAGATATTCAAAATCCGGCGTCGTAACGCCAGAATGACCGCAAAATGGTTTGCCTGTCATATGAGATCGAGCGTTTAAGGAATAAAAACATTTCTGGATCTATTACCATCAGACTTATTATCCGCCTATATTCAACTCTTAAATGATTGATTTTTATTTCCTCTGAGGGCGTCATAAAGAGGGAGATTATTTCAGTGGTATATGTGATGCTCTAAAAATGTGAAAATTTTATATTTGGCGATCTGCTTGAATATAATGAAATATTCAA
Source organism: Pachydiplax longipennis (assembly GCA_036926295.1). Lineage (NCBI taxonomy): Eukaryota > Metazoa > Arthropoda > Insecta > Odonata > Libellulidae > Pachydiplax > Pachydiplax longipennis. Next base: position 32,658,262 of record JAVFKF010000009.1, on the reverse strand, counting down.
GGATCAGCTCATTCACATTGAATGTATATGGGAATAATATTGCTATGTTCGAATTCAAGGACTTTATTTACATAGTTCACGGGGTAATTAAGGGTCATATTCCTCGATTAACATGTTAACCAGATGGAAGAAAAAGAACATCACTTTAAACCCTTCTCTTCGTTAATTTCATCACTATAAACTATTTATTTTTTATCTATTTAGTACTTGTTTATTTTTTAGTATGTTTAAAATGCTAATTTTCTTGTGATTTTTATTCTTTTTTCTTTACATGTAAATGATTGCTAAGTGTCAAATCATTGATTTTAACTAATGCAATTTTAGTCATAGTACTGCTTCTGTACTTTTAATGCTAAACATGAATTTCCATTACATCTTTCAGCTTGTATTGTAAGTAATTTTGCGCATGTTTTTCACATCCTCCCTTCTTTGTGGGTGTTTTCCTGCCGTGGGTCTATTTTCCTAAGATAGTGTCTAAGATATTTATACATCAACTGCTGGTTTTTCCCATCTGTTTCTATTTACACGTACATTATTATATTATGGCCTTTGGCGAATCATTCTTACTAATGAAGTATCGTGAAATCTCGTAGTTTATAGTCACACATTTTTATTCGAGAGTGGGAAAGTTTGTATTTTTTGCTGTAATAATTCCATTTTTTAAATAAAATTCTATTTGTTGTGAAGCAGCCTACAAGCTAAGTTCTTTTAATGAGCATTCACTTTCTGTCCGATCCCTCATTTCCCGTCGAAAGTAAATCTTCACGGGATTTAAGGAACTGACGTGGGTTTCGCGAGCAGGAATCCGATTCCATTTCGAAGAAAGTAAATCCCGCGCATGAGGGTAATGCGTTTTCATTTCGAAACCTCTCTTCTAATACATCTGCCGTGCGGACCGTACTCAGGCGTAGATCAACTCTGCGTCTACATATTCGCTGAAAGTATTCCTTGGAGAAAGGTGATTCATATCCATAGGATGTTTGGTATTCTTGGGTAAATGTGGTCGGGTCATTACTCCATTTCGATCATGCGACGGCCTCAATTTTTTCCCCGAGAACCTCGTACCAGGCGCCCGATGTTTCGTGCGTAAGGCCTATAAAAAGCACGCCCAATCACCGCTCGGAAAATAGTGACTGCACGAAAAAGGAGGACATGAGGGCAAATCCTTGGGAATACGGCTTTCGACGCCGTTTCACTGCGACCGGACTCTTCTACGGACATCGCCTTCTAAATGAAAACTCACTTCCATAAGACTTGCGTTACTCAAATGCTTTAAGACCCAGATTTAGAATCTTTGTAAGATTTAAAGCTTAATTTACTCAATACAATATACGTACTAAATATAATTTACACAATAAATTCAGAGAAAATGGCACTCAATTGCAATCGGTGTTATGTCTTGGAATAAAACTCACGAATAAATTTACTTGGGCCACCCAGACCCGTGATATATGTGGATGAACAATTAAGAAACACGGTTTCGTCAATAGATTAGTCTATAGGAGGGATGAAAAAGTCCGCGAGCGATGTTACTTTACTCTAGTTAGTCCTCACCATGAGTATGTGTATAGTTAACGGGATCATGCCGAAGTGTTTTATTCGTAAATTAGGTAAGACAACGGAAGACAATAACTTCGTTTTGAAAAGTATTATTTCGAAAAATTGACTGAGGTTGTATATATTCCTCAGGACTTAATATGGAAATCTTTAGAAGAGAGAAGATTCCAACAAAGACTTAATTTACCTGATGAGTCCTTTAGAGATACAGGCTATATAATTCGTTCTCCCTGTTGCACAGGCTGTTCCAACACTGCGAGGAAGAACAGATAATATATACTAAAACAGTTCGGTTCAAGAATTAAAATTTTCCGCGAACCATATGCGAAAGTAATCGATTAAGAAAGCTGAGTGATGGTGGATGCGCTCGCTGCAAAACGCTGTAAAGAGGCGTGCAGGGTATGTAAATGTAGATAATTAATAGTGATAGTGGAAAAACTTTTATAGTCTGATTATAATTAAACTCCACGTGGAATAAAGGCCGCGAACGATGTTGCTTTGCGTTAGATAGACTTAATACATGTAGAGCATTGGGTATTATAGACAAATGTTGTAAATTTACATTCGTAAATCAGAAAGGTTACAGTGAAAGTCAATACGTATTGTGAAAAATAGCTAAGAGAAATCAGTGAGTTTTACTCAGATGCGTCAGGAGGTAGGGAAAGAATTGTTACACCAAACCATACAAAGGTGACGTGTGAAAAATGCAAGGTGAAATTGAACAGGAAGACCGAGATGAGGTATGAGATAACTTTCTGAGAGAAGAGTTTCAATTGGCAATAAAAAGCTGGACGGAAAAGCCCAGGAGTAGATGGCATTTCAGCTGAACTGCTTAATCAGCTGGAGAGGGAACAAAAGGATGCTTTAGGTAACCTGTTTTCTGCAGAATATGACACTAGACACACCGAGAGACTTTGGAAAGTGTGTTATTGTCAAAATCCCGAAAAAGTCGACATAAAAGAAAAGAGAACATTGTAGGACCACATACCTGACCACCCACGCTTCGAAGATATTATCAACTATAATCCTTAGATGAATAGAATCCAAGATAGCTCTAGTTCTCTCAGAAGACGAGTTTGGATTTGGGAGGAGAATACGCGAGACCGTTTTACCCCGAGAAGGATACTTGAAAAAAGACTCAGAAAGGTCAAAGTCACTTCCATTGGCTCCATAGATCTCGAAAAGGCCTCTGACAGAACTGAATGGAAGCAGCTAATCAGAACGTTAAAAGGAACATATTTAAAATGGAAGGATTGTGTAGAGACTGTATAAAGGAGAAGCAGTTATTAAACATGGAGATAATCAACAAGAAACAGATATAAGGCAAGAAGTGAAACAAGGTACTTTTTATCTCCAGTATAATGCGCATGTTATTCCTTATTGCCGAGTTCGGGCATTGCCCGAAATTGTTACTTTCTCCATGGAATGATATTTCTTTTTTTTTGCATTACCCGAATGAGTTTCATATCGGCCATTGGGTAAATGAAGTGATGGTTAACGACTTAGCATTTTGTGTCACTTTTCTTTTGTGTGAAGTTCAACGAATTCCTCTGGAGGAGATCTTGATTAATAATTATCAATTTATGGGATTTAATCATTCTCCTCATCTTAATTTAATTTACTATTGTTATATTGAAATTAGTAATGTCATTCTGCTTATAGAATCCGTATATTTTAAAATTACCTTTTTCTGTTTTATTCTTTTTTGTTTGAATTTTCATCTTTTATTTATTTACTTTTAATTTTTTTAAATTTGTTTTGTGGTACATTCATCCCCTTCTCTTTGGTTGTTTTTCCGCAACAGGAAGTGAATTTTGGTCATCCTGCAATTGCAAACAGTATTCCCTACAGCGTACTCTTATTTATAATTTAGTTTATATTCGTGCATATTATAATGACATACGACTTGGGCCTAGCCTTGCTAATATAGGGTAAAACTACCCATCAATTTGGAATAGATGTGGCTAGATTGGGTTGAGTCCAGTTGGGTGGGTATTGTGTTTCGAATTGCATTGAAGGTAAACTCACCCAAAATATGATTGAAATTAATGCCGAGGTTACTAATACGGTAGTGACGATCATGATTAGCTTGAATTTAATTTCAATGCAACTCCAAATATCATCCCCGAGCCCAACCAAGCCAAAGTAATTTCTAAATAGTAAGTTGAGAATCATTCGGGTATTGTGAAAATGGAAATACTCGCTCCTTCAATTTACTGTAATAAGCAGGGTTACTCGTTAGTCGAGGTATCACTTTAGAAGGAGAATGAAAGTAGGTGGAAGCGATGGATATAGAGAAGGATGAAAGATAACAGACGAGAAAACGAACAGCGAAGTATGACAGGACGTCGATTAAGAAGGGATGTTAGCGAAAACTATGGAAGGAAGATAGCATATGTAGGTCTGAAACATCATCAATCATGAGACATTACCTATTTTTGATAGAAGTTTTAGAAGGGGAAGAAAGAAGGGATTCAAAGAAATATCTAGAAGATTAAAGGAGCCAGTTGGGTTTCCAAAATTATTTGGGCATAAAGGAGTAGAAATATCTGATTGCAGAATTAAGATCTTGATCTTGTAGAATTCAGTCGTTAGAAATATATGAAAAGATAATATATGAAAGATATACTTGAGTTTCGACGAGTTCAAATCCACCATTTCTGAAAATGTTCGATAATCATTCAATATTATATTAACTATATCATAAGTCGCGTTTGATGAAAACAAAAAATTTTACTTTAATTTTTAAAACACAACTTACTTTCATTGACTTTAGCGCAAAACGGTCGTTGGCCTAATGTAACAGTTTCATATGTTAAATTGATGATTATAAGATATTTATTATTGAAAAAAATTTCAGGCTGTCAACAAGGTCATATCTTAAATTTTACTTTAATACTATTCCGTAGATACGTAGTTTTTAATTTAATCTTAACTCGTAGACGGTAAGTGCTGTAAAAAGGTTAGATAGTGTTGCTACTTGAGTTTAGTGAGGCTTGATCTGGAATATGTAAATGAGATCGGACGGATGAAACTTGTTTCTGCGAACTTGAGATGGTACAGTGAAAGGGGATGAGTTTGGTTGAAAATTTCATCAAAAAGCAAGTGTTAACAAAATTTTCTAATGGAAATTCTTTAAAATGCAGAGTGACAATCCTCAAAAGAAAGGACAGTGGAAGCTACCCTGCGATTAGTTGATAGATTCACAGAAAATACGTTTATACGTTTAACAATTAAATAGTCGCGTTGAGTCAGTTAACCAAATGAATATTTAATAGTGAAAATAATATTCTTAAAAATTTCGTACGGAAACAAAGGGACAACGTAATATTTTATCTATTCTTATGTATCATTCTAGTGTCAAATTGATAACGACATGATTAGCTTATCGAAACATACCTTTTATCCAGATTCAAATGTTGACATCATAAGACAAATCAATGTACATACTAATAATATAATTTTTTTACTGAGAGTCGTTGAAAATTCCTGATTACTTACTTCCTTGCTGAAATTTCTACATTTATCGTGACTTCCAATCTTACCATTCGCTATCCTTCACAGATGTTTGAATAACTACAAAGCACCTCCAAATTCTGTGAGAATATTTAACTGTAAGAGCAATTACATCGTAGCGTCGTTCTGCAATCACACTGCATCGCAACAAATTACAGTATTTAACTAATTTTTTGGCAGAACATTTGCAGTAAATATAGTCATTTTTTACTAAATAAGTGATCATAATGGATCACAACAATTTTATGATGTTTAATAGGATAATCACATCTAAAAAACGATTTAGAGTTTCGGATCAATAGCATGAGCCGACGCGTCGGCTAGACTGGTCGAGACGTGACAACTGACGTGACGTGACTATTGAGTAGTCGTGAAACTATAGATCACGCGATTACTTAAGGTTTAAGAAAGACTTAAACTGTATTATGCGCCTTTTCATGTACTCCCACCGATCCGACAATGAAGGTAAAATAAAAGAGATGCTAAACGCTGTTAAATCCCTATTCTTGCCAAAAAGTACCCGCATTAGAAATAAATTAAAGACACATGTGGAGTTTTCATCCCCTGCCACACCGGTGGGCGGCTTGGAGCGTACTGTAGTCTATTTATCCATATCTGTACGTACGTAGAAACAGACATAGATAAATTTGAAGAAAACGCCATCCTTTTATGAAATTTATTCAAGACAAACGTATTTATTTGGAGAAATCGGAAAAAGAAAGTCTTGTCTTCCATTCAACCTTTGTCAGAATAATATTCGGTAAATATAAAGTAACTTCCGAGTTAAAAGAGAATTTTAACCGTTATAAATGCAATAGAATATAGTTGATGCTTTCTGACGATACTTGGTGGAACTTTTCCATAATAAATATGAAAGAAACAATTTGTCTTCGTCCACAAATTTCGCGACAAATTGTTTCTTTCATATTTATTATTGCAATAGAATAGGTGGAAATAGAATTGAAATCAGGAAAAGCATTGTCAAGGAAAAGGAAAAGACTGATGTTTTTGATACAGAAAAAATATATTCACTGCACCCACGAAGAAGAGGAGGTGATAGTAACCCGTGAAAGTTGTAGGAAAGAATAAATTAAAGAGAGTTAGATTGCAACATTGTGGACGATAAACATTTAAGTTAAAGTAAACGTTATTAGTAGATACCGTACATTTCAGAACATAAATATTCTGCGGCATTAAAAGCTAATCACAAAAGAACGTTCTTAATTTAGCGCACTGTATGAACAATATATCCATAGTTAGATGTACTTACAATACTAATATAATAAGTAAAACATAGAGTCCCAAAGGTGGCCGTCATTTCGATTTAACGATATTAGTATAAGATCTATGATTACCTATTAGAAGTCAAAGAATGCAAAAAGGGAAAGAAAGGAAAAGGCAAAAAGAAATAGATTTACTCACAGTAAATTTTGGATTTTAAGGATATATGGTTTTATAATAAATCATCGATTCCGAAGAAATCAATTTGATACAAAGATTAGGTTAATTTAAGTATTATATCCCTTAAGGGTGCAATTGTCTCTCCACCGTTGGAACCCAGCAAAAACGCTCTCGATAGATAGAGTGGTGAAGTCCCAATGACTGAATCAGCTCCCACAAAAACAGCGGCATTCGAGACAATTTCCACCCCAAACGAGTCTAATAATCCACCTTCAGGGGGACCTTAAGAACTCACCTCCGGAGAATGTAATGGTGCTTATTATTTCTGGGAGGAGCAAGTTTTACTTAAGAGGGAGTCATGCGGAAGCAAGGATGACCTTGGAGAAGCCCCCAGGCGGTTAACCTCTTGGAATTGTGTCCAACTTCCTTCCTCCAAAACTTCCCACCGTTTAACAACAACCCCACCTGTGCCCGAGCAGACCTGTTGCTTTCCTCACCCCCTATAATTCTCTCCCTCTGGTAGTCAAGGGGTGAACTTTGGGAATCGAAAATATGTTTTCCTAGAATTATGTGTGAGGTAGACCTCCTTCAGTGGAAAATCTGCGGGCAATGAGGAACTCCCAAGAAACGTTGACCCATATCATAACCGAGTGTTTACGAAGATCCAATCCGAGCGCTGAAAATTCCTTTAAGTAGCATTTATAAAAATATATATACGTATCGAATATACTCTTGAATAGGTTGGCCTCTGTCTTATCATAGGAATTTTACTGTTCTTCAGCATTAGTCAATTTTATGCTTAAAATTATGGTTTTATCATAAAGATTCCGTTTTAAAGCATTTCGGTTTTGAAGCAGGGATTTATCAATATATATATGATCGAAAACTATTTCAATTTCTATCAATAACAATATTAATATTAATTTAATTTAACTTGGTAAACCGATCGCTGAAATTTATACAATTTCTATAATTTTTATTCACCTTTCAAAAAATATATTAATTTAACTGGAAATATATCCTTTCAAGTGCTTATGTCGAATTGACGGTCTTTTTATTGAATTTTTACTTCATGTGATTAAAATTTCATATATACATTTAGTACATATTTGATATTAGAGGAGAGCGAATTTAATTCTTAAAACTTCAAATTAAAGACGAAACGCACTTCTGTTTTTAGCAATTTAATCAATACATCATGATGAAGGTTTACCGCAAGCTAGAGGCTTAATAGATAGAATTTATGATTTTTTGAAGGTAATGCTTTAATCCCTCAAAATCATCTCAAAAATGTCTAAAAAGCATATCCACCCTGCCAAACTGCTACGATTTGGAGTGTGGTATGTGCATACATTAGTATTTATTCAAATATTAATGTTTTTCCCTTTTTCATTCAATTTGCAGAATTGATTTCCTTGAAAAGGCCTCCCCTAGCCTTAATTCCTCTGAACCAGCATTAATGTTCAAATTTATCTGAACAGCTAGCCTTATACTTATCAAATCCTCCATCTTGACTCAATCAAAGGATACGATTTTTAAATATTTCTTTTTTCAGCTTCCGTTCATTTCTCTTATGACACCAATTAAATTAAAATCATTTCTAAACACCCGTTTTCTGTGACCAGCGCTTTTCGCCTCCATCTCCTTTTCACACTCCATCAAAACTTACAAATGACTCTCCATTTCAGAGAGAGTTTCCTGCTTCCTGCCAAAAATAGACCTAAAATATGAAAAATGCACCATTTGGTAAAAATGTCGAGTTAAAATTTGAATTTCCCCATAGTTTCGTATGTGTAAATATCGATATCTGTCGATACAAACAAGGTGTATTGAGGAGGAAACTGAATATCTACTTACCCAAATAAATTTCAACAAACACTCCAATCACCTAACGAATACGCAATAAAACATACCTAAAACGCACTTAGGTATATAAATCAATTACTTTCAATTCAGTAGCACAAAAGATTTGTACGGGGGAAATAGTCACCTATTATTTCCCTAGAGGCCTTGTTATTAATACTTTTCATGCACCTACTAAAATATATGTGCATATTTTTATGAGAAATAAAGTTTAAGAGGAGAAAATAAGTGATTTTCTCTGTCTATCTTTATGATAACATGCATTTTAGGCATTTATGCGGTTTTGAGAACATGTAACCCTGATTCACTTATTCATAATCTTTGATTCACTCAGTTATAGCCTTTAAGCGTGCAATTTTTCGCTAAAACCTGAGGAAAATTATAAATTTATAGCCCCATAGTGAGAAGAGAAGAAGAGAGATGTCCATCACTATAATAAAATGTATTGTAGGTATTTCTGTGGTTTTTAGAACATGTAACCCTGATTCACTCATTCATAACCTTTGAGCGTGAAATTTTTCGCTCAAACCGGTATAAAATTATCAATTTTTAGCCCTTTGCAGAGAAAAGAATAAGAGAGCTTTCCATCACTATAATTACATGTATTTAGGCATTTCTGCGATTTTTAGAACATTTAACCCTGATTCACTCATTCATAACCTTTGAGCGTGCACTATTTCGCAAAAACCCGAAGAAAATCAACAACTTAAAGCTCCCAATTCTTCTGTTGGAGAATGTTTAACTTAATAATCTATGTGTAGCAAGAGTTAAGTTAACAAATTCCGTATCGCTCGAACTCACGTTGCGTGAATATCCAAGTTTGGATCGTTCCCTTTGGCAGGTGTATCTGACGATAAGGCAATTTGACTCTCCAGAGCCCTCTTTTGGTACCGCCTCTGCTTAAATGATTCACAGCTTCTAATAGTATCAACTGCGCTCCCGTTTAATCATTTGATGGAGTAATCCGATAGAAGGCCATCCTTTCATCCTCTTTGGCTATTTTAAGCTCATACTAAAGCCATATATTACTCTCGTAAAAGCTGTTCCCACAGACCGACAATGGGAACTGTCTCATATTAAAATCACTGCGCCTTTTTTTTTTAGTTTACGACGGAATTATCGTCGATTTTCATTTGCTGCAATGGCTTTCTTTTACGCGACCCATTCTAAGACGTTCAAAGTGTATCTTTTACAATCGTTCTTTGCGACGGAGGCCAGGCTCAGATTTTGGGCCGCTTATAAAAGGAGATTGGGAACTAAATGAAATATTATAGGAGGACGTGTTTCCTACACTTTGTGATCCGTATTCTGTTTCGCTAACTTCAAGGTGCTCGAATGCCCTCTAAATTCAATACATCACGAAAATTGCTCGATAAAATGGCCCGAACGCGATCGTAATTTTGCGAACCAAACGTGCGCATTACGCTAGCAGATTATTTCTCGGTTACGCGACCGCAAAATGCGATTTATCCTGGCTGCAAAATCGATGCAGAAAACTTATGGGTATGGCTTTTTGTGGTGGGATAATGTATATAAGCACTTTCCGAGGTCATTATGTAGAATTACGTAAATTATTAAATAGATAAATTAAGTCTGAATATCTAACTTTGGTAATCATGCTAAAAATATCGTGAGATATTTTAAATCTACATCTACATAAATACCCTGCAAGCCGCCTTTCAGCGTGTGACAGTGGTCTCCCTTAAAATATATTTAATCAATATATATTTAACCACCATTAAATATAAAGAATATAAATTTGAGATATTGAAACAGTTTTTGTTCATACAAAAGAATTAACCCGTCTGAAAAGGAGAGGTTCTCAGGTTTAAAATAGAGATTTTGAGACGAGATCTGTTTAGCTCAATAGAGAATCGATTATAAAAAATGACCGTTTTTATCCTAGAGGTATCTCTCCGCTAGTTCACAGGATGTTTAAATATACCTTCAAAAGTAGCAGATTAGATACCTGCTGCTAAGTTTCTTTGCTACTTTGAGGTCGCGTAAACTCGCCATTTATTTTTACCGCTGGGTTACGCTGCGATCGCGGCCTATCAACGTATTATTGTTCCCTTTGTTTGGATATTTAATATTAATATTCACCTTTTATAAATGTCCCGCATAACTTGTAAAACATACTGGGCGAACCATTTCGGACCCTGAATTGAAGAAATGCGTCATACTGGGTGACGAAAGGCAGACATATTAGTTATACTGTCAAAAAAGTCAGGAATACCAGGGGTTTAGACTGTTTTGTCGGCTGTGACCGATTTAAGCCCTGTGTAAAACAGAAAAACAAACGCTCTTATCATATCTATTATTAAACATACGCGACAACAAGCATAACAAGAGAAACATGATTAGATTAACTGATTCACCAGTGGGGTAAGGATGGAGAACTGACTAACCATAAGAGTGTAGGTGATGGCAGCCATCTTGATCATAGACGTCATAGGAAATGAGAACTAAATTTTCCGGAAAAAAATTTCCCTAGACGGGATTTGAACCACTGAGGATAAACTTTGGATACTTTGGAAATATTTGGAAATTTGAACAGACACTCTAACCAACCGGCCATTTTGAGGATAACGCTTGCAGAAAAAAAGGTTATAATTAAAAAAAAGGCTGGTTGATAAGGCTAATACATGCGCCCGCCAGATAATGACAGACGTATTAATATTTAAATTAATACCCCGCGGGCAGCAGTATGGCGTATGGCAGGAAGTGCAAACACCGACAGATAATATCTGATGCATCGATTTTATTTAGTCATCTTCGATTGTGGACTTTGTTTGGCCTGCGGTTGCATTCCTGTGTAAGCTGATAAAAATCCGACTGGTATGCGGTGTATTCATAAAAGGCAAATATATTTATTAAAATATTTTAAAAGAATAGAAAAATAATACGTTGATAGGCCACAATCGCAGCGTAACCCGAGTAACTATAATTATCTGCGAGTTCTCGAGACCGCATCGCTGCCACTGATTAGCTGCGAAGAAGCTTAGCAGCAGTTATCTAATCTGCTAATTATATAACATATGTAGGACGAACCATTGAAATGGGATTTCACCGATATACTATAATTATATAATAACAAATAATAATTACAAATCTAAATAACATTTGATAACAATGACATTTTACGTTTCATAACAATTATATATAACTTATCATTTGCTAATACGCGCTACAATTACAAAATGTTACGCCTTTTGTAATCATGTATTACTTATTACATGGTATTCTACTTTATAATCCAATTAAACATGTTAATATTGGTAAATTCACCCATACTATAATATTTTTCGTCAGTAGATTAATAAAATATTTCATCAAATCGTACATTAATACTATCTTTAATTATGCCAGGTAACTTGTTCTTAACGTTTCGTGCCATCCACTTAAATCTTCTGCTTGTTAAATTAAATGTATGGAATGAGATCCTCAAGTTAGCTACTTTTCTTATTAAATGATAGAAAAGGATGCCGAATAAACCACTTTCTAGTTAAAAATATTTAGAAATCAAGCAAAAACTGCAAAACCAATCCTGGAGCAAATCTATACGGTGATCTTTATTTCATCAAGATGAATTGCCAGCTCAAGTTCTAGCAACTAAAAAAGTCACTTGCAAACCTTTGGGAATAAGAGAAATTGAAGGAGGTTGAAGCAAAGATGACGTTCCCAAAGAACAGATGGAAAAAACCGTAAGATAGAAGCGACAAGTGCTGAAGACAGATGGGATTCTATGAAGAAGGGAAGTTGCCAAAGAAGCTATCGATTTTCGAAAAGGAGACCATGGATCATAAAGTATTGTCAGATAGAGCAGAGAAGGGAGTGCAAAAACTCCCAAATAAGGGAGGAATGGAAGAGAAGAATGAATATAAGTTCTCCGAAGAAAAACAACATTACTTTGTGCAAGGTAAAGCATACGGCGCAAAGAGGCACAACTATGTTGAATTTAAAGGAGAATTCTTTGCTATTGAGGATAGAGATGGTAAGAATATTTGGGTAATTTGAACTATAGACAAGATATGATTGCTGAAATAGTACTACAGGAAAGAATGGTCGAAAAGAAGAAATAAAGAGAGAAATTTACCTTTGATTATGAGAGGAATGGCATTGCTATCTTAACCATAAAACCCTTCTCTTAGTACAGTGCATTTCCTATGTGAGAATAAGTGCAGACTTATTTTACATGCATGCAGACTTGTAGTGTGAGTAACTTCATCACCAATCCAAAGGCACCATTCTTCAGTTCACATCGTTTCATCAATCGTGCTTCTAAAGGAAAGACAGAGATACGTAACTAACAATAAGATGCAAATTCCTCCATTATGCACGAAAACAAAGAAAGATATTCCCTTAATGAGAATATGATTGCTGGAGGGACATTGACGGCTACTAAAAAGGAAACGTAATCAGCATGCAGAGCAATTATAACCCTCATAAAATACGCTCATCGGCCTCAGTTATCTTCAGAGGAGAACACGCAGATAATTCCCTTTCTGACACTTCGATTACGGAACAGTTGTGAATCTCATTGGCTGCCAAACATCACTTGATGCGTACATAAGGCTTAAGAGCGTCCTCGAGAGATGTGATTACCAAGGAAAGTAATCTTCCATCCCATAAAAGTGACGATTTACGCCTCGCATAAGCTCCGTCATCCATCTTTCGCGCATATAACTGACAGCCCAATCACGCTAACTCCGGAAATTAGGATCCAACGCTCCAAAGTAATAAAGTTCTCGTAAATATTGCGCCCATATCGAAGTCCTGGCGCGAAATCGAAAAATCGATTCTTTGGAAGAGCTGAATTTTTTTCCAGAGGGTTTTTTTAAACATTCCGCCCGATGTTCACGGTTCCGAGACTCGATTCTTTCCACCTTAAAAATTTAAAAAAGTATTTCTTTCTGATTGGAATGTGATCGAAAAGCTTCCGGAGTGGGCGCTGGATTCGCAGGAATTGAAATAATACTGAGTACCGTTTACCTGGTTCTTTTTCTGTATAACTCTTCCGAATAGCAGAGTGGGTGGCGTATTCGACTTTGGTGAAAACGGTCACTGGTTCGATTTCCGGTGGGAACCCATGTGGGCGAAATGACCTCGGCTGTCGAAGAGCTTTTTCTTCAGTTCTCTCGAAACTTAAATTTACTGTTCGATCGTTTTGTAAAATTGTGGATTTACAGCTTAAATTTGTTTTATACTCAAAATTTGATGAGTGGAAAATACATTTATTTTGTCAAAGGGAAGAGAAAAATCTTCGTCATTTTGGTATCTTTTATTGACTTGTGTTTTAAATTTTTTCGAAGTTTACGCGATGTATAATCCACTGAGGATGCTGAATTCATTCCTGTGGCTATGTTAAAATTAATTGATGATTTTTACAATCATCAATCTTTTTTTATGTTATGTAAAGTTTCGTTTATAGGGTCATTTTGCTACACTTACGTAGGAATTTATGAATTTTAGTAGTTTTGTTCAGTTAGGAAATCAATGATAAATAACGTTACTTTTCACCTTGCATAATTTTCTTATCTACCTATCTATAAGTGTCTGTAGCTATTAGTGTAAGGGTAGGGGCTCAAAACCAGGTTGAATTCTAATAATCAGTCTCTGTAATTCAATGGAAAAACTCAATAAAATGCATATTTCCTCGCGTAGCACATTCTTTGTGAAAAGGTTAGGCGTAATATTCCAGAAATAACTCTCGTTAATATTACAATTACAGAAAATGAAACAAGTTTACTAATAGGTAGCAGTATTATTTTAGAAAGGATAAAAATCTCTTAATTCATATTCATATCACTAAAAGTTATATTCCTAAACCAATGAATTTTAAATAACGATATTTTTATTTTATAACTAATTTTAATTTTCAGTGACTGAATCCAATGCCAGTCCCCATTGTTTACTGTTGCTTAAAGCAAATATAGCTTATACAGCATTTATTCACAGAAGAAAGTACATATATTTTTAATATGAAATTTTGTAATGAAAACTTTAGAAACATCCCTTACCATTAATAAAAATAATTTTCACTTTTATTAAATTTTCTACAAAAAATTTTCCCTAGCGTGAGTTTCCTCTTCAAGAATATAGTGTTTCTTTCGTTTGCATACTTTTCAGCGTTTATAAGCAATCACATAAGAAAATATCGGAGTAAATTTTTCACGTAGTTTTCTGATATCATATTCTTTTTCATATAAAATGCATGGATTGTGATGTATGTATATAAGAGGTAATGCCACGATTGCGCTATACGGCAATTAAAATGTACAGACAGCATAGGTTTAAAGATTGTGGAAATAGTTCCCAAGTAAAAAACGACGAAGGCATGCATCGAAAATTCAGAGTATTCAGGAAAGTAAAATCTGGATTAAATAGTCGCGAAACTGAATAAAGACTAGGATAATTATTCAATTTAACTCGGACGTCCAGAATGCGTCATGCTAAGTTATCTGGGTCATGACCCCATTTTGAATTCATTTATTTCGATGACATGACAAACTCTCCAACTATTTGTACTGGTTAGAGGGGTTTTTGCTTGTTCGCCAAACAAGTTAAATGTGCCTTACAATTAAAGCAATCAGAAGTAATACAAAAGCATATGTGAAAATTCCGAGAAATATCGATTCGCGAGTGGATTAGTCACACTTTCATAAAATATTAATCGTACAGATTTTTATTTATTTTAATATTTCCATGAAGAATTGAAATTTTTTAACTAAATACGAAGGAGAATTTTTAATGAATTTTGCTTCATTTGGGTTGTGTAAATGTAAATATAAATAAATAAAAGGAATTTAAATGAGTGTAAATAAAAGGAGAGAGTCATTAAAATAGTTCCACACGCGAAAATAATTAGAGTCCTTTTAAAATGAAGGATTAATTTGAAACAGTGTGTCCTCATTTTTTACGGAGTATGAACAGAATATCCATCCAGAGGTACATACTTCAAGATATGTCAACAGATATAGCTTCTTAAGTATTTAAAGAATGAGAGATTGCCTTCGCTGAATTCAGCATGTTTATAGATTATTGAACAAGTTTAAACGAATGTAATATTTTATCCTTATCATCTGGCGTGTATTAAATGGATTCAGTTCCTTTTAGTGATTACTTTCCGCGATATGATGAATCAGTGAATGTTGTAAAAAGTCAATGTCACTATTTAATTTTATCTTCAATTTATTTTCCATCAACTAGCGAACTCCGCTGTTACTTCCACAGTTAATTTTTATCGATTAATATCATTTCAAAAATATTTTCATGCTCTCAGATGTGAACCATTTAGAAATTTCACAATTTATAAATAAATATATTTGTCCAATTCATGTGATCTTTCAAGCTTGGAATTTTCCCTGTAGCATGAAAGAGAAAACTTATTTTTAACGCTGAGTGCTCTTTTAATTCACTTTGAAAAATAAATTAATAAAATTTACGGAAAGACCACGTGGCATCAGAAAAAGGACACAGAAGAATGAATATAAAAAGAAAGAGAAAAGAGCGATCCTTTTTGAAACATAATAACTTCAAACACAAATATACTACTTTAAAGCCGAAGTTGAACCGAATGCATTTGACAAACTTTGCAAGGCGTCTGTTATTTTCTCGCGATTTTTTTATTTTCCACTAAAATTCACAGGAACTTCATAAGAATTACTCGGAAACGACGGAAAATTGCTTGTGAAACAAGATATTTGTTCTTTAAATGGTTTCCACTATGTGAAAACTTTATTTCAATATATCTCACAACCAATGTCAATGAGCACAGAATTCTCTACACCCGTTGATGCGTAAATGGAAATCTACCTTATCTGTGTTTATTGGCTTGGCAATAATTAATATAGACAGCATTTACAGAGAAATAAATCCAAATATTACATCAATCGATTGGTATTCGTGGCGGAAAGTAACTAAATAAAATTTCACCGGCAAGTGAAGTGACATCAAGGTTTTATTTTACAGGGGAAAAATATTTTTATCGTACGAGAAAAAAGTGTTTTGTGAAGTGTTATGTCATTTTATGAAATTCCAATTTCGAGGCCACATTAATTTTTATAACCGTATTCAAAGAAAATTTCTTCTTTTGAATCAAATTTTGCTTCATCCCAGAAGTTAACGAAATAACTCAATCAGCATATTTTTGCAATCAGTTAAAAAAGAAAAAATAACTGGTTTTACATAAATTATGGCATTTTTTGTTTTAAGTAAATGATAAATCGCAAGCTTTGCGGCCTGGTGATAATCTTTTCAAAGTTTATTTAAGAAAAAATATATAAAAATAAGTATAAAACACCCATAAGTAAAGCAAATCGTAATACTCATTCTCATTATTGCTTCCATGTTCAGTATATATAAAATTGGAATATGACTAACATATTTTTATTATTTTAAGATGAAGACTGGCTTGTGCCTATTCAGTGTCATGTATGCCGTCGATCTCATAAGGTTGTACAGCTAGGCGGGCATTCGCTAAGACAAATGCTCAACAAATCTAGTTTTTACCCCTTGCATTCCAACTCATTTCACATCTTAACTCTTACATTCGCTTTCACGTATTATGCTTTATATTTGTACCTCTCAAACATTTAACTGCAGAACTGTATACCCTCCTCCAGAAGCATCCCTCTCACCTAGTTGTTTACATGCCTCCGAGATTTTTTCGTGTATGGAATTTTTCTGTATTTTAGTAGCTAAGCTACCAATGTAGATGTATCAAATCCATTTTTCTCAGTTGACCACCGGAAGCTTCTATTTAGAGTGTTGATTCATGCTCGTAATAATAATGGAAGGGGGTGTAAATAAAGCAGAATGTAAACGTATTATATTAATAGGGCTACTCATTTTCAGCTAAAATTTCTCCTCAAACACCGTTAAATTTAGAATATAAACGTGAAAAAAGAACATGGGGTATCAACCGAGTTCCTTTTCCACTGATCTCCCAGAGATTTTAAGAACCATCGCCTCTAGGAATAAGAGCCGAGAGGGATACAATTTAAAGTATTAATCTTATGTCTCTAACTTAACATGCAGGGAGCTTTATATTATACGCTAGTCATACTCTTGCGCCAACGTGCAAGGCATAAGAAAAATAATTTTGCAATATGATACACCGTACAAAGAAAGAAAAGAAAATTTGGAATATATCATTCAGTATATTTATAACATATGAAATCACAAGATTGTAATAATGACATTGCCAATTGTGATTGTGTTTTTGGCTCTCTCACGCATAGCTGTACTCAGGATTTATTTTACTGAGAAGTTGTTCTTAAAAGTATATTTTATAATTCAGACTGTCTTTAAACATTGAAAACAAGGTGCTAATTGTAAAAGTGGTGGCTAGTCCGTGGACTTTTAAGTAGAAAATTTGTATTTAAAGCTCGACCTATTTCCGAGTGCGTACGGCCATTCTCAATTTCACAGCATTTATAACAAATCACGTATGTGTAAATATTTATAAACAACGCAGGTATCATAGCCCCATCTCATCGAAGCAGGCCGCTGTGATCACAGAGTTGATTCTTTCACTTCAAAATCCACGAGTAACCAGTAACACATCATCATCGAACCTTGAAAATTGCAGAGAAGCCCTCTCTACCAGCAAATTGATCCGCAGTAATTTTTAAGTCGGAGAGAGAGAGTGATATTCCCTACCCAGATGATTGGTGGTCCCAACCATTTTCCTATCGCGGCAAAAACAATTTCTCTCACCGTAAAGATCTCCAAGTGTGAGCGGAGGCCATCCGTATGTCTACCTTCCCCTCCCTCCCTCCACTTCCCTTCCCCTCCTCTCTCCTTCTAATCAATATCAACCACAGGCACTCCGCCTTGTGCAATTGGGCCTCCAACGGAATTTTTCGCTGCTTTATTTTAAGATATTTGCAATCTTCAAGTACGTGTTTCGTGACGAGGATTTTTCAGTTCACTTCGTCCGAAATGCACAAGAAAGAATTATGTTTGAGGGCCCTTTTAGGTTTCAATTAGGTTGGAGAGTGAATTTGCGGGATGGCTTAAAAAGGAGAGACTGAAATATTTCACGGGCGGTGGGCTATGACTTTTGTATCGTTGGAGGAACACGTGGTAAATTAGAGTAACATGTATGCGTTTGCATGTTGTATATAGGAGATGTAGATCAGCAGATGGATACAGAATATTGATTTGTTAGCGAAGGTCAGAAATTTAAAAAACTACAAAAGAAATTAAAAAGAATTAGACGGAGTGGTTAAGTTAACCCGATCTTGGCAATTGACCATACATATAATTAATTTGTATGCAAACGCCAGTTATGTATTTATTTTAAATTTCCGCCGCAGTAAGAAGCTGGGTCAGGCGGCGACTTTAACTTACTAAACATTCAACAACTAACTCCAAGAATATTAGAATTACCGAGTATACAAATGCAAAGCATTGGCACTTAAACAATCCAACCGACTAACTACAGCAAGTTAAAAACTACAACGATTTACAATTTAAACTGCTATGGTTTACATGTGAATGCACAACCACATCAAACAGCATCACACTACATGTGCATTATAAAACCTTATATATACGACTAAAATATATGAATACACGAACAAATAAACCGATATAAATATAAAACTTAAAATATTTAACGTCATAAAGAATTAAATTTAATTCATCAAGTGTATTATTTCTTGCTTCTTAATCTTCCTTTTCCGTAAAATTTAATTTTCTTTCTAACTGTAGTTTTCGCAGGTTTTTTACACCCTCTTCTTGCGGGTGTTTTTCTGCAGTAGGGCATTTTTCCGTAAGTGCTAACTTGGGTTTATAAGTCCACAAATTCTTTTTCTTCTGTGCACCATCTCTTCATTTCAAAAATTGTATGACTAAGGGATATATGCAAGAAAAAGACTATTTAGAGTCAATCTCGCCCGAAGAAAGACGTACTATAAAATATTTGGGATGCGGTATTACTTAAGAGGAGGACGGACATTCTTAGCGAAACAACTAACTACTTAGGAGCTTCTGGGGGATTACAAGAACATACTAAAAGGAAAACCAAGGGAGACGCTCAAAAGATTCATAAAATAATGGTAGTCCCGGTATAATTGTATCGATCTGTAGTTATCGCAAAAAACAAACCCATGTTAGAAACATTACGAACGAAAATCTAAGTCACAGATAAAAGCTACAACCAATCGCAGAAATAGCAACAACCTCTGAAAGAAGATAGGAGCATATTTGGCAAGTGGCTCCAAAAAGAATTCCTGGATAGTGTCGAGAGCATGGAAGAGAATTTGTCAGACAGAATACGAAGGCGGGACAGGAATGGACCAGAGAAAATACGAGAAAATTGGTAAAGGAGATAGGTTAGTGGTACGTGGGAGGGTGAAAGGAAGGAAAAGTTTCGGTCATTAGACCAACTTAGAATGGATGGGGTGATATTCAGAATGGATCAAAGTAGAGGGTCATCAGATAAATTAATTGTTTTGGGCTATAATATGTGGATTTGGGGTAATCGTAGTAAGGATTCAGGGGATTATTATCTTCATTTGGGGAAAAGTCCAGGAGGATGGTCGACTCAAAATATGTCCCGTAACCGTCTGTATGAGTAGGTCACAAAGATGTTTTCAAATCTTAAAGATTGTACTTCGAAAAAATATTCACCTGCGGCTTACTTTTATAATCTATACTTATTTATTCATCTACTTTAACCTATTTCCTTCTTGAAAATTAATCGACTCTCTATATTGCATCTATTATGCATCAATTAACGGATTTGCAACTTTTCTGCCCTACTTAGGTTTCACATGTTGTTCATATCCGCAGAATGTTAAAATATTAATCAAAACAGTAACAATGCTTCCTGACGAAGAAAATAGCGAAATACCTTTAAGGGTTCAATGAAATCCATAGACTTCAACAGTCAACGTGAAAGTAACTCGAGCATATAAAAATGAAAATATTTAACAATCGTTGCAAAGTTTTGAGAAGTTACACCCGAAAACCTACTTTTTCTATAATAATCTATAACTTTTCCTTGAGTTGAAAGACGAAACTTTATTAATTTTCTTGATAGGAAATTCACTGGTGTGGTTGAAATGTTTCGTCAAGCTTCCTTACGCGTTGACTTGAGATTTACTCCTTAGTACCGTAATATTTCATTCGCGTAACCGTAATGTGCCATTATAGGTGCCTTTTATATAAAAGAGAGAGGAAATGCGTTGTGCAGAAAGAGAGATTTGGGCAATGAAATCGCAGTTCATAGAATTCCGATAGAAATTCAACAGGCGACCATTCTGGCAACAGTTCAACACTCGAAATGGATTCCGATCGAAAAGAGAAGGGCAGTATGATCATTCCGGAATACTGCATTTTACTCAAATTCTTGGCCCTATTTTGAGATGCAAGATCCTGTAAATAGTTCTTGGCATCCGTATCCAAGTACCCTCCGGTTATTAAGTAAACTTCCTGTTCGTTTATCATTTCACCGGTTGCTTCTTGTTTGACAACATCTTAGCTTTCCCATTCAATTGCGTTGCCAGAGAAAAACAAGCGAATGTCTACGATGTATACATACTTTAAAGTGCGTTCAATCACTTCGTACTACAGTCATGGGATCATTTTTGACTGTTGATTGTCCAAAGTTATCGCGATGCCACAGCGTAAATTTGGGCTTCTTTCGAATGAACTCAGTCAGTGGCGTACGCCAAAGAATATTTCAGAGGGGACATTGATTAAATTTGTATTTAATGTTAATGTTACAATTAAATCGATCTAGGAGACTAGATAGGGGTATATTTAAGCTATCAGAGGCCCTAAGCGAAATGGTTTTACCGAGGCTCCCGATATGAATTATAGGAAATAAAATTCGTTTTTTAAATTAAATACATATAAATGAATACCACAAACTACTCACTTGCTTCACAACGGCAATAATAAATAAATATCTTGCATTATAAGTAGTACTTTATCTCTATCTATCAAAATGGATAATACGCACACGGATAGTAGGGAGTTCACTGTATTTTATATTTTCTGTTGTTACTAATAATAATAATAATAATAATAATAATAATAATAATAATAATAATAATAATAATAATTTTATTTATCCAAGGACATACATAAGTATATATAGGATACGTCAAGTCAGTCTTCCACCAACATATGATACATAATTAAATTTCCCCAGTGACAAAAGCATACTATTTACATTATATATAACAATCATTAAAAAGTAAAAAGTACATTAATACGTATATAGGCAAATCATAAATTTTTCTCATTTAAAAAATCGTTTATCTTATAATATGATTTAATTATTAGAAATTCTCTTAACACTTTAGAAAATTTAGCTTTAACATTACTTTTTATAGAAGCAGGTAGTTTGTTATATATTTTTAGTGCCATCACCTCAAAACTCCCAGTTAAACTCAGTCTGTGAGATGGGGTCCTCAAGTTGCCTCTTCCTCTCTTTAACTCTCTTTTAACCCTAATTATTTCATAATCAAATGAAGCATGAAACAGTCAGCAATTAAGATAGCTAATAACGGTTACAGTTTAACTGTGATACACTACGAAGATGGAAAGGGCACTGAGCCGAAGGGGGTTTCACCAACCTTTAAGGGAACGGTCTTATGTTACCTGGGAAACGTCCTAGTTGCTTTTAACATAGCTTTCAGGTTCTCAGGGAATGCCAACGTGGAATCTTATTGCTTGAGGAAGTCGCAGAGGGGCTGCTTGTTCAAACCCTGCTCCCTCTTCCATTTTCCCTTGAACCTATTGCTGTTTTATGTGTCGTCACCAGAAAAGCATTCATTTCGCTCTCATTTGCTCGACAACTACACTCAGACAAAGATTCCGACGTATGGGTTTGAATGCCGAAGTTTCCCAGTACGGGGTCGTCCTTAAATGATGTCACACTAATGGGGGTGGTCCGGGAATATGAGACACTTCATCACATGCAGCTCTATGGGACACTTTGCATTTGAGAGGAGTATTCAGAAATCCCAAAAGTATCGTGACATCATTTAAGGATGTCCCTATCACGGATCCCTTGCAACTTATAGAACACCCACGCAGAAATCCATTTTCTCTATCAACGTTGTTTCAGAAGCCTTAAGCATCAAATTTGTAAAAGTTGAAAACGGTATCGGTACATGGGATGACCCACGATCAAGTTGTGAAAAAATGGAATTGTGGCTAATACAGCGAAGAATGGAAATGTGTTGCGAAACGTTGGAACCAATGTTACCTTCAACAAATTTTGATGACAAAGAAGAAGAATAACTATAACTATATGTAGAGATTTGAGATATGCTGACCGAGTTTATGTACTAAAAAAAGAGTTGGAGGAAAACTTTTAAGAGGAAAATGTTTAATGTATGAAGGTAAAAGGTTACATTAAAATTTCATGGCACTCCATCAAATTTCATTTGGTATATGTATAGATAATATTTCACTAGGTATGAGAAATTATATGAAATAAAATTGATAAGTGCAATCGTGACTTTGTTGAATTTCAGAGCAAGCATCGTAAAAAAGAGGAAACCTCCTTGGTAGCCTCCACAGGAGATTTTTAATTTACAACGCATTGTCATAAATCTCCAGGTGCTTAAATACATAGGAAACTAGGACCGGAGGAATTGCGTTTCGCGAAGTATTGGACATTAAAGAAAAGAAAAGACTGGGCCCATTTGTGTACACACGGCTCATGCGTTATCTTCAGGCATTCAAAGTCCTTACTGTTACACTATTGCAAAAGTGGAGGGGCACTTTTATGGCGCCCTTCGGTGTCTGCATGAATTTTCGAACTATGTTGACCTTGTAACCGAATCATTCCAGGACTCTCCGGTAATAGTTGTGGAGATCCATCTATGGGGTTCCTTTGAGCAAGATTGCACAATCTTTGGATTTATACCAAAGGAATAAATGAATTTTGAATGAATCGAGGAATGCTTGCAAATACAAGTTCTTCTTGTTTACCACTTGTTGTTTACTTGTTTTTGCGTGTGTACCGTTTCATACACTTGCATGTCGTTTTCGTGAATTGTGTATATATTTAGGTACGCGCTCATGTACATACATACGTATGCACGCTAGAGAGAATGTACATCTGCAAACAGAAGAAGATTCAGAATGGGAAAAGGGATCGCAAGATTACGTTACTTTCTCTTTTTGGGCGACGAGAGAGGAGATTGTATTTGGAGTGGACACAGGGAGAGATAAAGAAAATAACACTAAATAGGATAAGAAAGCCGAGGATAAAGTTTTCTTTTACCTCGAAATTAATCCTTTCAAAATTAGATTCGTAGAATTTTCGAGGGTGCTATTTGCATTAGGAGCCAATACTCCTTGCTTCCCTCTGCCTCAAACCGTTTTTCCTAATATAAAATCCTTATACGTTCCTAATATAATCTGCCTCGACTGCATGCAACTTACACTTAACTCTTCTGATATACCAAAACAAATATGGAATAACCGAGAACGGAGATATTTTCACACGTGTATATATGAAAGATACTATTCCCTTGTGGTTACACTGCATAAGTGCTTGCCACGTTTTTATCTCACGGCACACTGGGGAGAAAAATTTGTTTCGCGACACATGAAATGTTAACAAAATGATTCTTATTAATATGTGAAATAAAGTTATAGAATGAAATTCTACAGATGCGGCCAAGATGAGGTAGAAGACCATCGTAACAACAAATTAGGAGGATATCGTACTTCTACAGGAAAGATTCGCTCAGAATACGACCGGTTTTAGCAGTTTATCGTCATCTTCAGAAAAAGAATATCGTGATGAGTCCCTGGAACTGATCATACTCTGAATAAACCTATGCTGTGGAAGAGATATCTTCATTGTTTGTTTTTAAAATTGCAGAATTATTAAGAATAAAGACAAAAATCATACTTGTGACGTTCTCAGTACATCATCATTATCATTGTTACAGTGGTGAAATAAACTGAAAAGCATTCATTAATCAATCATGTCTTTATTATTAATGTTAAATTATCATCCTCCTCCTATATCCTCGAAATAATTTTTCCACGGCCGGCCCCATCTTTTTTTTTCCTAGGATCTTGCCTTCGAAAATGTTGGTTAGAAAAGCACTGTGCCACACACAGTGTCATATAAACTTAATTTTCCTTCTTTCTGTTTCATCCGGAAATTTCCTTTTCTCATTCACTTCTTTTAGTATCTCTACAACTGTCTTCTTTTCCGTCCATTTCGCTCCAGTCATCCTCCAAATCCACATTTCTGATGCTTCGATCCATGTTTTTTCTTTTTCCGAACTTTCACATCTATATAATGAAGTGCTTCATATCAATGATTTTGCAAAATATTTCCTTACAGCTAAGTCCGTGTATTTACTCGTTATCAAATACATGGACTATTCTGGGATGGACGAAGGAAAGAGATCGAAACGTTAGGAAAATGAGAGGGGGAGGAAAGAGATAGGATATTTAGGACGGAGAGGAAGTGGGCTAATATAAATGCAGATGAAGGAAAGAGAGAAAATGACTGGGAGATGGGCATTGATTCGGGTCGAAGTGCGTTGGACAGGTGGTTCGGAATGAGATGCATGGCGGCAGTCAGGAGAATGGAATTACTGAAGGGAAGGGAATTATGAAGGGACGATAAATTGGGAGAGGAAAGTGAAGGTCTTCGGTATAAATGGAGCATTTATTTCGCCGGGCAAAAGGGGCAAGAGTCGAGGGAACTGTTTTACGTAAGAGCTCCATTATTTGTGTAAATGTGTTCGAAAAATGGATTGGTTTTAAAACAGATTGCCACACAAATGGATTGCTTTTCATAAATTTGTGTATATCGAATTAGCATCCATATCCTGTTTGAATTGAAAGATGTTACTTTAAATTGAAAAATGTGTCTTTATGGGATTGACAAAAGTAGAGGAGAAAAATTATAATTTTCGGAACGCTATAATGTAATCGACTTTGTCGTAGGTGCCTATCACTAAATGGATTACACAACTAACATACATAATTAATCCTAAAGCATGCCAATGGTTAGATATAAGAAAACGTAAAGGTTAGATGTAAGAAGAGACTATTTAGTCTCAATTTTACCCGAATTAAGACGTACTTTTATTATGTTACAAATGTCAAACATGTGTCCCACTGAAATCGTAAGTAATGAAGACACTGCCCTAAGCTATTGAGTATAAACTAACAGAATGAGAGGCAAATGACCCAAATGACCAAAAGAAAAGCAATATGCGGAGATATCTGATGAATAGAGGATAAATAACATTTTTTAAAAATTTTTTGAAACCATCTATGTCATAGCAGAAGTTATCAACTTCTGATAAGTTAACTTCAGTTAACGCAAAAATACTTACATCAATTTGAGTTTGAAGAATAGATAAACAGAGTTTGACCTCATCAAGATGTTTTTTAATAGATCTAATGTTTAAATGAAAGACATGACTGCCTAATTGATTATTGGAGTTGGCTGCAAGTAGAACATTGTCAAAAATATTACAGGTACAGGTATTTACAATCGCTATGGAAAATTTTCACTACTCATTTCGGTAACTCAGCGAGCAAATGACAGATTTGAATGAGAATTGTTAGAAGAATGAGATTCTTGCTGAACATCAAACAGCATGAGAGACGATCTCTTCAACAGGACGGGTTTCAGAGTTTCTATTCGCGAATATTTCGCGGCGACGGTAATTATTAAAACTAGTGACAAGTAATTCCCATATTTTCCGCTAATTTTCCGTCGCGTGAAATTCTACGCAGGTTATGAGACACGTCACTTACATTTGCATTTCTGCTTAAAATAATGATCCATTCTCCTACCGCTTACCTGAAATAAAATGAAAAAACAATCAATTAAAAATCCGTATGCACACAGAACCAAGACATAATTATATCGTATGGTAGTACCAGTTTTTAAGATACATCGTAAGTTTTTCTAAACAAATGCAATGTGAGACTTATCACATCTGTGAGACTAATGTGATAATTTGATGCGATACTTGCTGGTTTAAACGAAAAATAGTGAAATATAGGAGATCTTCTTTGTATTAAGATTATAATGAATGGCAGACTCACAATTGACTTCCTTGTAATTCAATTGTCCGAATTATAAATCGTTATTAAGATTTATTTGAACAAAAATTTTTATCAAAATATAGTCATACTTTCTAGTTCTCGTAAGAATAAATTTATTTTATATGAAAAGACAATTTCTAAGATAATTGTTCTTCATCATTACCAGATAACTTATTATTTTATTAGAGTGATTAATTTCTTTATAATTTAGGATGATCATCATGTATCGCAAGTTGTTTTGGAAATAAAGGATTGTGGAAAAAATCTTCGTGATATGGAGCTTGAACAAAGCCATTAGAAAGAATAATTTTGGAGAGTAATTTCTGAAGTGAGATACTTAATTTCTCAAATATTAGCATAACCAATCTCTTGACTTTTGCTGAATAAACATAAAATTGCTGACCATAAAATACCATCGTCTATGGCAAAAAGGTAACTTAAGTGAGCGCGAGAGAGTAGAAAATAAGAGAACGTGAAGGGAATATGAGCAGAAATCGCTGCTTTAATCAAGCACTTATTCGACCTTTATTATATGTAGACCTTTATGTAGATAAGTCATCAGGGGCACGATGAATATACTCGTACGCATGGATTCGTGACTTCGTTAAATTTCATGTATACTTATATATTTTTATGCGTCATGCATTCTTGAATTCGTTTGTTTTCCACATTTTAAAAATTACGGTAGTCATCAACCTCCGCGTAATTGCCAAGGAAAAAGGGATATGAAAACAGTCTTGCTGAATCAAATATCAAATTCGAATCTTGATCCTCCACTTTCCGGATGGATGACTTACGTTAAGGTTAGCTTACTAAGCAATTGATCTTATTACAATCTTGCCAGAATATTCAGACATGCCATTTTGGGATAGTAATTAGGTAAGAGCGAGTGATTCTTTAGACTCATCGGCATCGTCCTCAACGAACGTTCTCATTGTGGCTCCGGCCATACAAAGTGACGGAAACAGGAACTCCCTGCTTCCCAGATAGCTAAATAGGTAGAGCGTTCGACTCAAATAAAAATAGTTCCAGGTTCGATTTCCTGTGGGAACCCACGGCCGAAGTGACCTCAGCGGTCGAAGAACTTATATTAATACTAGTAACTAACAGTATTAGAGGAAAGAAAAAAGGAACTCGGCGTTCAATGAACTAAGAGACAAAGTTTCTCCAAGCGGCAACCGTCTAGGGCGATTCCCGGGATGAAGATGGAAGCATTGTTTCCGAAATGCGCATCGGGATTCTGAATAACTGGTGACCGCTGAGCGATTATCCGTTTCCCGGGAATCGCCCTAGACGGTTGCCGCTGTCGGCGCTTGGAGAACCTTTGTCTCTTAGTTAACTAACTGTATTAGCAACTCTCATGAAAGAATGCTCTGGAAAGATGTCTCAATTCGTTAAAGCAACCGCCCAGCAAGTGGAAGATCCTGATTCGAGTCCCAGGTTTGTCTGGCTTTTTTCATGCCGGCGTTTCCTTGGGAATTTTCTGAGTTGCACGCCTTGCAGGTTGGAAGTATTTTCACCCTTTTCCATGTACACAATCGACATGTGCATAATCGATATTTGTATGACTGTACATAATCGATATTTCTTCAATATATCGACCGTTATAATCAATAAGAGAGATTATGTAGAAGTTTACTCACACCTCAAAGAACATCTTTCATTTACTTGACTATAAATTCCATCTCGCGCATTAGCCGACTTAATTTTACTCCTCCAAAATTTGTATACGGAGCTCGACTAATGCTCGGATATGCTTAGAATCAGTCAACTTCGTACTCCGTGCAGTTAATTAGCAGCGACCCCCTGTTTGTAATTCACACGCGTGGAGACGATAGCACTCAGGTTAATTCCACGGGCGTCGTTGCGACCGATTCGACATTTACACGCTGCAATTCCGCCTTGCGAATGACGTTCCGCCCAAATTCTGACCTGAAGCTCGCTTTGGAAACTGCACTCAGGAGATTTTGATTTATTGCGATGCATGTTCATTGCTCTTAACCACTTGAGTGGATCAGGTGCGGATGTCCGTATCTCCACAAATAGAGACGAAGGATTTCTTAACCAATTTGTGGGATTAGAGCGGGATTGGGTCAACGGATGCTGGGTACGGACCTGAGCATTTCGTTTTGCTCTGTCTAATTTTGTCCTTTTCTTTTCTTACAAACACTTTGAGAGAGACGCTTCGGCAACTGACCTCATCTTAAATTCTCTTTACGACGTATCCTGCGTCATGTCATAGCACTGATGGTAATGCAATCGATTACGACGTAGGAAACCATATGGAAAAGGAGAAAACCTTTGAATAAATAGTTTCCACACATCCACACCTATATATGTATCCCATGATATAGTGTTGATAGTAAGACTAGGTGCTAGGAAACCCTATGGGAAATAAGGAGAAAACCCTTGAATATCTCAAATAATCTTTTGTAATTTTCGGTGAATTTTGAAAACAATGGACATAATTAAGCATATATAGTATATTTACTATAATATAGGATATTTTCATAGTGTGTTATCTACATCTCTATACGTATCCAATGCCATAGTATTGATGGTAAGAATATTCATTTTGTGGTAAGAAACCCTATGGGAGAGAAGGAGGGATACCTCAAACAAGTCTTATTTATTTACCCATGAATTACCAATTAAATGAAAACATTTGACATATTTAGGTGCCCACTTTAACAAAGGATATTTTTCATACAATTTAAATCAATTCATTTTTATATATGCCACAAACCGCCTTTCGACCGTTGGCAGGAGGTTCATGTACCAAGACTACTCCCCTAATCGATTATTTTCTCGAAAAATAGTTCTCGAAAAATAGTTGAATCGTCATGCTTTAGCACCTATTTTTCTGATTCTAAATTCAGTAACAGAACTTTTCTGAAAGAATCTTACAGAGAAGGTATTGCCTGTATATTCTAAGAACGTACTCTCTCTTAATTTATCAAGTAAATGAAGCTTTTGTTTTAATCTTCATTCTTTCAAAGATTCATTTTCTGCGTCCTGAAGCATCTGAGTTACGATCACCGATTTGTCGTGGCAATTATTTACAAAATGCACAGCCTTTCGTTGTGTATTCTCTATACAATACACAATACTTTTCGGCAGGTACCCAAACAATGCATGCTCATTCAAGGCGAGGCCTAAATATTACAAGGAAACATCTATCCTTACGACTATTTCCTTGTTTCTTGACTATATTGTCGAACTTTAATTCATAACTGTGATAATATGAAAGATACCGAGGAATGAGTGACGCTGAATAATGAAATTAATCTTGATCACTCCTCACCGAATGCTTCAAAAAGAGTGATTTATAGGTTCGTGAGCTGGTTTTACTTTTAGAACTCCGTTAGGAAAGTAAGGTCAAACTATATCTCTTATTCTCCCCCTAAAGCTTCAGGAAAGTTAATGGTGGAGGGAATGAGAATCTAAACAGCCTTTGGTTGATGACTTCACAGACGGATAGGCGCTAATGAGTTGCCAACGGTCCTGCGTCTAAAGATGACGAATACGACCTGACTTTGATAGTTAATTCTAAGCCGTCGCTTAAAATAAAATCGGTTAATAAAAGTGTAGTTTACAATTTAGAGAAGTTATATCAGTTACGAGAACTGGATGTATTTCGGCAGGGTATGGAAGTTCCAACTGAATATTTATATTAAGCTGCACACGTAGTAGTATATTTCACTTACTTTATGGGGTCATGAGTCGATTTCTGTTGGAACGTATCACTATATTCATTTGTTGGAAATGTGTATTAAGGGAGGAAACAGATATCAGCAAGGAAAAGGGAAGATTATCAAAGAGAAGAGATGAGCATTCTTTGACGAAAACTACGTATGTGAGATGCGGAAAATATCTCCTTTAAGATCGTCAAAGAAATACTCTCAGAATCCTTTTCGCGAGTTGCAATCGATCCTAATTTCTGTCCCGAGTTCTTCGCTCTCTACGAACTTTTAGTATTTAGTTCATCCTCTATCTTCGACGGAAAGCTAAAGATTTTAATTCACTTGATTCATGAAAATTATTACTATTGCTGATAATAGGAACTAGTTTCCCCGTGCGAAACTTTCGCAGACGAACACTGATACTCAATTTCCCCACGCAAATACATTTCAACAAACACTCTAATTGCTACAAACACTAAAACATACCTAAAAATACACTTTATATTCTGCATCAGTGTCCATTTCGATATGTCTCTATTGTAGCAATTGATATGGTTATCTACACATCTAGTAACGAAACCCTATGAGAAAATTCAAGGTCCTGCGTTTTCTAATGCCTTATCACCTGAACCTAAACAAATCCCTAATTTTTAAGAGGGATTTTTATATCATATTAAAACGTGGAACAAAGATGTGGAAAAAGTGAACAAAAAAGCATTTTATCCATCAAAATCCCTCGAACTTCGTGGAACGATATAATGAACCAACAAAGTGAAAAAAACTGTAATTTGCCCAAAATATTATCATTATATATTGGAGAAATGACTGTTTTTTCATTAAGCGCTTTAGGAATGGCATTTCTTTACTTTTGGCAAGCTTTATTCGGTTTCGGCGCACCGTGCGGTTTTGATAGCATTTAACCTTTGGACTACTACATTTATATATATTCTTTAGAAATTTCTCATGGAAAACGTCGTCAGCGAAGGAAAAGAAAAGAGGAAATCGTGAGCTGTCGGGTTGAGATGCGATATTCTGCGAGGAAGAGATGAGATGGGATGAGCGGCGGACGTGGAAAATAATTGGAAAAAGGCGGTGTGACGAGGCGGAGTTATTGGAGAAATAAACCCTCTGAAGAAATCGAAAGGAGAGAATGCAATGGCCGTATCAGAGGAAGGGAGGTTGGTCATTAATGTAACGTATTTCATCCGTTAAATGTCGATGCGGAAAGAGGTTCGTCATCCGAAGATGACATAAAATACTTGATTGGTTATTTGATCAAAATGTAAGGGTACGAGGATTCTATATCCTTGTATATTCGTTATATCTTTCGATAAATATAGCTTATCAATGAGAGAGGCGGTTGCTATTCTTCGTGATTTTCATTCATAACTGGCGAGATATTAATTTTTGCTGTATATTTCACAACTTTGATACCGTAAAGATTTAACGCATTTCACTATGGTGATTTCGTATTTAACGCAATTCACCGAGTATAAATTAATTATATTTTAAAGATGAAATAGCGTTATGTATATAGCTGATATCACAGAAATCTCAAAAGGGAAACATATAGAACTATCTCAAAATATGGTTCTGTTTCAAGAAAAGCATTCCTTTTAACAAGGAGCAATATTCTGTTTTATGTAATAGGTTCAACTTACTTCCTCTTTGTCTCAGAAGAGACATCGCAGATCTTTTAAGAAAAATTATACAAGGGGACTCCATCGGCTGCGTAAAACTCGTAGAACTTTTAAAAGCCCAAGTTCCAATGAATGGGTAAAGGGTGATTTTGCACTTTAGGGCGTGCACCCAGGAAAATCCCAAGGAATTCCCGGTCCCGGTCCCGTCGGACTTTTTTCAAGTCTATTCTTCCTTGGGAAGTCCAACTTCCATTAAAATAATTTACATTTACATTTACATTTACATAAGGACCCTGCTAACCGCCACTGGCGCATGGCAGGGGGTGTGAAACACCGAAAACCTATCTACCTTTGAGAATATATTATCCATGTTACACTCCAGCATGCCGTGTTGATGACTAAAGACTCAACCATCCCCAGGATACTAAGCAAATACTATCCTTATCACATTAATAACTGCAGATATTTTAATGACGACCTGATATCATTTAAGACATCTGATAAAGTGGTTCGATAAATTTGTGTGATTTTTTTGTTAAGACCTGTAGTTTTAAGACTGATTTTATTCACCATACATTGAATTGTCTTTAGTGTTTTACTCCGTTAACTTTATTTACCTTGTTCTACTCTGAATGTATCTTTGTTTGACGGATTATTTATAATTTGCATGCATTATAACACATCTTTGTTGAGCTACCTGTTCGTGTGTTTAATAAATTAGTAGATTACATAAATATACTTTGCCACACTTCTGGGTATACTTACATTGCTGTTTGAAAAAGTGGTATATGTATTCAGCTCTCTCCGTCACCTCACCTGATGAATATTTTATAACATTAGAAACCGGTCGCTTCATTTAATTAAACCCCATGGAATTTTACATTGTTTTAATTCTTCTCTTCCAATATACTTTGCTTCACTTCTAAATTCTAGGACCAGATTCATGGGACCCTAATTACAAGCATGCATCCAAGAAACAAAGAAAACAGTACAAAATTCACGAGTGATATTCCCATTGTTATACAGCTTAGGAGCCAAACAGGCCTCGCATCGATTCTCCAGTAAGGTAATTTTCGCACAAAAGAATTTAATTTGGAACAAAACAGCGGAGCGTTGCAACGCCTCATTGTGGAAAACATTTTTATCGAACCGAGGCACGTGTGGTGAGGAAAGAGACGAACAAATGTCGGTGAGGACATTGCCAAGGACGAAGAACTCTTGAGTGGGCACCCTCGAGATTATCTCCCACTCGAATTCCCTTTTCGTCTCCACAGATCCATCCTCAAGACATATCCCCCTCGAAAACTCATTTTTCTCTCCACCCTCTAGAGTTAAAAGATGAAGGAAACTGATAAAGAAATAGAATCAGAGGGGAGACTGACTTTCAAAGTTTCAGCGATCGATATCGGGTGCTCGAGAGGCTCTCGAAAGGTGTGAGCCGCGCGTGTATCGAGAAAGAGTCACTTAGAATTCGTTTCCCAAAAAAGGGGAGCCCACAATAGCATATCGAAGGCGAAAAAACAATCTCATTCGAGTTATTCCCCGACTCCCTGTTTCCTGTTTGATTTAACTGCGATTCGAGAGCGGAGGCCGGAATCTAGGGCAGAGGAAAAAAAGAAGTTTACGGGAGGGGTCTCTCCGATCCATTTAAAGCATGCGGCTTTTTAACAAATTCCGTGCGATCCAGAAGATTGGTCTTTCCTGTGGGTTTCACGCGTTTCTATCTGTTAACCAGGGCAGGTCCGAGGCATTTAAGCGCTCTGAGCGGAAAGATCTTGATGCGCCAGTATTAGAAAAATGCGTAGGCGAATTTCAATTAGCATAATTTTAAGGCCATAATACCATATCATAACATTTAGTGAACTGCAATCTAAATATATAGTGCATTAAATGAATAACTTAAAATGCAGATTTTACTAATCAATGTATATTTAAAAACCGAAAGATATTACACAAAAATACTAGATAACTTACATAAATCTCAGATATTACTATATAGAAAAAATTACCCGTAATTATAATACCCTATAAATGCATATTTTAACTTCCTTATGACAAAAACCCAATTATCAAACCCAACCAAAATGACAGTTCCTTTATTTAATGTATTTAATTCCTAGATTTATATCCATTTACTGAATTCATTAATTAATCCTGCCGAATAAAAATTAACAAGTAGTCATTATCGTTTGAAATGACCCAAGAAGTGAGATATGGTATTTACTTGAATCTCGCACTATTCCCTACAGCCAGCTGAACTGCATTGCGCTTTTTTTTAACAGCTACATTTCTGTAGTCGTAAATAAGTGCTACGAGAGAGTTTTCTTTAATCTACTATTTTCTTTAATAGTTTACATACATTATTAATCCATCGTGATGATAATGTAGGTGGTAACTTCCGCTTCCCTCAACCGACAGATGGTTCGCCAGCCATATACAAATCGTAAAGGCTATCACCATAGATGACGAAAATATGGAACAATTGGGTAGATTTTTATTTAAAATTACGAATGAAAGATTCAGAATTAAGAATAAGACTCTATTCTCTGGGCGGTTACCCATATCACCTTTCTGGTGACACGTGTTACCGCTCCAGGCGATGCTACCTTTCGATAATTTAAGTGTAATGGAAACAAAGACTGGTTGCAATATATCCTAATAAATGAACTAATACGAGTATAATAACCAAATAAGTGATGAGACACAGTCGGTTCGGGAGACTATTCCTGTAGAATTATTGCAATCCCCTCATTACAAGAAGATAGTATCAGTGAGACTTTGTGAAATATTTCTTACTTATTCGATCTTAACGTATCGGAAACAAATATTTAAATTAGAAAAGTTAGAACGTATGCAGTTGCATACTCCATTGGAGTGTAGCCAAATAATTGGTACCTAAAATTTGTGATTGTCATCACTGCTAAATTTGAAATTCACGGTTTTCAAATTATTAGCAATAACAGATAATAATTGGCAGAGAAAATCGTTTGCGGCCCGCGAAGTGTTTAAATGAAGTCTAATGCGGCCCGATAACGCTTTGGCACTTCCGCTCCAGAGAAATATTAAGGATGTTTAAAAATGGAAAGCAAGGGCCCTATTAAAAATCTCTATTGGTTTCCAATAATATTTTCCAGTAGAAACCAATAAAAATTACTGATAGGAAACTTATTGGAACCCAATGAAAATCACTGAAGCATCGGCCATTGGTTTCATGAATTTCTGTTGGTTTCCCTCAAAATTCTTCTTTGCTTTGAACAAAATCCTATTGGAGTATATTAGTTTTTAATCCTATTAGTTTGGTTCACTATTAGGTTTAAACAAAATTCTATCGGTTTACCACAGACTATTCATATTGGTTTTCCGTATATATTCTTATTGATTGTAAACAAATTTTCAATTTGTTTCTCGCATATATATATATATATATATATATATATATATATATATATATATATATATATATATATATATATATATTCAAATTGGTTTTTAAAAGAATTCCTATTGATTCCCCACGTATTTCTTTTCACTATTAAGAGTCAGTTTCCACAATTTTTATTGCATATCTTCAAGATTTTGTTTGGTATCCAGGAAAAAAACATCAAATAAAACACATAAAATCATATTTGAACATTTGTTTGACACTCTCATCGAATACACAAGTGTAGAAGTTCGAACTTGACTCCAATATTCTAATTCCAATATCACTTTCCACCAACGCTTTTCCTTCGCGCAAAGAAATTCGATTCTGAAATCCTTCACCCAACACACAATAAACATCAGAGGTGCTCCCGAATCATCAAGTGCCGTCCATATAAATATATTCGATATGGTGTTAAATTGAGCGTGAGTTCCATATATCCGAGTTATGATAGAATGAGCAGGAAAGTTCCACAAGGAGACGAAATGAGCTCCCCAAGGGGCCAGCAGTCATTGGTTCCCCAAATAAAATAGCGTGTATCGCCTTTTTCATAAATCCCTTTGCGTTAGAGGGGGGAGAATCCCAGAGGAGGGTAAGGGCGATGAAAAAACATACGTCAGCTGAGAGAGCGGATAAAGAATGGGCAGCAGAGAGACCTGAGGGGGAAGCGCATTTCTCAAAAATTTTATTTAATTGCTCCCTTTAAAAAAAGACTGGCAGTCTAATACGAGGAGATCGAAAATTTTCCGATCCATTCACTCGAAGTTGAATTAGTCATTTATATTGCAGATGCGGAAAAATCAAATCTCAAATGGGTTTTCCAGAGCATTATTATTAATATCGGTCCAAAGGATGATCCTCCATCGTTATCTGCCGGGAGAGAGAACAATGTGACTAGGTAAAATAAGGAGTGAGGTGACTTTCAATGATTCTGCCAGAGTGTTGTAAGAGAAAAAATACTCGTTCAACACAAAGGCCATTCAAATGAAACTTGTCATGGAATTTTGTTAAAAGGAACTAAAGGAAGGAATGCTTTTATTCAAGGTCTCAATCCTCGATAGCTTTCGACTATATCAGGCATGAATAAGTATGAGATCAAAGTAAATGAAAGATAAACTCAATCATTTCACACTTTATTGTTTGGAATCTCATCTTGAAATGAAGATTATTTTTTCCTTTTTGACAAGTAAAATATAAACTGGTAAAACTTCCTACTCTTCCACAAGTTTGGAAAAAAACTTAATGTGTTAGATCGCGTGATTCTAGTTTTCAACTTTCTAGAAGTGAAGAATTTTTTTCGCTTTATTTTAACATGCAAAAAATAGTATTCATTTTGAATGAAAGATGATCGACGTGACCTTAAGGTGGAAGGTATACCAATTCATACCATTGACAAATAAAGCACTTCCTATTCTCTCAAAGAATTTATATCAACGACCAATTTCGCTGAAATATAGCAAAATCATATAGTATAAGGAAATATATTTACAAGAATTATATAGAACCTTTGAGAGGGTAAAGAATTGTATTGGACGGGTATCTGTTATAAGTTATTAAGTTAAGGAAAACTCTTTCAAGGAGAGTGGTGAATGGAGAGGTATGGAAATTACTCCAACAAGAGGCAAAAGGACCTTATAGAAATGCTTGGAATCACCTCTTTTCCATTGAATATGGTTTCCCCAGAAATGAATATATCTTTTCTTACGCTTCTTCCCTCATTTTGCTCCTTAAAAAGATTTCTCCCATAACACCTCGTTAAGACTCTTCTATTTAAACGTTGTTAAATGATTTCCTGCAACTACCTGACGAGGTCGTTAAAAGCCGTGGAGGAAGTCGAGGTCTTTTCTTGTTTGTATGAAAGACGCAGAGCTGAGATTGTGTTCTTTCTCATTATATGAAAATTTATACAGCCCGAAGAAGTGCCATTTTTTTCAATTACGAAATTCTAAGCAAATCATTTATTTCCTTTGTATTTATATGCATTATCCAATGCAATTTTTGAAGTTACATCGTTACTTGTTTAGATTAAGTACGAGAAATAGAATATTAACCTCTGATTCATTCACAACCGAGTTTCAATTTCTTTTATCCTACTAATATACTTCATTTGGAATAAAGGAGAGAGATTTTTCATTTAAATTTTTAAAAATATTAAATCATTCAATGGATGCTCCTTCTTTTCATAATCAGTTTATGCACAATATTCTATCATTTAACCATAGCTATCAAATATCATTGGTTATATTATTGGTTACAACGAATTACTTGTATAATAATCCAATCCATTAAATATTAAGTTTAGAAAATTTATTTACTATTCAAAATTTTTCTTTTAAATTTGTAATTTCTCCTCTCTTTATTTGATTTACTATTCCAGCTATACTAAATATTTATAAACCATATTTTATATATAATAGTACTGACCGTACATGTTTGTAAATAAATAAATTAGCCGAGTCCAAACAATAGCGAAAAAAATCTTCGTCAGCCGAAAAATTCGTTAACTGGATCACTCGTTAGCTAAGGGATCTTGTTGGTATTGATTTACTCCACGGTAAGAGGGAGGTAGCTTTGACCAACATGTGTTCTTGAATAAATTGGGTAGCTGGTCCAAATGAGCGTGCGTTATTAGCTCAACTGTGAGAAGACAGCTCACATAAAAAAGGGAGGAGCAGATAAGGTGGGCAGGCGATGGCTGTTTGAAGAGGAAGCCCCTTGAGCTTTATGAGGAGAAGAGTGGGATGGGAGAGATTGTTTTGGGAAAAGGAGAAGGAAAGAACGAGTAGGAGAATCAACGCTCTGAATCATGGGAAGCGGATGAATCAAGGTCGACTGCAAGGGAGGATAAC
The DNA here is from genome assembly GCA_036926295.1 of Pachydiplax longipennis. Classification (NCBI taxonomy): domain Eukaryota; kingdom Metazoa; phylum Arthropoda; class Insecta; order Odonata; family Libellulidae; genus Pachydiplax; species Pachydiplax longipennis. Next base: position 32,620,269 of record JAVFKF010000009.1, on the reverse strand, counting down.
AATACCAGTATACGTTTAAGGTTTTGAAATTGTTTTTTGCAATGAGTGGTAACATACCCACTATCTGTGCAAATGTGTATAACTTAAGAATGGAAGTGTACCGTTGATAAAGCCTAATTTAACTATTTTCAAACGATCTTTTGTTTATATGGGCCCAAAGATTTTTAATGTCTTGCCAGAAGAAATGAAAAATGAGAAAGAAGAATTGTCATAAATTTCTTCAGTTGGCCAAGTCTTGTATGATGGATATATAACGAAAATATTGATATATTTTAAAAAATATAATTTTGTTAGTTATTGTACAACTTGATGGAAATAGTTAAATTATTTTTAAAATGGTTATATATTGTACTTTGTCATTTTGTAAAATTTAAACGTTATTAATTTCTTTATAACAAGTGTAATGACGCGCATTTTTTTCTTTTTATGTTAAATCACTTATCTTTTTATATTTTTTTGTAAGTTAAATATTGTGTCTGCACCAGATACCTGCCTTATGTTTATTTGAGTAGTAGTAGTATTGTGAAAAGTCCTCCGACAGCTGAGGTCAATTCGCACGTGTGCTCCCACCGGGAATCGAACCCGGGACCGCTTTCATCAAAGTCGAACTCGCTGCCGGATCCTATCCTATGGCTCCTGTCTGGAACCCATTATCGTTATCCAAGCATATATTTCATTGTATACTTTTATTCCTTTCCATTGGCGACAAATTCCGTAGATATGAAACATTTTTAGAGAATCAAATAACGTTCCCTTCCCATTGTGATTATACTGTTACACTTATCTTGATGATGAGAGTGAAAATAAAACCGCACTAAGTTCAACAAATCTCCGCAATACTCGATGCAAATAAATTCAATTCTGAACGAGCGGCAGGTTTTCGACTCGTTAATAACAAAATAAGAACGAGGCGGCTCGGAAGAAGCTCCGAGTAAATATTTACAAAACCTCATCTGTATTCGGATTCGTCGAGCTTAATTTCGGAGTTTTCGAATCAAAGGATAATACGGCGTTCGGTTCGATGAAAGGCTTACGATAACAGTTTTTTGTTTTCTTTCCCGCGCGACGCTAATAAATTTCCCTTTCGAGCACTTAACGGCTGCTCCGCTCCTTCCGCTTGACTTTTTTATGCTCCCTTTTATTATCCAAAGACAAACCCATCCGATGCCCATGTGCTGAGCGAATGCAATTTACAATCCGAGAAAACTTTCACCGGCTATTATTCAGCGTTAAACGAAGGATTATAGGTGAGCTGACCATATCCCGTGCAGTTGAAAAGGGACAGTTTAAGTTACCTTCAGTAAAACGGGACAAACATTTTCGTACTAAACCCAATATTGTACACGAAATGAACATTAGTCGCACAATTTCATGTGCCAGGTTAAATTTCATTTCCATAATTTGTGTTGATTCCTTGAGAGGGATTCTCTCTATGTTCTCTCTTCTTTATTATAGTAATAAAAAACCTTTTCTTGCCTTGTCTGTTTCCAATCCCTAGATTGTGTTAATGTCTACGTTTTATATAATCAATATTGACTATGTACTGGATTTATGCTATTTATTTTAAAAATATGTATACCCTTATTAATTTATGTTCTTATGTAAATGGTTAACATTTATTTGAATGTCAACGTGACTATGTTCATTGATGTATCCATGTAGGCATATATGTACCTATTGATAGTGTATTTATAAAATATAATCATATTCATTATCATCTTTTTATTTATGACTATCGGTAGGTTTGCGCAGGTTTTACGGGTGTTTAGCGGGTGTTTTCCTGCAGTGGATAATTATTTTTCCTACGAATTTCTAAGTTTTTTTACATCCAGAATTCTTCTCATATCTTTTTCATACTCTCTAAATTAATTATTCATGTATTGTATGACGATGGGTTAGATGGAGGAGGAGACTTTTAGTATCAATCTCGCCCGAATAAAGCCGTTTTATTATTATTATTATTATAACATCGCTGTTTTGGGTGGTTGCCTCAACGAGGACCTCTGGGGGTGGTTGGTGCCGCTAAGTGGAGCACCACTTCCTTACTCATATAAGCTCCCGATTACAGAATTGAATAGGCGTGGCTTGATAGTTCAGTGGTTAGAACACCTGCTTGGTAAGTGGGAGACCTGGGTTCGTGTCCCTCTCAAGTCACAATTTTTCACTTCTCACACAGTTTTCGTACTACATTTCTCGGGAGATTTTCCCATTACTTTCATTCAGATTTTTTGAAAGAACTCTAGGTTATTGAAAATTTTATCTTGACCGGATATAAGTACCCCTAGTTTCCGCGCGCAAATGAACTTAACAGGGAAATGACACATTTTAAAGGTAAAATAGCGTCGATTTCGGAAGCTAACATTTTTACAGTAGCCAAAGAGAGTTTTTGTTAATTTAAGAATCCTCGTGATGATTGAATTTGCTATGAAAATGTTTATTTGTTTGATTTCAATTAACTACACATTGCAACTCTCATGGAACCGAAAATTGAATTTCTATAAAATTTCTTCCTTCTTTTCCCTTTCGTATTTCTTTATTTTTATCCTTACCAGGGCATAGGAATCTAACATTTTTAGTTCCGATTTTTGCTCGGATTCAGGGAAAAAAGAAATATCGGTTCAGTTATGGTTTCCCTCCTTTTTCCTAAGTCGAACCGGTTCGAACAGTTTTCGCTCCGACCATTATAATATTATATCCTTCTAAAAGTTTGTTTAATTATTTCTTGTTTTCCATTTACAATAGATTACCCTAAATGGCTTACTGATAGTTGCAACTCAAGATAACACAAGTTTAGTTAATCTTCCTTCAAACAAGGAATGGGTTAAGGTGATTTTGCACGAGATAGCGTGCACCCAGGAAAAAATCCCAAATAATAGACTTGGAAAAAGTCCGACGGGACCGGGAACCGAACCCGGGTCTCCCGATTGCCGGTTGGGTGCTCTGACAGAGTTGAATTCCCATTTTTCAGTTAGGTTACAGTTTAGGTTATATTCTTCCTTGGAAATCTTCCTTCAATTACACTTAATTAAAATGTGAATTGTCGTCTATGAAAGTCGGAACAAAATAATAATCGGTTTTCGGTATCGGTTCGGGTTCAAGAATTCCCATTTTTCGGTTCGGTTTCGGCTTTCACTCTGGAAAAAATAACGATTTCTTACAGTCGTAGTTACAGAAAAGGACTCTCCAGACATAATATTTTATAAACCGTTCCGTATATCCATGCACAGCCAAAAAATTGACACCACACATACTTTCTTTTAGGTCAAAATCAGCAAAAAATGAAAATGAAATAAGTCGATGCAGTTGAATGTTCCTGAATAACACGAAAAGATTATATAATCTATCAAACCAGTACCCGTTTAAATAATATGTCCTCAGCCTGCGCGGTCCCGCTGCGAGAAAATGGTTTTTTCGTCGAAACTTCTCTGCAGGAAGTCTAACGGGCAAAAGATGGATGGAAGATTTTGAAATAGTATCTGCCAAAATTCTAACCAATGAGATTACTTTCCAGAATTTTTCCGATCTCCTCACCCAGGACAAGGAATATTCGCCTCAACGATTTTTTCAGGAATTAAAATATTACTCGTGGAATATTTGGAGATTTTTCTTTCAGTTTAGTATTATGGAAGATTATAGCTAGATGTTACCGTGAATGCCAAGTTTTTCAAAATAGGAGGGACTTGTGATCGGTAATAATGTCCCAGGAAAAGAAATTATAATGAATTTTCTGTTGCCAGTAAAAGAGTTGCAGGTTCTCTGACAATTTTCGTTTGCAAATTCCAACAAAGGGTATAATTGAACATTAGTCATTATCACAATGGCTCACACCCTAATTAAATTCTATTGTTACCGCAGTATAAAATGCAGTAATTTTCGTCAGACTGCTCCTTTTATGAGCTCGTAATTAGCTGCGTTGGGTTCGGTTGGGTGGTCACTGGTATCAGGGAATCGCTTCAATACGAGGAAGACCATGTTTAATTAATGAATAATTCTTACCCTTCTTTCGCATATATTGTATATGCTATATCGTAATTCTCACGGTGAAACGGTTTCGGCAAATTTCATAGATCCCCTCATCCTTCATTCAAAATTTTTACGAACCTAATGAAAGTGCTTCAATTATCTTATCATTATATTATTATTACCCAAAGATAGCGATTTAGTCGAAACCGGTCTTTTATGATTTTAAATGAAATCGTGTGGAAAGTACTACAAAGTTTTTCTTTATCTTCATGAGCTCATAAGATAATGTAAACTAAAGCTCGTTCATCCAAAGAATTAGCGGGAGAACAACTGAAACACTCAAAATTAAATAGACAAATTTATGCTGAAATGAGAGCTATCCTACTTGGCTCTAGTTAGGCTCCGTCAACAGTATGCGGATGAAAGATGAAATGAAAATTCTCTGGTAAACTTAACTGGTGGCAAAATAGAATCTTTAAAGATCCACTCCAATAAACCAACTTTTATTTAATTTTTTAAACTTTTGTTAAAACTTTTTCAATTTTTTTAACTTTTGTTTATTGAATTGGATTTTTATAATTTGGATTGAATATGCCGTACAAACCGCTGCATTTAGTTAAACGTTTCACTGAAAACTTCAACACTTAAGAAGAAAAAAAGATTTGGGTTCGTTTCCGTGTATTATCCTAGGTGTCAGATGATAAAGCAGTAGTGCTGCACTCCGTCCCATTTTTAACTGCATTTTGGTCACTTTGTTGAACTGCCGTTGATAATTAAACGTAGACAATTGAAATTCACGATCGATGCGGTGGCGCCACCACGTATCTTGGGTTAATTATGCACCTCTATGTACACCAGCAGCACAACATTCCTGAGGGATTCGAATAATTTCCGGGATGTTAAAATTTGCGAATGCCTGCTATATTTTCACTAGAGTTCCTTGTGTTATAATAAACTCCTACGGAAAATATAGATTTCTATTACCTTTGCTTGTATTTGCGTTTAATAAAAATATGTTAAAATTGGAGGTCGTTCCAGATCCAGGATTGGATGCTGACAGCTAAGTTATTGGTTATAGATTATCCACTGCAAGTATAAGAAAGGATTCCGTAGGAATATTTAATATTAACATCCCTAAAGGGAATATTAATGTCACTAATGTTGCTTGTGATTGATTTTTTTCTGTGGGAGTATTTGTGTTATAATTTTTCAAAGAATAAGTGTTGTAGTAGTAGTAGAGTTGTATTTGAGGTTTTTATATTTTTTTATTTTTTGTAAGTTGTATTGTAGTGTTGTATCTTGTAAAGTAATTGTATTTAAGTATTTAATCTTGTGAGGGTATTATATAGTTTATTCTGAGTTGTTTAATTGATGTTTGTAAAAATTAACATAGTTTACAATTGACAAGTACAAGTAATGACAAGCAGTCTATCTGCAACAATGTAGTTAATAGTAATAATAAATAATAACAATTAACTTCTGAGCGATAACATATAAAGTGAATGTCGTCTTAACCATTAAAATATATTGCAGCGGAATATAATAGTATTTAACTAAATTATTCCTCGGTGACACCAAGATTTTCTAACATTTTCATTTAAGAGGCAGAAATTTTTTTTCTGTGAGCAAAATAACTATGGGATAACTTTCCTTTGATGGTTTTAAATATAGGCTGAGGAGGGACATGAAATGAGCGTAGGGGGAGCACCGAAATAAACGATGGCATAAATTGATCATCAATTAGTTTCACATCCTCTGCTGTGGGAGACGAATCCAGCGAAGGGTCAACTCATAAAAGAAAGGGGCACAAGTTCGTGCTAACATTCCATTTGGTTCTGTAAACTACCATATTACACCATCATAGCTTATGAATGGCATTTCTTTTCTTTACGCACCCCATCTTCCCTTAAGCACGACACCATGAGAGTGTGGGTGAATATACAGCTATAATCCGTACACATATATTTATAAGTTCGTATTGCTACTAAGGGAGCCCAATTTGTTTCATGACGGGGTTAAATATGCTCAAATTTGGCCGCGAATCGCAATGTATATATTTAATATTTTGATTTGCAAATTTTTTAGTAATATCCTGTAAGTTTTGTGGGAATGACATGCTACATAGCATAATGATAGCTACATCTAATAGCAATGGCTTTAGTTATTATAAATGTTATTCTGTTTTTATTCACTAGAAAATAGAATTGATTCATTCACTAGAAAATAGAATTGATCATAGATCTATTCACTAGAATAGAATTGACAATATTAAATCGAGATAAGGTGAAATTAAGCCATTCGAAACAAACTACTAATGTATACGAATGATATACCATTTGTTGAATGCACTTCTTAAGTTCATACGAAATCAGGAAATAGCTAGCGTTCATTAATTAAAACTTAGGTTCCATAGAGCCACATATTCCGGAGAAATTATACAAGTTGCAACTTCTGTTAAAAGCTTATAATATATAATAATATTATGAAAATAATTGACTCTTTATTTATCTTAGAAACAGTAAATACGTCTTCATCCTCTTTCATTAGTTGTGCTAAACTTTTCGCAAAAATATGCGGAATTTGGCACGAGCATTCTCAGTCGAAAGCCTTTTTCTCGAAGAGTTTAAAATAAATTGCTTTGCAATTCTCATTTAAATCTCTAAAAATCTTTCCTTTACCGTAAAACTTCATTTTATTTCTAAAAGACGACGACTATTTTAGACAAAGTAGCTTTTTGAATTGACTTCATACTGCTAAAATCCACCTCTGGGTCCCAAAAATATAACCAAAATTAACGCCAAATTTTCCTCTAGTGTTGAAAATATAATAACTGGATGAATTTGAAACGGATTTTTATCTTATAAGATAACAAAAAGCAGCAATACTCGCTACCTGAATAAAGACTACTATTTTTCTCTTTGTAATCTTTTGTTGCCACAAAAAATAACAATTCTAAGTTGCCTTATAACGTAACAATAGTTTTTGGACATAGAAGGTGACCATTCTCTGTTGCCACAGCAGCCACCGAATTACAATCTTGTAAATTTACTAAAAACGTGGACCTTTGTTTCTAAAGGTATACTCGGCCATATGCTCGCATGATGAAGTGGATGGAGGACAAAAAGAGACGAAAAAAAGAAATGCAGGAGAAAAAGGATGAGAGAAAGTCCGGAGGCAAATGGAGGGATTTCTGGGGATATCGCGAGATAACGTTAACCTCGCTGAGGATCTCCTGAAATTTCATTTCCTCTGACTGAATGTAAAAGGAAGACTCGCAGTCACAAACTACAAGTCTACAAACTGATGTGGTCTATATACTTGTTAGTTAAGGATTTGTGTTTAGATTCCCATGTTTAGAGTAGAGTCATAATAAATCTTCATTGCAAAATTACACAAAACTTCTAAATATTGTATTACGTAACGCTTGGATTCCAAAGGTATAAGTAAATTCACTGTTCCTTTCATTTAACTGGGAATTCTTCATTCAGGAATTACTTAAAACTTCTAAATAATAAATTATGTACTGATGTATTGATTGTAAGACATACACTGAACCCTGGTTAAGACTTTTTCAGGGGAACAAGGGATAAACGTGTTTTAAGTGGGATAGAGCTATTATCAGGATATTACCAATTTTTATTTATGTAGTGATATATTCATAAATTATGTGGTGATATATTGATTGTAAAACATACACTTAATCCTGGTTAAGACGTTTTCAGGGGAACAAGTGATATCTGTGTTGTAAGAAGGTTAGAGCAATAACCAGGATATTACCAATTTTTATTTCTTTTACATTAGAAAACGAAAAGTAACGGATTTTTGGCTCTTTCGTATTCGAATAAATTCTTTAAACCTTAACATGTAAATAGCACTTTTCAAGTTAGTTTTATTTGCCACAGCAGAAGATGGGATACCTACAAAACCCGCGAAGTATTTTCATATTACACTGGTTGCCGTCTCGTAATAATTTTTAACAATTGTCTGGTTTTCAAAGTACGTTCAAAGGGAGCCTCTTTCTTTGTTACTCCATTTTTGTCCTCGTGCAATGAAGCAATATTTACCAGAGACAGTGAGGGAAAAATAATGGACATAATTTTCGATCCATCGAATGAGGTGAAGGATTGGATCTATCGGGTTGCGGTACATCTGGGAAAAGTAAAAAATCCCCGTCATAAGCGGTCAGCAGAGCGTCTTAAGCGGTATCTGTACCATGAGTTTAGAGTGATAGGGACCGGGATCCAGAGATAACTTCATTGTAAGCGGAATACAGTCTTCAGCGGAATTTGCTGTATTTAAAATATATGAAATACTTAAAATATGACAGAATAAAAATATATGTAATATACTTCAAACTTCCTGAAGACCATAAGATGTCAACACGTTGACGAAATAAGCCAACATTAAATCTGCCGTAGGAGTTACGAAATGTTTCGGTTTTCTAGATTGTTACTGTAAAATTCCACATATTAATGATGATCATTGTGAAATTGGTTATATTAATTTATTCTAGAAGCGAGTGAGGCTATTCCATCAAGATTGTATAGGAAATACATGACTAAGTACGGGGAGTTTCACTGTATCTTTGAACATTTATTTTATAAATATGAGTGTCAAATTTGAGATTTTTCCCAATTTCGTGTGTAATTCCAAAATATGAAGTTAATTACGTGAAAATTATTCGTATTTCAATTCAGTGCTTTGGTTGGTGTGAGTTGTCGCTGTCAAAGTAATTTTCCGCTCGAGCAAAAGTTCCTAAATAATATCAAAAGTGAATATAGTCACGTTCTTTAATCTCATCAACAGTTCCGCTAAGAACATAAGGTCACCTCACGTGCAATAAGTAATAAGAAGATTCGGGAAAGAATCTCTCGGAAGAATTTTAAACAATAATTTAGAGTGGCCATTACTGCACGAGACTCATGAGATGCTAGAGGAGATAATTACGTTTAAAATGTGGCATTTGGCGCTTTTCTGCGGTGCCTAGAGTAGGATTTGCGAGCGGAATAGAAAACGCAAGGTAAGAAGATAATCCAAAAGAAAGATTTTTGTATTTTTAACGACAAGAGCCAAAATGTTACGGAAGTTTATCCTCGCTGAGCTCTTAAGAGGATGAAAAGAGAAACATAAGGCAAGGATTTTCGCGGTAATTTTCTCCGGCTTAATGGCGAGTGCAGCTCGCAGTGCGCTGTACGAATCCGAGGGAAAATTTTACCGAATGAACTTTATTTCAACTTAGCTCGGACCTTAAAGTTTAATCTTAAATAATTGAAAGTCGGATTCCGTCAATTAGGAAACATACCACTCGTGATGCTGGCCATTCTGGAAAGTGATCTTCTGGCTTTATAACAAGTCTCAAGGGAGTGCACGGAGTATGATAACTTAAAGAAGAGATGGCCAAGCTATGATAAATACTATGGTATGGTACGTTAAATTGAAAGCTTATCGCCACTCTTTGTGCATAAGATCAGTAGATGAAAGGTCAGTAGATGATTGAGTCTGAAATAAGTAGATGATTTTCCTACTATCTTATCATTCTTCATAAATTTAAGTCGGTGGGGTCGAGTTATTGCAGCAGGTTATTGCCTACCCAACATCCGTAACATCTCTGTATATTTGGCGTTTTTTGACAAATTTTGGCGAACTAAGAAACCAATTTTCCTCATTCAAACTCAGTAAATTGTTAATCACTAAGCAACATACAAGCAATACATGTAATATTTTGCCATTAAATCACTTCAGAAACATCGAAAAATCATCAGAAAAAATTGCAAATTTTGACATTTTTTCACAAAAATTTAAAATTTTGACTAAAATTCGCAGCCTCAGGACATGTTTCGATCGAGCTTTCTTATGGTTTATAAGGACCACCAACCACAAACTTTAAGCATTAGCCGCATACCGATTTCGAAAAAAAGTTTTTTCGATCCACCCTATTCTACATATCTGTCTTTCAAAAGTACATTGCAATACACTGTTACTGTTAGGAGATTGAAGCCACCCAAACCATTTATCATCAGTACCACTTGATGGTAGACTAATCTGGACTTGAAAATAGCCTCTATATAGAAGCCATAAGCCTTTAATTTCACACATCCACCAACAGTGTCGCGTCAATTTATAAGCATTGAAGTAAGAGAAAATTTAAAAATGTTATCTTAAACAAATTAGATGTATACATACTTAACATAAATAATATAACTCACCGGTTAATTTTATAGGGCGCATTTGTCATATTAGGGCATTATTATATTTTGTGTTACGCATTTGGAATGAAAACTGAACCAGAAAAGGTTGTAAGAAGTTTCCTGGAGATTATGCAATAGACGATACGTGAGAAACACGCGGGTTCCCTAATAACAAGGGGTAGCTTAATGCTGGAGGCTTGATTTTGTATAATATATACTACATTACAAAAATTTTTCTACGAGTAAATGCTTCTTCATTTTTAATGGTTTATAACACAAGTTTAATTCTAGCACCATAAAGGGTTGGTAATTGAATGATTGATTTTCGTGCTTTCTCACTGTCTAACCTGACCAAGTTTGTGCATACGAGTATAATTTAACGTTATAAATAGAAGAGTTTCATAAGCAGTAACGTTAGCACAAGCTCTTGAGAATTTATTTCACACACTACGCAATGTTGCTGCAGCAGATGATGGATATTTTGAAAATATAGTTACCTATCAAGTCTTTGTAATTTCATCGCAACATGTCTATACCGTTTATTTTTCAGTTTTTCCCGTTTAGCAACACTATCCACTAACTTTGTCATTAAAGTTACTGGTCTCCCACGTGAAATTCAATCATTGGCGCATTTTCTTCATCTTCCATTTTCCGTTTATTCAATATCCAAATCATACCGTTAATTTTGGTAAGAAGGAAGGTTAATTAGAGGGATGATTAAAAAAAGTTAAAATTTGAATCCGGAAGGGGATCGTCATCGAGAAGGCAGCGTTGGAAAAATCATCCAAATGTTTTGCTTTTGAAAATAAGACGCTCAAACTGTTTACGAGGACGATTATGGACGATTTGATTTGAAGAACGTGGGATGGGAGATGTTTAGGTGATTCTACGCCAAACGACGATGCAAAAATACTCCGTTGAAAGGTATGAACCGGTCACGAATCTATTCCTGCTACTGAATACTAAAGCCTACATTGGTAACTTTGTTGTAAGACATAGGGGATGTTCAAACGAATCCCAAAGGTAAATTTGGTGACATATCAACCAAAAATACCTCACGGTAAAGCATAGCGCTTATTTGCCTCGGTTCACCTGATTGCCTCGAATACTATCCAGACCTGTTTAGTAGCGGGAATGTTGATGTATTGATATAGATTTGCTTGATGACTAAAGCTCTCCATTGAAATTTTCGCATTATTAAAAATTACTGTAGCAATGTGCAAAGAGTTATATTCACATTACTATGAACTTTCACGAGGAAAAAACTTCCATATTGAATTTTCATATCTGCGAATACAACACTAATGAATAATGCTTCGGAAAAGCGCTGCAGTGAAGGTAAAAGCCTTTTTAGAAAGAAAGACTTCATTCTCACAGTGGGAGAAGAATTTTCCTACAATGAGAATTAATTTTTGATGAAAATAAAAACTGACAGACATATCAATAGATGAATAACATTACATGAATAACTTTAAATGAATATAGATAAAAGGAGGAGAAGATTTAATACAAAGGGATGATTGTGTACTGAAAACAGCATTTGAAGGAATAAAGAAATTGTATAGTACGTGCATTAGACCATGAGAGTAAGCATTTATTATTTATTAATAATAAAAGCTTACTCCATGAAATTAAAATAAGTACTAATATTTTGCTATTTATTTAATAATTAAATAATAAATTTAATTAATAATAAATAATAATAGTTAAATAATAAATTTAATTAATAAATAATAATAATTAAATAATAAATTTAATATAAAATAAATGTACTTAATAATATTACATGGAGCACTAAAGGAAGTGCCTCACTAGCTTACTCCATGAAATAAAAATAAATACTAATATTTTGCTATTTATTTAACAATTAATAATAAATGATAATAATAATTAAGTAATAAATTTAATTAATAATAAATAATAATAATCAAATAATAAATTTAATCAATAATAAATAATGACAATTAAATAATAAATTTAATTAATAATAAATAATACCAATTAAATAATAAATTTAATATTAAATAAATATATTTAATAATATTACATGAAGCACTAAAGGAAGTGCCTCACTAACATTTACTATAGTGACTGTCGAAATAGTAACTGTCATTTCAAGTATTTCTCCATTGCCTAAAATCGTTCATCTGCAGTTCATCTCTGTTGCCAACATATCTGTGTCTCAGTTCCACGTTTGCCACTTCGGATGAGGTCATCCTAGTGCTTACTTCGAATCTACAATTAGCTTTCGCCGTTCCAGTAGTCGCTCACTGCCGAGGATCCCCTCTGCCGAGATTTCTTATCATACATAAGCATATGCTTACACTCTCACGTTTTCGTGGTCAATTCGTGCGTGCAAAATGCGTGCGAACGCATTATTGCGTGATTCTCTTCCTCGGAAAATTCTGTTTGCATTGATCAAGATATCTGGCTCATTTTGTTTTCCTTGATTTGAATACTCCCCTTAATACAGATATACCGATGTTCTTTTTTCAAAACCTTACATTTGATGCTAAACGGAATCCGTGGCTTATGACGTCTTTGTAGTAATTGTCTATGTGACCATCTTCCTATCGAAATATTTTCTTTTATTTATCGCAGATTGAAGCATACTTCTCAATAAGAAGTACGAGAGATACCTTACATACAGTTGAATCGATCGACTTCCCAAATGTTCCGTTAAAATTTTCTCTCACATCAAGGCCATTAGTTTTCATGTAATTATGCAATGTGGATTTAAAATACATCGCTTATCGTCTCATAAGATTTTCATAGCTATTAAATAACTTCTGGGTGAAGAATGATTAAGCTAAAATTAGATTTAGGTGCTTAAAATTTATTAAAGACCATTATTTAAAAAATAGCTTTTTCCAGCGAATAATGTGGTATTCATTAACCGAAATCTAATAAATACTTTTGCTAAGGAGTATCATTATTACTGATTAACTATTACTACTATTATACTAGCTATATTTAGTATTGAAATAACCTTCTAATTGTCTAAACCTAACACGAAGATAGTTAAAATAAACATATATTATGTGGAAATTACAAGGTTTTTACTTCCTGAACATGGCAGCTTTCAACTAAGTTGCGATTGGCCATATCAGATTTATAATATCCAAACTTCTTATAAAAGAACGGGTTGAATCGGAGGTTTTAAAGCTCTTTGAGAATTTGCAGTTATTATCTCTTGCGAACGATTGGTTTATTAAACTTTCTGTTCAGAAATAATCCAACAATTATAATCGAGAAAAGTAAGCCAAAAGAATTATCAAGTTTCAAATCACCATAACAAATAGCAGTATTTCACGCGATCAATTGATTCATTAAAATTTCTACTCAGAATTAATTCAATACTTTTAATCGAAAGATTATAAGGAAAGGAAAGAAAAAAAAGAAAATAATTCTTTAGAAGCACAGTATTCTCTACTCGAGCAACGTCATGCCTCAAACCTCGCCTTTCTTTCGAGCCAACTCTGAAAGTAAAGTGAAGGCAGCAAAGAATAGCAGTAAAGGAAAAAGGAAACTTCGAGAGAAAAGAGGAGAAGGGAAGATAGATACAGAGGATTTAAAGGGGAGACGGAGTATTTCGTAATATTTACTTGGAGTGATTCTTTCCATTTTGGAACTTCGCCTTCCAAAGATTCAATTCACTAGACCCATTCAGCTCACCTCCCATATTGCACTCGATCTGCTTGATTGGTGTTCTCGGACGAGTATCGATTCCAATCCGAACTATTCTCATCCATCCAAATGGACTTTCATCCACATGGCTTAGTTGACGAATCGATGCCATCCTTGGGGAAATTTTTAGCCCAAATTAAATGAAAGGCTAACATATATCATACACAAAGGCTAACAAACATAATGGCTAGCAAAAAACCGATACGTAAAGGCTAACAATGATGTATGACGTAATGCGTAACAATCTACAGCGCGGATATAATAAGTATTTTACGAAAATCACGGTTAATGTCCAATAATGCATTGATGAAAAAATATAGACAGCTCAAAATTGAGAAGACCTCTAATCGTCTGTGATGACCGAGAAATGCAAAAACATAGTTGAGATGTATCAAATTTAAGTGCGATGCGGTTCTTCTTTCCGTTATCCGATTCTAATAATATTGTACACAATTTATTTTCTAACCATATGGAAGAATTTTAGGAGACGTCCTGAAAGAAATTCTTAAATTATTTCCCTATGAATTAGGACCACCCTAGGCTACATGATGGATGACAAAAACCGATAATCAAATACAGTTATTTCTAATGACATCTATCTAGGAATGGAAAGAGAAGCGCTGACCGATCTGTCTTAGTAATTCTTTAAAATTTGTTAACTCTTGTTGTATCTTTTCTAATGAACAAGAACAATTGGTACTTTTTCCACAAATTATTTTTATTATAAACAATAAAAGACAGTAAAACACACACGACTAGTTTCAGAGATTGATCTCTATCATCAAGTGATCAATCTCCGAAACTAGTCGTGTGTTAGAAGGATCTTATACACTGGATGCATACTCAAGGTGAGGCCAAAATCACATTCCTGTTTTTGTTAACATCTCTGTTAAAATATGGAACTTCCCAACCATTACCATCCGTTACTATAATTGGAAATGTTTTTCTGAATTGCCACTTTTTGCAGCACTGTCTGGTCGGAATATGTTTCCAAGAGAGCGTTTCATATTCAACCACGACCTCAAAGAAGGTATTCAATCTCAGTTGCGAGTTTGGCCCAATTTTCAATTCTGTGGCTTTTTGCTGCACCTTTCCAAATTCTTACTTGTCTCCAAGTTCTCATAAACTACACGCCTACTTTAGATTGGCTCTAACGAACCCATAGAAGAAACTCTCGGACTTCTCCTTCGATCCTACTGGCGATTTGCTAGACTTTTTCAAGTACATACGTTTCAACAAATGATTCGGATATGACAGTATCACGTATAACACGTTTAAACGACAAAATATGATAATAAAATATAATATGATAATAAAATATAAGTATATAACGGATACGTTCAAAAAACAAAATACGCATGAATCTAAGTCTTAGAACTCAATAATAAAGAGATACAAAATAAACCTCTGAGCCACGAAAATATAATTTCTGAAGTAAGAATGCCCTCATGTGCTTGTGCTCAGAGAGATTGATTCTGCAGTAGAATTTCCCAAATGTTTAGAAAATATGATAAAAAATCAGAAATTGACTATATATGGAATGAACCAAATGATCCATCGGGACTAACTTTTGTTACATACAATATAGATATTATGCATTTCAGATGATATTTTAATAATTTCTCGTAGAAAACGTTATATTTTGCCTCAAGCTATCTCCTCAATACTTTGAGATAATCGTGAATATACAGGATCTTTTAAAGAGGAAATACCAATTATATTCTATGTATTAGCGTAGAAATCGGTTCATTTTGAAACACCCCATACTTTATGCAAATATATTTTTACAGAGTAGTCTTTTACTGCGAGATATTTCATTAAATATCGTGCAAGATAACAATTTTTTTACAGAGTTCTTCCAAATTAGCGTAGAAACTATGCGACAAACTCAGGGAATCGGGAGATTGTAATCTCGGGACGCTCTTCTTAAATATTAATGAGTGAAAGGGGATTTTACGCTGAAAAGGTGATTCTTGTGTTACATTAATAGTTTAATGGAAGAGGAGAGTTTAAAGTCTCAATTTCCGATTCCTTCCAAGATACGACATTCATATTTATATTATGAAAATGACCTTCGCCTTGACATCATGTGCTGCGGCATCCTAATTTATATCCTAAAATTCCTAATTTATATCATTTCCATACCTTATGAGATGATGAGTATATTTATCACTCGTTCGCTATATTCCCATTTAATTTAGTATTTGATGAGGTGAAATTCCTGCTTCAATATTCTGAAGTGCGCGGATGTTGCTATCACTCCGTCGATCTCCGAATATTTCTGGATCCACCCGCGCGCTCTCTCCGCTTCCTCTCCCTTGATTGACCTTTCCAGCCAAAAGGAGTATCTAATTGAGGAGGAACTTTCTTACCGAATGACTTGGAAACGTTCGCCTATCAGACGTGGAGGTGAATTCGAAATCATCGGAATTTGCATTTTTTCACCCATTCTTAGCTGGCATTCGTCTTACGTATTCTTATATCCTATAAATAATCCTTCGATGAAAATAAGTGAAATAACTTGGATACATTTTTGGCTCCATTAAGATAGACGTCAGGAGGAGCCACTCTAACAACAATAATAATATATTCCTATTTTATCCAGAGAATATCTTGATTTCATGAAAAAACATACATATACTATAACAATTTGGCAACTTTTCTCTGTTGGTTCTATAGTGATTTGTTTAACAATCCGAAGATTAGTATATTGCAATTGGTTGCAGCAGTTTTTTCACCAGCTAGCCTATTCTATGCATACAATTATTATTTTCAAGCGATATCTGGTGGAACTTCGTGACACGAAAAATATTAAATAATTGTGTATGAACAATGCGACAGATCAAAAACCACAAAAAACACGTTAATCTGTTTCGGTATACTCATGCCATCATCAGAAAAAATATGAAGAAGCTGAGGGTAGGAATACATGATTCGGTGAACTTGGTGAAAATTGGGACAAAGTCAGAATTTCATCTATAGTCAGAATTCGTTTAGTTAAGTTCATTCGAGTCAGAATAATTAATTTGTATCTGATATAAATAACATGAATGAAATTGTAGCAAGTAAAGAATTCTATCGTATTCTTATTTATCAATTGGGGAAGATGGGCTAAGAACTAAATCCCTTAGATATGAAGAGAACATATCGCATTGGATGGACTTTTTGAGATAGGGTAGAAGGGTATGGGCCAGGTATTAAGAGATAGGACTGCTGATTAAAGATTGAGAGGAAAAGAGAGGGTAATGTAGATACGATCGTTTTTATGTTATGCAAAGAAGACAAGAACAGATTGGGTGTACTTACCATCAACTGTGTATTCCGTATGATCGCAAACGTAATAAAATTAATTCTTTGTGTTCTGAATAGAAAGAAAAAGGGAAATGAACAAGTGTACAGAAGAATATCAGCTTTATTCTCAGAGAAGTAGAAGAACGAGGAATGCAATAGGGGTTGCGAGAGTACTTGCAATACCAAGCCTAGAACTTAAGGATTTAAGCGTATATTTTGTCGATTTTAAAGACTTACAAAGGCCAAAATTAATGGGACATGATACTGGGTGTAAAAAATTTACTTCGCCGATTAAAAGGGAGTAGGATGTACTCCGTCCAGCGTCATAAAGAGACCACGTAAATCTTAAAGCACCGCGTATTCCCTACAGAAAAATGGCGAATGCTGTTCATACTGTTCTATCAGAAATACTCTATTCTTTACTCTATAATGGTCTTCAAAATCATTTATCTCCAGCTTTCTTTTTCTATGCAAGTGTCGTAATATTGCCCCGTAAGTAATACACGGGAACTTAAGAATTATATGCTCTCTTCATGATGTTAGAAGAAGTATAGGAAAGATAGTCAATTCGTTCAAAATCTACCCTCAACACCTACGCATGTACCCTAAAATCCGCCTTTCTGCGTATAGCAGGTGCTAATCAATTAGGACGAGAGAAACCAGCGAACCCAACCATAATTGAGTGCAAACCAGACTTGGGAAACGTAATAGAAAGTGCCATGTTTTCTTTCGTAGCTGAGAACTATCTCCGGACACATTATTCGATAAGAAATTAAGTCATCGGCTTAATCCGCCGCCTAAAAGAAACGAAAATCCGAACTTTCTCCAACTTTGGTCTAAAACAATTATCCCGA
The DNA here is from genome assembly GCA_036926295.1 of Pachydiplax longipennis. Lineage (NCBI taxonomy): Eukaryota > Metazoa > Arthropoda > Insecta > Odonata > Libellulidae > Pachydiplax > Pachydiplax longipennis. Next base: position 32,602,286 of record JAVFKF010000009.1, on the reverse strand, counting down.
TAAGGTGCTTCACTATCTCTCGGGCCCCCCCTTTCTTCCCCATTACCATCCCTTCTTTCTTCGCCCCTGGGCTTTCCCTCCCAAATCAACTTACGCCCCCATCCCCCTGACATCCCTGGGCCTCCTTCCATTGTGAGCCTCTTCTCGCACGTGATAAGGAGCTCTTTTGCTCCATTTCCTTGCTCCTCCTATCTCTCACTCCAACTCTACTCCTGATAAATCTTCCATTCATTCTACTCCAAAACATTCCCTAATTCCTTTTCAGGATTTATCATTCTAATAAATTGGTTAGGATCTCGATTACGGAATGCAGTAAAACCCGTTTAAGATACTACCCCCCTTAGTACTCATTACAGTTCTAATCCCTTTCAAACGAAATAGATAGTGTACATATCGTTTAAGACGCTTTGCTTCCCGCGTAAGACGCGAATTTTTCCCGTCTCTAGATACATTGCCACAAAACAACTCGGTTTCACTAGTCCTTCGCCTCATTTCATTGACGAAAAAGCTTTTATATCACTGTTCTCTCTCTCCTCTGCTTGTCTCTAAAAGGGTTCTTCGTGAGAAATTTCTTTTGAATAACTAATTTTGTGATAATGAAATGAAGACACAGCAATGCAGAGTAATCTAATCCACCGTCGGAACCGATACAAACTCTGAGATAGAGTGAAACCTTTTTTGCCAGTTTTTTTCTCACGGCATAACGTAGATTAAAAAGTTAAGTTATTGATAAAACTTTTCATTCTCATTTGATTTGTAGACTAATAAGTCGCTTTTCGGCTTGTCTTTTCGTCAAAAACTTAAGAAGTAAAAATATTAAAAAGTAGAAAATGAAACTTTTGTGGGATTTTAGGCGAAGTCTCGGAGATTTCATGGTTTGGTTCGGTAAAAATTGTATTAATATCATTATAAAATAATTATTAGCAATTTCTGATGATAAATAATAAGATAAGCCTTAAGGAATTTCAAAATATAACAGGAGTAGAACTACATTTATGAGATCCCTCAATCCTTTGTATTTATGTCATATGGGTCCTTGATATGAGATTACGGATTTCCCTAAATAATTTATTGCATTCTTTTACGGTTTAGTTGACGAAAGAATAACATCCAACCTCCCTCTCAAGTGGTTCAATGTACATTTTATAATTATGAGAAACCATATAAAATTGAACTCTGATTTCTCTGATGCATTCTGATCTCTTTTGGATATCATTACAAGCCAGTTTATAGGTATTATCGCGGTATAAACCTGCCCTAATGTAAATTTTCCTCTTCATTAAAACCATTTCTAACCAAATAATTTAATAATATCACTAACACTTTCCGACACTCTCTAATACAAATCTGATACTCTTATCTAATTTTGCGATTTTCGTGGAATGATACGGACTACATTTAGGAAGTTATTTTACGTCTTTATTAGGTAAGATAAAGACTAGCCAGTCAGTCTCTTCTTCCGTCTAACTTGGTGGTTAAATAGGTTTCAAAAGGCGTACTCTTAAATAAACCTAAACAAGGTTTCGTACGTGCTATCCTTAAGGTTTCTCATAGGACGCGTGTTGAAACCTTTATAACGACTTTTTCGATCCGAAACTCACATTCAAAGTTTTCATTGATGAAACCGCTTAAGTAAGTTATGTGGTCGAACTGCGCGAAAGTTCACGTAATGTCTGTTCTACTCGTTCTCTTGCTCACAAAGTGAATGAATCTGCTTCCCAGCATTTATTTTCATTCTGTTCTCCTTCGCCCAGCGCATGAAAGGGATCATCAGGTTGGTCAGATGTATCAGAAGTTACAGGTCTTGGTTTTGTTCCTTGTTTTAATTTAGACATTTCGGATTTACGTTCCATCAAGTTGTCAAATTTTTTCTCAATGTGTTTGTAGTGATCAAATGTTCGGATAGAGCATAAATATTTACACTTTTCTACATTTTTCACTTATTCGTGGCGAAAAAGTTCAACAAGTCAGCAGAGTTCCGTCTCTATGTTGTACGATTGAGGGAAAATGTTTGGGGGGGGGGGCAGGGGTTAATTAACGTTGCTTGTGATTGAATGTCTATTGTTTCTGTGGGAGTGTCTGTGTTTTAACTTTTCAGAGAATAAGTGTTGTAGTAGTAGTAGAATATTTTTTGCAAGGGAAATAGCAATGGAGTTGGGAATTGTGTTATATTGGAGTTTTTTATCATTTAAAGTAGTTGTTTGTAAGTGTTTAATCTTGTGAGGGTATTATATAGTTTGTTCTGAGTCGTTTATTTATGTTTGTGGAAATAACCGTAGTTGTTTGTAATGTTGCCACCAGACTAGCAGTCTATCTGCAACAATGTACATAATAAATAAATATTTTCATATAATGATGTGGCATATTTGACGAAGGTCAATTTTAACTCTTTAATTTCAGATTCACCATTCATCCTTGTACCACACAGCCACAACATGTTTATCGTTAAAATTACGGATAAATATTTCATCGTATCTGACTTAGGGATCGAAATTGGTTCTAATTAACACAGGGTACATTACATTCAAACTACGTGATTCCTGCATCGTTCTTCTAGCTTCGGAATAGGAAATTCTCAAAGGCATACGTTTGCACAAATTCCGAATTATTATTAGATAGACTATGAGAACGGCGTTCTCTGATAGCCGTTATAATCGCAAAAAAGGACAGCGTTAAATTAGAGACGTCGTGAATTTCCAGTTTTTGCCTATTGAAATGAACTGAAATTTACATAGGAATAGAGACGTGAATGCTCACCGCATACTCAAAGGCGTGAAGAACAAAAACCGCTTACACAGGAACGATGAGTATAAATTAGGATGCTTCATGTTCGCCGGATATTCCCAGGTTATTCCAATTAGCCTTATAAAATGAAATCATTGTTCGCTTACGCTGTAGGGATTCGTGAAATATATTCCTTATTGGTGCGATCTAACATTTTCGCACACGTGTGCTTTCTGATTGAGAATGTAGCGCAACTAGAAATCAAGTTTGTAAACGTGTGAGTTTGTATTTATGTATTATATCCTCAATACTAATCTAAAAGTGGAGAACGATAACTAGAGAAATTCTGAAATTCCGTAACTCATTAAATGTCATCACGTGGAAAAATTGATCTTTTATTCTCTAAAGAGTTCAGGGTTAGACTTCAACTCAGTGTTTAATTTTTCCTTACGAATGCAAGAGAAACATTTTCTCTTAGAAAATGAAGTATTGTATATTAACTCACTAACTTCGGAAATAAGCGTAAGGAAACGGAATTCTGTACAGAATATATTCTTTACCATGAAAAGTAGCTTTCGGATCGAAATCACGAAGATGATTATGAAATAACCTAATTTTTAAAAACCTTGGTGGCTTTTGTATTCACTTTAGAGTCACAGATATAGTTGAAGCTTTCTCTAATAAATTTTAATAAATCTAATAAATTTTTCTCTCTTTAATAAATTCATCTACATCTACATATGTACCCTGCAAGCCGCCTTTCGGCGTGTGGCAGGGGGTGCAAGCACCATGACTCTATTTGCCTATTCGATTATTTTCGCAAATTTTGGGAGGAATTGCAAATTACGAATGCAATGCAAGTTGAATATTCCAATCTTCGAGTTAAAACTATGTTTATTGTAGCATTGTTAAGCCTTATTACTTATTGACGAAGACGAATTTAAAAATTTATTAAGGATAAGCATGATTCATTACCTTTGCTATTAACTATGAAGCATAGTCAATAATTATTTATTATTAGATATAACTTTAATTTTACGTAGTTACGAATATTGTCTGCTATTTTATTATTTGTTTTAAATTTATTTCTCATTTTAATCGTGTAGTATGCTCAACTTAAATTTTAACCATTACCAAAGTTATTTTCAAGTAATTGTAATCTATATATTAATATTTTCTTTACCTTGTGTTTTTCCTTATCATTAGCTATCAGTATCGGTAGGTTTGCGAAAGTTTTCACACCCCATTTCTTAGTGGGCGTTATCCTGCAGTTGTTAATCTTTACCTAAGAATCTCTTAGGTTATTTAAATCCAGAATTCTCACTTTTCTTTGTCTCTTTAAAATCAAGAACTGTATAAAATATAACGCTGGATTAGATGGAAGGGTAAACTTTAAGTCTCATCCTCGCTCCAATTATTTCATTGATGGACGGTTTTATTATTATTATTCGCGGCGATCTAACACGAAGATGTGGTGAGTGCGATAAGTTCTTCACTGAAACATTTCAACATACATCCTAAGGCAGTCCGTTTGTCAGAAGAAATCAAACGGAATGAATGGTGCTACAATGCACGCGATGAGAGATGTATGTTTTCCATGAGATTGTAATCCGTTGACCTCTTGACCTACAATCGCAGTTGAAGCACTTCATCGACGAGGCCAACGGGTCTCATGTTTCGGATCTTGCGTTGTTGCGAATACAATCCTTCGTATAATTAAACCCTCCCAAGCCCTTGATTGATATATGTCTCTGTGAGAACGCCTCGTCATGATTTTCTGCGGTTGCTCTCTGGGATGATTTCCTTGTTTACCAACCCTTAAAGAAAACAGTGATCTCGGCACCGTAGTTTCCTGCAGTACAACGGGCTGGAATCGGGAAAAGCTGGTTGATAATTAAGGAAATGATTATTCAGAGCCTCGGAAATTTGCGATTTGGCATTTTCGTAAGATAGCGCAAACAAAAGAGGAGCCCTGAGACGTTTATCGATCTTTTAAGCGTTAAAAAGGTGTAAGGATACAGCTTCACAAAACTTTGTATTTTTTCGGAAGTTTTATTTTTGCAAATTTTATTATTATTATTTTTGCAAATTTTATTATGATTCTTTTTGCAAATTTTATTATCATTATTTTTGCAAATTTATTATTATTATTTTTGCAAATTTTAATATTATAATTTTTGCAAATTTTATTATTATTATTTTTTGCAAATTTCATCATTATTATTATTTTTGCAAATTTTATTATTATTATTTTTGCAAATTTCATTATTATTTTTGCAAATTTTATTATTATTATTTTTGCAAATTTCATTATTATTATTATTGCAAATTTTATTATTATTATTTTATTTTATTATTTTTGTTTAAAATAAGAACTATTCTCGACATTTTGGTTCTTATAAATGAGATATTTTGGGGAGGTGAGTTATTTTCCTGTCTCCATATTGAAACGCAAGGAAGACCAGCCCAGCGGCTATGAAACCAGGAATGCCGTAGCATTTTCCGATATTTGATATTATTGAAATTTAGTCGCTAAATTATTATTCTTACGGAATCAGTATTCATAGCAGTTTCAAATGCTCTCTGACGTAAAGATTTTCAGGTTATTTTGCTTACCGCTAGGTGGATGTATTATTAGATGTAGAATTACTTGGTTTCGCGCAAGATACGTGCTTAGGAAATTCCGCTCTAAAATCTATTCTAAATTTTGTCAATATTTTGTATATTCTGTAATATTCTATTTCTTGCATATTCAAAATTACTCACTGAAATTTTAATACCAGTTAAAGTATTTTATTGTCTTATTTCTCTGTCTTCCCAGTTGACCAAAGTCCAGTTTTGTGTCTTTGATCTGCTCGCACGTGTCATTGGATGACTTTGATCCAAATCGTGCCAAACGCAGCGAGACCAGTTGCTTCATGGAATCAAAAGACATCGTCTTCTCCAATTGAGAGTGAATCATATTCACTTGGCCCTTCTCTGAGCCATCAGATCCGCAGTAAAAAACGAAAATAGCCCGATTTCTGGCGACCGTTATGCGGATCGAGAACAGCTGCACCAAGATACATAAAATATGATTAAACTCCTCTTTTTTGACCTACAGTAAAACACGTTTAAGACGCTCCCGCTTAAGACGTTTTCCCGCTTAATAATACGTGATTTTATCCAGATCCCAGTCCCTTTTACACAAGACACATGGTATAGGTACCGCTTATAACGCTCTGCTTCCAGCTTAAGACGCGGATTTGTCCCGTCCCCAGATGCATTGCAACTCACTATAGCCAATCTTTCTCCTCATTCGATAGGATTTTAGGTAGAGATTTGATTTTTTTTACACAATCTGTGTATTCCGCCTTATCTCTTGTTCCTTGCGAATTTCAACTTGGGAATGAAAAACTTTGTAGGACTAAAATCTCTCTGCTGGAGCTGATACTTACTCTGAGATGGAGTAAGATCTTCTTCATCGATTTTTTTCAGGACAGAACGTTAGATTGAAATATCATTAGATAGTATTTTCTTTCTTCGCAGTATGTTGCAGTAAGCAAATCAAACAGACCAGAAAAGGAGTGCAGTATTTATGTGCTATCGAAATGAGATTTGGAGACTTCGTGCCATGTGATACCTTCCCACAGTCAGTGTGAAAAAATCTTTATTTTGCCCTTATTTTCTATCTGGTAAAATTGCTCCATTGTAGAGTGAAAATTACCAAAAGTAAGAAACTAAGGAGACATTCCTTTTTGGCGAAAAACAGGTAGTTCTTCAGAAAATATGACCAAAAGACAACAAGCATTACACAATCCGGTTATAATGCTACCCCATTTATAACGCGGCCTTATAATCGTCTTAACCGGATTTTATTGTAATATTCTATCAAAACGTACAAAATAAATGTAGGAACTTTGTTTCGCATCTTTAGCCTTGGATGTTGTAACAGTATTGAGAGAAACACATTCTTGATGTCGTAAATTCTGAAATATTTTCAATGAAAACATCGCTTCTGAAATGCTTTTCCTCGTTAGTTTCAATGGAAGGTTTGACTGTTTCCCGTTATTAGAAACTCGATCATCGTGACATTGTATTGAGAGGTAGTAGTTTAGACAGGAAAAACAAACATTTCAACTGGATGCCAATTTCCATAACAACCATTAAAATCACCATCCATCGGAAGAGTTTTCATCCAATACTCTATATGTGACTGATGAACACACGTCTGGGTCAATCGCATAGCAATAACTGGCACTGCGCTCATAATACGAGACACTTTCAATTAGAAGGATAACTACCGCTCTGATTATTTTCGAAATTCTCAGTCTCTGTACTCGGAACGGATTTTGGACGTCGGATGAGTGCATTAGACCGACGGAAATTTAGGATTTCACTTGTCAGCCCTTTGTTTGTGTTATTGGAAAGCATCGGCGGGGATGTAAAATTTCATAAGCGCTCAGTTGCATAAACGGGAACAATGGAAAGCATGCACAACATGTGAATTATGCTATGCCAGGACATATTTTCCCGGAGAAAAGATGAAAAAGTGAAGGCGATCGAAGATTTGAATCGCAGACTAGGATATATTTCCGCGGTATTGAGAAAATTTAATGTCAAGTATCGGTACAACGTTAGAAAAGTTACCGTAATAGAATCTGAATGCTTGAAGCAGAAATATTTCCGCGGTATTGAGAAATTGTAATTTTAAGTATCAGTATAACGTTAGAAAAGTTGTCATAATAGAATCTGAATGGTTGAAGCATTAGATTACAAGAGAAATTTTCTCTTAACTCCTTGTTAACAGTATTTTTCTTGTAATCCTTTGTAATTGTAACTCCTGTTAACTGTGGAGTTATTATCCCAAATCGAATAGTATCCCTCATTCCTCTTTATTTATTTTTGAACGTTCACATATTTACCTGCACAGTTCTACCATTAGCATCATAATATGATTGTGAAATACCGATTTGGGAATTTTATTCACGCAGTTAAATTAATCGGAGTTACTTTCCCTCAGTGATTGTCTGAGAAAAATATTTAACTTTTTTACATTTAAAACCGTGATAAATTATTATTATGGACAAAAATAGCTCATGCTTATAATGGAGTACATGCTCGGTAATATTTTGTGTAGCCATACATCAATTATATATAAGTGGAATAAAAATTTAGTTTCAACGTGCATTGTTTTAAATACGTTTCTAAGATTAGAAAGGGAATCCGAAATATTTGCAGAAATATCGAATCTATACTGGAAAAATATTTCCAGTAGTATGGCTGCATATAGGACGCACATTTGTTCAGAGTTATGGCTGAAAAACTGACCCTTATAAGCGAAGGTTCGGCTTCTTTATCGTTTCACTCGTTTCTGCAATATCGAAGAAGATGCGATTGCGATATCGAACTATCTTAATCGAGGAATATTTGACCCTATAACACGTAACCTGAAAACGAAAATTTAAAAAGTAAACGGAATTATTACTGAAGTTTCATCAAAGCCGTTAAAACTTTTTCTAGAACTTTAGCTAATAATATGAAGTTGCGATTTATATACATATTTTCACTTTTATATACCATTTTTATATTTGTAACTGAATTTCATGTTTATTTATATATTTTCATGTCAAATTACATATTTACATGTTTAATTACATATATTCATGTTTGATTACGTATTTTCATGTTTAATGACATATATTCATATTTGAATACATATGTTCATATTTTATTATATATTTTTCATGTTTAATTACATATTCTCGTATTTATATGATGATTCTTGGATGGGATACATTAGAAAAACGAAGAAAAATAAATAGACTATGTTGTATTTACAATATAATTGCAGGTACCGATGGGTGGGATGGTTTTAAAAATTCAGTCGAGAAACCGGAATTCCTCGGAAAAGGTTGCCATGAATTTAAAATTAAAGCCAGAAGGCAAAGAACGGACATAGCCAAATATTCTTTTCTTAACAGAGGTATTTATGAGTGGAATAAGTTACCTGGATCACTCTTAAGGCCCTTACCTGAAAATAAAAAATGTTTCAAAAGGAAATGCTTTCATATGTTATAGTTATGTTGTGAAAGACTGTGTAATGTGTATTAGTCATATAGGGACTTCTGGAAAAGTAGGGGATTGCATGGCAGGGTGATCTACGGTGGGGTTTCTACCCCGTGACCGCTACGGTAGCCGAGAAGGCCTGTCATGAACTCCGAAAAAAACCAGAAAAAAAAACAGTTACAAATAATATTATCATAAGTGTAAAAGGGTGTGTAATTTAACGATGTTTGTGGCTGCCACCTGACAAATGTCAAACTGTAGCAATATATTAATAATAATAATATACATACGTTCATGTTTAATTACACATTTTCAATCATATTTTGTATGCTTGAAATAAAATTATTATAAACGTCCTTTAATTCCAGATCTAGAGCAGAAGCGAGAAGTATCATTCTAGTAAAAGCGCAGACAACTGCGAAGTCTCATATACCACGCCCTTTTGGGAAGACGACACTCAGTAAATAGTTGGGATATTCTCGTTCAAGCTACCTAGGCAGAAAACTAATTCTCTCGATTAAGTCTAATTGTTCGTTTTTTTCGTTACCATTTTTATTCAAAAGGGGGATTAAGATAGAACGATAGCGAAAGTTCAAAACGTGCGGATGAGAAATAATGCAGTGGGAGTGCCTTTGACACGCGCACAATAACTCAAACGATATTATTCGAGCGATACTTATCGAGCAATAAATTCGGAGCCACGCCGTGTTTCGAGGAAACCGTTAAAAGATTGAATTATGGTTTGGGTCGGCGGTGCGTTCATCTCTTGGCCTCTTATCGGTGTAAAAAAGGAGATTTGAGAGCCGCGATGTGGGGCAAAAAAGAGAGGCTATACACTTTGCTGTTCGTATGAGTCACTATTGCTTTGCAGTGAATGGAAGGTTAAACACTCAGTGATTCTTCATATGCTAATGAATGAGACGAGAGACGTTACTGAGTGAGGTAACCAATAAGCAGATCATCATTGTAAAATCATGTATGTAAAAATGCATCAGCATTGTTTTATTAGCCTTTCAGATTTGACTTAGCTTCCTTTCATCTTAAAATTTAATTAACTTAGGATTTAGCAATTCGCTAGGATTCAATGATTGAATGTCTTTTGAAATAACTTCGTATACTTCCAATATTAGATATGTCCAAAATTACTAAAATTGATTGCTCATAGCAAGAGGGAAGATTGACTGACGACAGCTTGCTGTTATTTGCTCAACTGCTAAATGTATTGTCTTTTAAAAAATAATGAAGCATTAAAACACGGTTTTATTTGGGGAATTATTAAGACCATACAGTCTCCTCTTACATCTAACCATTTATCATTTAGGAAGAAGGTAAGGGTAGAAGAAAAATAACGGAGTAAAGTAAAAAATTATTACAAGGTTTTACTTAGGAAATGATTTAGACTATAGAGTCTCCAGTTACATCTAATTCTTTCTCATATTGGGAGAAGGTAAGGATAGAAGAAATCAAGAAAAGAAAGGAAAGAGAAAAGAAGGAACTACTGCGTGGATTAAAAAAACTTAAGTTTTTATATATATTTCATTTGACGGCATATAAGATGCACTAGCGTATAAAACGCACCTTCATATCAGAAGGGAAAACTCAAGGAAATATTTTTAACGGCATAGTTGAAACTTTTGTTATAGTTCCGTTTAAATCTTAAATTTCCGTTTCTAGGTTACGCTCCTTAAGATCATATATTCTGAGACATCAAGGTCGTTCGATATCTCGATCGCAACTGCTTCGATATTGAGGAAACAAAGATAACGGTAAAGAAAGCAGAGCCTTCGCGTATAAGACGTGGCGTCATTTTCTTAGCCATAATTTAGAGAAAAAAGTGCGTCCTATATTCCAGAGGAGGGCAGTAATCTTTGTCAGAGTTGGCAAAAATAATGTAATCTAAGGGAAGACTCGTATTCTAACTCAAGAACCCATGACATTTTTCGTAAGACACTGAAGAAAGAAACTTAGTAAACTTCCATAGCAATAGAAGAAAGAAAAAATTCAGCATTGGACCCCCATGAAGATGGAAGTATTGTTTCCGAAATGCGCATCGGGATTCTGAATAACTGGTGACCGCTAAACGATTATCCGGGAATCGCCCTTAGATGGTCGCCGCTGTCGGCGCTTGGAGAACCTTTGTCTCTTATTCCATAGCAATGTTTATTTGCAGACAAATATTCATATTGAAGTTGAGTAAGGGTTTTTCTTCCGTGCTATGGTATTCCACAATGTTACGATTGAACATATCGATTCATATCTCTGTAAGATCATACGTGTTTTTACATCTTCCTCAAAGCAAGGTTTTACTAACTTATTCATTAAAATGACCAAATATTAAAGAATTTCTGTCTAAATTCCTTCATTGTAATTCTAGAACTTTGATGTATTTTATTCCTACAATTTTATTGCCTCTTTCTTCAGGAATTATATTAGATCGAGAATTTTACCGTCTAAATCTTCGATATTTTGAGTTTAGGCAATATCCGTTAAATATCTAAGCTGTTATGTAAGATAATTAAGGGCATCAAGGGAAAATTCCCAAAATTATTTAATTTCACGAGTCTGTAAATGTATCTCGGGCATGCTTTTCATTATAAATCCAAATGTTAGAGAATAAAGTGGGTATTTACAAAGGAAGTTAGATGGAAAAGAGGTCTGCTTGACCCTAACCCCTTTAATTAAGAGACCCTTGATTCATTCATACATTTGGCCCACCTCCCATAGAAAGTCAGAATCAGAAATATCAAAAGACAGAGAGAAACCTGACCTTACACTGCGTGATAGTGTCTTCCATTAATGCCCAACGAGAGGAGAAATTAGCTTTTCTTATTTGACGAGTTTTGATTTGAAATTTTCGATGTTTGATGAGAAGGGATAAACCGGAAGAATGGATTATAAGAAATTAATAATAATTTGAATGGATACCTTTTCTCAGAATGTAGATACATCTTCCAAAGGGGCGGTTCACTTACCTGAAAAGAAACAAAAGGAAATATTATATAAAACTCATAGAATAAGAATGATAGGAGTATCTAAATCACAAATTTTACACCTATAAATCTCCAACTTTATCGATTTATGCACAGTATAAGAAATTTGGTATCATAATCATTTATCGATGCGATTTAATCATTTATGTTACGTGCCATATGAGCGACTGGTATTATTATACTATTATTATACTATTATTATACTATTATTATACTATTATTATACTATTATTATACTATTATTATACTATTATTATACTATTATCATACTATTATTATACTATTATTATCTTAGTTGATATGGAAACGTGATATTTACAGATAACTGCACTAAATGACATTAAGGTCTAAAGTTGTGCTATATCACCGCCTTCACGTCTTTTGAAATCAGTTGCCTTTGGTTATTGGGTTGAGCCATGTGGGTTTTCCGATTTCGTTTTATTGTTTATCGAACTTGTTTACATATTTGAAATGTACTACCAACCAGCCAAGGAAACCCAAACAAAGTAGACTCGAAAGAAACAGGGGTGAGTATAAAGAAAGAAAAGTACCAATTAATTCACTAAAATTCGGTCCTTAGGCAAGACAATAAACATTCATTAAATGTATATTTCAAATGTACATCTATCACACACACACACACACAGAGCACCAAACCCACTTAAAGTAGCTGACAATCGTTAGAAGCCATGCCGTTCTTTAGAAATCAGTATGCACACCTATCCTATCGAGAACTTCATGTTCAAAGCGGTATATTAGTTACAATATTTGCTAATGAAAACTCGTAGATGAAGGACATTCATAACGGGTATAACAATTCCTTGGATTAATATAGAAATATCTTCGTAAAAAATTTTATTTACGATAAAAAACTTATAGTAAGACTTATAGCAAGTAGAACACCGATCCTTTGGGAAGGTAAAGAAATATTTACAAGTATCCAACTAAATAGTTTCACATTTTACTCAGTTCATTAGTACTACATAGATAATAAGGCGTTTTTCTTGTTTTTTTATATTGAGCTATCATGTACGCTAATTATTTCCATTTCATCATGTTCTTTTCCTCTTTATTTTTTATGAAAACGTGTTTCTATTTGTTTCATCTATGTAAAAGTGCATCGGCATTGTTTTGTTAGCCTTTCAGATCTGGCTTAGCCTGCTTTCATCTTAAAATTTTATTAATAGATCACTCGCCGATGAATAATTATCCCTTAATAGTCATCCATTTCTGGTACTTATACAAAACAGATCATCAAAATTAGAGGGGCATAAGGAAACTTAATTCGCTTTAAATAGGTTAAATGGGTTTCCGTTCCAAAATTACGTTAAGAAAAACATTCTAATCTCCGGTCGCCATCTAAAAGAGCGATTTATATTCATTTAAACGGGAGGGATTAAGCGAACGGAAATGGTGAACGGTAAAGTAAATGAAAACGCAGGGAAACTCACTGTGATGCAAGGCGCAATGCTCACAGTGCCTTCAGCTCGTCCTCAATGAAAGTCTAAAGAAAATATTACAGAGTCAGGGGTGGATATAAGCAATCAGAGGCCCAAAGTACAGGCCAAGGCCCCCGATATGGATTATGAGAGTTAAAACCAATTTTTTCCTAAGATACATAAAAATAAATTTCATAGATTAGCCAGTTCATTCACTATCCAAAGGCTAAACAAATTTTCGAATTATAGATATGGAAGTCTAAACCTTAAAAAATCTCACGGGATAAATTATACTGACAATTGATGTTAATGCTAAATCAAGTATATTGTAAGTCATTTATAATCATTTAACACACTTATTTATTTAATGTATATATACGCATATTCTGAGTTTGTAAGCTGTAAGGTTACATATACTGTACATGCTGACATGTAAGCTTACTGGAAAATGTTTTTAGCTTATTGTTACATATTATTTGTGGGTTTTGTAGATTTGTTTTACCGTTAGTTAATTTTTGTATACTATAGAATTTTAAATTATAAATCAGTGCAGCTGGAGACATATTGCCGTTACTGGACAAGGGTTTTACGTAGTAATATTCTGTAATTTTATAATTATAAATTTGTAATATTGCTTGTGTTGTTGTTGCATAAGTTGACGGACGTCGCCGCCTATCCTAGTGACACACTACAGCAGTATTGTATATAATAATAGTAATGTAATACTAGTCACCCCTTACGAAAATTTCGCATATGGACGCTGATATTCTATTATCCCAACCAAATACATTTCAACAAACCTTTCAATCACTACAAACGGATATAGGAATACTAACACATACCTTAAACACATACTCATATTCTATATCAGTGCCCGTTTCTTCATACGTCATTTTCAACGACAGACGTCGATATCTTCACATCCAGACACGAAACTCTATAGGCAAATTCAAATTTTAACTCGAATTTTTGTCCAAATAGTGCATTTTTCATTTTTGGTCTATTTTTAGCAGGAAGCGGGGAACATTAAAAAAAGTGGTGTGTCATTTACATGCTTTGATGGAGAAAGAATGATAAAAATCGCCGGTCAACGAAACATGATGCTTAGAAATAGTAATAGTAATAGATATTTATTGATCTAGGACAGAGTCCCATGAACCATGTTAACAATGATCAAAATGTACAGATGCTCCATGACAGAAGAAAGTAGAGAAATAGAAAAGGAAAGGAGCATGAATACATGTGGTATTACAAATAAGACAGTTTCAAAATACATTTATACATGTAATGCAAGAAAATAGCAGAAGAAATACAAGGAATTAATATTAATTGTCATACAGATATGAAAACAATTTTATTTTGAATAGACGAACACTAGTGGACTTAGTAATATTTTCTGGAAGATTATTCCATGCTTTTAAACCAAGATTAATAGTAAAAATAGTATATATGGCTTATGAAATATGAACAGACTTTAGATTATAAAGTGGCATCAATTATGCATATTCTATAAATATATTAGGTAGACTTTCTCGATATAAAATTCTTTCCTGAATAGAAAAGCGAGTATTAGGGAGGAATTCGTGCCTTTAAAAATTTGAAAAAACTGTAGTTTACCATCGAGAACTAATAACACAGTCATATCGAGGCCCCCTAATGGACGAAACTAGCACCAATCGCGCCTAATTATGGATCCGCCCGTACCGAGTACATATCACATAGATTACCACCGAAATACTAAATTTAACCGCACGCATCATCACGGAAAGCCGCCTTCCGGCACGTGTTTAAGGGGGCAAAAGCTGTCCTCGGCAAACATTAGTTTCCTAACGCACCGATATGCTCACCCAGTTGTTCGTTTAATTCGAACCAACGCCTTTCTGGTGGCATAATTGAAACTTGTTTTAAAGTGGTTCGAATATGAAGTGTGCGAGTTGGCAGTGCGTGGAAATCCCCCGGAGCACGTGTGTGCGTGTGTGAGGTGGAGTGGGTGTGTGCGGCGGCGACGGAGTTCGCCTCCAACGGATCGAAGCGTCCTCTGACGTCACCGTTAAATGACGTCAGGGCGCAGACGCCAGAGGAATTGTGGGAGAGAGAGAGAGGAAAAGAGGTAAATGATCATTTTTTTTACTTCTGCCGAGGATTTTTTTCCCCTTCCCTCCCGAGGATTTGGTCCAATCAAGATCTCCATAACGCACCGAGATTACGAACCGGTCTCAAATATGAATGGAGATTTTTTGTTCGGTACTTTTTCCTCCCACCCAAGAGAGACCCCGGGGTGCGTGACAAGATAGAATCAAAGTTTAGGGAAAAAAGTAAAATATCCCGTATTGACGCGGTCCTCTGGGCGCGCTTGCTTTCCTTTCGGCGTGGTTTCTTTTTTTTTTAAACGCTCTTCCGCAGTGTATTTCTCCCACAAGGTTAATTCGGAGCGGATCGATGGAAATAAATTATGGACACAAATAATTTTCCCTTCCGAAGGGTTTTTGCGTACCTGTTGAAGATTTTTATTCCTCCCATAGCACGCGTTTATAAAGTGAAGTTTTCCATCCTCGCGTTTTTTATTAGGCGATCTTTACTGCACTATAATCGTGGTCTCGACTGTACATGTTGCGATTTGGGTGTTTTCGGGCGTTCTCTGTCTCTTCCAAGATCACGTACGCAGAAGAGTGCAAAATTGTCTTTAATAACCGAGTTTAATGGGGTTGTCTTACAATTTAATGTAAATCTCCTGTTAGAAATGAGGCGAATATTTGAATCGTTAATTTATAAAACATGCTATAAGGGGAATACTTTATTTAATATGAGTAGAGCGATATCAGAATTCAAAGCCTCATCTCAGGATTCTTAAAGTAGATCAAAGTAATAATCTCGAATATATACCATTAGAGGAATACTTGACAGCATTCATTCAATTTCTGTAGAATAGTATCATGGTTTAAAGTAACATCTGTCTTGTTATAGTACATCCCTCAGTAGAGTTAATTTCGAATATATACTATATAGAAGGATACGTTGAAAGCATTCATCCAATTTTAGTAGAAGAGAGTCAGAATTCAAAGTAACATCTCAGGCATCTTAAAGTAGATCCCTCAATAGAGATAAAATAATACAATGAATAACTCAGCATAAAAAAGCTTACGACAGTGATAAATTCATCCTAAAGTAATCACGCCTCTTATTTAACGCTTCATCAAAATTAAAATTCTTCCTTAAGCGAGTCTTTCGGATTTATTTTAAAGGAATACGAAAGCCACTTGATAATGAATAATGCATCAACCTGCTGCCGGTGATATTTTTCGAGTCTAAAACCTCAAGAATTCCTCCATTTACGCATAATTCTATGGAAATGTGAGCCTATATATAGACTCTGTGAAAAGAGTAACATCGCAGCTAATTTAAGCCCTCCTAAAGCCACTCCTACTCTAGAATTGATACCGATAGAACAAGAAGTAGCCCGTGCTAACGAAACTACATGCATTAGACAGGGAATGGATAGCTCTAACTCCCTTATCTAAAAACATAGCGATCAAACTTGGATCTCAAGGCATTGGTGGGGACACGCAGTCGCTCTTGCGGCAGTGAATTTCGGAGTGAAACTTCACCTGCGCCGAGACACGGCAGTGCGCCACGTCGACTCAGTTTCGGAAACACGGCACCAGAGGGCAGGGGGCGAAAGAGAGGCTTTGTTAAAGGGAAAAGCACAGAGAGGTCGAAAGGTTGGGCAAAATTTCTCCTCTGCAAAGCCGATTCACAGCGCTGAGGAGGATTACGAAAGAAGAAATTGGCGGAGATGATTAGGTGCCCGTGAGAATGGTTCGCCCTTTAAAGGGATGAAGTAACGCACTGGAGGTGATTTAACGGAGGCAAGATGCGGGATAACAGCTTCTCCGACTATGGAATTGGCTGGTTAATTAGCCGCAGTTATGCACAAACATGCGTATTCTTTACAGGGGCGTTAAAAAATTTCGTGGAATCGAATTCTATCGCATCTGGGACAGTTTCAAGCTGAACTGAAGTCGGGTATCGTTGCTGTACAGCATTGTGAGACTTCCTAATATGTCTTAAACTCACCTTACACGGCCGATATTATGATTATCATTGCACATTTATTGCAATTAATAGTAGTTATTGCAATTTGGTGGTGGTTGGACTGAGATCGGGTATGATTGTTGTACAGTATTTTGCGACTATCTAATATGTCTTAAGCCCTCCTCACACAATCAATATTATCATTATTATCGCAAAATCACTGCAAGTAGATACAAAATTTGGTGGAAAACTTTACGTACATACATTCTTCCATGGTTAATCAGTCCTGATTACGTACTTTCTCATGAATGTAGTTGTTGAATTAAAAAAATAATTAAAAATTAAATGCTAAACATTATAAATTAAAATTTACATTCTAATCATTATAAATCGAGAGGTAAGTGCAAATTGCGTGGAATAACGCGAAAACGCGGTATTATTGAATCAATATCGAAATTGTTCAATATATTGATCGTCTGAGAGGTACGTTGAAACAATAATACAGGTGTAAAAAATACTTAATAATATTGCTGTAGTAATATTGCTTCAATAATATTGACCGTGTGAAGTAGGCTTCAAGGACTAGAAGATAGCGAGAGCTATTTTTTGGGGCAATGAACATCTAGAGACGTTCATGACATTTATAGAGAGTGTGCGTATATATTATTTTTAATCATTCGCTATTAAAGCTAATAGGGTCGATTAGAATACAAAGATGGCGACATTACACCCCCTGCCATACGCCACTGGCGGCTTGCGGGGTACTCATCTAAATCTAAATCTAAAATCTAAATAACTTTTAATTTGAATTATTCTATGTCAATCATTTTGTTTGTGCTCTTTCTTTTCTTCCAAATCTTCTTCATGTGTACACCGTGATGTTTCTTTTGCTCTTCCTTACATACAGTCCTCTTTTTCTATGCCTTGGTTCCAAATTTGTGCTTTTCGATGTTGTTCCCGAATTTCACCGATCTTCTACATCGTCATGTCTAATCGTCCGAGGATTTCTTCGACTACTTTTTTCCTCTTCGATTTTCCGTTGCATGAGTTGATGACTTCGAGAATCAGCCTTAAGATTCTGTTCTCGTTCATCCTGTGTAAGCGTCCGTAAAATTTCATTCTCCTATTCGTGAACGCATTTGTGATCTTGTCCGTGTACTCGTAGATTTCTGATACTAGTCCCTTCGTCTGAATCCCTTCTCTTTTTATCACATGAGCGAAATTACCTCAGCTGGCGTACCTTTAAAAATACTAAAAATGAAATTTATTATTTTTTAGGCGTGAATTAAAGTTTTATGAATAGGTCACATATAGGTACGGATTTTTGGCGAGTAACGAGGTGAAGGAAATAAGATATTTGTCATGGAATTTGACAAAATATGTCTAATACTTCTAAGCTAATTTTGAATTAAAATGAAATTTTAGTGTAATATCAAATTTTAAGAAATACCGATTTTTAACTTGTTAAAGCATACTTTTTTTTCTCACCAAATAGCTTTTTTTTTTAATAATATAATGCAAATACATAGTTAAGACAAATGAGAATAGATAAAGACATATTAACATTGTAAAATATGACATATTAGTAAAATAAAACTCTTTGTTCTTTAAATATTTCAATTTAGGTCTTGCAGAGCCCTGTTAGGGCTCGTCTGCAAGTGCCTTTTTTGTCCAAAACTAGGTTCGACGTTGCTTTACAAATAAACCAGTATAATAACGGTACAATTTGAAACATGGTATTAAATAATAACAGTATAAACCACCTCCACCGACTATGAAAGCAGTATAAGAATAACAATAAAAATTATAATTTATTCAGAATATGTTTCAAAAACAACCAAGCTAACAATTTTTATTACAACCTTTGTATAATATTCACAAGTAGCAGGATATTAATTATTGAAAAAAAAAAGGAAAAAAGATACAATACAAATATATAGTCAAGTTCCATGTGTTTAACAAGTAAGTAACCATTGTTTTATTTGAATTTTAACCGCAGAAATTTTTTCTATGTTATGTAAATCTTTAGGCAACTCATTGAACAAAATCGGAACCAGTATTTGTAGATTTTGTTTTCCATGTTTGTTTGTGTAATATGGGATGCTATATCTTATGTTTTGTCTTTTATTCATTGCATGGTCTGATGTTTTTAAAACTTTATACTTGTTAGAATAATAATTATCTATAATAAGTATGTATTTGTGCAGTAGTTTGATTGGGAGTAAGTTCAGTTCTTTGTAATAATTGAAATCAGTAGTCCTAGGATTATTTCCATCATTATACACATATTTTATAATTCTGTCCTGAATTCTCACGATGCTTAATAGCCTCGTGGATGCCGTTCCTCCCCAGATAGTTAAACCATATCTAATCACAGATTCAGCAAGAGCTGTATAAATAATTCTTTTAGTTTTGACAGGTAAAATATCCTTTAGATAGTACATTTGATAGGATACCTTTTTCAGCTTACTAGTTACATGTTTGATATGCATATTAAAGTTAAAGTTTTCATCAATTATTACTCCTAAATATTTGTGTTTAGACACTTGTTCCAAGTAATCGCAATCACACATATTATTTTTGTCTTTGTCAATATGATATAAGTGTAAGCATTCATGGCTATGAATTTTTAACTTGACATTCTTCCTATTAATACTCCTATCAGTTATATGCATTACCTTAGTTTTCGTAACATTAATAATCAAGTCATTATCATGACACCATTTTGTAATTAAGCTTAAGTCCACCTCAATGAAGGCCAAAGCTACATGAAAATCTTTGTGAGTGGAAATTAGTACCGCATCATCAGCATACATGAGGACTTTACAATTCTTTACCACAGAAAATATTTTGTTGACATATAGTATGAAAAGTAGAGGCCCTAAAACTGAGCCCTGAGGAACTCCACAAGCAATTTTTTTGAAACCACTCAACTGATTATCAATCTTAACAGCTAATTGTCTGTTACTCAAGTAACTTTTGAACCACTTATGGAGGTTTCCTCTGACACCAATTTTATTTAGTCTATCCAGTATGATCTCATAATTGATTAGGTCAAAAGCTTTTTTGAAGTCAACAAAAACAGTGATTATATTATTATTGCGGTCTAGATTCTTATTAATGTAGTTGGCAAATTCTTCTAATAGGTCTTTGGTCCCTTTTTTCTGTTGAAAACCAAATTGATGCATAGATATGTGATCATAAGTTAGTGCAAAGCTCATTAAATATTTAGATACATATTTTTCCATTATTTTGTCTATACAAGAAAGAATAGATATAGGTCTATAGTTAAGATAATCACTAGAAATCCTATCTTTTGGAATAGGTTTCACGTATGCAACTTTTAGTCCCGCTGGTACTACACCATTGCGGAGACTGGTGTTAACTAAATTTTTAACTAGTTCAATCAATACAGGATGCAATTTTATATCTTTTATTCGAATATTATCCATCCCTGGTCCTTTATTTATTAAATTCCTTGTAATTTCTTTAATATCATTAAAGGATGCCTCAGGAATGAAAAGAGAGTTTTGTTGTGTTTCCTCAACAAAATTGAGAAGTTTTTCTTTACATGATAGTTGAAGTTTATGGACATCAGTAAAAATTTCACAAAAATTTGAGGCAACAGCAGAAGAATCACAGCTTTTATCCAAGCAGTTCACAATGTTCATATCATTACAATTCGTAGTAGCCCCTCTGCTTATTACAATACAATGCTTACTTATGTACAATAGTAGTAATATTAAAACTTTCGTTAACTTTTATTGTAAAATTAGGCACCTTCAGATGAGCCCCTTTTGACTCAGGACTTTGACTGTAATTTTTTTTAAAATATACGTATGAAAAATATTTATATATAAAAGAATATTGATGGTATGAGAAGAGAAATTAATACAGTATATTTAACACTTTGTCAAGGATGGTTTAGTGGAGGACTGCAATATTTTTATTACAGAAAATTACTGTAATTACCGTAATTTGTAAAATATGAAACATAAATGAATTTAAGAAACGATAGTATGTAAAATGAATGTAAAAATAAGAAGAAAATTAGGAGTAAAAATTTGCATATCGACTTATACGCGAGGTTGACCAATGTGAACGGGTATCCGACCGTTTGCGGGACAGAAATGCGGCAACAGTGGAATAAGATGGTTGGAGAGGTAGCAAACGTTAAACTGATATAAGATATCGAAAATTAAGACGAACTTCATGGGAAGATACTTTGAATCAAAAACTGAAACTAAATTTGAAAGGAGAGTATGATCTAGGAAAGATGGTTGTAAATGGACTAGAGTAAATATCTGTCAATTGGGAACTAGCATTGATTTCAACATTCAGAAAATAAAATTGAAAATTGGCACTAATGTGAGCGTATGCAGGTACAAAAGAGTGCAGAGATATAATATAAAAAGGAGAACATGAAAATAGGAAGTGAGAAGTGGGAAAGAAAGAAAAGTCACGGGCTGTGTCTCTACATGCGCGAGCCCTGAATACTTATCTGCGTGTTGGGAGCTAATTTCCCTCCTGAGAATAGCAACTTTTTGTCATTGCGACGGCTGTAAACATGAGATCTCAACAGATGTGGGTCGTTATCGCATGGCAGCTTGAAATATGGGCCAATCTCCCTAGTTTCCAGTTAGTCCGTCAGGGAGTGTTGATGTCGGTGCCGCCCAATTACTCTGCTTAAGACGTTCCTTTTTCCTCCAATGAATTCTCATGTTCTCAGATCGAGATAACAATATTCTCGACAAATCGATAACCCTTTTTGTGTCCTAAATTGGGTAAACTTCTGAATCTGTGGGTGATTCTTTCGCTGAAAAACTTAAATACACCGGAGATATTCCCTCTGATCAATTTTTAACACCTGTCTCATGATTTTGTGTGGGTTAAACTTCTATCGACGTGTATTGTAGAGGAAAATATGACTTGTCTCCTGGAGAAATTACCATTCTCGGATCGTGTAATGAAGTCAATATATCTTTCATGTCAGCATCAGGAAGGCAGGTTATTTCCTTAAGCCATTCACCATAGGCTTTAAAAAGCTATAGAGAGGGAATTAGGTGACTATAGTGCGTTCTCGTTTTTGTAGTTAGTGATGATAGATTACGTGGAAATGAAATCCTATTCATTTACTCCGTACCGCAGGATAAGCCTCATTCTAGCTCATCTCTATGCGGTGTTCGTCGATCTGACGAATAAATTAACGACTCGTAGCTTACATTAACAGGTTTTGACTACATTTTTCAGTTGTACAACTAACTATTAAAACTTGAACGAAGTATAGACAAAGTGAAAAGCTTTGTGGGTGCCCGTTGATTTAATTGAATTATGACATAGGATATATCCGTATAAATGCATAGCAACTTCCCCATGAATAACAATTTCACGGAAATTAATTAGGAGATACCAAATAAATACTGGAAAAAATACAATCACTTTGTAAAGTTCTACTGAATTCTACTTCTTCACATACCCCTTATTGCTGAGAAGTTTTCCAAAGAACTGTTAATAAACGAGCAAATAGCAAAAAAAAATAATTCAGTAGAACTTTACAAAGTGACTGTATATTTTCCTATAATGGAGGTCTACTAAGTTACAGCTAACTCAATTGATCAAATAAATACTATTATTCAGCATAATAGCATTTAACACAATGGGAATCTTTGGAAGACTAAAAATTCAATAAAGGACTTGATTTATTTAGTCCAATTTATTTAATAAATTAAGAGGGAGTACTTTCGTAGAAATGTAGCCAATATTATGCGTCCTCTCTGTTATATAGGGTACTCTGTTATTTCGAGGAAGATCAGAGATATGAATACAAGAACCAGTCGATTTAAGGATCAATTTTTCCAGTTCAATTCACCCGAGAGAGTAATCAATTAGGGAAGTTGATTCACGGTACATGTAACCCCACCCACACGCCGAAGGGCGGCTTGCAGTACACATGTAGATGTAGATCACGCGTACCTCAGTGGATCATCGTCACAGCCATGAACCACAATGAGACAAGAAAGACACATAGCCCTGTATCCTGTAACAAAAGGCAAATGAAAAGTGTGCTATCCGTGAACATATAGTGGTAGGAATATAAAAGACCTAAGAGACTGCAGACTAAATCCTATAATCTGCCATCAGTTACTTTGGCTTAGTACATAACATGTCACACATTTGAAATAACCCTAAATCAGCGGGAAAAGACTGATTGCAAGAAGGGGAGTCTCAAAATATAGCGGAATAACTAATGTTCTGCTGTTCTCGAGCGCGATAAATGGATCGGAATTATTGTGATATCCTCATCTTGCTTCATTCCCGATCCAAAGCTTACGGTAGCTAATTAGGAAGGGATTTCTAATCCAACCAACCTTCGCGCACGTGGCAGAGAAGGGAATAGAATGGAACGTAAGAAAATTAAGGATTTATCTGCAGCGAAAGTGGTATTCAAGGATAGGTGAAAATGGAAGATCCCTGTTTATGGAAGATATAGTTAACTTACTCATATAGATCGCATGACTTTTGTATCTTCTGAGCACAATACTTAGAAGACACAGCGAGATTATTGTAGCGAGTGAGTCACAATCTCGACATCGTTTAGAATACCGATTTTCAGGGTTCTTGATTAAGGAGAGTCCAGACGGTTACAAACGTTTTTTCTTTGCAGTTAGGAATTAATAATAACTAATTTATATATGTATCGGTGTATGTATCACTATTTTATGTAGCCTTATGTGCCCTCACATTCTCTGATGAATGCCCTCTCCTTCACTTCCATCCCTTAAGTCATCTAACATCTTTTGTCTCTGTCTTCCCCTCTATTTTTTCCCGAACATTCTTCCTCGATCACTTTCTTCATCAAACCCTCTCCTCTCAATATTTTACCCTCCCATTTCCTTTATCCATTTTTAATTGCTTCGAGTAAAACCCTCTTCTCCCAACCATTTCTAGCACATTTTCGTTTTTCTATCAACACAGCTTACTTTCTTCATTCTGCACCATACCCACATCTCGAAAGCCCTATCATCTTGATATCCTCTTATCTTAAGGTCCACGTTTCACACCTATACAGCAATACTCCACACCAAGGACTTTAATAAATTTTTCCTGATTCTTTTATCAAGGCCCTTCGTAATCAGTTCCCTTCGCTTCATAAATGCTTCTTTCGCTAATGCTATCCTTTTTGTAACCTCAGTTGAGCGTCTTCCATCCCTAGAGGGCTGCCCAAGTATGAAAATTGATCCACTTTTTCTAGTTTCCCTCATCTACTCTGACTATGAATTTAGCTTTCTTTCCCTTGACAAACTTTAATATTTTAGTTTATTTACGTTTAACTTCATTCCCGCTCCTTTGATTTATCGTTTATGCATTTACAGGAAACTGAACCCCTTTTCAAAGTTGCATGCAGTAATTAATCTTAGTTTATTCTCATACTACAATATTAACTCGGTATGTAAAGACGTTACTTCGTGGAAGGCCATAATAATGGAATAGAATAACCTTGAACAACCCCACAGACTTCACCAATTTAGATTTTGTGGGAGTGTACAAAGTGATTATTTTCCATTATCCATACTACAATTACATTTGAAATTAATACAGTGATTCGCTCTGTAGAATTTATCCAATCCCTTTTTCTACCTACCTTAATTCTCAAGGGATAGAGTTGGAAATTGTACGGAAACTTCAAGAGGGAAGAATCCACTCACGGAATTGCTTCGAGGACCGCAAATTGAACACGTCTAGTGCATTTATACTAAGGCTTTCGGAATGTAACACACCTCTGCTATGTCCTTCTGTGTCTATTATGTCTGGCTATCATATATCTCTACCAGATAAACGACAATCTGCCGTGTTTTCCCTGTTCTGCTTAATCAACAGCAATCTCTTAGCCCTTCTCCCATCTCATTTTTTCCTCTCATCTTTCTCGCTTATTACTCACTTTCATCAATTCTCTTTTTGCTCCACTGCGTCCCTCATCAGCTTCCTTGCTCCTTCCTTACATCTTCCCTTTTCATTTTCGACCAATCGGACGCTGTCCCCAGATTGGCTCGGACGAAATTTCATTAAAACAAAAAGTGTGAAGCAATTTTTTTTGCGGGCCATGTGTTCCGGGGCTCAGTGTGATTTCCAACGGAAGAACAGGTGCTTGGGGCCATATTTGCAATTTCAAGGCCTTCCCCGAAAGAGAGGTTGAAATCGAAGAGCGCTGTATATTTTATTTCTCATCATATCTCTTCAATTTTTCTTCCACATTTTAGAGCAAAATGAGATTATAATCAGTGCTTATTATATATGTCACTAGCGGAAGTGCCCGTTGATTCTCGACGGAGGAATCTTAAGGGAAAATACATGAGTTCGGGTATAAAAATCGCATTCGTCGTCGAGGGGGATGATTGTTTACCTCACCTTAACATCAAAAGTTCACAACATTTTCCTTTTTTAATCCAAAGTCTCGCAAATTTGAACCGAAAACGATATTTCACGACCAGCATAAAAACTTCCAGATTTCCTATTTTTGGTGCGAGTTTCATACTGCGTATGACTGCTATTTCTAATTTAATTTTGCGAAAGAAATTAAGCCTCTATCCCATAAAAATGAAGTTGACAGTACGTCTTATGAAACACCTTCTCATTTATATATTTACAATTTCAACCGAATATTATATTATAGATTTCAAACGAATATTATATTCTCAGTTTCAACCGAATAATATTCACAAATGTTATTCCCCTCTTAAATTACCATACAACAAGTCATTCTACATTTATTTTCTCTTTCCCCTCTTTCTTGTAGTGTTATTTCGAATATCGTCAACACCAGTATGCAAATTATGTCTATTTTGGATGTCCAATAGACCATTATCAACAATAAATTTCATTCTAAATAAATTTTGAAAGAAAACATCACCTGCACGACTTGTTTAAGAATTTTAACCGCCATTTGTTCTCTAAGATAAGAAAAAGAGGCGACGTTTTGTTCCTAGTACCAAACCTACTCCATCCTGTGATTTTAATGACTTTTTAACATTTAATTCTCTCACTGCAACGTAAGCGATATTAATTTAAACGCATATACATTTACAGTCTTCTAAAAGGACCAAGAATATAGACCACAGACCATTTATATAGCTTGGGAAGAACTACTCCATAGTGTTTCTGTTTATCCTGAATAAATTAAAATATAGCCTTGTGCTTGGAAGTTATAGTTTACGTACAATACTCGGCTTGACTACTGCAGTGAAACAATTAATGGAATGAAAAGAAAACAATATCCTGCCCGTTGAAGTTTATTATCACTCCATTTTGATGGAAAATTGAAAATGCATTTCCGTGTCAAAATCCACGGTTGAGGTAACGGTTTTCATCTAAAAAATATAATTTTTCAGAAAATTGTAAATTTACTACTACGTCCATTGTGATGAACAAAATTTAAAAATAAACGGGTGGGTCAATTCATTCGATAAAAGAGAGAGAATTCGAATTATTTCTAAAGATATTTTATTTATTTTAAATCTGGGTTTAGTCGTGACTGAAAATCAAGAATGTGATTTGCAACCTATGGTACAATGGAATAGTTTATGCTGGGAGCCTGAAGTATTTTTATTGGAAGACGCTATCTATTCCAAAAAATTCTCTTTCTTATGCTTATTTTCCCCAAAAATTCCATTTTTTATCTATAAAAACATCTAGCAAGATATAAAGACTTTCATCATTATTATACTTTGTTTTAAATTATTTCTATTTATTTTGATTTATTTTGTTTGAGTTTATTATGATTATTATTCTTTATCACTTAGTTTTCTAAAACCGAAAATTATATCTTAGTTTATCGTCACTCTGACTGTGAACCCTGAAAAGCAAAACGAGAAGTTCGTTCACGAAGATAATCCCGCATTCCCCAACGAATTTCCTCTTTTCTCTCTTCTTTGGAGGAATTCTTTTCTTATATTCCAGGCCTCACAAAATGAGCAGCGAATTCAGTTCAGCGTATCGAATGCCATTCACGAGTCTGCAGATATAGCTGATGGTACATTTCAACTTCCCCTTCTTTTAAATTATTCTCTCATTTTTTGTGCAGATGATCGGTTGTCAGAATAGAAACTGGATTTTCATCTTTGATTCCAGTGAATGCAGTAAGCCCATATTATAACTTCTTGAAGATTTCCATTTAGTCCTACTGGTATCGGATTCCTAAATAGGGAGCTATGCGTCCAACCTTGATGAAAGCGGTCCCGGGTTCGACTCCCGGTGGGAACCCACGTGCGCAATGACCTCAGCTATCGAAGAAATTTTAGCAACACTACTACTACCCAACTGGGACCATGTATAGACTAGTTGTCAACACATTCGCACTCGGTGGAAGCGGTCCCGGGTTCGATTCTCGGTGGAGGCCAACATTTATCGGTGCCCACCCAGCATCGTGATGAATATGGGCAGGTATCTGAATTAAGAGATAGTTGGTCCGGTGCGCTGACCACGTATCTCCCAAGGTGGATTCCGCATGGCTAGACCAAGTCCTAGAGAGGAATATCGCGCCGGGGACTTCACTTACTTTACTACTACCCTACTGGTATTCATTTATACATTTATAAGTATACATAAACTGCGAGCAGAATTACTTCTGGAGGCAGCCCCAACCACTGTCTAGACGCAACATAATTCAAACCCCAATCCCTATACTAGACGTTACACAGATAAGTATTCCAAATAGAACATTACTACTCAGAGACCGTATTCCAACACCAAAACACTAAACCAAGGCCAAATTTACACACACCTCCTTGGCACCCTCACCAAAACATATACACCACATATATCCTCTAATCACAAAAACTACATTTCACTGTCACAATTTATAATGCTACTTTTCAGTCCAAATTGCCACTGAATCGTTTTCACATCGTCACGTTTACAAACGATACATCTTATATGTTTGTTTTGTTTTGTTATCGATTATTATTTATTTATTCTCGTTGTTTTTCACATTGTTAATTTTATTCATTTCATTTATTGAATTTATTTTATAATTTTTTTTAAAATTTTTGTTTATCGTCAGCTGTAATTGGCCTCGTGCTGTATGTTGATGCTACTAATAAATAAAATAAAAAAATAAAAATAAAACATCCAAATAGTAAAAAACATAACAATATTCACTCCACTTAATTAAATAACAACTACTACTTTTCAACTCATTTCTATTTTTAGGCAAGGGTTTGGAGACCTTATCTTACAGTATCTTATGAGAGCGGTCAGCTGTTTACCAAAACTGTCAAAAATCGTTATCCGTAAACTCTTGAAAATAAGCCCAGTTTTTCAAATCATTCACTAAGTTCAGCACCGAATCGTTTTTAGAATTGATATAATTCTTCCTCAAAATTAGTTCTAAATTTTTTTTTAAAGATTCTCGAAGTTCACGACTCTTACGGTGGATCATAATTAAATGGGAATTAATTAGCGAAGTTACACAGGCAATAAATTACGAGGATTAAGGAAAAGAAAAAATGAACGAGGAACTCAAGAGGAAACTACTGATCCGGAGAGAATAATTCAGAAGATTAAGTCCTCATACAATATGAGAAATGAAGAGGAACTACTATGAATTTTTGGATGGGTAAGAGGAAATCTTACTCTGTAAGTCAAGCGAGAAGTTCTCGTGATCATTGAGGTCATAGGTTGAAGATTTGATGGTATTAAAGTTAAAAATTACATCAGAAACGCATTGTATCCAAACCGAGCCTAAAATGGAAGCTAGATAACTGTTATTTTTTCGCATTTAAGACCTTCTAAACAAACAATTATTAATTATTAGACACGAATGGATGAGGCAACTGTTAGGCATTTTGCTCAGATTTGTATGTACATTCGGTGAAAAAATCTCCCACCATGTTTACAGTGATATATGATTCAATAATTAGCATTTGTATATTAAAAAGTTCATATTTTAAAGATTTCTTTAGTATTACGTTTTTTTTACACCGAAGTTCACTTAAATTATTATTATTATTATTAATTAAATTGTTACAGTTAGACTTCTAGTCTGGTGGCAACAACATACTAAATTAAACAAACACCAAGATAACAACTTTAAATTAAAAATACAAAACTCAATCACTCAACAATACAATTACAATACTAATTATCTTACAAATGGCAACACTTAACTACAATACAACAACAACGCTAGTCCCCAAAAGTTACAACACTCAAACACAATATTGTCACAATACCAATTACCTTAAAATTTACAATAACCAAATACAGCCCAATCATATTGGCGATCCCCACAAAACAATACATATTTTCTCACAAACAAAATGTAATGCTATTAAAGAGTTAGACATGATAAATAGCTCTGAAAAGGTTTACAACCTCGGAGAGAAAAGATTCTGATACCGAGGCCAATGAATAGATAAATTAATAGTAATAGATAAATTTAGAAAACAATAAACAGTTATCCTTAGAGTAGTGTCTGACAAATTAGATCACTCTACGGCACACTGAGGGTTGAGAATTCGTTTTTCAGCCAACAAATGAAATTTAAATTTAGGTTTCCTATTAAATATGAAGCTATTTTCAAAGGTAAGATATTGGGAGAATAATCATAGTAAAATGCTAGTTCTCAAAATTTCGACATTCATCACATTATTGGATAGGTTACTTTACTTAGGCTATCGCGTATTCTCTCAGGAATCCTAAGGAACGAGAAACAAGCAGATACCTGAAAAATCCACTTTAATCCACGAATAACTATTAATTGTTTGCATCTGTTTAAACAGCTCTGCAAGCGAAAAATCGATAATAGTGCAACATTTTTGAAAGATGCAAGTATCAATATTTCTGCGATAAACTTTTTCACCTTTGCGCAAACTTGTGTTGTAGAAAAATTTAAACACTTCACAAACATCAAAAGTTTCGCAATGACTCTTCAGTCATATATTTCACACTTATCTCTTGTCGCGGCTCTCCATTTTGGAGTGGCACATATAGAGAGAAGTAAAATGCGAGATAGGAAACACATAATATAAATCATTTAATTAAAGATAAACGAACCAAAAACGATACTGATGATACACGAAAATCCGTAGCTGTACGTACAACCGTATGATTTTAAATTTAATTAAGCTAACGGCTGACCCTCACAGAAAAGACAATTTCCAAAATTTATTTATTCAAACCAAAAACAAAACATTGATATTGATTTCAAGATCACGAAAACAGAAGTTCTCCTACCCCATTTGAAAATTATTCAACAGAGTTATTAAATGAATATGATTCGATGTTGTAGCAGATCAAATCGATTTCGATTATTTAAATCTATAACGGTCGTAACAATTACCGTTAATTAGCAAGAAAACTTTTGTACTCTTTCCACAAATTAATTTTATTATAAACAAAAGACTGTAAAGCACACACGACTAGTTTCGGAGATTGATCTTCATCATTGTAACAAAATTAATTTGTGGAAAAAGTACAAAAGTTTTCTTGCTAATTATGGAATATTTCCACAAGACAACGCCTGAAACTGTGAATTTTAATTACCGTTAATATAGCCTTTATCCTAATTAGTCACAACAAGTGACCTGAAATTAGAAGTAGCGATAAAATCTCACGACGTTAAGTAAAGCTGTTCCCGAAGAATATTTCTCCGTCCACTTTACCCCTAATATCAGCTTAGCCTACTGAACCTCGAATATATCACGTGTTACAAAAAGAGCAACGAAACGGTGTGATATGGAAGAAAGCACTTCATCAATGCGGCAAAGTGATAAATGGCGCCAAATCACGAAGTTCAAAGTTGAAGGTCGAAAAGAGGCCGACGGATGTGCCATTTCGTCAGTAATATAATCGTACTTAATGGGAGTTTATGACCCCCCTACTTTCTCTCCCCAACATGGCTACCGCGCGCATGCATCGGACAGACCGTATAAGGCGGAATAATGTTGCCCGTTATTCTTCTGGGCGAAGTCCGTAATTTACGTTTGAAATGAAAGTGTAGATGCAAACAAGAAATGCTGCAGCATTTGTCATCTACGCGAATGGGTATGATAGCTCAGGATTTGAACGATTTCCATCATTGAATATTTAAGCGTACGAGCCAAACTGCACGTTGATTCTCAACGACGAAAAACAGTAATAAATACCGTATTATATGCAGTTAAATGGACTCTGAACAAAACGGAAGATGAAAAATGTAACTTTATGTGATAGAGACGAAAATTAGCTCGATGAATATCACTCTGAAACTAGTGACAACAATATATTAACTTTTAGAATTCAGTCTTTTTATACACGGGACGAGATGGATTGTCATAAAAACTTATTATTTGTCATAGTAGTCATAGTCATTTATTGACACGATACATTCATATTATATACATAGCAAAAACAATGATTATGAATTGATGTCTCGTCAGATAAAAAAGTTTTACTCAGAATACATACATACCACATAAAATACTTATTACATACAATACACAATATTATGCAATATCATAAATAATAAAATAACATGAAATACTTATTACATACCTTCTATATTACATAGTAAAAAATTCGTCAATTGAATAAAGACATTTTTCTATTAACATATTTTTTAATTCTATCAAAAATATTTTAAAATCTACATGAAATTTTTCCCTAAGTGTAGTCGGCAGATTGTTAAATATTTTTATTCCCATGTAAATGGGGCATTTTTATGCTATTAATAATTCTTTGTAGTAATTATGTAAATAAAGAAACTTGAATATGTTTAAATTTTGAATCAGGGATGGGTTGAGCAAGATTCACTGCTGCTTAACGTTTTTGTAATATACCGATTTATTACTAGTTGGTAGAAAGCCTGGTTTTATATAGTATATCTAATAGATAGTTTACCCATTATCATCGATAATACCCAATTTTTATCGAATATCTAAATAAAGCCGTTTCTGAAATTAAAGGGGAGTCGGCCGGACGGACGGACAGACGGACAGTTAGCTTATATATGAAATTATTATGCTTATATATGAAATTATTTTCTTTTTACTTGTCGCAGTGGATGGAGAATTACCGAGAAATATGCCCAACAGTACAACGGGCTGAAATAGGAAATACATTTAGATAAATTCAATCAATATATTATGCAAAATAATACAATAAAGTATGAAAGTAGTGTCAGTTGATACGAAGTAGATGCAAGCAGATAGAACTTAGATACAAGGAACTGAAACGCTTCTTCTAAGATTAAGGATCACACAGGATGTATACACAATATCATGCAATACTCAAGTCGTTCTAAAACTTCCATCGAATATCCACAAGAGTCAAAATACTGTATACTTTATATTATCACATTGCTTTCAGAAATTATGTCCTTCAGAAAGTATTTATATTCTTTATTTATTAATATAGAACTCATCGGTAGATTACTTTTGCTAAAATATATAGTGATAAGGTCTCGTTTAGAACGTACCGTGCTATAAAGTCCAGCATCTTATTGGGTAAGAGAAATAACTCATACAATATTAAACACATCCTTCCTATTTATCATTTCTATTACTATCCTCTCCAAAATAAAGAGAAACACTTTGTGATAACTGCAATTTTATTGCGGTTTTGGCTATGTTACTCCAAAGATAAACTCTCTTTTGAGAATTTCCTATGGAAAATTTCGCAAAATTTTGGAAAGATTTCCTTGTGGAAAGTTTATTTTTATCTCTTATTCCTTATCCGATGAACCATTATTATGGTCATCGGATCATTATATCATTATTATGAAATTCCAAACTGTAGATAGGTGCAGAATGTGGTGGTCATCATCTAACTAAAGGGAGTTACCTTGTGACTTATTAAACATTTTTCCTATCCTTTTATATTTTTTCTGTTCCATTTTTCCTCTTTCATTTCGTGGAATGATCTGAAATGCACTCGATTTTATAACATCTCTTCGCATGGGTAATCTGGGTCAAACTCTCATTCTTGTCTAACATTTTGACTTCAAAAATGTTGTTCATTGGCTTATAGTGTCTTGTCAAATTGCCAATAAGCTTCGCTTTCCTTCTTAAAATTGTATCTAATACGGTACTACAGTCCTTCCCCTCATTCAAAACTCGTTCGTTTGATTTCCTTTGGGCCCAACTGGTTTTGGTGATCTTCTTCCATATCCCTTTTCTGTAGCTACTATTTCATTCTGTTCTTTTTCTGTCCTGTCTCAATAACAAGGAAAACATTGTTGAAACACAATGTAGACGAAGATTTTGACCATGATTTTTGCATATTCACCCATTCCTTTTGTTAAAATAACGATTATTGGTTGTTAGACTATCTTAATCTATAGAATACGACACGTTATTAGCATAAAATTATTTTACTATTTTAATTCAGAGATAAGGAATTTTTTGCACTTGCGGAATTCGAATTTACTTTTTCTAAATTTTCTTTGCTCTGCGCTGTAGCTCTATTGCATTATATATTACATTTCTATTTTTATCCAACATTTCTTTCGCTTCCTTCACAGTAAGATTATATTATTTTACTATTTTTATTTTGAAATAAGAAATTTTGTTTTGTACTTAGGCAATTTGAATTCACTTATTTTAATTTTCTTTGATCTATTACGTTATAGATTGCCTTTTATATCTTGTATTTCATTCACTACCTTAGTAGTGAATGAAACGCTAGACAGAACTGTGCGTGCATTCCCAAAACGTTGATTATTTTGTTAGCCTTCCGTTGCAAATATTTTTCCCGCACTGTACTCTTCATTTACTCTGTATTTAACCTTTGTAAATATTGTAACGATACACGAGATTAGATGGAAGAGATACCCATATTGGCCTCACCACGCCAATAAGGATTTTATCTATCCATATCAAGCCCACGTCTCACAATCACAAGTTTGTCAAAAACCAAATATGGAAGTAAGGCTCAACCCGGTAATATAGTAATGTAAATATAAAAAAGTAAAGAGCGTCTAATAAGTGGCCTAAATAAACCCGAGATCTTTCTTCTTATAGCATTCTGGCTCAGCGAGGGAATCGAGGAAACAGCCACATTCATCGTCTTACTGAGTAATCCTCATTCCCTCTCAAAAGCGTTGGTAGCTAGGGAGAGTTGAATATCTAACCATCCTTTAGGCTGAATATTTAATGGTCAATGAAGAGAGCTTAATCTTTGAATCCTCTGTACAGCCAAAGCTGCTCATCTCCCGATTCCAGAATGCTTATCGCTTATTCACCAAGCAACGTTACGTTAAGGAATAAGCCTATCTGATGGGTTTTCCTTTTATATATTTAAATTTTATTACTGCAAATAGGCATCTCGATGGCAGTCATTTGAGAGGTAAATAGTAAAATAAAATCTCTGCCTGGCATTCGCCCCAGTCGGGAGAAAAACCACCCCCAAAAACCTCCCGAAGGCAGAACGTAATACAAAGTTAATTAACAAACATTACTATTCTATTACAGCAATATCAACAGTTATACTGTGTGACTTACAGTTTCAGATACTTAACATAATAATACAATTATAAGTAAACCCAATAAAAAGCAGTCTATTACTGCAATCTCAACAATTATACGATAAAACTTACATAATCAAATACTTTACATAACAATACATTTATAAGTAAACCCAAGAGTACATTAATTAATACGCATACAGCACACGATATCAAGTTTTATTACTTCATAAAACACTCCTAATTGTATAGAATAAAAATTAAACAAATAATACTAAAAATGAAAGTCGTAAAGATATGTGAAGATACAATTTATAGTTCAGAACTTTGGAGCTTCTTTTTGAAAATTTTTATATAATCTGTATTGGAACTCTCCATGTAAGTGATTCTAATCCTTTATATCTCTATTAATAAATGAGTATTCCTAACTTTCCTTAGAAGAGGAAGAATCAATTTCTCAACCTCCGATCCTCACACTGTCTTCATCTTACTTTATCGCCACATCCATTTTTCCATTGCACAGCGGGCAATTTTTTCACATCGATTTCGAACGCCTTCGCCGCACTTTGCAAGCCGATTAAACACCCTTTAAATCTCATAGTTGATCGAAACAACGTAAGAGAGAGGCGTTAGCGTTAGAATTAGCGTAAGTCGTCTGCGGAAAGGTAAGGAATTGGATGAATGGGAATAAAAAGTGTGAGAGGAAGGAAATTAAAAAGTGAATCTCCCCGGCATTTAGAGTCGCTGAGAAGTCCCCGAGGAACTGAGGGAGACAGAAATAATGCGGCGAAGAGCAAAAAAGAGGCTGAGACTGAAATAGCCGAGATTTTGTGAAAGCTCGAGAAGACGAAGATAAATGTCGGGGAGAAGTAAAAAAGGAAAGCGAGGGGAAAGTGAGAATAGTGTTTCACGGAGAAATGAAAATCGACCTCTCTTACTTGGCTATTCTTCTAAATGTAAGTAACATATGATATACTACTTGAAGAGCCAGTTATAAGAGGATGAAATATTGGAGAAGTAGCGGGATTGTACAAATTAATAAAGTAATAGTATTTTAAATTGTGATGTTTTTATCGTAAACCAACATGTTACTATTAACTGTAACTCTGTGAAATAGTTTATTGATATTTTTGGAAAATAGTACGTGAGTTTGGAAAGATACATACGTCCGGTTTTTAATGAAAATAATATATGAAAGTACAAATCAAAACAAACAAATTTGTTTATATTTTTCAAAAAGAAATACATGAATTATGAAAAATCCGTACACCCGCCGGCGGAATCTGTCAGTTAATGGAGAACGTACAAGGATGCTCACTTGTCATCTACTGGCGCATATCTGGATGATACGTATGCGTCTGAGTGTAAAATTGTATGTAGTGGATGATTCTCCCTTTCGATATTACTACATCAAAAAAAGGACGTTTACTAAACCTTGGAAAATAAGAAAGTTTTGATAAATGGAAGCGAGATAGATAGAGTCTTGAAAGCTATTCTCAGCATAATTGTCACAAACCATTTTGAAGAAATTAATTTTAACCTCAGAAAATTTACAAAATTAGAATACGAGGAAGCAAGATCCACTTGCTTTCAGATTAGCTATTCTTATTTTGCAATTTAAGTCTTTTACTGATTTGCTTGCCTAGCATAAACTTCAAATAAAGGTAAGGTTTCTATAGAATTTAACTAGATACAAACAAAAGACACATGTGATGCGATGCATCTGAACTTGCCCGAACTATAAGCATGCGAAGTTTTGGATGGGATTTCAGAGTTATAATAGATGTCTCCTTTAGATAAAAATAACGCGGATACGTAGACTTTGACCAAGCAGCACATATAAAAGAGGTAGAGGAAAGGTAATCAGTGTTTTGTGAGGAAAACAATGAATGAGTAAGTGGGAATGACAAACAATGAAGCCTTTATCGATCGTAACTCTTTTTTTGATACACAAATGTTAATTTATGTAGTAAATGTACTCTTCTTTTTGTGTGGCTAATTATATTAGTTACATACGTAGCTACTTGTGTATTAACAAAAACTTTTTCCTAAACTTTAGGGCTAAAATTCTTCCTTTATCTTTTACGCGTATATTAATTTGTCATTTAAACTTCATTTAATAAATGGAAGCTTATTCATTACACCTATACATTCAGATTTTGTTTCAGCGTTTTAAATTAAATCCACTATTTAGAGAGCCACGTAAATACTATTATTGTAATTAATATATATGCACACTGAGTCAGCTGAAAAAATTCGGAGCTAAAATACTTTTATATTGAATTAAACTTTCGCCAATATTTCATTCTTAAAATCATTTCACGCGTTATACGCCGATGAATGCAGCATTTTTATTCACGGTACTCAATTATTATGAATTGAAAAAATAACAAATTTTGAATATTCACAGCGATAAATAATTCAGATTTTGTTTTCGTGGACGATCCAAGCCGTGTTTAAATTTTCATCGCTTATAGCTTCAAAAAACATGAGACTTAGTAGAATTTCAAGTAAGACTTCTTGAAAAAATCTCGCAAGAATTCTTAGGCGAAGGAAAATCGAATGAGAAAAAGTACACGGAGCCTTTGAGAGAGTTCTCGGAAATTCAGATCGCCTTAATATCGTCTAATTGAAAAGATCGCAAGCAGCAGATCAATCCTATTACTCTTCCTTCAGAGGCACACGTCTCATTCCTCGGAGAGCTCAATAGAAATATAATTGACATGTTAGAGGACGTGTTGAGCCTTCCCGGGGAAAAGAAGAGGGAAGCGATACTAATGAATAAAGTAAGGGTTTCTGTAGCAGAAAGGAGATGTAATTAGAAAGGGGAGCGGATTCGAAGAAAGGCATTTTGCGTGGGACGATATCTATTAGCCCTGATTTCCTTCGGATTCAATCCGGCCGCAGAGTACGAAGTCTTATTTCGTCAACTTTTATCATAAAGAGAAAGTTATGCCTCCGCTGTAAAGTGATTTGAACTCCGTCCGAACCCTAGAAAAAAATTAAACCCTAGAATTTCTTCGGAAGAAATTACCATTTAATATATGCGTCACTTCGATCCCGTAGTTGAATTCATAGGGATAATCCTGTGCGAGGAAAGGAATTTAGAAAAGTTCTGAACTTAAGTTGCCACTCAAGTTCGAGTTGTTCTCCTTCACTTAAGTCGAGAAGTTCTTCTTTGAAAGAGAGATAATGAGCATAATATTCCGGCCGATACGTAAGCAAATTCAAAGAGATCGGTTGCCGGGAAACCAATTAAAAGCTAATTTCCTACATGCGGTGACAATAAAAGAAGAGAGTAAGGGGTTGGCTGTATTAAGTAGCTCCACCCTTAAGGTAATTGGCAGATTAAGGATGTGGAGTTAGGAATATAAATTATCCTTCTCTTATAGAATCTACAAAGTCACATAAACCCGAGATATTTTTTTTATTAAAAAAAAGTACAATTCTTCGATAGTCATCAGGAAAGCAATTACTATGTATCAATAAAGCATCCAATCAGCATTTACAATATAATCATCATGTGGAGTTTCATAGGATCTGAAAAAGGAGAAGAGAGTTGATTGGCTACGCTCCAACCGAAAGCGCTTGTCTTCATCGATTTCTACATATAATTTAAGAGGATGAACACCTCTCTGCTTGTATTGAATATAGGTATTTATAAGCAATTTTATATACTAAACCGTAGTATATTTAGGGCAATTAGGAAATTTATAGAGGATAAAAATATCAAATAACATTATCCACATTGAGACTCTATTTTGTCCCAATTATTGATTTTCTATTACTTATCTATGGAATTATTATTCATATACGGATTAATAGTAGCGTATAAACGACGAATTTCGTCTTTTGATTCGTATTATGATGTTTTGCTTGTGAGAACATTCTCATTCCGATATTTTATTTATTTGATGACAAAATTTAGCAGTTTAAGAAAGTCTGTGAGCAGCTATTCCCCTAATACACAACACACATTTCAATTCATCAATCAACCATGGTGTCAATGAATGGTTAAAATATAAGCAAAAACATATTCAATGATATCAATATCTTCACGACTTCCGTGGCGGTCTCGAGGCACACATAGTTATTCCCGTACATCACACTACCAAAAATTCCAATTACCCAATTCCAATTCCAATTCTACCAATTTTCTCTTATTTTTTTCTGCAAACTTGTACGTCAATTCCACAATTATCTGAACATATGCACCTTCACACTATAGAGATACGATACATTCCTCATAAATAATGTAGAATTTTTGGGAAAAGGCTTAAAGAGCGATCCAGGTAACTTGCTCCACTCTACTTTGCCTTCATTCAAGAAAGAGTATTTAGGTATATTAATTCTTTACGGCCTAAGTTTTGTTTTTTATGCATCTTTAAGCGAAGTTATGCCTTCGAACGTCGATTTTACAAAAAATAGATAGAATTTCTATATAAATATGAGATGGATATCTTACGCACCCTATTATCACTTTTACTTAAGGGGCATTTTCTAAATTTGAATCGATGTATTTGATTTTGTAACCAAGTCAGGGAACCATTGGCCGCCTTAGTGGTGATAGATTTTATGTATTCGACCCTATCATCCCTGAATGCTTAAAACGTGGAACTTAATTTATTTTAATTCTGACATTTCCTTCGTCAAAAGCTAAAGATTAGTAAGAGAACTTTGTACTTTTTCCACAAATTAATTTTATTATAAACAAAAGACTGTAAAGCACACACGACTAGTTTCGGAGATTGATCTCCATCATCAAGTCAACTTGATGATGGAGATCAATCTCCGAAACTAGTCGTGTGTGCTTTACAGTCTTTTGTTTATAATAAAATTAATTTGTGGAAAAAGTACAAAGTTCTCTTACTAATTATGGAATATTTCCACAAAACAACGCCTGAAACTGTGAATTTTAAAAGCTAAAGAGTTTTCGCTGAAAGATCAGTTGCGACCCTCATGGGCTTTAAATCATCGGCCACCCAGAAAATGATTGCAGTATAGCCATGCTCACAGCCAAATAGCAGAAGTTCGATTTCTATCCCTTATCTTATGCAACCCGCTCGACTCGTGTGTCCTTAACGGTTGCCTTCATACAGGCGCTATTGTCCAATTCTCTTCTGAACCGTCCTATATTTCGTCCGAAGGAAGTGAGAGAGAGTGGTGCACCGAAGACGCATTTATGTGCATGGGAAGGCCGAATCCAGATTGATATTGATTCGCTGTCTCCCCTATAACGTAAAGAGATCGCTCGGATATGTGTGCCGTCCCTTCGGATCCAATGATTTCGCTCCAAGAGATTCTGTTTAGGATGCTTCGTCGTCCTTTACTGGAGCAAGATGGCCGCGTGCCGAGTCAGAGATTTGCAATTTTTATTCGTGCATTTCTTCGTCCTCCTTTTTGGTTCGATTGAATAAGAGTTGACCAGAATAGTAACTTTGGCTGACTGAACTCGGTCTCTGCCACTGAATCGTAGATATTAGCTGTAGCGTCATCATTATCCTAGAAACTTCCAAAAGAAGAGGATTATCCTCTATGTATCCTAAACATCTATTTTCGGTGACCGAGACTTTTCTCCCTTCACACTACATCAAAACATATAAACGACCGACCATTTGAGGGATGAAGTTGCCCGGTACCTGTTAAAAATAGTCGGACAAATGAAAAATGCACCATTTGATCAAAAAATCGAGTTAAAATCTAAATTCCCGAGTTTCGTGACTGAATGTGTAGATACCGGCGTTATCATGTTTGGAGTTTATTGCTTACTTGGTTACATTATTTGTGGTTAATAAATAGATTTTCTCATCGGGCGGTGATATTCATTCTCGGTCTTCAAATGATAGAAACAACTTTCGCAAGAATATGTATTATTATAGTCTCCATATACGAAGACTTCGGCGTCGTACGTGACCATAACATTTTAATTAACAGGCATAAACTTGCATATTTTGACAGCAGAACGACAACCACTGGAACATGAACATTTCTGAATATGAAGGTTTGTGTCACATTTTAAAGCAGCTTGAATTGTAATTTCATTCAACCTACCGCTTTCTTTTAATTGAATTGCTGTTATCCCAGTGACCAACTGTCCGAAATTTTCGTACGAGACGACTAATATAAATAGATATAATAGAGTGGGATTTCGAATATCTTGAAAAGATGATGGAGAACAATTCTTATTGCAAAGGACTGCAATCCGTGTACGTAACAGATGAGGAGTCTAGTTGAGTTTATTTTTATCGTTTACCCTTTACAAATACATGGGTGGTCTGAAAAGTTTCCGACATTTCGCAATTTATCGACATTTTTTCTGAAAATTTCTGAAATTTTTCTGAAGATTTCTGAAAAATCTGGGGTCGGAAACTTTTCAGACCACCCTCATAGAACATTACATTAAAATAATGAGGTTAAAAAAGATTTTAGACTAATTTACAGTTTGAGTCACATGTTAATGGAAAGTTGAATCAATTGGAAGTTGATTTGAGTAAAAGTAGTAGAACAACTCCTCAATCCGGGATGCAGGAGGAAGCAGGAGAGTTGGAAACCCCCATTAGTGTAATAGTGCACCACTGCCCTAGATAAACCCGGAAATTATTCTAGATACTCAAACTAGTGGTTTGAAATCCTCATTCTCTTTCCCAGAAAAGGGGCCGATGACCGATTAAGAAAACGGTGCACGCAATTCCTGCCACACGCCGAAAGCGGGGGTGTATATGCAGATGTACGAGGTAACACAGAGTGACATAAAAAAGGACGCTGTAGTGCAGGGGTGTGCTGTTCACGTACGTGACGTGAACCGCCACGTGAAACTTATCCTCGGCTGTGCTGAAAACTAGGTAAATAAGTATCTTCAGCAGCGGACGTATTCCAGAAGTGGTTGTTTGTATTTCCGGACTACTCCATGTTGGCGATGTCTGTCAGCCACACCTGTGAATGCCCAAACCTTCCCGCGCGTGGTAAACTTTAAAAATCAGCCCCTTTTCACACTTATTCGGCTGCCATGTAAACGGAATTGTATGCACACCGGAATACGCGGTTTGACACACATCCGGCAGTCGTTTAAACGCCGTAGAAAAGTTCCCTCATTTCACTTCTATCAACCCGTCTCCTTAAAATGGCAATGTAGAATTTCTAGCATTTCTAGAAGAGGTAGAAAGCGAAATGTAGGTTTGCGTGGTTCATAGTTTATCGCCGCATGAAAAGGAGGAGAAAAAATAGGCTTCTTGGATAAGACGTAAATAGACCATTATTATCGCAGAATCCCCGTTTAATTATCCAAATTTATCTTTATAGACCAAATTAATTTATGACAGAATCAGGTATTCTCCAATGGT
Organism: Pachydiplax longipennis; assembly: GCA_036926295.1. Classification (NCBI taxonomy): domain Eukaryota; kingdom Metazoa; phylum Arthropoda; class Insecta; order Odonata; family Libellulidae; genus Pachydiplax; species Pachydiplax longipennis. The sequence continues at coordinate 32,560,276 of JAVFKF010000009.1, read as the reverse complement.
CAAATGCCGGCAAACGTTGGGAGCAATTCCTAAGAAAGGATTATCGCCTGGTGCGGCTACCACATTAATTAAATCCTGGTTCTCTTATTCATTGACAACCGAGTTCTATTTCTATACTTTAGAGTTCATTTATGTTCAAAGAGCATATTTACGCCATTCATTAACCAGAAACAAATATTCTGAGTTAATCAAAGCTATGGTTTGATGAGATCCTCCGGAATCTTCTTAGTTTTATTATTACTCTCGGAATTCTCCAACTCCATGAGTCGACTATTCGGGAGTTATACCATCCCTCCGGGGCCGTGCGAACGACACGGTTACCGACCATTGTAGAGGGATAATCCGGCTGCCGGTGTACCGTTTGTACGGTTCGAACGCCAGCCGTGTAAATGAGAAAGATCCCATACATTCTTCAAAAACAGCCGTGTTAACTGCGCCGTTCGGACCGCAGCCGGACGAGTATGAAAAAGTCCTCAACCGTCATTCTAATGAACAGTGGACGTGGAAGCCAAGACGTGTGACGAAGAAGGTGGAGAAAGAGGAAAAGGAGAGAAAAGTAAGGTGAAAGAAGAGGGAAGAAAGGGGGCAGAAAGGTCAGGATTGGGCAAATTGCTGGCTTGTTTGCCTCGAGGGGGTTAAATGTTTTTTCCATGCGATGAGGGGAATTGATTGAGCGGGGGAAAGTCGATGAAAAGTTCAGTGGGGCGGACGCAGGAAGCGGGGTGAAAGGGTTCCTCGGAAAAGGGTCTAAACTGCTTTAAATCCTGACTTGCTGTAGAGGTGTTTAGTTGCGAAATAGAGCGCGGATTACGGCAGGGCGGATGAGAAGGGTGGAAGTTGGGAGTTATTGAGGATTTCCAAGAGATTAGGAATGCGGGGCAGGAACGCAGAAAAGGCGATTTCAACGAACGGCTATCATAATTTTGATTGAAATTGAATTGTGAATTTACATAATTGTTACTTTGCACAAGAAAGTATGTGACCGAAGGTTGTACAAGATGCGAAAAATGTTGATTTGAGAGGGACTCGAACCCAAGTCACCCACTTAACGGGCTGGTATTCGAAGCACCGAACTACCAAGCCAACTGTTATAACTTTGTCTCAATTCAATGATAATAATAGTAATCAAATTAAATTGGAAATTGACCTACAAAGTAATATTTGGCGGGCCACAGTAGGATATAAGAATGTGTATTACCCTATCTTTCTGACATTCTTAATCTTAGGGGTCCCAATTTTGGGGCCTCAACTTTAGGACCCCAAATTTGGGACCTTGGAAATGGACCAGCAATAAAACTGACAGAGGGTCTCGGGAGGACCTAGAAAGGAATTGAAAACAATCTAAGAAGCATGCTGACCACACATGACTATTATACCTTCATTGGAACACATACAAAGACTATCTTCATATCTTCACTTCATAGGTCCTCAGGGGGCCCTAATACGAATTGAAAGGGCCAAGAACCTATTTAGACCCACATACGTCTCAAGAACACATTTGATAATTTGATTAAAAACTCATGCTTCCATGGAGTATTTATAAGGATGAGTAAGTACAATGTTACGTTAAGGGATGCTTGAGGGAAAACTGGTCGTATCGTTTTAGGCAATGTTGGCATTGATATGTACGAAGGAAACGCAGAATATTTAAATGAGATATGCAATAGCTTTTAGCAGGAATTGACCTTTAGAGAACGCTGGGAAGTGATTTATGAACACCTCTTTTGTCAATAAACTACACAGAATCAACGATATATGGTGGAAATCCATAATGGAAAGAGGTTCAAAAAATTGTGCTTTTTTCACAACGTTTAATTTAAACAAATAACAAAAGGCCGGTTTCGATGAGTGATCGTCCTTATCTGGGGGCATCAACCGGTCTTTGAGTTATTTGTTAAAATTAAACGTTGTGGAAAAAGAACAATTTTGAGTTTTCCCTTAATTTTGTCAAGTAGAAAATAACCTGGAAAATGAGGAAATCGTAAAACTAGGGGAAGTAAAGCTGATCAAGAAGGATCCAGTTGCATATTATGTACGTATATACAACACCAGCATCCTTACCTAGCCAATGCTGATAACGTTTGTAATGCTCTGCAATAAGAACGACCAGAAGCAAATATCTGTTCCAGGATTCATCTGCTAGTAAAGCTTTGTCGATTCCTCACGGAGATAGCGCTCGTTTAGTGGAATTACAATGTCATCAATTTCGTCAACATTTCTGAACCGATGACTCTTTTGAAGTCCTTCCATCGCTAATCTGATATTCCTATCTGCAGCAAATTCTACCCGTGGGATTTATTATAACTGTAACCCTATCGTCGAACCTGAAAAATCCACTAACGTAACGAGTCTCTCTACGTTGGATCATCTTTAGATCTGATAATGGGACTAACCCTAGTTCATGAAGATCCCAAACTCCGCAGAGTATTCTAGAATACGTCGAATGAGGGGAAAAATCAATTTCTTTGTCTCTCGATGAGCATCCCCTCAGGGTTCTACTTGTTAATCTTTTCATTTTATTCTATTGGCCTAACCCGAGTGGAGGAACCATTTCTGATGGATCCACAACACACCCCATCAGTAGTCCCATTGGGGAATATCCCACGATCGGCCAACTCAATCGGTTAGAGCAAGGGTTCCCAATCTTTATAGCCCCTTGGCCTTAAGTGCCCACATCCCTCATCCCCTATTCATTATGATAAGAAATGAAGTCTTTAGTTTAAGATGCAGTTTCTACGAAAATATAGATATTATAGCAATAGTCCTGCATAACCATCATGGAATACCTTGGGAACCTTTCTGACGTTTATTATTTTATAAATACTTCTCTTGAATCACACAATTATTTATTACCCATGCCCTTACTCCCTGTATCAGCTTCACCTACCCCTTGGGGAGAACGACAACCACAGGATAAGAACCCCTTGTTTGCAGTATCCACCAGAACGAACTTTTCTACCTCGATTATTTCCTGAGACGTATAGAGGATAAGAAATTGCTGTGTTCAGAAATCCATAAAGATCAATCGATGCACTGATAATTATACAAATATACAGCAGCTGTAATAGTTAAAACAAGCGCTTCATCCGAATATTCAATAACTCCTTAATGTGAACGCTTCTTCGTTAAATGTGACCGAGTTCGATGTTTTGTCATCAGAAACACATTTGTAGCAAACGTACGACATCTCCTATTAGATAGCATAAGATAAAATTCATTATAAACGTCATAATGTAATCATCATTCCAGCAATGTCGTTGGCGGAAACATGCTTGGGGGCTAGTTGTCTTTGTATCTGTCACATATTATTAATATAATACATATTTTTCGCATGCCTTCAAATTGACACGCGATTTCAAGCCTGTAACTATTCACTACGAAGAAGAAGAATTGATATTTCATTTTTAAAAATCTAGATTTTCTAAGACTTTAATGCTAATTTAAAAAATAAGGAATGCATGGGACAGATATCATGCCGATTTTCTATTTTTGCTAATAAGTTTCAACTAATGATGGGAACAGAATAGTAAGTAAACATAACATTCAGCTCTAAATTTAGCCAGATGAATGTTTAATATTCGTAACTTCAAGCTATAGCTGACGGTACCCATATTTCTGCTCATATTTAAACTATATTTTGGTTATGAAGTATAAATAACACAGTATTATGTATGTACAACATTAAAATTATGAATAGAGAAAAGATAGATGCATTTAAAACTAAAACTCACTTTGACGAATTTTCATTTACAGGAAAAGAATTAATAGTCAGACGATCAAATGCGAAGTTATTGATGAAGGATTTTTAGACCCCTAGCGAACTCTGCGGTTTAGGAGCCTTTTGCTGCTCCTTAGGGTATATTATGCGCTTCCAGATTTACAGTGACAACAAATAAAGCTTTTGATAGTCTTAACCTCCATCCATTTATCTTCGTGGCTGAACAGGAATAGCGAGAAAAATTGCGTGAAATGAGGGAGGGAGACCAATCAGAGATGAGTAGATTAAAGCGGCTTATCTGTAAACTTGGAGACGCTCATTATCTTCCTGGAGTTCCGCAAGAAATCAATCTCTCTCAACTCTATGTTGGCACGTGTACGTATACAGCATGCATACACTGCTTTTCTTACTACAGTTAAACCCGCTCAAGACGTTATCCCCCTTAATACTCGATGTTCTCCCACTCATTTTCGCCCGAAACACGACGGAGAGATACCGTTTGAGAAGCACAGTTTCTCGCTGAAGACGCGAATTTTTCCCGTGTTATGCACTCCGCTTCAGCCAATCCTTCGCCGCATTAGACCAAAATTATTTACATCATTAGCGTCCTCTTTTCACGCTTCGTCTTATATCTAGAATGGTTCTTTGTGAATGTCTTCTTTGAAATGACTGATTTTGTGGGAATCAAATTAAGGTTTTGTTAAGGAGAACAATATCCAACTGTCGGAGCTGATACGAACCCTGTGATAGAATGAGTTATTCCCATGCACTTTTTCTCAGGGAACACATTCAATTAAAAATTCGATTTACGGTGTTTCTTTTCGTTGCCATTCCAAGTTTCAAACTTTTTTGTGAGCGTAGCAGGAGAGATCGTGCTCTGTGATGCCCTCTTACCACTAATGTTAATAATTCGTTATTCTTTCGTAACTATTGTAAAAACTGTTATCCTTGGCGGGATAGCATTACACAATCCTTAACAGGGAGTTTTCGCTTAGTCCCTCAAAAAGTGTCTTAACCGAGAATTACAACATATTGATATCGATCCCCAGGAATCTAAATGATATTCATAACTTCCGATCCGAGATCAGGAGTCTATTCGCGGTAGATAGAAAAATGTAAGTTAAGATCTACTAATATAGTATTTAACAAAAGAAAAAAGAATTATATTAGATGATATAAAATCGAGGAAGAAAGATTTTCTCACAGAGCAAAGGAGATAATGAGAGTCCTAGTTTACTTATAAGTCGCTTTAATCTTCTCATCTTTCATCGATTTCCCTCTTAACAAGTTAACAGATGTCATTATTCTTGCTCTTCCCCCTCAACCACAAAGATAACTTTTGGAGTTTTAGTCGTTAAATCGCTACTTTAAAGTGTAATGATCGTTCTTTATCTTCTGTTGGCCAGAGATAGACCAAATCAATGTAATCACATACTTAGAATAGTTTGCTTCACGAATTCTTTTTCTGCAATTATTTATCTCCACCGCAGAAAACGTGTATGTCTGTGTGCAACATTAATAATCAATCTCAAAGATACTGCTAATGATTTTACATATATTTTTATTAGCACTACTCTTCGTGTGTTGCACTTTTTAATTTGTAAGGACGGCTTCTTCCGTCACCCATACTTTCGACCCGTATCCCACAGAAATGCAGTGCAAAAATGTTTGAACTTATATAAAGAAATATACACGCATTAGTTACTTGATTATATATCGAAAAATAGTAACCCGATGTCTTTAAGATAAAAACTATCCTTTCAAGGAAGAGTTACATATTACTTAACGAGTGACGAGTGCTTACTTGACGGTCTCTGAGAAAAATGTTTCTTTCGGCGGAATTATTATGAACTCTGAGAAGTACCTCTGTAATTCCCCACGCAAAAAATAAATCCCTCTTTGCTTATGCTATTATCCTCTGGAGGCCTTCGGATGCTGAATGGTGAATTTAGAATGAGCGTAGAGGAGTGCTGATATCGGATGGCTATTAATCAAAAGAGGACTCGCAAAAACATTGGAAACAACGGAGCGCTTTCAACTCCGAGACGTTAGTCTTCTTCGAATCCATTTCGTTAAGCCACCATATCGGCTTCCATTCAACAGGAGTACATAACGAAATTTCCACGAATGAGAATGTCAGAGCCCCTTTCGCAAAGTCAAATAAATGCGAAGAGAAAAGTTAAAGAACGAAATTTAGCATAAGTGAATTCGTTTGGAAAATATGAAGCCAGGAAATTATTAAGAGAATTGTTAGGTGAAAACTGCGGATTATAATCTCTTAAAGTCGCTACTGAATCATTTTAATCAAACTGACTCATCTGAGTGAGGTTTGCTGGATTAATTACAGGGAAGGCTGAAAGCGAAAGGGAAAATATCTGTTCAAAAGGAACTGAAAGGGGTAGGTTGAAGGAAAATGAAGAGCTGTGATATCAAGAGAGAAATGTATGGCTCGTTGGGACAGCTGTAGATTTTTCTATACGTCCAACTAAAAACGAAAGTAAAGCGAAAGGTGTGTATATGATGCATTGCTATAACAAAATTTTATCAAATAAATGAACGAATAAACTGACTTCAATTCGTTTTGATAGAAAAACAATAGCTACTAATTGTGAGTTATTCTTGACTATTTGGAGAAGTTCACGAGCATTATTCCTTTGCGCTAGTTAGGCCTCGAATTGATTTTGCATGCTGTGTACGAGAACCTGCTGAAGTGTTGTATTCGCGAATTAGAGAAGATACATTGCCAATATATTTGTAAAGGATTGCTACTCAGATACTTCAAGACGCAGGATGGAGATCTTTACAAGAGAGAAGGTTCGATAAAAACTTAATTTATTAAATAAGTTCGGAGAGAGAACGACGTTCTTATAAGATGTATCCGATGTTATGCGTCGTTACTTGCTACATAACTGTTCTGTTACTGCGATAAAGATCAAAGAAATAGATACTGGAACCGACCGATTCAAGAAAGCATTTTTTCCGCGAAAATAATCCATTAGAAAAGTAGAGACAAGGTGCATGCACCCCATACCACACGCCAAATGGCGGCTTACAAGGTAAATACATAGATGTAGATGGTGTATTTGAAACAAATAAATTGCAATATAATAGCTCCAACAGTCTAAAACCAATGGAATTAATTGTTTGTTGCGCTAACCTTGATTCAGAAAAGGTATGATTGCGTTTCTTATTCTTATAATGATAAATTCAAATCTAAGATGTAATCGGGTCTCTAAAATTTTCATTTTGCTTTGGTAATCTCTTCTATCTCAAAAGTTTTCCAAAGTTTGAACGGAATCATCTGCTAATTATTAAGCTTTGAAGGTAGAACTTAGCAAAAGTTAGTAAGATTCGGTCTCAAAGTTGGGGTGTTTTTTTAATTAAAAAATAATTAAATAGAATACTGATCAGTGTCTCCTAAGATAAAATATTATTTTTCCGATGGGTTTAGATTGGCTTAAATAAGTGGGACTTAATAAGCGAGGAATTAGTTTGAAAGTACTAATACCATTTACAATACCTTTCCTGAAAATACTTCGTTTTCGGTTTTAAAATATTCATAAGTAAAGACTCATAAATAAGAATCAGTTATCAATAAGATTATATACGCATACACGGAAACTCTTATTATTACTATTTAAATAAATAATAATAATTATATAACAATAATAATTATATAATAATAATAATTATACAATAATAAGAATTATATAATGATAAGAATTATATAACAATAAGAATTATATAATAATAAATATTAATTTATATTATAAATAAGAAGAAAAATTATTTAAAACACAGAAACTCTTACTAAAATTATTTCGTCGTTCCCTTCCAATAGGATTCGATTCAACTGAAGGAACTGCAGTAATTAAAGCATACACGGAAACTCTTATTATTATTTAAATAAATAATAATAATTATATAACAATAATAATTATATAATAATAATAATTATACAATAATAAGAATTACATAATGATAAGAATTATATAACAATAAGAATTATATAATAATAATTATTAATTTATATTATAAATAACAAGAAAAATTATTTAAAACACGGAAACTCTAATTAAAATTATTTCGACGTTCCCTTCCAATACGATTCGATTCAACTGAAGGAACTGCAGTAATTAAAAATCAATCCTTTCACCGGGCCAATCTCCCTCTCCTTTCATATCTCCAACGAAATTTCTATTTTTTGGAGAGCCCATTATCTTCTCATTACGCGTTCTAATTACCGTTTCCTGCCTTTGATAAGGAGCCCACTCGAGTCCCTTCTGACCCTATATTATCCGAGATATTTCAATAACAGAAGTGCCCTAGGGAATTACGGAAGGATATTTCATACTTGAAATGAAATTCGTCCGTTAAACGGACGGGGAAAATTATGGGTATTCTTTGAAGTTTTCAGCGAAAAGAATAGTTTTGTAAAGGTTCTTACAGGCGATTGCGAATATTGGGAATTGGAAATAAACTTCGATTTTAATGAAAATTATTCTCGTTTTGCTTTCCAACCTGTCAGAATCAAAAAGATTATTCCACAAGATCTTTCTCAGGTAATATGTAACGCCTTAAGGAGTAAATCAATAATATACGTTTGGAATACTTCTCATATTTACAATGGTTGCTGACAGGTTTGCAGTAACAGAATAAAATTAAAAGAAAATTAATCGATATATAAGAATTAACCTCGGTAACAGTTGCCGATTCAGCGATGTTTTCATAGATCCAGTGAATTTTTCCCTTTCGGCGATTTTATTTCAGATTTATCGCTCTCTCACGCTATATGTAAGCAGTATGTTTTGTTATATAGACACTCCCTATGAGGTCATAACATGACTCGATTTAATTTCAAAACAGCATTACGCCTGTTTGATTAAAGACAATGTTCACATTATACACATGATTTTTATAACTTCTGGACATATAATCTATTTTTAGAAGGTAATGTTTTTAAATTTTTATTTTTTATTGTTTTAAATTTTTTATTATTTTAAATTTTTTATTTTTATTATTTTAATTTGTTTATTTTTTATTATATTTTATATAGGTTTTACGGAATTTAGTTTAAACTCTAATTCACGTGAAATAGCCAGGTCACAGTCGATAAAATTAATCAAGAATTTGTACTCATTTTGCTGGCAGCAAAATGATGACAAATCTGAGGATGAGAACAGCATTTACCAACTAAAAATTGTTAAATAAATAAAGTTTTAGAAACAATACAAGTATTTTTTACCTATCCGCATGGCTTGAAGATGGCTATGATGAACCGAAACAGTCTACAACGAAACCTTAAGTGGATAAGTAAATGTTACTAGGGTTGTTTCAAAAACTGTCTTATTATATCGGAATACCACCAAGTTACGCCCCCCTCCGTCAACTTTTTCAGCACCTAATTTCAGCGTAAGCAAAACGATCGCCTAGTTCTCCTTTGATAGAGAAATAGCTTATGAATTTTCGACGCCCACTCACGCGCCTGTTTTTCCTTCTCGAGCATTAGGCGAGTCGTATTTATTTCTTATCGAGCGAGCATATAGCGCCTTATCGAGCACGGCGAAAATATCTGGCCTCGTTGGGGAATTCGTCTCCAAAGAAAGCCCACCGATCGTTCGGTCCTCCTCGATAAAGAGCGATAGCAGAGATTACGCTTCTGTTGCGATAGCACGAATATCTTTGGGGAACTCGTTTGCGCCATCGATTCTCGCTTTTCCACGCTCTCTATCGGCCGATAGAAATGGATCGCTAAGAGAAGACGCAAGAAAATGGCGATTTTGGCAAGATGGCTCCCCGGGCGGCAACTTAGCGGCGGAATGTGAAATAATTTGCGAAAAAAAATTTGGGAATACTTTGCGCTGGCGAACGGAACGTGAATTTCAGAACGTCGAAATGCGGTCCTATTCCTCCGACTGAATTTTCTAGCGAGTAGACCAAGAAATTACAAACTTTCTTTCATTTTCCCTTCATAGGCAAATGCCTGACAATTGGGTCTTTCCCTCCATTGATCAACTAATCAATTAATTAATTTACAATTTTTAGACTGTAAATTTAACTAACATTATTTTTGTACTATTTTTGTTAGGTCTATACTAATTTAACAATAGGGTTGTTAACAATAAGGGCTGTTTGACTATGTATTAAGGTATGTGAAGATTTTCCACTGCCACTGGAGGCAATCTATTTGCAGTTTTTATGCTATGATAATAATAATACATTTCGTCCAAAGTCATGAAAAGACCACGTAAATCTTATGGCACCGGCGCGAGCTGTTGATAAGTTTGCATAGAAAAAGAAAGTTGACAATAATCGATTTTGAAGATTTTCAGTATAGAGTGAAATTGATTTCTGATAGAACAGTATGAAGAGCGCGCGTCATTTTCCGGTAAGGAATTCACGGTGCCTTAAGATTCATCTCATGACGTTGGACGGAGTATAGGAAAGAAAGTGTGTAGACATCCTTGGTCTTCTCGCTAGAAAATTCAGTCAGAGGAATAAGTGTTGAATAGGACATATTTTGACGGTCTGAAACTCACGTTCTGTTCACCAGCCTTCAGGATTCGGGAACGAGCGCCTTTTTTCCTTTCCTATTTAACCCTTTCACTGCGCTTATATATTTCAAGAATTATTCCGTAGTAGTGTCACAAATCAGATGCAAATCAAAATCAATAATGTGAAGACTTTATGATATTTTATGATTGCATAGGGGTTTTAAATTATAATTTAGGTAATGTTGACTCCTAGTCCATTGTGTTATATTCATAATAAATTTCAAATATAAGTAGTACGTTGTATTGACCATTCAAAGGAAAATCGTGTGGAATTGAACCTTACACATTATTTACTCTTAGTCCCGGTATAATAATATTTATTTAGGGTGGACTTTAACTGTGAAGTTTCCTTTTATTCTTACCAACTTCATTATAATTTATATTTTCACCTAAAATGGCATTTAAGTGATTTTCAACTTATATACTATATTGAAGCTTATTCAATCTGATATCTAACAACACGTTAAACCCTTTGTCACTTTAAATACCACTTTGACAGGCTTAAATATCGATTATAATACAGTTTATTCGAGTTGGAGTGAATTTTACAATTAATGTCCACAAATGAAAATTATAAAACTGGGCCTTTCTGTTTATTTAACGAATTACTTCGTTTTCTCATATAAGATTTCGATGTTTAACCACTTGAAAATAGGCAAAACAGAACACAATGGCCTGATGGTTAAACCTATGGCCCTTCTCGTGACACCGAATGTTATATGTGGTCTTGCAATGGGAATAGGTCCCCCACCTTTGGTCCAACCTCACTATTTATATACCATTGATCTCATGGAGAAATTCGAAAGGCGATAATCGCCCTTCGATTGCTATTATGGACCTCGGCGAGCTCTCTCCGGAATGAAGCATAGTCAATACTTGGGAGAATTTTGCAGCCCTTAATAACGGCTAAGGGACAGGCCATCACGGGGGGTAAGATAATTACCTAGGGTGATTAGGAGCGACTGTTGGGAGGCATCGAGCGTCAGCGGGTGCATCAAATTCAGATAGAACGCTAAATTGTCTCCGATCGAAGTTATCTTTGCCGATCTGAATTGAGAGCGTTGATGTGAATTGGTTTTATATGGAGAAAGTTCCAGGCCGGATAACGAGAGGAAGGAGACTCTTAGGGTTGGGATTATGAGGGAATGAAGCGATTGACTGGGAACAGAACAACGTTTAAGGCTATGACAAACAAATCTTCGCATCGTTAACCAATAAGGATATAGGTTCGGCGGAATACAGAGATATCTCGCTATGGAAGGTGTTTCCACTGTTTTCGAACTCTGCCAACGAACGTTTTAGTGGATTTTAGAAGGGGAAACTACTGAATGAAAACGACCGAATGATTCGGTTGTTTGCTCCCGTCGAACAAAATAAAATTCGATTTTTCACTCTAGCCTTATCCTAGGCGTGATTAAACGCTGAGATATCTCGGATTGACAAGTTGCCGATAAATACAGAAAATTGATAGAAACGTAATTCTTCCAAACGAGTCGCGATTCAAAACTAATGCTATTTCATGACGAATTTGATAATCACAAATTACATAGATTTAGGTTTCAAATTACAATACTATCTAATATTTAATTTTACACTATTTAATTTAATACTACGTATTTATTTTAATACTAACCATAGAATTTGTGTAGTTTTGGAGCATCTTTACGGTATCACACGTTTGAAAAACACATGAAGTACATATTTTGCTTTCCTCAAATATTTTGTGATATATGTGATTTTAGGAAACAGTTATTTTTCATAATATAAGCATAGATAAAGTCGATAGACAAAGAGTCATATTTCATTATCAATGAACACTCATCGAGAATAACTGCGAAAGTATTGCTTTTAAAATGTGGATCTCCAGAATCGCAAGTAAAAAGTAGAAAATTAGTAAATTGCTCACATTATTCTTCCCTGTCTATCAGGTAAAAATTTCTTCTTTGTAGACTAAGATATTATCGAAACTAAGAAACGAAGGAAAAAGCTCTCTCTTGGCACGAAAAACAAACTTCTCTAAAAAAACCAGTATTGCATGATATTTGTTCGCGGACTTCCTTGATTTATACGGTTGAGACAAGTAAGAAAAAATAGAGAAAATTTATTTAGAGAAGATTTTTATTTCGTTTTTAAGGTTTACAGCACTTTTTTAAAATTTGAAAAGCCAATAAAACACTCTTTTCTGATGTAAAAGAAATGAGAAAAAGGAAAAGAATCAGACAAATTTCGCTATAAGGTAGTTCAAAAATAAGGCTAAAATTAATTTATAAAAACAGAATATATAATTCCAGACATTACGAAAATCATGTGTATAATGTGAACATTATGTCGAATAGCTCAATCAATGAAATAAAATGAAATGTGGATTGTCAATTTATTGAGATGGATACGCTTGTTTAAAGAAGTGATAGAGGGAAGAATATAGAGAAAAATAGTAAGGATAAAGACGTTTTATAGTTAGAAAACTTACATTAGTAGCAACGAAGAAGAGGTACGGAAAAATGTAAGAGTGATATCTCCGCAAGTAAATCACCAGATAATGATCATTGTGAAAATTTGGCATTTTGTGTAAAAGGGAATTACTTTCCTTCGCTGTGATTAAGCCTCTTTCAATTTATCTTCTCGGCTGTGGAGGAGCGAGAAAAATTACGTCCTTTAGAGCGCGGGGAAGACCAATCACAGATAAGTAGATTGAAGCGACTTATCTGTAAACTCGTGAGAGACTCATTATCTCCCCAGAGTTCCATGAAAAATCAGTCTTTCCCGACACTGTGTTACAACGTTTAATACACTGCTTTTCTTATTACAGTCTAATCTGCTTAAAAAGCTCCCGCTTAAGACACCATCCCGCTTAATACGTGGTTTTCTACAGGTCCCGGTCCCATTTTGAGTTAAAAGATCCTGGAAATACCGTTTAAGAAGCTCTAACACCCGCTTATACCGCGGCTTTTTCCAGATGCACTGCTCTGCCTCCGTTGACAGACCGAAAGTTATTTTATGTTATTTATTCCTATTTGTCTATCTGATAAAAATTGCCTTCTTGAGGACTGAAAATGACCAAAATTAAGTAACATATGAAAACGCTTTCTTTTTACAAAAAAACTGACCATTCTCAAAATTTACGAGAAGTATTACAAGAAGGCATCCAGTGTTATGCAACAACAGTTTGCGGGCTCTTTGGATATCTTCAGCTGCGACAAATAAACCAAAAAGAAGATTCCTTTCCATTTTTTAAGGTGCAAAGCAGTTGTTTAAAAATCAAACATCCAAAAATCATTTGCTTATATTTACTAATGTAAAATAATTAAAATATTATAACTTGGTTATAATTCTAACCCGCCTTTTAACGCGGTTATCACTCGGTACTCTAGACAGCGTCTTATCCGGGTTTTGCTATATATTAATATTAACCAACAGAGTTCAAAATGACATTTCTTAAAGTCGATTCATGCTCGGGAATCGATCGGAGGTCAATGGATACATCTAAATTCCAATTCTCTTGTACAGTATTTGAGAAGAAAGAAGCAATGCAGTACATGTGAGAACACAGAGATGACAAAGAGTGATTTCTTCTGGAACTCTAGACATATTATGAGCGTCTCCGTGTTTGTAGAGTAGTCTCTTAGTCTCTTGGCTATCTGCTCCTCTTTGATTGGTTTTCTCTTCGCACCTTAAAAAGCGTAATCTTTTTTGCCTCTCCTCCTCAGTCGAGAAGATAAATTCGCATAAGCACAGTATGAAGCAGAGAAAATAATTGTGTAAACTTGTTCATGAGATATACGGAAAGATGGTCCTCGCGAGATTCTTAGAGTCAGACTCAAATTACTCACGTTGCATTTTTCAAATTACGTTTGATCACAATGAATCACCGCACAGCCCGCCAAAGCTTCTGATCTCAGAAGAACTTACAGATTTCAAACAATCCGAAGATATAATAGCTCTATATCTTTCATCCAGCAGAGAAGAGTCTGTTTCTTAGGAATGTTTGCAGGACTGCCATCTTACCGCTCAGAAATGACGGGAATTAAAATTTGCGTCCATCTTAAAGGAAAGAGAATCTCGAGACGATTCTTTGGGCTTTTGAATGGCTGCAGGAAGGTCTCGTTTGATGTTTTCTCCCGTCCAGACGGAAGATGGCGTCCGTAGAGAAAAGCAGCTCAGTGTGAATGACCGACCAAGTCTTAGACGTATGTACCTCCGGTCTTTGGGGCGCGAGATCTTGACACCTGTGCAACTTTAAAGGTGGGAATACACAACTGAGTGTAATGCGTCGGGGAAAGTGAAATACGGAGTGAAATATTCACCCCAATATCCACACTGCGATCTGTTCAAGGAACGTAATGTTTGGTTAGCCCCATTTGCTTAAAATTTTATTTTCTGATTAAGGCAATGATAAAGTATTTTACTGATATTTTCACTAAACCTCCTTCCGTTTGTTTCTTTGGGTGACTAACGTGCAATGTTTCCGTGAATATGACGTTTGAGTTCCACAATGAAATACCAATCGTATAACAACATTTACAGAATTCTCTGTTTCATATTTGAATCCCGTTATCATTCATAGATTTAAGGAATTTAAGTGAAAATTTTCCATGAAATGAATCCATTCCTTGGATTCCGCAGTAATGTAGAAACAATTTTACACCATTGGAGGATTATCTCTTTCATATTTGAATTCCATTATCATCCTCTGGCTCTACATAGATTTACGTATTCTTCCAATATTATTCCATTCCTAATCTTTTTATGTTTTTCCTAAATTTCCTCCACATTTTAACCTAATTCATGGCAGTGCGTTTCCTCTTAATAATAATATATTTTAAGATCAAATACTGAATTTTTCTCACGAAATAATCGTCCAGTGGCTATGGATAACCAAGTTCTGAGTAATGATCAAGACTTCGTAAACTTTAAATGTTGGTAATCCTTATGTAGGGGAATAATATGGCCAATGGAAGTAATTTTTATCCGATACCTTTGAAGAAGAGTCAATTACGCCTGAGATTCAGACTGAATTCAGGATGTCGGATTTCCATTTCTTCAAAATACTATACCGCTAATATAGAGTCAAATGAAAATACATTGTAGGAAACTTTTATGATAATAATAATGTTACAAAAATCTTCAAAATATTCCGAGCGCAAAAAGAAAGACGAAACACGCTTTCAAATTAGAAATGTTCAAAGACATGCTCTCCTCAAGCCTCACACCTGTTATTGGGGTTGTATCCGAAGTGGTACAGTGATCACGCTGTAAGGATGCTCTCAAATACGCAGAAGATAGGGAAAAAGGAAAGTAGAAAGGGTAGGTGAGGGTAAGCACACGGTCGCTATCAGACAAATTCGCAAAGCTTTTTAACAGCATGCTAAATGTAAATGCCCCTGCATTCCAACCCAACCCCCCTACAATTTCGAAAGATAGACTCGTCGTAGACAAACAGGGGGAAACAGTCGTGCACATCCTTATAAAGTCGTTGAAATTTCTTATATACGAAATTCTGCAATCATTGTGATTTAATTGAATTTTCTTGTCTAACTGTTCCTTTGTAGCTTTTTTTTTCTTTTTGTACCTTTTGTAACTGAAATTTATTTAGTAACTATTCTTTTGGAAGCTAAAAATTCGATCCTTGCATGATTTAAATGTCTCACTGTGTCTCGACTTCCACGAATCAGTGAGTTGAGAAAGCAATTAAGGAAATACAAACTGAAAATACTTTCAGGCTGACTTCCGAGACAGTCTATGGGGTAAGCAAACCGGATGAGGTTCATTTGGAGTCTTCAAATTGTAGAGAAATAGCTTGAATAATAGTTCCGAAAGGTGAAAGTTCTTTTGAAAGGAGAGTGGGTGTAGAAATCAAAGGGCGAACCAGGAAAGGCCGCCGTCGGAGAAACACGATATCGCTCGCAATATACACCCACTGACTGATTATTTGAAAGCTGGATAAAAATTCACTTTAATTTAGAAAGGAAATAAAGTATGAAAGTTTATAATACCAATTATCTAATTTACATTAATGCGGGTTGAGTGTTCCGAATTCCAAATTCCGAAATCTTTTACATTGTATCAAGGTAATTTTCCTTACTGTTAGCGCAGTTATTTATTGTGTGCAGTAATCTACTAATCTAGTTTTTATGTGTATATATGTGATAAACCAGAAGGTAAAGAAATGTTGTTAAACTCATTGGAGGGTTGTACAAGTATGAATTCACCACGTAATAAGAAATAGGGAAATATAAGGGAAAATAAAGACTTTTAACACCAGTGACAATAAATGTAAAAATTTCTGATGTCCATCTAATACGATAGCTCTTTTCCATCTCTGGAGGATTTAGTTTTTGGTCCGCTATATTTAAAATATAAAAATTTTTATTTTTACTTATTGTATTTTATTTTATTAATGCTTTTCATGGCAATTTTTCTTTCTTTCTAAGCATTTTTTCTTTAAGTCTATCTAATTTCTTTTAAACTCTACCGAATCCTACATTGCTGACTCTGGAAATTTCCAGTTTCCCAAACAAGATTATTCCCAAATATTTCGTACATAAGCATGCTCATTCGATCGTTATTTTAGCGAAAGACGTGTAACGTTATTATTACCCCTGCCGAGATGTATTAAATGCTGTGGGAAAAGTGATTACAGGTCCACCATTCTTATATTTAACTTTAGCGATCAATTTTGTCATCGAAATGACAGCCTGATGACTGAATAACTGAGGGTGGATGCTATATATTTACTGTTCTACAAATTTCATCCACAATCCTATATTTCTCAATGCAGTACTGGAGCGCATCAACTCCGCATAGGACTGAGTTTATTACCTTGAATTTCTGTTCAATCCCAAAATGTATTATTTTTTACTATTATTTACTCTTAAACTGTGTGCTTACTGACCATATTTTTTTTTCTTTCAGAAAATCATCCGTAATTGGAATTGGAGGACGATTCGAACGCAATAGGTAGGTATTGAAACTTTTCTAGTTCACTTGATCTATGTAACCGTATTCGAAGGTACGGTTCTTAAATATAATTTTCTCGCCGGTTTTTTGTGATCGCATAGACATGACGTGCCAACACAAGATTTCGGCATTAATACTTTTTTCTTAGGTAAAATTCTATCATTCTATAAGTGTTTCAGCTAAGGAAATAATCAGTGCAAAAAGAATATATTCGTACCGTTTAATACGTTAATACATGTCATTCTCGACTTTTTTGTTTTTTTATTCTTTACAAAGTTAAGGGTTACAAAAAAGGATAAGGAAGGAAATAATATTGGGCTGTTATGAGATTACTAGAGCTAGCAACTACACAATTATTAATATACCCATTGTCTACAATATCACGTACAACTTATGAGCTACTTTTTGAAAATTTTACATTTTTCAGCATTCGAATGAGAAGTTATCCAGGTCTTTCAGGTTCTCCGTACAAAGAAGGATTCAATACTAATACGAAAAATCTTTTCCACAGGAATTCAAATCTAACTCCACAATAACAATTCATGAAAATTGTAAAGGTCTTCCAAAATGTAATTATATCACGTAACACTTGTAGTCGTTAGTCATTAGTGACAAAGAATTTCTAACGAAGAAAAATTTATATTAATTTATAAGCCTAAAGACGCTCATAATACCATAGTTAAGGTTTTGTTTTCCAAAGGGCTTCTATTCCGTTATTTGATTCCGTATGATATAAGCGTGTTCCATAGCAGTTGACCATGGAAATTTCCTATCACCTAAAGCAATATCGGGTTTTACGCTAGATGGAAGCACTTAAAGTTGTTGCTGATCGTTTGAATGGATTTTTGTTAAACATTTAAACTACCCTAATTTTCAGAATATTTATTCAAGATAATGCTCTACAGATTCAACAAAAATTGATTAGTTTATTTACATGTAATCTAAATGCTATCCTTGACTGAATAATCGCATAATTAATGCCAGAAACAGGCCATTCTATCATATAATGACATTATTATTTTCTAAAATAAACATTAATTATAAATATATAATAATAATATAATAAAACAAGGTAATAAATAAATTATATTATAGAAGTAAAATCATAGCACCACCTAACGAAACTTAAAATAACTAAACTAGTACAGTTACTATCAAAAATATTGTTTAAGAGAAGTTTCGTCCGATTTGTTTACAAAGGATACTATACTGTGTACCGAAACCATACACATCAGTATTTGAATCAACAAAAGCATAAAGATCTCAATAAGCGAAGACCTCCTGCGGCTCCACCATTTTCACAGCATTTCTTCTGAACGCACTTCGCCGTGAACCCCTTTTAAGCAGAGAGCACTTTAGTTGTTTTAAAAGAACGCAAATGGAGATGTTGGTTAGCTTACGAATCCGCCGCATGGAGGCGTGGCGTTCGTCACGTCCTCCGACGGAAATTAGGCATCGCGTGCTGACCTCGCCTTTGGACTGTTTCTTTCGTTTCTAGCACGCACCGCTTTTCAAATCGATTTCCATGCGAACCAAAGTTTTCATTCTCTCCATCTCCATTGCATTTTAGCACGGCAGAGACCCTTAAAGTACGCACTTTGAATGCTGTTTCATGTACGGAATCAGACGAGATGATAGAGCAAGTTTTGTTTTGAAAATGTAACATTGCGGCATCATTACGTATGCGACAAAATGAACCTCATGTTATAAATAATTTGCACTAAATAGTTAAGAAGCTAAGTTAATGATAAAAGTTTGCGAAAATGGCTAAATTAAGTGCAATAAACATTTAAGAAGATTCTAGAATTTTCACTTACGAATGTCATATTACACGTTTGGTATAGGTTGAATCTTTTACAGTGGTCAGAAAAGTAAAAATAAAACTACTCTTTATGAATAATAATACAATAATCAATATTATTATTATATCATAGTTACCGAAAGTATTGGCGTATAGCATCAGTATAGTATCTGTTGGCGGTGGGCGATCTTTACATACATGCATTTGTACATTATCAAACAGTCCTGATAACATAGAGATTGCATATAGATATCAAAAATAGATAACATAGAGATGGCAATTGATATATTTTCTCTTGAATATAGTCATTGAATAGATTAAAACAATAATAATAAGTAAACATAACATAATATCCACATAAGTTACTCAGATATAAATCTCGACGTTCGCGTTAATAGTCATTTGGATTCTATATGATTCATTTTCTCATCATATCGTGCATTACATATTAAAATTCCTTTAATATTTTTTTGCTATCAAAGTAGTAACTACACCAACAAATTAAACGAAATGTTAGCTATTTCGATCCGATATTGCGTACTAGAATGCTTCCCTAATCGGTTAAATGTCAATAAAGTTTAAGTCCAAATTCGCACTCAACAGTTGCCCTTTCAAATTTACGAAGGTCGTTTCTTGTTTGATGTAAAGAAGTTCTCATTCACGAAAACGTTTTATCAGGAAAGGAATTTTTCAATATATTAGCGTTGTTATCACCAAGGTCATATCGGACGCAAACCGTATTCATCTGTATTCATCGTCACGCTTTTTATTTGATCCAGGCACTTATTTCTCAGCCATCCTCCATTCTTTTTCGTTCTAGGACTTCTCTCCTTGAATACATTTTCTAGGAAATTGTTATACCGAAGAACTTGTCCAGAAAATTTCATTTTCCTTTCCTCCACCTCTCTCGTTGAACTGTCTACTTATTGCAATCCTTCTCATAAATCCAAGTTTCCTTGGTTACAAAAGATAGAAAAATCAATATAAAATACAATGGAATAATCATCCGATTTTTTGGTATTTGTTTAATTGTTTTCATTCGAATGAATCCACTTCATTTCGTGAGTCAATGGTTTTGCTCGGACAGCTTATCGAATCTTCATCCATGTGTATTCGTCACCTCTTTCTTGTTACCTCAAGCATCCTAATCAAATTTGTGCGAAATTGAAGGTATAAAAATATTTCATCAACGATAAAGTATTACACTAAACCAGAAATTACAAAAGTCAAATTTTCAGATAGAAATTATACCTTTCCCGATTATGATAACGACAATAGTTGGTATGAAGATTGGAAAAGAATCGGTAGCTTGTTTTTTTATAATGCTATAACGTAACACAATATTTTTAATCACTCGCTTCGAAAAATCGAATAGATTCACTCGAAATATTGCTGTAATAAAAGGGAATCACTCTAATCCATAAATTGTAAAAGTCAAATTTTCAAGTAGAAATTATACCTTCCCCAATTATGATAACGAAAATAGTTTATATGAAGATTCACAAACAATTAGTAGCTTCTTTTTTTACAATGATATAACGTAACACAATATTTTTTAACCTCTCGCTTCTAATAATCGAATAGATTTACTCGATTAGGATAGTGAAAAATCGAAACGCTTTATTCGAATTATTCGATTGTTATCATTAGATTTTTATCATTCGATTGTTATCATTCGATTGTTATCGTTCGATTTTTATCGTTCGATTTTTATCGTTCGATTTTTATCGTTCGATTTTTATCATTCGATTGTTATCGTTCGATTTTTATCATTCGATTGTTATCATTCGATTGTCATCATTCGATTGTTTCCACCTACATTATCTACTAACCGAGACTTTTCCACTTTTCTCACAGTACAAGTTCCACTTCCACCTTAAAATGCATTAAAAATAAAGATTACTACAATCATTTGCTAATCTGCAGTTTTACGAAGCGAAAAAGTACGCTCATTTTGAGAAACTCGTGAAATAACAATAGACTCTTTTGCAGTCGCTTGAAACCCTTTGTTTACGGTTGCGCTCGAGTTGGGGCTAAATGGGCATAAAATGTTTTTGTAAAATAGCAATTAAGATATTTTCTTTGAAGACCACTCCCCAAGTGGTTTCAGATTCCTTTTCATCGACTCGGCACAGAGTGAGCACTCAAGTTGGCGCCCACTCATCGACTGGAGAGGGCGCACGTTTTCTCAACTGAATCATTTCTCAATTCGAGTATACTCCGATCCTATTTGCAAAAGCTCGGCCATTCGCTGCCAGATTGATGTGGAAACGCCACGAATAGCACTCGATTCCTCCTAGTATGGAGTTACTATTATGAATGATCGTTCCGTTTACAATGAAGCCACTGTCGATGGATTTAGAAAGGGAAGAGGTCAGTTGTGAATATCATAAATCACCGCGAATCCTTTTCTATACTCCGTTCAAGTTTTTCTAGGAAGCAGATGAAAACTGAAGTTGAATCCTTTAACTATTAGATTCGAAATGTTGATTTATTCCATATGTCGAGTAACGTCGCTTAGACCTGGAATGAGGCTTATTCCCATAGTATTGAGTTACAATAAAGAATATTTCCGTTCACAACAGTACACTTTCGATGAATTTCGAAAGGGAAGAGGTCAGTTGTGAATATCATAAATCACCGCGAATCCTTTTCTATACTCCGTTCAAGTTTTTCTAGGAGGTTTAGTAGATGAAAAATGAAGTTGAAATCTTCTACTATAAGCTTCGAAATGTTGACTTATTCGTCGTATAGCGGTACACCGCATAGAGACGACCTGGAATGATGCTTATTCCCATAGTATAGAGCTATAATAAAGAATCGTTCCGTTCACAATAATATCACTTTCGATGTATTTTGAAAGGGAAAAGGCCAGTAGTGAATATGACATATCACTATGTATCCTTTCCTATACTGCGTTCAAGTTTTTCTAGGAAGCAGCTGAAAACTGAAGTTGAAACCTTCTACCGTAAGCTTTGAGATGTTGATTTATTAGTGAGATGGAGGAACGCAGCATAGAGACGAACTGCAATGAGGCTACTCGTTGATGTACTCTTTATAAAGGTCCAAGTTTCACATCTACAGAGCGAAATATTCCGCACGAAGGACTAATCCTTAAGGAAACTATAAGGAATTTTCGACTATGGATGGGAAATAACCATAGCTGTCGAAGCACGTATAAAAAAACTAATTACAGTTCAGATTCCTCATTGGCAAATAATACATTTTATAATAGATGCTTTGATACAGATACATAGTTTAAATTATCGGTTAAAGTAGTAATTGTCGGTTAAAGGTTCACCATAAAACTAATATTAACTTAATTACCTAATAAAAAGAAATATTTAACTAAAATTTTGCTTATTACTTATGTAGTCTACGCGACTCTCCAGTCTAGGTGTAGGCGTTCATTTCTAATAATATTTGTTTCTTAATTAAATGACTTTTTTAAACGGTCATTCCTATACCAATACTCCATTTCTCGAGCTATCGATCGCTAATATTTAAACGAATCAACCTCCATGTAATCATTATTTAAAAAATAATGCTAATACTTTACTTTAATCTTTTCACCCCACGTATAATTATTTTATCATCTGAGTTACACTACAGAACCCATGTCCCACGCTAAAGATATTCGTTGTTTCTTCCCTTTTAAAACAAGGTATGATAAATACTCAACTAACATTTTCTCATCTATTGTTCTGCATAACTAATTCATTTCAACGAGCCCGTCAAGTCTTAAAGTAAAGCATTCTTTCGATGCACTCTTTAAGCGAACCCAAGTGATTTTATTTTTTCCTCACTTACAGTTCATTTCGCCTCTTAAGAGCCTTTCTCAGTAACACATTTAAAATCATCTTTTGATATGCAAATTAAATAACCGCGTTAGTTGTGTGAAGACAGTTCATGAATCATTCACATCGCATCTTCTTGACCTGAATCGCCCAATATATTCTCTGGAAATCGCTATTCCATGGATCTCGACATTACTCCCCAATTCACATCGAATTTAGGCGACGCAGCATCGTATTCACTATGAAACACTTTGAATGGAAGCACTGGTTTTACAAAGTTTGCATATAAAGCGTTGTCCTGCGCCAAACAGTAGAGATATTGATGATAGACTATAAATATGGTGCTAAGTAAGAAGGCTCTGTTTTAATCCCTCGCTTTCAATAACTTCATATCACTCTTTTAGATGATGGTGGGAGGGTGGTTTGGTTTTCCTGATGTGATGTATGAATAAATCCCATTCAAATATCACATATTTAAAGCGTATAACTGTCCCTCTCATTGTAAAACTCAATATGATTCAGTGTGACTTCTCGGAAAGCCATTAGGAAAATATAGGAAAGTTACCGTAATTGATTGCAAGACGGACCAGTCGAGTCGAGCCAAGGAGATCATCGGTAATAAACATGGATTTACTTAAATCACTTCCTTGGCCCTCTAATAAATCCCAAAAATTTCATTTTATTTCTATCTCATTGGAAGCGCGTGAAATTAATTTTCAAACGTTACCTCAATGAATTTCTTACGGAGAGTTACTTACATCGGATATGTGAATACATACTCGATCATTGTATGAGACTAGTGAATCCTAATCCTCCGTCAAAAATGATGGGACTAATTTTAACTCATAAAAATTTATGCCTAGGATTGCGTACATCTTTTTTTTTACAACCTTCCATCTCCAGTTTTACATTTCTCTATCTTCATTTTTTTTAAATTCCCCGATCTTCACATCCTTTTACATTTCCATATATTTTTTTTACATTTCCAGGTCTTCACTTTTTTACGTTTGCCGAGATTCGTCTTTTTACTATTCCTAATCTTCATTTTCTTACATTTTACCTATTTTCCATTTTTCATTAATACGCATCTTAATACATAAGTCTGCAAGCGGTCAAACTGATCTTTAACTGTGCTTTTCGAGAGAGGATTTTCGAGTCGTCTGGAGTAGGACCATGAGAACTTTTGATAGAAAAATATCGAAATTTCTTAGATATTTTAAGCCCTCGAACGAATCTCCAAATTTTACTTTACATCGTCAGGAAAAGCCGGAAATTGATGTCCAAAAATTTCTTCCATGTGTTTCTTGCGGAAGTTAGAAACATCGGATACATAGATATATAATTTTTATATATTTTCATCATATATTATATATTATCATCACGTCGATTATTACATCTAAAATTCTAGGCATGCATTTCATAAGCTACGTTGAATCCTGACTCTAAAGTAAAATTTTTGCTTCAGAAAATTCGATAGTCACACGCAACACCGAAAAGCATCATAAAGAAACAAGTCCTTCTTTCCTTTTCGGAGAATCATTGTTTGAGATAATTAGATTTGCTGCTTTGTCGAAGTTAAAGGCTGAAACAAATGAAGTGCGTAATAAATTTTCCAAAAAGCGCTCATTGCAGTTCAAAGAAAGAAATTTTATAACCCATTGTCAATAAGAGATTGTAAAAACCTTTTTTTTAGATGATAGCTGTACTCTGCATTTGCTTAAACTTTCATAGAAGTTGAGTATCTATTATGATTAAGGATTATGTTATTTATTCTGCATTTGATCTTTAGTGTATATTATTTAAGTATTTGTTCCATCCATAATGTTTTATTTTTTCAGGTCGTGATTTTCAGGATTTTCTGATTCAACTTTTAGTTGACTCTCTCTGTAAGTTTGTGCAGGTGTTTCATACACCCGCTTCTTATTTTTTATATTATTTTATTATTTTATTTATTTTTCTTCTGTGAATTATTTTTCCTAGGCTTCGCTTAGCATTTTTGTAAGCTCACAATTATAAACATCATATTCTCTATTCGTTTTGAATATACTCTTTTCAGTGCGAATTGATATGGCTTCATTCATATAAAAATGCATGAAATGGAAGAGGGGAATGTATTGACTCAATTCCGGCCAAAATAAAGACGCCATTAATTTACTTTATTTATAACACAATAATGCTGCAAGGTAAATTCGTTCGGCTTCATTTTAATTTGAAATAATTCCAAAAGCAATGTACGTAATGTGGCTTGATTCCAGGAACATTTGAGCACCCTTTGTATTATGAGCTATTCATGAACAGTGGCTTATTTATTACAATATCCTATTGATGAATAGAGTCCCCATGGATTATAATTACGTCTGTATATATAATTCTGAATGTATGCATCTATAAAGCTGCCATCTGATGCCAAGTCAAACTGTAGTGGACGAGTTTTATATGTGATACTAATAATAACTGAGAACAATGAATCAACGGTGAGGAATAAGCTAAACGAATAATCTAATAAGGAAATGGTTATCAAAGAGAATGTGCAGGAGAGCGCTTTCACGTGATTGTTCAGAGTAAAATTTTCCAATGGAGCGATTAATAAAAAAGAGGAACAGGTTCGTGGTCGTGAAGAGGGAAAAATTCTCTCTTTGAAGCATGCAATAAAGCCGAGCTGAAAGTCAATGAAATGCGTGTCGAGAATGATAAAATTGCGGTCGTTTATTACTCGGTTATATCTCAAAGTGGACGAAATCAAAAGCCTAATTCCACGAATGTATTTAAAACTACAATAATTCCATGACATCCGGGGGATTTTCGTTTGGCGATTTGTGTTCGAGCGAAATCCTACAACATGTTTCGGTTGTTGCTCGTTATACAATAATTAAATAATCGAATCACAATCAGACGTGATTCGGGAAAAAATTTCGAGTAAATTCGCTCGTGAAATTTCGTTTTATTTTGAATTTATGTTCGAAATCTCGATTTGGATTGGGGTAACGTAATCGGTATCTAGAGAATCCCATATTTGAAGTGAATGCAATTGAATCTTATCTCAGGAGACGGTTTCATGCTTATAAATGCTGCGCGGGATATTTAGTGAAATCCATTTTTAATTAAATAATTAAAACAAATTCGGTATAAGTTCATAACATAAAATACTAAAACCACGACAGGTTTCAGCAAAGTCGCGTTGTGATGTTAGTCACGTAATAATTCTTGTGCTACGATCGTTTTTATTTGATTCGCAGCTTTTTCTGTAGAAATTTCATTTCAGACTCATATTTTAGTTCCATCGTATTCATTTACATTCTCAGATGCTATTTATTCTTCGATTATATTTCGATTGCGATATTGTTATTATTATTATTTACAATAAACAATTTATGAGTGAACAGCAGTCCGGTGGAAATTTA
Organism: Pachydiplax longipennis; assembly: GCA_036926295.1. Classification (NCBI taxonomy): domain Eukaryota; kingdom Metazoa; phylum Arthropoda; class Insecta; order Odonata; family Libellulidae; genus Pachydiplax; species Pachydiplax longipennis. The sequence goes on along the minus strand of JAVFKF010000009.1, from coordinate 32,534,048 downwards.
TATATAAAAAATTCATTCACTCAAACACATGAACTCAAGTCAAATTAGCAATATTTCTACAATATAAATCTCCGTCTCCTATAACACAAACAAAGAGTACTTTCGCATTAAAATATTACAACAATCTCATCATACACAACACCACCTAAACCATATCCTCCAAGGCACCAGCACTAAAACCACAATGTCTATAAGAACTACGTATTTAACAATTAAACAAAGTATGTTTAGCAATTATTTGAACTGCGAGGTAACGTAGGTTATGCATTGATGAAATGACAACATTGGTTTTCAAGAAAGCACAGAAAAGACAGTGCACGGGACGGGAAAAAGATGTAATATGGCAAGACAAGAGGCAGTCTGGCATACTGCGAAATACCTGGAAACCATGATAAAACAAAATTCGCAAAAATTCTTCAAAAATTAGAGTGGAAGTAAACCATAAGCTAAAAGTAAAAGCAGCCAAAGTTTAGTATACGTCACGTCTATTTGTAGTTATAAATTTCGGTTAATCTTTCAGCATAAATCGCCTCCCAGCCTCAGATTTCTATTCCGAGTCGAATTCTCATTAAAACGGAGCGTTTTTCAGCGGCGTACGTGAGTTCAGGACGTCCTCGCAAATTTCGTTACGGGTCCCGCGGATTTTCATTTTTCAAACCTTACGAATCGACCATTTAATTAAAAAAAGTTGGAGGCGATTCCCCCGAGCGACCGAGAAATATTTTTAGGTCACGAAAAAGATCTTTTCCCCTCCCGCTCGTCCATCCTATTTCATTATTTTCGTCATACGGCGCTGCTCTAGCGTCTAGATAGGATCCAGTAGATCTTCGGGGCGTCGAGTTCAGCCACTTCTATTCGTGTTTCCCATCAATTTACATTTTTTTTGTTTCCACGCCCCGCGTACTTCCCACTCTTCTCATTTTCCCGAAATTTCCCGCATTCACATGGTCAGATTTGGGCCAACCTCAAATTCCACATGCAAATACAACGAAACCAAAGGCTGTATGCACAATTTCGCTGCTAAACAAATATTGACTGACGATTGGTTTGGAGAGATGACCTCATATTCAGGGAAACGTTTTAAGGTGTGGAAATAACCTGGCTCGATGTTACCTGTTTCATAGTTCCATTTATTAACGAATGCATTTCCCAAAACACTGAATGAGGAGCTCTGTATTATTCCTATGCAAAATTTGCAGTTGCAGTATCGGCAGAATTCGAGGAAAATATTGGAGAACCGCACTCAAGGCGCATTGTGATGGTCCAAATGTATTGTGAATTAAATTATGATAACCGGTAACATGGCGAGATGGGATGTATGTACAATACTTGATTGTATACCCTATAGCCATTGAGAACGATGACGGAAACCAAGATTTGATAATTGAGATTATGCGAAAATACCACGGTTAGCATCAAATTAGATACGCAAAGAGACAGAAATACTTTCGTGACTCATTTCAAAATCTTTGAAGTACTAAACCACAATGTCTCTGTTTACTGAACCTCCCAAGAGGAAATTAAACGTTATATAAAAATTTTACGAAAGATGTATGTCAATGTAAGTGTATTTTTAATTTACCCTATTCACCTATTTTCAGCTACAGATCGTCACTTTTATTTCATTTTCATTTATTCGTTTTCTACTTGAACTTCCCCAATGAGGATGGATATCGTTATTATTATTTAACCATTTTGGCGAGGTTAGGCCAATGTGGGTTCTCTTCTCTCCAACATTTTGATGTTATAGATAGATATTCAGAGGTTGAATTAAATATAAAGGAATCATCACTTTGGGAACACTTTCGGAGAACGAGATAAAATACAATTTTAACGTTTTAACGATGCCTTTCAGAGTTCATGTTCGTTCCTTAGTGTTTAGTGCTAGCACATATGAATTTTCAACCCTTACAAAATACTTGCCAAACCATCAGAATAATACCAGAAATAAACAACTGTTCAATGATCCCATACACAGGTTGAAATTTTATGAGCATTGCCCCATTTACATGGGAATAAAAATATTTAACAATCTGCCGACTACACTTAGGGAACAATTTCATGTAGATTTTAAAATTTTTTTGATAGAATTAAAAAATATGTTAATAGAAAAATGTCTGTATTCAATTGACGAATTTTTTACTATGTAATATAGAAGGTATGTAATAAGTATTTCATGTTATTTTATAATTTATGATATTGCATAATATTGTGTATTGTATGTAATAAGTGTTTTATGTGGTATGTATGTATTCTGTGTAAAACTTTTTTATCTGACGAGATATCAATTCATCATCATTGTTTTTATCAATGTATATAATATGAATGTATAGTGTCAATTAATGATTATGACTATTAAAATGACATCTACTTCTTCAAAAAGTTTTAAACCGATCGATTTTCTCCTTCCGTTGATAATTGGTTTTCTCACTAAGAACTTATTTCACCTTGGGGGTTTTATCAAGCTGTGATGCTACTTCAGAACCTGAAATCCCCAATAACGAAACGAGTATATTTAGGAGGACCATCTCTAAATTTGAATATGAGACTAACTTCACTTATGAGAACCCTTAATCGCGCAGCTGTATTCGAAACTAGGTCGAATTAGGGAAGTCAGGGAAAATAAGCTATTTCTTCAACTCTCGATGGGCAAGGAGAGGTTTCACTTGTTAATTTTAGCATTCTTTTCTATTGGTTTAACCCGTGTGGATAAGGAGGTATCATTTCTTACGGATCCACAACACACCCTGTCATGAGTCCCAAGAGAGACTGATAGGTCAACTCAATCGTATAAAGTAGGGTTCCCAACATATAACCAATATATTGAAAGGAAAACACATACCGACTTCCACATTAGATTTTTAAGTTGTATGTTTCAAACTATACCTTCATTCACCTGATTATGTTTACTCATTGACAAAACACGTGGAATTAAAAATCTGCTATGGAGTATACTGAGTGTTTTTCTTTAAAGATGGTTGCTCCAAATTTCTATGGAGTGACGATTGACCATGTTAGTTTTATTTTTTGGTCTCCTCACCCTCTTGGCCTTGTGAACCCGTATTTCGTATCCTCTGTCCATCCTGAAAAGAAATGTAGTAGGTCTACACCTAAATAAAATAATTGCACCTAAAATAATTGTGTTCCAAAAAGAAGCAAAACTCCTTTGCCGTCCTCAAAGGCATAGAAAGTTTAATTTGTAAGGAAATACACAAATAATATATATTAATTATAATAAAGTCTAGTATACCCTGTCGATGAAATTAAAAGTTTTGATAGTGGTTCTAACAACCTTAGCTGTTGACGCACCTATTAACCTAATACATACCACTACCAAGAAATGTAGTATTACATCTCGAATACGTTCGTTTGAAGACGTAATAGAAAGTTTTATTTTTTATCAAATGTAATTATATATATCAGTTATAATAAACTCTTGTGTACCCCGCCAAGGACATTAAAAGTTTTGGTAGTGGTGTAAACAACCTTACCTGTTGACATAAACCTAACACTACTACTGCCAAGAAATACAGTATTACATCACGAATATGTTCTTTTAACGATAAACTACATTTTTACGTCCGAATAAGCTCGAATATTCCTCAGCATGTCTTCACGATACATTTCCGAAAGTACCAATGTCCTCCCCCTGAGATTATATCCGTACGCCACTAAAAGAGAAAAATACGCCTCTTAGGAACTCATAAATTTAAGTTATTTTGGCCAAAATTCATGAGCTAATGGCGCATGCGTATGGACTGCCACGTCCAGATTCCAAGAGTTAATTTTAATCACTGGTAAGTTGGCAAAGCGATCGATCTGAAATAACAGTGGCTTAGGGGAGGAGATTGACCTCACCTCCGTTTCGCTCGATATATTTAAAAGAAACAGATTCACTTTTTCGGAAGGCAGCAGCTCGGAAAAACGCCTCGGGAATATAGGCGAATGGATTGATGAATGAGCCGAAACGTATCAAGTGGTGAGAGCAGCTGCTCCTTCTTCTCCTCCTCGATATTTGGCTTAAGGATGGATATCGCGCGACGGGAGTCACTATTTTTGCGGATTGTGAGTTAATCTTCGAATCGGAGGAAGTGGCGTTCTCGGGGTATTAATTCGACATTAGTCGCAGCTCACGAACTCAGGGGCGTGAATGGAAATGTTTTGCTCGGATTTCTCCTCAAATGAGGCAGATGGAAACTGCAGTTAATCTGGTTAAGAAACATCTCTCTGGAGAAGAGTAAAAACTGCGTAAGAGGAGGTTAGTTAGAGGGTACCGAGTAGCTTTTCAACCAGGATGCGTCAACTTTTCATTTATTTTGCGTTAGAAAACAAAATGAAAGGTTTATGACCCTTTAATTTTTAAATAAGGGATTTAAAACTTAATTCAAAAAGTAATATTCTTTATTTTGTTTTCCTTTCCTCTGTTATATCGTAGATATCTAGAAGCCCGCAAATATTCTTGAGCATTACTTAAGGTCTTAAAGGTATTTATTTATTGAGAGATTGAGACTGAAAAGTCTCTTCTTCCATCCAACCTATTGTCAGTGATATTTATAAAAACATAAATAATGTATGTAAATAAAAATAGAGTGGAAACTTTAGAAATAGTGGGTATAAAAATACCTCAAGTGTTATCTTAGGAGAATAGATCCATTGCAGAAAAATACCCACTAGAAATAAGTAGGAGATATGAAAAACTGCTGATAGTACAAGCTAAAAGATACTGGTTGCTTTCTCGCCACATTAATCTTTAAGAGGGGTAGTTTTTCGAGCAAAGATAGTAACTTCTTTACTTACTTCATTTTTTCAACTTTCAGTCTACAATGAAGTAATTTTTATTAGATAGAAAATTAGGGAAGAACGAGGAATATTTCATATCAGTGGTGAAAGACCATAACAAAACAAGAGCACTCCAAGACTAACCTCAAGAACAGCAGAAAACGCACTACCACTCTGGTTAGATTCGTAGTAGGCAAATTATTTTTGAAACCTTGAAACCAGCCTTCAGACCAAATATTTTACAGTATTTTTTTAAAATTGCGATGGTCTAGTTGTAATTAAATTTCATAACTAATTTATCGATTACTTACTACGTAATTAAAACCGATTTACATCAAAGCTTATGCTTAAACTCATTCTACACTGAAACTATACACCTAATGATGGTGCTGTGCATCGAAACCTGGTCGTGTGAGTATGTATATTTTGTGAAGGAAAAATTAAAATATCTGTTCTGCTATTCTCTTTAACTATACTTTGTTTATTCATCATAAATTCAAAAACGTTTGAATACTTTGATTAGAGCTTGATTCTTCGATATTTTTACCCAATCAACCAGCCTCTCCCATAATAGCCTTGAATCCACCGCATCATCAGATATCATAGGATTATACTTTTGAAAAATTTAATTCGCCAAGATGCATTTTCCTTTAGAGAGGAGATTTATAGACCTTTGGGTCCGCAGTATTTTTTATCGGTTTTAAGGGTACTTTCCTTTTTTTCCTAGGAGTGCAAGCGAGAATCCTATGAATTCTTAATCGCCGTCATCCGTAGCGTGTGTCCAGGAATTGAAATGTTTAGTTGAGCGAATCTTCACTAGGTGGCGTGCGAGGCCATCATGTCGGATCAGTTTGGCGATTGCTGTGAAATGGAACGAGAGGAAGAAGTGCTGGAATTATTAATCAACGTGTGAAATATAGATTTCCCCCAAACGTACGTTCTTTGCGCAGAGATCGATCTATCCATCGAATAATAGGAAGGCCATTCGCGATTTTAAGAACCGATTCTAGAAATTCACTCCGACACGTTCCTTTTAATGGAGCTATTCCCGCGTTATAATGCATAGGACATTGCTGTAGCAAAGTATTTGCCGCTGTTTTCAGAATTTGTTTGATAAAACTTCGCTAGATGTGTTCTGCAAAGTAACTGGAAGGCATTGAAACTATTCTTCGTCAAGCGTCATGAAGAGGTCACGTAAATCTTATAGTCCCGTGAATTACCTATGGAGGAAAGCCGCTAGCAGTTGCGGATTTAGTATAGAAAAAGAAAGTTGGTGATAATTCTTTCTGAAGACGTTCAGCATAGAGTTTAATCGAGATCTGATAGAAGTACAAACAGTACGAGCCTTTCTTCCGTAAGGATTACACGGTGCCATTAGATTTACGTGGTATTTTCATGACGTCGGACGAAGTATAGAAAAGAAAATCACTGGAAAGTATTTGAAAATAATAAAAACAGGTCATTTTCATTTTAATAAATAAATTTGTTTGGATGTTACTCAAATTTCGGATAAATGAATAATATGAAGTATTTCATCTTGAAGAATTGAAGTTTAAACTAATCATGGAGCTATTTTCTTTCACAGATACATAGGTAAAACATATTATTTTAAGAGTAAGTAGAGGAGGATATACTGATAGACATAGAGTACAGGATTGGTTATATCAATTTTACGACAAAATATCTGTTGAAAAATCGCATGGTTTTCTGTAAAAAAGTCTCCAGAGGAAATCCGTGATCAGTCAGTGATACATAAATGACGCTACATAATGAATAGCTAACTCGGAAGTTATCTTTAACCCCCAGGCTAACTCTAACAAACCGAATTACAATCGATAGTTAACTAGTAATAGATAGTCAAATGGTAGTTTAAATTATTATAAACTTAAATACTTGATTTTGTGAGGTTACGATATTAAACTTATTGTTAATTTCAACGCATTATAGATGCAATCAAAGAAATTGGTGTTATTTCGATGCGGAATTGTTCAAATTAGTTTTACCTCATGGCAACGGATGTGGAAACAATTTTCAGTTGATGAATCCGACAGTCAAAAAGGTAATTAACTAATCAACAGTGTGAATACTTTCATAAATCATTCAATTCTACTAGATTGAACATTAATTCTGAGGCCCATTGTGATGCTGATGTAACTGGACATAATAATACATACCCTGAGTAATTATGATTATAGTCACGGTTAGGCATAGAAATGGATATCATATACCATCCAAAACGAATATAGTGATAGATTTCTGGGAAAAAATTCAGTCTTTATTGCAAAATACGTGAAATTCTATAAGAAATAAGGCAATTTATGATAAATTACGTACGAGTTTAAGAAAGTAAACGCTGAGAGAGATTCAGTAAAGATAAACAGCTTTACTTTTCAATTGAAAGGAAAATTTCTCTTCGTGTAAACATTCTCCCGAAGATGTTTTGTCGCATAATTCAATATATATTTTTGGACAGCGTATTCATACCTGTAAACAATAAAAAATCAGCTATCATTAAGTTGAAACTTTTCGTCAGTTTATTTCTTCGAGTTCACAACATTTCTCGTTTATAATGGATCTTAGAACCAAGCTATCTAATATTATTTACGTTCCCAACCGAATTGTCGTTATCTCGATATACACAACGTGATATGGGGCGTAAAATACTCTGGGAGTCACTCCGATCAAGTCTAACAAACCGATTCGTGTGAGGCTCCCCACACAGCTTCTTCCTCATCTTATGAATAACCCGCCATGTTTACACTTCGGACAGTTTACAACCGCTATTTATTTTTTCTCGAGGCGGAGTTGGATTCGGCCCGCGGATTTTATTTTCGATCGGCACCTTAGGGGCTCCGAATCCGAGGGGAAATCAAAAGAAAAAGCGGGAATGGTCTATCGCCGCTATGATTTAAACTAGGAGTCTGGGTGAAGGATGAGAATGTTAGAATCAACGAGTTTCGCACTATAAAAATGTGGTTCTTACGGGAGGAGCAAATGGAAACTTTGGCAGCGGAGCCGAGATGAGGTTCATGAAACAGTTCTACTGAGACTTGCCCTTCTTCCGATAGAAATCTTGAGAAGACTTGACATATACATGCAAAGGAGACACGGACCTGAAAAATGTCTGACGGGACCGGGAATCGAACCCGGGATCCTCCTCTATCCGGAGGTTGCTTTGACCAACTAAGCTATCCAATCAGAACCATTCCTCAAGCCGGAAGATTCCGGGTTCGATTCCCGGTCCTGTCTGACTTTTTCAGTTCTGTTTCTCCTTGGGATTTTTCCTGGGAGCACGCCCTTACCCATTTCTTGAAATATACCGAAAAACTCATTTAAACGCACTCGCTTAAAGCGCTATCTCGTTTAATACTCGGTTTATTCACGGTCCTGGCACCTTTCACGCGTAATATATGGTAAAAATACCTCTTACCGTTCTTTTTCCCGCTTAAAAGGTGGATTTTTCCCTTTCATAGATAAACTGTAACCAGCTATAGCCAATCCTCCCCTTCAGTCGTTGGACCGGAAATAGTTTGAATTATTCTAAACCATTGTCTGTCCGGTAAATATTAGAGTGAAAAATTACCACATTAAGTTACAGATGAAAACGTTCTTTTAACTAAGAAATGCAGTCCATCCTTTAAAAATATGTCGAGATATCAACCAGTGTTGCACAATAATACTTTCTTTAGCAGGCTTTCTGGACATTCCATCTTCAAATGTGGCAAGTAATACAAATTAAAGAAGTATCGTTCACTTACATTTTGCCACTATATATTTGAATTTTCCGTTGTTCTTCGTATCGAAAATACTTATGATTAATCGTGAGCTAACACCAAATATCCTGAACGTTATAGCATAGATTTCCCGGGTCAATCCTGAGGGTATCTCTAAGCGCAAGCCGATAATCGCTAAGTTACGCTTCTCTCCCCTTGAAAATTAGGAATCTTTTCGCAAGAAACTATATCCTTATTACTAGTTATAGCTGATGGACCACTCATCAAATTCTAGCAGTTGATACTATGCGATAGAAATGAAATTTGTACTCAAATCTGTTTTTAGACGGCCTTCTGAATTATTTCCTACGGTTGTTTGTGCAGTTAGACAAACGCAAGAAATGAGTATAGTTACTCATAGTATCTGATCGAATACAAAATTTTTTGGCGTAATTTCCTTCCAGTAATATTTGATAATATTATAAGCTTGCGATGGAATTTTTATCACTTAAGAGAAGTGTTTTGACGACCTCGAGCCACTCGCGAGCCCAATGATCCTTTTCTGGCAGTTTCCAGTGGATCGTAAAACGACAAACGTCAAAATTTGCTTTGAAGGAGATCACCCATCGCATGTCATCGTCTAAAAAATATATCTCCAAACTCTCACAGCGGGTTCATGTGGACAAGATATCTGTTCATACATATAATGTCAGTTGAGCTCTTTTTCATTTAAATTTCGTCAGATAATTTGAATCTTCCTTGTTAAGCCCCTCGAAGATGAGAATGTCATAACATCGAGACAATTTTTTTGTTAAGAATATAAATTTACATGAGTTTATATGTTTTAGTTACTTTATTGTTTGATCATAATTATCGTGTACTTCATAACTATAGTGGAAGATTATATTAGATTAAGTATACGTTAAGTAATAGAAGGAGAGTAGTTTTAGATCAATATACGTTGCCCATTCTACAAAAAGACTGTTCCATTGATTTTATCTAATTTATTCATGCTTGATCTCTTCGACAAGAACAAATACGCTGTGCAAGTTCCATGCAAGTCTGTTGTAGTAAAGTTTATTATAAATACACGTTAAGTTCGTTTTCATCCGCATACCTTATTTCTCTCGTAAAATTAAATTAGAAAGAATGGTTCCACAAATTCTAGCCATGTATCAAAAGGAGGAAAATTAAATGAAGATTTTTTATTTCGATCTTGGAATAGTTTTAGATTCCAAAATACGAGAAATTTGATAAAAGTTTAGCAATTTCTTTAAAACTTTGGAGTTAAAACCAACCAGTGCCCTGAACTAGGCAACTGCCGAATCCGAGCTCTATTCCTATTTAAATACTCATAGACTTTTGGCGAATATGTAGTTAATGGAAAGAATTAACGATATATGCTACTGTATAATATACTAGCATTGATAGTTATATAATACTAATAATCATAGATACTACTAATAACTACCTCACAGGAGAAGTGATAAATCCCTTCAAAAAACCGATGTAGATTCAAAGAAAACGAACAACTGAATATTTAACAGTCCAAACTTACAAGTTTAATATAAATCTTGAGTCTATGCTGATCTTGCACTATTCCTCCACTGCATGGGAATTACAGACGTCGAACGCGCGACTGAAAAATGATCCCAGCTTAAATTCCACAGTCATTTCGCTGTGATGGCGGCGGATGGAAATAAAAGTACCAAAAGCAGCCAAATAAGAGGAGAGAAGGGAATTAGAAGATCAAAGACGCCCACGGGAGATCGTTAAGACGTTAAATGGCTTCATTAAGGTTTCCGTGTGAATTGGGAGAGACACGAAGGACATCTGTCGGGAAGAGAAGTAAACGAGTGAGATGAGTACCTTTTTGGAGATAAGCTGTTGGAATGCAGTCGTGACCTACGTGGAGTGTATTTCCTCCACACTAATTGCTTCGTCTACACAGTCTCATCTCCTTCGAGGTTTTCTATACCCTACACTCACAATGAGTCTCACAACTGCTGTTCCATGGATATTTCAACAGTAGTCAACTAATTGTAATACACTTTCCATTGTATTTCACTTTCTATTGTAATACACTTCGATGCTAATTGATCAATTTTAATAGACTATCATTGATAAATATTATTATTTATTTATTTATTGGACCCTTTATTAGGCGAGGTTAGGTCCGAGTGGGCCTCTCTTCCACCTAACCTCGTATGAAGATACATGGTTATAAAGATGTAAAATAATACTAAGAGAAAAAATAAAAGAGGAAGAAAAAAAAACGAAAAAGAAAGATTTGATTTTTGGGAAAAAATCTCCATAGCTGAAGGTTGATAGAGAAAAAACCCACAGTGCGGGAATACACCCACACAAGAAGGGAGGCGAAAAAAAACCGCGAAAACACAGTGAAAACATATAATAAATAAAATAATTTTTAAAATTCAAAAATCATGGAGAACAGTACATAAAGTAAAAAATATATAAGTAAAAATACAAAAAAAAAATAAAAAATAATTAAAAATTTAAAAAATAATAAAAATGGAGTAATGAAATAATAATATAATATAATAATGAGCTGCCGATGTATGCCGATATGCTGGTCTCTTCCTCAGTTGATATGTTCTGTATCAACAACAGTGGTCTGCCAGGAAAATATTTTTGTTTCTGATAAACACGCTATGATCAAAATCTTGATTATATCGATTTAACTGTGTTTGCATTCGTAAGATAAATGCAGTAAAACCCGCTTAAGACGCTGTCACGAAATACGCTATCCCGCTTAATAAGTTTTCACTTGGTTCCAGTCCCTTTCACGTGAAGCATACGGTGAAAATACCGCTTATGACGCTCTGCTAACCGCTTATAACACGGATTTTCCCCTTTCCCATATGCATTGCAACCCACTATAGCCAAATATCCATGTCATATAATAGACCCATAATTGTTTACATTATCTGCAATGCTTCATTCATACTTTTTAGTACGTTTATTTCGCTCATTTGTTGATAAATAATATTATATTTGACAGTAATTTTGTATAAAAGAGCGCTATCATGCAAGAAATGCAATCTGCAAAGATTAATTTTTCTTTTAACAAATGAAAGAACCTCTCTCTAAAAGTATAGAGCAATTCTTATTAGTGTGGTGCATCTATTTTATTTTGAAAGAAAAGCAACATTCTCTTTAAAAATGAAAGATCGAATAATATCTCTGTTACTTTAAGTTTTCTAAACGTGCAAAAAATCTAGTGTTGTCATATCCCGTTTCTTGCTCTAACCCCCTCATGTAATTCGCAGTCGGCCCCTTGAAATGCCTCTTCACCGTTTCATTGTATTTGAATTAACCACTATTTATCACATTATTACTATAGTATCACAATGGTAACAGACTGCTATCACAATAATATCGCAGTAGCATCACAATAGCAACACAATAATTAATGAATAGTATCACTATAGTATCAAAATTGTAGTATCACAATGGTATCAGATTGCTGACACAATAATATCGCAATAGCATCACAATAGTAAGACAATAATTTATGAATAGTATCACTATAGTATCAAAATTGTATAATACTAGTATCACCGTAGTTTAGAAGCATTATAATTACGATACATGATAGACTTAACGCACATCAGCAATCGATCGGTCGACTACGTACAAATCGCTGGACTTCTAATTTACTTCTCCGTCGAAGTATTTCCCATGAAATTGTGACGCATTTTCGTCACTTGAAGCTCAGGTGTCGACATCATCATGTCCTTAACCACTCAAATGGTTCACGTGTTTCAAAGCCCCAAACTCAACACCAATTTTCCCTTCCTCAAGTCCCAAACCCTTTTCCTTATCTCATCCAAAATCCTTTTCCTTTGTCTTCCCCTCTGTCTTTTCGTCCCAACTTCAACTTTTAGCGATCCTCTCACCTCACCCTTTTATCCCGACAATCGATACCCTTTAATTCTACCCCCATCACCACCAGTTCCTCGTTAGTTTTTCTGTCAACCCAACAATTTTTAGTCTATGCCACACCCACATATCAAAGTCCTCCATTAACGCCGTCCTCTCTCAACGTCCACATTTCCCACAAAAAACTTCAAACTGGAGTAAAACCCGTTTAAGACGCTTTACCTCTTAATATGTGATTATTTCCGGTCCCTTTTACACGAAATGCGTGGTAAAGATACCGCTTAAGACGCTCTGTTAGGCTCGTAAGATGTAGATTTTTCCCATTCTCAGATGCACCGTAGTAATTTTTCGAGGATAATTTCACTCTATCGAAGCTGATGCGAACTCAGAGGTTGAGTAAGATCTTCTTTATCAATTTTGTCTCAGGGCGAAACTTTAGATTAAAAATTCGCTTGGTGGTGTTTTCCTTCGCTGTAGTTTCAGTTTGTATTACAGCTGATCTTCACCACATTCGATAGACCAGAAAAGTTTTACATTATCTATATTACCGTCCTTTCTCCTCTCTAGGTCTCTAAAAGGGTTCCATATGAGTGAAGAGGCTCTCTTTGTGCGAAAAGCAGGCCATTATTCAAAAATATTATGTAAGGCAACCAGCATTACACAACCCTTAAGCTATCCCGCTTAAGATATGTTGAGATTGCCAATGATTATTTCTATAGCCTCCGAGAGAAAAATCATCAACTATCGATAGTGAATTTTTTTTAATAACCTTCAGGAATAACTAAACATACGGTACCCACATCGACAATATTCGTATATGCGGGCGAGCTTAAAAAATAACGGCTCCGTCAAGAGAATAGTCAGTGGGAGCGAAGAAAACATCTAAGAGCGATGTTATCTTGCGATGCTAGTCGGGCTTCACATCCTATGCAGTGTATGCATAGATTAGAATTAGAAAAGGTACTACTTAGGGCTATACCTATTATGAAGAATTACTATGGCAAATCGATGAGCATTACCCAGATGCTTCAGGACGCTGGATGGGAAATTTTAAAAAAAGAAGTTTCGATCAAAGACTTGATTTACTCAGTGAGAGTACGTTCGTAGATGATGTAACCGATATTATGCGTCCTCCTTGTTATATATGTCGTTCTGATACTGCGATAAAGATCTGAGAAATAGATGCTAGCCTGTTTCAAGATTTAAATTTTCTAGAACAATACGCGAAAATAATCGATTACGAAAATAGAATCATAACGCATGTACCCTTGCCACACGCCGAAAAGCTGCTTGCAGGGTATGTAGTTATTAGTGATATTTATTATTTTCTCACGTATTCCTGCAACTTCTTCTTTTTTGATTTAATTTTATTATTTTATTATTACTTTTGTATTTTAGTTAGAATGTTTTATCTTATGTTTTTATCATATTTTTTATTTACTTTGTTTACTATCTCATTTTTTTTCTTTTTCTGATTTTATTTTATTATTGTTTCTGTAATTTCTTTATAGTACTGCTTTTCTAATTTTCTATTCTTACAAAGTTTTCTTTCATAACTTTTAGCTTGTACTATCAGTAGGTTTGCGCAGGTTTTTCACACCCCCCTTCTTTGCGGGTGTTTTCCTGCAGTGGATATTTTTTCCTAAGATATCACCTTAGGTGTTTTTTGATCCACTCCTAAATTTTTCCTCTATATTCCGCTATTCACATACACATATCATTTATGTATGTAATATTATTGACGAAAGGTTAGATGGAAGAAGAGACTTTTCAGTCTCAATCTCGCCTTAATAAAGACCTTATAGACCTTATAGTTGACAGATGACAATATCATAGTTCTAACAGTTTTAAACCAAAGGAAACAATTGTTTGTTACGGTAATGTTCATTCGAGAAGGTTTGATGTATACTCCTTAGTATACTATAGTTATACTCTTAGTATAGATAGCAGTTATTGTATCTATATTTTGTAGATACGGTTTTCGCTTGGTTCCTCTTTAAAGCGTCTTAACCGGGTTTTACCCCACGTGTTTTAGTATTACTTTCCTAATGCTTCATTCAAGATCCTTCTTCGTCAGTTCCCTTCGTTTCATAAAATTTTCCTGGCTTAGTTTCCACTGCTCAATGACCCGACTCTAACACATCTGCCTCTCTTATACACATTCGATGAAAATGCTTTCCTTCCAAAGCCCCCTCTTTAGCATATTCACTCACTCAACGCTCTTCACTCCAGGAAAGGAAATGAGCCATTTCTCTTCTTTTCCGGGAAACTTCGCCCCGAGGCAAACTGTTCCAGGTCTCGGTTAACTCCGCTTATCCTTTCGGAATTTTTTAATAGCTTCTCCACACTCTGAGAGAGCTTACGTGCAACTCGGGGTAAAATCACGCTGCCGTAGGTTGCGCAGTTTCTTTGCAATTGAATTTTGCAGATCGCAGACCAACCGCGGCCAGCAAAAGGTGAGGAGACGGGGTTTAAATATTTCTTCGCGTTTAATTTCTCTCTCAGTCTGTGCGCCAGCGAAAAGATGCCGTCAAAAGAACATAGAATTATCTTCAACTAAGAGAAGAGCCCGTTGAAATTCAACGGGAAAGATGGGGGAAATTAATGCATTTATCCTCTTCAAAGGTTTTTAAAAGCTAATAATGGAGGTGCTGAGGATCCTACGAGCTTTCAAGATGATGACTATATAGCGGAATGCTTTACAACTTCTATTTTAAGGAAATGGATTGAAAGGAATCCTTATGTATAATTTTCGAAACTTCCTTTGTATTCCTTTGAAGAAGAAAATGTTGAATACGAATTTTTTAACGCGAAATTTCCATTTTTGGAATCTTTATAAAACTTTTGTACAGAACGATTCCTTATAAATCTTATGCAAACCTTTCACAAATCATCACTCTTTTACTCTTAACTTCAACTTTAACATCACGTTTTCAGCCCATCGAATTTTAATTACACCCAAATTTAATTTTACCCAACTCTAAATTTCTGTTTACCCAACTCTATTTTACCAAACTCTAAGTTTTCAGCTGTAAAATACGACTTCTGATACACCTTCAGCAACTTGAATGAAACTTTTACAATAGGGAGAAGCAAAACTTGGTCACTTTTAAGGGGTCGCTGAAGGCGTTTAAACAGAATATAATAAATAAATTATAATTGCTCTTCTTTGTAGAATTTATCAAGAAACAACTGAATCCAAGACGACAATGACAGTCGCCTCCGAAATTTACCGTAAAGAGAAATGAATGTATGGTGATTATAGATGTAAATGGCGAATGCATGATTTAATCCATGCTTGGAACCACAAGAAGAGACAGGAAACGCAGCAACTGCGTGAGGATGAAGACGGGAGTGACAGAAATCACAGATGAAGTAGGATCACTAAAATATCCATTGGGCGGGCCATGTGGCGGGAAGAAACGACATCCGTTGGAGATCAGCACTTCTCAAATGAACACCAAAAGATGTGAAGAGACCAAGAAGAATACTAAAGGACTGATTGCACAGAGACATCATGAAGTACTTAGGGGTAACTTGACAAACAGAAGCTCAGAATAGAGAGAATTTGAAAGTGCTTGAGGAGACCTATCCAGATTGAAAATGGTGGTTGATGATTATGAGGCCAATAAACGTTAAAAATTTGCAAGAATAAAATAGAGTACACTACATGAAGCAAATTTAGTGAAAATATTAATATTTAAGTATGTTAATGGATGAAGATATAAAACCTTGTTGTCTGGAAAAAGGAAAATAGCGTGCAACCTTATGGAAAGGTAATATATGCTCCTGGGTTCAATTCCAGTGATGAGAATAGCTTACCTGCTTGTAGAAAGATCTAAATTTACATACTTACTATGCAAGAAATAATGTAATTCGTCTTACATCTCTACATTTAACTGTTTCTGCCATAGAATAAGGATGGATGGAATCTTCCGAAATCATAGATAATGATTTTATGAAAGAGCCATTACCATGCGTTATGTGCAAGGCTTTCAGCATATTCTCAAAGTCCATAAGCAAATAAGTTTAAATCCGATAAGAGTTTCTATTTCGAGGAATAAAGGAATAGGAATGAGAGACTGGAAAATGCATGATAATGTCTCAGCTTGCAGTTCCTGTCCCTCTAGAGCCACTCATAAGAGAAATTTTATTCGTTTAGCCTAGAAGACGGTATATTTCGTCGTCTTTAACAGCGGAGTCCCTTCTGGAAAGGTCAAAAAAGGTATTTAGTTGGCGCAAGAAGTCTTTTATTGAATGCTTGTCAAAGAGACTTCGAATTAAAATAGCTTTATGACCCGCCTCCAGTTCTCCGCCATTTTGTGCCAAAGTTCTTGGGCCAAAAACAAAAAGAGGAAAGTTGCCCTCATTCAGCTCTTTATCGACTCATTTATTATTGGGGCACAGCAGCGGATGGAAACAAAAGTTTAATTTGGCAGAATAAAACAGCTCCCCCTCGCTTAATCCGCTGCCAACGGGTATCTCGACATAATAAGCAGATTAAAAGAAAAGTTGAGAAAAACTTCGTTCCCTCAACTTCGCCACCTACACCACCGAGTACTCATACGAATATCGAAGTGTTACGTGAGTATTTATATGAATATTCGCGGTTTATTTTCGGCGTTTTTAATAACTTAGTATTCAGAGTGTTTACCTTTTCCCTCGACGAAGCAATTCTAGTTCGCGGAGTCGACGTCTGCGTCGCCACTTCAACTGGGTCAAATATGTCGGCGATTCATTTGAAGCCGACTCATCCGAATTGTTTTTTTTTTAATCCGCTTTTTTTGTTTTTAAAAATTTCGCTCCGAAATTAAATTAATGGAAAAAGTTGTCGCGGAGGACGGGGACGACTCCCTTTGGCGAAAGTAGTTCGAAATCAGATGGAAAACGGGAGTTTTTCGTTGCGACCGTTCGTTTGTTTCGGCCATGTTGCTGTTCGGCGAGAGGCGGTGCCTAAAACAAAGGGAGAGAAGAAATGAAGGCACAGAAACTAAAAAAAAAAAATCCCGCTGTGCTAATAGACGGCGAATGCGGCCTTTCTTAGAGGGAAAGAGACGTTGGGTTCGAGCTACTTTTACGTAACGTCTGCTCACTGTTAAACTTAACAGTGAATCTTCGATGATGCAGAACTCGTCCGCATCCCAAATTGTCAGCACAGGAAGGTGCGATTAAAAGCAAAAGTAATAACCTCTGAGGAAAAGTTGACGATCAGAGTGAATAATATACCAATACTGGATATATTTTATAATATTTTTCTATGTGTTACGTGAAAACTTACTTTTTTTCGGCCTCGATGGCGAGGTTAGCATGGTAGCCTAGCAATGTCGAGCTCCCGGGTTCAAATCCCGGTTCGTGCAAGGAGGCTTTCGTTTTAAAATAAAGGTTAATTTGTAAGACTGGCCTTTTTAGGCTAAAATTTGTCAAAATAGTCATTATTATTATTTAATTGATGACAAATATAGGTATATTTGGTATATGACACATAATGATATACATTTTTGCGACTGTTCATTGCAGTTAGCTTCCACGTATAAAGCCTGAATTGTAAATACAATTTGAAACTAATTAAAATTGAATTGACTAAAAATTTTAATTTACAATTTCATACGAATTAAAATCTGTCATTATCTAAAATTCGTAAAAATAAGACCAATATTGTGCAATATTATTCAAAATTTTCATTTACTAAATAAAAATGTCCATGTACGATAAATCATGCTACCTTTTTTGGATTCTCCTGTGTAGCAAGTGATAAATTCTAATTGTGATATCGTAATATTGCAATAGAGACTTATTATCAAGGGAGTTTGATGTAAACTTTACTTCATGAGTGATCGTCTACTCTTAACGTATTTAATGAATAAATATTAAGTTACGATTTATGAATAATATTAGTAATAATGTTCATTTCGCATCGATATCAATAGACAGTGGTCACGGTTTCTTCTACCTCTATGAATGACAGTTCATTTTTCCCTCTGAAACACGAATCCAAGAAAAAGTAATTTTTTCGGCAGATTTCTTAAAAAGAGACTATAATTTGAGAGTGAGAGTGCTAGGTTCTTTACTATTTTACTCTTAAAGTATATTTCTATTCTGCAGAGAGCGAATGTAACTTGTACAGTTGTGGATGATATTTCAAGCCATCAGCTCGATACCGACTCTAATTCAGCTTTTTCTCTTTCAATCAATAACTCTTTCTTTCAGCGTATCGTGGAATGATTGCAACACCGGAAACGTTGGAGAAGACGCTATCGAGGGCATGATTAAATATTTAGGGTTGTCTTGTGTATATAGGGTAGCTTAAATCGAAATTAGGTTATCGAGTGAATGCAGTGAGAGAAACTTGAGGGTGTCGCAAGCAATGTTTCGAATCGCAACTTACCATATTTAGTCTCTCAATTTTCACTGATTTACTCCAAGACAAGGGTCTTTACTGCTAACATACCTGTGTGGATGAAATATTTATAAAATTAGTACAGAATGGCAGAAAATGTATACTTTATTTACTTCTATATCAATGTTTAAACTATAGCGATCAAAAATGAGGACAAATATCTATAGTTCTTACAATCTAAGATCTACATCTACATAAATATACCATAAGCCGCCTTTCCGGGGTGGCAGAGGGTGTAAACACCGACTATTCGAGCTACTTCTTTAGTTAATTGTCTTCTATCATCGTTTCCGAAAAGAATGAGTCCTTTCAACGTCTTGTTCTAGCATACATCTCTCTTATTTTATGCTCATTTTTAGGTCGATCGAAGTCTCACGGAGGTCACACAATACCGATTATTTCTTCTACAAAGAAGGAGATATTTCTCTTCCCCAATCTGACGACGTTCTTCCAAATACATGAGGTTAATGTATCTTTCGTTTACTTTTGTCTTCATTCTGTTCATTGCACAGATAAATGAAAGTTACTGAGGTTCGAGTGATGTTGAACAATGGCACCCATTTTGTAGAGTCATTTTGCTGCGCTTACGTGGACTTGAACCACTTCTGGCCAGGAAAGCAAGGGCAAATTACCTCACTCCTTATTTTTCCCTGAAAGCCTCATTCCCTCTCCAGGCCATTTGGTGTAGGACATTAGGATCCAACCAGCCTTCGGGCTGAGGGCTTTACCAGGAGACTCAAGTTTCGAATTTATGCGTAGCATTAGGAAGGGAATTTACTGGTCAGCATGTAACAGGGGTGACCCAATCTTCTTGCCACTGCGACCCACATACACAGGAATCTGATAGTAGTGAGAGCTGCTATAAGTTGATTATAACAATTCAGCACAAGAGAAAAGGGTAAAGTTGACTCTGTACACGCATAGGCGTATACAAGTAGAACTATTTGCAAGGAAATAGAAAGAGATCTTCCAAAGAGACCCGGGTTCGAGTCCGGTCAGACTTTTTTTCCCCTTAGTGATTTCAACCCTCCCGAAATAAACAAAGTATACAATATTTTGCTTTCTTATTAAGTAATAACTATATATTTCTTGATTTGAAAAATTATCCAATCTTCATTTGAGAAAATTTTTACTGGGACGAAAAAACAAAATAAATTTGTAAGGTTTCATTGATTTTTATTACAAGTGCTACTTGTTACGACTCGAGGAGTCATCATTCATCATAGATGCATCTGCAATAAAATTCAATGAAATATTACAAAGTTATCTTGTTTTTCTTCCTTTTGTTGAGTTACGGTTATTAGTTACGGTTATTATTACGGTTATCTTAGTTACGGCTTCAACCATCGATATTATGCATTTTTACTTGTTTTACATGGCTTCTGAAATCAAGCTGGTAGTTCTTCAGGGCTCTACGCAGCAATCCCATAAGATATAGATTCGTAAATTTTCACGGGACTTCGATTTGATAAATTTGAAAACGAAAATTAATAACAAAGTTATTTAACCAAAATCATCGTCCTAATTCTCAACCTCTGAATTCTAGAGAGCCGCATTCAAGAGAACAAAGGTCAACGATATCCCTAGTACATAATATCACGTTTGTCTAATTCTGATGACCACATCTTCAGCTTCGATTACTGTACGTACATGGAGAATAAGGAGATTTCGGGTACAAAATTTGTTTCCCATCAGTCTCCCAGTGGCTAATTGCAGTTCGCTTTGAATGATAATGATAGAAGGCATGACACTGGTTTATATACGTTCCGTTTAAATCGATCTTTGATGCTCCACAGCAGTCGATTTCTAAATTGCACCGAACATCTTCGATAGAGTGGTCATCAGCAGGAGACGTCGTTTGATGGGGAGGAGTGGTTGTAGAAAGGCGTGCCCTTTGGCACCCATTTGCCCTCTAATCTGAGAACTCCTGAGTAAGAGAAGAAAAAATGTAGCATTCTGGAGGAAAAGAGTGGGTCTATCGAAGCGATTTAGGTGACCACGTTTTTCAACGGGTAACACGAGGCGATCTTTTCCTTTCTGTGAGCTAAGTATGATATCAGTGTCTTAAATGAGCCTCGACTTCACATCAGAGATGCCCCGAGGTTTTTCGTCCCTGAGTATCATTTTCGATGTTTACTTTTCCCTTCGCTTGCTTTTCCTCTCCTGTAGTAATTCATATCCACAGATATCAGCTTTTTTTCTACATGGCGATCAAACTCCTCAGCATTAGTAATAGCATTATTTTATGACCTCAGTAATTCATAAAGTAATTAAACAAATCAGAATAATCCATGAGATAAAAAAGTTCAACTGACCTAATTTTTCTATAATACGATACATTCCTCAGCCTTAGTAATAGCCTTTTGTATGACTTCTGTAACTGATAAATTCGTCAAAGCAAAATTGGTGCAATCGATGAGATAAAACAGTTAAAACAACTTAATTTCTCTACAAAATGATCAACTCCACAGCATTAGTTATAATCTTTTGTCTGACCTCTTTACTTGGAAAGATATGTAAAACAATGACCTCACATCAATGAATCTCCGAGATTTTTCGTGTTTGTATATAATTTTCTATGTTTAAAATTCCTTTCGTTTGGTTTTCTTCTCATGTAGTAATCTATATTAACATATATCACCTGATTTCTCAACTAAAAGATCAACTCCTCTGCATTACCAACAGTGTTTTTCATGATCCTTTTATTGATAAAGTAAATAAAACAAAATCGGTACGATGCTAGAGATAAAAACAGTGAAAACGACCTAATTTTTCCACACAACGATCAACTACTCTGTATTAATAATAGTCTTTTGTATGACCTCATTGATTGATAAATTAATTTTAAACAATCAAAGCAATCAATGCAATAAAGACAGTTAAAAGGACTTAAATTCTCTACACAATGATTAAATACCCAGCATTAATAATAATTTCTATTAGGGTGTTTGTAACTGATCAAAAAGTAAAACAAAATCGGTAAAATTTTAGGCGATAAAAAAATATTAAAACTACCGGTTTCGTCATAGTCGTGTCATCATCAGGTGAAAAAGCAGCGGGTCAGCTTATTTAAACAGCGTGCTATTGGGTGGTTTAGAAAGGGTCAGAAGAAAAAGAGTCAGGGGCTTCCATAGGGAGGGACCTGACAAATAGCTTACTTGCCTGATGAAGACATGGCTACGTCGAAACCGGTTGTTTTAGCTGTTTTTATTTAGTGGATTGCACCGTTTTTGTTTTACTGATTTAATCAATTAACGACGGATCTCCACCAGATATCGCTGAACCATGCTCTTTTTATCACTAGACTTTTTTTGGTCCTCCTTGTGTGGGCGCTTTCCCGAGTTCTTCTCCGTCAATTTTCAGTTCAAGACTTTTTACCCACAATATAAATTTGTTTATTGCATTTACATATCTAAATTATGGAAGCATAAATTTAGCCTGTTTACTTGTATATATAGTTTTTATTTTATGAATTCAATCTCTTAGTTTGACCTAAAGACCGCTGGTTTCCCACTTATAAGGTGAATTATTATTATATAAGTAGATTTGTCTAATATGTATGTGACCATATGGATCTTCTATACATTTTAGTGTATTATAACTATTATACAGTGATATATGTTAACCTTTACGTAACGAATTTTATGTTATGTAATGCATTGCCAACTGGAGGTTTTTGTAGGAGTTCCCCACCCAACTTTGGGTGAATGCCAGGCAATTTTAAAATTGATATGACATACTCCCCTCCAGCGTTGCCAGAAGACCAAATTGTAGCGCAAATTTTTAATAAATAAACTACGCTGGGGATATTCTGTGATGTCTGTGATCTCTGAGATGAGAATGTCATGAAGTTCGAAATAATCAAATCATTGCTGATACATTATTAATTTGTTTAATTCCGCAGATTTGTGAGTTAGTTGTAATTCATGATGATTTACGAGAATTATCAGTTCTAGTAAATTTGCATCATGGGTGAGCTAAAATTTAGAAGTTGACCTTTGGTTGTCCGTTATAGAGGTGATAACTCCAAGATTTTTTATTTTCATTCATAATAGTTCCACTCAGTTTTCTAAATTAGGATAGGACTTATGGTTTATGGAGCAATGTAAAATAATGGTTATTGATTTCAGTGTGCGAGTAAATTTGTCGTATTCCATGAATAGAAAAATTCAGGAAATATTTTTCACGAGGAAATTATATCCTGTTTGAATAAATTTACAAAATACCACACTGCAGTATTTCCTAAGTATACACCACGCGACTAATTTCAATGCTCGAGTATAGTATCATCATCAATATAATGGATCAATTCGGATCAAACCTCAATGCTCCTGGAATATGAAATATCTACAATTTTAAAAGATAGGTATTTTTGGATTCTTTTGAACAACTGGAAATGTAAAATCCCTTTCTTACCTCAACACCCTTGCCATTACTGACTACCATTTCCTCTCCCTTCCCCGATCCGCAACAGTGTGGATCGTCTATTCTACATCCCCCTAGTGCTCAACCTTCCCATAGACACTCGCTCCCTCACACCCCCGCCTTCCACTCCCTTTCTAATACTCGTAATACTGTAATATAGTAATACTGTTATTCGCAAAAGACGAATTCGGGCATTTCCCGAAATGTAGTATTCCCTCCACGGTGTTCCTCCTCGTGTCCCAATGGTTTTCGACGTAGCATTTTGGAATATCTTTGGCGGGGTTGGGTTGAGTCCCTCTGATGGGAGTATATTAATTTTGTATTGAATAAAAAGAAACCTAACGCAAATGATAATATAGGAGGATTCCACTATACCGTATTCATTGCATCGTCGGGAACACCAGTCATAGTTTGCGTGAATTTTTGCTAAATTTTATTGTAAATACATTACCCCGCCCTAAACCTAACCGAATTCAACCCAACCCAGCAAAAGTTATTTCAAATTGCAGATTCGAAAACCGTGATTATTTACGCAATGATGGAAATGGAAACTTTCTTCAAAAATGGAAATGTTTACTCTGCGTGTACTTTAGTAGTAGGGAGTGGGTACTTTATGTCGGGCAATGCCCAAATCCGGTAATCAATTACACATGGTTTCAGATATGTCTTGTAGCCTGAGTATGACTTAAAAGATCGAAAATATGTTAGCTCAATAAAAAGATGGTGGTAAAGGTATAAGTGCTCTTTCGTCATTTTTCATCATAGTCTTCAAGTCATAATTATGCATCTAAACTATTCGTATGATGTATTCATACAGCGTATCGTAGTATTTTGTAAATTTTTTAAAACAGGATATAATTTCCTCATTAAAAAGTCTTCCTGATATATCTCTCATATCGTTGTTCTCTCTTGTATTTTGTTCATGGGGTACTTATTGTTTTGTTAGACTAAGAATTTACTAAATGTGCTATGTATATTCTGTCAGAGAGAGGTTTTCCGAGGGATTTCCCTCCCTCCATGGGCAAATGCCTGGCAATCATTTTGAGTTTCCCTCAATTGATCAACTAATAAATTAATTAATTTATAATTTTAGACTAAATTTAATTAACGTTTATTTTTGTACCATTTTTGTCATCTCTATACTAACTTAATATTAAGGTTATTAATATTAAGGGCTGTTTGACTATGTATAAAGATTTCCCACTGCCACCGGTATAATCCAGTGTATGCTGTAATATGTAATATACATAATCAACTGGCTACCCAATAAAATCAGAGGCACACCTAAACAGATATTTTTGTGACGATGGCGATAATAATAAAATTCCTCATCCATAACTCGGTGGAAATAAAAGCGGAAATTCATCCCCCTTTTCACCCTCTTACCACCGCCGCATTAGAGACACCGCGCGCACCCTCCTTGAGAAAAACTTCCAAAGAGGAATCTCTTTTCGAGCGTGTAAAAAAAGAGTCTCCAAGGGAAAAACCTCCGCGGAGAAAAACAAAAAATCGCAACAAAAAAATTCACAAAGGGAAAGCGGAAATTTCCGAGTCCATGACATGTGTCACGGGCATCTCTCGCGAGCGTAGTTTTTCGGGTGATTCTTCGTTATTTTTATTCGTGGGTGCGTCGAGGCGCAAAGGCAATGGGGAGCCTTGACCGTGCTTCCCTCTTTGTCAATTAATCGGTCGCCTCCACCGGAGCACAACGGCCTTTTATTCACAGGCGTCGACTCAACCCCTTGTGCACATTATGCCCCGATGAATGCCTTTGTTTCCCTTCCGATGGAACGCTTCATTTTTTCCTTCGAAAACAAAGTGGTCGTCCTTTAATGCTCTTGGAAGTCTAAATATGCCTCTCCAAGGCACACCTGCCGCTGGAATCGTCATTTAGCGGCACTAAAAATAGTCCTCCGCCGCGGTGTGAGTCCGAGTGGAAGAGAATTAGAGCAAAAACTAAAAACGCCTGCACGGAACGGTTAATTTATTGTTCTGCACGTCCTATCGGAGTGTGTAAAGAAAAGGAATTAGGTACGAGAATGGGGGTTGTTACTTTTTGTTATTAGAGACTTAAAAGTACATGTAGCACACAAAAGAGTATTAAATGCTTATGTAATAACTAATAAACAGGTTGTAATGGGTTTGAAATGAGTATTGCTTTAGCACATCCTTTTTATGAGAAAAGTAAGGTATACATTAGCATTCTTTTGTCACGAAGCCTGCCCTTGGAGGACGAATTGTCTTCTGAATGTACAAAAGGAAAGCAGTAAAAATTGCTACAAATGCTCTATGCCTGCAGGTAGTTTGTAACACATACTTACATGTTTGACGTGACTTTGAATTTTTCGGGGTTCATGACACCATAGTCACGGGGTAAATCCCCTTATCGTTAAGAAAATCCTCCTCTAGAACTATTCCTACAGAACTTCACTACAGCATTAATCCGCAATAGTCTCAAAACAGTACTTCATTTCCTCTTGAAAGTGTGACATTTTCGGGAAAAGGTTTGAAGAGGGTTCGAGTTAATCTTTTCAATTCAAAATAATTACTGTTAAGAAAGGAACATGTTACGATATTGGCTATTCGCGACCTAAGATTAAGCTATGACTGTCTTTCCCGAAGAATATTAGCTGCTTCTGAATTAAATGTTTAAAACCTTAACGCCAAGACATCCTACCGGAACGGAATCTAGAACTGAAAGCGAAAAAAACGTTTTTCTGCTATTCTGAGAGCCTCCTTCGAACCGAGAATTTAAATTTTTTCCCTTACCGAAACAATTTCGATATTTTTCATTTTCGAATATTGTATTTATTGCTTTGAATTTGTTTTGCCGTTTGTTATATTTATAAAGAGTATGAAGAGAGATTCACTAAATTCCAATATATCGAAACGAATTATTTATATTTTAATTATATATAAAAAAGTTAACTATTATTTCTTCACTATACCAATTTCTAGGGTTAAAGTCTCAATCTCGGCCTGAAATAAAGACGTTTTATTATTATTCTTTCATTTTAATTCAACGCAATTAGAAAATCTACAGGCAATAAAATAACTCCCGACAGTACAGGCGTAATATTTAAATGTTCGAAAAAACTGGTTTGACGTTATCAGAGAGAAACCGAAAATGAAACGAAACTCTATTTTTCAGTATGACTAGCGCAATAACCGTAACGAAAATTATACAGTTTGATACCTTGTTTCCCCCCAGAACTACCTAAAATTCTTAAAATAAAATGGTTGGCTGCTAATGGTTACTAAGTTAATAGAAGAGACTCCGAAAACCATCAATAAAAAACTTACCTTAATCAATAAAAAACTTAACCAGTAATGCCTATACGTGCTATATTTCAGCTTCAATGAAGTTGAACAGTAATGATGTAAATTATTTTTTTTCAAATGGTTATTGTTTTTATAAATGTGTATGTAAAAAACATACGTACATATGTACAGTACACCATCATTACAGTTCAACGCTGTCACCGCTGCCCTGAAGATGGCTTCATTGAAGCTGAAATACGTATAGGCATTACTGTAAGTTTTTTATTAATGGTTTTCGGAGTCTCTTCTGTTAACCTAAAATTCTCTTAGGAATAAAACTTTTTCGATTTCTTTACCTTCTCTTTTACCGCTTGTATAACCAAGAGTCTTCAACATTTCAATCACAATATCCGTTGTCATGAATCGGCCAGTAAAGTACGGAAGTATTCCTTCCAGATTCCTTTTCCTATTTTCTTTACTTAACAATCCTCATCACCTTAAATTAGGCAAGATGATCCGTGAGGGGTATTTTAATGCGATCCATATCACATTAAAATAACCCTCATATAAAGAAAAGACAAAAACGGAAAATAACTCTGAACATATATATCAAAAGGAAATAAGGAATGTATTCCTTGTCATCGGTTGAGAACCAGAGAATGCTAAAAGAACCATAAAATAACCTGTTACTTTTTGGCTGTGGACCCCTTCTGGATTATATCTCTGCCACTTGGCCTCCCTGAGAGAATGAGAGGTCCAGGAGAGGGCAAAAAGTGACAACGGGCCCAATAGTACAGATGCTCTCGTTCATCATCTCTTCCGGTCAGGAAAAATGGATCTATTTATCAACAATGAATTTAGTTTGCCACGTAAACACAATGACATAGTTTGGTTCATTCAATAAAATGAAATTAAATACGAGTAATCCATATATTATTAACATTGTGGAAAAACAGCGAGGGATATATTTCAATTCGTTAAATTCTTTAAAGAAGAAATAAATACTTACAAGGAGAGACTCTCACTCTTGTCCGGGGATTTTGATGAAACTTTTTGTAGTGGTGCAGGAAGTAGAGTAATGAAAAAGCGTAACGGCGTTCGTCAGAATGGGCCTTAGTTTCGCTGCAATAAATAATTGAAAATTGATAATAGGAGGGTAGGCAACTCCGCAATACACGACCATGCTGCCCGAGTATGGATGAAATAACGCGATGTTCTCTGGTATATTTGTCATTAAATTTTTCTTTCCATTCGTTACATTCTTTCCTTGATACTTACTATTCGACTTATTAATAATAATAAATAGTAGGCTCAATTAGTATTCCCGTTAAATAACCTTCGTGGGTGATATTTTTCCATTTAAGGTAGTTAACGACTATCCTAAGAACGTAAAAGGAGCTTGCATTCAAGTAATTTAGGGTTTCACACTCATAAATAGCGACTGCTTTTTTCTTCAGGTAAAATAGGGCGGCCTTGATGTAATATTTTATCTGAAGATGTCAGCTCGTTGACGAAACAAGCCGGCGATAAAAATCTGTCGTGGAATTGAACTAAGATTTCATTACAAACTCGTGCCCCATTTTCTTTTCTTACATTAAAATTGTAACTGATTAGATGGTGTAGAAACAGAAAATACATAACCGAGAGAGGATTAGAATAATAAAAATAAAGAAAACCTTATAATCAGTATTTACATTTACATCTTAACCCTACAAACCGCCACTGGCGCATGGCAGGGGGTGTAAAACACCAAAAACCCTATCTACCCTTAACTGCTGTTGGCTTCTCTAATACTTCGCGGAAAAATAACCAGAAATAACTATCTGTCCTGGCAACTATTTCCCTGTAACGCTTCATCGTTTTGTCTCGAAGATCACGCTCGCCACTAATTGGTATGGCAATATGAACTATCTCCTCCCTGAGATCCGTAGTGATAAATTTATTGAAAAGCTTCCCAGGATAATCAAGTCTTCTATCACTTAGCGAATCCCAACCGAGGGATTCTACCTGCTGTGAAACACTGCTGTTAAATCTCTCTTAACAAATCTAGGTGCCCTACGTTGAACCATCTCAAGACTGGAAGCTAATCCTACTTAGTGCAGATCCCCAATCGCACAGCAGTACTCAAGGAGAGGTCGAATCAGGGAAAAGTACGCTATTTCTTTTACTCTCCATGAGCAACCTCTTAGGATTCTACTAGCTAAACTTTGCATCCTATTCTCTTTACCTACTACGTTTAGAATATGCTCTTTGAAGGAAAAACTACTACTGAGCGTAAAACCTAGATATTTATGATGCCTCACGAACTGTAACGAATATTTTGAAATATTATATGGTACGCGGGTAACATTGATGGAACGTATAAAATTCATAGCTACAAGTACTAGGGCCATGTATCTTTATTAGGAGAAAATTCGTGGTGTTTCAAAGGGGCATAATGTTGTGAGATAGTGTAGAACACAAGAGTAAGAGGACAAATGGAACTCTTGGATTCCGTCGAGTAAAGGGACGGACGTAGATTAGGAAATGGATAGCAATGTTGGAGAATGTTAGGCTTGTCATCCTTGAAAAGATTGGCGCAGTAAACGTGCGATGGCGTCCGTCTTTATGGAAGCGGATTCTGTATCCAATTTCCCGCTTTTGATGAAGAGCACTTATTGATCTCCTCTGCCTCGTGATTGTCTTCCTAAAACTAGGTTTGAAGATAACGCAGGCGTGATTCGCCATGAAAGGAACTTGATCATCCTTCGTTCGTGAAAATAATTGATTGATAATCTAATCTTAATGGTTGATTTAATTTGAAGGGGAATGGAAAATTATCTGACGAGAGGAGTGAGAAAACTCTCAGCACACGTTGTCGCGATGCAGGAGGTTATACGAGAATATGTAGACAGTTTATAGTACGAAGAAATAATCGCAGTTCGCCTCCACGACATTGCTTGCCGTACACTCAACCAAATGTATACACACACACTCAAGTCGGGGTGAAATATTCGCGACTTTTGGCGCAATATTTCGGGAAAATTATCGCAAAATTTACGGCGATTTTATCGGTGAAATGTCGACTCTATTTTCAGCTATTTTTTACCTATTTCCCGGCTATGATTGGGACGAATTTTGAGGCTGTAATTGTGTCTGAAATAGTCTCCTTCACAGCATGAAAGTCGCTGTTAAAAACAGGCTGAAAATCGGGGAAAATCAGGAAATTTTAGCTGAATATATAGGCTGATTTTGACGGATTCTAACGCTGACAAAAAGCTGTGATTGTCTCGATTTTAGGCTGAGCTTAGATGGTAGTAGATACACTCATATGAATAACAATCAACCGAGATTTTCATTTTACATAGACCTGCTTGAGAATGACCATTGGAATCGGTATTCTGGAACTAATTTACGCGAACTACTAGTGAAAAAAATCTTTACATCCTCTCTTACGAAGGCGGTCCTAACAAAGTTTGCCCAGAGCATTCGGAAGTCAAACTTCTCGTTCCAGAAGATTTTTTTCTTTTATTCCCACTAATTTTCTTCGAATGTATTTATAAAAGAAAGAGGAAGTAATTTAAGTATATCGTATTTGTCGGGAAACTTAAATTCTTCTTTCTTTGTTTTCACTGATGTTCGCTGAACTTGTTTAATGTTATCTTAGAAAGAGTTCTTATGTTTTTGGAATTGTATCAACTCTTTCGCGCTAAGAGATCTTGGCTGTGTCAAACATTCTTGTCTCACTATAGACCAATATTTTTCGCTCTCGTACCATAAATGTTTCTCCTCTGATCCGCTTTACTGTTTGAATCCATGGAGCACTTTACGCCGACAGCTATTTACGGTACCTTTTTTCTAAAGGCAATATTTTACGTAACCGTAGAACTCTGTCTTATCTCACACTACACTACTTTCTATTTACTCATGTTCTTGTGCTACCCGTACATTTTTCTTCTCCGTGCAAAATTTTCTAATGTTTTGTGTTTTCTACTCATTTTTTCTTTTCTCCTTCATTAATCGTTTATATATGTATGTTTGTCTACATTTGAGGCATTTTATATACAGCGAGTATGTTTCGTAGCACGTCTGTCCCTTATTTATTTAGTTTAGTTTTTCTTTCTCCTCTAAGTGTCGTACTCCTCTGTAATATTCAATATTTTGTTTAACGCAGGATGGGACTATGAAGTCTCGGCAGAAATTTGGAGAATTCTGAACTCAGTCATATGTTCTTAATTATTATTAGTACTAAATTTACTGAAGATATTATGAAAGATATATGATACCATATGTCACTCCCTCTCATAATCCTTATTATTTAAGGCACTAAGAACAACTTTGTAAATGAATCAACAATGAAAACTACAGTAATTAAATACAAAGCGATTCTGAACACCACGAAGAAAGTTCCAAACTTGTACGAGATACGACTAAAACCTTAAGCACCTAGTAAGACGCGTGTTACTGTTATAAATTGTGACTGAACACATCCTGGACTTAAAAAATAATTCTCGGGGGAGTCTTTAAGAGATCTACCCGTCTTCCTTCCTCCAATGGAATCTTCTCACCTTCCTAAATAAGATCATCTCAAATCCGCCACACAAAGCTCTCTCCTTTCACATCGATTACGTCGTTCCTTCTGTTTCCTTCCGTTGAGTTTTCTCTTACTACTCCTTACTTTCTCTTACTATTCCCACACCTCAATCTATATTTTCACCGTCCCTCATACACGCACATACCATCTGCTACAGACTCATCTGCATAGCAATGTGTATGTATTTATATAAAGAGAACATTAAAGCTTCTAAAATGAGGGTTTCAATCACCGGATGTTTAGCTTATTTTACCAAATTAAAACGCCTATAAACTTGATGATAATGATCAGATATTACTCATTGAGATATTTAATGGGAGCTTACGAATATCAATAAAATAGGCGGATCATGTGAGGAAAGAAAGATGGTTTCTTAAAGTCATTGCTAAGGATGTAAGGAATGATTTGTCCTTATGACTGTTTCTCTAATTTTAACCTCGTTACTAGATCATCTGAATTGCGAGGGAGGTCGCATATTTAATAATATATCTTCCGTAAACGAACTCTCTCAGAATTAATTAAATAATTTATCAAGTAATCGCAACCTGCCTTCTTATCTCCTGTCTTCCAAGATTGCCACGTTCATAATCCATCTGAATGCACCGGTGTAATGATGTTAATCGAAGTTCTAATGCCTGCGGATATGGTTTATAGATATAGATATAGAATAAAATAAGTATAAAAGTTTCATGATGTATTTATGATGCACAGTAAAACCCGTTGAAGGCGTTCCCGATTCAGACACTTTACCGCTTAATACGCGGTTTTCTCATGGTTCTTTTTAAATGGAACTCTTGGTAGAGATACCACTTAACCACGTACTCTCCCCGTCCTAAGATGCACTGCGATCCGCTATAGCCAATCGTTCGCCTCATTCAACAGGGCAAAAGCTTTATCTATTTATTATCGAGTCTATTCTTCTGAATGGCTGACTTTGTGAGTATAAAATGAAGATAACGCGAAGCAGAGTAGATCCCACAGTTGTAGTCGATACGAACTCTGAGGTAGTGAGATCATTATCGCTTATTTTTCATGGCAGGAATGGATTAAAGTCGCTTTTCGGTGTCTCCTTTCGTCATAATCTTGAGAAGTTAACGTATGTAATAAACGTATACACGTACGTAATATAAGAGTATAGTAATAAATAGTAGTATATACGTATGTAATAAACCAGAAAAGGAGTTTTTGCGGACTCTCGGAGAGGTCGTGATGTCTTCTCACCACTGTTGCTGAAAAATTTCGTTTTACCTCCCGAATTGTCCTTCTGGTAAAAACTGTTTCATTTAAGAGGGGAGAATGGCCACAATTGAGTAATTGAGACGCTCTTTTGTGCAAAAATCAGACTATTCTTCAAAAATATGATGCGATGCAACCAGCATTACACAACTCGGTCATCATCCTATCCCACCTGTAACACGGTTTTAGATTAGCCCCATAAAAAGCATCTTAACCAAATTTTACTCCGTTTATAGAAGTTTCCTAGTATGCTCAAAGATGAATGAAACAAAACTGAACGCGAACCATTTTCACCGTTACATCGGTGTGTATGGAGGACCGTTCTACTCTCTCTCTCTCTCAATGTGACATTGAAATTGCTAACAGTGAACTTACACAAAGCGTGGCAGTTGATCAATGAGAATGCACGCAGAGGGCAACGAACGGGCTGTGGGGCACTTTCCCTTGCACGGGTGTCCAAAAGTGACCTTTGGAGCGACGCGGCGTGGGCGGATGCGTGGGAGATTCATTCAGCGTCGATTGAGCCTTCCTTCATTAATGGAACATCTTCCATCGCATTCATCACCGTGTCTGATCAGACGAGGAAAGAACGCGTAAAATGAAGTGCGATTCTAAAGGGGGAGTATAACCGTGAAAACGCTGATTGAATTTGGCGTGTAGGGTACGGAATAGTAGCCAAGTAAGGAGAGAGACGGTATGAAAAGGGCAGTGAGATACATCAGAATCCTCTATATTTTATTTCAAAACATCCTTTTTTGGTGACCGGGGATTTACTCCCTGCACACTCCATCAATACATATAAAAGACTAACCATTTGAAATGAAAATTTTCCTGATTTCTGCTAAAAATAGTCAGAACAATTAATTGTACTATTTGATAATAATTTGATAATTAAAAATAATAAGTTAATATTAGAATCATCGAGTTTCTTCCTGGGTGTGTAGTTATTGGGGTTGCTATTTAGGAATTTTATGGTTTACTTGGTTACGTTTGTAAATAATTTTTATCATCGTACAGTGATATTTAATCTCGGTATTAAAATCATCGAAACAGTTTTCGGAGGTAATATATAGACTCTACAAACGAATTCTCCTTTCGACGTCGTACGCAACCATAACAGTTTAATAAACCGGCCACCTTGCGTCTTTTGGGAGCATAACGACAATCCCAAAAACATGAGCATTACCAGATATTAAAGTTTGTGTCACACTTTAAAATAAATTAAACTGTCATTTCATTCAACCTACCACTTTCTTTTAATTAAATTGCATGTACCCCAGTGACCATTTATGCGAAAGTTTCGCACGGGACAACTGGCCGTATCATTATTTAAAAAAAAAGATGATAAACAAAACTTTGTTGGGTTTTACTGAAATCTGATTATGGCCAGGGATTTTAAACAGCATGCAAATTGTAAATGCCTCTCATTTCACTCCGACTGAATTATAGGAAAGGATGGACTCGCCTTGAACTAAAAATGATCATGCACATTCTTAGAGCGCGACCACTATACCTGTTCATACCCGTATAAATAATTATAAATGTTAAAAGAAAGTATACATGTTATTCCCAAACGAGGTTATTTTCCACGTTTACTTACAGAAATCCCCAATCTATTCCTATCCTAGCATAAAAAAATAAATATATAATCGTTGGTTGAAGCTGTCACTTTGTGAAACTCTTCAACAAGGGTGAGAAACAAAATAACTCTGTAGTGTTTTAAACCCAGTTGGAAACCCGAGAAATATTCCAGCAGATACACCAGGAAAGCTCGAGATATTTTCTCGATGTACTGGACATTTATTTCCAACAGTCATTCTGGTATAGTTTGGTGAGAAATAATAATGGTAAAAAATGATGCTACATAGATCACATATAGACTGAATAAAAGGTCGTGAGAGTTATATCCAGTTTAGCGATTTAATCTTTCAGGAAAGAGAGAGTCTTTTGAAGGCAGATTATTGAGGAAAAAGGAACTGCCCAAAGGAAACCGAATTTGGCCTAGCCAAGGCTCAAGAGGCCTTCAATAGGAAGAGAGGATCGCCAAAGGATTTAGATGGAGGAAGAGGAGTTAATATGCGGAGGAAATGGCATAGAATAGATCCATAAGGTTGAAGAGGTAAAACCTGAAAAGGAAAATGCATTTGGACACGCTATGATCAGAATTTTGGCTACTCTTAAGTAGACAGTTTTTGTTACTTTCCTTTTCAAAGGTAGCAGCCGAATGTTATAAAAATCTTTCCATTTCTTGTGATTTTTCGATGTGCTTTTCTTGTTGTATGAGTTTGCAAAAGAGGTTTACACAATCTAGTAAATGCGCTAAATGATAAATCAAAGGAGTTTTGGGTGAAAATAAACCTATGAAAAACTAAAGCGATAAAGTTTGGGTAGGGAAAGAAAGCTATGTCGACGAACTGAATTGATGGAGAAGAAAGAAAACCCCCCATGAAGATCCCCTATGGACCCCTATGAAGGTGGAAGCATTGTTTCCGAAATGCGCATCGGGATTCTGAATAACTGGTGACCGCTGAGCGATTATCCGTTTCCCGGGAATCGCCCTAGACGGTTGCCGCTGTCGGCGCGTGAAGAACCTTTGTCTTTTAGTGAATTGATGGAGTAAAACTAAAACAGGTGTATCGATTCTTTTGCAAGGTTTATGTCCTATCTTAATATGAAAGATGCACAGAGGCTCGATAGGAAGGCTCGAAAAGGATAGCATATTACAAAGGTTTCATAATCTGAAGGGAACTAATGACAAGAGCGACTGATAACGAAATTATGCAAATACTATTAAAACCCTCGGCTTAGAGTCTTTCGATGATGAAACTAAAATTTTTCTTGTCTTGATCAAACAGAAGAAATGTGTTAGTGAAATATTGAGAGAGATTGCTAAACAAAGTAATTGAAGGTAGAATAGAGGAGAAGACAGAGAAAAAATAAGTTACTAAGCAACGGAATGAAGGGCAGGCCGTTATATTTTTATCTCAGAAGAATAGTATCAAGAAAGAGATTTCCGAAGGGTAGAGATAAACCCATAGCGTGAATCGAAATCACCGGGTAAATCCGTTAACCTCTCAAAAAATCCAAAATTTTCACCTCCAAGATCGGTCGCGGCGGGATCATTTGATTTCATAGTTTTTGCAGAGGAAGATGGATATAGTAAGAAATATTCATAGCGTTTTAGGTCCCACTTTCTTTATGTTAACCCACTACTTCCAGTTGCAGAAGCACATAAGATCAATCGAGGAGTATCGAGGGAATTCTAAAAGCGTCTACTTTGAGGAAAGGAAGAGAGAGTGCCAATTGGAACTGAGATGTGATGGGTAACAGGCATTTTCCGAGAAATCTGGAAAGCGGCTCCAGGATTTCATTCCAAACACTACTTAGGCAACTGTACGTGAAAAAAGGCTCTGGCACAATCTCCCGCTTACATAGGTCACTTTTTGAAAAATCTTAAGCGCACATCCTCCGCATGTTACCCTATCCGTTTTCGTATTATTGACCGTAAAGTGTTTTATATTAAATTTTCATACGAACAAAATATATGCTGATAAAATGTAGTGGGCGTGGCCGGATCAGAGGTATCTGAATCCCCCAGGTAAAGGAAATTTATGCGCCCGTTAACGTTGTAATACTAAAGTCCGTGTAGAACATTCTACTCTAAACCGTGGGCTGCAGCACAATAAGATGCTGAGAGAAGTGCTTAGTGCACCGGTAGTGTAAAATTTAGCGGTAATATAATTTGGATACTTTGAGTCTTTGCGAAGTGATCGCGCCATAAGTTTGCACAAATGTGAAAATTTTCATCGAAGAACTGTTGATGCTAGCAAAATTTAACAATTTAGAACAATTATTCATCATATATTTGGTAAACTGTTGGAATAGACGTTTAAAATAAATATTTAGTCGTAAAATTAAAGCGGAAGTTTTCAGTCTTTCGTTCGCTTAGACTTTTAAGCTGATAAACTCGAAAGTTATGCTTAATGAGGGATAGGCTCCCAATAACCTCACAAATATAGAAATTGGAAGAAAAAGCACTTTATTATGATTTCAAAATTGAAAATTTGACGGAAACATTGCTATATTTTTGATAGAAAACCTCAATTAAATTACATTCATTTACCGTGAAAAAATTCCCACCCTCCAGCCTGTCGTAGTGTGAAATAGTTTTGTAGACGTGTAGAAGAGCACTTTTAAGACTTAACTTTTAAGTACAGATTTATGAAGTTTAAGCTACTGAACTTCAGAACCTAGTGTAATTCTACGTATTTGATGGGAGCAATTCGTTGCTGGCAAATTTCTCGGTTCGCAGAGCTCCTTTCACGCTCTTCCGAGGTGCGCCTTATGTATCTCCCTCTTTACACTCTTTCCTATATTCGATTTCCATATATTCCTGTACATTTTAAAATCTGCGCACGTCTCTTTTCATCAGCAACTCATTGGACCAACTTTTTAAGGTGTGCTTTACATTCTGCCTCATATAAAAATTCGATGAAAGAAAACCTGCTTTAGATTTCACAGCGCCATCGTTTTTAGTCGTATAATTTATGCAGCGGGGAATGAAATAAGTATAAAATAAATGTATAATTTCAAAGTAATTTTTGGGATTTTTTATCAAAGAGAATTATAACCTATTCTTTTCGTTGGAAGTTTTCACAAAATTTGTTTTAATCGAGCGATTTTTACCGAGCTGTATAAATTGAGATAAATTTTTGTGGAATATTTCCGGCATAATTACGCTTTGGAAAGCGTTCTTCATTGGTAAGAATACGTTAAAGAACTTCATCACTGTAATTACTTAAAGTACCTCACGAAAATCAAATTAGCCCTCCAAAATATATCAGTTCATGAGAGTGAATATAAATTATAGAAGATGAGATAGAATTGATAAGAAAAAATAATCTCAGAATAATGCTGAACTTCGAACTTTCTCAACCAGTCTTTCAAGTTCTTATTTCTCAACGTCTCTTGATGTAATTGCTATAATAGCGTTAACGTGTAATATTCAGTCCTCGAAATCTCTTGTAAAACACAAACCATAATAAGCTACTGAACTAAATAACTAAACCATTTCTACGTGAAAAGGCTGGGTCTTCTTACTCTGTTTATTACAAAGAATGTTACACCACATTTCACTCTCTCAAAGAACAAACAGTAAAAGTATTGAATCATTTCCCCTCTTTCTATAAAATCACTTAACGCGAATCTTTTTTATTTGTTTTTCTATTACTAATTATTTCTAGGTATTAAGGCACTGAATACCACATCATCCAATTTCGATAATAACAATACGTTTTTACTCTGGCGAGATTGATGCTAAAGAGTCTCTTCCTAAACTTAACCGTTCGTCATATAACATTTGAAAGATTAAGATAGCTTGGAAAACGGTGCAAAGAAGAAAACTACTTCGTAGGTTTAAAAACATAAGTTAGTGCTAAGGAAAATATACCAGACTGGGTCTTCTTACTCTGTTTATCGTCCAAAATCGCTCGTTTCACCACTTCACTAAGGTCTTGGGAAATCGATGGACCATGAAAACACAAACCGATGCATTCTTAAAATCCCGCCGAAGATAACAATGAGAAGGACGGAAATTACGTAAGCGCCGAGAAACAAAGCAAACCGAATCCGTGCATTATTCATTCTTTAACGTCATCAATGTACGCCATCGAATCCTCTTACGGAATAGCCCGAATTCTGGCTTTCGGCCACCGAAAGATATAACCACCACTAAGAGCTATGGTTTCCGCTGTGTACGGAAGACCATTCTTCGACCTCAATCTCTCTTTTCCTCGTCGTAAAAAGTTCCTTCCGTGACGTCATCCGAATTGACGTGGTTGTGTGCATGGCGATGTTTCATGCTGTCTGAAGAAGATTCGAAATATCGCGATTTATTGGCTCTCCTCGTTCCGAATCTTTATTCCCGAGCGTCCGCAGTTTCTCAAATACGAAAGTCACGGAAGGAGTAGCAGCTGTCTTGGGAGAGTGCCTCATATGGGGAGACAAAAATGCCTAGAAGTCAAACGGGAGTCCGCAATCTCGGAGTGACCGGGGATCGCGATGGTGGCATCAATTCTCCACAGCGAGGGTTAACCCCTTCCCAAGAGGGTTGTATTCTTAAAGGAAGATATCGTTAGTGTAGTTTGACTGCAATAAAGTTCGCGTAGGAGTAACTTTGTGGAAGTCAGGCATGACTAATACTTAAAATAAAGCGTTTACCAAGAATACAGGGATAGTAAACCACACCTCTGTTTTATCTTATGTTTTTATCATATTTTTTATTTACTTTGTTTACTATTGCATTTTTTCTGATTTTATTTTATTATTGTGCTTGTAATTTCTTTATAGTACTGCTTTTGTAATTTTATATTCATTCACAGTTTTCTTTCATAACTTTTAGCTTGTGCTATCAGTAGGTTTGCGCAGGTTTTTCACACTCCCCTTCTTTGCGGGTGTTTTCCTGCAGTGGATATTTTTTCCTAAGATATCACCTTAGGTTTTTTTTAAATCCACTCCTTCTAAATTTTTCCTTTCTATTTCTCTATTCACCTACACAGAACTTTTTATGTGTGTAGTATTTTTGACGAAAGGTTAGATGGAAGAAGAGACTATTCAGTCTCAATCTCGCCTTAAATAAAGACCTTATAGACCTCTGTGGATAGTAATAGTTATATGATTTTGGTAAAACCTTTGTTTTATTTAACAAGTTTCATTCTAGTTTGAATACGTTTTCGATATCTATCAGTAAGTCCTTTAATTAGCCTTATGCAAAAATTTCTACTGAATATGATAATTCCCCAATCAATATGCAGTTCTCGCTGTAACAAGCTGCCATTCGTATCATTCCGTCGGCAAATTATACGAAAAATACTCGTATACGTGAATATTGTTCCGATATGAATAATATGACTTTTTGAGTTAAAATGATGTTGTCGGTTACAGAGTTGGTTGATATTTTTTAGCCCAGATAGAGAGCTGAATTTACTACGAAGAAATATGTAAACAAGGGTACCCAAAAACGGCACTGTTTGTGGCACAAAAACGACACATTTATACCTGAAAGGTAAACATTTATTCGTTCTCTCTACGGTCTCGGATCCCCCATAGACAAATCCTGATTCTCTAGCTTGAGTTCTCATCATTATCATTATAAGTTTTAGCTTTCTGTATGTTTAAATGCCTTCCTATTCCCTATTTAGTGCTCCTTCTGTAGTTTCTCACCTTTTATATCATCTCACATCTTTTATTTTAGTCTTCCCCTCTGTCTTTTTCCTTGCATATTACCCTCAATATCTGTCTTTAGCAATCCCTCTTCTCTCAGTTTACTTATACTACGACACAATCATACCGGTTTCTGAAAGTTAGGTATTTTTTCATTCTCTCTACGGTCTCGGATCCCCATGTAGAAATCCTGGCTGTGCCCCTAATTCTATAGCTTGAGTTCACATCATCTAATAAGTTCTCCCTTTATGTATGTTTATATGCCTTTATAATCCCTATTTAATGCTCTTCCTTTCTTTTCTTTGCAGCGGTACCCACCCTTTATATGATTTGACGTCTTTTTTGTCATTTTTCTTGCATCCATCCTAGACTAAGCTCTTTAGCAATCCCTCTCCTTTCATATTACCCATCCACTTCCTCTGATGTCGATTAATTAGTTCAAGCAAAACCCTCGAACCCCCAACCGTCACTAGCACCTTTGCGTTTGTTTTCCTATCACGCAGCTTAATTTTTCATCATGCCGCAAGTGAGCAAGCCCTATCAAATAAGAGCATCTGAAGTTTTATAAAATTAATTTATAAACGCATTCGACATTGTTTGCCTACAGACATCTTTTATATATCCTGGAATACCTCTTCGCATGGAACGAGAAAGTACAAAATTCTTTCTTTTCCTTATAAATTCTGCCCTAAACAAATTTTAAACGCCGCGCAGAGAGAAATTTTAGGGTCCATAAACGATGAATTTGAAGCGAAATGTTCAAGGGTCTTGCATTTTCCGCTCCCCGAAAAGAATTTTCACAGAAATTCCGCGTGAATACTTTATGAATGCTTCACAAAGTTGAACAGAAAAGAGAATTTGGGAAAGAGAGAGAGAGCCATATATTCTCAGGAGTCCGCAAGAGGCGAATGGATTGAATTAAGCATTCACAATTATTAATGGTTTTGTTACCCACGAAAGTAAAAGTATTTTGTTTAGAAGTGTTTATTAAATGCACTATTTCTGCGTATCATTCTTGAATTCTTTTCAGATTCACTGCCATATTTCTGCTAAATATCCGCTATTTCCTTCAATGAGTAAATCTGTACTCTTGGAATTAAAATCTCTGGATAGTGATGCCATTTATACTAAGCCCTATATCAAAATTTCCTTTAATGAGTAAATCTTTTAAGTTATAATTTGAATTTCTTGATAGTGCTGCTATTATTCTATGCAATTCACCAACTATAGTATCACAACATGGATAATCTATCATGTATTTCAACAGATTCTTCTTTCTTTTGACATATTTCTGTTGTCAAAAATGAAAATAGACCTTTACCCGTACCACATAGGCTTTTATGTGATCCGGGTAAGGTCTTCTTTCATTTGTGTCAGTCATGACTTCCTACCTCTAAGTCTTGCAGGAATCAATTGATAGTATATTTCTGTTGTAGAAATAGTATATTTCTTTCTGCAAAAGGTACATTATATTTTATCTTATGCCTTTAAAATGTACTCTATGGCAATCTATATACTAATAGTGTATCAACCAATGCACGCTTAGATATAAATCAATCCTTAATGTAGACTTATAGGTCAGTGTGATTAATGCAAACATTTTACGTAACATAACACTTTTAACGTGTAATATACTGCCTATGGGAGGCTTTGGGATACATTTCTCTCTCCTGTTTGGGCGAGTGCCAGACAATGTCAAAAATTATTAAGTATGTTAGACTCCCCTCGAGCGTTCCCACCAGACCCGAAGGTCAAGTTGCAAAGTAAAAATATATAAATAAACACGAAGATACAATAGCTCTAGTAGGCTCATGTAAACATCACCTTTCTTGAGGATTATAAGCTCTTTGAGTTCTCCCTTATCTTCTGCGGCATCCTCTCAGTGTTTCTGCGACGTTACATTGTTTCCTGATCATCAGCAATCACGGCTTTTAGTTAACCCCTTACCATGAATACTCAACGACGCTATATATCTCATGAGAATATTCAGTTTTCTTCCTAATTTAAGAAAATATCCACATTTACTTCGAAGGACTTCGACCATCAACATTTGAGCATTCATTAATTTAGCAATGATTATGTTATTTCACTCAGTTAATGTCCATTGAGTTCAAATGAAATTTAAAGTTTCGAGAGAATCTGCGGGAAAGTAAGAAGAACTGTAAAAGGCTAAATCCAGGAAAGAATCCTAAATAAAATTTTACAAATTGAGGAAATTTTTACTGTGCTGTATGGCTCAGAATATTGGGCGGCAAAATAAAAAGATGAAAGATAAATGGAGTCATAATAAATGAAATTTATTCTAGCAGCGAAAGGGCGAATTAAGCAACACATCTATAAGAGGATAATTAAATGTTCAGCCTATATCAGAAAAGTAAGCTGAGTAGAAAACTTGGCGGAAATGTGCGTATGTACTGAGAATGCCTAAAGAAAGACATAGAAATCAGGCGTTGGAGTGTAGGCGATAGGTTAGAAGTGTCGGAGGAGAAAGGATGAGAGGGCAAATTGCAGCTAGAACAGGCTTAAAGCATAAACCAGGGAAGGAGGAGGATAACATCTAGTATAAGATAGTTTCTATAGTTAAATTTTTGTAATCGTATCCATTGACTTTCAGCTATTTTTTACTTTACTCCGAAGGGCGGCTTGATTCATTAGAATAACAACTGTATTTTTTAAAACAGAGTATAAAACCTGCGTTATTTTTATTCTGTCAAATGATCCCCGACAAATCGTAGAACTCCTGCAAATGTTAACTGTTCATGCCTCCGCCCAATACGGAATACTTGTTTGTCTCAGATTTAATTCGACTAAAGCAGTTCAAATTATGTAATTAACCTATAAATTGTATTTCGACACTCGAGAGGTCAATGAAACAAATAAAAAAAACGACGCCACTTAAAGGAATAGCAGTGTTAGTAATAGTATTGCTCAATATCCTTTGAAAACTGAAGTCATTTTGTAAATATGGGCAAACGCTATACCCACTTGACAATACGGCAGCGATATTTCCGCAAGAATGAAACAGTCAATCTATTCAAGATCGGAATAATCATTGTATGATGATCAATAAAGGATCCAAGAGTTGCTAATGAAATGAAGTCGAACGAGGCTCTCAAACGAGAACTAATTAAAACAGCAGATGGAAATGTCTCATAAATCTCATTTTGAATTTATGATTCCAATTTCCGTTTTTATAGCTATTTTACAGTTATTTACAGATAGCGATCGTCTTACAAATAATATCTTTTAGCATTAAAATTTAAGATTATGTTCTTCAATTCCAGAGGGTCCAGGTCATCATTCGACAACGACTACATAATCGTATCTTAAATTTATTATTCCAATTTTCGTTTTTATAATGCTCTTTTAATCATAAAATATACGGCTTAACTCAAATGAAAAATTGAGAAAGAGATAGAAGTAATGGTTGAGAAAGTTTGACGCTGTTGTGTCCTGATATTCAAGTGAATTCAAGTGAGTGAATTCGAACTGTAATTATTTTCATTCCAGTTTTTGCTCGCCAATTGCGGTTCGGTTTTGGTTGGAGCCAGTTCAAACGGTGGCTCCTGAAGTACATTGCAACCGTTTGATTCCCCTCGACTTTAAATATTTTAACACCTCACATAGGTTTACTACAGTGACTATTTTACGTCCCTCCCTGCCAAGTCAATGTATACAAAAATTCACCGATCCCCAGAATGTTAAGTGTTACCAAAGCCGTTCTCGAAGAAGTGCAAACTGTTGATATTTGTACGGCTCAGTATATACGGTTAAATATATTCTACGAAGAGCGCTAATAAAATTTCACGAATCCAAAATTATTTAAAATTTTGTGTGCGTATGGTGACACGTTAACTTATCAAGTTGACAATCTATTCTATTTTTACATTTTTAATGTTAATTTTCATAATTAATGATTTTATTTCCATTTAATTTGGACTTCAGTTATTTTATTTGTAATTTATGCACTTTTTGTTCTATTATAAATCCACTAAGTGGATCCTTGGTGTTTGAGTTTAAAATAAACTTCTTTTTTTCTGAAAATCATTCCATTACATCAAACACCAAATTAGATACACCAATTTTATAGAGGTTATAATATGAAATCACTTGTTTAAATTAAAATGTTACCAGACAGGCGTGAAATACCGCTATTGAAACTCTCACATATCTGTCATCTACTAAATTAAGCCTTTTGGCATTCAAAATAACGAATGTTCTCGAGAAAACTGCGAGGATTTCAGATGGATAGTAGAGGCCATGGAGATAAAATACATTATGAAAACATGAAATCGCGATAATTAAAGAATGTAGTACTTAATGGAAAACGTTCGTTCCTTTAAGTTGGTTGATAGCATTCATTCTTTGCTTAAATAATGTGTTATTCAATCGAAAAAAGGCTAGAAAGTCATCTTTCAACGACTACTAAAACGTATCTTAAATTTATGATCCCCACTTCCGGTTTTAAAGAAAAAGGATAGAGCACTATTTCTTCGCACTCAGTTGATAGAAAAG
This sequence comes from Pachydiplax longipennis, assembly GCA_036926295.1. Classification (NCBI taxonomy): domain Eukaryota; kingdom Metazoa; phylum Arthropoda; class Insecta; order Odonata; family Libellulidae; genus Pachydiplax; species Pachydiplax longipennis. Next base: position 32,490,025 of record JAVFKF010000009.1, on the reverse strand, counting down.
ATGTTTACACCACATTTTACTCTCTCCAAGAACAAATAGTAAAAATAATAAATCATTTCCCCTCTTTCTCTCAAGTCACTTGACACGAATCTATTTCATTTGTTTTTCTATTACTAATTATTCCTAAATATTAAGGAACTGAATACCACATTATTCAGTTTTGATAATAACAATACGTTTTTATTCGGGCGACATTGGTACTAATCAGTCTTCCTAAATTTAACCCTTCGTCATATAACATTTAAAAGGTTGAGATAGCTTGGAAAAATGTGCAAAGAAGAAAACCACTTCGTGGATTAAAAAACATGAGTTGGTGCTAAGGAAAAAATACCAGCAGGAAAACATCCACAAGAAAGGGGTGTGTTAAAATCCTGCGAAACCTACAGATAGTGAAGCGCCAAATTTTACGGGAAAGGCAGGTAAAGACATTGAAGGAAAAAAACAATACATGCACACTTTGCATAGCTAATAGAAACATAAATACGTTTGTACACAAAGATAGGCAGTGAACTTCATGAACTACAAAATATTTAGGCAACATGATATGTCAGAATTATAAAGAGCATTAAAAAATAAAATTAGCACAAGAAGAAATAAAAAATTCTCTTTCAGTGACTGCATTTCCCCGCGTTCATTGATAAAATCAATATGTTGTCTTACTTTTAGAGCATAAAAATCCGATAATGATATACCATTACAAGACAGAGACGTGGAAAGGAGTACAAGAATATTCAAAGGATAAAAAATGAAAAGAAAGGGAATACAGTTGAATCGCGAGTCAAAGTTATCTCAATTATAAAACTTAAGTAAATGCCCTCTGAAGTTCGCCAGTATATCAAGACTGGTCGATAAGGAACTAATCTTCATCGCTCTAAGTTTTCGTTCCCTACCGCTTCTTTCCTCACTTCTATCTATTTCCTGCATCTTTATACCTTTTCTTTCATCTCTACGTTTTGTCCCGCCCATTATTTACCTCGAGTTGCCATTGGAAAGCATCTGAAAATACTCGGAGACCGGGATGTACCGCTTCACCGTGCCTCACGTCAGATTAGCAAAGCTAATATAAGGCAAATATAGCACAGGGGTTAATTCGGAAAGATTTTACTACCACCAGCATTTAATTTTCTCCTTAAGTATGGGCACAGCTGTTATTCCCCTTGGAAAAACATCTATTTAACATGTTTCCTCTAAAAACATATTGGTTGTCTCTTTTGAAGTAAATTTAGGCTGTACTTGGCTGTATTTGTTATTCATGATTTCTGGACGTCTTCTCCGTCACACCTCGTTATTCCTGCAGATAAACATCTATTTGGGATCTGATTGTGGTGTTGTGGATGGCTTAAACTGAATTTTATAGGATGGCAACTATTATAAGCGCTCTAAGATAATGTTGGTTCAAGAGGCTGCACGACTATTTATCAAATACAAACTGGTCATTTACTGCAAATTCATAGCATGAGTTACCGAAAAATTATACTCACGTGATGCAAATAAATATTAAACATAATTTACAATGAAAGGGTTCTAAGAACATAGCGTGATCAGAAGAAGATTTCTAAATAGTTTTTTGGTACATGACAGTGAAAATTGTATCTTTCATTAACTTTCGTTCATATCATTATGATATGTGAATGAAGTCTATTAAAATCCTGTTCAATGTTTCTTGATTTCTAAGGAAAGTGTTATTCATAGGGTCATTGTTCTGCACACCCAATGCTGTCTCATAGATTACTGGCTGAGGAAAGCAAGGTCATGTTACTTCATTCCTCATCTTGCATTGTAATCCTGTTCCTTTTCTAACCTTTCGGAAGCTTATGGTGAAGGGATTGAGATTCAAAGTGGGTTGAATACTTTACAGACAATGCTAAGTATTAGATCATAATTAATCATATGATTTCTATATTACTGTACGATATTTTGAACGACTATGAATTACATGGAATGAAAAACGAGTTACATTTACTTACAATCCATTAGGAATAATTAGATTCCTATGAAATGATCAGACCGAGATTTTGGATTGTATAATAGATCGGTAGTAGAAAGTAGTTTGCACATAGCAGTGTATGCAATTGTGGTATAATTCCTAAACATTTATACCTAGATGCAGGTAAAACCTAACAGCTTAAGGAAAATATTATAATAGCAGCCATGTAAATTTTTCTTTTATAATATGATTAAATATTCGTCAGTGACATTGAGTTTTTCTCATAGCTGCCAATTCAGCATTGTTGCCACAATATCTAGCAACTTTTTTCCCTTTTTAAAGTCTATTTTATATCTTAGTGATATATAATATCTATATGTAGCTTGTACTGTCATACTAGGACGGAATTCGAGGAACCGCATCATATATAAGTGAAGAATATTTTTGTAATATCCAAAATAATTTTTATTTCCACGATCAGCTTTGGCAACAACGCCATCAAATGGTAATAGCGTAGTATCCCAAACCGATCATCTAAATAAAGAATGCTGCGTAGATCACAAAGTTATTCTTCAATTCTTTACCTAGCATTGTTGCGCAAAAGCTTCTCAACGTGAGCATAACATGTTGAACGTATGTATAAACCAAAACAGCACCATCCTTAGACTTTAAATTCGCATTATATATAAAATTTCAGCACATTACACGAAAAAATTCCTGAACTGATATTTCAATTACAATTGAAATTTTTAGCAATTATGTTTTGGCGATGGCAACGTTTCTCTTACTTGATCAAATTTTGGCAACTTCACAGGGTAAATCTAACGATATTTAAAAAAAACAAATGGCTATCTCTGGCTATACCTTTATTTTTTAATATATTAAATTCATTTTTATACATATATGCCGAAACACACCGGAAATTCAAATTAAAGTGATGGCAGTCCCGATAAAAGATTTCTTCGGGGTGCCTAATTTTCACAATTCATTCGTTAATATTTCAAAAGCATGTATTTATCCTTCTGTAAGTGAAAATAAAATATAATAATTATTACTATTATAACTACCAAATGACTCCCTAACAGTAGTTCAAAACAAGAGAAGAAAATAAAAAAACATTCCACTCAACCTCAGAGAATAAATAAATCGTTACAATTGAAATATTTCACCTGAAATTCGCGACCGGCGTGTGTCACGTCCTTATCTAACGAATTTCGATGCACGGCGTATCAAATCCCGCGTTTTCGTAAAAAGTCATCCTTTCGATTGTGAATCCATCCTCGGTTTTCCTGTATCAGCTGCCAGATTCTACACACATCGAACCGAGGGGAACAAACTACCAAAATACCCGCTTCGATCCGTCATGGACTTTTTTCAGCGGTGGTTTATAATAAACACGTAATCCAAATGCTCATAATGTACGCCTTCATACACCAGATATATGCGTATTTCCAATCGCGGATTCTGGCCTTCTTCCAAACACGGGCTGCGCCAATCCATCGCTTCGCCCAATTGAACATTATCGCCCTATTAACAGAAGACTCTTTTTTCTTTTCACAGCCCTCCATTTTGCTCCTCCGATTTGCTTTAATGCTCTCATTCCTCTTCCAATTAGTCCCGCTAAATTACGGAACTCCTTTTTCCCCTTCCGCCCCTTTCAGACGTTTCCTCCTCGGAAAAAAGTTCTGAACGCCAGATTAACCTCTTCGAACAACCTTTCACGTGTTCCTCCTCTCCCAGACCGTTTTCTTCCTCTCCTCGCTGCTTTCGAAGCACCTTGCTCATTGTCTTGTTTGTACCTCGTTGGGAGGAATATCTTGGCAGCGTTGAAGTAATATACGGCTCTAATTAAAAGTACGGCATCGGCCCCTCCTGGTGATTTAGAATTGGCGAGTGGCCGTCGGAACTTAATCGAAATAAATTCACGGAGGATTTGTTCTACGTGCTCGTAAGCCTACGGATGATACGCATAATCTATAGAAGAACATAAATTTGTTGACAAGATGGCGATCATTCTACAGTAAGAAATGGACTATAGTGACTCTCTGACTAGGGGTGATACTTTGCATTTCTCCCGATTTTGGAACGAAAATAATTTATTTAATTGTAGATTTTTATAATAATTTATTTAATTGTAGATTTTTTATAATAATTAATTTAATTGTAGATTTTTTATAATAATTAATTTAATTGTAGATTTTTTATAATAATTAATTTAATTGTAGATTTTTTATAATAATTAATTTAATTGTAGATTTTTTATAATAATTTATTTAATTGTAGATTTTTTATAATAATTTATTTAATTGTAGATTTTTTGTAATAATTTATTTAATTGTAGATTTTTATAATAATTTATTTAATTGTAGATTTTTTATAATAATTAATTTAATTGTAGATTGGAAATGAATAAATAAATCGTCATATCCTTTTACTGGTGTCCTCTTATAAAACGCCCACAAATACTAATCCTATCTTCAAATTCAATAAATTTATTTATACAGTTGCCGCTTTCTTCATGATTATTCCACGTATCTAACAGGGGTGATACTTAGCTTGTCTCGCGATTTTGGAACGAGACTAGTTGAGGGCGATAGAGAATCAAAATTAAGGGATTGCATATTTTTTGTAAGGGTTTTTCTCCACTTGTTCATGAGGTTCAAAATTTAAAACCTGTTTAAAAATTCCATGTTTTTTGAGTTTTACTCCAAAAATCCTCCTCTCTTACTTCTGCTATTATTAGCGCGCCGCCTCACACTTTGATAAAATTGTATAGGTTCATAAAATTGTATTTATAACATGAAATAGGTTATTCAGAAACCATCGCTTCAGTGATTCACAGAGCGGATTTATATTTACGCCTATTTCCTTAGCTATTAATTGTGAGTCGGATCTAATCGTTTTACTATGAGGACTATGTAAAATATTTGTATTGGATATTCATTCAATTTTAACTATTTATTAATTCAAAAACCCCTGAATCATTGACGCCATGTTACAGCCCCAAAAACCATTTTTAACCAGTACTACTTTCATAATGCTTACGAATAACCATCACTTCCATTACGTCACTTCACCACTTCATAATTTAAGATATATAGGATATCGTAATTAGCGATTATTGTTATACAATTATTTCTAAATTTCATTTTTTCATCAAAAAATTTGTTGTCTACCGATATTTTATAAAGACGAACTTTTAAGAATGATTCTTAAGAATACTACAAAACAGCGGATCTATCCTGAAAGGCCCAAGGGGAATCTTGAAAAAACTTTCCTGTCATATAAGATATTTAAATAAATAAACAAATCTTAATATGTTTAAAAAGGTATTAAATACCTTGATTGCACTGAATATGTATGTACTACTTTTTAAGTGAGATATCTGTATTGTATAGTCAATGTTGTATCATTGTAATTACTGTCACGTATTGTTTTGTATCAAATCAATAATTATACATAATTGTATTTGTGCCCCTTTCATTCTCTGCAAATCACTCAAATATGTAAGCCCACCAATAGACTTACTCCACGTCACCCCTTTAAGGCATGGTTAAATTATCATCTTTGTAAACGCTAAAAAAGTCTGTCTTTGGAAGGAATTTTCTTATTTTTATCCCCATTTGACCTGATTCCCGCGTACGATGTTAGCTACTCGCAAACACTCTCCTCTCATATTTCCTCTGCGAAAGAAACACGGGCTCACTTGTTACATGGCGCCAGACCTAATTAGACGGGCATTTGTTGTTAAAATGGGCTGCGGCATCTTCAGCGCCGCCTGTTGTTAGCAACGCCGCGTACACGGCGTCCTTTAGTTCGTCACCAAATGAGCTGTTGAAAAGGTCATCCATCCGGAAATATTGGATTCAGGTTTCCTCTGGGGCAAGAAAAATTGCATCCAACACGCGCTGCGTCGCTGTTTTCCTCCAAGAATGGGCTGCCTTTCATATATTACCCTTTTACGGACGTGATAAATGGGATGGAGAACGAAACAAATTCGATTATATTGGGGCAAAGCGTTGGCAAACGAACGAAACAAATTCAAGTATATTTGAGGAAAGCCACTCCCAGATTGGAGAAAGATCGCATGCATGCATACTTGGAAATTGAGGTATTCCCTTTAGGATTTCTCATACCGGACACTCCATTTCTATTAAAAACCTAAAACTGGGACATAATTTATTCCTTTATAACTGGTGCCATTCGTGAAATATGAGTGTGATTAGCATGTACATATAATGACTTCGCCATATTTAATGTATGCATAGAGGTTTAATCACGTTTTTTTAAAATTTTTAATAAAACCGATACACATATTATGATTATGCACAAATTTTTCTCTGATTTAAAAATTTACAATTTCATTGTATATGCTTAAATTTATAACTGTCAACATATTGCATGTAAATGACGTGATGTTTTGTGTTATACAGTTAACAACCCAATAATTCCTGTAACTGGGCTTTGTCCGTATTGAATGATTAATAAATAAATAATCAATAAATAATTCATAAGCTCATCTGAATGCTTTAGAGAATTCATATATTTATAAAGACAATTTATTATATAAAGACTTGGTTTTCAACGAAACGCTTTATAGATCATCAATCATTGACGCTTTCCCGAATTTCAGTGGTTTATCTCGATCCCTTTGGTCGACGCTCTGTCTCGTCGCAGTCATTGCTGTTTCTCTTTAGCCCGTAGATGGTTCTTTTGGAGCCAAAATACGTCTTGCTTGTAAGTTTTATTTTTGACGGTTTTCGGAGATTCCTATGTATTATAACATAGCCAGCAACAGCCATCGCACCTTATTTTATTATCACTATTCCCCTTAGGATATGGGAATCTTTAGAAGAACTAAAGCTCAATCAGACATTTAATTGACTTAGTAAATTCGGAGAGAGAACGTTCATAAAAGATACAGCTAATGTTATGCGTCATCCTTGTTATATTGGCGGTTATAATACTGCGAGAAAGATCAGTGAAATAGATGCTAGATCCAGTAGATTCAAGATTCATTTTTTCCGAGAACGATACGCGAAAGCAATCGATAAGGAATGTAAGGTCATAGTGCATGCAGGAACCCCTTGCCACGCGCCGAAAGGTGGCTTACAGGGTACATATGTAGATGTAGATGTAGGGGTAAGGGAACTAATTTACTCTTGTCTAATTTGCATGTCTCTTCTAACGAACGCAAGTTTCGTCATAGCAAGATGGGCGCTATCACGCGACTTCATAAGGCTTTGTCGGAGCTAAAACAAATTTAGTAGCTTAGATTCAGTAGGAATACGGTACAATCAGTTTAGGACTCACACCCTTAAGACGCTATCCCTCTAAATACGTAGTTTTCTTTCGGTCCCAGTCCCGTTCACACTGAAAACATGATAACAACAATGGTTAAGACGCTCAGGTACCCGATTATAAGGCGAATTTTCACTTTTTCCAAGATATACTGTAATCCCCTGTAGCTTATCGGCAGCCTTATTCAATAAACTGAAAATTGTTGGCTTTTTTTGTCTAAACGGTAAAATTACGTCATTATAGAATGGAGAATTACCAAAATTTCATAACTAAGGGATATAAGGTAACATATTGCTATGTAATTATGTATTATCTATTCGTATTTCCTTGTAATATTAATGTACTACAAAATTAATCAAACTAGTGACAAATTGGACTAACCAATAAATTCAAAGTTAATATCTCAACAACAAAGAACTTACAATTTGATTGTGACTTTATTTTAATATTGTGTAATATTATTATAATATTATTGTAACATTATTGCCTATTGCACTATTATTAATTGTAATTTTATTGCTATTGTAACCGTGATAAGAATTTTGTATTGTAGTATTGAAATAGTTGAATGATTTAATTGGTTGTTAGTTATAAATGTAGATGGTTAATTTCTTGTATCTTTTATTGTATGTATCATTTTCTATGCTAAACATGGAACCTCCTGACAAGCCTTTCTCTGACTCAGGAGGACCTTAAAGTTTACAATGGAGAAAAAATTATTGTATTTGGTGACAAAGTAGAATAAAGAATTATTATGAATTATATATTGTACACCATACTGCCTTTGGGAGGTTTTAGAGGGGTTTCCCTCCCGACTAGGATGAACACCAGGCAGGGTATATTATATCTTCATTCTTTTCCCCTTACGAAAGGATGGAAATGACTACCACCTGGCATGATGCCTATTAGTAGCCTATTTAATAAATAAATATGTAAAATATGCTCTCATCATCTTTAAGCGTTTTCACTGTGAGTCGTTATAACCTTACTCTTTTTTCTCGCATCCTAAGCTTTCTTAATATTTTTCATTTCATCGAAATAAATATTTTATCACGAATACATTTGCAACGAAGAGGATTAACGAAAATGAAATTATGCGGAAAGAAAAATATGATCTAGGTCACCTCAGGACTTTTACCGGATTTTTCTCGTTTTATCAGGATCGAGAGGTGAAAGTTAAAGGAAAGAGAATCTAAAGGCATCGAGGTATTGCATCGTCTCATTTCATAGTGAGGACGTACAATAATTAGGTTGTCAGGAAACTAGATACTTAAGAAATGATCGTTCGCAGAAAAAATCCTATCTTCTCTTCCATAATGAGAATTAGAAGAGAGTCAAGTGCGCGTTCACCTACGATTAAAAGGGTCCTGGGTTCGAATCCCGTAGGGAACCACTAGTGCGAAATACTCTTAGATGTCTAAGCACTTTTAATAAAACTACTAGTACGAGAGTTAAGGGATGCAGTACTAATAATCTTCAAAACTCTATTTACTATTTGGTTTCCATAGATTTTGAGGCACAAATTAACGACGGACTCACTTTCATCCACAAATCCCCCCTCTTTTTCTTATTTTGTACTCTTTCAGAATCAATACAGAACCGTCTGAATCGGATGGAATAAAAATTTTCACTGTAAATACTTTCTGTATTTTTAGAAGTTACATAAACACTTGAAGATGATTTAGAGGCGAGGTGCTTGGCGGAGGGCATAAGCAAACAAAGAGATGCTTCTAATTTCTATTTGAGAGAGAGTAGCGAAACGTAAGAACGCATCGGACATATAAACTTAAAATAAGTTACTGCCTCAAGAATAATACATCATAAATTTCTAGCGATGAATATTTCTTGACGGATTCAGCCCATTGGTAGGAATGGAGACATCACTCTTAAACTATGCAAACTTTTAGGGCAAAATTTCATGGAAGCAGAATAACTCGTTGACCAACAAAGAGGCAGATTTCTTTTATTACTATAATTCCATAATTTACAAAAGCTCTATAGATCGGCGGAAACGTTACAATACTCTATAAGAGCGAGTACAAAATACGATCCTATGCAATAATTCAACTGTATAAGATATCGCAATGATAGGTACAATACTTACTATCAATTACGATAATACAATTTGCAATGAGGAAAAATTTATCCATTACAACACAGATCTCTTCTAGCTTTACAAATAGGTCAAATTCAACAAGGGTACCTTCCTTACGAATGATACATTTCCTCATAAAAACTTACTCCAAAAAATTAACAAATATCAACTATTATTCTTGATTAATCACATCCCTTATTGATCATGCAAGTTTTTTCAGGGTCATGGTAGCCTTTTACGGCTATTATAGCGGTTGAGGGGACAATTCCCCGCCGTACGTCACCCTTCCAGGCATCCTTACTCCACCTGCGTTTCGTCATCTGCTAGCTTACTATTCCATGCACAATCTAAATACTCTTATTAAAATTCATTACGATTTGAAACGAAGAGTTCGAAAACTTCTGCAAGCAAATTATTTGATTCTAGAACAATGCGATTTAAATCGAGAATTTACCGATATTTCTTCGTAACTTAATTAATTTAACTTTATGCCAATGATTTTTCATACCCAAAAAATTCTGCTTTTTTAGTTATAAGTTATTTAGCCTAAAAATATACGTCTCTTTCGTAAATGGAATTAAGTTATGTAACAAGAGAAAGTACTGCTTGTGTGCTGCTTTAAAATGAGTACACGTAATAAAATTTACGGTTAAAACTCTTTGGGAAAAGGACATTTGAAGAAGAGAATGCAAGCAGAATTCCGCCCTTATTTCGAACATTTTCAGCCCGCCATTTTGTAACTATTCAGACTATTGATCTAGAAATCGGCAATAATGTGTCTGCTGTCAGTATCAATATACTGACGAAGTTTTAGGATGCTCCGAATACGTCATGCTGTTTTTCGTTGACGATTGCATAAACGACTGAACTGTCATATACACCTTAAAAAACAAAGCTGACCTTTTATTCGATTTTCTCTCCCCCTACTTTTACTTGGATGATGACGGACTTAATTGGAATTCCGGCAAAATTAATTCACGTTTCATATTGGACATAATGAATCAGCGAGGAACAGCAGATCCGCTTTCATTTAAAACACGCAAATGCATGTCCACGTCGCATCAATGAAAGCGATTGCTTTCGCAGTGAAATGGTGACGTCTCATAATGACAAAATTGATAGCTCATGGCGCACTCCAAGCCATTACGCTCCCTAATGCAGCCATCTCGCGGGGATTTAAAATTAAAATGACGACTGGACGGATTTTAACCAATTTAACTACGATTCACTCGCAGATTGTTCTGAAATTTTAATTTCATGAAGTTTACACTCACAATAACTCGTTTTTTTTTAAGGATTGTTCCCTGTTGTTACAAGAGGTGGATTAATTGTTCGCTGTAGTTAAGAATATTACCATGTATATTCTAGTATTCTTTTCCTTTAATGATATCATTTTGAGAAGTATAAACTTTCAGCAAGAACAACGTAACCAAAGAGCCTTATGTGAGATGTGGTTATGTGACTGGTAACGCCGGATCGTATTGACGCGGAACTTAGAAAAGCTTTTTATACGTGATTATCCAAATGAATATTATGAAAAGGTTAACTAAATTTACTAAGGCTAATTTAAATGGTGAAAATGTAAAAAAATGATACGGTAATACCTCTATTGAATAGTAATTTAAAATTAGAATTCATTATGGAATAGTTCGATTTAAAGCAGATAATAGCTGTGGACAATAAAGAAAGATGAAAGCAAACTAGAGCCCGTGGAAATTTGAGAACAAGGAATTCAACAAAACATACCTTTTTAAATACTTTTATAGTTATCCTTAATAACTTTATTGGAATTAAGTATAGTATTTAGAAAGGTGCGAACACCTGCGTCGGGTAGAAACGTATGTACAGATAATTTGTATCCATTGTCATCAATTTAAAACTTAACAGAATGGTAGATAAATAAAAAGATAACATCGATCTCCTCTTTTCGTGTTAAATATAAAAATGTGCTTCTCCAAATAAAAAAAAATCACCTACAAAATTGCATTTGGGTCATAAAGGACCGACACGGGCACTGAAGATCGAGTCACCTAATAGTTTTCCAATGTTGAAAACAAAGGTAAACAAGGACAACAACTCTCAATGAACATAACAGCGGTGACTATAACGGAAAACGCGCCAACGATACCAAAACAACCGGTGTAAATTCGAAGGATATAAAATAAAATGGCGACGTGAAATGCGTTCTCAAATGGAGTCGGATTAATTCAGTTTGGCCGACTACTGATGTCAGTCAGGGTGGTGATAATAGTAGCAGAACTATGCAAAGTTTTCGTAACAATATCGCAGAAGTAAGTGGTTTAACTTCACTGCAGTTTTTCCTATGCTTTGGTAGGCTGAAGACCCCCTGAAAATTTTTCGTACCTGATACCGCATAGATTCTGTGCTCTCCCATGCCTATTGAGGATTAATTTAGAATTTATATTTTATTTAGTAGATAAAGTTAATCAAGGTGTAACATAATATATATTAATATACTACTACCTATTAATATACTATTTTCTTCGTTTATTATTATTACCATGGCTGCAGAAAAACTATTTGCCCGGTGGTAATCATTAAAGGGGGAAATGGAAAATTTCTGCCTGATTTTAACGCTAAATGGGAAATAAACCCCAGTAGAAAATATCTCCCGATATATACAATAGTCATACAATGATTATCAACTGCTAGAATATAAAAAAAACATTTCAAAAATTTAAACATAAAATTTCAACACTTAACCTAGTGAAAAAAGCATAAACATTATTTATACACTGGATTTATAATCGATTTCCTTGACAGGAAAATGTAATAAGTTTACAGAATATAGGAAGGTTGAACATAAAATCAATCAGGAAAAAAATATACACATGGTCCTTTATTTTAATAATCGCTCTACTACTATTGCTATATTACTGTACCATTATTGCTACATTCCACGATTCTATTTTAAAATGGGCTTCTCCAGCGTTTCATCGCTCATACTTTAGTATCAGGGGTTTCGAGCACAGCGTGGCCAAATTTACGAAAAACCATATCATAGCATGCACTTTAGCAAAGCAAATGATGATTCTATGAAGATAAAAGTAACATATTTAGCAAAAAATAACTGGACAGCATTTAAAAGTAACATATTGCTATTCCTATCAAAACGAATTAGCCATGAGATACATAAATCTGGCAACAACGTTGCTCATAAGCGCTGTAGTTAAATGAAAATGTGGAACGCACTATAGTTAATCGTGAATTGCTGTGCATCATGCGGTGATATTTGCTTTTCCGTAACGTTTGCCATCCTAGCGATTTTACGTTACATCGGTTTTCATGGTCATGCGGCGGACTCATAAATAACGTCCAATATATTCCCTCTCTCAATTCGCTGAATCGAATCACGTGATCGATTCTAAAATCAAGCATAGGAAGACTTTGAAGACCGGATCTGGTGATGAAATCCATCACATTTCCTCTTAAGCATTAGAGTAAATGTTTACGACGAATTCGGCAAAACTGTTCGCGAAGGCAGTAAAATTCACGTGCATCTCGAAATAATTCGCTTTGAACCGAACGCAGGAGCCTTCAAAAGGGTTCGTCACCTCATAAATTATTTCCTTCGTCACGACTCATTACCAATCCATAAGAAGGCGTTTTCTTTCTGCCTTTAATGATTCAACGTCGCAGAGTAGTAATCGGAAAAAGGTGGCCAAGCAGCCAAAACAATTTTTTTTATATATAGAATGGAACTTGAAGCTTCTCACGGTTATTATAATAAAGTTTTGGTTAAAATCATATGAATATTGCCCTATGAGAACTGAAATTTTTGACACTTTAACAATTAAACTTAAGGAAAAATTCAATGTGATTTTTCAGGTTATTTTGAAAGAATAGAAATAGATCTTGACTGAAAATTGTTACTATCAATGAAAGAATTTTTAGTTAGCTCAAGGGAGTTTCTAAAACTGGAAAACTGGTCAAAACTGGCAATAGACAACAGATCATATCTGATTAAAATATTTCCCGTCTTATCCTCGTCTTTCTCTGCGGTAAAAGGTGATTGGCTACGTATATACCTTGTGCTTTAAACAGAAATTTGACGATTTGAGTTTATTTTGCACCAAAATTCCATTACATTGGTCCGCGTTGTATTCAATCAATCCCTTTTAGACTTTTAAAAACTGTGAATTTACAGTGGTCACATGGAAAATATGAGTAACATCCCTTTCATAAATAGAACAGAAATAAATTAGGTTCTCTTAGGATATTTTGAGTCTTTTCCTGTAAATACATCTAGGTTGTAAAGCAGTACAAATATACAGCAGTATATTATTCCATAACCATGTATAACTACAGAAGGTATGGAGATAACTTGATGACGCTCAAATTTCTTAAAACTTTAACGATTTTCACGATAAAAAATTATGAAAGCCTCTGCAGTCAATGTTCATGCAAGTGTACTCACATTATATGGATATAATTTTTTATTTTTCATTTTCCTCAAGATAGGCACTCAAGCAAGCACTGACCTGAAAAGAAAAGGAAAATAATCAATTAAAATTTCAATTGTAAATTTGCTGTCACTTACTAGCTTAAAGATGCCTGTTTTCAAGTAAAATAAAACCAGAATTCAAATATACACATCCTATTTCTTACAAACTGCGAAAATGAACCTCTATTAATAGGATTATACCATATTTACCCTTCACGCGCCGCATTAGCTCATATATCGACTCCGCGGGTTGAAAAAATTTTCAGGATATTTTGAAGTTAATAAAATTCATGGACGGTGGTATTATAGTTCTGTCACAAGTATGTAAAATGATTAATAGTTTATTTAATAGCGTAAATTCCAACCCGAATTTGCTTTATTCCTCGTTATTTATGAAGGCTTAGTATAAAAAATCACACAATAGGTTCAAGAAAGCACAATCTACTTTCGCAATCGATTGGAGATCCGTATGAATTGGATGCTCCTATCTTTAAACTATAGCCAGACTGTGATTCGGGTTCTTCGTACTGCTCCCACACTATCTTTTACTAAAATCTAGACCACTGTGTTTTTTTCTGAATAATTTATGGATACGTTGTAAATGACATAATAGATGCTAAGATAATACTGGTAAAATGCTGACGAAGGAGAAGATCCAAACCTTCTCTTCTTTTGTTATCATAAAGAAGTTATATTTTCTTCACTACGTTGATATGGCGATAATTTAATCGCATTACCTGGAATTTTCTACTTTCTATCGATGTCAAACACACGATCCTGCTCAAACTTTCGGGTATCTTTCAATGATTATTTTTACTTGATATGTGAGTCACATTTTTTCAGTATGTTTTATTTTTATTTTTATGAATCAACAATTCATGTCGGTTATTTCATGTTTCTGGTAGCATCATTATCAATCTTTTATAGCATATTTTAAACTTATTCTTATTGTTTTTATTATTCATTTTTCTTACTTTTCTAAGGTCAATATCTTCCAGCGTGGAAATTGTTCATTGTCGTTATACGTTTTTTTCCTTTTTATTGTCAATTTTCTCTTCTCAGCTTTGAGAAAAAAGTTACCTTAAATATATTTAATGTGGTAAGGCGTAACATTGTGAAAAGCCTTAACTAATGAAATAAAAACTTAATAATCTTCCACAGAATGCGGAAGGTTAAAAAGTTTTTTATTCCGCATTCCGTAGATGATTACAAAGTTTTATTTCATTAATTAACTCTAAGTTTAAAACTTAGTTATTACTATCAGTGGGGTTCTAAGATTATTCACATCTCCCTCCTTATGGGTGTTTTTCTGAAGTGGAGATTTTTTCCCAAGGGCTCGACCTAGGCTATCTGAATTCGCACGGTAGTATCTTCCCTCTTTTCACTTTTTATTACTTTGTTTTCCTCTACCTTTGCTTTCTTCAAAAGGCAATTGGTTAGGTGAATGTCAACTCAATGAAAGAGGCGAATTTATAGTCTCATTTCCGCTCTACATAAAGTCGTGTTCTATTGTCATCAGGTTTCTAAAGTATTTGTTAATGAAAATCGAAAACAATATTAACCCTTACGTTATCGGACATAACTGTATACTTTCACAGTGAAATAGAAGATAAATTGATTTAAATTAATAGAAAACTCTAAAAATTATATCATATCAAGCATTATCATCAGCCTGAAACCATCTTCGCGCGTGTATGTATTTTGTGGTTTTGTATAAATTATACGTCAGATTCTATTATTCTTATTATAGTTACAACGATCTTCCACCAAGTGAAAGCAGAAACTATCAACGTCATTACGAAAAATATTCTTTGTAATCTTTCGAAATAGAAAAGATTTCAAATAATAGAGGTACGACTCCCGTCCGTTTGTTAACCCCAATCTTAGCGCTCTCTGATTACCCCAAACTAAATTCTCCCTGAATGGTTCTTTCTCTCTCGATGTGACTCATTTAATCGGCACAATGAAGTAATTTCGCCAAATGAACATCTATTTTGTTCTCTATCTTCCGCCTCACATCCAACCAAAACAAAGACTTATCTTTCATCTTTTTGGCACTCGCATTCCCCTTTCTACGTTGTTTTCTTCCAGACATACGTGCGTTTTCCGCCATCTTGGCGACGCAACAATACAGACAGAAATAAAGTTCGGTGAATCAGTGAAAAACAAAAGAGGAATGAAACGAAAATAAATGGTCTCATCAGGAACCACCTTCTCATTATCTTACCCCTCTACTCGTAATCCTTTTTACTTGGAAGAATTTATTTTTACCTTTACCATAAAAGTTTGATTTCCTTACATTTTTATGATAACCGTTCAACTTCTTCGCAATCTTCCGAGTACAATTCTTTCTTAGATTCATTTGAAGTATTTATTATCAATGCCCGAAACTTTCTTATTACCCCAAAAATTCCAGGCGGAAATTTTCTTCTCCATAATATTTTCTCGGGAGCAACAACACGTGAACATTGTCATGAAAGACTTCGACTGTATTCGCGAAAATGAAGCAATAACTGGCAAAACTAAGAACTTTCCTTTTAAGAGCCTTCTTACGTTGGGCCCAAGCACTTTCTGGGCCTCTCTATCGTTCCTCTATCATACTCTTTCTGTTCCTTAGTTGCTATAAACTTTGTACGCGAAACACAGAAAATGAGATTGTATGGCTTAATTTTTTGTTGGAGCGACACGAAGAACGCCGTAAGTGTATCTATGAGACTTGACTGCCTTAATTCATCGTTAATCTCTGCAGGGATCCACTGAGTAATAATTTTCACGAAACTGCACGTATATAACTGTTACCTAACTACCTCAGTGATTTACCTTATGTCAAAGTCATGTAGTAATGGCTCATTGGCTACTTCAATCTTAAATATTTTGATTTTTAGATAACTTTCGGAGAACCAAATATTTTAATTTTCTCTTCTATTTAAGGTTTAACCCTTATATATCAATATCTAGTATCAACCTTATTGTTTTATTTTATTGTTTTTATTATTGCTTATTTATGCGTTGACGGATGATTGTTGCTTTACTGAGCATTTTACCTGGATTTCCGTCGAAGCAAAAATCAACAAAATGAAAATTCAAAAGATGGAATGTAATCGAAATCGATTGTGAATTAAATTATTTTATAATTTAAGGTATCATAATATCAAGATCAAAAAAAACCCTTCTCAACATGAAAGGACTAAAATGTTTCCATATTCCATTTACAACGTGGTTTTCATTCGGTCCCTTCATAGTAAGCGCATTAACCGGATGTTAGTGTGGAACTTAGTATAAATGTTTAGCTGTAAAAATAACTAACATGTAAATATAGTAATAACAACCGATTTTGATTATAACGACCATTCTCCGCCTGAGAATATTTGTAATATCGAAACCGATGGTCTAAGCAAAAATCGTGGAGAATATTATACCAAATATTATTTTTAGCTTGTTCTAAATGGCGTTTTAAAAACTTCGGCTATAACACCTTGAGTTTTACTCTAGTTCTTTCGAATTTATCGTTTCTACTCGCGATGGCAAATTCGAGGAAATTCCTCCTCCAGAGGAAGAACGCAAACAAGCTGATCTCACGGGAGAAGAGGAATCTCCTGAGACAATCGTCAAAATGTATGCACATTGCAGAGAATCTTCCTTCGGCGAAATGCCTTCCGAGAAACGATTTCGACGGAGCCAAGAATCATCGGAAGGAGATGCACACACTCTTGGATTTTTCGCAAAATCACATTTCTATGCATCGGAAAGTCTCGTCGGAGAAGGAAAGTTTTTATTGAGCACCGGAGTTTTTCGCATCCGGTGAAAAGTTTCGTAAACGATCTCATAAAGCTGATGCGATCGAGAAAGATTTTTTTCTCGTCAGGTATTGACGTTCACTCGAAAGATATTGTTACAAACTTTGTTGTAACTTATTATTGTTTATCCTTATTATTATCATTATTATTATAATTATTGAAAGCTATTGTTACATAGTTTGTTGCAACTTATTGTTGTTTATCCTTAGCCTCATTATTATTATTATTAGGACTTTCCGCCGCAGTTAGACATGCCTGGTGGCAGCGTAGATATCACAATTCATTATAATTTTAGGATTAAAAATTACAATCATATGAGAGTTACAAGTACATCATACCTTCATTTACAATCAAAACATCATTACAATTAATATACGATTATATAGTAAATTTTACATAAATAGGTATGTAAAAGTATACAATAAAAACATAATCACCCACGCAAGAATTTTCAGGGTTCCTTCGAAGCTTTCGCGGCGATTACAATACCGATCAAAATATTTATTAAAAAAAAGATGATGTAAGAAGCTCTTACAGAAGCCTGAAGATGTAAGAAGCTCTTACGAAACCGGTTGCCAATATTAAAAATATACGTGGAAAATTACAAAGTTGTATAATTTATTATGGCTTTCCACAAAGTAACGCCAGATCATATTGATTTCATCAAAAATATTTATTAGTTGAAATTTATTCTTGAAAATTTTGTACGGAAAATATGGATAGTATGCACCTTTCTCTTTTGAAAGTAAAAAAAATGGGGATGAGTGAAATGTTTGATAAGATATCAGACTGACGAAAGTCGATATACGGACCAATTCCAAGGGATAGTAACGGAAGTTCCAAGGTTGGTAATCCTGAATTTCCGTTTCCATCCTTTTCAACTGGTCCCTGTTCCGACTTTCGGCTGTCAGAGAGTTTTTCGAAGTAAGAAACTTTCTTTCTTCCTATTCCATTAGTCAGAACATACATTCGCCAATCACTTTGTTACGCACATGTTTTCTTAATCAATAGGGCTCCTTTATGGATCTTGTTAATCATTTGCTATCGATGATGGTTTGGCTATACGTTACTTTTCAAACTTCTTCTTTCAAGTACTTCAACGGAAGATCCTTAGTTTACCATGTACCGTACTTACTCGAAAATAACCGCCTTTCGAATATAACCTCTTTGTTTTGGGCACACAAACAAAGGAAAAAACAAGTACACGAATATAACCGCCCCTTCTGAGGTACTGTAAAGTATTCATATAATTTATCGTAGCATGCAATGGCTGCATTTCCTGTTTCATTTTTCGGTACTAGAGGGCGCTTAAGCATGAGCTTTGGATCGGCTGCGTGACACCCTAACTTTCACGCATAGAGTCCACCCTACCATATAAACTGCACATTGCAGTCATCGGCAGAAGAGATGCGACATCTCTCTCTGATTCAATAAATAAATACATAAGAGAGTGACATCTTCACGTACAAGCCCGTAGTTTCTCTCTTCTCGGTCTATGTTCAGTAAGCGTGAACGAAATACACTAACCGCCCCCTCTGTTTTTAGGACGAAAAATTCGGGAAAATGGGGCGGTTACCTTCCAGTAAATACGGTATATGTATATTATTCACAATTGCCGAATTCTAGAATTTCCCGAAATTTTGCTCACTCCACTTTTACATAGTTCTCGAGTGGTGTGGTAACCGAAAGGCCCGAATTCAGCATGGCGAATAACATTTTGCTATCGTGTGGTGATTTATGCGTGGGCAAGTCTGCGTGTTTTGTTTGGTGGCGCTGGTGACTACAGCAGACAGACCTTCGCATCTTTTATCCCAAATACACATAATATATAAGGAGAAAGAGAAGAGATGATTGAACTTCTTCTTTAGGTGCTCCCTTTAGTAATTTTCTGACTGTGGCGTGGTTTTAGCCGTGCGAATTTAGTCATACTGGAAGTGAATTCTAAAGACGTCGAAACTCAATTCAGATGGATTCAGATGGAGGGTCTTAGATAATTCATTCGAAATTTTGTCATTTGGTGAGAGGTTGCTCATGTTATATGTACTAGTGTTCATGTTAAGTGTAATCTCGTGTACTCCAGCATTCTCTCAGTGATAAATACCTGCTAAAGTGAGACTACGAAAGGAGGACTTTCAACTAAAAAATTCAGTTTCTTTTTGGTGTTCGATCATTGCAAGTAAAACAGAAAAAGTGCTGAAGCTGTGAATTGAGATTTTGCTATTCTTTGTAATGATATTTCCTTGCGTTGCTCATGACATATTTTCCTTGTACGAGTCGATTCTAATCTTTGTTCCTTTCATATTGTGTAGTATAATAAATTTGTTTAGCTCTTCTGAGAAATTTAGTTGGAACTTCGAGCACAGCAGCTCGCTGCCGGTCACCAGCAATTTCTTGAATTAATTTTAAATCGAATGTATTTAGTATATATAATATAGCGTTTTGGACTCTTAACAATACATACACCGTTTCCAGAATAGATTGAGAACCTTGGGACAGAGACATATTTTTCACAGCGCACTTGTTATGACAACCGCCTGAGTAGACCGCCCGGTCTCCGACTTCTCAAAAATCGGAGAACCACTTGGATATGGTAGCTGTCACAGAATCTCCCCTTCCAAAGAACTCACCGTTCACTTCGACTCGTTCAACATCCGAAGAGTAGCGTCATCTCCACTCGGACATAAACAAGTGAAAGGCGCCGAGCGGTGAAAGGTTACCGTTTGTAGATTCGCAATGAATCTTACGGTCTCGAGTCCTTCGGAGAGTTAATTTTGGGTGCTCTCAAGTGCGTCTGCTGGCCATCGAATGAAAAGTGGTCTCCAGAGAGAGAGACGAACGCTCCATTTCCATCCTCTATTTGTTTTCTTTCCTCTTTTTTCCGTCCTTCCCTTTGGAGTCAGCTTGAGCAAGGCAGTTGTGTGACTTGCTTCGTGGGCGGCAAGAGCTTTCTCGGTTGGATGAAAAGGATTTTGAGATAATTTCGTATTTTTCGAGGAGAGAAATGGGAGAGGACTCGGTTGGTTATGGACCCCGCGGTGGAGGGTTTCAAAAGTCCGAAAACCCTTATTGTGTTCGTATTTTACCCCTGATGGCACCTGTGTAACCCTCGACTAATTCGGAGGTAAATGAATTTATTCTTTAAAATATACAAATGTGCTCTTCTCAAACGGTCTGGGAAATTTTGTAAATGGAATTTTTTTAATTTGAGAGAAACGGCGTTTGGTTTTTTTCGTGTAAATGGACTCAGTAGTCTATGACATAATTTAGTTTCCGTTGCGAAATAGATCCTACGTAGAGTAAATTTTTTCGTCGCTTTCTTAACTTTGGGTTAGTTTTTAAGCTTTCAATCTTTATTAAGAAAACGTATAAAATGTAACACGATAATTAGATGCAATTCTTCCACAGATTAGAACTACCTCAGCTGTACATCTTCTCTAATATTCACATATTTTGATTTTAGATGCATTCATTTCCTTTTCTTCATTACCGAAGAGCATTCAAAACATCTTTCACATTCACGTAGAAGGAAACTTGAATCTTTGAAAAAAAAACTTACTGTAAATCATTCATTTAAAATTATAAATTCTTAATAAACGACTAAAATCAACTAAAATCCGAGCTTTTACATAATGGAGACTCATCGATATTTAGAATCATGGGAATTCATGAGGCTTACCATAGATTTACTTGTCACTTTCCTGAACTGAGTGATGAAGATTACTTATTTAATAAAATTTTCGATGGTCGAGTACTAAAGTAAAGCACATGAATATCAAATTATTGAGGAATGGTTTGCAACTTTTGCGCTTTCATTTTTTAAAATTTGTTGTGCTTAAAATTGACTTATAAATAATGGTAAAACACCCGTTCATATTTACACGATATTCTACTAATAAGGAAACTCCATTCCGTTCTCTCAATTTCATAGTGTAGGTGTAGAACAACAATACAATGAACGCTAAATTATAAAAGAAGTAATTAGTTGATATTAGTGTCAATGATCTGGAAATTGGTTGGAGCTCGCGAATGTTTCCAACGCTCAAATTAAATTTTAGAGTTAAGAGAACGTGCGGAATATTTTCTTTGACATTTTATCTCTCGAATCTCAAGAACAGGGTAAACAACTCAACTATCCGGTTACTGACAGGGTGTTTTATTTATTTATCACGTTACAATTTGGCATCATGACCATGTGGCAACGCTGTGGGGAAGTCTAACTTAATTAATAATTTTTAATTTGCCTGACATTCCTACTTGGCGTCCTAAGACGGGAGGGGTAACCCCTCCGAAAATGTTCCATAAGAAGTACTTTAACACATTTAAATGTTAAAAAAGTGATACATTATACAGTATAAAAGTAAGTCATTTCGTAAAAAATTTGCATTGATCACATTATACTATGAGTCTGCATAAAGTTGTTAAACATATGCATAATTAGTACAATTTCTAATAATAAGAGAAATGATATAAACATTTTGCACCAAAAATGTAACTAAACAGGAAAATAAAGCTAAAACTTATAATCCACATAATCAAATACATTGTTTCTATGTTTCAGTAAAATTAAGAAATGTAAAAAATACGCTAAAAGAATACTAGCTATCAAGTAGAAGAGGCTCAAAATTATAAAATAAAACAGCATATACAATATACAGAGAAATAACAATAAGTGAAGGGAACAGCTATGTGGTTATCTTAAATTATATAGATAAAGATTCTTTTCTTTTCGAAAATTTTAACATTTTTCAGCATCAATATTAGCAGTTCCCCTGGTAAAGCATTCCGTTTTCTAATCTCCCTTTCTTTCGAATAATGAAAAATCGTGGACGATCAAAACCACCAAAAATCCTACAAATTTCACACTTAATAGTAGCGTCGTTGGAAATAGACAATAGTCATATATGCAAAATCTAAAGACATTACTAGGCTAAAGCGGCGAGTTTTCTTTCTTCCATACGCTCCTACTGACCTTTCCTAAGAAATTCTTTGCTCTTTGATGTTTTCTACCTATGAATTTCGTCAGATGAGTTAAGACTTGCTGTCAAACTTCTCTTAAAAAGTATGCGTTTTCTCTTAAATTTAAGAATATTCTACCTTCAGGAAAGGTTTGTGAAATTTCGTTCTTTTTCCGGCCATAGTCAATCGAAACAGTGAGATTTTTTCTATCATTTTTTCCCAGGGCAGCACTTTAGATTAAGAATTCGCTTGGCGGTGTTTCCTTTAGTCACAATCTCAAGCTGTAAACATATCGGATAAACCAGATGCAAGAATTTGTGGGCTGTTAAGTGTAGTTTTGGAGAGTGCTCTGTGATGTTTCGTCAAAACACAGGGAAGTAAATATATTGAACAAAACCGGAAAAGGAGGTTTTTATACTCCGTTGAGCGTTGTCTCGGAGACATCTTGACTCTTACCACTGCTGTGAAAAACTTATATTTTTTCCCTAATTGAGTCTGGTAAAAATTGTTTGCTTGTGAGTGAAAATGGCAAAACTTGAATAACCAAGACGTACTTTTTTGCGTAAACAGACCATTCTTCAAAAATAATATTAATTAAGACAACCAGCATTACCCACCCGGATATAACGCTATTCCTTTTAAGAGGCTTTTTCGCATCGTCTCCTGAAAAGCATCTTAACCGGGTTTTACTCTTTTCCCGATGACGCATCCATGACGCCATCCCGACCCCCGGAACGAACTTCAAACATCCAATTCGAGAAAAGAATCAAATTTAATTCATCTCTCATATCCCCCATCGGGTATCAATCCGACGGAGGCTATTTTAAATATTCCCAGCTCTCTCCTCCATCACTCGGGAGATCCTTTCCCAATCGCCTTCATTTCGCCCGGACTTTGTAAATAAACACGGAGTACTTTACTCCACTTTGCCTCCTCTTTCGAAAGCCCTCTTTTCCACACTTTCCGTTTAATTTCCGCCGCCGCGTATTTCGGCCATTTTCTTATTCCGGGATCGATACTCACTGAGAAGAACGACCTCTCGCACTTAAAACTTAAAACCTCATCCCCTTCTCATCAATTCGCTCCCTTTAATTCAAATAAGGGACTTCAAATCACTAAGGGAAACTTGCGTCGGATTGGTAAAGAAACCGATTCTATATCTACATCGACAGACTTGGAGGAACCCCTACGGGGTGTGGCAGGGAGTGTAAACATTCAAGTGACCCTCCTCAGTTTATTAACTTCGATGTTATGGGAATTGTTTCCCAGAAAATAATGTTTGCATTCCTTAACTTATAGCATGATAATCTTTTATCCTTATGGAACAAAATCAAGCAAAGCAAGTAATCATTATACAATACTGAAAGTTGTGCGACTATACTTCGAATACAAACTTTTAATTCACTACAAAGCTGTAGCATGTGTACCTAGAAACATATTATGTTTATATGATGAAATGAAACATTAAGAATCATCGACTTTATCTTGCTTCTTCAGTTTCTATCTCACAACATTTTCATCGGGAAGCTGAAATCAGTATTAGGTCACACCAACGGCTGTATGGAATGCGTTTTTGGGATTATTTATTGTCACGCTATTTATTAAATAATAGAAATCTGGGTGTTATGCAATCTGTCGAGCATAAAAACAAACATTTTTAAAGAAAATTTTTAAGTTAGCTATATGAAAAAATACATAATGAATAGAGCCCTAGTACAATAAAACATTGAATATTAATGCAAAGGATTTTCTAGAGAATTACTATCCCAATGCACACTTGAGGGTCAAATAATTTGGCTCAATAAGATTTTGCTTGAACCCGTAGTTTGTTCTCTCAGAATGCTTCTGATATATTCCTCATAAATATATTAGGGTTTATAAACACATTCTTTAAGAGTTTTTTTTCGTGAAATTTAAAATAATTTAATTTTATAATAGTACTCCAAATTTCATTTAAATCATTGAAGTTTCTCTTTCGGGCACTCAATACTCGAAAACTCCGGTCAAAATCTATAGAACAAAAAAGTGATAAAAGGCGCTTCATATTGAATCGACTTCTTATTTCAGTCGGTATAATATCTCAAATATTGTTCGTGTTTTATTCACGTAAACTTGGCCTGTTAGCTAAATGAGAACGATTTCCCTGAAATATAATCTCAAAAACTCAATACTTAATACCGCTTAGTACCATCGAGAGATTCAATTTACGATTGAATGAATAGATAGTGAATCGCTAGTAATACCAGGAAGTCAATGGGAAGTAGTGATTTGTAGAATTAACCCCTCTAATGGGGGTTATATTTATCTTACCCAATCGTGTGATGGGAAGGGTTGTTTCCCACGCTTTAGGAAATATTTTATCAGGGCGTCTATAGACACTCTCCCAACTGTGTGAACATCTCCTCAGGGGCGCTTCTTAAGATGCTTACCCAATGTAAAGGGTTAATAATCAACCTTTCGTTTTATGTATCGAATAAATACACAAGGCGAGTGGATGGGTAATTATTAGTTGGGTATCGGTGTATGCATTACATTCGATCATTAAGATGTAAATATATTTTATAACGATCAATAAAACGTTTTTTTTCGAATCCCTAGCAGCGCAATTCAACAAAATGTTTACATGAGGCTTATCTCGCTTTTATTTGATCACTTAATAATGACGCAGCAAGTTTTGTAGAGCACCTGGTTTTTTAGTCGAATTTACTTTAAATATTATTTACTGTAAAGCAGAGATGATATTTTTCGTAAACCATTTAAAGTTTCACAAAAGAGTTATTCTTGAATTCAACTCAGTGGATGAGGTGTTACACTCGAAAATATGATAAATCTGACCTCTCTAATGTGATTGGATTCTGTAGATGAACTGAGGAAGTGTATTTGAAATCTTGTTTGGTACCTGCTAAACAGGGACGGAGACCCTTTTTCATCTGATGTTGGTACCTATCTGTTGCATTAAAACGCCAATTAATTGACCGTATAAGTAACCGTCAGGCTGCACTAGAGTGGGGTATTGCCTGATATATCGCATCAGATAGTTTAACATCGAAATTGAACGAAGTTAAGGTTATTTCATCGTTAAACCACACCTAGGTCAGAGGTGGAGAACCTGCAAACTTTAGGCCAATATGCGGGATACTCGTGCGTTCAATGCAGCCTTTTCATCCTTTAATTAATAATTTTTTTAAACTCTTTTTATATTTTAAGTGAAAAGAAAATTTTGACCATGCTCTCTGAATTCGGTAGGCGAAAAAAATGCGTTTTTGTCGAGATGTACTGTCGTCAAACTATTTTAATGTAGGCAATACTTTACTTAAGTGCCGGTTGATGGTTCCACATGACACCTTCTTTAAGCGGCCAAATGCCCTCTTCCGATGGAAAAGGTTCTCCCTGAGGGGAATTTACGCACTTACATTGCATATTGCCTACATAAAGATAGTTTAAAATCAATTTTGCTCGACATAAACGCATGGAGGATCAAAAAACAGTAATATATTTTACACAGGCAACTAATTCCTACTTTAATAACTTTGAAAAATAGACACAAGGAAAAGAGAAAGGACTAGTTTCAGTGCATGAGCTTTATTTTCAAGTGAAGGAGCAAAGTATTCAAGTCCTGTGGAAAAGTTCTTGTTTTCTTTCATTTTCATGGAATACCGCAAAGTTACTTCAAATCTGTTTAAAATCACAATCTTTTGCCTATATAGTAAAATCGAAAGATTGCAGTACACATTTTATTTTCACTTTTAGTCGTTAACGGGACAAGAAAACTGTATGAATACGGACATTTGTTTCAGGAAATGATGAAAAGCTCGCATCGGACGCACGAGTAGGCCGCATTTGGCCTAAAGGTCGTACATACCTCACCTCTGACCTAGGCGTTACCTTTTCCATTCTGTTCTCATTTGAAATTCCAAACAAGGTAGGGAAACAGAACTGTTAAAATGATTGCATATGTTCCAGGAATTAAAAGGGCAATATTGATCGACCGGAAAGGCCAACTCCGGAATATTATCCGACGGTAATGACTGTGAGCATCCGAAGTACTCGGGGAAACAACGTTCGAGCCAGATTCCAGTCCGCTGAAGTTACGAGAGAATGATTTTCTTCCCTGGTCAACGACACTTCGCAAAAAGATTCCCCGAAACCCTTCAGACTCCAAAGTGGAAAGAAAGTAAATAGGAATATTCAAAACGCCGTTCCTTTTTAAGGGGGAAAATGTGCTTTCATAACACGGGAGCATGAATAGGAGGCAATTGTTCGAGAGAGTGGTGAATAAAATATTGGAGGCGTACAAGATGTCTGGCGATACACAGGGACGCCTCCGGAATACATGAAGAGCCCTCGATCACAGCGAGCCTATAAAGCTGTAGGAATTGAAATCGCGGACGGGAATGGAATTTTGATGCGCCGGGGAAAAAGGGGACCCACATTCCTGAGACTTATCTCGAGAAGATTCGTCAAGACTTTCTCTTCATTTACACGAATTGAATTCTCGACCGGTGATTTACGAGCGATAAAAAGGGCTCTCCGAAAAATCAATCGATTCATTAGGGTGGAATTAAAATGAATATGCGAAGAGAACTTAAGCGTAAGGGCCATCGAAAAGTTGCCGGAAGATTAGTTGTCGTTTGCAAGAAGATACTGTCACAGCTCACCGTCTTGTGCTTGTTTTGGAAAGACTTTTCGTTCTTAAATTCGGTAAAACCCGTTGAGGATGCTTTTCAGCGGACTGAGTGAAAGCTGTGTTATCAGAGAGATAGCGTTACAACAGCGGTAAAACGAAATATACGATATATCGTATATCTTTTATACATTGGAAACAGAATACAGGGAACAGTTTTTCGACTCTTTAATTGTTAAATATGTGCTTTAAACACTAACGAAAAAGAATATTCTTTAGTTTTTTCTCCTTGAGCATCATTTCTCTCCATCTCAAAGTTAGTACCGGCTCCGATAGAGGGATGAAAACTGTTCTCCTTCACGATATCCTCATTTTCTTCTTACGAAATTAGTCATAACTGAAAAAGTCAATGGAACTATCTTACATATAAAGCGAAGCAGTAGAGAGGAGTACGGTCGTAAAGACATGCATAATTTTCGGTTCATCGGATGTGGTGGAGGATTGAGTGTATAGCGGGTTGCAGTGCATCTAAGGACGGGAAAAAATCTACCTTATAATATAGCAGAGCGTCTTAAGCGGTATTTTTACTATTTTTTCGTGTGAAAAAGACAGATACTGAGAGAATATCTCGTATAAAGCGGGATAACGTCTTAAGTGGGAGCGTATTAAACGGGTTTTACTGTATTTCATTCATACTTCATTCATCTGACAGGAACGTAAGCAATCTTCACTATTGGAAATGAATTGGAATTGAAAATCTTGCCATCACCTGGATATAACAATGTAGTAAATAAATAAATATAATAATTTAGTAAATAAATAAATATAACAATGTATAAAATATCATTCATTGTAGGGGAAACAAAGGCTTAATCATTAACAGAAAATTAAAAAAAGAAAGACATAAAACACTACCCTGAGGTACTCCTGAGGTATAAATAATTGAATTTATATCCAGAAGAAATAACAACACGATGGAGCATTTGAAGTTGGGAACCTCTTTCCCAGGTAAATTAAATGAAACAAACTTCCGTCCATACCAAATTTTACCTTAGAGCGCTTTCCTCCGTGAGAAGGACAACTTCCTTCGTTCTAATCGGTGCAACCTTTGTAATGAGATAAAGGACAAGATGGGGACGTCAACGCCTCTCTCTAAATTTGTAGACAAACAGAGATGTGTAAATCCGAGCATAATTTGGGGCCCAAAGTTCGATCAAACAAGAGGATAAAGGGGCGGATGCTCTACGGATGCCACGAAAAGTTATAGGGTCGCAAATCGCGTTAATGGTCGAACCTCTGTTGGACTTAAGTCCTTTCGTTGCGTATCTTGCAAGGTTTACCTCGAATGCGAATGAAATTGCCACTGAACTTCAAGTTAAGATTTGTGTCGAAGTACAGCAAAACCAGTTTAAGACACTATCGTGCTAAGTACGCGGTTTTTCTCCGGTCCGTTTCAGTCTGAAAACAAGCTAAAAATACTGTGTAAGACGCTCTGTTTCCCGCTAATAACTTTAATTTTTGCTAAAAAAAACTAAAATTTTTGCTTTAATGTGCTATTTGGGGGCCTGATATAGTCAATCCTTCTAAGTTGATGGACCGAAATTTGTTTAAATTATAAATATTCATACATCTGTTTACATTATCTGAGAAAAACTGCTTCATTTTAGAGTGAAAAAATGATCAAAATTAAATTACAAAGGAAGACGTTCTCTTTTTCCGAAAAACGAACTATTCCTTAAAAAAATAAGGAGAAAGTAACCAGTATTACATAACAATAGTTTTTGGACTATAGATCAGTGTATATCGAAGTGGAGTAGAATCAGTTTTCGTCGGTTACCGAATTTTATTCCAAATAAAATTGGTATCGAATTTCCGCTGTTAACTTCAAATTGCGTGATTCCTCACAATTATATCAATCATTTCACAATTTAGCTTAAAGATGAATAGTTTCGCGTTTTGAGGCAAATTGGTAAAATTTCACAAAAACTTCGCGATTTTGCCCTTTGCGAAAAACAGGTGCCTTTACTTATTATCGCACACTGCGTAATTGAAGATTTATAAAATCTTATAGTTCCGGCCCGCCTAGCTCTTTCTGTTTACTTGTGCAGTAACTTTGACTAATTAACTTACAGCTTCTCAAAAACTTTGGAGACCCCCGCTCTAGATAATCTAGAGTAAAAGGAACACTTCCCAAGTCGTGCGCATAATCTACAAAGCGGAGTACAAGTAGAGTCCCACATTTGTTCGCTGTGTAGATAATTTCTGGCAGTGACGCATAGCGCCAAATCCAGGTCGTTCTCCAGTTTGGACTCAAGACGAGATCCACTCCATAAGTTCCGCCGTATCACAAATATTTCGCAAACAAACAGGGATGAGACTGATGGGGCGGTAATTGCCCCAATCTTCTCCGCATCCTTTCTCGCGTAAATGGGTAATTTACTCCCGGTTTTCTAGGTCGGAAACCTTGCGTAGGTCCTCGAGTAAATCGCGCCTTATCGTAGGAGAAGAACGGTGAGAAAACGCTTCGCAAACTCATCCTCGAGGTTCAGCAGCGCGTCAAATAAAGGAGCGCCCGGGGCGTCGCGCAGGAATCACGTTCGTTTTGAAAAAATCCTTCTCCGTGAAGAAAGCGTCGCGGTGAAAGAGATCTTAAGAAAAGGAGAGGAGATGGATACTCGAAAGAGAAAGCTAAAACGGGGGAAACAGAGGTAAGTGTCCGGAAAAAGAGGAATTGGCAGCGGGAGTCGAAAAGAAGGAGAGCATCTCCGGTAAATCCTTGTGATGTATTTGAGTGAACATTCGGGTCACGTGTGTGGACTCCGTCTCCACATGAAGGAACTCTCGATGGGAATTTCACCTTCCGTTGTAACTTTAGCCAAGCGTCCTTCTTCTCTATTGTTCGATTGAGAAAGTGAATTGAGCGGATAAATTCTGTGCGTAAATGTACTTAGTACAGGGTGTCCGTAAACACCTCCGATTTTAATGTTCTGTTATTCAGCGCTACTTTAAGTTACGCATATAAAACGCACGCAAGCTGAAAGATTGATTCAACGCATTATTGTTAAACACTAGTTGATTGTAGTCTCAAAATTTCACTTGATTTGAATTATTCATTATTTATTTCGTTTTTTTTCATTTGATTGATTATTTCAACCGTATTCTCGCCATTTCGACTCGATAACGATTTTCAACGACCTAAATAAGAATCTTTATTCGATTTCCTTTATTTTAATCGTTGTCTCGATTCCGTACGGCTATTGTTTATAATTTAATTTCGCAAAAGAAATGCAGCCTAGAACATATAATTTCACGATAAAGGTGTATTTCTTATGAGAACGCTTTTACTAGTCAGGGGTCGAACTGGGAATACTTAGGTAAATTGAAAGTGGCCTATTATTTGCTCAGGGAGTAAATTTAATCTTATCTAAAGTTTATTTATAGTTGTGCAACTTCTGGTTCCCGAGCCCTCAGCGAACACGCACACAAACTTTCTACTTTGTATATAATATGACAAAATTCGGTAAGCTTCGGTAAAATTGATGAGAAAATGAAGCACAGCGTGTGGAATGAGATTGAATATTACTGTGATGTCGTTCGAGTAACTCAAGATGCTCACATCGATGTTTACTAATGACTTTCCTTACCTTAATACACTGCACTTACCAATGACTTTATTTGCCTCAATAAAACTTAAGAGATCCAAGAATTCTCCTGACGCGGTATGCTAGCAACCGTCGGACAATACCTCAGAAAAGGATTATCACCAGGTGCGGTCACTGATCTTCAGAAACTCCCAATGCCCATTTCGGAGACTATGCCTCCATCATCAAGGAGGATTTTTCCTACTCTGAGGAATAACCCGACGGTCGCCGACATGCGGCATTTAGAGAATTCTTGATTCTCTTATTCTCTAACAGCCGAGTTCCAATTTCTTTTCTTTCATCAATAAACTTATTGTGGTGATATTTCAGCTGGTACGAGTTTTATGAGCGTAACCTTAAGCAGAACTGAATAATGAGATATTAAAATCGGAAATATTACGGACACCGTATTATTCATTCCACGACATAACCCCAAACAACAATCGCAGAACGAATATATGGTCACCTTTTAGTTTTGTGCTCTTTTTACTTTGAGTTTATGTATGTGTTTCCTGAGAACGTTAAGTAACTCCACAAAAAGCGTTAAGCCCAAATGAAGCTGCTTTTCTTAGTAATTTGTTCCCCGACTAATGTGTTGGCACAATCTACGTGACTTGACCTCAATGGAGCAGGGCGATGCACTTCTTAAGTAAACAAGCGCCTCATCGGGTCAACGCCCATGCAAATCATAAGGGCGCATTAATCTCAGTTACTCAGCCCATGTTTTTATCTCCGACGGAATCGAATTCTAGGAATGACATTTACTACGTCGAAGCGGGTGGGTATACTACGAAGGAATTCCATTAGCGGTATCACTTAGCCCATCCATTCCTGAATGTGAAATTGACGATGACATAATTGAATTAAGGCGCTCTGTCTTGATCACCTTTATTTGCTTTGCTTAGAATAGATCATATGCTTAATTATTAATTTGAGTCATTACGATTCCTTATCTTGTATATATTATATGATAGTCAAAGCGGAAACGAGAATTCTGAACCACCAAGAAAACAGTGTTACAATTTACTAAGGGAAAAGTAGATCTTCGATTCCGTGTGACAACTATAGATAATCTGCAATCCCTTTAAAAATATAGGCTATAAATTCACAGAAAATAAAATGAAATTTCTAAATATAAGTTAATGTAAGTTAGCATGGACGCCATGTCAAAATCATTCCACAATACATCCTGATAGCTATGGGTAAAGTAATAGTCTTGTGAGGAACACATTGGGAATTACGTTCACCGGTGCATTTTCTTCAGAAAATCACTGTATCAACCGATCTTTTAACTAAAATTTACCTTAACATCCACACTTAGGTCTTTCGGCCGAAGAAAGATACTAAAGGAGCTAAAGATAGGCGCTGTGTATTTTCTCTACTTCTCAATCGAGCCCTTCTTTCCTAATTCGGCCGGACTGACAATCAGCGTTTGGATTTCGCTTGAAAGAAAGCAAGCGGCCCTAAGAAAGTCCGAGAATCGTCGCACAAATCCTTGGAGGGATTGTCCTTAGTTGGACCGCTCTAGAGGAATCCTTTCACAGTAAGAAAGTTTGTAATCGAACTGCGATAGATTTTCGAGTTGAAAGGTGGGTATTGAAGGTCAAAATCGACAATACAGTAATTGCAAATTAGCAGAAACAAGAACAAAAGACGCGTTACTTGAATCACTTCCATACTAAATAAATTCTGAATATCAAATTCCCGTACATTATCAAAAGAATTATGCTGGTTTGAAGCAATAAATTTAGCATTAAATTGATTGTTTGATGGAGTACTTAAACTCTTCTCGAAAAATTAAGGTAACATGTCGGCAGTGCTAAAAATTTTCCTATAATTGGGATATTATTCTGATGTTTAGTTTCGAAGTCAATTTTGCTCTAATTCATACCTCCAACCAGATGCACGTTTGTTTAGAATATCGTAAATAATGCAAGGAAAATTTCCAATATTTTATTTGGAAAGGTTTTGCCTTATTATTGCCTTTGTATTCTTATTTTCAGGTTGAACCTGAACCATGTTTCTTCCTATGACTAATACAATGCAAATGTTTTGGTCTTTTATTTCTGTCGGTCTTTTATCAAATGTGCAACGAAAAGTGTCCGTGTTTTCGCGCTCTCTAAGGGGGTGCTTACCTTGAAATTTAATCTCTCAAAATGTATTAACCAGAGGAAACAACATTTTGAACGTAATACTAGAATACTAATTCTCAAACCAGAGAAAACTTTTACGAATTATTTTCGTGAAAAAATAAAAATCCGAAATCGATTTTGTGAAACTAATTTTCGTTGGTAATGGATGGACATAAAAATACGAATTTGGTCTCGTTTCTATCGGCAGGGATTTTGTAGAATAAAGCAAAGTTCACGTTTTCGTAAACGCGCACGAATAAAGATGCCTTTATATATGCGCAACGATCAGGTGCAACGTTCTTTATAGCCGATAATACTTCATCATACTTTCCTTTGTCTGCTGACATCTTTGCCTTAACACAGTTTTTCGCGTTCTCCCACTTATTTCTCAGATATCCCTTCTCTTCTATATTTAATCTTCCACGAGCATGATATACCATCTTAGTATTTCCTTCAGCCTCCTAGAACGAACACATTCAAAACTCAGTAACTCCTCACACCTGTTTTCCCTCACGTAGTATCCTGTACCAGATGATTTGTTCATGTTTCTCCTGATTATAATCCTGGTTCAAAGAAGCAATTGGTGAGGATCTTTTATGAAATTTTACGTTTCATTACAGAAGAATGAGCTTAATTTAATATGTACCTATGAAGTGACAGCGATCCCCGAAAAAAAGGAATAGAGGGAATACCTTTTCGGGAATACCGAAAAGGTATTCCCCTGATATTTAAAGGGACATTTTCTGTTGCGCCGCCCTCCACAGTGGTTCTCAAGAATGATTGAAGAGAAAATGAAGATAAATTAAATCCAAATTATTTTACACATGAGGCATTATTGAGACAATGATTTATGTTACGATGTTGATTGATGACTGAATTTTACCCATGTTTGAACTTGAAACCTCACTGCTCATATGACCTGTCCTAATGGTATAAAAGTTGTCTTAATTTTAAAATTGACAATCTAGACCAAAAATGTTATACTGAAAGGAGTTGTATTGTCGTAGAATCAGTGTTTTTTAATATGTATAAATATCAGTTATTTACGTAGGAAGAAATATATTCAAAAATAATTATTTACTGAAAAAGTTAAGAAAGTTTCAAGAGAAGACATATAGAAAGTTTATATTTTATATTTATTTTGGTACAGAAAGTGATTCGATTAGAAAATTGCAGACTAAAAGGCAAGATTGGAAGAGAAAAGAGCGTAACTGATTTAAGGTTGCTAAGTTGTCCAATTAACTGAAGGACCCTCAAGATAAGGGATGTCGATAAAAACACTTGGCCATTGATTGGCTATTTGCAGGAATTAAAGGTGGAATTCTTAACTCCGTCGATGAATGTATTTTAAATCAAGCGATGAGACATTATCATTCCTTTTGTATTTTGATTCTGGATGACTTGAACGAATAGTATCATGTAGGCTTGTTAGATATCTGAGAGATATAAGAGGAAATAAAAAAGTGACGGAGGCCAGTGAAGTTTTCACTTACATCCTCAATTATGCAGCATGTACCTTGCTATGTATGTACCGCTCGTTCGATAATGGCCTTTTCGTAATTATTTCTGAAGTTATGACTTCTTGATGCAAATATTTACTTAAAAGTTGAACTAATTTGTCATAATTTAGTCAATTCTTATACAGCAATCTTCAGGAAAAATTTTGTATCCAATGTTGCTTATTTTGAAAGACTCCACATGTGACTCATAAATGTCGCATTTTATAACCAAAAATGTTCACGTTCTTGAGAAGCGCTCTAATCTGATAAAAATAATCTTATTTTATTAAAGATAGAAAACATCTACCGTTAATAAAATAGATATTTCAACATGTAATCAGGTACTTCATGACAATTCCAGATGCATGATCGAGAATTCAATTCCGTTATTAGTTAATTATCTTATTACATTCGTTGGAGGAATTTTGAGTTTTGTTTTAATTAAATATTTCTCATTTTACGCTTTCTGAAGCCTTTTCATTAACTCTCAGAAAACCTCTTGATGAAAAGTGTCAGACTATAAGACTTCAGCATTCCTACCAGGGATAGAACGAAAATTTCCAACTCTGGAAAGAGATTATCGTCAGCTGCGTAGGTTCCTTAAGACAAAACAGCAGCTGTGAAGTGTTTTGCTCAAATTGAACCACTCTAATACCTTGTTTCCAAGATTTTAGCAGCATTTCTTACACTAAAACTCCAACAGTGGGAGTGGAAGATTCTTGAACACTTCCTTATTTCCCTCATATGAGCCCGGGTGATTTTGGCCTCTTTCAAAATCTTAAGAACTCCTGCGCGGACACAGCTTTCATACCAGAGACGCCATCCTGAATGCGATAGGGCGCTATTTTGCGAGCATTACCAGAAATGGGGCAGCCACTGGCATCCAGCGTCTTCCACAAGTGTGGCAACGGGTCATAAGTGTAGCTGGAGATTGTGTTGAGGGTATGCAGGCGTTTCAGTAGTGGACAATGAATGGTTTGCATTCTATCACAATGTGGCCATGACTTCCCCTTCAACCCGTAGCTCTAGAGCGATCCGATATGAGCACAAGTCTTCGAGATAAGGAAGTGAAATGATATAGAAAAGGACTACTCAAATAAAGTAGAGACGCTGAATAGAAATTAGTTTCTAAACATATGCCCTGTAGTTGTGCCGTTGAAAAATTACTCGGAAAAATGTGATGGAACAAATTTTATAATGTATGAAGTAATCTCTTTAAATATTAATGAACGTCCTAAAATAATTAATAATAAATATTTTATACGAAGATTTGATTGACTTTTAAATGATACTTCATTACGTATATCATGAGCTAAAGTTAAGCACTCAGGAAATATAATTTGTTCAAATTATTTTAGAGCTTGTGCCGAAAAAGATATGTTGTACGGAATATAAGACGCAGATTTTCTTGTCATGATCTTAGCCGCGACTGATGAAAGGTTAACATCAGTAGAAAGAAATCTTTTTCACATTTTCTTCTGAATTCCTCTATCATACGGATTTTTTTAAAACATTTTCAAATCTATAGTTATTCCAGAACAAGATGGTGAGTTCGGAAATAATTTTTTTTTGGATATATATGATGTGTGTTTCTATAGCTCACTCGAGTTTTTCCGTTCAGTAATGACGGATTATACGGGAATCAAAAATTATCTATTTTTCTCTTAACTGCAAGAATATCTCATTCCAGGCCGTCTCTGTACGATGTTCCTGGATCTGGCGATTAAAATTACGATTCTTAGATTACGCAGATTTCAATGATAGATTTCAATAGTACTTGCAGTAATACTTAAGTAGAGGTTTTCTTATATTTATGTATAAAAGATTCGAAGGAACAGATTTTCAATTTTAAAATTACAACAGTCTACAGTTCATAAAATTAAAAAAATTGCACACAATTATAAATATATATTAGAAAAAAGAAAAGAAAAAATGAACGCCCTTGCAAATACATTTATATTGTTGCTTCGTTTTTTTATAAAATATAAACAATATAAATATCCCTTCTGAACAATCTTTCATTCTCCAACCTTCCTGTCTATATAGGAAGAATATTTGACATTCTGAAACCGTTAATTATGAGAATTATAAAATTTAATAATTGCCTTCGGACACATGAGAATGACGCCCATTATTATATATCTTTTTGCATAGATATTACGATTCCCTCTCACACAAGATTTTATGTTCTAATTTCAACACATGCATAGAAATTCTTTCCTCAACCGATATCCACCGAAAGATATTAAGGATAAATTTTATTTGCGTGTATTTACCACGTTTTAGAATTGTTGTCATTGCTCTTTTCTACAACTTCAAATATGTATTTATTAAGTGATCATAACTGAATAAAATAATGGAACGCAGTACGAAAATAAAGTTATAAATGTACTTGATTACCATATAAGGCAGTTGCAGTCCTTATATGTACGACGAGGGATATTATATCTACTGTGTTCGCGGACCGCAGTCTGGCACAGCTTTAAAGAAAATCAGGGAACACTTTTAGTTTGAAGGAGCCCTATCTCGTTAAGCACAATTTCTTTTCGAAAAATTTTCCCGAGACTGTGGAAATGGGGAGGAAGAGTCGATGCCATTGTTTTCGCGCGGAATCTTCGCTCCCCAATTTCAAACTCCTTTCTCTTTCCATTTCACCTTTCTCCCCGACCTTTTATTTTTTCGCGTTCCCGCAAAGTCGATTTTTCAAGGGGAGAGTGGCCGAGAGAGTGGAAGAGGTTTCGTTCGGGAGGGACGCTTGAGATATTTACGGAGTCTGAGAACTTAGAAATACAGTATGGAACATAATATAAATACAGGATATTTCTGAAGTCCTAAAATCGGTGAAAGTTTTGCTATGTTCTCCTCTATTACAGCAGAAAGTATAGTTTTTTCAGGTATAAATGTATATGAGAACTGCAATCAGACCGTCATTTTGGGGAAAAAATGTTTACAGTTCCATTTGCCTGAATTTATCTAATCAAGGTAAACAAAATCGTTCAGTTAGAAAAAGCGCACAAGTTTTCATTAGTTACAATATGGGCAGTACAGTTAATATATAACCCCACACAACAATTATAGAATGAATATATGGTCTCATTTTAGTTATGTGCTTTTTTAACTTTGAGTTTATGTATATGTTTCCTGAGAACGTTAAGTAACGCCACAAAAAGCGTTAAGCCCAATTGGACCTGCTTTTCTTAGTAGTTCGTTCCCCGAATAATTTACAAGATAGATAGATAAGTAGATTAACCCTTTATTAAGCGAGGTTAGGCCCATGTGGGCCTCTCTTCCACCTAACCTCGTATGAAAAATATAAGGTAAAAATGTATGCGAAAAGTTTCGATAAACAGTTACCACATCGGAATTTGGGAAAAAGTAGAGAGTTCGAATCGCTTAAATTTATCTCATCAAGAGAAACAAAATCGTTCAGTTAAAAAAAAAGCCCGATAGTTTTTATCAGTTACAATACGGACAGCATAGTTTTATAAGTTAAAAATGTATGCGTGTAGTGCCGATAAACTGCTACCACATCGTCATTTTGGAAAAAAAGTTTACAGTTCGAATCGCTTAGATTTATCTCATCAGGAAAAATAGTTCAATTAGAAAAAGCCCAACATTTTGCATCATTTATAATTTTTAAAAGTGGTTACTGCTCCGATCTTCTTCGGAGAAGTTGTGAAACAACGTGAGGATGTGAGAAACCCCCTAGATATACGGAAAACCCAAGTTACACAAAACCCGTATTCCGATTCCGTTCATTAGTTTATCACGTTAAAAATTATCAAAATTGTCTTGCATATATCAAATAACAGCTAATCTGTTTTCCTGTAAATGTAGGATCCAGAAGTTAATAATGTTTACTCTAAAAATCAAGGATTAAGACCTTCACTTGAACTCCAAGCATATGCCCTTCGAGCGGTGGGCTTATTTATCGATGTACCGACTTCCGAAGTTTTAATTACTTACATCCTTCAATTCGCTTTAAAGCATTGATTGCCAACCGATGGAGCTTCCGGCAGAAGTGGCTCATTACATCTGCATTAATACCCGGTAAGCAGCTTTCCGATGTGCTGTTGGGGGAATACACAGAGCGTTCGAGCTACTCCTTTAGGTTGTTATCGCATATCGTTCGCGGAAAGAATGAGTCCTTAAAAAGACTCGTCTTAGCATATCTCGTATTTTACGCTCATTATCGGATCGGCTGAAGTAGTAGAGGGGTCGCATAATACCGATTACGTCCTCTGCAAACGTATTCTTTGAATTTATCAAGCAGTTGCAACTTAGCTTCTGATTTGTTTTCTTTCGAGGATCCGCAACCTGTGTCAGAGAACATTATCGTCACGAAAGCTTTGTACTACTTATCATAAAATTTTTAATGACACATAGAGATTTCATCCTTATACATTTCATGCGCCGGATCCCATATACTTTCAGTTTATTCCGGATGAGACCTGACCAAAGTGAAGCAACAATGCTCTCTAATCTTTTCATCGCACCGACAAAATTCTTTATAAAATCGAGCTTTTTAGCTGCTCTTCTTCGAAATTTTCAGATATCATGCTTCAGTTTTAGATAAGTGTAAGAATGACCCCGAGATAACTAATTGACTCTGCTATTTTTATATTCATCCTATTGACTTTACACACGCATGCATACACAAAACTGTTACCACTATTCTTTCAGCACATATCCTACAGCTAGATTTTAGCCTATTTTACTATGTTATTGTTGTTTGTATGGCGTTTCTTGAATAAAAGAACATTATTGACTCGTGTGTTACGAAAGCTTGTATACTCCTGCTTCTGAGCTTGAAAACAATTGTATGCTCATTAACGGAGTTTGTTATTGTCTCGATACCTCCCTAAGTCGTTCCCTTAAAAATCAATTCTTTTATAATTATCGAACGACTTCTTATACACATTATACCAGCTTCTTCATATCATCATTCCATCAAAAAAATTTATCCCCTCCATGATTTCGTTCGCAGATTAATAAACATCCCCTTTATTCCTTCTGTAACATACTCAAAGTTTTTAAACAAAAAAGCAAACTGCAATAGTTTCAAGCCAAATATGATTGATATCCTACTGAAATTTACGCTTAATAAAACGGGCGTTCGGGTGATTCCAAAAGAACCAAATCTATCGATACGATTCCATTTTTCAAACAAAAAATCCAGTAAGATACGAAAAACTTTATGAAATACACGCATTGTTTACAAACTAAAAACGTGATGTTTTTATTCTGCGTATGGAAACTCAAATCGGAAAACATACAGAAACATGGTACTTACAAAAGAAAATGTTAC
Source organism: Pachydiplax longipennis (assembly GCA_036926295.1). Taxonomy (NCBI): domain Eukaryota; kingdom Metazoa; phylum Arthropoda; class Insecta; order Odonata; family Libellulidae; genus Pachydiplax; species Pachydiplax longipennis. The sequence continues at coordinate 32,450,280 of JAVFKF010000009.1, read as the reverse complement.
AAGTGCGTCCGGACGATTTCATTGTTTGAACAATAAATCCAATGAGATAGAAAACCCTTTTCTTTATGATACCATACACGCATTGTATACTACCTAAAACCTAAGATTTTTCTTCTGCACACATAAAATAATCTGAAAAAACATGGTGTTTAGAAATGAAAACGCGATGATGGGAACGTGTTTTACATAGGTCAAATTGGCCGTAACATTTCGTAAAAAAACTGAAAAAGTCATTCATCACCAGTTCTTTTTCTTCGCATTTCATCAAAATCTTATTCTTTGCAACCACTCTCTTACTTTTAACCCCTCTGTCTCACACACCCAAACGAAAGACCCTAAAACTCCCCTTCTTCGAAATGAGAGGTACTCCACTTCCACCCTCACTTGTTCACGAATTCATACCAACCTCTTTCTCTCCATTGCACCTTACATCAACCCTAAATAGCTCCCTCTATTCTCTCCCTATAGTCCCCTCTTGTTAACGCTTCTCTTTGCATCTTTCCTTCCTTCCTTTTCCTTCCTTATGTATTCAAAGTGTTTTTGTGAACTTCACCTGATGATGGGCTAAGTAGGTCGAAACCAGTAGTGCTTTTTAATATTCTTTGCTGGCTCTGTGCTGTTACCATAGTCATTTTATCTAATCAATTTTAATATTCAATCTAATTTATGTTTCATCGATATGTAAGCACTACAAGTTTTATGTATACCTTCTCTTTACCCAAGAGAAGGTATACATAAAACCCTTCTCTTCTACCCAAATTTACTGTCTTTATGCTTATATTTTTATGTTTCCACACCAATATACTTTTATTTGTTTTCTTAATCAAACTTCTATTCGCCAAAAGGACTTACTTTTTAAGCCAAGCATCACCTTTTTTTCGGTCATGTTTATACGGCATCCATTTTTTACCAGCAAAATACTTCGTATGAATTGCAATCTTCTTTGCTTTGTTATACCAAATACTTCTACTCTTTTCGTATTTTTTCTGACATAGGCACAATTTTTCTGTTTAAAAACTTCCAATCATTTATTCAACGAACCCGTTCTTTTTGTCCTTTCACGAAAAGCTAACATGGATATTTTTGTATACATTTTGTTTATTTTTCACAAAACAGAATTTCATTGTTTAGTAAGCCGTTACCACCGGGATATTGATACACGCACAGTTTTGGTAACCGTTCATACAAATGCAAAGAATGTCGTGATAATATTTTTAGGAAGGTACATGAAAACTCAATTTTATTTGGATATTGATAGAAAACTATCTAAGCAATATATCACCATCCATTGTATTTATGGTTATTATTCTTCATTAGCGTGTTTAAATATTAGACGGGACTACGTGAAAAGGCTTGATTTCGCACATCTAACCCCTAAGTCATTCGCGACTGCTCTATAAAATCCGAATGAAACTTTGATAAAGGAAATTCTATATTTGGAGCTTAAGTGCAAAAATAAGAGGTCGCCTTAATCTTTTTAATCTGTCCCTATCTACCATTCTGTAGTGTCAAAATTTATGAAAGTGTGTGCAGCTTATCTTAGGGCACGTTTTGACCCCATGCGAGCGTTTACATAATTTGAAATTTAAGGTATTAAATACGATGTTTTCCCCAATTCGTTGTTCTCGAGACACCCAAGTTTCGATTTGCTTCGAAAATTCACTGTAAGAGCAATCGCAGTTGTAATTGCATCCGTAATCGCACTGTGATTGCATCCCTTTGCAATCACACCGAATGACAACGACTTCCAATCTTGGACTACCTGTTAATTGCTAGAAATTTTGCTGTAAAACTCGTAAATTTCTTAAATTACACAACTCTTTAATAAAACAAGGGACGAATAATGTACAGTACCACAAAAATCACCGGTATTTTCTACTTATTCTTCTCGCATAATCCATTTGATGTAATGAGCAAGAACAATTTGTACTTTTTCCACTAATTATTTTTATTATAAACAATAAAAGACAGTAAAACACACACAACTAGTTTCGGAGATTGATCTCCATCATCAAGTCAAGATCAATCTCCGAAACTACTCGAGTGTGTTTTACTGTCTTTAATTGTTTATAATAAAAATAATTTGTGGAAAAAGTACAAATTGTTCTTGCTCGTTATGGAATATTTCCACAAGACAACGCCTGAGACTGTGAATTTTATCCATTTGATGTAGTTTTCTGGTGCTTTCTTGTATCGTACCACACAAAACACCAGAACACATACACGTACCTTGTCTTATTAGAGTTTTAAAATGGGTTAGCACCTGATATAACTTAGTAGGATTCATTTTTTACATCACCTTAGTTGATCGCTATATTTTCACGATGCTTATTGGGATAGACACGTCTAAAAGGTGATTCTAAATTTCGGGTCAATATGGCCCGACGCGACGACCGGTCACGTGACAACGTGTCAAGCGACAGCTGAAGGGATAAATGCATATGACGTATGTTTATGTTGACTCGTTATGAATTAGATAACTTCCACATTGGCATGCACAGCCGAAAGGGGCGTTTCCTACGGATAAGATGGTCGAACCGGGGGTAGGAAAGGCGGTCTAGAAAGGTCCGAAAAGAAAAACCGAATATCTACATCTGCATCTAAATTTTACCCTGCACACCACCTTTGGCGTGAGGCAGGCAAGGTGCACAGGGAGCAGGCAGTGCAAGCACCATGACTCTAATTTGCTAATTGATATTTTTGCTTATCGTTGCCGAAAAAATGAATCCTTGAAACGACTGGTTCTAGCATTTATTTCTCTGATCTTTCTCGCGGTATCAGAACGGCCTATATAGCAAGGAGGGCGCATAATATCGGCTAAATCTTCTATGAACGCGTTCTCCATGAATTTATTAAGTAAATTATATCTCTGATTGAGCCTTCTTTCCTCTAAAGATTCCTATCCTACCTCCTGAAGCATCTGAGTAACGCTTACCGATTGCCATACTTTACAAAGCGTATAGCCTTTCGTTGTACCTTTTCTAATTCGCGAATGCAAGACTATTCAGCAGGGTGCCATACGCTGCATACATACTCGAGGTAGCTCTTACGCTGTTACTATAATCATCTCACCAAATCGATTTAATATTCAATTTAATATGTCTCTTTTATCTCTATCTATGCACTACATATTTTGTATAAACCTTGCATTAGACACATTTTTCGCATTTATGGTTATATTTGTATGTTTCCACACTCCATTGCAGATGTACTTTCAATTTTACGGTACGGACAAATCTCCGTCAATCTCAAGAATTTTATCGGCTAAATGAAGAAATAGAGCGAAAACCAAGGCATATCCGGATACGGAAACCATATTCCTTGGGCCTTCAGAGGGGTTCAAAAGTTAAAAAACGAAAATGACTAATTTTTGGACTATTTGAAGAAGTAGAGAGAAAACGAAGTCGTATTCGGATTCGGAAGACCATTTTCCGTGGGACCTCAGAGGGGTACATAAAGGGCCCAAAAATGAAAAAGCGAAAATGTCCAATATCTCAACTATTTGAAGAGATAGAGCGAAAACGAAGTCGTATTTGGATTCAGATAGAATAGGGAGGCATACTCCCTTCAGATAGAACGGTCAAAAGTCGAACCAGGGTCGGAAAAGACCTTTGAAGGAATGGCAAGTATATTCTAAACAGAAGAGAAAGTGGCGAAGAGAGGGAGAAGGGTCGATAGAGAGTTGCGCCCTTCCCCTCCAAGCGTCCAATCGATTTCAGCAGTGTGCAGTCACGTGCGTGTTTGTCCGTCCGAGAAACGATGTCGAGGTCGAAGGAGTTGCTATCAAATAATAATGCCTCCATGCATTAATGATCAAAAATACGCAACATGGCGTATCGCCCGCTGTGCCACGGATATCGATCGTCTTCTTTTTTGCCGTTTCCTTGGCGCGGCGGTGATTTCCGGAGTGGATGCGTTCGTTTTTCGAGCGGAATCCGCTGCTTTTTTGTTCGTCGCTCCGGAGATACGCTCCTCGTATTCCATCCCATTCGGAGATGGAAAAGTGAGTCTCTTTGCGAATATTTCGACGATTGCGTCCCAAGCCGTTCGTCGCGTAATTCGTTTCTGCCGCGGAATTGATTCCGAGGTGTTCCAGACGGTTCTCGTCAGAGTTTCGGTAAACCCGTTTCTTGATTAAAGGGAAGATATTTGGCGTAACCATACGTTTGACTGATGGAGTGTCAAATGCTGAGAATCTTGTTCCTTAGGAGCTCAGAGGTATCCACGTGGAAGGCACGTTCGAGTTTGATGAAACTGGACCCGGGATCGATTCTCGGTGGAGGCCCTTTATTGAGCTACGTACGTAATTCCTTTATAAATAGAGGGGTTAAAGAATGGAATATGTTGCCTGAAGAGGTCTTCAAACCCTTACCTAAAAATAGAAAAGATTTCAAAAGTAGATGTTGTAGATTAATTAAATAATAGGAGGTATTATTTGGTTGTTTGTAAAAGTGACGATATGAAAAAGATTGACAATTTGGACTTAAAAGTATCAGAGTGTGACAGTGAAGTGTAGTTTTATAATTAGGGGATATATGTGGTGTAAATGTTATGGTGGGGGTGGCAAGGTGTAAAGTCCTGATGTAATGTAGTGATATTTGAATAATGTGTATTGTGATTGAGTACTGTGTGGATAGTAATGTTAAGTGTGGGATATTTATCTGTGTAACGTCCGGTGCAGGGATTGGGGTTGTCACTATGTTGTTTCTTGATGATCGCTGGGGCTGCCACCAGAAGAAATTCTACTTGCAGCATAAATAAATAAATAAATAATACTCGTTGCTGAGTATGTTGACTATTTTAATCGTGAGGAAATACTGCTTCTATTTATTTTTATGAATCTTTCTTAATATGACCCCTTGTGGCTTCCGGATAGCCAAGGGTAGTCTTTGTTGAAAGTAGTTCCCGTTGGAAAACGATTGTATGACCTCAGCTGTCGAAGCACTTTAATATTACTAGCAATTACATTGCTCTTACATTAGGCTACATCGGTTCTTTTTTAATATTTCCCCTGCGCGTAGGAATAATGACTCAGGTAAACTAATTATTTCAGAATTGACTTTGCCTATTTACGGTATAAAAATATCGTTAGTTTGTATAAGACTAAATGTGAGAAAACTGGTCTTTCATGTTGGGAGAAGAAATATAGAGTTTATATTGCAGGAGTTCCATGATTTGCTTCAAATTTTTAACGGAACTCTGACGTTGAGGTTCTACTTTGACATAAAAATGCAGTTGTCAGCCCAATGAGTCAGGTTGTCCTTCGGAGTACAGCTATATAACATCGCTCAAAGTAAACAGCTCTGACGACAAAAAGTTTAGTAAATGAAACTGTTTCACTGAAAATTCTCCTTCGGCTTCTTTCCTGTTTTGGGGCCTATAGGAGCAACATTACCTCACTTAAAAATACCTCAGCACTTAAAAATACTACTTAATACTTCACTTCTTCGGACAATTATACGACAAATCTAAATTTACACGTAGAAAAATTCAAGATTCACACGCCCAAAAATTTCGAGCTACTCCTTTAAAAAGCAGTTTTAATTTTACTCAAACAATATTTTAGCTGATAGAGTCCGATATTTTTATTTACTAGCCTTCGTTTGTTAAAATGTGTTGAATAATTTAACATGATAACAATGTTAAACGTCTTTCTTGGGCGAGATTGAGACTAATGAGTCTCTTCTTACATCCAACCCTTCTTCATATGAGACTTAATGAATTAGCATGAAAAAAGCGCACAGAAGAAAACTACTCAAAGGTTATGAAAACTTAAGTTTGCACTTAGGAAAAATATACACCACAGCAGTGAAATACCCACTATAAGGAGGTTATAAAAACCTACGAAACCTGTAGATAGTCAATATGAGAGGAAGATAATGAACTTAACACTATGGCAGTGCGGCAGAAAAACCAAGGAAAAAAGACAGATAACTAAATTTCAAGGAAAAGGCAGGTTAAGTTATTTGAGAGCAAAAAAAAAACAATACCTTACCTCAGCTGAAATGGGTTCTTATCTTTTCCGGTAAAAATATACAGTTATCCAATAAATGGCTTTTCGTTTTCAAATATGTATACCCCTTAATTCATAACTCACCAGTGTTCCTTAAGATTCATTTATTATCCCTCATTACTCACTCTTTCTCTCCTTATTTGCCACTTACGCTTTTCGTATAATGCTTTTGATTCACTCTCGTTCCACACGCAATTGCTGCTAATATAAATCTACGTGGGCTCAAGAAAACAGCCATTTTTGCTCCTTTCAGCAGTTTCTCTACTTCACCCAGTGACTATGTAGGCTATTGTAATAAATTATAGTAAAAACTCAAGCCCCAAAGCGGATAAAAGTAGAAAAATACGCCGATAGAAATCTTCCTTACTCTTTCTTCTCTTTAGCATGGATATATCTTCCTCTGTCGGCATAATCCTCACTTCACATTGTGCTGATAAGGGGGCGCAACAATGTAAACAAGGAAGCCACAGGAAGTCCTTTCTCATTTGTCACGCCGATTAAAGGGGGAAGAACGTAAATATTCATCCGGGCGTGATTTGCGTGATAGCCGTGTCCTCGGCGCCATTTTGAATATTCACCGCCAACAATGTTTGCTCGTTCTTTCTTTGGCCGTTTATTTTACGACAGGTGCACGGAAGGTGTCGTGAAGGAAGTCGCATGCACTCCATGGGATATTCTCTCCCCCTTCCGCACTTTCTAACAAAAGAGTCCTTAGTAGTGACGCAGCCTTCGGTATTTTTCCGCAAAATTTAGCAGATCATGAGACATTAATAATATTTGTAACGCTTTTATTAGGGCTGCCCCCAAGCTATACAATGAGGCACCATCATTCTCTTATATTTTGATTCTATACTTCGTTCAACGTTAGGAAGAAGTGACATAAATCTTATGGCCCGTGTATGAAGGGGGACTTTTATTGCAAAATTTGGTAAATCATGTGAGAATGAGAATATTTGTAACGCTGTTATTAGGGCAGGCCCCATTTAATGAAACATTAATATTCCCTTGTGTTCTTATTCTATACTTAGTTCAATGTCATGAAGAGACCGCGTAAATCTTACAGCCCGCGTATTACTTACGGGGGAATGATGGGAGCTGTTGCGACTTTTGCACGGAAAAAGAAATTTGGCGATGGTTGGTTTTGAAGAAACTCGGTATAGAGTAAAATTGATTTCTGGCTTTTCTGGAGTTGGACGAATTATAAATGCTTTTGACTGATAGTGTCACATGGGCCTGCTAGGTTTCTTAGAAATATACGGAAAGATAAAAAAGTGGAGAAGTGCGACGGAAGCCAGACTCGTTCCAACTTTGAAAATAAATGGGTATAGACACACATTTCTACGCCTGAAAAAATTCGTTCTAAGATCCACCATTCAATTCATGAGTGCGTATAAGATTTTTTCTATAATCTCATATCAAGCCTTAATCATCATAAATCCTTTCTTTGGATAATATAAAAAGCTTGAAAATATCTACCATTTTTTAATATCCGAGTTTTTCTTTCTAGTATAAATAATACACGAATCTTGTCATGCTGGTAAAAATTTCAGTAGTGCTTCCAACTTCATAAAAATCGATTTTTTGCAATGAAAAACTTCTTACGGTATTTTTATCTTTTGGGAACAAAATAAAACAAAACTAAATACCAGATACTTTACTAATAATATAAAAGGGATACCAGCTCAAGAAAGATTAAGTTTACGCTGTTTCATTATATGCGGCTGTTCCCTAGCCTTAGTTAAAAATATTCTCAAAATTTCACTGTTCAGTTCTGGTGAAAAAGCAATCGACCTCTATCTGGATAAATTTTACAAAAAAGCAAATTGTTGTAATATCCATCATTAAGTATAACAAAAAGCATAATATGACAAGTTGTATAAGGCTAGGTGTAGCAAACTAGTCGATGAAATGTGCTACTGCCACAAATATTTCCTCGGCTTCTATTTTCTACTATTTTTTGGTTTGCAGATGGCTATTACTAGCCGAAAAGTAGTCGCTAACGAGAGTATTCTACAGAGTCACCTGTAGAATAGTGAAAGTTATCTTGCTATCTTTCTTGTTATTTTAAAAATGTGTTTATTCGGCAAATTTCTAGCGATGTCAATATTCTACAAAGTAATGGCCTCCGTGAATTTTAACTATAAAACTAGATCATTTTGAGGTTATTTTCGGTGATGTATAATAAATTAAACAGTACTCTGTAAACCCTTATTCAGTTTAAGTAGCAATTTAATGTTCTTAAAAGATGAAAATGAACGCATGCATGAAACGTATTCAGTATCATAAGAATCCTTATATCATCGAATTCGTATATAAGAACAACTACTATATTTCTGTAGGATATATGATTGGTAGATCGCCCTTAAAGCAAGAGTGGCTTTTACCCACAATTTCGTCCGGCCCTGGCCATCGAGAGAAGCTGAACGAGTCGAAAGGGAAAGTAAAAAATCTCTAAAGTTAAAATATTTAGAAAATCATCTTAAATAAGTATTAGGATACTCCATTACAGTAGAAGGAACAACTTATGGAAATACAATTACAATGAATTTAACCCACCAAATTCATGAATTATTTTTCATGAGACACTTTATGAGCTGCGATTGGACTTAACATACAATTTCGACGTCTGGAGAAAATGAAAGTTTGGAACTTCTCTGAAGGATGTCTTTGATATGGAAAAAGAAACTTGAAAATAAGAATTACTTAATCAAAGACTCGAAGGAAATCTGAAAAGTAAAAGTTTACTGAAATGCTTTCAAGTTAATGATAGAAGCCCATAAATTCACATTACGAAAATTGAGTATTAATGAATGGAAGGTTCCTTCATAAATAAGTCATGGAATTCTTTATAAAGTTTCACAAAAGGAAATTTAAAAGCTTACCCAAAAACGGATGATATTTAATTAATTTCCAGCATGGGATGGCATTGAGTATCTCTTTCTCTATTCGAGGCAATTTGGAGATATAACTCTGGCTGAGAATTCCAGATGTTTGATATCTTCTTCAGCCCATATCCCAGAATCCTAAGTTCAAGACGTCATCTACTGCATAAACTAACATCTGATTACAGAAATGTAATTGGAGTGATGGAGTACAGTTACAGACTATAAGGAATATGAGTTGGGTGAAAGTTGACCTGCCACTCGACGAAAGAATTCTGTAAATAAAATGAAGATACTTTTTGTTTTTATAAGTACGAAAAAAATTCTTGATTTGTATGCACGAAAAAGAAAAATAAATTTGTGAGATCAGGCTTAAAAAGTAAATTAAAAAACATAGAACGTATAGAAACCAAATGTCTTTAGAAAACGAGAAATAATGAAAATACAGAAGAGAAAGTAATAATAAATAAAAAATTATCCTTATACATACACAGATATATGAACATTAATGCAAGCATAGACCGATTATGAATTTTATAAAAAGTAATGAAATGGCTTCAACTTAAAGTTTTGAATATTTACGCTCCTTTTTTAAATCATCTGCGGAATTCATGGAATTCCAATTTGTTTTAAATTTACAGTAAAATATTTGTGGAATTATTGAAGTCTTGTGCGCGAGGAGGTTAACTTTTGAAAGGTTACTTCTTGTTTGCATAGTTCGAGTCGAAGATGGATGCGAATACAGATCAAGGAGATTCCTCCGTTCCCCATTTTTAAATAAGAAGAACAAGAAAGCACGGAGCAGATATTTTCGCTTGGTTTTGATGTCCAACCATCAAAGTTTTTCTCGGTAACGAGTGATATGCTCTTGCTAACGGAGGCTAAATATAAACCGTATACATAAGATTGGTGCGTGCATAAATAGATGCGTCGACGGTGATTTTGCGGCAGATATCCTTCAAAGATATGGAGAAAATAACTTTTACATTATGACGCACAAAGTACTGGCAAAAAACATCATGTTCATACCTTAAGTCACTCTTCAGCCGCTAGAAACCATTGATTTCGTCCATGTTTACATATGTACCCTGTGAGACATTTTTCTTTGTGTGGCAGGGGGTGCATGCACCGTAAGATATCCTTATTCTAAGATAGTCTCATATCGTCCGCGGAAAAAGTAGTCTTTATGCGGTTTTTCTCAGCATCTATTCCCTATTTTCTTGATGAGGCTGATCGACAAATGCAATGGTGTGGACGCTATATTTGGAGAATATATATGCATGGATATATCCTAGGAGGATCTACAAATTTTTGAGCAAGTTTAATCTAAAATGTATTCTCTTCTGTTCTAACGATTCCCATCCTTTAATAGTGAGCATATTGATAATGCTTATCTTTTGTCGTGAAAATTCTTAGCAAAACCTACGCATTCACTCTGGACTTCTCTCATTCATGAATGCTCCACTTATCTGCAAGATATCATATCCTACACCTATACTCTAGTTGGGGTCCAACTGCCGTAAAACAATAACGGATTTTTCTGTCACTCTCGACGAGGCCAAATTTTTCAATTACTCGTCCACATACATATCGGTATTAAGGGACCCCATATTTTATTCGTGTTTATTATAGTTATTCCTGAGTGGTACTCTAAGATATTTCACCTATTATATTATTGTCAAGTATCCCCTCCAAAGGCAGCTAGGATATCCATCTGCAGTAGAATTTTTTCTTTCGAAAGAGTTAACCATTGAACATTTGCCCACGTTAATTGATTAATTACCACTCATTGAACCATTGCGTAAATCAGCTGTTTATGCTTATAATCCTTTACACGGAAATACAAATTCTTGTTGCTTTGGTTTAATCTTGCAACTTACATTGGAGACATTGGGATGGATTATAATATTTGACTCTAGAATCTATTAATGCGGTCTCTACTTTGTGGTAGGCTCCATTATAATGGAAGTGACGAAAGAAAACTTATACCTTTACCAACGATCTTTTTATTGCGCTAACATATTTTCGATCTTTTAGGTAATCTTCAGGCTACAAGAAAAAAATATCAGTGGAATAGATATGTGTTTTCTTAGAATTTTTCATTATAATACTTGACTAGTTAAAGCTAATTACTTTGACAAACTAAAAAGTCTTACTCTATGGGTTTGTTGTAACAGTTAGGGAATCGAAAAATTTTATCCAAAATAATCCACGTAAGATATTCTGGCGTCAGATTTGCTAATTATAGTCATCAAAATTTACACCACCACCTTTCTTCGTCGAAATTTTCCCCGAATCCGAAATTCATTCGATTGGAACGTACTTTTGCTGGATTCCTCGTGACTGGATTAATCAACTTTCTCAAATCTGCTTTGAACGAGGCAATCCGCGATACGAGCGCCGTGGTGCGGGGGTCCCGCGAAATGCTGGTGATTTAAGAGAGGAAAGTCCCATTTAAGGCGAAATGGAAATCCAGATGAAGAGAGGCTTCGTTCCCACAGGCTGGAGGAGAAGGGTTCGCCGACAAAAATGAAAGGGAAAATTGCGATATTGATTCTCGTTGGAAGAAGGCACCGGACGCTGAGGTTTATTGAATCAGCTAAAGGTGTTCTAATAAGCACCTAATTTCTTCTTCAGACCAAACTGTGAAGGTACCACCCCAATTTGTAATGCCGTGAAATCTGTCTTTAGCGTGATACATTGGTACCGAGATTTTTTCCGGGTAAAATAGTTTTCCGCTTTATACAAGTTCGGTTATTAGTACTGGAAGGGGTCTTCATTACCACAGGTTTAATCCTGGTATATATGTGGAATATCTGGCCGACATTTGTTATGCCGACACTTACGTTGTTGGAAGAAAAACTAAATTCAAGTATTGTCAATGCAAAAATTGTTTTATTTTTAATACGTAACATGGCGATTTATTTTTAAAAAATATAAAAACCCCGTCATTTTTTACTGTTTCACCTTAATTTTCTGTATTAAATAGTTCTCTGCATACACAATTCCCTCTTTGAAAATTTATTAAATGAATTAAAATTTTATAGTCCCCCGATAAGTATAACCAAGTAGCCAACTGGTTCAACTTTCATGAAAACGGTCCCGGGTTCGATTCCGGGTGGGGTCCCATGAATTGACCTTATCTGTTGAAGCACTTTAAAAACTAATACCACCCCAAATCTAAATAATCTTTACGTAAACTATATTTCCTAGTACTATTCGATTCTCCTGTCGCAATCTGATAATTAATTTACGTTTCATTCCAGCTGGATATTAACAACGAACTAAAGAGGTAGCTCAAACGTTCAGGGTTTACCACGCACCTACCACACGCCAAAAGGTGGCTTGCAGGGAATATATGTAAATGGTGTGAGTAAGCTACTTCTCTTAAGCAAGCTATACCATTAAAATGGCCGAGTGGTTAGAGTGTCTGGTCCAGATTCCAAAATATCCAAAGTTTGTCCCCAGTGGTTCAAATCCTGTTTATAGAATTTTTCCGGAAAATAAGTTTTGAAATTATTTTAAGAACTCATTCTTACACTAACAATACGCGATAATAACAAACTACATAGTTCAAACGTTCGATATATACAACCAAAACATGCCGGAAGGCAGCTTACAGGGTATTTATGTAGATGCAGACATCATTTCATCGGATTCCAATGGAAAAAACTCCTGGTTCTCCTTATGAAGAGAAAGTGGCTAATCTCAGAATAATCGTTGTCTCCAATACTTAATAAGAATGATCCAACACGATCAATGGGCTAATTAGTGTGCCCCGAGTTATTGGAAATGAAGTGCACACAAGAGAGGCTTTTACTACGATAGACGACTTTGGTGCACAGTTAATGGCGCTCAGGCGGAAACCGCATTGATTCACTGTGCATGCAATTCGAAGCGTCGTTTGAACCGAATTCCGAGCAAATTTAGGCGGCCAAACTCTGTAATGTTCGTAGCTCATGCATTTTGAAAGCATGATAACGATGATAATGAAAGCTGAAACGCTGACGTAAGCCTCGCATTGGATAGGGTATTGAAGTTAATCCATCGACGGGATTTGCTATCATAACCACAAAGGTAATAAAGTTAAAAAAGAGAACTTTAATGAAAAAGGTTTTTTAGGAGATGTTGCACGTAAAGGGGTGCCCCTAGGAAGATTCCAAAGGAATGACGGACATGCAGGCTGACAGCACCGGGACTCGAACCCGAGTCTTCCAATTTCCGGGCAGATGCTTCATCCAATCAAGCTGTCGACCCAGCGCTGTAAACATGCCGTTTTAGAGGGAGAACTTTATCTTTGAATTATATCAATTTACTTAATATGCTTGCTGTTGCTCATTTGATGATGTCAAATTCATGTCTGAAAGTTGGAGTTCTCCTGACAAATATTTTAGATCTTTAACATCTTTTGTTGGCGCATATTTATGTAAAACGTGTCCAGAACATTATGGTTTTAATTGAAATTTGAATAAAGGATTAGCGGAAAGCGATGAAAATGCCCCGATTGCTACATTCTACTATAATATAATTTACTACGATAAATTTTTGTTCACGCTACTTCAAAATCAATTTTTCGGAAGGACGGCATTGCTAAGCGGGAAAACTAAAGTAAGTATCTAAATTCTAAATAAGTATATTTTCAAAATATTCGCCTTTTGTAGCCACAAAATTACTCGTAGAAACATAATTCGTAGAAGCCCGTGCTAACGTTACAGCCAGATTGGTTTCATACACAGTAACGTCTTTTGGAAACTACTTTTGTAACTAATTTCGGAAAACTCTAATTTAGAATATAAAAATACTCCAAATGTATACCGGAATGAGCAAGAAACATCCACTGACTTGTTTGAAATGGGATTTCCTATCGAAAGAACGCATTCCGTGTGTCTCCGCAGCGATTCCGAATGTTTCCAAGTGTGAAACGAATTATGAATGGAAGTCATTATCACGAAGAAGGTACCCTATTTTACGGCATATATGACGCACCCTTATTTCATTAGGAAAAACCCAAGAAAAATTTTAACCGCACTGTTGTAACCCTAGTTTTAGATATAATTCGAAATATAAAGTCATAATCATCTCCAGAAATGGAACTCTGGAAAAGGTTTTAACCTCCTACTCTCTACGTTTTTATTGAGGCCTTCCGAAGCCTATATGGACCTATGGAGAAGTCCTTATGGTTGCCATCGTTAAACGTTACTTAACTAAGGTGCTGTTTAATTTTTCAACTTCCTAGAAAGTGGAAGGTAATTTAGCGCGTAAATTCTTGCAGATAGGAAAAATCCCAAGGAAGAACCAACATGAAAAAAGCCTGGCCGAACTGGGACTCCAACCCGAGTCTCCCTCTTTGAAAGACATTTGATTTTTGTGCTGGTACAGCATTTCATTTAGTGGAAGACCTGGGTTCGAGTCCCGGTTCGGTTAGGCTTTTTTATGTTCCTTCTCCCTTAGGATTTTTAAAATTTCGGTTTCCAGGTTACGTTTTTTAAAACCAAATATTCCAATCTATCAAGGTCGTACGATAACTCGATCGCGCATCCTGCAATATTGCAGAAACGAGCAAAAACGTTAAAGAATGTCGGTACTTCGTATAGAAGACAAGGCTTGATTTACTTAGCTACAATTTCGAAAATAGGTGCGTCCTGTACGCCATCAAGTACGGTACTTCCTCTCCTTCTACGTCGACCTTTCTTTTGATATTTACCCGTTTAATTTCGTTCAGCTCAAAATTCGTTTGCTCAACTCGGTCGTCACCGGAAGTCAGCGTTTAATGCTAATACACTCTCGGCATAAAGCCGAGCTTCTTTCCCGTCCCGTGTTAGCACATATCTCGTAAAATATGGAGCGGAAGTAGATGAATATGGGGGAAAGAAGCGCACCCTGAGTACGTTATCACGTCTACGTAATGACTCACAGGTTATGGTAATGAGATCACACAAAGGATGGCGAAACTGGAGCGCTGTCGTCGCTTAAATAGACAGCACGCCCTCAAACGTCACTCAGCGTTGGACCGGATTCTCCATGTTTGCGCTCCAATGGCTATTCTAATGCTATGAACGAAACATTAAAACACTGCCTCGTCTGAGAACCCCTATGCAAGTTACAAGGGTGGGAATCCTCTAGCTCCATTCTTCCTGGTGAATTACGTTTTCTGAATATTTTCCGTTCCACTGCATGATTCTCTATTCGCAAGATATTAGATAATTATCTTGGGGACAGGTTAGTTTCTGGAAGAATGAGCGGCTCCTTTGGGAATGGAAAGGAATAAATTTGTTTCCGAGATAGGAGAATCATTGCGTTGAATGTTTGGCCTGGTTAGTCAGATCTACATGAACCATTACACGTTTTGTTAGTCAGATCTATTCGCACTACACCATGATGTATACTGTATTTGATAACTTCAGATGTAAGTAATGATCTTGACTACGTATGTAGTCAAGATCATTACTACATTGAGATGATGTATGTATATCATATTTGTTAAGATCTATATGTAGGTACCAGTTTGTAGCGCCATTGTTTTAAATGATGATATAAATGAAAGTTTTATGGAATTAAATAAAAGCTTATTAGTTACATAAATAATTTTTATACTTATTTTCTTTTATTAATCCAATAAATGTATATTGGTAGAAGTAGTAGTATAAAGTGTTTCGACAGTTCGGGAACCGAACCCAGGACCGCTTTTATCGAAGTCGAACGCGCTACCCACGTGGTTTTCCGGGAGCCCCAATGAATATTTATATTGCATACTATCATTCATTAAGTCTAATCTTTCTTAATAGATTTGTACATTTTCTTCCACTTAGATTGTAACATTATTAACATTGCAACTCTTTCAACTTATATTGTAATTCCAATTTTATTATTTCCATTATTATCTTACGTTGAATATTATTTGCCTTAGCGGTTTTATTCATCTTCCTTACCATGGGTGTCTCTCACGCAGTGAGGTCTTCTTCAATCATCGGTAAGTTATATATTTCTCCACAGATCCTATCTTTTAGTATCGTAACTTTTTATTCTCATTATAAATATTAAATTGAATTTATGCTTAAACAATTGAGGTTAGATGGAAGAGAGACCAACTTGGCCCTAACCTCCCCTTAATAAAAGTTAATAGATTCATCCGTCCATTCAGATTTACGTATCGACTCTCAGAGGGGTTCGAGAACAAATTTCCGGATTGAAGATCAAATTCTTGCCTCATTATATTTTCATTCACATCGTTAATAGCTTCTGTTGAGAGTTTTGTGATGGGCAGTCGTTGAAATCGTTTCCCTATCACCAAGGGTGTAGTGCGAAAATCGAAAATTTGCCACATTTCTGAATTATTGTACAGTATATTTATCTGATTACCACTTCTTACTCGGACACGTAATTTGATTATAATCGCACGCATTTAATCAAGGATGATATACTGACACCGTACTGGTTCAAATTATAGTCATTTTCCTAAACTATGCACTACATTTATAATTCTGTTCAGGAAATTACAAAATTTCATCCTCGTTTTAATTCGTGAATGTTTAAAGACTCTCGGTTATCAAGAAATTGTACAGAAAACATGGTACCGGATAAAACATTTTTCGTTTTTTTAGAGCTTCAAAAAATCGGATGAGCCGTAGATTCAGGAGATTCGTTGATTTGCGATCTAAAATAAATTCTCGTAAAGCAGGGAAAAAGAAAATTTAACTTAGATGAAGCGTTGAAAACTATGATTCAGTTTTCCCCGCGTCAGTTGATGTCCTCAAAGTAATCAATAATTACCGTAACTATTCGCTTCATCAGCAGGTTACGATTAATAAAGAACACCCCTTTTTCTTAACTTCTTGCTACTTAGTCTTGCCTTGGTGAAGGATTATCGAAATACATATATACAATCAGCCAAGAAACAGTCATTAGTGAATGAAAAGAAGATATAAAAAGAAAATTGAAAGACATAAGTAAATTAAGGAAAGGAAAATTACACAAGTATAAAACAGAAAAAATTTGAAAGATACGGATGTCCACAAACAGTTAAAAATTTTAATTACAACGCAACAATATTAAGATAAATTCATCAAAAGTGCATAATCAACTCCACAAATTAAGATAATCCAATAACTAATATACAATATTTGTGCACAAGACTGTCACTGATAATCCGAGGATGAGGTAGGTTCTAAAAACGATGGCAGTGACAAACGGATCAGAGCTGCGGCCGCATCTAAGAATTGCCTCGCCTATATTAAGGTAAATGGCACATTTAATTGAAAGCAAAGTAGGTCACCTGAAGCGCGCTCCATCCAAGGCGAATCGACCTAAGGAAACGGACGCGAATGTTTTCATTTGATCGCGCGGAATTATTTCTACTTGAGCAGCGCTAAGAAGAAAGGCTGCTCTTTTCTGCGAATAATATTCCCATTTTGCCCTCTGCAGCGGATGAACACATGCGACCCTCTCAAATGAACTGATTTAATTTGAGCAAGTAAAAGCCACATCACCCAAAATGCAGAATCTTCACAGAGATATTGCGTTTCCATCGTTTTTGTAATTAAACTATAAATAACATAACTAATAGTAAACCTATACTTAAAAATATTTGCTGTGGCTTCCATGATGAAGTCCAATTCTCATTTCTGAAACCCTGGTGATTCTGCCAAATATAACTATCTCTTGTAAATACTTAAGCGTATGTACTTTCGTATCATATGTTTCCGAGATCCCCTCAGTGAAATATCGAAATTGTGTCGAAAAATTAGAATCTAAAAAATTGATTTGAAAGAGCAATTTACTGAGGACATTTCTCGAATTTTCTATATTATAGATATTCGCAAATTTATCTCCTATGTTTTCCGAAGTATCAAGAGCTATAGATGTGGATAAGATATCTGACATAAATGTTGCCAAGCCGCGATAACCTAGAAAAATCCGTATTTGGACGATATAAGAAAAGTAAATGACACTATTTGTAGAAAAAAACACGTAAGGTTGGAATTTAAAGTAAGAAAAAGGAAAACAGTAGTAAAGACCGTAATTACATACTGTGAAAGTATGGATGCAACAAGATCCAGCAGGTATCTGAACACAAGAATGTTGGGAAAAATCTTTGAAATATGTGGAAATTAGGCTTGAGTATAACGCAGAAAATATAGGTAAACATGTCTAAGCAATAAAAGAAGAGAACGGAATAATCATACCACAAGGATCAACGAAACAACAAGAGTAAAAATAACTAATCACACAGCATCGGATAATGAGGAAGCTTAGATCGTTATTCAAAAATATGGGCTGCAGTATAGTTTTTTATTAATGTATTAATATGTATTACTTGTATTATTAAAGATTTAAGATCAAAGTATCTCTAACAATATAAGTTATTGCAATGCATTTACCAATTCTCGATTTATCTAATTCATTATCATTATTTAATATTTTGTACGATCCAGAATTTTGCCAAATGTAGGTGTCAAAGTATCTATTCAATGAGAAAGCTCCTTTCAATTCATATTAATAATTTTTCTGCACTTATTTTGATAATATCCAAGGAATCTGCCGGTCTACGCTATTTGAATGCGAAAGATTGAGAATCAGCAGATTAACCAATCAATGCTATTTATTACCAACGTGAATAACTTACGGAAAGACTGTTAAACTATTTTTGTGGCGTTGGATGGACTGAACGTATTGAATTTATCAGGATTTATCAAACCGTGGTGGCGGAGTGGTTAGCGTGCTAGCGCGTTAACGCTCCAACCTCACCGTCCCGGGTTCGAATCCCGGCTAATCGGATTTTTCCGGCTAGGCAATGGTTGTTTGTGATTGTTGCACTTACTAAGAAAAATTGAGGAAAAAAATATAAAAATAGGAAGGAAAAATAAAAAGGGTTAATTGTAAGAATGGCTGAGATTCGCCCTATAATACGGCATCATTATTATTATTATTATTGTTTTTGTTGTTGTTGTTGTTATTATTATTATTTATCTATTATTTTTGTCGATATTTATTGCATTAGTAAAAATCTGTGTGTAAGTAGGGGTGTCAGAAAAAATCTTTACTTACTGTTAGATTTCCTTCGAATGTGAAATCATGCAGCAATTCTTGCAGCGTAGAAAAATAATATATTTCCAAGTGTACGTGGCTAAACTGGTTTTCCTGTGATTCGCGTTAAGGAAGACACCACAACTTATTAGGGGGTTTAAAACCTTCCTCTATAACTTCAGGCTTCATAATTTCAAAATTTACGTCATGGAACATTTCTTGGGATTTATATCGCATCGATCTCGAATGTCGACTTTAAAAAACTCACCGAACTCAGCGGTATGAGAAATAAATTTCAAAAATGTTTTAGAATAAAAAAATCGACGTCTTCGAGTAAATGGAAAAAGATTCTAAACCTTTTCCTGATGAATCTGGGCATAAAGTAAGACACATTTTAGCTCTCCAGAAGCCACTCTTCTTTCAAATATCCAATCCGTAAGGATAATCATCGAGGGAAGATCTTGACGCCTCGAATCGCCCCTTTCTGTCACCTCTTCAACCTGTTACGGAATCGTGCAGGTTGCGTGTTATTTTAAGCCTCCCCTGTTTGCCTGCCCAAGTTGAAATGTCTGCCTTCGCCACTATATCTCGGGAGGCAGTTATCGTCGGTTGATCGAGGTCCATTTATTCCCCCCTTGTAACTCACTTCACTTATTCAAACCTGTGATAATTCTTCTGCATTGTGAATGTGGCCAAAAACGTAATGGAGTGGGTGATATGGAGTTGTTCTATGTGTGTCGTTTGCTATTACGACGGATCTTCTTAGGGAGGCTGGGAATAATGTATAAGGAATTATAATACAGTAAAAACAGCTTAAGACGTTGCTAAGGGAATCGAAACGTAACGACTTTACAAGCGAGGTAGCGCTATAACCGGGATGTTGCAAATTTTTATTTTTTTAGATTAGGAAGGAAAATGGAAAGGTGTTTCGACTGTTTAATTTTTTAAATAAGTGCCTTACATCTTAAAAACAGAAAAGTATGTTGCCTGAAGAGGTCTTCAAACCCTTACCTAAAAATAGAAAAGAGTTCAAAAGTAGATGTTGTAGATTAATTAAATAATAGGAGGTATTATTTGATTGTTTGTAAAAGTGACGCTATGAAAACGATTGACAATTTGGACTTAAAAGCATCAGAGTGTGACAGTGAACTGTAGTTTTTATGATTAGGGGATATATGTGGTGTAAATGTTATGGTGGGGGTGACAAGGTGTGTGTGTAAAGTCCTGATGTAGTGTAGTGATATTTGAATAATGTGTATTGTGATTGAGTACTGTGTGGGTAGTAATGTTAAGTGTGGGATATTTATCTGTGTAACGTCCGGTGCAGGGATTGGGATTGTAACTATGTTGTTTCTTGATGATGGTTGGGGCTGCCACCAGAAGAAATTCTACTAGCAGCATAGATAAATAAATGAAAGTATCTTTATTTTAAATTATTTGCGACAGATGTAGATAACTAGAGCCCGCGAACTATCGTTGTATAGTGCTGGTTGCTTTTTCGTTATATTTTTGAAGAATGGACTGTTTTAGGTACGCTTTCCCCCTATTTCATAATTACCGTTATTTTTCTCTCTACGATGAAACAATCTTTACCGAATTGTCAATTAGGGAAGAATGTACTAAATATCTGTGAGGTCATTAACTTTTATATGACCCTGCATGAGTAAAAGCCCTTTCAAGGTTCTCAGTTCGATAAAAAAAAGTCCCCTCAGTGAATTGTTATATCGAAATTTCATCGATAAATTAGTCTACGAGAAAAGTTATCGGCACATTTGAATTGAAAATACAGTTCACTAAGAAAATTCCTTTTCTAAATTCCAGAAATACGTAAATTTATGTCTTATGCTCTCCGAAACCCGAAGAACATTTTAACATTTCATTCTACATGTCGAATTTTAACTGCTTGAAAAGGTTTTATATTCATTCATTAGCGTTAAAACCTAGGTTCCCTCGAATTCTAGGATTCAAATACAACAAAGAAAAATTCGTTTACCCTGTAAATGCCAACAAATAGCATACCTTTTAAAGGTAATTAGCATACATTTTCCAATAATGCTGCAAAGCAAGGACGTTTTCGTCTCCTCTGACGATTTCTTGAATTATAAATATTATTTTAAAGCTTCGTTAAAAAGTTAGTTCAATTTTACGAGCATTCGCTTTAACTTCAAATCTCACCCTTGAAGAGGAATAGTGTTCTGCAGGGAGTCAAAATCTAATATTGTACTAATTAACAAAAACTTTGTGTTCTCTAGTTTCTCACCCCTGGGAGAACAACCAGAAATTCGCGAGATTACCCTTGATAATAGCCGAATTTCCCAATCCTGAAACAAACCCTGACTTTGGATTACCTTACGTTTTCAGTAATTAATAAGAATAGAATCGTTCGTGTTACGACTGTTGCGATGCATAAGACTGTACTGTAACAGACTCCTTACATAATACTTCAATATCTTCAATGAAAGATTCATTCATAGTGTGATAATCAAAGAATTATCTCGGGTTCCGGCAAATTCTTGAAAGAGATTTCTCTACCGAAAACCATACTTTCTGTCGAGTGTTTTACTTCCAAAGTACCTCGGGCTTCACAATAAAGAGCCCCGCGCTCTCAGTTTTTCTCAAAGCAAGATTCCCACCGACTCCTTCTCCGTATTTAATTCATTCAGACATTTCATTTACTTTCCTTGCATCTCATAATATTCTTTTTACAAGATCCGCCGCACACACGTCCCTTTAATCTTTCTCATCCGTTCATTTCCATTTCACCTTTTAGCAAACGCTCTTTTCCTCCTCAGCAACTCATTTCCCTAAGCAGTTCCTTCTCTGACAATATACTTTCGCCTCATTTACTTGCCCTGGTTTCTTTCCGTCGCTGAGAAAGAAACATGATTGCGGTCTCCGCGATTGAGGCATCGCCCTTTGCTGACTCCAATGCTCATGATTAGATTAGGATGAACGTTATTTGTGAAGGAACGAAATTGGGTAGCAGATTAGGAGATGGGAGAAATGGATGTGTTCTGTAACTTGGGTAGTAAGCTAGGAATGAAGACAGGAACAATAGGAACCAGGTTATCCCCTTATGGAAAATGTACAGAATAGGTTAGAGAATCTATTGAGGATAATTTACACTAATAACAAAGATATGCGTTGGTAAGATATTTCTGAACGCCTCTTTTTGTTCACTTATCTATTTAAGTAATGGTGAATTTCCACTCCAGTAAACCTTCAAGAAGTACTTTTTTATGTACTTTATGGGCAAAAAGAAAAATAGCACGATGGAGACATATGGATAGACTAATTCATACCCTTAATCCTCATATGTCAATATATTATTTAGAGTGATTATGGAAACGAGTACTAAAGAGTAGGCTTATAGTACATCACTGCAAGGTTCGATTGACTGAGATTAATTTCACCAAATACTAGCAAACACGCTTTAAATATAGTATATCCGATAAAAATCACCGTCAAATAACGATAAAAATTATTATTATTACAATATTATCATGAAAATATCTATAGCATACATTGAATATGTGAAATATTCGAATTGATATTCCATCTATAGAAGAAAATGCAAGCTATTTTATCTTTTAACTTCAATTTAGCCATTTTTCTTAGATAAGCAAGTTCTTAGCTAGTTATGGGCTACATATAGTGAGCTTAAAGTAATTATATGCTTACATACGGTTGATAAAGACGTAATATTCATATTATATATCAAATTTTCGAAATTTCTGAAGTGATAACCCATTTATAGAAGGTGATATAAGTAACTTTACCTTTTGATCAATTCAATGATTCAATTAACCCATATAATGTCCTAGTTTAGTGAGTTCTTAATTACTTTTTAGCCCATATCCACCGATACTTAAAAACAAAATGGCACCTCTGGCTAGAATGCTAACCACTCCGCCACCGAGATCGCTTTCATACATTCGAACAAAACTTGAATTGTTGTCTCTTCTCATACAAGCATTACACGAAAATTCAAAATAGATTCTAACCGGAAAATCATTGCGAAATTCACAAAAATAAAATCATGATCGAAAGCCGCCTAAAGGTCGGTTTCCATCCTTCATTTATCTTTCTAAATTCGCTGAGTTATCACGGTATCCTGTGCTTCTCGATCCCCCATTCACCGGCAGCACTGTATGGCTGTTTTCTTTGCAAACACATTAAAATTCGTCACCTTAAGTCACAAGGAATCAGAAAGGCCAAAACTACCGTGATTGTGTTGTGAACGTAAACAAGGGTATCGCGTGTGTATTTCTTCGCCCTCATCGGTTGCCGTCCTTTCGCTCGCCTCAACGCGCTCGTAAAAACGGGTTGTCGTTCTGTTTAACGATTTTGGGGGAAATGAATGCGGGAGAGACAGCGGCACTCCAAGATAGCCGAGAGGGAACATGCGCTGCTAATCATAAATGCATGCGAAGCGAAGGAAAAGGTAATGCTGACGCGAGCTGGCGTCGAATCTAGGGCGATTTGGAAGATGGATAGATATCTGCAGGTCATTGTCTAATAACGTGCAAATTTAAAAAAATAAAACTTTGTGATCTATAGTTCCCCACCCTTAGGAGAATATGCTTACACTAATAAAATATTACGTGCGAAGATTATATGTATATGATTATGCATATTTGCACGTTATGTTTGTTTACGGTGGTACCCCCGGTAACGAGTAACCCGGATAACAAAGATTTTCTTAGCTACTTTTCGGGCTTGGCAAACGAATCAAGATTCGGCTAACGTTCTAGTCCACTGTTGGAAGTTCTTCGAAAACTAAATAATAATAGGAATACTTCTACCGGGTATCGAACCCCAGACCGTCTTCGGCTAAAAAATATTTTAGTTTATACCCGTAGAGGTGGGAACAAGCAGATGAAATCAACAGAGTGATTCTATTCGGTTGTTTACTCCATGCCATCGATGAACCCATTTCGCTCGTTTTTAGCACGCTTTTCACTATTTTATAAAATATATCTTTCAACAGTGGGTATCATACAGAATAAATTAAACGATTTCCTATGGAAACCTATGGAGAATCACGTTTTGGCCAACGGATGTGATTCCGGACTGAATTTGTTTCATTAGCCAAGATATTACTGTATACAAATGTAGATATTTTTCATTCATTTACTCACATGTACGTACTATGCAAGTCTCCGCTTTTCAGTGTGTGCATTCACCATGACTCCTCTTTCCTAATCAATTACTTTCGCGTACCGTTCTCAAAAAAATTAAGTCGTGAATCGACTGGTTCTATCAACTATTTCTCTAATCTTCCTCGCAGTATCAGAACGGCCTATGTGACAAGAATGTTTTCTCCCTCATACAGGGTTCAAAATATCGGATGTTCAGAATGTAACCATTGTAATCTAGGTCTGTTAGTAAAAAGTCGTTTCTTACAAAAAAATACTTTGAAGTTGGTGAAATTCTATGACTGAACACAGTGCACTCATATACCCACTAAACACATTCCATCTGTTTGAGGAGTCGTGGCCATGTTTTTAGCACGCAGATGTCAATAACTCAAAATCTTGGACCAAAAATCATCTCCGCGTCAACGAGTTTCCATCTCCTTTCTCACCTCTTTTACATCTTCTTTAACTCTCCCTTTTATCTCTTTCTTGGCAATCTCTCTCAACGTCTTCCAACCTCATCTCATAAATCCCATTCAGTAATTTTGTCACACAATCTAGCTTCAATTCCTCCAGAAAACTTCGCCATTCAATTTCCTCCAAAATCTCATCTCAGCTCACGTTCATTCCTACTTCTAGTTGTTCACGCTGATGCATTACAATTGGGGTAACGAAGTAGACCAAATGAGGTTTCCTCTCACTCTGCCACGGAAAATAATGCTTTAAAATTTATAATTAAATTTTTCATATTAGTAGTAGTAGTATTTTCGGCTTCTATTGTACCGCAGAAGTTTTATCTTGTTACTGATTTTAGTGTACTCACTGACATGCCGTTATCTTGATAGGTGTTACTATAAGAGAGAAAAAAAGGAACTCGGCGGTCAATGAACTAAGAGACAAAGGTTCTCCAAGCGCCGAACGCTGCGACCATCTAAGGGCGATTCCCGGGAAACGGATAATCGTTTAGCGGTCACCAGTTATTCAGAATCCCTTAAGGATTCTGAATAACTGGTGACCGCTAAACGATTATCCGTTTCCCGGGAATCGCCCTTAGATGGTCGCCGCGTTCGGCCCTTGGAGAACCTATGTCTCTTAGGTGTTACTATGTTTATTTTCGTATAATATCACAATTTCGAATATCTTGGACGCTTTCACTCTAAAATTTAGAAAAAGTATCACTTTTATCAATCAACTCGGGCAAATTTGGCCATTAGAAGAGAATTTTTAAATTTCCTTTTGTATTCATTAGCTTTTTATTTGCTATTTACCATTCTGACACATCATGTAGCCTAATATTTTGTAACTCTTAATGTTCATGCGGATTACTATATAAGATTGATACTGATCCTTCTTAATGAAAAATTCAAATTAAATCAAACCCAGAGGCACGACTTCTAACTTTGAGCTTTTGGATTGTCGTAATGGAATAGCGTTGTGTTGCCGAAGGTTGCCATAACATCCTTTAGGTCTCTTTTGATGAACCGCTTCGTTGAGTCGGTGCGTTTGCTGAAAGTGGAGCTCTGCATTGACCGTCTTGTTGTTTGCAAAAAGTTCATCGTGAATGACGCCTTCCCACCATACATCGTCTTTCAGGTAAATGTGTGTGGTGAGTTGGGAAAGTGTCATTCACTATGCGTGTTTCTCGTTCGCTCGCAGTGTTGCTTGCTTATTGGGCTATTCTTTTTGCGGCTTCACATTGACGTAAACATAGAATTTTTTGTCGCCTGGCATCTGCACTAGTTTCCTGTCATGATGGAAAGCGTACAGAAGGAAGTGTCGAAAATGTTCATTTTTTCACTTTCCTGTCACGACATTCTATTTTAAGGGCATGAGAGGAAAAAAATATCATCAAAACTAAAGTCAAAAACACTAGCGTGTGGATAAAAAATGCGCTTTTGAATTACAAAATAATTGCTAAAACGTTCTTTAGGGGCGATAATATTTTAAAATTTAAAAGAAACGGCAACAACTTGTTCCGCAACTAAAACATTTATCCCTTCCCTTCTCCTACTGTCTTCGTTAAAAAGGAGTATTTATAATAAACAATAATAATGATAATAATATACGTCTTTAATTGAGCGAGATTGAGACTTATATTTCTGTGTATTCCGTTTGTATTAAATTTATGTTTGCGTAGGAAGTTCAATATACTCATTCTCTACAATTCACTCTATCTCAAAATCATTGCTAAAAATACAATAGAATATAATAAATAAATAAAAATCATTGCTAAATAATAAAGACTTTATAATAAGTCTCATATTGGTGGGTTCGGAGTCCTTCACCGTTTTCTTCATTTCTGAAGGTGCGTTCGTGTTATCGAACCTGATATAGACTTGGAAAAAGTCCGACGGGACCGGAAATATTTTTCCAGTCCCGTCAGGCATTTTCAAGTCTATTCTTCCTTAGGATTTTTTCTTGGTGCACGCCACTTAGGAGAACGTACCGTAACAGATGACAAATAGGACGCAACTTAATTCAATATCATGACTAAAAGATGACCCCTCGTCTCATATATGCAAGGGTTAGGTCTTCTTTACCGTTTTCTTCGATTCTTCCATATATCGATGGTGCGATCGAGATATCGAACGACCTTGATATTTCAGAATATATGATCTTAAGAAACGTAACCTAGAAACGGAAATTCAAAAACTTAAGGAACTGTAACTTAAGTTTCAACATGTTCAAAAATTTTTCTTGAGCTTCCCCACTGAAATGAGTGTGTGTCCCACATTGCATTGCGTCTTAGAAGCCGTCAATACGATAATTTCTTGGTGCACATAATCTCATGAAAATATCACCCTAACCCATTCCTTGTTTATAAATGCCATATGATTTGCTAATTTTTGTGAAAATTAACGAAGTAACGAGACCCGGTTAGTAATACACGGGACCACAAGACTTACGTGGTCTCTTCATGACGTTGGACGAAGTATACCACACTCTTCATCTTACCAAAAAGGCTCATTCCCTCTCCAGGGCTTTCGGTAACCATTGGCAGAGAAGATTAGGCCATAACCAGTCTTCTGGATGACGACTTTTAAAACAGTCCATCAACATTTCTCTTTTTCATTATTAACATACATTATTCATCCTCCGAACCACTTTCCCTTCCAGCTAAGATTCCCGCTAAAGAGTTTCACAAAGCGTCTCATTTCGCGAAATCTTTACGTCCTCCAAAGTACCACGCTTAAAAATCCCTTCCACCTTACCTCCGGACGCATTCTCAGTGGTTACTCTGCGATCGAAGTCCAGAATTACAGCGCCGTCCTTCGGATTGGACCTCAAATGTGCGTTTCTTACGGCCTTAATCACGGAAGACGGCATCGGGAGAAATGGGTCCCACAAAACTTTTATCGAGGCTCTGATAGTCCATCTCTTCGTGGGGGGTACGACTTGGGCGTCGGGGCATTTATTGCGCTAAGTGATTAGCGGAAATTAAAAAAAAGAAAACGGTAATCGAGGATTGTATCCGTGGAAATGAGTCATCAAAGGCGACTCTACGGCATTTCGATCTCCGTTTCGAATTCACCACCAGAGGCGCTGCCTTCGCTGATAGAGATATGAAATGAGGAAAGGATTTTGGGGGCATAAAAAAGATGAAGAAAAAGGGGGCTTAAGAGATATTTTAGGCGAGCCTTTGGGCTACGTGGGAGGGCATTGTGAGATGAAGTAAATATTCATGGCATATATCTTCCGTTCTGTGGCATGAAGATGGAAATTCAAAGGTGGCC
The DNA here is from genome assembly GCA_036926295.1 of Pachydiplax longipennis. NCBI lineage: Eukaryota > Metazoa > Arthropoda > Insecta > Odonata > Libellulidae > Pachydiplax > Pachydiplax longipennis. The sequence goes on along the minus strand of JAVFKF010000009.1, from coordinate 32,422,490 downwards.
GCACTGTGGCTGAGATAACGGGGGGCGTAAAGAAGACATTTTGATGGTGTTTCTGCTTATTTGTACATGTCTTTGAATAAAAGATGTTGGTGAATAGCTATCGCTATACAATATGAGGGTTATCAGTATTCGCGCACTCTCATTCAATCTTTTCACAGAAGATTATTACGTTGTCTAGCATCCGATAAATATTAGATGTACTAACTTTAACCTGACTCGAACTGTAAACGAATTTAAAGTATGAATAAAGACGTGTTAATTACGATATTCTTCTATTTAATTCTTCCACAAGAGACAAGAATTCTGAGAATATGAACTTAACATATGGCGGCGTAACTTGATGGGACTCTTCCATATCTAAACTTAAAATAATAATAAACTTGAATAGCTCCACAAAATTACTTGGTAGATTGCTTTACATTAATGTTTTCGTTACGCAGTGACAAAATCTTCAGGTTTATCTTTTCAGCCTTCATTTATCGGTAGATGTAACAAGTAACCAAGTAAAAAAACCGGTATGTAGTACCGGTATGTAATAAAATAAACGATTTCGTGGAGCTGACCAAGTTTATAATCATTATGAGTTTAGATTAGAATATGAGAATAAAATAGCGCTAAAAGTCTAAAGTTGAAGTTGATTTACATTTTTAAAACGTTACGCTTCCGTTGCATCGTTTCCAGGCGACGATGCTGAAACATTAATTAGCGAATAAGATGTCTGAATGAGCATCGAGTCCGTTCCCCAACTTATTAGTTTGAATAATGCAGCGCAAGAACGGATCCACGTATACAGCTCGAAGTTGGTGTGTCCCTCAGGCAGTTGTTTAGACAGAATGCGGCTCCTATCGCTTTTCTACCTAATTTATGAAAGGTTATTCTGTAAACTCCTCTGCGTGGTTCCATGAAGAGGCAGGTCGATATGTTCGCACTTTGGAAGTAAAAGAATAATCTTAGTAAGGGAAAAGAGCCCTTTAAAAGAAAATGGTGGAAGGGGATGACGTCAGATGGGGAGAAGAGAAAACACGAAAAGGAGAGGTTAAAGCGAGAGACACGCAAAGGAAGGACGGGGACATCGATCGATCGCGTGCCTGCTTCTTTGTTTATCTTTAAGGGACTAACACGCTATTTACACCGCCACATATATAAGTAAATACAGTAAAACCCCGTTAAGACGCTTTACAGGGGATCAACTGAGAACTGCTTTTTAAGCGGGATAGCGATACAACCGGGTTGTGTCTTCGTTGTGATGTTTTTGTTGCCGATTGAATTTTCGTTATATTTTTGAAAACCTTGGCCCATGTTAGAATACCTGGCCGAAAAGTGGGAGACCTGGGTTCGAGTCCCGGTCTACTCACTATTTTTCACTTATTGTAAAACCTTGGGTCTAGTCGCACTCTTGTGCGATGTTTATGTTGCCGGTTGAATTTTTGTCATATTTTTTAAAAACTTGGCCCATGTTAGAATACCTGGCCGAAAAGTGGGAGACCTGGGTTTGAGTCCCAGTCTACTCACTATTTTTCACTTATTGTATAACCTTGAGTTAAGTCGCATTCTTGAGCTAAGTACAAATTCATTGCTATCTTTTGAAGAATTTTGTCTGATTTTCGCGTAAAAAGAGTTCCTTAGTCGCTTACTTTTGGTCATTTTCATTCTGTAATATGGCAGTTTCTACGAGAAGGGAAATTAGAGAAGAGTATGAATCTTTTTATAGCAGTGATGAGAGGGCATAGAGTAGCATATATCTCTTCAAGATGCTTTTGAGCGAAAACTGCTTACGAACGGGATAGCATTATAACCGAGATGTGTAATGGTGAGTGACTTCTCGCCATAATTTTGAAGAATGGTCTGCATTTCCTACAAAGAAAGCGTCTTCCTTAGTTACTTTATTCCGGTCGTTTTCACTCTAGAATGAAACAATTTTTACTATATAAACAATTAGCTGAGAGGAAAATGACGAATCTTTAATAGCAGTGGTGATAGGGTATAGAGAACACAAATTCTCCAAGACTACGCTCAACAGTCCAAAAACACTCAATTCCCTTTCCGGTTTCTTTGATATGTTTACGGCTTAAAATTGCAACGACATGAAGCATCGACAAATGAACTTTCAGTCATCACTCTGCCCTGAGACAAAAGTTATAAAGAAGATCTCACTGCAAATTAGAGTTCGTAGTTTAGATTGCTCTGCATCGCGATATATTAATTTTATTCTCACAAAATTCATAAAAGGAAATTCACAAGGAACATTATCCTCGCCCTGGTGTTGCGTTCCTTTTATCTCTTCCTGCAACCCCAAGCATGTAATGTTCCATACATTTCTGAGTTGTCTTCGCTGGATTATTGCTGCCTTCAACCTAATTTCCACTTCTGCATCTACATCTACATCTACATCTACATATGTACCCTGCAAGCCGCCTTTCGGCGTGTGGCAGGGGGTACAAGCACCATGACTCTATTTTCCTAGTCGATTATTTTCGCGTATTGTTCTCGGAATAAACGAATTCTTGAATCGACTGGTTCTGGCATCTATTTCTCTGATCTTTCTCGCTGTATCAGAACGGCCTATATAGCAAGGAGGGCGCATAATTTCGGCTACATCTTCTATGAACGTAATCTGTCTGAATTAATCTAGTAATTTAAATCTCTGATTGAGTCTTCTTTCTTCTAAAGATTCCCATCCTGCCTCCTGAAGCATCTGAGTTCTGTACGTTAAGAAAGGAAATATTCACTGTTCAAAATCTTTTTCTTAATAACATTATGAAATAAAGGTACATTATACATATGTGTATCTGATACTATACATTCTGTATACATCTTGTATCCGTAGTGCAAACGTCCCTCTTCAGGGGCTCATTTATGTCCTTCCGATGGCAGTTCATTATAAGAGCCCTCCACAGTTGCTCCGTCTCCTTGAGTACGCTTCCTACCTCCGATATGCTGCGGGAATAGGGAGCTAATGATGCTAAGGACTTCCTTGATTTACCCCGGATAGTGATGGATTTCTGCATTAAGCCAGCCGTCCGTGTGCACAGGATTTCAGCGTGAGCCCAAATTATCTAAGATTATTAGATCTTACTGATTTTACTAAGATAAATATATATTAGTCAAAAATAAATTTTTTATTGATGGTTTTGGAGTATTTGGTTTTTAACTTAGTAACCATCAGCGGCCAACTCGTTATTTTATTATATATTAGTCAGTAGTTAATTATCTGGAATGAGTTCTCATGAACTCCATTATCATCAACCAATTCATGAAATAGTTGTAGGAAAAGACTGCCAACTGGAAGCCAACATTTCCCATCAGTTATGTGTACGGAGTGTATAATACGGAGGATATGGAAAGAAAACTCTTCGTGAATTTCTTCAACGCTTAAATAACCAGTATCTAAACATAGGACTACATATTGATATTTAGTGAATATGCTCTTTAAAATCAGTAGAAGCTGTTACCATAATAACTGTCATTTTATTATAACTGTCATTATATGTTACCATAGTTACTGTCTCCTTAATGGATTATATTCAAGTTCTTATATATGATTGCTATGTTTTCGCGCAAAGGAATATTTGCGTCATCGTCTTCATCATTCTTCGCCACCAAAGCATATTCAAACAAATGATTTTGTTGATTTTTATAGACGTATAAAAAAGGAAAAATCGATAAGCACATTGGAATATGATAAGTGCACATGTAATTCACGACAAGCACTTTTATCGTGGTCTCCTCGGTAATTAAAGGCGTACGATATCGATCAAATAGTCCCTCTGGCTCTACTTCCATACCTTACTTCTTGAGTCACATCCGCGTCTTTCGATAAACTCTCTTTCATCAGACTCTGCATATGAGCTTTGATGAACAGTGAGAAAATGACGCAAGGGACATGTATGGAGTAAGAAGATGAGCCAAGTTACCCCGAGTAGAGGAAAAGAAATGAGAATATTGGAAAGGTAATGGAAAGACCAATGAGGGCAGGAATATGGAAGGTGACGCTACACGTATGCTTCAAAAGTATCGATGAAGGTGAAATGTCCAAGATTCTTCCACCATTATTTCGGTTTCTGTCATAAGAAATGGAAACCCTAAGGGAACAAAAACGACAAGGAACAACGGAGAAGGATTGGGGCTTAAGAGAAGAAGATTGTGAAGTTTGGAGAATACGGGGCAAAAATGGAAAAAGCCTTGTAAAGGTCATATTGTGTCACGAGTATCGACCACCGCTTGCTGTGGCGTGCTGCAAATACATTTTTTCATTGCGTTACGTCTAAGCCAGAATGCATACAAACGAGCTCACTGCATCAAAGTGTACGCTTTATGTACTTTCGCAACGAATTAAAAATGGTTGCACTCCTTTCGAGCTATTCCCTTGCTTTTGAAAGCGTCTCCTTTCTCTTTGAATCGGTCCCTTTACATCACTGTCTCCTTTAGATTCGTTCTCTATGCTGTCGGCATAGGCTTCTTAACAGTCGCTTTGGACCGATCGCCACAAACGTAACTGTTTCTCACTGTTTCCTGAACACAGTCCTCCGCATGCTAGGAATTCCTTGTGAAAGACTTTTAAGCCTGTTTTCTCACTTCTAGTGTACATATACATAGGGCGAACTAAAATACTCAGGGTGGCTCAAGATTGATTAATCAGATATATTCCGAGCCTTTATATTTTGAAATAAAATATATAAATTCTCATATGATGCACGTCAGGATGGATTGAAAAAACTTTTTTTCGAAATCGGTCTGCGGCTAGTGAAGTTTGAGGTTGGTAGTCCTTATAATCCATAAGAAATTTCAACTCGATCGGATTATGTCCTGAGGCGGCTGATCTTTAGTCAACACTTGAAGTTTTTGTGAAAAGATGTCAAAAATTTGCAATTTTTTCTTATGGTTTTTCGATGTTTCCGATGTGATTTAATGGCACAATATTGCATAAATTGCTTGTATGTTGCGTAATGATTAACAATCTATTGAGTTTGAATCAGGAAAAATGGTTTCTTAGTTCGCCAAAATTCGTCAAAAAACGCCAAATACACAGAAATGTTAATGCGACCTTCAGGCCACATCTCTTATGTAATTAAAGCTGCCATTCCATCATTCCTAAATAAGTACCCTTATTTAATGGAAAGATAAAAATAAAAACTGATTCTCCAAGGGAAACTAGTTCCTTATTTATTACAAATAAAACTATGCATGATACCATTGAACAATTAAGATTAAGTACAATATGATTCAACGCTTCAGTATCATTATCTATTTTCATGGAGTACAATCTAGACACTCATTAGCCGGTTGAGTTTGCTCTTACTTAAATTATTTCGTTTCCTAAGCTCCCTTAGCGACGCCGGGTGAAAAAAAATGAACGGTACTCTCTTAAAAAATAAAGGATACTCTCTTTTCTTAAGCTTCAGTTAGGTTTTTATGAATCTACAACTAAATTTATCCTTTTCCTATCAATTTGAATTCAAATTTAATTAACACTTTGATTCAACATGCGAGTACATGGGTTAAATGGAAAAGGAGACCATATAGTCTAGATTTCCCCCAAAATGAAGACAAATTTTATTTAAAATTCAATCAGCGAGTGGATTCATCTTTTCATATAGAATTCTATCCTTAAACCACTTAAATGTAGGCAATGAGTAACCCCAGTGCGGCTTTCTTAGTTTCTTAAGATACTCAGGGGGAAATATATGCGGACTTCTGGTGGAAAAAGGTTCTCCTTCCATAAAACTAAACGGAAGTTTAGCTATTGAGAAATTTCTATGGCTTCATCAGCTAAGATGCCATCAAAGGATAAGTGTAGACATCTTTGATCCATAGTTCATCCAGAAAAGAGTTATAAAATCTCCGTTATGAACTTCTAAATAATAAATTTTTCAATTTCTTACTACTAAAAGGATAAGTTAGCGCACATATAAACAGATGAAATGTAAAAAGTACATACATGTATAAATGCGACATTAGAGGAAAAATTTATAATTAATACGTATACATGCTAAGCCTTACATTTAACCTATTAAGTAAATGTAAATAAAAAAAAGAACACGAAAATTATCATGCAGGAGGAAAGAAAGAAAGCAAAAATAAGCATTGTAAGAATAACACTTCAGTTAAAATAAAAATAGAATAATTATGTAATGAAATGTGGCTCACTTTAGGTATGAGTTAAAGTACTTTTGCATTGCAACATGAAAACTACTAAACTACAGCGCCTCATTCAGATAAACAAGTTATGAAACTACAGTGAGCCTACGTACCGAACGAAATATATATACGTAAATATGTGATAGTCAAGTAGCTGTTCTAAAAAGAGTATGAGTATTCTTTCAGTAGATATGTTAATCTTTCGTTTAGTACTCAGTTCATATCCTGATATTCTTCTTTCATATAAACCAAGATCCTGTCTTCCCTTTCACTGAATATTTACATTCCGCAATTATTTTGAGAAATCTATCCTCGGGTTTGAAAATGGGTGTTTGATTCATCCAACCATCTATTTATTTATTCTTTGGAAATCCTTTTAAGCATCCCTAATACAAGTCATTTGTTTTCTTGCCAACCCTCTTCCTTACAACTGAGTAAGCCAAACCAGCTTCTCAGAGGGCATTACTCTTTTGACGTCCTCTACTTCTTGAGTACACATTTCAAATCCATCATAGGACACACTTCTCAAATACGTTTTAGCCAATCTTTCCGTGGCCCTGGGACATCCATCATCAGCCTCTTTAGCTGATGCTGCCCCCATTCCAGCCATTACAGTATTTCTCCCGTATGAAAGACATTACCGAAAGGAAGTTTTGCAACTAGTAAGACTTTCCTATATGATTTGCAAACTGTAATTAGCCATTAATACATTTTACTAATATTAAACTTACTATAGTTAAATTATTAGATAACAGTGGTTAAATAGGATCGAATTCTTAAGAAACTTTTAGCGAAACTTCTTCAAGTAATACTGCTCATCCTTTCAGTACCGTCTTCTCTATCCCATCTACTTTATTTTAGACCTTACTTAACCTCAACTTAGTTACTATAATGCCGATAATCTAAGTAATACAATTACTGTAACCTTTGACAAGCCGCAATGGCTGACATATCTATTTTACTATTTCATTATGTATTAACTTTCCTGTGATTTCATACACATTTTTATGATTAAAAATTGTTTCTATTTTAATTTTGTCTCACTGCTTTTTTTCGCTGTTTTCCTACATCCCTTCTCGCTTGGGTGTTTTCCCTCAAGTTGTGCAATACCTTCAGTTGTGGATATATTTCCCCACAAATCAAATCTTTTCTATCTTTTTCTCTTCTTTTTCTATATTCTCTCTCATTCATCCCCGTGTAAAAATATTACGAGGCAAGGAGGATGAGAGGACCACTGGGGCCTAACCTCGCCTGATAAAGGCTCGAATAATAATAAATCAAATGCACATAGCAGTAATATATACTTTCAAATGAAGACGGGATTTATTAATTATTATTAATATAATATACGCTGCACATGCCTTTCATATGATATTGCAAAGACTATGAAAGCTTTCAAGTATGTAAGTGATTCTATGCAGACAATTCCTCATCTACAGTTGTTTGCCGGATAATTCCTCGCAGTGGACAATTTCTCTGTGAGCATTTTGCCCCTCCCCCTTGGAGATTTCCTCGCATAGTTGCTTGCCCCACATTATTTATAACTACGATAAAAGTGCATCTTTTTATACACTATTAATTACATTTTAATGGAAGGAACCATGGGAGAACATGGGGGTCCGCATACCTCATACGAGTGTATACGTTTGCTCGCCGGACAATTACAATCTATTCATTTTCTTCCTGAAACAAATGCTCGTCAGATATTTTAAGGGTAGGCTACATTCGAGTACATGATTCGGCAAAGATTGGGCGATTGAGATCGAGTTAGGTTGGGTTGGGAGTAAAGCTTCCATTCTAATTTACCACGAATTTCTGCGCGAGAAATTTTCCATAGAGTTGCCCGAGGGGCAGCTTTCTACGAGGTCCTATTTAGAGTTGCTTTCCTTTTCTGTCCTAGAATCGTAATCCTGTTGCACAAGAGCATCTTTAAATAGAACCAGATTCTAAATGTTTGTCTATCTTACTTGTAAATCATATTTTTATACATTTATAGTTTACAAACCGCGTCTTTTCTTTATAAGCATATTTTACTTTGATGTCTTTCATGACACTCAGCTCCCACTTAAACTTCTATGGATATTCACACAAATCCGCCACATACTTTCATCAGGCCCGCAGAGATATTTGTAGCCTTCATCATTAAGATACCCGCTTTACCCTAAGCTCCTTTAATTAAATTGCCGCTACTATCTTTAATGAACCCACCGTCTGTACTTTACCTTGGACCTCTCCTACATGCGACCAAAATGCTTTTGGGTTTTCTTCCATGGGTTCACACAAAATATTCTTCTTAAATTTTCGGAAGGTACCTCGCATTTTCCATTGTTTCCGATTCTGTACTTTTGTGTTCGCTTTTTTAATTGATTCGCGCTGATACTATTTGGGAGTCTCACAGCTAATATAAATTTTGAAAGCAAAAACCTCTGTTTCGTGAGGGTTTTATACCGTATAGGTAATTTATTAACATTTAGTGGAACAATTTTCTCCGTAGGATCGCATATTGTAGGGTAATACTTTCTAAGTATCTTCAGTGATTAAACTCATAATTCGAGTAAAACACATTCAGCCATGATGAACGCTCTCGAAGCTTCCGAATATGTATTTATGCTAATTACTCCAAAGAAAAGTTTTAAATTTTAAGTATTATACTAGTGGGATGCGTTCCATCAGTTTGGAAACATAGAAACGTACGAATCATTTCATCAGGCAACGTCTGCCCCTTGAGTAAGGCAACCCGCAAATACACGAGTGTATTGCGGGTTGCGGGTGCTTTCTTTAAATTGCTGCGAATTTAACGATTTTGTTGTTAGATTTAGAGACTATTTCAATTGATTTTGTTCTTGTTTCTCAAATTTTTATCTCTTTCAGTAACATCTCGTTCTATATCACGCTCGTTCTATTACGTAGACCCACCTATTGTACTCGTGAAGTAGAATGTTTGACTTATTGTAAATATATAAATACAATAGCATTGTACTTAAATTATATCAAGATAATAACAATTTAAATATATTTTCCATTATTTATCAATATTATAATAAAATATTATATAATATCGTCAGAACCTTTACATCAGCGGTTCTTAGACTTAAGTTAGCAAATAGCTATTTATTGTTCAATTTTTTGCATCGTGAACCCCAAAATTTTTGTGTTATCAATTGTGTATTGAGATTTTATTTTAATTTTAAGTAATTTTAATGGTAACAAAATAATATAGTATCATACTAATTAGATACCATTAATCACGAAAGTTTGGAATCAAAATACTTTGATCCTTTCAATGGACAAAGAATTTTAGCAAATTTTTAATGGAGAGGTACTACATTTATTAAAAAAATGATGATATGGACCTCTCGGATTATTTTGCGGACACCTGGAGGCCCGTGGACCCTAGTTTGGGAATCGTAGCTCTTGACTATTCTTCAATCGATTATTAACGATAATTCCTCTGAATTTAGTAACTTTTTGACTACTTTTCAGTGGACGACTTGAAGTTTTTAAAAACAAAATACCATTGCTGCTAGGGGAATTTCAGCCAAGGTTGTGAATGGATATATTAATATTATACTCAACATATATTCAATATATTGCTATAATTCTTCCTATTTTCTATATCATGATCTCGATACTCTAGATACTCTACATCAAATTTCAGTGAAATATACACTAGATCTTGTCTTTTCAAAACTTTTTTCTCCGAAACGCTAGAGTTACATGTTAGGTTAATTAGACATAGGATGAATGCACCACCTTTCATGCAAAAGGATTGCATGATACATATAGATTTATATCGAAAGAAACAGAAAGATACTGAGGAATTTCACAGGCTAAAAGAAATATTTGCTGTCTTCATCCTTTCTTTGATGCTTTCTAATAAATTTACACCCCTTTGCCTCGATTTGTTCTTTTCTGTCTGTTAAAAAGTTGTGTACTAGAGTAAATATCATCGAAGAAAAAATAGGAGAAATTTTAAAATCATTACATTAATGAAATAAAGAGTCTATTCTAAGCCAAAGCTTTGTAAGTAATTAACGTTCATAGGTAGAATTTTATAATTGTATTACGCCCATATATCATTACGATGTACACTTAATAAAGTACACATGCTCAGCATGTGTGAATTTTACGGATATTTATGCATAAAAATAGAACCTCAGCAACACTTTCGATTATTATCGCCAATTTCCAGTTTCCCAGATCGAATTTCAATTTAGCTCACTTTGGACGTCGATCGGCTCGAATTCTCAATTAGTTTCGATTGAACTGTTTCGCTGTTCCTTTTGCAGGACCTTCCTTCTATCGACTGCTGTTACGTCCTTTCCGATCGACTGATTGGTCGAATTTTTCTGCCCATTCCCCGAAACAGAACTCGGCGCATGCGCACTGCGAGGATAGGTGGCGCGCTCATGCTTGATTTTTAAAACCGTTGATTGCGGCATCATTATCATCGTTGATGATTAGTCTTTCATAAACTGCCCAGCGATATATTTTCACTTAGGATTCTTAATATTTTTCGTTCCTTCATTGAGATTACTGCATTAGATGTCACCAGGATAATCAACCAGATGAAATCCTCAGCCATCGTTCTCGTAGCTCCCAGTCGATTATCATTTACTGCTTATGAACATAGTTTATTTGAAGTTTATGAGCTTGATTTGAAGTTAATTATTAAAATTTGATGGGAATCTGGAAGGTGAGTGATAATAAGAAGAGGAATAGAGACAATACAAAAGGGGAATGCCGAGGAATTGTTGAATGTGGCGAATCAGATGCACTGGTGACATATGTAAATATATAAAAAAAGGTGGGGGATTTAATCTCACTTACTGCATACGAACAGCTTTTTCCTGATCTTACTCTCTATTTAGAACCATTCACACGTTCTTCGCACACCATCTAAGCCATTTTGACTCTTTGCATCTTTTGTTTAGTTCAGAGCCGGCTTTAGGTATGAGTTAAATAAGATACAGCTTAGGAGCATACAATCTGCAGGGGACTAAAGAGATCCTACGTATTTTATAAATTCATTTTTTAACATATGCAAAAACATTATCTTCAGAAATTGTCTGATTTAATTGACGTTCTTTTAGATACATTATCTCAGATGTTTATTTATTCTATCTCTTTGTGTAATTCAATAATATAATCATTTCGATTTACAAAGTAAACGTATGTCAAGATGACCTTGAAAATTTATGATATCATTTCCGTATTTTTAAACTCAAAATTTATCATATCTTTTAATCAAAATCAAACGAAAATATATTTCCCGTATCCGTGAACTAAAAGGCTGAAAATCTTCTAAAGTATATCTGAGATTTTCTAGTGTAATTAAAAACCATACGGTCTTCAGAAATTTATAGTTTATGGCCTCATCAAGTCAAAAACTGGCCCTGCTATACGTCCAAACCAACTTACTATAAGACATATACTTCATCTTTCTGCTAGTCCACTTTACTCAAAATCGAATATTATTGATCTTTTCCATTCTCATTCTTCACACATACACCATCCATACTTACTAACGATTATATGAAAAATATCTCATTCTTTCACTTTAATCTATAATTCCAAACAAGGTCAATCTCGTAAAAATGGCTAAAATTACTTATTTCGTTACTGATAGACTTATTTTTTTTCGAAAATCAAACATATTAATTAAAATATTCATTTAATCTTTCATTCTCAACCGATCTTCGGATTTGACGTTGATATTATCTTCCATCCATAGACCCAAAGTTATCTATCAGAGATCAAAATCACCAATTGTACCAAACATTTTCTAGCGATGGCACCATATAATATTGTTCAGGCTCCTCCTAGTAAAGGAAATTCTTTCATTGCTTCTATAACCCCCACGGAAAACCCATCCCTTAGCTTGCTGCCTGCTGTACTGTAGCTATAACTGACTGTAACAAACAGCAGCGGAGAATTCAGGTTAGTTTTGTTCTTCTAATGAATTCTGTCATAGTAAAGGTGCAGTTAAATTTTTTTAATGATGAAAATCACCATCACTTGGGGTAGTTTCCGTTTTCTTCGATAATTTTTCCGTCGAGAATTTGGAATTATATATTCTAAATATCTCCGTGAACCCCTAATTGATAACGCTTGCATCGTTCAACTGTAGCTAAAATCGCATTACTAGTTCAACCTTGGTCCTAGTTCAGCCTTAGTCAAGGTCGGATTTGTGTGAGAGCTAAAAAAGCAATAGCTTAGGGTCCCACTCTCTCAGAGGCCCAAAAAAACGGATGTTTGTCACGTGCAAATAGTACTAGAAACCTAATAGTTCCCTAAATCATTATAGAGCATATACTCTATACACAAAGCAGTGACTATTTGAAATGGACAAAAACAGCTGGGCATATGAATGAACCCATAACCTTCAATATGTTAAGACTTCATCAAATTTGAATCCGACTCTGGTCTTAGTAGATTTAAATGGTTTTTAAGTTCTTTTATCTGCAAGTATTCTTAATTTCCATCAAAAGGATACATCGATAAAGCACTAGGGCATAAGCCTAAGAATGGCACATAAGCATAAAAATCCCCTATCATAAATTTAATTCCTCACTGATATCTTTTCATCTCTTTTTTACCACTTTTGCCAGTTTCGCGAATAAATCTCTTTGATTTAAAACTTTCATATCATATTGGTACAGAAGTAATTCGGAGTCGATGTCAATTTTAATTCAAAAGAATGTATTTCGAATACCATACTTATGAAAGCATATCTGTACTCTCGTACTTCTACTGATTGAATAAGCTCCGAATTTCAGTTCGGAAATACATATTCAAGGTTAAAATGAGTATGGATCTTATGCGCCTAGAAATGTAGGCTCTAGGACAATTTACCACTACCGCCGTTTTGCCGTGTGTATGATGAATTATCATTTTATGGATGAATATAGTCCCACAGGGAATTCATGCGGGTTTCTAAGCACCTTTTCTACTAAAAGTTATTTCCTTAGCTTTCTCCCACGCACTTCACCTCAACCCGACCCAACCCAACCGAGGAAGAGTCCAGACCAGCACAACTTGAAAGATGGGAAGGGCCGCATGAATTTAGTACCAAGGGATCGTAGACCGTAGATAAATATTCGTAAATGATGGTTATTTCAAAGTTTACCCGGCATAGTCTGAATTAAATCAATGAAATATGCTATGACTGCATGAAATTCTTCACTGAGAAACTTTGCAAAGATTTTTCGTTGATGAATCTTAATATGCATTTGAATAAAGAAAATAACAATAAATAATTAATTTTGGTACCTTAAATTTCCTTAATTTTCGAGATGTTTATATTAGGAATTGAACGAGGACGATATTCATAAACTATCTCGTCAAAACCCTACTTAAAGTCACCGCCTTACGTTAATTTGATATGAATATAATACTTTGTAAACAAGAATAATTTACAAAACCAATCGTGGGTCACAGATTGAACCATAGTGAGTCAGATGCGGACTGCTAGCTTTATTTTGTCCATGCTTAAAATGGCTCTTATTTTGAGAAAAACTCCACGATAACCACAAAAATTATTTAGAAATGTATTGCATCAATCTTGTTATCGTTCCATAATTTTCATATCCTTCTGTTTTAAAGGATAGTACACTCCATATAAGAAGACAGTGCAAAGAGATATTACACCTACACAGAGCTGTTTGTTCCATCATTTTTTATTTTAAAATGATATTATAAAAAAACTATATTATGAATTTTCAACCAATCTAATTAGAAAATGATTTGTTTTTTAGTTATTTGATGAATCTATGAATAATTAACCAATTATAATTCACAAGTAATTCCTGTGTTTCCAAAAACGTTTATTGATGCGGCCTGCAAGCTTGAAAAGTGTCTCATATTAGGCCCCTTTCTGAACAATGGTTTTGCTCTACTGTGTAAGTGGTCCTTAGCATCTTCAGTTCACACTTATAAGCTTTCAATTCTAGTTTTACCGAGTGATAAAAATCATGGTAAATGACGTACCTAATAATGTGCCAGGCATTTAATTCACACGATAATTTAAGAAGATTTCAATCCGAATTATTGGATATCGCATGTATATATTGTTCATGCCATGACAGAAGTTCCAAAATTTGGTCACAATATAGCAGCCAAAGCAAATTTCACTCGAGCACATATGTCATCCCAAATAACAGAAAAGTAATGGAAGTTAAGAAGAATCATAATGAGTAATATGATAATTAAAACCCTAGAAGTTTATGTATCAATATAATATATATCGCTGAAACTGCTAGTAAGAACCGTAAACCCTCCATTTACTCTAGTTAAATGAACGTTAAGAGAGCATCAGCGAATGGAAGCATTGAAGATCCTGAAGCTATTAATGATTTTAAACAAAAAGTTAAACGTCTCAAAAATGAGCAAGAGATACAGCCACGCAAAGAACTTTCCTTACTAATCAATTAAGGGATGGATAAATTATTGGTGAGAGAGAGAGAGTGTGGGAGAAATCTTTCAGCTAAGTGATAGGCTCTGAAAGAACTCAAGAGAGAGATTAGGAAACAGGGAAAGGTCGAGGTGATACCAAATCATAAATCCGTCAAAAAAGTGAAAAGACACCAATGACGACAATTTCCGAGAATTCTGGATGTTAACCGAAAAGCTTTTTTAATTCATAATAAGGATGATCTTAAATTCACATGTAGAAGAGACAATTAATTCAAATAAGGAAGAGCATTCAATAGTGTGTTGAAAGGTCACTAGAGATAATATCAATGAATTTGGCAAAAATAATTAATATTATTTTTTATAATTACTTGAAATCCGAGGAGATGAAAATTTATTAATTGTCCATGAAAAAGTTGCACGAATACGAAGCAACAAGGCGTACATGACTCAAGTCCGAGTTGGTACAAGAGATAAAAGATTAAAAAAAGCGTGACCAAAGGATTCTTTCCGAAGGACACAAAAATGTTTGAATGAAGATATCGAAAATTAATCGTTCCTGCGAATCGTAAAAAGGGAAAAGAAACAAAGCAACGTAATCAGGATAAAATAAAGCAAACTGATTTGGCAATTTGGAACCACAAGGATATCATTAATTTTATATATCTTATATAATAATAAACATTGTGTATATATTTATATCTTTATATATTTATACCTTTATTTATAGAAAAATAGAAATCTTCAGAGAAAACAATTCGGATCGTCTTTCATTTTCGAAACTGCACTGTTATTGAATACCCATTGATTTTGATTATTCGCAAGTATAAGATATATGCAAAATAATTCTACGTTTACTGTATGTTAAATTTAGTTCAGTCATTTTTGACGGAGAAATTCACTAGTATGTATATAATATAAGAATTCCTTTCCGTTTAGGGGCAATCGCCCACTCATGATATATCGAATTTCCTGTTCTGCTGTCATCCATCCTTTGATATAGCCACGCTATCTCTATGTCCATATACATTCCCACTTATTAACGGGCATCCCTGCCTTTTCATTTGGTCCATTCTAAATGAATTCATTTTACTCGCATGCTTCACCTGACACACCCAAGATTTGCATTCACGCGGAAAATCAAACCGAGATTTCTACACAAATACTTCTTATTCCTTCAGAATAGTCTCTACAGATAACACAGACTATTCATTGCTCATCCTTCTACATTCGTATCTTGCCATATATCTATCCCATTTCAGAATATAATGCAGCCAAGTGCACAAAATCATCCACCAATTGAATGGTCTCTATGCTAGCTTTCATTTGCCCTCAGGTCTTTTCTTCCTCATTTAACCTCTTCCTTGCCATCTAATAACAGCCATTTTCATCATCCTATAATAATTATCCTAATATATTAATTTTAAACATTCGTTTTCAGTGACCAGCGCTTTTCTCCCTTCACCCTCTATCAAAATATATAATTGACACACTATTTTAAAAAGAAATTTCCTAGCTTCTTGCCAAAGATAAACCAATTAATGAAAATGCACCATTTGGTCAAAAAATTAACTTGATATACTACTGCTATTTGATGAGTTGGTTTTTATATTTCAGGATACAAACGAAGTATATCGATACCGACACTGATATGAAGGGGCGTATTTTGGTATTTTTAGTACTTATGTATTCGTTTGAAGTGATTGCTGTGTTTGTTGAAATCTATTTGGGTGGAGAAATAGAACATCAGTGTCCGCCTGCGAAATTTTCGCACAGGACAACTATTATATATTTAACAATGGTTTTATGTATAAACAAATAAATATTAGTTAGTGACACAAATTTATTCAGAACCATATTCGCAGGATGAATTGAAATGAAGATGTTGTAATGAAGGAAAAGAGAATATTCCATGGATCAAATGAGGTAACCAACGTTAAAAGAATTGCTTCTTAGTTTAATTTCAATTGTAATTTTTCCGATATTCATAGCACAGAAGACATTTCTTTTATGTATAAAATGATACTTTTTATTACTCACATAAATGAGATATAAAATGCGATCCTTTTCAATGAATGCAAAGTATTATTTCCTCCGATCAAAATTAAGTGCTTCGAGAAAGTTGTGAGGACATCTATAAAGAGAACTTTGAACTGTAACATTATCACGTGGTTGCATGGCATTGTAAAATTAGCTCCCAAAGGCGCTAACCATTAAATTTCTGATGGAAGTAGCTTTATGATATGGTCCGATATATACAAATGAAACTTAACTTTAGTTAACTTTGTTCCCATGGATTATTAGAATATCAGAAAGCCTTAATGCACGAAGTATGAAATAATCAATTCCCTTCTTAATCAAAGAGGTAAAACAGTGCCAGGAGGTGTGCCACTGCATAAGTTGGGGAATTTTTCGTTGGATATTCTAATCAATCTCTCCAACTGAAGTGAGAGCTGAATGGCTGATCCAAATTTAATTTATATTCTCTCTCCACCAATACCCCAAAGCTAATCATCCAACTTGTTTTTATTTATTATTGTCAATGTCTATTTGTGCCGTTGGACCAATTAATTAAAAGATTCTATCATAAGAACGTTATTTTGCACTAATTAGACACAATCTTGAGTATGCTTGCAGTGTTACATTCGACAATAAAATATAGTTAGGCGAAATGCAATACTTCATGTTAATAATCGTTGCGAAAAATCAGTAAACAAAACTCATATTTTGCAGGAGATAGGATGGAATCTTCATAAGGAAATAAATTTAAATAAAGGCTTGATGTACTCAGTAAATTCAGAGTTAGTAAGTTCTTGATAGGCATTGCAGATATTGCACTTCCTCCCTGTTACATGGGCTGATCAGATACTGCATGAAAAGTCGGGTAAATGGATGTTAGGACTTGTCTTTTTAAAACTTCCTTTTCTCCGGGAATGGTGAGCGACAGTTACAAGTTGGGTAAATAAGACGCGTGGTGAATGCCGTTTCTGCCATATACCGAAAGTAGGCTCGCAGGATATATAAAGGTGTAGATTACATTCCGTGTTTAGGTGCCTAAAAGGAAAAAATGCCCAGAATTTTATAAAAGTTCCCTGACATATATTTGAATAACCGCAATGATGAATATTTACCGAAAGCAGAAAAGTCAAATTTTATTCACAAATCTCAAAATTAAGTTAAGACTGCTAGGATGTAGTTTTTTTTTAATCTTCAAAGATGAAAAAACAGAAATCGCAACTTTAAGGATACTTGTTCCTTTCCGAGTATTTTTAGGAATATCTTTGCAGAGTGGTGGCCAAATACTACTGGAATTATTTGCTTGCTCTCTTAACCTACTTTCCGAATCCGAGAGGATATTTTGTCGCCGTCGCAAGAACCAATTTATCATCGCGAATTATCCGATATGTTTGAGTTTCACTCTCAAAACCCACTAATAAACAAAGGTAACCAAAAGGAAAAGGCGAATGTCAAAAATGTCTGACGTGAGACCGATAGGTGCCGAATATACTCAGATGTGCGAGTCTAAATGTACTCGAATCACCTTACCGCAAAAAATGCAGATTAGTTTTTTCGTATATTTCATGATTCTGTTTTAAACTTCTCTTCTTTCGGTGCCGGTGGACAAAAGTGTGTATCGAATATAGTGCAATATAGCAGAAAGAAGTCGAACTGCGATTAATCGCTCGGGCGGCTCTGACATTGGCACTCAGAGGAAATGGCGTAAGAACTTCAAGACACGCGAGTTGCACGCAGTAATTATCTCGACGTCGAAAATTAAAGTTAGGATATTATGAACCAGCGGATGTGGTTGAAGCGTGCATATGAAAGGCTGAAATTGTATGGTGACAGGAAATTTTTCATCATATATGTAGCTGTATATGATTCATCCAAACGGTTACATTGTTATTTATTACTGTCATAATTATAACGAAGATTGATTCTTAAGGAATATTATGTTGGAGTGGAGATGGTTGAAGCGTGCATGACTGAAATAGGATGGTGACAGAATATTGACTAACATTCTGACCTCAATATGATTCATCCAAATTATTATATTGTTATTTATTACTATCATAGTTATGACAAAGATTGATTATTAGGATCTTCGCTACTTTGCGTAACTCAGTTACTGATTGTTCCTTAATGATATCAATGGAAAGGACTACTTGTAATCCTCTGATCTCTATATGATTAATCCAAATTCTTATTTACTTTAATAGTTATAACAAATATTTATTATTAGCTTGATCTGCGCTACTGCGCTTAACTCAGTTAGTAATTATTCCTTAATCAATGGAAAATTACTTATAATCCTCTGACCTCTATATTATTAATCCAAATTTTTATTTATTACTTTCATAGTTATAACACAGATTTGTTATTGATATGATCTGAGATACCGTGCTTATCTTATTTTCCGACTGTTGCTACGTGATATCAACAGAAAAAACCGCTCGTAATCGTATCAGAAGGTACATCAGTATAGAGTACGACACCATCCCCAAGTACGACTAATTACGCGAAAAAATCCATGTCATAACGCAACCACCGCTCCTTTTCTTCACCGTCGTCCAGGGAACGCGTAAACAAAAAATCACCAGCCGTAAAGTATTTATACGCCTGGCTCGTCCGCATATTTCCATCGCGAATGCATTTGTTGATTCGGAAGACGGGAGCACACAAGAGAATCACAAATCCTTTAAGCGATCGATCCTTTCTTTTTTAAAGGGCGTAATCGCGTTGCCTCTCGAGGGATGGAAGTTGTTTGCGGAGAAAATGCTCTCGGATGCAAAATATGATCACTAACCTTCTGAGGGATGCTTGTTTGCCGATGGGATTAGGTTGCTCCTTCACCGCACATTCTTCTCTGCACACAATTGAAAAACGACCCCTACTTGTGTTATCACCTCCTCCTCCAGGCACTTCACTCCGTTCCCAAAAGCACTCCCACCACAAGAGAGGATATAGCACTCTTTGATCCGTATCTCTCCCAATCCGCTCCTTTTCATGCACTCCAAGGGGGTTAATCACTTTCCCGACATAATATTCGGCCGTCCTTACCGAGGTGTCGAATCCGCCCACTATCCATCCGAGGAGACAGTTTTCGCAACGGCGGAAAGTGCTTTCCAAACGGATTCACCAGAAAAGGCGGCCCCCGTTCCCCATCACTTTAACTCACGCACCCGCCGTCACTCCGGCGAAGATCGAACCGGAAAGGTCCGTCGAAAAAAACCAGATCGGCCCACTCAGTTCATTTCAGAGGGGCCCTCGCCGTTTCCTCTTCCGCCTCCGACTGTTGCTGGCCGCCGTCGCCGCCTCCGAGGCCTCCCATACCGCCACCGCACCTCAGCGTGCGAACATGTAAAAAGGCGTCCGCGGAAAGTCGATGGAGTAGGTCGGGACGTGAATTCTTCAACTGCGAGTCGGAACCGACATCCCGGTCATTACGCGAAACACCTCCGCGGTCCCCGAACCGTGGGAGACAACTTTTCCGCCGCCGACACCAAAATCCATCCGCCTATCGACCTTCCCGTCTCCGGTATTTTTTTTCCGATTCGAAAAGGCCGCACCCGCGTTATCCGAGCGGCGAAAATCTTCGTCAATCAATCCCCGTGGGGCGGCCCGCGGACTGTTACTGCGGCGGTAGGGTCGAGAGGGCGGGGCAGTGGGGCAAACCTTCCGGACGCAAGGGGCACGCGCTTCCACCGGTCTTCTCGGATGGCTCCCTCCCCGCTCTCTCCCCGCCGATGGCGTGGAACTAACTGGAAACTCCGCCGCCTCCAGCGCGCTCCTCCCCTCCGGACAGTGCTGCCAACATCCGTGCTTCTCAATTATCACTGCGACGACTCCTTCGACTCGGGGCGCCGTCGCTCTCGCCCCCCTGACTGAGGGCGTACCAACTTTGCGGGGTCTCGAAAAACGTGCTCCTCGCAGCATCCGCCACGCCCACTGAGAGACACGATGGGAAACCTGACGGATGCCCAGCGCCGCTCCTTCCTCGGCGGTACACTTATAATGCGTTTTCCCGCACAGTGGGTTTTTCTCTGAAAGCTTTCAGCCGAGGAGTTTTTCCTCACATCCCAACTCTTTTATTTTTACCTCTTCTTTTTATCTTCTTTACATGTACATTTTTGTATTTCCTTTTTCTTTCTCACCTTGTTTGTAATAAACATTAGTTACCCATAATAGTTAGGTGTAAGAGAGGTCCTAAAGGGCCTAACCTCGCCAAATAAAGAGTTTTATATTTATTATTATAATCACTTATATCACTGTAACTCACTCTTTAACGGAGGTTTGGTGAAATTTCGGGGCTAATACATCGAATGGAATTAAATGAATCGTAACGAGTCACCTGGTCATCCTTCTGCCAATGAGCTCTTTTGATTCGGCAGCTGTGGTAAAAAACTTCGAATTATTATGAATAACTTCGAGAGTATCGTTTTTCATATTTGAAGTTTTCGTTCCAGCTTGTTCGTATTTCCATAGAAAAGGAAATTGGATCTAAATTCTCCGAAAATTAGCGCTAGAAGTCGTGATTCGTGGGCATTCTAACCACTGAAATGAAGTCAAATGAAGAGCATCACTCGTAAGATCTGGCCAAGATCATGCAGTAAAACCAAAAGCCTTCGACATCATACCCGAAGGCTCAATGCTTGAAACCCTTTTTCATCAGTCATAATTTAAGGTAAACTTTTTATATCCAGGTACATAGAGGCGCTTAAAATAGGACCTGATTACAATTCTTTTCATAATTTGGAATTAATCTTAGCGTCAAGGATCACGAAAGTGTAACATTTCTTCCTTTCTTAGCAGGTATACCATAAGCTGGAATAACATATTACAGGATAAAGTCTTTAGAAGATCAAAAATATGAAAATGAGAAAGGATCCTCTCTTCCTAAATATACATTTTAAAAAATCTTTAACATGTGGGGATTTTAGGGCAGCTGTTAAAAATTGTGATGAATATCTTTTATTAAACCAGACATTTAAAACTATCCCTGCTAGGCAGCATTTCCTGGTATCTTAGATTATTTCCAAGAAAGAAAACAGGTAAATTTTATTCCATCAAAAAATCACTACAGACATCATTCAAATAGAAAAAGATGGGATGTAGATAATTCCACCGGTACAGCTTGTTTCGGGGTTACCATCAAACAAATTACATAAAGGCAAATTCAGAACTTAATTTATAGGAAACATAAAAAGCCAAGTTGTTTAACGTGAAAAGGAAATTTTGCGTTCTTACACTTATTCTTGTAAACATTAACTCCTGAAAATTAAACAAAATTACAAAATACAATTAAAAAAATCGATCTATATTTTCGTTTGCCAGTACCCACGATTAGGTTAGGCTAACTGAAAACTTTTATGGCAACGTTTCTCCTTTTTTATCTCCTAAGGAAAAGTATTAATGATATCTGGATCAATAAAAACAAATGATCTTTTGAATGAGAATTAGTTTTGGTTTAATTAGAGGCATATATCCTTTTCTTAAATTATATTTGAATACGACATCAGAAATAGTTTGCTTGTTACCACGGTAACAAGCGAACTTCAAAGTTAGTTTAATGAAATTACGTGGCTGATATTTCGGATAGAATAAAATCAGTTGTGACGAGTCATCCAATTATCCTCTGCCTAATAAGCTCGTTTAATGCAGCTGTGATACCAAACTTCGATAGATTATGAATAAGTTCGAGAGAGTATCTCGTGAAGTTTTTCTTTCCAGCGTCATCGTAGTTACCAAGAAAAAGAAAATGACAGGAATTTGGATCGATATTTTCGCGAATTTTCGCCAAGTCTTATAATTCGCGGATATTTTAAGCACTGAAGTGAATTAAAATGAAGGTCACTTAGATCTAACAAGTATGATAATTAGCCTTTGACTTTCTACCCAAAGGCTCAGCGGCTGAAAAAATTTACCGTGCGTAATAAATTATGGTAAATTACCAAATCCAGGCGCAAAGAGTAGGACCTCGTTACAATATGATTAAAAATTTATTCATGATACACGTAAAAATTTTAAAGAATTTTTCCATTAGCTCCATAGTCGGTAAAGTGCATATACTTAATATCTTCTCTGTGTAAGGGGAGTTGAGAGATTTATAATAACCGTTATTACACATCCCGTTTTAAGAATATCCAGGATAAATTTCCATTCCTCTGAGGGACAATCCGAAGAATTATGTAAGACTAGATGTAGAATAAATCTAAAATTGACAGGTTTTAAGAAAGTATCGCACTGATAAATCAAAAGTAAGGTTGATAGGAAGACGAATAGTAAGGTAAAAATTTTATTTTATTGCTCTTTAAAAAGATTTTGACACCATCGGTCTCTCCTTTCGCAAACAAACACAAAATTAATGGATACTCTCTTTCTGTTCTCGCAGATTTTCTACTCCAGCGCGTTGTTCTTAATAGCATCTCTACTCCAACAGTCCAGTTCTTATGAGTGGTGCTCCCTCATAGTTAGTGTTAGTGTTACTTACTTAGGTTAGTGTTACTTTTTGTTTTATTCCTTGATGATATAAACTGAAATAATAAGTATTGAGGATGTACCGGGCCTGTTTTACGCTAACGTCTGCAAGATTTCGAAAAAAGTGAACAACACTACACACATCCATTCCTTGCAAACTGTAATCTGGTTCCATCGCCAAATGGTGCTCAAAGTGGGGCTTCAAAATAAATTCATCCAATTCTACAAACACCACTTGTAGTAGTGATATTTGTAGAAATCATCAATCCTTTTCCCCCACTTCACAAAATACACATTTCTCCGATCCGCGAAGTAACTACCATCAGTGACCTAGATGTGTTTTTTATGAAAAAATTCATTTTAGTTTCATGGAACGTGCAGCATTTAACGTCTGGATACATGTCTTTACATCTACATCTACATAAATACCCTACAAGCCGTCTTTCGGCGTGTGGCAGGGGGTGTAAACACCGAACGATTGAGCTACTACTTAGCCTATTATTATCGCGTATTGTTCGCGGAAAGAATGAGTCCCTAAAACGACCTGTTCTAGCTTCTATTTCTCTTATTTTGTTCTTAATATCGGATCTGCCGAAGTAACAGGGGGGGCCGCATAATATCAACTACGTCCTCGGAAAACGTGCTTTCTCTACTTTTGTTAAGAAGTCGCAACCTAGCTTCTAATCTCCTTTCCTTCAATGATTCCCAACCTGCACCTTTAGTGGGGATAATTTATATATTCCCTGACCTTAATGATCCACTATCCACATTTAAGTCCTAATTTATTGGCTGATTTCTTCCTATTCTTGAATTCTGTGCCCCCATCTGGTCTACAGCATTCCCATCAACAGTCTTCTGAGTTTCTTAGTCTCTTTCCACCGTCATCGTGTCCCAATTCAACGTAACGGGTCTCAAAATCAAATATTTTCTTCCCTAAATATCTCTCCCCTTCCTCACCGTAGATAAATCGTTGATCTAAACTTCCTCCATTCAATCTTCAACGGCTGTCTCAGATCTCCTGATTTTCTTTCCTCCTTTCTCTCCGTTCTCGCTTCATCCGGAACTCTCACCTCCTTCGCTTCCGTCTCTCTATCTCCCAAAGATTTACGTTCTTTCGCTTACCTCACACATTTAACACTTTTTCCTCACTAACGCCTTCCACTTTTTACCGAAGTCTAAATTCATTTCAGCTATTAATAATACCCATAGCTCGGTTTATTTAATTTCTCCCCTGTCTTCTTATTTTAAATATATACATCATCTTTGTTATTTTTGTGTTGTTCTTTTTTGTTCTACTGACTTTTCCTCGAAGTATCCTACGAAAGTTACTATCCATGGCAATTAGGTATTTCGCCCGAAAATAAATCGATCAATTTCAACATTCGCATATTCAATTTCAAATATTCATTGTCAGTTCTAAATTGAATCACTCGGTTCACGGGGGCTAGCAGAATTCCAGAATAGACCACCGGAAACATAGTTTTGGAAATGCATTGTTTTCAGATTGCCCTAATTCTGGCTCAGCAAAAGCAGTGAGCAATATATATTCATTAGTTGTGCTTAATGCGATAAATAATTGTTTCTCTTTAAGTAAATTGAAACAAGGAAATGTCTTCTTCTGGTATAAAATAAGGATGTTTACAGAGGCAAAAAGTCAGTAGAATCTTAACGTTTTATTATATTATAAGTTCCTGGTGAATCATTATGACTAAAGAGAAAGGTTCAGGTATCCCAAAAATTCTGGAACACTAAATTCTAAGAAATAATCTTAGGATGGCCCCCAATGACCAATGCTTTATGTTCATTTCATCTACCTTCGAACATCTTCATGCTCAAATGTATTGTCATTTAATATTTGTCTAAAACACTGAGATTATCAAAATATATCGTAAACAATGAAGAAGATCACATTTCCCTACCACCCGTACTCCCAGCACACTCTTTGGTACTTCAACTTTCCCACAATATTCCAACTACTCGGTGGACGATTCAAAACTCGAAGCGGGTTACTCAATTGAGCGCGAGATGTCTCTCAGTATGCGACGTCGGCTGCTCTATTTTGACATAGGTTTCTGAAGGAACTATGGGAAAAAACATCCCTTTTCTAAAATGATTAAACTACAGTAGTCGATTTGCAACAATCCTTTGCGCGAAAACTCAGTTCCGTCCTGAAGAAACGGCCGTAGATGAATCGGGCATTTACCTCCCCCACCAGCTTTTTCAGGAGCCGCACTGGCGTTGTCGCGTTCGGGTCAGTGAAGGATCAGGCACAACCGGAAAAGAAAAGAAAGTGAAATCAAAGAAAAGAAAGAAATAATTTGTTCTTTCTAAGTGTTTGGTTGGTCGTGCTGCCCGACCGACGACAGAATTTTGAATTTCTACAAACAACAGAATTTTAGTAAACTTTGATGATACGTTCGTAAATAATTAAACCATCTCTAGTCTTCCTCATTTCCTATAAAATCACTCGTATACCTATTGTTGATGTCTATCCTTTTCCGCGCTAACACAGATAAGGTCGTTTTTCATACATAGAACCTATGGGGGGCATCAATTCCAGGGTAACTTAAACGGAAGTTGATGAAGTAGCTCTCTTGTCGGTAAGGGATTTTATCATGCTTATTTCTGGTATTCACGCTAACCTCAAGTTATTCACCACGCCAAACGAGTAAAGTAAGTTTTAGAACTGCGGGAGGAATATCAGGGATTCGGTTCATAAGGAATCGGAGATTCTTTAGAATAGCCCACTCAGAATATAGACCGCCGCACAGTTGGCTAGAATCGAAAAAAGCTGGCCAAGAGGCCAAAAATGGTTTTTTTGAGTGCGGGTTTTGAAACTTCGCATATATATATTAAAAAAAATTGAATTTTATGTTATGACTCCTTTGCTATGACTATGGTATGTGTTATATACAGTAGTAGAGATATTATTGTGAACTGCGGATTTGAAAATAACCAATGAAAGATTGGAATTGAATGTTTTCATTAATGCGCACAATATTGCATATTTAATTTATTTTCAAATTACGCCAGTACTTTTCCGCATTTGCATGTTTTGCATTTTTTTTCATTTAACCAACGTTCAAAATTACCTTACGCCCACTGCACAATAAATTAAGCTGGTTAATGATATCTGTCGGAGTTATTTTCCAGTTTCTTTTTTGTTGTTTTTGTTGACTTTTGTGATTTTGCTGCTTTCTATTAATTTTCATTTTCCCTACTAATGTTAAGTAGTTTTCTATTATTTGAACCCGACGAATGGTCAATATATCACTTTTTCGAAGAATTATTCAATACTGAGCTATAAGCTACATTAAATCATCGATTTATTCTGTTTATATTTTTATTTTCATTTTACATTCTCATTTTGTCGAGAGATTCAGCCTGACATTTCCGATAAACTGCGATTTTGTTTTTGCTTTCATGAAAAATAAAAAGGAATATACACTATAGCTAAACAACGTTGCTTAATTTATCCTAGTAATCAATCAGTGTTCAAATTATATTGGTCCTTGACATCTTTTCTTAATAAAGAAATGGAACTCCCAAATATATTAAGTTTATTTGGAGGAATTTTATTTACTGACCGTGCATTCCCTCGCGCAAACTTTTAATTTAACGTGAAAGGAATGGGAAAGGCGGTAAATATTTTGGAAAATGCTGCTTCCTCAAACTCAGAAAAAATTAGAAAATAATTTTATTTTCCCATAAAGTTTTGTAAATTTTAGGGAGCCTAGGAATGTGAGATAAATGTGGAATCTAAAGAATTTTCTTTTAAATAAAATTATTTTTTGCATTAGCGATATTTTTGATCTTGGATAAAATGTTTTCTAAAAATTTCGACTTTCAATTCAAAGCATTCGTTCGATATATTTTCATTTTTCTTCTTATTTTAAGTGAAACGGCGTTTTCGACGTCTCCAAATATTTTCATCGGCTATTATTACAGAGCATTCCCTTTCTTGAAAGTTTGGACTATAAAAATGAAAGATTGGATCAACGTAAATATTTTTACATTTTCTGCGAATGCTAAAATGTCGGATAATGTTCAGTATCTTTGTAGCTTTCAACTGTAGCGCTTTAGCATGGCGTGATTTTAATAGAGAGTGTATATTTTCAACGATTAATTTTCTGTTTTCGGAGTAAAATGATATCGACTTCCTTTTTTGGTTGTATTACATTTTTTGTTTCTTGTGAGTGAAGTTCAATGAATATCTTTTAGAAATGACATCTGTAAAGTTTAATCGAAAGTTTCAACACAGTTCAACATAATAAAACGTTAAGATTCTACTGATTTTTTTGCCGCTGATATAATTCTCATTTTATACCAGAAAGAGAGATTTCTTTTTTTCGATTTGATTAAAAAGAAACTATCGTTTATCGTATTAAGTAGAAATGATGGATATGTATTGTCCACTGCTTTCGCTGAGCCAGAATTAGGCTTTAGGGTAATCTAAAAACCATGCATTTCCAAAACCAGGTTTCCTAGGTGATCTAATAGGGAGACCTAATCGCCGCCTTTGGCATGTGTATTGCTTGCCTAGCTAAGTAACCGATTACCGAATCATTGAGAAAATACACTACTTGAATTAAAGCCAAAACTCATTTTATCATTTCACTACTAAAACATCGCCAAAATGGCAGAACTCTATTAAAAATTAATGGAAAGTCATTAATATTTTTATTCTGTATGATTCTGTGTGAGACTGAATAGAGTTCTAATTAAATTATTGAAACATAAGGTATGAATATAATGTCAATGATAATTATGAAATCATCATACATAAATATAAGTATTTCTTTATTTTCGGAAATACAATTATAAGGCCCCATTAAGAAATGCGGAACTTCGATAATGTGAATTCCGCCACGTAATTCCGCAAGTCATAATTGAATATATTACTTATTTCCACCAAAATTTTCTGAGTATCATAACAAAATTTAATGCAAGGAGAATACTTGAAATACTTAAAAATTGCTTCATCAAATTTTAGTGAACATTATGAAACAAGCGAGAAGTACAAACATATGCATTTATAAATTATCAGAAATACAAATACAAAAAGACAATGATTAAGAAACGATTAAAATGATACATTGCAATGAATTTCTTGACTATTCTTGTGCACAAATGCTTAGCTTAAACTTTGATTCACAAACCATTTCTGTCGTAAAGAGTTGTCTTAACACAATACTTAAACTTTTCATTTATTTATTTAGACTTAAACTTTTCATTTATGCATAATAGAGGTATACTATATATAACATAAAGTTCTACGTAAAGTGAAAAATTGTGATTTGACTTAAAAATTCTGTCGCCCGTCGGAAGGGTCGGGAAGGATAAAAGAATGCCTTTTAATGAATATGAGTATATACTTTAAATTAAATACAGCGTATTAAATAATTATACCTCAAACATTCCCTAAAAATTCGCTGAACTAGCGATAAACACTTGTCAATTCTATTAATCACGTGAGATTTTTCAGGGTTCCGGAAACTCTTATCTTAGATTGTAATATGCCGATAATGGTTATGGAATAGTCATTACAGGGTGGCCGTTACCCAGGGATGAAGAAATTCTCAGAGTATTTCAGAGTAAATTCACAGTTATCCCAAAATTTTATTTCCGCTTTTCCGGGTAACAGTAACATTGGCATGGTGAATAACTTGAGGTTAGCGTGAATACCAGGGATAAGCATGATAATATCCCTTACCGACAAGTAAGCTACTTCATCAACTTCCGTTTAAGCTATCCTGGAATTGATGCCCCCTATAGGTTCTACATATGCAAAACGACCTTATCTGTGTAAGCGCGGAAAAGGATTGACATCAACAATAGGTATACGAGTGCTTTTATAGGAAATGAGGAGATGGTTAGATGGCTAGAGATGGTTTAATTATTTACGAGCGTATCATCAGGGTTTCATAAATTCTGTCGTTTGTAGAAATTCAAAATTCTGTCGTCGGTCCTGAGCTTAATTGCTGAGCCGTCCTGGACTCCTAAACTTAAACAAGTGTCGGAAATCACTAGTCGACTTTAAGAAATCCCTTTGTAGAGCAACTAGCTGAGGATATCGACAATGAGGCGTAGTTACAATAAACTGTCAGAATAAGCATGAAAACTAATATTATTCATCAAAAAACAATATGAGATACAATACAATACAATACCAAGGGACAATAGATTTGTTCAACGACGGATGGCACCAGATAACGTCTATTCAAAAGTAGCGAAAGCTCGTTGTCGCTCACACACTGCTCAACACATGTATAACACAGCTCTCTCTTCGCGGCTCTCCACTCAAAAACATCACGTGACACGCCAAGACTCTCCTTCCACCTTCGCGTCGGGGGGCAGCGAGGCAAGCTCGTAGTTGCTGGCTGGCGGACGGACCAATTCTACCCAATACCGGCAGTGTTTCCGCAAATACAAAAAGTGCCCCCTGAATTTTTGTATTAATACACCGTTGGGTATAAATACCCAACAAGGATCGGAGCCACACTCCGCCACCGCAGCCACCAAAGTCACAAAAGTCACTCATATCACTCACATCATGAACGTCACGATCGGCACGAGATTATCGTCAAAAACGGCACATCCCCCCTCCCTTTTGGGAAAATGACAGTCCACTACTCTTCTCCGTGGGAGAAAGGGGAAAACATTTCGTATGTGGCCACTTTAGATATGTCAGAGGACATCAACAGGGGCCACAACAACAGAGGGTTTATAATAGTGAGCTTTGGGAAGGTCCGATAAAGTACGAGCGATTGCACAGAACAAAGGCATTCAAAGGGCAACATAAATATTAATACAATATCATAGCCATACATATTAGGAGAAGAAACAGAAAACAATACTTTAACATCAAACAAATGAGCCTTTTAACTATATTTTATAAAAAAAAATTGTTCACCAGCCATTGAACAAATACATCATAATCATATATATAATAGATATACTCAAAGTTAGATCCATACAAGTGCCAAAATCCTCCATATAATATGTGATATATAAATAATCATTCATTAATTAAGTGTCATAGTTAGTAATAATAATTCATAAGTAAATATTAACAGTACGTGCGCAGTAGTAGATAAGAATAATTAATGAATCGATAATTATGTTATTGTAATTTATATAGATCATTGAGTAATTTAAGTATTAAGTATTTAAGTAATAAGTATTTAAGTAGTAAATAAGTAATAGTTTAAGTAGTAATAATAGTAATAATAAGTAGTAATAAATAGTAGTAATAAGTTTAAGTGTTTAAGTATTAAGTATTTAGACTGCCGTTTGCCGATCGTGACCAGAGCGTTGGTGCTTTCATTCCATACTTTAAATCAATTTTTCACAAGAGTGTGGGAGCTTTCATATCATACTTTAAATCAATTTTTACAAGAGTGTGGGTGCTTTCATATCTTACTTTAAATAATAGCCAGAACTGGCAATTACTGACCAATAAAGTCAGGTGGTGATTGCAGAGAGAGAATTCTCTCTGGGCGATGGAGTCCCACGTCCTACGCCAGAAAATACAAGATGGGATACAGAAAACTCCCTTAATTATAAGTCTTTAGTTGGGATACATGAGATATTTTCTCCTTATTTGGTCCAAGTTCCAACACCACAGTAACAGGAGTAAGAAATTTGATTATCTTATATGGTCCAGACCATAGAGGTTCTAGCTTAGACATACGATTCTTAAGTTTTGAGCTCAGTGAATGGTTTTCAACAAGTACTAAATCCCCCAGTTTAAATTTAGGAACAGAATGCAGCTTATTGTAAGAGGCAGCATTTTGCTTATGAGCCTTATTTAGATTTCTTACTGCCTTATCCCAGTGCTGCTTAAGATCTTGTTCCGAGCAAGAAAGATCAAGAACACAATCAGGCAGGTCCCAAACATTATTCAGGGGGTGTGGTATTTCCCTTCCCAGGAACAGCTTAGCAGGAGAATACAAAGTACTTTCATGTATGGCAGTGTTAAAAGCAAAGGTTAAATCACCCAAAAATTCATCCCATATTTTGTGAGTATGAGTACAGTAGGCAGACAGTGCAAAGCGGAGATTTCTGTGTACCCTCTCAACAAGATTGGGATTGGGATAATAAGGGGCAGTATGTACCATTTTTATCCCCACTTTGAAACAGGCATCCTTGAAGGCACCAGATGTGAAAGCAGTAGCATTGTCAGACACAATATATTTAGGATAACCAAATTTTGAAAACAAATTACGAAATAGGACATTTATGGCACTTTTAGAAGAAGCATCTCTTACTGGTTCGAGAAAAACAAATTTTGAAAAGCCATCAATTACAGAGAAAATGTAACAATATCCAGTCTTGGAACGAGGGAAAGGGCCCACAAAATCAATGAAAATTCTTTCCCAAGGGGTATTGACTGTCTTAGAAGACAATGATCCTGAAGGACGAACATTTCTAGGCTTGGTGATCTGGCAAACTGAACACCTCTTGACCATGTCAGATATCTCAGTCTTATAATTTGGCCACCAATAATTCTGAGTTATCTTTTGGACAGTTTTAAATACCCCTAAGTGGCCTGAGCTAGGTAAGCAATGAAAATATTGAAATAACATGGGTCTAACCACAACAGGAACAACAGCTCTAAAGTTATTAGCTTTAGTAAGCTTTACACACAATAAATTTCTCTTTAGAGAATAACTGATCCCATTAACTTTTACTTCATTAGACCCAACACTATTTAATTTATCAATTAACTGAGCACAAAAGGGGTCATCATTTTGATGAGTTCTCAAATCAATAAATGATAATGGCATTTTGTGGAGAAAACAAGAGGTTGCAGACTCTTGGAACTGAATTCTAGAAAGGCAGTCTGCTGGTTTATTTAAATTTGCCTTAATATGATGAATTGTAAACTTATAGGAAGACAACTTAAGAACCATTCTGGCAATTTTTCCCAATTGCTTTGGGTGACGAAACAACCATGTTAAGGCACCATTGTCTGTATACAAATGAAATGGTTGAAACTGTAAATAGTCTTTAAATTTCTCAATTCCCCAGGTACATGCCATGCACTCTAATTCATATACAGTAAGCTTCTGTTCATGAGGGTTTAGTGTACGGCTAGCATAAGCTACCGGGCAGAATTTGCCATCTATATGATGATTGAGCACAGCTCCAAGGGCTACATTACTGGCGTCAACAAATAAATGAAAATCACGAGTGAAACAAGGCATAGTTAATACAGGAGGATTAGCTAAACAATTCTTCAATTTATGGAAAGCCTCATTATGAACATTAGTCCACACAAACCTGGCATCTTTTCTCTTAAGTTGGTTCAGAGGATAAGCAATCTCAGCATAACCAGGAATAAATTTAGAATAAAAGCCTGCCATACCTAGAAACCTGGATACCTGTTGGAGGTTTGCTGGAACAGGAAAATTCTGAACAGGTCTAACTCTTTCTGGATCAATAGCAAGATGTCCACCTTGAAGAGTATGCCCGAGAAAAGATATGGCCCTTTGACAAAGCTTCATTTTATCTGGATGAAGAGTTAATCCAGCTTCCCGAAGCCTTTGAAGCACAGCTCTCAGGTGCCTTAAGTGAGAGCTGACATCCTTCGAAAAAATACAAAGATCATCAATATACGGATAGACACAATCATATTTTAAATCCCCGAGAACAAGATCCATCAATCGAGTAAACACTTGAGGGGAATTAACAAAACCAAAAGGTAATCTTGTATATTGAAACAAACCAAATGGAGTAACAAAAGCAGTATATTTCTTAGAAGCTTCACTCAAAGGGATCTGATTAAAGGCAGAATTAAGATCAAGAATAGAGAATATTTTAGCATCAGACAGATATTGAAAGGCATGTTCCACAGAAGGCGTGGGGTAAGGATCAACTTGTACCTTCACATTTAACTTTCTATAGTCTACCACTAATCTCAAACCCTTGTCCCTTTTTGGGATGAGAAAAGCTGGTGATGCCCATTGTGATGTGGATGGCTCGACCACACCTTGCTGGATCAACGAGGATACACAGTCTTGCAGGATCTTGGCTTTGGCTGGAGGCAAAGAAAATGGATGTGATCTCACAGGAGTTGAGTCTGTCAGCTGGATTTCGTAGGCCAAAAGATTGGTAGATCCCAGCTTTGAAGTAACAACATCTGGAAATTGCTCAATAAGTTGCAGCACTTCCTGTGGAATATCAGAATAAGCAGTGTCTTTGCCTGAAACTACCTGCTTATTTGAGACCAAACCTACAGGATGAACAGAGACTCCCTTTTTGAGTGAAGAGCTGACCCCCTGTAGGTCACTAACCGGCAAACTTTTTTCGAGCTGCTGATGAACGAACGGGATAATTTGAGTGGGGTTAGATTCAAAAGCGAAATAATTAGGGCCCAATAACATTTTAGTTTTTAGCATAAAATCCCTACCGATCAGCAACGGAAAAGGCAGGTTTGCAAGGTAAAAATGATGGTACCAGGAGAAAGTTTTAACCTTGACCTTAACCTTTATTTGCTGAGTCAAAGTAAACGCGTTTCCACCAATGCCTCGAATATGAAGTGGAGTCGGAAGTGTTTTAACAGGAGGCAAACGTAAATTGTTGCAAGTCTTAACATCGATCAGCGAATAAGTAGAACCAGAATCAATCAATGCCTCAAGAGAGTGATTATCAATTAACAGATTAGCAATTGGCAAACCAGGAGAGTGTGAATAGGTTGTGTTGAGCATTGAAATAGCCGGTCGAATAGAGCTGGAACGGGCATTTCGTCTCCTTTGACGACAATCGTCAATTGTATGACCTCGGTTATTGCAATAATTACAGCTGATCGCGCGTGGCGACTTGGAGTTGAATGTAGCAGAATAATTGGCGAAATCCATTAGCTGCTTAGACGCATGAGACAACAAATTTTTCAACTCCAAAACACTTCCGGGTTTACTTTGAAAAACGAATGTACTACGTGTAAGCGGACTAACCCCATCGAGAACAATGGACACAAGTTCACTCTCGGTCAAAGATAGCCCCAAAACCTTTGCCGAGACAATGACTGCATTTAAGAACTCCAAGGGAGGCTCTGACGGCTTTTGATAACGTTTAACTTTGGCGATAATTAAATGTTCGTAATCTCTGGAAGTTACGAATTCGTGCCAAATTTCCGAAACCAGTAAATCAAACGAAAGTTGCCTCTGCATCGCCGAAAACCAAAAAGCCCGAAAGTTAGCCGGTAATTTAGAGATAAGATATATCATTAGGGATTGGAACGGTATCAATGCTAAATCAGAGACATGAATAACGGAACTCAAAAAATTAAACAGCTGCTCTGAGTCAACTTCGGCTAATGGCGGTATTTGCGAAACTAGCAATTTGACAGAGTCGAGCATAATCGAATTTCCAAATCCCCCTTCTAACTGCACCTGTGTTGCAATGGTATTCATTTTGCCAATCTTACGACAAACACCTCGATTACGACGATCTTTTGCCGAAGTTAAATAACTCTTTGCGTAGGGATTCGGTGGAGGCATTAACACAAGAGAATAATTATGATGAAATCATCACTTAGAAAACTCACGAACAGAAAAGTTACAAAATTCAAGATTACTACTGCTGAACGATTCAGAAAAATGTCGTTGAAGACCAGTGACCGTAAATTTGTCGATAAACACTAGTTTGCGAAAACAAAGTTGTGAATTTAACCACGCTCTGCTACCATTTGAGCCGTCCTGGACTCCTAAACTTAAACAAGTGTCGGAAATCACTAGTCGACTTTAAGAAATCCCTTTGTAGAGCAACTAGCTGAGGATATCGACAATGAGGCGTAGTTACAATAAACTGTCAGAATAAGCATGAAAACTAATATTATTCATCAAAAAACAATATGAGATACAATACAATACAATACCAAGGGACAATAGATTTGTTCAACGACGGATGGCACCAGATAACGTCTATTCAAAAGTAGCGAAAGCTCGTTGTCGCTCACACACTGCTCAACACATGTATAACACAGCTCTCTCTTCGCGGCTCTCCACTCAAAAACATCACGTGACACGCCAAGACTCTCCTTCCACCTTCGCGTCGGGGGGCAGCGAGGCAAGCTCGTAGTTGCTGGCTGGCGGACGGACCAATTCTACCCAATACCGGCAGTGTTTCCGCAAATACAAAAAGTGCCCCCTGAATTTTTGTATTAATACACCGTTGGGTATAAATACCCAACAAGGATCGGAGCCACACTCCGCCACCGCAGCCACCAAAGTCACAAAAGTCACTCATATCACTCACATCATGAACGTCACGATCGGCACGAGATTATCGTCAAAAACGGCACATCCCCCCTCCCTTTTGGGAAAATGACAGTCCACTACTCTTCTCCGTGGGAGAAAGGGGAAAACATTTCGTATGTGGCCACTTTAGATATGTCAGAGGACATCAACAGGGGCCACAACAACAGAGGGTTTATAATAGTGAGCTTTGGGAAGGTCCGATAAAGTACGAGCGATTGCACAGAACAAAGGCATTCAAAGGGCAACATAAATATTAATACAATATCATAGCCATACATATTAGGAGAAGAAACAGAAAACAATACTTTAACATCAAACAAATGAGCCTTTTAACTATATTTTATAAAAAAAAATTGTTCACCAGCCATTGAACAAATACATCATAATCATATATATAATAGATATACTCAAAGTTAGATCCATACAAGTGCCAAAATCCTCCATATAATATGTGATATATAAATAATCATTCATTAATTAAGTGTCATAGTTAGTAATAATAATTCATAAGTAAATATTAACAGTACGTGCGCAGTAGTAGATAAGAATAATTAATGAATCGATAATTATGTTATTGTAATTTATATAGATCATTGAGTAATTTAAGTATTAAGTATTTAAGTAATAAGTATTTAAGTAGTAAATAAGTAATAGTTTAAGTAGTAATAATAGTAATAATAAGTAGTAATAAATAGTAGTAATAAGTTTAAGTGTTTAAGTATTAAGTATTTAGACTGCCGTTTGCCGATCGTGACCAGAGCGTTGGTGCTTTCATTCCATACTTTAAATCAATTTTTCACAAGAGTGTGGGAGCTTTCATATCATACTTTAAATCAATTTTTACAAGAGTGTGGGTGCTTTCATATCTTACTTTAAATAATAGCCAGAACTGGCAATTACTGACCAATAAAGTCAGGTGGTGATTGCAGAGAGAGAATTCTCTCTGGGCGATGGAGTCCCACGTCCTACGCCAGAAAATACAAGATGGGATACAGAAAACTCCCTTAATTATAAGTCTTTAGTTGGGATACATGAGATATTTTCTCCTTATTTGGTCCAAGTTCCAACACCACAGTAACAGGAGTAAGAAATTTGATTATCTTATATGGTCCAGACCATAGAGGTTCTAGCTTAGACATACGATTCTTAAGTTTTGAGCTCAGTGAATGGTTTTCAACAAGTACTAAATCCCCCAGTTTAAATTTAGGAACAGAATGCAGCTTATTGTAAGAGGCAGCATTTTGCTTATGAGCCTTATTTAGATTTCTTACTGCCTTATCCCAGTGCTGCTTAAGATCTTGTTCCGAGCAAGAAAGATCAAGAACACAATCAGGCAGGTCCCAAACATTATTCAGGGGGTGTGGTATTTCCCTTCCCAGGAACAGCTTAGCAGGAGAATACAAAGTACTTTCATGTATGGCAGTGTTAAAAGCAAAGGTTAAATCACCCAAAAATTCATCCCATATTTTGTGAGTATGAGTACAGTAGGCAGACAGTGCAAAGCGGAGATTTCTGTGTACCCTCTCAACAAGATTGGGATTGGGATAATAAGGGGCAGTATGTACCATTTTTATCCCCACTTTGAAACAGGCATCCTTGAAGGCACCAGATGTGAAAGCAGTAGCATTGTCAGACACAATATATTTAGGATAACCAAATTTTGAAAACAAATTACGAAATAGGACATTTATGGCACTTTTAGAAGAAGCATCTCTTACTGGTTCGAGAAAAACAAATTTTGAAAAGCCATCAATTACAGAGAAAATGTAACAATATCCAGTCTTGGAACGAGGGAAAGGGCCCACAAAATCAATGAAAATTCTTTCCCAAGGGGTATTGACTGTCTTAGAAGACAATGATCCTGAAGGACGAACATTTCTAGGCTTGGTGATCTGGCAAACTGAACACCTCTTGACCATGTCAGATATCTCAGTCTTATAATTTGGCCACCAATAATTCTGAGTTATCTTTTGGACAGTTTTAAATACCCCTAAGTGGCCTGAGCTAGGTAAGCAATGAAAATATTGAAATAACATGGGTCTAACCACAACAGGAACAACAGCTCTAAAGTTATTAGCTTTAGTAAGCTTTACACACAATAAATTTCTCTTTAGAGAATAACTGATCCCATTAACTTTTACTTCATTAGACCCAACACTATTTAATTTATCAATTAACTGAGCACAAAAGGGGTCATCATTTTGATGAGTTCTCAAATCAATAAATGATAATGGCATTTTGTGGAGAAAACAAGAGGTTGCAGACTCTTGGAACTGAATTCTAGAAAGGCAGTCTGCTGGTTTATTTAAATTTGCCTTAATATGATGAATTGTAAACTTATAGGAAGACAACTTAAGAACCATTCTGGCAATTTTTCCCAATTGCTTTGGGTGACGAAACAACCATGTTAAGGCACCATTGTCTGTATACAAATGAAATGGTTGAAACTGTAAATAGTCTTTAAATTTCTCAATTCCCCAGGTACATGCCATGCACTCTAATTCATATACAGTAAGCTTCTGTTCATGAGGGTTTAGTGTACGGCTAGCATAAGCTACCGGGCAGAATTTGCCATCTATATGATGATTGAGCACAGCTCCAAGGGCTACATTACTGGCGTCAACAAATAAATGAAAATCACGAGTGAAACAAGGCATAGTTAATACAGGAGGATTAGCTAAACAATTCTTCAATTTATGGAAAGCCTCATTATGAACATTAGTCCACACAAACCTGGCATCTTTTCTCTTAAGTTGGTTCAGAGGATAAGCAATCTCAGCATAACCAGGAATAAATTTAGAATAAAAGCCTGCCATACCTAGAAACCTGGATACCTGTTGGAGGTTTGCTGGAACAGGAAAATTCTGAACAGGTCTAACTCTTTCTGGATCAATAGCAAGATGTCCACCTTGAAGAGTATGCCCGAGAAAAGATATGGCCCTTTGACAAAGCTTCATTTTATCTGGATGAAGAGTTAATCCAGCTTCCCGAAGCCTTTGAAGCACAGCTCTCAGGTGCCTTAAGTGAGAGCTGACATCCTTCGAAAAAATACAAAGATCATCAATATACGGATAGACACAATCATATTTTAAATCCCCGAGAACAAGATCCATCAATCGAGTAAACACTTGAGGGGAATTAACAAAACCAAAAGGTAATCTTGTATATTGAAACAAACCAAATGGAGTAACAAAAGCAGTATATTTCTTAGAAGCTTCACTCAAAGGGATCTGATTAAAGGCAGAATTAAGATCAAGAATAGAGAATATTTTAGCATCAGACAGATATTGAAAGGCATGTTCCACAGAAGGCGTGGGGTAAGGATCAACTTGTACCTTCACATTTAACTTTCTATAGTCTACCACTAATCTCAAACCCTTGTCCCTTTTTGGGATGAGAAAAGCTGGTGATGCCCATTGTGATGTGGATGGCTCGACCACACCTTGCTGGATCAACGAGGATACACAGTCTTGCAGGATCTTGGCTTTGGCTGGAGGCAAAGAAAATGGATGTGATCTCACAGGAGTTGAGTCTGTCAGCTGGATTTCGTAGGCCAAAAGATTGGTAGATCCCAGCTTTGAAGTAACAACATCTGGAAATTGCTCAATAAGTTGCAGCACTTCCTGTGGAATATCAGAATAAGCAGTGTCTTTGCCTGAAACTACCTGCTTATTTGAGACCAAACCTACAGGATGAACAGAGACTCCCTTTTTGAGTGAAGAGCTGACCCCCTGTAGGTCACTAACCGGCAAACTTTTTTCGAGCTGCTGATGAACGAACGGGATAATTTGAGTGGGGTTAGATTCAAAAGCGAAATAATTAGGGCCCAATAACATTTTAGTTTTTAGCATAAAATCCCTACCGATCAGCAACGGAAAAGGCAGGTTTGCAAGGTAAAAATGATGGTACCAGGAGAAAGTTTTAACCTTGACCTTAACCTTTATTTGCTGAGTCAAAGTAAACGCGTTTCCACCAATGCCTCGAATATGAAGTGGAGTCGGAAGTGTTTTAACAGGAGGCAAACGTAAATTGTTGCAAGTCTTAACATCGATCAGCGAATAAGTAGAACCAGAATCAATCAATGCCTCAAGAGAGTGATTATCAATTAACAGATTAGCAATTGGCAAACCAGGAGAGTGTGAATAGGTTGTGTTGAGCATTGAAATAGCCGGTCGAATAGAGCTGGAACGGGCATTTCGTCTCCTTTGACGACAATCGTCAATTGTATGACCTCGGTTATTGCAATAATTACAGCTGATCGCGCGTGGCGACTTGGAGTTGAATGTAGCAGAATAATTGGCGAAATCCATTAGCTGCTTAGACGCATGAGACAACAAATTTTTCAACTCCAAAACACTTCCGGGTTTACTTTGAAAAACGAATGTACTACGTGTAAGCGGACTAACCCCATCGAGAACAATGGACACAAGTTCACTCTCGGTCAAAGATAGCCCCAAAACCTTTGCCGAGACAATGACTGCATTTAAGAACTCCAAGGGAGGCTCTGACGGCTTTTGATAACGTTTAACTTTGGCGATAATTAAATGTTCGTAATCTCTGGAAGTTACGAATTCGTGCCAAATTTCCGAAACCAGTAAATCAAACGAAAGTTGCCTCTGCATCGCCGAAAACCAAAAAGCCCGAAAGTTAGCCGGTAATTTAGAGATAAGATATATCATTAGGGATTGGAACGGTATCAATGCTAAATCAGAGACATGAATAACGGAACTCAAAAAATTAAACAGCTGCTCTGAGTCAACTTCGGCTAATGGCGGTATTTGCGAAACTAGCAATTTGACAGAGTCGAGCATAATCGAATTTCCAAATCCCCCTTCTAACTGCACCTGTGTTGCAATGGTATTCATTTTGCCAATCTTACGACAAACACCTCGATTACGACGATCTTTTGCCGAAGTTAAATAACTCTTTGCGTAGGGATTCGGTGGAGGCATTAACACAAGAGAATAATTATGATGAAATCATCACTTAGAAAACTCACGAACAGAAAAGTTACAAAATTCAAGATTACTACTGCTGAACGATTCAGAAAAATGTCGTTGAAGACCAGTGACCGTAAATTTGTCGATAAACACTAGTTTGCGAAAACAAAGTTGTGAATTTAACCACGCTCTGCTACCATTTGAGCCGTCCTGGACTCCTAAACTTAAACAAGTGTCGGAAATCACTAGTCGACTTTAAGAAATCCCTTTGTAGAGCAACTAGCTGAGGATATCGACAATGAGGCGTAGTTACAATAAACTGTCAGAATAAGCATGAAAACTAATATTATTCATCAAAAAACAATATGAGATACAATACAATACAATACCAAGGGACAATAGATTTGTTCAACGACGGATGGCACCAGATAACGTCTATTCAAAAGTAGCGAAAGCTCGTTGTCGCTCACACACTGCTCAACACATGTATAACACAGCTCTCTCTTCGCGGCTCTCCACTCAAAAACATCACGTGACACGCCAAGACTCTCCTTCCACCTTCGCGTCGGGGGGCAGCGAGGCAAGCTCGTAGTTGCTGGCTGGCGGACGGACCAATTCTACCCAATACCGGCAGTGTTTCCGCAAATACAAAAAGTGCCCCCTGAATTTTTGTATTAATACACCGTTGGGTATAAATACCCAACAAGGATCGGAGCCACACTCCGCCACCGCAGCCACCAAAGTCACAAAAGTCACTCATATCACTCACATCATGAACGTCACGATCGGCACGAGATTATCGTCAAAAACGGCACATCCCCCCTCCCTTTTGGGAAAATGACAGTCCACTACTCTTCTCCGTGGGAGAAAGGGGAAAACATTTCGTATGTGGCCACTTTAGATATGTCAGAGGACATCAACAGGGGCCACAACAACAGAGGGTTTATAATAGTGAGCTTTGGGAAGGTCCGATAAAGTACGAGCGATTGCACAGAACAAAGGCATTCAAAGGGCAACATAAATATTAATACAATATCATAGCCATACATATTAGGAGAAGAAACAGAAAACAATACTTTAACATCAAACAAATGAGCCTTTTAACTATATTTTATAAAAAAAAATTGTTCACCAGCCATTGAACAAATACATCATAATCATATATATAATAGATATACTCAAAGTTAGATCCATACAAGTGCCAAAATCCTCCATATAATATGTGATATATAAATAATCATTCATTAATTAAGTGTCATAGTTAGTAATAATAATTCATAAGTAAATATTAACAGTACGTGCGCAGTAGTAGATAAGAATAATTAATGAATCGATAATTATGTTATTGTAATTTATATAGATCATTGAGTAATTTAAGTATTAAGTATTTAAGTAATAAGTATTTAAGTAGTAAATAAGTAATAGTTTAAGTAGTAATAATAGTAATAATAAGTAGTAATAAATAGTAGTAATAAGTTTAAGTGTTTAAGTATTAAGTATTTAGACTGCCGTTTGCCGATCGTGACCAGAGCGTTGGTGCTTTCATTCCATACTTTAAATCAATTTTTCACAAGAGTGTGGGAGCTTTCATATCATACTTTAAATCAATTTTTACAAGAGTGTGGGTGCTTTCATATCTTACTTTAAATAATAGCCAGAACTGGCAATTACTGACCAATAAAGTCAGGTGGTGATTGCAGAGAGAGAATTCTCTCTGGGCGATGGAGTCCCACGTCCTACGCCAGAAAATACAAGATGGGATACAGAAAACTCCCTTAATTATAAGTCTTTAGTTGGGATACATGAGATATTTTCTCCTTATTTGGTCCAAGTTCCAACACCACAGTAACAGGAGTAAGAAATTTGATTATCTTATATGGTCCAGACCATAGAGGTTCTAGCTTAGACATACGATTCTTAAGTTTTGAGCTCAGTGAATGGTTTTCAACAAGTACTAAATCCCCCAGTTTAAATTTAGGAACAGAATGCAGCTTATTGTAAGAGGCAGCATTTTGCTTATGAGCCTTATTTAGATTTCTTACTGCCTTATCCCAGTGCTGCTTAAGATCTTGTTCCGAGCAAGAAAGATCAAGAACACAATCAGGCAGGTCCCAAACATTATTCAGGGGGTGTGGTATTTCCCTTCCCAGGAACAGCTTAGCAGGAGAATACAAAGTACTTTCATGTATGGCAGTGTTAAAAGCAAAGGTTAAATCACCCAAAAATTCATCCCATATTTTGTGAGTATGAGTACAGTAGGCAGACAGTGCAAAGCGGAGATTTCTGTGTACCCTCTCAACAAGATTGGGATTGGGATAATAAGGGGCAGTATGTACCATTTTTATCCCCACTTTGAAACAGGCATCCTTGAAGGCACCAGATGTGAAAGCAGTAGCATTGTCAGACACAATATATTTAGGATAACCAAATTTTGAAAACAAATTACGAAATAGGACATTTATGGCACTTTTAGAAGAAGCATCTCTTACTGGTTCGAGAAAAACAAATTTTGAAAAGCCATCAATTACAGAGAAAATGTAACAATATCCAGTCTTGGAACGAGGGAAAGGGCCCACAAAATCAATGAAAATTCTTTCCCAAGGGGTATTGACTGTCTTAGAAGACAATGATCCTGAAGGACGAACATTTCTAGGCTTGGTGATCTGGCAAACTGAACACCTCTTGACCATGTCAGATATCTCAGTCTTATAATTTGGCCACCAATAATTCTGAGTTATCTTTTGGACAGTTTTAAATACCCCTAAGTGGCCTGAGCTAGGTAAGCAATGAAAATATTGAAATAACATGGGTCTAACCACAACAGGAACAACAGCTCTAAAGTTATTAGCTTTAGTAAGCTTTACACACAATAAATTTCTCTTTAGAGAATAACTGATCCCATTAACTTTTACTTCATTAGACCCAACACTATTTAATTTATCAATTAACTGAGCACAAAAGGGGTCATCATTTTGATGAGTTCTCAAATCAATAAATGATAATGGCATTTTGTGGAGAAAACAAGAGGTTGCAGACTCTTGGAACTGAATTCTAGAAAGGCAGTCTGCTGGTTTATTTAAATTTGCCTTAATATGATGAATTGTAAACTTATAGGAAGACAACTTAAGAACCATTCTGGCAATTTTTCCCAATTGCTTTGGGTGACGAAACAACCATGTTAAGGCACCATTGTCTGTATACAAATGAAATGGTTGAAACTGTAAATAGTCTTTAAATTTCTCAATTCCCCAGGTACATGCCATGCACTCTAATTCATATACAGTAAGCTTCTGTTCATGAGGGTTTAGTGTACGGCTAGCATAAGCTACCGGGCAGAATTTGCCATCTATATGATGATTGAGCACAGCTCCAAGGGCTACATTACTGGCGTCAACAAATAAATGAAAATCACGAGTGAAACAAGGCATAGTTAATACAGGAGGATTAGCTAAACAATTCTTCAATTTATGGAAAGCCTCATTATGAACATTAGTCCACACAAACCTGGCATCTTTTCTCTTAAGTTGGTTCAGAGGATAAGCAATCTCAGCATAACCAGGAATAAATTTAGAATAAAAGCCTGCCATACCTAGAAACCTGGATACCTGTTGGAGGTTTGCTGGAACAGGAAAATTCTGAACAGGTCTAACTCTTTCTGGATCAATAGCAAGATGTCCACCTTGAAGAGTATGCCCGAGAAAAGATATGGCCCTTTGACAAAGCTTCATTTTATCTGGATGAAGAGTTAATCCAGCTTCCCGAAGCCTTTGAAGCACAGCTCTCAGGTGCCTTAAGTGAGAGCTGACATCCTTCGAAAAAATACAAAGATCATCAATATACGGATAGACACAATCATATTTTAAATCCCCGAGAACAAGATCCATCAATCGAGTAAACACTTGAGGGGAATTAACAAAACCAAAAGGTAATCTTGTATATTGAAACAAACCAAATGGAGTAACAAAAGCAGTATATTTCTTAGAAGCTTCACTCAAAGGGATCTGATTAAAGGCAGAATTAAGATCAAGAATAGA
This sequence comes from Pachydiplax longipennis, assembly GCA_036926295.1. Lineage (NCBI taxonomy): Eukaryota > Metazoa > Arthropoda > Insecta > Odonata > Libellulidae > Pachydiplax > Pachydiplax longipennis. The sequence continues at coordinate 32,378,225 of JAVFKF010000009.1, read as the reverse complement.
GAATATTTTAGCATCAGACAGATATTGAAAGGCATGTTCCACAGAAGGCGTGGGGTAAGGATCAACTTGTACCTTCACATTTAACTTTCTATAGTCTACCACTAATCTCAAACCCTTGTCCCTTTTTGGGATGAGAAAAGCTGGTGATGCCCATTGTGATGTGGATGGCTCGACCACACCTTGCTGGATCAACGAGGATACACAGTCTTGCAGGATCTTGGCTTTGGCTGGAGGCAAAGAAAATGGATGTGATCTCACAGGAGTTGAGTCTGTCAGCTGGATTTCGTAGGCCAAAAGATTGGTAGATCCCAGCTTTGAAGTAACAACATCTGGAAATTGCTCAATAAGTTGCAGCACTTCCTGTGGAATATCAGAATAAGCAGTGTCTTTGCCTGAAACTACCTGCTTATTTGAGACCAAACCTACAGGATGAACAGAGACTCCCTTTTTGAGTGAAGAGCTGACCCCCTGTAGGTCACTAACCGGCAAACTTTTTTCGAGCTGCTGATGAACGAACGGGATAATTTGAGTGGGGTTAGATTCAAAAGCGAAATAATTAGGGCCCAATAACATTTTAGTTTTTAGCATAAAATCCCTACCGATCAGCAACGGAAAAGGCAGGTTTGCAAGGTAAAAATGATGGTACCAGGAGAAAGTTTTAACCTTGACCTTAACCTTTATTTGCTGAGTCAAAGTAAACGCGTTTCCACCAATGCCTCGAATATGAAGTGGAGTCGGAAGTGTTTTAACAGGAGGCAAACGTAAATTGTTGCAAGTCTTAACATCGATCAGCGAATAAGTAGAACCAGAATCAATCAATGCCTCAAGAGAGTGATTATCAATTAACAGATTAGCAATTGGCAAACCAGGAGAGTGTGAATAGGTTGTGTTGAGCATTGAAATAGCCGGTCGAATAGAGCTGGAACGGGCATTTCGTCTCCTTTGACGACAATCGTCAATTGTATGACCTCGGTTATTGCAATAATTACAGCTGATCGCGCGTGGCGACTTGGAGTTGAATGTAGCAGAATAATTGGCGAAATCCATTAGCTGCTTAGACGCATGAGACAACAAATTTTTCAACTCCAAAACACTTCCGGGTTTACTTTGAAAAACGAATGTACTACGTGTAAGCGGACTAACCCCATCGAGAACAATGGACACAAGTTCACTCTCGGTCAAAGATAGCCCCAAAACCTTTGCCGAGACAATGACTGCATTTAAGAACTCCAAGGGAGGCTCTGACGGCTTTTGATAACGTTTAACTTTGGCGATAATTAAATGTTCGTAATCTCTGGAAGTTACGAATTCGTGCCAAATTTCCGAAACCAGTAAATCAAACGAAAGTTGCCTCTGCATCGCCGAAAACCAAAAAGCCCGAAAGTTAGCCGGTAATTTAGAGATAAGATATATCATTAGGGATTGGAACGGTATCAATGCTAAATCAGAGACATGAATAACGGAACTCAAAAAATTAAACAGCTGCTCTGAGTCAACTTCGGCTAATGGCGGTATTTGCGAAACTAGCAATTTGACAGAGTCGAGCATAATCGAATTTCCAAATCCCCCTTCTAACTGCACCTGTGTTGCAATGGTATTCATTTTGCCAATCTTACGACAAACACCTCGATTACGACGATCTTTTGCCGAAGTTAAATAACTCTTTGCGTAGGGATTCGGTGGAGGCATTAACACAAGAGAATAATTATGATGAAATCATCACTTAGAAAACTCACGAACAGAAAAGTTACAAAATTCAAGATTACTACTGCTGAACGATTCAGAAAAATGTCGTTGAAGACCAGTGACCGTAAATTTGTCGATAAACACTAGTTTGCGAAAACAAAGTTGTGAATTTAACCACGCTCTGCTACCATTTGAGCCGTCCTGGACTCCTAAACTTAAACAAGTGTCGGAAATCACTAGTCGACTTTAAGAAATCCCTTTGTAGAGCAACTAGCTGAGGATATCGACAATGAGGCGTAGTTACAATAAACTGTCAGAATAAGCATGAAAACTAATATTATTCATCAAAAAACAATATGAGATACAATACAATACAATACCAAGGGACAATAGATTTGTTCAACGACGGATGGCACCAGATAACGTCTATTCAAAAGTAGCGAAAGCTCGTTGTCGCTCACACACTGCTCAACACATGTATAACACAGCTCTCTCTTCGCGGCTCTCCACTCAAAAACATCACGTGACACGCCAAGACTCTCCTTCCACCTTCGCGTCGGGGGGCAGCGAGGCAAGCTCGTAGTTGCTGGCTGGCGGACGGACCAATTCTACCCAATACCGGCAGTGTTTCCGCAAATACAAAAAGTGCCCCCTGAATTTTTGTATTAATACACCGTTGGGTATAAATACCCAACAAGGATCGGAGCCACACTCCGCCACCGCAGCCACCAAAGTCACAAAAGTCACTCATATCACTCACATCATGAACGTCACGATCGGCACGAGATTATCGTCAAAAACGGCACATCCCCCCTCCCTTTTGGGAAAATGACAGTCCACTACTCTTCTCCGTGGGAGAAAGGGGAAAACATTTCGTATGTGGCCACTTTAGATATGTCAGAGGACATCAACAGGGGCCACAACAACAGAGGGTTTATAATAGTGAGCTTTGGGAAGGTCCGATAAAGTACGAGCGATTGCACAGAACAAAGGCATTCAAAGGGCAACATAAATATTAATACAATATCATAGCCATACATATTAGGAGAAGAAACAGAAAACAATACTTTAACATCAAACAAATGAGCCTTTTAACTATATTTTATAAAAAAAAATTGTTCACCAGCCATTGAACAAATACATCATAATCATATATATAATAGATATACTCAAAGTTAGATCCATACAAGTGCCAAAATCCTCCATATAATATGTGATATATAAATAATCATTCATTAATTAAGTGTCATAGTTAGTAATAATAATTCATAAGTAAATATTAACAGTACGTGCGCAGTAGTAGATAAGAATAATTAATGAATCGATAATTATGTTATTGTAATTTATATAGATCATTGAGTAATTTAAGTATTAAGTATTTAAGTAATAAGTATTTAAGTAGTAAATAAGTAATAGTTTAAGTAGTAATAATAGTAATAATAAGTAGTAATAAATAGTAGTAATAAGTTTAAGTGTTTAAGTATTAAGTATTTAGACTGCCGTTTGCCGATCGTGACCAGAGCGTTGGTGCTTTCATTCCATACTTTAAATCAATTTTTCACAAGAGTGTGGGAGCTTTCATATCATACTTTAAATCAATTTTTACAAGAGTGTGGGTGCTTTCATATCTTACTTTAAATAATAGCCAGAACTGGCAATTACTGACCAATAAAGTCAGGTGGTGATTGCAGAGAGAGAATTCTCTCTGGGCGATGGAGTCCCACGTCCTACGCCAGAAAATACAAGATGGGATACAGAAAACTCCCTTAATTATAAGTCTTTAGTTGGGATACATGAGATATTTTCTCCTTATTTGGTCCAAGTTCCAACACCACAGTAACAGGAGTAAGAAATTTGATTATCTTATATGGTCCAGACCATAGAGGTTCTAGCTTAGACATACGATTCTTAAGTTTTGAGCTCAGTGAATGGTTTTCAACAAGTACTAAATCCCCCAGTTTAAATTTAGGAACAGAATGCAGCTTATTGTAAGAGGCAGCATTTTGCTTATGAGCCTTATTTAGATTTCTTACTGCCTTATCCCAGTGCTGCTTAAGATCTTGTTCCGAGCAAGAAAGATCAAGAACACAATCAGGCAGGTCCCAAACATTATTCAGGGGGTGTGGTATTTCCCTTCCCAGGAACAGCTTAGCAGGAGAATACAAAGTACTTTCATGTATGGCAGTGTTAAAAGCAAAGGTTAAATCACCCAAAAATTCATCCCATATTTTGTGAGTATGAGTACAGTAGGCAGACAGTGCAAAGCGGAGATTTCTGTGTACCCTCTCAACAAGATTGGGATTGGGATAATAAGGGGCAGTATGTACCATTTTTATCCCCACTTTGAAACAGGCATCCTTGAAGGCACCAGATGTGAAAGCAGTAGCATTGTCAGACACAATATATTTAGGATAACCAAATTTTGAAAACAAATTACGAAATAGGACATTTATGGCACTTTTAGAAGAAGCATCTCTTACTGGTTCGAGAAAAACAAATTTTGAAAAGCCATCAATTACAGAGAAAATGTAACAATATCCAGTCTTGGAACGAGGGAAAGGGCCCACAAAATCAATGAAAATTCTTTCCCAAGGGGTATTGACTGTCTTAGAAGACAATGATCCTGAAGGACGAACATTTCTAGGCTTGGTGATCTGGCAAACTGAACACCTCTTGACCATGTCAGATATCTCAGTCTTATAATTTGGCCACCAATAATTCTGAGTTATCTTTTGGACAGTTTTAAATACCCCTAAGTGGCCTGAGCTAGGTAAGCAATGAAAATATTGAAATAACATGGGTCTAACCACAACAGGAACAACAGCTCTAAAGTTATTAGCTTTAGTAAGCTTTACACACAATAAATTTCTCTTTAGAGAATAACTGATCCCATTAACTTTTACTTCATTAGACCCAACACTATTTAATTTATCAATTAACTGAGCACAAAAGGGGTCATCATTTTGATGAGTTCTCAAATCAATAAATGATAATGGCATTTTGTGGAGAAAACAAGAGGTTGCAGACTCTTGGAACTGAATTCTAGAAAGGCAGTCTGCTGGTTTATTTAAATTTGCCTTAATATGATGAATTGTAAACTTATAGGAAGACAACTTAAGAACCATTCTGGCAATTTTTCCCAATTGCTTTGGGTGACGAAACAACCATGTTAAGGCACCATTGTCTGTATACAAATGAAATGGTTGAAACTGTAAATAGTCTTTAAATTTCTCAATTCCCCAGGTACATGCCATGCACTCTAATTCATATACAGTAAGCTTCTGTTCATGAGGGTTTAGTGTACGGCTAGCATAAGCTACCGGGCAGAATTTGCCATCTATATGTTCCTTATCCAAGGATGAAGAACTTCTCATAGTTCTCCTGAATTAATTTACCGTATTCACGAAATTTTATTTCCGCTTTTCAGGCTAACATAGAAGAAATTCAAAATTCTGTCGTCGGTCGGGCAGCACGACCCCCTAAATACTTAGAAAGAACTGTTTATTCTTTCTTTTCTTTGATTTCATTTTCTTTTCTGGTTGTGCCTGATCCTTCACTGACCCGAACGCGACAACGCCAGTGCGGCTCCTGAAAAATCTGGTGGGGGAGGTAAATGCGGGATTCAACTACGGCCGTTTCTTCAGGACGGAACTGAGTTTCCGCGCAAAGGATTGTTGTAAATCGACTACTTTAGTTTAATCATTTTAGAAAAGAGATATTTTTTCCCATAGTTCCTTCAGAAACCTATGTCAAAATAGAGCGGCCGACGTCGCGTATTGAGAGACATCTCGCGCTCACTTGAGTAACTCGCTTCGTGTTTTGAATCGTCCACCAAGTAGTTGGAATATGGTGCGAAGGTTGAAGTACCAGAGTGTGCAGGGAGGTGGTCGGTAGGGAAATACTACAGTCTTCATTGTTTATGATATATTTTGACTATTCAGTGTTTTAGTCAAATATTAGATGACAATACATTTGATCTTGGAGATTTTTCTCGCAAATTTAAAAATAAAAATCTACATGAAAGGAGTTTAAAGAATGTTCAAATAGTTGTACTGAGTTATCTCAGCGACATTTTAGGTGACATGTTAGTGGACGAGCCATTATAAACATCTGTCATATCTTTCAGCAGTTCTATAGAATGTAATTCCATCAAATAGCTGTGTATATGTGATAGAACGGTTTAGCACTCAATTTTATTACGTAATATCACAGATGTATGCAAACAGTCATGCTATCAAAATTCATTAATGGTTTATTTTTTTTCATTGATTTTTTACTTTTGATTAAAAGATAAGGATGATGAAAGAAATTAAAATAAATTGAAGTTAACGATATGTTAAATATTATCTAAAATTACATATTTATTTTATGGGTGGTCAATTTCTGAGCAAGCGTATTTTCTCTAACTTCATTCTTGTAGATATATAAATTTTTGTATAAATCTTAGGGACGCAATCTTCCGAGACACAAAGTTCCGCGGGACGCAATTGTCCTAAAGCCACTTTATTCTGCTTTTAGTTATCCAAATCTTTTAGAGTTACCTTTCACAGCGTTTTAGACTTCCGCATTTAATTTTTTTCTATTTATAATTTATATATTTCTTTTTTATAGCTGCATTTTTTCGTTTTTTTTCACTCTTTTTTCTGCGGGTGTTTTCCCGCAAGGTAGGTTTTTTCTTTGTCAACCTTCAGTTGCAAAGATATTTTCCAACATTGTAACCTTGTTTGATTTAGTATATTTATACATGTTATAATGACAAATGAGATTAAGCGAGAGAGGCCGAAATAGGTCTAACCCCATCAATAAAAGGTCTATCTCTCTCATTTTACACTCGTTATCGGATCGGCCGATGGGGTCGCATAAGATCTATCAAGATATAACTACTGAAAAGCAATGTCCTTAAATCAAAATTGAAATTCTTTCAGAGAACGTCTAAGAGTTTTGAGTGTTAGTTATGATACTTAAATTTTTAACATAACTAATTCGTATACATGTGCCAAAAATGTTAAATTGAACATTTTGGCACTCATTTCTCAATAATATGCATTTAAACATAAACCAACAAGTATAATCAATTTTAATTTAATTGGCGCACTTTAAGGTGTTTAGTTATACCGAGAATGTTAAGTAAAACCTCAGCATATCAACCTAAGTATCTTATTTACGCGTATGTATGGTATTTATGTTAAATTATGCGACATATTTTACTGAGAGACAGAAAGATATAAGTGGAGGAAACTCAAAATCAACACCAGAACTAATCAAAGCATTAGATAACTCCTTAACATCTAGTTTTCTGTGCTTTGTTATGAGCACACAGTCGGCTCTCCAGTGGTTACATCCTCCAGACTCCGCGGTGGCTTATGCATTATTGAATCGTAAGGAATGAAAGCATCAATTGTTAATGAAGGTCCTTCAAACAAGGCCCTCGTGGGGCAGATTGTCCACATACTCTCCCATTCCTTGCATTTTCTTCTCTTACCCTTCTCCCGCAGCATTCTACTTCAGATTGTAATAACGTGTTGTACTGTGTATGCAGAAATCCATAGAAGTTTTTTATAGTGTGATTTCTGCGTAAATTGGTGCGAGAAGGGTTTGTTCTTGGAACTAGAGCTCACGCAACTACTCGGTAAACTCGGTACTCAGCGAATGTATTATTTTTCTCTTCGTTTGAGATATTTTTAATGAATATATTAGCCTTTTATAATTGCACCACATATCAATCAGAGTTTTATCAGCATGCGCTGGAATGCAGTCGCAATTCAATAGAACTTTACAATCGGAAATGGTTAAATAAAATCAGTGCATTAAAGTATTATCTGTCGTTGTTCACACCCTTTGTCTTACGCCTTACGGTATCAATATAAATGTATCTGTTATTATCTGGCAAAACATCGCATGCAGTAGCCTGCTAAATCAGCCTCTTTTTAAATAATAACCTTCTTCTTTCAATGTCAGTTTGTCAGAAAAGTGGTCGAGTGGTTAGAGTGACTGTTCCAGTTTCCGAAAGTTTCCAAATTATCCAAAGTATATCCTCTGTGGTTCCAATCCTCTTTCAAAGAAATTTTTTTTTTTGAAAATTAAGTTTTCGTCTCCTATGCAGTCTATGATCAAGATGGCTGCCACCCACCTCCGCTTTTTATGGTCAGTCAGTTTATTTTATCTAAACCCCACCCCAAGTAGGGGTGTGTTAGCGAATTAGTTAATCTAATCATGTTTCTCTTGTTTTAGTAATGAACTTGTATTTTAAAATATGATATGACAAGGGTGTTTGTTTTGCGTATATACACGCGCCTTATTACTAGAGCTAGCACGATAACCACACCGCCACAGCGGCCGGAAAATTCGGTTACGGTCAACAAAGCAATCTATACCCTCGGCATCCGGGGGACTCCTAACCGTTTTGGCAGTCAACCCGTCACCCTTTATGACACATTTCATATATTCAGCGTCGACATTGGTTCACCCATGTCTTACATGTTATGCAGTGGGATATACATGCGATGCATTAATAAAAGGCAAATGCGTTCATAAAAATATATTAAACAAAGAGAAAATAATCTGTTGAAAGGCCGCGATCGCAGAGGAACCCGAGTATCCAAAATGAACGCGACGTCATCGCTGCCACTGATTAACCGCAAAGAAGCTCAGTAACTGGTATCTAAATCTGCTACTTACAAAGGTATATTTAAATAACCATATTTTGCGAACTGGTGCAGAGAAACCACTAGGAAAAAAAACGGTTTTTTTTATTCAATTTACTACTGCGCTAAACTGATCTCATCTCAAAATCGCGTCATCCACCTGGGATCTGCTCCTTGAAAGTCCTTTGAGAACAAATTAATGAATATAAAAAGGATAATACCCTCTTCTAACTTGTAAATGCCTCTATAACAACAGAAAATATAGTCTCCCATTCATAGCACATCAATTCCTTAGGGAGTTTACACATTAATGCCGCCTTACAATATTGAATGAAGATAGTATGGCGGGAACTATGCCTCCATTGCCTATGATTACCAAGAAACCTCCATCTATTTTTTCAGGCTAAGTTTACCTATGGCCTCCCTGAAAAAAAACACCAGCAGGTAAAATACTGTAGCTGGGGATTGAAATCCAGCCATCTGTGTAAAAGACAAGCACCTTTACTGCTATGACGTATAACTATAGTATTTCCTTCTGTAGAACCATCTTCCCCGTAAGCTCTATCCCTTCCCTGGGTTCCATGAATTTCTGAATTCAAACCCTATGCGTAATTAGCCTTTATAAGATTATTCCATTCATTTTCAATTGATTGGTACTTTACTTTATCAGTAATATTGAAGTCATGAAATTGAATAAAATATAAGCTTTCTGTTAATAGATACATTCCTCATGGAATATGAACCGAAGAAAGGGTGTCACATCTTTCTTTTTAAGTTAGATTTTTGGAATTGAATATTTATCAAATATTGGCATAAATGTGTGCAAAATTTTCTAGAGACAATTTTCAATAGCTGTAGACATCTGAAATACTTTAAGACTGAATTTCATAACATGACAAGTGTGCTAATATGTACAAATTAAATTAGAAATATTAGTCACAATTTCTAATGCTTTAGTGAGGAATTTAAACATAACAATAAGAAATACAGTCCATTGGCCATCAATTCATCATAATGTAAAAGGTTTCATTAGAGAGTAAATAGCAAGTTAAGAAAATCATTTATGTGATACGCCTTTATTATTTTCTTATTTATAAGAATGACTATTTAAATCTCAAGGGTTTAATCAGAGAATTACTAATGAAAATGTTGTAAATCAGATAAAATGAAAATTATTTGCAACTCATTCAGAATTCTAATATTTTAAGTTTATCTACTGCATGTATAGATCATTTAATGATGAATTTGGAATTAAAGAGACTTAAAACTAACTATGGACAATTCTACTCCTCATGTACAGCTGAAAAATTTTCTCATCTTTTCTGTTTCGTGTATTTTTGCATACATAGTCCAAAAAATATATAACCATGATAAAACTTTTTCATTTCCTGCTCAGAGGGAATTTAAGCCTTGTAGTTTTCATGGAGTTTTAGCTAAAATTTTTGGTTGATTTTTCTGAAAGATTCATTCTCAGCCAATTTTATACCAATATTAATTTAAAACCCCCAGTGTGTAATATCAAGTATTTAATGAATTCCATCCAATAAGGAGTTATCTATGATTAGAATTTCATATGCAGTAATCATGGCCAATATGATAATTTTGAGTGGCTCATATGCAGATCTAATTTTGGGACTCATTTTTCATTGGCATTATTCATTTATATTACTTCAAATAGTTGAGCTATCATATACTACACGGTAATTTTTTCATGCCAAAAGTCCTCATCCATTAATATACCCTGCATATAATGCATGTGTTAGAATTTTTGAGGATGGCAAGGTTAAATGTAAGATTTCAAACATCAAGTCAAGCAGTGTAATATTACTGAAAATCAAAAGTTGCATGATGAAATGAATATGTTTTTATTTAATGATTTCAATATCAAAATAATTATTGGAAAAGAAAATTGGAACATGGCTGTTGATAAAATTGAAAACACACGTTTAGCTGTCTATCACACTATTGTATTCCAGGTACAAGAAGAAACAAGAAAGGTAATCATTAACCAATTTATGGAGATAATGATCCTTAGAAGTCAGCAGATCTTGGCATGCATTCAGATATCTAAATCAAAATGATTATATCATGTTTATATTTGAAAGTGACTGAATGCATATAGGTCAATAATTCATTTCTTTGAGTTTCTATAATAAAAAAATTACTAACCTCTTTACTACCAAGGAAATTAAAATTCTTAGCAATGTTTGCATCATCATCTGCTTTTGTTGTAATTGTGATTAATTCCATCCACATGTGGTGTGGACTACTGATACTGTTATTTTTTTCTCATGCATGCACTATTACAACTTTCAAACTTGAATCCAGATAGGCCAGAGTAAGTAGGATACTTGGGTTCAAGAGCCAGCATTGTTGCAAGTTTAATATCTTCCCTATTCCTGCTTATGTAATGCATCTAATTATATACAAAAACTAAAATCAATGTTGCAAGAATCCTATGGATGCCGAAAGGCCTCTATTGTGTATGATATCATACATGGTCAGCAAATTGACCTTCAGTCTGCATTACACTCACTTTGCTAGAATACATTTGATCTTTCCTAATTATTAAGATAGTTTCCCAATTTTTTAACAATTCTGGGTGAACATCATGGCCCCTACCAAGCTTTAACCAGGGAAAACTTCTGGCAAAATCTATGAATTTAGTTTACATAGTGCCATATATAAGTTTTATGCTTTCTTTAGTTTACATTGTATTCCAGAATTCCCTCCAATGATAATCCAAGAAAACAACATTGAAGGGTGATGAATTGATGGGAGAAATGAGTGACATTGGAATATAAAATTTGTTGCCATGTTACTAAAAATGCCTTGAGAAGTAAATATAGTAAGTAAATATATTTTAATAGATTCAGTTATTACAGGGCATTGATTCATTTTTTAATTTTTCAAATTAAAAAAATTTTCTTGTAATCTATATTTTGCTCAATGTGAATTTATTGTTGTTATTATTTCTTTAAATAACCTCCACTCTCTTCTATCTCGAGTTAATTGAAATGTAGAAGCCTCAGAATGAACAAGATGCTTTGTCTGAAACAGAGCTAGTCTTACCATTGGGCAAGACCAGGCAATACTTAAGCTAAATACTATTCTGTCACAATACTAACCTAAGATTTGGAATTACTATAATTTTTTATCAATAATATCTACAGATCTATAAATTTTTAACTCAAATGTATGTTGTGTACTATGGGAAGCTTGATCATAGTGAAAATTCAGTGATTGATTTTTCATAACCTTGTGTATTAGATTAGAAATATTTCTTCCATAGGAGTATTAGAAGCATTGTGTAGGGTAACCTGAATTTTTCTTGCATAGGCATTTCAGGTAAATCTTTTGGATGAGGAAGTCTTGGTTAAGCATAGTATATTTTCAAATAATCTCTTTTATTTCTCTGCCTATAAACCTTTAAATGTAAATAATAAGGTCCATGAAAGAAAATACATTGTTACATTATTCCATAAATCTGAATGGTTATATTTTTGTTCATGATGGATTTGTTTATTCACTTCTGTTGCAAAATTTATGCTAAAAGGGTGCCAACTCAACATATAAAATGTATCAATTGACTATTGGTGATCATTGATAATTACTAGGTGTAATTCTTTTATTTTAGTAACTCTAATTCTTTTATTTTAGTATCAGATTAGTTCCAGAGAATTCTGTGTAAAAATCTTTATATAAAAATAGAGATCTTAAAAATATAGTGTCTCTGCTTCAGTACTCATAAAATTTTCATAGATGAAGGGCAGAATATCAATTAAAATAAAGGAAACCTTTTCCATATATACTTTACTGAATAATCAGAACATTATTCACTTTTTATCATGTGAATATAGCATAAATTTTGATAATTTTCAGAATAGAGTAAAACTTTGCATATGAATATAAAAACTAAAGTAGGAGCATCATGAATTCATTGCCTGAGACTAGAGTAGATTCTATTTATAATTTTAAATATTTTGTGCATTATCTTTGCAAGTATGGTAGAATCCTCTTACTCTCAGTTGAAGATATGAATATTAGCAAGATGACCCACTCAACCCTTGAGTAGTGAGCATTTTTATTGTCACATACTCTATTTTATGCATGTGTTTATATAATATATAGAACATTGATAAAGCCATGGCTGGCCATGAAATAAGGCCAATTATTGGACCAAAACCTCTTTGTAGACTACATTTTTTGTGTAACTTCTGTGGTATTTCTTTAGGTTACCTCGTTGGTCAGTTCCTAAGATATTTAATTTGACTTGCTGGAAGGAAGCTGTCATTCTTTGTACTTGAAAATTCAACATAGAGTTGTCCTTTTGGACAACTTGGCTTTTGTAGATGATCATAGCACAAGCAAGTTTCAAGGGAGATATGTTTAGTCTTAATATAAAATGAAGCTCAGGATCACTCCTCCACATCCTCCTTGCCATATGCACTGTATTGCTGAATAGATATCTATCTAATCTATACTGATTTACTTAGAACTTTTTTAACACTAATTAAGATCAACTATTATTTATCATCGATGAATGTAAGAAAATAAAAAATGTTTTCTTTTCAAAAGTAATTAATAATAAGTTTCAGAAACAATTCCTAAATTGGTGTTTCTATTTGAAAGTTTTTGTCAAACTAGTTATTTATTTCAGTACATGCTAGTGGATAACTTGTGAGTTTTAATTTCATGTGGTTTTGAGCTCATATGATGTTCCCATCTATGCACAGCAAGCAAAATATCGGTACCAATTACAGAATGACTGACATGCTAAGTGCAATGATGAAAGATGAAAGGTATCTAATTCCTTTGGCTTGTGTATAAGTTTCAGTTCGTCAACAGAGAACTTCAATCATCTTATCATGCATGTCTTTATTTGTGGAAACTAATTTAGTCAGCTGCTTCATATATGAGTTTATATCTTATAAAATATCAGCTATTGAGTCTGGTTTGATGCAACTTGAAGTACTTTGGTATGTTATAACTTTGTTTATTTCAAAGATATTCATACATTTTAAAGGTAGGTTTTTATGAGAAGTTTCATTAAAGCTTACATTAAATTTCATTTATTTTTTGTATATGATTCATCAGCACATAATTAACTCCAAGAAAAGGCTGTGAATTTCTGCTATTTTGTACCATTGAGTTCAACCATATGCTAATCACTTTCTGTAGATATGGATAAATAGAGATTTCTTTTAGATCAATTATTACTTGTATTCATGCATTGGATAATTAGCCCTTTCCTCCTTGCTATCTGCAGGTGATAGATAAAAATATCCTCAACACAACAGAAAATTCTTTTTAATTATAGCTGATGGTTATCATGAATTCCTGTGGAAGAGGACCAAAGAAGCCTTTTCAAAACTGATACAAGGTAATTCATGAAAATAATTCTGTAAGAGATGCAGATGTTATTTCTTTCTCCAACTACACTTTCCTGAATATAACTAATCTACACTTGGTAATAATTGCATACATATATTTCTATTTCAAGAATATTATAATCTAATGTTATAACATACCATGTATTATACTAAATGTTATACTATGTATTATTCTGTATATATTATAATATAGAATATAATATTAGTAATATTAATTAGACAGGAATTCCAGCTATTCTTGTCAACTCCTCCAGATAAGGTTTAAGACTTCTGATAGATATATTCCTGGGAAATCTAAATGACTTTGGAAAATCCTTGACTGATGTAGTAAGTGGGTTTATAGAATCTTTAAGGGTTCTACAGTCCACCATTTCATTCTCCTCTTCCAAATCTTCAGAGTACACCATCAAAGCCATCATAACCTGCCATTTTGGTTGTTTACAAAATTGATTCCATCAATGGAAGCTAGTTTTAGTAGGTGAGAATAGTTCAACTTTGTAGGATGATTAATTGCAACTGAATATAGAATTCTGAGTATCATCATTTCTCAAGAAATTCCATTAAAAGAATGCCATGTCAGCTAACAATTCTGCTTAAATTCCATTGGTATTTTAGTTATTAAATTGATACCAATCGATTTTCATAATTCTGATTCAGTATGCTATTTTATATTGATTCTATTTTGATTGATTTAAATTTCTTCTGTATGCCTCAAGTGTTTAGGGCTTCATGAATTTTGTCAGTAACTCAATGGTCATATACACTGGTACTGCACACATCACATGTTTCATCAACTATGGAATGCTTCAGGGGTCCTTTCTTGAGGTCAAATAACTTTGTTTAGATCACTATCTGTCTCGCTCTGTGTTAAGTGACAGTTTTTTCATGGTCTAAGTTACCCTTGCTGCCTGCAACCCTGGTAATCAGAAAAAGTGCATTCAAAATTTAGCATAACAGTGCTTTCCTCCAATGAACTCTATGATCAACAGGATCACTTTTTCTGGTACAGTCACTCCCTAACTCACGAACAAGTTAGGTTCTGAGCTCAATTGATTCTCTCAAATTGATTCTAAGTCGATTGATCAGGTCAGTGAGGTGTTTTATAACCTATTATATTATAATGTCTTATAAAGCTCTAAATACTAATATTAGTGAAGGAAATAACTCATAATTATATTGGTGTATTGGTATTAGATGTAAATCATTTTCCTAATCACCAAACTTTTAGTTCTGTGTTGCATGACCCATGATATAATCCATGTACTATATCATGTACTATATATATATCCATGTACTATATCATGGGTTATGCAACATACTACTGAAATTTAATGATCGTCAAAATTACAGGATCACTCATGAAACATAATAACTTAATATATATAATATATAACGTAATATTTCCATACTATCATCCATTCCCTTGAGATAGTTTTGGAATCAAAAAGCAAGCCTTAAATTAGCAATGCAGGGGAAAATTACGAAACCTCGCTAGAAGATCTAGGGGTTGGTAGAGGTTAATAAGCTTTGAAATGTCCTTTCCTTTGAAACTAAGTCCTCTGCTTCAAACTGCATTTTCAAAAGTAACAGTCGCATTTAATTTACATTCAACAATCTTTCAATTTAACGGTTCACTCTACTCCTTACCGCAAAGAGCAAACATCTTATCCTGCTGCTCATTTTCAAATAGTAATCAGTACATAGGCACTGCCACATCAACTCCGGCAAGCAAAGTTATTATTAGAGTTATATGGTATGCTGTAGATAAAATTTTATCCAGTTTCACGGTAAATAATCATATGTATTTCATCAAGGGTGGTTTCAAAGAACGATGAACAGTACAGAACCCATTTTCCGAAAGGAAAATCGGCTTAATCAGGCCTCCATATAATGGTTGTGGAAAATAAACTTCGTGTTTCCCGCTAAGCATCAAATTTATCGTTGCTCCACTGTCTCACTCTGACAAGGAGAGACTCTCACTTTTGTCCGGGGATTTTGATGAAACTTTCTGCAGTGTTGCAGTAAGTAGAATAATGAAAAAGTGTGACGGCGTTCGTCTGAATAGGCCTTAGTTTCGATGCAATAAATAATTGAAAATTGATAACCGGAGTATAGGCAACCCCGCAATACACGCCCATGCTCGCCGAGTATGCATGAAAGAACGCGACATTCTCTGGTATATTTGTCATTAAATTTTTCTTTTCGTTCGTTAAATTCTTTCCTTGACTTTTTAATAATAATAAATAGTATGCTCAATTTGTATTCCTGTTAAGTAAAGTTCATAAGCGATATTTTTCCATTGAAGGTAGTTAACGACTATCCTAAGAACATAAAAGGAGCTTGCATTCAAGTAATTTAGAATTTCGCATTCATAAATAGCGATTGATTTCTAAAATTTTATATAATAAACACCATTGTCTTTATATTAAAGTTTTATTTTATTTATATTTTCGCTGTGTAACTGTATGCTAACTTTGCATTCTACCAGAGCGTTCTCTCATTTTTTAGCCGTTCACCATATGGTTGATATTCAGCAGAGTGTGTTTTTTCTTTGTCAACTTAAGTGTGAGCCATATAATTCATTTGTTATTTTTAAATTATAGCCAAAATAGAAAAAGTAAAACCATCATTTAGTTAGGTTTTAGGAAGGATGATTTTTCTTTTCGGAAAGTCGTGATTTAGCTTTCCATTTGTATTTTGTTTCGTGGCAGATTCAGGTTTATGCCGCATGGGGGATACAGAAAACTCGTTCCAGTAGTTCATTTCGTAGGTGAGGTTGGACCGTGCCGAATGCTCCTTGCAGGTAAGAGTTTTTGCAGCATTGAATCCAGGTGTTTCTGAAACGGAGTGGCTCGTCGCAGACATGGAAAAAAGGTTTGTATCCTAATATAATTACTATTACAATTGATTCTCGCAAATACTAAACTGAGAATTCTTTAAAATATAATGTCCGCGTTAAACCCAGTTTGACCCCTTGTGCCACGCGATTTTAGTTTGTGAAACGTTCATTCCTGTTCCTTTGTTACGTGAATAGTCATGTTTTTGATTAAATAAACACATAATGCGAATCCTTTCTCTTCCACTTTCAATGAGTACGATCCTGTCCAAAAGAAACCCTGTCGCCCTGCGCTGGAGTTGTGCATTTGACCTGATGTTTCCAACAAGCTTAGGCACTGGAGCATCTCATATTAAACGGTGCGCATCATTGGATTATTTTGGACCACAGGCTTTTAATATGAGGTAGCTCCAGTTAAGGAGAAAACTGTTTATTTGGCAAATTTAAAAAATGTATCTGTGAGAAATTTTGTCATGCATGATTATTTATTTCAAGGACGGAGTAAGCAGAGGAAGAAGACCGATGGAGATTTGTATCTGGGCATTCTTTGGCTGGAGTTCTTTTTATTTGTTACGTCCACCACCTCTGAATTCCGATGCAAGATACGGTAAGTGTTTTCAAATTCTGAAGTGAGTTCTATGTGTCCTTAAGTTCCTACTTCATCTTTACATGAATGTTTTCTCGTAATGGTAAAATTCCAACCCATAACTTGTTATCGTTTCAGTGAAATGACTTTAGCCTTGTAGCCGAGGATATGCGTCAGAGCCTTCCGAAGGAGTGAAGGTGGGGCGACCCACGCCGTTGGCGGTCCGACACCTCAGGTAGTCGATGCATTTTGAGACTCTCGAGTGAAAGTTTACCTATTATTGTTTATAATATTTATTATTACATTTATTTATTATTATTATCATTATTATTATATTCATTCTTATTTATCACTTTATTTATTTATACTTACTACAGTCTATATTGCTATTAATGTCACGAAATTTAATGCTAGTTAAGTAAGTAGAGTATTTAGCTCTATATTTGTATCTTGATTGCCTTAACGGCATTTCGCTTATTAAGATGTCTCTAAATTGGTATTGAATAATTCGTTTAATTTCCAAATTTAGAAATTAATTTTTTTAGATTCATCTATTAGAGCAATCTTTTCCGTAGAATTTTTATATTTAGGCATTGATATCAATCAGTATATCAGATTTTTCCAAGCTTTGTTATCAGAGTTTTCTCGCGGAGTGATAAACTTCTACTGTTCGAGAGATATTTTAGAAGCAAATAGCCTCTCATTTTATTTTCTGAATTTAGATACCTGTCGATTGTGTATATAATATGACGAAGTGTCTGTATAATTGCAGACGTACGTTTGAATCGCTACATGTTAAAGACGTTATTTTATATAATATAAACCTTGCCTTGGTC
The DNA here is from genome assembly GCA_036926295.1 of Pachydiplax longipennis. Taxonomy (NCBI): domain Eukaryota; kingdom Metazoa; phylum Arthropoda; class Insecta; order Odonata; family Libellulidae; genus Pachydiplax; species Pachydiplax longipennis. Next base: position 32,360,244 of record JAVFKF010000009.1, on the reverse strand, counting down.
AGGGGTCACGAATGATTTTGAAAGGCGGGCCGCGTAAGTTACACACACAAACTAAACTGTCTGGATCTAAATAATCATTTCATAACTAAAATATTATAATTACTGATGAGAAGGAATGCTGGATATTTAGGAAAGGTGGAGTAATTTCCTAATTAATTGAGCAGAACTTAATTTTCGGTTTTACTACCACATGGTTGTTTTTACCTGTAATAATTGGCACTTGAAATCTGTAGTGTCTTTCAAAGTGATGTTTCAAAGAGGAAGAGAATTGTGAAGCTTGGATGGGATCGATTTCTAATGTGATTAATTAATACAGCCAAAAAAATTGAAGATATCGTACTACTACTAGTTTCCTTTTGTTACGTTCTACTTCTTTTTACATCTTCTTATCGGTTTAGTTTAATATATTAAAGCTCATTTTTGTAAATTATCTAATCTGCAAGTTGAAATGGAAAGTAACGTTTCAGGCAAAACTATGTTAGGTTATCCTATTAGATTTGTTTATTAAAGGCTTCCAAACTATGGTTATACAACACACCGTGTTTATTGTATTTTATATACGTGAATCTAGACACTGCAAGGAATTCATATATTTTAAAATATTTTTATTTTATATAGTTTATTTCAATTCATTATATGGTTTGCAAATCTTGTTTTTTGAAATAGAAATGTACGTTGATGCAACTATTAGGGGAATAGCACTTATCGATAGTGCAGTTTGCAGTGACAAGTACTGCGGCGGTTTTTGTTCTAACATAAAAAAGAGAGTTGAGAATATAAAAAAATAATTTACACAGGTTTTATTTCGGTGGTTTGTTAGTGTTATATTCAAAGTTAGAATTTATTACAATTTATCACCATGATGAAGAATAAAGCAGAATTCTTGTTTGACTTGCAAGAAGTTTGACCATCATAACTATTTTATATTTTTAGGAAAGCCGTATCTTGTTTACTTGATTGAAAGAGAGGACGTCGAATCCTTATGGACATCTGAAGTAGTCATAGTGAAATCAACTGAGCTCAGGACATCATAGCGCCGAACACCTGACCAGATGGAGAAGTGAGCGCCATCCTCTAAAAACGAAAAGTTATCACATAAGAGAAGCGGAATAGGTTAGTATGTGTAATAAAGGCTTCAACAGCATAGTCACGCTAAGATAACGATTGCAGTAGTCTTAATTCTAACTATTTCGAGTTGCGCATCAAAAATTTTGTCCTAAACCATTATTTTGTAAAACTGCTTTCGTGGCAAACTCCGTTTTAAATGTTTATGGTTTTAACACCCTAAATTTGAAATCCTCGACTTTACGCAATACTAAAGTTGTTTGTGAATTGTAAATTCATTCAACGCGTTTACAACATTAGTTGTAGATGTTCCTAATCGTAGATAGATCGGAAAGTTTAGTTTAATTTAGCGCTTTTATTTCAATTCGTGATAAATTTTTAGAATTTCTTTTTGAAATTTCGAAACCTTCGGATGACATGTCGATGATTAGATGTGAATGCTTATTTATACTTCCGCGCTCTGAGACGGTTGCTTCTCTCTTATTTACATTTTGACGCCTGCTCATGGTGATGAGTAAGCATTGAAAGTTTTTGATAAGCATGGAATGAGTCATATTTTGGAGTTGCTATGCTATCGATTCAACGTAACCCGGTAATATTAATATTGAAATTATTCTCTCCCGTTGGGGAAATTCAGGATATCAATTGTTGGGGTAAGATCACTCTTTATTCCGGTGATTTCAACGCACCGCTTGTCACGATGTGGAAGTTAGTAATAATTGGCGTTCAAAGATATATTAGGGCAATAATGTACTATTAAGGTTATGACGTTTTCTATTTGTCACTATATTTTCCAGGTACTCAGATGTCACGGTGCCCACTTGTTCCGGCTACTACTATAAGACGTCTGAGATGGAAATCTTCTGAATGCTGCAGCACAACTGAGTGCGAAAGGACCAACGTAGCACATGAGGACATGAAAATTACTATCATCTTGATGCTATTATTACTTGATAATTATGCATACTTGTTATTATTACAATTAAAATTGTATCAAAAAAGCAATTTGATGTTTCTGAACATGTTTCCTGTGTACTAGCTAAGAAATAAATTCCGAAATTTGTTATTTATAAAAGAATTATTGTATGGATTGATTAAATGTCCTCTATTTTAATTAATACTGGAAGATCCAGTATTTTAGGAAGAATTGCATTTAATTTAGTATTTTTCAGATTTAAATCGACAGTAGTAATAAGGTACCGATATTATATAAACTATGAAAATTACGGAATGACGGCCTCAAATTCAATTCTGGAAAAAATTAGATATAACAAAAACGTCTTATGCAGAGTAAAACGATAGTAATTTTGCAATTTTACAAGTTAACTACTTAAAAGTACTTAAAATGGACGAATTTTCAAGAAATATCTAAATTATCAATTTTTAATTTGAAATTTGCGCCTAGACAACACAAAATGCATCTTGGGTGTAAAATTATATTTACGATAGTCATTTTAATAGTGACAATGGAGACTATAAGAGAAAGGAATAACAAATTCAAAATGGCTAAATTTCGAAGAATAGAGTTCTGAAATAAAATACAAAATTTGGAAATTTTGAATCCGCGCCCAAACCGCAACGTCACAGTGTCGTCATGAACTTTCGCTTTCATGCCAAGGTTATTGGGCCCAAAGGGTTAAACTCGGAGAGCTTGTTCGTAAATTTCGAAAAAAGGGTTAAAATTGCTGGTTTTGACCTTGAATGACCTCTAAATTCTGAATTCGTCCTTCAAAAAACGCCGGGAAATTCCGCAAGGTTATGAGGGCGCTGCATGTACTCTGCAGTAAGTAATTCATAACATTTATTATCACTCGCCTTGTAGCAAATGAGGTCTTGGTGTAGTGGATGACATTCTGTTTCTCACGTAGAAAGTCAGGGTTCAAATCCTACAGATGTCAATATTTTTTTCTTTTCTATTATTTTTATTTACCGATTTCTATCATTTCCCTATGATTGCGTGATCTTTGGCTCTTGTAAACTTTCACAATTCAAACTTAACGAGCAATATAATCAAGTTATTTCCTCCGCTACCCAGTTTTTCAATGCATGACTGTTTAAAATTAAATTGATTAATACTAACCCTTATATTCTCCATTTAATTAAATCACTTTTTGATCGCCGGTTCATTCTAAGGCGATTATCTTGCATAACTTTGGTTAATGATAAATCGAGGGTATTAGAAACAAAAAATTAAGGTCTTCTTAATTTTTATTGATATTAATAATAATACATAAGAAACACATCAGACTAATAAGCAAGATACATTGTGTTTGTAAAAGTAATAAGTCAAATAATTCTCATAGATCATTTTCAGAGTTCTAGGTGACAGGATCATTTTTACTAATTCATTTCGATTATTCCATCCCCTGATAATACTCGTATATACCTGTAAAGATGGTTGAAATTAAAATGAGTAACAAATATTAGATGTTCACACAATATATTCAGCAAAATTCTATTAGGATATTTAAACATGAACGCAGGCAGAATAATGGCTAATGAGAACCTTCATAAAAAATTGAATTCCAAGTATAATTTTCATCCTCTGTTACATATTTATAAAGTCTTGTTAAAAAGAAGCTTTACGAATCATATAATTTGCTCATAACGCATAGTTTTCCACGTATTATTATTTAAGTTTCTAGGTATTTCATCAAAACTCTCCAAAATCATGTTAAAAATAATATGGCCAAGATGTTTTTCTTTTTTATAGGCAAGATTAAATTCATATCGTACATGTACAAACGCAAATGAATTAAATAAAAAAATTCCGTATCTACTCCAATCTATGTCCAAAGTGCAAAATAGCGTAAAAGTAATCTATCTAAAAAAATTCCCTCGTTAATAACTTCTAAACGATTCAAATTATTTCAACCCGACAATATACCACGTTTATAAACTTACCCATATGTTGCAGATGAGTTTAAATTCTTAGAGAAATATATGTACTGCAAATTATCATAACGTTATTCAAATCTTTTCCTCTAGTATAGTAGTAGTAGTATATATAATTTCAAATTATGAATCACGAATAAATTGCAGTGGAAAGAACGTGGAAATTATAATTTTCATCACTAGCACGCACAAACATCACATTTTGAAAGATTGATTTGAATAATCATAGAGTTTGAAAAGAGACATAGGATGGATATTTTATACTGCGACATTTATCTAAAAAATTTCTTCTTCAATATCGAATAAATTCGGCAGCTTGTTTAACTCTTGCCCCTATCCAATCCTTACTTTTAACACAGTATATTGTAGCCAACCAATGCCTTATTTATTTGCCTTTCTGATACTTTCTATACTATAAAGGATTAGATAAATATGATCATATCAGAGAAATATCATAATTGTAAACGCACTAAGTCTTCGATTTTCCACAAAGTATTTCCCTCGTTACTGCTTTTAATACAAAGAAAAATATTCCAATTAATATAAATAAATAAAAAAATAATTAAATATTCCAAGAAATATATTACAATTAAAGAAAACTGCCCAATCGAAATAAGTATATTTTTTAAAGTAAATACAAAGTTTCAATTTATTAGCCTGGTGAAAGTTTCATCATTCCAATTCTTAAAAATTGCACTTCTTAAAATTTGCTGGAGGTAAGTCTATGTTCCGTCTAGCATGAATCAGCCGCTCAGTAATTTAATTCCATATTATCGAGTTACTAAAAGTACTAAGAACATTACATTTAACAGTTGCTGATTGGAAGCCTTTGTATTATGAGATTATTGAAAAATAATACTTATCTTTATCTCCGGACATCCCATGATAACTTACCAAATCCTTTATATTTTCTTCATTAAAAACTCCTCCTTAACCTTAATTTAACTTTCTCAATCAAAATTAACATTAAATAATTTAATTTCAGTAAAGAAAAATAATAAAAAGATTTTAAATATTTAAAACTTTATTATCTTAATCGAACATGGAACATTATATCGTTCAGCTAAGAATACATTACATTTATTGTTCAAATGAAAACTGTATTCATATGTCCCCAGAAATGGAGAAGTCGGATCCGTTTGACAAATTATAACGAAGTTGCAGCACAATATAAAGGTTAAAAATCTAGGAGATTATATTGAAACCTATGGAGAGTGAATGAGGATGTGCGTCTGCGTTATCCTGAGACTCGTTTATATAGCTGCTTATCTTTGCAAGTGCTTTTCAATGGGTTTGCTAATAAATAGATTCTCGAAGCTTGCCAATTTCCAGTAAACATTCGACTTACTTTCCGCACTTTTGCCCTCCCTTATCATCGTTGCTCTGGCCCACCACCCGACTCGCAATGTCTCTTGGCTATGTTCAGAGGTGTAAGAGATTCTACCAGAGAATTTCATACAAGAAAACGGAAAGAGACTTCGAAAATTTCTGGTGGTCATAACAGCCTTCAACTTAATTGCTCTTTTCTTACCCAGATGTGGGGGAGTAGGAAAGTACTTCCCGTCCTTCACTACCTACTCCATTTTTCCCTGAAATGCTCGGTACGGCGTCGGAGCACGGTCGTGAAAATTTGTGAAAACGTTTATTCTTCCATTCATCCCCTCAGATGTATATGCAAACACCGATATTATTAAAAGCGTTACAGAATGGGATCTCAAAATTGTTCAAGAGGTTTGCATTAATATTTCCAATAATTCTTTTTAATAACTAGGGATATCCTATGACAATGGCTTGTAATTTTAATAGATTTATCTTCAAAAAATTGTCCTAGCTACATTTTTCGACTTTGCTGGAAGTCTTGGTTCGCATACTGAACACATTCAGAGAATCAGGCAGCTGTAGAATCGAGATATATCTACAGGTCATCAGCGTATAAATGATGTTTACAGAATTTAATATAATTTAATTTTTAATATATATCCGCGTCAACAGAATCGAAGGTTTCATTAAAGTTCAGTAATTCCATTAATTAGTCCATACCCTCAGATGCTTAGGAAGTTTCCTAACACCTTATTTTAAAATACAATTGGTAAATTCAGTCCATGATTTATCGCAAGAACTTGCTAGCAAGAACACGTGCCCAGAATTCGTCTGCTCTGTTTATATTTAACTTGAAAAGGTATGACCACATTTCCGATACAAATAAGAAAATACCTTGGATTTAACTCTAAAATAGTCAAAGAATTCGTGTTCTAACGCCAGCTTTCAGCTACTCGCGAGCACAAAGTGCGGAACATGTCTTTTCTGAAATGGCTAACAAGCTTAGAATCTGTCCATTACTGCAATACTAGTTAGACCTCCGTTTCGCTATAATATTATTCTGCCATGTAAATGCCATTAAAAATCGAAATAATGAAGTGATTGAAGAACAATAACGAAAACAAATCCTTCTAAAAGCTGAACGTAGACCTGCATAGCAGACAATGTCCATCTTTAATTTCTCTCTCTCTCTATTCTGGAGGCTCCCTCGCCTTTAAATAAAACTATTAAAACGAATTTTAAGGGCCTATTAATACACCCAAGCCTAAGCATTTTTGCTTTTCATATCGCAGGATAGTAGGTATTTTCGTCCTTATAAGCAGTAGTTAATTTTAGATTGAACTGTGAAAATACATTGTTGCTTTTCCTTTTAGTTAGGTTGTAGGAACAAAATGCCTCTAAGAATCAGAACAGGCAATTCTCAATATTAACTTTTATTTCACTTAAATCTCCCTGTGGTTACATCAGACAAAACTAACCAAATAGCAATACAACAGTAAAACAGACATCACAGGGAAGACCGGAGGGGAAGAACAAGTCTGCTGGCATTCGCCCGAATTTGGAAGGAAAACCCCTCCGTAAAAAAACCTCCCAAAGGCAGCCAAAACCACAGAAGTTAATCAGCAAAACATCTCAAATTCAATTATTTACAAACGAATTATTTAACTACAAGCGATTCCGCGGATACTTTTACAATAACAAAAAACCAAGTTTGATTCCATCAAAGCGTAACGTAAATATATTATCTGGCAATGCATGCTGAAAGCTGACAAGATTTCCAAAGTAGGCAAAAATATTTGTACATATATAGAGAACACGTAATAATTAAAGTATGTGATAAAACATTTACATGAATAGAAAACTTGGTAAAATTAAGTTCTTCACTGGATCTGGTAACCTATTGTATTATTCGTCACTCACTTCTCCTGAACTTCGATTAGGTATAGCGCCATAGGCCACAACATTAAATTCACAAAATAGATTAATGGCTCCATGAAAAATGAATAGTACAGGGTTAAAATAACAGTTACAAATGCGATCAGCTCTTTACGAGAAGATGGATTAATAAGCCCTTCGGCACGTTAAGTTAAAGTGTGGCTTCACTGGTGGAAGACGCTTTAGTTCAAGTAAATACTCTGCAAATGTATCTGAACTTGCCACACGTCAAAAGTCAATGCACGCAAGAAATTTGGTGTCCATTACGGGCGCCCCCCTGGAAGATGACCGTGGATGAAATATGCTGCAGCATCACATTTCTGTCTGTAGGATTCCTAATACTGAACCAAAGGGTTGTAATCTGATGAACTCGAAGAAACTCCTCCAGAACCACAGCATATCTGTCGTTCAATTGGCAGCATGAGACCAAGAATCGGGCAGACAAAGGCTATCCTATCTTTGGGCACCTAAAACGGCTCAAACAGCACCTTCTCCACGAAAATTCCACCAGCAAATGAAAATTGTGGCTAAATACGAGGCTGAAATTGAGCAAATTACGCGGAACAGAAAATACACCAAACAGACCTTTCAAAAACAAAAATAGTCATATGCGAAGAATGGAAAGAAAGATTAAATATTTAATGCTAACATTGATATGCGAACACGTACAGAAAGGAAAGGAACGATACACCTTAAAACACAGCCCGTAAAATTTCTAGAAAAATACATCTTATCAGTAATTACAGATAATGATAAATCACGAATTCAAAGAAATTCCTTAAAATGTTGAAGACTTCCTGTAAAAAAGGGAAAATTAACCATATGGATTACCACAGAAAATATTAGAAATTTAATGCAACATATGATACTGAAATTCTCACAATAGGGAAAAAACAAATTATAACACCATGTAACACTTAATGAAAATAAAATCATCAGTAATAGCATAAGAAAAGATGTACTAAAACCCTCAATAACCTTACTGACATCCAATAAGAAAATTGGGTATAGTATCAAAGGGATATAAAAACAATTTATAATCTAGCAGAAAAAGTTGCCTTAAGGATAAGGCGACATGTAATATTAAATGAAGACAAATACAGCAGGATCTTTTGCAGTAAGTTCATGAATAATAACTAAATTCGTAAAAACCAATTGCAAAACAAAAAGGCTAAGTCATATATAGGCGTTATATAGGTAAGTCGACTGCGAACACCGTACGCAAAAAAAACTTTCATAGTATAGTGCGAACATCGGCTACCACCGATGGTGACGGCGACAGTGATCGTAGGCATCACGTCGACACAAGGTGATGATATAGTATGATGGTGCAGTAATTGGGAGAACGCAGAGATAAAAAAACTATGTTGAAAAACGCAGTAATCAATCGCATTAGGTGGATGCAGCGTTTAAACTTATCAGACGCATCGTGGAGGCTTCGTTTCGTGGGATATGTAGAGACTAAGATTTGCCGCTGAAATTCTGATTCGTGTGTGAAAATCGTCGCAGGCTATCTTCGTTGCCTGTCTTCGAACGCCCATGCACGAATTATACCAGTCCATGAAGCAATTCATGAAAATAAAATCATCAGTTAAAACATACCAAGTAAACACTTATAACATACCAAGTAAACGCTAACAACTTCCTTAAGCTTAACGACTTCATATAAAAACATACTCCATCATAAAAAATAGCCTTAAGGATGAGGCGACACATGTAATACTATACATAGGAAGGACAACGAAATGCAGCAGGATCATTCACTCTAAGTACATGGCTATTAAAAAAGTTCGCAAACAACCAATCGCAACATTTAACAGGCTGAGACACAAAGGCGTTATACACATAGGTAGACTGCAGACGCCGTACGAGGAAACATTGCGTAGTATTGAGACAGCATCGGCTGAAGCAACTGGTGACGTTGACACAGCGCATGACGTCGACGCAAGGTGATGATAATATAAACTGTGTTTTCGAACGCTGCGTTAAAATCGCTGTCTTCCAAATCGCAGAGTTAAAAAAACGACATGTTCGCTGTGTCATATTCGCAGTGTTCAATCGCATTACGTGAATGCAGTGTTAAAATGGACTATTTAGACGTATTGTGGACGGTTCGTTTAGAGAAATATTTGTAGAGACGAAGTGTTGCCGCTGTATATTCGGATCGGTGTGTGAAGTTCGTCGCAGGCTATCTTCGTTGCTTGGCTTCGCCTGCTTTTTGCAGGCTCTTCTTTGTCTTCCCTCTGCACTGCATTCGGGCTCGACCTGCGGCCACCGCTGCGAGGCTCAACCTGCAGTGGCGTAACTCTCGGCACCTCCTACGGACGACAGACACGCAGGCATTACTTACTGGCACACCTCACGCGTACGACCTCAAGGATCGGCACGAAAGCCTCGCGTGCAGGCCTCGCTCACACAGCTAGGCTCGCAGAATCGTTTCGATGCTTCGGCTCCCTGACCGCTTCATCTGCTCGCAGTATCTTCTCTGCGTTGACGTGAAAGCTCCTTCCTCAGTTTCCTGCACAGCCTCCCTCCGCACCTAATACATTCGACTGCCGTCCCGACACTTTTGAAACGCATCACAAAAACAGAGTTAATCTTGTAAATAACATCTAAACAAAATACCGAAACACTGAAATTACAGATTTGTATTTAAATTCTAGTGTCCAATCTACTTTATTATAAAAGTTAGCAATATTAAAGTCCAATGCATCCAGCCTCCATGAAGTACATCGTGTCTTCTAGCACAACTTTCTGCTTCTAATGGGTGCTGCTTTAGGGATCCGCATTTGCTGCTTGAATTCAGTGTTCCAAGGTTTGTCTCCTTTAATAGCCTTGTCAGTTCCTTTTGGAGGGAATATTCACTTCATCCTCTTTCCAAAGGCGTCATATGCAGGCCACAACCTCAGGTTCTGCAAGCAAATACGATGAATATGTTACAATCTATAATAAACTCAGTAAAAGCAGGTTGAGAGGGTAAATAAAATGAATTTCATAAATGAAGCAAAGTAACAATGCAGTAAAAATAGAAACCGCCATGTATCTTGCAGAAGTTCAGAACAAGTACGTTGTTATCCTTAAATGCGCAAAATGTGCAAGGAAAATAAATTATATACGCATAATGTGCAGGATCATGAAATCTGAATCTATAAAACTGTTAGTTTACACATTCAAAAAATTCCCAGACAAACTGATATTCTTTTCCCCACCCAAATGTTTTTAAACAAACACTCCGATAACTACGAACTAATACAGATATACTAAAACACCCGAAAACGCCTTATCCTGTATCAGTTTTCATTTTCTCTTTTATTTATGTCTTTGTCATATTAATAACATTCAAAAGGCTTTTGATATATAATTTACCTGAAATGTATTAAAAATACAGGGTATAAGTTTTCCATTCCATTTTCACCGAATCTAATAAAGCATTGTGAGAAAAGTCGTGTTACTAAACGACACCTTTTCTAATTAAAAGCTATAACCTTCTTTTGGTGAATACACTTTTTAAACTTGCATAAAGGAAACGATTTAAAAGTATCACAAATAAAAGTTAAGGTACAATATTATTGCTATTTAATTCTACCATGTAAAGCTATGCTTCTATATTATCTAATCAAAATCTTTAAATATATCGTCTTGAAGCTCTATCTTTTTTCTTATAAGCGTTACTTCTGGTGAGAGTGCAATATGAGATGGCTTGAGTTACTGTTCAAGCCAGCAGCACCACTGTCTTAAAGAGCATTGCAAAACTCACTTTAATTCCACTATACAAACTAAAATTATACAATTTAATAAGATGAAAACCATACCCCTTCCGACCCCCAACTGCTTCCTTTATTCCTTGATCTTTTAACTGCTCAGTATGCTTCCTTGATGTGGGGGAAGAAACTTCTGGAAACACCACTGATTCCCTTGAGTCTTCCAATGACATCCACTCAAGTAATTTTACTGAAAGTGTATAACAGAAGATTTAAAAAGTTCAATTTGTGTTTTGGTCTAAGCTCTAAGCCCTACGTTATCTACAAAGATAATTTTGGAAAGTTTGCTAAATTACTACAACTCTTAAATTAATCATCACAGCATCTGCAGAAGATGTTAAGCATATCCCCTCCAAAAATTTGAATAACTTTTAATCATTATCGATATTTTCCGTTAAAAATATATCTACTGCTTTAAGGGAATCGATTAAAGGTTACATCACAACTGAGGGTACTCAATCATTGTAATTCTCCGAGAAAGTGATTAAATTTAAACTATTTAAATATACGGAAATTACCTTGAAATAACTCCTTAATAGTAGTACCCTGACCAATTGGAAATAGTTATTAAAAGTACTAATTGCGCAAAAAACTAAAGGGGACTTAATATTTAATTAAGTTTTCTTTGAAGTTAAGAAGCACTAATTTAAGACAGCTCCAAATAGCTATGCGTGCCGCGCGTTCTACATTTGAGAAAACAGTCACGGGTTCGATTCCGGTGAGAGACCATGTGCAATATGATCTCAGCTGTCGAAGCACATAAACCTAACATACTACCATATTCTAACCTAACAGGTACCGGATGAATTGAAGCTCCGAAAAGGCAAAAAGGAGAGTCAAAATTACAATATAATATGTATAGGAAAATAAAAGCGGTACATAGAAAACAGATCAAATCTTAAAGAAAAATGCAAGTCTACAAACAGATTCAAGATTTCTTAAAGTATGCCTTATTTAACGAATTAGATTATCGACGAAATTGACTGAAATGAATCGAGAAAAATACTCTATACGACCATAAAAACCACCAAATATCCAAATTATATTTGATGATAATTAGCCAATATAAATAACTTAGAAAGTCTGAAAAGTCTGAAAATCACATGCTGTTCAAAGCTGTTCACATGGAAAGAAATAATAAACTTGCACAAACGGGAGAAATGTTCAAAGCTATTCCAGCCGAAGCACATTAAAAATTCATTACACACTGGAATATCTATTTAGATCGATATTTAAAAGCATCTGTCAAAATCTTCCGCGATAAGTAGATTTGAAGCAAAGCAAAGGATGGATTAGTTACTGTCTCAGTTTTCTTTAAAAATTCATCAGAAGACCTTAAGTTTGTTCGAATAAGCAAACTGAACTTTCATCTTCATCGTTATACCACACCACATACATGAAATGAATAGCCATTAGTAATAATAGTAATTGCTAATACCATAATCCATCACCAAATACACAAAATAGTCACACTCCAGTCACATCACCAGACACTCCATTCTCACTGAGCAGACAAACTTAATACCAAAACCAAATACATGCACTCTCAAAATTAATGAACATGAAAATCCAACTTAAATGAACATATAGAAACAAGTCGTTTTAAGTCGAACAATCTTCGCTTTGCTTCAAGAAAAATATACTATTCACTCACTCTAGAAATTTTACAATATTTGAAAATTTGAATATGACTGAATGAAAGGATTTAGTGATTCATTCCCAAATTCATAGCAACGGATTACTTTCCATTCATGGAATAAAAATGCAAGAAAAACAAAATATAGATTTAAAAAGGGTAACATTTATGATTTACGTCTGGATCGAATCAAGGACAAAATTAAATCTAAGAAGCGCCGACAGCTTTGAGGCCTTGATATACAAGATTGTAAGTTTCGTACTATTCTCCAAAGTACGTACCCACATAATGTGGGTGATATTAATGGCTTAGTCGGATCAACCAAACTAACATATTTAATACCAGTTGTAAGGTTCAATTTGTTTAAAATCAGAGGTAATTTCGCGCATATGACATACCAAGGAGAATCGAACCCAGGTACGTTATCACCTAAGTATTACACTTTGCTATCCGAGTGTTCGACGCGATAAAGTAACTGAAATCTGATGGGGCATATTGATCTAAGGAGAATATGAGCAGAGACCTACTCGAACTCTCCTATTCTGTGTGATTTCACACATCTCATGCTCGCTAAAGATATCCCTGATCGACTATTCTTCGTGACAATTTAATTTCGGAGGAATGTGGAAAGAAATACTTTAGACTTTCCTAGCATGGAGATATTACGACAATCCTTAAATCCCACTGATACTTCGACGTAGTAGAAGTATTTCTAGGGTTTCTGGCGAGCAAATCTACGAAAGCACACGTTAACCCTGACAAGCATCCCGTCGTAGGTGATTATCGAGTAGAACTGAATTCTCTATCAAATGGATCGACTGAGGGAAATTTTCAACCGAACAGCATACCCGAGAACGTACTTCAGACTGAAGAATCCTTGGAAAAAATTATGAGATTTTACATTCATTGGCAAATTACGGTATAGGAAAATTAATTTACTAAGCACGCCGAAACCTTTGAAAGAGTTCGAATGGCTCAACGTCGGTCCAACCATTTCGTCAAACGCCAACGATTCCGTTCGCAATTTCTAAGGGATGCCTGACATTCGAAAATGTGGTGCGATTCACCATTAAAAAACGGATTTACCGAGGAAAACCTGGATAAATTACTTGGAAATAAGAAGGGATGATACGCTTTAGAATTCATGACTGGAAGAAGTCTGGAAGAAATGTTCGAAATCACTTAATTTGTATGACTTATTGAAGCTACTTCGGAGCAGTCCCTCGGCATGGCAGAGCACATAGTTGGCAGGAGAAGAATTCCGAAGACAAGCCACACATCCAGTACGTTTTCCAATTTAAGAAACGCTTTCCTGAAATTTAGAAGATTGTAAGGTATTTAAACTACTAGAATGTCGTAAATTACGTATTTATGAGCCATGAAGAATCTGAAGATAATAAAGAGGATAGACGCAAAGTAACGTAGGTATCGAAATCTTTACTTTACCTAATATTCTTCACCAGAAGATCTCGCGATGTGAAGACGACTGGCGTTGAAGCGTTGAAGTAGAGAAATGAGAAAGAGGAAGGAATCTATGAAGGTCAGTGGGGGGAGGAACTAAGTAATGGTTTGGGGATACGCTCTACCAATGGCGTGGCACAGAATATGGATGAGTAATATCGGAGAGGATAAAAATGGCTTAAACTTTCCCAAAAAAATTATTCACTAAAAATGTGGAATTTGTACACATAATTTTATAATTTATACAATCGCGTTGAATATTGACGAATCAGTTTTCATGTTATTTTTTCTTTTGAATATTCTTTGCTCTTTATCGAACCCTTACTATAGCCTTCTACATAGTTGTCATTCTGTCTACATTGTTGCTATAATCAACAACTCAATCTTTTCTCATGATCTTGTTTTCTTAAACAAAGAGAAAATAATCTGTTGAAAGGCCGCGATCGCAGAGGAACCCGAGTAGCCAAAATGAACGCGACGTCATCGCTGCCACTGATTAACTGCAAAGAAGCTCAGTAACTGGTATCTAAATCTGCTACTTACAAAGGTATATTTAAATAACCATATCTTGCAAACTGGTGGAGAGAAACTACTAGGACAAAAACAGTTTTTGTATTCACTTTACTACTGCACTAAACTGATCTCATCTCTAAATCGCGATTCCACCTGGGATCTGCTCCTTGAAAGTCCTTTGAGAACAAATAAATGAATAAAAAGGATAATACCCTCTTCTAACTTGTAAATGCCTCTATGACAACAGAAAATATAATCTCCCATTCATAGCACATCAATTCCTTAGGGAGTTTTCACATTAATGCCGCCTTACAAATTTGAATGAAGATAGTGTGGTGAGTACTATGCCTCCACTGCCTATGATTACCAAGAATTTTGCCTTCACCTATTTTGCAGGCTATGCTAACCTACAGCCTCCCTGAAAGAAAACAACTGGTTATTTACTTTAGCTGGATATTAAAATCCAGCAATTTGCATATAATGCAATCACTTTAAGGGCTATGCCATTGAAGACACCCTATGTGGTATTTCCTCCTATAAAACCAATTTACCAATAAGCTCTGTCCCTTCCCTGTGTTCCATGAATTCCTTGATTGAAACACTTTGTTTAATTAGCCTTTGTAAAATTCCTCCATTCATCTTCAATTCATTGGCACTTCACTTTATCAGTATGATTGAAGTCATTAAATTGAATGAAAAATAAGTTTTTTGTTAAAATATATATTTCTCATGGATTATTGAGCTGGAAAAGGGAGTCACATCTTTCTTTTTATGTTAGATTTTAGGAATGGAATTTTTATCAAATATTGGCATAATTGCTTGCAAGATTTTCCAGAGACTATTTTCAATAGCTGTAGACATCTGAAATAATTTAAGACTCAATTTTATTACATAAAAAGTGTGCTAATATGTACAAATTAAATTTAGAAAAATAAATCACAAATTCTGATTTTGTGAGGAATTTAAACATAACTATAACCAATACAGTCCTTTAGACATCAATTCATCATAATGTTTTACCTCTAAAAGGTTTCATTTTAGAGTAAATAGCAAGTTAGCAAGAAAATCATTTATGTGATACATCTTCATTATTTTCTTATTTATAAGAATGACTATTTCAATATCAAGGATTTAATAGATGATTACTAATAAAAATGTTGTAAATCAGATAATGAAAATTATTCACAACTCACCCAAAATTCTAATATTTTAAGTTTATCTACTACATGTATAGATCATTTGATGATGAATTTGGAATTAAAGAGACTTAAAACTAACAATGGACAATTCTACTCCTCATGTACAGCTGGAAAATTTTCTCATCACTTGCTGTTTCATGTATTTTTGCATATCTATTCCAAATAATATCTAACTATGATAAAACTTTTTGCCCATTCTGCTCAGGAGGAATTATTTGTAGTTTGAATGGAGTTTTAACTAAATATTTGGTTGATTTTTCTGAAAGATTCATTCTCTGCCAATTTTATGCCAATATTAATTTAAAACCCCCAGTGTGTAATGGTAAGTACTTAATGAATTTCATCCAATAAGGAGGTATCTATGATTAGAATTTAATATGCGGTAATCATGGCCAACATGATAACTTTGAGTGGCTCATATGCAAATCTAATCTTGGGGATCATTTTTCATCGGCATAATTCATCTATATTACTTGAAATAGAGAGCTATCATACACCACACAGCACTTTTTCCATACCAAAAGTCCCCATCCAGTACTATAGCCCACTCATAGTATATGTGCTAGAATTTTTGAGGATTGCAAGGTTAAATTTAAGATATCTAACATCAAGTCAAGTAGTATAACATTGCTGAAAATCAAAAGTTGGATGATGAAATGAACATGCTTTAATTTAATGATTTCATCATCAGAATAATTATTGGGACAAAAATTAGAACATAGCTGTTAATGATTTGAAAACATGCAGCTTTCTATCAGACTATTGTATTCCAGGTACAAGAAATAACAGGAAAGGTAATGATTAACCAACTTCTTTAAATGATGATCTTTAGAGGTCTGCAATCTTGACATTTATTTAGGTATCTAAATCAAAATAATTATTTCATGTTTTTATTTGAAAGAGAATGAATGCCTATAAGTCAATAATTCATTTCTTTGAGGTTCCATGATGAAAAATTTACTAACCTCCTTACTACCTAAAATGATGCAAATTTTAATTTCCTTGGTGCTACCAAGAAAATTAAAATTTTTAGCAATGTTTGCATCATCATCTGGTTTAGTTAAAATTGTAATTAATTCTATCCACATGTGGTGTGGACTACTGACACTGTTATTTTTTTCTCATGCATGCACTTTTGCAACTTTCAAACTTGAACCCAGATAGGTCAGAGTCAGAATAGTTGTCTTGAAAATAGGAGACCCAGCATTGTTGTAAGTTTAATATCTTTCCTATTCTTGCTAATGTAATGCATCTAATTATATACAAAAACTAAAATCCATGATGCAAGAATCTTATGGGTGCCCAAATGCCTCTATTGTGGGTGATATCATACATGGTCAGCACATTGACTCTCAATCTACACTTCACTGACTTTGCTAGAATACATTTAATGTTTCCAATTTATTCAGATAGTTTCCAATTTTTTTAACAATTCTGGGTGAACATATTTGCCCCTACCTAGCTTTAACCATGGAAAAATTTGGGCAAAATCTATGAATTTAGTTTACATAGGATCATATATAAATTTTGTATGCTTTCTTTAGTTTACATTGTGTTCCAGAATTCCCTCCAATGATAATCCAAGAAAAAAATATTGAATGGTGATGAATTGATAGGAGAAAAGAGTGACATTGGAATATAAAAGTTGTTGCCAAGAGGTCAAACTGTTAAGTAAATATATAATGAATAAATACTTTTTTGAAACAGTTTTGATTTTCTGTATCATAAGGAAACTGTCTTTAATTTTATGCTTGTACTTTATATTACAGGGCATTGATTCGTTTTATAACTCTCCAAATTAAAAAATTTCTTGTTACCTATATTTTGCTCAATGTGAATTTATCATTGTTTACATTTCTTTAACCTCCACTCTTTTCTATCTTCAGTTAATTGAAATGTAGAAGACTCAGAATGAACAAAATACTTTGTCTGAAACAGAGCTAGTCTTACCATTAGGCAAGACCAGGCAATATTCTAGCTAAATACTATTCTGTTACAATACTAACTAGCACAATACTAACCTAAAATTAGGAATTCCTACATTTTTTAATCAATAATATCCACAGATCTATAAATTTTTAAGCCAAATATATGTTGACTATTATGGAAAGCTTGGCCATAGTGAAAGTTCAATGATTGACTTTTCATAACTTTCATTACATAACTATATTATACTAAACCTTATACTATACCATACTATAACATAACTATAACTATATTTCTTCCATTGGAATATTAGAAGCATGATGTGTAGGATAACCTGAATTTTTCTTGTATAGGCATTTCAGGTACATCTTTTGGATGAGGAAGTTTTGGTTAGTGCATAGTATATTTTCAAATAATCTCTTTTATTCTTCTGTCTATATACCTTTAAATGAAAATAATGAGGTCCATGAAAGAAAATAAATTGTTACATTATTCCATAAATCTGTAAAGTTATATTTTTGTGCATGATGGATTTCTTTATATACTTCTGTTGCAAAATTTATGCTAAAAGGGTGCCAACTCAACATATAAAATGTATCAATTGACTATTGGTGATCATTGATAATTACACCAAATTCTTTTATTTTAGTATTAGATTAGTTCCAGAGAATTCTGTGTAAAAATCTTTATAAAAAAGATAGAAAACTTAAAAATATAGTGTCTCTGCTTCAGTACTCATAAAATTTTCATAAATGAAGGGCAAAATATCAATTAAAATAAAAGAAACGTTTTTCATATATACTTCACTGAATAACCAAAATATTATTCACCTTTTATCATGTGAATTTAACATAAATTTTGATATTTTTCAGAACAGAGCAAAACTTTGCATATGAATATAAAAACTAAATTAGGATCTTCATGAATTCATTGCCTGAGACTAGAGTAGATTCTATACATAATTTGAAATATTTTGTGCATCATCTTTGCAAGTATGGTAGAATCTTCTCACTCTCAGCTGAATATATGAATATTACCAAGATGACCAACTCTACCCTTGTGTGGTCTCTATTTTATCTCCAACTCTATTTTATGTATGAGTTTATGCAATATATAGAACATTGTTAAAGCCATGACTGGCCATGAAGTGGGGCCAATTATTGGACCAAAACCACTTTTTAGACTACATTTTTGGTGTAAATTCTGTAGTCTTTCTTTAAGTTACCTTGGTCAGTTTCTTAGATTTTAATTTGACTTGCTGGAAGGAAACTGTCATTGTTTGTTCTTGAAAATTCAATATAGAGTTGCCCTTTTGGAAAACTTGGCTTTTGTTGATGATCATAGCACAAGCAAGTTCCATGGGAGATAATTTCAATAATATAAAATGAAGGTCAGGATCACTTCACAACCTCCTTGCCATTTGCACTGTTTTGTTGAATAGATTCATCTATACTTATATAACATTTCCTTAGAATTTTTTAACATTAATTAAGATCAACTACATATCATCAATGAATGTTAGAAAATAAAAAATGTTTTCTTTTCAAAAGTAATTAATAATAAGTTTCAGAAACAATTCCTAAATTGGTGTTTCTATTTGAAAGTTTTTGTCAAACTAGTTATTTATTTCAGTACATGCTAGTAAATAACTTGTTAGTTTTAATTTCATGTGGCTTTGAGCTCATATGATGTTCCCATCTATGCACAGCAAGCAAAATATCGGTACCAATTACAGAATGACTGACATGCTAAGTGCAATGATGAAAGATGAAAGGTATCTAATTCCTTTGGCTTGTGTATAAGTTTCAGTTCATCAACACAGAACTTCAATCATCTCATCATGCATGTCTTTATTTGTGGAGACTAATTTAGTCAGTTGCTTCATATATGTGATTATATCTTATAAAATAGCAGCTATTGAGTCTGGTTTGATGCAACTTGAAGTACTTTGGTATGTTATAACTTTCAAAGATATTCATACATTTTAAAGGTAGGTTTTTATGAGAAATTTCATTAAAGCTTACATTAAATTTCACTTATTTTTTATATATGATTCATCAGCACATAATTAACTCCAAGAAAAGGCTGTGAATTTCTGCTATTTTGTACCATTGAGTTCAACCATATGCTAATCACTTTCTGTAGATATGGATAAATAGAGATTTCTTTTAGATCAATTATTACTTGTATTCATGCATTGGATAATTAGCCCTTTCCTCCTTGCTATCTGCAGGTGATAGATAAAAATATCCTCAACACAACAGAAAATTCTTTTTAATTATAGCTGATGGTTATCATGAATTCCTGTGGAAGAGGACCAAAGAAGCCTTTTCAAAACTGATACAAGGTAATTCATGAAAATAATTCTGTAAGAGATGCAGATGTTATTTCTTTCTCCAACTACACTTTCCTGAATATAACTAATCTACACTTGGTAATAATTGCATACATATATTTCTATTTCAAGAATATTATAATCTAATGTTATAACATACCATGTATTATACTAAATGTTATACTATGTATTATTCTGTATATATTATAATATAGAATATAATATTAGTAATATTAATTAGACAGGAATTCCAGCTATTCTTGTCAACTCCTCCAGATAAGGTTTAAGACTTCTGATAGATATATTCCTGGGAAATCTAAATGACTTTGGAAAATCCTTGACTGATGTAGTAAGTGGGTTTATAGAATCTTTAAGGGTTCTACAGTCCACCATTTCATTCTCCTCTTCCAAATCTTCAGAGTACACCATCAAAGCCATCATAACCTGCCATTTTGGTTGTTTACAAAATTGATTCCATCAATGGAAGCTAGTTTTAGTAGGTGAGAATAGTTCAACTTTGTAGGATGATTAATTGCAACTGAATATAGAATTCTGAGTATCATCATTTCTCAAGAAATTCCATTAAAAGAATGCCATGTCAGCTAACAATTCTGCTTAAATTCCATTGGTATTTTAGTTATTAAATTGATACCAATCGATTTTCATAATTCTGATTCAGTATGCTATTTTATATTGATTCTATTTTGATTGATTTAAATTTCTTCTGTATGCCTCAAGTGTTTAGGGCTTCATGAATTTTGTCAGTAACTCAATGGTCATATACACTGGTACTGCACACATCACATGTTTCATCAACTATGGAATGCTTCAGGGGTCCTTTCTTGAGGTCAAATAACTTTGTTTAGATCACTATCTGTCTCGCTCTGTGTTAAGTGACAGTTTTTTCATGGTCTAAGTTACCCTTGCTGCCTGCAACCCTGGTAATCAGAAAAAGTGCATTCAAAATTTAGCATAACAGTGCTTTCCTCCAATGAACTCTATGATCAACAGGATCACTTTTTCTGGTACAGTCACTCCCTAACTCACGAACAAGTTAGGTTCTGAGCTCAATTGATTCTCTCAAATTGATTCTAAGTCGATTGATCAGGTCAGTGAGGTGTTTTATAACCTATTATATTATAATGTCTTATAAAGCTCTAAATACTAATATTAGTGAAGGAAATTACTCATAATTATATTGGTGTATTGGTATTGGATGTAAATCATTTTCCTAATCACCAAACTTTTAGTTCTGTGTTGCATGACCCATGATATAATCCATGTACTATATCATGTACTATATATATATCCATGTACTATATCATGGGTTATGCAACATACTACTGAAATTTAATGATCGTCAAAATTACAGGATCACTCATGAAACATAATAACTTAATATATATAATATATAACGTAATATTTCCATACTATCGTCCATTCCCTTGAGATAGTTTTGGAATCAAAAAGCAAGCCTTAAATTAGCAATGCAGGGGAAAATTACGAAACCTCGCTAGAAGATCTAGGGGTTGGTAGAGGTTAATAAGCTTTGAAATGTCCTTTCCTTTGAAACTAAGTCCTCTGCTTCAAACTGCATTTTCAAAAGTAACAGTCGCATTTAATTTACATTCAACAATCTTTCAATTTAACGGTTCACTCTACTCCTTACCGCAAAGAGCAAACATCTTATCCTGCTGCTCATTTTCAAATAGTAATCAGTACATAGGCACTGCCACATCAACTCCGGCAAGCAAAGTTATTATTAGAGTTATATGGTATGCTGTAGATAAAATTTTATCCAGTTTCATGGTAAATAATCATATGTATTTCATCAAGGGTGGTTTCAAAGAACGATGAACAGTACAGAACCCATTTTCCGAAAGGAAAATCGGCTTAATCAGGCCTCCATATAATGGTTGTGGAAAATAAACTTCGTGTTTCCCGCTAAGCATCAAATTTATCGTTGCTCCACTGTCTCACTCTGACAAGGAGAGACTCTCACTTTTGTCCGGGGATTTTGATGAAACTTTCTGCAGTGTTGCAGTAAGTAGAATAATGAAAAAGTGTGACGGCGTTCGTCTGAATAGGCCTTAGTTTCGATGCAATAAATAATTGAAAATTGATAACCGGAGTATAGGCAACCCCGCAATACACGCCCATGCTCGCCGAGTATGCATGAAAGAACGCGACATTCTCTGGTATATTTGTCATTAAATTTTTCTTTTCGTTCGTTAAATTCTTTCCTTGACTTTTTAATAATAATAAATAGTATGCTCAATTTGTATTCCTGTTAAGTAAAGTTCATAAGCGATATTTTTCCATTGAAGGTAGTTAACGACTATCCTAAGAACATAAAAGGAGCTTGCATTCAAGTAATTTAGAATTTCGCATTCATAAATAGCGATTGATTTCTAAAATTTTATATAATAAACACCATTGTCTTTATATTAAAGTTTTATTTTATTTATATTTTCGCTGTGTAACTGTATGCTAACTTTGCATTCTACCAGAGCGTTCTCTCATTTTTTAGCCGTTCACCATATGGTTGATATTCAGCAGAGTGTGTTTTTTCTTTGTCAACTTAAGTGTGAGCCATATAATTCATTTGTTATTTTTAAATTATAGCCAAAATAGAAAAAGTAAAACCATCATTTAGTTAGGTTTTAGGAAGGATGATTTTTCTTTTCGGAAAGTCGTGATTTAGCTTTCCATTTGTATTTTGTTTCGTGGCAGATTCAGGTTTATGCCGCATGGGGGATACAGAAAACTCGTTCCAGTAGTTCATTTCGTAGGTGAGGTTGGACCGTGCCGAATGCTCCTTGCAGGTAAGAGTTTTTGCAGCATTGAATCCAGGTGTTTCTGAAACGGAGTGGCTCGTCGCAGACATGGAAAAAAGGTTTGTATCCTAATATAATTACTATTACAATTGATTCTCGCAAATACTAAACTGAGAATTCTTTAAAATATAATGTCCGCGTTAAACCCAGTTTGACCCCTTGTGCCACGCGATTTTAGTTTGTGAAACGTTCATTCCTGTTCCTTTGTTACGTGAATAGTCATGTTTTTGATTAAATAAACACATAATGCGAATCCTTTCTCTTCCACTTTCAATGAGTACGATCCTGTCCAAAAGAAACCCTGTCGCCCTGCGCTGGAGTTGTGCATTTGACCTGATGTTTCCAACAAGCTTAGGCACTGGAGCATCTCATATTAAACGGTGCGCATCATTGGATTATTTTGGACCACAGGCTTTTAATATGAGGTAGCTCCAGTTAAGGAGAAAACTGTTTATTTGGCAAATTTAAAAAATGTATCTGTGAGAAATTTTGTCATGCATGATTATTTATTTCAAGGACGGAGTAAGCAGAGGAAGAAGACCGATGGAGATTTGTATCTGGGCATTCTTTGGCTGGAGTTCTTTTTATTTGTTACGTCCACCACCTCTGAATTCCGATGCAAGATACGGTAAGTGTTTTCAAATTCTGAAGTGAGTTCTATGTGTCCTTAAGTTCCTACTTCATCTTTACATGAATGTTTTCTCGTAATGGTAAAATTCCAACCCATAACTTGTTATCGTTTCAGTGAAATGACTTTAGCCTTGTAGCCGAGGATATGCGTCAGAGCCTTCCGAAGGAGTGAAGGTGGGGCGACCCACGCCGTTGGCGGTCCGACACCTCAGGTAGTCGATGCATTTTGAGACTCTCGAGTGAAAGTTTACCTATTATTGTTTATAATATTTATTATTACATTTATTTATTATTATTATCATTATTATTATATTCATTCTTATTTATCACTTTATTTATTTATACTTACTACAGTCTATATTGCTATTAATGTCACGAAATTTAATGCTAGTTAAGTAAGTAGAGTATTTAGCTCTATATTTGTATCTTGATTGCCTTAACGGCATTTCGCTTATTAAGATGTCTCTAAATTGGTATTGAATAATTCGTTTAATTTCCAAATTTAGAAATTAATTTTTTTAGATTCATCTATTAGAGCAATCTTTTCCGTAGAATTTTTATATTTAGGCATTGATATCAATCAGTATATCAGATTTTTCCAAGCTTTGTTATCAGAGTTTTCTCGCGGAGTGATAAACTTCTACTGTTCGAGAGATATTTTAGAAGCAAATAGCCTCTCATTTTATTTTCTGAATTTAGATACCTGTCGATTGTGTATATAATATGACGAAGTGTCTGTATAATTGCAGACGTACGTTTGAATCGCTACATGTTAAAGACGTTATTTTATATAATATAAACCTTGCCTTGGTCAGGGGTCACGAATGATTTTGAAAGGCGGGCCGCGTAAGTTACACACACAAACTAAACTGTCTGGATCTAAATAATCATTTCATAACTAAAATATTATAATTACTGATGAGAAGGAATGCTGGATATTTAGGAAAGGTGGAGTAATTTCCTAATTAATTGAGCAGAACTTAATTTTCGGTTTTACTACCACATGGTTGTTTTTACCTGTAATAATTGGCACTTGAAATCTGTAGTGTCTTTCAAAGTGATGTTTCAAAGAGGAAGAGAATTGTGAAGCTTGGATGGGATCGATTTCTAATGTGATTAATTAATACAGCCAAAAAAATTGAAGATATCGTACTACTACTAGTTTCCTTTTGTTACGTTCTACTTCTTTTTACATCTTCTTATCGGTTTAGTTTAATATATTAAAGCTCATTTTTGTAAATTATCTAATCTGCAAGTTGAAATGGAAAGTAACGTTTCAGGCAAAACTATGTTAGGTTATCCTATTAGATTTGTTTATTAAAGGCTTCCAAACTATGGTTATACAACACACCGTGTTTATTGTATTTTATATACGTGAATCTAGACACTGCAAGGAATTCATATATTTTAAAATATTTTTATTTTATATAGTTTATTTCAATTCATTATATGGTTTGCAAATCTTGTTTTTTGAAATAGAAATGTACGTTGATGCAACTATTAGGGGAATAGCACTTATCGATAGTGCAGTTTGCAGTGACAAGTACTGCGGCGGTTTTTGTTCTAACATAAAAAAGAGAGTTGAGAATATAAAAAAATAATTTACACAGGTTTTATTTCGGTGGTTTGTTAGTGTTATATTCAAAGTTAGAATTTATTACAATTTATCACCATGATGAAGAATAAAGCAGAATTCTTGTTTGACTTGCAAGAAGTTTGACCATCATAACTATTTTATATTTTTAGGAAAGCCGTATCTTGTTTACTTGATTGAAAGAGAGGACGTCGAATCCTTATGGACATCTGAAGTAGTCATAGTGAAATCAACTGAGCTCAGGACATCATAGCGCCGAACACCTGACCAGATGGAGAAGTGAGCGCCATCCTCTAAAAACGAAAAGTTATCACATAAGAGAAGCGGAATAGGTTAGTATGTGTAATAAAGGCTTCAACAGCATAGTCACGCTAAGATAACGATTGCAGTAGTCTTAATTCTAACTATTTCGAGTTGCGCATCAAAAATTTTGTCCTAAACCATTATTTTGTAAAACTGCTTTCGTGGCAAACTCCGTTTTAAATGTTTATGGTTTTAACACCCTAAATTTGAAATCCTCGACTTTACGCAATACTAAAGTTGTTTGTGAATTGTAAATTCATTCAACGCGTTTACAACATTAGTTGTAGATGTTCCTAATCGTAGATAGATCGGAAAGTTTAGTTTAATTTAGCGCTTTTATTTCAATTCGTGATAAATTTTTAGAATTTCTTTTTGAAATTTCGAAACCTTCGGATGACATGTCGATGATTAGATGTGAATGCTTATTTATACTTCCGCGCTCTGAGACGGTTGCTTCTCTCTTATTTACATTTTGACGCCTGCTCATGGTGATGAGTAAGCATTGAAAGTTTTTGATAAGCATGGAATGAGTCATATTTTGGAGTTGCTATGCTATCGATTCAACGTAACCCGGTAATATTAATATTGAAATTATTCTCTCCCGTTGGGGAAATTCAGGATATCAATTGTTGGGGTAAGATCACTCTTTATTCCGGTGATTTCAACGCACCGCTTGTCACGATGTGGAAGTTAGTAATAATTGGCGTTCAAAGATATATTAGGGCAATAATGTACTATTAAGGTTATGACGTTTTCTATTTGTCACTATATTTTCCAGGTACTCAGATGTCACGGTGCCCACTTGTTCCGGCTACTACTATAAGACGTCTGAGATGGAAATCTTCTGAATGCTGCAGCACAACTGAGTGCGAAAGGACCAACGTAGCACATGAGGACATGAAAATTACTATCATCTTGATGCTATTATTACTTGATAATTATGCATACTTGTTATTATTACAATTAAAATTGTATCAAAAAAGCAATTTGATGTTTCTGAACATGTTTCCTGTGTACTAGCTAAGAAATAAATTCCGAAATTTGTTATTTATAAAAGAATTATTGTATGGATTGATTAAATGTCCTCTATTTTAATTAATACTGGAAGATCCAGTATTTTAGGAAGAATTGCATTTAATTTAGTATTTTTCAGATTTAAATCGACAGTAGTAATAAGGTACCGATATTATATAAACTATGAAAATTACGGAATGACGGCCTCAAATTCAATTCTGGAAAAAATTAGATATAACAAAAACGTCTTATGCAGAGTAAAACGATAGTAATTTTGCAATTTTACAAGTTAACTACTTAAAAGTACTTAAAATGGACGAATTTTCAAGAAATATCTAAATTATCAATTTTTAATTTGAAATTTGCGCCTAGACAACACAAAATGCATCTTGGGTGTAAAATTATATTTACGATAGTCATTTTAATAGTGACAATGGAGACTATAAGAGAAAGGAATAACAAATTCAAAATGGCTAAATTTCGAAGAATAGAGTTCTGAAATAAAATACAAAATTTGGAAATTTTGAATCCGCGCCCAAACCGCAACGTCACAGTGTCGTCATGAACTTTCGCTTTCATGCCAAGGTTATTGGGCCCAAAGGGTTAAACTCGGAGAGCTTGTTCGTAAATTTCGAAAAAAGGGTTAAAATTGCTGGTTTTGACCTTGAATGACCTCTAAATTCTGAATTCGTCCTTCAAAAAACGCCGGGAAATTCCGCAAGGTTATGAGGGCGC
Organism: Pachydiplax longipennis; assembly: GCA_036926295.1. Lineage (NCBI taxonomy): Eukaryota > Metazoa > Arthropoda > Insecta > Odonata > Libellulidae > Pachydiplax > Pachydiplax longipennis. The sequence goes on along the minus strand of JAVFKF010000009.1, from coordinate 32,333,085 downwards.
TGCATGTACTCTGCAGTAAGTAATTCATAACATTTATTATCACTCGCCTTGTAGCAAATGAGGTCTTGGTGTAGTGGATGACATTCTGTTTCTCACGTAGAAAGTCAGGGTTCAAATCCTACAGATGTCAATATTTTTTTCTTTTCTATTATTTTTATTTACCGATTTCTATCATTTCCCTATGATTGCGTGATCTTTGGCTCTTGTAAACTTTCACAATTCAAACTTAACGAGCAATATAATCAAGTTATTTCCTCCGCTACCCAGTTTTTCAATGCATGACTGTTTAAAATTAAATTGATTAATACTAACCCTTATATTCTCCATTTAATTAAATCACTTTTTGATCGCCGGTTCATTCTAAGGCGATTATCTTGCATAACTTTGGTTAATGATAAATCGAGGGTATTAGAAACAAAAAATTAAGGTCTTCTTAATTTTTATTGATATTAATAATAATACATAAGAAACACATCAGACTAATAAGCAAGATACATTGTGTTTGTAAAAGTAATAAGTCAAATAATTCTCATAGATCATTTTCAGAGTTCTAGGTGACAGGATCATTTTTACTAATTCATTTCGATTATTCCATCCCCTGATAATACTCGTATATACCTGTAAAGATGGTTGAAATTAAAATGAGTAACAAATATTAGATGTTCACACAATATATTCAGCAAAATTCTATTAGGATATTTAAACATGAACGCAGGCAGAATAATGGCTAATGAGAACCTTCATAAAAAATTGAATTCCAAGTATAATTTTCATCCTCTGTTACATATTTATAAAGTCTTGTTAAAAAGAAGCTTTACGAATCATATAATTTGCTCATAACGCATAGTTTTCCACGTATTATTATTTAAGTTTCTAGGTATTTCATCAAAACTCTCCAAAATCATGTTAAAAATAATATGGCCAAGATGTTTTTCTTTTTTATAGGCAAGATTAAATTCATATCGTACATGTACAAACGCAAATGAATTAAATAAAAAAATTCCGTATCTACTCCAATCTATGTCCAAAGTGCAAAATAGCGTAAAAGTAATCTATCTAAAAAAATTCCCTCGTTAATAACTTCTAAACGATTCAAATTATTTCAACCCGACAATATACCACGTTTATAAACTTACCCATATGTTGCAGATGAGTTTAAATTCTTAGAGAAATATATGTACTGCAAATTATCATAACGTTATTCAAATCTTTTCCTCTAGTATAGTAGTAGTAGTATATATAATTTCAAATTATGAATCACGAATAAATTGCAGTGGAAAGAACGTGGAAATTATAATTTTCATCACTAGCACGCACAAACATCACATTTTGAAAGATTGATTTGAATAATCATAGAGTTTGAAAAGAGACATAGGATGGATATTTTATACTGCGACATTTATCTAAAAAATTTCTTCTTCAATATCGAATAAATTCGGCAGCTTGTTTAACTCTTGCCCCTATCCAATCCTTACTTTTAACACAGTATATTGTAGCCAACCAATGCCTTATTTATTTGCCTTTCTGATACTTTCTATACTATAAAGGATTAGATAAATATGATCATATCAGAGAAATATCATAATTGTAAACGCACTAAGTCTTCGATTTTCCACAAAGTATTTCCCTCGTTACTGCTTTTAATACAAAGAAAAATATTCCAATTAATATAAATAAATAAAAAAATAATTAAATATTCCAAGAAATATATTACAATTAAAGAAAACTGCCCAATCGAAATAAGTATATTTTTTAAAGTAAATACAAAGTTTCAATTTATTAGCCTGGTGAAAGTTTCATCATTCCAATTCTTAAAAATTGCACTTCTTAAAATTTGCTGGAGGTAAGTCTATGTTCCGTCTAGCATGAATCAGCCGCTCAGTAATTTAATTCCATATTATCGAGTTACTAAAAGTACTAAGAACATTACATTTAACAGTTGCTGATTGGAAGCCTTTGTATTATGAGATTATTGAAAAATAATACTTATCTTTATCTCCGGACATCCCATGATAACTTACCAAATCCTTTATATTTTCTTCATTAAAAACTCCTCCTTAACCTTAATTTAACTTTCTCAATCAAAATTAACATTAAATAATTTAATTTCAGTAAAGAAAAATAATAAAAAGATTTTAAATATTTAAAACTTTATTATCTTAATCGAACATGGAACATTATATCGTTCAGCTAAGAATACATTACATTTATTGTTCAAATGAAAACTGTATTCATATGTCCCCAGAAATGGAGAAGTCGGATCCGTTTGACAAATTATAACGAAGTTGCAGCACAATATAAAGGTTAAAAATCTAGGAGATTATATTGAAACCTATGGAGAGTGAATGAGGATGTGCGTCTGCGTTATCCTGAGACTCGTTTATATAGCTGCTTATCTTTGCAAGTGCTTTTCAATGGGTTTGCTAATAAATAGATTCTCGAAGCTTGCCAATTTCCAGTAAACATTCGACTTACTTTCCGCACTTTTGCCCTCCCTTATCATCGTTGCTCTGGCCCACCACCCGACTCGCAATGTCTCTTGGCTATGTTCAGAGGTGTAAGAGATTCTACCAGAGAATTTCATACAAGAAAACGGAAAGAGACTTCGAAAATTTCTGGTGGTCATAACAGCCTTCAACTTAATTGCTCTTTTCTTACCCAGATGTGGGGGAGTAGGAAAGTACTTCCCGTCCTTCACTACCTACTCCATTTTTCCCTGAAATGCTCGGTACGGCGTCGGAGCACGGTCGTGAAAATTTGTGAAAACGTTTATTCTTCCATTCATCCCCTCAGATGTATATGCAAACACCGATATTATTAAAAGCGTTACAGAATGGGATCTCAAAATTGTTCAAGAGGTTTGCATTAATATTTCCAATAATTCTTTTTAATAACTAGGGATATCCTATGACAATGGCTTGTAATTTTAATAGATTTATCTTCAAAAAATTGTCCTAGCTACATTTTTCGACTTTGCTGGAAGTCTTGGTTCGCATACTGAACACATTCAGAGAATCAGGCAGCTGTAGAATCGAGATATATCTACAGGTCATCAGCGTATAAATGATGTTTACAGAATTTAATATAATTTAATTTTTAATATATATCCGCGTCAACAGAATCGAAGGTTTCATTAAAGTTCAGTAATTCCATTAATTAGTCCATACCCTCAGATGCTTAGGAAGTTTCCTAACACCTTATTTTAAAATACAATTGGTAAATTCAGTCCATGATTTATCGCAAGAACTTGCTAGCAAGAACACGTGCCCAGAATTCGTCTGCTCTGTTTATATTTAACTTGAAAAGGTATGACCACATTTCCGATACAAATAAGAAAATACCTTGGATTTAACTCTAAAATAGTCAAAGAATTCGTGTTCTAACGCCAGCTTTCAGCTACTCGCGAGCACAAAGTGCGGAACATGTCTTTTCTGAAATGGCTAACAAGCTTAGAATCTGTCCATTACTGCAATACTAGTTAGACCTCCGTTTCGCTATAATATTATTCTGCCATGTAAATGCCATTAAAAATCGAAATAATGAAGTGATTGAAGAACAATAACGAAAACAAATCCTTCTAAAAGCTGAACGTAGACCTGCATAGCAGACAATGTCCATCTTTAATTTCTCTCTCTCTCTATTCTGGAGGCTCCCTCGCCTTTAAATAAAACTATTAAAACGAATTTTAAGGGCCTATTAATACACCCAAGCCTAAGCATTTTTGCTTTTCATATCGCAGGATAGTAGGTATTTTCGTCCTTATAAGCAGTAGTTAATTTTAGATTGAACTGTGAAAATACATTGTTGCTTTTCCTTTTAGTTAGGTTGTAGGAACAAAATGCCTCTAAGAATCAGAACAGGCAATTCTCAATATTAACTTTTATTTCACTTAAATCTCCCTGTGGTTACATCAGACAAAACTAACCAAATAGCAATACAACAGTAAAACAGACATCACAGGGAAGACCGGAGGGGAAGAACAAGTCTGCTGGCATTCGCCCGAATTTGGAAGGAAAACCCCTCCGTAAAAAAACCTCCCAAAGGCAGCCAAAACCACAGAAGTTAATCAGCAAAACATCTCAAATTCAATTATTTACAAACGAATTATTTAACTACAAGCGATTCCGCGGATACTTTTACAATAACAAAAAACCAAGTTTGATTCCATCAAAGCGTAACGTAAATATATTATCTGGCAATGCATGCTGAAAGCTGACAAGATTTCCAAAGTAGGCAAAAATATTTGTACATATATAGAGAACACGTAATAATTAAAGTATGTGATAAAACATTTACATGAATAGAAAACTTGGTAAAATTAAGTTCTTCACTGGATCTGGTAACCTATTGTATTATTCGTCACTCACTTCTCCTGAACTTCGATTAGGTATAGCGCCATAGGCCACAACATTAAATTCACAAAATAGATTAATGGCTCCATGAAAAATGAATAGTACAGGGTTAAAATAACAGTTACAAATGCGATCAGCTCTTTACGAGAAGATGGATTAATAAGCCCTTCGGCACGTTAAGTTAAAGTGTGGCTTCACTGGTGGAAGACGCTTTAGTTCAAGTAAATACTCTGCAAATGTATCTGAACTTGCCACACGTCAAAAGTCAATGCACGCAAGAAATTTGGTGTCCATTACGGGCGCCCCCCTGGAAGATGACCGTGGATGAAATATGCTGCAGCATCACATTTCTGTCTGTAGGATTCCTAATACTGAACCAAAGGGTTGTAATCTGATGAACTCGAAGAAACTCCTCCAGAACCACAGCATATCTGTCGTTCAATTGGCAGCATGAGACCAAGAATCGGGCAGACAAAGGCTATCCTATCTTTGGGCACCTAAAACGGCTCAAACAGCACCTTCTCCACGAAAATTCCACCAGCAAATGAAAATTGTGGCTAAATACGAGGCTGAAATTGAGCAAATTACGCGGAACAGAAAATACACCAAACAGACCTTTCAAAAACAAAAATAGTCATATGCGAAGAATGGAAAGAAAGATTAAATATTTAATGCTAACATTGATATGCGAACACGTACAGAAAGGAAAGGAACGATACACCTTAAAACACAGCCCGTGAAATTTCTAGAAAAATACATCTTATCAGTAATTACAGATAATGATAAATCACGAATTCAAAGAAATTCCTTAAAATGTTGAAGACTTCCTGTAAAAAAGGGAAAATTAACCATATGGATTACCACAGAAAATATTAGAAATTTAATGCAACATATGATACTGAAATTCTCACAATAGGGAAAAAACAAATTATAACACCATGTAACACTTAATGAAAATAAAATCATCAGTAATAGCATAAGAAAAGATGTACTAAAACCCTCAATAACCTTACTGACATCCAATAAGAAAATTGGGTATAGTATCAAAGGGATATAAAAACAATTTATAATCTAGCAGAAAAAGTTGCCTTAAGGATAAGGCGACATGTAATATTAAATGAAGACAAATACAGCAGGATCTTTTGCAGTAAGTTCATGAATAATAACTAAATTCGTAAAAACCAATTGCAAAACAAAAAGGCTAAGTCATATATAGGCGTTATATAGGTAAGTCGACTGCGAACACCGTACGCAAAAAAAACTTTCATAGTATAGTGCGAACATCGGCTACCACCGATGGTGACGGCGACAGTGATCGTAGGCATCACGTCGACACAAGGTGATGATATAGTATGATGGTGCAGTAATTGGGAGAACGCAGAGATAAAAAAACTATGTTGAAAAACGCAGTAATCAATCGCATTAGGTGGATGCAGCGTTTAAACTTATCAGACGCATCGTGGAGGCTTCGTTTCGTGGGATATGTAGAGACTAAGATTTGCCGCTGAAATTCTGATTCGTGTGTGAAAATCGTCGCAGGCTATCTTCGTTGCCTGTCTTCGAACGCCCATGCACGAATTATACCAGTCCATGAAGCAATTCATGAAAATAAAATCATCAGTTAAAACATACCAAGTAAACACTTATAACATACCAAGTAAACACTAACAACTTCCTTAAGCTTAACGACTTCATATAAAAACATACTCCATCATAAAAAATAGCCTTAAGGATGAGGCGACACATGTAATACTATACATAGGAAGGACAACGAAATGCAGCAGGATCATTCACTCTAAGTACATGGCTATTAAAAAAGTTCGCAAACAACCAATCGCAACATTTAACAGGCTGAGACACAAAGGCGTTATACACATAGGTAGACTGCAGACGCCGTACGAGGAAACATTGCGTAGTATTGAGACAGCATCGGCTGAAGCAACTGGTGACGTTGACACAGCGCATGACGTCGACGCAAGGTGATGATAATATAAACTGTGTTTTCGAACGCTGCGTTAAAATCGCTGTCTTCCAAATCGCAGAGTTAAAAAAACGACATGTTCGCTGTGTCATATTCGCAGTGTTCAATCGCATTACGTGAATGCAGTGTTAAAATGGACTATTTAGACGTATTGTGGACGGTTCGTTTAGAGAAATATTTGTAGAGACGAAGTGTTGCCGCTGTATATTCGGATCGGTGTGTGAAGTTCGTCGCAGGCTATCTTCGTTGCTTGGCTTCGCCTGCTTTTTGCAGGCTCTTCTTTGTCTTCCCTCTGCACTGCATTCGGGCTCGACCTGCGGCCACCGCTGCGAGGCTCAACCTGCAGTGGCGTAACTCTCGGCACCTCCTACGGACGACAGACACGCAGGCATTACTTACTGGCACACCTCACGCGTACGACCTCAAGGATCGGCACGAAAGCCTCGCGTGCAGGCCTCGCTCACACAGCTAGGCTCGCAGAATCGTTTCGATGCTTCGGCTCCCTGACCGCTTCATCTGCTCGCAGTATCTTCTCTGCGTTGACGTGAAAGCTCCTTCCTCAGTTTCCTGCACAGCCTCCCTCCGCACCTAATACATTCGACTGCCGTCCCGACACTTTTGAAACGCATCACAAAAACAGAGTTAATCTTGTAAATAACATCTAAACAAAATACCGAAACACTGAAATTACAGATTTGTATTTAAATTCTAGTGTCCAATCTACTTTATTATAAAAGTTAGCAATATTAAAGTCCAATGCATCCAGCCTCCATGAAGTACATCGTGTCTTCTAGCACAACTTTCTGCTTCTAATGGGTGCTGCTTTAGGGATCCGCATTTGCTGCTTGAATTCAGTGTTCCAAGGTTTGTCTCCTTTAATAGCCTTGTTAGTTCCTTTTGGAGGGAATATTCACTTCATCCTCTTTCCAAAGGCGTCATATGCAGGCCACAACCTCAGGTTCTGCAAGCAAATACGATGAATATGTTACAATCTATAATAAACTCAGTAAAAGCAGGTTGAGAGGGTAAATAAAATGAATTTCATAAATGAAGCAAAGTAACAATGCAGTAAAAATAGAAACCGCCATGTATCTTGCAGAAGTTCAGAACAAGTACGTTGTTATCCTTAAATGCGCAAAATGTGCAAGGAAAATAAATTATATACGCATAATGTGCAGGATCATGAAATCTGAATCTATAAAACTGTTAGTTTACACATTCAAAAAATTCCCAGACAAACTGATATTCTTTTCCCCACCCAAATGTTTTTAAACAAACACTCCGATAACTACGAACTAATACAGATATACTAAAACACCCAAAAACGCCTTATCCTGTATCAGTTTTCATTTTCTCTTTTATTTATGTCTTTGTCATATTAATAACATTCAAAAGGCTTTTGATATATAATTTACCTGAAATGTATTAAAAATACAGGGTATAAGTTTTCCATTCCATTTTCACCGAATCTAATAAAGCATTGTGAGAAAAGTCATGTTACTAAACGACACCTTTTCTAATTAAAAGCTATAACCTTCTTTTGGTGAATACACTTTTTAAACTTGCATAAAGGAAACGATTTAAAAGTATCACAAATAAAAGTTAAGGTACAATATTATTGCTATTTAATTCTACCATGTAAAGCTATGCTTCTATATTATCTAATCAAAATCTTTAAATATATCGTCTTGAAGCTCTATCTTTTTTCTTATAAGCGTTACTTCTGGTGAGAGTGCAATATGAGATGGCTTGAGTTACTGTTCAAGCCAGCAGCACCACTGTCTTAAAGAGCATTGCAAAACTCACTTTAATTCCACTATACAAACTAAAATTATACAATTTAATAAGATGAAAACCATACCCCTTCCGACCCCCAACTGCTTCCTTTATTCCTTGATCTTTTAACTGCTCAGTATGCTTCCTTGATGTGGGGGAAGAAACTTCTGGAAACACCACTGATTCCCTTGAGTCTTCCAATGACATCCACTCAAGTAATTTTACTGAAAGTGTATAACAGAAGATTTAAAAAGTTCAATTTGTGTTTTGGTCTAAGCTCTAAGCCCTACGTTATCTACAAAGATAATTTTGGAAAGTTTGCTAAATTACTACAACTCTTAAATTAATCATCACAGCATCTGCAGAAGATGTTAAGCATATCCCCTCCAAAAATTTGAATAACTTTTAATCATTATCGATATTTTCCGTTAAAAATATATCTACTGCTTTAAGGGAATCGATTAAAGGTTACATCACAACTGAGGGTACTCAATCATTGTAATTCTCCGAGAAAGTGATTAAATTTAAACTATTTAAATATACGGAAATTACCTTGAAATAACTCCTTAATAGTAGTACCCTGACCAATTGGAAATAGTTATTAAAAGTACTAATTGCGCAAAAAACTAAAGGGGACTTAATATTTAATTAAGTTTTCTTTGAAGTTAAGAAGCACTAATTTAAGACAGCTCCAAATAGCTATGCGTGCCGCGCGTTCTACATTTGAGAAAACAGTCACGGGTTCGATTCCGGTGAGAGACCATGTGCAATATGATCTCAGCTGTCGAAGCACATAAACCTAACATACTACCATATTCTAACCTAACAGGTACCGGATGAATTGAAGCTCCGAAAAGGCAAAAAGGAGAGTCAAAATTACAATATAATATGTATAGGAAAATAAAAGCGGTACATAGAAAACAGATCAAATCTAAAAGAAAAATGCAAGTCTACAAACAGATTCAAGATTTCTTAAAGTATGCCTTATTTAACGAATTAGATTATCGACGAAATTGACTGAAATGAATCGAGAAAAATACTCTATACGACCATAAAAACCACCAAATATCCAAATTATATTTGATGATAATTAGCCAATATAAATAACTTAGAAAGTCTGAAAAGTCTGAAAATCACATGCTGTTCAAAGCTGTTCACATGGAAAGAAATAATAAACTTGCACAAACGGGAGAAATGTTCAAAGCTATTCCAGCCGAAGCACATTAAAAATTCATTACACACTGGAATATCTATTTAGATCGATATTTAAAAGCATCTGTCAAAATCTTCCGCGATAAGTAGATTTGAAGCAAAGCAAAGGATGGATTAATTACTGTCTCAGTTTTCTTTAAAAATTCATCAGAAGACCTTAAGTCATGGTTATGGTATTTATGGTTAACCATAAACTATGAATATGTTTACACAAGACTTTTGACATAACTGGAGTAACAACCAAATGGACTTCTCCTATGACCTTGTCTAATATTCCCCTAAACGTATGCTTCCTTCTCAACCTATTCTTCTCTTACACGCCCCTCTCCGTATTTTCAGCATGCGGTTACTCTGAAGATTTGCTCGCATGAAACTGGTCAACTAAGGCATTCACCGTAAGAATTTTAAACAAGTAGTGAACATAGAGAATGAAACACGCAAGTCCTTAACGTGCCGTCACTGCGACTACAATACAAATCGAACTTTCAATACAACTTTCGATACGGCATAAAACCTCAAAAGCGAGCTCTGGGAGTAATTAAAGAGTAGAGGCCAAATCATTAATTAAGATTCAACTATGTGTAGCGATACAAGAAAATCAACTTAAAAGTGCTGAGAAAATAATAATTAAAAAAAATTCTCTCAAAAGTAAAAATTGTCGTGTCTACACAAATTAAAGATAGATTAGAGTTGAGCTCTTAAACTTCATTTAAGTTTAACTCAAAACACAATTTAAACTCAATAGCTGTTAAAATTCTGTGAAAGAGTGAAGGAGATATTAAACAGTTTCTGTGATTAAATAATTTAAAAGCCACCGATCAATGAGAAATGAATTACCGAATTACCGACCGGACCGTAACAGAGTCAACCAATCTTTGAATACATCACAAAATAATCATATATTCAGTACAGTTAAGATGATATCAGAACTTACCTCTGCATTGATAAATTCCTAACTACTTCATGACCCCACTTCAACCTTAATTTTTCAACGTAGACTGTGCACTGCTATTTTCCCATTCCATGTTTCACTTCGTAAATCCGTACGTCACCGACAAGGTGAAAAAACTCACATTTAGGAAATCCTACGGATTTTGAACACAATTATGTTGATAAGAAACATTCTGCTATAGAGACCTAAAAGCAGTGATGAAGCATATTATATACATTCGAAATATAGACGAGAGGAAGAGTTAAGTTTCAGGATGATTCGAAGATTTGCGGAGGGTATACATTTCGTCTCCCATCTGACCTAGATAGCTACTGATCTACAATATGGGTTGTACCAACATGAAGAGAATCCAAAGAACAGAGAATGTGGACAGATGCAAAAGAATCAATTGCAACATCAGCGACGATTTCGATTGATTTCTCCGAAAGCAAATGAACTGAAACTGTTAACAACAGGGTTTTTACTAACTCAGAAGATTTCTCGTCTCATTAGAAGATGGGATGTCGAAAATAATTCGCGGAGATGGCTAGATTCAACAGAAAATCATCTACGGTGAAATAATAAAGCCTCATACCTGTTTCTTTCCTCCAAAGTTTAAGTCTTCGGCGAAATTTTTCCAAGGGTCTCTCCAGCAGCGTTTCTGTCAGATTGAAAATGAACTAACGGCTGCCTTCTCTTGACATACAGAAAAGGACTGAGAGGCATGAGGGTAGGTGGAAAAGATGAAGAACTTGAGCCATTTGCCCCTTCCATACGTTTCTCCTCCTAGGTTTCTCCCTTAGCGATAGCACGACCATTTCCCCTCTGCCCGCTTCTTAAATCAAATGAAGTTAAAGCCTAAACAAATGGCACTCGTTCGTATTTGAGCACATCTAGGTATAACAGGGCCAACGAAATTTCCATTCTCTTAGCTCACGGTAATTCGTGAAAATTGTTTCCCTCCATTAGACTCAAAACGCACTTCGATAAGGTTAGGCCTCTTGGAAAAGAAAGGTTGGATCGAAAGATATATCTCAAGGGAAGAAGGGGAATTTCTAGTAAACGGTTGTAACTTTTGTTTGTATAGGAAAAGCTTCAATAGATGAATATTTCAAATGTTACTCGGTACCTTGGGAGAAAACATCAAAACTGGTAAAATTGGTGAAAGGTGCATATGAAAGTAATGGCTAGAATGAATGATAGTATATGTTAATAATTAATATCTGAAGTTTTTGAATTTTCATTTACAAATAATTTGCAGTGTTGATTCTCAGGGAGGAATGTACGATCATTTAGGAAACATTTCCTGATCATGTCGACTTTGCCAATGCTATTTGAAAATAATGAAGTAACTAAGTGTGATTTACGCTGGAAAAACCACCTCACAATTTAGGATTCAGAATTACTCACTATTTATACGAGGGCACTGCTTACTGGTGTTGAAATCTGTAAGTTGTTTTTCAAGAATTGTATAAAAAATTGATCAATAATGTACACAACATGCTTTTCCAAATATGTTATGTAGGAAACATCTCTCTCTATGGCAAACTTTTGGGTAAGTTAATTTTGATAAAATTTTCATCAGTATTGCTTAAAATGTGAGTTCTGTATTTCAAGTTTGCTGATTTTTATTGTGAAAATCTAAGTCTAAATTAGTTTTATTCTCAATTTGAACAGTTTGATTCAATACCCATTATAGGCATTATATTGATCGATAGATGTATGTATAAGTATTGAGAAGTATCAATAAAGAAAGGCAATGTTTCATTTTGTACAATCCTAATGTTGTAATTAGTAGAGTTTAACAATATACTTAAAGATAAAAATAAAATAAAGGATATGAATATAATTTTCTTGATTTTTTACATCCAGAGATTTGTTCTTACATTAATTTTTAACTCCAGCAGGCATAGAATTTGAAAAAATTCCTCATTTAGATAAAATCAGGAGCTACAGTGAGTGCTTGCGTAAACAATACACACAACTGCATCCGTGCTTCATGTAGAACAGATACAATGCATATGGAACAATGAAGGCTATCTCTTGCATGATATTACATCCTCATGGAGGATATTTGGTCTCTAAATATGAAGAAAATAGAAATTGTTCTTATTTTCACATTAATCAATAAATAAGCTCTATAATAGGCCAACCTTATTTTCTACAAATACTCTCAATCTTATGAGTAATATTTATCAGGTAGTCAAGGCAATGTGTGATTCAACCCTACATCAGATTCACTTTTTGATGTCATATTATCAAGAGATCTTGATAGCCACTCAAATGAAAGGAAAAGGGCAGCTGTTGATGACTTGATAAGCTCTAAGTTGATCTTACACATAATGTGTGATCATCCTTACCTTCAGAGAGATTTTAGGCAATGAGAGAGGTCTTATACATTTTTTTATGCTTAAGTGTATCATGTTATCTGAAGAAATATCATAAACTCTTATTAATATTCTATACTCTAGGCTGGCTTTCAACATTGAATTATTTTTCAGAGAGTTTTACAGGCAAATTTAACTGAACATTGACCTAAACAGTGTTTTTTCTTGAATTATCTAATTAATAGAAGTAGTAATTGCCATTTATCAAAGAATTGTAAAACAAAATATTAATTACTAAATAATCAAGTCTCTATATAAAGGTTGTAAACTGCATTGAACTCTCAATATCTTCATAACATTTCTCAGTATATTATTTATATACTTGCTCAACTTTCAACTCTTTCTTATCTTCCAGCACTAACTTAATAATTTCTATTTACTTAATAATGATGCTCTGGCTTTGGATGCATTTACATAGGTAAGAGAGTAACAAAGTAACACTATAGCAAAATGTATTTAAATGATTGCTAATTCACTCCCTCGCATGAGGATAATATGCAAGGAGTCCTTTATATTCATTTGTTTGAATCACTTTGTTCTATAACTCACTCAGAGTGCAGACAACTTTAAATGGGAGGGGAGAGGTTATTTTGCAAATTTACCCAATTCTATTAAAAGAGCAAAAAGTTAACGATTCATAAAAGAATTTTGAAACAATGAAATTGAAGTCTAAACAGATTAACTAAAGAGGTCATTTTATATTCCTCATTAACATCCAAAGTTCCAGCTTACTGATGACAAAATGTGTCAAATACCAAGAATGTCCAAGCAAATGGGAGAATAGTTAGACTACGAGACCACTATGATAGCTGAAAATCAAGGAAATATCTCTAAAAACTTGCACTATATAAGATTAGATTGATATAAGCATGTAACTGTGGATATAGTTATTTAATCATGAATTCACTTCATTTATCAGTACATGAAACAGCATATTAATCAGTTGTTTTCTGAATATGATTTATTCTTATCAACTTGTAGAGAGTAATGTCTGATACTATAGGTAGGCTTAACGTTTTGCTTTTTTAGAGAGTGTATAGCAATTATAAAATAAAATCTCGGAAAGGTAAAATATCTCGGAATAACCCTCACAAATAACTTAACTTGTGGTACCCACATCCATAACATATGTGGACGAGCTCTTAAGAAATTAGGCTTCGTCAAAAGAATAGTCAGTAAAAGCGAAGCTTATGCATGCAGTGTATGGGACCCTGCTGAAAAGTGTTGTATTCGCGAGAGAAAAGATACAATGAAAGGCAATATGCTTTGTAAAAAATTGCTATGATAAATCGGTAAGTATTACTCAGATGCTTTAGGAGGCAGGATGGGAATCTTTAGAAGAAAGAAGGCTCAATCAGAGATTTAAATTACTAGATAAATTCAGACAGAGCACGTTCATAGAAGATGTAGCCGATATTATGCGCCCTCCTTGCTATATAGGCTGTTCTGATACAGTGAGAAAGATCAGAGAAATAGATGCCAGAACCAGTCGATTCAACAATTCATTTTTTCCAAAACAATACGCGAAAATAATCGACTAGGAAAATAGAGTCATGGTGCTTGCACCTCCTGCCACATGCCGAAAGACGGCTTGTAGGGTACATATGTAGATGTAGATGAAAATCATTGAGCTATATATAATACCTCTCTTAATGCCAAAATAATTTGTTCAAGTTGGAATGTAGGGCATTGTTAGAACTTATAGAAAAGAGAGAAGCTAGCCAATCTTTAGAAAAAAACTGATGTATTGAGAAAAAAATAGTTACAGAAAAATCCAGACCAAACACCACTAAAGATCTGGAGTTGCCAAAAAAGGACTTGCCTGTAGCAAAAGATGACATATAACAATTTTCAATGCCTAAAGATATCCAACAACAGTCAACATCTACCTAAGAATTGCATAATTTTTTATTATTGTAACATTTTATTGCTATAGATCTGCTCAATCATTATGAAAATAATTTGTGAGCTCCTTGATTATGATTATAACCTCTCTTTTATTATGATGCATCTGTCTTTGAAGACATGTCTCCTTATTGCATTGATAATAGATTCATCACTATATAAGATGCATTGTTTTTTAAATTTAGGGCTCAAGTTCTACCTGTATTTTCTATGCATATGCTACTTATCATTGAAACTTAATTGAGTAAAAAGGAGCTTTACAATTTGTCTTTTCATATCTTGTTTTTGTTTTTCAAATTAAATTTTCTTTTAAAAGCTATATAATGATAAGTATCCATGCAATTGATATTGGGTTAACTTAAAAAGTTGATGCTCCAACCCATTTATACTTAAATGATACTGATTGAGGTGTAACTTTGTGGTAATTATTAATGAGTGAACTTTTTACTACACCACACAAAAAAAACAACATACATCTGACCAAGGTTTTGTAACGGAGCCACATCATCACCTTTCATTCTTAATTTAATTTCTTTCACAAAAACTTTCCTTCCCTCTTAAAATTATTGCATGTGCTATCCACAATGTATGTGTTGATAAATGCAGTACTTCCTTGGCAGTCATACAAATATTCCATAAATCTCATTTCACCACATTTTTTATGAGTACCAGATAAGTATAATGCGATTACCAGAATGAAGCATTTCACTAGATTTTTATTCATATTTTTATAAAATATACTTTCACAAGTTATTATACCTTTTGTTTTGGATGATTCATGCTTCCTTTATGATTTTTTTAATTTTAATATTCTTTACTTTCTATATCTCATAGTAGGAAAGGGCTATTCTCCTGTGTTTCTCAATCCCATCACTTAAGTATCAATTAAGTGTTACTCTAAATTCTATATTATGCATTCTCTTTCCATTTGTTTTCCACTATAACATTTAATCACATTATGCTTTGTCTAGCTAGAGTCAGATATTCTAAGTAAACTATCTTCCTGTGTATATTCTTTTCCTTTTATATGAAGAAAATTGTTAACTTTATGAAGTTTTTGGGCTCCCGGATAGCCATGGGCAGTGTGTTCAACTCTGATGAAAGCAATCCCAGGTTTGATACTCACAGAGGGAGCCCACATGCAAAATGACCTAAGCTGTCGAAACACTTTTAACAATACCACTACTACTATAAAGTTCTTCCTAAAGTTATGAAAATGGCCTTCTGCTTTTTCACCAATATCATGATAATTATTGCTTCAGTATATTCTCTTGGGATGTGTATGCTACTGCCTCTGAAAATAAGCTGAGCACAATTGAAGACTGACAGTAACCCTTTTATACGCATCTACTTAGATATGTATGTGGTAACTAGCAAGTGGACTTTTTCTACACATGGCTAGAGAATATTTTCTTTAGCACATACTCCATTTTAGGAAAGCACTTGCATGAAATGAAAATATAATCATTTTCAGCTATGCAAAAATTCTGGACCCTCTCTTATGTGTAGCCACACAGGTGTTCCAAGAAGGAACACATAAGTGAAAATTTAATGAAGAATTTGTGGCTAAGAATTTTAATTCTTCGACAAAAACATTTTTCTAGTCCACATTTTAGTTCAGTGATAATGTTCACTAGTAGAAGAATGAAAGGTTACCTGTAATTTGGGGGGATAAAATATAATTCTACTCTGGGCTCAACGAAGAAAGCTGTCAAGTATAAATTATGATCAAGTTACTATACTCAAATTATTTAAACACAAATCTATCTTATCTTAGTGTTGCTTTCCTTAAGTTTGAAGCATTATAAAAATCTCTCTTTAATAAAAATAAAAACAGATGTATTATTTTACCTTTGTAGAATAAGAGGGTCTTCTTTTACACATTTAAAAATAGATGCATATATACTATGAAATATATAATACATGAAATATATAATATAATGAAATCATATTTGCTAGGATTTGCTAAACTCATACTGCACCCATTGCAATGCACATTTAACAATATTTTAAAAGAATTTTCTTTTGAACAATCATGTCAATTACTGTATCTGGAAGAACGTTTCTTTCAGTCTTCTCAGGGAGAGAATTTTAAAATTTTAGAAACTTATGGGGCATTAGTAGTATTTCCAGGAGTGCTTCTACAGCTGAGGTCATTTTGCAAATATGGGCTCCCCCTAGAATTCGAATAAAAAAATTCACATAAATCAACAAGAATGTTACATAACTCCATCAATAAAAGAGAATGATTGTAACTGTAAGGAAATATACATATTAATCTCTGAATCCACTTTCATGGTAGATATACCTCTGAGTCTGGAGAGTAAAAATTAGCTAAAGAAGGCATATGTCATGAATTTCCCTCAGAAGATATTCTTTTTCCTGCACTCCTAGATTTTTTTGCTTAGGACCGAACATCAGCAGGCCATCCAAAATAATTACCATTTAAAAATTTATAATTAAACGTAGAACTAACCTTACACCAAAAATCTCTATGATAACCCTCTAAAAACTTATAAATTCTAGAATGCTCAACTACAAAAGGATCAGTAAGATTAAAATAAGGAGATAACTTAGCCCAATGATATAACCTATAATTTAAATTTAACTTACTTGTACTTACCTTGGTTAAAAGAAAAGTATCCTCCTTCGAAATATACTTAAGACAAGATTTTTCGGATCTACACGGCTGTAAATCTATGTGTATATCAGGGAAGGAGGATGTTATTATTTCACGAACAACTTCTATATACTCAGACACACACAACTTAAAATAGCAATGCAAGTGTTCAACAAATTGCTCAGAGGCACTGTTCACTTCTAACGCTACACAGTAGGTATGATAAAGATAAAAAAAATTTAAATTATTAGTAGGAGAAAGATAAAAAAAATTGAAATTATTCCGAATTCCTTGACAGTGACCTATTAGGATAAAACCATTCTCTACACTATTTACTAACAAGACTACTACTGTAACTAATTGCTACACATCAGAAACTATAGGGTGTTCAGTGAATATCCATAGAAAATCATAAAAATTGCCTGATACCAAACTGCTTAGAAAACCCCCTTCAAAACCTGTGAACAACTGATAAAGTAGCCCAGTATGGAGATAGCATAAACAATAGTTTGATCTATCTTGTGTCACTCATCTAGACAGTCACCTCCAATCCTTTCCATAAAACATCCTCTGCAATGTGGTTGAGGGTTGGGGTAAGGTTGAGGCAGTGGAAGGAGTGGGCTACAGCTCAGAGGGAATCCAAATAGTCTGCTCAGTATTGAAGCTGATGACTGTAGTGGCATCTGTTCCTATACTACAACAAATTCCATATCAAAATAATATATAATGTTGTTCCTCTACAAGCATACTCCATTTTATAAATTTTAATGAATCTTATATTATTGCTTCTCCTTTCTTTTTGGATATTTGGGATTTTGCCCAAAGTGCTGCAGGTTATCTGTTTTGGTGACTCAAAAATGAATACAAAGCAGCATATTCTACAAAATACACTATCATCAAATCATATGATTCCTTTCAGATAGTAACAGTTTTGCCCAAGTAGGGATGATCTAAATATTTTGAATGTGATTCTAACGAAAAGAAATGAGGGGAATCAATTGTTGTTTGGTGGTTTGAGGAATAAGAAACACTGGTTTGTTCACATTGAGAGCAAATATTTATGCACATTGTGTTTTTCACACCATAAAATATTTTAAAAATCAACTTTCACATGAAATTTAAGCTTAAGTGTTAGTTTTAAAGCAAGCACTCTTCCAAACAGGAGAATTGATTAATCCCTTCTTCATTCACTCATTAACTGTGGCAATGTCACTCCAAAATAATATTTATAAACAATATTACATATCATTCAAACCCATGTTGGGAATTGACATGATTACACAGAGCCAGCGACACTCAATGGAAATAAAGCAATACAACATATAAAATTTCTTCTTCTTTGCGCTATTATTTCTAGAGCCTAGAATCATAATTTTTCAGTACCATAGTGATAACATTTAAAAATGTTAATTTTACATCTTTTTCATAATTTTGGATTCCCAAGAAATTAGTACTGTTTATAAAATAAAAAATTATGGTAAGAGGAAAACGCTAGGAAAAGTAAGGAAGTCAGGGTCATGAGAAGATGTGAATTGGAGTACGTAAGGTAGGATCAGGAGAGAAATATAATGGCAATTTCTCAGTTCCACAGTTTTAAAGTAAATAGTTAATTTGAATTATGCAAAGGAAATACATTATGCAACATTTGAAATGTTTTCACAATGCATTTTTGTATCACTGTAGTATTCTTCTTCAATGTATTGATAAATTGGTCAAGAAACTCAAAAATGTAAATTACTTGTAAAATATGACAATTTGAATAAAGGTACCAGTTACTTTACTTAGGACATTAAGGATGCAACATGTGATCCTTAGAAGTTTTGAAGATGCACAGGAAAGTTCATCCTCATAGAATGAGCATACGAAAATGAGAATTTTTGTTTTTTTTATGAGAATGAGATTTTTTTTGAGAATTTTCTAGTAGGGCTTTCTTAAGTCATACAGCACAAAAACCTTTCTTTCCTGGAAAACAAACTCAGGTAATTTAAGAGCTCAGTGGGCATGAAAAGAGCGGATACTAATATGTGATGTGCCTAGAGTGAGCAACATTAAACTACACACTAGAGAATAGTTTCATCTTGGGATGACATTTTTAATTAGAAGTTATGATTCAGGAAGTTAAATTGACTCTTGTTCAATTGACGAGTTACAGTTAACTGATTAATGTCAGCCATGATGAGTATCACTAATAGCATGTTCAGTGACATACAATTCTTTTGGTACCATAAAAAGGTGCTCTTCTATTTTACCCCCCTCCCAGACTGTTTGGTACAAAATCTATTAAAACCAAGCTCTGGGTTTGATTGGCTAGGTTACTAACTTAGCATACAGAGACTGGATATATAATTAAACAAAATTGAGAAACAACCTAATCCAAACTACCCCACTCAAGCACTGATTTAGTAGAGTGGGGATAGAATAAAACAACTAAGAATTGAAGATCACTATCAGCAGTTAACACTGCTAAGTCCTCAACTTGAAAAGAAGACTTGGCTCAAAGACTTGCATGCCAACTGAACTCAAGAGATATGCTCTGAATGAGCTATTTGATAAATGCAGCAATTTCAAGAAGATTTTGCTTCATTTATCCCAATGCTTGGTTTTAATGTCATGAAGACCTCTAACGTCCACTTGACAAGGTACAGACACATGGAACTATTTCTGTTGATGGGGAAAGAATAGAAAAGTTTTCCTCTAGCTCACGTTTACACAGGAATTGATAATATGTTGGTATTTTAGCTACAGGTTCATTATGTAACATGAGGCTCATTGAATTTTATTAGAAGATTTAGACTGGAATATTCCAAATTGTATGCCATGACTCAATAGTCTGCCATGAGACATGTTAAATGTACTGAGAGAGTTAGTCTTCAGAAAAAAATTGACGTTGACATCTCCAGGCAAAAATTTGAATGTCTGAGAAGTGTTTGTGAATTATTTGGGAGGATACGTTGCTGTAAATGTGAGAAAGTAAAGTTCACCACAGAACTATTGATGCTTGCAAATTTGATCAGTCATATTTTTGATTTCTCCATTGGTGAGCTGTTTTAATAGATGTTTACAATAAATAGTTACCAAAAAAAGTTTCAAGATATCACCAGTACACCTTGTATTCGTAATACCTCAGCATTTATCTTTTTCCATCAGTGGTCTTCGTTATTCTAGTTACCAGAAGGTTGAGTAACAATTTTCAATACATCTGGTTTCTCAGCTTGAATACATTTTGCAGTTAGTTTTCAGAGCTATAAACTTCATCAAAAAAAGTTATATACTTCTCTAATAGCATCCGCAAAATTCTGTGATGTTTGGTCAGCTCAAATAAATGGTACCTCCATCATTTTGAAATAATTTTGTTAATTTTTGCAGACCGTTGTAGTCATAATGTTATGTTACACCAAATGGATCCCTCTATCCCCAATAATCCCAAAAAACATACTATATGCAGTCATTTGTTCCCCTCAACGTCGCTGTCACGGTTGAAACTGGTCGCCATTAAAATGTGTTGTCGAAATCTTTGGAAATAAAACTCAATCAATTTCACACAACTGAGTCATCTCACTAGTTTACCATTTTAATTCAAAATGAATTAGCTTTGCGAGAGGAATAATTTATGTCGCTGTTTATAGTTAGGAAATTTTCCGAAATCGGAACTAGCAAGTTCCTGCAAGGAAATGAAATTCACATAGCCGCAAAGAGAGGAAACTTCAACGTTTTTAACGCATTTCGAAGAACAGTTACGATTGGTCTCACTTCAATATGGTAGTAATAAACCAGTGCTCTTAAAATATAGTATAAAAGGAACTTAAAGTCTTCCAAACGAAGAAAAATGATTCAAGCCACAATCATCAGTTTGTTGCCGGATTATCGCCTTAGATCTGAAAGTCGATGTGATCAAGTTCAACTTTGTGAAAAGGTGCCATATTCAGGAAGAAAATTACAAGTTTGTTTTCCTACTGGCAATATTTCTTTCAGGATATGTCTTTAGAGGAAGTGGGAGAGATCCATAATCCAGAGATTATTCTTTCAAATTATGGTTATTTTATGGGTGAAAAGATTGGAATTTACCACCCGGCGAAGAGTGAATAAACACAGCATCCATCACATGGTAAAAGCATGCTTCCTTTAGGTTAATGTGCTCTTAAGTAGAAAATACGTACATTAAGAAAGACTGAAAGACCCTTTCTCGAAGATTGGAAAAGTGTTAAAAAATAGTTGGACGGAAATAAAAATGAAGTTCTGCTGAAGGTCTAGCTTTTGAGTTAAAAGGTACTGATGCTGATTTGCTCTATTTAATAACACAGCTTGAAATAAATATATTTCTCATTTTCATAGCAGCCCCAATTAATTGTAAGAATAGAAAGTATCTTTTGAAACACCAATTACCATGGAGGCCTATTCGGAGTATGCATGGAGGATCCAAGTGTTTCTGCAAGAAAAGTTTCATAGAAAGTTATATTTACAAGTCATTGTCGCGCGCTGGCTTGCTGATTCTCTTTAATAACGGATATTTGCAAAATCCTTGCATGACAATATCATTCGGTTTACTTTAGGCTCATAACTATCCCAGAAGCGGTGCAGTTTGATTTCTGCTAGTTCTTTTACAAAGCATTTTCCAGGAAGGAAACGATTTCACTTCAAAGAGAAACATTTTTCCAATCCATTTCAACCTCAAAACCCTTCAATAGACCACTGGGAAGAGAGGAGACATTAACTGCCGATCAACTGTACACGAACATCCAGTGGTGTACGGGTTAAGTCTCTGTTCCTTATTCGCGGATAAAATGAGCTCACGATTCACTGTCATCGTTACATAATTTACACTCACGCCGACCACAACACGTAGAGATTCGAAGAACATCGATTTACGTAAGCACTAAAGCTGCAGAATGAATTCCAACTGGGATCGCAGTCCTGTCTCTAATCCCGGAAGCAACTCTCACACGAACGTCATCCTTGCAAGATACAGATGTAGTACGTGGCTTTAGGACGGAGAATATATACATACAGATTTCTCTAATATCTCGAAGGAGGCGTTAAAGCGATTGCTCGCCTCATTTCGTCGCTCTTAAACTGTTTTCAGTGGTGATGTTCATAGGATTGTGTCTCCGTTCTTGATGGACTCCCCCTTTTCTTGCCCCGAGTCCCTCCTGACGCCCTCCACCAGCGAAGAGGACACCATAGTGGAATGAACTGTGGACGCCCGTGTTCTGTTCTCCCAGACGGAGCTTCCATTTCTCGTACCGACGCTCAGCCAACTCCGTCCGCCTCTTCTGCTTGGGTTGCGACCCTCCACGAATCGGAGGTAAGACCTCTTGATGAGGTAGTGGACCTGATGGAGAAAAAAGCGTCAAAGAATAGAAGCATCTGGAGTAAAATTAAGACAAAATGAAAACCAGAAGACTCAAACGGTGACTGGAATCTATGGAAGATTACGCAAAGCTAGTTTCAAAAAATTCGAACAGCATAAGGGGAAAATTTTTCATCTCAGATACAGTAAAACCTCGGCTGAAGAAGATGAATCGTTATAAAATCACCTGTTGTTCTATTAACTTTCACTACTGATCGAACCAACGCGGTTTCCGAATTCCATGAAAAAATGAAATTGGTAGCGCTGGCGAGAAAATTCAATAGTTTAAAATAATGAGAACTTATTTAGTCAAATCTAAAACGATAGCAAAGCTTTATTATAATCTGTTGATATTTGTAAGTTATACAGCCGAAACGTAAATGTCTGCGTTTGATGTGAAGTGGTTGATATCTGTTGAATTATTGCGCTGACACATGCAAGACACGATATACTATGTATCGCAGAGTCATTTGGCTATTAAAATATTTCGTATAAATGCAGTTGGATTTGTTTTAGAAATCATGTGCATGCTACAAGTAGGGACGGACGGAAAGAATTCTTTAAAATGTCGTCTCTAGGCTTGAAACTATACATGTATTGGACTGGAGAATTGGTAAATTTACGTAAATGTTTATTATAATTTTAAAAAATACAGAAATAATGGCGATGAATCAAAGATTGGAATGATAGATACAGAATGGTAATTGTAAAGGAAGAGCTAGTAAAGATGTGTATTATTCATTCAAATTTATAAGTAGGCAAAAGAACGGTTAAAGATTCCCTTAAATCATCTTGCAGCAGCAAGAATCTTGGAGACTCAATTCTAAACTATTAACTAATTCGAATCACTTTCTTCCTGATTTATGATTACATAGTAATCTTGAAAGCAATAATTAGATAATAATCTTAAAAATACTTGTTTTCAGGTAAAAAGGTATATGTTTAATCTCTTTCTCATCTTCCCTCAAAATCGGTAGTTCTACAAAATCATCAACAGGTGGATGAGAGGTGATCGCCCCTCCCTCTGACTCCGCCCATGATTCGCCTAATAATCCTCTCTGTGATAGGACTTCAAGCTTTCCCGGTATATGAACTGCTGTAGGACCTCTTCTCGGGAAACTAACTTCACAATGGAACACGAAAGATTCGGCTACTATCTCAATAACCATCCTCAGGGTGAGTGCCGAAGATCTGTCAGTTTGATACTATGTGGGATACTATTAATCCGGCTCCTGGTCTGGGAGGACTTAATCCGCAGATCAGATTGTCTATTTCTCTTTTTTATAGATTGACTTTCTTATGTTTTTCTGAGGGCCATACTTGAACATTGTCTCATGTAGGTATATTGAAGTTTACTTCGTGTGATACGCTTATTTGCCAGGAATGAATGGAGGTAAAAAATTATACGATTAAATTGATTAGGGCTCTCGGATATCCGTGTGGGCAGTACGTCCGACTTTAATGAAAGCGGTCCAGGGTTCGATTCCCTGTGGGAGCCCAAGTGCGAAATGACCTCAGCTGTCGAAGCACTTTTCACAATACTACTACTAAATTGAATAATAAGAATACATATATGACTATAGAAACGATAAAAATTTTTAATAAAATTGATTGGTAGAGAGCAGAAAGTGGTCTTTTAAAACCTTGAGACACTTCATTAAGATTGTAATACCACAAATTTTTGAGAAAAGGGTGAGTACCGAAGACTGATTTTGCCTCGCCTTTTATTATATAGATGGGAGTTGAGGCTTTTCCTGCACCTGCTTGTCTGTAGAGTTGACCAATGAGAGCGACTACTCAGATAGTAGCCGAAACGATGCGTCGGTGTTCTATTGGGAAGTTACCCGGTTAATTTCCCGAATGCCGAGTTTTAGAATTCCTTCATCAAACCTCCGTGTTTTAACGGGTTCTTTTACTCTATCTTCTTGAGGAAATTTGCCTCTGGGATTTTTATTTATCATCCTTCAGTTGTGAAATTTTATTCTCAAAAACTAAATCAAATATTTCCTTTCGTTAATTTCTTTTTATACGTTTTTTATGGTGAATACACATGCATAAATAAATCAAGAAGTTAGGTGGAAGAGAGTTCCGCTTAAGCGTTACCAGTAAGGAGTTCAAGAATGTGTGATCCAACAATACAGAGGTTAAAAAAAGGTACCTCGCCATTGAAGTAGCAGAAGATGAGTGCGACGAGCAAGCCCTGCATCCCGTCCAAGAGATAGTCTGCATAGAAGTAGAGCTCAATCCACTCACACGTTCCACCGCCCTTGGGTCGGTAAGCCGTCACTACGAAGTGCAGGCCAAAGAGTGGAAGCAGCACCAGAGTGGCTCTCACAGTTTTCCTGCTTAACGAGCACAAGGGGTACACAGATAACCTTCGCTATAATAAATACATTGTGTTCATATCTATTCATCAGATATATTCTCAGTACTTCTGTATTATTCGGCGAATACGCTCTACAGAGAAATGCATACAAAAATCGCATTATAAAAGACTACTTACTTCGAAAAAAGTAAGGGTACATTTCGTAAGTTTCTAAAATAGCATGAAACCAAAATAACGAGTCAACATTGACCCAAAAAAGCATGAAA
This sequence comes from Pachydiplax longipennis, assembly GCA_036926295.1. Lineage (NCBI taxonomy): Eukaryota > Metazoa > Arthropoda > Insecta > Odonata > Libellulidae > Pachydiplax > Pachydiplax longipennis. The sequence continues at coordinate 32,307,982 of JAVFKF010000009.1, read as the reverse complement.
ATTTTGCGGAAGTTAAAAAAGTAGATCGTTTAATAAACTGCTTCAAACGAGAGAAAATCTAACGTAAAGATTTTTTTTTAAACTTTCATACAAAAATTAGAATGTGATACTTATTACTGCAGTTTGAAATCGGAAAAAATTAAACTCACTATCATAAAAAAAGAAAAAATTCAAAAATACAAAAATTACAAATATATGAAAATTCCCTTAAGAATGTTCTTACCTATACTGACTTGGTTCGTTGGATTGCGCAGCACGAAGTTTTGTAAAAAGAACTCTGATAATATTCACCAGAAATACAGTGTTCACCTATAAAGAAGAATAGGGAATATTATCAGACTTAAATTCCAATAGCTTTTATTTGTTAACAAACAGTGTGTTAATATGATAATTTTAATATGTCAATAGAAAGATTAAAAATTTATCCAGAGATATGCAGTCACAACGGTGATGAAAATTATTCCTACAGTATCTAATTAAATAATCGAAAATATTAACATTAATTTATAAAACAAAATGAATTTATTTCGGAACCAAAAGCAATCAAGATATTCAGAAATTTTAAAGAAATTTACCACTTACGATATATTAGGAGAATTGAGACTGTATGCAACCTCTAAAAAAATACCACCAATTTTACTAAAGTTCTTTAGGACATGGAAAATAATAAACATAAATTCTGACTATGGAGACATTTTAAAGTAAAATAAATAAAGCGTCATAGTTTTATTTATTTTTCTCTATCAAAATTGCTCTGACCATCGTACGATACGAGGCCCCTGCAAAACGCAACCCGCAACTGAAGTAGTTATGCGTGTTGCATACATTTCCGGCGTTATGATACAGCGAAGAATTTCTACATGCTCTTACTCAGAAAAATAACATAATTACATTTTTAAGTCAAGCCTGCACAGCTTAAAATAAGGGAAGGGTCGCATAGATTTGTCAGATAAGATTGTTGACTGAAGATAAGAAATTTTGGGTAACAGAAGGTTATCTTTTTATAATTAATATAGGGTTATTACTTAAACAACATAAGAATAAGTTATTGCTACACATCCAGGATCACATAAATTGGAAATCATTGTTGATATTATTCGGTAATAATCTTTCCAATTTTCCATTGAATCAGAGCTATCTTTAATCTAAAAATAACTTTCAAACGCTTCTCAATGCTAGAACGCCTTCATCGTCAACTTTTGAATTTTTGTAAATTAGTATAATTTCCCATTGAAGGAGAAAGAGTGAGTCTTAAATACATACATACGAACTTATTAAAGACGAAATTATAATCTTGTAACGAAAGATTCCCATTGGAAGAGCAGTTTTCTATTTAAAACGGCTGAGAGTGATGGTGGAGTAAAGATAGTGCATTCAAGAAATCACTTTTTTCCCTTAAGCCTTATTTCCATCACTTATAGGGTCGGCTGATGAATGATAATGGTTGGGTGATAATACTGATGAGTTTAGTTTTGGCGATGATTGACTTTTACGGCCAGATGCCCTTCCAGCCGCCAATCCTGAACGGGAAAATCGGACAAACACACACAGCCATTTCATGATCAGAAAATCCGGATTCGAACCCGGGGCCTTTGGGGCTGAAGCGATAGCGCTTAGCACGCTAACCACTCTACCACCAAGGTTATTTAAGAAATCACAATAATTTCACAATTCACAAAAAAATACAAACTCAAAGGGTATCGAGAACGAGAAGAGTAACGGGAATACCAACAGAGAATGAAAGCTATTTCGTTCGTGTAAACATATGGGATCCTAAAACGCACAGGTAAACAAAGATAAATGGAATGCTTTAACGCGATGTACTTACAAGAAGGCTTAAGACGCTGGGGAGGATAATGCACCACTCGAAGGCCCCTGCGGGAGCTGCCCAACAGCGCTCATCCGCTTGAGTGGCCCTCAAGATGGCGTACAGCGCCGTCGGAAGCACCGGGAAACCTAAGGTATAAAGTAATTATGATTCAGGATCTCCGTAGACGATTACTTTGATTGCAAAAAACGGACGGTGAACAGTCAAACTTGATTAAGATGGTCGTCTCAAGCTTTTGCTGTTACTTTGTATAATATAATAAATATAATATAATATAATATAATATAATATAATATAATATAATATAATATAATATAATATAATATAATATAATATAATATAATATAATATAATATAATATAATATAATATAATATAATATAATATAATATAATATAATATAATATAATATAATATAATATAATATAATATAATATAATATAATATAGAGTGATGTAGCATAAAACATTATAAACACGACTATAGGAGTCCTAAACGTTCACGAAATCAAATTTTACAGAGTCTTGAATTGTTTCAAAGAAAAATAAAATACAGAGATATTGCCGTGCAGCATAATCTAACGAAATGTAATGAAAGAGTATTGAAAAATATTCGTGCACGACAGTGAGACAAAATAGCGTGGTGGATAAGAATTTTAAATGTTATTTGGATTTGGATAGAAGGGCTTTGTTGCGATAAAGTATTGTTTTCGATTATAGAAATTTCATCTTTTTTTCCTCCGTATGAGTGGTAGAGGAGCGAAACAAGCAGATTTTAGGGCTTCAAATTTCATTTCGTTCTGAAGAACATTACAGGAAATATAGAAGAATATCAGTGAATTCCCTGCTTTATTTCCGGCACGTGATCCTGCATAAGAATCCACACCACGAAATACATTCATAGCGTAAAATCCTACAAAATTGACACGGGTCTTTTCCTGAAATTTCTCTTCAACCCTGAACCAGGACGTGATTTAGACTTCGGCGACTATAGTAGCATCTACCTAAGATATGAATTGATTCCAATGGAAATAGAAACTTACCCCAACCGATCAAGTAGAAGAGCACAAGCGATTTCTGTTCGGCGAAGGCTGCGGCGATGAGTCTGTGCAAATAGAATCCCTCGCAGAACATCCACATGTAATTGGTGAGGCGAAAGTATTTCGTTAGGACGAGGAGAAGTTTGCATGCGCTCCCATTCTGAAATATGTCAGTGAATACGTTGGAGACATTACATAACATAATTGAAATATATGCTTATGTAAATGAATAAAATGAAGAACTTATCATTTAACCTTATCACTTGATTTTTTTAGAAATGAAAAAGGAACAGTCAATAGAAATATTGTTCTATTCAATTCTTCTACAAAATATAAGTATTATAATAATATGAACTAGATATATCGACGCGATACTTGGTGGAGCTTCTCCGTATCTAAACTTAAAATAATCATAAATTTGGTCAGCTTCACGAAATCATTTATTATATTACTCTACACCACCAGTTTCGCTATATTACTGTACACTACCGGTTTTATTACTTGATAAACCTTCAGTAATATTACGAACAGTTTTTGGAGCAGACCAAGATTATAATTATTTTAAGTTTCGATTAATGATAGGATTTAAAATACGGGTAGCTTCATCATATTCTTAGTATTCCAACGTGATTGCTGATTATAATAATTTGTTGATGTGTTATTTATTGCATCAAAATATGTGTATATACGGTAAAAAAAAGTCCATCATTACAATAAGCACTGGTTTGTAATAGCTTGAAAGCTTTAAAAGCATTCTACTTTCGTGTTTATCTTTAATTTCTGTTTTTGATTAAATTTAATATTTTTATAGTATGAATAAAAAATGAATTTCAGAATTACGATCAATTAGAATAAAGCTCCCTCATTCTTCACGAGGAAGCCTGTGATTATATATACATTTCCATAAGCATATTGCATACATGTTAACTCAGCATGCATGTACATAGATTGAGTATAAAAGTAAAGAACCTGTTCAATGATGGAATCTCCTTTCTGATCAAACTCCGTCAGGATGACGAGGCACTTGAAGAGAATGACACACACTGCGTTGGCTAAGAGCGACCCAAACAGATTCTTGTGCAGAATGATACGGGGCACCTGCAGTTGCCTGATGGAAAAAACATGTTCGAGTTAACATCGACTGGAAAGGAGGATAAACATCTGCCAAATCTAAGTCCAATCATTTACATCTCTGAAGAAACAAGATATTCACGGCTAGTCTCAACAATGATACCATTGGGAAGCGGAGTGTCACGGAGTCTGCGACTTCGTCAAAGTTCATGAAGATGAGTCGATCTAAAATACAGCTTTCGTCAGAAAAACGAAAACTCAGGGGTCAAAATAGAAAGGACTATTGATCTTAAGTTTTTAAGGTTTTCACAGTAGAAGAAAGAGTTCCATACGAGTGAATGAAAATAGGATGACTGAATTTCTCTTTTAATCCCTTCCCTGACGCATTTTTTGATAATTCCGTTTGAAAAATGTTATATTTTAAAATTTTTAATATTTTAATTATTATTAATTTTTGATATTATTTTATTAATTAATATATTTTAAATATAATATATAATAAATATTTTAATATAATATATTAATAAGTATTTTAATATAATACAATATATTTTAAGTAATTTAATATATTTTAAATATTATTAATTTATTTTTTTTAAATTTTAATATTTTATAATTTCATTAGTATCTTAAAAATTCTAAAAATTAATATCAAGCCACTTTCTTTTGAATATATTTCCAATATTTATTCCACTTCATTTTCTTTTCTGTTAATTATTAATTGTATATTCACACTGCTGCGTCAGAAAGGAATAACCTACTACGACGAGTACATATAATTGTCCACGTCAGGGAATGGGATTAGGAAAGTTTGAATATTCAAAGGAAATGTGACAAGACCGAAACGAGAAAATTGCGAAAGGACTCCTTGATGCTTCAGTTGAATAGGAGTATAAATAAAGTGAATATGCATGTATATTCTGATAATAATTAGAATATACATGGGAGGCCGACTCTACAAGGTTAGCTAAGCATTGGGCCAATTCTTCCCTATACTCTGGAGAGCCCCGAGTATGATTACCATTTCAATTTGCATGGAAAGAAGGCCGAATACGCCTTCGCACGACTTTACATCGGTGCACCTAGAGCTCGTACAAGAGGAGAGAAGCTATTAAACGGCGGGGAACATTGTACAGTGACAATCGCTTTAGGTGTTCACCCCACAGTGACCATCTCCTATGTGACGGTCAATGTAAATTTCTTTCTGCCCGCTGGTCGAGGTACACTTTACCTGGGTGGAAATCGCTTGGTGTCTACATTTTTATAATAACTAAAAAATAAACACCGACTACTATGTAAATAGCATGAACGTTTAAGACAATATATATCATGCATATATTAGAGAAACTTGTAATAGACATCGCAGTAAATAGCAACCCATATTTTAATACACGAAGAGAAATGCTAGGGTAAACTCAGCGAATGAAATTAAACTAGCGAAAATACTCAATCCATACATATCTTTACTATTAACTGAAAATTTATTTCCAATGTAAAATGATACTCAACGCTTAGTTATTTCTTATATAACACTCTGTTTGAGTTTTAATTTAATTTGAACTCAAATGTTAATCATTAAAAATCAGACGTCAAGTAAAAATTTTCAATTAAAATTCATAGCTTTGATGATAAGAAAAGTTTAGAATTTGTGTGAAACTAATGTCTGATAATTAGAAAGGAATTCTCTCAGATTATATCGTATAAAATTGGAGAGATGTAAAAATACTACGCGTTAACTAACTGATCGCTGTCTGAGTACAGTGAAACCTACCCAAATGAGGCAAACTTCAAGTTAACTTTCATTTGAACGCCGCTTTCCGTCGAAAATCACTGTACGGTGATCCCTTGCGTGCTTCTCGATTCTTACACATATATATTCTACATATATTAAAGCGAGACCTGTAGCAGAAGAAGACCCCAAGCGCAGGAACCAAAGCGGCGATGGTAAGTGCGTATGCAGACACGGAGACCAGGACTCTACGACGCATTGAGCCGACAGAGGAACATGTCCTGTAATCGGTCCATTCCTCTCCTGTGCCGTTGTCCAGTCGGGTCCAGCGGCCGTCGGGCGAACAGGACTTGCTCGCATACACTGGAAAATACATTTAAAATGAATATTTAAAATGAGTGGAAAGACTCGCTGACCACTCATTCGGATTTCTGAATCGATTTCCTTTGCACGGAGACTCGAAAAAGAATTTCATTTTAAAACACAGTATCGATAAAAATAATTTTCTCTTTCACAAAATAATTAGCCATATATCTGTCAAATGGGCACATTAAAAAACCACTTGGAATTAAATTTGTTTAAAGTTATTGTTTTGTTTTGTCTTTGTTTTCATTTCATTATCTTGCTATGATTTAGATTTAAGTAATTGTTTTTATTCGATGTGATTTGCCTTATACATTTGCCATATACATATGCTGTTTTTGAAACTTAATGAATGAATAATTAAATAGTTGAGTTAAATAAAAGTAGTTTACAAGTGTTATAAACCTTAACCAATTCGTAATGAAGAACTCGTAAGTAACTGCAGCGTTAATGAGCTGTACACCACACTTATATAAACCTGTGGCGAACTTAAACTTTTCATCATGAAATCAAATAAATTTTGTCATCGTGATATCAAAAAAATTCACAAAATCAATTCAAAATTAAAGTTACCGATTGTCAAGATCGAAAGGAAAACCGAGGGAAGACAAGTAAGAAAACAAATCTACTCTCTGCGTTTAATAATTACGAAAAACGCAAATCCGAAGTAAGACGATAGCTCTTGCAAATGAAGCATGGGAAAGGAAAAAATGTTTTGGAAAGGATGATTTGAAATTCAGATGCCATCCTAATAAAAAACTTTGTACCGCGTTATTATATGGAAGTGAAGCCTGGGTAATGGGAAAGCTGGAGAAGTTGAAATCTACGGAGAAATATAATGAATACAATATTTCTCCCTCTGTACATACAAGGGTCTAAATTAAAGATTCTTCTACGGAGAAATATAGATTTGTAGAGAGATACGGAGAAGAGGCTAGATGGACTAGAGGAGGACAACACAACTTGTAAGTGGTATTAAAGAGGAAAGGAATTTAATGAAAGAGAAGGAGAAAAGGAATATTAAATTCGCTGGAATGTTCATGTTCTTAGAGAGAACAACTTCCTAAGGGGGATGAGTTGGGTGAGGGGGTGATCGCCTTCCCCTTTGATGGCTTTGTAGTATGAGCAATTTTCCTAGGATCGGACAAGGAGCATGAATTAAAATCAGACTGTAGAGATATTTCAACATCACTATACGTCTGCTACACTTATCATGAAAAAATGGTATTTGAAATGTTAATTGGAGATGATTTCATACGGAAGTTATCGTTGCCCTCCCTTCTTGGCTTTTATATTCATCCCTTATATATTCTAGTATTTAGTATCAATCCGAAATCTGGCATTGATATTTCACTCTGAACTTGCTTATATGCTTCACTATTTCTCAAGAGCTCAACACTTTTAATTGCTAAAACAGAAGTTTTTAGACCCGCCCATAATAGGAACATAGGCTTTTTCACAAACTGAAATGGAAATTATAAAGTAAAAAACGTTTAAATAAATATATTTATATATAATTAAATAAAATTTTTTTGTCATTTTCATTATACTGTCTTCACCCTAATATATATGTGTACGATCTGTTTCTTATTTCATATTCTACTATAATTTTATTTAAGTAAACGTAACTCAAAACATGTCTATTTGTTATCCAAGTGATATTTAAATAAATATGTTTTTGTCATTTTAATTATGATTCTTCACACCATTATTTATATGTACAATCTGTTTCTGTTTCATATGAAACAATAATTTTATGTAACTTAAAGCATGCCTCTTCTCTGATTTTCTCAAATTTCCCTCATTTTATGAAGCAATCGTAGTCTGTCGTGCGTTCCAGTTTTCCTAGTTAGTAATGATTGAATATACGGGGATGAAATCCTAAGTATCTTTCTCCGCGCTGCAGGAATAGTCTCATTTCGGATTGTTTCTATGTATATAAAGCAAATGAATACTTACTTGCGCAAGATTGAGGTTGAGTTCCGATGCGGATGAATGCGGGGCACGATTCCTTCTGCACGGACGACGGCGGAGCATCGTTCCAACATCCCCAGCCATCCCATGTCCGAGGGCACCAACCATCCTCTGCAAGAACATCAATATATAGCAAAACGCGTTTGAGACATTTTTAGTTAAGGGGCTAATATGCGGTTTTATATCGGTCCCTTTCACACGAAATAGATGTAAAGTATAGATACTGACTTTTTTGGTGAAGTTAAGCCCACGACGGTCTCTCTTCCACCAGACATCGTATGTCATTACTATATGTACAAATATTAATTAAAAGCGAAAATGCAGTGTGGGGAAAAACTTAAAAAAGGATCAAGAAACTCTCCATTTGCCGAATGCCGGTGACCGTCGGACGTCAGTTCCTCAGAAGAGATTATCGCAAACTGCGGTTACCAGTTTTCAGAAACTCCCTATGCTCATTTCGGAGACTATGCCTCGATTTATTAAATTTATGCATTTAACCAACCTTGGTAATGAAGGAATAGCCTCGGAAATGTGCATCGGGAGCTTCTGAAAACTGTTAGCCAAAGTTTTTGCTAATCTCGTCTGAGAAATTGGGCTGTCCTTAAATAATATCGCAGCATTTTTGGGATTTCTGAACTCTTCCTTGTTAAAGTGTATTACGTAGATGCATACGTTAGGTAATTGGGTGTCACAGATTTCCAGACACCCCACCCCTCCTAAAGTGTAACATCTTTTAAGGACGACCCCTAAAAGTCAAAATTATTCTAAGGAATTCCGCGCATAAGAAAAATGTTTACGACGTGAGTCTACGGTAATCAATCCTTCTAATTCAGATTTATATGGGTTGAAAACATAAATGAACGAAGATTTTCGAGTAAATTAGTTTATAATTTGGCTAATATTTTTTCTCTTAGAGAAAGTGGCTATGGGAAAGAAATGAAAATTCCCGAGAGAAACATAAAACAAAAATGTTAAACCAATAAGTGTACCTATGCTGTCATGGTGTCCCGATCATTTTAGTATTAAAACGTCGAAACAAGACAGGGGCAATATTCATTTCCAAACCGCAAAAACAAAAACGAAATTCTAACCGCGAATTTCAATCAATTCGATAGCTCTGATTTATAGCAAAATGTTCTCACAGTTTAGAATCCACGTATTCCTGAATCGATACAAGCGAAGGAAACGTTATGACCGACCTCGAGTTTAATTCTCGTGGAGAAGAGCCCGTTCCGAGATGAATCATCCCCATTCAATTAAATCCACGTCAACACTAAACCATCTATCCCGCCAAAGCCTTTCTCACGCATTTAATTCAGTCAACAGTATAGTCTGAATCCCATCCAGGAACCCTTTCCGAAATCGGGCAAAACAAACAGATTCTCGGAAATAACGCGTCAATTTCGTTTCGCACCAATGTTTGGCTCACATTCTTCTCATCTGCTACATTCCCACAATATGAGGTCATGTCTCCCCTTTCACTAACCATCACGAGAATGTATTTACCATTCGTTCCGATGTCACAAACCTCTTAGGGTCTCTCAGGGCGAATCCGCTTCGCTTGCGGTTTTGCTGGGATTTCCTTTGATTCGAACCTTCATTTGGCAAGATTAAGCCACTCTTCCACTTAGCGGGAATGGACGGTAAGTAGACAGGGGATAATAAGTAGGGGAATGTTCTCTCGAGAAATATGAGCGATTAAAATTTGGCAGCTTAAAGGGAACGGTTCGCTGGGATGAATCGCGGGTTTAACGAAGGACCAATCAGAAGGCCTAACCAGAAGGAACTCTGCATTACTAAAAACCGAGGCATAGAAATGGAAACGAGCGGAAAATCGAAAAAACGTTATTTTCGTCGGAGTGAAGGCCGAACCGAAAAAATTTAAATTCTGAACCCGAACCGAAATCTTTTCGGTTCGGGTTCAAGAATTCGAAATTTTGAAATTTAATCCGTTCGAAATTTAATCATTTCCGAAGAATTGTTAAATGGCTATTACCAGCCGAAACTAGAAAACCTCTGAGTGGAAAATAAAATTTACTTTGTTTTTTTTTTTTAACTTTGTTTTATTTAACAATTCTTCGATTATGTCGGAATTCCACAAAATCTCGGCCTCTTCCGTGAATGTTAATCAGTTCCGTTTTACGGTAACAAACAATTCACAATTGTACATATGTTTAATTGGGGGAAGATTAACTTGGGAAACTTTGACTTGCAACTAAGTATAACTAAGTTTTACTCCAAAATTTTGTGTAATTATAAGTAAATGCAAAAAGAACCAAGAGAAAAATGATTCCGACTTTCGAAGGTATAATATATTAGAATAGAACCTATCTGAATCGGAACCTGTTTCATCAGGAAAAAGATTGGTCCCGGAGTATGTCATTCACCAACGGTCGACCCTATATGAAGTATAAGAGAACCAAGAATTCTCCAGTCGCCATATGCCGGTGACCGTCGAGCAATTCCCAAGAAAGGATTATCTCCAGGTGCGGCCACCAGTTTTCAGAAACTCCCATATGCGTTTCGAAGATTATGCCTCCATCCTCAGGGGGTTAAATGCTTAATGGTGCTGTTTAATGCTGATGCTTAATCTCATCAAGCATTTCCATGAGGATGGAAACATTGTCTCCGAAATACGCATTGGGAGTTTCCTAAAATCGGTGGCCGCACCTGGTGATAATCGTTTCTTAGGAATTGCCCGACGGTCACCGGCATTCGTCGATGGGAGAATTCTTGGTTCTCTTATCCATCAACAGCCGATCCATTCAGCATATCCATTCTTTCACCTGTTATATAATAGATATAACAGCATATCTATTCTATCAACTGTTTTAAGTGTATAACCGTCTTCTTAGGAAGAATATCGGGGTCCTAATGGAATCCAGTAGAGACAGGTTTCACTGATCTGGGCGAAAAGAAATCTTTCCGATTAATTCGACGTTTGTAGAAGGAACGAAACCGGAATCTAACCGATATTTGTTTTTTCATTGAGCCGAAGAGAAAACAGGAACGAAAAATATTATGCTTCGAAGCTCTTCTAAATAAAATCGGGTGAAATTCATGCCTCATTGCATAACTCCACCATCACTGCTATTTGGAATATTTACGCACATTTTTACCTCCTACGGGTATATTTGAACATATTCTCATAAAAGGAAGAAGTAGCCTTATAGCTATAAAAATTATTTTCTTAATTAATAACCTAATGAGTTGGATGTAAGTGTACGAGAATATGTAGCCTCGATCTCTCCCATAGTAGTTGTTCCATGCAATTTTAATTAGGTACAACGCGCTTAAGGCGTCCGAGAAGATCTCTAAGGACGCTCGTTATCATTTTCAAAAAGCTACTATAGCGTATCACAGACGAACGCATGTAATTGCCGAGTCTTTTCGTAATTAGCTACTTGAAAGAACGCTGTGTTACAATGAAGAACGGATATGAGAAAAGTATGACAGGACATGAACTAGAAACCATTTCTTTCAGTTCCTAGGCGGATGCTTAAACCAACTACGCTATTATTCAGAAAATTCAGACAATTTTTGGGAGACTTTGTAGCAAGGGCAAGAGATTCGTCCGACCAAGCGGCATCGTTTTCAACCAGTACACTTATTAAGTCAACGGACCCTTTTCGCCGCGGGTATTATCGTATATTAAAGATAATATAGGTATATTGAAAAGGGATAGAATTATTAATTAATTACTACAAGCTTCCTTATATTGAAGGTAAAAGCTTTCCAAAGGTAAAAAGCACCCAACACAACTCAAAGCAGCTAATTATAAGCTCGTAAAAAAGCTGACAGACAAAAAATACTGCATTCCATAAATCAATTATATATGATTAGTTTTCCCTTGCAAAATTTTCGCAGACGGACTCTAGTATTTCCCCACCCAAGCTCTCTTCAACAATCTCTACAAATGAATAAAAAAAAACTAGAACACACCTACAAATCACACCTTCATATTCTGAATCAGTGTCCGTTTCAATATGCCTCGTTTGATCGATCGATATTGATATGCACATATCCGGCAACGACACTCTATCGGAAAACTCAAATTTTAACTCGATATTTTGACCTAACGGTGGTTTTTTCATATGTTGATCCATTTTAGCAATATGTAGGAAAATTTCTCTTTAAAATGGAGTGTCATTTATATGTTTTGATGGAGTATGAAGGGAGAAATAAGCTGGTCATGGAAAACGTATTTTCAGAAATAATATATAAGCATTATGGCGTGAGCCATTGTGATGATGAAGAATGTTTATTTATATCCTCTGATGATAATTGATATCCAAAATTTTGACTGCTTTGTGGATATATTTTTGTGAGTACTTTACTGACCACCGAAACTTAACTGTGACTTTTTTCCTGTGATTATACTATCGGTCATCCGGAGAATAGCTCCTCAAATTCCGAAAAAAACTCCACATTCAAGGAACGATCGAGTATAAAATCAACGGAATGGCGAGTAACTTGTGGGAGTTCACGACACCGTAGGAGAAGAAAAAGAAAACCAGAAACGCATTTCAATGGAAACTATTTCCAGTTTAATAACTTAGCACAACCACAGTGAAAGACAGAGAGAATAAATAATCAATAACGCTAGCGGATGATACGTACATCGGTGTGGAACATCTAAGAATTGAAAACGTGAAAGAGGTAAGCGTTTATGAATGGAAACAAGACTAAATTTAAAGAAATGCCTGGCATTGAATAGGATTACGATGAGATTTCGTTCGTTGAAAGAAATGGTTCGCGACCATGTGAAATATGCACAGTAAAACCCGCTAAGACTGCCATCCTGCTTAATACGCGGTTTTCTTACGGTCCAAATCCCTTTCACAAGAAGCACACGGTACAGATGCAGTTTAAGATGCTCTGATGCCCGCTTAAACCGCTGATTTTTCGGTCCATAGATTCAGTGCAACCTGCGATAGCCAATCACTCGCCTCACTCGATGGACAAATTGTTTTTACTTTATCCGTGTCGCCATACCTCTCCACTCCTTGTCTTTAAAAGGGTTCCTTTTGCGTCTCTTCTTTGGGATTACTAATTTTGAGAGATTAAAATAAAGATATCGCAAAGCAAAGCAATCTACATCCCGAAGAAAAAGAAAACAGAAAACACTTTTCAATGGAAACTATTTCCAATTTAATACCTAATCATAACCACAGTAAAGCACAGAGCACACAACATGCTTCAATGCTTAAGCGTCATTATCAAAAGAAGCCAGGAACGAATTTCTCACAAATTATTTGTATGGGAGGGATGGGCAGAATTATCAGGAAGAGGTGAAAGTTAGGTTTCACGGAAAGACAAGGTCGGTGAAAGAGAGGAAGGGGAGGGTTAAGGACGAGAAAGGGTTGCAGGTCGTAGGGGAGAGGAAGAAGGAAAGGTATATTCATTAGTCAGGATATAATTAGAATTCAGGTTGTTTTGGATAATTTCCTTTTTTTCCAGTATATTGAGTCGGCTCCCCTTCTTGGCCACATGAAGAATCTTTGGTCTAAAATCAGAAGAATGATTGGATACTAGCAAATGATTCACGAAATAAGATTGTTGTGAGCCTTCTTCAAAACATTTTTGGTGTTTTTTAAGCTTTTAACTTTATCTTAAGGTATTTAACTGGAAATAGTTTCCATTGAAAAGCATTTCCAGTTTTCTTTTTCTTCTCTTCCGGTGGAATGATCGAGTAATTATCTTCTTCTTAACTGAAAAATATTCCAGAACATTCCACAAGTAATATTTTAATTCTTGAAAAAATCGTTGCGGCGAAAAAGGTTTCGTGGCGGCGTCGAATCGTCCCAGTCCTCCGGATGTACGAAGTGGTGGAAAGGAGAACCCCCATTAATGATATCAAAAGGTAAAGGTGAAAGGTAACTTTGCATGTGAGCCAAACTTCGAACGTAAACCAAACTTTGCACGTTCCCCAAAACGGCGTGGTCTGAACGTTCTGCAAAGATAATTTAATTGGTTATAGAATCCGCACAGAAGGTGGAAGATACCGATTCGAGTACCATTGCCACCCTTTTTCCAGGCATGTTTTTCCTTGGGACTTAGACAAGTGCTTTACGTGCTGAGTAACCTTTCACGCGTTACATATTTTTACACTACAATAGCGCAAGGTTCTATATTAAGCTTGAGACTATAAAAGACACAGTAAAGTTTGATTTTCGGATCTTTTTGCATGCCTTTTCGTGTATATCGCCTATTTACCCGCAACAATTTACAAATCACACAGTTACCGCGTTACTGTTACAAACGGTTCAGCCCTAAAGGGCAACTGGTTCATTTAAACATTCACATTTAATTATTTAAGGACTTGTGATTCCAGATTTTCTCAACGATTTGACTGCTGAAACAGCACATCGACGGAAGGTAACTCTAGTTTCCACCTTAATACTCTTAAGTATTAGTAGGAGCACGTCCGTTACTGTTAGGCTTAGAATACTGATAAAATGAGTTGATAAATAAATTACGAAAAAGAATTTTATGAGGAATATAATTCGGGAAGGAGAGAAGAAACTCAGAGTTTACTTGCTGACTCAAAAGAGGGTTTAGAACTTAGCCAAGGGAAATTTAATAGAATATTTTAAAATGTGAGAAAATAATCTCATGAGCTAATTAATTACTAAGATGCTTTTTTCCGTGAGAAACGTATAGAGATCGTGGAAAACTTTGATTATTTCTTCTTAAGATCCAGCCAGCTTCCTGAGGCATCCAATTCACCAATTTGTTAAAGCATTTCTTTACGAAATGTATTGCCTTTTGTTGCACATATTGAAATTCGCGAATACAATACTTTTCAGCAGGGTCCCATACACTGCATGGATACTCAAGGTGAGGCATAACTAGCGCAAAGTAACATCGGAGCATGATACGGAGTTGTACATGATAAAACTATAGCGTGATTCGTTGCGATTAATAAATACGTGAAAATGTTTCATTGTTGAAGGAGATAAAATACACAGAGTATTTTCATTTCCTCAAATTTACTTGCGAAATTTAATACTTTAACACATTCAGCAAAAATCAGGGATTATAAATTTACTTTACTGAACTAATAACTTTACTTCACTCGATTCCGAAGCCGCACATCAATCCAACACAAAAGACATATCAAAATTACGTCCAATGTTATGAAGATTGCCAAGGAACTATTTCAATATACACGCTACAAAATTATATTAATATTACCCTCATCTTAGCTTTCTCCGCGCAATCGAGAAGATTTTTTTATGATTATTACACTTTCCTCCACTAAGTCCCACGTTAATTTTACAGTGCAATATACCATCCACTTTTCGTGAAGAGATTCTTTTACTCGTTATTCTTTATTTCCCCTGTTTTTTTGAAAGAGGAAGACCTTTTCATTCCTAATGGAATTCTCAGACCACTATTTCCTTTCTTTTCTCCAAGAAAAGACGCTCGGAAACGATTCCCTCTTTCCTGTCCACCGCGATTATTCTCGTTTTTAATTTCGACTCCCTTTGGATGCCGTTGGAGAAAAGAGTAAATTTGTCAATCTCCTTTGTTTTTATTAATTATTTCCTACAGGAAGTACTACATCGTTTTTAGTATATTTTTTCTAGGATTAAGTTTAAATTTTAGCCTCTTTATTAGAAATTATTAGAATATTTTCACTTGATGTATTCTTGAAAGAATGCTTGTATAAAGATTCTTGTAAATAATTTCCTTAGTTCGTATTTGTGTATATATATTTTTCGTCATATTTTTAATTTGTTGATTTCATATTCTTATGTATATTCAGTTTTAGTTTGTTTTTCGGCATTCACTTTAAACTGTAGGCACCGCTGTATGTGAATATTTTGATAAATAAATGAATAAAATTGCATATTTAATAGCAACAGAATTAAATTAAGAGATGATAAAACTCTCTTTTAATTATTACATTATAATAATTAGTACATTAGTAATAATAATTAGTACATTATAATCTATAATATTATAAGTAATTAATATAATACTATACAGTATGCTTATCATATCTCGGGCTTAAGACGCTATGCCGCTTAACTCTTTAAAGCTCAGTAACTCTTATATCAATGCTGCCCTATTTAATTTCTATTCAAGAGTTTAGGGAAAATTATTATTCGAAAGGAGAAAGTTAAATTGGTTTCCCTCTGTCTAAATCTCCTCTCATATTACTTGCGGTCGCACTATACTCATAGACAAATATTCTGCTCAATAGGGTAATTTGTTATTTCAGTCATTTCCTGAGGTAAAAATATTTACCAAAGATACTAGCAATTTTATAAAATACGAGGTAATTTTATAAAATACGAGGTAATTTTATAAAATACGAGGTAATTTTATAAAATACGAGGTAATTTTATAAAATACGAGGTAATTTTATAAAATACGAGGTAATTTTATAAAATACGAGGTAATTTTATAAAATACGAGGTAATTTTATAAAATACGAGGTAATTTTATAAAATACGAGGTAATTTTATAAAATACGAGGTAATTTTATAAAATACGAGGTAATTTTATAAAATACGAGGTAATTTTATAAAATACGAGGTAATTTTATAAAATACGAGGTAATTTTATAAAATACGAGGTAATTTTATAAAATACGAGGTAATTTTATAAAATACGAGGTAATTTTATAAAATACGAGGTTCTAAAGAATTTCCCAGAAAATAAAAAGAAAGCCCAGGATAATCCAGAATGCCTTTTACGCACGGGTTAATTCCTCTTGATAATCTCCACGATGCGTTTGAGTACGATAACTCTAAAAGAAAAGCAGCGATATGGAAATTCATAGTTTTCTTACGGAATTTGACGCCGAAGAAGAGGAAGGAGTGAGGATTAGGAGGATAAGCAATTAGGGTTGAGTTGATAGCGGAAACGGACGAAGGCGTGAAAGAGAAGCGACGCTTGGAAGAGTGTTAAGGACGAGACGAAGAGGAAATGAATAATGAGAATGCGAAGGCGTGAGAGAAGCACGACTGGAGGGAGTCCTTGAATTTCCAGTCGCGACGAATCCCCTTTCTTTGTAATCATACGGCAGTCCAAGAATATGCGCTTCGAATACTTCATGAAAAGCAAAATTTAGAGTAAATATGCAGCATTCCTGTTCCATCGAAATAATGGCCGAAGAGATCCATATAATTAAGGAGGGAGGCATATTTATTATTGAAAGTATAGCTTGGTTACTCAGTGAAGTAGCTAAAGCAGTTAAATTCAGAGAAAAAAGAAACGTCTATAGTATCGTCAAGGAGTAGATACAGGCTTTTTGCGGGGAGTAGGTTCTTAAAAATTCCGCGAAAGACAAGATCGTGATAGAGAAATGACTGGGCTGATAGGAAGTCGGATACAAAAATAATAATATCTTTAATTAGTCGGAAAAGCAATTCAGAAAATAACAGTGGCTCTTGTCATTATAATAGTAAAACAAATATTTCATTATCATTGTTATTAAAAAACTCACATAGAACAGGAAGGGTTTCTCACAAAGAAAGATGAAAGGAATGATTTAAACCAATTAATTACTTTAATTTGAAATTCTTTTGGTTACCTGCTAAATAGTCTAGTGGTAACCTAGTAATAAAAGATATTGACCAAAATAGTTTCCCATTATATTGGTAAGAGTTAAGGATCGGGGAAGTAACTGAAAATTAATTATCTACGAAAGACTTGAGATAAATTACACTAGGAATGTTAAATAATAATTAGAACTTAAAATAAAATAACATTGTAGCTCCGCAATAAAATCAATAAAATAAAATAAAATTTAAATTATGCAGTATAATATGGGAAGTATATAACTTAAATTATGAGTCTTAACGGTTAAATTCAACACTGTTTTGATTTATAAATAAGTCCAGCGTGTGATACTACGAGTACCCCCTACGCAGGGAATAGACAACGAAACAGATGATTCTTAATAGAATGCCACCGAAGAAGATAAATGAAAAGGAGAAAGGCGCCAGATATAGCTGCTGAAACGCTAAACTGGTAAAGATGAAAATGTTTCATTACCTTTGTATGGTCGGATTATTAATCTGCTTTGAATTGAATTTTCCGATATCGTATTTTTGAGTAAGTGGTGCGGAATAAATATTTCAATTTTTAAGGAATTATTTATTTATTCATTAATCTCTCTTTCTTTTAACGACATTGTTATTTCAGCATTGATGGAATTATCACTGTGTGTAACTCCATCGAGGTAGGTATAACAGGATTATAAGAGTACAAAGCTTTTGCTCCAAAAAATATATCCTAGTCCAAAACCTGGACGCCATAGTGCAATTTTTATGGAACAAAAACTAAGTACTTTTATTTTATTTTTGTATCAATACCGATATTATTATCAATCTTCTATTCGCTTAGTCGTATCGTAACATAGTATAAAAGTATAAAACTTAGGTTGGGACTTAAGAACGGTTCACGTGTTTTTCATTCCCCATGCGTTTCACCTGTTTCACATAAATTTTTCTGAAATAACTTATGTTTATATGGATGAAGAGTGGATCTTCGCTCACTAAAGACTAACAAACACACAAATACTATACATCATTTTATTTTCTATTAAAATGAAATATACATTGGGCACCTGCATATACTGCACTCACGTTTTTAACCTACGCTTGTATGAACGCCAAGCTATCAACGTACTTACTTTCTCAAGTCGCGTATCGTTTGTGGAAAAAAGTCGAGTTTCTCAAAGTATATATTTTCTCGGCTCCCTCTCGTTTATTTTCGAATCATTCGAAGGGTAATGGGGTCATTCCTTACGTCTTCCAAAATGTACTCTCTCAAAATAAACTTCATAATCTCAACCTTGCTTCCAAGGTTCTTTCTTACGAGAGCTCCCAAACTGCGTCGGGGAGTTTTCGGAAGCCCTTCATTTTTTCTCATCATATCATATCAGTTTTAAGTGAGACGTATCATCTTACGATTTATATTCTCGACTTCTCTGATTCAAATTTCATCTTCGTACTCGACGTATATTTTATATTACGTTGTTGACATCGGCCATAAAAGCATCATTCTCTTATTTCCTCATCACACTTGCATCCTAATAAAAATGAGATTTTTTTTGTTTCAACGTACTACCGATGATTCTTTGAATATCCCCTAGTTTGATCCTGGGTCTTACTTCGAATGAATTATATATGACCATACAAATATACTTGTAAGAAACACTTGTTGTGACTTTACTCGAATGGTGAGATGGAAATTTTCCGTAACGAAGTCTTGAAAGAAGAGAAACACAATTTTTGATCCCGGAGATTCGAAATTAAATACTGAATACTTTAATTAAAATGCAATAAATAAGTCGAAGTAGAAAGGTAAAACATCATAAATAGCTATCGTTGAATTATTACCACCATGATGTTTGATCAAGAAGAATTAAGATTCCCATGAAAAGAAATTATTATTGCATAGAAATAATTTTTTGGCCATTTTGGCCAACTTTATTCGGTTTTTAGTCCTTTTGATTTTCGTCATATATTACTACCGGCGAAAGATATTAAAACATAAGATAAAATAAAAAAATAATATTTGTAATAAATAAAATATTTCGAAGCAAGAATGATTTCCTTTCAAAGATAAATCTTGAATGATTTAAATTAATGTATTTATCGCTCTTTAAACATAGAATTATTATAAATTATTACTCGATTCAACAATAACATTCATGAATATGTATAGAACCTTTCTACTAATCATAGAATATTGTTTGAAGCATTAAGTTTTTACGGTTTACTTCGAATTTACAGGATCTAGAATTGAGGTGCTCTTTTTCTTTCGAGTGGTTCTTTTGGAAAATTTTTGTCTCAATCGATTTAAGTCGCACCAAGTGAGATTTCCTTGATAGTATAAAAATAGCAATTTATAAAAACATTTCTAAATTGAAAACGTTGTAATTAGACATTTGGCATGCAAACAGGTATTCATACAAAGCCCTGTTCTACAAATCCGAATGAATAGCATCGCCGGGGAATTTTTAAGCAGTGGGCTTTTAATATGGCGTATAGTATAACTTTAATATCCGTCACCATAAAATGTCTTCAATAACGGTGCCGCAATCCCTAAGAATTCACGTTTTATGGAATCAGAACTAAGCGAATTTACATTCGCATTGAGGTTTTAATCGCGCTACCACCATGGGATTGCCAAAACTCAATCGCCTCACGAAACCGAAAAGTTTTGCAAGAGATTTTTATTTTTTAAGTCTTCTGCTAAACGCAATTTTATCACGAGAAAAGAGAGATAGACTAGTACTTCTTTCACAGTTTTAACTAGTTGTTAACACTTCAAGTGCTGCAATTTTACTATTAGCCGGATAATATCAATATAAAAATATTCAAAATATAATATCAGTATAAATCATTGACAATGAAGTAAATTATGGGACTGTAGATGAACGAAATGAATGTCTACATTTATACAAGCATAAGGTTGGCATCCCTTTGAGGCATAAGGTTCAGCCAGGCGGGATTCACCGTGGTCACCGTATCCACCGTGACACGTGGTCAGCGTATCGCCTTGATCGGCTTTCCGTGACCTAGTCACACAAGGTTTTGCTCTAATATCACAAAATGTATTAGTTGCTACCATTAATATTTACTCAAAAAAGCATTCTGTCTTTCGAAGTAATTTTGAGGATTTAATACCGCACTTCCTGAACGCGAAATTAAAATTGTGCATGCGTGAAAGCCTTAGGTTATGATCCACATTCGACTAATGGAAAAGTATGCTCTTTGTAGAATTCAAGCAAAATGGATGTAATCCCATATTAAAGAGGATAGTAATATCTGAGCGGATAGAATAGTAAATGAATGTAACATGGGCGAATCAAAATTTTTCAACCTGAATGTTGATATAAGAGGATAAAAAGTTACATTCGTAAAAAGATAGCGAAGAAGATTCTTTAGATCCCTATTTTGATGTCTTCTGGGGATATCTAAAGGACACTTGACATGATATCCATAGAAGATCTTCTCCGGCAAGCGAAGAAAGTTACAGAACGGAAAATTTTTAAAATCTTGAAAAATTTAAATTCAGATTTTTCGAACGAAAGAAATATGGAATTACAGCTCAAATTCCACGCTGATCTAATCAAAAGATTTCTACTCGGTGCTTCTCAAATTACCAGAAATTCGGGTACCTCCATATTTTATTTTTCATATTAACAGACGGTCCAGACGGATTTACGCCCAACATTTCTTAAACCTTGTGTACGCATCCAAATTTTCCAACGTTGTCACGCACCCGTCTGCCCACATCCTATTTTCCTTCATGTTTTAAATATTTATATATAGACTATATAGAGACATTCCTGAACCAAATTTTGCTCGTATAATAGGAGGCTAAAGCAGGATTATACGGGATAAGCGCTGTTAACGAGAGCTTATTTTCTTATTGAAAGAACGACCAGAGCAAGGATTTATTTTAATATGAGGTTGGGTTTTCCTTCTTTCAGATATTTTAAGGAGAAACTGAATAGTTGAGTCTCAGTGTAAAATGTGTTTTTTGATCTGATATATATGCTCTTTCAGGGATATCTACGCTTGATTAGCCTACATAGAAAACGGATTAATAAAGTGGCTTCTTTTCGTTCTGAAGACAATTTTTACAGAAATTTACAACGTTGTAGCGATTCAATATTTGTCATAATTCAATCCCACTTAAGGAAATTTCTCATTTTTTCCTTTTGAACAGAACATAGAACAGTTAGAAAGAGACAGTTACGATGAGTTCTGCGCAGGCAGCAAGACAATCCTGATTAGACAAAGGACGATATTCCAAATAAACTATACTTTTTTTAATCAAAATTTTTGGTAAATTCTACAGCATATCCTATCATCTGAATTCCATAAGACCAAATTTCAGGCACTGAAACACTCATAATCTTTTAATATTTATCCACATATGAGTGGGTTATTCAACACCTCACAACACATATCTGACAACCAATTCGGGGTATGGACAGGTTCTTAGAGCGTACCCCTGTTATTGGAACCCATGTTCGTTAGGGAGTGACTGTAGTTATTCATTTGCGTTATTTTCAATTTTTATTTAATTTATTACAACCATCACGGTGCTTTTAATTTTTTAGCTTGTCGACATTACTTCATTCTGGTCACAAATAGTTACATCAACCAGTTACAACACGGCCCCCGTTGATTACTATTTTTAAATTACCGTCTTCACATATCGTAAGTTATATTACCGTGTATTACGAGGGTCATCCGGAAAGTAGTACCCGTTAGTGCCGCATGAAGTGCTGACGACGCGAGTAGCCGCTGGACAAGGTCAGATAGCTTCAGTGGCTTGTCTGTCTTCTCTGAGCCAAGTTGCGTGACGCTAGCATTGCCTGTGTTGTTTCTGTGATTGTTTACAATGTTTAAAAAAATTGAGAACGCCGCCAGTTGTGAAGTGAGGGCAGTGATTAAATTCCTCAATGCAAGAAACGTTCGCCCATGTGATATTCATCGCCAATTAAAGGAGGTGTATGGAGACAATGTAATGGACGAGTCGTCTGTTCGGCGGTGGTGTCGCAAGTTCAACATGGGGAGGGGGAACACACACGACGATGAGCGTTCGGGGAGACCGTCTGTCATTACAGACCAACTGGTGAGCTCAGTTGACGAATTCGTGAGGAACGATCGGCGCGTCACAATTGATGACATCTGTGAGCATTTTCCCAATGTTTCTCGAACAATTGTTCATGAAATTGTTAAAGACCATCTGCATTATGCAAAAATTTGTGCAAGATGGGTCCCTCGCATGCTTACAGATGAGCACAAAACCAAGCGTATGGCTGCAGCACTGACGTTTTTGGGACGTTATTCTGATGAAGGAGACTCTTTCTTGACTCGCATAATTACTGGTGACGAAACATGGGTTTGTTATGCATCACCTGAGAGTAAACGACAGTCAATGGAGTGGCATCATGCTCATTCACCAAACAAACCAAAAAAATTCAAGACAGTTCTGTCCACCAGGAAACTCATGGCAACCATTTTCTGGGATCGACGAGGTGTATTGCTTATTGATTTTATGGCCCGTGGAGACACTATTAATGCCAATGCGTATTGTGAAACATTAAAGAAATTACGGCGGGCAATACAAAATCGGCGGCGAGGTCTATTGTCTACTGGTGTCATTCTCGTTCATGACAATGCTAGGCCTCATGCAGCTGGGATAACACAAAGACTTTTGCAGCAATTCAAATGGGAAACTTTCGACCATCCACCGTATAGCCCGGACTTGGCCCCTTCAGATTTTCATCTCTTTACAAAGCTTAAAGACTTTTTGGCGGGGAAAAGATTTGACAGCGATGAAGAACTTAAAGAAGGAGTGACCCTGTATCTCAATGAGCTGGCGGCGGAGGACTATGCAGCAGGAATACAGAAACTTGTCACACGTTATGACAAATGCCTTAATTTGCTTGGAGATTATGTTGAGAAGTAGTTTAAAGTATCCTCTTTCAAATAAAATTTTTTATGTTTGTTAATATTTACTTTTGTGTCTTTATTTCACGAACGGGTACTACTTTCCGGATGACCCTCGTATATACATTTGTGGTCTGAAAAGTTTCCGACATTTCGCCATTTCTCGAGATGTTTTCTGAGAATTTCTTAAATTTTCTGAAGATTTTTGTAAAATCTGGGGTCGGAAACTTTTCAGACCACCCTCGTACATCGGGGCATATACACACATTATATATTTGGGCTGCCAAACAGCATTGTGGAAACTTTTTGTCCTACTATCACACTAGCATTTTATTTTTTATAAATTATTTTAGCTAACGAGGAATTTTTATGCCATTATTCTTTAATATTTAACTGTATCAAATATATTTTACATCAAAACACCCGACCAGAATGTCACTCGCAAGCGCAGATGACCGCAGGCTTCTAATTTAAACACATACTTCAAAACTTTCGTGAATATTCCTTCCCTTACGTATTTAAAAAAAAGCAATTTTAATCATTCAAAAAACGTGGATATAGTTCGAACGGTCTAGGTGCTACATAGATACTTTTCCCTGAGTTGAGTCGGGCAAAATGTCGATAACGCGCTGGTGTTGGATAGCTTGCATGTACTCTAATGAGAGAATGAGAACAACTCTCACCTGTTGTTTTGTTGTCACCTATCATTCTGTTGCAGCAGCGCACGGCATCTGCACAGCACTCTTGCCACTTGCCTCTCCACTCCACGTTTGAGAAGGACTCCCACAAAGGACTCACTCTCTCGGGATCGTCAACCACGAGCTGCAAGTAAAAATCCACATTTGTAAGAAAAATGGAGACGTCATAAAGGTAGAAACACTTAAATATTCAACTCGAGGGTCGGTAGATATCTCAAAATCTCTAATATTAAGTAAATTCCGGTTAAGACAAAAGTGAAAACAAAGTTATAAGCGGGATAGCGTTAGAATTGAGTTCCGTAGTGCAGGTTACCTTACATCATATATTTGAAAAATGGTCTTTTTCCGCACAAAGAAAGAGTCTGACTTAATTCTAATCATCTTTCATTCCAAAAGGAAACAATCTTAACCAGATAAGCAATTAGCGAAAAGGAAGAATAACTTTATGAATCCAACACTCTGCCCTGAGATAAAATGGAAAAAGAAGATCTCACTCTATCTCAGAGTTTGTATCAACTATTAATGGAGGGATTTTAATCTCGCCAAATTAGTCATCCCATAGAAGAGAGAAAATCCTTTTAGAAACAAGGTGTTCTTTTACTTCATACACAGCGTATTCCTTAGTTATAATGAAACAATTTTTATCGGATATAAAATTAGACAAAGGAAAGAATGGCTAATTTTTAACAGCATTGGTAAGACGGCATCACAGAGTGCGATCTCTCCAAGAAAACCCTCAACAGCTCAAAAAACACTACTCTCTGTCTGGTTTCTTCGATATGATTACAACTTGAAATTGCGACAAAAGGAAGCTTTAGAGTGGGAATGAGACTAGGGTCTCATATATTACAAACTATTCAATAAGAAGATAAGAATTCAAAATCATCACAAACTACAAACTCCCACAGGGAATCAAATCCTAATGCCGCGAAAACAATAGAAGATGCAATTTAAATCAATGGACCTTGATTAATTTATTACTTTGAAATATAAGATGAACTGAAACTTCTTTCCAGAATTGTAACCTCAGAGATATCAATATCAAAATCCATTTTTCATTACAGATTCGGTGATATCTACGATATAGGATTTCGCGATGCTTTGATTAAGCAAGCCCACTCGAAAATATTTTTCGAAACTGAGCAGTATGAAAGCGGGTCATCTTTCGACCTTACCGTGAGATAAATTGAATTTGATCGCTATTTCTTCTATAAAAAGTGAGGTAACCTCTTCCGAGTGAATTTATCTGTAGAGAAATATATTACAAGAGTTACAAGTTACAAGAGGAGTAGGAAAACAATGATATGAATCCACATATTGGGATTGAGGGGGAAATAACTTTCCAAAGTCCATTCTTCCTCAATCGTAAGGATGGAGTTCTACAAACTAAAAGCTTTATTAGTAAATTTTATTAATCCACATATTATTTATAGAATTATTTTAAGTATTTCCAAGGTCCCATATGTTATGGAAGGGGCCTGGAGAAAATGATGGTAGTGCGTAACCTAATAAATGGGTCAAGATCGATCTTAGAAGTTTAACTTCCATAATATAAGTATCTAAGAGCATAATATTATATTCGATCGCTTCAAATTTATGTTGGCGAGCTGAAATAGCTAACGAAAATTTTTGACGCATTAAAAGGTGAAAGAGCGTCGGATAAATTCATTGACTTGGGCGGAAACCTGTGGCTCGCGGGAGAATTATGTGAGGAGAGGAAATCCGACTTTATTATTCTTGCTACGCGATCTTTTTTTTATGCACTAAAATTCAAAGTTTAAATTGTGAACCATTTCAATCAATGTTGGGTCTTTTATTACAAGAGATAAAGATATTTATAAGAAAAATACTAATGGCAAAAACATTCATGATAAAAATTTTAATAATGAAAATACTTGTGATTAAAATACTTACAATAAAATATTAAAAATAATACAATTATGGTAAAAATTAATACGTCCAAACATTAATATCTATATTTATCTTTATACTAATATCTATATAATCAATAATACAAAAGTATCTACAGCCCACAATCTCTTAAATGACAGAAAATGTCAGATTCTCAAGCTATGGTATGATACAACATTTGCACGGAAGTCTTTTATTTCATCCAATACGAAACTTCAGATTAAATTGAAGTAAGAGACCGACGAGAGAGGAAACTGTAGGGGAATACATTAACAGGGAATAGATTGCTAAAGAAAGTTATAGCAGTCAGGATGCTGAGGAAAGGAAGGGAAGACATAGGCAAAACATGATAGATGATATGAAAGACGGATTAAGAGAACGGAGAGTAGAGGAAAGGGCGTTAATTCGGGAATTTGAGGTCCTTGATCCGACAGTGAGGCAGAAACGTTACGATGAAGCCCGAGTCGATCAAATTTATAGGGCCTATCTGAGTTTAAAACTTCGTTATCTAAACTATTCAGGAATGGAATTTGAGAGCGGTATCGTGAGGCCTAGCTTCAAAATTCAGAAAGTCTTTGAATTTACTATAGTAGGGTTCCCAATCATCTTGCCTCTCGTAATCCCCTGGTTTTTAAATGAGTTATCCTGTACCCTTATTCGCCATAATAATAAAATCATTTTATACCAGTATGGAATAGTATGATATGTTTTATTATACAGTGTCAACATTGAATAGTTTAAAAATTTACCGAAAAGAAAAGTTTCTGGAATAATGAAATAGTAAAATTTAATCATTCAACTACTGCCTCATCCCTGGGCTACAGAAATCAGGTAGAAATGCCAGAGAAAACTCATTGTAAAAATGCCACACTAAAAATCTACAGCCTGACTGACTAAAACCTGACATTTTTGGCATAAAATGATTAAATACAGCAAAAATTATGCATCCTTTACGAGAGCAACAATGGTAATACATTATTGCTTAATTCACAGTCCAAACGTTGCCAAAACGGTATTAAACATTACCAAAATAGTTTTAAACAGCCGAAATGGTGCCTAATTGTATTTTTGCGTAAATATGATTGACATATAACAAAAAATCCGATACAATAGTAACTACAAAAAATAATTGTTGCGCAAGCCAATGCCAACGCATCGCTAAAATGGTCTTAAACATTACCAAAATGGTTTTGTCCCCAAGTGAAAATTCTACTGTCTCATTTTTACCGCACTACAGAAATTCTCACCGTGACATATTTATCGTGCCATTCTTACCTGTGACATTTTTACCTGCACCGAGCAAGTTGGGCGTATAACCAGGGGGTAGGGGGTATTCCGGTTGCGAACCCTTACACTGTATAATCAACACCCCCGTGGTAGGAAGGCGTACTTCTGATGTTGCAGGGCACAGCTGTGATTACCATCGGGTATAGAAAGTTCCAATAAGAAAACAGACACCTACCGTTATGTTACCATTCCTCAGCTGCAATATCCTGTAGGCCTTTCCGTGTCCCTCCTTCGCAGGGGCATAGTCCTGCCACACCCCAACCGTGATGTTCCATCTGGCACGAGGTGCAAAAGCACTGTCATACATGTATCTGTAACACAATGCACACGCGTGTCTCTTGAACGCTTCCGGAGGGAGTAGGATATCTCGGCATCTGCACACGTCCAAACACTCTGCTCTCAACAGGAAGACCTATCCAAAAAAGAAACAGTAATATCAGTATCTCCTTCAAAGGGAAAAATACCTTTATCCATTTACATTTATAGTTTGCTTTTTCTGTGTACATTTTCTTTTACAGTTTTGCAACATTATGCCCGACACCTATGTTTGCTCAAAGATAGTTTTCTGGGAGATTTTTCAGGACAGTCATTCATTCTCTACGCTTCAGATCGCATTAATGGCCATATCCTTGCAGCAGGAGGTAACCCAGACCAATTGATCATGTGAAATACGATTTAAAAAGACAAAAATTATTCAAATGAGCAACTATTGTTATCTTCGTCGTATCACATGTCCTGATAGAGGTGCCAGTGTCTTTCGGTCGACTCTCTAAGGTGAAAATTAAGGTTTTCCATATAGTTATTGCTGTATAGAATGTAGTAATATCCGTCATTCAGTTATTTTCACGTGATTGTAATTGGTGCCTTGGGTGGAATTGGGGGGCGAGAAATTCCTTTACTATAGGTAAACCTTTTGTAGTAATTTTCATGGTAGAACTTTCATCAAAAACCGCCTGACGAATCAAATATTTTGCTTCAAAAATATACCTTATAAAAATATTTATATAATAGATTATGACAAATACAGCAGAAACAAACCTATCCAAAGAAAAAGGAAAAATACTTAGAATAGATTAAGGAATACGACTGTTGTAGAAGTTACCCCAACAATTCATTTTATAGCATACAGGGCGAACATATTCAACAGATTGAGTGGCAAATTTTTCTTTAACAAAAAATAAATATTAAAAATTATTGCAGCAAGGAAAAGTAGTCATTTGTAACAAAAATGCTACAGGGATGTAGATTTTCTCTTCGATCCCCGCGACTGATGATTATGACGATGATACACCAAATGATTTTCCTATTTCTTCCAAAGCATCCCTTTTTTCGGTTCGCATTCTAAACTAGTATAATAAGTATAATAGATCTTATGAACGTAAATACCTGCCTATTGCCACTGGATGACAAAACCATGTTCGTAAACAGACTTCTGAAACTTGCTCGATGTTGCGGATACTTACTCAAAGTTGCGGAAGTTTCCCATTTCAACGGGTAGCAAGAAACACCGGAATTTGTGTTGCGCAACATTCATAAAAAAGTTCCAAAACAAGTCAGAAACAAATTTGAGCTGTTGCGGAATATCCAGAAACATTGTTCAGAAACATTGTTTACAGTCTGGACTTGGCTTAACTTGTCTCAAGCGATGAGTCAGTGAAAGCGCTAAAACTGATCCTGTCTCCATTCCAGCAAGTTTCAAGTAATCAATCAATAACCGGTCGAGAATCAAGTTTTTCAATTCTCAGTTGTGATTCCTAATGTCAGTCACTAAGAGTTATGTGCCATTCAAAACGCATGACTGCCACAGTAGCATTGCAAAACTCATAAATTTATTAATAAATTCTCTTGTAGTCTGCAAGTATTTGCTGAGAATTCACTATTCATTTTAGTCTTTCAAGGTGTCGGGAAATCTAGCGACCCATATGAGTAAGGTAGGCTTAGAGGGTAGAAGTAAACATACCAAACTAAAAGAACTGTCGATAGGGTCAGCTGAGAAATTCACTTAGAGCTGTTTCATTAATTTACGGTCTGAATTTGTTTCTCATTGGAAGACTCACGGAGATATTCAATATATTGTACGCCTGCGATGTGTTTCTAGATTTGACTTAAAGATGCATCGTTCTCTAACTTTTATATATTGGAAACACGCAAAACTGAGAACAGTGATCACTTCGAGTAAACATGTAATGAAAGCAAGAAAACCTTGGAATTTCATGCGATTAAATAAAAAATACGAAATAAATATGAATTCACATAATCAGGTAATGTTCAAGAAAATAGCACGATGTGTAGTTAGAAAAAATTTAATGGAAGGGTGAGATGTGTACCTTTTCTAATTATATTTGATAGATTTTGGCGGGAGTTATTCCAAACAGAAAAAATAAATTTCACTGCGAAAATCTAATCAATGAAATTCCTTTTTTCTTTACATGTGATGGGGGTTCCACAAAACAACGACTTTCTCTGTGAATGTTATTGAGGTCGTTTTAGTTTTATCAATTCAACAGCATGAAATAAGGAAGTATTTTTTTCCTACACTGAGAATTCACTTGGTTCCCACCATCACTTTAACTGTGAGGTATTTGCAGCTACGAGATTCAAATATTCTAAGAACAGTACCTTAAGCTACGCGATACTACGGAGAACACAACAATGTATTTCAGTAATAGGTATAGACTCACATTTTCTAACTATTCTAATAAAAAACACTGTTTACGTAACTCTAAGACTGAATACGAAATACTTCATGAGGCAACGCTGAAATTATATTTTCATTTAAACGAGTGGATTAGTACTTCTAAGGTGTTGCATAGAATCTGACGGATTTGGAAACCAGTTTGGTGATCCGGTGATACTCTGAAAAACCTCGGCGTTATCTAATCCTACTAATATGAACCTACAATCTTTCTACTGCAAAAATCTAACGTAAACCTATACGGAGACCATGCGGGCTGCCTATCGTTATGCGGCAAAGTCCTATCTCTCTTAATAAGCAGAGCGAGGAGAAAAATTTCCACTTTCGTAAACGAACATTCCCTGACTTTATTTATGAACCGCAACCTAGCTTCCAATCAATCTAGATATTAGAACGATTCTCGGACGGTGCTTCGTCTACATCAAAGGAATTTCGCGATAAACTGAATGAATGGATTCCTCCAAAATGATGTCCGAGCATATTTACCTATTTTTATATCTAAGCAGAAAGACCCAATGATATTTCGCCGAATCAATACGAGAGCAAGTTTTCCCAAGCGCAGGCAAACATAGGAAAATAAACAAGCGGCTCTTTTGAAGGCTCTCTAGGAGAGCAAAATAGAGCCGAAAAAGGCAACATTTCATTGGATAAGTTTCTCAATAAACGCACCCAAAGTTAAATAAACACGGGATAGTCACGCTTCGCTCGCGACGGAAAGATGATAAATGGCGGCAGTTCGAAAGGGATAATAATAATAAACGAGGGGAAATCAATTTGGAAAAGCAAAGATATACGCCAAATAGGGAAGATTTCTGTGGAAGGAAGTCCACGTGGGACATAATTAAAGCGACTGTTTTTTCGTAACGGAAATTAAGGGGAAATGATGATGATGAAATGATGGACCAAAACTCCGGGCGCGAACATAAATACAGCAAAACCCGTTTAAGAAGCTATTGAAGCTAGAGATGTTATCCCGTTTAAGAGATTATTCCGCTTAAGAGGTGGTTTTCTCATGATCACGGTCCATTTCACACGGAACACGTGGCAAAAGTTACCTCTTAAAACGCCCTGTTTCCCGCTTAAGACGCGGACTTATTTTAAGATTATTTATGAAAATTCTTGCACGATTGTGATTTTTTGGCTTCATGCAAATATACCTCAAGGAAATTCCGAAACTGTTTTTTCTCTTTTCCCCTTTTCTTGTTTGATTTTCTTTCTTCTTTTGCTAAGCACGTTTATTGTACTAATTGTGTAAAAAGGCGGAATAGATTAATATTATATTAGTACATGAATGTAAAATTCAATTAGTTTTATTAAGCTAATTTTAATTTAGTTTGATCCATCTCAGTTTGCAATTTACGTTACAACACGTAGAGTAAGAAGACCTCAAGGTTGTACGTTCCCATGATTGCTTCCACTTAAATTAAGGTATACATTTGTTGTTGAATTCAAACTCCAAACTTTATTCCTTACGAACGTAAGCAATCGATCTCGGCAATAAAATTCTTTAAGTCATTTCGAAAATATTATTACTGTATTACTATAATAGTATTGCTCGGGTCTCTGGAGAATCAAGGTCCGAGTGTGAAATTAAAGGAGGAAATCAGAGGAGGAAAACATATAGCCTTGGAGCAATCTGCTATACTTTCCTACGTTCAATAATGCCTTATACACTTGCTTCATTGACTTTGTTAAATTAAATTTTTCCGATTCTTGTAGATTACGTCGAGCGGAAATTAGAACGAAAAATATTTCCTTTGAGTTTATTTTGCAATCAAAGTCGGGTTCCGACCTATAATATAGATATTGAGCTATTAGAGTATATGTAATTCCCCTCTCAGGAGCGGCATAATGAGTTCTTAGGCGGAGCGGCCTTGTGATGAAAAAAGATTCACCGTTTCTGAGATGGGTCTCATATTCGGCAAGATGACACCCGAGTGGGCCCTCCTTCCTTCTAATATCGTTGAGATATTTGCGCGAGGAATTTAAGTCAAACGAAAGACAATGTTTAGGGGGATAGTGTTCGCGACATAAAACTGTAGAGCTGAGGAAGAGATAACAAAGTTACGGATCATACAGGAAAAGAAACATAAATATACAATAAAATTCCGAACGGTTTTTAAAATAAAGGAAATTTCTTAACGAACACGATTACACAGTTCATCTTAAAGCTTCACGAAAGCACAGTTGTATTATGCATGAGCTTATGAAAGAAATGACTCCTAAAGCCGTCTTTCTGCAACAGGTGATATTGTTATATAGTAATAATAGTATGTAAAGGTGATGTATATGGTATGTATTAACTATATATAACATAATAGGTTAATATGATATGGTATAAAAGGTAATAATAGTGTATACTGGTGTTTGGGCCAATCTTTAAAAACAAATTGTCACTGACTGAGATAAAAAAAGAAATAAGAAATTTAGTCAAACGTTGAATGGTAAAAAAATTGCAAAGAAAACGAAACGAGACGAGGATAAAAGAGAGAAGGAAAAAAAGCCTAGTGAGATATACGCTTATCGTTGTTCAAACTCATTTTCGCCTCCCAGTCAAGAGATTATTCGGTGGAGAGTAAGAAACACGATTTTCGATATCTGATACTCGGTCATATATCCTGAGTACTCGGAAAATAGTGATAAATGTTGAGCATCAAAGTGCATGATACTCGAACTTGGGTTCCGTGACATACTTATTGTTCAAACAAGAAAACGGAAAGTAACGGATGTGTTTGTAGAGAATTAATGAATGAGAAATTAATTCTTTATTATGGAGCGGTTAGGCCCAAGTTGGCCTCTCTTATAACTATCCTCAATTGTTCAATCTAGTGCTTATAGTACCGATTAATTTCATTGTTTATCATTCAGAGGATCAGACCAGTCCCCTTGATGACCAATGCTATGGTTAAATCAGAGATTATGCATGCTTAGAAAATATACATAGAAAAATCCGTTACATGGGCCAAAATGATATAGTGAGTAAAGAGAAATAGGTGCTATAACAAGTCGTTTCTATGATTGATTTTTTTAAAGCCTGTCAGTAACTTAGAGTGAGTCTATTTAAGAATCCTCAGCCATACTCCCAAAGGTTTACGTATTTACATATACGGATAATTAAGTAAGA
Source organism: Pachydiplax longipennis (assembly GCA_036926295.1). NCBI lineage: Eukaryota > Metazoa > Arthropoda > Insecta > Odonata > Libellulidae > Pachydiplax > Pachydiplax longipennis. Next base: position 32,274,827 of record JAVFKF010000009.1, on the reverse strand, counting down.
TGAAAGTATCCTATTAATTCATGTAGGGTAGAGAGTATTACTTTGTTGAAGTAAACAAGCCGTGGTAACGTATGATGTATGAAGAAATGGGACGAAATGAGAACTAAGTAAACTTTATATGCATTTTAGAGTACGAAATATATGAAAATTATGAAGTTATCATGAATACCTATACATCTTTGTAATTGTGCGTAATTAAAATAAACTAATGAATAACCAAGTAAAGAATTGCTTTATTAAAAAAGCAAGCTATGGCAACTTCTTACCTTCTTCTTATAAAGCTTCTTAGCAAACTTGAAACTTAATTTTACGAAAAAAATTTTTCCCGGAACAGAATTCGAACCACTAAGGATAAACGTATGGATCAATCTTCGGAAATGTTGGATCATTTGGAGCTTGGAACCAGACATTCTAACCATTTGGCGATTAGGATACTAATGAATATGACAGATACATTTAAACCAATCCTTGACCTTTTCGACGGGATATCTTGACATACATCAGATATATGCGATAATAGAAGTACATTTCTCTAAGAATTAAATTAATTCCTGTCATTTTTGATGCGGGAATTCACTAGTCTGATATAATATACATATATGATTCATATAATAAGGATAAATAAATCACTAAATTTTTAATAAGCATACTGTAATACTCATGTATATGTAAGAGATAGCAAGTGAGGAGGAGTAAACAGAATAAATGGAGAATTTAACGTTTCCATCGATGGAAAGCGAGGAATTCTTGTATGGCAATCTTGTCCCTATGATATCAGATATTCATTAAGGTTTTCATTATCCATAACGGATTCACACTATGCTATCAAAGTTACACCAGCTCTCTCTATCGGTATTCCGTCAGATTCTACGCAGAAATTATAAGAAAAACACATCTTAAAACCTAACGATCGGAAAGGGTTCCAAAGATAAGCAAAGAATAACATGAAGAGAGACAATGGAAGCCTGAATTTATGCTAATCGAATGGGAGGCCGTTGCTATCGGGGGGTTTCCATAGCAATAATCTGCCTTCTCTTGCGCCCTCTCTCGGCGTCGAAAAATCCGTCCGCAAACTCATTTCCCTTCGATCGGACCAGATCTCGGCACACCGCAACTCGTCCCAACTCTCTTCCCGTTATTTACTCCGTTTCCCGATTGAAAATTTCGAACATTCCATTCCAACACTAGAGTATCCGTCCTTCCGTTTTAAAGTTTAAACGCCCGAAAGAATTTTCTTCTTTGTTCGTTCCCTCCAGCATGTATTTGATGTTCGATTTCCATAATTGGTCCGTTGATTATAACGACCCTCCGACCACAGATTTTGTTCCATCTGAATCGACTAATGTACCCTGATAACCGCTTATTGGTTGGGGTGTCTGTGTTTGTAATCACTGCTTACGTTTCGGTCGCCATTTCAGACGTTGTCCAAAGAAAATCGTATTTAAGTAATAGGGGTTATTTTACTTTTCTGTTTCACTATATTTTACTTAAAACCTTCGGTAGATTTGTGCAGGTCTTTCACAAGACGCTTTCTTTTAAAGTATTTTCATGCCGTGGATGATTTTTCATTAATGAGCAAGAACAATTTGTACTTTTTCCACAAATTATTTTTATAAACAATAAAAGACAGTGAAACACACACGACTAGTTTCGGAGATTGATCTTCATCATCAAGTCAATCTCCGAAACTAGTCGTGTGTGTTTTACTGTCTTTTATTGTTTATAATAAAAATAATTTGTGGAAAAAGTACAAATTGTTCTTGCTCATTATGGAATATTTCCACAAGACAACGCCTGAAACTGTGGATTTTTCTTCAGCTTAAGGTCTATTTAAATCCACAAAATTTAACTAAAGTTATCTCATTCTCTATTAATTTAAATCACCTTTTATTAGTACTTAACTATATGATTCCTACCATTTTAAAACGGGTTAATGGATTTCCGCTCATGATAAAGACGCCATTTACTTTATTTGTTTATTTAATTTTCATGTAGCAATGGTAATGAGGCAATGCTCTGATAACTAGGTAGATTTTCTCTTATACTTGCGTTTTGTAAAGTAAGAATAAATTCTTTTCTTTCCTCGTTGTTATAGATTAATGCTGCATTAAAGCTTCCACAATTCAACGTGGATGAGATTTTCACTTTTATTCATCTAGATCTTGTTCGTTGCTGTGTTAATTTGAAGCCTTCATAAAAGTGATGCTGAATAATGGAATAATTTAGCTAGGTCAGCCCTTATTGGAGGCTGTGAAACATCGAAAATTCATGGGGCCATATACTGTATCAACGTGGACATTTTCCTTTCATAGTATTACGGTTCAGTGAGGAAATCAAACTTCCTTACTAATTATCTGGTCTTGTGCGCCTCATTCCCACCCATAAGTTTATGGTATATAAGAGTAGAAGGGTTGAGAATCCTATCAGCTTTCGGGTCGATTATCTAGCATACAGACATGCATCAACATATAACCGTCTACTCTGTTATCGAAAGAACATTCCTCTGATACAGTAGCAAAAAGCATTGCTTAAAGAAGCATATTAGTCGAGATACCGGAACAGGAAATACCGGTTACTACGATTTTCAGAGGAACAAGTGAAGACCTGGTAGCATAATAAATCTGGATGGCGTTACAACCGGGATATTAGAATTTTCTATTTCTTTTAAGGTTAGAAAACAAAATGGAAGGGTTAAAAAAATACTTCACCTTAAAAAAACAAAAAAGAATCTTCTTGAGTTTGTTTTACTTGTCACAGCTGTAGGTATACAGTGAGTCTGCGAATAGATGTATCGTAGTAACATTGACTGTCTTCTCGCCATGTTTTCAAAGAATGGTCTCCTTAACGGACAAAGAGAGCGTTTTCCTTAGTTCCTTAATTTCAGTAACTCTTTCACTCTACAACGAAGCGATTTTTATCACAAAGGCAATTAGGAGGAATGATGTGAACTATTACTATTAGTGGACTATCGATGAGGCGGCAAATCAGCTTTAGCGGGTTATAGTAAATCTGGAAATAATCCACCAAATTGGCGGATAGCAGAGCGTCTTAAACGGTATTTTTACAATTATTTCAGTGAAAAAGGGGCAGGGATTGAGAAAAAACCGTGTATTACTGGAATAGCGTCTTCAGCGGGAGCCTTTTAAACGGGTTTGCTATAACTGTAAGATACTGAATGCATATACAAAGGCAACAACGGATAAGATGATGTTAAAAGATGTGCAATGTCAAAAATACGGGTGAGGAGAATTCCAGAATACGGGGACAAAGACAATAGATCCTCTTTAAAGTGCTAGTCGTAGAGAGAGGGGCGTGTCGAGCCATTTTTCCGCCTGAGGTGAGATCTCATTCTCCGCGTTTCAATTCTATTCCCCAGGCATTCCCCGCTTGATTTGAGTCGCAATTAGGAAAAGAAGTAAGCGTAGTATTACGAATGTTAGAGTATTAGAGTATCCTAATTGAAACTCAAAATTTTTCTTAATGATGTATCAAATATGAGGAAAATGAGGATCTGACCATTTTCCAACTCCGCGCCCATAGGATAGTCGCTTAAAAAATATATAAATTATTTTATTATAATTATAAAAACCTACAAAAATTTTACCATGTACATGTAAAACTACTTAAAGACGCTATTCACTTAAGACGCTATCCCGCTTAATACGCGGTCTCGGTCCCTTTTACACGAAACTCATGATAAAGATACCGCTTAAGACGCCTTCCTACGCGCTTAAGATGTGGATTTTTCCATCCCCAGATGCACTGAAACCCGGTATAGGCAATTTTTTGCGTCATTCAAGGGACCGAAATGTTTTTACTTCATCTCTGTCGTCCTCTCGCGCTTTGCCTTATCTCTAGAATGGTTCCTTATGAATTCTTGCTTTGGAATGTCTGATATTGTGAGAATAAAATTGAGAAGCAGAAAAATCTCCACCCCATTGTAGGTCTCCGAGATGGAGTGAGATTTCCCTTATCATTTTTGATTCATGGCGTTAATGATAAGTTAGATTAAAACGTTTCCTTCCGACATAATCTTAAAAGGTAATAAATCGAAAACACAAAAAAATGAATGTATTGCGGGCTTTTTTGAGCGAAGTCTCAGAAAGATGGTGATGCCCTCACTCCACCGCTGTTAGAAAAAATAGTTATTCTTCCCCAATTGAGGAAAAACGGCTTTATTGTACAGTGAAAAGAATCAAAATTAAGTAAATAAAGCGTCCTTTAGTTGGAAAAGAAGACCATTTTTCAAAAATATGACTTAAGGCAACCTGAATTACGGATCCGGATTCTAACCAGCTAACTCGATTTCCCGCATAAGATGCATATTTCGCTCGGTTTGCCGAAAAGCGTTTTTACCGGGTTTTACTGTAAGAGCATAATATAAAATGCTATTTTTATGATAAAAGATTCGGTGAATGGGATTCGTGTAGTTAAATCACAGAAATCTTGTGAAACATAATAATTGGTTATTATAAAAATAAGAAAATCCATTCTCGGCCTTAATTTGATGGCAGCTTTCCATAAAAGAAAAATAGAAGCACATCAAGGATAGAGTAAAAGTTGTGCTTTTGTTCCTCGATATGCTCCTTCTCTCCTTCGAGTTGTGCTTTTGATCCTAAATTCTTCATGCTGGAGAGTAACGGCCATAGGAAAAAGGCAGCTAAACAGAAAAGCAGACAAAGAGCTTAGAAATGCAAGGAAGTCCTTCAAACGTAATAAATTAAATTATCCAGAAGGATATTACAATATTTCAAAATTAGGGGGCGGTTTCACGGATCTCCATCAACTGAAATAGAAATGATCAAACTAAGCATAAGAGGCAGCCTTTTGCATACGAGACTGACTCGTGAGTAAAAATATTTTTGACTTCCTGAACTGAACTTCCAGAATAGCATAGTAAACAAGTGCAAGAAGCGGTAGTATCCAAATAACCATGCAGAAAGCAAATAATCAATCCAAATGTTAGTGATGAGAAGGCATCACAGAGCGCAATGTATCCAAGACTAAGCTCTACAGCCCACAAAATACTATACTCCCTCTCTGGTTTATTCGATGTTTATGATGTTTACTACTTGAGATTACTTTGAAAGGAAGCACCGCTAAAACCAAATTTTCAATCCAAAGTTCTATCCCGAGAAAAAATTGACAACGAAGATCTCATTTTATCACTGCTGTTAAAAAAATGCGTTATTCCTCCCTTTCAATTTTCAATCTAAAGTTCTGTCCTGAGAAAATATTGATAACGTAGATCTCACTCAATTACTGCTGTTAAAAATGCCTTTAGGTAATTCTCTATCTGGGAAAAATTCTTTCGTGGTGGAGTGAACAATGGCCAAAATAAAGTAACTAAAGAAGCTCTTTTAGTGTGAAAAACAGGCTATTGTTAAAAAATATGATGTAAAGCAACCAGCATTACCCAATTCGTTTGGTACCCCGAAGTCTTAACCGAGTTTTCACGTATAGGAAAAGCAAAAAACGTACATAAACACATACGCGCGCACCCAAATCCATAAAAAACGTAACATTTTGAGGGACTGCGATAAGCATAAATCTTCAGAGAAATCGAGCTCTCAGAGGAAAAGACATTCTCTTCCTCAATGATCCACAGCGGAGAGATACGCTGGGCACCACAATCGATAAGAAGCAGGCGCTGAAGAAAGAGAATATAATGCAAAGAGGAAGAGCAAATCGAATCGAGAGACGGCGCGCTGAATAGAAATTAGGTGTGGAAGATTAAAATGAGGAAAACACATTGGGCCCAAATAATGAAAACGTGCCACAGGAATATCAAAAGACTATGTTAATGTGACGTGGATTTTGAGTTGATTTTAGGAATCGAATTCATGGGTAAACGATGAATTCATCAAGGCGGATATGCTGGGAGGGGATGAGGAAATAATGAATACGCGGACAGGGAAACTAAACGGAAACGTAAATGGAAGAAAAGAAATATCCTCGGTTTGGGGTGTTCCGTAGTCCGAGAGTGAAAATTCAGAAGTTGGTTCGAAGGGGGGGGGGGTTTGAGATGTGGGTAGAATAAAATGAATGGTAGTATAATGGATGGAAAAATTTGAGGAATGGAAAATATGAGGAAGAGTCGGAGCTGTGAGTTGATGTGAGAAATAAAACGGATAGAGAAGAATTCGGCGAGTCTGGGGTATTGGGAAGATTTATAGCTGAAAAAATGACCGCGTACAATGGTGAATGGGTTGATCTTTAAATGCTATATTTCAATGAAAGAAACTAAATTCGATCTATACATTAGAACTGCGATTACGATCAGAGTTACAGTTGATACGCAGCAGGGTGTTAATTAGAATATTAATGTTTACTGATTGATGTCTCATGGGAATTTTGGTTAAGAAAAAATAACAAACATAGAAAATGTGCAAACATATACTTTGTTGCAGTGAACGTGATTGACAGAAAGAATTATAGATTACAAAAATAGAAAAGCAAACAGAGAAACAAACTAAAGAGAAGTAACAAATGTTACAATATCATTCACAAGACTAATTAATAAAATTTATTTAAATTCTTCGCTTTTATTATGTTACTAGGCAGGGGATTTTAGAGATTTTTGGCAGAAATAAAACAGAAAAATCTTTAGAAAACTGTCTTATGTGAAGAATAATAGACGTTACCATCTAGAGTCCTTTAGGTAGTGGTCTAATTTTCATGCTTTCTAATAGATAAGGTCTTAGATTATTAAGCATAGAGTAAAACTAAATAGTGTTGTCTTCTAAAGTGCGTCCATAGTCACTTTCATTCACATAAAAATGGATTGATGTCATCATATGGATACATATCGAACAGACGCACAGAATTTCACTAAGCGTTGCACTACTTAATGCCCAGAGGCGAAAATTTCAAACGGAGTAGCAGTAGTAAATAATAGGAAACACTAAAGTCAGGGAAGGTGAGATTAGCGTATTACTGTTCAACTGCTTTTCGACGTAGTATACTTAAGAGTAAAAAATCGAATAGGTCTTACTTGGATTGGAATCTTGAGAAAATTATGTCATTATTCTGTATACATCTTAACTCATTCTAGTAAATTTTTACTTAAACATGATTTTACTATAAATTCAATCTTATCTCTTTTGGTACATACGTACAGTTGGTGAGTACTCATTTGAAATGTTTACTATGTGAAATATGTTAGTATTCAGAATTTACCACAATGGTATTTTATTTCGAAAATACTAGGGAGTTACACACAATATACGCATGTACTTACGGGTGTAAACGGTAATTGAAGGTTGGATGCCAAGGAAAGAAAAGGGGAAGTGCAGAAAACAAAGGGTATTTACAAGTTGAAAAGGAGGATTCCTACCAAAAAATATTATGGGTTCTCAGCAGACTTTATAAGGGTGAATGAAGTAGCGGAAATTTTTGGTGAAAACGAAAGAAGAATGAATTTCTGTTTTCTTTTCCTTAAAGGGAACAAAAAGATAAAAATAAAATGAACAACCGCCTTATATAACAGTCCGTTGGCTGGTTGGATTAAGAACGCCTCCACTATTAAATACAATGAGCTTATGAGAGAGAGTAAGCGTACTAGGCAAGATGAGGAGTGAGGCAGTTTTCCCACGCTTCCCATGCTTTTCTCTCTTAGCCTAAATGCTATGAAAGGAAAATTTCCACGTTAATACAGCACCATGAACCTATGAATAACACTTTTCATAGCATAAACTAAGGATGCAGAGAATCGAACCGGAACAAAAAAAAACGAAAAGAACCGTCCTTTCTGGAAAGACACTAAACTCGAACCGAAAAAATGAAAGCTCTGGAACCCGAATCGAAACCGGAAACATATTTACTTTATTTTTCCCAACAATTCATATTTTAAATACGCGCAATTAGGGAAAGCTTAACTAATCGTGAGTATATTCGACTTGCAAATTGCTGTAATTAAAGGACATGGAATCAGGCGCAACTTTTCTGTGGTTTAGTAAAAGATTCCTCAATATGGATTTTGCTGTAATTAAGTTTTATTCTAAAGTTTAGTGGAGTGTAATGTAAACGAGAACAGCAATAAATAATAAAAAAATAAAAATAAGTTATAAGAATTACAAAGAAAATTCAAAATTGTATATTGGTACAATCCTTGGAGCAAAATAAAAACGGTTCGAATCGGTTCAGCGTTGTTCAGTTCTGAACCGATATTTGTTTATTTCGTTTCTCCGGAGTGGAAAACGAAAGGAAAAATATTGCAGTCCGATGTCCTGGTAAGGAGTAATTTGAGTAAATGCCATCATTCACCATCATTTTCAACCCACGTTCTGAGATGAATCATCGTATCACAGCTTTGAAAGTGGTCGAAACTGGTGAGTGAAATATGAATTTTTCTCTATCATGTATATGATAAATGAAAATTATTCCATTTATCAAAACGTATAGAAGGAGCTACGAGAGAGCATCATGAGAGAGAAAATTTTTTCGTGGGTTCCCAATAAATTTTCGGCTCAGCGATACATAGCTCAAGAGGATGGAAAATCAATAAATTATATACAAAGCCGTGAATCTTTAGAACCTCTTACTATTTCTCCACGCCAATAACTCAACCGTGTTATTGAGTATTATTTTTGACATGTTATTTTCAGACGTAAGTAATTCCTTATTTATATTTACTCTTTATATTATTCATGGTATTCACCCACGAGTTCCACGCTAACTAACTGGGGAAATATTCTTACTTACATAAGGTAACCAATGACGGCAGCTTCACACAGTGTCGTGGTATATATTACAGTATATTTATGCAACACTTTCACCCCTTTCCGAGAATGTAATGAAAATTTATCAACTTTCAATCTCCAGACTATGTAAAAGAAACAATTACAATATCGATTCTCATCATGAAAAGTAATTATAAGCAGTATTTTGCAAAATTTTCGATAAAATAAACCCGTCTTACGTAAAATTTCGTGTTTGAAAAGGTTTCATTTTGAATGCCGAAGGCATAGTTTTAATCCCCTCTCATAAATAAAATATGGAGAATGTATGTAGATTAAGAAAGAATTGGTGGTGAATATTATAACATTCCATAGCAAATTAATTTGATGTAACAATCATTTTAGCTTTAACTTAAGACTTCATCATACAAGATATTGTTAGCATTTCATTTGTTAGAGAAAATGATCATTATTACTATGGAACACAATTTCTGGAACCTGTGATATTTAACCTTACGTTAGCTGCGCCGTTGTATATACACATGATGTGAGATACTTTTATTATTTTAGTACCCGGTTACATTTCGTACAGAAACTAGTATATCAAACATAATAACTGATAGAGGACTGACTAAATATCATTATATGTATACATTAATTACAGATTAAATTCTTAGCTCTTTGTTCTGTACACATTTTAATGCGAATTTGACAAATGTCAACGAAATCCTGAAGGGAAAATCATGGAAATTTCTAATGCATCCTCTGTTTTTACAGCGCGATTCCGTCGATGAATCCAAGTGATACATTCTCTTTTATGGACTCATCATAAAACTGGAAGTCATCTCTACCCACACTTTCAAGCCTACCAAGTTATTCAGTTATCAAAGGAAGCGCTATTTCTCGTTCTTTAAAGCCGATAGGCGAAGTTTGTAACATCTAAATAGGTTGAGAGTTTAAACTTTTTGCATATTTCTCATGAAGATATATCCGTTAATTAGGAAAATCGAACCGTAGAGTTTTACCAGAAGCAGAACCAAAAAAATAATAAGGTTTAAGAGGAGGAACTCATGGAGATTTTTTCAAAAATTGATACGTATGATGGAGGGAATGTATGTAAATGTTTATAATTACACGACATAGAAAACCATCAGTCCGAAAATATTATTATTCGGTCACTTTAGCGGCTCATTTACCAACATTCAATTTTTCCAAGCTCAAATTTGTACGAAAGACGAAAAATTTAATCATTAATAGGATCTCAGACTTTCCTGGTGGATCTTGTTAATAAAGGTTTCTCGGGTTTCCAACCAGGTTAAATTGCCACGCAGGTGTAATGCCTGAGTTAACCTGATTGGAAACCCGAGAAATCTAAGAAGAATATTTTCCAATTCTCTTCTCTGGGTGGAATAAAGTAGATTCGAAGGCTGTGTTTATTAAATAAGTAAATGTTTGCAGGAAATTACGAAAAGGCAGAGTTTCTATACTAGAACTTATAAATTTCAGTGGTTTTAAGAATTTTCTAAGCCCTCCCATTCATTGTCGTGTGGTTGCATTTTTCGAATGACAATATTAAGACGATATTATACAACATCGAAAATGCATGCAAAATTACAGAAATATTAAGATAAACTAAGCCTTTTAAAGTAAAATTAGATTAAGAAAAGAATTAATGTTCTGTTCAAGGGATATGAAGAGACATAATTGATAGCAACAAGTACTTAACAATAAACAACTGCTAATTGAGATTCTATAACTTGTTGCTTACCCTTCACTCTCTCTGTTTCTTTCTTGTTATTTATTTATTTCTTTTTTAAGTTGCTATAGATACTATATTTAGTTGCTATATTATCACTTTAAATTGGCTGTGTATCTGGATGTGATAAATTGGCAAATAAATAAATATAAATAGCATTGCTATTACAGTTGAATTAACAGAACTTAAAAATCCCAAGCTCTTCCATTGTGACTTAGAAAAATTACGAATTTAACGCTATCCTAAATTAACTTGGCATTAGCAACAATCCAGAATTTCGCCGTTCATCTTACACATGTCACACATCTCCACGGCTAAAAACGGTCGAAAAACACCCTCGTTAAACTCATCATTAGTAGGATAAAAGGTTATTTCTTTCCCAAGAACCCATTTCTTTAGAAACGTATTAAAGAAGAAAGATTGATGAGAGAAAAGCTACAGGTAGAATCCCGAACGAGGCAATATTGGATCTCCCAGACGACAGGACTAATCGATTCATTTGAATAACGAGATTACTCATCTACTGTATCCTAAAAGAACACGTTTCTTCAAATATAACCCTTCTTTCCCTTTCTCGTCCAATATAATTCTTTGTTTCAAAGCTTTAGAATTCTATTCTACACAAACTTAAGATTGAAATGCATTGAAAATTGTTCTGTTGGTGATTTGAGATCTTAGGAATCCTATATCCTCACATAATAATAATTATTATTTAACGTAGAGTAGTTTTTTATAAATACTCCATCCATGTACGTATTGCCTGTGAGAGTAATATGAATTACAGATAGATTGTACACATCACCCCACAAGTCTTGTGGTCGTTTTCCCGCACACAGGGTTTTGTCTTTACAAATAATTACACCAAAAAAGATTTTTTTTGGTGTAATTATTCTCTTGTATTTCTGGCTATTACATTGAGTATGCATTGAAAATATTGAGGTTAGGTGGAAGAGAGGCCAATTTGGACCTCATCTTGCCTTAATAAATTGTCTATTTCTTCATTCATGGTAAATGCTTAAATAAGCCCCCACAATCAGGTCCAACCCAAGATGTATTAACAGACAGTCATAAAGACGTCGCTTTCATTTAAATACTCATATAATATACATTTAACGTATATGTAATATATAGACAATTATAGACATTTGTAGACATCTGACCTTTTTACTTATTAAAGAGAAATATAAAAACATTGTTTTGGTACTCATTAGAATATATTTAAAGAATAATATTTTATTGATGCTTATGTCAATATTACCGTTCAAATTGTTTTCATCATAACATTTACATTTTAGAAGAAGGAACGTTTTACAGAAAGCGTGACAATCGGCAATTATCTCTCGTGATCGATTAAATCATTAAACTTCCGTTCAGCATTAATTCAACACTTGTACTCAGGAAAAATTTTACCAGGAAACTAATCCCTGCCCATCACGCATCGTTCACGGAAATGCTTAATTGCTTCCATTAACGGTCAAATAGCAATTAATAATAATAATCTTAGCATTCGTCCTTCCAGAAAATCACCCCACAAACTGTACGGCGTGTTATATAATTGGATTTTGCCATAGTCCAAGCATACAGCTAACTTTCAATGTCATGCGCCCTCCAACCCTCGACGCCCCGGGCAACCGCCCTGCTCGCCCTGGTCTCGGGTCGGCTATGTTCAAAATCTTATCCATCCCAGCATAAATATGTATAGCCCATAATCTTTTCGGTATTCATGGGAGTCGATCAATACGCATAGTTAGATAGTTTTTTAAAAACTAATTTTTCGAGAAAATATGTCACATAATACGATATAAGCGTCTAACATAGTAAACTCCGTCAAAGTTATGAATCGAAATTCATTTAGTATCAATCAATGATGCTTTTACTTCGTGGAATTTCCATCCTGGCAACTGAGGAGGAAATTACTTAGCAAAGTTCCAGTTTCAAAATAAATTTGTAAAGCGGAAATTTGCTAAGTTATTTCCTCCTCAATTGCCAGAATCAAATTCTTATTAATTATTATGAATTAAGTAACTTATGAATGTTCAGTTAAATTCTAAAATTCCCTTTGGTAAGTAAATAATGCATTCAACAGTAATTTAGACATTATAGGTTTCGAATTTAGATCGTAATAATTGTTCAGGATTATACAAGAAGTGAAAAATTGTGACTTGGCCGGGACTCGAACCCGGGTCTCCCACTTTCCGGGCAGGTATTCTATCCATTGAACTACCGAGCCACGCCTCTTCACTTCTGTAAATGGGAGCTTATATGGGCAAGGTAGTGGTGCTCCACATTAGTGGCACCAACCACCACCAGAGGTCCTCGTCGAGGCAGCCACCCAACAAAGCGATATTAGAGAAACCCTCTCGCGGTATTAACACAAACGATGGAAATGTAATTTTTACTTTGCACATTAAGTTGTGCGACTTAATGTGCAAAGTAAAAATTACATTTCCATCGTTTGTGTTAATTGTTCAGGAGTTTAGGAAATAACTTTATTATGGGCTATGAATCCAAATTTACGTAATATAAATGAGTCGTTAATAAGTTATAATCCAAAACCCAATCTAGTATCAAATATACGTTAAAGAGTTTCTAGAATCAATTTCGGCCCGAGAAACTAATTAATTAGAAAAATCGTTGATTGCTATTCTTAAGACGTTCCTGCGTAAGATCACGATAGATTATTACCTAATTGCTCTTTTCATTAGAAAAAAGAGGAACGCAAGAAAAAATAGAAGGAATACAGTATAGATGGTCGTCCTTCATGGAAATATGAACACAGAGAGGGAAAGTAAACAGCTTTCACTGAACATATATTATAAAGCGATTAGATTGGTAGAAATTAGCGATGGATAACCTTTTTCCACCCGAAGACCGCATAGAAAACCAAAAGGCTGCTTTTTTTTAGCTTCCTACATCCAAATAGTACAACATAGAAATTATATGCGTGAAAACGAATTCATTCGCTAGGTGAACAAAACGAGAACATTCTGTTTAACTCGGCATCAGTAGCAAGGTTGGAAAGTAAAATTATTTAAACGTGGGCACTTAATTCGCTAAGTAACTAAAAGGTCGTATGAAGTGCCCAAAAACATGTGGCCTGAAGGTCGTAAATTCCCCACTTCTGGTATAATCGATACACATTTCATGTTAATTAATTAGATGAACCTCTGTTGGTTTAGCTATCAACCGAGAGTCAATCTCAGAACATTGTATATATAATTAACGAAAGGGAATTAATTTATGAGATATTTTAACGTACTTCATGGATGAACGTATTCAAATATACTATTTTCTCTCGGAACTCTCCTCGAGATTCCCTCCTACTTTCTTATCTATACATACTTCTATCACTGGCTCATCTTTGCAATTCTTTATGTTAAAAGTACATACGAAGCTTCTGTTGGTCTACCTTTCTCTTTTATAACATCACATTAGAAATCACACTTTTCAAATTGATATATGAGTGTCATCTAAACGATCTAAGAAACATTTAGATTATGGTCAGGCTGAAAATATGTGCCGTGAATTCAGAAACGGTCCCGTTACCGGCACAATCGTCCCGTCCAGATACTCCCATCATTTCATTATCGTCGAAATATTTGATTTTAACCGTTTAAGTCTTTGAAAAGTTTGTGATTATTATATAATATTCATTATATTTATGTAAATTGAGAACACTTCGTGCACGTATTTTCCGATGTCGCGCAAGTCATGCAGCCACTTTTTACAGTTTACACATGTCCAGTCAACTTAAGATGCCGTTTATTTTTTTCATAAAAATAGCCACATTAAACAATTCAGTAGTTATCGGAGTCAACACAAATGTCTGAATCACTTGCATCATTAAAATTTACTTCAGTTTCGTCACTTACATTAATTCCTTTTCTCTTTGCGCACTATTTTGTTTCACTACATTTTGCGGACAAGTTTCCTTTATTTCACTTTTAGATAACTCCATCCTTATTCATGACTCATTCCGTGATTACATTAACCATTGCTATTTATAATGATTAACTGAATTTATAAGTGATGAAGCTATTTACAAATGTACTAATTGTTAAACTGTTCCTCCAATGCCTGCGGGAAGATACCAAATTACCGTGCTCTAGTTCATAGCAAAATAACTACCTCACCAAGTCAAATAAACAACCACAAGGTAATGAATTAATGTCTGAAACTCATGTTACTGTTGCTGGTCCACGAAACTAGAGCTTATGGTCAAACAATATAACACAGAAAAAAGATGGAACAAAACCCGAGGTACTCACGGATATATTTTCTTATAAAAAAGTATTAATCCCTCAGAGGAAATAGAACACTTTTTAACAGGACATACAGAGCCTTCAGAATGATTGATGACTGAAAATAATTATCTCAATCATCAAAAACAAGAATTTAAACAATTAGATCGCCTTCCCCAATTGGCATCTTCCCCCGAATTATCCTATAGAGATTTTTAGTTTTCCTCCGACAAGAGCGGATGGACGGTCATTGAATTCACGTATTGCCGAATTTCGAAGATAAGATTTTTCAGTTAAACAAGGTTCGCTGGATGTCAAAATGATTAAATTTCGCAGTTCCGAAATGCAATTATATATAAATTAAGCGTATGTTTGAACGTGGTAATCGATTCTCCCCGACATTACCTACATACACAGAGTTAAATTCTTTGTTTTGGGAATCCTAACAAATTCTTTGTTTTGGGAATCCTAACAAATATTCAAACATTTTCGCAGTTAATTTTGTTTTTGTAAGGACTTTTACAAAATCTCTAAGCTGGGACTGCGGTGAAAAGCGATAATTTTCGAAAATGAATTTCTTTCTGCTTTAAAATTTATTATTCTCTCGTAATTATGCCTATATATGCGCGCAGGAACTAGGGGTACCTATCTACCTAGGGATAACTCCGGTTATGAGAAAATTTCCATTAACAAAATGACCAAGAATACTTTAAAATATCAGAACTGAATTAATGACGAATTCTACGAGTGAAATTCGAGTGAAATGAATTTTCCCGGTTTACTGATGAGAAATATCCCGTTTTCAACTAGATGTGATATGGCCGGCCAACTCATGGTAACTCTCTAGAGACGTTCTCAGATCACGTAACTTTGTAGAGAAACGCATGGAGAAAAAGTAGAGTGATTTTCATATGAAAATGAAAAATAATGCATTCATAAAGATTCTTTTGCTAGCAATTCATTTGCAAAACAAGGAAGACAAAAACCATTCGGAGGCTTTGAGTTTTTCTTGGCGTTATTCCAACAATTGCTTCGTTCTTTATAAAGAATGCATTAAAATATTATTTACGTTGCATGCAATGCTCGATTGATCGACACTCTCAGGTGTCACAAGCTAATTTATTACCGCAAAATATTTAACTTTGCGACTGGTTATGTCGCCGGAGTAGCATCATCAGGAATGAAGCATGAGGATATATATAAAGTGTTCTACCTTTCGGTAGGTTCATGTGCCCCCACATTCCCTATTACATTCCCTCTCCTTCAATTCCCGGTAACTTATTCCACCCCTTAATTCGTCTAATAACTTTTTTCTTTGTCTTCCCCTCTGTCTTTTCCCTAGCATTCTTCCCTCGATCGCTCTCTTCAGCAATCCCTCTCCTCTCAATATTTGACCCACCCATTTCTTTTGTCTATTTTTAATTACTTCAATCATTACTCTTTTCTCCCCAACCATCTCTAGAACCTCCTCGTTCGTTTTTCTGCCGACCCAACTAACTTTCTTCATTCTACGCCATACCCACATCTCAAAAGCCTCCAATCTTTTGACATCCTCTTTTCTCAACGTCCACGTTTCACACCCGTGCAACATTACACTCCACACTAAGGATTTTACCAATCTCTTCCTGATTCCTTTATCAAGTCCCTTTGTCATCAGTTCCCTTCGTTTCATGAAAGCTTCTTTTGCTAATGCTATCCTTTTCCTAATTTCTATCGAACATCTCCCATTCTTAGAAAGAAGGCTACCCAAGTATGTAAACTGATCTACTAGTTCTAGTTTTTCCCCATCCACCCTTGATACGGTATAAATAACAGAAAAGCTTACGCTTCTTCGGTTACTGTTATGGCTTTGTGGAGAACAATGATTATTTTTTAAGGGAAACAGTACAATAATCCCGATTGAATCAATTTTGATAATTATCATAGACGAACACTCTCAACCATTCCCCGATCAGAATTTTATTTATATTATGGATTAGCCAAGGACTATGGATTTGAAACTCCATAAAGTTAACCAAACATTGATTGTGGCTGAATACGAATAAAATTTCGAGAATCGGTGGCTACGTTTCTCTACAAACTTACAACTTGGACTTTATTAAAAGTCGACGACTCGCCTCCCCTGTGTGATGTATGTATGTGATCTCCGGTTCGACCCCAGAGGAAGCAAAGCGTTCCCAAAAAGTGCATGTAAAGTTAATTTTAATCCTCTGTAGGTCCTATTTATATCGCAAAGTTAAGCGAAAAATAATAATCAACCGAATTTGAACCAAGTTCGAAACAGAGGAAATTTTATGCAGTTTCATATTTTTATTGCCGATTTTAGATTTAGGTTCCAAACTATGAGCAATTTGAAAAGATTCAAAGTTTTCGTTTTAGATAGCCTCTTAAACTGACAGACTAACAGGATGTTAGATTCTATATCTTAAAATTATTTTAATTTTATGGATAATTTTTATTTTTAGTAATTTTAAACTAATATGATGTTAAATTCTCTAATTTTAAAATTTACTACCCTACTACTATTACTGCCTAGTGTTCTTTTCCTCTCAGAGAATCTACGGGTACTTCAGCTAGTATATAATTGAAAAAAGTTAAAGATATAAAGATACACAAGAATGTAAGATGTAGATAAGGTATTAAGATAACCTTCGTAGTTTACACACAATAAAACTTTTTATCTGCCTTCAGTATGTACTTCCACAAAATCCAACCAACGATGATGGATTATACAATAAAAAATATGATAAATGCATCCTGTAACTCATGATGCTACTCCGGTAGCGAAACTAGTCGTAAAAAATGTGTAGAAAATTTAGTAAATTTATTTTTACTGCTCTACGACCTTCCATAAAGTAACCCCTGACCCCATCGAATTCATCCCACTTTATTACCTCAATCACCCGACTGAGAACTGTGTCATTTACGATCGAAATGAAGAGATAGGAAATTTCGGGAAACGAGATTGTTTTCCGTGGACTTCTCCGCAGAAAGTATCCAGTAAAAGGGACGTCGTCAAGGTGATATCTTCCTGTTCCTATCGGTAGATTGCCTTCGAAAAGTAGTGCCAAAAGAGGAAGGCAGGTCCGTTATCCAACGCACTGTCACGAAAGCACGGATCATAAATCGTGCTCCCAATCGATAGTGGTCATCTGTTCACTTTCGCCCACCGCGTCATCATGTTCACACGCCATCTGAAGAATAAGGAAAGTGGGTTGATGTGAAGAGCTCTTCTATGCCGCATTAAATTTTCAGGGCTTCCACAAATCACTTGAGGATTTCCGCATCAACTTTGCACCATCATCCAGGTCTTCATCGGCTAAAAGGACTTCAAATAGATTTGAGCCCCTGACGCCGCTTTATTACTGATGGGATCCTCACGGAGTTTTCTCTAATTTGAGGGTCTTAGCGGTCGTCCGATACTTTTAATAATATCAACCACATTATTTCTCACGGTGGATGTGGGGTGACTATTGAAAAGTTTACTTTTTGGGTGTCATCTAGGGGTAAACACAAGGATTTGGAGGATTCCGTATTTGCCTTGGGAATTAAGATGCAGAGGCAAATCGTATGCAAATATTAGGATGTAGATATCTGAGGGGATGCTGATCGAGATTAAAGATATGGCGCATTTTTTACTAATCTGACCTACCCTTTAATATTGCTGCGCGATTTGGGATCCTGCGAAGTTAGATGTCTACTATCTAGGAATTGTTCAGCGTAAAGCAGCCATGTATTGCAAAGGAAATTTCATATTCGGCAACAGCGTTTTGGCTATGGTGCAGTCCCTCAAATAAGATTTTCTGAAGGATAGAAGACTTGATTATCAACGGATGTTACTCGAAAAATTTATTAGCACAAATCTAATCGACGAGACTGTTGATTTTGTTACTCCAGCTAAGACGTTTCGTGAGCTTCGCAAGAAAACGAAAAACTGTTATGAACAATTAACCGTCAAGGACAAAAATTCCCTATGGTCGTTTTCTTCCGCGGAGCATTAGAGAACATAATAGCATCAAGAGTTAGATAGGTCGGTATTTACGTACCCCTTGCCTTTGGTGGCTTGCAGGGTCTATATGTAAGTGTAAATTACCGTACAGCCATCGCTTGACGATAAATATATAAGATATTTGGTAAAGTTGTTTTTCGAGTATTTCCGAGTGCATCTCGGTATATTATTCACCTGGAACAAATTTTCTTCTTATACAATCACTAAACATACTGTACACACTATATAAACGATGCAAGTTCAGAGTTAACCTTGTGGTGATTATAAATGTAAACAATTCCATGATTAACTCAGTGTTGCTATTGCATTCCTCCTTAATAATTTAACCGACCGTTATTTTAACTGTTTAAGGTAATCTTTTCGACTCTCTACTTCCTTAATCAACTGGTACTTTGTACCCTCGTCCTACTTGTTGCCCCCTTTTTTTCAATAGATGTCTACAGTTTCATTCCTTTGGTCACCAGACGATGTAGCTCTGCTACGAAACCATGATTATTGTTTTGTAATTTTTTTGTAGATATGTCAAGTGCTTTTTTATCACTAAAGTTTTTTCATGGTAAGAAATTTAGTTAATATGTTAGAGTTTACATTGCTTTTAGCGGAATTCATAGTATAATATCATAGGTAATATTTATTCATCTAATACAGAAAACTAGGCTCTCCAAGTGGGTAGCGCGTTCGCGTTTGGCAAAAGCGATCCCGTGTTCGATTTCCTGTGTGAATCCAACAACGCGAAAAATTGGAAGCTATCTGAATTAATAAATAGCGGGTCCGAGTGGTGTAGAATAATCTAATACGGCGGAGAGACCGCTGACCGCATGTCACCCACGGGTTATGCCGCCTGCCTGAGCCACATCTCTCAAAGGGATGCAACGCTACTTTATTTATAGTACAGAAAACTGAAAATCGTATATACGTCTATATACGTCCGAAAATCAAAATGGGGTACTTTTTGTGAAATATTTCGTATGACGTCGTAAAGCAACATAATGTAGACTCAGAGAACATTAATTGAATTAAATTAATATATAGCTGTTGATGGATAAAGCTCAATAATAAAGGAAGTTTTATTTGAAGTTAAGTATGTAAATAGTGTCTACCTCGTCGCACCTTATATTTCTCTCGGACATTTTTATTCTTCGTCAACTAATTTGTTGAGTCACTCGATATTAAAAATGATAATTCATTAAATATAACTGTTTAATGTAAATTTAACGTATTTTAGAAAAATTTTACGAGGCAACTACGACTGCGAACTTGATTCCTGCTTATATTCTTCATTACCTTTAGGAAAGACTACAATTAAAAGGATATCCTGCTCAGAAACGTAGATAATTTGAGTCGAGAGAGAATAAAAATCCAAGAGAATAGATTATCTAAAGGTGATGAATAATTATTTATGATTATAAAGAAAAAGGCATTAATATATGGTGAGATTTTCGTAACTCATCTCCAATGTTCTTGAAAAATGTTTTCCTCGTAAGTACCGAAAGA
Organism: Pachydiplax longipennis; assembly: GCA_036926295.1. Taxonomy (NCBI): domain Eukaryota; kingdom Metazoa; phylum Arthropoda; class Insecta; order Odonata; family Libellulidae; genus Pachydiplax; species Pachydiplax longipennis. Next base: position 32,254,649 of record JAVFKF010000009.1, on the reverse strand, counting down.
CGTCACTTTTTCAAATCAGGAACATCCTGAGAAAATATGCTAAACTGTCAGATGAATATTCAAACGTCAAATATTAAATATATACATAAATTATGAGTGAATCGTAAAGGTTCAACATGTACCACGAAGAATCACATACATTAGTATGTCGATTAATTTTTCTTATATTATAAAGATTGGTACGTACCGCACCACAAGAATTATTTTATTAAGCAAGCAAAAAACTTGAACAATGCCTGTAAACAGGAATAACCTAAAATAGGAGAAAACAGAATTGCAACGTGTTAAACCGGAAGAGCCGAAGTCGACGTTACACTGCTTCTCGGAATTTCGGATTCTCAGATTTCTCACAACGAAAAGTCTCTCTAGAAAAGGAGAAAAGGCCGCAGTTGCGATCAAAGACGCTTCTTTTTAGAGTACATCCTCTGATTAATTGCGTTAATGGAAGGTAGTGCTGGATGAGGCGAAATAACGAGGAAACTTCCTCCTTAGGAAAAAACCAAAGGAATGAACGGAAGTGAGAATTGAACGTGACTGGGTTTCGAACCTACATACCGTCCAGAGGATACTTTCGTAGAGAGACAGGGAGATGCGATATTTTCTTGAATAAAAGTCAGCGTTTTAAAGTTTTATTTTTCATTATCTCCTTCATTACTTCCAATGAAGATAATACGAAAAATATTCTCTCTAAGATAACTTGAGGAGTTAATTTTCTTTTTATAATACGGAAATAGTTACTTTGAATGCATACAATGCGAGAGTGGCTTGTCGATGACAAAGATGGGGCATCTTAAATAAAGGGGAGTTTTGCTTATTGTAGAGGTTTAAAGCAATGGAGAGAATTTTTACTACTCAACTACTGCGGATAAATAAGGGTTAGATGTAAGAAGAGACTTTCTAGTCTCATCCGAATCATCTTGCCCGAATAAAGACAATTTTGATATTTTTTTGATAAATCATACCCAAAATGTAATGGAAACGGACAAGAGTACTTATTTACAATAAGTGTCTGTAAATGATGACTTTAATGTGTTTGTATAAGTTACTTTTAACCTTGTGTAGAAATAATTATATTTTACTGGTTTCAAAAAGATAATATTTTTGATGTTGCGCTTCTTATGGTAACTTATATATGATAGTCATTTTAGTAAAATTTTTAGACGCGCCACTATATTACTTTCCTTCTGTTTTTCAAGCTTTTCATGAATCATTTAGAGTTCCCCACAAACACTCTATTTGCCTTGCTCGTTTATCAAAGTTCTACACGGTACTATTGGTGGAATTATACCAAATGGAGTGAAGTAGTTTTAAAAGTTAGCAGAATATTCTTATTTCGAAGGATCAGAGTTCACTACAAACAGCAGTCTCAATAAACTTTAATGGTATTATGAACCTAATTAAGGTTAAATTAACCAATTTTAGTTCTAAAACTTTGGATTATTCTTAATCAGCAAACCTGGTCTAAAATATAAAAATTTAGTTAAGAATTTTTAGAAACCTTGAATTTGATTATCTAAAATACACCTTGAATTTTCGTTTGCTAGCACCGACTTTATAACCAACTTCAACTGTGTGGACCATACGATTCTCAACATACATAGAGGTACAATCCAGAGGGGATCCTCTAGTATTGATTCACGAAGATTTTAGGATTGCATGACTGCATTATCAAGTCCAAGGTTAGCGGATCCTTTGAGATTCAACAGGCAAACGTGATGGAAATACGTCAAAATGTAGGACATTTTAAAATTTTTGTTCAAGAGCATAACATGCGAAATATTTGTTAAATATTTTTTATAGTTTGCTTTTTGTATAGGAATGCTGTTTAGATTATAACTTATTCCTATCTCAATTCTAGTTTACCGACACTTTTCCGATTTTTTGGCGACTGAAGTTTAACTCTGTGAATTGAATTAAACTTTTTGCAGCGTTGAAAATTTTACCGCTTTCATTAATGTATGTACACAAGTTTAGCTCGAGTGCTTTAAAATAATGTAGAAAATTGTTGTGCTGAAGAGTATGAATCGGAATCCCAGACGGATTTCCTTGGTAAGATATCGCGTCCGGAGAAAAACTATATTTCTAGTAAGCCTACGTCAAAGAGAACTTGACAAATACATTTCTCGGTCTGATTACTTCTGAATGAAAGGATTTACTTGAGAGGAAGAAGAAAATTTACTCAAGAATTGCTTTAGTCCATTCCGCACTGGATCAATGATCTATCTTCAAAATTTTCCACCCAGTTCTTTTGCTACTCGTAAAAGAGAGACTTTTAGATAACATTTCAAAATCTTTAAAGGATCAACTAGCATATAAATTGACTTTTTATTCCTCCCTTCAAGGTAATTTATCCTTCGAATCATTTTTTATGTTTTTCCTATGAAAAAATATACCTAAATGTTCAAAGAGAAGGATTTTACATCCGATTTCACATCTGACAGAATGGAAGAAATAAATGTATGTAATTAGTAGCATTAACCAGCTGACGAGTTATCTAGTCATATACTTTAGATACATACATACCTGGTGACCTATTAAATTTTATGTATACCACAAAAATTTGATTTTATTTCTTAATATTGTTATAAAGAATTTAAATTTTTTTAAAAACTAAAAAAGGCATTTAATCGCCATTATATAACTTTATATATAACACTTTATTTATATACTTTACAGAATTGATATATATTTCAGATAATTAAATTATATTTTTCATATCTATTATATATAGCTAACTCTCCGGATATACCTATATATATACGAGTAAAAGTTGCTTGCATACTGCAAGCTATCCGTTTAATACAGTATCATACCAAGTACTGCCTCAGTTCAAATTTAAAACTTCGCGCCAAAGACCGCCTGGCGACGAACTAAGAACCCGGTCGTGAGAGAAGATAGCAAAATAATATTATATAAGTGCCATCCTTACTTGTTCCATAGTTTCGATTCAATATCTTATCGGGAAGGTCCCACGCCTCTGTCACCATTCCGGGTCTTATCTTTCCAGCTTATCGGGAGGCATTTAAAAAATCGTGCAATGCATTTCTTATGGAAGAATTTTGCATCTACCTGGCGTCGAACTCACTGTCATTTGGCTACATTTTTTCCATGAGAAGCATAGAAGACTATCTCAATTTCAACCTCCGAAATTTTGGTTACTCTATCTTAACGATAAGTGCCTCAAAATAATTTTCAAAAATCCGCGCAATGCATTCTTATGGGAAAATTGCGATTTTTGGGAATTTCTGGCATCGAACTCATGATAGCTAGTGTCGATGTCTGCATTATTCTGGCATCTAGAGTGTAGGGCCAGTACGTCGAAAAAATCTGAAGTCGATGGCGCTTGTGGAACATGGTCAGAATTCGTATCCCCTATAAATATATATATAGGTATATCCGGAGAGTTAGCTATATATAATAGATATAGATATAGGGGATACGAATTCTGACCATGTTCCACAAGCGCCATCGACTTCAGATTTTTTCGACGTACTGGCCCTACACTCTAGATGCCAGAATAATGCAGACATCGACACTAGCTATCATGAGTTCGATGCCAGAAATTCCCAAAAATCGCAATTTTCCCATAAGAATGCATTGCGCGGATTTTTGAAAATTATTTTGAGGCACTTATCGTTAAGATAGAGTAACCAAAATTTCGGAGGTTGAAATTGAGATAGTCTTCTATGCTTCTCATGGAAAAAATGTAGCCAAATGACAGTGAGTTCGACGCCAGGTGGATGCAAAATTCTTCCATAAGAAATGCATTGCGGAAATCTTTGACGATTTTTTAAAAATGGCTTCCCGATAAGCTGGAAAGATAAAACCCGGAATGGTTACAGAGGCGTGGGACCTTCCCGATAAGATATTGAATCGAAACTTTGGAACAAGTAAGGATGGCACTTATCTAATATTATTTTGCTGTCTTCTCTCACGATCGGGTTCTTAGTTCGTCGCCAGGCGGTCTTTGGCGCGAAGTTTTAAATTTGAACAGAGGCAGTACTTGGTATGATACTGTATTCAACGGATAGCTTGCAGTATGCAAGCAACTTTTACTCGTACCTATATATATATATATATATCTATTATATATAGCTAACTCTCCGGATATACCTATATATATATATATATATAGATATAGGGGATACGAATTCTGACCATGTTCCACAAGCTCCGTCGACGTCAGATTTTTTCGACGTACTGGCCCTACACTCTAGATGCCAGAATAATTCAGACATCGACGCTAGCTATCATGGGTTCGATACCAGAATGTCCCAAATATCGCAATTTTCCCATAAGAATGCATTGCGCGGATTTTTGAAAATTATTTTGAGGCACTTATCGTTAGGAGAGAGTAATCAAAATCTCGGAGGTTGAAGTTGAGGTAGTCTTCTATAATACGAATGGAAGAAATGTTACGAAATGACCGTGAGTTCGACGCCAGGTGGGCGCAAAATTATTCCATAAGAAATGCATTGCTGCAATATTTGAAATTTTTTTTCAATGCCTTCCCGATAAGCTGGAAAGATAAAACCCGGTGTGGCGATAGACGCGTTTGAAAACATTCTTTCATGAATTTCACCGTCCGTCCAGTGGTCCTTGGTTCGATGCAAAAGGGTCATTCCGATTCCACCGTGCATTTCAAACGGGGAAAACGGAATCTTATTTTAGGACGTTCCCGATAAGATATTGAATCGAAACTTTGGAATTAGTGAGAAAGGCACTCATCTAATATTAATTTGCTATTCCCTCTCACAGAAGGGTCCTGAGTTCGACGCTAGGCGGTCTTTTACGCGAATTTTTGCAATCTGTTTTGAGGCCGTTCTCGATGCGATAGAGCAATCAAAATTACGGTGTTTGCAGATGAGATGGTCTTCCATAGTACCAAAGGAAGAAATGTTAGCAAATGACCGTGTGTTCGACGCCAGGTGGGTTCGAAATGCTTCCGTAAGAAATGCATTGCTGTAATTTTTGAAAATTTTTTTCCATGCCTTCTCGATAAGCTGGAAAGATAAAACCCGGTGTGGCGACGGAGGCGTTTGAAAACATTCCTTCACGAATTTCACCGTTCGTCTAGTGGTCCTTAGTTCGATGCAAGAGGGTCATTCTGATTCCACCATGCATTTCAAACGGGAATAACGGAATTATATTTTAGGACCTTCCTCATAAGATACTGAATTGAAACTTTGAAACACGTTAGAGTGGTGCTTCTCTAAGATTCGTATGCCATTTTCTCTCACAATCGGGTACTGTGTTCGACGCCAGGCGGTCATTTACTAAAATTTTTTAAAAATTGTTTTGAGGCCTTCTCTATGCAGGAGACTATTCAAAATCACAGCCTTTGCGTTTGAAGTAATTTTCTATAGAACCAGTGGAAGAAAAGTTACATATGACTGTGAGTTCGATGCCAGAAGGATGAATAATTCTCACGTTTGAAATGCATTGCGGCAATTTTTAAGAATTTTGCTAGATAAGCTTCGAAGATGACACCCGTAAGGGAAACTTATTGTAAATTTTCACCAATTAGCTTGCAGTATGCAAGCAACTTTTACTCGTATATATATATAGCTAACTCTCCGGATATACCTATATATATACCTATATATATATATATTTATAGGGGATACGAATTCTGACCATGTTCCACCAGCGCCATCGACGTCAGATTTTTTCGACGTACTGGCCCTACACTCTAGATGCCAGAATAATTCAGACATCGACGCTAGCTATCATGAGTTCGATGCCAGAAATTCCCAAAATCGCAATTTTCCCATAAGAATGCATTGCGCGGATTTTTGAAAATTATTTTGAGGCACTTATCGTTAAGATAGAGTAACCAAAATTTCGGAGGTTGAAGTTGAGGTAGTCTTCTATGCTTCTCATGGAAAAAATGTAGCCAAATGACAGTGTGTTCGACGCCAGGTGGATGCAAAATTCTTCCATAAGAAATGCATTGCGGAAATCTTTTTAAATGCCCTCCCGATAAGCTGGAAAGATAAAACCCGGAATGGTGATAGAGGCGTGGGACCCTCCCGATAAGATATTGAATCGAAACTTTGGAACAAGTAAGGATGGCACTTATCTAATATTATTTTGCTGTCTTCTCTCACGATCGGGTTCTTAGTTCGTCGCCAGGCGGTCTTTGGCGCGAAGTTTTAAATTTGAACTGAGGCAGTACTTGGTATGATACTGTATTCAACGGATAGCTTGCAGTATGCAAGCAACTTTTACTCGTATATATATATAGATATAGGGGATACGAATTCTGACCATGTTCCACAAGCGCCATCGACTTCAGATTTTTTCGACGTACTGGCCCTACACTCTAGATGCCAGAATAATGCAGACTTCGACACTAGCTATCATGAGTTCGATGCCAGAAATTCCCAAAAATCGCAATTTTCCCATAAGAATGCATTGCGCGGATTTTTGAAAATTATTTTGAGGCACTTATCGTTAAGATAGAGTAACCAAAATTTCGGAGGTTGAAGTTGAGGTAGTCTTCTATGCTTCTCATGGAAAAAATGTAGCCAAATGACAGTGAGTTCGACGCCAGGTGGATGCAAAATTCTTCCATAAGAAATGCATTGCGGAAATCTTTGACGATTTTTTAAAAATGGCTTCCCGATAAGCTGGAAAGATAAAACCCGGAATGGTTACAGAGGCGTGGGACCTTCCCGATAAGATATTGAATCGAAACTTTGGAACAAGTAAGGATGGCACTTATCTAATATTATTTTGCTGTCTTCTCTCACGATCGGGTTCTTAGTTCGTCGCCAGGCGGTCTTTGGCGCGAAGTTTTAAATTTGAACTGAGGCAGTACTTGGTATGATACTGTATTCAACGGATAGCTTGCAGTATGCAAGCTACTTTTACTCGTATATAATATACCTTGACTAATAAATATATTTTCATCTGATGTATATAATATTTTAAAAACAAAAGAAATCGATAATGATACGTTTATATTGTTATAAAAATTGTTTATATAGCTATAAATATTACTTTAAAGTTGTTTATTTCCTTAATTTATTCATTATGAAATACAATGGATGTGTAATGACTACTTTAATTATAGAAGTAGATTACAAAAATCTTATTAAGTAGTAAAGTAAAAAGAAATCCTTTCCATATTGAATCAACTAAAAGATTCTCCAGTAAATGAGTTAATGGTCAACGAATAAATTTCATTAACCTAGTTAAGAGGTGGAAAGGGGAATTCGGACGTGTTAATTTGATTTTCTACTAAAGCTAAACTTGTTGTTGTTTCCCTAATGTCCATCAGCCTTGCTCTCTATTGTAAGCCCCCGTTTCTATCTCCTCAAAAGACTTGAAGTTTGTGATTGTCGTCACACTATAAAGTAATGACATTGTACTCGTAGGTCGTACTCTTGTATTCCTCACCAGCACTTTCACTTCCTTTATGTTCGTATGGATTTGTTATGTGTTATTACATCACCATTGTGCTTCATTTTTCAGGGATGAATCGTTTGCAGAAGAGTATTTCTTTTACTCATTCCTTCGAAAACTTGTTCATTTGTTTTTCTCATTTTTCCAAACTTGTTTTCGTCATTTGCCTCCAGAACCACATTCAGCCGCCAGGAGGCTTTTTCTTGTTTATCCATGATCCATGTTCACAGCCGTAGGTGAGCAATGAAGTCCTTGGAAATCTTTTCCTAGAGTTCACTCAGAGGAGGTTATTGACTACACAATATTCAAGGAAACATTATAAGCACCTCTTTAGAAATTAATAGATAATTAAATATTTTAATGCACCAGTTAAAATGATAATGGTTTCAGTTGTCCCTGAAGTATCACCAGTTCAAATAATTTCAGACAAATGGTATTCTTTGTCTAGTAATTTTAATATATTTATATATGTATAAACACCGACCTCCCTCCATACATTATTTCAGGTCGCATGACTCATTCCTAAGAGAATCTATGCCTCATATTCATGTAAAATATTTTGTACTCAAGCCATATTTTGTAAATATTATCTTGATTTAATTCTAGTTTTCATGCATTCAAGCATATGTGCTGCTAATTTCTTACCTCTTATTGTTAGGAATCCACCCTAATATGGTGTAATTAGTACTGTAAGTGAATCTACAAAATTACTAAATTAATATTAATAACAATATATTTTCTGTAACTGTTTCTCAGAATATGAAAAGAGTTCGTTGATGGGTCTTTTCTACATTCCTGTATATTTCTGTATCATTTAAGAGGTTATCAACGACATTAATTTAAGGTACCAAAGTTTCATTAAGTGCAGATATTTATTTGGATGATTTAAGCTTTAAAATAATTCCAATAACCTTGAATTTTTGCTTATATTTCACTATAAAAATCTAGATAGCACGATAAAATATCGAGGTCGAGGACAAATTTCCATTAGCACTTACGTTTCTCGCGAAAGATGAGAAACAATTGGAAAATCGATCGCAGGAGTGCAAATAATTTCGAGATGAAAAACTTTAATCGGACCGAAAATTATTGTTTACTCAAAATCGAGAGCCCGCATTCATCCTAAAGCACTTCACGACTTAGAATCCAATAGGCGATCCCATTTACACATGAACGCTATTCGATTCCTTAGGCTACCAATTTAAATATCGTTCCATAGGTGTTCTAGCAGAAAGTTGGAAATCTTTATGCTACGTTTAAGTGAGACATTAAGATCTTGGAAACCGCGTTTAAAAGTTCGGAGTTTATAATTTAAAGGAGATACTTCTAAAGGATAAACAAACGGATGAAAGAAGCGAGGGATTCACGAGTGCACCCAATCGTGCTCTGCTGCACTTGCTTCGACACAATGACACTCTTATTTTGCATGCATTTCCATCGCGATTACTCTCGCGGCTCTGTCGATTCTTTTTTTCGCAAAAGAAAGTTGGGGAGAGGGAGAGAGCATCACGAAAATGGTGACGATGAAAGCCGCGCATTGTTCGTCGTTTTCCCAGCTTTTGCTCAAGTCCCCCTGCTGTGAATTGGCAAGGGTCCTAGATTTGGGAAACGCGGTCTCGAACGCGGATATTTCTTTAAATTCCGAGTGAAACGCGGGAAAATTTGGGCGTCGCCGAAAAGATGGTGTTCTGCAATGTGGAGCAGAACCATTATATGCGAATGAAAATTGATCGATGTGATATTACTTTGAGATCCCGAGGAAAAACACCAGCAAAGATGCCTTAATATTTTGAGATCCTCGAAGTACTTGAGCTATCTATAAATATAGAGTAAGCTGAGATACCGTTTCAAGATATATCTAGAATCGACCTGAAGAGTAGCTGAATAGGCCATCAGGAAAATATCGCTGGAAAGTAGTTGGAAGGCGTAATATTTTTTTTTTAAATAATATTTACCTTTTTAATTTCAATGTCAGTTGTACTTTTCTCTATCATTTTTGAATTTTAAAAATTATTTTATTTATTATATGTTTTCACTGTGTTTTCGCGGTTTTTTTCGCCTCCCTTCTTGTGTGGGTGTTTTCCCGCACTGTGGGTTTTTTCTCTATCAACCTTCAGTTATGGAGATTTTTCCCACAAATCGTATCTTTCTATTTCGTTTTTTTCTCTCTTTTTATTCTCTTAGTATTATTTTACATCTTGATAGCCATGTATCTTCATACGAGGTTAGGTGGAAGAGAGGCCCACTCGGGCCTAACCTCGCCTAATAAAGGGTCCAATAATAATAATAATATATTGAACGATTTAACATTATATTAATTGGTATTTTACCACCTGCATAGAACGATAGGGCTTCGTGATAGCCACGTAGGCAGCGCGTTTGACTATGGTTAAAGTGGTCCCGGTTTCGATTCCCGGTGGAAGTCTACATGCGAAATGACCTCAGCTCTAGAAGAACTACTACTACTATTTATCTGTGGAACGATACATAAACAGTATCATAAAGGGGCAGATAATGTAATGCATGAATTATAAATTACATTTTTGAACATAAGCTTAATTGCTCTTCTATTGGTCAAATGGTAGGATGCATATTTAATATCAAGAAGAGACAATGCAACACCTGGGTGATAACGATGACAGGAATGACAGACATAAAAGATACAATAAGGTTTCTGATGGATGGATTTGAATAGGATGTAGTCGAAATGTAACGACAACGGCTGGAAGTCAGCAGTTCTCAGCTTGAGAACGAAATATGTAAAGAGGCCAAGAAGAAGACCAAAAGACAGATGTAACAGATCATAATCATGTACTTTGGGGTTAAGTGGCAACGAGAAATTCAAGTCAGAGAGAATTGAAAAATGGGGAGGCCAGAATCCATCGCTGGATTGAAAGTCATGACAATGATGAAGCGCCAAACATATTTTGTTACGATTTCGTAGAAGACGCTCTATGAAACAGAATGAGCTATAATAGAGACGAAAAATTGCTGGAAATCGGATGGGTGGATATTGCTAATTATGCATATGAGTTAGACAACAGAAATAACGAATAAAAGATGCTAGTTGCAGCTAATGCAGCAATACCCAGTTTCCGTATAGAGTAACAGCGAGTTTATAGTATTATCAACGTATCTAAAAGCATCGCATTCATCCAATGCATCCAGGTCGCCAAAGGATTGCAGGTATTCTTCGCATACGTGGCGTCGGAAACCAGGCGTTGGCGTTTCCCAAAGAGATTGATGAAAGAAACGACATCATGATGGATGAGAGAGTACAAAAAGAGATTCAGGATGCTAATCTAGGTGGGCGAGAGGAAGGTAATGTTTCATGAAAAAATAGGCATTAATGGGTTCTAGAAATAGAGTAAAAAATAGAAGCGCTTTTCAGTTGCACGATGAAGGTTTTTATCGTCCATTGTAGAGGAATCTGTTGCGATATATAAATAGAATGGGAGCGAAGCGCAAAAAGACTCGAATACTCCAGGAAAATTAACAACAAAGAGACGGATGATTTTCTTTTTACTGAGAATTACCACAAGCAAATATTTAAGCAGTGCATAAATGTATGAATGATACAATAGAAGCAGTATTGTTAAATATGAACTATTGTGACGAGTACAAGTAGAGGATTGCCCGGGAGGGTGATGTACGGTGGGGACTTGTCCCCGGGACCTCTGCGGTAGTCGTGAAGGCCTATTGGAACCCTGAAAAGGCCTGTATTACGAGGGGGGAAGAAGTTGATAAGTTGGTGTATATGTAGATATGTGTAACATTGTATTAATGTGTATGATTGTGTTTATAACTTTGTATTATTGTACTTACTATTCTATATTGTATTGTACTATATCATTGTATAAAATATATGGTATTATTGAATTGTTTAGTGTGTTTTAGTTAGGTTGTAAATTTAATGAATGCATTTAATATTTATTATGTGTTGCCACCGGACAAATAGTCCAACTGTAACATATTTTTGATTATAATAATAAAAAATGTTTCTATAGCCGAGGTTAATTCGTATAAATAGGATGCCACCGGGAATCGAACCCCTGAACATTTTACCAAAGGCGAACGCGCTACTCACTTGGCTGACCGGAAATCCAACGATATAAAAACACCACCAACAACAAAGTAAATTATGGACGAAAATTGTATGCAGCAGCTTTTTTAGATTTTATAATCTACCATAAATTAATATTAATATTAAGTAATTAATTAATTGAGCTAATTAGTTAATGCCAATAATTTCTTTGTAAATAGCCACTACTTATTGTTCAGAATTATACTATTTTTAAGTTACAGTTAGAGTGGTAGAGAATATTGGCTATAGAACCCAAGGAACAAAGATAGATAGCTGAAGACCCTTTATTCTTGAGGTTAGGTCAGTAAGCCGTTAAAATATTCATGAAGATTAATTTGAATGAAACAATAGAGAAAAATAACGTAGTGGAAAAGTATCTATGCAACTTCAGGTTGATAATGAAAAAGACCTCCGTTATGGGAAAACATTCAAAAAGAAGAATGAAGAAACTGAGAAAAGAGTAAAAAATATTAAGGCATAATACAATACAGAAATACATTTCAAAGATATAAAGAAATCGAATATCATGAAACGGTATAAATTTCAAAGAATAAGGAGAGATGCCTGAAAGAAAGCAATTTTAAAACAAAAGTGGAGAGATATATTTGAAAGAATTGCTGTATTTTCCAATACCATAAATTGAGAAAGAAATATTTCTTAAAGCTAAAATCGGAAGATATCTTCCGGCAGGTCTTTCAGTGTCTCATCTTCGATACGATTTTATTTCCCAGCCGTTGTGTCTTCTAACTAGGGTATTCTTCTAGCTCAACCTATCCCCTTTAATTTCCGCTAGTTCTTCCTCTCCTTGAACACAATATTACGCTTTAAGACGAAGTACTTCAGAACTTAAACTTTAGGATATTTCATAACCGAAATTGCACTACTGACAAAATTATAAACGCGATTTACTTGTCGCTATATAAACTGCTATTAATTAGCACTTCGTTGGTTGTAATAGAGAAAGAAAACCTATTTAAAACGCTCCCATTTAGTAAGCGCTATATTACAGCATTTTCCATAGTTATCATTCCTTTTACAATATGCATTACCGTTATTCACTGTTTAATTATCATTAAGTACCATAGAGATGAATATAGTTGTAAAGTAAATTTGAAAAATTTTTCGCAGAATTTGAATGGCAACAATGTATGTAATTCTTTTTTTTTTTTACATAGATAATATTTATTTCACAAAATCTTTACATTCGGGTCCTGCTAAGTCCAAAGACTTGTCAGCAGGTGCCTCTCTATAAAAATAAATTTAACAACAATTTAATAATAATAATGATGAAAAATTACATAGATAGATGTACAGATGTTGAGGATATACATGAATTTTATACAATAATACAAATAAAAACCATTATGGTCTCTATAAAGAATTTATAGAGAACATATTAACCAGTCTTTAATCTTATGCTTTAAACTTCTAAAATTGTCAACTTCATGTAAAATTTTAGGCAATGAATTAAAAATCAAAGGTACTGTTACTGACATTTGTTGTTTACCATGATTATTAAAATATGATGGCACAACATATCTTATGCTTGTTCTTGTATCCATCTTATGTAGTGAAATATCTAGGCTTTTGTATTTATTAGTATAATAATTTTCTAAAATTATAATGTATTTGTACAATAAGTTGAAAGGTAGTAAACCCAGGTCTTGAGAGCAGTATTTCTTGGTTTCACAAACAGAATTACAATCGTTAGATATATACTTAAACATTTTATTTTGGATTTTGACCAGATTTTTTTGAAAGCTGCGGCAACTTCCCCCCCAAATAGTTATGCCATAACGAAGAAGGGATTCGGCAAATGAGGTATAAAAAATCTTTTTTATCTTAATGGGTAAAATATCTTTTATAAAATACATTTGATAAGACACCTTTTTAAGTTTATTACAAACAAAATTGATGTGTGCATTAAACTTGAAATTCTCATCAACTATTAATCCTAGGTAAGAATGAGTGCTGACCTGTTCAATTAATTCACAGTTGCATTCCTTATTTTTGAGCACTTCATTACTAACTGCGTGCAAACATTTGTGATCATGGATTTTAATGTGCACATTTTTTCTTTTAGCCATTCTTTCAGTAATGTGCATAACTTTAGTTTTATTACCATTAATTAACAATTTATGATCATGAACCCATTTACATATTTCATTTAAATCACTTTGGAGCATAGAAAGTGCAGTATCATAGTCTTTGTGCGTGGATATCAAGATTGCATCATCTGCATACATGAGAAGTGTACAATTTTTAATCACCGAAAAAATTCCATTTATATAGATCAAAAACAGGAGAGGACCTAAAACAGATCCTTGAGGTACTCCACTTACTACATTTTTAAAATCACTCAAATCGCCATTGAGTTTAACTCTAATTCTTCTATTGTGTAGATAGCTTTGGAACCAGTTGTAGTGATTACCTCTAACACCCATTCTATAGAGTTGTTTAAGCAATACGTCAAAATTCACCAAGTCAAAGGCCTTCCTTAGATCTATAAATGTAACAATTATATTATTATTTTTATCCAAATTTCTATTAATAAGATTAGAAAATTTTCCAGCAAATGCTTTGTTCCCTTATTATGCTGAAAACCATATTGGTTTTTGGAGATATGGTCAAATTTTAGGGAAAAGTCTGTTAAGAATTTAGAAATATATTTTTCTAAAACCTTGTCTACACATTCGTTAGTAAAATCAATAATTATGAATTATTTTACAATGGGTTATCTAATAATTGTTTATTTAGTGCAAAGTTATTGTGAATTAAAATGATTTAAACCAATCCAAATTGAAAACAACTTAGAGGGTAGACAAGGGGTAAAGGTATCCACTTAAGAAAATTCCTGCGGAAATAACTCACATGAAAGTCAGACAGGGAGTCAGGACTCGAGATCGGATCTACCATTTTACGTACAATCTTTAAAACATGAAAATGTTATAATAAAAACATAGGCCGACCACATCCCATCTAGTTGAAGACGGTAAATTCCTCAGCAGTAAAAGGGTATCATATTTTTCGTCCTATTTTTTTTCGAGATAGGTTACATTACTTCTATGAAGATATTGTTAGAAAGAATTCTGCCATTCCGTTGAGGGAAAATTTATCTTGACTAGGGATAAAGTATGTACCTCGGCTCCTGTGCGCAAATGTATTATAAAGCATGGGAGATACAAAATTTTAAAGAGAAAATACAAGTATATACTAATATAGTAGCGTCATTTTGTGCGTCATGGTCAAGTCTTCACCGCAACCTCAACATAATTTTTGTGAATTTAATAACCCTTGTGATAATGAAATTCCGGACTACGGACTACTGCGTCACGGACAATTACGCCCCTCGACTAGGACAATTACTTCTCGGACTTTTGCGTCCTGGACCATCGCGTCCCTAGGAAAACTGGAATTTTGCAGCATTAACGCGTTAGTTAGAACATATTAAGTTGTACATTGAAAATAATACTTGTTAGAAACTTTAATAATTTTAATATTTACCGAAACCTTTAACTCAAAATAGCATGAGAATTTGGATGGTAAAATCATAAAGCTCAAACATTTACGAAAACGTTAGATTATTTTTTAAATTCCAGTTTTATCTATCTTTCAACATTCACAAACCCGAAAAGTTTAATTCTCCGTATTTTGCTTATAAATTTCATGAGAAATTACAATTTATGGCGAAGGATTTAGTAAAACCGAGTTTGTGCGTACATTTCTTGATGGTAGGGATGGAAGGGACAGTCCAGGCGGGGAAATGGCCAATGAAAACAGCGTTTGACCAGCAATACTCAATTACTGATCCTTTGATATGTCTCTGAAGGAAGACGCAAATGCTGATTAACTAAAAGCTGTTTCTTCATTCAATTGCATTGTGAATCTGATGAGACAATTAACTGAAGGCAAATTGCAGCACCGTTGCTCCACAATAATGCCTTTGTATTTGGATGGTGTGATTTTAGTCCCAACCTATTCCTAATGTGATAAAGCTTGGCTTTGGGGACTTTCGGAGACTAGGCACTCCCCCATATTAAGTATTCGGTGGAATATTTCAGTAACGAACCATCCTTATCACAGAAAATTGCGAATATGACCTTTCGATTTCTTGAAATGGGGTGGAATCCTTAACATCCAACATCGTTAGCGAAATGTTGTCAACAGAGTATTTAATAATGAAACATGGACAATTCCGCAGAATAAAAATCGGAAAACAATAAAGGTTAACTGGTTTCTGATGCAGTCTGCCGTAACTAATTAAAGTGTTTGTTTTTGGCCTTTCCTCCGTGGAATTGCACATGTATAATTATTAAATACTCTTAATTACTAAATGCTACAAGCCATGAAGTTCACCCGATATTGCTTGAAAATTATCATTTTAAAGTTGCCAGTTATAACGATAATGCCAATTATTACTCGTACTTCAAATATTGTTGGCAAGCTGTTCATTTCTTTCGAGTATCAATCAAAAAAATAACTAACTGTTGCAGGTAAAAAAAAACTCGAGGAAAAACGGTCATCAAAAAATGCTGACAGGACGGGGCCTTGAATTCTTCCACTATCCGAACGGATACTTTGCAAAAGAAAGTCTTTCAAAACGACGTTTTTTTCCGAGCCGGCTGGATAGCTTGATTGGCTGAATTCAGGGTTCGAGTCCCGGTGCTGTCAGCATCTTTTCAAATCCTATTTTCCCTACGGTAAGTTCCTAAGCGTACGACTTTCTCTCCTTTCCCATCCTTCCCGAAGAACCCCAAATCCCATCACTTCCTTTCGAAGGAAATCGCATAAATATTCATGATGCTTCTCCACTTTGGACGTTTTCACGAGGGAATTCATAATTTATCTTTTCGTTTTGCCCATTCAGAGAGCGTGTTGAACTTGTTAGTCATTCTATCGGTTTTTGACTTCTCATTTTCGATTAATCTTTTCCGTCATGCCGTTGTTCTTTTGTCTTTACTACTTTTTTTCTATCTGTTTTAGGTTAATGTTCCCTTGTATTTTTCAAAGCTGTTTTTATTTTCATTGGCTGTACCATTTATTCCGATCTCCTTAGGGGGATCTAAAAAATCTCCAAGAGGAGGGGCTACTTACCAAGGGAAGGATCCAAGAGAATTTGAAAATTTCCTTATGAAATCATCTCCAATTGAATCGTATATTTTCCACTAATATTTTTTATCTGGTTTCGACCCTTAAGGTGCTACTTGATAGAATGTATTTATACGGTATCAGATATGTCTTGTTGCCTGAAATTTTTCAAAAATCGTTTCTCAAGTAACTGACATTAGATAAATTAATTTATAAATACGTAAAAAACGGTGATTTTTATGTGAAATTTTACAAATAGGATACTCGTTTCATAGAGAAGAGCCCTTCACGTTATAAAGACGAGTTTAAAATAACTTTGGTATATTCCTAGAGAAAATCGTAGAAATTTTTTTCGCAATAAATAATAAATTAAAAATAAATAAATAAACTTTCGCAAGTTCATTTATTTTAATATTTTCGCATGTGTGAGGATGGTTCCTAGACTTTAAATTTTCGATAGCTTCAGTATTATTCTGAAACTAATTAATATACGTACATTGATATATCTTTCACGAGTTCATTTATTTCAATATTTCCGCTTGTACAAAGATAGTTTCCAGATTATAAGTTTTCGATAGTGTTGGCATTCATCTGAAACTACTTAATTTACGCTTCAAAAGGGCCGAAAAGTTTGGAGAGTCATCTCCTAAACGGAGTCAACCATATTTGCTAGTACAGATGATTCCCTCCCACTAGGACAGTCATCTGTAATCAGGTACAGATGACACCCCTAGGTCACGTTTTAATTACCCATAGCAGCTTGCTTTCATCGTATAATTCGTTCCATTATGCTACACTAAACACTGCCCCTTCCTTTTCGCGCCGTAATGCGTCGAAATTGAAATGAGATTGATTGAAATATAAACCGTCGTTTACTGTGCTTTCCCTTTTCGCTTTTTGAATGTATCACGAGGGGACTGATTGCCAAAAGGGCTCTTCTTTCACAGGCGTGACAGGAGCGTCGCCCCGCGGTGCGGCCAAGAACTACAGGGTATCATTTGTCGTCATGATGGCCGCCTCGTTGACCGCCCTAATGACCGTCGGGAGAAAGCAAAACGCAAACAAAAGAGGCCCGACCTAAAATGCTGCGCCGAGGAAAAGGAAATATCATGTTTGAGGGCCGTTGTCACTCAATTAGGAGGCCATTAACATTGATATCCCTTCGCCCGATGACAATTTCGAGTTTCATCCAGCTTCCGTTGAGAGAATAAACAGCCTCGGAGCGTAATTTAAGGAAAGCAGTCGATGAATGTATCAAACAACGACTGATAACCTGCGATTATTTGAATAATTTTGCTCATTTTTGGTTTTAATTTTACCATTTCACAAAATCCGGTGGATTTGATAGGAGAATTAAGATAAATTCTCTCATTACGTTATATCATATTATATAACTGTTATCAAATTTAAGACTATATGGTTTATCCACCGTGTATGTTAGCTCATAGAGATCAATTTAGTATATTGTACATACTATATTATTATTACCATCTGCTTTTATGTGTTCTTATGTATGTTATGTAAAATGTTGTACCAGTAGTGAATTTAACAGAACGAATAATTATAGGATAATTGTATAATTATATTAAATGCATGTTTAGATAATGTATGTATCACTATGTAAAATGCATTGCCTACGGAAGGTTTTCGAAGGGTTTTCCCTTTCGTCTGAAGGCGAACGCCAGGAAATGCTATGTATTAAATGTTATGCTACCCTCCAACGCTGCCACCTGGCCAGAAGGCCAAATTGCATCGTAAATACTAATAAATAATAAATAAATAAAATTTTAACATAAATGTGCGACAAAGAACGCTGTAACAGAGATGGTTAAGAAAATAAGCATACTAAGTTCCACAAGAGATCTTACTTCGCCTATGGAATTTACTAAGTGTTTTTCTTAACAATCTCTGCTATAATTTTATTTTTTTAAATCACATAATCTTTGAAACTTTCTTTTTCCGTTTCAGATAAGATTCTGATACGACACACAAAAACAGAAAGATTCAATCCATGGATCCCCGGTATCCTCTCCAACTCATTTACAGCACATATAGTAAATCCCACAATATTAGTTACCATGAAGTATAGTAAATGAAGTATACATAAATTTTTTTGATAATTCATTTTCACGAAATTATTTGCCGAAATAATCAAAGCAAAGCAAAACCAACATTCATTACATTTTATCTAATACAAAGCCCCATGAGAGTCCTAATGTGATGTGTGTATAAAAATTAACTGTCAGTAAACTTTTTCGGTATCGCTAAGTATTTTATTTTGAGGAAATCCCATAACTTATTAAATTCACCTTGTAAAATGATGTCTAGGTGTGAGTGAAGCGAAAGAGCCATGATTCTATGGAGAAATACCGTGAAAAAGTGAGGGAAATAACGTTTGCTTACCCCGATAGGGAATAGAGGGAAAGATACGTACTACATGCATAAATTGCATAAAACATCATTACTAGGGAATCCAAGTTCGAGTATCTAGTAATTGGGTACTCGATATTTAGCATCATGTTCCAATTACTCGGCCAATCGGGAAATTCGACCTGATATCGAGTACCGATAATCGAGCAGCATATTTTCTAATTCTCGAGTCTTTCGACTGAGGAGCTTTTAAATTGGAATTTTAATAGGAAACAGAAAGCAAATAATTTATAGATATAGTAGAAAGATGAAGATAAAGCTCATATCTGACAGCGCTTCGTTTTATATAAAAATCTTTTAAAAATTTCAATCCATTATAGATAGTATTTGATCATTAAAATCATATGTTTCGTCAATTGGCGTAGAGATTATTTACTTCAAAGATTATATTCATTTAATTATTACTTTATTAGTATTGAGTAGATAGATGTTAGAGGAGATTTTATAGTCCACATCTCGGTAAAGTCGTGTTCTATTCTATTTCTAAGATACAAATTAACTCATATCTGATAGGCCTTGCATTTTTGAACTATTTTAATTAATTTAAGTAACTTATGTAAACAGTTATCTACCTATTTCCTCCCTTGATTATGTATATAATAATAAAAACTTTTGTTCAAAAAGTTGGTGAATATTAAAAGGTTTATATTTTCTAGAGCTCGGTCATCCAGAAATTTCAAAAACGATAATTCGATAAACAGAGTATCTTGGATTCCCTAATGATTGAATGCATATCTCTAAAATGTATTAATATATCGAACATTTAATAATATATTAATACACTATGGAGTTACAATGCACACATCCCTCAATCTGCATCACAAAATACGACATCAAAAATAAAACACCATCTTTTCTGGCTTAAATTGAATTAGGTGGTAAAACCATAGAATGAGGAAACCTAAATTGCTAGTACTAAAATCGACCCATCTAATACCATCATCAAGAAGTCCGCTTGATTAACATTAGGTTTCGTGCACCGTAGGCTAATGGAAGCAATCAAATCAGTTACGCGGATGCACTATCAAGATTGAGTTCCTACGAAATGATTCACGACCTACATTTAGGCCGCACTCCAGTTGAATTCAACACTTAACGACGCCGTAACATTAATGAGGTAAACGAATATAAACTGGATAGATTAAACCATAATATTTACGATTTGATTTTAATTTAGGAGATAATTGAGATTGACGAAGAAAATGATTTCAGTGGCCGAGTTTGTTTAAATAAATGAAGAAAAGTTCGCAAATGTTCCAACACCGCTCTCTTCAATTTACCACTCCTTTTCTATTTTTGGAATGCATTTCGGCGAGTACTGAGATAGATTTAGCCTAAGAAGAGAAAAAATCATGATTCCAATTCGTTTCTACTGAATCAATTCTGTGTTCGAAATTCTTTTGCTAAGGCGTCTACTGCTTTGTTCTTTCGCGGGAAATTTTGGAGAGAATAAGAAACCGATTAATTTAGTATTGTTACGAATATTGATCTGAGAAGGCTGTACTCCGTTTAGATTAGTGCTCCTTCACCAGTACTTCACCAGTAATTCTACAGTTAAGGTCATTTCGCACATATAGGCCCCACTCGGAATCGAACCCGGAATCCCTTTCATGAAAGTCCCAATGAAGAATGGGCGCTGCCCAATTAGCTTTCCGGGGAACTGATAAAACTTTATTTTGAGAAAGCTGCTCTTATCGCCGCCGATAATAAACAATGCAATTAAATGGCGAAATAAAATATTATTTTTCTATTTTTATCTATGAAATTCCACATGGATAGCACAGTAAATATCTATGTATCATTGTTAAGGGTTAACCATTCGTACGATACAGACTAATAAGATAAGCAGATAAATATTATAATGGATGGGTTTCTGCAAAGATTTGTTACTTTTGGATTAAAGAATTTTTTGCAGTGGAGAACTATGTTCACAAATTACTCACAACGACACATCCTGACTGCGCCACTTGGGTCCGATGATTTTATGAAGGTGTAATATACATAGATAAGACTTTATTATTACAGACGATATTGGGACAACATAGTCCCGCCTTAATTTACACAGTTAAGTTTACGTAAAAATAAAAAGGAATACTAAAATTATCAGTAAGAAGGAAAGAAAGAAAACAATTATAAGATACTCATTCAGTCGCTATAAATAAATTAAATAATTATATAATTAAATATTGCATACTGAAATAATAATAGCATCAGTACCACAAACAGAGGAAAAGAGAATCAGAATATAAGTGTTGGTATTACAATAAAAGAGAATAAATAAATAAAAATAATACAAAGAGGGTAAAAATGAAAGAAATGAAAAAAGGAGAAAAGGGTTGAATAGAAATTATGCCAAGAAAAAAGTTTATCGTTGTGAATGATTGAATTAAAGATTGTCAATACAGAATTTTTTCAGAAAGAGATGCCTGTAGAGTAGGTTCTTTAATTCTGGTAGAGAGCAAGAATTCCTAATATCTTATGTCAGCGCGTTCCTCCATGCAGTATCCTACGCGTTATAACCTACATGCAATGTCGTAAAATCACTTATTGTAAATTTCTTAAATTGGGACATAAGGAAATGTACGTGGAAAGATTTGAGACCTTCAGAATGTGGGAGTGGCGTAGAATGGCATAAGTATGTATAGTTGACAGGGATGCAATCGTTGAAGTACGGGAGACGGAGGGAGAAGACACAGTTTATTAAAATTAATTTGATTTACAGCAGTGGAAATGAGTAGTTAATCTATTTATTGAAGAGTAATTACCAAAGGTAATACTACTAAAGGTATAATTTAAAGGAAAAGGAAGAGGAGATCAAAAGCAAATAAGGTTGAACGACATAAACGGCGGGATAAGTTATTTTTAAATTCCATCAAATGTGGAATTTTAGGACACATGAATTTCTCTCAAAGTACTTAAAATGATGAACTTTGTGTCTACGCACATTTCCGATCTGTAATCTAAAAGGGTATCGTCGTGTTTACTCTCATACATACCCTGAAAGTACCCGATGGAGTCAGTATATCTATACAAACACACGTGCATGATAGGGTAAGTAATCTTAAATTTCATGTTAATGAGCGTCCCATGAGTAAATTTTCGTCGTTGAATCCGGCATGCAATCGGTTAGCATGATAGCAATATTCTCCATTATTATATAATGAAATTCCGAAGGGATACCTTAATCGAGATGCATCAGTCATTTGATTAACTCGCATTTGCCTATGTTTCCCTCCACGTGGCTCATGGAATAGACTGAGCATCTCCTCATCTGTTAGCGTTCCAAATGCGGTACGAGAACATATATAGACATCTGCTATCGCAATTGCTCCTATTGGAATGGATGCATGATTTCGTTTTTTTTTGTAGAAGGCGATGAAGTGCTTCTCATTTTATGGATCTGTTTCTTGCTCATCATTTCGTGGAATATGTTACACGGGAATAGTCATGTTCCTTCGAATATAATTTCAGTCAATTTTGTTATAATATAAAATATATAGCAATATTATCTTGGCGTTTATTTTAGCCCCACATCGATTATCCATTCCAGTAAGATTATAGCCTATTTTTAGGATTTTATTTCCAGTAACTGTGGAGTTGCTTTACTTCGCTTAATATAAAATTGAGAATATGAAATGAATTGCAAATATAACTCAGCGAATGAAATGTCAAATAAAAGATCCATATTAATAAATATGGATCTTCCTCCATCCGGAAGGTTGCTTTAGTCAACCAGACTATCCAAGCAGAGCATAACGTTTTTGGAAACTTAGTAGGCTAGCCGTATAGCAGGACAAAACAGAGGAAGATCCCGGGTTCGATTTCAGATCAAGTCTGACTTTTTCTCAAGCACGTTTTTCCTTGGAATTTTTTCTGGAAGTACGCCCTTATGTGCAAAGGTAGCCTGACCTGTTTCCTTGTCCTTAATTGTTTTCCGAACGTTAATAAGTGCTAGAATAAAATTTTGTTGTAGTTTTGTAGGTTTTATACATTACATTTTTACATTAGTATTGTATTAATCTTAATTAAATTTAAATGTAATTAAATTAACTTTACCATCTTTTGTACTATCGCAGCTACTTCTTTATTCCTTTATTTTGTTAACTTACCGTCGTCATTGTTATTTTATTATTGCTCTTTCAATTATCATCATTTCAATTGTTTTATTATTGTGTTGGTCATTCTGTTACTGTTGGCATTCTAAAATTTATAAATCGCACCGCATAATTTCTAAAAATGAGTGAAGAGAAGAGATTTTCTATTATCATGATTAATTAGAAATGACGGTCCTTCATTAACAACTTCGATGTAACTAAGGAATTTGGAAAATATCAATTAAGTCCCCAGATCACGGTAGTTTTAACGGTTAACTTTTGAGAGAAGGCCGTACATGGAATAAGCGCGAAGCTTAAAGTAGATACATTCGAATTTCTTACTCAAGCATGACCGTCTTGTTGATTTGATCATTTTTTTGATAATTTAAATTTCGTGGGACGAAAAATCGTAATTTAAACGTCCCCTTGTTTTGGGAAATGGTTGCAAATTAATCCGGAGGGAGTAACCGACTACTTCGCCTTTGGAAATAAAAAACTAACGACCCATCAAATTAAGAGAAGATGGTCTGTGAGTAGAGGGACCTTCCCACTCTGAATTAAACATAATGGCCATTTCATCCAACAAGTGAAAGTGCAAGAGGTTTTTATTTTAAAGGGAATGAGCTGAGGTTGATGAAACATAAATTAAACATCAACGGTCATTAGAGGATTATTTAGAAATTCAGCAAATCAAAAGGTAAAAACAAAAGTGAATTTTAAGGTATTTGTACAAGAATTATTTTTTGTAAAATTATACTTTTAATATTTACTTATTCGTGAAATTCTCTATTTAAACTGTGTACAGATGAACTGTATCTGTATTCGTAAATTTTGCAGGTTTATATTCTCACTCACTCTATGTAGATGTTTTCCTTCGTTAGAATTCTATAATTGGTTTCATATTTTCTAATCCCATAAACTGATTCGCCATTTTTTAATAATACATTGCAATATTACATCCTTTACAGTAAAAAATATTGCTCTGTTGATTTCTTCGTTTGTATATATTGCTCGAACGGTTAAGTTTAAGAATGTACAACTTACATTATATTTAATTTTTAACCTCTCGAAGAAAAAAATCAAAATCCTCTTCTATCCAGGCTCTTAATTAATTCTCAAACATCTATGAAGTTAAATATCAGTGTTTTTCATATTTAATAAAATGTATATGAATTTTCATTTCTAGCCAGATAAACTCATAAATTTTGAATTTTTCGAAAAGAAACATTTTTATTTCAATTTCCCTTTTTATTTATTACTCCTAACTCCGAGTAAAATTATTTATGTTTTCTATCTGTTTAATAATAAAAATATTCCGTTTCATTTTCAAAATAATTATTTAATAAAACACATTTTAAATAATCGAAAAAAGAGAAAAATGCACGTTGTCTATCAATGCTTCGCAAGAAGTTAAATTCTGTGCAGCATAAAAAAAGTAAACGAGTACTCATGAATAATTTGTAATATTTAATATTTGATTTTATATTGGGATTCTGGATAGTTAAGTGGATTGCTCGTTAGCTTTTGGTGAGAGCAGTTCGGGATCGATTCCCGGTACGAGAATATATAAGCACGAAATAATCTCAGCCATGGAAGTTCATTTAATAATACCAAAACTGTATGCATGAAATTATATTAGGCGTATTAAACAGCAACAATCTCATTTTCATTTATTCAGACATTTCACATACATCTAAACTTGTTAAAACCTGAACTATGAAATAAGAAGCTCATAATAAGCAGTGGGGATCATACTATTCTAAACGTACATACGGTCATAAGGTCACGTAGTTCAATATAAACAAATAAGTTTCAATCAAGAAATTCTCAACGTTGTGCATTAACGTAATTAATATTTATGTTACAAATTCAGTATATCATGATAAACGTACAACCAAAGAGTCGCCGCAAAAGCCGTGACGAAAAACGAAATATCTTTCGGTTTTGCTTCTTCATTTAGATCTTCTTGAATCAAAGTCACGGAGAAGCGGGACTTGATTAAGATTCGGTGACCATGGTTTAGGGCTGCGTACGAACTGCAAACAACGCCCGTCAAATTGAATGAACCACGTGGAAAACTTTCCTGATATCGAGGGCATAAAATTAGAAAATCCCACTGAAAATTGCTTCAATCCTCCCCTCTGTTTGCTTGCTTAATCCACGAGAAATGCTACATGAAGAGGGATAATCTGAGATATGGAGTCACGGTTCGGATTTAATAACTAAAGAATACAAAAGACTGAGAGAATAACTTTCAACAGAAAAACATCCTGAAAATACCTCATGCTATTACCGAATTACTAACTTACATGTAGTTCGTAAAATATTTGCGCCTATATTAAACTTAATTAACATCTAATTGTAAATTCATTCACTTTGTACCTAAGTATAGATAGAAATGTATTGTAGTTTCGGATATTTAATGCAGCAACCATGTATGTTTTCAATCTCAATGGTAGAAAATAACTTAGTTATTATTATATTTGTTTCAATTTGGCGGATGCCAGGTGACGAAATAATCAAAAATCCGCATATACGAGTCATGGTATGATGAAAAGTCATGGCGACAATATTCTGGAATCCTTGTGGTATAATACACATTGATTACCTTTAAAAGGGAAGAACAGTAAATGTAGAATATTATTCAAACTTATTGGACAAGTTTAATCGAGAATTAAAGGAAAAACGAGCACATTTACCAAAAGAATGTGCTCTTTCACAAGGACTGTGCAGAGGTCCACATGCGCACAGCCGCTAAGGGAAAAAATTTAATGATTTAGGGTACCAACTTCTATTATATCCAACGTATTTTCCAGATTAAGCTTCCAGCGACTATTTACTATTCCCAAATATAAAGAAATGGCTCGATAGGATGAGATTTGGCTTAAATTATAAAATCATCGCTAAGATAATGCATATTTTGAGGTCCTCGACAAGTCTTATTATTTGGAAGGGATAAAGTAATAGGAGAAATATTAGGCAAAATGTATAGAGCTAAAAAAGAGACAACGTTGAAAAATAGGTCTTTTGGTTGAAAAACCTGTGTTTTATTTAAAAGGTCACGGACTTATTGACCTACCCACGTATATACTAACATTACAGAAATACTTATATTTATCTTATTACTATTATCATACTTATATACTAATATATTATATATATTAAAAATATGATATAGAATACGACATTATAATTCACCTTCATCGTCTATATTTTACATCGCATCATTTTATGCATCTTATACGTCAGTAAAGTTTTATCTATCCTTTGATAGATATAGAGTCAGTGGAGTTATAAACAGATACTAATTCATCTTTAAATCATGATCAAAACACAACAACGATACACCAAAATCCATTAACAAATCAGCCATTACACAACACACCAAATTTTGTGGAAACTCACATTAACGTTAAGTTTACATTAATACCCAGATGCATAAAAATGATTAAAAATTCAAATGGATTAAAGTAGTTTTATTAATTTTGAACAATTTTTCCGAGCTCTTGTAAGTTTATTGAATACGTAGATGAACCCAACCAATATCGTTTCGCCTTTCCAGTTTTTCACTGAATTATCACCATTAATACCGAAAATAAAATATTTTTACATAAATTAATAATAAATAATTAAAATGTAAATAAATTTACACTGATGCCATAGCCATAAATTTACTTAGTGGCACCCACTGTTTCTGTAAAAACTAATTGTAGTTGATAATGTAATCCCCAATATATAGGATAAGATGTATTAGTCTGCCATCTGGTGCTAAGAAGGCTGAACTCGCTTCTTTATTTCGTATCGCTGCCGCATTCCTGACTGAGAAACAAATATGCCAATAAAAACGGTCTCTTGGGGAATTTCATAAATCGAAATATTCCGTACATTCCAGCGAAGGGGGATCTCCTCTAATATATTCCCCTCCATCGCTTCTAATATTATATACACAATCTATCAACTACTAATACATATAAAAGAGAGAGTGTGTGTGCACTTGTGTTTTTTTGTGTATGCTCATCTAAGATATGCCGATAACTAGCAAGATTTTTTTTCCGTCTGTCATCGAGAATTTCGTTTCCCTGCACCCAAATTCCGGGAAAATTTTTTAGGGAAAAATTGGCTCTTAGCACCTGTAATATCACCGGTGATGACTAAAAAATACTTCTCTTAAATTATCTTTTTGATATTTTCTTTATTTACTAGTAACAAAGTTAAATTGTGTTACGATATTACACGCCATTTTTCGATGATGAGGGAAAGTAAAGGTTCTGTTCTATTTTAACCCACTTATTCTGTACATTTGGATGGCATATGGCATGAATTATCAAATTTGCTGCGTTATTGCTCATTGAGTTTGAATAACCGTTCATTAATTTGAAATCAAATAATATCAAATACACTAATTCCCAAAATGATCCCGGGATTTCGGTATGATTTCCCGAAAATCCAGGCAGTCATTCAGCTTATTACTTCACCATCCAGTTCATTACTGAAGGGGAAAATCGTTAAGCTGTCACTCATATTCTAATGAATTTAAAATGGACTTTTCTTCCATTTTGCCAGATAGCGTAAGACTATTTGCTAATTTACATTAAAATACTTGACATTAAATCATTCTAATAAATAATCTCCGGCAGTACTTCGTGGAAAGCTTTGTGATTTCCACAAATTTATACATTTGTGGAAATAACAAAGCAATTCTTATTTTTCATTAAATCACTCTATTAACCTTTTTGATCCGGTGACTGGCTTATGATCTCGAAAAGATCGAACATCTTTGTCGGAGAGCAAAAGAAATGTACAAGCGTCAATGGAATAGGCCGTTCCTTCTCTGATACATGTATGAGTGACTTTTTATCGCGATAAAATTTAAAAGAAGATGTTAATTCGATCGGATTGTTAAAGATCTTCTTGAATTAAACATTTATATTCGAGATTATTAAACTTACTTACTAGTCAATCATTCATATCTCAGCAGTACTTAATAAAAACATACTATTGAATATAATTCATGTAATAATTGGAGTTTAAAATGCATATCTTGCTATCATTCGATGGAGCTCAAAATAGAAATACGGTATGATCATAGAAAATAGATATAATAGATCAGTACTGAAAAAAATCCACGGAAAGGGATATCCTACATTCAAAAGAAGAACAAATGATTATCATATATTTCCGTCAGAATAGGTTTCCTGTGTTTGGAATTTAAATGACGAATTTTTGAAAATTTAGTTTCGCCGTTACATTCGTTATGAAAGCCACTTACTTTATTAAGGGAAGTTTTCAGGCTATTGCAGAAATAGTTCACTAGGTTGCGATTTGAATAAAGAAGAAAATTGCTTCGATAAAATAAATATGATCCATCGCGACTTCGTGGAATTTCATAGTAATGATCTATGTGATAATGGTTATGTTATAATGAGTATTCTTACTTAGCGTCAACAACTTCATGACAAATGTGGGTCGATCGAAATACGTTTATCAAATACCATCACGGACGTGTAAAAGGTGAAAGTGATTGTTTTCCGTGAGGTATAAATGAATCAGATTTGATTTTTGGAGGGAATCATATCAGCTGTTCATGTAATTTATCACGATAATGATCGCAAGAAATTGTGGAAAAGCAAATTGTCTGATATCAAATTTTGCAAATTTTCGCCCGCGTTGATTTTTCCAAATTACGCGGTTGCATTTTATTGGTCCAAAGGAGAACATTATTGCGTGATTATGCCAAACATATCACGTTTCATACATCGCTTTCGTTTGCAAATCTCATTTCCGTAATTCGTAATTTCGTTCGTATTTAATTAACTCAAGGAAAGAGGAAATAATAATATTATGACATGGTACGTGATACAACGGATATGAATAACCAATGGATACAACACAATTTTCACTGATATTACATTCCTCCACATGTACTCTTGGGTTACGTAAACAACACATACTTTTTATCCTTGTGATACTATTCCTAACTTTCCTATTACTGAAATTATAGCAGTCGATTTCTTTTAATCTAAATATCTACACTAGACCTACTCGTGGGAATTGCTTCTGCTTGGGGATGTTACCAATAACACCTCATATATAAATGGTATTGCATATTTAATATACAGCATCGATATTTATCTAGAATACCTGTATATTGTTTAAGTATTTATTGCAATAAAGAGGAATTTATGTCGAATATACATTTGTACGTTACAACGGTACTTAACACTAATAACTTTAGTGATTTTTCATAACTTCAGTGAATTTCATAACTTCAAAGATTGTTTATATAAGACGTCCAATGCATTGCATATCGGGTCTGAAAGTTACTTTTCCTTCTTCACTCAATCATGTGCAAGTGTACAGAGTTTGTTTCTCGTTCCTTATCTGTTATTGGTGTTGAATATTATAGAAATGCAATACAATGTAAAATTATGTTAAGTTAATTCATATCTTAGATTTTAACGTTCGTTTCCAAGGTTTCTAACGAGTTGTTTCCAGCACGATTGGTACTCGTGAACGGGAATAAAAACACGTCATGAGCACATGCAGACGTACAAATAAACAAAGTTATCTGTTTCAATGAAGATTAGTAGGATTACTCTCCCAATTATGTCTACCACGTGTCTCCCACGACCCTTCCTGTCCTTCATTCCCTTTCACAGTTGGTTTCGCACCATAAATATGTTGATTTTTTACTGCATCCGTTATCTGTAGATAATGGCGCTTTTTTATTACCTTTTTTTCAAGGTATATTTTCGCCCACCTTGAGTGGGCGTTTTCCTCCATCGTAGGTTTTTCTCCGTGAGCTTTCACTTGAGAAATTTACTACCACAACCTTTCTAGTGTTTAATATTATTTTACAAATGATGGAAATGAAATTTTACTTAGCACATTTAACTGTGCGACTAAACCCAAAGTTATACAAGAAGTGATAAATTGTGAATTTACCGGGACTCGAACCCAGGTCTCGCAATTTCCGGGCAGGTATTCTAACCATTTAAACTATCAAGCCACGCCTCTTCGCTTCTGTACTCGGGAGCTTATATGAGCAAGGAAGTGGTGCTCCACTTAGTGGCACCAACCACCACCAGAGGTCCTCGTTGAGGTTAGAATACCTGCCCGGAAAGTGGGAGACCTGGGTTCGAGTCCCAGTCAACTCACCATTTTTCTTTTAGTATTAATTTACTTTCAATTAATTAATATATATTTAATGGTATCTAAGTCTACTTTGAATCTACTTGGTTCCTTTTATTTACGTATTAGTTTACGCAAATTAGATTTTACCAACTGTATGATTTTTTACAAATGGAAAGAGTGAACAAATTTAAGTACGATAGGATACGATTCTGTGAAGATTGGAGATCAGATATGGAGACTGAATGCTGCATAGAAAATGCGCGAAATACTTTTGCAAAATTCAAGAAAGCTCTCACATTCACAGACCTAAGATTCGATGTTTCAAATGGTACATCTAGGCTATTGTTTATAAGGTTCTGAGGGATGGACATTAAAAAAGACTACAACAAAGAAGATTTAGGACTTAACTATAAGGACCTACCGAATGATGTTTCAAATAGCGTGGAAGGAAAGAATAACTAATGAGGAAGTACTCAAACAAGTACACGAATAGCGAGAACTGTTAGTATTAATTAACAGAGGGAAAACTGCATATCTTACGTAAAAACATGTGTCATCTTTTACAGTTGATAAAAGGAGGGAAAATCGAATGGAAAAGAATAAGAGGGCTGACAAGAAAATCTTGGATAGGCAACATAAAGCAATGGGCAAGACTACCACCTGCTGATATTCTACTACACGCACCAACTAGCAGGACCAAAATGCAACATGTGGTCGCCAACATCCATTAATGGATAGGCAGAGGAAGAGGATATCTTTTTATATATGCTGCTTCTTTATATTGATTTCATTTTTCTAAACATAATTTAGTTATAATCAATCTTTTTGCCTTCATTGTATCAATTTTCGTATAATAACTGTAAAGATTAGGTGGAAGAGTGACCATTTTGGCATAACCTCGAGAAGTAAGAAGAGTAGAATAATGTTAATATTATATATTTAATATTAATGTTACATATCGCTTGTTTTGAACTCCTCTTGCCTGAAGATGTACTAAATGCTAAAGACCAGGTCACATTATAAATACATTCAACGAAATTGTACAAATTTATTTCTAAATCGAAAACATTTACAGCTTGCAGTGAGAATGTATGTTAAGCTATATTTCGAGAGTATGAGGTTGCAAACCATTCAAACTTTTCATATTAATAATATTAAGCGCCCTGAAAAAAATTAGCTACCTTTAATGTATGTACCTAATATGTTTAACTCTTCCTCTACAGTTATTATAGAGCGCGAAAGAAAACTTTTACTTCACGTGTAGGAGGTGAAAGAAAGTATAATTAACTTTGCAGTTATAAAAGTTAATGAGAAATACAGAATATTTTTACCAGTTAATTCCTTTACAACGTTAGGATTTGAAGCCATGAAAACTCGCGTAACTGACTGTATTAATTTAAAATTTCAGAAAATGAATGAGCTAAGATGTGGGCGTAAAGCTAATAACGGTACTTCGAAAAAACTTAAACAAATATTACGAAAGAAACCAGCTTTCACCTCCTGTGATTCTTGATAAATAGTTTCATGAAAAAAGGTGAGGTGTTAAATGAAAAATTACACCTTGTCTCGAGAAGAGAGAGTTGAGTTGAAGGCACACTTCAAAGCTATGTCGTCTATCAGCGAGTAGGTGTTTCCTTTATCCAATAAGACTTTCAGTATTTTCGGGGAATAAAAGGTAGAAAAGCCTCATAAGCTAACAATGTGTTGGATTTATACTCACGGTTAGAAGGGCAGCAGGAAGTACGAGTCTCGCCATCTTCTGTGAAAAGAGAGAGGAATAAACGTCAGCGTGCGACACCATCAAAAGAAGGAACAGAGAGAATTGCCAAAAGCCGAATTGAAAATCATGACCTTGTATATTGAAGATAAAAATCTCTTTGAACTGTACTCGCAATCACGTGCTTTATGCGGCAACAGACTGTGACCAGTTTTATTCTATTTTTATCTATATCATCTATGTTTCAATGAAGATTCTTTTTGTTTTCACGTGTAAAATAGGAAAAAATAAAAATAAATAAAAACTTATACTCTTATCCTACTTTTATTTATTTTTATTTTAGTGTTGAATGATAAAAATAACCTTAAATTTAAAAATAAGATTCTACACATTTATTATTCACCTCAATTATGAGTGTAGTAAATGAAAATAAATCTCCCGTATATCAATTATGAATTTTATGAAAATTTAACAGCGTGCGATTAGTCATATGAAATTACAAATATTCTATTTCAATCACTGTCGAAATTAAGGGTACCTTAAAGTAATTGCCCTATAACTGAATGTTTGCGACGGCTTTAAGAAGTAAATTAATACATAATTATTTTCATTGCTTAATGGGTACTTTAAAACAAAGCATCTCTTAATATCTTAGTAACTTAATACCACTTAGTACTTTCCAGAGGACTTTTATTACGATGTATTCATACGAATATTATCATTATTACGAATCTGGTTACTTAACCATCTAATAATTAAGCAATGAGAAACCTATAATTATAATATTGGAGAACTTTTTTTCAAAGCTTTTCACTACTCTACTCAATGATAACCGAGTAACAATATTATCCATTTTAAAATCGAAACTAGCAAATGTCCTTCATATCCTTGAGGATTATCATTCTTATTAATCGATTATTAATAGGATAATATATTAGGAATGTAAACCCTAAAAATACATTTGATTGTTATTGAAGTTACGGAATGCGTCTTGCTCATACTTTCAAATTTCTTTTATGAATTCCATGTTATATAAAATCCCATGTTATCATATGATAAATATCCAATTATACAATCAAGTCCAAGTAAACATGTTTATCAGCGAGTAAGGCAATGAATACAGTTTCCGAAATAAAATATTATAAGGCCAGGAAAGAAGCTAAGAAATGTTTTCCTGAAGGAGCAAACAAAGTCATAACAGGAACTGAAACGCAGGATTCTCGAAACAAGAAAAGGTTGACCAGCAGAGATTGTCCTCCAGTTGAGAGAGCGTCTGCCCCTTCTTAATTCGAAAAACCACTTTTAACACTACACTCATTCTAACCTTCGCCAACCTCTCCTTAGGCAAAAATATATAAGTGCCAGAAAAAAACAAAAGTGAGGGATCGGTGCGCATCTTAATTCACGCAATAAATCCATTCTAACGCAGAGTAAGACGTATAATTTTATCACTTGCTATGTAAACCATTAAGTAAATCTGATTATATCAAACTCAACTTTGTGAAACGGAGCCATACCAAAGAACTTAAAAAAATGCTTTTTGAATTCCACAGAATATAAATTTATTCGACGCAATTAATTTCGTCTACAAATAGACATCTTCAGTTATGGAAAAATGTGTGTATGTAGACAAAACTAGTGGCATCGAAGAAATTTACATTCTGTGGAAATTACAAAGCATTTTCATTCTTAAGTATCACTATTAAGCTATAGAATAATCATTACTACATACATCATTACATTTACTT
Source organism: Pachydiplax longipennis (assembly GCA_036926295.1). Taxonomy (NCBI): domain Eukaryota; kingdom Metazoa; phylum Arthropoda; class Insecta; order Odonata; family Libellulidae; genus Pachydiplax; species Pachydiplax longipennis. The sequence continues at coordinate 32,220,944 of JAVFKF010000009.1, read as the reverse complement.
CGCTTTCAATTCAATACAACATGCAGTTGCTTTCTACTATATCACTGATAATGGGTGAATATACCTGAAAAGCACTGGTCCCTTATTCTGTTCCTTGTGTTGTGGATAAGTGTGGATAGATTCATTTTCTCTAAAATATTTCATCACGCATTTCCCTACGATAATTCCTAGTCTATAATCCTCGGTCTTAATTTTCAAGCCTTGAATTTGCTACAGAATTAAATTCCTAGCGCCGCATCATCAAAGGAGCTAATTAAGATTTAATCGTACCCACTATTTCGTAATGAAGACTTTCAAGAAGGCAATTACAAGGAATTATCCTTTCAAGCAAAGATGAACTGGAGGAAACAATGAAAAATTAACGAGAGATTGGAAACCGTACTTGGAAACTGCATACTCTGTGAATCGTTCCATTTAACAAACTTGAAACTTTTCTATTATTTCAATCACTCAAATACACCGATTCCCTCAAAGAAAGCGGACGATTTAGATAACACCACATCTTAATTAACCATACATTTTCGATTACTATTCAAACGAATCTCAGGCGCTAACTTTCTCCTTTGGATCGAGTCAAAATCCCCTCTAATCCTTGGCGAAATTGGATTTAATGGAGATCCATTACTTTCCCCAGATTAAGTATAGGAACTTCGTCGAGGTTGGTCCGTTGGTGGCGATCTAATATTCCACATACGACGCTTCTCTGCATAGTTTAGACCCTCTGGGATGCAATCCGTGAACTGTATTCGTGAGGAAGGAGAGGCCGAATGACTTACGCTTGGCTTAACAATGCTGCGATGAATCGATAGACTTCACCGAGTTTCTTCCTCACACGTGGCAGAACTTAGATCAGGAATGGGAAACCATTTTACATCAGGTCTCCTTTAGTAGTCTCATAAGAAAGTATACTCGTGAAACCATCAGGCTCTAATTGTATGTTGCCAATAATAATTTAATAAATGCCATTTAATAGTTACCAATTTTTATTTCTATTTTTATTTTTATTTCTATTTTTATTTTTATTTCTATTTTTATTTTTATTTCTATTTTTATTTCTATTTTTATTTCTATTTTTACTTCTATTAATTATTTCTATTTTTTATTTCCATTTTTTAATTTTATATAATTTTTAATTTTAATAATATATTTTTTATAATAGCGTACATTTAAGTTCCGTCAGGTTAGTGCTTGTCGACGGGTCATTTTCATCAATATTATTTTCAATACAATAGGTAAGTCACAAAAATAAGCTGCTCCGGCTTAAAGAAAAACAAGTATAAAATTATAAATACCCGATAATTACAAGAATTACTCTAGATCCAATAACATATCATTGATTAACACTCTTTTTAAAATGTTTTCATGGTTGCGCTGTCCAAAAAGACAGCATTTTTCTAATTCACTTTTTCAAGTAACCTTGGCATAATATATCTTAATTCAGAATCTCATATTGATAAGATCGAAATTTTGTATGACAAAACGAATTCGTTCGCCAATTAAACTGAAAGCGAAGATTTTCCAATTGAGTTTTCATTTGACCTTATTAGAAATATTGGAAAAAAAGTATAAATAGGAATATTTGTTTCAGGGAATGACTAAAAGTAATAGTTTCAGGCGTATTATGGAAATTCTTCATGACACCAAAGAAAGATATTTTTGAATATTTTTGATAGAATTAAAAAATATGTTAATAGAAAAATGTCTTTATTCATTTGACGAATTTTTTACTATGTAATATAGAAGGTATGTCATAAGTATTTCATGTTAAGGTATGTAATAAGTATTTCATGTTATTTTATTATTTATGATATTGCATAATATTGTGTATTGTATGTAATAAGTATTTTATGTGGTATGTATGTATTCTGTGTAAAACTTTTTATCTGACGAGACATCAATTCATAATCATTGTTTTTGCAATGTATATAATATGAATGTATCGTGTCAATAAATGACTATGACTATGACTATAAGATACCTCACTTTTTAAATTCTACGCACAAATATTTTACGACGACCTAGGTTTCGTTGTGATACATCATCATCAGGTGGGTTGAAACCTTGGTTATCATTAACCTTTTTATGTGGAATATACAGTGTTTTTTCTTTCTATGCTACAATATCTAAAATGCCGCCATGAACGTCTAAAAAAGTCAACTTTGACCAGAACTCCACAGGTTCCCTACCTCTGGCTTACATAATACTTATGGAAAATGTGTATTTATGCATATGTATACATCATTGGAATACGATGTCCTGCTTTTCTTTTCTGAATTGGAAGACCAGATTCCAAGGTCATCATCATCTTGAAGGTCAATGGTATACGCAAAATCTCCACCATTGCGTAATAAAAGGTTCCGGCAGAGAATGGGTAATAATTAATAATATTTGAGACGAGGAACGGGGTCTTTTGCCCTTGCTTTTCTCGTTGAGCCGATAAGTGGAGAGAAAGGGGAAGAAAGTCCCCGTTTGAAGAATTTGTGAGAGCATCATTCTTCGACCTGTTAAAGGGAACACAATCTTTGTTTTTATCTGAACATAAAAAGTTACAAGTTTACAATAAAGGAGCTTTCAGAATTTATCTAAACACGGTGTAATGAAATATAATTTCTGAAAACATCCCGGGGATCGAACGATGTGTAATACGAGTATAATAGTAATATCAAGAGTAACGAAAAGCTAAGAAGGCAAAAAAGGCTGTCGGCACATTGGCTATTGAGTTCTATTGCTAACTAATTGGTTGAAATAAAAATTCTTTATAAATACACGCAGTGATTCACAACGTATATTTACGTTTCGATAACAACCTATGTTTCGACGCGCAGTGTCATCAGTAGGAGAAAGTAGTGGTATGATTTATATACTTAAAGAATTTATTTAAATGCGATATAGAGATGTATTACTTAAAATAAACAATTCGACGATAGATGTATCGAGTTACGAACAGTCAAGTCGGCAACATAGGTTGTCGGCAAGGTTTTGAGTGTCGGCAGTAGAGCGCCTATTCCTAACCTGATTGGTTGAAATAAAAACGCTTTGTAAATATGCATAGAGATCCATTACTCAAAATGTACCTATGTTCCGACACACAGTATCATCTGTAGTAGAAAATACAAGCAGTATGCTTCATATACTTTTTGCAAAGGGGATAGGGGTGTAGGTAAGAAGTAATGGTATCGATTTGGTGGGATGTAGAACGAAAAGTGCCAAAATCTGCATCTTTAAAATTTACATAAATGATTATTTGGAGTCCAGGAATAGACTAATCTGTTTTATATCAATTCCTAAAGCAACAATTGTTTCGGTTAGCGAACGTTTCGGGTGACAAACGCTCTTCGGGAACTAATTAAATTCGTGAACTGAGGTTCCAATGTAATATTAATACAAATAATTCGGTAATCTAAGAAAAATTGAAATAATAAATGAATATAAGATTCTTTTTAGAATAAATACTTTCAAGCACTATCATGAAGCAGAGCAATTTTCTCTTTACGAAACAAAACTTGCACGTTGGAATGAAAAGGGATGAAAGTGAATTTAAAACATTTTAAAGCATGAAGAGGTCATTCATAGCCCACGTAAATGTATATTATATAGTATATATAACTTTCCAACTCCCCAAAGAATAATCGAGGAGAAGGAAATACTTATCCAACGACCAACTTGAACTACTATTGCGAGCTTGGGGATAACTTTCAACAATGAGTACTGGAAGAGAATGCCAAGTATCTCATAACAAGTTGAAGTAAATTAGCGTGAAAGACATTAAATTTCTAGGCTTTATAAAGAGTAAAAGACAGTGATCACAGTCAAGGCTACGGTGATGCCAGAATAAAATGAAGTATAAGACAGGGATGCTGATTATGACCTTTGATGGACGCACTGAGTGATCTAAAGTGAAGTTATTGTGAGACAAAAGGTGGAGAAACAGTTCTAGAAGTAGTAAAAGTAAAGTAAAGTAAAAGTAAAAGTATTTCAGCAGCTGAGATCATTTCAAACATAAGGGTCCCAACCAGGAAACGAACCCGGGATCGCTTTCCCTGAAAATTATCGAAATGCTAATAAACCATAAACAAACTGTGGTTCGCACATGCCTTACATGCAAATACATGGAATTGACATAAGGATGATGCATAAAAATCAATTAATTTGTTATTAATGTAAGTTGAAGAATAGCTGTAATTTAAGTTTCAAGTACCGCACCGGTTTCAGGTAACCGCAGATTAACAAGGAATTCAATTAACACGAAATATGGATTAGCACAGGTCGCCATTTTCAAACGTATTCGCATGACATAAGCAAAGTTTCCGCTTTAATACGAATTCACATTATTATCCGATACATAATATATTTAATGGTTAATTTTGGAACGTAACACGCATAAATTTCTCGCTTAAACACGATTTCATATTAAGAGATAAAGGTTCTCCAAGCACCGAATAGCGGCGACCGTCTAAGGGCGATTCCCGGGAAACGGACAATCGTTTAGCGGTCCCAGTTCTTCAGAATCATTGGGATTCTGAAGAACTGGGACCGCTAAACGATTATCCGTTTCCCGGGAATCGCCCTTAGACGGTCGCCGCTATTCGGCGCTTGGAGAACCTTTATCTCTTAGTTCATTGACCGCCGAGTTCCTTTTTTCTCCTTCTAACGATTTCATATATTGTCCAATATACTTAAATATTATATATATATATAATTGAAAAATTATTCGTTTAATACGAATTCGATGAGCACGAAAGTGTTTTAGAATGTGCTCCTAGAGTTAAGCAGATGAAAACTCTACCTGATAAAAAAATATAGCATAATGCAGTGAACGCGGTCCTTCTGTAATTCCAAATTCCATAGTTAATCGATGAGGTGAAGCTATTTACCTTCATTTTCCGATTCACCCTCTGAGAATTTAGAATGTAAGGGGCGCTTCACGGATTCGCGCAGTATCACGGTATTCTTAGTGTTTCTTCGGAGGTGGGCCATTTGAAAGTCGATGAGAAGAAAAGAACAAATGAAAGAGGAAGCGGAGAAAGCAGGAATTAAGATTAATTCACGGGAGTTGCAAATCCCTAAGGACTAATTAGGGTATTTCGCCGGGAGCGACGCGAACGTCTTCTTCCTAAAGGAAAAAAAGGGACATCCATAACCTCGAAAAACAGAGAATAATAAAGAGAGAGAGGCAGAAAAGGCAGATTTTTTCTTGTGTCCACGTTATCTCGTCTCTCGAGAAAATTTGGCAGTGTCGCTTTATGGCGATAAAAAAATGTTTCGTAAATTATATTAGAGAATATTTTGCAGATAGCATGAGGGATGTTTGTTTTCATTTAGTTGCTTTGAATTATAAATGCCATTCAGAAATGATATTTCCTAACAGGTTCGTTTTGTAAATTCATAAATAAATATATAAAGAGATCCGCAGTGACGACTGTTGCTGCCCTGGTCAAGATATTGCACTAAAATGATAAGCTAGGTAAAGCTTTCAGTATTGAATAGGTGTTTGTAAGACAATAAATGTCTTCATATTTCGCTACATACTTCACATAAATGTCTTTATATTTCGTGGATTTGTCTACATTATTTCGTGGCATTACCCTGATAATGAAACTTTTATTATTAATTAATAATCATTACGGAGTTGCAATCTTAATAATTGTTCTTCAACGAAAATACTCTGCAGCGAAAGACAAAAGGTAGTAAAAGTGGTTTTTAGTGCAAATGGTGTTACCAAAAACAATTTGAAGCAAAAATTCTCTACAGCAGAATTTTTGTAGCTAAACCGTGAGTAGCGAAACTGCCACAAAACCGAAAACGTTGCATTGCAAATCTTCTGGCTATCGTCGAAATCAATATGGCAAATGCTAAAAAAAACTCTCAGTAGCATTTCCATAATAGAATTTTACCTGAAAAGTAAATGCGATATGTAAAGCAACATCTTAAATTGCTTATTCGTAATATTTTTCACTTTCTACCGATAATTTTCTTCTAGGGATCGAGAAATAAATATTTTCAGCTTCAAATAATAAACAGAACAATTCGCAGGTAAGGCTGAATTTCGGCATTCAATAACTTCGATTTTTGCGTACGAGCTAGCGCCCGGGGCATGTGCCCCGGTTGCCCCTCACAACGGTCGTGGGTGTATGCGCGCACACGGTAATGGAAATCGCTGACTAAGCTCGAAGAACTTTTTTGATGAAACGTATGGTTCATGCACAGTGTCGCAAATTACATTTTTGCTGGAGATTTAACCTGGGGTTGGAAAGCTTATGAAGCATGAGTAAAACCTCACTTGAAAGGCATATTACTTTAAATAAGGCTCTCCTCTCCGAAAATACTCGTGATAAAAAGGGGTTAATCCCCATATTCACTGAAAGAGAATACTTGACTTAAGCCATACGTAATGAATGAGATTAATTCAATTATCTGGGTTTAATTGAAGAGGTCAGAGAAAGCCATGGTTCCTGGCTTACCTCAACAGGTGAGGATATCTCTATACTTTTGTAAATGGATAGATAAAAGACTCAGATAAGACCGTGATTTATCCATTGTATATATTGACATAATATGCCGTTGGAAAAGAATACCTTTAGAAAGGGGGTCTTCTATTGTCCATTCACCATCATGAAGGCACAGATTCTTCCCATTTAAAATGCATAGGCCCGTGTATTTCAAATGGGAAAAATTAGTGCGCCGTTGCAAAATTTGCGTAAAATTCTGGCGTTTGTCAATTTTTTTCGTTCGGACTTGCACAGAAAATAAATTCACTATTTTCTAAGAAACTTTCTCGCTGGATGTTTTTACGTGGGCGAATTAGACGAAAAGTGGCAGGCGACTACTTTTTTCTATGCATTTTGCGATAAACTCTCGACCTTTTCTTTAATTTCTGTTAAAAATTTCCCTAAAATATTTTCACTTGCCTTAGTATTAACACCAAAGGAAACAGAAAGGTTTGAAGCTGATATTGATGTAAAAAAATCCCATTTTTCTTGAATCTCAGAATTAATGGCACCCGTTCCAAAAGAAACGGAACAAAACGCCGTATTTCTTTGAGATGTGACATTTTTGTTGTTTTTTGAGATTATGTTGTAAATAAACAAAAATAATCACGGTGTTATGTGTGGTATTACTGATACTAAATAATAAAAAAAATTGAAAAAATTTTGACCAACTCCAGAATTTTACGCAAATTTTGCAACGGCGCACTAATTTCTCCCATTTGAAATACACGGGCCTATGCATTTTAAATGGGAAGAATCTGTGCCTTCATGATGGTGAACGGACAATAGTGTAGAAGCTAGAACCTGATTACATGGCGCGGAGAGATACACAATAAGATTACTTTCAAACAGAGATTTACGCGCAAGGTAGAATATGCTTTGAATGCTCTATTAAAAAAAAATCTTTGCGGTTTAATTTCTTAAAATAGTATTCAGAGGTTACTACATAAAATATTATTAAGTAAGTAAACATTTTATCCTTATAGTTCAACAATCAAGAGCTGAAATAACATTTCAATTAAACGATTTTAGAACAAAAAACTTCTCTGAGATGAGATCATATGTATGACCCTATACATAAAACAGACACTAATCTAAATTCACGATATAAACGGAACTATTATATATAACGATGAAAATTAAATGCAATCAAATTCAATGTCAAACTTCAAAGCTAAAGGGACACTTACCAAAGTTAGACAAATATAAATGAAAGAATAAGAATTCCATGAAATGAGTTTCTTCAGAAGGATTAAATTCTCTGCGGGAAAACAGATTCTTTAAGAAATGAAGCCATAGGACACGACGAAAGCATTTAATTTTAAATAAAAGAATGATGAAGAGCGGAAGAAATGGGAAAGAACGTGCATAGAATGGAAAAAGAAAGGTTCTTATTACAAGTCCTACTCATTGCATTTATACTGATTGCATGTTTTGACAAAAGAATTGAGTTTATACGGTTAAGTTCGGATTTCCGGGAAAAATGTTAGTTATTTTCATCTATTTTAAATATGTTCTTTCAGAAAATTTCCATCCCATCATCCACATTGTTACACAAAGTGAGGTTTCCTCGCGAGATAGAATGCAACGAGTTAAAAAATTCCTTCTTAAAATGGTTTTACGAATACTTTAATTTGACCCCTGTATAATTTAAATGCGTAGGGATTAACGTAAATGACTTGTACAGTTGAATGTAGAATTTATTCAAGAATGGCCATGCGAAATTTCAAACTCCTAACTCAAAAAAATAACTTTAATATTTTTGGCAGGCTGGCAGTGAAAAAATTCCACGTAAAATAGATTTACGAATAAAGCCTTTCAAAACGATCAATTGCGAGTGACCAAATATCCATTATCCAAAATCGCCAAAACTTCAGCGGCATATAGCAACAGCCACGGACTGCATTGAAGCTAGATTAAATAAAAGATGCATTTTTTATTAACCTGAGCCAAAAGACAAATAGAAAATACTCCATCCATCAAGATACGGTTGCAGGAAAACTGGTACCAAAACAGAAATTCTGCTTAATTACTGAAACCATGAGAATGATTATCCTCGTGGGAAGGGGACCTCATTAAACAAGGCGATCGCAATATATACGGGTTTCTATTAATGAGAGCCCATGTCCGAATGATAAATGATTTCCTAATCTATGTTTTATCAGATTCGATTTCCAGCGGAAGTGCACCGGAAGCATCCTCCGATAGTCCTCATCAGCACCATCATCAAGAGGGCTCATCCGTCAAGAGGTAATCCGGCTGTCGCCATTGGTTACCGCCGCAAAATATTTGATGACGTACGGCTCGGTAATCCTTCTCGGCGCAATCAAGTCGACGAGATAACACCGTTCACTTACCCCATGCAAGTCACGAGCACTTTTAAGCTGTTTTACTTGCAAGATATACATAAGATATCTGACCCCATCACAATTTCCTTAATTGTTTACTCCACATCGATGTCATCTTTTAAGCGAAGACAAACGTTTTATCCACAGAATGCTGTAATGCTTAAGTTTTAGATGCTACTGTCTGTAGGTTTCGCAGGTTTTTCACGCCCCCCTTCCTGTGGGCGTTTTCCTGCAGGGTTCTATTTTTTCCTAAGTGTAGTAACTTAGGTTTTTTTAACCCGCAAACAAATCTCTTTATTATTTCCTTTTGTTTAAACCCATAATCTATCTCTTTACTTCTTTCATATTATAAGGGTTAGATGTAAGAAGAGGCTTACTAGTCTCAATCTCGCCCTCTAATAAAGTCGTATTATTATTATTATTATTATAAGTTCTTCAAAGTCATGAATTTGCCTCTAATTTTTGGAACACCACACCTGATAAAATTAAAAACTCCACTTCGTTGTCATCTTTTAAACGAAAATTAATTGATTATCTTCTGGTTATTTCTAACTAATTGTGATTTGTACTCTTGCAACCTTTTCATTTATTATGTGCAGTATTCACTTATGTGTGAGCGGATATATTTGGTTTTGAATTTTTTTTTTGTTCTTACGGGACTTTTAAGGCCTGAAGCGCAATAAAATTTATTATTATTATTACATCTCGACGCAGAGTGGGCTAGAATCGAAAATAGATGGCCAAAAATACGAAGAGGTTTTTTTTTGAGTTAGGACTTAGAAACTTCGCATAGCCATTCTCGAATTAATTCTGAAATTCAACTGTGCTGGTCATTTACATTAATTCCTGCGCATTTAAATTATACAGGGTTTGGGGGTTTTCTGTACAACTTCTGTGATTATACAGAAGTTGACCGAATTTCGCAAAAAAGCGGGTCTTTCATTTTTTTGCGAAATTCTTCAACTTCAAGCCGGTGCTGAACCCACATGAAGAAAACTATCGGGTAAACTGTAATGCCATATTGTAAACCTACACTTCATCTTTCATAATCGTTGATTTGAATGGTCACAGTTGAAAATTTGCATACGTTGCATAACAAAATGACAGGCCCTTATTTTAGAGCAAATTTTTGCCTAAAGCGAGGGAAATAGTAAAAATCGAAGACCCGCTTTTTTGAGAAATTTGGTCAACTTTGACCTCCTGTGTAATTTAAATCCGCAGGAATTAACGTAAATGACTTGTACAGTTGAATGCATAATTTATTCGAGAATGGCCATGCGACGTTTCTAAGTCCTGACTCAAAAAAACCACTTTCGTAATTTGGCCGGATTTTTTCGATTCTAGCCCACCGCGCGACGTAAACTTTTCGAAACAGAAATTTTTTCCGTAAACTTTAAATCGTACCGAATCGATGGAATATGTTAATTAGTACCTTTTGACTTGGGGATGAGGAATATTTCGTTATTGCAAGGTCGTATACGAAACTACTGGGCTGCAGATAAAAATTTCAGGCCGCAATTCAGAGACCTGTTTCTGCATCCATATCTTGATGGATTGAGAATTTTTCATTAGTCTTTTGTATCGGGTTTTCAACGGTCCAACGTGGAAATCCTGTGATAAAGAACGAATTTAAAAGCTACTTTAAACTTAAAATATTATTTTCCATTTCGTTGTCCCCTGACGAATCAAACGAGACAAGGAAAAATAAATTAATTAATGGCAGCAGTAATAATACTCATTTAAAAGTGCTACGACAGGTTAATTTTGCCCGTGAGATTTACCGGGAATCGAATCCTGGGACTGCTTTCACCAAAGTCGAAAGTGATACCTACTTGGAGTCTATGGATATACTATATGGAGGCAAAAGATTAAATAGTTGAATAATTCAAGCGATGCTAGATGGAATTTCATCTATTAGTGTTTCGCAGTATTCCTCAGAATCCATTACATGTTCGTGGTACCCATTTCGTTCATGCCCTGATCGTTCATTCTAATGAAATCGGATGTTAATTTCAAATAAATCCATAAAACAAATACTGATGGCTGTCAGATTAAGCATGACTTCAACTTTATTTAGCGTGGTTCAAGAGATAACCACACACGATGGTTCCTTCAGCAACGTCACCATTTTAGAAAACACCAGCGTACATCGATCAGATTTACTCACGTTGAGAAAAATTCCTCTCAGTAAAGCTTTAGGAATCTACAGGATAATTTTCTTCAAATTAGACCACATTAGGATGATGAGAACTTTCTGGGTCTAACACAAAGACAGTGCGTCGAACGACCGCGAGTTTCCTCAGGTTTGATCATTCAATCGGTAGACGTTTGTAGTAAATACAATGAGTTTTTTCGTTGTAGTAAACAAGTGAATCCGTACTGTCTTTTGTAAGTAATAAGTCATTCAGATGTCTCGCCATTAGATAAAATACTTGATTCTAAGAGGTTCAAGGTCAACGGAAATAAAATAAGAGTTACATAGACTTCAAAATCTTCTTCAGAGAGGGAGAGAATAGCTGTGATTCCGACCCTAGTAGCTTTATCCGTTCGTGCAAACCTTTTTGGAAAACAATTTGAATACACCCTCCGAGAAAAATGCTTGGAAGGGTTAGGGCCTTTCTCTAAGAGATCGAGAAATTGAATAATACTGCTTTTTAAAAGTAGGAATAGTATTCCTATAAGCAAGTTGCAATGAGACTTCATTCGAAGAATAATAGTTTTCGTAAGGATATAATACGGCCGCATACTCTGAGAACTTTATACCTATCCACCCACTTATTTCACTCTATGAATAATTCGTAATATACTGTGATTAGTACCATACTTCATTAGTATTTCATACTAACTATTAGAAAGAGAAATTTTATAAACTTGAGAAACCGAAAATTTTTAAAAATCAGTTATGTAAAGAACATCTACACCACAGATGTCTTCGTGGAAGAAAAATTTTAGAAAAGGGGTGTTTTGAGTACCTCTGGCTAAAACTAATCCCACATTAACACCCCTTGTTTATCGCATGAATCCACCAAAACGGGCTTTGAAATCTTGGTGGTGGTCCAAACATCACGTACGCAAGCTTCGAAAACAAAGGCGAGCTAATTAGAGAAAGCATCTTCAGCTAAAGACTCCCTTTCATAATGTGACGGAGGAAACGTAACAGGTGTCAGCCAGCGGAGTAACAAAAGCTCGCGACATATCTCTCGCAGGAAGGAGAGTTTTATGTTGAAACGAAGGTTCACTTTAAAGGACGCAGTGGTGCTGTGGCGAAGGAGAATGTGAAATTTTAATGTGGCAACATATAGGTATCTACCTATTATTAATTAAATTGCTACAGATATACTGCTTGTCTGGTGACAATAAACACATTAATTCAAACCAAACACCAATTAAATAACTCAAAGTTAACTACGTCATACCCTTACAAGATTAAATACTTAAATACAATTACAATACTAATTAATATACAAGATACAACACTCAAATACAACACAATTCCCAACTCCATTACTAATTCCCTTACAAATGACAAAACTCTAATACAGAACTACTTTTACTGCAACACTTGTTCCCTAAAAAGTTACAACACTTAAATTCGATACTAATTCCCTCACAAAATTCAAAACCCAGATACAACAAAATCACAATATGCTTTTATTGTGTAGAAATAAGGATACGAAGGGCGTGCGAAACTTTTCCGAATACAAGATTGACCTTTTTAATTTCAAATCAAAATAGAACCGAGCGGTAGATTCGTCTATCTTTTTTGAAAATAAGTAAAGAATGATCTATACAGAGAGAGAATTTTTAATAGAGACGGTTTTGGTGTCCAACTATCCCGATTTAGGAAACAAAAAAAAACTCCCCGGCAGCTTAATTTGGGTCCTGTAGCTCATTAACCCTGGTGGGTGCCTTTTGTGAAAACATGACTCGGTGTGTGTCTTTTAAATACACGACTTTTTTCAATTTTAAAACAAGAAATGGTTATGATTTTATGCTTACAATACTGAATCAGGTTACATTTTTGTATTAAGATAATTACTAATTTATGTTCCAATTTTATAAATTTCATAGTAAAGCGATATTATGACGATCATACAAGGGAAAAGGTAATTATCGTCGCGATCTTTTCCACTGATATATTTTTCTCCTTGAAAAAAGACTGATGATAATTAAGTTTAAGTAAGTTAAGTAAAAAGCAAGATTTTGAATATGCTCTGGCGTAACTTTGTGAAAAGCCATAATAAATTAAATAGCTTAGTAATTTTCAGGCATGAAGATGTAAGAACGTCTTACGAAACCGGTCGCGAAATAAAATCCGTGGAAAATTACTAAGTTATTTAATTTATTTTAAGCAAGATTTTGTTGAGGAAAAATAACAAGCTTAGTTTTATTTTTCGGTTTTACATTTTATCTTCAAAAAGAAGACTACTTGTCTACCGTTAGGCATGAGATAAATAGAATGTAACACAAATTCTTGTTGAAAAAACGACATGTTACTAGTAACAACAGGTTGATGCTAAAGAATCCCTATTTTCAGCTTCTTTTACTCTTTCTTATTAATTTTTATCAATATTGAGATTGTAAAAGATTACGAGAAGGAATCGTAAACAGTGTATTGTTTCATTTTCTAAATGAAATTAATATAAGATGGCTGACTTCGTGGAACCCCATGACACCAGGTAAAGAATACTAAACTTAGTAATCTCCAAAAGATATTTTTATTACGACCGGTTTCAGCTATCGACCAGGACTTGATGAGAGCGATCGATCGATGGCTGAATCCGCTAATGAATAATAAACTAAGGCAAATTTAGTATTCTTTACCAGGCCTTTCATTATCGTTGAAGGAATGAAATTTGAGCTGAAAAGTTTCCCCTAATGTATAAGAATCCAATTTATGAAAACCTTCAGCAAACACGTTGAATAAGATAATAAAAGAGAAGTAAGAAGTTTTAATGAGAAAAATGTTCGTCATAGTTTTAAAGGTAATATATATTACGCGGTTTTGTTTATTCGCACTCCTTATATCGTAAAATTTAACTCCTCTGAAACAAGCCACAATGACAATGTAATTCTTTAAGTGTGCCTGATTTTATTTTTTGGGCAAAACTATTTCTATTTTGCTGTATTTCTATTCTGATAATTTTTGTATTTTTTCAGCTCAAATACCGAGGAAATACGGAGTCGAAAATAGTCTGACGGCATCTGGAAACTTCCTCACTCCGGGAGGCTGCTTTAGCCAAAGAAGCTATACGGTTAGGACATTTCTCAAACCGGGAACTTTGTAGGCAAGGACAAGTGTGGTTTAGTCCGGCTGTGCGGCATCGTCCACGGCCTCGACCTCACAGAGGCACCGTTCAAACAAAGAGGTGTTAAGGAGAACTACCCTTAAAGAAATACAAGGTAGAGGGTTAGGGTAATTTTGCACATAAGGGCTTACATCCAGGAAAAAATCCTTAGGAAATAAGGTTTGAAATAATGTTCTGGCTGGACTTAGTTGGCTAAGGCAGCTTCCAGAAGAGAGGAAGTTCCCGGGTTCGATTCCTGGTCCCGTTAGACTTTTCAAGTCTGCAATTCTTTGGGATTTTTCCAGGTGTTCGCCCTTAAGTGCAAGGTTACCTTTTTCCTTCAGCTTAAATAAGAAATGAAGAACGACTAATATAATTCACGACCGTTGAGTATACGGAATTCGTCCTCAGTTTAACTAACTTTGGTCAATTTCCATTTTAGATAACAGCCATTGCATTTCTATTGTCCACAAATGCATGAAAATTCGGTTTGGATCCCCAGGAAGAATAAATCTGAAAAAAGTCTGTCGGGACCGGGAATAGAACCCGGGTCTCCCAATTGCCGGTCGGGTGCTCTGTTGAGCTATCCCGCCCTCTTTCAACTGAAAGAGCACCTGACCGGATTCCGGGAGACCCGAATTCGATTCCCAGTCCCGTCGGACTTTATTCAAGTCTATTCTTCCTTGGGATTCTTCCTTGGTGCACGCCATATCGTGCAAAATCACCTAAAACCCATTCCTTGCTCCGTTTAGATGTTGTGATTTTACGTATAAGAAGTCTGTTAAGGAACGTCTTCAGTTGACAATTCGATTTTTTACCGTGCGTTTAAACACGAAATGTTTAAGCTTTTAAATAACCACGATGTTGCAATCAGCATCTGCTCAAAAAAGTTAAACTAAGACGGATTCGACAATGGCCAGTTCAAGCAGTTTTTATGCTGAAAAATACGAATTCGAAGTCCTTTTGTAGCGCTGAGATGTTTTTTCCACACAGCTTATTTAGCGGAGTTCTGAATGCGTTAGGAATAAAGGATGCGGGAGGAGTATTTCGAGTCCACCGACTGCAAAGGGAATACGAAATCAGATAGAGGCACAGAGGGAAAGCGAAGGAAGATCCTATTGCCCTTCCGTCCATTGGATGACCTCTTCTGAAGGACGGTGGATTTATTCCTTAAGAATCAGCAAAATGTTAATACGTCAACGTGAAAGCACGGAGAGAAATAAATTACAGATGTCACCTTCACATGTATGCAATATTTTCCAAAAATATCACTTGATTCAACTCCTTCCGCATTATCCTTCCCTTCACTAAGGTCTGTTGTTTTCGAGAGTATTTGTTGATATTTTGTGTTAGGCTGTGATCGACCGCAAGTGAATGAAAAAATAAATAAAACAGAAATGAATCATGAATTTGTTAGTAGTATAACAGTATTTTTCAAAGTACTTCGGCAGCTGAGGTCATCTCGTATATATGCCCCCAGGGAACGAACCCGGGATCACCTTCACCATGATCGAACGCGCTGCCCACTTGGCTATTCGGGAGCCTACGATGGTATTTTTTAAACGTATTTAGACATCAAGTTTGAATTATTAAGTATCTGATTAATGTCTACGAGCATACGTACAACTGTCAATTATAAAAATACATCAATCGCGCACCGAACCCACAAGGCTTAAAAAAACTACATTTGAAGAGGACTCTCCTTTAATTGAGTTGATTAAGAAAGAATGAATGAGGATGCTGACCAATATTTTACTATTTTTCAAAATCTCTTTTTTTCGATTTCCGTATTCCGTAATTTCCGATACCATTGATTCAATATAGACCGACAGCTCCTGATATCTTAACATTCCTTGTTTCAATATCCTGGGACCCACCAGGAGTCGAACCCGGGGCCACCATCACCAAAGGCAAGCGGACTCCTCTTTGGGCGTTCCTGGACTCATATACGTATTATGAAAATAAATGTGCCATCTGAGCGTTCAGCCGGAAGGGCTGTTTGAACCTCAACCGCATTTATAACCAAAAGTCCAGGAGGGGAAAAGAGGCGATTAGACAAGATGAGGAGTGACGTAGGTGGTTATCCCTTTATTTCCTTACTGAGCCACGTTGTTAAGAGTACTAAACATTCATTTAGGCACGGTAAGTACACTTTCAGCAGCATTCGATAAGAAAAGGCTGAAATGTTTTCGGCATTTCATGTTATCACAGTCCTGTCTACGGCGAAGCAAATAAATAGCTCGGATTTATACAGAGTACTGTCGTTAGATGAAAAGGTTCAGCCCATAGAATCCGAACCTCACAACTTGGAACCAGAACGAAAAATTCGAGTAAATATTTTCTCGCTTTCTCAAATTCGAACGCTTTTTTGGACTCCGAACTCCTGCAAAAATCTTTTTACTTTATGTTTAACATCAAACCGTGATTAAAAATTGCAGTGCTGGTCCGCAAATCAAATTTCCAATCTCCAATATATGAGGTTAAATACCTTGGAAGACAAGGGATTAGATAAACCAGTCTCCAGAAACGATGACTGCGCTGTCAAATTCAACAACTCATTTGAAATGAACAAAAATTTTGCAACTTTTTATTTAAAAATTGCTTATTGATGGAAAAGATTTTATGAGACCGTTGATTAGAGAAAAAATATCTCTATGGATTGGGTGAGAATCCATTTATTTCAGTTTTAATTATAATGAGTAAGTTCGAATGTAATTAGGGGGAGTTACTCAGCATCGAGTTTGTAAAACGAATATGGTAGAAATAATTTTTCGAATGGATATGAAAAACTTTTGAAACTTTCAACGAATTTCACATTAAGTGATTTAAAATTAAACCGTTTACATTTTTCACTGGCGATAAAATAAAATTGTTAAGCTTAAGCTAAACTTTGCGAATGAATAAGCAGAAATCTGAAAGAAAAACACTTCAAAGCCTTTACAAGAGAACTCCACTCCTTTTTCACTAAGAATGTTTGACGAAATAAAGACTGAAGAGATTTCAGCCAAAGATAGTTTTAGTCTGAACTACAAGAAATAAATAGAATATTTATTTCTTGTAGTTCAGAAAGAATATTTTGGAAAAATGAGCAGATGAAAACAAAAGGAGAGAAACAGTCGTCATATGCCAAAGTTGAATTCCTTTTTGAGACCTTATTTAATTACCCTAAAAAGTTCCTTACTCCAGAGTAGAGAATCCAAGTTCATGTGACGAGTAATAGAAATTTAATATCATTTTCCAAATGCTGGACTGCTCATGGAATTCGACCGAGTAGCGCATTCTCTAGAAATAAAATTTCTTCACGCTCTTGAGGGGTGATGATGAGCAGTTATAAGCAAATGTCTCCACAGACTTTCAACAGCTTTCTCTTTGTTCTCTCTATAAGATTTTCATTATGTTCGCGATTCGCTGAATATTTAACGGTTGACTTGATTCGTTCCCTTTCGGTCGGAATGAATTTTATCTTGGTCTCTGGATAAAGGATTTTTAAATTAGAATGTTAACGGGACAAGGAAAGGATTATAAGCCGTTTTGTATATTATGCTCCACACATTGATGATTATTACTGTGATGACATTATTACTGTAATTTCTCATATTAACCTTGTAAATAATGACGTTTTATCTGATACGCTATATATTCACTTGCCTCGACGATGAATTAATTGTTTAATAATCACTTAACTTGCACTTAACTACTATAGCCTACTGTAACTGTACTGTTCACGTACAGAATGCTGATTTATAAATTTCCTGTACTCATGAACCCCTTCTTTAACACTATAATTTTTTGTCACTTTGTTCATTTATTGCTATATTGTGATTGTATTGGTTTAATGAAATATGGGAATTCCAAGTCTCACCTTCAACAAATAAAGTCCTATGTCTCTCTGTAATGAAGCATTATCATCATCATTGGTGCAACAATGAAGATATGAATAATCATATTACAATCTGAAAATACTCAGTTTCCAATAAAAATTTTGATGGGAAGTTGATCCATCATATATATTTTTGTAATGCTGAGCCCAAATATTTCATTCCTTCGCGTCTACATAGTTTTTTAGAACGATACCCGAAGGATATTTTTCTAAATTTATTACCCAGATAAACTTTCCGTGTATTATAAATGGCATCTCACTGATAAAAAGAATTGATGATTGGAAAATGGAATCAATTAATTCTGCCTCTACTTCGTCCTGCTCAGGACCTTTGGTTTTAGATCATCCTTAATACCTGAAAGATAATAATGCCGTCTTTTTTAGGGCGAACTTTAGTCAATGCAGGCTATTCTTACAATCAATCCTTTTTTGTTTTTGTTTATTTCCTTCCTATTTTTATATTTTCCCCCTTTTTTCTTAGTAAATACAACAATCACAACCATTCCCTAACTGGAAAAATCCGATTAGCCGGGATTCGAACCCAGGACCATGTGGTTGGAGCGTTAACGCGCTAGCACGCTAACCACTCCGCCACCACGGCCGGCAAGTACAAAGGCAAATACAAAGATCGGAAACGTT
The DNA here is from genome assembly GCA_036926295.1 of Pachydiplax longipennis. NCBI lineage: Eukaryota > Metazoa > Arthropoda > Insecta > Odonata > Libellulidae > Pachydiplax > Pachydiplax longipennis. Next base: position 32,202,301 of record JAVFKF010000009.1, on the reverse strand, counting down.
AGCTCAGTAAAAAGATCTGTGGTAAAGGTATGTTCTCTCTCTCTTCTCTCATGATTTTCATTACGACGATCAAACATTTTCAGAGTATAGTCCATATCTTCTTTTTGAATATATGGGTAAAAAATATTATGGGATCAATCATCGATACCAGTTGATTTACATTGAAAATTCTATGTATAAAGTTATTCTTGGAGATTTCATATATTCTGGATTTTCGGAAATGGTTTACGACTACATGGGTAGTTGAAGGTTAGCTATTGCTAGTTATTCTTGCAACATCTACTTCAATAGCTTATGTAGTTCATTTATAAATAATCCCGAAAAACAAGCGCGCAAAATTAAAACAACAGCAATTAAATGGCCAGTAAGTGATTTCTAGAAAGAGATTTATTGCTAAAAATGCATTACATTAGCATCAAATATTATAAAACGAGTTGACATTAATTAGTAAAACACAGAAAGCCAAAAGATCCTTTTCTCGGAAAAAGGAACATTTCTACGAATCCTTACTTTCCCGTTTTTTAGAGACGGATGAATGGCAGCGTTATAGTAGAGAAGGCGTCAAGTGAAATAAACGAGGATGAATGACACAAATAGAGAAGAGCATGGCAATATCACGGGATACTAAAAAGAATTGCTAGCAGCAGTCACTGAAACGCGAGGATTCGATTTTCAGAAGTTAATTTCTGCAAAACGGATATCCAAGGCTTGCATTTGAAATATGGGGAAGAAAAGGAGGAGTGGCAGCCGAAATGAGATTTTTAAGAGGCATGATTGGGGTAACAAAGGGAAAAAGGGAATAATCGAAAAGTGGAGCAGATAGGAATGTCAAATTTTGAAGGGGGAAAGAGACCAGAAAGCTTCCCGAAGAAGAGAATGGATTAAAAAGAAAGAAAACGGGATTGTGTGAGCGGTGAAATGAAATAGAGCGAAAATTGCAAATGAGCATGCGCAGTTAATATTAATAAATGACACATCTTTATTCAAGGGTGAGATTGAGACTCATTGTTGATAGAAAATCAGAACCGGGAATCAGGAGGTGCTAGAAAGGTTTGGGGAGAAGAGGGTGTTAATTCAAGTAATTAGAAATCGACAAAGGAAAAGGGTGGATCAAATATTGACTGAAGAGGGATTTCTGAAGAAAGTGATCGAGGGAAGAATAATAGGGAAAAGACAGAGGGGAAGGCAAGGGAAAAAGATCTTGTATAACTTAAGGGGTGGGATAAGTTACGATAAGGTACTAAGAAGTGAAAGAAAGGGTACTTTATAGGGAATTTGAGGGCACAGGAAAAGGTAGAACACTCATATATGAGACTCATTACAGTAGAACCCCGATCTATCAATGTTGAAGGAGGCAAGGGAATAAAAGATAAATGCGGGAAAGCAAAGAAAGCGAGAAAGGAGCTACTACTTAAACGAAAAAATTACGAGAGCATATGAATTGCATAATACTAAAATTTCCCTAAAAATAGTGAACAAGATAACAGCGAAAGTAAAATATTTAAATTGATCCAATCTTTATTATCTCTATATTTAATGCTGCCCCTAATGGACTGCAGTCAGGACTATGGAAAATGAACGATGAATCCGGGAGAAGCCGAATGAGGAAACAAGAAATCGGGGCTCTAATGTAGTCTCTACTTTCATCTACTCCCTTGTAATCAAAGATTCGAAAAAGAAGGTGTAGGGAGTAACACAAAGGAAAAAGCTATAGAAGGCAAATATTATATGGGTTTAAAATAGATATGCCTACGTTTAAGAAGAATGGATGAACTTGCAGGAAATGCGCACGAGAAAGGGGGCAAAATGAAAAGCTAGTAGACAATTGAAAGCTTACGTAACTTATCGGCAATCACAACTAAAATTTGAAATAAAGAAAGAATGGGGAAATCAAGAAATTTTCACGAATTACCCCCCAATGGGTGGAAACTTAATATTTATAGCGTAAATAGAAAATGACCATGACTGAAAATGTTTCTGATATTGTAAAGGAAAAATTTTTAAAAAATAATTTTATGTGTACGTTTTTAAAACCGTTTAACAGCAATTATTTTAATTTCATGCGGTACACATTGATAGGAATTTATTGTGTTTGCCGATTTTTGATTTACCGAACATTTACACTTATTTCTGTCGAAAGATTTACATCTCTAGGCATTTTATAGACTAACATATTATTTACGTTATAACTATTGAGTTTTTACTCCCAAAATGGAAGTAATTCGTGAAATGTATTGCTAATGCTATCATCCCCTCAAATTTGATCAAAATGTCCAATGTCTTGTCAGTCTTATGTTCGTAATATCATAATAGCTACTGAGATACAGCTGATGCTGAATAATGACATTCAGCTACGTCACTCCTTAATGAATACTGAAGCAGGTGTTATTCATAGGATCATGGACCCACGTGGACGTGTTCCATCCGTAGCAATCTGGCTCAGAGGAATAGACAAACATCCTCACTCATCATCTTGCCTGGTCGTCCCATTCCCTTTCCAGGGCATTCGGTAGCTTACGTTGGAGGAGTAGAAGACCCAACCATCCTTCAGACTGACAAATTTACGTGCAAAAGTTTTCCTTTCCCTTTATTATTCACATATACACCACGCTGGATCAACCGTGAGACAGAGACAACTAATCTTATGGAAAGTGATAGATTCAACACTACAACCTTAAGGAAATACGATGGCTTCCCTTTTACAGATTCTACCCCCTTCAAGATCAACAAAAAAATGGAAACATATAAAGACAATATCAATTGATTTATTGAATGCACTGTACGACTCGGGTGTAAAAATGTGAATCGTATAAGAGACTCAAAGTTTATTAAAAATCTTTATTGCTCCAATATATGAAATACTAGACGATCTTAAATACACCGTAGCAAAATTGAAAAGAAATCTTCAAAAAAAGCTTATGTATATCCTGTGCAGACGTAGCTTAAGGATATTGATAGGGATTTATTAAAAATCTATTAAATGGAAAATTCAGCTGTATTGTAATGTATTCGGGTGTTTAATTCTATTCGAAATGATTCAGTTTCATAACAGACATTCTTTTCCTCGTTAATTTTTTTTATATGTAGATTCAATAAAACCCACGCAATAGTCGATGATGAGCCCAAGTCCGAATAAAGACGATTGCCCTAGGAAAGGCTGCAGTTATTTTCGACGGAAAAATTAGCAATTCGATTTACAAATGCTCAGTTTAAAATTCTCCCCTACCAATAATTCCCCAATACGATATTCGAATTCCATTGTAGTCTTAAAATACACTTATTAGATAATACTCTCATTTTTTCTTTCTAATTTGAACCCATTTATTGCTGATCAAGACAACGTTTTTCATTACACAATTTTCTTACAATCCTTAGATACATCGTTTGCGACATCCATACATACATATATTTTTCTATACATTTTCTTATGACCTTAAATCTGAGTACATCTCCTAAGCATCTCATTCGTCAACTTTAATCCTTCTCCCCTTCTCTTTATAGCCAATAACTTCTCCTCATCTCATTCCATACAAGTTAAATACCCTTTTCATACTGACCACTTTCTCTCAGTCCACATACATTCATTTCCCACTCCTTTCTGACCGCTTTGGATACACAAACTTCTCATGTAATCTATTCCATGAGCACCGTTTCAGATTTCAATTAAAACGCTTGGGAGCCATGAACATCGTCTGGTCGGCCATTAATGATCACCGAATTCATATTTTGACTAGAATATTGCAGAGAAAGAGAAAACGAGGGAATAAAGAAAAAACTGTGGCAGAATATTGCAGAGATTGAAGAGAAATCGAGGGAATAAAGTAAAATCCACCGCAGAACGTACTTATATAATTCGTAAAGCAGTGGAAAACAGAGCGTGAAGACTGGTAAAGTTTTGACGACACAAGCGTCAAATTCTTATATATGCGTCCCTGGACTTGAAAATTTATCGCAAGCCTAGCAGACAAAGCAATTGAATGAATCCTACACCGAGTTAAATTCTATGTATATTCATTCATTCACACAGATGAGAGAGGGGTGTTCTGGGCGTCCTGATCGATAATACTCTTGTGGTTGTAATCACAATGCTCACTTCAGCGGCTATGCCACCATCCTCAGGGAGTATGGAAACATTCCTCCAACCTCAGGGGTCATTGGGAGAATAGTCCCTCCCATTTTGATGAAAAACACCGCATTCACGGTATCATCAAGCAATAATCTTTACGTCACTGAATTTCGACCCCCCTTGATGATGGAGGCATAGTCTCGGTAATGTGCATCGGGAGTTTCTGAAAATCGGTAGCCGCACTTGGCAATAATCCTTTCCGAGTAATTGCGCGCGACGGTTGCTATCAGTCGGCGATTGGAGAATTCCTGATTCCCTTGCTCTTTTAATCTTCATCTTAAATGAAAAAAAAATCCCAAGCATTCTCCAAATAATGATCTAATTCCTATATTTGTCCAACATCATGAAGAGACCACGTAAATCTTACGGGAAATTCTCTTACGGGAGAATGGCGGGCGCAGTTCGCCTTGTTCTATCAGAAATCAATTCCACTCTATGCTGAATGTCTTAGAAGTCAATCATCGCCAAATATCCTTTGCTATACGAAATTCGCAACAGCTCGCTCCGTTCCCCCCTAAGTAGTTCGCGGTAAGAAAAGATTTACGTGGTCTGGTAGAATTTGCCGCGGCGGCGAAACCACTGCGGTGAACTGTCTCAGTCCCTGATCATGACGTGACAATCTTGATCCCATTTCGTCAGAGAAAGCGCCGATCTTATGAATGAGTTTATTTATCTCAACGTATATAGTTGAGTAAACAAACTCGTTAGGAACCAAACTGCTCCACAAAAGACAAATGAGCGATGTACTGAGGAATGTAGATGGAAGACGAAGAAATGATTACTCAGGGACCACGAATGTAGCAAATAAACGGAACGAGATTCCCAATTCACTTACGGCGACTATTCCGAATATCCATAGTTTGGTGTGGAAGGAGAACGACAAAAATAAGGAGGATATGATTGACTCCAAAGGGAAGAGAAGAAGGATAGAATTTGATGAATGAAATCCTTGGGAGATTTACGTAGCTTTGAGGTAGAAAGGAAATTCATTCCGAAACAATGATGTCTAACTGTATACGGACGCCGACTATTGAAGAATGAAGTTGATGATAGGGAGAGAGATGGTGAGAGAAAGAGAATTTGGATTAAAAGGCTTCTGAGAGACGTAGGAGCCGTTTAAATATTTAATCTGAGGGGCCAAAGTTAGAATATAGTTTATATAAAGGATAAAATTCCACTCGGGTGAGTATCTCGGCAACTTAGACACTTGGACCGGTGATGAAACGTAAAGTAAATGATGTTGGGAAGAGCAAACAAGGCCAAAAATGAAATATGGTTCATCGGACTGTGAGATGAATGATATTTACAATAAACTATGGATCCAAAAAAAAGAAGTATAATTTAAAGAAAAATTTAACGTATTCGTAATAATTAAGAATATATATAGCTTTGCACTGTGTTTATAACGGATCATCTAGAGAGTCACTAAGTATGAAACTGAGAGAATGTTAGCACCACTTTAATTTGTGTGAAAATATTTCACGAGTTTCAGCTTTGTAAGATAGTAATTCATCAATTAAAGGATAAAGAAAGAATTCCTTTTGGCTATCATATATATTGTAGCAATAAAATAACAAGAGGAAAGCCGTAAAGTTATCTCAATTGTCATCTAATCATCTACAGAGATCTGTTTTCTTAGTTAGGAATCACTTTTAGCTTCAGTGCAAACAGATGGTTTCGAATGCTTTAGAGTTTAAGAATAACTCATCCATTCCTGCAAACAGGAACAGCCTCAGGTAAAAGGCAAATCCTAGGAAAAGGGCTCTGGGTAAAGAGGCAAATTTTAGTGGTTTGGAAGTAAAAGGACCTTGCAATCATTTCAACTGAAAGTGAAACGTGTCCACCTTTATGTCACAGTGAAACTATGTCACAAATTGTAATAAAAGAGCAAGAAAGTTGTGTTTTTAAAATGTATTGTAGTTTTACTCACTTGATAGGGATATTGTCCTTTCAATATATAAATTTTCAGCAATATTGGAGTGTTTTCAATACTACTCATAGTATATATGTTACAGATAAAAAGGTAAAAAGCATTACCATGAAGCAATCTAATACAAAAATGTTCTGTTATGAATCTTATGAAAAACTTTTGAATAGGGTTACCCACTGATATCCTAAAATATCATCTTTGCGGTAAATAATTCGTATTTCTTCAAGTTTAAATTAATGATTTCCCTTAACTTATATTCAGGAAGGTAACCATTGATATTCAAGTCAAAAAATTTAGCTACAACTCAATAATATTCATTAAATGGTAGTTAATTAGATTATTACTAAGGCCATTCCAAAGCACTCAACCGGCATTAGGGCTGAATAACTCCCAAAATTAAGGAATAAGACTAACGGATTAATATTCCGGTAACATGATTTGCTCAACTCGCGGAAAAATGCGATTTTTAAAGCACATACGTAACTACTCATTGAGCATGGAGGCATAGATATAATTGTTTACTCCGAATAAATAAACTCCCAATTTCCTCGGAATCGAACATTCGCTCGGAAACCCTGAAAGTTGATGACAGAGTCTAACTGTGAAAACAGAGATAAATTCAAGAGAATAAACGGCAGTAGCGAAGAGATCACGAAAAAGGTAATATCAAATTTAATGACTAAATCAGTTTAAAGGACTCATAATTGAATTAGTTGAAAATATCACATTCATCCGATGACGAAAGCAAATAATTAGCATAGCGGCTCACACTTATTATCATTAACGTTTTAAAATTTAGCTGTGAAAAGAGAGGTGAGGGCTCTTTTCCGAATCGAAGCATAAAATTGATAAAATCGTCACGCATTCTCAACATTATATCCCTTCTTATTCGAACAAGAGGTACTTTAAAAGGAGTACCTCTTTAAAAAGGCTTACGGCTATTTTTCCTGGGCTTCAGGAGAGAGCCGGATTTTCCGAAGCCATTACCGAAATGGCACTTATTCCTTAAGTCTGTCTGTAATGTATTCAGCCCGAAGGCCTGTAGGGACCTCATCCCCTCAACCATTATATATCTATCGAGAGAGAGGAGAGCGCAATGAGGCTTACTAGGCAAGATGAGGAGTGAAGCAGTTTGTCATTATTTTCTACCACAGAGAGGATGCTATAAGAAGAAAAGGGCAGCGTTTGTGGGGCGAAATGACTCTAAGAAGGAACATTTTCATTGAATTTCACAAGTAGATGAATGAATGCCATTAATAAGCATCGTACCTCACTATCTTTCATTTTATGAGGAAGTTTTTTGTAAAAGAGAAATGTAAATGGGACACTTTCGTAATTTTTTGTAAATTTAAGTGTTATAATGGAAAACGTGACAAAAGACATGTGTCTCAGCAAAGTAACGACGAAAGCTAAGTAAATGTAACTGTGTTTACGATATATCTGTGGTGTATGTAATTTAGAGTGGGTATCATTGTGATTCTGTATAATTTAAGGCTAGCTGTAGTAGTTGTGTATGTTCTCATACTATTTTCTAATACAGAGAATTCCGAATTGTTAATCAGTAAGAGGTATCCCAGCCACGAATAAGACTGATACAGAAGTAAATGAAAAATGACTTTACCTCTTTCCAGAAGAAAAACGAAGATTTTTAGCAAGTATTAGTACTTTAAAAAAGCTCCGACAGACAAGGTCATTTCGCAATGACCTTGTCTGTCTGTGGTGAAACCCACGTTTCATTTCACTGGGAATCGAACTCGGGACTACTTCACCAAAGGCGAACGCCCTACCCACTTGGCTACCTAGGAGTCCATGAACATTTTTTCAGCAATGATAGTTAAAAGTAGAAAGCAGTAGTAGGTTAAGCAGTAGTATTGCTAAAAGTGCTCCGACAGCTAAGGTAATTTTGCATGTGGGCTTCACCGGGAATCGAACCCGGGACTGCTCCACCAAAAGCCCCTACCCTCTTGGCTATCCATGAAAATTGTTCCCTCCATCGACATGTGGCAGAAGGACCGTTCGTTAAACTCAGTCAACTTAAACCACAGAGTTTATTCCTTCCATCATCTTTAATGCTCTGTTCCATGAATACGCCATCTTCCGGAAGCCCTAACCCCTCTTTTCGACGTTCAACTGTCAATAGAGCCTCGGATGCGCGCTGCGAGCGCTCTTTTTTTTCGAAGAAAGGAATTTTTACGAGAAAATTGGGATCCGCGTATCTCTGAGTAATTAATGGAGCCAAAACATTGCGCGAGGCGCAGCTTTCTTCGGGAGAAAGGCCATAAGAGGGCGTTATCAAATAAGAGTGGGTTTTAGAATAGAAAATCATTCGTTTTCTCTAAAGTAGCAATGCCTTTGATAAACGCTCACAATCATGAGCTCTACCTCACGGTAGATTCCCTAGAATTCTCTACTGAAAGACCCTTCCCTCTCATCCTGTCCTCCGTTACCTTTATCTTTCCCTCCGTCATTCTTTAAATCACTCTCTTTAGCAATCCCTTTCATGATATGACCCGCTCTTTCTTCGTTTTTTCCCTTCATTCAGAACCCCTACTTTTTTTACAATCTCCAGCACTTCCTCCTTGGCTTTCTTATCTACCTAACTTACCTCTTCCAATAGACTCGTAGCCCATATCCCAAAGGTCTCTTACCTTTTAATATCCTCATTTGCCGAGGCCCGGGATTAACTTTTATGCATTAAAACAATCTAGACTGTACCTTAGAAAGACCGAGAGTCTTTTGATGATATTCTGATCAATTTCCTCAATATTAGTTCACTCAATGTAATAAAAGGCGCCTAATTACAATATTCTTCTTCCAAAAAACCATTGAAGCGAACAGAAACTCACGATTTGCCTTTAGATGTCTCACTTATCAACATTTTTCATCCAAAAAATCATCAGCTCAAAGGCTGCTTAGATTCTTATCCTTCTAATATGGGCTATAAAAACCTTCAGAGAGGATGTGGGGATTATTACAGGCAAGATGAGCAGTGAAGTACTTGCTATCCTCTCTGAGCCAGGATATGAGAAATATGCTCATATGAGAGCAGTAGAACTACCTTACGAACGACCGATTTCATAGCATTCAATAAGCAGCACCGACATGAATACTCAATATCGCTAATGCCTCTGTATACGGTAAACTCACACATGGCGTGAAGTTACATTCCTTGACTAAGTCGCCTCTTGTAAATCGTACCATGCCAAACACTAGTATTATAAGGAATACCAAATTCCGTTTCTCAATCGCAAAATTTAAGTAACTATTCTCCATAATATTTTCCTACATGAGTGAGGATATTTTTCTATATGTGGATTTTCCTAGGTATTCCTACAATATTTTTCCTAGATGTGTGAACTACTTTCATTATCCATGTGCATAAAATATTTTCGTTATCATAAGCAACATATTTCGTAATCAGGAAATCTTAACCACAGGAGATTAAAGATTATAATTCTTGATGTTCCAGTTTAAGTCCAGTTTTTAATACTAAGAACGAGATGGCGAAATATCTTAGAGCATTATTCATAAAGATTTGACGAGTGAAAATTAAAACCGCGTCTTACTGAAAATGCGACTGCGTCACGTGAAATGTGATGTATAATAATGAGCCGCGTTATAACGATATCGCGCTACGTGAGAGAGTACTATATTTTGTATCATAAAAAAGACACTAAAATTAAACTTTAAAAAAGTGAACTGAAAATTTTTTAAGGTAAACTTAAACTTAAGAGACTAATTAAATATAGATTTTCTTCTATCATTTACCCGAAGACAAATGAACACGTTCCAAACATGAAGACAAGGAAGCAGGAGTGTCTTTACTCTCCTTAACCTTTTGTCTTTCGGGTGGGATTCGCTTAGTGACTTAATAACCGGAGGAAGCTATTCGAAAAATGTATCAAAACAGACCTCGTTGAAGAGATTGCTCATTTTGTTGTTCCAGTAAACAACGTTCGCGAGCTCGAAAACAAAAAAGTGTTACATGAAAACAATCGCTAGAATGGATAGCTACTTCAGGTTGATTTTCCGAGAAGTATTAGAGAAGCTAAAAGCAATTGAGTTATATAGCGATATCAGTTTTAACCCTCTGCCTTGTGCCATTGGCGGTTTTCAGGGTAAGTAGACATGTAGAAGTGCGACAACGTTAATCACCACCAATAAAACGTGAAGCGCTGAACTCAGACATTTGCCTTTCGGGAGTCCTATTTCATTAATTCTTTGTTATATTCTACATAACATGAATAAAATACAGGCAATAAAGAATTTGATTCCACAAGAATGAGGTCTTCCTTTAAAATAAAAGGATATGTAGAGGAGGGGGAACAAGAAAAGGGACTTCTTTTAAGGTGCGGGGAGAAGACCAATCAGATGAGTAGGATAAAGAGACTTACCCGCGGAGGCTCTTATTATCTTTCTGAGAAAGCAGTCAATCTAAATTCTTTATCGCGACGTGAAATTTCCTACTTTCTTTTCTTTCTATTGTATAGCATTAGCAAATTTAATTAACATTTCTCCATCAATTCACAATTGACTCCCGAGCTCGAATAGACTCCTAAGGATGTCATTTAGACCTCTAAGGGTCGATATCGATGGGATAAGAAAAGCATTACATTGAATGTGGCAATACAGATGTGAAAGATACTGATTTCTCATGGGATTTAGGGAGATAATTAGCGTCTCCAAGTTTACCGATAATTCGCTTTCATCAACACATCTTTCATTAATCTTCCCCTCCCTGAAAGGAGTATTATTTCCCACCCTACAGTAACAAAGATAAATTTAAAAACAGATCTTAGTGACATATTATTTTCTAACGCAGTATTTAAATCCAACCCATTAAATTTCTACGCCTTCAACCGGGTTACGTGATTGATCCTATAAATTGAATTACGATAAAAGTCCATGAAAATGTATCAAGTTTTATTTTAATTCATTTGATTAATACATAAATTCATATTTTACCGATAATGATGAAATTACGAGCATCGGGAATGTCTTTGAAGTAGATATTTTTTTATAACGAAGGACAATGAAATCGAAGAAACATTAATACAGTTGCTCGCAGTTTTGGCATCCATATTTTGTAGAATGGCTGCAGGAAAATGGTTGTCAAAATAAAACTTCCACGTGGATAGTAAGAAAATTTGCGTCAACCTATGGGGCGACACACTGAGACATCCCAAGTGGACAAATGTTACCAATAGAAGGCTGAAAATTTAGAAATTACAATGGAACGCTTATAGTACTGTAAAAGAAGAAGTAGATAATATATACAGGAACCAAATAACTAATAAAATCAATAGTAAATGAATCCTTACGAAAAGTAAGGAGCACAGTTACATTTTTGCAGGAAGCTAGAAGCTTTCTCTTTAAAATGGTGTGTCATTCGCATGTTTTAATGGAGTGTGAAGGGATAAAAGCGCTGGCCACCGAGAACAGAATAATTAATTAACTAGAAATAATATATAAAGATTTCGTTGCTAACCGATTACTCAGTTACTTACCACAATGTTAATATAAAATCCGGTCTTTCGAATTTATTCTTATTATTTCGTTGAGATGGTTTATTCACTCTTTGAATGCTCTGGATTTTCCTTTAGCTAGTAAATCAGCTTACATAACTACACATAAATTCTTTACCCTTTGCATTTCCAGTCGAATAGTGAAGACCAGCTCAAGAGATGTGAATCTCACGGTGAATTTTTCCGTCTTTCCACTCCGTTCCCGTGTAAGACTTTCATGGAACCCTTTGATGTCCATCTCAGTGCCCTCGAATGGAACAGAAGTACAATGGACATCGCAAAGCACAAAGGGAAAACAGGCTGCTTTTCAAGCGATGAGATAATTCCTCAATGGGCATCGAACTCAGAAAGCAATGGGAAGAAAAGAAAAGGCGATGGATAAGGATGCTATAACAAATTTATGCAGGAGGGACAAACACGAATGGGCAGCAAATATATATTATGTATTTATACACACATCAAAGCACAGGGTCCAAGAGTCGCAATGAGTAAAGAAATGACACAAAGGGTAGTGTCTTAGGGGTGACCATATCCAATGTCTGGTTTTGGATTATCATGCAAACTGTAGATTTTAAGGGTATACATTGGGATTTTAAGTTTTCATCATCGATCTTGGGTTTTCCTTCCCCCACTATGATAGATTATCATTCCAGTCGAAGGAGTATTAGGAGTACCACTGGATCTTTTAGAAGTGCATTTTGAAAGATGATTTACATGCGGTTTTTTCTGTTTTGAATGACCTAATGAAAGAAAAAATGGAACTCGGCTGTTAATGAATAGGAGGTTCGAAAAATACGTTGGTGAAATTTTTTGAAAAATGATTTACACGTGGCTAATTTCCGTTCTGAATGATCACCTGCCTAATGAAAGAAATAAATGGAACTCGGCTGTTAATAATAGAATAAAAACGAAGCCTTGAATTACCGATCGCTAGGAATCACCCAATGCGATATTTACGCTATCATCCCCAGAGTGTCAATATAGAATGAGCTGAATGTAGAATCTCATTCTGCATTGACGATAACCGAAGTTTTCGGCTATTGGAAAGTTTATCAAACCTTTTACCTATATATATATATATATATATATATATATATATATATATATATATATATATATATATATATATATATATAAAACATCAAATGATTCCTATATTCTGAATTTTGATGATAAAGTATTCATCGTAAAAGTAGCATTGAATATTGATTCATTTATAGCAGGGAAACAAAAGAAACAGTTACTTCCGCTACATCAAAAAGGATTATCCTCTGTTCAATATTCCATTCGGTAGTTAAATAAAAAGGAATCTTATTAAATAAATCCGAAAATGTGTATCGTAGCAAACAATGTGTAATTTCATTCATCCGAGATAAAACTGAAGCTATGCATAAAATCAAAATGTTTAGGAGTTACATCGTGGAAAGGCATCGAAATAAAGAAAAGAAAGCTTCGTAATTTACCCACAAGATTTATTATTTTTAAATAATTAAGATTTAATAAATCTTACGGAAAAATTACAAAGCTTTCTTTTGTCTATTTTAATACTAAAGCTAAGCATGTACTACAAGCGAAGCAAGAAAATTGTCGCTATTACAGCGGGTAAGTCGTTCTCCTGCAGTCCGCAGAGCATTAGAGGAGCTAACAGAGTTTAGTTCCCACACCTCTCGCCACAAGCAACTCACAAGGTAAATACATAAACTTAAATGTGTGCGGTATTGCTCCCCAACTTCGTCGCCTCCAGCGACGATTCGCCTGACGAAGTTGGCTTTCCCAATTGCCGTATTCATTTAAGATGCTGGTTCAACCCATGTTACCTTCTTCGTTAGAGCAATCAAGATGATTCACAGGTTCTACGTCTCTTTTTTCAGAGGAATGTCTGAATAATCTTGAAACGAACTTGTTCTTTCGATGAATTTTATTAGAAAAATTAACCTTGTAGTCGCGTCGGGGCTGAATGTTCCGAATGAAATATTTTATGGAGAATTCTGGATTAAAAGTTTAGTACGAAAATAAAAGATAAATGAGATATTTTTATATATTCCTATCTACCATTCTGTATTGTTAGAATTGATGAAAATGTACTCAGCTTATCGAATCATTTGCTTTGACCCGAAGCGGGAGTTTGCGTCAATGAGAACTTGTGTTATTAAAAATAAATGTTACGCTGAACTTCACTATTCTATTCACTAATCTAATTGTATTCTACTCAAGTTTATATTGTTTAATTAAAGTTATAAGATACTGGTAATGAAAAAATAACCGCTTTCACAGCAGAAAGTGGTGATTTTTCCGTTACCTGTCATGGAATACTACCAAGTGAATCGCCGCTCCGTCGATTTTATTATAAGATACTCTTCGTACACTTCTACAGTAAATCCCACAGTAGATAGTTTTTACTATTCACTATCATTCACGCTGGGCCTACAGGAAACCAAGTGGGTATTGCGGTCGACTTTGGTGATAGAGGTCCGAGGTTCGATTCCCGGTGGAATATCACGTGCGAAATGAGCTCAGGTGTCGAAACGCTATAAAAACGCTACAACATACTACTATTATTCACACTCGTATTGATAACTAAAGAAACACATTTTTCACTGCAAATGCAAATGAATCGCATTGAAATTTAATTCACTGTTGCGTCTCTAAAGCAACAAATTACAATCTTAAACTCTATGTTATATTTATGCATACATTGTGCTGTAAAAATTCTTATTTTTAATATTTTCTAAATCATTTAAGTTGATAATGCGAAAAAAGACGCTTTGTAAATTCCACAGATACGTATTTAATAATTAATACATATATTATACATATTCAATAATTGTGGAATATAGCGTTTCTTTTTTCCTCAAATTATGCCACCATTAGTTAGGCTGGAACATCAATTTTATATGTAAGTTGACCCCCCCATTGTCAAAATTCTCGTTAAGATAATCACATCTGAAAGGCTATTTGAAATTTCAGGTCAATTTGATCCGACGCGCCTATGCCTCTTTAAATTATCACGACGGCTGAGGAGGAGTGAGATGAAAACGACTAGGGCGCGGGGGGAAAGCCCAATCAGAGAAGAGTAGATTAAAGCGACTTATGTGTTAACTCGGGGACGCTCGTTTTCTGTCATCAACTCCCTAAGGTTCAATGAGAAATCAGTCTGTCTCAATTCTGCTGAGTGTAATATACCGACTGCTTTTTTTAATACAGTAAAACCCATTTCATGCGCCCCCGTTTAAGTCGCTATCCCGCTTAATACGCGGTTTTCTCGCTTTCTCAGTCCCTATCACGCGAATCAGATGGTAAGAATACCGCTTAAGACGCTCTGCTATCCCGCTTATAGCGCGGATTTTTTACATCTCAAGATGCACTGCAGCCCGCTTTATCTAGTCCTTTCTCTTAAACAATTTGGCGAAATCTTTTTACAGTTCTTCGTCGAGTTTAGGCTTTCCTAAGTTTCCACGATCTATATTAGAAGCATGTCTTTTAAAAGTGCATTTTGACAAAATATTTTTCCAATAATTATTATTACAAATTCCAATTATTCCAATAATTATTATTCCAATTATTATCAATTATTATTTGCCAATTTTCGTTTTGAATAATTACCTTCACCTAAATCTGAGAGAAAAGAAAATGGAGCTCAGCTGTTAAAGAGTAAGAGGTTCGAAAAATTCTACCATACGCTAAAATCATCGGTGAAGTTCGGACAAGATGCACAGCAGCTTGCTTTACCCAATTCTTCCCCTTACACGAAGCATCAAAATCTTTTTCAATTTCTAAACTCCTTTATCCTCTTCTGCTTAACCTTGTTTTCAAAACGGTTTCTTGTGAGTCTTCTATTTGAAATTACTATTTTTTTGAGAAAGAACGAATATATTGCGAAGGAGAACAATGTTTATCTCACTATCGAAGCCGATACGAAGTCTGAGATAGATTTAGATGGTGAGATCTTCCATCCACACCAGTTTATTCATAGGGCAGAAGGTTAGCTCAAAAATCTCCAAGTGATGTTTCCTTTCGTCAAAATCTCAAGTAGTAAACAGATGAGGGAGTCTAGGATATAATGTACTCCGTGACGATCCCTTGCCACTGCTTTTAAAATATTCTTCATACTTCCTTAATTGTATTTCCAGTGGTAAAAAGTGCTTCATCGTAGACTAAAAGAGGACCTAAATGAAGTGAAAATGAAGCCCTTTTCCGAAAAACTGATCATTCTTCAGGACTATGACGAGAAGACAACCATATTACACAAACACTTCCCGGGATTTCCATATATCCGATCGTCAATTGTGAGAAATAAAGCAAAACAAGTATTATTCTCCTTTTAAGATGTAAAGCACTTTAAATTTTATTTAAATATCATATATACTGAAATACCCTTTTGTTTTCCTACGTAAAAGAAATAGCTTTCATAATCCCGTTGAAACGCTTTCCCGCTTCTAACGTGGTTTTCACTGGGTCTTCTGAAAAGAGTCTTAACTGAGTTTTACTGTACATTGAATAAACCCCCTTGGAATCTAAATGATATTCCCAGGGATCGAATCGAGATTGGGAGTCGAATGGAGATCGATGGGAAAATTAAAATTAAAATTTGCTAATACGAGATTAAGAAAGAAAATAAAATCAATACAGAACAAGTGGGAACGGAGTTGAGGGAGACCAATTTCTCACAAAAACCAAAGTACTTAATGTTCTTAAAAGGACAAACGTACATAATTTACAAGTTTATAACTCAAGTTTACACAAAATACTTCAATATACCCATCTTTGATTGTTCTCCCTCTTTTCACCTTAATAGATGTCATTTTTCTAGCTTTCCCTCCTCAGCCGTGATGACAACTTTGAAGTGGTATAGCAGCGTAACTACATGTCACGCGACTGCTCACTTCCGTTAGGGATCATTTGCATTCACTGAACAGCGATATCCAACAACCGCATCATTCATCCCTCAGAACAAAAAGAAACGGAAAAAAAAGATTTCCAAGCTGATTCCCCTGTTTACTCAGCTTCGGTAAACATGAGCATCAGAAGAGAATAAAACCGCAGAGGATGGAAGTGATTGAAGGGGGATTGGTTTCATTTGGGAGTATGCAAGTGGACGACGTTCGGAAGATGGAAATTCGGAGAGAGGGATTGGCAGCGGCAAAAGCCAACGCAAGCAATCGAATCCGAAATCGATCGATGATAACTCTCCCTTCATTGCAATCGACCTTAATTCAAGGCGCCGATTCTTTCCCTCGATACCGTTCATCCGCTCAGAACAATGATACAGGTCGAACTGGGGCTCTTCGTAAAAATCTGGATGTGTGGGGCTACCTATGTACCTAGAGTCCGGATGAAACTTATTCAAAATATGCTCAGATTTTTTTCATCTATAATAGGGTCGGAATTCCCTCGTAAGAAATACAAGGGGCCACAAGATTTACGTGGTCTATTCACGAAGTTGGACGAGTATAGGCAATCTGTCATAATCACAAAACATATTACTGTCATAACTACAAATATTAGACCACGTCTCTGAAAGAATTACGTAGGCACGGCGTCCTTTATGAAGGCTTTCAGGTGCTAAATTTTGTTGATCTTGATTTAGTATACAATATTCTTCACATAACCCCATACGTAAAAATATAACGGTTAAGTTAGGCGACCTATGAGCCCAAGCAAATAGACTTGTCTCGGTCGATCCACCTCCTAGGCATCTCTTGATTCACGTGCCCCACTAAGGACAGTTACCACTATGAGGAATATGGAAAGTAGCTTTGAGCTTCTTTCTTTTAGCTCTTTTCATATGGTGCAAACATGACGTGTGTACAAGTATACCCAAGATATATATATATATATATATATATATTTATTTATTTTGGATACCTTTCATCCTGTAGATATGAAGCCCGAAGGCAGGTTGGAATCTCATACCATCTACCTTTAGTAACCAAGAGTTAGGAATGTGGCTTACTGGACGACATGGGGAGCGATGTAGAATTTCTTTACTTTCATCACTAAGTCATCAGGCGATCGACGGAACGAATACATATTGGTAAAGCACAGTGATCCTACGAGTAGCAATTTTCGTAATTTTCAAAATGAAATACCTCAATCATAATGATAATGCCATAATTCGGCATCACTCATACCTTCTGCAATTAGTACACTTTGTTCGAATATATATTCCTACTTATTATATATTCCTATTCATATTTGAAAACATCTTATTTATGTTTACTTATTAAAATAAATTAAACGAAAAAAGTGGTTATTTTCAAAAACAATCATTTGCGAACAGCGATCATTTTTGTTATATCTTTGCGGCCCTTCCTCTTGTACAAGTTGTGTAATCCTGAAATATACCACCGTAGGTCCCGTAGTTTCCAGTACGTCTGTGTTGTATAAGAATTTAAAGGAAGTAGCTCGAAGACTACGAAAATAAAAGTAGTATAATAAATTTATTCTGCTCATGGAGCAATATGAACAACAAGAGGGAGAAGAGTCTTAAAAATTGTCATTTTTCATGAAAGACTTGAGCACAAGATAAAGGTAAGGTGTTGAACATTTGAAAACAGGAAGATATGGTTACTATGGTAGAAACATGAACTTGAATGCTTGGGAATCACTATAGACGAAGTACGAAATTAAGAAATAAGAATGGTAATTGCAACAAGAAAGATTTACAAGTAGGGGATCGCTATCGCTAATTCACGAATATTGAATAAATAATAATATTGAAAGCATCTTAATACAGATTTGCTGCAGTAAATACAGTCACGAAGAAAGCATATGCAAATTTTTAATAAATAAATTTTAAGATTATTACAAGGAAGCATTACAATTTGCAAATATAAGACTGAGGACAAAAATAAGAAAGAATTAAGCATATAAGAAAAGGTAAATCGTGATGATGTTGTCAGGAGAAAGAGGGCTGAAGATACAAAACAAAATAAAGCTAATGGAAATGAGATCCTATGAAATGAAAATAGAGAGGAACGGTAATAATGAACACAATAAGGCGGTCCATCTCGATATCCAGCAGTATCTGGAGGGAGTTACTCCCCCACGAAGTCTCATGAATAGCACCCGAGAAATTTTTCATATTCACATCACTCACTTCCGTTTGCCGGAAAAATCTCCGATCCTCTGTGGAGGAAGAGCTGAGATTCGAATTTGTAAGAAGAGGTTGCAATGTTGTGACAAAAATCGAATACCGATGAAACAGCATTCCAACATTTTGAAACTGTGATCCAGATATATCAGCTCTAGTAATTTAGAGTTCAGAAGTAAGGAAAAACTTTAACTTTAAAGATAATTTTTATGTATAACAAAATAAGGGTGTAGAAATATCATCAATAAAAGTATAAGAAATTAGCATTATATATATATATATATATATATATATATATATATATATATATATATATATATATATATATATATATATATATAAGTATAAATGTCGATGTAATAATTTCAGAAATAGTGGAAGAAACAAAATTATCGGCATTTATTTAGGTGGTATTGCTCTTAACAAAGCATCATTTTCAATAATTTAATCATTAAAAGGATTGACTGTATGTTATATCTGTTTGGGGCCAAAAAGTATCGATCGTCAATTTGGTGGAACTATTTGTAGATTACAGATCTAATTGTGGATTGCCGTATACTATGAAGAAAAATCAGCCGCTGGATTCTTTTACAGTAAAAATTTTCTAACCCCAATTTTTTCTATGATATATTGAAGTTCAAAGTAATTTAACTTCAAGGATTCATGCGCTAAAAATATTATACATAAATAGTCCGTAATAATAAACAAGGCGCTATTGTTTTCTATGATAACAAAGTGATAATTGTTAATGGTTTATTAATGTATTAACGGCTTATTATTGATATTATTTCCTTTTACTAACGGATTTTCCCCTAAATTTTTTGATATAGCTAACGGTAGCTTCTGATAAAACATCATGATATAAATAATTTACAACTCTTCCCAAAATACTACAAAATATTCAAGTTTCAACGTCACATACGGTGAATGTTTGGGAGCGAATAGCTGAAGGACACATCGACGAAGGTGAATGAGGAGAGATCCTGGAGAGTGTCTCGATGGTAGAGAGTGAATCGATGCGATATTTGAACAGTGAATTTCAGACTGGAGCTATGACCTTCATAGACTTAGAGATAGTATACGTATGAGTCTCAAGACATGGTAAGGCGGTCTAAAAGACAAGAAGGATCATCAATGATAGGATTGCTTCCAACAGGTCTTCTCTTGGTGCTTTCGATAAGCATGAGGAAAACAGCTCTCTGCAAGCTCGGGTCTGCAACCTTGAGAAAGTCTTTCGATAGCTTCGGTCGTGTTTGGGACCATGCCGAGAAGTATTACGAGGTCTGTTCAAAAAGTTCCCGAACTTTTTATATAGTGTGCCTCCAGTTGGTTATTTTTTAATGTGCCTGTAGGCGTTGTATCCGCGAAAGCTTCCCAAATAACCACCTTCAATCACTTTGTCGATATCTTGCTTTGTTCATTAGTTACAGATGTTTATGTGAACAGGTGATCGTAGAGTGCGACGAAAAATTGGATCCGCGGAAATGAGCTCTTTGAAGGAGCATCGTTCTTCTGTAAAATTCTGCGTGAAACTGGGCAAATCTTTCACGGAAACTTTTGAGTTGATTACCAAGGCTATTGATGAGCATGCTATGAAACGTACCGCGTGTTGGTATACCGTTTATACGGTTCAAAGACGGGTGGCAATCAGTGGAAGACGACGAGCGTTCCGGAAGACCATCAACGTCCACAGATGACCCCCACATCGAAAAAGTGAACGATCTCGTTCGTGCAAATTGACGTTTGACTGTCAGGGAGCTTGCAGAAGAGCGTGGCATCCCGATTGGTTCTACTACGAAATCCTAACTAAAAAAATTGAGGATGCATCGAGTCGAGGACAAATTCATGCCTCGCCTGATGACAGCAGACCAGGAACAACACGAGCAACTCGTGACTTTTTAGCCAAAAACAAGACCACCGTGCTTCTTCAACCACCCTATTCACCAAGCCTGGCTCCATGTGACATTTTCCTATTTCCTAAGCTAAAAACCCCGCTCAAAGGAAAAAAGATTTGCCACCATTCGAGAAATAAAGAAAAATTCGACGGAGGAGCTTATGAACAGTCCGAAAGAAGCGTCCCAAGACTGTTTTAAATAGTGGAAATACCATTTGGATAAGTGTATACGTTGGGGTGGGGAGTACTTTTAAGGATACTCGGAGCTATAATTTGTAAGTGAAATATTTGTGCTGTAATAAATAAAGTTCGGGAACTTTTTGAACAGCCCTCGTATTTTCACGAATTAGAAACGGTATGAGCGCAACGAAAGGCGATGCGTTTTTAAAATAATTTGTATGAAAAATTGGTGAGATATACTCAAATGCATCAGAACGTAGGCTGGAAATCATTAGAAGACCGAAGATTCAAACAAAAAATTATTTAACTTAATTGATTCAAGAGAGCACTTCCGTAAAAGATGTTGCCGTTATAATGAGTCCTTCATCCTACACATGCCGTTTTGATACTGCAAGGAAGATCCGATAAATATATGTTAAAACGATTCGATTCTAGAATTCACTTTCCCACAAACCCTACGCGAAAGGAATCGATCAGAGGAGTATAATTATGGTAGAAGCACCCTCAGCTACACGCCGAAAGCCGGCTTGTAGGGTACATATGTAGATGTAGTAGTACTGGAGAAACTGGTAGGTTTAATTAAGTAGATGTGGTAGACGAAAGTGAGGAGTAACGTTGACATGACCGAAGGATTCCTAGCGAGAGTTGGAGTACACCGGGGATCAGCTCTAGGCCCCAATTCCTTTGACAAAGTGACGTATGTGATTGTACAGGGAGTTAATAGTAAAGTGCCGTGGAGCATGTTGTTTGCGGACGACACCGTAATCTGCGAGTTGACCCAAGAGAAAGTGAAGAGATGCTTGAAGAGTGGTGTTTGAGGGAAGAAGAATGAGGATTAGCAGGCCGAAAACAGAGTACATGGGGGAAGCGGAGGCAGAAGGGTTGTTAACAAGACTTGAGGGAGAAAAGATACCATTGTTTTAGGAACTCAATTACCTCGGTCCATATGTCCAGCGCCGAAATAAAGGAAAGGGTATGCTATTGCGGTAGATTTAATTCGAGGAAAATGAGCGGAATGATATGGAGAACTGTTAGATGAAAAGGAAGATTTATGCCTGCAGTGAGACCTTCTACGCTATAGCGAGGTTTGGGCAGTTATACAATCTCGTTAAGGAAATTGCAAATATCGGAAAGGGGGATGTTACGGTAGATGTGAGATGAGATAGAAGGATTAACCTTTTGGAAAATATTTGCTGGAAAGTAAACTAGGATGGTTACATGATATCTTACTCCGCGATATAACAAAGAGTAGGAAAGATGCAGGAAAGAGATTCGAGGAATTGGATGCGGCAAGATTTAGATAGATACGTAGATCCTCTATGGGCAATGTTAAGTCCATGTGGGCCTCTCTTCTACCTAGCCTCGTATGTCATTATAATAAGTACAAATGTAGACTGAAGCAAAAAGAAAGTGCACATTGTGGGAAAAATCTTTGCAAGTGAAGGTTGGCAAAGAAAAAAACCAAGATTGCGGGAAAAACCCACAGAGAATGGGGGAGAAAAAAACTGCGAAAAGTCAGAAAAAGAATAAAAAGAGAACACAAAAATAAAATCTATTAAAGTAAATATAAGAAATTCAGTTAAAAAAGTACAAAACAAAGAAAAAGGTAGGTTTAAGAAATAAGGATAATAAAACCATAATAAAATTTCTAATTCCAGTATAGCAATTGTATAATATATAAATATAAAAAATGATTAAAAACCAGAAATTGATATAATCTAATAACTAGTAATCATGATATCAACCGGAGGAATTCGTTGAATAAGTTCACACACAATATTAATTAAATGATCTCATCGGTAAAATAGGAGAGGAAGAGAAGATGGAAATTCCGGGAGATGTGAGCGTGAAGGGGTGGAGACGCTAGACAGAAAACTCTACTACATCCATTAAAAAAGCATGCAATATTTACTGAATTGCTCTAAATTTGATTTGCAAGGGAACCAAAAATTTCTCGTTTATTAAGTTTAACTGACGATCAGCGATGCAGGAAGATATCCTCGAAGGAACAATCCAATTCAGCTCATATTTTTTTCAATGGAAACAGTAATATAATTCATCCATCAGATATGGGAAATTCATTTATTTTATACACAGCAAACTTTGCGATTCGCATTAAATTTGACAGAAAAATAATTATTAAAAATAGCTGACGAGCGGATTTTTTTTTCTGTTTTCGACGAACTGACTGACTCCGTCTCTGACGAGAATGTATATCCTAAGGGGAGACTTGTTTACTTATCAGGCCAAACAAACACCAAAAATAGACTCAAGTTCAAAGCAGAGTAAATCGAAATCTAGAAGTAATTTTTCTTATAAGAATAAGTCAAAATGCCGAAAGAAATCGTGACTGAACAAGAATATTTTCTTTACGACGTCAAATCACCATACTTAAGAAAAATACGTATTTCTATTGAAAGCGATATAAATATTTATAATTTATAACAAATACTTTATTTTATTTTAACTCTATTCTTATTATGGCCCTAGAATATCGTTTTTGACCCGGATTCGCAAGAATTATGGTAAAATAGATGAATATATTGCAAAATTTTGAGGTTGTAAACAACCCGTCCCCCGGACGACCAAGGTGATTGCTGAATCCGAGCTAATGCACTTTGCCATGAGAAGATATGGGGAATTGAGGTCCATATGAAATGAATGGTTACAAGATGATTTATTATTAAAGGGGACCAAATCCTTTGTAGTTTCATGATTTCCCATGACAATAGGCTACAGCCGGAACAAACTTCCTACCGAATAAAAATGTTTCTCAATCAGCTCAATTATTAAAGGAAAGATATTGCTCTATGGCGATAAATGAAGTTGAGCACATATCAAGTTATTTATCGCAGCTGGGGAAATGAAACATTTTTAGTAAACTTTGGAAGGTACTCAGCCAAATGCAGCATACAATGGAAAGATATTGGGAAGTATACAATTAAACTATGTAAATTTATTTGAAGGATATTTCTCCGTTTAAATTTTACTGTGGTTAATATTTATGTAAAAACGTATAATATTGATAATTTATGTATGAAGTTATTATACACTTACGATTCAATTTAATTTAAATTCCGTCGTGATTGATGGGGAAAATTCAGTAAACACGATGCTGATAATCATGCTGATTGATTTATCCTACTATTATAAGCAGGAAATTTTTGCTTGAATATAATTATAGTTGTAAAATGATTGTCTTAATTTCGTATTAATTTACTGATTTCATTGCTAAAAATTGATAAATATGAAAGTGTATTGAATGCTAATTTCATAATTCTCATAACAATCACATCTTGTTAATGTTATAAACGATATGTTAATGAATATATTTAATATAATTAATTAATATAATAATAGATTATTACATAAATAAAAACTTAATTTTCATAGACCTTAAACCCATGCATTATGGCTTAGAAGGCTTAGATGTAACCAATGATAGATATACATGAAATGTTAAAATAAATTCCGTCATTTTTGACGGGGTAGTTCATTAGTGAGGTAAATAAATAGTAGACTAATATCAGCGGGGCGTCGGCAATTAGCTACGTGTAAAGTTTAGAGATTGTGTACTACCTAGTCCTGGAGTTTTAGCAAACCTCACTCACAGAAACAAAAAATATATAAGTTGACTTACTTTCTCTATTTTCAAGATCTTATCTCAGTAGATAACTGATATTAAAAGAAATTATAAGGTCTATAAGGTCTTTATAAAGGCGAGATTGAGATTGAAATGTCTCTTTTTCCATCTAAAATTATCGATGTGTTGGCTACAACTTTCGGTGAATCAGTTCAACAAAAATTTGCATATTGCATATATTTGGATATTTCAAAGAGTTTGTAAAATATGTAGATGTATTCTGCGATATCTGGTTAATTCATTTGGAATGGATTACTATCAAGAATTGTTTCTTGCAAGTTTTTTCTAATTCATTTTGATTTGGCATCACGCGATAACAAGAGATTTTCCCTCTAGAGACTACTCTCCCATCCTCATTTTTTTCTAGTCTGTCATACGGGAGGGCCCTAAACTCTACGGATTTACGTTGACAAATACATAAATACCGAAGAGTAAGGATATACCCATCACAATGATATAAATCGAATCGATGGAATATCTTCAGAGTTATATGTCATTTTATCGCCCCTACTAAGCCTTTTCAGCAAAAGCGGATTTCTTTCAAACTTCCCACATAAGCTATATCTTCATTTTTATGGGAGCTGTGGTTTTTCCCGCTATTACATCCTCGAAAAGTAAGCATTTTCGCGTATTTACGACTGGAGATAAGAGTATATGTATCCCTTACAAGTTTCCTTATCCGAAAAAACGTAATTCAGAAGAAAGGTATTTATATTGAAGGACATCGATAAAAAGGAAGTGAAAATTGAAAGCATCGTTTCCCATAACCACATAACAAATGTAATATTATCAACATTGACGCAGACAACTTTTGGCTAGATTCGATTTTTCGCTTATAGATAACACTGGACAACAGTGTAAATTTTTACGCCGAGAAGAAGAAGAAGAAGAACACCATGCAAAATTATTCCCTTAAATCTCTTTACTCAGACAATTTGATTGAGTAGCAAGAAAGGAAACACATTGCAACTAATACTTTTTGCATACATACGTATATTATATCATATCTTATCTTGATATAATATCTTATCTTATATCATGCATTATTTTATTCAGTAATTTTAGGTTTCGGTTACAATTTGCAAAGATATCACATTTTACTAATCACAAGTCACAGAGGTCAATTCGAAAAATGGAAAGGAACCATGACTCCATTCGAGGTAAAGCATTACCTTTCAATTTATACTTTAATATCATTTACCGACAGTCATGATGAATGATTTACGGAATGTCTATTCTACGATGGCAGTAGCAGTAGCCTCACAAAGAGTAAGTGAATAAAATATTTTCAAGACAAAAACTTTAGAAAAGTGTCGCATTTCCTGGTCAATCTGCAGAAAATTTTAAAAAACGTCATCTCCAGAGTCATATCCAGAAAATTAATTAGCTGTCGCAACACTTTCTGCTCCCTTATATTTTGTTCCACCCTTTCTTTCCTATTTAAGCATCGCGAGTTTGCATCTTCGGAAAGTTCCGATTAAGTAGGTCGGGAATAAATCACTCCATAATTAAATCCCAGGCTGCGAAATTAAATCTTGCGCGCGGTATTTAATTGAGGAAAGAGTTGAGTAAAAATCGCTCCTGTCTCCTCCACTTATTAACTCAAGTGACTAGGTAACAAATAAACAAGTTTCCCTTTCTCATCGACCCAGAATTTTCCTGGAAACTAATCTTTCGAATCGAGTGACGAAGGTGTTTATTAAACTTTCCGTAATGCTCAACGGCTTCTGTGAGAATGATCTTCTTTAATAACAAAAAAATATTTCAGGGAGGATCGTTTGTATTAAATAGATTTTATGAAGGCAGTAACAGTAATCCTAACTTTTTCGTAGCTAGCTGAGTCCACGCGAAGTTCGTTCATTCGCATAATATCATTGATTTATTTGATTTTTTACTGCTTTTATTGCTAAATTGACGCAACCAATGGTGATACTGTAAATATCTATGTATTATGTTTTTCTCACTTCTTTTATCATCTTGCAATGATTCTTTTTCTATCATATCATTGTTCAGTTATAATGCTTTTTTAAATTCCTTTCAGTAATGTTGCAGTCACTTCTCTTTTCCTTATTCCCCCTCTTCTTTAAAATTTTTAGATGCTACTGTCTGTAGGTTTCGCAGGTTTTTCACGCCCCCCTTCCTGTGGGCGTTTTCCTGCAGGGTTCTATTTTTTCCTAAGTGTAGTAACTTAGGTTTTTTAACCCGCAAATAAATCTCTTTATTATTTCCTTTTGTTTAAACCCATAATCTATCTCTTTACTACTTTCATATTATAAGGGTTAGATGTAAGAAGAGGCTTACTAGCCTCAATCTCGCCCTCTAATAAAGTCGTTTTATTATTATTATTATAATAGTGATAAATCTCATTAAAACGCTAAAAACTCATTATCCATCTATAGCGCGTCCCAGTATTTCTAATCAGTAATAATGGAATTACAGTAAAACCCGCTCAAGATGTTTCCGCTTAAGACGCTATACCGCTTTATGCACGTTTTTCTGCTGGTCTCGGTCCCTTTCGCACGAAACGCATGATAAAAACACCGTTTATGACCCTGCTTCCCGTTTAAGACGCGTATTTTTCCCATATGCACCGCTAGCCGCTTTAATCTATCGTTCGCAGCATTAGGCCAAATTTTTTTATGTCATCTGTTACGACCTCTCACACTTTGCCTCATTTTCAGAATGGTTTCATGTGAATTTTTTCTTCGAAAGGAATAATTTTGTGAGTAAAAATTAAAATATCGCGAAGCAGGAGCCTATTCCCACCATCGAAGATGATACGAACTCTCAGATAGAGTGTAATTTTCTCCCTCACTTTTTCTCAGGACAGCACACTAAATTAACATACTTTCAAAGATTCTAATATGAGTTATTCGTTGCGTCAGTATTCTATTACAAAGAAATTTCTCGGTATTCAGCATTGGTATTATATTTGATTGAATTTGTTTCGCCAATTCTTCTGCTGGCTTTTTCAGGTCGAAATGTTTTTCCACCGTTTAATTTGGCTGTTTGTTGATCGTTTAACTTTCTCCATAATTAAAGTTAAATCATAAACAAAGAAAGAATCCCTATTGATTCGCGAATTATTCGTAGTTAATACATTTAAATGACTCCTTGGAGCTTAGCTTATATAATAGTAGCGTAGGCAGCCAAAATACGTTCGTAGTTGAAGAGCGAAATTTTTCCTTTAATATAATTTGAAAAAGTTGTTCAGTTTACTGTTACTACAGAAGATTATCCTTTACAAAATTCTCTTTCGGAATAAGCACCTCATCTGCCTTGTTTACTCGTTATAATCTTCCACGCTATCCTATACAAACTTCCGCTTCAAGCATAGCCATCCATCTTTTCGCGCATTGCCTTTTCTTATTTGAGCTACGTAAACCTGATTCTTTTTTACACAGTAGATATGTTCCGGTGAATTTCGCTTAAGAGAAGTATAGAAGTCTAATTTGGACTCAGGGTATCCCTCCCAGCTCATGTCAAATTGCTATAAGTAAGGCAAAGATTGCATAAAAACAACATATTGTTCACAGGTTAACATATGAAACTAACGTAAATTCGGATTTTTCAAAAAGACCAACAGAACGACATAAATTCAAAATTAAAGTAGATGATATAACATAGGAGCCTATATTATTCATCATGTTATTCTAGGGTAAAATCCATTTTACCACTTAAAATATTTAGCTTATTATCTCGTTAAGGGAGAATCTACATCCCAGCATCTAAACACGTCATAGTGGTGTTATTCTCTCGGTGGTATGTTGACAAGAGTAAGTATTTCAAGCCTTGATTGGAACAGTATTCCTTTGAATTGATTGAGCCTTCCTCATATGGATTTCTAGCACTGCTGGAGGTTTGGCAGTGATATCGGTTATCAGTAGTTATGGTGCCGTCTTAACCAGTCTATTGTTCAATTCTTGGCGAAATTCATAACTATTGCGTTCGTTTATTACATTTTTACAGCTATATAAACAGTATTAAGCCAATTCGTCCAAAAAAATCCACGTCAGTTAAGAATTAGGTGTACTCATCTCTTCAATATCTCATTCACAGTATGTAAACAACTTTTCCTTGACCTTTTTCTCTTTTTAGAACTATTCACACTCTCCTCTCACATGATCTTATTTATTCTGCCTCTATGTATCTTTTCTACATGCCCCAACCAACTCAATACACATCTATAATTCTGTTTCCATATGCTTTCTTTCCACATAAAATATATTAAATACTCAGTCATAAATGACCATGCCATTCCACTATTTGTCCCAATTATTTCTTATTACAACTGGCTACATTTGCTTCTCCTACGCACTTCAAACACGTCGGTATACAAAAGGCATGCGCAAACATAATTCCCATGACAGTCCCTCACGTTTGATAACTCAAAAAATTAATTAAACTAAGCTAAATATTTTATCTCCTCACACCCCACATTTAATTAACCTTCCAAACTCATTTCACAAAATAATTATCCGAAAATAATAACGCAGGTATCAATTATATTTAAGTTGTCATAAAAGCTGCTGCGATACATTAATAAAAAATGGAATTTTATTATCTCTGCACTGTTGATGTACCGGAGGAAATAAATGCACGCGACAAAAATAAATTAAAACGAAGTGGTAGGAGTTAGAAATGTGAAAGCAATGGAAGGATTTATTAAAAGTGAGGCAATGGAACAAATGAAATTCTAGAGCAGAAGTGAAATAGTGCGAACGGAATAATTAAGAAGTAAAGCTGTCACACAGCGACACTTTGGTAAGATTAAAACGAATATAAACTTGCAATAAATATTTTGGTGTACACCCACTATATAAATTGGGAATCGGTCAGATTCAGCATTATTTTATGAATTTACACAGATCTTCGCGGCCTATATCACTAAACAAATAAAAAGTGGGTAAACATTTTTTCATTCCAGGATAAATTACCATTTTTCCGTTGATATTAAGCTTGAATTTAGTATTATCAGCTTTGTGATATCTTTAAAAACAATCTTATCTACAGCTTTAACACTTGGGGTTCGTGGTATTAAAATCTCTAGAAAAAAATTAATGTAATTTCCACTATTAGATTAATTCTCAGAAAAATGTCCAATATCATCCAGCGTATCAGAGTAGCAAATTTATTCGAAAGCACACATTTCAATTCATAAGCTTCAGTACCATTTCCAATACATCAATCCTTCTCGTAAGCAATACCAAAATCTCATAATATACTGTTGACTTCCCTGAATTACAAAAAGGAAAAGATAGGAGAAGCGCTTCGCAAGGTATTTTAACATAAAGCAGACGAATTCATTCCGGGAAATTGAGGAAACCCAAAATTGCATTTAATCCAGTGTAACATATTTTATTTGTATTTCTACGTATTACTTTTTAAGTCTCTTAATTAACCACATTACTTTACAGAGGATAAAAAGGAGACAATTAGAGGAAAGAATCCTTTTCTGGAAGAAAAATCTTACGAGGTGTGATCAAAGGAATTTAATTTCCTCATCAGAAAAAAGCCCAAGGGGAGAAACAGAAATGGGTGAAGGAATCTCGCGAGAGATATACAAAGTGAAAAGAGGGATCTTTGAAACTAATTTGACCATGCGTTTACATAAAAATTAGAGCGTAAATTTCGCTGTCTAGGATGTACAAACACTAACAAGTAGATATAAGTAATAAAGCGAACAAGTAATACTGGTTGCCCCGTACGAAAATTTCGCAAAGACTCGTGGTCTAAGATTTCAAGCGATTTGTCCCCCGTAAAAAAATAGTAAGCGGAAAATTTTGCTGTATAGGTCAGAATAATTCCACTATGTCCACAGGCCCCTCGGTGCCATTTGGAACCTCAAATGCGGGAACCTTAAGTAATATCCTAAGTTGGAGAACCAACTAAATTGGAAGTATTTGATTTATACGCGAAGGAGTGTTATTTTTTTAGGTACGTTTCAGGGTTTCTGTATTCTTTGGTAGTGATTGTAGTGTTTGTTTAAATGTATTTGGGAGGGGAAACACAGTGTCAGTTTCGATATACCTCGTTTCGAGGGATATCAATGTATTCACATTCAGTAACGAAGCTTAAAAATTCAAAATTTTACCTGACTTTTTGTTAACTAATGGTGCAATATTAATTTTTTGGTCTATTTGCAGCAGGAAGCGGAAATTTTTTCTTTAAAATGGTGTGTCATTTATACTTTTGGCTGGAGTGTGAAGGGAGAAAAGCGCTGTTAACCGAAAACGGATGTTCAGAAATAACAAATAAGGGATGGGATGAATCCTTTAATAAGACTAAATCAATTAAAATATCACTACGGACCATGTAATCGCAAATTACGTAATTAGAATGTGAAACTTCGGACGAAGTATTTTATATCAAACACATGTATGATACTAAAATAGCCTAAAAATTCCAATGAATCCATACTCTAGACATTGAAAGTCAAATTCGCGAAGAATTCGATTCGAAGCTCGAGCGACTTCCACTTTCGAACTGCGAGCGCAGGGTAAAAGTGCCCTTATTTTTTGGACGCCATCTGCCATTCTCCGAAGTCTATGTGAAAGTATCCCTTTGTATACAACTCATTCGAGATGACTTGTAGCACGTAGGACCAGTCTATCGCGAAAACGGTTGAGCATCCCATTTCCAAAATGCTTGGGACCAAAGTGGTCGGGTGCTCCCGGATAGTCAAGTGGGCAGCGCGCTAGATTACGGCGCCAAGATTCCCTTCGATCCCGGGGCCCGCATGCAGAACCACTTCCAAAATCACTACTACTATCAAGGTCGTTTCAGACTTTGGAATTTTCTGGATTTTGTATTACATTCGGTGGATTTTAAGAGAACCGAGACGAAATCTTCCCGGGCTTTCCACTAGGTCAAGTGAATCATTGCCGACGTTTCGATGGCTGACTCTGCCATCGTCTTCAGGGAGCTGAGTGCTAGGGTCAAGTTCTGTCTCCTTTATATATGTTCCCCATCTTGGCCATCGAGGCCAGAATAAAGGAACGTAGGAGCTGCAAGGGGATGAATCACAAGGAGAAATCAGCGATCGCTGAACACTGCCTCAACTACGATCAAAATTTCGTTGACGAGGCGGATTGTGCTACTCAAATGGGTATTGGGATAGACTAGCAAAAGGAGCCATTGAGATACAATTAGATAAGCAGGACTTAACGAGAATAAATGAAAAAATATTCCTTTTTGCTGTCTCTTGTTGCCTCAAAATCTGCCGCTCGATATCATTTTTTACGGTTGTAAAAACTTACAGTGTACGAATTATATTTGCTTGCATAAAGTACTTGTGTCGAATTACGCTGATAACTTACATCACTATTATAAATTTCTAACTTATTAAGGATGAAGGTCTTACTTATGACTAAGAGTACCTTTACCAGGCACTCACTTTGCAATGAAGAGTATCGTGAATTCTTCGTGATGATGAGTTCAATATGGATTTCTGTAATACGCCATATGACCCTTGTAATAAAAGTTACCTTATTTTAAGGCATCTAAAACGCACTATAATTTCAAGACGGTAAATTCAAGAAAAAAATTTTAAGGGCACTATTGAAACGTAAATTTTAGTTTAATTTTTTGAGTGCCTGCTTTCCGGATACGTTTCTTATGACGCTATATTTCAATCGACCAAAGTCGTTCAATATATTTATCAAGCCTCCGTTATTGCAGTAAAACGACAAAGGCGGCCAAATTTCGCATACAAGGCGCAGGGTGAAATTTTCCATGATTTCGAAAAAATGTCTATGTGGATTAAACACGGTTGTTTTTATTATAAGGCTCTCATGACGTATTACAGAAATCCACATTGGCACTTTGAAACTGTGTGATATCATCACGAATGACTCACTATGTTTCCTCATTGGGATTTGAGGAGAACCGATATCGATGTTCTGGAATCCAATCACGAAGAGGCCGAGGAATCCTTGCATTTCCTGCTCCGCCCTGATCCAGTGCATCGACCCGTTCCATGAGAACTTACTCCTAGTGAATTGTATCACTGATATCTCCAATTCGGACACTGTTTGCGCAAGCGGAGACATTCTGTCTGCGAATGTTTGCGACTCGTGACGTTCACTTGTCTTCGCTCTCTGCGAAGAGTAACTGTAAACACACTTCCATTCCCTCCGCCGCTATTTACGAATTTTCTCCACGATACTGTATCTCTCGAGTCTCCAAGGAAACGAAACTGATTTCTACAACGACGAAATCCTTTCAGATTTGTACACATGTTCTTTATTTCGAGGATGAAATATATTACAGCTTAATTGCAGCTGTGAGACAGCGGGAAACCTTCCGTCAGTTGCTGCACCGTACTCTGTCTGAAGTGTGAAGTGTATTGAGTCCTATTTTCACCAGGGTGTTCCAATTAACCTCGAAACAGGGCTTCGAACCGGAACCGAACCGAAAGCTGAAACCGTAGAAAACCGTTATTTCTGCATGAAGGAAAATAGAGGAAGGTTATAATAAGGAAAAGGAAGTTAAAGAAATAGTGGAGGTTCTTCACAACAACATGTTGGACGAATTTTTCAGTCAACTTGAAATTACATGTGTTGGGTTGTAGAAAAAGATCTCCTCTTTCTTTTATTTTAAGTAGCAATTAAAGTGATCTTTTATAATAATATTAAATTTATTTATCCAACGAAATACACAAGCATGTGTAGGGTATGTCATTGTCATGGGTAGTTAAAATAATATTAACTCTGCTAACAAACAAATCTACGTAACATTTTAAATTTATGTCTTTTTAAATTTTAGACGATAATTTGCGTTATAATGTAATTAAATTATTTTTCATTGAAAAAATTATCTGCAATGTAATATTTTCTCGTCATTAAATACACATTTTTAATAACTCGCTCTATTTTTAATAGTTTACTTTCATATTTATCTAATTTTATATTTTATCATCTCTATTAGATTTAGGTTGCATTTTTTTTATAAAGGTTAAACTAAAATTCAATAACAAAACAAGAATTTAAAGTATTTTATTTTTAAAAACTAATTCATAAGTTTGGATATTCTTTAAAAAATTTCAGTTCAAGCAAATACATTTACTAAAGTAAAAGGCGTCAAATGATGTGGAGTGAGAAATACTTTCCATGAGAGCACCTCTCGTTTATTGAAGTGTTTATACGATGCTCATTTCGGAGTCCAGTAGTGTAGCTGTAGGTCAAATTTCAAGGGAAAATATCTGTAAAAGTTGTAGATGTACACAAACTGTGTGACAAGCAAATGTGTGATGTATGATGATGATGATACGGAATGTACCGCTACTTGTAGAAAAGTCATTCCCTCACCATGCGAGGAACATAGTCTGATTCTAGAATGAGTCCTTTCCATTAATTCCAATGCTCCATTTCGAAGAACTCTCCGAATTTTGAAAGTGAATGTTTGTAAATACGAGCGGCAAATGGCGAGAGAGATGAATGAACTGTGACATTTTCAGCTGTTTTCTTGCATCTCTGGAGCGAAGGTTGTCGAAATACATTGTATTTAACAACTTTCCATACACGTGCGAAAACCATTGCGAGTTTTCCTTTCATATTTGTCAATTTGATATTTTTTTCTGATTGAATAATTTTTATTCACCGCTCTTTTGTATAGGTCAACCTTCAAATGCAAAGTTTCAAGGGAAACATTTACCTTGGCCCTTTACACCAGCGATTTACAATCGAAATCAACATTGCGATTAACATATGGAATTACATGTGATTTTAAGTGTTACCGTTCGTCGAGATGAAATCAACCAAATTA
Organism: Pachydiplax longipennis; assembly: GCA_036926295.1. NCBI lineage: Eukaryota > Metazoa > Arthropoda > Insecta > Odonata > Libellulidae > Pachydiplax > Pachydiplax longipennis. The sequence goes on along the minus strand of JAVFKF010000009.1, from coordinate 32,168,145 downwards.
TACAGGATGAAAAAATCGTATCTGGCATTCTGTTTTGAGCTTACCAAATATTACCATAATTTGGTGTATTCCTCCACTTGTACGAAAGTCATTTCACTAATGAAAATTACATCCGAAATGTTAGATTATATCTCCTGTAGTCCTCATTACTTGATTATATGTATATTGGAAATTTCTCTAAGTAATATCCTATAATAATGTCAATTGTTTTAGACAAGACTTTTTGGCAGGACTCTATATCGTGAAGAGTTTGAAAGATAATAACTTTTACCCGTACAACTTAAATATTTTAGCGATAAAAATATTTAAGTGAAACAGGTGAAAGTTATTATCTTTTCACTTCTTCACGGAATATTCTAAGTTTATCTTGCTGAAAATTACTTTATTCGTTAGTACATTATTGTATTCGAAAATAATCTAGGACCGATTAATAAACGAAAAAAGTAAGGACAGAAATCTTTCGCATACATGAACATTCGATATTACAAACAAGATTTAACTAAAGGATATATAAATATAGGATGCGATGAATAATTACATTGAAAAGTTCGTATTCGAAGGGTTCTGTAGAGACTGAATAATTGCACGACAACACTTTGGTAATGTTCAGATATAATTATGCTCAGTAATAAATGAGAAAATATTTTTAAGAAATTTTCACATGAAGCCTTACCTTAATCTATCATCTGTACTATATATAGCTTCAAAAATTGACCGCCTTCTGCTTGGAGGCGTCCCTTTCTTTTGTTCCCATACAATAGCGAAACTTCCGGTCATGTTTCCGTAAAAGCAACAATTTCCGTAAAATGGAATTTTTCAATACTTCACTCTTTCTACAGTGTTTTCTGCAACGCATTTTCTTTGATAAACCAGGCCACCTGGCTCAGGTCACTTAGATTATTTATTGGAATGAAGAAATTATTGGAATAATTACATTGGAATGGATCCCAGGTTAGTATATTTCCTAAGATCTCATATTTTTTATGTAACGGAAGTATTTAAGGGATCATTAATTACAGTCTTTGGGAGTAAAGCAGCTAATTTAATCTTCACAACAATTTTCCATCCGTCGTTGGAGATGTTAATCGCAGTGTCTCGTAAATTTTTGTCATAGCTTCAGCACCTCGTCTGCATTCAGATTGTACATATATTCTGAATTTCTCCCTTGGTTTTTAATTTTACTACGACAGAACTCTTTACAAAGAGAGCATAAAGTCATTTTACAGGTGTATATACATTGAGACTATATCGAAGTCGAGAGACGAATAAATAAATGGAGCGCAGAATGCTATCATTATTTATTTTACTGCGATTGAGGAGAAAATAACTTACAACTTTGCTAACAAAGTTCTATTTTGCGTAAAGTGGAACTTTGCTAATTTATTTCCTCTTCAATCGCAAGGATGGAGTTCCACGAAGTAAAAACTTCATCAGTTGATTTATTTCATTTTTTTATCCGGTGAAACTTAGAGTCACTAAAATATCACGGAGTTAAGCTACGACGCATCTAAACTAAAAATGCAACAATATTTTAATGCACCACTTTTGCGTCTTGTATCGAATTCTCCACAAATGGGTACAAAAAGATGTGAAAATAGTGTTTGATGAGCGGCTGTGTCTTGCAAGAGCTTCTCAGTATGCTCTTCGTATACGGTAGCATAAAGTGTTGGTATTTATAAGGGAATGAAGAGGAGCAAATACAGAGGAAAAATGCCTATCGTTAAACGTGTTCTACTGAATGTGAAGTGAATCTTCTGAGAACGCTGTTTACACGCGCGAGTTGTGTAGATTGGCTTCAAGAGCATCGCTGGGAGACGAAACTTTTAATGAGAAGTTTAAAGGTGGCCCAAATTGCTCTCCAAAGATAACTGTTCGATAAACTGTTTCTGGTATTTTCATTTCGTAAGTGGGGTGAAATAGTTGCTGTTCCTTTAAGTGCTTGCGCAAACTCCATGGGCTAAGGATAATGTTGTATGATATGGGACCATACCGTATTTACTCCTTATCACATTTTTACGGGATTTTTTTTTCTGAGCATAAGGCATGTTCCGTATTTAAAAATGAATAACTTCTTATTAAGATCACAACTTGGTGCTAATGTGGTTCAGATTAGGTTTATCAGACTAATATATTAACTAATATATTATCTATAATAAACTATAATACAGACTAATATATTAAGTATAATAAACGCCGTTTGTAGGGATAAACTACCATATACTAGATGTAATTGTAATTTTAATGGTAAACTTACAAAAATAGAAACATCTACATATCGTATATACCCTACAAGCCGCCTTTCGGCGTGTGGCAGAGGGTAGGGTTAAATCAATGGTTACTACACTGCTGCCAAAAAATCTTCTTGGGTAATTCTCTGGTTCTTTTTGTTACGTTTAGAGACTATATATTTGCAGTATAATTTTTAATTGCTGTTTTTTAAAATCATAATTGCAATATCGAAACGCAAATGTGGTTTCTTAGATGGATGATAATCCAATAAGTGGGGTTTCATTTATATATAAATGAAATAAAACTAATAAATAAATTTTACATTTATTAATTGAACCTCGATCATCAATGATGATAGCTATGGGTGATATAAAAGTGATGAATTTCGTACATGGTTGTGTGCACCTCAAATCCAAGAATTAACAGTAGTGAAAAATAAGTACATGGCTAGGACTCGAACCAAGTTCTCCCATTTTGTGGGCAAGTATGCTATTTGTGCTCTACCATGCTGAGTCAATTCCGCTATGTTGTTGGGATACTTTTTGAGTAAACTGAGTGGCGCTCCATACAATTTCAGTAACCGTCGCTAGGGGTCATCATCAAGACAGCTCTCTTTCCGTAAATATTTTTCACTTCTGTTTATTCTTGAGACACAAGCGCTGTTAATATGTTGAAAATTCACGTGCGAGACTGTGAGACGTGATAATAAACTTTACGTAGGTTCTTCAAACTTATGTAAACTTATAAAGGGTATTTGTTTAAACTTTGCATTTGGGTGGTATGATTCAGGGGCCAGGAAATGGATTTTAAAGTGAGGAGTCTCCATTAAGAAAAGATATTCGCAAGGAATGAAGTGGAAAGAAACTATTTCTCCACGATCATATGAAGGTCGCCATTTTGTGATGTAGAATCGCTCACATTTTCGCAGCCAACACTTTCTTCTCGCGTTTTTAACTATACTGTTTCTTTTTCTTCCTGAAATCTCCCTCAGAAATCCTTTAACTATGCAAGCGACGATACTTCGTCACCAGAACACTTACTGCACTACAGAGCAGGGAAAATAATTGCAAAAGAAGAAGTAAAATGGAATACATTCTCTAAAATAGCATGCAGGGAATCATAAAATTTGACGAACCGTAAATGAAAGCGACCGTAGTGTTGACAGATCATCGACGGGAAAATTCCCTTTAAATAGATCCCACGCAGATTTCTCTTGAAACTTTCACTTGTTCACGTAATATGCTATGTTTCTCTCTCGTAAATTACCTTATCAGTATATATAATCTGTGGAAAAAATCGAAGACACATTCATTAACGAAAATTTGCGAATGCAAAATTCTGTCAAAAAGACAGAAATTTTATGCAACTATTAGAATTCGATCTTTTACACCACATTTAACTGCATAATACTTGCCCCATGCGAACATTTCGTAGACGGACATTGTAACACAGATTGACACAAGGATGGATACTCCATTTCATCACCCAAATACATTTCAGCAAACACTCCTATCACTATATACGAATACTAAGACACTAAAACATACCTAAAAACATACTTCCATATTCTGTATGAGTGTCTGATTTGATATAACTTGTTTGTATGGATGGATATCGATATCTACATTCATTCTAAGGGGAAATTAAAATTTTAACTCTATTTTTTAACCAAAAGGTGCATTTTTATTTGTTGGTCTATCTGTAGCAGTAAGCGGGAAACTTTATCATTAAAATGGTGTGTCATTTATATCTTTTGATGGAGTGTGAAGAGAGAAAAGCGCTGGTCACCGAAAACGGGCGTTTAAAGATAATAGTAAAAGTGATTTTATACGGTAAATAATTAGATTGAAGCAAACGTATTCGAAGGGTTCTGTATGTACTAAACTAATAATTGTACATTAACTTTTCTGGTAACGTTTATAGCTACGCTCAATGATGGATGAAAGAAATATTTCAAGACAAATTTTTTAACAGACAACCTTACTAAGATATTTGTTTTCTATAATTTGTTTGCAGCTTCACAAATCAACCGCTTTGTTTATTCGTTTTGGACTCATTTTAAAGCATCTCAGCAATGCATAGTTTGAAGTCGAAACTGGACGAATAATTATGTCCACGCAGATTTCTCTTGAAAATCTTCCCTTGGTCTTTATCCGAGTCGGGAATGATGCACTTGACACGTCGAGGTTACAGTACTTGCATAAGCGGAAAATCGAATGAATGGAGTAAACGCGTTCACGAAGGGAGAGTAATTGCCCTTTCATGCAGTTTAATGAAAACAGGCCAATTTACATGATGCGACAAAATAGAGCTTCGAATTGAGTTTATGAAGACTCTGGGCATCGAATCGAGTTTGTGAGGCATGTGAGACTTTGGGGCTATCCATCGGAGGGTGCGTTAGATAAATAGAAGGAAATATCTGCGCAGATAATTTTTCCACTATTATATGGCACTTCTGAGTTCTCTTGGACTCTTTGGAATGGATTTCAAAAGTTATACAGGAAGTGAAAAATTGGCTGTCCCAGTCAAGTCACAATTTTTCACTTTTTGTATAACTTTGGGTTTAGTCGCACAACTTAATGTGCTAAGTTAAATTTCATTTGCATAATTTGGATTTCAAAAGGTTCCAGAAGGGCTTTCTTAATCACGTAATGGTTAACAGTGCAATAAATCTCATTGTAGCGCTCGTAAGATAGTCAAGAATTTCCTGTAGCAGGGCACTTCTCAGTATCTGGGATGGACAGTCGCCCTTTTGCATGATTGTGATACAGCGCAGTAGACAATGGATATTCTTAATCCATGAACACTAAGAAATTGGACGAAGGTTTAGAGAAACAGGAATAGTCTAGCGAAGCTTCCGTGGTTGCACACTCTTGATATCGTCTCCGTTTCCCGCCTTGTAGGAATATGTCCAAAACTTATCTTCTAAATTATCTTAATCTCCTTTTTATCGAAACTTCTCATACTTTCTTCCGATATTATTTTCCAATATAACATTTTCAAAGAAAGGCTGATTCATTCTTTCTCTTTTCAATTTTCGGGTTTCTTCAAGAACGGCTGGCCTTTCTGATACCTTCACTTTGAATACTCTACATCTATCAGCAATTAAACGGTCTCTCTTTTTCAGAATACCTTCAATTTTTAACTCTCTATCTTCCATTTTCAACAATCCTTTCTCCCTCTTAGCTTAATCCTAAGTATGGCCACAAGAGATTGTCTGATTCGAAGTGTCTCCTTAAAAACATGTAATTAATTCTCTAATTTTCGTTTATTTGGTTTTTTCTTTATTATACTTTACATAACCGTTTAATTGTTGACTGTAGTCATTCACTTCTGTTTATCGTCATCTTAATTGGCCTCGCGCTGTATTGATGCTTGTTTAATTAACAAATAAATATTTCTCTGCGTTGCATTACTTCTGATAGAAATCACTGGGAAAGTTTGCACCATAGCACCACTTCATTGGTTATTGGTATTTTCATGCCTCTTAGTTTCCGTGAGAGGTTTTTCTTTAATTTATGCCGCAATATAGCAGACGCCATTTCCGACCAAACTTTGAGCTAAAGAAAGGAAAACAGATGGCGAAATTCCCTGAGCCACTTACGCAACGAAATGTCTTGTAGTGATAAAAAATAATAAAATCTAAAGAAATCGTTACGACGGACAAATAGAAAAATCAAATTCTCTGCCTATTTTCACCCTAGGAGGAGAACCCTTGCATAAACCTCCCGAGGACAGTGCACCATAAAATTTTATGGAATAATAAATACACTAAAGCTCACATTTACGATATAAAAGTAGAGTGATTAAAATGACATGTACAATTTTAATTCTTTTATGTATTAACATTACTAGAGTTAAGACAAACTTTACAACTATTAATGTACTAAGCAAACAATATACAATGTCACATTTTTCTCAGGTAATAAAATCCTTTTAATTTTATCCATTAATGCATTGCTAGGAAGAGGGAAATGTTTGAAAAAAAATTTCAGGTAAATTGTTCCATTCCGTTACTCTCGATTCATAAATGAATATTAACAATCATCTGTCCTTCGTTTAAGAAAGGAAACTTTATACAGACTGTGATTTCTCAAAATTAGGACAGGGTCCTACATTAAATTTTGGTCCGAAAGACTGGAAAGCACTTATTCCTTTACCACTAACATTTTATTAATTTAAAGGGCCTCTTGTCGTCTATAAGTCAGGCGACAAGACAGATCACATATTTCTTGTCCCATGATAATGACCAAGGGATCGAAAACATGGCATCTTAGTAAAACATAAGTAGTAAAGTTGTTAAACCTTTCTAATCATTTTTTCATTATAATTGAGACCTACCACAAGGTCGAGACCGAATTAATAGATTTTTGAAAAACGGGTTTAGACTTATTTACATGGTGTCTTAATTTTTCACTCTATGAGCAGAAATATACATTTATTCCAGTGCAGAAATTTTAACCACTAAATGTATTAATCACTATTACCAATAAAAATATTATTATAATCATCTACACATTTATTTCTTTACTATTCAATACGTTCGCCATATGTACCGATGGACCAATGAAATCCGTCCGTCTAGCTAACTATATTAACTAGGACTTTTACATACATTAGATAAGGTTTATAAGAAAAGAATCCAGAAAATCACGCTAGGGCTTCATATTTTCGGATGCTATCAGTGATGGTTAAGTTTGATCATCTTGCCTATAATCCCAATCTTTATCTTCAAAGGCAGTATGTGGTGATTCCGGAGGAGAGAGTAAAAACTACTAATAAATGGATTCTTGAGAGGTTACCTGAGAGTAAAAAGGTAGAATTTGATTTCACGAAAGATACAATTAGCTCATGGTAACCGTATTTTACTCTCATCTGTTAAAGGCATTGGGATAGCTGGAAACTTTTTATTATCTATTATTTTATTATCTATTATTTTATTATCTATTATTTTATTATCTCTATGAAGAGACGTAGAATGAAGGCGTACTAAATTCAAAATGCAGCGTATCCGAACTTGAAATGCCTTTCAGAGTACGCCCTCTAAATAAAAAAAGGTGCGAAACCCGCATCTGAACTCTCCACTAATCGCGGAGAGAACAAAGGCTATTTGTACTTCAAATGAACTCATTCTGAAAGCAGAATTGAAGTCTTCAGTGCCTCTAGCATCGTACCGAATCCCTCCCGACTGAAAGCGGCGTGAATGGAGCAGGGCTTCTATATGCAAAATGCTCCACTAAATATGTTCAGTTTCATGTAATGTCCATATTGTTTGTTCTTTTCTTTATGTAAATACCTTCCACCAGTCTTGACTATGTCAACTTAAATTTTTATTGGCTATTCTTTTTGAAATTTCAACTGTAAATGCTCTTCAATATCTGTAATCAAATTTCTGTAATTTTCCTTCCAGATAATTCATACTGTACATATACTGTATTTTCTTACGTAAAGATGTTAAGTTTACTTTCTTTTTCTTTCAGCTCCCTTAATCTACCTTCTCTTTAAATTTAGCTAACTATCGGTACGTTTCGCAGGTTTATCACACTCCCCTTCTTGTGGGAGTTTTCCCGCTGTGGTGTATTTTTTCCTAAGCACATACTTAGTTTTTTAATTCCACATAGTAATTTTCTACTGTGCACTTTTTCATACCATCTCTTTCATTCAAATTTAATATGACGAAGATGTAAGATGAGACTGTCCAGTCTCAATCTCGCCCTAATAAAGACGCTTCATTCTTAATATTATTACATGAATTGTATATTATTCCTAATAATCTTTTATAATTTTTTGGTTTTCTAATTGCATGTCTTATTAATCAAAAATGTGCTATGTAATATATTATTATTAATTGAATACTGTACTATATCATGTTTATTATGTTTGCTTGTATATTAACTTTTTAAAAACTTATTCTATACATAATGCATGACTATGAATGCATTTAAACTTCTTAATATATATCTTTTTCTTTTCTAAACCTGGCACCTCCTGACAAGCCTTTCTGTGGCTAAGTGGGACCTTAAAAACTTACAATGAAGTTTTCTTCTTTTTATTAATGTTTGCGACTTGTAAATTTTATTTTGTGGCAAAGTGAAATAAATCATCTGTACACATTTAGGCTAATGAAAGAATATTATTATTATTACGATATTAAAAAAATCAGTGCAATTACTCCAAACAGATTGTTATGGATTTGACAATTTTGGAAACATTTTAGCCTTTTTATGTGAATGATTTTGGAAAAAATTGTAATGCCTTATTTGATTTCAAGATAGATAAATTACAGCTTTAGTTTTAACTTTATTACGAAACATCCCAATTTTTCAATTTGTAAACTTAGGCTTAAGATTGTAAACCGGGCACCTTTTGATGAGCCTACATCTGACTCAGGAGGGCCATAAAGGTAAACACCAATTCTCAACAACTCAAACTTGTAAAAAATTATATGCTAATATAAATAACTATGCGAGTAACTATGCAAGCAGTAAAAATGCATTATTATTCTATTATTATGGTATTATTATAAATGTATTACTATCATTGTATTATTCATTTTTCAAAACTTTGTGTACAATTATTATTGCATAGTTATTATCAAAATTTTTCGAAAATATTATTGTATTATTATTATTATCATAGTGTATATTACATGTATTGATTATTGGCACATGAAATAAATTATTATTATCAAAAGTATTATTATTAAAAATATTACTATTAAAAAATATTATTATTATAAAAGTTTCTAATCGACCTCTCGTACAATTCCAAACTCCTCTGATAGACGATTTATTTACTTTTTTTAAAGGGAACGTGCGTTACGATCGAAATTTATTATCTCTCCCAAGATAATCAGCGTCCCTTTCGAATCAATTCGCATGCGGCGAGAGCGTTGAATATGACGGTGTCCTTATCCCTTTAAGCGTATCTCGTCCAGATGGCAGATTAGGACCAAGTCCTCCGCCGTGAAGAGCGGCTTACCGGAGGGACTTGAGGTTGACAAGCGCGTCTTAATGATCGCGCATGCGCACTGCGGTGTATGCAGTCGCCTTTGTGTTCTAAGGAAGGGAAGGCACATCGGATGAGGAGAAACGGGTCCTCCTTGAGACTCCAAAAGAGGAAATGCGGAGGGCGGAAATTCGCTAAATAATGAAGTCGATGAATGGGGATCGCCCAATTCACTTCCGATGGCCTCACTAAAACAGTGGATGTTAAAATTAGCGCTGGGTACTTAATTGATGATTATACTATAAAGATTGTGGCACACTTGCAGCCCCAAGGGAGTAGGGGCAATTTCCCCCGCCGAAAACCTGTGAATTTAATATATATTTTTATAAAACTTAAACTAAAATCCTACCTTATTTTCTGCTGCGTTAGCTGGTTCAAAATTACAATGGTGGACATAAGTCTTATACTAATTTTAATTTTATTACTAATTTCATTAATTTAGAGGATCTTTTTCATTACAAGAGCTTCAGCAAAGCAGCATGACACTATTTTATGATTAAAGAAACAATAAGCTCACCGAAAGGTTTTTAAGTAAGTAAGTATACTCGCTTTTTACCATCCCTCGAATCTCTATTCTGGAGCCTCTCCTGCTGTAGCATTCGCACGCAACTTTTCTCAGGTCCAACAACGCTAATCGCGATGGAGAATCAAAGATAACCGAAAGAAGCTGGCCAAAAATACGAATTGGTTATTTTGAGTTCAGACTGAAACTTCGTGAGACCTCCACTGAATAAATTTTACAATATAATTATGCGAACTAATTATACACTAACAGATTTAAGAATTTAATCCCCCTTGATGAGGGAGGCATAGTCTCCGAAGTGCGCATTGGGAGTTTCTGATAACTGGTGGGTGCACCTGGTGATAATTCTTGGTTCTATTATCCATTAACAGCCGAGTTCCATTTTCTTTTCTTTCTCTAACAAATGTACAAAACAGAATATTTTACAACATAATCTAACTAACCTTTTCTACCATTTACAAACTCATCCGCACAATACTGATACGCACACACTGATTAAAATATTATTTCAATTAATCCAACGTATATATTAACGAATGCCGAAGAGCAACTATCATTCCTTTTAAAGCGCAGGACCAACAGAAGGAAGCCATATATTTTTCTTTAGAGCTGAAAACGTATCGAAGTCACAAATTCCGATTGAAGTTCACTCCACTATTTGTCAATCTCCGCAAGCGCAAAGTGGTTCTTGGGAGGCAAATTCCTTAACTGCTAAACATTAGCTCAGGAGATAAGAATCTCTTTCGCAGGCGCCACTCGAGTGTTTGACAGTCATCGGCGATGCTGAGTAAGCAATTTGCCGATTAAAGTGGGCTTCGATTGAATCGGAAGAAGCTATAAATAAGTTCCATCCACAGCACCACTTTCCTCTCTTTCGGCACAATCAAATCGCAAATACACTGGCGCTCTCGAAGAAAAGCCCATTACTTAGTATTTACGGATCTAAAGGCTTCTCTTAGCAGCCGTTTGGCTTGAATAAGAAGAAGATAAACAAAAAATCCAGAGAGATGTCCTTCTTCTGTTATCACACATTTATTGCAATTATAAGTATATTATATATGACTATATTATTTATACTATATTACCATATTATATATAAAAATATTTTATATAATTATATTATACATAACTATAACTAGTACATCTATAACTATATAACTTACATCCGTAATTATTTTTAACTCGATATAACTCCTACACTATGCGATGCAACAGAATAGGGAACTTGTCGATTAAGATCATTGCTCCCAAAATTATTCCGAATTTTGTCTGTATTGTGGGGCTGACCCTTGATTTGAACCAAGACTGGATTTGTTCAATAATTTCAGATAGTTCTTGGAAGAATTTGCAGTCATAACGGATTTTCTTGGTCGTGCGGACCGAACTGATACAGCTAGAAAAATCAGTTGGAAGATGCAAAATCATTTGGAAAACTTCGTTTTTTTTTTCAAGGTGGAAAGACTAAGTATATATACTACTGCTATATATACGGCTATACTATATCTATAGTATTTCCAACATGATTTCTTTCCGCAAATGCTTCGTGCCAATATCCGATTAGGACAGAGGTGAGGAACCTACGACCTTGAGGCTATTCGTTTGTAGAACTAGTATGTGGCCTTTATGTTCCTACTAGATGATGTTTTAGTCCCCTATCTTAAACAAATACCCGTATTTAAATAATATTGTTTCCCAGTCCTGCTAATACCGCTAACTAAAAAATACTGAAACTAATAAGATCGATCGTGACTTCGTAGGTTTTCACAGCAATTATCTTAAATAAAATTTCGTTATTCCCACAGCAGATTTTTAAGTTTTAAGCAGATTTATATGTTCAGGTGAAGATGTAAAAAATTTGACGAAAGTTACTAACTGTTTTTCTTTTCGGGATAGATAGAAATGTACTATTCTAGTTCACATAGTAAATGAATTCTCTTATAGACAATTCCGATGTCAAAATATTTGGTTATGGGCAACACGCAACTGCAGAGTGGCCTGATGGCTTAAAATGAGGAGTATCTCATGAAGCCAAATGGTATATACGGCCTTCCGACGAAAAAGGTTACCAACGCTGAACAAGGGGAATAGTGCCTAATAAGGAAAGGCAATATGTGCATCCTAAGGTATACGTACATACATACATGGAAAGTCGATGAAACTTACGAGAGTTTTAGTTTTAGTTACGCAACCATTTAAATGGTTGTATCATAGCCATTTAGTGGCTGTATGGTATTTTTGTTACATTAATAAAATTCACATTGAGATATTCTACATTTTTTCTTTAATTGCACATTTGTTTCTTCCTTTCGTTAACTGTCGTACTATATTCAATTCAAAAATAGGTCAAATATAGGACGGGCTATTAATCTCGGTTTGGCTAATGCTGATGATGATGAGTAATGAAGATGAATTAGGCTTTGGCATTTTAATTTTTACTGCTGAATGCCCTTCCTGCCACCAACCCTACCGGAAAAAATAAGCTCTCAAGATAAAAGGGACCAATAAAGGGAGAATGATGCTGATGGAAGAATATGAAAGAATTTAAATACCTGCGTTATGTAAATTATAATACCGATGAATTGTTAAACATATATTATTGTAAATATTAATATATGTATTATTACCATTATGGCAAATTAATTTACTAAAATTAAAATAAAATACTTAATACTTAGATTAAAATAAATTTACTATATTAAATATATTAATTAGTTATATTAAATATTATATTCTTAAATACATATAATATAGAAAATTATTTAGTAAAAAATAGTACTATATAAAAATTAATTTAGTAAAATTATAAATAATTACCAAATTAAAATAATCCATGAGTCACAAAATTAAGTTATTAATATGGTAGGGAAGTTATATTGTTAACGGCAACACTATCATGGGTATCCAGATGAAGGCGGTAGGCAAAAAGAAGTTGGCAACCACTGAATTTATGGTAAGGAAGAATTTTAAATATCTTATCATTAATCACCATGTAAAAATAGACTGCATTCGATGAGAAACACGTCAGGCATCTTCGCAATAATCCATACATAGAAGTTCACTTCCAAAGTTACCAGCCTAAAAGCAACAAACATCCAACTTGAAAACAGCAATTGCCATATCCCCATTCCCGCGATAGCGGCGTTCTAATTCAGTCACGATGACAACGATTCGTAAATAACGCCACCAGCATGAGTTACGCACGATCCGTGTTTCTATTTTGGAGGGGAGGCAATGAAGGAAAAATTACCCACTCGATTGCCGTTGGTTTTTCTCAGGAAGCAATTACGTCCGCGACTTATCATCGAGCCGAATTTCCTCCTCGCATAAAGATTGGAGTCCTAAACAAGGATGCAGAGTAATGTGTACTTTAGTAGAAAAGGCTGATTCACGCCGCGTGCACGATAAGGTCTCTGCAAACATCGCTGATTTAATGCACGGAAGTCAAAAACGTGCTCTCCTTTTAAATTATGCAGGGCGAAAGATGAGCTGAACTGTTAAATTCCGAGTATCAAGACGCTTTAAATAATTTATTAAGAGACGCGGAGAAGCAAATAAGACGTCATCGCAACCTCAATTTGAACACATCTTCCTTTTGGAAGGCTTCGGTTTTCGGCCCGAAAAACTCAAAAGAGGCTTCTCTAACCGATGGGTGCACTTACCTACTCTCTACTTACTGAGTTTTTTCTGCTCTTAAAAACTGCAGTCAGTTACTCTCTTAAATTATTCGCGAGGTTCAGTCTAGAGGGTCTTTTTCCTCATCTTATCAAACGTCTGAAGGTATTTATTTATATTTATGCTATTAAAGAACTTTGCTGCCGTTTTATATCGTCATGGATATCTTATTCCTCACTCTATCCTCAAAATTCTTTTATTAACATTTAATACAATTTTCTGCAGCTCTCTGCCGCAGACTTTCCTTGGAATGGACTAATAACTTAAAGCAAACTATATACTTATAATTACTTGTTTTTCTGCTAAAATAACAAGGCTGAAGTTCACCAAGTTTTAATAACTTTATCCTGCTAAAGAACTTCCCTGTTACACTGACCGACTATATACTGCGAGAAAAAAATATGGATACTAGGACTAGTCGCTTCAAAGACTCGTATTTTCCGCGCAGATATTTGGCAGTAATAGTATAAGGCAACGACTTTAAGGTCCACACTCTCCATGCCACACGCCAAAAGGTAGCTCGTTGGGTATTTATTTAGAAGTAGAATTATGAATCTACGAATAATTGTCATCTTTACCAGATTCATTCACTTATATATAGTACCATTGCAAATTAAGGGTTCGACACCAGTCATAGTATGAACCATAGCTTTGCCTAAGGTCAATAGTCATTTAGTACTCAAGGCAGTAATTTACGGGTTTCTAGATACCCAAGTGGGTTGCGTGTTTGCCTTTGGTGAAAGCGGTTCCGGATTCCGGTGGGAGATACGTGCAAAATGACCTCAGCTGTCGAAGCACAATACTATTACTACTAGTATATTATGGAAATTGAGCTCTACAGACGTCCTGTATGCAGTAACGTAGTGATTTCCAATCTTTTACGAGCCACCGCCCACTTGGTTCCATAAACTTACTCCCAACGCCCTCCAACCATAATCTATAGGAAAGGAATGGAAATATAGGTAGTGACCTGAATATTCGCCGATAGTAAGGGCACGTTCTCAACCCTCCCGCTGCCACCTTTCTTCTTTCTGCCCCCCCTGAATGACCCCAAGGGTAACATTTTGAATGAATAGTATGTCTATATTATTGAAAAGTAATAAAAGACGCCTCAGAGCGCATTTATGTTAACACGTCTTAGAATTCTACATTAACCAAAAGCCTAGAGGTTCCACTTATAGACATAAGGCTGGCTCCTGTCAGTTTCTTCTATCACCTGTTATTTCCTGCTCATTTTTCATTTATTTCTGACATATCTAGCAGTTTCTGATTTTCGTATGTAACGGGAAATCGCATAGCTCATACTGCGTCTTTCACGAATATTTTTCGTCTAATATCATCAACGGTAACGCTTAAAAAATAAAAGAAAAGAACTTTACATTATGCAGATGATACGGTGTTGATTTCAATAAAAAATGACGATCTACAAAGGATCTTAATAATTCGCAAAGAAATAGTAAAAGCACTTCAAATAAAAAATAACACTGTTCAAGACAACTAATGTGAACATATAATCAGCATTCTGTAAATTAATTCTAGAAAAGAACATTCGGTGGGAAAGTAATTTGGCTTACAGACATTCACATAAAGAGGAGAGTATGTAACAACTGAAAGCGGAAAGAAATTGTGGTTGCCCGAATATTAGAACATGGAGACATAAAAGCAAAAGAAAAGAACAAGAATAAATACAAAAATATTAGAAATATAAAAACATAAAGTTAAATAAACAAAACTATACAAAAAATTACATACATTAAAAACGACCATATGTTGAAACATAATTAGTACATACATAGTCCCACACAGCACCAACGTACTACTTAAATCCTACTTAAGAGGGGATCCCTTAGAAACATCATCATTTACGCAGTAATACGTCCAAATTCTCTTGAAAATGCTGATAGCTCGTCCTTATACGATTCGCATAGCCCACCTTAAAATCTTTGTGTGGGTGATTTCACGACTAAGGAATCCATGTTCGAGTATCAAAAACTCGGTTATTAGACACTTGGCAATATTATCCTATTAATGGACTACTCAGGGAATTAGAACGAGCATACCGAAAATCTACTTGCATATTCTTCAGAGAAACATTAATGCATACACTGGTTTACGGAGGTGAAACTGAACGATTGTGAGAAAATTTCTCAACAGGATTAGTTCCTTTCTATCTTTTGTTTTTATTTCTCCTTGTCGTTTTATTTGCAAATCGTTGAATATTCAACGTTTGAATACATTTGTTGAATTTTAGTAGAAGCGGAATGAAAATACTAGGTTTCCAGAAGAATCGGAAATAAAGATAAATTCACCCTAGATGGTTCAAATGTTCAAATAAAGTAATTTTTCATGGCGTGTCGAAATCCTTTGTTGCAAAAGAGTATATTTGTATTTTAACGACATCTCAACCTCACCAAGAAACTTAAACCTAATTACATTAAACGACCTTATATTTTGAAGTAAGTAATTCGTTATTAGAAGTAAATACTTTTGGGTCTCGGATAGTCAGGTAAGTATCGCCTTAAAGTAAAGCGGTCCTGAGTTCGATTTCCAGCGAGGATCCATACGTGCAAAATGAATTATGATATGGGAGCGCTTTGTAAAAAATATTCGAAACTATGCAGTTTATATATTTCCTTCTGTGGTGAATATAATTACAAAAACTCCTTAAAAAGGTATTGAATTTTAACAAGTACCATATTTTGAGAACTTGAATACCAGGGTATTTAAAAAATAACTCCTAGACTATAAGTAAAATTGAGGACCCGAGTATTTAAAATTCCATATACGTGATATTCTACCATTTCAAGTACTAATAAGCTTCTCTTTCTTTGAATTGTGACATTGCTTTAGTTAAACACACTGTGAGATTCTGATGTTTTTTGAATCGCTGGAAAAGTTTCTTCGGAAGTCCATTTCAGATTAGGCGGCTTTTGGTGAATGAATGGAGCCGAAGAGGCTTGCTATATCCCCAACTATTTTCCGTTTCCCTCGGACTCATTCAGTAATGGACGAATTGCCGAAAATCGGGCTCACTCTAAGTAATCACTGATCGTCCAAAGGAAAAAAAGTTCTCAAAAATGTTCTCCCTAATTTTTGAAAGTAAAATATAAAAATGCAGAGCAAGTGAAATGAGAATGTCCTCTTGAAGGAGCCTCGAGGAAAGCATCTAATCGGATGTTGGGGTCGGTCTCCAGCTCGGAGAAAAGTGAGGTAGATTATTATTGTTCTTATAGCATAAATTACGGTTGCACGATATCGCGGGTAAACTAGAAACACCGATAGAGAACTTTTCATGCAAGAACTTTTTCATGCTAGAGAAAGATTGATGAAATCTCAAAACTGCGAAAATAGCTGAATGCAAAGGCTTGCTTACGCCAACTTGTTGAATGGAAGCGAAATTAGTAAGCGTCCGGAGAAGTATTTGAATGGTGTCTTAAAGAATCATTAGAGGAGTAAATGCGGCGAAAGCAAAAGAAGTTAATGACTGATAAAATGATTAATGACAGACTAAGGAATTGACTGAATGAATAAGAGTTAAATGAAAAAAGCGTGAGTAAAACATCTGAATCTAGGTACAAATGTTACTATGGTATGGTTACAAAAGGTACTATGTACAAATATTACAAGCAAAAATGCCAATGTAAAAATACCAACTCACTCCGACCCACGCAAAATATGGAACGGTTTTAAACATTGCTAAAATGGTTTTGTATCTCATGAAAATTCTACTGTGGCATTTTTACCGCCCACCAAATTCCAGAAATTCAAATTCTTACATTATTTTCCGGCATGTTTACCCTACACTTAAATCTGTGCCTTGCATTGGTTTAGATGTATAGAAAAGATGCATCAAAGAAGAGTGAATGAATGGAGAATCTGTGTAGAGTTAAAGGGAAATAAAGAGCGAGTAATTCATATCAAAGGCTATGAATGAGCTGTCAAAGAAAGGAGAATTGCTAAGGTTTAAGAACGAAAGAGAAGTAAAGAAAATAAAATATATGTGGAGAAAGAGGAACCTAAGGATTGGGAAATATTGAATATGTTCCCAATCTTTAGGTGGGACTTATTACGAAATATTGGTTATTAAAATTGTAGTTTATTCATCGCCCTCAATAAACCAATGTAGCATCAACAAAATCTCATGTAATGAAAATATACATCAGCCAAATAAAGCGTAAATTATTGAACAGATTTAAGGAGCATTAAAGCTCACATCTGACAAAGGCAATTGCATAAATCAATCGTTGCACAACACATTGGTAAACACAATCACATAATTCAATTAGAAAACTTACAATTAACGAAATCCGCACATTAAAAATCCAAAGTAGATGCGTATAAAAGCATCATCATCCACCAAAACAAAGAGAGGCTTATGAAAAGTGACCAAGGACCGATCTCCAGTTCCGCTTTGTATTCTCTCCAAGAGGCTCTTCCGAAAAGCAGTTAGTAGCAGATTCTCACCCTCTTAATTTACGTCACACCAGAAAACCCACCCCTAACCCTTCTCCCTGACGTCACATGGTTAAAACTCACACTTCATCAATTTTCTTTTCATTCTACGTTTAATCCTGAGGATGGATATCAAAATGCACATTGGGTGATTCCTTTAAGATGGAAATCCCGGTCTTTCCGGTCCTTCGGTACCTAAAGCACGTTGAACCCGACAAACAGATTGTTTTCAAACCTTAATTCATCAATATTCGTCTTCCAATTTTCTTATCTTACATATAGCAATGAGAAAATAACAGTAGAAAACAGAAGATACATCTACATCTACATAAATACCCTGCAAGCCGCCTTTCGGCGTGTGGCAGGGGGTGTAAACATCAATCGATTGAGCTACTTTTTTTAGCCTATTACTATCGCGTATTGTTCGCGGAAAGAATGAGTTCTTAAAACGACTTGTTTTAGCGTCTATTTCTCTTATTTTGCTCTCATTGTCGGATCGGCCGAAGTAACAGGGGGGTCGCATAATATCAACTACGTCATGGGAAAACGTGCTTTCTCTAAGTTTGTTAAGAAGTCGCAACCTAGCTTCCAACCGCCTTTCTTTCAATGATGCCCAACCTGTATCTGAGAGCATCTTCGTGACGCTTACCTTTTTCTCGTAGCATTTTTTAACGAAACGTATCGCTTTGCGTTGAATTTTCTCTCAAGTTCGCGGGTACCCGTTTCATTCGGTGGGTCCCATATACTTGCCGCGTATTCGAGATGGGGCCTGACCAAGGAACCAAGGACCAAGATAAAACCACCCCTAACCCTCCTCCCTGACGTCATATGGTTAAAACTCACACTTCATCAAATTCCTTTTCATTTTGCGTTTACACCTTAGAATGACTATAGAAATTTACTGATGGTGATTCCTTTAAGGTGGAAATCCCGGTCTTCCCAGGTTCTTCTGTACCTAGAAAGCATTAACCCAGACAAACGGCTAACAGACTGTTTCCAACCCATAATTCAACATTCGCGGACCAATTTTCTTTTTCTTTAGAATGAGCAACGAGAAAATAACAGTGGAGAACAGAAGATAAGCTACATAAACCCCTAAATCCCCTTAGCTTCTCATCTCCTGATTGTGAATACGTGCGTGACTGCTCATTTTGAGTTAAATTAAATGCGTCCTTACGTAGAACTGCGATGACGTACGAACGTCGTAATTTTCACTCCATGATAATCCTCCTTTGAAGTTGTACGATAGCGTAATACTTTCAGCAAGAGGCACGCTGAAGCATCAAAAACCGTTCCATAAAAACGTCACCACAATAACGGCGTCTATGAATACACGTGCTCAGGTCCAAGGTGATACGCATGCGCATTGGAACTTTCCGCATATATCGCGCCACCGATAAGAGAATGCTAACTAAAATTGCCGCCCGTCGGGGTTTTACCGTTCGAAAATCGAGAAGTGCGTTAGGAGTCCCAATCGAAGATTCCTACGGCTGCAGGGTTCCAGTAATTTTAAGGATGAACTATTCCAAAGTCTTTATTTTAAGTTTGACAGATGATGGCTAAAATATGTGCTAATTTGGAGAAGTCAGTCATGTAGAGGTCCCTAGTTCTTTACATTAATTTGAGCCTTAAAAGAACAATTCATATATATTTTCTCTATCTTGATTTTCGTTGATTATGGGAAACCTATGAATAGAGAAAATAAATCGTTTAACTCTTGAAAGAGAAAATTAAAACATTAAATATAAAACTAAATTTACTTGTGGTATGCATTTTTATTGTCTTGCTCGGAATTTTACGATTTTATCAAAAGTAAACCGGAAAAGGAAAAATTAAAAGTAATATAATATAAGAACAGATAAAAAATTAATATAAAATTCTGTTTAGCAACATATATTTTTGATGCCTATCGTTAATTTTAACTTAAGAAAAATAATAAATATACTAATAAGAATTCGAGGTTGATTTTTCTCCACTGAAGATAAATTTTAGAATGGTTTAACAAATATTTCTCCCAGCCCTCTTGGTTTTCCAATTCTTTTTCGATAATTTTCAGTGGTGAACCGCTGCATATATCTTTTAGATATTCACGGACAGACTTAATACTGTCTGGGAATCTCCAAATACATAGGTGGCAACCCTACCGCTGACACTCTCTAATAAATCGTCTGTTGCACGCGAAATATCAATGGAAAGGGATTGGGGAATTAATCTTCAGACGTAACTTCTCAGTCGTTGTACTTTACCAAGGCTCTACATGTTTATAAAGTTGGCTTGATAAATGGGGCTGTAAACTACGGGAGAGATTTGAGAAATGTCATCCCCCTTCCCTCATTCGGCCGTCTGTTCTTCTGGTTGAGATATTGACTCAGAAAGCGAATGAATCAAAGCGGCATATAGAATCATCAAGTTGACAAAAGGTTTTGGAGGTCACGTGATGTACGTACTGCAATAACACTCTGGATTGTGACGATTCGCCGCGTCTTTTTCGCTACCACGATTATTCGGGAGTTAAATTATAACTTATAGAATATAAGGGAATTTTTCTTTCAGTTTAGAAGAGGATTAATACTTTATGATACCGTGAATGGGTTCTTTTTTCAAAATGGAACGGACTTTTCTTCCGGTGACCGGTAATGAAGTAAAAGAAAAACGTTAAAATTAATTTTCGGCGGTCAATAAAAAATTCAAGGAACATGCTCAGAGGAAAAGTCACAATTGTGGTTAGCAAATGTCAGCAAAGCGTACAACCGAGTGTACGCCATCATCACAATGGCTCACACAATGATTGAATGTTATTGTTACTGCAGTATAGAATGCAGTAATTTTCATTACTCAGATCTTTTATGAACTTATAATTATCTTCGTTGAATTGGGTGGTCGGTTGGGGGAAGAGAATTCCTTCAGCATGGGAAAAACTTGTGTAATAAATTAATTAAATTATTATATACGAAAGTACTCGCGGCGAAAGAGCAGCAGTGAATTTTCCCAGACCCATACAGAAAGCAAATGACCGACTCTCATAAACTGCATAAGCTTACAGAACCAATTCAATAACCGAAAATGGACTGAATCCAACGACAACTCATGCAAGTAAAAAGGGCAAATGAGCATGGGAAAGGAATAAACAGACGGTATCTACTTGGAAAGTATGACTCTAATATTAATGGAATACCTTAATGCATATAAAGTGTTAATTATTATTATTATTTATGGACGACCTTAAGCTTGAAAAGATAGTCATTCCTAAGATAATAAAACATTATGAGGAAGACAACTTCAATGTAAAAGGAAAACGTTTGCGTAATTTTGATACTAATGGTATAAATGAAATGAATGAATGAACTCCTATTATTTATATTTTGTTCGGTAAACTCGACTTGCGCATGATACAAGAAGGGCAGCGATAAATTATGGATTTCATGATCATCAACAGGAAACTAAAGGAACGGATTAAAGACACGAGGGTCTACAACGGTTAAAATTATAGTAGTTCAGATAATTTAATACTAGACCCAGAGTAGATAAACATAACAAATGGAAAAAATCATGAGCGCTGAACAATAAAATAACAGACTCAGTAACTTTATGAAAGCTTTGGCACTTTCAGAATCCAAATGACATTAACGGAGGGGTTCATAGGAAAAAAAGGAATCCATGACGTAGTAGGAAAATGGTGAAAGTATGATAGAAAAATTTAAAGAAATGCTGTGAAGAAAAACACTTGTTTATAAAGTAATGTAAACGGTGAATACTCTAGAGAAAGAAGAAATCTCAAAAAGCGACATTAAAGAACATAGATTAATAAAAAAATATAGGCAGAAATGGTTTTAAGATGCTAAATAAAAGTAAATATAACATAAGAGGACTAGATTGTTTCAAATGGGCTGAAATAAAATACATTTTAATTAAAATGAATTCCTATGAAAAATTTTTAATGAAAAATTAATTTTAACGATAAAAAATAAAAATATTTAATGGAACTTTGCTTGGTTTATTTTATCACAAATAAAGTCGTTATATTCCATTAAATACTGACGCAGAATTAAATGAGTTCTTTAAGCAATTTCTTAATCATTTTAAAACTGATTGTTAGCGGAATTTTCTGTAAGTTTAGCAATTCTTTCGCTACTTTTGAGGATCCAACTAGCAAAACGTTCAAACAAAACTGGTATCTTCTCTGTAGACCCATGCGATGAAATTTCGGAACAAAGTTGGTTAAATACCTGTGTATTTGTGGTAGAGAAGCAGTAGCGCTAGTCAAACGTAGGCTAAAAAAACCGCACCTCTCGCCTCACCTAACTCTCCTTTGGTCTAAACTCAGCCAGTTGTGGAAACGCATTTTCGACCATAAAACCAAAGATAGAATTCAGAACAGGGAATGCTTTTTACGGTAAAAACAGTAGCGGAGGATATGCGAAACAGAATCCTCGGAAACATTCCTTTGAGGCAGCGATGTGCGAATTTCACTGAAGCCGATGCAGATGACTCCGCGAATTAAATTGCACGCTCTAACAAAGGTAATATAAAAGGGATCGCTTCCTACCTCCTTATTCCATTTCCCCACGGAAGAACTTTCTCTTCCATTAGCGTGCTCATCAAAGCAGCGAATATAGAAATTTTCAAAGTGGAGAGTTCGTCCTGAGGTGTCATCGGAAAGGAGACAAAAGAACATCAAAAATGCGCAAACGAAGCAAGAAATTTAAAGCGGAGGTAACAAAGGGATTGAATTCGGAGAGCAAACGGAATAGACGAATTCGAAGGCTCTCTTGCGTGTGATTAATAAACAACCACTTCCTTATTCATGAAAACGATTAAGGCGCTGGTATCTCGCTCGGATCATCCAAGTGGAACATATGGGAAATTCACGCGACAAAATCGAGACTCATGAAGCTTTTGTTCTCTTATATGTGATATTCATCATCATTTTTATCAAGGGCGTCGAACCGAAAGCCGTAAAAGAACCGGAAACCGAAACCTGACCGGAATCTGAAACCGGAAACCGATCTGAAAATCGAAACCGAAACCTAACAGGAACCGAAACCAAAACGACAACCAAAACCGAACCGGACATCTAAAAAGAATTAGAACCGGGAACCGAAACAGAACCGGAAACCGAAACCGGAATGTTA
This sequence comes from Pachydiplax longipennis, assembly GCA_036926295.1. Lineage (NCBI taxonomy): Eukaryota > Metazoa > Arthropoda > Insecta > Odonata > Libellulidae > Pachydiplax > Pachydiplax longipennis. The sequence goes on along the minus strand of JAVFKF010000009.1, from coordinate 32,145,129 downwards.
ATTTACCGGAGTGAAAACCGAGCCTGATCCGTAGAAATTGAAATTCTCGAACCCAAACTGAAACAGAAAACTTACTCATTTCGTTCCAACCTTCGGTTTCCTACACTGAACATTTTATTTGAACGTAACCAGACAAAGCTTTACAAAACATGTGAAACTTCGATTTGCAACAAACTATTACTAGTTTTATTCCAAAATATAGAGCAGTGCAGTATATATGAAAATGCTATAAATGATAAAAAAAAACTTTCAGAAGGATATAATATGATAATTATTGGTGTGGAAGATACTGGTTCGACCTCCGAAGGAACGAAAACAAACTGAACCAATATTTTAATACAACTTGAAAGTAAGTTTTACTCTAGAATTTAGAGCAAAGTTTTTCTATGTGAAAGTTAGAAATGATAAGCCAACCTTTCGGAGGTAAATTAGTTTTACAATATATGGGGCTAAAAGATTCAGTTCTAACCGGTTCAACGTTTTCGCGAGTAGCGAAACCGGAATTGAACCAAAATAGATTTTTTCGCTGAATGTGAGTGAAAACTGGCAAAAATGTATTACGGTTCGATGCTCTTGTGATAAATGTGGGTACTGACGAACTCAATTTTAAACCGGCAACAGTGAATGGTTGGCGTCATGAAAACTCTATTATTTAACTGTCAATTAAGTCAATGAAAGGAATAATAAGGATGTAATAATTTCCAAATCAGGCACCGCTCTCAGGACTTGACGAAAGGGAAAAAAAGTTGGGTTTCTTGCTGCAGACATCTGGGCGAAAGGGCTCATAATTTTTTAAATCTGAATTTGGCCAACTATGGACCGCAATAAACTCAAGGCTTATGGATCTTCTTCTTTCTTTCTTTGTAGTTCTTTCTCCCTTATTTTCACCATCTGTTCTTCTTCAACGGCCCACACCCTCATTGCTCTTTGTTTAGGCTGACCTTTAGTACATCTTATGCTAACTACTAGCTTTCTGAATTTTTTCCTGTTATTCATTATTTTAGGTGTCATTTGTACTTTTTCTGGTAACTTCCAACCATCATCCTGCGTTTATTTTGAAATGTATTTGGATATTTTTGGTTAACTATTTATAAGCAGAGAAATAAAGTAAAAAATAGGCAATCGTGCGTATTTTGCAAACAAACAACTGATTAGGAATCACCTCATTCCAACAAAGAAAAAAATAAAAATGTATAAGACTAACAGTCGCCAACGGTAGATATATCTACCATGATGAGATTGTATGAAAGCCCTCTAAGAAGGACGAATGTTACGGAAAATATGTATGAAAAAGAAAGAATAAAGAATAAGATCAAACGAAGAGCTACTATAGATCATTTAATTGGAGGTCAGGACATTAATTTGTAATTTTCTCGGAAAATGGAGTGGCCACGTAGATAATGCGCGGTAGAAATGTCTCAGGTAAAAATGCCATGAAAAACATTCACAGTTTTTGCAGTGAACAAATGATACCGTAATTCTACTACACGCAATTTTTGGAATTTGGTGGGCGGTAAAATGCCACAGTAGAATTTTCACGGGGGGACAAAACCGTTTTAGCAATATTTAAGACCATTTTTGCCCTTCTTTGGCGATGGCTTTAGCCATAATCAATTGCTGCGGTCCCTCCTGTATTACTTTTGTAACAATTTTTGCTAGAGGTCAATCCTTTTTACGCAAAAATACAACTATGCACCATGACGGATTGGGTTAAGTTGGCATATTTACCGTGCCATTTTTACATGCGACATTTTTACCGGGGTTCATATAGAGAATGACGGAAGAAAGGATGTCCAAAAGAACGTTGAGGGAAACTTTTCACGACGCAAGAAGGAAGGGTGGACTGAGATGAATAGATGATGTCACAGCAAAGCTGCAGTTAATGGGCACTGAGGGACGGAGGAGAAGAGCTAAATATAAAGAAGATTGGAGGCAAATTGTGGAAGAGGCTAAAGTCCACAAAGGGCTTTGACGCCATAAAGAGATGTGATAATCATCAGTTTTATCAACTGTGAATAATATGCATAGTGAAAAATTCATTATTTGATGATATATTAGATAAACGTAAATCGGATTTTAACTCAGATACATCTTCGAAAACATAACAACGGATAGAAGAGAGAAAAAGGAACTCGGCGGTCAATGAACTAAGAGACAAGGGTTCTCCAAGCGCCGAACGCGGCGACCATCTGAGGGCGATTCCCGGGAAACGGATAATCGTTTAGCGGTCACCAATTATTCAGAATCCCTAAATGCGCATTTCGAAAGCAAAGCTTTCATCATCACAGGGGGTCCAATGTTGAATGAGAAGAAAGAGTGGAGTGTGAGGTATTTGTACCTGTTTGTCGTGGGAGGGGGTTTTATGGGGGTGGGGTTTTTTCTGGGGTTTGTGACGTACGTGTGGAAGGTATGTGGCGAAGAGCGATGGGGTGGGGTTTTTTCCTAGTGACGTACGGATTCTGAATAATTGGTGACCGATAAACGATTATCCGTTTCCCGGGAATCGCCCTTAGATGGTCGCCGCGTTCGGCGCTTGGAGAACCCTTGTCTCTTAGTTATAACAACGGATGACAAAACGGTAACCACGTTCATCCAAAAACGGTTTAATCGAGAGAATGATTTTATAAATGCCTCGCAATGACTCGCGGAGAGCAATCGGATCCAAACCAAAATTCTGAATATGCATTAAAGAGAATGCCGATATGAAAATATAAGGTCTGTTACCAATCAATACTCTGAAATGAAATGAAATCACAATAAACACGTTAGCGACACGAGCAAATAAACTAACTAAAAGGGGTACTGTGGTCACAATACGGGCGAGAAAATATAAAAATTCAATTGGAAGATCGAATTCTTTTGGCGGTTTGCTATATAAGCAAAATTAGACTGGATACAAAACCGATTATTCAGAATGTTAATTTCTTGATGGAGTCATTTTCGAGGATGGAGTATGTTAATTAACCTGAAATCATTAAAACAGTAACTTGGACTGATTTGAGGTAATATGAGGATGAATAGTGTCAAACTTTACGACGGTGACAGCTCTACAACAAGGGAAACTTTGCGGATACCTTCTGAGTTAGCTCTGATAGCCTGTCATGAATTCCGAAAAATCCAGAACCGACTGGACGACTTGAGATTAATATATGCGTGTGACAGACCACAGCTGTGCGTAGATCATAATAAGAGTATGGGACCCACAAATGAATTACGACAAAAGTAAAAGAAACACATCATTTCTAATCAAGCAGCCAAATTATCATATCATACGTAAATTATGCATAAAGTGGATAATTGTGAAAGGAAATAAAGAGGCCATAGAATGTGAAGCTGGTTATTGAGGAAGAAACAGGAGGCTAACAAGGGTTAAAGAGTTCTCAAAGAATTACCTTATAATCATTAATTACCTCATTTCGACCGAAGGTGAGCAGTTTGAAATTTTCAAGAAAATTATAACCATAAACCATTCAATAGATGTTCCTTCTCTTCTTAGTCAGTTAATGAACAATAATCACCAATTTAACAATAGCCCTTTCATTAAAGATACTAACATTAAAATTAAGACCTTTCATTAAATTTATGCCAAAAAGAATTACATGTATAATATTGCTATCCATAATATGGATATCGTTACTGCAAATGTAATTCAAACATTTTAATTAAAATTTTTCAGCTATAGTTTTATTTAGAAACTATTTCACCTCACTAATTATTTAAACTGTCCTTATATTGCATTTATAGACTGCCCGTACATGCTCGTAAAATAAACTAAAAATAAAAAGGTAAAAAATAATGATGCAATTAGAGATGAATATTTGAGAATATTGAAAAGAAATGGATAGGTGATAAGTGGTATGGAAAAACTGATGTGGGTGAAACTGGTAAATTAAGCTCTGAAATCATAGCCGTACATACCATGAGTGCTATATGCGCATTTTATATGGACGTAGCCTCAAAAGGGCGGCATATTTCTCGAAGCGGATACAATGTGACTTTTTGAAAGCGGTATTAAGCACCAAACTCCTATTTTGGAATCTAAACACGTTGTCTGTTCAAATTTCCCAAAGATAAGATCGAGAGGAGTTTCAAATATATATTACTGTATAATTTTAGAAAACGGTGAGGTGGTAACAATGAATTGTTTAATTTTTTCCGTGTACAGAGGATCTCTTTATGATTTTTGTTGTAAAATATCTGCAATTTAGTCAAGCTTATCCAACATAACTGGTTACAATGAATAGCAGCTTGTTATCACTTGAAGTTAATTAAAAACCTGTAGCTCAAGGATTAAACTTCCTCTAATATACAAAGCAAATTTTTTATTGTACAATTTATTTCTATAATAGTAACATTTACTTTCATAAATCAGAACTGAATGTAATTTATCTACTAGTTATCTAAAATCACAATGAATCATCGATTTCTAATTCTTTCATTAAAAATACGGCACTAAATTTCCGTAAGTACAACGAGACCGAAAACAAATCGCACCTTTCACATTTTTCTTACTTTTCACATTTTATAATACATAATATTTCAATTTATGGCACAGAATAATTTTATTTTCCGATAACATTAATTAATTTTGAATGGATTATTTCTTACAATTCCTACTACAACATAGTTTTTCAAATCATTGGGGCAGCAAATTCACCTACACGTGTACCACACACGTGTAGCCCGCAGGCGTCAACCTGAAATAAAATCCTCGTTCAAACGAAACAGAGAAAGACCATCCGAGGAGCGAAAGAAACAATTTTTATAATAATAGAGGAAGTTGTGCACGAGCTCGTGAAGCTTTCCCGGTGAATTTCACGGGTGTGAAACCTTCTCGGGTTTCCAACCCGGTTGATTCTTTGATTCAAGTCGACGTTCCGACTCGTGTCCCTGGAGTCTTCTTCAGGATGAGGTTTCATTTTGAAGATATCGCACAATTCATCCTGAGGGACGACTTCGGAGAGCCGAAACGTCGGCGTTAATCGAAGAATCAACCCGGTTGGAAACTTGATAATCCTTCATCCACACGAGATGAGTGTGGATGGAAAACAAAGGCTGACGGAAAATGGAGAAAAGTGAAGAAAATTAGATCACCAAAGATTTCACGCACCATAAAAGGCCCCGTTTCGAAAGTTGTCATGTCACGAAAACATACAATGATTTTTAGTTTTCCACCAGCAAGAGGAAATGGACGGTCATTACATTCGCATATTGCCGAATTTCGATGATCTTTTAGTTATTAGCGGTTCGGTGAATGCAAAAATGACCGAATTTCACAGTTTCGAAATGCAATTGGATATAAATTAAGCGTATGTTTGCACGCGGAAATCGATTCTGAAATCAAACAATCGTCGTTCACAGCGAAAAATCGGACAAAACATTTCTCGAAAACATTTGATGAAAAATTAATTGGGCCCATGTTTGACCTCCGCAGTTTCGAATACTCGCAACTGTAAATGTATCAATGACTTTGCAGCAATGTGGCGGCTTAAAATGGGAACTTTGGACCAAAATAACCACAAGATATGCATGTATATTATTTTCATAGTCTTTATTTCGCGAGGTTAGGCTTATATTTTTCATGTATTTCCTTTTGTAATAGCAATTTAGTGTACATGTATTGATTCCTACTTTCAGCTGCCTGCCTTCACATTAGCGCAGGTTTTTTGCACCTCCTCCTTTGTACGAATCAGGATAAAATATCCGCTTTCCTGCAGCGGATATTTTCCCTGATAATATTCTATGTTTCATATAGCCACATGCATTATAATTTTCCCTCGAACTATCGCTTTAAAATTAGTAACTGTGCAAAAAATGACGATAAGTTAGACTGAAGAGGACACTTTTGGTCTCAATTATGCCCAAATTAAGACGTTACAATATTATTTTTATTATTAGTCAATGGTAAGATATAACAGAGGTGCAATATAATTACAAAACCATACACAAAAATATAGAAAAAATAGATTTTTTGATTCACAATCTTATTGACAGAACTGATGATACCAACCATGGTCGCGAAATAAAAATATACTGCGGTAATGAGTATAACTTTCGATTCTATTAGGCTACATAATGACATACTACCACAAGGTTGAGGCCAAGCTTTTACATTCTAGAAACAAAACATCAATCGTAAAGTAAACAAAATAGAAGAATATTGGTGCGTGAGGAAACACTCCTGAGCTGAAGGCTTTCAGAGAAAAACCCACGGTTGAGGGAAAACACTCACAGAAGATGGAGAACGAAAACAGGCCACGAAAACAGAGGGAGAAATACGTGATATCAGGAATAAGTGATTTAGTTTCGACATTTTAGTCCCTTCTTTCGATGGTGCCTATGTGTGCTCCGTGACTGCCACGAAAGACGTGAAGGTCTACCAGTAACCCTAAAATATCTTGCACGACCTACCATGTTCATATTTTTCAAAATAATGTTACTGAGAAGTTGATGTGATAAGGGGAGTATTTTTAATAGAATTATTGATTGTTGTATTGAGTACTGAAAATATGTCGTAAATTGCTCAATTATGTGCTGTGTAAATGAACAAACCACCTGAATATTGTAAATAACGTATTATTAACAGTAATTTAATTGTATATTGTGTGATTACTATGCCGCTAGACTTATGTCTTACTGCGGAAGTTTTTAAATAAATATATATTAAGTATGATTTGTCAAATTTGAATGTAAAAATGCAAGGAAAAAGTCTATCTCCGGAAAAGAAATTCATAAATTATTATATTCCATACACAGCAGTCAATGAAATTCACCCTCTAAATGAATCTTGGGATGAAAAACCGATCACATAAGAAAAGGATATTAAATCTAGTCAACATTTGAGTGTCTTAAGATTATGAGAATATTCTTAATACATCGAATCGCTTAGAGAACTTTTCATACTGAAGCAGAAGATATTTATGGCTCCATTGTTCCCTTAAAATAATTGTCAATTAAAGCGTATTAATGGAGGGAAGGAGATCAGTTCTTACGCAATTACTTTATCATTTTGTACCCCAATAATCTCTCATTTCACAATACCTTACCCTTCTCTTTAATACCACATCTGCATATTTAATGAATTCAATTTTTACATATTCCCAGCGAGAGAACCCTCTGCATCCAGGGACTTGTAAATGAAACTCGAGTTTGACGTTGAGAGAAAGCGGACGTATTTCATTTGGCGAAGGAGAAAAATCCCCACAGAACGAAAAATAAGTGAGCACTGACGGGCGAAGTTATCGCGAAGCCAAAGTTTTGAGGGAGACAGAATGGGGATAATGAGACCGCTAAACGTAGATTCATTAAGCTAGTTACGAATGCATTAGAGGCACTAACTCGCGAGGGAGCTCTCGGAATACTAAAAATAACGAAATTACTTATTTTTTCCCACGCGAGGAACAGAGATATAAATTAAGTAAAATCCCGACGATGGTAAATGTTCTAGTTGTTTAAAAGCCGGACAAAAACCGCAGACGAATATATCCCTTAAAATTTAGGCATTGTTTTTACCTCAGAGAATAAGCATCGGAAAAGAGTTAGAGGTTGAAAATACTCTGTTAGTCGTTTGTCGGGGCGACTTGAAGATACCGAAAATCCAGGGAAAGCGAGGACAATCAATTTCTAGAAATCATCCAAATTATAAGATGTGTAGAGAGAGAACAATACTTCATTATTCGTTTATTGCTACAATTATTATTTTATTATTATAAATTTCCACCGCAGTAAAGCGTCGGGTCAAGTGGTGACGTTTTGCACATCTACCTCAAACAATGCTACAGAGTTCTACGATAAAAATATAAAGCATCGGGACATACTCTTCCTAAATAATTGGACATTTAAATAATTTAGATATAATTACATATGAATCTACAACCACTACAGCATATTTATAGATTTAAAATTCACGTAAAACAACTTATCAAAAGCCTCACATTTATACAAATACATTTTTATTATAACTTTACGCATCTATGTTTAAAGTCTTTAATTGTATTAGGTAAGGACTTGATGGACTCTTCAGTTAACATCTTCCATTCCTCTACTTTTCTATTAGGAAACGAGTATTTGGCTCCATCCGTCCTTTGTTTCCTTAATTTTAACTTTTCGTCACGATCGCCGCACGCAAAATGATTTGGTTTCTCTAATCTGTAACTTCACTCCCTCAATGCTTCGCCATTTTTATTTTTAAAATCCCTGCTAATCTTTTCACCTTCTTCCTTTTCCAAGAATTTCTAACATTGTTTTATCCTTGAGGGTGATAAAATGGTAATCGAAATGCGCATTGAGTGATTCCTAAGAGTCAGCAATCCCGGTCTTCCCCGCTTCTCCGGTACCTAGAAGACGCTGACCAGACAAACGGCTAATGGAGTGAGTTCGGTCTCTAATTTTTACAAATCGTGCTCCAATTTTACCTTCCTAGATTGAAAAAGAAGTTGACTCATCTACGCAGAAAAAGAAAACAGGAAACACTTTTCAATTGAAACCAAATATGTTCAAGTTTAATAACTAAGCACTTCCACAACACATCACAGTATACACGACATTTCCATTCTTAAGCATCATTATGAAGTTACTCGCCACTCCGTTGACTTTACAATTGACTCATCTTTTTTTCAAAGGAAATTATAGATGCAACGTAAAAAATTCTAAGCAAGCTTTGCGGCTACCCTCTCCTATAAGTTCCCCTCTATATCTTCCAAATACCTTCTCCTAAGTCCCATCAAGGAAAAAATTCTAACTGTAGTAATATTATATTTACAAATGTTTAGTTTGCTGCTGAGCAGCAGTGAAATTCTCACAGGATGTTCGAAACGAACAAAATATTCGAAAAATAAATTTCTGAAATGAATTTGAAAAACGACATCAACCTGCTCGTGTTCCGTTTAAATGGTCCGAATATCCCCGAAGCGATACGACGTGCCACCAGTGGGGAAACACTGCTCTAAGCGATTTTTCAGTCATAGTTTATAACGCCGAGTGAAACTGAAGTTCATTCCCATACTGGTTGAGAGTTAAATTCCATGCGTACATACGCCATCTCTCTTTCTCTCTTATCTTTGTGTTTCTTTATTTATTTCTCTCTTAACTATCCTTCCTCCGGTGCCACAGTTGCTATTCCGAAGGTGAATATTTATACCTATTGATAAATTGGAAGGAAAAAATCATCCTTGAAGGCTGTTTAACAATTATATCACATTGAAGAGTTCTGGAAATCTGCGACACCGTATCAAATAGGGCAGCGATTCTTAAAGTTTTGTTAAGAATAATTTTCTTTTGTTTCGCGATTCCCCAAAATTTTGTGCTTTCACTTACATATTCGGAAATTATTGATATTTCATACGACGTTAAAATTCATACGAATAGATAAAACTAAATACGACAAAATACAAAATTAGGTTAGAATTGGTTAGAATACCTTCCTGGAAAGTGGGAGACCTGGGGTCGAGTCCCAGCCAGGTCACAATTTTTCCCTTCTTGTACAACTTTAAATACGACAACTTTAGTATTAAAATGCTTTAATAGATTTAATCAACGAAAAACGTAACAAAAATAGAAAAAAGATAGCAAAGTTAAACACTAAATTAGTTAGGGCAAATATTTATACAGAAGATACGGTGTTATTCTACGAATTCCCCGAGGTCCGCAGACCCTAATTTGGAAATCTCTGAAATATGGTATGCAACTCCATGGGACAGTTTGTAACAGAATAGGGCGGGGTTCGGAGATCCCAAAAATCCAGGGACACAATAGAGGTCGGCCGCTGAGAATAATGGTTTCTCTAATCGTAAACTTTAGCGTAGATCAATTGCAGCCTCAAGATGTCGATTACGCTTGAATAATTTAGAGATATGATGCTATCCTTGTTATTCAATTATCATGAAAAATCAAACGGGTTCAAAAAACCAAGATCTCCAATTGATTTTCCACTGTTGTGTTTACTATATAAATTATTCCTCTCACAGAACTGTAGACAAAGAACAAACTTGTAAAGTTTTACTTTAACAAGCAAGTTAAACGACCTTACAAGACTTACGAGAAACTGAGAAAAAGTGAGATTATCAAGGCTATCGTAAAGTTTAATTTACAGCAGTTCGCTTAAGCCTTTTTCCACCTAGATATTGCTCGTCAAAAACTTAACCTATATAGTATTTGCTGGTGTTTAGATAACTATTTTACAGCTGTAGATGTTATTTTATTCAATTTCCTATTATTTATCCGTTCTTTTACTCTTTTTAGAATTCAGGATTTACCCCTTTTACTCATCGTTAGCACTACATTAATTAAATGAAGATAGATATTATATGATATTATTAAATTATATATATTCGTATGAGAATTATTTTAATAAATGATTTATCATCTACGTGCATGAAGGACAGGCTGAAATTACAGAATCGTACAAAAGTATACCTTATTAAGGCCAGAGCTTGAAAGATCTGTTAGGAGAAACTGAACCCAAGCATTATCCCAGCTGCGACCTCTCTGAATGTCACATGCCCTTTAAGACAACGCAACTGGTCCGAATGCAGTAATAAAGCGGAAAAATCCGCTTCGGAAATTAAGTGCAAGCCAAAGTAAGTGTACGGTAAAGAAGGATATATGGAACAAATTTTGATATGGGAACTTCAAGAGCTCTTCGTAATTTTTTCTTTGGTCTCCTCGTTTTACGAATCTAGATCGATAAATCGAATGATAAGTCGATCTTTTATTGGTTGATTGTTAAATTATTTGCCAATAATTAAAATTTTATCATGCTTGCCTATCATTACAATACATTTATGTCTAGAAAAACCACCGGGAATATAAAAAGATAACAGAATGTAAGAAAGACGGTCGTAAAATAAGAAGTTTATTTGTAATTCTTCTCCATCACAGCAAGTCTCAAATATTGTCAATATAGGTCATTGAATGAATGGACGGAATATATAATATACGGGAAATGGTAAGAGGAAACGTTTTTTATTTTTCAGTCATGTATGATCACAATTTCAAATATATATTATTTACCCCACAACAACTATGTGGCTCACTTTCTTCTTGATCACAAATCGCCAAAATTGGGGGATATATTACCAGATGTCGCAGTAATAGTATTTTTTTAAACTTTGGCAGCTGAGGTTATTCTGCTGAGGGCTTTCATCGGGAACCGAACCCGGGACCGCTTTCACCATAGTCAAACACGGTACGCTCACGACTATCCGATGTCTCCCTTGATGAAATAGGATGTCGTATTATAGAAAAACAATTTTAAAGGGACTCCTGGATAGCCAAGGGGGTAGCGCATTCGCCTTTGGTGAAAGATGTCCTGGGTACAATTCCGGATGGGAAAAATATCCATGCAAAATGACCTCAACAGTTAAAGCGCTTAAGCAGCGATACTTCGGCCTTAATTCAGTGATCCACAGTTAAAGAAACCGTCATTCATATTTCACAGTTCATTTATATTCCCAGAAAATACAGTTTGTAATCATGGTTTCGAGGCATGCCATCACCATTCGGCGAATCCTAAGGTAAACGGTCAAACTAAGCAGAACGCATGGAATGCGGATAAAAGTGTGCTAACTCCAGTGAGGAAATAACCAGGAAAGGGAACTCATAGCCAAGAGAAGATGAAAGGAAAAGAAAAAGAGAAGGAAAATCGAAGCGAGGAAAGGGGTGACAAGTGATATGGGGAAGAAAAGAAAGGGGATTTAGGGGTGAGATAGGGTGATTTTTTAAGGTGGAGATGTTCTAAGAGGCGGAGGTAACGTTAAACAGCGCGGAAATTAAGAGAGGGAGATGAAAAAATTTTATTTACAGTTTAAATCTTTGCATAGTTTTAAGTTACTTTTAACGACGAGAAACTGTACCTCTTAAGCTATGTCAGGGCTGAATACTTCTGCTGGCATTTCTTCGATTCTTCCAATATAAAATTTAAATTATTATTTAATTATTGTTAAATTATTGCTAAATTATTGTTAAATTATTGTTAAATTATCGTTAAATTATCGTTAAATTATTGCTAAATTATTGTTAAATTATTCTTAAATTATTGCTAAATTATTGTTAAATTATTGTTAAATTATTGCTAAATTATTGTTAAATTATTGCTAAATTATTGTTAAATTATTGTTAAATCATTATTTAATAATTATAACATTTTCATTATATACTTATTAAATCGGTATTAAATTAGAATTAAATTGTTATCAAATTGTTATTAAATTATTATTAAATTGTCATCAAATCGTTTAAAAATTATTACTAAATTATCATTAAGAGATCATTAAATTATTTTTAAATTAAAAAAAATTAGATTAATAAATTGATGGGTAATAATAATCTGTCCTCTTCGTCAGCATTTCACTTCTCTGAAGAATCTCATTCCATGAATTTCTATTCTGATTTCTTCTTTCTTTATTATCACTCCCCTTTTTTTCCTGAGTACCTCTTTAGCTTTCATTTTGTTAGCTTTAACTGGATCTCTTGTGTTTATTTTCTTCTCTTATAATCGTCCCGTTTATAGTGCGAAAATTGTGTTGTTTCTTTAAAATTCTCCTGTTTATTCATGTGAGATCACGGCCTTCGTATCTGAAAATACTTGTTTTTTTATGTTATTATCTAATGATATATTTTCATACAGTTTTTCTCCTAAGGATAACCTTCATTCTATCAATGGACATTCTTAAGTTACATTTTGAACACATTTGATTGTAAATATCCTCTCTGTACTTCAAATTCTACGAACTGGCTTCAATGCTTTTCATCAAAGATTATACTTTAATATTGATTATATTGAAAATTATTTCCCAATAGTTTGACGGAATTTCGCGAACTTTCCCTTCTAATCTTTCCTTTCCTTTCCAAAACAGACTCGTTTCGCCATAATCATAGCCAAATATTCAGCATATATTCGCATGGGTGAGTTCTAAGGAATATGGCTCTTAAGAAACTAATTAAAGGAAATTCAAGGAAACCTAACCAGAAAACATCGTTCACAAGAACTTACTACACTTCACTTTAAATTCTTTTCCGCAATTTTATACTCTAAAAATTAATGTAAAATATATTTAGATTAAAATTTACAGATTTAAACGTTCCAATTTTTCAGCGCGTATGGCTAATACGTAAGGGTTGATCTATATCATTTTCACCCTTTGATTTCTGTTAAAACGAAAATATGAATTTTAAAGGATGCGTTCTCGCGAAACGAGAACGGCGAAGGAATCGGCATTCGAGTGCAGAAGAGATACGAGTGGAATTGGACGTCAGAGTCGTATAAAGACTGTAAAAGGTCTAGCTGCGAAGTAGTTTTATGGTTCTCCCGTTAGGTGGCAGTATTTCGCTCTAAAGGCCGCTTCCGTTAGCGTAAATCAATGCTATTTCCGTCCTAAAATATAAACGTGGGTAAACGGACAGAACAGACAGAGATTTGCCGTCGCATTTTCCAAAGGAGGAAAGGAGAGAGACGTGATTAATGATCGAGTCGATCACGTGACTTTTCGATCAAGGCAAACTGATGATAGATTATCGAAAAAAAAGATTAAAAAAAGAAAGAAAATAAATATCTACTTGGTTACAATTTAGAGTAAGAGAGATCAAACCGAAATTCAGGCCCCGAATTGGAAGTAAGCCCGTTTCTGTTTGAACTACTGCATCTCTGTTTACACACATTTACTTGTATCATGATTTGAAAATAAATATATTGGTACGGAAAGGTAGGGATCGAGGCGATCTAATACTTAAGTATAGGAACAGAATTTCAGCTTCTCCTACACGTGGACAATTTAAAAAATTCTTCAAAAGCAATTGGAAATTAAGAAGACGTTCAATGTGGTTCGCATACGGCTGTTCTCACCTCTAACTGTCGATTGTCTGTATGCGGAAGTAATTTTCAGTAACAATTACTTGAAATTACCTTCTTGACGATATAAACCTATCTTTCATATTAATTTCAATCTACGCATTGTGTCCAATACGAATCTATTTCTAACGTTTTTAATTGTTAAGACATTGCTAGGAGTCAGTAAACAGTTAAATTCAGAATGTAATAATAATAATGAAACGTCTTTATTCGGGCGAGATTGAGACTGAAAAGTCTCTTCTTACATCTAAACCTTCGTCAATATTTAAGAAAGAGATAGCAAAAAAAAGTGCACGGAAGAAATTTATATTGTGGGCTTAAAACCTAGGATAGGAAAAATAGCCCAAAGCAGGAAAACACCCCAGAGGAGGGTGTGAAAAACCTGCGAAACCTACAGATAGATAATAAGAAACTGAAATTTATAGAAAAGACTGGAATCAGAAAGCAAGGAACATATTTACACTTCAAACTGCATATAAAATAGTCCATAAAAGAATAAAAGTTAATAAAAAGGAAAACATGAGATAAAGAAACACTGAATATATAGAATGTCATAAATGAAAATGGCAAAAAACTAGTATGAATACAGAAAAAAAAGAAATTTAAAAATTCAGTATCATTTAACAACTTTGTCAATGTTCTTTCGAAGAGAAAAAAAAATGAAAAACCATATGTTCAGAATAACATACCAGACACATTGAAAAATAATACAAAGTGAGAATAAATGAGATGAAACATGCATGAAAAATAAAAATATCATCACCTATCAGAGTGAGGCTCGTCAAATAATACATTACAATAATACATAAAAAAGAACAACAGCATGAAAAAGAGCTACTTCGTACTTATATATACATATTCAACATGAATATGTGTGATTACCATCCTCCTTTAATAATAACGTCCATATTAAGCGAATTTTAGCCCAAGTAGACCACTCTTACAATCAACCTTTCTAAAGACAAGCACAAACAACCATTCCTTTAACGAAAAAATCCGGTAAGCCGGGATTCGATCCCGGGACCTTGGGGCTGGAGCTCCTGCAACATAACCACTCTTTACAGCATTATCGTGTTTTTAATTAACTCGATCTTCAAAATATCATTTGATGAAATATCTGTTGCAAAATCTGTATCTTGAGCGGGAAACCCTAGAGTGAAAAATTCTGGGATGAAATGTCTTCGGGTGTAATTTCCATTAGGTAAGACTGTTGGAGTTAAATACCTTGGAACCGGTTGAGGGAGAAATAAATTGTGAAATGCATATATTTTCTACAAAAACCGCATCTCCACTTTGGAAAACAATAAAAGTATTTACCTTTGTGTGATAACTCTTAAATTACGCATTTTGTAGACTTTCTGAAACGAACAAGAAATGAAAGACGCAAAGAAGGAAAAAATTTACAAAGAGGAAACAACGGACGAACTGCCACAACCGTAAAATCAAAAAGAGGACTTCAGACCGAGCAAAAAGTGCAGAAAGATCTTGGACGTAACAGGTGTTTTTCCTCTGCCAATTTCCATCCGATGCATTTTCCGTTTCTGAATGGTGCTGCTAAAAAGAAAAAAGAAACGATTTCTCCGATTGCCACTCCCTTCATTTAGGTGCCGTCAACGGAAACGCAAAAAATGAATTGTCTCCTTTCCACAAAACCGAGAAAATGCATTCAGTAGCGTTGTAGGAACTATTCAGAGGGGCTTTACTGTTCCTAAAACACTCGGAATTTGTATTTGCGAATGAACTGCGGCAAATCATGTAGGATTTCACGTACAAAGAGGTTTAGTTCGTCTGCAGCTGAAGTATTTGCTTCGAATGTTTCAATCCGCTTTATCCACACTTATTGGAAAATTCTTCGTACGCAAGCCTTCTTCCTTTATCGCATCAAAACCTTTCATTCTTGAAAAGAATTTTTCATGGAGTGTTTGAAGTGCTATATCTTAGTGTCTGAAGCACTGACAAGAAAACCTAAATCATTACGGTAGACTGGATACGGCATATACTGGATTTTGAGGATAGATTGTTTGGCTAAAATTGATAACAACTCTATTGTAGTACTAACTAATTATTAGCTGTTTCCCAGATAAAAGTATTAAAAATTTCAGCTAAAAATAATATAAATAAGGCATATAATAAATTAGTTGCTCCCATTAAAATTACTTAAATATTAACGTTAAAAAGTTATGTTAAACGGTAGGAAAATGAACTGAAAAAATATCCTCGACTGGATTCGAACCTACGATCACAAGCTTTGCCTCCGAATGCAATAACCACCGCTTTGATGATTTACGTGCCCGGTGTGTCAAATGTTATCGGAAGACGGAAAAGTGAAACATATGTGTTATCATAATAAATATTTTATCTTTTGCAAATTTTATCAATCTGTGCATATTTGATTTTTACTATGATAATTCCAATATATCGATCTATATGAACCGGAAAAGAGACTGCAGAAATATCGGTCCCACCTCAGAGCCTTTTTAAATTAAACACAGCCTTTTTAAATTACCACTCACAGGAATACCTCCCCTGCGTATGGGTCAACTTTACAGCTTCTTCATGTAAAGTCTTGAAATTGAATATCTCAAGTATATACAGCGCAAAGATAGCAGCCAGGATTTGTATATTGAGGGTGGGGTCCGAGATCTAAGAGAGAACGAAAAAATGCATTCCTTTCAGGGGCCGGTATGATATCTTCCTTAAAAAATTTGGAGGGGGTTTGAATCCTTAAAAATCCCATTTGCTGCGCCACTGTTACGTAAAAATCATAACTGCTCTGCGCATCTTAGTTTTTTTCTGGGAATTGCATATATTATATATAGTATAATGTATGAAATAGAATAAGCTAGGGAAAATAAGATAGTGGGTTAATAGTTAGTCAACAGAGATATGGACCGGTATCAAAGAACTATTTATTTATTTATTAATGCTGCTGGTAGAATTTCTTCTGGTGGCAGCCCCAACCATCATCAAGATACAACATAGTTACAACCCCAATCCCTGCACCGGACGTTACACAGATAAATATCCCACACTTAACATTACTACCCACACAGTACTCAATCACAATACACATTATTCAAATATAAGTACACTACATCAGCACTTTACACACACACCTTGTCACCCCCACCATAACATTTACACCACATTTATCCCCTAATTATAAAAACTACAGTTCACTGACAAACTCTGATGCTTTTAAGTCCAAATTGTCAATCGTTTTCATATCGTCCCTTTTATAAACAACCAAATAATACAAAAGATAACAATTCTCCCTCCTCTTATTTAATAAATCTACAACATCTACTTTTGAACTCTTTTCTATTTTTAGGTAAGGGTTTGAAGACCTCTTCAGGCAACATATTCCATTCTTTAACCCCTCTATTTATAAAGGGATACTTCGCGACGTCAGTTCTTTGTTTCCTCTAATGATGAAATGAAATCTATGAAATTGAGTAGTTAGGTCGAAGCTCTGAACTATCATCCAGGTTCCAACCCGGGTCTTTACGAAGTTTCGTGGGAATTCTCTTTCCTTTAACATGGATATATTCGTAGAAAGTGCTATTGCGAACGTAAAACTAAAAGTAGAAGTAAAAGCAACATCCCTGACATTTCGGTCCATTCTACGATTGTCCCAAAATAGAGGAAAATACACCAATTTAAAAACTCTTCATTTCCACAAATCATCTACGACAGATATCATCGAGGAAATAGGTTGAACTTTGGGTGCCCACTGTCATACTCCGACCGGCGGATGGAAGAATAATAATGTAGACGCAGATATACAGCGCAATTTTTCACGGACTCTCCGACCAAACCACTTCCGAGCCAGACAGGGCAACGCTTCTGAAAATATATATTCATAGAATTTTTCGATTCATTTCCCGGATGGCTTAGGATCTCTTTACTCCTTTGTCTGCCTCCCGAGGGAAAATACCCACCATTTCCCCATCACAAGGAAGCCTTCGCTCCGTGATCTTCATCTTTTCCCTTTCATCTTTCCCACAAAAGACAGTTCTTCGAATTCCCTCTTTCGACTGTTCTTTACGCGCGCGAAAGCATCCGCGGTTTCTATTCACTCGAAACAGAGGCGCTCTCGGCGCAGCTGGAATTTTCCACGTGTTATTGTGTTTGGAGTTCTAAAAATATATCTTCCCTCCCTCTCCGCGCCATTTTATCGCCTGAATTAATACCCGAAGGAAGAATTCGTCGGTTTTATTAGTCCACGCCCTCCATTACGAGGCGATATTAGTTGCTAATATTTTCTTAGGGAGAAGACGCCCAATATTCGGCGGTACTTGACAACAGAATGAGAATTTACGATCGATAGAATCGTCGATTTTGAATATTAGTTAGGTTTCATATATTATTTGTGTATTGCATTGAAATATCATTAATTTTTTATTCTGTATATCTGAAAAACTATAGACTTCATGTTGCTTTGCAGGGATGCCCTTCCCACTAAAATGCAAATCATGTAAAATATGTAAATATCTAACATGTGTTAAGCCTTCATATGTATGTTGTAAATATTAAGAATGGTCGAACTCTTTTATTCCTCCGTATATCTGATATAAGTACACCCTTAGTTCTACTTTCTTTCGACAGCGATTTCTGAATTTGGAAATGTTAATTTGTAATATAGCCCTTAGGTGACTTCCCACAAGATATAAGTAAGAAATGTTATTATTATCATTACATTTTCGTAATATATGCAACTTTATAGTTTTTATAACATGGATTGCGCTTCATTATTTGAGAATTTTTAGGCAAAATATGACTATCTTTGATCATTAATAAATTTGATATGTTCCAGCCTAGCCATTGTGGAATCCCGGATAGCCGAGTGGTTAATGCGTCCAACTTTGGTCCCGGGTTCGATTCCTAATGGAGGCCTACATGTGCAAAAAGGCCTTCGCTGTCGAAGCACGTTTTAAATACTACTCTAAAAATTTTATATTTAAATTTTGGAATGAATAAGCACAAATCTTAAAATAGTTATTAAGAATGAAAATGATGAATAATTCTTCATAGCCTACACAGAGATTTTTATTCGACCAATTCCTAAACGGATTGACATTTTCAGGTTTAGAATAGTTCAGGAACTATTAATACCCTTAAACTGATGATTAGGAGGGGGAATATGAAAGAGTGTATTTATTGGGGGAAAGGAAAAATCAGTCTTATTCCAAAACTTGGGAAATATGTATAATTTGCATATTTTTTAGAGCCCGCAATAATTTGAATATCATCAAGCAGCAGAAAAAAGGCTGTTTATTATTTGCTTAAAGTTGCACGTCATAATTTACCATCTTAATACACCTAAAGTTGTACGTTAATAGTAAATCGCCATCGTAAGTTTCTCATCGTTCCGCTGAGTTTCCTTTAAGGAACTTAAATTATTATTTACCGATGCGAAAACTTCGGGCAAATTCAAGTATGGGAATTAGACGAATAATGGAATTATCTTTACGAAATTTCTATAGTATAAATTCCGATAAAAAAGCATTTTCAACTTTAAACGTCCCACAGTATCGATCACCTTATCCTCTGGGATAACGCCGTCTAATTTAGCTGGAAACGTATTAACCATCGCGATCAAATGAGTTCAAGATACGAAATGTGACTTTCGGTTTTCAAAAATAACAGTGGTTCATTTATGCGACCTTTTAGCTTTAAAAGACACGCCGCGGAATACGAGAAGTGAAAAGAAGAAGAAGTAGACAAAACGAATGTAAATTAGCTATTCGAGGATGAAAGCATTTCGTTCTCGTTACGCATCTCCCGAATCGAACTCATTAAAGTTTCATCAAAGAGCCCCATATCTCACTTTCAGGTGACTAATTAATACCTCAATTTGCCAAATATATCATTCGGAATCGACGGCAATTCCGTAAAAAGCTCCCTTCGAGAGTTAACTAGAGATATCTGTAAGGTGGCTATATCCGAATTTCATTGGTAGCCATTTACTATATAAAATTTGATGTAAAATGTTTCTGAATCAATAAATTTAATATGATACTGAAGGTTATTCCGCTATTTTCATTTTCACCGATGCATCTATCCCATCAACTTTAGCTTTATAATTTCGTAAATAATTTACACTTATCCCAATCAATGCGTTATATCAATAAATTTAATATGATATTGAAAGTTATTCCGCTATTTTTATTTTCAACGATGTATCTATCTCATCAACTTTAGCTTTCTAATTTCGTAAATAATTTACACTTATCCCAATCAATGCGTTATATCCATTACACTTGTTGATATTTTTAATTCTCTTCGACAGTGATACGTCGCTAATGATGAATGTAAAATCTTACAGGTTAAAACTTCAGTTAACTGTTAATAATTTCTATCACAACAACATCGATTCCAAAACTAATGAAGTGAGGATGAAGAAAATGAGGACAGCAACAATTCTTTCTTATATTAGCTATACTGAATTACTAAAAGCCTACATGAAGAATAAATATATAAAAAGCTGTCTTACGTTTAACTGATTAGATAAATACAGTTTTCATAATTAAAGGGTCGGGGTGATTTAACTCATAAAGGTATACACCCAGCTACATTCCAACGGAGTAACGGACATTAAAAAATCCTGGTACCGTGAGGCATTTTTAATGTCCATTTCTCCACGGGAATATCCGTTTTCAACTATGTAATTTGGTCAGCCACCTCACAACAAGCTCACGTATTGTAATTATTATGATAGTAAAGTTCTGAATAATTTTCTAAATAAATCACCAACATTTTCCACGCATTTTTTAAGCATCAATGCATGTTTTTCTACACATCTCGCAGCATAACGCCCAATTTCGCGTTCTGAAGTTCATGATGATTCATGATGTGGAAGAAAATAAACCACAAAACTCTAGTTTTACATTTCTTCGAAATTTTTTACATAAACATTTGAATAACTAGACGGCTTAAATTTATTATATCTCCAAATCGACGTCTCATTTAACATTCGTATTGAATTTATGTGAATTGACAGAATTTACATTATACCAAGGTACTCTCTTAAATATTTTTTTAAAATAAAGAGATTATGATAATCGCATTAATTCGAATTAAACTGACTAAATAATAATTTCATAAAGCGATTGTGATATATTAAATTAAATATGACAATCTCTTCATGAGATTATCATTTAGTCAATTAATAACGAAGTCAGTTTTTCATCCATCAAAGGGCGCTACAGGGAGAACAGTCGGCTCATATCGATTATGGATTATCATATGATATAACGATGTGCATGAAATAGCAAAATACGTGTGAAATATAATGTAATTCTTTGAAATTGGGCTCTCCTTTAGAAGTATCGGCTTTAAGTCGTTCAAAACTCACGAGAAGATTTTCACGAGTGAAATAAGTGAAGGATCGCCTATTCGTTGGGAAGGTGCTTTTTCGTGGAGTTAGCTAAGAAAGAATGAATGAGGATGGTGACTAATGTTTGGCCATTTGTTAATCAAGGTAAGCATATATCTACAACCACTACTCCTTTCCTGAGTAGCTATCATTAATCTCGCTTTATTTCCGGGAAAGATTTCCGCGTCTGAAGAAGAAAAATCCCACTCAGCTGGAAGATAATACAGGATAAGGAGGAAAAATAACGTGAAAATATAAACACATCTCTGTTGTAGTAATTATCTATACTGTATCAATATAAAATATATAAGTAAAGACAACAGTGCCCAGGAAATTTTCAGAACCTATTCAACATTCCTCATATCATAAATTTGAGTTAATATTAACTACTTATATAATAACTTACATAATTAGTTAATACTAACGGTTTCCTACTAATATTTAAAAGTTTATTATAATTTAAGAGTATTATTAAAAAGATATTTTATCTTTAAAACCTAAATAGGTTCCGTGTAAATCACTCTTTTATATGTATGACAATCTGGGTAAAAACTGCTCAAAGTAGATTGTAATTCTCAATAAAAATTCAAGACAAAATTATGAGGTAGTATTTTAAAGAGGATGAAAATCTTTATTTGTAAAATATATTTAATATAAAATACTAATGTAATAAAATATTTGTAAAATATATAATATGTTCATACTGCTATCAAAAACTAGAGTTTGTTAGTTTGGATGTTACATATAAATATATATTAATGTAAAAAATAATTATTCAAATAAGTTCAAAAAAACTTTTCTACTTTTGTATGAGCAAAAGTTAGATACAAAATTCCTTCCTTAACTGAGTATATAAAGTTTGACATCGATACAATCCCCGATACTTATCGAAATCGGAGACGACTTAATAATAGAAATAATAAATTTATTGCGCTCTGGGCCTTTAAAGTGCCGTAAGAACAAAAAAGAAAATACAAAACAAAAACACATCCAATCACATGAACAATACATAAGTGAAATTAATGAAAAGGATGTAAGAGTACAATTTGCAATTTGTTAGAAGTAACCTGAAGATAATTAAATAATTTTCCTTTAAATTATGACATCGAAGAGGAGTTTTTAATTTTATCTGGTGGGGTGTTCCAAAAATTAGAGGCAAATTCATGACTTCGAGGGGTTTACAGCGTTCTGTGGATAAGACACGACGTTTCGCTGAAAATACAGTAAACTTTTACAAGAAAACGTGAAACTATCTTACTATAAGTTACTGTGCGTCACCAATATATCCTTCCTTCCCTTTCACTTCAAGTACGTTGGCCCTCTTTCACAATTTGATCGCTAGTTGTTTGCAGCAGACCCTTCCACAGAGACGATAGAGGATAGCCTTCGTCCCGGTTGAAATTGCTCAGCCTCTTGCCAGAGAAATGAGTTATGAGAACTGAAAACTGACGGAATTCGCGGAACACACTTACTCGGAGCTAGATCATGACATGAGAAAAAAAGTCATATCTAAGGAATCGAGATATTTCCCGTGGATTATAAGGGATTCGACTGAAATCGCCATATGTAGGTGACGCAGAAAAGATAGTTTCATTTCTGCCTGAGGCTTAATCGAAATATAATACCAATTAATGTCTTTATTCCAGGGCGAGACTTATAAAGTCTCCTCTTACATCTAACCCTATGTCTTTATAGATTAAAAAAGGATTTTAAGGGAAATAAAAGAAAAGAAAGAGATTTTTTAAGGGTTTAAAAAAAAACATAAGTAATTTCTTGGGAAAAACGTCATGTTTTATCCACAAAATGCAGCGAATCTAGCTTACGATCTATACTTTTATTAATACTTTTATAAATGGAACCAGTACGCGGCGAAGGCCTCAGAATGAGAGTGAAGATGAAGTTACCGGTCAGTCAGATATGTAATAAGAATGGGAAGTGGTTATCAATGCAAACAATAATGCGTAACAATAGATAGCTAATATCGATAATTTTACAACATCCCTGAGTACATAAAAACAATGCCTACCTTTTCCCATTAAACAGCGCTCTACAAAACCATTCACCATCTTACGAAGATATTGAATAAAGATGAACGACAAATACTTTAGAAGTTTACGCGGGTAAACGTAGAAAAAGAAGCTCAACCTACTGATGAGGGACTTGGTGGTATTCCATAGCGATGGAAAAATAAACAGGGAAACTATTTCCTTATTTGTTATATATAATACTATGCAAAATACCTCATAACAACCAAGAGCACGACATGTTTTAGCGCTTCAGCATCGCTATCATGTCTTCTAATCTCTTCTTCCTCTAATCAATCGTGATCATTCCGTTCGATTGAATCAATCGAATTATTTTTTGATTATGTCTTAATTTGTTAATGAAACTTAAACTTTGAAACATTTCGTGGTCTTATCCGTGGCACTTTACATAGTTTAACTTATAATATGAGGAATTAGTTTTCTCTGTAAAATTAGTTTCCCCTTCAATTTTTCCAAAGAAGAAGGAAAAAGATTCTTCGGTTTCTAGCCATACCCGTCCCCATGAAAAGTAATTTATTTTCTTATCCCTGTGTGATAGGTGTACGCATTAACAGGATACCTCAATCCTTCCAATAAGCGCCTCACATATTCTTTGTTAAGGAATTTGGGCGGAACAATGCTATTTACAAGGTAGAATACGATCCAAACGTAAATAATGACACACGTCAACGACATCATTGGCAATCCCGGTGATTTGGCAGCCAGTTTTGTTAGCCGATTGTCCGACAAGTGAAAGAAGAAAAGACTATATTCGCCATTCATAATTTAGATCCATAGCTCTCACGTTACGGTCCGATCTCTCTTTCACTCCCGTCGTCTTTGTTGGTCCTCACAAACGATTTCCCAGAATCCCACTGGTCCGATTTCAGACTCGTGGAAATCCCTTTAATGCCACACTTGACTCGGGCTGAAAAGAGATCGGATTTGGAAGGCACCAGGAGCATCGTCATATCTATCATTGATCAAATCTTTCCACTCTCACTTGATTCACCTCTCTATAGAAGCGAACTATTAGTGATTCATTAATGGCTCATCACGTTAAAATTAATCGAACACGATAAGCTAGGCTAAGTGGTAACTTAATGGAATCAAGGAAGAAATTATTTATTATGAATACCACGACAGGAAGCGAAAAAGAATTGTGAATTAAAGAGGAACTGCTAAAAGGTTTGAAATGTTATTTGGTGTGAATGTGGAGATAAGTTTAGTTGGAAGCTTGCAAACTGCGGCCATTGAAAGCTTTATATGTGAACATATACGAGATATAACGATTAATAATGTAATTAGTTATAAAATACGTAATCAATTGTTGATGATAACGATACAAAGTTAGTTTTTCATTTTTTTCTTATTTAATTACCGCCTTAATTAATTTGCTGTCACACATAGCTTCATTATATTTCTCTGCATTAATTAATATCAAATTATAGCGTGAAATTTTAAGTAGGGAACATTACTTAATATTACAAATACATACTAATAACAAGTACATAATATAATCTAATAATTATTATTTAAAATATTGTATAATATAATAAACGTACTAATTATGCTAATTTTAGGTTAAATAATAGGTAGAAATATGTATAATTATAAGGTAACAATTATATATTATTATTTTACAGAAATATTAAATTTAAAATTAATAAAAATTATATAATATAATGACATATAAATCTATATTTCAGTGAACTATTTGAAATCACATCTTATATAAAATTATATTTTTCATAAATTAAAATATTATAAAATTTCCAGAGAAGATTGAAAACTAAATGATTATCCAATTTCAAAATTTCTGGCAAAGTTATAAAAATATATTACTAGCATCTTCCTTATGTTAGATTCTTAACTTCGGCATTCAAAAAAATCGATTACTCCTTCAAGGCAAACTTTTCCACACCCCCGATTGGGTTCCCTCTTATCTTTTTCATCTTTAGGTGGAAACTTAATTACCGTTCGATACCACTTCGATCACCGCCGAGGCATCACGGGAAGAAAACAATCTCGTGCTATTCGTGTATTAAATTGCGGTATGAACTGCGTAACCCCACCTTCAATGAGCAATATCTTCAATGTTACTTTGAAAACTATCATTTAATTTCATTAATAGCTATTTAATTACCTTAGAAAAAGGATGGTTCTCGTTAGCGCGGCATATGGAAAAGAATATAGCAGAGCTAGTGTTATGAGCCAGGGATATGACTTCATAGAATAACCCTCGGTCCCCATCAGTTGTATCTCGAATGGAAGAAGTTTACAGTACACCCTTTTCTACTTATGAAATAATGCTTTAACTATGTAGGCTCATAATGAAGTTTATCAGCTAACATGCTATAAAGAAAGAGAGGCATATGAGTATTTAATGTGCAGATCCTGAGTTTAATAAGGCATTACTTTAGAAATAAAAATTCAGTTATGCCCGGGTTACGAGTGACCCGGCTAACACATATATTTCTTTGTTTATTGTTTCAATTTTCTGTATTAACCTTCTATTTTCTATATTAAATTTCGATTTTCCGCTAAAACCTATATGAAAGTATGTTTTGGCTAACGAAGATTAGGGCTAACGAATGTGATTCCGGAACATGTGATCCTTTGTTAGCCAGTGTGTCACTGTACTCAATAAATAAATACCTTACTGGAATGTACAAATCCATTCAAGTAGTACGGAAGTCGCGCTCTGAGGAAGCGCCCAAATCCGCATAAATTAGGAAAAAGAGGAAAGTGGAAGGGGTAGGTGAGCAGAAGTTCACGGTCGCTTACCAAAGAATTTGTGAGGGCTTTTAGCAGCATGTAAAATGTGAATGCCCCTCTGTTCTACCAGCTCTCCTTTTCCTATATTCGAAGGATGGACTCGCTGTAGACGAAAACGGAGAAACGGCCATGTGGATCCTTAAAGCGCGACCACTTCAGAGGTAAATCCATTGAGATATCCGTGGAAAAGATGCGCGCCTGAAGTCAGACTACACGCACTACTGCAGTCATTGCCTAACTTCCAGGGGCACATTTCTATATATTTCAAGTGGAAGTTTGTGGATATACTAATCATCTACTGGATTCCATATACCTGCAGAATACTCCAGATGGGACCAAAGAGAAATAACATCGCTACGCGCTCTATTTGTATAAGTTATGCTGTGTAAGTTATGGACCAAGATGAGATCAAATGAATTTTTAAAACCACAGCCTTTCCAAAAACGAAAATTTAAATTAACAGAATCAATAAAAACACCTTTTACGGACATTAAATCAGAGAGATTTACGTAAAAATTAGCAGCGTGGTCTCTTTTTTAGCAATCAAAATATTGAACGATATAAAATAAGAATGAGAGAGTGTGGAGGTTAATATAATTATTAATTTGGGCATAATTAATATTATATGAGTATATAATTATTAATTAAATACATTAATTAATGCTGAGAAGGTGCGAATATTAATAAGAGAAAGTACTGTTGATCAAATTTACTGTTATTTGTGAACAAATTTAATTAGCAGGTTTAATAATGCGGTAACAGGTGTACAATGAAATCAGATACCGAGGAATTGTAAGATAAACTCCAAAATCAAAATAATAAAACTGTGCGAAACAAAAAGAGTATTGCATTCATAGGCAAATTAGTGATTAATTCTGTGCTCACAGTTTAAGGAAGAAACATCAATTCTGTATTGAGCACAAAAAAGGCTAAATGAATGACTTATGATAGTTAATGAAAGTGAAACAACATGAGAAACAGTAAAAGGTGAATTAGGCATAATTAAAAGGTAAATAAGTAGACTGAATTAATTTAAATTTACATAGTCTGCTAATATAAATTATATGAATACAAGAAGTACGTAGGTATTGTCCTTTATGTCTTTCTATAACACATGGAAACGCTAAGTAAATTTACTAAGGTAGAAAACTGTGAACGAAAAGGTTGAATTATAAACAGCACGATTAATAACACTTTTCATTGAATATCTGGTGAGTAGGATGATGCCATTATTCAACCCATTCATTCCTTAAGTGCCTTACATATCATCGCAACCTGAACAAGACTGAGGTAAAACTAAACGATAAATAAATTTCCTCTTACATTATTCCAAAATACTAAACGATTAGAGGCTAAAGTTCGCGGGAAAGACTCTTGCAAACCATTACTGGGAGAAGAGGGAAGATTAACTATGCCCTCAGCATATATTGATGCGCATTCTGTCTACATTCATCAGGATGAAGACAGGTGCTTGAAACAGGGGGATTAACGTGATCATTCAACAAGATGAAGAGGTAACACGAGGATTCCATCTCATAAACTTAGCTTAGCTGGAAGAAGCTTTGAGGTAATGGTACAAACCGTTTATATCCAATAACTGGTACTAACATTTTACACTACTATAAGTGTATGACTACCTGCTTCCTAAGAAAAAAATAGTAAGAAAATAAATTTAATAAATAATTTCCAAAAATATCTACTGACAAAAACATAATATCCATTTGCTGCAAAGTTCGGATATGTATCCGAACGGAATGCATTTAAAGCCACTAACTACAACTTATATGATATTTAAATATGCTACGGACTTAGAGTCAAAAAAATCTAAATAATAACTGAACAACCCTATACAATCTTTGAAACATTACAAAATTTTTAATTATGGGTTTCGATTTTGTAGCAGAATTTCGAAACATTCACGGAACAATATGAAATAAACAAATAAACAAAAGTCCTTTCCAAGGAACCGTATTATCCCCCGAGAGTTACAAGAGAATCCGCTGAAATTGCGAAACGACCGGCAAATTTCAATCGTGAGGTCGGCAACTCCCTCTCCCTACCTCACCTGGAAACGACTCCTAAGACCAACAAGTGAAAGGCAACAAGAAATATAAAAGGACCCATCGAAGCATAGCTCATTTAGCCAGAAGGAGGTGACGATAGAGTCGACGAAACGTCGCTTTCAACAAGTGACACAAGCTGTTGAATCCCGGAAGAATTTTATTTCAAATGGAATCCACAAACAGCGAAAGCCTTCGCACCAATTTTCACGGAACAACTCAAAAAATACATGAGCGCAGTTAAAGGATTAAAAAGTGCATGAGTTTGTCGCGATGTTCTACATTATATTCTAATTAAAAATGATCAACATTTTAGATTATAATATAGGTTATAATATAAAATTAGGTTATAGTGAGGTTTAATTAGGTTATAAAATAAAATATCGTTTAAAAAGGTAATATATAATAATAAAATTCAATGTATTGTAATTGAAATAATTTGTATTTTATTGTGATTGTATAGTGTAGTATAGTGTATATATGTAATTGCTAAGTAATGTATGATTGTTATTATAATAATATGTAGAGTACAATAGTAATCACCATTTATACGATAATTGCAGTAACGGGAAGCAATGACTTTAACTACATCTGATTGTAATAATAATGATATTAAATAAATTTTGTATCATTATTAACATTAAATGAGGAATATTCCATTCAGCAAGATGTGATTGCAGATGAAATATCATATTAAGACTTAGGGACGCAGACATTCCAAAAAAAAACAGAAATCTCCACTAGTTTTTTAAAAACAAAATAGGAAATGTGGTCACATTGACTACACAGAGGTTAGAAACATTAAAAATTTAGAGCAACCAAATCCCATAAAAATAGATCAGAAGTTTGACGCACCGTTTTATGGATTCATTTTGACGTAATGCATGCAAAAGGAGTCGAATTTAACGGCAGAGGTGCCAACTTCAAAAAGATAATTGAATGGGGAATATTGAATAAAATGAAGGGGATGAGGCGGAGGCATAAAATGAAAGAGCGTTTGGGATTCCCTTGAGATAAAAAGGGAACGCGGATATCGGAGTCGTAGCGCTTTTAAAACTTCCTCACATCCAAACATCCGTCTTTATGTTTTTCTGAGATGGGCATCTGAGGATCATAAATACTCGAAAAGATTTTTATTAACATTCTGAAAAGGAACTATCCGTAAAGATTCCTGACACGGAAAGATTTCTATTAGGCTTTATAAGTAAATATCTGCGTAAATATCGTTTCGAAATAAACGGAAGCTACAAGAACGATCAAGGTATTTTCTAGAAATCTTTCAATCGAGGGAAATTATCTCTCGAAGACTGAACGCAAGACGAAAAGGAAAATTTTTCTAACGATAAAGTCAGGAACAAATATCTCTCATAATTACCACGTATTAACATTTCGGTGAAATGTTGCTTATTGAAAACAATTCTGCATCTATTTAAATTTTGAATAGAAGTTCATTTAGATCAAAGTTAGTTGTATCAAAAATTAAATATGATAAGAGAAATAAACAGCGCTGACAGTATATTTTATTTAACATAAAGCGGAAAATGTTAGAAATTTGACCACTTAAATCTTCTTAATTGGAGAATTGGACTAGATATTAAATATGTAGATATTACTTTCCTTTAATAGATAAATATATTTTCTACATGTATCATTTATCAACGACATTAATACACACATATTATTTACATTTATCATTTCCTTCCTAATCTATATAATAACGTGTAGCATAAATACGGGCTTGCGTTTCAATAAATATTTTTTTTTTACTTCCCCAAAATTTTCAATTAAAAAAAGGGGAAGAATTTAATGGTAAGAACTTAACGTACATATTTCCCAGAATCTGAATCAATAAAGTCTGGAACAACAGTTACAGTTGACTCAACTGCTATGAAAGGAAGCTTCAATCGCATGATTTCCAAAAAGAAACAACTAAAACTCTAAAATATCCTACATCACATCGGGTAAAAATAATTCATAATTAAAATCTCTCTAAGAAACCAGAAGAGAATGAAGAGAAAAAGAAGTTCAAGTCATAAATGTAGTTAAATATAGGAGAAAGGTTAAAACGTTGTTCGCCATCTGATAATCAGCTTCATTCCTCTACATCTTCATCATCACAATTCTTTTCTCTCTCTTTGCTTGGAAAAACCTTCTACTTATAATCACATGAACACAGCTCTTTATACGGTGATACAATTCGCTTCATGTTGAAAACGAACATCTTTGGAAAAAAAATTCTAAATCTCTTCCCTGTGTCGCTGAATAAATGGAAGTTAGAATAATGGATCAAATGGAGTCGATTAAAAGTATATGTCAACAAATGTGTATTCTTTTTGGATAGAAAGAATCTTTTGTTTACATTTCCAGTATATCGATGATAGAAAACCATGGTAACATTCTCAGAAAGTTACGCTTCACATTATCAGATAATTCATAATCATTTCTTTCTTCACAACTCCATACCAAGCTGTAAATTATGAGGAGTAGGACAGGGTGAGTACTGAGATACGGAGAAGAAATACTCCACCCAAGAGATATTCTGTCCGCTATTTTCCTTCAGGAACATTCACTCAAGGAAATTATATCCAGGACAATCCATCCAAAGATTTACATCCCAAAAGTTCACTGAGAAGATATTTCACTCAAATAATAATTCATCCAGGTGTATAATACCAAATGAAATTTCAGAGAGGATTGGAAATTGGATGAATAACTAGTTTTGAAAAAATATGTGGAGCAACGCTAAGAGTTTGGGCATTCCCATTTCTAAACCTCAAAACTCTTGAGGAAGTACGTTACCGCTTACCTTCTAAATTTTTCAATGTTTTACTCTGGATTATCCATAGAGCCCTCCGTAAGAAACGCATAATAAGTTCTTTTTAATTATCCGGAAAGACCATTCGTTTTTCAGAAGTAAATTAAATGCGAAGACTTCCCGACCTAACGCTTTCCTTCATAAGACAGTATTCCTCAACCTAAAAATGTCTCTTTAACCACTCATAAAGAACAAGTAAAGATTGCGTGACTTTTTAATTTTAAATTGTGAAACATACATTGTCTTGCCATCTTTACTTGTTCAGAATGGCGTTTCAGGAATACAACCATCCCAGATTAACTTTACTCATAAAGAAACAATATCGTTTTGAAAACACTAAGATTTTACGACTGTCATCTTTTGCAA
Source organism: Pachydiplax longipennis (assembly GCA_036926295.1). Classification (NCBI taxonomy): domain Eukaryota; kingdom Metazoa; phylum Arthropoda; class Insecta; order Odonata; family Libellulidae; genus Pachydiplax; species Pachydiplax longipennis. The sequence continues at coordinate 32,113,862 of JAVFKF010000009.1, read as the reverse complement.
ATGTTCCTTATCTTCCTTAGGGCAGAATTATAGGAAACATGTTCAATTAAATGCATTATAAAGAGATATAAAATGACGAAACGAATATCTTCTACTCATTGAACGAGTTGTTTAAAAGATACCACACTAACAATGTGTATTTAACGAAGAATTTCAGCTGATGGAAGATAATTAGAACCCACCTGGCTTTCGTTGATTATGCTTTCGGCCGACCAAATTATGTTCGCTCGAGGAGTAGCTTTGTCTAATTATCTCTCGGAATCTCTTTTTCCATAAACACCTTCCGCCAGTTCATTAGGATTGAGATAAAGCGGAATTCTACTTCTCCAAGATGAACCTATGCTTTAAGATAAAGCAGTAGAGAAAAACCAAAGTTCAGAGGCTGTGGAGTGAACTAATTCATTGACAACTTCGCCTGAGAACGGTTATTATTTTTGGGAAAGGGCCTACTTATAATAGAGAATTATCGTTGTAGTTAAAAATGTCGAATTAACAACTTTCAGCCATTTGAAAATGATTCAGATAAAGGCTGACTTTTCTCTCCCTTCCTATTACAACTATATGTCAAAAAAGTACCCGCAGTTGGCCGAAAGGTAAGGTTATCTTTTGGGTAAACTTTTATCCTGATGCTGAAACATCCGTAAAATATATAGAATGTTTCGCCAAATCCCTTGCCATTCTTCATTTCTCAAAATTTAACATTGAAGATTCCAAAATTTAGAGACAGCAAAAAATTTTGTGCAGGCATCTTATGAGGAATTATGTTTTCGGTGTATATTTTAGTTATTTACTGGGCCATAAGTTTGCGCAAATGCGAAATATTTCACCGCAGAACTATTGATGATTGCAAATTCTAACAGTTTTGTAACGCTATTGAATATCCGGTTCGTTAGCTATTGTAATAACCGAATATAATACATACATATTCTTATAATGTGTTGAAGATTTTTTGGTATAAGCTGATACACTATGTTTGAATATTTGAGCCTATACACTTTAATCATGTAAGGGAGATCTAGGAAAGTCTAAATATTGAGAGTAAGAAATTTATGTTTTTAAATTGCGGTAGTCATAATATCTATGTTTTAGGTTATACGTACGTGCGTTATGTCAGCTGCCGAAGGTTCGATTAAATTTTCTAAGAGAACATGGGTAATAGTATTGTTAAAAGTGGTTCTACATCTAAGGTCATCTCGCACATAAAAGTCTCACCGGGATTCGAACCCGGGACCGATTTCACCACAGTCGAACGCGCTGCCCCCTTGGCTATCAAAGTGGTAATAAAATTATTCTGCTCACATATAAACCAAATTTTACCTGTATCCTCACTGGAAATTTTAACGCCTTATGAAATCGAAATCGGGACTCCAAAATGAATAAAATTTCACCACATGTTTACCCCCATAACGACAGTAGAAGATACTACAACCAAAAAAAAAGAAAAATTTTGACGGAAGAGAAATTTCCGAATATAAATAGATGGGGGTAAGGGGAGAGACCGGCTGTTGGCCAAAGGGAAAAACGAAACGCGTGAACCGCTGAATGAATAAATGAGCGATTGATATCGTTTCACGAACATCCTCTGGTGGACGAATTAAAAGGAAATTCATGGAGATAATCCAACGATTAAGGCGCTCGCTTTGAAGTAGGATATTGACGCTAAATACCAAAAGATCGATCAACAGTTCGTGTAAAAATGCCTGTGTAAAGCATTTTCGGGAGATTCCCAGCGATACATTCATCATGTACAAACGGAAAATTAATCCTTTCTCGCTTCGATGTTATAAAAAAGGTATTAGCAATAAAATTATTTTCAGAAACATTTCAAATCGCACAAAAAAACAAGTTGACGAGTTTACAGGATGTATAGAACTGCTGATTATCGCTGCAGCCTCAAAAGGAATACAGATAAAAGGGACATGAAAAAAAGTTTAACAAGACCAATTCAAACGCAAGATGAATCGGTCAAGTGGAAGATCCGGGTTCGAGGCCCAAAGACATTGGGTAAGACATTTCCGTGTCCATTTATCCTCCCGAATTTTTCTAGGTGCACCTACGTGCAAATTTACCTTTCACCCTATTTTTTCCAAAAGAAATAAATAATTATCTGAAAACTGCGCCAAATTATATACTGGGATTGCTGGGACCTCTAAGGCCTCACATTTGATAACTAAGGCTGCGAAGAATGAAGAAATTTATTAGAGGTAAAACCCTTCTGGAGCGCATTTTTCCAACAAGTATTTCAAAATTCCCCTTACTTCGATCCACATCGATATTCTGTAAATTAAGCTGAGTATTTCCTCATCTCGAAGACACGTGTTCTGAGATAGAATGCCTGGGAGATAAAATCGCAGCGTTTCAGTGCTATTCTGATTTTCAATTTAGGAACAAGCCTTGTCCCTCGTTACTCACTTAGGAAGGAGCAAATCCGATCCCTATTATTTCCCACGAATTCTTAATAAATAAACTCAATTTTTCTACTTCTTCCGGCGGAAATATTCAAGCCTTTATCGAGTTGTCTTCATCTCTATGTCCCTCTCTTTTTCTTGAATTTTTCTGAGAGTCAAGTTTCTATACTTTTGCTTAAATGAACATTCCCATCTCACCTACCGCATTCCTATTTTCTCTCCCTATTTTCAGGCCTTTTTCACTGACACTGATGTGAGATGAACAAGGACTAATATGATGAAACGCTGCGACGAAAATTACTAATGTGATTATTCAACTTGTATGTGAATTGATTCAACGGATGCCTCTGGCTGATATCAGGATTACTAGTTTTTGCTTATATTAATTTATGGGGTTTAACCACGCTGTTCATGTTAATTTATCTATTGCTATTTTTATATTGAAATTAGTAATTTTATTCTGTTTTTAGCTATCAGTATCATTTAACTTACATTTTTCTTTTTTATACTTCTGTTTTTGAAAATCCTTTTTGATTATTTGTAAAAATTTATTTGCTTCATATATTGCCTCATTATTTTTTTCCGTTTTAGTGGTTGATTTTTCACTCCCTTTTCTGTGAGAATTTTCCTGTAAAGTGAGTTTTTTACATTGTCAATTTTTAGTAGTTATGATTTTTTCCTCAGACTGCACATTAGTATATATTTGTTTTTTCATTTGCATGCGCACGATCATTATTATATACATGATTATAATGCTATACGAGGTTAGGTGGAGGAGAGGCCCATATGGGTTTAACCTTGCCAATAAAAGGGTCTATGAATTCATTTATACTAACATATATCTATCTATCGTTGTATCCTTAAACTCCTCTTTTTACTCAATTTCAGAAGCCCGCTTCAATACGGGCAGCCCAAGTGCTCGCAATTCCCCACAAAACGGGATATACAAATAAACTTCTCAATAAAGTATCATCTCCTGAATTAATGAAGAGGAATCGAAACGGCTCGGATAAGAAAAAACAGTCTAATACCTTACTTTTTTCGTCGCTCTCTCATGTGTTTGAGGAAAACGTGCCCCACAAATCGATATATGCTCTCTGCACACAGCAGTTGATGCAGCGTAAGGACATCATCAACGTCTTTCAAATAAGACTTTAAATAAGTATGACGTTCAATACAAAAAAAATCAAATAAAAATTAATAACATGGGATGATAAGCTTCTGGAGACTTGATCAGGGAAGTCTCTCGCGCATCAGAATAATTTAATGCAGCATTATCTTGAAATTGTAAAGGTGTTTATGTAAAGAAGAATCAGATGATTTATTTCTAACATCGTATTTATGAAGAAGGAATAATATATCTCCCTATACTGTTTTCTAGTTTTTCTGACAAGTTAGCATTCGGTTGATATAATCGAATTTTCAATTCCCGATGAGGGAAAGATTGGATCCTTCGGATCCGATTATATCTAGATCATGTTGAATCTACCTGTATCCTTCGAGGAAGAAACAGAAAGAGGAGGAGAAAATCTTAAAACTTGAATATCAAGGTATTCATACTCTGGCGCACCTTTATGGCTGCAGATGTGGGGATTTAAGAAAGATTGAGAGCCCTGAGAAATTGTTTTGAAGCAGCAAAAATGTGGATTTGGAGGAGAATATGGAAAACTGGCTGGATATAAAGGAAAACGAGAGTAAAAATTTTAGAACAGGTGAACGATAAGAAACAACTAATGAATGTGAGGGAGCAAACGAGAGGGTCATGGTCATTGGGTCAAGTAATGAAACGAAGCAGGCAGATTGAAGTATTTTCAGACGGTTAATAGTTGGGGAAAAAATAAAGAGAAAGACCGAAGAAAAAGTATCTGGATGATATTCAGAAAAGAAGAATTATATTCTTGAATCTTATAGTTTCTTTATCGCTTTAATAACGAATTTTTTAACAACAGTGGTGAGAGGGCATCACAGAACACGATTTCTCCAAGACTCTACTCAACAGCCCACAGAACACTATACATCCTTTTTGGTTTATTCGATCTGATTACAACCTAAGATTTACTAGTGATAAATTCAGTTTTTCTCACGAAATTAGTCATAGTTGATGATTTCTGACGATACTTGGTGGAACTTTTCCATAATAAATATGAAAGAAAAGCAAAAGAGGAGAGGGGATGACGATGCACATAACGTAAGCAATTTACAGTTTATCAAACAAGGCAAAGGATTGACTATTGCAGTGCATCCGGGGACGGAAAAAATACACTTAATAAGCATGTAGGACAATGTCTTCAGCGGTAATTTTATCATGTGTATTGTGTGAAAGAGACCTAGAGTAAACTGCGTATTAAGCTGTGTAGCATCTGAAGCGAGAACGTTTTAAACTGCTTCTATTGTAAATAGAGTCATACTTTGAGAATGGCAGAAGTTAGGAGCTGCTGATAATGCTTTGCCTTTCCATAATGGTTTGATGATATTCTGAACCCTCCCAACCATATCCAAGTCATTTCGAATAAATTCAAGTAATAATCACTTCAGAATAAAATAAATGGGACTTCATTACACTTCCACTTATATGGAAAATCATTCAAAACAGGACTTGCCGAGCGACTCAAAAATTTAGTGATTGATTCCGACGGAAATCATTTCAAACTTGGTAATCACACCTTAAATAGGTTCTCTATATGTATCCTGGCATCTCCTTTCCTTCCTCTCATTTCCCCCGACGTTTCCATGGCATCCACTCCCCTTTCTGAAGCGTCAAAAACTAATGCTCGAGCGATCAGTGAGGCTGGCAGATGATCCTCCATCTTCATGAGGCTTTTTCCACTCCCTTGCGCTTCCCGATCGCATCCCTTCCCAACGGACCTCACCGATTCTGATTGGATTCTTCAACACAAGTGGCAACATAGAATTGCTGAGCAGCGTCTCAATTTGTGCAAGAGGAAACCAGATTTGCAAAGCATTCGAAAGAGATTAGTCTTGTTAGTTGCACTTAATGATTTCCTTTACTACTTTCCTTCCGATTTTTTACTCTTAGGGATTCATTCATAATAATATTAGTATAAAACTAAGATGTAAATTAATATAAATACGCAAATTGTATAACAAATGTGTTGCTAAAAACATACTGGAGAACAATGATTATGAGCTTTATTGGAACCGGAAAATTCACACAGACACAACAGCTATCCACGGTGGGCCAGGCATCACTCTCACCTACAAAAAGTCATAGAACACGTACTTCATCGTCATAGCCATCCCAAAGGACGCGGATATAACAAATAAAGATGGAAAAATATAAAATAAACCCCATTAGCGGAAATAGAACATTAGGAAATAAAACAGCTATAGAAAAAAGGAATCGTCACGGTTATACCAATAATCATTTCGTTTACTGGAATAACAACTGAAAACTTTAATACACATCTCAAAAAATTAAATCTACAAAAGAAATATACACACAAATGTTAAGAAAATCGTAATTCTAAAGACGGAATCTACAGTGAGAAAATTCATAGGACCACAAAAGTCAGGTATATGAAAACCCGGTATATGAAAACAGGTATATGAAAATTTACTATCCACAGGATTGGATAGTAAACCACGTAAACTGAAAAAATAACAAGAAAAAAACGTCTTAATTCGGGCAAGATAAGTTATAGTTTTCCCTTCCGTTTGTCCCAGGCCTTTTAACTGACAAGCCGCACTTCAGTGCGAGCCAAGTTATTTCTTACCCTAATTCCTCGTATGCATCCAAAGGGGTATCTCCTTTTACATAGCTTCGTAAGTTGGATGCCTCAGGAAGGATCTCTAGTGGTGGTTGGTGCCACTATCGAAAGAGTCACTTGCCATGCTCACAAAGCATCCCGTTAACAGAGCGAATCAACTCCATACGCTAGTTTGGTGGTTAGAAAACTTGTACGGAATGTGGGAGACCTGGATTCGAGTCCTACTCTTACCCAAAATTTTCGCTTCTGTTTTTCCTTGGGCTTCAAAAAGAAATAAAGTGAATCAAAGCGCTAGATATGAAATGAAACAAAATTTGTGCAGGTTCTCCTTTCCCAATCAAACAATAATGGAAAGGAATAGATTAATTATCTTTGAGTGTGTCCGAGATGCAGTAATTTTAATGAAAATGTGATGAAAATAGCTGCTATGACGAAATTTTAGGACAGGAGAAATTTGTGGGGGTTATTCACTGTAAAGCTGAATCCAAGGGAAAGATTATTTTTTTTATTGTTATTCTATCGTTAAAAAAATACAGCGAAAATCGTGACATTTTCCCGCTATCCTATAAACAACACAGCACAAACTGTCTTAGTAGATAGCTAATCTATTTTCTCCAGTTAAACAATTGAATTCATTCTGAATTGAGTGTTTTATGAATTAATACATCGCAACAGAGGAGGATTGCTAATTTTAAGCATTGGTTTTCTATTAAGCAATCTATTTCCATCTAATAATAAATATTTATTAGCACTTAACTGAATTTCACATATGTGTTGATATTACATACCTAAGCAATACATGTGATATTCCTAAGGAAGATCAATAGATACAATAATATTACAATAAATAAAAGTATGATAAAGTTACCACCGAAAAATCATTGCGCGATTTTCCTATGGAATGAATGAAAATGAAGAATATTTCAAAGAGAAATTTGTACAAAATCCAGAGGAATAACAAGCACGTTAAGCAGTTTCTGCCACCTTTATAACTGTATACATAACTATTTGCTCTGTAAGTTTTTCTTCAGGTCTGATTATGGAGTGATTAGCGCCGAAAACTGATATCGTGTTTATATTTCCTGTGGATACTGTACCAATGTCTCTTAAAGATCCTTCTATAATGAAATTCCACCAAGTATCACTCAATGATATTCATTAAATGAAAATCAGTCAATTGTGCCCGCACTGAGTCTTATACAGAAGATAATTTAAATCATACGCATTAGTAATTACGCTCCTCAGATGCGAAAAAAATCTAACCAAGCCGTAAAAGGTAACCCAAGATATCATTATTTATTTATATGCCACAAAAACGTAAATATTTCTCCGATTTTTTGGAGGAAGTCCAACCAGCAAGTCCGGCCCGAAGAAATAGCCCCGATCGACCCATCACGTTCAGACATCTCTTCGAATTCTCCTGATTTATTCCTTTACTCCGCTTTGTCGTCCCTCTCAAACCGAGCGAATCTCATGCGAGGACGATATCCGAAAGGTAGTCCCTTCCACTTCACTGAGCAAACCTTCACGTCGAATTCAGCACACCTTAATCGCGGAAAGGATGGAATTGATGAATAATGGAACGTTCCTACCGCAACTATCATTCGCTTCGCCGATACTCGCATCATCACTTGCGCCCGAAATTACGTGAGGAGATTGCTCTGCGATAATGTATGGACGAAATGGAATTTGATTACGGAAATGTCAAAAATAAATTATTTCTTTATAAATGTTACCAGTATGAGGAGGAATTCTATCCGAAAAAGATCTGATGTAAATGAATTATGTATTTTTTTATATTGGAGTGAATACAGTAAAAATCGCTATCACAAATCATGAGGGACGACAAAACAGAGGGTTCGTGTTAAAAAATAATTCGCGTAAACGAAGCTTATGAAACGAAACGAAAAAAACATGAAAAAACAAAAACGAAAATCATTTATGTGACATTGCAGAAATTAAAGAGTTAATTCTTCTATCTTAATTTATTATGGCTTGTATTTTAAAACCAAGTAAAGGCTGAAACAGTGAATCCTAAAAATTAACTCAACGAAAATTCTCAGCTCCAAAATCTAAGTTATTCACTTTTACAGTTCTTTAAATTGTAGACGTCAATTACCACCGACTGGAAAATATTAAAGCATCAGATATATTTTTAAAAAATTTTCGAATAATTATTTTTAAGCCAGAATTATTTTTTTTCGAAGAGTTATCTTAAAATCTTTAAAATCAAACATGAAGGTAATAGTGGCGAAACACTAATTATTTATAATTTTGTTTTTCCTTTCTATTGCGACCTCTTTACTGTAATTTATGACAAACGAATTTAATTATAACGGTGCATTTCGAATATCCGAGGTCAAAAATTCTTTTAAGACCTACTTCTGAGGTTTCCATAGCTTTTCAATTGTTCGCAATATTTTTTTCAATAATTTCGTGCCAAAATTATAATACTAGGATATTGTACACGAAAATGTCGACCTACAACCAAATTTTTATATACTTTTCCATTCTTCATTTAATCGAAAAATAGAAAGAAATTAAACACTGTTAAATCATAACAGAGATAAAAATAAGCTTGAAATATTGCAAGACGTCATTTGAAATTGAAAGTAAATGCTAATTCGTAGGAAACAAAGTTCTCCACGATAAATTTCTTATACTATACCACAAAATAAAAGATACACGACCTAAGTTTCGTGGCGAAGCCACATCATCAGGTTTATTTTGTGGTATAGTATAAGAAATTTATCATGGAGAACTTTGTTGTCACACACTACCACCAAGTGAGACCTGAGACTGTGATGTCTAATTAGTAGGGATAATATAAATGCGAAAGTAGGGCTATTGCCCTACATCATTGCCACTTATCCACAAATACGGGTAATTATTGTTCGAACGTGTAATATTTGTTGTTATCGCACTTCCGAACGTATCGAGAGAAAAAAAGAAGAATTGTGAATATTTCGAATAGGGAAAAGCGTGATTATGATGATAAATATCCATCCTATGATTCACGATTATTTTCATGGAGACGGGTTGCTGTGAGGTAACTCTAGCAGTAGTTTTAAAAGTGCGTGGATAGCTGAGGTCACTTCGCACAGATCCCCACCAGGAATCGATCCCAGTGCCGATTTCACAAAAGTCGAACGCGTTGCTCAATTGGATATGTTGAAGCCCATGTGGGAAATCATGGGCGAGTGAAAGGCGGACCTCAAGTTGAACGGACGTGAACGAAAAGTCGGACTGCGATCCATAAAAAAGGAGGAAACTTTCAGGTCGATAAAGGGAAGAAAGGATGTATTCCTACGAGACGACTTATAAGTTTCGGAACTGTCCGATGATCTGTTAGCGATTAACGACGTGACTTAAAGGAGTTTAGCTTTCACAGTAGAAGACGACGTGTACGGAAAATCCATCGCGTGGGATGAACAAAAGACGTTGTTATGGTTGCGGAAAAAAATAATAGTCTTTTCCTCATTCAGCATAGGAGTTTAGTTCAGCGAAATAAATGATGCATTAGTGCAAGCCAGGATATTTGGAAAGATTAGGATAGTTTTCTCCTTAATAATTAATTATTTCAAGCGATGAGAGGTGAAGATTAAAGATTCAAGAGATGTGATTCATGATTAAATAAAAAAAAAAATCTGACTAATTCCAGAAATTTGTGGACTTAGTCAGATTTTGTTTTTTTTTTCTAATTTAATCATTTCTCGTGAATTCTAGAAGTGTAGAAACTCACGACCCTGAAAAATTTTTGAAAAGGGAAGACATCAGGAACTTATTAAAATACTGGCTCCTAAAATTATAAGGAATGAAACGAGGAGAAATTGTTTGTTTCTGCGACGCATAAAAAGTAGTTCATGTTTTTAATGTGCTGGAACTCGATTTCCTATGCAAAGGAAAAACTGTTGATCTCATTGCGAGACCAAAAATATAGGTATACCTTGCTTCGCAAAAAATATTATGAGGCAAGGGATTTTGAAGGAATAAATTCCATCCAAGCCGCTTCTCCTTAAGTAGGATATAAAAAAAGCTTCGCATTGAATGGAGTTTAGAGTTAATATCAAAGTTCTCATGGGAAAAAGGATATAAAGAAATGTGCCAGGACCGAAAATTGAGTCTGGATTTTCCACCTTCCTATTGAATGCTCTAGAAAATTCAGCAATCTTGCCAGAAAATTTATACATGCCGTGTAGACATTAACTTAAAAGATTCTTTATATAAATATATTTTGTACTTAGCGTTCAGTCTGGGACAGTAAAAAAGCAATCATAGAAAATTTAAACACACTTCGGGGACCTAAGGAATTATTTCATTACTACAAGGTAAAATACCGCATTTTACTTCAGTGTAGCGATTATGATCAGAAAAATATAATCATTAAGTCACGTTTAGAGATCAGTATTCGCCAAAGATGAGAAATTGGGGCAAACATTAATGTAATTGTTGCTAGGTCCTCCCTTTAATTTCCAATCAGTAGCATTTTTAACGTAAAATTAATAAAATGATGACAAAGGTCCTACCTCGAATAAATTCCAAATTTCTCTCAGATGATGCGGCAGAAGGTGAAGGCTGCTTCAGCACTCCCCACACTGACACGGTTCTGAAATATTAACAGGTGGCGTTAAGAAAATAACTAGAAACGACTTGATGGTTATGCAGAACAAATACATCACTGAATTCTCTTACTTATATATAAATAGTAACAGAAAATTCAATACTTCCCTCTGGATCAAGAGATTTGCGAATATTTCACCCTCAATGAAAGGTTATTGGTAATTCGCGGATATAATACATTTCTATATCAGGGATCGGAACTTGCCAGAAGGTCATATATAGGCATATATAGATTGTTTCATTACTATTTCATCTTACATGCTTTACTATTAAGTTGATACCTTAGAATTCGAACTCAATGTAAATATTATTTCCAGATTAAAAATTCAAGTATAGTAGGTCTATCCTGGTTTTTGATTCGAGTTCTGGGGAGTCCGGATTTACGGGGAAATAATGTAAAATGAATCAACATTACTTCACAGTTTAAAGCGATATAAATGTATGGTAAATTTAAATGTGAATTCAGTTGACATATCCCAGCTCGGATACTATTCCATGCGACTTACATTATTGCTATACAATCAAAATAACTGTACGGTGTGGTTAATTCTTGTTTACTGGTCTCCGAATTTCATCGAATAATTTCTCTCTTTTTTCTTATACCGTTGACTCTATGGTATGTCATAGCTATTATATAAAAGTATTATGAAAGAAAATTTAATATACGAATAGAATTCCTACGTTGAGGAACAGGGATTCCATAATTCGAATACCAAACACCATATACAAGGCATAACATATAGTTTTTAAAACTATGCATTTATATTGCGCAGCTGTAATAAATGGCAGGTGTACAAAACTAGTTCCGGAATAGGTTCTACTTCTGAAAATTTTACTACGTTCAACAGAAAATTACATCAGTTGATAGCATAAGCTGCGTATGACTTCCTACAGAGCTAGAATGTGAATTCAATTGAAATATCTTGGCTCGGATACCATTCCATGCGACTTACATTATTGTTATGCAATCTAAAGAACAGTACGGTGTGGTAAATTCTTGTTTACTGGTCTCCGAATTTCATTGAATAATTTCTTTCGTTTTTCTTATATTGTTGACTCAAAGGTATGCTATAGCTATGATATAAAAGTATTATGAAAGAAAATTTAATATACGAATAGAATTCCTCCGTTGAGGAACAGGGATTCCATAATTAGAATACCAAACACCATTTACAAGGCACTACGTATAGTTTTTAAAACTATGCATTTATAAAGTTAATCTGACGTGGCTGTACTTTATGAAACGACCTTGAAATGACCGTCATGGCCGAAACCGGTCGGTAATAAAAAATTTGTGAAACATACAAAGTTTGTTCTTCTTACTTGTTCTATGCATTTATATCACGCAATGGTAATAAATGGTAGACGTAAAATCTGGTCCTGAAATAAGTTTTACTTCTGAAAATTCAACGACGTTCAACAACAGAAAATTACATCATGATACCATAAGCTGCGTATGACTTCCTATAGAGCCTCACAGAGATAGGTTGGTTATTAGCGAAAGTAAGATGACCAAGAACTTTTCTCGGTGTAATTTACATATAGCGGTATAAAAGGCCACCGGATGACATCGAATAATTGATGAACGTCCGGAATTTGAAACCGCAGCTCAACTAATTTATATTTCACACAAGCACCTCTTTCCGCCTTTTCTTCAGAATTACAAATTAATTCATTCGCCCTCATTTCCTTCTGTCGTTCTTCATGTGTTGAACTGAGTTACTAACATGCGAATAATTCTTTTATTAGTATAATAGTATTATCATATACGTAATAAATCATTGAATCATGCATCATAATCCAGAAGTAATTAATTCAAGTTTCATACGTAGAGGTACTATGGAATACTATGGAGTAGTCGGGAAGAATGGAACCCTAAGGTTTCTTTTATGTAAATTGCGGTCTTCATGAAGCAATATCATAAACTATTTCAGAATGGTATCAAAGTGCCCCTGAAAATTGTCTACTAGAATCAGGTTTGTGTTTTGTCAATAAATATTTTTTTTGGAATTCTAAAATTTCAGGAGGCAAGTTTTCAATTATGTTTATTCCTTATTTGAAGCGACCTTATTGAATTGAATATTAGCATAACGCACACCCACACAATAACAGTTGATCCTGTAATGCTGTTGTTTTAAGTTTGCAAATCATTGCAATAGATGGAGGATATTTTTAGAGTTATTTTTTTAATTTAAGGGTTATTTCAGTTCGAATCCTGGTGGGGGCCCATAAATGAGAAATGACCTCAGCTAACAAAGCAATTTTAGCATTACTACTACTGAAATTGAAGGGAAGATATTCGTCCCTTAGGATCAAATTGAATTCAGTAAAATTCGTAGGTTAGGTTCGAGAAACGGAGAAAAAATTCCCAACAAAATAGATCAAAATAAAAAAGATGCTGCTCACAATAAAATGAAAATTTCCAGAAATTTATGAATGAAGATAAAAGGGTTAAGGGAAAGGTTTTGGTAGTTTCGCAGTTTTTTTCAAAAACGTTCATTTTTACAAACCGTGGCATGGTGGTTTAGTGGGAAGAATGCCTGCCCGGAAAGTGGGTCAAGTTCTGGTCATATTGATAATTCTTACTGCTGTTTACCCATCGGTAAAACATCGATAAAAATTAGCCAGAAGATGAATACAATATCCTTATATATTAAAACATCCGTTTTCGGTGAAATACTTTTCTCCTTTCACACTCCATCAAGACATATAAATGAAATACCATTTTAAATGAAAGTTTTCCTTTACTGCTTCAATGACACCAACAAATGAAAACTGTGCTATTTGGGCAAACAAATCGAGTTAAATTTGAATTTTCCCATAGAGCTTCGTTACTGGATGTGTATATATCGATGTATATCGAAACAAACGAGGTATATCTAAATGGAACTGATATTCTATTTCCCCACCCAAATACATTTCATCAAACACTCCAATCACAACGACCGAACGTACAAAAGCTAAAAATCACACAAAAAACAAACCTTCACTTGTAAATCAATTACTTTCAATTTAGTTAGGGCGAAATTTTCACAAGGACAACTAGTCTTAGTGATTGAAGAAATTGATCGAGAACTTTCATTCTCGAAAGTAGAAAATAAATATCATCCTAGTATACATTTTCGTTTTGTATCTGCCTTTAACCACCTCGGAGGAAGCAATAAGAAATGTTGACTTCCTTCTGGGTGTTGGGTACGCATCAGTTCAGAAATAGGAGTGGTTACACTTCGCAGAGAATATCACTGTACAGTAAATCGGACGCATTAGCGATAGGGGGCGTTCTTTCCAAATCCCATTAGCGAAATGCAATCCTAAGCCGCCGTGCACGCGAGCAAGAATTTCAATCACGAAAAGCCATTTTCACGCTTCTCTCGGATGACACGTGACCTCATTCCACGCCGTACCGTGTATCTTCATTCTGAGAAGGAAGTGATTTGCGAGTTTTTGCTTTTGTGGTGTGTTCTAACTCAATCCAAGCGATGATGGACGATGCATGACGAGGCAAGTAATGTCCAAGGGCAAGGTTAAGGAGAGGGAAATTGTATTGGAACTTGCCGCATTGCTAGCAACTTGATCGTACTACGTATTATTCAAATATTTCGCTACAATTTGGCCTTTTGGATAGGTGGCAGCGTTGCAGAGGAGCACATTTTCTTAAATTTAGGCTGCCTGGCATTGCCTATGGACAGAAGGGAAACCCTTCCAAAAACCTTCCATAGGCAGTGCATTTACAATATTACACGGCTTTCATTATTGCACTATGAAAAACCAAATGCTATGACATATTATAACACTATTAAATTAGATAATATATTTTCACATCCATCTTCTTTCCTCGAGTGGATTTTTTTCCTAAGATTTCACCTTAGGCTATTTTTACATCCAATCCTAAAGTTTTCCTCTCTATTTGTATTCACCTACACAAAACTTTTTATGTATGTAATATCATCGACGAAAGGTTATATGGAAGAAGAGACTTTAAAGTCTCAATCTCGCCTCAATAAAAACCTTAATATTAGTGTTAATAGTGTTGATGCTAATATTCGTCATATACGGATTTTACATACAGAAAAATTACAGCCGATTTTACATTTATCATCTAATAATTTGAAAATATAAGGAAGGTGATCCATAATGCATGATTAATTCCATAAAGTCATAAACATATAGGTACTAACTGCATCACTATTGGTTTAAGCCTATGTTTGAAAGCCTTTACATGTTTGGGCATTGGAATGAGAAATTTTCTAGGTAAGACGTTCCATTCCCTAATTCTCCTATTATATTTTATGAATGAATATTTTGCTACATCTGTTTTCTGCTTTCTTTCCTCAATTCTTCTCTTTACTAAGTAACTAGGGATTTTAAACCTGGAACGTACATACTCGAGTATAGGTCGATCTTTTTATACACATTTTCAATTAATAAATCCAGAATAGACTTGTATGCGAAATGGTTAAAAACACAACCAAAAAGGCAGGTGACATATGGCACTCCGTAATAATATTTACTTCCGTGTGATTCCGAGTCCAACAGACAGTAAATAAACTGGCTATCAGAGCCCGAGAAGTTTCATGTCACCTACATTCTAACATCTGAAGCTAGAAAATGTGCACGGAAAATTTTATGAGTTGACTTTTGTACGAAAGAACTATAAGCTCGAGATTCATGGCAGTGTAATTCAATTTTTCTAACGTACACTCTCCAGGTAAGTAAATATAAAATTCCAGTGAGGTATAATATATCTTCTTTACTGATGACCTCGAAAATCTTTTACTATTTTAAGCATTTTTTCGGCACAATTTTATTATTTTTAATCGTAAAAATATATGATTAGACTTTTGTCTGTATTCTAGGCTTATGGAATCAGGAAAAATGAAAATGGAAACTTTTACACGATATTTTTTACGAAATATTTTATACGATCCTAATGTTAAAAGATAACCTCGACACTGGTGATGAATTAAATGAATAAAAATACTCTGCAGCAAAATAACAGATGCAGTATGGGGTTGTGGAATACCTGCGAAACGTTCAGATAGTTAACTAAATTTTAAGGGAAAAGCAGGTTAACAAAGATGTGAAAGGGAGGCAAACAATGCAGAGAAACTTAACATAAACAATACAAAATGGTCTTTGCATAACAAATATACATTTTCAAAAAGTAAACACCTTTAACGAAAATATACAAAAAAGACGTTGCGAAATACAAATATTTAGATAAAAAGAGAAGTCAATGTGAAAAATTGTCATAAAAAACTAAAATGAAAATAAAGTAACGGAGATTAAAGAATTCCGTATGAAAACGAGATTTTTAGAGTTAATGGATAAAGTTCTTTAATGTTTTCTTGATCTTAAATCTTTACATATACGGAAATACGATAATGTAAAAATATAAGCATTTTGACTTATAATTGACTATGGTGTAAACGATTGGAATCACAAGCATCACGATATGCATCTTCGACAATACAATTAAAGCTACGTTATAATTATATATTTCGAAGTATAATTTTATGCTCATTGCATATGAGAATAAGAGAAATAGACGCAAGTCATTTTAAGGATTCATTCTTTCCGCGAACGATATGCGACAGTAAAAAATTTTAAAAAGTAGTTCAATCCTTTGGTGTTTACACCCCCTGCCACATACCAAAAGGCGGTTTACAAGGTATTTATTTATTAGTAAATATGCGAGTAGAATTTTTTCTAAAGTATATTATTTATATAAGAAATATTCCATTCTCTGACCCCTCTATTTCTAAAATAATACTTGGCGATATCAGTCTTTGTTTCCTCAGCTTAAACTTCTGCTCATGATCCCCTCTCCCTATGTAGTATGATTATGTATGTACAGGTAGAATACGCAAAGTGCGTATGAAAAGTTTGTTTGAGGTAAGGGAAGGATGGATGGAAGCAGGATGACTTAAATGACGTACGAGGAAAACGGGTAAGACTCCAAAGAGGAAAAGCAAGGAAAAACCGTTTGAATGGGGGAAAAATGATGAGGTGAATACCTGGGCTTAAAAACGGTATGAAAAGAAATATGGAAGATGGGAAAAGTGTGTCCAAGGATGCGAAGGCGGATGGTGATGGGGATATCATCTCTTGATGATTTTGCTTAACAAACGATTTCTGTACGGCATGGAGCTCAAATTAAGCACCGATAGCAAATCATTTCTGTGAAAACTTAAAACATATGGCACTTTTAAGGTAAAATTGCATTTTAGCGATTGTTAAAGAGAATTAATGTACTAATTCAATTGTTACTTTACTTCAACTTTAAGATATTAAATTTATAATAACCTTGTTAAGAGTTTAACTATCTACGAAGAATAGGCGTAGTGTTCACAATGAAAGTAAAATCAGTTACAATTAAAATAAAATAAAAAACAATAAAATTAAATTGAATACAAAATTTTAATATTATAATAATAACAAGAACAAGAATATAACAAAAACAAGAGGACTTACCATGAAGTAAAGTTGTCTTTTGTCATCATAGTATATGTGAAAATAATAACCAACATTTTATATGTATTTATTCATCGATAGCATAAATAATATTATTTATTGACCCTGGGAAATTCCCATGGAGCGAGGTAATAAATGCAAAATAAAAAGAGCTATGAACAAACACCAAGCAAAAAATAGATGAAAAGAAATACAGATTAGTACGAAAATAATAATACATAAGGCACTAAAAATGCAAAAGGAAAGTAAAATCAAGTCGGGGAATGGTTAATAGGATGTCAAATAAACTATTTCCCAATAAACTCGCCGAGGTATAGTTTCTAATCAAATCAAACGAGGAGTTCCAAAACTTTGAGCCAGCGATCTGAAAGGAATGCAGGAAGACGTTTGACCGAGAATAAATTAGTTGGTCTGTACCGCTACGGGTTAAACTAGAAGGCCCTTTATGCGTGAAAAGATCACAAATACAGCTGGGCTAATTGCTTTTGAAAACAGAGTAATAAGGAATTGCCCTCAATTAAAACGAAATTCTCCTTTATTTATCACCGTAGCAAGCAAAGCGAGCTTATTTGGGAGTTTGCTTCCCTCTGCTATTCATACAAATTCATAAATTCAGGAGGCTCATTCAGATTTTATTCGACTCATTAAGAAGGAAAGGCTTCCGTAAAATACGCTGGCAGTTAATTGGGTTCGGCCAATACAGCGTCACAAATTCAGTGAAAAGTAAAGCATGCTAAAACGTAAACATCCCAAATATGAGAGGGAATTTCATAGAAAAATGTTCGCAAAGACATGATGCGTCTCCGTGACGTGTTTAGGATAAAATTCCACGAGCGAATAGCTGTCATCATGCAGAGCTATATCTTTCGGATCGGGTGATTTATTGAGGCATCTCTCCAATGCATTTTCAGCTCCCTCGTGCCCGGTCTTAGATCAACGTCCTTGCCATCATATCTATTTTATTAAAAATCCAACGAACCGTCGGATTGTGTCCCTTCTATTGGCAGATTTTCATAAGAATCTTCCGAATCTCTCGTTTTACTGCTTCGGCTTTGAATCTGTCGTTTTGATTTTCAGTGACTGATATGCTCATGATATTTTCCCCGTGATTTTCTCAATAAATATTTAAGTGTATAACTTATAATATCATTATAACTGTATTATTACTTCGACGTTTCTATAGGTATATTTATAACAGACATCATGTATTTAAGAACGATAAATAACCTAATTTTGAAGGATATACGAGTATAATCCATCAATTTAGAATCCTTCATCGATTTATGACTTGGATGATTAATGGAAAAGAGCGAATATAAAATGGACTATCATTGGACAAAGGCTTCGAAGCAAGTCAACCAATACTCATGCTCATTTCTACTTATATCTGAACTCAATAATAATATTTTTTCGTTTTTCAGCAAAATAGAGAAGACGGCATGGAGAAATTTAGCATAAACAAAAATTAAAACGTAAGAAACCTACAATTTTCCTTTGTGGTTCTACTGATCCAGAAAATAGCTCGTCAGAAGGTGCCAAGATAAGTGTATTTACGTAACATAAAAGAAAACTAGATTGTTGTACATAAGTCTTCCTGAGGACATAAATTTTTAATAATTATGGCTACGATATTAATCATAAATACCGCTAGACTATAAATCTTACAAATTCAAACCATATTCATATAAAGCTTGAATAAGCATACATATGTTATAATTGCACTTCAATCAAAACGTTAAAATATAAAAAAGGAAAAACATAGCAATAACACCACTTTATTCAGGAGTATAGGGATTATAAAAAGATTATAACAATAAAATACGAGGGAAACATTTGAAAATGAAGATAGTTTTAAAAAACTACTCGACGGTATGTACATAAAGCTATCAATACAACCTCAGGATACATCGCAATTGGCAATATCTCAGAGGTATTACGAGCAGCGGAGGTTTAAGGAAGGACGACCTAGGTTTTTAGGTCTGGCCTCATCAAGAGTAAAAAATGCAAAACACGGGCTATTAATAGTGAGGAGGAAGGAAAGAGTGAGGAAAAGGTGGGCAATTAACGCCATTGGCGGAAAGGAAGCAAAAAGAAAAGCACACTTCAACGTAAGAGGGATGGTGTAGGATGAGCTGAGGGGTAGGATGTGGAACGTTAAGCAGTCTTTGAACAATAGAGAAATTTGTACAAAAATTCATTTAAATGTTTTGTGGAGTACTTTATAACAGATGAAAAGAAAGAGAGAGACACGGTTGTTAGTACAGCGTTCAAAATAAGGATTCCTTAAACTGTAATATAATTATTATAATATATATTACAGTTTAAGGAGTCCTCATTTTCAACATTTTATAACAGATATGTGCTAACAGAATAAGTCTATAGTGCCTTCCAGTATTTTTAGTCAGAAAATATAGATTATTCATAAATGATTTTCTGATTAATAAACTTTATCCATAATGGAAGAATAGCCTCATTTCATACAATCTTTGTGCCTTGTTTAGCAATCAGACAAGTATCGTTACGATTTGTAGCCTACATTAGAAGATTTAAAATATGGTTCTCCGATATAAAACTGGCTATAAAAACTGAAATGCAGTATAGAACATCAGGAAAGGGATAAGGATAACTTTGGACATTATGGTATGCTCCTAATGTAAATACCACGGAAAAAAGGACATAAATAAAATCAGGAAGAACCGGGACTCGAACCCGGATCTCCCCCTTTCCAGATGGCTTATTTAACCGATTGAATTATCTAACATTCAAATACGCCACGCAGAATATGCTGGCAGAATTTTTAGGCCTTGATTCTCCGTGAGAAACGTGGCGGTAGAAAAGAAAGGAGGACATCAAAAGGATCTCGAGATGTGGGTGTGGCGCAGAATGGAAAAAGTAAACTTGGATGTTAGGAAAAAGCATACAGGAGCTAAAAAAGGAGGACAGAGTTTTAATAGAAGTAATGAAGCATCGACAAAGGAAATTGGTGGGCGTAACATTGAGAGAAGAGAGATTTTTGTGGAGAGTAATTGAGGGTAGAATGCAAGAAAAAAATAGAAGAAAAATAAAGAAAATAGAATTTAGATTTTATAAAATGGAGAAATTTACCAAAACTCGAAAGAAAGAGCATTGAATAGGGAATATTAAGGAACATGAAACTACCAAAAGACAGAACACTATAATAATTCTCCATGAAGAATTCTCGCTTCTTTGGCCGTGACAAACCATATACAACTGCACACGGGCAAAAACAGGCTGATTGAGAATCACTCTTTCATAGTCGTTATTTTGTTCCTACATTTTGCCTATAGTAATTGGCAATTCTTGAACGACAAAATATTGCCTCGTTTTCAAAAAGGCTATAATCTTCTTATCTTTCATTCTAAATGGACCAAATAGTATTCTTAAAGGAAAATTCATAAGCATGAGTCTCTAATCGCATTAGTCGACAAGGGGACGAATTTTTTTTACCACAGAATTTACGCGTATTCTTCAATATTCAATATCAAGTCATTTCGATTCTAAAGTAATGCTTGACGACCTAAATAAGAATCTTTCTTCAATTTCTCTTTTTTGTCTCCGTTTCTTAGAACCATCATTTCAAATTCAGTTCTGTAAAAGAAAACAGAGAAGGAGATGAAAATGACCTTTTACATGCATTTCTTTTTAATGCAACGCCTTAGACCGTCTGAGAGATATAAATTAGAGATATATTCATAAAAAATAGCATATTATCAGCGCAAGAAATTGATTTTATTATGTGTAAATTTTAAAAAACGTGCAACTTCTGGTTTTTTAAATTATCGAGCCTTGTATGATGTGTACGTGATGCAGAAATATCACGGGATAATGTATGGCATATCACTTCAAAACATATAAATAAATGAGGTACACTAATTAATGTACTTAAATGGTGTCATCTACGAAAGAGCATACGGGACGTGGCTGACACGGATAATGCACATATCTAGTGTTGAAGTGCTAACTAATCACATAGAAGTAGATACTCAAATGTGAGCTGATGCTCCTGGGTATCATTACGTCACTAATATTCACATCATCATTAGTATCCATCATTGTCTTACGCATCTGTACATATCCTCAATCCTTCCATCGTGTGGGATCGGCTCGATTCTAGAGGGAATGCCATCGCTATCTCATGGCATAGCCCAGGAGCATTAAATCGAATACGCTCCTCCTCCTCAAGGGGTCCTAACGAATTCTTCCTCTGTGTTCATTAGCACTGCTTCAAAGGTCTATTCAGCCAACTCAAGGTCCGTCCTAAGGTGCTTCCATTGAGAGTCAAGCAGCATGAATTGCGGTTTCGAAGTAGTTTGACAAACCATAGGACATGAATGCTGTGTAAGAATCCTAGCAAAGAGATGAAGGAAGGAGTATCATGACCGAGGTTACGCGAAATCATTTTCGTTGCAATAAAAGATTATCTACAACTACAGAGGAGAGAAGTGGGCAAACAGTCGTCGGATGTTGGATGTATTAATATAGGAGAATCTAAGAACTATTCGGATTGAACTGTGCTATGATAACGCGAAATACAACGGGTTTTATGGATGTGAGAATCCAAAACGGTAAACATGAAAATTAGCGCTAGACTTCTCCATTATAGCCAATAACCACTTGATGACGCAAAGAATTTTTAAGTTAGTTACGTAGCAGGTCAGGCAAAAACGTTTATGAGAGTTTACTATTTACAGTTGCTCTTGGCTAGATCTGCTGAGGGTATTCGTATCCATTATACTGAATTATGAATAGAGCAGGAGGATTTGCAGAACGCAAAGGACGGAAGAAAAGGGATCTCATCATGGCAGAAGACTGTATTTATAACTTCTACAGCTGAATTATTCTGAAGAGAAATAGTAACAACACAAATGATTATGTACTTCATAAGAATATATGAAAGCTATCAAACGCACGAAAATTCGATAACGTATTCGTCTTGGATAAGGTGGAAGAAATTAAAGAGAGAATGAAAAATTACATTTATTTTCAAGGTCATAGACAGAAAACGATTGAATCATCGTAAATGATCAGGTCGAATCTTTCTGCATTGTATCTCCTGTTACGGCAACGAGTCACTGCTACACATGAATAGTAAAAATGACTACCGTTACGCTCGACTATACAAATTCTTACAGCATATATTAAATATATTTTCTATAATCATCTGTCATATAATATAGATAATTTTCTACCTAGTATCTACCTAAAACGTCCTTCCGCATACAAGTTCTGATAGAGAGAGAAATTGCTACACCCATTTTGCGAATAGCGTTCTTTCCTGCAGCATTTCATATTTATTACCAAGAACTGTATCCGTGGAGATGACTTAGGAAGGAAATGGCTTCAGAATTTTCAAATTCATTCCGTGATCTTCCACAATCATAAAAGACGCAGATTTTATTCACGACATCCGAAACGGTGACCTCAAACCGCAGCGCGCATCGTCTTGAATGAAATTTCGGCCTCACCGATTCGTGAATCCAATGACTTACAATGCGAGACTGGAGTATGTACGAACTTTATCCATCTTGGCTTTAATCTGCGCAGTTTTCGACTTAAAAAGACTTATTTGATAGCGACTCGAAATCGTTTTTTCTTCCATTTTTACGGCACTACTGAATTTCCATCTTCAAAACTTCTGCCAAATTAAAATTTCGAAAGCAAAAGATTGTTTTGAAGCGAAACATCTTATATTTTAAGTATTTAAGGCAAGTTTATTATTATTATTCACGTCACTGAGGTAAAAACAAACATTCATATACATCCAGTCTAATAATAAAAAATACGCATCTATCATAATATTTCGCAATAATACAGATAATACTACTTAGCCATACCAACAACCATTCTTCCTCAATAATTAATGTAAGCTTTAGAAAAATACAATTCTAAAGACAAAGTATACATGATTTTAATTTAAATGCACGTGACGATGATGTTAATGCACCAAAACCTGTTAGTATGCAATAGAGAGCATTATAAAATGGTAGAAAATGTACGAATATCTTCAAAAGATGAAAACATTCATGCACATTATAATATGGAGTAAAAAATTGTAACCACCAACTAAGAAAATCAAATATTTACTAACTAATAATCCCTCACCGATGGTACAAACAAAGATTACTATCACAGTAAACTCGTTTGTGTTTGATCTTGCCTACTTTTTCACTACGTACATAATTATGATATAGTACTCATGGAAACATAAGCATAAATAAACATTAACATCAACTTAACATAATATATCATAATTGATATCATAACATAAATCACAACGAAACGAAAACTCTGCAATATAGGGTAATAAATCTTAGGTTAGGGTTTAATCATTATTAGCCGAACTTAAGAACCTCGAAACAAAATATATATCCCTTAACGATCTTCGTATGAAGGTTGTTAAGTTATTTCAAAACTCCTTAATCCTTTCGCTCCGGCGAAATTCTCATAAGTATGCAACCAGGACCCTATGCAAGAGATCCTTGCGAAGTGTATCTGCATCTGAGTACTCTCGAACCGCAGTAAGTGCATAGCAATTTACTCTTCCTCATATTCTACTAGTCCTTCTCAAGCTCTAGACTCTAGACCAAGGGATGGGAAGCCCTTAAGACCGCATTTACCCTTCGGCTGCATAAGAAAAGCATGCGAAACAGCTCTTGAGTTGCGTTTTTCCTACTTCCAAACGGTTTAACATCGAAATTGTGCACAAGAAAACGAATTCATTCGCCACTTGAATTCAGATCGTATGTTTTGCATCTTCGCTTAGCTTTTCGAGCTGGATTGAGAAACAACATTATTTAAATACGGGCGTTTGTTTCAGGGGTTAATACAAGGCCTCATCGAGCGTCTAAGAAGGTCGAATATGGTCTGAAGGCCGCAGATTCTCCGTCTCTGCTTTAGACCCTTCCCAACAGTATGGGGAAACTTTAACCTCGGGCTGATTCGCAATCCCTTTCTCAGCATGGGATCGTGAATGCTGTTGCTTCGTATACTGAATGCTATTTCCTTCGTTTTACTAAAGATTTATTCGTCTCATTAATTAGTCATATAACGCTGGGGATGTGCTCTATTCTGCCGATAGTATACAGCATTCAAACGAAAATCTACAGCTAATATTAACGTTTTAGCATACTACCATTGGAAGATAATGAAATATCTTTTAAGCACAGAATTTCAGCGGAATAATCAATTAAGTATAATACCCTTCCAAAATAATCACCTTAACCAGTTATCACAGGATTTTTAGTGTTTAAAATTTGCTTACTAGGTTGCATTCACAACGAAAATCATTAACAAGTTTTATTCTTACCGCAAAGAGAATTAAAACAGATCTGAACATTGCCAAATAAAGGTCATTTTCAATACCCCGCATAAAATTTTAATACAGCAGCTTAAAAAAGGGATATTTCGTGCATCCGATCCAGTTAATGAGGCGTTTTAGCTCGTCAAAGGATTCTTGTAAATTTGGGTAATAAATTAAAAATTAAGGAGAATTTATGATCTAATTATGTAAAATCAGGATCATCTGTAATTGATTGCTACTACAGTTGAATATATTATTAAGATTTTGAAAAATATTGTAGGGAATAATGAGCTGAAGACTGGTCTGTATTCCAAAGTAGAACGAGGGTAAATTCATTCTTTTAGGAAACTATAACTCAATTGTTTAAAATAACAGAAACTGGAAAATCATCTATTCGAAATCTGTAGCACAAATAATACTATAGCTTTGGAATAGTTTCTGTGATATAAGCTGAAACAATATTAAGGTCCTTATTTGCTGCTTAAGATTTCAGTTATCATATTATTGCTTAATTTACTTTTTCGCCATGAAGTATTATTTCTTGTTCTTTTGATACAGAAGGAAATGATTTCATTTTGAATTTCCAACTCTTATTCACATACGATGTATATCTAAATTTCTATATGCTATATATTTAATTTTAATTTGGAATTATACTGTATTTGCGGTTGAGTATATGAAAATATTTCATATTTTATTCAGCACCGGTCGGATATAAGAGTATACCTATGATATGTGGAGAATCTTCTTTTTGTACCTATGATATGTGGAGAATCTTCTTAGATCGGAAGTTATTAAAAGAGAAGAACCCCAGATATATGCATGTTACAGTTTTCTGGGGGTAAGCAGGAATTTCAAGATTACTTAATTAAGGCAAGTCTATAGTATCTTATCATTGTAAAATTCTAATTCTTGCACGAAAAAGATCACCAAATTTCAAAAATTATAAATGCTTTCGTTTAATAATAATCAGGAATGCTAATCAGAGGTTGCATATTCCCGCGAATCGACTGCATTGATTCGGCTCTTTTGGTTTCCGTGGGAAAACTAGCTCACCATGCCGGAGGGATTTTTTTGCATACGACGTAAATTCGATCACGGACCCTAAGGATCAGACAATAAGGCCTTTCTCTCCGCTAAAGGACAACTTGTTTACCCACAATTCCGAGCTCCGGTCATCCCCAAGGCAGATAGCTGCTCACAAATCCAACCTTTAAATTACAAACACGAGTCTCTCTCAAGACAAGATTGAATTCCGGCTTTGAGAATTTAGCTCTTATATCAATAGTCTCGTCTGGTATAATTATTATGCTTTAAATTTTAATTGATCCTTACGTAATCCCGGATTTTCAAAGAATAAGCAGATACGTACGCGAATATAATAAGATTCTTGGAAATTTAGTTAGTATGCAATGGGTTTGTAAGATTATAATGGAATATTTCTTGAAATTGAATTAAATTTGGGAAATACAAAAATAAGAAATAATAATATATAAAATATGTATTTACAAAATACGAAGATTTCTTCATGGTACCCTTTTATTTATTTTTTTGCTACTACTCTGCCAATGGTTTCATTTCTGTTTTGCTTTAATCTCATACCAAAATCTGACTTTCACCTGATTTCTTTTTTTTTTGAGGTCCTAACTAGAGCCACATCTACCTGTGGTACCGTTTACATATCGTATAAAGCACCAGGGAACGACTAGATAACAGGAATTTTTCTCGAAATTCTGTAAATAATGAGTCAAATATGAAAATCTGAAATAATAATACATAAAATATATATTTACAAAACACGAAAATTTTACATCTGTAGAATTTTCACGGAGCCCTTCGTTCATTGCTTTTACTCTGCCAATGGCTGCAATTCTGTTTTCCTTTAATCTTATACCAAAAATGGACATTCATCTGATTTTTTTTCAGGCCAGAGCCACAGTATATACATCGATTAGAGGTACCGGGGAACGACTAGATAGTACCGCTAGTTCCTCGAAGTATTTCTTCCCACACTATACGAATTTTGTTAACTAGGCACCATAAAATTTCCTTTAATCGTGTTGGTTCAGATGAGATTCTGTTGTTAACTACATCTGGTGTTGATTGAGATCAACGAGGAAGTTAATTTGAATCTCAGACTTCGCAAAAACAATCTCCACGAGATAAGCGAGGAACACTCGTAATACAATTAACAATTTCACGTGATGAAATAAAATTTAAGCTCGGGTGATCAGCCATGTATTATATTGTGACCCTAAACTTTGAATTATAGAAAATATTGCGAAAAAATAGTAAAGGATTTGAAGCAATGGAAAACTGAGAAATTCGTCTTATTGAAAACAATTTATATCCGGGGAAAAATGCATGGCGACTGAAGAGGTATCTTCCAACACGGCCGATGAAAAAGTAAACGCAACCTACAAAAACGCTCTTCAGAAAAGGAATATATTTAGACCGAATATCGAAAATTGTGCTGTGACCGAAGTCAAAACACCTGCATAATTCATAAATTCCGCGAATATTCTCGCAGGTTAGAATCTGGAATAATTTCCCTCTGAATATATCTCTGAGGTGCTATTAGATAGGTGAAGTTCAAAATTCCCAAGTTCTATTCCCAAGTTACTCACTTGTAAGTTATGCATTGATCGCCGCTTGATTCCCGATTCGTTTTGCGCCATCTGACGACAAGTACTTAAGCAACGGAATTTTCAGGCTCAATTGAAAGTTAACTCTTATCGCTCGAGCAATATTAACATTGCCTGATCTACGAGAGATTACACTTCAAATAGAGATTCATTTTCGCATTATACATCGCAGATCCCGTTGTAATTATCGCGATCAGAACTGCATTTATTTAACACGAAATCTTAACGTATTTATGCTTGACTAATGGCATCGAGAACTTTGTTTCAGCATTGGGCAATCTTCCGTACTTATCTCAATACTTTCACTGACTGTGAGTTTCCTTCAGTACTAATTGTCCCTAGGAAAAGGAAAAATTACAATCACTTAGTAAAGTTCTACTGAATTAGAATATATAGAATATAATAGAATAAATTAGTAGAACTTTACAAAGTGATTGTATTTTTTGCTGTAATGGAGTTCTACAAAGTTACAGTTGACTCAATTGATCACAATTGTCCCTATTTTTTATGATTACGCATAGAAGTCAATCTTTAATATTCGATCCCCATTCATAAGAATGCACAAACGATCAATTGCCTAGTGAAAAAGAGCTACTAAAATAACGTGAGAACGATTTCGAAGACTTCCACAGCGTTCATGGTTATCACATCTCTTAAGAATCAAATAAATTGTTAAAATATTTCTTTAATGGAAGTTTCTTACTATGATTGCATAGCGTTGTCACATTTAAAATTAATCAAAGATAAAATGACAGAGAGAAGCTTTGCAAATGGATCCAAACTTTTCGTCCCTAAAAGCATGTCATCTGCTCAGTCATCAGCCTGTTTAGATACTCAAATACTCTACTATCACCCACCAAAATCACTGGAGAGGGAATGAATTATACGAGGCAAGATAAGGAGTGTGGTACCCTTGCTTCCCTCACTGAGGTATACAATGAGTGGAAGAGGTCTACGTAAGAGCTTAAATAGATCCTTCGAGTAGCGCAACTTCTGGAATGCAATAAGGAGCGTAACTCACCTCAGTAGCTTGCATACTACCCCAACCATGAACAAGACGGACAAAAGTAAAAGTTAGACACATCTTCCCTTAACCTGTACCGAATTAAAAGTTTTCTATTCGTTATTACATTATAAGGGAATTCACAGAATAGCAGCTACAACAAAACTTCCAAATGATCAAATTTCGGTAAATATATTTCAAAATAGCGCTGTAGATTTTATCTATTTACGAGTAAAAGTTGCTTGCATACTGCAAGCTAATTGGTGAAAATTTACAATAAGTTTCCCTTACGGGTATCATTTTCGAAGCTTATCCAGCAAAAATCTTTAAAATCGCCGCAATGCAATTCGAACGTGAGAATTTTTCATCCATCTGGCATCGAACTCATGAACAAGACGGACAAAAGTAAAAGTTAGACACATCTTCCCTTAACCTGTACCGAATTAAAAGTTTTCTATTCGTTATTACATTATAAGGGAATTCACAGAATAGCAGCTACAACAAAACTTCCAAATGATCAAATTTCGGTAAATATATTTCAAAATAGCGCTGTAGATTTTATCTATTTACGAGTAAAAGTTGCTTGCATACTGCAAGCTAATTGGTGAAAATTTACAATAAGTTTCCCTTACGGGTATCATTTTCGAAGCTTATCCAGCAAAAATCTTTAAAATCGCCGCAATGCAATTCGAACGTGAGAATTTTTCATCCATCTGGCATCGAACTCACGGTCATATGTAACCTTTCTTCCACTGGTTCTATAGAAAACTACTTCAAACGGAAACGCTGTGATTTTGAATAGTCTCCTGCATTGAGAAAGGCCTCAAAACAATTTTTAAAAATTTGCGTAAATGACCGCCTGGCGTCGAACACAGGACCCATTTGTGAGAGACAATGGCATACGAATAATAGATAAGCGCCACTCTGACGTGTTTCAAAGTTTCAATTCAGTATCTTATCGGGAAGGACATAAAATAAGTTTCCGTTATTCCCGTTTGAAATGCATGGTAGAATCGGAATGACACTCTTGCATCGAACCAAGGACCACAGGAGAAATGTTGACCCTTATGAAAGAATGTTCTCAAACGCCTCTGTCACCATTCCGGGTTTTATCTTTCCAGCTTATCGGGAAAGATTAAAAAAAAATCATAAAAGATTTCACCAATGCATTTCTTACGGAAGCATTTCGAACCCACCTGGCGTCGAACACACGGTCATTTGCTAACATTTCTTCCTTTTGATACTATGGAAGACCATCTCATCTGCAAACACCGAGATTTTGATTGCTCTGTCGCATCGAGAACGGCCTCCAAAGAGATTGCAAAAATTCGCGCAAATGACCGCCTAGCGTCGAACTCAGGACCCTTCTGTGAGAGAAAATAGCGAATTAATATTAGGTAAGTGCTATCATGACTTATTCCAAAGTTTCGATTCAATATCTTATCGGGAACGTCCTAAAATAAGATTCCGTTTTCCCCGTTTGAAATGCATGGTGGAATCGGAATGACCCTCTTGCATCGAACCAAGGACCACTAGACTAACTGTGAAATTCATGAAAGAATGTTTTCAAACTCCTCCGTCGCCACACGGAGTTTGATCTTTCCAGGTTATCGGGAAAGCTTTGAAAAAAAATGACAAAAATTGCAGCAATGCATTTCTTATGGAAGAATTTCGGACCCACCTGGAGTCGAAGTCACGGTCATTTGGCAACATTTCTACCATAAGAACCATAGAAGACTACCTCAGCTTGAACCTCCGAGATTTTGGTTCCTCTATCTTACCGATAAGTGCATCAAAATAATTTTTTTAAATCCACGCAATGCATTCTTATGGGAAAATTGCGATTTTTGGGACATTCTAGTATCGAACCCATGACACCTAGCATCGATGTCTGCATTATTCTGGCATCTAGAGTGTGGGGCCAGTACGTCGAAAAAATCTGACGTCGACGGCGCTCGTGGAACATGGTCAGAATTCGTATCCCCTATAAATATATATATATATATATATATATATATATATATATATATATATATATATATATATATATATATATATATATATATATATATATACGAGTAAAAGTTGCTTGCATACTGCAAGCTAATTGGTAAAAATTTACAATGAGTTCCCCTTACGGGTATCATCTTCGGAGCTTATCCAGCAAAATTCTTATAAATTTCCGCAATGCAGTTCTTACGTGAGAAATTTTCATCCATCTGGTATCAAACTCACGGTCAAATGTAACCTTTCTTCCACTGGTTCTATAGAAAACTACTTCAAACGCAAACGCTGTGATTTTGAATAGTCTCCTGCATAGAGAAAGGCCTCAAAACAATTTTAAAAAATTTGCGTAAATGACCGCCTGGCGTCGAACACAGGACCGGTTCGTGAAAGGCAATGGCATACGAATGTTAGGGAAGTGCCACTCTCACGTGTTTCAAAGTTTCAATTCAGTATCTCATCGGGAAGGTCCTAAATTAAGATTCCGTTCTTCCCGTTTGAAATGAATGGTACAATCGGAATGACGCTCTTGCATCGAACCAAGGACCACTAGAGAAACAGCGGACGTCATGAAAGAATGTTCTCAAATGCCTCTGTCACTAATCCGGGTTTTATCTTTCCAGCTTATCGAGAAGGCATTTAAAAAAATCGTCCAAAATTTCACCAATGCATTTCTTACGGAAGGACTTCGAAACCACCTGGCGTCGAACACACGGTCATTTGGTAAGATTTCTTCCTTTGGTACTATGGAAGACCATCTCATCTGCAAACACCGTGATTATGATTGCTCTGTCGCATCGAGAACGGCCTCAAAACAGATTGCAATAATTCGCGCAAAAGACCGCCTAGCGTCGAACTCAGGACCCTTTCGTGACATAAAGTAGCAAAATAATATTAGAAAAATGCCATTCTCACAAGTTCCAAAGTTTCGATTCAATATCTTATCGGGAAGGTCCTAAAATAAGATTCCGTTTTCGCCCTTTGAAATACATGGTAGAATCGGAATGACGCTCTTGCATCGAACCAAGGACCACTAGACGGACGGTGAAATTCATGGAAGAAAGTTTTCGAACGCGTCTGTCACCATTCCGGGTTATATCTTTCCAGCTTATAGGGAAGGCATTGAAAAAAAATTTCAAAAATTGCAGCAATGCATTTCTTACGGAAGAATTTTGCATCCACCTGGCGTCGAACTCACTGTCATTTGGCCACATTTTTTCCATGAGAAGCATAGAAGACTACCTCAACTTCAACCTCCGAGAGTTTGATTACTCTATCTCAACGATAAGTGCCTCAAAATAATTTTCAAAAATCCGCGCAATGCATTCTTATGGGAAAATTGCGATTTTTGGGAATTTCTGGCATCGAACCCATGACACCTAGCGTCGATGTCTGCATTATTCTGGCATCTAGAGTGTGGGGCCAGTATGTCGTAAAAATCTGACGTGGACGGCGCTTGTGGAATATGGTCAGAATTCGTATCCCCTATATCTATATATATATATATAGGTATATCCGGAGAGTTAGCTATATATAATAGATACGAGTAAAAGTTGCTTGCATACTGCAAGCTATCCGTTGAATACAGTATCATACCAAGTACTGCCTCAGTTCAAATTTAAAACTTCGCTCCAAAGACCGCCTGGCGACGAACTAAGAACCCGATCGTGAGAGAAGACAGCAAAATAATATTAGATAAGTGCCATCCTTACTTGTTCCAAAGTTTCGATTCAATATCTTATCGGGAAGGTCCCACGCCTCTGTCACCATTCCGGGTTTTATCTTTCCAGCTTATCGGGAGGGCATTTAAAAAGATTTCCGCAATGCATTTCTTATGGAAGAATTTTGCATCCACCTGACGTCGAACTCACTGTCATTTGGCTACACTTCTACCACAAGATCCGTAAAAGACTACCTCAGCTTCAACCTCCGAAATTTTGGTTACTCTATCTTAACGATAAGTGCCTCAAAATAATTTTCAAAAATCCGCGCAATGCATTCTTATGGGAAAATTGCGATTTTTGGGAATTTCTGGCATCGAACCCATGATAGCTAGCGTCGAAGTCTGCATTATTCTGGCATCTAGAGTGTAGGGCCAGTACGTCGAAAAAATCTGACGTCGATGGCGCTTGTGGAACATGGTCAGAATTCGTATTCCCTATATATATATAGGTATATCCGGAGAGTTAGCTATATATAATAGATATATATATAGGTATATCCGGAGAGTTAGCTATATATAATAGATATAGGTATATCCGGAGAGTTAGCTATATATAATAGATACGGTGTATTTTTCTTCTCTTTTTTAACACTTCCGTCATTATTTCAATATATCTTCTTCGTTATTTTCTTACTCCTCTTTTACTTCTTTTATTTCTTTTGATTTCTTTGATCTATTGTGAATTTCTCTTAATTTATATCCAAAATTAATTCGTATCAATCTTTTTTGTATGAAAGTATGTTTATATTATTTTTCTGGAGCTAATCGTGCCGCTTATCATAATATTTCCTTTTCATGTGAATTTTTCTATGCAAACATGTTATTAGTTTTTTTATCTTTGCGGTAGTGTATCCGTATTGTTTATTTGCCTTTCAGGTCTGCTTTAACCAGCTTTCCTCTCCTTAAAATTAACCAATGTAGGCTTCGCGGGTTTTTATACACCTCCCTTACTGTTGGTGTTCTCCTGCTGTGGTTTATATTTTCCCAAATGCAAACGTTAGTTTTTAAGCCCACAAAAAAGGTTTTCCTTGCATTTTTTTCAGGCTATGTATTCCACTGAAATCTCATAAGACGAAAGGCTAACTGTAAGAAGAGATTCATTAATCTCAACCTCGACCCCAATAAAAGTTATTTTATTAGTATTTTTATCATTAAAATGAATTAAATATGAACACTGTAACTTTTCTGATTAATATGATAGCGTATATAGAATGATGGGTATTATTGTCAATACGATATGATAACAATAGGTTTATTGTGGTTGTTTACTGATATTGATTCACTAATTCTGTTTTGCTATGCAAGTTATTTTCTTTTTTCTTTTAATGTCTCATAAGTAATTTTCAGTATACCATTTTGCACCTCCTGACGAACTAAACTGAGGACCAATTTGTTAGTATTTTAAGGATGAATTGTATTCTATTCGTCAGAGACAAAATTCTGTCTCTGACATACCAAATCTTCATTTCCCTTTAAGTGAAGTATTATTTTTGTCGTTTTTTGAAAATTAAAATTTAGTTATGAGTTAAATTTATTTATGTTTATTTTTTATTTATCAGTTAAATTGTTATGAGTTAAAATTGTAACTATTATAATTATGAAAAGCTTTTAATTCTCAATAAACACGACTGTTATTATGTTTTTAAATTGAATTTCGCGATCAGATTCAGGTTAAGGAGAAGAAACAATGAGACGGAAGAAGATGGAAGATGGAATGATTGACTGAATGGAGAAATGAAGACAGCGTATCATCACGAGCATCATCCCAAATAAATAAAGGAGCGAATCGAGCAAGAACAACGGAATTGGCGCGGTAATTGCAAATCTTCCTTCCTTCCGAAGAAGGAAGAGGCGTCCTCATTTGCATTCCTCATTCCGCGAATTAAGGAAAAGGATTCTCGGCGAAGGGACCGCTCCTTAGCATCCCCGAGGAACTGTCGAGGAGTAAAATTGGAGAAAACGAATTGACATGTTACAATTGGAAATCGCGAGACGAGGGAGGCTGTTAATGAAACCGATATTTGCATTTTATATTCGGCGCTGGCAAAACCCTTCCCTTGGGCCATGACATCGACTACCTTCATTAGCATCTCAAACAGGGATGGAGTAAAGATTGTGCGACTGCATTCGTTTCGCTGAAGCAAGACTGACTGTCATCATTTCTTGAGATACGCATAATTCTTGAGATTTGAATCTGTGGCAATTATTAGGAATTATAACTGCTTCGATTATGCCGAATTCATAAAAAGTCCATGAGACTAAGGTAATTTTGATTAATCTTCACAGAAAAGCATGGATTTAAATGATAATAATAATATAGCAATAACATAAGAATAAAATAAGAATATAATAATAATATTATAATGAGCTTTATTTAGGGCGAGATTGAGATAATAAAGTCTCTTCTTACATCTAACCCTTCGTCATATACATTTTTAAAAAAGATAGCTTGAAAAAAGTAAACAGAAGAAGACTAGTTTGTAGATCTAAAAATCTAAGCTAAGTGCTTAGGAAAAAATTTCCGCTGCAGGTAAACTCGCTCAAGAACGGGGGATGTGAAAAACCTGCGAAACTTACAGATAGGAGAACTAATTTTTACTCTTAAATTCAATTTTATAAATATTTTAGATGAATCATTTAGACCAATAAATAACGAGAAATGAGATAGACATGTTTTAAAATATATATTAATGAACTGAGATTAAAAATTATAAAATAAACCTGCCTTTCATCTTATAATTAAATTCAATCGTGGAAGTCTTTACCGAGCGGATATCAATGACAAAGAAATGTTGGAATAAAACTTTTCTTATAAAATAAAATAACATCTCATTACTGCATTCAGAATAGAACGAGTGTTTCTATTGAATATAGAGATTTATAGAACTTTCATTATTGCTATTTGATACCTTCTCTGAACATATCTGAAGTATTCTGTCAGGTTCCTTTAATATAATGCCTTTCTTACCGTTATTAAAACTCATCACGAACCCTCGATAAGATTAGAACTAACATTTGCAAGTAATACTACCGAGTTATGTTTTTCAAGGCTTTATTTATTAGATAAATGTAAATTCTGTCTCCCTGATTTGTATTCTCGGGCGTACGTATGAGAAACGAAGACTCAATATCTTTCGCGCAAATAAACTTTGTGTCAAGGTATAGGGTGAAAGGTGACTTTGCAAGAAAAATCATTCACCTAAAAAGATTCTGGTTCGATTCCTTGTCCTCTAAGACATATTTCATGTCTGTTTTTCCTTAAGGGACCGTGTGTCACTTTGTAGACAATATTTCAGTACGCTTTGTATATCTTTGGAGAGAAAATTAAAGTGACAGGCTCAGAAGAAGCTTTGTGGTAATGGATGATCTGTGATGAACGGAAGATTAGCGTCTCCTTTAGAAAACTGCAGCGACGAAATACGAAAATCTATTTAATTTCGATAGGAAAAATACGAATACAATACAAGAGAATTGAAACATTCATAAATTAATAAGCGAAGCATGTATAAAAAATGTTAGCGCCTACTACTTATAAGGCTAATGAAAATAAGGAAGGGAGTCTCGTAAGGATGGCTTAATTAAAATTTTAATAAAGACCTTGGTAGTATTAATTTCGTAAAATTTGCACATCTCAGTTCTCAAAGGCCTTGGAATCTCTTTTCCTGCTTCAAGTCTTTAGAAAAACGGCTTGAAATATAACTTATCAATTTTTACGCATATCGAAGAAATGTATCTCATCGTATTTACCTCAGTCCTTAAAAGAGTTTTTGTATAAAACTTTTAGACACTTGTGAGTTACCTCATTTATCATCCAACTAACTCAGTAAATTCTTACATTTTCTGCGAGAATTTCAGCTACAAAGTTTCCTTATTGACGTTTCAAGAATTATATCAATCATTCTCTATTTTCGGTGCGTAAATATTCTTTCTTCCCCGGAATTTTTTAACAGATTTTTCTAGCGTTTAAGAAACGTTCGGTGAATATAAGTTACACAAATGAAGGAGATTCAGTAAGAAATCCTTATTTTTTATCAAATCTTTTTCCATGAGATCAAGTAAAATTTCGATTACCGCATTTGTAAAGAAGTTTTCTCAGTTTCAGTATATTTATTTCAAACAAAATAATATTTTTCTCTCTATAGGCAACGATTTTACTTTATTTGTAACTATGTTAACAAGGCAGATATGAAAGTAATTTTTTCATCCACTTGCAAAACTTCACCGGAGAAAATTTATAACGTAATAGGTTTAAATAATTACAATCCATTAAAGAAGCAACTAAGAGACATCTGAAGCAATGTTTCATCCTTATCAATTTACCACTCAATAATAACTTTTATCATTTTATGGGGATGGTTTGAGTCCTCAAATTCTACAAAACTTCCCAAAGAACCTAATTATTGAACCTGATGATGACGGTCCTCCGTTGAAACTAGTTTTTCAAATAAATTTATGTGGAAAAAGTTTTATTTTATTTATTCTAATTTATTCTCTCATTTCCTATGATGGATTTCCACAACATCTCGTCAGACTCTGTGAATTTTACTGATTACTCAAGTTTTTATGAATGACTTCATCGATAATGTGCAACATTACAACTATGTTTTTAAGACACTTTAAAAATTAAACAGTAACACGTTCAGCATGTTATGAGTGACTATCTTTAAGATTAGTCTTTAGTAAAGATTCTGCATACGTTCCTGGGCTGGATTATACCTATCCGAAACATGAGTTCATATCGACATATCGCCAGCTTAACATCTGTACAAGTGTTCATAAATGTAGACAGAGATATAGAAAATAAACTGAGTTTAATTGTATGGGTGAGTGCTATGCTATTTAAATGACTATTGCAAAGCTTTGCTGATTTTTAGGAGAGTATCCTCAAGTTATCTCATCGCACTAGAGACATAAAAATGCTCTTATATCCGTACTAGTCGGCATTAAAACCTGCTGAAAATTGTAAAATAAAACAAAGATTTTACAAAAAAACACAAATAACTTTCATACATCCACAAAAGAAACTTACTTGTGTTGTTTGTGAAATCTTTGCTTTATTTAACAATTATTAGTCACGCCGGAATTTCACCAAGCTACGGTATCCTCCGTGGAATTTATTCAAACCTGAGTTGATGCCAGGGTCTGAAAACAACGGAAAGTTCTGTATTACCGATACTCTAAGAAACACCCAATGAAAATTTCGATATCCATGCTACAACCATTGAAGAATAATGAGGCATTATCCATGAATAAAATGAGTTCATCATTCATTCACTACAGGAGTGTTCCTATGCCCCTAGCCCATTCATAGCTGTGTTCTAATTTCTATCCTTGCATCTTATCCCACCACAAAACAGTTATCACACTGGAGATTGGATTTGAACTAATATTTATGTTCCACTCAAAGAATAAAGCAGGAAGCATATCTCCTTTGGGCATGAAAAATCCCATTGTCCCTGACATCTGTCCAATTCCCCGAGTCTTTCAAAAGACAACTCTTCTCTCTCTAACCCACGTTTTCTACACGCGATACACTCCTGAACGTCTTTGCTCACACATTCTTCTCTCGAAGGAACAGTTCTTTCACCGTTTCTCCCTGAGAATATTCATCCTCCCTGACAACTTCTCAGACGTTTTGAGAAATGAATTTGTATCCCTTATTGATCCTCGAACAGGAGGTCTCAGTCCATCCATCTTTGTCCTTCTCTTTATCGTAAAATGCTTTCCATCCATCTTGTGTGCGTCAAATATTGGCGACGGAGGGCATTGATTGCGGTTTTCCCTAATTAAATTTGCGTTTACCGAAAGGGATTTCGTCCCGATAGATTCTCACCCGATTGGATGCGATCAAAGAATAGATTTCGGATTCTATTACGACAAAAAAAATCTACGGACGACACCTCTAATTTCCTCATTATGAATGGGTGCGACCGAAGAATACATATTGGATTCTATTACGATAAAAAATTTCCTCTAATTTCCTCATTATGAATAGATGCGATCAAATAATATATATTGGATTCTATTACGATAAAAAAATCTACGGACGACACCTCTAATTTCCTCATTATGAATGGGTGCGACCGAAGAATACATATTGGATTCTATTAGGATAAAAAAATCAATGAACGACACCTCTGATTTTCTCATTAAAAGGGTGATAAAACGAACATTTAAAAATGGGTCTTATAAAAGAAAATTTATGATGGCGGGGAATTCTAAGGTCGGAAGGAAACTATCCTGAGTGACGGGGAAAAAGGGATTATGGGAAGTAAAAGAATACTCCCGTTAGGATGGTATAGTTATCTAAGATATGACCTGTTACTCGGAAATGAGGTATAGAAGACCGTCGTCATTGCAGGCTTTTGAAAGAAGGTTCACAATGTATAGACCCGTTAACTCAAAGACTTGAAGGAAAATTGCGAAAAACTGAGTTGAAAAATGCGCTATCAAGTGGATACAACTAGGAAGAGGAAGTAAAACTCAAAACCGAAGTAATGAGATTTTGGAGGAGGTTACAGTAAATATATTGCACAGATATTAAAAACAGTAAAATAGTAATGGAAGACACAGAGGGAAAAGGAAAAGAAACAGTGGTAAATAATGAAGACAAGCAAAAAGTAAGAGGAAGCCTTCCCGGAAACATAACTTCTCAAAAAAATCTCTGAAGTAAAGATAAAAAACTATGAGGAAAGCAACAGTATAGCAGCAAAAATGTATGGTTGTGACTCAGAATGGTCAGACGAGTCTCAGTCATTGTAATTTATAAAGAACCCTTCAGTAAAAAGTGAGTAATTAAGAGTCAAACTTATACATGAAATGAAAAATACCCTACTTCAGTATTAGTATTATCACAAACTATACGGACTGCATTATACGTACAATCAATCTGTAATACATAAATGAAAGTATCTCATTGAGAAGCGATTACTCTCTGAAATTTAAAAAATATGCTTTATTATCCTAGATAAAGTTTTATCTATGAAAGATCCCATTTCCATTTGACAACTCCACATACACTAAAACATGGTTGTTTTATATAGTCTTAAAGGAAATAGGCCAGAAATAAATGGATTAATATAAAAAAATCCACCTATACTAAAACACGGTTGTGCTATCAACATTTATTTTGGACGGTTTTCATCCTGTATATATGCAGCCCAAAAGCTTGGGTTGGGTTGGAAAAAGGTTGGCACCTTGTCTCCTCTACCATTAGTTACCAAGAGCTAGGAGAGAGGTATAAGCTTTACTGGAAGAGATGAGGAGTTATGCAGATTTACCCTGCTTTCCTCGCCGAGTCAGAATGCTATCGGCGGAACAAATCCGCGTATGTAAAGCACAATGACTCTACAAGTAGCACGTTTCGTGGCATTCAAAAGACATTAATCAATGCCATAAGTCAGCATCACTCATAGCTCAGTGGCTTTGGTATTATCGCAGCCGTTTATAGGTCTGACATGGAGAGACTTTCAGAGTTGCTGACTGTAATGAAATAATTTTCTTCCGGTAGAGGAGATGGAGCATAAAAAAACTAAAACGGGATCCGTCTAAATGGGCTTTAGTTTATTTTGTAATAAAGAATTTCTTTTTCGTAATTTTCCACCCTTTTTGGTCCCCTTTTGGAATGGGTTGGCCTAGTGATTAGAGCACTAGCCTCCCACGCGGAGGGCCCAGGTTCGAGTCCGTTTCGGGGCATATTTTCCGAATATTTATCTTTTCCACTGCATATTGCTTTTAAATCTGAAATTAAATCACTCACCAAAGGAAAAAATGCATTTTTTTCCATGAAAGAATTCGATCTAATCTACAACTCCGGACTCGGAAAGCAGGTGACACGCATCACCAGGATATTCAATGCTTTGCTTGATTCATATAATCAATTGTCGTAAGAAAAAGTTAATCTGATCGACCATACAAAATTTAGTCGGCGCTTTTACTCATTTTTACTTTTTAAGTCTTTTACTCGATTTTCTAAGGACTTGTTAATAGATAGGTGCCCAGAGATAAATGCAGTAATATTTTACTTTGACGAATAAAAGTAGACACAGCACAAGTACACTCCCAAAAGGTTAACAAACAGATCTCTTTCGGCACGTTCGGTCATCTTCGCGTGAAAAATCCCAGGAAACGTAGCCAATGCATATTCTAGGAAAAGGTGGAGGATTTTGAGAAAGAGGAGAAGCTTAGGAAGTTGAGACTGATTCTAAATTGGGTGGTGAGTGAGAAAAGAGGATGGTCATCCGCTTCCTAGAATATACTTATGTTTTATGTGCTTTTTATCTGAAGATGGCCGAACGTGCGGAGACTGATCGTGCAATTTGTTAAAGCTTTACTATACTATAGCACCTTGCTAAGTTTTATATCCAAGTAGTTACGCTTGCGAATATCGATTCCATTTGTTTGTTTGTTTAAATAAATTAGCGAAATCAATGAATTTTTGAAAAGTACAGCTTGAATTTGATGAATAATGATTGGTAGTTTCCCATTGCTTAGTAAGCTTCCTGCTCATATGATTATAACAGAGATTGTAAATACAAAAAAAATTTTTGCTAATGAAAATCAAACTATAATTTGTATTATCCACGAGAATATTTAAAAGGACTCAATAACTGCATGAATGCAATTTTCTTGAGGAAAATACCGAGTAAAGTTTCACTTCATGGGTTGCATTGGATATACTATATAAGCCACCAAGTCAGACGCAACAGATGTCAAAGAAATTAAAAAGAAAAACGATGCCCATGAATATATTATGAATAATTCCACAGATGTTTCGGAAATAGAAATAAGCAAACGAAAATAGGCACGTCTGTATACTTACAGACGTGAACTTATATATATGGTCATTTACATATTTACAGACCATTAAATGACCGAAAGAGGAAGATTATGGAATTAATGTGTATATTAAAAATGATGAAGATGACAACAGACAACTAACTGAATGCGGTACGAGGAATGTGTCTTCTAAAGAAAGGTACTGAATTAATATTAAACGTCAAACTTAGCCAGGAATCAGGAAGAGGTGCTCCTTTTAATTATCTTATTTGCGATAAACACTAATTCGCAGAATCTCTGGATACACTATCTAAAGTTGTGACAAATAATGTAAGCTAAAGAAGTACTCTTTTCGTTATAAGCTGCAATGCAATTATTTAAATATTACGTTTGCAAAAGAGAGAGACAAAATCTCTCTTGTTTGCAAACGTATAATAACTAAAAAGTTTTCATATCCTGGTAAAAATGCTATCCTGCTTATGGGGTTGTTTTCAGTCTCCTCTCTCCTATCTCCTGAAAAGTATCTTCAGCGGTTTCATTGAATATTTAAGTTTTATCTAATCCTTTAACAGCATCACCAAAGAGCAAACCGTCCTATTGAAGCTCACATGTTCGTCTTGGTTCATCAACTGCATTCTGAATGCATTTCGGCTTTTATACAAGAATGAATTTGCCCCGTCATCTATTTGACGAAGAATGCTTCTTTAGCTCACATAGAAGAATTGATTCTGTAATCTTTCGAGATTTCATACTAAACAAATACTTTCGACGCAATAAAATACGGGATTTCGAAAGGATTTTCGCGGAAGACATTAAAGAGTGAGCGCCCTTCGAATCGTGTGAACCGCAAATATTTGTGAAGAT
This sequence comes from Pachydiplax longipennis, assembly GCA_036926295.1. Lineage (NCBI taxonomy): Eukaryota > Metazoa > Arthropoda > Insecta > Odonata > Libellulidae > Pachydiplax > Pachydiplax longipennis. The sequence goes on along the minus strand of JAVFKF010000009.1, from coordinate 32,072,294 downwards.
GTACAGAATAAGATTTCATTTGCACAGCCTGAAAACTGCCCGAGGAAAAAATTTTCTCTGCTTCTCTCACTTTGCACGTACGTCTTTTCCATTACTCTTGCGAAATTTCTTTCTCTTTACACGGAAACACACTGTGTATAAGTGGGCATTGAACATATTGTGGTAGTAGTTTTATCGCTAGGACGAACATCACAAATGTACTTACGAAGTAATAAAATAAGACTGGAAAACCCGTCTAAACGCTCTTTCTTGAGATACTATCCCATTTTCTCTCGTTCTAACTCCCTTTTAAACTAAACACGTGTTAAAAATACCGCATAAGACGCTCTGCTACTCGCTTATATAGCGGACTTTTCCCATCCCCAGATTCACGGGAACCCTCTTAGTCGATAGACCGAAATTCGCTTATATTAGTCTTCCTTATTTGTCTACCTGGTAAAAACTGCTTCGTTGTAGAATGTAAAATAACCAAAATTAACTATTAAAGGAAGATGCTCTTTTTGTACGAAACTCAGTCCATTCTTTAGAGGTATAGTGATAAGGTAATCAGATTTACGCGACAATAATTGACGTCCTCTCTAGATACCTTCAGATATGGCAAATAAAGCATACTACAGAAAATTCCTTTTCGTTTTTAAGGTGAAAAGTATATGTTTAAAAATCAAAGAGCCAAAAAACCTTCACTTTTCTTTTCTAACGTACTTAAAAATTGTAATGTACATAATAACATACAGTTATAACTCTTTGCCCCAAGGGGTTATGAAGAATCAAATAGTAAGGTCACTTAGATAGTGAGCATATCCTTGGTAAAGAAACGCTACGAAAGAAGCGATCGAAGCGGACCGTGATAGAACGTAACAAACGTAAGTTGATACTTAGGAAGCCAAGGAGGACATCTCTAAATACACGTTGATTAACAAAGGGGTAGAAAAATTGAAAATGTTATCTGAGATTTCCTTTCCCAGAGATTCATCCGAACGGCCATCAACCCTCGCAAATCGTTGAGTTTGTCATAATGACTCGAGTTGACTCTGCTTACTAGGCAACATTAAGAGTGAGTCTCTTGTGTTGCTGCTCTCAAAAAGCCAGAATAGTATATGCTAAACAGGTCTATCCAAGTGTAGCAGAATGATAATTCGAAAAGTAACACTTTTCGCAGCATTCTATAAAGAGAGGGTTTAATCAATACCATTGTTCAGCACCACTCGTATCTCAGCAGGTTTCACCTCTATGAATAAGACCGAGACAAAGCTATATGAAAGATACATTTTTCTCTATGTTGTATCATAAGACAAATAAAAAATAATCCATTCATAGAGATACAGCAGCAGCGTGTTTAAAATATCGTATGTATGTATGTATCGTATTATTGAAAGGAAAAAATAAAAAAGAAGCAAATCTCGCGAACGAAGTGAAAGAACATTTCAGATTAATTAATAATAAATAATATAATACATAAAATCACCCTTTCCCACCTCTTTTATATTATTCTGTACCTTCCTATATTTGTGAACCCATCTAGCATTAGATATCAAACTTCCGTGCTATCCTTTTCAGGGATTTTGTATCACGATCTAATGATTTATTCTTTTATTGCACTGATTTTCTGTTTCAGCAATATCCTTCACTCCATCTAGCATATGTCACATAGATATAGAAGAAGGAAGTAAAAGGAAGAAATGCGTATCTAAGCTTCGATACCAAAAACAGTAGAGCTTCATCGAGTTGTGTTTGACAAAAAATGAATTGCTACGATTATCGACGAAGAAAAATATACAGTGAAACCCGGTTAAGACGTTTTCAGGGGTTCTAGTAAAGACCACGTCTGAAGCAAGATGGTGTTATAACCCAGTTTTGCTATGCTGGTTGTAATATATCTTTTTTTTTAAATGTTCTGCTTTTCACATAAAGAGAGCGTCTTACTTACTTAATTTTAGTCACTGTCCACTATAAAAATGAAGCAATTTTAATCAAATGGAAGATCAGATAAAGCGAAATATAAAGAATTTTTTAATAGAAGTGGTGAGAAGGTATCACCGAGCATGATCTTTCCATAACTACGTATGCTCAAAAAGCCACAATTCACTACATTACCTCTCTGGCTTATTCGGTATGTTTTACAACTTGATATCACGACGAAAGGAAACTTCGCCTTGCGAATTTTTATCTAACGCTCGCCTTTGATAGAGAAACAAAAGCAATAAAGAAATCGCACTTTATCTCAGAATTCGTATCAGCTCTGACAGTGGGGTGGAGATTGCTCCACATCGCGATTTGTTAATTTTATTCTCACAAAATTAGTCACTCCTAATTAGAAATGTACTAGGAACCATTCTAGAGTATAGGCATAAGGTTAGAAGACGACACCGATGATGTAAAATAATTTGGGTCTATTGAAAGAGACTAATAATTGCCTAAATAAGGTTGCAGTACATCTTAGGACGAGTATAGGACGGAAAAATCCATATGTTCGTGAGAGCAGGGTGACTTAAGCTGTATTTTTACTGTACGTTTTGTGGGAATGGGACCGGGAGAAAATCGCGTATTAAGTAGGAAAACGGGAGCATCTTAAACGAGTTCCACGGTATTAAATTTATAAATATATATTTTTTACATTATTTGTCAATATTTAAACCATTATACCTGTGAACTACTTTTTGGCGATGATTTTTTTCTGAGTTTGACGCCTTTCTCCTATGTTTCAGAGTGCGTCTAGTGAAATTTTTTAGAGAATGAAATGTCAATCCGAGGATCCTTCCTTTAACTCCACGAATTATGAGCGTTCCTTCCCTTTCAGAAACCATGGGCCAAATTCGCCCTCCAATTTTCCTTGTGTTCCTCTCTCATTCGGACCTGTCATCATCTTCGTCATTCTCATCCAGTTGTGGGGTTAGAACGAAGGGTTAGCCACAAAGGATCCATTCACTCAAACGCCTACTTCACTACCCCTTTCCTCGTACGTGTGTTAGACAGCCTGAATCCCAGTTCACAAAGCCGACTTTCGCTAGTTCACACTTCCAAATACTGATATATTCGTCCCTCACGACAATGAGTCACTTTAATCACTGTTCTGACACCACTTTCCCTTTAAGATGAACCGGTGTAGGTATCGGTGCCTGGGGTAAGTTGTAATTCAGTCACCCCTTACAGATTATATTGGAGTATTCTTTCGTGAATAACATGCCAATTTTTTTGGAAAGAATGTGGTAAGCTATTAAGTTTCATCTTGAAAAATAATTTCATTTCTAAATAAAACCAAGCTTCGAAGCTGTAGCCTTGTTAAACTCCATCATTGTATGTATTGTAATACAAATTATTGTATTTCCATTCACTACTTAATCTCTAACATCGCAGTAACACAAAGAGTTAGCAATATATACACAGATGAATTAATTATACATATATAAGTTATTCTCAATTACCTAGTTCGGGTAATGGGCCCTCTCCGTATGTATTTCCATTTTGGCAATATCCGAATGGTTTTCGACTTAAATATTTTTAATAACTTATAAAAGGCTGGGTATGGCCGAACCCAAATGGGTGAACGGAAGGGTATTGTGTTTTTAATTATACATAAAATAAATTTAAGCAACCGTAAATAAAATTAATACGCTCAAACTTCACATAGTAGAATTCTGCATCACCGTAAGAAAACATAAAGCAACTTTTCTTCTAGTTTCTAGTCTTTTCTATTAAACTACACAGTAGCTTCAACTCGTTGACAAAACATGTCGCATTAAAAATCTACTGTGGAATTTACTAGGAGTTTTCTTTTAAGATGGGTTTCAAAGTACCACATTAACAATCTCGTCGGGAGTTTCATTCATAATTTGCTTGATATTTTAAATTAAATACACCGTGCAATACACTGCCCCCACCCAATCGAACTCAACCTAAGCCGAAATAACTTCAAAATGCTAAGACCAAAACGATAATTTTCTTTACGCAATGGGCGACATAAATATTTCCTTAGGGTATTACGATAATGAAAATATTCACTCCGAGAAGTGGCTAAATTCACTTCGCCAATCGTCCGCATTCATCAATGTCGAATAACATTCGCACAGGTGAATTTCCTTTCCACCTTTGATGATGACAGCTTTGTTGTTCTTTAAGATTTTCCCCTTGGTTTCTACTCCTTCTAGGAAGCTCCACTTGGAGTGACTTAAGTCAGATGAGGAGAAAACATTTTTACAAAAGAACGTCTTAAACGAAGAAGAGAACCACAATTTTTGATCCCGGAAATTTGAAATCCACCGTAAAAATGTGATTATTTTGTCAATGGAATAAGAAGGGCATAGCAGAAAGCTTTGAGATAAAATCGGAAATTATCACTTTCGAATCAATGTTACTCCTATTTTTACTAAAAAATCAAGATTTCTCTTTAAAAAACAATAATTCTAGCTTTGAAGAAAGGTTTTGAAACCGTTTGGTCCCAATATCAAGTTTATTGCGTTTTATAGTTCTTTTGCTCCTCGACAAATGTCACGACCAGCAAAAAATATTAAAATATCAGATAAAATTATTAAAAATTTCGAAGAATTCTAAGCAAAGATGATTTCTTATCATAGAGAAATCTTGAACCTTATTAATCGAACCAGGAAGTCGTAATAATTCAACAATAATCATTTACGATTCAGTTAAATCATTCCATTATGACCTATTTATTGATATTTTTACTTGCAAGCTAAAAGAATCGTTATTCTTCTATCTAGTTTTGCATACAACGTTCTCTGTGATATCCTCTCACCTCTGCTGTTAAAAAAATCGGTATTCTACCCTAATTGTCTACCTGAAAAATATTTTTCATTGTAGAGTGAAAAATGACCAGAATTCAGTAACTTTGGAAGACTCTTTGGGCGTAAAACAGACCGTTCTACAAAAATATGATATAAGGCAACCACCATTACACAACCCGATTGCAACGTTATCCCGCTTAAGGCGCTATTTTTGCTTGGTCCACTGAAAAGCGTCTTACCCGGATTTTACAATATTTCCAATAAATTCTATCAAAATGACGTGAGAATAAAATCAAAGGCGAGGTAAGACATATCGCCTCAGGCTGCAAAATGCCTCGGCACGACCCTATATATATGTACATATTCTTAGAGGAGAAAAAGGATAGGGACAGCAAAAATATTAAAAATAGGACCCACGCAGATATTCTATTGACCCTCCTAACCATCCATATACATTGTACATTCGTCGTACGCACCCCACAAACCTTGGCGCCCCGGGCGACAGCTCTGCTGGCAGCGCTCACTTGCTTTCCTTTAAAGTTCCAAAATTTAGATGAAAAAGCGAAAAGTGACACAAACGAAAGATTCGAGGAATGGAAATGGACAAGACAGATAGGGAGAAACGTAACTGATCAATTGGATAAAAGCAAGCTGTGGGAGGGAATCCATAAAGTGTTCAATCAATTCGCTAAATTCTTGGAAAAGATCTTGATGTTCACTCAGAGAAATATGAAAATTATGTTTGAAGAGGTAACCATATCACTTACGCTCTGATTACAATTAGATGTATGGTTACTGATAACCATTTTCTCATTACCATTAAAATCTAACATATACTAGTACATATCTTAATTTTGGTGATAAATTTTCGGAATTAAAGCGTGGTTAATAATAAGATTAAATAAAATAGTCGCCGGTGGATATTTCCAAGACGTTTTGCCGTAGATAGATATGTCAGGATTCAAGTAATATCACCCTAATAATTATAAAGTCTTCGTTAGGTCAAGAATAAGTCTCTTCTTACCTCTAATTCTTCTTTGTGTGAAATTTATGAGAAAGACATAGCATGAAAAAAGAGTACAGAAGAAATCTTTAATGAGGTTTAAAAACCTAAGCTAGTGCTTAGGAAAAAAACCAAAGAGCAGGAAAATATCTAAAAGACGTGGAAGGTGACAAACTTGCAAGACCTACGGATAGTCGACTAAAATTAAGGAAAATTAAGGTTAAGACAGCTGAAAGTTACATAGCTAATACATCTAGAAATGCGTTTGCATATTAAAAAATAAACGGAAGCAGAACATTATGAAGAACAAAAATTTAGGTTCTCACCGTCATCAGATTCAGCTAACGACCAATTAAAATCAATCCCCATGATGCCACCTGTATATGCAGCGAAACTATTTTATTTGTATTTTATTTAGAGACCATGCTATTTTTCTGAAAACATACCACCATGATACATAGAAGCCGCGAAATCCTACGCCTCAAGTATCTCATGTATACTCGTACATATCTCATATAAGGGTCGTACCGAGATATATTGCCGCCTAAAGAGAGATGTCATAATCCACTTTTTACGTTATTTCCAAGTCATTTTCCATGCTGTTGATCGAAATAATAAGCACACAAAAGAGAGAAGTAGGTTACGCATGACTGAAATTCATATTTTTCCATATAAAACACCGATAATCGAGAAAATCTAATGCATGTAACATTCAACTTGACTGTGAGAGTCGCTTGAGGCGATTTCCTATCCTCACCCAACGGCACAGCCCTGCTTATGTATACATATCTATGGAGGTGGAGAAGGACTGAAATGGCAAAAATATTAAAAATACGTTCCAAGCGACATCGTCGAAATTTCGTAGTCCCTCCAAACCGTCGACAAACCTTCATCGTACGCGCCCCCCAAACCTTGGCGCCCCGGGCAATAGCTATGCTGGCACTGCTCCCTTGCTTTCCTCACAGAGTCCAATATTTGATAAAAAGCGAAAAGTGCCATAAGTGAAAGGATAGATAAATTAATAAAAGAAGAAACAGTGCCATAAATTTAAGAAATAGAAATGGACCAGATAGAGAGGGAGACACGTAATTGATCAATAAGATGAACACTAACTATGGAAGAGATACGATAAGTGTTATCAATTTTGCTAACATTTTTGGAAAAAAGTTCCCTCAGTATTCCTTTTCCCTGATTATTAGCAGGTTGACTGTCGAAATGCGAATTGGGTGATTCTTATACAGACAGTAATTCCGGAGTTCCCGGATTTTTCAGACCCTGATTATGATAGCTTTAATATCGTAATGTGTCTTGAGTAATTCTTACATAGTCAGTAATTGCGGAGTTCCCGTTTTTTTCCAGGTATCAACGCAGGTTTAAGCAACGACATACCGGCTATAAGAGCGCTTTACTGCCTCTAATAGGGATGAGATGAGTTATGGATTCTCCATTAAAGCGTTGCAATAGTTAGTGTAGCACTCACCCATACAATTAAACCCAATATATTTTCTACATCTTTGTCTACACATTCACGTGTATTCTAAGCTAACGATATTTTATTCCCACTCATTCCAGACCCTGGTTTCGACCTACTTTCGAACTACGACAAAATACGAAAAAATCTAAAATTAATTGTCTTTCTGGAGGTAATTTCATAAATTACGCTCTAATTACTGTCCCAATATTACTAAAAGATATAGAATATAGACTTATATAATATATAAATAATTTTGAATATACATAACTTTGGAGGTTGTGTGTATATTATGATTTGCAACAACAAACTATGCTCCATATTAAATTATTAAAACATGCTGCATAAGACTCATATGGACACTTTATATGCGAAAAGCAGACGATTCTAAAAGAAATATAAAAAAAGAGCAACCAGCATAACACAACCTATTCATAACACTATCCCGCTTTCAAAGCGGTTTCTGCTCTGTCGCCTGAAACTTATACTCAAGAGCTAGTTTTATAATTTACGTGATAATGATATACCCAATATTGCTAAAATTAACAATATACACACATTTAATATTCACTACTTTGGAGGAGCAGAAACTTTGCAACCGTAAACTATGTTCCATATTAAATTTATGACATAATAATAATAATAAGACTTTATTTAGGGCGAGATTGAGACTATAAAGTCTCCTCTTACATCTAACCCTTCGTCATATAAGATTAAAAAAGAGATAGCTTGAAAAAACAGAACAGAGAAGAAGACTAATTTGTGGATTTAAAAACCTAAGCTAAGGGCTTAGGAAAAAATTTCCACTGCAGGAAAACACCCTCAAGAAGGGGGGTGTGAAAAACCTGCGAAACCTACAGATCGGAAAGCTAAGATTAGGGAAAACACATAAAAACAGCTTATAAAACATAAGAAGACATACCAAAAGTATAAAAAAAACAAAGTAGAACAAAAAGTTACATATATAAATTCAGTGTCGTTATGATAATAGTTAATCGACCTACTCAGAAATTTCGTTGCCCTCCAAACCAGAGAAGAACATTCAACTTAACCCAAAAGCTTGGCCCCGGGCGACAGTTCTGAGCTGGCATCCCTCGCCTTCCTTTCAGCGTCCAAAATGTGATGAAAAAATCAAAGGGCTCCAAAAACGAAAGATTCAAGAAATGGAAATGGACAAGACAGAGAGGGGAGAAGAAATGTAATTGATCAATAGAATAAACCCAAGCTCTGGAAGGGATACAATACAGCGTTAACGAAATCCAGCGAACTGGATGGAATAGCAACACGAGGAATGGAATTGGCGCGGATTTGCTTGAAATGTCTGTCTGGATGTTAAAATCAAAGAGAGTAAGCATCCATCCGAAAATCAATTAATCTCTTTCGAAGAGGCAAATGATTCGGAGAAGCATCTGAACAAACAGAGGCGCTCTGAAAGATCAGCTCGGTCCCTGTTTATTTTAGAACTGCTTACGTCTGCATCTCTTATAAATTCGTATTTATCAGGTAGTCGGTCGAACTTGACAAGAAATAGGGAAAATGCACTCGTATCCACCGATTTAAGATGCGGCTGCGGGGCAAGTTCTTCGGACCGATGCTATCCAATCCAAAAAATGAAGACCAGTATACCATTAAGTACATAAATCAGAGAGTCAACTAGAAAATTCAGTGATTTCACATCTCCTACCATACGAATCTACGACCTTTTTACCTCTAAACATTCTGTCTCTTCTAAAACTACCCGATCTGGCCCAATCCACCTTATATATCCAATCCCCCGCACCAATGCTTATTCGAGATCCTTTCAAATTGTTGCCTCTAATTTTTGGAACACCCTACCAGATCAAATTAAAAACTCCACTTCGATGTCATCTTTCAAACGAAAATTATTTAATTATCTTCTAGTTACTTCTACCTAGTTCTAAATTGTACTCTTGCATCCTTTTATTAATTATGAGCAGTATTCACTTATTTATGAGCAGAAATTTTTTGTTATGTATTTTCTTTTTAATCTAGCGGGACTTTTAAGGCCCAGAGCACAATAAAATTCATTATTACTTTTATTATTATTATTATTATACGACATACCGCGGCTTGTGGGGTATAAATCTAAGTGTAAATGGATGATGAAGGGGATATGATGCGAGGATTCTAAATTTTCCATCACCTTATGAATGCTTTTCTATGAAAATGTATTCATCTGACATTTAATATTGTCGGACAGTTAACATTTTGCCTTGATATTTTCAATGGAAATTCATAATAAGTCGACCGTTATAAGGGTAACGCTATGCATATGTACAGTGATATCTCGGGTATGCTCAACCCTAATGAAGTCCCAACGGGCTTAAACCAACCCCGATGGATCTAGTAGTCACTCAACAGGATACGAGCCAACCATCAACTCTCACCCTTCCTAAAACACAAGGGGAACATCTCGGGTACACCCCTGTGCGAATGTGGTCAGCCCCAAACCATAAGACACAGTGTTTGATATTCACTCGTTCTTTGGTACTGAACAAGACTTTATCGATTTAACGTGCTGTAACGTAGCTGAACCAAATTTCCATTTACAACTGAGTAAAGATTTAAATCAATATAGAAGCTTTTTAAACCTCATCATTTAATTTAATGTTACAATAGTATTAATTTAGTCAAAAATTTCCAGACAAGGAATGGGTTGAGGTGAATTTGCACGAGATGGCGTGCACCCAGGAAAAATCCCAAGGAGAAATAGGCGTAAAAAAAGTCCGACGGGACCGGGAATCGAACTCGAGTCTCCCAATTGCCGGTTGGTTTCTCTCACCCTTAGATAGGTTAGACCCGAGATAGCTTAATGGTCAGAGCAACCAATCGGCAATTGAGAGACCCGGGTTCGATTCCCGGTCCCCTCGGAATTTTATCATGTCTATTCGTCCTGTTCCAAAACTTTGGACTGGAAAAATTTTCAGTCCATTACAAAAGATATTCGAGATCAGGAAGAAGAGGAAAATCTAATCGAATAGAACTTATCTATAGATAGGTATAGGCATAAAACAATGAAAACATTGACATGATAACGGTGATAAAGCTTTATGTCTGTTATTCATCCTCCGTTTGCATGGAATCCCCTCGAAAGACGCGTATTATGAATCATTCACAAATCGAAGGATATCAACATATACATCGACTCCAATAACTAATCCGATTGACCTTACCATCGATTCAAAATCATACAAACACAGAATATACAACAGAAAGCATTTTGTGATAACTGAATTGCCACTTCAACAATTGCATCACTGATTCCATAAAATTTTACAAAAACACGATATATTCTATTCCCAACTCGATACGAAAGCAGAGAAAACAACTTGTTGATAAACTAAATAATCTCTCTTAGTTGTTTTCTCATTGTACTCTGTTTCGCGCGATAATAATTTCAACTAGGTTACTTTTCCACGGGAAAAGAAGCACACCGCAATTATTAAATGTTTACTTTTTGAATGCTAATTTTTTGGAATATTGTTTCTTTCTTAATGCATCTAAGATTTTAAGTATATCTGTAAAAGTAATGATATTTTTTAGAATTCCATAGTGACCTTCATTAGCCTCATAATAAATTATATTTTCTACTCTATTCATAGACCAAACTGATGTATCATTCTACCTTGGTTTCGTTGATTGTTAAACACTGTCACAATAATTTCGCGAGACTAACATCGATCACAGCATTTTTAATTATACTCAGCCAATATTCTCTACTAATTCGGTATTTTTTAACATACAACGTTAATTAGTTTAAGTAACCATACTTTCTTTAAGTAATATAAAAATTAATTAAGACTAAATTTTTCAAGTTTTAGGAACTGCTTCAATTTCATACATAAACTTTTGCTCTAAAAATTCGGTCATTTAATAAGCTCAAGTAAGAAAAGAGACAATGAGAACAGTAAATCAAATTTCTCGCCGTATATACGCCGTAATAAAGGTTGTGAACGTTACACTCTCTAGTATATTTCAAATATATATTTTTTCGAAATATACACATGACATTCCTAATGTAAACAAACGTCACATTGTACGGATTATCTCGCACGGTTCGCGAGCATGGCTTGCAGACTTCAGTTCTTTCACAAAGCTAAATTAGATATAATTCTACGAAATCGAGGTATGCATAAAGAAAGTTTCTGAAAATTTCTGCGATCGTGAAAAATCGTACTTGATTCGACTTCGCTAGAATTACAATAAAATAGACGGAACTTTTACGGTTGTAAACAACCCGTCCTCTTGACAACCGAGGCGATTGCTGAATCCGATTTGATGCATTTTTCCCTTGCGTATACATGGAGGAATTAAGCTTAATAATAATTATAACTGGCCTTAATAATATCAACTGTGTGCTTATCGTGCTCTTGGGAATACCCATATGAGCGAAAAGATTATTTGAAATAGCGTGTTAGTTTACACAAAAATAATTCGTACAGAACAGTGACAAGGGGAGAAAAATAACATTAATTTATAGCCAGTTAAAAATTAAACGATTTTACAAAATAATCAAAAAATAGAAGAATTATAAATATGAAGAAAAAATAATTAATTGTGATTTAAAAAAGTAATGAAATGAATTACCTTGAAAGGATCGTACCGAGGTGATGTTCTTGATATGAACCAATACTGAATTCTAAAAATGTGAGGCAGTTATTAAGAAAGATCAAAAATAGCGCTAGGTTAATAATAGAAACACAATTTTTTAACAATCTAAAAATAGTTCCGTCATTTCTGACGTGGTAGTTCACTCTTGATTTTTATGTAAAGGTCAACCTTTAGACGAGTATGAGCGTTATATCTAGTCCGATGAAACGCAAATTGCGAAAACCTTTAAAAAATATTTCTTTTCGTTGCGCCTAAACATATTCTCGGAGATTCCGTAATGCTATCATCACGGTACTGGTTTATCTGCTAAAAGTAAGCCCCATAGTCCTGTAAAAACGTTTGTTCGATCAGTCCGTGACTACTACGAATCCCAAACGATTATTTCTGATCCTTTCTCTCCTTCATTTTTCGAGTGGGATTCTGTGTATCGATTTGTTTTTGGAGAAATTCCGCGTCCATTTAAAATGGCGTCCTTCTGACGTGGTGAAAAGAACCAGCCTGTCGACTTACGCCTGCAAAAGCCTTTCCTGCATAAATAAATGGGATTTCTCTCTCCGCTCGTCAGACACGAGGTCATTGTTGATGGAGGTAATTTCTTCGGAAGGGGATGTTCCCTAAAGCGAAATGATGAAAGGGAAAATTGAAAGCAGTTTAGAAGAGAAGTCGCGTATTTACACTGGAATTAATGACGGAGAAATGCTGAGATAAATAAAACGAATTACGCGGAAATTGCATTTCATGCAAGTACTTGTAATCTGAGAAATATACATTCAGAGATATTTTTCCACAGTATATTGTGGTTTCACACCATAATTAAACACATTACGTGGAAACTGCATTTCATCCAAGTAATTTAAGAAATAAATATTCATAAATATTTTTCCACAGTATATGCTGAACCCCCCAGGAAGATGGAAGCATTGTTTCCGAAATGTACATCGGGATTCTGAAGAACTGGGACCTCTAAACGATTATCTGTTTCCCGGGAATCGCCCTTAGACGGTCGCCGCTATTTCGGCGCTTGGAGAACCTTTATCTCTTAGAAATGAAATCTAGATGCTCAGGCGTTACCTTGTTGAAAGCCATCAAACGAGGACGTGAAATATTTGGTAAATTTTCCACACGACCACTTAATAACAACCGGTATCGTTACTGGAGTAGCATCTGCAAGTGATCCACCTGAAGGATGGACCTATATTTGGATTAAATTCCTTAATTTCGTGATTAAAAAATACGTTCGAGAGCTTGATAAATCTAGCTATCAGACTACCATATATAATCATAAGAGCTGTGAAACACTCGGAAGAATAGCTCGTAGTTTTATTTCTGTTTTTATTTCAGGCGGTTTTCAATGAGCCTCACCAGATCATTTTCAGTTCATCATTCAATTTTTCCTACCTTTAATGTTCAGCGCTATTTATCGCAGAGTTTTCCAATTAGTTGACCTTTCTCTTGCAACTATTCCCCCTCATCAATTGGTAAAGTTTGCACACTCTATGTGATGACTTCGTAAATGATAAGGCATGGATACATAAATCGAGACATTCACTTAAAGGTAGTAAATCTCAGAAAGCCAGAGAAATGCAGGAATAAGAGGAGATGAAACAATCATACGAGAATGGCATTTCAACGTAGAATTCCCACTCTCAGGCGGATGTCCAAGCCAATTAACTTGTTATGTCGAGAATTAACTGTTTTAGGGAGGGCAAAAACGGAGAGATATTGCTCTTCATGGTAGATACGTAATCTGACGAGAGCAACAGTTCGGAATGTAAATGATCGGAGTAGCTCTAGTGATTTTTCAGATCAGTTTAACCCATGAAGTGGTCAGACTTCCCTTACAGAAGTAGAAGCGTAAAAAACTAGAGGTTTCAAGATGATGGTTTTATATCAAACCTCTCAAAAGAAATGTTCTACTTTATGCAATCACTCACTGACTTACAAACAGATTACAAGCACCCGTTCGTATCTTGATGTTTTCGTAAGTGGGATATATGCTGTTATGTGTTGCATAGCCCACCGACTAATGGATGTTGACTTTGAATATTACCCGGAATAATTGGAGGTGATGCTGATCATCAATGAGTTTACTTGCTCTTACATTTTAAGGTTATTTATAACACCTCATCAGTGCCTTCTTAGTGATTTTATCGGTATATCTGACCGATTTCTTAAAACTTTCTTACATTCGATCACAAGATCATAAAAATTATACGATTGGGAGTGTTTTATTGCCTGCTATTTAGTCATAAAATTCAGATAGTAAGATATTTTGAAAGATTTCATAACTAGTCATTAAAGTCATTGGTGACTAGAACAAAGCGACGTTGACAGGTTAAGAATAAAAAGCTCTGCGTTGGTTCTAATAATTAAGATAAAAGTTTAAAATAACATACATGATGAATCAATGAAAATATGAATATATACACTCAGCCTCCGACTATCGAAGAGGGTATATACTGAGAACATGCTCGGACCTCGAATTTGTCATAAGTTGAATAAATTTTATGAGGCGTTGCAGAACCCATCTTAACACTGATTAAAATTATACGATAAGGAGTGTTTCAGTGACTACAATTTAGTCCTTTAGAATTTCAATTGAAGAATATGTTGGAGAATTTACTAAAAATTTGGATTTAATTAAATTTTTAGGGGTTGTTTGGAATATTTTTCTCTGTTTCATCAGCGTTGTCTTACTAGCTACGCATAGTCCAACGTACTATCGCTTTCTGACTGTACTACTTTCAGACAGAAAAGAAAAAAAACTTATTCTTAAGGACTATCTATAGCGGAGATTGAGCCACCACAACATTTTACATTAAATAGTCATTGCATAAGTCTCCAGAACGAAAGGAAACGTAACTAGTATTCCGTTAGGCTAGTCAAGAGTAGGGCTTTCCCTGAATGAGCATGATTATACGAACGAAAAACAAAACTTGCACCGAGATTCAACTATTCAGTCTCTTCCTGAAATATTGGAGAGAAGGCCCAACCACTTATTTAAAAATTCTTAGCACCGGGAATCTTTTCGATAAGGAAGTAAGCTCTCGTTATCAGCGCTCATCCTGGAAAATTCCGTATAAGCCTCCTTTTGTATGAACAATAACAGGTCATTTGCTTTGAGATTATCTCTGTCTATTCGTATTTGATGTGTATTTATTGTATTAATTTTTCAGAGAAACGAATTCAAATATATACATATTCAAAAATAAGAGAAAATGAAATCTGGGTACCCGAGTGCGTAACAACGTAAGTAAAGTTGGTCGCATGCGCAAGGGTTAAAAATGTTAGTCGTAACTTCGGATGGTCTTAAGTCTGACGGTAGTAAGTTGGGGACTGTCTGCACTTAACTAATTTATAACGAAGGACAAGAGGTTTTCCACAGTAATTTATTCGGAGATTACCGATTTCGGCTACGTACAGTGAAGTGAAACAAAAACTTAAAGAATGTCTCAAAATTAATAAATTGTAATGAGTATTGTATTAAATTTTATGTAATTGCCTATAAAAATAATAATGATGTAATTATAATGATGAAAAAAAACTATTTTCGCCCCCTATAGTTTTCAATTTTGGGAACCTGCCGACAAACCTATGGTTTGGCAGGACCCTTATGACCCTTCTACTTTTATTTTCTTTTCTTCTTTTGTTTGATAATGAATAATAGACTTGTATTTCTTCCTATGAATGATTATTTGTAAATCTCAGTTTATTTATTTGTATATTTCCCCTTTCTTTCATGTTATTATTCGTGAATGGTTCCTCTGTGATATGTAATCCATTCAATATTTCTTTTTTCTTTAATTCTTTGTATGTATGTACATACATTTATATCTTTTTCTCTTCCTGTTACATGGTTATCTGTAATTATTTAATATAAAGAAAGTTGAATTGAATCATCAGATCATCTCTCAAAGGAATAATTTCTTGCTTGGTGTGTAGTGGTAGTATTCCTTTGAGAGTGTTCCATTATGAAGGTGAATTTGCACAACATCTCGGCCGCCACTGTAGAATTTAACTAATTCAATTGACATAAAAAAATTTCGTATGCGATGCTAGGAAAATTTGCCACAGAAAAATAAATCCCCGATTCTGGCCAACTAGGAGGTTATAACCTCATTTACAAGGTTTAGTTATTAAGAAGGCAATAAGACTTACCAACTAAGTTTGTAAACTTGCTTTGAATGTCACACCAAATGTACTGAAGGAAGCATACTTTGCAACTTTCCACTCATGACTTGTGGAAACTTTTCCCATTGGAAAAGAACAATTATTCGTATATTCATAAATCAAGAGAGGGCAATTAGGGACAGGGTAAAACTTCGCAGAAAACACTCCATTTTCAGGGGAATGGGGAAGATTAACTGTGCACACAGCGTATATTTGTGCATATGTTCGTCGGAAATTAGAAGGATACATGGAACAAGAGGATCAACATTATAATTTAACAAGAGTAAGAAGTAACTCGAGGGTCTCATCCTATAAATGTAGTTTAACTGGGAAAAGCATTGAGGGGATGGCAGTAAATATTTATAGCGAATAACCTGCCTCCTAAAGATATTAATAATACGAAATTTGGTAAAAAATTTTAAAATGTCTACTGAAAAAACATTATACTGTTGACGAGTTTACAATGAAAAACACGTTTAATTAGTTCATTCATATTTAATGTAAAGTCATTGTTGAATATTTGTAATCGATAAGTAATGTAAATTGTCATAAAATGTAAAATGATGTAATTGTAATTAAATGTAGGTTTGTAATTACTAGTCAAAGAATAATAGTAGCTAACCATGATAATAACTTATCCTAAGCATGCTTCTGTGTCCTTGGATTAAAAATTTTTTATAACTATATAATAGCTACATTTTTATTATTAAATGTTATGAAATTAATGTTGGTAACTATTAGCACATCGATTCCAACGCCTTCTAAAACCAAATGTCTCAACACATCTTAATTCAGATATTTGTAATTCAAAATAAAATATCCATCACAATGATAAAGGACTAAATCTAGACATGATTCGGAATCGAGCACGAAATAACACTAATATAAGAACAACAGTTACAGCTATTTAGACGACTTGGAGTTGTTTTCTGATACCATTCTGAGTTTTTTTTTAAATTCTTGACTCTTTTGTTAAAATTTGTCTTCTTGGTAGAGATATAGAGTTTCCCTGGGCTAGCAGTTACTGTTTACTGCCGCTCTATTTATTAAATAGAAACTCCGTCCCTTCTACGCCTGCTATTCTAATTTTGCGATTCAAATCGACAAAAATATCAGGAAGGTAAGACTTAAATCGATTTGACTTAGTCTAACTTAGTGGTACATCACAGAGGAAGAAATGAAAAAACTTAATAATTTAAGGTAAGAATTCTTCAAGTGCCTTTTTCCAGGGTTGTTCACCTGTATATACATCTACACCTACTTCGATACCCTGCAAGCTGCGTATCGGCAAGTTATAGGGTATGTAAACACCAAACGAACACCGTATCTCTCATGTTTACTATCACGGCTGATATTTTGTGCTAAGAATTCCTTTTCAAAACGATTTTTCCCGGCATTTTATTTTGCGGCGTCGTCGGAAAGTCTTACAAGTCTTACGTATCCTTACCATAGTCAACACATTTGTGTTTGCAAATGGATTTAATAGTGTAATTTACATTTATAACTCTATCTGCAGTTGTATCTGGTATGTTAGTCTCTAGTTCGGTAGTGTATGTTATCTTCGTGCTTTTTATTCCTACAATGTTTTTCTTACTTCCGCATTATGGTATGAGTATTCTGTTTTGCTATCTTTTAATCAACACTCTCACTTGGTTCGTAGGAAATATTTAAACAAAAGTGGTAATCAGAAGTTAAAAATTCATCAAAAAAGAATGACGTAGGTAAAAGCAATGCAATTTTATCTGAGTTGTATGAACGCTCAAACAATGTAATAAGGCTAACTTTCCCGAAAAATCAGTTCCTGCTTATCGGTGTAAAGGTTTTAAAAACCTAACCAATCCTAGAATCTTTGCTTGATAGTTTTGCTAAGAAAAAAATTAATTTTATTTAGTACCATGTAACTTAAATTTTTCTATTTCATACTAACAAGAATTGGACTATATACTACAATTGAGTTTACGTTATTTGTTATTAATTTGATCGGCAGTGCATATTATTCTATATTCATGGTATTTCTACAATGTTTCTCTTATTTAGATTATAGTAGAACTATTCTGCTTTGCTATTTTTAATTAACTCGGTAAATTTGAGCAAGTATTTCATACACCCCTCTATGTGATAGTTTTTCCACTGTGGATAATTTTTCCGCAACTTCTCATAGGTTTATTTAATTCCACCTCTATTTCATCATTTTCTATCAATATGGATACACATTTAATTAGTACTTATTGATATGGTTTCTATGGGTTAGGTGGAATAGGAGACATCGTGAACTGTCGCTGGAAAGGAAATCGTTTTCCAAAGCATAGCACAAATGTGAATCTACATCTAAATAAATACCCTGCAAGCCGCCTCAGCTCGATATAGATTCTACTCTCCTTTCTTACGAGGATTCCCAACCTTCTCCGAGAACATCTCCGAGAACGCTTGACTTTTTCTGGTTGCATTTTTGATCAAAACGTATCGCTATGCGCTGCACTTTCTCGAGTTCACGGGTACCTATTTCATCCGCTGGATCCCATATACTTGCCGCGTATTCAAGATGGTGCCTGACTAAGGTGAAATAACATCGCTCTCTAACATTTCCATCGCATCTAAAGACAATACCGTTTATAAAGCCGGGCTTTTTACTTGCTTTACCGCAGATTTTTAGGATGCGAGTGCTCCATCTTATAGCTAAGAGCTACCCTATGATATAAGACTGATTAGACTACATTTATATTTACTCCTAGTTTATTGTATACGGGTAATTCAGACGCAACTGTTTCTTTTCGAATAAATCAGCTACGGAGCCTTTATTCACACTGAGCTCTAGTTTATATTTTATGCACCACCTTTGAATAGTAACTAATTCGTTTGAAAGAGAAATACGGCCGTCTTCGTTTGATAGTTTTCTGTATGTGACCGAGTCTTCCGCGAATAAAAAACTGTGATTGGCTATTGGCAGTGAAAGCAGTAATGCGAAATAAATCATATGATCGCTTTCTCAAGACAAAGGAATTCCAGCGTAGCTCATTCCCTTAATCACTTCGGCTATAAAATCTCCCCTTCAAATGTTTCGAAATTGCGGTCTTATCGGAGGTCTTTCAAGTAACGCCGTCGCTTTCGGTTCCTTCCTTTCGGTCACATTAGTGCGTCACCAAAATGACCAATAATGACAATGATTCCTGTGGCTTCAGATAAAGCGGTGTTTGTCGACTTTCATAAGGCGATCGAATGAGAGCGCTGCAAACATGGAAGATATATGTTTGAGGAGGAGCAAAGCAACAGCGATATTTCTCTCCAAAAATACGACTATTTCCCTCTCTTTGCGGTCCAAACGCTATCTTATCGACTCTGAAAAATATTCATCTCGCGCAGGATTCGGCAGAAGTTTATCTTTCGAATGTTCTTCCAGTCGCATATCTCCGTATTTCGATTGAGATACCCACTGCTACCCAACCCATTACCAAGAGGGAATCATTATTCACAATTTTAACAACTCATGTGATGGTTAACAGTTAACGGATTTGACTGATTTTTTCTGAGTCACGTACAAAAGTGATGATAATTAGTTAATCGGGTTTAATTAACTTTTTCTGATACAATACTTCATCTACATCTGCATCTACGTACGTACCCTGCAAGCCGCCTTTCGGCGAGTGGCATGGAGTGCAAGCACCATGACTCTACTTTCCTAGTCGATTATTTTCGCGTATCGTTCTCAGAAAAAAGTGAATTCTTTAATCGACTGGTTCTAGCATCTATTTCTCTTATCTTTCTCGGGGTATCATAGCGGCCTGTATAACAAGGAGGGCGCATAATATCGGTTACATCTTTAATGAATGTACTCAGTCTAAATTTATCAAGTAAATTAAATCTCGCATTGAGCCTTCTTTCTCTAAAGATTCCCATTCTGCCTCCTGAAACATCTGAGTAATGCTCACCATTTTATCATAGCAATTTTTTAGAAAACGTTTTGCCTTTGGTTGTACCTTTCCTATTTCATACATAAGCTATTTGAACATTGAAATTTAAAAAAATAGAATTAAGACTTCAAGAATAAATTTCTAAGAGACTTCTTAATTTTGGACTTGAATTGGCTGTACCTGGAACTCCCAGATAGCAAAGAGGCAGCGCCTTAGACTTTGATTAAAGCGGTCCCGGTTTCGATTCCCAATGGGATCTCACGTGCGAAATGACCTCAGGTGTCGACGCACTTTTAACAGTAGTACTGTTTGTTTGGGCACAAAAAGATAACTCACTACGATGGCCACTCAAAACGCAGTAGGTTTCCGGTCTCGCTGAGAACTTTTCGCAATCTCGCCAAACTTTTGCACGCTATCATAGATCCCAACGGATTTCCGGATACATTCTTTTGCACATAGACTTCTCTTCTATATCTTGGTCTTCCCACTTGTCTTCGGTCCTCCGTTCATTACCATCCTCAAATAGAAATTTCGTCTTTTCTATTGATATGACCTTTCCATCTCAGTCTTCTGATTTTAGCTTCTGTAGCAGAGTATCAATTGGGAAATAGATATATCAATTAAATCTGATGCGACCAAGTTCAACTTTGTGAAAGAGAACCATACTAAATAATGAAAAAATTGTTATTTTCATAGACAATAAATTTATTCGTAGTAACTTGTTTCAAGCCAGACGATAGGCGATACTAGTTGCTACGAATAAATTAATTGTCAGTAGAAATTACAAAGTTTTTTTAAAATCCTTTATTATTGCTCTCATAATTCTTTTTTTTAGCATATTCGCCACTCTCCATCTGCTAGTCCAGATATTTCCATTCCATATGTTAAGGATATGCCCATAAACTAAAAGGTGAAAGATTTTTAATTTGTGGAAAAAGGGATATGTTTGATTTGAGTCTAACGAAGAATTCTCCTAGGATATGTGAAGACATCGGTCCGATGGCTAGTTAGGTCCTCAATCAACTTACCAAAGTAAAAGTAAATGACGGCTGCATTTTCTCCTATCCTGTTCCAAGGTAAACGCAAGATACGCCATTCATCTAGACAGGCTCGCTTTGGGTAATTTCGGAAATTTCAGGGTGAAGTATCAGCCCGAAAAAGCAATGGAATTCGGGTCCATACACTTCTGTAATACTGTCTCAGCATTAGAAATACTTTAGTTCATGACTAGTTCACTTACTTAAACCGACTCGTAGCACTTGTGATTCTTAACTTTTCCAAGCTAAATGAACGAAGAAAATTATACTTTCTTTCGGAAAGATTGTCGGATAGTGTTGAGTCCACGATCTCCCAGATTATGTTAATAAATCAAGGAATATCGCCCGACGCTCGCTTTCAAAAAAATAAGAAGCGATGGCAGATAGCCAGGAAGGCCATCATCGATATGAAGGAAAACAAAGCCTTTCATGTTTAAAGACACCGACTATACATTTATTGTCTTAAAAACTCGTTATTAAACCTTCCAGAACTGAATTTTTATGAATGAAAAGATTATTGTGAATTTGTTTTATTTCTTAACATACATTAATGCTCATTTATGTATTTTTTTTTGAAATCCACAAATTACTTAACAATTTACGAAATTTGCAACAAATTGGGCATTGAGAACCAAAGGTATGTCTCCCATGGGTTATTCCGTGTACTTCCTTTCATATGCTTCTCTTGTTATTGTTATTTTGAAGCAAGATGAAACAAAACTTATCTTAGTAAATTTGTTTCTTACATATCTTTAGCACAGTTGTGAAAATAATCAAAAGTAAACGCCATTTTGTATGATTATTAATTGTTGATTATCTATTCATTCTGATATAATTTTCAAGTTATTTGTTGATATAAATCATACTTTACAAATTCAATTCCATTTCATTCTCTTGGAAATGAAAGAAAATACAGTAAAACCCAGTTAAGATCCCTTTCAGAGGACTGAGTGAAAACCGCCTATGCTAATATAACTTTATGTATCTCAACTTTTATTTCTTATTTAAAAACACTGCTATCAAGCATATTACCAAAATGGTTGCAATGGAAAGGCGCAGATAAGTATCTGTGGAATGAGCGATGCAGAAGAATAGTCCTTCCTTATTGGGCGCTATGAAAAACGTTATTGGGTGGTTGAGCTGCACTTCCATGGACTTGTTCCACTTATAACATTTTGGCTGCGCGAGAAAGACAAGCGAGAAGACTACCTCAGTCGCATCTCGATTATAAAGCTCTATTTTCCCCTCAGAGCTTTATTTAGCAAATAGTAGAGGGCATGAGTGTGCATCCTGCCTTAGGGCTGATGGCAATTCGGAGTAAAGATAACAAAACGTGAGTAACGAGGCGTGGAGCAGAGGTTGCGAACATTTCCAAGGCTCCGAAATTGACTCCGATAACCTCAATGCGCATGCGCCAAACTAAAAGGTGTCTGACTCGATGCACGTGTATTCTCTGTGTTTTCAGGTTGCCGATAAGAAGTGAGTTAACCGTGTGGGACGTGCTAAAACTCTCTACCATCATCCCTATCGTATGCATTAATTAATAGTATGCACCCTAGTGCTGCAAAACGAGATATTTCCTAACTTTCTTAATTACTTGTGTAAATAAGCTTCTGAATAGGAAGATACATATATCTATTCTTTATTTTGGGTGAATTTGAGACTATATTTTCCTCCATACAACCCATGGTTAACATAAAATAAAATAATTCGTATCAATGATGTGATTTAAAATTAATAGAGAATGATATGAATTTAGTTGTGGATTAACAAAAGCCTAAGTGAACGTTACGTATTAACGTGAGATTCAATATCGTTCCTAATTTTTTTGCGTTAATTAGCTTCTGAATACGATGATACATAAATAAATACATTATTCTTTATATTCGGCGAATTTGAGACCATAAAGTCTACTCCTCCATTTAAGTCATGGTTTATACATAATAAAATAATCCGTATCGATAATTAATGATAAAATGCGATTTAAAATTAATAGAGGATAATACGAATTTAGTTGTGAATTAATATAAACCTAAGTGAAGCTTAGGAAAAATAATCCACAGCGAGAAAGCACTCACAGAGAAGGGAGATGTGAAAAACCTGCAAAAACAATCTGAGAGAGTTAACTAAAAGACAGTAAATCAGACAACCCATATAATGATCTGGAAATAAGAAAACTTTGTAAAAATAGCTCACAGAATAATGTACATTGCTGATCAAATTAATAACAAATAACATAAACCTTAGATAAAGTACATAGTCAACTTCTCGTTAGTTCAAAATAGAAAGATTTTAAGATAAATAAATGAAGCTACATAAAATTAAATTTTTCCTCAAGCAAAAGTATCCAGGAACCCTTAAAGGTTCCAGGACTGAATAATTCTTAAACCTTTACAGCGATTAGCAACATCTAATTTAATTTCGGAAAATTTTCTCTTGCTACATTGTTGAGTATACATACTAATCAGATAAAATTACATTGTTGTTAGCCATTGAATTACTTTGTAATTGAATTTTTAAAATGACTACTGATTAGTAATTATTACCTTTGTTAAAATATTTCTGTACAATAAATTTATCGATCTTTGCAACAGTGAAAAACAAAAATAATTAAATGATTTTAACTTTTAATATAAAAATCTGCGCGTGAGATCTGCAGTTAAAGCTATGTCCATGGGATGTGTATATATAAACCTTAAAGATAAATAAAGTCTATCGATGGTTGTGAATATAGCTTTGTGAAATTTTATGAAATATGAGAAATGCTTAATAATGGTATTCTTTAGTCAATCCCTAATTAAACATTCAAAAAGTGTTACAGATAGTTATATTGCTGCATTTATATGAACCCCAACCACTTGTAAGATTCATTATTCACTATAGCAGTGAAAGGTGCAAGGGAAAACTACCTCACTCCTCCACTTGAACAGTATACCCCATTCCCTCCTTCATTATTCTTTAGTGGTGGGCTCGAGGTACCAACCGACCTTCCCGTTGAAAAATTGATTAATAATTAATAGTAATCAAAAGTTAGCGAATGGAAATATGGCAAAACGAATAGTAGGCAATTTGATGATTTAATTATGCAGATGAATTTTTTTTCTTCCACAAAGAAAATTTTGAAAAAGAGTGAAGAACAATAGGAGTTGATTGGGGAAATGTCTTTATCTATTAAAAATTATAATTAATGTTACATAATTCATATATAATTATTATATATCATTATATAATAATTATATAAATTGTTACGTAAATAATTATTATATATTAATTTATATATAAAATTATTATAGATATAAAAATTAATTGTATATGAAACAGAACCCCTTACCTCATCTGAATTTTTCACCTCCATCCCTTATAACATAAGTTACCAGTTTCGACCGCTTATTTCTAGCCAAGATTGTTTCAGGAATTAACTTCTGGGGTCGTGTACACACTCAGAGCGTAAACTCATTGAAAATTCCACCACGTGTCGGCTGGCTCGATGTCATATTAAAGAGCTTCCAGGAAACTCAAGACCGATAGACTTGCGTAAATGTTCAATGCCTGAACATTGTTTTTCTAAGACTCTGAACTTTGAATCCTAAGCGAAGATCGTTCCCTTTACCCGAGGTATTGAATTTCGAGTTCTAATTAACGCTGTGTGCAACTCTCGGAGGAATCCGTAGGATCTACGCCACCGACTCGTTCTCGACGCCACATTATTCTGTTTTTTTTTAAACCAACGAATCCCTATTTTTCGTTTTGGAAACGCGGATAGTTAGGTCTCCAAGCCAAATGGGAATGAAATAAATCTGTACATGCGAAGTCTCAAGCAGGCTACTGAAAATAATAACCTTTTGCCTGCCGATGATAGCCGACATGTTCAGCGTTTAGAGTCGGCAATTTGCGTAAATTTGAATTCATTTTCAAGTAATATATGTGGAAATAGTGAAGTGAACTATATGAAACAAAAAACTAATATAAGTAAATTTTGCTTCTTGAACCGAACAATTGAAAATTGGAATAGTTTACCTGCAGAGGCTCTAGAGCCTTTTCCAAAATCATTGAGGGGATTTAAGAAAAATTTAAAAAAGATATGTGAGCCTGCCGAGGACGAAGAGCAAGATGAGTAGGGGATTGCCTGGTAGGGTGAAGTACGGCGGGGACTTCGTGCGCCCCGGGACCGCTACAGTAGCCGTGAAGGCCTATCAGGAACCCTGAAAAACCTTACTTGAAAACTCATTTATATATTTACTTTATGTTGGCTTGTATGGGTGAGGGTATCAAGGTAGTTTTAATACATATGTGATGTAGTGATGTATATGTGATCTTCATATGTGTGTTCATAAATAACATTTGTCTTGTATTCTGTAAATAGTTCTTACTTGTACTGTGTAAATAGTTCATTCTTGTATTGTAAAAATATTTTATGTATTATGACAATGTAAGATGCTGCCACCTGGCGAAAGTCAACTCGCAGCGTGAAATAATAATAAAATAAATAATAATAAAGACCGTTACTTCCAAGTTAATTCAAAGAGATTGAACTGTTAAACTTAACATTTAACAGTGAATTTATATCGGATTCAACAGAAAGAAGACCAAATTATGAATTAATTATTATAATTATAATTATTTATTATTAATAAATTAAATTACCAAACGAGATATACCTTATTATTTATACTTATTTATGTGCAAATCTAAACATAGCAAACGCAACAATGTACAACTATGCAATGTTTATTCACTTTGATTATCTAAATCCATAAATTTCAAACTTCACATACCATTAAAATTATCAATCAGCAAATTATAATCAAAATTCACATCAATAATAATTGCAAACCCAATGGGGAAAAAAGATAAAAGGAAATGTTAATACGCCCAGTCAGAAAATTTATTTTATTCTCCAAGGAAAATTCTTGAGAATGAATCCTTGTGCTTTACGACTATCATAAAACGAAACCATTTCTTCGATTTCATATTTGATTGCAACATTTGCTTGAAATAATCAACAGGATATATTTAAATCTTGCTTGCATACAGAAATTTCTCCTAATATTCGAAATAAACCATTTTTATGCAAGGCAGCTTTAACATGCCTCAGGTGTTATGATAAATTTGTTGATCTAAAATCAAAACGAGGCTTGAAAAGGAAGAATTAAAAATGTAGTGAGTAACAAGGTGTTCTTCACTGGAAGAAAGATAGTAAGAAGGAAAGTAGGAGCAACTTCTTCAGATGTAACAGCATTAAAAAATTTTCAGAAGATAACGTATACATAAACAAAATTACATTCGCTACATGATGCCAATGCAGCAATTAGTGCCATCGGAATAGTCAACAAATTATGTCAATTGTACCTTATGAGTTTCTAATCCAATATTCTAAGACAAAGCAGCACACAAACATGAGTTTCTCTTTACTTTATAGGAATTATTATTCAATGAATATTATCTTCATCATACGATATGATGAAGAAGAAGAATTTCAGAACAGTTTTCAATTTAGATTGCCATTCTAAAATCATTAATTAACAGAAAATAGCTTCATTATTTTTATTCTTATTCCTGAAAAATATCTAAAATTCTTTGAAACTTTTAATTGCTGAAGAGTATCGATTCGAACTACAATGTTATTCTCTTTCAAGAGAATGTTTAATGCAGAATACATTGCAAATTCTAAGTTGACAATAAAAACTTACAAGATAAATAAATATGATAAATTATCGAATTTTTCGATTTTTCCTCGTGGAGTACCCTTAAGAATACGTCCCCCTTAAGATTTTATCCTGTTTGTATACACATGCTTTCATACAAATTTAATCCCAGTATTTCACCGTGGCTCTGGAATCTTCCTCAGGTATTACCACTGCTATATCATCACTCATAGTACGAATGGATCCTAAAAATTTAACTTTCTTCGAAGAATGAATCTTCATTTCTTAAAGTTATCCTCAAGAAAGAGAAAGACTCTCAAGAAGAGAATACACTCTTTGTATCTCACCCCTCATTAGGCAGAGGTGAAGCAAATACAGTTCTCTATTGGCCTAAGTCCCAACCACAAGTCAAAATACAAGGATATTCTCAATCATTGTGAGGTTCAAAGACAAGAAGTGTTGATCCGAGTTACGGTGCAGAAACAGTCGCTAACGAAAACAGGCGTCTTACAACTTCCGCCTCCCTCACACTCGTGCTTTGGAAGAGCTTCTGTGACGTTGCTAAATTACCACTCCTGACTTTGGACATTCATCTCGACCTCCTCAATCGTCGATTACCATCCTTTAATGTCAAAGACTTAGAACTGCCGCTTTATCACCGAAACTTTTGGGTTGGGTTTGAACATTGAAAAACACGCTAATGCAGTTCTTCATTAACTCCTGACGCTTTCAAACAATTACTCGATCGCCAATCTGCGATTTTGCTGCTCTTGGAATTTTTTTTCCAATCTTTTAGCGATCGTTTTCTGCATTTTTACAACGTCTCGCCCTTGCTTGCTCTGTTAATTTCCTCCACAAATTTGTAAAATATGATGATATACATACTTAGAAATCAATCAATATTACGATTAGTTGGTAAAAGAATGAAAATTCGTGCAATTTACAACAAAAATTCATACCTAACTCATATAATATCTGATCGATAATATATTTTTAACGTGGTTTTAAGACGATATTCAAGCAAAATTTCAATTTTCAATTTTCTAGGATACATTCAACGATTTTCCTTACCTTAATTCTACCTTGAAAATGTATTTCCTCCACAGCTTACCTGAGATTATAAATTTGATGAGTTTAATGAAGTTGAACTTACCCCAAAAAATTATGGAAAAAGGAAGGTCCTTGCAGGTTGGATGCTCAGTGAAAGAAAGGTGACGGTCGGGTAAAGGGCTAAATTTTCTAACTTTTCCAAAGTTTTAAAAGGGCTTCAGAAAGGATAACAGGAAACATAAGACAGAAGAAGAATGTCCTTAACGTGGATAGATCCAATAGGAAAGAAAATCGATACATTAAAGCCACCATACTCATTGCACGAAAAGATTTTTTAAATGTTTAACAAACAATATTTCGAATCAAAAGTAATAGCCAAGTCTCTCTGTGAGAGTGGGTACCTTTTCAGGTCCTCAGTAACTTTTTTGCACATACAAACGCATTTTGTTCCCCAATCTTGCTTACTTGATATCGAATGAATAAAAATTAAAGATTTAAAATGAAATGGAAATTTTCCCATTCGAATATTACCATTTTTGAGATGAAAGCATACGATAGATATGTATATATTTCTCTGTTTTGTTCGAAAATACAAATAAAAATTTCCATTAATCAACGTGTGGCAGCAGAAACTCTCTCCTACAAATACTTCATTCTTAAATTAACTGGAATATTATTTGATTGCTTAAACTGTATCCTGGATTCGGTTCCCTTGACAATCGTAACAATATGCTTCATGGCTCAGCTTCGTACGATGTGGTAATTTCAAAATTAACAAAAGAATGGAACTCAAAAATCCGGAAAAATTTATAGTTAATTTTCGGCGAATGCTCATTTTAAGGGCAACTCGCCCACATGAACAATTATACGGAAATTATGAGGTAATTAGGACAATTTATACTGCGCGTACCTCATAATTCACCTCCGTCATGGAGGGATTGAAAAATCATTCTCCCTATTTCAGCTTGCGAATGACAGTCTGTGGGGCCATAAATGGTCATTTCATGAATACAAATTTAATGAAATTTCATTCGAAAAAGACATGAATAATTTTGTTTTATAAAAGATGGGGGCACTCGATCGAGACTTTTAAATTACCTTTTCTGCGTCATATGTGCCACGAAGGCGTTGTTTTCAATTTATTAAATATTTTCCACGAATGAAGTGATGGAGAAATTTTAGAGACCCGAATAATTTTGTAAATGCCTCTTAGATTTGGTTTTCGCTGATTTTTTCTAGTTCATGTTTCCATTCATATCCACTGTAACTTTATATACATAGTAACGAGTATGAGAAACGTAAGCCACCCCAAAGAAATGAATAGATAAACTGAAATAAAATGCTGAGCCACCTATGAGAAATATAGACCTAATATAGTAAATGCATCGATAAGCTTATTCAAAAAAGAATTCCTTGCAATTTCCGATGATATAGAAACATAAAATTAAAGGATTCTTAAGAGAGCCGTGTTTGGTATCGAAATCTGTCGTTACTTTTCGAAAAATATACTCGCTTAGAATCCAGATGACTTGTAAAGACTCCCATAAAAATGTACGTCAAGCTTACTTATATCTTTAACAGGCTCCATTTCTTTAGCGGTAATGAAAAAAGAAATATCAGTCCTGCGAAATCGAGGTATCAAAGTGGTACTGGGAGAAGCCTTGAGGTGATGACTTTAAAAATTTATAATAAACTGCCTGATAGTTTAAAAAATAATACAAACATAAAATTCAACAAAAAATTGAAGGAAGTTTTACTAATGAAAGCATATTATAGTGTAAATGAATTTTTAAACGATAAAAATGTTTACTAAGAATAATTGTAATTTTAATGTAAATTTTATTTTAAATGTAATAATAATGAGGGTAGTACATAGTTGTAACATTCTTTATTATAATATATCTAATAAGAAAATTGTTTGTGTAATCTATAAAATATTATATTAAGTTGTAAATTTTATGTAAATGTTAACTTAGATGTGACATTAATGAGGGTTTTACATGTAAATTTTTTATTATAAAGTATTTAATAAGAAACTGTATGATATGTGTAATGCATAACAATATTTGTTGTTGATAGTGTCTTATATGATGATCTGACTTGTCCTATACATGAATTCCATGTCCTCGGACCAACAAAAACATTATTATTATTATTATTATAAAAGCAGGAAAGTTGATTAAAAATTCTTATTTTGGCCGCGGCAGATCGTTTTTGATAAGAATTTTACAGAATCGTGTTAAAAAATACGAACATATTGTGGCTATAATATAACCGTCACCTTGATGACAAAGGCTGCTATTGAAGCCAAGCTCAAACGCTTATTAATAAGCTCATAATAATACAACGGAAATATAGGCCCATAAGAATGTAATGCTGAGAAGATATTTATTATTATTAAAGAGTAGGCAATCCACTGTCATTCATTTTCAGTTTCTCTTTTATGAAGAGACGAATTTACGACCACCTATTAGTCCCTACCATCCCACTATTTCACCCATGCACATGTATGTTACGTGCCACGATCAAGGAGATGGTATCAAACATCAAGATATTCATCGGTGTAGGGAGATGATTGGGTAAGAAGTTTGAACTAAGAGACAAAGGTTCACCAAGCGGCGACAGCGGCAACCGTCTAGGGCGATTCCCGGGAAAAGGATAATCGCTTAGCGGTCACCAGTTATTCAGAATCCCGATGCGCATTTCGGAAACAATGCTTCCATCTTCATAAGGAGTCCAATTCTGAATGAGCGCTTGGAGAACCTTTGTTTCTTAGTTCATTGAACGCCAAGTTCCTTTTTTCTTTCTTCTAAGGAGTTTGAAGAAGAAAGATTATTTAGCTAAGCATGGAATAAAAGAAGTCTTTTTGCATTCTAGTTTCTACTTCGAATTTCACGTGTTGCAAAATATTTAATAAAATTCGATTACGCCATTTTCTCACCACTCCAAATTTTTTTTCCTTTAAATTCTTCCATGATTGATATTTGTATGCGCTGATTGATATTTGTATCAATTTATAGCAAGAACAAGTTATGAATTTTACGATTGTAATCTTTTTAATTCCCGTCATTCTTGACGGTGGAGTTTACAAGTTTGTTACTTTTCATTGTCATTGGCTTCCACTCTGCGTGTTTTCGTTTTCTGATACTATTGATATTGCTAGGCATTGAAACCTTCATTGCATTGTTAGTGCGGTTCTTCTTCTGCGGTTTTACATAAATAATTTTTAGTAACATCCCTGTTTTTTTTGAGAAAATAGCTTTTGAAACGTACTTATTCTGAATCCTCACATATAGCACATATTTTTATGTAGATGTAGCTGGTGATAATTTCGCTATCCTACATTTACGCTCTCTTTATGGAAAGACCGGAAACACATCTGATTCTAACTAGTACTATGGGAAGGTTTGTTAGAAAGGCGTCAGCAAATCACAGCCCAGAATATACTGCTAAACCTTAGCTAACCTCAAGTAATCAAAATTTAAACCATGAAATACTGAGTCTACATCCAGAATTACGAATGTACGTCTACGGAGTAATACCATTTTGAAGGTTCGTTAGCGAGAAAAACACTCCGGATTGAATCTATCCCTCGAGACTAATTAAGAAACTTAGAGCGCTACTAAGCTGTTGATAAAAAGGCACGGAATTCCGACTGTTCTTTACACTGCAGCTGAGGTAGGCACCGTCTGTTTCCGTCAAAAACGAGGGAAGTGATTAATATTAAAAGGAGCGCTGATTAAACAGAAGAACGGCGATGCCGCGTAACACGCAGAAAAAGTTTCCCTCGATTCGAACGGGATAACAAAACAGCCTTCCTTTATTATTCACGTGCAATCGAAAGCATCTAACGCCGGGTAATAAATTTTCATCTCGAATTCCCGCGCGAGAGATATTTCTGTCGGAGGAATTCCTAGTGTTTATCAAATTATGAATGTACATTCAAGATGGGGTCAGCTGGCAGGACTGTTGAATACTCCTACTGTTAATTCTTCATCAATTTTAATTTATGGATATTTTTGTAGTGAGTTAGATATGCTGATTCCCTTCTTTATATTGTTTTCTCTTTAGAAAGGAGTGATTGAAATGTGTCCAGTTATTGATTTAATTTTATGTATTTTTTCATAGTATAGCTTTTGTGATTTCAATTTTAAGTATATTAAACTACCATCTTTAGCTTGTATTATCAATGGATTTGCGCAAGTTTACACACCCCCTTTCTTTGTGGGTGCTTTTTTACTGTACATCATTTTTACTATGATAATAACTTAGATTTTTTAACATCTTCCATTTTCAATTTAATTTTTAACATCTTTTTAAACATATTTTTAACATCTTCTAACGTTTTCCACTCTATTTCTATTTACATATAGACTATTTACTTTTCTATCTATATTTCTATATCATCAACGACAGGTTAGATGGAAGAAGAGGCTTTTTTAGTCTCAATCTCGCCTATATAAAACCCTTTAAGACCTTTAAGACTCTGAGGTTATGTAACCGCGTTCAGAAGGGTATTCAATCGAGTGTTAAGAGGCGGATTATTTCTCACTAGATCGTCCGTTGGTTGAATACTGTTCTATGAGTGGAATCTTCACGAGAAGGGTTTAATCTTGGAGCTGAGCGCGTGAAACGTAGAGCGGCGCTTTTCATTACGGGACACTACAGGTTTGATAGCAATATAAGCTATAGCTTCGGCCGAGACGTGGTGGAAATACATAACTGAATACAGATTTTTACTTTTCCACAAAAAAGGTAGTTCTTAAATAAAACATTTTGTGGAAAAGTAAAAATCTGTATTCAATACTCAGTTGATAGCAATATATGAGAGATGATTTTTCTATTAATTAATTTATCACAATTATTGTTTATTCCCGATTTATAAAATACAATAAAAAGGTCTACACTAGGAGTAAATGAAGAAGGAGAATTGAAGGTCTATCTTTCATCCGTGACTGACAGAATACTTATAAACCACTCCTAAACGTTTTCAGTGACCAGCGCTTCTCTCAATACACTCCATTAAAAAATATAAATGACGTACGATTTGAGAGAGAAAATCGTCTGCCTCCTCCTAAGAACAGACCAACAAGTGAAAATTCACCATTTTTTTTTTTAAAGTCGAGTTAAAAATTGAATTTTTTCAATTGAGTTGCGTCACTGGATGTGTAGATATCGATATCTATCGATACAAACGAGGTACATCGACACGAGCACTGTCACAGAATATGAAGGTATGATTTAGGTATGTTTTAGTGTTAGTGTATACGTTTGTAGTGATTAGAGTGTTTGCTGAAATGTATTGGGGTACGGAAATTGAGTATCAGTGTTCGACTGCGTAATTTTGCACTGAGCAACTAGTGTAACAAATACATAAAAGGGATTCAGGTTCTGAACAAAATATTAACTATACATTTCCAGCAAGTACTGTGGCCATAGAATGTAAATAAAGAAAAAAAGAATGGTTTCACGGGGAAAAGAAAATGATTTTTTAACAAAGGAAAAATATTTCCACCGCAACAAAACACAAAGAGAATGCGGGAGTGGAGAGACAGAGAAAGTTGTAGGAGGTGAAAGAAAGTGAGACTTGGATTACAACATAGAGTATACTTAATATTACGGAAGCTATTAACAGATAAAGCATAACTATTCTTATCGGATGCAAGTCGAATATAAAGTTTAGAACGTGGTATGTTTGAATGAACATTAGTAAGTTGTTACTTTGTCTGTAAAATGATGTTATAAGTCGGTGTTAGAATTTATCAAATTATTAAGGCAATTTAAGGTGTGGTGGGGTCAGCTGATAGGACTCTGAGGCCATGCGACTGCTTTCGAAAGGGTAGTTAATCGGGTGTCAAAGAAGTAGCTTATTTTTCTGTCATTCTTCCATCACTTCAATACTGTTCCTTGGACGGAATATACACGAAAAGGGTATGATCATAGAGCGCGTAGAAGGAGCGGCTCGTTTCGATAAGGGAGACTTCACGGACTCTACACTCGACGAACGCCGATGGCTGACCTTTATTTTTACATTTAGATGAATATTAATATGTAGGATATGTCATTATGATGTCTGTGTTTTCAAAAATTATTCCCACTTATTTTTAGTAAATGTTATTTTTTCGCTTGTATTAATAATATTCTTATTTTCCTGTAAGATTTTTCATTTATGTATATATAATTTTAAAATATCATAATTGTCAAAACTTCATTGCTACTTTTTACTTTGTTTTTAAAGGTTTTTATCACCCCTTCTTTAAGGATGTTTACCGGAACGTGGGTTTTTTCTTTGCCAACCTTCAGTTGCAAAAATTTTTCCCCACACTACTCTGTCATTTTGTTTTAATTGATATCTGTACATATGCTAGTAACATAATAGGTTAGGTGAGAGAGAGGCTCACATGGGCCTAACCTCACTAACAAAGGGTCTAACTAAACTAAAATAAACTAAACTTCAGGTTTAATACGATAGTAGTATATCGGAAATGATTATCAGATTGTTTTAGAATTTTTATGGCACAAAATTCGGATATTATACAAATTCCAAGTAAAAGATAAAGTTCTTTATTGACTAAATGTCTATTTTGGTTCATAAATCAGTGAAAGATACAATGCAAGGAATTGAGAAAAGTGGAAAGAAAAGAAATTGGAATTTAGCTAGTAATGAATAAGAGGATTGAAAGACATTCTGCTCGACGGCGTATTAGGCGATTCTTCCTTAGTCACCATGATCCTAAGTTGCCAAGTGTACTTTTTTTTCTTTTCAAGATAGGTTCTGTGAAATCCTCCGTATTCATATTGGAACATATTAATCTTAATATATATTGCCTTCTGCGGAAAATAATGACATTCTATGAAATGAAAATGAAATTTTATGAGACGAAAAAGGAATTTGATAGGAAATTATTGAAATTCCATGAGGCAAAAATTCTTTAAGAAGATGCGGACATTCATTTTTAATTTCTCAGCCTGAAAACGAGATTCTTAGCGCGTCAGAAACGCCTTTTATGAAAACCGGTGGTTTCTTAATAAATTTGTAAGACATGACAATTTTTAAAAATTAAATTGAAAATATTTCATATCCTCAATTGATAACACCCAAGTAGATTATATTTCAAGATGATGATCCATTAATATTGTATTCCAATTCATCAACAACTTCAACCATCACTTTTTCAGTCGTTCATACATGTTTTAATTAAACCATGAATGTATTCACATTTACAACGTGGATGGAATGCGGTTCAAAAATACTCTTGTTTTATACACGATTTCCCTCAGCCAGATATACCAATTTATATTTTTGATAAAGTCGCTAGATGCAACACAAAAAGTATCTTAAGTCCCCAAACTCGTAAGGAAATGTCGCCAAAAATTAGTTAAGAATTATTACGGCTCAAAAACAATTTATCTGACAAAGCAGCACATAAGTCTGGGAGAGACCATTCGATTAATATAGACAACCTGAAATTAGAAAAAAGAATTCAGCATTGGACCCCCTGTGATCATGAAAGCATTGCTTTCGAAATGCGCATTAGGGATTCTGAATAACTGGTGACCGCTAAGCGATTATCCGTTTCCCGGGAATCGCCCTTAGACGGTGGCCGCTGTCGGCGCTTGGAGAACCTTTGTCTCTTAGTAACCTGAAACTGTTAGAAAAGACCAACAACGACGGGAAAGTTGACACCTATAAAAGTAGAAGGAGAAAAAAGGAACTCGGCGGTCAATGAACTAAGAGATAAAGGTTCTCCAAGCGCCGAAATTGCGGCGACCGTCTAAGGGCGATTACCGGGAAACGGATAATCGTATTAGCGGTCCCAGTTCTTTAGAATCCCGATGTACATTTCGGAAACAATGCTTCCATCTTCATAGGGGGTCCAATGCTGAATGAATTCAGCATTGGACCCCCTATGAAGATGGAAGCATTGTTTCCGAAATGTACA
This sequence comes from Pachydiplax longipennis, assembly GCA_036926295.1. Classification (NCBI taxonomy): domain Eukaryota; kingdom Metazoa; phylum Arthropoda; class Insecta; order Odonata; family Libellulidae; genus Pachydiplax; species Pachydiplax longipennis. Next base: position 32,036,696 of record JAVFKF010000009.1, on the reverse strand, counting down.
TCGGGATTCTAAAGAACTGGGACCGCTAATACGATTATCCGTTTCCCGGTAATCGCCCTTAGACGGTCGCCGCAATTTCGGCGCTTGGAGAACCTTTATCTCTTAACCTATAAAAGTATAAGAGTTTGAAAAGCCCTCGTCAAGCCGACTACGTCAATGATGCATCTGGCCTCTTCTCTGAATGGAGAAGGCACCGTTGGATTGCAGACCTTCTAAGAATCATTCAATACCCATTTCGGAGACTAAGTCACCATCCTTAGGGGGTGATTCTTAGGAGATTAGTAATCCGCTGGTTCATTCTCGATTGGAGGAAGAGGTCAGACAGTTCATTGACTCAATCTGCTTACGGAGAGTATTTCCAACTCTTAACCATCACTATTTATGGTTGTTCGGAGTTTTTTTATAGTCTCTGTTACATGGCTTATCCACCTTGGTTGTTGTCCTGACTCACATTACTTTTGATGATATGACCTTAAAAACTTTTATCGAGTGAACTTAATGATACAATACATGTTTACATATTCTTATTTCTATAGAAGTAAAAGTGTTATGCTACCACAATGTAGAGCAGTGTATACGAAGTAATAAATACTGGATGGATCTGTTGATGCCGGTAATTAGAAAAGAGTCGTTAAAGAGAGAAAAAAGTCGCCAGTAACTTCGATGGAATGGCATCTATACCCGTAGCTTTCATTAATACAGTATCCCTATCGTTAAGTGTATCGATCAACATTTAACCATCTCATTCATTCTATCCTTCCTAATTGCTTTTGATATGAATACACAAAAAAACCTGCCCAAGACGCAATTCAAGGGACCAACTAAAAACTACTTAAAATCGGGATAGAGTTTTAACCAGGGTATAATTTTCTTTTACTTTTTCCTGCGTTGGAAAACCACAGGAAAAGGGACTTTTGGTTTTTAATTTCTAATATTTTAAATAATGGTAAAAGGTCGAGGAAACTTACTGAGGAAGCCGCCTTACCCAAAACTAGCCATCATGGAATTTATACGAATGAAATATACAGCTAATGCGTGAGCTTCAAACGAAAAGGGATCTTCTTTGGCATGCTCTATTTACCACGATTGAAGTTGGGATAAATTGAAAAGTACACGAGCTATTTCTGTGCGAGATCGGATGCCTTCTCATCATATTTTTGGAGTGTGGTCAGCTTTTCGGATTAAGAGCTCTTTCCTCCTCCTTTCATATTGGTCATATTCACTCTACGACGAGGAAAGTTTTTGCCAAATAAGCAATCCTCTATATATTATGTCTAAACATAAATTTCTGGTGACCAGGGCTTTTCTCCCTTCTTGATCCATCAATTCATATAAACTACTGACCATTTGAAAGGAAAAGATTCCCGGTTCCTGATAAAATAGTCCGGTAGATGTAAAATGTACCGTTTGGTTAAAAAATTGAGTTAATATTTTAATTTTCACTTTCGTTACTGGATGTGTAGATTTCGGCGTTGTCAAGTTTATCGTTTACTTGGTAACGTTTGCTGAGGTAAATAAATGGTTTTTTCTCATCCGACAGAGATATTTATTCTCGATCTAAAATTGATTGAAACAGTTTAACAGCAAGTAACATCATATAGTCTCCATAAACTAAGACTTAGACGTCGCACGCAAAATTTTAATGAACCGGATACCTTGGAACTACTACCTTGGTATCATACACAGGTGGAAGGACTAGAGATCTCTGGTCTTTCCACCATGGTCATGACCTCACAGAGGTACCGGCCAATCAAAACGAAGGTAAGGAGTACCACCCTAAGGATAACGTGGGGAAAAGGGTGAAAGAGATATTATTCATTTTGTACATTGTAGTACGTTAAGGTGTGCACGTAGAAAGAGTCCCAATGAAAAAGGGAAACGATAAAAGGTTAACAGGACCGGAACTATACAGCTAAATCGGCTAAATCATCCGCCTGGAAAGTGGGATATTCTGGTTACTTTCTCGGTTCCTTCAGCCTTTGTTCATACAAATTAGCGAAACCCCGCAATGAAATATCGGGATGTTAAATCAAAACATGTCGTCTGTAGCGCCTATATCTTGAGGCGCACGAAATTCAACAAATGTAAATGTGACCAAATCATCGGGCTGGAAACTGGAACCGAACCGAAAACCGAACTCAAAGATAACCGTAATTTATGCCGGAATAAAAACCGAACCTGAACCGAAAAGATCAAATTTTTTTAAACTGAAACCGAACACAGCTATTCCGATTCGATTCTTGGCTCCCAAAAATCCACTTCCAACCAACGTAAGTGTCGACTTGCAACTATTACCAATTTTTGTATTAGGATTTAGATTAATGAAGTGTAGATAAAATATCAGAAATTATGAAACAAACATTCAGGAGGATATAATAGTATAACAGTCGTAACGAAAAAAAGCCGCTTCGAACCGGTTCGACGTTGGAGCGTTGAAGTTCAAACTGAACATCTATTTGTTTTTACGTTTTTTTCACGTTAAACAAGAGCGAAAACTGGAACGAAGATTATTTAGGTTAGAAGCCCCGAATGTGGCACACTAGAACTCTCAGTTTAGGAGCCGAAGAACTTAAGTATTGTAAAACCCGGATAAGATCCTTTTCAAGGAACCAACTGAAAGCGAGATAACTGGGATGTTACTAATATTTTCTTCTTTTGCGTGATAAAATAAATAACATAAAGGAAGGCTTTCTTGGCGAATTTTTACATTAGAGCTTTTCACTATGAAAAGGAAAATGAATCTTCTTGGTTTGATCTATTTGCCAAGGCGATATATAGGGTAACTATAGAGTCCGCGACTATATAACTATAATTATGTAATACTGGTTTCCTTCTCGTCATATTTCAAGAATGTTCTCCTACGTATCTTCACATACTAAGAGACCGTCTTCACTTCTTACGTAATTTAGGTAATTTTTCACCTTAACACCAAGCAAACAAAATTCGGTTTATCGAGTGATGCGAAAGACTGGCTATAGCGGATTGCAGTGAATCTGGGAACAGGAAGAATACGCGTTATAAGCGGGTAGCAGTGCGTCTTAAGGGGTATTTTTAACCTGAGTTAAGTGTAAAGGAGATCAGGACCAAGGGAGATCCGCGTATAAAACAGGAGCGTTTAAACACAATTTACTGTATTTAGAAAGCATTCACAAGCATATAAATATGGAGTACATATTTATATTTCCCACCTGTATACAAATTTCTCTTTCTGTTTACGTTACATTTCCTTATATAACTTTGTATTTCGTCTTCTTCCGGTTGTCCCCTAACTCCTCTTTATTAAATATATTTGGGGTATTTGTCCCTCTTTAAAATTCCTCTTTAACGCAGCGAAATTTTTCCAGAAAGCTAGAATTTTCCGTTCTCTTTCCCGATTCGAACGTGCAAAAAAAGTACACGTTTTGGAAGTGAGATTGGAAGGAACAAATCGCGGGATCGATCTGAAAATGAAAGAGGGCCTTAGGCACACGGGCGGAAGCCGAAAAAAGAGAAAATTAATAATACCGACGTTTGGGAGGAAAAAATACACACAAGAGCAGATGCCGTCTATTAATAGATTGAAATAGCGAGAGCTCAGAAACAGACGCATGATCGGAAGGTCCACCTGCTTAAGAAATTCGCCTTTACGGTACGGTATAATTCCTCTCAACCGGTTCCGCATTAAACGTCAGACGGATTAACCGGCCTATTTCTCTGACTTTGTACCTATGCAACTTTTACGTAGTAAGACGTGACGCAACACGGTTTCAGTTTGCATATTTCATTTCCCACGGATAATGTAGCATAGTTGAGAAAATTGAAAGATTGCGTCATCTAATTCAAGGAGAGAAAAACAGAAAAACATTTCAGACTTTTTCCATGAAGGTACCCTAAACTTCTTCGACAAATGTTATATTTTATTGGTGCATATTTTTAAGTACGACAGCAGAATAAATGCATAATAAAAAGGGAAGATTTGTCCATTTTATATTCGAAATAATCGAAAATATTTTTCCACTTATAAATATATGCATGAAGTATGTAAGTACACGCCGGGTGAACAGACCAAGACGGTAAACGGCTCAAGATGTTCAATCCCGAGACGGCCGATTTAGAGGAGTTATACGTTAAAATATTTGGTTTTAAGAGAATGTATGAAATTGACTTTTATCGTATATTAGGTAAGTAATAAATCAGGTAAATAGTAGTATCGTAAGGGTAAGTATGTAATATATAAGCTAATAAGGGACCATCATTAAAATCCAATTTCCCAAAAAATTATAAATAAATTATTTGCATTATGCTGTGCTGCGAAATATTCTGATCGCGCTTCAGTTAGTTTTACACTTATCTAGAGGACGTGTACAAGGGAACCACAAAATGTAAGGGAAGGTCGGGTAGTCTCAAACGCTTAAATGAATTTCAAATGAAAATAAAATTAACAACTTTTCTCTCTATAATTTTGTATTAAAATCAAACTAGGTCCTGTATCAATCGTAATAATTGATAATTAGTGATCATAACAAAATTTTAAACGAATAATATTAAAATATAATTTGGAATTAATTTTCTGGCGACAAAAGGATGACGAGTGGCCCCAGACATAGTAATCAATGGTGGCCCAACCGTTTTTTGGCCTTTCAAAAATCACATTTATAATGAATATCTGAATAATCTATATAACCCAACCTTCATGGGCCCAGTCTTTCATAATTTTTGCTGGAAAGGAAACACACATAAGCGTGTAACTTACTCGGGGCCTACATTACAACTGAGTTGGATTTATTCTTACTCTGAAGAGCGTACATTTAAAATAAGTTTTCACCAATGGATGGTTTCTTAGAAATTTAAATGTCCTCGGATACCCACTTTCCGGGGCTACCCGATCTTCCTATACCTATAATTCAACTTAATTTTCTTTTCTTTCTTTTACTTTCAAATAAACAACTTTCAAATTAAACAACCGCATCTGGGATGGTTTCAAACTACAATAATACTGAATAAAATCTTTGAGCAACAACTTTGCAAGTGTGGAATAAAAAAAAACTCATAAGAGACTCGCCAATATTGATTTTATAACAGCCTCATAAGTTCGATAATGAGAATTTATGAAAGACAATGAACGTTCTCCTGGAGCTTAATGAATACTCTTACGCAGACCTGAACTGCTTACAAGAAGGTAAGGTACCCATAATCCTGTCGCTCTCTCTTATTGCTACCTATAGTCATAGGTAAGCGTATTCTGAGCAGATATCCAGAGTGACCTTACCTATGTTTGGGTTAAGTTTATCTTAATTCGTCCCATTGCTTTTACTTCTTGAAGTTAGAACAATGATTAAGCAAAATCTTGAATTTCTGCATTGTTTGCTAAGATTACTATGTGAACTGCAAAGCGCAATCCAAATTTACCCGATCTCATTCATGAATTAATCATTCTTTCATGTAGCATAACGGAGACTTTGGCGTTTTTATAATGCTTCGTAGAAGGCTGTGGCGTTTTTGTAATGTGAATGTAAACTAATGTAATGAAGACAAATGTACCCCTTGAATTTCTAGTGTTTCTATTGTAGAAGAGGTATTTACAGAGTACAGAGCTTATGCATAATCCATAAAAAATGAGTACGAGTGGCATCTCGTGCTCCTTCCTTCTGATGATAATTTCCTACAGTGTGTAGATATGGTCCTTGGGGCCCTTCGCAGAATACAGCATGTTCTTTAGACTGCGTAGAATGTAAGATCTTTCAACAGAGCCAATAAAATTTGTTCGTCAACCAACGATTCTTTCCAGAACGTCCAATCATCCGCATGAATATTGACCCAAATATTTTGTTTTATATAAAGAATGCATTGTTATCGAAAGCGTTATTTAAATATGTATGACCCCTGCATTGGAATTCTCGCATGTGTGCAGTATCCCTGTAGTGGAGGTTCCTGGATAGCCAAGTGGGTACCGCGTTCGCCTTTGATGAAAGAGGCCCTGGGTTTGATTCCAGGCGAAGCCCCATTGTGAAATATAAACTCAACCGTCGAAACATTTATAATAATGTAACTCAGTATTTTTAACATCAGCATTTCTAGTAGAAGTATTTTTAATAGTAGCATTTTAATATTAGAATTTATAAAAACTCTACTGCCACTCAGTTAAGGAAAATTTTCAACTGAAACATTACTGACTGAAATACCCTTCATCAAATATATTCCGGCAATAATTACTTACTGAGTAATAGCAAAGTTTTATCAAAATATCAAAGGAACGATATTTGCCTATGCTCCTTTATTTTTTTTCAGCCAATTTTTGGGCGCTCGTTAATTTATTGAAATTACTATTTACCTCACCTGAAATCCACAAAAAATTAAGTATTCCAAATTCATAAGGAAATGCCATTAACCTGATTAGTTTTCGGAGAACATCGTTTACCTGAGTATCGAGGAATCGCATTGAGGCTTCTGTACTCTCCTCGTCCCAGGAGTATAAGGCAATTCCGGAGCCATAGAGATGTAAAACATGAGGCGGTAAGAGAGAGATAGAGAGATACTAATTCATGCAACCGAATTGCAGCCGTGTCTCGAATTACTAACTTAATTCGTACGTAAGTTGAGACAGAAGGAACTCAAAACTTCGATTTGATTCCTAAGAAACTTTGCGGGTTCGTTCTCCTGTCGAATAAATGTAATACAGAACTAATTAAAGATGATTCTAGCTTCTATTTCCAGGTTCAGCGTATGTGAGAACCGAATGGAATTTATGAGGAACCATTACATGAAGTATAAGGTCAGGAAATGAATGGATAAAAGTGAATTTTGGACTAAAGAAAAAGCTGCCTAACAAAATAGAGGTCTCGCTTTCTTACTTGATCGCACAAAAATGTGGTAAGTAAAATTGAGAGACTGAAATGATATATGAAAAGAGAGTGAATGCCTCTAAAGGTTGAGGAAGCTCAACAAAAAGCTATTCGGATACTTTTAAATAAATGAAGAAGGGCAGTACGTCGCTTAATCAGAGAATATAAGGGAAAGAAATAAAAAATCTTGGTAATTAATTTCATTTTTTAAATTTTAATTCTTTTTCGATGGTGTTCAACCACGTTAGGTTATATCACTTAGATTATATTAGAACATTTAAATTAGTTGAATTAAAGTTTTAGGCACGCAAAAAAGTATTTTTACAAATTTCTTGTAAATATACTACGTAACTATAAAGTACTCGGAGAGTTTTATAATGTTCAAAATTTACCAAAATGAAGAATTTTAGAAAATACATTTAGAATTATTAACTTTTGTTCACTTTTAAACAATTCTTGCTTAAAAAAAAAACAAAATAATGCCTTAATTCAGACTTTCTATGAATTAATAAAAGTAATTTTTAAATGAATTTTACATAGATCCGTATGAGCGAATGCGATAAATGAATTAGCGATAGTTAATTATGAATGAAATCCCAAAATTCTCTTAACTCATCCGTTAACGAATTTAACTTCTATCATGTATTGTTCAAAAGTTAAAAAGTTTAAAAGAGAATAAAGACATAATTTTATTTTCTTTGGTAGGAAATTGTTCGTGAAACCGTTGGCTGAATCAGCATTGACTGATGATTTACACATTCTTTTTAATGGCTGAATAACTAGAGAAACACTTCGTATATATTTCTAGCAACAAGAATATTCCGATCTACCATAGAAATATGTATTAATTTATCAAGGAGTTGCATTAATGCAATACTTATACTGTGATCAAGGTGGGTTGCGAGCTAAGCAGCTAAAAAATGAATACCTAACTTAATGAACCCGAATATTTCAATGAAAATAGGATACCCTAAGATAAGCATAGCGTAAACCAGATTAAGGGCCCCCTTAGTTGAATTTCGAGTAAGTGAAATACTTCGCCCTGCTCATTGGAGTTGAATATTTAATTACTTACAGGATCATGGCTGGGTATTAATCAAGACGGCCTAAAAAGTGATCGCGGAAGAAAGATTTCACGCTGTTACCGGTTTAATTCCAGTCAACTGATCAAAGATTGCTCTGAAATGCACTGAGTGCCCTTGACCTAGCAGAGAATGAGGAAACTGCGCACGCGCCGACTTGCAAAATTCCTCTGATTGTAACGCAGTTCGGTTGGAATCAGTGTAAACTATTACATTCACTAACGAGCGTAAATTAAGCCTTGTAGACCGTTACGAAGTCTCTTGTATTTATTCATGGGTCCGAATTTAGAGGGAAAACATGACGCGATGGATGATAACTCGTCATCCGTACGTAGATTATACCAAACTAGTCCAATTTATAAATTAATTATTCGTTTCCCTAAACAAGTCCAATTAATTCATCTACTCAACTTTTTATACGAAAGTGAATTCTTATCAGAATAATGTCTCTACAGATCGCGGATGACCCGATACTTTAATTTGGCGCTTATGGAAATCATTACCAAAAAAATAATTTATAGGAATGGTAATTATTTGACGCTATGTGTTTACACAATTGAGTCAAACGTAAATATGTAAATTTCTGTTCTCATTAAGAAGGAAAACACAAAATTTTCACCATATTGTCATCCAGAGCAATAAAATTCGAAAAATACAATATAACTATGAGGATACGTTTGAGAATTTTTATGTTGTTACAATAATAAGACAACTCTTTTATGAGAATAATTTCTCTACAGATCGCCGATGGCCCGATACTTTAATTTGGCGCTTGTAGAAATCATTACGCGAAAAATAATTCATGAGACTGATTATTTAGACGCTATATGTTTACAAAAGACAGCAAAACATTTTCCTTATCAAGAACAAAAATACAAATGAAATTTTTACTAATAGTGTCATTCATAGAAGTAAAATTCAAAAGTATAATATAGCTATGAGAAAACGTTTGAAATTTTCTTATACTGCTAAAATAATATATTTACTTGTTAAAATGTACGATAACATTGGAGAAACTAGACAGGGCTCTTATTTTTTTTAAGAAAATCCGATACTGAGCTGAGTCGGGAAAAATTAGAAACGAGAAATAAAACAAATGGCTATAGATCACATGCAAACTGTGAAGGGAACGCCTACCATTAAAGAATTCGAAAGAATGAAAGACTCAAATTATCTCGGGAGATAGGAACATAAATATCAAGCTTTCACTCTCGAACAAAAGACAGATATCTGCAAATATTCATTTCTGAATCGGGGATAACGGAAAGGAACAATTTACCAGGAAAATTTCACGAACCTTTTTCCCCTTCCTGCAATGTTTTTATGAATAGACTTGAAAGGATTTTGTTAACTGAGAAATACGCGAGATTGCATAAAGTTCAGTTTAATGGCAACTGTATTGTTAAATTTACTTATATTGTTGTGTAAAATATTTGTAATTGTGAGTCCCATTTGTAACATTTGCTATGTTTTCGTGATACCATTGTATATGTAGTTGGATATACTGCCCTCGGTAGGTTTTATGGGGGATTTTCTCACGAATATGGTGAATACAAAGTAGGAATTTTTATTGTTCTATTTGCCCCTTGAATGTCTACCACCTAGCCTGCAGTCAATTAGTAGTCATTACATATGAATAGCTAACAACTTAGCAAAAAAAACTCAGTAGAAGAAACCTAAGACAATACGTTTTGAAAAGACTTGCAACGACAAATAGGTGAGAGTTACTCAGATGATTGAGGACGCAAGATGGGAATCTTAAGAAAGAAGGTTCAACCAAAGTATTATTTTCTTTAATAAATTCAGAGAGAGTACGTTCGTATATATAGCCGCCCTGCTAGTTATATAAGCATTCTGATACTGCGAAGAAAATCAGAGAGACAAACGCTCCAACTAGCTAATTCTAGAATTTTTCCGCGAACGATACATGAAAGTAATTGATTACGGAAATGTAGTCAATGTGCATGCACCCCCTGCCACACGCCAAAAGGCGTCTTTCAGGGTATAGAAACTTTACTATAGATATAGATGCTGATGAAGCTGTGAAATAAAATTTGAAGATGATGAAGTGTAAATAAAATTTATACTCGTTTTCGTTAAATTAATATCATAGAAGTTACCACGAGAAACCTTTATCGTCGTTTCGTCCTTTAAGAGTGCAGCTGAATTCCCTTAATCAAGAATTCTCACTCATTATCAGCCTACAATAGCAATTTCATCATTTGGGGCTACTGATCACCAACATGGAAAGAAAAAAACGCCCACTATTAGAGAGGTAGGTACCTTGTTGTCGACCACGGCTCTAAACGAAGTAGATCTATTCCGCTAATTGTAAATCATTGAGTAACCCACTCGCTTTCTCGTCACGCCAGGAGCTCCACTCCCCCTTTCCAATGCCTTACTTTCGTGAATGCAGTTTGGTCTGGAAAGTACAGGACCACGTCATTTCCGTGACGCTAAAGCTCTAAACGGTTCGAATTGCCGATGCGAGTGACGCAAATATTTTCGCATTGAATCTAAATATTTGCCACTTTATGTCGCATAGTCCTTAGATTAGCGAAATTATCGTCATCTACGTATGCATTCCTCACATGCGGTCGGATTCTCATCGAAAACGTATTGTATACTTAAGGAGATAGTGACTTTATCAGTGGTCGCCCAACTATTCCGTATTGCCCGCTAATGTGCTACTTGAATTTTTATTGGGCGGTTAGATATAAAAAAGGATAAAAGGAATCATAATAGGATAGTTATAAAGACATAATAATGAAAAGATAGAATAGATATTTCATGTGAATTAATTGTAGCATTAAACATTATTTTAAATCTATCAACCAAAATTATTTCACTGAGCTATATGTTATGTTATTAAGACCGTAGGAAAATTGTGTGCTGACAAGGGTACAATGGTTGGCGGTAAATAAATATATGTTGGCACCCTCTGGACTATATCATTCGAAATTGATCTTTCCCAATATAATGACAACCATCACTAACGAAGAGAATTCGTTCCGGAATTGCATACGTTACATCTTTCTTACTCTGAATGCGATGTTCCATAAATTTCCATGGAAAATCGTTTAATTTGTTCTGGATGCTGAGTACTATTTAATGACAAGTTTTATAAAATAGTAAATAACTCAATATACAATGAAAAATCTCACCAAGTGCTGAGATGAAAAGCTACCCAACAATCCAACCCAACAAAATGAAGGAGAAAAGAAAGTAGAATGAAAAATATAACGGCATGTATAGGATTGAAAATTTTCCGATTAACCAAGCAATAATTTCTCTTTTACGATCTTCATATTTATTCTTTTTAGCGTCCCAATCAGATAAGAAATACAACTTACGAACCGAAGAAATAATAGAAGTAGAAATAGCGACATGACTGGGACTCGAACCTAGGTCTCCCACTTTCCCGTTAGCTTTTTTTAAAGCTATTTAATTTTTCTGAAGCCATTTCATATACCATTAATTTAATAAAAAAGCAATTTTTACTTTTGTTATTTCCCGGTTTCTAGGAACACGCCTCCTGATACGTAATTTACCTTATCCCTATTCCTACAACTCACAAAACTATTAATCATAATTTTTGTATTCGTCAATAATTATTATTCTTAAGGGAAGTTTCTCACGCGTGTCTGCAATCAACGCTCTACTTCACCACATCTCTGAGGTTCACAATCATCGAAATCTTTTCCATCAGCATCCTATCTTTCCACCACGGATTTCCCCTAAATGTGATGATGCAACATGCTCGCTTTTCCATTCGGTTGATCCTCTCCTCTTGAACGCGTGTTGAGTAAACGAGTGAAATATCGAATGGTTCACGCGATGGCGTGCGCAAACACGAATCGAATCATTCGTGTGTTTGGCGAGCTAAGGATGGAATGAAAATTGAAAAGCTTTCTTGAAATAATTCGATGGAGGCAAGAAATCGAATTATTCGATAGTTTTCAGTCGGTTTTTCCATGCAAATAAACAAACAACGTTCGTAAGTAAAATCCATATTCGTTAACCGAATACATATAGTTTGCTGAATCAATATTCCTTAGCCGAATCAATATTCCTTGGATGAGTCCAAAAGACAACGAAAAAATCTTCGTAAACCGAAAAATTCGTTAGCTGGGTTACATTTTAAACTAGTTCCTCTTAAGCCAATATATCATTGTATTTTCTCCAGACAGCGAGAATTTATTTTAAACAACGAGCATGGCAAAGTTCAAAAGATAATTTTCCGTAAAATTCGTAATTATTCTCAACCAACGGTGATCTAAGAATTCTATGTAATTCTAAGGTTTGACTTCATGTTGGTGCACTATCTGGAAAATGAAAAAAGAGTCTTCAAATCCTCACCATAAATTTTGTTTGGTGCGACCGATTTCAGGAAATATCGAAATATATTTACCTTACTAACAAAAAATACCTACCACGCATACGCAAGCCTTTTTTCGAGTTAAAAGCAAAACGATGCCTCAGTAAAAATTTAATGTCTGCCATGAGATGATGAATGATCGATATCTACAGAAAGCAATAAGAATTAAAGAGGTGAGCTTCGACCCAGCGAAAGAACGGATTCAATCTCAAATATTCAACTTTAGAGCCATAACGAACGATATAATACTCAAAGTTTCTCTTTACAGAGTATTAAATACGATTTAACGAAGCTGAATACGTTGATCATCATGTTGCTGAGTCAATAAATTCAATGAAATTTTATGTAACCCTGAGACTGAATGTTCAGATGTAAATATTATCCGTTAATTATTTATAATCATAGATAAATATTTGAAAGCTTTTACCGGTAAAATTTCCGTTCTAAAAGCCGATGAATGGATATATAAACAAAGGAGAGTAATGCCAGTAATTTACTTTAAAGTTGATGTTGGATAAACTTGAATCTAAGGGTAACTTAACTAAAAACAGGTGTATTACACGAATTATTAATTAATAAGTGTTCATTGCTAACAAATGCTCGCCAATAGGTTGACTATGTATCCGCTGTTAATTTTTTCCTTGAACTAAAAGGTAAGGTTATTCTGGAATGCCATCTCAATAATTACGAAAAAAATTGTACAATCCCACGATTTTTTTGTGGAATTGTGTAAGTTTTCTCGGAATTATTGAGTTAGTAAAAATAAGAAATTACACCATACAACGCTAAAGAATATTTATTTGATTGGAATGCCATTGTAAAGTAAGATGCCCTTATACATCAACTAGCATGTGAGAGAGAATATAGACTAAAGTCACAGCGATCCCACGCGGGATGAGTAAAAATACAGTAAAACCCAGTCGAGACGTTTTCCTGGGGACCAAGCGAAAATCTTGTCTTAATCGAAATAACGCTATCACCGCGTTGTGTAATGCTTTTCAGAAAAAGAGCGTCTTATTTACTTAACTTTGGTTATTTTTCTCTTTACAATAAAGCAATTTTCGCAAGATAGACAATTAGGGAGGAATATTTTTTTTAGCCGCAGTGGTGATAGAATATCACGGAGCACGATCTCTCTAAAACTACGCTCAAAAGCTCACAAAACACTTCCTTTCCGCTTTATTCGGTGCGTTTTACTACTTGAGATTGCGGCGAAAGGAGGCGAATTTTTACTCTAAGCATTACTAAATTTTGCTCTGCTTATATAGAGAGACAAAAGTGATAAAGAAGATCTCTATCTCAGAGTTTGTGATAACCGACAGTGTGATGGTGAATGTTCTGCTTCGCGACATCTTAATTTTATTAGTCATTCCAAAGAAGAAATGCGCTACGAACCATTCTAGAGATAAGGCGAAGCGTAAGAGGACCACACAGATGATGTAAAAAAGATTTCGGACAATGGAATGTGGCGTACTATCGGTTAAAGCTGGTTGGGTTGGGGAATGTATCTGGTAATGGAAATAATCCGCATCTTAAGAGGGAATTTTAGCGTCTTAAGCGGTTCTTTACAATGTGTTTCGTGTGAAAGGGGTCGGAACCGGGAAAAAATTGCGTGCTAAGCGAAATAATTATAATAATATATAATAAATTAATCCATCCCAGGACAAACAGATATAGTATATGTATATGACAAAACATTAGGATAGGATAGTGTCTTAGGCTAGATCGTCCTGAACTGGTTTTCCTGTAATAAATAACGAGCTCATATCAAAACTGTGCTTGGGAATTAAATTTAAGAACCGTAAGTACCGTAAACTCATGTATAGGTCAAAATGATACGTAAAATTTCAACTTTCACGTATCTCGCAGTCCTTTAGTGTAAGGAGCCGCTGTTGGGACCTTGACATTGACGCGGCATTGTGATAGAAGTTACCTGAATTACCAGACAGCGAGTCTGACGCCGACTAGAAGAGTCGCTGAGTCGCTGAGTCTTCCAATATTAGAAGTCGATATGCTGATCACTAACTGCTAGTACTATTTGTCTGGGGCCATGCAATTAGGGCCATTGTTAGTCCAACTGCTGCACCTTTTACATTGTTCCTCCGTTTAATTATTTCTTGTATGAATCGACCCATGTATTTTCCGTAATTTTACATATTTTAAGCTAAGCTCAGGGCATTAATTTTAACTTTCGCTCTCTATTTCAGTGTAAACTTTCCGTATTTAAGGGCTAAATGAGAAAAAATTATCATTTATTTGACAAAACCCAAAAATTGACACTCATTATACAACATTCAAAGAATAGTTTCCATTACTATCCTCCTCCTAATCTCATATTATAATTGAAGATGGCGTGAGGCTACGGTGAGTTATAAAATTGAGTATCAATTACTCATATCGTAAGAACTTTCGAAGTTCATACTATATTGATCCCGCATAAGTTCATACGTTAGGAGTGATATAATAATAATAATAAAATAGGACTTTACTTTCGGGCGAGATTGAGACTGATGAGTCTCCACTTACATCTAACCCTTACGTCATAAAAAAGATTTAAAGAGATAGTTTGTGGGGCTCAAAGAAAAGCTAAGTAATAAAATAAAGTGTTAATGGGCTTTAAAAAAACCTAAGTCGGCGCTTAGGAAAAAATAAATCCCTGCAGGAAAACGCCCACAAGAAGCGTGAAAAACCTGCGAAACCTACTGACAAGACCAGCTAAAATTTAGAAGAAGTTGGGAAAATCAGAAAAGGAAAAGTAAAAGCAACTCTACTGATATTCTATTCGATACTCTATATTCGCCTTGTCCTTCTAGTTTTCTTCTGAGGACTCATCAGGGGGTTTTTCCGAAGTAGCTCCCCGACCTCTGAAGCTAAGGAAGAGTTTGCACATACCACGGAATGGAGACTTCAGTAGGAGTGACAAACAGAGAAGTGAACTGTGAGAAACACTGATTCGTTAGATGCACTTGCGATTCACTCCTGAAATGTCTAGTCCATAAAGTGTGCTCCCTAAAGTGGAACGCAGATAGGACGACGGTGTCATCCCGTGAACTCACAAATCTACATATCCTTTCTGTATTTTCTCGCTCACGCTGACGAGATCGATTATGGTACAAGATTGGTGACGCAAGGAAAGTTGAAAAAGATATAGGTGAGGGAATAAGAAGAGGAAATCACCACAGTCCCGATTCAGTAATATATCCACGTTCCGTAAAAAGTTCGCGGTAGACGGTCATCGTGGTCAATGCATCGAACCGGAACCCGAAACCTCAGCGAAAACCGAATCAGAACCGTTGAAATTGAAATTGTTGAAGCTGGAAAAACCGTAAACTTTTATTTACTCCGTTTCGTTCTATTTAAGTTGTCACTATGGCATCAAACCGGAACCGAAACCGGTAAATACCGATATTTTCGCAGAGGTGTAAACCGAATTGGAACCAAATTTTTGTCATTTTTTAACGAGAACCGAAACCGTGAACCGTCATTCATCCCGTTCCGATTTTCGGTTCCCAACAATGCACAATTTACTTAATTCAACGAGACTCATATTTGAATACCTTTTTACAATATAATAAGTAGCTGCATCATCAGGCAAAGAAAACAGAAATTCGGTAGATTTTATAAAAAATTAACAAGTTAAACAACCAATGCAAAGAAAGGAGGTGAGAAAAGAGGATAAGGAACCCTCTTCTCCCAATTCCTTACTTTATGTACGAGTATGTTATGTTTGCCTGAAATTTGAATTGCCTCGTATGATACCCTTGCCTGATGATACAGTTACGCTTCGAAACCATGGTCGCTGTATATTATACTGTGGTTTAGTAAAAGGTTATTCAACAATGAGTCTCGTATGTAAATAAATGAATGTAAATTCCTCTCACTGTATCTCATTACTACAAAGTTAAGCCTGACCTTGTGTTACTTACTTCAACTGAAGGAAGGTTTGCTAACACGTTGCAAGACGACTAGTAACCATTACCAAGGTTCATTCTAGAATTTAGAATAAATTAGTGTACATGAAAATACCTCAAAACATAAAAAGAACCTTCGGAAGCATATGAGTGTGGGAAGCGAAAGAAAACGGTTCGAACCGGTTAGACGTTGACATGAGCGAAACCATAACTGACCGAAATAGGCTCAAATAAATTCAATCGTCTCTGGCGGTACTTCTTAATGACCGAAATACGGTTTACTAGTTGAAATAAAACAAAAACGAAAAATATTACGTTTCGATGCCGTGATTGTGATACAAATAAAAATATTAATTTGTTATCACTGTCTTGGGCGAGATCCTAAAATGACTTTTCATTATTTAAGAACTTACAATAATGCTGTACGACAACATCTCTACATTTAATTTTGGTATGAAATAATACAAGAAGCGAGATTACCGGAACTTTCTCTTGCAAATTCTCCCACAAAGTTGATAAAATGTAGATAAAATTACGTCAGAGAAAACAAAATAATTAACACGACACCTCGAGGAGATTGTGCACATTCATGCTTAAAGATGTTTTCTTAAGAAGATTACAAATCTACACAAAATATTCAGAAGCGAAATTCTGTAAGCTCTAAATATGCTTTTATTGTATCTCACCTTAATATTAAGACCTTTCATTAATTCACTTGAAATTTCTCGAAGTTTTGCTTTCACGCCTATTCTATTATGGTACTTTCAATTAAATCTAAATTCTATCCCGAGGGTATATGATTTTGAATTGTGAAATTAACTAAGAGGGTTGAGAAGAAACTGTTCATCACCGGTATCATATCTGCACGTAAATTTAATTTTAAAAAGACATTCACCCTTCTCATCAAGCGAATCTTACCAATTTGCATATTCGACGAATGAATCCTTAATTAATTAAGTGGAGTTTCAGTGGAGTGCCGAATTTCTCAATAACCTTAAATTTTTCTCCATTATTTTTAATTATGACAGCCAAGAATTTTTCGCCGACCTTTTTAAATTTTTGGATTTTTCTCAAACTTCGTTCTCAGTGACATAAGTAAATGAATAAAATATTGGATCTTTTATGCATTTCGGACGAGTTGTACCTATAATTATATAAAATTATACAATTATTAATTACATACAATTTCAGCTATAAAATTTATCAAAAATTAAAATCAATCATAACATCGAATTGCATGTTTCATCATTAATTAAACTTAACATAAATAATAATCGTCATTATTGTAGATTTTACGAGGCTATTAAGTCATCATTTAACTCGTGAAATTACGTCAAAAGTGCCAATTAAATCTGAATTCTAACTGATAAAGAAAAAAGATGACTTTAGTGTGGATGAGGAAAAACCGGAGCCGGAAAAAAATGTACAGTTGGAAAACGCCAGCAAAGAAGGAAGTTTTGAAAAACCTGCACAAAACTACTGAGAGAGTTAACTAAAAGATAGGAAAGGAGAATATCCATACCATAATGTGCAAATAAGAAAAACTTTGTAGAAATAAAAAGCACAGGGATGAGATATACTATGAAATAAACACTAACATATTCGATAAAGCCACAAATAGGATTAGAATTGTACGGCACAACACTACGGCAATTATTTGAGGGTACACATGTTAAGGTTAAGTAAGGATAAGAATCATTTGATTAAAAAGAAAAGAAAATTAAAAAATTAAAAAATTATATGAAGGAAAGAGAATTGGAAACAATATAAGATTAGTATAAAAAACAATAGGGAATACTCAAAGAATAAAAGAATTTTAATAAACAGGTGAAAGATGATGAGAGATCTCCATTTTGGGCAATGCGTTTGATTTTTCGATGATCATGGCTAACTTCATTTAGTGATGGCATCAACCTCTCGGTACATATCATTATCTTATATTATAAATCAAAATTAGTTTGAATTAAACGCCGCAGAAGGCACCAGCCGCGCTTTTCGAATACTTTTAATTTACGAGGCATAGGATTCTGACTCTCGAACTTAAAAAGTGAAGGGAATCAGTTCTCGACTGTTTTATTGACGCGAAACTTGAGAATGACGGTAAGGAGTGACTCTCCAAGGGAATTCTGCTCGCTAACTTGTGCACAGGGAAACTTTCCGAGGTAAAGGAAGAGGAGTCTGTAAGATATGCGTGGAGTGTTGCAGAGGGGATTTTCGCTGAGGAAATCGCATTAAATAGCTAACATGAAGACTTAAGGCGGGATGGAATGCTAATGACTGAGTGTAAATACTCGTGCAAGTAATCAGAATGAAACAATAGTACAGGACAACCCGGTTAAGACGCTTTTCTGAGGACCAAGCTAAAATCGAGTTTTAAGCGGAATACCGAGGATATATTTACCCTTTATTAGGCGAGGTCAAATAATAATAATAATAATAAATATAAAAATTGGGACGTTATAGCGACATAAACAGGTTCTCGGTATTTTGCACTAATTCACGAAATATTTTACGGAAAACGACTGTTTTAAACGTTTTAAACGACTCAATTTTAATGCTTTGATATAAACAGTGCTTGAAGACGTCTACTATTGCTTGAAACGATTATTATAACGATATTTCATTGATTTCGCGATATCTTTTGTGATTTATTTATTAACAGACATTTTTATTAACGTAATAACGTTCGCTAAAACTATAATTTGGATTATATATAATAACGTTATAATTAACTCAAGCATTGCTTAAAACGTTTGTTATAAAGAAATTTTACTTACTTGGCGATTTTTATGTACGTTTGGCTAATTTTACGAAATACTGGTTCTTTGCAACATATTTTTCAAGAATGGTCTTGCTTTTCGCAAGAAGAGAGCGTCTTGATTACTTAACTTTGGTCATACGTAGAACTACAATGAAGTAATTTTCACTAGATAGATAATTAGGGAAGAATAATGAATTATTTGAACAGCAGTGGTGAGAGGATATCACAGAGCACGATCTCTCCAAAACTACTCTCATCAGCCCACAAAACAATCCATTTTTAATTTTTTCGATGTTTAATTCTTGAGTTTCGAGAAATTGAGTTGACGAAAAGAAACACCGAAAAGCGACTTATTAATCTAAGTTGTGTATTGAGAAAATGTGAAAGAGAAAATCTCAGTCGAACTCAAAGTATGTATCGGTTGCAACGCTGGGATATAAAGTCAACGGAATGGCGAGTAACTTTGAGGAAGTTCATGACGACGACGAAAAAGAAAACAGGAAACGCTAATTATCTAATATTTAATGATACTTAAGCATCGAAATAAGTCGTGTATACTGTGATTCCTTGTGGAAGTGCTAAGTTACTAAACTTGGAAATAATTTCAATTGAAAGGCGTTTCCTGTTTCCTTTTTCTTCGGGGTATAGATTGCTTTGCTTCGCGATGTATTTATTTTAATCTCCCAAAATTAGACATTCTAAAGAAAAGACTTATAAGGAGCCCTTTTAGAAACAAGGAGTGGAGAGAGGATAAGGACATGGATGAAGTAAAATCTTTTTGGTCCATTGAGTGAGGCGAGCGATCGGCTATCGCAGGTTGCAGTGAATCTATGGACCAAAAGATCAGCGGTTTAAGCGGGCAGCAAAACATCTTAAGCTGCATCTGTACCATGTACTTCTTGTGAAAGGGATTTGGACCGTGAGAAAACCGCGTATTAAGCAGGATGGCAGTCTTAGCGGGTTTTACTATGCATCTTTCACATGGTCACGAACCATGTCTTTAACCGAACGGAATTCAGTTGTAATCCTATTCATTGCCAAGCACTTGTATTTCTTTGAATCTAGTCTAGCCTCCGTTCTAAAACGCTTACCTCTTTCATGTTTTAAACCCTTAGATATTCCAAACCGATGTACGTATCGCCCATGGGAGTTATTGATTCTTTATTTTTTTATTTAACCAAAGATACACATACAGTGGTGCAGCCAATTTAAAGTGAATTCCAACAACAAACTAAAACTAAATATACGTAACTACATGAAATAAGAAAATCAAACAAAACATAAGACACAAATCTATACACAAAATACGAACTGAGGAAATTATTTACAAGAATCTTTATACAAGTATTCTTTTAAGAATGCGTCGAGTGATAGTCTGACGGGGAATATTAAAGGAGGAAGGTAATTAAGAAAAATTAGGAAGTCTGCATAATAGGGAATATTGCGCAAGGGATAGTCTCAATTTAGGAACATGGATAAAAGGAGTCAGTCTAGTTGCCCCATTTATTTAATTTCCTAGTGTGAAATGTATATGATTGGGAAATATACACTATGATGTTGACATAGATTTTACCTATTGGATTTTATTGGATATAGATTTATGCGCAATGAGTTATTTGGTACTTTTATTTCACATGTATTTATTTGATAATCTTTTTCAGTATCATATTCTCTATTTTTGGGTCTCTTTCACCCCATTCTGTGTGAATTATTTTCTGGACAGTTTCTTCTTCAACCTTCGGTTAAGGAGATATTTCACCACAAATCCATATCTTCCGGCGTTGTAACTGTATCTTTTCTCACATAATTTTAACAATAGTTTTAAATATGTATAAACAAATGAGGAAAAGTAAAAGAGAGGCCAAATTGGACGTATCCTGAATAAAAATTTTATTCATTTATACATCGATGATTTCAACTAAAGTCAAGTCGATAAAAATAACTATCTCAAATATACATTTCCTGGAAATCCATGGGTGGAAATCCTTTTCCTATACGAAATGAGTAAGCCATTAGCCGCTTATGAAACCATTAGGTCACAATCGAAAATGATACAACTCAGGATGCAACATCGAAATTTTGGAAGCGAAAGCGATCGCTAATTAAATCCCAAGGAAAATTTGCCTTGTTTCTTGCACTTGACGTCATTATCGTGGCTGAGAAAATAATCCTTTGAGCACGTGAAGAGAAGTCTGCATTGAATACCAGAAAAGGTTGCATGCGGGCTTAAGACCGCAGGTTCCCTTTATCTGACCTCCAGCCTCAGTGGGTGTTTTCAGAAACGTGGATCTTTTCTCTGACAATCTTGAGTCGAAAAGAATATATCCCACACTCTCCTGTTATTTTTCTTTTTGAACGATCCTTATAAATATAATAAGGAAGTAAGAGATTAAATGGAAGACAGGCCCGTATGGACTAACATCGCCACTAGATGGTTTATCTATCTATCTATCTATGAGAATTATCCGTAATTATAAATAGAATAAATACATATGCAGTCGAATAAGTTGAATAACTTGGGGTAACTGTAACATATAAATTAAAATGGAGCATAAACATTCAAAAAATCTAGGGCAAAGCAAATAAAAAGCTTGGTTTTATGAAACGTACTGTCGGTAAACGCATTCAATAGATTAGAGAGCTACTTTATATCACCTTTAAATTTAAAGAAAGCACGTTTGCTGAAGACGGAATCGGTATTAGGCGACCCTCCTGCTACTTCGGCATATTTAACAGCGTAAATATGAAAATAATAGTCATTTTAAACAAGTAGTTTTTTTAGGATTCATTCTTTCCCCCTATGATACGCGATCACAACAAACTAAAGAAGTAGCTCCAATATTCCCTCCAGGCCGAAAGGCGGATTGCAGGGTATTTATGTAGATGTAGATGTACGAGTATCTATCTGTCTGACCTAATACAACGGACGAAAATTGACAACGGCAGTCTGTGAACTGTAAATAAGTCAGTGAAAATAAGCCTTTGTAAATATGTACTAGGAATACATTAACGTCACGTTTTAGCCGGATCAACCAATTAATTCTACTGCGGTCAAACATTTTCTTCCTTTCAACTGATACACATCGTACCGCGATCATCTTTCTTAAGTCAGTGCTTCTAGAATCACTGAGCCGAGATTCATGCTTTTCGTAATGAAAGTTCGCAAGATTCTGTACTACGATGGAACGTCACACCTGTGGATCATGTGTGTAATACCTATTTGCATTGAAGGTAGTTTTCTCCGCGCTCGAAATTTGATTACAAAGCATTATTTAAACATACGCCAAATACTCTAACTGGAATACACAACAGAAAACTGACAAACTTAGCAAAGCAGAAAAAATATATGTAAATCAATCTTCATATATTTCGCTATTTTATATAAGGAAATTTCGCTTTTCGTAACGTTTTTGTTCAAAATTTTGAACGATATACCGTTTTAAGGAAAAATGGATTAAAATAACTCTTTAAGTGTTTCAAAATATATTTTCAAAACAACACTCAGGTCAGTTTAGACGTGATGATAATCTTGCTGTGCCGAAGGCGGTCTTTTTTTGAAAAAAACAGTTTGTGAAAATACGTAAAAGGTTATTTTATTCCTGTTTTATCTTGTCATGGAATCCCACTGGGAAAAGGTTTCCCCAAACGATTTTACATCTTATTCGGCATATTGTTTTATTAAAATATGAAATACGTAACCGTTCTTAAATGAGCCACAAATTTCCATATCTTTTAGAATCCTCGGTTTAATTTACTCTCAAAATCATGCTTCAGATATCATTAAAACCTTCCAAATACTAAATATCAGAGTTGGTTATTTTATTAAGTTTATACGTTTCGCTATCAACATTATAAATAGATCCGAGCTAAGTACCAGAGCCAAATTTTTGGCTCGATAAATATTTTAATCGGAGAAAAAGGTACAAAAAGAAGCTAAAAAAACTCACGGCGATAAAATGATAAAATTGTCGATGGTGAAAGTATCTCAGATTTTGAGTGAGATTGAAACTGAGGAGAAGAAAAAAATACGACAAGTGTCCAGCAAAGTGTAGGAGAAGGAAGTCTAAAAATAGTGGTCCATAAAAACGAGCGCTTCCTATGCACTCAGCATTTTTGTCCTCAGGAATTGCTTTCGCTGACAGCTACGTTAACGGCTACTTTTTACCACGGATGACGATCCTTCTATTTTTAAGTTTAGAAGGAACTTTGCAACAGGCGGTCATCTTGATAGTCGAACGCATGAGTTTTACAAAATTCCGAAGCGGCGCCACTTTCGCCGACTAGTCAAACTTCTGCGATTTTCCATGAAACGTGATTCATTCGTGCAAAGAATTTTGAAAAGAGAGGGAAAATTCTTTTGTGAAAATAGATGGTGTTTTGGATACCTTAGTAGGTTACGAAACAGTTTCCCGTTTGGAAACTGCTGTACTACTATGAAAAGACGAAATCAGTGTTATTCCGGTTAAAAATTACTATAAGCGATAAATGACATAATCGAAATGAATCTCATTATCGAAATGAATCTCATTTTCTTTATATTTCATTATGTACGGATTCAATAATTGATGTAGTTATATGCATCTAAAAATTACATTTTTCCCTTTTTTAGCACATGAAATCCGGTGTTTGTAGAATCAGCATTCGATCAAAGGTCGCCTTAGATTCTCTTTGTAAATTCAAAGATAAAGCAAGGTTAATAATATTTAAAAGTACTCGATTTTATGCGTCGGTTTGAAGAAAACCCGTCAAACTATTTGATATGAAAAATGAGTGGATAGATAACATATTGCACAGTTATATACTTCGTGTTTTAACTATGGAACCAAAGCATGCAAGACATACAGTTAAAATGATAATCCTTACTCCATGGGCAAAAAGGATATCTTCAGGGATAAATCAAATGCAAAATTTGGATGAAACTATGTCTAGTATTTAAATTTTGTCTAAATAATACTTCATGAATCTGAATTACATTATTTCATTTTCTACTCGTTAAGTTAATGTCTATCCACAAATACGAAACTGATGATGATGAATTCAGAAGGGTAAATCTTTTTATAGAATAAGTGTAAGAAGGAAGAGTTCCTGAAGAAAATTAAGGAAAACTTAACAACATCTCCCACAAAATGATGAAGTAATGCGTCTGAAATGGAAGTTATCTGTTCATGTAATGACGATGAGAATTATTTCGATATAGGAGAAATCTTCAAAAGTTACTTCCAGATATAGTGTATCCTGAAATATTGAAGCTAGTACATATCTCCGCAAGACAATAAAGTTTAAAGAGAAAAAACTAAATTTCTAACGAAGTTTTTCATAACACGTAAAATAATGACGTGTATAGCATAGTTATATTCATATATAAATATATCAAGTCATACGAATTCCTGAAGGCTCTATAATTACCTGGTAACATAGAGTAAATATAATTTATATTATTATTATTATTATATAATACTCTATGCTGGTAATTATCTTGTAAGGGTTCCATGAGTGAGTAGGCTCTCAGAGGATTCCCAAGTACTTCACAATAGGGCGATGAAATATATCTATTTTATTGTGTAAATTTTATCGTTCAGTATCTTAGTGTAGTAACGCTATCCTAAAGCTTAGGATAGCGTTGAAAGTTTTAATCGAACATGGTAATATCTAAATATTATTTCTCTCCACCTGAGAACTGCACCAAACTTTCGCATTGGAAAGATTTCCCTCGAAGGCATTTCGCACGAAAAGTTATCTCCGAACCAAAAGCGAATCCCCAGAATAACTTCTTTTCGCTCAGATCGCCCCAAAATCTTTTTCGGATTCGAATCTGAATTTCGGAAAAAGTGACTGAGTATTGTGTTCCATATCAAATCCCATTAGTTCTTCTTCTCCTTAAAGTTATAGGAGGATGTGGATATGAATGGAACACAAACATTTGGAAGACTTCTAACAGCCAGAAGAAGGCCAAAAGAAGACGATAATATGGGCAAAATGCGTCGCCTGGAAAACTTTGAGAAATAAATTTACGTGAGAAATGCTGAAAAGCTACCCTAAAACAGCGTGAGATTGATTTGAATGATAGAAGTGTTTGGTTGGGTTAAGAGGAGAGGGAAACTTAAAGAGATAGAGAATGAAACGAAGAAGAATATATCTACTTGACATTCAGGTAATATATATTGCAACTACTATAGTTAAGAGAAAAACACTATTTACGGTCATCACACAAATAGGAGCCTCCACTAGCGACCCAAATGAAGCTCCTACCACACACATCACCACGAATATGAACTGTCAAACATCACATACATATTTTTCCCTAATAAAGTATGTTAAAAATATTAAATCACCAAGATTTCACTATTAAACACAAAGAAAAACTCTTTTGGTAGAGTCCACAAAAACGATATTATTAAAACGACCTAGGTTTCGTTACGGAGTAACATCATCAGGTGCCTGATGAAGGAGTTCCACCATATCTCACCTAAATCCGTCAAGATTTCACTAGTTTTGTTTACATACAATCCTGTCTACTAGCTATATTTAAAAATATAAAATAAAATTATTTTCGGCCGAGCGGAGTATGACAGATATAGGGGAAGGCAAGGGACTAGTTTCCTCGTTTTTTGTCTTGAAGTGCTAATTGTTTTGGTTTCGACTACAACTTAAGATAATATTTTCTGTGGAATAGCTTTGAGGAGGCAGAGAGAATGAGGGGGTGAAGGAGAAGGAAAATACTTCCAAGTACTAGAGGTCCAATCGACAGGTATTACAAACTCGACGGAACGGCGATTCATTTTGTATTGATAAGGACGCTGAAGCGTCGAAACATGTCGTGGATTTGAAGATTTTTTCTTTAGTGTTGTGCAAAGTAATTTTGAATAAATAACGCCAGTTTCTTTTTGAAAAGAAGTTATTTTTATTCGCCATTTCGACGGGTATTATTGTCTCATAGAAGGCGATGTGATTCCGATATACGGAATCCAACCGAAACCGAAAATAACCGTTTCTTTTTCTAAGTGAAAATGGAATGGGAACCGGTTTAATCGGTGACTTACGTAGCAAGACCCATGTGTTACGTTTCCGCTAAAGAGCGACGAGATAATTCACGGCTGCGCGACCTCATCCTGCAGTAAATTTTTGCAAATTCATCGGAATGTGTTTAATCAGCCCATATCGGCAAGTTCAAAATGAGCTTCTATGAAGAGTTTTCTTAAACCTCCATTAATCAAATATGTGAGCAAACGGAAAATGAAAAACGACTGTTGATACATAGATGCACTCGGGACTGGAAATGAACTGAAACATATCCAAATTTTACCCAGACTTTAGTTTCGTTAATTATGTAACAAACTATCCAATCTCCTCGACAATACCAAATATATCGTATCATTCCTATGATATTTAAATCCGATATCTAGAAAAATATCATATTAAGACTTGTAAAGGTACAAATCGGTCTAAACATCATAAAACGGAAATGAAATACAAGGAGGATTAAATGATTCACATACAACAAAATCACAAAATATAATTAGAAAACTATTTTATTTTTACTAAATTTAGAAAAGCAAGAAAATTCGCACAGAAAAATTCCAAAACTAGATGCTTATGAAAGCATCCTCAGGTACCTAAACAAAGAGAGACAAGAACGATGACCCCCAGCCCGGTACCAACTTCCGCTTTTTTCAACTTCCCTCAATGCCTTCCCGAAGAGCAGGTAGATCCCAAAGAATTCCACTTCCTAACCCACCTCCCTTAAGTCACAAAAAAAATCGACCTTCCAACTTCCTCTTCCATCTCAAATTGTAGAACACCCTTAACCCTCCTCTTTTCATTCTGCTTTGACCCCTGAGGAAAATATCGTGGCTATCGAAATGCGCGTTAGATGATTCCTGGAAAGTCGGTAATCCCGGACTTACCGTTGCTTCCAGATCCTTGCTATCCTTCGATGATAGTCCAAAACACCGAACATAATACAAACGATGGAAATGTAATTTTTACTTTGCACATTAAGTTGTGCGACTAACTCAAGGTTATACAAGAAGTGAAAAATTGTGACTTGGCCGGCACTCGAACCCGGGTCTCCCACTTTCCGGGCAGGTATTCTATCCATTAAACTACCGAGTCACGCAGTCTCACTTCTGTAAACGGGAGCTTATATGGGCAAGGTAATGGTGCTCATATAAGCTCCCGTTTACAGAAGTGAGACTGCGTGACTCGGTAGTTTAATGGATAGAATACCTGCCCGGAAAGTGGGAGACCCGGGTTCGAGTCCCGGCCAATTCACAATTTTTCACTTCTTGTATAACCGAACATAATAATAATGATAATAAATCGTCTTTACTGTGGGCGAGATTGAGACAAGGTTGTCTCTTCTTCCATCTAACCCCGTGTCATTATACAGAGAAAAGAAAAAAATCAGCAAAGATATAGAAAGAGGTACTGAAAGAAAGCGAAGTAATGGAAAAAAGGAATATAATAGGGGCTAAAAACACCTAACACCTCTTAGGAAAAAGATGGCCTAGGAAAACACTCACAGAAGAAGGGGGTGTGAAAAACCTGCGAAAAATATACGACTATAGGTGTGTTTTAAACCCCGACCGAATGCAGTAAAACCCGTTTAAGACGCTATCCCACCTAATATGCGTTTACCTCTCGGTCCGGGTCCTTTTCACATGAAACACTTGGGAAAATACCGCTTAAGACGCTCTGCTTCACGTTTAAGACGTGTATTTTTCCCTTTCCTAGGTGCACCGCAACCCGTTACAGTCCATTGTTCGCTTGATTCGTACACTAATTTTTTATATCAACTGTGTCGTTCTTTCACGCGTTGCCTCATCTCTAGAATAGTTCCTCGAGAATTTTTTAATTAGAATGATTTATTTCGTGAGAATAAAATTAAGGTAATGTTATGAGGTAGAGCAATCTTCATCCCCTTGTCAGAGCTGATACGAATTCTGAGATTTTCGTCATGACTTTTTCTTAGGGTACCACGTTAGATTAAATATTAGCTTCGCAGTGATTTCTTTCGTTGAAGTCTCAAGTTGTGAACACGTCGAATAAACCAGAAAGAAAGTACAGTAATTTTTAAACATAGTATTATCGAGATCTGTGCTCTATGACACCCTCTTAGCACTGTTTTTAAGAAATTCGGTATTCCGGTAGTCTATCTGATAAAAATTGTTTCATTGTAGAGTGAAAAATTATCAAAATTAAGTAACTAAGAAGCTCCCTTTGTGCGAAAAGAAGAGCATTCTTCAAAAATATTATGATTAATTGATTATAGCTATAACTGAAACAGAAAGCCCCAATTATATCCGTTTTTAATAACTTACACGATCACAGACATAAATGACGGACTCAAACAACCATAACTTAACCATAACCGGAAAATTTCGGTTAGCCGGGATTCGAACCCGGGACCGTAGAGCTGAAGCGCTAGTAACGCTAACCACTCCACCACAGCGGCCTACATTGTGTAAGTCAAACAACATTACAACATCATCGCTCATATTGTATCGCAAGCAAATATAGAAGTACGTTACTCCGATTCTAGCCTTTTTCTTCTATTATATATTATTTATAAGCAACATTAAGCAACCCGGTTAAGACGCTATCCTGCTTAAAACACGGTTTTCGTTTAGTTCCTCAAAAGCGCCTAAAACGGGTTTTACCTTACACGTCTATTTCCACGTTTTGCATAAATTGTACGGCAGTGAGTGGGAGTTACGTTCATAACTTATGGCTCGTATGGTATCGTAAGCAAATACAGAGGTACGTTACCCCGACTTTTAGACTTTTCTCCTATTATATATTCCATAAACAGCAATAAAAACCATTTTCACGACCCCTCGTAGAGAGCGAAGTCGATTCTTAATCTCCAGAGAGCATTCCCTGGGCTATCTTCATTCTCCGCCTTTATTATTTCGAGTCTCCTTTAAGAGAAGTCTCTCTAGTGACACTTTTGCGTTGAGGGGATTCAGCACAAGTTCTCCACTAAAGTTGGGGCAAATAAACAGGTGGGAAGGCGGACACGGAGAGGAAGCGGCGCGGACGAAAACTTCTCCACGATTCGAACACTCTTTTTTTTTAAACTCCACTCCAGGGTTAGCTCTCACATCAATGCGCAAGGAGTTCTTCAAAGTTGAGCTGTTTTCCGTTGCCTTTTAAAGGAATCTGCACTAAGGGCGTGCCTCTTGATTTTTTTCCATATACTTCTTCATTACGGTGTATCCTCGCGTGCAGAATGATCTTTAAGTATATTATTTCGGTGAATAAATGTTGAGCCAACCAGCGAGCTAAGACCATGATCAGCATTATGTACCATGTATCACGTGGTTTGGTGTCCCGCTAATGGGAGAAATGAAACGTGTGTAAATATTGCATGAAAAATCGAATTTAGTCTACTTATCGATGTTTATATAGAAATACGACATTATATATCACTCTAGATTGAAGTTTTGAAATATATTGTCAACCCCTAGATTTACGTTTTGAAATATATTGTCGTATTCCTATATGAATATAGAGAAGTAGGCTAAATTCGTTTTTTCGTGCGATATTAACACATTTGTCATTTCCGATATTCGGAATCTATCCGAAACCGAAAATAATCGTTACTTTTACTACGTCAAAGCCGAATGGGAACAGGTTTAATCGATCGCTTCTGGATATTTATATAAAAATATCTGTATATGTATATAAAAATACGACAATATATTTCAAAACTTCAATGTAGAGATTCAATATAGAGATTGAAGTTTAGAAATATGTTGTCATATTTTTCTTACGCATATCTTTACTTATACCAGTTAATTAAGTGACATAAAATTGTATTTTAGAAATTTAACGTCAAAATTTAACTTATATAAACAATACATAACATATTGATAACATTAATACATTTTAGACTCTACAACACTTGAAAATAATCATTAAAATTATCAACACATTACAATAACTTAAAGTGTTTAATTGCGACCGAAAGACTTCAACTTTAAATCTAAGAAAAATAAAACTTAACGTTAATTTTCTGTAGGTCAATAATACACGAGGTCGACCAATACAAATATTGGAAGTCTGCATAAGAGTTGTATTCGTTTATCCGTATTTAGGCATTCAGCATTGACGTAGAAACGAAGGTGAAAAGGACTGAAATTGCGAGACGAAAAGGATTTTCGGAGATAAAGGATTACAGCAGAGTGAAAAAGATGATAAGATTGAATTTGAAAGGAAAAGAAAGATAAGTAAAAACTCGATCAAATACGGTGTGCAAAGAAAAACGAAAATTATATGAAAAGTCTCAGTTAAACAAGTTATTCACTTAAGAAGTGAACCTAAAGACGACTCCCTGTTTCATCACCTGTTTAAAGCAACGTCCTGTCGGGGAATGCATTTTATGAGAACGAGTGAGTAATATATTAGGGAGGAAATTGTAAAAATACTAACTCATTTAGTAACGTAATACTGTCGAATAGAAAATCGTCATTAGCCAACTAACTTAAATTTAACTTACTAATGACCGCAAGGAAAGGTCTGACCTGTATGTATCTCACGACGTGAGAGTAATTACATAGGCGATATTGAGACTGAAAAGTCTCTTCTTCAATCCAACCTGTCATTACTGCTACTATTAAAACCAAACAAAGCATAGGTATATAAATAGAGGTAAACCTTGCATAAATAGTGTATATGTAAATGGAAACACCGAGGAGAACCTTAAAAGTAATGGATATAAGAAAAGTCTAAGATATTATCTTCGGAAAAAAGGAGCCACTGGAGGAAAACATTCACAAAGAAGGAGAGTTGTTAAAAACTTGCGCAGACCTACTGATAACAAAAGCTAAAAGATGTATAGGAAAACGGTGTATCGTTTGTCATTCAAGAAACCGATACCCTCAATTAAGAAGTTTTAAACTTCTTGTTCTTTTGCGGAGTCCTACCACGAAGTAACGGCAAAGGTAGGGAAAAATATCCTTGGTAAAATTTTTCTTAGAGACAAAAATTTGCATCGCGAGACAAAACTTCCAAATTCCTATCTTTTCTCTTCCTTGCTTTAAGTTTTAAAAATATTCTATGCTACGTGCTCCAGTCAGTTGAAATAACTCTTTGTTTATTTGTAATTCGATAGACGGCCGGTATCTCATTTGACCTTATGTTAATGATTTAAAAATCCTACTAAGATTACCTTAATTAGTTTCTACGGTTATCGAATTTTGTATTAATTTTAATCCCATGCGTTCGTTGAGGGCTGTCATTCCCATGGATACACATTAGTAGTTAACTTTATTTCGCAGAGATTTTTGTTATTTACGTCCGAAAAATGCATTTCGTTAACATAAGATTCTTTACGGAATTCGCATTCCTGTGGCTCATGGATTATGAAAGCTATCGGAGAACGATTTAATTTAGAAAATGAGGAAAACGCGAAAACAGATATTTGGGTGAATTTCTGAAGGGATAGAGGTAAACTTAAAGGTCAGAAATCTTACTCATAACTCCAATCCGGAATTTTGGATATTTTCTATTAATAGGATCACAGTCTGCAAAACTATTTTACCCAGGGCACCCTGGGGGTTGATATTTCTCTTTAAGGCACGAAAATTAACATAAGGTTTATTGTTAAACTAAAAGCAATTAGTGCAAGGAATGCTTTGCAATCATAACTACAAAGATAAATTATTCAACAAATTTCTATCTTTACAATTTTATACGGAAAATATGTCTTACAAAGGTTATGGTGAGGCTGTATTCACTCAGAAATCCAAGAAAACCAAAAAGCAGCAGATAGTTGAAAATTTTAAACTCAAAATGCTGGTAACTATTCATACCACACATACCACAACAACTAACTGAGCGAATAATCAATCATGGAACTGAAGTGTTGGAATTCGCAAGCATCAATACCTCTATGGTGAACTTTTCCACATTCGCGTGAACCTACGGCACAGAAATATTAACATACAAAACACTGAAATTCAAAATTTTGATTCTACATTACGTTCAAATTTTTCTGGGCACACTTTTCACTTCTCGCGGCACAAAAGTCGGAATTCACTCATATGGACACACTTTCTAATATGCCAAATTCACAACCAAATCTGAAAATTGGTGACGGACTTAAGAGTATCCTCATCATTCATCACTGGTAACACTGCGAACCTTAATCGTCCTCTCTGTTAATTTTAGATCGCTTAAGGAAGGAGCGCCATAAGACAGAAATTGAGGGAATGTCTTAAATTCATAAGATCGGCCGACTATTTCTGGAGGGCGGTAAATAACCTTGTACGAAGCAACAAACTAAAGACGGACACAGTTTACGGTGTTTTCAAGCGAATGCAGCTGCGCAAGCAGCCTCTGTTACTTCCTACATCTTCAACATGTGCCTTTAGAACGTCCTTCGCATTCCCCCTATCAAAATATCTCGTAATCGATTCCACCTCGATGATCGATAGATTGCTTCGATAAAGAGAAACATCAGATGAGGAGGATCTTCATCAACCGATTAATGTGCCATTAGCATATATATCAGCGGTAGTGAAGCTATGCGTGGACTAAGTGGAACGCGGGGAATATTTTTGGCCCGCGGAACTCAGACGACACTATCCTTGTTATGTATATTCTACTCTAGAAATTTAAGCCCAAAGTAAATGAATGTGGCTATTATATTTATACCATGGTGGAAATTTAAAATTGGAGAGCGATTTATGCTATTCTTGAGTATTCAAAAGGATCAGATATGTGCAATAATGGTTGTACTTTTCTAAAAATTAAATTTAGTTCAGTCATTTATGAAGGGTTAATTCACTAGTTATTAATGATAATCAATAATTATTTACTCCAATTGAAATATCTGTATCTTACCGTTGTCACAATAAGTTAGATAATATCACCATATCACTCTATGTTTTGGCATCACATTGGCACGAAAGTCTTTTATATTTATCAAATACGGAACTCCTAACGCAATAGCTTGGCCATACCTGATCTACATGCTAGTAGTAGCACAGTTAATTACTAACAGGAAGTTTAGAAATAAAATATATTCTCAAGCACTTCTAGATAAGAAGACAATTAAAAGAAAGAATGGCGAACTGAGAGCATATTTCCAGAACGAGGAACTTTGACTACTACTTACGCGAATTCTCCAATAAAATTATTTAATTTCCATTTTAGAAAAATGATCTCACTTATTGAATTCAACGTTGGTAAAGCGTTAATGCCACAGTGGACAGCTACAATTCATACTTTTTCATCGTAGAATGCAAGTATTTTTATTTCACAAACTTTGGAACTTTCCAGAAAAAAGATTCGCCATCACTGATCAAACAATTCTCATCTTATTGTTAATTCCTTATAATAATTGAAGACTGTACTTTTGATCACCTAATGATACACTATTTTATCTTAAGCGTACTTTTTACATAAACACACTATTTTACTACACTGTATTTTGTAAGCTATTTATTTTATCTATCTACTTCACTTTCATTAAAACTCGAAAAGTTTTCAAGGACCGGGACTCGAACCTGGATCTTCCCCTTGAGGAGGAAACTTCATCCAATTTAGGAATATCCAGTCAAAACATTGTTTCCGTATGATTGTTCTGTCTGGACGACTTGACTGAAATAATCCGCAAGGAAAGTAGAAAATCCAGGTTCGAGTCCCGGTTCAGTCAAACAATACCCACTTTTCTTTTTCCATTGTAAGTTTTCCTTGGTGCACTCCATCATGTGAAAAGTTACTATTCACTCTTTACCTCGCCAATTTCTATTTTGAATATGTTTGTCTTTCTGGGTAATAACTGGAGACCAATGGGTATTTGAAAAGATACCTATAATACTTATCTAGGTAGAGATGATACTTAATAAGGTGGCCAAATCGGCAGTTGGACGACGTTTACGCCATCACACACAAATATTGAATGATGATTTCGAGATGTATGGAGGAAGATGGAGAGAATAAAATGGATGGATAGAATAAGAAATGATGAAGTACTGAGAAGAGTTTGGGAGGAAAAAACATTACTCCGCACAATACGAAAGAGGAAAGGAAGCTGGATCGACATATTGTAAGAGGAAAGGAGATTTTAACTACTACAATTGAAGGAACTGTGGAAGGAGATGAGATAAGAGGAGGAAGAAAGCTGAAATTCATAGATGAGGTGAAGAGAGGAAGATACAAGGAGTCCAAAGAAGACAGGATGAAGTGGAAACAGTTGTGGTGTATGGGACCTACCAACAGGCAGAATACCAGATGATGATGACACAAATATGTACCCGATTTTATAATATGATCAATCGATTCGGCCTCGAATTTATAGTGGGTCTCCATGATAATGAAAATGATGCTAGAAAATTTATGCCTCCAATCTAGACTTATCTAAGTTCTGCGTAAAGGCATAAGAACTCTCGCATCATTTTCGACTTTATAAACGCGAGTCGCCACTTTTCTCACCATCATGGTCAGAGAGGTGGAAACTGAAACTCGCTGCGAAAAAAGTGTACGACAACAAAATTTCTCGAATGGAAAAAAGTGGGTCAGGATTACCTGCGGAGTGAACACAGAAGCGTGCAATCTGTTGAATATCTCGGAGTGACACCCGCGTCGGGAATAATTTAGACCGGGGCGACCGCGGCCGAAAGCCCCGAGACTGAGCAATTAGAGAAAACGCGATTTCGTAAATTTTTTAGCTGGTGGATACGGAGTAAAATATCGACAGCGCACTCCAGGTGAAGTGCTTTCTAAAAAACGAACGCTGCATCCGGGAACTCGAGAAGGCTTCACGAGAGAGAGAGAAGAGTTACTGCGGTAATACAGCCAGCGTTTTAGGGAAACATCTCTTGAGCGAATGGGGAAGGAATGGGAGGTACTCGGCTGAGATTATGGGTCATAAATGGACACATTTAGAGAAAGTACGTCTGCCAAAGGTATGGAGTAAAATCAGCGTAAGACACCTTTGAGAGGGTGTATGTATCTACTGCAAACCGCGCTGTAAACGGGATAGTATTTTAACCGGAATATGAATCAAGTCTTAATTTTGCGAGTTGGAAAGCAACAGAGACAACATATTTAAATCTTTAATGTTTAAATATGTGCTTTACCCTTTAAAATGAAAAAGAATCTCTCACGATACATATCTTTCGGTATCGCAGCTATGTTTTTAAATTATTTCGAAGTTTCGCCGGCTATCTAACATCGATAGAATTCATTATCAATTCTAAACTAAAACTCTGCACCGAAGAATACTCAGGCAGTAAAAGTGTACGCTTCAAATGAAAAGGGGTCTTCTTTAGTTTGCTTTAATTACCTCAGATTAAGTTGGGATATATTGTAAAGTATACGAGATATTTCCGGGTAAGATTGAATACCTTCTCGTCATATATTTTGAGAAGGTAAGCTTTTCGAACTAAAAGGGTGCTTTCCTTTTTCTTTCTGTCTTTCATATTCACTCAATAAAGAGTCAATTTTAATCCATATGTCTTTTCTATTTCTTTGGTGCATTTTTCGAGTTTTGACCACCTATATTTGGAGGATAATTATGCAATTAAAAATTGCTGCAGAGTATAAAAATGAACTGGCATAAATAATAAATTTTTAAAAATATGACGAATATATTCCAATTTTGTAAATAATTGAGCAGATTTCTCATAACTGTTACATATCTTCTGCACTAATAACTGCAAATAAACTAAAACATGAACGCACGCACAAAAATACTTGCGGTAAAGCAAGTAAGAAGCGCAGTTTTACAGAGCGTATTGTTGGTGGATGCGATGAAATAAGCCATTAAGGATGTTAGGGAAAAGGAAAAACAAGAGAGGGTACGGATATTATAAACAACTTTTGGTAATTATAAATAGAGAGTATATAAATAAAAAAGTAGAGGAGCATATACCTGGAAAACATTCTGGATGGATTGCAAGAGATAGCCACAAGGTAAGTATATCTTACTTTTTGATGTAGCCGAATTAGGAAAACGCCACTTAAAGAAGGAAAAAGACGCTAGATCTCGCAGTAAAATCCCCGAAATGGTACCAATGACCATGAGCCTCATCAATACTACATCCCCTTCAGTAACGCTAACCGATTAACCATTAGCGTTTCAATTCTTCTTTCATTCCCACTATCACTTAATATAAAAGAGTTTATCGAAACACAAATATTATATAGGAAGAAGTCACATCCATAAAATTAAACTTAGGTCGTAAAGAACTAATGTAGCGAAATATTCATTGTTGAATAGAGGCATAGCCGTATGGAACAAGTTACCTGGATCGCTCTTTAAGCCCTTTCCTGCAAGTCCAAAAGCCTTTAAGAAAAAGTGTTAAATTTTAATGTAGTTGCTAAAGAATTTAAGATACTAAGATATTACGGCTATTTTTAAAGACGATATGTGAGAAAAGTAGGGAACTGCCTGTTAGGGCGTTTACGGTGGGGACTATGTGTGCCCCGGGACCGCCACGGAAGCCGTGAAGGCCTACCAGGAACCCCGAAAAAACTTGCATGTTTAATTGCTTTTATTTTTTACGGGTACATGCGTAGTTACGTAAAATTGACAATTTATATGTTTGTATTTAAATTAGAATGGTATTGAAATTGTAATTATGATGTATAAGGTTTTGTGATAAGGTATGTGATATTTAAGGTGTTGTTATATGTAAGGTGATAATTACGCTGCCTCCAGCCATAAGTATAACTGCGGCG
Organism: Pachydiplax longipennis; assembly: GCA_036926295.1. Taxonomy (NCBI): domain Eukaryota; kingdom Metazoa; phylum Arthropoda; class Insecta; order Odonata; family Libellulidae; genus Pachydiplax; species Pachydiplax longipennis. The sequence continues at coordinate 32,000,052 of JAVFKF010000009.1, read as the reverse complement.
GTAAGCCCTAAATAAATACACTAAAACGCGCCTAAGACGCATTTTAAGGAACCAACTGAAAACCAATTTACAGCGGAATTCGCTTTCACCAGGATATGCCGTTTTATTATTTTTTGCGCGCTGGAAAACAACAGGAAAGGGTTTTTTGCTCATTTTTTAATAAGGGCGAAATATCGGAAGACCTTACTAAGGAAGCCGTGTTCAAAGCTCACCATCATAGAACATATACGCAGCTTCAAAAAAAGACCATTTCAAACGAAAAGGGATATTCCTTACTTAGCTTTATTTACCAAAGTTGAAGTTGGGATGTATTGAAAAATACGCGAACTATTTACGTCTAAGATTGGATGTCTTCTCCTCATACTTTGAAGAATGGTCAGATTTTCAGCTTGAGAGACCACTTTCCTTAATAACTTCATTATGAGGAAAAACGGACTTGGAAAAAGTCTGACGGAACCGTTTTTCCCTTGGGATTTTTCCGGATGCACGCCCTTATGTGCAAATTTACCCTAACTCTCTTCCTTGTGAACTTCATTTTAGTTATATTCTTTCTACAATAAGGCAATTTTTCACCGGTTAAGCAATTAGCGATGTTTGAGTAAAGGCGGACAAAGGTTGGAGGAGAGAAGAGAGGTTGGAGAATGGCAATACAGATATTGTAAACCAGGGGTAAGGAACCTTCTTCCATCGGAAGGACACTTTCAACATTTGGTCTCTTAAGAATAGCCGTAGGTGAAACCATAAGGTCATTCTTGTGTTGCGTGTTGTGGGGGTGTTAGAGACAAGGTAAAGCAAGAGAAATGGTCGGAGGACGGCGTTACAGATAGTATTAGCGATATTTGGACTATCAACTGAGGTGGACGAAAGGAAAAAGTGGGTTGCAGTGCATTTGGGGACGGGAGAAATCTGCCCTAAGATCGGTTATCTGAATGTCTTAAGCGGTATTTTTACTGTGTTCCATGATAAAAAAAACCATGACCGTATTAAGGGAGATATCCTCTTAAGCGGAAGCGTTTTAAACGGGTTTTACTGCTGTATGCAATCTTAATACATCCAAAATAATGTGATGAGAAAGAGAGAGAATCGGATACAAATCGTTTTCAAATCTAATTCCGCTGCATTTAGGAATAGCTAGGTTGATCGAACAGTGTTCATAGCCCTCTTTTCACTTGGATAATCAGCATTTATTTTTACGTTTGGTTTAAATATCAGCGTACTTATGCGCACTACGTTTATGGCTCATTCCACGAATAAGGATATAAAAAATCGGGATGAGAGATTTATCAATCACAGCTTCCACTAAAGAGATTAGTCACTTCCTGAGTTAGAGTAACGCTTCAGAGAAACATTTTTAAGGATCTTTCCTTAAGAAGTTTCAGTTCTGAGAATGGTGCGAAGCAAATTTCTCACCTACCAAGACGAAAATTTTACATGAAGTCAAGTCCGTCTTAAGTTTACGATTTTGATAACGCAATAACGTAACTCCATCTAAAAGGAATACGGCCTTCAAATAAAAAAACATTTACGGAAGCTCATATAGTGGATTTTATGTAAACTCATTTACCATAAAAATTGCAATTCCTCGTAAAGCAATCGTCGTCACGGATACACCCGTTCCATAACCTTTATTTAATTAGTAAAGTTTGATTACTCTGCATTAAAATCTCCGTAATTTCACGCCCAATACCCAATCTTAACTTCACTTCCAACCAAATCGTTTAGATGAAAAATTTCGGCGTTTCCGGAGACCGATTCGGCTATAAATATTACCGATACAAAAGCGATATTTATGGACGTTAAGTCCAAACTAATGGGCAATTACAGAAATTTGCCAGTTGAAGAAGAGAAATGCATTCTATTCAAAAAGTCTTTGTTATACGCCTTCTGGACTCTTCAAATAGCTGAAAGGGAGATCCTGTTTCCTCCACTTTCAACTTTTTCAGCGCTTTTTGACGAGACATAGCCGTACGGACGGCAGTGTCACAACAAACGCAATTGTGTTATTTTTGAACCGAAAAAAGTGAAAACGTTACAGAAGGATAAAGTGAAAATGAAAGTGGAAGATTTATGTCTGTGTCAACGGAAGATTCTTTTGTTGCAAGAATAGATTCATTTACGAGTTAACATCAAAAGGAGGCTTGCAACTGAAATAGGAATACGATCAAAATGGTACGGAATTACATAGCAGAATGCCGTTTAAGAATTCGGTTCCACATCATAGTTTATGTAAAACTGCAAAATTTCACACTGAGTCAATTCCTGAAATTACTTGAAAATCATTTCCTGTATATGAAACAGATTCCTAGTTTTATATTTATTTCTCGATAGCGTATCCTGTAAACATTCCTCACAGCGAAATGTGTTTTCACACTCCTTGTACAAAAGAATCCTTCCACGTACTCTAACATGAGATATGGAGGAAGTAACATATTTCCTGGAAATAAAGCGTCGTTTTCCCGGAAAATAAGACCTAAAATTGATCAGCGTCTTATGGGTAGCAATTTCGATAGGTAATTTAAGTGTCACATTTAAAATTATAAGATTGAAGAAACTCCTCCTATGGGATCAACAGAGAAATGATTATCCAAAGATTATGTATTCGAACTTGAAGCTGAAAGACGACCCTTGTTTCCGAGTGTTTGCAAGTCCGTAAAAAATTATTGACGTCCAGAATGTTGTAAATAACTTGTAAAATGTACAATTAACAACAATCTAGACGTAAGCGGAGAACAAATTTTATGGATGAGGATGATTCTAAGAGCTAGGACATTTTTGAGCTACGAAGACTAGAAAAATAATTAATGTCAAGGTTGATGAGTTTGATATTTGAAAATCCTTTGTCCTTCTTATTCAATATGTAATATTTTTAATCAATATGCGTTGATAACTTTTTTTTCAAAATTCCGAACGAAGGCATCACATACCGTCTTATTCGGGAAATACAGTAGCGTATAATCTTTAATAATAATCACCATCGTGTAAATACATGGATATATACTCATTCCTCCGATGCTAGAAACTTCCATTAGAAATACCGCTTGACTTTTACAGTTGAATTTTCCTTTCGTCCCAGAATTTTTTATTTTGCGTAATATCAATAGAAATTATGGTCGTACAAAATCGGGATGGGTGCCATAAGAAAAAAAATGTGATAGACTAACACTTTGAAAAATATATCGAAATTTCGTAGAATTTTAAACTAAATTAAGCACATGTTTACGTCGCTAACAAACATATTTTGGTATCTGCGATAGTTGCTCCAAAGTTTACCTTCTCCAGGGTTTATTTGTTGAAGCCGAATCGGGAAAATGACGATCACCTCAGTAATTACCGAAAATAGGGAAAAAAATCCAACGTATTTCGAAATAAATGACAAATGGATAATATTTTCGATCGCGAAAACATAGCAAGGAAAAGGTCAATTTCAGTTTTAGCATTCGAGTAAACCAAGTGCGATGGGAATCCGTTCCGAGTAACTTATTTTAATGAAGGAAAGAATGAATGGAACATATCATTTTGCTATGCAAGATATGGGAAATAGCTTTAAATTCTACGGAAACGTATCGCTGAATCCTGGGTTAGAAACTGCGTCCTTCTTTGAAGTACTCCCCGAGGACTTCCAACAGCAAAAAAGTCTAACTCACTAAAGTGTTCTACGGAGGATGGCTTGCCCTCAGTTTTGATTATCATCATCAGCTGTCATCAAAACAATCCATCCCATTAAAACCCAACACCAAAGATCAATGTAAACAACTTTCGCATTACGAACTGACCCCAAACTCGCAAAAGTAGGGCGTTTTACGGAATCAAGAAGTCACATAACTCACTTTCCAAATAAAGAGTAGAATTCCCTCCCAATTTGAACAGTAAGTTTTAATGTTTCAACGGGATAAAATTAATGTAAAAATCGCTGTCTGTAAAAAACATTGTACCCGGATACGACAGAAAAACTGGCAACGTTCATCCGCGAGCGATGACTAACCCTACAGTCGTCGAAGTGTTTACCTTTCACAGCGGGGGACCCGTCGAGTTTGACCGAGAGTTGCGCAAGTCTCACTAAAGGACTCGTAAAAATTTCCCCGGAGAATACAAAAGGCGAATGTGAAGGTGTTTTCCTAACCTTATTTTTTTCCTGCGACGTCCTTAGAGCGGTGTCTTCTTAGAGGGCGCTGATGATGCTTCCGCCGAGCTGCGATCCGAACGACTGTGCCCCACAACTCTGAGCCTCGCTCACGTTGATACACTGCGCAACTTATATGCGCAGCGCGCGCCAAAATAATAAACCAACAGCAGACTGCAGCGCTACCATAAAAATGGGGTTGAAAGAGAGTGAGGAAAATGAAAACAACACCATACGAGGAGCAGGACGCCTCTTCTCCTTCCCTAGACCAAACCATTAACTCCAAGGCGCAACACGTTGATCTAATAAAAGAGGGTTTAAAAAGAGCCCTAGAATTGATTCGTCTAGCCTTTCTGATGTGTCAGGTTCACCGAGGGGGAAGCCTAACTACCTGAGGAGTGTTTGTGACAGTGAAACATAGACAATAACGAAGGAGGCGATGGATGTGGTGCCACGGAAAAATGACTAAAATAAAATTGACAGACCGAGTGATGAGAATGAAGTACTTCGAAGAGCAAATCGGTGAGGTCTATGAAAAATTTGGTAAAAGTTCGAGGGAAGTTAATCACGCTACGGACGATAGTCTGCCGAAGAGAGTACTGGAAGGAATTTTAGAAAATAGAAGTTGAATTACGTAGTTATTACGGGTATGGTTAATGGTGTCAACAACTCTTTAGTATTTAGTTTATATAAATTATACAGACGTTTCGAAGAAAACTGCCAGATCCATGGCATAAAGAGGCGATTCACGAAATCAAAGATAACAATTAACTGAAATATATTGCCCGTAATTTTAGTTATTTCGAGACAATGAATAAACATTATCCCCTATCGCATAGACTATAATCTTCTAAATGAAAATTGAGCGTACACGGCAACAAAATGATATCCATTTTTATTCCTAAAATTGACAAAATTAATCCGAGTGAGAAACTCATAAGAAATAAACGAAGAAAAATTAAAAAGTTTACTGTCATAGGAACAATGTTATCTTATCAACAATATGATGTTGCTGAGTCATACAGAATAATAATTCATAAATTTGTCATTCGAAATTTATCGGACATTTATTACCATTATCGGTAATTACTGGGTTGATCGTCATTTTTCCGATTCAACTGCCAATGTATATAAGCTCTAAAGTAAGCAGGATTCGGATCAACAATCGTAACAACCAAAATTTTTTTATTAGCTACGTTAAATGTAATACATTTGGTTAAAATTCCTACGAAAATCGATGAAGTCTATTTAAGTGTTAGTCCATTACATTTTCTCTCCCGTTGTATCCCGATTATGTTCCATCATTATTTCTAATCGCATTTCACTTTGATTCGTAGATAATAAACGCGCAGCCATAAATTATGGGATATTGTTCCAATATTAATAAGGTTCACGATGAGAAGATACGCATTTGGAATTCTGATACAGGGCAATTGTGAACTTCATAGTATCAGGTAGGTGATCTGGAAATCCATAACAAATCAAGAATCTTTTGCAGGTGCTTTTTCCAGTTCTAGGAAAATTACTTACCTTACTTGCCCTAGTTTCCGTTTTGTTCCTTCGCGTTAATTATACTAGGAGTGTATCGTAACGCTTTTCAGAGAGTGTACGTTTAATCCAATCTAAAACTTCTCCTTCAATACCCGAATCGTAAGAGATCACGCCCTTACCGTTGTTCTTATGGGGTTTCGATCAAATCGTAATGGATACCCAAAAAGTAGATAAAAAGTGCATGATTTATTACCTTGATTGCATGTGAGCACGTCCATGATATCCAAAGTCAGTTGCTTTTATCTTATCTTCGACTTTTTTATCTGTACTTTTTTCGGAATGCATTGTCGTATTTGGGATCTTTTATTTTTTCTTCAGTCGTCTTAGGGATATCCACTTGATCTGAACCTAGTTTGGGTGAAATTTTAACGTCGTTTTTCTGATATCACTCTTCCTCTTCATCTGGTGTTATCTGAGATTGGAAATCATCGTGGTTAATTCATCTTCATTCGTTCTTCCTCTACAAAGTCAGAGTTATGCGAGGTAAATTGTTCATCTAGGATGTTCTTTCTCTACTTCGCTTCTCCTTTATATTTTTAATGTTATTCCTCAGTAGTATTGGTATTCGGTGACTGGTCTTGGAGCCACTGGCTTCCAGATATCCAAGTGAATAGCATGTTCAGCTTTGACGAAATCGGTCCCAGGTTCGATTCCCGATGTAAATCTTATTTTTGCGAATGACCTCAGCTCTTGAAGCACGTTTACCAACACTACGACTAAAATACAGGGAAAAAGTCACGGAAAATAGTCACGATTATGGCTATCAAATGTCAGCAGAGGGTATGAGAAGAGAGAATGCGTGATCATCATCTCACACATAATTAAATATTATTGCTGTATAGAACGCAGAAAATTCCGATGTATCTTTAGCACAGCAATTATAAATATGGACTACCTGAATCGGGATACAATAGGAGTCAGAAACTTTTCTCTTTGATGACCTTTCCCTTGTCAATGACACAGTAATAACATTTAATTATGATATGAGCCATTACTGATGACGTATGCTCACCTATACCCTCTGCTGGCATTTGTTAAACTTAGTTAGGCTTTATTCTGTGAACATGTTCCTATGACTTTCTTACTGGCAACAGAAAATTTACTGGTATTTTTTTCCCCTAACTTTATTACCGATCACTGAGAGATTGGTCCCTCCCATTTAGAAAAAAACTCTCATTCACGGTATCATTAAGTATTAATCTTCTTCCAAACTGAAAGAAAAACTCCCTCGTGGGCTCCCAGATAGCAGTGTGGGCAGCGCATTCGACTTTAATGAAAGCGGTCCCGGGTTCGATTCCCGGTGGGAGCCCACGTGCGAAATTACCTCAGCTGTAGAAGCACTTTTCACAATACTATAACAAACTCCCTCGTATTCTACTTATATGTAATATTATAATTCTTAAAAAATCGTTGCTTGTAAACGGATGCGGCTAATCGTCCCGGTCCCATTACATTTACTCTCTCAGTAGTCTTATAGGCTTATATTCTTATATTATGTAATAGAGTCTTGGGTATGTCATGTAGGTCCTATACTTGACGAGGGGGATATCCTGGTGTTCAACTTCGAGATTTGGTATAAACGGCCAAAGAACGCAGAGACCGCTCTTGTAATTAGGATCGCGGCTCCACCAAGTGCAACCAAGGAGGGCGGAAGAGCGGATGGAAGCCAAGGCACCCTTTCGACCTAGGGTAAGTAGTGGTGGTGGAACCACTATCTCATCAACGGTATAGCATGGAGAAGGCAGTGGGAAACCACTCCATTAAAATATCCTAATGGATATCACAAGAATTAGGCAGGCATGAAATTAGAGGATTTGCGTCCACAAGGCATTGCCTTTGGTTTGTGAATGAATATTTATGTACTGATTTGCTCTTTCCTGAGCAGCATGCTATTCCATTTTTATGCATTGCTACGTGAAGTGCCCGTTGATCTAAACGTATAAATAGACGTAGGAAGTGATAGAGTAGTAAATATGATTTTCGAAGAAGAAAAGAAGGTGATTTGAGTGGGCCAAAATCCCCCATGTATTCTTAGGGGAAAATGCATAAGATCGTATTAAATAATTGTATATGTTGTCAACGAGACGTTGCTTACAGCTTCGAAATATTATGGAAATCATGTTTATTTTATCGAAATTCTCAAAATTTCGACTCGATAAATATACTTCAGGACTCAAATAAAAAACTTCACTTCCATTCCCGTTCTTTGGTGCTCATTTTGATTTCCTAAGCCAATTCTTTTTAATTTAATTTTTGCAACAGAAATGAAGCCTGCGACCGAAAAATTAATGAACTTGGAGAGAAAAGTGTACTCCTAATATACATATGCAAAAAGTCATGTATGAACAAATAGTTATATAAAACGTGTAAATAAAAGTAAAATACTAACACAATTAAATTATAAGTAGAATTTGTGAAACATTTTATCACTATTTCAACATTAGAAACTTATTATTCATTTAGATTTACATTTATATTTTGACCCTGCAAATCAACACTGGCGCATGGCAGGGGGAAATTCATATAATTAACTCGCTTATTGATCAACAAATATCACTTATCCAGCTCATACTATATAATTTCATATCCTTTAGTTGTAGACGTCTGGAAGATTTCCAACATAAGGGTTGGTTATAAAAATAATCGTCAGTACTGATAGCTCATTCTGATTGTTATCCGGGCAGTAGAAGATAATCGGATGGCAGTTAGACTTCGAAAGGGACATTGATGCTTTTACACCCCCTGCATCACGCCTCTGGCGGCTTGCAAGGTCAATATGTAAATGTAATGTAAATTCCGCTGATTGCCGCGCCACGAGGCAATTTCCACTCTTGCCTCGGACCTTTTTTTAAGATTACCTGGATGGAAATCGAATGGAAAACCAACGAAAGAAAATTAATACCCGTACGTCTGAGATCACCAACCTAGGGCAGATCCGCCAAATGCGGCGCATTGCATTTTTATTAGCTGAATCCAGAGAATACATTAAAAATAAATTTCGCGCAAACTTTACGTATTTACATACATAAACGCATACCTACACCTATTATATTACATACTAATGAATTCTAGATATATACTATAGTTTATGGCGTATCATAAATATGGTTTATGGTGAATTTCAAATGAAAATTAAAAATTGACGCATGATTCATATATATACTAGCGGTAAAACTACAATTAAAAAGGGTACATAAGGCATAATGCTTGGACAGCAGACATATTTCCAAAACGTACCCAAACATTAATTGGTCCATCAAAGGAAGCAATTGATTGTCAGAGTGAATCAAAACTAGTATATTCCCTTTTCCAATTCTGTACATTCGATGATAAAAGTACCGCCACCAGAAAATGTTATTATTCCAAATTTATCAATCACTACCTTTCAACCACCTATTAGAATGGTAGAAATTCAATAACAAATACCGCCAGGGGTGCCGCAAACACCCCTCGCTTGGAGCTCCAAAATACCTTGGGCCGTTACTGACGTATGTATGTTCACACAAAGCAAACGAAAGCAAAGGACGTTCAAAAATGTTTCGAGTGACGCTGATTGCCGCTTCCCAAAAAGAGATTGTTTATTTTCACTGCGCGTGATTCAGCCAACACCTGCCATTTTTTCATACGCTCATCATTTTTTATGCTATACGACAATCTCCCGCTTTTATTTCAGCTAGATAATATCCCACACGAGATGAAATTTGAAATTCCGGGGATATTTAGAGCGTACCTCGGACACGCCCACTTTTCTCGGATCTCTTCTGTAATGGGGTTAATAATAATGGGGGATCAGCAGGTTTGCTAATACTAAGCCTAATGGCATGAAATGGATGCAGTGCGCCCAGCAGTAACTCCTGCCTGACCCAGATATACAGGTGTCCCTAGCATGTGGATGAAAACAAAAAGTGTTGCTTGATAAAAAATACTAATCTGGAAATACTATAAATAGTATATAAGAGATCGTATATAATGTATAATAAATTTGTCTGTATATCTGTATATACTATATGCAGACATACAGAAAGACGAATTTCTTAATATGGCGAATTGATTCTGGGAAGTCCAACCTTTCAGTTAAACGAGATAATTATAATACAGCAAAAAATTAACAAAATATAAATTAGAGTTCATGAGCATAGAAATTTTCAAATTTACAATTGATAGATCCTAACGTCGTAAAATAAGCAAACATTTAAATTAGAAGCTATTAAAAGTTATTATACTATAGCTATCAAGGTAAGAGGATTTATATTGAGTAACGCACAATCAACGATAAACGAAATTTGTGAAAGAAATTATAGAAATAAACTATGGTCACTAATTTCGATATATATATTGGGATATTATCATACAAACAATGTGATACATAAATTGCGCAAAAATATGCGATTTATAAATTAAGAAATTATCATAAACATTAACATTAAAACCCTTGGGTGCAAGGAACACGAGAAAGAGAATTTGTTAACAAAAAGAAATGTGTAACGAGAGAATACACTTTCAAATTATACAGAATCAAAGAAATAGAAAATTCTCATTCTGATACTCTTCGGAAAATGTTCTCTGTGAAATGCTTGTAAGGGTTTCTAGATGAATACGGGCGATTCATATCTCCATTTTGCCTCCTTTTAGAATCATCAATATCAAGTCAAGTCTCTCTCACGTTCTCTTGTTTTGAAATAATTCCTTTTTGTCAGCTACGAATGCGCCAGACAAGGATATTGTATTGCAAATCAAGATCTTCACCTCGAAAATTTTACCGCCCCAAGCATGGTATTGAACTGGAATCGAACCAAAAAACCGAAATATAAAAAAACAAAACATTCATTTGAAGTAAAATCTGAACGCAAAATAAAAATAAAATACAATATTAGATTCTTGAGCCCCAAACGAAACCGAGAACCATTATTTATTCCGTCCCGATTTGTGCTTCCTAGCATCGCATATACTATTACTCACGTAATTTTAACTTCAAGAGAGTTTTCTTAACAAGTATCAAAAAGACTTGCAAGAAACCACTGCTCAGTCTTATTCTAAACTTTAACGTTGAAGTTTTAGTGAAGTAAATTTAAAAACTAGATATAACATAGCGAAAGTTCAGAGGGATACAATATCACAATGATTGTAGAGAAAAAACACGGTTCTAACCAAAACCGAAAACCAATATCTATTCCATTCACATTTATTTTTTATTCCCAAAGGGTCACACTTAAGCTAAATTGTAGGAAGGTTAATGAAACGTGTTAATAATACTTGCACCTAACGATTGGTAAGTCTCATTCTAAAATTTACTGTAATGTGGTGTTAATGAAAAAACAAGAAATAAAAAAAAACTTCCGGCAGAATATCATATTGAAATGGAATAAGATTGGTTCAAACCGGCTACATATTGGCAGGAGAGAAACCGGAACTGAACCGAAATTTGATTTTCTCATTGAAGTCTGAACGAAAATCGGAACGAAAAGTAATGTTTCGATGCCCTGGCCTTAAGTGTTACTCGCCGCTACCGTTGATCGCTCTTCTTGTCGGGCCGGCCCTGCTCCTGGCGTCTATTCCCTTCCTCCTTCTGTTGATCCCTTTTCCTTATTCAAAGGAGCATTCCTTAATTTAGCGTTACATCACGACACACAGTGGCGTATTTTGTTATGTCAAGTATACAAATATTCAACAGAGGTCATTGAAACCAAGTCTTATGAGGGAGAAAAAAACATATTTATATTATGGCATCATATTTTACCCGATGATTTTCCAGGTTTGGGTTCAAATCGACTTGAAGTTGAAGAATCTCGCGAAAAATCGGAAACTGGAAATTTTCGCAAAAATTAGTCAACTTTGACCACCTGTATAGTTTTAATGTGAAGGATCCAACGTAAATGACCTCCATAGTTGTATGCAGAATTTATTTTAAATCAATCATGCGAAGTTTCGTATTCCGCACTCAAGAAAAGCATGTTCGTATCCTTGGCCATGTTTTTTCGATTCTAGCCCTCTGTGCGTCAGTTCCCAATGCTAGTTGCCGCCTTATCCTTCTCTAAAATTATTGTTGAGGTCCGATAACTTGTTACCTACCCTCTATCTGTTTATTTTTTATTAATTTCTTTTTTAATGTTGTTGTTATATTGTCAGTTAAAATTGGCTGAATATCTGTATGCGATAAATGGGCAAATAAATAAATAAATTATTACCCAGAGCTTTATTTAAATCCACCGGTAAATGCCGGAATATGAATTGCAATATCTGGAGATAGAACCCAGCCCTCTGCGTGACAGGTGGGATCTTAAACTACTACGTCGCCGAGGGCATAATTGTGATTAATCTATTTGAAAATATAGGAATTTGTGGCTTTGTCCCGACTTAAAACTTTGGTGAGCTTTGGTGGAGTCATAGCATGATTAAATCTTTCATTATAAATTGAAGAATTTCCGAAGGCCGTCGAATCCGCAGGAATTCCATAGGATTTGCCAAACGAAGCTTTCAATTCATTCGCTGTCTGTCAAAAAGTCAGCGGATTTTGAAGGAATTCCGATAAATTACTTATGCATCTTCATCGATGAAAGTATCGCATCCGGAGAGGGGACGATCTGCCGCATCCGGCTTTACTACGATTATTTTTTCAGGGATTAAAGTATCACTTCTGGCATATTTGGGTAGTTTTCTTTCAGTTTAGAAGAAGATTATCATTACCATGAATGCGGACTCTTGTTTTCAAAAATTTTAATAAAAAGAAGTTAAAGAAAAATTTGTAGAGGAATAATTAAGATCTCCCTGTGACCGGTAATAAATTCATAGTTAATTTTTAGTAAGAAAAGGAACATGTGCACAGAAAAATTCACCATTTTGGTTAGAAAATGTGAGAAAAGGGTATAAATGAGCATACTTTATCCTCACAATGACACACCATATTTAAATGTTATTGATAATTCGGTAAAGAAAGCAATAATTCTCCTCAGATAGCTTTTTTATGAACTTGTAATTATCTCCGATGAGTTAAGATTATTCTCCTCGTGACCGGTAATAAATTCATTATTAATTTTCAGTGAATAGTCAAAAAAAGGAACATGTTCACATAAAAAGTCACAATTTTAGTGAGTATGTCAGCATACATCATCATCTCACACAATGGCTCACACCATACTTAAATTTTATTGTTATTGCAGTATAAAATGCAGTATATTTCATAAGTCTTACTCTCACTTTTTACGTGCTCGTAATTACCTGTATTGGGTTGGGTTAGGTGGTAGATTGGATGTGGGTTATTTTCTTCAATATAAGGAAACCTTCAGTTATAAATAAAATTGTTACTTATCAAATATGAATTATATATATGATGATACTCAAGGCAAATAGGCCATATCATTATCCTAGAGAAGAGTAGGGACATTTTAATCCTGGAAAGTAAACCGATTAACAAGCTTCAAAATTAATTTCCTGTGTCCTAAAAATATAACACGAATTTTTTTTACTCATTCTCTCTTTTCTGACGTCAAAGTTTTCTCATCACTCATTTCATTTGCATCTACGAGATTTTTCTTTTTTTGATCTTCGGATTAAACTCAAACACTGCTGATATTGTTTTGCTCGTTGCAATGAAGGTCTTTCAAACTTGCGCAATTTACTTCAACAAATTTCTTGTTTTTGTCATCTTTTAGCCTCCTATGTCCTGAGGATGAATTGCCGTGAGTTTTTCATTTGTTTGAAACTACACTTTTTGAACTTTGCTCAGAGAGTAGTAGTTGTAGATCTCAACGCATCAAAATATGGAGTTATTACTTTATCTCTAGGTTAATAACCACGACCTCTAACAACATTCGTTTAGCTCCCGGATAGCCTAGTGGGTAGCGAGCTCAACTTTGATGAAAGCGGTCCAAGGTTCGATTTCTGATGAATATGCAAATGACCTCAGAAACAATTACAACCGGGTATATAAGTGAGTCATCATCACGATATCTCACACTGTAATCAAATGTTAATGTTATTGCTGTATAGAATTAAGATATTTGCGTAACAGTTAAACCTCTTAGTTAACGTTTAGAAATATGCTCTACTTCTTACGAGAAGAGACTCTCAGTTTTGTATAGGGATTTTGATAAAACTTTTTGTGGTGATGCAGGAAGTGGAGAAATGAAAAAGGGTAACGGCGTTCGTCTGAATGGGCCTTAGTTTCGCTGCAATAATTAATTGAAAATTGAAAAATCGGGGTATAGGCAACCCTGCAACGCAAATTCGTGCTATCCGAGTTTGTAGGTGTACCTATCCGATTCCCATTAGGAGCCCATATGCAAAATGACCGGCTATCGAAGAGTTTACAAAAGAGTTGAAATTTTTAACAATATTGCCCACAACATTCATTTGATAGCTCCTTAATTATTGAAAGCTCTCAAAAGTATTATTCTGCATATGTTATCATATGTTCTGTCTATATTATTCTGCGTTAACGTATGCTTATATTAATAGCATTAACATTGATTTACTTCTGGCAGGGGAAAAAATATTGCCAGCTATCTATCTCCTATGCTACTAAGAATGCCTCATTCCTTTGAAGACTTTTCGTAGCTAACGGTGGAGGGGTTGAGGCTCCAACAGGACTTTGAAATGATGTCTTAAAACACAGAAATTGCGTTTGTAGATCATTTCTTCAAGGTATCCAAAGAAGACAAGATTTCAAATTTCAATTTCAAAATAGATTAGGACAACAACTAGTGCTACAACTTTAGTCCGCCACTATTTCGCCATATATCTTGAGATGATTAACTTTGAATAATTGATTGAATAATAATTACGAACATTTTTTATTTTATTTTAATGATAGGGATGAATCTTAAGGTTAACGGCTTTTGACAATTTCTATGTTTTACTCAAAACTTTAGTGTAACGTGCATTAAAAAGTTTTATATTCCTTGTTTTACATATACTTAACAGGCCAAATGTAAGACTGAAAGATATAGTTCCAATCTACCTGTAATAATACCGTCGTATGTATATATGTATTTATTCTTCTGTGTACAACAGCCATCGTCTTGCCAAATTCACCCACTCCTTAACTAATTTAATTTCCGACTATTAGTCCAGCCAAGATTACTATGCTGTAGAACATAAAGTTACAATTTTTTCGGTTTCAATTTCATGGAAAGTTGCCTTCCTTCAAAGGGAAGTGCCAAAGCCGTAAAAAAAGGCCCACAACCTTGAGAATAGCCCTAAATGATGTCTCTCAGGTTTTCTCCTCCGAGACTGACTAAATCATTACAGCGGAGTAAGAGCGTCAAAATGTCGGCCGTGGAGGCGTTCATCTTAATTGGGACATCTTTAAGGCGTATTTTACGAGGGATCTCCCCTCCAAGGAACTTTTGATTAGCTGGGCCGTTGTTTGCAGTGTTTCGGCTGACCGATCCATCATCAACGCTTTTATTAGGAAGGGCAAACGATCGTCCTTGCCGACTTATGAGGCCTTTCTCATATACATTGCGGTTGAGGAATCTATGCGATTCGGCTATATTTCTCGGAACCCTATTGATTCGTTTACATTCACGAGCGAGCATTACTGTGAGCTAAATCTGAGGGAATAACGGTATGAATGAACGAGTGTTCAATTGGTTTTGTCAAGCATTTTCGCAGTTCAATATGCTAGGCTTTATATTCCTCCAATTCATGATAAGTAAACGAGGATGATGTCTTATTCTTTGCATACATCTGCAACTCAATTTCAAGTATTTGTACCACGCATCTACCCTAACATCTTCTACTGCAGTAGAATTAAAATTAACATTAGCTATTATATTATTTTCACGAATATTAACTCATTTTATTAACTGTATAAAAAGATGCTCCATATATAAAACTTGTTTGGTTTTGTTCTTAAATCATTAATGAAATGTATATGTCTTACTTATTTCCGCTTTCTGTAAGTCTGCGTGAATATCCTTTGTCATTCTTGCACCTTTGCTTTATATGTTGGAATTAAACACCAATGACTTATCATTATTTTTAGTCATAGACCACTTTTACCTCACTACAAAGTTTTGGTTTATACACAAAATCGTCACACGAAAACCTCGTATTTTATCTACAATATAGATAAATAAAATTTGTAGAAAAGGTAAATATATCTTCTATTTTTTTACTTCTACTGCCAAGATGAATTTCCATCAGATATCACTTCAACAGATTCTTTTATCTTTTACTGTTTATTTTGTGACCAGAAGTGATTTTTCAGTTATAATAATTCTCACTCATCGTAAAAATTGAACGAAATATTTTCTTTGCCGTCTCTTTTTATTTGTTTAGTATTTTATGTTACCTTAAATAATTGGCTTTCAGTGGAAAGGTATACGATATATCTAAGCTCAGAACTGACATAAGACAGCGGAATCGAAAAAGAAGTGTATAGGATACCAAATAAAGTTTTCTGGAGAAAGCGGAATACATTAACAGGTGAAATTGAGATCGACATGAGGAAAAGAATGATAAAGAGCATGCTATGGAGTGGATTTATAGATGGTTGTGAAGCTGGGACCCTTCTTAAGGACAACTACGAAAGAATAGAAGCTTTCGAAATGTGGGTATGGAGAAGGTGCTATACAAAATAGTGACAGACAAGGTCAGGAACGTGGATTCTTAGGAGAGTCGAATAGGAAAGGATGTTGATTAAATTAATCAATAAAAAGGAAAAGAGACTGTATTGGACATACATTGAGAAGGATACTTCCTGAGAGGTGTCAGAAGGAACTGCAGAGGGAAGAGTGAAAGCGAGTGAAAGATTAAAGAAAGGAAAAGTTTTGCAGATGTGAAGAGGACAGATGATGTAAATGACTGAAAAATTACTTCAAGCATAAAATAAACTTTTCCTACGCATCATCAGTCCCGATGATGCGTGTGTTTTTATGCTAAATTTATTTTATGCTTGGCCATTAAATTGGATTTATTTATTAAATTTCAGTATAAAAATAATAAATAAATAAATAATGTTGGTTACTGAGTTACATGTGACATTGCAAGGATTTATTAAATATGAATGATGACTTGCTGAAAAGTTTAACTTTAACCGAAACTTTAATTGAACTTAAACTGAAAATCGGGAAAAAGTAGTAAGGCTTCTTGTTTCGGCGCAAACAAGTATTTTAAATTTTCGTTTCTGGTTTGGTTTTCACTACGGAATAAATGACATGTATTTAGTTTCTTTTCTTGCCGATTTCGTCGAATAGATGTGGCAAATGGTTAAATGAATAGCTTCAACTGAACGTAGCTTAAACCTAAACTAATAAATAAGCAAATATCCCAAAATGGCAGTAAAAATCATAGCGGAATACCTCATTACCTCGAAAATCCAGCATCCTTGCCCAATTATAATATTCATTTCGCGAAACACTGGTCTGATTAGTGCGAAACCTCCTAAGCAAGGGAAATAAACGGATTCATGGTGTCGCATTCCAAAGCAGAGTCCCTTAGAATTTGCTGAGAAAGGGTCGCTTCCTCGGCGCCTCAATTCATCTCTAAAGGAATTCTTATCATTCCCAAGAGGGCCTCGAACACTTCGACGACCTGTAAACATTCCCTGATGAGCATTTGAACAAGGGTTCCTTTATCACTGCGCTGAGTATGGACGAATGCTTGTAGGTAGGTTGACCATGTCTAATCTAATTGAAAACGCCACACTTCCCATAAAACGGTACGAAATCTTCCGTCAGATTCTCTTAAGGGATGTTTTCGTTGCTTCGATGAAGATATCAATTGAATGAATTCTTGGTCGTGTTGTTGATGGAAATTTATTCGTAACCAGAGATACCACAGATAACCAAACTTCTCTATATCACTTGATACAAATTAATTACATTTTAAAGATGAAATAGCGTCATGTTTGGAACGCGACATTTTTTACCGCAATCTAAACAAAGAGATTAAGGGAATCGTCTCAAAAAATGCTTCTATTTTAAGGAAAGCGTTCCCTTCAACAAGGAACAATACCCTGTTTTATGTAATAGATTCAACTTACTTCCTCATTCTCACCGACGCGATATCGCAGATCTCCTTATTTTAATAAAAATCATCATAAAAAGACTCGTAGCAACTTCATAAATCAAGGTTCCATCACGAAAAATGTGAAAATATTATCCATTTTACACTCCATTCCGTGTTGATAAGTATGAACACTCGACCATCCACAGAATACTAAAGCAAATACTACATCTAGCACATTAGTATTCTCAATGACGACCTGAAATTATTGAGGACATCTCCGATACTGTGGTTCAAGAAATTTTCGCTTCTTTTTGCTAAGATCTGATGACTGTGATTTTCATTACTTTGCTTTAGACTTTCAAAAGCGGTTTTATTCTGTCATTTTTATTTACTTAGTTCTGTTTTGATCTCATCGTTGTTTGACGTATTTTTTATTATTTGCATTTATTATTCAACAACTTTGTGGGATTACCAGACTGTGTTAAGTAAATTGATAAATAAAGACATCTTGTAGTGGAAATTTAACGAAAGGGAAACGAGTAAATTCGAGAAAATGTATAAAACTACACCAAAGAAGGTAAGCGGTACATTTATAAAAGGTGAAAGATTTTAGGGAAATATCAGGACTAGAGAGGGTAAAAGTATTCCGCAGGTAGGTCTCAAACTCGCAAACACCGTGCAAGCTTGAAACTATGTCGAGCGCCACAACAGACTACGCAGTAAAATCCGTATAAAAGTGCTATGATATTTTCATAAGTAGAAAGAGATTTATAGCGGAAATTTAAAAAAAACCTGCAATCTTTAAACATTCATACTTCTTAAGCGGGCGGAAATTACACACGTGTAAAATTACAGCAGTCTATAGTTTGAATCTTTATCACCCTCGATTAGTCTCGTTCCAAAATCGCGAGATACATAAGGTATCACTGATTGTAAGTGTAAAGTGTGTTAGCTGCCTTAATGGTGTGCGAATAAAACGACCAGAGTGGTAATTGGGGTTGCCTAATATCCAAGATTCAGTAGGAAACTCCCGAAATTGGACGAGAATTCTTAAAATCTCACGCCAATCGGATTAGGCGGTTTTCTCCTGCTTCTACTCAGTTATAGTTACTTTAAAATTCAAGTTATTTCCATGACTCTGCTACGGAAATAGGATCCAATCGTCCAAATGATATCTATGAGTAGAGCCGTTGTGATTAAATGAGGTATTTTTGCAGCTCATATGGAGCAATGCGTATTTTAAGGTATTGAAAGTTATACTTTGAATAATCTCCAGCAATCCCCTGGAATTTACCACTGTTGGAATGGACTACTCCCGAAATCAAATCTTTAGGAGTTGGCAATCCCAGTAGTAATTCGTCCTGGAAAATATTTCCTTGTAACACTTTTACGTTATCACTGCATGTTCGCGAACTGTTAATAGGAATACCAAACTCAACTATATTCGTGGACGATATCTGTACGTACTTAAAAATTTTCATTGCTTTACCAAAGCTTTCTGTGGCTGAATTCGGGGAGGTTAAGGACCCAACCATTCAACCAGGACTATTTATAACCAGACATGCTTTTCCTTCACCCTTTCCCTATTATTTTTCATTCCAATGTTTATCGGGCATTGTTATGTAAACGGAAACCATGTATGATTTGACAGACTGAGAGACATTCATACGAATATTAACTGAAACATTTTGTAGAATAACGACATACGCGCATTTTGTTAATCGTTTAAGTACTCTTTAATCAATGAATTATCCGATTATTTTCTCAACATATTCAACTAGAATAGTTATCAACCTGCTCTTAATACAATCCCTTAATTAAAAAAGTTGATTTTGTTATTAATCAGTAATAGAATTTCGGTGGGGACGATAGGTAATGTAGCTCTCAATTCTATTTAAATTAATTTTCCGATTCCATAATTTATTTCCATTAAGGATGAAATAGAGTCATTATTCAGAGAGGGCGATGATTTTCAGTCGGACGCCATAACGGAAGGAGTCCATTAAGCGGAAATAAATTTTTTATCGCGATCGGGTTTGGAATATTCAATAAGGCTCAGTTTTATCGAGCCATTAAATATTCACGAAATTCAATACATAGGAATTTTTCACGATTTTTATTACGTGTAGTTTCTTAAATAAATCGGTATAAACTACCTTATCCCACGTATTTCGGAAAGCCCCAACACTTTTATTAACCCATCCCACTTGTACGTCGGGGCTACACCGGCAAAAATACCATACCTTTAAAGGAAATAGTTATTTAATGACATTAAGCGCTCTAATTTTTATTAATTTTGTAATGCCTGATTTCTCTGAATGCTGGATGGATGAGTTCCCCTCATTAGAAATAACTGTTCTGTTTGTAGTCATAGATAATTTTTTCTACGTGAATACGTAAAAGATTTTCGAAATTTTACCCACTGCCACCAGGCCCTGTAGCTACTTGCAGTGGTATGTTTCAATAATGATAATAATATTCAAGAAATTCAACTGAGAGAAAAGAGATTAAAGCCATATCGACTGTTTCTGTGGAAAACATAAAGGCATTGTGATATATTATTATATACGTGACGAATATTGTGTATAAAGAGGGGAATTAAAGAGAAATTAAGGTTATCTCAACGCGCAAGTTATCGGAAAGAACGCAAACAAAATTTCCAGAAATCCGCGCAACACTTTATTATGGGAAAGTCGGATATGTGGGGCCATTCTGGAAAAAATTAGTGATACTTAGGCTCTTTATTTAGGATTCGATTTTTTAGGATAAGTTGGTTTTTATTTTCATTGGTTTTGACTGAGAATTTTCAGCCGATATGCACCTGATAAATTTCAAAATGTAAAGTAGATGCTAGAATCCTTACGTTATGTTTATTGGAATTAAGGCTAACTAATAGGTAAAGAATACTTGGAAGTCAAGATGAAATTGAATAGAAAAAATACAAGCTATCAATAAAAAAATGGAGAAAAATAATTTCCTAAATGGAAAATCTCAAGATCTCTACGATAATACACGTGTATGATTCTCGACATCTATATCTATATCTGGAGATCTGTATGGTGTAGACGGTTGCTTAACTCCAATTTTCAGTTGCTAATTTTCCATAAGCAAAAGCCCATTGAGTTTAAAGGTCGACACGTGTCCACTATTTTTAAGCGAGAATCTTGCCTTGAAAGTCTGGAGCGAATCCGTTTCCCACAAACCTGGTTATTTTCTTTTTCAGTATTCCCGTCCTTTTACTTCACCACCACCCCTTTCCTTCGGGTGTTTTCCTCCAGTGTAGGTTTTTTCATTGCCAACCATAGGCTGCGAAGATTACTCCCACACCCTACTCTTTCGTTTTTGATTTAGTAAAATATGTAATAAGACATACGACGTGGAAGAGAAGCACACTCGTGGCCAACCTCGTCGAGGGAATACTCTAATTTAATCTAAAATTTTACGCCTAATGAGAGAGTGAGGAAAGCTGCCCCAATATGTAAAGTAAGATATTCATGCCTGTTTCCATCGATAAGAGTGTATTATCTACTTAAATTCGTCTTTAGATAAACACGTAAAAAACCGATACTCTCTCTTACATGGGTTAAATTAAATTCCTTTCAAACAACTTTAAAGCCCATACAATCTTCCCAGGCTTATGATAACCATTAAAGAAATTATTGGTTTTGTTATCTCCTTGGGACTAAGCATCACTCTTCATGAGCACTAATACACAACAATCTCTTTCATAACGCCCACTAACAGGAGATTCAAGTTTTTCTGTCGGTGCAGATGAGAAAATTTACGTTTGAGACCGACAGCGTGAAGTTTCTTAATAAAGCAAATTTCAATGCGCTTAGAAAAAATGGCAGCGGAAGATATTTCTGGCAGAAAAGTGTTATTATAACATAGATGATTTGCTAAGGAATTATGATGTTAATGCATCATTATTTTTAAGAATTTTTAAATCATTACTTACATGTATAATACTTAAATATATAAGTTGATAATGTAGAATAATATAGTACTTAAATATATGAATTAAAAATGTAGAATAGTATAGTAATAAGTTAATACTTGAATATATAAGTTATACTCTTACTATACAACTAATAATTGAGTATAGTTGGACGGTAGAGAAATTGTACTTATAACAAGAGTTTAAAGGTGTGCGGTATATAATAAAGTTGACGACCACCGATATACGTACACACAGAGGGTAGGGTCATGTTTCTTGATGTCAAATTTAAGACCGTATCTTTTATTTTTCCGATTTCATGTCACTTGAATTTAATCAAAACCATTAAGGAACGAAAGAGAATAACAGTATTCCCCAAGGGGAAAAGGATAAAAGGAGACATTCCTATCTAAGGCATGCACCTAGGAAAAATCTCAAGGAAACACGGACTTGAAAAGAGGCTGTCAGGACCGGGACACGATCCACGATCTCCCTCTTTCTGTGTGGATTCTTTAGGGAATTGAGCTCTCAATTCCCGGTCCTGTCAGCCTTTTTCGTTTGCCTTTCTTTGTGGGATTTTTTCTAGGTGTACGTCTTAACATACCACCTCTCTTTCACCCTTTTATTCTATGTTGTCCTTAAGAACGGCACTCCTTTTCTTAACTTTGATTGCCCGGTACTTCTATGCGGTCTCGATTGTGAATAATACAAACGATGAAGCGTCACAGGGAAATAGTTGCTAGAATAGATTTAGTACAGATAGTTATTTCTGGTCATTTTTTTCCGCGAAGTATTAAGAAGCCAACAGCAGTCAAGGGTAGATAGGGTTTTCGGTGCTTTACACTCCCTTCCATGCGCCAGTGTCGGTTTGCAGGGTTAAGATGTAAATGTAAATGTAAAAATACCGCCATCTCGGACAAACACTATTGCCCTGGCCAACAAAGTCTTCCAAAACGGCATGTTGACAGTGCTGACTAGATAGCTTATTTGGGAAATGCATATTCCCTAAACTGAAATTCATCATTTTTTCCTTAATGAAACTCGACGTTTGAAAAATTAAAACTTCACCCGTTCATTTTGGTTCCCCTTTAAAATGTGAACCCACCGTCTCCACCCACTTTACATACATTATATATATACATGCATATGTAGATTTTGAGGATTCAGAGAATAGCGTTGGGAGGAAGCAGAAAGAGAATAGTTCTCTCAGTGGTGCGGCTCACACTTCCGCCGAAAAACCCGAATAGCTTATGCTAACTTTGACTTCCGTTCAACGACCGCTTGTTTCGTTTCCTTTTCGCTCGCACCATTAACTCGCTCCTGTTTGGCGATGGCCTGAAAAAAATCTTCCAAATTTCCTTTTTTGCCCTAAATTATTTTGGCCTACACTCCAATAGTTTTGTTTTGCAGTTAGTAACACTCGATGGAAGGAAAACAACACGTTTATTTCTTTGTGTCAATGAATTCTAATCTCATATAATTCTAATATTTATAATATATAATAATTATTTCTAATCTCATATATTAATCATAAATAAAATTTAAAAAATAACAATCCAAACTTTAATTGCTGCTCCATATAGCAATAATAAGAGGAAATTGGCCTTAAAATTTTGCCACTATAAGCGCAGAACTCCACTATATGCTGATTTATACCTAATTACCGAAAGATCTTTTAGCATTAGGAATGAAGGGCATACCTTTATTCCTTATAACTGTAACTTATGGACAAATTCGGAACATCTACTAAACCTTTATTTTATAAAACGTTGTACGTTTTGGAAGTAAAATCAAAATATTTTCCTGTTTTTTCCTGGACTTTGGGAGTTTTCTTCACCAAAGCGTCCTGGACCAAATTACCGGCTGCGAGTATATTTATAGTAGTATATAGCAGTTTTAGCATAGCGTAATATTTTTACAGTTGTATATAGTGCTTACTTTTGATAGGACTTCAACAGAAAATAATATTTCGAAAATATTTTATTTGTATTTCATACTGGGCCCAGACACCGATCCATGGAACCATGTTTGTATAGCAAGAATGTTAAATTTCTCTTAATCATTCAAAATGGGAGCCACGTTCTATTTTTTGCACCTTGGGCCAATGAAAGCCTAAAGCCACCTCTTCTGCCTGTTCCGGTCTCATCAACGTATCCTAGGTCTTCCAACGCTTCCTTTACCTTATATTATATTCTCCCTGGAGATATACAAACCGACCTTCTGGGAGTAGAAACTCAATAGCGTAAGCCTACATAATATTTTAATTCCAGAAAATGACTCTGGTCTAAAAGTTTTCTGACGACCAAAAGTTGCATGAATGTTCTCCAAAATCGAAACAGAGGTAAATTCAATCAATTTCTATCTGTTTTCACTTTATGAACGAGGGATGAACATTATTAGAATAAAAACCGTACGTACAAAAATAGGAGTTTGAAAAATACCCGCAAAAATACATTCATGCTAGCTTTCTTAAATAGTACGGAGTGCTGTTGCCAAATGCAGAATAATTAATTATTTTGTTGGTTTAAGAAATCATTCTTAAAGGTTCACGAGAATTCCTGAGATCGGCATTTTTTCCCACTAATTTCTGCTTGCTCAAGCGTGGGCTCCAATAATTTATCTATTCTTACTTCTGGAGGCAACACAAAATACTTTTTTTTAATAAATTTGGAATTAAAACTATGGTGCGATTGTAAAAGGTCATACCTTGCGATTTGTTTATAAAAAAATCGTTAAGTAAGCCTTATAATTTATAACATAGTTAAATATAACACTTTAGCTTACACTTTTAAACCCCCGTAAATAAAATAACTTCAATTTTACTCTGTAGACAGAACTCATTCCTTTTCTCTCTAATAGAAAATAGGGATCAACAAATACCCGGGATACAGCGAGCAATCAGCTAGCAGAATTTATAAACAAGGATGAATTTTGAGCTGATGATCAAAGTTTAATTCGCTTTTAAGCCGATCCTCCATGACCATAAATAATCCACGGGGCTCATTACGCGAACTTTTTATGCCATTGGGTGACTTTCATAGGAGCAACATGTCCAGAATCGATATATCACCCATTATATTTATTAACGTGCATTTTTGCGCGGTTCTTTTTCTATATCCGTATTTTGACTTAAACTGCATGAGTAAAGGTACACATAACTTTGAGAAGCGTGACTCAGGAGCTACAATATAAGCCGTATTTACCCAACCCAACCATCAGGGTAACCTCTAAGCTGTGTGCCTTGTAAGTTGGGTAATACTTTCTTTGATGCCGCCCAATTCAGTTATCAAAAGCTCACTGTTTATTGAAAAACTTAGCCTTCCTCAAGGGCTTTAGAACATAAAGCCCTTAGCTTTAGCTTTTACAAATGAATAATTGATTTTGCGTGTTATGAATTTTATATACGTTGCCTAGTTTCCACGTGCAAAAATTTCTCCAAACTGATTTGAAAGCAATTGATCTAAACGCGAAGAATTGTGTTAGGTATACCTTTGTTTTTTTGTATTCGTTTCTAGTTTCCAGTTCTAGTGAAGTGACTTTAATAATATTTTTTGCAACTTTAGCGAGTGTTATTAGACTGGAATTTTTCAACGACAAATTCATACGTACGCAGTGTAATCAGACCTTAGAATGCGACGCAATTGTATGGGTTCCGCAACCGTTCGACAAGAAAGTTGAGAAAAGACTGCATCGCGGAACGTCCAAAGAAACTTGAAAACTGCCAGTGCATCTAAACTGCTAGAAACGGTTATCAAGAAGGGAGAAGGAAATTGTACAGGAAAGGAAGTTAATTTAGCGCGTATTGTGGGCATGTATAGATACTAGCTAAGAAAAGCCATTATATTCATCCAGAAATATCCCTCCTCCAAAGATTGATATGTACAAACATTACTCTTGCATTTCAAAATAGGGAACATTGGAGTGTATTTGAACCTCTTCCTTGAACCCATTTACGAACGCAAAGTTGAAAACATGAAGCTAGTTATTTCGATGGATTCGGATTCGGTTTACGGAGCGGAACCCTTATCTATCATGAGTCCTCAAATGGACACCTTTCGTGGGATTGGGTGAAAACCGCACCATCAGCGAAATACCGATTTAACTGGGACATGTTACCTTTTTTATCTTGTTCATTAGAAAAGATGTGACCTTTCCTTGGGTTCTTTTATTGTTAAATAAGTGCTTTACACCTTTAAAACGAAGAGAAATCATCTTTGAAGTTGAGTGAAAACATTATCTTCCTTGAAAATAATAAAGTTTTCACTCTACCTCAAAGCTAGAATCAGCTGTAGGATGAAAATTGCTTTATTGCGCGATGTTTACACTTTATTCTCTCGATTTTAGTCATCGCAATCAATGTCAAAAAGAATTCCTTTACATAAAAGGGAAAGCACGAAAGGAATACGAAGGACAAAGATACAGATAATTTAAACCATACTTGGTCCATCAAATGATACGGACTATCGGTAAAAGCTAGTTGCAGAGCATCTGGGAATGGGGGATATCCACCTTATAAGCAGGTAACAGAGCGTCTCAAGAAGTATTTTTACCATTTGTTCTCTATGAAAGGGACTAGGACCAAATGAAAGCCACATATAGCAAGATAGCGTTATAAATGGGGGTATTTAAATGGGTTTTCCTTTAATAAGCTGAGGTGATTATATAAAATATTGCCAATGTTATAATTTTTTAACATCAAAATTCTATATGAGGAGATGAATTCATTCCCAAGTAGAAGTTAAAGAAAATGCTGATGCTGGTATTGAGAAGTTGATGTTGAAAAGTGGAAGAAAATATCAAGCTGCGCCTGAGTATATAGAATATTGCTTACTTTAAAATACTTCAACATCAAAATTCTAAAGTAGGTAACGATCTCATTCGCTAAGAGTAGTAATTGAAAATGTTTTCTATTTTACTTTAATATCGCCTCACCACCGATATCGGAAGACGAAATCATTTAAACAAGGGCATTTCCATGGAAAAACAAGCATGAAATAGTCTGACGGGGCAGTATTTTTCCCCGCTACTTATGAGTCTCGGTTTCGTCAGACGTTCTTCATGCCCATTTCTCCATGGGAATTTTCCTAGTTGCACACCTGTATCACCTAAACCCTTGTCACAGATATAAAGAGAACCCTTGCATGGGGGCATTTGTTTACAAGGTGACGGAGAGACCGCAATGGTCGCCCAAAACGGCCGCATGTGGATTGAAGGCCACAGGTTCCACACCTGGGCTAGAGTGACGCGTAAAAAAGAGGTGTAACGGCGTGATTTTGATGACACTATGTGGACGATAAGTTCATTGTATTCAACAGAAGCAATTCTTCGTATTGGAGTGCATTCAGCATTTTATCTAACTTGCTTATATCATTACTATTAAAACTGATGAATTCCACTGTTAAAAAGGACGGGACTAAATTTAACTTATACGAAACTTAATTAAAATTATAAAATATGTCTAACTATCTGGTCCTTGATTTTCAAAAATATAAATAATCTTTCGCAATTTATTTAATAACCATTGTGATAGAAGCTGAAGCTATGGATAAAAAACTACAGTAACTACAGCTTTTATGGGTAAATACATCTATAAGAAGAAATAACTTAATATGAATTTAAATAATAGAATAATGGAGGAATTAATCAATTTTAAGATCATAGTTAAACGTTAAGGAAGCTTTCAACGTGAGGATGTACAGTACACGTATACGTGGGCAATCAGGGTTTCTAGTTCTTGTCGTATGTTACATGCATCGGAGAGGAAATGGCATTACCTTTTGTATTTCCTACTAAATAAAAGAATCTCCATAATCAATCGCTATAAAATCTAAGCCTTCTGATCAGCGCACAAAGTGTGTACATAGGTGTGCGATTTTCCGGTAAGAAATAATAACCATTTTCAAGAGGTCAAATGGTAAATCTAAGTAAGTTCATAAGATGAGGTGTAATCTTGTATCGTAAAAACTCTCTAAATGTTCTCTATATCCGAATAGGTTAAGTGTTTCATTTCATGATTTTAGCGTCAAATCAATTATATTTTAAGACATCGCTCCTGTGATTGTATTTAAAAGATTCGTAAATACAAAACTGAGAAGAAAATTAAAATCACTGAAAATATAATTATAATCCTACTTGACTGCTGACATTTCTTTGATCGTTCTAGCTTTTTCAAATTCCCTGGTCTTCTCAAACGCTCTGTACTTTTACCAACACCAAAACTTACTCCTCTCCGCAGTACACCGTCGCTCCTTGTGATTCTCCGATGATTCAGCCGATGATGGGAGGGTAGGGGGGGAATGGGGGGGAACCCTATAAAACCCTAAGAAGTGGACCCTCCAGGCCGTTGTGACGTGCTATGAGGTTCACCTCTATGCCTAGAGGGCCCCCTGCCACAACTTCAAGGACAAGCTCCGACCTCATAGACAGAAAGAACGAGCAGGTGAGAAGTGAGTGCTTAGTTACCTCACCCCTGCAGAAGAAGGTGAAAGAAGGGCCCCTGAAATAGATGCCTGCGTCTGTAGGCCTAAAAGTAGGCTAAGGTTGTAGAGAATGCCTTCCCCACGCCCCCTACAGAGCAGGTGATTAATACATATATTGTGCACTTCTCAAGAAAACTACTGCAAAGAGTCGAGAAATTCATTGCATCATTTAATTTTTATCAGGCTACTATGATCCATTGTTCATGTTTGGGAGTTAGTAAAGTTATTTTAAAATTTATTAGTTTATGTTATCGGAAATTCTTGTGATTTTATAAAATTCAGAGAATATATAAATCAGAGATTGAGAAATAGCATTTAGGATTGACATTTTAAAAGTAACTACTATTATTTGTGCAATGCTTGCTTGAATATCCTCTTAGATTTGTTTGATGAACTAGATGAGCTTAAAGCTTTAATCATCTGAACAGAAAAGAGACTGAGTACTCACGTCTAATTCAGGAGTTGTTTTGATGACTTTTCCTAAGGAAAAAGAGAACAAAATAATTAATATATAGAATTAATCCTTTATACTGACGAGTCTGTTCTATTTTTATCTACATTTGTATAAGGGTGATGCGTTTTAGCTTTCTACAACGATTAGTAACACACCGTACTATAGTTACACGGAGATTCTCAGAGCATCTCCTCAGGGATATGGCTCAGGAGAAACAAACTCAACACTAGTTTGCGATGCTTAGAGTTGCACAATTCCTATCTAGCTATGACAAATCAAAAAGCTGAAAATATTCCCAATCAATACCAAATAATTAGTATATGCGAATATTCAAATGCAATACATGTCGATAATTCATGTTTAATGTCGCCCTTTTTTGTTTCGTTGTTCAATGATTTTTATTCGACCATTCTTACTTGAAGCTAGAATATCACTGTGTCGAAAATGAAGGATAGAATTTGAAAATACTTAGTGTAGAACAACAAATAATGTTCGTTCAATATTTTAAACACAATTTCCTAAACTTTCTGCCTATAAGGTGCGTACAACTAGACACATTGCTTCTGATGCTCGTTTTAAATTTTCCAGATAAGCACGGAAAAGCTAAAGTTTTTCCGGAGAAAATATCCACTGAATGAAAGTATTAGAACATTGGATACGAATCGATAGTGAAAAGATTTTATTGTGAAGAACTAAATTTTGCTCCGAGATTTTCCGACGATGTTTTGTGTGAGAAATAGAAAGAGCCTAAACAAAAGCAGGCTTTAAATGTAATTTTAGATCGTAATGGAATTTGTGAGGCACGTAATTGTAAGGATGCTTACAACCAAAACTTGTTTACTCATAAAAATGACTGCATATACAATAGTACATCTAATTTAAAAATATTATCATTATAAATTTGAAACATTATGTTCCAGATGATGTTGATAAGTAAGAAACGAAGAAAATCGAAACACTTGTTTATGAATTTAAACAATAACGAAGGGAAAAGAACCGTGTTTCGAATTGGATTTTAGTCCATTAGAATCTAATTCTATTACAAGTGAAATGTTACGGTAAAATATCCAGTATAAACAATGAAGATTTAAGTGTACCAAACCAGGCAGTGCAGGCTGAGTGCAGAATTTAAAATTGTTTCACAATTGATGAGCGGACGAAATTAGGTAATAACCGAATGAATGGTTCTGGGAAAGTCAAGAGGAGAAAATAACGTGATAAATAATATAATGATTTCCTTGTTTTTTTACGAAATTAGAGGAAATTCGAAATTCCGTATAGACTGGAAGGTCAGTGAAAAGAAAGCTATTTCAGTTGCTAACTTCTTAAAAATGAAAGCAACGGAGAGCAATCTGTCCTTGGCATAAGAACGAAGCCGTTTTCCTTCATTATCTATGCATTCCTTTCTATCCTCTCAATTTCATTGTATGTAAACAGAAGCGAAAAGGAAAGTGCCTCCTTCCAAGAGGAAGTAAGGGAAAAAGTAACTTTCGGAAGATACAAAAGGGTAACGAAAAACATAAGGAGACCAAATGACACCGAAACAGTTGTCGCCTATAAAATATTTATGTGCAAAAACTCGAGAAATTATTTTCCTAATTATTACCGTCTCGTCAATTTTTATACTTTTAAAACTTACTAGATTTATACAACATCTAATGTCTTTATTTCCTAACAGATGATCGAATAAGAGGAACATCTTATGTATGATAATGCTGAATTCAGTTTTTCTCATGATTTTATTTACAGGTATTGATTCATATCTTCAGCTTCATTTTATACCAAAGAATAATACTAAAATATCAATACAAGAAATCGATCTTTCATGAAATCTAAGACAAAAATGTAGCGAATGTTGAGATTGCTTACGAATTTTGATTTTTACAAGAAATGCTCCGAAGCTGTAAATGATTCTATGATAACGCTACCCATGTCTTTGTGTTCTATTGAGGAATATTTATCGTCAAACGTATTGAAAATATAAGAACTTATATTAAAGTAATGTAAAAAATTTAAAAATATATTTATGGTAGATCACGACTTACCTACTTAAAATTAAAAGAGAAATGTTTAAAAATTTTAACCTCATTTGAAACACTGAAAAATCATCTTTTAACATAGGTTCAAATCATATTATTAATACCATTTATTGATAGAATTTATATATAAATAAATTCTATCAAAAAATGGTATTAATTTATTTCCTCCAGGAAAATATGAGGCTATTAATTGTTTCTTCATTTCTAGTGCTTTATTTCTGAAACTAATTAGTATATATTGACTGTTATAAGAGAAAGAAGGGACAAATAATGTATTTCGTGCCAGCTTTCATGTTATCTATTTTAATGTCAGTCAGTTTTAATAGTATTGTTCATTTAACTAACAATCTAAAATACAATGAGCGATGTTTCAAGTTTCAGCATAAGTACCATTTCCATCGAAAGAGGAAATACAAAAGCAAACAATTCTCATAACTTCACTTAATAAACTGCTTACCATTTTCGGTTCTCCATGTAACCGTGGTCCTGCTTATTCCTCTTCAGTGCCCTCCAACGATCATACAGGGGTAACTCCCAAGTGATAAAAGTTCCAAAAGGGAAAGAATGTCAAAATCTGAAAAGTAGAAACAACAAATTAATCCATTGGTAAATAGCGAATATCTGGGATGAAATGTTCTATACATATATAAGAGTGGGCAGTTGCTAATGATGATGATGGAAATTAGGATTTTTGTTACGATTATGTACTACAGTATCTTATTCCATATCGTTAATATTACGTTAGAATTATTTTTATATTTTATTCAGTTGTTATAATGCAACATGAGGATAAAGGAAAATGGTAATATTGCTAACACAAACTATATCTAACAATCACAAAATGAAAGATAGGCTGAATTAGAATAAACAAATAAAATAAGACCTAAATTGCTTAGTAAAACGAACATCTACTGTAACAGTTGTGAAATTTGATCAATTACAATAACCTTGATTATTTCCACGGAATATTGAGTAAAGTTTAATAATTATTTTTTAAATTATCTCAAGAAGGTACTTTTGCAGTCAAATTCGCGGGAAATGTTTGAATTTATTTAAAGTGGAGTTGAGTTTAAATCAACCTTAATGTCCTACCCTATGAACAGTTGCTAACTAACTAAAAGTAAAAGAATATAAATTAGAATCCAGCGAATAAAACAAAGGTTAAACATCAAAAGGATCTAAATATAAGATTTAGAGCCTGGGAAAGAAATTTGAAAATTTAATCTTCACAATACATCGCCTGATTCTGTGACGTCTATTTAAAATAATACTCCAAAATAAAGATGGAATTTTCTCACACTATTACCAATGAAATGTTTTATATGCATTATGAATTTAATTATACGTATTTTATATGTATTATATCTTTAATTACAATCTTTAGGTTCAATATAAAAATATTAATATGAAAGATTAAATAATTCCTAATTGATAGTCACTGACTAATTTAAAAAGGAGATAATATTTTTTAAACGCGTTATTCAACGCGAAGAAGGACGCTGAGATTGAAGTAAAGGGAACGAGAAAAATTCAATATAAATCGTATAAATTTATGAGAAGAAAACGGGGAAAATTAATAGTAAAAGAGTTATCGTTAAAGGAGAGAATTCATTACAGGAGAGTGATTTATTTTTTATTATAAATTATGTTTAAGAAGTTATGTATAGCGAGTGAACGGAAGTTCCAATTTCCAAATATCCGTTACGAAATCAGTCAACTGTATTAACGGAATCCATTAGAGAGCATTAATATTAAATGATAACAAGAATTCCAAGCCGCTAATTCAGTTAAAAAAAGATAGTAAGATAATCACTTTAAATATGAATCATTCGGATACCGATTCCATTGCTAATCATTTGCGTCTTACTTAGCGAAAAATATACTCACCATGGACTGTCACAATATCAACAACTTAACAACCAATAATATCAAAGATTTTCTTTTAATAAGCATTTCAAGTAACTTAAATACTATAAACTTATTTTACTTACCAAAATTAAAAAATGCCAAAGATGATCGATGGATGTCTTAACGACTTACTTTCCGTTAATTCACTTATTAATATTATGATTTTAAAAATTGCAAACCTGTCACGTTAAACTTTAATTATGCTTCACGATTACTGAACTTCGAATCTGCTAGACTCCAAGAAATCCAAATTTCAAAAATGTTTCGAAAAATTCTACAACACGACAGCTCCAGGTGAAGTTTCCACATAAACTAGTGATTTAGGCGCCAAAATCACTGGTTCAACGAAACGGCGAGATCTGATTGGTCGCCGCTGTTACTTTTTCTGTCACACCCCCTCTTGTCCCCCTACCGTAGAAAATTGAAATTTCCCTCATATTTATTAGTAAGCATTGAAATTAAAATTTTAATTGTATGAAATTATTAACATCAAATTTGAAAAATTTTGGAAAATAAATTACTTTAACGCTTAACATTGTTTTTATTTCATGAATAATACGCGGATCCCCAGTTACGGTATGACTCGTTAGGTTACTATCAAGTTAATAAAAGCATAACGAAATGCAACGAAATTCCCGGAAATCACTCTTAATGTTTTTATAAGAAAAGTTTATTAAGGGCAATTTATTTCACACGCTGCGTACGTCTATGTTACGTATATACTTAGTTAATTTTTTGAGAGTTGAGGAGATAAAGAAACAAGAAGAATTAAGAACGGGAATAAGGATTTGGGAATAGTAGTTTTTACGTCATACGGTAACCAATGAAATTAAATCAAAGATTTAATCATCGTTAAACGCAAGGCATTACATCGTATATTTCTATTAATTATATTCTAGATAAGTTACGGCTCAATATTTATTATAGAAATTCTAGGACTTATCTTTTATCCGAAGTTTAGAAAACTCATTAGACGCCGTGATCGTAGCACACAAGATATTTTCTCCAGGACTAAAAACAATAATGTACTACAACTATCCCCAATTTATACTACAAAATGTAAATTTATGTTATTTACCTTTGTTATTTTAAGCAATGGGAACGGAAACATATCCCACATATTCAAGAATGTAGACGCCTTATGTAAGGAGACCAAAATTGTTTTTCTACGTAGATTATCCATTATCTCTCCCATTACATCTGTCTTTTGAGTATTCAGAAAAAGGCCTATTTGAAAATAGAATGAGGCTTACAAGGAAAAATAAGAAGTATGGTATTTTTCGGTGAGCCGGAAAAAGTCTTCGTTATGACCTTAGGAAATACATCTACAAAAACACAATGGAAACGTTTGGTCAAGAATTTCCACTATTTCTTAAGAAAAGTTATTCACGGGAAAATTGCCCATTACATAGAGAAAAATTAATAATTTATCAAAATTACTGTTTTGTAATAAAGGATAAGTGGTAATTAGAAATGAAATAAGACTTAAGTATTACGGTAACAGTATGTCAAAGTAATACTACATACTAATGTAATATACATTGGCATTCATATGAATAACCATACAGAGCTCCGTTAAAGTTGTCTGAAGAAATGAGGCTTTCCAGGACTTCGCCTTTGCTTTCCTCACTGGACCAAAAGATTACGAGTGTCAAAATAAAGAAGAACTATGAGAGTATGTAAAACACTATTCATATCATTGAAAGAGACAATGGATTTTAAATCACTAATACTTTTAAAAATTTCATTTCATCACAACCTGCTCAACCCAAGTAATAGTTTGTAGTAATTATGGAAGACATATTCTCTATGAAATTCCAAAAGACATTAAAATATATGATGATGAATGAATAGCATAAAGCTATGATAGCATATTTCAATTGAATGATTATGAATAAACCCCGTTGAGTCTAAGTAGTCTACGAATTATGTGTGCAAAATATCAAGCTAACGCATCATAAAAATGGGCTATTTTCTTAAGGAACTCTAACATAATGCTAAATTCAACTATGTGATATTCTTGACACCATACATGGAGGAATTAAGGATTCATCTGTTATCTTTATGTGCAGAAATATTCTAATTATATCTCCCCAGTTTTCTTCATACCACAAGACAATATGATATTTATTGAGGTACAAATGAGTCTTGGTCATTATAATAATCTTACCACTTTTTCAATGGATATTAAGAAAATTTGATGCTACAATACACTTTCATAGTCACTTCCTAGCATTCTTGCTCAAGGAGTAAATGAGTACTGAGCTACCTCATCCCTCTTATCGCCTGATAATCCTTGTTTTCTCTCCAAAGAATTGAGTTGCTTGATGTAGAAGCTCTACTCAGCCTTTAAACAAATAATGTTACAGAGGGACTTCAATGCTGTTGATTTAGCAGTAAGGTGAAAGAAATAAGACATGAATATATGCACAATTATCCATTCATTCTTCGGTGTCCTTTAAATTTTCTTACAATGCAATGCAAAGAAGAATTTCCAAATTAAGTTCTAAATCTGAAACCAATAAAGTTGTCCACAATTAAATTCATATTGACATACTCTGCCCATCATCTTACATTACGCAACTCAGATTGCAAGTAAATAAACCACAATATACATACATCTCCTTGTTAGACTAATCATACTTACCTTTAATATCTCCAACCAGAAATCCATCCATTTTGGTGACGATGGAATCTTTACACTGTTGAGTTGAAGACTTGGAATTTTGCGGAAATAGTGCGGATTCGTGTCAACACCTGCCTTCATAAGAACTCGAAATAAAGAAATAAGTATCCATTTAAGACTATTCTAGCGACTACACTTTGACGCACTCTTCGAAAAATCACAGAGTATCTTATGCACAAACACACCTTTATCATGATATTCCACACACACTCATAGCACATGTTAAACATATTATTAACAATTGATTTTCCACCAGATAACACTGTCTCAAGAAGTCTTAAACGATTTACCGATGACACATAATAGAAATCTGAAGTTCATAGAAGCATGGGCAACCTCTTCTTCAGTTTGTCACGAGAACTTCACGTGTTTCCGCGTTTTTGAAAAGAATCATGGTATAGAAAATTGTGACTAACGAAACCTTCTTCCCGCCACATGCCTTTCGTATATTTCAGTTCTTTCTCTTGCTAACTGAATTTTCTTCAAGATGGTGGTGATAGTGTGTTTATATTTTCCTACGAATTTCAAATACAACCACGAGTGAAATGGAATTTGTGTAGTGGTAATTCGGCGTTACATCCAGCGATATCCTTGAAAAAAAGTGAGTGGGATTCGAAGGATTTTAGTGTCCGTAGTTCATTACTTTTTCCGAACATGGAGCACATGTAATGACGGTAATACGAAATTATTCTCCAATATCTTTCAAATCGCTTGTGAGCTAATTATGTCTTAGGGCTTAGATAAGGAGATCTTAGAGGAATTCTTTAAAAGGAATTTCCTTGCAGTTGAAGAATTGATACCATCCTTACGAGCGTCTGAAGGTGAGTTTGAAGGTATTTGTGCAACTAGATGCTACATTCCGAATATAATGAGAAATGGCCAGGAGTATTTTGAACTGTTAGAAATTTATTTCGATATTTCTTCGAAAATTCATTAAAAGACTCGTTTAACGTGTTAATAGGAACATGATGAATAGCTTTGAGCGTACTATCTAGGGCATTAAATATTGTTAAATCATTCACTTTATTTTCAAACTTAATCATCATCATCATCATCGTCGTCAGTTGCAAACCTTTATAAA
The DNA here is from genome assembly GCA_036926295.1 of Pachydiplax longipennis. Taxonomy (NCBI): domain Eukaryota; kingdom Metazoa; phylum Arthropoda; class Insecta; order Odonata; family Libellulidae; genus Pachydiplax; species Pachydiplax longipennis. The sequence continues at coordinate 31,963,845 of JAVFKF010000009.1, read as the reverse complement.
CGAATACGCAAAGGGCAATGCAGTGCAGTGTTAACACCAACTTGATATCTCTGGTTCCTCTAGAAATAAAATATACCATGTCTGTATTCCTCTCCGGCAGCTTCATTTCTTTAATTTACTTATTAATCTACAGTCCCTCTTTTCCATTTGGGTTGTCAATTTACGTTTCTCGACCGATAGATATACTTTCATGGCTACTCTCATAAGAGCCGATGAATTTTTAATCATAATATGTTCAACAGATAGAGAAGGATCGAAAGATTTTGATAACGACATCAGAAACTATAATTACTCTCAAAAGCCGTTTCATTTTAATCTTTTATGAAATGATTAGGACCAAACAATGCTTAATTCATGTTTGTCGTAATTAATTTTTCATTGGCGAAAATATATGAATTTTATTGACATTTATAAAACCTCAATATCTGTCATGCTTATCATATGAGTAGGAAAATAATAAAAACAAAAATACAAAATAATTTTTATGTATTAATTACGTGTGGCTTTTTTTAATTACATTAAAGTTTTTAGAGTTAGAGTTAGAGTTTAGAGTTACTTCACAAATCGAATAATTATTTTATTTTCGCATTACATTCTTTGAAAGTACGTCATGATTACGTCATATTCGGAACCATCACCTATTTTACGTCGAGCTTAGATACGCAATTTTAGAAGAAAGTAATTTGTCCGATAAATTTTTTTATTTAATTCTACTTATTTTATACCAATTAAATTTTAATTTATTACTAATTTTTAAATTACAAATTAATAACAACTTTCCACGGTAGGGGGGAAAAGAGGGGGGGACCGAAAAAGTAACGGCGGCGACCGATCAGATCTCACCGTCTTGTAGAACCATTGGTTTTTGCAGACAAATCTTGAGTTATTCTGGAAACTTCGCCATGTGATGACGTACTGAAAAATTGTTCGAGAAAACCGTTAAATTTGAATTCCTTGGTGTTCAGTAAACGTCTTATAAGGTGAGACATCTTGGAGATTCTCTTTTTAGTTTTGGTAAGTAACTTGAATTCATATCATTACAATTTCTTGTAATAATTCCGTGTTTCAACTCTATCGTTAATATAGTCAGCCGTTGCTTCTGATATATGTAACTATTCTCAGGGAGTGATCTTAGTGATTATAATTATTGGTAGCGTACGGTATTTTCTGAGTATATGCGAATCATACTTCTGGTTCGCTAATCATTAACATGATTATCAAATATCTTATTACTGAGCAAATGACTCCAGTTACGTAAGAGTCAATTTTATTTTATTTGTGATTTATTATTTCAGTCTCATGTTCTGAAGACGCTATCCGAAGGAAGTCAATAATTCAAAACGCTACGAAATTTTATGCAACCGGTTTAAATCTTCAAATAGTTAAGTAAACTGTTTACACCCAGAATAGTTCCGATAAGTTTTTGTTTAATTATATACCTCTCAGCCGACCGGTATTCTAACGGAAATTGAATTTTCAATTTTTAAGTTTTACTTCGCGATTATTTATCTATTAAATGAATTTTATCATTTCCTTGTCTTAAATGCAATTTCAATTTCAACTAAACCTGTGTTTTAGATTTAATTTTTACTGGGAGTTCAATTTCATTGAAGACTTCCTTTTCTGCGTAGTTAGACTTCTTGATCGGAATAACTTCCTTAAATCCTTCTTTAATTTTTAGTGGCACTTATTGCTTGTGTAATATTTCAGCATTCTTTTTTTTAAATATGAGTAGCTTTTTAATTCTAATCTGTCACGGATTATGCGTGTGAATTTGGAAATTGAAATTAGTATTAGCATTTAGAAGTTAAATCCCTTTTTAATAATCGGATCACATATAAGGTGCATCTGCTTTTTAGAATGTCAGTTCTCACCAACTTGTTTTCTCACTAAAGTCATTTACTTTCAACCGATGGCTATCAGCAAGAAAGTCAGTAAGAAGCTTCTCATCACTGTTATTCGGAGTAAATCGATGATATAATTTCTTACGAGGAAATGATTCACTCAAATGATAACTCAGTAATTAAGTATACTCTTAAAGGAATTTGGTTATTAATATTCAAAATTTAATTAAATTTTCATTACTTTTCAAACAAATCCCTTTCTTAATTTACTAATAGGTCTTAATAAACCTTTTGATCTAGTTTCACTTCAAAATTTCCGCTAACAGTAGCATGTATTACAAGTATTACCTTTTTATTGATGTTATTCGTGCTTATTAATCAATTGAATTAAATATGAAAGATTTTACTCGGATATCAAGGATGTGTAATAGTATATTTTTAATACAATTTTAAAGAAAATCCTGATTTGAATCATCGTCATTGGGAACTTCTTGGTCTTATACATATATAGTAAAATATTATAACAAATTATATTAACTACTCAACAATGAATTAATTCAGTCTTGCCATTATTCCTGATTGTATCTTCCTTCGCTTCTCGAGATTTTTTACCTGTGAGATTCTCTTCTGTGATCATGAAAGGACATTGAAGAGGTCAAGAATAACCAGATGGTGGAAATGGTGGGTTGATCTAAAACAACATTGTATCATTGAACCATTAATAATCTCTATTCCATGTGCCTTTTATCAAAATTCAGAATTTATTTTGTTGAATATTTCCATCATTTCCTGATTATATTATATACAGCAGAATAATGACCGTTTAAGGGGTTAGGCTTTCAAATGCAATTAACGAATGTCAACTTACAGTCCTTTTCATTAAAGAAAATGTTAAAGCCGACAAATTCTCTTTAAAGCACTCAAATCGTGTCATCAAGTTATCCGCCGAATACGAAATTCTGTTACCGAGATCTTTTTAGATTGGTCCATTAGATTGCGCGTTAACCAATTTCCAAACCGGACTGATTCTGAAAATTGTGGAAAAAAAACCCTGAAACGTTTAAAGCTTCGGATCAACTGTTGAGGAAATCAAAATACGAAAGCAATTTCAACATTTGCTGTATTCACGTCTTCGATTTCATGAAAAAGATGTGTCTTTCATCAATATTTTAGTATTATTTTTTTGATCTAATATATAATCTTTTGTCTCCTCACATAAAGTGTGTGCATTATTATATATCGTATGTGGGATCAATTTTAGTTTCCATCGCTTAAAATAAATAAAGTAAATGACATGCATTTACATTTTGTAGCATTTAATGGGGAACGGTGTTATACATAATAAAGTTCGACTACATATATCAAGATCTGCATAGATTTCCCGCTCTAGCTGATCCTCTCCTATAATATAACTGAACCTATATAATATTATACCTAAACCTATATAATAATTCTGAAATATCGAAATACATTATTTATCCTGGAAAATGAATGGAAGGAATTTCGTGAAAAGGGAAAATTCTGTTATTATCAAAATAATCAAAGTTATTATTATCTAAAAATAATATTGTTACTATCTTGTTTGGAAAATGGAAGAAACTTGTTAATTATAACGATATGTAAGAATGAAAAAATGTCAAGCAAATTTACATAACGGGGTGGGCTTGGGGGTGTGGTACACTCCAGTGTGTCAAACAAGGGTTAAATATTCTAATTGGCGTAAATTATAATCGATCATGATAAATAATTAACTAAATCCATTCATTTATTCAGAGGTTTCAATTAAAGTGGAGAAATAAAACTCCTACGTGCCAAATAAATTAATTCTCGTGCTATACTGGAAAATCGTGCCTTATGTTCGCTACCCTAGACCTAATAGAACTATATTAGTAACCTTCAAACATCTTATCGACACGTAGCAGGGAGAAGTGAGGAAAAGCAGAGTTAACTTCCGTCATTAGGATAAATTAAAGTTTTCTCGCGTTAAGAGGGACCCGCTGAAGAAATCCACTTACCTATTCCAATTTCCGCTGTATTAGTTTACTAATAAAACGGGAGCTAAAAAAGGTGGAAAGAAAGTGGGAAATTAAGTGTTGGAAACATGAAACGGAAAGGAATCTAATAAAAAAGCGCAGGACTGGAGAAAGGACAGCTACAGAGATTTAAGTTCCCTCAAAGGAAGAGAGTAAATTACAGCCGAATGTGACAATAGTAACGATACCGTCGCTGAGATTCTATTATCCTGAAAGTACTCAACATAATAGATGTAACTCTAAATACTATATTCCATAATGCTTACTTTGCGAGTATTGCAGCTTCGTTATTAACCGTCTCTCGACGTTTTACCGACTATTCCGTCTGCTTTACAAGGTGCCAAATAAGTCTGTTTTCCATTGATTCTTTAAATGTAATAGAACCCAAGATCTGGAGTATCCATTCTCATGGATAAAGTTAACTGGTTATTTTGCGATTCAATTAGCTTGAGGATATTTCATTTATATTTATTTATTTGAGAACTTTAATACTGTCTAGATTGATTTTATGTCCTGCTCCGACAATGGCAACCAGTCTTGGTCTTCTCAGCTCTACAATGTTCGTTAATACTTAATTCTACAATCGTCTCATCTCTCCTATGCCTGATTTCCCGCAATTGCATTCCTTTTTATATACACGAAAAGATAAAAAGAGGAAGAAATTTCCCGCAAGAAAATAAATTCCTATTTCAATAAATTTGCAGAATACGCATAGAGGAAAGAAAACACGAGTAGTTTCGATGCATGAGCAGCATTTTCAAGGAATTTTCTCGAGAATGATGCTCACGCATTGAAACTAGTCGTGTGTTCTTTCCTTTGTATGTATTTTGCAAAGTTATTAAAATAGGAATTTATTTTCTTATGGAATACTTCTTCCTGCTTTTTGTCTTTCATCTTCATGGAATACCGCAAGTTATTCGCAAAACCCTTGATTTTATATACACATTCAGAGGCATCTAGAGCCAGGGAATCCATACGAGCCATTGACTATCTTTTCCAAAGGGGGTTAAAGCGTACAGTTACATCGAACTCGCGAAGTATTCTCGCTGTTTATTCGAAAGTGGCAGAGACTTAAGATGATGAAAGTTTTAGGCGGTCTATATTAAATTTTTGCACGTGTCAAACTGAGTAAATATTTTTAAGAGAATATTATTGAAATGTATGTTTGTCGTAGGCGGGTCTTATCCTTGCAAGATGGAACTCTGTAATAAATAAATACCGATCTCAAAGAGAACCGATTTATATGCATGTAAGTAATATACTGATCAAAAAATTTACGATCTTAGCTACCTTGATCGTCGTATTTTTTTCTGCGACTATGGAATCTTTTTTCTTTTTGGCTCACAAATTTCGACATTTTTGCATTCTGTTATCGATCGCAAAGAGAGAAAAACGAGGGAAAATGGAAGCTTTGGTTTCTGAAAAGAGATCCAAACTTCGTATGAATCTGACTTCATGATGCGTTGACAACGGTCGCAGATGACATTCAAAAACTTTTCACATTAGAATGTTCCATCTACCCTAAGCGTGCCTTCATAATGTTCCAACATTTCTTTCAGTCCCACATGTCAGAAGTCTCTTAATATGAAAAAAGCACATTAGTTAAAATACGAATTAAATAAGGTAATAAGATAATAAATTAGAGTTATCAATATTCAGGGCTGGTTAATATAGCATGTAGGTTGGGTACCACCTTTTTGCACTTTTATATATATATATAGGGTGTTAGTGATCTGTGAGAATTAGGCAGTGATGTATTTATATAATGACGAGATACCTTTACCAGACAAGGACGGCAGTTAGCATTGTGTTTAAAATAAACATATTAAGAACTTCCCAAGGAAAAAGGGACTTGAAGAAAGTCTAATGGGATAGGGATTCCTTAAGGAGGTTCTCCTTACCACCACATTGTTTGGCAGGTGCCTCTATGAGGTCATGGCGTGGACGATGCCGTTTGCCTTACCTTCAAAGTACCGTAAAATTTTTTAGAAACGTTCTGGCCGGGTAGATCATTCAGATAAAGCAACCTCCCAGATAGACGAAGATTTCGTTTACCGGTCCCATCAGACCTTATTTAAGTCTGTTATTCCTTGGGATTTTTCTGAATGCACGCTCATCTGTGCAAAATTATACCAACTCTCTTCCATGTTTGCAACACTTGGAAACAGGATATGACATCGAGAGCGAGTTATTCTTGCCCTAAGACTGACGCACATCTAAAGACGGTATTATGAAGACAGGGCTTTAGACTTGATGATGAGGCCCCAAGCCAGAAGTAGAGAACCTTTTTTCATCGGAAAGCCGCATTTAACATTCGGTAGATGTGATAAGGCCGCTCTTAAGCAGCGTGTTGTTTACATTCAAACGGTTTAACGTCGAGATTTTATATGATAAAACGAATTCATGCGTTTATTGAATTCAAATGCTATACTTTGCATTTTCCAAATTTGGCCTGAAGGCCGCAGGTTCTTTAAATTATTTAACACTCTGAGGCTCGTACCTTTTTAAATTACAATAGGAAATCAAAGGTAAACAAACTTCAGTATGTAAAAATTTTTTTGCATATATGGATACTTATATTTTTAAATATATTAGAAAACGTGCATCTGTGAGAAATATGAAGTTGTGTGTCACCCGCAGATAAGAGTTTATTAAGCTTTTACTCAAAACCGGTTTCGTGTCAAGATCGACACAAAATATCGAAAGATAACAGTTTAATATGTGAAAGCTTAAAAACAAGAAGCAAAATATGATGGCCTCATGAATCGAGTGACAGGTGACATGAGTCAAAAAGATATTTAGGAAAAAAGGAATATTTTCGGCCTGTTTCCCAACTGATGGGACGCTTACCGTTAATGGAACTTGGATAGGACTCGACCAGGTTCATGAATTTTCCTTTTATTTATTTTAGCCATTCATTTTTCAAATGCCAAACATAAAGGGACGGTATTAAACTTTGCTCAATAGCCGTACACGAGGGAAACCCAAGGAGATATGAAACAGATTTGAAAAATCATCAATATGGGACTGGGACTCTAACCCAGGTCCTTCACTCTCCGGGTGGTGTTCTTACCACTAAACCATGCAGACTCAATTCCACTTTTCTTTCTTGCCTGGAAATCGGGGGAACCTTGGTTAGATTCCTAGTCATGTAGGTAATTTTTCACACCCTTGATTTCAAACCTTTTATTTTTCAAATATTTTGCATCATTGCGAAAAAATCATCCGAGAGCTTCACTAAGGTCCATCAGTAAAATAAATATTCGTAAATATTTAATTAAGAAAGTTGGAAAAACGGATGTTTCACACCTTAGTAGATCTTGGCTCTTTCGAGGAGATGGAAAGAGTCTTGAGACCATAACCCTGTTTTAGCCTTGAGTTCTGTGATATCTGTACCCCCAAAGCTGACGGAATCTTCCCCAGGAGAATGGGAATAAAATAATCACGTTAAGCTATTGAGGTATTTCAAAATCAGATGCTTTGGCGGAATTCCCAAGTTATTTCATGATACAGCTGTGTCCATACATTTTCAAAGAAAATGGAAGGTAAATTTAGACTATTTCTTATAATAATAAATAGGGTTGCGGGATATGAGTATGTACTGAAGCCAAGGGATCAAGAAGACCAATAATATAGGGATCCCCTGTTTTAGAGGGAAATAAACCTTAATCCAAAAAGGCACCCTTCATTCCGCCCTCTTCGATTTTCCCCGACAGCAGAGCCACTGCGAGACTTGGGGGAACTTCCACGTACCACAGCGCACAGATAAGGATTACAATAAGTCACAGTATCACAGAATTAATGGGAACGTTCGTCAAATTACATTATAATTTAATGCAGCACATTTAAATTACATCTTCTATAAAATAAAAACAAACAAGATGAAACAAAATCAAATAAACAAGAGCTTTTTAACTTTTTCAAATAGTACACACTCCTGCAGTTTAAAAATCTTCATTTTCTTTATTTAGCCCCGATATAATAAAAGGTAAGAAACACCACAGACGAAATGAAAAACATTTGCGAATAAAAGATTGTCCTCCGTCGATGAACCTCCATTCCAAGCAAGGCAACCGAAGGAATTCCAGATAACGAATACAGTTAAAAGGGTCAATTTCATCAGCTTCTCAGACTTCGTAAAAATAAACATTCGTCACCTTATCCACACAACCAAAAATTAAAAAATGCGGTGAAAAATAAATTCACACTCGATTATATCATTTAACCCCAGTTACAGAGGAAAAGCATTATTCAAGCTTGCTTACAGTATTCAAAAAACCACTCCTTGCAAATCATCACAAATTTTACGACCATATGTAGAAAAAAATTCCACCAAAGAAAGACGGAGATATTTCATCGAGTTAAGTCTCGAACGATTTAAATACCATTACCAAAGGAGAGAATTCAGATCTTGAAAAATAACGAGATTCCAACGAGATGCATTGATAGAAAAGTCTGTTGAAGAATGGAGCCATTCATTACTGAGCCAAATTTTCACCACTTTGCTTAAAAGTCGTATATATTCAGTTGAACACGACTCTTAGAAACAAGAGGACGTTGAAGTAACTCAAACAACAGATACACAACCTTCGGAGTCCTCAAACGGCCATTCATAAGAATTTCTAATGTTAGAACTACCTTCACCAACTCTTCAACAATCATAGCAAATAAGAAATCAATGGATTTAGCGGTTGATTACCCCAACTGAAGGATTAAATAGAAGAATGACGGATTTTAAAAACACATCAGAAAGTCATCGAAATACTAGAGAGACCTGTATACGAGATCTTTGAATCTAATTCTTAGGCTTCAGAATAATCAGAACTAAAACAGATGTGCAACACCGAGCGAGAGTAACAATTCATTGTGAAAATCGTGGGACAATAAGGGTAACTGTGTGACTGAGACTTCATAGTAATTTGGCGAATAAATTATCTGTACAACAGCATAACACTCAATTAGTCCGAGAATTAAAAGCAGCTTGGGACAAAGATTTACACGCTTCTTTTTGCCAATTTGAAACTACCAACCAAAGGAAACATTGAAGTAATCCGTAATTATTTTTGTTAACTACAGTTGAAATGCCTCGAAGTATTAGTTAAAGCTGAATTACTTGTTATTCTTCCCTTTTTCTCTGTTTTATGTGACAGTTACGTATCCTCAAAGTAAAGCATGGTTTTCCGTTCATTTAAAAGTCATTGTATGAAATGATTTTCATTTTTTCGCAACGTTTCCTTGTCAAACTCTATCAAATTCTGTTCTCCGAGAGAACGAAAAAAAATTGTTGAAACTAACTCAACTTGTGAAAACGTTTCCTCATTTGAACTCCAGTATTTCTCAAGAACAAGGCTAATTTGAAATGTAGATGATTATTCGAATTGTTTGCTATTTTTACCCGAAGAATGATCTTTAATAAAAACCATAATGAACCGCTGAGATTGGTATCATTAGGGCTGTTTACAAATATTCCTTACTGTTATTATTCGTAAGTTATGATTATCCTGGCCAAATATGACTGATAGATAATATTAATGTCATTAGCGCTATGTTCACAAATATTCCTCACTGTTATCATTCCTAAGCTACCATTATCCGAGTCAAATATGACTGATAATTTCCAGACATGAATCGCTCCACTGAAAAGGACGTTGGAATCGCAGGTGCGAAAGTCCAGCTTTTGCAAGAGGGCGTCCCTAAGGGGAGCAGCATAAACTGCTCCTTCGCGATTCGAATGCGAAATGAGCAGATCAATTGGAATCATATTGAATGGAGGGACTTCATAGGAGCTGTTAGGACCGATCGCGATTGAGGGGCATTCCCTTTCAGAGTTTCCCTTCTGCGCCGCCGTACATTTAGGTAACCTCTTTCTTTCGTGACCTCGAAGGCTATCAGAAGGTACTCCGTTGCAGTGCGAACGGACTCTCTTCGGCTAACTGCGGGTTTAAACATTGCGTTGCACACTTGAATCCCCCTCTGTCAGGCAACATCTCCCGAATTTTGGTTATAAAAGTTAAGAAGCCGAGTATTCCTCGTGACAATTTTGTTGCACCGTAATGTAACATCAAAAAACAAAGGAAAGTAATGTTCCTGATGAAGTTATTTGTCAGAGGGGAAATTTTCTATAATTTTAGCGTTTGACACGGCAAATCATAAACAGGGTTGTCACGGTTACCAAGAGAGTCCTTTAAATCACAAAACGGGTACTATTTCATTCCTATCAAGAAACCACTCCAAAGAAAATTTCAAGAATGATTCTCTGTCATCAACCATTCGATGTTTTTGAATTGAGGGAAAGTAAAAATCTGGGAAGTCACTCTCTTAACCATAAATGGACCATAACTCATCCTGGAACCTTCTTTGGAGACATGTGATATCCAAAAGACAAAGTAATCATTCTGGGCCAATGGATGTTGCGATGCCCTAAGATGATAAGAAAGGAAGTCATCCCTCTTCCAGACCGCCATTCCTTGTCCATATTCTTATCTTTGGGATAGAAATTTGCTAAGAATGGTTGCATATATCTTCGAGAACCAGCAAGAATGGAATGTCCGCAAATACAGAGCTCAACCAAAGGATTACTGAATACAGATGACAAAAAAACGTCTTCGAACCGAGTGACCAAAACAATACCTGATTTTAATAATGATAATTTAATGTTTTCGTCTTTTTTATTAAGTGCCCCACCGGTTTGAACCTCATTTCAATACAAATTTCAAAATATTTTTCTTATCTAATTGTTCGTGAAAGGCCCATCACTCATGGTAGTGCATAGGAAGACATATTGAAAACAGCTGTCTCATTGTTCAAAACTCCAATTAATATAGACTAATAGGAATCACATTAAATAATGCCATTTACACGTTTGCGTAAGATTAATAAATATCAAGAAAACCTGTGTAAATTAATAAATTTTAAAATTATTCGTCAAGGGTTTGTCAGAAAATCATATAACGTTAGGATCATGATTGATAGATTAGAATGAAATATCAAAGAGTTCGACATTATCAATGCAAAAGGATATCAAACATCTAAAGAAACCCAGATTCATTCCGCCAACCTTTGATGCTGAAATAAGTTCCGAAACAATCGAGAATATACCTTTACTAAATTTTAGAGAATTTTTAACTTTACCTCCTTTTTACTTTATTAGCTATTCGCGTTACTCTCTTGCAAATCTGAAATATCTTTCGCAATCACAACCCCCCTCGTGAGAGCTGCTTCGATAATAACGGGCAATTTATTTATTTTTAGCCAAATCATTATGATGATAGCCCGGTGGAACAAGTGACAAGAGAGACGAAGGTCCAATGAAAGTAAATTGTCCTCCGCGAATGAGAGGGCTACAGCTGAGGGAATTCAATGTCATAGTGTCCTAGTTAATGTAGATTGGAGGGAGCCCACGTCACACACAATCGGGTCGCATCGCTTGGAATGGAGGTCGATGGCAGGCCGATTTACACTTGCGGCACCCAGTAGACATCGTCCGTGCCGATTCACCTTCTGGGATGGCATTTACTTCGGTTCACATTTTCAAAGGACCCATTAACACTTGATGGACTGCGCTGAAGGTCTTCATCCATGATGCTCCTTCCCACGACACTGCATAGTCCCACTGGTGAGTGGTGAAGAGACTGCCTCCATGGTGACTTCATCGGAGTGACTTCCGGAGTAGTCCATCTTTCTACTACAAGTGTACTACAAGTCCCGGCAGGGTGGTAACAGTCTCTTCACGGCATCCCAGTATGAATGTAAAATTTTCAAAGGCCCACCAGCGGAAATTGTTTCTCAAAAAAAATGCACCCTAAGGTTCACTGTCAGCACTCCAGAAGAAGTTGAGATTACCAAGTTGCTAAATTTTCTCGGTTTTGGGTGGGATTTGCGGACGAAAGTTTTACACAGTTCCGGAAGAGAGAGCGCTTTCCCATTCGCCGGTGTTTTTCTTAATCTTTCGGAAAACCTTTGGAAAACAAACACTAAAAAATAATTTGTGAATTGCAAGTCTATGTCACGGAGAAAAAAAATCCTCAGGGCTCGGGAATGCGTGCCTCATGAGTCACGAATCCATTTGGGGGAACACTTCTCCCTCGTTCGGCACATTCAAAAAAAAATATCGTAGCACACTTCTTCAGATCACCATCGTCACGTCCAATAAAAATAATAATAATAACCTCCCAAACATTTTGTATTCATCGGAGAAATGCCATCGACAAACCCAACTCATCTCTTTCCCAAAACTCGCTTACTCCTTTCCTTCGCCGCTGCGCCATCAAAATGCCCCATTTTCCCAGCGAGACATTTCCCGCGCGATTCGTCGAAAATTAAAACCAAACGTAAAACGATAACTCAATAACCTGCCGATGGTGGCGCCGTAGTTTCCCCGTGGGATCTGAAGGGAGCTTCACCGTCCGCACGTGGGGAGGTTGACCACGAAGAATGCATTGAGTTCGATGAGGGACGCCAGCAGCAGGAAGACGGCATACATGCACAGACACGCTATTCCCACCTTGCGGTCCAACTTGAACCTGTTGCAGGCGAATGTGAGGTAGAGAAGTAGTAAAGTGGAGAGCAGGGAGATGGCACTGTACTCGAGGCCGCGGGAGTTGATGGTGATGGAATGGTGGCCGGGCACTGAAGGCAGCAGCGACGCCTTGATGAGCCAAGGAAGACCCAAGCAAAGCAGGATGTCGAACGTGTTCGAACCGATGGAATTGCTTATGCCCATCGACCCGTGGCCTGCAGAAATCAAATGCATTTCCGTCAGTTATCCGTCTGAGTTGAGCGGACTTCGTGATATGAAGGAATTAAATAACTTCGTAACACCGCAAAGTAATGTTTAGTGGAATAATTGGTCGGTCGATAACAAAGCAATGGTAAATAGAGCGATGTTATGATTGAACTAAAAAGATGACTGTGAATTAACGAAGTATTTCGTTATTTATTAATATTATCGTTGACGATAATACTAATGTTCATCGATATATTGAGTAAAATCAACTAAAAACAAATTCACATGCATAAACATTGAACAAACAAACATTATCGCGTTGGCAATAAGGAACGCATGTATTACAGCTTTATAATAAAAAATATAAGAAATTAATATAAAAACAAACATAAATAAGTAAATATTAAAGTAGCATTCATAAGACTAATTTAAGACGAATTTAAAATTAATTTAAGACTAATTTATGATTATTTTAACGCTATCATTTACTCATTACCAACAATATTTCAAATATAACAATTGGTCCTCTAGTAAATTCACATATTTATATAATATAAATGCATAGATGAGTAGATATGATTTAGTAGTATGTTCTCTAGTATGATTCGATTTACAAATCAGTAAAATTTCTGGAGTAGATCTTAATACGAGAGCAAGAAATTATATTAAGATACTGTTTCGTGTCAGAGTTAAATATCTCTATGAAATCTTTTCATTAGGCAAAATCTCTGTATAGTTATAAAGACCTATACAGGAAACAATTATAGACAGTCTATGACAAGAAGTAACGTGTTCGGTTTGATGAAAATTTAAGTTAAAAAAACGGAAATTTTAAGTAAACCTATTTGGATTGACATGTTGTCGAGAAGACAAAACTGATGGCAAAGATTAATAATAAAATTCCACTCCAGAAAACCATCAAAAATCAGATGCTTATCTAATACTTATATTAATTCCAATGGAATAATCTTCAGAAACAAAGAGCGAAATTTTTGCTCATCACCTCAAAGGGAACTCAATGCACAGGAAAATTAAAAACGACCGTGAAACAAAGGAAAGGATGTTTTGATGAGATGTTTCCGCCGTTTTTGCGGATATTTTCACGCACAACACCCTGGTGAACTTTTCCGCAACATGTGGATACAATTCTCTAGCCAACCTTAAATGGGAAGATTCTCTCATACCAACCTTCTCTTTCATTGTATTATTACATCAATTTTCTGAACTAGAAGCCGAGTCTGACCTTATCCAACCATATTAATGAACATAACGTTGAACATGAATAAAGTTCAGATACGCGAAATTTGATGGAGAAGGTTAGTCATTGAAATTAAAAAAGAGCCCTTCCACCAATCATTATGTAAATTATCACCAAAATATGCAACTCTGTTGACGATTAAAGTAGCCTTCCATAATTGATAGAAGATAAATATGTGCGAGTGTTCTTGTGTAATATTTGGTGAAATTCAATCAAGGATAACTCATGCTTTTTTAAATTCCTTTCAGTAACGTTGCAGTCACTTCTCTTTTCCTTATTCCCCCTCTTCTTTAAAATTTTTAGATGCTACTGTCTGTAGGTTTCTCACGCCCCCCTTCCTGTGGGCGTTTTCCTGCAGGGTTCTATTTTTTCCTAAGTGTAGTAACTTAGGTTTTTTTAACCCGCAAACAAATCTCTTTATTATTTCCTTTTGTTTAAACCCATAATCTATCTCTTTACTTCTTTCATATTATAAGGGTTAGATGTAAGAAGTGGCTTACTAGTCTCAATCTCGCCCTCTAATAAAGTAGTTTTATTATTATTATTATTATTATTATTATTATTATTATTATTATTATTATTATTATTATTCGTTTTCTAAAGACATAGCCTCGCCGTTGCTTCAACGACTTCCAACATTCACTTAAGGATGAGGGGAGAATATAACGGATAAAATGATAATGGAGGAAATCAGAAACACGCTCGAATGCGACGCAGAAGAAATTAGGTGTGAGGAACAGGAAGAATTGAAGGGAAAAGATGAAGCATGAGACGTGTGCGAGGATTAGAAAGTATGAGAGAAGTGTTAAAAATACGAGGCAGATGAGATGTAGAGCCCGAAAGGAAATATTTATAAATGTTTGTACAATTGATATTACCTCAATTTCGATGAAAAAAAGATATTACTGATAAAAATTATTCCGCAATACTGAAGGTTTGAAATCACATTTTAGGAAGCCAAATGGAATTTTTATGGTTTTTAATTTTACAAATATTGACTTCTACGAATATACTTTTTTGCAATGTAAGTAAATAAATATACGCTAATTAGATGCGGGAGTGGAGAATTGAGGAAACGTAGAGCAGTGGGAAATGTAGTTTAGGAGATTAAATCAATATATCATATTGAATACACTATATATAATGCCAAGATGTTGAAATTTTACAGACATATTCTTTTACTTCAGGGATGGAAGTCATATAACACACAGCTTTTCCCATAGTCATAAGTTCTCAAATAAAATTAGCTCTAATTAAACATAAAATTATTTATATTGAGTAGAATATTTATTATAATCCAATCTAAGATATTATTAATGGCATAAAGTTCCAGAAATAATTTCAAATAATATCCCGAAATAGTTGAGACTTTAAAAAATTTTGTGACTTAAATATTGAATAGACGTTTTCTTTATTCTTGGAGATGTTCGAATATCCTTCTAATATCAAATAAAAACTAATAAACGTATAATTCTCAATACTGACTCGTATATAATAAATAGCAAGAACTACCAAGACTACTTGTATTCTTTTTCTAGGAAAAGTTACCGTTGTATTTCTTGAAAAGAACGAAGACGTTAAGTTTAAATTAACAAAGCTAAATCCTTAAGGTCTAAAAGAAAAAATTTTCAAAAATGTATTATCTAGTAAAGTTAACATTGACGTACTGTCGGAATATCCCTTTTTTCAAAATAAATCCATCAAAAACAGAGGTGCACTACATTTGAGCATCAGCATATTTTTTTAAAGCTGCAAATTTTAGTTTAACTATATTCATTTGATTGGCGGGTTAAAGAGAGCTCTTCCCAAGATCACCCATACGTAATTTGAGTGAAAAGGAGGTATGTCTCAATATTCGAAAGAAGAATGAATTATTTAAGTCTTAACTGGGGAAATATTAGCATGTGAAGGAACTGCGAAGTATCCTAAATGTGTGTTCGAATCCCTCCCGTAAAACCTCACCTTGTTTTGCTACGATGACACTGGAGACAGCCTCCGGGACGCTGGTGCCAGCAGCCAAAAAAGTGATTCCCATCACGGAATCCGGAATTTTTAATGTATCACCTGAGGAATAAAAATAACGGCGTTCTTATTGACGTCAAATCATAATATATTCCATATTTTGATCAAGTTTCAAGCCTTCAATGGATCATTGCCTTGGAGTGTTACGCTGATTTAAACAGAAATGGTGATTTGAGCAGGAAATTGGAAAATCTAAATTCAGCAATATAAATTTACAAATAATACAACCTTCTATACTGCAGATGGTTTAAGACATCACGCTGTGAATAAAAGTTTAAATAATAAATGCCTTCGTTCTCAAATTTTTGAATAATTTTCGTCGAAATCATACCAAAGGTAGCAATGCAAATAAAAGGTGATGCAGTTTTTTCTACTAAATAAGAAAACACAATCACATCTATATTCTGTGAAAGCTATATAATAAATTTACGGGGGATGAAATGGAATGTTTAAGAAGAAAAAAATTGGGATCCTCTTTCACTTACGATACATAAAACCACTGCGTTAGATAGTAGTACATTTTTCTATCAGTTCAAATTATTTCCTTAATTTTCGACGAGAGAATTCACTAGTTATAACGTAAAAGCTGCGGACCCGGCAATCGACTCACCGATGACAGTGATGGTCCAGGCGACGACGTAGGACAGTGACCCAATCCACACGATGCACATGACGAAGGTGAGTGGAAACCATCTTTTGAGAGCTGGGCGTTCACAGTCTGGGATGGTGAGGAAGAAGATGAGGTGAATGGGCCACACGATGATCCAGCTGAGAACACGCCAAACGCCCCTGCCTTTTGGAAGGCTGAACACGCTGTACTCCTCAGAAGATTCGGCGTCCTGCTTGTCCCCGCTGCTGGATAACATCTGCCCCACCTTCGCCAGCACTAAGGACACAAAATTTAAAATGCATTCACTCTCTGAATCCAAAGGAAGAAAGATCTAAAAGCATTACTAAGGAGACGAGGGTTCAGTTTTTTTTAACCACGATTTCTCTAATCTAGGCAACTTAGCGACTGCCTAATACTTTTATGAAGAAGCTCAAGCAAACTTTTGAGAGCCCATGGCATATTAGCAACCTAAAATTAGTCTCTAAATATAGTGCTCACAAGTCCCATTAAAATAATTGATCATCTTTTTCACAGTCTATTAAAATCCACGAAGGCGGCCGAGATGTTTTGGAAATTGAACTACATAATGAAAGACAAGAGATTCATACTTTTTCACAAGTATCAAATCGGACAATACCGGTTTCGGCTACATGCCATCATCAGACACCGTCTATTAACTCCACAACTGCAATCTATATTCGTTTACCCTATCACCCAACAATAACAAATGGTTTAAAGAGCATTATTAAACAGAAAAATCTTGAATTCTACTATTCGACTTACTTGAGTATTGTCTTTACTCGTAAATTTAAAGGTAAAGATGACCGTTTGCTCCAATCTGGCATTTATCAAATAAGCTTCCCTGAGTACAATCTGAATTACATTGTGACAAATTAATCAGTTTGTTGAATAGCGAAAATATTCGAAGATTCCAACTAAGTATTAGAAATTATAAGCCAAAACGAAAAAATTTAACGATCACCGGTTGGGAAATATTGTTCTGCAGAAGTCGTTTCTCCTTTTTAACTTAGTCAGAAAGAGAGATGACGGACTTATCGTTGGATAAAGTGTACCCACGAACTCGGGGAGGTACAGCGCAAGATGTACGCTTTCTTTAATCCTAAGAAAAAAATCAAACGTAGTAAGAGAGAGTCCTCCCGAGTGAGTGGGTGAATCTACTCTGACGTAGGTTGGGAATCCTTGAAAGAAAGATTAGAAGCTACGCTGCAACTCATAAATTCAGAGAAATTATGTTTGCGGAAGACGTAATCGGTATTATGCGACCTCCGGCTACTTCTACCGATCCGACAATGAGCGTGGGGTAAGAGTAATAGACAATAGAAGAACTCGTTTCAAGAACTTTCTTTTCACGGACGTCACACAGTTTTAACGCTCGGGGTTCACCGAGTCGAGAGGCGGCTTTTAATGTGGGGTGTTAATATAGGTGTATAAATCGGCGATGTTCTATTAGTAACAATTATTTAAAAATACAGTAAAATCCAGTTAAGATACTTACCAGGGAGCCAAGTTAATACCGCGACATTGGGATAGCGTTATATCTGGGATATTACAATTTCTTATTTCTTTTATTTTTGATAACATAGAGGAAGGATTTCTGGACTCCTGTATTTGTAAATGAGTACTTCTTAAAAACGAAAATAAATCTTTAGTTTGCTTGAGGCGATTGTAAAATTTTAGAGATTTCGCAAACTATTTTTGCCTATTATTGGCTAATTTCTCGTTCTACTTTTCAAAAATGATCTGCTTTTCGTACAAATCGAGAATTTTCTTTTGTTACTTTCTTTTGGTCAATTTTTCACTCTAGGATCAAGTAATCATCACCAGATGGACATATCTGGAAGAATAATTCAATAAAAGAAATTTCTGGCTACCAACAAAGGCGGAGGATTGACTACATCGGAGATTTTAGTGCAGCTGGAGACAGAAAATATCCGCGTAGTAAGCGGGTATCAGAGCGTCTTAAGCGGTATTTTTACTATGTATATAGTATGAAAGGGACTGGGAGAAAACCGCTTATTAAGCGGATAACATCTTATGAGGGAGCGTCTTACAAAAAATATAGATTATCACATATTAGATTGTATTTTTGGTTTTCTTTATTTTAAAAAGAAGAACTTCGCTTTTCTTTAAAATTTAAATTGCTATACCAACTGCTTTAAAAAGTCTCTACACTTAAACCAAAAGAGACCGTCGCAGTTTGCTCTCATTACATAATGGTGCTAGTTTGTACAAAAATATCTTCAAATTTAATTTTTCTGTACTGAAAGCTGTAAATGAGTAAATGAAGATAATGTAAACAACTTTCAGTCTCTAAATTGAAATGGAGAATAGGCTATAGCGGGTTACAGTGCAGCTGGGGACGGGTAAATCCGCCTTATAAGCGGGTAGTAGAGCGTCTTAAGCGTTGTTTCTATCATTTGTTTCGTGTGAAAGGGACCGGAATCGATAAAAAACCGGGAGCAGGATACAGTCTTAATCGAGAGTTTTTTAAACGCGTTTTATTGTAATCGGTTTGCTCAGTGAGCGCATACTTAAAAGTTGGTTTCATGAGACTATTTTCTTTGATGGACGACCTGCCTCGTTCATTACGGCATGTCATGAAAAGGCTCAATCAACCTGGGAAATCCCTCAGGTCACTTGGCATCCGTCCGAACAAATCTCATCATGCACGACTTCATTTATATCAAGAAAAGAGGGTTTGATCAGCGAAGATTTTAATCATGATAATAATCTTCGAAGTCTGTTTATTGCTGTCGAACGTAATTGCGTGGCTGTTCTCAGTGTGTTATTTCCATTCGAGTTTAAATGAAGGAGCTTGATTACAAGCAAGCTGATTCGCGTTTTAAAAAACATTGAACGTAAGTAGTGAGGAAAGCAGTAGCGGAGTACAAGCATCTTTAGGTGGAGCATCTTGAACGGTTTTTACTTTATATTCAAGTACAACATCTTTATAATAACATATACAACATCTTTATATTAACATATTTAACATATACTACCGTATATTCAAGTACAACAAGTACAACATCCGCGAAATGTATTTAGGAGTTGAAGAAGAAAATTAATGGAATGCTAACGGATTTACATCTACTTATAACGTGCAATCTACTCTGCAAGTCGCCTTTCAGCGTGTGGCAGGGAGTGCAAGCAGCATAACTCTACTTCCCTAGTCATTTGCGCGTATCGTTCTCGGAAAAAATGAATTCTCGAATCGACTGGTTCTAGCATCTTTTCTCTGATCTTTCTCGCGGTATCAGAACGGCCTTTACAGCAAGAAGGCATAATATCGGTTACACCCATATAAACGTACTCTGTCTGAACTTATCAAATAAATTAAATCTCTGATTGAGCCTTTTATCTTCTAAAGGTTCCCATCCTGCCTCCTGAAGCATCTGAGTAACACATACTGATTTATCACAGCAATTTTTTTTACAAAACTTTGGATGGAAGGTGACGATCGAGTCGGAAAAAAGTCGAAACCATTGAATGATAAGATTTGGTCCATTTCTTGATTAATGATGAATGAATGGTAAATCTACTCTAAAGAAAAAAAGAGCTGTTCAAGAAGGAAGAGGCCAAGAAGGAAGAACATGCGGTGCGAAACTAATAAGCTACTGCGTAATGGAATACAAAATGAATGCAGAGTCAATTATCATAGAGATAGTTGAAGGTCATATCCACTCGGTCGATGAGGGCTAGGATGCAATAGACTGCTCGGCTTAGCGAAGTACGATTAAAAGCGAACAAATTGTCAATGCGACCACCCGGTGAGCAGGAAGGCTCTGACGTAACTAGAGAGGTGTGAAATTTTTAATAAATATGTGAGTGAGACTACCCAAGAAATGAAAATTCAGTGGTAGCACTATAAGTCATGATGACCGTTCATTACGCAGAAAATTCAAGTAATAGATTGTCAAAATGTTATTGAGGTGTATTTTGATTACGAAAATAAACGTCATGAACGAAAAGTTTTGATATAATTTTTCGATTTTCCCATTACTTTTATTGTAATCACACAATCGTTATCTAGCTTAAATACGAGTCGTGATTAAAAATGGAGATTATAATGGTTTATTATTTGGTTTCGGCATTCAAAAAGACCATAAGCTCAATTGTGTAGTAGTTAACTTTCTTGATTAAAGTGAACATATTATGGCGGGTTTTATACGGAACATTCAAACATGTTTCAGGTTGTAATTAATCCATGAGATATGGTCAGCCTAGTTTGGGTCCATTTTCCTTGGGTATTATCTTGGCGCGCGGTAAAAATATCACAGGTAAAAATTCAATGTAAATAAGTCACACTTCTTAGTTAGTAAAAATACCATGATAAATATGCCACATGAAAAATAATGGACTTTGTGGCAGTAGAAATTACGGTAGAATTTTTGCGGGTGAAATATTATTTTGGCAATATTCAAGACCATTTTGGCAATGGATCATGCCATAATTGCTGTAATGACCCCTAACTAGAATGCAATAATTTTTGTTTTATGTCAATCGTCTTTACAAAAAATACAATTATGCACCATGTTGGGTTGGCTTGGCATTCTTACCGTGGCATTAGTCCTGGGTTCATTATCTTTACTTCAACGCAGATTTTATTTGTTTTGTTAATATAAATTTTATCCAAACGGGAGATAAAACGTTCCCAGTCTTTTGGTGCAAATGAACAATAAATCGCAGGGAATTAAATTATTTTAAAGGTAAAATATCGTAATTTATGTAAGCTAGCTTCCATAACTTACTTTACCTACTTATTTTACTTTACCGAAACCTCAACATATATGTTTGGCAAAAGTTTACACTCCTTTTTATAATGACATTCACTAAGAATATTTTTGATCATACGTTAGAATTAAAATTTGCTATAAATTTAAAATCTCTAAGATTATTTACAACTGAATTTTTCTCTATTTTCCTATTGTCACAGAGAAACCACAATTTAAGACGAAAGCTTCAATGGGACAAAGTACAATTTTTGACAATATGGACTTACGGACGGGACATAAAAACATATGGAAAATGGCAAACGACCTAGTCCTGCTTCCTATAACAAGCTGAAGTCGTACTAGTAGAGTGCAATTGAAATTGAATTTAAATTAAAACTTTGTATTATTTTCGGTTGTTTACGGGCCGTGATGTACATAAATTAATGACAATATTATTGCAAGACTCAACAAGGGAAAATGTCACATTAGATTTTTCGCTGATAAATAACCCTTAAATTTCATCTCGGTATATTACAGAAAACTTAATCACATATCTATATATTATAATAACATGCTTTCTGTTGACATTTTTCCCGAAATTCAACCATTCATGTCTTCAACGAACTAAGACTAAAATCTGAAATATCTCACCACCAGGGTTGGCAGCTTGGTCGCCGCCACTCGTCGGTGCTGCGCCGCACAAATTGCCGTTCTGATCATCGGGCCGGCCCTGGGCGGTCGGCGCAGTGGCTGCGGTGGGAACCACCACTGTTACCTCCTCGACCCGGAGTGGAATCCGAACCTCCGTTGCGTCTGAGGAAGAAGAAAATAATGAAAGGGGAATCGGAGATCATTAAAAATTCTGTTAAGATAGGAATCGGTCGAATTACATGGTAAATTAAAGTAATCAAGAAGTAGCAGTAAATAGTGAAGGGTAAACATAATAAGTAAACACGAATTAAATAGTGACTTGAATGACTTGAAACGTGGAATCATTGTGTGTCTAACCCCTAAGGATAATAGCATTGTGAATCATGCAAATATGAGGATGGGTGAATCCAACGGAGTGTTTTCAAACTCTAACGAAGGTAAGGGTACTAAATCGCTTCCTGAAGTTACTATACTTTTACTTACTTTACTATACCATTTTACTATATAAAATATCACAGATGGTGACCGATGAAAGACTATTTTTATAGATAGGAAAAGGATGGATGGAATAATTTTTTATCGCAATTTATCTCTGACTATGCCATACAGCGTCTCAAGCCGCATACCTTTTGTGATATGTTGTCACAGATTTTTTTAGCAGACCAAGAGGTCAAAAATTGATTTTTTGGAGTTTTGGGCTCGAAACTTCGCATAGTAATTTTTAAAAGTGTGAATTTTAAGATTCTCTTTGCTACATTTTCGTTATATTTACGCATAAAGAAGGTACAGGCCGTCAAACTTGACTAATTTTCGCAGGAAAGTGGTCTCAGATTTTTCACAGTAATGTTCAAGTTCGCCGTTAAGGCGAGGGTTTTGATAGAAATCATTGGAAACATTATAATGCAATATACTAGTATGATTCTTTTTCTTTTATTTCGTCATAAATTGCGACCTGAAAGATGAGTTTTTGATCATTTAAAAAAAAAAATCACGGACGTTTTATTCGGTCATTTTTTGAGATAAAGTAAGGAAAACAAATAGAAAAAACGCACCAGACTATGAAGTCCTTTTCCACATTTTTAATATCTAAGTATGAATTTTGAGGTAAAGTAAGGGAAACAAATAGAAATCATTGTCAAGTCCCTTTTACCACGGTTATTTCTAAGTTTGTCGAGTTTGGAATCTTATGAAACTTTTCCACTTGCTTGCTTTCGCTTCAAATTTGCTAGTCTGGGAATGCGATGGATAATTCTGCAGCGCAGAAGGGTCTGGCTGAGCGCCACGGATACGGATAAATTTCGCTTACTTTTCGGCAGTCTTTTATCAACCTATTAGCTAGAAGAGAGAAAAAGGAACTCGGCGGAACTGAATTTGAGCATTGGACCCCCCTGTGATCATGAAAGCTTTGCTTTCGAAATGCGCATTAGGGATTCTGAATAACTGGTGACCGCTAAACGATTACCCGTTTCCTGGGAATCGCCCTTAGACGGCGATTCCCGGGACGCGTTCGGCGCTTGGAGAACCTTTGTCTCTTAACCTATTAGCTGTTGTCACGTTATATCCCGGCTTCATAGGTTAAATTTTTACTTCATACTAATTTTATAGTGTGCCAAAGTCATAAAATCCACTCTTTTTAAGTGACTACACGAAGTTTTAAGCCCAAAACTCAAAAACACCATTCTTGGCCCCTTGGCCAGTTTTTTTCGTCCACTGTGCGTTAGGGTGGATCGTAAAAACCTTTTTTTCGAAATCGGTATGCAGCTAGTGCTTAAACTTTGTGGTTGCTGGTCCTTATAAACCATAAGAAATTTCAATTCGATCAGATTATTTTCTTAGGCTGCGATTTTTAGTCAAAATTTGAAATTTTTTTGAAAAAGATGTCAAAAATATGCATTTTTTCTGATGGTTTTTCGATGTTTCCGAAGTGATTCAATGGCAAAATATTACATGTATTGCTTGTATGTTGCTTAGTGATTAACAATTTACTGAGTTTGAATGAGGAAAAACGGTTTCTTAGTTTCGCCAAAATTCGTCAAAAAACGCAAAATATACAGAGATGTTACGGATGTTTGGTAGGCAACAACCTGCTACAATAACTCGACCCCACCGAAATAAATTTATCAAGAATGATAAGATAGTAGGAAAGGAAGTAAACTGCAGCTCTTAGCTACTGTGCGTAAATCCAGAAAAAAAAGTGCTTCTCATTATAAGAAGCATCAATGATTGAGGAGGAAATTCTCTTTCAGAATCATATCAGCTCCATTTATAATTTCTACCATACAAAACCATTTGCACAATAGAGACTCCCTTGCCCAGTTTGGAAGTACGGCAAATATTTGGCTCCTTTGAAATTACCATTGTGTGCATTTGGAGCTGGGTCCTCAGGGTCAGCAGCTGCAGACGCGTTGTTGGCAACCCGTCTTCTCAGTCCCCCACGAGCGCACCTCTGGAATGACTTGTCCCAGTACATCACTGCGGAGGAAACACGAAATATTGGCTTCTTCGTACATAGGTACACATTCTCTCGAAAATATTAAATCAATCAGTAGGTAAGAGTCACCAAGATGCGTTTTGAAATAAAGTAAACATCACAAGACAAATTTAGGCTAGATTTTTATAACAAAATCACGTCAAATGCGTTCTTTGGAGACGTGTTATTCCATGGTAAATCGTACAGAAATCGACCTCTATTCTTTTAAATTTAAGCAAATTCTTATACTTGCGCACCTCAATGAGATTTTCCATGATTTTATAGCAAAGTTTAAATGAAGTAAAGAAACAAAAGTGGACTGTTTCCACAGAATATATTTATTTCACTAGGACCGGTTCCGGGGTAGTACCTCATAAGGAAACATGACATTAATCAATTATGTTATCATCATTAATCACTTATTAATATTCTGGTTGCCTGCAGATTAGGTGATACCTCGAAACCGGGAGCAGTGAAATAAATATACTCTGTGGAACTAGTCAGGTTTTGTTTCTTTATTCATTCATTTTTACATGGATAAGTACCGCCAGGTATCACTGGAACTAGTTAATTCGTTAGCAGTAAACTCTATAGCAAAGTTTCAGCTCAGAAAAAAGTTCTGCAGAGCTTTATTTAGAATTTCAAATTTATGCAAAAAATCGGTGAAAGCAAGTGAATTTGAAAGGCCATAACTTTTTACTGAAACGCCTTATAGATATGTTTTTTAATTTTTTTTTAATGTAGCAATTAAATGTATGAATCATGATGATTATGCTGCTTTGGTTGATCTGAGATCTGGAAAATGTATACAAGAGCCATTGGATTCAAGAACTTCATTTCGTGGATGATGAGCTATATATTTTGGTATGTTACAGCATGAAATGAGTTGGTCCTCTTCCACTTCAAAATTCGTTATCATGCAGTACTCACCGCCTATATACACGATGTACATGAGGACGAGCGTCAAAGCTTCGTACCATTCGACGCGCTCGTCTCGTATCGTGGATATGAGAAGTCCGACGGTGACGCCGTAAGCGAGACAGTCCCTCGTCAGCGGCCACCAGTCCAGCGGCACCACCTAAACACGAACATCACGTTATTTTGGATAGTATCAACAATTCAAGGATGAAAGAACGCAGTTTCTGTCCCAAGAGAAAAAGCCGCTCTTAGCAGAATTAGCATGGAGAGATCACGCCATTCTTAGGGTTTTTGACTTTCTTCCTCCATCCAGGGGCGGATTCATAATTAGGTGTAACTAGCTGAAGTACCCGTTGATTCTCAAAGGGGACAAAAATTTGCAAATACAATACTAATTGTAACATACTGGATCATCAAGAAAACATCAAATGGTGATTGCAACAAATAATACGTGACAATAACTAAGAAATACTATATATTCGTTATTGAACGAAAACTAAGAGATAAAGGTTCTCCAAGCGCCGAATAGCGGCGACCGTCTAAGGGCGATTCCCGGGAAACGGATAATCGTTTAGCGGTCCCAGTTCTTCAGAATCCCGATGTACATTTCGGAAACAATGCTTCCATATTCATGGGGGGTCCAATGCTTTTTTCTCCTTCTATTGAACGAAAAGCTCATTTATTTCACTTTCTCCCTATCACCAATTCTGTTCACTTCCGAGTATATGAATGGGATATGAAAAAGAACGATTCAAACTAAGAGTAGGAAACGGATAATTAAAAATCAAATTTGTATGACTGTACATTGTAACAAATTATCATTATCATTGAAAAATCTCATCTTAACGTTATTTTCAATATTTACAATAATCGCATATTATCATAATCGTATATATAAAAATTATGTCTACAATTGTTATTGAAAAACCGCGGTGAATACCGCCTGGCTTAAGCCAATGTCCATCATTAGGATGTTGCGCCATGATCTTTAGTTTTAATTGTATGTTAATTGTAATTTTACCTTACGCTGCCCCCAGACTTACGTCTAACTCCGGTGGAAATTATAATAATAACCTTATTAACTTCAATTCAACCAAAATAAAATAGAAAAAATACAATGTTATTTATCAACACTACAGGTCATATAAAAACATCAATATAAATGAAACAGTTTTCATATATGCGGGAGATAATAAGTAGAATTAATTTCTTTTGTTAATAATAAAATACCCAGCATGTGTAATAGCGTAAACATTTTATTTCTAACACAATATGTGCAATTTAAACTTTTGATGCAATATCAAATATAATCAAACACAGAAGTAAAATTAACAATCGCAGGTTTTGGAATCCTTTTCTGGTCCTTCTGAGCCTATTTGGCTCGTCAGGAGGTGCACAGAGAATCAATTCGTAATAATTATGATATTATGAAGAAAAACAACTTTACTTTTGCCACAATATTTTATTAGAAATAATAAAAAGAATAAAAGGAAATGGTGATGGACATAAATCTCTGAAACTAGTCGTGTTTTGTTTCCTTTTATTCATTTTATTATTTTTAATAAAGTACTGTAGAAAAAGTACAAATTGTTCTTCTTCATAATGACGTATTTCCACAAAACATCGCCAGAGACTGTGAATTTTATGATAAACTGACCATTCCAGCTCCGATGCCGCAGCAGGCAGCGACGGCGAGAATGTTGAAGACAGCGGATCCCACTATGGTGCCGATGCCAATGTCTCCCTCTGTGATGAATGTGCCCACCACATTGACGAATAGCTCCGGAGCTGAAGTAGCTGCCGCCATAAAAGTCGCTCCGGCCACGTCGTTTGACATACTGAGAGCTGCAAAACGGATTTAAACTACATTCAGAAAGACGCACAATTGGCCGCATTCTTGACTGATTATGTACTACTGTATACTACGTAATGAAGAGACCACGTAAATACTATGGCCCCATGTATTACTTACGGGGGAATGGCGCGAGATATTGCAACATTTGCATGGAAAATTTAAGTTAGCGATTGATTTTGAAGACATTCAGCATAGAATGGAATTGATTTCTGATAGAACAGTACGAACAGCGCGCGCCTTAATCCCATAAGGAATACACGGTGCCATAAAATTTACGTGGTCTCTTTATGACGTTGGACGGAGTAAAGTGCGAGCTGGAATGATGACGAGTCACCTGATGATAATGCCTTGCATTTACCCAGAGTTGTGTGTGTTTTATAAATATTGTTAGATAAACCAGTTTACTTTAGGAAAAGACTTTGAAAGGGTAACTTTGCACATTAGGGCGTACCAAGGAAGAATCCAAATGAGATGCGGACTTGAATAAGTCTTACGGGACCGGGATCTGTGTACGACTTTCTCGTCAAAATGTAATGTAATAATCCTGTTTACGAAAAACTTTTCTCAAGTCCGTATTACCTCACTTTATTTTGAAATGGCATACCACCAAGTGAAGGCCAAAACCATCTACGTGAGATGAGCTGATTATGAGCTACTGGTGAACAACGAGCCCGATCACCGCGAGAACCGACTTCGCCTGGCAAAAAATTAAGCCCTAAAACATAGCTAGTTCTGGTCGTCCTTTCCGCAGAGCATTGGGAAAACTAATGGGGTAGACGATTATACTAATAGACCCGAGGACATGCGCCTCTGTCAGATCACGGTATAGATATCTTCATCTAATTGATTAAAAAAATGAAGCCATAAATTGTTTAAATAATAATAATAAATTGTAAAAATAAATTGTAAAATTATTCAAAAATAAGCTTAAAATTAAATTATTATTATTTATATTACATGTAATTTTTCTGACAACTTTAACAATGTAAAATTTTGTAGCATTTATTGTATAGTTATTCATAAGCTTTGATTAAAAAATGAAGGCATAAATGACCAATTTATGACATTCATAAATTCAATGTAAACTTTTATTACACCACTTAAAATGTATAGACAAGACGGGTTCATAGCAAGCCTGCATCGACAAATGAAAAGAACAGGAAATAGGGAAATTTTCTTTCGTTAATAGGGGTATGAGGGATTACGAGACTAATGCTATAATTTGTAAAATATTCAAAAATAAGCTTAAAATTATTATTATTTATATTATATGTTATTTTTCTGACAATTTTAACAATTTAAAACAGTAGCATTTATAGTTCTTCATAAGCTCAATTGTATGGTCGTGTAATATTAAAATGTTTTATATTGATCATCATCGAACACTTATGTATATGAATACATGTATATTCCATTTACTACCATTATGTAATGCCTTTGTAAATTTTTGTATGATAAATTATGTTCTTATGTATTATGTATTACTTGTGAGAAGTTTTCGGAAGGATTTCCTTCCCGAATTTGAAAATTGTAAAATAAAAGCATATGTTCCCCTCCAGAGTTTACACCCGACCAGAAGACTAAATTGCAGCGAAAACTGTAAATAAATAATATTCAATTTGTGAAGATTGCTGCGGAGACAGCGGCCAAAACTTCTGAGACAACGCCTTGATCCTGGCGGACACATGAGAGAGATTTTTTTTAATTGTTCGCCGGGGAAGCACTTAAACCCTTCTTTACGAAACACCAAAACTTAAATAAAAAGGAAGAGGGAAATGGCCAGGTATTGGTAACAGCAAGAGTCAAGGAAGCCAATATAAAAGGGGAGGGATGGGGGAAATAGAAGTTGGGAACCACTAGGTAGAAATTAGATATGGGCGAATCCGATCTACTTCGAGATCGATTCTTTTAATCTGATTCAGAATCGTTTTGAATCGATCTTTTAAAATCGATCTTTTAGAATCGATCTTTTAGAATCGATCTTTTAGAATCGATCTCTTAGAATCGATCTCTTAGAATCGATCTTTCGATTCGATTCGATTCGGATGTATGAGATAGAGGTCTGCGTGAACCGGGCCTTGGGAGAATAGGGGCATACTACTACGCAATGCTTAGACATTCTACAGAATACTTAGTAGCACATCATTTCCTAACTTTGAAAATAAAAATTGCGACAAAATTATGATAATGGTAATTAATTTCTCGAAAAAGAAAACATACTACTAAAGTATATTTGTACAGCATATTTAAAAACACAAATTTTATAAAAAAACAGTGTTACGTGACCATTCCAGCCAATAGAAGTCGTTGTAAACGATTCAAAACAGCCAATAATAGACAGCAAGATCGATCTCATTCGATCAAATCGATCTTTCGAATACGATCTCGTGCTTTAATCGATTCGAAGCAAACGATTCAATTCGATTCAGGAAATCGATCTTTTCATTTTTTCATCGATTTTTTCATTGAATCTCCCATTTCTTGTAGAAATATGAAAGGGAATGAGGAAGAGAACTGAGTAGAAGCAATGGCTATTAAAATGTGGGAGAGGTTGGATAAAAATTCGCTGAAGCGTTCTTCCAGATTCAATTCCTCAAGCATGTTCAATCCATAATTGAATAATTAACCAGTCCTGCTCAAAGCATATAAAGGATTGGATATAGAAATGAAAGAGAAAAGGACACTGTACCCAGGACTCAAAAAAAGATCTCCCACATTCCGGGCGATTTTCTTTATCCAATATATGGAACCCGAATTAAAAGGTAGCGATAACCACAGCGGGTGGTTAGGGACATTTAATTTGGGTTTTCGTTGGAATATTTAGCTATGGCTGCTTTTGCATCTTTTTCAAGAGATTGCGCTTTTTTCCTCTGGAGTGATGTTTTCCGGTCTTATCCTTATATATTATTTCTAAATATCCAGTTTTCGGTGACTAGCGCCTCTCTCCCTTCATACTCTATTAAAACACTAAACACAAATTTACAGAAAGCTTTCACATTAAAATAGACCAAGAAATGAAAAATGCACCACTTGGTCGAAAAATCGAGTTTAAATTTGAATTTGCTCATAAAGTTTCGTTGCTAGATAAATATCGATATCTATCGATACAAACGCATATCGAAACAAACACTTCTACAGAATATGAGGTTGTGTTTTAGTGTTTGTGTATCCGTTTTTAGTAATTATAGTGTTTGTTGGAAAGTATTTGGGCGGGATAAAAGAGTATCAGAGTCCATCTTTGAAATTTACGCACGGGCTACAAACAAAAATTAATTTTAATGATACTTCTTCCTTCTAGTTTATTGAGGGACTTCTAATCTGATAATTGTTTCGTTCCAGACTTCTAAGAAGTGTGAAATGCATCTGAAGATCGACGGTCAATCGGTAAAAGGAGTAAATCTCTCTTGAAAAAAAGTGCCGGGCGTGAAAACTATTGGCGAATGGTGCGACGTAAGCTTGTTGCTACGGGCAACGCAAACGCCTCGGAGAAGTCATTAGAGAGGAGGAGGAGTAGTGTAAAATGAGTATTTAAGGAGGATTAGAAGGGAAATCACTTGGATTAACTCCAAAGAAGGAGAAGATGAAAGGGACACCTTTTTATAGAACGGCGTAACAGATGCCTTAAAGGAGAAGGGACAATTGGGTTTTGAAATGTCGGAAAAGCTGCCTCTACGTATAACGGAACTGCTGCATTCATTAATGTCCTTACCTAATTTTGTGCGGTTGTTCGCAGGATGAGTAAAACATATATAGTACTTTCAAAATTTTTTCTTTAAATGCAACTAGTTGCCTTGTGCGAAACTTTCGCAGAAGAAATAAGGAATGGGTTTTAAGTGAATTTGCACGATACGGTATCCAGAAAGGTTTTTCAAGTCTAATCTTCCTTGTGACGTTTCGCAGAAGAACATTGTTACTCTATTTCGCCACCCAAATACATTTCAACAAACACTTTAATTACTGAAAACACTAAAACATATCTATCATATTCTGTATCAGTGTCCGTTTCGATATATCTCGTTAGTATCGATAGACGTCGATATCAACAAATCCAGTAACGAAAATCTATGAGCAAATTCAAAGATTAACTCTAATATCTGCTGCCTTAAAGTGTGACGCAAACCTTCATATTCAGCAATGTTCATGTTTGTGTGGTTGTCGTTCTGCTCCCAGAAAAAACAAAGTGGCCGGTTTATTAAACTGTTATTTTGTTTGCGTACGAAGTCGAGGTCTTCGTTTATGGAGAATATAATTATAATTACGAAAACTGTTTCGATCATTTTAAGACGAGAATAAATATCACTGTCCGATGAGAAAAACTATCGATTACTTGGTTACGTTAGTTGTGGTAAATAAATAAACTCCAAACATAACAACGCCGATATCTACACCCACCAACGAAACTCAAAAATTCAAATTTTAACTCGATTTTTGTTATCAAACGGTGTATTTTTCATTTCTTAGTCTACTTTTAGCTGAAAGAAGGAAACTTTCTCTTTAAAATGGTGTATCATTTATATTTTTTAATGGAAACTGAAAGGAAAAAGGCGCTGGTCACCGAAAACTGATATTAAGAAATAATATACTAGGATTGGAGTTCGTAAATACCAGTAAATGATAAAGCCAGGAAGTTACTTCACTTGCGGTAAGTTAAAGAAACCGGGTAAAAATAATTTTTGAAAACAATATTTGTTAGTGCATGATTCCACTAAATGGAAATTAAAATCCATATAAGAGTATTCAGCACAGATCATATGGTTTAATCTCTGGCAAAGAAGGGGAGCCTGTTATCCCTAAGTCAAATGTGACCTTTTTATTCGTTTACCCTTTCAGAAACATTTCCCACTTTATGATCTGTAACTGTTTATTTAATGACAAAATAAAATGATCCCTTAGTGCTTAATCTATTTTGTTTTGTATTGCAAATATGAACTTGGGATATGGAGATAATCCAGCCCTTGAGGCTAAGGCTGACAACGACAATAGCCTTATATTTAAGTCAGAACAACATTTTTCTAAAAAGGTAAGTATTTTTAAAAATTTAGTTCGCATGTTATAATAAAATATTGCCCTAATCAACAATGAAACTAGTAACTAAAGTAACTTGTGCCAAAGCTAATGATTCGTTATTTTGTTCCCTTTAAAAAGCCCTCCAAATTTAGTTCGAAGATAAAAGTTTTCTTTGGGTGATTCTTGGCATTAAAGTAAAAGGATGATGGAGAAAATTGCTCGACATATTTTCGCATTCCCTCAAAGCGTGCTTTACTCCAAATTTTGGATCATTGCAATGAAAGTTAGAAAACCTAAAATAATAAATTGGAAAGAAACAATCTGTCTGAGTCCACAAATTTTTATTTTAAAAAGACACCACCGGTTTCAAGTTTGACTCATCTTCAGTTAAACTCGGTCGTGTCTTTTTTAAATGAAAATTTGTGGTCGCAGACGGATTGTTTCTTTCCAATTTATCATGGAGAAGTTCCACCAAGTATCGCAAGAAAGCATTAGCTAACCCTAAAATATTATAATTCTCTCATCTCTCCCTCGTCGGGCCATTCATTTCTTCTTTAAATCCTCTTAGTAATTTAACTACTCGATCAATGAAACGCGGAACAACATGCTTATTCGATAAGAGGAACCTGGGAAGTTACGATAGACTGTTACGGGAAAAGTCTATCAAGGAGCCTTTGAAAAGAGCGGCTTACCAATGATGGTCAATCTGTCGTCGTCATAGCAATTCACTGCCATACTACAATGATATCCCCAGCTGCCCCATGAGAATCCCGGATGTGCCCACTGCTATTGCGTGAATACCGTTTACATCCGAACCCTGAAATCCATCAGCGGTGTATGGCAGGGGGTGCAATCGGATGATTTTCTCTAATTACTCGAAGTTATTACTCTGCTACGCCGCGTTTCGTTATGTTCTCTGTATAGAGACTTATTTTCTGTCGCCGATAGAGTGCTATACTAAACATCTACCGAGCTGACAAAACCCAACACGGTCTAACAATTCACTGCATGTTCAAATTATCAATACATTTGGTATTCTACATCTACATCTACATCTACATCTGTACCCTGCAAGCCGCCTTTCGGCGTGTGGCAGGGGGTGCAAGCACCAGGACTCTATTTGCCCAGTCGATTATTTTCGCGTATTGTTCTGGGAAAAAAAGAATTCTTGAATCGACTGGTTTTAGCATCTATTTCTCTGATCTTTCTCGCTGGATCAGAACGGCCTATATAGCAAGGAGGGCGCATAATCTCGGCTACATCTTCTATGAACGTGCTCTGTCTGAATTTATCAAGTAATTTAAATCTCTGGTTGAGCCTTCTTTCTTCTAAAGATTCCCATCCTGCCTCCTGAAGCATCCGAGTAACACTTACCGATTTATCATAGCAATTTTTTACGAAGCGTATTGCCTTTCTTTGTACCTTTTCTATCTCGCGAATACAACACTTTTCAGCAGGGTCCCATACACTGCATGCGTACTCGAGGTGAGGCCTAACTAGCGCAAAGTAACATCGCTCGCGGACTTTTTCTTCGCTTTTACCGACTATTCTTTTGACGAAGCCTAGTTTCTTAAGAGCTCGCCCACATATGTTATGGATGTGGGTACCCCAAGTTAAGTTATTCGTGAGGGTTATTCCGAGATATTTTACCGAATCGACAGTTGATAATGTTTTCCCTCGAAGGCTATATGAATTATGATTGGCAAAGGATTTTCTTTCGAAAAAATTAACTACTGAACATTTATCTACGTTGAGCTCCAATTGCCAGTCGTCGCACCATTTTACTATTTTATCTAAGTCATTCGACAGGCTTAATCTATCGTCATTACTTTTTATTTCTCTGTAAATAACCGTGTCGTCCGCAAATATTCTAACGTTACTGTCGATGTGTTCATTAAGATCGTTAATGTATATTAAGAATAATAATGGCCCGATTACGCTTCCTTGTGGGACGCCTGAGGTCACCTTGACTAGGTTGGAACTAATACCATCTAATACTACTCGTTGTTCTCTATCGGACAGGAAATCTTTTATCCAACTTATTACTTGTTCGTTGATGCCCGCAAGTTTTAATTTGTACAACAATTTACGATGTGGGACTTTATCGAACGCTTTCCGAAAATCCAAAAATATTGCATCGACTTGTCTTTTACTTTCGGCCGATTTCAAGATATCGTGAATTAATAACGCTAACTGTGACTCGCAGGAACGTGTCTTACGAAAACCATGTTGATTCTTAACAATGAATTTAGAGGTTTCGAGAAAACCCATTAAGGAACTAGTAATTATATGTTCCATTATTTTACCACTCAATGAAGTTAACGAAATGGGCCTATAATTCGATGGATCATCTTTTACGCCGCTTTTAAAAATTGGGGTGACATTTGCAATTTTCCAATCTTTTGGGACCTTACCTTCGCTTATAGATTTTTCAAATATTACTTTAAGAAAGGGGCCTATGCTCTCTGCTAATTCTTTAAATACTCGAGCTGGTATATGTATTCTTCACCTAAGGTTCGGTTGTATTATTGGGTCGCCTATTTTTCCAAAAAGAGTCGCGTTAAACTGTTCTATTGAGGCTTTCACCAATGCATCCAACCAAATATTCCTAGACAATGATTATCTTTTTACTACATATTTTTATTATATGAATTAATTTAATAAAAATAACATTGATTAGTATTAATATTTAAAAATATAATGAAAAGAATGAGACAGTGTAATAATAATACAGCAATTGATGCATCCTCTTTAAACTATTATTTTTACGTTGTTCGACCTAGTCTCGAATACTGCTCTACAATTTGGGATCTTCACAAAGTAAGTGTAATCTCAGATTTAGAGATGGTCCAACGTTGAGCAGCCTGTTTCGTTACAGGAGATTTCATGTTCGATAGTAGCGTTACGTCTATGATAGAATACTTCGGTTGGAATTCGCTTCAGGTGAGAAGATATGATTACCTACGGGAGATTTTCAAAAAATTCATAGATTCAGAACCCTTAGACGGAGTGAAATTTTAGTTCCAGTTAAAATCGAACGCGATCTCCGAGAAGCATCAGCAATACGTTACAAAGAATCACTGTTAGTTTTAGTCATTCTTTCCCCAGGCTATTAGAGAAGCTAAGCGGGTACATTAGATATTGATGAGGGTGACACTACACCACCTGCCATACACTAGTGGCGGCTCACAGGGAATAAATCTTTATACAATTTCCAAACATCCTCTTTTGGTGATCAGCGATTTTCTCCCATCGTGCTCCATCAAAACATATAAATAAAACGCCATTTCTAAAGAGAAACTTTCCCGCTTCCCGCTAAAAATAGACCAAACGAAAAATGAACCATTTGATCAAAACTCGTGTTAGTATTTGAATTTGCCCGCAGAGTTTCGTTATTGGACGTGTAGATATCGTTTTCTATCTATAGAAACGAGGTATATCGAAACGGACACTGATACTCTATTTCCCCGTCCCCAAACATATTTCAACAAACACTCAAATCAGTACAAACGAATACACAAACACTAAAACATACCTAAATTCCCCATTTCGCGTATCAATCAATTACTCAATTTAGTTGGGCGAGATTTTAGTAATTTAGCTAAATTAACTATGCAATCGCGTGTTGATAGTAAATTTCAATATCTAAAAACAAGGAGAGGAGTCAACTGAAGACAAAGTAACCGTCGATCTTCCTGCAAAACAAAAACAAGACGTTTATCTTTCTTTCTTTCCCTGAAATTCCACAGCTCATTCCATAGAAACCTCCCGCATTCCCCCTTCCAACCGATGGAACAGCCGCTCAGACCTGATGAAACAACCCAGAGACAATCAAATAGCGCGATATAGCCACCAAAAGAAAGACCACGAAATAGTCTCAATATGGGAAGGCGTTACCTCGTGGAAGGCCATTACAAAAGGAAAGAACTTTTCGAACACTTCAACAGAAATTTTATTAAGGCGACCTGTTTCTCTAGCGATCTAGCAACTTCATGCCTATTCTCGGATATGAAATCCTTAGCATACGAGATTCTCAAATGCGATTTAAAATTTGAGCTTCGGGGATTCTTCATGGAATCACTGATGATGTCACCAAAGGTTTGTTTTACTGCTTTTTATGAATCATTTGCTAATTCACAGTCTTCTACTAGATTTTTAACTGCAATCTGATTTCGGTTGGATGGGGGCAAATTTTAGGCCCAAAGAAAGTAATTCCTCGATATTCTTTGGTATTTCTGAGCTAGAACGGTTAACAACTTTAGGGGCAAAACTTTGGCAAAACTAGGGGCATTGCCTAACTGAAAATTACTTTTGGTTTCGAGTTTTTTTGCAGCCTTTTTTTTAAGGTTCAGTAGCTTCTCGTTAAGTCTTTTACGTTTTTCGAAGATGCCAGTTCGCTAGCGAAACATGTCGCCTTCTCTGTGGAATTGCGCGAAAAGTTCTTTCCTTCTTTACCACGAATTACAGTAGGATGGGTGTGAGAAAAGAAAATTGGAACACCATTGTTAATGAATTGGAGGTTGAAAACCCTACCCAAGTCATTCGTCGGGGTCAGCGTCTTCTAGGTACCTGAACAACTGGAATGACCGAGATTACAAACTACTAGAATAATTCTAAAGTGATCGTCCCCAAAAGGGTGATGACCTCAATTGCAAATAGGCGATTACCTATATCACCGGGATGATTCCTATAGTGTGTATAGTATAGTGTAGTATTAGTATTAGATTCCTATATATAAGTCGTTAATCCCAGCCTTTCCCGGCGACCTGGTTCCTAGAAGACGCCGACCCCGATAAACTATTGAGTGTCATCGACCTCTAATTAAGGTGTGCGTCAAACACTAAATCAAATTGCGTTCATAAAATGCACCTTGAGAAAACTAAACTATAAAATGTCAAAAGTTAAAAGAAACGGATGGCTCTAGTATGAAAAGGAAAAATTCGGAGTCCTGTTAAAATCTGTTAATCTTGAAAAAGACTGCCCCGTAAATGATAAAATTATTAACGTGAGGAGCGAATTTTCTTATTTGAATCGAAAAATATTGAAAATATAAAACTCGGAGATTCGAATAAAACATGTGTCAAGAAACAAAGAAAAGAAGATCGACAAACTAACGCGTAAATGTTAAACCACCGCAGAGATGAAAGATAACACCAGATATAGGAATTGATAGATACAGAAAATATAGGAATTAATAGATTCAGAAATTGTAAATATAAAAACCGGCAAATTAATAGAAGTTCACGCCAAATCTCGAATGCAAATAGATTTCATCGATATGCATTTCGGAAACAGTTACTATTTCCAACGGTGCTGTTGGATCCAGCAATCCAAATGTTTGAACGACTAAGACAATCGCCGGCATATATGCATTTCATCATTTCGTAAGCTTATCCGACTGATTTTCTTATCTTCAAAAAATATTTGGTATTGGTTTCGAGTTAAACAGCCGGTTTCCGACGAGCTGCTTAATTGAGAACGCATGAGAAAAATAGAGAATACACACTTTAAGTACTTGGGCATACATTTAGCATCATTTTCAGAACATAAAACGTATTTGACAGAGTTGCGGGAACCGAAAATCTGATTACAGAACTACATTTACGTTTATATCCCGCGAACCGCCAATGGCTTATGGATGGGAGTGTGAACACGCCGAACTCCCTAATCAACTTGTTGATTCGAGGCCGGTTCTCGGTTCATGTCGGTCACCCATAGACCCTTCTAGTGTACATACATACATTATACACTGCCAGAGCAGCGGGGCTGGTGGAGCATAAGGATCCTCAGAAAAATAGGGGTTTTTTAGGCAATTTGATAGGGGAATTATTCACCGCTGTAAATTTAAAGCCAACATCCACTGTAAATTTAGGGCCAGTTTCAAGAGACACGGAAACATACGCGGAGTTATGCAAGAAAAGTAAAAATCCAAATATATCCGTAAGAAATTGTGAGATATTACGTACAGTTAATTCTAATATTTTAAGCTCTAATTCGCCTCCCCAACTCAAGAGCGAAAGTCAGAAGTGAAGTTAGTGAAAGTGTAAACTATAGAAGTATTCGTTTTGACTGAATCCTTCGACATGACTAAAAAAACGTGCGTCTATATTATACTAAAGGACAAGTGTTAGCTTTCTGGATTCTCTAAATAAAACATTAAATTTCCTTATCACTCTACTACACACCCTAACACTGAATGGGGATAATGAGCCTTCAAGGTGTCTTCCTTTCATTATTCTCTCTTCTTCCAAGAATTTCGTATTGTTTGCGATTAGTTCAATATTCAACAAAAAAGTACATTTACTAAGTTTTGGTTGAACAGAATCAAAAATTTTTCTCAGTCTTTGAATATATGCATTTTTAAGTAGGAAACGAATATCGGAACGTATAGTAGTTATAATTATATCGAGACAAAATTGATAATTATCTCTCTGATTACAGAAATCTCTAATGCACTGATTGAAGTAAAAATACAGACAAAAACTGCCATTTGAGAATTTTCCACACCTCTGATTAAGACGGTTAGATCTGAAAGCGCTGTATATCTCAGAATAATCATAAATATAGTAGTTTGAATAACATCTATACTCTCATCATTTATAATACCAGGCTAAATTTCTGGTGGCAGTTATTTGAGGGGCAAATAGAGAAATAAAATAACCCCAATTGGGAGGAAAACCCCTCCAAATATCTACCAAAGGTAGCACGTCATAAATTTTCATTTAACAATTATTACTATCCCATTACAACGATATAAAAAAGTCTACAATGTAACTTATAATTTCAAGTATTTTACGTATAATTAAATCCAACTATACAATTATTTATGTACCTGAAGCATGCAATATCTCATTTCTCGAATTATATTAAATGCTCTTTATTACATGAAAATATAAATACGATAAAACTTAAAATGATAGTGATAAAAACGAATGCCACATAAACATACAATTAATAATCAGAACCGTTGAGCTTCTTTTTAAAATCTTTTACATTTTTCGGTATTGGAATTCATCCAGTTTAGCCATTCCATTCATGTATACATTTATAAAAAAATTAATTTCTATGCCGGACATTGAATCCAGGCCTTGTGAAAGCCAGATATCCAAGCCACTAGGCACTAATATTTTTCGCTACTGCGTGTCAAATATACTTCATGCAAAAGAATTCTTGGATCATAATTACTTTATTCTGAAGATACGAAGCAATCTAAATCGAAATACTTCAAGATATCTCGTATTTTCAGAATTTTATTTCGTTGAAAGTAATTACTTTTAAAACTGGATGGTCAATATTACTCTTTTAAAGTTTAAATAATTATGAATATTGCACACGAAATTGTTGAATTTTAGAAATTATTATTTATAAAACGAAAGTATCATCGAATTTCTAAAAGATTTCTTGATTACCTGGACAATTGAAAATCCGAGTTTTGGACACTAACTATGATAACGCTTTGAAGTTTCAAGCGTCAAAAACTCAGACTTGGTAAATTTTAACGCTATAATTGACGAAGAATATTTAAAACTGATCCCCGAGGTAACTTGTACACTATTTCATTCTAACTCATCCCCATGCCTCTTTCAATACCAGAACGATTACTTGGCTGAAATGAATCATATGAAAGTTAAACAATGATATCCTTTCTTTATTCCAGTCACTGAGAAATTCAGATATAAAATACATTTCATCGCCGATTCATTCCTATTGTTTCATGGAATAAATCGGAATGAAAAACTTAATTTATGGCATCGTAATTGAAAAGGTGGGATCATGAGTGGTTACATTGCAAAAGGTAATATGGAACAAGACACTGTTTAGTCCTAATCTCGCCCAAATAAAGACGTTTATCATAATTATTATCACGTTACTGAGTCAATGTAATTGAATTCAGTTGATCAGATGACATGATTATACAAAAGAGGAGAGTTAGATTATGGCTAAAAGTGTGGTGCAAATATGTATAAGAGGTATTGGTTAGGACACGTGGAACGACTGCATAATATAAAAATGACAAAAAGGGTGCATCTCAAAGTAGAAATTCACGAAAACCATTCTATAGATAAAGCGAAGCATGAGAGGACTACATTGATGATGGGAAATAAATTTTGGCCAGTCGAATGATGCGAATGATTGGCTATGGCGATTTGCAGTGTACCTGGGGACGGGAGAGTCTTAAGCGAGAAGCGTGGGGTCTTAAGCAGTATTTTTGCCATATGTTTCATGTGAAGGGGACCGGAACGGAGAGAAAACTGCCTCTTAAGCGGGATAGAATCTTAGCTACAGCGTCTTAAACTGGCTTTACTGTAATGCATTACACACTTATATCTGAATTTTAGGCAGTGGATTTATCTATTTATGGCGCATTTCAATGGTTTGTGTGGCGCATGTAGATTTTTTAATAAAATAACTGTTGCATGAATCAAGAAAGGGTAGCCGACCCTGGTTTATTCAGAATCACCCACAATTAAAAATTTAGTATGTTAATCGTAGGACAAGAAAAGGAGGACTTAATCGATGCGATCAAAATAGCTTTGCGATCAAAGTCAAAAAATACTGCTATAAATTTGTATTATTACTGTAAGTTTTTTAATGTTGCATATTTTGTAATCCCATAACTTGTAATTGCATGTAAGACTTACTGCCATCAGGAGGTTTTGGAGGGTTTTTGTGCCAACTAAGGTGAATACCAGGCAGTGAATTTTATATTTCTCTCCCCCCAGAGGAACGACCAACACCTACTTGCAGTCCTTAAGAATAAATGAATAAAATAAATTACTCACCTTGACATATCCTCTCGACAGCAGGGACAAAGTACCTGTCGCAGACGACGGCCAAAGCCACGAACAAGTACAATGATACTGCCACGTGAACTACCACTGCTCCGTCCTGCCTTTGCTTTTCCGTGAAGAGATCTCTGGGGAAGTCGTCGATGGCAGGGGGTGTGCAATTGAGCAGCCCAGGTCCCGCTACCGCATCCAGAAGCTGAGAAGAGGCTTCGCCCCATTCCGTGGCTTCTGATGAACTCTCGTAGGCGAGCAGGACATCTCTTTCGCCGCCTACAACAACCAAAACCATACATGTTATACCTTAAGCAGAGATTATTATTATTCTACATGTACCTCTACATACGTACCCTGCAAGCCGCCTTTCGGCGTGTGGCAGGGGGTGCAAGCACCATGGCTCTACTTTCCTAGACGATTATTTTCGCGTATCATTCTGAGAAAAACGAATTATTGAATCGACTGTTTCTAGCATCTATTTCTCTGATCTTTCTCGCGGTATCAAAACGGCCTAAATAACAAGAGTGCGCATAATTCGGCTTCATCTTCTATGAACGTACTCTTTCTGAATTTATCTAGTAAATTAAATCTCTGATTGAGCCTTCTTTCTTCTAAAGATTCCCATACTTATTAGAATAAATCTCCAGGTAGATATAAAATAAGGTTTAGCATTTAACAAGGAGTTTTCTGTCATACAATGACGGTCACAAAAGTACATCATCAAGACTAAATTATCAATAAGGTAGCATAAATACAACACAAAAAATTAAGTACCGATAATTTGCACAACTAAATTAACACGATCAAGGTGAGTATAGCAATAGCTATTCAGCAAGTTCCACAAAGAATAAGTTAATATGGCGATCGGTTTCGAACAACTTCAGTTCATCATCTGGCACAAAACCACAAAATTGCAACCCAACACGTATATACATAGGGGCAAGAGTACTTTAGAGTGAAGTAAAGTTGCTCGAAACTTGTCGCCATACTAAATTATTCCTTGTGAAACTTTCTGCATAGTTATTTCTATACTTGCCTAGTATGGAGTTCCACCAAGTTAAGGCTTCGTCCATCGATTATAATATGATCAATATTCACTCAACAACTTGTTCACCTCATACTTGTTCCCTACTTCAAGTCATTAGTTCTATTAATGTTCAACTTTCTTCACTTATAATCGTCCCTCTATCCTTCGTCGAAATGTAACTTGATTTCGTGGAAAGAGGTAAGGAATGTTTTTAGCTATTTCATTCCACTCTTTGGGTGGAATGAATGGTTCTGTTTACATAGGGATATTTACCGAAATCTTTTTTTTGCCGGTTCCGTCTATATTTTATAAGGGTGAACATTTTCACCAATGGAATTCGGTCAGTGAGTCTATATGTTTGTCTTAGATTGGAGTCCACACCGGATGTCCGATTTATGCCAAACTTTGCATAGGCGTACTCTGATAGCAGGAAGGAAATGTTGTTGCACTTTTATTCACTAATTTTGCTGAATTCAAAATCGCTCATTTATTTTCACGAAGAATAAATGTAAATTTCACTTTTACCGGTTTTATTTCTATTGCCAAATTAGAAAAAAACAGTCGCGTAAAGTTTAGACCGGCACCAAAAGAAAGGAAATATTCTGAATTCGGTCGTGAAATATTGTTATCGAGTCGAAATTTTGAGAATTACGATGGAATAAACCAAACTTTTGCGGAATTCCGAGGGTATAAACAACCGGTCCCCTTTAATAAAATTGTATTAGATTTTTGAATCCGAGCTGATGCATTTTCTCATGGAGATAGAGGGGGAATTTAGGCCCATTTAAAAGTATTGTTTTGAATGAACGAAAGACTATATGAAAGGGAGTCAATTTTTCAGACATTTCGCATTTGCAGTTTCGAACAATTTGCAGCGTCGACTCTCAGGAAATAACCTACTACCATTCATGGAAAGTTTCTTAATCAACTCGACTTCGCCAACGCTATTTCAATATAATAAAGTTATTATGTGAGCTTTACGATGGAAAAAATGCATATCTATATATAGGTATACTGCATGCCACCGTTCGGCGCATGGCAAGGGGTGCATGAATCCAGAGTCTACTTCCTTAATCGGCTTATACCGCGTATCTTAGTACCATTTAGGGTAATGATAAGGTAATTCGGCATGTTAATCACAAATGTAAAACTCTTGCATTTCAAGCATATTCCTCATATGAAATACTTATAATTTCTTAAAACTCAACCCATCTAACCTCTTACCACCAATCCGACAACGAATTGATTTAAACATCCACCCTTTTCAGTCTATACTTCTAAAATAAGGTCAGCATTAATAATCGAGCATTAAAATCCTGATCCACGTGGCTATCCGCAATTTTCTTAATACTTTGGAAGCTATTCTCAGGATACAATTCAGAGCTCAATGTGTAAATTATTTGAAATTTTATACCTCTGTGATTCTGAGAGTAGGGAGATTCTGCGGCAGTTAAAATTAAACATATGCTTTTAACGACTAATAATGATATGAGGGTCATATAAACTAAAATCTTTGCGTTTTTCATATAAAGGTAAGGTGTGGATATGCGGTATGTATACATCCTACATCAGTCGAAGGGAGTTCAAAAAATTCCTGGGATCAAACTATGCCGCCTATAGAATTTATTCAAACCACGATAATACTCGAGCTATCCATACAGAGCCAAGTCTACATGACATACAAAAAGGAAAGGGCCACCTGGATGTGTGAAAAAGAATCGCGGGCCTCAGATGAAATTATTTTTCGAAAATTAGTTTCTTCATAACCTAAAAAATATGTTTACTTAAACTAAGAAACGGGAAAAGATAATTGATATAGATCCTCTGTCAGTACCAATCTTCTAAATGCTTCGATATATTCCTTCTAAAATTTGAAATAATTAATTACTATTGCAAATAGTTTAATTTGCTGTACTTATTGCCGAATGGATTGTCAACTCTCCGGTTTCGCCGGAGGACTTCCGGAATCGGACTATTTTTTACAATCTTCCTCTTCTTGGAATCAGGCGATTTTCTCCCGCTTTTACTCAACTACACTCATTTATGTTTCATACGCCAGTTGTTTCCAAGTGTAGAAACAAGATTTTGTAGCGATATCGCACTGAAGTTACTGGAAATATACTATAACCTCCTGGGACATACGTTGTTTCCAAACTCACTCAGCTAGATGCTTCAAGCTTCGACAGTTGGTGATAAGAATTTAATAAACTAAAGAACTCTTATATTTAAGTATATGGGTATGCGTTCTTACAGCCTCTCTCATCCTTTACTCACCACAATCAGATGAACTGATTTAAACTTCGACGCTGTTTAGTGTTGACTTTTCAAGTAAGATCTTTTTAAATTACTGAGTTCCTCTTCATGTGCTGTTTGACTTAATTTTCTTAATGATAATGTAAATCATTTTAGAATAAAAATCTGAATTAAATGGAAAAAATGCCTCAACTATTTGACATTTTATATCGTGATTTGAGAGCAGAAGAATTATTCGGAATTATAATACTTGCGTCTACATTATTTGTTTTCGTGACTCATGAATGTTCCTCTGAACCCGTTAATTTCACTTTTTATTCTTTTAATCTCATCCGAATGATCCCAGCGCTATTGTTTCCTACTGAAGAATTTCACAATATACATTTGCGTACATCGAGTTCATGTTGTCACAGCTCACACTATATACGTATAACAAACATAACTAAATGCGGTCATCGCCATTGGAGACTTTCCTGTATATTATTATTATTATAAGCATAGCACGATAGGTAAATGCAGAACCTGGTAGAAATGGGTTATAATTTAGAAAATCTTTTCGTTATGCAGAGAGTTCACCCTTCTTCTGAATACATACGCCTTTAACATACTTTCAAGTTATGAGGTTAATCCTTTGATTTCAGTACCACCTTAATTTGGAGATATTATTGCATTACAATTC
Source organism: Pachydiplax longipennis (assembly GCA_036926295.1). NCBI lineage: Eukaryota > Metazoa > Arthropoda > Insecta > Odonata > Libellulidae > Pachydiplax > Pachydiplax longipennis. The sequence goes on along the minus strand of JAVFKF010000009.1, from coordinate 31,918,977 downwards.
ACTCACCAAAATTCATAAGCTTTGTGATATCTTCTGCAGTAAAGCAAGTAAAAAGCTCGGCTTTAGGAAGCATCTTATCGGTAGATACGACGAAAACGTTATAGAATGATATTATTTCACTTTGGTTTCCCATCTGGAATATGCGGTAAGTATATGTGATCCAGAGGTTGAAGGGGATCCGGTGAGATATTGAAAGTGCAGCTCAAAACGATGCGTTTTGATAAAACATGCTGCGAGAAAAAAAGGCAAGCGTTGCGAAGATGCTTTCAGACGCAGGTTGGGAATCCTTGAAAAGAAGGAGACTAAATGATAGGTTGCGGTTGCTTAATATATTTTTTAAAAAGAACGTTTGCAAAGGACGTAATCGGCATTAGACGATCTCCCTGCTACTTCGGACAATAAGCGTAAAGTAAGAGAAATAGATGCTAAGACTCGTCTTTTAAAGGATTCATTCTTTCTGCGAGCTAAAGAGGTTGCTCAAACGTTCGGTGTTTACATTTATATCCGTACGCCGGAAGACTGCTTTTTATATAGACGTAGATAATTTCAGTACGTACTCTTCAATTTATGAGCTGTCTTCTTTATACTCGAGTTCTTTTCATGATAGCGCATTTCAACGGGGTAACACCATCGATAAATTACCATCATCACTTCACACTACGACAAAATGAAATATAGCGGTGGTTTCAACTGTTACATAATACATAATAATAAACAGCAATTGATATCGAGGTGGCCGGAACGGTGTTGAAACGTATGGCGGAATAGCCAATGACGAAGACGGTGAGTCATTACTGCCTGAGGGCGGCTGAAGCCGAAGATTCGAATTCCGAGCGACTGCATAATTATTTATTCCAAAGTGTGGGCGAGCATGAATGGAGAGGTCGAAGTCCAAGGGACGAACGATAAGTCAAAACAACACAAACAGGAGAGAATAGCATGTCAAACATGATGAAAGATCTAAACCAACATCCTATTATTTCAACTATCCAAAATGTCATCTAGTCAAATGGTTAATTTTAAGAGCTGTAATTATTCTTCAAATACCAGATGATAGAGTTCGATTTGGTGGTATAATTCGATGGCGAACCAGAAAATGAAATCCATTCTACAGGTGTTTCCGTACTTTGAGAGCAGTTTCGGGTGCATGTGAACTCGGTACAAATATTTTTGCTTGGCAATGTAATCCCGAATATTAGGGATCCAGTAAGTAAACAAACTTGCAGATATAAACCGTTCCTAGACTTGGATCGTTTCTCAAAATCTGATTGCTCATTCTGATATTTATCAACTTCATCAGTTCGTTCTCAGATTCCCAAACAATGTAATCCTAATTGATATAAATATCAAAGAGCAAATTCGATTCAATCATAGGCAAATTTGTCGAAGATTATGCGAATGGGAGAGCTATCTACACACCAGTGGAACTGTTAACAGCAAATATTATAGTTGTCTAAAAATACTTTTTTCCACATAAAAGTATTGGTATGAATCCTTCTTAGGAGTCACAATTTCCTCACAAAACCTAATAAAGACCATAAAATATTCATGATATTGTAACCTCGCGAGATATCGAGATTTGAATAACACGTTCAAATGGATGAAATAAACAAAAAATAAATGGATGAAAATTTCTGGGGACTCAATTGAGTTTAAAGAAATATGTCTCACATTTATATTGACAAAAAACTATAAAATCATCATTCTAAAGAATATTAAAAATCCGAAATTTCCACAGACAACGAATATATTTATTGCGACTAGTTTAATATACAAGTAGATATCTTCTGGAATATTTATAGACGAAACTAGTCTTCACAGATAACTTCATTATCTATGGATATCAAAAAGTTATTCTTTAGTATGGTTCCCTTCCACTAAGTTGAGTTTGGGCATATGAGATTTATAAAATCGTCATGATGAGCTGCTGTATTTTCTGCTAAGTTTGTTCTTTAAACATTCAAATCAAAAAATACAGTAAATTCCGGTGAAGATGCTTTTCAGAGGACATAGCGAAGAAGAGATCAAAGGGATAGCGTTATAACCGAGATGTGTAATGCTGGTTGTCATACATAATATTTTTGAAGAATGGTTGTTATTTAGACATGTCTTGCTGTATGCTTTTCGAATAAAGAAACCGTCTTAGTTCCTTGATTACGGTAATTTTTCACTCTACAATTAATAAGTTGTCACACAAATTAGACTATTTGGGAAGAATAACTGTTTTTAATAGCATTCGTATCATCATCAGGATCTCTCTAAGACTACGCTCACAAAAACTGCACTCTTTTTCTGTTTTATTCGATATGTTTACAACTTGACATTGCGAGGAAATGAAACACCACCAAGCGATTAAGGTGCTGCGCTGAGAAAAATTGATAAAGAAGATCTCATTATATCACAGAGTTCGCATCGGCTCCAACGGTGGGGTATACATAGATATTCAGCGCGATATCTATATTTTATTATTGCAAAATTACCTGTTGATTCGTTCAAAACAAGAGTCTTGAAAGGATACCAATTAGAAATAAGGAAAGGAGAGAGTTCGCACGAAGAATTTCCTTCCCCATATTCGTCACTCACATAAGCCACACTATTCAATAAAATTTGATCATACATTAGCTGAAAACTAAGCCATCCTTTAGGCATTGCGCTTAAATTTTACCTTTGAATTTAAACATTATTGATATTTGTAAAACTTTATATGTAGTACGAATAAGTCATGTACTTTGATAAAATAGGGTTCCTAATCAATTTAAATTTATTTCCGTCATCTTTGACGAGGGAGTGTACTAGTTGATCAATAGTGATAAGTTTATCCCTTGTTGACCGATATTGAACCTGATAAACCAGTTTCTTTATATAGGTTATGTTTCTTCTTGGGGTGAAGTAGATGGATGGATTGTAAGAGGATGGCCTAAATACGCTGGAAGAATATGGGTAAAATTACTAGTTAACTGTATTAGAATACAATATTAAATATGATCCCTAAACTATTACAGTTGCACTATTGATGTTGTGTAAGAACAGATTTTCACGCAGCATCGACACTTATTTTAATTTCTCAAGACCCTCGCAAACTTCTATTAATAGGATAATTACACAGGGGATGTAAAAAGTGACAATGGACTAGCACGACCATTCCCAAAGCATCCTGAAACCATTAGATCAAAGAAAATACCAAACCCCTGAAAAAGTGGCGAAGAAAAGGAAAGAGTAGCGAAGATCACTCTGTGGATAATCAACGAACAGAACTCCCTCTTTTACAAGCCATCATAATTTACCAGTTTACTTTTAATGATAAAAAAATTAAATATTTTTATTTGATCGTTGCTTTAGATTCATGAAAATAATCTTCAAAAGATTTATTTCTTCAGAGCTTCACATACAGCAATTTCTGGCAATTTACAGTTAAATATTTAAACAGCCTAACTTTTGGAATGAAATATCGCATGAATGTATATATCAGGAATAAAATCCTGTATATGTATCAATATCAGGAATAGAAACCTGTCCGAGGCTACGAATTTCCTTTAAATGCGTTCAATTGAGTATAGCAAAAAGACGATTAGGGAATGAGTAACTAACAACTAACGGGCAACACATTTCAAATAAACCAATTAACTTCTTAGAACGAATCTCTCGGCTCGAATATAGACTATGTGGAAGGAATAAAATCTCTAAAAGTTACTATCTGAAGGGGTTTGTTAATGACTAATGGTACTTAACTAGTAGGCTTGCTATCAAATATATGACTTACAAGGAGACTACACACCGTCGGACGCGAGTTAAGTGGTAAGACTCGGTAATTTGATAGATATCGAGTCAAGATTGACGAATCACCCCCAAAGTTGGGTTTTATGAGCGATAGTTTTCACGGAAAATGAACTCAAAGTTTACGAAAAATTGTCAGGTAGGCTATAAAGCTAAGGGTAGCGACCGTCGTCATTCAGCATTTCCCTGGAAAGGCAACACAGCCTAAAGCAGGGGAACTTCTCAATGTAATGTATAATGACCAAAAGACCAATAAACGCTTTTCAAAACAACAACTTCGTCATTCGAACGTTTGGCGCAGTGGTATGGTATCCGCTTCTAAAGTCCTTTTGGTCGGGTTCGAGCCCTCATGCGGGAAAATTTCTTTTCTCTTTTAATCTTTTACGTACTCTGTCATAATCTTAGTCTATATCTGTTTTCTTCTTTATTAAGGAATGAATTCTGAATGCGCGAAATAAAAATCTTTACTTTACTCAAACAGTTGTCGGCTTCTATATTTAAACCAATGTGTTCAGAGTTCAGAATTGGTAAATGTAAGTCGGGTATTGCAATAAATGTTGCAGTTAGAGCGAGTAGCTGGATGTAGGAGAGATTTGAAATAGTCCTCTGCGTTACCTCTCTAGTATTGTAGTTTTCAGATAATAAATGCGGACATAAGTATTTGCGCATAATTTGAAGAAACGGGTGACTCACAGCGGAAAAATACTCTAACTTTTGGAAAATAAGTTCAAAATCCACCAAAAGAAGAAAACAGATATAGATTAAGATTATGACAGAGTACGTAAAAGAAAAAGAGAAAAGAAATTTTCCCGCATGAGGGCTCGAACCCGACCAAAAGGACTTTGGAAGCGGATACCATACCACTGCGCCAAACGTTCGAATGACGAAGTTGTTGTTTTGAAAAGCGTTTATTGGTCTTTTGGTCATTATACATTACATTGAGAGGTTCCCCTGCTTTAGGCTGCGTTGCCTTTCCAGGGAAATGACGAATGACGAAGGTCGCTACGCTTAGCTTTATAGCCTACCTGACAATTTTTCGTAAACTTTGAGTTCATTTTCCGTGAAAACTATCGCTCATAAAACCCAACTTTGGGGGTGATTCGTCAATCTTGACTCGATATCTATCAAATTACCGAGTCTTACCACTGAAATCGCGTCCGACGGTGTGTAGTCTCCTTGTTAGTTAAAACGAGTCCCCTATAAGGTAGGCTATTAATTAGGCTTATTATACCGGATGAAGAGTGGAGATTTTTTCTCCTGAACCAGATTAATACGAACAGAAAATTTCGACTTAAGTAAAGCACAATGATCCTGACACCCTCCATAGCATTCAGGAAAGAATGTAATTATTCAGATTCACTTATGATCAGCTGCTCTCCTATTATCAGTACCATGAACAAGACAGTATCACTAACGCACTTCCAAAATTGTATCTAGGGACAAATGAAAAATGATCTTCCTACGACGACATCAGGAAATCATCTGCACATAGTTGATTTCCTTCAAAATATGAATCGATTCATAATTTCATCGCGCAGCGTAAAAAAACAGAAGAGAAACTCCAAGCAAAATTGTTCACTCGAGAAAACAGCCAAATGTGCAAACGCTAGGGAAAAATGGGAAAAATTCGGCTGAGTATCCGATTTTTCGTGAAAATTAATCAAAATGCAAGGGGAAACCATTATATTCGTATTTGTTTGTGATATCTGCTGCATATTCCTGTTTGTAAAATCGACGGTTAAAACAGGATTCCTTGTTAAAGGTTGATTTTAAAACTGCACGAAATAACTATTACTTGGAATACATTATTACAAAGAAATTTCTCTAAGTTTAGGGTACCGCTCGGTTTCAACCACTTCAGAGTATTATAAATCCCAATTTCATACCATCAGGATAAGACAACACTACCTACTATATAAGTGGTATACTTTGGCCTAAAATTTAAAAATATAAATAAAACAGACTAGTTTTCCGGTGCGAAAATTTCGCACAAATGGTCACTAGGGTGCATGCAATTTAATTAACAGAAAAGAAGTGGTAGTTTGAGTTAAACGACAAAATATGCTGATTTTATGAGTGATACGAACCTTCATAATTTGCAATGTTTCTGTGATTGTCGTTCTGCTCCCAAAAGATGCAAGGTTGGGAGATAAATTAAAATGTTATGGCTGCGTACGACGTCAAGGTCTTCGTTTATGGAGACTTTGATATTACTTGCAAAAACTGATTTGATCGTTTGAAGATCGTGAATAAATATTACTTTCCGATGAGAAAAACTATTTATTTACCACAACAAACGTAACTGAGTAAACAAACTCCAAACAAACGCCGATAACTATACATCCAGGAATGAAACTCAAAGCTTCAAATATAAGCTTCAAAAACTCGATTTTTTGACCAAATGATGGATTTTTCATTTGTTAGCTTTTATTTTTTTTTTAGCTGGAACCGGGACATTCTCTCTTTCAAATGGTGTGTCATTTATATTTTTTGATGGAGTGTGATGGGAAAAAGTCTTACCGAAAACAGATGTTTAGAAATAATATATAGAGGATGATTAGCAAAAAGGGGCGTAACAGAGAATTTGGTCACCCCTCATCCTGAGGCTAATACACCACTTGCTTACCGTATGAAGCCGACCCAGATGGCAACATGCCTCGCGCCATGGTTGACAACATTATGGAACTCAATATTCAGTCTCCCATATTCCCTTTTTTCTACCGCCGAGTGATCATCGTGTCATTGGACCGCTTAAAGAAGTTCGGTGGCAAGAAATGTTCCGCAGATGACGAGGTGAAAACGGCGGTGCAGACACGGCAACGCAGTCAACCAAAAGGTTTTTTCATGAAATCGAAGCAATGGTTTTCTTGCACTGAACGTGGAGGGGGACTGAATTCCCAAGTGTTGACAAATTTTCGTTTGTATATGATGGGCCATCTGCCGGTTTCTTTTTAAATTACGTCGTTAAGATTATCAAATTATTATTAATTATAATATTGTTTATATTTTATTTATAATATTTATCTTTTTATTACCTATATTATAAATTTCATTTGTAAATTATAAATTTTATTTATAAATTATTAATTTATTTATAAATTATTGATTTATTTATAAATTATTGAATTTAATAAATAAAAGATATTAAAATGGAACTTTGAAATGCCTCGCTATGTATGTGCCATATTTGACGCATAATGAAGGCATCTTTTTCGCAATTGTGGCTAAAAGTATGATTCCGGGGCTAATATGCGAAGGTTTTGCTTTTGCTGTTTTGCTCCTTTCTGTAATATTGAACGATTTCCGATCAAAATATCCAACGACCTTAGTGGATTGGAATAATTGATATAAGAAAAACTAAAACGGAAATTTGAAATTTAAAAGCAACTATAGCTTAAGTTGCAAAGTTGACGTTAAAATCTTTTCTTTAGTATGCCTTCTTTAAATTATCTCGCGTCCTATATGCCGTGAAATGCCCTGTTTGTAATTATTTAATAAAGAGGATTTAAGGTTACTTTTTGGCCCCTCTTTTGTAATCAAAACATCAGAATAGTGACCTTAGACTGTCATTTAGTTTACTTCTATTTGTGAACGGGAATCTCTGAAAGAACGCGAAGGAAAGTTCATTCAAACTGTATCATATCATACTTCAATAAATCTTAGGATCCGAGTTGCCCTCCTTCCATATCTAGCGACGATTCCTATGATGGGAATTCCGAGAGTAAATAAAAGTACCTACAGACAACTTCCGTTAAGATCACCAAAGCATGAACCTAAGGAAAAAACATGGAAGAGAATGGTACAGCCAATCTCAACTAAAAGGGAAAGCTATTGAGAAAAAAGCGTGAAGTAGTCGTTTGGATTTCTAACGCAGGCCAAAAACGGCATCCTCTTATATCAATGTGCGTTAGAAGCACATATATTCCAATATTTTTGTTTGCTATTTAAGTACTTTCAAAACAAAAACCACCAAATATACTGAAAATATACAAGACTGTATGGACTGGCGAAAAATATGCGTTCATCCAGTATTTGTAACCTCTCTTAAGGCGTGAAGGAACGATTGACACCAAAACTAACACAAATAAGGAATGGGTTAAGGCGATTTTTGCACGAAGTGGCGCGCATCCAGTAAAAAATCCCAAGGAAGAATTGACTTGAAAAAATTCCGACGGGACCGTCCCGGTCTGCCTACCTTTCAGGGGCCGGTACATGCACGATAAATAATACAAAATCTGAGATTTCTTGATCCAGACATTGAAATTTTAAATTCGTTATTAGGCATCTACCGATTAGCGAAAAGCTACGATGTAGTAATGTCATCAATCTAAAATATGAAAATTAAGAATCAAATCTAAATCATTCAAATTACTTCCCTTCGTTTTTTCCCATTTCCCATATCTTCCCTGAAGAATTTAACCCTCTTTTGGGGGATTTGAACCCCAAAAGCTTCTCGCTGCACCACTGCATCGGACTGCGGTCCACTTTTAAAGAATTTTCGTACTGATAATCCTTATATATTATTTCTAAACATCCGTTTTCGGTGATCTACGTTTTTCTCCCTTCACACTCCATCAAAACATATAAATAACACACCATTTTAAATAGAAAGTTTCCCTCTTCCTGCTAAAACTAGACCAACAAATGAAAACTGCACCATTTGGTCAAAATCACGTATTAAAATTTGAATTTTTCCACGGAGTTTCGTTACTGGATGTGTAGATGCCGATCTATCGATTCAAACGAAGTATATCGAAACTGACACTGATACAGAATATAAGGATGTGCTTTTGAGGGATGTTTTAGTGTTTTTGCATTTGTTTGTAGTGGAATGTTTGTTGTAATGTATTTGGGAGGGGAACAGAGTGTCAGTGTCCGTCAGCGAAATTTTCGCATGGAGCAACTAGTAAATATAATACTACATCTTCAGTTCTTATAATCCTCGTTCCCTTTAGCGACTCATACATCACACCGATTTCTTCTCCTTATAATATCCCCATACACCGTTTTACTATTTACTACCCGCAAGTCCTAACAGCGCAAGATCTTTCTTGCTCTCACTTTCCCTAAGTCCACATTCACTCCCATTCTGGTCACGCGTGCTACCCGCATAAATACGTTGCATAAAGCACATGAGCAGCCTTTGCAAAGCATGCATAATACGTCAGCATCCTTTTCTTTGACACAGTGTCACAGCAATTAATAAAGCTAGGATGTACTAATATGAGACAATTTAAGGGTGGGAAATATATATATAAGAATTATTTATTTAGTGTTCTACCTTTCGGTAGGTTCATGTGCCCCCACTCCCCTATCCAGTTCCCTCTCCTTCAAATCCCGGTAACTTATCCCACCCCTTAATTCGTCTAATAACTTTTGTCTTTGTCTTCCCCTCTGTCTTTTCCCTAGCATTCTCCCCTCGATCACTTTCTTCAATCATCCCTCTCCTCTCAATATTTGACCCACCCATTTCTTTTGTCGATTTCTAATTACTTCAACCACTACCCTTTTCTCCCCAACCATCTCTAGAACCTATATATAAGAATAAGGGGACAGAAAACTTGGTCCACACACTCACTGTTGACCCCCAATGGAGATGGATTCTGAATGAATGGAATCCCCATTGACGGATGGCGTGGGAGTCGACCACGTGTCACCCACTTGTCCATGCATCGCCCTTGACCTCATTTGCGCTCCGCATTATTACCGCTAATTTCAATGATCCCAGGCTCCGGCTTAGTGCCTTCTGCTCCTCTCAAAGGTACAATATTTTGTTCAATGTCCCTTACGTTCCATATTTCTAACTGCGAATCGGCTAACTTGAAATTAAGCTTCTTCGTTTCAAAACGAATGAAACTAACACGGTGAGTACAGTCTCGTAACTAGCAAGTAGAACATGCTGTTTGTGGGGGACGGATTCGCTCAAGACTTTCAAGGCTCGTTCCTTGCTTAAAGTCTTGTCCACCATTTTAAATTTGTCAAAATTCTCCCGAATAAGACGATATCCTGGTTAATACGCGGTTCTCTCTCGGTCCCGATGCCTTTCACACTAAACAGATTGTAGAAACACCGCTTAAGACGCTATACTACCAGCTTATAAGACGGATTTTCCCATCTCCAGAAGCAAACTGCCATAGCCTCCGTCGACCGACCAAAAATTGTTAATGTTATTCAACCCCACAAGTCCATCTGATAAAAAAAGCTTCATTTTATAGTGAAAACGACCAAAATTAAGTAAGAAAGGAAGAAGCCTTCTTAGAACGAGAAGGAGACCATTTTTAAAATAATATATGACAAGAAGACAACGAGTATTTCACAAAATTAGTTTGCAGACTCTCTATACCTACAGTTGTGGGAGGTGGAGCAAACTAAAGATTATTACTATTCGTCTCAATTTATTTTTTAACTATTAATTCTTTAATTAATTTATTAAGCACTTACTTAAAAATTGAAGAGCCAAATAAACCTACCCCTTTTGTTTTATTATATAAAAGAAATAAAAATGTGTAATATCTTTTATAACGCTTATGACGTGGTTTTCAATCAGCATCTTAAACGAATTCCACTGTATTACAATTTTAATAATGTCATCAAGCGGCGTAGAAGGCATTTCTACGCTTTGGTGTTCATCAAAAAACCTAAAAATTAAACTAAACCACTGCTAAATCTCTAAAACTATGACAGGTAACATAGCTGTTATGTTACAGCCAAAAAAACAAGATATTTTTTCCACTGTCCCACTACCTTTGTAGCAGAAATTTTTACTAATTTTAGCATCTTCTTCCGACGTAATTTGCGGCAATGAGCAAAACTCAACTTGCTATAGACTGGCTTCATGAAACGAGCTTTGTGAAACCCTAATGATGAGTTTCTAGAAACGGCGGTTGTGCAATCGAACCCTGAGAAACGCAGTGGGCGAACTTCCCAGCATATGGATTAAACGGTTTCTTGAAACAGAGGATTCGAGTTTCACGAAATCTGGGTCCTGAAATTCATTTCCTCAGTATACCTAAGGAAATGAGATTCATTGCAACGTTCGAATATTTGCGGAGGACACCGAAGTTGATGGAACAATCGAGGGAATGTAACCAGAATGATGGAAAAATATATTCCTATAGAAGAGGGTTGCCCAACTTCTTCCTGCTGCAATCGAATTCGATCCTAATCTTTCGACCGCACTCGACTTCGAGCAACAGTATTTAGATGTTTCAGAAACACGAACGATTAACAGTTTTAAAGCCTTTCTTTGCATTTAACCTAGGGAACTTTATGGTGGATTTAATCTATCTTAGATGCATACAACTTTAATAATTGAAGCAATAAGAAATATTCCAAAGTCATCATCAAAGTGGCCGAGTGGTTAGTGTGTCTGGTTCGAAGTTCCAAAATTTCCAAAGATTAATCCGAAAGTTCATCCTTGATATTCCGTGATTAATCGAATATCCTCCGACTTCAACGATAGATCGATCTCGTTCGCCATGTTCCCCATTTGACTGACACCCAAGCCGAGGACGCGTTTAAGAGAAGTAAATAAGAAGAGAGAGGCCATCTTCATTGGATAGAACATCCAAAAATACAAATTTAATGGAACTGTTAACCAATAATATAATTTAACAGTAAGTTAAATGTATCCCTGCTTCATTACTCGTCATCCCCCGGTTTCTTGTGCTGAATTATAACATTTACAATAAATAGGCTATTAATCGCAGTAAGTACACGGGAAATATCCCCATCTACTCATTTTGACAAAGCATCCAAATTTTTTCACAGCACCACAATAACCAGCAGATGCTTTATATTCATACCCCTTAATTCAAACGTAACTGGTGTTCGAGATATGCATGCATATAAGATAAAGTGAAGAAAGTAGTAGTATTTCAAAAGTGCTTCGACTCCTGAGGTCAGTTTGCGCACATACGTATGCCCTTACTGAAGAAATAAGACCGCCTTCAAAGGCGAGCCAGCTACTCACTTCGATATCCTACAGCCAAAAGTGATAAAGAATCTCATACAAAAGGGTCCATCCATTCATTTTTAACTAAAATCTTGCGGTGAGAGAAAAACTTCCAAGACTGTTGTTAAAATAGAGACTTAAATATTCCAAATTCGTAGGAATATGTCCCATATTCAACGAAGTATCGCACTTCATCCATAGTATAGTGTTTCTCAATAAAACACTAAAAAATAATTTCTGAAAACAATGAAAGCAATAAAAATAACCGAGAAATACAAAGCAATAAAACAAACGACTAGTTTCAGCGGTTGATCCCCAATGAGTGACATAGCAAATTACCTTAAGGATATTATATACAAGGAAAAGTGGCAGGAAAAGGTTTAGGGCACCCCTGAACTCACAACCTTTCCTCTTCCCTCACGCCCTAATTACTTATTTTTCCACCAGTACGAACTAGGTCTGTGTTTCATCGTTTTTTATTGTTTTTTATTAAACACTTTACTGTGAAAAAGTACAACGATTCTCTTTAAACACGACGTATTTCCACAAGACATCGCCAATGACTTAATTTTATCGTCTGCCCCACAGTCCCACGCAGTGTCCTGATGAAGGAACGAGTCTCCGGAAAGACCATCCTGTACGTCACCGATCAGCGTCTGACAGAGAATGGATGTACCAACCAACTTACCGTTCTTTAAACTTTCTAATTGCGTCGTTAAAACGATCTGTCTTTACGTCATTACTTAACGTTCCGAAGGAGCAGGGAGGTCGCATAGTCAATATTCCGTATACGTCTTTTGTCTAAATTTAGTTGATGAGCATCTCAGTAAGGTCTTCTATCTCTCCATAGGACTTCTGTAGTTTCCTTTTCATATACACTACTGATCGACATTCTGACAATATATCCGTACAGAGAATATTCTCATCTTCATTTCAGAAAACTTGATCCTACTAACTTTGACAACGAGTAATTTTTCCATAAGAAAGGTTACGCTGAGCAGGTAAAAAGGAGATAAGCCGATTGAAGATAAATTTTGGTATTTTCAGCTATGCAATATTCATGATAAAATGTCTGTGATCACTGATAACAAAACAATATAATTCTTATATCTGTAAAAATTTTACTCATGGTGTACGGAGTACTTCCTAATCAGACAGAATGGATCATGACATTTTTATCGTATTGTTTTCGAGTCGTGTCAATGGAACGTAATCAGACTTTGTACCGAAAGATATCCAATAATAACCGGAAAGATTTGAAAATATGATCAATTCTTTCTTATCTTTCCTTCAAATTCACAATTCCTAAGTTGACTGCCGCGGAGATAACCTGCTAATTGCTGATTTACGACCTTAAAAAACTCGAAGAATGTTGCTGTAATATATATTAAGTATCATAATAGTAAGCGGAGCTTTCAAATGTTTCCCGAAAACTCTTGTTTCTCTCAGAAAATTTCTTTACCTTTAACTGCTTCTGACGTGGGACTTCTCACTGTTGGACACTTGCAACAAATCTGCATGACACTATTTGCTCAGTTAAGAGAGTGAAACTCCATTAGTAAATTCCAATTCGGACATTGTAATCCCGGCCTTCCCGGTCCTTCGGTACCTCGAGGATGCTGACCCGCATAAACGACTAACTGGGTGTTTCCAACATCTAATTATCTTGTTCCAATTTTCTTTTCTTACATAGCTCAACTTTGTTGTGATATGCAACAATTTAATATGCGAAAAATCTTCAAGATTCCAAATGCCATAGCTGTGATCATTTTTTCTAATTCGTTTATATCAACTTCCTATGCTGTAATAATATTTATAAGTATGGTCAAGTATTACAATAGATTGCTTTCGTAATTAAAAAAATACTCGTAAGCAATGGTTGAAGGAGACTTGAGAGGAAATGATGAAGAGGAAAAAAATTAAAGCTGAAATCACTCTCAGAATATTTGCGAGCTAAACAGATAACGAGTAATCAAAAGGGGATTCCTTTCTCAGTAACATTTTCTACATTTCGGACACCTCCCCAGCGCATGTCACCTGTTGCTACCCAACTTTCCTCCGCCGAAATTCGTCCGCTCTAACAGTGGGAAGTCTTTAATTCCCAACCTTCACCAATGCTAATAACCACCTCTTAGTACTATTTCCCCTCTATGCCTTTTTACAAACGGCTGTAAGTTATTCCAAACACTGACACTGTAATGAATGCGGCAAAGAAATCAAATTGAGTCGCATAAGAGTTAAAATTTCATTATTTATAAACCAATTATTCGGAATATTATGTAGTTATTTATCTTGTACAGAGAGAAGAGATACGGAGAAAGTTGATTACGTTCCGTTTACGGTTGTCATGGAAAATCGTTCAGTGTTAGCAATTCATTAAAATAAATAATAATCTGGGGTATATGGCAAATAATATGAGGTAACCATACGAATTGGGCCCTGTTAATACTCTGAAAAATCAAGATAAAATGTGTAGATAAAAATATAAAACCCCAATGAAGGCCATCGTATTAAGTCATTATAGAACTTCCTAAGGTTGAAGGACTCCTTTATAATGTAGAGTAGAAAAGTAACTGAAATACATTTACTGCGGATAAATAGCTAGATTAGTTTCCTCAATAAAAATTCGTAATGGAATACTTTAATCAGACCACCTCATTGAGTTTCAACGACCCGCCAGAGTTATTTGAGTCATCTTAGTTGTAAATAGGTATCGAGTATGACATTCTTCCTGAAAAAATTCACGAGAAATTGCACAATATTCTCCTTTCACACACGGTGAAATGCAACAATTTGTTGAATAATTATTTTCAAAATGAAAGAAATCACACACTTACAAAGAAGCCCAGTCTCTTATAAAAGAGTAGAGACTGTTTAATAAATCTCAAAAAGATGTAAATAAAATCACGTAATCATAGTAATACTACTAAGTTGAGTGAGGGAAAAATTTTACTCCTGATATTCATCCCAGTCAGGAGGAAAAATCCCTCCAAAACCTCTCAAAGACAACTCGTAATGAGTATCAATACAAAAATATATTATCAATTACTAATCATAACATTCTTATCGTACCTGATAATACACATTCTGAAAGGTAACCTCTACATTTTCATGGGCGTTTTACAAAACGTTTACATTTTATTTACCCATAATTGTCGGTCATTTTTAAGAGATGGGGAAGGAGATCAAGAACTATCTTAGGTTAAATACTCCAATCGCTTGCTGTTCAATTAAAGAAGGATAATTTGCATTCGGTTTCAACAAAGTCTATTCGTGGTCCATACTCGCAATATAGTTAGGTTCTCGTGTCCTATGTATTACGCTTTCTCGATTAAAATTTGGTATGCGGGCAGCGCGTTCGAATTCAATAAAAGCGGTCCCGGGTTCGATTTTCGATAGGAACCCACGTGCGAAATGACCTCGGCTGTCGAAGCACTTTTAACAGTAATGCTACTTCTACTAGAGTTTGATTAAATAAGATGAATCGGTGAGCCGGATACAAACTGTAAACATAGCACTTCTGAAATCGATGGGGTGTGAGAACTAAAACATCGAGGAATTACGAATGCTTAAAGGAAAGAAATATTGTCCGACGAAATGTTGCATATGTTGGACTGTTTATTGTTTTATGCTGATCACAAATTGCTAGTGAATTATACTTTGTGATTATTTCAGATATCAAGGAGCAATGTGGAAATAGAGGTTATAAAAATGAATTGGGAATAATGATAGCTGCAAATAATACTACGTTAAGTGACAATATTCGACAGAAAGATCGTTATAAAAGGCATTCATGTTACCATTCGTGAGAAGCCGGTGAGTGACACAAACTTTCCTCTTAGCGTAGGAAGTGATTGTTAAGAGAGAGCAGACACTCAAGTCTTTCTCGGTAAAACGAAAAAAAAGCTCACTTCTTGAAAGACTTACTACACATGCCCATGGTACACTAAGTAGATTCTTTAAGAAATTGCAGGGAAACGGGCTAAAAATCATTCGATTGAAACTTTTTTACGAACGTTGCGCGACATTAAGCGACTATGAAATTACCATCTGCCACACGCCAATAGGAAGCTGAAGGTGTTTATAACTAATTGTTAGAAGAGTATTAGAATACCCCGAGCACATAAAAGTGAGGTTCATAGTCAAGGTTTAAAGATTTCTCGAAGTAAAAAACGGTCATTCAATGGAAGTTTCAACTTTTTTCTGTCGGCAAAACGCTTGTTCTTTAAACATAAAGTAATCCAGTAATTACTGTTTATAAAGCAACAAAAATACAGTTTTATACAATAAAATTCTTCGTTAAAGGAAAACTTTCTTATTTTCTCTTCAAGAGGCTTTAGATTTTCGCTGAATCTTCCTTAGTTTTGATTACTAGCCCAGAAGTCATTAGCAGAAATAACTCAGGGACTACTAGTTTTACGAAAACATTTACTTGTAGATGAGAGTTAACCGTTTTATAATAACCCTTTAAATTTATCTACATTATGCGCACAATAGATTTTGTGGATATACCTTTGCCGGAAGAGTTGAAATGGTTTACGACTGCGAAAAATGAACTTCTTTAACAATACTAAAGATGTAAAAAATAAACGCAATTTCGCATCAAATCGAAATATGTTTCTGACCTAAAGATATTCCTGACTGAATCAACATCTCCAAAACTTGAGTAGAATGAAATCAAACATAATTTCAAGTGGAGAAAAATATTTTCAAATCTCTCGTTCAGATTCTTAATTTTCTACATGAACCTTGTATGGCACATTCTATAGAGGTGCATCCCTATCCAACATTAACTTAATGATCGACTATAATTACCAAATTGTATTTAATCAAAGTAATTCCTTCTTTTATATATATTTTCAATGCTATCTTAGGGAATGAGGACTGTAAGCAAGTGACCAAGAAAACGCGAGGTCCAGTTTAAGAAATTTACGTGGAACAAACGGATCAACTGAATCGAATATTTAATCTATTCGATTCGAATCGAAAAAGCACGATTCACACTTCACTCAACTAGTCTTCACTCAAATAGCTAATCAATGGAAATGTTGGGCTATTGATATCATTGTCATAGTCAAATAATTATGGAAATAATTATATCCTTAATGCAAATCGCGATATAAACTATACCTGATCTGAATTTAAACAATTCTGAAGATTCATTAAATAAATAAACGTTATCAATACAACCCTATTTCTATACAAATAATGCCGACAATCCGCCTCAAGTTCTAAAGTCATAAATTCAGAACTATCCACAATAACACTTTTTCTAGCTTTTTACACATCGCGTGCAAAAATTGCAACATTTTCTCTTCGAAATTCCGCACCACATTCCAAAGTCTACGCCATCTTATTTCACTGACTCAAATATGGATTAAATTCAACTCTAGTAAATTGTTGCTTGCTCAAAAGGTACGTGGAACCTAGGGGAGTTTCAAAATGAAAAGAAGTTATGCTATGTTATTACAAATACCTGATCATTAAATATATCAGAAAATGCATGCCCTGGAATGCAACATTTATTTATATCGATAGACGTTTTCCGGAAATTTTTGAACACACGTGCTTTAGGGCACTTGAATAAGAGACCCGAATTACAAAAAAATCAAAATAATCTGGTTTATTCCCACGAGCTTCGACTATTTAAATGGGACGCTATTTAAAGCCAGACTTTAAAACCCTTTGCGTGTTGCTATCCTGCTCTGGAAATACGCTGTCATGAAAAACATTCCTTATGCTAGGGAAATACCATTGTCTCTTCAATCATATTATAGTCGTACATAGTACCTTTTCATGATTTCTCTACATAGTAATGCATTCAATTCACAGATTTAGCATGCAAAAGTTAAACAATTAAATCATAAAATGATTTCAGATCATTAAATAATCTATAATCATTTTATGACGTACGTTGACTTTATGTTTAGCCCGAAAGTCTCCTCTTGGAATGTCCCTTTGATATTTGCATTCGATTTGTGAATTATAGTGCCTATATAAAAAGGAAACCAATCAAACCTTGTATTCCATTTGTGAATTATCTGCCTACATAGAAAATAAACCGATCAAAACGTATTATTGAGGAAATATCGAATATAAATTATTGTCATCTCTAAACATGGCCCGAAGATGGCCATTATAATCAAAACTGATCGGCTATAATAAATATTCTATGGATATTATTAGCTTTTTTTGTTCGCTCAACTCTAAACAAATTTCACTCCCGAGAGTATCATTAATATCTTGTCACGATCAATATATATTGCATTTATATTATAACCGAGTGTTTTTAGTAAGTATTTTATTAAGTAGTACTTTTTAGTACTATTTTAGTAGTATTTTAGTATAATTAAGTATTTTTTGAAACGCTGTCAGTATATTTATACAATTATGGTACTGAAAAAGCTAGGGTTAAATGGGGTTGTATCACTTATTAACTACGGCAGTTTCTCAACCGACGTGCCGCTGCATTGTAGTTTACTGTAAGCACTTTATATCAAAGGGTGATCTGTTCTTCAAATTATACTACACATATAAGTTTAATTCTGCAACATTTTCGGTATGCCAGCAGCCGTCAACGAACGCTTTGAAATATCCCATTCTACACCCACTTTTTCGATATTAATTTGGAATTAAATAGATAAGGTTATGGCTTAGTGTGCAGCGAATCTTGAGTCAGCACGTGCTGTCGAGAAGGAAGCCGCGTTTCGGGACAACATTCATGCAGAAGGTCCCTTATCTGGCATTCGTCCAAGATAAGGGACCTTCAAATCTTTAAACTCGAAGTTCCTTAGCGTCCAAGTTGTTCAATCATCTCATAGTATTCAAATAAAGTAAATAACGAGGAGCAGCGGTCAAAACTTAGGGTGGCCTTTAGATGCCGAGAAATTAAGACGCTACGAAAAAAGTTTGGGCTATTTGAAATCTCACGCAAGTCGCCCAACTTTCGCGATTGCTAGAAACGAAAAAAATATGAGCTGCATTTTGTTTGCGGTGGACAGTATTAAAATTTTTATTCTAAAGCAAATTATTATTGGAAAATGTTACGTTTCGGCTGTGATAGTCCTTCGGGTGGGATTCACTGAGGGGAAGGAGACTTGATTAATGACAATGAAAATTTATCAGTACAGATCTCATCGACCAGATAATTTTTTCTCCGGTTAACAAGATCGAGAAAAAACGAAAAAGTGTGACCAGGAAACGATCGCGAGAAAAGATATCTATTTTCGGTCGTTTTTTACGCGGATCATTAGAGAATAATAGCAACTAGATTGGGATATATGCGTTTTTGCACCGCCTGCCACACGCCTTTGGCGACTGGCAGGGTCTGCATGTGAACGTAAATCCACGTAACGAGCTGGAGGTCTTCGTGGAGGGAAAAAAGAGCTAGTGCCAACTAACAATAGCAGTCAATTACGGTCGAATACAAGGTGAAGTCCCTTCATCACGGCAATTCTGATTCGCTATCCACTGTACACTATCCCGACGCACGTTTACAGGACAAGTCTCTTATACAGGGAAAGGGTGCAAGGGGTAAAAGATCCCTTCAAAATTAGCATTTATACACCCATTACACTTTAACAATATTTTATCGGCTTATATTCACGTTCAGGGGAACTCTTTGACTCGGAATATTTCGCTCAAATCTCCGATTTTTTTTTTTTTAGCGCCCGAAAAAGTCTTTCTAGGCTCTGGACGATTGTGCTACAAATATTTCCGCGTTTCCCCTCACGACGACGTCCAGATCGGCAGGGTTAACGAGGGACCCGAAAGCCGCGCGATTCGTACCAAAAGCGTCGGGACAAACGGAAGGAATATGCGAAATCGTTTTCCGCACTTTCCCGCGCCCCTATAAATACTTAAAATTGCGTCCTATCCGTTCCAATCAAACGATGGAAGGGGATAATCTCCTCTACGGATCGTAATAGGAAAATAGCGAGGACCGAAGAACACCAGCGATTCTGCACAACGAATTGAGCGGTCGATTGAAGGCAATCAAAAGGCTCTGAGAGCATATGGAGGCGACCGCTTCCCCTCCGAAGCAATGGCACAAATAATCCATCGCTCAGGGACCCCGATAGATCCGCAACACACACGCACATACGTACATGATCACAGGTGGTACAGAGAAACGGTAAAAATTAAGCACTCCCGCGGGGAAAGGATGGGCATTGGCACGCAACGGGAGAGGAATGGAGGAGGAATTGCATGGCCGGACTTACCCCCTCGACAGCACATTGCGGGGCCTGTACTTAGCGGGACGAAGGCTCGAAGACTACTGAAGGAACCTCCCCCTGCTGGCGATGTTACTCCCTCTCCTCTCCCCCTCCGTACACTCCGTGGACCATTGGGATGCGGCGCCGAACGTCTCCATCTCACCGGAGGCACATCGTCGCTTCCACCCACGCTGACCGAATTCGTCGGACACCTTCCTTTCGCGAAATATGCCCGTCTTTTACTCACTGCTGGCACAAACAAAACACGCGCGAGGGAAGTGTGCGGGGCGCTCGCGGAGAGGGTCAAATGGCGCGGCGGAGGGAGGTCCCCGGGGGGGAATCGATCCCGGTGCCCGAAGCCGCGGTTCCACCTGAGTAAAATTGCCCGGTCTCCCTCAGTCCGCCCGTTCGAATGTTTGTCGGCTGGTTGACTAGCGAGGCGTGCTGGAAGCGGGAGTCAACCCCGGCACTGAAGGGGGGGCAGACGGGAGACGTTTAAGAGCGGCGGTGGGCGGGCGAAGGCCGATGGGGTGGCCGATTGACGTCACGTTGCGGAGCGTTTGTGAGATAGTGTGTGCGTGGCAATGATGGACAACTCTATTCTTCGTGAGGCCGAATTCCTTCTGGAGATGGGCTTAGGCCATCGAATAAATTGGCGCGCGAAACATGTACCGCTTGTGTTGTGGCCGTAAAGAGAATAGCGGCGAAATGCGAGGGAAGTCGAGGATTTCGTTTTCCCGAATGCACGTTGAACGGGGCCGAACCATTGCGGGATTCGAGTAGAAGGATTACATTAATTTGTCAAATTGTTTTCTTTCTTCTTCTTCTTCGACGTAGAGTTCCACGGGGTGGACTCCGAATCTGTTTATCTATTCGTTTTCCGACTATTTTTACTGCATTTGATCACAGATAAACGTGAAGTTTTAGAGATTACACCACGACAATGAAACGATTACAGGATTAAAGCATAGGGTTTACGTTAATTTATCAGATTAATTTCTCTCTTCCATCCCGTCTTCAACGTGGGATACGAATCTTTTTATTTAATTGTTTTTTCGTGCGCGTGTAATTGTTGCGTTTAAAAGAACCGCCAAAACCGTTGATTTGATTGTTGTCGATTGAGGCAGGATTACTGAAAGTTAGGCAGCCAACCAGATTAACATATTCCGACATGGACATATTTCTGAGCATAACGTGCGAGAAGTTTCCCTGTTTTAACATGCATTCAAACGACAGCAGCAGGTCCAAACAGCACGAGATAAGCACACCGTCAGTGCCCCCGTAGAGAATTTCCCGTACACTTGTTATTCTATTTCCAACTATTTTCATTGTATTTGTTCAAAGATAAACGTGAAGTTTTAGAGATTGCGCTACATTTATGAAACTACCTAGTACTTGAAGATTGTATTCCAATGTTCGCTAGCCAGAGTGGATTTGGTGCGTCAAACGCAATATTAGACTGTCACGAAACATCTAATTGCCGACTCTCAGAATTTAAATCAATAATATTAATATACTGGGTGCATGGAGGTGTTTGCCGAAAATTCCTAAACGAAAATCATAAAAATATTGATAATGCGTATTAAGTATTGTGAATTCATAATCCTCGCTGATGCCAACGAATCTTTTTAGGCTATAAACTACACAATGAAACCATATGACTCAGATCCTGATCAACTGAAGTGACCACATTCAGAATTCTCCTTTTGGGATATTAATATCAGTAATAGCATTGCATGATGATGCAATTCCTGATTACAATAGTACATTAAGTATGTAGGATTTGTTTTAGGTGATTTGTTAATGGATGTTGAAGGACTGCAGTTGTCTTTAGATAATGACAGATAACGATGCGATGTTATCAAAATCGATGTATTCATCGACAGTTGATAAGGATGAATATTGACATTGATCAGCAAATAGTACGATTATATTGCTATCTGACTTCCACCTAACAGGAATTTGTATAATAATAATATGTTCTTGCAATGAAATGCAAATAAAAGAAGCAAAAATCATGGTCCGTAAATCCACATAAAAATGCAAACCAAACTCGGCCTTAAAAATTTACCTAGAATAAGAGAGGGAATAAAAATTAAGACTAATAAATATATTTTAATCTCTTCTTCATTTCCCTACCATCATTTAGAAAAGGATGAAATATTCTCCCAGGAAGGTTTTTTTAGAGAAAAATAAAAAGTTTTCCCACGTCTATTAACAAATCTACAAGTTTCAGGCCATGTAGCCATGGCAGGGGGGTTCATATTCCTGTATGGTAGCGGCACGCTGGTTACAAAATAAATAAATAAAAGGATTTATAAATAATAATAAATCCTCTTGAGACAAGGTTGTCTCTTATTCCATCTAACCATTTATTATTATATAGAGAAAAGAAAAATATACAAAGATATAGAAAAAGGAATTAAAAGAAAGCGAAGCAATGAAAAAAGGTATAAAATGTGAGCTTAAAAACCTAAGTCTTCTCTTAGGAAAAATATGTCCCTGTAGGTAAATACTCACAAAAGAAGGGGGTGTGAAAAACCTGCGAAACCTACTGTTAGAAGCAACTAAAATTTAAGAGAGGAGAGGAAATAGAAAATGAGAAGAAGAAAGGGAGTTGTCAGCAACATGTCTGGGAAAAGAAATATGCACAAAAAGTACATGATAAGGTCCAACGAACGAAACGTTACGATGTTCGAGGAATTTTTTTACTAAATTATCTCGGATGAATGTAAGAATGTAAGAGTTCATGGAGATCGCAAGCATTATTAATTTCATTATAATAATAATACCACGGTTTCATAACGGAGATTCTTGGGAGAGCAATTTGAATCGTCTGGGGTCGAACCGGAGACTTTTAAGTACATAAAAAAGCATATCTGTGCAGAGAAGACATTTAATAATTTGCAAAGATTGTAACTTTTAGTTCTCGACTTTCACTTGAATATATATTTACATGGGTGGTCTGAAAAGTTTCCGACATTTCGCCCTTTCTCGAGATGTTTTCTGAAAATTTTCTGTAAAGTTTCTGAAGATTTCTGAAAAATCTGGGGTCGGAAACTTTTCAGACCACCCTCGTGCATATACGCAAACACACACACCCACGCTCTAAATTATAATATAGATTGGATCGTATATATCACTTTTCATTGTCTCTCTCGTTTAACTTTGGTTCTCGAGATAGCCGCTGAGATTATTTTTTACGGATTGTGACGTAAAAGTGATAAAACAAGGTGGGTCGATCCAGAATTTCCCGGCTGATTCTCATTGTAGGTATCGAAAAAGCTATTGTTACGTCTGCCATGCGCATTACGTGGTCAATATATTTAATTTTCTTATAATAGCAACAATCAGCGCGATAATCTATTTAGTTTGAACTTTCCCACACTCGGGTAATTCCAGGAACTTTTTGAAAACATAGTCAATTTCGTATTTATTAAATCATAATTAATTTAATTTTTTCAATCAAGGAAAAAACGAACTACGAGGAAACTATGATTTCTGCTGCCCCAAATTTTTCAAAGTTGAAAAAGTTCAGTTTAGTCCCTTAACCATTGTCCAGAGAAAACAATCTGGGCTATCTTTCCTTCAGTCATAGAAGAATGCAGATATATTTTACACGATTCGGTGTCAAAGTGATGCAACTGGTAATTTATTGGTGATTGGAGATCTTAGATAACTACGAACTCTTACCAAATGTAAGTAATAATCGAACATTCGACTCGTGAATTCGTATCTTTCATGACATTCTTTCACTGGGTAAGCAAGCATCCCTATTATTCTATTATGATCTATTTGAGTCTATTTTAATCAAATTTCTCCTCGGGATTTTTCCTGGATGCACATTCTTATGTGCCAAATATCCTCAAACCCATTTCCGTGTGAAATTTCTTCATTCTATCTAATCTTTTTTGTGTGAAACACAATTTTCTTCATCAATCTTTGACTGTGTTTCTCCTTTGCCAACACAACTGCTCGTTGAGTCTTAAAGGGGAAGACGGGCGCAGAAACAATAGGGCAAGTTTTTTTATGAGGGATGGATTTCATCGATGTTTGCCTGATTACTTCGATGGGTTATCGATTTTTGATGAATTTAAGATCAGTCTGTTGGTTTGTCTGCTGATTTTCAAGATGCCTACTGTTGCATATACAATTAGTTCCACTTCCATAAATCTTTAAACTCTGTTGAAACGTGAATCATCGCATCCTTTGTGTTCGTTGATTTTTGCATTATAAATTTGTCATATTCCCCATCTTTAGTTGCTATTTACTTGCGCTTTATGAGGTTATGGATATTAACATTTGAATGATCCTCTACTGTCATCAGAACCATCGGAACTTCTTCTGGTATCAATCACGATGGAAGCGATGGACATCGATGGAAAGCATCGGAGATCCATCGGTGAATAAAAAAAACAATTTGATGGATCCATCGATGAATTTAAAAACGTGCCGATAGTATTGTTTTCATGAAAGTACATTACGCTTCCAATGCTGATAATCACGCTTTATACTAAGAAATCATCTCCTCAATTGTAAAGAGAGAGCTAGAAAATTTTCATGATATCGTTAGTTTTCCATATCTCAAGACGTCTGTAACCATGATCCATCGAGAACAAGCTAAATACCACAAGAACTTCATTTTCTCCTTCAACACATTGACTAACTCATCTTCAAGTCGATTTTGATTACTCTCACGTCAAGCTTATTCACTATTCAATCGGTTTCTTATGGAAACGTTTTCAAATAATACTGCCGGTCAATTCCAGCTATTCTTTCACGTTCATCTCATTTCAGGCACTTCTCAGCATCAAATAATGTTACTATGATGCAGATCATCCAAGAAAGAGGCAATTGTGATGACCGAGGCCTACGGCAAACCTTACGTTTTTATATGTTTTATTTTTTTCTCTATCTTTCACCCTAATGTAAGAATATCATTCGAGATTAGATGGAAGAGGGGCCCACTTGGGCTTAACCTTGCCTATTAAAAGTTCGATAATAAATTCTCCTGCGGACTAAATTCCTATTCGCATCTAGTAATTGGAATTCACTACTCATTTAAACGCTGGATCGTCTGGGAATAAGAGAATATATTATGTGCGAAATTTTGATCTTTTCATTTTGTTTTTATTTTTATTGAGGACATGAAATCGCCAAAAAATTCTACTCTTCATGACTGTGTATTCCTCATTTTCTAACGTAATCTTATTAGAGAGCGACGACCGAGTAAAAACCAACAATAAAACCTTCCATACGACAATGTTTGAAGGTGATGAATTTCAAATTAAGACTATTAACGCTGAAATTCTATTTACTTACTAAACTGATTCTACTATTTACAATGAATAATGCCGTTTACAACTTCGTTTATCACTCCACCGAAAAATTGCAAATGTACCTTGTAGATCTAGATTGTAATTGCTGTAATTATTTTAGAATAAAACTTGGTATGAAGCTAATCAAAATAAAAAATGATAAAAATTGGTAACTACAGGCGGTTAAAACAGTCACATAAAACAAAAATCTTTAGCAACATTTCATTTTCGAAACAAAAAAATATACCGGCAGGGCTCACGATTAGGCAAGTGGGCAGCGCGTTCGACACCGGGGAAAGCGTTCATGAGTTCGATTCCCGGTGGGCACCCACGTGCGAAAGATCTCAGCTTCCGAAGCACTTTTAACAATGCTATAGAAAAGATCGATTCGCACCCGAAGCTTAGGAGTAACGGTAAGAGGCTGTCTTGCGGAAATCCATTCTGTAGAATGAGGAAAAGGCCTTGTGCCTATTTCGCAATGATCTTTTATGAAGACACATGATCAGGTTTCATCAATAATTGTCGTGGAAAAAGTATAAGGTCATTTCCTCCTACAAATCTCTAGCTACCGATGATGGACAGGTACTCTATGAACGTGAAAAGAAAATAATTATTCTCTTTCCTTCATTTTTGGCATAAAATATATTTACATACCTACTTATATTTGTTATCCCTCGATCAAACCTTTTTTTTCAAATTCCTTTCAGATCGAAGGCTCTAAATTCTGAAACTCTTAGCCTGAATCTATAAAATGCTCCAGCTCAGTGAGAGTTTTTAAGGATAAGTTATTCAACTATCTCTTAGCTGTCGATGTTTAAATTGAGTATTTTGTGTCAGACAAGTTGCATCTCTTTTTTTTCACCTTGTTGTCTGTCTTAGGTCCTAAATCCTCTATTTACTTATGTTGTGTTATTCTTTATGAAACTGTGCTCATTTTATTTTTTCCACCCAAACGCCATCTATTAATTTTATACTCAATCGTCGTTGTTTGTATATATTGGTGTTTAATCTTTTACTTAGCAATTTTTTGTATTTTCAATTTATTTTGTATTACTGCAGAGTATTCTTTTGTTTGTATTTTTGTACTTTCATACACTTCTGCGCTCTTACTTGTATTTTGTGTTGCTCAATGGAAACACCACCGAGCATAATAAAATTACTATTATTATTATTATTATAAAACGGAGGAAAATGCTGAAATTCCAATAAAACTTTTCCTAAAATATTTGATGGCGGCAAAATTAAATACATCAATCCATGAGACGAAGAGTATGTCACAGACGTAAAACACTTTTGCAGCTAAATGTGATTCTCATGAATTTTAGATACTCTAACTTCAGGTAAGCTCTTATGCGTAGACAATTAATAACTATTATTAGTCGAATGTGATCAGAATATACAGTAAAACCCGTTTGAAAAGCTGTCGTTCAAGATGAAGTCCCGCTTAATACGCGGTTTTCTCTCGGTCCCTATCATATGAAATACATGGTATAAACACCACTTAAGACGCTCTACTACCCGCTGATAAGGATGCACTGCAACCTGCCATAGTCAAACCTCCATCTCTTTTGATAGATCAAAAGTTTTTTCTATTATCTGCTTGAACTCAATCACAATTAGTATTTAGTACGTTAATTTTCCTAATTTTCGAAAAGGGAAGAATTAAATTTGAAGATATTTTTGTACGAACTAGCACTATTGCGTAATGAGTGGAAACTGTGAATGACTATTTTCGTTTTATTTAGTGTAAGAACTATGTAGTTGTTTTAATTTTTAAGACAATATATTTTCTCTTTAAAAATAAAGAGACGAAAAATATATCTGTATGTTTTTTTTTTTAATGAGGAAGTAATAAAGTGCTTTAATGTACCGTTTGCCAAAACGGTAGCCTCAGTCAGTCTCCTGAAAAGCTTCCTAAACGGATTTTACTGTATTTCCCACAACGCTGTGGGAACTTTTTTTAAATTCGTCGATGGATCCAACGATGGAATTATACATCAATTAATCCCTTATTAAATTAATGACGAAATCCATCCTACTGTATTTTTATTCCCCAGTGGATCTACGATGCTTTTCACCGATGCCCATCGCTTCCACCGTGAATAATACTCGATAGGGCATAGGGTTCTGATGACAAAAGCGGGTGATTTAAACGTTAATTTCCATAGCCCTATAGAAAAGCCCTTAAATGACAACTTACAGCGAAGGATATAACGTATTTATAATGTAACGATCGACGAACAGATTAATTAGGGAATATTCTTTCGAAGAAGAAAGAGAAGCTCGGAAGTACCGCTAATGTTGGTGAGAAGGAAAAACAAATGTCAAAAATGAATTGTACATACATTAGAGATGAGGTACGCTCTTATAGTGATGTAGAATTCAAGCAGCACTTCAGCTTTGATCAAGTTTTGAGTGTGGTAAGAGAAAGTATATAATATTATTATAGTGTATAATATTATATATAGTGTATATAATATTATATATAGTGACTTAATTAATGGCATGTTTAATGACTGTTTAGCAGCATTTTGATGACTATATCGTTCGAAATTAAACTACTACAGAATGGGGGCACATACAGGATGATATTGAACAGGATTTAAAGCTTTTACGTAATTGTTTCCAATAGAGTTATGCCTCAAAATTTTGCTAACATAACCTAAATGTTGCATATTCAACAGCTTCCGTCTTTTCAAACTCTTGACCAACCAACGGAATGTTCTCAAATTCATCGAGAATGAAGAATCCATCAAAGTGAACAACAAACATCGATGTATTCAATCGCTCATCAGACACATGAATTTAAACACGTGCCCTGTGCCACACCATTCATTAATTATTTGAAAAGTATAAGGCCAAAATGCGGTGAGGCGGATCTTTTAAAAAATTTACCTTTATTTTAACGGTAATATTGATGACCGTTGCTGGCTTGAAAGAAAAAAAACCTTATGATTTTTTTATTTTTAAAGGATGTGCACTGGTTTCTTTGGTACCATATGCTGTAAACATAACTACTCTCTTATCTAGAAAATATTTTCGTAATATTTGAAATCAGTAATCTCGTGCGAAAATTTCTCACAATTGGTCACTGGGGTGGGTGCAATTTAGTTTAAAGAAAGTGTTCGTTTGAATGAAATGACGATGTAAGCTGTATTAAAGTGTGACACAAAACTTCATATTCGGCAATGCTCATGTTTCTATGGTTGTCGTTCTGCTCCCAAAAGATGCAAGGTGGTCGGTTAGTTAAAGGTTTTTATGGTTGCGAACGACGTCAAAGTTTTCGTTTATGGAACCTATAATATAAATTGTAAAAATGTGCCAATAATATTACCTGTTTCGATCATTTTTAGACCGGGAACATATATCACTGTCCGGTGAGAAATACTATTTATTTACCACAACAAACGTAACCAAGTAAACGATATATCCAAACACCACAGCGCTGACATCTGATCACATCTGATAAAACTCAAAAATTCACACTTTAACTCAATTTTTTGACCACATAGTGTCCTTTTCATCTATCGGTCTATTTTTAGCTGGAACCAGGAAACTTACTCATTCAAATGGTCAGTCACTTATACGTTCTGTTGGAGTGTGGAAGGAGAAAAGCCCCGGTCACCGAAAATTGATGTTTTGAAATAATAAATGAGATGATCTGAACTCCTAAAGTTCCGGCCTGAGTACAAACGCCGTCTAAAATAAGCCACAAAAACTTCACTGTTTTCCCAATTTTTTATTTGCCTCGGCCGGTTTCGACAGTGACGGTCATCCTCAGTTGGAATATTCCTGGAATCCTGTGATCTGAAGATGACATGGCAGAAACCGGTCGCGGTAAATAAAAACTGTGGAAAATGGGACATTTTTAGAGCTTTTCAATACAGCTGTTAAATATGAATTTAAAAGATATGGTTTCATTTTGGACGATAATTGTAGGTGATTCTGTTATCTTCTGTCGGAGTTTATCTTATTCACTATCATTTTTCATCGGAATCACTCATTTCAATTGAGTGATAAGAATGATAATTTCATCGGATGTATATTTTCTCCCAAAGACAACTTTTTCTCATTCGCTCATCTCAATTCACCTTTTGCTATCTTTTACTATGCTAATTTTAATACAATCTTTGCAGTAGGATCAATAGTACAGTGGCAATGTTATTCATTACAATAGTAAATAACGCTAATGCGTCTTTACTCCAAGGACTTTTCATTATTGAATACTAAAATCTTTCTGCGAGACAACGTAGCTCGCTTTAACCCATACGAAGTCGCGTGTTTGCGTGATTAGTACGGCGGGTCATGTATGTCCCATAATTAAAATCGCATTTCAAACATGATTATCCAAGTTGACATGAAGAAAACGTTATAGCCAAAGTGAATGAAATATTTAAATAAAAGTATCATAAAATGAATGAAATAATCATAAAATCAAACGTCTCCCTGATTTTTCCAAAGACATAGTAACATATTATAAGCTAAAATAAAAAATATTAACAATTTCTAGCTAAAAATAGTTGGTCTTATACCGCGAAGATCAAATTAGGGATTAGAAGCATAAGGCAGCAAAAGGTCATCTTCTAACATTCAACGAACGTTCTCAAAGAGAAAAGAAAGTACTGTAAAATCATAGGAAAAATATAGAAGTCTGTGAAGAAGAGCAAGAATAAATACAGAATGAAGATAAAGAATCTTATCACTAATGATCATACCAAGTGGAATGCTTAAATTCTAAAATATCGCCTTCAACCATATAATATAATATATTCCGTAATACTAGCTTACCTTTCAGTGTCAGCGCTCACCTTTAGTCTACATCCTAAATTAGTTGGTAAATTTAAATTGAGCTCTTTTTGTTATTCACTTTATAGTTACACTTTTTGTTATTGTATTTTGATTTTGTTAGGGTATTAACAATATTATAAAGAATCAAATTAGCTATCCTATAGACTCGATCAGAGTCAGTTGATAATGTGTTTCATTGGGTGTATCAAACGGCTACCCCATTCAACTGGATTCAATGCCACTGCAAAACAGTATAATGTCCGTCGAGAAAATCAAATATTAAAAAATCCAAATACCGACTCAGTCACACACTGGAATAGGTCTACAATATTATTGAGTAGGTAGTGAGGTATATATATTCCGGAATTGATGTGTCCAACCATAGGGATATCAAAAATTGCATGCGGCAAAAGCTTAATAAGGCAAACAAGGAAGTGAACGACACCATCTGGAAAAACGAATACATTAGAAAAGGCATGAAAACTATACTTCATAAAGCTGCTATCTGATTTATCATCACAAACAGCATTAAGAAGAATAGGAACCTCTAAATCAAAACGGCTAATGGAGACAACAGAGATTGAAGTACTTTATAGAATCTTAGGAAAGACAAGGGCAAGGCCAAGAAAGAAACGATATATAAAAATAAGAAAAGCATATCGGATCCAAAATATGGTTGGCTAAGTGAACAAGAAAAATATCAAGGAAAGGGAAAAGGTGATTTAGCACGAAAAGTCGGCTAGGAAAAAGAATGATTGGAACAATCATTTAAATAGGATGTAAATAAATAATGGAGTATTTAGTATGGGAAACATTGAGACTGTTAAGTCGACTCTTTCCTTTCATCCATGGTTGACATGAAACAAACCATATTAATAAGCACTTACAAAAGGTGATTCAAAGTTATTAGAGAATACGATGCATTTACTTGTGAATTTAAAAACCTAAGTGAAGCTTAGGAAAAATCATCCACTCAAAAAGAAGGTAGTAGATAACAATCTACTCAAACATACAGAGAGAGTGAACTAAAACAGAAAATCCTTATCATGACCTGGTGAAAGAAAATATTGGAGAAATGACAAGAACTCAAATAATATGCACTTTAGAGAAGGTTAGATGTAAGAAGAGACTTTATAGTCTCAATCTCACCCTAAATAAAGTTTATTATTATTATCGTCACAGTTTACATGAAAGAGGAGACTTTTTAGTGTCGATCTCGCCTTAACCTATATTTATCTGTACATCTGAAAGGAGCGGGAACGAATCTAAGAAGGGGCCCTCAAATTTCCTCGGACCCCCCACGGTCTTCCTGCCTCTATTGGATTCGTCCTTTATCTCCAATTATCGCCCAATAAGACTGGGGTACAAGTTTTCTTGTCCGGTGGGCCGTCTCATATGGACCGCAGGTAATCCACTTCGCTGTCTTTACAAATAATGCATATTTATCGAAAGCCGTCCGTTTAATCGAATTGCTATTCCAATAAATAAAGGAGAAAGTAGACTTTTTTACCAAACTCCTGATTCGATTCCTGATTCGATTCCTGATTTTTCCTGATTCGGTCCCTGACGGGTCCATGCGCCTCCGTTAGAAATACCTGCGAAGTCTACTTTAATAGCTTGCAAGGTTTATTATTTCTTCTGCAAATTTGGATTGAACGGAACAGTCGCGCGAAATCAAAATAAGCGCCAAAAAAAAAGGAAATTGGATAGAGATTTTTACTTCGGGCAAGTTTTCGATTTGAAAGTGGGAGATTTCTTGTGACATACACGAACTTTTAGTAAAATTTTGAGGTTGTATTCAACCCGTCTCCCTGACTTCCAAAGCAGCTTTTGATTCCGATCTCATGTATTTTACCATAAGAATACACGGGAAATTTAAGCATGAGGATTAGAATTCATGGTGGACCATATGGAGAGTAGGCAATTTCAGCACTTTTTTCTTTGATGAAAAATCACTGGGTCAAATTAACGAGCGCTTGGGAGTATTTCTTAATCAGCTCGATTTTGCATATTACAAAGGGAACAGTTATATTGGTTTATTTTAATCAAGGGGACGAGAAAATAAGATACCTATTAATGCAGAGATAGAAAAGGGAAAACGTTTGATGGTCTTGCGTAGATTTTCAGCAAAAATGAGGATAACAGAATATTTCGATATGTAATCAACGCTAATATTACAGTGTAATATTAGCGTTGCGTGTATGTCTAATCCTAAAAAACTTAATCTGAAAATGGAACATTAAATACGTAACTATTACTAAAATGATTTCAGCGATATGTGGACTTACCCAATTTAAAAGAAATAAAGATAGAAATCTTGATTAAATCCATCATACTTTGTAAAATTAGTCAATTTTTCTTTTATTAATTTATATATTATTAGATTATTGGAATAATAATACAATAGATATCGCGATTCTCAAGAAAACTTTTGATAGTCAATTAATATTTAGCTAACTAGTTAATCCGTGCGAAAATTTCGCAGACGGACACTGATACACTGATTTCCCCAACCAAACACATTAAAAAAAACCCTCCAATCACCACTAACGAATTCAAAAACTCTAAATCATACCTAAAAATACACACCTTCATATTCTGTGTGTGTCCGTTTCGATATACCTCGTTCGTATCGATAGATATCGATATCTACACATCCAGTAACCAAATTATATGGGCAAATTCAAATATTAACTCGATTTTCGATCAAATGGGGCACTCTTGATTGGTTGGTCTAGTTTTAGCAGGAAGCGGGATGTTTTCTCTTTAAAATGGTGTGTCATTGTCAAAATGGTCGTCATATGTTTTGATGGAGTGTTAAGGGGAAAAAGCTCCAGTATCCGAAAATATGTTTAGAAATAATGTATAAAGCGGGAAAATCTCTTTAAAATGGTTTGTCATTGTCAAAATGGTCGTCATATGTTTTGATGGAGTTTTAAGAGAAAAAAGTGCCGATAACCGAAAACAGATGTTTAGAAATAATATATGAGATATACACACCGGCTATGAATGATCCCCATTCCATTTTATTTTCATCGTCATTTCCAAGAGCCTTGTTACTTTCATAATTTCACGAAGCACAATGTCGGCAAGGAAACAGTCAGCATTATTCGAAGAATTTCGCCGCAAGTTCGTGCAATTCGAAGCAAGCCGTAGCGTGACTCAACGCTAAGTGGCCATCTTCTCGGACCCGATAGCAAATCCCAAAAGAGTTTGTGATTATGCCAAATCAGAAGGAGCTAAAATGACAAATAGGGACAACCATTATGCAGCGGGTCGTAGATAAGGAAGAAGGGAGAAATCTTTATTTTCTTGAAATGAATGCCCCAGCGTTACCGTGCCGTGTCTGACCAAAGCGGGCAAAGGTCAGGAAAACAAGAAGCACCCCCGAAACACAAAGATATAGCAGCCACGTGTTTGTAGAGCGGAGTCATTTCCAGATTTCGAAGCAGCCTAGGAAAACAGACCAGTCGAAGGCTGAGACTAAACTTAGTATGTGGAAATGCTCAAAATTGCACATCGCAGCGATGAGAACAGCTCTCGATAAGGGTAATTCCTTAGCCTTGAGATCACCTCCGATATTTTCGATTACCTATGATGCACATTCCATAAATAAGTATTTACTCAACAGTCGATAGTTTAATATACGTTTAGAGCTCCATGTGAACGGAAATTACGTATTATACTCGCCAAATTGTTAAGTTTGCTTGATTCTACAAATGAAATTTATTTACTTAAATTATATTTACATTATACAATCGATGGATGCGGCCGTGATGTTGTGGAACGTCATTATTATAGTTATTTAGTTATAGTTATTTCCATATAAAAAAGTTTATGTGGAGAAGTACACATCTATCTCTAACTATATATTTACATTGTTCAAAATGTTTTGACTAAATTATACTTCTATTCTGATGTTAAAAGGGAATGGTTCTAAAATACTCTAAATACTAAAATAAAATATAATAATAAGTATAATAGATATTATTCAAAGACGTTACCCCGTGCAAAAATTACGTAGACCGATACTGAAACATTATTTCCCCAACAAAATACATTGCAGAAACACTCCAAACACTCGCTAAAATCGAATACACGAACACTAATAAAACACATCTTCATATTGCTCATCAGTGTCCGTTTCGGTATGCCTCTCGAATAATTTTTATAAAAACGCTAGTCAACGAAAACGGACGTTTAGAAAAAAATAGATTTATATTATATGTGTATAGGGTTTTAGTAAATATTTACCTTTATTTATAATGTTCGAATAATTTGCAACATATGTATTGCTTTTATTATGTTACGTGGGTATTCATCATATTTATGATGTATTGTGTAATTTTATTTATTCAGCTATCTTATTTTTACATTCTAAAAAATTTGAGAATATTTATAACTTTACTCAGCTCCCAAAATTGATTATTTTACTACTTTCCTTCCTACTTAATTCTCTTTTTCAGTATTTTTCCCATAATTAGTGTTAGATAATCTGTTTAGAAAAAGGCGGCGACCCTGCATGGAATAGAGGTTTCAATTCATGTATAATGCTCATAAAAGATAAATGTAGAGAGAGGTTTGTAATAGAAAAGCTGTATGATTCAGAGAGATGATATTTGGCGGTTGTTTAAGTGACTTATGTGATGAACCAGGCGAGAACGCTTTCTCTCATGAACGTTGTTTTTCATGTGCTTGGAGGAAACGATGAAGCAAAGGTTAGAAGTAGAAAGAACGTAGGAACAAAAGCGGGCTTTTAATATATGCACCAACCTAACCTGATACATTTTTATATATGCATATAAAATTTATTAGGTTGGTGAATGATATAGGTTACCAAGAATACTAATGGACAAGATTAATGATGGATGCAAAAGATACGTTCAAGTTTAAAATGGCATATAAAATTTGCGCTGGATAGAGAAAATATAGAACAAGAAGAAAGATTCCAATATATTCGCAGCTTAAGAGTAGAGTAGATGAGAGTAATAGGGCACGTGAAGTAGGAAATGAAAGGATGAGGGAAATTTATATTGAAAGAATGAGAATGAATGGCGAGGATGATATTCAGCAGAATTGAAAAGATATTTGAAAATCAAAATAATGATAATATTTAAGTAGTCGAAAAAGCCATTCAGAAAATATCTATGGACCTTTTCAAAAGAAAATAAAACACATATTGCATAGGTATAAACTCAAGGTGTTCTGGCGGAATTTGTTATCATAGGTATGTAAAATAAAATATTCTTTGTTCAATCCTGTTATATCCTAAATTCTTTTGTGCATAACATAAGACTCACGGTTTTTCTCCAATTCTTCGATTTTCGTGTACTTCGCCGCTTTTCCTTGGCCTCTTTTATTTCTCGTTTAATTTTCCTGGGTATTTCTTTATACTTCAATGGTTTCTTTATTTTATATTATCTTCGTAAATCCATTAGGAACAATATTTCGTCAGTCATCCATGATTTGTTTTTTTCTTCACAGATCTGTAGTTGTCTTTGCTTCCCGTTATTATTGCTTGTTTAATGTTTTCCCATTTCTCATATATATATATATATATATATTACCTGTATTTAAGTTTTGATTTTTTCATTTAAATTTAAATATATAAATTTTTAATTTAAATATATTTGAGATTTTTGTTGATCTCTTTGGCTACTATTTTTTCGGTATGTTCCGTTTTAAATTTACTTAGATCCAATTGTTTCCTCTTCAGGTTTTTCATTATCTTAAATTTGATCCTAACCGAAGCTGTTACTGGGTTGTGATCTGAGCCAATATCAGGTGATGAATACTTAGGAACAATTAAACATTTCTTTATTCTCTTTCTCACTTTCATTGGTTTCCCTCCTGTAGACGATGAAACCATTCGGTTTTTAGAAATCAAAGCATTTCTTATTTAATCATTACCATGGCCGACTCGAGACATAAGAGAGATTTCTGTTTCATCCATTTCGAATTAAGTCTTTCGTGTATGAATTTATCCCAGACAATAACAGTGGCTATAATGACTATCAGATAATTTTCCTTTAAAAAGTAGGGTTGTTTATGGAGGTTTTTAAATTTTATGGAATGGAATGAATTAATGGAATTTGTATGGAATTGGCATCTCCATGACTCCTCAGACTAGGCGCCAATACATCGCAACCGACTCTGTTGCTAATACCACAAGCTAGATAAGTTATCGAAAATATAGTACGAGGAATAACTGTAACTGGCAGCTCTGCGCTCTAAAATGCTAACTTTCTATGGAATGTTTTGAAAACAGTTTCCGTTATTTGTGTATCACATTATCTACCGATATTTAGGAAAACTATATCCACGTTCCAAGGATCACTATGATGCAATTTTCCGGAATTAAAAGTTGTGAATCCGGAAAAAATGGATAATCAGGAAGACGGAAGAACGTAGCGCATTTGAAAAGGAACAGAAAGTTTTGATTTCTCTTAAGCGACATTTGAATATAGATTTCGTGGGACAAAGCGCAATAGAAGATGTAGCAAATTACTTAACAACTCCACATTCCTTTCATTACATTACATTTCAAATGAAATTATCCTTATCTCAGCGTTGGCTTATGGTCATATATTAATGAACAATGGAGGTCTAATTTGAGGTGGTACTCAATTACATGAGTAAGGTATAGCCAATAATTTAAGCATTTCTTAGAGTTATAGTTCTAATATTACTTCAAAACCTAACACATTTTCCAAAACATAGCATTTTTAATTATGATAACTGTAGCAGTCAATAGAAATGCATTTTCATAACTGAGGATATTACCAATTAATTTATCTTAAAGGCTTTCTCGAATTTCTTTCGTACAAGTTATAGTCAGAAAAAAGTAGAAAACAACAGAATAGTTTTTTTATAGTTAATGCTTTCTGGCGATACTTGGTGGAACTTCTTCATAGTAAATTGAAAAGAAACAATCTGTCTGCGACCACAAATTTTTATTTAAAAATGACACGACCCGTTTCGAGTTTAACTCATCTTCAGGTGATAAAACACCTGAACCCTTCAGGTGTGACAACATCTAAAAATGAGTTAAACTCGAAACTGGTCATGTTTTTTTTAAATAAAAATTTGTGGACGAAGACATTGTCTCTTTCCAATTTATTATAGTTTCTTTTGGTGAGGAATATCCAATTCCTTTGTTTTGTTATGTGATATATCATCGATTAAGTATCCTTGAGTGATGTAAGTCTTTGAAGTGCACTATATCATACACTGAGTTCTTAGGAAACGGTTATAATTTTTTAAGAGAGATTTTTCATAAGATTTAATTTCACTTACATAGGTTTTGTACTGGCATCATACGAAACAAAAAAATTCTTTATCTTGCTTTTCCAGCCCTTATATATTTTTTTATCAACTGACGTTTCATTTTCTTCGGTAACTAATTAGATAATTTAGGTGATATTTTAGTGGTTGAAAGTCCTTTCATGAAATTTTTCATAGAATAGAGTAGTCGCAAATTCGTACGATGGAAATTAGCTGGAAATGGGAAAGGATTATTTGCGTAGGAAGTGATTGAAAGGGAATATTTGAATGTAAGGGAATAAGATTAATTATGAGAAGGGTGGAATTACAATTTTCAATAAAATTTCGTGCCTGTAGTATATACATAAGAGCGGAACGAACAAATTCCCAGCGAGTATATTTTTCAGTTAAAAAGTCTATTTGTATAAATCCTTGTGGAGCCAGTATGGTACGCAAATCTATTGGCTAAAATAGACGTAAAACAGTTTTTCGAGGGAAACTCCTTTCCTTCTTGAGTAGAAGAGTTAGTCGCCTTGTATTCTTCTCGATGAGCTATACAGCTATGGTTTAGAGGAAAAGTGACCTCGATTCTACGACGGAAGACAATTCCTTCTCCAGCCACCGCTTTCATCCCTTCCACAAGAATGATTCGGCACTAAACCGTCTCATAAAGCGCACAGTTTGCATTTAATATTCGCGGAGGAGGAAAGAGGAACGATCGGTGGAAAGTTACGGAAATCTTTCCGTTCCTTTCGATGGAAGTCGGCCTTTCGTCAAGGGGATAAGAATAGATAAAGGTGTCCATTTAACGTGAGAGAATATTCCAAGGAATATCATTATCGTGGAACGAGCTGTGTTTAAACCGTCAGTCACTCTGAGCCATCTTAAAAGATGTTTAAGCATCTCTCGATTAATGACAAACCTAAACCGAAAGAAAAATTGCTTCCTTAAAATTTTTAATTTCTCAAGACGGAGACTGTCGAAGCGTAACTTTTGCGTACAATGGTAAATTCTGACATATTTTTAATCAGTATAATCTAGAGAAAGAGATAAACATAACACGCTAAGGAGTGCTACCATGATGATTCCCTTGGAAACCAGGCATAAAAAAGAGACAACCTGGACTCAATCCCGGACTTTTAACTTGCAGGACGGCTGCTCTAGCCAATTAAGCTTTCTTGCCAGAACATTCAGACATACAGTTTGTGAGAAATCGTAAGCAAGGGCAGTGATCCTCCCCGGCTAAGCGGCATCGTCCACAAGCAATGTCCTCTATGAGACTTTTGCCTTACAAGGTAGAGTATATAGGTAAGAGTATGATGATGTCAAAACTATACATTTCTCTCATGTACATAAAATATGGATAGTAAAAAAGGCAAGAGCACTACTGTACCATTTTGAGGAACCATGCAAAGTTCCCATATTTAATTTTGCCAATAAAACAACTGTATATATGTGTATATAAACATTATTAAGAGGAATCTTTCTAAAGGAAAACACAATGAAAGAGATGACGATAACTGTGCATTTTAAGATGTGTGCCTAGAATAATTACTAAGGGAAATGGACATAAAAATGTCAGACAGAGCTAGAACTAGGATCTTCCATTTGCTAGACTATGTAACCCCCATTGGTTGATCAAGCCAATCGCCCTTTTAAGTATCTCTGAATGGCATGCATGGTCTTCAAGATAGCTCAATCGGTTAGAGTGGCCATCAGGCATGTGGAGAAGCAAGGTTTGAGTCCCTATGAGACCTTTCTTATGCCTGATTATCATTTGAGATTCTATAACCTAATCTGATCTAATTTAATGATTTTTTCTACTGACTTTCCACGTACATTATTGATACCAGTAATGTATTATAGAAAAAGGTGGGAAAAATGGTTTCAGGAATGGGAATGAGATACAAGTGACACTGGACTGGGAAATGAATGCATTATTCATATAAAATGGTATTCTTTAAATATTGGTGTAGTAATTTATTACAACTGTTTCCTTATACCATCTAAATTTTGAATGTCTTCTTGATGATTTACTCTTTTTGTAATTAAATTGGAATGTCTAAATGGAGACAAATTTTTTATTGTATTTATAATCCTAGTTTGAATAATTGTGCCATAAATATATAATTTCAAAAAATCAGGTTTATGATGTTGCACCATAACAAAACCTAGGTCGTTTGATAATAGTTTTTGTGGAATCTACATAGTTTTCTTTGTGTGTGATCATGAAGGAGTTTCACCATGTCTTACCTAAATCTGTCATGTTCTGTTAAGATGTTAAAACTATCATTTCTCTCATGTACATAAAACACGGATGGTAAAAATGGCAAGAACACTACTGTACCATTTTGAGGAACCATCCAAAGTGCCCTTATTTAATTTTCCATTAAAGTAACTGTATATATGTATATAAAAACATTATTAAGAGAATGTTTACAAAGACATTCATGCACCATACTAGAGTTTCATTGCTAAGAGATTCAATGTTCTTCAAATGAATCCTTTAAGTAGCAAATAGATGATTGTATTTGGCGAATAAATTTAACTCTCTGACTATTCAGCAATTTAATAAATTCCTCTCCAACTATTGAGTAATTATTCTAACTGGGTCCACCTAGAAGTTCTCTTACATGAAACATCTGAATCAAAGAAAATTCTTGAGCATGTGAAAGAAAATGAAAAATATATCGATGTGATTTCCTCATGTCATGGTGATGAAATACGATTATTCAAAGGGGTATATAATAATACCTGTTGGTGCAAGAACAGGGGATGGCAAACCATAGAATTGACGAGCCAATCTTGAAGAATATTTAGGTAGATTTAGATGAATGAGCAAAAATATTTCTTTTTTCCTTATTAGTTTGAAATAAATTTCTCTAATTCTTATTCATGGTAGAGTTTTTGAAGCAATGAATTAATTTCGCAGCAGTAAGAATTCACCTTGAATTAAGCTTGATCCATTGTTTCCAATTATAAGATGTTTCGAAAATTGACACAAAATTTAATCCATGACAACTTGCTGATGATTAGCCTATGATAATTAAGCAAATTGCCTTCAGATAGTATGTATCCCAGTTAACTAACACAAGACCAGATGATATGCAAAGAAGGCATCAGCTATAGAGTTTGAAAGAGAGTATTCAAATACAAGGTGCATTTATCTGAAAAAATCCAAATTTATTTTTATCATTTGTTGGACTACTATATCTCATTCTAAGTGGAGGAACTTCTAAAGGCATTGAAAAGCACTCTTGGTAACTTTAATCCCTTGATTACTAAATTGAGAGAAACAGAGCTGAAAGAACTAAAGGTAAAAAGATTAGAAAATGAGAGATATTGATTTATGAAAATGTTATTATGATTTTATCATAATTCCCATAGAGTCATCTTTAAGTAAAATACTAGAGAACATATAAGAAATGTTGACAGATGAATTCTCGGTAACAACTGATTCAATGTTTTAATATATTTAAGATCAGACAAAATAATATGAGATATTCAAAACCCTCAATTTTCATGTAGGGGTGTTGTTCATGATGTCAAATTAATGAATCAGGTATTGGTTACTCAATTGAAGCAAAACATTCAGACTGTTTGTTTTACCTCACAGTTCAATTAACTTTCTGGAGTAGTCATGTAGTTAATAATTCACAGATATGCATTTTATCTGAATAGTTTCTTGGGATATGAGTGTGAAGGAGGAATTTCTAAACTTTTTCTCTCTTAAAGAAAGAACTAGGGTTGCTTTATGCTTAGTGTTGCCAACCACTCATGTACCATAAGGAAGAATAAACTTAGTTTCTTCCTTATAGTATAATTGCTTCCCATAAAGTAATGTTGATCATCTAGATTCCCTAATCCTTCGTGTGTCAATTATTTTTATTTGAGATGCACCATAAAAACCATGAGAGTGAATCATAAAAACATCCATGATAACCTCTGTTAATGGAACATTGGAAGTGAGCTCTCTATAATTCAGTGGTATACAATGTGAGTAGATATTAGTATGCATATATGAAAATTGTGTAAGAAATTCCTTTGTCATTTTTTATGGATTCAATGCATGGCTAATAATCATTATTGCACCAATCCTGGCAAAGAAACTATACTTGAGGCATCCTTATTTTAGGTAGTATATGTAGGCTGTATCCCTTATATAATGCATCAAGATGAACATTGTTGCAAAATTTTAGACACACAGCACACCTGTGCCATAAAATTGTGAAATTCATCTCAGTCTAACATAGAAGATTGAAACTGGTTTGCATAACCTCTAGATAGCTTTTTTTGCCTCTGGTGAAAGCAGTCTTTGGTTCAATTCCTTGTGGTAGCCCATGTATACAAAGTGACCTCTGCTGCCAAAGCTCATTTAAAAGTACTACTACCACAGCTAGAAGATTATTCAGTTCCTAACTTGGAGAACATGGATATGGTCAAGGAAAGCTCTTATTTAAATGAAGTCCTATGTTCTTTATCAAGAGTAAAATTTTTACATGGCTTCAGAAATTTACTACTGAAAGTTACACCTATGTTGAAGCTAAAAATCAGAAAGTGTATTCAAACTGATGATCCAGTGTGGTTACTAAATTTGGGATTTCTCGCTAATATTATCATCCAATTTAATAAACTAAACTTAATTTGCAAAGAAAATATTATGCAGAAACTACTTATAATTTCATCTCAGGAGAGTAAAGGGATTAGAAATTTTTCTAATTTAACTGAAAGTTTGCTACAATATCAAATTTAATTAGATTTTGAAAATGGTATTGCACTTATTTAAAGCTATCTGCTCTCAGTTAGATAGGCTTTTCCAAGAATGCAGAAACCTGGAATCAGTCATTTCATTAATTTGTAACTTGTTTAAGAATATTTTAACAAAGATGAATTCTTCGTTATTTTGGATATTCATTTCTTCATTATGGCTACAGATATCTTTTTACCCAGTGGTATTCTTATTTAGTCAATAATTAAATTCTTTTTCCTGAATAGTGACATTCCTTTGAAAGGATGGAGTTCAAATTATAATTTTTGGAAGCCGTTTTTAGAGAAAAAAGTGCCAAACTTTAAGAGAAAATTATTTATCATCCTTGTTTATGCTGTATTCTTATACTAACCTATACAAGTCAGCCTTTTCATTAACTAATAAATCAAATCAAACTATTGTTCCTTTCTAGCAGACTAACACTTAGATTCTTGTCTAAAGTTAAGTATAAACCAAGACTCATTGTTGAGTAACTTTTTACTATAAAACCATGGCTGATATATTATACTGTGGTGTAGTAAAAAGTTATTCAACAATGAGTCTCGTTGTATGTAAACACTACAAAGTTAAGCCTGATCTCATCACTTAAGTATTAATATTTACACAACAATGTTTGGTAATTTAGAAGACTCAATGTAATTAAATATATCCTTGAGTTAATTTTAAGGTAACTTGGTTATTTTATTTTACAATTTAATAGTTTAACTTTATTATGTGAAAATATGAGGTTTGAAAATTGGATTGCTTATCTTTTTTTGTAATTTATGCTATTCTGGAAATACTGAAATATTTATATTCCAATTCATGTCGTGACATTTCTTATTTGCCTTTATTATTGTTTATCTGTAGAGAGTATTACAAGAAGTCTTAAAGTCAAAAGTATTTAAAATTGAGATATTTATGATTCAAGAGTGACCTTTCTGTAAACTATTTTATTTACTTGAATATTTTTATTACTATTTCAACCCTTTCAGACCTAGTGTCCAATATATTTGATAAAATATTGATTGTTTATCAAGTATGATTTCTGATATTTATAATTGACTTTTCAAATATTTTCATTGCTTTTTCTTCCTAATCATTTTTAAATACTGAAGGAGAGAAATCACTCTTTAAGATTTTATGACAGAAAAAGTAATATAATGTAATGAATTGGTTGGATAAAATCATAAACCTATTCTTACTGTTATTTTATAATTTTTGGAGTTATTCTTAAAAATCCATTGTATCTATTCCTTTATTGTGGGTTTGTGAATATGTATTCAGAATAATTCTAATTTATAATTATAATTTCAGTGATCATTAATTCAAGGTGTCCATTAAATTATCCCATCCAGTCTGAAAGGTGCTTTTCCTTCTTCAGCACTCAAGCATGTGCTGTGCAAGTATACAGTTTTAGTGTCTGTTAACTTAACTTTCATTCATTTTTAATATTATAGAAGTGAATTACAATGTGAAATTATGCAAAAAAAATCATTCTCTAGATAAAGATCAACTTTTGGAATCAGTAAGTCATCAATTAGAAGAGATATCAGAAGAATATTCCACGTATGCATCAATAATAAACAAATTCCCAAGGATTGGAAAACTGCCGTAGTAGTACCCATACTCAAGGAAGGGAATAAAAAATCAGTTAAGAATTGTAGACCCATTAGTTTAACAAGTGTTGTTTGAAAGAATGATTTCGGATTACTTAAAAGATTTTTGGGAAATGAAAGGTTGGCTTAACAAATTCCAACACAGTTTTAGGAAGGGATACTCATGTGTGTCTCAGATGTTAAGTTTACATCAGGATCTAGTAGGAGCTCAGGATAAAGGAGAACAGGTCGATGCCATAGTGATAGATTTAGCCAAAGCGTTCGACGTTGTAGATCATGACCTTCTAATGAAAAAAATTAACGTTTTGGGACTAGACAGTAGACTAGTAAAATGGATAGAATCATTTATTAAAGGCAGATATCAAAAAGTAAAAATTGGGGAATCACAATCCACTGAAATAGAGGTTACGTCAGGAGTTCCGCAAGGAAGTGTGTTAGGACCGTTATTGTTTCTTATATTCATAAATGACATGCCAAATGCTGTTAAATCTAGAATCAGATTATTCGCCGATGATTGTATTATATATACAAAAATTATAAATGAAGTTGATAGTGAAGAACTGCAAAAGGATCTGAATTCCCTGCTTAACTGGTTAAGAGCAAATAGGTTAGATATCAATTTGAGTAAATGTAGAGCCATTAGTTTTAACAAAAATAAAACAGAATATTCATATAGTATAGGTGATCATGAAATACCGAAGGAAAACAAGATTAAATATCTAGGGATAACTTTCAGTTGTAATCTAAAATGGAATGCGCATATAGAAAAGGTAGTAATGAAAGCTAATAAAGCGCTAAATTATGTCATACGAACACTTACAAGGAGAGACT
Source organism: Pachydiplax longipennis (assembly GCA_036926295.1). Classification (NCBI taxonomy): domain Eukaryota; kingdom Metazoa; phylum Arthropoda; class Insecta; order Odonata; family Libellulidae; genus Pachydiplax; species Pachydiplax longipennis. The sequence continues at coordinate 31,874,467 of JAVFKF010000009.1, read as the reverse complement.
CCCACTTTTGTCCGGGGATTTTGATGAAACTTTCTGCAGTGTTGCAGTAAGTAGAGTAATGAAAAATTGTGACGGCGTTCGTCTGAATGGGCCTTAGTTTCGCTGCAATAAATAATTGAAAATTGATAGCCGGAGTATAGGCAACCCCGCAATACACGCCCATGCTAGCCGAGTATGCATGAAAGAACGCGACATTCTCTGGTATAATTGTCATTAAATTTTTCTTTTCGTTCGTTAAATTCTTTCCTTGACTTATTAATAATAATAAATAGTATGTTCAATTTATAATCCCGTTAAGTAACCTTCGTAAGCGATATTTTCCATTGAAGGTAGTTAACGACTATCCTAAGAACGTAAAAGAAGCTTGCATTCAAGTAATTTAGGATTTCACAATCATAAATAGCGATTGCTTTCTAAAATTTTATATAATAAACACCATTGTCTTTATATTAATTAATTTATATATCCGATTTCAGCATTTATCGAAAGAAATGAATGTAAGCCATTTCTCGGTAATCAATTTCACTACTTCCTGACGAGATAGAAATTCAAGAAATACATGAATAATTGTGTATTAAATATCGATAGTTTTTGCGCAGTAAATCCTTGGTTCGATTCCAGATGACTCGAAAATGTCCTTATAATATATGTTAAGAAAGAAAAGAAAAAGACCATTTTCATCATCGTTAATCGATTACAGACTTTTTCTTTAGTACACTGAAATCAGGAATAATGGTCCTACGAAATCCTTATTAGTACAAAAAGAACGGAAACTGAATATAGACAGTTATTTTGTCGTTGCTTGTCATGTATGTTGTACCAGATATACTGAAATAGATAAATAAATCGTAGTGATTGTTAAATAAGAATATGAAAGGCAATCGCTATATATGGCTGAAAATCCTATGTAATTCGAACGCAAATTCCTTTTTCATTCTAAGGATAGTAGTGAAATACTTAAAATGGAGTAAAATTGCTTACGAAAGTTATTTAAGGGGTTACATACCTTTCTCAACTTGAAAAAATTCAAATATTCGTTTCTTTGCATGAATGTAAAGAATCAACCTTAAAAATATTCAGACGAAGTAGTATTTCACATTATAATAATTAGCTGAGCTACAGTAGTTTTACTTGAGCAATGCAGAGTACTCGATGAGCTGCCAGTGACACTCGTAAGCTTATGGAGTGGAACATAGGGGTTATTACCTTCTACTAAAGCCTTCTTTCCTCAAAGTAACATCGAGGTACCTGTATTTATTTTCTCATCTACAATCGAATCATAGCTTAAATGTATTGTCGTTTACTAACTGATCAAAACATACATGTGCGCGCATGATAACAGGAATATATTTATCCCATTCGTAAATATCCTAAATGTCAGGATAACTTCTCTGCCAGAAACGGCTTTCATTTTGATAACTTTGGAGTTCATTTGAATTTCATGATTTGTGAATTTCCTAACGTTTCGAAGTCGAATGTTGTATTTATCTTCCGAAAATTACTCGCCTCCCTCCTGAAAACGTCGCGTCGCCTCACTGCACACTATATGCTACTTCAACGTTCCCGCAGAATTCCAATATTTTGGCGGAAGAATTCAAATTCGAACCGGTTTGCTCAAGTGTACGGAAGATGTCGCTCATCTTGCCGCAAGATAGGCCGCTGGATTTTGACATAATTTTCTGAAGAAGCTATGGGAAAAAACAACAGTTTCGTGAAACGATTAGGCCAATGCCGTCCATCCGCAACGATCCTTTGCGCGAAAACTTAGTTGCGTCCTGAATTAAGGGCTACTGCTGAATCACGGATTTACCTCCCCCCAGATTTTTCAGGAGCCGCACTGGCGTTGTCGCGTTTTGGTCAGTGAAGGATCTGGCACAACCAGAAAAGAAAGTGAAATCAAAGAAAAGAAAGGAATAATTAGTTCCTTCTGGGTGTTTGGCAGGTCGTGCTGCCCGACAGGCTACAGAATTTTTAAATTTTAAAATGCCACCGCTAGCAGCGGAAGATAGATTTTCTGATACCAACATATATTACTCCGGTAGAGGCTGAGAATTACTTCATCGCGAGATATCGAAAACCTTCAGACAGAGATTGATTACGATAATACCTAAAGGAGGACTTAAGTGTTCCAGAAAAATATACTTCAACTGTGTAGTAAACGTGACGAAGTCAAGAGCTTACACATGCATATTTGTTGTATTATGTAAGTGTTCTTCTTCCCTAAACACAGTCTTTCATGTCCCCTTTCGTATTAGTAATTCCTTAAATACCGAGTAAATTATCTTAGGGCTTCAGTTGGCGATGGAGAAATTATAGTGCTCGAATGTTCGCGGTAAGGAAAGAAAATTTTGCGACGGCTTAATTGAAACACGCCGGATTGCGTCGGCATACTCAGAATAATATTGGAAAATGCTGTAATATGTACAAAATATTACTGGAATGATTGGTAAGAGTGCTGCCGTCAGTAATATAATAATAGTTAATTAAGATCTACATATAGGTTATCAGTAATAAAAAATGAAGAAAATAGTCAAAATTAGAATTTATAGTATACTCTGTTTAGCCAAAGCGTTTATGAAAATTGTTTTGAGTACATTGTTGTCGGGTATTATTAGTATTATTTGTACCCCTTGAGTATTTATTTGTATTGCGCGGTTTTTTAGGGTTAATTATGAACGCCAACGAACAAATGTCTCTTGCTTTGGTTATAGGAATTTAAGTGTTTAGAGATTTAGCATTCTCCCCTCGGTTAGGCACCAGAGATTAGGATTATTAATGGATATGCTTGAATATTACCTACTTCCGAGCGTAATTCAGTAAACGTCGCATGTTTCAATCGGCTGACGCTTGCAATTTTTAACGGAATCAACCATTCCCAAAGCGGGTAGTTCTAAGGTTGGCACTCCATTCTTCCTTTGACATATTTGACAATCCGTTCTTTTTTCAAGGAAAATTATGAAAGATGTACCTCGAATTACGTCCATGTAATATACAGAAATCTTTTACCCTAATATGTCCACCGTAGAAGCAGTCTCATGTATTGGAATAATAACCTATGGTGTGTTTGCGACAAGAGAACAAGATGTATTGGGACGGAAACCTCGCGCAATATTACCACATGTCAGGACCTCTCTGTTACACTTCCAAATCTCGACCGAGTATAAATCAATTTTTCATGAAGTGATACGAAATGTTAAAAAATCTCGGAAGGAACCCTCGCGCAATATTCCAACTATTTGGCCGAATATTTAAAACTGGTATCAGTATGGACAAGCGTGCGCAAGATGTCTCTCCTGACGCCGCCTTCTCGGCCGTCTGTTATTAAAAGAAGTTTGTGGATGAGCTATGGGAAAAACATCTAATTTGTTTAACAATTAGACAAATGTCCTCCATCCGCAACGATCCTTTGCGCGGAAATTTAGTTGCGTCCTAAAGAAACGACTATATTTTTATTACGCATGTACCTCCCCCACCAGATTTTTCAGGAGCCATGCTGGCGTTGTCGCGTTTTGGTCAGTGAAGTATCTGGCACAACCAGAAAAGAAAAGAAAAAGAAATCAAAGAAAAGAAAGGCATAGTTGGTTCCTTCTGGGTGTTTGGCAGGCCGTGCTGCCCGACGGGCTACAGAATTTTTAGAAGAATTTTTTGGAAGAATTGCCATCGCTGAAAGCGAGACATGGATTTTTGGATAATAATAAACATCGCTTTGGTAGAGCTTGAGAATTTCTTCATAGCAGGATATCCTACACCCTGTGACTGGGATTGCTAAAGGTAATACCTAAAGGAAAACTAAGGTAATGACAGGGTAGAATGCTTATTTGAGGTAACGATAGTAAGTCAGATGACGGAATTTGTAAAACTATGATGGTACAAACATAAGTAAGCCATCACTAGACTACCGGTATTCTTTCGCTTATAAAAGCACTTTAGACCAAACGTAGGTGTCGATTGTTTCACAAGTAAGACCGTTTCTCACCAATAGAACCTACGGGGAATCGATTTTGGGAGAGCTTTATCGAATGTTGACTAACATACGATACGCTTATTTGACGGTAAGGGATTGAACACGCTAACATCATGCTAATCATCCTGCTAGCCAATCGAGTAAAGTACGTTGTAAACTCCGGGAGAAGGAATATCGCCAAAGACTTGCAGGTTTATGCAATATTACAAACAAAACATGCAAAAACACAATGGTGTTTATTATATAAAATTTTAGAAATCAATCGCTATTTATGAATGCGAAATTCTAAATTACTTGAATGCAAGCGCCTTTTATGTTCTTAGGATAGCCGTTAACTACCTTCAATGGAAAAATATCGCTTACGAGCTTTACTTAACAGGAATACAAATTGAGCATACTATTTATTATTATTAAAAAGTCAAGGAAAGGAATTAAACGAACTTAAAGAAAAATTTATTGACAAATATACCAGAGAATGTCGCGTTCTTTCATGCATACTCGGCTAGCATGGGCGTGTATTGCGGGGTTGCCTATACTCAGGTTATCAATTTTCAATTATTTATTGCATCGAAACTAAGGCCTATTCAGACGAACGCCGTCACACTTTTTCATTACTCTACTTACTGCAACACTGCAGAAAGTTTCATCAAAATCCCCGGACAAAAGTGAGAGTCTCTCCTAGTCAGAGAAAAGAAGCTCATGCGCATATTCTGGAGCTGTCATTAATGATGATCAGGGCATAACTTAAATATCATGCATAGAATACACATGTGCTTTTCATTCTCAAGAAAAATGTAAATCATGTAATTCTTGAATATTTTTTTAATTCATACTATTTTGGTTTGATTCTGTTTATCGAGTGACGCATGGTTTCTCAACGTATGCGCACAGGCCTTAAGTAAATTTTTGATCGATGTATTTTGAGTGCCATGCTTTTGTCCCCGTCTTTGTTATGCGTGATTTTTCATTAATCGAGATTTCACGATTGATCCTCACCAAATATCTTTCGCGTTTAGTTCATAACGAAAGAATTTCCTTCGTTTTCTTTCGGAAATCTTTAATCTACTGCTCTATTCGTGAAAATGGGTACGGTACTATCGGGCGCCGCCCAAACATTCAATCCCGAAATTCACAAATATATTTTTACAAAAAATGACAGAAGGAAGGGGAGACTTAAGAGGGTTTTCAGTATTCGAGAAACTACCAGCAAAATCAATTGGCGGAGGAAGATGTAAGAAGGGGAATACATTCCTTTAGGTTAGAATAGCTTTGCCATCAAAGGAACATGCTATACGTTCATGAGATCACAGTATTAATATATTTTAATCCACTAATTCTTATCGTCCTGCATAGAACTTTATGCTCAAATTCATTCTGATATCCACGGAAGGATACGTAGATACGAGATTAAATTCCCAGATTAAATTGATAGAAACAAACGCAGCTACGGATAGTTCTCTATTCGGGTAAGAATTACCTTCAAATCCGTAATAGTGACTTTTCCACTTAACTCACTATGGCTTCGACATTGTATTCGCCTTTCAACCTGCGAAAGCAATCGGCGTACGTGTGGGCTTTGTTCGTTATCCTTTACCATGAAAGCGCTTCGTAATAGAACTCTCTAATAAAGCGAATTTGCATGATTTCCGGGCAGGTCACATATTGAAATTATCACATCTACTTCAATTGTAATCGCTGTGAGTCCATGAGCTCTTCAGTTATTTAATAACCAAGTTCGTTATCATTACTCATATTACTATATTCATAGTAATATGTTTAAAAAGGAATTTTGCAAAGGTTATTCTTCGAAAATTAAAAATAAAAATCCGAGCAGTGGTGCACAAAGAAAAGTATTCAATCCGTGTATGGTAAGGAGGGTATTAGAAAATGATCGGGAATAGAGCTAGGCAGAAATTAAGCAATTAGGAAGAACTCCGCAGTGTCCTATACCCTCGGTCACACCGTTAGAAGAGCCATTTACGAGTAATCTATATCTACGAGTAAAAGAATGAGAAATCGACATATAATAGTTTGGTATACAAACAAGATATATTTTTAAAATTGACATTTTTCAGCTTAACTTTGTGGAATGGTGCCATCATGCAAAGATAAAAACACACTTTGTAAATTCCACAGAAAAAAAACAATCGGCAACTAGTTTCGTCCGTCAGACATTATCTCAACTCCCTCCAGCAAACCCACCTATTCTGACCTCACCATCCCCTCTCATTCCTCCCATCCTTTTTCCCAGAAGTAACCCGCTTTCCACAGTATGATCCACCCACATCCCGATCTTACCGGCCAATCCCCTTTAGACTAAAGAAGTTTTAATCATCAAAAAGATTGCTATAAATAAAGGATACAGCCCAGATATGGTGGATAAACTCTTGAGGAGAAAACCAAATATCCTCTCATGCCGTAAAATCACTCCTTCCCTCTAATAATCCTCCACAACCCCTTCCCTTCATACTATGTTTCGACTTAAAATTATTATAAAATACGTCATCGCTTACTAGAAAGAATGCATATGAAAATGATAGCATTATGTAAGAAAACAAGATCATGAGAAAAGATTGAGTTGTTGATTATAGCAACAATGTAGACAGAATGACAACTATGTAGAAGGCTATAGTAAGGGTTCGATAAAGAGCAAAGAATATTCAAAAGAAAAAATAACATGAAAACTGATTCGTCAATATTCAACGCGATTGTATAAATTATAAAATTATGTGTACAAATTCCACATTTTTAGTGAATAATTTTTTTGGGAAAGTTTAAGCCATTTTTATCCTCTCCGATATTACTCATCCATATTCTGTGCCACGCCATTGGTAGAGAGTATCCCCAAACCATTACTTAGTTCCTCCCCCCACTGACCTTCATAGATTCCTTCCTCTTTCTCATTTCTCTACTTCAACGCTTCAACGCCAGTCGTCTTCACATCGCGAGATCTTCTGGTGAAGAATATTAGGTAAAGTAAAGATTTCGATACCTACGTTACTTTGCGTCTATCCTCTTTATTATCTTCAGATTCTTCATGGCTCATAAATACGTAATTTACGACATTCTAGTAGTTTAAATACCTTACAATCTTCTAAATTTCAGGAAAGCGTTTCTTAAATTGGAAAACGTACTGGATGTGTGGCTTGTCTTCGGAATTCTTCTCCTGCCAACTATGTGCTCTGCCATGCCGAGGGACTGCTCCGAAGTAGCTTCAATAAGTCATACAAATTAAGTGATTTCGAACATTTCTTCCAGACTTCTTCTAGTCATGAATTCTAAAGCGTATCATCCCTTCTTATTTCCAAGTAATTTATCCAGGTTTTCCTCGGTAAATCCGTTTTTTAATGGTGAATCGCACCACATTTCCGAATGTCAGGCATCCCTTAGAAATTGCGAACGGAATCGTTGGCGTTTGACGAAATGGTTGGACCGACGTTGAGCCATTCGAACTCTTTCAAAGGTTTCGGCGTGCTTAGTAAATTAATTTTCCTATACCGTAATTTGCCAATGAATGTAAAATCTCATAATTTTTTCCAAGGATTCTTCAGTCTGAAGTACGTTCTCGGGTATGCTGTTCGGTTGAAAATTTCCCTCAGTCGATCCATTTGATAGAGAATTCAGTTCTACTCGATAATCACCTACGACGGGATGCTTGTCAGGGTTAACGTGTGCTTTCGTAGATTTGCTCGCCAGAAACCCTAGAAATACTTCTACTACGTCGAAGTATCAGTGGGATTTAAGGATTGTCGTAATATCTCCATGCTAGGAAAGTCTAAAGTATTTCTTTCCACATTCCTCCGAAATTGAATTGTCACGAAGAATAGTCGATCAGGGATATCTTTAGCGAGCATGAGATGTGTGAAATCACACAGAATAGGAGAGTTCGAGTAGGTCTCTCCTCATATTCTCCTTAGATCAATATGCCCCATCAGATTTCAGTTACTTTATCGCGTCGAACACTCGGATAGCAAAGTGTAATACTTAGGTGATAACGTACCTGGGTTCGATTCTCCTTGGTATGTCATATGCGCGAAATTACCTCTGATTTTAAACAAATTGAACCTTACAACTAGTATTAAATATGTTAGTTTGGTTGATCCGACTAAGCCATTAATATCACCCACATTATGTGGGTACGTACTTTGGAGAATAGTACGAAACTTACAATCTTGTATATCAAGGCCTCAAAGCTGTCGGCGCTTCTTAGATTTAATTTTGTCCTTGATTCGATCCAGACGTAAATCATAAATGTTACCCTTTTTAAATCTATATTTTGTTTTTCTTGCATTTTTATTCCATGAATGGAAAGTAATCCGTTGCTATGAATTTGGGAATGAATCACTAAATCCTTTCATTCAGTCATATTCAAATTTTCAAATATTGTAAAATTTCTAGAGTGAGTGAATAGTATATTTTTCTTGAAGCAAAGCGAAGATTGTTCGACTTAAAACGACTTGTTTCTATATGTTCATTTAAGTTGGATTTTCATGTTCATTAATTTTGAGAGTGCATGTATTTGGTTTTGGTATTAAGTTTGTCTGCTCAGTGAGAATGGAGTGTCTGGTGATGTGACTGGAGTGTGACTATTTTGTGTATTTGGTGATGGATTATGGAATTAGCAATTACTATTATTACTAATGGCTATTCATTTCATGTATGTGGTGTGGTATAACGATGAAGATGAAAGTCCAGTTTGCATATTCGAACAAACTTAAGGTCTTCTGATGAATTTTTAATGAAAACTGAGACAGTAATTAATCCATCCTTTGCTTTGCTTCAAATCTACTTATCGCGGAAGATTTTGACAGATGCTTTTAAATATCGATCTAAATAGATATTCCAGTGTGTAATGAATTTTTAATGTGCTTCGGCTGGAATAGCTTTGAACATTTCTCCCGTTTGTGCAAGTTTATTATTTCTTTCCATGTGAACAGCTTTGAACAGCATGTGATTTTCAGACTTTTCAGACTTTCTAAGTTATTTATATTGGCTAATTATCATCAAATATAATTTGGATATTTGGTGGTTTTTATGGTCGTATAGAGTATTTTTCTCGATTCATTTCAGTCAATTTCGTCGATAATCTAATTCGTTAAATAAGGCATACTTTAAGAAATCTTGAATCTGTTTGTAGACTTGCATTTTTCTTTTAGATTTGATCTGTTTTCTATGTACCGCTTTTATTTTCCTATACATATTATATTGTAATTTTGACTCTCCTTTTTGCCTTTTCGGAGCTTCAATTCATCCGGTACCTGTTAGGTTAGAATATGGTAGTATGTTAGGTTTATGTGCTTCGACAGCTGAGATCATATTGCACATGGTCTCTCACCGGAATCGAACCCGTGACTGTTTTCTCAAATGTAGAACGCGCGGCACGCATAGCTATTTGGAGCTGTCTTAAATTAGTGCTTCTTAACTTCAAAGAAAACTTAATTAAATATTAAGTCCCCTTTAGTTTTTTGCGCAATTAGTACTTTTAATAACTATTTCCAATTGGTCAGGGTACTACTATTAAGGAGTTATTTCAAGGTAATTTCCGTATATTTAAATAGTTTAAATTTAATCACTTTCTCGGAGAATTACAATGATTGAGTACCCTCAGTTGTGATGTAACCTTTAATCGATTCCCTTAAAGCAGTAGATATATTTTTAACGGAAAATATCGATAATGATTAAAAGTTATTCAAATTTTTGGAGGGGATATGCTTAACATCTTCTGCAGATGCTGTGATGATTAATTTAAGAGTTGTAGTAATTTAGCAAACTTTCCAAAATTATCTTTGTAGATAACGTAGGGCTTAGAGCTTAGACCAAAACACAAATTGAACTTTTTAAATCTTCTGTTATACACTTTCAGTAAAATTACTTGAGTGGATGTCATTGGAAGACTCAAGGGAATCAGTGGTGTTTCCAGAAGTTTCTTCCCCCACATCAAGGAAGCATACTGAGCAGTTAAAAGATCAAGGAATAAAGGAAGCAGTTGGGGGTCGGAAGGGGTATGGTTTTCATCTTATTAAATTGTATAATTTTAGTTTGTATAGTGGAATTAAAGTGAGTTTTGCAATGCTCTTTAAGACAGTGGTGCTGCTGGCTTGAACAGTAACTCAAGCCATCTCATATTGCACTCTCACCAGAAGTAACGCTTATAAGAAAAAAGATAGAGCTTCAAGACAATATATTTAAAGATTTTGATTAGATAATATAGGAGCATAGCTTAACTTTTATTTGTGATACTTTTAAATCGTTTCCTTTATGCAAGTTTAAAAAGTGTATTCACCAAAAGAAGGTTATAGCTTTTAATTAGAAAAGGTGTCGTTTAGTAACATGACTTTTCTCACAATGCTTTATTAGATTCGGTGAAAATGGAATGGAAAACTTATACCCTGTATTTTTAATACATTTCAGGTAAATTATATATCAAAAGCCTTTTGAATGTTATTAATATGACAAAGACATAAATAAAAGAGAAAATGAAAACTGATACAGGATAAGGCGTTTTCGGGTGTTTTAGTATATCTGTATTAGTTCGTAGTTATCGGAGTGTTTGTTTAAAAACATTTGGGTGGGGAAAAGAATATCAGTTTGTCTGGGAATTTTTTGAATGTGTAAACTAACAGTTTTATAGATTCAGATTTCATGATCCTGCACATTATGCGTATATAATTAATTTTCCTTGCACATTTTGCGCATTTAAGGATAACAACGTACTTGTTCTGAACTTCTGCAAGATACATGGCGGTTTCTATTTTTACTGCATTGTTACTTTGCTTCATTTATGAAATTCATTTTATTTACCCTCTCAACCTGCTTTTACTGAGTTTATTATAGATTGTAACATATTCATCGTATTTGCTTGCAGAACCTGAGGTTGTGGCCTGCATATGACGCCTTTGGAAAGAGGATGAAGTGAATATTCCCTCCAAAAGGAACTGACAAGGCTATTAAAGGAGACAAACCTTGGAACACTGAATTCAAGCAGCAAATGCGGATCCCTAAAGCAGCACCCATTAGAAGCAGAAAGTTGTGCTAGAAGACACGATGTACTTCATGGAGGCTGGATGCATTGGACTTTAATATTGCTAACTTTTATAATAAAGTAGATTGGACACTAGAATTTAAATACAAATCTGTAATTTCAGTGTTTCGGTATTTTGTTTAGATGTTATTTACAAGATTAACTCTGTTTTTGTGATGCGTTTCAAAAGTGTCGGGACGGCAGTCGAATGTATTAGGTGCGGAGGGAGGCTGTGCAGGAAACTGAGGAAGGAGCTTTCACGTCAACGCAGAGAAGATACTGCGAGCAGATGAAGCGGTCAGGGAGCCGAAGCATCGAAACGATTCTGCGAGCCTAGCTGTGTGAGCGAGGCCTGCACGCGAGGCTTTCGTGCCGATCCTTGAGGTCGTACGCGTGAGGTGTGCCAGTAAGTAATGCCTGCGTGTCTGTCGTCCGTAGGAGGTGCCGAGAGTTACGCCACTGCAGGTTGAGCCTCGCAGCGGTGGCCGCAGGTCGAGCCCGAATGCAGTGCAGAGGGAAGACAAAGAAGAGCCTGCAAAAAGCAGGCGAAGCCAAGCAACGAAGATAGCCTGCGACGAACTTCACACACCGATCCGAATATACAGCGGCAACACTTCGTCTCTACAAATATTTCTCTAAACGAACCGTCCACAATACGTCTAAATAGTCCATTTTAACACTGCATTCACGTAATGCGATTGAACACTGCGAATATGACACAGCGAACATGTCGTTTTTTTTAACTCTGCGATTTGGAAGACAGCGATTTTAACGCAGCGTTCGAAAACACAGTTTATATTATCATCACCTTGCGTCGACGTCATGCGCTGTGTCAACGTCACCAGTTGCTTCAGCCGATGCTGTCTCAATACTACGCAATGTTTCCTCGTACGGCGTCTGCAGTCTACCTATGTGTATAACGCCTTTGTGTCTCAGCCTGTTAAATGTTGCGATTGGTTGTTTGCGAACTTTTTTAATAGCCATGTACTTAGAGTGAATGATCCTGCTGCATTTCGTTGTCCTTCCTATGTATAGTATTACATGTGTCGCCTCATCCTTAAGGCTATTTTTTATGATGGAGTATGTTTTTATATGAAGTCGTTAAGCTTAAGGAAGTTGTTAGTGTTTACTTGGTATGTTATAAGTGTTTACTTGGTATGTTTTAACTGATGATTTTATTTTCATGAATTGCTTCATGGACTGGTATAATTCGTGCATGGGCGTTCGAAGCCAGGCAACGAAGATAGCCTGCGACGATTTTCACACACGAATCAGAATTTCAGCGGCAAATCTTAGTCTCTACATATCCCACGAAACGAAGCCTCCACGATGCGTCTGATAAGTTTAAACGCTGCATCCACCTAATGCGATTGATTACTGCGTTTTTCAACATAGTTTTTTTATCTCTGCGTTCTCCCAATTACTGCACCATCATACTATATCATCACCTTGTGTCGACGTGATGCCTACGATCACTGTCGCCGTCACCATCGGTTGTAGCCGATGTTCGCACTATACTATGAAAGTTTTTTTTGCGTACGGTGTTCGCAGTCGACTTACCTATATAACGCCTATATATGACTTAGCCTTTTTGTTTTGCAATTGGTTTTTACGAATTTAGTTATTATTCATGAACTTACTGCAAAAGATCCTGCTGTATTTGTCTTCATTTAATATTACATGTCGCCTTATCCTTAAGGCAACTTTTTCTGCTAGATTATAAATTGTTTTTATATCCCTTTGATACTATACCCAATTTTCTTATTGGATGTCAGTAAGGTTATTGAGGGTTTTAGTACATCTTTTCTTATGCTATTACTGATGATTTTATTTTCATTAAGTGTTACATGGTGTTATAATTTGTTTTTTCCCTATTGTGAGAATTTCAGTATCATATGTTGCATTAAATTTCTAATATTTTCTGTGGTAATCCATATGGTTAATTTTCCCTTTTTTACAGGAAGTCTTCAACATTTTAAGGAATTTCTTTGAATTCGTGATTTATCATTATCTGTAATTACTGATAAGATGTATTTTTCTAGAAATTTTACGGGCTGTGTTTTAAGGTGTATCGTTCCTTTCCTTTCTGTACGTGTTCGCATATCAATGTTAGCATTAAATATTTAATCTTTCTTTCCATTCTTCGCATATGACTATTTTTGTTTTTGAAAGGTCTGTTTGGTGTATTTTCTGTTCCGCGTAATTTGCTCAATTTCAGCCTCGTATTTAGCCACAATTTTCATTTGCTGGTGGAATTTTCGTGGAGAAGGTGCTGTTTGAGCCGTTTTAGGTGCCCAAAGATAGGATAGCCTTTGTCTGCCCGATTCTTGGTCTCATGCTGCCAATTGAACGACAGATATGCTGTGGTTCTGGAGGAGTTTCTTCGAGTTCATCAGATTACAACCCTTTGGTTCAGTATTAGGAATCCTACAGACAGAAATGTGATGCTGCAGCATATTTCATCCACGGTCATCTTCCAGGGGGGCGCCCGTAATGGACACCAAATTTCTTGCGTGCATTGACTTTTGACGTGTGGCAAGTTCAGATACATTTGCAGAGTATTTACTTGAACTAAAGCGTCTTCCACCAGTGAAGCCACACTTTAACTTAACGTGCCGAAGGGCTTATTAATCCATCTTCTCGTAAAGAGCTGATCGCATTTGTAACTGTTATTTTAACCCTGTACTATTCATTTTTCATGGAGCCATTAATCTATTTTGTGAATTTAATGTTGTGGCCTATGGCGCTATACCTAATCGAAGTTCAGGAGAAGTGAGTGACGAATAATACAATAGGTTACCAGATCCAGTGAAGAACTTAATTTTACCAAGTTTTCTATTCATGTAAATGTTTTATCACATACTTTAATTATTACGTGTTCTCTATATATGTACAAATATTTTTGCCTACTTTGGAAATCTTGTCAGCTTTCAGCATGCATTGCCAGATAATATATTTACGTTACGCTTTGATGGAATCAAACTTGGTTTTTTGTTATTGTAAAAGTATCCGCGGAATCGCTTGTAGTTAAATAATTCGTTTGTAAATAATTGAATTTGAGATGTTTTGCTGATTAACTTCTGTGGTTTTGGCTGCCTTTGGGAGGTTTTTTTTACGGAGGGGTTTTCCTTCCAAATTCGGGCGAATGCCAGCAGACTTGTTCTTCCCCTCCGGTCTTCCCTGTGATGTCTGTTTTACTGTTGTATTGCTATTTGGTTAGTTTTGTCTGATGTAACCACAGGGAGATTTAAGTGAAATAAAAGTTAATATTGAGAATTGCCTGTTCTGATTCTTAGAGGCATTTTGTTCCTACAACCTAACTAAAAGGAAAAGCAACAATGTATTTTCACAGTTCAATCTAAAATTAACTACTGCTTATAAGGACGAAAATACCTACTATCCTGCGATATGAAAAGCAAAAATGCTTAGGCTTGGGTGTATTAATAGGCCCTTAAAATTCGTTTTAATAGTTTTATTTAAAGGCGAGGGAGCCTCCAGAATAGAGAGAGAGAGAAATTAAAGATGGACATTGTCTGCTATGCAGGTCTACGTTCAGCTTTTAGAAGGATTTGTTTTCGTTATTGTTCTTCAATCACTTCATTATTTCGATTTTTAATGGCATTTACATGGCAGAATAATATTATAGCGAAACGGAGGTCTAACTAGTATTGCAGTAATGGACAGATTCTAAGCTTGTTAGCCATTTCAGAAAAGACATGTTCCGCACTTTGTGCTCGCGAGTCTCTGAAAGCTGGCGTTAGAACACGAATTCTTTGACAATTTTAGAGTTAAATCCAAGGTATTTTCTTATTTGTATCGGAAATGTGGTCATACCTTTTCAAGTTAAATATAAACAGAGCAGACGAATTCTGGGCACGTGTTCTTGCTAGCAAGTTCCTGCGATAAATCATGGACTGAATTTACCAATTGTATTTTAAAATAAGGCGTTAGGAAACTTCCTAAGCATCTGAGGGTATGGACTAATTAATGGAATTACTGAACTTTAATGAAACCTTCGATTCTGTTGACGCGGATATATATTAAAAATTAAATTATATTAAATTCTGTAAACATCATTTATACGCTGATGACCTGTAGATATATCTCGATTCTACAGCTGCCTGATTCTCTGAATGTGTTCAGTATGCGAACCAAGACTTCCAGCAAAGTCGAAAAATGTAGCTAGGACAATTTTTTGAAGATAAATCTATTAAAATTACAAGCCATTGTCATAGGATATCCCTAGTTATTAAAAAGAATTATTGGAAATATTAATGCAAACCTCTTGAACAATTTTGAGATCACATTCTGTAACGCTTTTAATAATATCGGTGTTTGCATATACATCTGAGGGGATGAATGGAAGAATAAACGTTTTCACAAATTTTCACGACCGTGCTCCGACGCCGTACCGAGCATTTCAGGGAAAAATGGAGTAGGTAGTGAAGGACGGGAAGTACATACTTTCCTACTCCCCCACATCTGGGTAAGAAAAGAGCAATTAAGTTGAAGGCTGTTATGACCACCAGAAATTTTCGAAGTCTCTTTCCGTTTTCTTGTATGAAATTCTCTGGTAGAATCTCTTACACCTCTGAACATAGCCAAGAGACATTGCGAGTCGGGTGGTGGGCCAGAGCAACGATGATAAGGGAGGGCAAAAGTGCGGAAAGTAAGTCGAATGTTTACTGGATATTGGCAAGCTTCGAGAATCTATTTATTAGCAAACCCATTGAAAAGCACTTGCAAAGATAAGCAGCTATATAAACGAGTCTCAGGATAACGCAGACGCACATCCTCATTCACTCTCCATAGGTTTCAATATAATCTCCTAGATTTTTAACCTTTATATTGTGCTGCAACTTCGTTATAATTTGTCAAACGGATCCGACTTCTCCATTTCTGGGGACATATGAATACAGTTTTCATTTGAACAATAAATGTAATGTATTCTTAGCTGAACGATATAATGTTCCATGTTCGATTAAGATAATAAAGTTTTAAATATTTAAAATCTTTTTATTATTTTTCTTTACTGAAATTAAATTATTTAATGTTAATTTTGATTGAGAAAGTAAAATTAAGGTTAAGGAGGAGTTTTTAATGAAGAAAATATAAAGGATTTGGTAAGTTATCATGGGATGTCCGGAGATAAAGATAAGTATTATTTTTCAATAATCTCATAATACAAAGGCTTCCAATCAGCAACTGTTAAATGTAATGTTCTTAGTACTTTTAGTAACTCGATAATATGGAATTAAATTACTGAGCGGCTGATTCATGCTAGACGGAACATAGACTTACCTCCAGCAAATTTTAAGAAGTGCAATTTTTAAGAATTGGAATGATGAAACTTTCACCAGGCTAATAAATTGAAACTTTGTATTTACTTTAAAAAATATACTTATTTCGATTGGGCAGTTTTCTTTAATTGTAATATATTTCTTGGAATATTTAATTATTTTTTCATTTATTTATATTAATTGGAATATTTTTCTTTGTATTAAAAGCAGTAACGAGGGAAATACTTTGTGGAAAATCGAAGACTTAGTGCGTTTACAATTATGATATTTCTCTGATATGATCATATTTATCTAATCCTTTATAGTATAGAAAGTATCAGAAAGGCAAATAAATAAGGCATTGGTTGGCTACAATATACTGTGTTAAAAGTAAGGATTGGATAGGGGCAAGAGTTAAACAAGCTGCCGAATTCATTCGATATTGAAGAAGAAATTTTTTAGATAAATGTCGCAGTATAAAATATCCATCCTATGTCTCTTTTCAAACTCTATGATTATTCAAATCAATCTTTCAAAATGTGATGTTTGTGCGTGCTAGTGATGAAAATTATAATTTCCACGTTCTTTCCACTGCAATTTATTCGTGATTCATAATTTGAAATTATATATACTACTACTACTATACTAGAGGAAAAGATTTGAATAACGTTATGATAATTTGCAGTACATATATTTCTCTAAGAATTTAAACTCATCTGCAACATATGGGTAAGTTTATAAACGTGGTATATTGTCGGGTTGAAATAATTTGAATCGTTTAGAAGTTATTAACGAGGGAATTTTTTTAGATAGATTACTTTTACGCTATTTTGCACTTTGGACATAGATTGGAGTAGATACGGAATTTTTTTATTTAATTCATTTGCGTTTGTACATGTACGATATGAATTTAATCTTGCCTATAAAAAAGAAAAACATCTTGGCCATATTATTTTTAACATGATTTTGGAGAGTTTTGATGAAATACCTAGAAACTTAAATAATAATACGTGGAAAACTATGCGTTATGAGCAAATTATATGATTCGTAAAGCTTCTTTTTAACAAGACTTTATAAATATGTAACAGAGGATGAAAATTATACTTGGAATTCAATTTTTTATGAAGGTTCTCATTAGCCATTATTCTGCCTGCGTTCATGTTTAAATATCCTAATAGAATTTTGCTGAATATATTGTGTGAACATCTAATATTTGTTACTCATTTTAATTTCAACCATCTTTACAGGTATATACGAGTATTATCAGGGGATGGAATAATCGAAATGAATTAGTAAAAATGATCCTGTCACCTAGAACTCTGAAAATGATCTATGAGAATTATTTGACATATTACTTTTACAAACACAATGTATCTTGCTTATTAGTCTGATGTGTTTCTTATGTATTATTATTAATATCAATAAAAATTAAGAAGACCTTAATTTTTTGTTTCTAATACCCTCGATTTATCATTAACCAAAGTTATGCAAGATAATCGCCTTAGAATGAACCGGCGATCAAAAAGTGATTTAATTAAATGGAGAATATAAGGGTTAGTATTAATCAATTTAATTTTAAACAGTCATGCATTGAAAAACTGGGTAGCGGAGGAAATAACTTGATTATATTGCTCGTTAAGTTTGAATTGTGAAAGTTTACAAGAGCCAAAGATCACGCAATCATAGGGAAATGATAGAAATCGGTAAATAAAAATAATAGAAAAGAAAAAAATATTGACATCTGTAGGATTTGAACCCTGACTTTCTACGTGAGAAACAGAATGTCATCCACTACACCAAGACCTCATTTGCTACAAGACGAGTGATAATAATTGTTATGAATTACTTACTGCAGAGTACATGCAGCGCCCTCATAACCTTGCGGAATTTCCCGGCGTTTTTTGAAGGACGAATTCAGAATTTAGAGGTCATTCAAGGTCAAAACCAGCAATTTTAACCCTTTTTTCGAAATTTACGAACAAGCTCTCCGAGTTTAACCCTTTGGGCCCAATAACCTTGGCATGAAAGCGAAAGTTCATGACGACACTGTGACGTTGCGGTTTGGGCGCGGATTCAAAATTTCCAAATTTTGTATTTTATTTCAGAACTCTATTCTTCGAAATTTAGCCATTTTGAATTTGTTATTCCTTTCTCTTATAGTCTCCATTGTCACTATTAAAATGACTATCGTAAATATAATTTTACACCCAAGATGCATTTTGTGTTGTCTAGGCGCAAATTTCAAATTAAAAATTGATAATTTAGATATTTCTTGAAAATTCGTCCATTTTAAGTACTTTTAAGTAGTTAACTTGTAAAATTGCAAAATTACTATCGTTTTACTCTGCATAAGACGTTTTTGTTTTATCTAATTTTTTCCAGAATTGAATTTGAGGCCGTCATTCCGTAATTTTCATAGTTTATATAATATCGGTACCTTATTACTACTGTCGATTTAAATCTGAAAAATACTAAATTAAATGCAATTCTTCCTAAAATACTGGATCTTCCAGTATTAATTAAAATAGAGGACATTTAATCAATCCATACAATAATTCTTTTATAAATAACAAATTTCGGAATTTATTTCTTAGCTAGTACACAGGAAACATGTTCAGAAACATCAAATTGCTTTTTTGATACAATTTTAATTGTAATAATAACAAGTATGCATAATTATCAAGTAATAATAGCATCAAGATGATAGTAATTTTCATGTCCTCATGTGCTACGTTGGTCCTTTCGCACTCAGTTGTGCTGCAGCATTCAGAAGATTTCCATCTCAGACGTCTTATAGTAGTAGCCGGAACTAGTGGGCACCGTGACATCTGAGTACCTGGAAAATATAGTGACAAATAGAAAACGTCATAACCTTAATAGTACATTATTGCCCTAATATATCTTTGAGCGCCAATTATTACTAACTTCCACATCGTGACAAGCGGTGCGTTGAAATCACCGGAATAAAGAGTGATCTTACCCCAACAATTGATATCCTGAATTTCCCCAACGGGAGAGAATAATTTCAATATTAATATTACCGGGTTACGTTGAATCGATAGCATAGCAACTCCAAAATATGACTCATTCCATGCTTATCAAAAACTTTCAATGCTTACTCATCACCATGAGCAGGCGTCAAAATGTAAATAAGAGAGAAGCAACCGTCTCAGAGCGTGGAAGTATAAATAAGCATTCACATCTAATCATCGACATGTCATCCGAAGGTTTCGAAATTTCAAAAAGAAATTCTAAAAATTTATCACGAATTGAAATAAAAGCGCTAAATTAAACTAAACTTTCCGATCTATCTACGATTAGGAACATCTACAACTAATGTTGTAAACGCGTTGAATGAATTTACAATTCACAAACAACTTTAGTATTGCGTAACGTCGAGGATTTCAAATTTAGGGTGTTAAAACCATAAACATTTAAAACGGAGTTTGACACGAAAGCAGTTTTACAAAATAATGGTTTAGGACAAAATTTTTGATGCGCAACTCGAAATAGTTAGAATTAAGACTACTGCAATCGTTATCTTAGCGTGACTATGCTGTTGAAGCCTTTATTACACATACTAACCTATTCCGCTTCTCTTATGTGATAACTTTTCGTTTTTAGAGGATGGCGCTCACTTCTCCATCTGGTCAGGTGTTCGGCGCTATGATGTCCTGAGCTCAGTTGATTTCACTATGACTACTTCAGATGTCCATAAGGATTCGACGTCCTCTCTTTCAATCAAGTAAACAAGATACGGCTTTCCTAAAAATATAAAATAGTTATGATGGTCAAACTTCTTGCAAGTCAAACAAGAATTCTGCTTTATTCTTCATCATGGTGATAAATTGTAATAAATTCTAACTTTGAATATAACACTAACAAACCACCGAAATAAAACCTGTGTAAATTATTTTTTTATATTCTCAACTCTCTTTTTTATGTTAGAACAAAAACCGCCGCAGTACTTGTCACTGCAAACTGCACTATCGATAAGTGCTATTCCCCTAATAGTTGCATCAACGTACATTTCTATTTCAAAAAACAAGATTTGCAAACCATATAATGAATTGAAATAAACTATATAAAATAAAAATATTTTAAAATATATGAATTTCTTGCAGTGTCTAGATTCACGTATATAAAATACAATAAACACGGTGTGTTGTATAACCATAGTTTGGAAGCCTTTAATAAACAAATCTTATAGGATAACCTAACATAGTTTTGCCTGAAACGTTACTTTCCATTTCAACTTGCAGATTAGATAATTTACAAAAATGAGCTTTAATATATTAAACTAAACCGATAAGAAGATGTAAAAAGAAGTAGAACGTAACAAAAGGAAACTAGTAGTAGTACGATATCTTCAATTTTTTTGGCTGTATTAATTAATCACATTAGAAATCGATCCCATCCAAGCTTCACAATTCTCTTCCTCTTTGAAACATCACTTTGAAAGACACTACAGATTTTAAGTGCCAATTATTACAGGTAAAAACAACCATGTGGTAGTAAAACCGAAAATTAAGTTCTGCTCAATTAATTAGGAAATTACTCCACCTTTCCTAAATATCCAGCATTCCTTCTCATCAGTAATTATAATATTTTAGTTATTATTATTATTATTAATATTGCTACAGTTTGACATTTGTCAGGTGGCAGCCACAAACATCGTTAAATTACACACCCTTTTACACTTATAATAATATTATTTGTAACTGTTTTTTTCTGGTTTTTTCGGAGTTCATGACAGGCCTTCTCGGCTACCGTAGCGGTCACGGGGTAGAAACCCCACCGTACATCACCCTGCCATGCAATCCCCTACTTTTCCAGAAGTCCCTATATGACTAATACATAATACACAGTATTTCACAACATAACTATAACATATGAAAGCATTTCTTTTTGAAATATTTTTTATTTTCAGGTAAGGGCCTTAAGAGTGATCCAGGTAACTTATTCCACTCAGAAATACCTCTGTTAAGAAAAGAATATTTGGCTATGTCTGTTCTTTGCCTTCTAGCTTTAATTTTAAATTCATGGCAACCTTTTCCGAGGAATTCCGGTTTCTCGACTGAATTGATTATGAAATGATTATTTAGATCCAGACAGTTTAGTTTGTGTGTGTAACTTACGCGGCCCGCCTTTCAAAATCATTCGTGACCCCTGACCAAGGCAAGGTTTATATTATATAAAATAACGTCTTTAACATGTAGCGATTCAAACGTACGTCTGCAATTATACAGACACTTCGTCATATTATATACACAATCGACAGGTATCTAAATTCAGAAAATAAAATGAGAGGCTATTTGCTTCTAAAATATCTCTCGAACAGTAGAAGTTGATCACTCCGCGAGAAAACTCTGATAAAGCTTGGAAAAATCTGATATACTGATTGATATCAATGCCTAAATATAAAAATTCTACGGAAAAGATTGCTCTAATAGATGAATCTAAAAAAATTAATTTCTAAATTTGGAAATTAAACGAATTATTCAATACCAATTTAGAGACATCTTAATAAGCGAAATGCCGTTAAGGCAATCAAAATACAAATATAGAGCTAAATACTCTACTTACTTAACTAGCATTAAATTTCGTGACATTAATAGCAATATAGACTGTAGTAAGTATAAATAAATAAAGTGATAAATAAGAATGAATATAATAATAATGATAATAATAATAAATAAATGTAATAATAAATATTATAAACAATAATAGGTAAACTTTCACTCGAGAGTCTCAAAATGCATCGACTACCTGAGGTGTCGGACCGCCAACGGCGTGGGTCGCCCCACCTTCACTCCTTCGGAAGGCTCTGACGCATATCCTCGGCTACAAGGCTAAAGTCATTTCACTGAAACGATAACAAGTTATGGGTTGGAATTTTACCATTACGAGAAAACATTCATGTAAAGATGAAGTAGGAACTTAAGGACACACAGAACTCACTTCAGAATTTGAAAACACTTACCGTATCTTGCATCGGAATTCAGAGGTGGTGGACGTAACAAATAAAAAGAACTCCAGCCACCTACCAAAGAATGCCCAGATACAAATCTCCATCGGTCTTCTTCCTCTGCTTACTCCGTCCTTGAAATAAATAATCATGCATGACAAAATTTCTCACAGATACATTTTTTTAAATTTGCCAAATAAACAGTTTTCTCCTTAACTGGAGCTACCTCATATTAAAAGCCTGTGGTCCAAAATAATCCAATGATGCGCACCGTTTAATATGAGATGCTCCAGTGCCTAAGCTTGTTGGAAACATCAGGTCAAATGCACAACTCCAGCGCAGGGCGAAACAGCTACGACAGGGTTACAGGATCGTACTCATTGAAAGTGGAATAGAAAGGATTCGCATTATGTGTTTATTTAATCAAAAACATGACTATTCACGTAACAAAGGAACAGGAATGAACGTTTCACAAACTAAAATCGCGTGGCACAAGGGGTCAAACTGGGTTTAACGCGGACATTATATTTTAAAGAATTCTCAGTTTAGTATTTGCGAGAATCAATTGTAATAGTAATTATATTAGGATACAAACCTTTTTTCCATGTCTGCGACGAGCCACTCCGTTTCAGAAACACCTGGATTCAATGCTGCAAAAACTCTTACCTGCAAGGAGCATTCGGCACGGTCCAACCTCACCTACGAAATGAACTACTGGAACGAGTTTTCTGTATCCCCCATGCGGCATAAACCTGAATCTGCCACGAAACAAAATACAAATGGAAAGCTAAATCACGACTTTCCGAAAAGAAAAATCATCCTTCCTAAAACCTAACTAAATGATGGTTTTACTTTTTCTATTTTGGCTATAATTTAAAAATAACAAATGAATTATATGGCTCACACTTAAGTTGACAAAGAAAAAACACACTCTGCTGAATATCAACCATATGGTGAACGGCTAAAAAATGAGAGAACGCTCTGGTAGAATGCAAAGTTAGCATACAGTTACACAGCGAAAATATAAATAAAATAAAACTTTAATATAAAGACAATGGTGTTTATTATATAAAATTTTAGAAATCAATCGCTATTTATGAATGCGAAATTCTAAATTACTTGAATGCAAGCTCCTTTTATGTTCTTAGGATAGTCGTTAACTACCTTCAATGGAAAAATATCGCTTATGAACTTTACTTAACAGGAATACAAATTGAGCATACTATTTATTATTATTAAAAAGTCAAGGAAAGAATTTAACGAACGAAAAGAAAAATTTAATGACAAATATACCAGAGAATGTCGCGTTCTTTCATGCATACTCGGCTAGCATGGGCGTGTATTGCGGGGTTGCCTATACTCCGGTTATCAATTTTCAATTATTTATTGCATCGAAACTAAGGCCTATTCAGACGAACGCCGTCACACTTTTTCATTATTCTACTTACTGCAACACTGCAGAAAGTTTCATCAAAATCCCCGGACAAAAGTGAGAGTCTCTCCTTGTTAGAAAATCGAGCAAGAAAGTAAAAGAGATAGCGTATAAATCGCTAGTTAGGCCGCTTTTAGAATATGGAGAGTACTTGTGGGATCCGCATGAAATAGGGCTCAAGAAAATTCTTGAAAAAGTACAGAGAAGGGCAGCTAGGAAGGTATGACAGGCAAGAAAGTGTAACGAGGATGTTGAAAGAATTAGGATGGAATAGTTTAGAATCACAAAGAACAGACAAAAGACTAGCGATCTTCTTTAAAATGTTTACAGGACATCCTTCATATAAGGAACTAAGGGATAGAGTGAGTAAATCAGAGTTCTTAGGCAGACACGGTCATAACTATAAAGTTAACTATATGAAACCAAAAACTAATACAAGTAAATTTTGCTTCTTGAACCGAACAATTGAAAATTGGAATAGTTTACCTGCAGAGGCTTTAGAGCCTTTCCCAAAATCATTGAGGGGATTTAAGAAAAATTTAAAAAAGATTTGTGAGCCTGCCGAGGATGAAAAGTAAGATGAGTAGGGGATTGCCTGGTAGGGTGAAGTACGGTGGGGACTTTGTGTGCCCCGGGACCGCTTCGGTAGCCGTGAAGGCCTATCAGGAACCTTGAAAAACCTTACTTGAAAACTCATTTATAGATTTACTTTATGTTGGCTTGTATGGGTGAGGGTATCAAGGTAGTTTTAATATATATGTGATGTAATGATGTGTATGTGATCTTAATATGTGTGTTCATAAATAACATTTGTCTTGTATTGTGTAAATAGTTCTTACTTGTACTGTGTAAATAGTTCATTGTTGTATTGTAAAAATGTTTTGTATATTATAACAATGTAAGATGCTGCCACCTGGCGAAAGTCAACTCGTAGCATGAAATAATAATAATAATTAGTCAGTCTACAGCTCAAATCTTTCCCTTCTTCTCATGCCACTAAATCCCAAACCTGGTTATCTGCCACTATATTCAATCATAGATTTTTGCTGCCCCAACTCTTACTGCAACTACAAACTTACATTCTAGTGCTGTTCTACTCCTGCTATAATAATGTTAATGCATCACAAGAATTTCTCACAACTTCAGCACATTCAATCCTTGTCTCTTACCTACTCTGACTCAGCTGTTTGACGAGTTTCCAAAGAACTGCCATTGGTTAACATATCCCCCAACCTTAAAATCTTTGTACAGATACCCTTATTGTGAATACTTGTATTCATTGCTCTGCTACAAACATATATGGAATAAAAATGAGCTATTTTGAGAGGGTATTATTGTATGAGAGTATATTTTCAGGTATGTATATTATAGTATATTTGCATTCAATGGAATTATGCATGATAAATAATAGCAAGCCATTTTTTATTTTACTAATGGGTATTGCTTGAAAATATTAGGATCACTGTATCAGTTGTCCTGAATCTGAAGGAATGATTAATCCAAAATGGATATATGTTATTTGTTGATAATCAATTTTCTTCATATTCCATGTTTCAAATTTTAAGGCAAATAGGGTAGAGAAATTAATGTAGGAAAATAAGATTAAGATTCAAACTAATTTCTTAGTCTAAAATTTGCTCTCAATAAATAGCTGGGTGAATTATAAATGATAAATTCAAATAATTGTGGTATTGAAGAAGAAGATACTGTAGACCACTGGAATAAGAGGCAGATAAAATACTTAATTTCAAGATGCCCAAATATTATAAACATTTACAATAAATCTTTGCGAGGTATTGATCTCATGGTTCAAATGATAAGGGTGTATGGGATTTTCATAATATGAAGAATATAAAAATTTGAGATGCTGATGAATGCTGAAGATATAATCTTGGTCAAAATTTTGTTTAAGTATTAAAACAAATTCCACTTCAAAAATTTGCCTTCAAAAATTTATCACTTTAATAGGATTAATGATGAATGTTGCAGAAATTCCAGAATTTATTTTATATATTTTGAAATTATACAAAATTCAATGTAGAGACAATAAACAAAATGTAGCTATGTCCAGCATAAAATGCTTTTACGGGACAGACTGAAACCTTATCATAAATGGAATACTAGCAGAAATTAACTGGATATGACAATTATTTATTCTTGTTCATTGAAAATAATAGGCAAGAGTATTTAGTCTTTTTCTTAATTTTTACACTAGGTGCTTAATCTATAAAATGATAAGGAGTTTAGTTTTCCTTAGTTTGCTTCATTTGCCACAGCAGAAGATGACATATCTAGATGGTCCACAAACGATTGTTGTGCATTACTTTAGTTAAGCTTTCTTAGTCATGTCTTTTTTGCTATATCAGCTTTTACCATAGTCAGTCAGCTCCTAACACTATAAAATTAAACAATTTTTTCCAGATAGTGAATTAGGGAAGGATAAGGAATTGTTGACCAGCATTAATAAGATGCTGTCACAGCTCACAGAGACTACACTGAACTGCATGCCAAAGACTCCACTACCACTCTGATGTATTTGATATGTTTATACTTTATATTGCACCAAAAGATCAACATTGATCAAAAAGATCAAAATCAATAAAAAACCAATAGCCAAATGCTTAAATCATTGTCATGATATAGTTAAATATAAATCACAAATGCATATTCACCAGCATTTGAAGATAACTGCAATAATTTTCTAGCATCTTCAAAACAAATTATTTTAAATTTTCAAACAGTATATAGTAAACAAAAGAATCTGTATCAATCAAGCAATTTGCTTGATTACTTATAGATATTAGGTTTAAGTATTTACAAATATGTTTGCAAAGAAAATCACTGATCAGAACTAAGAGATCAGATCAGAAATGTATATGATCCTTTAAGGTGTTAGAGGCATCTGCTTCTAGTAGCAATAGGCGTTTTTTCTATTGGTTGCCATGTCTTTTATTGTTCTCAAATTTTGTTTTTTCCTTTAAATTTAAAATATCATAACTAACTAACATTGAAAAACTATAACTAAAATTTCTATTAAATACTTAATTTGAATACATAAACAATGCCTAGGAAAGATTCAAGATAAAAATATAAATCAAAATATAAAATATGAATTTTAATTTATTGGAACCAATTTATTAAAATGCAACTACCATGAAAAAATCCTCCTCAAAAGACAAGTTAATTAAGTTCTTCACAAAGCAGGAAATGACCTACCCTTACAACAGAGTGATTAACATTAACTCTGAATTTCTCAAATATTGCTGTAAGACATTCGGGAGTTCTTTTAAGCAAATAAGGTTTTGAGCTTGCTTGCTTGCATCTAAAGATGGTAAACTATTTATTTTATTTCTATAAATTGCATTGATGCACCATGACTGCAAACATCTCTAATACCTTATCAAAACTGAAAGAAATATCTAACTGGGAACATTAAAATTTCTAATATCTGTAAAGCCTATTTGAATAATAATGTCATGTATGGTAAGATTTGGTAAACTTTTTTACAATAGAGAATGAGAGCAAACAATAAAATGTAAATATACATGGATAACTTGCAAGCTGCACTTCGGCATGAGAAAGGGGGATTCCAAATGGTTTATTAAAAGAAAGAACCAGTTATAACTGTTACATTGTCATTATCACATAAAACTAAGAACTAACTAAAACTTCAGAATTAAGGCTGGACTAATTAACCAATAATGGGCCAGGGACCATCATGACCTTCCCTATTTAGATATATTAGAGATATGGTCTCAGTCAAGATCCCATCTTGTCCCAATACATCAGGGATAGGGAAAGAAAATGACTCGAAAATTAAATCACATGACTGACACTGCACATTTGTTAATAGTGTCTAACAAATTCAGGGAGGTGGTGAACCAAATTTTTAGAACGATGCAAAATCACGGTTTGGCCCTACTTTTACTCTTTGGCATTTTCTGTTATCTCTCTTTTTCTTTCAGACCTTCCTCAATGAAGCTAATGCATGATGTACAAGATGCAATGAAAAGACAGAGATTTTGACCGTGATTTATCAAAGAGTGATCTAATTTATTTGACAATTGCCTCCAGCTGATATTATAATAACTTCTATCATACTATACTTATTTATAAGAATTAAGTTATTAAAATCACTAAGGCATTACTAAAATTAGACATTTTATTTTTATCTTTTTCTTTTTAATTTTTATTTTCTTTTGCAATTTTTATACTGCTTTGACTTGTACAGCTCTTATGAACTATATTTACTGTATT
Source organism: Pachydiplax longipennis (assembly GCA_036926295.1). Classification (NCBI taxonomy): domain Eukaryota; kingdom Metazoa; phylum Arthropoda; class Insecta; order Odonata; family Libellulidae; genus Pachydiplax; species Pachydiplax longipennis. The sequence continues at coordinate 31,846,546 of JAVFKF010000009.1, read as the reverse complement.
TACTCCTTGTATTCATCAGATGTATTTACTTTGTTTATTTACTGTGTTTTTTCACCCCTTCTCTGAGGGTGTTTTCCCACAGCGTGGCTTTTTTCTTTGTTAACCTTCAGTTGCAGTGATTTTTTCCCACACCGTACTCTTTCTTTTTACTTTACATTGCATTTGTACATATTAATAATGACATGCGATGTTAGGTGGAGGAGAGGCCTAACATGGATGTGATACCGGTCGCACAATACAAAAAACTCGTAGAAAATTACACAGTTTTCTTTTTTTCTATTTCGATGGCTTTCCACGAAGTAACACCCAAACATTTTGAATTTATTAGGGCCTAATCTCGCCAATAAAGGGTCAATCTATCTATTTCCTCTGTCACGGTTCCTTACCATCTGGATATACGAGTAGTAACTCTACTTCTAAGCCCTGTCAATTTGTGAAAATGAGACTAAAGGGAGTCCGTTAGCTTTAAGGTATTTCGATTCCGTAAGTTCCTGGATAGCCAAGAGGGTCACTTCGGCCTAAGTGGTCCCAAGTTCGATTTTCAGTGGGGGCCTGTTATGTTCGAACCTTAGCTAACAAAGCAACTTTAAAATACTCCAACATACTACTTTTTTACATTAATCTCACCAAAGGTATGTTCTATGGTTAGCCGCCAACTTATAACGCAAAGTTAAAGCTAAACTCTCATAGGTCGTGGAGGAGAGAATGATTCCTGAAATTTCCTTAGAAATACCATGCAGAGCTATACATTGAACAAGAACATAGTTGAGATTCTAGCGAATTTTTCGTTATACATTGAGACTTTTTTTTACATTTTCTAACGATGATGAGGAACCTGCGGCTAATCACGACTTCCTGAAACATATAATCCTATTTAAATAATTTTCTTCCATCAATAATTACGCCCAGTGAAACATAGAATAGATAATGTTCTCTCTCACTTTATTCAGTGATGTATGAGTTCGTTTCCTCGTATGAAGTTTCGATGTTAAACTATTTTAAAGTAGGCAACACTTATCTCAAAAGTGACGGTTTCTCACGTGGACTTTCTAATCAGAGTGAATTCCAAATGCAGCGTTCCGATCGAGGAAGATTTGATGAGAAATGTCTTCCTACGTTTATAGTAACCATACAAATCATGTATTTTCTCTAGTACCGCAAACGTTATGGCTCGCATCGGCTCGGTCAAGAATCTTGAATTTCAATTTTTGAAGTTTATGAGTATGTATAGATACTCATGTTATACCTGAGGATGTGACGCGCATGCGTAGGTTAGATTAATATATATATAAACATGTGTACGTACTAAAGTCTTTAATAGCAACTCCGTTGAGAAAATAGCAACATCACAAAATAACAAGTATTACAAATAAAGTAATGGTACATATAAAATCCATGAGAAAGGTTTCAGTAAAAATGCGACGGATAATAATTAAACAAAACACAAAATGTTTAGAAGAAACAAGACGCTCGGAAAAGTATTCACGGCCATGGGATGAAATGATAGAAAGTGCAACTGAGAGAAATGTGCTAGAAATTAATTTGATGAATCCACGATGGACACCTTCATGGCGTTGTACCACAATTCCACGATTCCGTAAACAGGAGATGGAATGTTAGAAGCGGCGGGACCTTGGTCTACTCCGTTGACGAAAAAGTGCAGCGTTCCGAATTCACTCCTCATCACTCCAACTCTGTCGCCCACCTGCGGGATTCAAAAGAGATAATTTAGAATCGCATCGGCGGATATTTCGAGAAATTTTATTCCTTACAGAGAATATTTATATATTAGAATGTACCTGAAGTTGGTCGAGGACCTTTCCGTAGTTTTTAACCTTTTCTGCGGCACTCGAATATATATTTCCGTGATGATATATCCAAGTTACAGGCCTAGTAATGGACAATATATAAGTAAACTATACCATTCTATATATCTAACATTATTATCTGTTTCATTATCTGAAGCTTTCTTTTTTGTCGAAACCTATTTAATGTACAATAACAGTGACGAATTCTCTGGCACCCGTTGATCCCAAAGCAATAACTTTTCCGAGAAGTAGAGAGACCCTCACTACCGACCCGAGCTAAGCTCATTCTCAATACACCACTACCAATACAGACAGGGAACATTAGATCACTTAGGATTTCTCATATATTGAATTCGATAATAAATTTAAACTAATTCATATGGTTGCCGTTATGATGTGTTTATGGTTAGGTAAAATATGAAAGGAGTGAATTTCCTCCTCATGCATCTACTTACGATTTCCACATCTCTGGAAGAATATCCACCTTATCGGCTGAATGTGTGATGATTCCAATTCCTAAGCACTTGTCGAACTTTGCGTTCTTTTTCTCCAACTTCACTTCGAAAATTTCTCCGTTTCTCAGCGGTCGGTGTGTGAAAAGCTGAGAGTGAAACGCATCGTCGTTGCTAAATTTCGGGAGGGACAAAGAATATACTAAATCATGGGTCACCTATACACATATCCCACGTATGAGAGCGAAATCGACCAAATGATCCATTCCCATTTAAGATCATAAAATACAAGTTGAAAAGAGCATACTTAATTTTCTGAGCAATACGTCCGTCTCCCAAAATAGCAGCGTTTTTGCCACATCGAACGTGAAAGTGCAAGCGATCAGCAGTAATGGCAGATGTAGGAGCTGCAGGGGAAATGAAGGATAGTAAGAAATAGAAATTACTCAAATCAATTGAGTGAATTTGAATTAATTTACTCTCGACAGGTATACCTATCAATACACGTAGATAGAAGTAGAAAGAGAATGGCGAGAGAGATCACACAATCATAGCTGCTAATGAGGATCATTATCAGTGAAATACATATCCAAGGAAATCATATTTTACATATTTAAATCTGTATCCAAGATAACGCCTTGGAAAATATTACGGTATCGCTGAAATGCGGGTTGTTTTCACATGAAACTTGATCCAAAATCATGATTCATATAGAGAAACTCCCTATCTTGCCAGTAAAATTGAAAAAAGTTACATAAATGTTAATTTCATAGTTATCGTGGATTGGATAATTTATTACGTTTTACATAAACTACAAACGTATTTTACATAAACTACAAACGTATTTTACATAAACTACAAACGTATATCGACAAATTTATAAATGCGAAATATTTTCATCGTCACTGAAACTATGCTGCGAATATTTGGAATATAAATATAGAAGTATTACGCTTCGATTCTGAGAAACCGAGATCACAATAAATGTTAGTAGAACAATCTGTCAATTTTCTTCTTTGTATTGTAATTGCAATTGTAATCTTTATGTTTCGTAATTCCCTTTCGCAGATTCTGTTCAAAAGGTACATCAATGTTGTTTTCCTCCCTAGAATATGCTGCTTTGCAACAAATTTCATATTTGATGGTGAATTTTATAAGATATTAAAATTTTTTTCTTCTTTGAGTGAGAGCACGTTAATCTAAAGTAAATGAGAATTGGTCATACTCACCATTTGTAACGCCTTGGATGAAGATGGACCTCTTGCTGTCGCACTCGAATACTGTGTGTGTCAAGTCTACGTCCATTCTGTTTGATTTATCGTTCGATTCCGCCAAAGCGGTGAAGGTGTCCACCCAATCGCTGCTATCATTCTTTCCGCTGTTCACTGATAGCTTCAGAGTGCGGCTGCTGCTTGAGGATTTCCCGCAGATCTGCTCTGGAGACCACTTGGACGGGACGCATTCAAAGAGGCAGAGCGTAAACACAAAGGAGAGCCAAAAATTGCTCATTGTGTGACGAATTCTTAGCGTCGAATGATGATGATTCCCACTGGAGAGTACACGAGGTCCTTTTCTAATATATCTTTACCTACCGAAGTAGCTATTTATACAGGAATCTGGCCGAGGTATTCATCACGTGACCAAAAATATCAGTGACCGTACTTTACACTTGTTTTGAAATGGGAGTGATGTCTGACCCAAAATATGAGAAGGTTATATTATCCGGGGTCATATACTCACGAGGTCACGTCAATTAAGGAATAATTTACTGGCAGTCATTCCTTCAATCCACATAAATTAAGGAACATTTCTGACGACTTAACTGAATTAATGAAGAGTTTGAGATTCCGAAGGATGAAATTAACTTGAAATAAATACAACAAGGAATTGAAAAGAATTATTTCCAGTGATTCTGCCTTTCCTAGCACTAATCGAGGCCAAATATGTTATATTTTTGTGGTTTAATCAGAAAGAGTCGATAATCTTGACTGCTGGTTTGCGTCAAACAGGTCTTACGAAACAACTTTGATGCTTATGATGCCATAGGGGAAATTGATTAAACCACTCCATCGACATCTACAGTGCATAGTTTAACAAACTACTTCTTATTATATTATAGGTTACTAATTTCCCGTTGAAATTTTCTAGGCAAATGTTTTTGGAACTTCCACGAGAATGAATGCTGAAAGCTTCCGGCAGAGTGAATGAAGACATAAAGTATCGCAATTTTTTGTTTTGTATACATAGGAGAGAAATTACAGCGGAAAGTTCAAGAGAAATTACTGAATTCTCTTGTATATTTACTAGTTCTTTAATGTTTTTTCCGATACTTGGTCCGCTTTCCACCAGGTTTCGCGGATCACTCTCAAATGATAACTTGTCTCGATGTAGTTGACAGTATTTCGGACCATGATGTCATAATGGCAGGTATTAAAGTAGTAGCGTTATCTCTCAAGTCGCTGAGGCAAGTACGTTACATATATGTGATTCGCAGAGCAAAATTTTCGGAATTTAAGGGTTACATAACGAGTGCAAGGATGTTTTTTTATCTCTTTCTGGGTCGCAATTCAGCAAATGATAGTTGGATAGAGTTCCTTCAAAGATGGTTTAATTAAATAAATTCCGACTAAAAACATGCGTGAGCGTAAAGAGACACGTTGGACGAAACCAAAGTTAAGAGTTTTACATAGGAAACAGTGATTCACTCGTGATTAAAAGAAACTATAAGCATCTGGAGCAAACCTTGAGATCTAACAGCAAAATTATAGAGAAATTCGTGAACTGGTTAAATAAGAAGCACGGAAAGAATATCCGGAATACAGATCTAGAACTTTGTTAGTATCATATGGTAGCAATTAGATTATCAATTAAATTATCATATGGTAGAAATTAGATTAGGATTTTGGTCGTATATGTGTGAGACTCGTGGAGGTCAGTCTTCTGTGCCAAGCCTAATAAGTGAAGAGAGAATCACCGTGAATTAACAGACAGGAAAAGCTAATTTGCTAAACCAGCACTATCAGAAATGCTTCACTGCAGACAATGGTCGAGCTAACGACTTTTCTGCGCGCATTGATTCGAAGATGAGTTCCATCGAGATATCAGTTGATGGAATTGCTAAGTTATTACGAGAGATTGAAAGGAAAAAGGCGCCAGGGCCCGAAGGTATTCCCGCTGTTGTCATAAAAAACTTAAGCCGATGAGCTTGCCCCCCTTCTTCAGGTACTTTATAAGAAATCACTGCATGAGGATATTGTCCCAATGTCGTGGAAGAAAGCACGCGTCACTCCGATGCCTAAGAAAGGGCGTACTTTATTACCAGACGACTATAGGCCCATATCACTAACTTTGACATTTTGCAAAATTATGGAGCATATTATAGCCAACTCTATTATTTACAGCCCACTTTATCATGGAGTAAACTCAATTTTGCGCTTTCCTGCTGAAAAGGGAGCAATCGGTCGGAGCCAGCACGGGTTCCCTAAGGGTAGGTCATGTGATACCCAGTTAGCTCTTTTTCAGAATGACGTATCTAAGGCAGCAGATAAGAGAGTTAGATCAGAGACAATTTTACCAGGTTTTAAGATAGCCTTTGAGACAATGTTCCATGAAAAGCTTATTCAAAAGCTGAGTTCCTACGCGATCGACGAAAAAGTGGTCGGATGGACACAATCTTTCCTAGAAAACAGATCTTAGTGAGCTGCGTAAGACGGAAATTTATCCGTCGAAATAAGTATCACATCAGGTGTTCCGCAGGGAAGTGTTCTAGGGCCGATTTCATTCCTTATCTACATTAACGACCTAGTGGATAATGTAAAGAGCAAACTTAGATTGTTTGCCAATGACACCCTCACATGCAGAGAGATTTGATCAAAAAATGATATAAGTATATTACAGAACGACTTGGACGTAAAATCAGGATGGTGTTGAGATTGACATCTTGACTTAAATATACATAAATGCGTTGCTGAGTTTCACGCGTTCCACAAACGTTATTTCCGCGCAGTACAAAATATCAGCAATAGCAGTACTTATTTATTTGACCCTTTATTAAGCGAGGTTAGGCCCGAGTGGGCCTCTCTTCCACCTAACCTCGTATGAAGATACCTCGTTATAAAGATTCAAAATAATACTAAGAGAATAAAAAAAAGAGAAAGGAAAAAAACGAAAAAGAAAGATTTGATTTGTGGGAAAAAATCTCCATAACTGAAGGTTGATGGAGAAAAAACCCACAGTGCGGGAAAACATCCACACAAGAAGGGGGGCGAAAAAAACCCGCGAAAACACAGTGAAAACGTATAATAAATAAAATATTTTTTTTAAAATTCACAAATCATGGAGAAAAGTACAAAAAGTAAAGTAAAAAATATATAAGTAAAAATACAAAAAAATAAAAAAGTAATAATAAAACAGTACTTCATCTTTTAAAGAATATATTCGAGATGTAATAGGGAAGACAAATGAAATACTAAGACAAACAGCTAGAAAGCTGAAGGGATGCTCATCAAGAGTCGAAGAAATACCATATTTTTCTCTTTTTCGACCTAATCTCGAATATTGCTGCGCGATTGAGATCCACACGAAGTAAATATAGAATGTAAATAAAATCTCAGATTTAGAAATGGTCCAACGTAGAGCAGCTCATTTCGTTACAGGAGATTTCAGGTTCGACAGTAGCGCTACGTCCATGATAAAATACCTCGGTTAAATTCCCTTCAAGGGAGAAGAAATGATTACCGACGGAAACTTTTCTGAAAGTTCCTCAGTCCTGAACTTTTGGACGAGGTGAGTTTCGAGAAATTTCGATTCCAGTAAGTAACGAGCGTGATCTCCGAGAGGCATCAGCAAAGCGTTATAAGGAGGAAATCGCAAGGACAGATTATCTCTGGTCGTTCTTCCCGCGGGCTATAGTAAAGGAAACTAATATGGATTAGAAAACGATGATGGTGTCATTACATTACCTACTACACGCCTCTGGTGGCTTGCGGGGTACTAATCCAAATCTAAATCTAAAAACTAAGCACAGCCAAAACGGTTTTAAACATCCAAAACGACGCGTAATTGTATTTTTGCATAAAGATGATTGATATATGAAAAACCATTGCATTCTATACTCAATAATACAAAAATAATTACAAAATAATTACAAAAACTAATAATAGCATGAGCCAATGTCATGATGGTTTTGTCCCCCGCGAAAATTCTACTATGGCATTTTTACCGCCCATCAAATTCCAGAAATTCTCAGTGTGGCATATTTATCACGGCATGTTTACATGCCAAAATGTGTGATTTTTTCCCTTAAATGTGTGTGGAATTTTTATTTCCACTCACAATGAATGTCGGATAACGAAACGTAGAGCATAGAATGTAGCCATCTATGCCACATAGATTGATATATCATTTGCATAGCCAACGCAAACATGGAATCAGTTGAGGTTAAATACGTGGACTGATGAAAGAAAAGAAAAAACTGAACTCGGCTGTTAATGAATAATGGGTTCAAGTAACTCTCCAATCGCCGAATATTGGTGACCGTCGGACGCCAATGCCTCAGAAGGGATTGACGTCAACTGCATTTATGCTTTGAACCCCCCTTGATGATGGAGGCATAGTCTCCGATATACGCATCGGGAATTTCTGAAAACCAGGAGCCGCAGCCGGCGTTAATCCTTTCAGAGGAATATGCGTCCGACGGTCACCGACATTCGGCGATTGGAGAGTTACTCAAACCTCTTAAGCAGATCGATTTAAAAACAGACATTTACTCTAATAAAAGAATTACTAGACTTTTAAGTTAGCTTCACCAGCGAGGTGTATTTCCTCCTTGAACAAAAGGAAATAATGTAAATGATTAATAACGGAGAATCTTCTGCTAAGAAAATGCAATGCCCAAATATGAAAAACGTATACTTTCTTAGGGAACAAAAGTTCTATATAGTCCAACGCTCTTTTCACTTTCATTGACTACTACAATAAAATTTTCCAAAGCAAGTTCCATCCCAGAAAGTAGGATATCTCGGGAATCGTAGAGACAGCGATGGCACTGTTTCTTGGCGTGAAATTTCCGCGCCATTGTCTGAAATAACAAATAAGTGCCTTTCCTCGATCAATTCATGTTCAATTATCATTTAAAGCTCATCGCTACCTTCGCTTCGCATTCGGAGACATTAGCCACTGTGGTAAAATGAGTGTGATTCATGCCATAGACTACCCAGTTCAGACTAACGCGGTATGACGAAAACTACCAGCATTCTGCAGCAACGCAGAAGTCTGTCATGACCCTAAGAAGAAATTTCTTCGACGTAAATATTTCGTGGAATCGGATGCGCCTCTTTGCGTCAAGGGAAGGAGGTAAGGTTGAAAAATAAATTTCTGGAAATTCCTGAAATGATCCATCAATTTAAAATATTTAAATGCACGGTCCAATGAGATCAGAAGCTATGGATCCTGTAGTACATACATACAAGATGAATGCAACACTGGAATTAATTATATTCGGTCCATAAATTAACTGTACAGTAAAATCTGTTAAGTTATTCTGGGAATCAAGCAAAAACTGCGTCTTGAGTAAGGTAACATTAGGTAATTCTCTTGATAAGGACTTTCAAGGAAAAAAATTCACTAACCACTTAAAATGGACAGATTTTGATGAAATTTTCAACAATGATAGTACAAAGCTTGTAAAGTAGTTAATATTGGTTCGTCTTTTAGTAACGGAAAAAGTGTTGAATTAGCGGCGTTAAAAATGAGACAAGTTAACTTTTCGGTGTTTTCCGCTCTCCGATTTTTGTATTCTTTGTTTAGCATGTAGCTATTGCTACTACTCACCAGATACTACATATCGATGAGTAGCAAGTTTGCTAAATAATCTGATTTCACTACTTATTTCGTAATTGGGCGCTTCCGACCTTTAAATATCAGGAAATTAATACATATAATACATATGTACATATAATTTTCCGTTTTACTACATTAATTTCTACTGAGATATATATTTTCTCGATATATTGTTGCTGATAGGAAGGCTTAAAAGTAATTAAATCATTAGTTTTTGTGAGAAAAGTTAATTTATGCAGAAAACGACCTTAAAAGATACCACTGCCATGACGTTTTTAGCTCTTACTGATGTCATGACGGTCAAAATGTCTTCTGAATCGCACAAAATCATGCCACGTTATCAAAAGCATCATATTTCGATTGCCTGTAGAATTACTTTAACGCGAAGACGAACTAATCGCAGTTCGGGGTCATGGTTATGCGGTCAGTATACTATCGCAGAAGTGATAAGTCGTGCGCAGCAGTGAAGGTCAGTGCCCATGTATTCATTAAGCACCATTTCGACCAGATTAGTTGTTAAAAACTTCAAATTTTTTCGTTACGGTCGCTAGAATCTTATTATTCCATCTATTCATATTTTGTTACATCCTAAAATATTTCGTAATGCCACTTATCATACATCCGTATGGTGAATTATCCAAGGAATACTATATAAATATTTACGCAAAGGGATTCTCTTCATAGAGATACAAATCCAAAGAGCTTTTAGCAGCTCTTTTCTTTTTCCGGAGAACTCTGTCATCCTGTCGCTGCAAAACATTCCTCGAATACTCATGCACGATAAAATGTATGCATGATAATATAATCATATCATATATGCATAATAATATAATCTATGCATCCGTGATAATCATGCACGATAATATATATCATATAGATGGGATTTGCGAATGAAGCGCTCTCATACCATCTGTGCCAATGTTGAACTAACCGATTTATAGTATATGATAAGTATGATTGATTTAGTTAACCGAATGAATCGAAATAGGTTCCTGAAAAAGGAAGCCCATATTATTTAAGTACTAAAGGATAATACGTACTCGACTTTAACACATGCAGATATTGAAAACTATCACCATTTTAGACATTTTTAGTCCTATAGGATATAGCAATATCCGTAAAGTTTTTATTTTTCTCCTAGAACCGGTTAAAGAGGTCCTTGGAAATAATTCAGAAATTTAAAATAACTCAGTTTTGGAGTAAGATTTCATCTTAATCTTATTATCTCTTTATCTTTTAAGTTTGTCTGCTAAAATTATTTAAAAAATGTCTCACTAAAATCATACGTTCTCAAAGAAGCATCGCTAAATATTATTTTTCGATAAAATAAAAAAAATTATTGCATACCGGGCTCTCAGATAGCCAATTGGACAACGCATTCGCCTTTGGTGGAAGCGGTCCTTGGTTCGAATCTCGGTCCCCCCCGACCGAGAATAAAAAGCATTTTACGAGCTCGAGAAAAGTTTCATAGGGAACAAGTTCTATAAAGGTTCATATTCTTATTGTTCATTATAGATTCTGGCTTCAAATTATGAGAAATTCAAAGGATATTGTGGTTTGTGCTGAAAAATTTCGTTTTCGACAATCTATTTAAATAAGCTAAGATGATCTTTGTTAGATTACACCTTCTATATAAATATAAATACTGTATTTCATTCCACTTGTTTCCATCCAGAATCAAAAGGTATTTCAGCTAGTAGTTTAATGAAGTTGAAATATAAATAAAGAATATCAATGATACATAGCAATGAGATCCATAGAATCTATTATTTTAGATCGCATTCCGGAGCAAAAAAAGTGTGAACCAAAAGGAGAAAAGTGAAGGTTTAATCTAACAAACAGTTTTAAAAATAAAGTAGTAGTATTGTTAAAAGCGCTTGGACAGCTGAGGTCATTTCGCCCGCAAGTCCCCACCGGGAATCGAATCCGGGACCTGCTTTCACCAGACTTAACGAGCTGCCAACTTGGCTATCCGGAATCCATTTCAAGATAAAGATAAATAAAAAATGATTATAAGGAATTCTTGTAAACTATCCCTATACTATAAGCTATGGTTCATTATCTATAAAAATCATTAGTTTTGTAATTTCACTCCGAATAAATTAATGAAAGTTACACCTACATTTTGAATATCCATTAGAGAGTAATTTCAATCAGTAAGTACGTCCAAATTGGTAATATACTAAGGTAATTGTCAATCAGTGACAATCATGACAGTAAATGTCTACTAATTAAAGATTAAGAACAATGGAAATTGGATAGAATATTTCATTTGTGATAATGCTTTTGATTCCGCGAGTGATGTTTGCCCCAAAATAACAGTGGGTTACATTATCTGGGGTTCAATACTTATGAGGTCACGCCAGATATCTAATATTTTATGTGAATGAGCGAAAATAAGGAACTTAACCTTTAAGTTCCTTAAATTTAGGAGCATTTCTGATGAAATACATCAGTGGATCATTTCTCCCTATCTCATCCAACTCTCAACAGTTCTGTCATTGAAATGCGTCAAATTATTAACAAAAATATTTGATTAACAATTTTACGAGACCAGTTCGAAAATGATAAAAATCACGTGTTTCGGAAATTTAAAAATCACCACGAATATGCGTAGTCTCCGGATTCCCGACACGTTAGACATTTGAGAATAAAGAAACTGAATATTGTTAGAAAATTCCACCTTTTTAATTTTAACTTCGTGAATCGATAATATATCAATTATATATTAGATAAAATGATCGGTGAGAAAGATACGCTGAGACCAGAGAGCACCAATCTAGGGCGCGGTGTAACTCTTACGGCAAGTAAAATAGCGAAAATTGGGTTCCTGTAAATGGTTGATCAGAGTCACATTTACATGGCGTAACACTAGCTAGGGACACTCGTTAACGCTACTTTTGGAAGCATCTCAAAATGTAACGTAAAAAATTGAAAGTAAACCATCTCTCGGCAGTGGTGGCAATGTAACCATAGATGGAGACAATAATTGAATATATAATGGAGTTGGGCTCCCGGATAGCCGTGTGGGCAGCGCGTTCGACTTCAATGAAAGCGGTCCCGCGTTCGATTCCAGGTGGGAGTCCACGTGCGAAATGAGCTCAGCTGTTGAAGGACTTTTCACAATACTACTACTATTATTATGGGGTTTATATATCCTACGGAGAATCGAAGCCGGGACCGCTGTCATTGAAGTCGAACGCGCTGCCCACACGGCTATCCGGGAGCCCTTTAAAGATTTTAAACTTAGATGTGTAAAAATATTGTAAAAATGTATTGAAAGGGGGTTTGGGATATTGATTTTTTAAGATATTATTAAATTTATAATTTTTTGTGTAAAAAAGTGACCTTATCCTGTTTGGCAATATAGTTATGTTATTTAGGAATTTTAAATGTAATAATAAAATGTATAATACAAGTGTAAAAGGGTTTGTAATTAACGATGTTAAATGGCTGCCACCTGACTATTATCAAACTGTGGCAATATATTAATAATAATAATGTTTTATATATCACAGCTGTAGATAGCGTATCTATAGATTCTGCTAACTATGTTGCCTTTTCATGATATTTTTTCGGAAAAAAGCTTCCTTGCTGCTGATCCTTTTCATCCCTCTACAAAGAAGAAATTTTAGCCAGAAAGACAATTAAGGAAGAATAACGAACTTTTTTACAGCAATGGTGAGAGGGAAGAGAAAGGGTGAGAGAATAACTCTTTTTCGATTTTTTTATGTTTACTTCTTGAGGCTGGAACGAAAGGAATAACCGCCAAGGATACATTTTAATCAAACATTCTGCCCTTAGACGAGACTGATAGGAAAGATCCAACTCCATCTCATAGCAAGAAAGCTTCGAATATGGAATAAAAATCTCCCTGATTCTGATCTTCAATTTATTCTCACAGCAGTAGTCAATCTACGTTAGAGAATGAAAAGAAACCCCCAGAGAAAATCAAAAGAGGAGAGAGAACGGTGACACAGTTGATGTAAAAGTTTTTGGTCAATCGAATGAGGCTAACGATTGGTTATAGCAGATTGCAGTGCATCTGGGGACGGAAAAACCCGCGCTTTAAACGGGTAGGAAAGCGTCTTAAGCGGTATTTCTACCATGAAATTCGTGCCAAAGGGACCGGGACCGTGAAAAAACCACATATAAAGCGGCATAACGGCTTTAACGGGTTTTACTGTAGCAAGAGGAAAATATCCGTTTCTCTCCTCATATCCATCACATATGGTGAGTTCTGGGTTACTCTTTGCAGTCATATGTCTCCATTGCTACTCATTTCAGAACCCTGCACGTCGTTTCTTCCACCGTACTTTAAACGTCATTTGGGAACTTCTTTCTTAGCTCTTTCTTTATGATTTTTCGAATACTTTCCCTCCATTATATTCCCCCAGAAATTGTTATGCCACAAAACAAGCCCAACTAATCAAATTTCCCTTTACTCCATCTCCTCATTAACATCATATCCTCTAATATTTTCCCCTCAAAACTTCTACGTTGCTTTTCCTTTTTATGCATCTTGTTCTAAGGTTATACAAGAAGTGAAAAATTGTGACTTGGCAGCCAAGTCACAAGTTTGCACTTCTTGTATAACCTTAGTCGCACAACTCAATGTGCAAAGTTAAAATTCAATTCCATCGTTTGTGCATATTGTTCTCTTAATCCTGCGCCGAATCCAAATTACCATTGCTTCCAATCTTGACATTTTCCATCTTTCCCAATGCCCAAGTTTCACATCCGAATGATAATGCACTTCAAATGAAATATTCAGAGGATTTTCTCATTTACAAGTTCCTGCGTTCGTTTCCTTCCTGCCGCGACCGGTGAAAATAAAAGAAATTTCCTATTTTGAACGATGTTATTTTCCCGCAAAGCTGATGAGGGAAGTTCTCTCGAGTCAGATAATAATTAATGTCGTAATAATTATTTTCGTTTTCTGTATGTCTTCGTGGAAACAGTTGTATGAAAATCTCCCGAAGATCTGACATTAACTCATCCATATTAGTGCAGCTGAAGGCGATCCTCAACATCGCAGTTTTGCAGCAATCTTGCATAGGATTTTGAAAAGTGAAAGGGACTCAAAATCAGGTACATGAAAACACTCGGCTTTTCATCCTGAAGATGGCACCAGAGGAAGGTGCCGAAGCGTCCATGGACTTCGAAGCAGTGACTCGACCGATATATCCCAAGAGAACTTCATACATCTCACATTCTGGTTTTCCTGAATTTTTTATTACGGTTCTTAGGATGGGGGCAAAAACTTTCCGATTCGTTGATGTTGACGATGGAGCAAATGTCAGCCGTAGCGCGACCCTCGACTCGTTAATCTTGGAAGGAAATGCCAAAAAAAAAACTTCCTTGAGATTTGGTCAGAGTAAACTCATGTCGCGGTACTTAAATTTCATCCGCTCGACGCAACTGGCCAGCTCTGAAACCTTTACAGTAGACTCATCGCCCAGATGGAGATGATGCATCTTCTGTTGATTGTAACACTCTGCACCGTCGTGTGGAACGCGAGCTGCACGACGTTCAATTCGACATGCGCGGATGGAAAAAACTGCCAGATTTGGAAAATGTCTTTGGAGAGGAAAATGGATCAAGATTCTGAATGGGTTACGACCATAAGCGCTGAGATGGACACCTTCAAATCGTCCAAAGGCGCTAACTTCGACGTTGTCCACAGCGTGGTGGAGCTGAACGAGAGGAGAAAAATTTCGATGAAGGGAGTTTCAAAAGGTATGTATTTGACCTTCCCGAAGAGATCGACAGAGACGAACGAATAAAAGGAAATTCGTTTTTAATTTTGCCTGCGCAAGACGAGTCTCCTTGAAAATCGGTCGTGTACGTATGTTGAAATGTTTAATCGAGAACCGAAGAAATGCGATTCATACCTCCCAAATTGGTGGTTCTTCCCTAAAAATTTGGTCTTGGTTTGATAGATGAACTTCTCTTTTCCGTTAGATACTCCAACTAGGGCAGATGGAAAATTGTACTTTCATGGAAGGCATGGGAAAAATATTGCCATCATGGGTGATGGACGCACGGTGCAGAAACTCAAGTAAGTTAATCCTTGATAGTTGTCAAATCAATGGAGCGACAGTACACGCCACCTTACGCACATTATTGGCATGCAATGGTACTGCTGCACCACGGGCAAGAATCGAAAAAATCTGCCCAAGAGGCCAAAAATGGTTTCTATGAGTTACTTTCTTAAACTACCTTCACATATGTTTTAAGAATAATTAGCCAATATTTAACATGAAAAAGGCCAATCGCTAGACTTCATATCAACAAGAAAACAGCGAAACTGCATTCGGGAATTTCACGGCGGTGAGTCGGAACGCGCCGCGCTTACGAAAAATTGACTTAATTTCCAAATTGGCTCATGAATTGAAACAGTTTTTTCGGATTCGACATCTACATTCTTTTGACTATGACGTGATATAAGAAACTTGATGCACTAAGGCCGTTTTCCTATTTATATTTCTTACTTTATCTCGAAAATTTCCCCAAAAAGGTGTCCGCCATTTTGTTGCTTAAAGTGAGCAAAACCTTTCTCCGAAAAATCCGAGATTGGCCATTTCTGTGAAAATTGTTCAAGTTTGACGCCATGAATCTTTTTAACACGTAAATATATCGAAAAACGACAAAGGGGACCATAAAATTCAATCCTTTTGTAATAACTATGCGAAGTTTCAAAACCCGCACGCAAAAAAACCATTTTTGGCCTCTTGGCCAGCATTTTTCGATTCTAACCCACTGTGCGCCTTCTGTTCAGGTAGCTCCGCAACTCTTTAACAACAATGGTCCAACATTCAACATTCCGCACACTCCTAACAATGAAAATAATCGTCCTCTTGAAACTAGCTGCAAGAGAACTTCTGGTATCATGCACTCAGGTTCCTCTTTGGTAAGTTGCGCTCTCTAAAGGGCAATTCAGAGAGGTGTCAGAGCGCCTCTCAGAAGGTGTCATTCGTCCGTTGCAATCGGGGCGTTGTGAAAATGAATATTTACTCTTCGTGTTTGTTGAATTTTAGGAGGTAAGTTTTCATTGACGTTCACTCATTATTCGATCTTCTCATATTAACCACTTGCCTGATCGGTTTTTAATTTTTTACCTCTCATAAAATGTCAGTATTTTTATCCTTTATTCTTTTCATATTTTATGACCAGGAAAAATAACCAATTGTCAAAAAAATTGTACATTTTATACTCAAAGTTGTTGAAATGTAAAAATAGACCATCTTGAATGAAGCGATCAGAAAAACACGGCAGCATAAATCAGCATACGCGTAGAAAATTATGATGCCCGTGTTACGCTAGGATAACTCAATTTAGACAAGGTGCGGACGCCGATGTCTAACACGGTCAAGTCAGTTAAGTGGTTTAAAATAAGCATAACTCATACCCCAATACCAACAGTTAATCCTGTAATACTGGTATTTTAGTTCGCTTCTCATCTCAATAAAGAAAGGGTAATTTTTCTAAGATGGAAGGTCGGGTACTACGGAATTACTGATGTACCTCACCTGAAAATGCTGGGAAACCAAGACCTATGAGAAATAAACCTGACCATTGTAAGTCTAAAAGTCTTCATAGCCGTTTGGTTCGAATCTCAGACATCTTACTGAATGTCTTTACTGCTATAGAGATTTTCCAGTATCACCTGAGAGATCTGGATAAAATTAATTGTTTCCTCTCTGTAGGCTCATCTTCATTATGTCGGTGTAGAGACAGAGCGTTACATATGTGTTTTGTGCAAATGAAATGGACCGTATAGACTGGTATATGTTGATCATTAAATTGGTGATTTGCCAATCTTACTTGTAGAAGTTTTGCATTCAGTTTTGAGTTTCAAACTATATACGGCTGTGGTATTGCCTCAAATGTTAATTTCATACCATAATAAACGATATTTCTATAGTATAGTATAGTACAGTACAGTGTAGTATAGTGTAGTATAGTATAGTATAGTATAGTATAGTATAGTATAGTATAGTATAGTATAGTATAGTATAGTATAGTATAGTATAGTATAGTATAGTATAGTATTGTCTATTATAGTATAGTATATTATATTATAGTATAGTATATTATAGTATAGTGTAGTATTATAATACAGTATATCATTAAAGTAGTTCGACATCTAAGTTCATTTCGCATATTTAATCCGCCGCTGAGAATCGAACACGGGACTGCATTTATCAAAGACGAACCCGTTGCCAACTTTACTATTCAGGAGCCTTATCTGGAAACTATGGGTTCACTTACCGAAAGAAAGTTCAAGTCATTTCATAGCTCATTTCATATCAAAGGGCCTTGATGTGTGAGAGCATGAAATACTGTCTTATATTCTTACGGACGAAGCTTCTGAATTCGAATTAATTTTTCACCATATAACGGGCCACATACATGATTATATAAAATGCTGTTCATCGGCAGGTTCTTTCTTTGAATATCTGAAATGTTTATTGTCTGATTTCTTCACTTTTTCTCGTGAATATTATTTTACAGCTTAAATGATCCACACCATTCAACTTCCTTCACACATCGGCCTCTAAGAGATGATGAAGTGTTTCAAATAAGGCTGGACAAGAAGAATACAAAATACACTTATTCGCTGGGAATAGGTGTCATTTTTCAATCTCCTGATGATATAGACATCCCGCCTCAATTTTGGAAAACGTACGTATTTGTGTGTTTAGACATATGCCAAAGTATGTAGCACATGTTTGTGTGTACATATTCATTAGTTTGAAGAGTATCCTCGTCGATCATAATGCATAAAAATTACGTTCATCCACAGGACTTTAGGTTGGATTATGCACAATGATAACATCTATCAAAATTCGACGGCCGTGATAACGGGCTACGGGAAAAATTTAAATGAACTTCAGGTCAGTAAAGTTCTTAATGAAACACCAACCATTCATGGCGCAAATCTGGACAGGGTATACATTAAACTTAACTAAGCACACAGTTGAACAGAGTAAAACGGTTTCCTAAATCGTAAACATCTGTTCTGGTTTTCACAATGAATGATGTAAAAAAGTGAAAGGTGAGGTAGTCGACAATATCTCAATCATTTTCATCAATAAGGCCGTAATTTTTTCGTTGAATGCCATACGTGTATTATAATTTCGAGTATCCTAACGTTTTCCTTCACATTTTATTATTATTATTATTATTTGACCCTTTATTTGGGGAGGTTAGGCCCGAGTAGGCCTCTCTTTTCCACATAACCTCGTGTGAAGATTTTACATAGTTATCAATAAAGGAAAAACATAAAATAATACTAAGAAAAATAGAGAAAAAATACGAAAAAGGAAAGATTTTACGTAACAAATGAAAGTAAATATTTCTCTCTTGTGTAGTAATCAGACCAAGTTATTTTGTACTAAGTGGGTTGATAGTTCTCTTTCTCCAATTGCTATTCATTTCACTTCTCACTTATTTTTTTGGCGCAAGAAAACCATAATTAATATTTTTAACATTGCTCTGCGCCTCATAACTCCTCTCCTTTTCCTTCATACTAATGATAAATTTATTAAAATTAAAATTTTAATTATTGATATGGTAAAATCTCCGATAAAAAAGCAAGCTGTTAATTTTAAAAACAAAGTTACATACGAACGAAAAGTTTTAATTAGTATCGATTTATTGAAATGTGAATTATGTGCTATTTAGCGAATTTCTGTAGCTCTTAAAAATTATTATCGAGAACACGAATTTAAAGATAATTAAACACTTGATCTCGCGTAAATACGAGACCTTACTCGTAAATCTTACTTTCTTTCAAAATCACCTCACCATTCTGCCAGATGTAGCTGCCAATTAAAATTCTTATTTTTATTTTATTTTTAGATGTATTTTAGATTTTATTAGATAGTTTTTATCATTTTATAATATGGAGGAATCTTATTAAACGTTCTTGCTTCGCCTTTAAAGAAAACAAATAACAAATGTGTCTTAGTATAAGAAAAATGCTGAATTTTTATTCACAGCGATAAATTCAGTCCTTTTTTCCATAGGTCGGAGATCGGATTGGAGTAATGAGAAGCAAATTTGGGGCTTTGCATTTTTTCTTTAATGGTGTTGATCAAGGACCAGCAATCGCACACGTTCCTGAAAATGTGTATGGATTATTAGAACTATGGTATAACGCAGCTAAAGCAACAATAATTGACTATAAATCTTCTCTCGGATGAATTATTCCCTACAAGTTACAAATATTCTGTTGTTAATATCAACCATATGTGATAAAAAAAATATGCAGCATTGTATACGTTGGTCACCAAATAAATATATTTTGCCTTCCTTGACTTCCTGTCTCCTGATTATTCCTCCGTCTTCAAAAAAAAGCTGATGAATACTTCTATAACGGAGGATAAGCAACATATGAACAATCGAGGTAATAAAAATTTCAAATCAATGCTCTCCGTGAATGTTTGAAAAGTTGTGCTATGAAAATGAAAAAAAAACCATTCCGTCCACTCACAGGAGAAAACTCATCATTAAACGCGATGACAACTTGTAAAAAATTACAGTTAAGCATCAGATGAAAATTTATACAGAAAAACAGCCGAGATTCTTTTGCAGTTCTGGACTATTGCGAAGATTGAGACAGACGGTGTTTAAGGGACGCAATAATTCACAGTTCGGAGTATGATCTCAGAAGTTTAGATTTTAAATCGAAAATGTAATTTTAAACATATTTTACGAGGACACGCCTATTTTATAGGCCGTCATCCAATACCTCCGTTTTTCTTCAGCAACCCATCCTTATACTAAGAGACAAAGGTTCTCCAAGCGCCGACAGCGGCGACCGTCTAAGGGCGATTCTCGGGAAACGGATAATCGTTTAGCGGTCACCAGTTATTCAGAATCCCGATGCGCATTTCGGAAACAATGCTTCCATCTTCATGGGGGGTCCAATGCATTGGAAGCATTGTTTCCTATCTAACCCATCCTTGCCAAATTCTTCAGCCTGAAGATTCTTGCTCATACTTTCATGAAATCTTATAACGAAATGTTGAATAATGAAAATAAATTTACTAATCCAACGACATACAAAAGCATTCATAGGACAAGCCATTGTCATCAATTGCAATGCAACTGATTAACTCTAATTTTGATGATTTTCTCTATTCTGAACATCCCTCTGCCATGTCACCCTTAAGTATTTGACGATTTCCTCGTTCTCTCGGTCTTCTTCTTCGTCTCTTCACATCTATTGGTGTCCAGTTAAGAACTCCTGATGTCCAACGGTTGTCATAAAGAAGATGCGGTGCTAACTCTTAAAGTAATCTTAGAGAATAGGACTTCAAAATCATGCCAAAATGCAATTTCTAACTTATAGGCTCAAAACATTAAACTTCATTGTGCAATTATCTGAATATGGCGTGTGATCATTATTACTGTCGACCAAAATACCTTCTATGTTTCATAAGCTCAAAAAAATTGGTTAATATTAATGTGCCACAACAATTCCTAAGTAATTAACATTTCTTGGATCCATTTGTACATGTATTTTGGATGCATCTTTTTCGATTAGAAGTTACCTAAAAAATTTCTCTTCAACGTTACGTGAAATGCAAAACCCATAATTTCAGAATTGAAAAGACGTACTTAATTTGCTATGCGTTTCGTAAGCGTACTTACATCTTAAGGCTGAAGATGCATTTACACCTACGTGGCGACTGGAAGCCTTTGCGGAAGACTACGCAATTTCCTTTCATTTCTGCGATGTCTTTCCATGAAGTAACGCCAGCATATATAATAATATATAATTTATTTCATGATATCTCATAATTGAAAAGAATTACCAAACTAGAGGAGAAAAATGCCAGTAATTGGCTTACAAATAAACACAGTATTGTAAGAAATAAAAAATGAGAATGAGCCTTACGCTAACATAAGATATACATATATAGAATGACAAGAAATGATTTATGAAGAAGAAGAGTAAAGAAAGAATTGAACATTGAGTCCCCCTGAGCCTATTCTGGCTCATCAGGGGGTGCTCCAGACATATACTTTTGTCAATCACTTAGTTACATATAAATTTTCTCATAGTCCTCTTAATTTCAGGCAAGGTACTGAGATTATGCATATAGTCAGGCAAATTGTTAAAAATTCTAGGGATTACAGCACCAAATAAATTAGTACTAAATTGGCTATTTTATCTTTCTACGACAAAGTTAAATTTTTTCTTTGTATCCATATCATGAAGCTTAATTTTCTGCACTTTATACTTGGAATTATAATAGTTCTCAGCTAAAAATATATATACCAATAAATCATCCAATGGTAATCACTCTAAAATCAATTCCATTCCCATAATTTAGAGAGATTAATCCTCTTAATACATATTTTATTTTAATAAATACATTATTTAAAATGGAATCGAATTATTATTTAAAATCAGGAGAGAGATCTGAACCATTAGTAAATTTAGTCCGAAAAGTGACAGTAGATCGGCAGAGTAAATCAGAGTAGAATAGATCTGTGAAATTGATCTGTAGATTTACTCCGAAGTGGAAAATATACCTATAAAGTATAAAGATAGGTATTGTAGGAGAAAGCTTTTAGAAGGAAATGGGGAATATGATTGTACTCCTTTGGTTTTCAAAAGAATCGCTCTTTCCCGATAAGGAAATACATCAATTCTGTTATCAAAACGTCTTTTGAAATCTCTCTTGGCTTACGACCTTTGAAATGGCCTCGTAGTCAATCAAAGTTAATGAGCGAGAAAATATATAGTCAGCGTTTGAGGTCTTATTCATGCTATTTACGAAGAAAGCGAGGTTATTCAGGCTACTTTAATCAGAAAATGCAGTTAGATCGGTCAAATTAATTAAGATAGTTACAGATTTTGCTGAAGGACTGCATGCGAATGTAGTTTTCCTGCGTCAAGTGCTGGATGATAGGAGTGATCCTATGCCATTTGTGTTTGTTTTGCATTGCGAATCATTAATACACACAATTATGATTGAAAAGTTTGATAATTTCCTTTTATTATCACTGTCTTTATTACTTTATTAATGGAGATTCAATCATCAAGAACCGGTTATTGATCAGTGATTATTCTGATTTTATTCCAAGATAAGCTCCTTTCTTTTCATTCGTTGATCACAATTTAGTGTTTCTTTAACATGACTTGTTATATTTTACCTATTTACTTTAAAAAACGTTACTTCAGAATGTTTTAAATTTTTAAATAATCGAATCAAATTTGGTAACGAAATTTATTAACGATTAAAAGAGATATCCTCATAAATTTGAGACGCGTATTAAAGTAAACTCAATGTGGGAAGGCATTACCTCGTGGAAGGCCATCACAATGAATGAATGACCGTTTCGTACACTTTCACCGCAATTTTTATTCTGGCAACATGTTTTGCTAGTGTCCTAGCATCATCAGGCAAAAAATTTTCTACATTTTCAAATATATAGGTAACCAGGGAGGAAGGGGGTAGTGGGGGAAAGGGTTAGATAAGGGGTTTCTCATAAAAGGAAAGGGTTTACTTGAAAGGAAAAGAAGGGGCGAGGGATTGGGATACACGTACTCATTTGTGATGGTTGTATTATTTGAGCAGCACACTATTTCCATTTCCTCCAGAAGGTCCAAGCGACGCCCATTACGCTCCCGATGAAGGCATTTCGGAATGAAGGTGTTATTGCGTTCTTCTACCAGCAGGTTCGCCGCGAATTTCCGCGAATATTACCTACGTAAGTGGAGAATGAATTTTCTCCATGCTCCGCCGAATGCTGGAAATCTCTTTCCATTTAAAACAGGGCTTCGAACAGTAATGGTAATGGCTCTGGTTTTCGCCCTGGCTCAATGAGAACACAAAAGTTTCATCCTCCTGTAAACATCGCGCCGGGTTAAACTATTTATTATTCGATTTGACCATTGTGATAATAAGACCTTAGCTTGTCCTATTTAATAAAGTTTGTCGTATTCTCGTTGATCATTTTCAATCACACTTCATTACAATATATGTAGTGCAAAACTTTGTAATGGTCAGTAGCAATGACACGTTTAGTAAACCTTCCTTCAGATACGCCCAAGTAAAACATGTCGTTGGGAACGAAGAATCGGAACGGAATAAATTACGGTGTCCGGTTTTGCTTCAGGTTCAAGGATCTTCACTCCGGTTACAGTTCTCGGTTCGACTTTGATTGGACTCTGGTTTCAAATCACGTTCTGTTCGAATTTCGTGATTTTTTGGGGAAAACCTTAAAAATTTAACGCATCCATTTATCGTTGCATAAATTTAACTAAAATCCTAATAAAAACAAAAATCCTGATATGTGGAAGAGAAAAATTGAAAGCAAATATTACTTTGCGAGGAAAGAAACTAAAGCAAGTGGAATCATTCATCTACCTTGGAATTAGCATAATATGGGATGGAAAAAGTACACAGTACACAGACATCAAACAAAGAATAGCCCAAGCCAAAGAGGCATTCATGAGGATGAGGCCACTGCTATTCTCAAAGAATATAGGGCTACATACAAGGAAACAATTCTTGAAAACATTCGTATGGAGTGTGGCACTCTATGGATCAGAGACATGGGAAATTAGAAAAGCGGACCATAGAAGAATAGAAGCCATCAAAACCAGGTGCTGAAGGAGAATTTTCAAGATCAAATGGACAGATCAGGTGAGAAGAAATATACAGAAGAATAGAAGAGGTTAAAACAATATGGAGCATCATCCGAAAAAGAAGAACCAGATGGATTGGACATATCTTGAGACAAAATGGATTTGTTACGAACGTAATTGAAGGCAAAATAGAAAAAAAATCATTAAGAGGAAGACCAAGGGACGAATATATTAGCCAAATAAAGAGGGATACAGGAAAGAAGAGAAATCAGGATTTAGTAAAGTTAGCACTAGAGGGAGAGGAATGGAGGACTGCAGTCAACCAATCTATAGATTGAATGACATATGATGATGAAATTTAACTAATAAAGGCCTCTAATATGATGTTTTCAACAAGCTGGATCAACAGAGCACGTCGAACTACTAAAAGAAGCATCAAACCTATTTAGAAAGTAATGTATGTATGATCGAATAATTTGGAAATTAAATCAATTGACCTCAATCTGTCTTATTTTCCACCGAATCCAAAGAAGTTATTAAAAATATCTCACAATTAAAGTATTCTATTTACTCAATGTTCATGGATGTTAATGAACGATTCATTTACTGATCAATCAATTCTTAATGTTAGCTGTTACCAGCTTGCGTATCCTAAACCGAGATCTGAATTACTAAAATTCATTCAGATTTTATATTCAAAGGAAACTGATTAAGGAGAAAATATCAGTTTACAATCATATTTCTTACCTTTCCGTTCTCGAGATTCTTGTCGAATTTCTTGGTTTCCGAATCCTAAGATTACTGCGACGAAACGTTATTGATTGCTTCAAATAAGACCCATAATATATATATTCACCGTATCATCATTGGTTGCATTGCCATATCTGCTGAAACATGATTTATATTCAATCAAACACATCTCGTTTTTCACGTCTTGAAATAATTTCAGACATAGCGTTACCGAAGTGGTAAAGAGGACCAAAATATCCAATAGCTGCCCAGTTTTACACTTAAATTCATTTGATCCTGGTCAACCGTATTAAAACGAACTGATTTCTCATTTGTTATCATTAGCATACCGTCCTCTGTCTTGCTCTCTGATGAGATACTCTACACTCTCGCAATGACTTCTATGTAATTTAACAAAGAAAAACAAAAACTTTCCAGCGATGAGTTATTTACGATTCGGGATATTTTAATGAAAAAATCGAGGGTTCGCAGGAAATTCACTTTTCCTGCTGCAAAATTACAAGGAGTCGAAAATTCGAAAACCACACGACAGTAGTCCTCCGACTTTCGAGAACACGTGATTTCATCATCGATCGAACAACAGTCTTTCAGTTTTAATCACTGAATATTTATGTTAATGTTTTGACGTATAAAACCGATACAACGGATCCGTTTGGCGAAAAAAGAGGAAGAAAATCCAATCAATTTCATCGGTGATTTTCCTAAGTGAGGCGGACGGGTAAAGACCTCATCTCATTAATTATTAGAAATCTGACGTGACCTAACAGCAGTTTAACCCCAGATTGGGAATCCCCCTCATTTATTTTGTCACACATCAAAATTTGAAAAATGAGTGCATTGCACGGTCACTGATTTTCCTTGGTCGCGTACACGTGATAAATAACTCGGCCCCTTTCCAGTATATATAGCTACTTCATTTGGTAGAGATATATCAGGAAAGGACCTCGTCTACTCTCCAGTGGGAATCATCATCATTCGATGCGAAGAATTCATCACACAATGAGTAAGTTCTGGCTCTCCTTTGTGTTTACGCTCTGCCTCTTTGAATGCATCCCGTCCAAGTGGTCTCCTGAGCAGATCTGCGGGAAATCCTCAAGCAGCAGCCGCACTCTGAAGCTATCAGTGAACAGCAGAAAGAATGATAGCAGCGATTGGGTGGACACCTTCACCGCTTTGGCGGAATCCAACGATAAATCAAACAGAATGGACGTAGACTTGACACACACAGTATTCGAGTGCGACAGCAAGAGGTCAATCTTCATCCAAGGCGTTACAAATGGTGAGTATGGCCAGTTATCATTTAATTTATAGTAACGTGCTGTCACTTGAAGAAGCCAAAAATTTGCATATCTTATAAATTTCAACATCAAATACATAGGTGGTCTGAAAAGTTTCCGACTTTTCACCATTTCTCGACATGTTTTCTGAAAATTTCTGAAAATTTTCTGAAGATTTCTGAAATATCTGGGGTCGGACTTTTCAGACCACCCTCGTACGTAGTTTACGTAAGCCAATTTGAACACAAACTGTGAAAAAGTTATCAAGCTTAAAAATTCTAATTTCCTTACCATAAAAGGGTGTATAGTTGAGATATATGTATTGGCAATATCTATCGTGATGGACCCTTTAAAGTTATACGTAATGCTAAGTATGATCCATTCTTATTCTCTTTATAACGTGTTCTTACTTGGCAAGGCAAAAAGATCAGGATATCTTGTATTTCCACGGTCAAATATGTTGTTTAATCCAGAGAAAACTCTTTTAGAAATAGATCAATTTAAACGCAGTTTTTGGACTATGACTGTGAAAGAGTTTTTAAAAATGGATTATAATTTTTTTAAGGTAGAAGGATAGTAAGGATTTACCTATATATATATATATATATATATATATATATATATATATATATATATATATATATATATATAGGTAAAACCTTACTAGAGGTATTCTCTTGTGGTTAATTTAAGCTGTTCAATCGATTGCTTACCTAATAAATAAAGCTCATAGGTTGAATCGTAAGTGAAATATGGCGGATGGGTAAGTTTACAAAAGGCACACGGTGTAGGTTTACACGATGTATTCGACCATTTGAAAAAGCAGCACTCAGAAGAGGAAGTAATAAAGGGAATAAAAGAGAGAAACTGTGATTCGTACACACTCGCCGTCTAAACATGGTACCCGGTGGATACAGTGCACTCAGTGCAAGAGACGAGCAAATGACCGCTGTATTGAAACAGGTGATTTTACATATTTTGTTTGCATAAATCGTGAGGACTCATCCTAACTGATTTTTATATTTCATTTTCGTTTGAATTTTTTATGTGATTTAAGTTTTTTTTTACAAACTTTTTGAACGAAACTAATGTTTTTGCAAAAATGACATATTTTATATACCACATGCCTTGTATTTCATCCCTTTTGAGGAATGCAAACGTACTCCCGGCATTGTGTAATCCTACTCGTCTCTGGAGCATATTTACATTCTTACAGATGACACAACCGAACAAAAATCCAATTAAATTATTAAAAATATGATTGTTTAAGGATCATCAAAGGCTCCACAAAAAAAAAACTTCAAGTTCGACTAAGGATTGAGTATCAGAAACAAGTAAATTAGTGCGATAATTAAAAATAGAAAAATAATATTTGTAACATTTTGTAAACCTGCCCCGGTCTCCTCTACTAAAAGCAATAAAATAAAAATTTTAGATTTTCGTATTTCTTAGAAACAGGAAGTCTTTATGCGTATGAATCCATGGTGGATTAATTTCTCTAGTCATTTTACTCTTACGTGAATCGACATTATTGGACTGTCGTTGAAATAAGGCAAATTTTAACGATAACGTAGTTATTCCAAGGCGTCATCTCGGATATATATCATGAGAAATGAATCAAAAAAACAAAATCTTTCCATTGAAGGTGTGTTTAAATTATTATGAATCTCATCACACTTCTGAAGTGTCTCTCGCAAAATCCCTTTCGCTGCTTCTCTTTTGCCGTGAGCGCGATAGACCTAGCGTTTCTTACTGATTGAAACGGAAAATTTTATTGTTATTATTACATAAGATGCAAATAGGCTGAAAGCCTGGTGGTAGTTTTTTATACCTTCATACATATATATTAGTGATAAACATAAAATACATACTTGGTAAACATACACATAATGATTCCATACATGTATTTACCGTACAACTAAATAATGAATTTATAATATTATTAGTAACTGTTTTTCCTGGATTTTTCGGGGTTCGTGACAGGCCTTCTCGGCTACCGTAGCGGTCACGGGGTAGAACCCCACCTTACATCACCCTGTCATGCAATCCCTTACTTTTCCAGATATTCCTATATTACTAGTACACATTACACGGCATTTCACAACATTACCATAACATATTAAAACATTTCTTTTTGAAATATTTTTTATTTTCAGGCAAGGGCCTTAAGAGTGATCCAGGTAACTTATTCCATTCAGAAATACCTATATTGAGAAACGAATATTTAGTTATGTCCGTTCTTTGCCTTCGAGTCGGAACGTATGAGGAACAAAATCTGCAACCACCAAAATAAATATCATACCCGTTGGCTATTAATCAACTCCAATACAGGAGTATTCTCGGTAACCTAATTTACACAATTCTCCCTTACAATACAATATTTCTAATATGTCTCTGATTCTCTACACAGCACCTACATCTGCCGTTGCTGACGACCGTCTGCACTTTCACTTACGCTGTGGTAAGAATGCCGCCATTTTAGAAGACGGACGTATTGCTCAGAAAATCAAGTAAGCTCCTTTCCAACTCCCATTTCATAATCATTTTTACAATTTAAACCTATGTTCGATGCTATCCTCTAACGGGATAAGAGTGAAGAAAATTCAAAGATTCATTGAACGCATTTTGCCTCCCGAAATTTAGCTACGACGACGCGTTCAACTCCCAGCTCTTCACTCACCGACCGCTGAGAAACAGAGAAATATTCGAAGTGAAATTGGACAAAAAGAACACGAAGTTCAACTACTGTTTGGGAATCGGAGTAATCACACGTTCCGCCGATTCGGTGGATATTCTTCCGGAGATGTACAAATCGTAAGTCGATGTAAAAAGAGGTAAAGTGAATGTTAAAATTATCTTACCAATCCTTTTATCAGCTCGTAACTGCTCAACTGCATATGATGTTTCCATCAACTGCATATCGCATATAATTTACATTTACATATTAACCCTGCAAACCGCCACTGGCGCATGGCAGGGGGTGTAAAACACCGAAAACCCTATCAACCCTTGACTGCTATTGACTTCTCTAATACTTCGCGGAAAAAATGACCAGAAATGACAATGTATCCTGGCAACCATTTCCCTGTAACGCTTAATCTTTTTATCTTGAAGATCACGCTCGCTACTAACTGGTATGGCAATATCAACTACCTCCTACCCGAGATCCGTAGTGATAAATTTATTAAAAAGCTTCCTACGGTAAAGGTATGGGGTGTCTTCTATCACTAAGCGAATCCCAACCGAGGGATTCTATCACAACTATGGTACACATAATTCATAATAATAGAAACACAAACTGTGATAACTCAAGAGAGATGAAACTAATTGATAGAAAATGAGGGAAATAGACTCGTTCCGCCATTTGCTGAAGTTATGCATGCATGTAAATAGTTTTGTTTTCCTTACTCGTTCTTAAACTTAAGTAAGAATAATATTGACAATATAATAATTTTAATCATCCAATAAATTCTACTCAGCGGTGGAAACTCGTTCGCCTCCATTAATTACATTTTCGGCAAAATGCCAATCAACGACGGCCGGATGATCGTTAATGGGAATAACCGATGCGAAATATCGAAACATTAGCTTTGAGAAAGGAAGAAATAGGACGAAATTTTTTAAATCGCCGCACTCCCGACCCTCGAGGCAATGACCGCATTCTGGTAATTGATAATGTTAAGGAAAAATATTTTCTGAAAGGGATGAGATAACGTGAGCAATTGATTAAACTACCATCGTTTCAACGACTAAACCTATACATTCATCATTATTGCTCATCCACCTTCTCCAGCCCAACATACCAACGGTCGTTGAGATGGAATTCAGCCCTATACCGTGAGAAAAATGAATGAATCGAATGAAGAATATTCAAATAAGTGTATGCAATGTACAGTTCGTTTTAACTGATTAAATGGCGAGCGATTGACTGAGAGACCGCGCGCCGGATTCCGCATTTCCTTTGTTCGCAAAAATTAAAATCCACCTCTTTTCTAACGATTCGGACAATTGGTTCAGAAATGGTCATAACGTTTATAATTTCACAGTACCATGAAAAGGTTTCAATAATATTCGTAAACATCATATTATCACATGTTGGGCTTGGAGTGGAATGAAATGAAAAAAAAGACCCACACGCAGCAGTCTGAAAAAATGTTAGCCCAACTCAGAACTAAGAAGCGGCACATTTGCGGATAAGAAAATGATAAGAAAGTTCAAAGGGTGCCAGGAATTCAAAGTTCATCGCAATTAATGCACACCATTAATATAATTATTTAAACAGGTTTTTTACCTCGCATTGGTGTAAGGGTGATAAAATACACCATAATATACCTAAAATACCATACTTAAAATTCATTAAGATGATCATGTTTCCGTCTAATTTGCAGGCCTGTAACATGGATATATCATCACGGAAACATTTACTCGAACGGGGCAGAACAGGTTAAAAACTACGGAAAGGACATCAACCAACTTCAGGTACAGCTAGTTCCAAAAAAAACTTACCACCTAAGCCGCAACCCGCATAACAGGCAGTGAGTTTCCTGCAAGCGAGCCTTAAGAAGTGAGAGAGAGAGAGAGAGGGAAAACATGGAGGAGATAGTCTGCTTCTGTCCTGGCTCCGCTTGCAGAGTTGAAATGGATTTATTTGCATTATTGATATTGCAAATATTTATTAGTATCCTTAGTTTGGTGACATTGGCGTAGCAGAATAGTATTATAACAATATGGATGTTGTAATGCAAGAATTCAGTTATTATAAAATGGTTATTACAAATCAGTATATATTCTAGCTTTGCTTCTCGCACCGAGGGAAGCGTCGCACACGAGGTCCCGTTATTCCTAGGAAACCGAGGCAAACCCCCTTCCCCTCATAAAATTTGAGTCTGAGACGAAAGGCACAAGCAGGACGAAGGAAATTTTTGCAAAATCTGCCTCTGAGCCGCTCTGAGCTTATGTATAGGACTGAGATGGGAGGAAGAAAATTTCCGCGCAGTTTGAATCAGTGTCGGACCCAAAATGTATAGACCTCGAATTCGACGCCTTCGCTTGTAAAACTCTGCGGTTATAATGGGTCGTATTATATATTATAATAGTAGATAATATTATACATCGTTCAAGAGAAGAGTT
This sequence comes from Pachydiplax longipennis, assembly GCA_036926295.1. Lineage (NCBI taxonomy): Eukaryota > Metazoa > Arthropoda > Insecta > Odonata > Libellulidae > Pachydiplax > Pachydiplax longipennis. The sequence goes on along the minus strand of JAVFKF010000009.1, from coordinate 31,815,675 downwards.
ATTAGCCTTTAAAATTATATACTTAAGGAGTCCATATCGATCACCTGTTTTATCACAGCCTGTGTGAATGCAATCTACAAAAGTAAAGTAAGGTGAACTCATGGCCATATCTAGGCTATTACTTTAAATACATAAAAAATCTATAAGTAAATATGTAGTATGAAGTCTTGAGGCATTCTCTGCGTATTTTAGATACATTTTGTTTAATTTGATAAGCATCAAAATTAAAACTCGATCGGTAAAAAATCAGTAAATTTTATCATCTATGCAGTTGGTATTTTTAATATACCGTCCAAATCAATTGATAGAAAATGTGCTAGGATCGATATTCCTGAATTAATAAAGATGACGGATACGAGACAACCATCTTTCACGTTGATTTTGAATCCAAAATGAATTTTTTTGGTGTCATTGAAGTGTGAATCGAATAAACGTGATTTCTTCTGTGGATTCCTCTTGAAATGGTTGCAGTCACAAACCATTACGTTCTTAAACGTTCTTCTCTCGTATTTATCAAGTTCTAAAATACACAAAAAGATAGAGTGAATGAGGTTTTGTCATAATGCTCATTGAATGCTACTGTAAGCTATGAATGTAAAATTTTCAATTAATTTTGAATGCATACAAAACTACTTGCATTGTTTATATTTCAACTGTTTATTATCACGTTTACAATTATTATAATGTAGAAAACGTTAAAAATACGCGAAATAAGAGGGACTTAGTTGTGAGTGAAATAGTTTTAGGGCCTTTTTACCTGTAATTCCAACCCTGTAAGTATCACACGGGGATAAGAAGCGCATATGAGGCTCATGTTGAAATTTTTCTCCCCTCGGTTGATGGCTGGCCCTACGGAACTCTCATATTTTTTCGACAGAATTTTAATGATTGAGATGAATGGGCGGTGGTTTGGTATGAATAGTCTATCTACATATTTATCGCTCGGTGATATTGAAAATATTCCTTCGTATTTAAAATGTATGGCTATGAGAAACTTTTCATCTCTCCACATTCCATGACAAATTTGAAAAGCAAGATAGAGGAGTGATTGGAAGAAGTGGTTAAAGCAATGAATTCACCAGGACTTCAAGAGGGGGACTGTTTTGATAGAGATAGGGAAGTGAGAAACGACGGCAACAGTAATACATACACTCACATGAATTTAACAACCGAAAGTGTAAGAGGTATGTTAATTCCAGATTTTTGGATAAATCACAATAGGTAATGGCATTTCTTGCGTTCCTCGTTGACCAATTGGTTACTTTGAGTAGGAGCAACGACCTCTTTTAAAAGTATAACCCACTCACTCACCTTCTCATTTTTCTCATCCAACATATATTTTTTCCGTTTATGACAGCCTCCAGAAAAACTACTCATTTATCCAATTTAAGTAATATATTAGTCAAGAATGGTTAACATTCAAATATACAGGATATAACGCCCATGGCTTATCATACTTTCAGAAATTTCCTTCTGATGCATCAGTAATTCCCAGGATCTCCGAAATTGTATGCAATAGCGATGTTCAATGTATCGTACCAATCTTTTAATTCTATAAGAAAGTTCGAGTAGTTTACTAAGCCAGAACCTAAACCATCTTCTTATCAGCAATTTATTTTGGAAAGAGAGTTCGGTTTTTTCAAACCGATAAAAATTGCTAACATTGGTATTACTATCTATGCAAGCCAATGGTTTATTCTAAATCTTACCTAACTTTAGAGATGTGATTTATCTGTAATCGGCGTATAAACTCTAAGTTTCTGCGACACTAAATATGCGGAGTATCTAAAATTCCATATTTACGTTTCAATTCATATTTTAGTGACATGATAATAGAAACTTTAGTCGATCTAGTAAGATCATCTTCAACGCTCTATCTATTTTGTATCATAGATGTTATAAGAGAAGTGAAACGATTTGGTTCTCGTAAGCGTAAGGAATAAATATTAGATGGCATTTCTCTAGTTCATTGTTCATTTCTCAAGTTATTCCAAACTACGAAATTTTTAGCTCAATGTAGGGACGAAATAAAGCATAAAAAACAATTTATATAAATAAAGTAAACAATCATTGACGAAGAGCTTGATTGATATAAATTGACGATAGGCAGCATTACTTATTTTTTCATTTTTGTTGTTGAATTAGTTATTTAGTATAAGCTAATACAGTTTATACCATTCACTTTAAAAGCAGAATATAGAGATACTAATTCTGATATGATGCACCCAAACATTGTCAACTTTATGTTATCATTCAGATTTTCCGAAGGTCCTATTTTAACTGGAATGATCTTCCTTGCATTACTATTTAAAAATACTATGAAAAATTTAAAAAACTTCTTCGCAAAGTTCGTAGAGAATTATGATGTGCCTAGGATGAGGGTGTTACGAAGGTCCTTGGAGTGAATGTTGGAGTAATGGATTGCATATAGAACCAAGAATATTTTAACAGCTAACGTATGAATCATGAGAATTACAGGAATATTCTCATGTAAGTCCGGTTACCATCCGTTGGTTTCTATTTTTAACGTGTTCTTCCATGACTCCTTTTACCCATCATTCATAATTATTGATAGTGATTTTTCTTTTAATTATTATACATATTATGCACCATTCAAATAATTCGGGTTATATATCTTACTTCAGGCATTCAGAAACCGAAGCAGCAATCATTAATCATTAGTCTTATTAAACATTAGTCTAGCGTATAGTTCTGAAAATCATTTCAGTAACATTGGAAATCCTGTTGTGGTTGTTTTCACACCCCCTGACATAAGTCATACGGCGGCTCGCGGGGTATTAATGTAAATGTAAATAAACCAGGTGTTAACGTGTAAACCTGCAATATGAAAGTATAGGAAACCTGGAGTTTATATGCAATATGCATATTAGTCTTAAGGTTTTGATTTGCCATACTAACTGTTGTTTCTTAACCATCTTAAAGTGTATTCCTTGCAAGAAGTCCTGAAAGGTCGTCTACCTCAAAAATAGAGTTGAATATCTTCATTCCCTAAGGGAATACCTGCGGCGAAGATTACAAATCGCGGATCCACCATTTCCCACCTTACTTGTGATCGGTCGCCGCCACCATACCCTAACCTTTGATACCTGCTCAGCAGGGGTGCGGTCAGGAATCCTCATTAGCGCTTTCAAATTCGCTACCCCGGATACATACGACCATCCACAATCTGCCGAAAAGGGGGTTTTTCTTCTCAGAGCGGAGTTCACCTTCACCCATCGGCTGTTTTATGGTTCCTTTGAGAAAATAGACAATACCTTTCGATGGACGCAACAAAAGAAAAAGAGACAACAAAGGAATGAATAGGGGATACTCCTAGGGCTAGGGTGGAGGAAAGGAAAGTTCTCCTTTCTCCATGGAAGAATTAGTAAAACCTCAGACGCGAATTTGTCAGAAACAGCCAAATCTCATCTCAAAATCATAATGCTTCATCTGATACCGTCACCACGAATGCCTGGTGGAAGTAAGAACAGAATGACATGTTGATGCATATATACTGAAATTCCTAATGCTCTGTTAATTGTCGTATCAAGCAAATTTTATACTTCTCTGTATTGCAGAATAATTCAACTGTGAAGAAATCGAGTCAAAATTTGCACCACGGGGCAAGAAAGAGATTTAGCATCAGATAAAAGTTGGGACAGCATAATTTTGCAACATGAACTTGATTTAATTAAAGGGATAGTTTTTCTGGGACTGGCAATGAACAATATTTTCGGAAAAATGTTACGAGATGCTGGCGTTAATTTCGTGGTATATCAATTTTTAATTCGATACGTGAAAAAATTTTGTAGCCCTCAGTATTTAAATTGTGCTACTATTCTAATACCTATGTTATTTTCTAAAATATTAAATTAGCAATTTGAATTTTAAACAATTACCTTAGAAAATGATGATAGCACACCAATAAATATTTTACTTTCTATCATATGATTTGGTGGTATTTAAAATTTTTATAATATTTGATGTAATTATCTGATGTAGTTGATCGTAATTTATTTGGTTTACTTTATTGTAATATGTTTTGGGTCTTATTTTCAGAGCTCTCTACCAGGTTGACTTAAAATGATTCTTTCTCGGTGTATTCGTCCAGATAAAGTTTCTTTTCATCTTTGCTTTCCTCAGTAGGTTTCGAAGTTTTTTCATACTCCCCTTCTCGATAGAATTTTTCTGCAACATAAATTAGTTGACATACAGTTGACTGTGTTCTTATTCCTAATTATTCTTTATCTCCTTGCTGAGTTTTCGTTCATCTTTCTATTTGAGTCATAGTCGTGAATTTCCTCTAAATAAATTTAAAAGTTCTTCCTGTAGGCGTCAAGAGCATAAAAAACGTAATAATATAATCCTTTTTAATCTTGCAATGACATAATTTTTCATTGGATAATTGAAGCAGCTAAAGTAAGTTTACCCGATGCCTCCAGAAAAAGGTGAATTACGCAGAAATTTCTGGCCGAAATAAGGAGATCCGATTCTCATTCATTTTTTAATACTATGCTGCTGACATAGTAAAAATTAACACTAAATTTAAACTAGATTTCGTGCTAATAAAGACGGTACAAATACGTTCAACGCGTTTCACAACGGTTTAAAAAGGCGCCTTCCTTCCAAGAGCCAATAGAATGCGTGGAAAACTCTAGACTCGCTCTCATCGAGCTTCACGTCTGTTATGCGGGTTGCGGCTTAGGTGGTAAGTTTTTTTTGGAACTAGCTGTACATTCTAATGTATAAATACTCTATGAGTAAAGAAATATTCTGGAAATATTTGCCGATGCGATTCTAAATTATCTCTTTTGAATTCTGCAGGTGGGCGACAGAGTGGGAGTGATGAGGAGTGAATTCGGAACACTGCACTTTTTCGTCAACGGAGTAGACCAAGGTCCCGCCGCTTCTAACATTCCATCTCCTGTTTACGGAATCGTGGAATTGTGGTACAACGCCATGAAGGTGTCCATCGTGGATTCATCAAATTAATTATCAGTCACGCTGCAGTCGATTGAAGCCATCATCAGATCATTCCGTCAACTCTTAGCCTGTTTTTCATTTCTTTGAGTTCCATTGCAATTTGTGGATCATTTTTATTGCTACCTTTCTCTTCGCTTTCGTATGAATCCTAACCTTATCAGTAATCCCTTTTTAAACTCGCATTTTGTCTACCTAGCCGCTATTAAAGACTTTAATAACCATGTTAATAACCATGCTTATTTATTCATTCAACCTCCTTTAAAAGTAAAACCTTCCGATTGAGAAAATAAGAGTTAGTGAATTGTAACAGTACCTTAGTAGTAGCCGTAAATAGAATTCTAGATACCTCACGGTAACCATAAAATATACATGTTTTTTTAAGTTAAAATAGCGATCCGTATGCATTTTATAATTTAATTCCAATATTAATGCACATTGAACCATAGCATTATAGTCCTATGAAATGAAAGTATTCTGAGGGTGGCGATAACGAAAATGCCCATTGTTCGTCCTGGACTATTTATATCTTGAACATTATGAATATTAATGCCGAATAATAACGGCCAAATCGTTCAATGCATCTTCATGTTTTGCATAATCAATGTCTTCGGAACATACCTATGGCAATATATACACAGGATATCGCTGTAATTAAGATTGGTCTCCTACACGGAGTATTCAAATTCTCTGGAAATCATTACTGCACAAACAGCTACTCGACTAACTGACAATCGCTAAGAGATTAAAAATGATATTAAAAATTAGGCTTTTCCAGATTGAAATATTCTAACTTAACCAACCTTCTTATGTATGCTCATTCACATGAGCACACTTATGTTGCGTAGATCCTTTTCTAAGGCCCCCTCTCTCTTCTAAAGAATCAATATATGTTATTGGTTTTCCACGTTTTCCAAATCAATCTACAGAACTCAATATCCAATGCGCATTGTACCACTTAATCCAACATCTAATCCCGAGTTATGTCATACAAAATAGGATAACTCTTACAAGACGCAGATAATAAGATTTAGTGATATATATTCATATATTTTCAATCTATTCATATTTTAATCTTCCTGGGACCACACTACAAACGGATTCAGCCATAAATCGTTTAGAAAGATTAAGTTGCCATAAGATTATGTAAAAATATTTGCTTCCGACAACAAAAGTATTTCCCTCTAAAACCTTTCAATACACCGCTGTAAATCCGTACAAGTTCTTCGGCAGCTTATATCTATAATATATTAATAAGAGGCAATAAATTACATAATAGGGTTAGACAATAATAAGAATTAAGACGTGTAACAACAGAAAGCTGGTTATATCATCTTCATTAACATATGATTTGAAAGATCAGAATTGAAATCTTTTACCTTCGATGTCATATCATTAATCCGTAATGCGACTAGCAATGAAATATTAAAATATGTTGGAATTTTTCATTTACCGTCAATTGTCTTAGTCGAAAATTTATTATTCGTTCACCAACCATAACTTCTTAATATTAACTGTAATCAACGTATGATAGATAAAAGAACGAAATTCATTCATAGTGAATTTTTGAAACTAATTAATTAACGATATAATGCAAGTAAACTTTTTTAATATCAGTTTCCGGGACTGAATTACTCTCGGTCCGTTCTCCAGATTCTTAATACGTCTTCCGCTATCAGTAACATCAGAAACAGCATAAAAATGTCATGAACAGCACAAAATGAACAGTAAAAGTGCGTCGGCTTCTAGAGTCATTTTGCGCGCAAGTTCCCTCAGGGTAACGAACTACATACCGTGTTAAGCAAAATCGAACGCGCTGCCCATGTGTGTCTCTGAGAGCCCCTATGACAAAATTAGTACCACGATAGATTTATTCTTCGTCTCCTTCGAAGGTACCATTGCCGACGTGTTCGAAAGATTGTTTAGATTCAATCATACGAATGTACAATCTCTTGATATGATTTAAAAAGCAGAGAGATACTGTTAGGCCATTTTCAAGAAACCTAATTTTTCGGTTGTGAACGCATGCAGCCAATACGCTACTCTGCGCTTTAAACAAGTGTTATCTAGGATCTCATTTTGAATTTTCTATGTTGGTAATTAATAATAGATCACTCCTCCTATGATATATCAACGATCCACGAAACATAATTTACAGAAGTTCAAAATTTCCCATGTCTTAACTGTATCTCAAACTCTGCTAAAGATCGTCTATTCGCTAAATACAGAGAGCAGTAGTCACACGGATAGTTCCGAGAAAACATGATTTAACCATCGATCCTACATCTGTCTCTTAGAATACATCATAAAATATAAGTGATAATAGTTAGACGTCTACCATTTACACAACAGATGAGCTTCGCAAGTGAGGATGAAGTAAATCCACTGAAATATTTCATCAGAAATTTTCCAGAATTGGAGTGGAAGAGACGAAAGGGTTAAGGAGGAGGGATGAAAACTCATTAACACCGATTTTTAATATCTAACCTGACCCTATAATAAATACCTACATATTTGATGTCCCAACGAAAAAATAGGACAAACATTAAATTTTTTCAATGGGTGTAAAGTACGGTCCCTGATATTTTTGGTCACGTAAACTGACTGATAAATATCTCGGCCACATTCCAGTATATATAGCTACTTCCTTCGGTATAGATATACAAGTACAGGACCTCATCGCCACTCTCCAGTGGGAATCATCATCATTTGACGCGAAGAATTCCACCCAGAATGAGTAATTTCTGGCTCTCCTTTTTGTTTACGCTCTGTCTCTTTGAGTGCGTCCCGTCCAAGTGGTCTCCAGATCATATCTGCGGGAAATCCTCAAGAGGCAGCCGCACTCTGAAGCTATCAGTGAACAGCAGAAAGAATGACAGCAGCGATTGGGTGGACACCTTCACCGCTTTGGCGGAATCCAGCGATAAATCAAACAGAATGGACGTAGACTTGACACACACAGTATTCGAGTGCGACAGCAAGAGGTCCATCTTCATCCAAAGCGTTACAATTGGTGAGTATTGCCAATTCTCATTTACTTTAGGAAGATATCTTACTTGTCCAGGAAAACTAAGTGGTCATATCACTATCTATAATGAAATTTGTTTGAAATACAACCTAGTCAAGGTAGGAAGAGGATTTCTAGGCAGTTTAAAAGAGAAAGCTGAGGAGAATTAATTAAACTTCATGATTTCAATTTTCTCTTCGTATAAAAATCTATATTTCACATTCAAAATTTGTCCATCGTCATTGAGCCTTTCTTAGTTCGAATTGTAATACTTTGATTATCTGTTGTACTAGTAGTTATATCGTTAAAAGTGCCTCGATAGCTGAAGCCATTTCACACCAAGGGCTCTCACCAGAAAACAAACCCAAAACCAGTTTCATCGAAGCCGACCTCGCTGCCCGCATATCAAAGAAAAAGCGGGAAATGTAGTAGCAGAGTACTAGCGAATGTCCACACCTTTCTCTTGACAAGATTTCTTGTATATATCTATTTGATTCCCTCCACAGCTCCTACATTTGCCATTGCTGCTGATCGCTTGCACTTTCACACACGATGTGGTAAGAACGCTGCAATCATGGCAGATGGTCGAATTGCTCAGAAAATCAAGTAAGCTCCCTTTAAATAGTACTACATTATATTTCTGAAGTAGAACAGATGAAGTCTCGTATACCTTATTCTATTATTGGATTGGAATATGGGAAACGTGACTCACGATTACTTTCGTCTTCCGCACTTTAGTAACGACGATCCTATTCACTCCCAACTCTTCACACACCGCCCGCTGCGAAACGGAGAAATTTTCGAAGTGAAGTTGAAGGAAAGGGTTAGACAGTTCGACTATTGTTTATCAATTGGAATCATCACACGTTCAGCCGATTCGGTGGATATCCTTCCAGAGATATGGAAATCGTAAGTAGATGCATGAGGAGGAAATTCACTCCTTTCAAATTTTACCTAACCATGACACCTTATAACGGAAACCATATAAATTAATTTAAATTTCTTATTGAATTCAATGTATGAGAAATCCGAAGTGTTGTAATTTTCCCAATCAGGAGACGTTATTAAGTGTTATGCTACCAAATATTTTAACGCCCATTTTATATGCTGAAATTTTTTCTCGAAAGAATCTGCGAAACTCGACCGCTCGGATATCCGATATCTTTTACGGATATATCTCTCGATAACATAATTTCATTTCTTTTTACAGTACATAGTTTACACGACTTGAATTTGAATCTAAATACAGTCTCTCATTTATAATTTTCACGCATCTGCATAGCGGGGTGGGAGTTGATACGCCCCACTCCGATGCAAGTGAATTGCGTTAATACTTTCCAAGGAATTTATCTAAAGCTTACCAACTATATTTAGTTTTCCTTTATGAACATTAATCGGCATATTGATCCATGTGCGATTCGAAGAATCCGATTTCTTCAATACGCCGAAATTCAATGAATTCAATATCTAAAACCGATATAAAACTACGAGATTTCAAATGAAAATACGAGGGTGGTCTGAAAAGTTTCCGACCCCAGATTTTTCAAAAATCTTCAGAAAATTTACAGAAAACATGTAGAGAAATGGCGAAATGTCGGAAACAAACCAACCATGTAGATGATAACGATTACATAGAATATAACAAATTAGTGAAATTTGTCCATATATTCTACAATAAATGTTATATTTCACTTTTGGATCACTTGGGACAAAAAGCACTGTTACAAAATCCACCCAAATTCCAATGACTTCATTTAAAATATATTCCTGAATTTATATCGACTCGGAAAATGATATGATTCATTATTTTAAATCCCGTTATAATATTCGTTACTTCATTTAAATGACCTCAGATATGAATACTGTAGTATTACAACCAGCCCAACTGCACCGTGGATTTTTTTATTCGTTGGAGTGAATTTTAATGACATAGACATCCGTGATCATTTTACTAAATTTTCATCATCGTTTAGTTAAAAAAATGTTTTAATTTTAGATTGTAAAAATTGTTCCATTGTAGAGTGAAGAATGAACAAATTTAACTATCTATTACAATCTCTTCATCTGTAGTGAATTCTACAATAAAATCATATCAGAATCACACGACCCGTTAGTGATGCTATCCCGCTGAAGACGCGCTTTCTGATCCTCTTCTGAAAACGTCTTAATCAGGTTTTACTGGAGGTAGTTCTCGGAGCGGAGACGAAGTTATAACAAGGAGGGCGTCGAATTCTTCATGTTTTGCTGACTTTGTTTTCACGATGTATTGTATCAATACGGACTATTGGTCGATGAATGATCAGTAATGCTTATATTTTAGCTACGAATAATGTTATAAAATTTTAAGAAGGACCTTGCCATGTTTATTCATGCTGAATTATGCGTGGAATGACTCGTTCGGCCATCCGAAAAAGACCGTTCCCCAACCCCGAATTAAATAAGCCTTTATTTGTCGAAATGAATTGCTGATGAGAAGGGTCCACGGGGTATATCGATACAAAGCTCATCACAAGTACTCAAAACCATAAGTATAAATAAGATTTCCCAATCGCTAATGTGATATAGAAGATAAAATACAGTAGTGATATAAAAGATCCGGGTGTTAATAAATAAAAACAAATAATGTAAATAAAATAATAAAAGAATTCAGAAATTGAAGGGCGCTGCGAATTCCAATTGGAGGTTTACAGCCGGGTCAATTGAATAGATTGCTAAGTCCGACTTCATTTAGAATTTTTCAAAGTACTATTTCTTCTCAATTGCTTATCATCTATCAATCTTACCTTCTAATGTCCATTCGCAGTACATTAGAATAGTATAATTTGCTTATGTATTTATTTGTCTTTTACTAGGCCGGATGCTTGGGTGTATCAAATAGATAACATCGTGTCGAACGGCCTTCAGAAGGTTAAAAATTACGGAATGGACACCAGAAAACTTCAGGTACATAAATGTAGAATGTATAAATTCTATCGGTAATGAGAAAAATTTCTCGAAATATCCGCCGATGCGATTCTAAATTATCTCTTTTTAATCATGCAGGTGGGCGACAGAGTTGGAGTGATGAGGAGTGAATTCGGAACGCTGCACTTTTTCGTCAACGGAGTAGACCAAGGTCCCGCCGCTTCTAACATTCCATCTCCTGTTTACGGAATCGTGGAATTGTGGTACGACGCCATGAAGGTGTCCATCGTGGATTCATCAAATTAATCATCAGTCACGCTGCAGTCGATTGGAGCCATCAACAGTTCATCCCGTCAATTATTAGCCTCTTTTTCCTTTTTTTGAGTTATATTACAATTTTTGTGGCGCATTTTTATTGCTATGTATCTTTTCGCTTTCGTATGAATCCTAACCTTATCTGTAATCCTTTATTAAACGCGCATATTGTCTACCTAGCCGCTATTAAAGACTTAAATAACCATGTTAATAACCATGTTTACTTATTCATTCAACCTCCTTTAAAAGTAAAACCTTCCCATTAAGAAAATGAGCGTTAATGAATTGTAACAGTACCTTAGACGTAGCCGAAAATAGAATTCTAGATACCTCACGGTAACAATAAAATATACATGTATTTTAAGTGAAATACCAATCCGTATGATTTTTATAATTTAATCCCAATACTTATGCACATTAAACCATAGCATTATAGTCCTATGAAATGAAAGCATTCTGAGGGTGGCGAGATCGAAAATGCCCATTGTCATGGACTATTTATATCTTGAATATTATGAATATTAATGCCGAATAATAACGGCCCAAACGTTCAATGTATCCTCATGTTTTGCGTAATCAATGTCTTCGGAACTTACCTATGGTTATATATACACAGTAAATTCCTATAATTAGGATTGGTTTCCTACACGGAGTATTCAAATTCTCTTGAAATCATTACTGCACAAACAGCTACTCGACTATCAGACAATCCCTGAGAGATTGATAATGACATAAAAATTAGGCTTTTCCACATCTGAAATATTTTAACTTAATGAACCTTCTTATGTACTCTCATTCATATGAGCGCACGTAGGTTGCGTAGATCCTTTTCTAAGGCCCCCTCTCTCTTCTAAAGAATCAATATATGTTATAGGTTTTCCACGTTTATACATATAAACATACATATATATATATATATACATATATATATATACATATATATATACATATATATATACATATATATATACATATATATATACATAAGTTTGAAACTTTAGAGAAGGTTCAATGTACTCCTTACAGAGATGATAACCTACTGCTAATTTACGTAAATCTCCCCTGCTTGACCCAAGTGGAACAATATCCTTCTCATTAGAAAAAGGTTTTAACTTCTGTATGAACGGCTGCTGCCCTAAATAGTTTAGAAAGGATAAGTTGCCATAAGATTATGTAAAAATATTTACTTCCGACAACAAAAGTAATGCCCTCAAAAACCTTTGAATACACCGCTGTAAATCCGTACAAGTTCTTCGGCAGCTTATATCTATAATATATTAATCAGAGGCAATATATTACAATATAGGGTTAGACACTAATAAGAATTAAGACGTGTAACTACAGAAAGCTTGCTATATCATCTTCAATTACATATGATTTGAAAGATAAGAATTTAAATCTTTTACCTTCGATGTCATATCATTAATCCGCAATGCGAGTAACAATAAAAAATCGCCCACTTTTGAAGTTTACATTTACCGTCAATTGTCTTAGTCGTAAATTTATTATTCGTTCACCAACCATTACTTCTTAATAGTAACTGTAATCAACGTACGTGCATATGATAGATAAAGGAACGAAATTCATTCATAGTGATTTTTCGAAACTAATTAATTAACGATATAATGAAAGGAAACTTGGTAATGCTGGTAATATCAGTTTCCTGGACTGAAATACACTTTGTCCGTTCTCCAGATTCTTAATACGTCTTCCGCTATCAGAAACATCAGAAACAGCACAACAATGTCATGAACAGGGCAAAATGAACAGTAAAAGTGCGTCGGCTTTTAGGGTCATGGTCTCGCAAGTTCCCTCAGGGTAACGAACAACATACCGTGTTAATCAAAATCGAACGCGCTGCCCATGTGTTTCTCTGAGAGCCCCTATGACAAAATTAGTACCACGATAGATTTATTCTTCGTCTCCTTCGAAGGTACCATTGCCGACGTGTTCGAAAGATTGTTTAGATTCAATCGTACGAATGTACAATCTCTTGATATGATTTAAAAAGCAGAGAGATACTGTTAGGCCATTTTCAAGAAACCTAATTTTTCGGTTGTGAACGCATGCAGCCAATACGCTACTCTGCGCTTTAAACAAGTGTTATCTAGGATCTCATTTCGAATTTTCCTTGTTGGTAATTAATAATAGATCACTCCTCCTATGATATATCAACGATCCACGAAACATAATTTACAGAAGTTCAAAATTTCCCATGTCTTAACTGTATCTCAAACTCTGCTAAAGATCGTCTATTCGCTAAATACAGAGAGCAGTAGTCACACGGATAGTTCCGAGAAAACATGATTTAACCATCGATCCTACATCTGTCTCTTAGAATTCATCATTAAATATTAGTGATAATAGTTAGACGTATACCATTCACACAACAAATGAGATTCGCAAGTGAGGATGAAGTAATTCCACTGAAATATTTCATCAGAAATTTTCCAGAATTGGAGTGGAAGAGACGAAAGGGTTAAGGAGGAGGGATGAAAACTCTTTAACACCGATTTCTAATATCTAACCTGACCCTATAATATATAGATACATATTTGATGTCCCAACGAAAAAATAGGACAAACATTAAATTTTTTCAATGGGTGTAAAGTACGGTCCCTGATATTTTTGGTCACGTAAACTGACTGATAAATAACTGGGCAAGTTTCCGGTATATATAGCTACTTCATTCTGAGGAGATATACAAGCAAAGAACCTCATCGCCACTCCAGTGGGAATCATCATCATTCGGTGCTAAGAATTCGTCACACAATGAGTAAGTTCTGGCTCTCCTTTGTGTTTGCGCTCTGCCTCTTTGAATGCGTCCCGTCCAAGTGGTCTCCAGAGCAGATCTGCGGGAAATCCTCAAGCAGCAGCCGCACTCTGAAGCTATCAGTGAACAGCAGAAAGAATGACAGCAGCGATTGGGTGGACACCTTCACCGCTTTGGCGGAATCCAACGATAAATCAAACAGAATGGACGTAGACTTGACACACACAGTATTCGAGTGCGACAGCAAGAGGTCCATCTTCATCCAAGGCGTTACAAATGGTGAGTATTGCCGATTCTTATTTACTTCATAACGTGTTCTTATGTGTCCAGGAAAACAAAGTGGTCATATCACGGTCTATTATGAAATATGTTGCATAGCAACCTAATCAAGGATAGAAGAGGATTTCTCAGCAGTTATGTAAAAAAGCTGCGAAAAAGTAATTAAACGTCATGCTCCCAATTTTCTCTTCGTATAAAAACATATATTTGACATTCAAAATTTTTAATCCATCATAATAGAACCTTTCTTAGTTCGAATTGTAATACTTTGATTATCGGTTGTGCTAGTAGTTATATCGTTAAAAGTGCCTCGATAGTTGAAGCCATTTCACACCAGGGCTCTCACCGGAAAACGAACCCAAGACCACTTTCATCGAAGCCGACCTCGCTGCCCACATATCAAGGCTAATCGGGAAATATAGTAGCAGACTACTAGCAAATGTCCTCCCCTTTGTCTAGAGATATTTCATATACTTATCAACTTTGATTCCTTCCACAGCTCCTGTATCTGCCATTGTTGCTGATCGCTTGCACTTTCACATACGATGTGGTAAGAATGCTGCAATCATGGAAGATGGACGAATCGCTCAGAAAATCAAGTAAGTTCTTTTCAACTAGTATTTCATTACCACTTCTAGGTATAATAGAATTCTCGATCTACTTTATTCTATTTTTGGATTGGAATATGGGAAAGGTGACGCACGATTTCTTGTATTACTTTCGGCTTCCGAATTTTAGCAACGACGATCCGATACACTCCCAACTCTTCACACACCGCCCGCTGCGAAACGGAGAAATTTTCGAAGTGAAGTTGGAGAAAAAGAATACAAAGTTCAGCAAATCATTGGGAATTGGAATAATTATGAGTTCAGCCAATTCGGTGAAGATCCTTCCAGAGATGTGGAAATCGTAAGTAGTTGCATAAGGAAATTCATTCCTTTCATTTTATACCTAATCATAAGCTCCTCATAAACGCTTTGATTTAAAATAATATAAATTTCTTATTGAATTCAAAATATGGAACAGTGAAAGTGTTCTAATGTATCGTATCAGAAGAGGTTAAAGCCGAGACTTTCCTTTCCTTTTCCAGACTTTCATACACAGTTATATACCTAATCGATATGCTCATTCAAAATGGTTCTTTACCATGAATCAGCTTAAGACGAAAATACACAGTACTTAAAATAGTTTAGGATGATTATCTTTCCGTCTCTTACTAGGCCTGTAACTTGGATCTATCATAATGCAAATATCTACTCGAACGCCTCGGAACAGGTTAAAAATTACGGAAAGGACATCAACCAACTTCAGGTACATTCTAATGTATAAATACTGAGTAAGAAATAAAATTTCTGGACATATCCGCCGATGCGATTCTAAATTATCTCTTTTGAATTCTGCAGGTGGGCGACAGAGTGGGAGTGATGAGGAGTGAATTCGGAACACTGCACTTTTTCGTCAACGGAGTAGACCAAGGTCCCGCCGCTTCTAACATTCCATCTCCTGTTTACGGAATCGTGGAATTGTGGCACAACGCCATGAAGGTGTCCATCGTGGATTCATCAAATTAATTACCAGCAACATTTCTCTCAGTTGCACTTTCTATCATTTCATCCCATGGCCGTCAATACTTTCCCGAGAGTCTTGTTTCTTCTACATGTTGTGTTCTGTTTTATTATAATGTGATGCATTTTTACTTAAACCTTTCTCATGGATTTTATATGTACCATTACTTTATTTGTAATATTTGTATAACTTCACTGCAGAGTCGTTATTAAAGATTTTAAAACGTACATATGTTTATTTATCAAAACCTTTTGCAGATGTACAACATTCTCATTGTGAAAAATAGAATACTTAAATCGTAACACATAATAAATTACCGTGGCCTTTACTTTGCGGAACCTTCTAATATTAGGTTTATATCACATTGAAAGGGGCAGATACCGGAGTGACGCCCTCATCAGAAAAATATCGAAATAAAAACGAAAGAAAACGTTTCCACTTAACGTAGAATGCACCACACATATCGGTTTAATCTAATATAATAAAATAAGGTGTGTGTATGTATGTATGTTCGCCTAAAACTCGAGAACCATAAATGGCACAAATTTCAAACTTTCACGATTGTTAAATGTACTCCCTGCGCTGATTATAGGCTAATTTTCATTTACTTAAATGTCCCCACTTCGAACCCAGACAAGAAAAATCGTTCTCATAAGAAATGCACGTAGTACTCAGTTTTATCGGTTGCAGGCTTCATTTCTTTTGCAAATTAAATTAGAAATAATGGGCTTACGAAATCGACAGAGGCACCAAAAGAAAGAGAAATAAATAAAGATTCTTATTGTGGTCGTGAAATATAGTTATCGAGTCGAAATGGCAAGAAATCGGTTAAAATAAACGGAAATTTCGTGAAATTTTGAGGCTATAAACAACGAGTCCCCTTGACGACGAATGCGATTGTTGAAACCGAGGTGTTGCGTTTTCCCATAAGAAAACACGATTATTTTAGGTCCATGTGAAAGTAATGATTAAAAATGAATAATAGTATATGTAACTTATCAAGCAATATTCTGAAATTTCAGCATTTGCATTTACGATTAATTTGCAGCGTTGATTCACAGGAGGCATCGTATGATCATTTATGGAAAGTTTCTTTATCACCTCGACTTTGCCATTTATATTTGAAAATAGTGAAGCTATTACGTGTGATTTACACTGGAAAAACTTTAAATTGATTAATGTATACTGCGTGCAGCCTCTTGGCGTGTGGCAGTGGGTGCTTGAACTATGACTCTACTTCCCTAATCTCCTAATACCGCGTATTACATTAGCATTTCGGGTAAATGATAACTTAATTAAACGCCTCATTTTTTGCACGGACGATCTTTTGTATTCGTGAGCAAGTAGTGTTGTCTCCATCACAATTTTCTCCCTTATAGGATTCAACGTGAAGCTAAGCAATACTATCTTAATAAGTAAATTTAAAAGAAACACAAGGAAATGGGTAATTATTACACGAGACGACGTGCACCCACGAAAAATCCCAAGGAAGAATCATCCTACACAGTTGAGGAAACTCCGAAAGAAAGAAAATCTAAGACGATTCCTTTTCTTATCGTGGATTCTAGATTTGCATTCAAATTTTAAGAAGTTTGAAAATATAAAACATTTTCATTTAGGATAACATTTTCATTTACGATAACATTTTCATTGATCCAAGCTAAGTGAGAGATGTTAGATTCTCCTCTGCACAAGTTATTACCTGAAATATTATCTACTGCTAATTTATATATCCCCGTTGAGAATCAACGGGCGCCTCAGCTAGTTATACTAATATATCAATAAAATTAATATCTCAATGGATAGTCAAATGCCTTTCGGTAGTTAACGAACACCAACTTATTGTATATTATATAGAAATACTTACCATACAAATATAATACATCAAGAAATACCTAGAAAATTGTTGTGTTGCAGTGGTGGTAAGGAACAATAAAAAATTGGTTTAGAAGTACTACTATTTATATAAACTGCAATTAGTAGTGAAAACTTATCGCCACAGTCAGATATCTGAGTTATGTCACTTATTATAAAAAATTAATTGAAATGCATTACATAAAGAAAAAGTCGATCCTTAAATAAGTAGACCGAAATTTAGGGAAATTTACAAGAAAAAGCGCTGGATAAGTTTTAAAGTATTTTAAATTTTTAAAGTGGCCGGGCTTTCATACATATCGAAAAGGGAGTTGTTAATGAGAGTTCAAATCTTAATTGAGGCCCTCTACTGGACGAGGCCCTCAGCTAGCGCCCACTTATAAATCCGCCTCCGATGTCTCACCTCTGCCTTGACTTTTCTTTGTTAGGGGACTTCTATTGATCTTGCCACTCTTCAAACTGATGATTGCACTACTTTCACGGCAACCATTATTAATGATGTTTACATGGGTTCATAGAGATGCTTAGCTTGCCATGGTAGCAAGCAAACCATGGAGGCATTCATGAGTTTGGGGCGTCCACTCTTTCTACATTGGCTAGCTACATAGGTTAGGAGAGCGTGGCTCCATTTAACTTATCACACGGGCACCAAAGTAATTACTACCAGATTTTTTAGTTATGTGCCTCTGGCATTTGTGAATTAATCTCAAGCTTAGTACTCAACGCATAGGAATGAATCTTACTCCAAATTAAAGGTAATTCAATATTATTTTAATGACAAATTAATAATGACAGATGGAGAGCCGTATCTCAACGAAGAAATGTTTAAACCGAGGAATCCAAAAAACCAAATTGCAACACATAAAATTCAATCGTAAAGCTTAACTTGCACCAACGAAATTTCATACGGAGTTGAACGCAAGCTGTCTCAGTGCAGTGTGCTTTTCAAAAGTGCCGATTCTTCAAAGATCTGTGACTCAATAATCAAAGAATGCAAAGACATACAAAGAAGAAGATAAAAACATACCTTGAATGAAGTCTTACGAGCAGAGCTGTCTTCAGATATTCCTGCACTGCCATTCACACACACTTGGCACATAACTTACGCTATTTCACTCTCATAACACAGACTACGCTAAGGAATAACTGCCTTATTTTCTCCCCTCGCCACGGGCTGAGCAAGGAAGAGACCCTTTCTGGCAGCGAAGGGAAAGCTCAGTGAAATTGTGTCGAAAATACTTGCAATGTCCTTCAGCTGTGGAATCCCTTTCCGCCAATATTGTAACGGTCGAACAGGTGCTCCCGTTGCAATCTTTGAGACCTTCCAAAATTGAATGGCACCAATAAAAATCCTACTTGATTCTTATCCTTCTCACTCGCATTTTTTGCCATAAAATTCGTTTAAGATGCTCCCGCTTCAGATGGAATCACACGGACAAATTACCTGTTGAAACGCCATGCATCCCGTTTAAGACGCGGATTTTTTTCCTCCCCAGACGCGCCGCAACCCTACTTAGCCAATTGTTCGTTTCATTCAACAGACCAAAAACTTTTTATTATCATATAAAATTACGTGTGTGAAGCAGATTTCGTCGCCCACGGCAGTGGAGTAGCCGAATTTCCACCCATTTTTCCGATCCCTTGCAATCATCAAGTTTATGATCCACTAGGTAAAGTCATCTTTAAGCAAAAAATCATCTTTAATGATCGGAAATCTCTATGACGTTCATCGCATCTTGTAGAGGTGTTGAGTAATTATTTTTGCAGGACGACACTTAAAATGTTCGGTATCGTCGGCGACCTTCCCAAAGCAGATACACACGAATTTACGCTACTTATCGGACGATATTAAATTTAAATGAAATTCAAGCACATGTTCTGCTTGGAGTCAGGAACACATATATTTCGATTGTTTTTCTTTCGTGTTTTCTTGTGCCTTCATTAAAAATATCGCCGTCGATATTTTTTTACGCACTTTCTCTAGTTATCTATGGCCGAGTCAATTAAACAAATAAAAGATTCCTTTACGTTTTTAAAAAGGGTAACGCTCTTACTTAAAAGGTAGAGCCAAAAAAGATCCTTCCCTTTCTCTTTCCTAAAAAAAAGAAATAAAAAGGTATCATGTCTCGATTATATCTTTATCCTGCTTTCAACTCAATTTTATTGTGCTTGAAAAGTATGCTAACTGGATTTTACTGCATTAAGTATTTTTATTTATGTCTCTATGGCATACTACCAAGTAAGGGTAAATCACATAAAATACGCTCACTTATATTTAATAGAAAATCGTCAATAATTTCCATGGTAAACATGAAGAAATCTTAAAGCTTTTTTTGATTTGAAAATACAGGCATTAAGTATACAAGTTTCTCTTAGTGATCAAACCAGCAACCTTCATTGGGGGCCATCATAAGGTTCTTGTATTACATTACAATAAAATCATAATTTTCTTGCATTATGCTATTATTTATACAATGCATCATTACAAGTCAACCGAGGAAGCACTGAGCAAGTGCTACTTACCACAAGTAAATCTGTAATTACTCAGCTGGGCTTATGATTCAACCTTTGAATACACAACAGTTAGCATTGATAAAACAAAATTTAATAGATGTTGAAACTGATTTATTTACACTTCAAGGGCATAATAATACTTCAAACAAATTCATACAGATAACAACAGTTTTACACAGCTGTAAGACAGGCAGAAATCTTCTTCTCCTTAATACATTTTCATGCAGGTATTAAGTATGCATACTCAATCACTACTTATACTTCATTCAATCCAAATTAAAACTTTCACAGCATTCTCTACACCTCTAACCAAAATATGACTTATCCTTTGCCTGCTAGAGACAGAAGAGAGAGATTGAGAAAGAGAAAATGGGAAAAGAGCAAGAACCTTCAGAATTATATTCTTGCATCACTTCGGGGTAATGTTAGAAAAACAACAAAGGGAAAGGATCATTTGTTATTAAAACTCTCTCAACAAGTACACATACCCAGTAGACATTACTGCAATGACTGTAAACAGATCAATTTGGCAGGCTTTTAAATATTAAACCTTACTGGGGTATGCATATGTACACACCTGTTTTACATGTATATTATACATATATATAATTCATACATAATATTTTTCAGTGTCACAGCATCATGTTTATTGCAAAAAAACACTGCATGCAGAGAAGTGAGGGAATCCAGGGAGGTCTATTTGAGTGTAGAAAAATCACTATTGTTAAGCAATCCCGTAATAATGGTATTTCTCTAATAAATCTAAAAATTCAGTCATTAAGTGAATCCTTAATAAAATGCTTATCAGCTCGTAGCGTTTTTCTCCTTCAATCGGGAAAAGGATCACAATGAGAGCATAGATCCAGTACTGAGGAAGCTCAATGTTATCGGATATCTTTTAAGTGTAGTTTTGAAAACATGAGTTGGCATTTAGAAAGGAGCACTGAGAAGATTTTATTACACTTTCACTAAGTTGTAGTAAAATTAAACAGCTCCTTTCTCAAAAGCATGCTTTCATTCAGCCATGGTGATTAGCAACAACAAAAATTTCTGCACGTTTTTCAAGGCAATACCCATGGGAAAATGACTGAAATGTTCTTGAAATTAGTAAATGATTAAGCAAATGCAGAAAACCGTTGCAGGAGAGAGAATACTCATTGAAAAAATGAGCAATCAAAAGGGATTGCTGCATTCACTGTAAAACATTTTATGCTCATCCTTTCCATAGCCAATAAGAAAAGCAACTTATTGTGCACTAGCATGATAAAAATATATCTTTAAATTATGTTAATTATTGAGTTTAAATGAGCTTCTCCAAAAAACTGGACAATGATTCTATATGGTGTTCAAATATTGCAATATTTATTTCATCAAAAAATGATATCCAAAATTATTTCTGAGGCAAACTGCAATAGAAAACAAATTGATTCCTATAATAATTTGGGAAATCTTAGAGCAGCCAGGTAAACCGGAAAAATTAGAGATTCAGAGAAAAACTACAATTAAAACTACCAACTATTTCCTTACAAACTCCTCCTTGGCTTAAGATAAAATTAGATAAAATGAATCAACCAGATGGAAGATGTATTTTCCAATCCAAAAACTGAGAAACAAATTTCAGTTATTATTCCCAAGTTATCTATTAAAACGTAGAATGTCGGCAGTGAGATTGTTTTGGCTTTGCCAAATAGATACTCATAGCATCACCTCAACTTTAGAGGGTATAAAATGAGTAAACTAGAAGATACAAGTGATGCAACTATCAATATTAAGAAGCACAAGAACTTTAGAAAGTCAGTATTCAATGCTGTTCACCGTGCTCACAAGAAAAGCACCTGGCTGGCATCACTTCTTTAAGCTGGCCAAGCAAAAGGTTGCTAGTGGATATATGAAA
The DNA here is from genome assembly GCA_036926295.1 of Pachydiplax longipennis. Lineage (NCBI taxonomy): Eukaryota > Metazoa > Arthropoda > Insecta > Odonata > Libellulidae > Pachydiplax > Pachydiplax longipennis. The sequence continues at coordinate 31,793,568 of JAVFKF010000009.1, read as the reverse complement.
CAACTGTTAAATTTTGATATCTTTGCTTATGCAATCCTAATTTTTCTGTGAAATTAAAAGCTTTAACCAAAGCAACACCTGATCTATGAAATGCAAACTTGAGACAAAAAAGTTACTCCACCTTTACGGACAGTGAAGGCAATTTACTGATTATGAAGGCATACTTCTCGAGTTGAACAGTAGGAAAGAAACTCTTGGTAAGATCATCTGGTGAATCTTGCCACATTCAAATCATGCTTCTTTATTGCTAAAATAAGACTATTAATTTCATGATTTTGTCGATGAAAATATCGATGAAGTCTTTTGTTCGTTATTTAAAATGGAAGTTAAGGAGTTAATGTGTAATGGTTTGGTCCAGCTAATTTAGGCATCAGCCAGTCTTTACTTCTTCCAGTCTTGAGAGAATTGATTTGCCTGGCAACAGGATAAATAAATTATGCGTACTGCTTAAAATTCTTAACAAAAAATAATATATCTGTTTGGTATTTGAACTCTGTGGGTTTGCCATTACGTTATGCCAACTCCATTGCTGAGAAGAGTCAATGTCCTTCATTAAGCACCAAATTCATACAACCAAGACTGATTTCTGAAACTTGATCCAATATTGAGGCAACGTTTTGAAGATAGTTGAGATTCTTTGCATCATGATTACTATTTGCGGTTAATATTTAAAAGTTCCACAGCAAATTTTTGAGTCCCAAAACTCTGTTATGCAAAATAATTCCTTCACAGTTCATAAATAATTCATTATGTGCTGGAACCAGTCATTTCTTTGTAGATGGAAATTTGAAATTTCCAATAATAATTGTAAACATGATGTACAGCGCCCATGTGGTTCACACAATAACATTCCCACCCTATCCCAATCAGGTAAGAGGCAAGTGAGTTTCATACACAGACTACTTTTGACATTGTTAGGGGAAACATGAGGGTTGTTATGGAGGCAGGAGGTGGAAAATCAGATACCAAGCCTCTTTTGTACTCTAAATTATGTACACAGGTAGAAACAACAACAAAAACCTGAAAAAGGGACAAAAATCAAACATTCCTGCCCACCCTGAAACCCCAGAATATCCATTTGAAAATGCATCAGCATTTATGCTGCTCTCAAACAGAGTTGAAAAAACTCTGCACACTCTAATGAATGATCCGTCCTTTCCTGAAAACCAATATTGTCAACTATCTAGCTCATCAAAGGGCACACGTCATCTCGAGTCAACAAAATTTCATCAACAAGAATGATCAAACTTAATAACCATACCTTCCATTTTGATTATAAAATGAGAATTACTGCCACTTGACAGTCACAATAGAAGTAACTTCCTGTGATGCCAGGACATTCTTTTCTCACCTATCTCTGAATGCAATGGTACTATCTTTGTCAAATACCTTCAATTCACACACTCACGCACACACCAACTGTCTAACGATACAAACATTCCTCCAGAGTTCAGTGAGTCATTTGTGTGGAGAGGATGTCAGGTGCGAACAAGAAGTATAGCACGGCAGCCTCCATCAGCAGGTGAGGGACGCTCCACAAACACAGTCTGAGCAATGGTTCGGCTGCAGCTCCACTCCTCTTCCCAACTTAGCCACTCCTCGCTCACCTTCTCCACCAATCAAAGTCTGTCTTTCGATGGAACCCATATAGTTGGCCCTGACTGCTCATGAATAACTTCCTTCACCTTTGCGTATATTTCTTCTGGTGTATCACCCTGAACCACAGCTGCAAAAAAGACATTTTCAAGTGATGTTAGCAAACATGATACATTTATTAATTTCCATTCCACATACAGCAAAACCCTCCATTTTAAAGTGAAAGAAAAAATTGAAATTAAAAAATATAAAAAGTTAAGTTAATATAAATTATGGTAATAATAATAAAACTAAATACAGAGCAAAGTAATCATAAACAGTAAGTAAAAGTGAGGAAAATATAGTTTTACCCAGTGCCCATATGGATGTCCCCCTTTGGGTAGAGGAAATTGCTCAACAGAAGGTGGAAATTGGTTAAGTAAAGAAGGGAGCCAAAAGAAAAGGGAACGCTTGACAATTGACAGTCTGAGAGCAGGATAAGTGAAGCAAAGACCAAGTAGATATATTAGGACACCAATTTCTAAGAGAAAAGTTAGGATAAGGTGGTCAGAAAGGGAATTAAAAATAGAATACAAAAGCGATAAATCATATTTAGTTCAAAAAGCTAGTCGAGTATACAAAATGGGAAAAAGAGGATAGGACAGTGCTAAGAAAAATTGCGGAAAGAAGGAACATGGGATTTTACAATTCCTCGAAAGAAATTTGTGACTCTGTGAAGAAAGAAAAGTTTAGAAGAAGAGAGAGACCAGATTGGGGAGCAATAACTTTAAAACTGAGAGAGCAAAGGATGATAAGAACATAATACATACAAATCACAACTATTGGAAAAACTATTTAAGAAGTGAAAAGGCATCTATAACAACCATACAGGATGGCAGACATAAATCACGACATGAAATGAAACTGAATCATGATAAGTAATAAAATAATTGATAGTATTTAGTAAATTTCCCAATTTTCTCTTGATGTCAGTACAATACCATGGGAGTTGAATGTGGTGCAATTTTCACAAACACAAAAGCGCTACTTGTAAGGTTATCGGAGGGCTCAGTTTTCCTGTTTATTATTATTCTGAGTAGAAAAATTCTGCGAAGACACATTAACCAGTAAAATATTGACTGCCACTGCCTCAGTTTCTGTTCTTACATACTTTACACCAGATTTTGAATATACTTACCAGGCTGGACATCTTAAATGAAATCTATGATGGCATATTATATTAAATGAATTTTCAATATTAATGGACATATAAAATATCCTATATAAATATTTTGGTTAATCTTTCAACAGTTAAGATTAAAACTGAGTCAAAAAGTAAGAAAAGAAAAAAGAATCTTGGAAACACAGTCCCCATTATGGAAAAGAAATTAAACCAACAGATTCAATGCTTCAAAAAGTATTCCTAAACTGAGGATATTTTCTAATTCTCAAAAAAAAATATAATTTGTTACCCTCAGATAACGATACTGAGGCAAACTACTGTATGTAGCATAATTTATACTTTATGGGTGCCGAGCTGCAACTCTCAACAATTATTACTGGAAGAGTTCTTCCAGAAGATAACCATAAACTATGATGGCCTATTGATTGGTGAATAGAAATACTGCCACTAAAGGACTATTTAATTCTTAAACTAACACACAGCCATGTTCAAAAGTTAAAAACCAACATTCTCACCTGTGAAATACTCCCCAAACTCCTGCTCCATCTTCATAGCTCTGTCGTATGTTTTCTTAGCTAGCTCCTCCGTCATCCTCTTGTTCATTTCCCTAAAAATTGCAAAAGATTAAGATTAGAACTTCCAGACAGAAAAGCTAGGAAGAAACATCCAATTGCAAAAATAAACTTTTTCATAAAGAACATATTTCTAGTACTAGGTTTTTCTTTCAAGATAGATAAAAGATAAAGATAAATTGCCACTTTTAAGCTAGGATTTCAAATCACATAGATACTATAATCATCAATGAATGTATAAAATAATATCTATACTGTTCCAGTTTTTCTAGTCAACTTGATAGGTGACAACTGAAAATCTTGTTATATTATTTATGAATTTTAACTTTAATCATCCCATCAGGAAACCTGGAATGAGATTTCTTTTTCAATATAAAAAAATACCACATTTACTGGAAAATAACACACCATCAAATGTAAGGTAAACCCCAACATTTGAATGTAAGAAATTAAAAAAAACATTTGTCAGCAACTGTAATATGCACCTCAAGACTTGCGATCACATCATTTGCAGTACTGTATATGTATAGTGTATGAGCCCACGGAAGACTATCTTTGTCATAGTGGTCTGATGATCAATCAAAGTGGTGAAAGTGTGAATTCTGTACCTGTGCTCCTATTTGCTAACCAATGTGCAAGCATAAAAGATTTTGCTGGTGAACTACAAATTGCTGAAGGCATTGTTCCTAGCATCATTCATAACAAATAATGTATGCAGGTGTGTGTGGTGGCTCTTCAGCATGACTATCTGCCAGCCAACACCAGCATTCTTGGAAGTTCGTTTTTAGTTAAAAGGAACACTACACATTTTAGCATTATTTGAGCACAGCAGACTTCACACTCTTAACTAAACTTGTATCCGTCCTCAATGGAGGGTTTCAATGATGTTGCATTAATTCAACCTTAAATGAAGGTGGTTGTGAATAGCATTCCAGTAAACAATTTTGCTAAGACATTCCAGAACCTCTACCACTGACTCCTCAAGTATGTGGTAAGGGAAGACATATATGAACTAACACATAAACAAAACCTTTTGACTACATTAAGAATTTTATTCTGAGGTAGTCTCAGAACTTATAGATATGTGTATAAATATCTAAAGAAAGCTATTACTCTGGCAGGAAGGTATCCTAAAATATCACTTGATGCACAATTTCGGAGATTTACATGATTTTTCATACTTGACCTTTAAACTACATGTATTGTCCATTTGATCTATTATTTATAATTACAGCCTATTCATGATTCTATGTGTTAACAAAGCCTATATCTTTGGATCTCTAGCAAATAAAAATTATTATAATATCACCAAATTCAACAAAAGAATGCAAGCCGCAGGAATTTAATTATTCTTCCTAATGTTTAGGATCAATGAATATTGGTTCTTAAAAAAAATATAACACATTTATATAAATATCAGATGATGAGGGCATATCTAGAATGAGAGAATGAGGAATTTTCATAAATGTGAAAAACCAAATCAAAATCCCCAAACATGGTCAAATATATAGTATATAGTGCATTATCAATAGAGGTGAGAGGGCCAAAGGAAGGCTCCCTATTTAGTCTGATGTCTAATCATAGACTTCATTCTGAAAATGATTTGTAACAAAAAAAACAACTTAAGCTCTCCATTATATTCCTACAACAATTCCTACATAACAAAATGAGCCCTGGCTGCAAGTCATCTTTAGAACTCAACTCAAACTTTATACATTTCTTTTTCTAATCATTTTTCATGTTGAAGACTGAAGATGACACATCAGAAGATATCTATGTATGGATGGTGATTGAAATTCACTTACATTATAGACTCCACAGATTTGGGTTTGATGAAGACAGCTATGGGGTAAAGCTGAGCAACTTGCAACCTCTTTATGGCATTTCCACTCACGTCCAGTATGCAGTGTTTACCCTTCAATGAAAAATAGTTTCAAAATAATAATTTATTTCCCTTGAATGTAGTAGCATGAAAATTCATGACCATTACTATTATTTAGATTAATTAATGTAAGTACTAGTCAACATTTGCATAAAAACAATTGCATTCACTAGAAATAACCTAATGGATACTATGGCCATTATCTCCTTCTAAAGGTATTTTACGTATAATATTTTTCCAGTCACATATCAACAAGTCTTAAATTATTCAAAGACATCTGAAAGAATTATTAAATAGATATGAGAGTATAAAAGACTTGGGGATGAAACAGATCTAAACTAAATCACTTAAAGTATTACAAATTAGAAAACAGTACTCATAAAAAACAAATTATTGCTGATAACTCTGACAAAATAGAATATGCATATCTGTGAACGAAACTCAGATGAACTAGATAGGAGGGGGCTCTACTACTTCACAACAATAGTACAACTCTTTGATTTACAATACCTTTCAGTGGTATACTATAGGATTCTTAGATTACCTTTTCTGCAACCTGCCGGACAGAAGCTACAGATGTACCATAAAGATTTTCATTGAATTGCCCAGCCTCAATAAACAGGTGATTCTGTATGTCTCTCTCCATTTGTTCCCTAGATGCCACAAAGTGGTAGTCACGGCCATCAACTTCATATTCTCTCTTTGGACGAGTTGTATCTGATTGAAAAAATTTTAAAATACAAAACATAGAAAAATTGAAATATGGGAAAATATCACTGAAGAAGGATATTTTATTTTCTCATTCAGTATAACGATAGAGAATATAGGTAAATTCAAAATATGAACAATACAACAAGTAAGAGAGAAATATGTTTTAATTAATTTGAGACTTGGGAATGTAAAAGCTACTAGACTAAATAACTTTGCCAGAAATTATGAATTGATATCAATAATAATTTAATAGCAGCAATCAATGTGTTATGTATTTCACCATGAAAAACATGCATAATGATGGTCTATTAAGGTTTAACTCACGTGGTACACAACTTCCAAATTTGTCAGGAAATTCAGAGATGAGGTCATCATTTACACGATCTTTCAGAGGCCCAAGTATGATTACAGGTCTTGTATAGTTAATTTGCAGCTGCGAAACTGCTTCATATGAGAGGACTGGCTCTTCACCCCCTGTAGTAAAATATTCTGTCATCAAAAAGTAAAATGCATGCACAATCTTAACTAATGGATTCTAAACATTAAATGAAATTATAACATGCAAAATAACTATGGAAACAGAATTCTAAACACTTAACACTTTAAACACAAAAACCCCTTTTTATGCTAATTTAACCTCGATTTCATCTGTAAATCAACATAATCATCTAGCAACTTAGCAACCAAGCCTTACATATAATTTGTGTGTGCTGAATTCATGAAAACTTAATATCAGAACCAAAATCATCCCCTTCATCAACATCAAGAGTAAAAGTTACAGTTCTCCAGTTCATCCTGTCAGTTTGTCTCATTCCTTCATTATTCCTAAAGAATACTGACTGCCTCTAATAACTCAATAACATGTTCATCCCTTTTTTCTAATGATTACTCTTCACCAAGCTGTTGTGTCTCAATTCATTTCTTTTAATTTTTCACCAAAGTTAACCACCAACTTCTCTCTTCATTTAAGTTCTTCTTTAGCTTCTCTCTTTTTCCCATTATTTTGACTAATCATCTCTAATACCATTTCTCCATTCCAATGAAGTTATTCTACACTGCTGCTGTAACAGTTCATGTTTACAGCCATACAAGAAAAACTGCATTACTAGTCAGATGAAATACTACTACAAAGATAAAATGCTACAACTGTTTCATAAATTGCTGAAACTACACAGACATTGCTAAGAATGTCTGTGATGCTCATGCTTTATCTGCCAAAAAATGCTACCATTATATCAAGGTATAACTGCCAATTTAAAGAATAACAAGCCAAGCATAACATTACAATCGTACTAAGCAAAACAGAAAATAAATATTTTACAATTACTGACGCAAGGAAATTTCTCTCCATTTCTTTCTGGTATGAAGCCACAAATATTGAGTACCTCTTGAACAGGAAATGTTGAAAACAGAATCACCAATCATTCAAATATCAACAATATAGCTTAAACAAATGCAGCTAGTACAGATGCTTCTAATCAGAATTACTTCAACAATTAGCTTGTGGATAATACCTTGCATGAGTTTCACATAATTGTATAACATTTGAATCCTCCAAAACATGAAAAATAATTAAGCAGTCCAAACTAAAAGTTTTACTTGAGGTTAAAAATGATTAAAATTTTTATAAGTCAAATTTCTTGCAAAATTTCTCTGAAATTTTGGAAAAATTTTAATCTAAGCATATATTTATGCAAGATATATTACACCTAAACAGCATAAAAAGAGATTATAAGTCAATCAATAAATATCTGTAATCTGGCAACCAGGAAAATTATTTATATGCTATCTAATGTGAACTACAGAAACCTATTAAGATTCAGAAATGGTAATGATTTCAAATTCATCAATTTTTAAGTCTTTCATTAGTTGACAAAACTACAACCAGATTTATTAACTTCATGAACTATGGCATTAAAAAATATATAACATGCTAATTATCTCAGATCCATTTTGAGTACTCTTTATAATTAGCATTAGATAATTAATAATTTATTTTCCTAGTTAACCAGAATAGTTTAACAATTTTACAACTAATGTTGATTTCTCTTATTTTACAAAAAAGCTTGTTTTGAAATTAACATTCTGATATAACATTGACATCAAAAACACAAATCAATAAGCAAAAATGTTTCTAACAAGGAAAATAAAATTTTAGCGACAAAATGATAGAATTTAAGCATGAAACATTATGAAACAACTTTTACAGCATATTACATCAATTGTTACATTAAAATCAATATTCTGTTAACCTTATAAACAGAAGAAAATTTACTTCAGCTAAATTCTGCATGAATATACTCAATGCTATGAAAAATTCAGCGCAATGATCATTTAATTGTAAGCTAAATATAGCCAAAAATCTTTGATTGAAATCTATGGTTTTCTTAGAAAAAGAACATTTAATCAAGCAAACACACATGCACAGAGATTTATAAATATATAGTTGATTTAATAGACAGCTTTTGATTCACTCAAATAACTTCCCAAAATATGAATCTGTTATATATTAACATGCATGAATTGATGACATGACAAAGCACATGCGGGGTTTTGACTATTTACATTTCACTAATTTCCTTATTTGTGTAAACAAAAAATGAGATTTAAGGTTGCTGCATAGAAATGACTGATGAGAAACAATGAATACAGTCTGTTTGTAACTTCTCTTTAACTATGAATAGTGAGGAAAATTGATTAATATTTTATGAACTAAATGAGAAAAACAGCAAAAATTTCCTAAGATAATAATTATAGGCTTTCATTATTACATAGCAATCCAATGGCACAGTCTACCTGAGTCCCACTTGCTAGCTTTGCTGCATATTTCAAGCAAAGATACATAAACTCCAAATAGGTGAAATGTAAATTAATATTAATTCATAATCTTCATAATAACATGAGCACATCAACTAAGGTGATGAATTGCAGGTAACATACCTTGGCATCATCAACAAAAATTGTTTTGAAGTTTAATAATAAATAGTCTAAAAACTTTTATGGACATCAAAAATGTTTGTTAGTCATTTTTTGCTTGAAAATTAGGAAAATGTGGGAATATCACTTTTTGAGTATTTATCTCAAATTAAATTTACATGGATGCTACATTTTTTACGAGTAAAAGGGGCATAAAAAGCCTTCTTCCATTTTAATCTTGAAGAGGAGCATAGGAACTAATAACAGACATGGTCTCTATTTCACACTATGATTTAGCATGCAAGCTTCAAATTTAAAATACAACCTTCTGATAAAATGCTTAGAATATCACTTAGCAACCACGGGGTTAGTTGGAAAGAATCTATGAGGAATAATTTCAGCATATATAAAAATCATAAAACATGTACCTCTAAGAATTTGCTCACTATTTTCAGAAACGGGACATCCACAAAATTAATGATGCTCTATCAAGCAAAGCTCTTTCTAACTAGCCATAGCAGAGTTTTTGCATAAAAATAATTAAGCTTAAAATTTTTTATACAGAAAAGCAAATGAGATACATCATATCAGAAAATGTGTGAGATATAAGAAATTCAGTAGTTAGTGCAGATATATGGAGAGGTCCAATACCTTCAGTGTGAGAATCTTCCTGAGCATAGCAGAGCATGAAGGCTGCAAGTACAAAATATGTAATCAATCACTAGGCAACAAGACCTCCCAAGCTGCACAATTAGCAAGGGATTAGATACATTTTGTGACCCTGCATAACAGGCCACTTATCTGCCTACTTGCTTTTGAGATCTGCTCATAGAAAAGCTTTGAGAGACTCAAGAGAGAGAGAGAGGAAAAATCTAATATTCTATAGGGTATAAGATGTAATTTTTTAACATTTTTGCTGGAAGAGAGGAAGATATTTTAGCAGATGATCATGACAGGGGAGTCATTGGTAGATCACGTTGCCAGAGCAAAAAAAGACAATTTTGAAGTGATGGCCTCAACAGCATGCAATACCTTGACAATTTTGCATCATATGTTGGCACATCTTATACCCTACAAAATATATTTGTGACAAGATATGCAACAAAAACCCTTCTATTGTGCATATATCTTTAGGGTTTATTATGAAAATTATGTCAGATGAGTGAATCAATCATTTTTGTGATTTTTATCAAAAGATTGCTTGAACATTTGTTGCATTTATGTTACATTATGATATTTAAATTCATTCAAATTGCACAATATGTGATTGTTATTATATATTATTATTGTATCATATATCATTTTTCCCCCAAAACAAGTTTGAACATACATGTCCAGAATATTTTTATACGACTTAGACATCATTTTTACACATTTTAATGCAATAGGAGTTAGATGAAAGTGACATGTAGTCACTATCTCACCCAAATAGATATTTTATTATTAATTGGAAATTGCTAATTTTCATTTTCCGAACAATGAGTGGGAATACATTGAAGAATCAATTTACTCTAACACTTTTATAATTATAATATTATTTATTAAGGATTTCATCAACTTCTTTCCCCAATGTTGAATATGTATTTACAACTATTTTGAACTAAAGAACCATAATTTCTAAGGGAAAAGTACATTATCTGCCTAAATGTACCAATGTGTATATTACGAAAAAGTAGTAGCTAAATGTTAGTACTCTAGTAAATGAAACTATCATTAATAAGTTTTCCTTACAGCTAAGCAGATTATAGCTAGAAACTCAAGCATATGATCTTCCTTGAAAACAATGAAATCAAATTTCCTATACCAATAACTGAAGAACAGCTCTTGGCAAAACATCTAACATCATCGTGAATAGTAAATGAGATCTAGAGAGACAGAAATAGATGATAAAATTTTGCATGGAAAATGTAGCAATTCTATAACAACAGCACCTTCCCTATCTTCCCCTCTCTGGGTTCATTGACTTTTTCCTATCCTTCCAGTCATCTCTATGAATACAGATTTTCCTGTCCACTTCTATTCTTCAAGCTACTCATGCTGTGTCATAGTACCAATTATATTCAACAACCAATAACATGACAGGCATAACTCATTTTAAGTGGGAGAACAATAGAAACAAGATATTCTGTAAGAGCTCAACTTTTGAAATTCAGAAAAAAATAGTTTTCTGTATTAGCGATTTGAAGACCTAAAATTTTTTACTAGAGAAAGTTTGCATCTATTATTATATTACTATTATAATTTAGGTATTGCCACTGGGATTGTTCATAAAGTATCACTCTATAAAAAATTTTCCTCACATCAGTCTCTCTTACTTCATACTCATAGTCAAAACTGATTGAAGTAAGAGGAAGGTCTCAAATCTTTTAAATTTCTGTATTGATTTGCAAACATAGCCCCAAATTTCAGTTTAAACTTCAAATTACAACGACTGAATGCAGAAGGGAATAAATAATCGAGACTGGTTACTGTAAAAACTCTACTTAAAACACAAACTCTACACAAAACACAAGTGTGTAGAATTTTGTAAAAACAGTCCACAAATCAGAAGAGAAAAATGGAGGATGTAGTTGTTACAGGGTTGCTATGTATCACAGCACATTTTTCATTCATTTCTGCAAATCTCATTTCATTTATCCTACTTTACAATATAAGACTTTGCTCTTAACTGTACAAGAAAGTTTAAGTAGATGAATTCACAGGAATCTGAAAATATAACCAAACTAACTTAAATATACAACTTTTATTGTATAAAGCCAAACATTAAAAGTTTCAATTCATACACAATTAATAAATTCAGCACCAAAGGAAAGTGAGGCTTTTTAAGAACACATTCACCTTATTTTGTGCTGTTACAGGATTTTGTTATACCTTGAATAAACTACAAAGAAACTATTTGAGAAGTCTTAGCAGACACGATCATTGATATTTTAGGAAATAAAGAATGCTAGACCAGTTTACTCTATTCCCGCTTAAATATTGATATTTTAAGACAAAAAAATTTATCTGAATTTTTCAGAAGTGTAACATCCCAGAAGGCTACTTAATGTCAAATTTTACAATATAGTGTAAAAGAAAAAATTAATTTCAACATAATTATTGGGATTGTTCCACAGTGAAGCTACACTTTTACAGCAGAAAGACTTATTTCCTGAAATTGTGGAAAGTTCATACCAATCACAGATCTTGCCTAATGTACTTCTTTGCAGTTATAATCACACCAATTACCTAACTAATTACAACCATGGACCAAAGCACCAGCTAAGTAATTACTTCTAGTCTAAAAGAAAATATTCACTTGTCCAAAGCTGAAATTTTGCTACTTTTAAAATCCTGCAGAACTTATATGTTAACCAATATTCAAAAGTACATTTATATAACTGGTTATATATCACATTATAAGATGGGCAACTATTATTTGCCCTGTAATTGAATGATACTTCAAAAATGTCAGAGGTTAAACCTACTATATGACAAATTCTTTCTGAGATGAATGCAACATTAGCATATGATGATCATCTGAAATAAGAATCACCTGATTTGCTTCTTTCAGATTCGAAAACAATTCATGATTTGAACAGTGTATCTATACTACTCCATTGCCTGAAAACCTGAATTCTGCAGCATTTTGATAGCACAAAATCCATTAAATTTGATTTTGAAAGCATTAATTCAATAAAAATATCAATTAAAAATAGTATAAGTACAAAGCCAAAATATATGCATCAAAATCACTTTTAACATGAGGGTTGATGGCAACTCTGTATATATCAGGACTATATCTGAGTGATTTCCAATAGTTGAGCAAGAATTTATTTGTTTGAATTATCTAAAAGCAACTTTATAAAATTATGATACACTTAAGATATTTTACATACATGCAGAAAAGTAATTTGAGGTGCCAATTCTTTTGGAGTGCAATTTGGTGGACTTTTATACTTAAGAGAACAACAGAAAGAATTTGTTTATATCTCATCCAAGTTTAATTTATCAGCTACTTGTCCAACTATTATGAAGAGCATATTAGCCTTAGCAATTGCAAGGGTACATAAGACACCTTTGTTTTGGCCTATATTTAACAAAAGTAATCTTTCATTAACTGTTTACATTTTTTTTACTGGGATACCAATAAGCAATCTTTTACTGATTTATGCAAACATACATGGCAACATGGGATGATATGAAACAACATTAGAGGGGTATCAGTTTAGCTGCTCTTCCTCATGCAATGCTCATTTCTGGTAGTTTTCAGATAAAAATTGACACTGAAATCAAGCATACATGATGCAGGGACATTTCTATGCATTTGTTTGCAAAAGAACCTCTTATATGACAGAAATTATAGAACTTAAAAGTGAATAAAGGAAGTAAGGAAAGCAATAACTAGTAAAGTAATAAAGAAAGAGCTAATTATTAATAAACACATAAAATTATCCATTACTCCATATGGAACAGTAGAGGTGGAAGTGTTTGGAGTAAAAGTTAAGAAGAAGAAAGAAAAATATAGGAAATAAAGATTTAACATTGGATTAATTTGTATTGGGTTAGCTTTAACCACAATAAAAGTGTTGGAGTATTTCTATAGCATACTGACCATTAATTTTATAAATATTTAGGGGAAAAAGTTTAAAATAAGAGAACAGACTATTTCCAAGATGATTCTTTGCTAAGCCCAAAACAAGGTTATCATAGTATTGTGAAATCTATTAAAAGGAATAACATATTAATGCCCGAACAAGTGAAGTAATTTTCTACACTGGACTTAGTTCTCTCCACCTCATGATGGAATGAAAGCCATGCCACCATATAAATTGATCAGTTAATGGGGAAAAACTGAACTATCACTCCTCAAATTAATTCATATTACTCATTGTCAGTTTATCTGGTCTCGATACGGAAAACTAAGAACATTGGGATTCAATTTTTTTTGGTAGACAAAAGCATGTTTCACTCCCTGATTGGATAAAATTACAAAAAGTAGGATGGCAATGCATTATATCTTTTAAAACTATGAAGGAATTAACTAAATCATTAATTTATAAATATATATGACACATAAATAGCTAGTGTTTAACAACACAATCTGTATAATCCTGAGATATTCTTAACGTTGAATAATAGCCAAAACAACTAAAGAAATGTTATTTCTTCCCAAGTAGAGTAATAACTGATAATTTGCATCATCCAAATTTCTTTAACAAAAAATTAATCCAAAGTTCTTCAAATTTTATGCCACAGTAATAGCTATGATGATATCAATTCTTTTTTGACAGCATATTAAATGTACTATTTTCCATAGGGTAAACAAACAACCCTTTGAGGTACATTCATAATGAGTCCCTTTAATGATATATAGTGAATCAAATGGGTATCTAATGACAACAGCATTTAAATATCATGGTATAGTTCGATTTACTTTTGCAGTAAATCAAGAAGGAATGTAGTTAAATGCACATTCACTATCTTGTATGTTGAAAAGGCTACTGAATCAATGTTTAAGTCAGTCCCTTTTAATGAATAAACAAGCCACTTACATGAATGGAATTTTACAATCTCTTAAGTCTTCTGCTATGGTCATCCAGATGCATAACATTTACTTATTCTAAGAGAGATTCCTATACCTGATCACTCCTATAATCCTTCAATATCCTCAACATATCTACATAGAGCATATTTTCCAAATCATTAATTTATTTGTAAACATAGGATCACGATAACTATAATACTGATTCACAGGTTATTTATTCTAATTAATTAATACACTACATCAATTAATTTAATACACTACATCAAACAATGAAAGATGGTACAGCTAAAAATAATAGAGGGTACAAAATAGATAATTTAATTGAGTTCTACTAAGAATAGAGAAAAACGGCACAACATAGTTTACGAGCTCAGACAACAAATTATGAATACCGGATCAGTCCTATGCATAATAGAGAGTCATTGGTAAAGACAGGTATAAAGACAAAGGTAATCAGACAACAAATACAAGATTTCAACAAAATAAGTCGAGAGTCAATCAATTAATGTCAATCGATTAAGCAATTCAATGACAGAAAAAACCCAAAAGGAGTATAGGCAAAGCCAACATTGAAAATTGGAAGTTTTTACAGAAATATCACATGCAGAACATTTTAACAGTGCTAAGCTGAAAAATGCAGAGATAATAATTGTATAGTATAAAATACAATTTAAATTCAATAAGTTTCAATGGTCTTACATTTTGTAATGTACCTAGTAATTTTTGGCAATCTTAATGAAATATCTTAATAGTAATCACCATCAGAAAGTACAAAGAAAATTTCTAGTCTGCTAGATTGAACACAATGAATTAAGGGTTATTAAAATAAACCCATAGCCAGTATAAAAATGGAATTTACTTACGGATTCCAGATGGGTCCCCTTCCACTGGTGTCGTTGGTGATTCTGATTTGAATGGATTTTGAAGAATAAGGGATCATCACGGAAGAGAAAAAGGAAAAACATATCGTCACACAAGCAGCAATGCAAGCCAAGTGTTCAAAGAATAAAGTGTAAATAACAATAAGAAAAAAATTCTTTACCTAGTCCCAGACTAACACTAGCTCATTTCACACACTTTTTAGAAAGTAATATAAAACACATGGAACAACTGATAATATATGTTAATATCCGCTGTGTTAAGACCATCCCTCAAAATAGAAAGTACTCTTAATTCAAAAAAAAAATATGAGATGATAATCTGCTATCAGCATCTCTGTCAATTAATAAGTGACAAAGATATCAAATAACTTCACTGCATATTAATCATTCTTCAACAGTGACACCTTATAATTTTAGGAAAGATAAAAACTATAATTCTTATACAATCATATTTTCAGCAGACACTATAAACCGACTTAAAAAAACGCGATAAAATCATTGTTGGTATGAAGATGGTTTGCATTAAGGGAAAATGAGCAACTCGTTTAGGTTGGCTTGATTTTACGCACATTTTGCAAGTCATTTTAACGTGTGAACTAACGTATTACAGTTAAAGGTAGACCATAGGCAATGGTGAGTTAGTTCACCTGTTATTGAACAGTTGGTCAATAGTTTATTGATATGAAATAAAATCTGGATGCCTTGGGTCAACTTTGGCAACCAACAGATATATCAGTAGGCATCTTTAAATTACAGCTCCTCACTCAGCTGTTAGAAATATGGAACTTAATTCTCATGATATTTGTGGAACAATTATATATGAAAAATATTACAATACACCAAATCCTCAATTTGTATAAGATCTGACCTGCAAGTGTAAACTCTACAAGTGAAAAATTCTTTCCATCAACAGACGTCCACAACATGCTCTCTAATGATAACCCTGATTATTTCAATGTAGGTAGTACTTCTGCTGTCTTAGGAAATTATTTATATATATCTCTTTTTTGTAACTGGCACGGTAGAAAAACTCCATTTCCATTGATCATAGGGGCATACCAGTTACTCTCTGTAACATTTTAATGAATAAAGAGGTGAAATTTAAGAGAAGAAGTTCTAATTCTATGTCCATATACACAGAATTAGGCTTAGAATAATGACTGTCTAAGTAGTTGCTTTAAAAAGCATTAAAAAACTTCACCTAAGGAAATATGCCTTAAAGACAATTCCCAAAATATGTATGCCAGTGAGGGACTAGGCAAATTTTAAACAAAATTTTAAAGAATTCCATGCTCCATCATCAAGAATGATTTTCACATGAACCACATCTTAAATTCCCAGTATTTTTTACTTCTGCAAAAATAGGCATACGATTCCTAGTAACAGACTTATATAAGTGAAGTAATACTCTTTTGGAGACGAACCTGCCAAAATGAATTATTATAATCTCAAATGTAAAAAGATGTAATAAACCTGTGTTTGAGAAATAATTATGGGGGAATGTGAGAGTTACAGTAATTAACGCATAATGAAGATTAATCTAACAGTTTTGTTTTTCATTAAGTGGTAGTAGTTCAAATTATATATGTGTATATATACAAGATTGATTAATATTTATCAGTACCACTAATATCCCTTGAATGAGTCTGCACAAAAATATACACCACAATTTATGCATTGGTGATGAATAAATAGCATGAGAATTTCAAAAGAATGTATGCTTACGGTTTGGTAGGTTTCCTAATTAGTATAGTGCTAACTATTATGGTTATTTGATAGCATGATTTACACCCCTTAACTTGTTAACAATTCGCACATATTTTATTTCTCACTTACTTACATCCCGAAATTTAAAATCAATATTTACAACACTCAGAGAAACTCTACACAAGAATTATGTTTTTGCCTTAATAAATGATGGAATCATGATATATGCATAAAATACCAAGATAAGAATCCAATAAGTAATCATTAAGTTTGTTATCATAGTAGCTTACTGATGATTATAAGAATGCTCTTATAAAAATATACTTGAATGGAAGGCTTTGATATATTAGTGAAAACATATAAAATGACGATTTTCCCAATTTAGATATACTCCTTAAAATGCCCATAGCTACATAATATTTTCATTTCCATTATTCTTGAATTTATGATTTTTCTCTATTTTCAAAAGCTGAAAGTTTTAAGATTGGAGAGGCAAACTTTCAGTGGAATACGGAAAAGGGCATGGGAGGGAACTTTTTGGCACATGAAAGACTGATGGCTTTTTCCTTGTTGTGTATCAAAATATTTAAGCATTACATATACAATGCCCCAACATTTTAGGCTCATCAAAAAACTTATATGATGATAAAGACTATTTTAGCCTAATGTTTGGCAGAATCTTGGAACGAATCTTATTTTATCAAATATGCATCTTTTTGGACAAATGACTCACACCTGTTCTAACAGAGTCAAATATATGATATATAACCAGACTATGTGCAACAAGTAAAATTAGTGAAGGGCAAAATGTTTTAAGTTATTTTTTGGCTAAAAATTCCACTATAGATTGATTTTACTTTTATTCAAGGTAATTATTCATCAGTGAATTTTATAAGAGAGCTATCATGTAGACATATATGGATCTTATCCCAATTCCACACCCTAGAAGACAGGTTTCTGCTTTACAAATAGCAATAACAGGATCCTCAATAAGAAAATAGTTTTATTGAAGGAAATTTCTATGGTCTCAAAAATCCAGAAAAAAATAACATCATCGTATTGTGACATTATTGGCACCATGCTCAAGTGACAAACTCAACTAAGCAGTATGACTCATCTCTTTCCCACTACGCTAAAAGAGCAAGCCAACTTGTTGTGCCATGCAAACACACACACACACAAAGATATTGTCAAGAGGGAATGAAAGACTAGAAAGCCAGCAATATATTAAGATTAAAAAATACTGAAAATATAAAGTTATGATATATGAATATAAGTAAAGACTATTATATTCTCATCACAACACCATATAGTCCTGATGAACAATATGTAAAACTTAATCCTCTAATCATAATTACTATGTTTGCTGCATAAGTGATTTATTTCATTCTATAACCAACTGATTTTAATTTAAATGATGTGTTCTTTAAAGGGCATTTACTTAACCTATGGTAGTATTGAGGGACATACTGTAATAATTGTATAATTAAAGATAACAAAAAGTGAAAACTTAATATTGTTTCCCACAAAATGAAGAAATCTCTAGGATTGCTTTAAAAATGACTTAATTTATATAATCAAGAATGGGAGGAAGTATTCTACTGATAATTAAAATAACTGACAGCTTAATATGGACAAAACATTAAAAATGACATTGTATTTTAAGTGGTTAAGATGGTTTGTTTTCCTAAGTAATTCAAAAACCTAACCCTTTTGCTAATAAAATGACCATATTCTTTCTGCTGTTAAGCCAATATACTAAGATTTCCTGTGTGAAAACATCAGATAGTAATTGACAAAGACATATCTTTCCAAACAAATACTCAATTATTTGTATCTTGCTAATGTGAAATCTTCTGCAACATATTCAGAAGCTGTTTTAAAGAGGAAGACAATTTTTGAGAGTAAATATGCTACATATAGACTAAGGAAGACTTGTACTAACCTAAAAACATTAGATTAAATTTCTTAGGCATAAAATTTAGGAAAATTACATGGGAAAAAGAATTGATACTTGTTTGAAAAAGGAACTAAAACAGATAAATTACTGATACAAAATAATAATTTGATTAAAGAGATATATTATTATCAAATCAAATTATAGTTATGCTTAACAAGTGAAATTTGAGTTTTATCTTTTCATAAGTACGACCTAAATTAAGCATCCAATTTCTTTCTTCCAAATTCACTCAACACCAATGGGTCAAGGCGATGTAAGATTTTCAGACAACAAAACAATAACTCAAAATTAAGAAGTTAAATAACTTACGTTCCTGGTCCGATCCATCTTCAGACTTTTCATCTTTACTTTTCATAAATGGAAACTTCCTGCTGAATGAGAAATTCTTCTTTTTTCGATCGAGAGTTGACTGCTACAAAACAAAAAACCAGACATTAGTTCCAAAGTGAGATGAGATGGATCTTCCTCAAATCTCATTCTTATTACCTTATCTATGATTAGAGGTCCATGGCCCTGGAATTTGACAGTGCGATCCCTAGCTCTCATCTTTCTCTCCCAACGCCGCTTTGATGGGACTATGCCCATCCAGGCCTGGCCTGAACTGCTTTGCGAGTCACCATCCACTGCTCCACATGAAGCCCCCAAGGCCCCTGAAGAAGGTGCTGCAATTCCACCAGAGGATATCCTCCGTGCTTGCCACCATTCATCATCACTTGCATTTACCACATGCAAGATGTCTCCATGGCGGAAGGCAAGCCCCCTGCTTGGTAAGCCATCATCTTTGTTGGGATCATAGTCAAACAGGGCACTGAAATCAAAACAATATTGCTGTACCATCTTCCCTTGACAACTCTCCAGCTATATCCATCCTCATTAGAAAGGAAGGACAATTTATTAGCAAATTTTGTCAACGTATAGATTTTATTTATTCATGGATCAGACTATGTACATGAAAAAGATTTATTGTAGAAACTTGCAAATCATCTTTCTGATTCTACATATCATGAAGAACAAAAACAAAATTTTCCACCAATACAAGAAAATTTAAAATAAGGATAGCACAGAGTGGTTGATGCATTTCCCCAAGATTCACCCAGAACCCAAATACCATATTAGCCAAAGTATAGTTCAACCACAAGTAATTGTGATGGACTTCTACTGTAGTAAGAAATTTCTTTAGTTTTCATGTTTTTTCCAACTCGCAAATGAACTAAATGAGAATATACTTCAAGTAGAAAATTTTGTGGAAGAACTTACCGAACATACAGAGACCTCTTTTGAGAGGTCCTTAAAAGCGTTCCACCAGTAGAGGAAACAGATGAAGGTGCAAGGCATGAGGTGGTGCCACTGGCACTCTGCAGTGATGTGGATGAGTGATGCAGCTGAGAATGGCCACTATTCGTAGAGAGCAAAACCTGTTGGGACATCTGCTGCTTCAGATCGTGGATCTTGGCCTCAAAGCGATTGTATTCCTCTGGCATGTACTGAGCCACCATTGTCACGGTTTGTCCCGCTCCCTGCAATTCAGTCTTTCACATGAGTCAATCAACCCAACTCACACAAGTACAAAGAGAACTGAATTAAATGGCCATACTAATCTAAGTTCACATTATTGGTGTTTTCTAGCATAATTTTGTTTAATATGTTCCAGCAATTCCTCCATGTGGTAATGGAGTAAACTTAAGCTGTGCCCTGTAATATTAACAAAAATTTAATGATAATAAGAACAATTTTACATGGTAACACCTATTTCTCTCACCTCATCAATTAACGTGTAAGTTGGCTAAAATTTTTCTGAAATGTATTTACTCTCAAATTATTGACGGCTCAATTATTTGAGTAATTTAAGTATCTTCTTGGGAATCCTAATAACGTTGGAAGTATTACATTATTAGAACAACCGAGACACTGAAACTCAAATGATTTTCCTACCACAGTAAAACCTGGTTAAGTTGCTTTTAGAGGACTGAACGAAAACTACATTGCAATCATTTTTCACTATACAATGAAATAATTTCTCCTATATAGATAATTAGGGAAGAATAATGAATTTTGTAACAGCAGTGGCAATAGGGAATCAGAGAGCATGATCCCTCCAATTTTAGACTCACAAAACAGGTTCATTTATATGTTTAAAACTTGAGATGGCAACAAACGGAAACTTCGTCAACCGAATTTTCAATATAGTGTGCTCCCTGAGAAAGAGTGATAAACAAGTTCTCATTCTATCACTGAGTTCGTTTCAACTCCGACAGTGATATAGATATTGTTCTCCCTTGAGATATCTTAATTCAATTCCCACAAAATTAGAAATTCAAAGAAGACGTTCATAAATAACCATTCTGGAAAGAAGGAGAACCATGGGATGACACAACCATGGGACACAGATGATGTAAAAATATATTGGTCTATTGAATGAGGCAAACGATTTGCTAAAGCAGGATGCACTTTATATAGGGAGGGGAAAAATCCGCATCTTAAGTGGGAAGCTGCGTATCTTAAGCAGTATTTTTACCATGTGTTTCATATGCAAGGGACCAGAACCAGGAAAAACAACCTATTAAGCTGGATAAAATCTTATGCAGGAGCATCTTAAACAGGTTTTACTGCAAGTTAATTAATGCAAAATGGACGCAAAACAGGGTATCAAATGATGAGGGCTAGTTTCATGATAAAACTTATTTGAAGATTGTAAAATAATCAACCACCAGTTTGGAGGCATTATTTCATTCTTTGAATCTCAGGAGTTAAAAAATATTTTCTTATTTGTAAAAATTTTTTGTGTAACAAAATAATATGAAAATATAAACATGTTAACTTTGGTATTTGTCTGAGTAGGGGTGTAAATAGATAATATATCTTTGAACTGCTAGAGGCATAGAAACTTCTCTTCAATGTCAAGTAAAAAGGAAGACGGATTTCCCTTGAATATGCTAGTTGTATAAGTGATTCTTAAGACCTATGGCCATTTAAAAGCATTAACACTACTACTTATGCGACATTTACCTTGAGCGCTTGTGCTGCCTCTTCGTGAGTTGCGTTTCGAAGGTCAATGCCATTAACTGAGAGTATTTGATCTCCACGACGGAGCTCTCCACTGAGGTCTGCAGGGCCTCCAGCGAGGATGAAGGACACAAAGATACCCTCCCCATCTTCTCCTCCAACGATATTGAAGCCTAACCCTGAGGAGCCTTTTGTCAGCACCACAGTTCTTGGCTCTCTATATAGAGAAAGGAAAAACTATATAATTACAAAGAAATAATCAGCTAACAAACTTGATTTCAAGATACAAAAAACTTCCAATTAGTCCTTGCACTAAAACCTTTAGTGTAAAAAGAAATAGGTAAATATTTGTTTCCAATTTGGAAATTTTACAAAATCCTCATTAACCCTTCAGTGCGTGTGTCAATTTTTGTAATGCAAGTGCTAGCGTGGGGTATAACATAAGAAGATGAACTATAAGAAGATGAACTATGAAATATATACACAGGAAAATAATAAGGATAAGGGTAAATGTATTTAAAAAGGGACAATTCAGAGAGTACCCTAAATCACAAACCCATTAGGTTGGCAATGACTTGTTATTACATTTATTTGTTATTGACAATGATTTTCTGAGTAACACATAATAAAAGGAAACATAGTAAGACAGTTAAAACCAACTGCATTAAAAATGTAATTTTATTCATCATTAACCATGAAAAAAGTTGTGCTATTCTTGAGAATCAAGGTAACATAAAAAAATTATGAAATATCAACAATTACTCTAAATAAACTGAACCTACATTAATAAAATAAAGCACTCAAATTTAAATTAAATGGTAATAAAGCTTCAAGCTTCCATAATTCGAACACTTTTAGAATCATAAATACAGAATTATATATAAATACATTATTTCCATAGTATTCCATTGGAAACGTATGGTTTCCAATTAATTAAGCGCATCCTGATAATATATTTTGTTATGCACTAAAAAACCTCTCTGACATATAGTAGAAAATGACTAGAAGTGCCTATCAGCCTCAAAAATCATTTCCATAGACTTCCCACTCAATGCCAAATAGAATCACACAGTACCGTAGATTCACAACCACTGAGCCTCTTTCAGTCTCAAATCAGCCAGTTACAAGAGATGTGGAAATTTCAAAGGGAAATCTCCTTCAACGGGTGACTGGGACAGTTGTCTCACTGCCTTACTCATTTTCAAATAAGGGTTTGATGCATGAAGACTCATCAGCCTCAATTACCCTCTGTTTACCTTTTATACAAATATGATAGCTTCAGCTACCATTTATCAATTATTCAAAATTCTCACATTAAAACATTGGCGACAGTTTTTTCTAGGATTATTGAGTCGCCAGAAAGGCTAAATTATAAAACTAAAAATTGGCTCAATTTATTCAATGGATGTCAATATTTTTCTATACCCTTTAAAATGAAAGTAAAGCTTTCGGTAATAGTTGTAATTATTTTCCTGAATATCAAAATATTTCTATAGGAAAACTCTTAAGAAAATATTGAAAGCTTGCAACTTGGTTAGTAACAGAAAAATCTTTAGCCTTTTGCCTCTTCTCTTCATTTTTATAGCCAGCTTTGTGTAAAATTTTCATATTTCATATTTGGGACAACCTGATTATGGATGATTACACAATACTTGTGCATGTTTTGAATATTCCTCTTAGGAAATAGAGCAAAACACACTGGATAATTTGCACACCCACATCTTGAAGTGGGGAAAAAATGCCAAATTCATTGAAAATGTTCAGGAAAGACAGTGTTAACGTTATTAAGTCTTAGTGAAAACTGAGATAGAGCATTTTAATTTACCTTCTGTATTTCCCGCTTTTAAACCACAAGGATGAATTTCGAAATAAATAACTGGTATCTTGTAACATATGGAGGAAATTCATCAAAAAGTAAAAAAGAATTTGACGACCATTTGCTTTGTGAAAATACAATTAGCAATAAAAACTAACGTATAAATACACACTGTAATCTCAATAGGATAATCTTCTGGTGTTCCAGTCCCTAACCTGGTGTGTGCTCTCTCATATAGACCAATCTCGTACACGATGGAGCGAAAGCTATTCATAACTACTTCTTTTCAAAGTATTTCACGTTTTGTCTCATTTGCTTAACTTTTTAGCCAATCCTAAAAATGTAGATAGTCGATGAAAAAATTAACAGCAACTTTTACGGACCAACTTAAATTTCATAGCATAGATGAAGAAAAATAAACCCTCTATGCAGGGTCTCTACGCTTTACAACTGTAAATTGCAATGAAAAATTCTGAATGACTACAGAATGCCTCCACCAATTTACTATATGTGTATTGGCAGTACCGTTTAAAGAGCTTTTACAGCAGAGGGAATTCCATACATATTGGCCCCCAGCGTGAATCAAACCCAGGAATGCTTTCATTGAAGTCAAACACACTACTCCCTATAAGGGAGCCATAAAAATGTTTTCCACTTGTAAGTCAATGAATTTTTCAATTATTCAAATAACTTTGATTATTTTATAACACAATAATCAATTTTCTTTAATTTATATGCTATTCATAATGCTTTTTTTTATATATCTTGGAGATGGTATGGGTTGACTTCATATAAAGTGTATTTTCTCATTTAATCTTCTTGTATTGACTTCATTTGCTTAGTCAATATAGCTAATTTGTACTTTTTTTACTTGTCAGACATAGAATTGTCCAATATTTATTACAAACAATTTTGGTCTAAAAGATAAATACTACTTTAACAATACCAATGAAGCCACAGGAGAAATTCATGATGAAAAGCTCACCTTGGGAACAGCCTGTCCTTCAGTAATCTGCGAGCTAAAGCTCCATTGGTGATAGCAGCACTTATACCATTCTTATGCATCTCTCCTCTGTGATTACGAGTCATACTGATACTCTCATAACAGAGATAACACCAAAGATGGCACACTCATCTGTAGAATTCAGTGCTTACAGGCAGCAACAATTCAGATGGCATAAAATATGTGACTGAGGTAGTAATATGAAGACCGAAGATTAATTATAAGGAATCATTGTAAAAGACTACTTAATTTGTGGAGAAACAAAACATATCTGGCCATTTAGTTGAAGCAAAATTGCAAAACTTGAATGATGTGGATTTTTAATGGCAATGAATTTAAGCATCATTTCATCTTTAAACATTTTGGTGTACTCGCATGTGAGAGTAAAGCGGTTTCTTTTGAGAAGTGTATAACTCACATAGGAGGGTTGCATAGTTGTCCCTACCATGTTGGAGGTAAAGCACGCACTGCATACTGCAGCCTGCCTGACATTGCCAAAGGATTAAACTACACCTTGATTGATGAAACTATTTGTTTTTTTTAAAGATGAAGAGTAGAATTCGAGCGTATTCTTGAATAAAATATCAAAAGCCAATACAGCAAGGTAAAAGTAATCCATCCTGGGAAGCATCTATTCACATTCTTACCAAGATTCAATCAATCATGTGTTCACAAAAAACCTTTAATCAATCAACATGTTCATTCTTAAGCTAAAAACAACTCATCTAATTTCATATACTCATGATATGTAGTAGAATGATAATCCTAATCTGGAAAGACCTTTCTGATAGGCAATTAAAATGTTTCATAAACATTTTTTTATTTGAATACCAGGAAATTGAGAGAATACCAAGTTTAGGAGCTTATCTGAACAGATTCTCAAGCAAATAATTTGTTTCAAATGTTTAAGAGAGGCATAAAAACCCCTGAGAGATAAATTTCTCTGAGTTCAAGATGTAGGACAAATTTTCTTTTTGATCACTTCATTTCAAATTTCCACAACCGATGAAATGATCACCGAGTTCAGAGTATGTTCAACATTAAGCTAAATAATTGGCTTATTATTGGCGAGTATAAGTAATTTATTTAGAATTTCAGTTTACTTAACATCAGAACATAATCAAACTTTTACCAGTTTGTTAATCAAAGAAACGATTGCTTGGAGAATAGAAATTGTGTGTGAGTATGATTGAATAGATTTAACCTCCAAACAAGTTAATTTAACGTGGGTTTTGATTCAGTTTTTCAGTAAGGTCAGCTTCAGTTTTTTTGAGGCACAACTTTCAATGAATTTGTCACCTGAAGAATTTACAACAGCACAGTGCTTTCCACCAAATTCCAATCTCAATCAATATACGGTATTTCCGGTGACATTCTGGCCGTTCCCATTCAATCTGAATCTAAAATTTATAAATCACATCAATCAGAAAGTATAGGTCAATTTAGACGTCAGGTGGGAATGTGGCTAGAAAACATGAATTTTGAAGTGATTGAAGACAAATATGTTCAGGCATATTTGCTCAAAAGCAAAACTAACACACATTAATTTATCATTTATTGCTATTTATATCATTTTTAAACTGAGGAAAAGTATAAAATTAGGCAACGAGCTGCCATATTATTGTTTGGAGTGGAGTTTGTATATTTACTAACCGTAGGCTACTTGTAAATAAAAAGAACTGAGCCCCTAAAGTAGCAAATGTTGAAGAGGTGTTTAAGTAATTAATAAATACAGCAACTTTAATTTCCAAGGATTAATTCTAACTTTTAGAAGGAATGTTCTTAAGTAATAATCGCTACAGAGTAGTAATTTTAAGCATATTGCTCTAAATCGTGTACTGAGCGGTATTACAGGATGACTACACTTCTGCACGCTCCAGATACTACGAAGTCAGTTATACCCGATTAATAGCAGTTGAACTGGAGAACTTCTGTAAAACCCGAGTTCTTGTGGCAAACTAACAGAACCCGAGAATTTACAGGAGAGTTGGTTCGGTTATACGTAAAATTCGACGGAATTGAATCAATGTCATGAAAACTCGACGGCGTAATATCAATGCAAGGAACACATCGCTGCCGTAACACGCTTAGAGTCGATTCAATCAGTAGCACATTCGATCAAATAGATGTTATGCTAAAAAGAGTGGATGACGATCAGGACACGCCAAAGCCGTTAAGGGGATTCATTATGCTCGAGGAGAAAAAATGCGTTACAATGCGATTAGCGTGGCCAAAGGCGCATTCGTAGGGCATTTCTAAAAAAAGGGAGATAAAAGTGAGCGGAATGGAAACGAAGCATGCAACATTCTAACAATCGATACGAGGCACTCCGTGGGTTTCGGCCAAAGAATGAAGAATCCTCTTAGCGGGAGGTTCGAAGACAATATTTCGAGAGCCACTTAAGTAGGCGACAAGGTGGAAAGATTATCCCAAAACTAGTAATTCGATTAAGGGACATTAAACCATTTTGATGGCGAATATTGCCTGAGCATCGTATGTTAACATTTACCCAGCTGCCCTTCACCCGGAGGATTAGTAAACAAAATTACATAATTAAGAATATTCAAGGTAATTTTGTCCAGTGTTGTCGAAAGCAGCTTTTTGTTCAAAAACTACAGCAGAAGTTGCTTTCATCATTCAAGCATTTTCAAAAAAGTAATTCTTTTGGCAATCATTAGAGAAGAGAAGTCATTAAATTAGGATATGAAAAAATGTTTCCTTATCACAGATGCAACACGAAAGAAGTGTATTTCTACGGGCCCTAACTTTGAGGCCCCTGAAATGGACCTCCACAGTTTTCATCGGAGGGCCCCGGGAGGACCATGGGGCAGACTGATAATCAAAATTACAAGCCAACTAGATTGTCACAAATTTCCTTTGCAGGGGATCCAAATAGGTCCCTAACCTCCGAGGTCCTCGATGTGGCCCTTGAAAGCAAGCAAGGGACCCAGAAGCAATGCTGACTAAAATTGACCAGTCATTTTTTTCAGATAGTCTGACATTTCGCGCTGTTGCGTTCTCCCTTTCCCAGTTTTCCGTGTATTTCTTACGGAAATATACAGGCGTAGAACTCGGAATTAATTAATTAAATGTACGGGGCGTTTATACTTCCTGTCCGTTGCTTCTAGTCTCACGTTCGAACGGCAATGCTTTCTAGTTTAATTTTTTAATGTCAAATGAAAATAAAGTGGAAGTTAATTCTTTAAAGCTACTTTTTACGTTTTCATTTAAGATTTTCGATTGTTTTAATGTAGGCAATATTTCGCTGAAGCGTTGCCTGAGGGCCAAATGGCTTCTTACGTGACGGATTGGTACTGCATGCGACCTTCAGAAGAAAAAAGGTTCCCCTCTTCTACTCCGCAAGATTACGCAGAACACAAGAGCTTATGGCACGCTAATGCGCCGCGGTATACCGTTTAAGAAGCTTCACCAGCGTTGCCTAAAGCTGAATTAAAACGGGAATTTCTGGGATCCGCAGACTGAAATTAAGTAATTGCTGCAATTCCAATGGTACTCCGATGTAGTATTTAGGATGAACGCTATTTGTTAGAGGTAGAATACGGGTTGCGTGGCAGTCCCAAAAAAGGACTGGCCGAGATAATGGAAACTTTAATTTTAACTTTCGACGAAATGTGAAACAACTTGTGCGTGACGTAATGGTGAGTGAAGAAAGTGGTGGTGGGCTAATTGGGGTCGCCAAAAGAGTTCTCCTTCCCGAAATCGATCGTGACCATGGAAAGTGTCGCACAAGAAATTTTCGTCGCAGAAGACGAAGAGGAAGATCGATAAGCTACGATCGAATGACTGCCACGGAAAATGTACGACTTATTGGATTGATATCTATGTAATCTCCGGTGGAGGGTCAGGTGGAAATAAGCTACTGAGTGGAAACCTCCGAATATATACGGCTAAGATAATTCGGAGCAACCCATTTCGTAATAATGACCATTTTGAAAACAATGGGAATTGAGAATTCAAAACTAATTGCAATAATGAAATATAAAATAGAGGAGAGATATAATTCAATCCTCCTTGAACAGAAGTAAATCCAATCATATACATATTGGCACTGATGAACCTGAATAAATTTTCAAAAAGCAATCATTCCTACGTCGCTATAACTTGTACAGAAGATTTTATGAATGAAACTGAAGTTATGGCATAACTGCCATCACCAGCCTCAGCTAGCGACGAGAAACTGCGTTTATGGTATATCATTCGACGCCAAATTTTAATATAATACCAAATTAAATATAACACTGAAGAATGTATTTGATCAAAATGTAAATATTTTATCCACTATAAAAGTATATAATGGTATTCCTAGATTATTATAGGCTGGATATCGTCGACTACAGCCGAACTAAGCTAAAAATAAAAAAACTGCCTTTAATCTCAATTTTCTCAAAAGCTGAAAACTAAGAAGGAAACATTCTCTGTGAAAAATACAGCTATTCCAGTGAAATATACGATGAAACCTCATCAGAGTCAGTTCTCTCGTAGGTTTATTTCGAATTCTATATGCAGTTATTCCCGATTAATTAATTTCCCAGCATTAACCACCTGTTAAACATGACTTCAAATAGCTATGACAGTTTAGCTTTTGCATAGAAGTGAATGGGCTATCATCAAATGCCCTAAATTATCCTGGTAAAGCATCACATGTACTAAAAACTTTGCTACAGCACTCTCCTTTCTAATGATTATGAAAACTAAGCTATAGGCTTGACTGGAATAAGATACTTAAGTAAATTTTGTTAAGATTACAGTTATGGTATTGTTATACCAAAAATGCTAGACTAAAAGAAGTGTTAGAAAAGGTAAAATATCAAATCAAAGCTTCTAGCCCTTCCACAAAGATCTAAAAGAAAACCAGAGCCCAAAATCAAGGCTATATTAATTTCAAATCGGTCATTCAATTAGTCACACAAAAGTCCCAATAATTATGACTTACTATTAATACATGTATTTTCATTTTGATATAAACTAGCAACTTTATTTCACATTATTTTCACGGCGAAATGTAAGTCAGGAAGATGGTCTTCCTCAATACTCAAGTTAGGGTTTATCAGAAATTTGTCAGTGAAAGAAAAAATTACATATGCCACCTTTAATAAGTTCAAAAGGAAGTAATCCTCCACTCATGTTTCAAAAAGGATGGAAACTTTTCTTTCTTTCAAGAAAATGGCGATTTCTTTTCAAACCAAACCACAACGTGAGATATCTGACCTTAACCAATACAAAATATGAATTTTAGCAACAAGAATATTTGATTTGACAAGCACAACAAAATCAATGATAACCCACAGAGAAAGAAAAGGAGCAAACTGAATCAGCCAACGGAAGCTGCTACGGACAACCCAACAAAACATCCAACTTGAGAAAAATAGAACCTAAGGCAAGAAATATGGAAAAACCGAGTATAATCCAAGTAAATCAAAGTGTTTTTGTGACTAATAAGTCTAATAGTAACCACCAGCCTTAGTGGCCACGTGTTTATCATGGTATTCTAGCTTACGCTGGACCCCAAGCTCCTGAGTTCAAATTATGATAAAATTAAGTCACCGTGCTAAATAATAATCTCACAAATCCCCTTTAAGACTTAAGGACACTTCCTTGAGAATTAAAACAATTCTACTACAGAAATAGAAAGACTTCATAAGTGAAGATGTGGACAACGATGTATTTGATAGAATATTTTGAGAAAATTTCACACACAAGCCCTAAAGACCTTTCACAAATATATTTTAAATAGAAATCACTTAAAGAGGATGCTCATATTCAGGAGAAAAATAATCCCTAAAAACAGGAACCCTTCTACCTCTACATATAATTACTTAAAAAACAATCTATTAACACAATAAATTACTGTAAGACATCTGATAAGTTCTTAGATTTCTCCTTATCTCATAAAACCCTCAGAATTGAAATCTTATGTATCTTAAATTTAAATTATCTGGAATATTTCAGTCCGATCATTAATTAAACCAGACCTAAATAAATTATTGATACAGGGGCCTGAAAACACAATTTTAAGGCTGAGGAGGGAGAAAAATTAAAAAAGAAACTGAAAATGAGAGTGAAATTAATGAATAGTAATAGCTTAGAGGAATTTTTCAGTTTATTATAGGGAAAGAAAATGATAGAGTAAATATATTATTATAAGAAAACATGTAATATGGATATCTTAGTTGCTAAATGCTTGAATATATGAAACCTATCTTCTATATGAAAGTACAAAGCAAAAACTACCCGTCAGATTCTAGAAAGATTTTGGGTATATGGATAGTGGAGCTGCAAAAAATTATGGATAAATTCCTCTCGAAGAGACAAGAATACTCTCATCTCCAGATAATTCATTCCTATCCTTAAAATCAAAGTAGTCTGCCCAACTTTCTGTACCGCCAATTCAAAGAATGCAGCAATCATATATGCAAGTTAAAATTTGAGGCAATTGATTTTATTCTAATCTCTTAGAAGATACGCTCATTCAACAATTAAAATAAACAGCACCTATAATTGCATCAATGCCATATTATGAAAATGCATGTATACTTTAACGTTAGTAGTCATATTATTACATTAATTTGGCATGAGTGTTAACGACACTGTAAGAATTTTCAAATATGCATGGGGCATCGGACCAACCGAACCTACTCCCTTGGCAACACATTTGACTTTGATGAAAGTGGTTCTGGGTTCAATTCCCAAAGAGGACCAATGTGCAAAATGACTTCAGTTGTCAAAGCACAGTATTTAAAGATGCAATACAATAACTTAGCATGAGATTGTAATCTGGACTCTACCAGGACAAAGATTTTATGGAAATGAAATGCAAAAACTTAGGCTGCTGCCAAAGAGAGACGTGATCAACATTGAGTTAAATTTATGTACTAAGCCTATTATCTCAGATAAAAAAAAACCCCAAGCCATTTTCAATTAAAACAAGTTTGAAAAATGTCAACTTTAAGAGTAAAATAACAATCTGAATTCAAAATTTTTCCATCATTAAATGAATTATGTAAAATAATTTTACTGTCAAACAGCAGAAGTCCTCTTATACCTGTCTTAAAATACTTCAGCAATGAACTGGTACAGGATAAGATCTTGGAAAAAATCAACTGAAGAACAGAAATTAAACAGGTTGCAATACAAGGAGCTGATGAAACCACAAAGAAGAGTACAAAAATTGGGTGAAAGTCTTGGAAAAGTTAAATCAATGTTTGTAGAGGTGTTCTTAGATACCTTAGAACCAAAGATAAGCTGTTCTGTATGATGAATATGGATGGAGAACTTGAGATAAGGTCATGATAAGAAATCAAAATGTGTGTTTGCATTAAAAAGATGTAAGATAGAAAGCAGAAATATAGTTTTAACTAACTTCCTCTTAAGTATTGGATAAAAGCTGATCATAAAGATTCTAACTGGCAACCAAAAACCGAAACATTAAACTGAATAAAGCAATTTACCGTTTAAAACTAATAAGGGGTATTTATAAAAAATTGTCATGCTTATTTCTAATTCTTATTTGTGAAAGTCTCTCAAAAATAGCTCCCAATCTTAAGTGGATTGTCAAAAAATTTTCAAAGAAAGCGGGTGATCATCAAGAATAAACAGGTAGGAAGGATGTTAAGACCAGGGAGAGTACCTAGGCTCTTTATAGATACACTAAGTCACCACAATAATACCTTGAAATTTCTTGTAAACAATCTAAAATGAATATAAGTAAACAAATATAGCACATATTTATCTGTTGAATACATTTAGTTTTCCATTTTTCCCAACAATTTCTTCCTATCTTACATTTAAGGGGTACTAAGATATAGTACATCACAAAGTTGTTTCGCAGCCAAGGGCTAAGGGATTTTATAGAAAACAATTTCCTGTTTTTGTGAGAATTAGCTGAAGAACAGCAATTTCCTTATTTTGGGAAAGGAGACTTACAGGAATGAAAACATTCTGACCGCGCTATTCTATTGTATTACTCTATAGTCATACAGGGTAAGTATGGGCAAAGTAATCGGCGACAGGGCTCACCGGCATCATTAGCTTTATCTCACATGCTCTTATCAACTCTCAGCCCTTTAATCCAATCGCTGTAATGATTCAACAAGGGACTACTCCGCGTGAATCACCCACGAACGTTTATCACGAAAACGCTGAGGATACCGTATGGGATTGCATCCACTGGTTGGATGTTGTCAATGGTTACTACTTTCCAGAAATGAGTGTATTATACATCACGTTACACACACGGGCATTACCTCCGGTTTGTTGTTTCTTGTTTGTTTAAGAACACACGATTAACAATAAAACGAACAGACAGGGTGAACACAAAGAGAATGTTAGAATGGGATCAAACAAGAACAGAAGTTACCGTACTTTTATTTCAACTATTCTTTAGGGCCGCTTAAGCCTCAAACTACACAATGGCCAAATACGCTGTTCCGAATCACAGACAAATTCTTTCACAAAAGCTTCTTACCTTACAGAATTAAAGAGGAAAAACTTCAAGAATGATGGAATAAATAAGATATTACTTCAAATAAAACACTGAACAAAAGAAATTCCAGCTCGAATACCATAGAAGATTGACGGCACACGTTAACACGGACACAAAGACAACACACTCACTGTCTGCAATGGATCGTTTCCTTTCCCGCCCAGAGGGCGTTCTCATACTTCCCCTCCCATCATGCACCTCACGACGTGGAAGGGAGAGAGTAAGTGACGTGTGATTAAGGACGCTAAGGGGCGGAGAAAGGAAGTCTCGTGACGTAGGCGTTCGTGAGCCTCTCACGATGCGACAGGCATCGAAAACGAGAAACCAATCTGACGGACATGAAGAAGTCGCCTTGCAGCTCGCGGAATTTCGCGAGAAACCCGTGAGAGAATAAAGCGACAAACATCTCCAACAGGTTGAACGGATAGTCCTAAAGGACGACGAAATTTTAAAGATCCATGAGCCGTAAAAAGTAAAGAAATTCAATTCAATCGTAAATAAATTTTACGTTGAAACATAACGCTTTGTTTCAATGTAAAATCGAAAGGGAAAATAGGAAAAATTCTTAAAAATGAAAACTAATGTTAAAAAAGACGGGTCCCTACCTAGAGTCAGAGAAGTCATTAATTTCACCTTCATCAAATTACACGGCATACTACGGACTCGATTATTCATAACAACAAGCAATAAAGGTGGAATTCTTTTCTTTGATCCTCTTCATGCACTAGAGAATACATTTTTTTTTCTAATAATAGACTTAGATTATGAAAAAAAATAAATACGGAGGGACTCCAAAAAAGGTCAAATTCCATGGCATACCACGAGCTCGATTATTCAGATCCTGATGGTATCCAAACTTAAAATTAAAGACTTTCGGCTATATTATCTCCATCTCGAAATCGAGGCAAGCATTCCATAGGAATTGCGCTGAAGCTGATTAAAATTACGAGGGGCACAACACTTGCTTAGCTTCATCACATGCCCATGCGTTATGAAATCATCGGGCCATCGTACCATTTCCTCAATGGGGCCTTTAATCCTAACGGCAAAATAACTCAATTTGTTTAATGTTGTGACGATAACGGCATACAATAACAAGATGATAGGACGAGTAGTCACAGACATTTTCTTGAAATCCGCTAGGCCCCATCCTTAGTTCGGAAGAGAGGGGTACAATCACAAGGTAAGGGGGGGTCCGCACTGATGCATAACAAAAAATAGCTAAAATTTTGACTTGAAGTAGAGAAGCAGTGCCCAGCGGAGGGATAAATTATCGGAACCCGGAATTTCTCCTGCTGACCCTGGTCCCAGTAAGTAATGGCCCAAAACAGTGACTCTAACAATCTTCATTACGGAGGAGTCCGGTAATACAAGCAATTAATTAAGACTTCACTCAATCTGATTAATATCAATACTCTACTACCATGGCAATATTTCGGTTTGTTTCAATTGTTCCTTAGAAAAAAAACCAATGGCAGCTCACTCGGAAATAACCGAATTTCGGTGACCTGCCGACAAATTAAAATTATCCATCAATTTCAATCGCTACGAATTGATACAGAAATATTTGTGAATGCACATGCATGTCTAAGGGCGCTTGTGACTACAATAATTGATATTTTTGCCTAGGATTTTCTTCAATAAATGGTGTCAAGAAGTTCTTTTTCCCCACTATCGCAGATGTAATAACGACAAGTCAGTACTGGACGAATGTAAGTTCGGTTTAGAAGCCGAAATATCTGGAAAATAGGCTGTGAATTCAGCTTATACAGCATATTGATCAGAAATATATAAATCAAAACTCATAGCATTCAGCACTGAAAGTCTCACACGGTTTTCTTTACTAGAAAGACCATCTTGGGCATTAATGAAAGGATCTAAGAAAGACACACTGTCGCTACTGGCAAGCACAACGAATTACCATTTATTTGCCCCCCCTCAGTTTTTTTCCTACGCTCCTTCCTTCCTATGTTACTTTCCCAGCAGCTTCTGCAATAGTCATTATAAACCACCCTAGCGCAGTCATAAGTTCAGCCACGAGTTTACACATTTAATGCTGCAATAATTATTGAATTTGGATTGACGGTCGTACAAACTTTTAAGTAAACGACGACTACGAGTTTCTTTATTTCAGACTCCATACGAATCAAAACGTTTATTTACGTATTCATTTACTCTGGACTAATTCCTCTTCATGAAATTGCCTCAACAACTGAGGTCATTTTGTCAATATGAGGGACCAACGGGAATCGAACCCACGACTGCTTTCACCGAAGGCAAAGACGTTGTTACTGAGATATTGTTAATTACCTGGGATTCAA
The DNA here is from genome assembly GCA_036926295.1 of Pachydiplax longipennis. Lineage (NCBI taxonomy): Eukaryota > Metazoa > Arthropoda > Insecta > Odonata > Libellulidae > Pachydiplax > Pachydiplax longipennis. The sequence goes on along the minus strand of JAVFKF010000009.1, from coordinate 31,758,008 downwards.
CACTATCTCCATAATTGAGGATTAATTTCAATGCCGCAAATAATGACAAAAACATCCCTTGTTGAGTTTCTCTAATGTAGGAGTTAACTCACAGACGTCAACGCTCGAATTCCACCAAATTAGCAGGAAGCTACTAAAATGAAACAAAAATTATTTATATGTATCTAAACATTTTTGCCAAACTCAATTACAATAATCGTTATCAGTATTTCTTCCACTCTAAGACACTACTATCATGTCATTTGAATGAAGTGCGGTTGGATTCTTTTATAGTTTGTCCTAAGTTTGCACCGATTATAAGGAATCAAGCACGCTTTAATTGCAAGCGGTACCGAGGAAGAATCAATCTCACCATTAATTAACCACTAGCTTAAAACATTCTTTCATAAATGATATTGTTAATGAGCAATTTAGGAAACTCAGGAAATTCGACAGTTAAAAGCAAGACCGATCCCGTTAATTTTTCACATTGGTGGAACGTTCTTCGAAAATGATCAGGCGTAAGATCAGTAATTGCGATAAGATCAAGAACAGGTTCATATGAAAATCCTAAAAATGTAGGGGCCCTCTTAGACCAGGTAGGTCTAAGGCATGAGACTTAATAAAGGTTGGCGAAAGCGGAGTTCTCAGCGAGTCTCGGAGTCATCCGTCTACGGGCGGCTTCTTATCCCACGGATGGAAAGCATTCCAGCGGAGAAGCTTGGCAACGTCGCTCGAACGTGAGAGAAAGAGAGAGGCCGGTCAAACATTGGAGGGATTGTCAAAAAAGTAAACGAGATGGCGAAAATTATCCTTAGCAACCACTTCATGGACTAATTTGGAGAGCAGATGACGTTATGAATGAAGAACTCCAGTAGTAAACCTAAAAAACTCGGCAACCGGCAATATATATTCCACCGCGGCTACGTGAACAACGGTGGACGATTGATACTAAGAATTCGAGTGACTGCAATACAATAATAGCTGACTGAAATCCTTGATTACGTTCAAAGTAGTGGAGATAAATCAATTTTGCATCAATTGAACCGGGTAGACGAAATGGCATATCAGCATTGATGAACTTGAATAAATATGAACAACGCTACCATTCTTACATCACTATTACTTTCACAGACGATTTCTCTTGATGAATGAAACTTCAGTTGTGACACAACTGTCATCGTCAGCATCCGCTTGAGAGGAGAAGCTGAGTTTCCGAATGAAAAAACGCGGAATCTAAAACATACAATTATGCATGACAACATTCAATTGAGCAAAAGTTGATATTCCATCCTCATGGTACCCTCTCTTTGTGCATTCAATGGTGCTCATCGATCATTCTTACTAAAAGGGGTCTGCTGAGCTGTGATCCCTGAATCCTCAGCTCTCATTGTCTTTCTGCAATTCAATTCAACTATATAATCAGAGATATTCAATAGCAATTCAACTATATAATCAGAGAGCTCTGTAAGCAATAATTCTGCAAATAAACTAGTTTTTGCTTCATGAGTCTATTTGCAGGACTGAGTTTGAGTGATATACACCAGTTTCTGATTTGACCTATTCCAATGACACGTAAACAGTTGTTGTGGTATTAGGAAACACTGCAATTTCAGTATAATATAGTACCCGCTTCACATTTCCTTTGTTTGGCACTTGGAGCCATTGGTGGGTTTTAAAGCTACTGTGGATATTTATATTTAAACTACTTTTGCTTATAAGGCCCACAGATACCCAAATGGGTTGTGAGTTCAACTTCAGCAGAATCAAAACAGGAAATGGTTTTTCGTGGGGACCAACATTTAGGAGTGTTCACCCTTCATTGTTGTTAAGTAGTGAGTCCAGTTTAGGAAAGTCAATGCAGATCACACATCACTCATTAGAAATACTGCCTAGCCAGGCCATATCCATCCATGGAATTTCCTTCAGTTACAAAGGAGTGACAACTTCAGCCTTTTATGGCATAGGAGTGCTCAAAATTAATGCAACACTCATTAGTATTTATGAGTTGCCACCGAAGGAACTAAATGGAGCTGAGGTACTTTGGTTGACACCAAAAAAATTGGCAAGCAGAGGAAGGGGTATGCACTCTTAGGGATGGGACAATGGTGCTGAGATGTTGAGGAACCACTGGTGGTTTATATATTGCAAATGGTCACCACCACTTTGTTTTTATTGTTATTTTAATATAATCTCATAATTAACCCAGTGTCACAAATATACCTGTAAAAATATGTAAAAGATACTGAATTGTATGGATCTATGCGAGTGCTTGGCAGTATTTTCAATCTATGTGTGTATTGTTAGAAAATACTATGTTGTGGACCTATTCCTTGATTTTTTGGTAGTCTTCACAAGGAATTCATGTTTCCTCTTCCAAGCTTACTCTTCTCATTCAAATATTCTCCAAAATATTTCCTCCTATTGATACAAAGGTATTAGATAGATGCTAGACAGAGGAAAACAAATGCACTTACCGAGTGAGTTCCTCTTCACTCACAGCTCTAGGTGTTGTTCCTTGCAAAATTCCCAGTGAATCAGTCATGTTTCCATCCTGGTTGGCTACTACGGAAGAAGAAAAAGCAAAATATTAGCATATGGTACACAGGCATATCATAATGAAAATAATTGTTATATCATTAGAGATATTATTAGATTATATTCTTAAATCGGAAAATCCAACAGAAAGCCAAAGATTATTTATTAGGTAATTTATTTTTCTGCCCCATTTCCCTATATTTCAACACAATACATTATTGCAATATTCATGATCTTATGACGAATACTACAGTGTTTACCAGATAAAATTTAGCCTACCTATATGAGCACCATAGGTATTTAAAGATCAAATTCAAGATAAGGTTGTTACAGTTTTAAGAAAAGAGTTTGCCCTCTGACAGGAGATGATGTTACCAAGAAAGGACCAAATGTGTATCGTACTCTCAGAAAAAGAGGACACTGATTTACTCTTTCTCTTATAAGTAAAGATATTGATAATTACTGCTAAAAGGAATGAAAGCAATAGGTAAACACACATGAATACCAGGTGACTGAAAGATGTGAAATTTGAAGGGATAAGGATATTTTGTAAAAATGTGCAAAATTTGTCAAATATTTTCTTATTCTATTGTACTGACTTTTGCATTGAAACTAAGGAAGCCATTATTTATGAAATTTCCTCTGTATTTTATATCACAATTGATGAAGATGTCAATTTATGCAGCTACAAGGGTGGTCTAAAAACTTTCCGACCCCAGATTTTTCAGAAATCTTCAGAAAAAACATGTCGAGAAATGGTGAAATTTCAGAAACTTTTCAGACCACCCATGTATGTTTGACTGTATTATGTAAATATATTATAAAAAAACACAATTACTCCCCGGTGGTTAGCATTTTATTTTATACTCTAGAACAAATATTCTTGGAAATAGAATAATGTCCTGTTACCACACATCTGAGTCAGGCTATAGCAATAGTGGAATTGTTCAACTGGCAGGTTCTCAGTTGTCACTAGCTCAGTTGTTGATTGATGGAAGACAAGTTAGCACAGTAAAGTATATTGTAATGAGTACTGCATACAATAAGAGTTGTGATGTAGCAAGTGATTTTTTGGCCATTGTCTATCTCACAACAAAAAGGAGAGGGAGTTACATTCATATGTATTGAAGTATCAGCATAGCAAGTGCCACATTTCTATATTTGTTTTGCAGGAAGCATATTTCGTTTGATTCATTGACGTAAGAGACTAAGTCCTACAAGCAAACAGTAATCTGAAGCGCATTATCTCTTCAAAGTGCAGAAAAAAATGCAAAAGTTATTGCCACCTAATTCATGCAATTGTTTCCTGCAAATCGCCTAACTTTTCCTCAGCAAAAACGCTTCAGCGAACTTCTCATGAATTGCACTCTCCTCATTGTCCCTCCGTACATACGCACTTTGGCTATGGTTTATGAATCAATGAAATAATATTTTTCATGCTAACGTACTTTTTGACTCATTCTGAAGCATTTGCATAAGAATTAAAAACTTTACAGTTCCATTCTGCCACACTCACTGCCCTTGGATTCAAGACATTTGGTATTAGAAATCAGCTATAACGAGGACGCTTTATAACAAGTACTTTTCCAAATTTGGTCAGCTATCATTATAACGGACTTTAATACACATACTAAATCTTACTCCCTTTCTTTTTAGTGTCTTCTCTCCTCTTCCCTGACGTGAGAGGGGTATTTTTCAAGTGGGTGCACACGCAGCCAAGGTGATGGGTGTCATGGCGGTAGGAGATTTGAATGATTTTGGGTGGGTTGGTTTGTGGTTGGGTTTTTTGGGTTGTTTTTAGCATTTTTCATTTGTTTTTCTCTCTCGTAATTTTTCATTCTTTGCCTCATAAACATTGTGATGATAAAATTTTTATTATATATTTGCTGATTTTGTAATTTTCCCCTATTTCGTCCATTTTAAACATTTGGAAATTAATAATAAATTATATAATAATTATCAAATTTTCCTTTTTGTAATTTTTTGTCATTATCTCAACAGTAGTATAATATAAAAAATTTATTAGGCAATATTTATTTTATTTTTTTAAATGATATTTCATATTAACCATAACTAAATGTGTAGAGAGGAAATTAAAAATGGCATTGACAAATGTAATGAGGATAAAATACTTAAGCAACAGAATCTTACATGGAGGTGTAGCAGTCATCTCTGATCTTGCTGAATCAACAGCATCTTCTGATGACCTATGATGGTGCTGTGCTGGTACCAGAGTGGCAGGTGACGGTGAACGAGGTGGATGTGGTGAAGGCTGCTGGTGTAGTGAGCCACCTGTTGGTGTTGGACTGCGAGTGGGTGCGTGATATGGTTGCTGCAAATATGGCTTGGCCACCAAGAGCACCACACGGTCCTGAGTTGCCTTGAGAGTAGCCACTGCTTCTTCGTGAGTGACATTTTCCAGATTCTTCTCTCCAGTCTGATGAGCATGAAATATTTCCAAGGGATGAAAATCAATGGAGCACAAAACAGGTACTTCACTTCTTACATATATAAACTGGATAAAAATCAAGCACAAATTAGGAAAGTTTACGGTGGGTATAAATTTTTACTCTTCATAAGAGAAATAGTTACTGAAAGAGGTTTCAAGTCTGTTGATCTTCATTGTTTAAATTCAGATTACGGCCCAACTGTTCTCAATCTGATATCTTTATCAGACTTTCCATCATTAAAATTCTAGAAGCATAACCTGTTATTGTCAATGTTTCAAACTTTGCATTAACAATGGAGAAATGAAAATTGAGAAAGATAAAAAAGTCTTGAATGGAAGCAATGGAAATACAGATTTGGAGAAGGATAAAAAGGAAAAAAACATAGAAGTTTTGAGGGAAATTAAAGAGGAAAGGAATTTAATAAAAGATGAGAAAGGAAGATTAATTCTGTTGGACCTCTGTCATTTCTGCAGCATCACAACCTCCTGCAAAATGTATATATAGAGTGGGAAATGTGGGGGCACATGAACCTACCCTTCGGTAGGTTCATGTGCCCCCACATTCCCTATTTATTTCCATCTCCTTCAATTCCCAGTAACTTATCCCACCCCTTAATTCGTCTAATAACTTTTGTCTTTGTCTTCCCCTCTGTCTTTTCCCTAGCATTCTTCCCTCGATCGCTTTCTTCAACAATCCCTCCCCTCTCAATATTTGACCCACCCATTTCTTTTGTCTATTTTTAATTACTTCAATCATTCCTGGAAAATGTAAGGGATGGAAAAGTATTCGGAAAAGTAAACAGGAAGGCCAAGAAAAAAATTCGTAGATGATGTAGAAAGTACAATGGGAGTAATAACATACAAGGATCTGCAAATATTAGCAATGGTGAGAGAATTACAGCACCAATTAAAGGTTTTGCTGGTAGAAGATGATAAATAAATTATATCTTAAATTAGCATAAAACAGGGTAATTAGGCCTTTAAAATAATCATTTTGAATATAACATTGATTAAACTGATGAATTATAATCAACATAGAACACTACCTGTACTTCTTGACATAAGATGGAATTTAGACAAAGAAATGAAGTCTGCCATAGCAGGGACTCAAAAAAGGATCTTCTACTTGCAGGGCAGCTGCTTTATCCTATCACACTACTACTATAAATGAATCTCTCCTTCGATTTCTATGGCTACGATGGGACACTGCGTGACCATTAAAAATGGCACCAACCCATATGTCTATGTGGGACATCTATGATGACATCTCACGATAACAGTGGAGATTCTGGAGGCCAGCAAAGTATACATGTAAATGGTAGTGCCATCTTAGATGGATCCTATGGTGCCCCATTATAGCCTTCAAAATGGAAGGCAAGATTGTTGTCTAGGTAGATTAATAGGATAAAGTAACCACCTGGCAAATCTGAGTTCTAGTCCCAGATATTACAAAATTTTTCTCCTTTAGCATTTATCATTAGCATTTATCATTTACTTTGTCTAAATTCAAGCATTTTGCATAATTTATATAGAATTTTTGCAAGAAAAAATGTTAAAATAGTGTCATGGCTATAAAAATAATAACTTCTTGTAGTAGATATCATTCACAGCCTTGGATAGTTAGGTACAGTTAGAATATAATAAAAACAGAAGTAACGCACTAGTTGTCTAGAAAATTAATATGATGATTCATGATAGTAACAGGTTAAGAAATAGATTGATGGTGTATAATTCTCTGTCATTAGCTAAAAGGCTCTTAGATGAAAACATACAGTGGAGAAGTCAAAATGTACATAGAAATTAATTATCCTCACTTACCGGTGTATTCCGCACAGCAACAAGTTTATCACCCACGCAGAGTCTTCCATCTGCCTGTGCAGCCCCTCCCTCCATAATTTTTGTGACGTATATACCATTGTCTCCAGGAATGTGCTGGTTTCCTATTCCACCAGCAATGCTAAACCCAAGGCCCTTGGTTCCTTTGAGCAATTCTAATTCCAGCAACCTCCCACCACCCACACCTGCAATCACACATCAAGAGGTAAATAGAGTGTGGTCCCAAACAAGATACACTTCACTATCCTGAAAATAAATTGATTCCAACTCAAAGACTTAAAATTTACAGTTCCAAATTTTGATCAAGTTCCTTTATTCCGCATAGGGTAGGTTATTTCACTGAAATTATTAATAGAAAATAAGAAAGTTCCTCAACTTCTACTCTTAAATATGGGATTTCCAGAAAAACTCACTCTGTTATTGATTTCTTATGGGCACCAGTGAAGCAGTAGTTTTAAGGCAGGCTGTTACATGGAGTACAGTTCATCTGTCAGCATTTTTCGGGAATTTGAGGCCAAAGGACGAGTAAAAATGAGTACCAGAGATAAAACTCGGGCTAATTAATAGATAGAGGATGCATAGTGCTGGCCAAACTATTTTCAATTCACACAATATGGCTGAATTATTAACAGCCGTAATCTGTTTAGCTAACAAAGGCATCGCTACACTATCAATGGGAAACTAAAGTCATTCGTATTTCTTTTTAACTTTATGTATGACAGGATGTTTCATGTGAAGTCAATTAAATAGGGCATTACATGGAAGAATGCCTTTAAAGTTTATATGTTTCAATGCTCCTAACTACAAAAATACTGTATTTACTCAAAAATAATTTTCCAGTACTTATTCAGCTCAAAATCAGGGTGAGCATCAGAAATACTGGCCAGCTAGATTCAGTCACAAATCAACTTGTGCATATGTCCCATACCCATAGCCAGTTGGATCCTCTGCTCACCCTGGTTCCATGTAACTCAAAAAATTTCACCCATGTGCTTTTTATGGCTTGCCTTTAATAGCCCCCACATACTCCAGATTAAACAGTCAAAATAGTATTTTTTTAACTAGCAGATTTTTAACTGGTGAATGTGTAATAATGTGGATGTAAGTAATATCGATGATACAATATGATTGATATATAAATATGCATTTATATGCATCAGAGAGTATTCATCCATAATTTTATAAATTACCCCAGAAGGTTTGGAATGGATGACTACCAGTGTGTCATACACAGCACTGTGAATGACAAGATTGCATGCCTTGAAGTGCACATTAAATTCACAGGCAAGTGGTTTTTCAATTTCTGATGCTCGAATTTTGGGCTGCACATTACATTCAAAGGTGCATTATTTTCAAATAAAAACAGTAACTTGACAGCCTATGTAGCTGATTAGGAGCAAAAACTAAATCTTAAATACAAAATTAAGACATTACAATAATAGAGTGAAATGAATTTTTGATTCTCATTAATGAAGAAAGGTCTCACCTGAGAGTGCAGAAGAAGATCCTCCACCAGTTGTAGCTGCCGATAATGGGCGCAGTGCTGTCGTAGAAGCAGACCCTGATGGTGGAGCGGCCTTCTTTCTCCGTCGCACCTCCTACGTTGTTAAAGACACTACTTCATTCAGTTGTTCACAAACAAAATGTTTATTCCAAACTTTCAGAGCTATGTTCACATATCCAATCAATGTAGGTTATTTCAATGAAATTAATCATAGAAAATAAGGTAAGGACATTTCCTTCTAACATGAAAATGCTTAGTTCATTAATAGAGCAAAAGGAAATAGGAAAGCTCCATTGGGAATTTCACAGCCTCCATTAGCTCTTGCACATTTATTCCTCAATTAGTCAAAACAATAGTATGCTTCACGTCTCCTAGGACAGAGATGGATACATTGACACCTAGGTAAAGAGTAATTTTCTAACTTAGTAGAGACCTTACAATAGTAGAATCCCTATGATCACAGCACTTTGTTAAATATTATTTAGTATATCCTTTTTTCAAGCAAGTTTTTGGAATTCTCCTGGAACTATATAAAAATTATATTGAATGAGGTAATTTCATTTATATGCCTCTAAAAATTAACAAAATAATATTGAAAATTCAAGAAATATATTCATCAGAGATCAAAATGAATGGTAAGAATCAGAGATAAACACCAATTGCAACCAATAGAATATAGATAAATTATTTCTTTCACTTAACACATATTTCCAAGTAAGACTGAGGATCTACATAGAATATCCATATATTAATGTAATCCTAGGTTTGAGATCCCTTAGAAGGATATGGCCTAGCTAGGCTGCATTCATCATGGGTAACACATGGTCAGCACATCAACTCTCACACCACCACGTTTGGTTTTTTTCTAGACCACACCATATACTAATACAAACTTAATATAGTGGCCATTCAAATACTCCTCTTATAACAGAAAATTCGAAGCAGTTAAACACTGAATCTCAGCCACATACACATGGAAGCAGTTGTAGATGCTAACCTAATACCAAACATCATCTTTGGGTGAGGGATCCTTCTCCTTAAGACACTTGCTTACTTATATTCACTGTGGAACATCTCATGACACATTTTCATGAGACCATTGAGTCATTTCTAAGATTCACAATTTTTTCACAAAATTCACCGTCAGCCTCTTTTCACCAAATTCACAATTCACTGTTACTGAAAGCATTAAGCCAGGCACATTAACTATTATTAATTAAATTAAGAAGAGACTTTATATCCTCAATCTTGTCCTAAATGAAGTCCATTATCTTCCTTATTATTATTAACATGTGGGTAACACAGACGGGATAGCTGTATTAGAAACACCACATATTGAGAGAGAGAGAGAACACCACAAACTGCGACACTGGATAGTACTTTTTCTTAAGTGATCTGCCCCAAATATGTGGATACAGTGCAGATTTTATGCTGCTATTAACTCCTGTCTCTTTAGGCTGCTCACTTTTTTGTAAAAAAAGTCTGAAGGGTCATTTATGGTGCATAACCACCTACTGGCATATGACACCAGCCACTTTCATGATATGAAAACAAGAGTCAGGTAGGAAATTTGCATAAAAATCACACAAGAGCTCAACTTGATCAAGAGTAAAATTTATAAAGGTACTGGCTCAAGAGGTACATGGTAATTTGATTGAATAAACAAACAAAATTTGACACAACAGAGTCCCTTCGATGTTTAAACTGTTTCAATAAACAGATATCAAATATGCAGTCAACTATGCCACAGTTTTTATTATGTGCTACATTGTACTGCATAATGCAACTCTATGTGCGCCTTAAATTGGGGCTACTTTGAAAGTTGTTAGAATAAGGATTAAAAGATGAGCTTACCAGGCGAACAGTATTTCCTGCTCTCTTTAAGGCATCAACTGCTGCTGCATGTGTCACACCTACTACAGATATCCCATTAACAGCCAAAATTGCATCACCAACGCGAAGGCGTCCATCTGCACTAGCTGCACCACCTGGTATCAATTTTGTTATCCAAATGGAACACCAAACAGTGGGGTCCACTGCTTTACCCCCTCCACCATCACCCCCATCTCCTCCTGGAAATAAATGAAAAATTAATTTTCCATACTATTTATAACTGAAAGAAAATGGAGTACAGCTGTTAATGAGTTAGAGGTTTGAAAAAAGTTCTATAGCTGTATTGATTGCAATTTGGACTAGTGTCAGAATCTGGAAGCAATGGAAAGTCCAGAATTACTGACTTTCTAGGACTATCATTCTGCTTTGACCTCTGAGGATGAAAATACCATCAAAATGCACATTGGCTGAATCCTAAATAGTTGGTAATCCCAGACATCCCATGGCTTTGAGACCCTCACATTGACTGGTCCAAAATGCCAATAATATGTCCATGGTAGTGTTTTCAAACCTCTTTTTATAACCTTCCTTCAAAAGATTTGAAAGGCTTTTTCGAAAACAAATATTCACATCATTCACTTGTAAGTTTTCTCAAATCATACATAGATGACATAACTAGCTGCCGCACAAGTCTGAGGCAGTGTTGCATGGGATACTTTGAAAAGGTGGAATTTTTAAACCTTTGCGTAAAATTAAACCCAGTAAAGCTACTAACTGTTGCAAAAAAGCTAATTTGTCTAGAAAAATACACCATAAAACAGCACTTGAGGACACACAAACTTTGCATTTAAAAGTTACAGCTAAATGATACCCCTAAAACTTACTGTAGACCGTTATTTCTATCTTAAAATTTTAATACACTCATATGGTGTTGGAAATTAGCATCACCAATTTATTCCTATCACAAAAATAATGGAGCCAGGTTGATATCTCACGCCTAAGACTCATCAATAAAGATTGGAAGATCAGAGTATTGTCTCAGACCCCTAAAATTACAGGATACTGAAACTCAACTGATTAACGTATACTCTAATCTGATCTAACCCAGGTTAGTTTATTTTAGAAACCACAGATGAATAAAGAATCAAACCTTCATCAATGAAAATGAGGAGTTGCTGATAACCTAATGTTAGTTGATCTAATATATGTAATGGCCTAAAAAGAGAATGCTTTCAAATATGCCTCAAACATAGTTAAATAATGGTTTTCATACCTCCTGCATCTGCGACATGAAGAGGTGGATGGGGATTGTCAGTGCCTCCTGCAATGCTGAACCCAAGCCCTGCTCCTCCTCTCTCCAGAGCGATCTCTTCGTAATCCCATTCATCCTCATCTCGAGCACCTTTCTTTACACTTCCGGTGTCTCCACCATTCACCTGATAAAATCAAATTTAACCATTAAGAACATACAAAGTTATAGCCTAATGCATTAAAGCAAAACTCAAGGTGTATTGGGGAGAGATGACCAATCAATTAATGGAGACACTGACCAGCAGCTTAAGAGGTAGAAGAAATGCTCAATAAAGCCATAGGATGTTATCACAAATGCTCCTTTATTGGCTAAAAGCCAAATTTTTACAAACAATTTTTTTGTTGATATTCGAGCCTTTAGCAATTAGGAAAGTTATGTAGCTGTATAACATCAATATTTAAATAATAAAATTAACAGTTTCCCATAGGTTTTAGAGGTAAAACAAGACCAGAGGTTCATAAAAATAGTATCATTTACTTTCCAAAATACAAACATAAATGGGAATTAGTTTCAACTCATTTCTATCATTTTCAAGAAAAGAAAAAATTAAATGTAGTAGGATTATAGAGGAAACAAAGAAATGGGGAAGGAAAATAGTGCACTACAAATAGACAATTAAATGCAATTAAAGTTAAATGTAAATAAGTGCAATCAGATACAAATAAATATAAAGTAAACAAAGTAAGTTAATCCCACTGTAAAAATTGTGGGAAATATTACATTTAGATACATTCACCCATTAAGTGGGAGCTGCATTTTTCTTAACCAATCATGTTAAATCATGTCAATCATGAAAAGGGTTGTTTTCCATTCTTAATAACATGTTTCATTCATTCCACATATATAGCTATCCTAACTGTATGAACATCTCAGGAGAATGTCTCCAGATTTAAACACTTTGGATTGGGATTTGGAACAATTTATGAAGTTAAGCATTCAAACTAATTTTCCAGATTCAATTTCAATGTTGATCCATTTGAATTTGGAAAATTGCAAATGTCACTCTAATTTTTAAAAGCAGTGTAAAGGACGATCCATTGAATTATACGCTTATATCCTTAATATCAATAAGCAGTAAAATAATGGAACATAATTACTAGTTCTTTAAAGAGTTTTCTCAAAACTTTGAAATTGATTGTTAAGAATCAACATGGTTTTCATATGACATGATCTTGTGAGCCATAGTTGGCATTGATCATGATATCTTGAAATCTGCCAAAAGTGAAAGGCAAGTCGATCTGAAATTTTTGGTTTTTTGGAAAGTATTTAATAAAAGGCATTATAAATTATTACACAGATTCAAAGTTGCAGGAAGTAATAAGTTGAATAAAACACTTTCTCCGCAACAGAGAACAACAAGAAGTATAGGATGAAATTTGTTTCAACCGACAAGACCTTGAGTGTCCTGTGTAGCGTAATTGGACCATTATTATTCTTAGTATATATTAAAGACCTTTATAACTGCATTGACGATGAAGGCACAATTTTGCAGACGACACAGTAATTTAATAACATAGAAAAACATTCGGTAGTTAACTTCTTCAAAAGCAAATCTTTGGCCAATGATAATTTGTATTGCCTCCAAATGATAAAATTATCAACAGTCGATTCAGTGAAATATCTTAGAAAAACCCTTATGAATAACATATTTAACAGCAAGATTTAATTTACTTAATAAAGTCGGAGAAAGTAAATTTGTAGAAGATGTAGCCAATATTATGCAGCCTCCTTGTTATATAGGCTGTTTTGATACTGAGAAAAAGATCAGAGACATAGATGCTAGAACCAGTTGATTAAAGAAATGATTTTTTTCTGAGAACGATATGCAAAAGTAATTGATTAGGAAAGTAAAATCATGGTAGATGCACCTCCTGCTTCACATCAAAAAGTAGGGTACATATGTAGATGTTAAATGTAGCCAATATGCCACTCAGGTACAGGAAAAATTAAGGAATCTTTTAATAGTATAGTTATATTGATAACTGAATTGTGTTTTAAGTAGCAGCATGGAGTTATCATTAAAGGGAATTCTCCTTTTAATTGGACTTATCATAGTATGCCAGCAAACAGCTTCCTATGGTTCAAGATGAGGAGTATGAATTGATTAGCAGTGAGACAAGCCATAAAAAGTTAGATTAATTTGTGATGCCACTGTTATGTATTAAATGTTCATGTTTCAAGAATATATTACTCCCTATGCTTATAAAAGAACAAATGGATAATTTGACAAGAATAAATTGGTTCAGTGATATCTGAAATTCATTGTAATTGAAAAAAAAGTTCAGCACAATCCACAAAGTAGAAGCCGATAAAAACAATTCAAACGACTTCTTTCAAAGGAATTGCATCAAAACAGATCATTCATAGAGATTTACTTATATAATCTACTTCACCAAATGACAGGGAGTAATTTCTGATGATAAGGAGAACTAATATTTAATGATGTCTCTAATATTGTAATATGAGATGCATAATTGGTTATCATTAAGTTGATACTTATTTACTTCCACTATATAATCAAGATACACATAATTATCATATAAACTCATTCTTTGGTCACAATAATGAATTTTACTCTCTGATTGATACCTCAATAAAGCATCTCTTCTGTTTCATTATGCTGTTGTACTCTTATAGAACATGGGTCATTCTTGTATGCAAAGAGTGAGTTATCCCTAGGAGTGTTACTCCATCAGTTTTTAGGTGGACGAACTGCTTGAATTTTATTTCTTTTACATAGTTTTCCTTCGCTTGCTGAGGAATATTTGACGATTGTTTAATACAGAGGAAGAATCTAGAAATTGAACTAAGAACATTAATTTGCACTATCCACTTGTTCTCTCCTCAACCATCACACACATTCATCACTTTCTGAAATGCTATTTTATCAGTAAGCTTATCCACAATCCTGGTGGTTTACTTTATGTACAGTGAAAAATGATTTACTCTTCCATATTTCAAAAGAAAATTCTACTTATAACCTCAAGTAAGGATTAGGAATCCATAGCATACAGCCCAGATCTAACCTATCTGGTATTTCATAGTTGCCAGAGAATTCCCCTTGGCAGAAAATACTTTTGTTTTTAACAAAAGTAAATCTTAGATATATGCTATTACTGATATGAAATATATGATTATAAAATGACAGAAATTTACTCTTTAATTACGAGCACTCTATTATGTATTTTCTGGGTATATACAAAGTGACCTCAACCTTCAAACGCATCCTACTTCAAACCTTCCCTACAATAATTTAGTTCAAGAAGAATTTAATTTGAATTTCAATGTATCTTGTGGAAAGTTTTTTTTCATAAGTTGTCCCTTCATAAGTCGTCCATTTACAAGTTGTTGCTAGATACAATCGGGCAACTTATGAAAGATAATTACATAATCCATATTCTAATGCATACCAGTGAAAATATTAGTTGCTGCTGAAAATCCATCTGCTCAAGTCATCCCTCATAGATAAAGCATTTCCTTTCCATAGTTAATGTACTATAACTTTGAGTGTGATCAAAGATCGGCCTTAGTAAGTATGGATCACAATGCTTGTTCAGAGAGGAGTCAACCTCTCCTTAGAAATGAAATCAAGAATCAAGTAATCAAAATCAATCAACATTGAGTACTACTCACTCATTTTTCAAGAATATGAAGTCAAAGAAAACTAAATAAAGGATCCAGCATTGATTTTATAAAATATATAAATAAACAGAAAAATATCAATGCTAACATATGAAAGCAAAAATTTAAATATTCATTTTCCTACATCATAAACAAGTACATAGAGTGTATCACTCCTTCCCTTGTTTAAAAAATGATTTCTACCTTTTATTATTTTTTATACATGAAATTATGCATATTTGTGATTTTTATTATGATTTACCCCACAAATGCTCATTCAGAAACAAATTCAAACCATGTGTGCGTAGAAAAAAGACTCAAAGCTATCCACAGAAGAGGTCACTAAAATTCTTCTGTACAAAAATCATGAATATGCTTCTCTATAAAATGTACTGCATTTCTCACTCAATGCAAAGTTTCCATAAACCAAATATTTTGAGACCTGTAGATATTATTGTTATTTTGTGATAGAAATTACAAGTTTTAACCAAAGTTCTATTCCACCTTGCTGCATTTTCATTATTTTTCATTTTAACTGAAAAGATGCCTTTATGTATATATCTACATGTAATTTATCATCTGAACATGCCAAAGGTTTTAACTGCATCACTTGAGTAAATCTATCAATTTATTTCTTCTGTTTCCAATTTCAGAGGAAAATGGATCCAAAAATAGCCAGAAATTTTCCAAACGTTTCAGTGGTATCTAATTTCTTTACACTACTGTGATCACATTCAAGCAATAGGAACGTTATTGAGTTAGGAATTACAAAGGCAATTTCATGCACACATTCCATATAACATGATCACATTCAATAACAAGGAAATCTTTTGAATAGATGGTTTTGGCACTAAATTAACTGGGACTTTACCAGAAAATAATAAAGCAACCACCTACACTATGGAAAAAGCTAAAATAATATTGTCTGGTGCTACAAGAGTTCAGGAAATGAAATTTGAGATAGGAGAATATCTAGAAAGGGAACTTGTTACTCACATGCTTTTCCGTCGAAGACGATATGAGGGGAGTGTGGACCTGAAAAGAACAAAAGATCTTTGTCAATTGATTGTTTTAAGAATTTTTATGGTATAAACACAGCTCAGAAAAAAATTTCTGAGAATTAAACTTAAATCCAACCCTTAGCTTGGTGTTTTAAAAGCCTTAGTCAGATTCCCTAGAATACTAAAATAATTAGTAAATATCTAATCTTCTATAAATCTGCCATCAGATATTAATGAATTTCACAAGTATGATACATACCAAGTAACAAAAGTATAAGTATTTGAAGCAATAACACTGGGTATGGAATGACTACTTTTGTTGATTTTTACATCTCATGTTTAACTCCAGATTGTTCACATTATTTTCCTTAAAAATTATGGAAAAATCACCTTTGTCATGGGTAGACAATCATTTTACTTTGAACATTAATATTCCATAGATTAGAAATAGAAATTCCCATATATCATTGTCACTATAGGTAAATCCTAATTCTAACCCATTGAGAACAGAAGTCAATAAGTCATAGAATTCAGTGATCAGTTTGACATGGTTGACATTTATACAGAATATTACAAAATTCCTTTAAATTCGATACTATTGCTAAGAGAGGCAATTGGTGCCATTTTCAAAGAATTAATGAGAGAAAACACTTGTAAAGAATTATTGCAAGTATCAATTCCGTTTGTAAAACGCCTGCTATTCTTCGTGGTACGTTTCCCAATACTTTCGTGCACACTTAAGGATTGCTTAATAAAAGTACGTTAACTGGAGCGAAAAACAGAAACAATGGTACTGTTAAAAGAGGTTCGACGGCTGAGGTTATTTCGCATGAGGACCTCCACCGGGAATAGAACCCTAAGCCGCTTCTATAGAAGGAAAACGCGTTGCCCAATTAGGTATCCGGTCGCCCCGAAAAGAATGGAATGATAGCTTTAAACGCTAGCATTAAAGCAACTTTGCGATGCCGGCTTTACGATAATAGCCTTTTAGATTACAAATCTAAGGCGCTCCTGATTTTTGGAAGCTATAAAAACACAATAGAGGAGCGTCTTAGATTCGAAAATAAACGCTAATACGAGTGTAAACATGCCTCGCTATAAAATACGAAGGATGACGATAACAGTTGCGATGTTCTCAGATGATAGTTGTATCACAATCGACGACTTGCTATCCCAACGTAACACGTCAGAGCCGTGGTAACATTTACATGACACAGACAAGAAAGTAAAGAAATAATTTAACACTACATGAATGCATCTACGCAGTGACTTACTGACAAACGATCTATACATATTCCTGAAGCATTAGAGACAATTTGATACCTCGCAGTGACAGTCGTTCCTTACACCACCATTTCCATATTTCAATAACATGGTCGCTAATTGCGAGAATTCCTTCAAAACAATTCGTCCTTGAATCTCTCAGTGATCTTAATGCGCCGCACTTAATATATATGTCTATATAATACACTGCTAATTGTTTAGCGCTGATTAATGGGCGCAAATTACACTGTACAGTAGCCCCTCTTTCGTTTCAGGATAGCTTTCGAAGTACGAATCAATTTTACTTATTTTCCTGGTGCCGGTTTGTATTCTTTACAGATTAATAATAACAAAATTGTTCGAAATAATGGAAAATCTATCTTTTCCCAAGCGGTGGGTGGCAGATGGGCGGCCTTTTTGCACTTTCATTGAGGCCTACTAGTTATACAAAATGAAACACTCCTACTAGAAAAAGTTATCTATTAATGATTAAGAATAAAGGTGAAAAATAAAAAGCAAATTTTCTCTTACAGCTCACTCTTAGAATGAATTTCTTTTCACAAATAAAATTTAAAATTTTGAATGTAGGCAACATGCAACGCAAGGCTGGACTGATGGTTCAACATGCCTTAAACAGTGCCGATTTTGAACCGAATGCCGAACAAACTGTTAAGTAATTAAAAAAACGCGTTTTGATATATATTTAAAATTAATAAATTTAGGAACTATTTATACAACATGGGCCTTAAACAGTGCCGATTTCTACAAACTGTTAAGTAATTAAAAAAACGCGTTTTGATATATATTTAAAATTTATAAATTTAGAAACTATTTATAAAACGTGGAAAGGGTTTATAAATTCTAAGGTTCAGTTTACGACGACTGCATCCGAAGGGGATTATGGAGGCCTACGATAACCTTCATAAGCATTTATAACCATCTCAAGAGTAAAAGCCTTATTTCGTGGCCTCTTTTATTAGTGCTCGATGTATGGAAGGAAAGAGAGCAATTAAAAACAGTTTCTGATAGAAACACCCTTGGTCAGGAGTGGATATCCAATTAGACGTACGTGAATTGGCGTAACCTGAGGGCCTTGCCGATAAGGGGCCCCAAAAAGACCTAAGGGGCCCCAAAAAGATCTAAGGGGCCCGGTTTTGTTGTTTTTCTAAGACGAAAATTCTCTTGTTGGGGCCACAAAATGGTCCTTTCGCCTATGGCTTCTGATTGTTGAAATTCGCCCTAGGGCCCTAGCTATGGGTCTGTCGAGGATCCCATAAAGGAAGTCTGTCAATTCATAAGTTCTCTTGTTGGGGCCACAAAATGATCCTTGTGCTTAGGGCTTCTAGTTGTCAAAATTCGCCCTAGCTACGAGTCTGTCGAGGTACCCATAAAGCAAGCTTTGTCGTTTCGTAAGATAATTCTCTTGGTGGGACCTCACAGTGATCCCTGCGTCTAGGGCCCCTGATTGCTTAAATTCGTTCCTGCTTCTACTTATGAAGAGGAAATAAGCAAGGCTTACTCTTCTCGGAGTAAGCGTTATCTCCCGTGCTGAATAAGTTCAATTCCAAGGATTAATGAGCGTGCGCAAGTTATACACGAGAGTTGCTAATTATGATTGACTTTGGCGCACGGCGACAGCAAGCGAATTTTTTTCACTGCGCATGCAGTTTGAGTGAAGTAGTTTCTAATCGACTTTCTCTCGAATTTTATCTCTGGAACGATCTGGAAGTCCGGGGCGCAGATTTATATACAATTCAGCATTTTTACAGAGCATTTACCTCCTGTTAAAATTCGATGATTCCTTTTCTTTTGAAGGAGGAATGTAATAAGGTTTCACATCAATGTTAAGACTGAATTCTTTTCTAAAAGGTTAAAAAAATACTTGCTTTGCGAGACATTTTATAATGAAGATGAACTTTTCAAAGTAAAGAATACATAACCTAAGATGACTTGCTTATTCAGGTTATGATGTAAAAATGTAATAAAACTATAGTTCATGTAATCAAATGTAATAACATTTATGGCGGTATGCGTAACATTTTTTGATTGTTGAATAACGACTAATGGTAGAAAAAAGAAAATTTGGTTATTGTAATTATATGTAGGATTTGTTATGTTTTTAGAGATTAGTTTATTAAAATTAGTCTTAATTGCAATGTAGTTAACTACGATGACCTGTCCCATACATGTTTTGCACGTCCTTGGATTAATAAATGTATTATTATCTTTTCTAAAATATTCTTCAGAGGTGTCGATACATTTATGAAATTTTTTTTCTTTTTAATACCCAGCGCAATCTCGCTAAGGACTTCACCTCCGTCTTCCCTCGTAATTTTCCGTTACGTTTCCTCAACCTGAATTTGATGGCGGATTGAGACTGGCAACTTGGAATCAAAAATCCATTTCGGACGTTCCCCCCGACAAAAGTAGTTCCTCCGTTATTTCTTGCGGTCGATTAGATGAGGTCTCCTGTGAATTAGCCGTCCGCAGAGAGCACCGTTTACACAACTCATTAAAGAACATCGCTAACTCGAGGCATCAATTTACCAATCTTATTAGAGAAAAATTCCAGGGCTTTAGCTTTCTCCTCTCTCGAGTATTGCATTCGAAGTATATGGCGACCAATGGTGATTGTGAGATCACAGCCATTCCACAGGGCGGCAAACAACGAACCCTGAGAACCATACGCCAAATCCTAAGCTAAGATACCTATTCGGATATTGAATGTGTCGAAATTACTCAAAAGGCCACAACTCCAGAGAAGGAGAACCTTGTCTTCACGTCTTCAGAGCAGTAGGATTTTACAAGCGCTGTAACAGCTGAAGCCATTTCGCACATAAGGGTCCCCACTGGGAATCGAACCCGGGACCGCTTTAACCAAAGTCCAACACGTTATTCACTTCGATATCTGGAAACTTCTTACAAGGAGACTACACACCGTCGGACGCGATTTAAGTGGTAAGACTCGGTAATTTGATAGATATCGAGTCAAGATTGACGAATCACCCCCAAAGTTGGGTTTTATGAGCGATAGTTTTCACGGAAAATGGACTTAAAGTTTACGAAAAATTGTCAGGTAGGCTATAAAGCTAAGCGTAGCGACCTTCGTCATTCGTCATTTCCCTGGAAAGGCAACACAGCCTAAAGCAGGGGAACTTCTCAATGTAATGTATAATGACCAAAAGACTAATAAACGCTTTTCAAAACAACAATTTCGTCATTCGAACGTTTGGCGCAGTGGTATGGTATCCGATTCCAGAGTCCTTTTGGTCGGGTTCGAGCCCTCAAGCGGGAAAATTTCTTTTCTTTTTTTCCTTTATGTACTCTTTCATAATCTTAACCTATATATGTTTTCTTCTTTATTAAGGAATGAATTCTGAATGCGCGAAATAAAAATCTTTACTTTACTCAAACAGTTGTCGGCTTCTATATTTAAACCAATGTGTTCAGAGTTCAGAATTGGTAAATGTAAGTCGGGTATTGCAATAAAAGTTGCCGTTAGAGCGAGCAGCTGGATGTAGGAGAGATTTGAAATAGTCCTCTGCGTTACCTCTCTAGTATTGTAGTTTTCAGATAATAAATGCGGACATAAGTATTTGCGCATAATTTGAAGAAACGGGTGACTCACAGCGGAGAAATGCTCTAACTTTTGGAAAATAAGTTCAAAATCCACCAAAAGAAGAAAACAGATATAGATTAAGATTATGACAGAGTACGTAAAAGAAAAAAAGAGAAAAGAAATTTTCCCGCATGAGGGCTCGAACCCGACCAAAAGGACTCTGGAAGCGGATACCATACCACTGCGCCAAACGTTCGAATGACGAAATTGTTGTTTTGAAAAGCGTTGATCGGTCTTTTGGTCATTATACATTACATTGAGAAGTTCCCCTGCTTTAGGCTGTGTTGCCTTTCCAGGGAAATGACGAATGACGAAGGTCGCTACGCTTAGCTTTATAGCCTACCTGACAATTTTTCGTAAACTTTAAGTTCATTATCCGTGAAAACTATCGCTCATAAAACCCAACTTTGGGGGTGATTCGTCAATCTTGACTCGATATCTATCAAATTACCGAGTCTTACCACTTAACTCGCGTCCGACGGTGTGTAGTCTCCTTGTTAGAACTAATTCTGAATTTAAATATTTTCTGCAGCGTCCTTAGTCACCCAAATAAAAAGGAAGAGGGAAATACATTTATGGTGATGATTATGCACCGAAACGGAGGTCGTCTTTTTCGGTGTATTAATTTGTGTTCCAGGACCGACACGATAGTCTATCAGGAACACTGAAAACTCTTGTATGATTTAGCATGTATTTACTACGATGTAAAAGATAATAGTGCAGACCTGAATAAACATAGTGAATTAACTTTTATGAACATTTTTAATTATTGTATTGATTCAGTGTATATTTTATATTGTTAAATTAATATTTGTGATTTTGTAACCTACTGTGAACAGTTAAAAATTTCCTATTATTACTAAATATTAATTAAATTTCCAAAGCTGTCACTAGCCATCTGTCTAAATTCGGCGGAAATAAATAAATATATAAATAATTTGTGGCTTAGTGTAACCAAATCTACTAACTCAACCTGCATTATATTTATTCTGCTTACTTTGCGATTTTAAAATTTTGAAGACATAGTACAATTTCAATATTGCACTACCCGAATCTGCAGTTTGTCTAAGAGCCGCCTGATGGTTTTCCAACCAACCTTACGATGAAAAATTTTCCCTAATAAGCTTCTGCGACAAGTGCCTACGAGCTAAAGTTTCCAAAGAAAGTTTTCATGGTGCCACAAAACATCTGCACCCCAATATCCATTTAATGAACATTCACTCTAGAGATGGGAGTTTTCGATGAAAATATCGATTTCCCAAATCGAATCGAATCGTTTACTTCGGATCGATTCAAACACGAGATCGTATTCGAAAGATCGATCGGATGAGATCGATCGTGCTGTCTACTATTGGCTGTTTTGAATCGTTTACAACGACTTCTATTGGCTGGAATGGTCACGTAACACTGGATTTTAGCATCTGTGTCTGTGAACATGCTGTACAAATTACTTAAGTTGTATATTTTCTTTTTCGAGAAAATAATTATAATCATCACAATTTAGTTGCAATCTTTATTCCAAAGTTAGGAGATGATGAGCTGCTAAGTATTCTGTAGAATGTCTAAGCATTGCGTAGCATGATACCCCTACTCTCCCAAGGCCCGGCTCACGCAGACCTCTATCTCATACACCCGAATCGAATCATATAGATAGGTTGTATGCATAGAATCGAATCGAAATATCGGTTCTAAAAGATCGATTCAAAATGATTCTGAATCTGATTAAAAGAATCGATCTTGAAGTAGATCGGATCGGATTCGCCCATCTCTAATTCACACCATCAGGTATTCTTCGCATGGATTTGAGCATTAAAATATCAAGAGGTTAAATACTTATCTATAGCCTCATAACAGGAAAGTTTCTAATGATATTTCTGAGGAAATATTTAAGTCGGAATGTTTCTGCGTAATCTTATCGTAAAATTCCTCTGAATAATCTGTGATCAAATCCCGTAAGAATGCAGATTTCAAGACGTTCTTACTAGAAACGTAAGATCTCAAAATCAGCGAAAATCAAAATTGAGAGGAAGTGAATCAGAAAGTAGTGCATGACGTGGAGCCGTATTTATGGACGCTTATGCAGTGGTACCATGGTTAACGACTGTCTTAGATAACGATGTACTTGGTCAACGACGAGTGACTGCTTTCAAAAAGTTTTCGGTAACGATACAGAATATGGTTTACGACGCCTCGTCAATGCAGATTACAGTAAAACTTTCATGAAATCATTCATACGAGTTTTACTTGACATGTACTATGGTTGTGGGGAGCAGCCGGAAGGAGTGAATCGATTATTATATTATGGGAAATCGCGCCTTGAACTCTGAATGGGATTATCGTGTTAAACGAGGTAACACAGTACAGTTTAATAGAGCAAAATGATCATTAAAGGATTTCAATATTCAGGAGATGATTGGAAGCACATTCATAGCCTAAGTGGAGAAACAGGTGCATACTTCAGAGTTTGGGTGGATACTCGGTTACTAAAATACAAGTGATTCACATTCAAGGGGTATCTATAGTATATCCCCTGAAACAAAGCGTTTCATAATATTTATTGTTTTTTTTCCAAGGAATAAGAATTGCATTGTTATTATCATTATTATATATATTATTATTATTATCATTATTTTTTATTTTATTATTATCATTATTATTTATTTTATTATCATTATTATTTATTTTATTATTATCATTATTATTTATTTTATTATTATCATTATTATTTATTTTATTATTATCGTCATCATTATTATTACATATATTAGTGTAAAAAGATGTAACAATTCTATCGGAAACAGGTTGTATTCTAGAATTCTAAGTAAACCAGATGAATTATCGTAAAGAATGGCAAAAGCAGCAGAGAAAATTCAATTTAACAATAACTTTTATATTTATGATTCTGTTTTTCCGTGATAGTAAATTTCCTTTCCGTTAGCAATCACTTATGCTCGCATAGTCCTTCAAATAATTGAGCATCGACAGAGGAAATGGGTGGGTAAAATATTGAGAGGATTGCTGAAGAGATCCGTTGGAGAAAGAATGTTGGGGAAAAGACATAGGGGAAGACGAAGACAAAATACGTTAGATGACTAAAAGGCCGGGATAAATTACCAACAATAAGAAGAGAAGGAGAGGGCATTGAACAGGGAATATTAAGGCACATGATCGTACCGTAGAAAGGTGGAACTTTTATGTACGTAGTCCTTGATCGCTTCGCCGGTGGATTACGATGAATAAAGAACACGCTTCTCGAGACAGCTTGCCTTATTAAAGGATTATGGAAATATACGCATGCCATTGAGCAAGAAACAATTCTTAGTCAATGACACATATCGGTAACACCGGTACATGTACGGTATGAGCGAAGACTCCGTAGAGTTACCACTGCGCATAGCACGCGTTTTGCAATCGAGTTAATATTTCTCTCCCAACACAACTTCCGAGTCTTGGGTGCGTCTTAGATTCGAAAATACTATACTACATTTTACAGAAACTTAAAAACATACTTATAATAAACTACTAAACAGGGAAATTCTGGCAAAAGGTTGCTTTGCTACCTCTGTTCCAGATATCCGTAAGGCAAAAACGATGAAGAGAAAATGATTTGGGTTTATTGTGGCATAATAAGCACTTCCTGACTACTTTGAATTGATAGAGTTGAATTGAAGCTTTGAATATATTTACAAACTACGTAAATTTAAACCCACAAGACAGTTACAGCAGTTACTAAAAAGGATCGTAGCAATTTTTTAGAAATGTTCATAAAATTTTGAAGATATAGCTACAAGTTTATTTGGACTTACAAAGAGGAATCGTATGTTAAAGAAGATGGTGAGGTAGTAAAAGGTGAAGTTTACTATTGGTGTGTAATAAGTGGAACATACAATTGCTTTCAACATGATCCTTAACATCACTTTGGCGATTTCTCTTCGTTAGCAATCCATAGCAAATACACCAAAGTAGATGACTAATTTGCAGATGAAGATCCAGTAATATGCAACACGAAGACTAGGAGAACATTTGATTAAGAAATAACGGCCGTTGTCAGATTTTAGTTGCTTGTTTTAAAATTATGATCTTGTAGAGTTCCATTTCAAGAATCGTGCACGCTTGGTTAGTCCAAATTTACGAGGACATGGTATCATTTCCGCCAGAGGAAGGCCCCTCGATGGTAATCGAGGTAAGTAGATTGAAGTACCGATCTAATTTTACACATCCTGTCGAAGTTTCGTAGGGCCATTCTTTCATGAATTGAGATGTGGTCCAGGGCATAAAAGCGTATTTGTATTTTATAAAACACGAACGGCGCCCTATATACTCTTAATATAGTCCTACGAAACGCGTCGTCTGTTGTGTACACAGTTTTCCTACACGCTCTCAAATTATTGACGAGAGTAAGTTCATTTTTTCTCTCTCGACTCAGTCAACATGGCTCTAGAAGGAAAAGCTAACTACACCTGATTTTAAATTGAATATTGAACTCTGATTGACAAAATTATCTTGCAAACGCAAAGATTATTTTATGGATTGGGAATTTACATTTATTTTACATGCGTTCCCGCGAGCAGAAAATTTACATTCTATAAAATTGCAACCATGCCGATTTAAAGGGTATCACAACGACACTATTTGGGATGGATTGAAAACTCAGAATAAGAACATTCCTGCGGAAAAGAATTTCCTCATCACTGGATATTCAAGAAAGAGCTGGGGCAATTCTTGTAGAAAATGCGATTTTAAACATTACGTAATTGACGAAAAAATTACATATTTATTTGCGCGTAATCTTCAGTTGCAAGTCTTCCCTTTCCTCCAACCTAGCATCAAAGAATATAGATCGTTAAAGAGCAATATTTATAGAACCAATCAGCCAATAAATTCCAGTCACAAAATTGTACGTGAATAAAATAAAATCTCTGTCAACCCTTCCGGAGTAAAACCGCTGTTATTTCTTCCTCGCAATTCTTTTGCATTCTTATTTTACCTAAATACACTTCTTACACATCCATTCATATTTTCCTCAGCGGGAAATAGTCCCCACGAACGAATTTTAAAGAGAACTTTTTCTTTGCCCTCGTTTTCAGCAAGATTGTTTTGGTGGACGCTCGCAGTTATATACGCAATCAAAAAACTTAGTAAAACCAAAACATAATTAACATTTACATGTAAACTCTACAAACCGCCACTGGCGTATGGCACGGGGGTGTAGAACACCGAAAACCCTACCCTATCTACCCTTGACTGCTGTTGGCTTCTCTAATACTTCGCGGAAAAAATAACCAGAAATAACTATCTGTACTGGCAACTATTTCCATGTAACGCTTCATCGTTTTGTCTCGAAGATCACGCTCGCCACTAATTGGCATGACAATAACAACTACCTGTTCCCCGAGATCCGTAGTGATAAATTTATTAAAAAGCTTTCCACGGTAATCAAGTCTTCTATCACTAAGCGAATCCCAACCGAGGGATTCTATCATAGCTGAAACACTGCTGCCAAATCTGAAATCTCCCTTAAAAAACCTAGCTGCCCTACATTGAACCATCTCAAGGCTGGAAGTTAATTCCACTTTGTGCGGATCCCAAATCGCACAACAGTACTCAAGGGTTCAAATTCATACTCAATATGAATAATAATAAACTACTACATTCCCCGTCAAAGATAGTGGAACTAAATTTGACTGATAAAAAAATGTAAAACTATTATTTCATGCACCTGATCCATCTGAAAAGCCAAAAATAAGATTAATCGCTCTCTAATTTTAAACATCCATCATGATAAAAACTGAAGCTACAAATATAAATGGAATGCCTAAAAAAAACACGATAAAATTCTAATGAACCTAATGCACTACATGAGAACCACCTGAACTCCTATCACAGAATCTTCTTTTCCTATAGGCGGCTCATTTTTGCTAAAAATCTTCCAAAATGTTTACCTCTTCTCCCTCTACTCTGATAACTATCTCGATAAGAATGAATCTGTTTTCTTTTGAAAATTTCTTCCATTATATTCCTTGTAAAGTTGAAAATAGCTTCCACAAAAATATTTATCTGGATGATATCTATTTGGTTGCTAAAACAATATCACGTATGTTTACATATTTATTTTAGAAATATTAATAATTTATTGCAAAATTGCGTTCCGATTTATCTAGTCAGTAATGATAGATTTATGAGTACTAAATTCTACCATATAATCCTAAAATAATAATAAATCCTATCATAATAATAAATACTGAAATATAATAAAATACATAATAAATAGATCTTTCTCCGTACTGAAAGGAAAACCTCCATCCAATTTGTCTTAATATGGTGTCACTAGATGTGATGATAAAGAAACCACTAATTCATATTCACACATTAGATGATTTCAATTACAGTTTTCAGCTATCAAAATGACTAAAAAATGGAACACGTCATAGAAAACTGTTTACGGGTTTGGTGGTGACGTTTAGGGATACTCCACGATATGAGACGAAATGGGAAATTGCACTCAGGCTAACAAAAGTAATTCCTGTATGACTTATCGTTGTCAACCGAGTCAAAGTATGACCTGGAGATTGCAATCCCGGATATGGGACATATTGGACTGAATCCCAAATCTCGACATCTTATTAGTCAATACTCCTGGGATTTACGTTTTAGCCACTTGCGAGTAGATGACGTAAATTCAAACACATAACGAGAATAATAAAACATATATTCTGTAAGGATTAATACAATGATACATTTTCTTGATAACTGATCGTAATTCATCATCATCCTAATTTTTTCATAGAACTTATAATAAAAGAGAATAGATTAGGGAACACAAGTAACATTTTTTCCATTCAATGTCTCTAAATTTAACGAAATTATTCTATTTGTGGAGTAGATCAATCCAGAAGAACAATTCATAGATTTCGTAATTTTTTTCTGGTTTCGTAATTCTTGAATACTTTTCGTAAATTTAAAAAGATCACTTAAGATCAAACGATAATTTACTAAGCGATTTAAAATTTTCAAACGATTTCTTTAACATAAATTTACTTTTCATTTTCACCTTGTATTTTACTTTCATTTCACCTTAAAGATCATTTAATTGACGTTTCTTTGTGATCCCAATTCATCATAACGCTTGATTCAGCTATCCCAACTACGCGTGCCGAATAGTTTCATACGTATTCATTCGTTTATTTATTCGAGGAGAGTCGATTGGGAGGTTTTTTCAACGAAACTGTGGTCACACATCTTAAATGAAGCCTTAAGGTTTATGGATTTTTTAATTTTGAAACCAAGAACAATTATGTAGCGCACAGAAGATACGATAGTGTCATTCTGGAAGAAAGTTACCCAGATCCGACCATCCTATTTTAGCTGAATAATCCTTCGAATACTCCTACTACTCGAACGTGTTTATAATAATATAATTTTATAATGATCATTATTATTTTATAAACGTGTACCTTTTCCTCTAGTCTATTCCGTAAAACAAATGTAGTGAATTCCAAGGATGATGGAAAGCTGACAAATTTACACTTAGAGGTTTTCACCTTAAGACTCAAGGGTAAACAGAAGTGAAAATTGTCCAATTCGTCATCACTGAACAGATATCTGTCGCGAATCTTTTCCAATATTTTCCCATAGAATTTGAACGTCCCAGATCTCGAGCACATTGGAACCCGAAGGAAAAATTCGAGCGAATTCTGTCTCGAAATCCGAACGCCCGCCACGAAATCTACATTTTATATAACAATAAATTACTTATTCGTGAATGGTTCTTATTTGTGTGGTGAGGAAAGATGTAAGAGCTAGAATTGAAGCTCAGAAAGATCTTGGACCGCTAAGCATGAAAGCGATACGTGTGGCTGATGGGTCTACCTCGTTTGACTGACAGCCCGTTTGACCGACAGCCCGTTTGACCGACAGTTCGCTTGACCGACATCCTTCGTCTCATGCAATCGCGATGGTGCATTAATAATGTAACTATTAACAATCTCGGTATGGCGAGATGTCGTTCAATCGAACTGTCTCCCAAACGAGCTGTCGACCAAGTGAGCCTAGGTCAAACGAGGAGATCCCGTTGCTGATCTCACGAATAAGCTGGGGATGCCTAAACTGACTGTTCATAAGATTTGGAAATATGTAGACGCTATCAAAGCAGTTGATGTGACGAAAGGGGTTACAACACTGATATCTCGGAGATAGAAAAGTATGGAAGAGATGAAAAATACTTCTTAGTTTGGATTAATGAAAAATAGGTGTCTCGTGATCTTGAGGATGGAAACTCTTGAAATGCTGGTATGGAGGGATGTAAGGAGGGTTGAATGTAAGAAAGTCAGGAACCAGGAGGTTCTAAGAAGAACGGAATAGAAAAGAATATTGATTACATTGATCAATAAAATAAGAAGAAACAGGATAGGATACAAATGCTGAAGGGTATGCATTTGCTAGAAGATGTGTTTGAAGGAATAGTAGAAGGTAGTTAAAAGAGGAAGAAGAAAAATGAACATGATAGACGGTTTAAAGAACAGAAAACCCGCAGAAATGAAGAGGAAAGCAAAAGACAGGGATAGCTGAAAAAACGCCAACGCCTGAAACGCCAAGACCTGCGAGAGTAGACTACAGAAGAATTCTACGAGTGATGATAATAAATTTTGACTCAGCACAAGAAAGCGTGTGTACCCACAGAATAATTTGCAATAAAGCCAAGTTGCTTCGCTATGATTCGATGAAAGATGGATATTTTTAATTTATCAATTCAATCTCATTCAAATAAAATTATCACCTTTGAATTAATATCTAACCTTTAAGTCCAGTATATTCACAATTAAAGTCTTTAAAGCTCGAATTCGCGGGGGGACCAAGAGCTTAATCCAGTTTCTATCACTTCAAAGAGGAAGTTTATTTTGTGCAAATCGAACGATTTGGAATTGGAACGGAGTTCTGAAACGTAGTGGGTTCGAAATGCAAGGTAACACTGTAACTGCGGGTAAGCTTCGTTGTATCTTTCCCACCGAAATTAAATCTCCTGTTGCAATTCCTTTCCCGTGGTATGGCAGAGTAGTGAAACAATCGGAACGTTTATGTTTTCCGTCATTGATCATCGAGTGCTGAAGCTGAAGGTGGGTATTATGGACGGGGTTGGTACGTGCATGTCTGATGGTTGGTGTGAATATATCCTTTTAGCCCCGAAAAGGGGTCAAATATTTGAAAGCGCTACATTCAGCAGAGCGCGTCGCACCATTCTGAACGTGCTTTGCGTCACTTGCCCTTCCGTTGTGTCATACCGACTTGCTAATGCGTTCAGTCCATCGTCATTGGCCGCGTTTTCTACTACTTCATTACGCAATCGCATTTCAGTACGAATTCGCAGTTTTCGTTCGGATTCGATATCGTTCAGTGGATCCGAAGTTCATACGCGAAGAGCATTTTCAGGTGACACATTTCCAACCACGCCTTTCGAAACAAGGAGAAACGGACTAAGGAGAATGGAATGTTCGAAAATATTGCGTATATACAGTGGAACCCGGTTAAGAGACTTCTCGTGGGAGCGAACGAAAACCACCTTATTAGCGGGTTAGCGTTATGAGCGGAAATTACAAATTTTCAATACTTTTTGATTCTAAAATAAAAGGGAAGGGGTTTTTGGCTCCTTAATTTTTAAGTGAGAGTAATAGACCTTAAAAACGAAAAGGAATCATCTTTAGTTTGATTTCTTTGCCGAAGTTGAAGATGTGTAGAGTCCGTGAACTACTGTTGTGTAATACTGGTTACCTCCTCGTCATAATTCTTGAGATTGGTCATCTTTCTTTACATCCACTCCAGTTTTTCCACTCTATTTCTATTTACACTTACATTACTTATGTTTTTCTTAATATCATTGACAGGAGGTTAAATGGAAGAAGAGACTTATTAGTCTCAATCCCGCCTCAATAAAGACCTTTTAGTACAAAAAGAGCCTTTTCCTTTTTTTCCTTAATTTTGGTCATTTTTCACTCTACGAGGCAATTTTTACGATACACAATTAGGAAAGAATAACGTAAACAAATTTCAATTTATTGACTTACGCGAAGGATTGGCTAGGACGGGTTGAAGTGCATCTTGGGACGGGAGAATCCGTCTTATAAACGGGTAGCATAGCATCTTATGCGGTTTTCACCATGTGCTTAGCTTGAAAGGGACCCGGGAGAATACCGGGTATTTTAAGTGAGATAGCGTCTTAAGCGAGAGAGCTTCAAACGAGTTTTCTACACATCTAGAAATTCAGAATAACAGATTAAATGTGTCGCAAAGCGATCGATTATAGCTAAGGAGGAAAAATGAAAACACTGTAAATTCCACGTGATTTAATCAAAACAAAAAGACCGGTTTCAACTACGTAGTCATCATGATTCTACGACGACTGTATGGAAGTTGAGACCAATCGTTTTCTTTTAAGTAAATCACGTAAAGTTTTACTAACAATTTTCTTACCGATGTGGGATTCCACAGAATTAATACGGCATTTTTCGATTATGTTTTATAACAGAGCTTATTTTAATTTACCAAGCAAATAGCAGCTGCGTATTAATTGCCATTGAGACTGGTTGTATACTACGGTTACTTCTTCTCAATTATGAAATACTGTGTTGTGCTTTGGGGATTATCGAAGGTCGGAATTCTAAATTTGGAATTTATAAAAAAAATGGTACAAATAGTAACACACTACCAATCCACAGGCTGAGTACGAATCAATGAGTTAAAGAACTCCATACCATATCGGTATACAATTATAAAACAATATTCCATATGACCTTGATCGGTAGGTATGGAAAACCTAATTAAAATTCTGAAAAGATGTGGTTGAATAAATGTTATTCTGTAGAAGAATTCTAAGATGAAAATCTGACGTAACTTTTTAATTTATCCGTCCGTATGATCTGTAAATATGTGTAAATATTACTTTTGTATTAACATGAAAAGTATCCGATTACGCGTAATAAATTAAAAGTTATACAAAGTTATACAAAAAGCGAAAAATAGTGACTTGACAGGGACTCGAACCCAGGTCTCCCACTTCCGGGCAAGTATTCTAACCTTAATGTGCTAAGTTAAATTTCATTTCCATCATTTGCAATAAATTAGTTTTGCCACCAAAGAACATTTACATCGCGACTTCTACGTTACGAATCATCAACCTATATTACTCGAAAGGTCACCAATTTAACACAGATTTTAATCCGTAAATATGGATGAATTCCGAAGTAAAATATTTTAATTATCAAGCATTTTTTCAGCAGTAACTGATGATCGAGACAAACAGGTAAATACTCGGAAACCGTTAACTCTTTTTCAGTGGTTTTCAGTCCAAGTGGACCCAAAACATCTTCAGCGTTGGTGGAAACTAATATAGTTCCGCTGAGTTCTTTTAAATTCATCAAGTCAGCGCCACGCAACCTGTGACGACCCTCCGCGTGGATTATCGTTTGAGCAACAGCACGAGTTGCTGAATGGGCATTCGTATCCTAGGGAATGGTCGACTGTTTGATAAGCTCACGTACGAGCGAACATGTGACAGTGAGGCAACCTGACGAAAGCGAAATGGGCATGAAAATGAAGAAAACATATAATGTAAAAGTAAAGTCCATGGAGCGACATCCCTGTATGGGAGATGGCCTAAGTCAGCCGTAATTGGTTTTTTTCTAGATCTGAACCAGCTATCTCTTAAATTAGGTAGCTTCCCAAATGTGTCGAGGGTAAACATTTTTCCCCCAACGGGTTTCGAACCCTAGACCGCTTCCGCCGATAGCGAACGCGTTACCATGTAAACATGTAATTTAGTTCCATGAAAAACAAATCCATTCTTTCCTCTTCTTCCTTATTCTTCTTACGTACGAACTGATAAACACAGTACAACAAAATAATAATGGTTCAAAGAGTTGAAAATATAGATTCGAAATCGATAGAACCATAGATCCGTTTCTGGTGGCACAGGTTAAGTTTTATGTTTTTAGGTGAAAAAGATGTAGAAATGTGGAAAACATTATGTACTTCCATAAAAAACAAATCCATGGCAAGAATTCTTCTTATTTACGAGCCGATGAACAGAGTACAATTCAATAATGGTTGTTAAGACTAAAACGTAGATTTAACATTGATAGTACCGTAGATCAATATCTGGTGATACAGTTTAAGTATTATAACCTACTCAGTGATTGAATGATAAAACGAGAATTAAATATTGAGGATTCTACAAAGTTGTTTTCCTTTACTACATGGACGCAATACTTAGGATTACATCTGACGTGCATAAGTTACCAAAGAAAATCCAGCTAGAAATGACAAACTAAGGTTTAAAGTAAGTGGAAAAGTTGTAAGGTGGAAACAATCCAGGGATAAAGGGTTAAATCAACCGAATACATATCACTTGAATACATCAAGTAAAATTTTATGCAAGGATTTTTATTTCTGTCAAAAAACAGAATCAAATTAAATTAACAACGCCTCTGATTCTTGCCGTGGGATATTTTTTCGTAATAATTATTATGGGTTATTAAACCCACAAATTATTTTCGTCAGCGCAAATTTTAAAACTATATCTCTATTTCAAATGTTACATGACGACGGGTTACATATAAAAAGGGACTATTTAATCTCAATCAAGCCCGAATACAGGCTTTTTATTATTATTGTTTTGGAGGAAATTGGAATTTTTAAGTCTCCTTCTCCATTTCACCTAATAAAAATTAAAAGATAAATCTTCAATTAGCTCAATTAATATCATTCAAGATTCAACCCACAAATGATTCGCTACATATACATGGGTGGTCTGAAAAGTTTCCGACATTTCGCCATTTCTCGACATGTTTTCTGAAAATTTCTGAAAAATCTGGGGTCGGAAACTTTTCAGACCCCCTAGCATTCATATTTAACGATATCACTACAGTTATGGGAAAAATACAGCGGATTTTTTTCAAGTCGTAACTTATGCATGCATAAATTAACGTAAAAATAGACGCAGCGTTTGAGCTCTTTTAATCTACTGAAGATTTTCACTTCGACTACAGCTGCGACCGCTTACCACTAAAAAATAGTTCGAAGATAAATTAGAAGGAAAAGCTGCTCAACTTTAACTTAATCACAACTTGCACGTCAACCGGATAGATTTATACATGTTTACAAAGAAACGTCTTGCAAAATTTGCAAGAATTAGAGGCACAGAAATCAAAGAAAGGTAACATGATTAACTGTCTCGATTTAAGCTACCTTAGTAAAATCAGTTTCCTTCCATTCCTTTCTTTTTCATCCAATCATTTATAGGATATTAATTCAATCGATATAACTTTGTAAATGTTATCCAAATTGATTAGATGCATTGAAAACCGAATCCGAACAGAAAAATAACGGAAATTCTAGTTAGGCCTCACCTCGAGTACGCATGCAGTGTATGGGACCCTGCTGAAAAGTGTTGTATTCGCGAGATAGAAAAGATACAAAGAAAGGCAATACGCTTTGTAAAAAATTGCTATGATAAATCGGTAAGTGTTACTCGGATGCTTCAGGAGACAGGATGGGAATCTTTAGAAGAAAGAATGCTCAATCAGAGATTTAAATTACTTGATAAATTCAGACAGAGCACGTTCATAGAAGATATAGCCGATATTATGCGCCCTCCTTGCTATATAGGCCGTTCTGATCCAGCGAGAAAGATCAGAGAAATAGATGCTAAAACCAGTCGATTCAAGAATTCTTTTTTTCCGAAAACAATACGCGAAAATAATCGACTGGGCAAATAGAGTCATGGTGCTTGCACCCCCTGCCACACGCCGAATGGCGTCTTGCAGGGTACAGATGTAGATGTAGATGAACCCGAAACGAAACCGAAAAACTTATTCTATCCGTCCTAATTTTCGTTTAAAAGGATTTAAGTTATAATGTACATAATAATTATAATAACTTACTTAAGTTTCATTAGAGGAGGGTTTCCTAAACATATGCATTCTTAACTACGACTTGCAACCAACGATTACTGTGTTTTGTTCAATAAGTTGGTATAGATAATGTAAAAGCACAGTATATGAGAATAGTTAGAATTGATAAAATAAAATTTCAGAGATACATTATATTATTATAACGAAAACATACCGGTTCGAACCGGTTCGGAAGGTGTGCAACCGGAACTGAACCGAAATGAAAACCGATACAAGGAATATTTCGGTTCGACACCTTGATATTTGTAAATAAATAAATCTTTCGGAGGGATTTAAAACACAGGTAACCCTAGAATAGGAATTCAGTTTACATGACTCGTTTCACTGGAATTTCATTTCGTAAGATATTTTTTCAGAACGTATCTCCTGCGTTAAGAGAGGAGAAACTGTATCACGCAATATAACTAATAATGTTATTTTACAAATTATACATAAGTGTTCTACCTTTTGGTAGGTTCATGTACCCCCACATTCCCTAATTAATTCTCTATCCTTCAATTAATTTTACGAAATAATACATGTAATGTATCTTGTAATTGTGTAAATGAATTTCAGTTAAATCAGAATGGAAATGACCGGACATTCTCATTATTTACACTAAGTTACAGCAATTCACCCAAAAGATGCGAGTACCGAAATGGAATAATTTAGAAATGTGCATACAACCAATTTTGGAATACTTAGTTTCATAGCATAATAAAGTTTTAATTTCCCCATGTTAGGAACCATTAGTCAATGTCGATTGCAAGATTGTGAATAAGATGTGTATATCCCACGTTCTTGCAAGGCATCAAGGCACTTAAATAAGTCATCCTTACATTAATATTATTATTATCATGAAACTATGAACTAGAAGTACGGAAGAGTTTAGAGAAGGACTCCATAATCAGTGATTTAGAAGTGAGAGACAATATTTTCAGTCACTTAAAAACTTGGAAATAATTGGTGTTGATTTGGACCAGAATGAAGATGGCGAGAACTTGGTGGATAGTTCATAAGGTAGTAAAGAATTTGGAAGTCCCTATCTTCCCTTGTGATATAGACACTATTTACCACTTACTTCTACTGGATTTTTCGGGGTTCATAACGGGCCTTCTCGACTACCATAGCGGTCACGGGGTAGAACCCCACCGTACATCACCCTGTCAAGCAATCCTTTACTTTTCCAGAGGTTTTAAAAGCTTTTGTATTTTCAGGCGAGGGCCTTAAGAGTGATCCAGGTAACTTATTCCATTCAGAAGTTCCTCTATTGAGAAAGGAGTATTTAGCTAAATCCTTCAAGTTTAATTTTAAATTCGAGACTTTCCCGAGGAATTTCGGTTTTTCAATTGAATTTCTTTAAAATCTTTCCACCCGTCAATACCTACAATATTGTTGTACACGCAACCTAGTCTATTTATTTTTCTTCTTTTTTCTAGAGTATCCCATCCAAGAATCTTTAACATATCGGTGGCACTGTCCTTTTTTCTGAATCTTCTCATTTCGTATCGAGCTGCTTTTCTACGAACTAAAGATAAATAAACTTATACTAAATTTCTCTATGGATCAGGGACATGGACTACTAGAAAATCGGACCAGAGAAGAATGGAAGCCTTCGAAACCTGGTGCTGGAGGAGAATGTTGATGATCAAATGGATGACAGATCAGGTGAGAAACGAAGAAGTATACAGAAGAATAGAAGAGGTTAAAACAATATGGAGCATCATCCGGAAAAGAAGAACCAGATGGATTGGGCATATCTAGAGACACAAGGGTTTTGCTAGGAACGTACTTGAAGTCAAAATAGAAGGAAAAGCACCGAGGGGAAGACCAAGGGAAGAATATAAGAGGTCCGCTGCCACCTGACCAAATGGCCAAATTGCAGCGATTTGATAATAAATAAATAAATAAATATATAAGCCAAATAAAGAGAAATATATGAAAGAAGAGATATCAGGATGTAGTAGATTTAGCACTAGAGAGCGAGAACTGCAGTAAACCATTCTATGGATTGAACGACCGATGATGACGAAACTAAACTTAACAAAACTTATGCTAAAAAATAGAAAACTAAAAATGAAGGTGGCACGCAAAAAAATAATATTCGGTAAAACTAAAAAATCTTCTGATTTATTCGAAGATGTATTCGTCCATTACGAATAAGAACCACGTCTGCTGCAAATCTACTATGCATGCTGAAGGTCACAATATTATTATTAATATATCGCTACAGTTTGACATAAGTCAGGTGGCAGCCACAAACATCGTTAAATTATAACCCCTTTTACGCATATTATTACATTTAACATCCCTAAATAACATCACTATATTGTCCAACAGAATATGGTCACTTTTTTACAGCAAAACATTATACATTCAACAATATCTTTAAAAAAAACAAAATACCAAACCCCATTTCAATAATTTCATAATATTTTAACACATCTAAGTCTAAAACCTTTAACTGATTTAGGTAAGGGCTTGAAGGCCTCTTCAGGTAACATGTTCCATTTCCTTACTCTCCCATTAAGAAACGAGTATTTATCCGTATCCGTCCTTTGTTTTCCCAATTTTAACTTCCCATCATGGTCGCCGCACGTATAATAATTTGGCTTTTCTAATCTGCAACTTAATTCCCTCCATGCTTCTCCAGCTTTTTTCACTCGAAAAATCCCTACAAATATAAATATACATATTCGTCAAAGGTGTCGAATGAATGCTATTAAAATACGTGTTAGCATCGACCGACTGACATCGCTGGAGTCAGAAAAGTGGGAATTACTGATAGAAACGTAAGGGATGAAGAAAATCAGCGGATTCAGCAAACCGAAGCCGTGCTTCGAACACGTGCCTGCGTCCCCTAGGCGACAAATAAAAATAAACAGATCGATAACGTGCGTGGTGATCAATGGAATCCCAGCGTCAAGTGTATATCGCAGGTATACTCCCACCGATGGAACGCTCTCCGTTAATAATAGCATTTGTCTCCTTCCGATTTATCCCATGGGATCTCACGCCCCCTCGCAGCGCCACCGACTCGGACAGCGGCTGCGACCGGAACTCGCGCCGCCGCCGCCTCGTCATGACGTCACACCGACACCGCTTGGCGATAGTCTCATGTTACGTGGCACAAGGAAAGGAATTCGGGCGCAGGCGTGCTTTTGCTCGGCACTGCGAGCGCGATAACAATCCAGTCAGCGGTTATCTCGGCCACTCTTCGAATAATAAACAAAAGCCTCTCTTCTGCGCATGCCCGTCTCCGAAAGTGGCGAGAAAGAGCCTCCGACGTGGTTCTCAGGCCCTCCGGAAGGAAATTAACGGGATCGAAATATTCCTTCCACCCACCCACCGGTTGCTACCTCCGGTGCAGCGATGCCGCGGTGGATTCGACGAAGTTTCTCAGAGAACGAATAACTCGTCAGCCGCATAAACAATCCCCCCGACGAGCTGATATTTCGGTTCGTCAAGATTCATCGGCAAAACCAGAAGTTTCCCCCGATTTCCATCGTTTCCCAAACGGAATTCCGCAGCCAGTTCCCATCCGGGAATGAGACGAAGGCGTCGCGAAACGCATACTCGATAACTTTTCGCTCCACTCCTCCGTCTGTCCAAGACTTGAGCAATAGCAAAGAGAGCGTGAATTCGCAGAAGAAATCGCGGCCGTGAAGGCGAACTCGACGCTCGGTTTCAGAAATCCACACGAGCAATACACGATGCATCCTCGACTATTTCCAGGGGCTCATGTTCTGCGCTGGACGAAGGTCCTAACACGGCAAATACACGGCGGTCATTGGGGCCGAACGGATTGTCTTGGGGAAACTTTCGAAAAGAGAAAGAAATCCGGAATTCTTACAGCTCCGTTTCCCTCCTTCGTTTCGCGTACTCGAAATCTTCCCCGATAAACGGGCATCGTCGTTCCCGAAATGTTAATTTTATACATTGTTATATATTGCTGTTGTTGCGCGTATTCGCTTTTCGACGCAACAATACCGCGCGACGAAATTAGTATTATTGTCGTTTGAAACAATCCCAGATTCGAAAGCCGAAACTTCTCGATAACTCTAGCGATTGCCTCGATATCGCCATCATCCTGATGAATTTCCATTCAAGAAGCTCATTACGAAAATTATAACACACTTTAAACCCGATCTACCGTTCACATAAAGGGTCGAATAATAAAAATAATACCCTACCGCAGAACGTCAACACTCGGCAAGAATTTTGCCCATACACGAACGAAACGAACGTCTTATAGGCGGTAACACTGGTAACACCGCGTACGTCGCAAATTCCACAAGTGAACGCGACGAAAACTTCGCGCGCCTTCGGGATGGACGTACGGCCGCTCGAAACCGGTGCAACGCGAGAATGACTTCCCGACGGCGTAAATAAAAGCCGCTTCGTCCATTTTGCCGAACGGACTCCCGTCAACCGGTTGCCCGCCGACGCCAATAACTCCGATTTCCTCCGGCCGGAAATCCTCGGCTCGACTCCCGACGGCGGACATTACGGGCACCGAGGCGCAGAAAGGCGACGCCATTTGCCGGAGAGAGAAAAAGAGCGCGTCGAGATAAAGGAGAGCTCACCGAATCGAGGTTAAAAAGCGAAGACACCTTCTTGATGAAACCGTCTTCCGAGTCCTTCTTCTTCCTCCTCGAAGTCATCCTGAGTCACTCAACGACCACTCATCGTCCACTGACTGCGTCTCTACATATCCGGCTTCGAGACTGGGATAGGGCAGAGGAGGGCGTGTCCCACAGCGGCTTCGAAGGGCAATCCTTCCTCGAAATTGTCGGCGGACACTGGAATGGCACGCACACCTGTGTGATTCCACACCTAGACCACGTATCGCGACTGCTGCTCCTGGCGTCAGCTGGGGGAACCACGAGGCGGAGCGCGCGGGAGAATTTGAAATGGTCGTTCGGAATTGCGCGTTGACTCCGGCGTATTTATTCGCGTTCCTGCAGAAATTTCCGGTTCCAATGGCGCTAAAACTTTCTGAACTCGGTCTGTAGACATCTTCAGGGTCTATCGTGCTCATACACGAGGGATTTTTGATTCATAATTTTCGTTAGAAATAGAATGCATCCGTGATAAATGCAGTCAATGACAGCCATTGAAGAAAATCTTGGAGATTTAATTTCAATCAAAGCTCATTATCGAATTCTAGGCAAGTTGCCAGAACTATAAAGTCACCAGTGGGGGGGGGGGGCGAACACCCCCTTCACACCCCCTCTGAATCTGCCAATACACAATGGTTATTTCTAAATTACGGAATACTCAGTTGTGTTTTGAGGTTTGCCTCTGAACGGAAATCCAAATTTGAAATATATAAATAAATATACAAACATACAGACGCCATACTATATGGGTATCAAATTACACGACAATATTCTTTAAGACTTTCGTCAGTGAGTAGGTAGATATCTAATTAGATTTCAGGATACTCGCAGAAAAAAAAGTAACATTTAAAATTAGAGCGAGATTTAGTTCCGATGTAATCCGAACGGGCATATTTGGTACTCTAATTCAACTAACTGCGGAATGTCGAACCGGAAAAAAGTTATATTTATCGCGGTGAAAACCGCGCTCGAAACGACAAAATTTTTATTCTTGTATCCGAACCGAATCAGTTCGGCGTTCTTTATTCCGCTCCGATTTTCAGCACTCAAAAATGCATCTTCATTTAGGTTTAATTGAAGGTTTACTAAACTCGTGCAACAACGATTTGCAGATAAGCACATAAAGTGTTATTCTAACTTTAGTATACGAACCAATACAGAACAAAGGAGAATAAGGCGATATCCCTAGGCGGAAAGGTCTATAAGGTCTTTATTAAGGCGAGATTGAGACTGAAAAGTCTCTTCTTCCATCTAACCTTTCGTCAATAATATTACATACATAAATATTTTGTGTAGGTGAATAGAAAGGAAAACTTTAGAAGGAGTGGATGTAAAAAAAACCTAAGGTGATATCTTAGGGGAGGGGAAACCCACTGCAGAAAAACACCCACAAAGAAGGGCTGTGTGAAAAACCTGCGCAAACCTACTGGTAGTACATGCTAAAAGATATAGTAGAAAACTGTGTATGAATTGGAAATTACAAAAGGAGTACTGTAAAGAAATTACAAAAACGATAATAAAATAAAATCAGAAAAAGGAAAAATTGCAATAGTAAACAATGAGGAAATAATAAATACGATAAAAACATAAGATAAAACATTCAAAGGCTTTAGGGAGTGTATGGCATTTGTCATCTGTTCGGTTAAACGGGGAGATGAAGTTCTGCTAAACGTATGTATTAACACCTTGAAAGTGTTTTTAGCTATATCTTGAAATTTAGTTAATAAATTGAAAAATTAACGAAAAAGATAGAAATAGTAAAACAAACCGTCAGAAATATATAATTTTCCAGTGGTCGGAGCAAAAAAAAAACTGTTCGAACCGGTTCAACGTTGGGAGAGAAACCGGAACTTGAACCGGTATTTGGTTTTCGAGTTGAACAGGTGCGAAAACCGGAACGCTTCACGGCCCTGAGAAACGGAAATTTTCACATGGAATTCTGCTTAATATCATTCTCTCTCTGTTTGTGTAACTTAATTCGTAGATTCGTAGTTATGTAAAATTGACAATTTATGTGTTTTTATAAAAATTAGAATGGGATTTTAATTATAATAGTAATTATGATGTATAAGGTTTTGTAACATCTTAGGTATTGTGATTTGTAAGGTGTTGTTAAATGTTAGGTGATAATTGTGATCATTACGCTGCCATCAGCATAAGTCTAACTGCGAAATTCCTAAATAAATAAAATAAATAATTGCAGACAAGTATAAATAAGGTAATGAATTCATAAGGTGTCGAATTCTGCTTAAATCATTCCATTTCCGTTTGTTTTACTTAATTGCAGGCAAGAATTAATATGTTAATGATGAATATAAATAACTAGGGAATTCGAGTATTTAAAGCAAGAGGTATAAAAAAGTGGTTCTATGATAATTTACGTCCATATAGACCAGAAAAATTATGCAATCAGTGAGATACAGGACGACACATGTGAATTCCAACCATTTGGTAGACTGAGGACTTAGGGAATAAAGCGCGGGAAACCTACAGGTGCACCAAATCTCGGATTAATGAATTTGAATATGAAATTCAGATTCAATAATTCCCACTTCCTCATAGAAAGTAGAATGCGTATTGCAAACGCCTAATAAATTTTTCCCTCTACCTGACTTCAGTATGAAGTAATCTGGCAATTGGAATCCGTGAATATTATC
The DNA here is from genome assembly GCA_036926295.1 of Pachydiplax longipennis. Taxonomy (NCBI): domain Eukaryota; kingdom Metazoa; phylum Arthropoda; class Insecta; order Odonata; family Libellulidae; genus Pachydiplax; species Pachydiplax longipennis. The sequence continues at coordinate 31,715,834 of JAVFKF010000009.1, read as the reverse complement.
TCGAATCGAATCGATATACGTTTGAGTAAGAAAAATTCGGTGTCGCCAATACAATGCTGATGACATAGAATAATTATTCTCTCCATTTACATCACTATCTCCCCCTGCCATGCACCGGTGACGATTTGCAGGGTTAAAATGTAAATTTAAATCTTTCGAACTAACTTCTCCTCTTTTTCATGAGGGAATGTTCTCCCGGAAAAAGAGATCAACCTTGAAGTTTCTTCGTTCTTCTTACATTCATTTCTTCTTAGACTCATATCAACTTTACCTAGTGTTCTCTTGAATCTCATCTTCCGGTTTCAGTTCGAAAATATTTGCCCGTTGATCCTCTATGTACACGAAAAACTTGTCCTTTTGCTTCCATCCACCTTCAATTCATTGTTTTGATCCATTTCGCTTGATCCACTCTGACATTTTTACACTTCTCTGGAAGCCACTGAGCACCCACATTTGTATTTGCAGTAATAGCATTCACACACTCACACTGAAATTAATTACGGAGGCAATTTGCAACAGGTATTCACACTGAACAAATCAACGGTGACACAATTTTGTCTTTGCTTCAGAGGCTCAAAGCAAATTCACTTCATTCGAATCCAACGAATCATAACTGTTGCACATCATTAAAAAATAAAATTGGAAGGAGGATAACAAAATTGAATCACTCACCTGATCACCATCCTGCCAGCTTTCGCTCGCCTGAAAAATAGAGAAACAAGTATTAAAACAAATCGTATGATTTAAATTTAAACAACTTATACGATGACATCCTATGCTACTTGAACAAGAATGTCATTGCTCTCGATTTATCTCAGAGATCGGCACTTCGTTGTCCTTCAAAAAGCCAGTGAGAACGTTAAGGGATGTGATATTTCATTTTTATTACACATTGCTTCTAAGAATACTCCAAAAAGAACCGCTAACAGGAAAAGGATAGCTCTAATTAAAAATTAAAGTATCAAAGGAAAGATCAAAAATAATATTTTTGATTTTCGTATAAGAGTAATAGAAAAAGAACGACTCATAAAAGACGAGCAGCAAAATATTCCAGTCATAATGAGATAGAATTACAGGGAATGTTTTTATAACTAACCTAGAGGTACAAGAAATTCAAGTAAGCGAAAATTCACAAAATTTAAAATTGTCGTAATTTCCAACTTTTTAATAATATGTATTAAATAAGAATTAATATTTTAAATATTAACTAATATTCAATAATAATATTAAAAATAAGTTTTTTGACAAAAAGTTTGCTTTAACTTCTTTTCTGATTATATCTATCGACATTTAAGAATTAAATTGGTATCTCTGATAGAAAAAATGGAATGGTAAATAAAAGAATCAAAAGATGCCAATAAAATAGGTGAATAACTGAATGCCAATTTCAGTTACAGGGACTGAAAAAAATCTCGAAAAAAGGTAACAAAAGTTTCGCATGTTTTATTAATAATAGTTATATTTACAAGGAGTATCGAGGCCAAAAACGCTAATGTTTTTCAGCAACCGTAAATTTGAACTTTAAATCGTCCTAAGGATGGCCGCAGACGTGGACATTGGCATAAACAGCAACGAAAACCAGATGGTGGGACGATTTCAACCGCCCAAATCCTACGGAGCAAGAGATATTCACATCCATGCGTGCAAAAACATTTGCGTCCAAATCCAAAGCAAACCAAATCACGTGTGAACAAGATTCCTTGGACGAAGCACTGGAAGTCTGTTTACCCCTGTCAACCTACTTATGGATTATGGAAATTGCAAATGGCGGGTGAGTGAGGTTCAACCAAGGCATGGAATCGGATTCTGAAGCTTAAAATTAGACGAGATCACGAGCTAATTTCATTTCGCGGTGAATTTCACTTCAATCGTGAATCCGACAAATCTGCATTATATTTTGGTTAAAAAAATTACACTATATCTTGGCAGATATGTGGTAATGGGGATTTTTTCAGCAACACACCGTTGTATTTAGGTTTCGAGATTCCGCTAGCCGCCAGAGTAGGGTACGTTTACACCCATATCCTTACCTATTTGCTTATCTAAAGCTCTGCGGAAAAAGTTGAGTTAATCTGTTTTAAGGAATAACGCCTTGAAACGCCTTGTCGATGTCTGACGGGGTCAGTGCTCGTTTACTGGAATTACTATGTCATCTACTTCGTAGAAATGACTGAAATCTACCACTTTAGCTTCTTTAATGCTCTGCAGAAAAAGAAACTGATACATACATGTCGTTTTTTATTCGATCCTAGTAATTATCTGCTTTAGCGAACGATTTCTTGCAACGCAATATCGATGCCCCGAGAATATTGCACTCGTTTCCTGGAACCACATTGTCATCTATTTTCTCTAAAAGTCCGATGAAATTTTCAAAAATCTTCCGTCGGATGGATCATCATCTCGAATGGAGAGAATGCCGAAATGATTAGTGGCAAAAATTCGCGCGATAACTTCACTGTACCAACTCCAAAGCACTGAAAAGTGAGAGCACTCTAATCCAAAACTTTGCATAAATGTGCAGTTTGATGTGACACTACATTCGATCATTCTCAGCAACTTAGTTTATAGTGTCGAACATTCATTAGAATACATATACGCCGATATGGGCTTCAGGAGCTGCGAATGCTGACTGTCTTCTGTTTCCCGCCACGTAAATGAGCGCAATTCGCCGTTTAACCAAAGTGAGCGGAATAAAGAGGGCAAGCATCTCCTTCCGGGAGGAGTGGACCTACCGCACCGTACTTGGATCTGAGGTACACCTTTGCCCTCCCCAACAGCCTCTTCCTCTTCTTTTGTCCCATCTGCTCTCTCCGCAGCCCTCGAGCAGACTGAAAGTTCGATTTTTTAATCGGAATCCACTCAAGGCTCAAATAATAAGGCGCTTTATCCAGTTAGCAGAGTCGAGGCGATGAATTTTCGCATGCGCCTCCGCGGAACACCTTGAACGCACGGGAAAGCAGAATAGGCTCTCTAACGAGTTATCCCGCGATGATCCAGGATGTTTCGATGTATCTTATTAAAACCAGGGCGGAACTGTATCAACGTTCCTGCGAGAGTCAAGTCAGTAGTCCCTAAATCGGAGGGGATAGTGGTAACAACCGAAGAGATAGTGAAATGTACAATAAATTTGGAATTAAATGATGAATTTATGTTTAAATCCACTTATATTAATTTTTTACCATTCTTATTTTGAATATATAGCTGTAGCAACTGCTTTCTTTCTCATTTGATTCTAATTTTTCAATGGTATTCAACTCCTTTACCTATTATCCTATTGTTACACTTGTTCTATCATGATAATAATTTACATTACTAAATCAAATTGCACAAGTTTGTTTTCCCTCTCTCTTCTCCTTTATCATAAATTCCTTCGCATCACTATTATTTAAATTTTTAACTGACCTTTTGCGAAATGGGCACGTCCCGTATGTAAACAAAATAAAATACCGAAAAACGTTAAAAAAATGGAAAAAAGACGGATTACAGCCTTACGAGAAAAAGATTAAAATGGAACAGTACAAAAATAACCGATATTTTTGTCGGAGTGAAAAGCGAACCCGAACCGAAAGAATTGATATTCTTGAACCCGATTCGTATTCGAAACCCGATATTTTAGAGGTGGGAAAAACCGATTGAAAACAATCGAATAATTCGATTGTTGGCTTCCATCGAAAAATTCGAATCCTTTCGATTTTTCACTCTATCCTAACCGATTGGATCTATCCTATAATTCGAAGCGAGTGATTCGGTCGCTGGGAAGAGGCGAGTGAAAGACCGAATGGATCTATTCGATTCGGTCCGTGATAGCGAGTGGATTAATTCGATTGAAAAAAATCGATTGAATGTCAGAAAACCGAATAACTATTCGATCTTTTTTTTTAAACTGACCGCTTCATCTCTAGGATATTTATTTATTTTTGACGAAGTGCTTTTAAAATAACTAATATTATTTTAGGTTGCGATTTTCAGTTCGATAAAAATTCACACTTGAGTTAAATTGGAGGATGGTTGATTAAATGTGTAAATTCGAGTCATTAAAAATTATTATATTTATTATTTAATTATACAATACCGTTTTCAATATTTTGGAATTCAATTATTCTCGAGATGTAAACATCAATTGAAATGGAGCGAACAACGTCACCACAATCCAAAGAGGGAGAGAAATTTCACGCCGTAAGAGCGTGTAATCTTAAATAAAGATAGAAATAATAAATAATCTTCTATAGAATTGTGGATTTCATCAGTGGAAACTTTAAGACCACATTTACCAAATAATAATATTATTATTAATGGGGTCATGATAAATATTAAGGGGTAATTAGATTAATATTAAATCAATTAATTATTATAATAATACAGGGGTTATCAGTAAATGTAGGGATTTCAATAGATATTCTTAAATATTTATTTAACAGTTTGCCAAAAATAATTGACTATATTCGAATTTATACGATGATAAATCTAGCCAGTTTAATAAAAACTGATAATATTTATACCAGATCAGACAGGATTCGAACCCGGATCCGTAAGAGTTCCGAGAAGCTAACCATTCCGCCACCGGCAAAAGCAGAAGACAGATAAAGGAAATATAGTGAATAGAAAAGATTTCCGATGCTTGAAAGGTAACTGATCGACGAAAGAAAGAGAAAAGGAAAGGCTTTCGGAATAAAAAGGAAGACGAAATGGACGGAAAAATAAGAGTCTGATTGACTATATTATTAAATGCAAGAGAAAGTAAACGGTGAATGAGTTCATAAGAAGCAAATAACGAGGAAGTGAGCAATACGAAAACTATTCGTTTAGATCAATCAACACGTTATGATCCTACGGCAGAAATGCTTTCGCAACGGAGGAATGAATCAGGGGGAATTTCAGGCGACTCGGGAAGTTACTTAACTCTCTATAAGAATCATAGTTACAGCTTCTTATAAACAATAATATGTCTCCTAGAATTATAGGGGAACATTAATAGTCCAAATTCCAAACATCTCAATTCTCCAAACATCATTAAAACGTAAAAAATGTCCCCGATTCCACTCACTAACGCTAACATCTCCAAGAATAAATGAGACGTTAATTTGTATAGATATGATTGAGACAAATCATCACCTACCATTCGATTAGTCTATGATTAATACGTTCTTTTTTTAATCTTACACCCAAAAATTATCAACGAAAAGCGTAATACCACCAGACTACCTGAGCGATTCATTATAACCAGCAGAATTAAATTTCATGGAGAAATATGAATAGATTTATTTTGTTATAAATTCTACATTTACCTTCCACAAATTTTAACTAATTCCATTTTCAATCAACCGAAAGATCCTCGATATCATGTATTAGTTGTGAAATGCAGCCTCTGGTTTCCCTTCAACAACCTAAATGAAATGCTTCCTATCGGAGGAATATAGTCTTCCATTATTCTTTCCCATAAAATGAAATATTAAATAGTCAATTAAAATATTAGTAGTATCAAGTGTCAATAACAATTTTGAGAATGGTAGGAAAACGTTCTAACATTCACACGGTGAATATAACTGCTTTGAGAAAATTACCCATGAATCGTTGCTATCCGCAATGCTTGGTTCTTATAACAATATATCTGATGCTGAAAATGAATACTGAACCAACACAATAAAAAGTTACTTCTATTTACTAACTACAATCTACATTCAACAAACAATCATATTACTCTTACCTTACATAACTTCTCTGTTCTTACCCTATTTATTATTCTTGTTTTATTCTTTGTTATTATCTTGTTTCTTATTTATTTAATGTTTTAACTATTGCTGTGATTCATTATAAATGGCTATTTCTAATTTTATTTTAATCTAATTTTAAAAAATAACTAAACTACTTATATCACTTGCATTAACTAATACTTTTTACAACTTCGCTTTTTGCTGTACTAAACACTTTAAATATATCATCTAAGAAATTTTCACAAAATCATACGTGAGAACTTACGTCGAATTAAAATAAAGATTTGATGCTAGAGACGCTTTAAATGGATTAATAGCAAATCTTTCTTTTGAGACTTAATTTATTAGTTCTTAAATCAGAGGGAACAATTATGGTTGCCTAGATACCTTAGAAGAAGGAAATATACAACAAATTTACATATATATGGCGAATTTATGATTAGCTTTACATAAATTAAATTTCAATTTCTTCTTTTTAATCCTGTATCAATTGCTTTATTTCTCATTTAATTTTTTTCAATGATATTCACATCTTTTACCTATCATTACACCTGTTTCATAATGAGAATAATGTATATTACTAAATGAAATTGTACAAGTTTGTTTTTCCCTCTCTCTTTTCCTTTATCATAAATTCCTTTGTATCATTGTTATTTTAATTTTTAACTAATCTTTTGCGAAATGGGCATTTTCCGTATATAATAAAATACCACAAAAAGTTTTTAAAAAATGCAAAAATAAGATACATTACAGCCTTCTAAGAAAACAGTACCTATTTCAAGGCGAAAACTTGCAGGTAAATATAAAAACACCGGTTTCATTTCATACAAACCACAACACCTAAGGCTGAATTAAAAGTATTACACTAATTTCAACGGAAAAAAACGTATTTAAATAAACTGGATATGATCGAGTTTACCGATTTGGTACTCAATTCCAATGTTGAAAGAAAGAAAGCTTAGGAATTTCCACAGCAGGTATATTTTCCGACTAGTTTCGTAAATTGTTGGCAGCTTCAGGAAGAGGATCTGAAGATGCCAACCCGTTGAATGAACTATTCGAAAATAAACCCAAGCCATGGAATTTACGAACATTCTTTCTTTCGACAAGTGAAACGCATCTTTTGCATTAATTACGATGAAAGGAGGAAGTTTAGAGATCAAAGCATAAATGGAATTAGTTTTCGAAAATTTTCATCGAATAATTAATAAAATTCGTCTGAAGAATCGTTTTGATCGTCTCATTTCATGTTAACATCTCACGAGTAAATTCTACGCATTGAATATGTAACTAAAACTGTAACGTTTGCATGATACGGTAGTACGTTAAAATCTATAACTCTCTTTATTGTATAAATAGATTTTCGAAAAATTTCTTAGATAAGTATGGGAAAGATGAAAAACAATTTCAGTATAATCTTAAGAAAATATCGCTAGGAAAATGTTATTACTGTGTGGAAGAATTTTTAGAGGATAAGCTTATATGGACCTTAAAATATTTTTAAGGTTCTTACATAAATTGCAGAATTGGGTTCTGTATATTTTTTGAAATTATATGGAGGTAAATTTTAAATCGTAATAAAAAAGTTTGTAAAGATAATTTAAGTTTTGTAAAACTGAATTTAAAATGTTTTATGTGCTCCTATACTTATGAGTCATTAGGGTTATTAACAATTGTTAGACATTGTCATCAATTCAGGGCAAAATGTTTCTCCTTGTAAAGAATGTATTTCTTGTGACGCAGTAAAATTATTATTATCATCATAATTTAAAAATATAAGTTAAAATGTTGATTCATTTCCCTTGAATCGTTTTAGAAAAGCTTGGTTAGCAGGAATGCTTGAGCTTTTAAAACTGTCGAGATCCAGTACTACTGACTCAGAGTATAAATTCAGGGAATGTACACAACACATAATCGATGTTCAACCAGCGGAGTTGCAGTTAACGGTATTTAACTAAAGAGAGAAACCTTGGGTACACTTCTACGCGAGGTACGTGGCAAACGGATTGACTATAAAATTTGGAGGTCGGTGCACGCGCTGGTAGATGCGGTTATAAACACAAACATATTGTCCGCAACGTTCGGACACAACACAATACAAATGGAGGACGTTTTGAGGTCGTCACGGCTCGAATACATCCGCGCCACCTCCAATTTGAGAACCACTGGTTTCGAGAAAAGGAAAAGCAGCTACGGGACCTAGCTTTACCAAAATGATCTCATTTCTTCGCTAGAGCTAAGCTGAATCTTAGAGACCCGAAAATGCATTGATCCTTCTCGCTTTGGAGGAAGATCAGAAGCTAAACCTTGAGTTGAGAGTCTGAAGGTCTTCTTCTACAGGTAAAATTATGCTAATCAAATCTAATTAGTTGAATAAGCCAAGTATCTATTAGCAGCTCAGTCTATGTTACAAAGCGACAGTGGATTGTGGAAAGAATGTTGTTACATTCTTGCTATTAGCTAATAAGATGCCATATAAAAGAGTATCTAATAATGTATCTACAAATTTACTATCTATCTGTCTTAAGGTTAACGTAAGATTGGCAATGAATTTGCAAATTATTTGGTGAAGTACTTCGTATTTTCCACAATATTTTATTCAAAATGACCGATATTGACTATACAATCATCATCAGGAACCTGATTTCTTAAGTTCATTTTGAATAAAACATTGTGGAAAATATGAAGTACATCAACAAATCACTTGTAATGGCGTTCCACAACGTTAGGCCTGACACCTTGAGTTTATAATGAATTTGCACATACAAAATTATAAAAAAAAACATTCCATAAGAAGTCAATTTATTCACATTAAGCTCTAGTCACCATTTATCTTACCTCTATTGATTGAGAACTAAATATTTTTACATAAATATACGTTATATAACTACTGAAAGTACGAAGAGTTTCGGTATAGAAGCAAAAATACTACATGCCGAGGTTGAGAACCGAGCAAGAGACCCGGTATTATTTTTCTCAAATTTATCCACGGTTTAAACATATGAAGGAGATCGGTTCCAATCAACCAATCTCATTTAACCTCTTTCATAAGAAGTCATATGAAGGAATTATACCACGAGAAGTACCACTGAATAGTTGTATGCTACCGTAAGAATCCTCACTATCACGAGGGAAATGTATGAGTCTTGAGTTACTATATATGAGCATCTTCATAAGGAGAAGTGGATTCCGATTTTGATTTTTGTCCACCTGGATACAAAAGTGTACTTGACGTTTATTCAGTGCAGAAGTTTCATATGAGAATCGATCTTAGAAACTAGGGAGATTTCGTTTATTTGCAAGCATCCTCGTTTTTTAATATTTTTCGAGATTTAATCTGCGGATTGATTGAGGAGGTTTTTATTATAGACGACATTAAATGTGTAAATTAACTCCACGAATGATTAGTGAAACGGGTGGTTGCGCCGATAAAAGACTTTAAATACATTTGGTAAGAGTATTTTCGTCTAGGGTGACTACATCCTAACTATATATAAACCTTCTGAATGAGAAGACTAAAACTATTCTCAACCTTCTAAGATAAATTATGTAATAAAACTATCAAACATTAATTTACAGAGTAAAGAGAATAACAGCATGAAAATCTAACAGCAAGAAAATATTAGCGCTAAGCTATGCTCCTTAGGGCCAAAATTAACGCTTGATAATTATCTTACGTTACTGATGTTACAGCAACTAAGCAGACAATTACTTTCACCTAAACGACGAAATACACTCATGCCTAAGCGATGTACTCTTGTAGTACATTCGTTCAGAGTTCGACCAAACTCATCAAAATCATTCAGTCAAACTCTCACTACCAGTTTATCCCACAACACGTAAGTTCCATCAAAGGTGTCAAAAGAGTACACAAAAGAAAAGTGTCTCGCCAAAACGACGCTGCCACTCAGATTGTGCAGAAAAGTAGCTCCAAAGACACAAAACTACGTGCCGTGCATCCCTCCAAAGCGACAAAACAATAAAGTATTTGAAGAGAAAAGCGCGCTGCAATGGATTCAAGCAATTCATACCTTATCCGCTAGGGCGCTGCAGGACGGGATCCGTCCACGCGTAGTACGTCCAGCGGCCGCAAGGAGGGCGCCCTCCGACGTCTGCTCGGCGGAAGGGGGAGGAGAGGAGGGCGATGAGGAAGCCGAAAACGTATCGACTATGGAGTCGAAGCGGACGACCTTGCGAGAGGCTAGGTGCGGCGTGGGGGGCGGTGAGCCCCCGGAAAGCGGTCGCCCCCTTGGGCAGAGGAGGGAGCACATGGCGGGGCATCACGAACGCCCGGGGTTGAGCCTCCATGTCCCTCCGACATGGCGTCACATGACCGCCCACGACCTTCGCGTCGCTCACGAAATATACCCCACGTCACGATCCGCGCATCGGAAAGTAATCATGCAGAACCGGAAGCTTCTAGAACGGACACCACCGCCGTGTCAACTGGTGTAGAAATGCACAATCAGCCCGGTGCGGTTAAGGGTTTATCTAAACGTTAAGAGCTTTGCGATGGACCTATTATGGGGGAGGCTCCGGATGACTGAGGATACGGAATTGGAGAAACTATGGAATTTATTTTTGGGTACCTCGTTGGCTTTAAATACATGAATGAGGGAGGTCTGCACGGGCTGGAATTTCTTTAGCGAAAGTGGTCCGCCGGGTGAGGACCTGCCCCGAACATGACGTTTCTATGAATTGACCCAGTTAGAGTAGGTCTGCGGAAGATGCGTTTGAATCAATTCACGACTTCGTCGATTTCATTGATGAAAAAACGACACTAAAATAAATCAATTCAAAGTACCCTCTTGAAATAAAAATATAAGAATATTCTTTTATAAAAAAGCGAAAAGATAAGGGCAAACAAAACAAATTTATAATTTTCCACCGAATTTTATTGGACATGTTTCGATCATTGAGATCATAATCAGACCTAACGATGGAAATCGGTCTGATAAAATCCAGCGGAAAATACTAGATTTTTTTGTTTGCCCTAATCTTTTCGCTTTTTTTAAAGAACATTTTCATATTTTTCATTTCAAGAGGGATTTTCCAAGAAAATCCAATTTGTTTCCAACAAAATTATAATATTTTTTGGTAGCTTATGATGGCGTTTCACAAAGTTCGGCCAGAATACTATGAACTAATAAAAAAAATAGGACTTTTGTAAGAGTCCGGAGAGCGCAAAGTATAATACAATGATAGTAAACAGACTTGTTATTTCCAGCACAACTCACGAAAACACGTTACTCGCAAACATACCAAATAAACATTTAAGGAACGAAGAAATTTACTACACTGCGTCCCAGTCTCCGTAAGTTTTATACCTGAAAATTACAGCTAAAATATTTTAATATCAGCTACGAATCGCAATTGTAATTCTCATATAGAGGAACAAGGCATAGAGACGGTATGGGACGAGACTATTCCTGTAATACTCATAAAAATACATAGGATTTCATTCCCGTATAATCTATCATTACTAGCAAACTGGGACGGATTAAACCGAGCACGTAGCACAAACGAAAACTTACGTAAAATGACCGGTAGGTACGATTAATTAAAAGATTTTGCGTGAAAATTATACATTGCACACACTTGGAGACTTGAGTGTATGTAAATTCTGGTTGTTGCAGACTGCAGGAGAAACGACATTCATTTCGTTAGGAAAACCCGAAAATGGGCAATATTTTTGTTTATGAGATACCGAAGTCGCGACGAAGCCAGATAATATTATAATAATCCATCCTATGATCCTCAAGAGCAAGGATGGACTCTGTCGAGACAAAGAGCACCAGAACCCGTGCAGACCCCTGCCTATTATTATAAGAAGTAAATTCTATATTTTACCATGCACATTCAAAAAAAGGTAGGGATGTTACGCCATAGGTGTGGCTGGCAGACAGTATCACGAAACAGTAGTCCTGAAATGTTGTTGACAACTAATTTTGGAATTCATCAATAGCATAACATGCTTATTTCTCTATACACCCCTCCCCACTAAGAGACACGGGTTAAATAAAAATAATAAATAAAAATTTCCATTTTCAACGCTCATGGCGATTGGATTCAACGTTTTTTCATACGAGGTGTGGCTGGCAGTCAGTACAATTAAACAATAGTCATGAAATGTTGTTGATGCAACTAATTTTGGAATTCATCCATAGCATAAAATACTTATTTCTCTATACACCCTCCCCACAAAGATACACGGGTTAAATAAAAATAATAAATAAAAATTTCCATTTTCAACGCTCATGGCGATTAGATTCAACGTTTTTTTCTTACGAGAAGAGTTCTCTTTAACCATCACACTTAAATGAGATAAAAAATTCAAAAGAGAACGAATCCCTCCTTGGCTCCGGAAATTCACCCCATTTCTCCGCCTCACGATGCCAATTGCTACGTTTTCAAGGACAAATAAAAATCTTTACAACTCGATTCAAGCTCCGGAGAGTAAATTATACCCGGATTAAAATCCTGCAGATGAGGCGCAGTATGCATTACATAAGCCAATCCTCAACTGAGCTCAAATCCCCACTCATATTCCCTTAAGATAGAATTTTGTGGTCCTCGAGAAGCTTGATCCAGTATTGCGCAAGATATGCAAGTTAACACAATACCCTCCTCATCTTAATCAAAAAATTCCTTTTATTACATAACTCGGAATGTGTTAGTACTCTAAATTTGTACTCTACATATCCTTCTTAACTGAGGTAATTTTCTACCTATTTTTTAAATATCCCTCGCCGGGAAACGAACCCGAAACGACTTTCAATGGCGAACGCATTACCGACTTGGCTATCAGCTAAATTATAGCATGTATTCTCTCCTGAATGAGGGATGTAATCTAAATTTATGATTAACTCTAATGCACCTTTAAATCTATGTAGAAGTTTAATACAGAGGAAACGTTATTACTAATATTTCTCCTACATAAGTCCAGCAAGTATTCCATCCTTTTTTCAAAAAAGATCCCATGAAAGTTAAGGTCTGCCCTCCCGCAAAATCTTGAATACTGACCAGCATTTTTTCGATGGGTCATTCGCACAGATTTAACATTGTACTAAAGGTTTACGCGGAAAATGCAAAATTATTCCCTCTAAAAAAATTCATCTTAATCTCCTGAATTTCCCCGTTGGGTATCAATGGGTAAGAGACAAAAGTCATTCAGCATTGGACCCCCCATGAAGATGGAAGCATTTTTTTCCGAAATGTATGCACATCGGGATTCTGAATAACTGGTGACCGCTGAACGATTATCCGTTTCCCGGGAATCGCCCTTAGACGGTCGCCGCTTTCGGCGCTTGGAGAACCTTTGTTTCTTAGTTCATTGACCGCCGAGTTCCTTTTTTCTTTCTTCTATCAATGGGTACTTCGGGTACCTTATGAATGTCCGATAAACACCTTCGTTTTCTGATCAAATAATTTTTTAATGAATTCCATCAAGTTCCTCTAAACACCTTTCCACTCAAGATTTCTTCCATTTGCTTTATAGATTCTCGGAAAGACTTCCGAAAAACTTGTCCATTCAGAAGAGACAAAAGTAAATAAGAGGAAATTTACTAAGGAGAAAGGCCTGGAATGAAAGCTGTCAATATAACCACGAGACATCCAATCAAACGTGCACCGAGATCTCTCTTAATTTTCCCAAAGAAAGAGTTATGTGACAAAATACAGCAATTTATGGATTCCCAGTGATTTAGATTGATGAATAAAACATCCTAATGATTGTTTCCACCACTTCGTAAAGCCAGCAATTTGCTAATATATAAAAGTGTCTGCCAATGTCAGCATTACCCCCATAGTATAAATTCGTTTTTGGACGTCAGAAGAAAAAAACTTACGGGATTTTGATTCGCACAGAAAATAAATTAAGTATTTTCTCAGAAACTTTCCAAGTGGAAGCTCTTTCCTACGGAAATAAAACGATAGCTAGAGGCGACTACATTTCTCTATGCACTTTGCTGAAAACTCTCGGCATTTCCATAGATTTCCCTAATTTAATCGTCTTTAATATTTTTAACAAAAAAGTTGATAACATAAATGGAAAGTGTATGAAATTAGACAGATTTTGATACCCAGAAAGACGATACTTCTAGAAAGATAGACCCAAATATATTGTTTCAAAGAAAATCGCAACTCATTGAAACTATAATTTTCCTATTTATCCATTTAAGCTTAAATAATTATAATTGATATAATCATTTGAGCTACCTAAAATCGCACTGTTCTGTCAGGAGTCATCCGTACTCTGTGCTGGACGATTTCAAAATCAATTTTCGCCAACTTTCATTTTCTATATAAAGCATGCTTCGGCGTGCTGTTTTTCAGTAAGAAATACATGGGGCCACAAGATTTACAAGTTTGGATGAGGTATAGGATACGATGAGGAGAGTTTCCTAGAAACTGCTTCCACGACTGATATACTATATTAAACGCATCGATGACGACAAAAGGACATTTTTAAAGTTTGTTGTGTGAGCATCAATGCAATGAGATTACCGTTACTTCAGTGTGAGCGAACGAGGAACCTTCCGTACCTCCTTTGGCAAGTTATTGGATCCGCCCCTTTGAATAGGGAATCTGGGAGAAGCAACCTGATTTCGGCGAGGATGGCGTGTACTTTGGAACGAACATAACCGAATAAATGTCAGACTTTGACCTTAAATTCCCCTGGTGCTCTTCTCGAAACTCATTATGGTTGAGACCGAAGTTAGTAATGAAAAGGCTCTTACATTATCAATCGATGTCCTTTGCGATGACGCCAGCAGTAAACGAGAGGTTCGGAAAGTTAGGAAATTTTATTAGAGAAACAAGAAATTTGATTAGGATGAATTATACCTAGGTAATGGAATTATGAAATCAAACTGGGTATCAGTTTCCTCTCTGTAAACCAAATTCCTCACAACTACAAGGCCAGATCCTTTTGGTTTGGGGATTCATATGCCAGCAAGATTAAAACTTTTCGGCAGAATTAAAAATTAAATTGAACTCAATTTTTCTAAAATGTATAATGGACATAAATATGAAATACATTGACTTGACTGAGACACACAAAAGTCTAAATTCTATTGCCTTTATTTATATTCTATCAATTGAAAACGAATCTCACGAAGAGTTAATTTCAACAGCATTACATCTACATTCATGCCCTGCAAGCCGCCTTTCGACGTGTGGCAGTGGCACCATGGCTCTACTTTCCTAGACGATTATCTTCGCGTATCTTTCTCAGAAAAACGAATTATTGAATCGACTGTTTCTAGCATCTATTTCTCTGATCTTTCTCGCGGTATCAGAACGGCCTATATAACAAGGAGGGCGCATAATATCGGCTATGAACGTACTCTGTCTGAATTTATCAAGTAAATTAAATCTCTGATTGAGCCTTCTTTCTTCTAAAGATTCCCTTCCTGCCTCTTGAAGCATAAAAGTTATGCTTACTGATTTATCATAGCAATTCTTTACAAAAGGTGAGGCCTAATTAATAACAAAGTAACATCGTACGCGGACTTTTTCTTCGCTCCTGTTACTGCAAAATATAAGCTTGAGCCTTCAATAATAGAAGCATTTACAGAGGATAACGTAACCGAAATGTTGGATGTACTAAATGGAGGAAAGTTCAATAAAGAAGAAGTATTAGATTGCAATGTACGCACACGGCATATATAAACCCTGAATTATATTCAACATAGAATTTTAGTTCGTTTTTTAGTGAAAAAATTACCACACTTACAAAGTCAAAACTAACTCATATGGAAGATGGGACAGTCTCTTTAATGTATAGAAATTGGGATAACTTGCCCACTGATACTCTCAGACTCCGAAAAAAGATCTACGTTTAATATTAATACAGATAAAATATGCCGTAACCAAGAAAAACAGTAGATAGCTAACTTAGATTATTTATAGACTTGCTTACTGTTAACTTAAAATATGACAATTGTACTATAAATGTACCACGTATTACATAGTTATACATCCCAAGTAAAAAAGGGTTTAAAAAAGTCTGACGGGACCGGGAATCGAACCCGGGATCATCCTCTATCCGGGAGGAATTTTTTTTCAAGCTCCATTTTCCCTGGAATTTTTCCTGGGTGCGTGCCCTTATGTGCAAGGACACTCTAACGCATTTCCTTAGATTTATAGATCATATTTAGTTCAGGTATTCGTTAAAAGCAAAATTTACATGCAAATTAGAAAAGGAACTACATTTCGAAACTACTGGACTGACAGAAATTCTGCGTGACCCGTCTATATTGCGTTCCAGTTTTTCTAGAGCGAATGATGAATTATACGGGAATGAAAGCCAATGTATTTTTCTCCGTATCGCAAGAATAGCCTCATTCCAAGTCTTCTCTTGTCGGTGTTTTCCATCTGATTATAATTGTGACTCGCAGCTTACATTAGAGGATATCAAGTTCAGTTATCAGCTATCACATTAGAAAATCCGGAACGCAGTAGAGATTAGAATAGCATTGGTTTGTAGGAGCGGTGCAAGGTGAAAAATCAACGCGGAGAAAGGGCGTGAAGGTTTAGGTCAGGTTTACGGAAACATTAATGACCATCGACCCCTTAAAGAGTTCCTCTATTCTTCTTTGACCCCTCTGCATAACAAGAAAAGCAAAAAAGGCTAAGATGATTTTCTTCGTATTTATTCTACTGTTAGTACATTAATGTTAGATCAATCTCAATATCTCCTCCCTATATCAAATCTTTCACTTTTTTCTAACAAAGAAAAACCCCGTGCTTTTAACCTACGGAATACTCCCACGGAGTATGTACTGAAATACTATCCCTTAAGATCCCTAAAAATATCTTTATGAAATCCAAACTACAACAATGACTCCCAAGTTTATTCTCCAAAATTAGTTTCACAATATAAATATCAAATTCCACCTAGGACAACTTGACTCTTCTCCATGATCCTACATTTAGGTTATCACTCGCAAAGCGTTCCCTATTACATACTTCCAGACTTCCAAACTTTCTTAACTCCCTATCTCCTTCCACTGACCCTTCTAGGCTGTCGCCAGACGCATTCTTGAAAGAATGTCTATATAAGGATTGATTTAAATAATTTATTTAATAAATATTCCTTTTTTAAAATGATTTCTGTATAAAGATTGCAGTAAATAATTTCCTGCTTAAATTTTACTTTTGTCTGCGTTATTATTGCTGATTTGCCATTATTTTTATTTCATGCATCCCTGCTAATTTACTGTAAATTAGTTTTGTTCTTTTTGGTATTCACTATATCTGCCAGCATTTTATATGAATCATTTAAATAAATGATTAAATATTCAAATGTATTACTATTTTATACTTCACTGAAATGAAACTAAAAATTTTATAAATAAAGAAATATATAAATGATTTTTTGATGATTTTTATAGATAAATATACGTTATAAATGTATATATTCATAAACAAATGAAAATATATTTGCTGTTCATTTCGATGATATTTAGGGTTAACCCTGAGTCGACTTCCGGGCGAAAATCAACATTTCAACAATGCCATATCGACCCTTAGGGGTCTACATCGATCCTTTTGCGGACCCCTGGCTCAGGTGAAAAGGATACAGAAAAGCAGAGGCTTGAAGAATAAAAGGGATGTGCAGAGAAAGCAGATGTGCTAGGGAAGGGAGGTTTGAAGGTCTCGCATAGAAATGGCAAATCACATGCGTGCGTGTATTCAGGAAAAGGTAAACCCCAGAAGCATATCGAACGAACAGAGAGATCTTTTAGTAAAATACTAAATATACAGTAAAACCCGTTAAGACGCTTTTCAAGAGGGCAAGCGCTTTATTAGCGGGATAGCGTTATAACCGGGTAATGTAGTGCTGGTTTCCATTCATCATATTTTTGAAGAACGGTCTGCTTATCATACAAAGAGAGCGTTTATTTATTATTATATTTATTTCTGAGATTGTGACGAAAGGTAACGCCCTAAAGTGAATTGTTATTATACGTTTTATAGAGGAAAAAGATAGAAAAGAGCTCCCTCTTTACCATGCTTTTCATGTGAAAGGGACCGGGAACGCGAGAAAACCGCGCATTAAGCAAGATAGCGCCTTTAGCGAGATCGTCTTATAGGGGTTTTACTGTATGCACGAAAAAATAATCTTCTTTTACGCCCACCCAGAAGTAAGCAGTGAATGAGAATATCACTAAGCAAAGTATAAAACATTTACGAGTAAAACTGACCGACAAATGACGAATAAGAGAAACGAGTACGATTTAAATTGCAATTCTTATGCATATTAAATTAGAAAAAATGATTAGTTTTACTTATTATTAAAGAAAATTAATTTCATTAATTTATACCAATTGAGTTAGAAAAAATAGGTTTATAAATAAATGACGTTTGGATGAAGCTTTCCTAAATCACCGATGAAGAATCCATTAAAATGGTATTCCTATTTGAGAAACACAGAAAATTCCAAAGTAATCGAAATTTTCAAAATAAATACACAAATCCACACATGTGGTTAACAAATAAGGAATTAATCACGAACAGAGTCGAGAAACGAGTATGGAGAGTGATCATTGAGATCAAACTGACGGC
Organism: Pachydiplax longipennis; assembly: GCA_036926295.1. NCBI lineage: Eukaryota > Metazoa > Arthropoda > Insecta > Odonata > Libellulidae > Pachydiplax > Pachydiplax longipennis. The sequence goes on along the minus strand of JAVFKF010000009.1, from coordinate 31,697,553 downwards.
AAAATCTTCTGAAAATGACATCTACCCGGTCTTCCAGTCTGATCAACAAGAACATCAAACATACAATCAGAATTATTTGTTTCAGAACTTTTCATTGAACACCTAAGATTATTGAGTATGTTCCGATTTTATTTTGCCAGAATCTGCCGCAACTATACTTGAAAACTTCGTCAGAAGTCACTTCACTTCATATCATTTTCAATTCACTACCATCAAGCTAATAATCATACTAAAATGCTTGTCTACTTGGGACCGAGGAAAAATTTATTACGTTCAAAATTCTGAACTAGTTCTTTCGTGGGAGAAGAATTTAATCGAACCTCGTCTAGGTTATGAATTTGGAGGTAAAAATGTATTACTCTTTCTTTTATTAGCAATTCTCATACGTAATACTATGACAACGACGAGAAATTAAACAATCTCGAACGATGGAAATCGCCAGGTGAAATGGCGTTCCAAAGTGATGGATTGCTACCAAATTTCGATAAATTTTATCGAAGTTTGCGTGATTTGGACTCCAAATCTGTAATCGAGAGAGAGAGAGAATAAAAACTTTCATCGAATTTTCTCCCCGTGATGAACTGTTACCGGGTCGGTGAGGTGATTCATTCAAAATAAATAAAGCCTGCAAGCGATAATCGAGAGATTTACACATGCATGGAAAGCATTCATTCGAAAGAGGTCGTACTGAAGAACCGTAGTCACTACAAGGTCAATGAAAAGTAGTAGGATTAAAGTACTTCGAGCTGAGGTCATTTCGCGCATAACGGCTCACAACGGTAATCGAATCGAGGGTCACCTTTAGCCACTTGGCTATCCGGGTGCTCGGTCAATGAAAAGTGATAGAATTCAAAAAAGTTAGGAATAGGTTCTTATTCCTGATGAGTATGCAACCACTCACTGCAGTATTCGGTATACACATTTTTGCTTATATTCGAATTTGAAATTTATGTTACGAAACTTTAAAATTGAATCAGATTGAAGTAATTCACGATCCAGATTTTAAACTATATTCTCGTCGTAAATCTGAAATTATTACTTATTAAGAATCACTTACTAAAATTGAGAAAAACAAAAAATAACTTAATATAATCAACTAATGAACTCTATCCATGCAATTGAGGAGGAAATGCCTTTTTCCTCCTCAATTTCAAAAAAATAACTTTATATTTTACATATTATTCCAGCTGTAAAGGACGTTAAATCTAAATTAAATCTTTTGAAAGGAAATTTTTACCACTATGACTTTTGTGCAGCTTATGGAGCTTAAGCTGAGGTTAAGAACCACTATATGGCATGCAAGTATTGCATCCTGTGCTGTGATAACTAATCCCTTTCACTCTTGGTTTTCACAGTTAAAAAAATTACACTGCAGTAGGAAGCCTTCATTTGAAACGCATTATTATCTTTTTATTACGCTTTCAAAAGGCCGATTATAGTACGTCTGACCGATCATCACGTGGGATGCAAAATATATAGTTACATAGAGTGCATTCTACATTTCCATCTACTTGAACAAGAAATCGCTGACCTATTATATACTACTGTTCCTTAAAAGAATTATAGGGCAATCAAAAATATAAACTATACCATAAGAGGAAAAGATGAAGTAAGGAAGCGTTATAAAGAAGCGTAGATATTAAGTATATAGCCATAATTAGTGCAAATTATGATTAGTTAGGTACATTATTTATAGTACTATTAATAATTATCAACATTGTGAGAGAAATTCGTACCATAAACAGGATAAAATCCATTTATCCATTCCTTTGCGAAGGATTTAAAAAAAAGCGGGATTTTTTAAATTTACTTGGACATTTTTTTGAAAAAGGGACTGTCCCGTGAAAAGCTTGAAGAATGTGAGCCCCTGTATTAAGCGGTATTATTTAACATATTTTTATATATTTGATTATAATTATTTAATTTTATATTACTGAAGGAGAAACTGATGCAAAAAGGGCTACAATCCATTTATCAATTCTTTCTTGAAAGATACATAAAAAGCGGGACTTTAAAAAATTAACTAGTGAGATTTTTTATAAAAAGAATACCCTAGGAAAGCGGGACGAACGAGAACCCTAGTATCAAGCGGTGTTTTTACCATGTTTCGCGATTAAGGTTCCAAAGGTGCAAGGGGAGAATTTATGATTATGAAGGGGTTGGACTGAGAAAAAACCTGATACGTATGTGACGAATGATATATACAAGCTCAATGAGTGAAAGGGAACACACGAATAGATGTGGCGAAAGATAAGATCATAAATTATGGAGGAGAGATGTTAAGAAGGGAGTCAAACCACCCAAATGGTATAGCGGTATTTACTGGTAAGTACCATCACATTTCTTTAAAAAAATTGAAGCTTATCTCGAGGGATACCGAATGCATTCGTGAATGGAAATTAAAACTGGAATTGGCTCGAGCTATTTTCCACGTATTCAAACAGCAGGTGGCGACGGAAAAACACGAAAGAACGGAAAGGCAACCGCGTTTGGGTAACGATCGGTCTTTTGGGCTGAAAATATTTCGCGTGTCGGTGTCAGATAAGTGACCGAAACGACCCCAGGGGGAGATTAAAGGTCATGAGAGGCTATCAACCTAAGTAATGGAATTTCGGAAGGGAAATTACGACGGAGTTGCGTAGCTTATTTCTTTATTAACTTAAATTTGAGTCGTTCCCTACTGGTTCTCCGAACATGGATCTTAAAACCTGGAGGCGATCACTGTTATTCTTCGTATTAGCATAGAGTATGCTTATTCTATGAAATTACGTAGTATAGCCCTGAGTATTCCTAACGCAGAAATTTTTTATGGTAAGGTCTTAAGTGTTTCTGTCTGTACGAATTTTTACAGTACATGTTGGCGTAAATAAGAAAAAAAAACTTGGTAATAATACTGTCCATATATGCAAATTTTTAACAATTTTATACAACTATTGGTTGTGATAAAATAAAAAATTGTATAAAAAGTATTTTGTTGTGAACTCTAACATGAGGTCAATATTCTCAACCAACTATTATTTTAATTAAATCGTTTACCATTTTGATAATCCTTTCCGTGCCTATTACGTATTTAAACTATCATGGAAGTACAATGAATAACGCGTGCAATTGCAGAAAGTTAATGAAAAGTTAGTATACCTAATATAAATGTATAATATAGAGACAAGTTTCAATAGATAATGGTTTCGTATGCATTTTTACGCCATATTAATGGAATAGATATTTATTAATATGTGATGTGCCGTAAACTGACCCGCAATCACTACTCTGCCGAAGGGTAAAATATTTACGCAGAAAATGTCATAACCTGACGACTGAATGGATTTTCTTACGTGAGATTTCGATACCATACTGCGTTTCGGTTCTTCCGGTTAGTTCGATAGAATTCAAATTTAGTTGAAATCTTCTAATGCAAGCTATGAATCAATTTTAATCGCCTTATCGAGGAAAACCGCACAGAGACGTGCTGGAATGACGCTATCCTTGTAAGGAGAAAAGTACGTGGGATTTAATTCCCATACAATCCATCATCACTGACTGGAGAACCTTGAACGTACTATAGACCGTTTTATCATGTACAATACGTTAATCAAGCGCGGCCTGATACTGTAAATTGAAGCCGAATGCGGCTTTCAGAGGAGAATATTCTTTTGATCCGAACCATTGCACACTTCATTATCATCCAAATTTCACCTAGTTTTCGCGAATAATCACAACTAAATGAAATCGAATTGGTCGTGAGCAGTGGTACAAATTACCTGTAACCGCACAATATATAAAATCTAAAGTGATTTCTCGTCAGTGAAAACAGTAAGACGTAAGTCAACTTCCGCCTAACTCTCGACGACCAATCGACTCAGGCTTCGCGGCCCTTTAATTACAGCAGGATTTTATAAGAACAAATAACAAGATACCATGAGTACTGCGGGTGATTTCAATGCTATCCAAACGAAATCTCATCATGCGATGAAAAATTAAGTGAAAGATATAAACAAGTACCACAGTCTTTATTAATGAAGAGTCATCACCAATCGCTAAGCAATTTAAACATTTTGACAAAAATTTAATAAATACTCGAATTCATAGCTGAGGTATTTTACGATACATAATATCGTGGTAGTTCTGTAGGAATTCCTTTCATCTTTAGTGCTGCGGGATAGTTAAACTACCAAAATGGACTAAATACATGTACTGTATATACCCGCGCATAGATTTCCAGGACTATATTCTTGATCTATCACAAAAAACCATGGAAAATCTATACCCTCCTGTAAGAAATATTGCTTTATAACTTAAGTTTTTGGCGAACAAAATTCATCTTATACACGGTTAGGTATATACGGTTATATTTCTAAAATATTGATTTGTTACATTGTTAAAATACCCAAAACCTCTTCATTAGATGGGTATACATGCATTGCACTTTTTGTTGGACGCTGTAGTACCTTAACACGCAAAGTTATTTGGCATAATAAATGCAAACTTGAAAGTACTTAAAGCATATTAGAGACTTCACTCTAATTCTAGAGAGTTTACTCCAATTTTTAATTAGAATTAAAATTCTCTTTATAACTTTTACGTACACTCATAAATAAGGTAAACTTGGAAGCACGAGATGGATATCATGCGACAAGCCAACAGCTTAAGAAGAAAAGTTCGGTTTTCAAATTACGGCTGAATTCGCTTATACTTTTGAACTTTAAACAACATTCATGAACATCTGAATTCGTCAACCTCATTTAAACCTGGCGACTCTCGAGGATTGAAAGCTAAAAGTTGGTAGTTCGAAACCTCGACGAAATATTGGGTACGATATTTCTAGGCTCTCTAAGGATACAGTTGACCTCATTACGACATTATTTAGGGAAAATAAAAATAAATATTGATCTAATCCATCCAGATCGATACACCAGCGAAGGGGTTTTATATCGGCATCAGAATTAAAGCGGATGGGTTCATTTTAACGAAGCGCAAAAATTAAACGGAATATAATGAAGACAAAGTAAGTGTAAGAACTGTTATTGCTGTACCATATGTCTTCAACTTTACAAGTTGGAATTCCTTGCCGGATAAGTTGAAAACCAGCATAAACCTACAAAACTTTAAAGTAAAGTTTTAATTAATTGCTTCCTAAAAGTACAACCCGCCTTACACTTGCATTCATAGGAATGTATCTACACGTGATTATATCTATATATTTATTATTCATTAGTTTTCTTTCTTACTCTGTATCTTAATTAAATTATTTTTCTGAAGCAATTAAGAAACAAAATATGTGCATCGGTTGAAATATTTTTCTAATTCTGGTGTCTCAAAAATGTTTTCTACGATGCATGCACATCACGATTTCATCTTTTCTTTCGTATCCAGATCACTTCGTTAAAATATTATCATAATTACTATCATTACATTTGGCACCCATAACTAAAAAGTAACGAAAGAAGTTGAATGCGTTACTCTGGTTTCTGGGTTTCTTGTCGATGTCTATGTGTAAAAATTATCATCATCGAATCCTTATAATCCGATACAAAAATCGCCTTTTCAGTTCCGTTACACACGATACGTAGATATAACTACTGACTTGTATCTTTAAATTAGAATTCGAAGGAAAAATAGAACAATTTCCGGCTTCGGTCAAGAATCGGATTTTTTCTCCGAGTTCTGTTTTCAATCAGATTCAATAATCAAGGAAAGAAATCGAAAAAAGGATGTTAATGAAATAGTAGTTTTAAACGCTTTTAAAGCCTTCGGAGGTCCGTATACAATATCATTTGTAAGCAGTTCTGAAAACAAAAAAAGCCCTGGATTACCGAATTTTAAGAATCACCCAAAGCGGATTTCGATAGCCATGCTAATATTTTCTGCGGTAGAGGGATACAGGGTTAAAGCATGCAGCATTCTTCTAGGAAAATGATAGCTTGGTTGATGACATCGCATTGGGCGTTTCTGATAACGTATTTGCACGTTCGCACTCGTGTTTCGCCTCGTCATTCGCAGACATTCGCGAGTGGCCTTTGCGATTTCGTACACATACTGCGAAAGACTCAATCGCCGTTCAGCTTAGTTTTAGGTCGTAAACAATATGCTTGCTTCATCGCTACAAGACCTTAGATTTGATTCAAATTAATAAGTTAAATCCGCAACGGGCGGGATCGCTACGAGTGAAAAGGCGAGGGACGAGGCGAATGACGAGTGGTCCGACTACACAATTACCCCGACATTCGCCTCGTGCGTATATTTACTAATAAAGAAATATGTAAATTTAGTCTTGGAAGGTCGGTAATCCAGGTCTTTCTGTTCAGTTTATAAAACCTGATGAGGTAGACCGGTACTGACCGCGGAATAAAATGAGTTTTACTAGCATTTTTAAGTGTTTACCTCTTATTCAATAACAAATGCACATTTAATGTTTTTTCGGTTTCGATTCCATGTCCTCTCTTGCTTCCCTAACGAAATGACTACAACAATTTGAATCGATTACGAATAACTCAGTTCTTGATATTTTGCTGAAAGAGTAGCTTCTGGACTATCATAGTTAGTATGACATAAACAGCAAGAGAAGTCATTTATTAGCTAGCATCGATGAAAATGTATTTTTAATGAGCTCAAAATCATGTCTCGAATCAGAAAGCAAATTACGCAAAGCAGCCAATCAGATGAAAATTCAAATGATAATTTTAGCGGTGAATAATAAATTCTCGAAATCAAAGGAATAATCACCTCAGTTTCAGATGGTTTACATTCCGCAGAAATTGCTCCCCAAACGGATTTAAGGTATATTATTAAGTGCTAAAAAATTCACGCGGTATGACCAACTCAAATTATCGCATTGAAAATTATTGACCTTTCGAGCAAGGTAAGATAAAAAAATTTCTAGAGAGAACTTTATTCACGCAAAATTGATATGACCCTCTTAATCGCCCATTTTCCGTACACAAATATTTATATTTTTATACGCAAATTTACTGCGAATATTCCACTACACTATAATACTCTATATAATAATTCTCTACATTGAGATTATTTTCTAGAAAAATTTTCATATCTTTTCATATCTCATCTCGGTGTCTGAACATGACGAATATGAAATGCATACAGGGGGGAAGTAACTAACCACAGTTTTATAATACACGGATATTTTTAGCCTGAGTATATCCAGCTGAAAATCAATCCTGTGGTTTCTGGGGCAAGGCAGACTTATTCAGCCAGTGCTTACAGAACTTTCCTGAAAATTTCACCAAGAGAAACAAACATTTTAATGAAAAAATACTGCTTTTCAAGCTTTACGACTTTATGAAATTTGATCAATCCCAGTAGACGCAAAGCGTACAATTCACAAAACTTACCCAGAAATCGAAAGGCTGTAAATTATGAAACTATCAATAAAATGATAAATCAAAGAGACGAACGCGTTTTTGAGCGAACACAATTTTTAAGAAATTAAATGCGCAATACCAATATCAGTTTTGAAAGACGGCTTTTTTTTATCACTCGAAACTGATTCCTGATCATACCATAAAGCAAAACTCTTAATTTTGCGCCATCTTAAAATTAAGGCAATTTTCTCGCAAATAAGATCGAGTTGTAAGATCAGTCAGTATGTGGCAAATTTTCCTTCAAAATAATGGAAACAGAAATTACTTCAATCGGATCATACAAAATTATACATTCTTTGTCAAGAGCCATTACAATTTAACATTCTAAGCTCTAACCGACAAAATATAGATAATTTTACGATGTACAAAACATTTTCAGATTTCCTGAGTCCTGTACTTCCGTGATCACAAGAATCATTACAAAATATATTCCAAATAATGATCCCAAAAATAATTTTTAATTTAATGAATTTATCACCTCAGCCATGTCTATAATAATGATTTTGACATTTTATCGAAAACTGGATAGGTCGAGTATTTAAAGAAAAGAATCAGTGTTAACAGTTAAATTCACTGACTGTTTGTACCGGCAGTTCCACCAAACAGCAGTAAAGATTCCTTTCTCCTAAAGACCAAGTCTAACACTCGGTGAAACTGAGTGATATAAAAGATTGATTCAGTGGAATTGAGTGATATATTCACATCAAGATAAGGTTAGGAAAAAGACATCCAAATAATTTTATGAGTGTTTTTAGGGAAAAACTACCATTAATTTTTCGCTCGCTACCGGAAATAAATGTATTAATATTTAAAGATAAAAGAAATCTTATTTGGGATAAATTGCGTCTTTGAGAATTGGAAATTCTACATGATTCTTAAAGGTCTTTATTAGGGAAAGATTGAGACTGAAAAGTCTCTTTTCCCATTTAATCCGTCTTCAATGATATAAATAAAAACATAAGTGACGTAAGTGTAAACAGAAATAGAGATGAATGTAAGGTAAATCTAAGATAATATCTTAGGAAAATACAGCAACAACAAGAAAAAACCCACAGAGAAGACGTGTGAAGAACCTGTGCCAACTTGTGATACTATATGCATCAAAAAATGTGTAAAGCAGTACTATTTTAAAAGTTACATAAATCAATTGCTAACACATTGCAAAAATACATTCAGAAGGAGATGCCAATAGAAATCGCAAGCCTATTAGCATTTATAATATACTACTAAAAGGTCCGTAAAGATAAAGATGGTTTAAAAATTATTAATTAGTAATTAAAAATAAAGATGGTTTAAAAATTATTAATTAGTAATTAAAAATAAAGATGGTTTAAAAATTATTAATTAGTAATTAAAAATAAAGATGGTTTAAAAATTATTAATTAGTAATTAAAAATAAAGGTGGTTTAAGAATTACAGAAGGGAATATTCAATACAACAAGTACTTATGAAACATCAAAAAAAAATTAAAAATACTGACAAACGCATATAAGATACACAACAGTATAGTAAAGGTACTAAGTATAAAGGCTAACCGTGACTACGAATGGAAAATTTTCAGCCAAGAAACGTAGAGGACAAGTATAGAAAAATGTTGATCGATACATAGCGAAAAGACTGCCGTCATCTTGCAGATCAATGGAATTGATTTTACGTCCAAACGAAAGGGAGAAATGTTAAGGCAGAGACGAACATTGCATACAAGGCATTCCCTTGATTCACCCATAAAAGGGCAGAGCTATAAAACTCCCACAAATTAAGGCGACCAAAGGACCTCCATTTCCGGTGCGGATTAGTTGTTCATTAAGCAAGCAGGTCGAAAAGTTTCATCCCTTGTAAACGGACTTTTTCGCCGCTTTAAAAATACCATGACTTCATAAATTAATTATGAAAATCTGAGCCTCGAACAGAAGAACGGCAGGGGAAATTTTTCGTTCACCAATGTTTTAAAACGCACAACTTGCCTGTTTTGACGTAAAGATAGGAAAACTGTACAAAATTAACAACCCTAAGCCTAAGGAAATATTCAGTTTCATGATGAAAAATTCGACACTTGAGATTCTTCCTAGTTTAAACTAAAATGCTCATTCAGGACGTAATTAGGAAAACATACCATAAGTAAATTAAATATACGGAAAAAACAAGTTACATAACGATTTCTATCTGGCATGTTTTCGTTACTCGGGGTTTAAAAACCTATCTTGCAATTGAATAAGTCTCAGACGAACATAGATATGATTTAGCACCCTTTTTGGCACAAAATATGTCAACACCGTTCCAAAAAAAATACTCCTTTACGATCCACTTCCCAGTCTCCCGAAAGGTATATAAACAAAATTTACTGAAATAATCAGAAAAAAGAGCAGAGAGTAGCCAAAGAGAATAACTTTCCTGTCACTAACCACAGAACTCAACACCGATGTACAAACACGATAACACGATTTTCCTTCGCAGAATTTTCGAGATGCATCTCCCATTCACAAAACGCGCCGACGAGATTCCCCATGAAAACATTACGAATCAATTGAAAAAGATTTTTGATCGTGTGCCAGAAAAGAAAGGCATAGTTGAATCACTATGAATACCGGAAAATGAATCCGGAGAACTTCCGAGCGAAACAAACCCTACCATAACAACCGACTTGAAAAATGCCTACAAGAGCTGCATTCGATTGATGTGACATGCTCAAACATCATCATCGGAAACGCATTTCTCCAACGAAGTATTTCGCTAACGTGACATGCTGAAACGTTATCAACGAAACGCATTTTTCTAGCGAAAAAATCATTAACGTAAGTAAACAAGAAAACATGAAACCAGACGAAAAATATATAAGCTAGAAGTGTTTAAGTATTCTCTTTAAAACCAATTAATACAACAATTATTATCAAATTTCACTATCACGGCTACTTTGACATAAAAGCAATCAACAAACTCATTACTTTATCTGCATAATGACAAGTGAAGTTTAGATAAATTCATGAGGCAAGATGGGGGAATAAATTCAAATATGAAACAGATTCCAATAGGAAATGTATGTAAAAAGAAAGAAGTTTTTATATTATCTGCTACTGTAAAGCAACTAAGCTGAATATTTAAAACATTGAGATTAGTTTTGTTTGGCTAAAAACTAACATTTAAAACAAACCCTCAATGTAGCTATTAACGTTATATTAGAACGCTATGCATTATAGACTTCCAACTTTTCATAACAATTTGACAGTATGATTTCATGCAAAGATACGTCGCTTTTAACTCTAATTTTTTCATGGTTCTTTTCCGTCTATTCCTTACTTTCAAAACCCTTGCGGCGTAGCTTCTTCAAAAACCTACGAACGGCACAAAAGCTACCAAATTTGCCCATCCCTGCAACCGTGTTTTATCAACACAATCAGATTAAGAGGGCGGTGAAGGAACTGAAGTTTGCACCTTTAGGCGTGCGTCTGTAAAATAAAATCACCCCCTTTCTCCATGGACAATCAGATCATGCACTTAAGTTGGCAAGCGAAAACATGAAATTTAAATAAAAATTTATGACAGATTAGAGGGGAAAATTCCAGTGCGAATCGCTATAATATAATAATAACAAGAAATTCTATAATGTAGTAGAATAAATACTTAATATGCGGCGAATATGTTAAGACGTGACCGACATGAAAATCTGTTCTGAAAACCTGAGTTTAAAATTTTCAACTTCTCAATATATTTCAAAAATATCAATTCACAACATCGCGCAACAAAATCGAAGGAGCAAGTTCGAGAAAATCTTTAAACTTCGCATAAACATCGGAAAATAAACGGGGGAATCGTAATAAAACGGATGAAACCCTCGAATGAAAAATATGCGACGAAGAGTAATCCTCGGATAAGAATGCTTCAGCTGATTGCCCTTCTGAAGGCCTAGAGCACTGCTTCAAAGCACTAAGAGAGTCACTCTATTCTGCAACACCCCCGGGAAGGTTTCTATTAAAAAAACCCCTTGCGAAGAGACGGGGAAAATCGCATTAGAAAAGGCTCCTTTGCCTCATCGCCCGCCTTCGGATAAGTAATGTGGAACTCCATGGGAAACGTTAATCCCCGGATGCAATGCTGTAATGACATGGGAAAAATAAATCGATCCGAGAATACAAATCCCATCTAGATCGTGAGGGACAAGCGTCTTCCGGTGCAGAGAATCGAATCACGAATCTACAAAATAGGCACGCGAAAAAACCGCCACGAATCATTCGAGTTCTGCACCTAATCCTTACTTGGCAGTCCTTAAAAGGGGCCGGACGGAAAACACAAACAACCGGAGCGGACCCTGAATCGATGTGGCGCAAAGAACGCTTTCGGAGCAACCGGCAGACACGGAATGCATTAAACACACGTATGCGAATACATCCTCGAAAAGACCACCGTTTCGAGCAAAAACCCACTTCCCGGAAAAAACACCGAGCTATAGCCTTCGCGAAAGCCACCGGCACGGAGATGCGCAAACTGCCACCATAAGCCAAGCGGAGGAAATCTGCGCAACTGCCGTCAGCTTTGGCGATGTGCACCGGCGGAGTGACGCAAGGATCCGGCAGCCACGCCTTCGGAGGGAAACCGACACTAATGCGAAAATTGAGAAAATGAAGAGACAGAAATGTGAGATACTAACGGAATGGAGGGGAGAGGCGTAGTCAAACGATCCATATCAGTTGGAATTGCATAGTCCGGGGGAACACGACTGCCTCCTACGGCGGCCACGACGCAACTGGTCATGGGAGGCTGGCTGGAGGGAGGGGAGGGGAGGGGGGCCGAATCCAGGACAAATGAATCGAGAAAATTATGACGATTTCACGCAGGAGGTGGAGAAAGAGACGCGGATCGTACCTGCGAATTCATAAGGCCGATCTGGAGATGCGGGATGTGTTAATGAATTTGAAATTGATTGAAATTCGACTACGATGAAGAATTGGGGGATGGGGTTCTAGAACAGCAACGCTGAGTTCCCGGGTTACTCTAGTTACGGTTTAGACGTCTATTTTTCGCATGCGTTCATAAAAATAACCTCAGTTACATCATATGTAGTTAGAGGTAGATTTCATTCATCCTGAATTTAATTATTGATCGATTTAAAAAGAAGGATTTAATTGTCTTGAGAAAGCAGCTCGATTCATATTCTCCACTTTAGTCTTGCATCTTTTTAGCGCTGTATCGCTGATTCAATTTTATCTATCATAGCCCATTATCATCCCGTGGCCATTCTTCTTCTCAGAACGTGCTTCATTTATTATTTATTTTTTTCAAATCCATAAAAATACAATTATGTATCAGTTCTAAACTTTTGTCTAATATTTTTAATACTATATTGTCAACTATAATTTTTTCATGTTTTAATGCTGCCCATCATGATTTTGTGGCTAACATTCTTCTCGATGCGTGCTTCATTTAAGTGCATTTTTCAACCAGTAAAAAGAAATTTATTATTAACTAAACAAAGGAAGATATACTTTGTCTGCATACTCTTTTATTTGATAAAAAAGGGAGAAACACTCAAAAGAAAACTGGAGAATTAGCTAATAAATTAACCGAAAATAACCTTTATCTTTTCCAAGACTATTTCACATCTGCTAGACACCCTAAAATTGAAAACTAACAGAAAGATGAAGTAAAGTGGCTGAGTAATCATTCTATCTTAACACCGCATTCTATTACTTTAATCCTTTCTTAAATGATTTAATGAAACATAAACAGTAAAAGATTAGAGTTACTAAACGTGTGGTAATATGAAAACATGATAGAAATGAAATAGCAGAACAAATAGAAATTCCTTCAAAGAGGATATGGAGGGGAAGATGTTCGGAAAACGATGATAAAAATAAGATGAAAATCAATGCGGTATGTACGCCTGAAGATAGTATTGGAAAGAATGATGATAGATAAGTTTCGTAGAGAAGGACTTGGGTTAGATTATGAGAGCAAGTAATGGTTAATCTTAAGGTTAGGGAATATGAGGGAATAAGGCCATTAGCAGAGAAATAATACAAGAACATATTATAAATAACTAAATACTGCATAATAGTCTTTTGCAGGGATGGATCTAGAAACTTGCCAATGGGGTCTGATATTACCAAGGGGGGGGGTGATGATAAAGAGTATTCCCATTTGAACTAATCAGTAATCAACTTTTAAAAGGACACTTTGACGTGATAAATCAAGCAGATGGATAGCGATAGTGGAAAAGCTTCACAATCTGATATTCGTTCAAGGCCCTTGATGCAACGAAGATTGCTAGTATTACAAAGTCATCAAGTGGGGGGCGATCGCTAGCTTCTCCCACTTCTACGAAAAACCAATATCAGATAGTTAACCCAAGATGACGATAGATAAACATTCTTCATTCTCTTTTGCCTTTTTTCGCACCTAATCTCACCGTTCCTCGAATAGGATTCGCGAGCAGAATTCGCCCGTATTCCATTCATAAACGGATGGCGACTCAATAATCTTCCCTCTTCGTATCAGTTTCGTTCCGGTCCAAGGCTAAGATCCTCGTTTCGAGGCATTTTTCGAGAGAGAGAACGTTTATGGCTCGAACTCGGGTCTATTTTCGAAAACATTCAAAGCGATTACATAACTCAGTCACGTTCGCTATTGACGTGCCGGGTGGGATCTATCTTTTCGGATGATGCTTTAAAAATCCGCTCGATGTAGCCTCGTGAGGAAAGTAGGGATTTTGGAGTACTAAGGAAAAGAGAATGATAAAATTAATATGCTCAATCGTGACTTCGTGGCATTTTACAGAACCAACTTAAAAGGTAAAAAAACAATTAGTGACTCCAATAGCAGAAATTTAATTTGACCGCTTTCGTCATCGTACGGACATCTTCAGGGGACACGTAACACACTTGAAGATGTCAATATGTTGAAGAAACCGGTTAAATTAAAATTATGCTGGGGAAGTTATAGCATCATTAAATTGGTAACTTTCACAGCAGAATTTTAATTTGACCGGTTTCGTCAACATATTGACATTTTCAGAGATCACCTGACACACCTAAAGATATAAATAAGTTGACGAATCAGGTCAAATAAAAATTATGCTGTGGGAGTTATCAAGCTTTTGTTTTATTTTTAAGTTTCTTGACAAGAGTATGTGTAATGCTATATCAGAAGCGTCCATATTTAATAAATACCCGTGCGTGTGTGATTCTGTGAGAGCATGTAAGGGATCATGTATCCGAATTCCTTACTTCCGGAAAGAATGAATGCCCTTCCGAATCGGGGTAAGATAAAAGAATTCCGAAAAATTGGCAGGTCGTGAAGGATATCCAAGTGTATCTCTTGCGGCAAAAAGCATGCTCACTTGGCAAGTAGTCGAGATAAATGTGACCTGAAATGTGGCCGTTCCTATAAAAGCAGCACGACTTAACGACACTAATACATTCTAGATAAGGCGTAGAACTTGGAGAAGACCCATTTTCACTTCGTAAAGACGATTATCCTCCAGTCATTTCCTCCACATTAAAGAGGACATTTCGAAACTACCGGCCAAGGGAATTTGATAATAATTTATATCTGCCAGGCTTTCACAAAAGCTATACTAATTTTCGTGTAACTCCCTCTATAAATTTCTTCCCACGAAATTCTGCACTCCATGAGAAAATAAGGAGGTTGATTGCTAAGTAAGATTACAAGAAAATAGACGAGTGAAACAGTTTGAGATTTTTTAGATAACGCGTTGACGCTAACTTACTAAATATATCACATTAATATATAATATTCACTTACTAAATATATGACATAAATATACATGGGTGGTCTGAAAAGTTTCAGACATTTCGCCATTTCTCGACATGTTTTCTGAAAATTTCTAAAAATTTTCTGAAAATCGTGTACTAAATATATGACATAGTTTTCACTTCTTTAATCATGATATGATGCGCTAAATAACGTATTGCATATTTTACTTTTTTAATAAAACATACATTTTATTTTTGACAGCGTGAATATACAGAATTCGCTTAAGCATGTATACACACTTCAATATAAGATAACCTCGCATAATTACTTCAATATAAACTTTATCGAGATTACATGAGATAATTAAAAGCTACACTTGCCCTTTAAAATTAATGGCAGAGTCTAAGATGATTGCAAGTAGCGCCAAGTAAATTATAGGGCTGACGCGTGCAAACTACATCAATGGAAAATTTCACCATGGTAACTCCTATAGCAGATTAGCATACAGATAATTTTCCTGAGTTTATGACCAACCACTTTGAGTACTTCTCGTAATAGTTAACTTGTATAGGCCTCACAATGCATCAATAAATTTAGTAATAAAATATTTATATATTTTTTCTTTTCTAGAAGTGTGCATGCATTTCTTTGGCGGATTCGGTTATGCTATCCAACTTTGGCCTCCAGGCAAATTTGTATAGAGTGATAATCATATATCTGATGCCTCATAACGTTCAATTTGCATACTGTAATATGATTAGATAGTCAAGATTACATTTCCGCATAAGATTTAAGATTGGAAGGGAAATCGTCGGTCCTCTGAAGAGATCTTCTGAAGAAATATTAAAATTTATGAAAAGAAGCGGGAAGGTGAATGAAAATACGGTAGCGCCGCTGGCAGTTTCTGGCACGGCTGAGAAGCGATTTATTGTAATATGATTTCTGTGGTCTTAAATATTTGTAAGCCATTCGAGATTTAGAAATACAGTGTTAAGAGTGAGGGGAATGTAATCATAAAAGAAACGACAATCATATATTCCTTGAGTTGTAGACAACTCTAAGAACAAAATATAATATGTTACCATTTGATTATCTCCAAGTTTACCGTCTTTTTTTGGCAAAAAATTCAGTTCCCACGGGTGGTATAAGATTTTAACTAAGTTTGAGTATAAACATCAAACATTGAATATAGCTCCATTCTCGTTAAAATCTAAAGGAGAATAGCAGATTTCCGACCTCTAAATCACGTATATTGGGAGACTGGGGAAATTATATGCGCAAATACTTTCAGCTTAAATCGACACTATTTATGCTGGTAATCGGTGAAATCTTAAATCCCTACTTTAAATAACTCAAAAGAAATTTCACCAAATATAAAAGAACATATACTCCTTTCTTATTCAGTTTTTCCTTTCCTGACAAAATGATTACTATGAGGAAATCCGCCCCCAGTAATTTCGTACTTATTAGTAAATATTTGGTATGATTAATATTCACTACTAGCGTTCACTGTTTTAAATAAAAGGGATCTAGGTTTCTGTGTGGATTTTCACACCTCTCATGGCCATTCGAGATAAAATATTTCGGAATAAAACTTATTTTTACTATAAATTATTTCATTAGTGTAGATATCCATTACAAGAAGTAAAAATATTTATATAATGCGCGCAAACATGCTGCGACCTCAAGGAAAAACTTCACATCGACGCCAGACAGTTTCGTGATCCGTATTGGACGAGTATCCACGGGAATCAATCCTGCGGACCTGCCATTCAGTCTCAAAAGAACATTTATCATTCATTTACTTTTCTATTAGTCTAGTTCATCACAGTGGAAATAAGATATCCGCTGAAGTATGAATGATGCTGAAAAATGACATTGATTCACGTCACTCCTTATTGAATCCAATGAAAAGCGTATTCCTAGGTTCATTGTGCTGAGCTGACTTGGACTGGTTCCATTTATATCACGCTGGTTCAGAGAGGAAAGCAAGGGCAAACTGCCTCTCTCCTCTTTTTGCCTTGTGTTCCCAAATCCCTTTCAATTTTCGCTTTGGTATTCTTCCACCCCTGAAAATGAGAGCTTGGCTATTGAAATGCGCATTGTGTGATTCTCTCAGAAGGTCGGTAATCCGGGGCTTTCCCTTGTTTCCATAGCTTGCCACAGCGGTCAGGTACGTAAGGTCAACAAAAACGTCGTTATGAGCGTATTAAGGGTAAACATACGTCCGGGTTTCCGAGGACAGGTCCTTTTTTAAGTATCCTCGGAAGCAATCTAGCATTTTTGAAATTCGTCCTCCGCTGTCCTAGTTTTATTACTCTGTATTTCTCTGTAGATGTACCCTCTATATTCATTTAAGCATTACTTATAAGAATGCCAGTAATATTCGCAAAGATTACGGTAGAAGCTCATTATCGATTAAACTGAATTAGCTAGATTGGGTATAGTCGAGTTCGATTTTCATAGAATATCACATCTCGCTTGCACTGCCATCTCTATGTCAATAGGAAGCTTACATGGCCGCCAAAGTAGATAGAGCAGTAGACACGGTGGTAATTGGATAAAAGTACCGCATTACGCACAATCGTCGCAAAAAAATGGATAAGTGACTATAATATTACTAATGTCAAAGTAAAATTTTAAAAGTCAAAAGGATAAAGTTAAAATTTCCAAGATTTGACCTCTTTTAAACATTCGAGAAGTCAAAACGATAAAGTTGAAATATCCCGGTTTTATTCCCTTTTAAAACATGGAACATCCTGGCCCTCTCAAAAACATACGGTCACCCAAAGCGTATCAAACTTTCAAAAACCCCATCCACAGCTTTTGCCGTTATGAATGGGAATGAACGAGGAGAGCCAACCTGCATTTGAGTACTTTTGGGAGCGATAACTCTCGAACCCACGCGGTGGGGGAGAAGGAAAAGGAACCCACACATGGCACAGCGGAATATTCGAGCGTCCCCTCCCCACAATGCTAAACATATCGGTTCGAAATGATCCGAAAGTTTCGATGGATCAATCCGCGGCAGCAGTTTAGGGACTCCGAAGGTCATGCGTTCAGTTTATTGCGTCGCAACGTATTTCCCGGCGAGATATTTGATCGATTACCGCGCGGATAGAGAAGGGATCCGAAACTAGGAGGAAAACGTGTCTCTTCGACAAGAGAACGATCAAACAATTAAGAGACTGTGACAGATGGAGAATTTATGAGGCAAGGGTGGGTTTAGAGCGTGCAGAAAACCCTCGCCAGACTCAATATGATACTTAGTTTCGTCACAAAGGGAGTGGTGACCCATCGTCCGGGTTTCTGAGTGCGAACTCTCTTTTTAGGGTGTCCTTGGACGTCCTCCAGGATATTACAAATTCGTCCTCCGTTGTCCTAGTTTTTCTATCCTACATTCCTCTATATAAATTTGATTTTTGTGACGTCTATATTTAGCACTGTTCTGGGGTGAGCGTAAGTCCGGATTTCCGATTTGATGTCCTCATGGATCTTAGAAATACGTCCTCCGTTGTCCTAGTTTTCTATCCTACATTCCTCTATACGAATTTGACTTTTGATGCGTCTATGTTTAGCAGTGTTCTAGGGTGAACGTAAGTCCGCGTTTCCGATTTGATGTCCTCCAGGATTTTCGGAATTCGTCCTCCGTTGTCCTAGTTTTCTATTAAATATTCCCTCTACAAAATAAATTGGCGACTTTTATAGTTAACACTGCTATTCACTATAGAAAACGTATTTTAGTTAAGATTTTCATTGAGGCTATCAAAAGAAAAAGTGCTCAAAACGAAGAAAATAAAGGAATTTTTAGCCTCACAAAGGGTGAAATTAGAGCGTTCAGAAAAGCCTCGCCAGACTCAAAAAGTTACTTTTTTTCATCAAAAATAGAGTAGTATTTAGGGTGACCATACGTCCGGGTTTCCGAGTACACGTCCTCTTTTTTTAAATGTCCTCGGACGTTCCAGGATTTTCGGAATTCGTCCTCCGTTGTCCTAGTTTTTCTATTCTGCATTCCTCTATACGAAGTTGACTTTTGCGACCTCTATACTAACCACCGCCACAATCTCTCATTTAGGGTTGCAATCGAGGTAATACAAGAAAAAGTGCTGACAAGGAAGAAAAGAAAAGAGAGGGCTTTTGAGAGAGCAAACGATTTTTCGAAATGCGATTTCCATTGAAGTGAGAAAGGCGATGTGGTTTGGAGTGCTTCGATATGTGAATGGTCCGAGTGTAAGATAAAAAAGAGTCTTTTAAATGACTCAGTCCATTTCTGCAGTCAGATAGTCCTTTATCATACCTTCATAGCAAGAAATGGGTGACTGAACATTCTTATGGGAACTTTTCCCGTCTCATATTAGCGAAATACTACATGAAAAATCTACATCAACTAGGGGGCTCTATTATTTTTTTACTTATATATTCCTTTACTGTTACTTTTTCGTCATCGATCCCAGCAATGTTTATGAATGAAATCCTGTAACATGTAAAAATGTGCTTCTCTAAAGACATCCAAGATACAAGAAAATCTACCTTTCCTAGGGTGCTCTACTATTATTTTAACCATATATTATAGTGTTCTTTTACTTTTTCGTCATCGACCCCAGTAATGTTCGTGAATGGAATCTTTCTACGTAAAAATATCCAAGGCAAGGTATGTTGTTCTAAAGAACAAGAAAATCTACCTTACCTAGAATGTTCTACTATTTTTTTTGACCTTATACTGTTCTTTGACTTTTTCGTCATCGATCCCAGCAGTGGTTATGAATGGAATACTTCCATGTAAAAATATCCAAGGCAAGGTACGACTGTATGTACTATACGACTGAATTGAATATCTTTTTCAGAAATCAACATCAGTTATCAGTTAATCGAGCACTAATTATATATTTATATGCATTCCCAGCAATGTTTATGAATGGAATACTTCCATGTAAAACGTATCCAAGGTAAGGTATGTTGTTCTACAGACATCTACGATGTGACTGAATTGAATATCTTTCTCAGAAATCAACCTCATTGATCAGTTAATCGAGTACTAATTATACATTTAAAAGCGATCCCAGCGATGTTTTTCGATTAAATCCTGCAGCGTGTGTAAATGTCCAAGCTGTATGTTGCTCTAAAGGCAAGCACTATACGACTGAATTGAATATCTTTCTCAAAAATCAACCTCAGTGATCAGTTCAGCGAGTACTCGTTATGTGTTAAAAAGCGATTAGACCTTCATTTCGCTCGCGTAACGATTTCGAGAACGCAGTCTGACCGCAACCAATTCAAGTCTCATACGAGCTTTGACGCATTCGCGCCGCATCTACTTCAGAATTACATTCGCCGATCTCACTTCGACTTCCCACTGAAAAAAGTGACTGTTTAATGAAACATAAGCACACATCCATCAAAACGACAGCTGCTACTGATGGAAAAAGATCAAAAATTCATGGATCGAAGGGGACAAACGCCTTTACGTCGGGCAATTTATCATCCTTGTGTGTATGCAAACCCAACTTGTACACAGTAAGGCATGCTGCATAACCTCACGGCGCCGATATAACCTTCCACCCTCTCCGAATTGATTTTTGTACTTTAGAGGGTTCCTTTCTCCCTTCATAGATGGCAAGCCACTCAAGATGCGTCACTGGCGCCGCTCTTCGGCAAGAATTTTAAACTTTGGAGAATAGATCCGCAACAGGATGTCAACCGAAGATCGTTTACAAAGAGTGCCGA
Source organism: Pachydiplax longipennis (assembly GCA_036926295.1). Taxonomy (NCBI): domain Eukaryota; kingdom Metazoa; phylum Arthropoda; class Insecta; order Odonata; family Libellulidae; genus Pachydiplax; species Pachydiplax longipennis. Next base: position 31,676,746 of record JAVFKF010000009.1, on the reverse strand, counting down.
GGCGGGAAACTTGAAAGTATTGATTGAGTATCTCTCAAAACTTAAGTAATCAATCTTGTTGGCCTACGCAAATTCAGCAACCCAAAGAAAAGTTTACGTTCCCTTGGCTCTGTGTCTTCAAGTTTTGCCTGCAACATGAAATAAGTCGAAGACATTCTACGACTACACGAAAATGAGATCTTCACGAACTTCTAATGGAACTGAAATTAAAACTAAGTTCTAATCACTTTGACACAGATAACTAAAGCAATCAAACTAATCAAACCTGAGAGTACTATTACAAAGTCGGTGGAAGAACCTGACAATTGAAAGAAAAACTTGGAAAAATGATTCTCGACAACTATGATTATTGGAGATACTTCATTTAGAGAACATACAAAGTTTAGTTTGACCGCATATTTTCCCTGAATTTTATACAAAGCATCTTATTATCAATATAAATTCTAAAAGGGTTAAAAATAACCGATGATTTTAATTTAAAGATTAAAATTTCTCAACATATTAGATATCATCAATTCATAAGGTATAAAACATGGAATATTTTCATTTGCTATAAAACTGATAATCTGTAGCAAAGATCCATCGATTGCAGATTCGCCTTTCAAATGTACAGCGACATCTAGGTTAACGAGTAATCTGGCTAGCAGATATTTTTCCGCTGTTTTATAGATTCGGCTAACGAATATGAACTCGGATAACGAATATTGAATCGTACAACGAATATTTTTGTGGATGTTTGTAGAGGTGGATACAACCAAATCAAAATAATCGAACAATTATATTCTTTCGTTTCAATCGAAGAATTCAAATAAAAGGTTTCGATTGATAACTTTATCCTAATCGAGTGAATTTATTCGATTGTTAAAAATAAGTTAAGCGAGTTAAAAATCGAATAGATCTATTCGTGCATGATTGATGTTGCGCCTATTCGGGTTCCATTCCCGGTGGGAACCCGCGTGCGAAATGACCTAAGCTATCGAAGCACTTCTGACATTACTTTGATTCCGTTCGGTTTTTCACTCACTCTTCCCCATCCAGTAAACAATTTGATGAATTCGACGTTTCAATCCCTCCACGCCATAGATATTTCACTCTAACTACTGAATCTTTCACTTTATATCTTTAACTAATGGCCATCATCCAGAACGATTTAAACGGTTTTCTATATAAACCTATAGGGAAATCACGTTTCGGTTAACGAATGCGATTCCGGATGATATTATCTTCGTTAGCAGAAGTATTTCTGCACAAATGCCAAAAAATACGCGAGACATAGAAGCATTAAAAGAGGTCATTTAAGCCATTGGAGTTTCATATCTGCTAGAAAGAGATGAAAATTCCCCTCCCCAACTTGAAATTCATAGTCCGCGAGTATTCATTACCATTTAATTTTTTCGAAAGAAAAGCCTTTGCCAATGTTAATTCGCATAGCCTTCCAGGGGAAACATTATCAACGGTCGATTCGGTAAAACATCTTGGAGTAACCCTCACGAATAACTTAACTTGGAGTACCCACTTCTATAATAATATATTTGGGCGAGCTATCAAAAAAACTCGGCTTCCTCAAGAGAATAGTCTGTAAGACTAGGATTATTGGGTACGCATGTGGATGTAGGTTTATCAAAGTGAGATCGTCTTTCCGGAATGTCGAACCTGGGTTCGATTTTTTCCAGATTTACACATATTTATCGACTTCAAAGCATTACGATTCAAAGCAGGATGATGGTATACCTTGGAAACATAAGCACCTCCGTCCCAAATACTTTCAATGAAAGACATCAACTCGCGTTCGATCGACTTCGGTTTTTGATCGAGCTTCCGATGGCAGGATGTTTACAGCTGCATATTCCAGGAATATTCGCCACTAGTACCGAAATATTAACTGAAAATCGACGTCGACCAGCCGCTCTCCCAGAAGCAATTACTTTGAAGAATCCCATGTTTTAAATCATACCTTCCTTCTTGAAAAAAAAATATTAAGTAACATCCAAAGGTGGTTTATTCGACGTGTTACGTCAACGAGTTTGACAGTTTCAGGAAAAATTATTGCGAAAGTCACTAATATTTTCATTTTAAGAGGTTACAGCAGAATTCCACCGAGTGAAGATATACCAAATTAATTTCATTCCTTTCTTAGAGTGAAAGATAAGGTTTCCTAGTTGAAACTCTTTTAAGAAGAAGACTGACAATTAAGAGATTCTACAGGTTATTCTGACGCTCTGATTAATTCCTATGAACACTCATTTGTCATTATATTGCATGAATAAATTTAGACCGACTCAAAACACACATTGGTTGCAATACTGAACATATATCCTGTTGCAGAGGCATTATAGATCACACAACCGTATAAAAATAAAGCCTCCTCATCGAACAACGATAAAAATTATTTAGTGTGCTAGAAAATAATCATTTTATTGCTGTGGGCAATGCCTAAAGTCGAATTATTCGTATTAAATGTCTCCATCTCTCGCAACACAATTCATTCTCCTGATGAAAATAAAACCTTTGGGTCATATACCTGAACTTTCACTGGCATCCAGCGTTATGAGGAATTAAATTCATCTGTAGCGGATGTTTTTGATGGAAAATCATCTCACTTTGTTTCTCATTTGTAGAAGGGTTTTAACCAGGGCATCGAACAGTAAAATTTTTCGTTCCGATTTCCTCTCCGACGTAAAAAATAATATACGGTCCAATTCCGCTTTCGCTCCCTCTGCCAACGCTGAACTAGTTCGAACAGTTTTTCTTTTCCGCTCAGACCATTAAAATAGAATATCTTTATGAATGTTTCTTCCATAGGCTGTAGCTTTTGCCATTAACATCATATTACTCGAAATTTAGAATAAAACTTAGTAACGGTTAGTTCAAGTCACATTTATGTTTTTAGTAAACCTTTATCACACTAAGCTTACGTAAATTGTGGATTAAATTGAACCGAAAATCGTAACGGAATAAATATCTGTTTTCGGTCCTGGTGTATACGAAATACCGTTATACGAATATGAAATTGTATAGGAAATAAATAAAAATATGATAAACATACTGTAATAATACCACAAACACTTTTATTTATGCATCGACAGTAAATACGTTACACTATATCTACTTTCCTAAGTTGTTTTAAAAATATAAACAATTTTAGAGGGGTCCAGATTTAGGAACTTCTTTTCAAAGAGTTGAGATTTGACATTTTTTAAGTAAAATAATTTTGAAAAATAATATTTTACAAAAATACATTAAAGCTTCATAATCTTATGAAGAACTCATCAAAGTATTTTTTTTAAATAATTTTAAACTATCTATTTCTCGGCTGCATATCAAAAAAAAGAAAATGGGGGCCCAAATTTGGCTCCTTTCATCTAATAATATAATTAATTACATGTTGATAGAATTCTCAGTAATTTGTAATTATAATAGTAAAATAGAAACGTAAATATTGCATCATTTCATCGACAAGAATTGTAATTCATGGCAACAGAATCTAAAACATCTCAAGTTTCGATTCACAAAGAGAGGAAAGATCAACTTCAAAAGGAAGGATTATTATTATTAAATATAACGCTGCAAGTTAGCCAAATGGCTAGGTGGCTACGAATTAAAAGTTTACAAAAAATTACAGCACTTATACATCACAAATGCAGCACAATCATGAGTCATAAATACACTAACATGGAAATAATGAATACGCAATAAAAGCAACATCAAAAGTATGATAAAGAATGCTTGAACATAAGTAACTCGCAATATTATTACAAAAATTAAGCTGTGATTAGACATAGTAAGTCTGGTGTCAACATAAATAGGAATCTTTAAAGATACAAAATCAGCACAACAGCATTCCGATTCTTCTACTCATCTTTTTACGGATTCCTGATCCATTTACACATATCCAAGTTATTGCTTAAGGCAATATTAAAAAAATAGATCTGATAGATTTTTTTAAAAACTGATCTTGAGAATAGTGCAACAAACTAGCGGCGTCACCACAACGCAAGAGATGGAAATGCGTTCGATCACCGGATACGTCAGAATTTTTAATTTCCGACTTTTTTAAGCACTACGTAAAAATAATCATAATCTTAATCGAGATAGGCTTTGAATAGTCCCCGGGACTTGTAATGAGAATTTGACGGCATTTCGACGAGGCATGCTCTGGATGTTTGGCACTTTGCCTTCATTCCGTAGAGAAGATATCAGCGGTTTAGTTATGTTCTGGGACTCGTCTCGGTAATGATCTTTGGACATCGATAGTCAGATAAGAAGAATCGGAAATTCACATATATGTTTTTCCTAGAACCATCAAAAGTAATAATAATATCTGCAGCAGCTTTCTTCTACTATCCAATCAATTGAAGATTTAACTTCTATACTATACCCTAATAGAATTAAATTATCATTCTAACGCTTTCGACGACATACCAAAAATATTTACTACAAAAACGGCATCAATTCGGAACATAGCAACAAACCAAAACATAAATAAACCGTTACCTTTGCGGGAGTAGAAGCCGAATCCGAACCGAAAACCGTTTTTTATTACTTTCCGACTTCCGCTTCCAAACAGTGCCATTTCAATTCAGAGCAGACGGACGAAACTTTATCAAATAATAATGTGTAACTACAACTTTCAATTTAGCAAAAGGAACGCCTGGTATTTACAATCATCTGATCTAATATGCTGATCATTACTCCTTTAGCAAGAAGTTTTTCGACTATTTAACTACTGTGACGTAAAAGTAAAAATGAGGTAATAAAAAACACTCGAAATAATATAGCTTTACAATATCCGGAGCGAAAAGAACCGGTTCAAATCGATTCCACTTTATAGGAGATGTAACTGAAACTTAACCAGAATCAGAATATTTAAATCGAACCGGATCGAAAATCGAAAAATTTTACGATACGAAGCATAGACTAAACTTGGGTTACGCATGATATTTTCGTCAGTCTGCCATCCTCCTGAAAGTCTCAGGCTATCTCCTTTAACGTCTTTACTTATCACCCTATCTCGAAACGTTTTTTCCGCGTTTTTTTCTCAGCACTTACATGTTCATAGTTTCTATTTACCTTTATGTGGATTGAGTATAAGGCTTTATTCAGCAATAATAGGTGTATAATACATATTATACCAATAGCAATTATACCTATTTATAAAAATTAAGGGTTAGATGTAGGTAGAGACTTTTAGTCTCAATCTTGCCCGAGTAAAGATGTATTATTATTAATGATAACTATTTCATGTATTCCTACTACATCGCACCATTCTTTAAAACCTTATTCTTCCAATTCGAGTCACTTGGCAACCCTTTACCGCCTTACTGACTAGCAACCTCTCCTTTTCTACCGCTTTCCTATCACACATTTTAACACCTCTGCTAACATTACTACTACTTGTACCTCTGTTATCGTTTTAAGAGGTGATTTTAATGGACAGCTGCGTTCCAATCTAGAACTTGTCGGGTTTTCAACGTTCTCCTTTGTAATTTATCAGGATGCACGTCTTATCCTGCTAATTCAACTAATATTCTTTCCTTGTAATTCTGACCATGTAGTGATAAACTATTTTGTATATCGTCGGTCAGTCCTCGATATAAGCAGTCCCGGATTCGATCGTGGTGGGAGTCCAATTTTCTAGAAACTGGTCGACGGCCTATAAGGTCTTTATTAAGGCGAGATTGAGACTGAAAAGTCTCTTCTTCCATCTAACCTTTCGACAAAGATATTACATACATAAAAATTTTGTGTAGGCGGATAGAAATAGAGAGGAAAACTTTAGAAGGAGTGGATGTAAAAAAACTAAGGTGATATCTTAGGGAAAAAGATCCACTGCAGGAAAACACTCGCAAAGAAGGGGAGTGTGAAAAACCTGCGCAAACCTACTGATAATACAAGCTAAAAGATATAGTACAAAACTGTGTATGAATTGGAAATTACAAAAGGAGTACTGTAAAGAAATAACAAAAGTAGTACTGTAAAGAAATTACAAAAACAATAATAAAATAAAATCAGAAAAAGAAAATGTTGCAATAGTAAACAATGAGGAAATAATAAATATGATAAAAACATAAGATAAAAAATTCAAACGAAATTACAAAAATAATAATAAAATATTAAAATCAAATCAAAAAAGAGGAAGTTGCAGGAATACACTATGAGAAAATAATAAATATCACAAAAAATAATAGAATAAAACATTGAAATAATCTAATTGTTATGAGAATGAAGCATGCTAAAAAGACATGAGAAATATAGGTGGAGGCAGATGGGCCTTGAAAATAGTGCCAAAACTGATATCATCTTCACACAGCAACCACAATCTTCATCAGTCCGACCTCATTAGGGATGGGAATAGTAGGACTTAACCACTTCCTTGACGAGGAGTATACACGGCCTAATAAGTTGTTCATTTCCTGACTTGGCGATGTGGATTGCATATTAAGAATTTATTTAAATACTCTAACGGGTAGCCAAGTGGGCAGCGCTTTCAACTTCGGTGAAAGCGATCCCGGGTTCGATTCCCGCTGGGAGGCAGGGTTACAAACCTCCGTAGAGTGGATTCCGGAAGTTTTCCATTCCAGAAATGGAGAATTCCCGGGCGCATAATTAAAGTATAACATCAACTAACGTAAAATATGTATTATTCATTACTGGATGGTATAAACACGGAATTTGATCAAAGTTTTACTAGCTCTTCTAAGAGATGCAATTTTGAACGAGTTGACGCGATTTCTGTCACGGAATCATAAAATTAAACTATAGCGTCAATATTCCAAGAATCATCTTAAGTTCCGTATTCTTTCGAATGTCTCGAGATGAAGGCACGCATTTTAGATTACGCTGGTTTACTGATAATTTTATAAAAGGAAGATAGTGAATAAAAGTTACGAAAGTCGGATACTTGCACTTATATGAAGTGTATGAAGCTTGAGATGAGTGTAAAAGCAGAAGAAAAACTTCTCGATCCGGGAGGCGGTAGATTGAAAAAAAATATTGCCCAACCTTCCTGGGAATTCGGAAGAGTTGCCAACCCTGGTGGGAGCCCGTATGTGTGAAATGACCTCATCGGTCGAAGCACTTTTACAATAGTACTACATAAATTAAGAAAGACCGGAATAAAAATTGAGAATCTATTTTTTAAATTTTTATCCTGGTTTTAAAGGAGACCGGATATTTATTTTTAGATTCAATAGAGGAAGGACAATTTACTTCTAAAATATGGCATTCTTTGAACGGAATCATAGAATGATGAGTTAAGGGGTGATTAATAGAGTATAAAAATAACTGAATGTTGAAAATATTAATTGATAACTAATATTTAATTATGTGTTATTGTATCCGCTGCGAATTCTAAGCGATGTTTTTGGATTTCCATAAGTGTATGACAGGGAATATGAGTGCCCCGTGACCGCCAAGGAAGGCCCACCAGGAACCTCGAAAAATCTTGCATGACCTACCATGTTCATGTTCTTTCTTTAATAATATATAATGTAACATTGGTGTGATAAGAGTATTTTTTTAATTACCAATTATTGTATTGATAATATGATGTCGGACATAGCTTGATGGAGGACTTTGTAAATAACCTAAGCAATTGAACCAATAACCATATCAATTTATTGAAATAAAATATTAATATTAATAAATTAATTGTATATTACAATCGATAGATATGGCGGTGGTGTTGTGGAACGTCATAATTATAGTAAGTTGGAGATAGATGTGTAATTTAGTAAAAAAATAAAAGTACACATCTATATCTAACTTACTATAATTGTATATTGTTGATTACGCTGTCATCAAACACGTCTTACTGCGGAAGAAGAGCAAATAGTAAATATAGTAATAAGGTAAGCAGTACTTTGTATTTACTTAAATAAATGTTTGTTTTCCAGGATGAGGATGAATAAACGATAGCAATTCCAGTCTTCTTCTCCCACTCATCGGCCTAGTACTCCGTTAGCACGTCGAGATTTGCGAAACGTCAGATAAAAACAATGGAGAACGCCGTTGCCTTAGGGACGATGTCTCTCTGAAGATCGCCTTTAACTTTCCTCTAATTTTATGATTTTGGTAAAGAATGTGACACTCCAAAAACCATCAAAGAATATGCTATTATCTATTTATTATTATTACATGTCACTTAATCATACCATAAATAAATGATAAATAAAAAATAAAATAATAATAAATGAGGCGGCTTCTGATGGTTGTGTTAATCAAAGAATGTGGCACTCCAAAAACCATCAAATAATATAGTTTGATACTTTATTCTTTGATGGTTTTTGGAGAGTCACATTCTTTAATGAACACAACCATTAGCAGCCGCCTCATTTATTATGATTTAGGAATAAAAGAATCATAAAGAGTTCTCTGGGCGAACACTTACTTTCTTGAGGATGACCTGTGGCGTGTTGGTGACGTACGTGTGGTAACCCTGGTCGTTGGCGTGGTGTCTTGGTACGCCGTCGAGGGCAGTGGCCTCTCTCTGCAGAGGGGGTGAAGGTGGAGGAGGAACCACGCGGCCCTCGTCACATTCTTCGTCTTCTAAGCCACCACCAGGGCCAAAACGGGACTTCTACAAAAAGAGAGAATAAAGCTTCAGTTTCCCTGACGTCCACACATTTCGATGGTCGATTCATGGGCTACATAATGAACACTTAATTGCCACAGCCCGTCAAAGGACACTCTGCAGCAGACCATAAAGAGACTTTAAGTTCAAGCGATGTGCATATCATACATAGTGTTTTTCAGCAAGGCTGTGAATAAGCCCTTGGTATACTGCAGTATTTTCAAGGGCTACTCATAATTCTTAAATGGCTGTATATTATCGAATCTAAGACGTACTTTTGTGCATTTTGGAGCTTCCGAAAATCGGGTCCTAGATTCACGATCTAAAATGCGTTGTCGCAAAGCAGGCATCGCAAAGAAAAGTCATTTTAACTGTGATTTCAATATATGTTCATGATGTACACGATATTTATACGCAAACATCTTTATAAATTATTTCTAAGCATATGTTTTCAGAGACCAGTGCTTTTCTCCCTTTACACTCCATCAAAACATAAATGACACACCATTTTAAAGAGAAAGCTTCCGCTAAAATAGAGCAACAAATGAAAAATGCACCATTTTTTTAATTCAAGTTAAATTTTGATTTTCCCATAGAGGTTCGCTACTGGATAGGTAGGTATCGATATCTATCGATAGAATTTGAAGAATTATATATCATATAGAATTTGAAGGTGTGTTTTTTAGGTATGTATTAGTGTTTATTTTTTGTAGTGATTCGAGTGTTTGTTGAATTGTATTTGGGTGGGAAAATGGAGTATCAGTGTCCGTCTGCGAAATTTTCGCACAGGTATATTAGATTTACTACCCTAAGTATGACATGTTAAAGCTTTCCTTAATATGGCACAATCGTTTTATCTGGGCTCTACCACATGAAATGAATAATTCACGTTGAGAGTTATGATTCAGTTTTTCCGGTACCGGTTGAGGTCCTTAAGGTAAAAGATCATTAAATCGGTCCCAACAAGTTGGAACACATTTACACTGCAATAGAAGGCCACAGCATGCGTCTTAAAATCGCTCTCATTGCATGTTTTCCCCTGCGTGACTTCCAAAATTGGGTACGTCTTAAATTCGAGAATGTATGAGGGTTCTTCTCCATTAAAGTCACCCCACTCTTTGCTATAGTGATTGCAAGCCAATGGTGAGTTGAGATTGAATTAGATTGGAAATAGCTTACTAATGCCGCATAATTACAAGCTAATTGTAACTTAGAGTGCATTCAATGTCATACCCGCATATGAAAACGATTATTGTGAAACATTTTCATAGTATTGCATTAGGTGTACCGATTATTTTTCTTTTTGCAGAAAATCACACCATATTTGGCGATGCAACGATTCATTTTCCTTTAACTTAATTCTTTAATGGCCTAAGAACCTTTACAAAATCTTTGACAATGGCAATATAATTATTTATTATTAGATTATTTAAGAATTCTCTAATTATGAAAAGTAAGGGAATGTGACTGAAACTATTATGAGGAAAACGCTTCAATTAAATCTTCAATCTAAGTACCTATTCTGTAACTCATCATGAGGAAATGGTGTCATGAAAAATTGGGTGTCAAATTTTCCAGCATCATCGCCAGGGCAGGCGGCCAAATGTTCTCTTAAATGCTTCAGCTGGTAATTTCACCAGCCAGACTCAGGTCTTAATTACCAAGGGGGTCATTATTACTGTTAGAACCTAAAGAGTTCTAACAGTATCCTACAGGGTTCAAACAGTATTAAGAGTACTATTTTACCTTATATATTAAGCTACGCTGTTACTAGTATTATCTACCTTGTATGATGGGAAAAATGCAAATAAATCGAGCCTCATATAGTTATACGATTGCAGTAAATAACACAAATCAAAATTACTTTTTCCCCCTACGCATTCAATTTTGCAGTAAAGATGTAATGAAATATGCACATACCTTAATTATTTCCTCCTATACTATTATAGATAATAGACAAAATATCCGAATAATTGGCATTTAGCGTTGATTAATAAAACAAGTTCAAGTTACCCACGTCTTAGTGACTATAACGTTGCAACACAGGATGAAATCAAGAAATCATGATCCCAAAAATACATAAAAACGAACTTTACTTGCAACTTCCTTATGGAAACATATTATTGAGTCCTGGGTTCGAACCCGAGCCTTCATAAAGATGAAAATAGTTTTCGTGGGGCTTTCAGCATATTAGAAATAGAGTGCAGTTTGTCTCAAAGCTCTACGACAAATAGTTTCCAAAATAAAAAGGGGGACGGACGGACGGACAAATTGCTAATTATATACAAGATTTGATGTTGGCCAATAAGAATTAGTTACAGTATGTTCAACTTTTCAATCACTGTTCAAGTAAATGTGGCGTTAAATATCAGATGATCAAATAAATATCGAATTATGGAAATAAATAACATCTAAGTCGAACTGGCCGAAGCAGTATCTTTCAAGGAGTAATAGAGAAGCCGCAGAATTTTAACATAGAATAAGTAATTAAAATTCTAAACATACGTTTCTAAGGCTTCCGTCAATAGAAATACAAATGCTAAGGAATAAAGGTGTGATATTTTGAGAAATTATTTGAATAGTTAATGCAAAGAAACATATCGAAAAATCATTTCGAAGAGTTCCTTTCCTAACTACATCCGAAAGACTGGTTGATTGTGGAAGTGTCTGTATCATGATTAAAAACACGCGTTACGAATGGTTAAAGCCAAAATTATGACGTAGATGTAGCTATAATATATATCTATAGACGTAGGATATATATCTAGTAGACGTAGCTATAATATATAGCTATATTTACCTATTTGCGGAATACTTACTCGGTAATTACAGGGAGCACAGAAAGAAAAGAGTTACAACCTCCCTTGCTGTGTTCTCATTGCGCAAACTACATTCTAAATTTTGCTGACCAGCGTCTTACCGAATTTCATACGTAAGATTCTGTATCTACTAACATGAAAATATCAAAAGCAGTTTCAATACCTGTTAAGATCTATGCTTACTTTTCTAATGTAACCTGCCACATTTCATGAAGAGCAGTTAATCATTGCGTATCTGCCTCCCATCCTACAACTTCTAAGGTATACATTTATGTTTTACATTCATTCACGATTTCAAATAAAATGACCTAGAACAATTAATAAAACTGAATTTTATTTTATTTCCTAGCCAAATATGAATGTTTGATAGAGTGATTCCACGTTTAGTTATGCAAAATACGATTTGGAACTTACGAAACAAGACTAGATAATTATAATAATTTTATCGTGCTAAGGGAAAATTCGTCATAGCAAAGACTAGAATAAAAAGAGTATTCTATTAGCGAATGAAATTTTAAGATACGCACATCGGGCAGGATTTTATCATATTCAAAAATAGTACAGATTAGTTTATAAATCATCGTATTCAGGCGAGATAATTCAGTGTATAACTTAAGGAGTTCCAAAAATAGTAAAGAAGAAAGATGTACTATGCGTTTTTAAGGGGCTGTAGTAAGATAGCTACGATGGCCCTTGACGAGGATTAAAACATTATAAATGTAAATACTTCAAATATAATTCCCTCAAATGCCAAAACAATAGACGAGTATATAATTCTATATAGGGAAGATTTATGTTCCTATTTTCAGATACTCTTTTTGATATTGTGTTGATTTTTTCTCTGTGTGACTACTTAATTATTGTATTACATCATGCAAAAGGGCCGTGAATAAATATTATTCTTATTATATAAATCTATTAAATGAGAGAAAATTGGGTGGTATGCTGGCAGTGTATATTTCGTGCGCACACATTCACCTTTATATAATGCACGTGAATAAATATATAGAATACGAACTAAAATTGGAAAGAAAGTGTTGATGGGTGCACGATAAATGAAAGGAAGAGGAGTGTCGGGTCGGATGGAGCTAAATAAGCTATTAAGAGACCGCGGATGCAATCATAAGAGACGTGGATTCGAAAACTCCTTTGAGATCGTCCGCGAAAAAAAAGCCCGTTTGTATAAAGATTCACGCTTCGGAAACAGCTTCTCGAAAGCGCTTCTTCAAAAGCAAACAGAGGGAAACCTTGGGGTGACGATGTTTGCTCAAAGCAATTTGTTAAAGGAGTTCATCTCGTAAAGGAAACCGCTAATCCTATTTCCTCAGCAAGAGTAACTCGGGAAATAAAGAGATTTACTTCGCTGTGCTCTAGCGTCTGATATCTCTCGAAGGAGAGCTCCTTCACAGCCCAGAAGAATCGATCGACATCCTGTTTACAATTACTTTTCCCCCTCGCCAACTAAAACTCACTTCGGATATGACATGCGCCGTATTGCTTATACGGTAAAGACCTGTTTAAGAAGCTCCCACTCACCGTCCCTTGTCCTTGTCATTCCACATTAACATGCTGTGGAAACGTTTGTTTAAGAATGAGATTATGGCTATACAAGAAGTGAATAATTGTGACTTGGCTGGGACTCGAACCCAGGTCTCCCACTTTCCGGGCAGGTATTCTATCCATTGAACTACCGAGCCACACAGTCTCAAATCTGTAAACTGGAGCTTACTATATGGGCATGATAGTGGTGAACCTCATTAGTGGCACCAACCACCACCAGAGGTCCTCGTTGAGGAAGCCACCCAACCTGGGTTCGAGTCCCAGCCAAGTCACAATTTTTCACTTCTTGTATAGCCTTGGGTTAGTCGCACAACTTAATGTGCAAAGTAAAAAAATTCCATTTCCATCGTTTGTGAATGAGATTATGGGTATGCAAGTGGCAGTTAATTGGACGGCAGGTCACAACCTTATCACACAATTTACGAGCATCCATTTTCTACTAACATTACAGCCATACTTACCTACAGAATACAACATATATTAAGACCTGTTTAAGACGCTCCTGCTTAAGACATTATCCCGTTTAATACGCGTTTTTCTTCCAATCCTGATCCCTTTCACACGAAGCATTTGCAGGTTGGGAATCATGGAAAGAAAAGCGGTTAGAAGCTAGGTTTCGACTTCTTTACAAATTTAGAGAAAGCACGTTTTCCCAAGACGTAGTTGATATTATGCGACCCCCCTTGTTACTTCGGTCGATCCGATAATGAGAGCAAAATAAGAGAAATAGACGCTAGAACAAGTCTTTTTAAGGAATCATTCTTTCCGAGAACAATACGCGATAATAATAGGCTAAAAAAGTAGCTCGATCGTTCAGTGTTTACACCCTCTGCCACACTCCGAAAGGCGGCTAGCAAGGTATTTATGTAGATGTAGATGAACATATGGTAAAAATGTGGCTTAAGACGCCCAGCTTCCCGTTTAAGAGGCGGATTTTTCCCATCCCCAGATGGACTGCTACAGCCAATCACTCATCTCATTACGTAGACAAAAATATTTTGTGCATCATCTGCGTCGCCGTTCTCTCCCCTATTCTTGCCTCATAAAAGAGTTTCCTGCGAGTCTCTTCCTTTAAAGGAGTATTTTTACGAGATTAAAATGAAGCTATTGCAGAGCAATCTTTTTCCCTCCGTCGAAGTCGATACGATGCCTGAGATATAATAAGATCTTCTCCATCACTTTTCTCTCGGAGAGAACGTAGATTAAAAGGTCTCTTTCAGGTTTTTCCTTTCGTCACAGTCTTAAGAGGTAAACATCTATAAAGCCAAAAAAGGGGTGTTTTGTGGGGTGTTGAGCGTAGTCTTAGAGAGACCGTTATGTCCTCCCATTAGTACAGTAATAAATTCCTTTTTCTGCCCTAATTGTCTATATGGTAAAACCTACTCTATTGTAGAGTAAAGAATGACGGAAATTGAGTTAATAAGGCACTCTCTTTGAATGAAAAGCAGACCATTCCTCAAATATAGGAAGTAATGTAACCGGCATTACGTAAACCTGTTATAAGTTTTCGCTTGATCCCCTGAAAAGCGCCTCAATCCTGTTTATTGTACTTCATTCGGCAGAGTCAGAAATAAAAATGATAATAATTTATGGAACACATACAGGTGACCCCAATTAAATTTGTTATAATAAATTGACGACGGAATACATAAAAAAGTTAAATAAGAATTAAATATTCAAATAAAACAAGTAAAATATAATTTATTGAACACATACAGGTGACCCCAATCAAATTTGTTATAATAAATTGACGACGCAATACATAAAAATGTTAAATAAGCATTAGATATTCAAATAAAACAAGTAAAACATGAAGTTAAAATTGTACACCGAAAAAATACGCATCTACACAGAGGTCTGAGGAATGCAATACCTCTGCATTCTATGTATTAAGGAATCTAATCTTGAGAGTCCTGAATCCTGTAATATTTTTCAGTGAATCCCAACATTCATCTGTTATTTTCATCATTGCTTTCTCAAACCAGGTAATAGAAACTATCATTTGTAGCAAAATCTAGCCTTATAACGATTAGGCGAAGCTAATGTGGTGTCTTTGAATCTCATAATTCGTATTTCTTATCTTAATGGGAAACTAAAAAGAATAAATATGAAGATCGGAAAAGAGGAATTGTTTGCTGTGTTAATTTGAAAATTTTCAATATCATAATCTGCCACGATATTTTTCATTCTACTTCCCACAGTCCTTCATCCAATCTCAGCCTTTAGCGAGTTTTTGCCCTATTTTAGCGCGCTTTTTACTGCGTCGTAAAAATTATTTTTAAACACTGGGAAGCATCCAGGAGGAATTAAACGATTTCCAAGAGAGGCCAATGGGAAATCACGTTTCGACAGACAAATGTGATTCTGGCACCAAGTATCTTCGTTAAGCGATGCATCATCGTATATGTTATTTAGAACCCTGAGATGACTCTACAGAGCGGATTTTTAAGCAATTGAAAGCCACAAGGAAGGAGTCTTCCTTACAAATGCAAATAACAATTGGTCTCCAGACTTTTAAATACAGTGGGCTACATCTTTTTCTGACCGCAATGTTCTTTGAAATGTAGCTTGATGTTTTTAAGGTAGTAATAAGAATCTTTGGTGCTTTTCCTTTATAGTTTTTGGATTTCATCCAAAATTTTCTTTCCCTCTTTTCAGTTGAGAAGACTTAGGATAGAAAATATTTATGAAAATACCAGAAAAGAATCCTCATGCGGGCATCGCGGATTTGTTTTCTCACAGGAAAATTTTAAAATGAGTAAGAAAAAAGTTTTCACATTACAACAGCTGATTGCAAAGCATTCCCGAAAAAATAATGCTTCACAACAATGCCAAATAACTTTCCATGTCTAAGGTGACCGAACGGTAACAAAATTACAAGCCTCTACGAGATGGATCCACTTAACTTTAATTTCAGTGATTTTAATTTCCTTAATATTCTATTCGTGCTTTTTCTAATAATATTCTTACTTTTAATTTTTCAAACGATTTTATTTTCGAATCTTTTTGTAGCATGTTTTAAATGCTAATTTCCTACAGGTTTCCATTGTTTTCTCTTTCTAACTGAATTATTGCGACGTGTCCAGCTAATGCTTTAATTTTACGTACTTATTGTTATGATATTACTCTTCTGATTTCCATGTTATACATTTTACATCATTTTTTTATACTATGTGTAGTTAGTGCCCAGGTTTTTCACACCGTCTTCTTCCTGGGTGTTTTCCTGCAGTGTTCTATTTTTCCGAGTTATTACCATATTCTCTTTACATTGCCCTTTAAAATTTTCACCTCTTTTCTATTTTTCCATTACTCTATAAGGTAATGGAACTAAAAATATACAATATGACATCAGTTGGATTAAAGAATGTTAAGGGTGAAGATTTTTCTGAAAGACTGAAAATATACTTACTCTGAAAGTCATTCTATAGTGTGGAAGAATGTTTTCGTGAAAGGAATATCTGTATAGAACTAGGTGACTTGTATTAGCTTATAATTTAAAAAGATAATAATAAAAGTTATAATAAATTTTAATTTAAATAACATTTAAGGTTGTGAAGCATTTTTTGTGATTCTTGCATAATGACAAATGATATTGTAAAATTGACTGTAAAATTTAATTATGGTTATTGTAATTAGATGTTCTGTAATGTGTTTAGTCAATGGTTTACATATATTAGTGTCAGTTAATGCTAATCCAATTTAATGACAATGACCTGTGCTATGCGTCTTTTTGTACGTCGATGGATTAATAAATTTACTATCAATATTCACAGGTAAACTATTTACATTTTCATCAATATCTTAGATGACAAGATAGATGGAAGACGCAACTTTTCAGGCCCAATGTGGCCTAAATAAAGACCATTAAGATAAAGTTATTCACGCATTAGTTATTTCAGAGATTTAGGATAACCAATCGGGTACTGAGATAAATTTTCACAGCTCCTCTTCCAAGGGCATTCGAATTAATTGAAAAACTAAGAAAGATATTTTTAATCCCTGACGAAGCGATAAAACGAATTCTTTGTTCTCCGCTCTCTTAATTAAGTGGCAAAGAAGCTGCGTCTTTTTGCTGAATAAACTTCGTTCTCACCTCATCTCTATCGAGGAGTTAGTTCTCACCTTCGGAACCTTTTACTTTCGGTGACGAATCAGACCACGAGATATGAAAATCAGCGAGCTCTTTTTCCTAATTTTAAATATACCACACGAAGGCAGAGGAAATACTTCAAGCTTTGTCAGTCAATCTCTCCTTCAGGTGATTGATTTCTTAAGATATATTGCATGGATTACGTCAAGTCAAATTAGTAACATTTAAAAATATTTTCCAGAAGAATCGATAAATGGTGAAACATTACCCGGATATTAAACAGGCCATTAACCAGTAGTTGTAAAAGTAGGTATCTAATGAAAGTTTGATGTGGTCAGACTCAAATTTTTGGAAAGGTGCCACATTCAGGAAGAAAACAACCTTGTAATTACCACGGAATACATGTGAATTACCATTAGTTTCGCCTACGGTTAAGACATCATCTGAAGATAGAAAGAAAAAGGAACTCGGCGTTCAACGAATAAGAGATAAAGGTTTCATTCAGCATTGGACCCCCTGTGATCATGAAAGCATTGCTTTGGAAATGCGCATTAGGGAATTCTGAGTAACTGGTTGCCGCCAGACGATTATCCACTTCCGGAGAATTGCCCTGGACGGTTGCCGCTGCCGGCGATTGGAGAAACCTTTGTCTCTTATACATCTTCTGAAGATTTCTAAACTTTAGACGCAAAAACTAAGTCGCAATGGACGTACATTCAGTGGAAATTACAAGGTTGTTATCTTCCTGGATAGATATTTAGTGAATAGTTTCGAAAACCATTCGACACTGAAGAAATACTTACCGTACTATGCTTATTTTCATCAAATAGTAATGCTTTCTTTGTAGATGTTTTTTAACTGCTCTAGGTCTTCATAATTCTAATATCTCTGCACTAGTAGCCCCGTGCGAAAATTTCGCCCAACCAAATTGAAAGTAATTGATGTATACACGAAGGTGTTTTTTAGGTATATTTTAGCTTTTGTGTATTCCCTTGTAGTGATTGATATATTTGTCGAAATGTATTTGAGTGGGGAAAGAGAACATCAGTGACCGTTTCGTTATACCTCGCTTGTGTACATAGACATCGATATCTACATATACAGTAACGAATCTCTATGGGAAAATTCAAATTTTAACTCGATATTTCGACTGAATGGATTGCTTTTCATTTGTTGGTCTATTTTTAGCAGGAAGCGGGAATTTTTCTCTTTCGAATGTAGTGTCATTTACATGTTTTGATAGAGTGTGAAGGGAAAAAAGTGCTGGTCATGGAAATCGGATGTTTAGAAACAATATATAAAGATACTGTGCAAGAAATTACAGGAGGATTTGCATCGAAAAACGGTATCCAAAAGTTAGGCCACCATGACTGGTGAATGACCCGAATCTTTTCGGATGAATAAACGAATAAAAGAGATGAGAAATGAGTATCAGGAGCAGTACTATGAAGTTTCAACTTCGCGGATACAGTAGAAGTGAAATGTATGCACATCTCATTAAAAATGCAAATAGACGCGGATCGGAACGCGATCGAAGGGCGATAAGAATGTCATTAAAACCGAGATAGAGGTTCTTGCGGATGGATGTATCCTAACCACCGCATGTTCAAGCTCTATTAAGGAACGTGATATATGAGCGCATTCTTTCCGTTTGTCCATAAATCGCTATATTCTCTTTTAATCAACCGCGAGGAAACACTTTCCCTACCCTAAGCCCTCATTATTGTACTAACTTCGTTTTGACTGTTTCTTGTGAATTTTTTATGACACATTATTCTGTTTCCTATGATTGAAAATTGATTGTGTATTCATGTGCATTGATAATGTGTTCCAGATTTGGGTTTTCCCACTGGGTAATGGATATTAGTATGCATGGGTAATGTATTCATGTAAATATGAAATTCATAGGTGTCTGCACAAATTCTGATGTGTTGCGATTTGTGTTGGATGATTTGTTGATAGATGATGGAGTACTGTTGTCTAGTGATTTTATAGTATTTACTTACTTTCTGGAAATAAAAATTTTTTATGCTTGCTGATAGATGTTGGTGTATCGCTGGTTTTTTTATCAGGACGCATGATTAAATACCGATGAAATTCATACGATATACGATGAACAATGATGTATATTGATACTGACGATGGTACGTCATTATAAAAAGACGTTTTACGTTATATATTGTAGCTAGTGATGGATGAGTTGAATGGGTTTGCAAACTGATATAGTATTATTACAATATACGCTCCTGTTTGACGGTAATAATTCTATAAGTATTAATAATTATTTTATAATATTAAGAGTAATAATACTATAACAATAATATGGTGCTATCGATTACATTTAATATTATGGCAACTAAATTTCCACAGATTCGCTTGTAACATTGTAATATTCTAACCATTCCTCCAATTTTCAACGAAAAATTCTTCGTACGGCTGAGAAAAGTAGCTCACAATTTTTGAAAATATTGAAACAATTCAAGCAAATAGAAATCCCGAGTCCATCCTGCCAAACGAATACATTTTCCCCTACCCCTTTCCTTTGCTTAAGGCAGCTCTCTCTAGTCCCTCTCCTGCGCTTACTTTGGGTTTTCCTTCTCTTTGATCGTTTTCTGTCAACCCTGTTCGTTCACCCTTCACCTGACCCTATTCTTTCCCCCACTCTCTCTCCTTACCTTTGAAATTTACCTGTTCGTGAACACTTGAAGATTTAACTATCGAAAGTAGTCGTGAGGTGTGTTCTTACAGTGTACTGTTTTGCAAAGGTATTAAACAGGATATAGGTTTATAGTTCGAGTTCCGATCACTGAATATGCTAGCGAAGGTAGGGCCAATTCCTCGAAAGGAGAAATGAAGCTGCGGATTAGAGATCTTCTGGGAATTACCCAATGAGCATTTCAGCGACTATGCAGGGAAAATGCATACAATCGAGTTCCAATTCTTTTTTTTTCGGGATATAGTACTAAGTATTCCAAAATTGGTTGCATCTGGCACATTTCTATTCCATTTCGGTACTCGCATCTTTTGGGTGAAAGGCTGTAACTTAGTATAAATAATGAAAATGTCAAGACATTTCCATTCAGATTTAACTGAAATTCATTTCCACAATTACAAGATACATGACATTTATTATTTCTCAATATGTAAAATGAATTGAAGGGAAAGGAACTAAACAGGGAATGTGGGGGCACATGAACCTGCCGAAAGGTAGAACAATTGTATATAATGTTGTACATAAGTATTGCTGCAATGTTAGAATAAATTTTTAGATCTGTTTGTGTGATAAGGCTGCCACCTGCCCTCCGCTTTATTGCAACTTGGGAAATAAAAATCTCATTCATCAACCGCAAGGTTTTCAGAGCACGTTAATGTTGAATAACAAAGAGAACGAACGGTGATTGCTCGCGAGTAACTTAATCGTAAAATAGCATTGGTCACGTAACGTCCGTTCGCGACTGCCTTTTCAATCCGACGCTAATCTGATCGCGTGAATTCAATGAAAATGAAGTTACACGAGAAGTGGCAATCTAAAGGTTGCAAAGAGGCTTTCACACAATGTCATACTGCAGGTCTGAAAGGATCGATAAAAATGTCGTACGGAGGAGCCTGTTTTTAAAGACTAAATACGGTGAACCGATAAGGATTTCATAATAAGAACCTATCGCGACCCCCTTATTAGCGAAGGTACTCCTCTACATAGACAAGGGGGTGGGGCTCTTCTCTTAACTTCAGGAGAAATTTCAAGGCTTGATGAATATTTCATTACGCTAGATCTTTTTTCACGTATACTATGAACGTATTTATCAGACTTATGAATCAAGTGATTGACTTATCAGAGTCAAATAATTTCTCAATACTACAACCCTACAACGTTAACCTTTTAAGCTCTAAATTCAACCATCTTCAAATCGATATGAACCTTTCTAAGAAGTAGAGATGGCAGAAAATTGCATCGCAATAGAAACGGGTTTCTATACTCCGTTAATTTTTATTCGTTCAGTTCGATGATGAAAACTGAGGTTGATATTTTCTAATGTAAGAATGTTAGTTTTAATTGACAGATTGAGTAGACAACCTGGAATGAGGCTATTTTTGCAATACGAATAAAAATGCATGGGATTTAATTCCCATACAATTCATCAACTAGCAAAAACTGGAACACACTATAAATGTGCACTATATAGTAAAAGATATCTTCCTACTCATTTGACACATTGACAAGAATTAGCGTCCATACGAGAAATAATTGAAGCAACATGAAAGTGCTATCCTCTTTACAAAAATAACTACAATAAAAGTTCTTTGTGGAATGTTTAGGTCCTGAGGATGGCGAAACGGTGGTTTGTCCATATCATCAAACATTCATATCATTAAGTCAGATTCCCGCGTTCCTCACATCAATCCTGAGCACAACCAGGAAGAGGAAAAATATAATCCGTAAAAAATTCTTGAACATATTACAGAACAGCGCGATAACGTTATAACCCTCTATACTAGAAATATACATGTAGATAGCTGATTGTAAATACAGCTTTTCACTCCACATTTAATTACATCCACATTGAAATTTGTATATACCCCGCAAGCTGCCTGAGTGGGGAATGTTGAAACAATTGAACCAATTAAAATTATTTACTCATCCTTCAATTTAGATTACCTCTCGCTTCTGATTGTTGATTTTCCAGCCGCTCACTTTAAATTTCGAAGTTAGAAATTCGTTAAAAAAATTGCAGCAGGATATGATGTGGTATTAGGATTCGAGATTGGAAAATTTGAGAAACGAGCCGTGGTCAAGAAGGATTTATGAACCCGAGTTGAATATTTCGTCGCTGTTGGGATTAAAGTTGGACACGTACTTTCA
The DNA here is from genome assembly GCA_036926295.1 of Pachydiplax longipennis. Taxonomy (NCBI): domain Eukaryota; kingdom Metazoa; phylum Arthropoda; class Insecta; order Odonata; family Libellulidae; genus Pachydiplax; species Pachydiplax longipennis. The sequence goes on along the minus strand of JAVFKF010000009.1, from coordinate 31,654,844 downwards.
TCAAATTAGTGTTTAAAATTGTCTCTGAAAAAATATAAGGAGGCTCGCTGGGTTATCAGACCCTCATAAATTAGCTGCCGAGGGCTTCGGAGAGGGATTGAGGTGCAGCAGGCAACGTGAGGAGTGTTCGCCCTTTCCTCTGAGTCACAATGCTAAACGTGGAAGACCCGCGTGTAAATGAGGCACAATGACTAAGAAGAAAACTTTCCGTAACATTCAATAAGAAGTGACCCAAACGAACATCACTATTCGACTTCAAGCATCCATGTAATCAACTCAAGTTTACTTAAGTAATTCAAGCGATACATGATGGAACCTGAAATAATACAATCACTTGGTAGAGTTCTACTCTAAGTAGAACTTTACCAAGTGATAGTATTACTTCCTGTAATGGAGTTCTTCCAAGTAACGGCTACCTCAATTGATTATATGATGGAACCTATAAATGTTTAACACGACATGAAGCAAATAAAATTCGATTATGTCCACTCATTATAGATTAAGCTCACAAATATACTTTGAATTTTTGTGCAATTAATCAATTTTCGTTCTAAATATTCTCAAGTTTATTTTACCACAACCACGAGCAATGCGGACGCAGAAGTAAATGATAGATAGATTTTCCTCATTTCTGCAGAAAAAGACCAATTAAAATATTCAATTTACCAAAATATTAATGTAGGAGCTATTAAACATTGCGAAACTTAATGAAAAGCAATCATTTACAGAATCCATCTACGGCCTGTTCGTTTTTCTGGTTATTAACGATGGATTAAATGGAAATTTAATCCTGTGTTTTTCTCGGTACCGCAAGGATAGCCTCATTTTAGATCGTCTCTATGCTGCGTCGCTCGATCTGTCTCTTAAATTCACTATTCGCAGCTTAAATTAGCTATAATTTTCAGTGCCGAACAGACTATACTGCGCTCCAGTTTTTCTATTCAGTATTTTGAATAAAACTGCAGTTTTAATTCTCGAATTTAGACCAGTAATCATAATTTTACTCGCCCGGTCGTAGATCAATACGCAAAAGGCGACCAGGCACGAGGCATTTTCGCACCATGAGGTGAAATACATGGGATTTTACTCTCCCATACGTCACCGAAGCTGTCAAGAAAACTGGAACGCATTACATAGTCCGATGTAGTCCAACCTCCGAAGAGAACCGCTTCGAAGCTCCCATCCACGCTTCATGCACGAAAATACGTTTCGTTTCCCCGAGTGACGTCTCAGAAAGCCTCCTTTTTCTGGTTGTAAATCAAGAGAGAACGCACGCCATCAAAGGGTTCGCTTAACCACCGAGAAGCACGCTAGGCCACAATTAAGGATTCGCGCGGGAGAAGAAAAAAAAACGGGGAAGAAGTTGACCTCGAGAGGAGGAAAAACTCGGGTGAAAAAAACTATCGGAGGAGAATGATCGCAGTGATTATAAAATGGTGTGTATGAGGTCAAGAGATGCGGCTGTGGCTCAGGCCACGTATAGGGTAAGGAGAGAGAGAAAAAAGAGGCAGAATCGATCCCGTCACCGATTATAAAAGACGGAGCTCTCGAAGCGGGAGAAACAGCTAACGCAGGCAATCCTCCACTCTATTGAACACAAAGCTTCGTCGAAAGAACAACCAAAAAGCAAAAGGCCAGGGGGCAGAGGGAGAGAGGGACTCTCGACGTGCGTACTCTTTGGTTTGTGAATGTTCACTCGGTTTCTTCCACGGAATGCGAGACAAAGGAATGAGTAGCGCAGGCTCAAAAGTTAACGAAGACCATGGCTTCCCTCCCAGCGACGTCTTCTCATATCGATTTCGTCAACTCTTGCAATTATAACGCGAATGGGACACATCTAAGATGGGTTTCGGAGAGGCTCGCGATTCTCGTTGAAATTTAAAGTGGTGTAGTTTAACAGGTGGATTGAAATAAGATTGGGAACGGAAACACACCTGTACACGACAGAACGTTCTTCGGGCCCACTGTAGAGGAAAGAAGTCGACATCAAAAGGAGGAAAACACGGGAGGAAAGGAACCCTGAAAAATTCACGTGATATACAGACAACGCTAGTTGTTAACCCTAAATTAAGTGTATTTTGAATATGTTTATACTTCTTTAACACGATCCATTTAATGTAATGTATATACTCATATTCTGGGGTTGTACATACATGAACGGTTTCGGGGAAATAGTCTTACTCACTTGTTACATGGCGTTTGCGGTTTTTGTAGCTTTGTGTTTATCATTTACTTATTTTTTGAATTATAACAGTTAAAATTGTAAATTAGTGTAGCTGGTTAAATATTGTACTTCTTGGATGGGGTTTTAAAATAGTTATGTCTGTAATTATTTAATGAGAAATTTGTAATACTGTTTGTTTTGTTGTAGAATAAATTTACGTCTTCAGAAGGTCCCATGATCCCTCAAGGCTTTAATTTTCACCTTTTCAACAAAAAATGTCATTTCTCTTCTTTCGTGAATCATATGTTCCGAAGATAGGTTAAAACGGAAACGCTTAAATAAATATTCATATATCATCTGTATGTCAGATAAAATTTTATGTAATGATCACCTTTTGTTCTCGAAAACTTAAGAATGAAACAATACTAACAAATCAAACATAATTTTCTTCTATAAATTTTCAGGGCAAGCAAAACCTTGTCCTCTTTTCACTTAGGTGAATCTATTACCTAAACCGAATGAATTACATGAAAACCATTGAAAAAGCAGTCAAAAAGGTGTTTTATTATTTGTGCGACTTTTTACTTATTTGTGACTTCACCTTTTGTTACGTGCCCTCTACAAAGTCACAAAATGTCACATATTCCCATACCCCTTTTTATTGTGACGTTTAAGGACGACCCCTTATGAGATTTCTAATTCAATATACCTTCCCGGTTATGATCACAAAGAGTTATGTCCTTACCAGGGTTCGAACCCAGGACCTCGGAGCTGCTAAGCTAGCAGGCCTACCATCACGTCATTAAATACGAAATCGGAATACATTTACAGATCGTTTTAAAGGCAAAACTTTCACCTAAGATCCGAAGTATATTTATGGACATTTGAAACTCCATTCTAAGTCTAGAGATCAACTGAAATTACACTGTACTTAATGAAAGAGAGCATGGTTCTTTTAACTGCTATTTCTCATTTTTCGTCACAGAGTTTAGAGCCAACAGAAAGTGCAATATGCTCCAGCTATTCACTACATTCCAGCGGATAATGAGTAATATACTGTAATGGAGGGCATTAAGTACGGCCTGGTCCATTACAAGACATCGTGAGAGTTCGGTAGATTCATTACGCTGAAAAGACATTTCCAGCTGGCATTTCAAATGGCACTCGCAAGCTGAGAGAGAAAAACTGCCTCATCGAAGTTATTAGGTAACATAGCATTCACTCGCAGACTGAGTGTTTTCACTTTGCCGATGGTGGCTGATGGAGTAATCATTAACCCTTTTCTGACACACTGGAGTGCAGTACACCCCAAAGCCCACCCACTACTTCCATTTCGTTACCATTGACATGTTTCTTCCATTTTCTAATCGAAATTGTATGAATGTTACTTTTAAACAATGAAATATTTGCTTATTTTGGTAATAACAATGTTGATATACATGATGATAACAATTTTGATAATAACAATGTTGATAATTGATTTTCACTTTTTCACAAAATTTACCTCTTTCATTTTCCAGATTGAATATCTATTTTAAATGGTTCAGTAATATACAATTGTAGTGTATATATTAAGCAAACTCAGTTAAATTTTTAGCCATTGATAAAAATAGAAAATTATGAGTTTTTTGTCAAAAGGATTTTTTTTTCATTTTTTCCGATATTCGAATTGTTTGTTTAATTTATTTTATTCCTTATTTATGATATTATTTTTTTTGTTATATGGCCCATATAATTTCAAGAAGCAAGCCTTTAAAAAGTTATAAAATTTCAAGTAAATATATTCCGCAGATTATTTTTATAACAATTCTTGTCGTTGGGGTGCGATCCACCCCAGTGTATCAAGCACGTCACTCCCCAGAAGTGTGTCAAGTAAGGGCTAATTTAACGTTTAATTTAAACGTTTAATTTGTGCAAAAGTGAATTTGGAAAAACCTTTCTACGAAGTACACACAATCGGAAATCTTAATGTAATACACATCGAGTGTAGAGTGAACATTCTAATTCTTAAACGTCAAGCACCTTCCAAAATATTTCAGATTTTTAAACTCGAATCTTTGGAAACGGATCACAGCTTTTTTGGTCAAGTGGTCGCTTTGCATATTGGCTACACTACTAAACTAAATTATAGGTGGAAACTAAATTATATAGGAGAAGAGTTCAGCATTCGACGGTTTAGTAATCGAGAAATTTTCTGATTTTAATCTACTCTAGTAAGCTAACCATTTCCTTTAAAGTTGACGGACCATGAGATAAGGCATCTCAATGAAGATCGGCTTCATCTTTGATTATAATGTATCTTAACGAGTTTCAGTATAAAATAATGAAATCATACAAAGTATTCACCATTCTTTACCATCTCTTCGGAAAATTGTTGGTGCATTTCGTGATCATTCTGATTTCACCAACTCACGTGTGCTCATAACTGAAGTACTAATTCATACTAGTAAGATTCGCTTTGTAAAAGAAAAGAATGAATATAATACCGGATACTACTTCAAGGTTGGTGTGAACTCAACTGAATGATGAGAAACATGGTAAAGTTACAAGTGAAAGAACACGAAGCTGAACGCCGCTTCATTTACTCCATACACTTGTATTTACGCGAGCGTGAAGAAGAACCTGACGTTCCCTGGAGGGACTTTAAGGAATTAAAACACTACTCAGTTTCATATAAAAATTTGGGACTTTTCCTTCCACTATATCAATGATTATTTTGAGATTCTACAAAAGTAATACACACTTCGCCCAAGGTCATGATGAGACTAACCTTATGGCATCGTGTATTCCTTACGGGAGAATGGCGCGCGCTGTATGTACTGTTCTATCAGAAATCAATTGTACTCTATGTTGAATGCCTTCAAAATCGATTGTTGCCAACTTTCTTTTTCTTTGCAAAAGTCGTAATAGCTCGCACCATTCCCTCCTAAGTAATACATGCGGCCATGAGATTTACCTGGCCTCTTAATGACGTTGAACAAAGTATAGAAGAAGAAGAAGAAGAAAACCTGAAAATAGTGTACTTCAAAATTAATATCGATTCTTTAGTTAGATTGATTGATTGTTTATTTCTACAATGGAAACAGGAAAACCCCAATTATATCCCGTTTGACGATCACAGACAAACGACGAGCACAAAATACCAATCCATGATCGGAAAAATCCGGTTCCCGGGATTCGAAGCCGGGACCGTGGAGTTGAAGAGCTAGTAACGCTAATCACTCCACCACCGATTGGGTATAGACTGCGCTGGATCGAAGGAAAGCAATTCTTAATAGACCAAAATGCGCTTAGAATCTCCCATGAATCATATCCAGGACTACATTTACCAAAAAAAACGATAATACATAACGCGCGCGGCGGCAAAACGTACCTCGCTGCGAATCGGACACCGTGAATTGTCCCACACCTGTGTAAAGAGCGGAGGAACGCCGGGCTGCATTTTACGATATGAATTTTACGGGGCATTTTTATGCTTTAGCTTCCATCTCCGTTAGCAGCGCCGTTCGCGATGAGAAATCGTGGGGCGTAAAATCGCGGAATCGAAAAAATCCTGGCCGAGGGGCCTGAAATGGTTTTCTTGAGTGCAGCTCCTGAAAACTTTCGCACCCATTCACAAAGGCCAAGTTTATATGATGCCGAGCCTCATTCATCAATACAGCGTCAAATATGTTCAGGGTGTCAAACTTGAAACATTTCTACGGAAAGGATTGCCAAATTTTAGGAGACAGATTCGAATCGCTTGAGATTTGGAAGCCGAAAAGGTTTAAACTATTATAAGAAATGGAAATGCGGTATTATTCTTCACTTTTATATGCGTCATTTTCGTATCTACTACATGGCCTGAAAAGTCCCGAGCCTAAGAAATAAAAAATCAATTTTTTACCTGAAAACCTTTTTTATTCTTTAGTATAATCTCCATCTAGAGCTATGCACTTATTCCACCGGTCCCCGAGCATTTCGATGCCTTTCGAAAACAATGATTTCTCAAGTCCTCCAAAATAGGCCTCTGTTTCGGACATGACATGACATAACCAAGTTTTGGCTTGGGCAGTGTTTTTTCCCATCAAGAAACAATGTTTAATCAAAACTCGAAACTCGTCTCTTTCCATCGTTCGCGAAATGCCTAAACTTCGTGAAAACAATCAGCTGCCATTCGGGAACTAATACATGAATTGTCATGAAATTAAAAACAGTGCCATCTTAAGGTTGGTTCTCAAGTGAAATGTGCAGAAAAAGTTACTAGTGGCGACATCTCTATGTTAGGCTCGGGACTTTTCAGGCCATGTAGTATTGTTGAATATCCACAAACTTTATTTAGCAAATGGCCTTAGCTTTTTAATCAAATTTTTATCTAAAGAAAGGAAGACAGTGAGTATATATGCGCCAAATAATCGGGTCTCTTACACCAATGTGTTCTTCGAGATGTTTTTATCTAGAATCTGCAGAAACTGTCTCGATACACTCGCTAATTTGGGAAAATAGTTGATCTTTGGGCAGCTCGGCAGAGTCGGGCTCATCGCCACAAACACCCCAAATCCACTTAAAATACACATCTCAGAGTATTTTAGGTGAATTACGACAAATCAGCGAGCGTCGCTCACGAGGGGAGGCTTTGTCAAGTTATCTTTTTGGCAGTCTCTTACGGAATTGTCAGCCTTTTTCACATTAAATTTTTACGGCATTAAATATTTATCTTGTAGCAATAGTAGAGAATAAATATTTACCTCGCAGATAAGCGGGACTGAAGTAGATAACAATCATATGCATTCCAAGTAAATTAAATGTTTATTGGCGTTTATAGTTTCGGCCTTCACTTGGAGGAAGATCATTATAATTATAAAAATAATAATAGATCTGCTATAATGTATACAAATCCTTTATTAGATCTGTTATTCTTTTTATAATTAAATATTTATTCATGACTATCTTCTTTTTTTTAAACGATATTTTCGTTGCCAAAATAAGCAATTACTCTTCCCATTTAAGTGTATTTTAAGTGAACGACGACAAATTAGTGAGTGTTTCTCATTGTCTTATGCTTTAGGACACTGAATAAGACTTTACATAAGATAGATTATTTCAACAATGGCTTAATTTACTTCATAAATTCAGAGAAAGGGCGTTCTTAAAAGATGTGTTAGATATCATGCATCCTCCCAGTTAATTAGGCCGTTCTTATACTTCAAGAAAAATAAGAGAAATAGATGCTAGACCTATTCGCTTCAAAAATTCTAATTTTCAGCGAGATATGCGAGGATTAAGGAGGTACGATCATGAGGCATACAACCCCTTCCACCTGCCAAAAGGCAGCTTGTAGGGTACAGTTGTAAATGTAATCTTTCGTTATCTTGTCAAATCTTCTAGTAAAGATTCGGTCAGCATAGTTGAAACCCGGAATATTAAGCTAAGCTTATTATTAAGTTAGTTTGCTAGCCTATTATCTTCACGAAATCTGCACTTATAGCAAATTCGACAGCTTTCTCACTTGAACCATTTTAGTCTCGTATCTTAATATGTGCATTGAGTATTCCTTGGCTTCGCTCAACATATAAATAAGTGATACTCTATATGTTGCCTAAGGCACTTTATGGCTACAAACATGGCTTTAAATTTTGAATTTTAAATCATTGTAAATCCAGTTTACACCGATGAAATCTGAGAACTGATAAATTCACACTTTCTTTCGACTCCGATTGTTTAATAGTAATATAATACATTGATGATACATTCTTATTGTCTTATTTACCAACTGCATAATGTATACCATCTCCTGTTGGCTAAAATGTAATATTTCACGTTTTAATTCTTCATGTGCTTCACAAAACACGATTAACTTAATTCGCGATGCCAGTTTAAACAACCGAGAGAAAAATATAACCCCAAATGTCCTAGCCATTGTTGCTTAAGCTAATTTCGTGACCAAATTTATTACTGTAAGGTTTGATCTAAGTTTTTCAACTAGAAAAACAGGTAAACAGCAATATCTTTTTATTGATAGTATAACAATAATTTAAAACGTACAAATATTTGTTTCTGCACAGTTTTTCACATAATGAAGGATTCGTATCCTTTTTGCTTACATTGTCAGGGCGAGCGTCTTCATTTAATTCACTCTCCTTTCGTGAATATCACGGTAGAGTTTCGTAATGGAGGAAATCAGACTTGTGTTTAATGAAAGCATCAAAACGTTGGAAACGCTACTGTTAATCACAGAAAATTTCATTTCTTTATTTTTATAGTTCTTTGCCATTGTCTCACCTTCGAAAAATCTTTGTTGATTGATAGGAGACAATTGCATTTACATGAAGAAATGTGTCTTTTTCATGATTTAATTACCTATTTATTAGATTAAATTTAGCTAGAAAAATTATCCCAAAGAAAAGAACATCTATACGCAATAGCATGGAGAGGTGGACTGTTGAAAATCTAACCGTACTAGGACATTTATTATCAACAAAGAACAAATATACTTATCAATGTTACTCTGAAATGCGTTAAGTTTTTGTCTTATTCTTCTCATTTATACACGCCGATACAATTCAAAATCGACGAGAATGAGGATTCATTGATGATCGATGACACACTTTTACCCGAACTCTCTCCTTTCATATCTCCATTAATTGCGCCAATTGTAAGCTGCGATCAGCATTTGGAATGTGCCCAAATTTCTTCATTCTCCGAGAAGCTGTTTCGTAAGGAAGGAAAAGGAGACGAACATTTGCAGAACGCTCACGAGAGGATGTCAACATTTTCTATGAGATTCTGATGTTCTACGAATAGAATGAAAAATTATCAAAAATTAATAGCAAGTTTTCTATCTAACTCTGTGATAGTATGACGGAGAAATGAACGAAATTACAACGTCTGCGGCAATTGAAAACGGGTGAGCACCATGTTCGCTTTTGCTCGATTTTTCTTGATCATAGCAACCGGTGTCAGTAGCATATGCCTTATTAAAAGTGAAATTTACCCAGAAGTGTTTCCTAATATAAATTTTGCGTAAAACGCCCTCTATTAGAAAATATAACCCATAAATGTAAGGGCGTAAAATACTGCTTATGCTTTCACAGTACAGGTAGTTTTAAATGTTGCGTCATCATTTAATAATACGTCATCATAATATTTAATGATTTGGAACGTCCATTAAGAAGACAACGTTAATGTAATTCCATCATAATAGAATTATTACATTTAACACAATCATCGTCGTGTGTGCATTTACCCATAGGATGTCAGGAACTGATAAAAATTGCAAAAGAAACTAATTCAAAAAATTATTTTCCGTACTTCCTAAAGAGCCAGAGTTATGAGATTATTCGAGATCCTATTTTACCATAAATTTTTTGTAAATGTTACAGAATATCCTGAATTCTATTCAGCACGACTCGGGAACACTCCCACAATAAATTCATATCAAATTCTTTTTGACGGAAGAAGTCTTACAAAGCAGGTCTAGTTCAAGGAGGGGACAAGACGGAAGTCAATGTTACCATTCTGTGTATATATCAAGTACGTCTTAATACCTTTAAACAATAACGCATATCCAAATGAGAATGCATGACATAACACAGCAAAGATGTATCATTGTTACGCAACACAGACCTAGAGCGAGTGACGCCACACAAAGTTACAATATTGCCGCTTTTCACGGTGGAATATTAACGGTACGCCGAGCAGAAAATGAAATATAGTTCAAGAACACGTACGCTTAGGAGCAATGGAAGCTGTCCGCAACAAAATTGGGTGGAATTGTGAGAAAAACAAGGCCATTGAGTTCTTTTCGTTCATTTCTTTCTTCTTTACCCAACAATGACAGATATAACAGGTAGTATAGTTAAAAGTGGTTTGACAGATGAGCTCGTTTCGCACTGGGGCTTCCATCAGGGAATCGGACCCTGGTCCGATTTTGCAAAAGTCGAATGTGCAGCCATTTGGCTATCCGTGAACCCATAGTTATGACGTGTTCTGCCAAAAAACCTCGGCGGTAGTGAATCCGGCGCTAACCATTTTTTTATCGTTTGCAGGCTTCATTTCATTTACAAAATTAAATTAGACGTATTGGTCCTACGAAATAGAGGCAAGAGCCAAAAGAGGAAAACTGACTAAAGATTCTAAATTTATAATCGATGGACGAAGCCTTAACTTGGTGAAACTCCATTCTAGGTAGATTTAGAAATCACTACGAAGAAAATTTACAGTTTTATTTCTATTACTTATTTCTGCATAGTAATTTCTATACTCACAGATTCTAAATTTGTTAGTGGGAATACATCTTCAAATCGAAATTGCGAGTATAATGATAAAATAATCGAAAAATTAGTGGAATTTTGTGGATGTAAACAACCCGTCCCCTTGACGGCTAATGAAATTTCTGAAGTCGAGTATATTTAGACACCCAAGAGAATTCATTGGGGACTCAGACCCATTTCAAATTAATTTAGGAAGATCTTGGTCTTCTTGAAGAAGAGGCTATTTCATTTTATTCTTTTATTTCCCATGTAGATAAACTATTCGCAAAGACTAGCTTACGACCATGTATACGTTTCTCATTGACTGCTTTCGCCAACGACGGTGATTTTGCCATATGTTGCACAGCCACAATCAAGGAGGCGATAAAATCATCCAAATATTTATAACCGCAGGGAGAGAAGAGGAAGGATTTTGCATATAAACAGATTTTTAGAAAAAATGAGGAGTAAAAAGTTTTTTTTTACTTCCAGTCTTCATGTTGCGTGACACACAAATTCAATAATATATGAATACCTTGACAAATTGTTTTCATTTTTGTCTCAATTCAGTGATAGCTCTTCATCACGAGAGCGAAATAAAACCTGTGCCATTGTAAACATTGAGTGTTTATTCCTCAGACAACATTTGTTTACATTATCTTCTCCGGGATTCCGCTGATTTGCATCAAATTCAAACATGATTGTTATTTCTAAAATTTTACAGCACGAATGAGTCATGTATTTCATAAATATAGGCTTAATAATCAATTCAAATGGAGTCCCGCCGTTCTTGAGTTTACAAGTATTACTTATAAATATATAAATGAAATGTACATCAATTTCTGATATAGACATCTTCATTCGCTTGCAAAGCAATTTGAAATATTTCCCTGGCATATTTTGGGAGACCTTTTTAATGATCCAAAAAATGACTAAGTGACTGAAACAATACATCGGCCATCGTCGAAAGAAACCTCGTAATTTTAACTTCCATAGGCTATTAAGAATCCACTTCAATTAACAAAAGAAAAGATATTCCCAATGAACGATGGCAAGCAATTTTCTCCTCGCTCAATAGAGAGAAAGGGTTTATCTTCTCTATCAATGTCATTCGAAGAAATAGAAGAGATTGTGATGGGTTTAGTTCTCGTAAACAACGATTCATCCCTTCAAGTTCATTTGTCAACCGCTATTTCATGAAACAAACAGCTTCTTTCAATACATTTCTCTCCTCAAACAACTCGTTCACGACTGAGAATTGAAATAATACAATTTATGAACCTTTCTAATCCACAGACAGTAAAAGAATGGAGTGAACGAAACCCTTCGAAATTCGGCTGAATCGCAATGGGTTTTTATCTCGTTGAAAAGATTTGTTTTCAGTTGGAATAGGACGCATTTTCGGGCTTCGTTTTATATATTTAATTACGGCTTTACTTACGTAGCCTTTTAAAGGGCAGTCTGAGATTAAAAAGCTCCACTAAATCCTACTGTAACGGCCCATTGAGCAACTAGTCAATCCGATTTTCCCATCGAAACGTTCGTTAATTACGACTGTTTTCAGACCCACTTCGATCAATTGCGAGTGGTCGAATTAACGTCCGAAAAAAACCACTGCCTGGAACTTTTTCTGTTGCAAAAAATAGTACCCACTGGCGCAATATTCCATAGTCAAGATCGTATAGGGACTACGGCACTTTGAAATTTCTCCGCGACAAAAAGCATATTTCATTTGAGAAAGCAACGGACCGTGAAGTGAGAGCGTTCCAGTGAAGTATTCGCTTAGAGATTCATGGAGGGCAAGGATTAATGTGCTGCTTTTATTTATGATTTAGGACTTTTTCATCCCGGCACATCAAAGCATAATGAGGAATTCGCATATGAAATTTATAGTTTTGCATTTAATGAACAAATCTGATTGGCCAAACATTACAATCCTAATATTTCATTTATTATTTTCTGTCTATATTTATGACAAGGCTTAGTCCGTAAATTTCATAAGATAAGTAAGGACTTAGGTCATGCATTTGTAGAATTATTTTTTTATGACTGAATATTCATTAAGTACTCACGTACATGAGAATTCTTCGTGTATTCATTTTATCAAATCCTTTTGCTTTATACTAATCGAGGTAATTAATGAAATATGAAGTGATAAGCGTATCTTTACTAGTATTCTGAGTTATTTTCTGGAAATAGCACCGATTATCGAGAAAATTAAGATCTTAATTTTCAAGGTCTCACCGTCTCCCCCTTCGGCACGGCCCTTAATATACATGATTGTGTGTATTTGCTAATATATACATACATGTTAATGTAAGTGAGTGTATATTTACCATATTCTTTCATTTTGATTTGTATTACGATTTATTCGTGCATGCCACTGCATTGATGTGTTTCATGATCAATTATAATTATGTAAGTGACGAAAAATGTATTTTAAGACGCTGCTGCCTAACGTAAAGTAAAACAGCAGCTTTATTGTAATAATGATTCCAAGGGTGTAATTATTATTGTTCAAGCTTCATGTATTACGATTCCACGAATGACTTTACTTTTTCTGGCGAGTAATCTCCAGTAAATCTTTTAGGGATGAACTTACCCGGCTGAATACCCGATAAGATCTACAGATTCCACGATTGCATGCGGAATTCTTGCGGAAATTCAGGTCAGGATTAACGTAAAACATTGCTTCTTTAGAGTTGGATATAATGGGTGAGAATGTGTATCTGTCCATGAATGTTACCCAATCGAATGTTTTCAAACAGATTCTACCTTTCTACAGATTCTCTTTCTTCGAATCCCAAAATAGGTATCTACTAAAATCGATGGTCTTCACTTTTCGCCCGTGTATAACTTCTTCACTCACAGCGTAGGAACGCCAAACGTCCCAATGGCTCGTAAGATCTTTACTTTACTCGTAACATCTTTACTTTACAGCTTTAACATTTATGTTTACCCTTGTTTTGCATCCATTAATTTGATGCGTAATCTACCATTCTTCGCGAATCCCATACCGTCTTTTACGTGGGCTGCTTCGCAACTTTCCAGTCGGATATTTCTCGTTCTCATTACTTTACAGACGGGTTTGCGTCACTTTAGTATCTCCCGCTTTTTTCTATCCCCCTTTATGCTACCCTCACCAAATTTATGAGTCACTCAACGCCCTCGTTTACGCACCGCAAATACCCAACAGCTACTTTCATCACCTCCTTAGCTTAGTTCTTTTTCTGGGCGATTAAATTTTAACGAATACAGATGAAAAAAGAAATACACATCTGAGATGCATTGATATTAGTTCAAGATACAGTTCAAGTCCCTTCAAACTGATTAAGATTAATTAGTTCAAGCGATATTTGGTGGAACTGATTGATGATTAAATGAGAAGAAACCAAAATCTGACTAAGACCACAAATATATGTCCATAATCCATACATTTGTGGACTTGGTCAGATTTTGTTTTTTTCTCATTTAAACCCTTCGAACTATTGAGAGAAGTAACTACCACGTATGTGAAAATGTAGGGACAAATTATCTTCACGGGAATGAAACTCTTCGTACCCTTAATCAGTAAAGGTAAATTTGAGGCATGTTTCGCTAGCATCATCAGTTATATTTACCGTACATCAATATTGATGATGGTAGCGAAACATGTCGCATCATTAAGTTTACGTTTGCTGCGGAAGTGTTTGAAGAGTTTCATTCCAATTATCATGGCATTCCAAGAGAAAAGGCCTTTTGTACAGAGATTCATTAATTATTTCCCTTTGTCATTCATTTTCGTTGTCATCAAAGGCAATCGATCCGGAGATTAGTTTGTTCCAAACTCGCTTCATTCCCTCTTAATCCATAACATTTACCTGTCCATCGTAATTTGTATCTTCTGTAATCAAATACTAAGAGATCAGATCCATACATCGAACTCAATTTACATATTCCAGTTGAGTGTGTGGGGAAAATTACGAGCTGTCCGAAGTGATCAGAGATTTTTCACTTCTTTCAACATTTAAATGATTTTCTTCCACTGCCTCACTTATCAAAGGAAAATATAATGGAATCCTTTACTAGCCAGGAGAATAAATGAGTTTACCTGGTAGAACTGTCGATGTCGGACAACATTATTATAGGCAACACGCAACTTATGTGCGGCAAGGGGTCAATACAGAAGCTACCTCATCCTGGTTAGATGACAGAATAATATTGGGAGGAAAATTTAACTAAAGCATCAATTATTTTGCCGTATTGCTAGCTTAGAGGTTGACTTCAGGCTAATTATAACACGCCGTATTGTAATCGATAATTAAGCTATAACGGGAAGTAAAACCTTAACTAGTTTCATGGCTTAACTAGTACAGATAGTATTATTAACATCTAAAGCTTATTAAGGCTTAACGTTGAGGCTTTCGCCATTCAAATTATTCCAAAGCTGTTAATTTCAATGCATTATGTATATAAACCAAGAATATGACGGATAGAGCAATGTGTATGGAAATTTTTCTCAGTCAAGGCACCTAATAGTCAAAGTCGTAGCTTTAAACACAATAAAACCCGTTTAAAACGCTCCCGCTTAAGACGCTATTCTGCTTAAAACGCGGTTTATTTTCTAGATTTCGGTCCCTTTCCCACGACGCAAATGTAGAAAATACCGCTTAATAAGCGGATTTTTCCCGTCCCCAGATCAGCCGCAACCAATTTTCCTCACCGTCAGAGCTGATTCTATCTCTCTGATACAGCGAGATCAGCCTCTTCTCAGGACAGAAAGTTAGATTAAAAACTCATTTGTAGGGGGTTTCCTGTCGCTGCAACCTCAATTTGCAAATATTGAATAAAAAGAGTGGCGGAGGAGTGTTTATTGGGCTGGTGAGCGCAATCTCGGAGAGATCGCGTCCTCCCACCAGGAGTGTTAAAAAGTTCATTATTCTTTCATAATTGGCTGTTTGAAAACTGCTTCATCAGAGAGTGAAGAACGAGTGACATGGAGTAACAAAAGAAGGCGCTCTCTTTGTTCCAAAGCTGACCTTTTTAAAAAAATATGACGGGAAGGAAACTAGTCTTACACAACAGTGGTTCGCTGATTCTCATGTCTCATATTCAGCGGTGGAAAATAAGGCAAACTAAAGAAACACCCTCTCTGTTATTAGGTGTAAAGCATTTACTAAAATATTGAAGAGCTGATAAATACTTCCCAATTCACTTTCCAAAGTCTATAATTAAAAATTAATCATATTCCGATTAAAATGCCAACTCGCTTAAAACGCGGTTTCCACTCAATTCCATTCAAAAGAGCATCTTAAGCGGGTTTCACTGTAAATACTATTATATTTACCATATATATTTATTATTTATAATACTCAATTCCTCTAACCAGTACTTAAGCTTAACCTTTAGGTAACTTGACAAGGAGATTCGACGAGTCATACCACTGGGCCAAGGTCTTGTAGAAGATCAGCTACTTCAGCAACAGCCATATTGTGCAGGTGGCGAATTTTATCTTGAATGGCTCGGAATATAAGATTGATACTCGAGTCACGTAAACCAATGTCGCCCAAGACCGATTCCCCGATTTTCGCGCGAAATGGGAAATTTATTTTTGGTCCCTTTTCCCGCCAGTACCCGAAGCGAAATGATTCTACCCTAAACCGATTTTGGCTCCTTCTTGCGCTACATCGAATTCCACTGCTCGATTCACTTCCTTACGTGAGATTCTCGTTCCTTCTCACCGACGCAGTGCTGCCAGCTCACGCGCTTTTCCATTCCCTAGCTATTGCGGAAAGCCTAGAATTTTCCCCCGTTTAAAGGTGCACTAGCTACGGAAATTTTGATTCAGTTTTCTCGACGTGAAATCCACGGGAGTGACTTCTTCATGTCGAAGTTTTCAATTCTCGACGTGTAAATTTAAACTGTCAATTACTCTTACCTCGTGCTTATCATTCTCAAAACTCGATATTTAATTTGGGCTACCCTTTTTAAGTACTACTCGCAATTTAAGGTTGTATTTAACGATTCTTTCGAATTTCTAGGACTTTTTCATAGATGAAAATACTCTTATTGTAGAACATACTCCCTCGTATTTTGAACTGATTCCTCTTTCACACTCCCGATGAAGTAGATCTCTTTGACATGAGCGCTGAATCATCGATACCTATCGTCTCTTTTAGAGTCCGTATTCTATCAAGGCAAAGGGTCTTATCTTCTTTTCTTGAAATCTACAGTTAAAAAGGAAAAGGGTTAAGGCATCTTTGCGTTTAAGAGCGTGATTCCAGGATAAATACTAAGGAAAAACGGACTCGAAAAAACGGTGACAACAATTTTTTCCCAACTCCGTTTCTTACCTCAAATTATAACAAAATGAGAAGTATTAAGAGACTGACGAATTAAGAGATTAACTTCGTCCTCTTTCGAGTGATATGAATATGCGCAATGAGTCTTTCAATGAAGGCCTCCACGTGCAATGCATGCGACCTTCTGACACAAAGGTTAACTCTTTGGTATTGACAACATTCCGGGCTTGACCGTTATATTTGATTTATTAAATTATGTACAACAGAACACCTGCTGTATCCATCAACAAGCTATCTAAAGGTGCATGTCAAAAGAGACTTTGACATCCAGTTTAAATTCCTTCAAAATACCGGAAATTTGTGGAATCGCGCACAACAATTCGGCAAATGTAACAAAATTGCGCACCGTGTCATACATCGCGCTTCCTCCAGCTCGAGAGAGTTCATTCCAGCTGCAAAGTTGCCCACCCTCGCGAAAACCGACGGCATACGAACAACAGAAGCGTTACCTTTACCCACAACAACGCTCACCTTACCTCGCAGAGTGCCTCTAATCTCCGACGTCTCCCTTCCCTCACTCCATCACACCTTCCCCTTCAATAATCCATAACACAACCCAGAATATCCTCTTCATTGGACGACGAATCAACGCATTCGGAAAGACCATCAACTGAAGGAGTACCAATCCTTCAACACCCGCTCATTTCCATCGCCGACAGCAACACCTCTTCTTACAAGACATCCAACGATCATGCATGCGGACTTTTCGGGGAAACATATAGGGCGTGATTAACACGCTCCGACAGGCGCAGAGAAGAAACAACACCGTATGTCTCACAGAGAACTTTATTTACAACCGCTCCCAAAGGTCATGTGGACGAATAAAATAATCTGTTGAACATACGGAGTTGATCCTCCGGTGAAGGAGAGGGTGTCGTGCATTTATTGAGTGGTGCTGGTGAGGGCATCGTAAAGGTGCTCTGAGTGTTAAGTGCAGACAGAGAGAGAGATAAGGGGGACTTACGGGGTGCGTTGCCCAGCAACAAGCGCACGACAGCCCCCCGGGGGCCTCCTGCCTGCCTCCGCCGTGCCTCCCTCCCCTCCTGCCCCCGCCCCTCGCCCCCCCTACGCACGATTCCTCCTCCCACTCCCCCCACTCCCCCTCATCCTCCCCCTTGGCCTCTTCCTCTACCACACGGACACTGCGCGTCGACGTGACGTAGTAGTGCCTCTTGGTAGTGTGCCCCCCTCTGTGCGAGGGGGCGGGGGCAGCGGAGGCGGCGGGGGCGGAGGTGCCGATCTTTCGTGCCCTGCCGCTCCTGTTGCCCGCGCCCACGCTGGGCCCGACGCCCGGGAAGAAGCCGACGCCGGTGCCACGACGAACTCGACGACGCCTCACTTTGCTCGGCACGCCGTACATGTAGTTGGAGAAGCGTCGCCGGGAATGGCGGACGATGGACACCCAATCGATCATTTCGGCGGCGGTGGGCTGTGATTGGCGGAGAGGAGATTCGAGGGGTGGGCGACTCTTCTACTGCATCCTCATTCGGCTCCCGACCGCATTCCATTCACCGTCAACACTTCCACGAGAAACGAACGCACCACCGCGAGGGGTCACTAACCCGATGGATGTGTTTGGTCGCCCCTTGCGGACCTCTTCGGGATCTGCCCCTGACTGCAGCCGATCCCTCGGGGGCGCGCGGATGTCTCCCTCGGCCGATGGTAAATTGGATTCCGTCGAGCGAATGCCTCCCGCGAAATGCACTCGCGATTCGATGGGAATTGCGGAGGATGTCTCCGCTAAGCTCACACGAGCGATTAGGAGAGGGTCCTAATTTGAACAGTCAGCTAATTCAGTCAGCCTTCAGTTAATTCCGGCGAAAAGTCGCCACTTTATGCAAAATAATTCTCGGATACCTCCGACCATATATAATAAATATACCAGAAAGCGATGAATGAAGCGAACACCGCGAGATTTGCAAGAAATATATATATTTGTATTTATATACACAACGCAGAGAACAAAAGCGATGAGAAAATAGCGTGGGGCAATACGCGACAAATTGGACGAGTGCCTTTGTTTTTGTACAAAACCGCTTCCCTGAGAACGAAGGACGTAAAACGCGCCAACATGCAATATATATGGATCACGAGCAGATTAACAAATTCGCACAGCGAACGATTTCCTCAAAAAATTTTTTAAGGCGGCAAATTAACGCTGAGCATCGGGACGTGCGAAAAAAGCCGAAGCAAAAAACCTCTTCCCTGTTTCTCCAAAAAAACCGACGATATCAAAAAATCCCTCCCTCCCAACTGGACGGACCGCACCACGTCAATAGGAACGAATAGTTACAAAAGCGCGGGTTCGGACGAGCAATTCAACCCGAGGAAAACAACCGCCGCGGGAAGCCGCGATCTAAAAATAAGACGGGAAGGAATCCGTTGGAGAGACAAAAAGTCTCCGTCGCGAGCGCAAACATTTGTGTACGTAATCTTCGCCCGCCGAAGGGGACATAAACAAAGCGGCCGACGGTGGGACAAAACGGGTCACGTGATCCATCGAGAAGTTCCGCCGACACAAGAGATTCCCGTCTTGCGAGAGAAAACAAGAGAGGTCGAGGCGAGCGTTATTAAAAAGTGCAAAAATATTGGGGGACGAAATGGCCGACCGGCGATGGCGGGATGGCGCCAAAAACCCCGTCGCTTCGCGCCACTTCTGTAAAGAGACGCACAAAATCGTACGGAAAAGACTATCGATCGAATCCCAGAGGAAACAGCAGCGGGGCGGAAAGCGCTATGGCGGGAAGGGACGCTTTAAAAAGGGAGCGCATTATATTCTTCGGAACGTCGCCCTCTCTGGGGTAAAAATAGCGCCCTCCCATTGTGTCCACGTGCCGTTCCCACGCACCCATCGATCGCCGCACGCGAGGGATTTTAATTTTTCCGCGCGGAAAACTTGCGCTCATTTCGCATGCACGGCTAGCGAAGAGCGCACCAACGCTCTCCGGACAGGGCTGCCAACTCCCCCGCGCCGCGGGATCCGATTAGACCAAATCCCCCCGACATCGGCAACTTCCTGAGGAAGCCACAAGAAGCGGCGGCCCCGACCACACTTCCGTTGCACTCGATGCACCAAAAAGGTCACGCCGACGCACACGAGAAGGAGCGCACGACGGAGGAGGATCACGGAGGAAACACTGGGACAAGTGAGGGCCGATATTCCACCATTTGCAGGAGAGAAGATGCGGAGCGCCACGCCCGGGCACACGGCGGCACGGCCGGCGTTCGACTGAGCGGGTGTGGTCGGAGGCGCGTTTATAGGAGGAAACAATTGAAAGCGCCCTCGCGTAGCTTTCCGAGGGGTGCCTAGGCATTTCGAAAGCCGTACGAAGTTGCGTCGAGATATCGAACCGGAAACGAGATGTGGACCGAAAATCGAAAGCGATATAGTGTCGTTAGCCTACGACGCAAACGGGGCTAGATACAAAAAAATAGTGGTGCTGGAACCAAAGGGAAAGCGTTATCCCTTCTCATTTTCCTTTCGCGAACGATGCTGGAGGACTCTCCGAAGAAATACTGCTTCGTAAATTACGAGGAGCTTCAAAGGGGCGAAGTTTATCTAGAGCAGATGCTGCACGTCATTAAACTGGAGCGTAACTAGAGGAAGTTTACAAATTATAAGCGCGGACATGAAAGATGCTTCGGCGTACTTATTTCGATACAAGTATTTTTGTTCTGCGCGCCTGGAAGTGCAAACTTTAATGTCATTATCTTCCCATAAAGAAGTTTTCTTCGGAATGTACGTGTGTATAATACGCCTTTAGAACAGCATTTATTCTTTCGGGAGTAGTTTTCAGGATATTGAGTATTCAGGAGTGGATTTCTTGCCTTGAACGATACGTAACGATTCATTTGTAGGGTTACGGAATCGAAAATCAGGCGAAATATTGCTAAAACCAAACAAAACCCAAAACATGACTCTGTCCACAAAGATCATAATATCCTTAAAGAACACTACCGTTTTCGACAGGTTAAGCCTTACCGTTCTCATCAAACCGGAAGGAAATAAACAAGGGAAACGACACATTTCTCCACCGTAATCACAATAGCCAGGACACAAAGGGAGGACAGGAAGCATTATTTTATCCGAGACTTAAAACAATTTGATTTCGACGCGCAAAGACAATCATCGCGTCCATTTTATGGAAAATTTCCAAAGCCAGTTCCTTTTATAACCGTCCGCTCGACAAGAATCCTTTGATTGAATTACCTTTCCCGTCAGATGAAAAAATCGTCTCCTTGACAGAGAATGTTTGTTCATAACTTGGAACTGCCGTTCATCGGTAGGCTAATTCAGTTGACCGTCCTTTTTAATTTTTAAAGGTCAACTTGGACACATGAGCACTCACCCGTATGGAAATATCGAATCCTGTTATCACACCTCGATCGATAGAATTTTTTCTCATTCCGTTACAGAAGAGAAGGAATAATTACCTCCGTTTATATTTGTTCTTGTTCATAACATAATAATATAGAAGCCGAAGAACGAGCGACGCTGAATAAAAGATTCGTTTTGATTACTCTTCATTGATGTCCGGGAAAACTGTTGCCCATTGTACTCACGACTCCGACGTAGGTCATCTGGCTCAGAGACGAAAACAAAAGCAAACTACCCCATTCCCACAGCGAATCTCTTGGCAACAAATGGTTCAAGTCGACCAGCTGACCGGCGTTGAATCGATAGCGCCATGTGTCGAATAGTTTCCACCGAGATTCCGCAGACGATAAATATCTTCTTCCATATTTTGCGTCCAATACTCATTCTCAATCGAAGTTCGAGAAACGCTCATTCGTGACTGAGACATCCGTGTTTTAGAGGGTCATTTCGCGTGCAACAGATGACCGTTCTATCACTCGGTGTGTTTTCACAGATGGCTATCTCCTTGTTCTAGGCCACTTCGTTCCGAACGCTTTTTTTAGGAAACGAGCCCAGGAGCAGTTACACGCCTGATTTCGGCCTTACAAGAACCTTCGGGTGGATCTTCGAGTTTGATCGATACATCAACTCAAGCGTTCCTCGCCGTAAAAGGACGTGGTTTGCGAGAAATATAAGGCGTCCGCGGCCATTCAATTAACCCATAAAAATTCGTCATGTATACTGAAACATCTGGTACGGCTAGAACGCATGTTTTCTAGGGGCAGCTGAAATGGGATGCGACTTAAAATAAACATCGCCTTATTTTTGTGTACAGTAAAACCCGTTTAAGAGGCCCCGCTTAAGACGGGGTTTTCCCTCAGTCCTGGTCCCTTTCACAGGAAACACATGGTAAAATTACCGCTTATAACGCCCTGATTCCCGCTTAAGACGCGGATGTTTCCCGTACATAGATACACGGCAAGAAATTTAAGCCAATTCGATAGACCAAATTTTTTACATCACCTTTGCCTTCCTCTCACGCTTCCTTTTATCTCTACAATGGTAGAGATAATACGAATTTCTGAATTTTTTTCTTTTGAATGACTAATTTCGTGAGATAAAAGCAGGGCTATATAAATCCAATCCGATACAAACTCTGAGATAGAGCGAACTCTTATCTTTCATTTTTTTCACCGCAGAACGTACATGCATTAAAATTTTCGCTTTTCGCTGTTTCCTTTCGTCAGAATCATAAGAAGTAAACACATCGAAAAAACAGAAAAAGTGAGTTTTGTAGGGTTCAGAGAGTAGTCTAGGAGAGTTCATGATACCCGCTCATCACTGCTGGGATGAGAGGGTATCATTATTTTTCCTTAATCGTCTATCTGATAAGGACTGCTTCATTACAGACTGAAAATAAGCAAATTTTAGTAACTGTGACGCTTGATTTGTATCAATGTAATAATGATTCCTGTAAAAGCAGGACATTCCTCAAAAATATAATGTAATGCAACCAGAATTACACAACCCGGATATGACGCTATCCCGCTTAAGATAGGATTTTCGCTTGGTTCCTTTAAAAGAGTATTGACAAGGTTTTACTGCAGTAGTGAAATGGATAGAGAGTACAAAAAGCTTTTCGAAAATTTAAGAGTCGTTGAGATTAATTTTTTCATTTACCTCAAAATATACAATACTAAGCTTCCCGTCACTGTACAAGAGCATCCGGTCCAATGAAATTTAAAGTGGTTTTGCATCTAACATACACAAATACATATCGACTACGCAATTCACTGCCGAGCTCTTTAATGGCCTCTCGTATTCAGACCTCCTCCGCTCTTATTCTTGCAAATAACATCTCGCTTCATACTAGTCCATAAATATGATCATAAAAAGGGTGAGGGAATGGTATTAATGGACTTCTCACGTAGGTAAGTGCTGTCTAAGAAATATCGACGTGAACTGGGACATGAACTCAGGACTATCACTTTCCGTGTAGGAATTCTAACCAATAAACTACCACGTTGAGGGGATGCTTTGTGATCGAGGAAGGTGGTATCCTTTCATTGAAGTGGAACAGACTCGATTTGGTCGTTCAGTGGTTAGAATACCTGCCTATAAAGTAGGAGACCTGTGTTCTGGTCCCAGTCATTTCAATTTTATTCAATTCGGTTTATCTTTATTATAATTTTCCCAACCTCTCTGATAGCCACGGAGGCAGCCCGTTCGACTATGGCGAAAGCGGTCCCGGGTTCGATTCCCGGTGGGTGCCAATATGCGCGAAATGACCATAGACGACCAATCACAAGTACTAATATCACTAGAATTTCCTTCACCCATGTCAGTCCATTAAAATTTTCGAAAAAACTTTTTTCTCATTATCATAGTCTACTTCTAGAATCACACACGCGCTCGCCTTTAAGTTATGCATCCAGACTGATATTTTATCGAGATAGCATCTTGATGATCTATTAACTGTCTACTGCTATTGTGACTTTTACGGGAGATTTTACGGGGGTTTCCCTCCCTTTAAGAGCAAATGCCAGGAAGATAAGTGCTGCCCTCAATTCATAAATTTTACTCTCTTCCGTAAGATAACTTAATATGTCATGGAATTCTATAGATTAAAAAAAATTCTTTCTAAGTGTACCCCTTGCCACCAGTTCCTGCACTTACTTGTGGAGTAGATATTGTAATACCGAGGAAAAAATAGGGACGGACTTACCATTCTCTAGGTTCTAGGGACGGACTACCAGGCTCTAGCTGACGATTTTTTTTGTGTTTTTTCGTTTTGTTTTGCAGGAATAATCTATTGGTGGGGCCTCAAGTGGTCCTAATGACTAACAGCTCTGATTGCTAAACTTAGTCCCTGCAATTTATTCAATAATTAAAAAAAATAAATGGCTAACATCGTTTAGTGTCATTTAGAAGAAACCTGAGTTGAATAATAAATAAAACTGTCCAAAGAGACTTCTAAAATCTCAAATTCTCCACTGAAAACTAGAACATTTTGCGGTAAATAAATAAACCTAAAAGTGATTGAAAATAGAAGCTTTCTTTACCCTGGCGAGTTTCAAATCTTTCGGATGTGTTAAACATACAGATGTATTCAATGGTGGAAGAGTAATACACCATCTAAATACACCTTTATGGGCTTGACTTATAACTTCTGAGATTATTCCTTTCTTCAGCAGATAATATGGCTTAGAGTGACAAAATATTGGGACTTCCTGGATGTTCTCCGGCTTTTCCTATTCACGCGAGTACTACGTTTCTGATTGAGCAATGCTGTAGTAAGGAGCTTCTATCATAAGTATTCTCACCAACTTCAGCCACCCGAACGTTCGTAAAAAGTTGTGAATATAAACGGAAAATACTTTATCGAATAAATCTTCGCGCATTTTCAAATCGGTTGATTACATTTATTTTTAAAACCTTGCAGAAATTTCCGAATGCCCCGATAGAAATTAAATTAAATGTAAGAACATGCAAAGGGCGGACTCGTGTAAATAAACATTTCAAGGTTCAGCATTCAACATTTCAAAACATCTTAAAAATAGGTATCTACTATTGCCAAAAATCGTTCACTATTACGTATTATTCACTTTATTTTGCTAGGAGTTAAAGCGCGTGGATATTTCACCTGTGCAACACAGTAAAACGAACTAATAATTGAGTTGCAAATGGATGCAGACGAAGTATTTTGAGCAATATGGTAATGAAAATCAAACAGGATATCCCTAGGGGCCATCCTAATATGATATGACGACAGAGCATCATACCGTAATATTTTTCGTTACGGTTTACACACCGGTTCGCTCTTTCCGGTTTCGCTCTGTCTGCCAAAGACGAACCGATTCAAACCGTTGTTATTTCCGCTCCGAATATTGTATTATTCTATCGTTTTGAAATTTTACCATATCATTTCTTCCTTTTTCATTTACCTTAGATTTTAGAATAAAACATTATAGTACTTAGTTTCAAAATTACACATTTTAGCTAACCTTTCTAGAAACATGCTCAACTAAAATGTGAAATTTTCAATGTGAACCAAAATCCGGAACGTTTATCAATGTCGGTTTTAAGTTTCAGTTAGGGTTCAATTCTCTCAGTTCGGATCCGGTTTTCATTCCGGGAAGAATAACGGTTCTTCCCGGTTAAGATTTTCGGTTCAATTCCCAGCCCTGTGTCAGTGCGTTTTCCTGGGTTTTCTGACTGCGAAAAAAGAGTCGCGTCCCCTCATAATTAAGAGTACCCTTACATACTCGAGAGCTGTCACACGTACCCTTGAGGCATTAATTTTGAGTGCTTAAATTTTCACGTCTTAAACGAAGGAATTTTTTGCAATTTTTCTTTCGTGCTTTTTACTTTCGTAATAAAAGTTAAAATGGTAACGCTGAAAAATATAATAAGAATAAAAATCTTTTTGCTAAAAATAATCCTTGAATCTAACCAAATAGAATTGAGTGAAACGAAATTCTTACATTCTTATATACGAGTTACATATACCACAAATCTCATTCACGAAGTGTCACTTATTCCCACCCCTCTAAACTGTGACATCATTTAAGGATACTAAATTACTACCATACAGCTGTCGCTAGGTTTCCGATTACCACTTCTAACTTTACATATATCTGGTATAATTCCTTTTGGAATTAGTTTCACATTGATTGCTCAAAATAATTATACTTTCCTCGTTCACCAAACCTAATCTACTTGTAAAGTATTTAGCCCGTAAGCCGGTTTAAACTGAATCCCCTTGGATATCAAAAGGAGATGGAATGAGACTAACTAGGCAAGAATATTTAACCTTTCGGTTTTCGCTTTCGTTAAACGAAAACCGAAGTATTAGTTTTCTTCCGGTTTCTTTCCTACCAACTCTGAACCGGTTTTAAACGTTAGTTTTTTTCCTTTCGACCATGGAAATAATACATCTTTCTAAAAAAAATCTAGTTTTTTTCATTTACAGTACGTTGCGCTTAAGTTTAGGATAGAAATTAATAACAGTTAGATGCTGCTAGTAATATAGATACTCATGTTTACAGAACCTTCCTTCAATTACATTATTAATTATATTATTATTGCCGGCCGTAGTGGCGGAGAGGATAGCGTGCTAGCGCGTTTACGCTCAAACCACACGGTCCCGGGTTCGAATCCCGGATCGGATTTTTCCTGTTAGGGAATGGTTAACTGTGATTGTTGTGTTTATTAAGAAAAAAGCAAAAAATAATAATAATAAAATAGAAAAACGGGGTTAATTGTAAGAGTGGCCATGCGAGGCTAAAATTCGCCCAAGTAATAAAAAGACGGCATTATTATTATTATTATTAATTACACTCGAGTAAAGTGTACATATTGGTGGGAACCTAAAATCCGGAAAGGAATAAATAAACGGCTTCCGGTTTCGTTTCCAGTTCAAGAATGTTATTTTTTCGGTTAGGGTACGGTTACCGTCTGGAAAAATAGCATATAACTAAGAAGTGATCAAAGCTAAGTTGTAAAACAGAGGATAAATGGTTTAAACAAAGATTACAGCTTCGTGTTTGTATAAATAAGAGCCAAACCAAAACGTCCTGCTAAAATTAGCTGGGAAACAATAGTAAAACTGAGGATGTATACATTCCTCCTGAGAACGTGAGAGTATGCGAGCAGAAATAGGATTTCCCTTAGTTCTCTACATTCCGTTCGTTTCGCTTTAAAGCTGAGCTGATGCCCAATTTTTGCCCCAGATATCCGGCAAATACTTTTCCGGTGTCATTGGATTTCCATCCTTCCTTTTGTGCAGCAAACATCCTGTGCAAATATGCACTCGCGAGGGCATACGATGGATATCAACAGGTTGACCAGATTGAAGGAGTTTCCTTTCCCATCCACTTTCTATCATTTTACACTTAGCATAGAGGATCTTGATCCACAATCAAATTGCTCACTGGTAAATTAGATTCATTCGGCAGAGCTCATTGAAAAAATAAAACTCCGTGATATTTACTTCGTAAATCGATGAAACTGGTTCTTGAATGCTTTCTGGGGATAATGAAAGTGGCTTGGATTTTATTTCCTCACATTCCTTCTCTATGCTTAATGATCTCTTTATTACTTCTGCTGTTTTTCCTCTTTTAAGAGAGAAATTCTGCTTTTGCTCTTCTACAATGAATTCGGAGGGACTGCAAAAACTACAGGAATTACTCAACCCACTAGTGTAACTTTAGTTGGATAAGGGCCCCAAGTTGCTGACTTTTTTGGCTTACTACTAAATTATATGCTTTCACGAGGGTGGTCTGAATAGTTTCTGACCCCAGATTTTTCAGAAATCTTCATAAAATTTTCAGAAAACATGTCGAGAAATGGCGAAATGTCGGAAACTATTCAGACCACCCATGTATATTAAGATAACTTGGATTTCATATACTGTGAAATAGACACAATTAAACACGATAAGTTTAGTTTCTAACCGCTGTGCTCAATAGACTATAATAGCAAATTTACAGAATACAGCGTGGTCGAAGACTACTTTAGTTATGAGAAAGATTTACACTCATGGACCCCTTCGGACCCTCCGCGGATCCCCTGTGGTTCACGGACCCTATTTTAAGAATCGCTGCACTAGGATATAAATGCATTATTATTTGGGGCAAGTAAACTTTCTAAGAATAATGATCCTAAATATAGGAAGACATTTTGAAGATTGTAAATGCTTAATGGCTATTTCACTCGAGAATCAGGAAACTGAGAGAATACCGACTTTTAAGTGCTCCTCTGAACTGTAATTTCAGTTTATGAGTATATTTTGAAAGGGGGGCAAAGTAACTCTTCAAGAAGCTCTTCAATGTTTCCCTCATAACGAGGGCAAGAAACCGAGACATCAAAGTTTGAAGGGGGTAAAACCGAGACATTGCCTGAAAACTTTGTCCAAGTAAATTTCGTTTGC
Source organism: Pachydiplax longipennis (assembly GCA_036926295.1). Taxonomy (NCBI): domain Eukaryota; kingdom Metazoa; phylum Arthropoda; class Insecta; order Odonata; family Libellulidae; genus Pachydiplax; species Pachydiplax longipennis. Next base: position 31,626,820 of record JAVFKF010000009.1, on the reverse strand, counting down.
TTTTAAAACACCTTTAAGTTTGCGTATAAGCACAAGTTTTATCATTGTGAACCACAAAAAATCTGCTCTTGCATGGGTTCCATAATTAATATCTCTGTATCTTCCATTACCTTCCTTCTTTGAGTTTCTCCTTACAGATATAACTGTACTATTACCTCTTAGAACGATCATTATTTCGAAAAGGAACCTAGTGAGAGATCTTTCTGCCGTGGAAGCCCAATTAGCTAGTGATAAATGTGAGTTCGAGTCCCGCCTACGTCACACTTTTTCTCTTCCGACATTTACAGGATCTTCTCTGAGAATACATTCATTATGTTTACTTTTTCAGCGTTCTGCCTTTATGTAAGATGGTTTCCCTCCATAAACTTCACTTGAAGGATTCTTAGCCCCTCAGCATTATTTCTGTCGCGATATTTCACATTTCAAAATTAACATTACGCGTAAATTTGACTTCGAAAGATAGCCGTTGTAAAGGTCCTCGTCATACCTGTTCTCGCCAGTTTTAAGAGAAAACAAGAGGAATGAAACCGAAATCAATGATTCCGTGAATGTTAAGCATATAATTTCTCAGAGAGATCTAAGTATATTGTCTCTCACAAAATATTGCTATTTGCATGGATTGGTAATGCTAAATAATTCAACAAACTCGAATCAGTTAACTTATTAAGATATTTAACGTTTTGATCCCTTGGACTAAAGATACGCAGAACAATGAATTGTTTCTGGTAATCCAAATGTTGTAAGGCTACTTGAACAAATCTTTAACCAGTTTCGCTAAACAAAGAGAGTGACACAGTGCTAAAATGCATTATTACTTCCTCTCATCATTGGCGATGCATGAGGATATTCTGTGCCAGCACTTGGCACAGAAATGACTCGATGAATATTTTCGAAAGGGAAAATCCGTACGTAGTTTATGGCTACGTAAAGTTTGCTTACACTCACTACACAAATCAGGATTATCTCACGGTCATCGCCAGAAAAGTCTTATTTCAGTTCTTAATTTAGCTCTGACGTTAGACGGTCCTTTTTCTTCGTCATATCATGAAATTTTCGAATGTGAATCATTCTCAAAGTTGAAATAAGGTCAGACTTAAAAGGAGTACATTGGGTTGTTTGTGGGATCGTTATCTTGGACAAAAGCTGAATTGCACGTTTTCCATTAACATTACAATAAAAACGTCTTTAATGGGCTAAATCGGAAACATGAAGTCCCATTTACCATTAAAACCCTTGTCAGAATGGAAAACAATAAAGATAAAAGGAATCCAGATTATAAACTAGAATATAAAGTATAACAAGGTAATGTCTCTTTTAAGAATTTCTTCATTAGTAAACTTTTTCATTATTACAATAAGCAATATAAATGGATCCTGTAAACGTTTAAAATGAACTTTACATGGAATTCTCCTCGGAACGCTTAACTCAGTTATTTCGGAACCCCGTTGGTAGAATCATGGTGATTTAGAAGCACTCTTATATGTTAATAATTTTGACCCTGCTATTCGTCGCTGCATATTGTAAATAATTGATTGCTAAAATCTTTAAAAAAATACTTACTGATTATCGTATGTCATTGCCTCTTACCATTCCTATTATATAGCTCTAAATATCCAATGTATTCTTACGGGGAAAGCATGAACTCGGTTTCAACGATCGCATTTGTCATCAAGGGAACGGGCTGTTTATAGCCTCAAAATTTCACAAGACTTTCTGTATATTTCGCCAAAATTCTCGCCATTTCGAATCGAAGACGGTATTCCATGGCCAAAATAAGATATTTTCCTTTGTTTCCCTCTTGGTGCTTGTCTTGATTTCGTAGAGCTGTTCTTTTTATTTCAATTTTCCAAAGGGGCATACAACCTATAAAATTTAAGTTTATTCTACAAGGAAATCTGAGTGAATTTGGTTCGAGTCCAGCGAAATTGGCAAATAAAAACACGACAGAACTTTCTTCCTGGTCTCAGAAGACACGTACGCAAAGTTTGCGACGAAACAGGCAAAAGGTATGGACTAATCTAAGACAAACACTCAGATAAAAAAGCCCACAGAATATCTCCTTTGTATATATAAATAATGTAATCAGATTTTTTTACACGTAAGGTCGCAACACAAAGGAAATAAGGGAGGAAAGAAATTGTGATATTGTTGATCACACGAAAAATATATCCTTTGCAGGAAAACACCCCTCAAAAGAAGAGAGGTGTGGAAAAACCAAATACGAAAGTTGCAGAAGAGATGGAAAGAAGGAGATAGATAGAATACAACACTATATATACATATATTACCTTATAATTTAATTTCAAGAGACTTTGACCACAATTGGTGGCAAAGATATGGCGTACGTGGATAATGGATTATCCTCTTTGGTGCTACATCCAAATTTACAAAGGTGATCACTCAAAATTTTGACGGGAAGACGTTCATTCACCTCGAAAACGAAGGATAAAACCGAACGAAATCGCTTTTAACTCACGGGGTCGTTGAATAGGAAGTATACGAATGTCAAAGGAAACTCAATACAGAGCTTACGAGTACATATATCAGCCGTTTTCTCTTCACATCGAATCTGCAGTTGCGATTTTGATAGCGGCACACGCTATTTATATCGTATAATTAAAGATAGACTGAAAAGTCTATTCGAAATCAATAGTAACTAAAATATAGCGTGAATAAATGTATGAGGAAGAAAGCAATTGATAAGAATTTTATATAATTTAACGAAGACTGAAAGCCTATAGATTTATATTATGTAATTTGAGAAAGACTGAAAGCCTATTGACACAAACATTAACTGAAATCTAGTATGTGTCAAGCGTGTGATAAAGAAAACGATGCAGATCTTCCTTGCTAAAAGCCACTCTGTGTCATTAACTATCATAGTAATTTTAATAGGCATTTAAGAAGGTTAACGAAGATAAAACATAATAGGATAAACGATTCTCACTATCTTAAATAATCTTCATTAGTTAAAAGTTTAGCTTATCTTACTCTTGTTCATCTAGTATAACTCTATCGAAGTCCCTCAAATTCAAATTAAGCTGCCAATCAATTCAGGGCACAGATAAGAGCGGAGGCTTATCTATGGTCTTTAGCTCTCCGGAGAAACAAGTTATTATGACGCCTGATTATGCAAATTCGTACTAGATGACTACCAGGGTGAATTAGCTACATTATCTAATAGTCATCGCGGTGAGGTGACCTGCTCCAAACTAAGATGTGATTCTGGATAGGACACTTCCGAATGAATTCACAGAGATGATGATGTATCTTAATATGAGATAATTATAAGACGTAAATGGCATAGTTAGGGCGATAAGCAAGGACATTATGAAGATGCTACGAACATAATAAAAAAAAGCGATGGTTAAACGAACGTTTCAATAGAGAGACAAACCCACGGTCGCTTTTACCGAGATTATTGTAAACTTTTTCCTTTATTATAGCATTGTGTCTCTGTAAAATCAGCAGAATAATGGCTAATTATGGACGGCTTTAATATTCAAACACGAAATGTAAATATTAATACGTCTTTCTTATCCTACAGAGTATCTACATTTTTGGCAGATTTTGTATAGATCTTTCATATAGAATTACAATCTCAGATATAGAATTTGAAAACCTTTGTCATTACCACATCTTAATCTAAATTCATGCCTAACATTTATGGTCAAAATAGGATTAATCAAAGCAATCTAAGACGACAAAGAATTTGCTCAGATGTACCAAAATTAGTAATAAAAATATTCCTTTTCCGAATCACTGTCTCAACCCAAATACACTAATGCGTTTTACGCAGGATCCAGCAAACGAATGTTGCAACTACGTATTTGTTTGCTAACCTCTATACAGCACATTTTTGCGGAGCATTAGCTTATTCTTCATATATTGGAGGATTTTACCCCAATGCACGACCCATACCTGATTTACATAATATTATATTGCTTTGGCAGAAGGAAAGGCACCGACGAAGAAAAATCTGTTTAGTAGTATTTTAGAATCAAATATGGAACCCTTAAACTGTACCGTATATTAAGCTTTGGTTTAAAATAAAATTCTTTCTTTATTTCTGATTTTCTTTTTCATCCATTTTTCTTCTATTAATTTATTTTAATATTATTCTTCTATTAATTCACTTTTGTTTATAGATAACCAATATTAACTACAATATCTTTAAAATACAAAAATACTAACAAAAACAATGATAAAGTTAATAACATTATTAAAACCGTTGTTTGTAAAGTAGTGCCTTAAACATGGCATTAATTACTATACTAAGAATCTAAATATTTTCCCTCCAAGGCGGAAATGCTAGTGAAATGAGCTGATTAGAGGTTCGGACGAAAATTATTCTAACTTTGCCAATTACTTAAAGTGGAGGTTCGCGGATAATAGTAGGCTACTTTTAATTTGGCTAATGGTCCCCAGACGAGTTAAAGCGTTCCCATAAGAAACGCATGTAAAGATCCTTTTAATCGTTTCCACACTTATTTCTTTTGCTGAATTAAATATTAAAGAATTGTACGAATTCGAAAGAACAAAAAAAGGGAAATGAAGCAGATTCTTATTTTCGCCGTGAAAAAATATTGTTTACGATGCGAAATTTTTAGAATTTTCATAATATACGAAACAATTTCCTAATATTTTGAGACTGTATACACCCCCTTCCCCTAAAGACCCCGTCAATTCTTGAATCTGTGTCCATGCATTTTCCCATAAACACCTGCGGGAAATTAAGCTCCCTCAAGAAATAATGTTGAGAATAAATTACTAATCTGGAATAAGGTCACTTTTACCGTTCAAAATTTATCATTCTGCATTTATCAATTTGTTTCCTATTCATAACCATCTCCTAGTTCGGTACTAATATGTCTCAACTAAGAACACCAATGCCTATTCTTGAACGTTGGATGATATTAAAATAGCCCAATACGCCTTTTCCTCCCAAATGAAGTTGTTTCATAAAAAAATATGGTCACTTCATGGAATTTGGCAGTCCTATTTATTACGAGTATAAGCCGTAAAATTCTGAACAGCTTCACCTGAAGATATCAACTCGTTCAAGAAACATCGAATCAGAAATCTACTGTGGAAATTACTGTGTGTTCTCCTTTCAAGATGAATTTTAGTGATTATTTTTTCATCAACTTCACGTTGTTCGTGCTAACATATCTTGATAAATGGGATGTTTTTCATTTTGTATTCGGAACAGGGTAAAGGAAAGTGTATTTACTACTACGTAAGCTATTGATACGTGAGCAGAGAACGATATTTCATTCGACGTTCAGAACTCAATAAAAAGGATTATTCAAAGAGTAATTGAAATAAACTCTGGAGGACGATAACCAAACGTAGCATGTTGGCTCTGTTAGAACAGAAATGGCTATCTTATACCTCTCCTTGTGTATTATCGAATGATTTTTGCTCATGACGATCCAGCTAACTATCAGGCTGGTTTCACATTCAGACCATCATTTTATTCACTTGATAAATACGTGATTATAATATATATTTCTGAAACTTGTCTGAATTTTTCTTGCCAAGGAACTTCAGGATAACGTACGAATTGTTGAAGTTGAGAATCACAGATATTAAAAGATAATTACATAAACAGGAGAGACATTTCTATCCTCGCTTTTCGATACATCGAGGCTCGAGTAAACATTAGATGCAGATCGTTTGGCATCTAACAAATATCTAAAAATATAAACCTTTGGCAATCGAATCAGCTTAGCCGATGGCAACCCACTTCCTAATCCTCGATTTCGCTCAATTAATTTTCGGAATAACGTACGATTAGTTCCAAAAGTGAGCAGTCAGTTTGGGTCTTTATTTAGCTCTGAGGATGTCCCTCCCATCTCCGAAGTCATTCCATCTTATTAATGGATCCTGGAGTGAGGAAGAACATCCCCCACGAACACAATTAAGGAGATTATGTAGCGCACATTTAATTATCTTTGGGAAGAGATGAGAAACGTGCGTATGGACAATAGGCGCCCTATATGCGTTGGAGGCGGGAGATGGTGCTGGCTGGAATGCTATCCTTAAACACGACGTCACAGAGGCACAGCAGAGCTAAAAATAATCGGAGAGGAAACGAAGGACATTGTTCCGAGAAAGAGGAATGAAAAGGAATGAGGCCAACAAAAGGAAGGCTTTCGGATAAAATAACATTTGAAGGAGAATGCTTGTTTAACGGAAGAACAAAAACTCCCACGAATAGGGATGATTAAAACAGAGCCGTTCTTTGGGAAGACTTGGTGTTGGAACCGTGTTCTTGGGCGTTGTGTGGGTATCTATATTATGCAGTCTACGGAGATTCGGGTTTTGTCAATGAAGATAATGCTAAGATGTTCAATTAAGCATGGGGTTTATCACTGTGTTCCAAACTGTGTGTCGCGAGAGGTAGTAAAGTGTGCAGCAAAAAATAACATCAGTGTGTACGCGAAACATTATGTGCTTGCGAAGTGTTTGTAAATTTTTCTGAACCACGCGTTTGCACAAAGGTGAAAATGTTCATTATAGAAATAGGGCTGAATGTATATTTCGACATTTTAATGTCATTGTTGACCAGTTGCCCCGTGCGAAAATTTCGCCCAGCTAAATTAGAAGTAAAGAACTGTAGAACAAAATAGATTTATCATACTAAAACACAAGGAGGTTGACAAAAATACGACCGGTTTCGTTGTGATTTAGTGCAATAAATCTATTTTTTTCTACAATTCTTTCGTTATGGACTACCACCAAGTAAAGGACATCAACGCTTAATTAGAAGTATTTGATTTAGACACGAAGCTGTGATTTTTAGGTACTTTTTAGTGTTTATGTATTCGTTTGTACTGACTGAAATGTTTGTTGAAATGTATTTGGGTGGGGAAACAGAGTATCGAGGTGTCCGTTTCGATATACCTCGCTTGTGTCGATGAATATCGATATCTACTAGTACACATCCAGAAACGAAATTCTATGGGCAAATTCAAATTTTCAAAAATTCAATTCGGTCTTTTTGCCAAATGGTGAATTTTTCATTTGCCGGTCTATTCTTAGCAGGGAGCAAGAAACTAATTCTTTGAAATGGTGAGTCATTTATATGTTTAGATGGAATGAAAAGGGAGAAAAGTCCTGGTCACTAAAAATGTATGTTTAGAAGTAATATATAATGATCATTCAGCTGGTGATATTTTGTAACAGATGTATACAGTAAACAGTTTCTCGTAGATTAATGCGGAGATATTTCGGTTTCTTACTGGCTTTTCGGTCGCTTGGATTTCATAGGGAATATACCATCATTGTGACCTTAGCAAAGGACACTTTCCCATAACCTCACTAATGTCGACTTTTTGAGAAAAAAGCATTTTAGTGCGATTATGATTTCATGAAAAATGGAAAATATAAAATTTGACGTACACAATTTTATAAAATTAACAGCAAACACACTTAAATTTCATCGGTGTGCCTCAAATCTTATTCCCAATCCTCAGAGTACCGTGGAGTAAAATAGTTTTCCAGGCACTGCGATAAATGTAAGGTACTGAAAAGATCGTAAAAATTTTAAAATACAGCCATCATTCGATTAATAAATAGGATTTTTTTATTGAGAACGTACGTACTTTTAACCGGCATGACCCGAGTTACCTCTCTCCGTAGAAATATGTCTGCAGTCGCAACCATTTTCAACACGAATTTTAGACGAAACCGTACGGCCTAAAGACCCGGGAAAATTGAGCAAACGGAAATGTGTGTCAAAGGGAAGAGAGGCGTCCGCAAAAGCGTGTTTTCAGCCTCCGTCTCTGGTACTCAACAGTAGCTTTCTAAATCGTGCGGCGTAGGTTAGCTGGTTATTAAGATATTTCGGATAAATACCCGATTATGTGATAGATAGATTTCTAATCCATGAAGTAATGGCGATATTTTGCAAGAAGAAATAGATGTTTATTTAAAGTAAATATTTTTACTCCATATTTTGTACTCATTTTTCTCGCTATATTCCGTTCTGTTAATTATTAATTTTAGTTATAGTTATTATTCCATAATTTTTAATCATCACCAAAAACACGTCTCTTTTGTAGATAAGTTATGGCAATTCCTATATGATTATCTTCTGGGAGGCCAATTTTTATAATTTGTAATTTTTCTAAAATCCTTTCGTTTTTTTATGATTTACAGTAGTGAAACAAATACATTATTATCTTTCTCATAACTTTGTCTGCTTTGGAAATCCGAAATTTTTTACCAACCCTTCCTTTTGGGAAGAAAAATTTCGATAAAAAATGGCAAAATATTTCGTTAAATTTAGTAAATGAGATTACTGGAAGTATTAAAATTAATTGATGGATTCAGAAGGATAATAAACGGACATGAATAGATTGAATAAAAATTGCTACCAACAATAAGGAAAGAACATTTGCAATACTCAGAAAAGAAAAATTACGGGAAGTAAAATTAATGAGAAGACGTAGACGAAATAGTTGCACTTAAATAATATGGAATTCCTTGCTCTGGAAGACGAAGTCGCTCAAAGATTGCTTCTCTATGCAAATAAGTCCCTTGAAAGTTTTTCGCAAACAGAAGCTAACACTTACCACAAAGGAAACAATCCCAGTGTATAGAAAGAGAGAGAAAGCTCACCACCAAGTTAGAAACAAAAACAAGAAATTAAACTAGATCCACTCTTTCTTTGTTTATGCAACTCTGGTTACTTTAGGTCACCCCCGAAGAAGGTCACTCCTTTAAGGAGGAAAAACAATTCCCAACTCTCGAGATCTGATTTCAGAAGAATGATAGTAAACTCTGCAATAACATGACTAATCGAAAACAAAGTGGTCGAAGCTTTTATCTTCCTTTCTCTACTTGATCTACTTCCACTAACAATGAAAGCAAGAAAACAGTGTCACAGAATCATAATGCCCCGGATGTTTATTCACTATCTAACGATAATATTACCCCAATCTACTAACCTATACAAATTTTCAGTAATATTACACTCATGAAAACCTACTTCTCTTTTAATATCGTTTTGTGTTTATGAGATGACAATTACGATTAAAATGGTACATTCGTAAAGTACCAAAAGTTCGTTTTTAAGTAAAAGTTTATTTGTCCAAAACTATAAACAGTTCTTATTATTTTTAAGCAACCCAACTACTCTGAAATAAATAAATTACACTAATTAAGAAGTGACACAACAGAAGATATAACAGAATTGAAAAACAGCCACATGACTGGGACTCGAACAGAAGTCTTCAACAGTTCTGTGTTGCAAAGGTCTAGTATTCGAAATTTGGTTAAAATCTATGGAATGGTCTAGGAAATAAAGTCCATAAATAAAAATCTGCGTAGAGTCACATAGATAAATTATCGAAATTATACAGATGATGTAATAAAATATTTAACATTAATAGTAGTTCAGGTCTTTACATACATTTCACATGGTATAATAACGTAATACGTGAACCATTTCAGTAATTCATTGGGTTTTATGAATTGTATTACCCGTAGCCTAAGAGTAAAGTAATTAGAAAAAATATCAGAGTATTAAACAGTCCAAACAAACATTTCAAGGAAGTAAGATTTCCTCCGTCGAATGTCAAGAACAGCAAGTTATTTCGTCGGTGCGCTTGTAAGGCAAGAGTTTCCATTCATACAAACAAGCTTCAACAGTTATTCAAGAGAAAATTCTTAAACTGAGGAAGATGAAGAACAGGAGAGGGAGGAATGGGAAACTTATGAATATAATTTCAGAAAAAACTCCGTCTCCACAAAAACATCCGTGCAAAAGTTAGACCACATGAAATAAGATCTGGGGACTTATAAAACTTTTCGTCGATGATAATTTATGGCTCCACATCAGTTTCATCGGTGTGACACAGCTGACCGAGATAGTGTCATTAACGTTTTGTTCAGAACCAAAACAGAAAAACACTCTGGCTATAAAGTTCACGGACGAACATTAATGTCCCTGCACAAGACTTCTTCCTCATATTTTACACTAATGTCCAAACTTTTTTTAGTTTTTCTTTTCTCGACCATCATCTCTTCCTAAACTTTAGTATAACAAATTATACCACCCAAAGATGCTACGACGGGGAAAATCTTTGAGCTATGGTAAAACCCTGAACTCCACCGCAATTGTAACAATAGACGGAAGATTCCAATGATCTGAGACTGCTTAGATAAAAATCATTGGAGATTTTTGGAACAATCGGAACATTTAGAAATAATTATGAATCTTCAGGAAACATATTCAGCGGGTAACCATTATATCTTCAGATTCAAAATTACGAAAAGTCACCGAATGATTGAACAGGAGTTGCCAAGATTTCTCTTTGACCTCACAAATCATGACGTAATCGCATTGTTTCTGGTAAGGAAATTTGAAACGGGAGCAATCGGTAAAAAATGGAACGGTGAAATCTTCTCAACTATAAAATATATTCTAAGTCATTAAAAATATAACATTAGCGTAGAATGAAGAAACAGGAATGTGAAAATAGCGAAACGATCAGGACGTATTCTTGATAAGGAATCCGACTTTCCGACAGCAAAATAAATGCTAAGATCCCACGTCTAACCATCCACAGGAAATGATAACTTGTCTCCGTAAGCATTCGTGCACTTGGATATAATTCTCAGCTTCAATTCGCAGCGGAATAAACGGTAAGAATAACCCTAGTGGGAGATTCGACTTCCGGCCTCTCCTACACGATCGTTTATTCATCCGGTATTTCTGAGCACGCACATATAAAGTATATTTGCCATTCATATTACTAAGCTCTCGTTTGAACTGTGGATTTGAATCCTGAAATAAATACTTAGTTTCCGCAGTCAACCGATTTCGAACAATCGCGTAAAAGACTCAGATTATCTCAGTCAACAATCAAACTCAAGGTATAAAAGAACAAAAGAGGAAACCGAAGTGGGACTACGAATTCCTATATTTTAATTTGTTAAAACTAGGCCCGATTTGTGCACATTTTCAAAATCACAACTACTGTTTCTGTCGATGAGTAACCCCAATAGCAATTTGGAAGTGATATGTATCATAGTTACGACAATTTCAACCTTGATTAAGATTTACATGATCGTCTTCGTGTTTGATGATGGCTAGATACAAATATTTGTACCTCTTGTAAATTCATGAGCCGAAGGCTGCTTGCGCTCTCAACATTTTCTCTGTTAGCTAGTAAAAGACCGGATGTGAAGGAGGCTAGATTGGGGGTAAGGAAGTTTGCTTTCCTCGCTGAAGCAGAACGCTATTAGAGGAAAAGGCCCACGTAATTGCAGCACAGTGTCCCAGTGAATAACACTTTTCAAAGCATTTACCAAGGAGTGATCGGAGTGAATGTCATTTTATTACGTTTAAACTCTACGTGTAAGCATAATTATATAGAAGACTTTTTCGGAGCCTATTTTGCCAGTTTTATATTACTGAAGTTTTGATGTTTCATATGAAATGTACTGTTACAAATAATATTAGCTTTTAATAAAAATGACATTCAAAATATTGCTTCTTTTTCAGAATAGTTTTTACCAAAGCTTCAATTGGAGAGAAGAAAACTGTTGCTTTGGATGTCTGTGCTAAAAATCAATCGCAGCTTTTTTAAGAATTAATTAAAAATCTCGACTGGATACGATTTTGAAAATCCTCTCCGTTTATCCTTTTAGAATTTCAATTCATATTTAGCTCAAAAGATAAAAGGCTGAAAATTCCACCAAGGCTTTACGATAACCCTGTATATAAATACACATGAAATAGTATCATTCTTTTTTGCAACCAATGGCCATACATAGGGGAGAATTAAAAATAAACAATGATTAGTAGCTAAGTCATTAATTTTTGAATCAATGACTCTAATTTCTAAGAAATGAAATCCTTTTCGCCAAAAACCCAGTTATCTCAAAAATCATTGGAAATTCCAGACATTGGCATTCACTTTAGAGTGCATTCGAGAAACCTTTAAGAAAGCTTGGAAAAAGGATTTTCAGGAATAAGGCTTTTATCCACTGAGAAATCTGGAAATTCAATGACAACATAGAGTCAAACCCGCTGAAAAAGATCACTTTTAAGACCTTATCAATCTACCTTCAAGGTCCATTTTTAAAATAAAAACACGTGGTAAAAATAAGGTTTAAGACGCTCTGCTAACCTCTTGTAAGGCGGTTTTTCCCACCCTAAACGTAATGCTGATCGTCTAACTTATCTTTTAAACCAAATAGTATGGAAATTATCTTGACTGCCTCATTTATAGCTTATAGCACGTTAAAATTGCTATTTTTCACGGGAGGTTGTACATATTTATACATAAAAGAGTACCATTATGTAATGCAATGCTGATCTTCTAACTTATATTTTAAATCAAAAATTATTTAAATTTTCTTGAATGCCTCATTTATAGCTTACAGTACATTAATTTGCTATTTTTCAAGAAGGTACGAAGTTAGTACATAGTTATAAATAAAATAGTACCTTTCTGTCACTAAACGAAAATAATAAGATATCTTTTCGTCGTCCTCAGGAGTATAGCACTACTTAAAGAATGAAGCAGCTAAAATCCACATAAACATAGCTTGCAACGTACATAAAATAACTCATACCCATATCCTAATAAAAAGGCCATCCTAATGATAATGTGGTTTTTAGTCTTTCATCAGGAAGACGTCTAAAGCAGGTTTCTCTCAGTTGTTTTCAGTTTAACTCATTTTGGCGCCTGGTCGAACGATTGTTCTATCGATGGATCAAGGACAATTGCGCAAGATGTGGAAATGCCGTTGATTTGTTCGGAGAATTACTGAGGATCGCAAGAGAAGCGCACAGCAGAAGAAGCAGCTGTTTGGAGGTTAAAATTAGCAGAGACCCTGGGAAAAATTCTCCTTAGCCCAGTCTAATGTTGCAAAAGACTTCCAAATGAACCGAAATTCCTGTATTTTTTTCAGCGATGGTTGGGGTTCTCCCACGATTCTACGAGAATCTCGGATCGACAGCTGGACACGACTCACAAGAAATGTTACTGATGATGATAAGCTATCTTGAACACATGGCTTATTCTCTTGGAAGATAGATTCGCATTGCGTAATCGCGTATTAGAATCATACAATGAGTGGCGCAAGCGTCGATGGTCGCGTAATCAAAATTCGGTGGGGGTCACTTTGAAAAATTAATTTCGAAAATAGCTCGAATAAATTTCACTAAAATCACTCTCACTTCTTCACGCCATTACAGTGGAAGTTTGAGAGAAATCGTATGAAACAAACATCTTGGTGGATCGTTTGAGTGATGCGAAAAATCAGAATAATTTTTCAAATATTTATCGGTCAACATTCACTATTCCTTGTATTATATGCTGTATTCTGCTACAAATCAAGAAACGAAACAAAAAATTTCACAGGTAAAAAATTAAACATTCCCGTATTCTTCAACAGAAACATAATAACAAGATGGAATAACGACGGTCATACTCCTAAAAGTCTAGTAATTACTCGAATTAAAATACTTTGAAAGTACGGGTATGAGAACTGAATCTCGACGTTATTCACTATTTTTTTATAGATCCGAACAACTTTGTACCGAGTACGAAGTTGCTCGGATAAAAGAGGAAGTAAAACTTCAAAAGTCGACCCATAAACCTTGAACAAACCAAATTACGAAGCAAAAAGAAATTCAGGAAGTCAATGGCAACAGTGATGTAAAATAATAATACGTCGCCAAAGGTCGAACAAATGGGAAGTCTTGTAGAGCTTCGCGAACTTTTTATACATAAGGCGGGATTTGAGAGACACAAAACCAAAACATTTCGGAATCCCTAAAAAAGCATTCTTATCACGGGAAATGTTTTGAATCGGCGAGCCCGGTTGCTGCATCGAAGCATCCAGAAATAAAAGCGGCATTGCAGCGGTGATTCGAGCCAAGGGAAAGAAGGTGGCAGCACTTGCTGAACTTCCTGAAGAGGTCTCCAGGTCCTCCTTGGCCTTGCCATTCGTCCTCGAACAATACTCACTTAAAGTACCTCCAAAAACCTAACGGGGAAGAGACTTTTCCAAATGCTCAGCCATTTCGAGAAAGTGGCGCACGGAAAACTATTCTGTAACCTTTTCAATAAAAGTTCATTTGTTACATGGGGTACTCGACGCGTAAGAAAGTTATCACAGTAAAAGCGTGCACTTAACGTAATTTCTTTCGTTTCCATAGTTAACGGTTGACAAACATTTTCACCAACTGCAAGGTATTCCCAAAAATATTTTCAAATAAACACAAGTTTCACGACGATGAATTTAATTGAACATTGCATCATCCATTGGGTTTGAAGAAATGATTATAAGCGTCAAATCAGGCAACGTTTAATTATTCTATGATATTAATGCTAACGTCAAAAAATAACCGAAAGTAATTATAATCTGCTATAAAAATCGCCGTAGTATATACATTTATCCGTCCGATGTTCTAGAGCTTACAGAACAAATGCGTTGACTACCGTTATTGGTACTTACCGTTACAAACATATTCTCGGTTCGAGTCTAGAGGTCTCGAAAACACTTCCATAAGAATTCACGTTAGTTATTTTCTGCAGTTTCCAGACATTTCTATTGTAGAATTTAACTAGAGATAATGGTCTTATGAATTCGAGACTACAATTAAAAGAAAAAGAAAAATATCAAGCCATAGGTAATTGAATAAAGATTCTCATTTTGGCCGTTGAATTCTGGTTTCATTTTATTCATCCTCTCATATTGATTTCATAGCAATAGTTAGCAAAATTTACCTTAATTTCTTTTATGAATTGGCGATTTCATTGGAAATTTTCCAAACCCATCAATCACTCTAGCGAATAATATTTTATAAATATTATAAATAAGGAGTGGAAGTAATTTTTAATTGCTTTGGCAACTTGTTTTCACACAAGAGGCCCCACCGGGAATCGAACTCAGGTACTCTTTCGCTGAAATAAAACGCGTTGTCCACTTGGCTGTCCTCGAGCCCCAAGTATAATTTTGAAATGTATAAAACATTCAGAGACTAAAATTTCCGACATTCTAGCAAAGAAGGGTAAGATGTATATAATAACAGATAAACAATTTCAAATAAATTAAGTTTCGTCATTTTTAACGAGAACACTACGGTAGAATATATTATTTCATTGCATGCGAAGATCTTTTTTTTAGGTGAATAGATCGATCGAAGATCCTATACTGCGTTCCAGTTATTCTAGTCTTTATTATAGCTGAAAACTGTAGTTGAATTCTTCAAAAGTAAGCCACGAAGTGTAATTTTAATCGTCAAACGTAGGTACACCGCACAGAAACGAACCTAGAATGACGCTAATCTAGCAACACGATGAAAAATACGTAGGATTTCATTCCCACAAAATCCATCATTACTGACTAACAAAGAAACGCACTACAGAACATCCTGAACGAACGCATACAAAACCTCTCTTCATTTATTCAACACTCATCTGCATAAGAGAATAGAACGGGATCTAAAAAAGCATCCCCGGGCAACTTGCTTGTGCACACAATATCACAAAGAGCATCGAATGAGGAAGGGGCTCCCGATCTAAGGACGTGATGAGAGAAATGTTTGGAGAACTCACGTCTTCTCCTTCAATCCTTCTCTTCAATCAGCACTTTTTCTTCTCTATCTAAATCATTTATCTGTTCTTTGAGAGAATTCTACCCTTCCGCGCTTGCGAACTACTTAATTTATTGACTTACTCTCCTCTAAGTCACTTTCTTTAATGGCCTTTGAAACGATGCTATCCAGAGCTGGACCAGCCCACGGACGTCGTAATCGCCTGTTTTTTGGAGGGCAAAATATTTTGACAAGGAAGGGGTTTGGTTCTGGTACTGCCTCTCTACGTCATCAAAGACATGCGGTAGTAAACAGCATTTTTAACAATAAACCGATTTCCCCAACTATTTGTGCGGAATATAGGTTTTCTGGTTTAATCCCAGGCTGAGTTATTTCACACAATTGATAGTTGATGTCTAAAAAATATAAAACGTTTGGAACCATTCAATTAACTTATAAAAATCCATCAAATATACATCAAATAGCGACGGCTAGAATTCTTGCAGCTGAAAAGAGATGCGATTTTAAAAATCATTGCATTTTTTTAATTACGCAGGGCTGACATTGCTCTAACTCTCTGATATAGTTTCCAGCGAATCCTGATTTAAAATGGTAATGCTGGTGACTTCTATTATAATTATTTTTGTTGTTATTATTTATTTACTTATGCTGCGGTTTTACTATTGTAAGGTAGCAGTCCCTACACATTTTCCAGCGTAATTATACAACATACATAATAACATACATTCTTCCTGAGAAAAGAAGAAGCTGCAAAATTATTTCTGCGACTAAGAGCGTCATATTTTTAAGTATTCCGTTTCCTTGCAGCTATCTAAATGGTCACCTTCCGATTTTCTTCCAATCGTGGATGTTACTCCAGTTATGAAAGTTTTATAAAACGAAGATTTTGAGAGAGTACAAAAGCTCATTCTTCCATTGATTTAAACGTAAGAGTAATTGGTGAGCGTTACTCAGATGATTCAAGACTTCAAGATGGGAATTTTAAGATGAAAAAATATTCAAACAAAGAATTAATTAACTTTGCAATTACTTAGAAAGTATGTTCGTAGATTATGTTGTCCACAAAACGCGTCACACTGCGAGGAAGATCAGAAAAATAGAACCAGTCGATTCAGGAATTCATTATCTCCTAAAACTATACGCGAAAGTAATCGATTACGGAGATAGAGTTAGGGTGCATGCAGTCCCTGCCATACGCAGAAAGGCGACTTGTGGGGTACATATGTCGTAGTAGATCTTAAATGCCACAGAAAATATAACAAAAAACCAATCCAAACCAACAATCCAAAAAACATTGAGTGTCTAGAAGTTTTACCTGTAAATTTTAAACAAAAGTTCGATTACAATATTTAGTCAACTAAAAGATCGCATTAGCGTTGCTTCTTCCGCCAGTCTATAGCGAAAATCTTGTTGCGGTGTACTACTATTAATCAGTTAATGTTGTAGGTTTTGTTATGATAAATATTCACATATATATTATGAATATATATACTATATTCATAAAATAGTTCTGCTGAATATTATATTTAGATAATTTAAAACCAAGAATTAGATAAAAAATTAGCATGTCCAAAAAAGAAAGGCTTAAAAAATATCTTCGCGGAGGGTTGCTTGAACCGGCGCCAATTCAAATTTGGCAGCAACTCTATCCGAATTAAAAGTCGTCGCTTCGCAAAGGAGTTTATCAATGACGAATGTGGTGTTTTCAGCTTCCACAGCCAAGTTTCCAGTTATCATCGATGTGGAGCATCAACCATGAATTCCAGAACAAGGCTTATCTTGTGTCAGTCTCCAGCTTCAATGCCTCTCGCTGATTAACCTAAATCTTCTTTAATATCTAAATTATCAAAATTTTAGATGGTGTGAAGAATGTAGGACAGCACGTAGATAACTGGATTCTTTAATTTTTCCTTGGAAAAGTAACTTTCCATCTGGTGGATGAAGAGACATATTCTGTAAATCAACCAGAAGGGAGAGATGGAGAAAAAGAGAGAGAGATGAAGAAATGGAGAAACAATTTTCCAATCTTGTGGAAAATTACAGTTTTCTTTTTCTCCATTCGATGGCTTTCCAGGAAGTAACGCCCAAAGATTTTGAATTTATTCATTGGGAGGGTAAAGCTATTTTTAAGTCTAATTACGCTGGTAAGACTGGAGTCGAAACAATAGAAATTGAAATTCGGCAGTTAATGACATGATGAATATGTTATAATGATGAATAAGAGATTCGAAAACTCTTCTACCGCCGAAAATGCCGGTGAAAGTCGTACCAATTCCTCAAAAGGAGAAAGGAAGCCGAGGATTACCGACCTTCTGGGAAAATGCCCATTTCAAATGCCCGGCAACTGTTCACCATTCTCAGGGGATAAATGCATCATTTTACCTCACGGAAAGTTTTCCGAACCTCCTAAGACTTGAATTGCTGATCTTATAAGTTAGAAGAAAACGACAGTGGTAAGATAAGGTTCAATGAAGTAGAGAAAACTAAAGGCAAAAAACTTGATACGCAAGTCAGGAAAATATTGGAAAAATCTTTGACGTGGAATGTTTTTCTTTATGGATGTAGCACAAGGAACCTTAGAAAGGAGGGCGTGAAAAGATGGGTGACCTTCAAGATAAGGGTGTGGCGTATAATGGAATAATTGAGTTGGATTGATAGAATAACGCACAAAGAGTGGATCGGGAAGAGAAGAATGGGTTCTGAAGGAATTTAAGCCATGGAAGAGGAAATGGGTAAGATAAATACTGACAGGAAAGGGATTGCTAAGAAAAGTAACTGAATGTAGAATACGACACTGTCTTACTCCGGAGTCAACCACTTAAATAAAAGAAACGAAATACGGAATTCAAGGAGAGGGCGTTGAGAGGGGGATTTTAAGGCACGTTAACACGCCGTCACTTATGAATAAACGAATCATGAACGACCTTCGAATTTCACGGCGGCTGGAGGCGGTTTCCGATCGTATGCTCATTCGCAGCAACCCAATTAAGACGTTTAAGGGTATTACCCATAAAATATTCACTTTCGGCACCTAAGTAAGGGAATTAAGGAAAGTAATCGAGAGTTCAAGCAGAAGAGAGAACGTGACTTACCGGGGGAGGCAGCCTTCCCTCATCCGGGCTCACGGATCGCCGATCGAGGCTGAGTAGAGCGTGGGTGAGAGGCAGTAAACTTCCTCCCTGCAGAGATAAAAAATGCATATTGTTATTCGAAAGACTTCAGGGAAGAGGTTCCCAGATGAAGTTACCAGTAAAAGGTTTTGTTTGATATTTTTATTTACTCGAGAATCCATTACCAAAAATGGAATGAAATCAGAGAAAAAGCAACTCTCATCAAAAATGTCTCATTAGATCGACATAGATTACCATAAAGTGCAATACACAGCGGTGTACTGTGTTCTCCAGTCACATTATAATTTACAATATATAAATATTTATTTAACATGAATGTACGAGGGTGGTCTGAAAAGTTTCCGATCCCAAATTTTTCAGAAATCATCAGAAAATTTTCAGAAAACATGTCGAGGAATGGCGAAATGTCGGAAACTTTTCAGACTACCTATGTATTTCACATGAAAATTCATGAAAACATTATAGTTTACACAGATTTCGTGAGTGAAATTCTCCAATTCAATCAAATTAAATTTGTATACATCTTCGATTTAGTTTTCCAATTCGAGTATTAAATTTCGTCCTCCAGTTACTTCTAAACCTTTTGGTGACGTTGCTTCAATTTAAACCTGCACGTAAAAGGGTTATGAAGTTAAATGTAGAAATGATAAGATGAAATCCAATAATCCGGCCAATGGTTACATGAAGGTATCTCAGACAGATGAGTTTTTGTAAATTATTAACACTTACAACAATCTATGAGGGAAATGTGGATAACTTTGCACGTTAGCCGTACGGCTGGATAAGACAAGGAGAATATTTTTGTTTCTCCTTGGGTTTACGTATTACAGCACCTCTTAAAATACCAAATCATTAAGAAACAAACACTAATTTTAATTTGCGGAAAATCTTATCTCTCTTCAAATTAAACCCTTTTACTTCATAACAATATTGCTGCTGAATGGTGTATTGCTGGTGTTACGGAATTAATGTGATTGAGTTTATGGAGTATACCAGCTTAGTGGTGATCAGGGTACAGTAGAGCATTTAAACTTCACGGTACTCAATGAAACGTGAACTTACCTTCCATTGTGCTCTTGAGAACGATGTATCTCTCATTGGTTTCTATTTATGAACTGAATAGTAAACGCATATTCCATTTACTTCGAAGATACTTTTCGGGGAATGTTTGTAATACGCTTGACTCTCTGTATGTATGTAAGTACTTAAAAAGAAACAGCCGGAGGGTGATTGTAGCTTTAAGTCTTCCACATTAGCTCAAGAAAGTTTTGCAGAGGGCATGAGACTTGGCAAGAAGGGACCTCACTCCTCATCTAGATCATACATAGTGGGGAGTGAGGTAATTTGACGTCACTTTCCTCACTGATGGATGATTATATAATTAGAAATTGTCCACGGCAATAGGAACCTTAAGAATAACGCTTTCCATGGCTTTGACTAGGATTTAAGAAGGTGAATCATCATTCATGTCACACTACACTTCGCCCAACATTATGAAGAGACCACGTACATTTTATGGCCCCGTATAGTACTTATGGGGGATTTGAGCGAACTGTCGCGATCTTTGAATTGAAAAAGAATGACGGCGATAATTGATTTTGAAGACCTTAAGTATAAAGTAAAATTGATTTTTGATAGAACAGTACGAATAGCACAGGTCATTCTCCTGTAAGGAATACACGGAGCTATATGATTAACTTGGTCTTTTCATAACGTTGGACGAAGTATAATTATCATATTATCACAGCAATATAAAGGCCTGAAAGGAAATTAGGAGAAGAAAGCTACATTTTCTTCCATCCTGCGCCTATAGACACTTTCAAAATGTTCCTCTCATCAAAATGTGACAACAGGAACATCCCTAAAAAAGGGGAACTTTTCAGCGAAGCACATACGTTTATCGGGAAAGACATCTTCCTTCGATCGCCCCTATGGAGGTGTGTGGAGCGCCTCTAGGTGGCGAAGTGCCACACTATTTGCAGGCGATTTCGAGCGCCAATTTTCAAAGCGATATTCGTAGGCCAAGCGTGAATACCGAACGAATCCCAACCCAGATATTCCTTTTTTGTGAAATTCTTCCTCTGAAATTCACAAAAAATGGGAGTCCGTTGGAAGATAGCAACTCAGGGGAGTGTGCAATTGATATGTTTTGTTCATACCTCGTAGACAGGGAATTAAAATGGACTTCGTTATTCTGTACAGGATTTTAATAGCGACGGGTTTCCGCCTCACGCGAGGGGAGTTTATAACGGAGCAAAAACTTTTATTCTGAGAGGAATGAGTTATGTGGGAGGGGATTGGGAAAGGTAAGATATTTTTAATGAAAAGGCAGTGGAGATGATTCCTATTGTTTCCAACGGTGGGAGAAGGAAAGTGGACGCATTGGGAACAATGACAATCGTTTTCATGAGCTCTGCAGCGAACAATTTCATCGTAGCCAACCCATCCACCACCCACTCATGAAACACAAAAATATAATAGGCTCCAAAATAATGCCGGACTTTTGAAGACGAAGAGAAGTCGTTGATAAAAATACCACCTGGATTCAGGAGCCCTTAATCTGAAGCTTGTCACCGTATTATAATAAAATATAATAGTTTGGTTTCTTCGAGGTAATTTAAGACATTTTTAGATCCGATTGTCGAAGTCTTACGAAATGCTATTATATAACGAAATGCTATTATATAACGAAATGTATTGTATACAAAATGTATTATCATATATTGTATACGAGAATGTAACTATTTCGTAAATTAAAATCTTACCGATAGGTAATTAAGCCCATCCAATCAGCCATACAAAGAAAACCAAAATACGACAGATACTACAATTATAATGGACGTTTTGCAAATCAGATGTAGTCGTTGATAAAATGCCATCTGCATTTACGAAGTTCTTCATTTGAAACTCGTCACTGTATTAGGAACATAAATATTTTATTTCTCGGATTTATTGAATTTTAGATCTTCTTTTTCCGACTGCCTAAAACTTACGAAAGGCTGGTACTCTTGCGTGAATTTTATTTGAGACTCTTTCGTTAAAATACGTTAAAATCATTTCGTTAAATACGTTAAAATCGTACCTCCGACTGGAAATGAAAACTGTTTCGGAACCTACACAAATTCTTAACCTTCACTTTAAATGAAACAGTTAACCTCAGGATGAAGCTACCACTTGAAACTGTTTCTTCATTACATCTGTCATCTACTTTATAATTAATTCTTCCTAAATGTCTGTTTCTCCTCCATATTTTTAAAAATCCTCTCGTTTTATAAAACAGTGACGCTTCAATTTCTCCCTTTATCGCCATATTCTCATTCCCACGCTTTTCATCTTCTCTTTATCATTTCCCTGCCTTCATTTACTTTCTTTGTCAATCCATCTCGCCCAGTATCCGGCCTGTTCCTCTATTTTATCTCTCGAATCTAAGCCCTTGCCTCTCCCACCATCTCTTTCTTTATTTTCCTTTATCGATACAACTTTCTTTCCTAGCCCACGGCGAACCCGAAAGCTCCAACTAAATATAAACCAGAGGGAAAGATAACTGATAAACTTTCGCTCCCACCAGAAATTTTTTTAATAATCTGAGAACTGATCAACGAAGGATTTGTGTTAGGAAATTCAACAGATGCGGACTTGATTATGTGGAAGTCTATCGCAATAATAAAATAAGGAGGATATTGCATTTCTTCTAGAGAAATATTTCATGAAACTGTATTCTGAACAAAACCTTTCATTCACAGTAACTACGATATCCTCATTATTTTGTTAGGTTATGATCGGAAGAGAACATGGCTAGTAGCCCCGTAAAGGTAGGCAAAAAGGCTGTAGATGCGTTATGCGTGTTGCCTAAGCGCAAGGATAATGAAACCAAACTGAGATTTCAAGTTACAGGAAAGAAAATGCAAACACTGCTGTATTAACATGCTAGTGAAGTGTTTCCCAGTTAGTGGGAAGTGTATCACAAGTGGAATTACGAGAGTATTAGGCTTAATCCAGCTGGTTGCAGACGTTTTAATTTATTCGTATAGCTTTTCGTTTGACATTTTGCTATCCTCAGAACAATTCCTCTTGTGAAAGCAATTCAAGAGTATACTGAGTATCCGTAAAATACCAAGTTGATTAAATTAGATAACAGTAAAAGTCTCTGCGCCTTGGCGAGTCTTGACTTTATTTGGGAAATTAAAGGAGGGCTTTGAGGCCATAGAGGTTGGAAAACGCTGCCTTAGAGTTTGAAAGATCCAAAAAGCCTTGGGTTGCAAACAAACAGCGTTTGAAGTCCCCTGGCTGATTTCAAGAAAGCAGCGGAGATTGAAGTGGTTTGGTTGGTTCAGAGAAAACAACTTTGCAAACTTGCAAAGCTAAGGAGATTTAAAACCCCGCTGGTTTCTTGGAATCACCTAGGGGACTTTTCCCGCCGCTTGTTTGTGACCAAGGGAAACCAAAGATGCGAGTCTCATGATGAGAAGTAATGCGAAATGGCTGCATTAACTCGGAAATTTTGGGACTGAGGACAGTATGACGCAATGGTTTGAAACATTTTACTGGAAACTTTTTCAGCAATCAATATGGGCACTTTTTTATCACTGAACTGTGTTTAACGCTCGATGTACGCGATATGAGTTTAAGAGTGACCCACTTCTTCAAATAAAAGACGACCTAATTTTGCTCTAAATATAATCATGCGGTTGCTAATCGCGATATAGCTTTATTATCCATGAAGTTTAACTTGAAGCGAATTTCATTTTTCACATTTATCGAATGTTCAATGGGACCTGACGGTCGATGCTACCTCATTGAATTACCAATTTTAACCTGAAAATTTACGAACAGAAGATATCAAATTTTGTAGTATGCTACTGATAGGAAAGACGAAAATCTCTTTGTAAATGTTTATTTTACAAGTTTTGTTTTTTCTTTTCCTCGAAGATAGAAAACAAGCAATTTAATAGAGTCAATAGGTAAGACTTCTTTCCCTTTTCTTACGGGCAAGAAGCTGCCGAAAATTTTACGCCAAGGAAAATAATTGTTGATACTAGATATTTCACATTTTGTTGAGCAAGGAAATTTTAATGTTCCGCCCCGGATCACTAGAGTATATGTACCATTTTATTGCCTTCCTGCCGTGTAAATGTACTTAAACATACAACAATCCCAAGAATACTAAATGATTCCTATGCTGTTCTGAATAAAGTGCAAAATGTTAATATATTTAGTGCTGCGGTAGACTACAGAGAGCGCGCTAATGAAATTTTATGAATAACATTATTTAAAATTTGTGGATTTACGATGATTTGTCACTTAATCAAGTCCAATAACATTTCTATTTCCACATATTTTACAGTAAATGTTATTATCGAGAGTTATTTACATTTTATATTATTTTTATATAAAATGTATATATACGATATGTCTATATATATATACATTATATAGACTTCACTTATTTCTTTTTATTTGACACTTTTAGTTTGTTTTTATATCAGCTCGACTTGGTGAATCCTAAAAGGTGAACTAAATACATAAACACAATCCTAGGAATTTTCCACTTCGATCATCTTTTAAGTATCGAGCTCTTATCGAAATATATGGAAATTTTCATTTTTCAATCACATACTTTAATCATACCCTATTGAAATAGAATGTGAGGCCCCACACAATGGAGTTGAGAGATAACGCGAGATTTTTTCTACCTTGGTATTATAATAACTATGGCAAAAATAGACGAAGTAAAAATTCCTAAGGTAGTGAACAAACTACCCAATTGAAAGGGCTATCAAATATCTCAGAAGTGAAACAAAAACTTAAAGAATATTTCAAAATTAAACAATTTTAATGAGTATTGAATTAAATTTTATGTAATTGCCTATAAAAATAATAATGATGTAATTATAAAAAAAACTATTTTCGACCCCTATAGTTTTCAATTTTGGGAACCTGCCGACAAACCTTATGATGTAACTTCTACCTTTCTTTTCTTCTTTCGTTTGAGAATGAACTATAGACTTCTATTTTTTTAACATCGAGAAGTGGCTCATTCCGCTCGGAAATTGTAATTAAGATAGAGGGAAACAGCATTAGGCCACCTACTCTAATGTAAGCCCTGTGTCGGATGCCTCACTTGTTTACTGTCTAACACCGGCCCTGGTCGGAGCCTTAAAACAAGGATGACCGAAAATCGAAGCTGCCAACCCCCCCGGGGATCGCCTGAGGCAACAGGGAAATTCTCTCGAAGGAAGATTACTTCACCGCCAAGAAAAGAAGGGAAGAAGATGGACGCCTCCGAAGGAAGCGAAATCGTTTCCACAAATTCTGAACAATTTCCTTCTCCCCAATTTTATCCATTTCCCCCTCGTCCACCGACCGACAGAATCAATCAAAAGTGTATGTAAAACGAGTCGTTTCTGAGGCAGCGTACCAGAAGATGATGACGAGAAAGTGCTCGTGAAATTTGAAATTTGGGGGTCTGCGAAATGCGCTGATTTCAAACTGATTTGTAATTCAAATTTCTACAAAGCCGTCGAGATACATTAGGACTTAAGAAATTATACGGTCAAACAAGACTAAGGCGCTTTTCCGTCAGAAGCAGCGATAAAAGTGAGATAGGTCATAACAGGAATGTTACACATAGTATTCTTTTTCATTAGAAAGGTAAAAGGAAGGATTTTTGACTGGGTATTTTAAATAACGGCTTTACACCTTAAAATCGAGAATTAATCTTCTTTAGTTTGATTTATTTGCAACAGCTGTAGCTATCTAGAGGTACCTCGAACTATTGTTTCTTAACAATGGTTACCTTCTTGTTATAATTTTTAACTAGCTGTGCGATAATTTCGCAAAAATTATCACTGGGATGCATGCAATTTAATTAACAGAAAGCGGTAGTTTTAATGAAATTTAAATGTAATTTGTCTTTAAAATAAATAAAAATAATAATAATGTGAAATAAACTTTCACATTCCGCAATGTTCATGTTACCGTGGTAGTCGTTTTGCTCAAGAGATGCAAAGCGGCCGGTTTATTAAAATCTTTCTACGGCTGCATACGACGTCGAGGCCTTCGTTTGAGGAGATTATAATATTACTGTGATAATCTGATAATAATATCACCAGCTTCGATCATTTTAAGACTAAGAGCAAAAATCACTATCCGATGAGGAAAACTATTAATTTAACACAACAAACATGACCAAGTAAACGATAAACTCCAACTTGACAACGCCGATATTTACTCTTCCAGGAACGAAACTAAAAATTAAAATATTAACTCGATTTCCTGACTAAATGGTTCCTACATTTCTCATTGTTCGGACTATTATTTAGCAAGAACCGAGAAACTTTATCTCTCAAATGGTCAGTCATTTATATGTTTTGATGGAGTGTGCAGGGAGAAAAGCCTTGGTCAATGAAAGTACGTGTTAAGAAATAATATACAGAGGATGGAGGATAATTGTCTACTTTTCGTACCAAAAGGAGCCTTTTGCAAAATCGTCTTCTTCCTCCTTTGTTACTAAATGTTGGTAATTTTTTCTCGAAAATGAAGAAATTTTCACCAGATATAAAAAGAGGAAAGAAAGTTGCAAACAAATTTCGACTTAATGACCGAGAAGGAAGATTGACTACAGCGAGATGCAGTGCATCTGAGAACAGGAAAATTCAAGATTGTAAACGAGTAGCTGAGCTTCTGAAGCTGTATTTTTACTATTTATCTAGTGTAAAAGGGGCCGAAAGAAAACCCGGTATTAACCTGAACGTTTTCAACAGGTTTCACCATGATTTGTTTAGTTTACCTTCGTGTCTGAGGGGAAAGAGCAAGAAAAAGGCTTCTGTGAGTGCGTGAGGGGAAGATCAATCAGAGATGAGTAGATTACAGAGACTAATCAGTAAACTACGAGACGCTAATTATCTCCCTAAAATTCCACTGGAAATAAGTCTCCCTCAACTCTTTGATGTCATTAGTAATATGTTGTTTCTCTTATTCTTTCTTTCCTCTTTAGTTAAGAATGGGCTAAATAAAGGATTCAGATATTTTTCAACGTCAGCCGCTTCAGGAATGTTGCGAATTTTCATAGACCCCCTTACTTAGTTCTCGAATTTTGTTTTTATCACAATTTTTTGTATGAATGCGCTTTCATATTATTTTCTCTATTGATTACCATGTCATTTTTCTTAATATTCTCTTCTAGTTTATGTTAATTTAAGCATATTTCTATTCGTCTCATATTTGCGATAATGTATCACTATAGTCTGTTTGTCTCTCAGCTCAGCTTTAATTTGCTTTCTCTTTGAAAATTAGTATACTATCAGTAGGATTCGCTAGTTTTTACGGTTGTTTTGTACGAGTTCTATTATTTAATGAAAGAATACTGCAAATATTCCTTTACGTTTTAGTAAATGTAACGATCTCTCTAAAAGTGAAAAAAAATCCTTTTCTGTATGGTTTATCTATTTAATTTTTAAAGAAGAGCCATTTTCTCTTAAAGAAATGAAAGAGCGAAAAATATCTCTTTACTGTTTATTAACGTGGATAATGAAGATTTGTTATATACTGACTGTAGCGCTATCCCCCTCATAACGCGGTTTTCAGTCGCTCCCCTCGAAAGCGTCTTCATCGTGTTTTACTGCATTCATGTATGAATCCTTCTTACAGACTAATGTTTGGGCAGTATAATCTCATCTGTATTTACATTTTGAAACACAAAGAGATAAATGAAGTGTCGAAATTATTTTTAGGCATTTCTAAAAGAAGAAGATTAAGCCCTTGCGTTTTACAGGCTTTCTCATGGATCTCTGGGAGATAATGAGTGTCTCCGAGTTTACAGATAAGTCGTTTTAATCTACTTATCTCTAATTGGCCTTCTCTCTCTCCCGTTCTAACAGAATTCCTTTTTCTTACTCCACGAAGAAAAATTAAGCAGACCATAACAAATGCGGCAGCGCTTAATGAAACAGCAGCTTTACACTCGCCTCACACTTCACACTTGAATATTTTCAGTCATCATGTATAAATAATAGTAAAACTACTTTTTAGATTCATTTTTTGTTTCCTATCGATATTATAGACAGAATCTCTTCTTTTATAAAACTATAAAGCTTCAATTACTCCCTTTATTACCATCTTCTCATTCCCATGTCTTATAATTTTCTCTTTATCTTTAATTTAATAAATTTAAAGAAGAGTTGGTTTAAGAATAATTGGTCTTTGCCTAAATCTGACCCTTATTCATATGAAATTTAAAACAAATAGCTTGAAAAAAGAGCACAAAATAATAATACTAATTTAATTTCTTTTATGGCAACAGGAATACCTAAATCAGAACCAGTTAAACATATATTACTTGATGAACATGCACAACAATTCCCTACCCAGAAAGATCTTATTCGGCGAGACTCGAACCCAGGACTACGGTATTGGAGCGCCAGCACACTTACCACTCCGCCACCATGGGTAACTAGTAACCCGCATGAAGAGGAATGAAGTGAAAAAACTTGTGAAACCTTCTAACAGTTAACTTATTTTTAAAGAAAAAGCAGCTTAAGGCAAATCTGAAGGGTAAGGCAGATACAATATCGCAAACAGAAGACACCTAGAAATATGTTTGCATAAAATAAAAGTTTATCATATATAGCATGATTTATCAATAGGAAAACGCAATATATATGCGCATTTATAGACAAAATGAAGATAAGAACGGAATTCGATAACTAAATGTAGAAGTGTGAAGGAAAAAAATTACAGAAATTTCTGAAAGGAAAATATTAAAGATTCTTGATTTAGTATCGTATTTCTCGTATATCTTCAACTAAAGAAGAAATAAAGAATAAGAAAACATCATATTATATGTAGAAACACAAAGCTGAGGGAAATTTATTTGTCATGGAACGCTAGCGAGATAATGAGCGTCTTTGAGCTCACTGTTAAGTACATTTAATCTACTCATCTCCAATTGGCATTCTCGTGACAGAAGTCCTTTTCCTAACTATTCCTCCTCAACAACGCATTTTGCAGTTATTTCACACTTACAGGTAATAACGTTATCGATATGAGTAAAAGTTTTCAGTAATAAAGATAACCGTAAAGGGGCTTACATCGTTGTTCGGATACGGTTGATGGTGCAGCAGATGCTGGTGGAGGTGGTGAGGCGGAGGAAGCTGCAGAGGACCGCTCGGAGGTGCCATTGGACAACCGCCTTCTACTCCGGCGATCTCCCACTTGTTAGCGATTCGAATCGTCTCTGCCGTCTTCTGCTGCACGGACTTGCTTTCATCCAGAAGGGTGAGCTCGTAGAATTCCTGGATGTCTGGAAAAATCAAACGGAACGGAGTTAGTTTCACATAAGCATGGAATAAACGGAAGTAAAAAATTCATACGTGGCAGGAGAACTCAGATCATTCACCCACGTGATATTCGCTGTCAGAAATTGAATTGCCACGCAGTCTCTCTGCGATGTTACAACAGTCACGTAGGGTTTATTCAACTTCCGTTTATTCCCATGGTTTTCTCAATTGCGTCCTTCAGGGAGTAAAGTTACTTCCTGAATCCCTTCTTTGCACAAATTACGGTTTTACATAATCTTTGTTCGTAAAATTAATATATTCTATCTTCACTGGATGGAATTCTGAACCAACCGTCTTAAAAAGAAAGCGCTAAGTATTTTCCACAGTAAACTTTAAATTCTAAATGTTCCGTCCACGAGTAGACATCTTCAGATGAATGTGTCAACTCGTTGACGAAACATGTCGTAATATAAATCTATGGTGGAATTTATATACATGTATTGTTTTCCTTTCAAGATGGGTGACCTATGTTTAAGTTAACGTGTGAAATTGGGTCTATACGTGCATAAAGCAAGTTAGACATTCAAAGCATTCCTTTTCAAATTTTCGTGTAGTGAGCAGTAATAAATTAACGCGAAAAACTTCCTTTTCAGATAGCAAGATTAGACCACCAGTAAAAATTATGATAATATTAATTCAAACCCCAGGATATTTCGAGAATGATCTCTATGACCAAAATATACAAGATTTATACCTCTCTGTAGTCTCATGAGGTATGTAAGGTTTCTCTCCTTTACTTTTTGAAAAACAAACTGGTACCGCCCGTTTTTTACATCAGCCAAAAAAAACTGCAACTTCAGTTTTCCTTCAGCGGTGATACTAGCAGCGTAAATAATTAAAACAAGATCCTCGGAGAAAATTTCTGCAACTTTGGTTCTGTTTCATGGAAAAGAATGCTTTTCCTTTGAGGCAACGCTACAAAAAATCGTCAAACGGGAAAATCTTGTCATGTGTAATGTATAAATAAATAACTTGAACAAAAGTCGATAAAATACTCGACAAAGATAGGTGAACTGAATCAGGAGTTCATCAAGGTTCAAGGAGTTCCATTTTTTCGTCTTAAAGCAGAAAAGAACTATTTGGTTACGAAGTTGTATCATGGTTGCTAACGCAGTTAAAATATAAATTACAAATTTATAATCTTTCACTTGGACAAGGAAAAATTACTGTGTATTCAAATCAAAGTATTTACAATGAAAAACATTGCAGAGTAATATTTGAAAACAAGAGCTGAAGGTTTTCAAATTAAAAAAAATGATAGGATTTCGATAAATAAAAAAACAAAATATATTGGGCGCGCGAAAAATAGTTGGGCGGCATTAACAAAGTATCGGGCGGTAGACCAATACTTTCATAAATGCCGCCCGGCTTAGAGAGAAAATTGAACAAAGGTATTCATATCAAACGCTGCTAGGAAGAGAAAAAGAGTAAAACAGTTAAATTTTATCGACCGAATGACTAGTATCGGAAGAGAGATAAGCGTTTGGTTATAGCGGGCGGTAGGGTTCCTAAATTGTGATATTAAACTAAAGAATAAAGTATTGCGGATACATTCATAGCCAACATTTTCATTTTAACATGAGTAATATTATTCATAATTCCGCAATGTTAGGTGTACAGTATAATCCCTCTTAACCTGCTACCTCAGGACTGCACATCTGGTTGGTCTTTTTTTGGCGGTTAATCCAACGTGTGTCTACATACTTCATACATGGACGTATGTATTTCCAAGGTATTCTGGATAAAAAATGGAGAAATCTTCCTTTTTAACACGTATTCGTTCTATATCCGTTCATAATGCGTAAAATAAACGGAAAATAAAATAAAAATTTTTCCAAACCATTTGTCTTTTTTGTGTCTGTAAATTTCTATTTTTCACCTTCGGATACTTGACGAATGCGTGATTTCTCCATTTTCCATCTAAAATGCTAAATAGTACTTAATATTAATAATAATAATAATAATACTTAATGCTACATCATGAAAGACAATAAAATACCAAACACTAATAGAATTCGTAAATTGAAACCACATTACATCTTTTGTTTCCACGCGAGTACGCTGTAGTAATCCTCACCCTAATTAAACGGACCGGTTAATCCGTCTACCAGTTAAGAGGAATTATACCGGACTCCGTTTGAAAATATGAACGTAATTCTCGACAGTCAACCCATCCGCTTTAGATTAGGCGACACAAGACGGATGACACAGGCATCAACGACGTTCAACCCAGCTTGAACCATAACCACGGGAAGCTTCACTCACATAGGTTAACATAACAAAGGTAAACATAACAAGGCGTGTGTAGCGGACTCACGCCGTGCGGGTGTCTCTCCATGCACGGCGCAGAATGATCGCTCGTCCACCGTGCTCCAGCACCACCTCCGCTCCGTGTCTTCCTGTTGGTGCGGCGATCGACGGCGGCACTGCACGCATCGGCGCACCTCAGACCTGAGGTTTAGAAGCCATGCGATGCCAAAGAGGGCCATGTCCATCAAACGAAGACGAGTTTCGCCTTTGTCGTTCACATAACCCGAGGAACATTCCGAACGAAGGGCATAAAGCACATCGGCAGACGTAGAGGTAAATTACGTGGCGCACCGAATCCACTCCGTCCACTACCTAATGTCTTCATCCGATATCTATCCACTGATCTGCACGGAGATCCGTTTCCCCTGAAATGAATACCCGGTTCAAAGGATCCTGGAAGAGGCGATCTCCGAAGTTTTGAGATCTATAGAGAAGAATTTACTGCACCGGCTACTGAAGTGATTCTTAAAGTATTCGCAGATATAATGCGATTGAATTGCTCTCAGTGGCTGTTTCCCAACCGGAGTACGTGGTATTGGTGAGTAGAAAATAAATAATAGAAATAGAAATTGAAAAAATTTCCTGTGACTATCATCGATGATTCGAGAAGCTAATAGGATCTATTAGAAAACGATGATGGTGTCGTTACACCCCCTGCCATACGCCAATGGCGGGGTAAAAATCTAAATATAAAATCTAAACTCTACGATAGCCAATGTCGGTATGAGGACCAGTTCTAAGGGATGGAAACGGAAGTTCCGGATTACCGACCTTCTAAGAACCATCAATGACACATTTCGATAGCTGTGCTACTATCATCAGGGATCCAATGCAGAATGAAATGGCATTGTAGAAAGAAGTGGGAACCTCCTTTTGATTAACAACCGAGTTCCATTTTATTTTTTTTACAAGTAGTAGCAAGTATTCCTCTTGATGAGCCGCGCAATATCGAATTGATTTTCATAACTCATTTCACATTCAGTAAGAGGTTGATTTTCCTAGATATATTATCAGACCCTTAATTCGCATATAGTTCCGAAAATACAGGTATTTCTTGAATTTTAAGCGGGTTACGCTCTCAGTGACCGGTCGTAATCAGCCTATCGAACTGCAATATTTTTCGTCCCGGTTCTCGCAAATTTCGGTTCGGTAATAAATGTCGGAGTTGGGTTCCGGTTCAAGAATTTCTATTACATCGGTCCGGGCCGATTTTCACTCCAGCACAAAAAAACGTTATTTTCGTTTTCGTTCAGTTCCTTTTCGAGGAGATAGTTCTAAGTCCATTCGGAGTTAATTAAGACAATTAAATCGGTAAAAAATTAATTGGCAAAACAAAAAAGTATCTACATATTATTTGCCTATTTTACATATGTTATAAAAGGAACTGATGCAACGGCATATATAATATTAATTACAAAACGAAAGTTTGATAGTTGTGGAGCTATAGGTTCCTGATTTAAGTAAAATACATGTGCACGAAAGAAGAAATTCAATTGGTGGTCAGCACAAGTCGTCTTAAGTCACATATATTGTAAATCGAGAACCACTTGTATAAGTCCACCACACTGAGGCGATAAGTGAAACGCGATATATTGTATGTGATACACTGTATCACTTAAGGTTCACACTAGAACTCAAGATTTTGACGATGAAAATCTGGCGAGAACCTTCAGATTTCCAGTCTAAATCATTAGCTCATTTGATAAGAAATAATTCATAAATAAACTGAGGAAGAAATTTATTAATGGAATGGGTCTTCTATATCATTTTACATTTTCACACGTCCTGATATCGGACGATGAATATCACCACGGGATCAGGGTGCTGCGTTGACTAGCGATATATTGTAAGGGATGAGTTTCGAGGTTTCTCCAGTATGAACCTTTTACGTATATTTTATAGTCTCCCTTAAAATATAATGTATCCGTACGGCCCATACCGCTGCTGTATATCACTTACGATATATCGCGTATCGCCTAGGTGTGAACGTAACCTATCAGTCCAAATATATATCAGCCTATGCGTTCTCTTCTTGATGAAGTTGAAATTGTGGCTAAGGGTTCCGTGAACTTTAGCGGCCTATTAACTCAGTTAATGCATAAGTATGAAATTGAGTTAGTGCGTCAGGGTGCAGGATAAAAGGAACGGCTCTTAAAAGGGGAAAAGTTACAGCAAAGGCGGAAGGATGACCATCTATCAGCATATTCTCATACAAAATGCAACTGCATAGGGCTGAGAAAAGATAGCCAATTCAATATTTGACTTGACAACCTTGATGATTTGTAGTTATTCATCATAACAGAGATGATCAAGAAACAAAACTTGCAGAGGAAATTTTTTTCGGTTTCCTTATAACTATCCTCTTTAGTTCGTACGATACCGTAAAAAGTTGTTGCTGATTCGACTATGTAGTTTTAAGAAAATAACTTGTGCAAGATAAAGGAAGTTCAGTAGTTGTCGTTTTACCAAAAGCAATGCTGGAGCTCGTATCGAGAATCAAGTAATTCTAAAAAAAACTTGTGTATTTAAAAACTGCATTTGAAAAATGTTCATTTGAGAACAGTTACGTCTATGACAGCGAAGTCAGAAACAGCTCTTCTTTTTAGATTAAACAGATTAAATTGAAGAGGAAATTTTAGAATTTCAATGTCACCCAAAATAAAGATGCCATTCATTTTACTTATTTAACTAGATGGGCATTAAAGAATCATAGGGGCTAATATGGTATCTACCAGGACCAAGAAAAATGAGATAACGCTGCAATTTAGAATATTTGGTAACAGTACACAAGGAAAAAGATAGCGTGGCCACGGAACAAAATTAATATATATAGGGCATGCAGACGATTCAACTAATGTATCAAAATTATATCGGAATGAAACTCCGCTTCGCTCGCTACCTAGCTAATGAATTTTTCCATTGACGTAGTTAGCTGATCCATCAGAAGAACAGTTTGCTGGAATAAATGAATTTTAAAGTGTTCAGAACGCTGTGGAACGCCATTACAAATAATTTAATAACGTTCTTCGTCCTTTCCACAAACTTAGTGGAAGATACGAAGTACATTACCAAATTATATGAATTTCTTTCTGTGATCGAGACGACACTGTTCCAACCAGACGATTCTATCGTACAAATGTTGACTTTTTAATTAAAAATCATTCACACTCCGCGTGCTTCCCATATCCATGAATACTTTCACCCTGCGATACCTGCAATATTTAGGAAGGTTTTAAATATAAGCATAAGTTTTAAGTAAAGTATTTCCCTGATGGTAAATGAGGATGGGGTGTGTGGTAGGGAAAGCGATTAGAAGAGGTGCCTGTATTGAGTGAAGCGAAACAGTTTTCACCCGTTTCGCAATATTTCACCACATATCCTTAATTGCACATCCTTCCCAAACCTTCACACGAGAATAATTCTTATCCGTGCAGCTTTTCTCGCGGGGTAAAAATAGTACACTCATATGTTAAAAGGTATACGCTTCTGTAGGAAAATAAACGAGAAAAATCGAAAGAGAGATGTAAACATTATTTCAAAAACTTCGAAAATACAAGGGTTACAAAAAACTAAGGCTGATGCTAGGTTTTACAATAGAAATGCACGGTTTTGAAATATAGTCTCGGGAAAATCATTCATTGCTGTACTTGTGTGAATTGCTGACTGTACCAAGGACAGTTTGGGTGTTTGCTTTTTCATTTGCATTAGTTACAAACGAATCAAAATGCACGTAATCTGGGTTACTTTTTCAGAGGAAGAAAAAATATTAAAGCCATTGAAAATGAAAATCTTTCAATATATCTTACGCAGAAATAATTACATGTATAAGAATTAAATTTTTATTTTAAATTTAACATTTCTCATATCTTTATTTTACTTCATTAATTGCTGATACTGAACATTTCCATTTCCAGAATTTGTACATCATATTGTTATTTTAATTGGAGGACTGTACATACATATTAGTGTTACTTTTGTAATGTTGTTAAAATAACCATTAAGGCATGAACTGAAAAAAGGGTTAGATGTAAGAAGAGACTTTATAGTCTCAATCTCGCCCTAAAAAAGTCTTTTATTATTATTATTACTATTATTATTTGTAATATATAATAATTTATTTATGTTTTATACTTCACATAGAGAAAGAGGTCAATTTGTAGTGAAAGCTTTAACATGAACATTGGACGAACACGTACGATCGTCCCTAACCAGAAAAATCCGATTAACCGGGGTTCGAACCCGGGACCTTAGTGTTTCAGCGTTATCAATCAAGCACGCTGACCACTTCTCCACCGCGGCCGGCAATAAAATAAATAGCAAAAAATATTATTCCATTTGTTAGGCTTGGACTGAAAGAGAACTGAACCGAAATGAAGGCTTTATTTCGACTGAAAGGGGAATAAAGAACTTTTAGTACATTTCAGGTCCACGCACGGTGAGCCAGGGATTTCAAAAGAATCGTATTTATATTTATATGGGACTGATGAATGTCCAGTTGTGTCCACAGGTGTCCTAAAATATTTAGGCTGAGCGCAGCTGCGCCTCTAGCGGGCTGTAATGGAAACAAAGGGGGATTGCTGAAGGCGGATTTGGAGGGTTTTCTAAGACAAGTGGCCATCGAAAAGGAATTCTATTTATGCTTAAGAGAATGGGAGAGTTAAAGGTGGTCTCGGGGTCGTATTTCTAAAGATCAGAATTCAAAGCGAAGAGACCGGCAAATAATAAATGAGGGAAAGTCCGGCGAAAGGAATTTATCTGCCGTTTGGTTAAGAGGGAAAAATACTTTCAACTCCATTTCTTTAAGGAGTCGCGTTTTAAGTTCGATCTATGTTCGGAGATACGATGAAACCAAGGACACTTTCACTTCGCTGGCCTTAGGTAACAAAATACATTTAGCACTTTTCTGTTACTTAGGAAACCACTCTCTGGAATAACAAGAAAAGAAAGCATCCGAAAACTTAGCGAAGAAAGAAGCAAAAGATACGAAATATTTAGTAAAAGAATGGAAAATATTGAATCTGATGCCGGACGCAAACTTATTTCTTCCCTTATATTACTTCTTACGCTGTAACACATTTCTTATTCTATAACTACAGTAGTATCTCCCAATTCCCTGCATCATGTACTCATGAAACAATGCTAGCAATAACGTAGATATTTTTAATCACGCCCTATTTCTAAAAATATGAGATCAAAATTGTTAATCCATTAAAATAATTTCTTATTTACTGATAGAGCTACAAGTATGTAATTTACCTATAATTTTGTATACGTAATAACTTTAAAAAATTATATTTGTATTTCATACCAAAACGCATGAAATTACCAAGTGTTTTAGAAATAATCCACGAAAAATAGTAACTGACGTTGAAAGAATAGTTTTTGGCATCCTTTTAAAATCGCATATAATTTAAATACTATACAAGAGTAGTTAAATTTTCATAAAAATTAAGATTCATTTCCAGAATCAACAATGTCAATATTTAATTAGACATAAATAGTTACAATTTATCCGCAGAATTCCTTGCATTTTTAAAAGTTGGGAATTTTGGGAATATAAAGGGACAATATGGCTAAGCATAAAATATAGTAATTTTTGGGTAAATTTAACATAAACTCTCTCATGTAAAATTCATTACAATTGAGATAAACGACCACAGAATCCTCGGAGGCGAAATTTTTCGTATTAGATAAAACGTCGTGGGTATGGTTTTCAGTAAATTTGAATGGCCGCCAATCAAATGTAATCGGCGAATTGTTGAATACCGTTGCTGGACTAACGACGCAATCGGAATCTTTTTCAGCATTTTCCGCTCTTCGTTCTTTTGTGAAATTAAATCAGCTTGACTGGCCTGTTTTTCCAAAACCGAATGCGGTTTTAATATTACACGACCTCACATAACGATCTTCATGCGGTATATTCGTGGCTTCTTTATGTCAGTATAACTGCTGTCTTCCCTCATCCGATGCCAAATTAATCTCCCGAGAATAAGTTCATGGTGTGCTGTGATGTATCCGAGGCTGGCATATCTTTCTCATTCTGCATTAGATATTAATGCTAAGAGCCCTTCAATGTACCTTACGCAAGAACGAATTAAATAAACAATAATCCAATTCATAAAACGATAACGGTAGTCCGCCGGCGAAACATGTAGCAACAATAAAATTCCACAGCAGTGTACAAGGTGATTGCTTTCCGTTATTAACTTTTATTTTAACGATACATTTGTCGTGATTGAAGAAGAGTTCCGCTCTACGGATTTATTTTGACTGACCAAATAAATCCGTATCTAAAATAATAATAACAAAATCCGTAATCTAAAATAAATCCCTAAAGTGGAACTTCGAAAAGTTATTTCTTCTTCAATTGCAGGAATGGAGTTCCACGAAGTAAAAGCTTCCTTAGTTGATTTCAAGATACATTTGGCATTTGTCGTTTCTCTATTTTATACACTATTCTGCTTCATTAATTGTTGACATTAAACATTTCTACATTATAATGTATTTTTAAAAGGGTAGACTAACTACTTTGCCAAATATTCAATAGGGTAGATGAACAAAAATTAACCAATTATGTTTTCGTTCAATAATTTCATTCTGGAAAATAAACTAATAGTGAATTGTAATAATAAATATTAAACTAGTGGTGCTGTAAACTAATATAAAATAGCGCTACGAAAATATTTTAATTAACAGCCTAAGCTGGCTCCTCCCTCAATTAGAATTTAAACGAATTAAAAGCTTTTAAATTAATTCTCCGCGAAATTTCAATTACAACGCAAATGCCCAGAGACTCCTGACTGTTGGGAAGCACTGCTCTACGTAAACCCTCCATGAATTTTTATCATTTCCGCTAATTTAATTTCCTTCTTCATAATACACTGCTCCCTGACAAAATAAATTCGGTTTTTCCTCCCTCTACGTTTCCCATATAATTTTACGATGCAATACATCAAATTCACCGTATTGCACCAAACCAGGAATCCTCCAAATGCCGAGTTCCTTTTCTTTTCTTTCGCCAAACTACGCCCTTATTGCTGTCATTCATTTCCTTTATAAAACCGTATCCTCCGCCACCAATCCAAATCTTTATTTGTTTTCTCTTTGCTATCATATACCACAGGAATATAATCAAATCAGTCGCAAAGGAGATAAAGTAAAATGATTCTGCAAGGATAAATGAAGGTGAAAAATTCTGGGGGGCGGATCTTTCACTTTCCCGACGGAATCTTCGATGCCATAACGGGCAGAATTTACATCCTTCCCTTCCCGTAGAATAATGCTATCGACCCGTCGAGATTTAACCCATAGTGGGAAACTTGATGACAATTTTATGCATGATTTTAGTATGCTAAAACTTTCCAGTTTTATACCTTATCGGTGGTCCATTCTTTACCATATAAAAATGAAAAGGATTTTACCGAAAGCAACTTTTTCCTGCGATTCCTTTCCGTCGGGTTCCTCCGAATCCTAAGGACTGCATAATTACAGAAATATTAAAAATGTAAAATTTAGATTGGATAATTTCTTTAGTATTACCGTAACATCATATGCTGTGCCTGCAAAATTCTATGGTTAATCAAGGAAATAGTAACGAAATATAAATACTGTTTGCCACAATAATAAATTACCTACATTAGAACAATGATGGTATATATTTCTTTGGGATGTATGTACCTATCTGTTCCGATGAATGGCGATAAAACGTAAACCAAAGGAATAAATGATCAATGTAGATATACTTTGCGTTATTAGATTATTAGTAAAAACGTGTCATTACGTAAATTGCACCACTGCAGGTAATTACTTCATTTAACAAATATAGCACTCACACACTGAATTTCCGCACAAAAATGGCTTTAACTCCAAGTGAATAAATCATAAATAGGAATTGATTTATGAATTGAATTGTTAAATAACGTGCAATACTTTTCGGGGTTCCTTCTGCACATTGGCGGCTATTTTAAGGATTAAATCGACCCAAAAATAAGAAATGAATTAGAACGGAAACGTGTAAATTACATTGAGAGAGGAGTGACGGCATGAGGAAAGCTGAGGATGTTATAAAAAGAAAGCAGTGAATGAGATTATCTGAGAAGGGCGTTGATGATGAGATCCGCGACCGAATCAAAGATCAAAGTATTGGGAAAAGATCATTCGGAAATCGCCTCACAACTCAGCGAATATTCGAATCGACGGCATCGGGTTTTTAAAGGGAACTCGATATGCGTCTCACATAGAAAATGACCCATCACACGATTTTCATGGAAGGCAGCATTCTGAGAAATGCAGGATTACGACTCCTATGCCTTTAAGTTCGTTGCTTAACCGTCGTAAAGATTCTGATAGTCTCTCGAATGAAGGCTTTAAAGATTATCAATCTACCAAATCATCATCATTTCCGTTCGGGTTTCCGCTCCGGTTATTCCAAAACGACGAATTTTGGTTCGTTTCCGGTTTAAAGTTTGAATAAAACCGGTTTTTAATTTCGGCATTAAGAATTAAAATCCCCCTAAAACGATTTTACTAAGCATTACTTTTCAGTAACTTAAAATTTCTTAGCATTAAAAATACTCTCTTAGCATTAAAAATACTGTCTTCCGTAAAATAAATTAATCAAAAATGCTTTAAATACTCGACGGAGGGCAACAATATTTACAGAAAATGCTGATTTGGAACAGGGACGATTTAGGATTGTGAAATAATTTACTCTATCGTCACTTGCCTTTTGTACTAAGAGCCAGTGTGGTTGCAAACAATTAGTCTTAGTTACAATAAAATTCTATATATTTTAAAAGTAAAATTTCTCATTAAGTTATGGAAATTCTTAGCGTGATAATCGTAGATTCTATATCATAAGCTCTGAGATAATAAGAACATATTTGACGAAGTTGTTTTGCATCAGTATCTAAGTAAGTCAAGAAAACCATTTACTATAGGCGGATATAGAAATCTCTGGAGCTATTTCGAGATTGCACCAAAATAACAAAATATGACCTAGATTGGAACAATAGGAAGTATTTGCTTAGTTTTCCAAATACGATACAGTTTCCCTAACAGTAAATACATCGAGCAGTCCATTAAAAAGTATTAGGATATATGTTACAGTAAGGTTCATCGCCAGTCTTTCTTATGGTTGGAATTCAGATTATATTGTTCTTATATTAATATTATTCTTTACCGAGGTCCAAGAGTACTTTTTCTTCTAACAACTCTTCCTCCAAAATTTTTGACCACTCATCATTCCTGATTAAAAGTTTCCCCTGTATAAGTTTGTTCATAGGACGTGAAGATAAGGAATTCAAACGAAGCATCGCATTGAATTAACAAGTATTCCATATTAAACCTTCAAAACAGCCCGGATTTCACAATGAGGAAATAATTTGCGAAAAGTTTCATCTGGAGCACCTTGCTTTATGCCAGCAAATGGTATAATTAAAGGAAACTGAGAGAGCCAGTCTAGAAACGGCACTTATGGAGGAAAATGCTGGTGTCCGAAAGGAAAAAGAACCTCGACATTAAAAAAAGTTAACAACGAGAGAAGACTGATGAATGTTATGGAGCTAAGGAGTAAGATTTTTGGGTCATGTACTGAGGCATAACGGGAAGATTAGAACAGAAATAAAATGAATTGGAACTCGGCAGTTAATTAATAAGTTCAGGAAAACTCTCCGACAGCCGAACTGTCGGTGAACGTCCGATCATTTCCCTGAATGGAAGCCTCGGAATTTTCAGTCGGAGTCGGTAATCCGCAGTTATAGAAATAAAAGTGCTAGGAAGAAAAGAAAGCGACGACCAAGGAGATAAAATGTACATGACATCCAGGCAAGAAGAAGGATGGATTTCTACCATGACATCAAGAGAATGGCGGAAGATATGAGCCAAAGCGACAAGGTTTTGTCTTTAGAAGATGGATGGACATGAACTTCCATGGGTAAGTCCCTCAACTGATGATGACCTATTTGTGAAAAATCGGCAGTTATTTTTAGTTAATCAGTGGAAATATGTGTGTTTATTTTCAAAACTTCTAGTCGCGGATTTCCACAAAGTTAAGCCTACTTCCGTTCACTTCAATCTCTTCCTATTTAAGTTCTAACTATCACTTACTTCTAGATGATTATTTGTTACCATGCGAAGATACATAGGAGAGTTATTCTCGTTTTGAAACGCTAAATTATACTGCGAAAGTTAGGAGAGGAACTGGAGGTTTGCCAGCCTTCAGATACTTTAATATTAACTCATTTCCACTTAATCAAATACACTAATTTACCCCTTTCTAAATAATGAATCCTCTCATGCGGAAATCAAAGGGTGAACACACGGCCGTGCCGAAGGCGTGTACTGCCCACCTACAAAGTTGATTTCACCGCCCCACTGAATATACGTTGGAGGAGGAATAAAATAATTTATCCACTCCAAAAATTTTAATCTCATTGAACACTGAAACCACTCTCGTTATAGAAAATGAAATACATTACAAAGAATTGGTAAAAAGGCAATTTATTTCCAAAGCTTTTGTTTCCTTGTTTACGGGAATGGAGTGCCGAATTTATAATAAATTTTCGCCCAATTCATTGACATTTAACTCGATTAGTCGACAAATTCGATTCTCGATTAATCGCCTTTTAACTTGATTCGTAGACTAATTCGATTTTAATTTTAACTTGTTAAGATAAACGTTATTTTTCTTTCCAGAATATAGAAATTAGGCATTTAAATGTGAATTTTTCAGTCGGTACAAGAGATGGTTTAACCCTAGTATCAAAAGTAATTGAGGAATTTCAAAGGATACCAATTATCTCTAATTGGTAAGCTGCCAATCATTGTAACCAGTTATGTTAGACGAGTTTGCTTCAATTGATTGTATGTATTTCGCAACAAAAACAAGAAAGAGATATTCCAGAGATGGAAGAAATCAAAGAATTTCTCGATGCATTTTATTTTTATTTTATTCATACTCTATAATTCTATAGCGAAAGATATTTTTAAAACCCCTCCCATTCTTATCACCGGAAAAATCTGTACGGAAAACGTGTTTAGGTACCAAAATAGGAAGGCCCTCATTAGCGCAAACAAAAATCCTCCTACATCTACTTCAAAAATTATGCCGACCCTTTGAGACTTCCGCCCGTAGCAGGCACGCTTTCAATTCCTAATGTCTTTTAGTTATGTTAGTGGAAATGGTACGACAAAAACTGATTCCATCTCTTGCAAAGCAATGGATATTTTTTGTAACAGTGGCACCGTACACTGGTACGAAGTATCGTAAAATTATAATGATTTTCAATTTTTATTTCAAAACGAAGGGCTTCATGCACTTAAATAAAACCGCACTGTAAAATTTCAAAACAAAACCACACTAAAATTTCGCAAAATTTTCTTCAAAATCTCTAGAAAGGCCTTCCAAAACATTGGTTTGTAAAAGTTAATATTTTAATATCGGTATTGTTCCTATGGTTTTCATATATAGTACATTCATAGCATACATAGTTTTCATAGTCTGTGTACTGCATAAGAGTCGTGTTATAGAACAGCGATAAAAATATTGAAAAAGTTAATTATATAAATACTCGCAAATTTTTAATTTTTACTAATTTAGTAAACCTGCTTAAAAAACATACTTTTCATTTGTCAAATTCGTCGAGGTTCTCATGACCATGAAGCTACAAAACTCAGATAATTCGAAACGATTAAAATATCTTGAATAGCTGTTATTTTATTCACAGAAATACATCGCCTGGGATCGTACACAGACCAAGCGACTAATTAAAAGCTGAAGCAGTCCTCAAATCGTGAAAACCGACGCAAAATTCCTTAAGCATAGACAGCCATAAATTCGCCGATATGGTCTCCTCCCCCAGTGGGGATACTTTCATTCAGTGGCGAATGATTATCGAACCACCGATTCCCCTTTTCACGGTATTCTCGCAGCAGAAACGTCTGATGAATTACAGAAGCCAGAGGCTGCTGTCGAATGAATAGACGGCGGAACAAATTACAGAGAGAGAAAACCGTTCGTCCGTTTCATTGCACACGATTTTGCGAATGGAAATTCAGTGTTGATTCGAGACATTTTTCCCTCCCTCGCGCCATTAGAAAAACCGTTTTTTCTCCGAGGATCCGTCACTCGCTTCGATATTTCCGATTTCGAAAGGAGCAGAGGCGCTTCCTGGTGGGAGGAGAGCGAACCATAGTCTTGTTAATTTCCCACCGAATCTTTTTCTTCGAACCGTTGTGCGAATCTCGGTCACGTGACGAGCGAAAAAGAGCGGATCGATGGCCACTTCCGCTCCGTGAAAATAAAAACGAACGAATATTAATTGGGTGCAGTCGACGCTCTTTTAATGGCACGAAAGAATGAAGAGGATGCATAGTTTCCTAAATTTACGGCAGTTGAATGGACCACCTCAAGACTGACGCATTGAGCTCTGCCTTTTTGCAGCTGTATCGAATAAAACTGACTGGAAAGAAAGATGCGACTTTAAATTCAAAAAATTACGACCTATTACTAAAGGAGATGATACGGTGAAGCCTATCTTAAGGGGAAACTGCGTAAAACGGTCTTATCCAGAAAAAATACCGCGGTCTTAATCAATTCCGCTATGACAGGTTTCACTGTAATATGAACTAAGAGACATAGTAATTTATAATTTTCCATAATGTTTATTTTAACGCGACCGGTTTCGCTTCCGCAGACGCATCATCAGGTTTGCTCCTTAGATTTAACAAAAATTTATAATAATATTTAATAATGAATTTCGCAGACTAACACTGATACTCTACTTCCCCACCCAAATACATTTCAACAAACACTCCAATCACTAAAAAACGAATACACAAACAGTAAGAAAACCTACCTAAAAACACAACTTCATATTCTGTATCTGTCGATGATATACCTCGTATATCGTAACGAAACTCAATGGGCGAATTCAAATTTTTTAGCTAAATTTTTTGACCAAATGGTGCATTTTTCATTCGTAGATCTATGTTTAGCAGGAAGCGGCAAAAGCTCTCTTTAAAATGGTGTGTCATTTGTATGATTCGATGAAGTGTGAAAGGAAAAAAGTCCTTGTCTCCGAAAATGGATGTTTAGATATGACGTATAAGAATTGTAAAAGAACATCGTAGAAAATTACAATACATTATTTCTTCTTTCGAAACAACGCCTTCCACTAAGTGACTCCTTCGTTTACTGATTTTAATAGGAAATATTATTGTTAGCAATGCGAGAGAAATTAAGATAGTGGCATGCATATAACGAGCATGCACAGTGGATTCGCTCCAAAAAGACCTGCAAGATAGGATACTATCGCCTTATCTTCTGCGGAATATGACAAAATTTCTCTTTCCTAAATAGAAAAGTGGAT
Organism: Pachydiplax longipennis; assembly: GCA_036926295.1. Lineage (NCBI taxonomy): Eukaryota > Metazoa > Arthropoda > Insecta > Odonata > Libellulidae > Pachydiplax > Pachydiplax longipennis. Next base: position 31,582,086 of record JAVFKF010000009.1, on the reverse strand, counting down.
TGAAATAGCTTGGATATTCTCTGTCTCTTCCACTGAAATAGTAAAACTAAAGTTTTCATAGTTACGCAAAACAGTAGATATTATGAACTTGACTTGTTGACGCCTAAGTTGCTCGTAAATTGATTTACATGAGGATGTCATAATTATTTTTCCTATATACAGTATATAAATGAGATCATATGCATCACATATATTTATGCATCGGATTGGTCAGTTTGGCCGTTCTTTTATAAAAATAAAGTCGGGGCTTACCATAACTCAGTTTAGTAGCAACACCGTTTGTATTAATAAGGTTCAACAATAGGATAGCAGTTATTGATATGTGCAAAAAAATTAATTATATATTAAAAATCGAAAATTGCTACATATTCTAGTATAATCTCTATTAACCGGCTACCTCGGTACTACACATCTGGTCGGTCATCGTTATGGCCGCTTAATCCGGTGCACAGCGGGTACTTCATGTATATGCAGATTTATTTTCACCTCGAAAAACAGTCCACCCAAAAGGAGTCCAAGTTATTACGTAAAATATGGAGAAATATTGCTGTTTAAAACTCACTCTACATTCATACATAGTACTATATCAAAATAGTCTAAAATTGTTCCAAATGACTTTATAGTCATTAATCGGAGTCCTCTTTTGTTTTATTCGCATTCGGTGAACTTTTCAAAGCTTAATCTCTCCATTTGCCATAATAAGTGCTAAATAATGCCTGGAAAATAGGACACGTGAATCGAAACCGTATTTTTTCGCGTCTACGTAGGTAAACATGCTGTTGTACTCACACTGGTAAACAGACCTGTTAATCCGACGGCGGTTGAAGAGAAATTAAACTGCGCCTCGGTAAGTGATGGTTCACAAAATTAGTAGACACGCAAATTTGTCCGATAATGCAGGATAAAACATTCGAAAAACACTCAGAACGTTCAGAACTAAAAATTCGGATATGGTGTCCATTTAATGAATTAACAAATGAATTCCCAAATACGTACAAATCCCACAAGTCGTCATTTGAAATAGGATTCTGTGAAAATTATTCCCCATCACCAAATCTGGTTTACACAGAAAAATCCGCAATCATTAACTCAATTCAGATACACGTACATTATCATCAGCATTAATGTGCATTACGCTATAGAGATTACCACATTGTTTAAAAGACCGCGATAAAATTAGGACTTACTGATGGATATTAACGTTTTCTTTCATTTCTCGTTTCGATGAAAATAAATTAATAGCAATTGGAAACAGTTATCTGTCTGCGGTAAAGGAAAATGCTACAGAAGCCAGCATAGAGAAAAGTGATGGATGTTTAACTAAGGGTACTCTGTTTCCATAGCTATAAAAAAACGGAGGAACAATAGTAGCGGAGGTACAAAACCAAGCTATATAAAACTGTTTCAAGAAGACTGAAAAAAGAGTACAAAAAAAGAATATTTGAAAATTAAACAATGAAGCAAAAGAGAAGAAGTTTTACTGAAGGGAACTCACAAAGAAAGGAACGGAATGAGGGGTTAAAGAACATTAATACAAAGAGGATAGCTTCAGGGTAGACCCCTAAACTATAGCTCATTGTGAAGAGGTAGAAAAAAGCCCGGAAACAAGAAAGCTACTGAGGCACAATACAGACAGAAGTATCAAAGCAAAAAGGCTAGAGAAATGTGAGGAACAATGCGTAGAAATATCTGAATCTAAAACAGCAGGTAATTTCAAGAGAGATATACTAACAACTGTGGAATGAAATTGAGGGAATGTAATAATATTAGTATATTTTATTTATGCCCTGTGGCGAAAAGGTTAGATGAGTGTAAGGAACAATGTGCAAAATATTAGTTAATTTTGAGAGAGATATACTATTAACTCTGGAATTAAATTGGGGGAATTTTTATTAATATTAATATATTTAATTTAAGCCCTGTGGCAAAAAGATTGGATAAATGTAAATAACAATGTGTAGAAATATTAGTTAATTTCAACAGAGATACACGAACATCACTGGAATGAAACTGACGAAACATTTAATAATAATATCGTTTCTTTATGCCCTGCGGCAGGCCACCTAAGGGCTAAACAGCAAATTAATTAAAAATTCACAGTCGGAACAAAGAAGCACTAAAACTAAGCGAATGTACATGACAGATTGCGTTTGAAATTTCCGAAAAGTAACGTGTAACGCATTGATTTAACTCGCGGTACGTTGCAATCATTTAAATACTTCTCCCGAGAGTTTCGCGGTTGCAACAAAATTTTTATTTCACGTCCCTGCGCCAAAACTTCATAATCGCGACGAGCTGAAAGTTACCTTGACAGGGTATCACCAGTTAAATAAGACTTTCCAACACTTGTAGTCACGTTATATTACGTGAAAATCGTCAAACTCGGCACCATACATTATGAAGAATTAAGTGACGAAAGTTATCTATTACTTTTATATATAGAATATGTTTTAATTAAATTTTATATATAATGTATATGATATTATATATATTATATAATAAATATAATACTATATATAATATATAATAAATTATATATTATATTATATAATATTTAATAAATTATATATTATAATTTGAAGAGTATTTCCGGAATAGTATATCATCGGGGAGTTAAAGAAAGATTAAGATGATTATGAAGAGGATGGCCGGTGAATTTAGAAATCACATTAATAACTACTAGGAATACATTCTACGAAAGAAAATAAGAAACCTTTGACAATCGAAAACAACGAAAAGGCATCGGATAATGAAGATAATTCCCAGCGGAAGAAACGATTTAAAAACCAAAAGCGGACGAGAAGAGATCGAATAAAACGGCGAAGAAAGAAAGGCGACAACTTAATGGTTTGGAGATGAAATTCACAGCTGCAGAGAGAGAGAGCTTAATCACTCGCACCGACAGAAAAATTTAATTCCAACTCAAAGCCGGCGATAAGAGTGAAAAAAAAGGAGAGCGAAAATGTAGGCACTTCTACTCGTTCATACATACGTATGTGCGATGGAAATGACCCACCGCCCCTCGACCGGAACATATCGCTGGAAGCACGTTTCCCGATGATTCAAAATGGGAACACATTTTCAAGGGATGCGGCATAATGCTCACATCGCTGCACTGATCACTCGTTCGTATCTGCCAGGCGCCACTCACGCCCCACCGTTCGAAAGGCAGTCGATTGACAGAGCTCAATCTAATGCCACGGAAAAATCCCGCGTGGCTCGGATGGATCTCCTCCGCAGCAGTTCGAAAACCATCGAGGTACTACGCGAACTGAAGGTACATTTCCCGATGTTTATACCGGGACGGAAGACCATTTGGAGGGAAATCTAAACGTGCAGAATTCACCGGATAAACCGTAACCACGACGTCCACGCTACGGCGAAGCATCCTACGAAACGGAAAACAAATTTCCGGTCAATACGGGGAAAAACGAGGAGAGATAGAGCGTGACAATGTTTCCATCGCGCGTTACGGAGGATGAGACATTTATTTCCGAATGAACCGGAGGAAGCATTATTCCGGAGGAGGAAACCTAGAGGGTTATTTGCAAAGGGGGAGCAGACATCCGCACAAAGGACCACTATTAGGTGTGAAATGGCGCACGTGACACGACTTGAGCTAAACAAACGTGAACTCGGAAGGAAGATCCGGGGAAGCGATCCTCCCACTGGGAGCTTTCATTCCCTCTGCAGGAGTTCAACGGATCCGAGCATGCGCAGTGCCCCTCGCAACCTACGCCCTCTCCGTCTCCGCTAGATCCTCTTTAAAAGCCTCTAAATCCCGTGGAAATTGTTGCGGAAGACGGATAGTGCAAATGCAACACCCACTTCATCATGAGGGAATTAATCTCACGTGAAAAATTGCCGTTGGTAAATCGGTTAAAGGTGCTTGGTTTGGGGGTACCATTCCCCATAGGGGAAGGCCGCAAGAACCTACTGGCCGAGTATTAAACTATAGGCCGGATATGGAACCTTTAGGCCTAACTTGCGTGATTATGATTTCAACGTCTAAACTAGAAATTTCCTGCTAGGATAAAATTCACAGTCTCCGGCAATGTCTAGTGGAAATATGCCATAATGAACAAGAACAATTTGTACTTTTTCCAGAAATTTCTATTATAAACAATAAAAGACAGTAAAACACGACTAGTTTCGGAGATTGATCTCCATCATCAAGTGTCGTGTTTTACTGTCTTTTATTGTTTATAATAGAAATTTCTGGAAAAAGTACAAATTGTTCTTGTTCATTATTCAAATCTGTTAGGGGTGCGCCGGTTGTGGTACCATTCCCCATCGGAAGGCCGCAAGAACCAACTGTCCGAGTGTTAAACCATAAAGTCGAATATGAAATTTAGGCCGCACTTACGTGATTATTTCATACATGTATTATTATTTCAACGTCTACACTAGAAATTTCCAGGTGCTTCAGTTGGAGTGCCATGTTCCATTAGTCGGACGCAATGACCACCTGGCCGCGTATGAAACCATAAGGCCGGATATGATATCTTAAGGCCTAAATTATGTGATGTTTTCCATACATGTATTATTTCAACGTCTAAACTAAAAATTTCCATGATTAAATCTGTTAAGGATTTAATCACGGAAATTTTCACGCGATTTTCCATCGGAAGGCCGCAAGTACCAACTGACCGTGTACGAAACCATCAGGCCGGATATAGAGCATTTAGGTCATACTTACCAGATGAATTCCAAAATGGATTTTAGTCCGTCTAAACTAAGAATTAACAAGGGTAAATCTGTTGAAGGTGTTTCGGCTGGAGTACCATTTCCCTATTAGGAAGGCCGCAAGTACCAACTGACCGTATGAAACCATCAGGCCGGATATGAAACCTTAAGGTCGCGATTACGTGAGATAATGATAGATCTTTTTATCTACTTTAATAATATAGTTTTAGTTTTATATGGAAAGATGGTTTTAATAGTAACAGCTTAGCTTGACAGAAATATTAACATAATTTTATCATTTAATTTTAAGGTTATAAACATGCATCTTCTAATCCATTGAATTTGAAGGTGTTAATTTTTTTGAAAAAGTGTAGAGAACTAGCATTTTTTCTCATGTCAAACCACGACCATTTTTTACATTTTATTGTAAGTCAAATATTGTACCTGCACCAATCACCCGCGTGTTTGATGACAACCCCGAAACAGTTATAACTATGCGGTACCTATATTCCATCTCCATATCTAATAAATGTTGTTCGTATTGTTCTCAAGATGGAATAAATTTACTTTACTTTATTGCAAGCATGTTATAATCCAACGTCAAAACTGATCCCAGTAAAAAGACTTTTGTAGTTAAACGAATGGAATATTTTTCATTCTGTTTTAACTTGGTCTAATAAGCGAGACGGGAAACCTACATATTCTAAATATTGGCGAATAAGACGCGATTTACATAAATTATTTCGAAGAGAAAAATATCTAAATTTGAACTGTAAACCAGAGGTACTCGAAAACAATCTTACAAAAGATATAATTTGATTTGTAACTCAAACGAGATGAAGAGACAGAACACTTCAACTACTAAAGGCGAAAGTTTTGCCCATTTGCGGATCCAAGCAGAGGGGTTGGGGAAAAGGGGCAACCACACCCCCTTGATGACTTTGTATTAAAGATAGAGTACCCTCAATTCGAACTGCTAAGGACCATGATTGTTTCGGAAATTGGAATACATGACAATTCACATAACAATTTAAGTTAAAGAGAATTAAGGCAGGGACGGGCCTTCAGAATAACAACTTTTTGACATCAAAACACGAATAAAAATGCAACAAGCAAAGATATATTTACTATCGAAGGAGGTTGATGGATCAAGAACTGAATTTTCTATGAAGGGATGAAGAAAAGACATCATATTGGATGCATTTAAAAGCTCTCTGTAAGTGTCGTTTGTATCTTTGCTAAAAGTGTTTCATCCTCATGCTATTAGATGACGCTAGAGATAACGTTGAGTTTCTGGTGAATTAAAATATAGAATCAGTCTGAATAACCTAGGGATAATATTTTACCCGGTTGTTTAGTACGTAATAAATTGAGGGAAAAAGCAGTAATTGAAGGAATTGAATCATATTGCTTATATCTCATCATTAGGCCGTTTTTATAAAAATTATACCCATGACCAAATAAATAATAAATATATATTTAAAACACGAATTAGTGACTCAACATTGGACATACTTCGCATTCTGAAGGCATTATCAAAATTTTGCTGAGATTTTCTTTTGAAATAATATAAAACTGGAAGTTGTTTGTTTTTGCCAACTCAGAAAATTTCGTTCGATTTAGGGAAAAAATATTATTAAATTTTCCAAAGATCGTGATATGTTTCGGTTTTAGAATAAACACGTTTAAAAATATGATTTTCATTACCGGTGCATAGTTAATCAGCAAACACGATATATGAAATATATGAATGCAGGTTGTGTGAAACAATTCTAGATAAATAATGTACGTTCTTTTATTTCTCTAAAATCGTTCCTAAAATCCAGGATTGAGGTAACAGCCATTCCGTAATCTCGGAATTGGATTATCCCTTTAGCATTGCAATCTTCAAACGCACGGTAATTTAAATATTTCTATTAGTTTCAAAAAGGGCGCAATGATCGTAGGAATAGGCTCTCCAACTCAGAATGTCATGAAACGTAAGTGCTACTCTCTAGTTGTTGAATAAAGTTCTATTTCAAAGGAGAACAATACAAGCGATCCTTTCTCTCTCCATTAAAACAGAAGGTACATTGATCACGAACGCAAATGTTGACCTTAAACATTTCTGCTATCGAACTCCGCTCAATAAACCACCACCTTAAATACGATGTGTCACTCATTAAAGGTATTTACGCTCTAAATCTGAAATTATTCGAGGGGCGCAATACCGCATACCACCAAGGGCATTGAAATCGATATTAGCAAACAGAATTAATTTGCCCACCTTTATGGCCTGATATCCGCATATGGGAATAAATCTCTTCCTGTTTGCGCGTACTCTCGAACACAATCGGGGCAAAGAATGGCGATTCAGAGGCTAAGCGTAACAGGTACCACTCGGACTTCTGTCAGTGACGGGGTGCGGGATTAATGTAGAGAAATGCGGTGGATGAGATGCAAAGCCCCTCTACCGAAGGGGAAAGAAGCATCAATCCAACTTACGCTACTTGACTAAGATATTTCTTTTTTTGACAAAACGGATATTAAAGAAGTATCGACTAGCATTGATAAAGGTGGTAGTAGTAGTAGTATAGGTTTTGGTGCTTCAACTACGGGGTTATTTGCTCCTGTACATCACAAGGATATGACTACGAGGGTGGTCTGAAAAGTTTCGGACCCCAGATTTTTCAGAAATCTTCAGAAAGTTTTCAGGAAACATTTCGAGAAATGGAGAAATGTCAGAAACTTTTCAGACCACCCATGTATTTATTTAAAATTGTTGATGTAAAATTACCAATTCCCTAGCATCAGAAGAACTCTCAATAAGCTGATAGATTCCGGATAAACATGTTAAAATCACTAGTGAAAATAAATAAATAAATATGCAAATAGATTAAATCTGTTCCTAATCTATGACAAAATTTTTTCCCAAAGGGTTTTGGTCATATCTAGGTATATAGTCCAGCATCCCCAAAGAACTTTAGAACTCTGTTGACATTGTGTATATCATTACTTAAAATTTCCCTAAGCTCACCCCCAGATATTCAAATTGTTCCTTAAGGCTTGATATTGCTCGCAGCTTGTGAGGATGTGTTTTATGGTGAGTAGCGAGTAACATCTGTGGCACATGGACAATTGATAAAAGTATTACTCGACGTAAAATTAAATGATGGAAGAGTTTGCCGACACCCTCCCAAGCTAAAAATGGAACGGTAATCATATGAAGTTCATATTCTAAAAGGGGTTACATTATTAAAGGGTATAATAATATAAATAATAATAATTAATTTATTCTTCTCTGAGGGATACCCATATGAGCAAAAAAAATAGCAAACAAAATACCACAGCTCTCATATCGCATATAAATATAAAGTGATATGAAATATACATAACAAAAATGATGATAAGAACAGTTTATAACATGGAATTTACACAATATGCAAGAAAGAAAACAAAGAAAATCTTTCATAATTAACTAAATAAAAGGTGATTAAATAGTTAAACTTTGAACGTATGTATTGATGGAGATTCTTTTATTTGGTGAAGTATAGAATTCCGTAAATTAGATGCTGAAAATAGGGAAGAGTAGAGAAATTTCTTTGAGTATGAAATGGGGCGAATTAAGTGATTAGGGCCAGAACGAGTATTGGTATTACTTTTACAGGTAAAAATGGCTGGTAATATGAATTTAATTCTCCTCATCACGATCTTTTGCGGATAGTTTTTATAAAAGCCTCATCAGAATTTCCTAGATAGCCGAGTGCACTCCTCGTTCGACTTTGGTGAAAGCGGTCCCGGGTTCGATTCTCATTGGAGACCCATACGTGTGAAAACTATGCCTTATCTACCGCCCCCGTCTATTTTCCCTCATATACATTCTTCTTGTCTCACTGGAGTGGAAAGCTTGGATGACGAAATACGCAAATGGAACTAAGAAGATATAAGAATGTCCCCGGTGGAAATTTATACCGGCTGGTCAATTAAGAATATTATTATACTTAACCGCTTCCCTGAATTTTGTCTTTAAGAATGATAAAAAGATAATTTTTATGATCTATTCTTGAGTACGGAGTATATTAAGAGGATATCTTTATTACATATTAATAAATATTAGGAAAGGCAACCAGCATCATACAACGCAGTTATAACGCTATCCCGCTTAAAACGTGGTTTTCTCCCCTTAAGAGGATCTTAAACGGATTTTACTACACTGAATTCTTTTCATTTAATATTGAAGCTTTTAAATGGTTGGGTTTTGTACGTTTTAAATGTACGTGTTTTGTACGTTTTACCGGCCGTGGTGGAGGAGTGCTTAGCGTGCTAGCGCGTTAACGCTCCAACCACACGGTCCCGGGTTCGAATCCCGGCTAATCGGATTTTTCCGGTTAGGGAATGGTTGTTTGTGATCGTTGTCTTTACAAAGAAAAGAAAAAATATTAAAAAAAGAAAAGAAAGAAAAAAAAAGGGTTAATTGTAAGAGTGGCCATCCTTGACCAAAATTCGCCTTAAAAAAGACGGAATTATTATTATTATAAATGTTTTTCCGTGGGTTTTTTCATCCCCTTCTCTGCGACTATTTTTAGCATAGTGAATACTGTAAACATTTCCCATCTACATCAATCAATATCTTTGAAGTTTGATTTCAATGATTTCCGCCCAAATTCAAATTTTTTTTCTTAATTAATTCCTGTGAATATTACAAAGATATCGGTGTATAAAGGAACGGAAGCCCATGAAGGCCTACCTCGTCAATAAAGTCCTTAACTGTCTTTACGTCTATTTTCAGCGTGAGTCCAAAAATAGGCACTCGAAAGAAATACCTTTGACCTGTAATTTGGGTTAAATATTTCGCTGCCATCAAACAAGAGACCCTCACAAGCATTCTAACGACATTTAATCTTCCTAAATCAGCCGCAAAATATACCGCTATCAATCGAAAAAACAATGACCATTTGGCGGGTAACATGTCTTCATGAATTGTTAAATCGATAAAAAGCAATCTTAATTCACCTTTGCGTAGTCGAAAAAGCTACAGAAGCATCTATCCTCATTAAATTACTAGAAATAAATAAGCAGTAGTTTAAGGCACGGCTGGATGCCCTCATTAGCAAGGTAATAAGAAACGAAATATAACCCAGTATCATTTAACGCAGGAACAAATGTGATACAAAACGAAAAAGAAATGCTAGATACACCCATAAGGAGAAATCCTAATTAACATCGTACGTGTTATTTCCGGAAATGAGACGATTTTCCATTTGATAAATTTTGACGAGTAACTTCTTACAAATTTTTAAGGGATAAAAATATTACTCATACACTTAGAATATTTGGGATTTCTCTTTTGGTTACATCTATGGCTTTGTCGAGATCCTATAAACATAATCTAAAACAGGGGTTCCCAAACATGGGTATCCGTACCCCTGGAAGGTACGAAAAATGATAGGTGAATAAGGATATCTGGCCTTCAAAGCATATCCTGTCAGAAGTGGCTGTTTCATTCCCCCTTTCCCATAATTTTATATTTATAAAGGTACTGTTAAGTAATAAGTCCCTGCTTTTGCATATAGGTACCATGGATTTATTAAATTAAATTTAGAATTTAAGTTTTAAATTACATTGAAACTTTTTAAATACGATACCTGTACAAGTCCACAAAAGTTACTCATCAAAAAGTTATTCATTCAAAAGTTAATAATAATTCGACTATTTTGTGGACTGTACTAAAAATTTTCGATTGATGTGAATTTCCAGATCTCCTCGGATTCATTTTAAAATTAATTTCTTATTATGACGACTTGGAAGTAAGGGATGGTTTTTCCAAGCCAAACGGGAGGTGCGGAAAGCAAATGAGAGCAAATCTCTCATCTAAAAGAAAATTTATACCTGATAATACTGAGAGTGTGGGGTTCGTTTCTAAACGGAGGGGCCTATTCTTCAGTTGGGTTGGGTTGGGTTAGAGAAAGGTAATTCTTAGAACTACAAGCGCTTCATGAATTATATATGAGACTATATTCATCGGTAGAATGATAATAAATCTTAAACGCGGCACAACGAAGGCGGTGAAACGAACGTAAATACTTCGCGGTAAAGTAGCAGCGGCTAATTGTTCTAGACCCATTATTTCCGTAAGAGCTTAACTTCAACTTCACCTAAGATAGGAGTTGGTTAGGTTTTAGTTCCATTGGGCCATGAAAGCTTCCATAAAGATGTCGTATTTGCATTGCTGAATTTTAAAATAATGGTAACGCATAAATTCATTGACGCATATATACAAATATCTTACTCCTTCATACACGTAAACAATACTTTATTTAGAGAACTTCTCACGAAACGGAATTTTAAAGAATACTTTTGTTTTACTTTCATTATCGGAGATTGATATTTTTTATTCCCACCTTACTTGGAATAACGGGGAAATGGATTTCTCTTCCCTGTGGTTTATGCCCGTTTTCCGTATATTAATAAATAAGGATATAATATTCGTCTAGAAAAAATGCCGCAAGTTGAAAAACCAATTTTAACGTTTATTTTTATGGGAAAATGTGAAAGTGCCCGAGATCGAACACGAGGCTATAAAGTATCCATATTCCGCCGGATGACTTCATGATTTGCCCAGTTTCAAAGTTGCGCAAATTCAAAGTCTGTTATAAAAATAATGGAATAAAAATTCTGACGTTTTTCGGCCCATCTTCCTCTAATATATTAGCTGAACCATAGAAAATACATTAGTTGTATCTCACAATTTTCTTTCTACGCTTCCCAACGGAAAAGAAAATACCCGATAATACGCCATGCTGTTTGTGAGTTACCGGGATCTCAAGGAAATACGGATATTCAACGTAAGAAATGCGAAAAACTATGAAATCAATTTTAAGAAACCCACTTTTAGATGTTTCATAATTTTGAAATCATGCAGACGGACGGATGTACACTTCGTACTTTTCAGGTGGGCGTATGTAATTTATGCAAATTTTACATTTATTTTAGGAGTATTCTCGCAACTTTGGACCAAAACCATATTCCACGACTAAAAGGAACAGTCTTCATCACTTTTAAATAGTCCTAAATTCCCCTTGTATTCATATGGAAAAATGCATGAACTCGACATCCACAATCGCATCGGTCGTCAAGGAGACTCCTTGTTATAATCCACAAAAGTTTACAAAATTTTTGTTTATTTAATCAAAATTTCGGCTCTACGACGATATTCCACGATCAAAATATAAAAAAACCGTATTTAATTTCCCTTCTTTTAGTGCCTGTTCTGACTTCGTACGACTATTCCTTATGATTAAAACCAGCGGATGAAATATAGTAAAGTCTGCAAATTATATAATAATACCCAACTAGCTTTAAAAGGCTACTTAGATTCAACAGCAGGACACAAAATGGCGAGAGAGTTAAAAGGAGAGGGGAGGAATCGGATAATAATAATAATAATAAAACGTCTTTATTCGGGCGAGATTGAGACTGAAAAGTCTTCTTACATCTAACCCTTATAGGGACTACATACTAGGGATAGGGAGTACATTTCTTACATGTATGCCACATGTGCAGGCGATTCTTTTTTCGTTATCCTTAATCTTATGCAAACCCGCACAACTGTACGAATTTTGTCCAGCACACACTTGAAATTCTTGTGTATACGCTTGGACTCGGCTGGAGTCGAACCCGAGGCCATTAGTAATTAAAAAGTACCCTTTTACTTTTTCCTAACAACGCTCAATGTTTGAAAGTCGTGTAACTTCTCTTTCTCGAGTTGTTAGCGAACTTACCACGGCGAGGATTGTGTCAGCGATTATTTAAATGCTTAATCTGTTTCTCACGGAGTTGCCGCTCGTTGCTAACTAGAATCACAAAGTCCTGCAGTGATGAGTTGTTGGGGAAGCTTCCTTGGATAATCCTATCCCCTCACCTGGTGTGAATCCCACCCGAAGGACATCGTCACTGCCGAGTGATTTTTGTCCAAACTAAAATCTCCGCACGCGTGCTGAGCTGTCATTTCTATTTATGTTGACCCCAGACTTATGTTTAATTGCAGCTGAATTTTTGTAATAATGTTTTCGAGTGATTTCTGTTCAAGCATTCTGTATCATACTTCTGATGTTTTTTTACTGCGTATTCATTATTTTCATGTTAGTGTATTAATGATACCTGATTGTGCTGTATTTATGATGTATAATACTGTTAATTTTTTGTAAATTTTTAATTCGATGCCACCAGTTGCCTAACTTGCAGCTTTATTTAATAATAATAACAATAATAATAATAATATCAGACGGAGACCGATCGTGCTTTTGAGAATCCCATATCGCATGTTGAAGTAACGTGATAAATGACAACGAAGATTATCTTTTAAGTTGCCTCAGCTAAAATATTTGGTTTACCATGAGAAATAGTAATTATTCAAAGATATTTATACACACCTTAGCATCGGGAATTTCACGAATTTAATTAGTCATATTTTTATGATATTTTATTTTATACATTTATTGAAATACTACGATAATAAAAAATGGCAGACTTCGAATAGAATGGTACTTAAAATTTCAAGCTAAACCCAGTATGTTGAAGCTATCCGTATTCGAGGGCTTATAAGACCCACCTTGATTTCAACAGGGAATATTCGAGAAAATTTTTTAATAGATATGTTGAAACGTAAGGTATAATTCCGTTTAATTTTTAAATTTACGTTTTCGGGTTACTTTTTTGATGTTAAAATAATCCATCCAAATATATTTATTATATAATGTACGTATTATCTATGTATATATATCAATCCCAGGTACGCGAATCATCTACCATGTCTATATTCTCACCAATATTCTCATGTGGAATATTGATGCCTGAATTATTATGCGAGATATCTTATTTGGCTAGGGTAGACACCCGGAAAGTGAGCGATCCGGGTTCGAGTCTCTGTCCACTTTTTTCATACCCGCTTCTACTTGAGAATATTCCTGGCCTCTTTGTGCAATGTCATCCTCAACCCTTTCATTAATATATTAATTAATTTTCCATAGGAAACCTTTAAATTACCCTTTTCTTGAAACATTATTTCCCTTAAAAATAGAGTTTCGAATAAAGGGAAGATTTCAATGAAAAATAAGCTTCTTTCTCCTCGGCTTTAATACGAAAAATTGTACGAAACTTCCGAGATTACAAACTGATCTGTGAAGATTTTGTTAAAAGTCCGCCTGAGGCCCTTGGATAATTTACTAAGAAAATAATAACGGGTTAAAATATACAAAGAAAGAAACTCACAAACAACACACCGCCATCCTTTGGAGAGTTTTAAATAAAACGCTGAGAAAATTTTTCGGACAGATATAAAAATCTAAATCGAGATCGGTACTAAAACTTTTTTTAAGGAATGGATCGGTGTTAATGATTGACCAATTGCATCAACATACTTCACCTTACGTTATAATTGACAAATACTGGGATTTTTATCGAAATACAGATTTTATGAAAGAACTTTCATATCTCTTTCTTTCAACTCGTGTTTAATAAATTTATTTAATCTTTTGAAATTTTTGTTTAAATTTAACGCGTTAATATTCCTTTGAATTGAACCATGAAAGGAAAACCTTAATTTATTATCAAACACTCTCGTAGTAATTACATATAATATGCTGCAGGTGTATTTGTTCTGGAATTGATGCAACATGCGCTGTCTGTGACGAAATGTACAAAAGTGAAAGGTAAGGCATCTGGTTGAGTTAAATAGAGAGCAGTACAAAGGATAAAGAAAGTAATTAGATACGAACGCTGGAAAGGATTATAATTTATCGAGAGAAATATTTCAAATTTTCAGTGAAATTGAAACACATAAATATTAAAGATTCTACCAATAACGCAGGATTGCACAATATACTGCCGGTGGGCCACATGCAGTTTACCACGCGGGCCGCTTTTGATTTCGGAAATTATACCTACTTACAAAACTTGATATCTGTGAAAAGTTTATTGAAAATCAGTAATCAAAAGTGACCTTTCATTTAATTCCCAATTATAGTAAGTTTATCACCGAATAAATTTAATGCCTCAAATATTCTTCGTAAATTACAAATATAACCCATCATTTTCGAAAATTTTTCATCTCTGGCCCACGAACATTTTTATGTTATTAAATAGTTTTAATTTTACCTTTTCTAATAGTAATGCAGGCCTGGTTTAAAGCATAACTTGTACGCGAGTAATTCTTTTACATCATACATCACTCTCTCTTATATAGTTTCGGTAGCTAATAATGAACTGCAATGGAGATGAAAAACAGAACACAAATTTTCTACGTGACTCAAACAAAACCAAGACAATTCCATAACTCCATCCTGCACCCTTTTTCGGCAGTTCTATGCAAACGGGAACAACTACACTCTGAGTTCTCAGCAAACAGTACGCAATGAACGCAGAGTATAACTCGGCAGGAAACGGCAAATAATACGGGGCCGAAAACAAATGATTTCAGGAGGTTGGAGTATTCGTGCGAAGGACTAATGCGGTTACAATACAAGTGGAAGTAGCACATTATTCCTCTCTCCTATTGATTGTATGTCAGGCATAATGAGTTCTCTAGAGGCAAAAGATTCCGGGGGTAAACCGGTCCTCAATCGGATGTCTGAGAGAGGATTATTTTGGGGATTTCCAAAGGACGCACCGGGAGAAGTAGAGGGGGATGTAAGACTTTCGAGGAAGATACGAAAGGGAAGGAGAATGGAGAAATGAGAATAAGAGAAGGAGAGTTAAAGACAGCTAATAAAAGAGAATAAAAGAATGAGAATAGGGGGAGAATAAAAGAAAGATAATAAGTGAATGAGAATAGGAGAAAGAGAATGAGATAAAGAGAATAGGAGAAAGAGAATGAAAGAGAATAGGAGAAAGAGAATGAAAGAGAATAGGAGAAAGAGAATGAAAGAGAATAAGAGAAAGAAAAGAAGATAAAAAGGGAGAAAGAGAATGAGAGAAAAAGAACAAGAGAAAGAGAATAAGAGAAAGAGAATGAGAGCAAGAGAATAAAAGTAGAAAGTAAGAGGATAAGAGAGAGAATGAGAGAAAGAGAAATGCAATGAAAGGAAGAGAATGAGAGAGTCTAAGGAAAAAGTCATTAAAAAAAGGAAAAAGTTGCAAGATACAGCGACAAAATCACTAAAAAAACTCAAAAGAGGGAATGCTTTTCTTCATTGACAAGAGAGTATGCCTAAGTATTTGTACTCAATGTTTCAATATGCGTGACGGACCTTTTTTCAATGGGATTTTAGATAGATTAAGGTATTTTCCTATTAAAGAGGTAAAAATTACTTCTTTTTCATCATCTAATATAATATCCCCAGATAGAACCTTTTCTCTTCCCCGAAATACAATGAGATTTAAAAGAAATGGTTATCCTTTAGGGACGAACGAATCGAAGAGGATTAATCATGCGATCCAATTAATTAAAAAGGAATTTTGAAGCGGTGATATTGGACAATAAGGGCTTATGCCAGACATATGTTTCGCAATTATTCTCCAGAATGAGTAACTAACTTAGTTAATAACAGAATCCATCGAAGAAACTAACAGAAAATAGATCCGAGTAAATACCTCGAATTTGCCGTAACGGGGAATATAACGCCCGCATGAGAAATCATTGGGCGATTGAGAAGATAAAATACTTTTCAGTTTCCACAAAACAATTTTTTAGACATCTTCAGTTCCATCTGGTCCAAACTCATCGGAATAAAAAAATTGTTCTACGGAAAGTAAAAAGTATTAACTTCTCTATGGCGTTCCATAGCTTAACCACATCAATTATACTGATGGTACTATTCCTTGAAATTGGGTTCTCTGTTTTGCGACTATATTTTTATTAACTATCAACATATTATTATAGTTATTATTCATTAGCATTAAGTAATTGGTCGTCTTTATTTGTATATAAATATTCATGTATATGTAAAAGCTTGTATATTTTCGCGTGTTTCGTTTCGTTGTTATTTATGTTATGATGCATATTATTTGATGTGAATGTTTTGTAACAATATTTTGATGTGTAATATATTATGCATAGGTAATCATAAATATTAGCGAAGTCAAACAGCAGGATTTATTGTGATATTCTTTGTTTGTGTCATGGATAGAGGATAGTCGACATTGTTTCCCCTGCATTTTAATGTTATTCATGTTATTATGCATATTAATTGATGTTAATGATTTGTAGATCCGAGATCCGGAAGAGAAACATTTTCTTAATACCTCGGATTTACTGTAACAGGAAACATAACACCCGCATGAGAAATCATGTGATGGAGCGATTGAGAAACTGCTTCGTCAGGCGGTAAGGGCAATGGAAAGACAGGATGTCGATTCTACTTCCCACTAATCAGAGCCCTTGTAGAATATTCCAGCCTCCAGACAAGCGATGTATCGGAGAATCAGGAAAAGGTAGCATATGGAGGCACTGCTTCTCAACTTCTTCGATCAATCGGTAAGCGTTACCAAGAAATAGGAAGGGATTTGCTAGAAGACTAAAACTTGGGCAAAAGTTGAGAGGTGTTAGGAACCCCGAAAGATATCAAACTGTGTCCGATTAGTTTGCCTCGTCTTTTTGCGGTAGTTTTCCACAGATGTAGACACTGGTCTGATTATCATCGAATTAGGTTCCATATGGGACCACAACGGAGATGAAATTGCTTTCCTTTATATTTATAACAACGAACTATTTCGTTGAATTCTCTCCATGCGGCGTCTTCCCTAGTCTCACTTTCGGAATACTTCCCTTTCTTTCAAGCGAAATGAAATAATAAATGTAATAATAAATAATGTAATGGGATTATTAGAGGGGTTATAAAAAAAGAAATAAAATACTCTGTAGTTTCAACAGAACAATTTTTTTTGATATTTTCAGGTCCATCTGGTCAAAACTGTTCGGATTAAAAAATTATTTTACGGAAAGTAAAAAGTATTTTATTACTTCTCTATTGCGGTAAAGAAAAAGTACACTGGTAATTTTCCTCACTGTTTATTACTATCGACCGGTTTCGCTAGCCGGTACTCTTCTGGTACAGAGAAATAATTATTTCCAATCAATTATATCCAATTATTTCTCTGTACCAGAAGATGCTACTCCGGGTAGCGAAACCGGTCGACAGTAATAAACAGTGTGGAAAATTACCAGTGTACTTCTTCTTTACCACAATGGCTTTCCACAAAGTTACGCCTGAGCATGTAGATTTCCTTCTCTATTGCGTTCAATAGCTGAAGCACATCAAATATATTGGGGGGGGTACTATTCCTCGCTATCGGGTTCTCTGTTTTGCGACTATGTATTCATTTTATTAACTAATAACATTATTATAGTTAATATTCATTAACATTAACTGATTATACGCCTTTCTTTGTATATAAATATTCATGTATATGTAAAATCTTGTATATTGTCACGCGCTTCGTTTCGTTGTTATTTACGCTACGATGCATAATAATTTATGTGAATGTTTTGTAACAATGTTTTGATGAGTAATATATTATACATAGGTAATCATAAATATTAGCTAAGTCAAAAAGCAGGGTTTATAGTAATAATATTCTTTGTTTGTGTCATGGATGGAGGATAGCTGAAATGGTTTCCCCTGCATTTTAATATGCATTATTTTGTCTAAAAATTTTATTTGTCTAAATTACTAAATAGCGAAGCGAAGAACGGTTGTTTAAATAAGAAGTATTACATGTATTTTTGTAAAATACATTGGGAGCTGTGGATTTTTGTACAAAGACTGGATGTATGCGAATATTATTTTTACCTCTGTAACGTTACCACAGAACAATTGTTCCCTCGTAAAGTATTTTAGTAATGATAATCATACAGAAAATACTATTTAGGAAAGAAATTTCATTAATTGGAAAAACGAATTTAAAACTAATACAACTAAGTTATGATATTGCTTCATTGATCGAAAAATAAATAGAGTTAAAGATGAAGAATTAAAAATCCGATTTTTTTCTTGCAGCGGAATAGGTCATCCTTCATAAATTCCGTATGCATTGATGTACGGTCGGTCTTTTAGAAAAAAAAATCCGATGAAAACAATGAAAAATCGACCTACATACATGAGAGGGATTTCTAGTCAGCTGTGTAAAAATTTGTGCTTTCAATAAAATTTCAACGAAACACTTTCATAGATGTTAACGGTCGAAATACTGAAATAATATATACAAACATCGTTTGGGTGGAATAGTAGCGAAATATCTAAAGGGAGAAAGATTAACGAGCTTTTACAAACGACAAATTCCGAGACCACTCTGGGATCGGCTACACACGAGTATATTCAGTACATGAGGGGTCTTCGACCTTTTTATGCACCGCCCCCTTGTTCTAAATTTGCATACCATAAATTTTACTAGAAAACTCTTCCCTAAAAAAGAGGATTTGAAGGGAAAAAATGATAATTTTTTTAGGGGACAGCATTTATTCATTTTTAATTTTTCCATACCTCCCAGAACTCTGATGAGGTTATAAACTAAAGATTTAATCATAAAAAATGTGTTTTTACTGAAGAAATTTTTTTCCCCGTGCCCCCAAATTCTCTTTTGCATCCCCCCATTTTATTCAAAAGGCCCCCAGGGGCGATGTCGCCCCCTTGAAGACCACTGCGGTAATTAGCGAGTAAAAAATTAAGTGCATCAAGAAAAAAAAAATAACTACCTATTAAGTCTAAAAAATTAAGATTAAGGACAAAAGTCAATTTTATGCGTATTCCTTCATAGATATTTCGAACTAATAAATTTTTGATAATAATTAATTCTTTCCCTCAAAAAGGATACTGGAGCAATAGTAATGACAGAAAAATAACATTTTGTCATACTTCTCGACTAGATTCTTCACATGGAATCGCCAATTTAAATCGTCTTTTAGATGAGCAATTAAATTATGACTAACAGCAATCAAGTTTGGACAGATTACTTCAAATATGTATCAAAATAATTATCATTGGTAGTTTGCAACACGGTACGAAATTTATCTTCGCAATATAACACTCATAAGTTATAGATATGATCGAAAAGTGAAATTAACTCCCAAAACGAATTACTCAGATCAGAAAACATTAAATTTGTGATCTACCGCACTAAGATACTATTCGCAGACGCTAACCAGGAGAAAAATTTTCCCATAATTCATTGAGAGCAGTGACTCATATATGCAGCCTATTATTGGTACCCAACCAACTCCAACCTATTTGTGGTACCCACATCCATAATATACGTGGGCGAGCTCTTAAGAAACTCGGCTTCGTCGGGAGAACAGTGGGTAGGGCGCGAAGAAAAAGTCCGCGAGCGGTGTTACTTTGCGCTAGTTAAGCCTTACCTTGAATATGCAAGCAATGAATGGAACCCTGCTGATAAGTGTTGTACTCGCGAAATAGAAAAGGTTCAAGGAAAGACTATACGGTTTATAAATGAGCGTTACGACAAATCGGTGAGCCTTACTCGGACGATTCAAGAGGCAGGATGGGATTTTTAGAGGAGGGAAGATTCAATCTAAGATTCAGTTTAATTAATAAATTCAGGGAGAACGTTCATATAATAATAATAAAATTAATAATAATAAAATCAATAATAATAAAATCAATAATAATGATAATATTAATAATAATAGAATTAATAATAATAATAAAAAAATTAATAATAATAATAAAATTAATAATAATAATAAAATTAATAATAATAATAAAATTAATAATAATACGTCTTTGTTGCGGGGAGAGATTCAGACAAGGTTGTCTCTTCTTCCATTTAACCCTTTGTCATTATACAGAAAAAAGAGAAAAAAGTATGTAGAAAGAGGTACTGAAAGAAAGCGAAGTAATGAAAAAAAGGAATATAATATGGGCTAAAAATATGTAAGATAATATGTGTTAAATATGTAGTAGGAACAAAATTATGAAAATGAACTAAAATCGGAAGATTAACTATGAAGTGGCAATATTGAGTAATAAATATCTAACCTAAACAAATAGCAATATTGCTTTATATTATATTTGTAAAACATTATGAATCACAAACCACGAGATAATTTTTAACTCTGCAGAACTGTTAACGGTAATGCGATTTTAAACTAGCAAAGTTTCTTATGAATCTTAATAACTAAAGATCCATCCACTAACACAGCCATGTGACGGAGAACTTAGAGGCTAAATCATCAAGAGAACAGTTGAATCGCCGGACACAGTCGTCGCCTTAGGGCACAGCGCGAAGACTAAACATCTCACTGTACTTATTTTAGACCCTCTCACGAAACACAAGATAAGCATTCTAGCCAGGATACATATGAAACAAATAGTCCTCTCAAAAGATTTTCTGTCCTCCAGACACAAGGTTTACTTTCTCTAAGGTAGGTGTAACGCCTCGAGCCTCTCGCACACTGCAAACCCGAAAGTTCATGCGATTTAACTATTTGAGATTTGTGGCATTGCAAAGACCATTTTGACATATAAATTTCCAATTAACATAAGAACTGAGCATACCTTCAATTTTAATATATGCACAGGAAATCCAGGGAAACTCAAATATTCGATCTTATATTCAACTGTTCCGTTTGATTTACTATTCGTTATTTTGGCTGTATCTCTATTAAATGTGTACGAACTTCTTCATCAATGAAATTCTATATTTTATTATTGAAACCACGAACACCATCGTTGTGAACGGCCAATATAATTCTGTAACATACATCTACCTTTGTTGAAATGGAATCGTTGTTAAAGTCTTAAATAATTCCAAACATTTCCAATTATTCGGTATTTACATAGAATCTGTTATACAAGTATTTGATTTCCATGGTCAACATCAGATCATTTCACATTATTCATATACATAAATAGATGTAAAGAAATTTATGGTGATAAAAAATGAAGGTAAATATTTCATTTTAATTAATACTCATATTATACTGGATAATTAAAGTAACGGTTTCCGGGAATTGATTAATACAAATAGGAAAGTAAGAAGTAAAGAAGGAAATTCACTCTAACTGATTTCCTGATTATGAGATTTTAAAATATAAATAAAAATGAAACAAGAAATAATTTAAACGAAATCTGCAACTTTTCCTTACGTCGGAATTTCTTCCATATTTATTTATGAGTCGACTTTATGAAAGACTTTGGCATACAAGATAATTGTGTTTCAAAAGTACGAAATACTACCAAATATCTAGATTTTACATCAAATTTTTCCCGATTCCGAACTAAAAACAATATTTTACGGTAAAAAAGAGAGCCTTCGAGGAATCTTCTTTCATATAGTACATTTAAGGAGTCTGTAACTCAATGAATAACAACATTCTTATATTTCATGTTTCGAGTCAGTAATTTAATACATAATAATTTAATTTTATAAAAGATGATAACATTTTATACAATACAGCTGCTAACAAACCGATTTTTACCATTATTCTTAGGAAAAGTGTATAACTTTTTGCAGTCGAACCTGGGACTGTTAGGCGAATGAAAAATAGCCTTGTTGATTTTTATAATCCTCAATGTTTCAAAGCTATGCAGTGAGACTTTACAATACATTTACACTTTCAAAAGAAACTTCCACACCATCCCCTGTATACGCGTGTGTTTATAAAATTGTTTAAATATCGTTGACTAGGAGTCATTTTAAAAGAAAGCGCGGGAATTAATCTCGATTCGGCACGTAGGCTCAGGAGCTGAATCAATCGTTGAATTTCAGCGCTGATGAATCCCTGAACGCCTAATGCCGGGAAAAGAAAATGAGAGAGAACTTAATTAAGAAAAGCACTGCGGCGAATTTAAAACATAAATACAGAGTAAAGTCGTATCTCAAGATAATTCTTTCACGCATTAACAGCTTAGAAACACAGCGGTTCCTCTGTGATCGATGGAAGCCCTTAAAGGTGTACGATTCGACACATGGACGCCACCTGATGACGAACACATAAACTACCAGGGGGAGCGGACGTGTTTCATCCTCTGCTCGCTAGATGGTGTCAATGGAAGCGATAGACAACGAATTTGAAACATAATTCCTTTGGCCGGGTTAGCACCGCAACGAAAATACCCTAATACTGGCGTACGCACCCAAGACGTTCTAAAGAAAGGATAGGGTGTGGCACAACGTTCTTAGTTTGAAAACGAAGATTATACGTCCAAAATGCGGTTTTCGTGAGCTCCGTCACTTGTTGCGACTTAAAGTGATCCCAGCAGCATCCTTGCATGATCTTAAAGGGGCAGAAAAAAATGCCAAAATACCACAATACCTCAGGCCACTGTTTCTTAACCTTTTCGGCTAATGAGAACCTGTATCCTGTTAGCTATTTCTATTCACTTATTCATGCAGATTCATTCCAATACTCCTGACATATTAGAGGAAATGTTACTATTCTACTATTGACTATGATACATCTGTAAATATCCCAACCAATGCAATCGTAATTACTTTTCTGTCCAGTTTTAAATAGGAATAACATGGGCCGCTTGCATTACATTCTTTGATGGTAAGGACTGAGGAATTTGAGATTATTATAGACCAAATCCTAAGCACTCTTTACATGTAGATCACTCGAGGAGTACGCCAACATATAGTCATTGATTTACCAACGGAATTTCTCAAACAAATCATGACCCATTAGCCTAAATAAGTCACTCGAACAAAACATACTAGAATAACAGATGTATTCCAAACTTTAATAAATAAATAAATATAAATTTCTCTAAAGCTTCTATAGATATTTCGAAATGTGTAAGAGTAGTAATGAAGCAGAGATGTAGAACGGGTACATCAATTAAGAACACGATAATTTAGGAGATAAATTAAGATAGAACGGTCAGAAAAAGAATTTAGCTACGGATATAAGAAGGATAAGTCACCTGAAGATGGCCTAAGGGGCCGAAACCTAGGTTGTGATAAATAAAATCCAGTGGTACGGTAAAATTTTTGAATCCTTTCATTTCATCATAAGGATAAGTCACGTTAAGTTCGATTAAAAGACAGAGAACCCAAGGAGAGTGAAAATCACACTGCGATATTGGAAGAAAGAAGAAACTCAGGATTTCACAATTTCGAGAAAAAAGTATACCACACAGAGCAATCAGGATTTGAATTTCAGAGTAGTACATGCTCCAGATATGGAAGCTGTAGGATAAAATAGGAAGGGTTGTGGAGGAAAAATGCAAAGAAAGAACGAAAGGCACGGTAATATAAATGGAGAGGCCTAAAATACACACGGCGTTATTTCTCACCTTCAATATATGCAATATAAAATGAAAGCTTAAAATCAGAAGAAACTCGGGTTATTATAAGGGAAACACCATCGAAAAATCTGCAGAAAATTCAAACAATCGCTACCCGCTCGTATTTTTCTCTTTTTTGCCCATCTTCAAGCAAGATTTCACTTCGGCTCTTCAACATCTGCATCGATACCCTGCAAGGCGCCAATCGCTGGGGGAGTCAACCGCATTGGAAATCAACGTCGATCATCTGAGCAGTGCTGTTTCAATCAGACCACATGATACACTTCCAAATTATAGATGCTACCAACTTTAACTTCAGTAATGAAAAGGATCAAAAATGATTTTACAGGATGTTTCTTAATCAACCTAAACAGACCACTCTGTGTTAGAGGAAGAATTCGATTTATTGAGATTTCGTGAGGAAGAGCGAGATGATTCAAAATTCCGAAATGCCTAGACTAACCAACATTTGGAATCGGCGCCAACTTAAAAATAAATCGTGAAAATCTGTTCTGAGTTTTACTTATGAAATTAGCCGGCTTCCGGATAGACAAGTGGGTAGCGCGTTCACCTCTGTACCGGGGTCCATTCCTGATGGAATGTGTGCAAAATGACCTTAGATTTAGAATTACTTTTAATGATAAATTACGAGAAAATCCGAGCTAAAATGTATAAAGCGTTTATAATTTAAGATGTCAAATTTTTAGTCCTTTAGAAATTCATCCTTTGATTAAAATTGCCAATAAATTGCGGTAGCGCTGATACCGTGCCTGATGCTTTCACATTAAAAATTACGCGGAGCTTTCAACAAATAAGAAAAATTCAAAAAATTGAATTTATGGGGAATGTAAGTTTTATCAGACAGTGCTATCTCTACTGATTGTCCAAATTGACAAATACCCAGGGCCAGTTTCAGACATGCAGCTGCCCTGAGAATTTTGGCGGCCTTCAGCCACACGCACCGTAATAACTATTGGTAAACTTACTAAAGGGACATTTTTCTCAATAAATTTTTCAAACTATTAACTTTTATTTCTTCTATGTTCAACTTTTCCTAACTTAATTTATTTCTGACTCATTCATGAAAGACGTCTCACAGCAGATACTATTTATTCTAGAGCGAGATATAATAAACCTCGTCCCAAATATTTAGGAAAAATCGCTTTATTGTTCCTTACTTTTTTCGATTATATAACACAAAAAACAATATTTCATTACGTGATATATCCTCATAAGTGGCTGATTTTACTGCGAAATTAACAGCAGTAGAAAAAAGTTGCGTCATTTAAGCCACAAATAGCAATAGGCCGAGCCTTCTATATGCCCAGAGAAGAATTTCCTCTCTTGCTTACCTTTAAAAGCCGACCATGATTATATTTCCTGAGGGTGAATGAGATGTAATCAAAGATATTTTCAAATCTTACGGAAGAATATATAGGATATAGAACGAACACAAAAAACTTGGTGGAAGCGAAAACCGAACCAGAAGAAGGATAGTCAAATTCTTGAACCTATATCGAAATCATTATTTATTACATTGTCTTCTTACAACTCAATTAAGTGTGATAGCTGTAACATTTACTAATCTTACGTAAGGGTGACTCGCATCTCGCAGATTAACATAGATATTTAAATAGTTGAACTTATATCCAGGTTATTTCTTTAATATCCCGAAATAAATTCTAAACCTTTATTGAAGTTAATCTATAAACTTCACAGAGCCAGGCAATGGGTGGTCTGAAAAGTTTCCGACATTTCGCCAATTCTCGACATGTTTTCTGAAAATTACTGAAAATTTTCTGAAGATATCTGAAAAATCTGGGGTCGGAAACTTTTCAGACCACCCTCGTATTGTGGAAATCCATAACGGAAAAAACTCGAAAAATGTGATTTCTCCTGATTAAATTTAAACAAAATTACAAAGTTACATATAGTCCTTAAATGCCAATATATCGATAAATATAGCGATTGTTCATAATTTTATAGGATTAATTAATGGAAAGTAAACTAATGGACATCATCAAAGCAAAATTGACGCATCTTAGCAATAATTGTCTCTATAAAAGATATTCTCCAAATACATAATTGATCTTACGGTTACGGACAGTAATTCTCATGGAACTTCGATAGAGGAAAATAAATGTTACAACATATTATTAAGGAGCATATCAACTATGTTTTCGATTCTCATCAAAAATTCTCATATGACCCGGTATATAGCAAAAGAAGGTTTACGTGTGCAGTGAAATTAAAAATAGGAGTACTGAAAATATATAGAGAGTCATCAAAGACAAACGACATTGGTGGCCGTTAAGCTGATTCATACCGCCCACTAGTTGGTGATGCAAGCCTAACAATAAGGTAGTGTCGGTGAATTTTTTCACTTGATTTTTCAGAAGATAAAACCGACGGTTGTGACACAATTAGTATGTATCCATCTTAAGGAAATTCGACAGCACTTCATAAGGACGACGACTAAAATTGTTACAAGAAGGCTGATGTTTTGAAGGGATAATAATATTAATGTAAGAGGTAGTAGTAGTACTGTTAAAAGTGCTTCGATATCAATGGTCATTTCGCACTAATGGGCCACCACCGGGAATCGAACCCGGGACCGCTTTCACCATAAGCGAATGCGCTACCTCATTGGTTATCAGGGAGAAATGTAAGAAATAATTAGTGTATACCACCAATTTCTAGTATGTATTATCCTTATTATATTGTATTTATTAATCGTGTTTCTGGAGAAGTATTTCTGAAAATATCCTCTGTACTTTACTTAGTACTTAACGAAAACATCTTTTTATTCCATCACGTTTAGCTGCGTTATATAAAGTTGGTTTGTCAATAAACAGAACTGTTATTATTAATAAGAATCTTCGTTTGAGATACTTGTTCCATAAGCGCTAAATTAAGTTACCGGACATGGACCGTAGGGAAATTAAGTAGAATACAAAGAAAGGCAAAAGGTAAAGAAAGACTGATGACCACTGACTACTTCATCGAAGTATTTTTCGACAAATAAAAATTTATATCACATTTTCCCCGTTAAAAAAATGATATACACCACATCTCAGCCTCTGCGATAAATTTAAGGCTCACCAAGATTTACTACAGGTGACGGCATGTGTCCAAGGCGCAAAATTTCATTGGAGCACGAATACCCGAGTTCTCATACGCCCAAGTCGAAATGCCCGAAAATGTTTCTCTACTTGGGAACCTCCGCAGATGGCAAACATAAAATTTGCAGTATAAAATTGCGCTGCATTTAATAGGAATGCGCACAAATTACTGATTCCGTTGTAAAACTCACTGGCAAATCTAAGGGCGGACTGAATAAAGCGAGTTGATTCAGAAAATTTTCATTTCCGGTTTCTTTTATAAAATACAGATTTCAAGTTAAAACCTGATTAAGACGCTTTTCACGGGATCGAGCAAAAACCGCGCTATAAGCAGGATAGCGTTATAAAATATTCCATTTATTTTACATTATAATACGAGAGGGAAATGTTATTATAGCTTTTTAATTTTTAAATGAGTACTCCTACGAAAAGGATTTACTCAGTTTAAAGATTTAAGACCATAGTTTTCTCTTTCGTCACAGCTAAGATATCTAAAGAGTCCGTGAACTATCATTGCGTAATAGTGGTTTCAATCTCATCATACTTTTTCCAAGAATGGTCTGCTCTTCGGAAAAAGATCCAATCTTCTTTCGCTACTTCATAATTGTCCTTTTTCATACAAAAATGAGGCGATTTTACCAGATATTAGGGAATAATAATGCAAACAATTTTCGGACTATAGACTGAAGCTGAGGTTTGGCTATTGTAGATTGTAAGACTTCTTGGAACATGTAAAATCCACCTTATCAGCGGGTTAGAAAGTTCTTATCCGGTATATTAACCACTTGATTCGTGTGATAGGGACTGGTATTAAGCGGAATTAGCGAAACGGGAGCGTCTTAAACGGGTTTAACATCAAGGTTATACAATTCAATTCTATCGTTTGGGTTTAACATTATTTAACATGCTCATTTCGCATTGCTTATGTATATCTTTTTATCTCTATGAGCACCGGAAATTCCTCTGTCCGGGCGACCACGGACATTGACTCAATCTATTCCGACATTTGATTCCGCACTGCATAAAAAGAAAGCTTCATGATCGATAGCAAAATTATTTGAGTATGATATCAGTGCACTTGCCACTGCTATTTTTCATAATGTACTTATTCCGCCGCCAATCACGAGTAATTCGAGGCTATCGTTACTATAAAGCGATTTCCCGCGACACTTGGCGTGTCCTTAATTACAGAGTCCGCTCATTGCATGACGCTTTCAAAGGCCGCACGAAATCTCCGCCGTTATATATTAGACGGAAATGATAACACTCGCTAAATTTCTTCACGATTCTTTTGAAGTTACCAGAAGAGTTGACTATTATAACAACTCGAAGATGAACAGTACTTGGGAATATTTGAGTTCCTCCATCGCAGAATCACGACCAAAATGTAAACCCGATGATACTGGAATCGCCTAGATAAAAACACCCCTTTGTTTTGTCTGTCGTATTTATTTCTCTTTGATTTCCCACCTATCGAGTGTTATTTGGGTTTTCACCAGTGGCGGGATTGAAATATTTTAGTAACAGGTTCTTGTCCCTACGAGGTATACAACCATACACTGCAGTCTAAAATACAATTTCCCGTACTATTCTTGGTGACAAATTTGTATACAAAACATTACGATTAAATAGGAACGAAGTATTATATTCTATTTTAATGAGTAGATTGTGGTATATCATTCCACTATTATCATATGTACGGACATTATTCCACTATCATCATATCAATTCAGGATTTTAGACGTGTGTAAAGTTACTATAAAAATGTATGTGTATAAATTTGAGGCTTTTGGAGAGTTTTTATGGGTGATTGATCAATCTATAGTAGATTTAGATTAATATTCAAATTATAGCCATTGAAATTACGAATTATTTTATTCTGGACGATTATGTATACGTATGAGTTTGAATTTTTACAATGAGGTACAAATGAGTTTGAATTTTTATAAGTAAAACTCTGTATTGTTTGAGGTAGTTCCTCTAAAACGTTGCCACTAGACCCAGTGTCTCACTTCGGCGAAAATGTACAAATAAATAAATAAATATAATAGTTTTAAAAACCGGGCAGGCGATCTAGGAAAATTCCAAGACCGGCTAGAAAAAATAACTCATGAAATAAAAATTTAATTAATGTAACGTATTATTGTGCCCATACGACGCTGGTTCATAACCACTTGCAATTCTAGATATAAAATTGTCCTACAATCAAGGAATCTTCGATTTCTCACCTCCAGGGAAATCACCATTCCGTAAATCGAAAATTCCCTCTGGAATTGGATTCTCACACATTTCACGATGGTATTCGATAATGTCCCCTAATGATGAAGCTCTTTCTTTTAATGTTTCTTTTGAAAACATACCATCATGGGCATCTCCCGCATTAAGTTATGGAATGCACGACGAATAATTTCTTAATGCGTAGCTCAGCCTGCGTCGGACCTTTCCATCATCAGCTGCAAAATTTGCTCCATAAAAACACTTTGATGACGCAGTTGGTCATTCTTGGAATGATGTCATCCTATGCAAGAAATAGTGTGGAAGGGCAATGAAAGAAGATTCCGAATGTGGAATGGACGGCAGATGGTTCATTAAGCAATGAGCACTCAGCGGGCTGAGAATTTGGTAATTCAATCAGTATGCAATCCACAGGTACCACTTAAGTTATTTTTTTTACCTCTACGGAGGAGGGCCTTGAAAATCACATTCCCTTATTATATCTATTAACATAACATGGGATGGAAGAAGTACCATAAACATCAAGTAAAGAATCAAGCAAAGAAGCCAAGGAGGCATTCATGATGAAGAGACCACTGCTATGCTCGAAGAATATACGGTTACATACAAGGAAACAATTCTTGAAAACATTCTTATGGAGTGTGGAACTCTATGGATCAGAGATATGGACTATTAGAAAAGCATCTTAGCCTTAAAATGGTCACGGTTTTATTAATTTATTTCTTTCGAGGCTTTATTGTAAATCTCATCCCAAGCGTTGTACAGCGACAGCCTAAAATATTCGGATAGTATGACTGGTTTCAAATTAAGAATTTTTCAAAAATCCTGATCATAAATGACCGAATATCATCACTTACATACAGCATGTCGTATACCATAGTCATCCTTTAAAACATGATTTGTA
Source organism: Pachydiplax longipennis (assembly GCA_036926295.1). Classification (NCBI taxonomy): domain Eukaryota; kingdom Metazoa; phylum Arthropoda; class Insecta; order Odonata; family Libellulidae; genus Pachydiplax; species Pachydiplax longipennis. The sequence continues at coordinate 31,551,919 of JAVFKF010000009.1, read as the reverse complement.
ATAAAAATGTCAGAGCCGAAAAGAGGCGATTATCCTTGTGCAATCAAACTTTGAAATATATATCTACCTCGCTTTTCGTTGCAATTATGAGTGATTAACGAGAAATAAAACATAAGTTTATCACTTTAACTTAATACGCAATCTTTTTCGAATCAATTTTGACGAAGTATAATTTGAAATGCAAATTTCGCAACCACATGCTACAAGTAAGGGATTCGTACAACTGAAACGATGCATTCGTGAACAGGGTACAGCAAGGGTTCCTAAACTAGAGAACCCGTACCCCCAACGTGAGAAGGTTGTTAAAGAGGTAGGGAAATAGTTGGCAAATAATTATACTCTAACTATTTAAGAATCACAAGCTTAAGCAAAATTCGTAAAAAATTCCACCGTTCACTTATGGTCGAATGTCCACATGTTCAATGAAAATGTGTGGTATACTTAAGATTTTATTCCTTGGCACTTATGCCAAGAAAGGTTTGGGGACCGAAGATATCGATAATCCTCTGGAATAGAGCAAAGACGACATGCTGAAGTGAGTCGTACAGAGGGCATCGAACTGTAATATTTTTCGTTCCGTCTCAACGGAAATAACAAATATCGGTTGAGTTCCGGTTTCTCTCCTTCCAACGGGTTGGAACCGTTCCTTTTCCGTTCCTACCATTGTAATATTATATGCTTCTGAAAATATGTTTTAATACTTCTTACTTTTATTATTCATGCTTTATTGCAATTGATTTTAGAATAAAACTCAGTAATCGATAGTTAATAGTCGAAGTAGGCATGTTTAATTAACCTTTTTCCAATTGTTATTAAGTGAAATATGAATTGTTGGGAACAAAAAATCGGAACGGAATAAATATCGGTTTTAAGTTTCGGTTCGGATCCAAGAATTTCGTTTTTCTCGGTTCCACTTCGGTTTCTATTCCGGTAAAAGTAACGGTTCGTTTCGGTTTTGGTTTTCGGTACTCGGCTTTTGATTCTGGTTCGATGCCACGGTAGTACGATACTAGCCGCGGTATTTGCCAACGAATTAGTATTTCGCGAAACAACGAACGGCAAATAATAGATCTATCTGATGTAACGTAACGTAACAACGACGCTAAGAACCTCAAAAAAAATAATAAATTGGAAGAGTACAAGTCTGCGTTTAAGATTAAAACATCGCCCTGAGACAAGGATTTGGTTGATCTTTTTCAGGAGAAGCAACTTGAACCTTCAAGACGATGAATGTGGATGTGCGGAGGTGACTAAGACATTTTCTCAGGTATATGAGAATGAATGGTGAAAGTGACTCACCTAGCAAGGCCTGAAAAAGCCTCGATTTGAAGATGCGGATGACCCTTTCGATGGCCAGCCGCAGCTGCTTGTCCTGAGGCCTCGTCAGCTTCGCATGGTAGTCTTCCAGAAGCTCGAGGGCTCGGTGGGCTTCTGCAAAGGAAGAACGTCTTTAGAACATATAGCTCACGGCATACAATATAGCAATTTAATTTAAATCTACTTGGATACAATCTAGCAACTGTATTTAAATCTACTTGGATAAGAAAAAGATCTCTGAATCTTGGCGAACGCTGGCGCTCAAGCATATTCGTAACGAATGCATTCCCGATAATCCAGAAAATTTTTAAATTCGCGAAAAGTGATTTAACTCTAATTTCTCTTCTCTGTCTTCAAATGCTATGCAACCCACAGCGGCGAATTTATAATTAGGCGCAATACGCTATAAAGATGCCACCCTTATGGGGGCTCAATATTGCTTTGTTTTTGAATACTCAATAACTATAAATTGTATCAAAATTTTAGAGCTACGACATGTTTATAGATACTTATTATGCGCTTGAGGAAACATTTTTAAATAGAGTAAGTTTACATAATATATTTAAAGAATATACTATATAATCAATGTCATTATATCAAGTCAATCCGACATTCTTAATAATTGATGGAAATACTACTTTTAATGCAATATTTTGTTTATTCTTTTCGAAGAAAAACAACGGAGTTTTCCGTGTCATGTATTTTTACCTATTTTATGAAAAAATCGAATTTTGACTCTCATAATTCATAATGAGGGCCTCGGTCTGATCTTTCCGCTTAGGGCCTCTGATAATTGAAATCCTGAAAAATCATTAGCCAAATGTTATTTTAACCATCTGGAGCTACTTAGACGCAAAACTCGTCAAATGGCAAATTGCTAATCGTACGGACTTTGGTTACAGCATATTTTAGCAATCTTAACATAAGTTCGTAATTCATAAATGTCTATGAAAAGAGTAAATTGTAGTTTTTTCTTCGATGAGAAACTTCGAATAGTCATAGAAAAGGCGGATGGAATACAAAGGTAATAGAATTCTGAGATTACGCTCATCGAGAGAGAAAAAGAAATAGCGACTTTCCCCTAATTCGACTACTAGAATTGCGCGATTTTGAATCCGCATTAAGTAGGATTAGTCTCCGATCTAGAGATGGTGGAGCAGCTCTGTTTGCTAAATGGAATTTCATGTTTGACAGCAGTGCTTCGGCTATGATACAGTCCCTCGGGTGGGATTCTCTTGAGGATGGAAGACTAGATTACTGCCGCAAGCTATTCGAAATATGTGTCGGAACAGAACTCGTCGACGAGATGATTAATTTCGTTATTCTATTCGGTGCGATTTTATTGCTCAGCATTCCAATTCATGGGATACTCTACTATTAGTAACAAAGGCATTGCTTTAATTAATTATGAAAGATATGCAATTACTAAGCCGGATTCTTGTTTAAAAAGGATGGTATGAATGCGTTCAATGTAATCCTTTGTAAGTTTAATATCTACAATTTTTAGGAGTAATGTGTAGTTTAAAGAATCCGTAATCCCAAAAAAGTGATTTTCACTCATGCTGAACTGTATTTATTAAAAACGAGTGTTTTATAGTATTTATTTCGTTTTCCGCCACTGTTATTATTAATTTTATTTATTTTATGGCATTCTAAATTAAAATCTTAAATCGATGCATGTATGGACCTGCTTTCTAACCCCTTGGCGTAGATTGATTTTAGAGATAAGTCTCTCAGAGAATCATATTTTTGTTTCTGAAAACTGCCTCTAAAGTTATAATAAAGTATAAAAGCCTGTTGCATAATCAAACTTCCCACCGTACATCTTAGAGAGGGAATGAGGCTTTCTAGGCGAAATGAGGAGTGAGGTTTGCTCTAAAAATTTGTTATAAAATATTGTTCGAACAATTATAAATATTGCATTAAAAATGTCTTTCCTTAATTTATTTGTAATAGACTAAACTTAATCTGTAGTGAATACTTTCATAGAAGTAGACTGCAAAAATATTTATGAGAAGTACAAAAATCCCTTTCAATTAAGAATTAACAGCGAGATCCTTGGTTTAGTCAAAAATAAGTGAAAATTGTTCTTATTTCTTAGCTCATTATCTTGTTTAAGCTATATTCGCTCTGAAAGTATCATTTGTAAAAATATCCCTTGATTAAAATATCCCTTGAATGAGATATCTTTTGAGTGAAATATGCTCTGGATGTAAAAATGTTTTGCTGTATAAATGCTTGAAAGAAAAATCGTTAGAAGAAAAGTCTTGGTCGTGATTTCTCTGAATGAAAATTCTTTTTTCTTTAACCGTTCCTGGGCGAATTCTTATGAATAAAACGATACGACACTGCAACATACGTATTATTCTAATGTATAATAATAATAACCACCGTAGTGCATACATTTTTAAAATTGTATATATTATTCAATCCCATGACATTAAATTCAATAAGTAATACGCGAAGATCAGATTTCTTACTTTCTTTTTTCTTCTTTCGAATATTTTAAACAGAAATAATGGTTGTACGGAATGGAGATGAGAGCCATAAGAAAGAAATTATAATATAAATTCCCATTATTATCATCGAATGTCGTTTTCTGTTTGAAAACACGAAAAATTTGAATAAAACAAATCGATTTTCGTAAAATTACTTTGCTATCAATGAAATTCTAGTCGCTATAACAGCAGCTTCGAAGCCATTACACAGTTTAATAGCGTCAATCGCTCAATCGGTAATAGAGACGTTCGCCTCAGCAATTACCGCAAATTGTAAGAAATATCCATGATTTTCGATCGCAACACGAAATGGCATTACCAGAGTAAGATATATTACATTTTTACCACAGAAAAACAAAGGAATCCTGTTTCCATTCACGTATTATATTTAACGAAAGAATACTAGAAATCTTAACAGTTCTTCGACAGCTGAAGTAATTTCGCACATATGATCCCCCACTTAGAACCGAACCCGGGACCGCCGAACGCACTACCCACTTGCCTGTTCAGGGCACCTTAAAATAATGCCTTGCATTTTGATAAATTGAACATCCTGTTGAAATCATACAGAATCATACTGAACACCGACAAAGCTGGTTACTATAGCAAATTCTTTCATTCAGATACTTCAATTTTATTTTCGTTTCCAGTGACAGTAAAATTCGAATTTTTTCGTAAAATTCATGAAAGTTCATGTCACAGAAAACTCAATCGCTTCACTAAAATCACTAACGCAAAACTAAATAAAATATGGAATTACTAAAAGTATTTTTATAGATCACAATGAACGGTTTACATGACACAGTGACATAGATTATGTAATATATTCTGTGTATGTCGCACTTCTAAAAATTTATTAATGATATAAAATGTAGGGCGTAGCTAACAGTTCATAAAGTCTTATTAAGGCCCCCATACGGATAAGGCCCTCAGCCTATTGGGCCTAATTGTAAATCCGCCCATGGGTGCAGGTATAATTAAATATGAGCATGCGGTTATGGATATAAGAGAATTACTCATTCAAATCCTTCTCCTAGCAAAGGGGCCTATTACCGCATGATCTTGTTTAAACTGTAAATGGGCAGTCCTTGACTTACTTCCCCTTATTACTTATATGCATTCATTCCTTTCATGACTAGTTTCAATTTAATCGACCACTTTTTATTCGCGATTTGCGTGATCGTATGAGAGCTTAAGGAGATTGAAAGCTCACAAACTGATAAGTGTAAAAGGCGGAGAGGGAAAGTTACGATTCTGCTACACGATATTTCCCGGATTTACACGGCATGCTGGAAAGTACAAAACGTGTAAGCAACACTTGGTCGCTCAAGTGATTTCGTGACTAACGAACGCCACGTTTACGGAACGCGGTCCAACCTGAACGGAATTTTCTTTGCCCAAAATTGTAAACACTCCTTCCCTCAGTTTTTGCTCAAGCCATTTTAAGGCATTATATTTATATAATTATAACTTCATTTTATATTATTTTTATTATTTATAAAACTTAACAAGGTAATCTGTATTTCAACGACTATTATTTTATTATTATTATGATTGTTTATTTAATTTAAACATGAAATTCCCCTGAAATATTATAATAACTTGTAATTAATATTATTATAAATTTATTCAATATTTTTTTTAATTTACAGGCTAATCCTGCAGCTGAACCACTATTTCATTTTTGTTATCATTTAAATTTTATATAATACATTATATTTAATTTATATACATAATTTAAATAAAATTAATTAATTAAAATGTTCCCATAAGAAAGCTACTGTATTTTATAGTGTTATAAATTCGACCGATGCTGCCTTGTTGATGTAGAAGTTCACCGACAGAAAAATTAATATGGATATCTTACTTCTTACACATGAAATTCTTATTCGCCGAAATGAGTCATTTTCCAATAAAATTTTCCTGTGGAAGAATTTCGACATCCTAATAGGTTTTGTTTACTATTAAATAAGACCGACAGTAAAGTATTTGTTTTTTGGATGAAAAGTGTCCCATGGAGAAAATACTGTTTACGAGAGTTAAATTAAATACTGTATTTCTATCATTTAATTGTTTCGCGAATCCAATTAATTACACAAATCACTTCCTAGATACCGCTAGCGCTGTCGACACTATTTATTTATGTAACAGTTTGACAACTGCGTCGTTGTTCTTTTTTATCTGAAGCTTTTTAATGGAAGTATACGATCGCTAAAACAAATAATCCCAAATAACGTCCCTTCTGGAGTGTAAATGACTGGTGATGGATGAAAAGCAGTTTCCAATATTTAAGAATTACAAATTGATATTTATATAGTATTTCTTCTGTGGTCAATCACAGCGGTAATCCAGAAGATTAAGAAATTCGCACCAAAAACATTTAAATCTTTGGATGAGAGATAATATAAATACAAGGCTTGAATTTGGTACTAATAGATCATTGTTATCTAAGTATAGAATAAAATTCATACATCACGATTCATTAAAAAAAATTTAATCTATCGAATTGGAATTTTTAATTGACTATAGATTTACTATAAAATATATTAACTATAATTTATCACGCTTAAGAACTTATGACGATTTTAACGACAATTTACTCAGTTTAATATAGGATTACTCTTTAAAGCAAAAATCTCAATCCGTATTGCCCTCATTATTTCCACCACTTATCATGGTGATGATTAGAGAAAGGCATAGATGGGTGTTAATTATTAAGCCCAGAAGGACTTTCTACCACAATCCGAAACAATGGATTCCACCGGGATCGAATCTGGGACCCCCAACGAAAAGACGGACACGATACCGTTGAAGCAAAGCGAGAGCCCGTTTCACCAAATATCTCATTCATTTACAGTAACAATATTCGGTAATTGACATTAAAAAGTAAATTTCATACTTGTCACGAGTTGGCAGCCGTCCGGTATTTCCCAGTCCGGCACGAATTGGTCCAATATATACTTTTAAAATCTCATTTTAAAATACGAGTTTATGGGACTCAGGAACGGATTAATCTGATTTCATTTATATCATCAGGGAAAAGAAGTCTTAGAACTCGATCGGAAACGGATTAAGCTTGGATTCTAGAGTGTATCACAGTTTATAAAATCGGTGTAAATAAATACCCGGCGTCATTTAAACTCTTCACCTTTCTTAACATCTGTTTCTAATTTCTCCAGCAGCATATACGTGATATTGAACCATAACAATTTAATACAATCGACGGGGCAGCGATTCACTTGGTAGTATTCCATGACAGGTAATGAAAAAATAACCACTTTCACAGCAGAACTGGTGTATTTATTCACATTAACTTAACTAATTCTAACCACGTTATTTTCAAATTGAAAATGACGCTTGTGCGTTGAAACATGTCGTGTGGTTGGAATTAGTTTTTGTAGTATTTTGCTAAGTTATAGTGAATAAATACACCAGTTCTGCTGTGAAAGTGGTTATTTTTTCATTACCTATAATAATTTAACATGCTTTAAATATTTAACACCATGATTTTTGCATTTATTTGCATTATTTACATTTTATTTTCAATTTTATTCGCATTATTGGTTAAATGTAATATGGGACTGTCCAGTCCCAATTTCACCAATAAAGACGTTTGTATGTATGTATGATTATTTATCGAAAAGTTAAGGAAAATGGTGATGTAAATGGTGAATCAGTAAGGGTGACTGCTAACTCTTCGTCAATAGCTAGCATCCGAAGGAAATTGTATTTTTATACATCAAACGAAACGTAGAAAACTAAAAAGAACACTGAATGAATGGAGAAAGCCATCAGTAGCGGGCGTTTCCTGGTTCTCGAAAAGAGAATGATTTATCCAAACAAATATTTGCGGACGAAATGAGAAAGAAACAACTACATCCAAACATGGTTGAAGGCTTATGACGCTATCGCACTTAATAGCCGATGTTATCCCAATCCCTTTAACACGAAACACGTGGTAAAAAAATCGCTTAGTCTCTCTAACAGCGGATGATAGGAATTTTTCTCGATCCCAGATGCAGTGCAACACGCTTTCGCCGATCGTCCGCCTCGTTTGAAGGACCTAAAATTGTTTACATTATCCATATCGCCGTCCTTCCCCTTCCTGTCTCTAACGGGCTTCCTTTTAATTCTCTCTTTTGAGATGATTAATTTTGTGAGAAGAAAGTGAAGATACAGCGCAAAGGAACCATTTCCATCCCATTGTCGCTCTGAGATGCGAGAGTGAGATCTTCGCCAGTTTCGTTTGGGGACAGAAAATTAATTAAGAAGCCTCTCGGCGGTGTTTTCTTTCGCCGGGAATTCAAATTGCAAACACATAAAATGAACTAGAGTGACGTTGCAGGGTTTGGCGGGCTCTCGAGCTTAACCTTGGAGAGATCGTGCTCTTGACGTCGTCTTACTGATGCTGTTTTACAATTCGTTTTTCATCCCTAATTGTCTCCTTGTTAAAAAAAATTACTTCATTTTTGAGAGAAAGCGCCTTTCTTAATTACTTCATTAGGATTCTTAAGCTGACAATTTTTCAAAAAAGACGAAAATACACCCAATCTTACATAGCAGTTATGTCTAAACCACCGTTTTCGGTGACCAGCGCTGTTCTCCCTACACAGTCCAACAAATCATATAAATGACACAACATTTTAAAGCAAAAGTTTCCCGATTCCTACTTTAAATTGAGCAACGAATGATAAATCCACCATTTAGTCAAAAATTCGAGTTAAAATTCGAATTAGCTTTTTCATTTTCGTTACCGGTTATTCTGGATATCGATATCTATCGTTACAAACGAGGTACATGGAAATGGGCACTGATACTCCATTTCCCTACCCAGATACATTTCTACAGACACTCCAATCATTTTAATTGAATATACAAACACTAAAACATACCTAAAAAACACACCGCTTAAAAACCGATTACTCCCTATTAATTGGGCGAAATTCGCACGGGGAACATCGTCTTACATAGCAATAATTCGCCGATTTTCTAGATATCCCATCTTCATGCGGTAGCAGAAAAGGCTAACTGAAGAGAATTCCTTTTATTGTTAGGGGGTTATTCAGAGTGAGGGCCAAAAATTCTTTGATGATGTTTTCCAAATCGCGAGAAATAACAAGTTGTCATTCCGCTTCAAATGCCATCTCGCACATAACGATGTCTGAAAAGCTTCCTTAGTGGGTTTTACTGTATTTTCAAGGAGAGAGAGAGAACGCGTTTCAAGTCCGCCCCACAAACACAGTGTTCCCCTAACGAATTAAAAGCAGAACGGAATTTCATCGAGGGGGACGGCGAATACCTAATCCTGGTGTCTGCAAATGCAAGGAACGCGCCCCTCGACAAAACCCCCGATGAGGGTCCTTGGTTCGATTCCCGCAATGGGAAGACAAAGAAGTCGACGCGCCAGGTGCATTCCACCCCTCTCTTCCCTGAGTTTGTTTGGCAAAAATGATTGACGGCCATACAAACTGAGGTGCTATTATTTTCTGGGCATTAACCTACTATTAGAAAAGTTGAAGCTTATCCGAATACGAAACGAAAAATAAGTTTTAGCGTCCATTTGTTTTAGATCATCAAATCCCGTCAATTTTTAACATTAAACTTCGATCGAATTTAGGAATTTTTTATACATTTTTGAAGGGAAATATCTCAACATTCGCCACTCTTCGAATCTAAGCAACGAAAAATTTAAGTTAAGGAGTTTAGAGATAGGGACCTTTTCTTCATCAGAAGATATAAAAAAACCATTAGGCCGCGTATGAATACATCAAGCCGAACGTGAGCCGCGTATTGCCAACTTTCAAGAGTTTAAAATCAATTTCACAGGTTCGCGAGAAACTTTGTTGCACTCCGTCATGAAAAATTAATAAGGAAAAGTTTCCACGGAGACACTACATCCGGTTTAATAACTATTTAAATACTATTTAGGAACAGGATATATTTCTCTCGTGAAAAATTTTCCTGATTAATTAATTTTTCCCACTTATAAATCGAAATTGACCCAATAAAACGAGTTTAATCGGAGCCTAAACCGAAACGGAACATATTAAATTAAATTTTCGCTCAAATTTATGAACGGCATAGGGAGATAATCTGAAAGCCCACAATTATTTGAGGAAAAAGACAATAAGACCGCGCTGAACGCCTTTGAAGGCCGTATGCGGCCTGAAGAACGCAGGTTTTTCACCGCTGTACAAAGTTATCTCATTTGTTTATAACTGAAAACTTCGAACGCCAATTTAAAATTCAGTAGGTTTTCGTTGGCTACGTTCATCTTTTTCTTTCGTAATACTCTTTTATACGTAAATGTTTTACGCACATCTGCTACTTTACAATCATTCACTTGATCCCACTCATTTCCTCGTGCTTCACTCCGCTCCCCTTCATCTATTTATAAATACCATGTGTTCATCCGTGAGTTCGGCCATTCCGGAATTAAGGATAAGACATACGTGTTTTCCATTTCGAAACAACCACGGTCAGGGCCGGCCGGGGGTATTGGCACCTGTCATTAACGCATGCGCACCTTATCTATATAAATACTTCAAAAATTTCCATTACTGTAAAAAAACTTACTTTATCAAGAGATACTATTCAGTAACCATATAAATAAATTTCAACTATGATATTTACTATGCCAATGCAATTGTTATAATCTTTCTCTTTCTTAGAAACCAAATCATTCCTTTTTCGTTTTTTTTTCCTTTTCTTTTTCGTGAATTTTATGTGTTTTTACATTATTAATTTTTTATTCTTCTCTTTAATTCTCACGTAAGATTATCATACGTGGTTAGGCGTAAGAGAGGTCTACTGGTGCCTCACCTAATAAAAGGTCAAATAATAATAATAATCTAATCATTATCATTATAATATTAACATGAAATAATAGATTTATTAATAGAGAGCGAATGGATTCTAAGAATCGGCGATAATCATTGGTTGCGATTTACTTATTCATGAAACTTTATAGATAAAATTTTTGCCTCTAAAAATTTTATACATAAAATTTACAAGGCGAAGCGTAAGGTGTGAGAGAACGGCGACACAGATGATGTAAAACATTTTCGGTCTATCGAATCAGGTAAATGGTTACAGTTGAATTGCAGTGCAATGGGAAAAATCCTCGCTATAAGTGGGCAACAGAGCGAATAAATATTCTTCAGCGTTATTTGGTGGAATCACATGTACGATTCCACAAAAAATGTGGAATTGTGCATGTTTTTTCGTAATTTTCGAATTTGTAACAGAGCGTCTTAAGCGGTATCTTTACCATGTGTTCCGTGTGAAAGGGACCGGGAGAGAACCGCTTATTAAGCGGGATAATATCTTGAGGGGATTTAAAATTACTACTATTGAAAAAAATTAAATGTTCCCGCTGTAATGTAGATTGAGCATTGTCAAGATTAGAATAAGTTTACAGCTTCGGTCTACTGTGCCTTGTTAATATCATCTGAAGAAACACCCAGCGATTGCGTCTGTTTTAAACGTGTGTGGCCACTCGTGCGCTTTAAAACGTACCATTCAACGGCGGGGTCGAAGCACTAAAATCTAATCACAGAATACGATTTTCCTCCGCCGCGCGGTGTTTCTTGGAACTAATTCCGAATGGAACTCCGCTTGTTGAGAGTGACGATGCCACTGGAATCGAAGATTTAAGCCGCAGTGGAAAAAAATCTCTTGGAGCAATGGAAAGAATGAAGCACTTAGATTTTCGGGTTATTTAAACTACAAAGCAATTATTTACTTCCCAGCGTGATAATCTTTAACGTTAACTGACCTCGACAAGAAACTGAACTTTCTGAGCGAGCCTACCATTGGTTTACTTCTTTGTCTCAATCTAAATTATTAGATTTCGATACCGTGAAGGCGAATCTAATGGGGAATAGAGGGTTTCGAAAATAATGTGGGCAGTAATGCAAAAGAACGGAAACAAAACGCAGCATAAATTACCGAAATCAATAAAAACTGTTTGAATCTCTCATTCGAGTTTCTCACCATTATCATTTTTCGTTTTGGAATTACGGATAAAACTGTGACTTAAAAAAAAATCGATCAACATCTGAAAAAATGTTCAGATTTGTGATTCTGAACTTTTAAATTTCAAGCCTTCGTGATTAAATATTTCGATAGCTATGTTCACATTGAAAGATGAAATTGTTTTCAAGGGAGTTCTTGCTTTTCCTCTCGCGTTTGATTTCGTGAAATCAGTACGTCAGATACAAAAATGAGTACTTTTGTCAAAAAATAATAAATTTAACATCAATTCAACATGTGATAGGTTTGCTCATGGTAGCCATTGATAGTAAATTATTTACGTATTTCGTAACCATACATAATTTTAGCAAGTTATGATACGTATATTAAAAGTCACTAATCCTTCAGCCATCAAAAAAGTTTACGAAACCTATATGCGCATTTCGATTAACTTTTTTTGATGGCTGAAGGATTAGTTACTCTTTTAATATTATAACCATCAGTGGTAAGCTCTAATTTATGATACGTATGTTAGCTGTTGTTAACCACCACTGATTCCATTATCCGTGCGAATTTATTGCCATATTTCTATCTATTGCTATATTCTATGCTACATTCCTGTTATGTTGATATCCTGTACTTTGTTAAACACTTTCATTACTTAGGAAAGTGCAAATCTGATATGGCTACAATTCATCATTATGACTGTTTTTACACAGCGTATATTTCAATATCCTGTATGCATACATTATCACTATCATAATGAAAATATTATATAAATTATATATTATTATGTAGTTAAATATTGCAAAATAAATTTAGATTAAACATAGTATCTTTTTAAATTTACAGGGCATTAAATTGCTTAATTTTTAGAGAACGATGCACAAATAAAATAGATAATGGCTATGATAGTGAAAGGGTTGAGATTAAGATTACATTAGTTTTCTCATCAAAACAAAACTATACTCTTTTTTATATTTCGAGCAACCAATTCTTAATCGATACAAAGCTATATGAGTTGGTGTACAAAAGAACAAAATGGGTGCATATTGTGTAATAAAATATGCACTAGAAAATTGAATACGTAAGGATAATCAGTACCTAAATACAAATGACCCAAAATATCTTACTTATATAACGAACAGTGGAAGTTCATTTTGCTAACCGTTTTTTAGTTCATTCAGCGATTATTTTCTGCTCCAAAGTGAACGGAAACATCTTCATATCCTCTCCAAATATTCTCGATATTATTACACATAAGGAAAGTCCATAATAGTAGTAAGGAATGAAATCGTTGTTTGGATGAACTAATAAACACGGTGATAAAACTAGAAGTTCAGAGATAGAGAGTTTATCTTTTCGGCTTAATTTTGATATCGAAAAGCCATGATCTCGGCGCCACAAGTGTGAAAATTTTTAATTATTGTAACTAAAAACTACTACTTGTAACTACTAACTACCAGTAACAACTAATTTGCAAGTACTAACAAGCATGCTGCAAAGCTAGAACTGGCGTAGAGGTGTAATGAGAACCGCTCCAAAATAATATAAAAACTAAATATATTTCAAATTCAAACTATACTTCTGAAGACCTTATGATTCAAGAAACGTCTATATTTTGGTAGGGCAAAGTTGGGTTGGGTAGGTCGGGTGGTGGGCGTGGTTGGTAAAAAGGTAATTTTTCCCCCATCTCTAGAATTACACGCTGCAACTGCGTGTGACCAAGATCAAATCCGTTCCAACTTGTACGGGAAGTGAAAAATTGTGACTTGACTGGGACTCGAACCCAGGTCTTCCACTTTCAGGGCAGGTATTCTAACCACTGAACTACCAAACCACCAACGAATGAGGACCTCTGGGGGTGGTTGCTGGTACTAAGTGGAGCACTACACTCTTGCTCGTAAAAGCTTCCGATTACGGAAGTGAAAATGCGTGAATTGGTATTTCAGTGGTTAGAATAACTGCCCGGAAAGTGGGCGACCTGGGTTCGAGTCCCGGTCTCGTCACAATTTTTCACTTCTAGTACAACCTAGGGTTAGTCGCACGACTTCATATGCTAAGTTTCTGTTCGATTCCATCATCCACTTCAACTTTTCAAGTACACGCAACATATCGTAACACTATGCAAAATTTTCGATTCCGATGCAAAGAAGGAAGAACGAATTATTTTTTGGGGGGCAGGTTAATCGACTTATTAGGCTTTGGAATCCTGGAACTTCGAGGGGACGCTTGGAGTAACTTCATTCTAGATCGCTAAATAGTATTAGTGTGAATGGAAAGAAGAAAATCTTTGAAGCAAACGCACATGCATGGCTTCCGGTAGGATTCTTATTCATCGGTCGAATTCTGCTTGGAAGTCAGAGAAGGAATTCAAAATGATCTATTTGAAAAGAAATAGATTCCTCGCAGGAGAACTGAGCAGATGTGGCTCGACCCAGTCGAATTTGAAAGAGAATAAGATTGTACCGGTCGGCAACCAAATTCTCCCGTTACGGACGTTTTCGATTCATTTTTCATGAACATCAACGTCTCTACCCGAGTTATGACAAACGCGGCATGTAGTTTATTCGTCTTTGCGAAGCACAGAAAAACCCGGTTAAGATGCTTTTCAGAGAACAAGGGAAAACCGCCTTACAAGCAAGATATCGCTATAACCGGGATATTACAAATATTTTTCTTTTACGTTAAACGTTACGTTAAACAAAAGGGAAGGGTTTTACGCCTCTGTAATTTATAAGTAGTGCTTATATTTTTACTCAATTTTAAAACGTATTTTACTTTTATAAAACGTGTTTGATTTACTTGACACAGTTGTACGAGAGTGGTCTGAGAAGTTTCCGACCCCAGGTTTTCAGAAATCTTGAGAAAATTTTCAGAAATTTTCTGAAAACATGTCGATAAATGGCGAAATTTCGGAAACTTTTCAGACCACTACCTTTTCACCACAGACATTCCACGTGGGTGAAATACCAATGGCGTTACGCTATGAAGTTAGTGAGTCAACAGAGGAGCGTACGTAAATATCGTATTACTAAGCTGATCATAGCAAGACGTTCTCACAGCTGAAAACACTGAAGGATATTTTCAATTTTCATTCATTAAGATTGATAACTACGGAATGGATAATTGCGACATTTGGCAAGAAATGTTGTAGTTTAGAAAGAAATCCCGTTTATAAAGAAATAAAAGTCCCCTAAAATTCGTTTTGTACGTTTTACATTCTTAGTAACCTCCCCGTCAACCATAGCGGTACTTAATTTAAATTGAATAGCATGTGTATGACATATTGATAAAAGTCTTCAGCACACAATTTTTTTATTTTAACATAGATTTATAGGTAATAGGTAAATCATGCTGCAATCTTATCCTTCATTTATCGGAATGATTAAAAAATTACGTTATAAACTTTTTGAACACTTTGAAGTATGTGTCGGTAAGTTTAACTTAGAGATTCGTCATCATAAATGCAAATTCTAATATATAAAACTGTAAGAAGAAAGAAAGGAACTCGGCGTTCAATGAACTAAGAGACAAAGGTTCTCCAATTGGACCCCCTATGAAGATGGAAGCATTGTTTCCGAAATGCGCATCGGGATTCTGAATAACTGGTGACCGCTGAGCGATTATCCGTTTCCCGGGAATCGTCCTAGACGGTTGCCGCTGTCGGCGCTTGGAGAACCTTTGTCTATTAGTGCATATAAAATTGTGCCTGAAATTAGATGAAAGACCACCAAAGATTTCCTTTTTACAACATATTTTCGCTTAAAGTTTACCATGGTGTTCAATAAGTTCTACCTTTTCCTTCTGATAAATTCTGGCTTTTTCTAGCACCCCCCCCCCCCTGACTGCGACAAGCAACATACTTCTGTCCTAAGTAAAATTCTATTCGAAATTCAGAAATAATCTTACGTGGCCGTAAGTTTGACTCAGAGATGTGTCATCATAAATGCAAATTCTACGAGAAACAAATTTCCTCCTCATCAAAAATCCTACTGCTATTATCTCTACACATTTCCTAAACTCCACTTGTGCTCGCATGAGCTTAAATTCAAAAGTCGCATTGGTCGTCAAAGAAACGGGTAGTATATATAAATATTTCCTTAATCTTACCCATTAAATCACAATTCAGGTAGGAAAGCAATACTCCAAGACTATAATAATAATCTTTGTTGAATTTACCCTCTTTTTCTGCTTTTCTTAACACCCTAGGACCATTAATTATAATTTGATTTTGTGGAAGAAAAGAAGCCTGCAGGAGATGAAACTAAATTGAAGTGAATTTCTTATAGAGGTTATTCCAAACGAATTGGAGTCTATTTCGACTATGTTAGAAAAATTAAACTCATAGATATAGAGGGTAGTTTTAGTAGTGGTCGACGTAGGTCGTCTGCAGTCTATTTTCATGGTACTCCGATACTATGCTCTTAAATGATGTACATTTTAATAGCTTTAAGAATAACTCAAGGTACACGTCACTGGGATTGAATCATCGCGGAGAGATATGAGCTAAAGAGCTAAAATAATCACTTCTACTCACTACATACGTCATCAAAGAGGAATCATTGCATACATTTCTTGAGAAATATCGATACATATGTTTATTGATAGTCGTGGTGAATTAATACCTTTATTTCTTTTACTACTACCTAATAAATAAATAAAACTAATAAAAAGTAAACCTTACTTCTTCGTAAATACCATTAACGATGGTAAAAGGATAGCTAATATAAAACTTTGCGAATCTTTCCCTACATTATAACCCTAAATTTCGTTACTTGTGGTCGTAATTATATAGCAGGATAATGACGACAAACGAAATGAAGAAAGAAGAGAGAGAGAAAACATTGGTGATAGTTCGGTCTTCTTTCAAAAAGATAGACTTGAAATGAAAGTGAATCAAGAGATGGATTATGATTTCAGATAGAATGAGGATCTTCGGAGGGGAGCGAAGTAGATGCAGAAGGAAAGTTATCACTCATCGAAATAAAAGATAGATTTTAATTCAAAAGTTTCATGACTGAGCAAAGACGAGTACATTGATAAATAGAAATTTAAAATTATTAGATAAACTGCCCGTTGATTCTCGACGGGGGATAAAAAAAAGTGTTAATACAATACGGAACGTAGCTTACTGGACTCAAAACAAAACAATAGCTAAAACATATGTAACTTACGGGAAGATGGAAAAACCATCAGCTCATTGAAAAACACATTTTGTCACTTTATTATTTTCACATCACGTAAGTATTTATTATTTATGTGAAATGTGAAAACGAAAGATTCAAACTGAGCAAACAAAGAAGTCGACTAAACAAATTCCTCAAGAAGAATATAGGATTAAAACCTCACGGTAACGTTAGCACTGAACACGTTACAATATTTTCTTTGTACACCTCACTTTTGCTGAGTATGTACTTTAATCACCAAAATATTTTTCCTTTTTGTTCCTTGCACTTATGAAGATCTTAATTTTTGCCTACTTGACCGTGATAAAGCAAATATGCGAGTTTGCAACACCGCTCTGAATTTGTAACACTCTTCAGTTTTTCAAGCGTTTAAACCCTGCAATTTGGCATCAAAATTGTTAAAGTCCCAGAAAAACGACTTCTCTTCACAACATCGACCAATAATTCTTACCATTTATCACTTTAACTTCGACACATGACTTCGCTCGCGTCCAAAACTTGATATGACAATCCCAAACAAACAGACGTAAAAGATAATATTACGAATACAATAAGCGCTGAACGGGAAAACTGAACGAAGACGCCTAAAAATATGGAATTCAGTCTTCTTATGCAGTACATAACACGTAACAGACGTAATAGATTGTCATAAAAACGTATTAGTATCATGCTTATAAAGAATCTTTGTAATTCTGCAGTCTGCAAATAAAGATACAGGAAAATGTTTACCTTTTGAGTCAAGGATGACGGAAAAAGGATTCGCCACTAAATTCACGATAACTTGTCCGTAATTTATCCTTTTGTGGTATTTACAACACGAATGTCGTAGGTCACAGATCGCCTTAGCTTCAAATCTTTCAATGATCATTAATCGCAATGCATCATGGGTTGTAAACACATCCATGATGCACTGCGGCTAAAACAATACGGCGGATGTGTATCGGCATTAAAATGTATGATACAATGTAAATGACACTCCGGCATCGAATTAAGGATCATCAGGGAATGGATTGATTTTCTATATAAAACAATTAATTAATGTATTAATAACTTCTGGTTATATGTCCCGTTATACATTGCCATATTTTCGGGAAAGGCTTATAGGGAAACAATATTTAAAATCAGGGTTTCAAAATAATATTTAAAATCGTTGTAATGTATTTTGAATGGGAGAATTTCGCACCCGCTAGTCATGGTCAATTCGTTGAATATTTCGGTCATTTCGTGGGATTCCCTTGATTATTACTGTAGAAGATTGAGTCTTCTCGGAGCTACGACGTTTATAAATCTCTATCTTACAGGGTAGTGCTTAAAAAAATGTTGAAAGTTGAAGTCTTGATATCCATTGCGTTTTTTCATTAAACAGTCTTAGTACTTATAAATTTAAAGACACAAACACTGGAAACAGAATCGTGCTTTCGGTCGCTATGTTCGCGCCATATAATTCTTCTCTCTCCGAGGAATTTCGTTTTTCCTTCCTGAATTTTTACAACTCAATTTCCTATTATTTTATTACTATTTCCCTTATTATGCCCATTTCATCACATCATAACGGAGATTCATCTTGCATGATACGAGGAGAGCAAACTCCTATTCTTATCTTTTCATTTTAAGACCTTAGTAGCGAATAAATGCATAACTTTGCTGGTATTTTGTTTGTATTTATTGCTGCTCAATTAAAAATAATTTTAAATTTGAAACTTGAGCAAACTGAAAAACCTACCAAACGTATTTTACAGGAGCAAGAAAAGTCAGCTTTAAACGATGAAAAAAGTAAGTAGCGGGAATCTAAATGAAGATATTTACTCAGATAAATACATTTTAAGGGTTTTTGGTATCCTTATCACGATTTCCGCATCCTACCTTTCTCTTCATTGAACGTTGGGTTTTCTCGGCCAAATGAGAAACGATAGCCTGGAATTTCTCTCGATTATTTTTTCGATTGGGACGATTAGATATAACGGAAATGGGCGATCGGAAATATCGGAACTTTCTTGTGTGATTGGAATCAGAGAGTTAGCATAAATTTAATATGAATTTCAAATACTAAAAGAGATTTCTTGGAATGTTCTTGTTAAAAATCAACCTTCAATATCTGATTTTAATAAAAAATAGATAAATTTATGAGGGATTAAAGATGATTACAACGGGTTTTATCCTATCAATAAATCTAAAATCTTAAGGTTTTAATGACGCCTCAATAAGGTATTTAATTTGAACTTATTTTACTCATTCTCGTGTAAAGAAATGTAACCTTCGACTAAATATATCAAGTGTTCGAACTTCCCGTTAATATAAGAAAGAAAAAAGGAACTCGGCGGTCAATGAACTAAGAGACAAAGGTTCTTTCAGCATTGGACCCCCTGTGATCATGAAAGCATTGCTTTCGAAATGCGCATTAGGGATTCTGATTAACTGGTGACCGCTAAGCGATTATCCGTTTCCCGGGAATCGCCCTTAGACGGTGGCCGCTGTCGGCGCTTGGAGAACCTTTGTCTCTTACTTCCCGTTAATGCCGTTAATAACAGTTAGTTCCAATCCCAAAAAACACTCATTGGATTCTACAAACTTGTTGCGGTCCTTCACTTATATCAAATGAAAATATCAACTGAAATATTACAATTGAAATCATGTGATATAAAAATATAATTAACTCAAATAGTCGCTCAGTCGGGTCCCTCTTTTCCTATTTCAGTCCCCAAAGGAACTAAACGTAATGAAATTGAAATTATTGCAGGAATCGGGAATAGTATCGAAAATTTAGAGAAGTATCGCACACAGTATCGAAATCGGTAAGAATTTCGGTATCCTCCTATCACGAATGTTTACTATATCATTTTATATTAAAAAGGATATTAAGTTAAAATCATTTATAAAGGTATCCCGGTCTAATACGGAAATATGACCAGTGTAAGAAAAAAGTCCTGGACGCCAGACAAAAGATGAAAGTCAAAGTAAAAATAATGAAGAAAACGAGTGACTGATCACTTTAACAAAGAGCGGAGAGAACTGTGGCAGTTCCCTTTAATATCGCCACAATTCGAGTTGGCGCGCTTGGCATAGCTAATTGCAAGTCATATTGAGTGAACCCTTATTTTGGCTAGCTAAACTGCAGTTACCATAGTCGCAATGATTTTAGCGAGTTAAATTATTCTTGTCATTTTATTTATTTTCAGGACCTATTACAACAAATCAAAATTCTAACGATTTTATTGAACGGGAATTAAAATTTTATCTTCAACGAAAGAATAAAAAAATTTATTAAACAAGAAGTGTAGCAACCCCTGCCTGCATAGAATCAGTTTTCCCATAATTAAACAGACGATAATTTCACAGAATCGAATGATAATTTATTTCGATTCAAAAATTGAAAGTTGGAGAACGTTTTCCCTTTTTTTTAATAAATCGCGTATATATTTTTAAGTGGGAAATACTGTTCGCTGCGTCGATTGAAATATTTATGTAAACAATTCAATTCGTGGAATAATTCAAATGACAGAAAAGTTTTAAATCAACCCACCAAAAAGCCGCATTTTCTCCGTGAGACAATTTTCAAGCTAAATAGAATTGCTTCGCTACGATTTTAATTAAACATGCTAAAAGAGTAAACAGTAGCTTTCCTATAGGAACATCCCGTGATGTGAATTTTTGTACAGAAAAATAAAGACACTGTTCTATTAGAGAGTCCATCAGGGGAGATATATTATATACGAGTAAAAGTTGCTTGCATACTGCAAGCTATCCGTTGAATACAGTATCACACCAAGTACTGCCTCAGTTCAAATTTAAAACTTCGCGCCAAAGACCGCCTGGCGACGAACTAAGAACCCGATCGTGAGAGAAGACAGCAAAATAATATTAGATAAGTGCCATCCTTACTCGTTCCAAAGTTTCGATTCAATATCTTATCGGGAAGGTCCCACGCCTCTGTCACCATTCCGGGTTTTATCTTTCCAGCTTATCGGGAGGCATTTAAAAAGATTTCCGCAATGCATTTCTTATGGAAGAATTTTGCATCCACCTGGCGTCGAACTCACTGTCATTTGGCTACATTTTTTCCATGAGAAGCATAGAAGACTACCTCAACTTCAACCTCCGAAATTTTGGTTCCTCTATCTTAGCGATAAGTGCCTCAAAATAATTTTCAAAAATCCGCGCAATGCATTCTTATGGGAAAATTGCGATTTTTGGGAATTTCTGGCATCGAACCCATGATAGCTAGCGTCGAAGTCTGCATTATTCTGGCATCTAGAGTGTAGGGCCAGTACGTCGAAAAAATCTGACGTCGATGGCGCTTGTGGAACATGGTCAGAATTCGTATCCCCTATAAATATATAGGTATCTATTATATATAGCTAACTCTCCGGATATACCTATATATATATATATATATATATATATAGATATATATATAGGGGATACGAATTCTGACCATGTTCCACGAGCGCCGTCAACGTCAGATTTTTTCGACGTACTGGCCCCGCACTCTAGATGCCAGAATAATGCAGACATCGACGCTAGGTGTCATGGGTTCGATACTAGAATGTCCCAAAAATCGCAATTTTCCCATAAGAATGCATTGCGTGGATTTTTGAAAATTATTTTGAGGCACTTATCGTTAAGATAGAGTAACCAAAATTTCGGAGGTTGAAGTTGAGGTAGTCTTCTATGCTTCTCATGGAAAAAATGTAGCCAAATGACAGTGAGTTCGACGCCAGGTGGATGCAAAATTCTTCCATAAGAAATGCATTGCGGAAATTTTTTTAAATGCCACCCGATAAGCTGGAAAGATAAGACCCGGAATGGTGACAGAGGCGTGGGACCTACCCGATAAGATATTTAATCGAATACTTTGGAACAAGTAAGGATGGCACTAATCTAATATTATTTTGCTGACTTCTCTCACGATCGGGTTCTTAGTTCGTCGCCAGGCGGTCTTTGGCGCGAAGTTTTAAATTTGAACTGAGGCAGTACTTGGTATGATACTGTATTCAACGGATAGCTTGCAGTATGCAAGCAACTTTTACTCGTATATATATATAGGTATATCCGGAGAGTTAGCTATATATAATAGAAGATTCCGGATAAATCTGTAAAACGTTAACGAGTAGATGTTTACGAATCGGTGTCAATCTTAACAGCAGCGGAATAAAACGTCTACAAATCAATAATCTTGGATAACACGGAGAGATGCAAAATGTATTCATTGCAGTACGGAATTCAGAGTTATAAAAGATGGGATTTCAGATATGAGACAACAGATGGCCAAACATCAAAAACTTGAGAAAAGGGTGATATCGTAGGTACAAGAGGCTGTTTTTCTTCCTTTTCTGCAACTGTCTACAGGCTGCAGGCACAAACAAAAAAGGCAAATCTTGGAGAGCATTCAATACAACATTCCGATTTTGCAATATCATCTTGCTCGTGATTTGAAAAAAGTAGGCGTGTGTCGCAGAAGCAGGTGACAAGTCGTGAAGAGATACTGACAATGAATAATTAAATCGTTGATAAATGTATTGATTTTTTCCATGGGGATAATCACTTAAATACGTTTGCACCCGTCTAAAATTTGTATTTACGTCTTCTAATTATTGCAATGCACTCAACTCTTTTTTTTAGTTTACTCGCCATTCAATTAAGCCAAAAAATCGATCTCTATAGATCTATCTATCTATCGATCTCGTCGTTTATCGCTATTAATTTCTACCGGAAATTTCAATGGGGATTTTGGAGTATGATGTCCGCTATATTTTAAGAATTAGTTTTTCTATATGACACGTCCTTATTCAAAAACAGACAAGGTGTTTAATGCATGACGAACTAATATACAGAAGCGTTTTTTTCATTAAATAAAACTATAAAAAGAGAGTGGTCTGGGAATAAGCTATTCTTTTTTATTGTAAAATGTAGTGCTAATATCATAAGTACGCAATGACAAAACGTAACAAAACGTATAAACTCATTCATAACAATGTTTCTAAGCAGACCTTTCAGTCACTAACACATAAAAAAGCGTCAGAAAATGGGGCACGTGCAGTAGTAGATGTTAGAGGGATTTGTACTAAGGAAACAGTTCGCAGGGTAAAAAACATCTAGACTGGTTTAGGGTTCTCATACCAAAAAAGGGTCACGTCCATAGCTCGGTCTAATTTTTTCCACCATTGAGTAAAACCTGATAGAAAACTAATGCGGGCGTTTACTTACGAAGCTGTCACACTATTGCCAAGGAGTAGTTTTAAGTTACTATGCTTCTGATTTTCTTCATTGAAATGACGAAATCATTCATGCAATCTCACTATACTTTCACTACAGAATTCATGATATGCAAAATCACAAAATGAAAACTATGGCTAAAGGTGGAAGCGGATTATGGTCTGTTGAGGCCCTAGGAGCAGAGGAAAATCTTGGGTCCCTCGAAAAAATAAAGCCAACTTTAGAGAGAATAAGAGGATCGAAAACCACACTGATAGCCGAAAAACGTCTATGAATGTATCATCAGTTCTCTGAATGGAAACGAATGTCCCATATAACCTAACTTCTAGACAACACCTAATGCGCATTTCGATAGCTATGCCATCATCCTCAAGAGGTCAATTATTAGAGTCGGTAGAAGAATATGTCAAGTAGGGGTTTTGCGGGGTGAGAGCCCGGTAAAACTGCCATTGAATCTGCCTCTGGCAAAAGACTTAAAATTTAAAAAAAATATAGCGGACGCCCTACAGATCGCTTGCGCGGTATTTAAGAATGTATTGCGCGGACCTCCCCTAAGCTAAGCGCCGCTTATAGGAAACCCTGATCACGACCTTGCTCAACCATCTTCTGTCTAATCTCTCACACGCAGCAAATCCGATATTATCTTTTGTTTTCCTCAAGAGCAAGAGAGATACAGACAAATTCCGACGAGGGATGTATACCTTAGCTTGGCCAAGAGGTGGGCGGGAATTATGAGAAAGATTAAGCGCACTACGAGACATTTGAAGGTTCTCTATTTCCCCGTCCTAATGTAGTATCAATCTTTATAACTCTTTCAGACTTTTTCTTTCAGTGTTTCCTTTATTTATGAGCTTCTTTGTTTCGAAAAGCACTAAATTTAGCATAGACATAAGTCTGAACGTGTGTACTATAACAACGCGACCGCATTAAGAACTGAACTCTGCCCCCAACAACTTTGAAAAGTAGTGAGATTTAGTGCGAAAGCATGTGGTTTTGCCGCCTCTTCAGATTTTACCCGGAGTTTCCTGTTTTGATAACTTTTCTCGGATCTTCGGATTTAATCATTACTCCTCCGGGGTTGTGAATCTTGATGTTAACTGCCCGTTTTTGTAATATGAAATCATTCAAATATTCCACATGAGAAAACTGCTTTGCAATTGAAATAAATACGCGGTACCTTGGTTGTAGACGGCCTTAGTTAACGACGTACTTGATTAAAGACGAGTGACTGCAATAAGAACAAGGCCTTGGGTAAATACGCATGCTTTGGTTAATGATCAACTTCAATGAAACTTCAATGAATGTCAGTAAAACATTTTGATGAATTTTATCTGAATATTCCACATGTACTATGATTGTAAGGGAAGAAATGAATCGATTATTATTTTTGTGAGAAATTGCGTCTTTTATAATGACGATTTTGGTTAATGACGATAATACTGGAACGGATTAGCGACGTTAACTAAGGTGCCTATTAACTATGACTGTAAAGATTGAGCAACCATTGGAATGAGACCAAATTTGTATATTATATGAAGTAAAAAAAGTAGCATTTGATGATCTTCCTAAACTAAATCACGCCGTATTTTCTGCTGCCTTCAGCTATTTCAAACAAGTTAAAGAGCAGATTATAATTTGAAATCTGACGACGTTTTTAAATTACAGGGTATAGGTCCAAAATCTCCGGATCAGAACTCAGCGCTATGTAATGACTCTAAATATAAACAATCTAATAATTTAAACATGATGCGGTGCTACTTAAGGCAGCGCAAAACCTTCGTTGTATTTGAACCGAAAATATCGTCGATATACTTATTTTTGATTTTTATACCAATTTTTACCGCGTTTCTCAGTTTAAAAATTTCAAGAGTGGACTGTAAATGCATTAGATAGCTTTAAATTTTTGATACATATAAGATACGTGTTTTACGCTTAAAGTTATGAAATTATCGCTTAATTAAGTCTACCTATGGTGGTAAAGCAAGTTTAAATTAAACGAGGCAAAACTTATTCATTTAAAATACCTTTACGTAATTATCTTAATTCTTGGTTCTTCGCATTGCAATGCTGATCATTTTATCCTTAACTTAATAGGTACTAAGTCATTGACGAAATATTTACGCAAGCCTCAGGTTAAATGAAGTTTTCTTCTTTAAATCGGAATACATTCAGCCATCGCGGTTCGCAGTTTTCACTATAATTTGGAAAGTCAATGAGGAAAGCAATGCATTCCAGTATATCATAGCGAAACTAAACTGAGGTGCGACAGCTGAATAGGATCACAGTTGTGTTTAAAAGATATCACGTTGTCGATAGGCAACTGTGAGGGATTCTAGAACAAGGTTCTTACAAGTTTACTCACGTAGAATATTACAATGAGATCCAGAAACTTAATTCTTCGGAAGGCACATCTGCATTAATAACCTGCAGGCCACCTTTCGGTGTGTTGCGTACATGCAATGCGGATATAGTGAAAGGAAGAGAATCGAAGCCAAGAGTGGAAATTGCTTCCGCAGGAATTATTTTGAAAAGAGATAGAGGTGTACAGGAGAGACTAGAAAGCAGGAGTATTTGTTTCCATCTGTAAACAAATAGTCGCCAACCAGGCTCTGCGGCCCACTGGAATTCCGTGAAGAAATTTTTATTAAACATTTTCATTATATTCTGAATCCATCCCGTGTCATAAAAACATGGCAGGCGAGAAAAACTGCATTTCATATTAATCAAAGGGGATTTTCATAATAATTATTTTATACGAACCGACTATCGCTCCCGGACGGAATACTGTTCCTAGTAACTCCTGGTCCTTGTAAGACCTTGTCTACCGACTTGTGAATTTTTATTGAATTTTTGAGCAGATATAAAAACAAGAAATGACTTTCCCGAATTTATAGCTTAGAAACGTTCCGTTCCCGTGACTGAAGTCGGGCTCCAAGCAATTGGATTACTAGTTTGTGGAGAGAAGGAGTATTAAATCGATAATAAAAATGATGGTTTTAAAAGTGTATTAAAGTTGAAAATAAAAGTGTAGAAAAGGTACGTCTTGTTATGAAAATCAAGGAGGGAGTTTTTTTACGGACGTTATTAATTGAAAAACTGTCGTAGGCTAAATATCCTTAAAATAATTAGTAAATAGGATGGGATAGATGATATGTAAAAAATTATCGGAAGATTTTCATTAATACAAAATAGCGATTCATTCATTCAAAATAGCAATTCATTCATTCAGAATTTCAGGATCGAAACCTTCGGTGGATCATTAAAATAGAAGATAAATTAATAGTTAGATAAAATGAATTAAAAGTGCTGTAATTATAAAAGACGAAAATAATAAATAATTTTTAAAAATAATTCATTTGAAAAAGTAAAATAATAATTTAAAGAGTAAAAATTTTTTCATTGACCGACCTAGAATTTCATGATAATTATTTTATATACATTTTAATGCTTTAAAAACCTTACGTTAGCGGTCCGCTGGATTCAAAACTGTAAGCACAGAGAACCGTGAGTTCCGAGAGGTAGGCGTTTGCTGCTCTGAAAGATTCTCAAGTATTCTAACTTCGAGAGGTGGTGAATGAGATATCTTGTGCGTTGGAGTCATGGACAGGGTTAGCAGGCGAAGAATTCAGGCAGTGGGAACAGAGCGGGGGAGATCTCGCTGTGAGTTTAAACGTCTTTATTTAGGTGAGGTTGAGACTAAAAAGTCTCTTATTTCATCTAACCACGTCGTCGATAGCATTTATGAAAACATAAATAACGCACGTGTAAATATAAATAGAATGGAAAAACATTAGGAGGAATATGAAAAATAAACCAAAGGTATTATCTTAGGAAAAAAGATTCACAGTAGGAAAACATCCACGAAAAAGGGGGCGTGAAAAACCTGCGCAGACCTATTTACAGTCAAATCTAAAATATGCAATGGAAAACTGTGTGAATCACCGAAATCCATAAACAAATAATAGAGCAAAATTAGATCAATAAATGGACGCATAGCGATCACTCAGTGATAAAGATAAAAAACAGAAATCATAAAGAAATGAGCATTTTGAACTGGTTGATTGGCTAAGAGAAAAGACTGTCGCGATAAGGAAGTTAGTAAATCAGACTTAAATTGAGGAGTTTGGGTTTTATCTCGAGTAAACAGGCAGGAAAAGAAGGGACAATAGGTATGGGTTGACAAACACTATGTCGAGAGAGATTTGGGCAAAATGAAAAAGCGAAAAACAAAAACTCAATTGTAGAGAGCTAATTGAATCTTTAAACGGCGAGAAAAAGGAAGTGGAGAGGATATTTTGAGATTTTGAATGATAAGCAATACTATCAAATCAGCGAAGAGAGGCTGTTTCGAAGTAAATATGAATTTATCTGAAAATTATGACTTACTCAGCGCTATATTTTAAAACTATTGTAACCAGTTAGTGGGACTGTTAAGTAATGCAGCCTTAACTAATGAAGAAGGTATTTCAGTAAGCTCCTAGGCGTTGTATACGTAGACCTCGGTCGTGTCACCATATGATTAGGATTACCATTTCTGACGGCAAATAACACGGACCTTTTTTTACTGAATTACGGCTCAAAACCCCCCCAAGCCATAAGAGAAGATTTGGCAAGACTATTCTTTACCATTTTGCTCGTTTCTGCAACATTAAAGGAGGTACGATCGACCGGCCTTGATAGATTGGAATACATGATCTTCAGAAACACAACCTGAAAACGGAAATATAAAAATTAAATGGAACTATGACTTATATTTCAAGTGTCGCTAAAACTTTTTCCTGAGCATTCCCTACCGAAACGAGGGTGCGCCTTAATATGCTGTTATATACAGTATATTTTTCAAACACTTTCCTTTTGGTACAGGATGAAGAGAAATGCATCTTCCATTTACTTTTGTTTCAGTCACGTTCATGGTCGTGATGATATGCAGGCTAGCGAGGTGTGGGTGATGAGTAATTGCATTGTTTAAGGTCTCCCCTCGTGGAATGCTAAGAAGAGTGTTACTCGTAGAGTAAGTGTGCTTCACTTACGTGGACTTGTTCCGCTTATAGCATTCTAGCTCGGTGAAGGAAGCAAGGGCAAACGGATTAAGGGATAATTAATTATTAAGGGATAATGGTAGAGGGGATGAGGTTTCAACAGGGCCGAATACTTTACAGACAAGTTAATATCGCAACCTGACCCAGCCTCATGCTGCGGTGGAGCTGTATAATATATAAATAAACCTTAGTGGATATTAATTCAACGCTTTGCATTGAGGTCAACGTTTGCAGCAGTGTTAAAGCTACTCTCGATTAAATGAAAATATATGGCATGAATGATACACGATTTAGAAATGAAATAGAAATTATGAATTCTCGAAATCGTCTAAACTATGATGAATCATTTATAGAATTTTATGCACTAATAAACTGCATTAATTCCATCGATAACTGTTTTATCAAACCCCATTGGAGAAAAATCTGGAAATGACGATTTGAAAGTGATGTAATTATAAAAGACGAAATTAATATTTTTTAATTCATTTGAAAGAGTAAAATAATAATTTAAAGAGTAAAATATTTTTCATTGACCGACCTAGAATTTCATGATAATTATTTTATTTCACGTTTTAATCCTTTGAAAACTTAATGATGAAACATTTATAGAATTGTATGCACTAATAAACTGCATTAATACCATCGATAACTGTTTTATCAGACCCCATTGGAGAAAAAACTGGAAATGACGATTTGAAACTAAATAGAGCATTCACTGATTCAAATATTCTTTGAATCTTGATATTACTACAAAAACTTGATGATTTTTCATTTGTCTTTCACTCAGGAATACATATATGATTTCCTAATGTCGCAGTCTTGTGGATGTGATATTATAAAAGATACTGAGGAATAAGTGATCCTGAATAGTTCATTTAGTGAACCCTGAAAAGGCATTCTGGTCTCCACAATGAATTGAATGACAAGCGTTATCCAAAGCGTTATGGTACTGTATTTATGGGTACATTTCCACTAATACTATTTCGCAAGGAATTAGTGAGGAAAGTATGGATAATACTACCTCACTCCACGTCAATTCTTGTAAGCCTCATTCCTTTCAAAACCTTTGGTGGCTGATGGTGGAAGGGCTGAGGATTCTACCAAGTTTCGGACTTATAACTTTAAAGACAATTTCTTTGAGTGATAACAATCGAAAAATGGTAGTAATACAAGTACAAGGACACACTTATTTGGTTTCAATCGTTGATAGACATAACAGATTCTTCTCGAAAATCAGAAAATAATAGCTTGAGTAAGGCATTTTTTCAAATTGAAAAATTTTCGATGCAAATAGTCACAGTAGTGAAAAGAGGGAGATTTGTAAAACGTGTTTAGAGGGAACTAACGAGTGAATTAGGCCCTGAGGAGAACGGAAAAAAATTAATGAATGTGGCATGTAGATGCTTTTGGATGAGAGTTACAATAATCAGGTGTACAAAAGAATCGTAGAACAAAATAGATTTATTATACTAAAGGAGTTCCTTGTGGTTTAGTACAGTAAATCTATTTTGTTCTACAATTCTCTCGTTATGGACTACCACCAAGTAAAGGCCAACACCATCAACGCCATTCCAGACGTACAATTATGCAAAGCAATAGAAAAACGAAGAAGAACCTCATGAGAGCCGCAGGAAATTATTGAGCAAAGGAGGCGGAAGCTTATACGATACATACTAAAAAAGAATGATTCTCATTTTTTGCACGGGGAATTTGATGAAACTTTTTATAGCGGCGCTGGAAGAAGAGTAATCACTGATAGAGACGACCTAACTCAATCTCAGATTTCGTATCAACTCCGAAGTTGTGGAAATGATTGCTTCGCGATATCTTCATTTTTTCGTTAAAAAAATTAGTCATTCAAAATAAGATGCTCACAAGGAACCCTTTCAGAGAAAAGGAGAGGGGAGAGTGAGGGAGGGAGAGCGACACGGATAATGTAAAAATTTTTTGGTTTATCGAATGTGGTGAACGATTTGCTAAGGCGGGTTCCGGTGCATCTGGGAACGGAAAAAAATCCGCGGTTTAAACGGGTATCAGAGCGTCTCAAACTGTATTTTTACCATGTATCCTATGGGAAATGGGACCGGGCCCATGAATAAACCGCGTATTAAGCGGGATGTTCTCATAAAGTGGGAAAGTCTTCAACAGGATTTACTTGGTTTGATTCTTGTTCGCATTGTGTTGATCGCGGTAAATTATGGTTGACGTTTAGATTTTGACATTTCACTGCACGCAGAAGGTATAGGTTTTTATAGTCGATTTATTTTCAATCTCTTATCGCGGATTTCTCACCAAAGATGCTTATTTTAAAATTCCAAACAACGGCACGAAATGAAAAAGTCAAACTCGCTATCAGAGTCAAAATAATTAGGATGGGAGAAAACGATGGACAGGAGACGTAAGTTAAAACGTTTGGTTAATTTTTATCAAATTCAGACCGGAAAACCATCCCTTAGGGAGCTCCTGACTAGTCTACATAAAACTGATAAACTGATTGTATATCTAGCATAACAAATACAAATCTTCTTTACTGAATCAGGAGACGGACTGTTGCATGCACTCCTTGAACGGCAATATATGAATGGAATAACCTCCCAGTGGTGGTTATCGAACATTTTCCCCAATCTCGCATTATATCCACAAATAGTATAAGGAAAGTAATTGGTTGTAATTAATATATTTTTATTTATATTTATAATGTTTGGATGGGCTTTTCTCCCTACTCTCATTCTGACTGATTCCCTCATTGTATTCTTATCATTGTATTATTTATTAATTTTTTTCCCGCCTAATTCCCACCTTATTGCACTTTTAATTGCACATTTACAAATGTTACAATCATGTGTACAATAGAGAATTATTAATCATTAAAAAACAAAAGAATTATTAGTTGAGAATTAATATGATAATTTTGGTCCTCCTGAGCCAGTTTGTGGCTCATCAGGAGGTTCCAGGTTATGTTAAAATTATAGCATACGTATTGGTAAAATTATAGCATATTGTGGTAAAATATTGGTAACATGTTGGTAAAATTATAGCATATTGTGTATATATTACTTATTTGGGGTACTATTGTTATAGACATAAAAATGTATGATCTTGCATACGGTAGCCGCCACGGACGTGCTTCCAAATTGCAGCCTCTTCAACACTAATAATATACTAATTAGGTAAACAAGATCATTCCACGACACTGATGACATAGAGCAGTCAGTATTAGCTGCGGAGACGTGAACAGTCTTTCGCAAACGAACCAATCCACCCCTTCCTCATTAGCGCATAATTCAAACCCCAGTTTACATCCCCGATCGCATCGCACGGGAACCGATTTCGATATTTGGCACATCGCCTTCGGAGGACCAACCCCAAGCGGTCAGCACCGTCAGCAAGTTGTCTGCAAATTCAAGAGCACGGCCTTTCTCTTTTACTTGGACACGCGCACCTTTCGAGAGATGAAAGGTCGAGGGTGTTTTGGGGGGGGCGCGGCTGAGGAGGTGCGTTCGAGAGCTTCTGGAAGCATCTCCGCCGGCGTCAGTCGGTGGAAATAGAACGCGCGACATTCTTCGAGGAGAGGAAACCGCCGTGAGTGACGTCACGCAGTTTATTCCCGGAAATGCCGCCACGGGACCAACACGGAGAGCGCTGACGTTAGGTTCCCCCGAATCCGCGAATGGGGTTTTGAATGGTAGGCCACACCTCGCATCAGGAGAGTGCAGACGGATGTGATTTCAGGGACGGATTAAAGACGCCTTCTTATTGTTAGCATTACGATGAAGCAATCGCCCCACAGCGCAATAGTGAATGGGGCGTGAAGGCACGAATATCGAGATTTTTTCATTCATCTCGAAGTAATTAAATTTACCGAGGAAGAATAGACTTGGAAAAAGTCCGACGGTAGCGGGAATCGAACCCGGGTCTCCCGATTGCCGGGTGGGTGCTCTGTCCATTGAGCTATCTCGCCTGAACATTCTCTCAAGCTATTCGGAAGACTTTTTTCAAGTATATTCTTCCTTGGGATTTTTCCTGGTTGCACGCCATCTCGCGCAAATTCACCCAATAACCAATTCCTTAATTAAATTTAAATTGTAGAGCCGTTTATGCGACCTACCAATGATGAGGTACTAAAGCAGGAGTTGGGAACCTTTTTGGTTCTAGCTTTTTAGTGAGTTATCCCGAATTTGCCATAATAAGAAATAAATTTTAAATTTCGTCGTAATAACAGCATATAATGGTAAATTTCGCTAGAGAATATTTCCAAACTATACCAATGCGGTACAGTTTGAAAATGAACCTGAGAGAACGAATTTTGGAATTCATAATCCAATAGCATAATGGAATTATTATTATAATTATTTAACTACCATTACCCCCTACGTAAGCTTCGCGTACTCCCTGGGAGCACGGGAATTCCATGTTGGGAACCCCTACAAAGCCCTGATAGACAAGTGGGTAGTGCGGTCGGCGTTGGGGAAATCGGTCCCGGGTTCGATTCCCGATGAAAGCCCAAGTGCGAATTTACCTCAGCTATCGAAGCACTATTAACAATACACAATACTTGGGATTTCAAGTGCCAAAAACTGAAATTGGTATGGTGATTGAAATGCCCAGCAGTTAAACTGCACCAGAGATTAACAACGTAATGATAGAAGAAATGATAGAAGAAACGATATTAGAAATTATAGTATGCCAAACTATGGTAGGCCAAATGATAGCAGCAAATAATGGACTGGAGTTTTTCGAAACAGGCCGAAAAAGTCAACAATGAAAACGTCGAAGAAGCAACAAATGAAACGCTGCCAGACAACAATGGGCTCCGAAAATGCTGAAAGAGAGGTCAACAATGATGAGAGGAGAAGTCGATGGCTAGCACGCACTCGAAGTTGGTCGTTCCCCTCAATGGAGAATTTCCTGAGACAATCCGAAGGGATTCTTTTCTTTTTTTAGACGCAGCTTTTCCCCTCCGCGGCGAATCCGACGAAAATTTCGCAAAAAAGTGAAATTTCCTCCGCATTTAGCTCCTTCGAGACGCCGCTTATTTATACTGCTGACTGTAAGGCTTTAATCACCTCACATTCTGGTTGTGGCGGAAGCGGTTCGCTCCACTACGATCCAAAGCATTTCCGTACTTCAGCGTAAAGGATACTTCGTAATGTCAGCGAACAGTGATGGATAATTCTAGTGTCCATTGAGTGGGGAACTCTAATTGAAAAACAGATTTATCGAATAATTTAAATCCCATTCAGTGATGAAGACAACCTTGACGAATGAAACTGCATCTCGAAATTAATAATACCTAAATGAGTATGTATCTATGATATGTATGATATGAAATATGTATTGATATGAAATATGTATGATAAAATTCATATGTATAATATGAAATATGCCTAATAATATAAAATGGAACATTAAGAATTGAAATTAATTAAAACCCAAAACTACATATGCTTTAAAGATAAACATTCTAAAGCTTAAATTACACATTTTTAAATCGCGAATGAGATTAATCTGATCATAATCCTACACTTATTTCTTACGTTGAATTATTATTCTATTTTAGAAGGCATCCTCATATGAAATTAACTTATCCTTTAAAACAATAAATGATCTAAGTTTTCTCCTCTATGAATCGCAGAATAAATTGGGTCCTAAGTTTAGAAAACAACAAAGGATGAAGTCAACATTTTAGTCGATGAGTAAATTATCTGATAAAAGAAGATTGATGCAGTGATGATGAAATGTAGCTGACCAAATTTTCGATGAAATTCAACCGAAGATACTGACCTCCTCCACCAAAAATATAAAATCTATATAAATAAATATGAACATGTAATAATGACGTCACGTCTGCGAATATGAAAATGTAAAAATAAATTCCTAAGCCAAGAATCTCGAATACCACAATTCTTGATGAACTTCCGATCAACTTAGGCGACCAGAACTTCAATTATTATTGGCTTCTTGTTTTATCCTAATCTAAATATACTACGATATATGTGTGTATAAAGAAATAAAGTATTTTAGGGTGCCAAGCTATTCTCGTGTAGTCAGATGCACTTTACCAATGTTTAAGAGAAAACAATGGATCGCTTGAAGTATTTTTTAGTAGTAGAATTTTTTTTTAGTAGTGAAGTATTTTTTCTGGTTGTCGACTTGGACCATTTGTATTCTTACGTTATTCTGAATCTGCGGTTACAGACAAAAGTTATAGTAGATGACCACTATAATTCTGGATACACGCAAACCATAACTATTATTAATTAATATGTTAACATTTAACTCCCGAGACATTTTTAGAGCAAAATCCACAAACATGGCGAATAATTATATGAAATTGCGGAAAATTTCCAGTACAGATGGATGACTAATGCAGGATGGTTTCAATTTTCACTACGTGTCAACGTTTGAATTACGGCATGATATATTCAATGATAAACAACGCGTCGCGATTACTTGTCAGATATCGTATCAAGCATATAAAACAACCATTCACAATCGAAATTCTCCTGGAGTTGATTCACGCTATCATTTATAGCACAAGACCGATAGGGTTTACGAGAGTATTTCGGAGAAGTGATAAACTGCCTAAGGTGCAAAAGAGATTAGCCAGTGGAAATGTTTCGAAACTATGTACTGCCCTCGCAATGAGCTCTTCGCAAGGTGATTATACATGTTAAAGCGGAGCTTACTGTAACAAAAGAGCGACTGAAATATTTCCTATCTTTTCGATTAATTCAGAAAGACCAATCATAGGGCTTCTTTCCAATTAAAGTAACTGGGAGGAAGCGGTATCATACAGCGAATAACGCTGAACTATTGCACCCTGATTAACAACTGCAACTCCCGAGTTCTCTCAATTTCCGTCACGAGTATTTTGTCGTATGAGCATAAGATAGTGGAATATTTGACACAATATCAAGGCGTACGAAAGAAACTTATTTACTATGAAATAGCCTAATTTTTCCTCGTACGCAACTGCCTATTAGTACTTAGCACACTATATCTTTAAAGGAATAATTTAAAGACATGTAATAAACGGATGGCATAAAGCTCAACGCAACATAAAAGAAAATTTAACAACTATTGAACTTTGTGCTTCGTATATTTCACAATCGTTTTTAATAACCCGCTGGTTTCGCCGGCATG
The DNA here is from genome assembly GCA_036926295.1 of Pachydiplax longipennis. NCBI lineage: Eukaryota > Metazoa > Arthropoda > Insecta > Odonata > Libellulidae > Pachydiplax > Pachydiplax longipennis. The sequence goes on along the minus strand of JAVFKF010000009.1, from coordinate 31,516,543 downwards.
TCGGCATTCCTTAGGTACAGCTCAGGAAATATATCCTGTAGAAAATAAAACTTTCGAATCCTGCGAAATTTTGTAGAAATCCGAAGTACAACTATCATTAATCAAATGACGAAATTAAATCAAAAATGGAATTAGATCAAATATTATCGCTTAAAATTTATGATAAATAAGTGCAATGAGAAAACACCGAAAAATATAGAAATTTCATTCTCTACAACATCGCATACATAGTCGACTTCTTCTGTACGACTATTTGCTATGATGACAAAAATTGGCCATTACTTCTGAAATGAAATAAGTAATTACAATGGTGACGGACAAAACACGACGGTCTTAACATTTTCATTGTGGTCTTCGAAAGGTTTCTGCCAAGCTCAAATACCTTAACTTTAGATAACAATATGTCAACAACTATAATTGAGAAAAATTACATTCTTCTTAGGACCGGTAATACGTGAAGATTTGAGTCTGTTTTACCTAACAACATCTTAAACTTACAAGAAAGAAAGGCAATTTCTTGCTTTTAAAATCGTTAGCGGAGAAAAAATGTAATTTATGTACGCATTATCTGATTCAGATTTTCCCATAATTCTTCGAGAGAGGAAAAAATCACTCTCGATAAAAGTGTGCCAACAGGTGAGCACAACAGTATTTCATGGACATGAAAAAGGCAATGAATTAGCTCATTCGATCACGGAAAGTGTTAGTGCAACTGAATACGCGTCGATTAGGTAATGAGAATGAACTTTTAAAGGAAGAACTTTTAAAGAAGGAGCTTTTTAAAGTAAACTAGTTTTACGGATGAGTGATTCATCTTCGCCATTAAAGTAGATATTTCGAAATTGATCAATTCGTTCGAACAGGAAAACGTGGCTCAATTCATTAGTGGTGTGTTCTTATTTTGACATGGTTAACATACACCTTGAAATTACTTCACCAAAACAAGGGTAATCAGAACTTCCAGTTAAATGTAATTTTTTAGCTTAGAGGTGGGGAACCTGCGGTGCTTTTGTTCGACAACTGTGACTTTCGAGACACTTTCTGAAACAATTCTCCATAAAAACAATGGAATTGAATTTTAACTGAGCACATTAAGTTGCACGACTAAACCCAAGGTTATACAAGAAGTGAAAAATTGTGACTTGGCTGGGACTCGAAGTGGGAGACCTGGGTTCGAGTCCCAGCCAAGTCACAATTTTTCACTTCTTGTATAACCTTCAATTATCCACATTCAAATAAATTTTCTTTCCCGGTCTCGCCAAGTATAAAACAAAAGAAACATATCCTCTTTTATACCCAGCGAATGAATTAGTTTTCTCTAATACAATTTCCATGTTGAAATATTTGAATGTAGAGAACACGCAGGCCTATCTCATGCATCCCTGGCTTAGACATACCGATCTAAAACCGGTGTAGGAGGGAGGGATGACTTCCCAAGTATGGATTCCCCCCTAGTATGGTGAAAGACATGTTTACCTAAGGTATAGATAACTACCCGCAGGGAACTGTCTTGAACAGGCATGGTGCATGCCCTTTCCGTTGAAAGGGAAATTCGTGAAAAAATCTTTGTCTAAAAAATTCCATCGTATGCAAACTGAATAGGCTAGCGAAATCAACAATACACATAATTACATACGAATCAAGCAAAAGATGCATTTATTACATTGTAGTGTTTCAACCGCCCAAATTTTTGTCGTGCGGGCCGAGGCCTGCGTAATTTCCGTGATGTAAATTTGATTTAGGATGTTTTTATTAAAGATTATGATGTATCAATTTACACAGGGTGATGTATCAATTTATACAGATTTTGATGTATTAATTTACACAAATTTACATGATTAAATATAAAAATTGGGTATCACAACAGAAAATCTCCCGAAGAAAGTTTTTACCTACTGAAAAACAACGAAAAATATCAGGAAAATACTTTTTAGGATGCAATTTTTCAAGAACGTCGCGTATTCACTTTGATTTCACCCCCGAGACATCCATCTCGAAAATATTTAAACCAAAATTGATTGCATTCGCAGAAATAACAGAAGATTAAGCAGAATTTGATTTCCATAACTAATCTGTTTTTAAACGAGAGACCGAAAAACGCGGAAACAAGTAAAATAACTACTATTTCCCTATTATCCTTTAAAAATGTTTTTATGTTTCTCCTGCCGATATGCTATCATTAAACCGCAATTAAATCGTTCTGTACTCTCCGAAATAACTGTTTCTATATGCCAAATATTTTGAAAATTATTATCGGTTAACTTTCACTTTCGATGCATACATCGCTACTGCCTCTTTTGAATGAGGCATGTGAGTCTAAATTATGCACATTAATTATTATTGTGAATACTTTGAATATATCCTACCGCCAAAATTACTACACAAGTCTTTAAAAGAGCGGTATAAAACCAAGCTGTAACTTCAGTAAGAGAATTTTTTCGCAGAGGGAAATGAGTTCCGACGTTCTTCGGTAAAATAGAATTTTGTAGCTTACAAATTTTATTCAACTACAGAAACGTTACGAAATAATCATTATATTATTCATATTTGTAATGTCTTCCTATGATTTATTCTTTGATTTCTTAGTTACAGTGGGATGATATACCGTATATGATAAACTTCCATATAGGTAAAATTACAGGCAATGAAATGGTTGTTTTCCCAATAAAATACTACGCAAGTTTGTCTAAAATTTAAAGGCATATATTTAAGATATTTATATACGCTAAAGGATTACATTAAATGATTGAATGAATTTCTTACGATTCCATGTTTTTCAGTTAATTCAATGAATAAACTGTTTGCACTGGACTATATAAATACTAACCCACGGAAATGAAAAGTACCTTTGAATTGATTACTATGGATTTGAAATTATCATTTATTAAATTGGAGAACAAATGATCTTTCGAATAAATCTACTCTGTGACTTGTTAAGCAAAAATTAACGAATTAAGGAAAGTTTTTTAAAGAAAATACTCCTTTTCCTTGTGACTATGTCAGAATTATTCGCATGAAATGTAGTAATATCTACATCAAATACTGTCGTACTGAAGTAAGAGTTAAGTGGATACAAACTAATCGTTGGGATTATTTCTAGCTAGGAAGACATGATAACTAAATGATTAGATAGTACAGATGTACTGAGTGTAAAAATTATGTACAGCTAGTTCCAAAAAAAACTTACCACCTAAGCCGCAACCCGCATAACAGACGTGAAGCTCGGTGAGAGCGAGTCTAGAGTTTTCCACGCATTCTATTGGCTCTCGGAAGGAGGAGCATTCTGACGGCGCCTTTTTAAACCGTTGTGAAACGCGTTGAAAGTTTTTGTACCGTCATTATTAGCACGAAATCTAGTTTAAATTTAGTGTTACTTTTTACAATGTCAGCAACAGTATTAAAAAATGAATGAAAATCGGATCTCCTTATTTCGACCTGAAATTTCTGCGTAATTCACCTTTTTCTGGAGGCATCGGGTAAACTTACTTTAGCTGCTTCAATTATCCAATAAAAAATTATGTCATTGCAAGATTAAAAAGGATTATATTATTACGTTTTTTATTCTCTTGACGCCTACAGGAAGAACTTTTAAATTTATTTAGAGGAAATTCACGACTATGACTCAAATAGAAAGATGAACGAAAACTCTGCAAGGAGATAAAGAATAATTAGGAATAAGAACACAATCAACTGTATGTCAACTAATTTATGTTGCAGAAAAATGCTATCGAGAAGGGGAGTATGAAAAAACTTCGAAACCTACTGAGGAAAGCAAAGATGAAAAGAAACTTTATCTGGACGAATACACCGAGAAAGAATCATTTTAAGTCAACCTGGTAGAGAGCTCTGAAAATTAGACCCAAAACATATTACAATAAAGTAAACCAAGTAAATTACGATCAACTACATCAGATAATTACATCAAATAGTATAAAAATTTTAAATACCACCAAATCATATGATATAAAGTAAAATATATATTGGTGTGCTTTCATCATTTTCTAAGGTAATTGTTTAAAATTCAAATTGCTAATTTAATATTTTAGAAAATAACATAGATATTAGAATAGTAGCACAATTTAAATACTGAGGGCTACAAAATTTTTTCACGTATCGAATAAAAAATTAATTTATCACGAAATTAACGCCAGCATCTCGTGACATTTTTCCGAAAATATTGTTCATTGCCAGTCCCAGAAAAACTATCCCTTTAATTAAATCAAGTTCATGTTACTTGCAAAATTATGCTGTCCCAACTTTTATCTGATGCTAAATCTCTTTCTTGCCCCGTGGTGCAAATTTTGACTCAATTTCTTCGCAGTTGAATTATTCTGCAATACAGAGAAGTATAAAATTTGCTTGATACGACAATTAACAGAGCATTAGGTATTTCAGAATATATGCATCAACATGTCATTCTGTTCTTACTTCCACCAGGCATTCGTGGTGACGGTATCAGATGAAGCATTATGATTTTGAGATGAGATTTTTCTGTTTCTGACCAATTCGCGTCTGAGGTTTCACTAATTCTTCCATAGAGAAAGGAGGTCTTTCCTTCCCTCCACCCTGGCCCTAGGAGTATCCCCTATTCATTCCTTTGTTGTTTCTTTTTCTTTTGTTGCGTCCATCGAAAGGTATTTTCTATTTTCTCAGAAGAACCATAAAACGGCCGATGGGTGAAGGTGAACTCCGCTCTGAGAAGAAAAACCCCCTTTTCGGAAGATTGTGGATGGTCGTATGTATCCGGGGTAGCGAATTTGAAAGCGCTAATGAGGATTCCTGACCGCACCCCTGCTGAGCAGGTATCAAAAGTTAGGGTATGGTGGCGGCGACCGATCACAAGTAAGGTGGGAAATGGTGGATCCGCGATTTGTAATCTTCGCCACGGGTATTCCCTTAGGGAATGAAGATATTCAACTCTATTTTTGAGGTAGACGACCTTTCAGGACTTCTTGTAAGGAATACAGTTTAAGATGGTTAAGAAACAACAGTTAGTATGGCAAATTAGAACCTTAAGACTGATTTGCATATTGCATATAAACTCCAGGTTTCCTATACTTGCATATTGCAGGTTTACACGTTAACACCTGGTTTATTTACATTTACATTAATACCCCGCGAGCCGCCGTATGACGTATGTCAGGGGGTGTGAAAACAACCACAACAGGATTTCCAATGTTACTGAAATGATTTTCAGAACTATGCGCTAGACTAATGTTTAATAAGACTAATGATTAATGATTGCTGCTTCGGTTTCTGAATGCCTCAAGTAAGCTATATAACCCGAATTGTTTGAATGGTGCATAATATGTATAATAATTAAAAGAAAATTCATTATCAATAATTATGAATGATGGGTAAAAGGAGTCATGGAAGAACACGTTAAAAATAGAAACCAACGGATGGTAACCGGAGTTACATGAGAATATTCCTCTAATTCTCATGATTCATACGCTAGCTGTTAAAATATTCTTGGTTCTATATGTAATCCATTACTCCAACATTCACTCCAAGGACCTTCGTAACACCCTCATCCTAGGCACATCATAATTCTCTACGAACTTTGCGAAGATGTTTTTTAAATTTTTTATAGTATTTTTAAATAGTAATGCAAGGAAGATCATTCCAGTTAAAATAGGACCTTCGGAAAATCTGAACGATAACATAAAGTTGACAATGTTTGGGTGCATCATATCAGAATTAGTATCTCTATATTCTGCTTTTAAAGTGAATGGTATAAACTGTATTAGCTTATACTAAATAACTAATTCAACAACGAAAATGAAAAAATAAGTAATGCTGCCTATCGTCAATTTATATCGATCAAGCTCTTCGTCAATGATTGTTTACTTTATTTATATAAATTGTTTTTTATGCTTTATTTTGTCCCTACATTGAGCTAAAAATTTCGTAGTTTGAAATAACTTGAGAAATGAACAATGAACTAGAGAAATGCCATCTAATATTTATTCCTTACGCTTACGAGAACCAAATCGTTTCACTTCTCTTATAACATCTATGATACAAAATAGATAGAGCGTTGAAGATGATCTTACTACATCGACTAAAGTTTCTATTATCATGTCACTAAAATATGAATTGAAATGTAAATATGGAATTTTAGATACTCCGCATATTCAGTGTCGCAGAAACTTGAAGTTTATACGCCGATTACAGGTAAATTACATCTCTAAAGTTAGGTAAGATTTAGAATAAACCATTGGCTTGCATAGATAGTAATACCAATGTTAGCAATTTTTATCGGTTTGAAAAAACCGAACTCTCTTTCCAAAATAAATTGCTGATAAGAAGATGGTTTAGGTTCTGGCTTAGTAAACTACTCGACCTTTCTTATAGAATTAAAAGGTTGGTACGATACATTGAACATCGCTATTGTATACAATTTCGGAGATCCTGGGAATTACTGATGCATCAGAAGGAAATTTCTGAATGTATGATAAGCCATGGGCGTTATATCCTGTATATTTGAATGTTAACCATGTTTGACTAAGATATTACTTAAATTGGATAAATGAGTAGTTTCTCTGGCTGTCATAAACGGAAGAAATATATGTTGGATGAGAAAATTGAGAAGGTGAGTGAGTGGGTTATACTTTTAAAAGAGGTCGTTGCTCCTACTCAAAGTAACCAATTGGTCAACGAGGAACGCAAAAAATGCCATTACCTATTGTGATTTATCCAAAAATCTGGAATTAACATACCTCTTACACTTTCGGTTGTTAAATTCATGTGAGTGTATATATTACTGTTGCCGTCGTTTCTCACTCCCCTATCTCTATCAAAACAGTCCCCCTCTTGAAGTCCTGGTGAATTCATTGCCTTAACCACTTCTTCCAATCACTCCTCTATCTTGCTATTTTCAAATTTGTCATGGAATGTGGAGAGATGAAAAGTTTCTCATAGCCATACATTTTAACTACGAAGGAATATTTTCAATATCACCGAGCGATAAATATGTAGATAGACTATTCATACCAAACCACCGCCCATTCATCTCAATCATTAAAATTCTGTCGAAAAATATGAGAGTTACGTAGGGCCAGCCATCAACCGAGGGGAGCAAAATTTCAACATGAGCCTCATATGCGCTTCTTATCCCCGTGTGATACTTACAGGGTTGGAATTACAGGTAAAAAGGCCCTAAAACTATTTCACTAAGTCCCTATTATTTCGCGTATTTTTAACGTTTCTACATTATAATAATTGTTAACGTGATAATAAACAGTTGAAATATAAACAATGCAAGTAGATTTGTATGCATTCAAAATTAATTGAAAATTTTACATTCATAGCTTACAGTAGCATTCAATGAGCATTATGACAAAACCTCATTCGCCCTATCTTTTTGTGTATTTTAGAACTTGATAAATACGAGAGAAGAACGTTTAAGAACGTAATGGTTTGTGACTGCAACCATTTCAAGAGGAATCCACAGAAGAAATCACGTTTATTCGATTCACACTTCAATGACACCAAAAAAATTCATTTTGGATTCAAAATTAATGTGAAAGATGGTTGTCTCGTATCCGTCATCTTTATTAATTCAGGAAAATCGATCCTAGCACATTTTCTCTCAATTGATTTGGATGGTATATTAAAAATACCAACTACATAGATGATAAAATTTACTGATTTTTTACCGATCGAGTTTTAATTTTGATGCTTATCAAATGAAACAAAATGTATCTAAAATACGCAGAGAATGCCTCAAGACTTCATACTACATATTTACTTATAGATTTTTTATGTATTTAAAGTAATAGCGTAGATATGGCCATGAGTTCGCCTTACTTTACTTTTGTAGATTGCATTCACACAGGCTGTGATAAAACAGGTGATCGATATGGACTCCTTAGGTATATAATTTAAAGGCTAATAACTCTTCTCTTGAACGATGTATAATATTATCTACTATTATAATATATAATACGACCCATTATAACCGCAGAGTTTTGCAAGCGAAGGCGTCGAATTCGAGGTCTATACATTTTGGGTCCGACACTGATTCAAACTGCGCGGAAATTTTCTTCCTCCCATCTCAGCCCTAAACATAAGCTCAGAGCGGCTCAGAGGCAGATTTTACAAAAATTTCCTTCGTCCTGCTTGTGCCTTTCGTCTCAGACTCAAATTTTATGAGGGGAAGGGGGTTTGCCTCGGTTTCCTAGGAATAACGGGACCTCGTGTGCGCCGGTTCCCTCGGTGCGAGAAGCAAAGCTAGAATATATACTGATTTGTAATAACCATTTTATAATAACTGAATTCTTGCACTACGACATCCGTATTGTTATAATACTCTTCTGCTACGCCAATGCCACCAAACTAAGGATACTAATAAATCTTTGCAATATCAATAATGCAAATAAATCCATTTCAACTCTGCAAGCGGAGCCAGGACAGAAGCAGACTATCTCCTCCATGTTTTCCCTCTCTCTCTCTCTCTCACTTCTTAAGGCTCGCTCGGAGGAAATTCACTGCCTGTTATGCGGGTTGCGGCTTAGGTGGTAAGTTTTTTTTGGAACTAGCTGTACATACTTTACAGCTAAGGGAGAAAATTTAAGAGGATATATGATTTTAAAATTCTTTAAAGTTCTTAAATTGAGTACTTCAATTGCAATTGATTGGGCTGACCTAATTTATGATCGTGGAGCCTTAATGTGGGTTCGTTATCGTTCAAGATTATTGATTAGCTCTTTATTTAAAGCATTCGCTCCAAATTTACCCAGAAATGTATTTAAAACACATTTTAGAAATTCATACAAGTTGGTAACTATATGTCAGTCGTTCTTACAATTTTACACGTTAGAAATCGAATGGGCACGGCCGAAATAGTTTCACGACTGATTAAGAGAAACTTTTCCACCCTTATTTTTAAATTTTATCCTAAAGGAAGAAGGGATTTCTGAATTTTTTAATTTCTATATTTGTCCCTAAGGTGGTACTGATAACCTCATAAAATTTAAATAGCTTCAACCGATACGGTGGATCTCCCAATATCCAAAAATTTGATGATTCAAAGATGGATTTTTAAATAGAAATTTTTTCTATTATAAACTCGACTGCATTTTTGTGATATATGTGGATATTTATTTTCATTAATAAATATTTAACCAATTTACAACGCAAACCGAGTTGCTTGCGTTTGTCTAAAGGTCTATTCTTGATTCTCGACGTTTTGAATCAATTGTATTATCTTTTTATAGGAAAACAAAAAAATCTGGAAGAGGATTCTCCGTGGATGATATTTCAGCTGTCAGTATAGGAGAAACTGAAATATGGTAGCGAAGGAAAAACTATTGACGAAAATTGGGAATCTTTGGAGGATAACGGAAGATGCCACAGAAGCTATTGGTCCTTGAAAAAGTCTTCTGAAAATAAAAAGATGGGTGACGGGTGAAGTCCTATCACTGACAGATCACCAGAACGAATTCCGATAATTCGATAACTAAGGAACGGCAAATATGCTACAGGAGTATAAGTAATGGAACTGGATGAAAGGCTAGGGAAGTTAGGGGAGAATGGATATAAAAATGGATACATGGATAATGGATATAAAATATGCATGCAGTACGGCACTACCTTATGATGCAACACTGAAGTACAGGGCAGCAGAGTGAACGCAAAGGTAAAATCTACCTAATGCACGACTTACAAGAATGAAAGGGCCTCTTGGGTATTACACACAATGATTGCGAATTGCAGATGAAAAATATTGGAAAATTGAAAGTTATTATTATAATTTCTTAAATATTAATTAAAAATTGAAAATAAGTAATATCCCGGAGACTTTGAGACTCAAAGTTATACATGCTACAGTAAGAGCACCAAATTGACGATTAGTTAACTTATTCTCCAAATTTTAAAATTGGTAAAAGAATACAACACTGATAAAATAGCGGGGATATTATCAAGAAAGTTTAATTGAAGTGGGGGTTATTTTCGGGTTGAAAATTGCCTTTAATATTTAGTACATTCTATTTACCACATACATGGATTTTTCCTGATCTGTATTTTAGAATTAGATGAGTGGTGAATAAGCTTAAGATTTCTCTTCGATAGCTAATTTTTGTCACTCTCTGTTATTCGCAACTCTAGTTTGTCACCAATTTGTGTAAATGAGGATAATTTCTGAAGTCATAACTAGCTGAAAGTTGAATTGCAGCACTCCAGATGTGGCTGTATTGTGTGCGGGCCTGATATACGCTATCACAGACATAACATGTCATATCCTTATTAAAGACTCGGAAAAAGTATTCAGATGGAAATATATGTTCAACAGCTGTACGGCGAACAAGATGAGAAAACTACAATAATCTAAGAGGTATAAAATGAATAAAGATGAGAAAGGAGAACCCATTTTAGGATCTGAATACGAAGCTGCGTTGAAAGACCTGAAAAGCCCCAAGAGTCAACGAAACACCATCAGAAGCAACAAAAACTCAATGGGATAAAGCTGTAAATGTGCTGTGCAAACAGGTGTGCGATATTTACATAAGCGGTTACATTAGGTTAGGTGCCCATAATCTTCGAAAGAACCTGATTGTTCCAGAAAGAAAAGGGAATAAGTGGCAATAAGAGCAATTTGGGAAAATAAGCATGAATGTTCACGCTCCAACGATTCTCGCAAGGATGCTCTAATGGGGAAGGGAAAGGTGAAGACCCATTCAGATTCTGAAAGAGTTGAGGTGCAAGAGAAGCTATTCTTGCAGTTAAATCAATAAAGAGGTTAGAATTTAGAAAGGCTGCCGATCCTCAACCCGTTGACTGGCAATTACTAATTATCTCGTCATGCACGATTCATATTTCTGCGGACCCATACCATTTTTATGAATATCGTATTGAAACCACATTAAATTTGACAATAAATCGTAATATCGTTATAATAATTCGAATCGTTTTAACGACTAAAACTTGGTATTTCAGATAGTACTTTTGAAGTATAAAAATATAGGTATAGAATTCTATTTCATGAAATGCGTTTGAGCCTGTGCATAAGTTTTATATACTATATTTTAATTGTATATTTTACAGTACCACCATGTTTCAGGTGTTGAAACTACCATTTGTATGTTTCATACACAGCCCGACTGATTTCTACATTTTGCATAAATTTGTTCTTATATTCTAAGATTATTATTTAAATTTTAGAATAATTCATTTATATCGTTAAAAACATTCGTTTGAACAATTATGAATATTAGATAAAAATTGCATGTTTCCTTAATTTATTTACGATAAACAAAAATTAATCTACGATAACTACTTTAGTTATAGGAGTAGACCACAGAAATATTTCTTAGTAATAAAGCATAAGCAATTCCTTTCCATATGAAGCCAACAGTGGACATCTTAGCAGGAAACGGGACCGTAACCGAGCCGAAACGGTAAAAAAAACGTTGTTTTCGTCGAAGTGAGAACAGAACCCAAATCGAAAAACTAAAACCTACATCTGAACAAAAAATCGTTGTCCATCCGACCTTAGGCTCGCGTCCTTATCAAGTATAAATTTAGTCATTTAATGAGAAATGCGACGGTAACTACAACTCACTTTTTCACATTCAGATCGCTCGACCTATTTTTAGATTATTTATGTCATATCAATAATGTTCCCCTTAAATTTTCTGACATAAGAATATAAAAAAATTGATAGAGAATTCTATATCAGCATCACGTTCAATTTACTATTTGTAAAGAGATTATATTATCGGAGCGAAAAGATCTCTTTAATTCATTTTTAATAACTGCCTTTCTTCTTTAACTTTAAATTCATTTCTAATCCCTATAAGATACCGAAAACTTAAGGCGGGCCTCAGGGTGAAACCTAGCAGGCCGTATTTTGGGCTTGTTGTGGACGTTTTAAGTTTCTCTCCAGCAACATTTATCGAATCTCAAAAGCAGCAATTTCGGAAATAAAAGTGTCAAAATTAGAGATTTTGTAAAATACACCAAATCCTTAAAACGTAAAAATCATGACTGATCAGAGAAACATTCGTGATCCTTAAAGCATCTCTATTTCGTAAAGATTTAATTTTTTCGGTTATCCCCTACTTCGCGAAACGAAGACATAAAAATTCGTGATTTCACCGATGATCAGATATTCGTAACAAAAATCTTGAACATAAAAGAGGAGGTGTCGAGGTTTCCGACGTTTAACGCCACTCTTTGTTTAGTCTGCACGTCCGATACAGTCCGCGAGACATTTCCTTCGTTGGCTATGATTAGAAGTCCGCAATCGATGACCCACAGGCTGATTCCGCTTAGACAGATTTCACGGCACTAGAAATCACACGCGCTCTCCGTGCCAAAGTGTCTTTGTACGCATCGGCCGCATTATGACTGGCCTGCACTGCCGCAGTTCCATAAAAAAAGAAAAGAAACCTCGAAAAACGGTTCGCAAGCGAGTCACCACATCCTGAGAATGGATCGAAGCCCCGACGGACGGACTCATCAACGATTTCAGAGACCAACTTCTGAAAGAGGCTATGCAGATTGCAATAATACACGACAATTAAGCAATTTCGTAAATTAATGCAAATAAATTAATTTTGTAAATTTTCATGAAACGACTTCCTTTACAAGACACTTAACTGCAAATTTAACAAGCGAAAATTTGCAGTTGAAGTAAAGACCCGGTTAATACGATATTCAGAAAACTGAGTAAAAGTTGTGTGATCAGCGGGATGTTACAAATTTCTGTTTATTTTGCGCCAGAAAACAAACGCGAAAGGTTTTTTGCCTCTTTAAATTTTAAATAAGTGTTTTGCATTTTAAACGGAATGGTATTTCCTTTGGTTTGCTTTACTTGCTACGGCTGTAGATATATCAATGCTGTTTGCCATTTCGTCATACTTTTCAATAGTGATCAACTTTTCGTACAAAGAGAGCGCCTTCCTTTGTCACTCAAATTGGGACATTTCCACACAACAATGAACAATTTTTAATAAATTGACATCTGGAGAAAAATTATTAAACAATTTTCTATCTTTCTTCTACTGAAGAGTGAAAGGATTGGCTATAGTGGGTCGCAGTGCATCTGGGAACGTGAAAAATCCGCCTTATATGCGGATAGCAGAGCGTCTTAAGCGGCAATTTTACCATGTGTTCATTGTGAAAGGGACCAGAACCGAGAGAAAATCGCGTTTTGAGCGGATTAGCGTTTTAATCTGGAGAGTTTTATACTTGTTTTACTACATTTTGTTTCTATGAAATTAAACTGATCAAATGATATTCGGTGGAATTCCATCACACAAAATGATCAGTTTACAATAAATATAAAGAACTTAATTGTGGTAAGTTTACAATGACAATGACATTACAATGTGGTAATGACAAGTTATTTATGTTATTATACACTGATTACAATTAATGATTCTGTATTTTTTCCAATTCTGGGAGTTTCACTAGCTGACGGCCTCAACACTTGAAAATACTTTTGTAAAATTTAAATTGAAAATTTTGTTGTTCTTCTATCTTATACATTTTCGCTTAGCGCCGTAAATAGTTTCTTTTAAGCACTTTGTCAAGGGAAATTCGCAATATTCCGAATTTATAGCCTACGTAGTTGCCAATGTAGTTATTCTGCCGCAAAATCTGGTGATTTTGTCATTCTTTTAGCGATTCACTTCATACATTTAATTCGCATACTATCTGAGCCGTCATTAGTTTTACGACAGCGAATTCAATTTAAACCATATTTATCGTTTTTTTCCCTAACTTTACTTCTAGCTGCTTTTAGGTGACCACAAGAGATGGTTGACACTGATGTATATCGACATCTTTAGTGGTCGCCCCCAAATACATTTGGGCCCGTCTCGGTGTTCGACCTTTTTGTGGTGAGGTTTCGACACGATCAGCGTCAATGCTCGTTTCGCAACAATTCATTTGTTGCAAACATGCTATCTTTGACGAATTTTTTCCTCTTGCAAACAACGGATCTCGTCGCTGGTTATCGGAACGTAACGATACATAATATGGTGCAGCTATATTCGTAATTTTCTTAGGCACAAGTGATAAAAATCTAAATACCTCATACATCAGCCTTTAGAACGCACTTTTTTCAAAAACCAAAAAGGTAATTAAAAATTATGGTGCGTCTTATAGGAAGGTACAGATATTCCATGTTATTTATCATTTGAGATGAAAAATACAGCCCTATAAGTCTTGCTGCGTCTTACAAGAGGGCATATACAGCACTGATTGTAACTTGATTAGGTATCTCTTGACTGTTATGTGTAAGAAGGTAGTGTATTCCAACCTACGTACCGCTAGAGATAGTAAGTGATAAGCGGCGAAAAATGTGATGGCATTGTCGATGCGAAACTTGTGTGTAAGTGTTTGCGAATTGTCTATTTTATTTCTGCACCATATGCTGGCACAAATGAGAGCAAGTTCAAAACAAAACTCTCGATATAAAAGATTTCAGCAGTGTCATACCACTGTTGAATATTCAGTTCGAAATATAACCCGAAGTAAATATCCTCAATTAGCAACCACTGCAATTAAATTCCTGTTTTTTCGATAATTTCGATTTCAATAACCCTATCTTTGGAAATTAGGTATTCCCAGCCTTCGTGAAAATAAAATAAATGACTATTGATATATTTGCTCAAACCACAGGAGTAACCTCCTTTGCTTTCCAGACTGATTTTCGATTTTTGTTCCAATTGGGGAGCATCCAAAGGAATTTATTACTCCTTCCTTCATAGTACCAAACCTTTAAAATATCCATATTACAAGGAAATAACAAACCGAAGAAGTTCACTATACGAGTAGATATAAGGGAGAAAATTCTAGAGACAATAAGTAGATTTTAAGTGACAAATCGATTGAAATCACTTCGCAACGTTAGCAAAATATATCGAGAGAGAAGGAAAAGAAATGATGGTCGATCTGGAAGAAGATGGGTGTTTTTGAGGTTAACGAATTGTTAAAGAACGGGCTAAAAAAATGAAGAAAATGCGACAAACATTGCCGCAATGGGAAAGCGTGTGAAGGTCAGATGACGGCGTTATCGTGTTCATTCCATGGAAATCAGCCGGACGAGCAAAGCGCAGTAAAACTGAGTTTCAGACATGAATAGTTGGACGAATCTTACAAAATTTACTACGGACATTACTCATGAGGGATGGCTAATTATAAAATCCATCAATTTAAAATCCTACAAATATATTCATTCGGAATGTCATATGTAACGTAATTCTTCTCATTGGAACTTTCTGCTTAATCCACGTAATTAATTCTGTAATTTTCGTTTGTTTTGTTCTTTCTTATAGTTCACATTATTGTTTAGTTGTTGATTTTATTTATTGACTATTGCTTATCGTCAGCTGCAACTGTCTTCGTGATGTATGTTGATGTTCGTTTCATAAATAAATAAAATAAATGTAAGGTTCTTCTTGCCAATCGGTGTAAGATTACAATAGTTATTATACAAAGAAAATCAGAAGTGGAAAATAACGACATGGCTGGGACTCGAACATTGGTCTCTTACGTATCGGGCAGATAACCACTAACTACCATACTGATTCAATTCCACTCTGTTAACTGTATTCTATGACTGGCTGTGGGACTGGGATTCAACATGATATTTTAGTAGTTAGAGTATCTGCATGGAAAACGGAAAGCCTGAGTTCACGTCAAAGTCATGTGGTTAATTTTTCACTTCCGTGAAATTTTTTTAGGTGACCTGAAGAGATATTCGACTTATACTTTATTAAAATTTAAATAAAAGATTAAAAATTCAAGAACACCAATAATTGCTGAGATACTTCCTTTTCCCTCATTACTAATTAATTTCATTATTCAAAGTACGGAAATAAACGCTTTAATTTAATGTTGTTCCGTTATTGAAATCTTTTTACTCTTCGATAGACTAAGAATGTGCATTTTCTCTTCTCGAATGAATTATTAAGGCATGTCGTATAAAACGATTATTACAGCTTGTGAATAATGTAAGCTATCAACCGCATTAGATACGACTCGTGCTAGGATTTCATCATGTGAAGAATTAAAATATACAAACGTTTATCCGTGGCACGTACTTCTAATTCTGGAACCATGTTTTCAGCGCCTCGCCTCATCAGGCAGCCAACGGGAAAAAAGTTGTATATTTTCTCTCTTTATACTAGTGTCATAATGGCATAATACATTATCGAATATATATCGTCCTTGGTGTTCAAGAGTCGTTGCGAGACTCATCTTCGCTTCCATTTCTAAATCTTATATTCTTAATATAGGAGTGATCGAATAAACTAGAATCTTTATGTTGTCTGACTGTCACTTTTTTTAAGATTAACAAACGGAAATTAAACGATTACAAAATCTGGATATAGAAACTGAAGCAAATGAAACTGTGTGGTAACGTAGAATTTCAGCGGAGTTCCAGCTATTCCAGCTTTCTCGGCACACAGGAAAGCCGTGAAAGACAAAGCTATTTTAGGTTTATTTAATTTAATTCTTCCTTGTGATATCCTCCGTAATTGATATATATTTAATTGCGATTTCCTTGCTTTAAATAATTAATTTACTGGGATGTGTAAGATCCTTTTTCCATCTGCATAAAACATCTTCACTAATTGAATTTCTCTCGAAAGCTACACCGAATCCTTCCTTCCAAATCAGGCTCTTATAATCCTTGAAGGAACTAAGCTGCAATCTAAGAAAGAAGATAATTTCATTGGGTTTCTTTTTATCAATTTTCTTTAGGTTTCATCCTAGAAATCCGAGACACTGTAAATCGTAATCATCTTACACGGATAACGAATACCGCGCTGAATTTCCTTGGTAACACTCTTTGTAAAAGGTTGTAGTAATAGTGATATTGCTAAGTAAGCTTCCACATTTGCGGTTCGCAGACACAATGGCCCCCCAGTGAGAATCGAACCCGGGACCATAGGCGAACACACCGCCCCCTTGACTATCAGGGGGGCCTATAAAGATTTATCACCACATTTACGGAACTAAGCAAAAGAAAATCTTCAACATGTTGCAATTTAACAAGTGACCGTCGAGAAATTATTGCAAGGATGATAAGACGAATAAGTTCAACGAGAAGTGAAAAATTGTGACTTTCTCCCGATTACAGAAGTGAGATTGAGTGGCTCGGTAGTTCAGTGGTTAGAAAACCTGACCGGAAAGTGAGAGACCTAGGTTCGAGTCCCAGCCAAGTCACGACTTTTCACTTCTCGTAGAACCTTGGGTCAGACGCACAACTTCGTGTGCAAAGTTATATTTCATTCCATCTATTGTGTAATTTCCTAAAGACAAATAAGGATTTATTCCATCCCTTCACTTCAAAGAATTATATTGAGAACCGTAAGACCTAAAACGCACTCTCCTAATTTGAAATAATAACTAATTTTGGTCAAATTCCAAGGAATAGCACAATTCAGTAGAATAAGGATGATATTGTACTGCGAATACAGATCTTAGCCCTAATGCAATTCTTGGTTCGCTTCTAGTTTTGGGCTTGCCCTGACTGTAAGGGATACAAAATCCATCTTCGATCAAAAATTCAATGAATAAACGGGACGAGTCACTCCGAAATCGTTTGCATTGCTGCTGATTGTGACCATAATAACAAAAACACCAAAATTGACTGTGTTGTTTATGCTGAACTATTGTTGAGAGTGCGTCATCCCAACAGTGACTGTGGATTATGAGATTCCGTTTATCGTGACATAGATATTGTGAGCTTTAATTTATCGTGACATAATAAATCTGTGGCCACACGGGGGATTACTTGCGACAAACAAAGTGCAAAATGAGGAAAATTTCGACTCCGCCGCAAACAGAAACTTCGCATCTACGTTGAGAAACGTGTTTTACAGTTAGTTACATCTGTTGTATGCACATTGCTTTTCCCAAAGATTACTAGAGTGACCCAGTGTCACGCAGGGCATCGAGCCGTCATATCACCCGTTCCGGTTTTCGCTTAGATTCGACGAAATAAGCAAATATCGGTTTCGTTCCGGTTTTTCTCCATCTACCAACGTCTAATTTGTTCAAGCAGTTCATTAGTTCAGACCACTGTAATATTACCTCCTTCTGAAAGCTCGTTTTATTCTTGTAGCTATTTTTATCTTACACCACATCACACTGAATTTTAGAATAAAACCGATAATTAATTCCAATTCGTAATCTCACATATTTTATACGCGTTCTTACAATTGCGCTAAAAAAGAAATGTGCATTATTACGTACTAAAAATCAGAACGGAGTATAGTAAATAAGGGTTTCCGGTCCGGGAATTTCAATTTTTTCGGTTCGGGCCCGGTTTTCACTCCGGCAAAAGTAAAAGGAATTTTTTGGGTTTCGTTTCGGTTCAATGCCCTGATGTCAAGTAAGCCAACTTCATGTTTCAATCGCTCTTTTCCTTCGATATGTGCTTACTTTCTCTAACAGTAAGAAATGATCAGTTGACGAAGATTGAGAATGCTCATAAAACAATCAAAGATTGCTTTCAAAAGCTTCGAAAAAATTGATTTAAATCAAACTCAAATAAATAGAATCAACAAACAAAAAAGCATAAAAAAGGAATCAGATTGACGAGAAATAAAAATAAACGAAAAATACATACTGAGGTTGTTGGATTTCCGCGATATTAGTATTGATTGCGGCCCTTGGAAGTTAAAAAAAATAAAATTCTAAATTTCGGATAAATCCCAGTGAAGCAAATCTAAACAGTATTCCTTCGATCGCATTGAATCTTCCATAAAAATAAGATAACTAAGATGGAATGTTTCTTAAAATAGAGCAGATGACCCTGGCATAAAATCATAAAGGATGAGGTAGTGCACTACCTATGGTCAATGTAAACGATAGTTTGTTTTTTTATTTATTCCCAAAGTTCCGTTACGTTAAAGACTGATCTGAATACAGACTCAATAAAATCATCGAACTAAAATCGAACGAAAACAAAAGAAAAATATTGTTATTTCTCCCCGAGTTACAACTGAATCCGATATGGAAAATAATAACATTTCATCTTCCCTGTTACCGTTATTTATTCCGTTCCGAATTCCGGTTTTGGTTGATCTATTCGGTTTCTCATTTGGGAGCGATTAATTATTTGATGAGTTACGGTAGCCCACAACTCAATAGTTAAGAGTGCTTTTGTGACCGAACTCGTCAAAAGATCATTTCTGTATTAACAGGAACTTGCAGTTTTTAACGAGTTTCGACAGTTGAGGCCATTTCACATTAACATTCGCACATTAACAGGAGTGTGGTCCAAAAGCCACTGTAACGGTTTTGAAAACTAACCCCGACAGAAACTTTTCAGATTACAATATTCCAATGGTCGAAGCGTAAAGAGCCAATTCAGAATGGTTTCAAGATGGTTGTTAAGAGAACCGAAATATCGCTATCGCTGATTCGGAATGAAAATTTACGGTTTGATGGTCTATCTTCAATTACAGGACATTAGAATACCATGCATTTCACTCTGGCAACATTGTAAGGGTTAAATTGATTATTTTAGAATTATAACGAGCCTACGTAATCACGATTTCCTTCTAGGACAGAAATTTACATTGAGAATCAAAAGAAGTGCTTGAGGTTTGAATTATCTTTCACCAAAGCAAATGAGATGATAAATTAAAAATGGGAGCAAAAATTAGGTCATAATCTCAGATACCAATTTCTTCACAAAAATGCCGCTAGATATACCCTGAATTTTGGCCAAAAATTATATCGCTAAGAAAAATATCGCTCAGAGATGAAAATGGCAAAAATCGATGTTGTAAATATAACATCAGTTGTGGAATTGCTCGATTAAATATAAAACATTTCCCATTAGTAAAACGGGAAATATTGGAAATACGAAAGAAATTATTTCGTTTTGTTTTACTCGGAAGATGATTCCATTCCTGCAATGCTGATATTGCTCGAAAGAATTCTTAGAACTTTTTCGACGAAAATTCTATCTAAACTAGAGATTAACTACCTCTAGTTCCTGCGCAGAAGGGAGCAATTAATCATGGGGAATTAACGTATTCTAAAAGTGGAATAGCGCCAATTTCAGAGACTAATGTTGTTCACCACGACCCCAAAAGTTTTTTGTTGATAAAATAACCCTTGTGATGATACAATTTACCGTGAAAATGTTTGAATATTCGTAGCATTTCCATTTACTATGTACTTTAACCCTCACGCAACATAAAATTTCTGTTCTCTGTTATGTCACTGAATATCATTTAAAGATCACAACTTTCGGCGTGTTGTGTTGCTTTAAAGTAACAAATTAAATTTCTGGGCGATATTGTCGGGACCGTCCCGTATATATATATATATATATATATATATATATATATATATATATATATATATATATATATATATATATAATACAATTTTATTTGCATGTAACCCTATCACGTTATGCTAGAAATATATATTTATTATTTAATAAATATATATTGTATTTAAATAAAATTTGTATTATATCATAGACATTTAATATATTACAATTTTTTTAAATGTGACCCTAGCACATTATGATAGGAATAGAGAAAGATCTAAGTAACAGAATAAGCTATTAGAAATCGCCGAAACGGATGAGAAGTGCCAGAAAAGGAAAATGTCGCTATAGTATGTAGTTACTATATCGCCAAATTGACAACTGCGTCAATAATAACTGGATAAAGAACGAATATGACCTAAAGAAATATGACAAGAATGAGAGGGACGATTTACGCCGATTTTGATGGAAAATAATGGTTAAAAAGAGGATATAGGTCAGAGTAGGATGACTAATATGAGAGAGGAAGGTCAAGAAAACATGGCTAAATATAAAGGTCTTAAAAGTCTTTATTTAGACGAGATTGAGACTATAATGTCTCTACTTCCATCTAACCCGTCGTTAATTGTATTCATAAAAACATAAATGATGTATCCGAGAACAGAAATAGAACAAAAAACTTTAGGAGTGGACGTAAAAAAAATCTAAGGTATTAGCTTAGGAAAAACGATCCACAGCAGGAAAACACCCGAAAAGAAGGTTATGAAAAACCTGCGCATACCGGTAGTAAAATCTAAGAGACAAAATTTAAACGTGTGTAAAACATTAAAAGCACAAAAGCAAATAATATGACATCAATCACAAAAAATTAAAGCAATAAATGAACACAATGAAATCATTCACTAACAAAGAGTACATATAGTGACTGAGATGACGAAGAGATGTGCATAGCTTAGAGAGTAAGCAGGAATGTATGACAAGAAGGATTTGTTCGTCCGAAGCAGAAGACGTAACTAAAGATGTGAGAATAATAACCGTGAAGATACTAGGCAAAGGATGCGCTCACTCCATAATTGATATATATAAGATGGCAGTTTCATTGATGTTAAATTTATGAGTAGGTTAATGTAGGCGCGTACTGACGTTCTTCGACCGTTCCACCGCATAATCAATGACCGAAGGGACTACGTTAAGAGCAAGGTCAGGTTCTTCGCGGACAATTCGCTTCTGGAGAGAGATTACATCACCGGGGGACAATAATATCTCGCAGAACGGCCTTAGAGTTACATCAAACGAATGCGAGGAGAGGGGGACCGATTTCACAAGATCAATGTGCGGCTAAAATACTCACGCCCCGTCCCTATCCCCGGCGAATTATCCAACTGCGATTGTTTAACTTTTTCCTCTCACAGACTATCGTCACTTTCGTCTTCGGATATGGAACGAAAGAATACATCACAGAGCAGCATCTGTCAGCAGTCCGAAGGCTGGTTATATTCTCAACCCGTAAACCATTAACTTTAGACAGAAAATAAGGTTCGATAGGCAGGATGATGAGTTAGGTGATTTGCCTATGCTTTCGTATCTCAGCCAGAATGAATTAGGGGGAATATTTTTCTAAACATCGTATGAAGGACCATTTTTCTCGCATTCAGTGACAAGTGACCAAGATGAATGCTCTTATTTAGTAGCATTCATACCTCAATGTATACATCTATATTATCATAGGGAAAGGTAGTTTAGTACGAAAACCTATACATGTCTCCTTACGGAACTCTTCTGGGAATTAATTCCAGGCAATAGAATAAGAACCAATACATAAGTGACCGCAAGATAGTATGCATCCAGTGAAAGTTGATTAGTACAAACACTTATAGATTGAGGATCTCCTGGGAATCAATTCCAATACAGTACGAGCCCTCAAAAAAGTGATCGCAAGATCAAATTTAAGTTTATCCTGTAATTGTACTACATGAAACATAATTAAGAAAGAAGGATAGTTTGCAACCACTATAAGTTACCAGACTGACATTTAGGGCAACAGTGTGCTATGACAGAAGTGTTGTGCCAATATTTCCCTCCCTTAACTTCCAACTCTTGAATGGCCACGAAGGTTTTCTCAAAGATGGATTATCATAAAGATTTCGATGAGCTCATAGAGAAAGTTGAAAGCAAAAGTACCAGCTAAATCTCGTAATAATACAAACATTACTCAGTACCGAAATATTACATCCTGAACGACTCACTACATAGATCTGCAAATAAAACATCTTCATTTCACCGTTTAAATCAACAATTTGGAATAGAAAAATTTTTTCATCGTGCGCCAACTCCAATTAAATCTCGATACTGAAGCTGCTGCGACTACTGCGAAACAAACACACGTAGTAAATGTTTTCACCGATATCAAACACGTTAGAATCTAAAATTAGAACGTACTAATTCATTGGACGTTCAAAGAGGAAGAAATTTTGGCATGGGATAATGGAACATCACGCGATTCCGCCTTGAGGAATGTCTTTCGGTACTTTGTTGGTATGAATCAGACAGAGCGAGATTTTAGGGCGCAAGAAAAAGGCGGTTTTCAACACACATATAAGATAGAAAAACGAAACAAATTTTCGATAAAGAAATCATATTAAATTTTTTTAAAGAAGAAGTCCAGAAGTGGGAAACTTTAGGCCGAGGTTAGAATCGTGGACGGTCTTTTAGGCGTTCAGGGTGATCTTTCCTTCAATTCTTGAACCAAAGTATTTAAATTTTCACGTATAAACTCGGATGAAAATAACATCGAAACTGTCCTCTAATAGGAAGCACGTAAATATATATACTGAACCACAATAAATTTTCACCATAAAAATGACAAATATGTATGATTGAATGGTAAAAGTTTTTAAATACGATTCTCCTTGAGTTAATTACATTCGTCTTCAAGTAATGTCGTTATTGGTTTCTTTGAAACTCTTCTTTTAATTTCATTATGGTCTCTTTGAATATACGAGGGTGGTCTAAAAAGTTTCCGACCCCAGATTTTTCGGATCTCTTCAGAAGATTTTCAGAAAACATGTCGAGAAATGGCGAATGGTCGGAAACTTTTCAGACCACCCATGTATATACTATGTGTCTCATAGAGCGGTTTTTAAACGGATCTTTATGGACTCTTATGCTACATTCCAATGAAAAATGCTTCTCCCAAGTATTGCCGAAAGCAAAATTGTAACGAAATCCGCAGAGTTACTGCTATCGCCAAGAATTGTACTTTGCTATGTACTTCTATTACTTCTCCATTCAAATAAAATGAAATATCTAAGGTAGAATGGAACACCGCAGAATTCAGGTTAGTTTATATTCACCTGCACGTTATGTATTGAAACAAGGAACTCCCCCGTCAGAAATGAAGGAACTTATTGTGAAGCCTGATATGTGCTAAAATTTCAAATGTATTCTTAAGGGAAAATGTATGAGCTCAGCCTTAAAAACCGTCTTGGTCTTGAAGGGGACGAGCTGTAAGCCATGTTTACAGGGTTAGGGTTGTTTAGGAGCAGAAAACTCTACAAAATTTTCGAATCCAAAACGATAATTCACCATCATAATAAGTTTCATCGTTCAATTTCTCCTTTTTTGGAACCTATTTCGATTTTGCATGACCATTATTTCTAATTTAATTACGCAAATGAAGTGAAGCCTGCAAAGAAACATCACATGCATATC
Source organism: Pachydiplax longipennis (assembly GCA_036926295.1). NCBI lineage: Eukaryota > Metazoa > Arthropoda > Insecta > Odonata > Libellulidae > Pachydiplax > Pachydiplax longipennis. Next base: position 31,492,575 of record JAVFKF010000009.1, on the reverse strand, counting down.
TTTTGGGGAGTATTTTCGAGTCATCTGGGGTGAAACTAAGGATACCTTAGGTAAAAAGTATCGGTATGTAGAAATATATGTCCACTGTAATTGTAATATTGGCCATGTGATGAAACCTCAAACTTAAGCATATTTACATCTCGCCAGGAAGTGCGTGAAATTAAATTTTAAAAATCTGTTCAGAGCATTTCATATAGATATAAAGACCCTACTAATACTCTACATATAAAGAGTTACCTCTACTAATACCTGATAAATAAATAAACATAACACGACGATGATTATAATAGAATAGAAACGAGTGCATTCCTCCGTCGAAATTGAAGGAGCCAAGGATTGAAGGAAGTCTGCAATCGATGAAAATGAGGTTAACGTGCATTTCTTACGAGAGTTACTTCGAGTCGTCCAGAATCGAACCTTCGATACTTTGGGCAAGAAGATATCGAAATATAATGGCACGTTAGATCTCTTTAACGAATTTCGAAATCTCACGATTCTATCTCGTCGGGAAGTGCGTGAAATTAACGTTCGAAATTTCTCCCAAATTATTCCTACGGGAGTTACTGACGTTGGATGAATAAATACATACAAAACGGCGATTGTAACGTGTAAGATAAGAAAAATAGCAACCAATACACAGCTCTGGGTTTCCGTTTTCGAGCGAATGGATTCTCCGGCGATCGGGGAAACGTTCGTTCACATGACGAGCGCCGTCAGTTCGGAAATCGTTCGAATTTGCAGAAGGAATTAAAAGAGGAGGATTCTCCACCTGTGGAACATCGATCAGTCCTCTTAGAGACAAAGCTGCGAGCGCCTAAAAGGAGAGCACGGGAAATTCTTCTCTCGCGAGCTCAAATTTCTAAGAGGATTAAAGAATGAATTGCTCCCAAATCTAGCACTTCCACGTGATTTAAAATTACTGAATGAGACATGAAAAGATTAGGACCTTGGTCGTAAAGAATTGTTGTATTTTTTTACATCCTAAAACTTTTTCGCGATGGTTTAGCAATTACGGATTACAACAATTGAAAGCGAGACCGAATTTTAAACGAGACTATTTTTATATCGTTTTAACCTCTGACAACTGAGGTCATTTCACACGTGGGCTTCCACCGAGAATCGATCCCGGGACCGATTTCGTTGAAGTTAAACGCGCTGCTAACTCGGCTATCCGGGAGCCTTATGTACCCTACATAATAATAGTATATTATTGATATGATAATAATGCAATATATTAGTATAATAACATAATAAGACTGATTTTGTGATTACCAACTCAGAGATGATTCTCGTATCACTATGGTAACTTCGACTCTGAGAAATATGGCCTAATAATATTATGTATGACATAATTTTAAAAAGTGAGCATTAAAGAAAAATTCTACAAATTCGTCAACTCTCCCATTTGAAGAAAGGCAAATAATTCGTAAATATTGCAATCCATAGGGTTACTTGTTGTAAGCATGATTAAACAAGCACGATCTGCCCTTTAAAAACAAATTAGTACAGGAGTAAATGACGGCCTCTGGAGCAGAACACACCCGTCACAAGAAATCTAAGTCATTGAGGAAAATTTAAAAAATTTTAATAAGGAAGATAAATTACCATTTAATTTTTACTTCCGAAAATGTCCCCCACGCAACGATAAGGATGCAACAAGGTGACGGTTAGTTCACTAAACACATGTCTCCGATCTCACTCGGTGTTAATTGCTAACACAAAAAAAAGATACTCAAAAGAAGTGTTTACAGAACCGCAAAATATATATATAATACACGACCATGTTTCGTTTCGAACCAGTTTTGATCTTAATAAACCTACCTCGTCAAAAACATAAAAGGAAAATTTGGATAATACATTTAGATCATTCCAGAGGTCTCGTAACATGGAATGAAATTCAAAACAGCAATATCCACACACTACCTCCGACAATTTTCTTGATGATGTTCAAGTAGATTTCCAGACGAATGAAAACTTGTGTTGGTTGTGAGATATTCATTTTCTCTCATCCTTAAAAACGCCGGTTAAACGAACACAAAAGAACCACAGCTTTAGTCTGTCGCATTCAAGCTTTTGAACGGCCAATATCGAATCCATTTTAGCGTTGCTTGCAATCGTATGCGTATAGGTGATTCCTCTACAGAGAGTTCCCTACATCTTTACACTTCCTCATTCGTCAATCACAATTTATATTATTTTCAATTTATGAAATTCCTCAACTGCCTCAAAATGTACCTTAAAAAGGAAAGATTATGCGTGTGCCAGTAATTTTATGTAAAAACTGTGAATATGGAGGCATAACGGAGGAATGAAAGTTTTCTTGACGATTTTACGTGATACCGAAGATAAGTGATGCAAAGAATAATACTTGGATATATAACAATCTGCAGCAACAATTTTGCATCAAATTTGAAATGCATTCCATGGTCAATATCGTGTATACACGATAGCAACGTTACCTTGGTGAAAATGATTTTTCCCAAAAGCTTGGTAGATGAAAAATAAATTCGCATACCTCTATGACGTTTATATTAATAAAAGGCAAATTTTAGAATAATGGAACAAATAAAATAAATTTAAAAATTCACGAAATATTTCTCATTTACCATAGGCAACTGAGATCTCCGACTTTCTTTTCAAATATAGCATATTCACAAATCTTTAAAATGTGCAATTCCAAAGTCAATTTTTCTGAGGTCACCTCTGTGATCGTCAATCCATATTAACTGAAAAGAATGCTAGATTCTCCTTGTTTTCTTACGAATAAACAGGGAAAAAAGTTAATGACACATCACAGAATTGGATAAAAATCGTTTCCGAATCCATTCCAACTGAATTAATATTTGATTTTACCAGCAAGAAATTTCAGCAAGATTGATAGTGAGTTTACAAACCGCCTCCATGACGAGCTTTTTCAACAACGTCCGACCCAACAGCGGGATACTGAGCACCAGGACGACGTAGAATTAAACGGGATGTTACGGAAGGATACACTAATAAGCGACTTCTTTCGTCGAATAGCAGCAGCAAATGTTGCAGACGCTGGTAAAATCCAGCAAAACTGATAGAATTAAAGACTTAAACCAAAATTTCACGGTTATGATCCTTGGAGAACATGAGGATATCGTTAATAACAACCCAAACGAAAATTCGACCAAATAGTTTTCAATCGTGAAAAATTGATTTTTAATCAGTTTTGATAATTTTCGAAGGTTAAGTGAGAATTGAGAGAACAATCAAGGCACTGTTGACTGAGGCAGCTTAGGATTCACCAAAATATCGATGATTCCGAAGGGCTACAATTATAAATGCATCATTAATACCTAGATTTATACCTGATGCATTAAATTTATTTTCCATTCATTGACTTGTCTAATTAATAAAATCAATCTTATTCGAGCAAAGATAATTCCTACTATCCTTAGAACAATAACATAACAAACTTCCTCGATAAGAAACAAAAGCCTTTCTAGGAGTGGAAATGATGAAGATTAAATTATGAATGCCTGAGATTTTTTGTTTCTATACCAAGTCTTGAAGATATATAAATTAACGTTGCTGATAGATAATAAAAACATCTTTTTTTAATAAAAATAGTATTTCCATTACATGCGCTTGGACTAGAATGGACGCATATCTAACAAGCTATAGTGTGTTCTACTTTTCTAGTCAGTGTAATAGTTGAAAATGGTAGTTGAAAGCTTCTAATGATAACTATGAATCATAATTTTTATCGACAGTTTGAGGAACACCGCATGGAGACGCACTGGAATGCGGCTATTCTTACAATGCGGATAAAAATACACAAGGATTTCATTCCCATATAATCCATCATTACTAAGGAAAACAGGGACTATAGATGGGAAACCTAGTTCTTTCCATAACCATCAAAGGGGTACGACTTTCTTATTCATGCACGAAAATTCCGATGAGGCCAGATATTATGTATTTAGTATGATGCATAACATCATCTCTATGGGAACCGATCATAGCTTTATAACCCGAAGATAATGTCGTTCGACCCGGGGGCCAGGCTCGAGCTTGTGCAGTCCTCCACTGTGAAGTACCATTTATCCAGCCACTCAGCAACCCAAGAATGGACGAATAGGATGTTTAATTAAAGGTCGCCCCAAAATGGCATATCAATCACCACTCAAAATACGTTTACTGCTGACCATCACCGGAACCCATTAGCTTCATAAGTATTCAAATGTTGGCGAAAATACGAGTCGATATTCAATTAGAAGCGATTGAAAATTCATAGACGTGCATCGTAACAAAGTTTCCTTTGGTCATGAACAGTAGATCGTGGAATAAAATTTACATTCGGAGCCCTGTTACGTGCTTATGTCACGGAACATAACCTCACTTTGGCTAAGTTTCCATCAAAAAATGTTAACTATACTCCTTTCTTCCAGGTAGCCGAAGAAAAATATATACTTGTATATAAATTCATACACATGGTAATGCCAGCAGGGAATAGAGAAGAAGAGCTGGACCAGGGGTGGGGAATCTGCGATCTTTTTTGGGCGTCATAGTGGCTTTTCATTCACTTCCTGAAAAAAAATTCCATTTGAATATTTTTTTCTAACCTTGCAAACGACGCCGAGAGATAAATGAAATGAAAAAACGTTCTCTTTCGGTTTACTCACCGAATGAATTCGTTTTCTCACATTATGCATTTCGATGTTTAACTATTAGATCGCAGGGTACACAACACAAGAGTGACCTGATGGTTTCACACGCGGCCTTTCTTGAGAGACCAAATGCTAAACGTGGAAGACGGTTCCCCTCCCATGAGCTACGCAAACAGAATTAAACGGCAAAGCCAAGAATCGAGGAGGGGTAAGAATTTCTCGGATATTTGTCATTCATTAGCCACATGTTCGGTTACACGGAGGTCGAATCAGAGGCCCCTTTCGCAGAATGGGTCACAACATAGTTATCATCGGATGACAAACTGCGGTTATTCGGGACTACGACAATCGAGAATGCTGCAATGCGAAAATCACCTTCGAAAAAAATGGCACATTAGTTTTAAAATTTATTTCTACGTTACGGTTTTGCGAAAAGTATGACGAAAAAAACATGCAATACGAATTTCAGTAGTAAGAAAGGATTAATATGGTAAAAAACAATATTAAAGTCAAGAAAATAAATGGTAATAAAGACAAGAAATAAAGCGTGCAAAATAGAGGCGGAAACTTGTAAAAGACGCAAAAGACACGAAAATCAAGAAAACAATTTTCAATTTATTCCATCGTGAATTGCTTGGGATTGCATCAGGTATCAATATTTCTTAAAATTTCGGGGGTAAGGCGATGCAACATGAATTTCGTTCGTAAAAATAATCGCAGTAGAAGTTTACTTCTAAGAAAGTGAAAACAAACGATACAGAAAATAAATATTTTCTGTGTATTATAGATGCAATATGGTCGTAGTGTAGTTTATACTATCAATATAATGTAGTGAGCACATGAATCACATCTAAGGGCCCACTCTAGCAATACTTCCACAAATAACAATGCCCCATCAACATAGGACATTTTTGTTTATGGAGGGCTCTACAAATACCCATATACACTCTAACTGAAATAATCTCTATTTCAGAAGGCTCTGAAGACTGATGACTAAGAGATTCTGATTTAACGATCACAACTGAAAAATAAAAATCTATCCAGACTTTCTCATCTATAAATACTTCCCAAGGGTATTGAAATTTAGCTTTATTTTTTCCAAATAATGTGTAGAGGAATTCCCTATATGTTGGCATACAATGGGAAATTAATTACCGATTTTCATCATCATGAAATAAAAAGAATTTTACATGGCTGAAAGACAACTTCATTAGAACTAACATACTTAACTAATTACCCATTTAACGAAGGAAAAGTAAAGAATCATTGATTGATAATGTTATTATTCTGCAAAATAATTTCCAGCTTTGATTTTCATAAATGTATAACATGCAAAATTCAATGAATTTTCTCTGTCCGTATAGTGTCAGCCAAAAGAGTGGTTAGAGCCTCACCAAACCTATATATACACATACTCGTATATGGGGTCTGGGAATGTGAAATCGCTTCACATAGGGTATGCAGCTCCATGAAACACTTCGTGGTATGGGTGGGTGTTTCACAAACCCCAAAAATCCTTTATGATGAAATTGCACATCTATTTTCCCGACAAGACATCTGTCAACCCTCTGTGTTCTAAAGCGAGTTGCGTGAATATTTTAGCTCAATAAATTACTAATACTTTCACAAAACAGTTGAATCTTTCAGGAAGCCGAAGCTAAAAAAAAAAAAACTAAAGTGTACCTTTCGCAGCCACTATCGTATTATGTAGTATCTAATAGTAAAGTAGTTGTAGTTCGTCTAAACTTGGAGATACTTATACTCACAGACGCAGGGTTGAATCTAGTCGGACCGAAATACTAAAAACGTACGCATTCACGAGGACTCTCGAGACTACCAAAAACGGAAAGGATCAGAAGAAAGTGTTACCTCACGATCGATAGACGAGAACGACTACTCCTGCAACAGATTTATGATACAAGCGGAAATATTTGCGCAAATAAACTTTTCGTCTCTATCGATTTGGACGTGGAACACCACCGACTTCGCACCGCCCTCGTGACAGCATTACAGTGCGAATCAATGAGAAATCGCGTAACTTTCACTGAAGAAATCCGTGCCTTAACCTTGTCGATTTACTGCCTGAATGAAACGGGGGAAAAGGAAGAAAAGTTCGTCTCGACTTGGGCTCTCTTAGACTGAATACTCCACATTTCGCCGCAGCCGCCCTCGCCGAGATGAAAAGTGTTCCCGAACGCTGAATTCCTGAAGAGATGAGGAGCGCTGCTTTGTTAAATTGCAAGTGTTCTCCGGAAGAAGGGTGCTTGGTAAGGATCGACAGGCGTCAAAATATCGCGGGAATGGCAGGATTAACCTCCTTCAGCCCGGATGCCGGTTCAAAACTCAGTCCTTCCACTGTTGGAGACTATAAAAGCCTTGGAGAGAGAATCAGGACTGTCCTAACCGAAATGAGCAGAGAGGTGGTATACCCGAACTTTCCTCATGTAGCCAGAATACTATACGTGAAAAAGCCCATATATTTAAACACGAACCCATGAATAACGTTTTTTTAAAGCAGTCTATAAGAAGCGACGAATTTAATATCATTGTTTCACTTCACTCAAACCCCAATAGCTATCATACTCCCAAACCCACGAGCAAGGCAAAGACATAAATAAATGAAAGGAATTACGGAATAAAAAGCCATTTTTTCTCTACCCTGTACCAAAATGATGAAAAAAATCCATTCGTCAAGATTTAATGTTTAAATTTAAATGAAAGATGATCCACAGCCCTTTAAAATCCATTTCACTCATTTAAAGCGTTAAAATTCAATTCACCGCGCTCCACGTAAAAAAACTCAAGAAAAAATTCCCACGCAAATAAGAAACAATCCCTGCAAAGCTTCATCTTGGTTCTGACTCTAAAACGCATATATAATTCGCCAATTTTTTTGTGTTGAAAAATGATAAACGACCTAGGCCAGAGGGGAGCCCTTTCAAGTGAAGGATGTAACGGAATGATTAGAATGTGGCTCTCTTAGATTTGGTTCCGTGAATAAATTTAGTATCTATAATCCTACGCGTGTGACACCCTTCAAACATGTAGAATTCATCGACTGTGCACCTTCACGAGAAATCTCAACCGCAAATTTATTAAAAGGAGTTTTCACTCAAGAGCCAGCAACAAAAAAATCGCTCGAAACTAGAAATATCAAACTTATTAATTTACTCCCCCATTATTTTTCTAAGGAGAGATTAAAGCCGGTATCTGTTGGCCGTGGGTGATTAGCAGAGAGTCGGTAAATCATCCGAGATGGCAGGCAAGTGCGCATTGTGCAACTTCATAAAGAGAATATTTAAGTCCATCCCCACCCTCAGAGCCCGGCGAAAATAACATGCTGGCCAAAAAAAGGCTGAATACGTTAAAATTTTATAAGATCGCTTTAACTTAAATATAGCAGCGATGCAATGCACTAATCGACTCACAGATACACAAACTATCAAGGTCAGACTCCGAAGGATCGATCTTCGATTTGATCATCGAATAACTATTATCTGACAAAAGAGGAAAACTGGTCTACATTAATACCCGACACCTAGAAGCGTTCCGCCGATTTCGATGTGCTTAAAGCAAACAATTTGTACGAGAATAATATTTAACTATTGGTAAAACCACTTCAGTGAAAGAATGCTTCTCGATAGCTTCTTCTTATTCCTTTAGAAAATAAAAAATCGCCCCACAGAGTTTTCATCCAAACCGCTTTCATCACCATTTTCCAATAAAAAATTGCTGTCATTTCTCCTTATGAAAAAAGGAGAGTAAGAACAAACATTATTCGCGACCAATGGTAAAAAATACTTGTTAATTCTAGGGTGGTACTTCCAAGAAATTTAATTTAAATAGAGAATATTGGCTAAAATAACGAAACCAACTCAACAAACTTAGTAGCATTTAGTTTATATATATATACTACGAAATAGTATACGTATAGTAGTAGTAGTGTAAACGAGCACGTGCGGGAAAGTCAGGAGAGATTTAAGGCTGAAAACTCCACCCATATTTGTAAAATTTGAATGCCTAAACCGTAAATTGCAGACGAACATATTTCCGTAAGCACCCTGCAACAGCATTCCTGCACTTAAAAAAGTGAGTATCTGAGGATGCAGAACAAATTTGCAGCAGCCATAGTACCGGAATTGATGGATAAAATAAAAGTTATCGTAATGCTGACACATTCGTTACGAAAATCAAAAGCTTTTACGAAAGAATAATTAAAGAGAGATTTTGAAGAAATAACAATTTTTGAACTTACCCTAAGCCTTATGTTAGAGAGAGAATTACCGCATAGAGAAACCTCACGTAGCTTAAGTAAGCCCACACACAGGAATTCAGGATGGCAGACAATGGAATTATAATGAACTGTGAAGCTGAGTTGATGAGAAGCAAGGACTCCAACGCAACGCACACGAGAAATCTTTGGAGCAGAGCACTGCAAGGAACACCTCAAGAAATACTGAAGTCGATATCGAAAAGCCTAAGGGGGCGGAACCAGACTAATTATTATGTCTCGGCGATCATTACTTAACATGATATGCTGACAATATACGAGGTTCTATTTACATATTTTTTGAGCCAGCGAACTCTGTGACGAATAAGCATACCCCTCGACATATAAAAAACTATACAATCAAGGATTCCATCTATGTTTATGTGAAGTGATAGCCGAAATAATATGCTTGTAAAAGTTTTGCCCCACTATATTTTCTCTTACTAAGACGACTACCTTTACAATTTATTCGTCTCAAACATTCTTGAGCTTCGTTAAAAATAGGTTAGTAAATGACTTGAGCTCTAAGAAAGAACTTTGAGAAATATAAATCTTTCTACAAAAGATATTCGGTTACTAATTCATGAATTTCCAAATATAACCAATGAATAATCATTAAACCATTACTTGAAGTTTAAGGCCTCAGAAGAAACTAGCATTACCAAATACGCTATGCACTACGTAAAAAATATAACAGACTTAAGCAAGATAAGACTTTTATTTACTTTTACTTGTACACATGCATTACAGGGTCATTTTTCAGTCGTACTACAGGCATGCATATTTAGACAATGTTATATTTGCAATAGATCTACCAATTACAGGCAAGAATGAATTGGTTGCTCAAAGTGTTTTGCTATAACACCAAACACAACTTGCCATCAAGGAGCAATTGCGTGTATACTGCATCGAAGTATATCTAGATTATACATAGAATAATGAACTTCAGTTTGTGCTAAGAGCGCGTCTATGTACAGCAATGAAACACTCTCTTTGTGGATTAAGAATGCCATTGAAATTAATCAATTACGCTATGGTAATACACAATCTATAAAGCTTCAAAGTGACGTGATCATAAACGTCATTAGTAGTTTATACAAATGCAAATTTAAGATATACTACAATCGTAGCTACGAAAATTTGACTCTTGATTATTAAACGGGGCAACAAAACACAACAACCAACCAACACCTAGCCCTAAGTAATTTGATCTTACCACCTTGCTTACGAACGGGCATTTTTGGTCACTAGCAGAAATTAAGATCCCTCAGCAAAGACGGTACGTCCACTCTGGGAAGCCCTGGTTCACTCCACCACCTCCCGCGCGGTATTATTTTAATGGAAATTATGAAACACTTATTTCGAGAGAAGCGCGATCGAACTCCTACATATTCATAAACCTTTCCACATTCGTACGTGCGTAAATTTTCACGAAGAAAAGCTTCAATGCCACAGAAAAAAATGAAATTTCGAACATAAACAGAGCAATACAGGTCAATATGGCGACCTCATACCGCAACTACAGGCCGACTGCTATCAGAATATTCCGATTGGTTGTGAAGCACCTCTTACGTAGAAACATGGCAGCACCCGTCACGAAATAGCAGAAGACATTCAAATCTATAAAACAATGACAGAAACATTACTCGCTGAGTAAGTGCAGCTATTAAATTTTGGTTCATTCTCACCAATGAAAATCATATTCTCATCAATATTATCAGCATTTCAAGTATAAGTATCTGTATTGATTAAAATGGGAATGCTGTTGTTAGCATTCCGTAATGATTAACAAAAGAAGTGTGATAGTGGATGGTTCTGATAAAATCAAATTGTAATGGCACTTCAGCGGCAATCAGGAAGAATTCCGGAAGGTGCGGTGGTGTTAACAGAAGATGAAGCTATTCTTCATCAATGGAAAGCCATTTCATCATGGGAGCCAAAATCTGAAGTGTTTGTTTTTGTCAACTTACATTACTCAGTTTTGTTGTTCACCGAGGCGGATATATCGAGTTCAAATACCCCTCAATGCGAAAATAATAGTGTTCGCCGAAGTGTTTGAAATTCTTGTTGTTGTGACATTCCTGTAACCGTGAAAGCTTTATATTTCAATTTGTTTAGTTAGAGTTACACTTTTAAAATGATTATCAAGGTTTAATTCATGGAACACTTTCTATTTCAGATGGCCATTCCGGTATGCTCTAGCTGTAACAACTCTTACTACCGGTGGCACTGCCGCATATGTTAATAATTTTGTTAGAAAAAAATTGCGTTTGGCCCATTATGGTCGAGGCATGACTTTCCTGCCAAATGTGATCATTCCAGCAGTTGTCTCATCTCTGTTTCATCAGGTGAAAGGGTTTTTCCTTTTCGGCACCCATCAGATTATGCATCTCGTTGATTTTTTACCAAATTTTGTTAGTTGTTTCTTGAAAAATTCTGATTCCAGAGTATTATGACTGATATTTTGATAATGAAAACTGAGTGTCCAGTCTGTATCCAGATTCGTTCTTCCGCTTATCAGGCGACCCTTGGGGGTATTTATCCTGCAATTTTGGCTCCTATATCTAACATACTGGTAGGTTTACGAAATGGAAATAGAAGATATAAGTACTAAAAGTGTATCTTAATGGTATACATTACTGTTTCTTACTGGAAAATTTGAAAAATATTGATGAAATAGCTTTCTCGTCAGTTTTAAGGTCGAATCAAAATTGCTTGAATTATTGTTCTTAAAGTTTTGTAGGTAAGAAATAAGGGTTCATGGTAACCAAGAAAAATATCAAATAATAATTGTAATCGGTGACTATAGTGTAATGTAATCGGTGTAATGAATCCTATGCGTCGATAAATATTGTCAGTAATCAAGGCAATTGTAGACGCTATCGAGATGATAAAGGTAATTCCCTTCACAGTTTGATATGCATTTTTTTATTTTGTAGCTATCTGAAGTAGATATTAATTTATCAGTGAGGGCATTTGTCTCTCTCTCCTATATTTAAGTTCAACAGTAATGATATTTTTCGTAAAATAGGACCGTAGCAGAGATATACTCAGTAAATAAAACCGTTATTTTGATTGCTTGACTGCTTCAAAAATATCTTCTCAAGCAGTTGGTTTTAAACATCATATTTTGTCAATACACTTCGTTTATGAGAATAAGAATGTGGGGCCAGCTAAATGAGGTATCTCCTTTTATATCTAAGGAAATCACATTCTTAATTTACAAATTTTACAAAAATATATATTTGTCAGCAACATATTTTTAAAATTTTCCAAAATCAAAGCACTGTTAATTGACTTCAGCAGTTAAACCAATTTTCTGAGATTTAAAGATTTTTTCCTCCCATAAGTTTTCTTATATGTATACACTACCATACATTTTAATTTTGTTTAAATCATCCTAAATGCAGTAAAAGCTTGATTCCTGAAACTTTCAGAACATAAAGATCAGGTTGACTTTCCAAAGAATTTAACAGCCTTGAACATGGGATAGATGGCTAAGTAATTGTTATTTTTCATGTAATTCCAGCCATTCCATCTCGAGAGAAAGAAATTGGAGATATTTGCTTCTCTGCTACAATCAAGTTTGTAATCGTGAAGTTGAGGGTAAAAATGTTCTGTCTGTGGCCCTGTATCTTGAAAGAGCAAACCATGGATACAGCTTGGCAACCAATCGCTAGCTAGTCTAAGGTGTCTTAGCTAAGCTAAGATGTCTGCTAACTTGCCTACTAGTAAGAAAATGCTATAACTTTGGCTGTACTTAGTATTCTTTTTAGCCTGCCCTGTACCTTAATAAGGTATCGTTTACCCCTTCGATGGCATTTAAGGCATGGGTTTTTTATCTTTAAGGTTCAAATGAAAAATTGAGATAGGCTTGGGAATAATAAATAATTCTGCAACTTGGTTATAACGTTACCAGTGATTGAAGTTCTGGTGAGAAATAAGAGGAATATTAGTCCGAGAGAAGAGAGCATTTTGCTAGAAAAAATAACTTTTGACAGCTAATAATACAAGCTTGGACATTAGGAAGATTTAAACCTTTACATGGAGTTTCCTTTAGGTTGGATATGAAACAGATTGATGTAGCATAGTGGAGCAACTGTGTGTGGTGCTAAGAAACAAGGATGGAGAATAAATGGACAATCTGGGAAATGTATCTTGAAGATTCTGTCTGTACAGAATATTAGTGAAAAGAAGATGAAACCTAAACAGGCTTGCATTTTGGTACCAAAGTCTCCCAAAGATGGTGTGAGAAAAAATGGTGAAAGGAAGGAGAAGGCCTAAGTTAAAATTAAGAGGTCTTTTAATGTTAAAGTAAAGGTCTGCAATGGAACTGGATGCTTTTAACAGAGTTGGATCAAACAGTCTTTCAGTCGTAGGATTTGATGAATTCAGACATTAGGAATGAGACTCTGTAAACTTCCACAGAAAATAGATTTAAGTATCTTAAAACACGACTGGTTTTGGCAGGCCATCTTCAGGTGAAGCTTCGGTGTTAGTTTACGGAGTCTCATTCTTAATGTCTAGAATGTCCTTCCACAAATTCCAACCTAGTGCGATTATGTTTATTGCTAAATTCAATTTACTTGGAATTTAAGATTACTTAAAGCAGTATTAAATAGCTTTGCAACCTATAATCGGTAGAAAATTGTGTCAGAAAATACTCCATCTCTTTAAACCATAGTATTTATCAGACCTTGTAGAATCTTTTATTCTAATATTTTTACATCTGTGTATTATTCAAGTTAAATTAATGTAAATTATAAAAAGAAAAACTAAACCTTTAAGGGAATGGGGAAAGGCCATTAGGATTGAAGGTTTTGAAGTGACATTCATGAAGGATGAGGCTACGTCTGTTATTATAGGCGATTAGGAAAAATTCATGGAAGTCATATTGCAGTCAGAAATGACATGCCGTTGACGAAAAATCAGAGTTGCTGTAAGATAAACTGATGATGGAAGATTTTTTTCTGATTTCCAAAAGCTTTAGATATTGAAGGACTTCAGGATCTAGCAATGCCATAATTATCATAAAGCCTTGGAGCTGGGCCTCGCAATTTGAATATTGAAAAATATCCAAATATGAAGTGGAGTATGCTTTAAATAAGAGGTCACTAATATTGTACTGCTCTGTATTGTTTCATTGTGGATTATGACTCTGATTGTTTCACATATTTATTCATCTTTATATTGTATTTCAGCAATGTAGATCTAATGAAAGCTATTTAAATCTTTGCTACTGTTATGGTTTTGTTTTATGTTTCTTAAGAATTACTTGATCAATTGGGTTATTTATTTCAATTTTAATTTTCCACTATGTCATGTCTTTTGCACCAACAGATGGCTGCACGGTACTACACTTATCCTGTTCCAAACATTCAAACATCACCAATGGATGTGTTAAAGTTATGGGCCAAGATTACACTGCCAATGAGAAATTTTCTTGTCGCTGCAGCTTTGGGGCAGGCTCTCATCGGATCTTCTCTTGCATATTTTGAAATGAAATCTATAATTAAATTTAATGAAAAACTGCACCACGTTGAGGAGGACTTATCATGACTTCTTTGACTTCAGTTGTCAAGTTGGTGATTGAAGATCCATTAGAAGTTTGACATGCTGTACAGACCATTTATGCTCAATTCTTCAATGAAGAAATGCATAAACTAGACTATTGTTAGTACGTTATGACACTTGCTGATCATGTGACATTTTTTTAAATATTTTACTAGTTGTTATATTGTTTATATATAAAAATGCATTGCAACAAAAAATTATGTCCACAGAAACAGTGTACGTATATACTTTAGTATGAGTACCTTTAATTACAAAGTTTCAATTAAAAAGGTTTTGTCATTATTACTGTAGAATTTTGAAAAACTCAAAATTTGAATTTAATCCACCAGATTTAGTTTTAATGTATTTGATAATTGCCAAAAATCTAGAGAATACTAGATATGTAAAAAATACAAATTTTTGTGAAGACTTGGGTGGTTTACCTGTATATGGCATTGATTTATAGATAAGTATTCTACACAGATATAAAAGGAGCATCCTACGATTTTCAGTAGCTAGAGAGCTTACAGAAGGACTTTCCTTGTTTATCATGTTACAATTAGAGAGTGATTGAGAAATATGAATATTTCCCTATCAAAAATAGCTTAAAAAACATGCATTCATTCATGTCATCCTCGGGCCTCCTCCTGCATCATTTTGAACAGGACTGCTCAAAATACGTGGGTCTCACACCATCTGATAGGTTTTACTATGTGGCCAGCAATGGGTTTTGAAACTGTAAATTTTACAGAAATAGGTGATGGATTAAAAAGACAAAATGTAATAATAAAGAATAAGTTCTTCAAGAGATTTTAAAAACATCATCCTCAAATTCAATTTCAAATCAATTCTAGTCAGTGATAAATATGCTATGCATCACATTAATTATCTATGAATTTATTTTTAAGTTAATATACTTGGTAAGAAGTAAAAGTAACCATTTTTCTAAAATTCTTCATCTGTGGCTCGTCACTTTTTCTCATCCATGCAGACCTTTAATTCTAATAATTTGTGCAGGCCTGGGTGGGAATTATTTATAGGTATAATTCTTTTTGAATGAATAAAATGAACTTCAAAATTAGTAGGCCTAAAGGACACAGCTTCCAGTGTATGCTAAACCTCCATTAAAATTTCTTTGAGATAAGTAATCAAATTCATTTGTAAGTACAGTTTCGGGTTACTCAATCAGTTGTTCATCACTGGACTTTAACAGAATTAAATGTTCTAAAAATTAACCCTGTGGAGGCACATACAGAACCCTAGAGGGCATATTAACATTATCCACTGTTTGAGTGCCCTGGAAAGATCAATGACTTATCTATTATTAATTAATCTGTAGTCATCACTTTGCTGTTACTGCTGAAAACTGATTTCAGAATGTACTAACTTCCCCATTTTATCAGTCATTTAAATTCTTAGCCAAATTCAGGTTAGAATTATTCAAATGGGAAGTTTGAGCTGAAGAGGACCTTAAGATATATATAGGTTAACTAAGAAATAATGCTGTAAAATAATGATTCACCTTAACGACAACAGTTCTACATATGATCCACCTAGAAATACTGACTTCAACATAACCAGGGACTTGTTAAGCAAATATTTCCCAGAAAAATATTCACAAGTCCACATAATATATACTTCTTTACATTTCTTTGAATCCAAAACCTATGCTATTTGCTCAATGGCTTTTGATTTTTTGCTTTGCAAGTTCACATAACTCCTAATTTGAATAGAAAATATTTATTAAATTATATTAGCATAAAAACTATCACCTCCCTTAAAACCATTTCTTCCATGATGCTTCAGGTGAACTTTTGAAGGTGAGTATCAAGAGAGCATATGGAATGAGCTGGAAAAATCAATGACATGTATTCACAACATTCAACAAAAGAAAATACAGAAGAAGAGTTCAGAATCAAAAAATCTTAATTTTGATAGCAATTCTTGTGAATGCATTAAATACTAAAATCTGCCATTAAAATTTTTATCCTAAATAATTTATTAGCAAATCCATTTTCTTTATATGCCTTGACTATTAATAAATTGAGTCTACACCCTAACAATTATTAATACAGTATCCTTGCAGGAAACTGCTAAAACTCTTTCCTAAATGAGATGAAGCTATCATTGATTGTTTAAGAGTCCAGTGTAGTAGTTATCAACCACCGTCAATAATGATTCCCTCTTCTTTACCTTTTAATTTCCCTGCAAATACTTTTCATATCTCTTAACAGTTTTTGTGGCATCTGCTCTCATCTTGTCAGCATTTTTGAAATTAAGATTTATAAATAAATGATATAATACATGAGAGACTAAGAGAAAAAAGATATTTTCTAATCTTTAACCCTGTGTGAAATGAGAGGCTTGAATGGAAAAGTATATAGTTGAATACCATAAGTTCCAATTGGTGTACCAGTGCATAAACTTGATCTTAAGAAAATTAGTTCTGTATGTTCTCGTACGTAGATAATCTCTCAAAATTCTAATAATATTTGTTTATCCTTTCATATTCACTGTAAAAATCAACCCAAGGCTTTCCATAATTATTATACACCACAATGCTTATTCTGGTGGATGAACTTTCATGAGTATGAAACTTGCAAGTTTCATACTCATGTTTTTAAAGACTGAGGTAACGAAATGAATCTTTTTAAGTCCAATTATATGTGCAATTAGTTTAACAAAGCTCATTCGAGATTCAGTTTCTAAGTAATTCTAATTTAAATTTCCTCCAACCATCCAAAATACTGATTATTTAGCCTCTTTCTTGTAACAAGACATTTCTCATCAGGGTATTTCCTTTCCCAATGAGTACATTATAAACTCATTTAAAGATAAGTCATTGAATAATAAATTCAATCAATCAGTAGGTACTTAAGAATTAAAAAACTATCACCATTATTGGATATACAGAAAACCAAATGATTCGATATCCAACAACCAATCAGGAATAATTATAAATATTATGTAACCCATTTGCTTGATTATATCAGGTTTGCTATGTAGTGAAATTAGTTATAGGACTCTGAAGTTGATAGGAGCACCGTAAGATACAAGAGAATAAATCATAGAGAGTTAAAAGAGGTCCTTAAAAAATCTTGGAGAACATGGTAAGAAGTATTTCTTTAAATCTTGCAAGAAAATTTTTGATGAAGGAAAGTATGCAGAGGATTTTTGCTTCTAATTCCATGAAAGATTTTTGCTTCCAATTCCGTGAAAGAAAAAGAGCAATGCTACAGAATGTTGGGACTATTGTATAAACATTGAATGCAGATCATGCTGAAAGATTTGTTCTAAGGATTCTGAGTGGAAGGATTGAGGGTAAAAAGGGGAAAACTGGAGAAGACCAGTTCAGTTTTCAAATAAGGAAAGGGACAAGGGATTAGGGGGTTATAAGTGTACTCAGAATGTAATCTTGAATTTCAAAAGGATGCAAGTTTGTTTCATTAATAGAGATCAATGGCCAAAATTGATTGGAATACGTGTTAAAGAATATTAGGTTTAACTGGTAAAATAAGCGATTGATGTAAAGTATATGATTTAAAAACACCAAGATTTTGGATAGCAAATGTAGAATTAAAATGGTAAGGAAAGGAACTGATAGGGGGATAAAGTAGATTACTAAAATTATGAAGTATGATTTTTTAAAGCATACTTTACTCCTTGATGTTTTGCTGTATGGATATCAACTATGACCCTTAGAAATTATTGGATTGGAGGCCTTTCAGATGTGGGTGCATTGCAGAATGGCAGAAGTAAATTGGGTTACTTGTTTAACAATACTGACAAGAGGTACTGGAGAAGAGAGGACTTTGATTACAGTAGCTAAACAATGACACAGTAGAAAGATTGCACCAGAGAAATTGAAGGTAGGATGTAATGGAGAAGACAAAGGCAAATATGTTAAATTATATCAAGAAGGGATAAGTCCCAAGAAATTAAATAAAGAAAATAGGAAAAATATTGGGACACTTGAACCTATTGTCCTTATGAATGAATATATGTAATAGGCTTCACCTCAATGCACAAAGTATTTAAAGTAAAGATTACAAAGTGAAGGTTATTAATGTATATAGTATTAAAAGCTGAATTAATAGGAATCAAAAATATTTTTCTTCACTAAGTGAAGAAATTACAACTAACAATCAATGCATTTAAGCAGTGGCTACAATTACTTTGCATATTAAAAATGAAGGTAATATATTCAATCTAAACCTTGTACTTCAAGTACACAACTATTTTATGAGAAGAATAGTTTTCAAAAACAAGCTTTGGATTTACAAAATGAGAAGCTGGAGAAGTAACAGATATGCTTTCAATGGAAAATAGGGCCCTTTCCAGAAATTTCTATCAACATTTTATACTAATTTTGCATGTATAGTATGCATAAGACCCTTAAATAAATTTTCACAATAAATTGGATGAATTTTCCTAGGATATCAGCGTTTGATCATTAACTGCAATATTACCTTCTTTGTTAATTTGTTGTTGATTTGCATGAAAGAGATAATTGTATCCAGGTAAGACTGCCATCAAGTTATAAAAAAGACAAATAGATAAAAGGCACTTTTAAAATCATAAAATGACAGCATGAAGACACAAATTTCACAAAAATAACAAGACAGATAGCATCTTGAAGAGTATAATTTTAAACAAATATTCCACTACAACACACCTTTGTTATTCTGCTAACATATATCAAGAGAAAGATATTTAACACTTTGCATTCTGTTATATAAGAAGAACAGAAAATACAACTTTATTAAACACAGTTTATAGCCATAAAATGAAAAAAAGATATCATGTGAATGGATTTTGCTCAGTTTCACATGTTCTCAAATTTAATTCAAAGGTTTGTCACGTAATGAATGATCATATACAATAATCACACATTTGACGCAGGGCTGAAATATAGGGAATCACAACAACTTGATATTATAAGCTTCTGAGGGTTGGACAGGAATTCAGTTACAAAGATGCAAATGTTTCCACTCAAATTAGAAGAAACAGTTCAATAACATTATTATAATATTAACATGACATTGTATTACAATACTACATTCAGCGTAAATTAGTGTTACATAATTAACTTCCACCAAGTCAATACTTCGCACCTGTCCAACTTTCGTAAGTCTGAAGACACTGACACACCAATTAACAGCAAACTCTTAATTATCACTGTGCATACAAGAGAAAATGATAGTATAGCTTTGATGCGAAAGTGATTAATAATGCCATGAATTGAACTCCCTGAACAGAGGGAAATAAAAATTCTATAGCTGATGACTGATTATTTATTGTAGTCATTCAAACTAAAATGATTTTTCACACCATTTTACCGACAATTATATTATAAACTTCAATCCTAGCTACTGTGCAATAAACATAGATTAGTCATTACATTGCACCAACTTTTATAATTACTGAAATATTTTAAATTAAACCAAATGACATTCTGCTTACAGTAATCCACCGAAAGAATACATTTAGACACCATTACATTAGGTCAGTTATCATTACGATCTTAGACAAATTTTTTCTCGGTGAACTGTCACATACTTCCAGATAATTAAAGTCAACATATTAATCATCTTCAATCATTACCATTCACAACACTCAATCACTTCTGCAACTTTAGTCTGATTTAATGTTGCAAATCAATCAAATTATTTTATAGTTGAATTTTTAACAGTCTCTATAGTCAAGGATTACAAATTGCTTGTAATCATTATACAGGACAATCCCTACTTTGATAATTGAGAGTTAGCTGCATGCATTGTTATTAATGATAGAATAGGAAAATAACAAAGAACCCTCCAAGAGTAATACAATCCCAAGTCAATTACAAAGTTCCTCAGGTAACAGTGATAACACCTTTAAATTTCAAAGCAGTTGGATTGCTTGATTGCAATCTAAGTTTTACGATTTAACAGCCCTGTACAAATGTATGTTGACCACAAGATGCATCTTTGTTAAAAATTAAGAGCTCCATTTCACCTGAGCATTTAATTGAAAGACGAGTCTTTCTTCTCATTTTAGTATCTTCTCAATTTCACATTACTAAACTTGAACTAGAAAAAAAAACCTTGGCTCGGGACACAAAGACACCTTTAAGTTTTGCCAAATGCTCTTCAGAAAGTGATTCTTCTAAACATTTTTCTCGGAGATACACAAAAAGCTTTCTTCCATGGAAGCTACCATCCATTTCAAGCACATTCTTGGCAGAGAGGTGTCATTATTGCCAAATGGCAACAGTCGGATGGGCTCAGTCAAATCCCACTGGGATTACTCCCATCAAGAAGCACAATATGATGGTTAAAATTCACATGAATTACCATAACTGAGGCAATACATAGGGAGCTTTGAAACCAGATTATCTCAATTTAACACTTTGCCGTCCGCTAAAATTTTTAGATCCATTAGTGCATGACACCACATTGGTGTCACTGGACGTCAAAGCATTAATCTAAGAACAAGGGGTTTTCCAGTCTGGTTGCACTAGTCTCCAGAGCAACAACACGTTAATGACAAATTTAGTGGGCAAAAACCCTCTTCCATGAATAATTTGCATGCTCCTGGAAAGATTAATGGTAGGACTTCACAGGTGGAGAGTAAATTCTAAATATACAACTTCATTCAATCATCCACAATTGACTATGCAAAACAATAACCTAAATACATGTTTTTCTTTAATTAATGCTCTAAATAGATGCTTATCAAATGAAGAAGTACTTTTAAAAAAATATACAAAAATATAACAAATTATGGTAATGCCTGATAATAATAATAATAATAAAAACTGAAATACTAATCAGTTCTTAGCCGAAATAAACCTAATAAAAATTGAAAAAGTTTTAAAAAACTTTTGTTCAACATTATGCAGATTAGTAGGGATGAAAAATAAATATGGGTTACTTCTTTATGAATATTTAGATGATCCAAGAGAGAATTTACTGATAACAAAATTAAAAATAAAGATGAGCTAGAAATTTGTAGGCTAAAGAAATACTCAAATTTTCACTGTGATAAGTTCCACCAGAAAGCAAGATGATGACCATTTTTAACCAGCAATGGATTCTCTCTAAATTTAGACAAAACTTTGACAGCCAACAAAGTAAAAGGAAAGAATTTCAACTCAAGGAAATCAGTACTGGATATGGTATGATAAGATGATTTAGGGATTGAGTTATTATTTGAGGAAAACAGAGACGGGAATATTACTAAACAATCATATGACAACAGTTACACATACTGCATGCATATCATTAAAAAGAAATGTATCAAAAAGGTATTCTAATAATTTCCATGATTATTCATTTAAATCCCTTATTTTTAAATCCCTTGATATTGTATTCTGTCCTACAGCAATAACATACTAGAGTAATCAGTCAATCGTGACAAATGGAAAAAATAAACACTTCAAAATATACACCAATGTGAATGACGGCTATCATTGCCACAGAAGGCACTCACCAAATGAAACTACATATGAGTTAATCCAACTCAAACCAAATAACAAAATTCAAACTTAGTTTCTACCAGGTAAGATGGCGAAAAGACTCAAAGATAAAAAATTTCCAAAATAGAATAATCCAGCTGATTATAAATAAATCAAACCTTTGCAATCAATAAATCTGAAACCCATAAATCTATGCATAACATTCAACATGTTGATTCACGGACTAAGTATTGGAGAGATGGATTGATAAATATTATTAAAAAGATGACTTTTATGATGAATCTTCTATAACCTTGATGTGAATGTTTTATATGCAGGATATATATCAGATCTGAAAATATTCTTCCCCTTTAATGATTTTGGCTTAATCCTTGGAGAACGAAGTGCAGTCAAAGAAATAATTTTAGTAAATCTTTAAAATTACAAAATACAGCTTAACAATGGTGAAACATTGCTACAATATAATTATATTTTCAAGATCAAGCTAATGCTATCTAACTGTTAGGTCAACTACTAATGTTAGGCTCCTCTATGAAAAAACAATAGTTAAGAGAAAATAATTTTCAAGCAACATTACAATACACCAAGATGAATAGATTTTGCAGCATTACATCAAGTTTCCAGATCATATTTAAACATATGAACTTAGGCTGAGACTTATAAATAAGATAATCAGACAAATTTAAGTGCAGAAAATCAAAATTTCTGATAGAACATAAATGGTGAACAACTTGATACCGCTGACGTATCTTCTAATCTTATTAGTAAAGCTACTTGTGTAAGCAATCCTACTAGTAACAAAAAGATACCATCAAATTAAAACAATTAAAGATCTTGGAAAGTAAAATGGTAAAAATAAACCTATGTAAGATGTTTTGAGGTGCTTTTAAGGGGACGATTTATCCTAATTTAGCCAACACTCGAATGATACATTACTCGTAAAAAATGGGAAGACTCAACATTACAAAATAAGGCAGTCAAAATTCATATGCATTCCTCATTGAGAATAGAAATGAGCAAATAACCTCAATTTATCTAAATGAGGATCACAAAGATATGAGATCTGTTAATTAAAAGGGAAAACATTTACGGTAACTTAGGCTTCCCAATCTAAAACATTATCTTTGAGATGTACACAACAGATTGACCAAAATCATCAAACAACACCTACTTTGGACTACCTTTCAAAATCCAACCCTCATAATAGCACATGTAATCGAAATATTTCCTTTTCGAATTCTAAGAGCTATTGTTTGAAACAAAGAGGTTTCCAACTTTTTTTAAAGTATTGAGTCAACAGGAAGATTGTTCCCAATTACCATTTTCATACCTACTCCTAACGGATTCACAATTTTTTTGAAAGAACATCTTTCTCCACCTCAAATTTACGCTATCGCCAAATGATCGAAACAACTGAACACCCTGAGAGACAAAACATGCAATTGCTTGTCCAGATGATGCTTCTAGATACCTACCAACACGTTAATCATTCCATTGCAAACATAAATGCCAGAGACTTCAAACGAAACCATTAAACCCCTACACTGAACACTCCCTTAGGGCAACACTTCCAAGAGATCTCTCCAATTTCCTCACAGCTGCCGTGCATAATCCTGAGCTTTTGGGTGCCAGAATCTAAGATACAGTCAACAACACTGGAGTGCAGACTTAGGTAGGGCGCTGCCTTCTTCGCTTCCTCCAGCGCCTCCTGCCCTCCCTCCTTCTGCGCCTCCTACAGCCCCTCCGCTTCTTCTTCTTCCTCCCCTCCCCAACACCACCAGGGCAAGGAGAAGCAAGAGAAGAACTTGCGGGGGGGGCTTGCTGGTGCTAGCAACGAGGGGGTGGGGGAGGGGAGGGAGGGCGAGGGATGGGAAGGAGGGGGGAGGGATAGTGGTGGTGGTGCCCTCCCCCCTGCATGCCCCCCCCCGACAATCCTCCGGAAGGACCTCCATGCAGGCAGACGCCATTGCTACCTGGAAGAGGTAAAGGGGGTCCGATCTGATTGCGTCTCGACCTCCAGTGGCTGAGATAATCCTGAAACGTAAAAAAGGAATGTTAGCATTATATTAGAGATGGGACAATTAACTGAAAAAACAATGTTTATTCAATTGTTTGTTTTCACTCCAATGAAATCACTTAATTTCATGGGTATGGTTATTCTTGGACATTACTGAGTCTTCATTCACGTTTCTTTGTTGCATCTTTCACATTATAGTAAACATCTAATTAAATTCGTCCTTAGTATTCCCAAAGAAATGATTTGTCACTTAATTTTTGCAATTTGAAATAATATAAAGATAGCTAAGAAGTAAAATGCAATGAATATTCACATAAGAAAGTAATTAGAAAAACAGTGTGAATGAAAAATAAGATAGTTTCAGGTATTTGTTTAAAGACCTTTATCACTTTCAGTATTCAAAATATTCAGTATAAAAATTATATCACATAATAAAACTGAAAGCAATTGCATTAAACGAGCCACCAATTATTTTCCAATCTTCATATGAACTATCTTTCTGTATCATAATCAGAGAAGACACCATTAAAAAATTGATCATCTCCTCTTAAGCATGTTTAATAGAGGAAGGAACAACTGAATGATAAAACAATTCTGTTACTCAGTCTCTTCTCCTGAATGAGCAAATCACTTGCTTCAAACAGCCTAATAGAACCATTCAGTTTTTCACTCGCTACTCCCCTATGAGTAAATTGTTCAGCTC
This sequence comes from Pachydiplax longipennis, assembly GCA_036926295.1. Taxonomy (NCBI): domain Eukaryota; kingdom Metazoa; phylum Arthropoda; class Insecta; order Odonata; family Libellulidae; genus Pachydiplax; species Pachydiplax longipennis. The sequence continues at coordinate 31,467,936 of JAVFKF010000009.1, read as the reverse complement.
AAACAGTTCATTAGATTAACTTGGATAGTACAGAGTAAAATAACGAAACACTTCATTCAAATTATTTGATGGAAGCAAACGATCGAATTATATGATTGTTTTCGTTCATTAGTTCCAACCTCTACATTTTAGCACTTTCCATGGGTATTTAATTAATGAAATTTTATGCATGACAACAAAGGAATTTCAGTGCAGTAAACTAGAGGAAGTTGTTCAACAAAAATTTCAAATAAATACTTTAAATTCTGGAAATATTGATAAGGAAGTTGGAGAGCCAAAAAAAAGGCAATCAGAATTGCATGTTGCCTAAATGTTTCAATCCAACTAAACAAACCTTGAATCTTATAGCATTCCTCTCTTTCAGAAAGATATCAGTTTTAACAAGTGGGGGAGACAAAACCTGATACCTTCAAAACTAAACATTTCTCGATATAATAAAGATGAAAAATTTGGAGAGAAAAGCAGAAAAATTTTTATCTGGAAGAGAAGCAAGGTGATAAGAAAAGTGTGTCTTGGATGATATTAACAAGTGAGTTGGCAGAAGGAAACTGGAATGGAATGAACATGTACACAAAATGGATGAATAAAGGGTGGTAGAAGCTACTAGGGAAAAGCTACAAATGAAAGAAACTGTGGGTCAGCAAGGGAAAGAAATGGAAAGATGATCTGGTTGTGGAATGAGTAATGAAGGTGCTGAAGTAAACAGGCATGAGCCCAGGAGGAAGAAGAATTTTTTACAAAATTGTAGTATCTGCAACACTGATTTTAGATTCTTCTTGCTCAGCAGATAATGTCATAAAATTGCCAAAACCAGCAGTATTATGGGTACTCCAATTCTATACATTTAGGCAAGTTATGTATAAAATAAGTATAGAGTGCAACTTTTTACCCTAAGGGAGCTTAAAATGATTGTCTCTTTACCTTTAAGAGGCACTATAGAAGATTACCCAATGAAATGTAGCAAAATATAGAAAATGTGATAGATAATTACTAAGAGGAAAATTGTTTCTATGCCTGCATCAAAATATTTTTTCAAAAGATAATAATTCTGTTCCTATATCTCCAGCACTTTTAATTTAGTAGACATATGTGATAAGAATAATAAACAAAGGCAAGGATAGCTACTGAGAAGCATCAAAATTGGAACCACCTAAAATTATTTTAATTATTGGGTAATATAATTAGACGTAGAGGTTAAATAACCACTAACTTTGTCATTATCTTCATGCTGTTCTTCAATTTTTATTGAGTTGAAGGACACCAGAAGAATCTTAACACACTGAAGTAATTTTCACAATGCACACTATCTAAAAGGTTTGGCATACTTTTAACCAGAAAAATAAATAAAATAAAATTTCCCTTATAATTTGCACCTCTCACCTGATATGAAACAGTGATTTTCTCAGATTGATATCTAGTGAGCTTGATGGCTCTGCGCACTTCAGGAGTCACACAGCCTTTAAAACCTCCTTTGCGCAGCAGAGAATCAATTGTCTGGATCCGGTCCCAACCTGGTTAAAGTGAATACTTTTATTAATATTCACATGAAATATTTCTCAAAATTAAGAGATCTTTTACTCTAACACTCTTACTCTTAACAACCAATTCAATGAAGTGATAATTAATTGGTTTGGAGCTGAAAATTTTAATGCCCAACTTTTAATAATGCTGTCAGATGAATGAATGCCAGAGTATTGAGTTAAATTCCCAACATTCAGTTAGTGGCATTCGAATATGAAATTCAATATTTCTTATTTCCAACATCTTGAACAAAATTATACATTTAAAGATGTAAAAATATTCAATTCTTGAGCAGATTTGCTGAATAAAATGAATAAATCATAACAGCAACTTTCCCATATAATTAATAATTAGATGTTTCTGGTATGCAATACACCCACTGATAAGCATATCCTTGTTAATAAAGAGTTTTATGAGTAACTTCAAGGTAAAATTAAAAGTTTCACTTACAGCAATCCACCCAAATTCCAACCAATATAGATGTCAATTCCTGGGGCTATGTTGTTTTTGGACAAATACAATTAGAGTAGTAAACTAATCTTATCAGTTAATCCATACAAACAATTAATAAGTAAGCCTCAGACAACCAAACGATAAAGCTTAAGAAGTGCTACAGCACAGAAATGATGAAAGAAATTCAAGAACATTCTGACAAGTGGGTTCAATGAGGATCTGACAACAAGAGTTGAGTTGAATTGATGGCTATGGATAGTAAGTTTGAAGACAACTGGACTTTCTAAAGGATCAACTTAGGATGATGATGACAATAATGATGAATACCATTTCTTAGCAGAGGATCCCATAACATTATAAGTCTCTTTCAAAGAAAAGTATCAAGATTAAATTTCCAAAAATCTTTAATAAACTTTTAGACTTCAGAAGATTTTATTCCATTGCTATGATTCCATATGTAAATACTCTGAATATATACTCTCTCTAATGCAATCTTGAAGATAAAGAACCACAATATTCACACATTCATGAACAAGAACAATTTGTACTTTTTCCACAAATTTTTATTATAAACAATAAAAGACAGTAAAACACAGCTAGTTTTGGAGATTGATCTCCATCATCAACTGTTCAATCAATCTCCGAAACTTAGTCGTGTTTTACTGTCTTTTATTGTTTATAATAAAAATTTGTGGAAAAAGTACAAATTGCTCTTGTTCATAATGGCATATTTCCACAAGACATCGCCAGAGACTGTGAATTTTATTCACACATTCAGTAACACCATGGTTTTCAAGAAGACAGTAAACTAAAAATGCCAACCTCTGACAAAGAATAAAATTTTTACCACATTTTTAAATATTTAAAACTGGAATATGAAAGTCAATACTTATGAAGAGGTACTTAGGTTGAATCCATAGGTCATTATTTCATTGAATGTTTCAAGTTAAAAATATTTAGAACTACTCTACGCTTTACTGATGGAAATTAACTGAACGATGGAGAAAAAATATCTTCCTTATTTTTTTTTAAACTTAAACAATTTTTGCTTTATTGTAGTCTGACACTTCCAATACATCTAACACTTATAGAAATATATAGAGGCAATAATTATTCACTCAATAAGTGCTTGTTAATTGGACAGATGTTTCACTATTCAGCCATAAAATCACTTTTAGTGATGATAACAACTTCTATGGATTTATCTTCATCTAATTTAATTTCACAATGATAAGAGAACAAACCAAAATTAGGAACCTACATGTATGAGGAGCATTCATCAATATGGCTTTAACTTTCTATAAGGCTATGACAGCAGGTGAGAGGAGTTTAAGAGCAAGCAAGATGTGGTACTATAGAAGAATTACGATACAATTTTATCATAAGATTTAGTTGTTATTCAAAGGTGGTGCAAAAATGGCAACTAGATTTCAGTACAAATGAATAATCTGAAGTTAAATTCTTCAAAAAGAAACAATTGCATCAGAATTACCTGTATACGATAAACAGAATAAATATAAATGAAGTCAAATCAGATGAATATGTTGAGAAAACCCATACAAACAATTTTAACTGGATCATAAATATCTGAAAAATCTGCAGTAAGACTGAAGTAAAAAGATTAGCTTTACAAAGCATACTGTAGGTAGATGCAATGAAAAAGTTAGAGAGCAAAGTTATTTCACCAAGATCAGGCCCATCTGGAATTTGTGGCATGTATATGGGATCTAATGGATAAAACGGTTACTCATGACTTTAAGAAATTACAGTACAAAGCTAAACTTGTTGAAAATGCTACAATAAAAAGGTAAGTGATACAAAGATTCTCTCACATGCAGGCTGGGAATCCTTGAAAGAAAAGAGACTAAAAGCTCTGTTGTAATTGCTTGATTAAGTCAGAGAAACACATTTGAGGGGACATAATCGGTATTATACAACCCCTGTGCTACTTAAGCTGAACCGACGATAAGCATAAAATAAAGAGAAATAGATACAGGAACAAGCCATTTTAAGGACTCAATCTTTCTGCAAAGGATACGTAGAAGCAATAAGCTAAAGAAGTAGCTCAAAAATTTAGTTTACTCCTCCTCCCACATGCCAAAAGAACATATTGCACAGTATTTAGGTAATGTAGATGTGAGGAAATAAAATGCATGGAGTAGCTGTTGAAGAGGTTCCTCAATAAGTAAACAGATTGTAGTGTTTGTAAAAAAAAATGGTCAAGGTATTCAAGGAAAAATAATCTGGCACACACTATGGCATGTCAGTATTAGAAAGAATGAAATTAGAAAGGAAGGCTGGTTACGGTAAGTTGCTTATTTTATGGAAAAGCTGAAATCATACCTTGCTCAGGGGCTACTTCTGGCAAATATGTGGCAGTTCGTTTGGCTCCTTTTTCGTTGTGAAACTCAATCCGAATCCCATGAATTCCAACTTCCCAATCCAAACAATCATTACCATCCTCAAAGTGGCGGAGGATTGACACCGAAACATGAAGGCGACAAAATTCTTCACGCGTGATGGGTGAGAAGCGGGAGTCCTTGAATGCACTGCAGGAGAAAAAATAATTTCAGAAAATGCATGCAAGAAAATATCTTACATCAATGAAATCATCCGCACTAATGTCATCAGAATTCAACTATTTAACATTGAAGTCATGTCCATCATGACGTTTAAATCTGCAATGAAGAGAAATAACCAATAAGTCATTGAAAGAATAAGTCTCATGCATTTTACTGTGAGGGGTGACAATTAAAACTATCACATGACTTCAGAAACACAGCAGAAGGACATGAACTAAAAGAGACTGTACAGAAGTAAATCTTTAGTTCACATTCAATTGTATCACTATCATTAAGAAAACATGCTATACACTGTCACTAGTCAACCTAGAGGTCATTTTATACTACATTTTTATCCTTTTCATCATGATTAAGTAAGTAATCTATAAAGAAGATGAATATAAAATTAATATTTGGAATTACGCTGGAGTTTAGAATTTAATTTTTGCAGAGGAAAAATCCTATGAGTTATTCAGAATCAAGTGACAATAAAATGATTTTAATTCATCACTACCATTGCTTCATTGATAGTGATATGAGAAAATAACGGGACAATGAATCATTTCATAGTTTTGCTAACACAAGTTTATACATACATATGATGCTAAGATAAGAATGAGTGAGGTAATGAGTCAAAAACTCCATTACCTTTTCTCTTTCTTTTCAAGCATGCCATATGTACATATAACAAATGTGCAGCTCCTTTTTACACAAGCATGCTCATTTTGTTCAGCCGTTCAATCTTTTCCTCCTATCATTACACACCTCTTTCAAATTGGCAAACTCCGTGCATAGCTTCATATTTAATCTTCAATACATCACTCTTTCTTCATTAATCCACTCAGCCAAGTTTTTCTTGGTCATTATCCCTTATGATCGATATACTTTACATTCACATGTAAAGTTAGTATTTTTTCTTTTATATCCATCCATTGCAAATAGCTTATTTCAAATGGGAATTGGAAAATAAATTGATGCACACAACTTTCTTAGCACAGCAGCACCTCAACATACGTGAGAGCATCCTGAAAACCTTCATGAGTGGCATATCCATGTTTGGCAAGGGCCGAAATGTCTGTCTCTGCATGAGATGTACCTTTCGCCTGCCTTCCTATTTGGCAATGACAATAATACTACTGAATGTTCTAAACATGACAAGTGAAACATCACAAATTTATTGAAAACCCTCTCGTTTAGCAATGGCTATAATTTTCTCTGATACAAAGTACTTTATTTACAATTTAAAAATTTTCCCAGTCAAGATGAAGTTTAAATTCTGAATCCAACATAATCGGAATCAAGTCTTCTCATTTCTTCTTGGCTGTGTATATCAACATTGCTAATGATTTTTGTACACTACTGGTCTGTTATGCCCTCACAAAGACAATTGTACAGAATAATAAAAATAGTGATGCATTAGAAATAATAAAAACAGTAAATAGTAAAAATTAGGACACAATCTGACTTCCTCAACGTAAGAATCACTAATTCAAAATATACACAATGATATGTCATCCCTATTGCCAAGTCAGTCATGAAGTTTAGCTGTTGTTTTGATGATATTAATGCCCCTTTAACTATCTGATTTTTCAGTTACAATTTTATTGGTCATTTACATAAGGATGGCTAATGGAAATGCCATGTGTCAATTTAGCAATCAAAAAGTGAGCGCCTGCTATTTGTGTGATAATATTTTTGAACTATGGTTTTATTCGGTGATGAGTGATTTACTTCTCTATTAATCATTGAGCGTTAGAAATTAGAAGATTAGAAACAATGTAAATTACTTTCATTTATAACACATGATCAGTTGAGGAAACCACAGCGGGTGAGAGTTTTCTAAAGAGATTCCTTCTTTTGCCAGCATTGATCTTTAATTAAAAGAAACTTTAAATATCATTCTCCATCAATAGAGGCTGTTGGCATGTGATAGTGGAGGTTTCCTTTCCTTGGTAAACACACATGCAGGAGTGGTGGATATTTCATTGGGAGAGGCTTTCTGATACAATAAGAAATATAGAAATAATATGCATCAAAATGACAGCAAACTGGTAGCCAACACTGCAACTGTGCTCAAATCACAAGAGAATGAAGAAAGCCTAGGGCGAAGATATGGCAGGAATAACATTCTGCTTACTTTCCTATTACAGCCACTGTGCATTTTAAGTAGCTGAATAAGCTGCATCAATTTTGTGTTGAGAGGAAGTTAAGCTTTCATAAAATTGGAAATAATCATAAATAATATGCAGCTGCAAATTCATTACTTTGAAAGAGTATATAAAGGGTAATTCAGTGTCATACTCAGAATGATTCAATTCTCATTATGTGTTAATTTTTTATAGAACTCTATTTTATAAATCATCCTGTAAGGTAGTTCTGACTGTAACAAAGAAATCAATGAGCAGGGGCTATTATAGGAAAGCACTGACACAAGTACAACGGTAATAAGGAAAATCTTATAGTCAATCTTAATTTAAAGTGAAAATAAAAGATATTATTTTATATCATTACTTAAATCCTTACCTTGTCCTTATGATAGTTTAATTGATTGGGTTGTCCAATTTCACTCTTTATAACCGCTCTAAACTACATAAAATATAGAAAATGTCACTCATGTGAAATGCCAAAGGATAACAGACCAGTTTCTGATCCAATCCTGAAAACAGGACTTAAATTTGAGTTACAATTTGCACAAAGTTTTTATGCCCTTGATTCCATTATGGTTAATAATTTGTGTCAATTGATAAAAATGAATTAAATTTGAACAATTATTGAACTCTTCACTGAACTGATGAAACACTTAAGAGTTGGCCGAAAATTAGTTCTGAAAGTTAAATTGAAGATTCATCAATGGAAAGAACCTTAAACAGAAAATTGGATTGAATGCCTCTTACATAGGAACATAAACCTCAGAGGTATTTTATGAGTCTATAAAATGCATTCACAGTGTACTTAATACTGTATTTGCAATTTTGACACAAATAAATTTTGTTATGTTCAAACATGTGAAAATATTAGTAGACCAAATTCATATTGGTAAAGCCTATAAAATATTTGTTTTCTTGAAAAATGACTTTACCATAAGAATGAAAAGATTGTTGTGCTTTAAATTATAGAAGGCATCTCAAACTTCCTGAAATTCTGGATAAAACAAGACAAATAATTGGTAAGTATGATAGTGCCAACAACTTAGGACTATGTAGCAAAATACAGCATTTCGCTACACAAATTTCAAGAAAAAGATAAACTTGCGGTAAGTACAAAGCAAAAGAAAATATTAAACTTAGTATCTGACCCTCAGTACAGTTTCTATCAAAATATTTCTGCTATTTGAATAATTTTGATATAAAAAATTAGTACTGGAAATTTTTAAAGCATGAGAAGGACAGAAAAAAATGCAGCACTTCCAATTACTTGCCTTAGAGTCTCATCACCTAAAGTGAAAGGCTCATTGCAGAATAGTATGAGATGACTTGAGTCATAATCATTCATTAGTAACTTAGGCTATGCAAGAAGCTCAACAAAAATTATAACATTATTAAAAGGAATTGCAATCCCTGAAGGCTGATTCTGATATTGGGGACACAAGTTGGAATATGAAAGAATATTAATCATATAAAAGGAATAAAATCATATTAATCCTGAGAAATTGTCACAGATTACTAGCATACAAACAATAACTATGTAACTTAAATGAAAATGAGTGTAATTTAAATCCCAAATGAAATGTAATACATTGAAAATGAATATATGTAAATAAATATAAAAGATATTTCAGTTACTAAGGGACAGTTAGAGTTTATTAAACTTACTAAAATTTCAATTAAATTAATACACCTGGAAGTCAAGATTATCCCAAACATTCTAACAAATTTTTTAAATATGCAACTGAAAAGAAAAGCATGTCCATTGTCGCATTACTCATTCACCTAAATCTATTGCAAAGCTTCTCTTCTTATCAAAGAGGAAAATTGATTAGATATTCCATCGCAATACAAAATTAATTATTCGATACATTTGTACTGAATCTATATTTCCTTTCACCTGCAATAACTTTTGGCACCATCTGTTAGCAATAGACAAATCTCAAAATCCCAGTATTCGTTTCTAACCTATTCCATGAATTCAGGAGTGACATATTGGATTAGACCCCAGAATTCAGGATTGCAATCCATAATTGTTACTAATGAAATCCATACGTAAATACATGCATGTTCATTTCATAGATCCACAACAATCAACCCTGGAATACTTGGCTTCAAATTTTAAGAAGTCACTTTTTAAATGTTTAAAGATTTTTCCAGGGAGAAAAAAAAATCATTCCAGACAAATTCATCTTAAGAAATAAACGAATAGATTGGTGTAAAGAGTACCTGGTGACAGCATATTCTCTTAGTCCACAATGTAGACTCATGGCATTGAAGGTTCCAATACAGCCCCTGAGACGCCGATCCTTGCCTATCTTCCACGTAACGAAGAGGGGACTGCCAATGGGATGTGAGAGAGGTCCATGAGAGACGTACTATCCCAGAGCAATGAGACATTGTGGAGACCACCACCTCATAAGTTTCATTATATATAAACTGAGGTATTTGTAACACAAGGAGTAAGTTACATATTTCACTTTGCTAACGTGACAACTTGGATAAGTCTTGATTTAAGAAACCATTTTAACTGATGATTAAAAACTTAAATGAAAAACTTAATGGTGAGATCTAGATAAAATAAGGCTGAAAATTGTTTCGATAGAAAAGAAGATGCTATTATGAATGTGGCAAACATCCCATTATCTCCATCTTAGAGGCATTAAGTAATAAATGATACAAGTTAGAAACCATAATACTACTGTAGAACAATCAGCTGATGATGAAGCTCCAATAAAAAATTGATGTAAAATTAAAATTACACCATGAAATTGTAAATGCTGAAATTTACAGTTATAAATATGGTGGAAGGCGATTGAAATTATCAATTTCACCACAAACAGTGAGAAATTTTCATACATCATAGTTTCAGAAGAAATTATGATGCATGAATATGGAAAAACTGTGTTTTTTCCCATGGGATATTTATTTGTGACTATTTTCACCAGGCACAATGCTACCTTGGAAGCAAAACTAGTTGCAAATAAATATCCTATTGAAAAATTGCTAAGTTTATCCACTTTCATTTTAATGGCTTTCCACCTAGTAATGCCAGACTACAGCTTATCAATTTCCTTAAATTTATGTCCTCACTGCAATAAAAACATGAGAAGTTGACATGTGTACTATAAATTTAAATTAGAGTGATTGATTAACTAAACTACAGCCAAAAAGACAGTTGGTGTATCAAGTGAACAAGTAACACTTTTCTACCCATGATAGTTATCTGGGTGGAACTACAACTGAATAATTTCTAATAAACATTATAGTTAGAATGCGTGACTGTACTAGATACATCACAAAACAAAAGTAAATTCATGAGTATTAACACCTAACCTCATTTTGACTGTAGTGTATTTTCCTACCAGTTTCAATTATAAATACATTTTACCACTACATAGCCAGATACATGCTTAAACTGCTGTTTGCAGTTTACACACACTCTGAGTAGAAGTGCCCCTTTTTACACATAGTCATCTATGAACATCAGAGGAATACTTTACCTTGAATTTATAAATTGCATATGACAAAGAAAATCTCATAGTAATCACCTATATAGTTTTCCACTAGAAAAACATTAGTTGGTAGCTATGGATTTATATATACTACTGGATGGCATTACAAGGAATAAAGCCCTCAAGTCATACATTTCATAAGAATTCAAATAACTTATATACTTGTATGTGTGACTCATTTTAACAAAAAAAATATATAAATTTTCAACATGGAAACTTTCTTAATCAAGAAGTGAGTTGGTACAGATTGTTTAATACGTTAAATACAGGCCAATCATCTTATTGTGGTTTTAAATTTAAATGATTGTGAGGTTTTTGTTTCAATTAAAATATTAATTAAATTAAGATTTGCATATTTTAGGCAAGAAATTAAGGGTAAAGTACATTTAGGTACAACAAAATATACGGATAATTCCACACATTCAAAGTCCACTAAGTGATCCATTTATCATTTACAGAAATCTTACAGAATATATATTTATATAAATTTTTGGTATGCAAAAGAAAACCTTTTGTGATGAGATCTGATGTTCATAATTAAAATACAAGAGGCAGAAGCAAATGAAACAAATTTGACGAGATACAACACAAAACTCACATTATAATATGTATAAAATATTTCAATGCATTATCAGAAATAGAAGTATACACTACAGACAAAAAATTGAATATGATATCCAACTGGTTAATCAGAAAACCATTATATTAAATTCATGAATTTTTGTCTTTGAAGAATGTCTCTTAAAAAAGTATATTTACTTAGACAAAATCCATCATGATTTTATGAATCATTCAATAATAAATTAATTATTACTTCTTTATATTAGTTTTCTGTGCATCAATTGTCTCTACCATAATAATAAAATGGCAGAGACAATTGATTATAACTACATCAAGTTTAATTCTATGATTCTTAATGAAACTTGCAGGTTAATCACACACACAAGATGAAACCTGTTCAACTGCTTGAAAAACATTATTCATGAGATGAATTTTCAATAGCAAATCTAAACTTATAAGTTTGTACTCCTGTATTATATTGCAATCATCACAATGTCAAATCACTATATTCTGAATGATAAAATTTGCACCCAGTTACACTTTAATCTAAATAATGACTAAGAATTCTGACCTGTAATAAAAAAATTTTTACAAATGCTTTCAATACAAGAATTATGATCCACTTCCCTATATATCAACATCATCACAGGTAACAATATGTTAACTCATTATATACGTTTATAATACATTAAAAATAAAACATTATTTATTATGTTAAATGGTAAATCCTTGGCTTACATCTCAAGACAAAATACTCAATTTAAATCCAATAAAATTAGCTCTACCAAAAATATAAAAAATTAAATTATTCATATTCAGAAATACATATATTTTTCATTCATGGCAAAGAAAGCGAATATAAATTCCTTTGTCCCAACTGAAAAAAACGAGACTCTTACTTTTATCCCTATTGAACCTATTCTTAATTTGCCATACATAACATGTTGACTTTGCACTTTAGTTAACATTGTGAGATTTCTAAACAGCTAGAAAGGATATATTCTTAACAAATTGACAAGGAGCAATTCAAATATACTTCAATTATGGCTAGAATTATTATTACATAAATATTACACATAAATAAATAAAATGTCTTAAATATATTGAAACTGAAATATGGTACATAATTACATACCCACCATCTGTATAACAGACACTAACATTCTTCATACCAATACAAAGCAAGAAATTTTAATAACCATGAATTTTTCATTTTGGCATAATTAGTTAAACATAAGCGACATACAGATTACCGCTGGTTATTTGGCTAACTTAACATGCAGGAATCTTAGAGTAACTTCAAACTTAATCAGTGCATTCACAAACGTCTCAACCTTCATCATAAGATAATGATGTGCAAGCATTGAAATAGGACATCTAAAATCAAAATGATTCAACTTTTTCACAAGTACTAAAAAAATTATAAATAAATAAATATATATATTTGTTTAAATAATATTTTTTCTTTCTACTTTCTAAATCATAGATAAAACCAGCTCACATCTCATAAGCTAACAATAGGTTCTGAATGCAAATACAAAAATACAGAGAACACACTCAATCATAGTATCAGAAATCTTTAAGAAATTCCATTATTTAGAGGTATTAAGTAAAATCATGATGTCAATAGAGATTTCATGTTAAGCTGGATCACCAGATGGATGACAGATTATAAAATTTCAAATAAATTTTAAATTAAAATTGGTAACTTTGACTTGAAGTTATTTTCAATCATTCCCCTTTTGGGCAAATGAATGAAAGATGTATAACAATCAATTACAAACTGAAAAGATTTGGAAAATAATACCTAATGATCACAAAAATACTAATACAGAACAACTTTCATGACTGCAAGACTTCAACGTTAATGCAAACTGAATGCAGGTTTTTCTTACCCGTCAAAAGATAGTCTTGCAATAATTTAGTACAACCTTACTCTATGTATGAATCCATTGACTACCTAGCCTTTACAGAGAGATGGGTGAACATACAACAACAAGAAATTTCCACACTTCGTAAACATCCCACAAACAAATTTAAGGATATATATAAAATTATAAAATTGACAATATGGTAAGTGCTACTAATAAATACTTTCAAATATTGGAATACACACTTTCCCTAAGATCTGAATCACTTACAGATATTAATGTTTCGAGAGATACGTAGAACAAGACTGAAAATTGAATTTGAATCAGTGAGCAATAATCAATGAGCATGGAGAATATAATTTAGAAATATTAAATAAAAAACGCAATATGGCAAAGCTACAGTTATTGTTTCAAAAACACCTCAAATATGAGAGGTGGCTCAATGCGATATACCAAACAAATTCGATCATTCAGGATACAAAATCAACGGATTTTGGGAGGCCCAACTGTATACTCATCATCATTAAAATATATTGAAGGCCACCACAAGCAATAATCGAGTAAATTCTTCTTTGAAAAAGAAATACTACGTATTCGTCGAGCAATTATTTTACATCCTTGCAACTCGAAGACAACACAGTCTTCGCTGCTGTTTAGGTCAATGCTTAGCGGTGAACATAGCATTTGTCATTCACAACGATGAGATCATCATGGAATGACAAGCCTTACACGACATTCAGTAGCTAGTATTTTCTAAATTATTTCGCTGTGACGGGAAAATTAAGAAATATAAGCTAGTTTAAAAACAACAGGATAGAGGTCCACTGTTACTAAAAAAAGAAAGAGTGCACTTATTACAAGTAATTAGACCTTGACGCAATTACATCAAAATACCTCAATATGAAGTATAATAATACGAAAAATTTTCAATTCCAAAAATAACAATAATGCCCATAGTAAATGATATTTGCTTAATCAGAGCTACTTTGCTATTCGTGAACGCTAAAGAGCAATTGTTAGTAGAGCTTATTAACCACATGAAAGCTTGATGCAATTACGTACAAAATCCACGGAATATCAACACAAAAATTTTCGTTCTTCACTGCGAGGCTAATTCGTCTAAACCACTAAACTTAGAATTTATATTAAATTTAAATAAAATTACATTCCAGTAACTCTATAAGTTATATTAACAATAAATCTTGATACCATATGACCCACTTAATATACTACACAGATTAAAAAATTGCGCGAAGATTTAGCCTTGATTGTGCCTCATCGGGTGAGAAGTTTGCCATAAAAACAACATCAGCGACAATTTAAATATTCTTCTAAAAACTTCAAGTCTTATCACAGAGAATACCCAATTCTTTGACAACAATGAAATGCTCACTATGGATCGTTGCTAAAGTTCGGATTCTTAGGGGGCTCCAAACTGTGCAGGTGAGAGTACAGAACATCAAAACAGAAGAAACACATTTCGGGATGAGCCACCATCCCATTCCGTATTCCATTGGGAATCGAGGTGGTACCATTGCATGTAATACTAGAAGAGTTATTAAGTTTTTGTTTCTTCGTCCCACAACACCCAGCAGCCATTTTCACCACAGGCTGATAACAATGGAAAGCTAACAGGAAAAGCAGGAAAACGATTTAGTACATGACTTCTTATGAAAGAGGGCAGCAGTACGCAACTCAGAATCAGCTGATATCTTGCGAATATTCGCATGGACGGTCAAGAAGCGAAAGTTCCTAGAAATTATTATTACTCATCGCTTATTCTTTGTTACGAAGTCACATAGAACTTCATACACAATTTGGGCTACATTAAGCGATTAAAAATTCCAGTTTATGAGCTATCAAGAAGATAATGATAAAAGTGATCCTAGAAGCGACATTAATTTCTCAATATTACTATAGATGTGTGAAATAAAAGGTATCTTTTGAAACATACTCTTCATCAGTCGAATTGGTACTGTAAATATATATTGCCAATCCTACTTATGCAGAGTAATTAAGAATTAAACAAACTAAGGATTACCAAAAATAGAAGAAAACTTTTGTACACAGCTAATTTACGTCGCTTAACGAAAGTAATTGAATTCTACACCATGACTGGAAGGAGTAGCATCATCTCGATACAATACACAAATATACTCCCATTTGGAAGAAGATTAGAGCCTCATAAGGATTAAAATTGTCTCTGAAAAATATTATTTAATATTTTTTTAAACTAACCTATATTTCTATAATCCATATATTTAAAAGTGCAGTTATTTTAAAGTTTTTCTGAAATTAGCTGGTGTAATTTAAAACGGTAGGGCCTCAAGGCTTTAAATAGCTTAGGGCCTCATCAAGTCTAAATCCGTCCCTGCCTGAGTACATATGCGTTTATCTTATTTGAGAACTGTACCCATATGAATAATACATGATATTTTATTTGTAGAAGAAGATTCTTCTTCATTGGTATTTCCGTCCTTGGACGGGTTTCAATGGAAATGTTGCCTCCACAGCATTCTGTTTAAGACTATTCACTGTTATTTCCCTCTTTAATATCAGTTAACATGCCGTACCTCTTCCTCTCTTCTTCTATTTCCCCTCTATTACTAATTTATTATAATATTTAATATATCATGTTGTTCCTTTTTGCAATATTTCCAATTCATCTTGCCTTCTTTTTTATTTCTCTCAAAGTACTTCTTTCCTCTCCTATTCTCCTCAGTCTTTTTCCATTTATTTCCATTACCAACCATATAATACTATGCTTCATATGAAGTATTTTGCAAATCTTTTTCTAGTATCTATCTTAATACTCTGCTATTAACAGTTCCTTTATCTGGTTGAAGGCTGCTTCACCTTCTGCAATTCTGATCCTCCTCAAAAATAAAGGACAATGAAGAGAAATGCTCTTGTAAATATATGACAAATAGTAACCTTGAGAGAATATCAGAAGGTTCCATGGATGCCTATCATCTGCGAAGCCAATTTAGAGTGGCCCTATAACACAATGTTCAGCCCTGGAGACCATGGTCTTGATGAATTCAACCATAGAAACTACTCACCTTTGTTGGGGTAGTTTCTCCAAAGAAGTCTATTGATATGTATGAATGTATATTTTATAATCTAACAGAATGATTCCATTGGTCGTAAACCATGATAGATGCTTTATGAGCTGATTGATTGTCAGTCAGAATTCACCATACCATCTCTATCTAACAAATAAAATTCATTGTTAGTTTGCATCAGCGTAACAGAATTTTCTTTCCATCATGTCTTCACAAAACTTCTTCATACATAATGTTGTCAGTAAGCAACTTACTCCTCATTACATTCTTCTTAAGTTTCACATTCTTTTTTATGTCTATTTTCAAATATTTTGTTTGGCATGTTCTTCTTAAATCCAAGGAAATATCAATGCTTTAAATAGTTGTAATGGTTTATTCAGAAACTATTCAAATGTCTAAACTAAATGTTTTAAACTTTTCTAATCTTTACCCATTTTGCAACAAAGGATTCTATTGAAATAATAAAATATATTTCACATTTTCAATATCAATATGATTTTTGTGCTACAGGGAATGCCCATAGAAGAAAAATACAATAATTACAAGAATGTGTCAGCTGATACAAAAGTAATAATTTCAGAACGGTACTACGAGGAGAATAACAGTTCATTTCCAGTTAAAAAAAATGAATTTACAAAATATGTAGAAAAATAATGATATGATGATAAATTCCTCATAAAAATTCATATAGAAAAGACATATCTTCGAGATGATTTAATTAAGGAAATTTTAAATCAAAACATAAAAATATAATATCCTGGAGACAGAAAACAAACTTGGATTGTTACACAAGTTTTTTTTTCAGTCTACAAAACTACAGTAGGACCTATTTTTTCTCATCTAAGGCCTTTTATTATCCAATGGCTTCTATTTTCAACTCATTCTCCTATCATTCTTCCATTCATAATCGTACAGCATTTTCTCCAATAATACTTTTAATCTTTAAACATAATTCTTGTTTTAGATTTTTTCCGTCAATCATCAAATATTTTACGCAAATATTGCATGTTTCTTACAGTAAAAGATTTTTCCTGTTTTGAACATGGAGCATTCAGAATGCATATATTATTTTCTTTTTAATCTTGCAAAGATAAAAATTCTCTATCCATGAAGGCAACTTAATTACAGCTGAGATTCAGGCCAAAGTCGGGAATTATCACTTCTATTCTATTGTAATTTATCCTATTATTATTTTGTTCTGTGTACTATATTCTATATAAGTAATGCTGTCTATAATGCTGAATAATAGCAAGCCATTATAGCAATAATTATGACCAAAAGCCTTTAAAAGGCCTCTGGGCTCTCATCTTGTTTCATTTATCCTTGCTGAAAATACCCAGCAATATTTTACAAATACGCAGAGGATGATGAATATCCTGAAAACTACAAATCCTTATAAACCAAAAACAAAACCCAATGAACGCATTAAAAAGACCATGTTCATTATTTGCTTCTATCATCACTTCCTCTGTTTCTTGTTACATATTTCAAATTTTCATCATTCTAACTCATATATAAGTATATGTAAATGCTAAGATATCCATGAATGTTGCTAGATGGCATTACCTGGGAGTAGGTTATAATTAAGTTACAGTAACTTCAGAAACTTGTTAAAAGTCCCCTTTGCTAAGCTAGAGATCTTTTCCTCTTTATTTTCTAACTTTTCAGTTAGGTTAACTTGTCAAAGCTTGTAGTCATCATACGATTTTCATCTCATTCATATCTGTTTTTGTATTCTACAAGCAGGATCATGGAATCAAAAAAGTAAATAATAAAATTGTAATTTTAACTCAGGGTAGTATTAGCAGTTGTGGATTTAAAAGTGCTTTGACAATTGATGCCAATTTGCACATGTGTGCCCTTGCTGGGATTTGAACTCAAGACCTTTATTATAAATGTGTTTTCTACTTAACTGTACAGGAGTATAGCCCTAATTGCAACTATTTCACTATCTTGATGTCTCTAAAAAAATTTAGAACACTATCTTCTAGTGCTTCAAGAGTACATGTATAATTTTATTCATTTCATTTACTGAATGTGATTATGTTTCTCGATAAAATCCAATTTTAAAGAATTCTTTACTGATAACCAATGTAATGTATGCAAGTTTCCCCCAAAAAGGTTTGCTTCTATTACATAATCAGCCTCTGAGGATATAGAAGTCATAATCATTGTCAAGCGCACAGATGTTTGGGATATATTCTTAATGTTCAATGATGTTGAAATATAGTTGCTAAGAAATAAGCTGTAACTTAGAATACGATATATTCAATGGTTCTTTAGAGACTTTTCCCAAATAATTTTTCATCTTTTCGAGAGCAAAAATAGCAGGTGGCTACACTTTTCATTGTATTTTACTAAAAACTCTTAGCAGAGGGTATCATAATGAGTGAAATAATTCCTTTATTTATAAATATTTATTTTTCTTCTGCTCTTTTTATTCTACTGGAATAGGCTCTATTGCAGTTATAAAAATGAAAATATTTGGGTTTTATACTAGAGCTACTTGCATAGTCAAGTAATCATTTTTTAAATTTGTCTACTCAAGTTCTTACAAATATATAATTCTACAGTATTTTATAGAATTTTCATAGTTATATACATGATTAATGGAATAAAAAAATTTGAATAATTTTAAACATTAATTACATTACATATTAAAAATTTATGTTTTCATAAAATTATACTAAATTTTTGCAAAATATCATCACCATGTCTGCCCACATAAGGTGATGGGACTGAGACTCTATATTCTTATTAGAGTAAGGTTAAGTTTTTGAAATGTATTCATTGATACAGTGCAAAAATAGCTAGGAATTATGTTAGAGGGGTATCTTTTGAGAATTAGGTTCTGATTTCAATTCTTAAGATTTTTGCCTCTATATTTTTGGCGTGGCTACCCTTTGCATATAAGTCCATCCCCGTCCCATCCCATAACCCATCTAATCTGGCTGTATTTTGTAAGTAATAGTAGTGGTATCAATATAACTAGAACTTTATATGAAATGATAAACAAGACTAATTCCACTAATATTATTGAATTAATAGAGTAATTATTCTAATTCCATTAATATTATAAATTACTAATGTAATTTGTCATCTCTTATTTTTCATTTCATTTAAACATGGATAAGTTTTACCATGTATCGTTGGATTTAATTTATTACATTAGCAGAAATCTTTGGATGAATATATAATTAAGTCTGGTTACGATGCTTTTCTGGGACCAAACCAAAACCACGTCTTAAGCGGGATAGCGTTATAACAAGCTTGTGTAATGTTGGTTGCATCAAATCATATTTTTGAAGAATTGTCAGCATTTCTAACAACGAGAGCGTCTTATTATAAAAACGCTATTACATACTAAATTTTGGTTGATTTTCACGCTATAATGAAGCAGTTTTTACCCCATAGTCCCAGGATACTCAATCGGGTACCCACGGGTATCGAGGTGGCCTTGCACAGTTCCCGCCAAGCCTTGGCGAAAAGGTTTTTTTATTTGCTACAGCAGTATATCTTGGGGTTGTGCTAGTGGGGTTAGAGTGAAGGTTAACCTACTCGATTAACTAGTAAAGTGATAATATTGCCAAGGCATGGCCTGTATATCACCCTGAACGGAAATATTATGGGGTGCCCGCTTTGCTTTGTGATATGCCCTTGGGTGCCCCGGCACCTGTTGAGTTCCCCGGCTGTAGACAGTCAGGGAAGAATAACTAAGAACAGCAGTGGTGCTCAGAAAGCAACGAAGCTCATCTTCATTTTACTCTCTCAAAATTAGTCATTCAAAATTCACTCGCAACTTTTAGAGACAAAGATAGGTGAGAGGACGGCGACACAGATAATGTAAAATTTTATTTTCCGTCGAATGAGGCGAACGATTGGCTATAGCGGGTTGCAGTGCATATGGGGGCGGAAATATCCGCAGTTTAAGCTGGTGACAGAGCGTCTTAAGCGGTATTATTACCATTTGTTTCGTGTGAAAGGGATCGGGACCGTGAACAACCGCGGTTTAAGCGGGATAGCGTCTTACACGAGTTTTACTGTATTTGGTTTGATTCTGGTTCACATTGACATGTCTAGCAATGTGTTGATTGCGGTAAATCATGGTTGATGTTTAGAGTCCGTCATTTCATTGCAATGTATAAGGTATAGACTCGAGAGTGGATTTATTTCCGATCTCTTATCAAGGGTTTCTCGCCCAATAAGATTTCAGTCACGCTATCCAATTTACCCATTACGTATCGAGCTGCTCTTTCTTGCACCTTTTCTAGTTACTGTTCTTAAAAACATTCGTACGGATTTCTTACGTTTGTGACATGCTCTAGAATCGACTTACGTGTGATATGCAACTTTTCCTTTCCATTCCTGTTACTACCATTTGAATCTCTCATCACGTGATGTAACCTTGTATTTCTTCACTATTATTTTATTAATATATCCTCCCAGCTTAGGTTATTATTAAATGTTCCGAAGTATTTGCATTGATCGGAAGTATTTATTAATTCGCCATTCAGATTATCACAGGAAGGTAACTATTTTTTTAAGAGACGCATCTACTCTTGTTTGTATTAATCTTCATTATTTTCTTTTTTGCCATTTTTATGAAGCAATCAATTTTTTCTGCAGTCGCTAGTCCAGATTCTTCCATATTTAATGCAGTCATCTGCACAAAACAGTAGATTTGACATTCAAAGGCAGATCGTTGACATTATGGAAAATGTAATAGCTCGATCACATTTCTCTGCGGATTTCCAGACATTACATTTATATCGTCAAAGGGTCTCACGCAGTGCTATATTTTTGATCCTAGCTCAGTTTATTTAAAAGTCAAATGCACGATCTTCTATCAAGTATCCAGCTAATCTAAAATCAAATCATGCGAGAGTGCATGAAAAGCTTTAGCAAAATCGAATTAATTAGAATCAACGAAATCTTTACCATTAACCTCACCTTTAACTATCACCTCCTGATAAAGGCCCAATAGTTGTATTTCGCAAGAAAAACCTCACCTAAATCCATGATGGCAATAGTTAAGCCAATTGCCTTCTATCCTAAGGTTTCGAAAGTAATGCCCTATAATCTTTTCGATTGGTGTGAAGGCTTTCGCTGCAAGTAAATTCCTTGATATTTTTCGACCACGCGAAAAATGTCATGGAATCTTTTCGATTGTTTATCAAACTTCCGAATTCAAATTTGTTTTGGCTGTTTCCGATCCTGGTTGAATGGTATAACTTTGTTTTTTTTTCAATCCTTTAGTAAGCAATAATTGTTAACAATCAGTTTAAAGCATGGAACTATCTTAGCCGACGCCATTAACGATTTTCCGCTGTAACATCCGGTCCCCTTGATTTATTATTTCTCAGCTTCCTATCTTCCTTATGAAAATCATTTTTCTGAATGATGGTAGGTTTGATGATGTAAGATCTGCGTTCGTTTCCGAGCCGCTGATAGCATTGCTCCGTTTTTAGATTTATTCTGTCATTTATTTTACATAAAGTGTGTGTACGAAACATTAGTTCGTTTTTATGGCCACGCAAATACAATGTTTCCGATGGAATATTATACTATCGTGAGAAAATTATTTTTACTGTGTTTGAGTAATAATAATAATAATAACAAGTCACTAAAACTCTAATCTGTTAACACGAGTTTTTCACATTTTCTGTAATTTCTAGTAAAAATATTAAATTCATAGAGTTTAGATATATCAGTGAAACTTTTGGACATAAAACGTACTCGTAAAAAATATACACTCAGCAAATTATCCGAAAACAGAAATCATAAAAAATAAAATCCTTCCTAATTTTAATCTTATCTTCATGTTAATTTTTATGATAAATATAGAAAAGATAAATAAAATTAAATATCATTTGATTTATGTTAAATACCAGTCATTGTTGACGGAAGGTCAATCCTAGTTTATTTAATGAATGACATCCTCATTTTGAGAATCATCTTTTCACCTTCGAAGATACTTGACAGAGATTTTCTCGAGAGCATTAAAGAGGAGTTATTCTTAACATCCTGTTTAGCAGAGTATGAGCTAATTCTTTAGTAAGTTTTTATACTTTATCTGGTTTTTACCCCTCCCCGTTTTCCCTGTTATCAAAAATGTGATGTAATAACAGGAAGATGATCTCCAAGCATGAAGCAATAAGCAACGCAGAGCAAATTGTACGAAAAGGAAAATGTTTCCGGAAATTGGTAAAACTCGAGCTTGAAATCGAAAATCGCAACAGTTCTTTGCTAATCTTTATAGCTTCCTAAGAAGCTGCTAAAAATCATGCATACATTGAAATTATAACTGCTAATTGTATTATTAAGTCCCCTACCTAATCAACTATTGAAGAATAATTAGTGATCGAAATTTGCTTTCTAACGAGTGCTTTAGTTTAACAGAGAAGCACCCTAGTGGTAACTGTCTTTGAAAAATAATACGGAAGATTCCACTGATTCTAATCATATGAAACTTAATACACGATTACTAAGATTAAAAACTATTTATTTTGTAAAAAGAGAAAGTGGTATTAGATAACAATGGCAGTATGTATATTCTTGGTGATAGGATGACTTTGGTCTCCATATATAAATGTTTGTATTAATATGTCTGAGAAAGCTGGAATTTAAAAGGTGAGCATATCGATAGTAAAGTGCACGGATTCTATTAGGAATATTGTTAATCCAAAGTTATAAATTTTCTGTAATTTAGGCTCGTGAAAATTTCATGCGACACTATATCAGTATTTTCCCTAATGTTTTGTGTATAGAGAGGACAATACAATAAAATCCGTTTCAAACGCTCCTGCTTTGGACGATAGCCCTCTGAGGTTTTCTCTTGGTCTCTATCGTTCCAAATTCATATTAAAGAGACTGATTAAGATCCAGATAGTCAAGTGGGCAGCGCATTCGACATCAGCGAAAGCGGTCCCGGGTTCGATTCCTGATGGGGGCCCGTATGCGCAAGATGACCTCAGCCGTCGAAGCACTTTTAACAATATTACGTCCACTACCAAGACTGCTTAAGACGCTCTGCTTACCGATCATAAGGTGGTTATTTTTCCAGATGCATTGCAATTCCCTTTGGCCGATTAGCTCCGCCTCATTCGATAGGCCAAAAATGGTTGAAATTCACTATATTACCATCCTTCGCTTTCCCGCCTAATCTCTTAGGGATCTGGGAGATTATCCCCATCAATCTCGTATCATGGCAGAAAGATAAAATGTCGTTGAAGTTGTTTCCTTTGTCACCATCTCAAGTTTTGTGTTTATCGAAGAAATATAAATTATCGAACACGGAAATGGTACTCCAGTACTTGGTGGGCTACTGATGTAGTCTTGGAGATAAGGTGCTCTGATACATTAAATCAAACATCATTAAATTGAACGAAGTATTACATCAAATCCTTTCTCGTGGAAAGTTCGAAGTTTTTTTATTCCATTCCACCAAGTCAAGCTAGAGCGTATTGATTTCATCTACATTATACAACGATAATTCGCAGATTCTCCAGATACCCTAAATTACAGCTAAATTGAAGAAATTTTCTTTTCGTTTTAAGGAGCAAAGCACAATACTCAAAAATAAAAGAGCCAAAAAGATCTTCCCTGAATTCTCCAAACGCACAAAAAATGAGAAGTTTTCATATCCCGGTTAAGACGCTATAGCTTGTAACGCGGTTATCACTCGGTACACTGAAAAGTCCTAAGTGGATATCAGTGGAATTTATAGAAAATAGTTTATATTTTAAAATATCTGTACTGACTCTGAATTACTTTCAAATGTTGCGAATAATTTTGCAGGATTTAATGTCAATAGTAAAACAAAATAAAAATATTTTTCATAACCAGCCAACGAAACTCTTCACAAGTATGTTTTGAAACATTTCATACCTAAGTATGTACTTTAAATTGCTTTTGATTCTTGTAATTTATCCATTATAACTTGAGATTTCAATTACTTTATTATATTTTTTATGCATGAAACGGTCTCTTATTTGCCCTAGTAGTTATTCGTTAAAAGGTGTGCGGAAGTATGTTCCATAATAAAAATCTTCGATACTAAAAAACATCTTCAATCGATACATTTCATTCATACTGAGTTTTGTAAAGATTTCTTTGATACTTGGCACCAGGATGAGAGTGGATTGAAGACATCGAGGATGAAAAAAAGGGTTGGAGAATTGATCAGAAAGATCATTGATGAAGAGCTTATGATGGAAAGGCTAGAAGGAAGGGAGTTATAATAGTGATTTAACTAGAAATTATTTCGAGAATAGTTTTACAAAAATGAATCACTTTAAAATATATCTATCTGATTATATTAGGTAACTAAATATTTAACTATGGAACGTTGAACAGTATATAAAAATGTAATATTTAAAAATTAAAGGTAATTTTTTTAAGTAAAGAACATTATGATAAATCTCCCAGAACTTCTCTAAACTACTGTATCTTCGGTGCGCGAGTTTCCTATCCTAAAGGAAAGTATTCTCCATTACCTGATAGATAAGGAAACGGATGTGTGTGGCCAGAACTTCCTGAATTCGTCTCTCTGAATTTTCGTCTGTTCTACAACCAGCTGTGTCTCCGACGGATGCAGGTAAATATCGTCCTACTTTTTCTACTTAAATTGCTTAACAATTGCCTTTTCCAGTAGACTTTATTCAGGGAAATTTTACGCATTCACCTATTAAAAATCTCACTTGCGGTATATTTGGTAATATGGAGATTATTAATTTGACGTCGCCATGTCATTTTTATTCCTCGCAACGCTCATAATTCATTGGCAGTTGCCATAAACTTTGAATGCCAAACTTTCAAGCTCGCTCACCTTTCACGCGCAAGTATCTCTGGTCATTTCATCTACATCTACGTATGTAGTACCATGCAAGCCGCCTTTCGGCGTGTAGCGGGGAATTCATGCAACATGACTCTACTTCCCTGATCGATTATTTCTGCCTCTAATGGTTCGCGGAAAAAGTGAATTCTTGAATCGACCAGTCGATTGATGTGAACTCGATTTCTCTGACTTCTCGCAATATCGGAATGGCTTATGTAACAAGTATAATACCGGCTACATCTTCTACGAGCGTACTCTCTGAATTTATTACATAAATCAATTCTTTGTTTGAATCTTCTTTTTTCCAAATATTCCCATTCTGCATCATTTACAATTCTTTACAAAACGTATTGCCTTTCGTTGCACCTTTTCTAATTCGAAAAATAACACTTTTCGGCAGGGTCCCATGCAATAGATGCATACTCAAGGGGAGGCCGTACTAGCGCTAAGTGATATCGCTTGCGGGCTCCCGGATATATGCCCGTATAATTTTGATAGACCTTCTACACCGTTTTAAACATTAGAATGACATTAGCAATTTTCCTATCGTTCGAGACCCTATCATCGCTCATAGACATTGCAAATGCTACAAGGAAAGGAGCTAAGCTCTCGGCTACTTCCTTGAATAACAGATGGTATGTCTTCAGGATAAGGAGATTTATTAAGTTTAATCAATCGCTAAAATATGTGTTACATCCTCTACTTGTTAAAAAGATATATAAATTTAAATGAATAACGAGGACGTATAGCCACTATAAAGCGAAATTGTATGTCACTTGATCTGTGAACTATATCTAACTTTAAAATATTTAATAATCTCTATCAATTTTCCTGCACAGAACACATTAGGGTTAACAGAAAATATCTGTATTGACTGAACGATCTTTTTGTTTTTAATGAACTTAAATATAACTATGTTAAGTGATAAAATATAATTTTTCCTATCATTATCTAAAAGTAGCTTAACATGTTAATTTACGGCAATTTGAGATTTTTCCTAATAAAACGACTTGCGCTTAATTAACACATTGTAAATGTCGTGTAAAAGTATCGATAAGAATATTTATATTGTGGAGGAAAACGACCGCACGACGGTAGACTTACCGGTAAAAGGTAAAGATTTTTTTCCATAGGATATTTACTGAAAAAATCAATAAGTTAATTGTCCGACATCGATGCTATTTCAAATCATCTGAGTGTGGAAAGTAAACCTTCCTTCGAATGAATTTATCATCCTCCTGTTATTTTGGCTGGTAAAACATTACATTTAATCATAATTTAGGAAGATTCTTCCAAGAATCAGGAAGAAAAGTTTTTAACCGATAGCATAATCTCGTAAACAGCGTCGGACTGATTACTGAGATTCTTTCTTATTTATAATTTTTACGCACTTCATAATATATGTAATCCCTTTGTTACGCTGATTTCTACAGGGTTGAATATTTTTTTTATTCATAGGTCAGCAGTACCTATTTGTTATGCGATGGGCCACCATGAATATTTCAACATAAGAATGCATAAGTTTGATGAAAAGCTTTCCATCAACACCTCAATTGTAAGAAGATTCATGTGCATGGTAAGTTTTTCCAGCAAAGACTCTTCTGTGGGTCGCACCCAAAACTTTTTATGGGGGAGGGGACCTCTCCGATCTCTTGCATAAAAGTGTGGCCAAAATGTTATTTTAATAAGTATATTTTCAATTTTATAATATAAATAAAAGAGCCTATCTTTTGTCTTTGGTCTAGTTACATTCTAGTAAAATGGTGTAACACCTTTTTCCCATTTCTCCAATTTTTGCCACATGTGTTGAATTATTAATTTGGGTTTTGTATAAAGTTTAGGGGGGTTAAGGTCCCTTGCCCCCCCCCCTACCCCGTGGGTGTGCCCCTGCTTGGTATCCATGTGAAACGTTACTGTTAATTTCTCATATTGGTGATTTTGTATCATGATATGATCACGAGTGACTTTCCGATGTCATGAGAAACCAGCTCATTAAATATTGTCCATCGCTTACTTGTGACTCGTAGGTTATCGCGGAATGAATGAAACAAAAGCAAGTGAAAGCGAGGAAAGAATACGATAGCGTCTATTTAGTGAAGTCTTTTCCGCTGATTTAAATACAAAGTGATTTTGTTTTTAAATTTGTACATACATAAGAGAAGGGATGTATACCCCTTGCTTCATTTGCCCCCCCCCCCCCCTCACAAGCAAAATACTGGATCGGCCATGAAAAGATGCATTTTCGTAATGGAAAGGAAGATTTCTTTCCTCAAATGAGGTTTTGCCTTTTAGGGCTCTTTTAATTGGGCCAGTGATTCTCCATCGGAAGCATTACTATGCTCGTGACTTGATTGTAATAGTTCACACCCCACTAGCGCGTAAGAATCCCATGAAAAGCCACCATCATTCAAGAAGTTAGAAACGAATTTCTTTCTTTGGAGCCCTTTCACTCATTCTATGGATTGTTGTTTCGTTTACGAAGTGAAGCAGTGAGTCACTGTGGAATCCTCGCTAAAACACGGTTGAATGTCGTTTGAAGATGTCCTACCAGTCCTTACATAGTGAGCCATAACCTTCCAAAGTTGTTTTTAGATCGATCGTCATCCCATGCGGCAAATATCACAGCAAAGCGGTATCCCAAAGCGGTTTCCTATTTTTATTTCCGTTGCCATTTGATCTTCCAAAGGGAAGTATGATTTTATCAATGAAAAGTGGTTTCCTAAACTTATTTTATTTCCGTTAGAACTTTTAAAAGGAAGTATTTTATTTTATCAATTATCAATCAACCTTCGATTATATTCAATTATTGAGACGTAACAAATTGTTTTTCTCTCGTTCGCAACTTTCACGTCAAAGAGAAAACTCGCATCTATCACGCGATAAAGGAGTAGAGTACCTCGTACCTTGCGATTCATAATGTGATTAGATCAATAGGTAACTCGAAGCCACTTAAATACCATCTCTGAGCTAAGTCTCGTAGACCTAGTTTTTGTTCCATTTTTGAGATTTGCCATTCCTACAAATTTCAGAATCCAGAAGCCGGTAAAAATGCCGGTCATGGTGGCAAAGTGGTTAGTGTGCAAGCCTTCCTACTCTTAGGTCCCGGATTCAATTCCCGGCTATCCATGATTTTGTCTGGTTAGGGGATGGTTATGCGTGTTGTCTGTTTTTACAAGTCATATGCTGCCACTGCAATTGTCCAACAGTGGATGTTTGTGAGGGATTTAGAAAATAAAATAAATGAAATATTTAGAAAAAGGAATTTCATTCAATTGTGCTTTTTTCTTCACTTGAAGTATTTTTTTCTAGCAGAGTTTTTCTAAAAAGAAATTTATCAACCTCAGCAGAAATAATTTCTGTTATCAATCATTAATTTGAATTATTTTTAGCATAGTTAACTCCAGTTACAAATGACCATTTAGGAACCTTTTTGTTTGATTACAGATTGATAATTTTAAAGATAAATTTTGGCAATGCTGATAATTTTTTTCAGATACACTAAACTCTCAATGAAGCTGTTTCTATAATATGCTAAGAAAACCAAATCATTCCATAACTGTCTGTCCCAAAAGATTTACTGGCTTTTAACATGTATGTCAATTTCAGCTTACATATTAATTAAACCTGTCTTTATTATGCTGAAGAGTAAATTAAGTGCTAGCACATCTTTTTCTATTTTTTTACATTTTCAGCAGTCTATCAATGATTATATTTATTTTTTTTTCTCTTGAATTTATTTCAATTTTTAGATTCTCCTGGCAATGAACAGTTGGAGCACAACAGTTGCAAGCAATTTGGATACATATTACCCATTAATTTTTGAAGATCTTACTGATGGAGATTCATATTTTGGATACAACGTCCTTTTATATGCTGAACATGGACAAGGTACTTCTTGGTAAGAGATGAAATAAATTCCTTTTCTATTGAATACCAAAATATTTTAAAATGTGCATTTCTGAAACTAGTCATAAATACAATTTGGAAAATTTAGGGAAAGAAATATACCAAAGAAGTGGAAGCAGGTTGGATTTTATTAAATTAATGAAAGAATACTATCATAATTTGCTGAGTCACCTTTCAATGCCAATAATAATTGAGAATTTTATACTATCAATGGATAGTAAGGAAAAATATTATTGATAGCTTTATTGAAAATATTACAATGTGAAAATACCTAGAACTTTGGGAATGTAAGGGATATATAAGACTATTAGTTGAAATTATCATGGACAAAGCATATTTTGTTAAGTTTAAATATTTTAGTGTAGCATAATTTTGGAATAAGTAGAAACTATTAATGTACTGAATCCTTTTTGTATCTTCATTCCAAAATTCATAAATGTGAATAACTTTGTTAAGTCTTTGCCAAAAAATAAGAATACTTAAAATCTTTGAAAACACATTGAAGGAAATCAAGAATGCAGATTATGTAAAGTAGTGATGGATGCAAAAATTTTTGAGAAGTATGGCTTGCTAGCTTATCAAAATGAAGATATGTACATACATTTGGTGGAAAATATATATCTTAGATTTTGACAATGCCACATTCTTTCTTTGTTTTCTTTCCCATGAAAAATAAAGGATTCAAATTGGAGCTCCTCGAGCAAATATAAGTTATGGTGAAGACATAGATCTTTTTGAGCCAGGGGCAGTGTACAGATGTTCACTTTCTCCTACTCAAATGTGTGAACTCATAACGGCATCAGGTAAGAAGAGTTACCGTTTCTATTTTGTAAACCATAGATGCTATAGAAAATAATATTCAAAGTACAATTTTTATAATTTTTGTTTTTCCTTTCCACCTTGTCATTTGTTATATCAGAAACTAGGTTAATTACAACATCGAGCCACATATTATCAAGAATATAGCTTGTCTTTTAAATTATTTATTAATCTAAAAATTGTGTCTTCAATGTTAAATTTCTTGGCAGTTACACCATACAAACCCAAAATAGGAGAAGAGAAAAGAGATGGATCATGGATGGGAGCAGCTATGGATGTACAGCCTGGTCCTTATGGACAACTAGTGGTAAGAACTGATTTGAAACTCTTTTTGGAGAAAATGTCTCAGCTAGCAGTTGGAATAGAAGCAAATCAGAAACGTAGTGACTTCATAAATATGTGACTTATTTTTTATATAAATGCTAAATCTGATACAATTAACACCTATTGATTTCTGAATCATTAATCAATGAACTGAAGACAGATATAAATTAAATATGAGATAAATATTATTAATTACTATTAGGGGTATTAAAAATTTTCTGGAGTATACATATTCTACTTCTCATTGTTTAACATAAAGGCTTTTTGAAGATCTCTTTGAATGTTATGCTCACAAGTGAGAATTTAGAATATTTTGAGAGAGTCTATCTTTCCCATCAATGCTTGGTCATTTAGCCTAAAAAGAAATGGAGAGGCTCAGAGACTACTTTCGAATTCTTTTCGAAGAAATTAATGTACAGTATTTTTTGGTAATAAGACTTGAAAGTAATTGAAAAATTACAATACATTGTACTCTGTATGTTTTCATGTTGAAAGGGTTGAAAAGAGAAATAATTTGGAAGGCAACTTTTCATTTCTCAATACACATGATTATTAATCCCATCAAGTTAGTGTCTCAAATTCTGTGAATACTGACTAATGAGTGGTTTTCAAACTAAATATTTTTAAATTCATTCATAATACCTACAATGTATTAATTACTGAGTAAAAGGCTTTGCATTTTAACAGATTTTTGCTCTCCTTAGGTTTGCTCACCACGTTGGACACACAAATTTTCTTCTCACTTTATGACCGGAGCTTGCTATTGGGGCTCAACAGAAGGAAAAGAGAAATTCAATTTTAAAACACTGGTACCCTTACTTGATATTGGTAATGATGTATTTTTTTGGTATTTATATTTTCTTGAGAATAATGATTAAATTTTAACTTCTTCAGCCCCTTTAATTTAACAGTCCATCAGCTACTCCATCCTCAATAATGACTGAAATCAAATTGTGTTTTATGGCAAATGAAAATCCACAAGAGTGCTCAAAATTACAGATATACAATTTTATAATGGGATGATATGGCTGATTAAGAAAGAGACTATTATTGATGCTATGGAAAATTGTCAGATTTGCTACCTTAAGTCACTTAATTGGAGAAATAATCGAGATTGACACTGATATTGGTAGGGAAACATTTTAATATCCTACTGCCATATTAGTACACAGGATACACAAGGAGTGAGCAAGCAGCATAGCACAAAAACAAAACACAAGCGGAAAAGGGTTCATGAGAAACAACTGAATACTAAAATATCAGACACCCTAATTAAACTTAAAACATCATTAAAAACAACATCATACTAACACTCCTCCTTAATTGGGTGTCTTCAAACCCATTTCACTAATAAATTTACCAAATTTAGGTCCATGCAGTACTTTAGTAAAAATGTCTGCAATCATATTATCAGTTGGCATGTACTTAATTGATATATCACCATCCTCAACTTTATCACGGATAAAATGATATCTAATGTCTATATGTTTAGACCTTCTGTTAACCATCTGATTTGCCGTAACTCTCTCAGCTCCCTGATTATCATTAAAGAGAGTCACAGTTTCTTCTACACCAAAAAGTTCTTCAATTAATCCCTTCAAGTATATGGCCTCCTTACAACATTCCGATAGAGCCATATACTCTGCTTCTGTGCTTGAAAGCGCTACAGTCCTCTGCTTTCTCGATTCCCATGACACTAACCCACCGCTTAGCATGAAAGCATAGCCTGTGTAGAACTTGCAATCATCCTCACAATTTCCCCAATCTGAGTCAACATACCCAATGACATTCTTCCCAGTTCTTTTGTATGTCAGACATAAATCTTTGGAGCCCTTCAACTATCTCAGCACACGTTTGGCAGCTCTCCAATGGCTCTCATCATAACAGCTATTAAATTGACTCAGTTGACTACAGGCATGAGCAATGTCGGGTCTTGAGTTCACTGCGAGATACATGAGTGACCCTATCAGCTGCTGATATGGGTATCGCTGCATAGCATCTCCTCCTGGCTCAGCTTTTCTCAGCTTCTGGCTTGGGTCCATCGGTGTAGATACAGGTTTGGCATCCTCCATGCCAAACCTCCTCAGCATGTCCTCCATACACAGCTGCTGGTTGATCATGATGCTGGTTGGTCTGCTTCTCCCGGTCTCTCTGGATGTGCAGTCCAAGACAGCTCCTCACCTCCCCAAGGTCCCTCATTTTAAATTTCTTTAAAAGATTAGCCTTCAGCTGCTGTGCCCCTGGTTTGTCATTCGAAAACAAAAGGAAATCATCTACATAGATTGCAACAATCATAATACTCTCCTCTTTCACTCTATGGTAGATGCACCGTTCTCTCTTAGACTGGATCAGCCCCTCCTCCAGAAGAGATGCATGGAGTCTCTTGTTCCAGCTTCTTGAAGCCTGCTTGAGTCCATATGGCCCTTTTAAGTAGACACACCTTACTTTCCTCTCCCTTCTTCACATACCCTTCTGGTTGCTCCATATAGACTTCTTCTTCCAAGTCACCATGAAGAAAAGCAGCGAAAAGCTGAAATTTCCATCCCAAACTTCCAATTGTTATAGTTTTCTCTCCCGATCAACTTCCTGATGGCATCACTCCTGCTCCTTGCATTGACGACTGCGAGGGTATCGGTACAGACTCCATTGTCGACGCACTATAATTTCCGCCGTGAAATAAATCTCAGAAAATATGTGAGACAATCTTCTTCACTCAATGCGCAAGCCCTTACTAAGCACTTAAGAACAGAAAAGCTTATTCACCACGGTGATCGCCATGCGGTCTGCATTCCATAATTTATTCGGTAAAATTATCATCCAACCACGATATTAATCGAACTAAACAGTGCACTGGGCCCATAACCTGTTAGATTTGCTACCTTAAGTCACTTAATTCGAGAAATAATCGAGATTGACACCGATATTGGTAGGGAAACATTTTAATATACTACCGCCATATTAGTACACAGGATACACAAGGAGTGAGCAAGCAGCATGGCACAAAAACAAAACACAATTGACTGACACAAATAACAACTGAATATTAAAATATCAGACACCCAAATTAAACTTAAAACATCATTAAAAACAACATCATACTAACAAAAATTGAAGTATGACATAAATAATATCCGTTAGAAAAGAAATGTAGAGGTATTAATTTAATAATAAAGTGAAAGAGTCATCAAGGAACCATCTTTGGTAAATCTTGATATTTTCTAATTAATTTGCTTAGAAAATTTTTAGGTTACTTACAAGAGATATTGTAACATTATTATTTTAATGCATAAATTTTCTTTTTTCAGACAGGTATAATATAGATGTTAAGGGAATCGACATACCCTACTTTTCCTATGGAGAAGCTGGATTTTCTGTACATTTTCCATTGGAAAAGAATATTGAGGTAATGTAATAAGTTTGATCCTCATTTTATCAATATTTGTTTTGAATTTACATTCGTATAAGGGAGAAATTTTGGCCATGATAGAAACATGATAAAATCAAGGGCATACATAAAATTGTATTTTTCACAGTTTAAAATCGATGGGAAAGGAAATTTCATCTTTTATACCATTATAGCTTTCCACTATGTCACACCTTCATAGATTTCATAAAATGAAGTTGTAAGAACCTAATACTGTAAAGGATAAACAGAAATCAAAATATTGACATAACTAGAACCCTGGTTTACTTTATGAACAGTTATTTCTGGGCTGGGTTTGAATCCCTGTCTTATCAATTTTATTTACTTGTTTTTCCTTCCCTTAATTTACTAGTGCATGTTGAATCAGATTTGACTTTTATTCCTCATTTGCTTCTTTCTATCTTTGTTTCTTATGAAATAAATAGTTACTATGATTTATTTATGGGTAATAGCTTTACATAATTCATGTTTACAGTAATAATGTGGGCATAGATTTTGTCACATAATACATAAAATATAGCAAAATATGCAATAAAATTACAAAAGAATAGGGAATCTCAGATAGTAAATTGGGTAGTGCATTCATCTTTGGTAACAGTCTCTATCCTTGGTGGGGGACCATATGAAATGACCTCAGCTGTTGAAGCACCCTTAAATTATCAACAAAAATACTTCTATTAAAAAATAAAAGAAATGATTTTCCATAAACATTTCTATCTTTATTTTCAATCACATTTAACTTTGCAGTATAATGGATACAGTTACAAACTTGTGAATTAAAATTCATCACAATAATAGGAGGTATTTTTGCAGGAAGTAGTAAGAATATTTTGGTAAATACTGCCAGAAAAGATTCATAACTGAAATTGTAACACTGTAATAATCATAATTTCATTTAAGAATTTGTGTATTACTAACAATTTTTTCACAAAGAGGACTGGCTTTTTGCTAAATGACATTAACATTCCATCAGGAAAATTATGCACTGAGAGTGAAAAAGCTGATGAGATATTGACACCATCTTCCACTTGTTACATTGCTGCTCTATACCTATTGAAAATATATTTGTAAAATACATCCCAAAATTCAATGTTAGAGGATGTTCTGCTGTATTGCTCAATGGTTAGAGCAATTATTGGGCCTTGTAGGTGCCAAAAGGGTTACATGTTTGACTCAAGTTAATCTGGTCCCAAGTTTCATTCCCATTAGGAGCCTATGAGTCCGAAGTGACATCAGTTGGCAAAGCACTTTTGAAATAATAAAATACTAATGAATAAAATATCCAAGCTGCCTGGCAAGTGAAAGATCTGGCTTCTGGTATCATTACTTTTTCACATCTCTTCATCCTTTCTATTCTCCTAAGAGTATGACATATCATACTAAGCCACTGAAGATACTTTCCTTTCTGGTTGTCTTTATACAGGCATCATCCAAGATTGTTATTGGAATCCCAGGATTATTTAATTGGAAAGGTATGTGTCAATATTTATTATAAATTTTATAGAACTAAGGATTTTACAATGCAGAAATTTTGAGTGCCAAATTTACTTTAATATGGTGTGATTCTCCATACATAGCTTCTTCTTGCTATGTCATTGATGATGTGTCTGTTTCATCTGTACTTTGATCTTTTTCTTGGCCTCATCATGTCTTTTAGTATCCAATTGAGAGTTACTATTGACCAACTTTTGTCATTACTTGTCACCTCTTTTCTTGCCTATATCCATTTCAGTGATCTTATTTTACCTATTATTTCTGTCACTCCTGTAATCATCCTCACCTGAGAGTTGTTTTTTCTGTCTTCTCTTGTGATTCCAAGCATACAGCATTCTATACTTTTTCATCATTTGAAGTCACTGGATTATTGCTGTGTTAAACACCTTAGTTTCACTTCTGCATTTGTAGCAAAAAGTATTTCAAATCCTCGTTTCCCTCTTGTGCGGAAAAATAATTTTTGCATGGTTCCAGCACTTGCTAATTCTTCATTGTCCCATGGAATCAGGGAATCATTACACAGAAACAATTGCCATCTTGCCAATGAAAAGTGTTAGGTATAGTACTCTGGAAATGCTCCTTCTATAATTCTATTTCATCAGAAAGTACCAAAAAAGTTGATACCAATGATGATCTGCCAAATCATAATACTCAATTGAGGGAACTGCCTGTGTGAGGGAAATGGATCTACTTGGTTCTGAAAAATTTCATAGTTCAACTAAATATAGTGGGGTAAGTGATTCAGTACCTCTCAATGTGCCCTTTCATAATAAAATACACTTAAAAATAAAGCATAATCTTCTGGCTCTAAGTGCTTAAATACGCAAGCATTTAAGCTCCTCGAACCCTTAACTGCTTGTTTTGAAAGGGGCACTTTCCCTTCAATGATTTTCCATTCACTATAATTCAAGCCCATTTCCCATAAATTGCCAGTTCCCCATGTAATCTATTCATATAATCTGATTAACTCCTATGTACTGGTTTTTATTTTTCCAGGAGGATTTATTTTTTATGAGGTTTTTCCTGCTGCTAATAACAGAAAAAGTTACTCAAAATTGCATCTCCCAAAGTATGGGATATCTAACTTTACTGACGGTGACTATACAGGTAAGAGAGCCAAGAAACTTCTGAATTAATGAATGCAGAAATAGATCAAATTTTAGTGAAATGAAGTGACAATCTTTTGTTGACTTACTAAAGAAAATATTTGCTTAGAACATGAATTTATCAAAACATCATGCACAGGGGTGATCTGAAAAGTTTTTGACCTACACCATAGCTTTCATCACTATTGGTTAGATATTTTCATAAGTTCATTTATTTGTCATAACTTTTCATCTGGAAATGCAAATCATACTGTCAATGAGTTAATTTTTATATTAATATCAAGTTGTAGTGTAAAGTGTAGTTTTAAATGGATAAAATTGAGTGATGCACTGTGGTAAAGTTCTTTGTTAAAAAAGGAATTGGCTGCCAAATGAAATTTGTATTTAATGTTTATGTTGACTCTTCTTCATTTTCCAAAATTAAGAAATGAGTTGATATGTTTAAAAAGAAGAGCATGGTTCCATTAGCCCAAAAATTATAAAAAATGCTGCAGACAACTTAGAAATGAAGTTAAGCATTCAAGGTTGATGAACCACTTTCAAACAATTGATTTTTCACCTTTCTGAAATCCAAGTACGTACATACATAGCCATTCCATATTTATCACTTCTCTTACCTTCTCATTACATTTTCAATTGCATGGTATGTAATTGGTCCTCAAGCAAAAGTTCTCTAGGACTGGAATAGTATATATTCATAATGTGATTCAGTTGCTGTTTACTTTAGTTCCATAACCATTCTGTTTTAGGATACCAAGTGAGTTCCGGATACTTTTATAGCCATACTAGACTTCTCTATGTGGTTGGAGCACCAAGAGCAGAATCTGCAAGAGGAAAGGTATGTTATCTCATTTTAAACTCAAATTGTGCCCAAATAATAACTGAACTTAATGATATATATTAAATTACTGCTTTCCATATGGAAGTTGCAGCTCAGCTGAGAAAATTTAAATTTACATTATTAACCACAGCTTTTCTTTCTGTCTGTCTGTTAACCTCTCAAGTGCTCTACATGTGGGTAATATCAATCCTAGGTTTTGGGAGAATGAAGATTTATAAAACTTGACCTTTTGACATTTAATCAAAATCTGTACTCAGTCCATCACTTATAATTATTCTGATTAGAATGCAGTAGCATAAGAACAGAGATGCTTATTTGTGCATGTAAGGGAGTGGTGAGTAGTATTTGTGCATTTATCCACTGCAAATAATTCTCAAAGAAAGAAATATATCTCTACCGATGGTATTGTTCAATAAGTGCTTTTGCTATATTTATAGTCGGTCAGATATTATTTGTTCCTGGAAAGAGAATGAGTAAGCTTAATTAAGAGGAGTCATTAGGAAAATTTTGTGAAACTGAAACAGTGATAGTTGAGTTATGAGTGAAATTCAACTAAATAAAATCTATTAAATGAGAATAGAAATGATCTAAGGCAATGCTTTAAATGGATGGAAAGGAAAATGAAGTGTGATAAGCATGAAACATAATTAAAGAGTGGGCAGAAAGGGGAAGGATGACAAAAGAAAAGCTATTTGAATGTAGCATAATACAGAGGTGTTAAACTTATCCATGTTTATGGGCTATTTTCTACTATATCTAATTCAAAAAGGCTGTAATGTGTAGTTATGCCATACTAATTTTGATTTTCAATTCCTGCTGCTTCTTTAATATATATATTTTTAAGGAAATACCAGATTTGTAGAAAATTTTAAACATGAAACATAATTTCTTTTTTATGATGACAGGATAATATAAATAAGATTAAGAAAAATAGGTAAGTAACAAATAACCCAATGAGATAATGTACATATATATATATATATATATATATATATATATATATATATATATATATATATATATATATATATATATATATATATATATATATAATTTTTTGATTGACTGACAAAAATTATATAAAATGTATGATATTTACAGTTAAATTTTAAATATATTCAACAGCAGTATTGTAAAATTTTTTGCTAGAAACATGCTATTGTATACCTCCATGTAGCCTCTCAAGATTTAGAGTTACAAATTGTGAACATAATTTATGGTTTAAGATTTTCTCCAGTTAGTTTTGACCTGTTAGTTGTGATCTGTTTCATGCATGATTATTAGGTATTATTTAGTTTTATGCATAATCATAATTGTATTTATGAGTATGTACATACTTTCAACATAGGAGTTAGGGTTAACTTTTTAATCATAGAAATTTCACTCATAAATATGAGCAAATGGAAAGAGAGGTTTCAGGCTGAAAAGATGATTGTTACGAGTACAACTTAGCCTTGAAATAGCAATGAGAGGTGTTGAAAGGCTGCATCTAGCCTGAAGGCTGCCAGTTTGTCAAGCCTATATATGTAAAAGATTCTGATGAGTTTCACTCAGAATAGTATAATATGATTTAAATAGATTATAATTGAAGTTGATTGATTGAATTGATAATTGAAATAATAGTATAATCTGATTTAAATTGATTCATGCTCTAAAATTACACCTGTTTTAATTCTAAAATCATGGTAGCAATCAAGATGTACTCAAAATCTTGAATTAAGACATCTAACAAGTGACTTAATTTAAGGTAACAATACCTTTACCATGTCTTAAGTAAGTTACCTAAACTTCAAGATAAGTATTAAGTTAGTATTTGCTACACTATTTATATATATCTTTATATTTAAAAAGTGAAATTCATGATTCTTTTAAAGGTTTCGATTGTATACATCAAGGAGAAAGGAGACGAGTTCAATGTCAATACCAGGGTACAAGTAATGGGGACTCAGTGTGGAGAGTACTTTGGTTCTAGCATTGCTGTTGGAGATTTGAATGGGGATTCATATGATGATTTGATTGTTGGAGCTCCATTCTACACGGATGATGATGTCTTGCTACCAGATTATGATAGAGGAAGGATTTTCGTTTATTTGTCACTTCCACTTAAAGAGGTTTGTTTTGAAAGTAGAGATTAGACAGGAACACTTTATTGATTTAGTAATCTGTTATAAGAAGTTTGCCTATGACAGCAGAATAATGGAGTAACTTACTTAATTATTGATTCAATCAAAATTTTCATCCTTTTAGTTAAGCAGCTGAGTTCACATTCCTGTAGATTAGATGTTTATCTGCATAATTTCATATCAGAGTTGAATTCACAATTTTTTATTATTTGGTTAAACCTGACTATACTATAACATTATTGTTCAGCTTATTTCATTGACTGAAGCTCAGCATCTTTATCTTGGTATGAAGTACTTGTTACTCATGATTAGTTTAATGGATACTTTTAAAAGCAGGTAAAATTCTTATTATGTATATGTATTTCTATAGTCATAAACACTCTCTGAAATTAAATTCACAATGGAGTATGTCATTTATAGGCCAAAATCATGGCTAATATAACTTATTCTTTGGAGAATAATTTCTCCCACAGCTAGAGTTGCAAATTTAGGGTTTAAATTAAAAAACCAGTGTGGTTATGCAACTATCATTTTGAGTTGATGCTAATGTCATTTTATTATTTATCAATATGTTTTATATATAGATGCTTCTCTGGGTTAATCTGAATTGAATTGTTGTGTATAATAGTTGAATACATAACTTATTCTCACAATAAAGTTTTCATCAGTATTAATCATGATAGAATTTAAAGGTAGAAATATTATAGGAATGCATAAGAACTATGTCATAAAATTTTATCAAACTATGCAGTACTTGTTAATCACATGAGCTCACAGCTTAACATTTTCTTTGTGCTCTTTATTGGATTTTTGAAGATCAAAGGTGCACTCTGCCCAAACAGTGGTTAGAGTTCCCTTTTTGTTTTCAACCATCTGCTATAGTCTTACTCTCAAAGTAAATTTGAAGTTTTTGTGAGAATTAACATCCATCCCAGCTTTGACATAAAGATGTTGAAAGTGAGCAAAGAGTGTAAGCTTTTAAGTGCCTTACTGAAATTTGAGGAAACCAGTCTTTACATCTCTTTTCTCAAAAATTAAGAGCAAATCTGTATCTCTTAGTGTTCGGTGTGTGCTGGAGAGTTATCATTGTAAAATGTTTTGTCAACTGATTTTTCTATTTGTTCATCGCATGATTCAGAGACCAGACATGACAAATTTAAAATGTTCAGTGATACAGAAATTAACAAAGGGAAACAAAGATTTTACTCTCAAGTATATTATGTAAATCAAAATAAACAACTAGACTCCAAATACTGTAATATACGCTTATAATATACGTGGTTTTTGGATGTGAAGAAAGGATCTGGTGCTGTCATTTTTGGATATGGAGCTTGATAACCTCCCAAATTGTCAGAATATGGCGTTGGCAGAAAGGAAACGAATGTTGTTGGATGCAAGTGGGTATTTACAGTGAAAAGAAATGACAAGGGGGATATTGCAAAATTTAAAGCAAGATTAGTAGCTCAGAGGTTTGGACAAATTGAGGGAATTGATTATTTTGACACTTTCAGTCCTGTAATTCAGAGGAAAACTTTGAGGATTTTAATGGCAATTGCAATAGAAAATGATTGGGAAATGGAACACTTGGATGTCATTGGGGCTTATATAAATTGTCCACTTGATGTCACTGTTTTTATGGAACAACCCCAATGCTTTCATGAAGAAGATCCTAAGTGTTATGTTTGCAGATTAAATAAGAGTGTATATGGTCTCAAACAATCTTGAAGGAACTGGAATGGATTCCTCAATGAAAAGTTGTTACAGTTAGGACTGATAAGGTGTGTGAGTGATCCATGTGTATATAAGGGAGATGATTTAATTTTAGGTGTTTATGTTGATGACTTTTTGGCCATTGGTGAGAGAAAGAGAATCTTGGAATTAAAATGTGGACTGGCTAAGCATATGACAATAAAAGACCTTCGAGAGGTATCTAACTTATTATCTCTCAGAATAAGGAGGCCTACAAGGGGAGAATTATTTGTGAACCAGAAGGACTACATTCAGAGTGTCTTGGGCATGTTTAATATGCGAGTGCAGGGGTGTTGTCTCTCCTATGGAGGCAAGGGAACCTGAGAGGGGGCACAATAACTCTAAGGATCAGTTTGATTGCCACCTTTACCGCAAGGCCATTGGGTGTTTACTGTACTTGGCTTCTGGAACTAGATTTGATATCTCTAACGCTATCTGTAGGCTAAGCCAGCACTGTGAGAGACCAACTGTCAAAGACTGGAAGTGTGTAAAGCATGTATTCAGGTATCTCAAGAATACAATGGACTTTGAACTGTGTTATTCAAGGAGGGGTAAGCCAATAGAGGTATTTGCTGACTCAGATTGGGCTAATGACAGGAGTGACGCAAAGTCAATTTCAGGTTATGTTGTGAGTTTAGCTGGGGCAGCAGTGTCATGGAGAAGTAGGAAACAAGGTTGTGTAGCAACATCAACCACTCATGCGGAGTACATGAGCATGTATGAATCAGTGACAGAGACAGTTTGGCTAAAAGAACTTCTATTTGAAATTGAGCAATGTTAATTTTTATCAACACCCTGCATTATTAATGTTGATAATAGAGGTGCAATGAGTATTGCTAATAACAACTCTGTTTCTGACAGAAGTAAACATATCAATGTTAAGTTTCACTATATAAGAGAACTTGTTGAGAAGGGTGAAATTGAGTTTCAATATGTTTCTTCAAATGATTATTGTGCTGATCTCTTAACTAAGCCATTATGTGGACCCAAGACCCGAACATTGTCTCAGTTGTTGGGGTTGAGACCTTTCCAGTAAGGTAGTTATGAGAAATGTAAATATTTTGACCTACAGAGTTCTTTTTTTTATAATTTTTGTTTGGTTGATGGTCTATAACGAGGAGAGGTGTCAGAATATGGTGTTATGCAACCATAAATGGTTTTGGTTTGTGATGTTCTTTTTTTTATGTGTACGCAGCGGCCACGTTGGCATCAATGAAGACGGCAGTTTGCTATCAACACTTGAGCAGTTGGACATTATTTAAATCGATCCTCATCCACGTTGTTATAAGTGCACTTCATGCGTTTTTAACAACCCTTTTTGTAACACAAATGTATTTAATTGGGTTGAGATCAGGCAAATTTGGTGGCCTAGTCATCTGCTGTAATTCAGTATCTTTCTCGTTCAACCAATGTATTACAATTCTTACTTAGTGACAGCAGT
Organism: Pachydiplax longipennis; assembly: GCA_036926295.1. Lineage (NCBI taxonomy): Eukaryota > Metazoa > Arthropoda > Insecta > Odonata > Libellulidae > Pachydiplax > Pachydiplax longipennis. Next base: position 31,426,182 of record JAVFKF010000009.1, on the reverse strand, counting down.
ACATGAATAGCCCTCCAGCTTTGCCATTTCCTTGGTGCTTATACCTAATCATCAGACTATCAAAATCTCTCTTTGCTCAAAATCACTTTATTCCAAGCATTCCCAATTCTTGTCTCATATCACCACTCAGATGGTTCCCTGGTAATCTCTTCTCTGGTTATTTACTTCTTTTTTTGTATCATGTCCTTCACATCACCAAGGCTCATTCATTCTTGCATAGGTTATAATGTTTTAGATTATCAGTGTTTATGCAAAAAAATGAGACAGAGCAGGAAAGAAGAGGGCTAGGTGGGAAAAGATGGATGTTGTGGTGACAAATATTAATAGCTACTGTGATTATTTTGAGGTGGGAGGAGGAAGGAATATGTGTGGTAGGAGTGTCATTAGGAGAAATGGTTTTCTAGAAAAGTTGAATTTCAAATGTTTAGCTGGGAAATTCTTTTGTAAATTTTATAGTATTAGTTGATTCTGGGAAATTTTCCATTGAATAACCTATTGAAAATTTACTAATTGGATCATTTTAAAAATGAAGAAAAGCAAACTAGTAAAACATTTTTTTTATTTTGGAAATTGAATTTCCATTAAAAAAATCCTATTTAGTATGTAATAGAGAATATTATTTAAGTTAGTATTTAGATAGTTTCATATATAAATGTTTTCACTTGATTATTTATATAATTAGAGAAAAGCACGTTTGAAAGAAACTGGACAAATAATCGGGTACAAGCCTGGGGGTCGATTTGGATCTACTATTGCATTTCTTGGAGACATAAATTCAGATGGAAAGCCCGGTAAGCTTGCAAAAGTACACAGTAATTAATTTATTAAAAGAAATTATTAATTAATTAAAGTATTAAGTAATTAATATCAAGTTAAAAATCTTTAAAAATAAAAGTTGGCATAATGGCCTCCAATGAGCTATAAAATTTTATTTGGGTCATCAACTTCTTCAATTTCATTGCTAGTAATTTTTAAGAAAATTGTAATCTCATATATCCTTTAGTGCTTCATTAAAAATAACACAGTTAATTCACTCTTACTGTTTTTACAATCGAGGAATATAATTTGAATTGAGCTCCATACTCTTATGCATTTGAAATTTCAAATTTTAGGTACTAGGTGAAATCTCATTTACACCATGTAAACTATATCCCATAGGGATGCACCCAAAAATTTTTATGACAGGGGCCATCTGCCCAACCTTTCTTATAAATGTATAATCAAAATTTTATTTTAATATGTATATTTTCAATTTATCGCACAGATAAAGAAATTTGTACCATCCAAGCATCAATCTAAGGATGATTTCTAGATGTCTTTCTCCTGTATTTTATATAAGAGCTTCTTAAGAGCAACATCTTGATTTTAAAATTTTTTCTTGCATAATCTTTACTATTATATATTTTAGTTATTGTTGTTTATGTTGAGGTTATTGAGTTGTTTTGTTGAGGTAGCTTTTGCTATGGAAATATTCTTGAATTCCACTTGTTCATTTTAGCTTGGAAATTGTTGTAATTGTGTTAAAAATTCCACTGAATGAAGTATTTTAGCCCTGAAATAGTACAATATTTTGAAATTTTTCATAACATTCATATCATTTAAATTTTAGATTAGTAGTTCTATTATTGCGAGTGATCTATTTTTTCTCAACTAACATGGGAATCAGTTTTTAAAATTAAATATCCTTATCATTTGCTCTCGATATGTCTATAGAATACATTTAATAAGATTAAATAGAAAATAACTTAATCATCTGGGGAGCATATGAGGTAAGGGGTAGAATAAAATTCTTCAATTCTTTCCTTCTATCAATGGGCAATGAAGAAGTAGCAGTTGGAGCACCATATGAAGACGATAACAGAGGAGCTGTATACATATATTCCAGTGATGATGAGGGTCGCCTGGGAAATCCAGTTCAACGCATAGCTGCAAAAGAATCATCCTATAATGTAATGAAAGGATTTGGAATCAGTATTAGTCCTCACAATGTTGATATCGATCGGAATGGATGCCCAGGTATGAAATAAATTTGCAGAATAACCATGTTACCCAATCTTCATGTAGATAATACAAATAAGTTGATATTTCCATTTACATCTTGTCAGGCTGACAATACACTTCCTGCATATACTAATCCTACAGATTAATTACAAAATTATTCCAGTCATTTATTATGAGATTATGACAAAAGTGTTCCTAGGTTTTATTTCAGGTAGGGGCCAATATAAGGCACATCTATATGGGACACAATACATGATTATAAGTGGGACACTATATCCAGAGATGAATTTATATGAATTCCTTACTCAGTTTACATGCACACCTAATTCTCTTTTTACATAGTAGACAAGTAAACAGTTACTAAGATAAAGAAAAGCAATGGACAAAATTATAGCCTCTGGGAATACCACCTACTACTGTTAAAATTTCTACCACTGAAAAGTTTTAATGTAAAATGCTGAATGAGATTCAGCCACTCAAGTCTTATATTTTAAATATTATTTCAGATGTGGCTATTGGTGCATATTTATCTGGCCATGCTGTTATATATAGAGGGAGGCCAATCATCATGTTGCTCACAAATAATCCAGTGCCTAATCCAAAAACAATCTCGCACAATGCCACTGAATTTTCTCTCCTGTCTGCCTGTGTTACATATGTTGGGAACAATGCTCCAAATACTCTCCGTAAGTACAACTAACTATTGCTAGAATGAAAAAGAGGAAGTTCTGTGTTCAGAAAGCAGATTTTCCTGTGCTACAGAAAACCAAAACTGTTTCGATACAAAAATATTTATTGTTGAAATGTATACTTTGAAAATCGCAATATGTCTAAAATTGTTTTAATGGGTTGGAATTTTTATAAATAAAGAACATAAGCCTTACTTTTAAAATAAATTCAGACATTTCTATTTTGAAACCCACCATACTGATAATAATTGAAATATTTCTTTTACCCCTGTCAATCTCAATCTTTACCATAATTGCAAGAAATTTGACCTACCCTAACAATTACAGGTCCACTATCAACTGAGGGATTCCATGAACTTAGCCAATACATATCTTTTTGTTGAAGATCTGTCTGGTTCAATCCATAGTTCTATACCTTCCCCTTCCCTCTGCGAATGCTATGCAAAATGAAAATTTCCCATTTCCTTTTTTTGCATAGCTTGTTCCCTCTTTTCCTCATTTAAATGAATGCTATTTTATGTTTGTTTTGTATGAGGTAGCATACTCTGAATCTCTTGCTTTTGTAATACTTTTCTGTTGAATTTATTGAAATTTATTTTTGTGAATGAAAGTACAAATAAAATCCATCAAATACTATTAAATTTAATTTGATGGTACTCCCATCTTTGTTATTACCAAAGTTTGTACTACATATATAATGAATTAAATAATTTGACTCTGCAATATTTTTATTTCTTGATAATATATAATTTCACATATATTTTTTGTGGAAAAAGTAAGTACCATTTTGTAGATTTTAACCACTTTATCTACTTTGTCATTATTATCTGTTATGGTTATTCTGAGGTATTTAAATAGCTTAACTTTTTTGAAGATATAATCTCCAATATTATGTTTATTCTAGGGATTCAAAGGAGGCTTGAATTGGATTACCGATGCAAAAATTCGTCTATTATAGATGAAATAACTCTTAAAAGGGGGGAATATTTTTGCCATAATTTTACAATTTCATTAAAGGTAAGACATTTCATCAAAGGAGCAAGATTTTTATGCTTAATTATTGCTTATGCTTATTATTCATGATGTTCAATCTGTTATTTAAATTTTTAATAATCTTGAGAGTATAGAATTGAAATTCTTAATCTTTTTTATAGTATCCAGGTCGCATTGGTATATATGCTTCCTTGATTATAAAAATGTCCACAATTTCTATTTTTCCTACCCTATAAGACAGTTATATTCCTAGATAATATAATCATAATAGGTTGTTCTCTAAAGGGCTAGGAATAATGTTTTCTCAGAATTAAAGAATAGCTGTATATGGTCATATTTAAAACAGTAAAAACAATGATCTTAACTTTCTAAACTTCCAGTATAAAATACTTTCATCTTTTAATCATTATTATAGAATTTATGTTGATTTTGAGTTATTTTTCTCCCTTCAAAACCAACTTCTCACATAGAGAAACTTACTACTCAGTCCAAGGAGTAATACAATTAGGTGTGTCATAGTGTTTTACGTATGCAAAATTAAAAGGACACAAATCTCTTCCATTTTTATCCTTCAAGTGACATGAATAACTGCAACTAGTCAAAATACACTGTAATAATGACCTCAAGGAAAGTATTTCAGGTGATTTCACCCATATATGTGGGCACCTATGAAAAATTCCAAGGAAATGGACATAAGAAATTATGATAGGATTGGGACACAAACTCATATTCCAATTGACAGCTGGGTGCTTAAACCCTCTCAGCTATGCCGTCAAAACACTTTTCCCAACAGCTTATGCCTATAAAATTTTCTGAATGGTATAGAAAAGTGTTCTGACCAGATAACTTTGATGTTAAAGCAAAGAACCAGCAGTTGGGAGATCCAAGTTAAATCCGGATCCAGTCAGACTTCATGTTCATTTCTCCTTGGGAATGTGAACTATCATTTGAAAGGAAAAATTTGTGAAATAATTAGCCTTTAGAATTAGAAACTACAATTTCTGAGCTATACTTCTTCATCAACTTGATGGCAAACAAATATTTTAAAGTGATCCCTTCTAGGTTGGAAACTAATTATTAGGATGAGGAGGGAGAGTAGCACAACCTCTATGCATTCCTAGATGGGAACAGATTTTTTTCTGTCAACAAGCCTAGAAGAAGAATTTCCTTATTTTTTAATCCATCAAAAAGTCATTTTGGTACTTTTGGGATGTCACTATCACTACAGAGCTGTGAAAGCTGTGCTTTATATTGGCATTAAAAAGTATTTCAAGAATTTAGGCTAAACTTTTCCAAAAGATTCTGGCCAAGTTGTATCTTATTTTCCCAAGTGCTTTCATGTCAAACATAGTGATAAATAACCAGGCCTGATAAAAACAAAGGAATTCAGAAAGTAAATAATCATTGATTTCTTTGGAGCAATAATAATAATTTATCTATTATGTGTGACAAAACATCTCTCATGCTGGTGCATTCTGTTAGCCAGGAAGTACAGAATCCCTCTATTGTAATTTGATAATTTATCGGAAGATGAACTTTAAATTAAAAAGGATGTGCTTAAGCTAAATACTGTTCAATATAATGAAGTTTTTGTTGATTTTTGTTTGAAAATTGCTGACAATGAAGTGATGTAGGTAATTTTTTTCCAGCCTAATATCAAGGATTTACATAAGCAGATTGAAGTTATAATCTCATATGAACTTCCGAAGAAGAAAGAGGAAACGAAAAGTTATGTTTTGATAAAAAAAAGTGGGATTAATGGTAAGTAAAATGTCATTTATAACATTTGTATTCCATAATTCTAATGCATGATGAAGTATATTGAACAATATATATATATATACATATTTATTTATTTATTTATTTTAGGAAAGGATTCCTTTTGTGCAACATGCCCCATATCAGCAAAATCACCTTCGGAAAAGCTAACTATACCATTTGCAGTTAGCTGTGGAGGAGATGCTTTATGTACAGCAGATTTAAATGTCACAGGTGAACTTCCAGAGCTTAAAAATGGGTAACTATTCTTTTAATCCATTGCAACTCTACCTAAGAGGATCTTGAATGTTCTGTGCTCATACATGTATGTAAACTAAAGTAAATATTATGAATGTCAGAACTTGGAGATACTTGTGTTGGTTTATGTTTATGCATGTATACACAAGTAAAAATTGCTTGCATACTGCAATATAATGAGTCATAAATTTCCACCAATACCCTATAACTTTGGAAATTGCTTACTAATCCATTCCCAAGTAATCTCAGTGTATTATTTATGGTATATCTAAGGGGAAAAGGGGAAAAGCTTGGTGACAAACCCAGCACCATTTGGGAGGAAACATATTGGCAACATATTTTGCTGCCAATGTGTTTTTCAAGTTGATATCATATCAGGAAGGTCCTCAAACATTGTTCTTCCATAATCCCCATACAAATTTTATGAAAGAATAGAATTGATGCTCTGGCTTGGAACTATCGATCATTAAGGAAACAGTCAGCTGCATATATAAAATACATTCATGACACCTGTTCACATGCCAGACTATGGATTTCCATCTTCTTGGGATGTGCTTCAGAAAAATATTTAAAATCACTCCATCCTTTTCATTTGAGAAAATATAGCCTGCATGATATCAAACTAAGAACTATTTAGGGAGATGTCTTTGTACATTGTATTACAAGAGACTCTCTTACCTTTCATTTAACAAATATCCACCACAATGCTGGTAATTATCAATTATGGTGCTATTTTATAACAATGCATTTTCAAGTAGTACCTCTATTTTCAATGTAGAATTTTTGAAGCTCATGTTATCAATGAATATCTTAATATGTTTGCTATTGGCCAGCTTTCCTAATGTATCTAGAAAGCAATTTATTTTTATAATAATGCTGAACAACTGCTTGCAAAACATACCCAGAAATTTTCATTAAGATTATTATGCAATTGTTTGCTGGATATCAGTTTCAATTCAGCTTTTAAGTAATACATAGGACAAGTATAGCTGCATTAACATATTGAAGATGTTGCAAATCTTCAAATATACATGTATCATTATTTACTAATTTTCTTGTATTCTTATTTTAGGATACAGCCAGAAATACTGTCATTTGTGACTGGATCATTAAAGACGCTACTGTTTGAAGTAAGAGTGTGCAATAATGATGCAGTAGATACGGCATATTTCACTAATGCTTACATTGAAATTGGAGTCCCAGGTTTCCTATCAAGATTCCCTTCAGAATGTCAGGAGATTCAGAGCCTGCCATTTTTAAATTACACTCTCACAAAAGAGAATGACAACTCTACTGAACTTTTTCATGACTTAAGATCACAATCTTCATATGTACAATGTGAAATTGGAAATATATTACCTGGAGAAGAAGTGAGTTATTTTTGTGATAACCTCTTACTTTCATTTTGTCTTTCAGTAAAATTCTATGATTTTTGACCCTGGAAAATTGCATTTTCTGCTCAGAAACATTCAGACTGAATCAGGCCAAACTCCGTGTAACTGAAGCATTCTTTCAGTATTTATGAAATTTAATAGTATTTCCTCCTTCTAAAGATGCCTTAATTTTGAAAGATAAGGTAATCCTGGCTGATCATATTTCCTTGATCAGGGAATGGTTGTGTGTGTTGTCCATTGCTGCTATTGGTGAAGCATCTCCTGATGAGCTCTGTTGAGCTCAGGAGGACTTTACCAGATATTGGCAATAGCAGCAGGCTAGCAAAAAAAGGGAAAAAAATCCTTTGATATTGTATGTGAAGGTTCTTACCAGTTCTGGTATTTCACTACCTTAATTTCAAAGGCCAACTCTTCAATTCCCTGGATGCAGATAGCATTTTTTATTCCATAGTAGACTGTAAACCAGATTTAGATTGTTTGACATTTTTGTAATAAGACACTTAATGCTTATTTTAAAGTGACAATTTCCCAATGTTTTTTGCCCTATATGCTCCAATTGGAACTGAAAGGCACCGTTCTTAGTATTTGAAGTGTTATCCAAATAGTCATAGGCATAGATCAAATTTCCGTTATTTAGCATTTTGCTCTTTAAGTGTAAATGCTGCTTTTAAGTATCATCATTTACTATGATTATATAATTTTCATGTTATAATGCCCTAGACTAGTGTTCCCTCTAAGCACCTGTATTGCCACAATGGTCAAAATTTGAAAGCCCTAAACTAACATTCACAAATGAATCAAAGATTTTGCGTATCATGTTTATAGAGTGAGATTACAGGATGGTGGCACAGCTCCATATACTGTATCCCACAGTAATTTTCTTTCCGCCAAAAGATGGAAAGAAATAGGAAGAACTGTGTCCCAGAGCCAAAGAATTTTCTTTCAGAAAATATTTTTCAATCATGTAACATGTTTTGATATATTGGAGATTCTAAACAACACATTTCTATGTTATTGGATTATGGCAATTTATTTTAGCTCATATTAATTTACAGGTATTTAAGATATGAATCACCTAACTTTGTATAATCCCAGAATAATTATTTAGAGGGCCTTAATACACAAGTAATCACATTTTTCTACTATTAAATTTACTTTAAAAATTAGCCTCATCATTTAATCATCATTACATCATAATCAGTCCTAATTGCTGTAGAGATTTTCCACTTAACTATATACATACTAGTTAAAGGCTTTACCTTGTTGATGCAGCCATTTATCCTTTACTCCTTTGCCCCTATTTCCATTTTTGCTATGTGTGAATAGTTCTGTTTTTCTCTTTGTACATCTTGGAAGTAATTTTTGAAGGATCTTCTCCCTCTTTTCTGCATAAATTGTCATTAAAAATAAGGTGTTTATTATTTATTTATGTTTAATGACAGCTTAAATTGCCATCTTTAAAAATAAGGTTTGTGAATGTAATGGTATGTAATAAGAATAGATTTGGATTTTCTTAATAAAAGTATTGTTTCAGCTCAGTAGTTTAAAGAAGTATGTACAATTATCCAAGAGTGAGATTTAAGATGGATTTTTATATGCTTTCCTGACATAAATTGTACTTCTATGATATGAAGGGTAGTTTTATCTTATATTCACTATAAATTCAAGTAAGATATCTAATTTAGATTTGTGTTTCTTGATAATACTATTTCTAATAGTGATCATTATTTCAACACTTCTTATTTTACAATTCCAGCCTTAAATTATCCAATTTCTAAGGAAGGGTGAAATTCAAAATATTTTTGTCTGCTGTTAAGACTTTTGGAGGTAACCCATTATATCAATCTTTATTGCAGAAGAAAATATCACTAGAGATTGACATGACATATGTCCAAGGACATAATGAAATGAGGTTGGCAGCTTGGGCTACAACAGTGAACAATGAAACTAATCAATCAGATAACTTATGGCATGGCAAGGTGCAGCTCAATAATGAAGCAGATGTAGCAGTATTTGGGTTTGTAAATATTTAGATTAAATGCCAAAAGTAAAAAATTCAGATTCATTCATATAATACTTACGTTCATCTGTACTGTGGCATTCTTTCCTGTAAAAGTAAGCAATGCTGTTATCTCCTTTGCCCAGAGTATTTGTTAATTTTTTCCTGATTTTGTATGAGTATTTCCCCTCAGACTCACCTCATCTTTTCAAACATTGTGTTTTATGAACATGATGGTTTGAAGTGTGACTTGGTTACACTCATTCATAATCATAGAGAAATAAAAACTCACTTTGTAGAGTCCACAGAGACTCTTATATAATTCAGCATCTCATGTTTGCATCTCCATAAATACATAAATATAACTTTATGAATATTTTTATAGATAAATAACCAAGGGGTTCTTTGCAGGAATGGAGTTCCAGAAGTAAGTTCTATTGTCTTAGAAAGTGAAAATGAGACCGAAACCAAGATAAGTTTCACTCATTATTATGAGGTAAGCAAACCAACTTCTGTGTAGTGCTTGCCTTCAAAATATGCTTCTCTCGTATTATATTCACATGATAATAATACAAATGATATAGGTGCAGAAGAGTGGGCACAGCCAAGTTGATGAAGTCAGCATAGAGCTCCTGATACCCATGTACATCACTGAAAAGAAATCAAAAGAGCAAATACAATTCCTTGCACTGAGGGGTTACAAGGTATCAATTGATATGTTTTATTGAAATTTTTGAGGAGAACTACCAAAAATGGAATGCATACACCTGATTACTTATTTTGATTAAGTATCAGTTCCAAATTTGCTTTAAATCTCAATTTTTGTTCTACTTAGATATCTAAGATACTCCTTAAAGAGTTAGGGGGGTTGCACCAGGGGAGCTATATATATATATATATATATATATATATATATATATATATATATATATATATATATATATATATATATCAATAGCTTAACTATCACCTCCAGAGATAGAAGAATACTTAAGAATATTCTTTTATCCATTTTAGCACTTAAGGAGTATTTTATATCTCCATTTTAATAACAGAAATGTGCAATCTCCTCTCTTACTTCATATGTTGTGTATAATAGTATAGTGGTACTGTTCCTAAAATAAAAACATGTGGCCTAATCTTAATACTCCCAAGTCTTTATCGTTATGTGGATTATTGATGGGAAAATTAAATTTTCACTTATATTTCTCATAATGTTTATAATTTATGCAAAAATTATTATTATTATTTGTGCACCAATCCCATTAGTTTTTATTGTTTCACTGGTTCACTAACAGTTTTTTCTCCCGACTCGTGATCTCTTTTGCAGTGATAATATCATTGTGGTTGTATTCCCAATGCTCCGAAGAATAGGTCTTATTTAAGTCCTGATTGTGTTAGAATGCAAAATTGTTTCTTTTTCAAGTTTGAATTATTTTTAAAGATTGCAAAAACTATGAATGAAGATTAAGAAATATATGCATGAATAATCTGAAAAAATAATAATTTATCTGGGTTTAATTGGAAGTTCACTGTATATTGCATTGTGATCATTCTATTTTATGTGACATTTTTACCAAATAAGTATTCATCATGAAATCAAAGCATTTTCCTTTATTTCTATTTGCTAAATTCATCAATAAAATGGAAAAATCAAGCAAACCTTAAAAATAACAAGAATCGTTTGTGTTTCCTAGCCCATTTAAACTTATTATTCCATTTCAGGGATATCAAGGAAGACAGACATTGCCATGCTCTTTGGGTGATGATGATGATATCAAATCTCATTCTATAAGCAAGAGGTCTGCTATGGAGGGTACATTCAACATTAGCAGATTTGATGCAAGTTCATACTTATGTTCTGATTCCTTAGAAATTAAATAGAAAGGATCATCATCAAGGACTGACTATCCAAAGATAGACTTATCACTACCAATAGAGATACCACTTTCCTGTTCTCAGCCAATTGCTTCATTCCCTCATCATTCATAACCTTAGCATTATCTGTTTCTTGTAATCTAACTTTGGTCTTTCTCTATATTACCTCCCTTCTGCCACTTCTTCCAATATTGTCTTCAGGAGACTATTGTACCTTAATGTGTTCCCAAGTAAATTTCCCCTTCATTTGACCAGTTCTTCCTTGAGAATTCCCTCTGCATTTGCTCCAGTAGTTACAGGTAGTACATTCCATTTTATTTTTATAATATCTCTATCACACCATTCTCCATTTCATCTATTTTTTCTAATGTTCTTGCAGTTCATGTTTCTCACCAAATCTCAAAGACTGCATATAGGTTTTTATGAACCATTTCCTGGCATTAAAGCTTGTATTTTTTACTGTCAGCTTTATATGTACATATCATGCTCTCTCTTAGCATGGTCTTGCTATTTCTCTCTTGCTACCTCCACGTTACAGGTTATCTTAACTAAATGGCAGATAACTTAGGTTATCTGCCTAAATGGCAGAATTGTTTGACTCATTCAAATGTGTCCCATCTTAGTTTTACACAAAAATTTTCTTCCCACTTTCAGCAACTGACCTTCGTTTTTGTTTATTTTTCATATGAGCTTGCATTTCCTCATGCTTATTTCTATGGGTGATAGAGTTGACTCTTGACTCGTTGACTCTACTTCATCTTCTTTTATTATTTTCAGTAGTATGTTGTACGATGTTAATATTGAAGAGCTATGGTGATAAGCAGCAACACTATCATATTTCTCATTTAATTTAAAGTTCCTCATTACTTGAGCATTTGATTACTGCTGTTTTCTCCTTGTAAAAGATACTAGCTGAAGTGTAATTCTCAATGGAGAAATAATAACTAATGAATACCAAACCAATGAAAACCTAATGGACTCTCAAAAAACAACTGATAGTCAATAAGTTGTGGAAATAACTATTTACTCAGCTAAAAGCACCTTTAGTCTCTTCATTGTTTTAAGATCATGTTGATTCACTTGTAAATACATATGAGTAAATTTACCATTGGTCCTATTTCATCTGAGACTCTTCTGATTTGGAGGTATTTTCCAGGTCAAATTTTAATTTTGCCCTGTTTTGAATGAAAAAATTTCATGAAAGTTTGCTAAATAATGGTACCTTTACATGATTTTGTAGCATTAACATATGATCATATGCAAAGATCGACTCATTAAATATTAAAAGTTCCACTGCTCTCTATACATGAGTGCTCACTGTATTGTAATTGCAGGATAATGTAAAATTCATCAAGTTCTGAGAAGTAATCTGGCAAAATTAACACAAACGATAGAATTGAATTTTAACTTAGCACATTAAGTTGTGCGACCAAACCCAAGGTTATACAAGAAGTGAAATTCTGCCCATATAAGCTCCCGATTAAAGCAGTGAGGTTGTGTGGCTCAGTAGTTCAATGGATAGAATATCTGCCCGGAAAGTGGGAGACCTGGGTTCGAGTCCCAGCCAAGTCACAATTTTTCACTTCTTGTATAACCTTGGCAAAATTAAGCTTAAAAACAGAAAGCACTGGAAAAATATTTAAGTGAAGGAAATTATTGTTCACATGAGAATGTAAAAAGTTGTACAAAAGCATATGCATTGCCTATTTATTCAATTTCTTTTGGGTTTTCTAAATTTTAGGTTCCCAGTAATCGCACCCTGTACATCAACTGTTCCTTACCTGCAATTGCTGATACTCATCTCATTGAGTGCAGAACTGTCAACTGTATTGTTGGTCCACTTACAAGCTCACAGACCATTGCAAAGCTTCTTCTGAAGATGGAAATTGATGTCCAAAAACTAAGTATGAGTAAAATACAAATTGGGCCTCCTATCTTTTTTAAGCAAAGTGTGCAATTTTTAAGAATTGTATTTGCCTTTATTCAAATCTTTAAATTCTTATGATCCTTTTCTAAAGATTTCTTAGATTTATAATGATTAAAAAATGCTATTTCAAATTTATGAGCTTCACGTAGCTCTTAGAAGTATAATTAAAACAGGTATTTTAATATCTATCATCTGCTGCAATATTTGACTAGGTAGTTTAGTTTCTTCAAATTTCTTCTGCCTTTATCTGTGATTTTTAGATTTAATTTTGTGATTGTTGAAATGATATTCAGTTAGGGTATTGCAACATATGTTCTTTTGCTATCAAAGGTATCAGTGAAAAATCAAAATTGGAAGGTAGATACAGTATACATGGAATGGTCTAAGAATGCAATTTTAGATTTTTAATATTTCATTTTTCTTGCTCCTTTTCTTGATTTCATTTCATTCAATGCCGGGAAATCCCTATATTTAACCTCATCCTTAGCTTTTATAAATCAACTCTTCCCCTATATTTTAAGGATTCTACCTCCATCTTAAACTGTCTGCAACTACCTCCATAGCAGTTTCTATCTTTCTACTAAAATGTTCAAAACCACCCAATATACTTATGTCTCTGTTTACTGCATTTTACTCAGAGGATGTCCATCTCAAAATATTTTTATCCCTGTTACTATTCTGTCATCAACATAATCAATATGCAATATGAACCCATGCTATCAACTGGATATTTATTTTCTTCCTGAGTTTCATGGAATGGGCAAGTTTCATCTCAGAAGGAGCCAAAACTCATAAGTGATTGGTCGTTAACATCTTTTTGGGGATCTAAGATGTTCAATGCTCTCCATTGTTACCCTATTTTTTATTTTGAGTCTATGAATGTTTCTTGATGTAGGAGACAGACTCACAACAACGTACAGAAATGCATTTTTCTCTCATAACTGAATCTAATATGTTTTGGGGAGTCCCAAATAGTCAAGTAGGCAGAGCGTTAGACTTTGGCAAAAGTGGTTCCAAGTTCAATTCATTGGAATGATTGGAATTGGAATTCCCATACCCTGATGCAAAATGACCTCAGCTGTTGAAGTACTTTTAAAAATACTATGTATCTTTTCCACTAACCAAGAACCAAAGAACAACCAAATGTTGATGCAATGTTTATTAGAACTGTTGAGATTGTTTTGTATAGAGCCCCAAAAGGAATACTTCAAGCAATCATAATTTTGCAATTTGTTTAGTTTAGATTTTTATCCTCTGTCAGTTATAGTCATAGATTTATTGAAGGATGACAAAATTCAGAGGGAATTGAGTATAACATCTATTACAGAGTAATTTTGTCAATATAGTGTATATTTTGATCCCAGATAGTGATTTTGAATCTAGTGAATGTAACTAGGAGTAAGAACTTACTAAATCCTCGACTGATGTTGCATCTAGAAAAGGATTACTAGCTAAGTGGAGAAATTATCTCACAGATTTTGATTTGTTAGGAGGTAATGAATATTTCTGAAGCAGTTTATAATATAGGAGATGAAGTGATACTATATATGAATATAAATTTTTAACTAGAAACTTTGATTTTACTGGAAATTAGGAATTATTTCTTTATGCAATATTATCTAAAGAAAGGAGTGGAGGTCTTTGAGTGAGCTAAGTAAATTAATATCAAAAGAGTGATTAATTTCAACATGAAAATAATATTTCATTTACAGAGGCTAATTTTCCTTATTGTTAGAGTTATAAGATTTCGAAGGCTGTCCAACGCTGCTAGCAGTTTTTAAAAGTAAACTGTGGGTATTTAAATTTGATAACTTAACAGGGATTTAAGATCTGTCAGTTTGGTAGGTTTGGATAGTGGTTGGGGGAAATGGCTAATCACATTATTTGCCTTAATTTACAATTTGCAGATTTTTGGAGAATGTATTAGGCTATTATTATTAATTTTTTGATCTTTGAAAATTACTTTCTTCCTTTGTAAATCTGCTCAGAATATACATACATGCACATAAATGAAATATTTATGATTTTTTGTTGAGATTTTCCATCTCAAAATTTTATATAAAATATTTTTCTCTGTAGAACCTCTGATGGGTATTCGTCATATTATCTCTCTGAATACCCTTGGTCTCATTAAAGTGGTTAATCCAGCTAACCTGCAACAGCCTCCTAATCACAGGTTAGAAAGGTTTACCATTATTCCTAACTTTTACTAGCAGCAATATTATTCTAAGAATTTCTATCAACAATTACTTTCATTTCCATAATTCTAAATGTTGTTTGATTTGATTCACTTAACATTGGTTACCATAACTTATTGGGTAAAAACTGAGCATCATTGCTGGTTCTACATTTAACTATTGGCATGTTTGATGTACTGTTAACTTGCTATAAACACTGGTCAATGAAGAATATGATTGTTTTACTGGCAAGGGGAACATGCTCTTTGTGTAACATGGATTGACTTGAGACTGCCAGTAAATGTTCCTTGTTTGACTGTTCTACTTCATTGGGCTTTATGTATGAAAACTTTACATCAGAAAAAAGAATTTAAGAAAAAATAAAAGAAAGAAAATGTCTCGTAGAT
The DNA here is from genome assembly GCA_036926295.1 of Pachydiplax longipennis. Classification (NCBI taxonomy): domain Eukaryota; kingdom Metazoa; phylum Arthropoda; class Insecta; order Odonata; family Libellulidae; genus Pachydiplax; species Pachydiplax longipennis. The sequence goes on along the minus strand of JAVFKF010000009.1, from coordinate 31,410,701 downwards.
AAAGTTCGATAAAAATATTATACTGAAAAATAGAATTGTAAATCATGTCATAACCGCACTTGTATCCTTAGTAATTTTGTCTGAGGAGGACAAAATGTTGAAAGTTTAGTTTGAAAATGTCTATGTTATAAAAATATCGTGCTTAACAAACTCTTGTGCAATGTAGACAATTTTAGAGAGAAGAGTAATAATGTATATCTATCTTTAAAACTGTCTAACTTCAGGAGTGATTCACAGTGGTATGAAAAGCAGGAATAAAATTATTATTATATTGTGTACATTATGTAATTTATTTTATCAGAATCATACAAAACATAGCATTCTTGATTCATTTAAATCCTCAGGATATAGTATTTAAATTTGATAATTATTTCATAACTAATTTGTAGTTAATAATTATATATGTCATATACAGGTCTATTTCTTTCCATCTTCCTACTCACACCATTTTCATGTGTAATGAATTTACATTTTAGGCCTGATCATGCAATGGCACGTTCAATATTTATTGCTGATGTCCCAAAGAAGAAAGTAGAAACGTGGATATATGCTGTGGCAATTGGAGCTGGGATAATGATTGTACTTTTTCTACAGATGGCACTTGTAAAGGTGATTATTTAAGTTTATTAGCATTAAAAGATCTTCACACAATTCTTCGTGTCTATTTTATTGAGTTCTGCTTATAGTTCTAGCTAACAATTCCACTGTCTTACATTTATGTAAAGTTATGAAATTGTTAGCTATAAATTATTCTATAAATGATTAATTTCTACCTCAAATTGTCATCAATGAGCTGATTTAATGTTCTATTTAGATGAAAAGCAAATTATACTATTTCCACATTTTAAACAGTTAATTATGATTTTTGACAATATTTGAGTCAGCTCCTTAGATATTAATTTAATGGTCTTTTGAAAGAGGAAAGTCAATATATGAAATTCTACCAAATCTTGTTTTGTTCAGACTTGTTTCTTTCTTAATTCTGTCAGTAGAACTTTTCATTCTTTTTTGCTAGTATTAATCAATCATGACACATTTCACTTTGGCTTACATTCTTATTCATTGTCACTTGAATATGTGACAATATCCAAAGATGAATTTATTATTACACATGTATAACCTACAATTTGATTCTATAGCCTTTTGATATGATAAAAAAATCTCTTCTTCAAAATACTTTGACTAGGTTTAATAGCCAATTATACAGAGAATATCCATGTCACATTATTTGTGAACATTTCAAACATTTTATTTATAACAAATGCATTGAATAATTTCTTCTCATTTACATGAATAACAGTCATCCAAAGTTACAACCAACATTTTTCAATCATTGTGTATGAAACTCCACCTAAGTTTTAATGCACCTGGGTTTCTATAGCCTACACAGAATATTGATATTACTGTGTATCTTCCTATTTCTCTGTAAAAACTATCCTTTGCAGGGAATGTTTTATGTAAGACATACTCACACACACATACACCTTAAAGATAATTCTGTGCATTTTCCTTGCTGTTAGGAAGTGATAGTTACAGCAAGATAACACTAATTAGATTAAGGAAAATGTTCCAAATTAAACTTACAATATTTTATCATATCCAGATTTTTAGTAAATTTTTGAACATATTTACAATCTGAATTCCAAATGACTGAATTGAGGGCACTGAAACTCTCCTAATTATATAACTTTGACCCATCTGTGGGGGCCTTATGCTACATCTCACAAAATCTGAATTACAACTAATTCAAAATAAGTACAGGTTCTCAGAATAAAACGTAATTGTAAGTGGGAGTGACCATACAAGGCAGTTAATGTTCATGATTTATTATAGATGTCAAATAAAAAGAGATGCTATTTCACTTAAATTTCTTCATGACAAAATTGTATACAGATTTGGAGCTTTAAACTAGGTTATCTTGTAGCACCTTAAGTACCTTACGTCAAATTTTAAGACTTAGAAAGATCCTAACATCTGAATTTCACTAATTTGCGATGGAAAAGAGGGTTATTCTTTATTAAAAATTTTCATTTTCTAAAAACATTTTCAAAACCATTTTTTACAACTATTGTTCTACTTATGAATAAAATGGTTATTTTAGTGAGTTGTTTGAGTCAAATTTCTCCTCTAACATTGAAATTATTGCTGAAATTTGAAGTTGTAATTGAATGCTTCATGAAAATAGAAAAATTGTGAATTGTTTATGAATTAATGTTTATTAATTAAAAATTGTTTTTATTTTCTGTCAATTTTCTAGGCTGGATTTTTCAAGCGGAAGAAGAAAGTTGAGCTGAAGGCTTTGAAAAGACAGGTATTTGCATGACTTATATTAAAGTAACTTTTTCAAGACAAACATTCATACATACCCTCTCTCTTATGTTAAATATAGATAGATTAAAAATCAACTGGATAATTGTTTATTGTTGTTGCCACATAGTCCTCAATTTAGCCAATATTTTGGTAAGTTTTATATTTGCCATAACAGTAGATTCTAGCAGACTCAAATCTTAACTGTAGTATGTACTTACTTTTTTTTTTCTCTCATTCTATTTACCATCCTTATGTGAACAATGATTGGTTTACATCAGTGGCAGGAAATAAGCTTGACTGAGAAAATTTGTAAAATAGAAGAACCACAACTTCATAAATTGATGAGAACCATAAGACCTATTCATGAGATTTTAAACTCTTAATGATTTATCATAGCATTGTTCATTTTTCTTTCACAGACATAAGGAAGTAGGTCCTGATATATATATAGTTGGTAGATTTTTAAATCGGTGGTTCCATTGAAATGATTCTCAAAATTATTTTTTGCAGACTTTATTGATGATTTCTGAGGATTTTTTAATGCAGCAGCGACTGCGTGAAAAAAGTGAGGATCAGGAAAAAGAAGAAACAGAAGAAACAGAAGATCCTGTGAATTGAAGAGAATGGTTTGATATTTCATTGTTTAATCCCCTAAGTATCAAAATTATATATATATATATATATATATATATATATATATATATATATATATATATATATATATATATATATATATATATATATAAAATTTGTGATATTTCATAATAGAATAATCTCCATAAACATTTTCATTGTCATTTAAATCCAGGAATACTCTATGTTGTGGCCTGTAAAAGAGATGCTTAGTGATGAAATGCCTGTCATGGCTATTTCAGTTGATGATTAATTTAAAAATATGAGTGATACACCATACTCAGGGTTGAAGCCAACAATTTGTATTTCTCCTTTTTTGTTCTTGAGATGCCTTCACTAAAATAATATTATTCCAAGCTGAAGACTACAATCACAGAGACAAAATAAAACAAAGATTGAGACTCTTTCTTAGTTGAAAGACTGCAAATATGCAGCAAATGAAAATTGAATCTGAAAAATTTTGAGGTGATGATGGATAGCATTACCAATAATGATGACATATTTTTTAATCAATCCTTTCATATTGAGCAATGTTTGCATTTCTTGCCAGATATCAAAATTTAAGTTTTTCATTCTATGTTTCTTGAGCTTTTATTTATATAAGGATTTATAATTGATTTGAGGTGCAAGTGAATATTCAAAAAATATTTTATTTCGTTCACAGAATACAGCCTTTCAAAGAAAGCAACAATGCCAGAAGATTGTAGTTTGGCTGGTATTAAGATGATAGCTGTTTGATACAGTATGAATCTTAATAACTCATTGTTAACTTATTCAAGAAATATTACTTTTAGTCTCCGCAGCTGTTACTTAAAATGCATTGAGTCATCAACAATTTATTTATGTAACAGACCATAGGGAATAATCAGATTCTTCATCTTTTGCTTAACACTTGCTTGGCAATGTCAGCGATTTTCTGTTTTTCTTTGGGGCCATAAATGTTCACCATTATTTAAGTTAAAGTTATGCACCACTGGTGATACATATGGCACTGGGATGAACATTCATGTATCATTGGTGGTACTCAACAGCAGGAACTCATTAAGCATTGATTTGTATACATACATCATTACATATGGTTTATCTGTTTATGGAAATAATGTAAGATCAAACCAAAGATACGGATAATTTTTTAGAAGTAGTCAATTTAGTGTTGAGCATTTCTTCCTAGTTTTCAAAATCAAGGATGACTATTCATGCAGTATCTAAAGACCAACAATGAAAATGAAAATCACAGAAAGCAAATGGTTTGAATGATATTTTTTTGAAAATATTCTTACTTTTAAGAATGGCCAGGAGAAAAGTTAATGGCTAAAAATTAAAAGAATGCAGCTCTGTTATGAGAGCTAAATATTTGCATGAGGATAGATGTAATACATAATTTTTATACTATTGTACATACATAAAATAAAATATATATGCATAATTAACATCAAGAATTTTTCTGCCTTGCACTAAATTTTATTTCTAACCACTTTTTTAAAGCTCTTACTCTTAAGTCCGTCTCTTGATCCCTTCACAGTCACTTTACTTCTATTCTGATACTTTATATTCATAGGACCACCCAAATAATTTGTCAAGCTCCATTTGTTGAACAATTACAAAGCAATTAGCTTTAGTTTTCACCAATGTATAAATAATTTTGAATATTTACGGTAGGATTACTTAACTTTACTTATTTTAAACATGAATTTAGTATCAGTAAACTTGTCCTTTGAGCATCAACTTGATGCTCAGGAGCCAATTGAAAAAAAAACTTGAAAAAAGTTTTTTTGAACATTTGCATTAGTCTTAAACATGTCAATGGCAAATGTGAGGATCAAATTTATGACCCTAAATATGAGATTTATACTTCCTAATCCTTCTTTTATAAGGCTAGATTAACTACATTACACATTCTTTGAACAGATCTTTTCAGTATTCAGAATAAAATGTTGTGAGAGTTTTCTGTGACCATTTTATTAAGGGTTGCATCCATTTTTGATGGAATTAGGAAATACTTGGGTATTTTTTCATTTTAAACATAAAAATGAAAAGGTCAGGATGGTGCTCCTTGGGTGGCTGAACAGTTTGCCCATAGAGCCTGTACTGATTGATAGGATAATATTTCAGCTTTGGAGGTAAAGTATACGGAGTATAATTGGCTATAACTGTGAGAATATCTCCTTCCTAATTGTTAATAAAGTATAAAAGACTTTCCATCATAAAAATATACCTAAATATAATTTCTCTTGTCAAAAGGTTTCTCTTTGACTGATAAAATCATGGTCCCTAATTTAATTGCTGTAAGGTTTTGAGCAATATGTGTAAAGAAAGTACAAAATTTATTTAACATTTTAATAATCCCTCAATAATTACATAGATGATATTATAATTCATATAGAATTAGTCTGATTATACCTAAAAACATTTTGATATAATTAAAATGACATAGCATATAAAGGTAGATGCTTTGTGCAAAATAACAATTTGATATGCATGTATAAAAAGATATGGAAAGTTGGTATATTTATATATAATTATATATATATATAAATATATAATAATGTCTTTCTTCCATGCAAATGTTTCAGTAACATTTAAAGTTCATTGAAACCTTTGCATCATTGTTACTATATGTAATTGACATATTTATAAAATATCGTTATTTGATGAGAAATATTTAATTCTCTTTGATGACACAGCATGTCAAAAAAAGATCCATTTCCTATTAGAACTATTTGTAGATACCATTTAGTTCCTTCAAATGGTGATTCATGATTCATCATATATATTCAGATAACTAACCAGGTAGCTGTCAATGAATTTCAGAGTAGAGCTAATCCAATATGGCAGTTCTGCTTACTAGGGAAGTGACATACACCCAAAGAGACAGAATAGATGAGCTTTCTCCTTGAAGGGTACAATATGGATGAAGGTATACTGCTAAAGCAAACTCAACCCCTGGTTCATTAATAGTATGGATTCCAGTAGTCCTTACAGCTTCCCTTGCACTCCCTATTCCATCATAAGGTACATTGATAGGAAAACCGCAAACCTGAGAAAATAATGCAACACATCAGTAGGAACTCTCCTAAATTTTAATTTGGATTCCCTTCTTCATTTTCCAAATATTATGAAACTATTGAAATGCTTCTTAGGAAGACAAAAAAAAACTTAGTAGAGTAAGAGTTCCTTGGAAGTTTTAATTTAACTATGGCTGATAAGGCCATCCACCGTACGTATATGAAGGAAATGTGAAAAAGATCACATCATATAATGAGCCTGACATGCTTGATAATTATCGACCATGTCAGGCTCAGTAATTTTTTCTAAAAATTTGGTAAGTTCATAATTTATTGGAAACATACAAAGGAATTTCATATTGAAATCATGCTCCAAAAAGAATTAGCACAGAATGATGAGAGAAAATACATTGAAAGTTTATTAGGCTTGAAGAATTTGAGGTGAAAAACTTTATTTTAACAGATACTTCAATCTTTCAGAAAAAGCCCTTGGAAAATATTATCATACAGTGATACCTTGATATACTATATGAGTTCAGCTCACTCTGTAACTCAGGACCTTATTCACAATTCTCACATATCAAAACAATTACCCCATAAGAAATAATGGAAAACCAACTAACACATTCCAGTCCCCAAAATACCCACACATTTAAGCTTCAGCTGATTCATCTTTAATCTAATTCCAACATATTATTAATAACCTTAGGAAAAGAATTGGTTTCAATTGACCAAATTTTATAGGAGAGGCCAAATTATGAGAAGATGTATTAAAACTTTTCTATGGGATTCTAATACAGACCTTATAAGATGACATTAGGCTTTTTAGCTCAAGCAGATGATTTTCATCTACAGAATGATCTGGAGAGCCAATCAATGGATGTTCCATTTGTGGAAGAAGTTTTCGAAGTAAAGTTGATGCATGTCGGTTCCATATTGTCCTGAAATCAGGTAAAATAGAACTCATTTCTGGGAATATAAGGCATTCCTATTCCTTAAGAAGTAGACCAAGAAGTAGGACATTAGCATACTTTCTAAATTAATTATTTAAAATACCTCAATCAATTAATACCCAATCAAGGACAAATTAACAGTCTTTATTAAAGGGGTAATTATAGTTGTACATTTAAAATTTTATTGCCACTTATAACTTAAAAACAGCGATTATCATTATATAAGTGGTTAGAATGTGGTTAATAATAAAAATAATAATAAAGGACTTTATTTAGGGCGAGATTAAGGCTATAAAGTCTCCTCTTACATCTGACGCTTATATAATAATATGTAAGAATACAATGCTTTTCTTTTAAAATTTTTTGTTGATACTTGAACCACCCTAAAAATTAGAATAGCTTAAAAAGTTACTTAGGGAAAATTATTGCCTAAATCTCCCTTTTTATCCACAACAGCTCCAACCTTGTTTTTTTGAAAAGGTTTACATTTTCAGACTTAAAATCAAAAATGAATTATGAGGCAAAATTTTATAGTAGGAACAAAAATTTTATAGTAGTAGTAACTTAATATAATATTCATAAGTAAACTGATAAGTAACTTCTTGGGGAAGAAGCCCTGAGTACAAATGAATTTTTTGTAATTCAAGAATTTCTAATTCAAGTGCTGTTAACCAAAAAAGTCATATTGATTGTTCAGCTCACACATCATTTTTCCTCCAATGCATAATGCATGACTGCAAGTGGTTTTCCAGTTTTTCTTCTAACAATTTCAAGTAAAAATCAGAGCATATTTCCGGAGTCCTGTCTTCTCTGGATCTAATTTTTCTTCTACCTGATCTAGGAAGAGCCTTCAGTTCATAGGGCAATTCTTCAGGTTGAACACTTCCAACAACAGGAGGCTGCAAATATTAATGCTTGCAATTTATTTTCAACTTATGAAAACACAAGAATACAATTTAGAACTAATCTTATTGTACAAGAAAAAATTTTAGCCAACAGCATTTGCTTGTTTTAAAATAATGTTTCTTGCTGATCTACATGTAGCCTAACATTTTACTACTTCTTCTATTAATTTTCATATCTATAAAACTAAGAAATGAGATAATTTGTACAACTTTCTTAGTTAAATATTTAGGTATTTTTTCAACAGCATTAAAATACTGAAAAAATACGAAGATTCATTATCTGGAAATCATTTTAATAACCAAATTCCTCTATATCTGAAGGATAGACTCATAGTAAACCAAAATGGGGCTATGGTAATGTAAATCCTTAGAGCATGCCTACTGTTTGTGCCTAATAAGAATTTTCAATCAAGGAACCAGAAATATCTGAACATCTCTAAAGCCTATTAGGGCATTAGACATGTAAGAGAGATGAAACTTACAAACCTGTATTTCTTTGATTTTATTTGATTCCAAATTAGAAAAGAATGGTGGTAAAAAGGAGAAGATGGTTGAAAACAGGCCATTGGATCGAGGTGTGTGTGAGAACGCTGGCCACCAGTCACTGCTACTCTCCAAGTCAAAGTTAATATGCTGTGGCTGATCAGTCTCCTGTATATTTGCCCATATCTGAATAGATTGATAAATGTCCATTAGATGGTCTTTTTGAACAAATTGTTCAAGACTCCCAATTTATTATAGCATAATATTTATATCATATAAACAAATTAACCAAAGAAATAATTGTTCATCTACTTCCACATATAAAGTCTGAAAACCACCATTGACAGAAGGAGTATATGTATCATAAGTCCTACTCCCTAGTAGCTGCCACATATTTTTTACAATAGAAATGAATTCTAGAAGCTAGGGATGCACCAATTTATCAGTAGATAGTTAGTTATCAGCCTTACTGGTCATTTAGCATAGAAATCAACAATTGACAAAAAAGCTGGTTATCTGTTTCATAAAATATTACTTTTTCATACATTTATGCCATTTAAATATCATCAACAGGGTCATTAATTATTTTTTCCAATAGCTAAAGCATATAAACTTACTCTCTTTGCATTTACCTGTTTCTGGGTCAGGAAATGACCAATTTTTAATAAACTTAACACTAGAATATGATATAAAACTTTATATAAAATGAAAGTTTTACCAATGAAGAAGCAAAAAATTATACGATAATTTTAACCAGTACTTAATTTCATAGAGGAAAAAATGAACAGTAATAAAAAATTGCTTCTTTAACCCTTTAAATAAATAATTGAGCACATTCCCAATAGTTAGGGCTACCTTGATATTAAAAAGAAACATTAAAATATAATGATTTTATATTTTATTATTTATAATAATAACTTAAGCAATAATTAATGAAAAATATCAAAATGAAATATTTTGGATTAACAGACATTTATAAAAATGAATATTATTTTAGGTGAGGAGAGAAATGACTTTGCAAAATTCCACAGTAGGTTTTTATTATTATGGTGACCGGTTTCAAACTAAATGTTCATCATCAGGCACAAAGTCACAAAAAGTTCATGAGTATATACACGAGAGGAGGAAAAGACAAAACCAATCAGAAAAATGGGGGTGGACATAGGAAGAGGAGGGCATTAGTTTGACACTGGATGGATAGAAATTAGGGGGTGGTAGTAGAAACAAGATCACAATGGACAGCAGGGGAGAATGGCTTGGAGAAAGCTGCATGTTTGAAAGTGTATAATTATGTTTAAGGTGTTGTATTATTTCCATTTGTTCAAGATTATAATATAATTTGTGGCCTCTGTGTTGGCAATGTAAAAGCGTGGTTGAAAAGTCTGAAAGTTTGCTTTCTAAAAGATGTTTTGCATGTATGTGAGTGTTGATGAAAGCATGCAAGTGTTCTCTAGATCTTATCTGTAGATTGCAAACATGTATGAATGAAGACCTACCATAGAATTTTGAAAAGTCATTTCTCTTCTCACCTAGGATGGAATTCCACCAAGGCTTCGTCGATTGATTTTATTTGATTATTATTTTACTAATTGTGCTATTGTGAATTTAAATTTGCAGAAGCATAGAAGTTTTTATTTACATTTATTTTTGTGAATAAAAATAAAGTAAGAACATAAGAATTTCTCCAATTTCAGGGTATGACATATTTCTCGTAGGTTGATATACATTCAGTTAACCATTATCATAGCAAATTTTTAACATGACATTAGATACTAATAAGATAAGTGTGTAGCTGCAACCCTTTTATTTCATCATTCATTCAAGTCATTTATACAAAAATGTAGATCATGTTTAATTAAAATGAAAAATTATTAACAAACACAATGGCAAAAGGAAAATATTTTAGGAATGGAAACAAAGAATGCAGAAAACATTTAACTAAAACAAAAGAGAAAGTATAGCAAAAACATAGAATTATTTGAAATGAGTGAAAAATTAGGTTCTCATGGGAATTCATAAGGGAAGATTCTAACAAGCTCTATTATAAGAAAGATTCCAGACTAACATTTTGGTCATTGATGAGACAGCAAAGATGCTGAAGTGGGCAGAATGGATCCTTCGTAAGAAAGCGCTGACCTGTGATTGGGTCCCACACCCACCAATCAAAATCTTCCTCAAAGTCTTCCTCTTCATCTCTTTTCTGGTTTCCTCTCCATCTCTTCTCTGAAGACTTCTTTGAAAATAAATTAAAATTTTATAGCTAAAATTATGATTTATCAATATATAGTTAATCACCAAGAAAACAATATTTCTCAAGAAATTTCACTTATATTTAAAAATAATTAGCTTGTAATTTTATCATTAAATTTATTTTGCATGGGATTTTTAAATTATGGCTACATATGGCCATAGTTTTGGGAAGGTTTAGTTTAAAATATGGTTTGTTATGAAAATATCTGCTAAGGATTTCAATCAGGTAATATATGCAGCTTTTATCGGATTCATCATTCCAAATTAAAGAAAAACTACATATATTTACTCTTTCTTACAACTAAAATTTCTGATAAATCTCTTTCCTTTCTTAAGTTATTCATAAACGAGTCATTGAATTCTGAAAATAGGAACAAAATAACATAAATCTATTATTCTTTCCCTGATAGATATAGGCATCACTCACACTCCTGCCATCATCTGCATCTTTTTCAGCATCTCTTTCCCTTCTGCAATGTCCCTTTCCTCTTGTCAGCACAAATGTACAATTTGACCCATCTGGCAATCCCGAGCCTTGGGCAAGCCAAACCTCAAGCCCGAGGTGCATGAAAAGACATGCAAGAAGAATGCAATGGTCCACACGGCTACCACAAAGTAGTTTAAGCATTTGCTGGAATGAATGCAATCAAATTAATCATTAAAAGGTGAATGCAATGTCCTCAAAATAATGTGCAAAGCTAAAATATTCCTAAATCTCTCTGAAAACTAAACTATTATAGCCAAGGACTGATTACTGATAAAAAGTTATGATGAGAAAACTGTGAGTGTACTACAAAAATGAAACTAATATGGAATAATCGAGAAGAGACATGATAAATATCATGAAGGGATATGGAGATTTGCAATACTAGAGGAAGTAAAATGAGTCATCTACTGGCTGTTCCTAATGCTCTTACATTCCTATCTAGAATTAATCTTGGCGGTAAGAGCTTTCATTATGGTTGTCATTCTGAGATTAAGAAACAATGCTTGCAATGGAAAAGCCAAGTTCACTATGAACAAAAAAGCCAAGGCAAGTAAAGATACTTTGTTCTTTGTTATGAAAGCGATACTTAGAAGGCCAAGTAATTTATTCCAATTACTACTGTGATATATTAGGATTATCTGTGAATATTTGGGAAGGCATCACCCCAAACTTTGGTGACATATATTTGGTGATTGTATCATAACAATGACCTTACTCATTCCTCTTAAGGTCAACAGCATATTTTTGACAGAAAACTGGCATGGATCTACCCCTAATGGAGGGAGGGTCCAATGAAGATGAAGTGAAAAGGTTATAGAAGTTGTGATTCAAACAGAAACTGACATGGCTGGATAACTTGACAGAGAACAACTTCCAGGATGCACTTAAAAATTGCTTAACTGTTGGGAATTGTGATTACTGAGAAAATAATGGAGAGCTGCTTATACAAAGAAACTGATATTTGATGATTCTTGCCAGCAAGCAATTAATTTGTGAATTATCTGGGTGAGGCTCGGTTTGGTCTTCAACAGTGTATGTATAGCAGGGAAGTATGTAGCTTTCCTCTCTTCCCTTCAACCTCCAAAAGGAACTAACCTCTGTTCCGAGCAGACAAGGACAATATACTTTCAATATCATAACAACTTATCTCTCCCTCTATCCCTCTTACAATAAATTCTTCTAATATTTTTCTATATTTAAAAGTAAATTGAGAAAATATAAATCCATATTCTGAGTGAAACTCAAAACATTGCTAGATTCCACATCTCCTTGTAATCGCAAAATGTATTCAGTTAAAATTATCAGGATTTACAGGTGATTTAACTCAAAATTATGCAGGTGAAAATGATGAATTACTTTCTCATTAAAGATAAAAAGAAAACACACAACTGTCTTCCAATCATTAGCAACTTTGTTCATTAATTTCATTGTATTTCACTTTCCTGCAGAATGTTTGGATATTATCTTTCGATGATAACATTTTTCATGTTATATCTAATCTGAACTTGAAGTAATGAGTAAAGTTGCTATTTTAACTAATAAAACCATGAGGGCTCTTTATACTAACATTATATTTTAATTCACGGCCATCTGATCCATGGAATTGAGACTGTATAATATGCATATAAATTAGATGAATTTCTTTACCCCCTTGCATCAAAGAAGAGAAATTATAGATAAAATGGAGAGAAATGAACTCTGCATGTTGTTGCAGCTTTCAACACAATGTACTTTATTCATAACAATGGTTTCACCACCTTATCTGTAGGCATTTTCAGGTTAATCCTGATATCCTTCTGGTAACTTATGATCTGAAGATGTTGGTAGAATAGCTGGTGAAACCATCATTATGAGGCAGGTCTATCGACAGAATGCAGAGTTTCAGGTGCAGCAATGCAGGTTGAAAATCCTATCTGTAAACATTCAGCAGTGATGAGGAGTATTGCAAAATGTAGAGAAGTGGATTGCAATAGAAAAATTAAAAATACTTTCAATCTTATCCTCAAGCATAATTCTGAATAAGTGCAGTTAACTTGATCCATACTGTGGTAGTGTGTCTTATGTCTTATTCATGCTGTGCAAGAGAAGCTGAAAAATAAAGTCTCACTTCTGAGTTCAGCCAAATGTCGGTTAATTGATGTCCTGTGGATAGAGGAATCATGGACACAAATCTTGCAAGCCAATCTGCAGTCACCACACCATTCCCTCTCTTCCATTCTAATCCACAAAGCAAAGCAAAACAATCACAGACTTTTTAAGAACATGCAGGGTTTTATAAAAGACATGCATTTAGTAATGGCTAGTACAAATTTTTGACTTAGGTTGTAAAAGCCTCAGATCATCTTGGAGTCACTTTGTTTAGTATTGATGAATCTGTATGGAATCAAGGCAACTTCTTTGAAGTATATGATTAGTACCCTCCAAATATTCTAAAACCCTTTAGAACATTCACAAGCATACTTTGCATTTAACACTAAAATAAATTCCCAGAGATCAAAACTGAAAATACCTCAGCTAACAACTAACCCAGCTAATAAGTTTTTCTGCTAACAAAGATTTTTTCAATATTTTTCAGGCTTGACTAATGAATCTGAATTTGGCCAACAAATGTTTTAGTGGTTGGGCATAGAGGTTATAATGACTGAATGAAAACAATAAAATAATTTTGATGAGACAATTTTATTTTTTCACCCAATCTTTAGTAAACAGAACAACCAAATGATTGTAGTAAGTTTTTCATTTCCCATCAAGTGAGCCACTAGATGGATTTGATGTTCCAATTGCTTTATGGCATCAAGTGAAACTTCCATCCAAAGTAATGTTGAGAGGGAGTATGGCAAATATAAGAAAAAACTAATTCCTCAAATAGATTCTTTAATCATTTATTTATGGTTCCACTTTGTATAGTACCAATATTGAACATTCTGAACTAATAGGAAAATTCTCAGATTTAATGATTTTTATTTATATGATCTTTAATTATCATTTTTATGCAATCCTTTAATTTTTTTAGCAAAAATTTGAATATACTTTAAGCAAGGTGAACAAATTTTTAAAAGTAAAATTAGGATAAAATTAGAAAATTAAGAAAGTGTGATTCCTGTGTAGAATCAAAATTTGTTAGCAATCATAAAAATTCATGAGCATATATTTCTCCTCATATATGTAGCATACTTAGCAATCTTAGTTTAGAGGAAAATGAAATATTCCATGGGTGTGGTTACTAGATGTTTCTAGCCATTTTATCTAAACAAATGTATCAATTACTTCACTATCTCATTCCATTGCAATAGGAATGTCATTTACAATGAGAAATAAGTTCAAAATTAAAAAATGCAAGGCCTTATTTAAAAACGCCATGACATACATTCTCTAATTGATATTTTAGTATAAATATCTATTATCATGACCTATTAGGTACATTAATTTATCTTTTCAATTCCTGAAGCCTTTTATGATTATCTTGCACGTTCATCTTAAAGCACTATCAATCACAGTAGAAGCATTTAAGCATTGGATTATTTAAAAAAAGATTACGGATAAACAGGTACACTAAATGTTATAAAAGACTATCTGGAATAAACATAAAAAGAGGAGTGTTAGTAAAAAATCATTCATATAATGAGATCTATACATCATAAAAAGTCATGAATTTTGTCCATTTCCTTATTTTTATATAATTAGTAATTTTTTACTATATCTTACAAATTATTGAGGACAAACAGTAAAATCTTAAAAAAGCTATAAACAGCAAACTCATTTTGATAGGTTAGAATTTTACATTTAGTGACACTAATTTCCCAGTAAATAAATCCCACAAAAAGAATATTAAGGGGTTCAGAGCTACAATAGGTCCTACAGATATGTATTTTGATGCATTAAAAATACTCACTCTTTGGCAATGTAGGGGGAGGAGCAAGTGGACGGAAAAACCTTGTGGCACACACTGTTCTGCCGCCAAGGTCTGGTACAAGGGCTTTTGGAGGACAGCAACTACGGTTCGCTGCTTGATATACATCCATCTCCCATGCTCTTAAGTGACTTTCCACATGAGGGAGTTCTATACTCTCAAGAGCTCGCTCGTCCTGAAAGAGGCAAACGTAATAAGGCATGTATACACATACTCATGGTTACTTACATTGATTTTTCTCTTACTGAATGATAATTTATATGGAAGGTCCTAGTTAATGACTTTTGAGGTTATTATAGAGATAGTGGAAATTATTTTCAAGAAAGTATATCAATTTTAATATATTTTACACATATGACTTAATAATTTTATACATATAACATAACAGCAGTAGTTAACCACATAACAACAGGAGTTAACCATAGTAAATATTACTGTTAAAAATTACCTTATATACGAAACAATGAAAAATTTTGCCAGTTGCCAACTTATTGTCCAATGATCTATATCCTGGGAAAAACTATGACAACTTATATTAAAAACTAGAACAAATGTCTAACAATATAGTTGCCATACACTGCTTAAATAGTCAAAATCAAAGCGAGGAGAGAGATATTCAAAATGTTTTATTTTATCACATAATCAGAGGCTATAAATGGTAGGTGAATCATTCATCGCTTGAATAAAAAGACAAAGTATGTTGAGGTAAAGAAAATTAGAATGCATTCCCTTAAAAGCAAACACAGGTAAATAAGATTGCCACAGTCAATTGGGACTGTGGAGGGATCAACTACCTGTTCTCTGGGTCATTAATAAATACTACTCAGTATTTTTATATGAATGAGAAATCTCTGACAAGCTATATGAAACAAACAGCAAAGTATTTTATTACATAAATTAGTGATGAACCATGACAAGCATTAAGCATAGAAAAATTCTGCTCATGAAATGGTGAAATTGAAAATCATAATGGGAATTTTCAGATGAGATGTGTTTAGTTACCAGACATATTAACCAGAGATTGTTCAAACTATGAAATGCATCTTTTAGGTCAACAACCTGGGTGATGAATTTGGTAGGAGGTTGGCATAAGCTTAAGTTATAGAAGATGTTACCAAGAGGCACGAAAAATGAGGACGTTATGTTGTAAAATAAAGTGAATTCATGATTAAATTTAAATAAAATTTAAAATAAAGTGAATTCATAATAAATACTTTTGTACTTTAAACATTTTCTATAGCATAGATAAGCCTTTCTGGACACATCTCATACGAGGAATCACTTTCAGAAAATTTATGATACACAAAAATTTTAAGAGATATAAAGTATTAAATAAAAAGGAATATGAAACATAACAAGAAAAATATATATTAATTTTACCTCAGAGTTAGCATGAAGGGCAGGCAATGGAGGCTGAACAGTTATGAAGAGAGTGAGGTATATGGCCCCAGGTTGAAGTCCTGAACCAATTGGCAAGTGTGATGTGCCTGATATTAAACCACTTCCAAAGTTAGTTTCCTCTGTTGAGTATCCCAGAAGGACTGGTGGGGAGGAAAGCCTAAAAGTACCTTCCAACTGAAAATAATACATTAATCATCAAACATGCAAACAATAAATTGATTTACTTACCATATTAATTATTTATCATTATTATTGAGTATAGATGAACCCCTAAGTTCTTCATTTCTTGTGTTCATTAATGTTATAAACTAATTAAAAATTTTGGTAATCATTAAGTTGTATGTATTCAAAAATTATCCATATTGATTCAATTTAACAACTGTTAAAATCTACACACACTCTCACACCTACACAAACTTAGACTACAATAACATACATTTTATTCATCAAAATTTTGTATTTAAAGATCATTTTATAAATGAGTGTTCACAATTAAGTAAGTTTATAAAATATTTGGGCATTTGGGCAGGACTAGAAAAAGGAATAATTCATACAATAATGTTAACTTGAGATAGGATAAAATTTGACAAGTGATATGTTAAAATTAATTAATGAAATAATTAAAGAAATCATGAAACTTTTAACAACATGAAAGTGTACAAAGTTTTCTGATCTAGGTTCCCCAGACTGATATTGCTACTGAAGATGGGAACAATGTTAGCATAGTATTTAAATTTGTAATTGGTGAGTGGTTGAACCTTCTTTCATTTTCATTAAATTAAGAATAATCAGCAAAATGGGCATGTGAAAAGATGGTGTTTCTAAAGGAATACATATTTTTGGCCATTTCATCCAGAGCTGAGATGTTTAAGAAAATTATTCCTTTTTTTATAATGTTTTGAATAGAAAAGTGTTCTTTTTACCCTGTGGTTGAAGCGTAGAATGGTCAGTGGAATACGAAGTGATGCAAGAAAGTGATGCTGTGTCTTCTGGTGCACTTCACCAGCCTCCCTGGCACGGTTGTCTTCAAGAAGATCAATGATGGTTTCATCCTTCAGCAATATGGTGAGGCAGAGATCCTCAACAGAGTTGATGTCTCCATTTGATGTCCACCATGTTGACATGTCAAGGTCCTCAGCAGTATTATCTAGCTTACCAAAGAAAGATAAAGACCTTTGCTCCTTAGTTCTGAAAGAGAAAAGATGGATTTTAAAATATACTGTTGCTACCATTCATTTCATGTAATAAATTTAGGAATTTATAGTACCATGCATCTATGCTGAAGTGAAAATTATCCAAAGGTTAACAACAGTTTAACAAATTCTGCATATAAAAGTGAGAAGGCTGACCTTTAAATACAAAATTTTAATGAAAAATTCATCATCATATGTGATCCATCCATATAAGGATGGATCACATAATCCAAATAAAGGATTTCTTTGACCTTAGATGGCTATCACAGTATTCAGAAAATCAGCTTAGAGAAATCGCTCGAGATAATGCAGGAGTAATTTAAGCAAAGTCCTCAAGAACTGGTGAGTATGGATGGACTTCAAATGTGGAATTAAAACATGTCATTAAGAATATATCAGTTATAAACCTTTCTACAATAGATGTTTCCAAATTAAGAGTGAGAGTTAGCTCCTGGTTCCAAGTTGGATTCACACCAAGGGCAGTTGTTGTTCGAGCCCTAGCAGTTCCCAGCACAACTTCCACAAAAGGCTGGACTGGGACTTCAGACAAACTGTGGTCACCTGTGTGCCTATGCTCCCATGGCAGTGTTGAAGAAGCTAGAGAATTCCATGGACTTGATTCTGAGGCAAAGTGAAAAATTATTACAAAGAAATCAAGAATTACAGATGCTACAGTTTTTGAATTGTGGATTATTTATTCTTAAATGATTTCTGAATGTATGTGCATATGTAGAAGTTAACCTTCCAATAAAAAATTTTTAATGAAAAAAGGTTAGGTTTGCCTAAGCAAAAGAAAGGTCATTAAATTTGGCTTAATAAAAGGTGCTCTTCGAGGTTTGAATAAAATTTCTGCAATATCTCTCAACATTTATGTAATAAGTTACGTGAATAGACATAATCTATATCTTACTTTTGTAGCGGAATGATGCCGCATGTGTATTTTCAATGTGCTGTAATACTGCCAATAATTGATACGCAGATTAATAACCAATGGTGTTTATAAAAGATTGACAACAAATTGTCTAAATGATGGAGATTTAAAGTAAAAATTTGGGATTGCATAAGATTGCTCTATGCACAAGTATATGTGGGAATAATAATGAAATTAAGTTTATTTTTCTTGCCAAGATAATTTTTCCCAAAGCTTCTTGTGTACCAAGGGCTTTTTCAGGTTGAAACTCTATAATAAGTAATGTGTCTATATAGGGGTCTCTATCTTCCCTGCTATCTTTTGTCTTGCATTCTACTTTCAATTTATTGGTAGGCAACTGCTTTTAAACCATTCTGACAGAATATTAGACAAAAAATGGGTTATGGGAGCTGAGCCTTACTGAAAGAGAATGTTAAACGATAAATTCAAGAGCAATGAACATACCTAGCACAGGATCTATGTCTCTCCTGACAGGAACTCCAAAGGCTCTGACAACATTTACTTTGACTTTGACCTCCCTGGAGCCTGGAGGGTTGGCACTGGCTGTTGCATGAGTAAATGGAAAGCCTTGTCTATTGGGCCTCAAAGGTCTCCTTGGTTTCAACCATTCTAGCAGGGTCATCCCCAGACTTCTGTAAGAATAAATAGACTTTTAGCAGGATAAATCTCGCAATGTTTCCATAGGCTTGGAAAGCAAGCTGATGATCATGTATCCAAATTGTTTATGGATATCCAATTATGCATAAAATAGAAAAACTGTACTTTTATATTTAATTTATTATTCATACAAACAAAACAATGAAGCTTAGATGATATTTGATGCATTTGTGGAGACAATAAAGGATCAGTTCAGTATTACAAAACATGTACAGGATGATTTTGGTCATATGCAGACTTCAGTACCAAATTCTGAAGAAGTCTTATGATAATAATGAGTGAAAGAAGGTTCCTGTACTCTTCTAATGTTGAACTAATCATCGGAATGTAGTGCTGAATTCACTGTGAAATACGAAAATCATCCAGTACATGCACTCCAATCCAAACTAATTCTGAATTGTCTCTGCTACTGCATTGTTCATGTCTAGATGTGTAAATGAACTCAAATTTGAGGTACCCAAGGAATAACTGGTTGTGAAAAGAACTACCAAGATTGGGCATTAGTAAATGGATAATAACAATTTTAATTTTGAACATTAATGATAAATTTTTGGTACAAATATGAAAATCATGGTAAAATATGCCAAACTCTTATCAAAACTCATTATTTTTGCAAGATCTCAATTTTACAAGAAACACAACAGTTTTAGTAGAAATAAAATCAAAATGAAGAATAAAGAGGATATCAATTTTGTGACAAACAAAAATCTAAGGAAATTATAAGGTCAAAGATCATTTCTTCAAATATTTAAGCTTTAACTTCACTTCGTCCCACATCATGAAGGGACCACATAAATCTTATGAATGATGTATTCCTTACAGGACAATGGCATGTTCTGTTTATACTGTTACTGTCAGAGATTAATTTTACTCTTTGCTGAATATCTTTAAATCAATTATCATCAAATTTCTTTTTCCATACAAAATTTGCAAATCTTTCATAAGTAATGCATGAGGCCATAAGATTAATGAGGTTTCTTCATGATGATGGACAAAAGTATAGTGAAATGTAGGTCATAAGAAGACACAAACCCTACAGTGGGAACCTGCTCTTCTATCACCAAGTCAGAGAGCTTCAGCCTCCTTGCACTATGAGAATGTCTGAGCAGCCTGAATCTTGCTTCCTGGAGGCATCGCCTTCCCCACTCCCTCCTGCCCTCATGAGGGTCACAACCACCTGACTCTCCCTTCCATCCACGTGGGGACTTACTCATTAGACCACCATCTTCCCGAACAGAAAAATCATAGGTCATCTGAGAGGAGAGCCTGTTCTCATATGCCTAAAAAGGAAAGAATGACAATATGGGTAAAGAAGAGGAATGAGAATTCAAAAACCATTAGTTTATGAACTACCAAAAAAACTTCATTTATTTCCTTTAAGTTATTCAAATAAGCACTTGGGTATTTTAAAATACTACTAAATTTGCGGTATTCTTAGGGAATACGCCACAAACAATTTTTTTCTATATAGAATGTAGCAATGAGAGATTTATCTGATATTGCTATAATTTTAATGAGCTTAGCCTTTCATTCTGTTTCTGAACACAAGGAAATGATTGACATTGGGGTACTCAAGGATCATCGACATTGGGGGTACTTTATTTTGCTGAATCTTTCTCATTAGTTTCTGTAAGAAAAGAGGTAAATATCTTAACAATTATGTAAATATCTTAACAATTTTAAGGTCATAATTGTGAAATGGTGCTCTTGCATACAGTGTAATACATTAATAACTGCAATTATATCACCATTATGAGCAATATCAAAATTATAAACTACATTAACCCCATGTGGTTTTAATGATTAATCTATATAACCTCTTTCTTGTCTTTGACATCTATAAAAATTTTGAATGAAGTCTACTTAGTATTCAGCCTAAATTTTTCTTTGAAGTTAAATATCTCAATCACTAGGTACTAAATGCCTTGGAGGGATAATGAAACTTAAAAGGTAAATGAGAAAGGTAATTTGCTTTTGTATTCCTCACTGAGCCAGAATGCTATGGATGTAAAAATTCAGGAGGTCAAGCAAGAGTAGCAAAATTACCATATGATCAGCACTTTTAATTCAATAAGAATTAATGTCATTACTCAAAATCACTGATGCTTTAGAAGCTTTTACATTATTCCAGAAATGAAAATGACTGACATAAGTAAATGAGAGACACATTTTCCTTAAGATCTCACATGACATATGAAAGAATGATTATTACAGGAATGTTGTTTGTAGCTAAATAAGCAAAGAAGGTTCATGTTAATCATCATAAGAATGACTACCATTTTGGAACGTGGAAATTACATTAAAAATATCAATTGGAATTTCTCTGTCACTGAGGGGCACACAGCGCAGCCCACGGAACTCAGGGACACCCTTGTCTCGTAGATGAAGCACCCTTAGGCGCCTGCTGGCCATCCACCAGTCCTCCCCCTCAGTCTGCACTACCAAACTCCTTTGGTCAGTCTTCCTGAAAGTGAACTTCTCTGCTAAGGCATCCAGACAGAAACATGTAGTCCTGTTCACTCTACCAAGCAGCTGCTCCTGAGAAAAACAAAGAGAAAGTTAAATAGGAGAGTTCAATGTGAATGTGTGTGTTCAAAAAATGAGACACCGCTGTTATTAAATAATCAAAAAGAAAAATCATAAAGAAGACTCACTAATCCGTAATTCACCGAGATAAATAAAATGAAAACAGGAAACTTACCTCGGGTGGTTCTACTGCTGCCTATGGCAAGTCCAGCGTTGCAGGGGAATCACCCCGACTCACCAAAAGCAGCGGCGGAACCACCCTGAGGTAAGTTTCCTGTTTTCATTTTATTTATCTCGGTGAATTACGGCTTAGTGATTTATGATTTTACTTTTTGATTATGTATCAGATGACAAATCATGTCTGGAAGTGGACTTAAGTAAAGAAAATGAGGTAAATATGCCATTGGCAAAGAATTTTGCATGTTTTTCCAGTGAATTCTCTTTTCATCAAGTCTTATATTTCCTTTAATTGCTTTCCTATTATTTGGTGATCTAATTTTATGCAGGTCAATCACTAAGTTTCAGGCTTTTTCATTCACACTTTTTCAGAACTGTTTTTAGTTCAATTGATACATCTCATTGGACAAAAAAATAATTCAGTACATTTTTTTTCAGTATTTCAGATGAGAATTCGACATTATGCAAAAATTAATGATGTAATTGTCCCAAAATACTGTGAGCAAACCATCTCTTCAGAAGTTTTGTCCTAAAAATATTTTTTCCTGAATTGAAAGCAAACCAAAGTCACAAGGTACAAGATCTGGAATGTAAGGATAATTCAGTTACACTTGTAAAACATATTTATCCAGAAAGTCTTCCATTATGCACATCCTGTGCAATGAAGAGTTAGCTTGTTGGAAAACACAGAATGGACAAGGATAAACTGAACAAGGATTCAGAATGATCAGCATCATTGAAATGTTTCAGATTGATCAGCATGATTGAAATGTTTATTCATAGTTCATTTATTCAGTCGTGATATTTTTGTTCATGTCTAAGTATAATTCTGATCTATAAAAATAATGCAAATCAACATTTCTCTACATGTAAATACCATGTCAATCATCTTTTTATAATCACTCTAAATTTTGAAATTTCCTATCCTTGGCAGTACATTGATTTTAAAATAGCCAAACATTACTGTATCATTGTGATCTTGCATCATGATGGTCTACCTAATTATTATCACCTAATAAGAGTTTTTCATCTACTTTTCAGACCCATGTTCTATAAGACTAAATGTTTCCTTTACACCAAATAATCCCACATGAATTTTGCACAACATCAAAATAAAATCACAAACAACTGATCACAAATGTTACAATGGAGGAAAATAGAAGATGATGCAAATTGGTTGTGGCCAGTAGTTCCATTCTCAATCATTGGCATATGATTTTACAAATTTTGTAGCAAAGAAAATTTCCATTCTGATAGAATTAATGAAATCTTCTATTGAAACATACCTCAATAATCTGAAAAAGTTCTCTATCTGCCTCCTCTGCCCAGCTCTTTAGCCTTTCCCAGCTAGCACCAACTCCTGCTTCTCTTCCAACACTTCCTCGTTGCAATCCAACCACCAGCTCTCTCATCAGCTTCATCTCTTCTGCACTGTTGTACATTAAGATTCTTATTCAAATATCACCACAAAATATACATTTAATTTTCTTTATTTATTTAAAAACGTCCTCTTTTGGTTTACACAATTTTACCTAATTTTCATGTTGTTACTATGCAGAGAAAATAATTTGATTATTTTTCAGGCTTTTAAATATACTAACATGAATATTGACATTAAAACTTTCTTATGGTATCTTATTGTAGTGAAAGAAAAATTATAAGTTTGAGTGAAAATATAAAATGTCCACATAAGATATTCAATTATATCTCATAAGTTGAGCCAGAGAGAGAGGAGAGCAACAGTATTAGTGTTTGAAATGTTTTCTTGGAATAGTGGCTTGTGATTGAGATCTTTCCAGGTTATTGTTATAGTTCCCACATGTTCGCCTAAATTCCATCTTTTTAGCAATGTAGCAATATTAATTGATCATTTTTGAAATATTATGAATAAACTAGAAGATAATGTCAGTTTAAGATGTATCAATTTGTTAGCTTTCTGAGATACTGAGCAGCGATGGTTAAGTGATCATCTTCATAAATTACAATGAAAATGTAAAAGTATATGATAGGTGATTCATAATAGTACAACCAAACATTAATCTTCAGTTGGATGGTATATATAAATTCTCAGTACCTTAAAATATCAAAATTATTTAATACGTTATGCTACAGAGAAAAGTGTAAAGCTAGTGTACTTTTTGAGAATTTTTCTCGCAGTAGTCTCACAGTAAGATTATTTTTGTTTACCATGCCTTCCATTTTATCTGAATTTGATTTCCTCCCTATACTGCTTATTTGTTTGAAAAGCCTTTTGATTATAGTTAGGGGAAAACAACACTGAAAAATATTTCCGATTTGTTTGCTTTTGGTGTAATTTGACAAAAACAGCATGTTTTTGTGTAAATTGCACCCTATATTGGTCCCATGTTGATATTTTAAGCTGTTAAAAATAAGCATGACTTTCAGAAAAGATTTTGAGTTAAATAACAATTAACTTTAGTCCCAGATGTAAATCTTTTAGATAACTATGGGATTTTACTTTGGATTCAGGAAGAAGTAAAACGCAGAAATAAATACATGTATAGATATTTGATATAAAAACTGCTCTTCTTCGGAGTTACCACAGAGTATAAGCAAAGTTTGATGGCAATATAATGCAAGTGAAAACTAGTGTTTGTACATGTCTGTGCATACATTCATTCAGTGCAAAATGAAAGTAAAAGAAATACTTTTACTGGCCTACATATAGAATAACTTACTGGAGGTAGTACTGTGTTTGCATATCCTAACTAGCTACAATTTTTATGATCAATAGATGCAGAAAAGCTTCATAGTGAGAATGATGCATCAAGAGTTCACAGTACCAACAAAATATGAGGATATAATCCTTAAGTAATAATCGCAATCTGATCTTTTAAAATTATTGATGGATCAAACCTTAGATTCATCTTATCTTCTGGCTTCCCCAGAATAAAAATTTCAGCTGTCATTTTTGAACATAATCTTAACTCTTAGTAGCTATAGCATATACTTACTTATCATTTTCTACTCCATTTGTGTAATGGTGCCCTCTGGGGGAGAGCACGATACCCTCCTGACTGATACCCCAACCAAGACGGCACCAGATGCCTCCAGACAGATAGAGGCACAAGTTTGAATGTTCTTCATCATCGTGAGATTCTGGAAATGGATTGAAGAAAATTCCACTTCCAACGCTAGAATGTATAGGTGCCACTACTTTGTTACTCCCAAATTCGATCCATTCTGGCACTTCATCCTTCCTGATCACTTTTTTCCTGAGTGAAAGGAAGAAAGAGAGCACTTTTTATTTCACCCATTCTTTACTATTTCGAACATAACAATTATTTCCCCAATAGTCAAGTTTTAGTCAGAGTAGAATTAAAAGACCATTTTCCTCTCATAAACATATGTAAAAAGTAAAAAACATGTCCACAGAAAAAGGCTCTTTTATGATAGGGGAATGTGAGAAAAATTTTAAGTAGATTCCAATCCAAAGGTTACTTCTTAGCCACTGTCATCATGAGCTTCAAAATTTTCAGGAAGGATTTTTAAAATGAAGGGTTATAAGAAAGAGATTTCACACCCTAAATTTTGATTAAAAATATGTTCCTTCCAGTAAAAGATGATATATTAGAGGGTTTGAGAGAAATTGTTACACAACTAAATTATCCCCACTGCTTATGAAATTCTTTTTAGATGATTCATTTAATTATGCTTACAAATTTGTGAGATCTGTAGTTTGAAATTCGCCATATGTGATTCCTGTTGTTGTTATAATCATCACAGATATCAATATCTTGAATTCCATACCTATTTCTAGAGTTACATCAATTCTTTCCATGATGATACTTACTTTTGTAAAAGAATCGAGGTAGGAAAACAAAATGGAGGAAAATTTTCCAATATCTCAAGAATACAAATCTATATGAAGCTATTTAAAACATTTTTTTAAGAGCAAGAAGGATTTTTCAGTTGTTTTATTGTTTTGAACATAAAAATAGAGAGAATACCTCGATGGTACAGGCAGATGGACAAGTGCTAGAGGATACCATCCTCCAGCTGCAGTTCCAATCGCACTGTGGCCTCTAACTCTTTCATACAATTCAATGGCCAAAGATTGTGGAGGTCCAAGACCTCGGATGGCAAATGCTTGGTAAAGAGAAGGAGTAAATGACTGAGTAAGGGGAACAGCTTTGCTACAGCATGCCTCCTCTCCATTGTACAGGATCCGTGCTTGGATTTCTGTCAGCTCAACAGCAAATCTTCTCTCCTTCTCTCTACATACAATGAAAAGATCAAAAGCATATGAGTGCAAAGATCAATATTATCTCATTATTTTGATTTGTTGATAATTTGGAATGAGAAATTAGCTATTTTGCCCGTATATACTTAGAAACCAAGTAAAGAACAAATCTCAATTTAACTTCAAATTTAAATCTAACTCAAGTCAATGAGTCATTTCTTGAATTAAAATACATCTATATGTTTTGTACCCAATGTTACTTTTAATCTTTCCCTAAGTTTTCCTTAAATTTTCAAATACTGAAAGCTTTCCTTTCTATATTCTTATGATATAAAATAATGTAAAGTGTCCTCAAAAATAACTTATATAACTATTATGGTTTGGTAAAAATAAAAAAAAATCCTTCAAAAAAATACTGTTTTTATAAATCAGAAAACTCTTTTTGAATAATATTTCATAATTATTTCTAACTCCATCTCCCTCATCTGATGATACAAAGTTATGTGATTAATTAGAAATCTATTTAAATATGTGTCTCTATTTTAGGAAAACTGAGTTTTATATTTTCATTTTACATACAATCTGTTACAAAGGAATCGAATAATGTAACATACTTTGAAAGTTTAAAAAGGTTGATAAAGCAAATACAATAATAAAGTACAAAACCACCATATAAAATAAGCATACAAGAATGAAGAAAGAAGAAGAAAAAAGCTTGATACATTATATATATATATATATATATATATATATATATATATATATATATATATATATATATATATATAAAAATATAAATATATATAAATTATATATAATGTATGTGTATATATATATAATGTGTATATATATATATATATTCAATTTTAATATATATATATATATATATATTAAAATTGAATATTTTACTCAGAGAAGAAACATTTATCCATTGCAGAAGAACAAACACAACAGATATAAGATATGAAAAAAATGAAAGACAAGTACAGATACATAATATATTGTGATTACATAGAAAATCTTAAAAATTATTCTGTAAAAAAGATCTGAAAAAAATGTAAGAGGTAGAAAATTGAGAACACTGACATTAATACTGAAAAGAATATGTAAACTAAACAAGTTCTTGTCATGAAGTATAGCATAATTTGATGTAAAAACCAAAATAAGTTACTGAAAGCATCTCACTGAAATGAGTTAGGGGAAAGAATACAATTTAAAAACTCATAGGAGAAGAACATCTATACCTTGCATAGGATATGTTGCTCATGTCAGCATTGTTTCCGAGTAACTTGAGAGCTAGAGGAGGCTCTCCTGGAGGTCGCCTACTTTCCCTCATCACCTTCTCTACCTCCATGCGGATTGTTGCTCGATCTACTCTGCAGGGAGCCACAAGTCTGCAATCTTCAAGACTATCCTCCATGAGAGGTGCTCCCTCTCCTTTCCTCCTTTTCCCTTTCTTCTTCTTTTTCTTAGCCTGTTGCATCAAAAGCCACATTAATAAACATAGGGGAAAATATTGGCATGACTAGTACTTGAACTCAGTTCTTCCATTCTAATCTAATAACTAAGATAAAATTGATTTAGTTCAATAGGAGTGAAGGAATGTAAAAAATGTGAAGAGTATTCAAAAGAAAAGTTCATAGTTTCAGAAGAACCAAACCAAGAAAGTAACAAAAAGGAAAATGTAAACATTTATCCCAGAACATGACAAAGAATTAATACAGATGCTGGAGTAATGATGATGCAATTCTGCTTCATTCAGGAAAAAAGAAGTTCAATTTCAAGATAAACATAATATTTTGTTATTAAGAATCAGAAAACATAGTAAAATATAAAAATATCTGTTAAAATAAAAAGATTATCAAGCCAATTAAAATAAAAATATATCCATAATTCGTGGAATTCCAGATGAAAAACCTATGATTTATATTGCATACTTTAAAAATAATTAGAATTAGCTCTTTATTTTTGTACATACTGATAAACAGTCATTTATAATTTCATTCTTCTTACATTCCATATTAGCCCATGAGTTAGACTTACTTTTTGAACAAAATTAGGGTCTAAGAAAAAGATGTGTCTTATACAATGGCATGAGATTTTTACTTGCATTTTTTACTTTTTTGTGCATGTTGTTTTAGAGCTCATAGTTTTTCTGTTTGGGTTTTATTGTGCATCAACTTCTACAAAGGTCATTGCTAATAGTCTTTGCATTTGTTTCTTGCTTGTTGTCTCTACCATAATTGTTTTGCACTTGGTACATTAGATTATTTTTATATACCCATTAAGTATTGACTTAATTAGCTTTACCCATTTAGTATTGACAGTAATGAAGTATGATGAATAAAACCTGAGTTCAAAACTTTATGTAATAAATCCATTATTTCCTAACTTTATGTCCCAAAACCAAGGTATAAGCACACCATATATAAGAAAATGCAGTCTATACTCGTACATTAAGATGTGATATTTAAATCAATTCAATTATGAATAACTCACCCCTTTGGCCTTAACTTCCAATTCTTGTAATGTCATCCTGTGCTCCTCCATATCCAATTCCCACAAGGCTTCAGCCTCTTCTATTCTCTCTTCAACCTCTTCTTCCAATTCTTTCTCCCACTGCCTCCACTCCTCAGCCAACAGATCTTCATATGAAATTTTATCATCACTCTCTTTTACATTCCTCTTCCTAGGAGCTGGAACAGGCCTCTCTGTGTCTTCTGAGGTATCCCCCACAAATGACATCTCCATTGCAGCTTCCAATTCAGCAAGGTAGAATGCCTTCAATTTTTCCCTTCTTTTCTCCCTGCGACTCTTTTTCTGTTTCTTCTCATCTCCACCCCCTTTCAAGTCAATGTCGTTTGACTCATCAAATGCCTCATTCACATATCCCCCAGCGTAATCCCCACCTTCGTTCTCCTTACTCTTCCTTCTTTTGCTTTCATTTTTCTCACCTTTTTCTGCTAAATCTTCCTCATGTTGAACATCTGAATCACTACCCTTGGTCTGCTCACCGTCAATTTTTCCCATAGCTTTTCTCTGTCTTCGTTTTCTTTCAGCCAGACTTTTTATAACTTTCCCTTCATCACCTGATGCTTGCTCTGATTCAAATTCTACCTTTCCTTCATCTACGGTTTGTATCCTTCCCTCCTCGCTTCCCTTTTTCTTTGTCTTTTTCAAGCCAACATTTTCCTTCTTCTCCTCGACAGCTCTGCTCCCTTCCTCACTTGAATATCCATTGGATAACTGTCTGTATCTTCTCTTG
Source organism: Pachydiplax longipennis (assembly GCA_036926295.1). Taxonomy (NCBI): domain Eukaryota; kingdom Metazoa; phylum Arthropoda; class Insecta; order Odonata; family Libellulidae; genus Pachydiplax; species Pachydiplax longipennis. The sequence continues at coordinate 31,381,411 of JAVFKF010000009.1, read as the reverse complement.
TAAGTTCCTTCTACCTGTAGGTGTAAACTCAATGGAGTGACTGAATAACCTTGTTCTTTTCTCAGGAGTTTGAGATCCCTCCATGCAAACAAAATGCCCTCCAAGGTCTTCCGCTCCGCTTTCCCCTCTGAGTCTCTCTCTATCCTAGCCTTTTGCAATTCTTTCAGTTTCCAGTGAAGCTGTTCTTTCAGACCGTTCAGATTTCTTTCATTTAAGTAATCATTTGTATTCTTTCCATTGCCATCCTCTTGGTTTTCATGGGCGGAGCTATTCAAACCTGCAATCCAATGCTTTCTTTTTAATTGAATGTAACTAGGTTATAAAGAACTTACAGATTATCAATCCTGTCATTTAGAAGGAGGTCAAATTATGATTTCAGATCTAAGAAACATTTTACTATTTGGGGAAGTGATAAACCTGCTCTATAGGAAATACCATTATGAATGTATTTAAAGTGGTTATTGTGAGCTTTGGATGATTCTCATTATAGAATAGCCATTCAAATATTTCACATCTATGACTGAGTCATTTGACAAGAATGTTAGTCATCATTAATTTTTAGAGTTTTAGTAACTTTAAAGTATAAAATGCCAATTTAGCCATAATTTATGTTTTTATATTAACATATTTAATTATAATTCCATAAAAGATTTACTTCTTAGTTCAATTCTACTAACTCTTCACCTTGCTTAGGCCAAACAAACATAAATTCACACCCACATGGTATACACAATTACCCACATGGTTTACAAATGCACATGGGTATACACAATTTTAATAATTTTTTCATAGCTGCAAAATGCCACGAAAATTGGCTGCCTTTTACAAGGCATGATAAAAAAGTTTAGTATTTTAAAAATCAAAATTAAAATATCTCATTCTTAACTTTTGTTACCACCATCAGAAAGATTTGGGAAAAATATAATCACATAATACATGAATGCCCACCCTGTAGCCTTGTGATAGCATCAACCAATGCATGCTTTTCTGTCCTCAAACTCTTCACCTTCTCTGCCATGTACTTTTGCCTCCCTGACTTCCTGCAGGACTCGTACTCTGTCCAGAGGGAAAGCAGTCTTTGTGCCAACACATGTTCTTTAGAGAAGAGTGGATGATGCCTGAATTCCACAGAAAGTAGCTCCACCTCCAAAAGACAGCCTCTCTTGCTCCTTCTCTTTCCATCTCCCCTTTCCAAGTCTGCACACAGACTCTCTTCATAGCCTTGTCCAAATGCCCAATACAAAGCCTGAAATCAATGCAAATTCAGAAAGTAGCTGAATTAAAAAGGCAATTTAACTGTAACATATTTTTATAGCTAATTTATAAGCCTGAATGTGAGAGACATTTCAATGCACTTTGTGAGCATCCTGTAATTTACGCCCATGACAATATGCAAAGAGCCAAAGTCTGCACTCTTAGAATCTAGAGGTATGAACACAGTTGTAGGCATCATATGTGCATTTAATATATGAGTACTCCATAAAATCAGGAAAAATTCATAGGTAGCTCATGGAGTAATGAAGTTCAATGGCATGAAAATACTCACTGGCTTGTACTCTGTCAACAGCCCAGTTGGAAGACCACAGGATGATGAATTTGGGAATCTTACACACTGATAGGATTCGACAGGGTTTGGGAGAGCCAACAATTCTCCATCTTCTTGAAACCAGTTTCTTCAAATAAATGTATGACGAAGCAATTCATTAGAAATTATATAAAACAAAAAGGACATCTTGTAATTTTTAAGCTTTTACAAATTTTGGAAATAGTAATTTAGGCAATTGATTTTTGATATTTTACATGTTATTTGTAATTTATAATAAATAGTTTAGAATGGAGTACTACGAAGTATTACTTAAGGATAATCTAATAGACATGAATGTTGAAAGAAAAAAACATTTGATAAAATTTCAGATAAGAGGAAGCCATAGTAAGTAATATCTAGCACATTTTAATGGCGACTGAAGCACCTCAACGTAAATTTCTTTCAAAATAGAATTTGACACATTCATCGAAGTGTGTTGGAACAATAAGTACATAATATGTAATGGATAATACCCCAATGTAGTAGTGACTTAAAACTATGAAGAGAAGTTATCCCATTTAGTGACTAGGAGTAGAATGAAACTGGAATTCTTTGCACAATCATGTTATTTTGTAAAATACAAGGATATGTTAGGCCCTCTATATCAACTGATTTTTATTGTAGATTTGTACGCATATACTAAAAAATTCTACAGTTGTCCTTGAAACCCTTTATAATTACGTAGTCCAAGTGACAGAATTTTCTAGTACTTTGGCAAGTGGAGATATACCTTACCCTAGAATACCTTATCAAGAATCATAAATGAATAAGAATAAAAATGAAGCTCACCTGCCACCTTCTGCTAATATTCTGTTTTCAAGCCTAGCCAGGTTGGCTGTGGACATCAGAGAGCAAAAAGGAAGTAATTCATCCTCTGCCTGGAAACTTGGCTCACTCCAGTCTGGAGGTTGTCTTTCTTTAAGAGGAGCTAGAACAGCAATATCATTCAATAGAACATAACTAATGCAATCCCAATCATATACCACTCAAACTGATAGCTCTAATTTTAAATCAGCAGCACTAGAATAGATTTTATAAATCCTGGAGGCAAGAAGCTATATTTTAATTATTTTATTTTCCACACAACTTCTTTAAGTATGAGAAACATAGGAAATGTCTACTACATAATTATGAAGTAGGTAACTATAAAACTGTATACTTGCCTCTAGTAGATGAAGGATAAAAATACTTTTCCTTTTCTGATTCCAAAGCCTCCTCCTTGGACCAGTAAATATCTGGGGAAAAAGAAATTTCCCATCCAGTGGCTGAGTAAGAATCAGTCAGACCCAGCTGCTCCATTGTAATCATCTTGGCACTTGATCTTCTTCTTGGAGGAGGACTATTTTCCTCTCTTTTTGGCGAAAGACTGTAAGTATTATCATCTATCCCACTGCTCACTGATAAAAAAATAAGAAATGCTCATCTTACTGATGTATCACTACATTACTATCCACTACTGTTATATAATGAAGACAGCTTAGCATAGTATTACTATGGGTGTGTGGGAAAGATGAGTCAGTGTAAGATTCACAGCTTTAGCAGTAAGCTAAGTAGGCACCATACCAAAGATTACAAGGCCCTTCTACCTTTGAAAACTCAAAAGAAAGTTCTCAAAAAAAAATTGACATATTTGCACATATTATCGTAGAGAATCAAGCAAAATATGGTAAGAGAGACAGAATCAAGGCAATGAAATAAAAATGTATCACTAATTTTTCAATGATATTTACAGTTATTACAGAGAGTAGATACTTGGAAACTTTTAAATCCACCTTCTTTTCTATTACAAAATTCTGAACATCTTTTTCTCACACTCTTCCACTAAATACATTGACTGCTTTGCTCCTAAATTTTTGCTATGATTAGTTGCTGATTTCTATTACTTATAGGGAATGCTACACACTCTCTTGGACTTAGACAAAAAAAAACGAAACGTGTTTATTTCAGCAGTGTATCAGAATAGTGTAAAGCAGTGAAATGACACAGCAGTATTTTCTTTTCTCATTTCTTTATTTTTTATTTTGGAGTGTTAACCTGGAGGCGACCATAATCATTGGTTAAATCCAATTATTTCCACTAGATATCCATCCTCCCACCAACCCTTTCAGGAAAACTGAAACAAATACCTGAGCTTCCTTCTGGTAAATCTTGCTGCTGCTGGTGCTTTGAAGTTCTCCGCTCAGTGACTTTCTTCTCATTCCTTTTAAGTTCTGGAGAGTCATCAAACTTATCACTTTGAACTCCTTTGCTGAAATATTCCTCTTCTTCCTAAAGCAACAAATGCATAGAATGATGGCTTATTTTTGAAGGATGGAAAATGAATAGATAGCTTACAATACAACAACTTCTATCTTGTCTTCATATTCCACGGGTATGAACGATTTAGGCGGTTTTGAAACTGGAACTGACCGAAAAACTTATTTTGGGAAATTAAAGATTTCAATTTGTAAAGATTAGCCATTGAGTTTAATGATTTACTTTTAAAAAATCTGAATTTCCTCGCTTCGTACAAAATGTATATCCAGATATCAAAAATAAAAAATATGTACTCATAAAAATCCAAAAATTTCCAATTTCTATTACACTACGTTTCTGTCATATTACGCTATTCACTGTAGTTAATAATGCTGCCAATTTGAGAGTGATTATATTGAATCTATACAGACGTTTTGGCTCTTCCCACTAAAGAAATATAACTTGGATTTTAGAGGTTGAGGTTATTTTATTTCCAATATGGAGCGAAAAATAAGTAGTGCTTCATATAGCACAGAAATTTATTAAATTAGAAATCAAACTCAAGCGTATTTAATATTATCTCCGATAATCCGCTGATTATTTTATGCTATTTGGCTGGGAGTCAATTCTCCGAAAAACTTAAAAGAAAACTCTCCAATACAATAGCTACAGGATAAACTTTCCGGCCTTTAAATAAAAATATTTATTCCCGTACCTAGAAGTGTTCAGAAATATTTTTTATAAAACTGACACTTTTTCTTAAATAATTGCCTCTGACATACCCTGATAGCGGTACTTGAGGAAATATTCCACAACACATATTCAACCTTCTGAAGAACAGAGGCACATAAAGTATTACAATATGTGGAGACATGAGGAAAGAATTTCAACAAAATTAGACATTCAGATGCAGTCGTGATTATTGCTACAAAGAAAGACCTACGATTTACGCTGCAAAATATCATAGGGTAGGTAATTAATTTGGTTTTACCCGAACTTCTAACACCTCATGCACGGCTGTGAAATCTACCATCTACTCGCATCATTATTTTTGCACAGATTCAGTAACATCAGACATCAAACCTTCCTTTACAATACAGTCGAAATTTGAATATTCTACACAGCGAATAAACCCAATTGTGCGAATTTGAGCCAGCGGAGTAGGGGTCGGTACTTACGCCCACCGGAAAACTGGGTCAGTACCACATAGAGACGCCGTCCGTGAGGTAATAATAATACTTAGAAAACGAAAGTAATGTCTCTTACGAATGAAAACAGCATCGTGGGATTCTTTCTGCAAGCCTTCCAATGAAGAGTTTTTTTCCTAAACCGTGATCCTCTCTTTAGTTTGTGTTGTGTTTTGAACATTAACTTGATCATTGACTTCAGAGATTAAGTGAGAGTGGCCTAACCTCGCTAACTAGAATAATAAATATTGAATAATAGATGCTCTCGCATGTTCGTGAAACTGGTAAATATTTCGAAGTATGAGAAAGAGAATCAATGCAGTGGAAGTATCTTTTGCCAAAAGAATGCTGAATGTTAAATAGCAATTGGGTGAACAACGAAGGAGTATGAATAAGTATTAAGGAGAACAGGAAGCAGATGAAGTTTATTAAAAGATAAATGAGACAGTGGAATGAGCGGAACGAATATTAAGATGAACAACAGGTGAAAGATTTCTGACGCCGTTGGAGGGATTGGACAGCAAGATAGAGGAACACCGAAGACAGAAGTTTTGGATCATAAAAGCCTAGGAAAAAATATATAAAAATAGGAAGAGTTGGAGAGAACTGTGTAGGGAGTAGTTAAAAGATAATGATGTTGTCGATCGACACTCTTGCAATGATTTTTCAAAGATTTTAAATTCAATATTAATATTTATTAAAATGTTTAAATTAACTGCTTTAATGACAAACTTGATACGAAGAGCTCCGATTCGGCTTGTCTTCATCAGCGAGAATGTACGTCATATTTATGACTCTCAAAATTCTAATTTGATCTCTCGATTCATTAATCACCGAAACTGTGTTGAAATCATAATAAAGTTTAAAGATGTCAAATATTTTGTGGAAATCGATAGTTGTTGTGTACGTTGACCTCCAAATTTTCAGTCAGAAGTCGAAAAAGAAACAGATTAAACGATTTGTTGAAAGAGTTGAGAATATTATCTTAGATTAAACAGAAGCAGTCGTCGAAAAAGATAGACTTGAAATGTTAGGCTTGTTTCAATCGATTTTTTAGCTTCACAGATGAAGTTCTAAAATGAAGTCTTACCAATTGATGAAACAAAACTTCAAAGAAAATATTTTGAGTAAAAGCGGCGGAAACGGTAAAATACCAATCTTCGATCTACATATTGAAGAATATGTTTCGATTTTATACACGATCGTTCATTAAGTTCCCAAAATCAAGCTCTCGAGAGGAATAGAGTTTATAGATGTTTAAGAAGAAGAGGACATTAATTATCTTATGGCATGCTTTGATGCTCAAAATTGGATAATAACCGAAGAATAGATGATTTTCTACCTATAACCTTGGTATGGACGACATCGGGATTGCAAGATTTGTCTTTCAGATCTGCTATTAAGAAGCAATGCAACAAGCATCAATGCAACTTTCTCTGCCTTTGGCGAACGAATGGGGGAGGGGGGTATTAGTGGGAGAAATCCCCTTCTGAAACTTCAGAGAGAATTAAAATTAAAAATTACTGTATCTCCAAATTGTGCATCTTTCCAATTGGTATAAATAATATAATTTACCTTATTCTTGCTCAAAATATATAGGCAAAATCAATAAAACACAATTTTTTAAAGTTCGTTTTCTTAAAATATTTCCATTGAATAATTATCATTGACTGAAATATATGTACTTAAACATGAATATATCATGCGTGACTGAAAATATCATATGCATTTTATATTTATGATGAATTATTCTTAGACATCAAATTTCGTTGGTAATTCATTCATATGCTTAATTAACTTTTATTTTAATTTATTTGAACTGAACCTTTGGAGCTGGAACGCTTTCTCACTCATTTCATTTTCTAATTTGCGTTCATTGACTACTAGTGAATATTTAACGGAAGAGTTACGAATTTCGCGAAGAAATGTTCTAACGTAAGTAATTTTAAACACAAAAACGAACAAAATAAAATAACACCAACATACGCAACGTCATCGAAAATATTACAGTAAAAATTATAAATGCAAATTAAAACGATGTTACCCCGAAAAATTTTCAACGCTACTGTTCTCTGCCTATAATTAAATCTCTCGAAGGGGAATATAAAAACTATTCGGACAGAAATTTCGAGTAAGACATCAGAACATCGATCAAGAAAATTCCTTTGCCCGGCGAACCGCGGATTAACGTAAAATCTCGCGATAGAATTTCTTCCGTAAAATCGGTCTTTTCTACGTATCCTGCACAAGAATGGCACCGTAAAGGAATTCTTTCCTCAAAGGTTTCACCTATCGAAGAAAAAGGCCGTTAAAAAAAAGAGGGACCCTCGCTAACAGACCGCCTCTTTGATGGGACGTATTGAAAGAGACCGAGTGGCCACATGCCTCGCGATGGAAAAAAACGGCTCATAAGCAGGCTCCTTAAGAAAAAACGAGGGAAGGAATCGGGCTGGCTGGTCGAAGAGCGGCTGCCGCAGATGAAGAGGCCTTCTTAAGCCTTTGGTGCACATGGCGAGGGCATCTGCAGTACACAGCTGTGTCAGCGGAGCAGAAGATGTTGCGATAGTTGGGCGAATATGACGACTGAGATGTTGTGAGTGCAGCACCTGCGATGAGTGCGGCGCCTAATTGTGTGGCACCTGTTGGTGTGTGCTCCGCCTCAGAAAGGGTAATAGGACGGTTAGCATAGGTGTGCCACGGAAAATGATGGAGGAGTCCTACGGGAAACGCGCAGAAGACAGGGCTGAGGACCGAGGAATTTCTCGGCTAACGAACGCGCTTTCTGATTTTCCTTCGTATTCTTACGCATTTACGCCAGAAAAATGTGCAGGACGTTCCTAAAGTTACTATGAGCTACTAACTATAAGTTACTACATTGTCGATCGCAAGAGCAGGTTTTTATATCGTATTGTTGCATATGTTAGCCTGTCAAGAATATTCACTACTATACATACGTAATAATGCAAATGGACACTATTGTTGGATTTATTTTAGTTTCAAAATATCCCAGAAGCGTCAAAGATTGATTCCAGAAACTATTTGAATCGCACTCTTAATTATAAAATGACAATTGGAGAATGGATGCCGTCCATTCATTTTTGCTGGCAAAAGAGTTGTGTATTTCTTGGCGTTTGCGGATGTATTTTAGAAATTTGAAATAAATAGGAAATCGCACTTGGGATGATGATGGTGATTTCGGTTATCAAATATACAACTGATGAAAGTGATCATGCATACAACTGAACCATAATGTTTCAAAAATTTCGTTACATTTCAAATGTATTAAATCTGTCCCATAGTATTTAGGTATTTCACTGATTTCATAGCTGTAGTGATAGCCATAAGCCAATTTTTCTCGGGTTTTTGCTCATGACCGAGTTCATTCGCCGATCTCAAGGAGCATGCGATCCTTCCCAACTCCCTTAAATAATACGCCCCTAAATAAATTATTCGTTGATAACATTCTAAGTTCTAAATCGTCTAAGCTTCTAACTTTTGTTTGTTTCTCTCTAGCCTTTTTTAAAGTTGAAATTTCTCTCCTACCAGTGTCATAGCAAGCAAGAGGCGAGGGGGCGGCGAAAAATTTTGGTACTTTTTCAACTGCAGAGGTTGGGATGCCGGGTAAAGTACGAAAAAAGGGGATAAAATAAAAATAGCTGTGATGATAAAGACTAAATAAGCATGAAATTTAAATTTAAAACAAGGATTAAATTCGAGCTGAATTGCCTTCGTCTTTTGTCCTAAAAATTACTTAAATTCTTAAAACGAAAAAATGCTGTTTCTTACAGAAATATCGCATTGACGTTTTGCTTAAGAGTTATGTATTGAGTGGAGCGGCAAACTGAGGTGCCGCCCCGGGCGCCACAAATTGTGGCTGTTCCGCTTCTATCCTACTATCTATATCCATTAAATTGCCCTTTCTAGTCATACCAGGATAAAATTGTTCTGACATAGCAACAAGATTATGCATAAAATAGCAAGGAAATGATGTGTTTCAACCCATTTTTTACTACGAAGATTCTGAAGATCATCTTCTGATCAAGGTCCGAAATAAAACCTAGAAATTATAGATTTTTTACTAATAATTTAATAAATTACCTATGTCGCCAGGCTTACTATGGCGATAATAATGATGAAAGCATTATACTTAGCATCATAAACTTCTTCATATGGCCCTCATAAAAGACAATTAGAGACCACATAATAATGTACATATCGATGAAGCCGCCATGCGTTCAATTACAAATTTCACATAACAAGTATTGACCGAATTTATGAGTATGTTAGTTTTCTCGCCTGTTTGTTGGCAATTATAATACATGATGTTTGAATATCTGATTTGGAGTATCTTCCAATAAGATAAAATTCTTATATGACCGCGGGTTTGAAGGCGTGTGACATTTATTCCGCACTTCCATTAAACAATCCTTCAAAACTAAAGAGATGAGTCATTTGCATTCGACGTTTGTCTAAAACAGGGGACAACAACCTGGTCCCTAAATCCCACTGGTGGGCGTTTTCAGGTAGGCGGTTAGAATTTCCTATGTGATAAAAATGACGGTTGAGGCAAATTCAAATACTCTTCGAAAACACTACGACGAAATACGATATATCTAGTGGAAAATTGTTACAATAAGATCGATGATTTTAAACGAAGGGATAAATATATTTATGGGTGGCGACAAAGTACGAAATTCTCGAATACATTCTCCTAATTACATTGTACTACTTTTGGATTGGATTTTTTTATAAAACGATACATCGGAAAATTTAATTTGTATATTACATTGCACTGTACGAACACACTAATTGACTCACCAATGTTAGGCTGTATCATGTATGTGTATAGATTTAATAAACATCATTATTCTTAAAAAATACATTATACAAAGCAGACGAAAAATCCATTACAAATTATTGTATATAGGAGATGGAGAACCTGTGGTATTTTCGGGCATTCAGAACAGCATTTTCCTATCTTTTTTTATACACGCATTTAAATAACTTTCTTTCTCAATTTCGTTCATTACTTGTGAAAGTGAAAAAATATAAAACATTCTAATAAGTAGGTAAGGTTTACCATAATACAATTTCGAAGTTTTCAATACGCAAGGCTATGCGCAAGTCGAGCAATATTAATATACCACCGAAAGGTATCACATGCGGATTTCCGAAGACGAAAGCTTCTCCTGAGTCTGTCCCTGAGTTGAGCAATTTCATTTAAATACACCTTCAAAATATATAGGGTGCGAATTATAAGAAATGAAATATATCACTGTATTGGAGCATTCGAAATACTTAATCTGCTCTGAAACATTTTTACGGTAGCTCTAAAATTTGGGAGAATGTATTCGTAGTGCAACCATTCAAAGTGAGGGAGAGACTTCATCCTCTGACGTAGGGGTGGCGAACCTAAGGCACACGAGGGAATTTACTTGTCACACTGAGCTCTGATCCTTGTTAAATCTCCTTCATTCAAATAATTAAGCTCCAAATAAGCTAAATTGGAATTCCATGAATTAATAACGTTTATTGAGTAATTTCGTCAATCAAGCAATGCCCATCAAAGACGAGATAGCACAAATAATATTAGCATCTTACACTAAGATTTTGTATTGCATTGGCATGCAAATCCTTCATTTTATTAAGGCAGCCTTTCGACTTCGACTCCTAAGAGTCAAAAAACAACGAACATAAAACATTCTCATAATATGCATATCGGCTAAAATTAACGAAATACTGTCTGGGTACAGAGACGTCAGAACTGTGAACTTTTCCGCTTCAAATATTTTTTATCCCGAACGAGAGGGAAAAATCACTTTGGGAACGCTTCTTCTGGACGACACTTAATTTTAAGGAGCCTAATACACTTTTCGTAAGTTACTCGATTTTCTGAAAAGAAATCGACAGAAGCACAAGTTAAGAACCATCCCAGTCCTATGTAATTGCCAGCAAATAACTGTCAAGTGCTTATTTCTCTTAACAGAACTCGCTCATTATGCTTTCTAACTGATAGCATCTTCCTAATGAAGCGTTTTAAATTCCATTGGATGTATTTTTAATTTGGACTGGTATGTTTTTCGATAACACATGCCATGCCCCTTACCAAATTTTTAAGTAGAGGATTAGCATACTAGCCTATAAAGACATGTCCAGAGTTGGAGTCCTGGTTGATTAGGTTTTTCCCGTTCATAGAATGGTCTTGCGCGTTCGTCCCTTGTCTTGTCTCTACTGCAATCATCCAGTAAACGGATTTTTGCGGGGATATTGTGAAATAAATAAACATTTCACTGAGATTTTAAAAGCGGTCCAATATGAATTTAAAAGAAAGCAATTTAAAAAGATATTTTTACATAGAATGCGAAACATTATCTGTTACCTTGTAATCTAGCAAATTGGTTGATAATTAGAGTTAATAGTAGTAGAATTTTAGTAATTGGCAAATTAGTAGAGCAATTGGATAGTGATTTTGACATAATCTATTCTTCGGTCATAAAAAACGAACGAACAATGGCGTACATAGGTGGTCTGAAAAGCTTCCGACATTTCGCCATTTCTCGACATGTTTTCTGAAAATTTTCACCACCCTGCAACTCTAGGCATAGACATGTCTCCTTATTTCTCCCAAACCTACCCTTGGCTGCTCTAAAACTATTCATCGGTTAACGCATTCTCTATTCTACAGTAGACTTTCCCAGTGACCGAATACTTCACTCGCCAACGTTAAAAAATCCTCTGTGAATCTAATAAGTTCAAGTATTGTTGGGTATCGACTTTAAATGCTACACTAACTACATTCAAAACTGCATAGTAAGGTTGGCTACGCTACATTTTTATGGATTACGGAATTTAGAAGCGAAATACAATGGTGATGGTCAATTCAACCCGTTCTTCTTCGTGTAATTTCAAAGTTGAACTACTGGAATGCAGTCTACAATTTAGGTGCTAATATTTTCTTAAGCGGTCGGATGGTAAATGGGGCCACCCAATGAAAAAAGGGGGTTCCCCACCCCTGCCACAGAGTCCGCTTGCTTACGTATGAACAAGCCTGGTGAATGTGGTCGAAGAAGAGGGTTGAAGCCGCACATTGACTCTTCAAATTGACGTCTGAGTTCAGAAAAAGAATTTCCGTGAGAGGGTGACTTGGTGGGATGAGAAGGGGAATCGCACGTGGCGCAGTTGTAAGCTCAGCTTGCGGGGGTTGTTTCAAGGGGTTGGGCGAAGATAAGGTATGGCTGCGAGGAATACTAGCAGTCCCCTCACCTAAGTAGGAAATAGCGATAAAGTATTCCTTTGCTTTCGAAGACACTTGGGAGCCATACGTGGATGCTATGGTTACTTAAACTGTTTGGACATTAAAAATTAGTCAAGGAATACCACAGAGCATAAATATTGAGTTATGTTGAATGACGAATTCATTAATATTCATTTTGAAGCTCTTCTATAATTTTATATGATGCACCATCATATTCCGATTAGTTTTCATTAAGTTATCACTTTATATTAGTCAGAGTAAAAAGTATAAGTAAAGATTTTATGACAATTTTTGTCACGTAAGTTAGTTGCGACTAGCGTCAATGGCGTATTAACGCAAACATTCAAAGGTTTAATATTACCTAGTTCTAACGATTTTCAAAGCTACCGCAGAAGGAAAAAGTTAACTTTACAACTCGTGTACGATGACCGAAAACTCCTAAAATTCAACTTTTGAATATGATTGAAATTTCGCTCCTTATATTATGGTTAAATTATGAAGATGATAAAAGACACGCGTATATTCTCCTCTTGCCGTTTTTGTCAGAGGAGTAAGCAATTTCGCGAATTTGTAAACGCTAAAAGGAGGAGTTATGAAGTACTTTTGGTCACCATGAGATGGAGAAAAAATATTGACCGAGTTGAGCGACGTTCACCGTTTATGCGCCTTTTTCATGAAGAATACTAATAACGGGAGTGCTGAGGCATTTGCTTCTTTCTTTGAGGCAATAAAAATCGGAATCGGGGTCATGACTTGAAAAACAACCATTTTAACACCAAGAATGATTTCTAGATTTTAAGAAAAGCAACCTAAGGGATACAGGAAGATTCTGGATTCGATTCCCGGTCCTGTCACAATTTTTCGAAGTCTTCCTTGGAATTTCTAGATCTTGCTTGTTAGTTCAAACAGGAGTAGTGTTGTTAAAAACGCTTCGACAGCTGAGGTCATTACACACGTTAGGCTCCCTTCGGGAATCAAACCCGGGACCGCTTTCAGCAAACGCACTGCCCACATGGCTATTAGGGAGCCCTTTTCCGTTCAAATAATAAAACCTTAAATACAGATGTTATTCCGTTATAGTTTTCGCTGGCTCCGTCTTCGTTGCTTATCATTTGCACGAAACCTACGGGAGCATCTGATGTTTTTCTCTTTCAGCTTTTGGGTAAAATCGTACCAAATAAAATTATTCAGATGCGAAGGAATAACAATTCAAAGAAATACATTCATTCGATCAACGCTCTCTTGATTGATCGTGCGTATTTATGTATTAAAGAGATTAGGATGGAAATGAAGTGAAATGAATGTCTGAATCGGATAAAATGAAGCCTCACTCTATTTCAACCGCAAGTGGATGCAGCCGAACTCATCCGGAATCCCCTCTTAATTTTTAAGGAGCGCAAAGGTGTCCCGAGACAATAAAGTTTGAGAAATTCCTTTTTTTTTAAGACGTAAATGACTCTTTTCGCCTCAAATGCTAACCACCGGCGGCCCGGTGGCGTCGATCGACCAGGAAGCTAAGATATGTCCTCCCCAATGGGCAAGCAGCAGCCTTTGGCGCATTCTGCGGCATCATCTGCCGCGCCGCAGCTGCATCTGCACGCGTGCGGCGTCCACCTGGCCGCAGGTTGTGTCCAAGGGTCGATACGTTTGATAAGGGTACCTTTGGCCCGCTTATTACGAAGGAGCAGTGCTAATTCCGAACTGTCCTCGCCTTCCTTTCGGTGGACTTTTGTTCCTCGGCATCTGCCGGAAAGGGAGAGTGATGACGATTAGTTAATCGATTTCACTCTTTTCAAACGGCAGTTGGAGAATGTTTTCCGGTAAATACGCGGCAGTAGGTTTTGTTTTTCGCCTAATCGAGCTCGTGCCATCCGTTTTCCCTTGCTTAATCAACATAAGGATATGACATTCATTTTTTAATGTGTCATAATATGGAGATATGCATAACAGTTTTGAAATACCCGCGCTACACTAAACGACCCTCAACGGCAAATTTTCGCCAAAATATCGGAAACGCTAATTCAACTCTCATTGAATTATGTTTCGGATTCGAATTTAATTTTTCGTTAAGGCGGTCTTTTCGTCTTGCGGAAAAATAACGATTATTTCTGTCACTTAATTTACGCTAATATCTGGTTAGTTCGCCGCAGATATTGAATCCCCCACTTTTAAAAGCATTAAATGAGGATATCTCTGAATAATTTCGTGAAAAATTCAATTTTAAAACATTAACGTATATTTTCTATAAATAATTTCGTGAAGACGATTGCTTTCCTTAGAACTGGAGAGAAAAAAGGCAGACTTTGTAGAATATCGGAGATTGGAATTGTATCCGATGTTTGATTTTCGTGGCAAATAGTTCGAAATAGGGAGATGGTGATCGATTCCCTTCAACTGAGTGATAGACAACTGAGCGGGTGAGATTTTAGCGCCTGGTAATTTATGTCAATATTGTTTGATAGCTTCGTTCAATGATTACTAATTAAGCAACTGAAATTATATCCAAATATAATACATTTAGGTAAACTTTTCCGTTTTTTTTCTTTAGTGAAACGCTCAAACAGTAGCGGAGCATGGTCGGGACGAGTAGGGTTTCAATCGAAGTTTTATAACGATTACATTAATGCATTTAAAAACCCAAGGTTTCCTCGTAAGGCCAGGATTCGAACCCGATATCCTCTTTTCGTGGCACAAAGTCATCCAAAAGGTTGCATGACAGTCTTACAAGATAGCCATATAGTTAATGCTTCCGCCCATGAAGACCCGGGTTTAAGTTCCGCCAAAATTTTTTTACGTCCAGATATCCGTTGTTTCTTTCTGATTCCAAGGGTCATTTTGCAAACCTAGCCTCAATCCTTTCCTTGACACGTGATATCAATCTTAATCCTTTTCTTACTCTTTTGCTAAATGCCGCTAATATACTTAACGAAACATTTCGCCGTATTTTCAAAACTTTTTAGCCGTAAACTGGTAAACAGAAACATCGCTTGATGTTTTCATCATATCAAAGGACGCAAGGGTTTACACTATGATATAATTTAATACTTAATTCGTTAATCGCTAATCGTCGAATAAGACAATGACTCAACAGTCGCATCGCTCAGTAGTCGCGGAACCGATGCTTCCACCCCCCCTGAGTGGCATCGGCAGCGGCACGCGTCGTGAGGAGGGCACGTGGCTGAGCCCAGGTGTCCCCGCAAGGTGTGCCTTAAGATATTGCCCGTCTCAGATGCCTTCTTCGAACTCCGCCTATCGGCACAGGTAGCAAAGTAAATGAGCGACTTAAAACGCCCATCTCCACTTCCTGCTATGACTCCACTGAATTACGTCCATCCTTTCTTAAGCGTCTTAAAGCACTCGGTGAGCGAACGCCAAGAGTAAAGAGTAATTTTCAACTTACTGTTCTCAAATCAAAGCTGCACGTAGAGATTAAGTAGGCAGGGGTGGGGAACCCTTTTTTTGTTGGAAGGCCGCATACGGAAACATCAACCCGCACTCGAGAGACGCCTTGAATTCATTCAAACAGTCCAAAACCAAAATTATACGAAAGAAAACGAATTAAAGTAATATACAAAATATTCTACCACTGATCCCCCTTAGCAAAACGAAAATTACGAAGAACCCCCTCACTTTTGCAAAAGTGATTATTAATGCAATCGAATTTGGCATTTTACTCTCAAAAACGTAATATTACACATAGAAATATTTTATTTGCAAGTTTTGTAAAGCAACATTTAAAGAACTATCTGATGTTGAAATTTAATCTAAAAATGAGCAAACACATCAAATTGGGAGTGGGTTGACAAGGTAGAGTATCTTGGGGTTACCTAAATCAGAAACTACTGAATACTAATACTTTTGCAGAGAAGAGTATAAACTTTCATTACAAATTGCTTTTGATATATATGCAATTTTTTGTAGTCCATACATGCTATACTGGAAAAGAGGGAGATTGAAAAAAGGAAGGAAAATACTCATAACAGGGTAAAAAAAGGACTAAGGAATAGAAATTCGAACAAGCATGGATGAATGGGGATTCTACCAGAAGGAATAGAAATTCAACTAGACATGAAGAGTAACTAGAGAAAATAAATGCAGATAAACCCTATTTACAACTGTTGACTTGAATGAAAGAAATTGTTACAGTAACAATAAACCATCCTAATAAAAAATTCTGTATCATACAATTACTTACGGAAAAGTAAGAATCAATTTAAAAGAAATATATTATGCTTTAAGAAAACCATGAGCCAATGGAGCATAAAAATAAATGGTAAAACTAAGAAATAAAATAGCAGAACATTTACTCAATCCATAAATATATGCATATAATGTAAAAAATGATTCAGAAAAATAAATATCATGGAAGCTGAAAAATAGTAGACAAAATGCTTGTCTTCTTTCTCTTCAGTATTTTCATCACTTTCACAGTATCACTCTACATTGATACAATGTTTATTGTGAAAGTAATGCAAGGCAAAGTTTCTGTATTATAGCCTTCCGAGATTCTTCTTTTGAAGATTTATCAAGATTTCTTTAAAGTACTTATCACAGACTAGTTTTTATTTCTCATTTAAACAACATTTTCTAAATTCTCATTATTTCTAAAGGTATTTCATCAACTCCTTAGACCATTCTTGGCCTCAAGTCTTTTGCTGCAGCTCCCAATTCAGATCTGAGAACAGGATGCATTATTTTCTCCTTATCCCAAATACATTACTCTTCAATCATTCTATCATTATTTCCAATTCATTATGAAAATTTTCCTTCCATCTATGTCTTTTTTCTAAGTAAAAATTCCATTTAAATCCTATTCCAAAAATTAAAAAACGATTCCACTACTTTCAGTTCAGATAAGGTTGACTTTTGCCTTGTGTTAACTGACAAAGTAAGTAATGGTTCAAATTTGCTTTGAATTTACTTTCCACAATAACATGTTGAAATTTTTTGCACAGATCTTTCATGAAATTTTTTCTATACATTACCTTTTGATTGATTAAATTTCTTATTCTTCTGTATCATTTTAGCTTTCTTATGTTTGGAAAATTCTGTACTTTCTTTTCTCTTCTAAAAAGTTCATCTGTGATCAATTTTTTCCTTTTCACAAGTCTTCTTGGACCAAAGGATCCTGAGTGAATGTTATTTAATCCTTCAAAAGCATCCTACCCAATTACACATAAACATGACATAGCTGAAGCTATTCCTTGACTTTCTGCCTTAAGTATCACCAACATCAACCATCAATACCGGAGCCTCTAAGAGACTTAACATGTCAAGTTCCAATCATAAAATATCTTCTCAGATCAAGGTTCCCAAAAATATTCAAAAGTAAGCAAATAAGGAGGTTCGCTTATGAAAGAGGAATAAAGGCACAACTTTAGCCCATTACTGATAACTTCATTCAATCATGACTTAGGATTCAATGCTTTGCCTTTTCAGTGAGTGAATACTAAAAGCAGAGTCACATTTATGCATAGTGGAGGAATAGAAGGAAGGAGGAAAGGAAGTTCAAACTCTGTCTCCTTCCAGCCAACCTGTTTAACCCTCATCTCTCTTCCCCACTTCCTCTTTTCTCCCCCAACCCACTCTTACCACATGTGGCTGTTTCATTTTAATATACACCTAATGATGGCACAAAGCTTTGAAATTTAGGTCTTGATGGAATATAGTTTGTGGTAAGAGGTAAAAGTCAAGTCGGGTTAAGGTCAATAAAGTGGCTTTTGAGATTCACTTCAATTCAATAATGAATCTCTAATACATACTCTATATACAGCAATGAGGATGAACAGTAAGAAGTATCCACTAACCTTAAATGCTTGACTTGAGAAAAAATAGTAATAGATTAATAACTAAATGTACTGGAAAAAACATCAAAGTTCAGGAATGTATTAATATTAAAATGGTACATTTAACTTCAAAAATGCAATGCATTAGCAACAAAACTTCTACCACCAATACTGCATTCTAAAAAAATGATGCAGAAATTCCACTAACATACACAATCAAAGCCAGATAATAAACTGGTAAAAACAGAAAAGTTACAATCCTACAAATGAGAATCTTACCTCATTTCTTTCACGACTGTTTACAATCAAGATATCTGAAATGAAATATGAATTTAAATTCAAATTTAGCCTAGAGTGCAGGAAGTTAAATTGGAATTAACCTTGAGAGACATAATGGTAGTGAGATAGGATTATAGATTTAAGAAGATACATAATTTGGGATGAAGACTTAGATTAAAACCAACCTAAATAATAAATACAGTGTGGCAGCAACATTAACATGATTGATTGTTGAATTCTAAATTAGCAACAGGAATAAGGAATCATATTACAAAATAGATTAAATATGAATGGAAATATGCAAGAAAAGGAATAATGGTATACTCACCAAAGGTGATGCTAGATCTGAAGGTTTAGTTTTGCTTTTCCTGCCCAATGACTCCTTGGAACCCAAATCTTTCATTTCAAACATTGTTCCATCATCTTTACTGACTCTATCCTGTAGACAAACATAGATATCAAATGATTATATACAAATTCACCTTGACATCATAAGACATGACTGAGGTATTGAAACTGACTGATAAAGGATTGCAGTTCAAAGATTCATTTTCACATTTATTTTTGACTTTTTAAATCTCAGAAATAAGAGCATCTGCATAGATCTTAAATATATAAACTTATACACATAAGTCTAATACTTTGTGGTTGGTTTGCTTATCCTAAAATCCTCTGCTTAGTTCACTATCCTTATAACTACCCACTCTCCCTTCATATAAAAATTATTTGCACAGTTAAAAATGAAATATATAAACAATAATTTCCTATACAGAATTTTCCAAGTTTTCCACAAGTTAGAATGGAGAAATTTACTTCTCAAGATGCTAAAACCAGAATGAGAAAAGATCAAGCATCAATTCACTCATAAGAATAGATATTTAATTTTACTCTGGCATCAATTGCAATTGTGTAATATTAGGAGAAAAAGTTTATATAAAGCTTTATTTTCCTCTGTAATTTGCCTTTATGCTTGACAGACATTGAGGATTAATTAAGTAGACTACTATGAATCAAATAGATGAAACACAACATTTTTCCACGGCAAGAAGCCTCTTCTAAAATAGAAAAATAAGAATACATATTTTCCGCTGTTTGATTAGCAAAGGAGTGAAGCAAAAAAAAAAAAATGATTACAAAACAGATGAAGATAACGGCTTGGTATCATAAAAGATGCTTCATCAGAAAAATAAAATGCAATCAAGAAAATGCACATTTAAATAAGATTTTGATACCAAAACTTACACTCTCAAAAGATATTGCAGAACTAATCTTCTTTCGCTTTTTCTTTTTCTTCCTTTGTTCAGGCAATTCTTTCACTTTATTTCCATCCTTGCTAATATCAGATATGCCCTGTAAAATATAGGGAACAAAATACGGAACTGGGAATAAAAATTCTGTTCTGTGCCTTTTTGATTGGATACATTCTTCATGATGTCACAGAATTAAAATTGTTAAATATGAAGCAAGGTGCTGAAATGATATTTTATGTTGATCATATCTTAAATATATCCCTTGACATGTGAAAAGTTTTTTTTAATATTAGGTTTCTAAGGAGTGAATAGCTTTACATAATTTAAATAGGTTTTTTTTATTTTGACTTTATTTTAAAGGTATCTAGCAGTATAATTTACTCAGGCTCCTTAATGAGATTTTGATATGAGGATTTCTTTAACATCAAAAAGTTATTAGTTGTATACCAGAAGTTGCTTTTAGGATGCTATGTACCACTTTCATGGATATCAATCTAAAATAATGATTTTCATTTTACTGCAAATCAAAATCACAATCATTTCATACATGAATCAAGCATTTCATGTAAGAGTTCAATGTCTAAACATACGAAAGTTCATAATCCACTGACATGATATGTTAAAGAAACTCGACAGATTCCAGCACAAGAGAAAAAACATATGGAAGTATTACCAACAAAATTTTATTATTCAATAGATGAATTCTTAGATTAATCAATTTATTTAAATTGCATTTGGGACCTATTTTATTTTACTTTGTAATATCAACTGTTTTTATGTAATCTTAAGCATTTTCAATAATTTCATAATGACTCTCCATCTATTCACATATTGGTATTTAATTGTGGTGAATTTAATATCTTCTGTTCCTTCTTATATTCGGTAAATCATATATACTTCTATTATTTCATAAGATGAGATGGACATAAAAACAAATCTTATTTCTAATGGTAACTTTAAGAGAGACTTACACTGCTAGCCTTGAGCTTCTTCAGATTTTTCTGAATGAGTTCCGCAGCTGTTTCAGGCAATGGTGGAAGGTAATGTCTCTGAGGCCTGATTGGAGATGGAGACCAAGACAAAGGCTGCCTCTGACCAGATGGTGATGTAATAGCACCATCCTCTTCCCCACCCACCAACTCTCCCAAACTAGGTACCTATGAGAGTTTAATAATAATAATAATAATAATAATAATAATAATAATAATAATTTATTCACGGGCAGAGCCCATTGCATGCAAAGATTACACAAGATTCCAAAAATAACAAATAGTCAAAATAGTAGACAACCAAGGGAGTAAAATATAAATTGTAGAAGTGTACATAAAAATGAAATTACATTATAAAATCAAAATTTAAATTACATAGAGATACAAATATTAAAACAAATATCAATTAGTAATTATAAAAAGTATAAAAAGTAATATATCTAAATATGTCATATAATGTTTCAGGGATTGAACATTTCAAATAGAAAACATTTAAAAATAAAAAAATAATAATAAAAAAACACAACAGTTAGATTTAAACATTTTCTTTCTAAGGCAAACTATTTTAAATTGAACTTTCAAGTAAACTTACAACCCTATAATTATTTTTACTTTGATAGTGAACACAGAAATTACATCTATAATTTCCCAATAGCAGATATTCAAAGGGTAACTTAGATTTAATTTAAAATTTCACAGGTTTATTCAAGACTAGCATATTCCATATTTTATTACAACTGTAATAAGAAGTGATTGAATGTGGCTAGATGCTGGTTACTTGGTAAAGCCTCGTCAGCTGGTTATAAAGTTTTTACAAGAATTAATTATGAACATTGCTAAAGATAGAAAAATGAGTGTTTAAGAATGGTTCCTTGTTGTCATTCAGATTGCATTAGGAAGACTCATGTCACTGTGAACTAAGAGAGCTATAATAGAGAGAACGTATCTGAGGAATAGTGAATTAACTATCTTATATCTGCTCTTATTATTATTAAATGGGGAAAGGAATTCAAATATAATCTTTGAAAATATTACAAGTTATTTGAATAATTTTGGTTTCTTCCTCATTGGTAGCAAGGAAATCCAAAGATTAACAGATTTCTACTCAAATTTATAAGGGAAACTTCATATTTATGCAAATCATCAGTCGTTTTAAGTATCACTTATAACCGGTATTTCCTCTTTTATTTGACCATAATTTTCTCTTGAAAGTTTCAGAAGGGGAAATTTGGGGGAACTGGGGGATAAAGAAAGTAATATAACAATCATCAGTATATATTACTTACTGATTGACATAAGAAACTCTAATATCTATTTTACTGGAATGATCTTAAATTTTTTCTTACTTGTTTCATGATTACAAATCAGTGCAACAAGAATGAAATAAAACTAATTTCATTTCCAATACATGCTGCTAGCAATTAACTATTCTGTGAGTTTAAAAATCAGTCAATCTTCCAAAGTTTCATAGTTCAATGAGAAGAACCAATGAATGAATAATCTTTTAAGGGCTTCTATCTTAACCTTCACCCAACATTACACAATTTATTAATTTTCAATCATAATATTTTGTGTGTTGCATAAACTATGACATATATTATTAAATTATATGAATAGATTATGATGACCAGAACAAAATTATTATGACCAAATAAATAGTACATTTATGTGTTACCTTGTCATGATCCTTCAGGAATTTTCTTATGAACGCAGTTATTTGAGCTTAACTAATTAGCTTTCTTAGTTATTAAATAATTTCGTTTGTTATTGTAACATATTTCTGATTCTATTCAAATGTTCATCAATTACGAAGAATATGTCTGAGTTCATGTAATTCCATTATACAAGTAACCTTACAGTCTTAAAACAAAAAGTAAAATTAGTTGAATAACTTGATAAGAAACGCTGCTAGGATACAAACCAATACTTCAGTTCCCCGGCTGAGCTCTTCCCTTCTACTCACTGGCTTCATGAAGACTATGTCACTTCTCTCAGTCTCCTCTTTCCTATTTGATGACTCTATCTCTTGAATTCTTCCTTTCTTCTTCTTTTTCAGTCTTTTTTTCTTGCTTTTCTCACTCGTAGTGACTCCCAGAGATTCCTTTGCATCATCCAAGTCATCATTACTTTCCATTCTTGATATTCCTCTGCTTGTCGATGGGATGGGATCAATGGTTTCGTTCTCAAGCTTTAACAAAAGGGTAGTAAAGGAGTTGAATTTAACAATTCTGAACATTAAGTAAAAGTGTGATTACATAATATTATACACATCTTTGAAGTTATTTCGATTTGGTTATATACAACTCAAACTGGAAACTTTACAAACCCAAGCTGGCTGCTTTTGCGAAACCCGGAATCTTT
This sequence comes from Pachydiplax longipennis, assembly GCA_036926295.1. Taxonomy (NCBI): domain Eukaryota; kingdom Metazoa; phylum Arthropoda; class Insecta; order Odonata; family Libellulidae; genus Pachydiplax; species Pachydiplax longipennis. The sequence continues at coordinate 31,358,484 of JAVFKF010000009.1, read as the reverse complement.
CTTCTGCTGCTCTCCAATAATTACTTCTATCACTGTCTTCATAGTTATCCTTATCTTCTAATACGCCAAGTCTTCTTTCATGCGACCTTTTTCGCGAAGCCATGCTTTCCTGAGAGATTGTTATTGCAACAGTTAATTGAAATGTATTCTTAACAGTAAGATATTTCAAAGCAATCAGCGTTCATTTCCATTCTTCCTCGAAAAATAAGAACTGGATGACATTTTATTTTTGGCTGGGTAATCAGTTGAAAATTCCCTCCACAGAATACTGCGATAATCCATTAAAGAAGCCAGAGTAATGAATAATTGAGAAACGTCCCACTAGCTTTTCCTCGGAGATATTATCTAAGAACACAAATTTTTCGCCGAATAACGCCCGGAAGAATGTGTTAAAAGACTTCTAATGATAATATGAAATATTTCTCAAAAATCAACCATTATTTCAACCGACTTCACATAAATGATCAGACGAAGGATTGTCACAATTCATCATATACAAGTTTGTTTACTAGCGGTAGTAATCGAAAGTAATCGATTCTTAGCTCGTATCGATAGTGTGGCGGTAATCGCAGAGGGGACTACGAATAAGTTGAGTACATATATTCAAAAAGAAACGAAAGGATAAATTTCAATTGTTTTTAAAACTTGAAATTCTCGTCCTCAACGGAAAACGCGGCTTAAAATTTGACGTATTTTTAGTTTTTCTTGATAAGGAGTGTCTAGTTGAAGAAGAAATTACATATAAATACCATTTTAAAACTAGTGGAGTTCAACATGTGAGGAACAAAAGCCGAGGAACAAGATTCAATCAGTTATGAAAAGGAAATGTTTTCTTTCAATTTAGCTACTTCTATTCAATGTAAGTTAGTATTTCCTAAATGAATCTCTTATGTAATTCATATTTTTCGGTCTGGTTGATTAGATAGTTATTCCTAAAGAATATCTCATTATATTGTGGTAAAATGTCAAAGAAAAAGGAATAATCTTAAATTACTTATTACCTTTTACACAGGTTAGTTAGTTACATTAGTTGAAGTTATTGTGTAACATCAGTTGTAGTTGATGTATTACATTAATTGTCTGGGCACAGATATACCCAGACAACTCCCAAGAAAGCTTCCATATTTCAGAGTATTATTTTTCATGTTCAACTTACTTTTATTATACAACCTAATTTATCTATAAATGACCACTCTATGTTAAATTCAGTTAACACAGGTCTTTTAGAGGGTCATGTGAAATAGTTAACCTAATCATTAATTGATCTGTAATAATTTGTACCATTAAGATCTTCATGAGCCAGATTAATGTGGCTTGCTGGATTTACACCCTCAGCCAATTGTCTACTCTTGATCTACTTCTGTGCTTCAGTTTTACTTTAAATTTAAATTTCTAATGTGCATACATTAGAGATTTCAATTTAACTTACATCATGTAACACGACTGTACATTTTGTTTATCCTTTATGAAAAGAATGAATATTGTCTTTACATTAATTTGTTTCGTGGATGCAATGAATGATGCCATTTGTTGTTCATTGCAGAATATTCAAGTATTATTAACTAATTATAAATAATAAAATTATTTTATATATTAACAAATTTATGCAAATCACCATCAATAGTACCTAATTGAAGGAATTTTAAGATTTTGTTAATATGATAATAATAAATTTTGTTAGTATGAATGATAGTGAAGATGAGAGTAGTTGATGATTTGACTGGCAGGTAATTAAGGACAAAAGACGAATTTTGGTGGGCATACTTTGAAAGAATCAGTCAAGTGAAGAAGAAGACAGGGTAGGAAAGTCAGTGAGTCACACAAGGGAAATGAGGAATAGGTAGAACAATAATAACGATAGCATAGAGAGGACTGGAGACACAAGAAGTAAGACATGGGGATGGATGAGAAGAACGATGAGATATCAAGAAGAATTGAAGAAATGGGTTGAAGGTGGTGGGCAGAGGCAACTTTGCTCAATGCTGAAGGTGGAAAAGAGTTATGAAGAAGATGAAATCTATGAATGTATTGGCAAATTCGAAAAATATAGTAAACACAGAACAGGGACAATCAGGGAAAACCGTACACTGAGGGACTGTCCACTACCTCAAAGAGTATGAGAAAGGATGAAAGAGCTTTAGTTAATTTTGAAAGAGAACAAATAGCTTTCTTCAGCAATGGATGCATATTTAATTGCTACCTTATAATGGGGGAAAGACAAACTTAAATAGATTAGTACAGCAGAGACTAAAAGGGAAAACTCTCAAGCAAAACCAAGCTAGCATAACCTTTATTTTTATAACAGAATATTATTTAGCTAATTGAACTTACAGTGCATTTTGAGATCAGATTTGGTTAGGTCATTTTGTGTGATCGTTTGGTAAGATTGTATAAAGGTTGCTATGATAGAAATTTATGTACTTGATTCTTCAGCATACTTTTAATGTCTTTCTATCCTGATTACGGTAATGAAAACCTTCTACACGCTTCATTTAGCAAGGGATTTGACCTTTGAACGACGACAGTACGGTTGTCAGTAGAAAACATAGATGAGTTGAGGGAAGGCGAAATGGTTATCGTGACCATATCGACGCCAATGGTCGATGATCATTTTTTAATTTGCCGTCGTTTGAATGTATTCCGCATTAATTTAGAGAGAATGAGAAAAGAAATATTATTGTTTGAGTAATAATGTCGTGTAATTTCGCTCGTTTGAGGAGAGGGCTTAAGTTTTAACCTGCAAAATGAGCATAGACGTCGATGCACCGCAACAACAGTATTAACCAAAGCAGATAATGTTCTAATCCAACCCCCGATATGTAATAGGTGGGAAAATTCCGTTGCAAGAATGTCAAACTTGAAGCGATCGTGATCAAATTTTGTCCACTTCCACATGGTCCAATACGTATCAACGACTCAATACTAGATCACGTGAGGTGGATTGCGAAGGAGGAAACTGAAATGGAAAAATGAGGCTCGAGAAAGTGCACAGTGTCTCGAATGGATTTGTTGAGGGGGGAAAGCGTGAGAGCGGATGGAGCCTTATGGTAGCAGATTGGCTGCTTCCCGTCTAGAGGTCCCCTCAACGCCATTCATTTCTCTGGCCATCCGAGTGCCTCTGCATGCCGTCCTCTAACACACCCGTTCGATGCCCTCCCAGTGATTTGCTCCTTTAACAAATTACGTATTGCATCATTCAAAGCACCTTCCGCTGCCTCTAAAATGTCTCAATTCTAGTAATTTAGTCTCGCCTATTTTCACTGTTTCATAACCATACATTTTACTTTCATCCCGACACCTTCGGATGTATCCAATTGGTTTATTTAAAGTGAACCAAAATTATTATTTATTGATATTTATTTAGTATATCGTTCCACTTTCATAATTTTATTAATTTTGCATGCAACTCTGTCTTTTGAATTTGTATTTTGACTTTGTCTGTCTGTTTGACTTTTTCCATCCGGCTTTTCGAATTGGGTTTTATTATTTTTTCTGAATTGAAAATTTTTTTCGTACTCCAGATTTCTGTCAACGTTTTCCCACTACCTATATTTCTCTTACTTAAATATAAGTTGCTAATGTTTAATCCGAAACGCAGTTGCTTTTTGTTAATTAATTTTGTCAATTGCATAAAAAAATGCGAGGTTAGGTAGAAGAGAGGCTTGCTGTCCTAAGCTTGCTGAATAATGAGTCAATCTAATCCAATGGTGTCATCCATGAAGTTATTCAGTAGCTCGATGATAGCGCGGATAAAAAGTACATCGGATGATTCATTTGCGATGAGGAATAAACAAAAGAAGTACGTCACAGGCAAGATATTTTCATATTTTAACAAATGTAGGTTTTTGGTCTTGATTACTTCGCAGATAAGTAAAGAAAGCATCAATATATCATGTGTATGGCTTCCATGACTTCTGCACTATCGTCTGTATTATTTTATGTCTGCTAATAATACTAATTCTATTTGAAATGCTATTTATTTATGTTAATCTTGATCATACCGTCGACTTCAACCGAATTTCGCACATCTTGCCTTTACGACGCCGGAAATAGGGAATTTGAATGCATCATTTGTGGTCGTGGAATATTGCTTTGTTTCATAATTGCGAGAATTTCGGTAGAATGTCGTTGTTCCTCAAAAAAACCTCACAGCTTTCCTTTTAGCCATACTCGTCTTTTGGAAGCCGTTGTTTTCATCTCCCCACAGGATTTGCAGTTCGTGGTTGACATCACAATATGAAATGAGATGACGACAACGTTCTAGGACGTCCTCTCATGCTTTAAAGAAATTCTTTGTCTTATTACATGAACTTATGTTTGATTTTTTCTTGCGTGAATCGTAAGTCGAAGCGTTCTTTTTTCTTTATTGATCAAAGTTCACCCAAAGTGTAGCATAATCACAGGGCGAACTTAGAAACCAATACAAATTCAGTGAAATTAAAATACAAAAAATATATACAATAATTTGTTGAATAATGGATACCTCTGGCGTTTAGACGATAACTCTATTATATCCTTACGATAGTGCTTCTTATCTTTATTTATATGAATTTCTTTGTATAATGGTTTTTATATATATGTATAATGGGTCAAGTTTCCTTATATAAAAAACCCTCTTTAGCCTCTCCACGTTAGTAGGGGCCATAATAAGTTAGTCAACATGTAAAAACATCAAATAATCTGTCTTCCAATCTTATAAAATTTTTTCTCTCGTTTGTTCCAAAACTTTCTTGTTTGTTTTTCTCGTGATAACTTGTTTTTGGCATTTTCCCCCAGAACCACATCCACTGTCTATTTCCAGTTTTTTCAAGATTTTCAAGACTTTCATTGTCCTAATAGTGCGCGCTCGCACGTGATTGTAGTATTGTTAAAAGTGCTTCGATAGTACTTTAGCACTTGGGCTCCCAAGTCAAATCGAGCCCGGGACCGCATTCATCGAATTCGAACGCGCTGCCCACACGGCTATCCGGGAGCCACCACAAGCGTGAATCTTTACAAATCTTTTGTTTGAGTCAATAAAGTGGTGATTGTTAACTATGCTTCCGCTGAAATGCAAGTTTCGGCTAAAAATCCTTCTTTTATCGTCCTTTATATTTTTATTTTTATTTTCATTTTTATTAGACTGCTCAAGTAGCAGAGTTCTTTAACTTGTTCTATGGTTGAGCTTTATGGTTTTACATTGGTTTGTGTATTACTGTTGGACTTATCTACTATCTTCATCTTGATCAGTACTCTTCCAAGAGTCTCCAAAATGTGGTTCATGTCCGTTTATAAATTGACAAAAATCACAGTGGTGTCAGATAACCAGAAACTATTGGCTTATTTTTTGAATTACTGGCTTTTTTCATTTATTTTTATACCCTTATTATTTAATTTTGGCATTTGCCATTTCTTCTAGAGTGAACAGACTAAAAAGATATGGTGACAGAGGACAGTCTTGCCTTTCCCCTCTGTTTATTTTGGCTTATTTCCTTTGCCGTTTGATATTAATTTCGATGATTTTTGACTTATAATAATTGAAAATTATTCTTCTATCCATCCAATAAATTTGTCTTTCTTTCACATGTTGGGACAGCAACTTGTCTATCCCATCAAATGCTTTTTCGATGTGCGTAATATAATTTCTCCTATTCTCCTCTAATATTCCTTCTAAAATCTGTTTTAAGTAGTGTTGTTTATCTTGTCTTTTACCCTGCCTAAACTTTATTTGGTCTTCTCTAATTTTTTTTCTTCTCCGATTTACCCCCTTTTAAAACTATTCTTATTTAATTTCAGAATCTTTGATGCATGGAATACTATAAAGATAGTTCTGTAGCTAGGTAGGGCAGTCGCTTGTGTTTTCTGATTTGAGAATCATGATAGTAAAGGTCTTAATATAATTTAATGACAAGATTCCTTTCATATAAGCTTCAACGTTCATTTTCTAAAGTTTGTTACGTGTTTTACTCCGACAGCTCCTTAGAATTTCAGCGGTTATTTCATAAGTCCGCGCCACATTTCTATCATTGGTGCTTTTCAGCGTCTGCATTGTTTACATTCCAAAGTCTTGATGGTAGAATACCTATATTCTACCTAAGCTAGGTTTATCGGCATCTTTTTTCTCTTCGATCACTTCAAATTTTTCTTTCATGCATTCTCTCATTTACTTCTCTACATTTGTTTCTTATTACCTTTTGGATGTTTCTGAATTCGATTAGGTGTCTTCTCTTCTCTCTATACTTCACTATATTTTTCACGAATCGAAAAAATCAAAAATTGTATATTTATGAATAATCGTGTGTAATTGAGAACCTAGGTATATTCTAAGCTCATGCGGTTTCTCATAGGAATATTTTGGGAAATTGATCCAACATAGAATCATAAAGGTAATAAGATACCGATATCTTTCCTCACCAAGTTTACTTCTAAAGATTGAGAAATGAAAAACATTTTTGCCTTCAATTATTGTTCAATGATGTTCAATCAAATTTGAAAAAAACTTTCAGATTTAAATATTGCCAAGATTCACAGTTATGAATATTTAATATATAAATGAGTAATATAGTATGTTAAAATTGTGCTTCAATTCAATTTAAATCAATTTCCATAATTTTTGCCGGACTTAACCAGTAGCTGGAAGAATCAGGGTATCAAAATTGAGATGGTGCTGTATCAGCACAGGGTTCCTGAATGGCGCGGAAGCGAAGCCACAAAATTCCGGAAACGTAAAGTGAGCAATTATCTTCACCATCAGCACTCGATCAGCATGCGGGAATATTCATTGGTTATGCGCGACTTTCACTGATTCAGCCGTGGGACGTGCTCGGCGTTCGACAGGGACAGTCCTCCGGAAGCGTCGAGACAACATCCGCTTAGGTCCAGCAAGTAAGGTTGGGTATCTCAGAGGCGAGGGTGGTTTTCTGACATTGTCCGATGTATTGCAAATACTGTTTCCCATTTTCTGCTCCAGGAATAGCCGAAGGTCTGTTTGAAATATAAAGCAAATGTCGTCTTGTTTCACGAATTGTCACTTAACGAAGACACACGAACCTAGCAAACCTTAAGAAATCGTTTCCAAGGACATATCTGTGTATTTATTCCGCTGGATTTTGTTAGTTTTGTAAATTTTCAGCTTTCTTATTTTTTCACAATAATGCCAAAAAGAGGTGCTTAGATACTCAGCTATAGTAAAAATTCCGAACAGATATTTCTGGGAAATATTTTTAATTTCATATGTTTTGTTACTAGAAAAATCTGTTTAAATCATTGATGAAAAATGAATAATACGGTAGTTATCTTTCTATTTGTAGGAACAGCTAAAGAAGTTCAGATTAAAGAAATATTTTTTCTGGGAACGCATTGATTGGAATAAAAAGGATTGCTAATTTTTTGTCAATGATTCCAATTTTCTTTCATTCCACGGCCATTAGGATGCATGCGAGTTTTGAAAGTTTCGCCGAATTTCCTACCCTAATGCTTAGATAACTGGAAGGTAAAAACCCAATATTTGTTCGGAATCAGCCCTTAAAATGAAACACTTAACTAAATTTAAGTATGACTGAAGAAAATCAATTATACGAGCGCTGTACGAAGCCTTATCATTACTTAAAAATAAAGCATAAACTATGCGACCCCCGTAGTCTGTGTATGTAAATCTTTAGATATAACCTTGGACATTGCAACTTAATATGTTGAATTTCCTAATAGCTTGGATTCTATCGATACTCTGAATCTGAATTTGAATGATATCTAAAATAAATTTATGCATCTCTATTTCTTTTGAATTCTCAGTAATGAAGGCGCGATCAAACTTTGCCTCAATTATGGAAGAATTTCCCATGGAATAGATCAAGACTCTTTTTAAGATGGAGACGAAGCCGGCACTAACGGAATAATGTTTCATTCGGTACATGAAAAATCAACCGCCGATGCATCGCTTCATGGAAGGATCAGTTGTAAAACGACGCAGGTGGTACTCCCACCGAGGTGATGGACTTTTTTTTACTGGAAGGTAAGAATTACTTTTATTTGGTGGATGATATTCACAAAACTCCGGTTTTATCATTTCTTAATCACTCTACTAATTCAAACATAAGGAATTTATGTCAGTCGAAATCCTTTTTTTAATTTGTATATTGATTAAACTAATCGATTAATTTACTTACATTGATTCTAAATGTTATGAAGCAACGTTACAAGTTTATAGTTTAAAGGTACAGTAAAAAGCTTTTATGCTTCAAGAGATAGAAAAGTCTATGTTGAGATCTATGTTCTTCTAAACATGCTCGCGAAAAATGATTTCCATTGAAAAAGAAAGCGTCGTGTCACCAGTATTACTATCGAAATTCGACTGGCGAATACTGAGAGAATGATAGCTGCTAATTAAGTTAAAGTTTCTATCTTTTCTAGATCGCTGTCATTCCGTGGATTTCCTAACATATTTCTATCAAGGGCAGAAAGGCAGCCTTCAAATGTACGAAACGACGACCGACATTTTAGGTAAAAGTCGGAAGTTTTGTATTTTGAGTTTAATTACCGATAACTCATGATTAAGAAGAAGAAAAGTGAAAGCAAGCGATCCATATCCGAAACGACAACATTTTTTACCGATAGAACTTTGACGGTTGCACAGATTTCTTGTTGCTAACGAACTCTCTTCGATTATTTGATGTGTTCCGTTCATTCACTTACTTGTGCTTTCTCTCTCTTTCTTGCGCCATTTTAATACAGGTTGAGTACTACCCAATATTCCGACATCCTTAACATTGTATAAGCTCTCATTTTTCAGTTCTGTTTTTTTTTTATAAATCTTTGGATAATATGAACAACAGTCGTAAAATTATCAAAGAAAGAATTTAACTCGAAAAAACTTCGGGAATGGAAAAAACGACCCTAAACGACATGTTTTTAAAATTCAATCAATACAGTATCACTTTTTCTTCGCTAAAGATTTAGTTTTTGGTCCATCAACCTCATTTGATGTCAAAATATACGTTTGCATACTTTTTTGTTGCATTTCCACGTGTTTTCATGCTAAAAGTAATTTTCTCTTCGACTTCGTCTCAGTTCTATTAAACTCGTTCATCGTGTATTCCAAATTTCGGTAAATTCCAAATTCCGAAACAAGCTTGGTTCCAAGCATTTCATTTCTTTATCATTCGACTCCCCCATTTGATCGAACTAATGAATCTTTATTTAGTCAGCATTTATCCGATCGATTTTCTCTGCAACTTCAACTATTTTTTCTAGCACAAATTGAAGTTGATTCCGCCATTCTCCAATCATATAAATTGCATCTTCCGCGCACCGTAGTACCCAGATATTGAGCGAGCATCCCGTAATTTAAAACTCAGTAGATTTTTGTGGGAATATCTCACGAATCTAACCATATTGAAACAGCCTTCTTTGACTTTTTCTCAGAGTTTATAATTTTTTATAATGCTTTGGGGACGACGCTATTTTCCACGAATTATTAGGGGATGTTTTCACGATAAATAACGTTTTGACAACAGTACTGTCGGCTTCTTCAGGTCGAAGAGATATTGCCGCTTGGACTTGTGACTACTCGAGGACCCTGGCCGTTCATATCGACAATCAGATTTCTTTTTCTTTCGTTGGAAAGCGATGCGATTTTTTACAGCCATCAGGGATCATAGACGGCTACTTTATATACAGACACACGTAACCACCGAAGACATAGCGCTATTGTGATCCATTCGTATTATCATACATTTACTAAGAATACAAGTGATTGAGACGTATTAAGTTTTGAGAGAAAGAAACAATTGGCCAGAGAGTCTTTTGGGAATAGTATGGGAACCTCATCAAGCCCCGCGTTCTAAGGGGGAGCATATAAGACAAGAAGCTATTGTACATAAACAAGAAATAATCATGGATTTTTATAGTAAATAGAGCCAGGGGATATTGAAAATGCCTTCCAAAGTTTCTGCTTGTGATTTAGTAAGGAAAGTTGATCTAATCTATGTGTGATGTATGGTGAGTATATTATCTCCAGCATCTTCTTACAATGGAACTTACAAAATCTTGGATTTAGTATGCCATTTAGTATGAAATTAGAATTGATAAACTGATGACCTCTTGGAAAAAAAGGGTTCCGAAACACTGCCCAGCGAGCACCTAATCCTACCAGTAGCAATTGGCACGTAGGTTGGTGGGAATGCTGTAAAAAGCCGATCATAGGAATTTTCATAAGGTGAGGGTTGACACAGCATGGGACCGCTTCTTCTTCTTATCCGGAAGATCCAAAAACAGAAAGAAAAGACTTGGAGGTAATTAGGAATTTTATATTTTCCTTCATACCAAAGTGAGTCAGACGGGATACCTATCCAGGGTGCAACTATGTGAAGGGGGCAAAGCTGAAATTTTACTTCATTTTATATAGTTCATTACCGAAATAAAATTATTGACATAGCTGATCTGAGAGTTATATAGTATTATTATTATAGCTCATAATAGCTACTCATTGAATATGGATCAATTCTCTTATTTTATCAAGCGCGTGAGCACTTAGTGAGTTTCTGGAATCCCTCTATGATGGAAAGACTAGACATAGAATAGAGATGAGATGTACGGTAGAGAGACTAGTTATGTGTAGTGTTTCCATTGTGGGATCCCCCGATGATTGGAATGTTACTTTTGCGTAAATATATGTTAATAATGATTAATACGCCATTCTTAGGGCGAACTTAATTCCAGAGGAACCTTTCTTGCAACATACCTAAAGTTGGCCTTATACGTTGTGCCACACCATCCTGTCTTTGACTTCGGCGAATTTTCTCTTTCGATTGCAGAATCCACCGTAATATTTTCCGATACATGTATCGCTTTTCTGTGAAGATTTGAATCTGCCGATCCTTCATACGTACGGGGACGCCTCCATGCACTCTACCTTTGTGCGTGGATTACAAGTCATTTAGCGTCCTTCTCACGCCCTCCGGCGGTCCTTTTTACCCGAACACATTCTCGGAATGACGCGAACTTCAAAAACGGTCAACAGGGGTCCGTTGCCAAGGAGGAAGCGCTATCTCTACATCTTTTGTTTATCTTTCTCTCCGTCAAAGTATTGAGTGGCGCCGTCTGTCCTTTGATCCGATGACCGCCATCTTGCATGAGAATGAGTTCGCCTCCGAATTCTGAGACCCTCTCAGGGAATTTCAACGAGAGACCATGTCTCCGTGACTGCCTCTCGACTTCTTCAGCATTCAACCACCGAGATTCGGCGGTAATGAACGGCTCGTTGTGAAAGAATAAAATACCACGTGCAATGCGATAAGATGGGGATTGGTATGTCGCGCAACATCAACGAAGTGCGTGTAATCTTTGCCAACTTATCCAACCTAGGGGCTGAATTCCATCCTAGGGTGCCCAGAAAATTACTAACGTGCAAATATTATATGGGATACGATGATATTTAGCAAGTGAATGTCGAAGGAGGTAATTGAAAATTTGAAGTTAGCGGATTATTTGACGTTAATGCTGACTCTTTTATTCGCGAATTACCGTAATCATCCGCAGCGGTTAGTAAACAGCTATCCCAGGTTTGGTTCCGCATCTTGTTTACTGCAGTTCCTTTTTCATTAAGGGCCACTTCAACTATGGTTGAATTGGATCTTTCTCATGCTATCCTAGATGAATGTTCAGTGTGTGTTCACAGTGTATCATCTAGGTATTAGAAAAAATGTCAACGCTTTGAAGACAAGGAAAAATAAAATTCATAAGAGAAGCGAAACTTTTTGGAGATAAATGAATTATATAAAATTAATGGAAAGATTTCCGCTTTTTCTTCAGTGTATTCAGCCCTCGACCATTTCAATGACTGATCAGATTGTCATTATTGTGAGCCTAATAAATATTGGGAATAAAAGTCCATATCTCTAAATTTGAAGTACTCTAATGAAAATGCTCGGTAGGTTTATGAACTAATCGTGCTGTAAATTGAAATATATCTGAACAGTTATCGCACGCCGTCTGAAATTCCTTTGAGAGAATGAGGAAGGCCAAGAAAACCGTAATTTTTTTTCTGGGTAGCATACTGAAGACCATGGTAGTAAACGTAACATTGCTTAACGTTAGCTTTCCAACTCTCTAGCCATCCTTTACCAAGGTATATAGGATATCCTGAAATAAAAATCTTCGGTTGTATAATATGAGTAATCCCCTGCCAAATTGATATTTTTATGATTTGTTTTCGCCTTCTCTGAAACATGGCTGTCGTTCAACGTGTGCGAAGGGCGAATGAGTAGGAAGTGGGTGGAGGGCGGTGGAGGAAATCTCCGCCCAATGGCCATGTCTTCCGCCGCCGCTCCCTGCACTCCGGAGAGTGAATTTAAACGATGATGATGCCATGGCAGACTCGTTATTTCGATCGGAATGCTGATGCCAAATCAGACATTCAATACCTGACGTCATTCGCATAATTAACATCGGTAAGAAATTGTGATATTATGTTAATTCGATCCGAAACCATTTTTAATATAAAATGGTGATTAACTTACTACTGTAACCCTTTAAAAGCGGTACTTTATCTGCTGGATTCGGATCAAAATTTGATAGGATTAGTATAATGCACTACACGTTTTTGTATTTATATGTATAAAGTACATCATTAGTTAGCGTAATTGCTGCATCAGTGTTATTGTTGAATCACAGGGAAATGAAACCTCACTATGAAAATTACACATTACACTGTAATAATTACTCTTTATATGAACGACGTAAGTTTCGTTGCAGTGTTGGAAAAGTTGGTGTAAACACTAACAATAGTTCCAATTACCAATCTAGTTCCAATCCCCCTCCTCTCTGGTTATATATTACGGCCAGTTTCCATGTATTTTACTTAAAAAATTTACGCTGTAACATAATTTAGGTCGTTCTCATTAAAAGTAATTGTGGACTCTACAAAATGAGTTTTGATTTCTCTGTGATTATGGAGAAGTTCCACCAAGTCACATCTCAAACCGTCATGTTACTTTTAAATATTTTCCTGCCATCACTACCTTTCTTGAATTTTTGGGATACTTCTTTCTGGTTACTCAAGTTGAGAATTTGAAATGAATGATCTTTTATTGAAAAAAAGTTTTCATATTATTTTTTTCCGATGGATAAAGAATTGCTCGACCCTCAGGGGAGACTGAAAATTTGATACGATGCGTCTGTAACCAGCGTCAGTTGCAGGTTCCCAAGATATTGAGAAAACGTTTTCATTTAGATCAAAACCATTTTAATGAAATAAATAACCGTTATTTTCGAATGCCGCTGAATTTCCGGTTTTCTGTATTGTAATTTCTGCGGTTCTGGTCCGATTTTGAATGAAAAACTATTTTTACTGACTACCGAATAATACTTTTCCTGATACTCGGTAAGCGGGTGACGAGGATGAATGCCATTATTCAGCATTGGTTTCTCCTCAGTAAATAAGATTCATAATATCACAAATAATAATAAGACTAAGACACGAATGGGATGGATACATTGTCATCTGTACTGGATCCAAGAGAAAAATGGAAAATATTACATTAATTTAGATATTACAGAAATATTCTCCCGTCAGCGTGCAAAATCAACTCGTTTTTATTAAAATGTCTACGGTTGGACTTGGAAAACTATATCCACGCCGATGAATTTTGTTTACGATTTAATTCGCTTGTTTTCGTCATTGACGTGAAACATATTAGTCCTTTTCAGAGGTTGCGTATAAAGCTCAGAGAATCGCATAGCGATAGGATGAGGACGAAAAAAGTATGCGTCACCGCTGGAGAGATGCGCTTCTTTGCGGAGGGTCACGGCAATATTTGATGAAGTGGTTAAGCATAATAGGTATGGTCCGACATCCTGTGAGGATTGGGCGCTCTCTTTCTCCATCCGCTTCCGCCCTCACATGGGACACCCTACTTAACTCTTCATTCCCACGCCGCCATTCACATGTGCACTTGTTTCTGTATTGCCGTTCTCAACGCCAAGGGATTGCAATCCCAGCAGAGAGATCATACAACCCCGGGGATTACGCGATTGTGATATTCCAAATCTCGGGAGTACGAGATCCATCATAAGGAAATAAAAAATGTATTATTTATGAACGATACTTATACAGGGCTTCCGGATAGCCATGTGGGCTGCGCGTTCGATGTCGGTGGAAGTGGTTCCGGGTTCGATTCCCGGTGGCAGTCCTCGTGCGAAATGACCTTAGATTTCGATTAACTTAGGATCGCTACCACTACTACGGTGCTTTTATATCAAGCATCATATGCATTTATGTATGCGTGTAATGTATAGAGGATAACTATGAGGCAATATTGAAAACCGTATTTTTAATATGAACAGAAAAAATGAACGATATAATATGAACAGAAAAAATGAACGATAAATGGAAGGTCTAATAACAAGATTTTCACTTATATGGAACATAATTTTCTGGAGTCGCGGAAATGAACTGTATCTACCGTTTAATATTCTCCTAAGAGAATCACATTAACAAGTTTTTGAGAATTTCTTCAAAAGCCAAGGCGTGTCTTATTTTGCGTCATTAATTCGTGAATTAATTAAATTTCAGGAGCACGGATATTAATTTTTTAACAAATTAATATAATGGTGAGATAATAAACAACATTATTCATTTTCTTCTATTGCTGTTTCCTTTAATTCATAACGCATTATTCAATCAGATAAAATGTTGTATTTAGTAAATGCTGTCTGATATATATTTTAATTCCCCTGAAATACAACGTAATCTCTAGCGCTATCTAATATAAAAAGAAAAAATATCAATCCTGAAATTTCAGAGATTTATATTTTCTCAACCCCGGGGGTCAACAGAAGCTATCTAGAGAAGTATGTAGTTGTACAGCATGTTATGGAAGAGGTAATGATTCTTGTGTTGATTTTCCATGTCAGAAATATGAAGTTTTGGCATAGTTAGTCATGACCGAATCCGTTTTCCCCTAATATTCAAACAATTTGATGCAGTTTTCTCCTACATGCATCAGGAGACAATTCTCCTTTACTTAGAGTTTGTGGTCTGAAAAACAATAACTAATTTTACCTAAGGAATAAAAATTGGCTGAGACCGGGTATTGACCATAATACGAGATCGTATTATATTGTAATTAACCATATTATCTCGTATTATATATATCGAACATTATGTATATTACATCTGTTTTTCCGGGCGGATGATCTCACTAATTGAGCTACCACGTAGAGCATTCTCAGACCTCTTTCGTTAACAGCACCCGCCCTAATGTGGGAGATCCGTGGTTCGATTCTCGGTTACTTCTCGTTTTCACGATCGTATATTCCGCCCCCATGGTGATATCCTGGGATATATTAGTTCTTATTTTCTGCTGTAAGAGACCCACGCGAAATGCTACGTATATTTCGGAGACAAAAGATTCAGCTTCCGGTTGACCTATCGCGGATCCTGCGTCCCATAAATCAATCAAAGGGAAAGTGATGCGAGGGTCACAGCGGTAACCAAATCTCCTCGACTCCTCACGAAAGATTAACTCCACAAATGAAATGGCGCGTCAATGGATGAGAGATGCGCTTTCCCACGGTGGCCCTCTTTCGGTTCTCCCAATAAATTGATTACGTTCTTTGGTCGCTGAGGACTAATGAAAACGAACGAGGGACGGAAAAGGGCTGCGTTATAGACGGAGGACCACTCCACGCTGAAGTGGCCGAAATGAGACATTAGAGTCCCGTCTAATGCATTAACTCGCTTAACTAAGAGATGGATTTTTTAAATGAATATCTGATAAACAATTAGGGTGAGAAATCGGACTCGGCAAAGGTTCACGCAAGGAAAGAGGGCAGCATCACCGTAAAAAAGTGTTGAGGAGGAATTAATACTTCATAGTTTTACGTACACACCGTGATATTTTTTCGAAAGTTTAAAGTAATAATTTTTTAAATTAATTAAATTAATAGTTTATAAATAATACAATTTTGTGATTTACCGAAAAATGTATTAAATATTATTATTAAAAATCAAAGTCAGCTACCATAATATAAATTATCCGTCGTTGAAACCCAGAAAATAATCTCTGCTCCTAAAATCATCTTTAATTTAGCGTCATTGTCTTTAAAAAAATTCATCCTCAACTCCATGGTATAGCTAATTGCATAGTTTACAGAGACTTTACGATTCCACTTTTAACTCGCAGCTAGAAATTTTCAACTCACAGACATTTAAAATCGAAGTTTATCAGTAGTAGTAGTATATCAGCATTTTTAAGAGTGCTTCTACACCTAAGGTCTTTTCTCTCATGTATGGACCCACCGAGAATCGAACCCGGGACCGCTTTGACCTAAGTTGCACGCGCAGCCTGCTTCTCTATCCAGGAGCCATTCGCTATGCGAGTACGAAAGGATCATAATGTGAGCATTAATAAGCTTACAATGCTTAAAATCGTTTCCCCCATCCCATTGCATGAAAATGGGATGCGGCTGCATCCCGTGAGAAGACGGATGCTATGTAGAATGGACGGAGCATCCGCAGTTAAAGAGGCGCCCACATCCGCCCCTTCAAACTCCCCTTCCCATGCAAAGTTGAATAAATTAATTCGCTTAGTATTCCCATAGTCTCAAGTGAATATTCGTTTGAATACGAGTAACTGTTTACCATAATAGAGCAATCGAACCTGAAGCTCTATACCCATCAGAAACGTAATTCGGACAGATCACTACTTTAAGGGCTTAAAAACCTAAAGGAAAATCCCGAGCGGAATCTTTGACCAAATTTATACACAGGAAGTTTAGAATGAATGGAGAGAAAATCTCACAAGTTATGTGTACATTAAGAAACAACCTCTGGATTATTTCATGTAAAGGCGATTTAAGTTTTGCTGAAACGTCCTCCAAATGTTTTTTATAGAATTACTGTGTTTTCAATTACGCCCGTTCACCGAAGGTCTTAACGCTTCAGATGGTCTTCTCTTAAGAATGATTGGTTAATGAAAAGAGATATTCTGGAAGTAATATCAGAGAGGTAACAGCATGGGACAGATCTGTAATCAGAAATAGGTAATCATCAATTTACCTTTAAAGGAAAAATGAGCACGGCAGTGTTAAATCGTCAGGGTTTAAACCTCCAAAAATCCGTATTTTGCATGCTAACGGTGTGGAAATTCCCCTAATAGATCCCAAATAACCTACGGGGGCTATTTAGGAATCTCCATCAGACTTAGTTTGATTAACGAAGGTTGGTTTTCCACACATGTATTTCGGCAACCAAGTTACCACCTTCAGGGGACGAAAAGAATTTTTCTCCATTTTATTTGCACCCAACACCATTACCGGAAAAACTTTTGCTTTAATTTATTTTGTTAAGATATACATTGATGTAAGTCTATTGACTACTAGTTTTGAAATAGGTGTAATTGTTCTTGTTTCTACGATATTTTCTTGTTTATAGTTTACTCGCTTTTATCACATTCCATTTGTTGAAGTATCTGTGGTTTATATATCCTTTTGGGCGGAATATCCTTCGGGTAAAGTAACTCTTGAAAAATATAGTTGATGCTTTCTGGCGATATCTGGTGTTACTTTTCCATAATCTAATCTTTCGTATTTATCTTGAAAAATATTTGGAAGAAAGTCTTGTGTTTAGGGTCTTGGGTATGTCTGTGAGCGAAAAAAGCTTCCCTGGGCGAACTATCTTTTGGGCAAAACTTCTTTGTGTTAAACGTCCGGAGACTACCTTAGTTTGACTGGGCTAGAAAGATGGGAATGACAATAATGATAATAAATATGTTAATTTCATGCATAGGCAGACTTGTAAGAAGGAATATGTTCGGGGGATTACGAGCCCGTGTATTTCGCTTTCTAGATTTAAGCCCATACATGTAATCTGCTAGCCACCTTTCAGTAACACATGTGGAATGTTTAGCTAATGCACAAAGCTGTAGAATAAATGATTTAATAAAAATAGTCCTAACATCTATTACCCTAATTTTTAATAGGTGTACGTAGGATAAATCGCATAACTTAGTACGAAATTCGTAAATACTCTTTCTTCATTACCCTTATTTTATTGGTTACGGAGTTTTAGAGAGAGAAATAATGGTAAGGATAAAGAACACGTGTTCGTTGTAGCAGAAAGAAAGGGCTGAGCATCGCTTGGGGTGGTCCGTGAGGACCGCACGTGCACTTAAACAAGAAAAAAGTTTATTGCTGCGAAGGAAAGATTCTGGGAACACCTGTGTAGGAAGAAGGGAAAGGTCTACCTAGAAATATAAAAATAGAAGTACCAAGTGCATTCGGAATTTGTTATTGGTTACCGGTCGATTTGGAAGTTTGAATTTGAAATGAATGTTGATGTTAGATATGCCAGCCGAGCCAATTTTTCAAATGGGAAGAGTTTTAAATAAGAGTTAGAATAAATGTTGAATATATTAATAAAAAATACTTGGTATTAATTGACACACAACAATCAGTGCGCGATACAACCAATATAGCTGCCATGATTTATAACTTAATAAAAAATCTAAAACTTGGATAACTTTGTAATTTCTTGGAAGATCTATGAAGTGTTATGGTAGCCAAAAACAAGACCGGGTAAAGTTATGTAGTGACACACCTTTTTCGTTACTTTACCTTAAGATAAATGAAAAATATTACATTCATCGAGGTACATTAGCAACTGAAGCTTGCTCGCTGCTAAATGAGATACCACAGTAAATCACTGTAGAAAATATCAGATTAAATTGATTAATGATAAATATTATGGAATCAATATTCTGGAGTTATGTTAATCTATTTAAAGTAGAGTATTTCAGCTGAGAGATGTTAGTAATAGAACGGAAAATACTTCCTCTTTTCAGTTTAAAGTCATAAATCTTCTACTTTACCGTTTGTTACGTACATACGTAATAGTGATGGGGCGATACCAAAATTTTTATTGATTCCTCTAAAATTTCCGTTAAAAATTTAGTTCAACAATAGTGGAATAGTTTATAAATTGGCATAAGATATCCTTTTTATAGAAAAATTTGGGAAACAGGTTAAACAACAAAGAGAACAAAATTTTATTTAAATCACCTAGCTATTCTTTTGCAATTCCTATATTATAGCACAACAATTCGAGTTCGTTTTCTGACGCCACATCACCTTAATTTTAATTATTAAATTGCTATTTATACTACTAAACGAGTGAATTAAGTTATTAATGATTAAAAGCAACAATTTTGTTTGGAACTGAAACAAAATAGAACTTAAAGTTTTAATGGGAAGTTCGAGAATTAGGAAGAAATTTAATGATTTCATATTTTATACATTAAAAAATAAATGTTTATTCATATTAAGTGCTATTTTAGGAGTTATTAAAAACTATAGATTTTATTTTTAAATTTAGATCTATATATTTTCGTTTTTCAGATACTTAAATCAATAAATATATATATCCAGTTATCATTAGAAATAGAAATTTGATTTTTAAATTGAAATTTCTCAAGGAATTTTTTTTGGAATCGAAAATTAGCTTCAAATTCTCCGATTCCGATACCCTTAAAGTTCCGATATTTCCATTCCAGATTTCGATTAATCTCTCCATTGCTAGCACATAGTAAAATAAAAAGTGAAGATGGTAAAATCGCTTAGTTTCTTCCGACCCTTACGATATATCCATTATCATTCACAGCACTGGAAATATTTCCCTTAATCATTGCCTACTCTTTACGTTTATACCAATTTCTATTTCGAGTCTTTCCCCTTAAAGAGTAATGATCTCAGTTGTTACGGCACGAACGTCAAACGTAACGTCATAGGACTACTTTCCTCAAGTAGGAAGGATGATATTGAGGAAGCCTTTGGCAAGGAAGGTGAGGCAGAAGCCATATTGGGTGTGATTGTAATGGAAGAGGTCCTCATCGGAGAGGCGCCTTTGTGTCGGTGACGGCAAAAGACGTGACTGTCGGAAGGAATCTCGCTTTTTCCTCAACTTTGGGGGTCTCTCGAGGAGTCAACGGACCCTATCTACGCATCGAATGCTCAAATGGGATGCACGTGATTTGATTGGCGAGTGAGGGAAGATGATAGATAGTGGGCGCGTAGAAAAGACATGCATCGCATCCGCCCAAAGGAAACGGCGATTCCCACCTTTTGTCTTTTCCTCACCTCGTCACTTTAATTTCACAACTCTCGCAACGCGTATTTAGTATCCCAAAGCCGTGTATCGACATCGATTATTTATTCATTTTCTGCATCGACAGATTCGATCATGACTGGCGTTATTTATTCTCCTCTAACTCTAACTTTGGGGTTTATTTTCGGGACGGTATCGAGGGTTATTAATTCTGAAATCACATTCGTTGGTTGTCAGTAGGACAGAGGAAGCTTTACTCTGTTGATTTATTAGCCTAGATAGGAGATTAGATTTAGTAGCCTCGTTAAAAGTACTTCGATAACTGAGGTAATTCTGCACATATGAGCCTCCACCGATAATGGAACCCCGGGCTTCTTCTTTCTTCTCTTTCTTTTCTGAAGTCGAACTCACTTGTCTATCCGGGGGGCCTAATTGCATATACGGGTTAAATTTTGTTCTTTAAGAGTTACTGTAAGATAACTCATGAAGTTATCAATATGAAGTGTCAAGAATGATCAGTTCGAGTCACTCATAAACAAACGTGAAATTTTTCCTGACAGCGATGTTATTTTCGTTAATTGTGATCCTCTTTCATAAAATTTTATTACACTTACTTACACTATTAACCTATATGGGCAGATATGATAAATATGGATATCTTTTTGCCTTTATTGCGGCACTGAATCAATGAAAGCTAACTAATAAGTTTTACAATAAAAGTACAATCAGAGTGTTGTTATGCGGGGTTCTTTTCAAGTAAAAATTTGCATGTAAGTAAATATTATTGCTACGAAGAATAGAAGGTACGAATTACAGGAGAGGACTATGGAAGCTCTTGCAATAAAGCCCGTGGATGAAACATAATTTTCGTATAAGTATTTAGATTGCAGAAGTCCTTGTTGAAGTGGAGATCCGTATAAACACCCTTACGAAGAAACTCACATCGCAATTACTACAACTTTCATCCAGTGTTCGTACTTAATGTCTTAAAGTTGGAGTCAGAAATCTACGGTAATTGAAGTATTTAAACCAAAATGGAATATCAAATATCACCTGCCTGTAGAATTAAGAAGATCGATCACTCTCCTAAAATATCCCATGCTAAAAAAGACGCTTTTATCTATTCTTCAAGTCACTGTCGAATCTTTTTTAATCGAAATACATTGGTTACCAATTGTACATGTTATCGATTAACTGTACTTAGTAGAATTCGTTTTCGTATGCTTCTATTTTCGCCTTATGGTTCTGAACTTTGTGTTATGTGCTTCTCTATTATGTGAATAATCACCGAATGGTACTGCCAAATCCATCGGAAGCATACTCTTCAAGCAACGCATCTCCTTACCAATGGTGCTTCGACAGCACTTTAGAATTTTGCACCTATTTGGAATGGAATCTCGGAACGCTTTACGAGGAAATGCAGTGCTACCGTCGTGGTTATCCGGGGTCTGATCCCAGAATAGAGTTGTTAGAGAATCGGCGGAAGTGCTTTGCTGCTTCGTAATCGGAAGTAAACAGAGGTTTAGTAAAGGAGGAGAGCGAGGCTATACAGAGTGACTTTTCCTTGGTCTTCCATTGATATTGTGATTTTCCGGTAATCCTCTTGCAATTCTTGAATGCAAGTTCATAAAATCAGTAGGGGGTTGATTGGAGAAACAACCACTACAGCATTTAGCTGAAACAGCCATGGAGAGGGATTGAGGATTGTAGTGCATGATGAGTGAATTAATTTACTTTTGCTAATCCTACTGAAGGAAAGTCCTCTTAAATGCAGAAAATGACATGATAAAAACAGTTTCAATTGTGTACAATGAGTAACAAGATGAATTCAGTAATACTCATACCTCTGTAGCTTTCACCCTTTCACATCCATGAGCATGATTAGTGAAGTAAATCAGAGATGTATCCAAGTCTTCACTGTACCAGAAGATAAATGGGGAATGTTCCATTCACCTTGGTACGCTGGCAGGAAATCGGACTGTTATGAAGATATTAATTTGAATCTGTATCCTTCGTATCACTAAAGCGATAGGCGGATGATTATTATCAGAGATGATTTGGCGCTGATTTTGACGACCGGATGCCTCAACTTCCGCCAACTCTTATCTGAAAATACGGGCTTCCACCTAGATCGAACCGGGCCCGTTTCCGCTGAAGACGGACGCGCAACCAAATAGGCTAAACCCAACAAAGATATTCATCGTTATTACTTGCCATTGATTTAGCATCGGTATCCTAACTACCTTCCTTCTTTCAATGCAAAAATGCATAGCAGACTGTCCTCCTGAAGTTCTGATGCGACGCAATGTCCGGTTCTTTCTTATGGCGAGTGCGGAAGCATTTTGCCGCTACCCTTCTTTGGACACTAACGGCACTTTTGGTGTTCTTTTGGAGTTGTCCGTGAGTTGCTTCACCACGTTCGCGGTATGAGGAGAGACAACTTGTTATCGGAGTGCTAACTTGTCTCTGATGATCTTTTTGTCCTGGTTTCGCGGAAGATCCCTGAAATCTCTCTCATTCACCTGCCCTCAGAACGAAAATTGGCAGAATCGCGACTACAAACGTTTACAATCTAAAGTTTTTTTTTTGGCTTTTAAGTGAAGTTTTTCGTGGATCTGAGAATGTTTTTTGGGATAGGAAAATCTCCGGTGTATGTGTATATAGAAACAAATCATAATATAAGATTGTATCAGGTGTTAGGTGGGATTATAATCTTGATAGAGCATTTCGTTCTCAAATATAGATTTCAATTGATTTCCTTTGATTTTTGGGTTACTATCAATGTATTTCGCTCACTAGCCTATTCTTTATAATGGCTATTTTTTGAGTTGGTATGTCAATGATAGTAGTAGTAGTAGAATTGTCGAAGGTACGTATATTGTTCACAGAAAGAAGTCTGGTTTTATGGAAATCAAGTTGTAGAGCGAAGAGGAGAGTTTTAATTTTCAAAAAATGTCATTTCGCCGTTATTTATCAAAGAAAATAGTTTTTTTAGAGATATTAAAATGATTTTCTCCATTATAAATTCATATGTAACACTCTTAGTAAAGGAAAATCACAATCCTTTCCATCTTATTCCTAGAAACAGAACAAAGTTAAAACAAGTCTTAGGTGAATAAGGAATTTATCGTAATTCATAGATCGTAATTCAAATCATTTAAACTAGTTAGCCCTATTTAAATTTCCGACATTATTACTGAAAGTTTAAAATTTTAGGAAATTTTTACCTCAAAATAGTCGTACGGATTTTAAAAATTGGCGGACTTAAAGCGTCTAAGGGTGCCTTGATGGTTGCACTAGAAACGGCCAAATATTTCCAGCCCTCCACAGTTATCATTTGCTGGTAACACTTCTAATCGGTCATTAAAGATGCTTCAAGAATGTCATGTATTATTCAGTGCAAATACAGATCACATGTCTGGTGTGACTCTATCTCTTTAAATGAATCAATAAATTATGCTTTTTTGTGCAGTATCTTACGGTAATAATTCTCATTTTAAATGCACGTCTAAATTTTCCTTACGTTGTGTATCACTTTGAATATTCGGGAACCAAATCTCAATTAGTTTTTCTTAAAATCCTCTTCGTCTGCTTGCAGAAGCCTGAGTCTGCAAATTCCTCAAAAGTTTCGGAAATACACCAATATATCCTTTTTTAAATTCTCCATTAATTCTTTAAATTCTGAAACGTTATTCAGCCCTTGGGCTTTGAATATCCCGCAATGTACTTTCTGAGAATCCATTTTTATTGGTTTTAATAGAACTCTCTGAGGCGTCGATTTCATTATCTCTTATATTTTATAGTTCCGTAGCAATGAAATTATTTACTAAAGCTATAATCTCGAACGAATTTACATATCTTATCACGAAATGAAGTTTAAGATTCACGATTTTCGCGCTTTGAAATTCCTTAAATGTCATTATGCGGAAGATGTGGGCTACTTTTCATTCCATTCATCTTCCCTGGTTTGAATTTACTTAGTATTTTACTTTTCTAGATAATGCACGTAAGTTCGGTTTTCAGTATGCAATATTATATCTTATCTATCGTTAAATTATCATTTACTAATTTACAGACTCCTTACTTAGTTAATGCAAAGAAAATTTCAGAAAGAATTTTCTCTTATGATCAAACGTAATTTACGGCTCTAAATTAAACTGATTTTTCTTCTTAGGAATTAAGATTTTACTGCTCAGGAAATGTTTAACCTACATGAGGTATTAGCTATCAGGCCTAGTATGAGTTCACGATATATACATGGGTGGTCTGAAAAGTTTCTGACATTTCGCCATTTCTCGACATGCTTTCTGAAAATTTTCTCAAGATTTCTGAAAAATCTGGGGTCGGGAACTTTTCAGACCACCCTCGTAGAGTGTACGAGTCCTTTTCGAATACATAAGGATTTACGAATTGTGATTTTCAACTATAAAAGTACTCTTTATGAATGTAAATATGCTCTCTTAATCATCAGCGTATACGATATCGACAGTCTTTCAGTTTTTCAAGGAAATTAACGACTTATCGCTGATTAATCTGAGTATTTCTGAATGCAACATATCGCTCAACGAGCGAAAGCATGGAAATGGGAACGATATTGACGAATTTTAAATTTAACTCTATTTTCTCATCGAGTGACGCCCGCTTGACTTGCTTGACTGCTATATAACTCTTCTTCAGCTTGACTGCCATATAACTCATGATTATCTCTTTTTCCGATCACATTCGATCTCAAGCAGCGATATACTGGTGTGATTTTTCCTTCCATTTTTCACTTCAATTTCGCAGAAAGAAGACAAATAATGCTGATGATTAAAGACTTCTTCTGTATATTTTTGTTAACAACTGCGATCCGCTGCCCTGAATTTGAGCGTGTTGTGTACACACATTCAAGGAGACGACAAATTGTGTCGCTCCGTGCAATGAATTCAGGTCAAGTTTTTCCCCTCCTTGCAGCGTCCGCTTTGACGGGAAAAAAGAACTCCAATCTGCATCGAGGTCATTATTCTGCGACCGGTTTTCACCTGCCATCTCCGATCTCGGATAAAGAGAATATTAGCTTAAGGTCGTCAGGGCTGTTTGCCTATCGAATCTATCCCCAACGCACACCCCTCAACTGCTAACTGCGTACCGCAACTTCGTAGTATCGTAGAATATTCTATTCTTTCTTTATCTTGTGTATGTTTTTCGCAGTTGAATAAATTCGGGAATATTTGTCCCAATTCGTGTCAGAAATTTAAATAAATACATAGCGAAGCAATAAAAGTGTTATTCTACTAGTGTTATGTTTATCAACGATTATTGTTAGTAACAATTGAGTATATTTTCGATCTATAATTATATAAATATAATTATCCTTATATACCTATTATTTTTAAACATCCGTTTTAGGTGAATATCGCATTTATCCCTTCGAACTCCATGTTAACATAAAAGACGCACCATTTTATAGAGAACTTTTCCCACTTTCTGTTAAAAATAGATCAAAAAATGAAAAATGCACCATTTGGTCAAAAAATTGAGTGAAAGTTTGAATTTGTCCATAGAGTTTCGTTACTGGATGTGTAGATATCAGTTACTATCAATACAAACGAGGCATATCGAAACGAACACTTACAGAATATGAATGTATTGATTTTTAGGTATGATTTTGTGTGTGTGTTTACGTTTGCAGTTTTGGTAGTGTTTGTTGAAATGTATTTGGATGGGGAAATAGAATACTGTTCGTCTGCGAAATTTTCGCACGGGTAGCTAGTGTTATTAAAAAGTATAAAAGTTTAAAAGACTCCCGGCTGAAATCAGTTTCAGCAATTGTCTCAATAGAAAGTAAAATAACTATAGCATTAATCGTAACTATAGCAGCTATAATTATAACTTTTCCTTGTATTATATTAAGTTAGGATCGTAATTCTAAATTGTCATTACCTCAATTTCGATATCCATGTATCCCTGGTTTTTGGAAATGAGATGGAGATGAAAGGTATTCATTTATTGAGAAAAAATTATTGCAATTTTTACGTTATGACTCACCAGTATCACAACGCACATTAACTACCACTTTTAACGAAAATTATTTCTCTCACTTCTGAAACATGCGCTTGAAAAGCAATGTCTAATGTTGCGTTAATAACTATGGAGCATTGTATGTAGTTAAGCATCCCTGCGTATGGAATTACAGGAAAAAATTAAACGTGCGCTAAACAGGTAGATAAAAGGTATTACCGAATTAACTCCTCTAAATCTCTTTTATTTAACCCATAATAAATTTAAATTTTCATCATTACTTGTTAGTCAAAGGCGAAAAACTCAATCTGGTAATTCCGGACAATGTATCTAACTGATCCTGAGTTTTCAGAATTGTCACATTGACGTTTTATATAGATGTATAATAAAGTGTATCTTTAGATGCTTGAACATCTCTTAGTACGGATAAGAAAGCTAAGATGCTAGATTCTTTTTCTATAAGCTAAACTACTACGCTCCCCTTTCTTCAACCCCATGGTTGCTTTTCCCGTTTAGAACAAACAGGTAGTTCTAGTAGAACTAAATATATAGTAAATCCACGGCGCAACAGACCATGTAAGGCCAGCTAGGCCGCATTCGTGGAAGTTAACGTGGTATCCGCTAAGACTTCTTCGCAGGTATCCATAGCGTACACATTGCAACCGTAACATACTATATGATTCTTTTTCAATCAATACTCAATCAGGAATGATTATCGACTAGTGATCGCTGTCAGTGATATGTATTTTATCTTTTTGAATATAAGAAAAAAACAGTGCTTTCCATGTATGCACAATGTTTACTCTAACCGCACCACATAAATACCGATATTAACATTATCTTTCGTATTCATGATCATGATAGATGTTTTGTCGTCTGTTAAGGGTTTTATAATGGCTCAATGAATGTTTTAGTACAAATACGGGGAACTTTTTCAGTCCAATATGTAAGTGTAGTGGATGAAGAACATTATGATGCACTCTGGTAGAAGTCAGTATGCGCATGATGATTAGAGCTTTCCAGAAATCAGTGCAACCAAAGAAGGGTTAGGAAATAATGTCAAGCGCCCAGCTATAATAAAATACTGCTGTATCAAATTAGAAATTCAAAATTTGTAATAGGAGAAAATTGAATCAAAATAACTAAATTTTGTATCGTAATATTCTAATTAGTAGTGGGGAACCTATCTTCGAAGGAGCTTCTTCTTCGAAGAGAAATACTTCCAATGGAATTCTAACTAATTTTCTTCAATAAAATAGAAAGATACAATCACGTTTTATAAAATGGCTGTGTTGGAACGTAATAGGTCCATCATGTAGCAATGTGTGCCCTCATATGTGTATAAAGTTCTAGAAGTCTTTATCCAGGTGAGATTGATACTAAAAGTCTCTTCTTCCATCTAACTTTTCGTCAATGATACTGATAAAAGCAAAAATAATCTATATGTATATATAATTTAGAGGCATAGATGTAAAAATAATCTAAGGTATCATATTAGGAAAAATAAATTCATTGCTGGAAAACTCCCACAAAGAAGGGAGGTGTGAAAAATCTGGGAAAACCTACTGATAGTACAAGCTAAACGATGTAATGAAAAACTGTGTATAACACTGAAATCACAGAAGCAATATTATGACAAAAATATCATAAAATGAATCTATAACTGATCAAATTGCAATCGTTCACTTATAAAGAGAAAACGACAAATTCACAAGAAAATTAAAATCTTAAACCGACTACAAAGAATCCAAATATTATAATAGATATAGAATTATAAGAAACAGTGTTAAAAAGTACTTATGGAATATTAAGGAAAATAGAAATACAGAATAGAACAAAAATATTTACGATATCTAAGCACGAAATACGAGTCTTGGGTACCGTAAGCCTGCTTGGATTTATTTCCTTTGCATCCAGCAGTTTCGATTTGTGAGGTACTCCCAGCTATGGGGCTAAATCAGTCCCCCTTTCACACACTCAGAATGGGTGTCTCCCACTCATTCAGCCATTTACATATCCGACGAATGATCAATGCGCCATTCGGTCATTTACGCTATGATTCGTGACTGAACTGCGCGATTTGTCGCGAGAAAATCTTACAAATGCTGCGCGCAAAGCTTCCCTTCTCTTTCTCTTTTTTGAAGTCCCTCCTCCCATTGTCATTCATTGGAGACAGTCGGGGAAAATGCAATGATGAATTCTGAAAGGCGGTTCGTCACATTAGGTGGAGGTATTTTGGGCGTTATGTAAAAAAAATGCGGAGTAACGTATTCTAAAGCGATATCCTCTGCAATTGCGAATCTTACTACATGCAGATCTGCAGAATGTTTTATTCCCGAAGATTATGGGCAATTCGTAATGTTTACTTTTACGTTTAAATATTGACCCTCTAAGCCGCTAGCGGCGTATGGCAGGGGTAATAACACGGACGTTCGTAAATATCTCTAACGTCTGCCGGATTTTCTTATGGCAAAACTACAATAATTCCTCGTTATTATTTCCTTTTACCAACTTGTCGTTTATTCTTTCCGCGATCGCTGTTTTCTGGAGTTACTACCTCTTCGAAAAGTTTGGTACCGATTGTACTGCTTTCTGAAAACCTCCTAATTCTGTCTTCTGGAGCGAACCCCATTCTAAGGACATTAAGCCCTAACACTACTGTCGAATCCGAAATCTCCGATAAAAAATTGAGTTGCTCTAAATTTTGGGGATCCACGGGGACTGGGGACATAGGGTTGCTGTAATGCCCCTCTGAAAAATTAAATTTCTGAGTTAATTACTAATTTTCATGCTTTTTTGTAATGCGGCAAAATATATTTTATATATATTTATGTAAGTTACGGTTAGACAGATTCGTAGAAATATTATGAGACGAATGGAATTTAAAGATTTATTTGTCTACGAAAGACCGAAAGACTTTTCTAGCAAAGTTTTTTTTTATCCTTTAGTATGTCACCCTTCCGAAAAGTTGAGCTTGACCACATTAGATTTATTTATTTTTCTAGCTTCCATACAAGTAATTACCCGTCACCTACCCTCTATATTTTATTATCTATTTTAGCCGTGGTTATATCCTATAATCTTACTTGTCTATTTCCCAGTAATATATCGTTTTGAGGGCAATTTACCTGGAGATTCACAACGGCTTCAACAACCAAAGGCTCGGTGCGACTGCCCACAGTTCCACCTCACACGGCTCTGGTTTTACTATCTGTAAGTAGGAGATCAATCTTACTTTTTGATAATCCGCAGATTGATTTTCGACAGGAGAATAATAAGGGAATAATACGTCTTTTCTTCAACTCTAGATTGACATCTTTTCAATATTCTACCGGTTAATCTCTGTACTCCGCCCTCTGTTTCTATTGCATTGTATTAGTCATACTAAGCTGCATGTCAGTGTTCATGGTGGTACGATGGGAGTCGAAAACGACGGGGTACTCGACACTTCTCAGTATAATTAACGGAAAATTAGTATTTAGACGAAAAATACAAAAATTTCCGCTTGAAAAGTTGTCTTTGAACGATGTGTAGATAGTTCATCGGAGAAAGCCTCTTCCATCCATACAGCAATTAAGCAGTTCTGACATAAGTGTTCTCTCTTCAGTCCAAGCAGGTGTCGCTCGTTGTGCTGTATTCGAATGGAAGGTTTAATTTGCACGAGCGTATGTGCTTGGAGGGTTACAGGCGGGGACAGCGTCATAAAAAAGACACCTCAAGCAATTTGATTGGAGCCCATTGGGGACTGCCACGTTCGACGTAAAAAGGAATATAACTCCAAGGGTATTGCTGTCCTTAAATATTTATAAGCCAGCGAGTTAATCTTCGTAGCTACCATTACCGAGTTAGGGGAATTATGCTTCAGAGAAATACTTTTAACTTCAAACCGTCCTCCCCTGTCGTGTATTTTTCATAAATCTAAAAGTGTTTTAGGAAGGGAAATCAGAATGTTTCATTTTTTTCCTGCATCTCGAAAGTGATGAGTTGAATTGAAATTATTAATTTTTAGGTATTAATGTATAGCAGGCGTATCAAAGTATTCTGAAACCAAACGATCTCCGGAAATTTCTGTGGAAATTTGATTTGAAAATCAAATTCTTTGAAATTTGAAGTTTAGATCGAAATTTATTTGCCCTCTCCTTAAATTTTTGATGAATTGTACAGGGACGGTTTAAGTTTTAGTTGCACTAGGTTCTAGGTGAGGACCTCACAGCTAAGGAGTCAGAAAAAGGACGTTTTGATGTTCATTTAGATGAATAATCTCTTATTGGGGCCTCACGTTGGGACTTGCGCCTAGGGCCTCTGATTACCAAAACTTGCCGCTGTCGATGTAGTGAATTTTTGAGAATTTGGTTCTATCAGTGAAAACTTAAAATTAACTTCATCATATTTTCATAATAAGTCATTGTCATGAATCAACGTATGAAACAATGCTTTGAGGAGTTAATGAAGGATTATGCGGTAAATGTATCTTTGAGGAGTTAATGAAGAATTATGCAGTGAATGTATTTTTTTTTTCATGGGTTGAAAAAAATAAGAATGGAATAAGAATATTGGCTTTGCGCGCATAAAATCTTGTGGTTAACTTTTTTGAATGCGAAAACACAAAATGAATTTGATTGGAAAACACAAAATCTGGTAACGTTTAATTTAGTAAATGTAAGCTTATACAACTTTTTGGGGAAAGACGAGATGTTCAGAGTAAATTGAGAGATCGCGATTAGAGGATTTTTACTGGTTTCGTGTTGAAAACTAAAATTTACTATCACATTTCCCTTTGCATGTTATGCAGGTGTTTAGGTCTTTCACTGAGGACTGCAGAAGTCTCTGGGATCCCATCAAACAGGTGTCATTTTGCTAAACGCATTAAGATGGCCTGACCAAATTGCCATTCGTCACGTAGTCACCGTTTATACAGTAGCATTGCGTCAGCGGTGTCTAAATCACAGGAAACTTGAGGGCGCCATGTTGGTGTGAGTGGCCATTGGCTGGTTGTGCTGAGGCCGACAGCCAAAGAAAGGTGATCACGCAATTGACAGCAACGCCCACGGTGAAGCGGAAGGCTAAGGTGCGCCTCTTTACGTGATCAACGCACGAATGCACGCCGCACAGACAGCACCACTCAGCGATGGCCATGACGCTTTCTAGGGAACCTTAGGGGCGTTCCATGATTCGTCTAGCAGATTATGAAAGGATAAAGGAAACGATGATGCGATATCATAGTGGAATATATATTAGAAATTCACTAGAGAAAATTGAAAATTCGAAATTTGAGCAAGTGTTCTGAGGTTATTTGTCCGGACTTTTGTATTAATTTGTATTTTAAGAGAGGTCTATTTTAAAAGCATAAGTGATCGATTGCTAATTTCTCTTTGTTATAAAATCGGTAATTTTGACTTGAATTCAATCCATAGCTGAGATGAAATTCGAGACATCCTCACCCATATATGCCAGCAAGGGTATTCGTTTTTTAACGGTCATTGTGTAAATTAAAATACTCATATGCCTCGATAATTTCTTGGGCAACTCTAGGTGATCTGGACACTTTGTGGAACGTCATTCTTAAAAAAAAGTAAACAATGCTTTGTATTTTCCACAATTTTTATTTGGCAACCGATTTCGATATTTACTGATGATGATTATAAAGATCGAAACTGGTCTTCAAAATAGAAATCATGGAAAATCCAACTACTACTTTGGTTCGTTTTTATCTAGCGTAGCGACAAAGCTTGTTTCTGCCACCATTCTTATAAAAATTTTGAAGCTTATAATGAAAGTAAACACAACCCCGCAGCTTAATTTACGTATTGTTCATCTTCCGAAGGAATCGGATCTGAATCATACCCAGATTAGCAAGAAAAAATGGATCATGAAGCTTGCGCTTAAGCAGATTAACATATAGTTTTTGACAGATATGAGCCTTTTTTTTAAAGGATTCAGTATCCCCTTAAAATGTGGCGTCCAGAATGACCGGTTTGTTGAGCCCGGCATCATAATTATTGCACGGTCCGTAGAGGGGCTCAAGGGGGTAAAGATTTAAAAAACATGAATCTCTTTCCTTCCCCCCTTCTAAATGGATGCGGTGTTAAGGCCGCCATCTGTATGTGTGGGGACAGTTGGTGGCACAATGAAGGAGTTGTGAGGGGAACGCCACCCGCCACCACCGCAACGTCTATCCCTCTTACATTTCCTCCTCTTTCCCGACGAGGATTTCAAAAGATTATTTCATATCAGACATTCGCAAGGACGGGTCTCCGGAATCCCCGTAAAAGAGCCACGTATTAAAATACAGTAAAACCTGTTCAAAAGTCTCCCGATACGTACGTGGTTTTCTCTCGTTTCCGTTCCCTTTCATATTAAACACAAGGTAGATAATGCTTAAGACGCTCTCTGCTTTTAAGGTGGATTTTTTCCTTCCTCAGTTGCACCGTAACCTGCTATAGCTAATCCTCCGTCTCAGTACATAGAGCGAAATCGTTAAAATTATTCTTCCTTATTGTCTATCTGGTAGTAATTGCTTCATTGTAGAGTGAAAAATTATCAAGATTAAGTAATAAAGGAAAAAGTCTTCCTTGTTTTAAAAGCTGACCATTCTTAGAACAATATGACATGGAAATAGCGTGTTTAAGTGCTTGAAGGGTTAAATACCTATGACAATGAACTTTTCCTAGAAATATCCCCGTAAGGGAAAATTGGTGGACTAATAAGGTGAGCAAGCAGGCCTGCCTGTATCCTCTTTTAATAACACAAAATTATTTGGAAAATTTTCTGTATTTCTAGTGAAATTTTTCGAGAGGCTCTTGATAGAAAATAGGATTTAGATTTATTTATATTTACTATTTATGACGAGTTTACATCTTGAGATGTATTAGGAGAATGCTTACTTTTGCTTGGTTTGATCTTGCTGTGCTGATCTCAAAGAGTTTGATGGTTCTAAGGAAAAACGGGCTGGAAATAAGGCAGACGGGACCGGGAATCGAGCCCAGAATATTCCTTTATCCGGATGGTTGCTTTATCCAACGAAGCAACCCGGCCAGAACAGACTTCAGAAGTCAGACTTTTCTGAAGTACGTTTTTACTTGGGATTTTTCCTGGGTGCTCGCCCCTATGTGCATAATTACCTGAAACTTTCTTCTTGAGTTCCATGGTTTGAACATCAGGTTATGTGTAAGTAAAATATAATAAACAATTTAAGTATAGTTTCCCTAAATTAAAATTTATTGTAGAGTTTATAAATGATAAAGCTCAGAGGTTTAAGAAATTGTGTAGTTAAATTTGTGTTCATATATTCATATAATGAGAAGTCTTTAAAATAATTTATTTAATTTATTGAGCCTTCATTCACCATGAATGAGAGGAAAAATAATTAGAAGTTTACGTTTGAAATCATCTAAATGTCAGGAAATATTTAAATTTCAAAATTGGCGATCATATTTTACATGATTAATGATTCTGTTCTTACTTTCCGCGAACGATACGCTATAACAACAAGCTTAAAAAGTATCTCAAAAGTTCGGTATTTACTCCTCCTGCCGCTTGCAAAGTATTTATGTAGATGTAGATGTGTATTCTTATTATATATTATCATAAGATAGTCGAAATTGATTTGGAAATTACGTGAAATTTGAGGGAGGCTGAAAGGAAGGAGATGAGCCGTTGCATATACCCTAATAGAATCATTCAATCTACAATTTAACTTTTGAATAAGAAGTAAGATAATTCTTAAATTTATCAATTAATCTTACGGATTTTTAATTTAATTATCAATTAATCTTACGGAACTGGAAAGAGAGATTTAAAAAAATGAACATAAACTAAAGCTTGCAAAGAGTCTACTTCAACAGCCTTGAAATATACTCCGTCACTCCTGAACTCGTGGCTTTCTAGTTTGAATCTCTCCCTTTGCACCTGTCACCACACGATCAAATCCACCTCAACCCGTATACCTGCAAATTTATTTATAAGCAGCAAGCAATGCTTTGACACATGTCCTCTATTGTAACTCTATCACAAAATCTCATCTACTTGCCGAGAAAATCGCAGCAAGCACGGAAATCGTCATTCCATTACCATTCATCATTTTCCTCCATTAACAATGCATCCTGCATGTCTGACGGATGTTATGCAATAAAGGCTCATTCGTCATTATTACTCGTCACGGACTGATATTAGGAATTAGGAGCTCATATGTCGTCACTGTGGGCAAAGAATGGCCCTAATAAATAGTAAAGGGGCAAATGCTCCACCAGCAGTGCCACATCTGCTGCTCTTCTCGTTCAATGGAACAACTGTCCACGCATCCTCTCATTCAGCATCTGCGCGCATTCCTCACTTTGATCATCTTTAATTCTTTTGCAACTTTGCTCATATGTTGAAGTCGGAGGACTTTGCGAAGTTCGTATCAACGTGCACTTTGTCGATGCGTTCCCTTATGTTAAGGCCTGGTTCAACTATTAATTTGGAGATCAGGTGAAAGAATCCGACAGTGATAACATCTTATTAGCTGCTAATCCCGTGGTTTTTTGTTTTGTCTAAAAACGAAAATGGAACAATGAATCAACCTGAAGTGATTACTTTCGTTTGTTACGTTGAAGGTTAATCGCTTAAGTATTAGTTATATTTAATTGTGCGCGCCTAACGTATCAGTCTTCTCAATCTTTCTCCAGGAATAAAAACTCAGCGCTAGCTTATCTTTTAGTTGATTTAGAATGAGTGAATATAATTTAAAGTAGACATTTAAAAGAATCCGCACGACAACGGCTCATTGCGGTTCATTTAAAACTTTATTCGTAAAATGAGTGAAAGTATGTCGTATTTTCAGGTGCACATACTTCTTTAACTTGCTTGAAACGAGTTCGAAACGAGATCCCCAAGAAGATTATTGAGTGACAACATTTAATAGAAAATCGTTCGAAGTAGTGGTGTCATGATTCTCTGTCATCATTTACTGTTGAACTCTTTATTGACTTATTGTTTTTTTTTTCGATTCACCGTTTTTTGTGATCTAAATCAGCAAAGGAAACAAAGGAATTAAGAAAGCAAAAAACATGACTTTATCAGGAAAAAGTTTTGTTAAAAGTATATATTATTTTAATAAGATAAATCTTAGAAGAACGACGAAGTACACATCAATTCCTTTTTCAAGGATTTTTCAAGTAACTTTCCAATCTACACTTGTACATACTTATGAGCCGCCTTTCGGCATGTGGCAGTGGGTGCATACTACATAGCATAACTCTAACATTCATATTAAAAGATGACTATGTTGAGCTATGATCCCGAGATCGTTTTTCATAAAAGAAGCTAAAATCCTGTAATCGGACTTTCATTCATATAAAAGAACTCCGCTGATGAAACCTTTCTTTATTTACTCTGTTGTTTTGTGTATTCTATTTCAAATGAATGCATGCTGGAGATTCGTCTTCCAGCTCCGACATCTGTTTCATCCTCCATTTTCTTCCCAATCTTTATCGTCAAAAGCAACCATCTAATTACCAAATCGACCGTTTCTCGAGTAATTTCCAGAGATAATCCGGAGCGCGACGTAGCTTTCATTTTTCCGTTTAAGCGTGTAATGCGGGGCTTGGAAACACCAACTTTCCCAATAAAGGTACTTTTTTGCATAGTCTCCGGGATTACACCATCCAATAGCCTCCCCACCCCTCTCCCAAGAGTAGCGCCATAAGGGCTCCATCTCGTAATATGCGAGAGAGCAAACAAGAGGGGGTGCCTCTTCATCACCCACATGGGCACAGCCTGTTCCCCCTCCACCAAATAATCACCACTCTTTCGTATGGTCATCGCACACAACCACTCTGCTGTTTTCCTCCGTTTTTTCGATCCTCTCTCGTCTGCCATTCCATCTGTCCACCCTCTGCTCCGAGATGGCCTTCTATTCTATTGGGAGGATCTCTCGCCATACACAGCTCCTTCTTCGGACATTTCTGGAGACAGACTATATTCGTGCTATCCATATACAGTAAGACACGGTTAAGACGGTTTTGAAGGAACCGAGTGATAACCGTGTTATAAGTGGGATAGTGTTATGACCGGTATATCACAAAGTTTTTTCTTTTACATTGGATGACAAAAGGGAAGAGTTCTAGGCTATTTAATTGTTAAGTGCTTTATGTCTTAGAAACGAAAAAGAATCTTTTTTAGTTTGCTATTCTTGGTTCGGTTGTGGATATCTGTAAGCCAATTTTAAGCAAAGGATCTTCTCGAACCGTTTAGAATAAAATATTTGAGAGTCGATGTCTCGAAAAAAATTAATACAGGATTCATTTATACTACGAATAACCCCCCAGATATTCCTGTATGCTCTATATTTGTGGTTTATTAATGAAAAGGTTTTTCGCGAAGGTTTTCCGCTATAATCGATTAATTTGCACCAAAAATCAGTGGAATAACTACGAAAAACCATCTAAAAATTAACCAACTCAAGATATTTCACTCTCAAAGAGAATATCTACTGGTGATAAGTGAATCCATGAGAGTCTAAAAGAACCTCAGTTGTCGAAGCACTTTTAACAATACTTCTGCCATATTTTCCAAAAATGAAACTAATCCGAAACTAAGTTCTAAAACAAACTAGCTTTGTTGTTTGTTATTTTGTTGTTCTTAATATAAATCCTGCCCCTAGTTATGAGATCATTAGCCAGATGGACGGATTTCGTTCGTCCGTTGATTCCCACGGCGGACATACTGAATTATAAAGTAATTCAAATGAATTTAAATTTATTGGTAAATACAAATAAAATTATTGACATTATTACTTATACGCATTATATTTTTGTACCTGAATAAATGTAGATTTTTTGAATTAAATGAAAAAGTAAGACCCCTGAAAATAAGCCCTAAGCCGCCTTTAAGACCAAAAACCCTTTATTACTTTTGGTAAAAGACAGTAGTACCTTCAGAAAAGAAAAAAAATTCTTTATTACTAAGTAGTTATTGTATATATGTGATACTGGTTCTACTTGACAAAGATTATTATTTTACGAAATTATTCTACGAAATTATTGACTACAAATAATTATAATAACAATATATCAATGATAATTGTTGATAACAAATTGTATGTTTTTCAACTCCGAGATTAAGAGAATTACGGCAACTAGATAGCCAAAGGGGGGACGCATTAGACTTTGTTGAAAGCGGTCTCGGGTTCGATTACCAGTTTGGGCTCATGTGCGAAAGGACCTCAGCTGTCGAAGCACATGACTACGATAATATGCGGAGTCATAATCTTGTGATCCTGCGATCATATAATTTCTCCGGGATCGTTACCCCTTGTCCTTACCGCGCGCATCTAATTCGAGATATATGGTTTAAAAGAAAGCAGATTGTGTAGAAGGGACAGCTCCAGTTCATCGTGCCTTTTTGAGAACATTGAGGGCGTTAACGTTAAGTTTAGACTGCTTTACAGCCTTCGGACTAATTTATTCAGGCGCATCCCAGAGGCCCGCCTTAAATCTGCCAAAGAATGGCTCTTACATCTGTTCGGGAAAATCAGGCGTTAAAAATAACTGCACAAATGAAAGCTTTCACAGAGGCATCTTCCTATAAATGGCGGCAGATGCAAAACTAACAAAATCAGACGAGTCCTGCGTCACTGGTTATTTCAGGAAAAATCCGATGCAGATGTCTTCAGGCCGTGGACCATCAGCTTCACGTACGTGCGAGAGATTTACGCATGACCCGAGTTTTTCTTTTTTTTAAGAGCCGCTCAAAATTAAACTGCTTTGATTTACAGATCGCTCAAAAACTATTTTCGGTGTGAGGTGAGAACTCGTAAACATTCAAGGCCATGAAAAAAATATTACGAAAGAGTTACCGAACACCGGAATCTGGAAGATGCTCGCCGCGAGATTTAGCGAGAAATTTTACAGTTCATGCTTCGAATCAGTTGAGGTTAAAATTCTTTCTTGGAATTATTTTTTCGGAAACTCTTCGATATAATCCTTTTCCTGCTCTTAGATGCTACAGCTTTGAGACGGCTACTAAGAAAAGAATTCATGCATAATCAAAGACTTCATTTAGGTATGAATGAGACTAAAATCTCTTCATATATCTAACTTAACCGAACATAGTATTGCGCTGATATTATAAACAAATAGAGAAAAAAACTTTGGTAAATGAAATTGGAACGTAGGCGACTCTCCCTTTTCAAAGGGTAATTTATGTTAGCGTTTGGATATCTGTGTCAGTCCGTATTTTATTTATTTCTTTTTTGCACCTCTCATTTAAATTGAAATGACTTGTGGTAAGGGTACTTTCACTCTTTGCCTTCATATGGATACCTAATCATAGAAGTCCTCTATGTTGATTCCGACTTATTCATTTTCTGAGAAATCTCATGCTTCAAATCTTTTTCCTCATCTTTTCTAACCCACCGCGGAGCAAAACATACCAATTCTAACTCGGTGGCTCTCGAACTCTTTTTATCAATGAAGTATCCCAAAAATGTAAAGCTAAAATCAAAATTATAGTTGAAAATTTGAGCTAGAAAATGATACAATACAGTCAGGGTCTTTAATACCGCACCGCTTGGATAGCTCAGATCTATAGTAATTTTTACTTTAGAATTTCATATGATATGTTGAATTTTCTAATATATTCCTGCAACGATGAAATACTAGAAATCATTCCCAATTTCAGCTTGATCTCCCTTTCCGGTGAAGTACCAGCTAACGTAGCTGTTGAATTTCTCCGTATAATTTTTATTATTTGACTTGTGCTGTCGTGTAATGATTTGTATTAGATGCCAAAGAAGGCTGAAGAAAATGGACTCCCTTGGAACGAAATTGTCTAATTTCTTACTTTTCCTATGATATTTGGTGGAACATTTCCGATGATATTTGGTAGCAAATTAAAAAACACTAATACAGTAAATCCCGATTAAAACGCTCCCGCTTAAGGCGCCATTCCGAGGTTTTCTCTTGCACCCAGTCCCGTTCACACTAAAGACACGACAAAAACACCACTTAAGACGCTCTGCTTCCCGTTTATAAGGCGGATTTTTCCGGTGCACAGATGAACTGCAACTCACCGAA
The DNA here is from genome assembly GCA_036926295.1 of Pachydiplax longipennis. Classification (NCBI taxonomy): domain Eukaryota; kingdom Metazoa; phylum Arthropoda; class Insecta; order Odonata; family Libellulidae; genus Pachydiplax; species Pachydiplax longipennis. The sequence continues at coordinate 31,319,352 of JAVFKF010000009.1, read as the reverse complement.
GTAAACCTTTCGTATCAGACGATAGGCCGGAAATTGTTCACTATTTACTACGTTAGAAAGCATTGGACCCCCCATGAAGATGGAAGCATTGTTTCCGAAATGTACATCGGGATTCTGAATAACTGGGACCGCTAAACGATTATCCGTTTCCCGGGAATCGCCCTTGGAGAACCTTTATCTCTTAATTTACTACGTTCATTATTTTTTCCTAGTTATCAATCTGCTAAAATTACTTCACAGTTAAAAATTGCCAAAATTATCTAACAAAGGACATCACTCTCAGAGTGTTTTATTAAGAAATTATCTTATTCCTACATTTATAGGTACATGTATGTAACATGCTTCATTCGTTAGTGTTTTAATATATAAGAAGGAGCTTCACTGAGTTAACACGGCGTAAATTTCTACGTTTTACAATCTTACTCGCCCTATGTTTCTGATCGCAACCTATTCGTCAGAGAAATGTGGAAATTACGAATTTTTAGTCTCAATCAGCTGCTGCGTTCCACCTATTACTACCACTACGTATTTCCATAAGTGTTTTCTTATTACTAAATGATCTTATACCACGGTTGTTTTTCGTGCGCTTGAATTTTAAGGCTATTCCATTAATGAGGCTTTTACTTCTGCAAATGATATCCTTTCCATAAATATGCGTTTTACTCCTACAGTCAACACAGATGTCTTTATCTTCGTCGCTGGTTCGTCACCAGCGCGTGGCTCTCTCTTTCCCATATGGTCTCCTTATGCCCATTTCGCCAGGCGTCGGTCCTCTTTTGAAAGCACAACAGGAACCACCCACATTCCCCACTATTGAAATCGATCTTAACTGCTGAGTAATCGAAGCACTGGTGAAGCGACGTAGAAAACAATGGTACATTATAATTCAGCGCCACGATAAAATGACAATGGTGATGATTTTAATGTAGAAATGTAGAAAAAGTTTAATATGCCAAAAAAGATAATCAATCATGTAGTATATACAATAATGATAATACAATAATCTTTTCGAAATATTAATAATTACTATACAATAACAATCGTACATATAAAGTTTTGAAAAATTAATAATACAATGATAGTAATACATTTATAATAATACCAGAATAATAGAATAATAATGCATTTTTACCGCTAGCATAGTTACTCGCATAGTTATTTATATTAGCACATAATTTTTAGCAAGTATGAATTGTTGAGAAATGGTGTTTACCTTTATGGTCCTCCTGAGCCAGATGTTCATCAGGAGGTTTACAATCTTGAGTCTAAGTTTACAAATTAATTGAAAATTTGGATCTCTCGTAATACTTTTGAAAATAAAGCTGTAATTTACCTATCTTTAAAGCAAATAAAGCATTACATTTTTTTCTAAAATCAGTCACATAAATAAGCTAAAATGTTTCCAAAAAAGTCAAATCTATAACATAATGATGATGATGATAATAATGATATATTTTTTATTTCTTGTAAAATGATAAAGCATTAACCTTCCGTCAGAATAACCATCTGTCTACGGATAAGTGATGCAAAATGAAAATAAATTTGGCAAAATTAATACAAAAAATTAAAACAGCGTATAGCTCGCATATGAAAAAATAGTTATTAAAGTTCTTTTCTGTGTACATTAAAATAGGCGAAAATAGCTGAAAAATACCAATAAAACGATATATTTTAACGTGGAAGGAATCACATTATCTATACAATGAAAATAAAATATGATGAAAAGTTAAAAATCGACTCATCTTCTGATTAGAACCTTAAATATTATTAAACAATAATAATACGTCTTTATTCGGTCTAGATTGAGACTAAATAGTCTCCTCTTACATCTTCGTTGTATGAAATTTGAATGAACGAAAGATATAGCTTGAAATAGTGAATAGAGGAAAACTAATTGTGTTTACCCCACAACACGAAAGCACCCGTACGAAAGGGTGTGTTGAACCTACAGATATTTAAATTGTACGTAAAGGGCAGGTTAAGACATCCGAATGCAACAAACAATGCATGTTTACTGTAATTTTCTAATGCAAAAAAAATACGTTTGCATAAAATATGAAAAAATAAAACAAAATAAACAGTGTAGAGTAAAAAAAATTTTGACAATATGATATCTCAGAACGTAAAGTAGCCATGAAAAACTAAATTGAATGCAAAGATATTTGAATTTCACTTGCAATGATTAACTTTGTCCGTGATCATTGAGAAAATTATTGATAAAATAATATGAATCACCTCCAGGATATTCGGAAATGCGAAATTTTTGTGTGAAAATGAACGTAGCCTATCAAGATGACAGCTCGTCAATAAGTAAATTAAACATAAATTCAATATATATCTACGACGATACAATTTATGCTTCATGTTAAATCCCGATAGAAAGATAATAATATCGAGAAATCAAGAAAATGCTGTCAGATGATTTATATTTCCCGAAGTTAGGATTTCTTAAAAGGTATTGCGACTCTGCTCAGATTTACTTGCCCAGGAAGTTTGAGTGGCCATTTGTTTACCTCTGGGATCCAAACAAATGGCCGCCGGTAATGTAAGGCAAGGTGTCTTTATTTGCTTAAAAGGAGATAAATTAAGCAAGGGGCTGTGTCACAGCAGGTGGTCTGCTTAATGCACATCATCCCTCTCAACTTCAAAACTCACAGATCAAGCTCTTGGAAGCACAAATGTTGTGACCCATGCTTCCATCCTCGAAGGTCCGATTGGATTTCAGCAGTGACGGATATTTTAATTAGACGCACTAAATGCAAGGCGTCATCCATTTGAGGGTGTCAATATGACTGGGTTTATAAAATCTCAGTAAATTACTATAAATTATAAAATTTTTAGAAATTTGACTTGTTCATGGATACTTGTTTTTCGTAAATTTATTTCCTACTATGGAGAAACCGCAAAATAGATCCTGGAGCTTTGTTATTTATTAGCGAAGGTTTGAAGTTTAAATTTCCAACTGTAAAGTCTTAACCATCATTTCACTCACATTTTGCTTTATTGCCCTTCTTGAGGGTTTACTTTCCCCTTATTATGAAGATGAGCTTTAATGAGATAAAGAGCTCTAACAATTCCTTTTCACATATTTTACGTCTATTCTGCCATTCATGAGATGCTTTGCTATCGACACTTGAAAAGCCACGTTCAGTTTAAAGGGAAAACCTTCTATTTACTACTTATAGTTTGCCAATAGAATCAACGTAACTCTTGCATTGCATAGTGATCTACACATATTTCTGCACATATTTTTGTTTAAGATTTTTGTTTAAGTTTAAGTTCACGCAGTGAAAATTCCGTTTTAAATTACTACAGCATATTATTATACGGAGAAGTGTCCATATAACGTTAAGTATACATACTTTGACTTATCTAAGGATGACTTGAACTTGAAACATGCTGCTACCTGATATACTGTGATAGACGAAATTGCTGAATGTGTTCTTAGTTCGTTTGATGTGTTATACGCCAATGAAATATTCTCTGATACCCAAGCGAAAGCAAGCTTGATAAAATTAAATGTCTTACAGAATGAAAGTTAATTGAAAATTGTGTTAGGAAGACAACATCTTCTGAAGAGAAAGTTAGTCTCGTGTTTGAAACAAGGAAGGGTCACACATGTCCACCGAGAGATGCTCCGAAGCATTCGCTAAAAAGTGTAATTTAGATGATGGAAGGGCAGAAGGCATCTCTTCATCAGTGATGCATGAGGTCACACGCACCGACTCCCGCTCATCTGTTCTGCTCTGTCCCGACGCCCATTGTCTGGCCGCCTTGTCCCCAGTGACCCACAGAAAGTCAAAAAGCTGCATGTCCAAGCAGCCCTCCCCTCTCTTAACATCTTTGTTGGATTATTCACCAGCGAAAGTTAGCACTGGCTCACTGTCCCGCGGAGGTCTGAGCGATATGGTAACCTAAGCAAAATTCTATTCTTTTCGCATTTTGTATTCGACTTCTTTTCGACTATTAGTTATTTCCTGTAACTATCTCAACAGTCAGTTTTGGTGAAAAAAATCAATAGTAACAGCCGTAACTTTGTGGAATTACATTCATGGACAAATGAAACGCTGCATATTGAATTCCACCACTTTAAAAACAATAAAGTGGTGGATTTTAATACGAAGTGTTTCATCTGTCCAATCAGTTTTGGGTTTGGAACCCTTCGTCTAAATAAATATATAAACGTATCTGACTGGAAATCTAACGTTCGTGCTATTCAGTATCTTAAGAACTTCCTTTTATGATAATTTTTATGTCAAAGAATACTTATACTCTGATATATGTTGTATCTCTCTCTTTTATTTTCACTATTTCCTGTAAATTCCGCAGGAATGGCGTTTTTCCTGCAGTGGATGTATTTTTCTATGATAAAAACTATCATATAAACTATATTTTCTATGATAAAAACTATATATTATAAACTAAAGTTTTTTTCTCGTCACAAACTAGTCTTTCTTTCCTTTTCCTTTATTTATTGTATTTCATGCTATGTTTTGAGACCTAAATTCATGTTTGTATGTATGTTCTTTGCATTACATTCTAACAAGAGTTAAATGGGAGAGACTCCCAATCTAGTCCCAATGTCGTCCAATGATAAAGACACATTGTATTATGCTTCTACTTTTCTTATTTTCTCTGTCGAGAACAATCGGTCTCCATCTTGGTCCATCCTGTTTTCGCAGATCGTTCATCAGTATTATCTTTATCTTTTGCCCCTTTTATCCCCTATTTTCCTTTTATTTATGCTTTCCATTACAGGTTTATTTCAATACGCATACAATACAATAGACTTTCTTCCTTAAACTTCCACCGAAGAAATTCCATTTAGGATTAGAAACAACCTATCCTTTATATTATCCTATTAGTATCCATTCATTCTTCCTTTTTGTGAGTAATATAATGTTTAACATCTATCCTTTCAGTGAATACAAATTTCAGTTTATCACCTAGAAAGGATTCATTTCCATAAATACAACACTTACGACTCTTTTATAACTGTTATTATATACCATCATGATTTTTCTCTACTATCGAGCAAGTAATCTTAATAGTTAATATCTTATTTAAAATAAAACTGTTTCACATTTAAGTATATTTTGAAATTGAACCAACAACTGCACCCCTTCTACCCTCGATTTTTTCTTGTAAACAAGAGGTACGACATGTAAAGGCAGAATTTCTGCTATTCGGTAGAATTAATTTTATATCAATCAATACTTTCTTCATAAAATATGTATATCTTTGAAATGTCCTCTCCGGTCACCCCCTTTATAGTTAGTCTCTAAAGTAGTTATCGCAGTCATTGTGTGGAACTGGTCCTACCGCACCCTTCACGAATGCTTACAATGCTAAACCAGAAGTGGGGAGTAGGGGTAATATGGAATATATACCTCGAAAGTGTGAGACCTGGCTTCGAGTCCCAGCTGTTTATATTTTTCTATTTTTTTTTTTAATTTGAGAGGTTGATATGATGAATATATTCAACCTTATATATGCGTTAACGAATATCGTTGTAAATTATTGGGAGTTACGTAAACAGGATCCTAAGTCATGCCATTAATAAAATTAAAGGAGAATTGTGGGCTAGCGAAGAAGTTTATGTACCTATTTTACCCTTGAGAGTATACCACAAAAGTATGCTATCCTTATAAGAATAAAATATACAAGAAATACCGAGTAGGGATATCACATGATCAAAAAGTCATTTCGTTTAAAGGAAGATTTGGAGAAATAGGAAGCATGTCGGAAATCTCAAAGATCCTTTTCTAGAAAATAGGAGGAAAATAAACGGACTATGTTAGTTTTACCACATAACATCCAGAAATGAGGAATTGGAAGGCCTTGAAAATAATCGCGGTACTAAATATCTTAGGTGCCTGTATTCGTAATCTCAAAATCAAACGCAGAACGCAAGGAAAAGGTATCTCTAAATAAGTATACGGACTGAACCAAGCTGTCTGGATTGCTCTTAACTACAATCCTGAAAAGTTTAGTGGTATTGTTTAAGGCCCCTACATATAGACCCCTACATATAGACCCCTACATATAGACCCCTACATGCAGGTGTCAATTTAGCGATTTTTCTTTGGATCTCGCTATTAGATCGCTAGATCTCTTTTTATTCTGGTGACTTCTTTCCATATCAGAGATCCAACATGTTACGTATTAACTCTTCTACGTTCTCATAGCATAATATGTTTCACATATGTTAAGTAATAGTAGTGGGGTTCGACAGCCGAGGTCATTTCGCACATGGAACCCAGGACCTCTTTCGTCGAAATCGAACGCAATGCCAAAATGGCTATCCGGGAGTCCTCCTTTTCTGGAAAATTTAATACTTTCAGAAAGAAATGTGCTTGTAGTGAAGTTGTGATAGTACCAGATACGAAATACGAGAGGGGCAGATTTAATGATAGTAAAGACGAATTAGATAAACTCGTATAACCACTCTCGAAGAATCTGCAGTTGAGTTATTAAAACATTTGGTCATAGGAGGCTTACTGTTAGAGACATGATAAAGTTACTGGGAGAAGCTACTCTGCCTTAGTCAGGTCTAATGTTAAATATGCTTCAATAAAAGGGAATTATTTCGGTTAAATCTGCGGTATTTCAAAAAGACGTAACGTTAGCGTTGTGTTTTATTCAAAATTAGTTCAATGAAAATGTAGGCGTCACTAAAATTCTTTCCTGCCCAGGTTATTAGATAAATACCCTTAAATGTAAATTAAACTCTGTGAAGAAAATATAGATATCATGCGGAAACGAATGTAAAATAGGATAGAGATACATGTAAACAAGCAGTACTATCTGTCAAGCGACTAAATGCGGCATTTATAGTATGAAATTCGCTAAACTTTGGTCGAAAACAACCATCGCTTCAGTCATACCAGGTTACTTCTAGTTAAATTTTAGTATAAAATTTTGTTTCGTATTTGTCCTTTAGAGATACAATAATATCTCCTGTTGATTTCCTGTTTTTAAATATTTTGAAATAGAATTTAAAAGGTTTATAGGTTATAACCTAGTCTATGAACTAGAATTCAGCGTTTATTGCTGTGTATATCTTGCACGTTGATAATCTACACACAAATCTACACTACATGTGTTGTGCGTCTTTCTTGGTTTATCTTCGCTGCGAATTTCTTTGAGGAGAGTAAAAAATCGTTCATGGACGTGTTTCATTTTCATGACCATTTCTGTCGCAAAGGAGAAACCTTTCAGGCCATATTTAATGCAAAAACGTTTCGCAAGCGATATACGTACGCTAAGTAGATATCTTTCGTGGGTTTTACTGATAAAAATTTCCAGTTACTGAAAGTAAAATTGCTTCAAAATAGATCTTAAGTAAGGCTTTGTAATCCTGTCCTATAAGCACCTCACATATATTCTAACGTACTTTTGGTGTGGATTACTCTAGGCGATTCCTTCCTATAAAGGAATTGTGAACTGAATATAGTATTATGTAACTTGTGTGTGAAGATATCGAACGTTCTCTCATGCAACTAACGACTCTCCAGGTATTATACGCTTTTAATAACACATATATTGCAGAGGAGAAGGATTGATACGAATCTATTTCATGCTTCCATACATTTCTTCTCTTTCTCCCTCAACAAATACTGATAGGATTAGACTTCTGCTTTTCTTTGTCTTCCCGTTACTTCATCTTCATAGTCATGTTTGCTTCCCTTGTTCTTCCCTAACGTTCTATAAATCTCATTAATGATTCCTGTATACTTTTGCATATTTTATTTCTAGCTGCACGCACCCTGAAATGAATTGACGGTAAACAAACGTTCATAGATCATTTCCTTGCATCTCATTAATCTTTTCGTTCCGAATTATCTTCTGAAGGAAATAATCCGTTTGCTTGCTGAATTTTCCTTCCCTTTTTCTTTTTATTCCATTGTATTTGTTATTTATTTTCCTAATTAGGAGAAGATTCTGCAATCTCCAATTTTCCATCATCCATTGCACACTGTAGTGTGTATACTATACGCTATATATGTGCATATCATATCACGTTTTCCACCTTTCACTTTTCTGCTAAAATATCTTTATTTTCCTTTAATAATGTGCACTTGGCGCGCACTCATATTTTTATATAGAGTCCTCACAATGTTCATTTTCTTCAAATCTTCCGTGTTCTTTCGTCGGCACAAGCATAGATCGATTTCGTAATCACTTATGACAGAAGAGCTTAAAAACGAGAAATACTAAATTTCCATTTCTAAAATAGAAACAATATTTTTACGTCTGAAATTGCTTCAAAGTGATTTGACCTAAATAATGATGATTTAGAAGTATACACAAACGGTCATCTGAATTTATATTGATAAACAAAGTCTTATTTATACTGTATTGTTCGATTTTATTTTATTCAATATGCAAATATTTGATATGAATACATCCTGAAATGACGTTCATTCGCTCAAAGTCTAACAAATAGAATCCATCGCAGAGCACTTTATTATTTATCTATCATTGAATTAATTGTCTTTTACTAGATTTCAACAGAAACCAATTAGAATCAGTGATTAAGGCTTTGTATCATTCAGTAAATCAATCAGTATGTTTTTCATCTAAAGAACGTATAGAAGAGCAAATTTGATTAATTTATATATTGCCTTTGTCTTAATCATAGTTCCAGAATCGACTCTTATAAGCTCTTGTATATATGTAACCAGTGGTTCGTAAATTTAAGTCGAAATTCAACGACGCAACGAGGCTGAAAAAGTACTAAATACAGCAGCTATTTATGTGAAAAAGGTATATAGAGAGTATTTTAGAATTTTTGCGGAACCTTGAATGGAATTCGTTAGGAAAGAGAAAGGGAAACAGAGGTTGTGTTTACTGGATAATTAAAGGCAGTAAGGAAAGGAAGATTTTCAAACTCCGGCGACTCAAAATTATGCTAGTATATAGCTAGGAATGAGCTACATACTACTTCTTTAAAATGTAGGAACTATAAATGTAACAGTAAAATATGTATCGTAGTGGTGATCCCGTAATTACATCGCTGAGCCATGCTTTTAGCCGCATTGTATTATCCCCAGTTGCTGATTCGTACCATCGAACGATTCGAACAGTACATCGGATGCTTCTTTTGAATGTGGCAACCCCTCCACGCATTGGACCGCCACGCGACCGCACGTGACTCGCAGAATCTCCTTTAATGAAACCAATATCCATGGACGTGGTTACTCTTCATTACTCCCTACCTTCTCTCTCTCTTTTCTCAGTGACTCACTCGACTGTAAATAGCGCTCTCCCAAATTCGATTGTGTGATGTTTACGCATTCGACGAGCCTTTTATTTCCTAAGGCACGAGATTTCGCTTCAGTAGTTTCGTTTTTTGCATTGAAGGATTGTGATTTTCATGCAAAATGTTCGCTATTATTTTTATAGCATAATCACTGCGAGTAGATATCATTTGGTGGCAGTGGAAAATCTTTATATGCATTTGTATATTTCCAAATAGTCCTACTTTCTCCTAGATAGCATAGAAGTAACAGGATGACATACTTTTTCCTGAATATAGTAATTGAATTAATAAAATAATTTTAATTATTTTACAGTCTTAACATTTTAAGTAAATTTATTGATTCATTGAGAGAAAACACAATGACTGCCAGGTATTTGCCAAAGAAGGATAGGAAACCCCTCGGAAAACCTCCCTCTGACAGAATGTACATTTCACATACATAGTATATGTACACAGCAAATACGTAGTCCAACAAAATACTCAATGTGGCATAATTCACTTTAGACTGAATGCATTTATCATTTGAGAGAAGATATTAAGGCTTTCGATACTTTCAATGAAGCTTATAGTAAAATTTCTCTTAGAAAGGACGAAAGATATAAATAAATTTCCTGTCTAAATTAACGTTAGTTTTATAAAAGTTATTGCGTGTGTTACCTCTTATCCTTTTGAAGACAACATTCGCGTATAGCAATGAAATTAAGAAGATAGAATCAATATTATAGAAATGATAGAGCCTTTTAAAGAGCAAAAATTTGATATATTATACTTTCAGCAGATCACAATATTGCCTTGTTCTATAGCAAGAGGTAAATTCAAACTGTAACAATCCAAAATATAAAAGGAAGTGGAAAAGTCTGACAAAATTAGTATGATATAGACTTTAAAGAGCTCAAGTTTGATATCGTATACTTTCACTAAGTCACAATTTGGCCTTATTTCAGTACGAGAGAAAAATTCAAGCTGTAACAATTCGAAATATAAAGGGAAGTGGAAAAGTCTGACAAAATAAGGAATCCCAGTTTCGTCCACCTTTTACAACTCTATCGATTGGGTTTTCAAAGTCGTACAACTCATTGCGCAATGTTAATTCACTTCTCTTTCCTCACACTGTTTCTGTTTATGAAAGAACGAACGCTGCACTTCATTTCATTTTCTCTCAACAAAACCATCTCTCGTAGCATGAAAAAGCACTTACGCCGACGTCTCATATATCCACATATAATCCAACCTCGGAGTTCCATTAATTCAGCCGCATTCAACGTAATATTTTCATGCATAATGATGCCATCGTGTATTGGGCGGAGTGCATGTTATGCTTAAGGAGTATCCCTACACGCATCCATCTAATCAACGGCCGAATCGCGCCCCGTGTTCCGCTCAACGCCCTACCCCCGTCGGAACGACGTTCTGACACGTGCGCCACGACGCCATCTTGGATCCGGCCACGTGGCCTTCCAAATGCCTTTCGGGCATTACTTCTGCTTTCTTAAAATGCGAACGATCCCCTAACCGACCCTCGCATTTCGAGTTAATTTCAGTATAACCTCGGTGCCACCCCTACAGATTCACATTTACTTAGACACTCTTAAAATAATTTGACGTCAAATAACTGTCGTATGCAGAACAGTCATTCTTCTTAGTTCATCAACTTATCAAAGGTTGTGGTGCTGCGGATTGAGAACTTTGGCTCTAGACTCACCCTTGTAAACGAAAAACATTTTCATCGAGAGTAGTATTCATTTAGTTAAATGATTCGTTGTCAACATGAAGAAAAGGATTCCTTAGTAAAGTCATTCGATTAAAAAGAGAAGTTAATAACTAAGTAAAATAAACAAGTTAAGTTAGTCGTAAAAGAAGTAAATAAATAAGTTAAGTTAGTCATAAAATTTACCGTTCCTCATGGAACTCACTTTATTTCGGTCAATGGCATTCCAAAAATATTGGACAAAATTTCAAGTGTTATCATATTTCTGTTTGGAATATGCTCTTAAATATGGCAATGGAATTGTTTTATGACGTCTGATAAATGTTTAAATCTCAGAAGGGATAGAATTCGGCTGCTCACAGGATTTAAATCTTAATCACGATGTCTTAGTAGACATACTATGTGAATTCCGATGGTAATTATGACGTTGTAATGAAGTGCTAGGCTTCTATTCAACTTAGTTACGCAATGTACGATAACAATCGTAATTGACTTAAAATTCGTTTTCTCTTTCAACACGAAAAAGAACACAAATTGTGTACCATTCCCCCATTGAAGTGTATCATGGCCGGTTTTGAGATGAAAACCTCATCATTAGGATAAGTTCCACTAAACATCTCTGTAAGCCTTTCAATTAATTGCTATTCTATGTTTCATTACAGCAGACTCTGTATTGAATTTATCGTTACGTATAGAATCGTCACAGGGATAATTTTATATCTGTTTTATTAGAGTATAATTTTCGTTTTCCAATTGAGGATTTATGAATCCAACTACGATATTTGTCTCTTAAGGTTAAGCTATACATTTTATGGTTACCCATGTCGTACTATCTTCTGCCAATTTTTTTGGCTTTCTGCACGGAGAAATCCAAACTTTCTTTAATTTCCTCAGTTTAACACAGTAACTCCCGTAGAGCACAATCATTGTCAGAGGATGATGATTCCTATTTTTCCGAAATTTTCCTCGCCTCTTCCACATCGCACCCTTTCCCAATCTGACCTTTATATCTAGCACTCTTTTACTCTCCCCCTTGATCCCTCTTCCCCCACGTGCATATTCGCTCCGGAAGTCGAGGACTCCATTTCCTGGAGCGTGCCGTGGAATGGGAGGCTGATCCATCGATCACGGCCCCGATTCCATCTGCGATAGTTTCTTTTCCGGAAGAATGGGGACCCATGCATTGGTCTCGTCTGAAAAGGCAATTGCTCATACGGCCCGATGCTTAAGGATGAACTGTACAAGCCGTTCACCATTAATAGGAAAATGACCATGTTTCTCAGCGAATTTTCGCGAGTGAATGAAATGCGTATAACAATAATGAGACGGTTAATAAAATCGTAATTATGGAGTGTCTTTAGGTTTGGTTGCGCATTGCAAAATACCAGGAAGATGATTAGAAGAAATGGTGCTACAAGCGAAAGATAGAGATGTATTGAGTAGATCGAGCAAATAAAAAAAGATCCTTCGAATAGGAAACGAAAAGTAAATGGATTAAAATTATAAATAGATGAAAAAATTAATCAGACTCTTTTTGAGGAATAATAATAGCCTACCAAAGACAGTATTGGAAGGAATAGTGGGAGGGATTGAGGAAGACCTGGATTAGACAATGAGGGGTAGGTTATGGTGAATGTTATGCTTAGGAATTCTGAAGGAATGAACCTACTATCATGGGATAGAGTGCTTTGAAGAACCGTGATCTAACAATATTCAGATTTTTATTCCTTGATGATAATCATGGGAGGAGTTTATTTGAAAATTATCTCTGGAAGATTCATGATTTTTTCATTTGGCGGCTCAAATACATGGAAATTCACTAACAAATGTACATAGAGGGTAATTCCACTTTGAGGAGAATTTAAGATTTTTTTTGGATTGAACTGTGCTAAGATTACATGGAATACAACGGGTTCTCTGGATGTGAGAATTCAATGAAATAAATATAAAATTAGCGCTTTACTTCTCACTTACGGCGGATTACCTCTGGATGATACAAAGGATTTTTTAATTTAGTTGCGAATTAAGTCAGGTGAGGGTTCACTATTTAAATTTGCTCGTGAATAGATCTACTTTGGATATTCGTATTCATTACATTGAGTTTTATATAGAGCAGTATGGTTTGCAAAACAGCAAGCACGAAAGAAAAGAAAGTTCATCACGTTGGAAGACTGTATTTATAACTTTCTATAGTTGAAATAAATCCTGAAGATTAATTATAACAACACAAATGATTATATCCTTTGTAAAAATAAGAGATAGCTATCAAACGCAGAAAAATTCCATTAAATCCTCGATCATTGTGGAAGAAATCAACGCGGAAATGTTATGAAAATTACATTTCCATTGGCATAATGCAATTGAATCAATATAGATGAGCCAGTCGAATATTTTGCGTAGATGTGTATCTGAGAGTACTAGTACATTGAGTTGTTATCAGAATCAGTCCTGGATCCTTCATAACATAACCTTAGAAAGTTGAGAGTTTATTCTTCAGTAAAATACACACTTCGATATCGAAGTAGAGAACACCACTTCGTGACTTGAAGTAAACGTAGACTTGGCGTCATCGACTCGGTGAGTCCACTCCAGTATGATTAACCTCGTCCCTCTTCTTCCGACAACTGCTCTTCAAAAGAACGTCCGCCATTTAGCGAACCACGTCCACCAGCACGTGCATCCGTGCTTTGGACGCACGCCCTATCCGACGCCTGGAGCGTGGCGTAAGCTGCAGAGCAGGGGAGGAGTGCGGGTTGCCCACAGCGTAGGATGACTCCTCACCTCACCGAACACCTGTCCCCTGGATCAATATACACTCAAATCACGTGCCTTTCCATCGGAGCTTAGTATTTGGAGGATCTGTCGCTAATTGGACGTAGCAGCTGGCCTAGGATAAAGGAAGCCCCCAGAGATATGCATGCTTTTTTCCAGGGTCTCTTTAGAAAGACAATACGAAGAGGCCTTCTTTCAACACACCGCATGCGATGCATGAGTTCGCTCGGAAAATGTATACATGCTGTATTGCGTTTCCTGAGTTTTACATTAATTACATTTTGCCTCTATTTGATGATTATATATTCAAACAGACTCTTTGATTATCGAAATAAAGGAGATTATGTAAGCATTCAGGATATATAAAGAAAACATTTTCATTTATAATGCACTTGAATTTTGGTCTTCTTCATCAGGCTTGTAATATCTTTTGTTATCTGCATCCGGATATGTGGTGTTTAAATAATGTTAACTATTTTCATTCGAATAATTGAAAGTTAACGTAGTATCCACTCATTCTCATGCCAAAAATGTAATTTTTACTAAAACGTGTTAATTAAGTTTTCCCGACAGAGAATGGGTGTTTTTAGTGGTTGTAGCTAATATTATTACAGGTAAAGTGATTAAATTGTTGCCAATTAACACACCTATTTGGAAAATTTCATAATCTGCGAAAAAAATTTCGATCATCGGAGAATACAATACAATAGAATTATCCTTATTGGGCGATATTAGTACTATAAAGTCCCATCTTCCATTTAACTCTGTATAGAATGCAATACAATATAGGTAAAATAAATTCAGATTTAAAAAAAGAATATTATCTTTAATATATACAGACCTTTAGCGAGCAAGTTGGCGATAAAAAGAAAATAAGGAAAGGAAGAATGTTTTTGTGTGGAAAAAATCTATGATATTTATGATCACAGGAACTTCAGGGAAACAAACAAGTAGAAAATGACGGATGTAAATCACTTGCGAAAATTGTAGGCTTTTGTGAAAAAAGGAGAGGAATAGATTACAACATTGTGTATGGAATATTCTGATGCGAGAGAAATGAAGTTGTTTATTTTTCCACATATTTAGTTTGAGCACAAAAAATGGAAATGAAATTGGTTACATTCTCAAGGATATTGACCTGCGGGTATGGAATATTTATGGCATGTTTGGAGATGGAAGGCTTTTAGAGCTGATTGAGTTCCGAATCTCTTTACACTCATATATGAAGTGGTGTGTCTGTATATTCTGTCTAATGCAGCACTAATAAATCTGATCTTTTCAAGTTGAAATTAAGAAATTTTCTCTTAACTAGATATTGATAATCATTAGTTTTAAGTCGGAAATTTCTTACCTAAAGGTTAGATATCCCAGTCGAAATCAAATTGATTAGCTCATTTTGCAGAATATCAACTATGTTAAATATATTTTTCCGTATATTAATAAGCAATGACGATCAGGAGTTTTAAATTAGGATATTTCTTAGCTAAATTTTAGAATTCTTAATCACAATCAAAACGATTTGCTCATTTTGCAGAATATTAGAGAAATTAAACGTGTTCCCCATCCATGTTTATACGATGAAAGACAACTTCACAAAATATCGGATTAGTGTGAAATTCAGCTGTGGTCTGTTCATTTGTGTTTCTTTCCATTCCCTCAGACTTCCCCTCTCTCACTTTCTCTCCGAATGGACGGCGTCGAAATGGGTGGGGTGAGAGACAAGATGGCGCCTGCGACTGCGCTCTTTAACGTTCTTCTTCACTGGATGATGCACAATAGCAATGTTCCCAACTCGCGAAAAATACATCCTTAAAGGTTACCCGTACTTATTCGAAGACCTTGCTTCGACTGCTGAAAATGAATGGCTTAAAGAAGGCTTTTTGTGTCACCTCAACCTCTTTGTTTTACCGCGTAACCTTCATCGACTGCTAACCCATATACAAGTAACGTTCCTAATTATATTTTTGGTGTTTTTATTAGTTTTTTTCTGTTCGAAATTTTAACCGCTTTTCATTTTGAGGTTTTTGTCAGCGAAGTTTCCAATTGCTCCCAGCCTCCGTGGCTGTGTATCATCCTACCTTATATAACCATATGCTTATTTCATGCGAGGAAATTAGCTCTCTTTTATGGCTGAAAATTCTTCGTATATATCCATACTACGGCTGTACTTGCTTTTAGTTCAGTTTTCGTCTTCTATTAGGATATGTTTGATGCTGATTACGACTTAAAGTAAATATATGTTTTTGAAAATATGTAGATGGTTGTTATTCTTATTTCGGTGTCGAATTTTTTCCGAACTCATACAGGATAGAATCAAGAGCTTCGGCCGTGACTTCGTGGTAAGTCGCCATCAGGAACAAATGAAAAGTCGAACTTCGACTTTTCATTTGTTCCTCATACAGGATATTTATGGGAGATTATAAAATTTTGGTGTAACAGATAAATGTTAGAGGAAGGACTCTTGTACCTTTTCATCTCGATTATTTATCAACACTTCATGAAAGTATAAGTAACTAAGCCACTTCGGCGTACCGAATTATCCTTGAGATGTAAGTTGGAATCATGTTACCACAGGTCTTTTGGTGTTGTTTATCCATAAACAAAGGGTACTTACGACAAAGTAGAGGAATGTTAACCATGATTTGCGGTAAACTTGAACAAGATTTATCTACTCTACTTGCTTCCTTCATCTGTTTCTTAAGAAGAATTACATATTGTTGTGAAAAAATCTCATCTTTGGGAGATGCAACATCATATTTGATAGTTTTCATAATTTTCCTTCACTAATATCAACCAAG
The DNA here is from genome assembly GCA_036926295.1 of Pachydiplax longipennis. Classification (NCBI taxonomy): domain Eukaryota; kingdom Metazoa; phylum Arthropoda; class Insecta; order Odonata; family Libellulidae; genus Pachydiplax; species Pachydiplax longipennis. Next base: position 31,302,809 of record JAVFKF010000009.1, on the reverse strand, counting down.
ACATTATACCTGTCAAAAATTCATGAAATAAAAGTTACCAATTGATATAATATAATACAAACGGACATGATACATGTCGCCAAAGTAATTTGTACGTAGTTTCAATACAGGCGGTGAATAAACTATAAGAGGTGCAGGGGTTACATCTTTTGGAGAGCTTCTTTTAAATAGATCCAGGAAACCTGATTTGGTATTGGTATCTAAATTAAAGATTTCTCCGTAATTCTTATGTTGATCACAAAAGATCACCTATTACCGTCAGACTGATTTATTGTTGAAATAATAAAACAGCGCTGTAATCGAGAAACGATATGGAGTATTTCTGAAAAATTAATGTAACATTTCCCGAATTCTTTTCCTTATGGTTTGGTATAGAATGGTCCGATAAATCTGTGTGAATATGATACGAAGCATAATACATACAGCTGCTAAACGCTTTCATTTTCATTGATTGTATTAACGAGTGTGACATTTCGATTTTGGAAATAGAATATCTCTACTAATGATTGCGATGATGATCTCTATAATAAAACTAATTTCCCATAAATCATATTTATGATCACTTCTTAAGAAGTAGGAAGGATTATATGATATTATGGGTGAACGGTCAACAAACGTAATTCATTGAAAAACCCTTCGTTACGCGTATTCTTCACCTTTTTATCGGAGTTCTTCGTAGGAATTTGATTAAATCGTCCGGAGTTCCAAAACATAAATGCAATTTAAGGAACTTCTTACGAAAAATAAGTCTGGAACAAGTCATTATCAAATCTACACTATGTTTAATTTCATTTACATCATTGATGTTTTATAACAATTATACATAACTTAGTATAATCATATATACAATACAGTTAAAATTCTATTACAAATACATCGTAATCGTACATTTAATTTTTACACAACATTTTAATCATCATCTGATTAAACATATTTTCACCGACAAACTCACCCACAAAATAAAAAGTTTTGATTGGTAGATATTTTTTAGCTTTATAACAAATGGTAATTCATCACTAGCCGCAATAGTTCCGAGGAATGTGTTGTAAATTTTTATTACCATCATCTGAAAGCTTCTCACTGTTAAATGGGGTCCTTAAAATTCCTCTTCCGCTTTTAAATGGTCATGCCTATCCACTTTTTTATGTATCTGTGTATATTTTTGTGACTGTTGATAGCAAATGCATATATATTTGCTGAGGACATAGTTATTAATGCAGCAATACTTCAGTAATATGAGCTGCCGTTCGTCTTCTTTCTTCACCCCATATTTTAAAGAAAAACCATCGTCATATCTTTGTGTGTTCGTTCTATTGTTCGAACGTGCAAATAATTCGCGAAATAGCTCTTGTCCGATTCGTTCGCAGTCAGAAATATTCGTTAACAGATCACCCAATCTCTCCTAGAATCTAATTTGAACCTCTGCTTCTAACTTTCTTGTCTGAACCTCTGCTCTGCCTGCTCTGAACTTCTTAGGATGAACATAGCTATCGAAATGCGCATTTGGTGGTTCCTATAATGCCCGTAATCCCGGCTAGTTCGTACTTTAGTACGTTTATAGTGTACTTATAGTATCGGTAATCCCGTCTAGTTGGTTTTTTTGTATGATTTCATCACTAATCTCAGTTTTCCTATCTGTAGGTTTCGCAGGTTTTTCACACCCCCTTCTTGAGGGTGTTTTCCTGCAGTGGAAATATTTTCCTAAGCACTTAGCTTAGGTTTTTAAATCCACAAAGTAGTCTTCTTCTTCGTTGGTGCACGAACACAACAAAATTGGCAGAAGTTGCGAATATGAGGAACACTCATACGCTTACTAAGAGGTGAGCTTTAGTAATTTTGACTCAGTCGCGTAACTGCAGCTGCAGCCGAAGAATACTCGAGAGGCCGTGAAGTAAAAGGGTGTACACTGGAAAGGGGAGAACCCTCGCTTAGAACAGGGATCAATAAGTCAAGACGTCCCGAGGGAAGGGGCGGATGGAGTGCTCTTGCGTGCCTTTAGGGAATTGAAGCGTGTTCCGCCGTGCCAAAAGAAGCTCTGCTGGAACGATGGCTTTCACGCAACCGGAGCATTGGCGAAATTTACAGCAAATACTCTTCTTTTGTTCGTCGGGATGGTCGTGAATTAAGCGGAGATCGATGGTTGTGATTCTCCTTTCGCATATGGTACATACCCTTGAATTCAGCTGAGACATTGCTTCGTTATCATTGATTGGATGCCGTATGGTTGACTCAGGTTATGAGAGTACCGGTAAAACATGTATATCATTTATGTGTTGAATTGTGAAAAAATCGAAGGAATGAAGTCTAGGAAGTATAAAGAAGTCAACTTAAAGAGCGAACGACGTGACGGGAAGGTTAACGATCCATTCTCTTTACAAAAATTTTTATTCTTCCTTATAATAATAATACTATCTAAAGAAAATAGATATAAAACGTAAATTGAGATTACATCAGTTGATTACTATGCGAATTTGTCAGTTGACTACTTGGTTATTAAGTAAATGTTTAAGAATGCTCAGAAGACATATTTATGATGGTTTTAAGAATTTAATGGAATATTACAATCGTGCAACGATTTAATCGGATTTTCTACAGCAAATATTGTTGGATAATCGTATAATATTGCGTTTTGAAAGGTCATATTAAGGTTTTATGATTAGATGTAGGAAGTGAATAATAAATCTCAAACGCGCCGTTAAATAAAGACGATTTTTATTATTATAATCATTTATAGAAAGAAGATTTCCCACTACCAATACTACCAGTGTTGAAACGTGTTTTGAAATGTATCAGCCTGCTGCTAATAGGTATAAATAATAATGATTTTGAAATGTTTTTATCTGTCCTAAAGATCTTGTTCTACGCTGGCGACTTAACAAGCGATGTTTTTACATGTTCTTTTACGTGTGCCTATGTATGTACTCTTCCATGTTTTTCTTACGTACATACGTAAGAAAAATATAGAAACAAAGATACACTTCTACACATGCTAAAAATCGTGGAGATTCTTTTATAATTCCATTGCCTAATTATTTTCACACGAAATTATGTTACATTTCGACGAAGGAAAGAGGGACGGTTAGTTGTAACGAAAAATGAACATTAGAACATTAATAGAACTAATGACTTTAAGTGAAGTAGGGAACAAGTATATACGATGAAAAAGTTCTTGAGGGAATATTGATCATGTTAAATAAGTGGTAATGAAAATGATTAATATTTAATATTTGTGATGTATTTATGTTACCTTTTTGATATTTTAGTCTTGATGATGCACTTTTTTGACCGTAATTGTATGACAGCAAACTCTGCCACCTGGTCTATATCTACCTGCAGATTAATTCTAATAATAATAATAATAATAATCTTTACGCTAGCGTGAAAATTGCAATTGTATTTGCCCTTTCATAGCAGCTTCTGTATTGTGCCGGACATTCGTAAAAATGGAAATATCCCGCTATAAGGTAGTACACAGCATGCAGTAGTGAAGTGGAATAAAATAAATGCCTTTTCTCCCGGGAGTCTCAGGAAGCCATATTCAGAGGCATACCATAGGGAAATTGGACTGGCTTTCCGCCATCTTGTAGCGGATGGGGGAACCGAAATTGGATTGAAGGGGAACGAAGGGAATTGTAGAGGGCGCTGTGTTGAAACAAATGACCAAAAGTTCTTGCTGCTGGAGGGAAGAGGAATGGAAGTTCTATTTAATTAACGTAATAACGTTAGGCGAATTACTCGGAAAGAAAAACCATCCAGTCACTTTCCAAGGTTTATTTGTATTGCTCGAATGGATTCGATCGAGGTTTTGCCGACGTGGTGAAATTTAGGTTGAGCGGAATTCTTGGAATTTTTATGCCCCTAGATACTTTGTGGTGTTGTTTTTAAGAGGATTTTGTGTATTACAAGCTTTACTATTTTTGTAGGTGAAACGCGCGGGTAACATTCTACGATTTAATTGAATATGACATTCGGATGACTAGCCTACTATTAGACTAGCCTAACTATTTCTCTTGCCGATGTCTTCAAAGTTTTGATGTATTTTGATGTATTTGAGGAATTTCCGGATTTAATAATGATGATATTCTCTCTATAATTTAACGATAAGTTAAAATATATTTAATTTTAAATTAAATATTTAATTAAAATTATTTATTATTTATGTCAAATAATTGTTTTTAGTTTGTGGTAAGGAATTTACAAATACCTTTATGATAGTAATTCATTTAAAAGTGGAAGAATTGTCTGTATCCCTTTAAGTTCAGACTTACGCCCTTTTGGTGACGGATATTTAAAATTGCTCTTCCTTATCTAATCCTCTCCAAGTGCATTAAGTTTCTTCCTTTTTTCCATCTGACACACATAACTTACGCTATCGTACAGCCACCGAATGTAGCACTGTAGGTTGGTTCACTGTTAGTAGCACTGTTGGTTGGTGTAGCTAGACTCTGAATACAGTCACTTCCACATGCATTTCCTTTATTGCAATCACTGAACAACCGGCATCAACTATTCTACCATCTGCATTCACACACCATTCTGTCTCTCAATCTATTCCCCTATTCTTAGAAAACATTCCATCCAAGTGCAGTGAAATTGGAATCCCCTGCGCAGAAACTATTTTCTAGTCCACAGAGGTCTATCTTAAAGAAATACTAGCCTCCAGGGATTTGGATGGTTTGATTTACCCAGCGACGGAATTATATCACAATTTATGTTCGAAAGTGAAATACTGAGCGGAGATGCCTTTCTGATAATGTCGCTAAAAAGAAGTTAAAAAATATTCGCTTGAATTGCTTTCACTAATATTCTATAAGTTCAAACATGGAATGAATTAAACGAATAATTTGAACTTAATAACTTATCACATAGACGCGATGCTATTTTGATTTACAGACAAACAGGCTATACCGTGAGAGCGTAGATGTGTGTATACAGAACGGAAGATGCTGAATGGAAAGCAAGATGTCTTTGAAACAGAAAAGGAAAAGGAGGAAAAAGTTGATCTAGATCTAGCGATGAAATCTTATGCAAGCGCGATCCACTAATCTTTTACGCAGATATAAACTTTCAGTTTTGCTGTACCCAGATTCACCCGCCATTTCAATCTCACCATTGATACTTATTGATAAGCTCACAATTGATACTTCTGCCTTCATCGATTCGTGCATTTTATCGAACAATGAGATCTTGGCAACATTTATCTCGATTAGAAAATCATAGGTTTACTATTTTCAATTTTAGTTTTGCTACCCGCCATCGGTATCGCCTCGAGATACAATTATCATCAGGAAGTTAGAAAGTACGAATCACAATTTCATTTTTTTAGATGAAAGCATGTTGCCGTTCCAGTACGAACCGATTCGCCGCATCCATCCTTCCCATTTTCAACAGAATCGAAGCTCAGCAATTCCCCGCTACAAAAGGTCATCTCTTTAAAAAGAACAAGGCACAACTCTCCATATGGGGCTATCCGCCGCACATCGATAGATTCATTACTGTGCTCTCGCAATGAATATGTGAAGGGGAGATTTGTAGTGTAAGTCATCCGAAGCCCATCTCGTGCGTATCCCCCTCCAACGCCCTTAGGCACTCCGCTAATGAACGGCCCGGAATGGGGACTCGCTCCCTTTTCATTTCGGAACACGTGCACAGTTTGGGCAGATTAGTGCGGCTGTGGTGCTGGGGAGCACACCCCCTCCTAGATGGGGGAGAATCGTCTGCAGGTGCGCTTCTGGTGCGCCATCCGAGATTTCCTCGTTACAAGATAAAGGGAGGGAAGATTTCATTGCCGGAAAATTTAAGAGACGTAGCGCAGCGCGAGAGTTATCTGACATCGGATGGGCAACTCCTTTGATATGGATCGCTGTATTTGCGTTGGTACAACGGAGATGATGCGATTCGTAAAGAATACATTTGGTCTCTTTTGATTTCGAACGCATCTTCAACGGCTATTCTTCATGCAGCTGCAATGGTGATTCTCGACGTTTTCTCTTCAGCGACGCATCATTTTTGCTTCAGCAGAATAATTTTCTTTAATTTTTGTGGACTCCGATAAGGAAGAAAACTTAAGGCGCGGAGTGAAATTCTGGGCATGATATTTGAAGATCTTCGGACAGTATAATATATTGCAGTTTTTAAGGAATGGAAAAAAGGCTAAATTATCGAGAGTAAGGATTATGGAAAATTAAAGTAAAGGTTATGGAAAATTAAAACAAGGATTATGGAAAATTAATCTCAATACCAAGAGCTTCTTTCTCGCTGTACGAAAATGCATCCAATAGTCGCAAATTCGGACTGCTGTATTCTAAGGGATTTTCTTTTTATGTATTTACATCTTCAGCTGGATGAGTACCCTATAAGTTGTCTATCGGTGTGTGACAGGGAGTGTAAGTGCCAAACTATCGACCCATTTCTTCCATTACTATCGCGGATAATTCATAATGTAATTTCGGTATTCGAAAACACGACGAAAGCTATCTACGTTTTGCTATTCCCAAAACCGGATTGAACGAGGTCTCAATTGTATGCCTGGAATTTGACGTCGCTAATATAATTTAAAATGATGTATTATTAATATAATTCCTTGCAACCAGGTCAACAATATTGATTTTAGTGATGCTGAATCAATTTTTTATATACTCAAAACTTTTATCTAAATATTTCTATTTAACTCGTCTTATTTAGAAAACGCATTTTTTCGATGTACAACTCTCATGAACATTTAGTATTTTTCTTCGTATTTTTCATTGTCTTGGTTATTCAGAAATATGTCCACGAAGAAAATCATTCGATATATCGTCAGTGAGGGGCTCTCGGGTAACAAAGTGGGTTACTCGTTTACTTTTGGTGGAAGCAGTCCTGGATTCTATTCCCGGTGTGAGTCCCGCATGTGAGAAATGACCTCAGCTATCGAAGTATTTTCAAATATACTGTATTGCTTAGGCAGTTCTACTGCTTAACAGGATAATCATATGGTAATATAAACGATTTGATAGGTTAGTAGGCATGAAGAAAGTGAGCTAAACTGTTCTCTGAAAAATAGCAAGCAAAGACGCCAAGATTTGGAAAGATTAATTCGGTACGTAAAATTCCACTCGATAACTTTATTTTAAGATTTTTTAGTCATCAGGATCAGAATTGCTTCTGTCTCCAATGATTTCTATACTCCTCTATAGAGCATGATGAATTTTAGTATACAAAGTGAGGTTCAACTTGTGATTTACGATTTTACTTCGGCAATTCCTCTTGGTGCCCATCATTAATTTCGTAGCTAACCTAATTGATTACGTGTAACGAGCGGTTACGCAAAGTGATTGGTTTGACTCAATAATTTAGAAGCATCCCAACCGATAGCAACGAAAATCGATCGTTCAGTGGTCGACCCTCAGTTTCGGTCCTATACTCGTGCGGAAAATGCAGGAAGGAGAATGAATACCTTTGATAACTGTGAGAGAATTGTAATCCTTGCTACTTTGGAGAAACCTAACCGTTGTTTGAAGGAATGTCAGTGTTACTTCCTAATTGGCGCAGTAAAATCAGAAAATAAATGAACTTCGGCAAGGTAGATACGAAATTTCAGTAACTGCTTTCATCTCTACAATCCAATATTGCAGGCATATGTACTATACTGATTCATTTCACAATTAGTTGAGAAAGTTCAGACATTTTCCCCTTTCTCTCTCTAATGCAAGAAATTCTGTATTAGTCTCTCTCATCTGATCGTATTCCGGTTATCGTATTTGCTACTTTTGAAATAAATGTTGCGACTATTGATAAACTAAAGAGAAAACTTCCCTCTTTATAGAACTAAATGAAGTAATAGTGGAGTAAGTCTTAGCTGAGCATGCCGTCAAAACTTCCTATTTTGAGACATCCCGCTCCGGCATGGAATCATGTCAAGTTATGTGTATGTAAAGAAAAATGATCATCAAAAATTTCTATGATACGATTTACGCGATCGAGCATCGAAATCTAAGTCAAGAAAAGAATTCAATGCTTAATAAACTAATAAGGAATATTTTACATTTTACTTGGTTCGACATTGGTTTCGCTTCACAACGAATGTCTGTTTTTCTCTTAAGAATTGAAGAAAAATATAGGGCATGGATAAGGCCGCAAATGGCTTTAAGGCCTGGAGTTTCGCTCACATGATCTTCGCATTTTAAGAATTTCACTGCATGGCCTTACTTTTCGATTTCAATTGTTGTTTTCTCTTGCGGACCAAGTTTAATTTAGTTACCAAGAATTGTTTATTTATAAGCTAGTGGTCTATATCTTGTCAAGATGATAGGTTAGATCAACGAGATATTGCTCTCCTTTTGTGACATCTTATTTCTTTTTTATTTTATGTTTGATTTTAGCCCATTGTAATTTTTATCCTCGTTCTGACATAATCTTAGGCACCTAACATGGGATGAGGCAAATTCGATCTGGACTCCTATTATTCAGGATACAGCTTCTAAAAAACATTGTAAACACATCCGTCAAATAATCGTATAAGGATTGACCTGGGACTTATATTCTATTTTAATTCGGAATTCAGTTTCAGCCATTTACTACTCAAAAAATAATTCTCGTCTGCGTTTTCTTTTCCAATTCCTTCAATAAATTACTTTCCCAGCAGCATGTTTCTCCACTTTTTACGCCCTCTGAAATCATACATAGAAAGTAAAAAATTATCGTTCTCAGGAAGATTAACTTTATATGGTTAAATGAATGTTCATTATTCATGGAATTTTAAAGTCAATTAATGGATATTGTCTCCTGTCAACCGTATCGTTTGTGATGTACTCCAAATGCCTTATATCGTTCGGTGCATTGCCCCATGATATTCTTGGTTCCCGTTTTTGCTCTATCTCAACGAAATAAAACAAATATCGGTTCATTTCCGGTTTCTCTCCTTCTGGCGACGTTAAACCGGTTCGAACCATTTTTTCACACCGACCATTATAATACAATATACATCTGAAACTTTATTTATTACTCCTTGCATATTTATACTGCATTACACTAAATTTAGGATAACACTGAATGATGTCTGTCAATCGTAGTTCATACGTTTGGTTCAAATTTTCTTCTGATCACACTGAAGTATTTTGAATTTTTATAATTTCTTTTACTAATTTTCTTTCTTTTAATATTTCATAGGCAATTGTTTTAATTCTTAACATTTAATGTATTGATATTTTGAGTATGTTTTAATGCTAATGTTTTGTGTTTTTCTGTGACATTTTATGAGTTTTTATGAAATGCCTTTCTATGTTTGTTTGTTACACAGCTTTCCATTATATCTTTTAGCTTGTACTATCAGTAGGCTTGCGCAGGTTTTTCACACCCCTCTTCTTCTTGGGTGTTTTCCTGCTGTGGATATTTTTCCTAAGTTATTTCCTTAGGTTTTTTTACATCCACCCTTCTAAAGTTTTTCATTCTATACCTTTTCACACGTACATTACTTGTATGGTTAGATGGAAGAAGAGACTTTTTAGTCTCAATCTCACCAATAAAGACCTTTAAGACCTTTTAAGACCTTTTAAGTATAATGCGATTTCTTGGGAACTAGAAATCGGAACGTTTTTCGGTTCTGGTCCAAGAATTTAACTTTATCGGTTTCTGTTTTCACTCCTTCGAAAATGACGTTTTCTTCGGTTTCGTTTTTCGGTTTGGTTCCGGTTCCATGAGCACCAACTTAGGTTTTTAAGTCCACAATCTAATTTTCTTCCGTGCACTTTTTTATGCTATCTCTTTCATACAAAATGACGAAGGGTAAGAAGAGACTTTTTAGTCTCAATTTATCCTGAATAAAGACGATTTATTATTATTATTATTGTATTGTTATGTCGACTCAGCATTTAATACGGTATGGTAAAACAACAACAACCTTGTCTCAGACCTGACGTAACATCTCATGCTTCCTCCCCCGTATAGGAAGTGGAATCGCCCAGAAGAGTGCTCTGGCGCATAAGGGTCACGCCCCAACCCTCTCACAAAATATTCTCGCAGTTCATTCGATCCCCAGAGGGCAATAAGGCACTTGCTCCTCAAGGAGATATTAAAGGAAGGAACTCATCTATTTCGCCAAAGCGCTCACGTATGGAATTCCCCATCTTCGATTTTGAGGCCATCTATCGGAAGTATTCACACTCCCCGCGAAATATTCCCATGTCGCCCTGGAAGATCGATTGTATGTACGATTTCCGACTGATAATAAAGGCTTCAAGATGTGTGCTATTTTCGGATAAAATAAACTTGCAAGGGTGAAGGAAACTCTCCAAGTGTTTAACGTCATATCTCGAGAATGACTTCATCTTTCTTGAAATTTTTATTTACTTCTCTTTGCTGTTACTCCAACTTTGATTCGTAATTCAAAATGCAAAATACCTCCTTCTATGTAAAAATCGATCTTGGTCCATGTTTTGAAACGGTTCAGAACATTTAAAAAACCGAATTTTCATAATATTAATCCAGTGTTCACCATTACGAATAGAATGTAGCCCTTTTTGGCCTGTTTCTCCTCTTAAATTAACAAATTATTGGTGACATTCATGAACGTCTACCTTAAGTTTGATGATGAGTACTAACAGTCGAGGTAATGTGAAAGGCTAAAACAACTTTAAATTCCTCGTGGTTTAGCACACGACAAGCCATATCTTTCTCGAGGGAATACTCCTTGCTGAGATTGGAGCTTGACGAGCCGCTCATGTTGTATCTTTCCCTGATGTTTCAAGTTTTTTTTTGGAGAACGTTGTTTTCTTACGGATTGCAGCTGTAAATTGGGTTTCCTTTCAGCCGTTGTGTGAAACCCCTTGGAAACTTGCTCTCGTCAATATGATATTACAAAAAAATTTGGCTCAACGAGTTCTTGTTTTACTCCATCCTTAGATAAACATTAAGATCTTTACAAAAAGCAAGAGAAGCGAAAAATATCTATATGATTGGGAATCGATGCGGTGGGAAGACTTCAGACTCAGGTTCGAGACACAGTCATGTCGATATTTTTACTTCTCTTTCTCCTTGCTTTTCCAGCCGCACACCTCTATGCGTAACATATAAGACTTTCCCTCATTCTTACTCCTATTTAAGATCTATCTTCAAAATCAGTGATTCAGCAACACATTCCATTAGTCCGATTATTGGAACATGTTTATTTTGAGGTTGGAGATAGCTGCACATTTACATCTTTTTGCTCATTAAAGAATGTGATTTGGCGATCAAACGAAAGGACACAAAATCCAATGTATTATTCTTTCTTTGTTATGATTCAATACTTTTATTCAGTATTACTGTCAGCAGATGTTCAGTAGAATCGGACTACTCCCAAGCTCTCTAGATTAAGTTTTGTCTCTTAGTTGTGTATCTAAGTGAATCTTCTTCCCCTCCACCATTAGCTACCAAAAGCTTTGAAGAGGAGATGAGAGCCACTAGGCATGATGAGGAATGAGGTAGCTTGCCATTAGTTTCCTCGATGAGTGAGATTGCAATGAATGAAAAAGAAGCACAGCACCATGACCTTATGCATAACACATTTCTAAGCATCACACATCACTCGTACGTAAGTAGATTTCATGTTATCTTGAGACTAGAGTGAAGTTAAAATAAATTTCTGACTGTTGATATAGAAATGAGAATTTACCTTTCGTCATGATGAAAATGAGTTCTGTAAATTTGCTAGAAAATAATTCATAGCTATTTTCGAGAATTTCACAATGTGTTACTTAAGAAAGTTATAACACTTGCATTATGCTTGCTCGTCCACGGAAAAGATCTTTTGTATTTTTTCAAATAAGTAATCATTAAAGTCTATCAATAATAAATCACCGGAAGGGTTGTATAAGAAAACACAATTCTCGAGCTACCATCATCCGCAAAATAACGAGCTACGAAATCTCTAGCATCAGCGTCAATTTATCGCCGCCCTAAGCAATTTCATCATCATTTACATCAAAGTTATCGATTGAATCACCTTCCCGGCATGCATCGCTGTCCTCTGTTTTTGTTTCTTTCTTTTAAAGCAGGAAGAAAGGGCCGGTTTGTGGGGGTCGCTCGATGGAAGCAAACAAGAGAGCATTTGTGTCGTACGTGATGAAACGCCCGTTCACAACGCGTTGTTTGCTTATCGCTCGCTATTATGACTTTGGCAAGCGACACCTTTATCGCTCGGTGCGGATTTTATCACCTTCGAAGAAATGCCAGCGGTGAGCGCAGTCACATTTACTTTTTTTTCTCCAAAACAATGCGATTAGGCTTTAAAGTGCGCTCTGAATGCATTTTTCCTCGTACGCCGCGATCCCCTGTGGAAGCAAACTTAGAAGCATGTATAACCTGTTTCGCAATTCATTAATCTTGCCATATCGAACGATTTTCTCGAAATGTCGACTCGTCATGAAGTCGGTGAAACATGCTACTTCTATCAGATAATCACTAATTTATTTAGAGTATTGAGTACATCTATTAATATAGTCTTCTAAATGGAAATTGCGGTGAAAAGTATCAATAGATAATTTTGCTTCACTATTTACCCACACGTGCTTCAAAATATGTCCATTGAATTTATGTTTAGAGAATTTAACGAAATGAAATTAAGTAATTATTGTTATCATAGGATCATTCTTACCTTGTTTTATCTCTGGTATACTCTCACAGCTGCATGTCATAGTTTTGTAGCCGCTACCAACATAAGTTTTCTCTATTTAAAACTCCCGCAAACAATCCTTTTCATACTAATTTATTTTGATTTGATTGATAATATATTATCACTAAAAGCCTGGAAAAGAAAGGCGGTAAGCATAAAATGAAAAAGGAGATACATGGCAATGTATGTTATGAATAACTTGGATGGTAATTATTAGTGATATACACTTGTTAGAAAGCGTTGCTGTGCCATGAGTAATTTGACAATTCATGGTAGGAACTACAGAATTGATTTATTCGAAATATTGAACATAAGGATAAAATACAGACGTTAGGGAATTCTTGTGAAATACTGCGTATAGAGTATCGACCCGTCTGGAGTGGAATGCGATACAAGGTATGAACTATGGACCAGGATGAGGGTAATTTAAACTGTTATAATATGGATGGAAACCGTGGGAGAATCAAAAGTAAAAAAGTGAGTGGGACTCAAACTCCACTTTTTTCAATTGATCCCATAAATATATACCAAGCTTCGACTGATATCAGGCCCGGGCAAATAGGAATATACAAGAATGACGTATGTAACTAAGTGAAATGAATAAATTCCGTGAGGAGCTATGGAAATTGTAATGAGTAAGTGGAAATATCGTTTTCTTTCGTCCTCATCTAACTTTGGCATCTGTCAATCAGATAAAGATGGAGGACGGCTGTTTATGTAACTCAAAATAAGAACACATCCTCTCTCAGCCGTTTTTCTAAATGGATGAGATTTTATATTGAGTTTTACAACTCTATTGATCATAAATTATTTATCGAAGGATTATATACTACCGAACTAAAACGAACAACTAGGAGAAGACAAAAAGAAATGATAATAGTCGACTAGTGCGAAATAGTTCACATTTGAAATCGCGTGAAAATTTACATCACAAATTCGTTTTGAGGATATAGTAAAATCGACGTTTAATTTTGAGATACAGTGATAAAATGTCGATTTTGGTCGCTTAATAAGTACACAGCTTGAAGTTGAAATTCTCATTTTCCTATCAAAAAACCTGAAAATTCTAATATTGAAACACGAATTCGAAAATAACACCTTAGGAGAGGACGTTTTACTCGTAGATTCTGTAAGTTTCCTAAAGTAAAACTATTATTTAGGAAGGAGAAGGTATAAGATAAGCGTGATTTTGCTTCGTTTCGGTCTCCGCTACTCCACCATTACGTAAAACCGTATTTTTAAGCTTCGGTTTAGCGATTTTAGTAGAAGTGGCGTGAGCGCAGGTTAGAATCATATCGATCCCTCCCTCCACCTTATGAGAAGGGCCCCGCGCATCCTCCGTAGCATCGGAATGGCATCCAATGAGACCGACCCTCGCTCTGCGGATCGATACCCGGACAGGCCCTCTCCCTCCACACCACTCCGAATGGCGCCGCGCCTTACTGGTGATTCATTTGGCGTAGGCGCAGTTCAGACGGATACGAATTCATTACTGCTATTTTGGGCGAAATCAATGTTGATCGGGAGTATAGATTTTAACATTATTCATGACGAAGTGGAAGTATACGCATAAATAATATGTATAGAAAATTCGGTCGAATCAGGTTGACAAGGGTAATAATTTAGCTTAGGGTATGGCATGTAGATTTTTGGGTATTTAAAGTTGGAATTCAGGGATTAAATCTCAGCCTTGGGAATGATTGCTACATTATCCAAAGACGATCGACATGAGTAGTATACAAAGCTCTTTCGAGTATTTTACATACATACGTCTTTATTTCCGGGCGAAATTGAGACTTGACACTCCCATCTTACATTTAACCCACAGGCATAGAAAATATAATAATTACAAATGAAAATAAAAACAATTGATTAAGGAATTAGAGTTCATTTCGACAAAATATTTACATGCAGCTGATTTTTTCAAATATTATTGTCATATCCTTAAAAGTGGTTCGAGAGCGAAGGTCATTTCGCCCTAATGAGCTCCATCCGGGAATCGAACCTGGGACTGCTTACACAAAGGGGAACGCGTTGCCCACTTGGCTGCTCGAGAGCTCTTATATAATCACCTAGAACTATTTTCATATGATTTTAGCGCTAATTGGGTGTATTCGTAGTAAAGTTGTGCTCATTATGTATCCCTTTTAAGCAGAAAGCTAAAAAATATTATAAAACACCACCAATGAGTATTTTCTTACTTCCTGTGAGATTTTACAAAAGGGTATCTCATGAATTTAATTCAGGTAATGAGGTATTTTAACCATATATGGGATACGTCTACACCGTACGTTGAATTCATGATGAATTTGTCTCACCATTGAAGAGTTTTGCCTCATTAAGCTATCTCGCAGTATAAAACTTCTCTTATGCACTCGTCATTAATTAAAAGAGGATTCAAACTCCAGAAAAACTAGCCCATCATTCCAGACTAAAAAACTAGCACATCAACCAAAAGTGTTACGGAAAGTGTGACCTAAGCCAGGCTTCATTAACGTATGCAAAAGGCAGATTTTTCGGATTAACTTTGCCTTTTTAACCGATATGAGTAAAAATATATTCTGTGCTCTAATAACATCGAGCCAAGCGCTCCCTCAAGAAACATCCTAACCTCTCCGCAATCCGAAGCTAACGTGTTCCTAATGCTTAAGGTAATTATAAGGAAAACATAAAAGTTATCTCATCGTCATAATATTTTTCCACGGTATGTTGCTGAAAATACAAAAGGAGTGATGTAACTTCCTGTGCACCCAGATTACGTGAGCGATAACACCAATGTCATTTCCGTGAGTTTTTACATTCTGACTGATATCCCTGCTTGCGAAACTAGTCTTCTTAGGCATTCGCAAGTATAAAAACGTCTTATCTACAACGGAACATGTTTTACGGCAGTTTTCTAGCTCTGGCCTGATTTTACCATATTCTGGAACGAATTCGTTATTTCCTTATGTGGATACGTACCGCTGCCCGATCGAGCATGGCTTCCGTGATGGCCTCATTCTCAATGAAGTACGGACGCTTCTTTCCACTCTACGTAGTACTTCTACGTCGATTCTTTTCCAAATATGGGTGACTGAAATAGGATTAGATCTCTCCCGATCACCGAGATTACGGTCTTGAGGTAGCCTCTCCTTATTACCGCTTACCGACGAACATACTGCCTATTACATAATGTCTAACATACATGTTTAAGATATGTTATCACCATATTAGGTGTATTTTAATGAGCTACTTTACAGCCATTGACTCGTATTTTCTCCCCGGTTGGACGAAAGACTTTACTCTTTTCTTTCCTTCTTTAAAAGGAACGGCTTAAGAGTTCGTCCTGCTTCCTTGTCTTATGCATTCTTCAAATTCACAAACTAATGATACCGGTTACCTGATAAGTAAGGCAGTAATTAGTTGAAAGCTCTAAACACTAAAATTTATATCTCTATTCTAATAAGGAAGTGATTATCTTGAAAAATTGAAATTTGGAAAGAATCACTAGGGTTATCTCTCTAGAAAAGCTAGATACTAAAAAATAACTAGCTAAAACTAATGAAAATTTTATCTCTAAATCTTGTATGCGCAACTTCATTATTCCTACTAATAAAGTTTTGTCTCTAATGTGAAGAATTCATGGTTACAGCTCAGTCAATAAATTTAAATTCATTACCAGTGGCAATTTCAGAAACTAATGAAAGCTTAAGAATTCTTCCGACTTTTTTGGAATATGCGATTTTTCAATTCTAATTCCTTCTAATTCCCTCCTAATTTATAAGAATACTTATGTGTTACTGATTATTCAGCTGCGATAGTTGAATAAAGGAAGCCAAGGGTCTGAAATTTCTAATTATCATATATTTAGGGAAGGATTGGTCTTCGTGAAATGCCATAATAATGGAAATACAACGCTTTTTGCACCCCAACAGGATAGTGAAGTTTATGTGACATGTTTCGGTAGCGCGCTAGGATCTTCTGGCGACCTTATATTTACTGTATGCTATACATACGTGTTTATATGTTTCAAGAGGTACCTCTAGTATGTCATTAAATAAGCAAAATGTATTGAACTCTATTTTACAAGGACTACTAAACCTGTACGAAAATTTGTACAATATCAACATATCCTAAATAATATATGATAATAGTACAAATAGATCCTTTCATTAACTTTAAGCTTATAGACTTCCCTTATTTTTTTCAAATATGGTTCGGAAATATAATTGATAGGTAATATAGCTCGTGCACTATAGGTGGACCAGAAGTACTTGTGATGTGTGTAAAATTTAGAACCGAGGATAGAACTAAGCACTATTTTCCTTAACTAACGGAAATACTACACTAATACTCCCTGAATTTATTCTCTTTGAAGTAGGCGTCAACGTCAACAAGTATTGAATTCATCGACGCTTGAGAAATGCCAAATATTTTGTCCACCTGACCTTTTGGAAAATCGAATAAATCCAATTAAATACCTCCAAACTCAGGGAAGGACCATGCAGAAGACAATGAGCTGTCGAATGCAAGCGTTGCTTTGAGGAGAGAGTGAAATGATACATAAAAGAACGCATATTCAGATGTAGTCAAGCATGCTCACAGCAGCCGTCCATGACTCAAATGGCAATTCATTGCATCACTTTGCTCGAAACAGTATAACTGCCGGAGAAAACTTCTGCGGGCTTTCGAAATGTCAATGAACAGCAAGGACTTCGGATCAATTTCCCATTCCCTATGCATTGTAAGTTTCCCCTTCTCATGAAGTCACTGATCGGCTATCCAAACTGATATTCCCCACTTCACCACGGTCAGTGAGCACGTGGACACGCGACGCACGCCCTTTCCATACCACGCAGGCCCACTTGATGAAGCACGAAACACGCATTAATGGCATTTATCACTTCATTTTTGGCATTCCCTATTCAGACTTTCTCTTCAAGAGCTATTAGAACATATTTATAACCCATCACTTTCCGAATCTGCCCTGGAAACATGCGGTGACAATCATGTAAGTATACCGTTCGTTGGCATAGTTACCTTCTTGGTATCGTTGTAGGATCCGAATATTTTTCCGGAATACACGATAAGGTAGCACCTGGGAATCAGATGGTAATCGACAGTGTATGCAGGTTAAATTATAAAGATTAAATTATAATCTTCCAGTTCAAAGTTCATGACATTGGTTATTAACATTTATTTTCCTTCAACACACTTGCCCATCACTAACTCCAAAACCTTCTTTTATGTTCTCTCTTCCTCCATCTTCCATCTGTGGACCTTAATGAGAAATATTTTTATACAATACGATACAAAACCTATTGGGCGACAATTTTTACTGTCCTTTTTATTGTTTTTAAATTGTCTTTTTATCGTATAATTTGTTATTTATCTTTTCTTTCTTCTCTTAGTAAGCCGTCTCCTTTTTCAACTTCTCTCGGAAACTCTAAATGTCAAGAATTCTCCCTAAATTTATTTCGGTTACCTATTCATTCCACTGATAGTAATTTCAATTACGTTTCTCTAAATATGTACGATCCTAATCGTAAGACTTCAGAATTTCGGCAGGGATAGGTGAAAGAAATTGTAGAACGAAGACTTTTCTCTAGCATGTTATTATAATACAACCTACCTCACTCTTTATCTTGCCTAGATAGCCTTGTTCCCTCTCCAGGTTTTTGGTGAAGGGGTTGTAGTTCAAACCTGTAATCGGGAAATATTAGTTTCATTGATAATTAAATTAGTATAACTCGATGAATGAGACATTTCACAACATTTTGGTACAGAATGAAGAAAAAATGTATCTTTCATTTACTTTTGTATCTTTCTTGTTTATGACTATGATTACATGAAAGTTATTGAGGTACAAGCGATTGATAGTGGTCTTTCCTTATGGATTGGCACAGAAAATTTTACCCATAATCCTTTTGCTCTCACATGGACCCGTTCCGCTGATAGCATTCTGGCTCAGATAGGGAAGCAAGATCAAAGAACCTTACTCCTCATTTTGTGTTTCATTCCCTCCACAAAGCATTTTGTAGCTAATGGCACCCAAAACCTCCCCAGATGAGGTTCAAACTAACCTTGGAAAAATTTCACTAACAGTAATAAAATAGCATACTGTATTGCATGTACCTGTGTACGAGGTCGGAGAAATGGGTGATTTTTGGCTAAATCATTTTGTCAAGTTAGTCTCATCACCTCTCCAAAGGTCTTCAGCAGAGTAGGATGCAACCATCTTTCGGACTGATGATTTTACAGATGTTCGCTAGGATATTTCTCACTCTTAAGAAGGATATCTCAATTCTCTTGCTTGAAAATAACAAAATTTGTATTAAGGGATACTTAGAAAGACCATAATAGCAATTTAACGAGAGACTCGAAGTTTCCTTCCTCTCAAAAATCCGTCACCCATCAACCACCCCACAAGTGCTTGTCCGCAACCAACCGATTGCGTCTCATAACCCCGATATGAAAGTGGTACAATTCCCGCTCCACAACGTGACGCACCCACTTGTTACGATTCCATTGAAATTCGCATGAATATCAACGCCAAGGACAGATCCATCGAGTGCCACAATGCCATCGCGGCCGTCGAATCTAATGAAAAGCACGTCCGTCAAATGCTCCCGCCGACATATGGGCGATCGCCGCTTTATTAAACTTCCTAGACTGCCATTATTTCGCTAGGAGTCGGCAATAAGGATTACTTCTCCCCCCCTCTAGATGGATGTCAAGTGGCTGGGGACACGTGCGCTGCAGAGGGTCCCTGCGGAGGGTCGCCGCGGGGTGGCGTAGACATCGCCTTTTCATCCCATCGATCGGACCTTCCATAAGGCGGACTCCGCGATCCCCCGGACAACTAGCGGCCGCCCACAGCATCGTCTGCGGCCGCGGTTTGGGTGGCCGCGGGGAATCGGCGGCCGCGGAGGGCGGTTGGGCGTGGTCGGCGCCCGGCTACCGCACGGCGGGGGAGGGAATCCCTGCCGGCAAAAGGGTCCCCCGCATAATGTGGACATGTTATTCATGAGCGATCAAATGGCTCCTTCGCTCTCCCCATAAAGTCATCACCAAGGCGCCATGGCAGTTTTCCCCTCTTCTTGTTGGGGTTGCGCGTTTTCAGTATTCCTTCTGTGGACACCAGAAGAAGTTACTGTCGTCCTTCGCTGAGTGCTGAATTTTTTATATGGAAGGGAGGAAGATAAATGTCATCCTTCCAAGATTTCTTGGGGGTATATATTTTCATCTATTCCTCACTTGGTTGGTTGTAGAGATGCCAGAAAGTAACAACGTCATGGCTTTATAGGAGAAAATCTCGGAGTTAGAAACCCATTTTTATGATGAATCAAGATTCGAACCCGGGAAGTCAGCGTCGCTGGTTAGTACGCCAATTCTAGCGTCGTATGTTGCTTCCGGAAATCAATGTACCCTATTGAGCTATCGAAAACTGATAGTATGTATTTTGGAAATGCGATTCTTTCTTGGAAGATACTGAAAAACGTACAGAAATCTACGTCGTATTCCTGCAAAATATTTGACGAGCAGTGGCGTAACTGTAAATCTGGGATTCTCTCATGGATAACTACTGGGGAAACTACGTCTTGGGAATCTCCTTGAGTTTCAAGAGCTTCGCAGCCAATGAGTACTGATTTGCTTATGTGGGAAATTAGCCGAAGAATTCTTGTCAACCTGACAAGTCTAACCTTCGAGTTGATCTATGCCTTTCATTAGCTTGGTCAACATTAGCCCATGTGATAGAATGCTTCCAAACTATACCCCATAGCGTAAACTTTTAGGTGCTCTCATGAAATGTTAGAAAACTCAAATTTGAAGATACATAATGTAGCATGAATCTTTTTAGGTGCTTCAACAGTGCATCATACTAACCTTATTATAAAAGTTGAAACGTTGAAGATTATTTATTTTATTATCACCAGAAAGATTGTATCGCATATGCAGAATCCAAGGAAAACATAATTCGATCCATGTCTTCCTGAGTTTCCTGAATCCGCACTAATGTTTTTAAGATTAGATTTAAGTTAGACAACACCATCTTCCTACGAGGAGTTATTTTTAAATGAATTGATAAACAGTTTATTAACTATTACTTAGTCTTATGAAGCGGTTTAACAGTTGTGCATTTAAATGGACCTTCTTCAACTTGTTCACTTTTTAATACCAGTTTATCATGATTATTAGTTTCTTCATTTCCTTGCAATATTTTCACCGTATAATCCCTAATTTTAAATCAAACCTTACGCCGATTTTCATACATAAGATCAGGAAAGAATTGCATTCTCGTTTTTGGCGTATTCCTAAGCGATATGGCGAAACCATCGATCATGAAAGTTTTAAGCGTGGAGAAGGGAGTGAATGGCTTTCCATACGATAGCTAGACCCGAACACGGATTTTGTTTTACTTCATTAAAAGGAGGAATGAATAAATGTAAGGGACACGGATTGGTCGTTATAGTAACGAGGTTTGAGATGCTTGGTGAAGGCAACATCTGGGACAGCAGGGGTTCTTCCTAAAAGGGTCAGAGGGAGGAGGAGGCACTTCCATCGAACCAAAATTGACGCCTTGCTCTCTTTCAGGAACTGATTGCTCTGCAAAATTGGCACTCCGCTTCGACCACGAAACTTTATTGCATTAAAGTTAAACAACCGTTGGATAAAGACGGCATTTTCAGCCTCTTCCATTCTCCGCTTTACTAAAAGAACTGATACGATTTCTGATTTTATGTAAACGATTACGCAAGAAGTTTAAAAATATCTCGCGCCATTCCTGAGACCGAAATAATTCTACTAAATGAAATTAGATTTCACATTTTCTACTATATTTTAGTTAACAACCGGTTTAGGCCTTGCAGTCATCATCAGGAATCTAATGATGGTGGCAAATACGAAGTCAGTCGTTCATTAAAACTATGCGATATAATGGAAAATTAAATGGCGTTCATCGATGTCAAGACAAATCATATTAATCCGATTCTTTTACATCATATCATTTCTCGCAGCCCAGAGAGATTTTTTTATAATATTTGTAATTTTGCATATTTTTAAATGAGGAACTTAAAGTTTTCGTTTCGATATTGCCGAACGATTCTTTTGATATTTAGAGATTATTCTAGAGGAGGGTCGATGTAACAGAACGCTCTCCATGGAGTGTGGAAATAGGAAAAAGGTCATTGAAAGAAAATATCCGTAGCTGTCCATAGTTCTAGCGATAAAATTGTTAAATTGGCAACTATGGGTATACCTCTACGAGTGGGGATGCGCAATAGTTTCCTTACAGGTCATTTTCTGCGAAGTCAGATCTTCTTATAAGGTTTAAGAGCGAATGTTTCAGAAATCTTTACCTTAATAAATAAGCTGGAAGAGAGGCCAACTCCTGGATGACGTCGCGATTAAATTACTCAGATTTATCTTCGGTAATATCGTGTGCGATTAAAAGCATTTGATTTGCAGATGACATGATGCTGATGGCATATAGGAAAAATCTGCTAAAATAAGCGATAAATTAATAGGAGACAATGGAAGACATATACGTACTAATGTAAGAATAAAGCGGAATAAGACAAAAGAGAGGAAAGTAGGTCAGGATAAAATGATGAAAGTATTTTTAAAGGTGCGAAAATATAAAATGAGGAGTACGGAGTTGATACAATGCTGGAGGAGCGAGGAAGAAGCACAACAGAGAATAGGGATGTCAAAAGAAGCTCTCCAGAAAAAGTGGAAGATGTTTACAAGAAAACTTATATCAACCTGGGGAAAAAAGGATACAGTTCTTAGAATAGAGTGTGCTTCCTTATGACTGTGAAACTTAGACCCTCCTTAAGAGTGACTATTCAAAGATAGAAGCTTCAGAAATGTGCATACGATGCTAAACATAACGAGGAAATACGAGGTCAGGAATGAGGAGGTTTTGGAGATAGTTGAAGAGGAAAGGATATTGATTAAATTAATCAATAAAAAGAAAAGAAACTAGATTTGACATACATTGAGAAGGATATGAGAGAAGCATTAGAAAGAGTAGTAGAGAGGAAAAGAAAAATAGGAAGAAGTTAAGATGATTTATATTATGAAGAATGAGAAAGGTTTTGCAGAATTTAAGAGAATAGTACAAGACAGGGAAATCTGGAAGAATGTTACCAATACTTCGTCCAGCGTCATGAAGACCCGCATAAATCTTATGACGTGTATTCCTTATGTGAGAATGGCGCGCGCTGTTACTACTGTTCTATCAGAAATTAATGCTACTCTATGTTGAACGTCTTCAAATCAGTTATCGCCAACTTTACATGCAAAAGTTGTAACATCTCACGCCTTTCCCCCATAAGTAATAATGGGGCCATAAGATATACGTGGGGTCTTCATGACGTTGGATGAAATATAGGACTATACCGATGGACAAAAAATACTCCACTCTTAACATAATGTGACAGGAACTTCACAGAAATATTTCCATAGACTTCTTCGCGAATCACTGTAAAATCCCCTCCATTTGAAAATAATATTTCCGCCGTAATTTAAAACAAGAATATCATTGCGATTGCAATGCTAACGGGAATAAGCGAGTGTACGGGAAGTGAGATACGTTCCGTTGCTAAGTTAAATAAATAAATGACTTTCCGCCTCTCCGCAAACAACGCATTCTGCGCCCTTGTTTGTGTACGAATGTCCGCTTAATCCGAAGTTCGCTTGAGATAGGCCCGTTAAATCGATGTTTCAGCGTGACGCCCCCCCTCTTCGGTCGACGCCCCCCTCTCATCTCTCAGATCTCAGCTTCCCCCTCCGCCTCATTTACCCCGGATCCCCATCTATGCCGTGTAATCCTGGAGGATAATGATCATCCCGACACGTGCCTCCAGGGATACTCTGCCACCCAAACCCTTCCATTCTTTTACTCCTCCATCAAACATTCTTCATTTCTCCCCCTCTTCCATTCCTGAAAGTTTTATCTCAGAATCATATAAGCGTGGAAATTGGCCATGGGAAGGTCCATACATAGTTGGTGTTCGGTTGACGAATATTTCTGACGGTGAAACAATGAACTCATCGCGAAAGGTTTTTACAGTTAGAATACAAAAAGGAGTGCGGAGATTAATCAATCTGTTAACTCTGTTCTGTGAGGCGATAGTTATACAAGGGACAATGTTTTTTACTGCTGGTTATTCTAAAAAAAAGGAGGAGACAGGAGAGAATGGAATGGCTACGCAAAGAGGACTAGAATCGAAAAAAGCTTGCCAAAAATACGGAAGTGGTTTTTTTGAGTGCGGATTTGGAAACCTCTCTTGGATACTCTAGAATAAATTGTACGTGCAAATATTCAAGCCATTTACATTGTTTCCTGCGCATTAAATTTATACAGGTCAAAGTTGATCCAATTTGATTTTTCGCGAGTTACTTCAAAAGTATGTTACTATATATCCATCCATCTTGATGGTCATCGTGTAAAATATAATGCTATTATATAAAACCGTCCTTTATCCTTTATTAGAGCTGATTTTAATTATCACAGTAAGGTATATGCATACTTAGCATAATAATAAAATGACGAACCCTCATTTTAGAGGGAATTTTACGTAAAGCAAGGAAAACAATAGAAGGACGTCGATGGACAAGTGTCACCTTTTACCACGATATTCTTTGATGCTTTCTGTAGATTTTTTTTCGATTTGACGGCAGTGTGCGACGTGTCTTATTAAAAATCTTATAAAGAAGTTGGAGGACTTCAGAACAATGGATCTAGAACGGAATGCAGACCACGTCGGGGTTAAAAGGCCTGGGAAAATTTTTACTGACGATGCTGTTAATATTTTCTGGATAATTTGTGGAGCATCAAAGATGGTGGATTTCTTTGACGCCCCAGAAATGGGAAAATGCAAAACAGCATCTTTGTGATATAATGACCATAATTAACCAACGAAATTTTATTTTATCGATATTTTATAATTTTTTTTATAAATAAGTTTGATAGTGTATAAATCATCGTCGTAAGGAGTTATGCAGTTTTTACATATTTTGGGTTTCCGGAATGAATTTATTGAATTTTCAGAAAAATTTGTGGCAAATCAAGAACGATTCGCTGGAGAAAATAATCTTTAAACGAATTTATTTTATTAACCGTATGTTAAGATTATTTCGCTCCATATCATAATGAGCGATCGCCACATGCAGTCTGATGTCATTTCATGCTTCATGTAGGCGTATTCCGAGATAAAAATTTTAGCAAGATTTATTTAATGACATCCTAGTAATTGATGGGATCACTTGTAAATTAAAAGTTTAGTTAAACATCTCATCTATTTAAAGAGAGTTAGATGTTAAATAAGGGTTATCAATAAAACGGTAGTTTCGTAAAATCGTCTGGAAGAGTCTAAAGATCTTGGAATACTAACATATCATTGCTGTGAAGGACTAGACATTTTAACTCGCGGAAATATTTGAAGCAAAATGTTTAAATACCCCTAAACATTGATTCGCTATAACTTACTTTATATCTTTTTAATTAACTTTTTGATATGCCGAATAAGAGGTCACAAAATACAATCCAATTTCATAGTTGTTGTTCCGTAGATCTCACTGCTGCGTTCTGCTTAAATTAAGGAGAGCGCTATCCAATTGCCAATTGAGAATTTTCATTCCACGTTTAAAATTTAGGGTGGCATTGGGCTGTTACGATAATTTCCTCGATATAGTGGTAGTCGAAACATCTTTACAAACATCTTCTGGGAGAAAAGACGGTAAAACACATTCATTGGTAACCTAGGAAGTACGCAATGCTAAATTTGTTTACTTTGACGGAAATAGGAGTCCGGAAATCTTTTTCGTTTTAAAAAAGTAATTCCTTCTCACTACGAACTTTGACAGTGTTATAAACAAAAGCTTAAATTGTACTAATTACTTAAATTGACTATTTCACGCGGAAAGTTACTCATGGTACTTTTATTAAAACAGTTTCAATTCAGTCTTTCTCGGATGACATCTGGAAGGTGAGGTTAAGATTCCTACAATGGAACACGAGATTTAATCTCACTATAAAACTAAATCAAATTCACGGCACTACGGCCGCCTTTGTCGCCTGTGTTTAGAGAAATAAACGTCCGTCCTTCAGATTCATTTTCAGTTCATCAATCAACATTCGTAATTAGATAAATTCCTGGTTGGGTAAATATTTCCAAAATCCAATATTCTTCCTTTAGGGTTCTACCCCCGCTTCGTAAGTGGATGAAATGACGTCACTGCCGTAAATCTCCCCTTCTTCACTCTATCAGAGTTCCGCCGCCAACTGTCCAACCAAAGCCCCAAATGGCATCCAGGAGGAATCCCCCCCTCGGGCAATGCTGCATTCGGATCACTTCCACGTGGAATAAGAATAATCCCTCACAGTGCTTTACGCTTTCATTCGTACGCTTACGAAAACCAACAACGGCATATTGAAGACGAATTACGAGTGTACAGGATGTGAGGAATGTCCCACATGAACATGTTATTGAAAAACGTGTACCCGTAAGAACGATGCACAGTGGGACCAAATCAAAAAAAGCTGGCGAAAATAGTGAATATAATTTAAACTGTCTGAATATGTCATCTTAGAGTAATATTGACCTCTTAAGTTCAAATTTGGCATCATTTTTGCCGTGTCAATGCTATATAAGGACGAATTCACCATGGAAATATTAAAAATACCAGTAACCGCAGAAAATTTGCTGTATAAATAATATTATTTCTTTCTATTTCTGATATAAAAAATCGAAACTTATTTATAAGTAGTAATAAGGAATCAACAACCTGTATATAAAATAACTCCAAATGAAAAATCATGAGTATATTTTATATTCGTATGAAATCGAAAATGGAGAGCCCATATCTTCCGACTCGTTACTTTCCTCAGTTAGTAATTCACTTTGTACATCATCAAAAGGCAAAAGTTTGCGTACATCCGCAGCCAATTCCTTCATTATCTTTTTCAGTAGCTCATGCAAACTAAAAATCATGTGGTCAGAAGTTAAAAACAGCCTTCGGAAAAGGTCATCATCAGCCGCCAACCTCGGTTACTATCTTGAATTAAATCGACGAATATCTATATTTATCGCCTCCATTGCCTCTTCCGAAAGTTGGCCAATCGGAAGAATGGCTTCTTCTGCAATTGTTGTACCGTGGATTAAGTTTTTGCGAATGGTGGCTGCGGATTGCGAATAGCTTGGTACTAAAAGCATATACTTGGTACTACAAGCATATACTTGGTACTACAAGCATATAGCTTGGTACTACATATACAGTTCCGCGGTTCCGTGGTACGACGCATCGTCCCTCTAAAAATTAAAAACTAAGTCGTTGTTATGTTATTGAGAATCCATAAATAGTCTTTTTGAGAATTACAAATGAATGAGACCCTCAGCTAGTACCTATTGCGTCTAGTTATAAATCTGCCCCTGAATGCAGACTCATTCAGTAACCTCAGAACATATTTTTCCGAAGCAATGCGGATTCTTTCAATCACTCAGAGCACTGGTGAGAACGTGCCAAAAACTCCCTCTGCACTCCATAGATGGCGTTAGGTGGCAATCACTCTCGTATTTAATGCAATTCGCTTTTCAAGGTAGCTGTAGTGATTACCCTTTGTTTTAGTCGGAAGACATTCTACGGTAGTGACTAAACGGGATTTACAGCTCACTCTCGATGGCATTATCGCGTGAGTTTACCCGAGACTGCTGCGATTTACGAGCATTTGATGCGGACGCGCTGGAATGTTGAAAGTAGTAGTTGAGATTTCCTCGCCTTTTAATTTCATCAAATTATTTTTATTTCTTGCGTATCAACATGCTTAGAGTCACATGCTGAATCGGATTTTAGAAAGGTCATCGGAATTCCGTGTCTCTCCGTGGTTCATAAAGATTCTCAAGAGATTTTCTTCTCACAAACAGGGTATTAGTTCATTTACAGCGATTTGGAGTTCCGTAGAATCTATTCTCTGTAAATGGTTAAAAATAAAAATTGATATTATAAAAAAGTAAAATTTGATTACTCCCTCTATTGATCGTAATATCTTTTACTCTATGTTATAAATTGTATTCCACTATGGGAAAAGAATTCCGGAAGAGAGAGGGTAAATATAATAGCCAAAGCAAAGAAGTTATTCTAATTGAAAAACAGTCTTGAACCAAATTTTAGTGTTTCGTAAACCTTAATGTGGTGAAAAGAGAATTTTTATAGGCGTTACCCTCGTGGAAATCGATCGTTTAATTAATAAAATATATTAAAACTATATAATTTTAAAACTATAAAATTTTAATTTTTTAGAACATATTGAGATTTATTATTATGATCTTACGATACTATATGCGTTATGATTAACCTTCTGACAAAACATCTTTCACTGTATAATCGACGAGTTATAAGACAAACAGATTGCATATAGAATTTTAACAATTACACGATAGTTAAATACAATTTAAATGAAATTAACATTATAGGTCCTGCTAAGCCTAATATGATTTGTCAGCAGGTGCATTTTAAAATAATATAAGAACAGTTAAAACTGCGAGCGGTTTGGATACAGTCGTGTCATCATCACCAACAGAGTTACAGAAACTTGTTAAAAATGTGCAATTGTAGCATGAAAGGGAAGTTATGATACTAAGCTATAGTATTTCAAAGGTGACTGAATAAGAGTATGAGGGTATTAAGTGACTTGCAGGGAATATTATGGCTTGGAGAACTACAACAAACCATTTCTTACATTGAAAAGCTTCGTCGACCAAATTATTATTCGATTTCTTGGAGATTTCAACGATCTAACTAATTGGATTTTCATTTTCTCTCATAAAATAACACGTGTATATTCGTTAACTAATTCGCGAGAAGACCGTTTCATATCTTAACTTAGGAATGAACGGAAACCCAAGATATACATCCACAGTGATGGATTCGCCTCGAGGAAAACTGCATTAGTGATTCATAAAACCATGCACATACATTCGTTGCATATATGCACTAATTCGCAACAAGACCGTCCCATATGGTAACGTAGAAATGAATGGCAACCCAAGATATACATAACATAAAGATATACATCCGCGGATATGAATATGCCTCGAGGAAAATCGCGTGAGTGATTCTGCGATATTCTCTTGATGTAAATATTCCCGAGGGAGTGCAACCGGATAACGATTTTGCGCGCGTGACTCTCTCTTAGCGTGCGTCACAGGGCACCTTGATTGACCTCTCGCGATCTCATTTCACGGACGTACAGGTACTCCTCATGGCGCCACAGCGGCGCCAGACACTCCTTTCCTCACACTCTCACCTATCCTCTACAAGACGTAGCGTTTATTATTCTGTGGACTAAGGAAATTTCCATTATGATCTTTGTTACCTTGTCGAATCGCTTAAATTAAGTTCTGGGTTCAGATGCTTGGCCGCCCGGAGCGAAATATTAATTGACTGTATTAATTGCTGTGTTTATATCTTAAGACTAATATTTCAGTGACGATCGTTGTTTAGTAACGATGCATTTTCTGCAGGTTCACGATCTTTAAATTGCGTCATTTGTCAAAAGTCGTCTGGTTCTTTGGATTTCAACTAAATAATTTTTTTATTTTTTAATTGTCAACTATCCAATCGTCAGTAATTGATTGACAATTGATTGATTGATAATTGGCATTGATTGACAATTGGAAAGAAAGAGAGAGACACGGCTGTTAGTGTAATATCTACAATAAGGAACTACTTAAGCCGTAATACTATATATAATAATATACTTAGTCCAGCAGATCTAGAGAGGGTGAGAACATGGTTCTCAAAATGCGTATTCGAATTGAAAGAATATTACGACTTTATGGGTTCCTTATTTTGAATATTATTATATGAATTAATAAATTGTAATTAATTTTTATTTTAAAATATTTTATACAATTAAGTTGTAAACTAATCAGTGGAAAGTGTAAATTGATACAAAAATTGAAAGGATATCTGCCTGATATCGGCTCAGATTCAATTTTTAAGAAATTATTAGCCATTCACTATTAATCTTCATACTTAGCATTATTGATTGTTTTATGAATGTTTTGTCAACGGAAATAATCAGAAAGGTATCCTCGCCCCAGGCGACCACCCGGCGATCTCGAGACCACCCTTATTGTATGGAAGGGCTGAGAGGACCATTAGGAAATGTTTTGGAAAAAGTAGTTGTTTTAAACTATAAGTCTTAGTTTCAGGGATATTTATTCCTCGAATTTCTTGCGATCAAATTATATTCAATAAACAAATAATATTACCTATCAAATATTTTTATACAGGCATCACCCCAGCTTTATCTAGATTCATAGCATTTTAAATTCATAGTCTCTTAACTTTAAAATGCTATGAATCTCACTCTCTCTTCATGATGGAAAGCTTAATATTTTAAAGGAAATTGGTCCGTTAATATGATTACCCTTCAAAAATATATTTGAACAGTTTTATATGTAGCTAAAAAATCATTTACTTAACCATACATATTTTTCCGATTACGCGTAAACTTCGGTTGCGAAAATAACGGGAATTATATCCGTAAAATAGTGAATAATTTAGAGATAGCGATAAGTTGACGGCACCCAAAAGACCGAAAGAAGGAAAACGAAGGCCTTACTAATTCAGTTTGCAAGCGTGGAAGGAAGACCAAGCGGAAACATCAATCAGGTACCGAAGTCCGATATCTGATACTCAAATCTTTCATTCTACACGAGTAAGAAGTTGGCGAATGTTTTACCCCCGTAGCATTGAATGAAACCACGTAATTACCACACAACCGATACTTTTCTCAAAATTTGAATCCCGGGAAATGAGTTCGAAATCGGATTTGATAGTGATCACTCCTACCAGCGGTTATCATACAATTATCAACTTGATGAAGTCAGAAATATTATGTATTCATGTAAAAGCTTCATCTGGTTCACCTTGTATTCATTTCATCAATTGTAAGTCATCATACGTATATAAACATTCATGTATTATCGTTTTTTGTGTGGTTGTGATTTATTGTAATTACTTCTCTAACCAGAACAGGTAATCCGAATTATATCCGTTTGAGGTTAATGCTTTGCAATTATGTTTAGAAGAAGAATATTGTAGTTGTAGTAAATTTTTTAGTAATAGTAAATGTAGGCAAAGTCAAACAATAGCCCGTTTATTGCAATAATATTCTACGTTTATGTCATAGGTGATGATTTATTTATTTGATATGGCTTTCAAAGATGATTTTGAAATGATTTACTCAGCATTGTAATATACATGAATAATTTGCCTTAAAAATTTTATTAGTCTAAATAGCTTGCATCAGATGGTGAAAATAAACATGTTTAATTGCGTGAATAAATAGTATAGTAATGAGGAAAACAAAACAGGAAACACTTTTCAATTGAAACTATTTCCAATTTTTATAACGTAGCTCACCCAAAAAGTATAATAACTTAACACTTCCAAAAAGTTATTAAACTTTGAAATTATTATTTATTGAAATTATTAATTCATTAAACTTTGAAGTAGTTTCAATTGAAATGTGTTTCCTGTTTTCTTTTTCTTCGTCGTCGTGAACTTCCACAAAGTTACTCGCCTTACAAATTCCGTTGACTTTATGAATAGCAAAATAGTTTTGTTAATCATGATGGTTTACGTGGATTTTTGTTTATTGGCTCGATGTATGAGATCCTTCACCTCTGTTGCGTTACCATCAGAAAGTTGTCGACTCGTTACGTATTTTTGCAAGAGCAATAAAAAATGCATGAACGCACGCTTTCTCCGAACGGCTCTCACATTTAGCTATTCCAGTTTTCGTGAGAGTGAATGAAAAATCGGTTCAAAATGATTCGCTGGCTGTCAAAGTAGTCCGTCGAAAGGGCTGTGGTATACCTGGACGCAGACCATCTGAATAAAGAAAAGGGAAGGCTGTCCTCCGACTTGTTTATCGCTTCCCACGTGCAATGCCACCGACATCTGGACGAGGGCTAAAAAGACGCATGCAACCTTCTTCCAGTGTTGCACTCCTTTTGAATCACCCTCTCCTGCACCTGGGGATTTAGATCCCCTCTTCTTCCTTTGAAGGACTTTCCACGAACTCGAATTGGGGAACTGCGCCCAAGAATGTTCCCCTCCTAACAGCTTCCTTAGCTTTGCATCTTTCGGAAGTTTGAATCGCGCGAAAAAGGAATGCGTCGATTTCGTTTTCTTCACAATCATACGAATACCTATACGTCTGCATTGATGCCTCGCTGACTTTCTGGATGCGGTGGGGAATAGATCAAAGATAAAATGTGGTAGTTTTGCTGAACATCTTGTATGGAATATGAAATATTAACCTAATTGTAGTTTAGCTTTAGTCGTTGTTTGGTATAAGTTGTGGTTATTTGGTGGAATTGAGGTAGTATTCTTAAAAATGCTTCGACAACAAATGTTGTGACAGCAAATTCGCACCTTTGGACTCACTTCGGGAATCGAACCCGGGACCACTTACAGCAAAGGCGAAAGCGCTGCTCACTTGGCTGTCCTGGAGACTTTTAATATGATTCTTAGTTATAATTATTTGCTATAATTGTTTATTTTAATTGTTTGTTATAATTGTTCTTTATAATATTTTGGTATTCTTGTTTGACTGATTCGTAGTTTAAATGAAAAATTTCTTTAGTTTAAATTTCATGAATTGGATTTATATTAACTTCAAGTAATGTATTATAAATTAAATTCAAATATTATTCCACTTAGGATTTATAAAAGAATAATACGGTTTCCGCAAAAGTTCATTTTTACGAAAGCTCGTCTCCACACTCCAACTTAACACACGACATCTATTCTTTTGAAAAGTGAGATGAGCATATTAGAAGAGCTCTGAGACCTTAATTAATACAATTTCTGAGCTATACAAGGCGTGTTTTCTGATATTTCTAGACTATTTTTGGAGTCCCGTGATATTCGAAAGATATGATCTGAAATCCGAATTACTTCTCTGCATCTCGGCAAAGGATTGTACGTTGTCAATGCTGTATCATAAAAAATGTTGTCCTTTACTATAAGAAAATTCATTCTTGAGTAACTTGATAAGACACGCGAATGAGATGTGTTATGTTAATCGATTCAATCGTTTTTATCATAAACCCATTCTTAAAATGACTAAAAATATTTGATTTGTAAAATTTTTCATCGATCCGACTTTATTATTGTAGTTATTAGCAGTATGAACTGGAAAATTTCCTGTTTTTCAACGCAGTTGCTAAGAATCCGTTAGAACATAAAGCTATTAACTGAAAATGTGAAAATTATTTTTCCATGAAATCTACATCTATTTCATGCACCTTGAGATTCGGCTTACGTGTGTTATGTTTCTTTCTGATGAATAATTCTTCTGACTTTTCTGAAGAAAATCTTGAAATTAATAAATTAATTAATGCTACTTTCTAAAAAATTAACTTGGAATTTCGACCGAAAATATCTTCTGCCGTTTATAATTAAGTACCCAGTACAGCGTTGCTTTTAATTTAATCGGCCTGAATACGTGAAAATTAACTGAAAGCGTCGTAATATTCAACTTCCAGATCATTTTGCTAATAAAATTTTTTTAAATTTTTCTAATAACATCAAATTTTAGAATATTTCCGTGTTGTGAACGTGTTATTCTTGAGCGAAGGATTTCCCCGGGCCTCTGCCATTCATGGAGAAGCGGAAGTTGCAGTGTTGGTTCACGTTTACCGAAAATTACGTGGAAAACAAACTCAGGGGAGCGCCTTGAAATAGGCGTACAGAGGGAGCGTAAGAATTGGTGGCTCAAAGGAATGTGCTCCTCTTTTCTCACGGGACCAGGTGTGAGTGGGCCCGAGGGCACCTGAACATTTCCTTTTTATGACCCATTCATGCTTGCCGCCTCCTGCGTAATCCTTTCCGCAAGGAGCCGCTCCGCTGCAGTGTTTTGTTTGCGTTCTTTCGATGCCCCGAAAAAAAATCACGTCCCCCTCGAGAATTCTACGGCGGGTTTACCATCGCCAATTGCTGTTCGTCTTCACTGACTGCCCTTTGTGAAACACTGCGGACACAGGAATCGCCAGTCCACGACTGAGCTGTGCTTACGCGATTCCTGCACGCACTGAGTAAAAGGAAAGTTTTAGTTTGAAAAACGGTGAAGGTACCGAATTTGCTAGTTCTACTGAGAGGGGTCAATGTCTGGGGGTGCCTTTTTTCGTTGCAAGGCCGCATGCACTTACCTTTTGGTGTCATAAAAAACTATTGGGGAGGATATGATACCGGATTTTGAACCTGCCTTCATTGTCATTCGAGGGAAAAAGTTTCTAAAGGATTCTTCTATAGGTGTAGTTTCTATGTAGCATTACTTCTACTAGATTGAAATTACGGTTCTGTTCCGTTGTATCTCCCTTTCGAATGAAAATGAGTTATATAATATATATATATATATATATATATATATATATATATATATATATATATATATATATATATATATATATATATATATATATATAACTGTCTGTTCCATGCTGATGCCTCTTACTTTATTTTACAGTTCGCTATTAACTTTTACATTTAGGACATGCGAACCACTCACTCTGGAAAGAATTTCCCATAATTGCATGATATGAATAGGTAGCTAATTATTCGTTATAAATTTCTTTAATCAGTCAAATCAGATTCATTTTGCAGTTCAACGTGCATGACATAATTGCATTTCAAATAAATAACAAAGTCAATAAACAATAGCAAAGAAACAGCCGTAATGACTCGTATGATACTACTGATTACAAGAAATTGGGGACATATAACGGTACGGGCATTTTGGCACTGCCGAAATGACTATGAAAGTTGCTGAAATAAAATGTGAAAATTTTTAATTCACGTATCATCAATATTCAGCATAGGAACTATACCTGCTTAATGCAGTATTAAATATAGTTACTGGGTACTAGCGTAAGGAATAAAAAAATTTTATTCCCTATAAAATTTTATTTCCTCCACTAGGGTAGGAAATAAAAAAATTTTATTCCCTACCCTAGTGGAGGAAATATTTCGGAGAGCGAATTTAATTTCTATAGTGTTCTAATAGAGTTATAAATTTGATTACCCAGTATGCCTGATTTGCGGTAGTTAACTATAGCGAACCTGTGTGTGTATTCAATCAATGATTGTCTGAGCATGCAAACAACCTATATTAAGTTGAAACGTCCACGCCCTCTGCCCCACTGTAGCATGACCTTTCCGCCTCCCACAGTCATAGTTGAGACCTTTTGTGCTTCCTCAGCCCTTGGGTTCGGGTGCCTGTATTGGAATCTTCGTGTTTTTGCTAGAGAAAAGTGGCGGAAGAAGGAGAGAATGTAACTCTAAATAAACTTGAAAAGAACGCTGTGGGTCATACGTGTGGAGAGTAACTCCCGGTACTCGTTTATCTTTCCCAGCTAGAATTATCTCTACAATACGCAATTATAATGACTTCAAGAAGCTCAAACCTCAGTTTTCGCGATGCTTATCTTGATGATCATCGTGATTTACTAACTAACGATGGAGATTTGACGCAATTACTCAGGCGTATTTTGAATTATGATTCAGTAGAAAACAAATCGCTTAAAAATGGAAAATCATGCTTTATAACTCAAGTGAATGGGAAATGTAGCAAACAGGGAAAATATTAAATCTTAAATCAAGTCTACGTGTAATATGCCGTTGGTATAAAAATAAAACTTTATTTGAGGCGAGATTGATACTATAGAGTCTTACAACTTTTCATCGTAAATAAGTATCTTTCATTTTGTTTTGTTTCAGGTTTTGTCGTGGCTGTCATAGCATTATAACCATTGAGGTATGAGTGAAAATGGAATCCTATTGGACTCTCCTCATTCCATTATGTAGAAATCATTATTCGTAGCGTCATTATACTGTGCTTATATGGAATTGTTTCACTCATAGCATTCTGGGTCAGTGACAAAAGCAAGGCAAAGTACCTCACTTCTCATCTAGTCTAGTATGTTCATTCCCTCTATCGAGTTTTTGGCAGCTATAGCTAAATGGTTAAGAATCCAACCAGCTTCGGAATGATAAATTTTCAAACATATAATATACTGCGTGAGAAATTATTAACTGCACTGCATTATGAACTGCTCAATTTTTAAGAGAGATATGAATGCTTGTAGGTCTAAAAGGACAATTAACTTTCTAAAACAGAATTCCACCTGTCCAAACTCGTAGTAGTAGTAGATGCCTTTTCATTTTATTGTTTTGATATGGATTATAAAAATTAATGAACCATCCTTTTTCCTAGTTTAACCTACTCATTTCTCCACAGAACCCTCTATTTTTTTCTATCTTACATTGTGTCCCAAGACATTCACGGATTTTATATTCCAATTCTAACCTAGAGATGGCATCTGCCTTAATTTACACCTATATTTTTCTCTGAATTTAGGAAGTCTATAAAGAATCCAATTGGATCTTGTATGTCATTGAACGTTGATCAAATGTATCAAACGAATTTAACGATGCTAAGCTAAAATCCCCTCTAAAAATCACATGTTTGGCGAATAGAGGAAGCTGAATCCTGAACTGTTTGCTTCAGGGTGAATCCTCAATTCTTGCGTTAATCGCCTTAATAAGCTCGACAGCTGTGTCCTTCGTCCACGAGAAAGTAATTAAGGCAACGCGAAAACTGTTAAAATTTTCCTTTCGAACACATGTGCTGACTTTAGAGTTTACTGCGCCACTAATAGGATTATGACATCTTGTAGAATGTTAACGTGAATTTTCGTCCTAATTATTGTGATCATAGAGGCCGTGTTAACGCGTCTTGACAAACAGCTGCATATGAACTCATGCTCAAGACCACAGACGCCACTGTCATGAGTACGTAATTCCTTTATGCTTTCACGAAGTTAAGCTCAGCACTGGTTTACTCTATGAATGTGTCCTTTGCAATTTAAGTTGGGAAATGCTTTTCAATACTATAATCTGGAGCAAAAAATAGGGTATTCATGATCACCGACATGTCGGGTGCCCCAAAACCTTAATTAACCTCCTTCTCACATATATTACCACCAATAATAATAATGAGAAAGTTTATTATGCCCTGTGGCAAGCCACCTAAGTCAAAATTATAAGAATATTACAAAAAACAAGCAGTCATAATCATAATGGAACAAGCAGGATACAAAATTTATATATAGGAACGAATATCACACATAAATACACCTCAAGGGAATCAAAAAAGTAAGTTAAAACATATTCAAACAATAAGAATTTAAATTTATGTATTATTTGTGCCTCAAGGGTCGTAATTGGGAAGAAATTCCAAAAACAAGAAAATGAAAACAACGAATGCTTTATGGAAAGTGAATGTTTTGTGTGAAGGGGCATAAAAGTTACTATTATTTTTAGACATGTTTGGCGGGGATAGACCAGTATGGCCTCTCTTCCTCCCAACCTTAAAAAAAAGTTCCCATGCCGGGAATCGAACCCGGGCCTTCTGGGTGAAAGCCAGATATCCTAGCCACTAGACCACATGGGATTATTAAAAGTTCAGGAATCATTTCTTAAATTGGGACGAGTAAGAAAAGACTGTCAAACATCACATTAATAGTTTTCAGTTTTATTTAAAAATTATATCACAGTGATTTAATTGTTTTATTTACAGAAAATTATGCAAATTAGTTACATTAGCAGATCATGCTGGGATGTAGGGAACAGCAAGGGACTGGCAGTGGGGATGGATAGTTTATCCTTGAAGTGCCAATTTTTTTGCTCTCGAATACTATTTTCTCTGCTAATATCTCCTTTGCGATGTCAGTTTGTAAATGCTTTTCAATACAAGAGCATTAGGAGCATATTAAGAAGTCAACAATATTATCTCCGATTAGATACTATTACTACGAAACATTAATTCCTTTGAGAGTCAACAAAAAGCTTGGGAGTTATTTCTGATTCAGAGCTTCAGTTTTCTGAACACATAAGAAATGAACGTTTCATGCGTCACAATGAGATTAGTTTCAAGAATTTCTTTTCAGATTCATCCAAACCCTCGTCCTCTAGAAAGTTTTTCTTTAACTATGTCCTTCCAATCATCGATTAATCTTTCCGCATCTGGACAGCTGTTGCAATAGTAATATTCTTTTCCGGAATTATTTCAACTTTGGCGAAAGATTCCATTTCTGGTGGAGGCCTAGATGTGCGAAATGACCGCAGCTATCTAAGCACTTTTAGTAACACTACGACTAATATTGATCTCTTGCGGAAACTATTTAACTTTTTCTGTTCTCCGATATCGTAATGCACAATTCCATTCATATCCCTGATACTATCCTCAGTTCCCTAAGAATTCCGAAGGTTTAACCAACAATGATTTAAAAACTTTCCTGGTATTCTTCCTGAATATTCTTTCTTGAATAATTGGTAGTTATAGATCCAGTGATTTATTTTCATCATTCTTCGTTTTTGTGCTTTTAATCTCGTTGAGCTGTGCACTCTAATCTCGTAAAACTGTTCTACACTCTAGAAATATCATGAAATCGTGCGCGAAACACCGCAGGTCTGACTTAGAATATTATGTGTCCTACCTACTTCTAGTTCTACCTACTGATACACTTCCGTAAATTTTATTTTATTTTTCTTCGCCTGTTTTAGATCTTTATTATGTAGTTTATTGATTGATCTTGTTAATCTTTATATTTACTGTATTATCCATTACAATGACCATTTGCTGTTTTATGATTCAATTGTATAAATATATAGATGAAAGATGAATAATAGATGAAAGAGAGTCCATAAGCCGTGGAATCTAGAATAATTAACCATCCCACTCTCACTCTGCTCATGTGGAGAAATATTTTAGATACATATTACATTAATTTATTTTTGAGATATTTATTACCTGCCAGCATTAAAGCATTAGGTCAAGATAACAACAGTAACTTCGGTCTCAAATTTAAGGTGCAGTCTTACTATTTAATAGTAAAGGAATTGTTTGAAATGCCGATTATTTCAGGTATCAATATAAGATTTCCTTATTATTCAAACTGATTGTAATGCGTCTGTACTGTATTTATTATTTAATCTTAAAAGACTTTTCTTATATCTTTACAGGTAGAGGTGCGGGATAACAAGTCACCGGAGAGATTTGGCTATTTTATTCTTCTCCAGAGGAGGCATCCCAGGTGATGGACAGCCTGATGATGGAGGAATCAAAGAAAGGTATGTCTCCTTCCAATTATAAACGAGCGACTTAAAACTCAAGAAAAAGCATGGTGGTAATGGTCACCATTTGGAGAAAAGTGGACATACAATTACATCTCTCGATGAATAGTTTCTCAGTATATGTGTTGCGAAGTGTATTTTTTAAATGAATTTATTCCAAAATGGAAAACAATTTAGCTCTCTCATGCGTAGCAGTTAATTAATCATCCGATGTAAATAGACTTTATACCAGTGTAAGCCAAACTGTTCCGCGACATAATAGTAAGCCGCGAGACGTGGTACGTGTGCCGCGGAAAATTTGACAATAGTTATGATGAAAAATTTTGAGTATTCTGAGGTGTTTTTAATTTTTTTTGCTGTGTGTGAATGTGCACATGTGGACGTTTCCCTGGACTGTTGATGCTTGTGAATTTCGACAGCTTTGCACCATTATTGACTATTCGGTCGACTATCGGTTATCTGTTGTAATAAATGTTTAGAATACATTGTTACTCTTGCAATGCGCGGAAAATAATCGGGTATCTGCTGGTTTTTCTTTCGCTCAAGAGTCTGAGATAAGTTTGAGAATAAGGATTTTGTAATGATTTTAATTCCAAATTTTGTCACTCGACGTATGTATTGCTTTACGCTTAAAAGCAAACCAAATATTGAATTCCGTTGGTTCACCGCAAAACGAATTTCTGTCTTTTTGTGAGCTGTAGGATAGAATAGTTAGGACAGACACTGCTTTAGACCTTAGATGCTGAAGTGAGATAAGGCGAAACCCGAGGTCGGGTTTTACTTCTCGGGTTTGCGGGGAAAGATTTCTACACCTAGGACCGTTCTTTTTGCCTCTTGCTTCTTTATTTTCTCTTTTTATTTCATGGACAATGAAGCACTCAACTTTCAGAGGGATGTAGTTGTTCAAGATACAATTTTTCCAAAGTCATAACTTACAGAGAAAGCATTTTTGGGCATTTATTGCTTAACATCATTAAGAATTATGAAAATTCACCCTAGAGGGTCCTACAATTGCACTCAGTCTGAAAGAAATATCTTCCTTTCATGTTAGATTTAGGTTTATTGAATTCGTATATGAATATATAATAATAATTCATTTTATTATAAAATGCTGATATAAAATGAAATTTATCTTCTCAATTGGAAATACGATATTTTTTCATTTTAGCTGTGATTTCGTTTCTCAAAGGTCTTAACAGCGGGGTCAAGGAGAAGTGTTTTAGTTGACCTTATTGATGAATTTATAAAATATTGCAGGAAGAAGAAGTAGAAGATATTTCGGATATAAATTCGGTGGCCAAGGCCATATTTGGCATATTGCTAAATCTTAACGAATCTCAGGAAGGTAATTCTGTTTCCGTGCATCTGTACTGTAGAAAAATATGGAACCTCTAATCTCCTTGCAATGCGGGGGCTATCGTTACGTGCCAGCTCATATCTAAAACATACAGAATTTTTTTCTTTCTTTTTGCTTTTGCATTAATGTTTGTTTTTCTCGGACTATATGCATGCATAGGTTAAAGCATTTTTCCATTTTCATCAAATCTAATGGTAAAACTGTCGGGAAAAATCTGAACAGTCCGCTGGACATCATTTCTCCAACCTCTGATATTCCCAAAGAAACCAATTTTTCCGTAAGAAACCCTGCAGAACTACTTGGTAGCAAGTTGCAAGCACTTCCCAATAGATGGCGATAAGAAATTTTGCGGATATTAAAGAGGACAGAGTATTGCCAAAAGTTATATGAAAGCTGCCACTTGATCGACACCATATAATTCGGAAAGATCAAATAATGTACATACGTAAACCTCAGTTTTATCGCTGGTAGCAATTTTTCTTTTTAAAATTTTATTTTAAAATGAAGCAATGGTTACTAATGGTAGTGAATGGGATTAATTTTAATTTGAATTGATTTACGAGTCCTACCAGCTTGGAAAGCCTAAAGAAATGAACAAGTAGTATACGTTCTTCCACCGAATTTATTCTTCTATTTGAATTCATGAAATCTCATAAAATGTTGAATTGACAGTAAATTTGAGAGCTGGGAGGTTATCATTAAAAAGAGATGTTTGCTTTGTTTTCAAGTCAGAAAAATAACTTGACCAAAAAGTAATATTTTAGCAATAGTAACAAATTTAAGGATAATTTCCCTTCCAATATTTCGCAAAAGGTTAGTAACGATAGGCAATTAGATCACTTTAAATTTAAATCGGTGCAAGAGTCCAAAGAAATTAATTAACCTTACCAAAAGAAATTAATCCTAAGAATTTTCATTCTTTTATCGAATTTACTCATCGATTTGGATTCGTGAAAATTGATGAAATATTGAATCGACGGTGAATTTGAGGAGTGGAAAGTTACTGTCAAAAAGAGATTTTGCTTTGTTTAAAAGCCAGAAGAAAGATCTTGACCAAAATGTGAAATTTTAAGAATTTTCATTCTTTAATCGAATTCAATCTTCTATTTTGACTCATGAAAATTGATAAAATATTTCATTATTCGGGCATGGGATAACTGGGAAGTTATTTTTAACTAGATATGTTTGCTTTGTTTATAAGTCAGTTAAAACGTGACATTTTAACGAATGTAACACATTTAAGAATTCCCGAATTTCCTCTTCTTTTTTCCTTCATCTTCCAATTTCCGCCATTTCAAAAATGGTTAAATTAATGATAATAATAATGGAAATTAGATCAATTTAAATTTAATTCGATGCAAGAGTCCTACCACATTGGAAACTTTGCTAAAAGGAATGAATCATAAGAATTTTCATTCTTTTATAAAATTTACTCTTTGATTTGTATTCATAAAAATTGATAAAATATGGAATTGGTTGTGAATTAGATCTGAGAAGTTATCATTAAAAAGAGATGTTTGCTTTCTTTATAAATCAGAAAAATAACTTGACCAAAACGTGACATTTTAGCGATTGCAACGAATTTAAGGATTCTCGAATTTCCTCACCAATATTTCGAAAATGTTTATATTATTATTATTATTAATGTAAATTAGATCAATTTAAATTTAATTTGATGTAAGAGTCCTGTCACCTTGGAAACTCTGCCAAAAATAATGAATCGTAGGAATTTTCATTCTTTTATCGAATTAAATCGAAGAATTCCCGAATTTCCTGCCCACCATTTCGCCCGCGGCATTGAGCGCGAATCAAACTCATTGAAGTTGCAGCACGAGGTTCATTGTGCTCGGCGGCAAACAAACGGAAGAAAGCATTCACGATTCGTGCGCGTCACGAGTCATGCGATCTGTAATAAAGGAGAGCACGTGTGCCACTTGACATGGAATTCAAATATTTACTCCGTGACCATTGGTGCCCCAGCTTTTCAATCGCGCCAAGTTCCGTGCCCGACCAACTCACGCTGGATAGATCACGGAGTCACGCAGGGCACGAGGTGGGGAAACGAGAGGTTCACGTCGGCCATCTGCCCTTTATTCCTCGATTGTTTTCTCATTCTTACACGTCACGACGCCCTCGGAATTATTTAATCGCCACCATCTATTTTTCGAGGGCTTTCTCCTTCACAGATTTGAGATATTTATATCGAAATTCAGCGAAGTTCGGCCGACTCGAATTGCCGTCCACGCTATTGTTTATTCAGTTGATTGTTTACGAAGTTGTTTACCCAGGATGCGGAAGGAGATGCACTGAATAATTTAATGAAAGTATAAGCTATATTTGGTCTCCCAGATAGCCAAGTGCGCGTTTGTCTTCAGTGAAAGTGGTCCTGGGTTTGAAGCTCAGAAGGACTCATATGTGCTGAATTACCTCAGCTATCGAAGTTCTTTTAATTACAATGAACCTTAACAAAAATATATCTTTTATGAGAGATGAAACCGATTTTCATACATCAAATTACCAAAAAGAGATTTACTAAATGAAATCCTTAATCATAATATGCAAATATTAGATTATAGAGTGAAATTCCGTCTAAAAATATAATATAATAATTATAATAAATGCAATGTAACGTAAATGTAGTGTATATTTGTTATCGCTAAACAATATCTAATTCTTATACAACGCGAAATGATATAATTGTAATTAAATTGTACGTAGATTTGTAATTACCTGTTAAAGTGTTACTGTAACAATCCATTACAATGACTTGTCCTACATATGATTGTGTATTTCGTTGGATAGATTATATTATTTTCATTACAAATTGAATTCTTATGGAACATTAACTTAGAAGCTGGAAGTAGCCGCAAAGAAACCTAGAATCTGCCGCAAAAAGTGAATATTCGAAGCAATATGTATTTGTGCTCAAGGAAGGATGATGCATACAAAATAGAGGGACTGACTATGAAGTTATTTAGAAAGCTAATGAAGAGAAAGTCTGTGAAAAACATCCATGAGAAGATGTATAAATTCATTAGGACTCACATCAAGGCTCAATAGTCTTCTGAGGATGGTATGGGAAAGAATGGAAGAGGGAAGATATATTATTAAGGAAGATCTGCCTCGCTAAAGTCCCTGTGAACGATTTTGCGTGCGAGATATTTGATTCTGTGTTATCTCTTACTTAATATTGTAAGGTTGTACAATGTCGGGATTATTCTTTCTACTCGGAAGGGTGTGAAATGGTAGCTCATTTATCCTCTTGATATTTCCGACTTTCTCATTTTAATTTTATCCATGATTCTGAAATTGATCATCCCATATATATTCCTAACCAGGACAAAAATCGCCATTTCTCTTTCTCTTTCGAAAATCCGCTCATAAAGATCTCTCCATGACTCCATTCATAATTACCTCAAAATGGCCTCTATTCAGTCATGGCTTACATCATATTCTCATGTAGCCCTCAGGGTTTCCTTCGGGTTACAGGATTATCCATTTACAGCCGCTAATGATGGCTTTCCTTTCACAATGATCAGTAATTTGCTACATAAGAAACGAAGAAAATCAGTCTCTCAGGGTATCGACCCCACAGATTTCTCCGCTCTACCAATCCCACTAATATTGCGAAATAAAAATGTGTTGATTTTCGTCGCCACATCAAGTCTAAACCGTTACTAACAGGAGACATGGTATCACCAATTTCTTCTCTCCTTCGTTCGACGGCAAAGACCTAATTATTACAGTTTAAAGAATCAGGATTTCGATTCGATTGTAAAAAGATAACTACAATGATTACTATGTATGTACATCATAGTGAATAATGTAGGCATTTTCAAAGGCAAGGTGAGAAGGATTACAGTTCTTTATGCAACAAATTTTCAGTTTACCACATGCCAGTAACAGTTACAAAGCGAAAAGTTACCTTTTTCCGCGGAATATCAGAGAAGTTAATATATTATTACTGCTCATACACTAATAATATTCAATTATTTGGGATCGATTATAGAATCCTTCCCCCCGTATTTGACCAATTGTA
Source organism: Pachydiplax longipennis (assembly GCA_036926295.1). Lineage (NCBI taxonomy): Eukaryota > Metazoa > Arthropoda > Insecta > Odonata > Libellulidae > Pachydiplax > Pachydiplax longipennis. The sequence continues at coordinate 31,258,589 of JAVFKF010000009.1, read as the reverse complement.
GAGTTTCCACTCCAAATATATTCAGGTGTAGAATTTCGTCCATAGCATAATTGTTGGTTAAGAATAGTTAATTAAAAAAAAAGTAGTTTGCTATAAATTTATTTATGTATCGACGATGGTAACACTACAAGTTTTATATTGAAGGAATTCCCCACCAAAGCGATCACCCAACGCAACTAATTCATCGTCATCAGTAGCCATTTTTCAATCCTACTTCGGATGTAGGTTTCCCCAACGCAGCTAATTACGAGCTCGTAAGTAGAGCTGATTCAAGTGTAGAAACTCCTTCTATACATAGTTCGTTGGTATATTCTACATTCGATCCAATGTCGGCTCTAATACACCAACTATAACACGCCAATGGAGACAGAGAAAATGACTAAATACATGCGTATTATCTAAAAATGTTCTGTTTCCAAACAACCCCATGGCTCACCTTCAAGTCTTGGAGTCGTTGCTTCTTCCCTCTATTATTTCCTTTAAAATTTATTAAGTGTCAGAAGTTAATGCTGAGTAAGTTTACGTAATGTGTTTACAGAATATACTGCAGAATTAATGTCACTATAAAATGAAAAGTTAATCCATCATTCAATTTTTATAAATACTGCTTTAAATTCAATAATTTGTTTCATCTCGCCGTTGTGAAGAAACCGAGTAGTTTATGGCCTGTATTCTATTTAAAACATTGAATTTTTATTCCAATCATTCGTATCAGGGTCCTCGGTCTGACCTTTGTGCTTAGGGCCTGAAATAGCTTAAATCCGCCTCTGCTATATTCTTTTTTTGTTTCTTCTAAAGATACCCTTCCTTCTTGGGTTCTTATCTGAACAATAAGTCATTTCATGTCCAAGAATTCGATTGAAAGAAACACGTACATCGACATCGATTTTTCAGTATAACAATAAAATGACATTATTAAGCACAAAAGGAAACTCCTTCCTTTCTTACTTAAACAGAAGACCACCCAGATGAGCCAACTGGATTTTTCCGTTCACTTTCACGAGAAAATGCACATCCTCCACGATGAAAGCTGAATAGAAAGTAACCCAAGTTGTTTGACGAAATTAAATGGTTCGCCAGGCTTAAAAGAAGTAAAAAAATCAAGCTTCGAAAAAAAATCAAACCGCGGAAGCTCTTATCTTTCCTTGCTACCATAAGATCATCACTCGGGTCATCATTCGCCCAAAATAAAGAAAAAGAGACGACAGCGGAGTTCTTTCACGTAGAGGTGCATTGACGACCCACCCTTCAATACATCGCCCTTCAGCGACGACCTTTTCACGTGAATTTCGAACGGCGCATTCAACCGCAAGCGGCAGGTTTCCCGGATTCCTCCTGCGCTTTCCATCGCCATTCTTCGAATGAAAGCTTTTATAAGCCACCCAATGGTTGCGTGAGTGTGGGAATGCAGAAAAGCAACAGGGAAAGAAGGGTCGTGACGTGTTCTCCACGGAGATGAGCTCTGAAGGCGGACACCTGGGCCCGCGTGGGCGGGATGGCGCTGTCGCAACAGCACGTGGGAAAACAAGCGAAGGCTGAGGAGTGACACGTACATAATCGACAGGTGGGACTAATGAGCAGAGTCGTTTAACATTCGGGATTACCGATATCTCGTCAATGGAATAGTCATTCTGGGTTTTTGCGTCTGGAGGTACTTAGTACAACAATTTCCTCTTTAAAAGAAAATGCTTGTCTGGGAGAGGAACGGAAAAATCGCTAGATGGAAGCGGAGAGGATTTTTAAATGTCCTCCGCCAATGATCTATACTGCACCTCAGAGAAAATGGGCCCACATCAGGGACTAATTTCATCAGTCAGAGGCCCCAGGCACAAGGTCTACCTACCGCAAGGCCCTCCAGGATTCTATTCACCTTAAAATGACCCTATAATCTTTTTTCGGGCCTCCGCAAGGGCGAGGCCCTCAGCTAGCACCTAGCGTTCCTCAGAGGCATAACCCAAACTTTTATATGGGGACCCTCCGTCCGATCTTTTGCATAACAGTGTAACCAAAATGTTATTTCAGTTAGTATATCGTCAATTTTATATCACAGATTAATGTTTGGTCTAATCACACACAAGTAAAATGATATAACACGTTTGTACTCTTTTTCCAATTGCTGTCACCATGTGGTTGACTTGCCAATTACAGATTAATTTGTGCATTGTATAGAGTTAAGGCAGGACCCCTAAGGCCCCCTGTGGTGCGTCACTGGTGCTAATGGTAAATCCGCCCCTAAACCTCATTCATTCCTGTGGTCTCTGCCAGGAATTGCAGGTCAGAACAGGTATAGTGAGACAATGATTCATTTAAAGAGCGTTCGTAAAGCGCGTAGGTAAATCACTAGTTTGTGTTTATCTATTTTCATATTCTAAGTTATTTTTTCACAGATTATTTCTGTATGTCAGTATCTTTAGTTTGTGCATCACTATCTCATATATCACCAGACTGGCTGATCGATCAGATTCGACCAGAAACTGACGATTGTCTGGTGTGATTAAATAACGAATACATCTCAATTTTCAGTTCAATTTGACAGATGCGAGCGCAATTCTTATAAACACTTATGTTTTTCCAAAGAAGTTGGTAAAAAATTGAAATCAAATAAATAATGAAGGAAATAAATCTGATAAATGTCATAATCTTTGAAATATTCTCTTGTTCGAAACAGAAAATTAAGTAAGGCTTATATTAATATCTGGATCTAGCATTTTTCGAATCGCATAATTAACTTTTACACCGACATTTCAGAAAAAAATCTAATTGCCATTATAAATGAAAATGACTTACTTTTTCCTGATAATTAGTGATTTTCTATAAAACCAAGATGTTTTGGCCGAACTTTGTGGTGGAATACCATCATAAGCAAACAAAATAAATGTAGTATTTTCTACTGAATTCGGTGGAATTTACTAAATGGTTTAGTTTGATTATAGTGATTTTATTTTTTGACCGTCTTGAGAGCTTGGGAATTAAGAGTTTAAAGTTTCAAACCCCGTTCTTAATTGAAGATGACCCAACCTTATCGTTCGGCTTGTAAAAATAATAGCCGCAATTGAGAAAATGCGTTGCTTCATTTTGCACACGATGCAAAACACCTAATGCGTATTGCAAAATCTCTAAAACAGATGTTCTTTGCTTTTGTTTTGTCCATCGCCTGCCTCACAGAAGCGTGACAAGGGATGTGATAACACAACTAACCAAATTGTGTATCTGTTAGCATTATTAAGATGGTGTGGAAAAAAAGGTCAGAACTAACCATCTGCTGTAATTTCTTCGTAACGTTTCACTGATTGGTCTCCAAGTTCACTTTCTCTCAAAATGGAAATTACGTTATTTTTGTTAATTGCTGATTTCATACACTTTGTGTAAATGGATCAAGCATTCGTGAGAGGAATTTGTTGTAAAGGTAATTACCCAAAAAGCTATAATTACATTACAGTTGACTAAGAGATTATAACTTTTTCTGCAGTTGGATTCCCTTGGGACTTACTTATTCCTAAGATATCACCTTAGGTTTTTTTACATCCACTCCTTCTAAAGTTTTCCTCTCTATTTCTATTCTCCTACACAAAACTTTTTATGTGTGTAATGCTATTGACGAAAGGTTAGATGAAAGAAGAGACTTTTCAGTCTCAATATCGCCTTAATTAAGACCTTATAGACCTTAATTCTAAACATAAGCCACAGGAGTGTCCGGGAAGTTCTTAATAGGGATTTTCCCCCTTCCAAATATCTATTATGGTATGTGATGCAATATTACTATATACATAAATGAACAAGTAATATATTTTGGATGAAAAAATTCTAAAGTTCGAAGTAAATCCTCTAGGGTATGGGAGAACCAAAATAACTTATCGCGCTTAGAGTGGTGATGATGTTTTAACGAATTTTACCCGGAAAAAAGAAAGATAGATGTGGAAACACTACTCTAGCTAGCAATCTAATGAAAGGTAAGGCATATTTCTGGCTTTCTTTTTACGCGGAGAAATCTAAGTCAAACATGAAAAGCGGAGAAAGGTAGATCCCAGATAGAATAAAGTATACAAATCAGGTAGTTAATTAGAGAGTTCAGTGTTTATTCACCCCCTGCCATACGCCATATGGTGGTTTGCAGGGACCATGTAAATCTAAATATTAACTTGTCTCCTGAATTGCTTTTGAATCCAAAAATAAGGTTCTCTAGGCAGTGTTGCTTAGCATTGTCACATAAGTATTAACTCTAATTTTGTTGATCGATAAACAGGGAGAGGGAAGACAACGACAAGGAAGTAAAATATTTGGGCATTAACGTAGCAAATTACCACTGTACGAAAAATATCTATCGCGAAATTCAGTTCCTTTCTACTGCAGAATTCTAAAAAGATTTCAAGATGTGGTCACACTGAATTTTATTTATTTATTTACAATGTCAAGTTACAAGTGGACAACTGTCCGGTGGCAACTCAAAAAAATATATAGAAAATATAAAATCAGATATTTAAACATATTCAGTCAACACAGTCCGATTTACAACCCTTACTACAATATAAAATTATCAGTCACCCATAGTTTAAGGGTTAGATGTAAGAAGAGACTATTTAGCCTCAATCTCGCCCGAATAAAGACGTTTTATTATTATTATTAGTACAAACAAATGATTATAGAAAATGTAAAATCAGATATTTAAACATATTCAGTCAACACAGTCCGATGTACAACCCTTACTACAATATAAAATTATCAGTCACCCGTAGTATGTACAAACAAAAATATCTGTTATTATAGAATATATAAAATCTGATATTTAAACATATTCAGTCTCTTTTATACAGTCTTCAGTTTATACACGTCTCATGTGATAGCAACTTACATTACCATTCTTATTTATCCGTATTATTATCAATTTTAGTAATAGATGGATAATAAATGTATTTGCGTTTCTCCATTTTCTTTAGGCACGTATCTCCATATTACTCTATGAGAATCCTATGTGAAGGAAACTATGTAGGGAAACGGTGTAGGTGCTCTAAATCCGCCCCGCATAGAATTTTTCATGCCTTACACAGCCATCCTTCCAAGAAGTTTAGGTAACCCTGCTTTAAGCCGTAGAATATGCCGCCCTCAGATTGCCGACAGTGGACAATACACTCAAAGGCAACTGTCGCATTACCCTCAAAGAGGTCGCTCTACGAAGAAGTGCACTGAAGAACATTAGTTTGGATTAGGCAGTAGTTGACATTCGCGGCACAAGGAATGCCACTTTGGTTGGGTCAGAAAGGTGAACTTCTCAGACGCCAAACCACGATCGCGGATATGCGGAACGTATGAACCTTCTCTTGCTCGGTCGTTCGGTTCTTCAACTTGCATTCGTGTTATCCAGGGGAGTGGAGAGGAAAGAAAGAAAGTGCTGAAATTGAACTCACACTTCCTGGTTTATGTTTTACAGTCAATTGATATGGTTTTGTCATAACCTTGGGCTTCATAAATACGTTCACTTTGAGGAGGAAAGAACTACTATATTCTTAATATTACTATATTCTTAATATTACTATATTCTTAATATTATTATATTCTCAATATTATTATATTCTTAATATTACTATATTCTTAATTGGATGAATCGAAAGTTCCAGCGGTATCAACTTTAATTTCTTGCCAAGGTAAATGATGGGAAACCACCTCACTGGCTACCTCGCTAACTCGACTCTTTCTTGTTTCGCCCTCCCTCATTATTATGCTTTTCGACGTCATAAGATTCGTCTCCCTTTGCTCAGAATCAAAGAACCGTGTCGCCAAACATCAGAAGCAGCAGGTTTAGTTAGGATTCTGGCGAATTCGTGATTTCCATCGTACTGTTCCATGAGAAGGGAAGAAAACGAAAGTTTCATATGTTACTCGAATTGCTACCATCGTTAAATGATCGCGAAAATTATATTTGGATTCCTTTATATTTACATACTCTGACGTTTAAATTCTTTAATATTTACATTCTTTGATATTTAGGTTCTTCAACATTTCAGTTTTAGTATCATTCCTTAATATTTCTCTTCTTTAATATTCACATCCATAAGCATTTAAATTCTTTGATATATAGTTCTTTAACATTAAAGATCTTTAATAATTGCATTCTTCGATATTTACATTCCTCAACACTTAAATTTTTTAACGTATACATTCTTTAATTTTTGTATTCTTTAATATTTACAAACTATAACATTGACATTCTTTAAAATGTACTTTCTATAACATCAACATTTTTTATATTTACTTTCTTTGGTATCTACGGTATATTTAGACCTCATTGATTTAATTGTATGTCATATATAATTACAAGTGTTTGTCCCTGATATTATTAATCAAATTATTCGAATGGTATCCTGTTTGTGCTTTCCAGTAGGACAAGTTATTTCTCTCTTGCAAAATCACTCTTGCCTGTGTTGTTTTTCCTCGAAAGTATTCCCTTCTACTACGCAAAACCGTTCCAAATTGACATGCAGATCTCTAAATTGAATTATGGTTCGGATCGGCAATACATCTCTAAATACCTCCACTTTTCCACTTTCTATGCAAAGTCAGTCGGGTGTAAGGAAAGCGCATGGGGATGCATGTTGCGGTCGAATTCTTTACCATCAATCGCGGCGACGATTGAGTGAAGGTTGAGATGCGATTGGAGAGAAGGAAAAGGGATTCGAGAGTTTTGTAGGAACAATGGCGTGGAATCGGCGGAAGTGGTCGCGTGGGTGAAAGGGGGATTCGTGACTCTTCCCTTCACCTATTTGAAGGATTCACACACGAATCTGCCGATGGGATCAACCCCTTCTCCTTCGATAGCTAATGCGAGTTTCCTACGATTTACGTGTCTGCTTCTCTAATGCCCTTCTAATCCGTGATATGTTAAGGAAGTGACTGAAATACTGTAAAACTCGCTTAAGGGGCTTTTCAGGGAACAAGCAAAAAGAGCTTTATAAGCGGGTTAGAGTTTTAATCAGGTTGTGTAATGCTGGTTGCCTTTTTTTAAATTAAAATTAATTTTTTTGAAAAGGTCTGCTTTTTGTGAAAAGAGCGTCTTAGTTGCTTTATTTAGCTATTTTCCACTCTTCAATTAATCAGTGTTTAGCTAATAGACAAGATAAAGGATAACGAATGTTTTACAGCAATTTTGAGAGGGCATCACGATCTCTCCAAAACTACGCTCAACAGCTCACAAAATACTCGTTTTGTGGTTTATTCGATATATTTTCTCTTAAAATTGTGATAAAAGGAAACACTGAAAAGCGACTTTTAACCGCTACTCTATTGCATTTGTTATAGTCTCCATTTTCCTCCAGTGTTCTTTATATTCTCTATTATAATATTATTTATTTATATATTTTCCAAATCCCCCACAAACATCCATTGTTGGACAATAACGGTGGCAGGAAATAACTCCAGCAACGAACAACACACAAAATCATTCCCTAGCCAGAAATAACCTGGGTTGCTGGGACTCGAACCTGGGAGAGATGGAAGAATATACGATACTCTTCGATAAGAATTCTAATGAAAAGTCGAAAGCGTTATCTAGATGGCGTTGAATGGAAATATTTTTTACCAAAGATGATCAAAACTTGGATTAAATTAATTTACTTTTAGAAATATCCTCGGAAAAATTAATGGATATTATGTGTCCACATCTTACGTATCTGATCAGGAAGCACAAGAAGGATCAGAAAATTAAATACCACACCTTTCTGCTTCGAGTATTCATATTTTCTGCGTACTATACTAGACAGTAATCAACTACTTCTGTACACTGAACTGTACATGCACCACCTGCCGCAGGCCTTAAGGTGGCTTACCGGGTATAGTATATTTATATGCAGAGATTTTTGCAATCCACTCGGCGTCCGTGGTGGTTGCATAACGCTGCGTTTTTTCCAACTGCCATTTTTCTTATCTTTTATTCATCTCAAGGGCTGGGTATGTTAAATACTTCTACGTAGTGTCTCGGTTTCGTGGAAAGAACGGTAATGTCTGGAAGTAGCCTTTGGCCTAAGGAACCACTAAATGTTCAAATGCAGGAATGCATGAGTATAAGTTTGTAATTACAAGTGAATATAAGTGTATAATAATGTCGTTATTCCTATCGAGTGATACTTTCATACATGACTATTCCTCTATGCCGGCTTTGCATTTATTAATCGCGTTAACCAATAGACTGATTGGCCAGTTTAGTTGGTGGATATGTGTACCACGGCCAATGTAAAATGAATATTTTTAATTGTTTTGTTTAATGAATTTGATTTGAAAACAGCCAAAATGACAGATCAAAACGAATCGTAACGGAAATGAAAGAAAATGTAAATATTATTTAATTGACATGTTGTCAATTAAATAATATTTACATTTGCCTTTGTGGAATGTCACCATCATGTAAAGAAAATAACACACTTTGTAAATTCCACAGAAGTATATTGAATACAACTAGATTTGTCTCAGTGATATGAGACATTTCAGTGCCTGATGATGTTTGATAGACGAATCTAGCTGAATTCAATATATTTTTGTGGAATTTACAAAGCGTGTTTTTTTCTTTGCATGTAATTATTATTACTATGATTTATTATTCCAGTTTATATGTTCTTTTTTACGTGAAAATTTGAAGACTATTGGGTTCGCAAATTCATCGGAGCGAATTTAGTCTTTTCCCTCGTCATTCGCCTCGTCCCTCGCCTCGCCGCTCGCAGCGATTGCGCCGGATTTTGGGGACGAGTCAAAGGCTTTTTGCGACTAGATGAACTCAGTGTTTAGAGTTATAAAGGTCTAGACAGTTTCCCTGTTTTGCTTCAGGATGAGTTTATCCTTTCCGCGAATGTCTCTAGGTGACGAGACGAAACACGAGCCCGAATGTGTAAACGCGTTTTTTTATGCCTGCGCGCGTGTTACTCACGATCGAATCTCCCATTCAGTTCCTCCCCAACTCATTTCCTCCCTTAAATTCCACAAACGACGGAGGTGCGAGGTTGGGATTCGAATCACATCGCGAAATTTGGCAGAAAAACTGGGATTCGGGAGGACAAAGTGGAAACGCGATTTCCTCTTTGTTGACTTTTTAGAGACAATACGCGGCGGAGACAATAGCGCACGCTGCTTCGTGACGGGAATGTCCAACGGCGGAGACAAAAAGCAGTGAATCCGCGAAAGAGGTGAGCGAAAGAACAATGGCTTCGAATCAAACCGCCGACGGAATATAAATTTGGCAGACAATGGCGGAAAATGGAGAGAATGAGCTCTCGGATTCTAACGGACGCACTGCTTTTTTCACTGCAACCGCGACTGCGCCCGTACCTTTCTCCTATCGTGTTCTCTCTGCAATCGCTACTGCAGCGTTTTAACTGAGGGGAATGCGACTTTTGCAGTTTCGCCTTCTGTTTGGTATCAGCTTTTTGTCAGCAAATGCAGTCCCAAATGAGCAGACTTCGAGTATGCATTGTTATGCAGAAGACACCGATCCCGGATAATGCGAAGAGATAGTCAAGTCATCGTTATGCCTTTATAACCAGGGCATCGAACCGGAATATTTTTCGTTCCGGTTTTCTCTGCTGTTCATTACCGGTTTCAACTTCCGATCCGATGTGATTTTTGCAACTAATCTCGGTTCATTACCGGTTTCGCTCATTCTATCAACTTCGACCCGGTTCTTTCGCTCCGATCGTTGTTATATCTCTCTGAAAATTAGTTTTATTATTATAATATATAATAATAATATGCTTAATTTATATACCACATATTATATTTATTAGAGGGTGATCTGAAAAGTTTCTGACCCCAGATTTTTCAGAAATCTTCAGAAAATTTTCAGAAAACATGTCGAGAAATGGCGAAATGTCGGAACATTTTCAGACCACCCATGTATAATATACTTATTTTTTATTTTCATAATTTTACAATAAATTTCAGAGAGAACAAACATAGTAATATCTTATTGCAAGTCTTAGTTACACATGCTTTGTAAAGTTTAAAGAGTTCTGCAAATAATCGAAGATTTCACGTTATGTTCATGAGTTATTTTGATGAAAATTGCATACTGGCATTTAATATATAAAGTTAATGCCTGGAATTCAAGAGACTATAAAACTATGAGAGATCAATACGGCCAAATGATTCATGTACGCGTGTGATGAATTTCATTTGCAATCAGCTACAAATGTATTCTTACGTAAACCTACAATATTTAAATCAGATGTATTTTCTGTACAAATCCTAAAATTAGTAGAACCGAAAATGAGAAAATATTGAATCAGTGTTATTCCCTTGTGAGGACTTCAATTCATCCTTCGTGATGCATTCTTTTAAAATAAAGCGATTATATCACTTGACATACCCGGCCACTCGCTGGACCTCCATGCGAGTGAAACAAGCATGTAATTTGGGGTTTCTCGGCGTAGTCATCACTGAGATCCTTCTTTAGACAGAAATCTATAACGCCCTCTGCCAGGCTCTAATTATAAGGCCGCCTTCATTTCTAATACAGGTATTTTGAGGATAATGTCAGCACACTATGAAAGGTATGTACAATAGTTCCAACGTATCCTCCTCTCTCTTCCATAATATTTTCTGTGACGCTGAAAACTTTTTACAAATTTCGTTATGCCTACGAGGGTGGTCTGAAAAGCTTCCGATCCCAGATTTTTCAGAAATCTTCAGAAAAATTTCAGAAATTTTCAGAAAACATGTCGAGTAATGGCGAAATCTCGGAAACTTTTCAGACCATCCATGTATGTGCTTTTGAATGGATTTTCTTACACCATTCCCCTTAATTTATCTTGCCAAAATCTGATCATTATATTGCCAGACTTTCTGGAAGAACACCCAAAGAAGTTTTGGCGTTTACTTGCTTTTCTTTGCGTTCTAGTTTATTTCATACAATTTCTATGAGCGGTATTACTATTTTCGTACCTCTAGTTTTTTCTTTCTTTTTCACATGTTATTATCTCCATTATTATTTTTGCTACTCTGGACGTCTTCTGTGATATTGGCAAATCTCAGGCATTTTGGTGTATTTTAGCCTTATAATTGCTTTTTTTGCATTATTTATATTCTCATGAAATTTAAAGTTTGTGAGTTTCCAAGATTTATGAATTCTTACGGGCTCATTGTTCTCATGTGTCCGTAATATAGTAGCCGCAAGTTTCTGTGAATGTCACCATGTTGTTTTTATCACTCATATTCATATTTTTCGGATCCTCTCACATCATTTAGGACGTTAAACAGCAATTTAATCACGGAAATCTAAGAACCTAGGTAAAACATTACACTCTCCTGTAATCTTATTGTTGTTAAGGTTTTCATATGAAGCTGCATTTTCTCTGTTGCTCGAATATCAGATCCCGACCATTTCTTGAACCATAAATAAATAAAATCGCAGTAATCAGTAGTAAACGCCATGCAAGGTTACGATAATCGTGCCTTGCTCATTTATGGAGCCAGTCTTGTGCTGTGGCAATTAATAAAATAACAATAATGATGTTATTTGGATTCAGTTTGATTAATAAAGAAAAGGCAGGCAAAATAAAATAAAAGATACAAATAGATTAAAAATAAAATAGATACAAATAGATCATAATTAATTTAGAAACATCATAAAAACAATCTTTAATATATTAAATGCTATGTTGTATTGTTTTTATATCGTTCTGTATAGCTGTTTGCTGTGAAAAATTAATTTTGGTTCCCAATAGTAGTGGTTTAAATTAGGTTTTGTAATATATCGTTCATACCTCCCTGTCTTTTGAGCGTAAAGTAAGATATAACGTAAGTCGTAAAAACAAAAGATGAGCTTGAATACCTCCATCATAATCTGTTGTCAATGTTTTCAGAGAATTTCATAAATTGTTGTGACCTACAGCTCATTTCACGTTTTGATAGCAGTTACCACGGCTACTAGGGGTTTTTGTTTACTAATTTTCCTATGCTTACAATTTTTACTGCAATTTGGTAAAGATTGAAGAGAGATGTAATGGTTCCTGGGTTAATGGTAATCCGTTGCCGTCGTTAACCAAAACCGCCGCTAATTAAGACGTAATTTCACACAAATATAATAATAATCGATTCGTTTCTTCTCGTTTCTCCCCAAAACGTTAAAGCATGTCTGATATGTAGATAAAACTCGTTAAATTTCTTCTTGAAATTTTTATTGAAATCCCCCACCTATCGACGGAGAGTTGTAACCCAAAGCATACCCACGACATTTTTTTATTACAGTCGTCGTTAACTAAGGCCGTCGTTAACCAAGGCACCACTGTGCATGCAGAATCTTCTGGAGATTTATAGCCTTCGAGATTTCGTTTAAAATTCTTAAAGTTTTTTTAATTATTATGATAATTTTTGGTTTTAGATATATGTATATGTATACAGGTACAAAATCTAGAAAACTTTTTGAATTTATCAATTAAAGGAGAATGAGAAAGATTGCTTTTACCATTTTCGAGATATTGAGTTAGAAAGAGAGAGCGAGAGATTTCGTTGCTCGCCGTACAGGGCAACACGTACTAATTTTTGCGTAATTACTATATAAATACTACAAACATTACGGCAATCTATGTAAAAATTAAAATAAAAAATAATCATGACGTAAATCGCATCCTTCTCCCAATAAAAATAGTTAAACTGGGTCTAAATCGCCCTAGAATTTAAATCTCCCAGGAATGTATTCTTCTAGACTATATTCCTCTGGACCAAAATCTCTTGGACCAACTTGTCCTTGACCAAATTACCAGCTGCAACGGAAATCGCTGAAATGTCTAAATTCAACTCAAACCTCACCCTCTGAAAACTGCATGTTGAAATCTGTCGAGCAAAGTGAATTCCGGCGTTAAAATTTTCATTTCCGAGGGCACGGATAAACGATAGTCGATTGCGCATTCAACTCAACGATCCCTCAAACACACCATCCGTAAGAAAAAAGTGCCAGGCTCAGCTGGTGCAACACGTGTCTTCATTTAGTTCTTCATTTGTTTTCCTTTTGCGGAGGAGTTTAATTGCTCCCCAGACGCCGCTGAGGTCGCGAAATCCCCTTTTTCGGGCGTCGCCCCACTGCTTGACGGGTGCAGTTGTCATAAAATTTCCTCTCTCAGCGTTAACGAGCCCTTCGCCACGTTAAGGAAAAATGCCTGAAATTAAAACGAAGCAAAAACTTTCCCTCGGTCATTTTCTCCCTTTTTAAACACCCACGCTCTTTGACAAGGACTCTGTTCTTTTCTCCGATTTTTTCTCGAGGAGAAACGAATGGACGGAACGATTACTTTACAGCGTGACGCTCTCTGGTTATGTTTTTTGGGCACCACGTGTGCGACCAAAGGCGCTGACGCCGTTATTTCTGAGCCGCCGTCCGTGGAATAATAAAGTCGGCCTTCCGATCGCAAGGTGCTCGGCCATTTACAGTTCGCTGACAATTGAGTCACGCCCCGCGCGCAAGACGGCCATCGCGACACACTTGCAGCCATTAGGGATCTTTCCTCATCTACGTAGGAATGCATTTAGGACGAATCTGGGGTTTGTTAGGTAATTCAGAAATGTACAGCGAATAGAAGCGTTGTGCGTTTTCCATAATAACTACTTTCCTCTAGAAAAATGTGTTTGAAAAATGTCCGACGAAAGGGGAATCGAACCCGGACTCTTTTACTCAGATACAATTCACGGAGGAGGCCGAAATTTTGTGGAATTCCGACATAATCGAAGAATTAAATTAAATTGAATTTTAAAATAAAGTTAAATAAAATTTTGTGTTTATATGATCAATTGAGTTAGCCGTTACTTGGTAGAACTCCATTACAGGAAATAATACAAACACTTTGTAAAGTTGTACTGAATGAATTCAGTACAACTTTACAAAGAGATTGTATTATTTTCAAAAATTTTGTTTAAGAATCTGTTGTTTTTTTAACCTTAGTATTATTTAATAATTCTTTTTTTACCCAGGATACTGCTATAGCCAACTAAGCTATCGGACCAGAGCATATCTGGATGCACGCCCATTTGTGCAAAGATGTCCTTTCTTCTTCTGTTCCTTTCTTTTTTTTCCTTTGGGACTGGGAATCGAACCCAGGATCTTCCTCTACTCCTCTGTCCCCTCTCCTCGGGAGGCCGCTTTAGCCAACTAAGCTATTGGCCAGAACATGTCTGGGTGCACCCCCTTATATGCATTGATATCCCAAACCTCCTTGTTTTCCTTTTTCATAATAAAACACGTCCTGATTTCGATGAATAATCATCATCTTGAAAAGGGTTTATAATAGTTCATTGAAATCACGTGGTTTCATTAAAATCATTAATTCAAAAATCAAAGTGTGTGTAGTGTTGTGCCACTAATTCTTGCTTTAAATTTGTATTCAGGTGTATTTAGGCATATCCTTATCCACCATTCCTAGGTTTACTTTCATATTTAGAGATGGTCCAAAGTAGAACAGCTCGTTTCTTTACAGGAGATTTCACGTCGACATTAGCGTTTCGGCAATGATAGAATTCCACGGTTGGAATTCGCTTCTGGTAAGAAGTATAATTACCGACGGAAGCTTCTCGAAAATTCATCGGTTCTGAGCTTTTAGACGTAGTGAGTGAAATTTTAGTTCCAGTAAAGACGAACTCGATCTCCAAGGAGCATCGGCAGTGTTGCAAGGAAGAAATCGCAAGGACGGATAGTTATTTTCGGTCATTCTTTCCCCTGGCTATCAGCGAAGCTAATAGGATAGCTGAGGTAATGATGATGGTGTCAATACACCCCATGCCATTCGCCACTGGCGGCTCCCACGGTATAAATGTAAAATCTAATCACATTTTTTAATTATCTGATATTTGTCTGGCAGCATTTCTTTCGCTTCTTTTTTTTTGTTAAGAGGAAAGACTCACAACGATAATAAGAAATTTGTACATTTAATTTTGTTTATGGTGGAATTTTATAGAGGCTCGAAATTGCACCAAAAGGCTTCCATACACCCAAGTGGGTACCACGTTCGCCCTTGGAAAAACCTGTTCCGGGTTTGATTCCCGGAGAGAACCCTTTTGTCCTTCTTAGCTGTCGAAGACCTTTCAAGAAAATTATTAATAATGCACCAAAATTTAAAATGGAAGTTAGTCCAACCATCAAGATATTGTAGGAGAGACGTAATATGGTCACCGAATCTTAATTAATCGCAAACTAGTGAGAAAGATTTTAATATTGATGACCACGAATAAAAATAGAGAGGAGTATACAGAATTATTCAAGAGAGTATTTCCCTCTCTTTCTTGAGACACTCGTAGGTTGAAGTAGTGCACCGTCCTTGTTACATCGTAGTATTGGCAGAGGAGAGCAGTCCTTGAGAGAGATAACTGTTCCACTGAGAGAATGGAACCGAGTGCTAGGCACTGAGAGCGTTGACTTGATTTACCGCCTCTTAATTCTTAAGCAAATTAAATGCCATCGATGTGTGCGATCGCTGGAAAAGTGCCACTGCGATAGAGGTCTCCACTACACATTCGGAAAGCACTTCATAGTAAATAGTGATCCGCATTCACGAGGAGACTTGGCATTGCTTATCCGTCTTCGTTTTCTCCCGCTGCCTCTAGGAATTATCGTCTGTCCCGAATTGCTCTCTAACCTAGATTAATCCTTTACAAGACACGCCAGCGTAGTTGCATTTTTATTTCGACCCTCGTCAAATCTAATCAAGTCATTGCGTGGTTGAGTGCGATGTAGTAAAGGTCTCTTTATAAGCAGGGATGGATATGCCATCAGGCGTACTATGCTCAAGCCAGGGGCTTCCCAGTAAAGGAGTGCAATAAAGGATGTTCTGTCGTTTTCAAAGATTTGAATAACTCTTGGTAGGTCCTCAAAATTGGTCCTTCCTCCAAGGGCCTCTGATTGCTTTAATTCCGCCTTCCACTTAGTAGATTTTACTTTCTGATTTTACAATTATATTTTATTCGACATTATATTTAGTTTTTGCTAAAAATGTTCAGATTGTTTAATGGGAGGGGGTACTTCCAAGTCTCAATTACGCCAAATAAAGTCCTTTTTCTCTATGTGGCGCAGCTATTTTGGCTTAAAACACATTCATCTCGCATCAGTTTTGGTCATTAGTCTCATCCATGTAACAGAACATCGCTACTTATGCACTGTCTGTTCGAAAAGTTCCGAGAATGATTTTTCCAGCCCGTAGACAGCACTTACAGTCGAAATATTAATAAAATAAAATACTATCTTCAGTGATGGGACACTATACGATATACTACTCCATCTTCGGTTTTCTTTATTTTTTCAATATTTTATACTTCAATTATTGGTCTAATTTTTGCGTTTTTTGTAAATATTCTTATGGAATGGTTTTTATTTATATTTTTAATTTACTTACGCATTTCATTTTATTTGACGCATCATTTATTTTGTTTACGTTGAGCTATAACAAATATAATTTTTTATCATAACTCAACCTAGCGGGTAGCTTGGGTTAAATAAATAAATGAACCCGGTTTCGGAAATTTTAGGACTGACTGTGTAATGATGATTGTAGCCATGAATATGGGTAAATAATTGGGTATGAAATTTGTGAAAGTATCACTAGTGGTGTTTTGAATAAGTATAATCGCTAACCTCCTTTTTTATTCGAACAATCAAGCTTCAAATGAAATACCAACATAACGACGACATAATTGACATTCTAGCCAATGTAACGCACGGGATAAAGAGGATTCAAAAATGGACTTTGTAGAAGTATTTAAAAATCACAATTAAAAAAAACAATTTAACAATCAAAATCTTCATCTTCACTTTTCTATTGCTCTGCGGAAAGAATTACCAGATGTAATTCATTGTTTTAGCAGTTAATTCCTTGTAAGGCTTCGTCGATAACTCTCGGAGGTGGCGCTTCTTGTTAACTGGAATTACGTAATTTTCTTGGTAAAAATTCTGAGCCGATGAATTTATTGAAAAGTTGTGTGTGACTGTGATCCCCTTACCTAGAGCTAATTCTATCCGAGGGACTCATCATAGTCTGAACGTAATTTCAGGTACAAAATTTTCTCGCTTCATCAGCTTATATTGCCCCGGTAATGATTCGTCTTCATAACAACGTAAAGGGTCTCGGGCTTCTCTCGATCTAAAAGACTTCTCAGGAGTCAAAGGTTGGCACGAGTAAACAGCTACTATTTCTCTATCAAACAGCGATTGATTTGCTATTGCCGTTCCTATTGACCCAAAGAGACTTCCGTTCGGTGCCTTCTGGATGAAATATTTTCCGAGACGTCCGGCGAATACTGACATTGATGAGGAGGGAGGAAGAATTCTTTCCAGGCCACGGTCTCTCTCTAACCATGAATCTTTTGCGCATATGGAGCGAACCAAGGACTCTTTTCTTAGCAGACAAGTGTCGCCTCCACGACGCCGAATGGATGACGCCTTGCCTCTTTACTTCTCATTATCCATGTATCCGTAGCAGAAAACAGACAGCTTCGATATAGGTCACCCAGGAATGTGTGTGTAAAAATGTACTCAGTATACGATCTCTTCTACCAAGCCCAGCATGCATCTTGAAAGTAGCTACAATTTTTCGCATAAGCATAGCTGAGGACTTCGGTGACCCATATAATACCTTAACTAATTTCTGTAATAAATAGGAAGTAATAAAGTAACGGATCATTGAATACTAGTTCCTTTGTGCGAAAAGTTCGCAGATGGACATTGATACTCCATTACATTGATACTTTCCCCACCCAAATACATTTCAGTAAACCCTCAACACTGCAAACAAATACAAAAAATACCTAAAAACACACCTTCATATCAATGTCCGTTGCATTATACCTCGTTTGCAACCATAGATATCGATACCTAAGCGTCTAGTCACGAAATTCTGTGGTCAAATACAAAATTTCAACTCGATTTTATTGACCAAACGGTGCAATATCATTTGTTAGTCCATTTTAGCAGAAAAGGGGAAACTTTCTTCATATAATGGTGCATCTTTTATATTTTTTGATGGCGTATGAAGGGAAAAAAGCGCCAATAATCGAAAAGGAACGTTTAGAAACAATATATAAGGATTAAAATCAGCAACTTTAATACCAGTTATTCAACATCAAAGCCAAGAAAACTGTCATTACTCCACTAAATTAATCTTCGAAGCTTCCTCTCAAAGCATCTCAATCTAATCCATTGCTAGATCTTCATATTTTGGAAGACTTTTCAATACTTTCTCATTTATAACTAACTTTTCTTAACCTTTCCAAAGTACTCGTTGTAGAAAGTTGTTAACCGAACATAATTCTCGCCTTCAAGGAAATTGCAAACACCAATGTTGCCGATTTCTAGTTCAAGAACAGTGTCATCACCTTCATTTGTAAAATATATATTACGTTTGTAGTAGATATACGAATCGTTAGTACTGTTCATGGGCGAATCCTTTACCCTGGGAAATCCCATAACATAACAAATAAAATAAATATTTAGTGTAGTTATAATTCGTGTTTCAAAGCAAATCAATTTTGGAACAAGAAATTTTTTCTTTGCCTTCCATTCTTGCAAAATGTTTTCAGTGTTACATGATAAATATATTTCCTAAGATGGGGAATTTCTCATCCAAAGAGGCCGATTTTAGGTCACAATTTTCGGCAAACAAGTGTGTTTCATGGAGCAAGAAATATGGCATTCTCCCCATTGGGCTGGAGCGAGGTTGGACATGCGCCGACCTAATTATTCATGCATAGATACAGCTTGCATCTCAGTGCTCTCAACCGTTTCGTAATGTTACAATTTATTTATCCGCAAAAACTGGTCCTCAAAAACGAGCCAAGCGAATGAAATTTTGGCCTTTTTGTTTGGACGATGAAGGTTTAACTAAGAGTGGAAATATTTTATGACTGTTGATTTCATTGCGATTACAGCACAACTTTCTTCTACCGATAGAAAAATTAAATTCATCTGAAAAATAGATTTTCCTTGTGTTAGCGTAATCGAAGATTTCACGTCAGAAAAAAATCGTCGGGAATACAAAACTTGTAATGTAAATGTATGACCTGGTGACCATAGGGTCTGTTTCTAACAGAAAATGAGTAATGCGAAATCGGTATGGTCAGGCGTCACTTTGTGGAAGGCTGCAGCACAGAAAAAAGAGACGTGGTTAATTTTCCGCACAATTAAATTATTATGACCTGTTTCGCTACCAGAGTAGCACCTTCAGGTGGCTATTCCGGTAGCGAAACAGGCCGTCATAGTTAAATCGTGTGGAAAATTTGCCAGGTTTCTCTTCTGCTGTGAAAAATTGAGTAATTTTACTGTTTTTCTCATTGGTCCCAGCACACCAGCTCTAACTGTATGCACAGTGAAACATGATCTCTTCACTAAAACGACATGTGTTGTGTGACCAAGTCCTCTCTCGCTCTACAGGAATCTCTGGTATATATACACAATGAATTGGCATTTATTATTAATTGATAAAGTAGGACCTGTCTATACCTTGATGTTCGGGAGACATTGCTTAAAAGAAGCGACTACCTCTTTAGAAATGGAATCACTTGTCTCCATAAGAATCCTCAGAAATTGAATCTAAACCGACTGCAGTCTTCTTCAAAACATCGTGCAATTCAGAACAGTTATTTGAAATATTTTTTTGCGAAGCCTCTTCTAAAATTTTTTCTATCCCCCAATCAACCAGCCGCACTAAGTTCTTAAGCTTCTGTAAATTCATTCTTCATTCGTTTTACAACGTTTACGTAATTTATTAGTCGCTCTCAAGATTAATTCATTCACTTTTTACTTCAAGTCAACCTTAATTGATGCCAATGTTTATAGAAATTCATATTGTTGAGTATATGTGAACGATTAATTTAATTCTCCAATATTTCGAGGGAGGGAGAACTTCAGAACTCCTTCATAGAACGAATTATGTTCGAAGAGCGATGTATGCCTTATTCACTTCTACGCAGTCCATAGAGTGAATAAGCATTTCGGGAAACGGGTGAAATGAAATACCACTCCGCGAAGTGGGTCTTTGAATTTTCGCAATACTCGACTGTTTTTCGGCTCAGCGTTTTGCAATAACTTTGGTCGGGCTGAATTGAGTCCTGTTGTGTGAGGGGCGGGAGACTGTTTTGAATTTAATTCAAAATGAACTCAGACGATGGTATGATTTGACGCTACCTCATCTGTATCCTCGTGGTGAATTTCAATCTTAGTTTGCGTGAGTTTATTTAAAATGTAATTCAAAATAAAATAACCCACTATCAGGGGTAATACCCAACCCAGCCAAAAATGACCCAGATAGCCATGTGGGCAGCGCGTTCGTCTTCAATGAAAGCGGGTTCGATTCCCAGTGGGAGCCCACGTGCGAAATGACCTCAGCTGTCAGACTTTTAAGAATACTGCTACTAACAAATTTGTCCCAAAATGCTAAGACGAAAACCATAATTTAATTTGTGCATTGGAAAATGGAAGTATGTACTCACTACGCGGAGTGGGTATTTGATTCCGCTCATTGCCCAAAAGTCTCTTCGAGGATTACGTAAAAGCAATTTCGCAGTAAAAATTTCGGACAATGCCCGAATTTGGCAATTGAGCACAACATGTGCCACAGTAATTGGTGTAGATATAGTCAATGTCAGGTCTACATCTACATAAATGCCCTACAAGCCGCCTTTCGGCGAGTGGCAGGGGGTGAAAACACCAAACGATTGAGCTACTTTTTTAGCCTAATATTATCGCGTATTGTTCGCGGAAAGAATGAGTCCTTAAAACGACTTGTTCTGGAGTCTATTTCTCTTATTTTGTTCTCATTATCGGATCGGCCGAAGTAACAGGGGGGTCGCATAATATCAACTACGTCTTCGGAATACGTGCTTTCTCTAAATTTGTTAAGAAGTAAAATTCACAGTCTCAGGCGTTGTCTTGTGGAAATATTCCATAATGAGCACGAACAATTTGTACTTTGTCCCCAATTTATTTTTATTATAAACAATAAAAGACAGTAAAACAACACGACTTATTGTTTATAATAAAAATAATTTGTGGAAAAAGTACAAATTGTTCTTGCTCATTGTTAAGAAGTCGCAACCTAGCTTCTAATCTCCTTTGTGCTGGTTCTATCCCGAACTTCACCAATCATTATCGGACGACTTCGCAAAATCACGCCCACGCTTCGCTCTTTTTATTTCCGACTCGAGTCCGAGTTATTTTCGCAAACAAACGCATCTCCTTTTAATGAAAGGGCGGAGTGATATTGTCATTTATAAGACGCTATCCCTCGCTACGAGCAATCTTCTCGACCATCACAAATATTGATCTGTTTGTTATTTCTCTGTTTGCCTTATCTCCCCGAATAGCTGAGTCGCCGCCACGTGCACGACTTTTAAATGGCAGAAATAGCGATAGGAGGCGCCACCGAGGCGTCATTTCTATAAACAAGGTTCGCGTACCGTAACTCCGTAAATATTGTGCCCACGCACGGCGATAGAAAGCCTCCCTCTGTTCAATGCCATGGCAACCAAGATTACTGGGGAAATATTCCCGACGACGAATAACTGGAGGTTGTGAATTCAGTGGTTCAATCTGTACTTTGACATTCTGGAATTCGGTCACCTCAGCCTCCGAGTATCACGAATGCAGTGCAGTACATCTTACTGCCCTCCTGTTTGAGGCTTCCTAGTTGTATCCACATTATATCATATCATGATCAAAGGATTTTTTTCATTTATACGTCCTTTGTACAGGATGTACAGGCATCGAATTCCTTTCTTGAACTGTCTTCACATAAGTTTTGAGGATAATTAGTCGGAATTGTTAGAATTTGTTAATTGTAAAATTAAAATGTAATTATGTACATTAAAATGTAAAATTGTTAAAATTTGCTTAATTCCACGTCCGTTATGTAAAGTAGAGGTATCTAATTCCTCTCTTAAACTGTCTTCACGTATGTTTTAAGGATAATTAGCCAGAATTTAACATGAAAGAGGCTAATCATTAGACATATTATCACCAAAAAGGCAGAGAAACTGCATTCGGAGATTCCACGGTCGTGAGCCGGACACAGAATTCCCAAGTTGGCACCTGAATTGAAACAGTTTCTTCGGATTCCACATCAAGGTACCTCTGAATATGAAGTGATATAAGAGACTTTATGCATGAAGGCCGCTTTTCAATTTGTATTCCTTACTTTATCTCGAAAATTGCCCATAAAGGTGTCAGCCTTTTTGTTGCTTTAAATAAGCAAAAACTCAGTTTTGAAAGCGGTAACTGTAACTAGTCAAAAGATTAAAAATTGTTATAGATAACTGCATCTTTTTTCCAACAGTATTTTTAAACCTTCCACATAGCAGCTAACTTGAATATTCCTCCGAAAAATGCCCATTTCTGTGAAAATTGTTCAAGTTCTACACCATGTTTTAATTAAACTCGTAAAGATATCGAAAAACAATAAACGGAAACATGGAATTCAATCATTTTATAATAGCTATGCAAAGTTCCAAGTTTCGCCCTCCAAAAAAAATGGCCTCTTGGCCAGCTTTTTTTCGATTTTAGCCCATTATGCATCGGAGTAGATACAAATACTGAGATAGATTTTTTCCCAGGGCAGAAGGTAGATTAAAAAGTCGCTTTTCGGTGTTTCCCTTCTTCGCAATCTCACGTTGTATATACAACGAATAAACCAAAAAGAGAGTGCTGTGTTTTGTGGGATGCTGAGTATAGTCTCCGAGAGAACGAGCCCTAAGATGCCCTCTCACCACTGCTGTTAAAAAATTCGTTATTCTTTCCTAATTGTCTACCTAATAAAAATCGTTTCACTGTAGAGCGAAAAGTTTCAAAGTTAAGTAATTAAAACCTCTATTTGGGTGAAAAGAAGACCACTCTTCAAAAATATGGTGCAAGACAACCAGGATTACACAACCCGCTAATAACGCTATTCCGCTTCCTATCTCCTTCAGCGCATTATTTTGGTTAAATAACGTGGATAAATTTCAACACCCACATATCGTCTTAGGATTTCTCATTTCTTCGCATGAATTCTGTCACTCCTTCCAGTGGAGCCATGGAAAATGGGTTTCGTTTCTCATTGCATCAGTTACAATACGGCTGACCATGTGGTTTGTATCAGCCATCCTCAAGACGAGGGCCACCCTGCCTTGCAGACAGATTCTTAGAGGCCCTTGTCCTCCCCAATCCGGCTCTCCTTCCCGAAATTCCATCGTTTCATTCGTGCCTCTTTAACTTCCAACACTTGCCCATAAGGAACCGTTCTAAATCATTTCTAAGAACCGCCACCCTCACTGCTCTAGAAAAAAAAACGAGTTCTTAAAAAGGAGATTCTTTCCACGTCTGTCAGCTATTTAAGTGTCCTCCGGCTGTAGGAATATTTTGGAGAAGGATACGCTTTGTTTTGCTTTTCTGGGTTTGCTTCAGCCACTCCGCTGTTTATAAAACGGTAAAAGGCTTGACCAACCGCCGTTACATCCATGGGAAGATTATATGGGGCGCACTTTACAATCTGAATTACCGTAATGAATGAAGGAAATACGCTGTTTGAAGTGTGAAATCAGGCGTCTCCGGTATAACACTGCAGCTGTGCGATCGTACGCATTTTTACAAATGTCCACGTAGTTTACATTTACTGTTTATCTTTTCTTTTAACCCTCGATTTTTAAATTATTATTATAAATTTTATCTATTTAATCAAATATTAATTTTTACAAATTTTGCTCACCTTGCGGCCTGGTAAGTGATGTGATCTCCCACAAAGACGTTTATAATCTGTAAACGCCGATATTCCTCCATAGGCCAGCGTTGCACAACCTTTGCCAATCAAAGGGTCGACCCAGAAATATTTTCATGCTTGCTGGTCCGCACTTAGGAAAAGTTATAAAATAAAAATTTAACACGTATATCTGAATGAGTTATTGCATTGACAGATATATAAAGTATCTCAGAAACATTAATATTTGAATAAATTTAAATCAACGCCAAAAAGATTTGAAGTGTTGGTAGAAACATATTTTAATTCACCACTTCTGTTGATGTGATACTTATGACCTGCACAGTTTATGCGATGGCTGCATCCGTTGGTCTCTCTTTGAGTTCACCTCATTGGAGGATTACCGGACAGAGGATCGAACCGGAACCGTAACAGAAAAAATCGTCATTTTTGCATGAGTGTAAACCGAAAATCGGAAATCGTTGTTATTTCGTCTTGCTTTCTGAATTGAATTGCGTTTAGAGAACAGTCAACGAGTAGAATATAATTTCAATGTCGGGTCATGAAATATATTTAATTCTCATTTCATATCAAATTTTTGTAAGCAAATTTCTCTATTAGAACAATGAGGGAAAAATTAATTGAGACTGCTTTGCATGACTACATACTACATAGGAATAAGAACCTGTTCCTAAAATTTTTGAATTCACTGATCATCAGACCATTACTATATTATAAATTCAGCTTTTAGCTGATGGTGTTGAGATGAAATGGATTTATATTTCTTCAATTAGTAGTTAATGAAACTAAGAGATTGAATTAGATACATTTATCATCCTTAAGTTAAACCATAATAGAGGATTACTAAGCAGTCGGTAGTGGAGGGGCATTTTCCGTAATGGTGGGGGCTGGTGGAAGAGGAGGTTTCATCATTCGTAGGAACATCTTGAGATCTTTCAAATTGCTTTCATTTCAGTCTCTAATGCCCTCTCCAAATAACTCTAAGCCTTTAGTGGGAAATCGGGTCGAAGGTACTTGCGATGGAACGAAATCCAAACAAACTGCGTGCGGAAAAGTCGGCCTTGGGGAACAAATAAACTGAGGAAATTGGTGTTGGAAGAGTCTCTGCTTACATGAGAACCCATTTGCTATTTCCCAAACAATTGCTCTTAATGCTTATTGCCCACGAGCAATCACCACCGTTGGCTAAAATTTTACGTAAGTGATAACGAAGCCGCACCACATCTGGGGCCCTCCTGATGATTGATGAGCCCTAGACCTTAATTCATGGTGTAAATCAATTGTATAAATCTCTTCGGCTGAGAATATACTTAATTGAAGGTCTTATTCGTGGGTGTTCACAGTAAGTCTATAAGCTCCAAAATCAATTCATGGACTCAAGTTATACCACCGTCTTATAGGAATATAAGGTAAATGAATTTTGAAAAGATGATGTACGCTCGGGGATGACGGGTTCACAGTTTTCGATTACGCTGAAAATTATCGCCAAAGTCGAGCGAACTGTGTACCACTTACTTAAAATTATTCTTGTTAGGAGCTATCTCCTTCCTCACTCAACATCCAACTCAATCCAATTTTTTGGATTACACGATGTATTCAATAACATTTCAATTCGATAAACGTTATGTCTCTTGACACTTTTTGATTTCGATTATACGTCGAAACTAGTCGCAAAATAACTATTCCCTGGATTTTTCTCGGTTAATAAATTCATAAATTCAGCATTTATTCCTTTACACTTTACACATTAATGTGGAAAGTAGAATGATCTCTTCTTTACATGAAATTTAGGCCTTTCACTTTTAAGTATGACGAAGAAATATATACGGATTAATAAATCCTGAAGAATTTAATTAATGGAATAATACTTGATAAATAAGTGTGAAATATTGACTTCTTAGAACTTCTCTTAGTCCTTAAATCCTTTACGCCAATCACAGTATTTTATTCAGGTATAAGCATTTGCGAGTGGTACTTAGCAAAATTCTATCTGTAACACTTTTTCGAAGCATCACCATTTCAAAATATTGTTGTTCTAATCCTCACTGTGTTAAATTTTACCATCAATTCAGTCGAGTCAATTTCCTAAATTTTCTATATATTATTTTCTCTTTTCTATCAGTATTCAAGGATAAGAATGGTCACATGGTCAACATATAGACCCCCCGAGGTCTGCCATTTACATCACCTTCTATAGCTTCACAATGATTAAAAAGAGAATTCTTTCATCTTATGTGGAGAATAAATGGAAAGTCGCTAGTATGTATGTCACTTTCATTAATGTTTGAGGAGAATCCGTAAATTACTCAGACCGAAGGTAGGCTTGAACCTGAAGCCCTCCAGAACTAGCTACCTAAATCTTGATTGAGGGAGAGAGACTTACATGGGTGGTCTGAAAAGTTTCCGACATTTTGCCATTTCTCGACATGTTTTCTGAAAATTTTCTGAAGATTTCTGAAAAATCTGGGGTCAGAGACTTTTCAGACCACCCTCGCACTAAGCAAGCTGAGGAGTGAGGTACATTGCCATTCCTTTCCCCACCGATCCAGATTGCTATGATTGGAAGAAGATCTCTTAAATGGAGCACAATAGCCCTCTATATAAAACTTTTCATAGCTTTTACAAACAGTGACGGAAATGGATACCATTACTCATTTTCAGCATCATCTACACCTTAGCAGCTTCTATATTATCACGACAATGAACAACATTGAGATTTGTAAATGAAACATTAGATACATTTTCCTGTATTCTATCCCAACATACGATCAAATATATCCCATGAATCAAAATATGGCAGTAGGAAATGAAGGATATCAGAGTAAAAACACATCCTATCATGTTTTGATTGAAGAAACAGCAAGGTAACTTCCGATTTGTTGTTAGGCAGTTTTTCACCAGCGCAACACGATTCTGTATTTCCGTTTATTTTGTAAATAACTGATTCGGCAGGAATGTGCTTGGTTGGCTAAACTCTCTTCCGCTGCCGCTGTGAGTCAGGAGGTCAACGAATACAATAACGAAGTCCATTTAATACAATCATTACCGGGAAGTGCAGCCAAAGGAAAATAAACTGAATTCGGCCATCATTTAAGTTGATTTGCCCATTTTGAAACTTTCTAAATATTTTTTTTATGTTCAATGTAAGGTCCCGAATCACGCTTACCCGGTGCACTACGCTTTACGCTACAAAATCGTTTCTAACTTTTATGCTCTAAGCTTTGGATTTTATACTCAATGCGTTTTGTAGTAGAATGTTAGTTTACGACATCCATAAATCAACTAGCAGACATGGCTAAGATTGTTCTGAATAGCTAAAGAAATCCCAAAGGAAAACAAAAGGGTAGAAACGTGAGAAAATAAATAAATTGTTACTAAATTTGGTTAAAAATATTACGCTGGAGATGTATAATATACAGTGATACCCATTTAATTGAAAAGAGCGCTTTAGATTTACTGGAATAGTGTTATAAGCGAATTGTGTAATGCCGGTTATTTTACACTATATATTTGTAGAATGGTCTGCTTTTCTAACGAAGAGAGCGTCTCTTAATAAATTTATTTTACTACTACTCGTAATAATTTCATTTAATTTTATTAATTTTTCACTTCTCAATAAAAAAATTACCAGATAAATATGTAAATTAAGGGGAAGAATAGAAACATTTTTAATAACAGTTGTTAGAGGCCATCGCGATCTCTCCGAGACTACGCTTAGCAGTCCACAAAACACTCCTTCTCTAATTCATTCAATATGTTTACTTCGTAAGATTGTGACTAAAGAAACACAGAAAAGAGAATTTTCAATCTATGTTTTGACCTGAGAAAAAAGTGATAGAGGAGAGATCACTCTATCTCAGAGTTCGTATCGGCTCAGATAGTATAGATTTCTCTGCCTCGAAAAATCTTCATTTTATTTTCACAAAATTAGTCATTCAAAAGAAGAGACGAGCAAGGAACCCATTTAGTGACAAGAATAGGAGAGATAATGGCGACACAGATAATGTATAAAATCTTTGGTTTATCGAATGAAGAAAACTATTTAGAGGGTAGCAAGACTAAGCGGTACCTTTACTAAGTGTTTCGTGTGAAAGGGACCAGGAACCTGAGTAAATCGCGTATTAAACGGGAGTGTTTTAATTTGGTTTTACTGCATATTTATTATAATGACTTGAGTAAGCTTTTTAAATGTTGTATCAGTTAGCATAGTAAAGAAATAAATCATATAATATGAACTTTAAGACTTTTATCAAGTAAAAGTAATGCTATTTTACTTTATATAACGGGTTCGATTCCTAGTGGGAGCCTATGTGCGAAATTACCTCAGCTGTCTATGCACTTTTAACCATACTGTTACTAATTTGTTTAAGTGAAACATGTTATGCTATGAGAACATTGAGGAGTGAATAAGTAACAACACATATTGAATGCCTCAGATGTGGAAAGAAGTCGCCAAAAAGGAAAAAAAGCACTAGATCTAGCGAAAAAATTACTAAATTGACACCTATGTGTAGGGGTCTTGAGTAATTGTAACGCAGGATATCTCTAGTGGGGAGTAATTTTTGCATCAAATTATTCATCTCCCAACTCCCAATGCAATACTCTCGATCGTTCTCTTTACTTTAACTGGCTAGGTCTCGCAATTGCTCCATAAGAGTAAAAAAAGAACACGGTGACCCTTCTGCGAATCTACGGCTCGAGTACTTTTATAGCTAACTCTACCCTCGCAGCGTGTGTTCACGCTTCACTTGAGGAATTCGTCACACAGGCGCACCCTCCGTTTGCGTAGGTGTCTTCCGATTCGCTGTTTGCCGAAGATAACGTGGAAAAGTGGAAATGCGGAATTTCGCCGATAAGTGCTACTTACGCAACGCCATTTTCCATTCCACCAACTTAGCAGACGCATTTCAGGTTGCGCTCGCTAATTTTTACAAAAGGCAGAATTAATTTTCATCTCATTCAGTGATGAATCTGAAGGTCCTATGTGTTACAAGGTCCTTGAATTTGGACGTTTAGGTGGAAATCATTCCGAAATCAACGTTGAGCTCTAAGTGAGGTTTAATTATCTTATATTTTAATTCTTTCCAGAGCTATTAATATCTTTCATATGGTAACAGGACTAAACGGTAGGTGACAAAACAGAATAATTTTGTACTGCGCATAGTTACGGAATATTGGGATGAAACATTTACGCGATGAATTTCCTTATATAAGGCGAAAACTATAAAAGATATATAAATCATTTCTGAGTATTTTAGCATAACTTCTTTATGAAAAAAACTTTTTAAAAAGCAATACACACTTTCCCATATTAAAAATTTGAAAATGTTGTGAACTTTGGTAGAAGAAAATAGTATTCTTGTGTTCAAGTGTTTATTGAGTAATGTTACCAATATACAAAAATTAGTTTAAAAATTCATATGGTGAAATGTTTTGAAATTTTCAAGCGATGTTGTATAAAATGAGCCAACGATATAAAACAAACGCATAACTAAGACCGTAATAGTGCCATCAACATACTTTTATACTTTCAGGTAAATACAGATACCCATGAAACAGTTATTGCACCTCTCACAGCGGATTACTTCTAATTACTATGTGGAATATCCTTAATTGACATTTTTTCTGGTAACTTTTATATCTTTCATTCGGAAAAGAAAGAGATTTCAGGTGGATATATTTTTGATTCGAATATCTCTTTCACTTCCTTTAAACTTTATCTTCCCCTAATCCAGTTTCCAATTAACCGGATCAAGTACAAAAGCACTAAACTAGGAAACATCTGTCTCAAATCCTTATCTAAGTGAGAGATAAAATAGTGGATGGTTATCTGGAATTTCGATATTTTTCTTGTAGACTCACTCCGTATCTTTTAACTATGTTTATATTGACTTTTGCCTCATTTTATCCTCTACACAAAAAATGACAGAAGAGAGACACTTAGAGATGTACACTTAGCTTCATTTTGAAATTGAGAAACTGGTAATTTTACTGGTAATTTAGTAGCTGCAGGAGCCCCTTGTCTTTTTTTACTGACTTTACGATTGTATTTTAACTTTATAGCTACTCAATGGTACACATTGATTTATACTTTTGGTATGCATACGTGAGATTGATGAGAGAATGAGTATAGTATGAGATGAATGAGTGTAGATAATTAATTCAAATGGTATCTAGATCCTCTCCTTGAATCTTAATTGATGGAATCAATAGACCGAACACATGCTCAGATACGTGACTCAATTAGGTGATGTAAAAGTACTTTCTTTGGTATGGACTGCGATAGAGTACGTATTGTATTTTTCTGATTCATCAAGAGAGCTAACCGGAAAACTCATTCCAATGTCTCAATCAGCTGAGTCGTTATATCTCGATATTAGAAAGTGATTGATTTGGGAAGTACATTCATGTTGAACGGGGAAAAGCGGCTTGTAGGGTACCTATGTAGATGTAGATGAAGAATTTTTTTCGTTAACTGTTATTCCTATTTTGTGATATTATCGCGTGCTATTGTATTTATCTTAGAATACCGATGTGTCATATGCTATCTTAAGCTTTTATTCAGATTACTGGTCCTTGAAAGGAGGAACATGTGCACAAATATCATTATTCAGATCGCAAATGCATTTGAAGTTAAAGTCCGGTTGCATTATCTACGGAAACACCTGAAGTCACTTGGTCTTATCAGAGTAAATATGTGCTCTTTGCTCCCTTCGGGGAATGGACTGCGGTTCTTAATACACACTACATTTTACATGCGATTATAATAATTATCACTATACATAGTGCGCTGATTTTTTTTAATAATTCATGGATATTATCGAAATAAAAGCTTTCCTTCAATTTCATATGGCAATCGTATTAAATTAAATATTAAAGTGTTCCCGATAAATATTTCTTCCCCTTTATGTACGAGAGTTTTCCTGCACCGTGGATTTTTTTTCTGAAGGCCTACGTCCGAGTTTGTTCACGCATTCAAATTTTCTTTTTTTTCTAATTTTTCTTATCTATTTTGGTATTTATGTAATTTTTATAAAACTTTGACTTCAAATTTGAGGTGTTAGAGAGGCCCCTATGGGCCTAATTACGTCGATTAAATATTTAATAATACATATCGGAAACAGTGGAGAGCTATAGTGAGCAGGATGACCCTCCTATCTAAAATGAATATGGGGTTTTACAAATTATTTCACAATGATTTATGGTGGCGAATCATCGTCAAGTTTTTTAATGTCATCCCGATTTCTCATTTGGAAATAAAGGATGATAACTTCGGAATGTTTATTAATCTCTCAAGCTGGAGTTAAGGGAGAGAGCTGGAGAAATTATCGGAAGTCTTTAGGAGCACTAAGAATGAGAGATCTAGAGAGTTGTTCCGCCGATTTGAACGAAGCAATTTTAATGATGGAAGAGATGAAATTTAACAAAATCGAAACGAGATTCGGCTTCATAGGCCTTAGTTTCGCCGCTTAATTAATTTAAAATTTTAATTCGAGTATATGCAACCCCGCAGTACACACCGGTGCTTGCTGAATAGGTAGGTAATAATCCGCTGTTTGCTACTAATTTTCTTATCTGATTTCCATTTTCTTTTGTCACATTTTTTCCTAGTTACTCTTTGACGAATTTAAGGACAATATTGCCGTTCTCGTAGTCCATTTCCGTTCAAATGATCTTATTTCAACAGAGTAAACCTCAATGACGGTGAGCGTCACTAAAAGCTCCTCCTAAAACCTCAAATGATGAAGGACGTTGAAAACATATCTTTCGTTAATCCTTCAGTAATTATTGGCACTAATTACCTTAGTCCCCTTCTAAAACATGATAGTATATAAAAATATAAAATAAAAACCTTCGTAAGCGATTTTTTTCAGTTGAGGTAATTACCGTGTTTTCTAAGAACACAAAAGGAACTTGCCTTTATAAATAGCCTTTCAATTTTAATATCAATAATGAGGTGCTTCATTGTTGTCGGAAGAATAAGAAAATAATCAGCTACTTTTTAGTAGATAAATTAGTTATTAAATAATCCAATTACATTGTTAGTAGAATCTTACTAATTCTACTTACAATATAGTTGAAGCTGATTGTTTTATATTCTAAGAGCTCTATTTCGGATCACTAGCGCACTGCATCCTTTTTTCAGCTATTAAATGGTGCTCGTTGGGCTCCGTTGTGCTCGATTTATTACCCTCCATAACTTCCTCACTCCTTCCCACTTCTTCTACCACTGCGATACTTTAATCCTCAGTATCTTATCATATTTTCCCTCATGCATTCCGGCGCCACTTCAGCAAACAGTCTTCTCTTCGGTACACTCCTTTTCTTCCTCTTTCGAAACACAGCGAGGCGCACCTCAAATTGAAAATAACCATAAAACAAGCGATGATGTCTCAAGAGC
The DNA here is from genome assembly GCA_036926295.1 of Pachydiplax longipennis. NCBI lineage: Eukaryota > Metazoa > Arthropoda > Insecta > Odonata > Libellulidae > Pachydiplax > Pachydiplax longipennis. The sequence goes on along the minus strand of JAVFKF010000009.1, from coordinate 31,226,495 downwards.
GGAGTCATCCAGGAAGGACTCAGAATTATGATTGCTCATAATCTACAGGTAGTTTGGGCTTATCTAAAAATGTGCGTCAATGGGTTCCAAATTTTTATCGTTATACACAGGAAAGGAACCCATTAGTCGGATCAGTATTATTATACAGTGAAATAATAATAGTTCTTTATTTTGGGGAGATTGAGGCTAAATAGTCTGATATTACATCTAACCCTTCGTCTTAAGATATTTGATAAAATATTATAGTAATATTATAACTATTTAATGCGTTAAACATTTAGTTTATCGTGAAACATGAGCACACACAATGGGTGAAGTTGAATAAAGAAAATGCTGCTTAGATATGATAGAATCGTATGGTAAATAAATATCGGTCTTAGTTGATGCATGTACATTCATAGGCCCTAAAGCAAGCCTCGCCTTTCTTAATAATCGAATAAACCTTCTTTGAAGCGTAATAGACGTTAATTTACCACAAATAGAAAACGAAGAAAAAGTATATTCATGAAATTTGTAATATATTCAGGCTACCTTGGCATATAAATTTAAATAACTCCATCAAATATTGTAGCATGCATTGTGAACACAAGGTCCATAGAAGAGAGTACCAAAACTACCAAATAAAATAGATTTCTTATGTGAATATCGTTTTTTCCATTTCCTTTGAATTTCTTTATTTCAAATCGGTTGAAAAGTTGTTTTAATAGTCCTTCAAGGTAAAAATATAGACTTTGTGATACCCTCGAAAAGCAGATGTCCTGCCCAAAGGCGTTTTATTTGCATTTACTTGTCGTTCAAATTTAATTTAGTAAATAGACTTGCGTACGACTAATTTTGAATTTAGAAAAAATTGAGCCTTCATTTTATCACGTTCATTATAGTCCGAATTTGTCACATGTTCGAAATGATCCCAGCTGTCTAAACACTTTTAACAATACTACTATTTATTTACTATGATCTGAATACATTTAATTGGTGATAAAAATGAATTAATCGACTGAAATCTTTTTTCTTACACTCTGTTCTCATCTTAAAACTTGGCCAAATTAATTTATAACTTCGCTCCTTACGAACTAAATGTATTCTAACGCAAGCATTCGCAAATAAAATAGAATTTTCTGTGAAAAATCAAAATTATAATTAACATATTTCAAGTTGCACTTAAATCATCAATGAATTATTCCAATCACCATGTTTTCGTAACATTCCAGACTGAACAATTGTTTTTAATGGCGTTCTTTTTCCTTTTAAGAGATTCTCTCGGAAAGAAACGATTGTTTTGGCTTGGTATTCCCCAAGTTCATTCGAAGATTTACAATCGGTACACTTTCTATCAAATAAAATAACTGAATCGGGAAGAGCGGAATCAAATGTTATGAGTTTTTTATTCTGTTTCTCACTTAATGTCGCTGATAAAGATTACGACAATTCCATTCTAATAATGAAGATGATATCTTTCTATAGATAACGAAGGAGGCGTTTTTGCAGCATGAACTGAGTCGAGCCAGGTGAGAATCTTTGTTTATGTCGTTAAGTTTCGAATTTCTCAATCAGTTCCGATTTTCGCGATAAAATGACGAGTTCAGGTGGGATGACAACATTGATCTGTTGAGTATTCTATTTTCTCTTTCCTAGATTACTAAGCATTCTATACTCTCCCATGCTTCTAATACGTGGATATTGACCCCCAGGTTATTTACATCGCTGTTACTTCATTCGTATTTTATCGTCTGTTTTCGTGATGTCAAAAATAAAAACATGGTTATTGCTGTTCATAGTTTCTTCAAATCTCTTATTCTTGTTTGGACAAATATTTCCCGAACGTTGATTTCAGATATAAATAAAAGGCACTAATACAATTGTTGCACATATAGTAGCATTAGAATTGATGTGTTCTGGTCAGAAGTATGCTCCAGTACTGATATATTTGAATCTATAGTGCGTTCCATTGTTGCAAGTCAATAATGATGGATTATATGAAATGAATAAAATGATTAAACGAAATTCAACCTATTTTTCTTCATATTTCATCCTTATTGCATATACTAATTCCAGGTTGTCTCAATGCAGTGTTCCTTAAGCAGAAGGTTAAGATTAAATTTTGTAGCTTGCATTATAAGAATTCAACTTCAGTAGTCAGCTGTGAACTGAGTAGAAAAATTGGAAAGCTATATCGTATGACATTCATCAAGTTCCTTCGAATTGGTACAATTTCTATTGGATTACAACATAACATATGTTTTTATCTTATAGAATTTTAATTTCGTTCCTGTCAGTGAAGTTTTCGTCGCAAGGACCGGTATAAACCTTAGTCCCCTAGTATGAGATACCGAAAATCTTGGAGAGGGATTAGGCTTACTGAGCCAGATGAGGTGTGAGTTAGTTTGCTTTGAGAGAAATCTTTTAAATTGAAAAAAAATTTCACGTAGGTGCATATTGCATCTATGAATTGCTCCTTTAGAAAATTCAATAATGTGTGACCAGAATTAATGCCATCACTCAGCATCTTGCTTTCTTAGCCTTCGTTAGTAAGAGACATGAACAATATTTCGACACAAGTAAATGAAATACATTTTTCTCTATCCTATACCAAAATCCATGTGAAAATTATTTCATTCATCAAGGTATGGTAACAGTAAAATTCCATGTAGAATTGCAAACTTTTAGAAACTAGAGGAAGAAGCCTCATCCCCAGTTTTAATCCGTTATTTGTTAAAATATTAAATATAGTGCAATAAGATAATGGTTGCACGTGCTCAAACGTGCGTATCAATTCGAAATTTAAGTATTCCGTCTTAAAAAAATAATTAGCTAATTTAGAGGAAATATCCATTTTAAAAAGAGGAACAAGGCAAAACTTTTACTATTTACCTCAGTGAATTTATTCTCACGATCTAGGTTTCAACCCTTTTCACATGCTTATCATGCGAATTCCATATAGTACCGAGTAAAAGTTGTCTAATTCTTCTCCTGTCGTGGAGAACTACCACGAAGTTGAGGTATAAACAGCGAAATGTCGTTACTAGTATCAAAACTCTAATATGACCATCGGCGGATCCAGGCAGGACTGATTGATGACTTTGTAACGATTAACCAAAGGATCTGATGAGGAATTTGAATGGAAATCGATGAAAAATTATTTTTCCGCGATCACTACACCTACTACATATATCACGAAAAGATGGCATTTAGGTTTTTAATTCTAGATGAGTTCATTAGGAAATCGTTCTAAATCGTCCCTCCTCCTTTTGGCAAGTAACGCCCCCACTTGGAATTTCCCAGATCCGCCCCTGATTGTCACACTTATCGATTTAATAAAAATTGCCGTTTGGATACATACTCTCCTCGAATACCAACCTTGATTCTGAGGGATTTTTATTCGCCGAGATCCAAGAGCACTTGAAACCGTATAGAGGGGAAGAGTTTGGAGGCAGTGTTTCGAGTACATGAGCACCGACGCGACGATGTTTTGAAAATCCGATAAAATTCGTCCGCGTCACGTGCCAGGGCTCCACGCGCTCTCCGAGATGGAATCTCGTTTTCTCCATACTTTCGGATTTTCGATCAAAGAGGCATTGGGTCGAAGGACGCGGACCATTGCGCGCTGCCGTCATTTGTCGAAGTGCTGGAGCGAGAAATGATCGAAAATGGGCACTTTGAAAGGCGATTTTGTTTTTTATGGTTTCCGTGAAGAAATCTGCCGAGAAACGCAGCTCGCAGTGGCCGTCGGAACGCATTTTTGGGGCTTCGAACTAATGGAGGGCGCATGAGCGAAAATGTATTGTTTTCGAACGGTATCTTTGTAACGGAAGCTGTGGTTTCTACGGCGGAGATTAAGTGGTCTGGAATTAATAAATTGTTCCCGGATATCCAAGATATCAGAGGCTGGGAGTAATGTCAGAAAACCGAGAGGAACCTTGTTCTGAATATTTTAAAAGTAGTCTCCCCGTGCAAAAATTTCGCAGAGGCACACATACTGTATTACATTGATACTTTCCCCACCCTAATACATTTCAACAAACACTCCAATCACTAAAAACGAATTGCAAACATTAAAACATACCTAAAAATACACCTTCATATCAGTGTCCGTTTCAATAAATCTCGTTTTCATCGAAAGATATCGACATCCACCAACGAGACTCTATGGACAAAAGTCAGATTTCAACTCAATTTTTTCACTAAATGATGCATTTTTGATGTTGGTCTATTTATAGCAGGAACCGAGAAACTTGCTCTTTTAAATGGTGTGTCATTTATATGTTTTGATGTAGTTTGAAGGGAAAATAACGCTGGTCACCGAAAACGGATATTTAGAAATAATGTTTAAGGATAAGTATCACCACGTTGAAAATAATTTTAAAACGACTTTAATTAAGGGTAATTTTGAGAATAACTAATCTCTTCTAAGATTTCAGCATTCCTCCCATAGAATTTAAAAGAAAGGAAGAGCTTGGAAAAAGTTCACATGAGAAAATGACTTTGTGAGTTTAAATTTAAGTTTGAATTTTGGAAAGATCACCACAGCAGAAAAATACCCGCAAGAAAGAGGTGTGAAAACCTGCAAATACTATTGTCCCTAGAAAATTTATTATGTAGTATATTATGAGTCATCATCAGATCAAAGAAATCACCAACAGGACACAATCCTTAAAAAGAGAGAAAGAAGGGATGAGTACAAGTATTGAGAGCCGAGGTACTGGAGGCTGGGTCCAGGTCCAGTAATTTCTTAGCTTCAAGATTATTAGGATTCCTGAGGATGGTCGAACCTGCTGAAACCGGTCGGGTTTAGATTTTCACTTGTTAAGGTGAACAGTTTTTATCTCTTTTATATTTAGCTTGGCAAAAAATAATCTCAATTTTTTTCGGTATAAATCGTCTTCGTTGAGATCTTTTAGAGCCACACGTGGTCGTAAGTTGCCAACCATCCGCCCGCATAGGCGTAATCTCTCCTAATCTGCAGGAATCAGCAGATGGCGATCCATAAATACCCTAAAATTCCCCAGTTCGGCAATATTTATCTTTCAGGAGGACACAATCTCCGCACTTTCCGGGTGGAATGCGTCGAACACAAACAAATGCGTTTCCTCACGTTTTCGGTGTGCGGCAGGTGTTCCGCCTATCATTTCAATGAATTATCACGAGGCATTATCGCTGCGAACACCTGAAGAAAGCACGTGCGTTGCACTCTCGCGATCCCCGGTCGTTCGTTAGCACTCGTCGCGGACACCCAATTCTCAGATAGTGCGCCTAGATTAATTCTCAGTTACTGTTTCCCAACAGGGCCAGATCCAATGCGGAGATTATCCCTTCGCTTTATAACGATTGCGCAATGGAATCAAATTTTTGACGTCATTTCTCACATTCTGGGGTTGCGATATATTTGCGTTGATAGATTCTGTTCAACATTTAAAATATTTCTTTATTTAAATGAAAATTTTCCAAAAGGTTCTTATTTTAATGAGTCTTTTAAAAAGTAAAAATGATCGGCCAAAATAAAAAAATGAAAATAAAAAACCTCAAAAAAAATTTTTCCCCACAATTTACTTGCGACTAGTTTCTTAAAGCTGAAGAAACGTTAGAGAAATATGATTCCTTCCATGAACTCCTTCAAATTTTAAGGATTGTCCCGATAATTAAAGGTTCAATTTACATTTTGCAATTGCAGCGCTCGTGCTCCAACTAAGCATTTGATTTTCGTCCAGTAAATTACAGGTAGGGACATTTTTCATCGTTGCTTTCAATATAAGGTTGTAACTCCAGGCCAAACTTTAGGCTGAAGATGCTTCCACGGCAGCGAAACTAGTCGCGAATAAATGTGTGTCGAAGAAATATAAAGTCCTCCATTTTCATTCCTTTCCTATTTTAAGCGTCATTATATTAATAAATGTATATTTCTATTTTACTGTAAAGAAATTCGTTTGCAGCAACGTTAGATGATGCATCAATTGCTCATGCAAGTTTTAGAAAACGTATTTGCAATAATAACATTGATATAATTAATGTAAAAATATAGAAATTACAGAATACAAAATACAAAAATTAAATTAAAAAATAGATTGGAAAAATTTTCCACTTTGTTTCACCAATATCATTATACATTTATTATCCTTTTTATCATTAAACTGCTAAACTAAACCTTAAATCGCCCATTAGATAGCGAAAATAGAAATACCCACTCCGCAGACTGGGCATTTTCGTAATACCCGAATGTTTTTATACTAGCATTTGGAATGAATTTGGCTGGGTTGGGTTACGTTGAATTAGGGTGTGGGTCTTATATTTTGAATCGCGGTGCAAAATAAACTTATGATTTTACACAACTGAATGAGTAACCTCGTCGGAGACATCAATCATAGTTTTCGTGAATTTATTTTAAATACAGTAAATACAAAACACAGTAAACCACACCCAACCGGACTTAACCCAATCCAGTCAGAGTCATTCCAAAACGCTATACGGAAGCCATTTTCCGTTTATACAATGGTTTCGATGAAGCTTTTCATCGGGCATTGCTAAAATGGAAATACCCACTCCGCGGAGTGTTTAATTTTACCCACTGCCTTAAGAGCATAGAATAGCTCATGTAAATCTCAATTGGGATCAAAAAAATCAAATATCGATGATGAAGTCATTTGCGCAAACATTTCAGTAGATAATTTTATCTCTGATGTTATACTGTTTGAGTGAGTTGAAGTTGAATATAACAATATAAAGACGTCTTTAGATGTTTTTATTAGTCTGTTAGCTGCAATACAACTAGAATAGAGCTCAAAGATAAAGACTGCGCTGTAATTATTATTTTCTTCGAGTAGTGTGGTAAATTGTGATCGCTTCCTAGTGCGATGAAGATCATCTGCCTTCAGGTGAATATTCGCCTTAGAAAATGAATGGATTATGAGAATATAGCACCAATGATCTCGTAGGTAAGAACCTTGAGCTCAACCAACGAAATATAAAGTACGTTCGATATGCCTACATGCTAGTCTTGTTCAAACTATGATAAGCAATGCAGAGAAGGAGATAGGATCGGAAAATAAAACGTTGATAGGAAGCAAACGAAGGAATCTATCGAAAGATAAAGACAAGTAAATGAATGATGTTTATCATCAATTATTTAGTTTCGGATTCTGTTGAAAGAGTAAATATCTCAATCAGAGAGGAAAATACGATATCATTATAAAAGGTGTCTGCGAAGTGTACACAGTGTGGTACAATGGTGGATCTAGAAACTAATGTAAGATGGATGGGCGATTTAAGACAGTATACGTGAAATCAGGTCTAATTAACTTTGATATACCATATGGTTGTCATGAATTTTGTAAATGTTTAGGAACTGTGGGGAAATTTCATAATCTGATTTTAATTTACGCTCCTTGTTAGATACAAGGCAAATTTTTAAATTTAGTCATCAACAGAGGGGTGATCATCCTATTTGCTCCCCCAATAGTGCGGAACCATTCGTCTGGTTACCACTTTGGGAAGTTTAGGAAGATCCTTAAAACTCTAAAAAGATCATTTAGTGAAATATCAAAATACTTTATTATCCTAGAGTCTTAGTCTAATAATTATATCATGCATTATTCTCCACTTCATATATATCAGGAAGAATATTTATCTTGTACCGCATTGCGACTCCAAGAATTTCTAAATCATTCCCCGTTTAAATGAGAATTTCTTATCTCACAAAGAAAAACAAGGAATTTCATATTGACAGCATGAGGCACAGCTTTATGTTGAGAAGAAGGTAGTTGTGAAATTTCATATTTTATTGACTCATTTCTCCATTTTAATTTGAATTTCAATGATAATATTTAAATGAATAGCTTTCGAATTGCTACCTCGAAGAAAATGAGTCGCAGAAAGGAATGCAGAGCTTGATCACTTTATCAGAAACTAGAAGGCTAATTTGATATTGACAACATAAGAAAGTATGTATCTCCTCAAAGTAATTTATATGCGCAATATATTGCATTGATGGTTTACAATAAAGCACTCGTGGAACTCCCATGCGGGCATATATGCTATGGCATGTTGCTACTACTATGGCAGCTTCGGCGAACTCCTGACGATAGAATGAAGATCGCTCTCAAGTCCCGCATATAAAAAAGATCGAAAACTCATCTGATCGAAGATTAATCTTTCTTAAATTCGGAAAATAAAACAAAGAAGTATCTTCTTACCGGTTTATTCCGGTTTTTTGCGCTCGCTGATAAGGGGGAAATATCAAACTAGGACGAATGCAGCAATTAACTGGAAAAAATATTCAATCCTTGAACTGCTGTCGTAATACTCCTGTAATTTTATATTTCCTTATAATCTGGACAGAAAACTTTTGTTTTTAATGATCGATCGAACTTTTAATTGTGATACTTTAATCTGCACGAGGTAAGATGTATTTATATCGTATTAAAATTTCATGCTTACTTGGAAAGACGTCCCAAGTTGTTCTTCAATAATATCACTGCTGGAATTCTTTCCCTGTTGATCATTTCATTCATATATCGTCACATTTGGTTGAATTCAAGACGGTGAATGTATTCCACATACTCCATATAATTTCTAAATCTACTTATGTACCCTGCAAACCCCCTAACTGTTTTCTTAATCGATTACTTTTGCGCACGATCTGCGGAAAAGAATGAATTTTTTCATCGATTTTTTAGCATCTATTTCTCTGATCTTTCTGCAATATCAGAACGGCTTAGGTTACTGGGGACGTATGATATCGGCTACATCTTAGAACGTGGGTCTCTCTGAATCTCTCTAAATCTCTGAATTTATTGAGTATGCCTTTGTTTGAATCTTCTTTCTTCTAAAGATTCCCATCTTGCCATCTGAAGCATCTGAGTAGCACTCACCGATTTTTCGTAGTGATTCCTTAGAAAAATTATTACCCGTCGTTTTACTTTTTATAATTCGCGAGTACAACACTTTTCGGTAGGGCACCGTACAATGAAAGGTAAGGTACGTACGTAAGGTATGATGGGGTCTATCCATCGCAAAGTAACATCGATCTTGGACTTTTTCTTCGCTCCTACATACCTATCATAACTTGAGTTTCTTAAGTGTTCGTCCACATATATATCACGGATGTGGATACCCCATGTTAAGTATGGTTGAGTCTTGATGGTTATTCTATGGTACTTCACCGATTCTGCTGTTAATAAAATTGCCAAATGTCGCACCACTTCAAATTAATTCTAATTCACTCCACAGGACTAATCTTTTATCTTCACTTTATATTTCTCTATAATGTATGAAAGACATTATACTTGAGCAGCATTTGAATTGGACTTTTTCTCTACTTTCTGTATGTTATGCCGTAGAATAAGTACTCTGCGGTTATACGAATTTATGCATACGTTTTGAACGAGATGCGATTTCGGCGCGATTCGATTTTTTTCTTCGTCATAGCAGATTTCGGGTCATGTTTGCAAAATAATGTCGTTCAAACAAACACGATAATCACTCTATTGCAGCGTCGCGAAGTATGCTAATGCGGCAATTAACGGGGTTTTCGAGTGAGAGAGAGATGTGAAGTATGCTGTTTGATCAGGTGTTCAAATATTGGGGTAATTGAAGCGATTAGTATTTGCTCTGTGCTTTCACAGTTGGTTTCTAGGCTTCCGCGTGGGGATTGCCGATACTTCATTACGAATTTCTCCGCCGCAGAATGTATTTCGTATTCACCGATACCAGTAGTCGTTCTCAGTCAACAGAATTTTTAGGGTATGGCGGAAATATAAGATACTCAGTGATACGTGTTTGTTTCAGAGTACTTTTTCAGTATCATTTATTTAATCTCAAAATATGCAAATCGTTTCACTCTATGTAATAATGACATATTACAGAGAGTGAAACTAAGCATCCCTGAAGAATATCATGAAGGGATTGCCCTCGTTATAATAACATCGCGGACGTGTTTTAGGGAAAAATCATGCAAATAAATTGGAAAATGTAGTGCAAAAAATCTCAGAACGTAAAATTACAGCGTGAACACAAAAAATATAAATTAAAGAAAGTAATAAATTTATTTGAAATAAACTTCAATATCTGCTTGATATTCAATCATCAATATCTGCTTGAGTAAAAAATGCTTCTTCAATAGGCGAATGAATATTTTATTACGGGCAGAAAAAATATCTTTCCTGGACAATGACGAAAAATTTAGGTGAAGTATGAAACTATTTAAAATCAATATTAGGCATAGGAAATAAAAAAATGTTCTTTTTAAGTAATACATAAACAAAACATTTTATTTTCCATATTTACACGTGAACGAAAGAACTTTTTCCCGATTTGAGCTAAAATCTTAACAGTTGTTTTTTGTCATTAGATGCTAAAATTTAAAAATATTGTCTCTCGTTCTATTTCAGAGTTTGTTAAACACAGCTGATTTAGTTGTAATGGATAAAAAACACTCTTCGGAGTGTTTCTTTATCTATTACAACTAAATGAGAGAGAGAGAGCCGGAGACAGGTATGAGCCGGAAGATCGCCTTGGGCTCTGAGGTTTTTGGAACGAATGACGCTGGTCCATGCTTTGTTTCATGCCCCAAAGCAAAATAATACGGAATGGAAAATTTCTACCTCTCAATTTGGAAGACAGTTGGTTTTATCGGTTTTTCTTGCATTGTCTGTGTTACTTTCGTTGAATAATTTTGCCGATGTATACTGATACTTATCGGCGCAATATTAATGACCGATTTGCTAAACATACAATTAATACCCAAACAATATTCGATTTTTTCATTCTGCTTTTCAAGACTGAATTTGATAGGTCGACTTTCACGTGGAACTACTTTTTCAGGGACGAAATTCACCTCAAATCTGGGTTGAAATGTCAATTAGGAAAAGCATAACTTATGTATAAATAATTACAGAATAAAAATAAGAAGATACAGATGATTTATGCATCATTGTTTACAGGAAAGCACACGTCCTGTTTAATAACTCTCACCGACAAATCACTTCCACGGAGGGTTTGCTCTCGAAAAATTTATCTAACCTGCTCTTTCATAGCATCATTAGATATAGTGTATAAGTACTTAAAGAAATTTTCCAAAATCTAGTTTCAACAGTAAAATTAAAGCACACAACAGCAGATGCTGTACTTATCTCACACATGTCAAGAGACTTATACTCTTTACTTGGTCCAACGTTATGAAAAGACCGCGTACATCTTATGGCCCTGGATATTACTTACAATATTACTTATAATGGCGCGACATATTGCGACTTTTATATAGAAAAAGAAAGTTGGGGATAATTTGATTTTGAAGACATTCAGCATAGAGTAAAATTGATATATGATAGAACAGTACTAACAGCGCGCGCAATTTTCCTATAAGGAATACACGGTACCATAAAATTTACGTGGTTTCTTCGTGATGTTGGTTGAAGTATAGAGTTATCTTATATTTTAAGCACGTGAAAGATTCTAGATTTTCTGCCCAATAATCGACTTTTAAATGAGATCGAATCTTACTTGGACATAAACGGAAATGGTTTTAGATTAGTGTTGAAGAATAGAGAAGAATTATCCCTCGGAGAATGTAAAATAATCGTACAAAATAAAACTTTTAATAAGTACCCATATTGAACCTATGTGACGAAGTGGCCTTTGCAGCAATCTAACACCTGTCTAAGGCCGGAACTACAGGTGTGAATCGTCGAGTTAATTTCAAATTCCTATTAATTCTATGAAGGCACTGAAGCAATGTGAAATCGCTATCATAGTCTGTCATCCGTAAAATCGAAATCTATTAAATGGAAGAATACGTTATCGGTTGACATTTGGATCGGCACTTTCAAGGCTTTGCCAAGTTTCTTTCGTATCTTTTATAATTCGAGACACCGCGTCCAGCAGCGCCATTTAAGTCTCGCACCATTTACGGGAAGCAGAAATCTGAAAGCGGGACTGCGGCCCGCTAATTCAGAAATGCAGGTCGCTAATTAACCCACATACTATCCCAAACAGAGGTCACGTGCTCCAGCATTTCCTTCCCCATGCTCTTAGCCGTAGATCAGTGGTTTAAATGGGAAATTCACTAGTAAAACCTACTCTCACAAGTTATTCATTTTGAATCAACTCTTTATTCGCGATAGCAAATGAGGTAAAAGGGAAACAGAGAACGATCAGGGCTATTTGGACTATTACCGTACCACCGCTATGAAGCATAACCAAAAACGGAAAAATTAATAATTTTTCCGGTATTTATTAAAATTAGTCTGTACTTAAAGTGTTTTTGAATGTTTGTTCTATTCCGTATTTTGAATACCAGCTGAATATTTTAATCTTTGCCTGATGATGACGTTGAACGTTGAAATCATGGTCACTAAAGAAAACAAATCGTATACGGGTAAAAGTTTTTCCTTCTTCATCCTAAAGAATTTTACCGCTAAGTGCCTGAGGTGATTGACAGTATTATATGAAATGGGGCGGAATTTAGATTTAAATTCCTTTTAATGTAACAGAATCTAATCAAGTTTACTATACAACCGTTATGACACATTCTTATGAAGAATAAAGTTAATTAGTTTACTGTCAACTATTTAGTCCGGACATCGGTTGAAATCTCAAGTCTTCCGCAATTATCTACCAACAGCTTTGGAGGGGTATAATGAGTAAGGTAGTTTACCATTGTTCTCTTCGATCATGATGAACCAGAGTACTATTGGAAAAAATCTACGGATATGACGCACCGTGTCCTTAATTTTATATCTTTTAACAAAGGACGAACATGTCAGTCTTAGAATTTCGAAATTTGTGTTAAACTGATCCCAGAATTTCGGGATTTCAGTCTCTAGTAGGATGGGTGCAAGATGGAATTCAGGATCATATTCCTAATATGGAATATGCTTTTTATGTGGAATACCACAATATCAGGTCATAAAATTTCTTCTGTCCGTTTCATACACTAAAAATTGGGAAAATTATCCTAATTTTTTTCAATTTCGTAATTTTTCTTTAAAATCACGGGCTACTTATCCAGTAGTCTACATCAAGTGTTAAAATAGTCAATAATTCTAGGATTTTGAAAATATTATTATTTTTCATACTAAATACGATTAATTTATAAAAAATCCTCTAAAATCATGCTCTTTCCTAACTCAAGTAAACGTAATTCACATGCTTCTCGAAACAACTGTTTTAATATTCCATATTAGGGGCACCTGTTATTCCAGATAAGGCCCTCATATACCCTAATATGGAACTGGTTGGAGATCTTCTTCTCACCTCTTCTCCTACTTCTTAATTCTTAATACCTTAAAAATGTTTAATTAATGTAAGAATTTCCTTTCTGGTACAATGTCCTGGAGGTCAAAGATTTAGAGAATATTTTCGAGATACAAATGTGAACTTATAAATGGGCAGTAAATGGTATTTTCAAAGAGTATTCCATATTTGGTACTGGGCTCCCGGATAGCCATATGGGCAGTTCGACTTTGATGATGATTTAGTACTCTTACCCTGTATTATAATAGAATAGGTTCCACATTTTACCACAGAAATAGTTTGCGTAATTTTGCGATAAAATATTTCGCAAAAATAACTTATTCAAGTTAACAGTGCGAAAAAGGAGGGCAGATAAGGAAGCGATTGTTGGCCATACCGAAATGGATAATGATATTTCACGCACCTGCCGCTACCGATTAAGAGCGCGACACCATAAAAGGCCTTGCGAATGATTGCTATATATCATAAAGAAAAAGCGTTCTCTCATTTGAGAGGGACTTTGACCTTTCCCTGATCAACGAGGAAACTGTGTCTTGCACGCCAGGAGTAAAAATATCTTACCGATATATATTAACGCGTCTCCGAGGACTCGGTGGAGTTATTGAGCGACCATACTTGCGTGATTGCAATGATTATTAAGTGGTAATGGAAAGCAAACGCACGTTCTGTCACCCATCCTCGTTTCATGAGGAAAAGTCGAGTATCGGGTCGCGATGTATTTACTGTCCACGGTTTACGGAATCAGTGACAAGTGCGAAACCACCTCGACACATATCTCAAGTGACACGAATTTTTCAGGTTTCTATTTTTCGCTTTGCAGATAGAAGGAACCGCTGCGCGTTTGATAACGCGGAAAGCAGAAGGTTTAGCTCCATTGCTGGCGTTTCATGACACGCGATTTGGAAATTTTAACTCAACAACCACGTCCATAAAGCTTGATGCGTGACCAGTGATGATGAAAATAATTAATTTTTCCCGGTCTTTCTCTACCTCCGGAAATCTTCCAATCTTGGGATCAAGGAAATGATTTCCACAGTTCAATTTGTGTAACTTACTCGACTGGAAATTTTTAGGGACTCATTTCTCGTAGACGGACTTGAATTACGCTATCGTCATATTTAGTTGATCTCAAGAATTTCTGAAGAGAATATTTATATAGAATATTTTCAAATCTTTAATTCGTATGACTAAATGAAAATAAACTCAAGTGAAGCTTTTAAATCTAGTATATAGAATAGTTATGCGCATGTAAATTAGTTATTTTTTAAGAATTATTAGTTCAGGCAATATTTGGTGAAACTCATTCATGATTAGATGAGAAAAAAACCAAATAGTTGAGCATAGTCATGTTGTGTTTTTTTCTCATCTTATCTAAATAGTTATTTTTTAATTTCTTAAAAACTCACCCATCTGCCACACCTAAAAGCTCAGTTCGCTGAGTATTATTGTAGTATGAAATTATTGAATTCGTGTCTCGAATAAGGGATTTACGAATGGGTTAACATCCTCTGTACTTATGTAATTACTTATTTTCCTGAGTATCTTTATTTCTAAATAGAAAATGCTTATGGTTAAGACTAGTAAATTCATAAAATACCTCTTCATTTAGATCAAGGACCTTTTTAGGAATCGCCGAGGGTTCTCCTGAAATTTCTGGCGGGATTTTAAGGATTATAATCAACTAGATAACCCCATATTCGTCAATTAGGCGATGTATAAGTCAATTTTGGTAGATTTGCCACCTTTTTTCTGTTGAAAGACATCATGCAATTTGCGGAGAATTTTCTGTTGTGTAGACCAAAATCTGTGTACTCGTAACGCGTTTGACTTATTGTTAGTTGAGAATTGAAATGGGATCAGTGAATAAAAGACTTCATATTATACATTTAATTGCTATAATTACTGGTCTCTTATACTACTTATGGAAGCGAATGAAAGCTATATATTTTTAAATGCTTGTAATCGATATTTTTTGAGTTTAGCGACTTTTTAGATAATTTAAAGGATGCATCTACTGATATCAAAATTAAATTAGCATCTCGGAATAATGAAGTCTAAGTTCTCTAGCTGTACTTCGTGGAACGACATTGGAAATGATACACAGACTTAGTAATTTCCACAGTAAAAAATTTCCCTTTATTCTCGGAATAATCCATAGATTCGGGGTTTCTCTATTTAATAAAGAGCAACAAATTTTTTTTGCTGTGAACTTGTTTTCTATATGGAGCCTTGAGATGACCCAAGCTCTTTTGGTGCATTCATTTTTACCGTAAAAATTGTGAGCTTAGAGAGAAAGGCAGTGTTTTTATTGAGCAGGAAAACCTATGGCCTTCAGGATATACGATGGTGATTTTTTTTTCTTCTTTGATTTATGACTTCTGTTTTTCCTTGAGTTATTATACGCCCAAGGTTTATTATTACCATTCCTACATGCATAGTTGCCAATTTAGCAATTTTAGAGATCTAGTGACTTAACTCTTCCTTTAGCTACTTTTTCTGTTTTGGTGACTCCTCACACATTACCCAGTGTGCAGTTGACTTCTTGGAAGTCAAACTGGTATTACGAAAGACGATGATTTAAATCTTCACTTATGGAATTTCTGAACTGATATTATATTTATAAAGAGGAGTTTTATTACGTCTTTTGTACTGATTTGTTTTTTTCTCATTTTAGCGACTTATCATTGTTCATCTAGCAACATTAAAAAAATAATTGACACCTCTGCTTACCTAATACCTTCCTACTTTCAGATCGGCTTTTTCTTCATTCCTTAGCAGAAATTAGTGTTTAAATTATTTTTTCCAGTCCTTATTACGTCAAATGAGAAATGAAAAGTTCGTAATCAATCCCTTTTTAATTTATTTGACGGATTTAATAGCTTTATTTTGTGGTACTTATACCCATAGCCATTTCGGTATTCGACGTCCAATACTCTGCTTCCCAATAGAAAGTCCCTTTATTTCGTTTAGATTCTGAATAAAACCAGAGGATTTGAAGAAGTAGAAAGGAAATTCAGGAAACCCAAATTTATCTCTATCTTTCTCTTATTCAATTTTTAATTATGAAATCCTCTAGTCCAATGGTATTGTCTATTCTTTGTAAACCAATGGACTGGATAATGTAGAGTATTACTTCATTATCCGTTTATTCAGAAATTATTCACCATCAATCGTTTTTTGGTTGGGGTTTTAAGCAATAAGAAGCCAAAGATTCGAATAGATATAGATTTTAATGCGTTTCCACTTTTCAAGTCTTTTGCTTTGAACATAAAATAGTGAACATCTTTTTAATACATATACATATTTGGAAAACACATTTTATAATGAAATTTCCATTCCACAGCACTAAATATTCATTTTATACACACTCAACAAAACATACAGACGCCACATTCAAAAATATTTACAGATCTTCGAGTGAAACCCCTCAGACGGGGTCACCGAATAAACTCTCTCAGTCATCTATACACATTTGTACACTCTATAAAGGAAACGAAATGACTAACATCACAGACAAAATCATAAAAAACCACGTATATAGCACGTAATTAATGTGAGGAGGGCAAGTTGTACAACCTTGTGACCACCAAGCGAGGAAATAGAAATTAAATCATACGAGATATGTTCCGTCCGCCGCAGTTGCGATGGGCGAGGCGATCTTATCCAAATGACCGATATGACTTCCGGAGATTAGGTGAAAAAACAAGCCCGAAAAGAGGAATGATTACTTTTTGGGACGACCGTCCGAGAGCTATCGGAAGGACTTTGGTGAACCGCGTGAGGGAATTTAGGTGGTTGAAATGGAAACAGGCCCGTCGCGGCGGCGTCGATAACTCTTGAAATTGCAAAAATGACTGCCGCTAGAAGATGTGATTGGTCTTGCGAAAGCCTTGTCAACCCTTTACTTTAGCTCGAAGATGGAAAATTTTGGCGAGAAATTTAGTAGTTCTCTTGTGCATCGTATCTCGTTTTGAGAAATGGATGCAGTCGATCAGTACAACCACGCACGAATACGAGTTTTGCCAAAAATTTGGAACATTAGTTCTTCTTTCAAATGAGATGGATTCAATGAAGGCACGAATTCGTGTTTTGCCAAAAAATTTGGAATTTTAATTCGTGTTTCCCCTTGAGCAGGAGTTAGTGACAGAATTTATGATCGAAATTCAATTTCGAGCGTGGCTGTACAGTCTGATGAAACCAGTAAAGGGTTGACAGAGACCCAGTGGAATGCCCCCAGCGAGAAAGAACCCATCGACCCTTTTCGACCAACAAAAGTGGGCGTTGAAAAGAGTCGAACGAGCCAAGCAGCCATCGCGCCACTTCTCTGAATGTAGCGCCGCGCCAGAGAGGCGTCAATGCGGCGCTGATATGAGTTCGATCGGAGGAAAGGTCGTTGCTCTCCGCGTCCTCAACTCGCGACTTGACGAAGTTGGTCACCCGCGCACCTGCAAATCCTGTTGGAGGCGCCCGCTATCACGAGCTGAAACGGTGCCGATCCCCCGCTACACCTCCATTACAAGGCCGCAGGTGCGACTTCGCGGGGACGAAATGTGAATAAGGTACTCTTTCGAGCGAACCGTATTCCCCTTTCCTCCCCCACCGCGGCGGAAATATTCTACCGAATTCGCGTACGACATCCAGGGGCAATTCCGCGACAGCGGAACCGTCGAAAAAAACCGAAAAAACTAGCGAAATGTGCTCCGAGATATAAATTCCTTGACCCAGAGAAGTCCAGTTATGTCTCAAAATACTGCAGGATTTACAAAAGGTTTTTCTTTCTAAGCTTTCCACACTCATTTGGTCCATTGAAGATTCTTCCACAGTCTTTTCGCCGAATGGCCAGCAGAAGGAAGTTGTTGAAGGCCGGCCGTCGCACAGCTAAGGTCTTTTGCACAAGAGCTTGCGAAAACAGAACAAAATCCGAACGAAAATCAGGTCACGTGACTTGTCTCTCTCTCCATCCAGTGCCTTCTTCACCCTCTGGCAGGGGGCGAAGTGCTCCACCCAGGGCCGGACTGATCTCGGGGCGGACGCCCATGGCGAGCTCTGAGCCCAGTACTGTCGGAGATTCCAACAACAGATAGTTTTGGGCGATCTGCGCCCGTCTGCAGCGATCTCACGGAGACCAGCAGCAGTGAAGCACTAAAGGACGTTCGAATCGAAGGATGCGATACGCCTCAACAGGAAACAGGCCGGCTGTCGGAGGGCACAACCTTGTCGAGATGTGCGGGCTGCAAGAAAGAAAACGTAACATTAATATAGGCATTCTAGAGAGTAAAGCAAGTTGGCTACAAACTACTTTTATAAGTATGCTTCAATCAAGAGTTATAAGACTTTATATCTTACTCTGCTAAGGTCTAATTTCTTTGATACTAAGGATATAAAAAGACTTCGTGATCTTTAATATAGAAATGTTGCAAAGCTGCACGATTTCGCTTTTGATAAATTTATATTAATTATTAGTCTACGTGTTTAATGAGATAATCAGCGGTAAATCGTAAAAATTAAGTATAAAATAAATGAATGAACATAAGATGGGATAATTTTGATATTTACTGCATCATTTTCTGCCTTCATACCACTAAAAAATGACCGTTGGATTTGTGAGTCGTAAAGGATAAGGAAAGTATAGAACATATGAATGATCATGATATAGATGGGAATAATTTTAACATTTACTGCATCCTTTTTCGTCTTTCCGTATTAACTACTCGATCACGTGCCTATGATTTCATAAAAGCTAATTTCGTAGACCCACCAATTAGCGCCACGGGCCGGGAAAATTTCCTCCATAACCGGATTAAATTTAGAAATCCCCGACCGCCTCCCCAGTTTCCCACGTGTGTGGCAAGTGGACAATGCCGAGCGCAATTAAAGAAAATTGTGGAGCGAAAACGAAATAAATTGCGTTCCCTTAAGACGTTAACAAAAAAAACCTTGGTGGCGCTACGGAACAAAAATCTCCGTAGGATTAAAGAGAATGAATCAGCCGTCCATAAAGCAGCCCACAGATGCGCAAGTTCCACTGGCAACTGTACAGGTCGGTGGAGGGGAGGAATGGGAGGAATGCGCGGAGGGGTTGTGTTGTAAGGATGCTCCTTGAGCGCACGTGTTCCTCGGGGGCGTGGGGGGGCGATGCACAGATGGCTTTGGGGGGGGCGGGTCACTTCTGAAAGCCATCCTGGAGAGCGCCATAAAAAAATATGACGAGAACTGAATTTATCCGCGTGTTTCTATAAAAGACCCACCCACCCTCCGGAAGAAAGAATGCCTTCGCACACAATAACATCTGCATCGATTCGACGCGGCTTTACAGCTGCGCTAAAGGTTTCCTTCATTCCGCAATTTCGCGAGATTCGGAGAGCCAACTTTCCAGTGCTGGATGAGGAATACGAGAGTTCTATTAACTTTCTACCACCACCACTATCGAGGCGATTTCGACTTACAAAAAGTGACACGAGCAAAAACTTTTAACGAATGCATTGAAAGGAAACTGGAATCGTACGGGGGTGAACGGACTGAGCGGCGGGGGAAAGAAAGCGTCCAGGTGGCATTTCGACAGCCCCTCGCTGCCGCAGGAGACATTTTGAAGTGAAGCAGTCCGCCCACGAGAGGATCTTCGAGGCGATTTACTCCCTCCTCGTGACCAGAGCTTTTAGGAGCACGTAAAACTGTGAGGAACATTCTATCGCCGACTACGATCGCACGTGAAGACTTGAGTTTCATTTTTTCACGGGACAAACGGTCGTTCTACTTGAGGGCACGGATAATCGAATGGTACGAGGTCTTTCCTTGAATATGCTGGCAAATAACTCGAAAATGATGGACCAAAACGCACAGTATAATATATAAAAGAGAGGTAAGGTTAGGAAAAGGAAACCAGGAAAGGTTTATTCGAAAAATTAACAATTGGCAGTCAAATGATATTCGTTGATACACGTTTGGAAAAATAATGAGGGAAAACTGTTAGTGATAAAAGCCACACGAGGAATGTTACGTAAAGGTGGACATGGAATGAATATAACTCAAAAAGTCTATTAATAACATACAATATGAGGAAGACGTGGCTTCTTGACGGGAAGCAGACATACGGAACTAGGAGATAAAACTCTGAGAGTTAGCGCAGTGTTGCGTGGAATTATCGAGTAGGGAAGACGAAAAGAATTTTATATCGAAGTACATTTTAAGCCTCAAGAAATGTCCTCGAATATTATTATACACTTCCTTCCCGTACTTCGTTAGTATAGCAAAATTTCGGACGTCAAAACGTCACCGCCTTTGGAATCGAGATTCTTTCACAGTCGCACTCCATTACAACGGTCGCCTTCTCGATTCGATGAAAAGAAATTGCAGAATCGCGGGGGAGAAATCAGAAGCGGAAAAGCTTGCTTTCTAAAATGAAATTGGAAAAATGGGGCGAATGGATGGGAATCGATCGCTCTCACACGTGCGCCAGGTGCACGCCGGGAAAAACTTTCCTTTCCCGTCGGTTTATTCGCTGGCTTTTTTCGCGTCGGGATTACGAATTCGCGAATACAAAAGTCTTAGGCAAGATGACCGATTGCACGGTATTATACAGTCATCAGAGAAATACCGGGAAAATGACAGATTCTCCATATAATAACAGGATAAGGCATAGGATTCTCGAATTGAATTTCGGCGCTAAAAGGTGTCGCCCTCTGAGATTGGAGAGAGGAAGCGGCGATCCTTCCGGATGGTGAAGAGGAACAACGAGAGAGGGCAGCAGTGGGCCCCTTGAGAATTCTCTCTGCTTAGGCGACTTAGCGTGAGGTTGACTCAAATAGGATCGGAGAATAAAAAAAAGGAGAAATAGAAACGAGACAGGAACACCTGCCGCCGTATTATTCCGCGTTGCGCGAGTGTTTAGAACGGGAATAAACATGTTTTCCGCAAGAGAAGACAGCCGACGGCTCCAGTAAGTCGGCACAGGATATTCCTGCCTCTTTTAGACTGATCTCAAAGGCTACAAGAAGGCTAGAAACGTAGACTCTTAAATATGCTCACTTACGCCAAACGTCGGTTCTTATCGGAAGGGAAAAGTAATTCCAGCTTCGAAATGCATTACGACTCAAATTTTGATAAATTCCCTCAACAAAATATAGACCGAAACCTTGATCGAAAACAGAGAGTTGATCCACGTATTACAATGTAAATCAGATCTTTGATAGCCCCATAAAAGTTTATTGTGCGGAAAAAAGGAAAAACGTTACATCCGTACAAATTGCTGAGGTGACGAAATGTTTGACGACTCGGATGTCGCAACGTTTTCCTCTACGAAAGCTCCGGAAGTGATAAAAAAAATAGCTGGTAAAACCGTGAAAAAGGTGTTTTTCCAGAGAAAATTCCAGTTGGAATTAGAGAGAAGTTACGATGCAAAAATAACCCCTTACCACAGCGAAAATATACACGGCCTATGGAAGTCACGGATCATTAAATCGTTAACACCGCTAAGAGAATAAAAAATAGTTCGCGGAAATTGGGTGGTAGGATGTGTATGAACTGGAAGAATAACTCAGGAAGGATGGGCGAGTAGTACTTTATGATGGCATCCTGATAGAACCGAAAATTGTTTGGGCTTAACGCACCCAATTGTAAAAATATCAGACCTTAGCAGAGCAAGTACCAAAATGAGCGAAATAACCATTTCATACTTATACTAAAAAGAATAATGACAACTTTCGAGATAGTCATTTTGGTTACTTTAGAGAAGTTACAGGAATTGTGCTAACTTGTGAATCGCTAAGAAGATGATCATAGAGTGTAAAAGATGCTTACCGTGGTATGCATGGCTCCTTGTTCCTGCGCCGCGCAAGTCGCGATGTTGGGGATAGTGTTGGGTGCAATAACACCGAGTGGCTGCCGCGCTGCGGGCGACGAGGGCGGTGAGGGAGGTGAAGACGCGGCTGCGACCGCGGCCGTGGCCGACGCAGCGACGGCGGCTATCCTCGCCGCGGCCGGGTGCGCCTCCAGCGTATGCTGCAAGTGGCAGATGTAGTCGATCACGTGCTGAATCACTTCCAGCTTGGACAGCTTCTTGTTCTTGGGCATGAAGGGCACCAGCTCCTTCAGCTTGGACAGGTACATCTGGATCTCCTCGTTCTCGATATCCCTCCTTGGGTGGTGATGATGGTGGTGCCTCGACTTGTGTACTCGGCCGTCGCGGATGCCTCCGATGGTGGAGGTGTTGGAGGATCCGACGGCGGTAAGGGCTTCGGGGGCCTCGCACACGCTGCTCGCGCTCACCATAGCGGCAGTAGCCTTCATCCTCGAGTGGTCAGAGATCGTAAAAGAAGCAGAGTCCAGAAAAGGGCCCAGAACACTGAGTGCACAGTCTCGCTCCAGAAGAGGAAACAGGAGGTCGATGCTGAGGGCTCTCTAGTGATGGGCTTCCAGTAACTCTTCACAATGTTGGGAAAACCAACTTCCATAAACCAAAACCAGATGGGGATTTCACTGAGTAATCCACACACAGAATCACCGAGGTGATGCACACAGAACGATGTCTCCCTACGAATGCCGTTTCATTACTGGGCTACCAGTACTTATAGCCTCGGCACGCCCCCCCCACTCCGCCTCCCCTCTTCGAGCGGAATAGCTGCAGGGGAAACACCCGGACGGCGTGCCCCTCCGCCCCCTCCCCGACAAAGCCCCGCCTCGGGAGGCGTGGCTTGGGGCCTTTGGGCCAATGGGAGTGGGGTCCAGTAGGTGTATGCGGCGCCTATGTGTCGGCCTGGCCGATGAGCAGATCTGCGTAAAGAGCCCGTGGTATTCGCCCTCATACCTCTCCTATTTTTTCCCATCATTTTAGGCAGCATGTGCGTTCTCACCGTGTGAACGTAAACAGATGTTCTTCTCCTGCTATACCACCGGCCTTCCCCCGCTGACCGCCCCACACCACCGGCCGCTTATTATAGTGTACCCCTTCCTCTTTCGCGCCCCGCCGGTTATTTGCGCGCTTATGCAAGTACGTAAATGTGCTCCATTCATTCGGCCCTTGAGAAGGCCCTCTGCGCAAGGAGTGAAGCGTTAGATGGCTTGGAAAGTCCCGGATACTTTCCTTGAAGGCGGAGATGGACTCTGACGATGAGTGGGAATCCTCGAAGGAAATTATTGAGCGTCGAAGGAAATGCACACGTGGATGATGGCTGAAGAAACTGGGATTGCTTAATTGACTGATCGTAACAGTAATGCATTAATATATCCAGCGACGTACAAAAATATGCGTGAGACGAGTCATTATCATAGGTGGTTATGATTATACTGTAATTAGTAATTATAAATCTACATTGTATTTAATTACAATTTCATCATTTCACGTTACATGGATATGCATTCTCATTGTCATAGATAGATATGATTAAACTATAACTAGTAATTATTCATCATACTTAATTACAATTACATCATCTCAAGTTTCTCAACAATTATAAATTCTGAGATTGAGTCAGATAATAGCACAGCTAATCAAGGACATCTCCATGTGTTATGAAGAGTGCAGGAGGACTAAGATTCTTATATTAGTTTGAAGATAAGTGAATCGCAGATTTCGGAAAGCTTTCTTTATTATAAGGTCACATAAGGTACTATTTTACCACATATGTAACAATGAAGTCCCACTTGAGTGCATTGCAAACATTAACACAGTTTAACCTAAAAATTGTCCACATAAAATGATCTTGGTAACTAGGAGAAGGAGAATATGTTTATTTTAACGTAATATAGGAGACTATGAAACAAAGTAATTTAAATAAACAAATACAGCGACACCTGATGGCACTTTATCGTATTTAAACGAAATAAAACACGAAGCTTGACATTGACCTCAAATTAATATAGATAACATAATGATTTTTGTGGACAGAGGCAATTTTTGTGTTTTATCTCGTTTACGACAATTTAAATTTCTAAGACGTTGGAGGAAACGAAGATAAAGCCGCGCTGAACGCCTTGAGAGACCGCTGGTTCCTCACACCTGGTCATGGAAAATGTATTTACATCTAAAAAATTCCCAGAAAAATATGCAAGTAGTAATTCTTATGAGTTTTATGTAAGCTAAATGGCAATATATTTCCTTATTCTTTCAGCGCGAGTGAGAAGATTCCTTTTCGATTTTCAAGAACAGATTTTCATTTCCAATGAATTCGCCGCTGATGATGACCGCCAGATATCTGCCAATTTAGTGCGAGGGCAAATTATCTTCAGAAATCATCTTCCGCCGAAGGAATATCTTTGTATTGGTGCAGTTAGTAACTGGTTGTAAGGAGAACCAGTGCCAATCTTCGATTCTTCTGTCGGATAGGTGTAGATGTTGCGGGTTTCAATTGAAAATAGCAAGAAGTACAAAATATTTTAGTAGGATGATATTTTCGGTAGTACATATTATGTTTAATGATTTCTGAGTGCATTAAAATAGGTTCATCTCTCCTATTTTTTTGGGTCCAATGTTTTATTTCATATACTTTAAATGAAAGATGAGCGTTCCCAAATCTCGTGTTTCTCATCAGAACTTCGAAAAATTGATGAGATTTATATATGTTGAACAGGCATATAAACGCTCTCTTTCTATTGCACTGGAAACGTCAAATATATAAAATAAGAAAAACCATTACAATGTTGATCTTAACATACACGCAAGCAATGGAAATCGAGCTTTGAGGAAAATTAAACAGACAATTTACGAATTGAATTAACATAACTTGCATCGAAACAAATAAGTCAAGACTCAGCAATAAAATTATATAATTATGAAATAAATCGGCATTAAAAAATATATAACACCGGATAAGTGTGTATCATTACAAACTAAGTTGCTGAAGAGATATATGTAAACATTTTGACGTGCTACGTCATTATAAATATATTTATATATGTATTGACCTTATAATTAAAAAATCCCTCCGCATAAGTTAAAACATGAAATATGCGGAAGTATATCTGCGAGCTTCCTGTAATGGGAAGCTGGGCAGATTCGAAAAATCCAGTTATCGCGCATAATTAATAGGTAGATTTACTTAACCTTTCACCTATGACTAGCACTGAATCACACCGTGAGCTGTATATTAGACCTAAAAGAGCAAATGCTTTACTTCTCTATAGAACAAGCTTTTTTCATCGAAACTCAGATCCTGACTTACGAATGAGTACATAAATAAGTTAGTCCAATCGGCGGATGGAAACGATACTAATTCGAGGACCGCTAAAATAAAACGCGGTCGGATTTTTCGATCACCCTTAATTCCGTTTAAATCACGAACAGACGTCAAAATTCAAAAATTCCCCGTCTTCCCATGAGCATCCTTTTGTTTACGAATCCACGATTGGCTTTCGCATAACAAACAGTTGGGCAGGAGATGAGGAGGGTGAGAAGTGGAAGGTGCAGCTGCAGATAGGGTCGGGGGCAGCAGAAGGTGCAGGGGGCTGTGGTGTGGGGGCAGGTTGTGTGTGGGCACCGTGGGAGTGCAGATGGGGAGCGTGTGAATGCATTGTTGTCGGAAGGGCCCTCGCGGATGCGCTGATTTTTCGCATCTGCGACTAACAAATGGACCGAACTGTAGTTAGCGCACAACTGTGAGTTCTGTACCGCTCTTACGGAAACAGCCCATTTAGTTTCACTGTTAGACGTGATGGTAAAGGGATTGACTTTACCGTAAGCTTACCTTTATTTTTCGCATAACCAATTCGTGTTCGTTGATATGCACAAGTCTTAATAAACGTCTCGACTTAAAATCAAAGTGCTCAGTTCAGAACTTTGTGAAACACTATCGGAAACGAAATTGGTATTTTGTTTACGATTTATTGGTTATTGGTCAAGTATTTCCACTGATTTAGTTCGCCGAAACCCCTTGGAGTTTCTTAAATATCATTAATGGGATGCAAATAACAGCCAGTAGAATTTTGAGGGAATAAATAAATACTTTGGTGTGTAAAAATACTTAGGATAATATAATAATACTTCGGATAAATACTTGTTCTCACAATCAGTGGAATTTTTCCGTCGAAGAGCATATTCAAATTGTCACAGAATGGAAAAGGGATCAACTTTACCGTAAGGTTACCTTTATCTAACCAATTCATGTTCGTTGATATGCACTAGTCTTAATAAACATCTTGACGTTTCTTAAATATTATCCATGGGCTGAAGAGATTAACTGGTGAATTCTGAGGGAATAAATAACTCTTAAGAGTTTAGTAATACTTAGGAGTGTAGTTGTTAAATAGTGATAATTAGGATAAAAACAGTGGCGCACCCAAAAATTATTCGTAGGGGGTGGGTGGCATCTGCCCGATATTTTGCATAAAAGTTTAACCAAAATGTTATTTTAATAGGTATATTTTCAATTTTTGGCAGGGATAAAAGAGCCTTTCTTTTATCTTTGGTCTAGACACAAGCAACTAAAATGACGTAACTTGTATTTCCTGTTTTTCCAACGCTGTTGACTTCTGACTGTGAGTTGCCTATGAAAGATTAATTTTAGTTTTGATTACAGGCGAGGCCCTTTTGCCACTGCATTGGAATACTGAAGACAATAATTAGGATAATGTAATAATACTTAAGATGAATACTTACTCTTAGTGATAGTTTTTCCTTCGGATCGGATGCAAACATGATTAAGTAGAATTCTAAGGGGATTCTTCGAGAGTCAAAGAATAGGCATAATATTTTACCCTGATTCGACCTCTCCTAGAATATTGTTGTGCGATTTTGGATCCCCGCCTAGGTAGTCTCTAATAGAGACGGTTCATCGAAGAGCAGCTTGGTTTGTTGGTAGATTTCGGATGCGACAGCTGCTCTTCGGCTATGATAGACTCCTTTGGGTGGGATTCGCTTTAGGATACAAGACTTAATTACCGATTGTAATTATTCGATAAATTTATCAGTACAGATTTCATCGACGAGATAGTTGATTTAATTACTCCGGTAAGTTCGCGACCACCGAGAGAAAACAAAAAGTATTACCTGGAAATAATTGCGAGAATAAATAGCTATTTTGATCCTTTTTTCGCATACTTTAAATATAATCGTAACCTGTTAATGTAATCTATCATGATTATACGACTATTTATACGAACGACATTATAAAGAAGTGCAATATGACTTGGTAACTTCTGCAATATTTTATTATTTGACGACCGGTTTCGACCACGAAGCCATAAGTAGATCATAACCTGATGATGGCTTATCCGAAACAGGTCGTTGAATAAAAGATACATCGAGGAAATTACCAAGTCATTCTTAACCTCTCTTTAACCTGTAAATAGCCTAAAATCTATCGATTACATAGTCTTAACATAGAATTAATGGAATATTATCACTTTATCCTACAATATGCTCTTTCTTGCCTTTTTTCATTTTTACTCTGATAACTCCATAAGGGCTTTAATTAATTTTACCGTGATACCTCCTTACTTTAATCTAAACTTTTCTCCAAAGACTTCTGGATTCTAAATCCGTCCCTGATTACGTATATGATCATCGGATGATATTTTCGTTTAGTTTCGATTTGTTTCGCCAGTAGCTCAGGTACCTTTGATCTGGCCACTGGAGGAGGCATTTTGAGCGATTTTTTGGGTGAAAATGACTAAAGTAATTTAATTCAATTTAGCAGAATTCAACGGAAAAGTCGAAGGAATTCCATGCTCGAAGATGATGGACTGTAGTCCTTTTTGATCGAATTCCTTTCTATGAAGTACGTAAATCAAAGCCAGTGAGTCGGGAATTCATTTTCGAAAAATATCAACATTTCCTAACAAAGAATTTTTACGACTTATTTAGATGTTTTCTCATTCCAATCCTCAGTCAAAGCAAATTTGATGTGAGCTAACCGAGGCACATACTTTTTTTATGCGGCTTCGTCAATTCCAAATGCGCATACATTAGAGGAAATCTTCATTCATATGCACAGTGTTTTTTGTTTTGTTACGGTGACGAAAGAGCTGTAATTCGGATGAAGTGTTGAAAGGTGATAAGAAATGAAGAGAGAGGGGGTGGCAACTGTCGCCAGAGTGGCGCCTTAGCGATCGTTTCCCAATGAGAAGAACTTTGACCTCTGCATCGCCGTGCCCTCTCCAGTCACCCATTGCTCGAGGTTATTTTCGATTGTGTTCACGCTCGTTTTCAGCTGCACTAAATGGTTCTATTTGCGAGGGAAATTCGCGAATAAACATAAATTATATCGAAGGAAACATTCTACGTCATCCATTGCGTTGGGATGTTTCCTCCAAGGGAACAATGAAGGCACTTTTACGATAAAAACCTATTGCAGTTGGGTTTTACTCTGCGGTTCTGAAGCAATGCGGTAATCATTGTTAGTTCGTTAGAAGTTTCCTTGTGGAAAGGTGAAGGGTGCTCTTTGTTTGATACTTTTTTCATTAGAAACAACATGATGGGTTGAAATATTTTGCATTTGATAAGTGCAGTACTATCTCTACCTTCAAGTTCTGATACTTAGTTTTTGCTAGAGTGAAAACCGAATCAAAACAGAAAGAATTGGAATTCTTAAATCCGAACCGAAAACCGTTATGTATTCCGCAACGATTATCAGATCCCTACTAAGTAAATTGTATGTACTTCAGTATAAATCTAAAAACGATAGAACAAAATTTTATTAGGATGCAATTCTAAGTGAAAATAACCGATTTGAAAATCTTCTAGGAGCAAAACCGGGACTGAACCGAAATTTTTTTCGTTGAACCGGAGCGAAAACCGGAAAAAAAATATATATCAGGGTTTGATGTCTTACCTGTACATTAGGACTTGAAAGAATCATAGAGAAAATGATATCCACTAGGGAAAACACCCACGAGAAGGGGGTGAAACAACACCCACAAAATGTTTAGGAAACAGTGAAAGAAAAGAGATTGCAACATATTAAACCACTAAAAATGTATTTGCCACATTTTAAAATATCAGGCTGCTCTTGAGTTGCGTGTTGCTAACATTCAAATAATTTAACATCGATAACAACGCTGCGTAAACTGCATGAAAATATTTTCCAGTTTTTTCTCACTTATTTGCACCAGTATGACTGAGAAAAATTGTTTAAATACTATTATTTGTTTCAAAAGGTGACTCAAAGGCCGCTGTGTACAACCAAAATGGCCACGATAGTCTCGAAGGCCGCAGGTTCCCCACCTAAGGTATTTCCCATCAGCAGTCATCAAATTCTGCATACGCCGAAGACGTACAGGAAGTTCCGCCTTCACGTGGCCTCAAATCGGGACTCCTCCATCGCTCTGACCTCCGAACTCTGCCCCCGCAGATAACGGACTGGCGCCAACCGCTCTCTTTAACATGTCGCGCTGATAGCAGCTGCTATTTATATTTCTAGGGCGACTTATTGAATACTCTGGAATGAGAGGCGACTGAAAGGGAGGGGTATCCGAGACAGAATTCGGTATCTGCGCTTATTTTGGAAATGAAGTAATCGAAGAGGGTTTAAGAAAGATCGCGCTGGAATCAATGGAGATGTTAAAGGAAATTCCGATGCCATTTTGGTAATTTTTGCGTTGCTCGAAATTTTGATTTAATTCCGATTTAGGAGTTACTTCCTCCAGGAGCGCACCCTAGTGGGTCCTGACCAGGGCCAAAGGTATTTTGACCTCTAGCGAGATAGATAGATAAATCTACATCTACGGGTACATCTACATATGTACTCTGCTGGCCGCCTTTCGGCGTGTGGCAGGGGGTGCAGGTACCAAGACTCTACTTTTCTAGTCGATTATTTTCGCGTATCATTCTCGGAAAAAATGAATTCTTGAATCGACTGGTTCTAGTATCTATTTCTCTGATCTTTCCCGCGATATCAGAACGGCCTATATAACAAGGAGGGCGCATAATATCGGCTGCATCTTCTATGAACGTGCTCTGTCTGAATTTATCAAGTAATTTAAATCTCTGATTGAGTCTTCTTTCTTCTAAAGATTCCCATCCTGCCTCCTGAAGCATCTGAGTAACACTTATCGATTGATCATGGAAATTTTTACAAAACGTATTGCCTTTCGTTGTATCTTTTCTATTTCGCGAATACAACAAGTTTCTGCAGGGTCCCAAACACTGTTTGGACTCTTTCTTAAGAGAGATTAGGCCCGTGTGGGCCTCTCTTCCGTCTAATTAATATAGACAGAAAACATTTAAATATAAAGCAAATGAAAGAGCAGGGTGTGGAAAAAAATTTCTGCAACTGAGGGTTGTCAAAGAAAAAATCCCACGTTCCGGGAAAACACCCTCAAAAAGGGGTGAAAAAAACCGCGAAAACACAGTGCAAAAAATGTATATACATTAGGAGTGTTACGGCATCATTGTAGGTATTTTTTGAATTGATACCATTCCGATAAATGATAAAACAGTTTTGTTTCATAATTGTGTCTAGTCTATATTATGGAGGATTGATAAAATTCATTAAAAAGGAAAAATCTTGCCACATTGCCAAAATAATCGTTATGAAATGTTCGTGAGGGTTCCTAGATGAAGAGTTTTCCCACCTAACTTTACCTCATTATCTTTGAAACTTACTTGAATCATATTTACAAATACATGGGTGGTCTGAAAAGTTTCCGGCATTTCGACATTTCTCGACATTTTTTCTGAAAAATCTGGGGTCGGAAACTTTTCAGAGCACCCTCGTATATGTAAGAAGAAATAACTGCCACCAGGCTTACAGCTCATCAAAAGTTAATCCTTTATAATAATAATAAAACTGTCTGAATCCATCAATCATGGTTGACTTTCTTCACCATCATCCAGCTAAAGACCGTATCCCATTTTCTGAACTTTTTCCTTCGCCACAGGCAAAGTCATTCACGGATCCTCGTTCCATTTCTAACCATCCGCGGATTTTGGGCAGAGCAACGACCGTACTGTTAGCAAATGAATTCCATCGCTGAAATGGTAGCGGACGACACTTCGGAGGTAAGCAATGCGCTTTCCGGTGCTGACCTCAGCACCTTCCGTTCGTTGCCCCCGTGCATTCCACGCCGCCTCACGTATCTCAGTGCACACACACGCGCGTGACAATTCCTATATCGATGCGTTATTTGCGCGCATTTCACGCTTCAACATCCACACGCCATGCCTCATCATTTCGCGGAATTCCTGCGGTCGAACTCCCGAAAGGGTTTGTCACGTCCGTGGCTGAATCCCTCGGTTGGAATTCGCTTCAGGAGAGAAGAAATGATCACCGAAGGAAACTTTTCGAAAAGTTCCTCGTCTCCGAACTTAGGGACGAGGTGAATGAAATTTTGATTCCAAGTAAGTAAAGAGATCTCCGAGAGGCAGCAAAGCGTTATAAGGAGGAAATTGCAAGGAGGGATAGTTATTTCTGGTCGTTCCTCACGCGGGCTATTAGAGAAGCTAGTAGGGTTCATTAGTAAACGATGATGGTATCATTACACCCCCTGCCATACGCCACTGAAGGCTTGCGGGGTACTTACTTAAATCTAAAGCCGGTGGATTGGAGAAAGGGGTTTGCAGATCCAATGTATCATTGCAAGGGATTCCCAGTATCTAGAATTCCGGAGTCCCGTATCATTATTATCTAATAATACTTTACTATCGGTGTCTCGGTTGAGATTCCCGTAAATCGATTCACGTAAAAAGTTATGATGGAGGAGTGGTTAGATTGCTACCATGCGGAAGCTCCATCACTATGGTTGCCGGTTCGAGTCCCGGTTAATCAGATTTTTTCTGGTTAGGGAATGGTTGTATGTGTTCGTCAGTTGTTATCGTTATTGCTTTCGCTGTAATTGGAGATCTTGCTGTATTTGAAACACTTAAATAAATAAATATGAAGTGGCTGCATCCACCAGCTCCTCTGGATCAGGGTCTCGAACCAAAATATTTTTATTTCTAATTTTTTTGAGTTGAATAAAAAAAGTGGATATCAGTTCAATTTAGGAGTCGCTCCATTCGTCAACTTCGAACCGATTCAAACCGTTCTTTTTTGCTTCTAAATTAGTGATTGAAATAGAATTTTTCACAAGATTACACAATTTCACAAAATTAGCTGTATTATTATGCGTATCTTTTTCAATTGCACAATTTTTAAATAAATTGTATAGTAAAAATAGCGAAATAGGAATAACTAGGAATCAAATAATAATATTTAATAACAATAAAGAAAATAAGGATTTATGATGGAAATATTATATCAAATGAATTCCAATATAAAGCATTCATTTCGGTTAGTTCCAAGTCACTGTTACTCGTACATAATATGGCTCCATGTATTTGCTCTTAGTCAAAGATAATATCGAATGGAACTGAAGTTGGGAACGAAATAAATAAGGGTGTATGATTTTCGGTTCGGGTTCAATAATTTTAATTTTTCAGGTTCTGTTTTTATTCTGGCAAAATATCGATTTTTCGTTCGGTTCCGGTTCGATATACTGCCCTAAACCCGTCACTGATATTTTCTCTTATCACATGATCCTAGTGAAAATTGGATGCGATGGGCATGATTCTATCGAATGATTAGGAATGGATAATGCAATGTTGAATTCTAATGAATGAATGATGAAAATATTGCTCGTAAGGAATAAATGGAGAAAAGTTTTCTCCTTTTTTACTTTTAAGAGCTCATATTTTAGAACGAATGAATTTCGAATCGAGACTAATTGTAAGTAATACAAATTGGTGACATACAGGGGTATCGATATCCTTACAAATTACAACGATACTGGAGGAATGCAGGGTCGATTCTTGCGTTTTTATCTTATTTCATCTTATCTTTTGAAACTCTTTAAATAATAATAGTAATATGTGAATGCAAACCTTTATACAATTCTCATATCAAAATTAATAATTTTTGAAGGTTGCAGGAAATGAAAACTTTTCAGAATGGCTGAAGCATTCCATTCTCGGAAAAATCACAGTTCGGCTGTAGCTTCCGGATATGTATACCGGAACTG
This sequence comes from Pachydiplax longipennis, assembly GCA_036926295.1. Taxonomy (NCBI): domain Eukaryota; kingdom Metazoa; phylum Arthropoda; class Insecta; order Odonata; family Libellulidae; genus Pachydiplax; species Pachydiplax longipennis. Next base: position 31,193,327 of record JAVFKF010000009.1, on the reverse strand, counting down.
AAACGAACTTTGGCGTTTCAACAGAACAGGAGCGAAAGCTGTAACAAAAAGGTTTACTGCCCCATGTAGAGTTATATTAACAGATATTACAGTAGCGAGAGATAATCGCAGATTATATAAGAATTTCCACCGCTACTTTAAAATCATTTAGAATTTTTATAGATTGAGAATAGTGCTCACTTTTGATCAGTCACTGGTATCAAGAAATATACAAAGAGAAACTATCTTTATATGAATACTAAACTAGCTCGTAAGAATTGTTCCCTATCGCCACCACTGCATTGGAGAAAAACAGGTGTTCTTTAAGTCGCATAAGGAATTTCCTCATCCATAGCGCAAAAACTGTTGACGTTTGCAAGATTTTACGAAGCAGCTGTCAACACGGACGATTTTCCTACTTTCGTGATTTCCGCAGTTATACTTTTCAGTGTTTTGAGGTGTACAAATAAAGCTTTGGTTACTTATATGAAACAGGAAATAGCTTATCTCTGTAATACAATAGCATGAAGGTATTCGTCGACGAAGAAGGACGTTTGGGCGTAAGAAAGAAGAATGACTGGGAATCAATGAAGCGAATCTACGGGAAAACCACGTTTTGTTTGCTAACAAAAGGTCGACCGTCATTTCTTTCTTTCTGTAATTTCTGTTTCTGCTTCTGTTCATCAGTGAATAGCCTGCTTAGAACCTCAGTCCCCCCACTATGAGATACCAAAAGTCTCGAGAAAGAATGAGGCGATTAGGGAAGTTAAAGACTGATATTATGCCCTTTTTCTTCCAGGAGTAAAAATTCATACGTAACTACTCCCGCATAATATAGTGGGTAGCGCGTTTGACTTAGGTTAAACCGGTCCTTCGTTCGATTCCTGGTTGAATCCCAAATGTTTGTGTTTACCATCGCTGTTGATGCACTTTTAACAATACTCTAACTACAAATCGTTCATCGATATTCTGGAAGAGTTCGAATTAAGGAATAATACACTGTTTTACTATCAACTAGCATCAGAATTCCACTTGCTTGTCTTCGCATCCGATTCACCTATAAATTTAGATTTAGATAAGTACCCCGCAAGCCGCCAGTGGCGTATGGCAGGGGGTGTAATGACAAGATCGTTTTCTAATCGTCCCTATTAGCTTCTCTAATAGCCGGCGGGAAGAACGATCAAAAAAATAACAATCCATTCTTGATATTTCCTCCTTATAACGCTTTGTCGATGTCTCTCGGAGGTCGCGCTCCTTAGTTAGTAGAGTCAAAATTTCACTCACCTTAATGAACAAGAACAATTTGTACTTTTTCCACAATTTTTTATTATCATAAACAATAAAAGACAGAAAAACACACACGACTAGTTTCGGAGATTGATCTCCATCCACTGGAGATAATTTCGGAGATTGATCTCCACTTAATGATGGAGATCAATCTCCGAAACTAGTCGTGTGTGCTTTACTGTCTTTTATTGTTTATGATAATAAAAAAATTGTGGAAAAAGTACAAATTGTTCTTGTTCATTATGGCATATTTCCACAAGATATCGCCTGAGACTGTGAATTTTATTCACTCACCTCGTCGAAAAGTTCAGAACCCTTACCTATGGCGCTTATAAAATGCTCTTAGACGAAAAACTTCTAAATTAATCTCGATTCGGGACTAACAGGAAGTCGCTTGGTTCCAGCTCAAGGATCGCCTTCGATGGAAAACGGTTCGGAATTCCAGAATCGATTTGATTTTCCCAGAGGGCGTAAGAGATGCACACTTGGATGGAATTGTTGGAGAATAAGTCACGCCATCCGTTTCCGCACGAATGGCCCCAAAGTGCTTGCGTTCCTCACGAGCATGTTCAATGGATATTACCCATTGATAAGAGTTTCGTAGATCAAAGAGGAGAGGATCCCTGACCCCTTTGGGGCTTTCGAGAATTTGCATGGAACGAGAAATGGAGCTCTGAAGGTGAATTCATTTCCTCCTCTGTGAAATGATGATGATATGGGATGAGGACGATTCTCCGAGGATGCTATGCCGCGAGACCCCTATCTCTGTTTCTCTACGAAGATTTTTCAGAAATTATTAGAATATTTGGGAATTTTTCTTCCAGTTTAGAAAATGATTACTTGATGATGCCGTGAATGTGGAGTTTTATCAAGTATTATTTTCTCAGTGATCGGTAATGAACTATTTTTCGGTGGCCAATGTAATAGTCCCAGGAACATGTTCATAGGAAAAAGTAACACATTTTGTCAGAATATGTTAGCAAATGGTATATGTGAGCATTCGTCATGATCACATGATAAATCTATCGATTTGCTTGTTTTAAGATTTAGATTTTTACCCCACCAGTAAGTGGTGTATGGCAGGGGAAAATTTTTCGTAAACAGGATTCGAACCCTTTGAGGATAAAATTTTTGATTAGTCTTTGGAATCGTTGGAATTTTGGAAACTTAAACCCATATACGCTAACCACTCGGCAATTTTGATGATGATAAAAGTTGATTATCTCGTCGCTTACTCTGATTATGATAGTTAAAATGGGGTACCACATCCTTAACGTATACAGATGGCTACTTAAAACTCAGCTTCAACGAGATAATCGTCCGAGAAAGTACGCTGGTTATGTCACTTAGCGCTAGTTTAACCCTATCTTGATCATGTTTGTAGTTGGAACAAAAACTGAGACAACCGTGATATAACAGTTGCGTATTCAGAGTGGTATTTTACCATAGTTTACAGCGCATTATTGTAATAGTACGGCGCATTTCAAGCAGAAATGAAATGGTTGACGCATGCTCTATTAAAGGTTGGTCCCAGCTGCTCAGATTCAATTGAGCCATCAGGCGTTTTTAGTAATAATTTGATCGGGTGGAACTTCTCCGCGTGAGGGCTCAATCGGTTTAGAACATCCGTGTGGAAAGCGGAAGATCAAGGTTCAAGCCATCAATATCAGTCACGTGTGACTTATTCAATGCATAGCTTCCACGCCAAACATCGATATTGTTTATTTGGTAGCTATAACAATATCGCGCTTGTTTGCATTCATACCTTAAAAATAGATTCAACGGAAAAATTCTCCACTTTTGAGAACGAAAATATTTATATATTGAAATTTTATTCACTAAGTCCAATATAAAGCCATAAAATTCTCTTAAAACGTTACATTATTTGTAAATATATATTTCTGAATTTCGATTTCTAAAGTTTATCAATGCTTTCCTTGCCATGAAATATCGGCTCTCTTTCCCCACGTATCACATATGGACCTTTCCCATATATTCTTATAAAATTCGAGTTCAACAACCACTTTTGTCGCCAGGGTTACAGATTGCTTCTTTCCAAAAAAAAAAATAGACGGATTGTTCATCACTTTTGTTCGAGTTCTCCAAATTTCAACTAGAAAACGTTATTATACGACCAAAATAAATATCTTTATTCAATTTCCTTTCTTTTAGTATGTACTTGTAATCACATGTTAAATTAATTTTTGTTTGTTTAATCGTTACATTTTTCCATCATCAGGAGCACAATTATTCTGCCAAAACAGCTGAATAATTTATATAATAATTAATTATTAACAACGAAAAATAGTAAACAACAACAAATAATAATACCTCTTTATTTGGACGAGATTGAGACTAAATTCTCTTTTCTTACCCTTCGTCATGTAACCATCACATTCTTCTACCGGCTCTTGCATGAACTATATATGTAAACAAACGTATAACAACGGTGACTTAAACAAAGTGCACATTTGTCTGGAGGAATGAACATACACGACGACCGGTATGACGCTTTTCGCCCGTCGATTTCGACATCACCTCTTTGAAAGCACGCATTTGAACCCACGTCCGCTGTCGCACGGAGAGGAAGTGGAAAGTGCAAATATCTCGTCTTTATTGGGAAAGAGAGTCTTAGCAGGGCACAATGGCCCTTTTAGAGTCCCAACAGGTACAGCAGGGACATATGAAAGCGGTCTTTGTCTTTCTTTGGAAACAGAGAGTCCATCCTTTTGAGGAGGGAACAAAGGAGAGGCAAAGTGGCCAAGTGGTCTTTTTATCCCGCTGAGTCTCTGGCGCCACAACGGATATTCCACGGTGGCCGCGACGGTCTCTGCATCAGGTGCTCGCTACCTGAGCATTGTGCACCCCGTGGTGAGGTGTACTGTTAAAATCATAAAGGAAAAGGACCCAGATCTTAGTGGTCATTTTTCTTCCTCTAACAGTAAAAAGGTGAACGAATTGAACATAGATTGGTATTATTTCAGTGGATTACTGTGTTGAGCTAATCTAAAAAAACGTGAATTCCTGTTTTGAATGTAGATGTAGAAATTATGCGTCAAAATGTATCAAAGATGGAAATACGATGGAAGCGTTTATAATGTCCTTAACTAATTCTATTGCTGGTTGAATATATTTGAAATCCATGCCTTAAGTTATTATATCGAAAGGTGGGGTCCTAAATCTCCACTAATCTGTTCTCTAGAGATTGAAAAATCCGAAACCCAGATAAATCTAAATCTTAAATCTAAATCTATTCTCTGAGAATATTCTCAGGGTCTAAAGACCAAAGTTCCCTCTAATTTTTTTTCCATCTCTGTGCGGCAAGATAATTAACACAGGCGTTTATTTTACCGATCTGCGCCACGATTGCCAAGAAAAAGTTTTTGCCGTCTTTCTTATGATTTTCTCCATGTAAATGACGAAATGAATTACGTTATCCTGCTATAAAATTCATATATGCGAAATCGCATTCATTCGTATGTGAAAACTAGAACTTGTAGAACTAGAAAAGAAAGGCATCCGAATTTTTCAATAAATAGTGGGCACTCGACAAATTGAAATGAGTGAAACATAAAAAGTTATTGAGCGCCCTAATACTTGAGGATTAGTTTTATCAGTAAATTCAAAGAAAGCGTATTTCCTTAAGTCGTCGCTGATTATTCGTCCACTATGTTACAAAGGCCAATCGTATGCGTGTCGATCCGGGATTTTTCTTCCCCGAGAAAATATCAGGAAAATGAATTTTACTGCTTTTTTCAAGAGTCAATTTTTTCCCTAAATGATTGGCGATACTAATCGCCTGGGAAAATGTATGGAGCGGCACATACCTCCCTCTCCTATGCCTAGAAAGGCGGTTTTTATAATGTTGGGGTAAATTAATATATAATATGGTACAATTATAAAGTTAATGTGTTCATGCGTAACTTTGTGGAATTTAACACACATAATGGAGAAGAAGTGAAATCTTGCTACAATTCCACGAGAGAGATGTCACTCTCGTTGACGAAACTGTCGATAATCTCTCTTGTGATTGTACCAAGATTTCTTTTCTTCTCTATCATGTGTGTTATGGTGCTTTTGTGTAGATTTAATCGAATTTCATTCCCGATTATGTAAGCGTTTGCTTTTTCGACAAATATTAATTCAAGAATATAAAACCAGCGGCGCATATCAGACTGTCTCAGTCCTTGTCCGTCGATCGGAAGGACATATTTTTAAATGAAAGAAGGTCGTCGTGGCTCATTCGGATTCCATCGCACGCCTCAATTGGGAAGAACTGAATTGTGAACAGCAGTCTCAACCTCATTATGCACTTAGGAAACAGAATTGCTACAGTAAATCCGTTCGACAAGTCTCATCCGATTTATACGTCTCGTTCGGCCGACCTATTTAATTTTTAAAATTTCTCAAACTCCGCACGATTTCGTGTCTCGCGATTCGTTTCCGGTGATCTCCGGTCCATTCATTTCCCCGTAGCATGCGTGATCATCCGATGGCTGCATTTCGTAAGCAAGAGGTCCGATAGCGTGACGCTGAGGGACTCCTTATTAACTCTTTCTCACACGGGTTCTCGCGGCCCATTACCTCGGCCCGCTGATCTCAATTGCTGTCCCAAACACCTGCGGCAATGCTCCGTTGCCCACCTTCGAGGTCGCGGGAAGGTTCTCGCCATTGTTGGCCACATTGGTTCTCTCAATGGAAACTTATTCACGTGGCCTTCCCTCCATTGTCGTATGCACGTTTCGCAATTAGCAACATCAAGCACGGTGCTCCATTGCGAAAAAAGCTGAAGCTAAATGTTTGGGGACTAATTCGTGCAACGGTGTGTATGTGTCGACGTTACAGTCAATGTCTGCGAAAGATTTTAGATATGAATTGATTTTAAATGGTATGTGGCGATACGGATTGAATAGAATGATTGAGTTGACTGCAGATTTGTAGATGTAAATCATTGAATTATGCTTCGTCCAACGTCATCTAGAGATCACGTAATTCTTATTTTCTTCTTCTCATTGCTCCATGTATTACTTATGGGGAAATGGCGCGTGCTGTTGCTACTTTTGCATGGAAAAAGTATGTTGGCGATAATTGACTTTGAAGACATTTAGCAAAGAACAAAATTGATTTCGGATAGAACCGTATGAAAAGCGCGTGAGGAATACATAAGGTTTACATGATGACATAAGGCTTACGTGGTATCTTCATGACGTTGGACAAAGTATAAAAGCAGCAGAAATAAAATTCACCCCAGGTTATTGGGCTATTGGGCAGGTTTGGAGCAATTCTCAGTACTTGGTTCGCCGACATCCGATTCAGAATCGCAGATGTTAGTGTTCAGAGACAAATTCTCTAACATCTTCTCTTGTTATCCATGCTTGAATGGAACATTTTCATGTATATATCCATATAACACAATATTAATTCATATCAATACTCATATATATTTCATCATGCACGATTTCATTTCCTGTCTATCGCCTTCTAATTTGATATTGATTTCGATATAGGCGAGGGTAACTCAAGACAACTTCCTTATGAACTCATCTCCAATTGACTTTAAAAATGCAATATTGTCTTTATAAATGCATATGTATAATGAAAAAATCCATACTTCCATTCAAGCTCCTAGTCATACACTTGGTGAATTGCTAACACAACGAAGTCATCAAGGGGGTGCAATCACCTCCTTATCCCACTGGATCTGCGATTGCTTGGATATGATATTCGTAACAGATCATGCGTATAAACAAAATACGAAATTCAGAAAAGAGTTTTAAATGAAACAAGACATCGGTAGGTCTTTAAATGCCGTCTTCGGTTGGAGAATTCGGAGCACATAAGAGGAATTTCTCGAAGTCACGAGAGCGTTCTCTCTTCGTAAATAAGACAGCAGCTTTGTTACTCTGCCGAGAATAAAGATCCCTTTTCTGTAGTGCTTTCTCTTTTAAGCATCTCTTTGTTTCGAGACACACGTTCGCTAAGCTGAAGAATGTCGCGATTGGACATTTTGACAATGTCCTCGACTCATTGGAAACTTGTAAGGATTTCGAGGGTCGTCGACTCTCCGTTTTCACTAATGATGAAGTGATTTTCGGTTCTTTGGGAGCAAAATTCTCTCAAAAATATTCTGTAGCACCTTCAGAGTTTTGGTTAACTCCTGTGAGAAGTGAATGCACTTGAAAGAACTTTCAAATGGTGTACGACCCATGGGATTTCATGTTTTCAGACACACTGCTTTCTAATAAATAATTTTCCTTTTAAAAAAGATTCACCAGAGATTTGAAATTTCTAGTTACTTCCATCGTCTTAGGATGTAAATATTGCAAGGATCTTTGACGGCGATTCTCTACTTTGGTGGTGGAGTGGTTAAAGTTCAAATTAGAAATTAGCCGCAAACGTCAGCCATCAAATTGTATCAGTGAAGGAAAATTATCCTTTGAAATCTCTATCTCCTCGAAGGAGTTGCTCGTATGAAGTAATACACTATTGTATAATTCGACATTTAAATGCAGTATTTCGATAAAAAATTTAGAGCCGACCATGACTATGTTGACTAGAGCATATGTAGTTATGATGTTATTGATTTTGCTTCTGAACGTTCACATTTTTTATCTTCATTATCATATATTTTGATTTGAGACTGCCGGTGTAAACTGAAAATAGACAAGTCTAAAATTAATGGAAAATTTTAAGGATGAAATCGATCATTTTTCCTCCACTATAAAAAAACCGTAATTAAATAAATATATGAGTGATTAATCAACGAAATGAAATATTGAGAAGAAAATAGACGGAAATGCATATGGTTATTAAATAATTCGCTGATTGAAAAAAAATATTCTAGACTTAATGTTACGCTCTATCGAATTTTAAAATTACTCGATTTTTATGCTTTTTGCCGGAAATTTCCGACCTTTTGCCTCCAGCTAGCTGAAGCTCAAGATTTGGTGAAGATAATTGTGAATATACTTCATGGGGAAAAGAATTCTATCGATTAGCCACGACTTGAGAGCTTTTTCATTGAAAAATATTTTCTCGAACATAATTGTTTGCTCAAATATATATTTCCGAAATAGCATAGAAATTGAAAATAACCTTTTCATTCAATCGGATCTTTTTTCTAAATGAGAATAAATCAGAAGAGAGGCTGTATGCTGAAAAAAGATGATTCTTATAAGTTATTTTATATAACGACTCTCGTCTTGACAAAGTGTGCCGCATTAGAAGAGCTGAAGTGCCGCATCTAGCCCGCGTAATGCCACTTTCATACTCCTGCTCTACAGCATGAAGCCACCACTTATAAAACCTGTATTTTACGATAAGCATTATCTATATGGAAATATTCTGCTGCGTAATTGATTCGCAACTTTTCCCGTATTTATCACGCTGGATACTGTGATTTAGCATGCTGATACTGAAATTTTCTTAGATTTCTCTCTCACTGCCGAATCCTCTTTGGCATCCACCTCAGTTTTTCGTTACCAAAGAAGTCCGAGAATCCGCAAAGTATGCGCAGGAGAATAAGTAAAAATAGCGCAAATAATCACGTACAGGACATCTCCACAAAGACGCACTCTGTCAATTTTAAAGGTAGTCTAAGTCTCGGAGGCGCTAAATGTGTTCGGAGACTGTTTCCGTGGGAAAAGTGGACCGAAAGTAAATAACGGAGAAATAGCTTACTGTCCGCCTCAAATGTTTGCGCAAGAAATAGCGATTTGGCGCTAAGAGAAGAGAGAAGAATTATGGAAATGTGCGGAAGAGATGAACTGGGACGAATAGTGCACGGATGTCGTGTGAAAGGGACGCGAATTGGAGAGAACGGAAAGAGAACTTCGCTCGTTAGCATTGGGTTGCCGTGTTCTGAATTCAAACTTTCTGAAGAATTCGACAGAGCGGAGTGAATTCTGAAGGTGATAGATTTTTTTTTACTATACTGGAGCTTGAGCTCTACAGGGTTGATAAGGGAGGGTCTTGGGGATGGAGGAAATGATTATAGGGATAAGATAAATATATTCGATGTTTTTTTTGCAGTGATTTGCAGGATGAAACAGGTGACATCGAGATTCTCGTACTAACAAGGAGAGAATCTCAGTTTTGTCCGGGGATTTTAATGAAACTTTTTGCAGTGGTGCAGGAAGTAGAGCAATAAAAAGATGTAACGGCGTTCGTCTGAATGGGCCTTAGTTTCGCTGCAAAAAATAATTGAAAATTTGATTATCTGTGTATAGGCAACAATATATTATATGTGAACGTGGTCTTTCCTGGTATCAAAATTTGCCTAACTTCATTCTCTTTGCTCCTATATCATCAAAGCTCCTAAATTACAAAAGTTGCAACAGTAACTCTTGTATTAATAACATAGGCGTTCTTCCTTTAAAGCGTTTTAAGGAGGAAATGGCAAGGTCAGATAGTTATTTCTGGTCTTTTTTAACGCGGGTTATTAGAGAAGCTAATAGGGTCGATTAGTAAACGTGGTGTTTGATGGTGTCATTACACCGCCTGCCGTACGCCACTGGCGTCTTGCGGGGAACTTATCTGAATCTAAAATCTAAACAGCGGAAAAGGAGATAATGAACGTCTCCTAGTTTACTGTTATTTGCATTAATCTACTCATCTTTGATAGATTTCGCTCCCTACTTAAACCCTAAAAGATGTCATTTTTCTAGCTCCTACTTCTCAGCCGTGATCATACATTTAAAGACCTTTAATAGCGTTCACGAACACAGTGATTAGCTTGTTGATGTTACGAGGGATCGTTAGGATAAGCAGTTACTTCTGCTTGCTTTCCCATCGGAACATTTTTACCTTTAGAAACCATTAGCCCGAGAAAAACAAAAAGATACTTTACAAAACGTATTTATTGAGCGAAATTTGGACTAGAAAGTCCCATTTTCCATTTAACCCCTTCAGATTTTCGTACCAAAATATAAAATGGATTTATATCTTACAATAATACAAAAGAAAAAGGAAAGTAAGATCAGTTTCTTAGAGAATAGACTTTGATTCTTTTAGCCGCAGAAAAGAATGTCCACCGCAGAAAAAAACCCTCAAAAAGGAAGGGCGTGAAAAACCCCCGAATCTTTTAGGAAAGAGTGGACGAAAGAGAGGTAGATTGCAACATGTGAAAATATAAATTAGAAAATTAACTTACCTGTACACTATTAGAACATAGATATTTCTTGTCGTTAAAAGCTTAACATAATTGAAAATTCATAAGTTACTGTATAGTATGAGCAGAAGAATCTCAGTGATTATCTGCCATTTTTCATATTTCTTATAAGGTGAATATTTGAAGGTCTTCCCCATAAAAGAAACTGTGCCTTATCAGCCGCAAATGGATCTTTCACGAAGCTTTTCTTGTTGAGATCATATCGTACTGATTGTGAGACGTTACAACCTTCGGATTCTTAAGTGGCCCGATAAATATTTCTACTCTTTACTTCCTATTTCTCGTAACTTATGGGAAATTGGCATTCTAAAGACATTTAAATCGTTCAATTGGAACTCATAAAAATTCCATGCCGAAGTTGCTTCGATACACTTCAGTGGAAATACTCTATGTTTTAAACCTCAACATAAATCAGTGTATTTGAGTACCAAACATAAAAACAGTACTTTCTCAACTACGTTTTTAGTATTTATTCCTAAGAGCTCAGTTTCCTGTGGATTTATTTTCGTAAATTTAAATCCACTGCTCTTCAACAAATATGCCAAGTCTACAAAAATGTATTTTCTCAAAATAGAAAATATTTAAATCGCTTTTGGTTCTTTTATGTGGGCTGATTCTCATTTCTTGCCTAATCCCATTCCTATCTTCATGATATAATTATATTAATGCCGAAAATCTGGCGAAAGACAGAATTTTTATTCGATTAATTAATATTGGAATAAAAGTTGGTCTCCATAGCAGTATCTATAATGAGTAAATAAATACATTTTACTGTGGATCTTTGTTCCACTCAGGAGGTAATAATACATCTATGGCATGAATTATTTACATATCATTCATAAGTATTGGTTTAGCTAGATTTTTGCTATTCCGCCCAAAATAAATGCATTGTTGGTTTCTTTAAATCTCAAAGTTACAAATTGTTGTACGTTACGTTCAACGACTGTAAGATTTCCTTTATGTATTTTCCATTTTCCAAAATTTATATTACACTCACAGAAAAAGTATGATGTTTTTCAGAATGAAATGAGATATTCCAATTAAGAACCTTGTGCCAAATAAAGCAATGTATAACAAATTAAAATACTGCATAATTAATAAAATCAAAATTGTATTGTAATTCTAGCATGAAAATTGTCATCTATCCGTGAAGATTCATACACATGTACGCTCACGCATTTAAATACAAATATTCACCTGTACGTTTTATTTAATATATGTATTCAGAGAAATAATGTTAAAGGCATACCATTCCGATTAATTGAACTTAAACTTCGCGCAAAAAAAGCTTTAGATATACGAGGCAAGACATTCGCATAAAGAGCCATCATAAGGTCACCCGTGTGAAATGGACCATATGTCTTTTATTACTCGTTCCAGAGATGACATATCTTTTTCGTTTAGAAAGTTTCCTATTGAAATGTAGTATCCTCACCTCGAAAATCGTAATCACACACGGAAAAACTCCACAAAAACTTCGTGGACTGTACCTAGTGAGTTTTTCTTGCCTGTGATCATGAAGGAGTTCCACCATATCTCACAGAAATCTGTCATGTTCGGAAATTGTAGTTTACTCATCAAAAAACTCATTAACCAGTGTTTCCCCATCGCTAATATACTTCCAGACGCGGTTAACCCAACCAGCCATTCCAAGAAAAGACCATTAAGGAACACTATACGTTTCGGAATTGCATAAATGGATTAGCGATGAAGATAGTGAATTTGTGACCGCGGCACCCCAAAGCAAAGAAGAGATTTATTTAAAAGGCCCCAGACGAGCACCTTATCCACGTCAGACATCCATTTTTCATCCCCCAAACAAGTCCCGTTAAGAGCACAAACGCTCAGAATTCCCGAATAAGCGGAATCCGGCGATAAAAATCCATTCCCGAATGGTTCCAATGAGCCATAACCGTACTCAACTCATCCCTCGACACATTAATTTAACACCTGTGCGCGCCTCCAAATACCTGGCCGCCGCTAATACCCTCAGAAAACGCATTCTTTCCCTTTACACACACAAACACGCTCAGAATTCTCAATAACACTGCCTACCTTTCACGGGTCCATATACCTTCCAGGTTTCTTTCTGCAGCCAGGTAAAAAGGGAGGGGCGAACAAGGTCAGAGTGGGCGCCGACATTGTTATACGGCGCCAGACTGTCGGGGCATGCACCTGAGCCGTGTGGGGGTGGAGTCGCTCTGGGCGTGGGAGACGCTGATGCAAGCCAACTCTCACGTGTCCACACTTTCTCCGAGTATTTCCGATACGATGGGGAGCTCAGGTAGATGTGTTACCTACTCCTTTCCGGCCGAGTATTAACGCAAATTGTCGCCGCGCACAGTACTGAATATGTGTACAGATTGCAGTTGTTTGGTGTCGAACCTGTTGTGTAATTCGTGTGGAAACTCGATTTGAAATGGATGATTTGCATGGTCAATGTTTACCCGAAGAAGTTTTTGATCTGTTTTTCCCCTTCTTGCATTGTTTTTATGAGTCGAATTAAGGGGATTTTGTAGACTGAGAAAAATGCGATACTGATAGTAAGCTGAGTATATTAATAATTGTATAGTTGAGTTTACTTTTATCATAATACTGAGTAAAATAAATAAGCTCTAAATATATAAATCACCTCTCTAATCCTATGAAAGAAGAGAATTGATTAAGAAAAAGAAAATAAGTAACTTTTTTGAAATTGTAAATCGCATTTGTAATATTGTTGTAATAACGTTGGATTGTTTGTTGAATAACATTGAATGACGTACTACCTTCGGGAGTTTTCCCTCCCGAATAGGGCATCCACCGGGGAGGGATTTTATTTTTTCTGTTTGCCCTTGAATAACTACTAACTGGCCTGTTGCCTTCTAGTCATATCATATAAATAAATGTGTATACTATGGAATCAAAAACCTTTAAGGGCATGAAATGAAAGGGTGTGATTTAGATAGCAATATACAATACGAACAATTTTGTTACGTCAGATATAGAAAAGAATTTCAAGTAATGTAGAAAAATTTGTAACCAAATTGGCAGCAGGAAAATGAAGGACGCAATGAACATACAGATTATAATATAAGGCATGATGAATAAGATGGCATTAGAGTAAAAGAAATTTTAAACAGATGATCGACAGGTGTTCTGGCCGAAATTCGCAGAACTCCATTTAGAGCCAACTAAAATAACGATAGTTATTATATTAGTATTTCGCTCAATTTTTATTTTACAATTCAACAAAAATTGTGGGAAATACAAAGTATTGTATTTTAGTAGGTTCTACATACCGATTCGCTTTTGGTAAGGGCTCCCATTCTTATAGTTTCACTTTGCAGCGTTAGCATCTTTCAGATTTACGAATTACGAGATTTATTTTACGAGATCTTTTATTTACCGAACCTGAAAATGAACGTGGTTGATAAAAATACACTTCTCTTGCGTTGCAGCTGTGAGTGCCGTATGAGAAAATAGCGAAGGAAAGGCAAAGATTGTAAATCTTGGAGGTCGCGCAGACTTAATGGAAGGGTTGCAGGTTGATGATTATAGAGGATTGTGCTCTATTTTTAGACGCAGAAAAAGATTGACATTTTTATAGAAACTAACTCACCCTTTGTTCTACTATAATTTCGTTATTAAATAAAGAATCATAACTAGATGTAACTAAGCCATTTTCAGACAATCACCCGCAAAGTCTTGGAGGATGAAAAGTGATACAGAAATCATGGAAGGCATACGTAAAAATGAAAATATTTTTTTCCTTTTGGGCGCGACATTATGATTTTTTAAATTCGATTTAACTACTTACCAACTCCCATTTCTCATCCTAACAGAAAACCATCTTTTTACGTTAGCGTTGTGATAAAATTACATCTACACTGACATGGACGCACCAATACTTTGTAATCATGGCCGAAATGATTCGTATCATTCACCTGATAATAAATTTTAAAGAATATAAAGTAGATAGAGATAAGAATATCAGTAATTCTACAACGTGGTAAAAATTACCTATATCGTTGCTACGAGAGTTAGCATACTTGGATTTGCAGAAAATTCTCTGCTGCACATAAATGTTTTTTTGGGAAAGGAAACCGAATGAAAATAGATTGAAACACCATCAAAGATGCTAATTGGATACTGACATTATAATATATTATATACATTTAAAAATACTTATCCCTTTTTATTGGTGATATTAATCCACGGATTCTAACGAGAATCAAAATATCTTTATATGAAAGTGTTTATGTATAGCCAACTATTCAAAAACAAACACTGGTGTTTACAGGAATTCCATAGATGAAAAACTTGCGGGAAAAAAGACCATATCTGTCCTCGCGATTATTTCTTGGTGACACTTTTTCGTTTTCTCTCGTAGCTCGCGGACGTTGTTAATCGGAGTAATATAATAAATTTAATTATATCCTTGACGAGATCTGTTATGGTAATGTTTATGAATAACTTTATTCAGCAATCAAGTCTTCTGCCCTTTAGCGAATGCCATCCAAAGGACTCTATCATGGCCGAAACACTGCTGTCAAATCAGAAATCTCCTTTGACATAAATACTCTACGTTGAGCCAAATTGTTTTCTACCATCAAAGGAACTAACCGGAATAAGTTCTGCACTAGGTGAAATATTTGGTCCTAGCCTTGTGTTTTCATAATCTAACTTTGCGCTCGGAATCTGAGTACGATCCCGAAGAAGCATTAGTCATTGGCCCTAGACCGTTCACACCTATACCACCGAGGGTCGTCAATTATATTACAGTAACATATTCACATTAAATGTTTAAGGAATATCAAAATACCCATGTTTTCGGTCCATTCCGGCACTGATACGAACCCCGTATCCTGGAATCGTCTCAGAATGATGCGATATCGCATCCCCATGAGCCAACGATGAGATTGAGTTTTCATGATCATCCCTCCCGAGGAATTTCATAAGCTGATCTGGAAAATTACCGGATCCGAACTCGCAGCAGATGTCGGTTAGAATTTGGACCAGTTGTGAGGCTAAAATTAGACGGGAACCTTGTGTAGGAATAACCCTTGACAAGTGAGCATTGAATGTGTAGGACACCTGGGCGATACGGCGGTGGTTCGCAGAAAGGTCTTGGGAGAGAAGGGGCTCACAAAAGGGTTACCTTTGTGAAGACGTCTTCCTGTGCTTGTGACACAAGTCGCTTCCATTGAATGCCTTTGGAAGCGGGAAAAAGAGGTTTTGACTTTATGGTCCCGAGGTGCGATAAATCACTTCCCATATTTCCGCTAATTCAGGCGACTTTTTGAGCGGCGGAAGATTGTCAGCGGACGGAAGTTAACACTCTTCGATTGAGAGCCGATAACGCGGTCTCTTTTGGAGGAATGGTTAAATATTTTCATGATGAGAGGTGAGGAATCTTCGTGAATGCAATTTATCATCGGTGGGGTGTTTCCATGTATTTATATACGTCTGAAATTCGAGGGGTTTTGATCAGAGGGCTTAAAAAGTATTGATTATCCTTAAATGTCGACTTATGCAGATAATCAGCTGCCTTTTATTATACTAATAGTCCCAAGATTGAATTCCCCCAGCCCTACCATAAAATACCCATATCGTATATGTTTATTTCCTGCAAGTTTTGTATCTTCAGCTCAGATGTAATGAAAAATGAAAATGTGTGAAAATAATCGCCTTAGCAGGTCCAGATGTAGCTGGAAGAGAGTTAAATCGTTGAGAATTCACATGCTCGATAAATATTGAAAAGTTTCGCTAAAATTTGTTTTATAATTTCTAAAATTTCATAAGACATCTAGGCTATCATTGGTGAAGTTGCGTTGGATCACGCTCTAGCCCATAATTGCATGTGAATATGTGTATTATTTTTTATAGAATTACTCTAGGAATACTTGTGTAAAAGAAGAACTTTAGGCGTTTAAAGATACAAAAACTAAATCCCAATTAATTATTCACAGCTGAAAGTTGTATTCCAATTTCTATAGTAAGAATCAGTCCATGAAGAATCACAATATTTACACATGCATGTAATTTTTTAAATATATTAATAAAATTTAAAGGAGTAAAATAAAGAAAATGGAATAAGAAGAAAAGAAATGGAAAAAATATTTAAATTTTTTTCTTATTACCGTAAAATAAAAAATATCCTGCAAATAAAGTGCCTACGTTGTGCAAAACTTGATATATGCATTGCCCTCGGATATTACTCAGCAACAGCGTATGGTATTCGCGGCCTACTGGATGAGCATGCAGAAAAAGAAATTTGATATTTACGTACATTGCTTTCATAGCTCTATCTATCGCTTCACACTTCTGTAAAAAGATATAAAATTTCCCCCTCCATTTTTGTGGGTGCTTTCCTGTTGTGGATCTTTTTTCCTTACCTTAGGTTTCTTACATCCGTCATCCCCTCTTTCTCTCTTTTTATATTTATCTATACATTATTTGTTTTTTATTATCATTGTTGATAGGCTAGACGGAAGAAGAAACTTTTCAGTCTGTCTCGCCTCAATAAAGACCTTTGAAAAAAGTTTACGATGTAGAATATATTGGCATTTGCTGAATCTCCAAATATTGAATACTATACTATGCATACCTATCTTACAAGGAGACTACACACCGTCGGACGCGAGTTAAGTGGTAAGACTCGGTAATTTGATAGATATCGAGTCAAGATTGACGAATCACCCCCAAAGTTGGGTTTTATGAGCGATAGTTTTCACGGAAAATGAACTCAAAGTTTACGAAAAATTGTCAGGTAGGCTATAAAGCTAAGCGTAGCGACCGTCGTCATTTGTCATTTCCCTGGAAAGGCAACACAGCCTAAAGCAGGGGAACTTCTCAATGTAATGTATAATGACCAAAAGACCAATAAACGCTTTTCAAAACAACAATTTCGTCATTCGAACGTTTGGCGCTGTGGTATGGTATCCGCTTCCACAGTCCTTTTGGTCGGGTTCGAGCCCTCATGCGGGAAAATTTCTTTTCTCTTTTTTTCTTTTACGTACTCTGTCATAATCTTAATCTATATCTGTTTTCTTCTTTTGGTGGATTTTGAACTTATTTTCCAAAAGTTAGAGTATTTTTCCGCTGTGAGTCACCCGTTTCTTCAAATTATGCGCAAATACTTATGTCCGCATTTATTATCTGAAAACTACAATACTAGAGAAGTAACGCAGAGGACTATTTCAAATCTCTCCTACATCCAGCTACTCGCTCTAACGGCAACATTTATTGCAATACCCGACTTACATTTACCAATTCTGAACTCTGAACACATTGGTTTAAATATAGAAGCCGACAACTGTTTGAGTAAAGTAAAGATTTTTATTTCGCGAATTCAGAATTCATTCCTTAATAAAGAAGAAAACAGATATAGATTAAGATTATGACAGAGTACGTAAAAGAAAAAAAGAGAAAAGAAATTTTCCCACATGAGGGCTCGAACCCGACCAAAAGGACTGTGGAAGCGGATACCATACCACAGCGCCAAACGTTCGAATGACGAAGTTGTTGTTTTGAAAAGCGTTTATTGGTCTTTTGGTCATTATACATTACATTGAGAAGTTCCCCTGCTTTAGGCTGTGTTGCCTTTCCAGGGAAATGACGAATGACGACGGTCGCTACGCTTAGCTTTATAGCCTACCTGACAATTTTTCCTAATTTGAGTTCATTTTCCGTGAAAACTATCGCTCATAAAACCCAACTTTGGGGGTGATTCGTCAATCTTGACTCGATATCTATCAAATTACCGAGTCTTACCACTTAACTCGCGTCCGACGGTGTGTAGTCTCCTTGTTAGATTTTTTATAATAACTGCTTGGAATTTTGGAATACACACAACTGGTTCATATTTAAAACTCCACCTCAATACAATCTTTTAAATATAAGTTATTCAATTACTATTAATTATTTTGTATCTTCATATTCGTATTTTCTCTGTTTTTTAAAATTTTTTATTGATTTTTAATTGTAACTGGCATTGAATCAATGCTGTTTTTATCCTTATTATACTGTTCTATAACATATTTATATATGAGTTGACACGATATTGTAATAATTTATTTACTCTTTTAGACATTCCCCAGAGCTCAATAAACCTATTGTTATTATACTCAAAAGTATAAAACAAGTAGCATTCTGGAAAAGAAAAAGGCAGGTATCAAAGGATGACGGACAGAATATCCTTTCCGTCATCAAGCTGTTTAGTGCTTGTATCAAACAAAAAGAAAAAGCTCTTCCAGAGAATTCTTTTCAGGGGCTATAGACGTATTTTCGGCTCCATTTTGTTCTCACTTACCTTTGAGCAGGCAGGCGTGTCTCCACCTATTACCTCAAAAAGCCATTTTGTTTTCTTCCCAATTTTGCGGACGGACCATTGGAATCCGTTACGGTCCCTGCCATTTGGACCGTCAGGTAGGGTCCTTGTTGTGTTGCGCGGAGGCAAAAGGTGGGCAGAGACACCGTAATCCTCCCACTATTGTCATACCTGGGAGCTTTTAGTGTCATTAAAGAGTTTTAAAAGCGGAGGAATGGTCCCATTAGAGAGACTGAGGTGTACAGTCGACAAAGGGGCAGCGCGTGATGCTCCATCCGTTTCGGGGTTTTCGAATTTGCACCTTTCCGACGTACACGCACTGCAATTGAATGAGCGGCACCTTTCCACGAAACGTACGTTTTCTGGAGAATTGCATTCCCACGGCACTTTGGAATATTGACTCTATTGTCGATGCTGAGAAATTGCTGAAATTTGGAAGCCACGGAAGCACTCGGTTTTCGAACGGAAGTTATGGAGGAGAACGGAGAATATTTATGTATTATTTTTTAATTTGTCATTTATTTGTTATTTATTTGTTATCTAATTGTTATTTAATTGTTATTTATTTGTTATTTATTTGTTATTTATTTGTTATTTATTTGTTATTTATTTGTTATTTATTTGTTATTTATTTGTTATTTATTTGTTATTTATTTGTTATTTATTTGTTATTTATTTGTTATTTTTTTGTTATTTATTTGTTAAATATTATTTATTTTTATTTAATTATAATTTATTCATTATTTATTTACTTTTATCTATGTATCCATTTATTTATTTAATTTTAATATTTACCTCCCATAAATAGCACGAGGCTTTTACAATTGTTTACAAACGGTAGCAAATGAAAACATTTAACAGCGTGTCAACAACAAAAGAAAAAAGTCAAAATATACATAAAAAAGCACAAACATCGCAAGAAAATAAACAAAAATGCAATTACAATATTAACTACCACCACAACAGAAAAGGAAACAGTAAGAATATTAAAAATTTCCACGCAGGAAGAAATCGATATTCTGCGTTATGTTACGAGTGGAAGTTTGAATTTTCATTCCTGAGCTACATTCGGTTGCTTAATTTTTTACAATATTGCTTGCGCAAACATATAGTCCTATGATATGGGATCATTTCAATAAATTGCTAATGTAACAAGATGAAATGATATCCCTTCAAATTATAATACTCGGAAGTCAGATATCAGCAAAGTATACGAGAATATCAGAAATAAGGTGACGATGCGTCGTCGCGAGTTAGAAAAAATGGGTGGATGGGAACCCACGTACGTACCATGTAATTGACCTCAGTTGTCGAAATAATAATACTACTACTACCTAATTTTTTGTTTAATTTCAAAATTAATTCTATAATCAAATTACAAAATAAATAAGTGAAAACTTGTGTTCGAATTTATCAAAAATACTCGACCCTCTACTGGTTAAAAATAGCGAATCGTAGGACAGAAGAACATTCATGTTCATTCTCACTTGAAATTCCCTCAGAAGAAGAAAATCGTCGACGGAGCTAATAAAAGAAGACATAATAACCGGATAAGCAGGATAATTAACCATCTTACAATCGATTCGACTGTTCACCAGCTTAATATTCGCAAACCCGACCTTTTTATCCCGCGATTTTAGAACGAATCCCATTGGAGACATAATTACGCGACCCTCCTTATCTGCAATCGGACTGAAAGAAGTCCTTTTTTGCTTCTGGCGGCGCAACTGCGTTCGGTCGTTGAAAGAAATGTTATTTCTGGGAGTTTTGGTATAACTTTGGATTGTATCTCGTTTATTGGGATCAGATGAGAGGTCGCCACAGACCAATGGGATCAACGAACTGCGCCGACCGAACCATCTGCGCCTTTCTTATCTTAATGTTGGTGGAAGATGGCATTTTTATTCGAACGGAATTAGACTGGATGACGTTGAGGCGAGGGTCAAGCGCGCAAATACGAATTGTATCGGAACGTGTTTATTCGCCGTTTCTTCTTCAATGTGTTTTGCTAATTCGTGTCCTCCACGGAGACAAAGAATACTATTTTGGCGCGGCAGCTGTGGGTTGGATTTTTATTGCCAAGGTCTCCGGGTTCACCAGCAATTAACGTCTTTAAATGTATTTTTCCTGTCGGATAAGTTTATCTGGTAACGTTATGAAGGTCCGAGCCAATATGCTTATGGTATGTTTTTTCTACTATGTATGAGCGATAATTTACTATTCATTTTTTTTAGTATAAGATGGGAAAAATGTAACTTTGGTGTGTTAATTTTTCTCGGTATCGCTCATGGCAGTGCTGATATGAAAAAGTGGTATATATGGTATGTGGTATATATATGGTACACTTATATATAATAAGTTTGTTGTAAATGGCGGGATGAATGTCGATATTTCGTTTGGTAATTCCTTATTCAATGCCATGAAAAGGGTCTTTCGCAGGGTCATTGTGATGGACTTCCCTGTTATTCTAGTCAGTAAAGATAGATTATATGGGAATTAAGTCCTATGTATTTTTCTCTTTACTGCAAGAGTAGCCTGATTCTTGATCGTCTCTATGTGGTGTTCCTCGATGTGAAAATTAAAATTTCAATTCTTAACTTGCATTGTAAGATTTCAACTATCAGCTGTCCTACTAACTAGAAAAACTGAATGCAGCATGGAAATTCTCCAAGAGTGCGAGCGGACTTGCCAAGAGGAGCAATTTAAGACAATTTCCTTATGAAATCATCTCCAGTTAACTTTCAAAATGCCTTTTCGTCGTGATAAATGCAAGTGATCGTAGAAAAACTTCAAGATCCGATTTTAATTCCTGCTCTACATCAGACTCTAATTAAATAGACAACTAAAAAAATAATCAAGGAGGGAGCATTGGCAGCTTCACCTATTCTCCTGGATCTGCAAATGGTCATTGTGCTGCATTTAAGTGAACCATGGAGCCAAGAGAAAAAATACCTTTGCTTTGAACCATCTTACCTTTCTAAATAGGAACATTTAGTTTTTTTTGTAAAATTCGGTGAACAACCCCGTTGGTGGAACACAACTCAAAGGCGGCTTCTAATTTAGAATTAATTACTGGAATACCACGGCATGAGTTCGAATTTATTCTGATATTGCAAAAATGACGGTAATAAAAACCCATACCTGTACAAAACCGAGGAAACTTGAGTCATTCTTGAAATCTTAAACTTATTCTTAGAAAAATCTGAAGTAAAACGACCAAATAATCCCTGTTCTGGTTAGGAATAGGGAAAAGGGATCGGGAAACGAAGATAAGGAGATGATAATATATTTTATATTTTCGGTATTTTAGTGAAGTTCGGCCGAACAGCTATGTTTAATTCCATTCCTTTCTCGATAATTTTGATTTACTTCACGCTCGCGAGTTATCTCTGCTCTGATTATCATACGTTTTCAGATTCGAGTCGATTCACGAAGTATCTCTCTCCGCGCATATTAATGAGATTCTGCCGATGCTCGTCTAAGAACGACGTTTTTTCTCTCGGACGTGCTTTGAGCGAATCCCACAGCGTTTGCATGAATTTAATCGCTGCTCCGTTTCCTGGATTCCACGGGGAAACGAAAGAATGAATTCTCACATTACTTGAAGTGGTTCTCAGGTGGCTTGGGAACCTCCTTATGACACTAACTCGAGCGCATTGATGCGTCTTCCGTTCCAGATGCGTGGGAGGCCGTGAGTTGTATATAGGTTGCAATCACAGCTTCGAATCGCTAAAGTGAGATTCTCACCGCGGAGTGTTTCTTCCCTCGTGACTGTTCTCGCGTTATATTCTTCTCTTTTGATCTCCCATGTGAGATTTGGAAGATCAGGTGCACGATGCACATCAAGGCTCACTTGAAATTAAAAAAAGAAATTTTTTTTTGTTTCGTAAATCGTTCGTTCGCGTTAAAAAAGTACGTTTTGAATTGCGGGAACATTTTAAAATTTTTCTCTTTCAAATGTTTTATCCCTTATTGAATTTTTTATTTAATATTGTTAAATATTTCCTGTTATTTTTATTTAATTTTGATTTTTATGTATTTTCTTATATTTTTATTTTATATTTGCTATTAATTGAATTATTTACTCTTATATTTACTGTTATTGAATTTTTTATTTAATATTGTTAAATATTTCCCGTTATTTTTATTTAATTTTAATTTTTATGTATTTTCTTATATTTTTATTTTATATTTACTATTAATTGAATTATTTACTCTTATATTTACTCTTATTGAATTTTTTATTTAATATTGTTAAATATTTCCTGTTATTTTTATTTAATTTTAATTTTTATGTATTTTCTTATATTTTTATTTTATATTCACTATTAATTATAGTTATATTATCATTTGATCCCTATTATACAATCATATTATTATTTTATAATTACTTTTTGTATAACTTATTATTTCATTTTTTATTTTAATTTTTTTAATTAAAAAGAACGAGGCGAATTATATGGAACAGAATTTTCAATTCTAATCCCCTTTTTTTCTTTATCGCCTATATACATGTATCTCCTCCTGTTTAAGCACGTGTATGTTGAGAATGGCCGAACGAACGTGCCGAAAACATGATTGTGTTATTGACTTTGTGGAAATGTAAAAGTTATCATTTTTCGTTGCTGCCAAAAAATCTTTCAAAAGGAATATTTGATCGATAGTTTTACAGTACATGCAGGCTTGGATGCCTATTTATTTTTCATATTTCCGTTAAATTCTCCCGAAAACGTATCCAAGAAGTCGGTATTTTTACCTATAATACTGGAAAAAAACTCGGTAAATATTGTTTTTATAATGATTCCGAGGAGTGCCAAAGTAATTCTCTCGAAAAATTTTTTAGTCATTGACTAATGGAAATTTTACGTATCCATTAGGAAGAATAATACACTGGCCAAGCCGATAAAGAATCATATTTGTAATATTAAATTCAAATATTAACAGTAGCTCAGATTCGAACGTAGGAATCTGCTTATCCTCTATTTAAATCGCTTATCTCACGCGATAATCAATTTCAACGGAAGTCTCCTTAAAGAAGACGTGCGCTTTCTTCCGTCGCATTGTTTCTTCTTGAATGGCTTCCGCTTTGTCAATGGACTCATTCTTCAATCTCATTTCTCTGCGATCGCATCTTTTGCGTAGAGCGCTTCCTTTGTTTACTCTCTTCGCCGAACGCTGAGATATTCTTTGATGAGAAAGTGGTTCTTGAGGTGAAAACTGCAATTAAGGCAAATACTTCATTCATTAATTGAGTCTTTGTTCCGCGAAATTAAAACTGAGGACAAAGACCTATCTCGGGACAGTAAGTGGTCCGGGAGGCCGAAACATTTGGTTCAAAATTGTCAAAATTGTGAGTCAAAACTCAGGACCAACCTGTTTCCAACACTGATTACATTTCTCGGCCTGAGATCGGAAAATAGCGCTTTTACTCGAATACGAGTGGATTTCTAAAAAGAATTTCCACTGAAGCATGGGATGGGGAACCTTTTCACATCATTAGGCAGCATATGGGATTGTGATGTCGGTTTGATATATTTTGTATTGTTGGTCGTAAAAGTTTCATGTTTTTTCGAGAACTTCAAAGTTAGCTTTTATAAAACTATTCTATTTTGATTTTCTTTGGTGTGACAAAGATTTTATGTGGTAAGCCTTCCCTTATACTCTTTTGATTTTTTCTGTTTATATTTTATTTTCAGATTTAAGAAAATAACTTTCATTAAGACTAAATTTATCCTTATGGCTATGCGAATTTTGATTCGAATTTTAGAAAGTTTCTGTTAAATCTGTCTTAATGATCTGTCTTTGATGAACCACCGCGATGGCGGAGTTACTAGTGCTTCAATCCCTAGATCCCGGGTTCGAAACCCAGCTAATCGGATTTTTTTGGTTAGTGAATGGTTGTATGATACCCCCAATATGGCAGGAAGGACATCCGGCCGTAAAAATCAGCGCTAAAACTGAATTCATCATCATCAAAAAATCATAATTCAACACATAATTGATGGAAAATAGACTAACATGGAAAAAAATGAACTGTCTTTGGTGGTTGTTCAAGATTCACTATTGTAAGATATTCTTTCACATGGTCATTCTTTTCGCTTTAAATAAATATTCATTCTCATACCCATCTATTATATTTTTTCTGTCAGCTCTTACGTGAGATAAATCCATCTTCCGTCGTTATAACATCGTTCCCCCTACATCCATTAATAAAAGCCATTTTCCGACTCTTCATGGAGTATAATTCCGTTTCGTTTTCCAAGAACATATGCGTGAAAATTCGCAGTATATCGAAGACAGCAAATCAACTTAATCTACCATAAGGAATGAAGTTTGGTAATAAATTGAAGAATGTATTTGCTTCCTTGTGGCCTATAACAACTGCACAAGGATAAAAGGCAGCTGTTCAGCAATTTCGAGGAATTTTTATGCGTTAACCATTAAGATAAGTTGGATATCCTCCATGTGTGCGTGATTTATAATCGATATTGCCTCAGAAGTCAAATAGTAAGCAATAAGAAGAACCTTGAGTGCGTCCAACGTTGCTGGTCGTAGAAATCGATTGCGTTTTATATTTTGCCATCAATTTATTCATAAAGTTATTAAGTGTTATTCAGTTGATCACTATATTGTAAATAAGTAGAAATATTTTTTCGAAAAATCTCGTCATATGAAGAGAGCTTGAAAACGTTTTGTCTCGAAAAAGTACGGCAGTCAGTCTTTTTATTAAAACTTTTATTTCGGTTTCCTTTAAGTCAGTTAGCAAGGAAAGCAAGTAAAACAACACTTCGTATTTTCCGTAATTATTATTTTCTATATAAATGATGTGGAAAATATAAAGTACTGCTTTAGTTGGTTCCAGATGGTGTTTTATTAAGTTCGGCCAGAGCATCTGGATTTTATACATTTAGCAAGAATGTATCATTCAGGCATTTTCTGCCTGAGAAACCATCTCCGATGGACAAAAAGTGGGGAAATATTGATTTTACAGTATTTAACATTAAGTCTTGCTGATTCGAATGTGTTATCCTTAAAAGTAAATAGGTAAATATATTATTATACTATTTATAGCAGGACTATTTATAGGAGGAAGCGGGAAACTTTCTTATTTAAATTGGTGTGTCATCTATTTGCTTTGATGGAGTATGATGGGAGAAAAAAACTGGTCACCGAAAACGGATGTTTAGAAATAAAAATAAAGATTATTCGTGTCTGTTCTATAGTTACGGAAGTCCTTTAGCTCCTCTCTAGCCCAAGCGGAAATTCTATAGATCGTCTGCAGTGTCGATTCGGGATCTCAATCTCTTCTTTAAAACTGCTTTTTGTTGATGTAATGTTTCTTTTTCCTTCCTCGTATTTTCCTTGATATACTTTCTCTCACAAAAAGTAAAGTGTGCACTGTCTGAATTTTGGGGAAGGAGGACAGGAGAGAAACACGGTTGAAACAGGACTTCCTGCAGCAGAAAAACAGTCATCTAGACGTGGCGAAAGATGGAAAAAAAATAACAAAAAAGTCTCTTTAATTATCACCCGGGCATATTATATTCAACAATCTTACTCAAATAATCTATCCGACATATGACTACTTATAGTAGTAGTAGTATTGTGAAAAGTGCTTCGACAGTTGAGGTCATTTCTCACGTGGGCTCCCACCGGGAATCGAACACGGGACGACTACTTATAAAATGCATTTTTCCCCGATTATTAAGATATTCAATACGCATTCATCTTCTTCTTGTATGCAGTGCATTCGATAGCAATATCTGTTGTCTCAAAAAGTGTATTTTTAAAAATCATGATTGTGACCTTTATTACTGGGATTATATTGATGACCTTCTCTTACAGTAAGAAATCCCAGTACACATATTGACTTATTAATTTTGTTGTAGTTCTGTAGAAAATGTCATCCTTTTTAGTTTTAATTTTGAGAATTATTTTATGCTATTTTATTTCATTTATGATTAATTAGTTTAGGCGATGTTAGGTGGAACTGATTCGTGATCTATAGTCAAATGACATAGATTGTGCTTTTTTCTCATTTAATAATTTAATTATTTAGCTCGTTTTCCAGCTAAAAATGTAACTTTTTCAATATATTGCTTGTGGTTATTTTTTAGTAGCGAAAGTTCTGTAGCTCATCTAAGTCCTAGCGAAAATCTTGTATCTCATCCGCTGTATCTATCTATCTAATCGGTATTGAAATCTCTTCTCGAAAGCCTCAGTTTACTCACTGTTGATTTAATGCTTCATCTTCATTCCTCATCACATTTTTCGCGATGTTCTTCAGCTGCGGTTTCCACAGAATTCTCCCCCGCAGTCCATCGGCATTTTTCTGCAGCAAGAGATATTTTCTGGCTAGGAAAGCGCGTGTTTTATGAGGTCCTGCAGCATGTGTTGTGGGTGGATGCGGTGTCTCCGGAGGGAGCGGTTCACTTCCGCTGACCTCGGGAGGGAGGGCGCTGTTAAAATAGCGAGGTCTCCCAAAGAGGGCCTTCCGGGCAACAAAAGAGCCAAGTGGACGGTTCAATTACTGGACCCAAAGGACTCCTTTAACGGCCGCTGCGAAATGCATTGCTTCTGCGTAGTTTTTTAGCCCAACACGTGGCTTACGAGTCCTTTGGAACGTTTCCAAAATATTTGGTAGGAATCGTTTCCTTCTTTCGGAGAACTGAGGCAGAGAATGAATAGGTCCAGAGGAGTGAATTATGGTCCGTTAATGTCCGTCCGGTGGTTAATGCACACCAAAATAGAGCTTGGGATTGGGGCGTGTACCGAGAGGGTGGAAACAAATATGTATATTTGTTATTATTATTATAATAAATTTAACTCTTAATTTATGTGAAACCTGATAGCAGTTTTTGGCATAATACGAGTAATATGGTTGATGATTCTGATTACAATTATAGTTAGAGAAAAATAATTGCAATGAACACTTAGTCATTATCAAAAGTTGAATCCAAGAATACAATTAAAAATTTTAGTAAGCGGAGCAAATAATATAGATTTAGGATTACATGCGAATTCCTAACCGCTGTTTTTATCACTGTTGGATTTATGAATATTTTATCTTCAATTTAGCTATTTATTCTGTTTAAATTCACAGATTTATTATTTATATTATCGATTTTTAGGTTTATTGATCTAATTTTTGGTGAAAAATTACATTTTTTTTAAAGATTAACGAGGTGTTTGAGTATATTCTACTTATATTTAAAGTTGTTTCATTTTAGCGTACTAGCTAAAAGCGTATATTTCAATACAGGAGAAAAGAGGAGCATCTTGCATTTTTGGATTAGAATTTATTTCTTAAATGAATGAAAATTGCATTTTATTTTCACTGTATTTAAAACATACATGTGGCCAAACAGGAACTCCACTCTTGATATTCTTGGAAGCACTTTGCTTAGAATGTGACGTGGATATCAAGCCGAGTTTTCCGCAATTTCTCTGAATCCATTCGATCTTTTACCACTGCGGAATATTCTCAATAAAATAGAGAGAATTACGGCTCTAATTTCGTTTTTTAAATTTTAGATAGGTGAATAAGGAAACGATGAAACACCGCCCCTTGGCAAGTTTTCAGAATCGACATGGATACCAAGAAACCCGCTAAACGACCTCCAATAGCCAATCTCACGTCCGAAAGATTTACGTTCTTAAAGATCGAGACCAACATAAGATCTGTATTCCACTTTTATTTCACGAGGAAGGGGTCGAGCGGTTTTACACCCGTCCAGATGCCGAGCAAAGCAATGTTCTCAAGTGCCTCTTTAATTAGGACCTAATTAGTTTTCGTTCTAGTCCGCCTGGAGCCAATAGTGGCCTCGGTGTGTGTGTCCTTTTCGAGATTGTTATGGGGTCACCGAGTGGACCTCCCACTCCTCTCCGAAGGCCCTCACGTGTTCGCCCTTTTGTCGGGGGCGTGGGTGAGGCCCCTGTCGAATACAGAGCTCCTTGTTCTCCTCATGTTCGAGGTTTGACACTCGGTGGTGATTGGTTGACATGCATGGAAACATCTTTTTCCGCCGAGAACACCATGATGCGACTCTAATCAGACGCTTTACATGTTTTCGTTTGCATTGAAAACAGGTCTGTACGATTAGCCTATAGGATCTCAATAGGTGGTTAATTAAAGCAATGTTTTTTGGTCCTTAATTGTTATGAACAACGTAAATCGGGAATAACGTTTTTATGGTTGGGCTCTTAATTATTTGATCGATGAATCGCTTGAAGAACTTAATTATACATTTATATTATATTATATGAGTAAATTAATTAAATATTTATATTATATGATGTGAATAACTTAATTATACATTTATATTATTTAATTATATGTAATTATAATTCATGTTTATGTTATTTGCTCTGGATTTATTCGCTACTGTATATTTTCTGATTGCTTGTTATTTCTACATTTTCTCTTTCTTCTGCGTCATGGTAAGGTTATCTGTTGTATATGCATACATACCAACTCTTAGTTAACATTCTCAGTAGGTTTGCGCAGGATTTCACGCAGCCCTTTTTTATGGGTGTTCTCTGTTGTGGATTATTTTTCCTAGACTTCACTTACATTAATTTAAATCTTCAATTGAATATATCTTATTCTCTTTTAATTTTAAATCGTTCTTTATTAGAACTTAATAACATGATTTTTTTTAATTGACAACGGGTTAAATGGAAGAGAAGACATATATAGTCTTATATAAGACTTATAAGACTTATATAGCCCATAATAAAGACATCGTTTTTTTATTTATTGAATTAACTAACTGACCTTTAAGTAATGATTTAATCGTCTTGCTCATTAGACCTCACCCACCCCCTGAAAGAGAATGAATCTTCTGAAATGAATGAAAATTCTTTCTAGTTACATATTATTTCGATTATTATGATTTGACCCTTTATTTGGCGAGGTTAGGCTCGAAGGGACCTCTCTGCCACCTAACCTCGAATAGCCTAACATATAATTTTTTTCGAAAGACTCCTGTGATGTATCTATTATTACTATATCCGTATCCAATTCTGCATCTAGAAACTTGGAGAAGAAAAGGCATTTGAAGTGAACAGTATATGAGCAGGGTATCGAACCGTAACCGAATCCAAAAAACTCTCTTTTCTAGGAATGAAAACCAAACCCGAACGGAGGAAATTTGAAATTCATGAACCCAAACCAAAACCGAAAACTGTTATTCACTCCGTTCCAGTTTTTGATTCCCAACAATTCACATTTTACTTTAGAGTGACTGCAGGAGTGTTTATTAAATAATCGCCCTTATGGCTTGCAACCAACTATTATTAAGTCTTTATATTAAACTTAATTTTCTAAAATTTTGAGTAATGCAGTGTATATGAAAAAGAAACAATAAAATAAACTTTCAGAAGGATACATTACGATGGTCAGAGGGAAAAATCTGTTCGAACCGATTCAACATTGGCAGGATACCGGAATTCAACCGATATTTTGCGTTTTCGTTATCAAAATTTCATTAAAAATCCCTATGTTGAAATTCCTTAAGTCACAATATAATGAAAATTAGCAAAATTCCTTCAGAGCATTGAGGGTGACTGTTAAAGTTAAATTACCAATCATATAAGTGGCTTTGCATACTTTTGCACCAATTAATGGTAGAGTATATTTATTACCTCTATTATTTGCATCGTACCCAGTTAAATTTAGCTATATTATTTTTTATGTAGCTCAGAATTGCTTTATTATTGGTCATGAATGGTATCCATTCTCCATGAGGTATAATGGATTATCTGGTTTGGAGATGTGAATCCTTTGAATACGGAAGACTCAAGCCGATAATTCTAGGATCGACTAATCGAAGTAGTCTTATAACATCAATCATAAAGAATTCGGTAGATCATATTTCTTGTGGAGGAAGCGTAGCTTATGACGTGGGCACTTGTTGCGACTTGTCTCAAGGTTGCAGAAAACCAACGGTTCGCCCTCATCCGGAACAAAAGATGACAGCGATCCAGGGTCCTCATCGCAAGGGGTTCTTTCCCCTCCTCTATTCAACCAATGGGTCCATTCACAGCTAATGAAATGGCCCAGATGTCTCGGAGGGCAGCATGGGAATCGCCCCACCGGTGGGAATCTGCTCCTTCAAAAGAGAGATTCGCGTCCCGCGCAATTCGCCGCTCCTTTTATTACTTGGCGTCAATACTGCATTGCACACAAAATTTAGATTATTTTCGAATTAATTTTGAGTTTAGGGAAGAGGAACCTGCCCGACATATCGCTTTGATATGCCCAGTGTTTCCAATTATTTAAACTTATTAACATAAAAATAATAAATAATAACTTATATAATAATAATTTATTAAATAATAATAAAATTATAACTTATTTAATGAGAAAGAAAGAATGCTAGTTCACTATGAAGATGCTAATTCGATAGCGAATCATGTCGCTTTAATAAAATTAATAAAATGTGGAAGTACACGAAAAGTTACTACGAGGTACCGCCTTCCCATATTGAGTTTACTTATTTAATATATTAGAGGCACAAAGTGGACTACATTTCGTCCTAACGATCTAATGGAAATTTCTTTAAAATTATAAAGTTATACAACGATTTAAAGTGTAGGGGAGAGCCATTTACGCAATAGAAGGAAATGATATAAATTTTGCATTTACAGATATGCATTTTGAGAAGCACAAACGATGAACGGAGGTGAAAAGATTTTACCAGACCGGGAGCCGAACCCAGGCAATGGACAATTTTGGTAAGTCATCTTATTCTTTGGTAGTCATTTTGGTCTCATCTTATTTTTGACATAAAATTTTCTCTGTGCGCTTATTGGAGAAATAAGTTCCTCGAATTCATTCCCAGATAAATGCTACGTAATCCATACAAAACTCGTTTCTGCCTCATAAGAGTTTCATTTTGACGTTACATTCTAGTTTTATAGGCCTGTTAAAAAGGGATCAAGTTTTATAGAAGCGAACCTGCGTAATATTCTTTACTCATTGATATAATCGCTTTTAAGTATCATTTCGGTGGCTTCTGTTAAACATCTCGTGTGTGGTGTTTTAAACGAAAAAATACTTTCCAAAGAACAGTGAACATTTTCTTTTACATGAAAATGCGATTCTGTGCTGCTTGAATATATTTCAAATTTTCCCACATAATTTCTTCATTTCGTATGATAAAAATTTTAACTTGTTTGTGAGTAATACGTACAGAGAAACGTTATTAATGCAAAATTTCGAAATAAGTATGTAATTGTACGAATAGCCACAAAAATATCTAACATTTGAACAAGATAGAGTAATTTTGGGGGTTGAATTGTTGAACCATAGATTTCTGTTTGATAAATAATACAAAAACACAAATGGATCTGTCATTGCTGATCATATCTTTCGAACATATACGTATTAAGGAGGACTTGCTGCCTACAGGAATTTATAAAGAATCGAGCATAGTCATTTTTATGAATTAAGAAGAATTTTCTGTTGAAATTTTGATAGCCTTTTATCAACGAATATCCCGTGGAATAATTACAGAATGCATTACAATAAATAAAATTGCAGTAAATATTCTTAATTTAGTGCAACTACAAATGCAAACTTCCACCCTTATTCCTCACAAAAACTCATTTCTAACTTTCTGGAAGGTAAAAATTCTTATATTTCATGTATTTGAGATGGCTTAGATAGAATAATTAATGTTGTTGCAACGTAAGCCCATTTTAGCAGTCATTCCTAGTTTTTCAATATATTCACGAAGGCTCGAATTCACGAATAATTTCTTATTCCACAAAAAGAACAACAAGTAGAGTAGATAACTGTTTGCGTGTCATTCCTGATTCATATTGAAATATCAAATCAGGAAGAAGGCACACTCAAAAAGGCATACTCAAAAAAAGTTAAACATTCCGCCCTTTGTTTGGTTAAGCACTCCCTCCATTGTTTAGCAAGGCCTGCCTCAGGTCATTAAATGGCACTCTTTCATCTTCCCAAGGATGTGGTTTACCGATCCATAAATCACTGCGGATATTAATTCTTCGAGAAGGCAATTTATGGATTTGGAATCTTTAGAAGAGAAGTACTTGTAGTAGAGGAGGGCTATTTTAGACGTCGGAATCCAAGGAAGTGACTTGGATGTGTCAGCCGCAAAGACGCGGGGCTGTTCACCGGGTGTTTGTGTGTGTATATGAGATATGCAAGGGGAAAGTTAACATCTGTGTATCTAAGAGAGGCATGTGAATCGACACAAGGGGCCCCATAGTGCTGGCGTGGAAGGGGACAGGAAAAAAAACGGCCCCTGTAGATTAGGATACAGATAGGGTAAAGGGTGTCTGGGTGTGGAAGTCTGACAGGGCACAGCCGCTGGTGTGCTATCGACAGAAGGACGGGTTAAGCGGCCAAATAAGGAGATAACATTTATCTGGTGAGGAATGAGTGCTTTCGGCGACCGAAATGGGAGCTAATAGCGGGGATTATGAAGAGCGAGGAGGGCCACCGAAGAAGCGAATTCTCCTTCGAGGATCTTGACTTACTGAATCCCTTAGCGTTTTAGTATTGCAGTAAATTTTGGCGGATGCGAATGGATTACAGAGCTGAACCATTTATCAGGCCTCTCAGAAACCCATGGGTTGCTGCTTAAAAGGTTTCTCCAAAAAAATTTTAAAAATATTCATGTACAATTCCACACGGTGTGAAAACCGCAAGCGAACATGTTAACCGGTTTCCATTGACTTATGCCATAATCAGAACGACTTTTTTATATTGTGTGGTATTATAATGTATAATTATTAAATTTTCTTTTTATGATTCACTCTGATAAATTCTGCTAAAATCCGTCTACGTGTTAGCTTGTGGTTTTTATATTGTGTAGAATTGTGCATGCATAATTATTAAATTACCTTCAAGTCGTGAAGTTCCTTCAGGTATCGCTAGACAATATTTATTTGGGTTTCTCCAGACTTTAGGTCGCCCCAAAAATGGCGTATCAGTGGCTTTTGGTATCATGTTTATTAGCTTAACACATTGTAATCTATAAGGCGAATTAGAAACTCCTTAAGTGTTTACTTTTTTGAGAAATTAAGAAAGAATAGTTGAGACTCAATGGGAAGTAATTACACCAGGAGGAGGGAACCTTTTCAATCGGAAGGCCGCATTTATCATTCGGCTGCGTAATAAAGACCGCATGTAAAAACCATCAGGCCACTCTTGAGTTGCGTGTTGCCTACATTCAAATAATTAATATCGAAATAGCACGCAAGAAAACGAATTTATTCGCAGGTGCAATTCAAATGGAATCTTTTCCATTTGATCTTCGCTTGGCGTCATGAGCAAGAATGGGATACTACATTTTCCAAGTACGCCCAATTGTTTCGGATAGTTACTAAAAGACCGTGCCAAATGCGCAAAAAGGCCGTCTTCGGCCTGAAGGCTGCTGATTTCCCATCTCTGAATCACACAATGCAGTACTCGAAACATCACAGACAAATATCATTTCGGTATGAAATCGTAATGGAAAAAATTTGTATTCGGCCCTCCGTCACATAGTTGTCAGGCACGTATTTTCTGACCTCTCTTCAGTTATGCATGACTGCAATACCGTAAATATGAAATTTACAATCAACTCCCATTCTTCGTTTCCGGTTTTCTGACCTCCAGTTAAAGGGGTTGCCGGATATGTCCCCTACTCTATAGCCGACCAAAACAATTACTTTTCTGGCCTTTATCACCAGATTTGTTTATGATTTTGTGATTTCTAGCGTGAACAAGGTTTGAATGTTATTGGTTTTGCTGAGTCAGAATGATTATGCTCAAATACCGTGGTAGTACTAACACAATTAATTGTAAATTAGGAACTGCCTTTTATCGTGATGCTCCTCAAAAATGTGTCCTATGAATAGTATAAAACTCCTGGCTGATTACTGAACGAGTATGTAAAACATGAAAGAGTAAGAGGAGAGAGAGAGAACGCCTATGAAAACGAGTATCAAGTAGTGTATTTAAGGTGCAACTGTTGAAACAAATTGACTTTTAATATTCGTAAATTAATAAATATGTACCAGCAAAAAAGATACTCGCTTAGAGTAGCGGAACAGCTCTTGATATTTTAAATATAAGCTATTTTAGCGCTAAGTAGTAGAGAAATATGCACGATATATAATTATCTAAATCAAATAAATATTTTCTCACTAGAAAAGGCACTAGTAACCTAAATTATAAGAAATTCTTTTCTAATAATAATATCATTGAATCTGCAGATGATATATTTTAAGTTAAATACGTTTGGTTTGCAAAGTCATAAAATATCCGAAATTTTATTACGAGAATCGAGAGTTAACCGCTTATAGATTATCAAAAAATTCAAAACTGCCCTGTTCTATCATAATGAACTTCTAAAAACACTTCTCGAGGAATAGCCCTAACAAAACAGAGAAGAGTTCTGAAACCCGTAGAGTATGCTCCACTTTGATGCAAATAAGTGACACTCGTCTGAAGAGAAAAACATTTATTTTCCTTTTCCAAACGCTTTCATTAATCCCCGAAAAGAGGGCGAAAGAACGCTCCCAGCAAACATGCGGTGTGCAGCGATTGTTTGCGGGGAATCTGTTGGTGGACATGGGAGGCGTGGTTATCCCCAGATTTCCCACGGCCCCACTGCAGCCTGCCTCACACCCCACACCCGATCTACTTACGCACCCATAACGTGCTCGCTAAACGTTTTCTGCTCCCTTACATCTGTGCTACGCTTAAAATTCATGGACAAGGCGTAATCCGCTAATCCCCGAGGCTGATTCTTATCCCTCAATGACTACGCTTTCATATTTGCGCGTTTATATGTCGTATTTATGAAGTGTTGGGGAAGTTTTGCCGAATTTCATTCGCTATCTGACGCCGTATTTCCGTCTAACTCACAAGGAATTTTATTATTATTTGGTCGCGTTTCGGGAATATTTTTATTTTACCTCAGTCTTGTAGATGGTGTTTGTATCGCAGAATATATTATTACACGTGCTTTGTATAATACGTTTCGGCTTTCCCTGATCTTGCTTAACAACTTAAAATGGCCATTACTGCTTATTATTTATGTACGACGCGTTACCTTAAAGGTTAATTAAGAGTCATCATTCGAGACTCCTTTGATTCCTTAATACAAAAAGTACCTTCGGTCCAATATTGCTCCTTCAATTCTAGAGAATTATTTATTATTTATTTAGTATTTAATTATTTATTATCTATTTATTATTGTTTATTTATGTATTATCTATTTAGTGTTGTTTATTATTATCCATTAATTATTGTTTATTTATTTATGATTATTTTTATTTATTACATATTTTTTTAGTTATTTATTTATTATTTATTTACATTTTTCGCTGGAACCTCAGGTGGTAGAATAAAAATTTTCTTTGAACATAATTTGAACCACTTGAAATTCGGACCATTGAGGAACTTTGAATTATATTGGTAAATGAATCAAGCACTCTAACCACTCGGCCAATTATATTTGAATTAATCATCTTTAATTAATTATATTAAAAGTGTGGCTTCATTCTTGTTATTTAAATTGGAAACGTTTATCAAATATTTCAAAAATGTTTCTCTTCTGCCCAGAAATGAATTCTGAAAATAGTATTTATATAAGTCGCGCAATTTACATGTCAGTATATATCATTTTTGTTACTTCATGCTTGCCGAAGGACTTGATCACAGAGTAGTTTATTTAATTTTTATTTGTTTCTTTGTTTAATTTTAATTCGAATGTTTTTCTCTCGTATCCAACAAAAATATGCTGAAGCGAGTCATCTCATCAACCTCATATGAACGGAGATTTAGGTCTCTGTATCTGTGCTAAGTTGTCCCAAGATTTGAATATATCATGGTGTATTTTTAATACCCTGCTATTGACATTTTTTTTAACACAATAGAACTTACCCAAAGCTGGAACTTAGCCAATGAAGTCAAAGTCGTTCCTTGAATTCTTCCATAAATTTGTGACGTATGAATATGTAAAGAAAAGTATGTTGTTTCTGGATTTCACTTCGGCCATTCATTTTAATGAGGCCAGTTTCGCCAGCTATCTCGCTGATAATAAATAAGTTTTCAGATCTATATATGTGTATCAACATCATTATATTGTGTACTTTTCATTTTTACTATTATTATATAAGATATATGATTATTATATTTTACTATAATAGTAAGATTTGACTGTAAAATCCAAACTTTGCGGATAACATTCTGAAAGCGTTACTTTGATCGATGTTTCTGCCAATCGTAACAGTTATCCTCCATCCTGGCGTGCGTATATGGAAGTATGATACAGAACTCTATCCTTATTATAGATAATAGAGTATTTCTATTGGTATATGGAGGTAAAGGAGCGACACACAGAGTGTCTGTCTCGTCATTTAAGAGCTCCGCGACCCGCATGGCCTTGTCTCTCACTTCAACGGACCCATATATAACCATTCACGCTTCCAACCATAACCTCACACAATTTAACTCTTGGTCATCCCACTCGGATACTCTCTCCCTCCAACCTCGCTAATTAATCCCTCCCTCAGCATCTCCTTCCCGGATTTATGGATTCCAAAAAACGCCTTCTGCGGTGGGTTTCCGGATTCGACTGTGTTCGTATTTTATGGGATTAGATCATAACCACTTCTACTTTGCTTACACATTAGTACTTGATCTTTTTCGATGGGTGACAAGAGTTCGTTGATTGATCCTAAGGGGTGCGAAGGGTTGCTTCCCTTTTGATTACTTGCCAAGGATATTTATTTACTTATTTTTTTTTTCCTACAGTGTGACTGTCGTCAGGCAGCAGCCCGCACCATTGTGTGACGATAGGCACAATACAAACATACCACAAGGAATCCAGATAAAATGCCTGAGGAAAATTTGCCACTGCCGCAGAAATATCCCGGCAATATTGTAGTATGTAACTTCAAAGAGATTCATAGCAATCGTCATTTAGCTTCTGGTGCGAGTCGAGCATAAAACTATTTTGGGCGTAAATATGATTTTAAATAAGCCAAATTTATTGCATTCTATTCTAGAGTAACGATAATATTAAATTATGGCGCGAGTTATAACCCATCATTCATCTTCACAGTTTACGTACGTAATGCCTTTGTCAAGCCAAATAAAACTTCATCAGGTTGTTAATCATTATACTTATAAATTAAAAAAATATCACAAATTCATCCTACTTTTTCACAACAAACTCCAACACATCCTTACAAATTTGTTGTTTTCAGCTAGGGAATATATCGAGGAGTTCTAACCTACATGTCAATAGCGAAATTTTTCTATGATTATTTTATATTTGTAGGATTTCACTCACAATAATAGGCCACTCTAACAGTTAACTGGAGATTGAGGCTCTGAAATCATCGTTATGTAAGATGCGTATATAAGGAAAGTAAATTCCCTCTGGAGTTCTGGGTCTTCGTCTTCAGTCGACGCAAGTAACGACATATTGATTTACCTAATCTAGAGGTGAAAAATAAATTTTTATGTACCATATGCATTTGAATCCATTTGGCATATGACATCATCAGACTGCAAGTGTGTGGCTTATTGTCAATATTCAAATAATTTGACATCTCAATTACAGGAGGGAAAACGAATATAATTAATAAATAACTAAGCTGAATATGGCCCGCACTCTAATTTGTGACTGCTATTCCTCATGCATTATGCATAATGCATAAATTTACTGCTACTGTACTATGTAGGACTTGTTGAATATCATTTAAACAAGTTTCTGTAGGACATAAAATATTGCATAAACAACCGCAGATGGAGTGTTACTATCTTTTAGTATATCTACTTTCAAACTCTTCAATTTTATGAAACATCACATTCCTCACTTTTTTACTATAGTTATATTATATTAAAATTTAAGAGAAATATTAAAGCTATTGATAAGGGTCTTCGGTTCGAAAAATTCCGTTCCTCCAGAATTTAATTTCATTATGCTGTCAGGCGAAAGAATTTGCATTTCTGTTTAATGACCTTTTAGCATGCCACTTAAGAACTGCAAAAAATCAACTGTGAATCCAATTCAATTTAATTGGGTGATAGTAAATAAGTCTATGCTTGCTATATTCCGTCGTCGGTTTGAACACTTTTAACGTCAATTTTTCCACTTTTATGTACTAGAAGCTCTTGAGAAAATGTGACTTTTAGCCCGGATAATGAGTGAAATTTCTATTAGTTGATTTCCTTACAAATATCCATTTTTGGACCGGTACAGGAGAGTCTATAACAAATAGCGAACACATATGAACATTCCCTAACCAGAAAAATCTGGTTAGCTATTTTCGAACTCGGGATCCTGGTGTTGGAGCGTTAGCTCGTCAGCTCGCTGACCACTCCGCCACGGCGGCCGGTAAATTTTTTACTTCTTCTATATTATTACTTCTTTCTATTTACTTATCAATGTGAGCGGCATATCTGTAAAGATGGGTTATGTAGCGAATAGCCGGAAGCGCCGAATTAGCCGTGCGACAATTAATGCGTTTTTCTGCATTCGCTGTTGCTAGAAAAGGAGCAGAAACGGCTCTCTCTCCCACGCCTCCGTGCCGTCAATTGTCCTCATAGTGGCCGGTGGTCCATCGGAAGAGCAGCAGCTGAACTCCCAGAACAAGGGGATGGAGGGGAGAGGGTCCTTTGGCAATTACTCCGAAAAAAGTGTGGGAGAGATAGCGTGGCCTTGTTTGTCAGCCTAGATACGAAGATTGGGATGCATGGACATGAAGTGGACGAGTTCAACGGTGGTGAATACAAGCATCATGGATGACTAAACCACGTTAGACAAAAGAAAAAACCTTATGCAGTAAAGCCCGGTTAAGTCTCTTCAGGGAACCAAGTGATAAGGACGTTGTTAGTGAGATGCAAGGATCGTCGATGACCAAACTATAAATGGAAGAACATTATGCTGTAAAACTCAGTTAAGACGCTTTTCAGCGAACCAATTGAAAACGCTGTGATAATTGGGATAGGATCATAACCGAGAGAATGGTATGGGTGAAGTATTTTGTAAAAGACTGAAATATATTCGCTTTGCAAGTAATCTTATAGTACAGATAATTTTTTTGATGGAAGGGATGCGTGGCTTAGTTGAGGTTATAATATAAAAAATACAATCAAAACTATAAAAAATTAATTTTTTGGAATTGCAATGAAAGTATGATATTATAGCATTTCCTGTGATTGATGAATACCGAATACTGAATTTAGCGTTTGTTGATATGGAGGTTGAGGACATGAAGATTCTCGAGTTCAACACCCTTCAACAGAGGCGATTACAAGAATCGTTGATGACTAAACCACTCCTTTTCCACATTAGACAAATGAAAAAACCTTATTATATCCACAGGTTATTTTTTCTCTAGCTTCATCCAAAAGTTGGACATCATCAGTCAGCCTGTTCTCGGATACGTGGAGTTTTTAAAAAGGAAGAGAAGCGATGAGAGTGGAGAGGAACCGAAGTCGTTATCAATGGAAAAATATGGATGGTAAAGAGATGAGTGGCGAAGAGTTTGGGAATAGGTGTTCGTTAGGATATTCCTTTTCGATTTTAAGAAACTTTTTAGTGTTCTACGACACGAGAAATATATCAGGAAAATTTTCACTTAAATCGTATTTTAATAATTTTGGGAAATACTACACTGCAAGAACAAACTACAGGACTGCTTTCGATGCTTATGCCTGTAAACGGTAAAGAATAACTTTACGTGTATACCTCATGAAACTATTTTCGAATAGTTGAATTCATGATAATTTTGGGAAAAGAATATCGATATGTCCATATATCCTCTAATGAATCCCAAAGTGTTACATTTTAATCTCATTGGGAAGTGGGTGAAATTAATTTTCAGCATTACTTCAATGGTATTGTAATACATGCAGCACGGTGATTATTTTGTAAGATGCCGCCTTCTTTTATACGCTTATTCACATTTTGCTATACTAAAACCAAGCATGGTTTTCATCGTCTTAAATTATTCCCGTTCAGTAGTTATGGACGCTAAAAATAACTTTACGTTATTACGTATTCTTCATGGAAGTATTTCCTAGTCGTTCAGAGTTTAACCCAAATTACTTTTAGCAAAACGATATCGATGAGTAAAAGTCCATTGAACCTCTAACGAATCCATTAATTCTTAGGGATATTCATAAATTTCTCACGGCGAAATACTGACATCGAATGGATAAATACTTAGACATCGGTGATTACCATATAAAAATGCCCCCTTCCTATGCTTCTTCATATTTCTCATACTAATTAGTAAGAAAACTTTTGTACTTTTTCCACAAATTAATTTTATTATAAACAAAAGACTGTAAAGCACACACGACTAGTTTCGGAGATTGATCTCCATCATCAAGTCTCAATCAATCACTTGATGATGGAGATCGATCTCCGAAACTAGTCGTGTGTGCTTTACAGTCTTTTGTTTATAATAAAATTAATTTGTGGAAAAAGTACAAAAGTTTTCTTACTAATTATGGAATATTTCCACAAGACAACGCCTGAAACTGTGAATTTTTTCTCATACTAAATTGAAACACTGTTTTCGTTTTCTTAAATAATTCCCGTCCGGTAGTTAAAGGAGCAATCCGCGAGCATTCTAATGGCCACTGTGGAATTACGTTCAAAACCCGCCAAGATCGGCGATTGCTCCCGCATTCCTAGTGGCGATTGTTTCTTGGAAGAATTCGGTGGATGTGTGGGCGGAGGTGTGGCTGAGGTCACAAGAGCAGTGAGCTG
This sequence comes from Pachydiplax longipennis, assembly GCA_036926295.1. Classification (NCBI taxonomy): domain Eukaryota; kingdom Metazoa; phylum Arthropoda; class Insecta; order Odonata; family Libellulidae; genus Pachydiplax; species Pachydiplax longipennis. Next base: position 31,151,821 of record JAVFKF010000009.1, on the reverse strand, counting down.
ACTCACTGGGTGGGGTGCCGCTTAAGTGGGTGGGGTAGTCGCAGCTGCACTTGCGTCCTTCAGACATCTCTTTAACCTCATCCTTTTTCCCTTAATCATTTTTACTCTCTCTCTCTCGCCCCTTTTTACGCCGATTTCACTTAACATTCTCGACTCGGACTCTCACTGTGTCAGCTTTATCACAACTATCTCCATCTTCTACTTGAGCGTTTCAACGACTGCGTATGTCTGCCCTTTCCTATAAATTATAAGCCTATATTGTTTGTGTTGCAGAGACCGTAGTTTGGTTTCTTTTACTGTTCTTATTTCATTCCCTGTTTTGCCAACTTACTCGACTCGTTTATCATTATTATATGCCAATTGATTCTTTCGCCAAAAACTAAATTCAATTTTATGCATAAACTAACCGACTGAGAAGAGACTACATGGTATACCATGACGAAGGAAAAAATAAAAAGGAAAACCACTTTTCCAAAGAAAGATTTAATATTTTTCAGAGTTATTTGTAATAAATAAGGAAATAGTTTCCCCATAGTTTTCTTTATTTATCTTTCTTTAAATTTAACTTATAAAAACGTATTTAAGATATGGGATAGTAGAAAGAGAAATATGGACCTATCTTTCTCCTATAATCATATGATAGTCGAGTTCAACAATCGCCTGTCGCCAAGAGGACTGGTTGTTTATAACCACAAACTGTGCAAAGTTTCGTCTTTTTTATCCTAATATTCGAGATTTCGAATCCAAAGCGATAATACACGGCCAAAACAAGAATCTTTGTTCAATTTCCTTTCATTTAGTACTCGTCTCGATTACCTAGGACCATTATTGTTGATTAAGTAGTGCTAAAGAAAAGAGGTCTGCAATCGATCGAAACGATCTTCCGCCTTAGATGAAAGCGGTCCTGGGTTCGATTCCTGGTGGCAAACCTCGGGCGTAGTGACCCTAAATAGAGCCATCTGAACGGGGGTACCGATGGTCACATACACACACACATGGTTTTTCGAATAAACATTATTAAAACATAAAGTAGAACATTTTCCAAACGATACTTGCAGGCTTAGGTATTTTGTCAGTCGAAAATGAAATAAAATTTTAAAATTAATAAATAGGAAATTATCGATTAAGTTGCGTACATTAAAAATCGCGTATATAGAAAAATCGATCTTTAAATTAAAACGAATTTGTTACTCTTCTATAAATTTATCGACTCCTTTCTGGTAGTTTAAAAATGTTCCTATGCATTAGAAAAATAATGCATGAAATTGCTAAGTTGAAAAATTTCAATCAGTTGAGAAATATGCTTTTTCTAGGTGGGGCCCTGCGAGAAACCGCTTGCCCGGGGCCCCGTAAACCCTAGAGATGGTTCTGATATCAGTTGTCGAAGCACTTTTAAAATTACCACTACTGCTTGAATCGATTGTTTCTTTTCCATATCACCGTACATCTTATTAGCGACATTCAACATCCACATATGTCAACAGGCTGTTGTTTCATCTTAAGGAAACGAAAACTGAGATATATCCTTGAGAAAATTCTATATCTTATGGGCCGTTCTGTGACCTCCAAACTGTTCCGCACCTTACATAAGGTCATTTCGCGGAAGCTGGAGTTATCAATCCCAGTTGGATCTGCGTATCAGAAAGATGTCTTCAAGGAAATCCACTTGAGGAACTATTTTTTAAAAGACAAAAAAAAAATTCAAGCAACATAAAAATACAAGGAACGAATCGCATTTAAAAGTCGTTTGACGATTTTTTTCTTGCAGGGAAACTCATTTCAAAAAGGACTCAAACTTTATCAGATTAACGAAGTGTTCGTTTCCTATCTAGGAAATTGATCATTGGATGTAACCAATCATTTTATACGAAATAACTTCATTTTTTAAAATATTTTAAGGAATCAAAAGAGGCAGAATTACTAAAAAATTCAAAACAACCATATAATATATATGTGAGTTACGAATATGTGATGCTTTCCCGCTTAATGCGCGGTTTTTCCCAGTCCCTTTCACACGAAACACATAGTAAAACACTGCTTAAGACGCTGATCCTGTCTTCTCTTACGCATCATCTTTTCTCTAAAATGGTTCCTTGTGGATTTCTTCTTTGGAAAAACTAATTTTGTGAGAATAAAAATAAAGTTATCGCAAAGCAGAACAATCTATATCCCAATGTCAAAGCTGATACGAACTCTAGGATAGAGTGAGCTCTTCTTTATCAGTTTTTCCTCAGGGCAGAACGTTGTATTAAAAATTCATTTGGCAATGTTATTTCGCTTAGTTCTTTATCAAGTTGAAAACATCTCGATTGGAGCAGAAAAGGCAGAGCAGTGTTTTTTGAACGTACTCTCAGAGAAATCGTCCTCTGTGATGTCCTCTCACCACTACTGTTAAAAATTCGTCATTCTTCCTAAGCTGTCCATCTGCTAAAAACTTTTTTCGTTGTAGAGTAAAACATAACCGAAATTAAGTAAATAAGGAAGATGCTCTTTTAGTGCAGAGAACAGACCATTCTTCAAAAATACTACGAAAAGACGACCAGAGTTACACAACCCGGTTATAACGCTATCTCGCGTTTTTCACTTCAAAATCGCCTTTAATGGTTTTTTCGCCGTAGAAGCAGTATGAAATGGCCAACGGCCAACGCGAACTTTTAAAGAGAGATCCATCCGTGAAACATCGCGTTACTGATGGGAGTCGACCTTTGGGGCTTCATAATTGATTAGCCCCTCCGATATGAAGTTCCCGTTTTTACGCAATGCGTCCACGATTGATTTGGATGTTATTTCAAGGATGAGGATCTCCTCGGCGAAGGAAATAATTATTTAGAGAACGTAGCATAGCGATCAGTGTCGCCAAAGGGCGGATTGGTCGGAAGGGAGCATTAAGGTCGTTAAGAAGGGCAGATTCCTAGGGGGGAAGAGTTGGAAGTATTAACGGAAAATACAGATGTTCCTCCTGCACGACTCTTTCTCTTCAATGGCGTTTCTTCTATCAAAGGGGCACAGCTGCGGGCTTCGGGGGCCGTTTTCCTAGTTACGTGTCCTCCGCCCCCTCCCCCTCAACGTCCCCTCCTCCTTCCCTTTAATTCCCCCTCCTCACTTCATTTCCACGCGACACGATGCTCTGCATCACGCGGTACGTGGCCGACGTGTGGGTTGCCTATATTCTATCAGGCGTGGACATCTACGTCTACAAATATACTCCGCAAGCTGACTAGTAGTATAGTAGTAGTAGGTTTGAGGCGTGTCAAGCTCAAAGGTTATTTGCGCTTTTGTCCAAGGACAGCTCAGCTGGATGTTAGCTTAACTGTATACTGTCAAATATAACCAGTCAATAACCTGACTGATTATAATTAAGTCAGTGGATAAATAAAATGAGTAAATAGATAAATGAGTGAATAAAATAAATAAATAGATAAAACCAAATGTTAAAGCAGTTGCATTACAGATGAAAATCCTGACGAAAACTGAAAAGTGGTAAATTAAAATGTTTAAAATGGCTTTTCATAGAATCTCTGACAAAATTTATTACCCAGGAAGGGTATTTGTCCTACCTGGTTATGTAAACCAGCTTCTTTAAAAAAGTTTAAAACTCTATTGCAAGCTGACTTTCGACGGTGGTGCGGGCATAGTCGGATTTGAACTACAAATTTCTTAGGGGCAAAGATCAGACCGAGGCCCCCACTATGAAATCTATCTATTTTGAAACTTGTAGTTCACCCCTTTGGTCGATTGTTTTTATTTTTATCTGTAATCAATATTTTCTGTGCTCATGGGTTAAATGTAAGATGGGACTGTCCAGTCTCAATTTCGCCCGGAAATAAAGACTTATTAGTGTACGTATGAATTACCGTATAACTCAAAAATAACAGCCGAATTTTTCCGAATTTTTCGTCCTGAAAACAGAGGTTATATTTATATAATTCACTTTTCACGCGTCGACATTAACCGGGAAGAGAAAAATTACGAGCTTGTACGTGAATGTATCATTTTTATGTATTTATTTATCAAATCAGAAATATGTCACATCTCTTCTGCCTATAATGAGTAATGAGCAGAATATAAGGTACACGTAGGGCCGCACCGTGACCGTCCCTATAGTGTGAAACAGATTTTACGGTACTTCAGAAGGGGCGCTTATATCTGCGTACTAGTTTTTTCCTTTATTTATAAGACAAAGGAGGCGGTTATATTCGAAGGGCGGTTATTTTCGAGTAAATATACTAGGTGATGAGTTCAGACTAGATTTCGTGAATAAAATGCGGGCCATAGAAAATTCAGTTGCTTCACTTCGTCGAGAATAAGGAAGTTATTGAATTATAAAAAGTATTTCCCCAAATTTGCTATAAAGAATAGATAGGCTTCTAATAATATAGTGATTGATTATGTATCACGTTCTTTAAATATATTACGTAGACTTACTCTACAAAGAATTCTTTCCTGCAGAAAAAGACAAGTTCCCGTGAAATAATCTTGCCTCTTTAAATTTGAAGCAATTTTTTTGCATTGTATTACAAGATTTTATATACTCAGTCTTATGGAGGTTTAGTGACTAAATACAAAGCCCTTGCAGGTATTTCATGTCCCACTTCCTTTCGTGGGTGTTTCCTTGCAGACGATATATTATTTCTCCAATGACAAACGTCAGAGTTTTTTATCCTTTACATTTACAAATATACCTTGTATTACAAAACTTTACACATCCATTCCACTGTTTCATACCCAATACATAAGCCTTTGCCATTGAAAAAAAAAGAAATTTCTTAATTTAGAGTGTGGTATGAACATTAGACTCACAGTCATGCATTTATGATGCTTGTATAACAAATGGACAGATCTTAGAATTACAAAGAAAATTGTCATTTCTTTTGAGCTAAGTTTTGACAAGATTTATGCGACCGAATGGTACCACAGGCGGCCTAACAATAGAAAAAGGTTTCCCGGGAAACGAGACCAATCGAGTGAAAATATCCAGACGTTTGAATTTCTGGAAGAGCTTAGAATTTTTTAAGTGGAAGGATATTTGGGAAAAGGGTGTGTGTATTCTGTTAGTAGCAAATGGCGCGCGAATGTGGGCACCTGCGACCGTTTGCCTTCACTCATTCGACAGGAAACGTTAATTGACGGGGAGCGTGCACTTCTCCCCTAATCATGCGAGACCATCTCCTTATCTCCTTATTTAGCTGCTACAGAATTTTGAATGTGACCGCATCTGGATGCCTTTTGAATGCTTTATGGTACACCTTTCAGCGATATTAAAGACTCAGCACTTTGGTAGATGACGCTTTTGTTTCTATTCGATATGAATTTTTTCAAATTAATTCACAGTTTACTCTCTAATACTGGGTACTAAACACCGATACATCATTACAGTTTTGAAAGTAGTCTATTTGCTTTTTACTGGTATTCAAAAATCTGTAGCAGCACCGTGGTACTCATTGCTTAGTCGTTGTATTCTGATAATGGATGAGTCATACTAGTAGTTTCTTACGTATACATCTTGAATAAAGACTATGAGTAATTTCCACAATTTAATTTTTATTGCAAGCTTGAAGATGTAAATGCTTTGACGCAACACGTAATAATAAAATATTATATAATGAAAATAACTTTATTCTTCTTTATTCAGATGAGTGCTACGGAATTTCACCGATTAAAGATTGAACCTATTAGTTTCTTACGTATTTATCATTGACATAGGCATCATTTGATCTTGTTATATGTTTTTAAACTGTTATTTGAATGTATGACAACAATTCTGAACAGTCGATTTCGTCATTAATCAGCACATACAAAAAATTATATAGAAACTAAAAAATTAAATCTGATAGTTTACTACGGAAACACAGTTCTTTTAAATCAGTATGTTCCTAATTGACTGACACATATAGCTTTATCCTAGTCTATGTGGGGGAACTTTCTACCCTCGTAAGGCCAAATTTAGCATTAGGTCTCATAAGAAAAGCCACATGTGAAAGCATCAGGCCCCTATTATGTCGCGTGTTGGCTACTGAAATAGTTAAACATCATTAGAAATGTTTATGTGAGGATGAATTCATTCGCTAGGTAAACTAAATAAAGAATCATTTCCAACGTATATTCGCCCATTGGCAAGATTACGAATGTTTTGGCAAGGCTGCCGATGGTTGAAACATAAGGAAGAATAATTTATCAAAACCCAGCAAAGAGAAACACTTATTATATGCATATTTAGCCTCCAATTGAAGCATCTCTAAAGCCCGAAGGTCGGCATGTAAGACAAAGGATACAAGGGAAGAAGTAAAGAAGAAAAGTGAAAAACGGAAGGGGGAATTAAGTGTCCAATATTTTGAGAAGATTTTTATTAATATCTAGGTCTTGGTTCATATATATGTTTCTGTTTTGGTTATTTCTCTTTTAATTAGCGAGATAGAAAAACAGAGTTATATATATACGGATGTTTGCTTCCGGAAGTGACTGTAAGACCGCAATGAGCGCTCCAAAAGGTCGCATTGTGGCCTGAAGGCCGCAGGTTCCCTACCTCTGACCTAATTTATTGTTTAAAAAGCTTAAAAATATTAGCTTCATATTTCGTTTTTATCACTGTGAACATTATAACAATTTGTTGTCCCGTGCGGAAAATTTGCAGACGGACAATGATGCTCTATTTTCCCACCCAAAAGTATTTGAACAAACACTACAATCGCTACGAACGAATACAAAAACACTAAAACATACCTAAAAAAACACATCTTCATACACTGTATCAGTGTCCGTTTCGATATACTTCATTTATATCGACAGATATCAATATCTACACATATAGTAACGAAACTCTATAGGCTAATTTAAATTTTTGACTTAATAGAGCATTTCTCATTTGTTGGTTAGTTTTAACAGGAAACGAGAGACTTTGTTCTTAAATGGTGTGTCATTTACATGTTTGATGGAGTGTGAAGAGAGAAAACCGCCTGTCACCCAAAACCGAATCAGAAATAATACATAAGGATTAGAAGCAGAATGATTAGAATGGTATATGAGGAGAGTTTGAATGATCCTAAAGGGGAAAATGCAGATAAAACTTGGTGAAAGAGATGTTTGTAGCCTTGAGACAAAGAGGCAATCTATGGAAAGATGAATGGGTGTGTGTGAAGCGAAAGATAGATGAAAGTGATTGAAACTATAGCGGTTACTCTAAATTAAGGAGACTAATATAGAAGATACGGGGGTTACTATGAATAAAAGACGATAATAAAGAAGATAATTATTTCTGTAATTGAGGGAAAAAGGACGACGAAAAGTGGTGGTCACCCAAAACCGAATTAGAAATAATACATAAGGTTAGAAGCAGAATCATCATAATAGTGAATGAGGAGAGAATGAATTGTCTTAAGGGGTAAATGCTGGTTGATTGAGGCGAAAGAGATTCTGTAGAGATGTTCTTTGCTTTGAGACAAAGAGCGAATCTATGGAAAGATGAATGGATGTGTCTGAAACGAAAGATATATGAAAGGGATAGAAAGTGACTTTACTGTGAATGAAAGAGACTAACATAGAAGATAACGATTTCTATAATTGAGAGAAAGAGGACGTTCCACCGAAACGCATCACGCCAATTCAAGGAAAGCTTAATATTTCGGTGAAAATTCTGATGAATTCCGGTGGCGGCTTAATCGGCGCGGGGATCTGATGTTTTATTTGTCGAGGGAATGTAGACAGGAAACAGTAACTTGTGAAGCGCGCGTCTTGGGGCACGTGCACGTTGAGAGCGGAAGCAGAAAGGGTGAGGAAGGGGCGACAAGTCCGTTTAAAAAGAATCCGACTTTCCTAAAGCGCAGCCGTTGATTCCGTAATATTTTTGCCTTATGTTCGCCGCTGTACAGCTGGAGGTGGCGATTGCAAGCGCACGAGATAACTGCCGCCACTTCCGCTCTTCCCGAATATCCTCAAAATTAGACCTCCTTACTTTGGTGGTCGAGAAGGATGGAAGTTGACGAGCGATATGCTGTGTATGATATCGGTAAACTTAGAGATATACCAGTGCATGCCTCGTTGTAAGGAAGCGCGGTGTTTGGCTATCTTTTTTATGTCCGGTACATCAGGGTGTGGAACCGGAAGTCAACCGGAAACCGAAACCGTGAATTTTTGTCACAATAAATACCGAACCCGAACCGAAAGAATGGTAATTATGGAATCGAATCCGAACCGGAAATCGGAATCGAATTAAACGAATCGTTATTTCTGCCATAAGAAAAACCGAACCGAAAAATAGTAATTAACTGAATCAAAACCGAAACCCGTTTGTTATTCGTTTCAGATTTTTTATTCGAATATGCACATTTTACTTCTTTGTGAGAAATTTTACTGAACGTGTAATCATGACTTGCGACTAACCGTTACTTAGTTTCATTTTAATATTTGATGTCATTGAGCGATATTGAAAAGAGCTAGAAATAATAAAACTGACTTTCCGGACTATATTATATTACGTTGGTCGGAGCAAAAGAAATTCCGGTTCGACGGTGACATAAGGAGCGAAACCGGAACTACATCGAAATTCGGTTTTTTTGAACCATAGCTAAAGTTGGAACGAAAGATATAGCAGTTCGATTCCCTACCTTCCACCTATGTATTTTATTATTCTTCTACCGCCCACCGATTCCGGATAACTTAATGTAGCGCTTATGAAGATAATTTTGAATTAATTAATATAATAATGAAATATAAAATGTTTGCAGTCTTACATCAAACATGGTTGTTAAATTTGGCGCTAAGGATCACATTGGCGACCACGTGGTAGAGGAACTTAGGCTCGGGTGCTAGTATATGTGATCATGGATAACTTCACAGACTGTTTATAAATGAAGCTTTTCTCAGATCGCTGACAAATTGCTAGCACTACGAAGTCATCAAAGAGAGGGGTGATCGCCTGTGGTATATAGAATGATTCGGTCTATTCCTAGGGTGAAGTACCTCTCTCAATGGAAGGCCTTATGTATGAGCTATTAGATGGCGTATTAAACCACGAGGCCGCTCTCCAATGACAAATAACGTTTGTGAATTTAAATACGGAAGTTAATACTTAGAAAAAATACATCTCGGCAGGAAAACACCCAAAAGAAGAGGGGCTTGAAAAATCAGCGAAACCTACAGATTGTTATCGAAATCTTAAGGACGGAGAGAAAACCGAAACAAAAAATATTATGGTTCGATACCCTTGATACTGTCGCTTGAAAAGGCAAAAGAAATCGAGAAACAACATTATTCAAAGATGTGCGTTTCAAGAGTTAACATACCACAGATTCTCACCATTAGTTCATCCACAAATCATTTACAGTCACAGCTAGTTCCTTTTATCATGTTAATATAAATATGTAAGTTAACGAAACAATGTGAATATGTAACTATTCGTTCTTTTTGTTTTGTATAATATTATTGGTATGTCTTCTTCTATTTTAAAGTCTCATTTTATCTGATTTCATCATTAAATTCAGTTTTCCTATCTGTAGCTTTCGCAGGTTTTTCACAGCCCCCCGCTTGAGGGTGTTTTCCAGCAGTGAAAATTAAAAATGGAAAGCAATTAGCTTAGGTTTTAAATCCACAAAGTAGTCTTCTTCTGTGTACTGTTTTTTTTCAAGCTAACTCTTTTTAAAATTTATATGAAGAATGATTAGGTGTAAGAAGGGACTTTATAGTCTCAATCTCGTCCTAAATAAAGCCCATTATTATTATTCTAATATTCCAACTTTCATCGTGATCTGACTCAAAACTTTTGTCTTCATTCAGTTATTCCATATTCTTCCACGCAAACATTTATGGATAATTAATATTCATACTCGAGTCACATTCTATGCCTAAGTGTTCTACCTTTCGGTAGGATCATGTGCCCCCATATACCCTATTCAGTTCCCTCGCCTTCAATTCCTGATAACTTATCCCAACCCTTAATTCGTCTAACAACTTCTTTGTCTTCCCCTTAGCCTTTTCCCTAGCATTCTTCCCTCGATCACTTTCTTCAATAATCCCTCTCCTCTCAATATTTGACCCACCCATTTCTTTTGTCTATTTTTAATTACTTCAATCATTACCCTTTTCTCCCCAACCATCACCAGAACCTCCTCTTTCATTTTTCTATCGATCCAGCTTACTTTCTCCATTCCACGCCATACCCACATCTCAAAAGCCTCTAATCTTTTAATATCTTTTCTTAACGTCCACGTTTCACACCCGTACAACACTACGCTCCAAACCAAGTATTTCACCAATCTTTTCCCGATTCCTATATCAAAGCCCTTCGTCACCAGTTCCCTTCGCTTCACGAATGCTTCTTTCCCTATTCACAACCATCATCCAAAGTCGCATCCCATCTTCCAAACAATCCCTCCCGCCATCGACTTGGAATGGAAACCCCTCAAAAACCCTAATAGAGCAGTTTGGCTGGGAATAGCTTAAGTTGTCAGCGCGCAGATCTCCCAACGAATAATTCTTTCCAAATTCTCTTCTAATTGGCTTCGTATGCCCTAACGAGTTGATGTGCAGGAATGGTCCAGGTCCCCGCCCATCCGTCCAACAGATGAGTGACCTGCAGGCGAGGGGGAGTCGAGTTACGCGGAAGCGTCCCTTGAACACATGACTCTTTTCCGCACTGCGCTCACAAGTTTCCGCCCTGCAAAAAAAAACGAGGCTCTTCTCCGTTACCATCGTCACGAGAGGAATCGGGCACCTGACGCGGCAAAAAGCACGTCATTTCGGACGAAAATAAAGTTTAAAAGTCAAGGCGGTGATATAACCGATTGTCTCGGAGAGAAGATGGATGGTTTTTAAAATGGCATGTTTGAGGTGACCGTAAATCGTTTCGGGATTAGGAGACAGCGCTAATAGCGGTGATAATTTTTTGTTTTGTTCGCCGATGGTCACAATATTTGTATCCAAAACTTGGAAATGTGATAATGCCAGAAGTAAAAGAAAAGAGAGAGACTTATACAGATATAAATGGATTAGAGAGAGATGGAATCCTAAATCTCGACTAATTATGGAATGAACTACAGAATGGGCCTAGCCTTACATAGTGTGCTAGTTGATATAAATATTTCAAGGCGTTAGAATATGAGGGGCTGCCATACCATGCATTTTTTAAAAGAAACAATAAAGCAATTAGAATTTATGGATATTTAATCATACACATAGGTGCATATTGAATAGGTGTAGGGAGGAGTATATCTACAAAAATTCCATCACAAGGGAGTATTAGCAAAATAGGAGATGATTTAATTTTTACATAATGCTATTCAGTGCTATCGTTCGGATACAAGTGCATTAAATTAACGAACTAATTTTCATAAACAAATGGAATAAATCTTCGAAAAGGAAATTAATCGCAAATATCCAAGTCACAATAGGGGATTCTGGATCATGGATCCACGTTCCCTTCTGGATCTCATTTATTTATTGAATGAAAAATTACGATTTCAAATAAAAAGTATCGTAAATATTCCTGACCATAAAACCGAAATATACCTAAATGTTACAATGGATTTGAAGACTCAATGTAATTTTTTTCCATGGTAACAAAACGTTGCTATCAAATCAAACCCAATGAACGAATGCGCAATATATAGAAACTCATGCGGCTCTTGGAAAATTCACTCAGTCGAGCAATCGCGTTTTTAGAGAACAAAAAAGCCTTTTCTAATCAGTGGGAAATTGTATACCTCTTCTTGCCTTAAAAAAATGCGAAAAACTATATTTTATTTTTATTTACACTGAGTTTACTTTTTAGAAAATTTATTAAAAGTCCTCCGTTTATAATATTCTCTTCTTTCAAATATGAGAATATTTCTTAAAATTTTCCTGGAATTGTTTTCCTATTATTTTACTTCTCATTTTCTCCTCACTTAAAGGAACCGTACAATATTTCTGGTGTAGCAATCACGGTATAGTATATAATTTTTTGCGTTGAGGAAGATTTCTCTTTTGTTATCTACTAATGTAAGCGGTATTTTTACTTAAATGCGTAATAAAATCTGCCGATATTCTCTAACGAGAATAAATTCATCATAAAATAACGGTGATTTCATCCAACCAATTTCGAAGTCAAAGTCAATGGAAAAAGTTTTCCAATCGATCAAAAGATGCTTCTCCCAGCATTCTCAACTGGCTGGATGTGTGGGCAGGCCTGGGCCAAGTCTGGACCCCTTCGCCTGTGACATGGAATAGTTTTTCAATTGGAGTGCTGATGAGAAAGGCAGAAAGCGAGATGCAGTGCGCCGCAGATGGGTTTCCATCCATCGAGTGTTTCCTAAATGGCATCATGAGCGTCTGCGGATTCTTGGGCGCCAACTAAAAAATCTTGGAAGGCGCTCTTCCCCCCCTTTCGCCGCTTCTTTTCCGCAATTCCTTCGGAACCCCCAGAAGGGACCGAACATGTGAGAACCGGCCCGCGATAAGGTTTGCGTCTGTTATGGAGAGAGTGTGTGCACTTCTCCACACGTCTGTCTCCTGGAATACACGTGACAGCCATCTGCTCCACTTGTGTTTCTCATGAATCGCTTTTTGAGCAGTTTCGGGGATTACGCGTGAGAAAGCCGAGGCCTGCATTCCTCCGCTGAGGTGTTTTGGATTTACGTCATGATTGATGACTTATGTAATAGTATGGATCGCTAGGGAAGGTATACGAATATTTATTGGAAAGTGCGTTGAAATGGTGCATCATTTCTTTCTTTTTATACAATATTGTGGTTAAAACAATATATTTTGTATTCAATATGTAAAAGGGTGGAATAAACTAATATTGTAGTTATAAAAAATACTTCAGGATCGTCGAAAACGTCGGGGCTCAATTATATGGATCAACTATGCATATATAGTCTTTATTCTGGCGGAATTGAGACTAATACGTCTTCTTTCCTATCTGACAGATCGTCATTGTTAATGCACTTCATTCATAGAAATTAATTTGAATGAGAACAGTGATTGAAAAAATATTAGAAGAGTCTATATGATAATACTGGCTAAGGAAATCCGTGGGGAAGAAAAAAACACAGCTGGAGAAGGTCTCCTTTTCCTTGTAACCCTAAGAAATCGTATCAAAGTGATAATTAAATTGGAATCTAAATTAATAGCGAAAAGATGAATTTAGATGAGTATTTAAAATAACCTAAGTGAAGTTTAGAGCGAATAATCCATACCAGGAAAACACGCATGCAGTAGGGGGGTGAGAAACCTGCACAAACCTACTGAAAGAGTTCACTTAAAAGAGAGCAAAAGCAGGAAACACTTACCATAACCTAGAAATAAAATTAAAAAAAACATGGCAGGAAAATTTCAGAGATTATTGATTCCGGCATCGATATAAATAGATATCGTTTACGATTTTTAAGTTCACTCCGTATACAGCAAAAGTACGCTGAGCGATGTAGATATATCGAGGATTGCAGAGGGGCACGTGTCGCGTCCTTGACATTCTCTAAATAGATTCGAATTTTCCACGGGTTTTGCCGTTCATCTTTCACATTATCGTCAACTGGTATTCCAATGCCCGCTTTTGCGTCTGCATCCGCTCCTCCTTTGGGGCATCTGCTTCCCTTTCGCGGAAGTGCTCTCCTTCACCTCTTGCACATATGGCTGCACCAGGTCCTTCCTCTGCTCCAAAGATGCCCTCCACCAGGCAAATGCCATCCTCATTGCAGGCAATGGAGATAGTGATCACCACTTTCCGCTAATTATTGAATAGGCTTGCGGAAAACGGGGGTAAACCTGTATGACGAAGGCTAATCTGGATGAAAAGACATAATTTATTACTGTCTTTCAGAATGTCTGCAGATGAACATTCAGCTGGAAGTGTGGAGCGAATGTGTTCTAATTAGTAATTCGCGATGCTGCAACATCTGGAAGTGCAGTACCTAAATATGCATACATGTACTTACAACAGGTGCCAAATCTCTATAAACTTGCATAACACTCATACCTCTTCCTTTTTCGCCGGCGAATACGCTAATGAATGAAAATTTACCATTTAACCCTTTTATAGATTTTTTCTGATTTTTATCTCTTTCTGATAAATATTTCTCAAGGTAAATTTATTTTTGTCTCAATACATCCATTGGAAACTGAAGTTTAATTTAGATAGGTTATTTAAAAAGTTGCCGTACATAGCGTTCCGCTTTCTCTCTCACAGAGATTGTGGATGTTAATAGTTAAGTTTTTGTTTATTAAGGCCACGGAGAATACTTTCCAGCAATCCCAAATACTCAAGGTATATTTACCTCAGAGAAGTATAAGTAATTTAACGAAACAGTTTTCGCGTACGTAAAGGAAATATCTTCATCTGAAGAATCTGTCGGTACTCCAATGCTATGTGTGATAGACAATTTCATAAGCGATGGAGTTTACAAGAAAGAGGTGTATAAATCTCATATCTTTTAAAGGAGAAAATACAGCAGGAAATAGGATATCTGTAAAAAGGATAATCTACCATTGAGATTAGCAGGGGCATGCAGAGACGGATTCGAAGAGATGTGAAGGGGTAAATAGTACAAAATTTCAAAGTTCTTAATATTTACTCTTTTTTAATACTGTTCTCGCGAAAATTGGAAGTTTGAGCCATTAGATATCTGGTAGCGCACTTTGATGGTTCCATGTAAACACGTCAAGAAATCCACCCCTTGCGATCACCCGGAAGTGCTTCCTAATGCATCTAAAAGATATCTACGTAGAATTTCACTTTTTATAAGTAATGTGTACCATAAAATTAAATATAAATCTCAAGAGGTATTATAACTGATCGCGACACTTTGAATTCCTTTCTTAGTCATCAGATAAACTCATTTTAGTCAATCTTAACTAAAGAATTACTGAAAGGAAAGAAATGGAATCTCGTCTATTAGTGAATAAGAGGTTCGAAGGATCTCCAATTACCGAATATGCCGGTCGGTAATAGAATAGACTCCACTCAATAGGGGGTAAATGCATAATGCATTTACCATCTGAAGATGATGCTATTGTCGCCGAAATGCGCATTGAGTTGATTCCCAGCAGGTCGTTAATCCGTGTCTTCATTCTCCTTCGAGGAATTGGCCCGAAGGTCACCGACGTATTCGGCGATCGGAGAGTCTTTCGAAACTCTTAAATCCCCTTACGGAAGAGCTTGTAATCTCCTTTGGTGGTGGAGAATGGGAAGAATTCTCTTCCGCTAGCTGCGGGGGTGTATGTGGTGCGATTCCTTGGCCGAGTTGGGCGCCAATTGGTGCTCGTATGTGCGGTGTTTGTGGAAGGGCGAGAGCGTGGGAGCGGAAAAGAAGTCTGGTGTCACATCACAACACGTGGTCACACATGGGCACCCCATCTGCCATTGGTGGACTCCTTAGATAAGGGCGAATCCTAACAAAAAGGAATCTTTATTCTCTAGTTGCCCTTCGCCACTCCCTTCTCATTCTATGCCACCCTTTCTCACGATTTGCTTCCCTCTCACAGCGCTGTTTATTCATTTCTGGATGGATTTCCCCAATTCCTGTTGGAAGGGTAAACGTGCGCGCGGATTTTAGCTGTCGCATTCTCAGAGGAATGCATTCATGTCCAAGCGGAAGTTTTATTTTCGAGTTCAGACTTGTTATGCTTCCGTTACCCTACCATTCTAACATTTCTTTCTCCATTCAGTGCTAAAACTGCTGGTGCGTTGGTATAATATTGGTCAGTTTTCCTCCCATTTAATAATATGCTTATTAGTCTAAAGAAAAAAACCTCGTAATTGTGCTGGATTTAATATCAGCTCCATTTAGGGCAACTAGCCTAACTCCGCTTCTCCATGTTCCTACATTTAGGTCATTTCTTACGCAACGTTCCCTATTATATAGACTTCTTAATCTTCTGATCTCCTTACCTACTTTAAATTATTTTACACTGTTCCATGAATCATTCATAAAAGAATTTCTGCATCAATATTCAAGCAAATACTTTTATTTTATTATAAAATGGTGACAGCACCGTATGTGAATCTTTTAAATGAAAAATATAAATACAACAATGAAAACAAAAATCTAGGAGGTCAAGTATTAAAACTTTTGTAATTAATGAGGGCAAATTAAAGGAAATGTTACAAAACTGTTTGGAAATATTACAAAAATTTACTTTTGTTAATTTAAACTTATTGTTTTTAATTTAAAATTAATTTTTATTAATTTAAAATTAGTTTTTTTTAATTAATTTTTATTCTCGGATTTAACTTTTGATAATGACTAATTTTTTTATTTTTATTTTTTTAACTATCATTGCAATCAGTATCAATTACCACATTATTTGTGTTATACCAAATAATGCCACCTGGTTTTTTTATCCCATCTGTAGTGATTTAACGTATGATAGTAATATCAAACTTTTAGCAAAAGGTTGATTTATTATGAATAAAGTCGTCATCGATGTGAATAATTCTGTGATTCGTTCGCGACGCTAATATTCGCCGATGCCTCAACTCGGGAAATGGGTCACTTGAGAAATGAATCTTTCATGGGACACCGAGCATCATAGTCCAGTCACCTGATTCAGTCATCCTATTCTTAACTCGTTTTTCAGATTGCTTGCGATGGACCCTCTAAGTTGAAGGCTCCCTTCCCTACGATTCTCTCTCTCCCAAACAGGACCACTCCCTCTCCCTCCGCTGCTAATTAGGCCGCTAATTAATGGTGACGATTAGTAGAACTCCTTCCATCTTCTCCGCTTTAGACCCTCCTTATTCACGCTTCTCTCCTTAGCTCTCTGCTCTCCCTCTCTACTTTTAAATCAACGTTTCATCGTGTTCTATTTAAGTGATAATTTGTTGAAAAATTTTCTTCTATAAGAGAAGAGTTAACCTCCTATCGAGATTTGGAATATTCGGACGACTTAAATAATGACTTTTAACAGAACATTAAGTATACATATGGCCAGTAAAAGGTCTACTTGGTTAAATACTGAGTATTGCAATTATTAATAATTAAATACATTATTTTTTTCCTTTCGGTGAGTGACTAATTCAAGTAATTTCCGTCTGATTGTATCTAGAAAGAAAGTAAGGCCTTCGAGACAAATATTTAATCTTTTTCAAGAGAAGTTGGATACACTCTGCTGTTTGTTCAAAATATGAAATCTGAAAATTGCTTTGCTTTGCAATAAACTCGTTTTAACGACACAGAATCGGTCTACCTTTGGGGTGTTATTGATGCAATAAAACTCCACGAGAAAAAGGTCTTCAAAACCAGAAAAAATTGACACTTAGGCATCGTTGCAGCACTGCGTCATCTAATCTGAGCCTAGGACGTTCTATGTATTACTCTTCTGTGGTCTAATTAACATTTTACTCGCGGAGTGTTTTTCTATCCCGCCTAAACCAGCCTTCTCTTCAGAGAAGGTGTTTTCCCAATATGTATCAAGTAAGTTCAACGGTAGAGTAAGTATACGCTATGGTTACTCTATGGCCCAACTTAACTTAAAATCTCTATTTTAAGAATATCTTATGTCAAGACCATCGGTAGATTCATAATTAGGCGCTAGTTAAGGGTCTCATCCATTTCAATAAGACAGTGCTTATAATTTCTCTTCAATATATTTCACTTTTTAAATTTCTAAAAGGCACAACACCTTCGCGGTTTTTTTTCCTTTAGGAAATAATTTTCTATTCTAACTAATTCTATTTTATATGCTTATAGAATATAAGGCAATTAATTTCACTAAATTATGAAAAGTTTATGCCTCTTTGATAGGAAATTTATGGATATATTTCTTATAATTCAATAAGTTGTTTATCTTTGACGAAATGAAGAAATCTGCGGTATGTATTTTGTGTAGTAAATCTAATTTTAATTCTTGTAATTCATATCGGCGGCCTAGGTCTGACCTTAAGGCCTATGATAGCTTAAATCCGCCCCTGGTCAAGACGCATCTCCTTAGCACTCAGCGATCCATCCTTCAAGTTCTCTACGAAAAGCTTACTCGAAATTTTCGAAATCCACCGCGTCAGTAACTCGATCTAAAATATGCTTTTCTCGGAAAGACGTAAACGATACTTCCGACCGAGAGAAGGAGAAACATTTGGACTTAAAACTTTATAAGCTGTCGGTTAATAAATCAAGCGGCTCCCAAAGCAATCTGTAGAGCACTTAAAAATCTCTCCATTTCACGGCTCTCACAACTGAGGATGGAAACAAGGATCTCCGGAGAGAGAGAGGAAATGTTTGCGAAGGAGTTTCCACCGAGACAAATTGCTCTCCTCCGACACTTCCGTCGAAACACTTGGGACGGATGACCCAAAGAACGGCCCTCTATTAAAAAAAGCAACAACCCCTTGACCTTCGATAGCACTTGTCCCATCCGATGAGACCCTTTTCGGGTAGCGGTCAGAGCACATGTTTCCGAAGGGCGACGAAAGATGAATGAATGCACTGAGAGCGTCGTAAAATTCTCGGGGACATGCGTATCTGAACCTTAACCTCTGGTGAAATTTCAGCGATAAAAATATTCCCGAAGACACGGCTCAGTATGTGGAAATGTTTATTTTACGGGTGCTCGTATTATCGTGGGTGATACGCAGCGGGATTTGTGGGAGGACGGAATCTGTCGATAAGATTCTCGTGGTCCGCTGACCCTCAGAGCATATTTTTCTGAGATGTCCTCTTTTTACGCCGTCCGGATATCGAACAGTCGTTTCTAGGTTCATCCTTATCTAGTTTTTTTCTGAGTATCCTGTTTCCAGAAGATGTGTGTAGCTCATGACAAGGTAGATTAAGGGGGACTAGCATGTTCAGGGGCAAAGGAATCTCCTTTTGAGGTTGATTTAAGCCTTATCTGCGCTTTAAGTGAGTAAAATATTTACTTTAATATTGTTCGAATATACACTCAAGTATTTCTTCTTACACTGATGCTAAAGATTCATTTACTTCAATTGTATTTAGTCCCCGAGTCTTATGGTGTAAATAAAAATATCGTCTCTAGGTATCGTAAAAGAGAAGGTTGCTCCTCGATACCGTATGAATTGAACATTATATTGTTTTCAAATAATAATTCTGTCATTATCTTTCCAAATCTGTATCGGTTATTTTTAGTTTAATCCGTGTTTTTATTCCTGAGACAATGATCCATTGCAGTCACATACTCAGGGCCTGCCCGACAATACAAGCGAACTAAACATCGCTTGGGGCGGAGATTTTTATTCCCAAGATAGTATCCTTATTCTTTTTTATTGGCAGCTGACGAAAATACCATAATAAAATCAAGAAAACGCCAAAAAGACCAGAAGAATCGAAGATATATTATTTTCCTGAAAGCGGTCTAAAACGACGAAAATGGAAATGCATTCTTTCATGTTGGATTCTTTGCAATCGCTTCACAACCGTCAGTTGTCGAAGTGCATATGAAGCAATGTAGCGAGGAAGAATTTTTCTTTCTTCAATGCTGTGCACTTTAATAGAAAATCCTCCATAAACATGTCGAGAAACCAGAAAATTTTACAATTTCTTTTTCAAAGCAATCCCAAAATGATCTTAAAATCCCCAAAATGGTTTACCCCCTAGTGAAAATTCCACTGTCTTTTTTTCCGCCCACCAAATTCCAGCGATTATCAGTGTGATATTTCTTCCGTGGCATTATCTCTTACCAAAAAGTACATTTTCTCCGTGGAATTTTTTCTTGCAGCTCCTTTCAAACAATACCGTTTCATCTTTCAGTAGGATGATTGCAATCTCAAAAAACATATGGGTAAGGGCGCCCGACATACCTCGTGCCGTTACTGCACTTACTAAAAGAACGGTATCGAGATTCAAGAGGAAGTTCCTCTTGAGGAAGTCCTTTCAATAATTATGACATACTCTTCCTAAGGCATATCATCTCATGATCACATTACTTCGCATGATAAATTCATTTCCTGCTTTCCCAGTTCTGTATAGACATGTCAGGGACACAACGAAGAAACTATACTGCATAGTGTGTAGCTTACATATCTTTAGTCTTAAGAAACATGTAAGTCACGATTTTCTTGGCGTTCACTACTGTTCTCCATTGTGTTTATTGTGCGAGAGAGAAAAACAGTTAATCGGGTCTCAGAGAATGCGGAGGGGCGACCGCAAGGGTCGTGTCCAACACGTGTGTCACAGAAAATGTTCTTCTGGCCAGAACTGTACTGCCGCCTCCCACACCTCCCCTCCCGGAGAAGGCGCTGTAAATTGTTGAGCTATCATGTTCCCTGCAATTGGGTGGGGCAATACGAAAAACTTCCGCAGAATGTTGTAACTCTTGCGTTTTTTTGATGAATTTATTCTCTGTGTTTCATAGTGCATATTGTATATCGTAGGTTTAAACGATACAGAGTCAGGAGTAACTTTTTGGTAATCGTATTAAGATACAAAAAATGCAGGTTTTTTTTAAACTTTTATAAACTGTAGTTGTGGTATAGTGAAAGTGTTAAAAGCCTTCATGGAATATGCACTGTAGATTTGTTTGTATTTCGATGGAAGAAATGATTGTTCTTCTCTGTTCTTAATACATTAAATTTCCCATATTTTTCATACCCTTTAATGTTTTAAATATTTTATGCAGTTAACAGATATTTTATTTTGAACATAAGTTACTTTTCGTTATCTAGTATGCTAAACTTTTATATTTGTTCCTTCTTCTGTATGAGATTATCAACAAAATCGGGTTTTCTTTCTTCTTTAACCTTTCAGTAACGACGATGTTTTCAATGAAAACTTTTTGTTTTCTTTCGAAATCTCTTCTTTGAGTTAAAAGGACACGATAGGTTAGAAAAAAGGAGACAAATGTTATTTGAAGTATTCAGTCCATGTGCAGATGAAAATTTTCGGTCTGGACGAGTCTATACTCTGCAAAATCGTTTAGAATGATCATACTATTATTATCCTTGATGACAGGAGATATATTGGTGCGCATTTTATCAAGAGAAAATTCATTGGTAAATATTAGAATTGATATAAAAATAATATTCATCAAGGTTTATATCGATCTGTCTCATAAAATTGTTTTCAACGGTTTATTAAAATTTTAGAAAATGGATTGATTTATAGATAGCGAACAATAGGCAATAATTATCTGCTGCGGTCAATATATTCGTTAAGCCTATATTCAAATTTAATCCAACAAATTTATTCGAGTAAGACTCTACCAAGAAATTTCTGATATCGCATCGTTTTTTATTAGTTACATACTTGCGTCAATTTTCCAGCGATAATTCTTTAGAGTAGTCTTGACCTAGGATTCACCTTTCCTATAACCCGCAGAAATTGTTAAATGTCCTATAGGACAGGCGTACGCAATAATCGATTATCCACGAAGGTTTATGCGCATCACCAAACATACGAAGTCAAACGTCATGCTTCCCCCAAACCCCCATGGGCAACGGAGGCGGGTCTAGAAAATCTCCAAGGGGGTGATTTAAGACAATTTCCGCATGAAATCATCTCCAGGTAACTTTTTAAATGCTTTTGTCGCAATAAGTGTTGTCGATGTGTAGCGATCGTGGATAAACGTCGCAGTCTTGACACACATAATTTTCTTTCAAGATCCTTGTGATATTCTACTCAAATTGCTACTACTTTACAGTTAGGAGGAGAGGGAGGAGCCTATAACTCCTTTCAGGAATGCATGGAAATATTTTAGCGCCCCAAGCTAGAACCCTTCTGTCCAAAAAAAAAAAAAACATTTTCTAAGAATGGTATTTATAGGCAGAGGGGTCATAATCAAAAATTATAAGGATTTAAGGAAGGAAAGAAATTTCGAGACTGCACTTTGAGAAGCAAATATTGTGTAATATCTGCAATAATCCTATGCCTATGAAATTATGATTATGGTTTAATAAAGCGGTTTTCTTAACATCCATCTCGTCCTTCTTTTTTGAACGATGTCTTGAAATGGAATATTCCAAATTATTACAGCAGCTTACTCTTACAGAAAACCTGACTTCAGTCAACTTAGAGCAAAGAATCAAATTATTTTCTGGAAAAAACAGATCTTGTTGAATTGTAGAGGAGAATTTGCAGTCTCAATTTCGCCCGATCCAAAAACGAAATTTAATTTTTTAATTACTTATCTTCACCTTAATGTGGTTGTTACGCCCAGGGCCTTTAAATTGCTAAAATTCGCCCTTAGATCTTAAGGTGGAAACTTGAGTGCTTTCTGAAAGGAAAAAAAAAATTCATATGATCAATAATTATTCGTATTCACATGAGATATTTTAAGAATCCAACAAAAATCTAATGGAAGGATTGAAACCTCCTTTCGATTAAATTGGTGAATATCCAGAAATAGTTTCGCTAATTATAAGTCATTTTCCACCAAGGCAACTAAACTGATTCCTCTACATTCCTACAATTAGATCATCCCTTGCTCAACGTTCCCTATGATATAGACCTCCTAACCTTTTGAACTCTGTATCTCCCCTCGTACATCCTTTCAGACTCTTGCTGGATTCGTTCTTAAAAAATAATTGCAAATAATATCCTGCTCAAATCGTATTTTATATATTTATCTTTGAGTTAATTTTGACAATTTGTTTTATTTAATGCATCCATGCATATCTAATGTAAATTTTTAGTATTTTATTGTTTTGGTATTTACTATAAAATGATGTCAGCACTATGCGTGTATAATTAAATAAATCATTTTAACGGGAGCTTGGTAAAGAGACCCGCATGTCCTAGGGATGCTACGAAGGAAGCAATTTTACATTTTAGGGGCAAATTTCGGAGCAGTATGCGTTATCCGCAATGAAGTACAGACTTGGTAAATTGCTGTATTTTTGGGGAAGAGATGAAAGGGCAGAGGTGTGGGGACCATGTGACTCTGGATCGCGGAGGCCCTAGTAGAGTAGCAAGCAAATGGTCTGAGGAGGAAGAAGGTTGTAAAAAGACTTTCCAAAGGAACAGATGTGCTAAAGAGCGGAAGAAGATGAGATGCAGCTGACCACCAATGGAGGGCCCATTTCCCTTATTACGCCTTTGCCGCCTTCAGCCTTCATTCCCCTCTCCAATTGCAAAATGTACTTCTCATTCAAATGCAACGGAAAACCATGAGATTCATTGGTAACCATGCGTGGGTTTTCGGGCAGTTTATCTGCGGCGTCAGAGATTCCATGAGTGATACCTTTTCTTTAAACATCATCACTTTATCTATTACTATTCTCTAAATGATAATATTCCGCCCATTAAACACAGATTTAATAATTTCCAGTGTGTTGGAGAATGAGAAAATAATGTAGATGAAATGAAATTTTTCCTTTCAGCTATGATTTTCATAACAAATGCGATACAAAGATGTATCAAATTTATTGAATCCATGGATATTATTAAAAGTTGGTGTGATTTCATACTTTTAGTTCTTATCATGTCTGTTTTACGAAAAGACAGCCATGTGTAGTAAATAGTATCAGCTAGAAATGATTTCCCGACAGATGAAGCACAGGGTTGTAGTCATACGTCCGTATTTCCTATTCCTCTTTTACCAATCGGAATTTTGCGTTCAGTTCTCGCAGACAGTTAAGAAATATATTTGCATGGCTTAAAAGGAGTAACTTCTCTATAATGAAATGGCTGTCTCTTATTAATTGATATTTCATATCGTTAAGATAAATTTAGCTAATTTTTGTTCGCAATCACTAGATTTTTCTATCAACGAAAGAATTAAACTAATTATTTTATGGAATTAATTTATATCCAGTGTTTCTTTTAAAAATTTATATCTTAAACCAATAGTCTTTCATTGGCATATTGGAATAGGTACCAACTTCCTAATGCTTACGAAATTATAAATTAGTTTCTTCTTTTCTGACTTTATCTTAAGCCAAGTTAAAATTTCGGGATTGCAAGTTCAAATTCGCCTCTCAGGAATCACGTATTTTATTCTCTTACGTTTAACTTTTCTCGTGTGTAAGCAGCCGCGCATTGTTCATAAGACTGCATTTATAATTTTCTTTGATTAAGTTTCCATTTATTTTGTTCGTGTTTAAGAATCTAATGAACCTACTTCAATTGCAGCGATGAAACTAATTGAGCGAATAATTAGTGATGATCACATGTGCATTTGAATACGAATGAATTTCAATGATAAGAACGTGAATGAATGATCAGTAAATCCTATTCGACTTTTAGGAATACCCGTTTAAATTCTGTGCTTTCATGCCCTGCTAGAACGTCTTTAGAAACGGAGTTTATCAATTTTTCTTTTGGCTCAAGTTAGAGAAAAAAGCAACCCTAATTTACTTCTGGCTCTATCTTTTCATGACCGTGACGATATGTAAGCTTCTGAGATATGAATGATGCTGAATAATGGTATTCATCCTGTACCCTCCATATCCGATGCTTTGAAAAGTGTTATTCATAGGGCCATTGTGCTGCACATACGTGGACTTGTTCCGCTTATTCTCGCTCAGTGAGGAATGCGAGATCAAATTACCATATTGCTAGTAAGCCTCATTCCGCTTAGAAAGGTGATGATGCTGTGGT
This sequence comes from Pachydiplax longipennis, assembly GCA_036926295.1. Taxonomy (NCBI): domain Eukaryota; kingdom Metazoa; phylum Arthropoda; class Insecta; order Odonata; family Libellulidae; genus Pachydiplax; species Pachydiplax longipennis. The sequence goes on along the minus strand of JAVFKF010000009.1, from coordinate 31,127,363 downwards.
TGAGAATCCAACTAACTTTCGGGCTGATGGATTAACAGACATTTGCAGCTTTTGATTGCACTCTTTAAAAATTATATGGGTAAATAAATCTTCCTTTGGGTTAAGGAGTGGGATGATGCGCGAAAGTGAGAAACTTTTGAGAAAGTGAAACGCATACAAAAATCTTTCCTCTCAATGAAAACAAAATGAAGGCTGCTTTGCTAGTCATTCTCTCAAGTGGATTGCGGAGATCCTCTCCAAAAACCTCTTGGAAGAAAACTTATGGCGTGTCATCTATTTATTCGGAACCAATTTTAAGCGCACAGCACAAGGCGAGGGATATGCTGCTTAGATGTACAGTATTTAGGGTAGTTAATTATCTAGGTTTTTTAGTGTTTCTTCAACATTTACAGTAGTAGTATCTCAAATTTTGTGTATCGGAGATAAATATTAGAGGAAAGCATCTGAATGTTACGAGTCAGTGATAAATATGACTGCGGTGAATCCAGGTAAAAATGTCACAGGAAAAAATACCGACCTAATACGCGTATACGTATGTATTTTTGCGTAAAGATCATTGGCGCTTCCAATTCGACTGGAATTTTTTCCACCCACCAAATTCTAGAAATTTTCGGTGTGGTATATTTCATGTGGAATTTTCATGTAACAAAAAGTGTGACATTTTCATTGCATTTGACCTCGGTATATTACAATGTGTACCTTAATCTCCATATATTTATGAATATATATATATATATATATACACATATGAATATATTTCCTCTACATTAAGAGAAGCAGTACTTTACTGCGATTTTTGACCTTAAATGTTAAGAATCTAATATACGAGGGTGGTCTGAAAAGTTTCCGACCCCAGATTTTTCAGAAATCTTCAGAAAATTTTCATAAATTTTCAGAAAACATGTCGAGAAATGGCGAAATGTCGGAAACTTTTCAGACCACCCATGCACTCTGGTTGGAAGAACCACGTTGAATTCTTCGGCACGGGGTTGTTTCTTCCTCGAGTTCGCTCCAGATGCCCTACTTAAGAGAATCGCATACATTTAATTAACGAATCGCAACTAAACGGTGCGAGTCAAGTTAAAACGTTTACGTTAGAATTGCTACAGCCGCCCCTTGGTTTTGCGTTTTAAACAAATTCTCTTCGAGAGGCCTCACCTGGAGGTCCCTCACCTGCCTCCCCTCGATCCAACCAGATGTCTCACACATCACGCGATCTTACTCCTGTCCACTACACGGACATTGTCCCCCATCGCATCTCCAGGACCTTGACTCCTCTCTGTATTTTGTTACCCCTTTCTAAGGATATCGGCCGACTGAAGACGCTGGGCAAGATATGCGTCGCTGACTGCTATTTGCATATGCCGTTTCATAAGTCGAATCCGGAATCACGAATTCTGGGGCTCGGTTAGACCCGATATCCGCTCCGGTTGGTCCTTAATCCCAAATATTGATATTGGAGCGTTTTGCAAAATAATGGCATTTAAATTAAAATAAATTGCGTTTGAAATACAATATAGATACAGTCCAGATTATTAATACGTTTTAAAAATCTTAAAGGTCTTTATTTAGGGAAGATAGAAATTAAAATGTCTCTTCTCTCATCTAACATGTCGTAAATTGCATTTATAAAACATTAATTATGTACGTGTGAACAGAAAAAGAATGGGAAACCTACCGAAGGAGTAGATCCAAAATATACTTTATGTGTTTACTTAGGAAAAAAGATTCACAGCAATGTGGTTCTCGACGAAAAATTATTGTTATCATGTAGGGGTTGTTCATCATTACATATCTAATATCAAAAATCCATAATTCATTCCATCAATATCGGAATTGAAATTTAGGCAATCAAAATCTAGTGTTTTAGATTGAATAACTCTTCCGTTACTATAGAAACTGTGCCAATAGTACTAATCTCTCTCTTTTCTCTCCTTAACTCATCCGTGATTGCAATCCATACTCAATCGGGTTCCTATGTCTTTTACAATTTAAGATATACAGTTCCGTTGTTTCCTATTCATTATGTATATTATTGGTTAAAAGTACACCTTCTAATAATGTACTCTCTTAGAATTTATTACATAAATTAAGCCTTTCTTTGAATCCTCTTTCTTCCAAAGCTTTCCATCCTACCTCCTGAAGCATCCGAATAACGATCACCAATTTTCCGAAGCTGTCCCTTACAAAACGTATTGCCTTCTGTAGTATGTACCTTTTCTAATTTGCGAATATAACACTTTTCGGCAGGGTCCGATACAGTGCGTGCATACTCAGGGAGAGGCACAACTAGCTCTAAGTAACATCGTCCGCGGAATTTTTATTCGCTCTTACGGACTATTCTCGTGACGAAGCCGAGTTTCCTCCGAGTGCCATCCCACGTATATTACGGTTGTGGAGCCCATGATGTTATCCGTGAGGGTCATTCCATGATATATACATTCATTCGAGACATTCATTGACGCATAAACGCCAATAATATCTCATACTAATTGTACAAGCATATTAATTATTACATTGGCTATCCTTGCTTCGTACAGGGGGACCAAACTACTTCACTCCTCACATTACCTTTTAAGCCACGTTCCCTCTTGAAAGCTGATGGTAGAGTGAGGATCCAATCAGCCTACTGGCAGTTGACTTCACTAACAGATGGAAATATTGGGCACCATTTTTCGAGATCTTTGAGAGCTCTCTCACTATTACATCGTTTCTCTTACTAAAACAAAAAAATAAAACTGATTTTAGCCTCCCTGGTGTTTTAAAAGTTAGAAGCATCCTTTTTGTTATCTATTTAAATTATCAATTTTAATCTATTTATCTCTTAGTGTGACATAGCTGCGTGTTTACATGTGTGACCAAGTTGACATAACTTATTATATTAGAGATTCATCTTCCTCCAATCCAGGTATAATGTCACAGGTCAAAATCCCACGGTAAGAGTGGCAACCCAACCCAACACGGTGCATACTTTTATTTTTTGTGTGAAAATGATTGACATACAACGAAAATTATTGCATTTTATACTGTAGTAGCTACAAAAATTTTTTATGGCTTATGCTATCGTCAGAGCATTACCAAAATGGTCTTAAATATCACCAGGTGTGGACCCCAGTAAAAATTCTACTGCAGTATTTTTACCGCTCACTAAATTCCAGAAATTCAGAGCGATATATTTACCGTGCCATTTAAACATTGTGACATTTTTACCCGTGACATTCTTATGTGACATTCTATCCGCGCACCACCTTCCTCACTAATTTACATTCCCTCGAAGATCGTCATCTCTGACCAGCCTCTCCGCTGGGGATTCGAACCCCGAACCGGTCATCATGCAATGCATCTCCGAAGGAAGCCAAGGTGTCAATGGCCTAGAGGGAGACAGTGTGGGTTGCAGGAGATGCAATGGGGGGGATGGATGTGGGGGGGCTTGAATGGAGGGGCGGAGCTGAATTGGGAGGAGGGATACGCAGGTGGCAATCTGTGAAAAAGGGGACAGTATGCGGTGGGAAAGGTGCGATGAATATACAATCGGCCTGAGAGACAGGGGAAAGTAGGGTTCGAACCCAGAGCTATTGGCTAGAGAGGGGCTTTTGGGATGTCAGGAGTGGTTTGCATTCGATCGCGAAAGAGTGATCACTTTGTGAATGATTTGATGGAAAGAGAGAAGTTGCTCGAGAGGACTATGAATGCAAAATACAGATGGACAAACGGCCGTGTGTGAATAGAGAAATTTGAATGTGCCAGTCTTAGACGGAAACGTAATAGGCGATTTTTTTCGATAATATGCTACCACAAAATTATTCTCTCACGTAATGAATGCCTATCTAAGTGCCCCAATTTTATATAGTATAAATTAACAATCGATACCGGGAAGCCTTTAGAAGCTGCTTATATAATACGAAAACATCTGCATGTAGGCCGTATAGGTAATCGTGGAGGAAATAAAGTATTAGTAGGAAACACAGGAGTATTTATTTATGGATTGATCCAACAACAGCTATCACTGGCAACTTACATTGGATACAATTTTATTTCTATAATAAACTGCGGTATAATAAATTAACAAAACAAAATAAATAACAATATGAGGGGGTAATTTACTAAAGAATCGTGCTATTGGTGTTATAATAGAAATTAAAGTTGATTTGGACGAGAAAAGGTCAATGGAAGGTGATTTCGAGGAAAAGTTGTTAAAAGTGTGGGGTAAACGTAAGAATAGGAATCTTTGGGAAATAGAGTAAAGGAAGTGAGGTATGCGAAGGTGAGATTTTCGAGTAGGACGTGAAGGGACGCATAAAGAGAAAGGGAGAGAATTTCTACAAGAATCTACATCAGTATTTTTTTAACTGTGCTCTGAGAGATAGTAACTCTGCCGCGAAAAATTTGAAAAGCGTTGTTTTTTGTATTCTTATGAGATGGAGTCGTACGGGAATGACACGCCTTAAATGATGTATTGTATATTAGCAAAGAAATTAAAGAATTGGCTGAGGGAGGCGATGTAAGAAATGGCTGAACCAGATAAGAGAGCAATATGAAAAGACTGGACCTTCCCATATGTATTACTATTTTACATTTAAGTTTTATTTTACGTAATATGCTTGATTTAGAAACAAAACTGCAGTCAAACCTGCTGAAGACGCTTTCCAGGAGATCTACTGAAAATCGCAATATAAGTGAGATAACGAATTATCCGTTTATAACAACTCTTCATTTCATGCGCTCTGAAAAGCAATACAGAATTATTTCTTGCCTTTTTAGCGCCATACCTTTTATTAAGAAAATAGATGTTCTTCGAATAACTCTCAAGATTTTACCCGTTTATATATACATATGTTTACAAAATTGGTTTCTTCTATTCACAAAATTATAAAAATTAGCATACTAATGGCAACAAATGAGATAAAGATTACATAAACAATTTTAGTACATCTAATAAGGCAGAAGATCCGATAAAGCGGGTTGCATTGGATCAGGGGACTGGGTAAATCCTCCACCTCAGCAGTTAGCGAAGCGTTTTAAGCGGTATTTCTGCCATGTTTTTTGTGATAGTGACCGGTATGGGGAGAAAAAAGCGTATTAGGTAGGATGGGGTCTTAAGCGAACGCGTTGTAGCCGGGTTTCAATGCACTTGAATATATTTCTAGAAGAAAATGAAGTAACTGCTATGGGCTCCTCGTCTCTACTTTGGAGAATTCGTGAATCGTATTGTTTTATTGTTTTCTTTATTACGGAAGCACGTCACAATTGGATAACTGGCCGGTCGCAGAAGTAAAATAATTAATGCAAAAGTTAATACAATGATTGATGCAATAATGAATACAATAGTGTTAATTAATAATAAGTAATAATAATGAATAACAATAATAAATTGTAATAATAAATATTAATAATAAGTAGTAATAATAAATAATTATGATAAATAATAATAAATAAAATAATAAGATAATACTTCATTTTTTACTATAATAAACTTACAATTTGCAAAGGAGAAAGAAAAATTAAGGAAAATATTACAGCTTCTTAAGTCTTTTATATTGTTAGTCAAATTTGCCAGTTATTGACTAACCAAAAAAAATTACTAAAGTATAAGTGTACGCTGAAGGCAATAAAAAAATTAAGAGTTTTTAAAAAGTGCAAGTTTACAAACAAGATGGTAGAAATGAAGATTGTAGACAGAAGAAAATTTACCTCAAAATTTACCTGCCAAACCTTAGGTTTGTCGGCGGATTCCCAAATTAAAAGCCAGTGAATAATAATAATAATACTTAACCTGACATAAGTACAGTAAATACACTGCTGTGTCGTGATCAGCATTCGGGGAGATGAAATTCACTATATTTGGGCGGAACATTACCGGTTGGCAGTGCCGATGTGTGTCTAAGGAGAAAGGCTGGCAACTCGTCGTCATTGTCTCTTAGGAGATAGGATAGCGTAGGCCAAATGCCATGCGGATGTGTGGTGCAGAGGGTCGGTGTGTGACCCCGTCGGCACACGTGTTCCACGGATGGCCCATATGCTGTTGGGGTCGCGACCATTGTCCCCGTGGGGGGGAGAAGACGGCTGTGCCCCCCCTTACCTCCAAACGCATTTTTAGGAAGCACCAACGGTCGCCACAGCCGGTGTCGAAGCACACTGCACCCGGCTGATGCCGTTCCCGGAAAAGAGCGGGTGCGGTAGGAAACCCCGCTGTCTTCCTTCCTTTAACCGGAGAACTGGAATCCGGAGTGCAACGCGCGATCTCCTAATTTCTCACGCACGTGCTCACGAAAGAGGCGCCGAAAAGGAACATGGCTATTAAATCGAAAAATGCATTCTTAGGTGTAATTGAGGATACGCGAAATAAATGCCATACGCCAAAATGCCGTGGAAAGATGTTTATATAGAGAATAATAATTGATGTAAAGATGGGGATTGATGAAAAGGTATTGCTCATTATCGAAGTAGTGTTGTGAAAAGTGCTTCGACAGCTGAGGTCATTTCGGCAATGGGCTTCCACTGGGAATCGAACCCGGGAAGGCTTTCATTGAAGTCGAACTCATTATCGAATAAAATCTCCGATGATACTGGAAGATTGTCCCACAACATGCTTATATGGTGTGGGATAAAAATTTTGCACGAAAAAATGCCGCGGAAAGATCATCACACTTTTTGGTTGGAAATAATTCCTCGGAAAAATGTCACACTGAAAATCACTGAAATTCGACGGGCGGGAAAATGGCACAAAAGAATTTTCAGTGGGAGGCAAAAGCGTTTTGGCGATGTTCAAGACCATTTTCGCAATACATAGGCAATATAATTAGTTGTTGTTGCTCAAAATATAATTAGTGGTTGTTATTACTCCCGTTTCATTTTTTTCTGTGGCACATTTACATAGGGTATTTTTTCCTGTAACATTTTTTCCGCAGCATTTTTTCTTGCGGCATTTTTTTTCTGTAACATTCTTACGTGGATTCAGATTTATAAATAAATGGTCTTACACTTTCGACTACTGAAGATGGATGCACTACGGCGCTTTATTCACAATTCATTTCTCCAAACCTTAGAGGAATTCATAATCCTTCGTAAGGGAGAAACTAAATTTTGAAGTAAATTGGAACAATAGTACTTATTTTGGCGCCCCCTTGAGGTGAGAAAAGACTGAGGTGATTTTCTTGTTGCCTCACCTTGCTAGGGTATATAGTATTGAAATTTAAAGTCTTTAAACTTTATTTCAATTCTTATGATTCCAAAGAAAGCTGACAAACATTCTTCCTCGCTGACCAATTCTTTATGCGTTATTTGATTGGTGACCGGTAATAAAGTGACTGCAAAAATTCGCGCGGAGAAAGTCATAATTTTGGCTAGGGAAAAAAGTCACAATTAATTGTCGGGGTAGGGTAATAAAGTCACAGGGAAGTGTAAACAGAAAACTCGCAATTTTAGCTAGTAAATTTCCGCAAAAGCTAGCATACAGCATCATCACAATGGCTTACACCACGATTAAATGTCATGTTTGCATAGATTGAAGTAATTTTCCTCACTTTGCTCATTTATGAGATCATAATTAGCTGCGTTTGGTTAGGTTGAGTGGTCGTTTGGAGTGCAGAAATTCCTGCAATATAAGAAAAACTTTTGCAATTAATTAATTACTCTGTAGGTCCTTCATATTCTCTTCTGGAGGGCGTTTCCCTGCTGTGATTTATTTCTATGGTAAGTGCAAACTTAGGTTTTTAAACCCACTTTAAGTAGCTTGCTCCTGCACACTTCTTAAAGCCACTTCCTTCTTTTAAATTTTATATGACGAATGGTTAGATGTAAGGTGTGACTCGTTAGTTTAAATCTTGCCCCAATTAAGATCCTTTTATCATTATTATTCTTAAAATAATTTTTTGCTTTATTCATTTTTACTATATTTTATTACACTTATTATTACTGTATTATATACTTATTTTATTATTAGTTTTATCATTATTATCATTCTATTAAGAAAGATACACGCAAATAACCATTAAGGTTGACGCGCCTGAAACAACTACAAGGATGATACAGTATGAAGTTAAAAGGAATGATTAAATTAAATGGATTATTAGTTATTAAATATATAAATCATTGTAAAGATATTCAATGGAAAGATACGGACTGACGAATTAAATTGAATAGGAAAGTCGAGTGTTTACGGAAGCATTTTCACAATTCTTTGTTCCAGTTAAAAGAAAGCAAGTAAAACAGGAAACGAGGGCTGCACCCTCACCTATGTCCTGAGTCAGGACGGAGGGGAAAAATGGAGATTTTGCGCTGTAAATAGAACGCACGTTAGAACACTGAAAAATAAACCGAGGAAAGCCAGTTAAATCTCGGCAAAAGGGGCGATACAGAAACATACCAAGGGAAGAGCGCTTTCGGATGATATTCTTATTCAATCGTTTTGAAGCTCCTGAATTCTCTGCCGCAAAACGTTGAAACGTCGTCAGTGAATGATTACACTTTCTTCCGACTTTCTTAAGATTCTAATCCAAACCAAGGCAAGTTGCTGGTTCTACAGCGGGCGATGTGCCCATTGATCAGGTCAAAGAAATTTCAATAATGAAAGTGGAGGATGAGGAAAGCTGATGAAACGAAGTTCTCTGAGAACGTGAAAAAGAGCGATAAAAGGGAAAACGCAAAAAAGTTTAAAAAAAACTAGCAAAATAATTCAACGTAAATGAAAAATCCGTAGATATGTAAAGGATATTATATCTGCGAAATTTTAGTAAAGTTATAGCGATAAATTATGAAAATTGAGAGCAAAATTTTAGTAAATTTACAGCGATAAAGTATGAAAATTGAGAAATTTTGAATGATTATAAATGGTCAAGTTTAGCCATGTTTGAAATTCCTTGATTCTTCAAGTTGCGAGTATAGTAGGTTTTGCTACCATAGGACTCCGACACTTTCATCATTTATTTATTACTAATATCCACCGACATTACACAATAAGTCAGTGGTCTTTTTAACTCTCAGAATTCTGTTTAACTCTTCGTTCGAGGAAAGGTTTATGAAACGCTTTTCTAGCGTATATACCATTGTACCTACATCCAATATTTCTTTATTCCACGTCATTTACCACTTACCGCAGAAAACTGTATGAAACAAATAAAAAATTTATTGCGCCTCTCGTAATTAGGTCTCAGAATGGGTATACATTGTTTCAAGGGTTTTGAGAATGCCATTATTGGCAGTGAATTTCAAATATGAAGATTTCACAGCCTCAGAAACCTATGACTGTCCACACTGCCACAATCGATCATTCTAATTTATGGCTTAGAATACTTCATCTTAGTAGGAGACTTATGATAACATTCGCTCGCATATTTCAATTCAATGTCCATTTTCTCAGAAAACCGCCAAAGGTCAAAGAAGATCTCCACGGAGCAGGAAAGATTTTCGCTCTCTTAGGTCATCTTTGGAGAATCTTGCATTCGTCCCACGAATCGGAGACACGCATGACAGCGTTAAATTATGCAATGCCACGCGACAGACGTGATTTACTCAGCGTTTGCGCAATTATGTTCCGGGAATACCCTTCGAGTACGACACTATTGTTTCTTCTATTTTCCAGATTCAAGAGGTCTTATGAGGTGGAAGATAATGGAGTATTAAAATAGCCCTTCCTCCAAGATTATGAATAATGAATAACTAATATAAAGGAAGGAATGTGATAAAGGGAGGCGTTATTGCACATCTGAAAGGAGAACTAATTCATAAATACCAGTCGAGGTTCTGAAGAAATCAAATTTTGCATTTACATTTGCATTAGGAAATCATATTATAATATCGACGTCTATTGTGTTCGGACTAACTATTGAGTGATAACGACCGAGGTAGCATCGAATGCTACTGCAGAAGTAAATAAATCACAATTTCAATGACATATTTCATAGAGCATTCTCATATTATGTTTGCTGTTATTTATCTATTAGTTCGTATGTACTAGATTTAAAATTGTATACTTTTATATATTTTGTTTGTATTCCGCCTTCTTTTTCTAGATGTAAGTTACCTATAGATATTAGTTATGAATGAATTTTTTATATTTTCACGGAAGATTCGTAGGGGTTGGTTGGAAGAGAGGCAATACTGTATTATTATATTTACAATGTACAATGAATAAGGATGTTTGATGAATGATTGAGCAATTTAAAATAGAAAGAATTAATCAATATGATAGCTAACAATTATTAGGAAACCTTAACTTCGCTACCATAATTTATACTGTAGTAAGTTTTTGGCAACATTCCAGTCATTTGAACCCTGATGGTATCATTTCCAGCCGAATGATACATACATATCTACAAATGTAAGTGACTTGGTACATACGTACGGCCTTCCGATGGAAAAGGTTCCCAACCCTGGGATTGGAATTCAGTTTGATGGACACCCCATATATTCAAGTCCCATCTAAATATTTTGGGACGCTGTCATCCCTTTGAGAAAACTAAAAGATCTTTAATGATCACCTTATGCATTAAACATCAAAAATTCAAAATCGTCACGTAAAGATTATACTACAGGGAGTAATTTAACTTTCCGTGGCTGGCCTTGAGGAACATGGACGTAAGCAATTTTGGTGACCCAAAATTGAAGACCTTGTCACTTAAGAGTAGTTTGAAAATCAGGGTGTGCCCCCATGATAGCGAGTATTTAATGAGCCCCGCCCCCGATTCGAATCAGCTGGGCATAGAGCATTTGTTCATTGGACAGCATGTGCACCCGCATGCAGCAAATATCAGGAAATGCAGTTAATGAATCCTCTTTAGCGAGGAGAGGTCGTGCCAAAACCCTTTGGTTAATGTGTGGGGAGGAGGCGTGGGATCGGCGCGTGCCCCCCCAATGGAGTGCCACGCGACTCCCCTTCCCCCTGATCCAGGGCCAGCTGCCGACGCCGTGGCACGTGGGAAAGCGTCGGGGGCGCCGTTCTCATCGTGAATATCAGAGGGCGTCCATCTGAGAGGGTGGTCAATGCATCAAAAATTTGGCGGTGATCTCCATGTTTTTGAATTTATTTATTGTGGACAGTTTTGATATATATAAGTTGATTCACCGTTTTGCGGTTTTATCGTCTACCAACACGGAGGCTATGAGTCTCATTCTATCGGCGAAGAACCTTTTACCTTTTAATTATTCATTTTTTATTTTCTACAGTTTGACTGATGTCAGGTGGCTACCCCAAACATTGTAAAGTAACAGTCACAGCAATCCCTTACAGTAAAATTCTCACGAGATAAAATTTCTCAATTGACAAATAGTATTAGAACACATTCAAAAAGAACAAGACTTAATTAATTATTATTCCATAATTACGGTAACTACATAGACACAGTTTACATCGTGCCTTTGCAAAACCGCTGCGTCAGTTTCTCAATCATTACACTTGTAATATGCAATAGATTGCAAAACTTGACACATTGCCTGCACTATTTCACAACAAACTTCACAAACAGTTACTTCTCAACTCCTTTTTTATTTTTCGGGAAGGGTTCGAAAACCTCTTCAGACAAAATATTCCATCATTTAGACGTTCTATTAATAAAAGAATACTGTTTGCCATTATGCAGAAATAAGATTTTAATTTTTTTATGAGGTGTAGAACACTGTGAAAATTACATGGCTAGGACAGGGTCGTAGACTGTCATATACATCCACATTGAATCTCATCCTTTTCTATTTCAGGATTAACTTATACAGTAATTCATAGTTCGCAACATGATAAACGACACGTTAATTAGCTTTAGCGATTATTCCAACCTTAATATTTTCGCAAGGACATCCTAATCCAGCGCAAAACACCTTGATAAGTATAGGTCCCCCTCATATGATGTGTAAAGCTTAACTTATAGCTTCTGACGTGAATTAAAATCAAGTGATACTCTTAGGGGATTATGCGACTCGTCAAGAGCTTCCTCTCTTTCCGCATTAAGCTAGTTGGGAATCGCCGTCTATATGAACAAGAAAAAAATTCAAGTTGGTTTTTATGATCACATAATGTTCATCTAATTTGGTTTTTTTTTTAACTGTCGTTTTGCCTCCAATATAATTCGGGATTATGCATACAATAGGTATTTTTTCATAATTTATTCGGGAGTGTAGTGATCAAATTATACTCTGTATAGCGAACATGCCTCTAAGGATACAGTTAACAAAAATATGAAGACGATAGCAGATTATACCTTCACTCGGGTAGAATAAAGTTATATTACTCTGACTTCGTAAGGGGTTATTTTCAATGAAACCACGTCATCCTTAGGTCTGAATTATCAAGTGGCAGAATCAAAAGATAAACTACTACTATTCACTGAGTGTTTCTTTAATTTTTAAATATGACGGAGTTTTCGTTGATAATCATTACGGATTTTCTGAAAAATATCAAAAGATACTCTGGTAAATTTACTATGCCTACCTGTTCGATTATAATCTGCAAACGATTCGAAATGACAGAATAACATCATAAATATATATTGTTAATGAATTTCAAACAACAAAACTTAATTGGTTCCTGATTATGGAAGCATTTTTCGTTAGTAAGATGGCTCATGGTACATCAGATCATACGTGGAGCAGAATAATTTTAAGTGAGTGCTTTGCGAAAGATAAAATCTACACGCGTGACTGATTACGCAAATCGTAACCTCGCAGCCGACACTTCACGATATGGATCACATAGTGCATTCAATAGTAGTTCTATAAGGAATAAGGCATTCAATTCACTGCACGGAGGATAACTTTGGAAATCTACCCTATAATTTATACTCTATGACACGAGGTTCAATTTAAGCTTAGCAGACGCTCAAGGAGGTCCGAAATCATAATATAAGAGCTGTTGCCTTCGACTCCTACATTCATTTTTATGATTCCCAAAGAAACTTATTAGGTGGAAAGAAGTGATTAAGAGGGTAATCAAACGTACGATAGAAAGGATGAAGTAGGGCTTTAAGAGACGAAAAGAAGTAACTTTTACCCGTCCCAAAAAGTGTTTAATGGTATTAGTAAAACCTGTTACTTTTTCGTTTCTTCATGTTATGGTTTCCTAAGAAGAGAAGTAGGGTCTGGAAGTATTTTATTGTAAAAACTGCTTCGATAACTGGGGTTATTTTACAGGTGGACCCTCGCCAGGATCCGAGCCCAGGACCGAAAGTCGAACGCGTTGTCCAAAAGGCTATCCGGGAGGCCCGTCGTGTCTGGAGCAATTGATTCTAATTGTAAGATGAAATAGAGAAGGTGTTGAAGGTAGATTAAAATATAATTTTGCGTAATGAAAAAAGTTGGAGAAAAGTTGAAAAACGGATGAAAAGCAGACGGTAAATTTCATGAGCTGCGAACTAAAATATAAACGATTTTAGGCTATGAGGTTTACCATTGATGTTTGACTAGAAATAACAATTCAGGGAATAAATCCTCTGAAAGAAATTTTTGCCAATACAATATTTATGGTCGAGGAAATGAATGAGAAAATGTCGGTCATGGGTTTAAAAGGTAACTGAGGCCAGTGAGCGATGTTTCCGCATTCGAAATGATGTAGAGAAAATCTTGTGAGCATATTTGAGTTTTCTATATTAGAGTTTTAAAATTTTTGCGAGGAAGAATAACAGAACATTTTAATGCTTTATAACTCTCCAGTAACTTTACATATAATTTCATCGATTGAAAATATATTTTACGACCTTTCATCATGGCTAATGATCCGAGTGATTAATTGTATTCTTTCCATTTGAATTTCGCATCTTCAGGATGAATTTTAACATCGTAAATCCGCTGTCTAGTGCCTGCATTCCCATCAATCCGTCGCCTTTACTCCATGACTTTCTCCCATAGCCTCTTGACCCATGCATTAGATCAGATTATCGGATTTCACTTATCTCCACTGCCTTCCACAACTCTTTCGTCACTCCTTTCGTAACACAATTCTCTCAATGAAATCTGTTTTCTTCAAAGACCTCCGTCTTGGCCTTTTCATTGAGTCCGAGAGGTTCTGTCTTTCATTGCATTAGTTTCCAAGGCTACCCTTCCATTCAATTCTAAATGAAACTTCCATTTATTGGCCTTCATTTCTGACAGGTGATCATCGCTAATTGAGGTTATAATTGTAATTACTGACCAGCTGGATGCTGGTTAGAGAAAGAAGAGATAATGGTTGGAACACAAACACTCCTTCCCCATTGTTTATGTTGGGATCACAAATTATCCCTGAGTCTTCGTTGAAGACGCCACCCAAGAACATATGTCCCACAGAAGTTGGAATTTTTTCTTTATTATGTTCCCAAATTTGCAATCTGAAGATATGGAATACAGAGATAGCGTAAATACATGGGTAGTCTGAAAAGTTTCCGACATTTCGCCATTTCTCGACATGTTTTCTGAAAATTTTCTGAAGATTTTTGAAAAATCTGGGGTCGGAAACTTTTCAGACCACCCTCGTATAACTTCTATCCTACTACTCAGCCAAAAATTAAAGCCCAGCAAAACATCAAAATCCCCTTCTCCTCTACTAATAATTAATTTGTACCAAATTCTAAAACGAATATTTTTATAAACCAAACTCATTATCCAATATACGCCAAATTACCTTCTATATATAATAATCCTGGTTTTTCTTACCTGTGTTATACATTTTTTAAAATTATCTACATTAGACTTTATCGCTTATATTATGTAAGACTGGAAGAATTTAATTTTCACAACCAACTTATTATTTTTTCATTACCAACTTCATCTCTAAAGTAGGGAACCTAATCTTTCTTCGTCTTGCTAAGTAAGGTTCAACTTCAACTCAATTCTTTATTATTTCAATATCTATTATCATCAAAAATTCTTTTCTTTCCCTGCTTTGATATTATTGTTTTGGTACATAGCATGCTTTTTGTTTGCCCTTTCTTGTGATTTTTGTGTTCTTTTGTGTATATTTTGACTTTTTACTGTTACTGTTGACTAGCTATTTACTGTTTTAATTTGTTACCGTTTTCAATGCATTAAAAAGGCCTCGTGCTGTTTATGGGCTTCTATTAAATGAATAACAGAATTAAGGAAAGTTCTGCAAGTCGAGGTGAATGGAGCAGGACCTTTAAGTTGGAATTTGATTATCGTGTTGATCGCTTACGTAAGGGACGAAGAGAGTCAGATAAATTGGTGGCACACGACCATGATTATAATCTGCAGAGCCAGTCTCCTTCCGCTTTGACATCCGAAAGTCGACAGTTTGCCCCACACAACTCTCATAATTCTATCACGATGTAAATGAAATTCATTCTCAAGTGAATTTTCTTTCTGTTAGTGATTAGCTTTAACTTCCTTCTAGATAACCAGTGGATTCGGAATCACTTCCGAAGGTGATTTAGTTGTGCTTATTTTTTCATGCACTAAGTAACAGTAAAAATTCTTCCCCACAGTATAATAAAGTCCCAACATTTCTCTATTCCGAAGCAATACGCAAAAACAGTTTATAATCATTTCAAGCTATGGGAGCAACCCAGTAAATCTCTCACTTTAGGGAGAGGGACATCCAGACAGATTTCCATTTGTCCAGTGAATATAACTCACATGACAGAAATTATCTACGTAAAATATTGGTGCTGTGAAAAAAGTAAATAAAATAAGATCAAAAAGTAAATAAAATAAGATCATCTGTCAGTGTTCCACCATTGCACTAACGCATGTATTCCACTAGCTTTAATACCACCTCATTGAGTAAAAGGGTTAAAGGAGATAAATTTGTGAGCTTAGATAAAAGTCCTAGGAAAAATGGAGATAGATTGACTGATAGCCAATTAAGAAATCGCTTTGGGATACTTTGCTAAAGCATTCACCCGAAAAGCAGAAGTTCCGACTTCGAGTCCCGGTATTCTCAGTCTTTTTCCATCTCTTTCGTTGTGTTTGACTTGCATACACCAGTAATTTCGACATCACCAGCCAAGTTGTAGCCGGAATTAAATCTTCCGAATCAATTTTCTAGGTTGACATTAAAGTTAAATTTGTAGCAAACATGATATATTTAATATTATATAACATTCTTGATCGATGTGAAAGTTGCATGTAAAGCATCCATAACGAGTTTCGTGATTAGAGTTTTGCCAACGGTAGAGGCATAACAAAATCCGTTCCTTGACTGGGTGTGTGTGCGAATGGAGGCATCAATAGGAGGACTGCTTCACCTGCCGCTCCCTCCCCTTCGCCACGCCCTTCAAAGGCCGTGGGAAAAAACCGACGCCAATTATTTGATTGAAAAGTCGGTCCGTCCCATATTGACAGCGGTCCATCGGAAGGAAAGCCGCGTTTAATGGTCCGTGTGTGGTCAGTATCTGGGTAATGTGATCATATACTTGCAGGACGAGTATTGGCAGTAACTAATTATTCGTAAAAACGAATTACCATGTCGTAATTGTTCGTGAAAAAGATTTCTCCTGGCCATAATAATGATAGTAAAGTTTATTATGTCCTGTGACAAGCCATCTAGGAGGAAATTATAAGAATATTACAAAATACAAGCAGTTATAGGAAAATGCAAAGGTTACAGATTTTACATACGAGCATAAATTACGTATGTATTTAAACTAAAAGAGTTGTTATTTATTTGTTAATTTATTTTCATGGCTCACGGATCGTTATTGGGAGGGAATTCCAGCGGACACAATGAATGATTTATGAATATACGATTTTGAATATTCGATACTTTTCAATATCGTTTAATACGGCTGTTAAGTACTCAATTTATTTGATAGTCAATATGTGATATGTTTTACTTCCTGATTATGAAAATCGTATCTTTTAATATTCCTGTGGTTTAGTGAACTTTTTCCTGTCTAGTTTTTGTGCTATATTTGTTTTACACAAGCTAGAAGTTTTGCAGAAAAATAATTATCAGCGGTTGGAATTCGGGTGATGAATATAATAGTTATGTTTGTCTGTAGCATTAATCAAACTCATGGAGTCGTCCTTCCCGAATTAAAGAGTAGAGAGCGCTAGGGGTTGAAGTTTAAATATTGTATAGTATAACGTTGACGAGGCAGTTAATTTCTTTACCCTAGTGAAGACCGTTCGCGAGATTCAAGGGAAAACAAAAATACGTGACAAATATTAATTGCCAGGACACGCAGCTATTAGAGAATATATCAGAAATTAGAGTTAGAGATATCAGAGTTTCACACCCACTGCCACATGCATTTGGCGGCTGAAGTATGTAAACGTAAAAACCCTTCCTTTCGACGGCAAATAAACTGATAAAAAGAAACTGGTCCGAAAATATTTTAACTCTCTTTCTCCTATTAATTTGTAAGCTATACGATGCCAAAGATATGCATGTATTAAAAAGGAAGCTCTGGACATTAAACACACATGCCCTATAAGGATAAAAATAATAATACTTGAAGTAACAAGGAATGGGTAATGGGTGGTTTTGCACGTAAGGGCGTGCACCCAGGAAAAATCCCAAGGAAGAATTGACTTGAAAAAAGTCCGACGGGACCGGGAATCGAACTCGAATGGCTTGAGAGAATGTTCCGGTGAGATAGCTCAACGGACAGAGCACCCGACCGGCAATCGGGAGACCCGGGTTCGATTCCCGGTCCCGTCGGACTTTTTTCAAGTCTATTCTTCCTTGGGAACACTTGAAGTATTCTTGTAATGGTACGAGTATTGTATCAACGATCTCAATGGTATTAATCAATCCAACGCCAAAAAATCATTACATTGAAACATTTATCATATTTCAAATATAATTATCATCCTCCAATTTACAGCTGATTTTCTTAAGGACACCGTTTTTTTATGCCTGAAAAACTCCACTGCTTGTGACCTCAAGGGTGTTTGCCTCTCCTCTTGTTACTAGGTGTGGCCGAGTTACCACGGTACATTGTTGTGTCAGAAAGTGGCCGAGGACGAGATCGCTCCACAGAAGGAGCAAATGAAAGGTCTTCTGCATCCGGATGATATTTGAATTGTAGGGAAGCAATTGAGGGTTTCGTTTTTATGCGCACTGTAGCAGGTTCGGTGGGTTACCGGAGTCAGTTCAGGTGTCGTGCATATGAATCGTCTTTTCAAATCATTTAAGGGAGGGAATACCATTTGTCGCAGCGTTTAATCGGCTATTCAATGGTTTGCAATGGGATCATGGTTAATCCACCTTTCCTTCGCAAGTACTCTTGCTATGTCATTGCTAGAAATTGCCTCTGGAGGAATTCAATTTCAACGCGTCCTCTACGTCTATTAATTGTGATTCCTCAGTCATTTATAATCCATTCAGTGATAGTTTTGAATGACGCCTTTTTATCAAAGAGGATTAATATGGGTTCAAGTATTGTATGTGTCAAAAGGTAGAATTTCACGAAGGTTTTTATCATGCCCGGGACGAAAATTTTGAACAAATTCTCCTAAATTTGCTTAAAATGCTATTTCAACGGTTTTTTACCTCAATAATTTCTCCTTTTTAGACCCATTAACTCTTCGAGATTCTCACAAAATATCCGACATTAGATGAAATAATTCATCGGGAAATGAAAAATACTCAAGATTTTTCTAAGCTGTTTATAATATCGTAGAGTTGAAGATTATATATTATTACGTAATCCCATCTCCTTTGTTCTAATTTCAGTTTATTTCTTAATAATGAGGATTTTATCAATGCTTGAACGAAGACAATGGTTAAGGGATCGCAAAAACTTTTTTTTAGCTTTTCGATTTCATAAATTAATAACACCGATTCGATATCCATCATACTCCTTTGTGGTTGGCAGAAGGTCGTTAAAAAGATAAAAAATATCATAATTTAGCTTCAGTTAATTTTACATACATTAGAGTAACTATAAAGGCAACGAAATTGATTTTTAAATTGGAAATAATGACCAAGATTTAATGAAGATATATAAATAAAGACTTAAGATATGTTAATTTAGATATATAAATAAATACTTAAGATATGTTAATTAAGATATATTAATTAAGATATCGTATTAATAAGATATAGAGGCTATAAAGAGATCAAATGAAAATCACCTAAATTAAATACGTGTTTGTCATTGTTAAAAATTCTTGAAACCTTGATTGCTCCGACATATGGAGAGACTGGTTGGGAGTGGAATAATTAAAATGGTTAAGGAGGCGAATTTAAATGGCGCTAAGGGGAGAGAATGACAGAGTGAAAGTGGATTTAATTTGGCGAATAAGATACAGAAGAAAGAAAATTAAAGAGCCAAAAAAAACCTTCCCTTCTGTTTTGTGATGTGAAACAAGTAAAAAATCCCATTTATTATGCTGCCCTGCTTAAAACGCGCTTTTCAGTCTGTTCTCTTATAGCCTCTTGACCGAGTTTTACTGTATTCTGATTATATCAAGAAAATAGAATTATTGAACCAGAGTGTAAGACTTGAAACTCGTTTCTCTGACAAGACTTTTCAGTCTAACCTTTGGATAACTAACAATCCGTATTATGTATTATTTTGAAACATCCTATTTTCGATAACCGGCGCTTTTCTCCCTTCACACTCCTTCATATTCATGGAAACGACACACCATTTTAATGAGAAAGTCTATTGCTTCCTGCTTACGAAAGACCAACAAATGAGATATGGTCATCATATGGTCGAAAAAATCGAGTTATAATTTGAATTTACCTATAGAGTTTCATTACAGGACTTGTAGATGTTGAAATTTATCGATACAATGGAGGTATATCGAAACGATCACTGATACAGAATATAAAACTGTGTTTTTAGGTATGTTTTACTATGAAATTAATTTAATGATCCAAGGATATGCATAGGAGTATGTATAGCATGGGTATTTGTAATTAATTACAATGCAATTAACTAAAAAAACATATAAGCTAATCACAAATCCATTACAAGTCATTCATCTTACACAATAATCAAATATACATTTTAAAACCGTTATTCAACAATCGCGAAAAGGATACACTGCCATACATTTTATTACCATTATAATAAAGATATTAACTATATTTCTTATTACATTTTTTACATTAAAATCTGCATAAAGAAGTCGTCAAATCTAAGTGTTTTGTGATTGCGCATTCGTTCGTAGTGATTGGAGTGTTTTTTGAATCGTATTCGGGTGGGAAATGTAGCATCAGCGTCCGTCTGCAAAATCTTCGCACGGGGCAACTCGTAACAAACACGAAAAAATATGAAGTAAACACTCTTCCGTACAGTCGCTCTATGGTTTTTCTCCAATCCTCGTTTTCCCCCTTTTCCGATTAACGAGATCCCCGGTTAACAGGAAGCCGGTTGAGGCAAGATCTGCAGCTTTCGATTTGTGATTCCCACGGCTTCTTCGTTGGACACGTGCGTCGACACACACGGACTCAGTTCCGCCCGCAGTTGGGATCCCCAGCTGTCACTCTTCACGTAACCGTCGCATTCACTTTTTGCTCCGAACACCCGCCCTTTCTTCGATTGTGCTTTATAATTCTCATACATCTGCGCCTTTGTTTACCTCTCGATCCGAACCGATTTCCGAAACGAAAAATGATCGTCCATTTTGCGCCGTGATTAAGTGGTTAAAGCGAAGACGTAACTATGCGTACTGCCTACCAGGGCATTTTGAGGATGAAAGTTCAGGGTTTCAGGTCGCTTTCTCCGTAGCTAACGAGGAACCTTGTGAATTCGGGAAAAAATGCGTCGAAAACGTTGCAGAAGCTGTGAATTGTTCAACTAAAAATAATATTAAGAAAGAATTAGGAAACAATCTCTGACAACCTTAAACGAAACGAAAAAGAGCGCATATACTGGGCATGTAAAGAACGTTGGTGATGGACTACAGCCTAAATGCATATACATTTACATTTAAACCCTGCAAACCCCCACTGGCGCATGGCAGGGGGTGTAAAACACCGAAAACCCTCTCTACCCTTGACTGCTATTGGCTTCTCTAATACATCGCGGAAAAAATGACCAGAAATAACTATCAGTCCTGGCAATTATTTCCCTGTAACGCCTCATCGTTTTAACTCGAAGATCAAAATTAACGAAATTGATAACTGACTATAGTATCCTCACGCTTAATTATTTCTTGAAGCTATGAATACGCTGTGTATTGCTAAGCTAAAAGTAAGATTAATGAAGCATAAAGCCAACAAGTAGATGCTTCCGTTTTCAGCATTAAAACTGATCATCTAATAACATAAAGAAATGAAATAAAGCGGCAGGAAAATGAACTGAAAAAAACATCAGTTTCTGCTTCAGGAATCGAACCCGCAATCACAGTTTATGCTGCCGGAAACACCAACAACTCCGCCACCACTTGTGTGTGTATTGCGAAGTGTTATATTTTATCGGAGGACGGAAATTGATGCATTTTGACGCAATTTTAAACGCTTCCTTCTGAGAAACGGCTAAAAGGTGGTCAATACTATAATAGAGTTGTTATCAATGTTAGCCAAATAACCTATCCTCAAAGCCCGGTATATGTGCTCTTTATCGTTTCTATCAAGACTCCCTTGTAAGCGCGAAGATACAAGTAAACAACTTCAATCGATTCAGTCATGGAGATATTCTATTAGGAAGACAGCATTATCGCAGGAAAAGTTAATTTGAATCAAATTGTAGTAGCAGTTTTTGGAAGTACTTATACAGCCAAGGTCATTTCGCATACACAGACCCCCCCGGGAATCGAGCCCGGGACCGCTTTCATCAAAGTTGAACGCGCTGCCCACATGGCTAATCGGTGGTCCTTTGAATCAAATATCATGAAAATATTTAAATTTGAACTAATTGAAATGAATAAATCCTATTTCTTAGCAAATTTCACTAAAAGGGGATGTATTTAATTGCATGTCATTAATTATCCCAAAGAAATATACCCTGTTTAAGATGAGTCTGAGGTCTTAAATCATGCATATTTTCCCGGAATGATACGCGAAAGTAATCTATTAAGAAAGTAGAGTCATAGTGCATGCACCCGCGGCAAATGCCAATAGGCGGATTGCAGAATATATATGCAGATGTTGATCTTTAAAATTAATAATTGTTCTAAATTTGAAAATGTGTTTTTTTTTTAAGAAGAGACTTATAGAATAGCCTCAAGCTCGCCCGAATGAAGACGTTTATAATTATTTGTATTGGAAGATACGAAATTGTAATCATGCTACATTTACATTGTCGTTTATATAGCACATAGCATTCTCTTTAGGATTATCAATAACAAGCTTACTCACTCCTCATCTTGCTTACTAAGCCTTATTCCTTCTCAAGGGTTTTCTTATGTAAATTTACCAGGATACGACCTCTCCGGTACGATTTTCACACTCTATTAAGTATTATTCTGTAATCTTCGATAGAATAACCCGACGTTCACCATGTATTCAGCACAAATTTCTTGATTCAAATTGGTTTTATCTTGTTTTGTGAAGAAAAATCCCGAATACCAAATATTCTAAGGATAATTCGTAAGAAACCCTGTTTCTACAACATGCGAATCCTTTGTTAAACTATCTTTCTCATATTCTGCGTGATGGTGTTATCTTGGGTGCTTCATATAAGTATAGCAGTAGTCCATCTTTAATGGATCCTCTGAAGTATACAACATTCCATCAGAAGAAGAAGAAGAGTAGACTACCGTGGATGCTCAATTGGTTAGAGCAGAGGAGGAAACCGCTGCCTTTGGGCGATTTTTGTGTTTTTTTTTCGGGCTTTGAGTGAGGTATTTTCGCCGTTTCCTGAAACAAATACACCTATTTAAATAAATTATAGGGCCTCCGGAATTCAATTGGGCAACGCATTTGACTTTGGCGAATGCGTTCCCGGGTTGGAATCCCGTTGGAAACCCACTTGCGAAATAACCGTAGCTGTCGAAACACTTTTAACAGTGCTACTACAAAATTTTAGGCATCGCCTTCATTTCTTCTTCTCGAAAAGCTGAAACAATAGCAAAGCTGCAATAAAATACTATTTGCGAACTCGTTGCTGAATTATATCCACGACAATATTCATGAAGGAGAGAGATAGAGAAACAATTTGAGTTAATTTTATCGTAGTACCATGAAATTTTAAAATCAATTCTTAAATTAACACATTATAATATTAAGTGAGTAAATTAAAAATGTTTCAAAAGAAATTAAACTCCTTCATTTGGAGAGGAATTCAAGAAGAACTAACGTACATGATGGAAAGTTTGAGAATTAGGAAGAAACTCCAATACATATTCCGTATTAACACTGGAATAAGTATAATACAGTTCACAATGATTTTTACATATGTACCTCATTAATATCTACAGATATTAGCTTTACCGATACTGAAAATCATTAAGTGTTAACATATCATTTATACCAGAAATGGAAGCTCGAGTTTAAAACAAAATATCCAAAAAATCTTTCTTGGAATTTTTGGGATCCTGAGTCACGTTAAAATTCTCCGCTTCCGACGACAATTTCGATGTCCAAGAAAGTTCCAATTTTAAATAGGAATAATGATATTTATTGATATCGAATTTCAGGGGTCTGAATTATATTTTTAGGGGTCGATTCGAGCAGTCAATTCAAGTTCTATGAGTACATGTAAATTCAACTTTACTTAAAAGTATATACATAAGGAAAAAAGTGCAGTACATTGCACGTCGTACAAGGAGACATTCATTATTTATGCAACCGACTGAAATTCTTTTCTTTTCTAATCACGTCATCCGTACCCTTATAAATTCATCTACGTTTCATCAAACTGAATTCATAAATATTTCCCTCTCTATCACCTCCATTTAAAGAGATTACATCTACATCTATATATGTACCCTGCAAGCCGACCTTCGGCGTGTGGCAGGGGGTGCAAGCACCAAGACTCTACTTTCCTAGTCGATTATTTTCGCGTATCGTTCTCGGAAAAAATGAATTCTTGGTTCTAGCATCTATTTCACTGATCTTTCTCGCGGTAACAGAACGGCCTATATAGCAAGGAGGGCGCATAATATCGGCTACATCTTCTATGAACGTACTCTGTCTGAATTTATCTAGTAATTTAAATCTCTGATTGAGCCTTCTTTCTTCTAAAGATTCCCATCCTGCCTCCTGAAGCATCTGAGAAACACTTACCGATTTATCATAGCAATTTTTTACAAAACGTATTGCCTTTCGTTGTATCTTTTCTATCTCGCGAATACAACACTTTTCTGCAGGGTCCCATACACTGCATGCATACTCGAGGTGAGGCCTAACTAACTTAAATAAATGATCACTACATTCGTTTTTGATTTTCGCCATCATATTTTGGATGTTGCCGATTTAAAAGTACTTCCTCGAACATCAAGGATTCTTCAGTGGTCGAGAAGAGCTTAAGGATGACCAAAAAGAAGCCGCTGGAATGGAATTGGGAAATCGACGGCAATAACAACATTCCATCGCCGGCGAATTCCCATACTATATAGTATTGTGCGTAAGATCCTTGATAGTGGTTCATTCAAGTCCCCCGCGGGCGGTGTGGCACACCTGCCGTACCATCCTTCCTCACCTCACCTTCCTTTGTGGACTTCCTTTATCTTCCTCATCTGATTCTACCACAGGAAGGCCTAAATCATTCGCATCGATACTTTCGCTCAAAAGGAACCGAAAAAAAAGCACTCAATCGAAGTATATTTCGCAGAACAAGGACTCGGAAGTCTTGCGATAGAACTGGTCAGAAGTGGATTCCGCTCATTTCCGCCAATTCAGTTTCGGCAATAGCTCGATGAAATTAGTTTTAGCTTAAATCAGGCAGAAAAGGTTGAATAAATTATGTTTGAGAATTATTTCGAAAGATCAATTCGTTTAGGAGCTTGGGCCTTTAAAAGTTTTCAAAATTTGGCCATGTTGAGTAATTTAGTCGAGAGGAAAGAGAATTCTTTGCCTAGTGAAGGTTTTTTCCCTAAGCTCATTCAGTCGCTTAAGCAACTGTTGATATTGACAGCTTCAAAACTTTATCACTATTCTCTGAATCGAACAGATACATTTTGATTGATATTCGAATATGGATGAACTTAATGTTAATATTTTGGGAATTTACTATTTTGTTTATAAAACGGTTACATCATATGATAAATTTAACTACATATAGCGTTGGTTATTTAGGAAATCAGCTTAAGCCATTCTACTTGGAATTTATGATATGTAAGCGATGCCTAATAGTGCGTTAAAAACAAATTCATTCGTAAATTGAGAACCTTAATTTTATATTCAAACTTTATATGTCCGTTTTGCTGACGTATAAAATGTGCAGATCTTGCATTTATTTACACTTTGCTTGTGTGTAATTGAAGGAAGGATAACTAAATACGGATAAATTCGACTCTTGACTTTATAATTTTATAACTATACTATAATTTATAACTTTTGATTTTCTAAGTAACTACGTTTTATTCTAAAGTGTTGTGTAAATGGAAAAAGCAAGAAATGATAAACTTTAAGTTATATAGTGGTCGGAATATAATGGTATAGTGGTCGGAAAAGAAAAGCGGTTCCAACCGACATAAGCACAAGGAGCGAAACCGGAACTGAAATGATATTCGTGTTTGTAGTAGTGTTGTTAAAAAGGCTCCGACATCTATGGTCATTTCTCATATAAGCTCCCAGCGGGAACCGAACCCGGGACCGCTTTCACTGAAGTCGAACGCGCTGCCCATATGGCTATCTGAGAACCCGAATAAGACTTTTACCTTTGAGTAAGAGGTGAAACAGGAACTTAAATTATTACGGTTCGATTACGGTTACCAAATAAAAATATTAGCTATATTAATAAGACTTCCATATAAACAAGTAAAGTGCATTGGATTCGTCATAAGATCAGGTGATTGCAGAATGTATGTATGAAGAATGCTAAGGAGTAAATTTCTTGTATACGAAGGTGGTCTGAAAAGTTTCCGACCCCAGATTTTTCAGAAATCTTCAGAAATTTTTCAGAAAACGTCGAGAAATGGCGAAATGTCGGAAACTTTTCAGATCACCCACATATGAAGCATAAACATGAACTTAATGCGTAGATTGTTTCGATACGATATAATATCGATCGTTTCGATTCGATATAATATCGATCGTTTCGATTCGATATAATATCGATTCTACGTTTCGTAAGAACTCTTCCTCAGAATAAAAATATTCTTGTACAGATTTTATTCCATGATTTTCTAAATCTTTTTTCATGCTTTTAGACAAAGTCTCTTTTAACTCATCATCTAAGCCCATATAGGATAATATTCAATAGTCGCAGCAGATCAATGGAATGAAATTAACTCCCAATTCAGTTAAAATAGTCAATCTTAAAGAGAATCTCCGTCGGAGAGGCGGAGAATTACGATATTTACGCAAGGAGAAGTGGGAGAATGGGTCGTCAAGGGTCAAGAGTTTCGAGACAGGTGTGCGTTGGAACTCATCAATGTGAAAGGAAGAGGGGAATGGTCGCGCATCTGATTAGAGGAGTGTCCTGAAGAAGAATCACCGTGCGACTGACCCGGAAAATGAGTGAAGGAGAGCGTGAAATGCAGAGTTATTCATCGGTTGGTCTTACCCTTACCGTCCACGAGGCAAGTGGGGCTGCGACATCAAATAAATCCGCGGCTACGGAAAAATGAATATTTTTAACATGATTTATTCTTCATCAAGGAGGCATCCGCTACGGTTGCACTGTGGTTGCGGAGAGACTAACACAGTCATGCATTTGTTAGCCCCAGTCTTGAAATTCTTGATTTAAATTCATCTTTGATTATTTATGTGTTCATTGCGCAGATACGCCACACGTGGATAACTGTTCGGTGGTACGCAATAGAAAGGAAATTTTTATTATTATATAGCGTTACAAGTAGGCAACAACCAGGTGGTAACTTGTCGTAACACTTCAAAATAGTTAATGCAATACTTAATACAATCGTTTATACAATGATGAATGCACCAATTATTAAAAAATATAAAAATATTAGTGTGTACAGTGATTGATAAAATGTCAATAGAGTAATTGATACAGTGATTGATACAATAATTAATATGATAATAATGCTTAAACTGAATATATACAGTAAATTCATTGTGAATCTTTTAGATTTTTCGGGGTTCCTAAAAGGCCTTCACGGCCACCGTAGCGTCCCTGGAGTACACGTAGTCCATCATCCTACTCCTCCCATATTCATCTACGATATTGAAATTTTCTTGAGATATCGAGATTTCCGGAAATGCTTCCAAATCGTCAGTTATTCGAATACGCTGAAGTCGATTGGTTATTAGTGGAATGGGGAAATGAAAATTCAATGACACTCATTCGATAAAAGCTCACTTTAAGGTGTTAAATAAACTATTCTTGGCAAAGGTATTCGATAACCTCGACAATATCTTTATTTCTTAGGGTTTTATGACGCGAGGGATAGTATTTTAACTAAAATTTAGTTTAACTACTACTAGTTTAGCTTCTGCTTGCTTAACTATAGTGTATTTCTTCCTAAGACCTGGGAGAAGATGTTTGCTTGACCCTCACTCCTCTTCTGTTTTGCTTTTTGATGGAATGTTTCATATGCTGAATGTATTATTTATTAGATAACGTCCAATTTTTACTGTTTTTATTTTCTTAACTGGAGTTTGAAATCTCGATTTAGTTTGATTGGCACTGGTTTGTCTGTCAGAGACATTTGTACGAAATGTGTATATTTTGCAAGCCTCAATCTTGTGGTCAGTTTTATTGTCTAGGCTTCCTTTCCAAACAGAAAATTAAACTAAAATTGTGATACAAAATACGGAGATTAAAGGGGAAAGTTCAACAGGATCTCAGTTAGTCGAGTGGGTAAAGCATATGCTCTTGGTGAAAGCGATCCCGGGTTCAATCTTGTCCTTTCTTTCATCTACCACGTCATCCCTTCCATTTAAAGTTCATTCCTACTTCAAGCAGATGTCCATCTCTTCCATTTTGGACAGCTTTAAAACAATTTCCATCCTGTGAACCCTAAAGTGATTTTCTCTCAACCGTGTTATCGTTACTTTATAAATGCACTGATTAACCATATGTTCCTGATTGAACCATATGCTGAAACAAAACGTGATTCAGATTCTTTAGTCTGAGGATGTCAGCTGGATCGTTGGTAGGAATGTTGTTAATTAAAAATGGTTGCTGAGAATTCTGGAAATGAGCATAAATCATTAATTATTGACTATGAAAACATTAGTTACTTTAGGCCATCACAGATTATTTCCTTTATCTTCCTTCTATTTAATTCTTCCCCTCTGTCAAAGAAAGATCTTTCTATGTGGTTTTTAAATGGAATCAATTGGATCATGTTTCACTCTCGTTCTTTCAAATACGCTTAGATTGTAATGGATTAATGATGCCTTTGAAAACTCATCTTATGTGAGAAAAAAGGGATCATCATATTGTTTAATTTGCCATTTGTGGCTTCATTTTCATCTTAGATTCACGACTCAATTTTAAGTTCCTAAAATCTAATAATCACTCTCTCACCTTTCAGAGTACAGCAAAAAATTTTGAAAACTCATATACGAAAAAGATGCTATCTGAACTGTTATAATTATTTTGTTTAAATTTTTAATGGTGGCTTCATTTTTCTACAGTGAAGAGTACTCACTCATCATGCATATTTCGTTCGAATCAAACTTCGATATGTCTTCGGTGAACTGTCACGTTCTTGTTTCCATATATAGATGAGTAGATTTTTCATTAGTCGTTGAATGCAGGTTAGGAAAAACTCTGTCAAATGATTTCCCTTAGAATTGCTCACAGCAATCAAAATATGAAATCCTTAAATTTGATTGGCGCTGAATAATGGTAATTCTTTAGATAGTTCCCTATGTAATGCTATGAAAATTGTCATTCATTGGGTCACTGTGCTTTACGAAATCGAATTCCTTCACTCTTAACCCTCTAGGTATGAAAGTAAGGGTACAATCTTCATTTACCATCTTCCCTAGTAAGAAGGGGCTGATTCATAATTTGGCGGAATAGGTCAATAATAATAATAATAGGGTCCTCAATGAGACTACGTTTATGGATTCTCAATAATGTAGTCCAATATTTTCGAATTTTTAGAGGTATTATGGGTACTTTCTTTCGCTTCAGGAAAGAATTTTATATAGAGCAAGTCTCCATAACATGCTTATATGATATGCAACATAATTAATATCACCATCTAATTCGTAGAAATTTACGAATGTAGTATTTATAATTCAATATTTTGCTTATTCTTGCCGTAGTAGAGAAAATGAGTTTACTATGGCATGATTTTTATGTATTTTACGAAAAATAATCGAATTTTAACTCTCATGATACATAGTGGGGGCCTAATCCTTGTCTTTAAGACCTCTGATACCTTAAATCTTCCTCTACTAATAAGACTCATTCCCTCCCAAAGCTTTTAATAGCTAATGGTCTAGAGGGTGAGAATCCAGCCATCCTTCAGACCAAATACTTTACACACACAGGTATACAAGTGTAATTAATTCCTTGCTAACCATCTGGTAGGCATTTTAATAATCGTCTCCTTTCCTTGTAAAAAGAATATCACAACCATCAGGCGTAATCGTCTTCCTGAGAGTAGAACAGTCGTAACTTCTAGAAAGTTCTCATAAACACCTTGCGTTGTATTCTTATAATTCCCGCAGCACCTTTCATGTAAATTAGCTTACTCTAACATATTTCATATCTCCCACGGAGTTAAAAGGCACGCCAGGTGAATTGGTTTCATTTGGGCCAATCACGGAACAGTAGGAGGACACGGAAGCGCTGTGTGTCCTTCCTCCCATGACCGACTTCCGGCCAGATTCGCCCAAGAAAAGCCTTTTTCTCAGACAAACCACCTGCGAGCATCGCCCCGCTTGGTCGCCTCCCAATTAAGGAATGTGGAGCACGAGTCGTTATGAAGAGTGCGTCCGAAAGAAACGATAAAACAATGGAGATTTTGTTGATATTTCGCTTGAGAGACGGTTGACTATTATTCCAACGACTCAAGGATGTCCTTTTGCTATCTCGCATAATTTTACCTACGATTATACGCCGTGCACTCAAGGTCGGGGATTTTTCTGGAGATGAGAAAGGGAGGATCGGTGATTTCGTTCGATTTGTGGAAATTTAGAGCTGAAGGAATTGTCATTATATATAAAGTGTTCTACCTTTCGGTAGGTTCATGTGCCCCCACATTCCCTATTTAATTCCCTCTCCTTCAATTCCCGGTAACTTATCCCACCCCTTAATTCGTCTAATAACTTTTGTCTTTGTCTTCCCCTCTGTCTTTTCCCTAGCATTCTTCCCTCGATCGCTTTCTTCAATAATCCCTCTCCTGGTATTCAGAGGCTTAAATGTCGTGATAATCCACGTAATTCTAAGAGACATATTTGTATCACTTCCTTAAGATTTAATTTTAAGGGAAGAAACTTATTTTTGTGCTTTTTTCGAAATTGCATATATGTTTATGCTTGAAAGCTTTTTTCTTTTTTAATGCCGTAAATCATAGAAAGAGTCGGAAATAGAATCTACTAAAAGGAAAAATGTTAAAAGATAATGTAGAATTATAATGAAATTGTAAGTGATAATTTAATTTTTTCTACTGATAACTATATGAAAATAAGAAACTCAAGGTGTTTGGAAACTTAACTTTTGTTTTCCTTTCGATAATCATCCTCTGGGTAATAGTCCATATTTTGCAAAAATTATTCACATAATTGAGGGAATGTGATTCAAATAGAAATAAATTATAATCATTCAATTGTAAGAATGAATTGATTTATTTTTATTTTAACTTTTATTTACATCGTCCTTTATTAAGGGAAGAAACCATGAAGTATAAATATAAAGTTCTGCGTGTAGATCTAAATTGGTGAAAATTCATCTCGGTTCCACAATCATAAATGCATATTTCAAATGATAGCAATAATTAGATTTCGTATGCTAAGGACTATACATTAGTTCCTCAGTGTAATAGCTCAACGAAGGTCAACCCAGCTCCTTATCTATTTTTATATCATAAAAGTCTTCTTTTCACTCAAAATGGAGCACTTTCTTCTTTATCCATACATTTATTTCTGTATTTAGTGTGCGATATGGTTGATTTATACTTTATTGAGCTACTCCAAATGAAAATTCATTACTCTCTGGATTGAAATTTTACTTAAACGTAAGGGTACCCTGCCAATTGGTATTTCTATAAGATACGAGTTTTTACGTCTTGTAATTTACTGTGATCACAATGAATTAGATCCTAGGACCATCGATACTTTAATTCATCAATATTTTGATGAATTTAACTATTCAGCTAAAACCCTTTTCTTTGTTCAAGAAATATGCTGTAAATGCATCAAATATTCCGCAATTTTGTGCTATTTTCCACTCATAGTTAGCATAAATCTTATCCCTTATTTTTTACTTCTCCATTCCTCTCTTCATTTATCTTCGTCCAAAGTAAGAGGGTGCAATGGATTTTCAGGTAATTACTTTTTTTAAATATATTATGTTGTGATATTTGCTAGATTTTATAAGGGACGATTAATCCAGAAAAGTTTACATTTTAACAAGAATGGTATGTTCATCCAGCGGTTATCGTTCACCAACTGGTTGTTTTGTAAAATAACCAATTAGTTTAGGGCCTGACGAAGATTTTACACTAAAATGTTATAGCAGAGTGCCATAACTTAAGACATATTGGATATTTACCGTTAACGACCATTTAATATTTTATCAGCTACCTAGATAGAATTAATGTGCTAAAACTGTTGCTTCGCAAAGATAATGGTACAAGGTAATATTTCTCTAAACCGCTTCTCTATTGGCAAATTTCTAGATCTGCAAACGTATTTGATTGAGTCACTCAAACCTTTGAAATTGATTCAATTCACTCTTTTTATAATCTGAATAAATTGATATTTTGAGGATAGTTTAATTTCGAGATAATTTAAGTCATTAGTAATTTAACATAAATTATTTGTACTTCTTGATCTACAACCTCCCGGGAAACAAACGATGAGATATTGGAAAGTTCAGAGAGTAAGATTAAGTAAAGCATTTCAACACTCAATAAATCCGAGAACCCATCGGAAAGTACGGTAATTATAACCCACGAATCAAATCCCAAATCAAACAGCGCTTAATAAGTGACCGCCGCCCATTAAGCAGGAATTTCGAGCTCAACAAATCTTAGACAATGGGAAAGCTGCCACTTCCGCAGCAGCAGCTTAATGACGACAAATAAACGTACGAATTCAGCATTTCTACAATTATTCTAGAATCGCCGCTGCCGGAAGGACGCAGAGATCAGGAGATGTATCTCGATCTCATGAATACTATCTCGAGAAATCGCTTGAAAATACTGTAAACCCGTCCCACTGCTTGGGTAGGAAAAAAATCTTCCTCTGAATCCGAGTGCCTTCCCACAATCCCCTTCGGTTCACTCCTTCCGTTACACCCACACACACCTGCCAGGTGTTCCTCAGGAGTCTCGCTTGGCGGTCCGAGAAGAAGGGGAGATAAGGGAAGTGACCCTGTGAACGCCCGCCAAAGCGGAGACTTCAACTAGAGACGCCCTTCTTACATAGCGCCTCTCGACCTACTATAAACTACATACTTGCTCCTACCGCTTTCTTCCAATTTCTATGTAGAACGTTCCCACGACGATCGGGCTTTAGTTTCTACTCACTAGAGAGGCGGATTATGTTTTGGTGTGAAGATTCCTAAGTCACCAGATTTAGCTTCCATTAGGGATTGAGGACTCGGGGGGATTTCTCCAACGCGGGAGTGCTTGATTTTGATTTCCTCGATCTTCTGCCTTTTATATATTTCAGATAGAAAAATGACAGGTTGGCGAGTAACTTTGCGGTAATCCATGGCGAAAGAAGAAAATAACAGGAAAAATTTTTCCAAAAGGAAAGTAATTCCTAAATTTACCAAAAATTTTACTAAAACCACAAGATAAAAGAAACACGACTAGTTTCGATGCATGAGAATCATTTTCAAGTGTCCTTTCTTTATCCTTGGTTGAAATAGGCGTTATTTGGGCTTGTTTCGACATTTGAAAATGATACTCGTGCATCTATACTAGTCGTGTGTCTTTTATCTTGTGGTTTTAGTAAACGTTTTAATAAATTTAGGATTTAGTTTCCTGATGGAAAAGTTTTTTTCCTGTTTTTTGTTCTTTTATTTGAGATTATATTTTGATTGGAAAGATTCGTAAGTCACCAGATTTAGCAATCAGTATGGATTGCAAACTCCGGGGAGTACTTGATTATGATTTCTTCGATCTTTGAATGCCATGATTTGGGAGACAACTTGGGAAATGAAAAACATCTATCGTTTTAGAGGGTTAAAAATCATATACAGTCACGTATCTACAGCTACATATGTACCCTGCAAGCTGCCTTTCGGCGTGTGGAAGGGGGCACCGTGATTCTAATTTCCTAATCGATTATTTTCGCGTATTGTTCTCGGAAGAAATGAATTTTTGAATCTAGCATCTATTTCCATGACCTTTTTCCCAGTATCAGAATGGTCTATGAACGTTTCACGCATTGATATCATGCTTACACAATGAAGTCGTAAATTAATGAAGGAAAAAATAAAAAAAGCTACATTTCCAGGGGAAACTTGTTTCTTATTTATGATAAATAAACCTGAAAAATACCATAACAATATTTATAATAAATAAGTAACTAGTTGCCCTTAGAAGATAGTTTTCCAATTTTATTTTCTCCTTAGTTATGGAATACAACAAAGACACTCGTCATTTGGATGAGTATAATGAAGATATATACGTATCTTGAAATATATCGTATCTTGAAAGTGCCTTTCATAAAATAGGTGATCCGTATAAAATATATCTACAAAATAATAAATCTATGATAACTTTCAATGAGGTTCTGATTACAACGTGTAAATTGTTATAGTATATTAAAGCTGCTCGATTTATAGTCATTGAAAAGCATAAATGCCTATCGAAAAGCGAAGAAAATTGTTAATATAACCTATAATTGGATAGAATTTATTACTGCATGAATTCCGACTGAATCTAAATTTTATTTTATCCACACTACATTTTAGTTTTGGGTCCATCAGTTAACAAAAGGGTAAAATCTAAATGCAATGCCGGAATTCTGATCCAAGAATTTCAGGACTGTCATAATGGTCCTTATCCAAATTTTTGTTAAGTCAAAAATAAATTTATTGATGAAAAAATGTAAATTGTTTTGCTTCGTGGAAATGAATTGAATGAAATCGGTATTGATAATGAACTGAAAATGTTTTTGTTGAGTGGAAATTGATATGATTTCTATATACCTGTAAAAGGAACAAAAAAGATACATAGATTACCAATTTAGAAAATAGTTATAGACCAGAACATGATAGAGGACAGTGTATTTTGGTTGGATTATTTTAATAAAATATAATATTAAATATAATAACTATAATATAATTGATATAATATTTTGGATTAGAAATGACAAATGATCTTTTTTTAATTTCACTTTTCAGCTCAACTCTACTCTTCGGAGAAGGAGATATCTACGACCGACTGTCGACTGCGCTGGTCTGAAACCAATCTCCACTTCATTCTGGTGAGTTAATTTCAATTTTTCGTGAATTTTTTTCATTCGTGAAGGCTTTCGCGTTTCGACTTCTAGTGTTGGATATTGAACCTTGACAGAAATTATAAGTTTCAAGTTTCCTTTATAATTGAGATTATTTCTTCATCATCGTGTGTAAAATGTTTCGTATCGTCTAAGTGTCTCCAACTTCGTTTTGCAATGTGAGAAATTTTCTATGTTACCGAATCTTAGATTTGGCTGTGTGATTACCGAAGCTACTGGTAATGTAATTTCACCTAGATCTGTATTAAAATAAGAGGGAATACTTTAGTCCCAATTCCTTTCCAAAAGAAAGGCGTATATTTGTATTACTTTCCATCAGTTTCCAACCTTTCTTTATGTATAGCTTTCGGAATTATGAAATTGACCAATTTCTGTCGGTACGGTTGATCATCTGTATTCAGGAAATTATTATTTATTTATTTAACAAAAACAAGTAGCCCCTCAAAAATTGAGCTATAGCATATGCAAATTATGTAATGTACTACGTCAAACAACGAAATAAACAGAAAACAAAGTAAATAAAAATAACAGGGTAAAACTATTATAGACAATCCAAGGTAAAGTAAATAAAATCACAGTAAATTCACAGTGTGGTCTTATACAAGAAACAGTACTTCATGCTATTCAAAAATAAATTATATACGATTATATTAATGCGGAAGATTATTAACGGAAATTCAACGTAATGATAGCACAATGAATCAGAAATTTCGCTAATTTTGAGAGGTTTAAATCCGTTTAAATAATTCATAAAATGTAGCGAAAGGGAAGAGAAGGGTTAGCAGCGGAAGGCATGGATATTAATTCCAAAGGAAGAGTAATTAAATCTCTTTTATAGATATTCATCTGGCTTAGAATGGCAGTGAGAGGGAGTGTTTGAGGTGAAATCTGAATTTCCTCCGTGAGGCCTCCATGCTTCGTCTCCCGGAAAAGAAATCGCCTGCTGGAAAGTCGTGCAGGTGACTTCGTGCGTACACGAGAGACATGCAATGCACGCTCTTTTTTGCGAATATATTAGTTTCGTAATGTTAACTACGTTCTGCTCGAAGCGTTCGGGAGGCTCTGCCCGAAGACTTAGTTTCTTTAAGCATAGAACTGGAGAAAGTGGTATGATCATAATATGTTTTACTTAAATAATGGTTCCCATCTGCCTTTCGATGGCCACTGCAGATAAAACCATCGACCATGGAATGATTTTGGTTTAATCATGATTTCAGGTACAAGTATTTCAAATCATAATAAAATTTTGAGTAATTTTGTTGGTAAATCTGATGCAATATTATCTGTTGAACATGATAAGGCGATTTCTTTATTTTCTTTACTATTATCTGTTCATGCGATGCAGGATACATACATACAAATATTAAAGAGGTAATAATACAGTAGAGCAGAATCATTACTTAATCTAAAGTAAATGCTTAAGTGATGTTTAGCGATACCTCGGCTAACAAAGATAATTCGTTCCATAATCACATTCGTCAGCCGAAATCTTCGTTTGCTGGAACGTGATTTCCCATCAGTTTTTTTTTTATAGAAAATCGATTAATACGTTCTGATACTGCAATTTTTTCAATAAAGAAATAGCGATTATGATATCGAATACTTTACTCCACGGCATGGAGCAAGTAAAACAGAATACATAAAATGGTTCACTTGATGGGGAGAACCAAAAGAAGAATCTATGAGTTTTATCCGAATAATTTAATGGAAGAAAAAAATTCACATTATTTGATTGTTTTCATTCACTCGCATCCACTAAAACATTCGTTTGCCGAATCCATTCGTTCGCCGATTCCGAAAAATAACGAAATAAATCTTCGCTCTACGAAACATTTAGTCGTAGGGTTTCTCTTTAGCCGAGGAATCGCTGTATTGTGTGAAATTCTGCATCGTCTTTTGGCAAAAACCTGTTGAAAAACTATACAAAACCAAATATTTCAGCTTCTCCCATTTTTTATGCTGTTATTAACTAAATGCTGAATTATGAATTATCAAAATACAGTGTGACACGTTTCAGGAGTTGCCACTTAAGACGCTATCCCGCGTTTTTCTCTCAGTCTAGATCCCATCCACACTACACATGGTAAAAATACCGCTTACGACTCTATGCTACCCGCTTAAGACGCGGATTATTCCCGTCCCCTGATGATCTGCAACCCGCCAATCCTTCTCCTCAGTCAAAAGATAATTGTTAGCATTATTCCTCCTTGATTGTCTATCTGGTAAAATTGCATCATTATAAAGTGAAAATTATCAAAATAAATTACAAAAGGAAGAAGCTCTCCTTATTTGAAAAGCACACCATTCTTAAAAATATGACGAGAAGGCGACCAGTATTACGCAAGAATAATTCACGGACTCGCTGTATATCTGAAGTGATGACGAGTAAAGCAAAAAAATGATTTATTTTCGTTTTTAAGCTGTAAAGCAATTACAGTACAACCTGGTTAGGGCGCTCTTCAGGAAACGGGGTAAAAACCGCGCTGTGAGCGCGTTTTATAACAAATTTTTGTTTAATTTACGTAAGGAAACGATAAGAAAGGGTCTAAGCTCTTT
Source organism: Pachydiplax longipennis (assembly GCA_036926295.1). NCBI lineage: Eukaryota > Metazoa > Arthropoda > Insecta > Odonata > Libellulidae > Pachydiplax > Pachydiplax longipennis. Next base: position 31,090,261 of record JAVFKF010000009.1, on the reverse strand, counting down.
AATTTTTTGATTTACTATAGCGGGTTGCAGTGCACACAGGGGCGGAAAAATCCGCGGTATAAACGGGTAGCAGAGCGTCTTAAATGGTATTTTTACCACGTGTTTGTTATGGAAGGGACTGGTACCGAGAGAATACTGCGTGTTGAGCGGGATAGCGTCTAAACCCTTAGCTCTTTAAACGAATTTTACCGTATTTAAAAATTAAATACCCAAAAAACTCTTCCCTTTTATTTTCTGGTGTAAAAGAAATAATTTTGTAATATCCCGGTTAATAGGCTCTCCCCGTTATAAGGCGATTCCCAGAATAGCGTCTTAACCGGCGTTTACTGTACCCACGTCGTATAGAATTCGTGATTCTCTGCTCAGCTCTTCTTCTCTCAAGAGATTCCTGCTGGCATTGTATTCCGCAGCAGTTCCCAAAGCCTTATCGAAGGCCTCGCGGAGAAAGCGTCCGTGTGAATCTGCCGTGTCCTCCCCCGCCGCCCCCCCCCCACTCACTCCACCCACACATGCATTTACTGTGAGAAAAAGTGGAGCCCCCCCTCACTCCCTCCCTTCCGCTTTTGAAATCCATTCACATCGGACGCCATATTGCTTTCCCAGTCGCGCTTTCGCCGATTCCTGCGCAGTTTCTTCTCCTTTGAAAGAGTTTCCTGTCAATTGCTCAACTTCTCTCACGAATTTCCTATTTGGCCCGGCGTGCATTAACCCCACGATGTTTATCTCTGACCTTTATTTTTTGTGGTAGAGCGTGTGAATAATGGTGCGGATTGGGTACTGGATGCTAATCTTCGTGCTGATTTTTTTGGTGTTCGATATTGTTTATTTTTTTGGGCGTTTTAAGTTTTCCACTATTGCAGTCCCTTCAACTGCGGTAATTAGTTCACTCGTTTTGTTTCAATTCTTCTTTCTTCGTAAGCGGCGTGGGATTACCTTCACTAGAGAATATATATATATATATATATATATATATATATATATAATTATTCCTTCTAAAATGCCCAGCAAAGCGATTGATAGGTAGATATTTAATTTGCTTTTATCTTCAACAAATAAACATAAAGAATAACTTCTCAGAAAAGAAACATTGAAAGCTTTAGGTTGCCTTTCAACCTGATGAGGTTTACCTGTGTTGAGTCAACCATCATATAAAAATATATTATTATTATTATTATGAAGGACGAGAGATGTATACTTTTCCACATCTTTTGTCCTTAATTATGAAGTTCAGTTTCCACAGCATGTTCTCGGCCGCCTCCGTGGATTTATTATTATTATGATTATGTTAATTGCAGTTAGGGTCCGGTGGCAACTTGAACAGTAACCTTATATACTAATTACTAACTTCTACAGTAGTCCTATAACCTCATAAGATGTCACAATCAATACAACCTGTCCAAAACACGTTATGATTTTCAGGGAGGACTCAATAAATTTTATATGTATTGCAAACTAATGAAATTACAAAATTATCGAATTGAGCCAATTAGCAACATAAGGTTATTAGATAGTCATATAAATAGAGAATTAGTGTGTATGTATTAGTCATAGAATTAATCAATGAAAATTAATATAAATTATTCCAATTAGCCGGATGCCAAGACTTCGTAATCTGAAATATGTCACGCAACATTTTATAATTTTAAATGAAGTGATAGCAAATTAAAAACTTTAGGGCCCGTATAAATGAAAAATCTCTTAAGATCCGTTAATTTTGGCTTAATTATATCCACATTGCCACTCCTCATGTTATAGCTATTTATCATTTATAACACTAACAATACAAAATAGTAGGCATACTACCATTGAATCGTTAAGTAATTTTAGTACTTTGACGTAAAATAAATATTGTTATCCCTTTTCTTGTAGAATTACATCGACGTATATCGGTTTATGCATTAATTAGGTATTGAATGAAATATTTCGTTATCGAATACTGATTGCAGATGTTCTTGTAATACATAAAATTAATTAATAATAAAAATTATAATTATCAGATTTTCTGATGTAAGCAACAGTACCGTTTCCATCAGACAAACATTTCCATTTCAGACCAACACTTTCCTATCTTTTGCTTTCACGGACAGAGTTCATCCTCGTGGAACTTTTCGCAAAGCTCGCAGGACTTTCACAAATTTAGGATGTCTTTTTAGCGAATTGCTACTTTACATAACAGTATATCATCGAATATTTTACTAATATCTCCAAGGAGCGCTTATCTCTGCTATTACGACCTCAGAAACATTTTGACACCTTAATTATTCAGGGGGAACGAGATTTTTGTTACGCAGTAATTCTTTCCTTTTAAGCTATTTGGACTTGGTGGAATAGATATTTTATTGATACAGTCAGGGGACGGTGGAATGAGAAGTTTCGGAAATACTTCTAGAATTAATTATAAATTAGTTAAATTTTATTTTGGAATGTTACATTCTAATGAAATTTTGAGATATTTACGAACTCTATTCATTTCTTTTCCAGTATGGAAAATTCGAAAAGTTGTATATTCAACTTTCGTATTTATTCATTTAAATCATTTCATTTTAATATAAAAACATCCAAAAGATGAGAAACACGTCAGTCTTAGAAACTCCTCATAATCTTCTTATTCACGATGAAGCACAGGCTAAATTGTCATTCTCGTGGTTATTTCCTTGATTCAAAATGGCTTTCATGCAATCCTCCTTGACGACAGGAAATGAAGAAATAGAACTCAGGAATCATAAGTTGTCTTAAGACTTTCCTTTTACTGTTTTAATTACCTCTCAAACACTCAGATCAATCACTTTTTAAATTATTTGGGTAACAGCTATTATTTTTCATATTATTTACTGCAAGGTTCAACGGAAATTAATTATGTGAAAAATATGGTGTTAATTATCAATTATTATAATGCTAGGATCATTGGTCATTGTGTTAACAGAGAGGTTAACTAACGCCTCATGGTTTCCTTGAGTCGACTCAGGAAGTAATGATTTAGACCAGAGGTATGGAACGACCTTCTTCACTTCCTAAAACGTATTTAAATAATATTATTTCCAAGTCTCGTATATCGTCTCTTGCAAGAGTAAAATTAAAAATATCAGTTACATAAAGCGACAGGTAGGTAAAAAATTAGTCGCTTAAATGGAATGAGTCTAGATGCGGTGACAATTTTAGTAATGGTAATAATGTTAAAAGTGTATCGACTGCTGGGGGTCATAGCGAAGATGGTCTCACGCCGGGAATCGAACCCAGGACCACCCTTCCACCTAAGTCGAACGCGATGCCCACATGTCTATCCGGGAACCCTGAAAATATTATTACAGGAAAAATTCATTTATCTCATATTATAAAAATGGAAAGAAAGTACTATTTTCATATAAAATTACTATGGCTTACGGTTTCATGAATGTTTTATTAGAATTTTCTTTCTCTAATTTCAAACCACCTGCCACACGCCGAAAGGCTGCTTGTAGGGTATTGATGTAGATGTAGATGAAACGATAACAACGAATGTTTCAACACCATATCATGTTCATAACTATGTAAATTGTAAAACCGTTTTGTGACACTGCAAATATTCTAACCCTTTCGTATCGAAAAGTAAGCCATTAATTTCTTTCAGCATAGATTTTCCTTCTATTTCTTAAAATTCGTAGAGCATTGTTTCGCTTTTGGAACATAGAACGACATTCTATTTCTGCCATAGTTGTCGTAGTGAGTTGACACAATGTAAGAGTATTTCTCAGCCCATAAGAATGCTAAACTTAAAAATGCATTCAGGGTGCTGAGAAGACAAAGCGTGAATAATTACGCCACTCCGCCTCGGTCTCAGGGTTAAGAGTGATGCCTTGCAGATCGGCAGCCAGAGGAGTCGTGACCTTTATCCTAACGCAAATGAGGTTAGTCCAATGCCCTCTCACCATCGCAGAATGCACCCGAAGGTTCAACTCTTCGCCCTCCATATGCTAATGTGCGGAGGTGAAAGGGCTGTCTTTTTCCATGCTCCTCACTCGCACGTGTGCCAAATGATAATGACATATTGTTCCAACGGTGAATCCATCGTCTGTGGAATCCGCTTCGCTTATTCCACTGCGCTCGGCCTGCCCCGATATGGAGTTTTGATTTCCGAAATTATTTCCGCCGTGAAATATACTCAGAGATTACTAAAATAAAAAAATTTATAACGTTCAGAAAAATTGCCTCAGGATAGCCAAGTGGGCCACGACTTTGGTGAAAGCGGTCCCGGATTCGATTCCAGGTGGGAGCTCAAGTGCGGAATGACCTCAGCTGTCGAAGCGCTTTTAACATTACTACCGTTGCTAAAATTTTATCATGACCACTTTTTGACTCCTCTCCATTCAGGCAACTATTTGTTTTAGCATTCCTGCTTTTAACATTAATACCATTGCTAAAATTTTATCATAATCATTTCTAGACTCCTATCCATTTAGGCAACTATTTTTTTGCGTAACTAACGCTTCATGAATATAATGTGTCAAGCATTTTGCGTAACTAATGCTCTATATAACCAATATTAATTATTATTAGTGCAAAATGCCGTCAGCTATCAAATCACTTTTAAAATTACTACTTGTACTGGTTCTTATACTACTAACTTACTACTTCTACTAGCACTAACTACTAATAGTTACTACTGGTACTAACTTCAGGTTATATGGAAGAAGAAACTTTTTAGTCTCGATCTCGCCATAATAAAGACCTTTAAGTACTGCCTCATAATCTTCAGCAAGAACGATTATTGGGACGGTAACAAGGGAAAAAAACCCCAGACCCTGCGTTTTAGAACGGAAACGAACCGAAGTCAAACCGAAATCGAAGCGAAAAAAAACAGTATTTGCCGTAGTGAAAACTTAAAAAATCGAACTAAAAAATTGAAATTCCCGAACCTGAACCGTCCCTAAAAACGATATTTACTCCGTTCCGATTTTTGGTTCCCAATAATTCATATCTTGATCCCCGGTCCCGGGATCGATTCCCGGTGGAGAACCTCCATATGTGCGCAATGTTGTGAAGCTGTCAAAGCAATTTTAACAATACCACATTTTGAAGCCTTGTTTAAGTCTTTTACATCTCGTACGTCATTTTTTCTTGCTTTTATTTATTCTCTAAATTATATATTTTCTGCTTCTATTACTTATCCAATGGTTTGCATATGAAGTAAGATCGGAACCTTTTTCATGGTTAGGAACTAGTTCTGTGGCGTATGTTTCGCGTATCGGATGAGAAATTATTCATATCACGCACGTAAACCTTGAGATACAGCGTCATTGAGTTCAGGAGTCAAGGAAGCATCAACTATGGTGAATTCTGTTGCCTTTTTCATTGTGTTTTTTCCACTCTTTACCATATTGTCATTGCTGCTCCATTCTCATCGTCTTCACAATAGGCGACTATCTCACTGAAGATAGGTCAAAGTTCAGAATTTTTCCGAGAAGCAAAATTGCTAGATTTGTATCACAAAGAAGAATGGTTGACGGGAACTTTTCTCGCCCCAGTTGTATTTCGGTAGTCACGCGGAAGGCCTTTTCGACCCAAGTAACTCGGAAGATGCTTCCTAAGATTTCTTTACTGCTTCAAATGCCTACCTTTCGTCCGCCCTTCGATCGCATTTACACTCATCTACATAATACCTTTCAAAGGTGCATGAGGGAGGCGGAGTCACCAAATTTTACGTAACTCATTGCTAAGCGTTCCCATTGTCTTTCTGTATTTATTCTTCGAAGAGCTCTCAACTCAGTGTGCGTTCAAAATGAGAATAGCGTAAATGGATATGACGTCATGGTTCATTCATGGCTTATGGTATGCATAAAGATGTATTTTTTTACGAAATCGGCCCTGTCTTATTTTCGCGTATGACAAGCATCCCTCTCAGCAGGAGAATGATACTCTTAATACGGAATTTAGATGGAAGAAGAGACCTTTTAGTCTCAATCTCGCCTTAATGAAGACCTTTTAATACATTCACTCCTCTTCTGAATATCAATTTGTGTTCGTAAATAACGCAAGCATAGGTTGACTTCAATACAATCAGCTTTAATGTATCACTGTATTGCCTGTTTTTCTATTTATCATCATATATTTTACTTCACGATGTTTATAAGATTAAAATTAGGATAATGTCGGGTTATAGTTAGTACTCCTTAGTCTGTTTGGTGGATCGTCCGCCTCTAGTGAAAGTGGTCCTTGGTTCGATCCCGGTGTGAGAACAACTACCCCTATGAGGATAATGAGCAAGAACAATTTGTACTTTTTCCACAAATTATTTATATTTGTGGAAAAAGTACAAATTGTTCTTGCTCATTATGGAATATTTCCACAAGACAACGCCTGAGACTGTGAATTTTACCCCTATGAGTGTTGGCGGCAGGAAAGGCATAAATCAGTGCCAATACCAAATTAACTGCGATATTCATAATCGCCATCGCCAGAATATCGAACCGGAACCTAACAGAAAACCGAATGCGAAAAAAGTTATTTTTGTCGGAGTGAAATCCAAACCCGAACCGAAATGTTAAACTTATAGACACGGAAAACCGCTATTTGTACAATTCCGAATTTCGGTTCCAAAATGTGTCATTATACCTAAGAGTAAACTGATGAAGCTATGCCAACCATGTGAACCGACAACTTGCATCTAACTGAAACCCATGTTTTACATTCAAGTATGCTTGGTCTAATATTTTGATCATAATCTCCTTAATATCCCAAGCTGTGCTCTAAAATTCAACTGAAAAGTTACTCCTGCTAAATTATCTTTCGGAATGATATAGAATTTCAACTGGTGGAGAGGGAAAAACTGGTTCAAACCGATTTGACGAAGACTGAGCTAATCCGGAACAATTTGTGCATTTCATTGAACCGGAACTAAAAATATTACGGTTCGATGCCGTCGCTGACGCAAATGCTGGGAGTATCCATAGATTGTCTGGTTCAGTTCCAACATTTAACTATATAGTTGATACGTTATTTGTAAATATTGAACTGCAATCGACGTGAGCCGAATACACTGCAAAGTCATCAAATTATCTTAAACATAGTAACGATAGAAACTTATAAGAAGCGCTCAGTCTTAGACATTGGTTCGATATTAAGATTAAGGAAATGATGGAAATGAAATTTTACTTGGCGCATGATGTTGTGCGACTAAACCCAAAGTTGTGCGAGAAGTGGGAAATTGTGACTTGACTGGGACTCGAACCCAGGTCTCCCACTTTCCGGCCAGGTATTCAGTGGTTAGAATACCTGCCCGGAAAGTGGGAGACCTAGGTTCAAGTCCCAATCAAGTCACAATTTTTCACTTCTCGTAATACTTCGCGATTAAGGAAGGTTCATATAACGCAAAGAATTGTGAAAATATTTGGCGTTTTTACGAAGAAGAGAAAAATTTTATTATGCGATTGGTTTCCATGTCTCTTTCTACTTCAAGCTGGATTTGACTTTGATTCACCAAATCCGTCAATTCGCAAAGCTGCTTTGGATTGAATTTCTATTCAGTTCGTCCATACTTTGGTTTAATGCGTGCCTCACGTTGTGGTAGTGGGCGGAATCACGTGAGCCAGGAGAAGAAATGCAATGGAGAAAGGGGCGGTGATCATTCGGCGTGTCGCAATCCGTAAAAAACTCAATTGTTTTTTCCACGGACATCCAAACCCAACTGTGCTCTCTTTCGAGGTCTCAATGGACCGGATATCCGAAAAGCTCGGCCTTGATGATGTGTTACGAGCCAGGTGTTCCAGTAACCACGGGATACGAAAAAATTTCGGCCTTCTATCTCTCTCTCACTCCTATCTCCTTATTCCCACTCCCTCCAACTCCTCGTGAAAATGCTTTCGTAGATTGCACTCCGATTATGAGAGCGTATTTTGTGAGATTTGTTTCCTTCATTGTCAAGATGATCCGTGATTGCATCGGCACCCTTTCATTTGGACCCTCACTTACCTGACTCATCCATTCATCTTTTTTCATTCATTCATTTTCATTCATTTCCCGGGTAACGTGTCCGTAAATCCTTGTGATGATTCTAAAGAAAAGTTTATACTAAACCCCTATGATTAACTAAATTCAGCGATGCGTGGTGTCGCTTATGCATGTTTAAATGAAATGAAAAATGAGATTTGTCTAATTCCACTAATATTTATTTCACTGCCAGGGAAATATTAATGGAATAAAATAAATATTATTGGAATTATGCAAGTCTTGTTTTTTATTTCATCTAAGCACCTATGCTGCAATGCGAGTTATTGTGCTAATTATGTGTATCAAAAGTGAGGAGAAATGTGAAATTCGCGAAGTATCCGTTCTCTAAAGATTCTGAATTAATTCTCAGTTCGAAATATCTTTAACGATTTGTTTTCTCTTACTAGAAGTATGGTTAAATCTTTGGTTCAATCCTTCGAAGGTTATTTTAGTGTTCTGTGTCTTTCATTCTGATATCCTAGTTCAAGTAAATTCGGAAAGAAATCCGTTGATGGAATAATGACTGATTTAAGCAAAAATTTAAAGATTTCCTCGTATCTAAAAAATCGAATCTGAGTCCGTAAACGTTAAATATCTTGATGGATCAAAAATGGGGCTGAGATGTTGGCACTATAGCTCGAAAAGATTTGCCTTCATGCATTCTCAATTCTTAAGGACCATGTACACCGATGTACTTATTTGAAAGCGCACCCATATTGATTTTGTAAATATCTTTTAAATAATAGATTCATGATTGGGATTTTGAGTTTAATTAGTCCAACGTCATGAAGAGACCACGTAAATCTTATGGCTCCGTATAATATTTCCGGGGGAATAGCGCGAGCTGTTGCGACTTTTCCATAGAAAAAGAAAGTTGGCAATAATCGATTTTGAAGACATTCAGCATAGAGTATTAGAGTCATCTGATATTTGAATTGATAACTGACAGAACAGAGCGCGCCATTCTCCCGTAAGGAATACATGGAGCCATAAGATTTATGTGGTCTCTTCATGACGTTGAATTAAGAATAGAAACTTCTCTATTCATTTTCCAAATATAAAGAGAAAGTGATCGATTCATACTTTATACATTTCACATAGTACAGAATCCGAGATCTAAATACTAAAGTCACTTTCGTCTGAGAACAACGCGAGGAGACTTTTACCCATAACCTAAGTGAATCTCGTATATATTCACCTTTGATCAACAAGGGAAGTCTACTTCGGAATTTCTTTCCACATTTCTCATGTGAAATCAATTGCATCAATCAACCTCATGACTTAACGTAACAGGGCAGTACGCTCGAGTAATTTTGACTGAGAGCAAGGTGTCGACAGAATTTGTTTCTAGAATGTGAATAAATCTCATGTAGCCTGAGAAAAATTTCCAGACGGAATAACTTCACTGGGAAATTTCTTGTGGAAATCATCTTCTTCGTTAATATTAGTTTAATTCGTAGATATTTTATTAAATGTTGTGAATTCGACGACTATAGTTCTATCATATTTTCGATATGAGAATAAAACGTAGCTTTAAGCAAAATAGTCTGATTTCTAGTAGAAAACGTACAATAAATTATGATGGTTTATTTGCTTAATCGTTCTACTATGGTTATGAACCCTTTTACGTACAATATTGTGCAAGCAGCGTAGTTCAGTGATCCCGGTTAAAAGAAAGAGGATGACTATATATGTTTGTTTAGTTGTTGCCCTCACAAACATCCACTTTTGGACAATTTCAGGATAGTCGTTAACAATAGACGAGCGTATTCAACCATTCCCTAACCAAAAAAGTTCTGATTATCCGGGATTCGAACCCGGGATCTTGGTGTTGGAGCATTAGCAAGTTAACCACTACGCCACTGCGGCCGACAAGTCTATCCACCTATATTAATATAAATAACATATTATCTAATCATGAATATTAACACTATGATTCTTAAAGAGCACTCTCATCTCTACCATTATCATTGCTAATCATTGTAAATACTCATCACGTTTATTAACAGTTATCATCTTTCAAAGTTACCTCAGCGGAAGGTATTTGGTGATTTTTATTCTTTTTCACAAGCGGTAGAAGATTTCTTTCGAGAAGAATGTCTCACCTCACTGATCACGGGCGATTCTTCAAGTTCTTTCTGGTTTTGCGGCAGAATTTTTTTTAGGGATCCGTGGTTAGGTAAAACTTGCATCCTGTTTCTCCTAGATTTCTCAGAGTAACGCCCACGTCGGCCATATTTTTTAGGCCATCGCAGCCACTTAACGACACGGCTCGCATTCCGTGTTCTCGCCAGATAAAAATGCGCGTAAGCAGTGAAGAAAACGAGGGATAAGAGGAACAAGGGCGTATTTGGAGAGTGACGGGACTATCTTTCTTGCATCACTCTTTCCGTGAATTTTCTAATTTCTCAATTCCCAGCAAAAGCACGACCAGAGGAACGCAGTAATGGCCCTAAATGCATGTATTCTTCGTCTCGAGGAATTACTAAGAAACGACTCGAAGAAGACAACTAGAAATTTTGTCCTCTGCTGATTTCGGTGTACAGCGGTACCTTGGTTAACGACGTCCTTGATCGAGTGGCTGCGATCAAAAAATGTCTCGAATAATGAAGCGCGTTTTGGTTTACGACGCCACATCGGTGGATGGAGGATTTCAATAAAACTTTCAAATAAGACATTCAAATTTTATTAGTTTGTCTGCTCTTATTCGGCTTGTTATGGACTTTATTATGGTTATGGGGAGGTGCCGGAAGAAATAAATCGACGTTATGTTTGTGTAAGAGGTTCGCAAAAATCAGAGATCGCCGAATATGTCGGTGAACGTCGCGCCAATTCCTCGAATGGGGAGAGGAAGCCGCGGTTTACTGACCTTCTGGGAATAACTCAATGCGCATTTCGGTGATTATGCCACCATTCTGAGGGAGAATCAATATTATACGCATATCAGTAAGAAAACAGTCTACCTTTTTCAGAATACATTCAGTTTTCAACTTTCCACCTTCAAATAATACCGTTCATCCTTTGTATCTCTCTTTCATCTACATCCTAAGCATGGATGCATCCATTGTCTGATTTAAGTGTCCGCCTTGTAATCATTTCTGTAACTTTCGTTTGCCTTGCTTGTATGTTTTTATACTTTACATAATAGTTTACTTTTTAATTTTCTTCATGCAATTTTGTTTATGGCCAGCTCTAATTGGCCTCATGCAGTATGCTGATGCTTGTTTTAAATAATAAATAAAAAATAAATTAACAGCCTAGTTTCAGTTTCATTATGTTTCTAGGAAATTACACCTCGGATGACGATGATTTTCATTTATCACCTCAATCCTGGATCGGATTTGTGTCGTTAACCAAGGTACCACTATATTTAAATCCCCATATATTGTTTTTAAAATGGATTAAAAGCAACGGATTCATGGGTTTCATACATGTAAGCTAGGGTATTCTCTACCTTCTCCAACATTAGATAATTTTAATAATTTTTTAATGGATTATATCCAAAACAGTCTGTATAGAGCGGTGTTAAAACATCATAGGAATTACCTTGTCACTAATTTTCCTAAAATGAATTTACTAACATGTACAGTTGCAGGAATAAGACTAGGGCATCGTACCGGGACCGATTCCGAAACCGATACAAACCGTTATTATTACCGGAGTGAAAACCGAATACGAACCGTAAAAAAAACATCACTTGACCTAAACCTGAAACCGGCAGTTATTTTGTTCCAACTTTAATTGATTAGTCTAATTAAGTGTTGCATTAGTTACATTGACTAAACGCCTTTAACCGTGACTTGCATCTTACGAATTTACGTTTGTATTTGAATAGCTGAACGCAGACCTTGATTACCTCATCAGTATCAAGAAATTTTCAGAAGCTCCTTGATAAATAATGTTGTTAAAAGAGGAGCAATTACATCGGGGCGAAAAAACGATTTAACGGTGGCTACAAAAGGGAAACTGGAATTAAACAGAAATTTTGTGTTTTCATTCAATAGGAACAAAGAAACATTGATTATTAGTTTTTGATCCCTGCTTTGAACGTAGAATTTCCATTAAAACAGAGTGAATCTTTGCCAAAATTGTAGTGACTTGAAGATTCCTTATGAATGGGAAGCGTTGGTTTAGGGCTAATATATATAGTGGTCATCCTTCATTTGCGAAGATAAGTTCATCTTTACTTCTGCAAGCCATCAACTTTATTGCCGATATCAGTGTGCTCTGGGGTAAAATGATGTTTTAGACTGTCAACTTGTTTTCTGACGATCGTATAGTTTATTTATGAAAGCTATAATATATGATCAAAATGCGTATAATAACATAATTATGATCTCTAGAAGTTTTAGTTTTTAAAGTTAGCGTAGTCACTTTACGATTGAAATTTAAATGCTTGAAAATAAGAACTTTCTCCTTTCAATACATTTCCTTTTAGACGTCTTACACTATTTTATTCTTTTGCATTTTCGGCAGGAATGGTTTCTATTGATATAATTAATTTAAAATTTCTTAGGTTGTAAATTTTTAATCCAATGCATTATTCGTGTGAAGGATTGAAAATAGTTTTGAAATAAATTGAAATTCCGACGACAATCCAGGCAATAAATATATGCCGTTAGTAAATCAATACGCTATCTAAGGATTTTATTCTGATTAGCCAAAGAAATTAAAATGAGTGACTAAGGAGTGAAACTCACGAAGTATTTATCGGATATCCTCCTTGATTTTCACTACCATATAAATTTCTTCCGATCCCTAATAGGAAAACAGGAACAATTTATAGTTATTTTACAATTCCATCCAATGCATTTCAATTAAAATCGCGATGCTAGGTTTAATTACCATCTCAGCATTCTCGGTATACGGGGAGATCGCTATAAAATGGGGAAAACGATTACAGAAGTGAATTATCGACTAGATTAATTTGTTTTCCTCGATCGGTCGATCGCAATGAATGCCATTTATCCTTCTCCAGGAGTGGTCGTGAAAGATTTATGCATACGAATGTCACCTGGTGAAATGGTCGATCAAGGTCAACACTCCGAATCATTGCTAACCTCATTCCATTTCCTCCATTTTTCTTTCCCTCCTTCCCTTCTCGCCCTTGCCAAACCTTTTTTTTATTTATTTTTAAATTTTACTCTTACTCATTACAACGTGATATTTCGTTTCCCTTATACACGACTTGTAAATTATACAATCGTACATGTATATATCGAATCAATGAGTATTAATTCCTAGTAAACTAATTTTTAATTAAAGAGAAAAGTTTTAATAGATTGCCTGTCATTCTGAGTCGAAGATGTTAATCAGTAGGTGCCTGGTCTTTGTACAAAATAAGGCAATAATATCAGAATAATTCCACGATATTAGAAAAGTGTGGGAAAAGACTTACCAACAGTAAAAGTAATGAGTAGCAATGAAAGAGGAAATTGTAAAAGAAACAAAGCTACGTCACTAATTCTACAGCTAATTCTTGAAAATAGAGCGGTTTGTAGTCATCATTTGAGTATTTCTAATAAATTATATCTCAGCAAAGATGATAATGTTTTCAAGATCTTTGTTTCAAGATTCGGATCATTGTATTTTTAAAATTTTTTGGATCCTATTCCATCACGTAGAACTTTGAATCGTTGTTTTAATTCACCTGCTGATGAAAGATGATAACAAATGTAAATGTAAAGTTTAGATTAATATGATGAGTATAACTCCTCTTGATCTGATTGACTTAAAATCTGTAATTGCTGTTTCAGTGCTGCATTAGCAAACCATGAATCTTGGTAATGAGGGGGAGATCACTTCGTACTCAGTTTTAGTAGAAACCCAAAATTACCCGAATATATTCTGACATTATATGTATACTAATGCCTTTCCTTCTCATTGAGGTGTCAATTTCGTAATGAAAAGCTTATTTTTAATTATAATCTAATTTTTAATTTCCAATTATAGCTATAAATTATTACTTGTGACTACATTTAAATAAATAGGTCTTATTTTCTCGAATGAAACACGTAAAGATATTCCTTTATCAACTTGAATAGGATAATTAGACGTGCAATATTTCTTGGAAAGTCTCCATACTTTCCTTCCTGGAAGACCAAGTGAAAGAAGGAATTCCCCACATTTATAGATACATATCTCTTATGTACTGAAATAGATAAGGGAAACGTGCTTTTCGCCGTATTCCAGTACATGGTGTACCTTTTATAGGTTCAGATAAGGCACGCTTGCTTTTTTTACCTTTTCCGCACCATTAAGACACGAGTTGCATGGAATGAAAGCAAACTAGTTGGAAAGGTTAAAGTTAAAAAATTTAAGTCAAAGGTAATGGTTTCTTGTTGGTGTTTCGGACTTGTTAATATGCAAGTAATCTCAGAAATTACATATGAAGTTACATATTTGTCTAAAACACAGGAAGCAGAAGATGGGTAACAGCATAGATAAGATTTATTGTATCCAACGAACTCCAGTTTACACCAGACGGATCAAGGTGGTCCCTTAGGTACAGTACAAGTACAGTGATACCTCGGCTAACAAATTTTCGGAAAATAGATTTTTCGCTGTTTTTCGGACTCGGATAATGAATTCGAATTCGGCCAACGAATGATAATTAAGCTAACGAACGTTTTAGCTATGCGCCTAGGGTTCAACCGAATTAAAAAATAGAATATTTGTATTCTTTGCTTCCATCGAATAATTCATTTCACGCCATCTAGCGATCCATTCGATATTTCACTCGCTTGATCTATATTTTTAAATAGTGGGGTGCATTCAGAACGAACTATACGATTATATATAGAAACCTATGGGAAATCACATTTCGAGTAACGAAGATTTCGGTTAAGGTATGTAATTCAGAACGAATTATCTTCGTTAGCCCCATTATGACTATACTGAACTGTACTAATATTTATCGCTTTCAAGTTTTATTTCGCAAACTGGAGTTGGAGAAAATCACTCCAGGAGGTCGACACGAGTAACATATATTTTATAACCATGCATTAGAATGCAAAGGTGTAGAATCGATGGTTGAAGCCGTTACTTTGTGAAATTCCATAACAAGGATGGAAAAACAAACAACTTAGTGAAGTTTCGTTGAATTTAAGCTGAAACTAGTTGTATTCGCAATAAAGTCCACTGAAACTTTTCAAAGTTATTTGTTTCTTATTTCCATTCTTATAATGCAAAGGATTATGATGTTATTTCAATACCCTTTATTGGCAAGCCACAACTCAATTCTGTAAATGCCAATTCACTGATTCAGGTCAGTTGACAGAATAAACAATCAAAGAAGTGCTCCTGAGTTTTCATAGCCTATCAAAGATATAATTGATTTTGTTATGAATTTAAAAACAATGATTGAGATCTATAACTACGATGTATAAATGAACCAGTCAAAGATTTTCATTCCGTTTCTATTGTTTTCACGGTGTCTGGAGTTTTCCTATTTATCGTATCGTTTCTTGTCTTTTTGTGGTCGGAGTGTGTCATTTAAACATACATAACAAAATATAACTTCACGTATAAGAGAATTTTCAAATTAGTTGGGCGACATTTAAAATAAAAGAAATATTCTTGAGTTCTCACAGACTGTCAAACATTTAATCGAATCAATGGTAGCGTGGATTTGAAATCAATAATTGATATAAAAAACTACGATGCTGAAAAGCAGCGGTCAAAGAGTTTTATTCTAGAATTCAGAGATCTCTCTTCATTGTTAGAGAAGTCCGTACATATCCATCCACTGATTCAGGTCAGTTTAGAGAGTAGACAATCGAAGAAGTGCACCTGAGTTTTCATAGCCTATCGAAGATATAATTGGGTTCGTTGTTAGGGCGGATTTAAGACCAATAACTGATATAAAAAACAGGATGTGTCGTATAAATGAACCAGTCAAAGATTTTCATTCTATACATCAGAATTCTGTCTTCATGTTTTACGGTGTCTGGATTTCTGCTCCTCTCGTACTTATTCCTTGTCTTTTTACGGTCTCAGTGTGTCGTTGACTGTTCCAGAGCGGATTCAGTTCCAGCCAAAAAATCGCGTTAGGCTACGGTACACGGATTGCATAACCCGACCCGCGACTCGGATTCGCGGGCAGATCACAAGTCTTTGATTACCCGAAGGAAGGGCTTAGCTTTGTACCCGGTCGCCAAATGGCGTCAAAACAAAAATCACCGCAATGAATATCGGTGGTAAGGTTCCCAAACATCCTCGATAGTCATCGAAGGAGTGTTTTTAGAAGTAACCGCCCCTGGGAGTTGCTCCAAAGGGAAAACCCCGCAGAGACCTTTTTCGGGTGAGGAGGAAGGGGAGGCGGAGTGGCCGTCTCACCTGCCGAGGCTGAGCCGTGGGAAACGCACCTGCCCGTCCGACGAATTGGATGAGAAAGATATTATAGTGGGAAAGGATGGGGCTCCAAGGATTACCGCACGATTTAACGTCCTTTCAACACAGCCTCCTTTGCGGACGAAAAAAAAACTGGTGCGGTCAACACAAGGCTCTTTATGGCACGAAAATATTTCTTTATTTTAAAATGAAAAGGTGATTGTTTTCCCCGCCCGCCCCGCATTTCTCCTAGGCCCGTGAGAATGCGTATCGAGTTCTGAATCTCAGTCATGCGGATGATTCCTTTGGCTGGAATATTTGAAGATACAGTTAAACTCGGATAAGACGATTTTTTAAGGTGAACGAATGGAAACCGAGGGCGGGATGGCGCTATAAACGGGTTTCTGTGGAGTTGGAAAACATAAGGGAAGGGGTTATGGAACTTTATTTTTTAATAAAAGCTTTGCACCTTTAAACGAGAAGGATTTCCTTCTTCTTGATGTATCCTTCGATTATGACAATATTTTACCTTGATTTCATTGCATTATGCCGTAAAGAATTAATTTTTGTATATGCTGAATGCCTTCCAGGTAAGTTCTTGTCGACTTTCTTTTTCTGTGCAAATGTAGCGACAGCGCGCGTCGTTCTCCCGTAAGAAATACACGGGCCCATATGATTTACGTGATGTCTTCATGACGTTGAACAGAGCATATTTTATTTACCATAGCTATAGATAGGGTGTTTAGAGAGTCTGCGAACTGTTGTTATTAATACAAGCTACGTTCTCGTCATATTTTTAAGAATGGTCTGCTTTTCGGATAGGAAGAGGACTCCTTTGCTACTTAATTTTGGTCATTTTCACTCCTCTCTTCTTCTCTTTACTCAAATGAAGCAATTTTTACCCGATAGACAACTGGGTAAGAATAACGAATTATTTAATAGCAATACTTAAAGCCTCTCACGCACGATCTCTCCCAGGCTACAATCAGCAGCCTACAAAAGACTGCACTATCATTCAGGTTAGTGAGAAGCCGAGTAAAAAGGTAAAGGAAGGTGGAAGCAGATCCAAAAAATTATAACCTTCTTTGGTGTATCAAATGAGGCGAAGGATTAGCTATTGCGGGTTGCAGTGCATCTGGGGACGAAAGAAACCTTCATTAAAGCGGTTAGCATATTGTCTTAAGAGTTATTTTTACAGAATGTTTCGTGTTAAAAGTACCAGGAAAGAGAGAGAAGGTCTTATAAGATCTTTATTAAGGCGAGATTGAGACTAAAATGTCTCTTCTTCCAACTAACCTTCCGTCAATGAAATTACACATATAAAACGTTTTGTGTAGGTGGATAGAGATAGAGAGGAGAACTTTAGGAGTGGATGTAAAAAAACTTAAGGTGATATCTTAGGAAGAAAAGATCCACTGCAGGAAAACACCCGCAAACAAGGGGGTTTGAAAAACCTGCGAAAACCTACTAATAGTACAAGCTAAAATATATAAAAGAAAACTGTGTATGACTGTGTATGTAGGAAAAATTGCAATAGTAAACAATGAGAAAATAATAAATATGACAAAGATATAAGATAAAAAATTCAAACGAAATTACAAAAATAATAAAATCAAATCAAAAAGAGGAAGTTGCAAGAATACACTATGAGAAAATAATAAATATCACAAAAATAATAAAACAAACATTGAAATAATAAAAATTGTTATGAAAATGAAACACACTAGAAAGACATACATAATGAGAAAACTACTAACTACATAATTAAAATGAGAAAAAAGCGCATATTAAGCGGAGTAGCGTCTTAAATGGAAGCGGTTTAAACGGGTTTTACTGTATCTCGAATCGTCTCAGGTATCAGGAAGACAAGATTGTAATTTTCTTTTCGCCCGTCACCGTTGTTGAATTTGATTATAGCATCGCTTAGAGAATTATATATATTTCACCTTGGTGGGATAGATTTTGGCTTAGGGCCTCCGAATAGCCAAGTGGGAAACGAGTTTCACACCGGTGAAAGCGGTCCCGGGTTCGATTCCCGGATAAGACCCACTCGCGCAATGACCTTTGCTGTCGTAACACTTGTACAATTACTCTTATAGATCTGTCATCGTCCATGGATAGAACTTAATTTGGAGCAGAATATTTTGCCATTCATTCAATCATCAAACTTATATGCGGTCATGGAAATTCTATTTGCGTCAAAATCTTCGCAATCGTGCATCACCCTACAGATTGAAAAATTTCATGCTGACAAATACATAAAATAACTCACTATCTAAGCTACTGACTGATAATGAGATTCCCCAAATTCATGTTGAACTAGTTACGTTTTTGCTGCTGCCAAGATACTTGTCAACCGCATGGGTTTTCCGGTGCTTTTAGCAATAGCAAGACATTCTCAGGAGGATTCCTGTCAACAGGTTTGATAGCGAGAACTCTTTATCTTATTTCTGAGCTAACATCATCAGAGTTAATCTTTGAATATATTATTCTATTTATATAAGTTCTACCTTCTGGTAGGTTCATGTGCCCTCACATTCTCTGTAAAGTTCCGTTTCTTTCTCTTCTTGGTAACTTATCCCACCCCAACATCTTTTGTCTTTCTCATCCCCTCTTTTCCCTGGCATTCTTCCTCATATTATTCTAAAAGTTACGCAAATCTTTTATCTCACGGCCGTCATTTTCCACAGTATATCCGATCGATCGACAACCGATACTTCGGAGGAAAATAAGGAAGGGATGTTGGAGTCTAACGTAACCGGGCTCGATCCCGGATCTCTGTGCCGTAAAAAACTGATGCCGGATGCTCTACCATTAAGGTCCCTTCCGCTGTGGAAGTTGAAGGACCCGGTCACGTCAATTTCCCCTTCCTTGAAGATTTGTTTTTATTTTCCATCGTAGAATCCGCGAAAATCTTTCAGAACATTTCTTTTCGGATACACTGTATGAAAATTGTACTTTTAGTCTTTAATATAGTTGCTTTTCTGTTACTTTTGAATTTAGAAAATTGACCATTTAAAAGTTAAAATTAACAATTTCGATTATAGAATTCGCGTCATCACTTCGAAGAAATTTCTTTGAAAGCATTGAAAAGAGAAAATCAAATATCTTCAAATACCTAATTTAAATTTTTAAGAAAAGAACCATGCAAATTATGTGAAAATCACTTAAGACATAAACGTAAATCAATTCAAGATTTTTCTTTCCTAGTACACTACATGAAAATTGTAGTTTTAATCTTTATAAATAGTTGCCTTTCTGTTAGTTTTTGCATTTAGAAAATTGCCCATTTAAATGTAATAATTAATGATTTCGATTGTGGAACTCGTGTCATCGTTTCGAAGGTGTATATTTTGAAACGAGGCTAAATGAGAAGGAAATAGTCAATTTCGCATTTCAATTTTCAAGAAGAGAACCATGAAAATTGTACGAAAATTAATAAAACCTGATGAGAAGGTAACCTGTATTACACTAAAATTCTTCGCGGAGTACGGATATCTACAGCTGTGGCAAATGAAGCAAACCACTCTTCACACATTAAACAATATTTCTTCACAAATACCTTTCATTGCCCTTACCTTCCTTCCAAGTCTTCATTCATTTTTATCATAAATAACATCAATATCTCGGTTCTTTAAATCCCCTCCCTTTTTAGTTATTTTAAATGTATTTATTCTGTGTTTATGTTGTAATTTGTTTGTTATCCTGTTTGTTATGGAATCCAATGTAATTTTCCAGTCATGATTGTAGTTAGATCTGAAAATAAATAAAAGATGATTGCGTTTTACAGGTATGAAGCTCATATGTAAAACTTAAAGAGCCAAGAAACATTTCTATTTCGATTTCTTATGTAAAATGAATAAGAAATTTGTAACCTCACGGTTGTAACGATATCCCGCTTACGTCGCTTTTACTTGGTCCACTGTAAAGCGTCTTAACCGGGTTTTACTATTTAACTACCGTTACATTTGTTCTTGAGACATGCGAGAATCTAAGCGAGAGGAATCTATAGAGTATTTTGGGCTATGACTCAAATGTTTTTAACGCGGTAATTCTTTTCTCATAAGAGAAAAATCCTTTACATTAGATAAAGCTTACCGGCAACTTCTAACTGGAAACGCTGTTGCTCCATCATTCTAAGAAACCAGTTTATTCCATGGTCCGGACATGTTAAAGTAATAATTGGTGAAAGAAATGCCTCAAAGAACAGGGACGATTATCGAGCAGTTTAGAAGTCCCTCTTCGAATTTCAAAGCATTATTTTTACTCAAAGCGAGATAAATTTGACGTCTCCTGAGACGCAGCTGGTGGGAAATCCGCTTTGGGATGATGAAATTCATCCAGTTCAGATTGGAAGCGAGCACGATAAACCGCGTGGAGTACACGAGCAAAGAAGGCCCAATCGTTTACGATGAAATTAGGTTGTAATCTAATGTGGACATGCCGGCAGTGGAATTTCCACAGCGGTGGGAGCGTCTTTTTCCCTCAAAAGATAAGTGAGTCGGAGATTCTTTAGCTTTCCAAGCAAACACGTTGCGGGTGACACTCCTTTGTCTTAACAAGAAGAAAAAAGCGCTAAAAAATACGGACAAACAAGAGCGATGGAGTACACAGGTGTGGCTTCTTTGATAAACGAGTACGGCCGCACCGGCGGTAATTGGCTCACACTTGTCTCGGTCCATCACAGATCTTTCCAAAGGACTCTTACCAAAGTACCGCGTATCTTATCTCGGTGATTCATCGCGACTTCCTCCCGGTCGTCTCGATGATAAGGTGATCATTCCGAGGACATGTTGAGAGGGTGTTAATATTTGGCCGATAAGAATCATCGCTGAAATTTACTGTTTTTAATTTTTTTTTTGAACGGAGGTGTTGTCCATTGAATAACTGTGCCGATTTGTCTCAAAAGCCAGGTAAATGAGTCTTTTAATGACGCAAATGAAAAAAGACTTTCACCACAAAGTCTTGCCAGAATCAATTGAGAGTCTATTTATTATTATTGCTATTATTATTTTAGTCTATCTAGTCTAGTCTTCTTGTCTATTTACTATTATTACTTTTAAATAAAATGTATAAAATTTGTTCGTTGAATAACCGTTTTGTATAAAATACCACGCAAATGAGTCTTAAAAAATAAATTCATAAAATTCGGTAGAATGGTAGGATTCCGAATACCGCTTGAATAGGGCTGCCGATTCTCCCGGATTAGATAAAAGAATCCCGGAGTCGGACAGTAACTTTTTAAAATTCCCGCCTCGCGGTTCGAGGATACATTCTCTGCCGCTTTTACTGTTAAACTTTACTCGTCTTCTGACGGTGAACAATTGAAAGCTAACCTTAACTTAAACCCTCCATAAGAACATGGGTGGTCTGAAAAGTTTCTGACATTTCGCCATTTATCGACATGTTTTACGAAAATTTCTGAAAGTTTTCTCAAGATTTCTGAAAAATCTGGGGTCGGAAACTTTTTAGACCACCCTCGTAACTAGGTTAGTCTATGATAAATAGAAAATCTAGATAAATAGAACAATAGGGATAGGGATCAATGTCTCTGATGAACTTATATATATATATAAAGTGACAAACTAAAACAAAAAAATTATTATCTTCCTTAATTTTTATTTTGACGACTGGTTTCCGTCTCTATGTTCATCATCAGGCATGCTGCAAAACGATATTAGGAAATTTATAGCTGGACAACGGTGTAGTGCTATGAAAACTGTGGAATATACTGAAGTTTTATTTTAGTTCATTATTATTATTATATAACGGCGTTCCATAAAGATTGACTTGAACACCCTGAGTGTATATACTTAAGGATTTTTTTTCCCCGCTTTTACTCAACTAGAT
The DNA here is from genome assembly GCA_036926295.1 of Pachydiplax longipennis. Lineage (NCBI taxonomy): Eukaryota > Metazoa > Arthropoda > Insecta > Odonata > Libellulidae > Pachydiplax > Pachydiplax longipennis. The sequence goes on along the minus strand of JAVFKF010000009.1, from coordinate 31,068,118 downwards.
TCATCTTCATTTCCCTTGATTCCGCAACCTTTTCCGAATGGCTTTCTTCCGTAATTTAATATCGGAAGTCCTATACTAATCACGCTTCATATTAGTCTCGAGATACAGTAAAACCCATTTAAGACGCTCTCGCTAAAAACGCGGCTTTCAAACTAAATTTTCTAACGTAAAAATATTAAATCTCTCATATAATTGCAGTTTTTCATGTTTTTGGCTTTATTTTCCTAAATATATTTTAATACTATTTGTTAAGATTTAGATATAATTATAGAAATGATGAAAGAAGACCGTTTCAATTTAAACATTTATCTTTTTAGAATACACCCCAATTAGTCAATAATTTTGATTTATTAATCTCATAAATTCCTTTATGCTCGTTTGTTAAAAGGATTCTCCGAGTCTTCCCCATTATTTTGTAAGCCCTCCGAACCTTAGAGCGATCTTCTCTTATTACAAGTCTATTTTCCAAATAGGTTGTTTGGAGGGGAATTTCCATCTTTTCTTTCATTGGGGATTCTCAAAGCCTCCAATTTCCCTCTCTCCCTTTCTGCAGAGGCGCAGGGACCATTTGTACCCCTGGTCCCCTTCCAGACGGTATTCAATAGGACCATTGAGAATCTCGTTCGGCGATTAGCAATTGAGAAATTAAACAGATTTGTATGTAATCGTTAAGGATACTTGTAAACCCTTCCACCTCTTTATTTGATGAAACATCGAGAAAATATCTCGGAAATTTATTATTGATTAATGACTAATACCAAAAATATCGAAATATATTTTTAGTTTTTAATAATATTGGGGCAATTTAGAGGCAAGGTATTTCAGCGATTACTAATCAGAAGACATATTGCAAAGTAAAATAAATGAAATTTCAATAAAGATATGAAAAAGGAAATACAGCACACCTCTTCCTAGCATAAATGGCGGGATACTAATGAATTTATTCGGGTTTTTCTGTTTGATAATGTCCTTATGATGACATGAGATGGCAATGCTCTCCAGTAGTCTTTCATTCCAGTCTATTTCTTTTGATTGTAGCTGTCAAGCTGTCAGGATATAGAAAAATTTATATAGTTCTAAAATTTACGGCGTTTTTTTGAAGTGATGATTATCGGTTATCTTATTTCGAATTTGAGAGGTATTCTTGTCGGTATTATTTATCACTTGGAATTCGTTTCCTCTTTGAATCACGTGTTATTGTGTAAGTTCAGCTGCACCAGGCTATTCTCCGTCGTTTTTCGAACAATTGAATAGGACCGCCGACGAAAACACCGAAAAATTCCTTTTATAACATACCGATAAAGATGCCTTTTATAAGATAATATTAAGTAATTTTTAAAATGTTATAAAATAATCTTTAGGACATTGAAATTTATTTATTTATTTATTTATTCGTTCATGCTGCTGGTAGAATTTTTTTCTGGTGGCAGCCCCAACCATCATCAAGATACAACATAGTTACAACCCGAATCCCTGCACCGGACGTTACACAGATAAATACCCCACACTTAAAATTACTACCCACACAGTACTCAATCACAATACACATTATTCAAATATCACTACACTACATCAGGACTTTACACACACACCTTGTCACCCCCACCATAACATTTACACCACATTTATCCCCTAATTATAAAAACTACAGTTCACTGTCACACTCTGATGCTTTTAAGTCCACATTGTCAATCGTTTTCAAATCGTCCCTTTTATAAACAACCAAATAATACAAAAGATAAACATTCTCCCTCCTCTTATTTAATAAATCTACAGCATCTACTTTTGAAATCTTTTCTATTTTTAGGTAAGGGTTTGAAGACCTATTCAGGCAACATATTCCATTCTTTAACCCCTCTATTTATAAAGGAATACTTCGCGACGTTAGTTCTTTGTTTCCTCAGTTTCAACTTCTGTAAATGATCCCCTCTCGCTATATAGTGTGGTTTCTCTATTCTGCTCTTTAGCTCCATCCATGCCTCTCCTCCGTTTCGGACCTGAAAGATGCCTACGAGTCGATTTACTCTCCGTCTTTTTTCTAACGTTTCCCAACCTAACATATCTAACATTTTTGTAACGCTGTCTTCTTTCCTATGCCTCCCTAACACGTACCTAGCTGCTTTCCGTTGAACTTTCTCTATCTTTTTTATATAAATTTTGTCATGCGGATCCCACACATTTGTTGAGTATTCTAATAGTGGTCTCACTATTGTCTTATACCCTAACTCTTTTGCTTCCCTACTACTTCCTTGTAAGTTTCTCATCACGTAATGGAGATTTTTAAACGCTTTAGATACGATTTTGTCTATATGTGTACTCCAATCCAAATTACTAGTCAGTGTGACCCCCAAGTACCTGCATTTTTTCACCCTGGGAATTGTCTCTCCGTTAAGCTTATAAATAATTTCTCTCTCTTTTCTCTTGTTAGTGAAAGTTATGTGTTTACTTTTCTTAGTATTTACCTTCATACCATTTATTAAAGACCACCTCTCAACAGCTTCAATATCTTCTTGTAATATTTTGGAATCGATTTCCCCGTTTATCTCTCTATAAATTATACAATCATCCGCAAAAAGCCTTATTTTAGATTTTATGCCCTTCGGTAAGTCGTTTATATAAATTAAGAAAAGTAATGGACCTATTACACTTCCCTGGGGAACTCCTGACGTTATTTCTATTTTATCAGATAAATTATCGCCTACTTTTACTCGTTGAGATCTACCGATTAAGAAATTTCGCAACCATGTTTTAACCCTCTCGTCTATTTCCATTTTATCAATCTTCCCTAACAACTGGTGATGTGGTACTATGTCAAACGCTTTGGAAAAATCGATTACAATGGCGTCGACATCCTTTTGCAAATCTAACGACTCTGAGATATCCTGACATAAACCCAGCAACTGCGACTCACATGAATATTCCTGTCTAAATCCATGTTGATATTTACACAACCACCCAGTTTCCTTCCAGAACTTCCTTAGATAATAAGTGAGAAGAAAAGTTAAATCCAAAGCACTTAGGACGTATACATTAATTTTTAAACTAAGACGTAGATCCATTCAATTGTGTTCATTGAAAAGTAAATGTTGTTCGTTAATAGTGTCAAAATACGATATAATAAATTAACATTTTAGCTATCGAACATCTTTAGATTCCTAGTGGATAACAGGAGAGCATGTGTACGCCCAATGTCATTCGCAGACTTATATTAAATCATCAAGAGATAAAAAAGCTGATGAGTGTACGATATATCATTTTCACGTTGCTAACTCCAAGTAATCCTACTTATAGATCGCGTTGTGGGACTCAGTACAATATGAGCTCACGAAGGTAAAATATCTGGGCCTAATTACATTTGTACTCATTATTAGACGGGGCAATATATGCTTGCTGCGAAAGGAGACCAGGAGTTTAAAAATCCTCATCTGTCTCCTTTTAATTTCTTTGACTTTAAACTCTTTTTCCCAGTAACCTTATGAAAGACGATCTGCAAAACTAAAGATTAGCATATAATTTCATAATCGAAATTCGGCTATTTATTTCTTGTTGTTTTATTTTTTGCGAAGCCATCACAAACATTGGCTTACTTTTAAATCAAGTAGAAATATATGAAAATAAAATAAATATTTAGAGGGGATTTATTTTTAAATTAAATATATGATTAATTAAAGAATATTATGATTATTATGATAATTAAATATGATATTCAAGATTAGAATATTATTATGATTAAATATGATTAATTAAAGATAATTAAAGAATTAAATATATGATGAGGATATTTCCTTCTTGTATTGTCGGTCCGGCCCTGGTGAGGAAAGCAATGACATGCTATCTCACTCCTATTCTTGCCCAGTACTATTCACTCTCCAAATATTTCGGATGCTTATTCTTTAGCCTCCAACGAGTTTTCGGGCTTATGATTTACCAATAGAAAATGTGAGCTGAAATTACTTAACATATTAATTCGCAATTAATATGCAGTAACATGGATAATGCTATAGTCGAGAAAAACATGCAAGAGTCCTCATGTTCCATCACGTGCAGCCTATTGAAGATTTTGTCGGTCACCATGTGGTATTTTTTACAATAAGACAACCTTGATTAAGATGCCTTATTTATTCACGTGAGCAGGATAGCGTTCTTACACATCCACTTGTAATCGAACTGGAGTTCCCGCAATAATTATCGAAGTCTCGTAACCAATCACAGGTGTAAACAGTTCTAAAGTCCCGATGGAGATACAAAGACTCTCAGGTGCGCGCGAACTCCTCATCGGGTAAAAAATTCCAATGAAAATTTCCTTCGTAACATCTTCACCTTCCGGATGTTATCTCACCAAAATCGATTATCGATTATTATAGCTTTTATTAACATGTCCCAATCAAATAATCCTCTATATCCGTCATTAATTCAAAACGAACCATAAAAAGCTAACCTCAACTTAAACCTTTCTTTAGTAGTTGGTTGGATTCTATGATAAAATTAAAACAAAGGAATCAATTTCTCTCATTAAATTGAAATTGAAATTTATTAAGTAATCGATATCCATAGAAACATATACATAAAGTAACAAACCAAAACAAAACTTGACTATTTTCCACAGTTTTTATTTTTAAGACCGGTTTCCATTCTTAAGATCATCATCAGACATGGTACAGTCGTCCAAGAAAAAATCGAACGGTGTACTACGTGGTGCATAAGATTGAGGGGTTTCAAATGTCACTCGTTACCCCTTCCACCCGCCCTTCTATTAGCTATTGGCAACACCGGAATATTCTCCCGAGGCCATCCCTTCAATCCTACCGTGGGCCGCAAGACCCGCGGTCGAATTTTATGGTATGGTCTACGAAACACACAGAGGTCTTGAGAGGCCGTTTCTGCGGACAGAAGCCGATTTCCAAAATATTTTCGTACGGACTCAAAAACTTATTGGTTTAGAAGTCCATTTCGATCGAAAACGGTCATTCTTCATCTTTGACAATGTTATTGACGAAAACTTAGCGTTCAAACTTGGGTGATATTGATGGGCGGAATTTCCTAAAAATTTTCCCCCTATTCGCTCTTAATATCTGCCCGGTAGAATTGCTTCATTGTCCACGAAAGTTATTCGAAAGCATAACGCGTATTGTGTTCTTGAATTTTATAAGGATTATTTACTCCATTTACCCTTATGTCTGTTAAAAAACAGTATATTCTAGGTTTACTTCCAAATCACAATAAATAATAAAGATTCGAGGTTATTTCTAAGAAGCTCAAAATATTTGGAATGGTATTTGAGGACTGTAATTTTGAAGCTTTCAACAAATTAATTCATAAGTATCTAATATAATAATCACGAATGTGTGCATAATTGAATGAAAATTCATCTAGTTTTGAGTTATTCTGTATCGATTTCTTTAATTTTAAATTTTCTAAATTAATCCTATGGTTGTGTTCTTGTATGTGTTGCGCAACGCTGGATTTATAAATTTGGTTGTGTCTGAAGTGAGATAAGTTTCCTTTGAATCTATTCTCTATTTTGCGTTTTGAATATTAGATTCAAAGAAGAGATTCAAAAGAATAGCTTTAAAGAACACTTAGCTCACTTAAGACAACCAAATTAATACATCCAAAATGTCATTGGTGCGTTCAGAGGTCGCTGACACGATCTCAATGACCACCAGGCTATCTAGTTTCCTCCCTTTGTGTCCGCATTCCAAAGGGTTCTCCGCGAATGCAGATTGGGAAGTTCCCAATCGGTAGCACCTTAGATGTTCGGCCACTCTCACCTTTATCTTTTTGCCGCATTGTCCGATATACCCCATCCCACAATCATCAGAACTGAGCTGGTAAACCCCCGGTCGGTCTTTGTCTTCCACCTTATCTTTCACAGGCGGTAATGACCTCTCTAGACTGCATGGAGTGTAGAAACCTGCTTTCGAGTGCGCAGGTAGAAATAATATTGTATACTGTAGATGGTTTAAAACTGCACCTTGTAAATGAAAGTTGAAATAATATATGCTTTCGTTCTCAAAGCATTGATAATTTTCGTTGAAATGATTCCGAAGATAACAATATAAATAAATTGTAATATTCTTTCAGCTACTAATTAAACAAATACTCTCCACATCGATATCTTTATGAAGGCTAGAGTTTAACATTACGGGGGATAAAATGGAACTTTCAGAAGGAAAATATTCGGATCCTCTCTTATTTAAAATATATAAAACCATTGTGATAGTTAAGAACGATATTTATCCCGATTACTCTAACGACAACTTCTTCCTCGGATGAGAAACCAAAAAGTTTTAGGCGACGCGTAAGTTAGACTACGCGACGAAATTTTCTTAAAGTTACGCTCCAACTAAGTAATTTTTACTTAGATGTGGTTACTCGAAACTTAATCTCACGTGACTTCTATGCAATCAGATAATAGAATGAGCTAATGAAGAAACCTTTTATGTTGGATTGTAAGAGAGTAAAGGCAGTTTCAAAAATGTTCACCGGTAAAAATCTCGACAATTCATTCACTTTTCTCTTTTCCGCGCCATTCATTGCTCATTGTCTAATCATTGTATTATCCCGGAAAGCTTTGACAGCGAAGGTCCATCCGTGCATAAGTGCCATCGTAGGGAATCGAACCGGAGACCACATAATAATAACCGGAGACCGGTGGTCCAAGGCGGTTTGCAGGCTTCGCTAACGTCTGCTTGTGAAAAATTAGGAAAAACCCGAAATCGCGTGTGGGAATAAGGAGAGAAGGATTTAAAGATAATGGACTGGCTAGGGAGTAGCAGGTATACAAAAGGGGTTCACTGAATTCCGCGTATGCTGAGAGATATGAATAGCGGGGGAAGGAGTGTATAGGACTGAAGGATCTAAGAAACAATGGTGAGGTCTAAAGAGAAACGAAGTGAACAGCAGGGGTTGGGGGATCAAAGATGTGCGACAGATGCCCAGCCGTGAAGGTGCTTTTTAAATCTCAGTATCTCCTTTTCTTCATAGGGAGTTCTTCCTTGACGCTCTTTTCGACAAACGGATGCCTCACACTCCTCACTTTCTTTTCATAATGCATTTAACTCCCCTTGATATCCTCTGCGAAATGCGCATGAACAGTTTCTGAAAACTGGTACCTGGCGTTAATCCTTTTCTGAGAAATTGCACCCGACGGTCCCCGGAATTCAGCGATCGGAGAATTCTTAAATTTCTGATGCATTAATAGCCGAATTCCATTTCCTTTACTTTCACCAGGAAGAGCTTTTAATGCAAAAATATAAGAGAGGCTTCCGGATGGTCATTTGAGCAGCGCGTTTTTCTTGGATGAAAGCAGTCCCGGGTTCGATTCCTGGTGGGATACCATGTGCGAAATAACCTCCGCTGTCGAATCCCTTTTCATAATACTACTCATAAAAGCGGGAAATAATTAACGTTGAGTTATTGATAAGACTTGCGTGATGGTGATTTTCTTGGAATAATCATAGCATAAATATTTTACCTCATTATTTTGTATAAATATGGGTTCAGCAAGTTCGTAACCCTCTTTTGCTTTAAAATATCATATGGTCTTTTAACTGCGATAAATGACTTTTTAAAAACAATGGGTTCTTACTGATTGAATCTTCATGGATTTTCTAAATTCTGACGAATCTAACGTAATCTAAACATGATATTTCAGGATTCACATCCTGCTATTTGGAAACACTGACAGAGCCAGGACATCCAAGAGCAATTTGTCGGAATCAGAATCTTAACTTCTTTTCTTCGATTTAACGATTAATATTTTTTTTATAAATGAGTTATAGTCCTCAGTATTCAATGCAGCCGGAAATTATATGAAGGTGGAAAAATGTTGGGTCTCATAAAGAATGAAGAGAAATCTGTTCCTAATTTACACTTCTCTTTTAAAATATAATTCCTTACGATCTACCGAAAATTTTCCAGCAATCGCTGGTATCGCTTTCCTTTAGACCTCGCAATAGCAGCCCTCCTCATCGGACGGAGCGTAGGCACATGGGTACGCACCGGCCTAGCCGCGGCAAAGGCAAAATTCCGGTGTTGCCAAAATGTGATAGAAGGGCGGGTGGAAGGGGTAACGAGTGACATTTGAAACCCCTCAATCTTATGCACCACGTAGTACACCGTTCGATTTTTTCTGGGCCGACTGTACAAATAGATATGAGGAAATTTATTGACGGATAAGGAGAGTGGTGGATGTATGAGTGTAAGGAATACCGTTAAAATACTACAGTTTTGCATTAAGCTTATTATGATGGCGTTCCAGAAAGTTTGGCCTAGAGTTTTTATGCATAAAGGTTATAATTAAATTATAAAATAAATAGTAATTAAAGGTATAATTTAAATTTATAATAATTTAAAGGTAAAATATCGTAGTTGCTGTAAATCTGTTTCGGTGGAAATTCATAGTTTGATAAATTTGAGATGCTAAGACTAGATAAATTCTACTAATTTTAAGACTAGCTGCATCTAGATTCCTTCGAAAAGTCGATTCCTGTATCGTATTTTATTCGAAACCATTTTCTTAAAATACAATTTTTGAATTTCTTTGACCTTTAAAAGAGACCCTTGACCCTTAAACAGAAGTGGAATTAACGTGGTATGGTAGTTTAGTGGTTACGATACCCGTCCAGAAAGGGAAAGACCTGTCCCAGTCAGATCGATATCTTTTACTCCTCTTAATCCTTAGGATACTCTAATTCAATCGTGTATTTGGTCATTTCAGTCAGTCAGTCAGAGCAACTCACAACAGGATCTCAGACGGTCTTTCCGATGTAATACACGACTAAAAGTTAACTTTGGGATTATTCTTGGTGTACTGCAGTCATCTCGTGCTGAAACATACCAACTGAAGCTGCAATGAAAGAGTAAGCTTCCGAAAATTCAGTTGTATCTTTGAATAACGAAACACTGAAGTAGTTTCCGATCATTTATAAGGTCAATAAAGATATAGGTACATATTCAGCTGAATCATCGATTAAGGATAAATAGGCAGACGTAGGGATTTGTGGACGAACTATTATGAAATCCATTTCATTTCGTGGAAACAGCGGCAGTAAGCAAAATATATTGAACGACTGGTGACCGTTGGTAACGATTAACGTCGACGGTAGACATGCGAGGAATATAGGCAGATTTAGATGTTGATGGAGGACACATGAGACCGAAGTAATGTCAGAGGTGAAAATAGCGAGATGAATGGGAATCGAACCCCTTTCCGGGCAGGTATTCTAACCACTGAACTATCTTGCCGCTTCGATTCTTTTTGCGTTCATTTTGAATGCGAATCGAGTGGCGCTCCACATAGTGGCACCAATAGCCGCCAGAGGTCGTCATTCGAGGCAACCGACCAAGAAAAGTGGGGGACCTGGGTTCGAGTTCCAGTCATGTCACCATTTTTAACTTCTGTTTTTTCTTCTCCATGTTTTGTAGGTTTGAGACCTTGGTTGAACCCCTAAACCCGGGGTACTCAACCTTTTCTAGTGCCATGGCACCCAAGGGTGTCTCAGAAAACGAAGCAGGCACCACATAACAACTCCGCCCTGGGTGATATTCAGGCCATCCCTTGGCAATATTATCACTTTACTAGTTAACCGTTTAGGTTAACCTCCACTCTATCCTTTGCTAATACAATCCCAAGATAACTGTTGTATTATCCGTTCACATTTAGTTGACAGTACGTGTTCTAATGGAGAATCGTTTCCCGTGTATTTCCCCGTAAGGAGCAAGGCGCGATGCTGCCAAACGTTGCGAAAAATGTTTTTTTTTAATTCCTTACTGATGAATGAATAAAGGATGCATCGAGTGGTGGAATTTAATTCTTAATACTTTTTTTTAAATAAAAATGATACAAATTACGAGGGTGGTCTGAAAAGTTTCCGACCCCAGATTTCTCAGAAATCTTCAGAAAAAAAGTGGAGAAATGGCGAAATGTCGGAAACTTTTCAGATGTATTTCTCTGTCATCCATGTATTTCTCTACATTTTCGCGTAGAAAGACGACTTTCTTATTTAATCTTCATCACGCTGTTGAAGGCAAAGCGTTCTTTCTTTCACCACAAAATTTACGCAGAAATATCTTCATACCTTCCTTTCAGTGTCGGTAAACTTCTATTTTTGTATTACTTCGTTTGAACGCCTCTTATAAAATGTATAAGATACTTTGAACCGAAATTAGAGCAAATAGAAAAAAATCTTTTTACCGAACAAGCAATGGGTAAAGGGTGATTTTGCACGTCAGGGCGTGCACCCAGGGAAAGTCCCAAGGAAGAATAGACTTGAAAAAAAGGTCCCGTCCCGTCCCGGTTCCCGGTCCCGTCGGACTTTTTTCAAGTCAATTCTTCCTTGGGACTTTTTACCGAAATTTGGCGGGCACCGTGCAAGGTAGCTTCGAGCACTAGGTTGAGTATCCTGGCCCTAAACCCTCGCTGTGCCGCTGAAAAACAAGAATCGGTGCAGGTGAACGTATAGAGAAGTTAGCAGGAATGTGTAATCTTTGTTTCTATCGAAGATTATTTCCTTCGGACGGTGATACACTCTTGATTCAAAGGTCTCGCACTTCCTCTTTCCTATTTATCGCGGAGACTTGATGCACTTGATAGTCGTTCGTCTGCACTAGCCGTCCCTGTTACGTTGGCCTACGAAAGAATTCCGCCGATTATTTGTTATCGGTGATTCACGCCGACGCAGGTGCAAAGAGACGAGAGTAAAAACTATCATTGAATCGCTTTATCGAAAACAAGCACTCAAAGCGCAGCTGCTCCTTATGAGTTCCATCTTGATAATCGACGTTCTATGAAATTGTTAATACACATCGTCAGCTATCGGAGTAAAAGTGCGATTAAGAATTTTTAAGTGTGTATATTTTCCATGTTTACGCATTACTTATTTTGCTGAAGCATTTATTTGTGAAAGATTTGTGAGAAGATATTCACTATTTGGTATAAAATTGGCATCAAAAATAACCTGAAAATTTATTCCTATATTTGGGTATAGGACTCGATATAAAGAGAAGCCAAAGACTATTTCACTTCCGATGTTCCTCCCGATTCCCGATTCAAAATTCAGTGAAACGCTTCCTTTTAAATTCTACCATACTTAAAACGCAGTTTCCCGATCCCTTTTACACGGATGACAAGGTAAAAATACCGCTGAAGACGTTCAACTACATGCTTAATACAAGAATTTTTACCGCTACCGATAGGTAGTGTAAAAATTTTAACATCATCCGTGTCGCCGTCCTCTCTCTTCTCATGCTTCGCCTTGTCTCTAAAATTGCTCATTGTCATTTTTCTTTGGAATGACTAGTTTTGGGAGAGCAAAATGAAGATATCGCGAAACAGAACAATCGGGCTCCCTCTGTCGAAGCTGGTTTCGTACTCTGGTTATTTTAAATCTCAGGAGTATAGCCTCGATTCCGCTGGAACCGATTTTTAAAAGTTTTCCGTAGAAGGTCCTTTTCTTCTTTACCTAACTGCATACCAATTTTTTCAGTATACGTACAGATGATTGCTCTGGCTTTTTTTATAATTTCACCCATCCTTAATTGGCCAGACTGTTTACCTCAATGTTTTCAGTGATTTTTAGACAATCGATCATTTTCTTATTTACAATATTTCTATAAAACAATATAAATTAAATTCATGTAAAATATATACGAAAAATTTCAAGCTATCACAAAAAAATCTGCAATAACACTCAAACCATCGCCGAGGAGAAAATAAAATTGATGTTAAAATTAATTAAAAAATTCATTACGGTAGCGATTTCTTACATTTTAAATTTTTATTGAATTAAAATCACTTTCATTTTTTTCAGGAGGGAAATTGAATGGGAAAAAGTTTGAATTGGGAAAAACTGAAATGTGAAAGCAGTTACAAAATTGAAGGGAAAGACTTTTAAGTACAGCCGCTCTTCTAACAGGAATCAAAGGGAAAATGATATTTGAAATTCCAAGCCCATTACGTCCGCTCGTATTCCCTCTGAAGCAATTCCTTTGTCACCTTATCATAAGAGGACTTCGGCATTGCTTCAGAAATGCACAGCTGTACGTTATTTTTTGTATGAATGCACCTACTAAGTTCAACGCAACCGTCACGATCCTGCCGATAATTACAAACGATTTTTATCTGCCGGAATCTTTGCCCTCTAATATGTCATCACTCGATGGATATTCAGATATGATGGAATGGGTATAATTACAGTTCAGACATTAAATAATCCCGATAATCTAAATATCTTCATTCTCCACGATAGCTATTCCCATCCTAACTGATCCAATATTTTTACTCACTCTCAAACTTCTGGTGTCCTCCAATTACGTATGTAGCCTTCCTTTACACGTCTTCGAGTTTCTTGCTAAGTTCCGTATTTTTTAGGTCCCAAACACACTCTTCTAATTCTGCGTTCGGCTTATGCGTAAAAATCGAGTAATCTAATGGTATTACAAATAGACAAGGAAGATAACCAGCCTAACACCATAGAGAATAGAGAACACTAATTCGTAAAACGACATTCCAATCTCTTCCGTAAACCTTAGTAATAATTTCTCTGCTGAATGTTTCATCAATAAATATACTATTGTTTATTAAGAATCAGCAAGATTTTTCCAAATCAACAGCAGATAGCTAAAAATAATGAAATTTAATCATTGCTGGAATCCATATGGTGAATGAATTTGGAATATGAAGCTTAGAGAGTTGTCTGGAATATTGATGGACTCTAAAAATATTTTGGTAAAGGTATTTTCACATAGCTAATATGTAGGATCAGGGCCGTACCTAAGGGTGATGCGGCAAACAACTGTCTCAGGGGATGTCAAGTTGAATGTTAATATCTTCAATTTCTTGATATTACATAATTTGGAAAAATGTAAATTTTAGCGAAGAGCTTTTAATTTCTCTTTTTAATTATTTCGAATAAAATCAAGCAAAATTATTTGGGAATGAAATTAAACTCTGGGTTTGATATTCTGATTCCATATGAGAGGCCTTCCTTACTCTCATGAAGGAGATGAGCGCCTTTTCCGATTCCGTAGTCCAAACATTACTCTTCTGTGGCTGAGACAACATCGAGATTTCGCACAACTGACTCAACTGATTGTGAGTTGAGAGGGCAATGACTCCAGAGGCGTTGAGTTCTCCCCAAGTCAACCGACTGACGGTAGCGACGTGACCGGCAGAGAAAAAATTAAGCCAAAAAAAAGAAGAGCTCATTAAGCCGTCTTGAACAAGTTGCCTATCTTTGAAATGTAATTTTTCTCCAACAACGAGGTGCGAAGGGGTTAGAACTCTTAATGTGTCAAATGAAATAAAATGTATGAAAAACACTCTAGGTGATTTAGTTTGATAAAGCCTCGAACCTGAGTTCACAAATAGTTGAAAACTGCAGAGGTCGATATGAAAATATGCTAAAATTCATGATGAATTAGCGAGTCAAAGCGTAAGAAAAGAGTAAAAATAATAAATAAAAACAATCAATAAAACCAAAACTACATACCCACATGCTCATAAAAATGACTGTGCATACTAACGTTGTCAATATTGTCGTTGGCTCTCGGATAGCCACGTGGGCAGCGCGTTCGTCTTTTGGTGAAAGAGGTCCTGGCTTCGATTCCCGGTGGGAGCCCACGTGCGAAATGACCTCAGATGTCGAAGCACTTTTTTTTATAACAGTACTACTCTTACACACAATCTCAGTTCACTTCAATTACTGAGGATGACAGCCTGGTTGTCGAAATACGTATTTTAAATACTTTTATTTTTTCCGATAACGAGAAGAAAATATGAGAAATAGATGATATAACAAGTCGTTTTAAGGACTCATTATTTCCGCGAACAATACGCGATAATAATAGGCTAAAATTGGGATTTGGGAATTCAGTCGAAGAGATCTGGGGAGGTTTTAAGAAAATTGTTTTCCGTGGTATTGAAAAATACGTCCCTAAGAAGCGACTAAAGAATAATCCAGATCCCGAGTACTACAATAAGAAAATTAGGTTGCTCAAAAGGAAAGTCAGGGTCGCGCATAAAAAGAAAGATCGCGATTTAGATTCGTTGGAATATTATAAACAATTAACTAAAGAACTAGCTGCCGAAAAAATACGCGCGGAGGAGGAATATGTCAAAAACACTCTTGACTCGGAAAATTCAAATGAGTTCTACAAATATCTACGCCGTAGGAAAGGAGATGGGAACAACTCATTCACAATAAATACAGGTGCAGGTGAAAAGCTAACCAAGGAACAGGAAGTCGCTGAGGCATTTAATGAATGGTTCTCTCAGGTTTATAATAAGGGAATCCGTAGTGCAGGCAAAGCTTTAATCGAGGAAAAGACACATAGAGGGGAAGAGGGAAGCGCAAAGTATATCCAAATTCTCGACTCAGTTATTTTAAGGCACATTCAAAAACTGAAAAATAGGAAATCTAAGGGACCTGATGATATCTCAAGTGACGCCATTAAATTAGGAGGTAATTCAATAGTGCCATATTTTCGAACACTGTTTACTGCAACTTTAAACAATAATCATATCCCTGACGACTGGACTAAAGCGATCGTGATTCCAATTCATAAGGGGGGGTCCAAAACATCAGTTGATAATTACAGGCCCATTAGTTTAACTTCCCAGGTCAGTAAACTAATGGAAAAAATTATAGCAGACTACCTTCGTATATTCTGGAAGGAAAACGACTGGTTAAGTAAGAGGCAGCACGGTTTCAGGCAGGGGTACTCATGTGAAACACAGCTTCTCGGATTGGTGCAAGATATTGCTGAAACTATGGATAAACGGGATGAAATCGATGCGGTTGTCATTGATTTTGCTAAAGCCTTTGATAAAGTATCGCACGATATACTCATAACAAAAGTACGTGATTTAAATATTGACCAGCGGGTATTAAGATGGATTGAAAATTTTTTGAAGGAGAGAAAACAGAGAGTCAAAATCGGTGAACTTTACTCTAACGAGGCCGAAGTCACCTCAGGTATTCCACAGGGTAGCGTTCTCGGGCCATTGCTATTCCTAATATACATTAACGATCTCCCTATTAATATTAAGTCCGAAGTTAGGTTATTTGCCGACGACTGCATATTATATAGGCGAATAAGAGATAGCAACGACCGCGATATCTTGCAAAGTGATCTAAAGCAGTTATCAGAGTGGACTAAATTAAACGATATGATGATAAACGTCAGTAAATGTAAGCATATTAAGTTCTCTAGAAAAAAGTTACATGAATTTAACCAATATACGCTAAACAATGAAACAATTCCTACCGTACATGATTGCAATTATTTGGGTATTAATTTATCTGATAATCTCAAATGGGGGAGTCACATCGAAAATGTTACTACAAAGGCATATAGAAACCTTCACTTCGTAATGAGAAACCTAAAACGGAGTGGGAGGGGAGTCAAAGAAAGGGCGTATAAATCGTTAGTTAGGCCGATAGTCGAATATGCGACGAGTGTTTGGGACCCCCACGAAACGGGCCTAAGTAAGAAACTTGAAGGCGTGCAAAGGAAGGCGGCTAGATACGTAGTTGGAAAACACAAGAAGGATGAGAGTGTTAGCAAAATGCTAGATCAGCTAGGATGGGAATCGTTAGCGTCGAGAAGGAAAGCTTTTAGGTTAGCGGGAGTATTTAACGCGTGGAATTGTAAAGAGAATTGTAAAGATGCTTGGGCAGAACTACGGGAGAGATTCGAAAATCCAAGCTATATTGGACGCGGCGACCATAATTTAAAAATAAGAGAACGCGAGCAGAAAACAGATGTTGCAAAATATTCTTTTGTTAATAGAGGAATAAGAGAATGGAATGCTTTACCTGGAGAATTTCTCATTCCAATGCCAGAAAACGCAAAAAAATTTAAAGCTAAGTTAAGTTATATTAATATCTGAATTAGTATATTAGTAATAACAGCCGTTGCTGGATTGCAAATTAAACTTGTATTTTCTAAAATAATAATTATTTCTTTATTATGTAACATTCTTTTATGAGGTTTGTCTTTTATATTTCACATTGTTTGTATCTTTCATGTTTGTATATTTTATATATAGTACTAAATTGTGTGATGTACTGCCTTCGGGAGGTTTTGGGGGGTTTTCCTCTCGACTTAAGTGAATACCAGGCAGGAT
Source organism: Pachydiplax longipennis (assembly GCA_036926295.1). NCBI lineage: Eukaryota > Metazoa > Arthropoda > Insecta > Odonata > Libellulidae > Pachydiplax > Pachydiplax longipennis. Next base: position 31,051,986 of record JAVFKF010000009.1, on the reverse strand, counting down.
ATTTTATATTTCCCTCCCCCCACAGGGAATGGCTACCACCTGGCCTCGTGCCTACTCGTAGTCTAACGTATAAATAAATAAATAATAATAAAAAAAGTAGCTCAAGCGTTCGGTGTTTACAACCCCTGCCACACGCCGAATGGCGGCTTGCAGGATAATTAAGTAGATGTAGATGTTTTGATCTGTAATTTTGGCATTTGATCATCCTAATTTTCAAATTATTTCTCTCTCGTCTCACCACTAAATGGAGTTTTTGACACATCTTCCCACATTTTATACTGCGTAGATTTATATGTTTGTTTTTTTTTCGATAAGTTCTGAACTCTTCTACGAGGCTTCATTGCTCAGTAACCTGCTCTGTTTTTCATATATTTCCCCAAAACGAGATACGCTCCGCTTAAAGAGATGCTATGGAATCAACGTCACCAACTTTCGCTTTTGAATCTGCTTGTCCATCAAACGATTCTTTCCATTGGCACCTGTCGCCGTCATCCAGTTGCATGCCTTCTGCCGGTGAAAGTGACAGCGCGCCTGTTATTTGCCATTTCCGATAACGGTAAATAGGGCATGATTTCTATCTTAACTCGCTTTCGTCAGATAGCTAAAGGTCATCATACGATCTAAAGCAAATACTCAATGTTGATTTCCTTCTTATTTATGAACCGATTCCTCTCAGATGCTTGAGTGACTCTATTCCGCCCCCTCATTTAATGAAGTGAGCTTAGTTTTCTGGAATGGTAACACATCTGGACATTAAAAAAGAGGATGTTAAAAGATTAGAGGCTTTTGAGATGTGGATAAGGCGTAGAATGGAGAAAGTAAGCTGGGTCAATAGAAAAACGAACGAGGAGGTGCTAGAGATGATTGGATAGAAAAGGGGAATAATTGATGTAATTAGAAATCGACGAAAGAAATGGGTGGGTCAAATATTGAGAGGAGAGGGATTGCTGAAGAGAGCGATCGAGGGAAGAATGTTTGGGAAACACAAAGACAGAAGTTGTTAGACGAATTAAAGGGTGGGATAAGTTACCGGGAATTGAAGGAGAGGGAACTGAATAGGGAATGTGGGGGCACATGAACCTACCGGAAGGTAGAACACTTATATATAACAAATCTGGAAATCCTTTTGCAGACAACGACGTTGGTACTCGCAGTCACTTGCAAAAGGGGTATGTTCTTTCGCTCTTCTATCGGCCCTATATTCTATACAATTTCTGTTGACACTATGTGATTTGTATGTTAGAGGGTAAACACTGGTGCGGGTAAATGTTTCGGAACTTCAAGCGAGTGAGGGGAAAGAAGGAATCATTTTAGAATATTGTACCCGAATCTAATAAGGACAAGGGCTCATACAATTGGAAGGATCTTCGAGTTTTCTTTGTTTATGGCTGCAATAGTTCACTGAAAGGAATGGTTTCCACATTTTGAGGAACCCGACGATGCTCTGCTGATTGTCAGAGACTTTGAGCATTCATGAATTAAAAGGTACGAATGTTTGACTTAATTGTGACGTTTTCACTTTTCACACTGCTTTTAGGCTGAATTTTACCAAAATTCTAGTTTCTTAGTACCATTTTTGAGTATCATTGGTTATGGTAATATTTTTTCAGCGAATAACTGCTACTCTGCAGAAAAACAATACGTTAACGTAAGAAATGGAAATAATTCACTAATTTCTTATGTTCGCTGTTTACCGTCTGAGTATACCGATGTGGCGATACATCATCCTTGAGATGGTTCGACGTAGGGCAGCTAGATTTGTTAAGGGAGATTTCAGATTTGACAGCAGTGTTTCAGCTATGATAGAATCCCTCGGTTGGGATTCGCTTAGTGATAGAAGACTTGATTACCGTAGGAAGCTTTTTAATAAATTTATCACTACGGATCTCGGGGAGGAGATTTGATATTGTTATACCAGTTAGTAGCGTACGTGATCTTCAAAACAAAAAGATGAAGCGTTACAGGGAAATAGTTGCCAGGACAGATAGTTATTTCTGGTCATTTTTTCCGCGAAGTATTAGAGAAGCCAACAGCAGTCAAAGGTAGATAGAGTTTTCGGTGTTTCGCACTCCCTGCCATGCGCCAGTGGCGGTTTGCAGGGTCTATATGTAAATGTAAATCATGACGATTGCGTTCAGCTGTAATCAAAATCCATCGAATATCTCCACATAAAATATAGCAAATAAACAATTCTCATATGATCGAAAATCGATTTATTACAAATATAAATACAAGTAAGGGAAACGACCTTACCTTTTAAGTTATTATTTAAAATCTAAATCATCTATTTCACTGGAATCAGAGGGAAAGGAATTCGACAAGAATGTCACATCAAGAGTGGTGGATTTACCAGCGACGGCTGAAGGCTGGTAAGAAACCGCCATAAAATATTTTCAATAAGTCAACAAATTCTCAAAATTTAAATCATCAACAGCCTTCCATGGCATAATAAACATATAAAAACGTCCATCGCTGAAACTTTATAACCCGTAAGCTCTAGTCCTTAACAGGATCAGCCGAGCATATTATTGTCCGCTTATACAATAACTTTCGGGGCGGCACCTTGCTAAGTTCATGTTTTCTTTTTCGTGTCAAACACGAGAGAGCGCTGGGGTTGAGACGTCAACTTTTGGCTTTCGATCTAGAAGCGAGTACTTTGAAGAACTCCAGCTGAACTTCCCTCGCCTCACTCTCCGGCATCCTGCGCAGAATCTTGGCCACCATCTTCCCGAAATCGTCCCACTCGTCCTCTTCCTTGGCGACAAAGCTCTGCATCTTCTGCTCCTTTGCTTCCTCCATTGAGTCCAAAGCGTCGATGGGCCGCGAGTAATCCTCCGTATTCGTGGAGTTACTCTCGTACTCGTAGTACTCCGGAGGTGAGCAAGGAATGTCCTCTTCCTCCATCTTGAGCATCAAGGGAGTGGCAAGTTCGTTTGGAGCCTGCTGATAAGAAAAATTATGTTGATTAACTCACCGGGACTACTTTGAAATGGGAGTGGATTGGGTAACGGGCAATCAAGGAACCTTTTTCTTTCAATAGTTACAGCCGTGACTTAGTGAAATTACATTACTAGACAAATGAAACACTACGTATTAAATTCCACAACTTGATAATAAAGTTGTGGAACCTTTTTTCATCGGGATATATCTGTTACAATCATTAACTCATCGGTATATGTGGTTGGCCGCGTATGACACTATGAGGGAACATGAAACATGCTAGTGGAAGTATCAGTCCGTAACTTTATTTGGAACCTGCTGATAAGAAGAATGTAGGATTATGATGACTTACTCATCAGGGTTAGAGTGAAACGGGAGGTGATTGGAAGTTGGGGAACCTTTCTTCATAAGAAGGACAGCTATACCAGTGGGTGGCATATAAAACCATGGGCACTTGATGAATCAAATCCGAACTACGCTCTATGCACATATTCAACAGTGTGGTTCTGTCCGAGAACCGAATTTGGAAAATTGCTTTTTGATAGTAACTAACCCTTTCAAATGCATGTTACTGTCTAAACCTTTTCTAGGTCTCTAGCAACAGGGCCGGGCAATAAGTGATTTCCGTCGATGCCAGGCACCCAGGCCCCCAGTATAAAGGGCAATCATTTCACTAGGTTAATTTTCTATTTTGCTGATGGAAAACACTATATCCCTAAGAAGTAACCCAGTGAAACATTTGTACCCTTACCCTTTGTTAGATCTCCGGTTCTGGTTGGGGGAAACTTACGAAGCCGTATGTAGCGCAGGTCTGGCATGTGGGATGCAATAAAAATTCGAAGACTGTTTCATTAAATTATCTTTGATGATCTAAAACTTCGGAAAAACCTTAAATCTTCCTCCCCTCCTCGTCGATAGAACGTGATTCAATCGTCGGATGATGATCATGGAATTGATTGTGCAGTTTCCAATCAACATGATTACTAAAGAGACTATTTCGTCTTTTTTGCAGTATGATGCCTTTGTTCTTTTTCCTCATAGGGTTATCAGTGAAAGCCTTTCGCATTTAACGTTAATTTAGGGTTTAAATCATTAAAAAACAACAATAACTTCTCATACTGCGGAGAGAACTGGAATTTTGCATCACGAAATCGTTAACTGAAATCGAAATAGGTATCAGAAGTAGAGATATTTAATGAAGATTCCTATTTCGGTCATGGAATTCCGTGTTCGATTCATCTTTGCCATGTTTTGATAAAATAGGCAAAAATTTTGTGGTTATTAGGAATCCGAGCTCATCCATTTTTCCGTAAGGATAAATTGACAATCGAGCCCAATTTGTTTGTATTACTGTACGATGTTGAATGTGTAACTTTATTTTTATTTCCCATCTGAAAAGCTGCTTAAATTATACTTACAAATATGGATATGCGAATCTTGATTCAAACTAATCAATTCATTTAGTAAGCGGGAGTATTTTAAACAGGTTTTTCCACTCAGTTACGGCTGCATCCAGGATACTTACTTATGCTGCATTGATTTTACGGTCACATTTTCCGAAAATTTCCGACACGGAAAAATAGGTCAAAGAAAGATATTAAGGGATCCCTTCGATATGCCTTTGAAAAAATATTCTGGAGAATGAATTTTATTTACCATTTCAGGTTATGTATCCCCATTTACGCTCCAACAGACCTGGGAGCAATTTATTTTAATTCGCAAGAGCTAATTCAGGTTAGTGATTATATTTTGGCAATTGTAATGTATTGAAGGATTATACTGAGTTTAATTCAAGTAACTTTGATTATGTTTCTGGCAATTGCAGTGTATTAAAGGATTCTACTTAGTTTAGTTTAAGTCACTTTCAGCATTGAAAATCCTGAGGTAGTTTATTCAGTTGATTGAATCCGAGACAATTTAAATAGAATTCCAATTTGATGGATCTTATACAAATCCGAACGAAGCTGCAAGTCAAGGAGGATTTCCAATCAATGTCCATAAGAATGGCCAACGTCAATCAATATAGTCATGTTGACGGAGACCGGTCGTTAAAAATGTATTCTGAGTGAAAATCACGAAGCCTTTTCAATTCGCAGCTTGTCGTGGCGTTCCAGGGACTAAGGCCAAACGTTATCGATCTCGACAACGAGATAAATGGTCCGAGAGAGGAAATGAAATTGGAGCGAATGACATCATCTTCTGATAAATTCTGATGCACATTTAAACGCATTCTGAAGCGATTTAATCTTTATATTCAACTACACCTCATTACTAAGGACATTGGGACTAGGGAGAATTACAAGAAACAAGGGACAGGAAAGAACAAAGGACGATGATCTGAAGGATATAATGATAAATTCCTCGTCTTCTGAATATGCAAGGAGAATTTATGTCAGCTGGGGATTCCGAACTTCTATAAAGCATGTAATATTACCGCAAAAATATAAGCAACATCGGTTCCGCTATCTTATAATACACCCAAAATTTTCTGAATCGTTTAATATTTTCATTTAAGTCCACTTGTCATCTTTAATGATATTTTAAACATATTGGCATCATCACCCTCGTATATGACTGTATCATTATCTTCAATCATAAATTACTTAATCCTTTTCCAGTTACCATCAGTGGTACGCGTACTTTCGGCTGAAAATTCCCTCTTTTCGCTTTTCCCTTAAGGGTAACGAATCGGAACCCTAATCGAATCAAAAACCCTTACTGAAAAAACAATATTTTGGTGACAATTGAGATGAACCTGAATAAGAGCAAATTTTACACGAAATATAATAAAGTTTACAAAACTCGGAAACTGTTACAGCGTTCCGATATTCATAATATCTAAGACTGTAGGCAGTAATTATTTTCCCTCTTTTTTCGCCCCGGTTTAATGAATTTAAATACCGGTTTCGTTCCGTCAGATATCGTCGAACCGGTTCGAACCGACCTTCCTCTTTCTATCTTTAGATATCATTTCATACACGTAACTTTAAAATTACAGAAATGTCAGTTAAATTCTACAAAATTGAGTCATTAAATAAATTAAATTCATTTGTTCGTTAAAAAGATAAATAATTAAATAATAAAGTACTGTCAAATTAAGTTTAAAAAATATATAACCTGGAAATATAAATACAGAAATATAAATAAAATATAAATAAAAATATAAGAATAAAATTATGTGCATATAAAATTGTATAAATATAAAATAATATAAATATAATATACAAGTATATAATAATGTATAATGAAGAAATGTATGATAAATTAAAATAAAATCAATAGTAACAGCCGTTATTTTGTGGAATTCAATTCCTGGACAAATGAAACACTTTGTATTAAATTCCACCACTTGTAATACAAAGTTTTTCATTTGTCCAGAACAATAAATTTTTAATAATTAATCATATAAATAAAAACATTTACGAGGGTTGCAAGTCATCGCTACAAATGTATTCTGAATGTGACTATGAAACACTCGAATTTAATACGAACTAAAAGTTGAAACAGAATGAATTACTGTTTAAGGTTTGCATTCAACAATGTTTATTTTTCCGTGCCGTTCTCAACTCAAAGTAATTCTAGGTTCTTTCGATATTGCCCGATGCTTCGTTAGAATCGCAACTTCACACTTACCTCATTATTATTATTATTGTTCTGCGATTTGGCTGCATACCGAGCAGCCACAATGGGCTCCAAAAAGATGAGGTCGTCGTAATAAATCCAAGTGGGTCTGGGACTCGGTGCCTCGCCTTCACTTTTAAGCATGGTCCTCTTGTAGTTGCAGGCGAAGGTTGTCCTCATGTTCGTCCATCTATCTCTCACTTTCTCCCCTAGAAAACATTAAGAGTTCGGAATAAATAAAGCCTTGCAATCAAGTAAATGTTAAGGAACAGAAAAAACTGTTGGAGACTAAAATTTTTAAAATTCGAGAGCGGAGTTTTCTAATTAAAAGAGCCCGTTAGTTAGTTTTAAAGTTGAAGTAAGTTGAGGTAAGGAAGTTCTGCATCTATTTATTCTAAATATGTATAAATTAATGTTCCTTAGGACCAAAGGACCATTGAGGTAAACATGAAAATATATCAAGAATAATAATGTATTTTATTACGATGTAGAAGGTTAATATTGTACGATAATCGATGGTGAAGCATATTAATTTTGAGGAGTAATAACTTTAAAAATTACAGTCACCGTTGACCCGTGTCAGTTGTGATGTAGGCAAAGTCATTCTCATGCTGCACATTAACGCAAACATGCATCTAAATTTATGTTATAATTCTGAAATATTAGTAACTGCGCGTCGTGAATTGCGCGGCGGGTGAGTACGACAGTAATCCACGAGGATACCAAACAATCCGTAACTATTTATAGTAATAAATACAGTGTTGACAGCAAATGGAATCAAAACACATGTGCATCTTACATGTGAAAGGCGGTCCTAGCATCGCAGCACATTCCATGAACACCTTCCTCTTGGTCTCGATGTAGTGGAAATCGTAGTGGTTCTGATTCCACATGAAGGGCCTCTCCCTCATGAACGCAATGAGCGCCTTTTCCGAATCCGTGGTCCACTCCTCACTCTTACGCGGCCGAGACATGGTCGAGACTCCGCTCAACTGATTGCGAGTTGAGAAGATGGCGACTCTCGAGCCGATCGATTCTCCGCAACTCAACTGACGGTGGCGACGTATGCGGCAGAGAAAGAAGTAAACCGAGGTCAACTCATTCGCAGTTGAGGGGAAGCGGCGGCGGTTGGGTTCTGAACGCTGGTGAATTATTGTTAGACAGCCGTTCTCCGTGCACTTTTTCCTCACGGATACTTTTCGCAGCACTCAATGCTTATAGTTTGCAACACCCAACACGTATCTTCTTGGGTTGTGAATGAGTAACTTTTACTACTCCGATATTTATTTTATTATTTGGTTCTAGAGTAATACTTCACGTAACCTACTTTATTTTACCGAAGTATACACCCGTCGTTTGTTACCTGGGCATTTTGATTACGTTGGTAGTATCGATGACATTAGTTGGAGTAATTTCGGAATCACGAAGCATATTTTAATCGAAAATTACATTTCTTTAAAATATTGGATTATGAGATGTTCATCGGAATAAATAATGTCCCGCAATCACATTCCAAAATCATCGGGAAAGCGTGAGATTATTTCAACCATTTACTCCTGTTAATTCTAGCTTTTCATAGATTAGCTTGAGAGATTATTTAAATTTTCCTACGGTTGATAATTGAATCGCTCTGCTTTGCACTACCTTTGGAAGATTGCCCTTCATTTTATAAATCAAAAGATTTTAGCGAAACGATTACCTCTGATTTCAAGGAAGGAATTGAGTGTGGCTTCGCCTTTAAGAAATGTTTGCCTTCGAAACAATATCTTGATCTTCAAAATAAGTAATAAAATAAAAGTCGTCACCACAGACGTATGATGAGATGGTAATTAAGAAATTTGGGGATACAAACTAACTTTGAATTACATACATCATTCAAACCCTCCAACATCACATTAAAGACGTTTACCGTTTGAAGTATATTTTTATACCAAACTTGATCTCCGCATTGGTTCTTATAATCGAATGCCACTCTAAAGAAACAGTATTTTCTAATTTCATCTTCGAAGTGTCATCTTGTGAAAGCATTTAATTTTTAATCTATTTGTTGCCTTAAATGATTTCTTCTATACTGAACCAATATAGAGATACATAACATCTTTGTGGTGATTTACGTCCCGCGTTGACATCCTCCAACATCACATTAAAGGAAGGAAAAAGAACGAAGCTAGTTCTCATATCAACCATGATTCTCACGTCTCTTATGATAATCGAGTGCCACTCTAGCGAAAGTGGTCCATTTTTCTAGTAATTTTCTAATTTCATCTTCAAAGCATCAACTAGAGAAAACAATATTTTATGTATTATTAGTCTACCCTGGGGAAGTAGAGTCAGCTGAAATTAAGATCTGATATCCAGGACGTTTATAATGAGGTTTTATTTACGGTTCTAAATTACTTGAACATTAATTTTTATTCTGTCCAACATTCAGATATTCATAGAATTCTCAGTGGGTTTCACATTTTTAGCTACTGATCGAGAAATTCAGAGATTAACTAAATAGTATAGTAAACCTGTTTGTGGAGATGAGAATTATACGTTTGTCCATTAGTCTGTTATTTTGTGTTAGGTGGAAAGCCTTACGAATTAACCAACAGTAAACACCCTCAATAGAATGTGATTTCTTTTGATTTGAAATCAATTGGAGGACGAATGTTAACTATCACATATGGAGGAAGAGAGAAATGCTTCTTGGCATTTTCCTGCTGAAATGAAGAAAATAAAATTTTTCTAAAATAAAATACTCCTAGATTAATTTGAAGTTCCCTGTAACCTACATGAAAAAAGAGAAAACCTTTTCTATTAAACACTTTGTAATAGCATAGCGGGTCTAAGAATAGCATACTTCCGAGCAATATTCCAAGATGAATACACAAAGCTATATACTGAACAGGAAATCAGCAGTAAACTAATAAATCACTCATTAAAGAACTACCAGAATCGATTTGGTAATTGGTTTCTCTGCTAGTCGTCTTATCCTCCAGCAATTCCCTAATAATTCATAGCTATTATAATCTTCACCGTGCTGTCTTAATCAGAACTGTCTTCTCCAACAATTCTATTCCTTTTTTCAAAACAATCTTCAAAGTTCTGTTATGCCTTAGTGCGCGGTTGATGATTTTCTTTTCTAATATATATTCCGCAGAACCTTCTCCATTCACTCTTCAAAGGGCCACCAAATCAGTTACACGTTCTAAACATTTCTTTTCAATGATTATTCTGTACCAAGTCTCCAGCTGAAATCGACGATTATTCTCTCGAGGAGGTTGGCTTTTTCAAGTTTTAAATATTCCAAAGAGAACATTCATGGCCGAGAAATTGTGTTAGTAGTATGTTATCTAGCCAGAAGGGAGGGTATGGGAGAAATAATCCAGATGTATAGCTTCGAAGTAATGGTAAAATATCGCAATAAAGAGACAATGTGTAGTTAGAGTCAAAAGTAATGTTAATCTTAACCTTATTTCGTGTAGAAAGCCCTCCAACTGATGAGAAAGCTTTGGATCACCTTTATGACTAGCTTGAAATAAAGAAGAAAATTAAACGAATTTGCGTCGAGAGGCTTTTTAACGGCTTATTGTATTAGAACAAAGTTAAGTTTTGAATGCAGTCTTGGTATCCTAGACCGCTTTTCGTAACACACGCCTGATGTCGAGTCAGATTCTAATTAGTAGAGTTATGTTTAATTTACCTTAAGTTGGGCAATCAGAGTGGGCCTCTCTTATGCATAAATTCTGAAGTGAAAAATTACCAGTGCACCACGAAGTTAACTTAAATCTTTTCGAAGAAAAACCCTCGATTCGGAAGGATTGCGGTAGGATGTAGGCACGAATAAAACTAAGGAAATGCATGTCTTATTTAGTTTTCGGTGATTTTTATAAGAATTAGCTCGATGAGTAATGATTCAGCCATTTCACCATAACTTTATTTTCTTCTTGTTGCAAACTCTCCCTCTTGCTCTAAATCTTCAAAACCTATTTCGCTTCCATCTAAATTTAAAATACCCTTATAAACAAACTTTTGGTGACCTTAAAAATTCTTCGCTAGCTTTATGGAAAATGAACTTGTAAAAACATTCTCAAGACTATAAAAAACTATAAAAAGCAACATAAAAGCAAACGATATATGATATATATAATATCGAGAATGAAATTTCATATATCAGGGGTGGGAAAAAGGTCAATCACGACCAATAGTCGAAAAAATTCTTATTCTTCCGAATGATTGTTGTTGCTGCAAGCATGCGCATTTGCGCTCAATTTAACTTACTAAGAAGTTCCAAAGCATTGATGAAACGCAAAATACACATCTACATCTACATATGTACCCTGCAATCCACCATTCCTAAGGCAGGGGGTGCAAGCACCATGACTCTACTTTTCTAGTCGATTATTTTCGAGTATCGTTCACGGAAAAAACTCTTGAATCGACTGCTTTTAGTGTATATTTCTCTGATCTTTCTCGCGATAGCAGAACCACCCATGTAACAAGGAGGACGCATAATATCGTTTACATTCTTTATAAACGTATTCCGTCATAATTTATCAATTACATCTACATCTACATCTACATGAATACCCTGCAAGCCGCCTTTCGGCGTGTGGCAGGGGGTGTAAACACCAATCGATTGAGCTACTTTTTTTAGCCTATTACTATCGCGTAATTAAATTAAATCTATGATTGAGCCTTCTTTCTCCTAAAGAATAAAATATGCATCGAAGACGAAAAGATACTATTATACTACTTATTTATAATCTTCGTTTCAACAAATTCCTAATGTTTGTTCTTTAGTCGATCGCGGTCGAAAGATTAGTAAGATATGTTGGTTTCCCTTTTTATGTACAATCGATGTACGTAGAATGAATGTATGGCCAATATAAGACCGATTTAGGATCGAAATATACTCGATTCATTTACCGCATATCATCGACACAAGTCGACTCGTAAATTCCACCTTTCGGCCCAATTTATTTGTGTTGGACGGAATGCTGTGTTGAGATGAGCAAACGATGGCAGGTGCCGCGGGTCTGTTTTGAAGTCTCTCTTATGCCAAAATGCTTCGGATATTGTTGGCCGCGGACTTCTCATGAGCCTCACGACTCGTCCTTTTGTTTCCCGCTTTTATTTATAGATGGCGTTCAATTTCCACCCCCACCGAGGCTCACGCGGAAAACACGGGGAAAAAACAGAGCACGCGCTCTCCTTTTTTTCTGGTCCTGCGGAAGAAAGAGACACGTCTATTTCGGTGTGTCTTTGTCTCTCCTCCCACTAAATGTGTCCCACACAGGACGACACTTGGCCCAACTCTTTTCCACTCGCCGCCATAAATCGAATGATCCCGTTTTGATTCCCGTGACTCTTTAAGTACATGGAGGGAAACCTTTACACACCTATGTAATTTACACATATGCTTGCGGGAGGATTTATTTGTGTGTTATTTGCTGTAGTTTCCTTGTCTTCAGGTGCGGCCCAAAGTATTGTCAACACTTACAACATGAATATACTCATGTTAAAAATATAAATAAAATATAAATATAAAATAAAAAATATATAAATATAAAAAATATAAATATACCCTGTTATAATCTTGTTATAAATCTTTCCTGAGGAAACTACGAAGTGTTACTTATTCATTCTTTCATGAATATACACCATAATCCCTTACGCTGAAATTCTCATGAAGATTAAGATTCCATAATAGTAGTAGGTAATAGTTGTAGTACTAATAGTAGTAGTAGTACTTCTATAAGTGCTTTGATAGTTTAAGCTATTTCGCATGTGGACCCTCACCAGGAATCGAACCCGGGACCGCTTCTACCAAAGTCGATCGCGCTGCCCACTTGGCTATCCGGGAGTGCTTATACTCTAGTTGTGCAATTATACTAGAGTAAGTCCATAAGTAAGTCGCAAAACCAGATAGAGGCAATATTAATCAAAGTAACTTTCTGAATTTTATATATTTTTCTAAATATTCAACCTGTACTCTTAGACACTTATCCCATATCTTTACAAGTCCTTGATAAAAAGACTTCTTTGCTGTTGGCCATCAAGGGCTTGTAAAGAGATAAGATGGGTGTCTGAATGTACAGGATGAATATGTAGAAAAGTGAAGTAAATTTCGGGAAGTTACTATGATTAATATTCTTCTATCCAGTTTTGCGACTTACTTATTGAAGTACCCTCGTATTTTTTTCACTTGGAATATTTCGTTGTGAGTTTCGTTGAATATATTTGCTCTCCTATTTTTCATGAGTTTTAATTTCAAGCTGAAAGATAAAATGGGAAAGAAGAAATATTTCTTTATGGAGAGAAATTCCGCAAAAATAAGGCTTAAATGAACGATATTTTCAGTACAGAGAAGTTAGAGAAGATTACGTAATAAATTTTCAAGTAAATAAATATTTTTGCTTTACAAATTTATAGCTGCTGACGATTCTTACACATGCGTTAAAAATGTCGGACAACGTAAATATATTTTACGAACACGCACAGATATATCTCACGATACATACCGGAGTGATCTATTTAAGCAATATCAATATTCTACGACAAATATATTAATTACACTCTGCAGAATACAATTTTAGATCCCGAAACCTTTAATTCCCTCTCCTTGAATGGGAAATTCACTTGAGAATCACATGTGCGCTTTGTCCCGCTTCGAAACGGAGGCAAAAGAATCGTATGTCAGTCCGCAATAAGCCGCTCTTTCCAACCGCTCATTACCATAACTGCACCCCCTTCTTTTGCTCCCCTTTGAAGATGATCAAGTGCTCCTCCGCCCATTCGTCGCATCACGGATAATCAATATTTAGCTGTCGCGCCAGCCATCGCTATGGGAATATTTTTTGTTGAAATTCTCTGAAAAATACTCGCCAATGTATCTCTTATTGTTGAAGTTGTTTATCATTAAGCTTCCTGCAGACATGAATTACTTCAGCAGCTCAAATCTTATAAAAATCGTTGAAAAACCGTTGCGGTGGCGTAGTGGTTAGCCTGCTGACGCTTTAATACCGAGGTCCCGGGTTCGAATCCCGGATAATCGGATTTTGCCAACTAGAGAATGGTCGTATGTATTCGTCTATTGTTAAAAGTTACGGAACAATAAATGTTACCTCCTACAGTTGGTAAATAAAGGGAAAATCAAAGGAAAAAGAAGAAGAGCACTGAGAAGAACATCTTGGATGGATAACATAAGAAAATTGACTGAATTCTCAACTGCTGAGAGGCTAATGCACACAGCATCCTACAGGAACGAAATGCTACATGTGATAGCCAACATACATCGATGGATAGGCAGAAAAAGAAGAATTGTTAACAACTCTCCTTTAATGGATCAAAAATGGATGTTTGCGAGGGAACCAACTAAATAAATAAGTAAAAGTAAAAACTAAAAAGAATCGACAGTACAGTATTTTCCAGGCTAAGTAATGCAGAGCGACCGTATTTTTTAGGGTTTCCTCGAAGCAGTTCAGTTTTATAAGGAATTCTTTCTCTTTTTGAGGCTTCTTTAAGGTATTTGTATATTTATTGCGGTCGAGAATCAAGGCATTACAACGGAGTCGAAAGGAAGAAAAAGAAACATTGCTGTTAATGATACAAAACGTTTGAAAAATTACATGTAGCAATATTGTCGGCATAACGATCAGTTTAGCAGTCAGAACTCTGACCTCCGAGGATGATAACATGGCTATCGTAATAAGCATTGGATGATTCCTAAAATTCGGTTATCCTGATTTCCAGTTGCTTCCAGACCCTGGCATCGGCGCTTGTCCTAACACCGGCAATACTGCAATAGAAGTGTTTCTAAATCTCCATTTACAGCGGTGTTCTATAAGTGAGAGGAAATTTTATTAGGAACGCGTAAGGATCACATGAGACAGGATGGTGAATATATGATTACATTTTTCTCCTTTACGTAATTAAGTGAAAGGGTTATCAATCAAATCAGTCACTGATTTATATTATGCTGGTAGTCTTAATTAAATATTAAATTTATACATATAAGATTTGTACAAAAAACAAAATACTTTTGCTAAATTATGGAAGGTGAATCTTTCGCGATAAAAACTCATATTTAAATCATATATAAGACGGTGCGAAAATGTTTCACTTTATGCGATTAAAGTAAAAATTTCGATCACTTAATATGATTGCAGTATTTCTAGGTTCATTCCCTAGATCATATGTATTAGGCTCTTACCATTCCAATTATACTTCGTCAGATATTTTGATTAACAGTATTCTTAGCTAATTATTAAGAAAGAAAGTGCACCTTATTGAATTGAGAGATAGCTGTTAATTTTACTGTAATTTTTTAACAAAGGCTTATGTGAATTCCTGAAATATATTACTTTTTGTTTGCTCGCTAAACCTCTTACTGCTATTTGTGTAGGGGAAGTGAGTACAGAATTTGACAACTCAGAATTCAATTTGCTCGACTTTATCAGTGGGGAATCTGGGTCCTTCAGGCCACATGCAGCCATTTTGAGTATTCACTGCAGCCTATTCGTAATTCCATGAAGTACAATAATTTTGTTATCTAATCTTTCTAATCTTGATAATGACACCACGGAAGAAATATGGCGGCAAATGTTCTCTTGCAATTTACTCAGCGAAGTCCGTTTTCTCATGTGAAATTTCTATGTTTAACTATTTCAATGTAGGCAACACGCGACGCAAGAGTGGTCTATTGATTTCATATGCGACCTTTCCAATGAGACCGAATGCTAAACGTGGCCTTCCGATTGAAAAAGGTTCCCCTCTTTTGCTCTACATTCATCAGTTCTTTATGGATTTCGTTTTTAAAAATTTCCTATGTGATCACTGCTTTGCAACAGATTTTCCGCGGAAAATTAGTGTGCCGTGGCTCTTGGTTCGCCGCATAATTTGAGAGGGTTACATATTTATAATAATAATAATAACTCTTTATTTGGCGAGGTTAGGCCCATTAGGACCTCTCTTACACCTAACCATTATGGGTAACTAATGTTTATTACAAACAAGGTGAGAAAGAAAAAAGAAATACAAATATGTATATATATAAAGAAGATAAAATGAAGAGGTAAAAATAAAAGACTTTGCATTAAATGTGTGCTGTGCTCTTTGATGTATATTGTGTATATAATTTGAAGATACTTACGGTATTAATAAAATATCTGACCACGCAGTCGATGTTTTCTTGTTATTTTTTTCAACTTGAATATTCGCTAGAAATTACGATGGCTTGGCCTGACTTACCACGAAGCATTCGAGCTCAGCAATCAAAAACCCCAACGTCGGGTTGATTGGCTGTTTATTACTGCAAACATGTGCAAACTTTTCTTTTCTCATGTCCTAATTCTCGCAAATTCTAATCCAAAGCAACATTAAAGGCGATAAATAGCAATAATAAGAATCTTTCTTTGATTTCCCATTTTTTGGTACCTGTTTCGGTTTCGTAGGACCATTATTTCTAATTTAAGTCTGAAGAAGAAAAGTCTGCGATCGATCCAAACGTACTTCATGTTCATCTCTCATGAGAGTATTTTAGTCTCTTCGGGAGTCGAACCCATGATACTTGTGGCAAAAAGTTATCGATATGGGGGCTCCAAGATAGCCATGTGGGCAGCGCGTTCGACTTTGGTGAAAGCAGTCCCGGGTTCGATTCCCTCTGGGAGCCCACGTGCGAAATTACCTGAGCTGCCGGAGCACTTTTGACAATACTACTACTACCAATATCGATACCTAAAAATCTGTTAGAGCTCTATTGCATTGCTCTAAATTTAACAAAGTTATACAAGAAGTGAAAAATTTTGACTTGACTGGGACTCGAACCCAGGTCTCCCACTTTTCCTTACTCATATCAGCTCCCGATTACAGAAGTGAAGAGGCGTGGCTTGATAGTTGGTTAAAATATCCTGCTCGGCAAGTGGGAGACCTGGGTTCGAGACCCAGTCAAGTCACAATTTTCCACTTGTATAAGTTTGGGTTTAGTCGCACAACATAATGTAGTAAGTTAAATTTCATTTCCATCATTTAAATTTAACAACTCTATCTCGTCGGGTAGGGCGCGAGATAAATATCCGAATGTTTCTTTCGCGTATTTCTCACGGGAGTCACATTGGATAAATAAACATATAGATGTATATATACATACACAACGGTGTTTATCATACAAGATAATCGATGCGAAGTTAATATTAGCGTCCGGCTGAAGGCATCTCCGTGAACTACAACGGACTCAGCGGGGAACCGAATGGGGACTTGTGACCTGGCTTCGGATGGATGTAAATGGGTATGGGGAGGAGGAGGAAAGGAGTGCGGCTACTGCCTTTATAGGAGAAGTCAGCTTGACAAGAGGCGAAGATGATGAGGAGGGGGAGGGAGGCTGAGCACAGGTGTTGGCCAGACTTCTCGTCGCCTGCTTGACACTAGCGGCATTCCGCTGCGTGGGGAGGCGATTGGTCCTTTATTCCGCTTTCTCGTAGCATCTTATGGAGCGATGCAACAGGATATTATTACTCTTCGCTTCGGATCCATAGAAAAAAACAAAAGGAGAGAGGTATCCGAAGGTACAGGAGTAAAAATAGAAGAGTGAGCTTAGGATCTTAGACCCCAGACGTGCTCCTTTCGGGGTATTATACCCCAGTTACTTGATGGAACTTATGAAATGTACCTTTTAAAATGGTGAATATGGTGGAAAGAATCCTTCTTGTCATTATTTCGGGCATGTTGGCTATTTTGTACTTTAGGTTGATGTTGAATGTAAGCATTCCATCAACATAACTATTGAATTCCACCAAACAAACGAAATGTTAGAAATAAATACGAAAAAATACCAAGTTTTAATAATGGCTAAAGAACTAAATAAGTCGCAAGTAAATGATTTGGAAAAATACACTCTGAAAGACATGAAAAAATCTTTTTTCTTCCATTCCTAGATATCGTTTAAGGGTGAAAAACATTGATCCACGAGGCAAATAATGATTGTTTTGTAGTAATAATACGTTATTGTATGTGTTTTACCATGTTTAAATCAAATTGTTGGCCTTTAACGCTCGTATCGATGAAAATTTCCTTTCGAGATAAGCGGCATAATGGCTTTTTTTAATTCTCATACACCTTCCATCTTTGCATAGATACTGCCTTATAGACCAATCAATGCCCATGTTAATTCATGTTTATATGCGTGATAAGGTTTATTAATGAGATTTATAATAACGCTCAATTTTTGTATAAGATTTTCGAGAAAATAACCATCTAAAAAGCCGTTGCAATAAACGAGTCGCTAGAATTCCTTAGTTTGAAAGAAAAGTAATTTTGTCTTTCATTCATTGACTACGACTTAGCTCTCCATCTATAAAACATTGCACGCCGGGAGGCTATTAATACAGATGTACGCGTATAAATTGGTTATTAATCCTGCAAGACAGTGGCGCCTGAAGGGATGGCTATATTATCTTTTGAAAAATAAAAAAGGGGCTGTTAAGCATACCTTACATACGCCCATAGGTGAACGCCATAAGGATGAGATATTCCTAGTTAAAGAACTGATACAGGTGGAATGTAATGGAAAAACCTATTTGTAATTGAAGATTGAAATGCAGTTGTTGGGCAAGCTAAGATTGGGAAAGAGCGGCAGTGTTCAGATTGGGAATTGTTAATGATAGATAACAAAATTCTTTAGAATTCTTATGCAATAATAATCTCTCCTACACCAACATCATGTTTCATTTCTGAAAAAACATACAACAAAAAGGCAGGTAGATATAGAATTGAATGCATTTTGATCTGAGATTAGTCATAGTTGCTAATTTTCCTTTTCCTGTACCAATTTTTTTAAAACTTTGTCGCCTTCCCACGCTTCGGCTTATCTGTAGAGTGGATTTTTGGGAATTTATTCTAAGGGAATGACTAATGTTGTGAAAATAAGATTAAGATATCGCTAAGCAGAACAATCACCACCCCCCTGTTGGAGCTGATACGAACTCTGATGTAGATTGTGATCTTCCCTATCACTTTTGTCTCACGATCAAAGTAGTACGCTAGACTAAAAAATCGCATGGTGGTGTTTTATTTCGTCGCAATCTAAAGTTGTAAAACATACTAAATAAACGAGAAAGGTAATTTGAGGGCTGTTGAGCGTGGTTTTGGAGAGATCGTGCTCTGTGATGCACTCTCAGCATTGCGGTAAGAGATTGATTGTTATTCCCTACTTCACTGGTAAAAATTATTTCATTGTAGAGTGAAAATGAAAAAATAAAGAGGAAGGCGCTCTCATTATGCGAAGAGGAGACCACTTTTCATAAGATGACGAATAAGCGAACACTATTTATTTCTACTTATTATTACTATATCAAGAACACATCCCTGAAAAACATCTTTACTAGGTTTTACTGTATTTACTTTCTAGGAAGTACTGTCTAAGATGTTGAACTCAACTACTAATCACCGTGCCCGCACTGTTATCATAACTATTTTCGTGTAGACGAAATACTTCCTCGTTCTAAATCAGATGTGGATTAAAATCCGAGTAAAAGCTGATTTAATTATGATTCTCGTTACGTAAGCGTCCTCCGCGGCGTGCCTCCTCTTTTGACAGCTCATTGCGAGAGGAGGATTAAAAATCAAAAGTTGATAGAATGTGACATGATTTCGAACGGTGCTCATTTCATAGCGACGCTTTCACTTTCTGTCCCAAGTGGAAACTTTCTCACGAATCCATTCCGCTGATTAGTGGAGTGTAACCGCAGAGGAGCGGTGATTTCCGGATGTAATTATTATCGCGAAGCACAGCGCATATTGCCGGCCGAACATTTCCCAACTCCCAGCCATAAAGAAGCTGCTTCTGGGAATGTCGTAAAAAGGAACGAGTGCCTTTTCTTGGCAAGAAAACGGGAAACACGGAGCAAGTAGCACTTGAGAGAGGAACTTGGGAAGTATTCTCGGGAAAGAATTAACGAGGATTTGACTGAAGAACTTTTTCAGCTTTCCGAGGATTTTTTGTGATAACCCCAAAGTACGTCTCCTCGACCTCCGTGATTTCTACTTTGATTTCCGTGAGTTGGATACGAAATTATCTGTGATTCATCAACTTTCGCTTAAATGTAAAATTTTTACGTAAACACTCGTCTATATCTTAAGTAAAGTAAATTTTATTCCGATAAAATCACTATTGACAAGAAAGATATATATGTGAAAGATGTAATGTAGGTTACCCCATAGATACACCCTGTATCGTGTTTACCATCAAACAAATTACATAATGGCGTATTACTGGTGCAAATGCAGTAATTAAATTACAAAAAGAAAACATAAAAATCGAAGTATTTAAATTTAAAAAGGAAAATGTGTGTTCTTACATTTAATCTTGAATATATTAGCGTCTGTGAATTTAACAAAATCACAAAATACATATATACCTACCTATACTACTATCTTTATGCTACCCAAAATACAATTCAAAAAATCTGTCTAAGTTGAAGGCTGGTTGGTTTCCTAACCCCTTCACAATTATCTACCAGAAGTTTTGGAGAGAAAATGAGGCTTATCGGAGGAGTGAGGTAGCTTTTCTTTCTATTGTAGCCAGTATGCTATGAAGGGGAGTATTTTGACGTAAGTGCATCACAATGAATAACTCTTTTCATGGAATTCAACGAAGGGTGACCTGGATGAAAACCATTACTCAGCATCGTTGATACCTCAGGGTAGTTCTTATCACACAACCATGAACAATTCTGGCTTAAACGACAAAGAAAGATACATTTTTCTCTATCCTGGACTAATGGACAATCGCATTACAAACGTGCTTTGTTTTTCTATATATATATTTAGTTAATTCTGAGTTTGTCATTAAAACACTATGATATTTATTTTCAAGTTTCCAGAGTGGAAGGTATTTGAGAAAATGACCAAAATATTTGAGCATACATACGTTACATTGCATGTTTTTAAGGCTCCGGAGAAGAGAGTAATATCCACCGAGAAAGTATTAGTTCTTTCTAGCATAGGAAAAATTCTCCATCTTTTCCGAAATATTCCAATCTCGGAGAATATTTTCACCTATTTCCTGACAAATAACTTATTCTCTTACTAGAGTACAAGGTCCATTTGTAAGGCTAATACACACCTGACAGAGCATTTTATTTACGTTATCCTTGTCTAATTTTGAAAATAAAATAACAGGCAAAATTAATTTGCATTGGCGAAACTTAAAGGAATTCCATTTTAGATTTAATTCATCATTAGGTTAATGAGATACTCATATTCCCATGATAAAAGGTAACACTTGGTTTGACCTACATCTATGATTCCACTCCACCCTTACTTTTGAGGAATGGTCAGATAGTGGGCGAGATGAGTCAACGTGGACGCCATATTTCTCTTTTTAGAATAGTCCAAGCGTTATTGACCTCTTTTTTTAGTAAATGATATAACCATTCTACCTCCGAATTTCTAAAGGAAGGCGCTGATTTTATTTCCTCCCAATTTTTATAATACAGTCCAGCCTTACTTTGATTTGAAATACTCGAAAATATCAGAAAACCCGTATTATTTTATTCAATCCTTATCCTTAGCTTATCAGAAATTATACAAGAAATGAAAAAAAGTGAAAAACTTCGGGTTTAGTCGCACAACTTAATGTGCTAAGTTAAATTTCATATCCATCACTTAGCGTATCATGCCTGTCAGCAAGTAACTGAAATACTGTAATTTTCATTTCAATTCTATTTTTTATTTGTTAATTTAGTGTTTAGTTCCTTAGTGTCTATAACCTATTTGCTTATTATCTTTTACAATGATTTCTTATATCCAGCTCATAGTAAGAATTTATGTTTTGCTCTCTTTCAAGTAATCTCTCTCGGTAGGTTTGTGCAGGTTTTTCACATGCCTCTTCTATTTGGGCGTTTTCCTGCTGAGGATTATTTTTCCTAAGCTTCACTTAGGTCTAGGTAAATAACCACTAAATTCATATCTTCCCTATTGATTTGAATTCAATTTTAATTAGTACTTTTGATATAATTTCTATTGATCAAATGGAATAGGAGTCTATAGGATCAATTTCGCCCAAAATAAAGACGAAATTTATTTTATTTATCTAATAATTCAGCATCGGTGATGTTTAGCTGTGATAGAAGTTATCATTTCTTATGGATAAGGAACTCATAACACAGAAATGGAAATCTGGGCAATATGGCATCGGCCATTGATAATCCGAAAGTAGGCTAAGGCCAAGAGGTTCCCCTTCCTTTTCCTGCCCATTTAGCGAGAGATCGCTACCGATGACGAGATTGCTAAAGGAATCTTATCTGACCGTTCTCTCTCATGTTATTCTTTAATTGCCATTTATGGGCATTTCTTTGCCACTTGTGCTTTCTCGAAGCATAGGACAAGTTGGCGATGTTAAGGAAAATGCTGGTTTTTAATCACTTCTATGCACCAAAACGCATGATTTTATCCAGTGGCATACTATGTTACTTTGTTGAGAAGATAACCAAGTTGAGGTATGAGAACACAAATGGTGTCAGGATTATAAGATACTGAAACGTTACGTTACGTTTTCTTCAACGTCACCCAGCCGGTGAGGTAAGCTGACGAGGTAACTGAAATTCTACACAAGTCACGTACGTATGAGATATTGCACAGGGCATGCGAATATAAGTCCGTAAGTTTCGGCAGAATTTCAATGCTATAAATTCGCAAAGAGGCAATGCCAACAATGATTGAAGTAATAATCAATCAAACAACAGAAAAATTTCATCAATATATACCACTTTTCGAAATAGGCATGTAACTGTCATTTTCCTATGACTTTTCATACGATTTTAATCATTAGAAACTTTTCCTTGCTTAGATTTCACTTTTGAACATTATTAATACATAAAGCAAAAGCATATATAACGCAGATAAAAGAAAGGATGAAAATGTAACTAAGAAGAATTGAGTTAAAGGTTAAAGATAATTTAAAAGGTAGAAAACAATTGATCCATCACACGCGATGAATTCTACAATATATCATAATAATGTTGGGTTTAGAAGAATTACGAAAAAGATCCACCAGCTTTCACTCGAAGAATTCCATATTCAAAGAATAATTAAAACAGTTGTTTTCTCGAATCTGTTAAATTTTGGCCTTGTGTGAAATCGTCTTTCGAAAGAATCAGCGTTTGCCACCATTTTTGAGTGATACCAGCAGTAAGATATAACAAATTTACAAGCAATAAAATAATTTTACAGCCGATGTGCAAGAATTCATGAACCGGGGACAAATTAACGTAGGCTAAATGAAAGAAATTTTTACAAATCTGGTTACAGTACAAACTTATTCACATGAATATCGCCGCAGGCATTCTTTTAAGAATAAGTCACGCGACAAACTGTATAGGGTCTATGGAGGGAGTTCACAAGATTAGTAAGTCGATAAGAGTAGGGAAAGTTGTGCTAGAGATAATCTAAATGTCGGAACAAGGAGAAGAGGAGTAAGACTAGCTTTCCTGGGTGGAACACTATATTTAAATTGTGAAACTAATTTGGGTGTATGGTAATGGAAGTTGGTTATGTTGTAAATGATGGAATGATCAGATTTTACTGACGTAAGATTGCCTTCATACTTCGTCCAACGACATAAAGAGACCACGTAAATCATTTACATTTATATTACTCACGCTGTTACGTATGCCTATAATTCTAAGGACGCTAATTACAATTCTCAAGGCACATGAGACACCGGACCAGCTAAATCCTATGGCACCGTGTATTCCTTAAGGAAGAATGATGCGCGCTGTTCTTACTGTTTTATCAGAAATCAATTTCAATCTGTGCTGAATGTCTTAAATCAGTTTTCGCCAACTTTCCTTTTCTATGAACAATTTGCAACAGATCGTGCCATTCCTCTGTAAGTAATGCTCGTGGCCGTAAGGTTTACGTGGTCTCTTCATGACGTTGGACGAAGTATAGAAATCATAGAGATAGGGTTTCAATACGTAAGAAGTGAAGGAATTCTGTCGATGAAATATATACATGGGTGGTTTGAAAAGTTTTCGACATTTCGACATGTTTTCTGAAAATTTCTGAAGATTTCTGAAAAAATCTCGGGTCGGAAACTTTTCAGACCACCCTCGTATTTTATTGTATTAACAAAAAAGTGGAAGATTTGATTCACGGAGACGATATTAAATATGGGTGACATGGAACATATATGTGAACAATATGGAAAGGCCGCGATTACAATGGAAGTGAAATGTATTTTTAAGGAGCTTGGGTGCCTTGAAATACCCATCTTCAAAGTTGCTCATATATCTTCAAGTGACATTTGCGTTGAAGTATTAAAACCGTCCTTCGGAAACCGTGCCAAATCCTCGTCTTTTATCACTTATACACCGTCATCAGCCAATCGCGACATTGTCAACCAAATTATGCCTAAATGTGCGTTTCACTCGAATGACCAGAATCACGAGTATTCAAGAAGAATTTTCATTGTGGAATCAAAGCGGATTCGGGCCGAATTCGCCGAGAAAGTGAATCCCCGAACACTCATGCGTCTATTTCAGTCAAAGTGCTCGGACGAATTACGCAACGTGTACTCATTTTCTTAAGGTCGCGCCGGTCATTAATGAGACGGCGAATGGAGTGAGGGAAAGAGCGGAAAGAAAGATAACGGTGTGCTTTTCCTGCCAGAAGATTTGTCGTTATGCATTCAGCTCCCTCGCTCTCCCTGTCCTTCCTCTTAAACGACTTGCAAGTGTTCCCTTGCAAATAAATGGCATTTTGCATTTCTCATGGGAACAGCTCTCGGTTATCTGGAGCTGTAATGAAATGATTTCCCACTTTATATCTCCACACGCAGCTGCGCGTCGTTACCGGACGCACATCGCGGACGTAAACATTTTATATCTTTTTATTTGCGGTTGATTCGCGACCAGGGTTGCTATCGTACGAAAAAGGTCTGTAACAAGGTGTAACTCAGGGTTAGCGGACGCCGGAATATTTCGCTTAAATACATTTATTTAACTAAATAATGCAGACAATATTTAACTTAGCTACAGAATACTTTCTTACGAACCCCAAACTCATCGATTTGCGGTTAGTAGGGATGACGTTGCCAGGATTCATATGTTAATGAAGAATGTATATTTTTTTACTTTCATTCCTTTTTTATTTTTTTACTTCCCTTAATACTTTTACGTAAGTATTAAATAATTATTCCACAGAATATCTAACCGGACTACAGAACACTTTCTTACGAATCTCAAATTCGTAGATTTGGGGTTAACAAGGATTATGCTGCCTGGTTTCATATGTTAATGAAGAATATTTTATCTTTATTTTCTTTACTTTTTTACTTTTACTTCACTTAATTTTTTATTACTTTCCTTTGTCTCTTTTATATAAGTATTAACTAAATAATACACAGAATATCTAACCGGACTACAGAATACTTTCTTACGAAATCTAAATTCATTGATTTGGGGTTAATAATAATAATAATAATAAATCGTCTTTATTCGGGCGAGATTGAGACTGAACAGTCTCTTCTTACATCTAACCCTTCGTCATTTTGTAAGAAAGAGATAGCAGAAAAAAGTGCACGGAAGAAATTTATACTGTGGGCTTAAAAACCTAGGATAGGAAAAATAGCCCACTGCAGGAAAACACCCCAGAAGAGGGTGTGAAAAACCTGCGAAACCTACAGATAGATAAGAAACTGAAATTTATAAAAAAGGCTGGAATCAAAAAGCAAGGAACATATTTACACTTCAAACTGCATATAGAAATAATCCAGAAGAGAATAACAGTTAATAAAAAGGAAAACATGAGATTAGAGATAAAAAAAACACTGAATATACAGTATGTCATAAATGAAAATGGCAAAAAGAACTAGTATGAATACAGAAAAAAGAAAAAAATAATAAAAATAAAAAAATTCACTATCATTTAACAACTTCGTCAATGTTCTTTCGAAGAGAAAAAAAATGAAAACCATATACTCATAATAAGATACCAGACACAATGAAAAATAATAAAAAGTGGGAATAAATGAGATGAAACATGCATGTAAAAATAAAAATATGGATGATATTGCCTGTTTTCATTTGTTGATGAAGAAAATTTTCTTTTCGTATTTTGGCATAGAGGCACAGTTACTTTCCTTTGCCACTTTTATATAAGTATGAACTAATTAATCCCCAGAATAGTTCCAGTTCCTTAGAAACCCCAAATTAATCGATTTGTGGTCAATAGGGGTGATGTTGTTTGGTTTCATATCTCGATGAACGGAATATGTCCATTTTGTATTTGATGCTATAGAAATGTTACTTTCCATTGCCACTTTTATATCAGTGTTGTGATGAAGTAAAAGCTACCGAGGAATGAGCTTTACTGTTAAGATTGATATTTTTGGATTGATACGGTTTTATTAGTTTAGGAACCGGGAATCGGAAACATTGAGTCTTTTGTGTATCAAAATCGGCGTCTGAATCGGAACCTTCTTAACCAAATCTCCAAAAACTATTCCTTGGAATGTTATTATTAATGGATTAATCTGATCGATTATAACTGTCTGCAATATTAAAGTCTGAGTATCTTAATAACGCCTAATTATGGTATTAAATGTTCATTTATTTATCTCATTCTCGTGTAAAAATAGAATCTTTGATTACTTATTTTAAATTAGGAAAATTTTGCGATACTGCATATATTTTGATATTAAGCTACTGGATTCTATTATATTCAGATTTATCCACACTGAATTAGGATGTATTTTAAATATTATATGTATTAATTTGTCTTGATCATTTTCTGTGTAATATTTTCTGTATTTTCTTGGTTTTCTTCACCCCCTTTTTTGTAGGAGTATTCCCGCATAGCAGGGAAGGGTTTTCATCTTATCAACTAGCTTTTGTATAATTTTCTTTCTCATTTTCACATTAAATAAAAACATAAAACAAAAATAAGGTTATGTGGGAGAGTTTTATGGAAGAATTCAGGCGAGTTAAGCCAACTTGGGCCTAAACTCGCCTAAATAAAGAATTCATTCACGTCAGGATTTTTCGATTCTGTCTCCGCTTGGATTTTTAGGCTGCAATATGTGCCAAGTCATTTCTTATCCTTATTCCTTTTGTCCATGTCTTCCGCCATCCCGGGTTCGTGCCCTATCTCTGAAAGGCCTCACGCAGACCATATCGGATTTCCAGAGCGGAACCGGAACCGATAACATCATTCTTGGATTTCTTAAATCCGTCTGGTGGAAGTGTGCAACTCCGCCGTTGAAAATGGGAACACACCTGACTTCTATTCAGAAAGTGCAGTGTTTAACTAATTCCCGTCTTGCGAGGAAAGATAACTCCCATTACAAGCAATTGGAAGCAATGCAGCGAAGGTTGTGGAGTAGATTTCCAGTGAACCAACGACAACGACGTTGATAAATCCAAGTTTTCTGCTTATAGATCTCAAAAACTTGTCATACCGAAGTGTTGAAAGAAAATAAAAACTTGTTCTTAAATCGAATCGAAATTCAAGTTTTAAAAGAAAATAAAAAACTTGTTTCTATTTCCTTTCAAAACTTCGATTCGATGACAGTTTGAAGATTATTTTGTTGTATGAAGAAATGAAGATTATTTGGTCGTAGAGTTGGTGCGGCTTAGGAGATGATGCAGATATGTTAAATAAATATCAGTACATCGACCCTTATAATATATCGGATAGATTTGTTATAAGTTATCTCAAATTCAAAATTAAAACCAGTTTAAGTCGCTATAATGCTAAACGTGCGGTTTTTTCTCGGTCTTGGCTCCTTTAACACCTGAAAAGTCTTACATGATCGGTATTAACAAGGGCTACTGCTGCCCGAGAGTATTTTTCTTTTCTTTAATTTTTCATTTCAATTATGTTCATGTTGTTGCAGTGATCTAAATGTTATATCATCTTGTATATGTGTAAGTTGAATTCTTTTAGTGTATATCATGTAATAATCATGTACCGTATAAACGTCGCCACCAGACATAACGTCTATCTGAGACGGTTTTGTGTAATAATAATAATAATAATAATAATAATAATAATAATAATAATAAAAGCACGTGGTAAAAATAAGAATATATGATTCTCTTTTAACTGCTTATGAAGCGAATTTTTCCTTTCCCTATAAGCACTGAAATCCGGTATTCCCAGTCCTTCGCTTCATTTAATTTGTCAATAATTCTTTAATTTATCTGTATCACCGTCCTCTCTTTTACACTTATTACTAGCTTTTCCTCTATCTATGGTGGCACTGCAGTGCTTTTGGGCTGTTGGGCGTAGTCTTGGAAAGTTCGAGCTCTGTGACGGCATGAATCCACTGCTGTGAAAAGTTCTTTCCCTAACTGTGTTTTAGGTAAGAATTTCTTCATTTTAGACAATGAAGTTACAAAGGAAGGCGCTCTCTTTGTTCGGAAAGCTGAAAAATATTCAAAAACATGACTAGTAATACGCAAAAATACTTGACGGACTCTTTAAATACCGTGTGCGTAGCTACGGCTAATGAAGTAGCTCAAGAAGAAGAAACCCCTTTCAGTTCTAAGGTTTAAAGTGTATATTTTAAAATTGAAGAGCCAAAAATCCTTTTTATTCTGTTTTCCAATCTAAAAGAATAAAAAGATTGTCATCTCCTTAGTATAATGGCATCCTACTCATAACGCGGTTTTAATTTGGCTGGCTAAAAAGCGTCTTCACCGGTTTTTTTTTCTGCATTTTGTTTAGCTGACTAGAAGTTTCTCTCTCCTATATGGGTCAAGATTTCACTTTTTTATTAAGATTTGTTATTTTATTTAAAGGATATCAGATCCTCGGAATCACCAAATAGAATTCAGTAAATTACCTTCGATGATTATAAAAAATACTCTTTCTGTTCAGTTTTATTCGTTTTTATAAGAGAGATTCGATAATTTATGTGACTGAATCGCAAAGGCGGCTAAAATCTCATTTCAGCGAATTATCTTGTACTGCTTGGACAGGACTTCTTTCAAAACATCTGCTTTATGCACAATTTGTCCTTTCCTCCATTTTAAATATTTTTATCTATTTATTTATATCTTATGTACTTATATTTTTGTCAACATCTGGCATAATGTACTCTTTTATGGTGAATAAAGATTCTTTTGAATCAACTATTCTCCGTGGAAAGTATTGAAATAAGTCATTACAAGTAGTAGAAATGCATTTGTGAAGATGCTTCGACAGCTGTGATCATGATCACATACACACAAAAATCTCACTTGGTAGAGACCACAAAAACTTTTTTATTGAACCACCTAGGTTTCCTTATGGAGTAACATCATAAGGCCCAGCTGTGGTCATTTCGCTCCTTATCATTGATCATAAAATTGCACATCAACTGCAAGTTGATGATGAATGAATCAAGTTGATGTGCAATTTTATGATCAATGATAAGGTGCCGAATGACCACAGCTGTCGAGCCACCTTCGTAAATCCACTACTACAATTTCAATTATTCACAAGATTATTGAAAGTATAGGACTCTCGAATTGACAAACGGGAAACGTATTCGTCTTCGTCGAAAGCGGTTCCGGGTTCGATTTCCGGGGACTGATACATGCGAAATTGGGGACTCATCTATGCGAAATGACCTTAGCTGTCCAAGCACTTTAAAAGAAAAAGACCACCACTACTACTTTGGGTTCAATTTCGGCATGTTTAATCAGCAATTTATTAACGCAAATATTCGTATTTTGGCTGTAAGTAAATAAAGACTATCTGCCGCCGTATTTGGTAGAGAGAGAGGAGGTGAGGGAGGGGAAAAGCTAAAACAGCGCCACCTGTTGCGGATAGGAAATCGGAGGCGGAAGTGAGCTTGGTTGACTTTTTCTCTCCCATTGATCTCCCGCCAAATCCGCATTGCCATGTGTGTGTACATACCAACTCACTCTTTTCATTTTATGCGGTGAATTTCAAATCGGAAGTGAATTGACTTTCCCGACGTCTAATTTTAATGCACCATGTGGTGCGCATGGCCTTGAATCTAATAGTTTTTGATAAAATAAGCTGTCCTTAGGTCTTTATTGGGAAGAATAAAGTAGTGTTGGATTCATAATCACCAGCGGTAATGGGTGATCCAATAGAAGAGGTTATGAAAGTCTATAAATTCATCATCGCGAAGGTTTGTTGGATTTTCAACACCACCACCATTAGCTACCAGAAGCACTGAAGAGGAACAGAAGTTTATTTTGCAAGCTGGGGAGTGAGGTGGTTTGCAATTGCTTTCTTCTCAATAGATGGAAATTTTCACAAATTGATCTTATGGAGAAATTATCTTATGATCTTTTAATATCGTTTAATGAAGAGTGGTGGTAATAGTAATGTTAAAGGTACTTCGAATGCTGAGATCATTCAGGATGTGACCCTCCCAGGGAATCGAACCTGGAAAAGTCAAACGCGTTGCCCACTTGGCCATCCAGAGGTCCAGGAGGGCTTTTGAAATATTTTGACAACTGAGTTCATTTTATTCGTATTTGACCTCACCGGGAATCGAACCCGGCTATATGGGAGCCGCAATGAGGAGTGATGTCAAACGAATGATGTTATTATATAGTAATAATATAGTAAGAATCACTCATAGCTCAGTAATTTTCATATCATCACATCCATGAACGAAACATATGTTAGACGGAATAAAATGGTAGGTACACTCTCCTCCGTTCTGTTCCAAGAGGATAGGAATAACTCGTTGAGAGTACATGGAAACACCGATTTTTAGTAACATTCACATTTTATTTTGTTAATGAAACTACAATATGTATCATTCCGATCATTGATTAATCTAAATATGAAATGCGGTTCCTTGTTCATTTTAGAATGAAGATGAATGCATGAAACTTAAAAATACGCGGAGCTCATGTTGAAAGGAAGCGAATCCAATATACGAGGGTGGTCTGAAAAGTTTCCGACCACAGATTTTTCAGAAATCTTCAGTAAATTTTCAGAAAACATGTCGAGAAATGGCGAAATGTCGGAAACTTTTCAGACCACCCATGTATTACATGTATTACGTATCATCGTACTACGGAAGTTTAATCCGACAAATTACATACACACGAATATTCACATACAAAAGGAAGATTTTAATGCAAATTTCCCTTTCATTTGCCTGGATTTAGTGATGTTTATCATATTAAATTAAATTTACGAGAAAAAGGTAAGCGTAACGAAGATGCTCTCAGATACAGGTTGGGCATCATTGAAAGAAAGGCAGTTAGAAGCTAGGTTGCGACTCCTCAATAAATTTAGAGAAAGCACGTTTTCCCATGACGTAGTTGATATTATGCGACCTCCCTGTTACTTCGGCCGATCCGAAAATGAGAGCAAAATAAGAGAAATAGACGCTAGAACAAGTCGATTTAAGAACTCATTCTTTCCGCGAACAATACGCGATAGTAATAGGCTAAAAAAGTAGCTCAATCGATTGGTGTTTACACCCCCTGCCACACGCCGAAAGGCGGCTTGCAGGGTATTCATGTAGATGTAGATGTAGATGTTAAATGCTTCGGTGTTGATTTGGAAGTGCGAGAACAATATTCGTTAATATTTTGTTGGCTTTCTCGCACTAGCAAATGATGGGAAATCTTTAATGACTTCCTGGACCCTGCTGAGACTTACAAAGAGACTCTTAAGGAAAAGATCATTGATCATTAAGGGAATCCTCTGTCCTTTCGGAGCTGATAACCTTCCGCGTTGTGATGTCACGCATATTTCTTTCCGCCTTCTAATATTATTTGATAGTAAAAGAGTTAGTGCGTTAAGATGGCCGCAAAGATGCATCGCATTTTATAGACTTTCATCTAAACATTCTAGGACTTTAGTATCTTTATTGACGACCATGGTACTCACCGTTATCCATGGCGCGATTTTACTCAAATATATTGATCGAATAACTTCTTCCGGCTTCTCCCTATTACCATAATATATATGTGTCAAGTATGCGGATAAAACGCATTTAAAATCCTTTTTAGAAATTTTATTGAAATCCGCTATCCATCCATGAGGCATCGTAAAAAAGCAGGCGCCGTTACCGAAGACAATTTTATTTTGCAGTCACTCGTCGCCAACCAAATACTTCACGAACTATGGCCGTCGTTAACAAAATTACCACTGTATAGAGTTATATACAGTTGATTGAAGAACTCTGTGATAAATAAGAGAACTTTGAGTGGTATTTTTACTGATATCACTAAATTATTTTAACATTTAAGGTTTTAAAATTATTTTATATCATTAGTGGCAACAGGCCATCTATTACCGACATCGAATTTAATTTGAGAAAAAGAAATGTTTTTTTTAATTAAGCCAAATTTTACTTTTTTCAAGAAATGTTTTGTTTATTTAGGGCCAAAAATTTTTAATTTGTTACCAAATGATATTAAAAGTGCCAAGTGCACAAAGAAATTTTTTAGACTGGCTAAGTTTTGGTTTTTGAATGAGGAAATTCCAAGTCTTTTTTAAGTTTCACTAGTTTCTTTACTTAAACTCTATAATACATGTTTCTTTTACATTCACTTCATTTTTTTGTATTTGAATATGTCAAATTAAAAATTATGTGCTATCAGTTAACGCTCTTTTTTTGCAACGTATGAATGTACTCTTTTTGTATGATGGTTGCCTCCACACAGGTACATACCTTTCGAGGCAACCTAATGCTTTCTAAGCCTTTTTTGTAAAATTTGATTTATTTTTTAAAGTTATAAACTAAACTAAAAAACACTAAAAACATTTTAACATAACTGCAAGTAAATACATGATCTGGTGATGTGGATTACGTTAGGTTCTCTCTCACGTTTAGTATGAGCAAACTTCAGCGGTACGGAATGTCACGAGAACCTCATCTACATTGCTGAGAGACAATTAATTCCGCCAATAAACGTAACGAATCGCAAAGTAGTCATAATTTCATTGATTTCCCAAAGAGAAGGAGAGGCTCACAGGAAAACAAATAAGCGCATTATTAAGCGTTAATTCGAGACTTTTAACCCGTTCTCCTCGAGGGGTCGTGGTGTTTAATTGGCGCCTCGGTTTCTTCATCCATATCTCCCCTTCCTCTGGTGCACTTCCTTTCCCACCGCCACCTGCTCCGTTTCCTCCCATTTGCACGTGATTGCCCCCCTTCTCTGCCCCCACTCCCGTACACTACTGCTTACTCTCCCTTTTCTACAGCGATTTTGATGGAATTTTGATTTTGGGTTGGAGGAGGTGATGTCGTACGCAGAGCTATCGAGATTTGTGTGAATGGGACACAGTTTCGTCGTGGTAGCCAATTGAAGATTTATGATTCGAGTAAGAATGGATCCGCAACACCACTGTAGTAGCCGAATGAGTACGTTTTCGGAGAACTTTTAGGAAATGTTTGTTTGTAATTTCATAAGCTAATGTTCATTTCCTTTTAGCTTTTGTTTTGCTTTGTAATAAACGAAATGACAATATTTTCGTTTCCCTACCCGTAATGCAAATGACGAAATTCTTTGTAATTTTATGATTTATTTATCTGTTATGCTAGATGAATACATCTGACTATGTATCTAATTTTCATACCTACATTCATAGTTACATTAAGAACTTTCTTTTGCGTTCGGCTTTTAAATACAAAAATGCTTATTTTAAATCTTATGTTCTGATGTACGCTGTTTATCTAAATTAATTTGTAATGTTTACTGTCCCCTATGTTGAAATATATCTCTCTTTTCTCTCAGTTTATCCCAAAAATTTTGGATGTTTTTCACTTTCCTACCACTCTTCGTGGTTTTTCCTGCGGTGGATACATGTTTTGTGTGTTAAAAATATAACAGTTTTTTCCTTCACGAAACCAATCTTCCGGATGTGTATTGCGGAATATCCTTTACTCTCATTACTGATTTTCAAGTAAGCAGCGAAATCAAGGTCCATTCACATAAACTCTG
Source organism: Pachydiplax longipennis (assembly GCA_036926295.1). Classification (NCBI taxonomy): domain Eukaryota; kingdom Metazoa; phylum Arthropoda; class Insecta; order Odonata; family Libellulidae; genus Pachydiplax; species Pachydiplax longipennis. The sequence goes on along the minus strand of JAVFKF010000009.1, from coordinate 31,018,507 downwards.
GCAGATTTGGATAATGATTAATTTCATTTGCACAAAAAATACAACCTTTTGACCTGTCATTTATCAGCTATTCACAAGTTATGCAGTATATTAATTGTTACGATTTTTAAAATTCAAACTCTTATATGAGTTATAGTTAAATAATTCCAGCGACATGTGGTGACGCATATTCATGTTTAAATAAGACAAAAAACACAAGAAGTAACGAATTCTAAAAGCTGAAATTTTAATAAATTTTATCCTAAAAAATCGGGGGGACTTATCAGGTGGAGGAGTAAACTTACTGAAATGTAAGATACTCCTCTGTTCCTCCTAATACCTTTCAGTTATCGTTTTATTACAGTTGACGGATCTGCAGGGTTCCCATATGAGTGTTTGACACAAAGGAATAGATTAGTGGAAAAGAACCTTTCATAAGCTATATTGCAATTATTAGTTCATTTTGTATTAATTGGACTCAGGAAACTTGGGAGGCACTTCGATCTTCCAGATGATTCCAAATACTACGACCATAAAGGAACAAAACAATATATTCCAGCTGTTGAGAAACCAAAGACTCGAAAACAGTAAACAGTCATTTAAAATAGCGACTCCAAAAAACGAAGTGTTTCTATTCTAAGTAAGAAAACAGAAACCTTTGTGACTTCCTTCGGCTCATTGGAGTCGACGCCCTTTGCTGAACTCGAGACACCGGAAATGTGTTTTTTAATGCTGTCAATCCATTCTCTCATGGTCCCGATTTTCGATCGAAAGAACAAACCTTTCGAATCATCCCACTTCCTGCCATCTTCTCTCCGTAGTTAGTTGAGCGCACTCAAGAGGGGGTGAGAAGAAGACTTCAAAAATTTTCAATTTTCGGATTCTGCCTTATCAGGAAGCCTTAACACGGAGTATCCTCAATTCTCTGTCCTCAAACAGTTTTTACAGAGCCAAAATTTTTACAAGGTATAAATCTGTTTAAAAGATAAATATTATTATAAGTAATAATATATATATCTATATTTGACTATAAGTAATCTGGTTTTTATGAAATGAGACTATGATCGTGACTTACCTGAATCGTGAATTTAGCGTAATGTTAAATAATTTGCACGAACACTGATGGGTTCTTAATGCAGCAGCATCCGCTGGCTGGTGTTGCTGGCTCTGACCTCTGCAGCTTTTTCATAAATATACGCTGGGATTGTAAAATGTGCTAAATAATGCAACAATTGCAAAAGATAAGTCTGTAAAATATATCTTAGTTAAATTATACAGTTTTCTTTTATAAGAAATGCAATCGAAGTATAAGAATGTAAATATTTTCCTGAATAAGAGTAGAGGAAGATAGTGATTTGTTCATTTTTACCTGTACAAAGATAAATAAAACCTATTTTTAAAACAGTACCGCAAGGTATCGTTTTTGAAACCCAGAAACCATATTTTGAGTAATATACCGCAAAAACCAATTGAGAAATAAATGAAAAGCCTCCTCCAAACCCTCCAAAGACGACGTTGTTTACCAAGGCTTGGCGCGTTAAAAGTTAAACGATGAGTAGAGTTAATCTCGCTCCAGACATTATCCAGGATGCATCGAAATCTCGGTGGAACCAAAGGAATCTCATCAGACTCTGAGATACATGATGTGCGCGCCATGTTATCCTCGCTACAGTTTCCATGTTTTGCTGTTATGATTGTCATAGTGACAAGTAGTGGCGAAGAATCAACAGGTCGTTGGATGCACGGATGGGCGAGTTCGCCGCAAACAAGCCTTCCGAGTCTGAAGGAATACGATCGAATTAATGGCATCCATTATCTCGGGTAAAACCATTTCTCGTCATTCTCAGCTGGAGAGCCGCCGACTTTTCTCACATTAAGTAGAAGGTGATATTTAATCACGGAAGCAAGTTACATGGTATTCCCCCTAAGTAGACTCGAAACGATGATTATCATTCTTGCTAAAGTGAAGTGTGTTTTATAGCTGCCAGGGTGAGGGATCGGTTGAAGGAGGAAATCATAAACGATTGGCCATAGTCGATATGAACGCAAAAGAGGTTAGTTAGTGAAATAAATATGGCGCTTAGCGATGTTAGGTCACGTTTTATTGAAGATTCGTTTCTGACAGGTAATATGAATTTCAAGGAATGAGAATTAGGTGAAGTAGTAGTCCTTTGCCCAAAAAGTATCCCGAATAACTTTAGAAAAAGTTCTGGCGAGATGACTTAATGGACAGAGCACCCAACCGGCAATTAGGAGACCCAGGTTCGGTACCCGGTCCCGTCGGACTTTTTTCACGTCTATTCCTCCTTGGTATATGAATATCTTTGAAAATTTTGGGGCTGAACAACAGCTCACTGTTGGAGTAAAATGATGTACTTGTCCCTCTCCATTTGCCGAAAACTTTGCTGAGCCTTCGATAAACGTCACTTGAATTTTCCTAATGCTCTACAGTTTATTATATTGTACATCGCATCTATAAAATTTGTGATAAAGTTCCTCTATTCCTTATTCTTTCATGTATACACTTAAAGATACATGGAAGTTTCAGCTCAAGTCGTAGTTCGCTATAAAAACCAGGTATTTTGGTCGAACTTAGTGGAACGCAATTTAGAACTAACGAAAAACATATTCCTTCGTATTTTCCAGAATATTTATTTTGACGACTGAGTTCGATTCGAGAATGATAATCCAGAAGATGATCGCTATGATCGAAATCGGTCGTCATAATAAAAATTATGGAAAATAAGAAACATTGTTGTATTTGGTTCGTAGTACGGTTTTATGACCCAATTTATTCAATTAATCTGATCTTTTCTCAATCAAATCAGTTTTAATATTACTTATTCTTACTACTATCAGTAGATGAATGCAGTAATATCCGGTTTAATCATTTCTAAGGAATTGAGACATCCATCCTTTAACAAGGAAAAACCAGTTTAGCTGGGACTCGAACTAAGGTCCTTAATGAAACCATTAAAAGAATGCATTCATTACCATTTACCTAGAACCTTGGCGATTGACAGTATGCTCGCTAATCATTCTGCCATTGAGGTCGGCCAACTTCATCCGAACGGAATGCTAGTAAATAGGAAATATAACAACTGTAAATCTCCGGTAATCAATCAGTTGTCCCAGCTTCCACGTGTTGAGTCACTTCAGAGTGGAAACGCAGAATTATACCATGGGACCGCAGAACGCGGGCTTGCCTTTTTATGAAAAGGGTATGAATATAGAAAGGAACTATGAAAGATTTGTACTTTTACCACAAAATTTTTATTTTAACAAAAACAACCACTACACGACCGGTTTCAAAGATTTATCTTCATCTTCATCATTAATCTTTGAAACCGGTCGTGTAGTGGTTGTTTTTGTTAAAATAAAAATTTTGTGGTAAAAGTACAAATCTTTCATAGTTCCTTTCCATTATGGATTACCACAACACCTCGCCTGAATCTGTGAAGGTATGAATATAATTCAGAACAGACTTCGTCACATGTTACACCAGCAGCTCGCGTAACGGCCGAATCTCGTTAATTACAATCCCAGATTTCCAGCTGAGAACAATTTTCATCGTCCTTTTCCCTGTCTTCGAGCCCCGTCGATGTTTAAAATTCGGGAGAGCGATCTGTGACGCCGAAGAACTCATTTCGGAGCAAAAACGACCTCTCTTTCTCGCAGAATGCTTTACTTTTTCCCGCGAACGGTCGCATTCCCGATCGTCCCACTCCGTCTTTTTATCGTCGACAAAAAGCATCTTCGTTACGGTTTCCGGGTGAGAGCATTTCGGTTTGTGTTTGTAACACTTTTTTCCTTCGGCCGATTACCCTTTCCTGGATTGCGACTCTCCCACGAACTCGCTTCCTACAACGGCGAAACCAGTACAACTCATTAATGCTCGTAATAGATCGCAGGGGCTAGTTTACATCGCATCCCGAGCACACTACCTCCCGGATCTCAATCACATCAAAGGAAGTGTCCTGAGCATTCGTTTTCTCATGCGTTCCGCTTTAAACCGTGAGAATCGACCGCAGTGATCGAATGAGCGTTCTCGAAGAGGAATTTCCATTTTCCGACTGTTTTATATCCGTGGATGTATGTGTGTGATGATTAAACCAGGACTTGCGGCTTTCGCAGTGGAAGGTTTGTTGAAGAAACTTGAACCTATGTATTAACCGGTTGGTAACCCGAAAAGAATTTCTTCAACAAATATAATGATTAAGTTGGTCGCTAAGGGTCAATTTTTAATTTTCGTTTCTGATTCAATTTATTTTTCGGTGCTGTATTTAATATTTGACATATTTTGAGGCCTACTTCCCCGTGTTTATTTTCTGATTATTTTTATTGTTTCTATGTAAACTTGTTTCTTTCTGTATTTGTACTGTGTGTACATATTGTTTCTTTCTTTCCGATGTATCAACCTGCCTTTTCCATAAAACTTAGTTTTTTCCTATCTATAGGTTTAATTACACCCCCTTTGTGTGGGTATTTTTCTAGGAATTTCCGGATGCTTGGAATATTTTTCCTAAGCGCTAACATACGTTTTTAAACCTACAGCTTTTATTTCTTCTGTACACTTTTGTGTGATATCTCTTTCTTTCAAAAGTTATGTGACGAAGGTTTAGATGTAAGAATATACTATTTCGTCTCAGTCTCGCCCGAATAAACACTTATAATTATTATTATGGCGTGCCTTCACAAGACAGTCTAGTCTCCAGCACCTCGTGAAGCATCACGATCTTATCATTTCATAGTTCCTGGCCTAAATTTTAATCGTAAGTGAAAAACTTCAGTATTAATATTTTCATTCCTACAAAATTCCTCGACAGGCAGTTCAAGGGAAAGAAGTTGGACAACTTAGAAATAATAGAAATAACTCGCGTTGAAAATCCCACCTATTTGTATTCCAACTAATAGTATTAGTAATCCCAGTATTAGTACCTTCCGTAACCCTTCCTCGGTCCTCATTCTCCCATCCAAACTTGGATGGGAGAATGAGGAAAATTTAAGTTATGGATGGTACTTGGATAATAATAAACATACGTTTCTGGCACTATTTACCTGACGGTGGCGTTAGCTGGAACCGCTCGTTACATAAAATATTTTGCGGAAATTTTTTTACTTAGTCGTACCATTATGTCGCTCCACGAAGTCCGGCCAATCGTGAAAGATAACAATCTTATTTTATTACCCCAGATTTTCCGTATACGTATTTTAATAATATTCGAGACTTCCCACACAGTCACGCAAAATGTACTGTGGTATTTGATCAAAGCTGATGATGCTAGTCAAACCGATGCTGATTAGAATATCTTTGGAAAAAAACCAAGTAGTTTTTACTTAAATTCTCACCACTACAAAAACGAACTCCTACACGTTTCAGTTATTAGTCGCTTCATTATTTTTTAATCGAATCATTAATATTTACAATAATTATAGGCACCATTAGCAAGTAAGTCCAAACAGTAAGATGTCAAAAACACACGTATTTACACAATGAAATCGCGAGTTTGCGATCTTCGATCTTGAAGATAGCGCTAATCAATATTTATCTTATCTTTCCGCATCTCTGATTCGCCTGCATAATTGCGAAAATCGAAAATATTTCGAGTTTTTTTCCCTCAGAAGTTTCCGCAAGGACGTTCAAAATTAGCGCGACTCAAGTGCCCACGCAAACACGTGAAATTGGTCACGTGATCGCATTTTCATCACCCGTGCATCTTCAATGACGATGCTTTCACTGGAAGACCGATTTCTTAAAATCGGTGACATTCAGCGATCAGGCTCTCTCAAAAGAAGGCGTTTTGAAGCATTTCAGCAATAGTTACCCCGAGGGATTTTTCCTCTGCAAATTTCCCGTAACCCCATTCGTCCTGCGTGGAAGGAAAGCCATTAAATCGAACGCAGAACCCGGGAACGGAAAACCTGGGAATATTTAAGAGAGATTCCTTAAACTTTCCTCCGAAGGTTGTAATTTTACGCGCATTTACGTTTTTTATCAAGCCGTCATTTTCACCACTGGACGAATAGGGCCAATCAAACGCCGCTCTTCCGCCGTTGTTTTTGTTTTCACATCTTTAACCGTTATAAGTGGATTCTGGAAACGCCGGATAGATGCTCCGGGCCCATTTGCTAATCATTTTTTGATTTATCCACTCCACTTTGATTCACTTCTTCCTGGACTGACTTGAAGTATCAGGAAGTTCACCCATTCAAGGTTTGTTTGTGCAGATTTTTCTTTTCCTTGATGAGACCAAGAGCGTCGCAGGTTTGAAGATATCTTCTCTGAATAGAAATATTCCTCCCATTTAATGAATTTCCAATGGATGGAAATCCTACAAATCCTATGAAAATATTTAGAATTACGAAGGTAAAAACGTCCCTTATAATTATGCCATATGTAAAAGTCTTCTTCTACAACTAATGGCTGAGACTAATTGCTGCAACCAAGTGGTCCTATTTTCTGCAGTTCTCTTGAGTTTTTCGTAGCTTTTGATCTTCATCAATTCCAATTTCCTGTTTAGAAAGTGTAATCTTGGCCTTCCTCTTCCTTTCTTTCCCACAAAATTCCCCTCCTTTATATTAATAGTAAATTTATTGTCTAAAAAGGTGACCCAAGAATTTTATTTTCCTGTTTTCAATTGTACTTATCAGATTTCTCTTCTATATGTAAAAGTGCCATGGTAAAAATGCAATTTTGAAAATACCACGCTGAAATTTTCAAACAAGGCCAATCCAACGCGTTGCATTATTGTATTTTGCGTAAAGGTGATTGACTCAGCAAAAATTATTGACTTTAATACAGGAGTAAATATAACGTTTAATTATATAAATATAACATGAGGTATTGCCAAAGTATTGTCAAAATGGTCTTAAACGTTGCCAAAACGGTTTTGTCCTCCGTGCAAATTCTACTGCGGCATATTTACTGCTCACAAAATTTCAGATATTCTCATTGTTCCATGTCTACCGAGAGCGTACCAGGTTTGGCCATAGCTTCTCTGAATAAAGATATTGCTTCCGTTTAATGAATGTCAAAATAATGGAAATCCTCAACTGATACCAAATCGTGTAGAAGGTGTATCCACCGGTTTACCAATGATCTCACCTTATCTGCAATGTATTTGTAATAGTATTTTTAAAAGTGCTTCGACAGCCAAGGTCATTTTGCACACGTAAGCTTTTACCTCGAATCGAACCCGTGACTAATTTCAGAAACGTTTTGAGCGCGCTGCACGTTTGGTTATCGGTAGCGTTAAGAAAACATGCAATAAAACTTATGTATGATAACGGATTTTAACCGTGTTAGGATACTGGAAAATTCTCACGTTTCAGCCGCAATCTCCTAGGCTATTTTTAGACCGATATCACCTTGTCGTGACTTTTCCTAAGTTTTTAAAGATTTTGCCTCCACTTTCAGTGTTTTATCGCATACATAAACGTCATCACGCATGTACTTTCAAAACTTTCGTTTTCTTCGGCAAGGATAATAATTCTTAAAAGAGTTTGCTCTAAATAAATAATAAAATTTCCACCCGAAAATTAAACTGAAAAAGATGTACCAAGGAAGGGCTCCATGAAATCCAAAGCTCTAGGCGCATAGATGTGTCAGATAACCCACCGAAAATCTTCAGCAGAAAGCAGAAAAGGAAACATGCAGTAATAGTGGTATTTTTAAAAAGTTCTCATACAGCTTAGGTCATTTGAACGTAGATATAAGTTCTTACTGCAAGTCGGACTCGGGACTAATTTCAAAAACGTTGAACGCACTGTCCACAAAGGGATCGGGAAAAGAAAACACATATATATTCTGACGTTTGGGGATGTTGTTATTAGAAAATTTAAACAAATATTTGACTAAAAAAAAATAGTAATTTTTCATTAATTCTCTAATAACAAACCATCAGCCACCCACCGGGAATCCATCCCGGACCTCTTTCACCAGAGTTAAGCGCGCCGTCCACTTTTCTATCCTTGAGTCATCTAGAATGCTAAACTTTCGCAACCCATGGGCTAGGGTATGCCAGGATATGTCCAAAAGTCATTCCGAAAGCCCGTTAGAACTTCAATTACATCGTGATTAGCTATCAAAAGCCTTGGAGGGGTAATGATACTCACTATACCGTGTTCCTGCTTTGATAGTCAGTTTATTAGATTGAATCTGTAGTTGAAATCTTCTAACATTTGATACGAATCCTAATTTTAAGTCTCAGTTCGAGAAACACTGGTTATTGGGTACATGAAACGAGGTTGTTTTTCGGCAAGGAGAGAAGTACTATACTATACTTATACTAAATTATTCCCATGAAACTCATCATAACCGACTAGAAAAAGTGGAGCACTCTATAGTCTATCATTACTTTTCTCACAGGCAATGAGCTAGAATGCTATCGTTAATTATCTCTCATTCTCTATAAGCTTTTATATCATCAAAAGCGTGGACAAAAGAGAGGAAGAAGATTCATTTTTTTATGTTCTGTACCAAAAAATGAAAACTGCTCCATTTATCAAGATTTCTCAGGCGAGAATTTCACGTCCTCAATACACTCGTTAAACTAGTTTCTTCAAGAATCTAGCATAGGTAATCACCACCTATAAAATACAACAGTTATGTTTCTTATATCAAAACAGCGTAGCGGTTACAGTCATCGCTGTTTTCTGGCAAAACATACTTAAACATCATTAGAGGAGTGATAAATCGCCACACATTCCGAGTTCTTTCTAGCAATGTATCTTTTTGCATGGACGCCGGCAGAAACATGGAGTAGATTTATTCCGAAAGGTGACTATTTCCATCTTAGAAAGCCTCACGCGAATTCCTCGAATTTCCATTTCGTCCTTAATACAGTTCGTGACAATTTTTTTTTTCTCTTTTCAGAGAATTATATTTCCCTTTGCTTTTTGAAGGCTTTTCCTAGATGGATTTTTAAGTGAAATCGAGGAGGATGTCAAGGAATAATTTCCGGCCAAGCTACGTTTTTAAGAAATCTTTCCAACCAAACATTCCATTTTAACCATTTGTGCTCAAGCACAAATTTTGATGAAAATTTTAATAATATTTCGATTAATGAGAGGAATAACATTGATAATAATATTTAAGAATCGTCATATTTATAAGCTATGACAAGAATAATTATGAACAAACTAGACAGAATCGGGTATGACTTTGTGGTACTTATTAATGTTGAAAAACTCCATTTAAATAATCAATTAGCAAACCACAGTAAAATTACAAAACAACACGTAACTTTGTAATTTTGACATTCACATTTTCACTTGTTTTGATTAATTTTCGGTCGATGAATACTCCCTCCGTTTTTGCATAATATTTTTAGCGCATGCAGAGTCTTCATAAACCAATAATCAGATGCATAAGGTTAGAAAGGAGAACTAGGAAGTCCTGATTGCAGGTCAAAGCCGGGCGTGTGTGGCGGGTCACATACTTGAAGGCGCTCTGCTAGAATTTCATCCAAGGGAAGAATGAGTATTACGACAGTTGCCATGTTAAACGCTTGTGTCGCCAATTCGGACTTAGCTTTTGGTAAAATAATCGTTAACGAAACTAATCTAATAACGAATTACACCTCTTGATCTCCTGAAAACGTTAAGAAGCTTTATTTTCTCATTGGAACAATACTATTAATTGCAATTTAACTGAATAGGACAGTTAAAGCGAGAATATTGAAAACAGTTATTTAAAATGCACTTTTTGATTGTCTTGCTTTTATTCCATACTGAATTTCTCCTATTCTCCTGTAAACTGCAATTTTAATATTTCATGATCATTATATTTTTCCGCATATCAATCACGATGGATGTTCATTTCTACAGGTATTTTGTTTACTGTTTAAATACAAGTAATAGGTGACTTTTTTCCCTCAATCCATTCCATATATAAGGTTCATTCTTTATAATTATTTTCATTATCATGATGGTTGACCAACCACAGAGGAAAAAATCCCGAAAAATGCCATAAGCTTTCCATATGCCAGAAGGACAGAAGACGACAGGTAAAAGAGAAAGAAATCTGGTAATCTTACTCTGAGTAGTATTTCTGAATTCTCTGGCAGTTCTGGCTCAATGACTGGATCAGTCGTCCGGAAATTAGAAGAACCGACTTCGTGTGCTGCTCCTGTCAGATATAACAGTTAATTACGAAATGATTTACTCAAGCCCATTCAAAAAAGTGGGCACAGAGGGATATTATAAATCCATTAATAACATAATTAATTTTAAATCGTAGATCATGGATCCTGCCTCCCATCACTTAATTAAGACATTTGATCCGATTTGGGACCCTATCAAACATTTTGTCAAGGCGTAGCAGATTTCTTCATTAATGTTATGTAACTTATTTTCATATGTTATACCATGTGTACGCAGATCATTGACTTATTAGAGTTTTCTCAAATTATCTATTTCCTCTACGTTTTTGTGTATCTTTTTCTCGCCATTTAGTCTGTGTTTCCTCGCAACGTTTGTCTATTATCCTTTACTGGTACGGATATTTCCTGCAAACGAATTCCTATATTTTATATCATGCGATAAATGTAGTAAAAGACTTCGTGAAAGAGAGGTCCGCTGGACCCACTTCACCCATAAGGAGCCTTTTGTTAATAGCAATATTTTCTCTTCGTTTTCCCCTCTTTTACAGTTGGATTTTTTTACAGTTCAGAGATTGACTTATTCCACATTAAGTTGGTTTAGCAATACCAATCTGCGTAGGTCCTATAAATGTTGCAGGAACGGTTTACACTATGTAGTAATTATGACTATATAATAATTGTAATTATGGGGTATATGTGGTGTAAATCTACAACAAGAGGTACCAGAGGATGTTCTACAAATCAAGTCTTGTTGTTGATGTGTGTTTTTCCTAATAATCTTTGTAAATTGAGGGTTGTGATTTCGAAGTGTTAATTCTTATGACCTTCCAGTGCAAGGGATAGCGAAGTGTGTTTATTTAAGTGTGCTTTGCAATATTTTGGGCTTCCACGTGATGACACTAAAACTACAGAAAAGAACATATAAATAAGTCTTCTCTGAGGCTTTGCAACTGCATCATTCCGTTGCGAAAGAAATGCATTGCCACGAGACTGAAATATCGCTTCCTTCGTCGACATGGATGATTATAGAGTTACCATAACAATAAAACCTTACTCTGAATCATAAAGAGCGCTCTTAAAATCGTAGTCTATCGCTTTTCCCGGAAAATTTATCATTCAAAGCCGACCTACGCGTTGACACGTGCTACTCTCAGTAAATTGAGCGTTGCTGTTATTTCGGAATGTAATTCCTCATGAGACTTCTAGTGTAAGAGATTGTGGAGTATGTTTGTGTTGCTGATTGACAATGTATTCGTCGCCATCTGGCGACAATAAAAATCCGCCGAATAGTATATACATAAATCTTCCCAAAATTATTGCAATTGCATCATTCCGCTGCGAAAGAAATCGATGGAGTATGTTCATGTTAGAAGTGAGCTTTACAATATTTTAGGCTTCCACCCGATCACAGTGAAACTACAGAAAATAATAAATAAATAAACCTTCCCAAAAGCTTTGCAACTACATCATTCCGAAGCGAAAGAAATGCATTGCCACGAGACTAAAATGTCCTACCTTAGTCATCGTGGATAATTATAGAGTCACCGTAATAACGAAACCTGAACATAAAAGAGCACTCTTAAAATTGTGAACAGCTATCGCTTTTCCCGGAAAATTTATCATTGGAAGCAAACCCACGCTGGCGTTGACACGTGCGTTACGAAGAGGTTTTATAACACCCGTTCCTCCTTTCGGCGATACTTTCTCATCGCGATCGAGGGATTGATGCCGAAGAGGGAAAACACCGATGTGGGAATAGCGGGTCGAAAATGAGCCACAGCTCGAGGGAGAAATCATTAACAAGAAACGCGTAATGATTATGGAGATAGGGTCCTCCCCAAGGGGATCTGAGATGAGGTTTGCTCGGGAGTCGTGCGTTGAAATCACCGCCCCCGCCTCACGAACTTTGAGATCGTGATCCGAGATGCTGCAGATGGGTCTTATGGAAAGAAAGAAGGAAAGATAGAAAGGAAAATGCGGTATGCAAGCCCTCCTTCGGCGATTCCTCTCGTTTTGTTTTCTTTTTTCACCAAAGGCCTTCGCGGTTCCGAGAATTCCGTCCGGATCGATGTTTCACATTTACCGTGCTCCATGGATGTCTGGCTCCTTTACTTGTCATCCACTTCGTAGTCTTCATCTTCTATAAAGAGAATGCCGCTGGTGGTGACAAGAGTGATTAATGCCAGGTTTAATCCTCCTAACCATATCGGACGTAGCAATCACAGCTTAAAAATGAAAGAACGCAATCAGAAATCGAACATAGTGAAATATTTATTCCTTGGTAGGGGAATGAGAGAGTGGAACGCCTTACCTGAAGAAGTTCTCTTTCCAATGCCGAAAAATGTAAAAACCTTTAAAAATGAGCTCAAAACTATTCGTAAATATTAATGTTATTTAATCAGTCAGTATGTATTATTATGTTATATGTTTATATTGTTTATTTATACTATCTATATTTAAGTTTCGTTATCGTGTAATAGTAGGAGTGGAAGGCCTTACCTGAAGAAGTTCTCTCTCCAATGCCGAAAAATGTAAAAACCATTAAAAATGAGCTCAAAACTATTCGTAAATTTTAATGTGGTTTAATCAGTCAATATGTATTATTATGTTATATGTTTATATTGTTTATTTATACTATCTATATTTAAGTTTTGTTATCGTGTAATAGTAGGAGTGGAAGGCCTTACCTGAAGAAGTTCTCTTTCCAATGCCGAAAAATGTAAAAACCTTTAAAAATGAGCTCAAAACTATTCGTAGATTTTAATGTGGTTTAATCAGCCAATATGTATTATTGTGTTATATGTTTATATTTTTTACATATACTTTCTATATTTAAGTGTTGTTATTATGTAATAGTATGTAACTACATGGGTGGTCTGAAAAGTTTCCGACATTTCGCCATTTCTCGACATGTTTTCTGAAAATTTTCTGAAGATTTCTGAAAAATCTGGGGTCGGAAACTTTTCAGACCACCCTCGTATTAATGTAATATTGTCTGCGGGTGGTTTTTGGATGGGATTCCCTCCCGTCTTAGGGCGAATGTCAGGCAATTCTTAGTAATATGGTATGGTCCCCCTCCACCGCTGCCACCTGGCCAAATGACCAAATCATAGCGACATTAAATAAATAAATAATGGTCACGACATCCATAAACCATCAAAAAAGGGGGTTTCACCCGATACGTATTTCGCCTCCCAAGGGAGCATCTTCAGAGGATAAATTGTGACTGGCCGTGGAGACAGTCACCAAAGCCGAGAAGGAGAAAACAAAAAAAATCACTTTAGGCGGAGTCGAGAAGGAAAAATAGCCTTTTATCGAAGTCCAAGTCAGTATTAAAAACAGAGTTACGATTTTTATAAATATGTATTTTTTCCCAAGGATTAAAATCAGAATCAATGGTACAGATCAATTTGAAATTATTAATAGAAATACTGTGTGCTTGCTCGAACATGTTTTGCCACAGAGGAATTAGGAAATTTCCCAGATTTAATATGTGCTAAGTGCTCGTTGAATCTGGTGATCAAGCGTCTCCTAGTCTGGGCGGATAAGGTCATAGTTGAGATACTGTTCCGTGAGTGAGGACCGTGGTGTTGGTGGGCCAATCGAAGCCAACAATCGCTTTGGTTTTGGGTACGGAAATTTCCTCGAAATACGGAGAGCGTGATAGCTCAATCGCCTTGAACAGATGAGTGGAACCTGCGACCTTTAGACTACTATATGCGGCCTCCCCGAGCGTTCAAAGTCGTTTTATGATTAAATCATTATAATTCGAAGTGGCCTTCACTTTCGAAAACAAATATACGTATGTAAATAATATTATTTCGTTCTCTCATTTTCCACATCTTGCTGATATCAATGAGAGAATATTTCTGACATGGTCCTAACTCTGTCGAACGGTGCCATCATGGAAATAAAATACACACTTTGTAAATTCCGCAGAAATATATTGAATGCAACTAGTTATGTCTATCAGACATCATCAGGCACTGAAATATCGAAAATGTGTGTTTCCTCTCCTTCTTCTTAAGCTGCCATATGGTATACGGAAGAGGGAAGTTACCTCATTTTCGATATTTCAAGGCCTGATGATGTCTGATTGACAAAACTAATTGCATTCCATACATTTCTGTTTACAAAGGGTGTTTTTTTATTTGCAGGAGAATATTCTACTTGGGATTTTTAGCGAATTATTTCCTACTCATTTGTATGATTTCAGTGGAGCTATTCAAATTTAGAAGAAGCACTACTGCCTGATGATTTCGTATGCGGCCCAATATTAAATGGGAACCGATGTTCAAAATTTCCCCAAATCTGGGCTTCAATTTTGTAGGTGAATCTGGGTTCGGCTCCCAATCTCCTATCTCTTTTTCAACTTAGCTCATCCCCAACATTATACATCTTATTTGAGGTTATCATATTCATTTATATTGATTGAAAAGCAACCGCCATCAGAATGGGAAAATTCGAGCATAAGCATTCCCTGAAAGTAACTTATTTTTGGAAAATAACTCTTTCAGAATTTTATAAAAACCGTATTATGCTTGCCAACAACAGAATGCACTGTATCAGAATAACCAGAAATTTAGCGTGAACTTCGGCAAAGAAAAGGATGACGTTCCAGATAAAAATAGCAAAGCAAGCAGGAAATTGCCAGTTATTGTATTCTACTCCAAGAACATGGTGTTTTACGACCCGCGTTCGTGCTATATCACCAGAGGCAACTGAGTGCGTCAGTGAAAGTTATCATGATGGAGTCAATCGTTTCTGGACTCTTATATAATCATTAACTGTGCTTCATTGATTATTTTTTAATAAAATATATCTTTGATTTCAACTTCATTGACGAGATGGAAGACGATATTCGTGTCTTTCTCCCTCCACATTCTGAATCATTCATTTTCTTGCTGTGCTATATTTTACTCAGAGCGTGAACTATTTCCCTCAAAACACACAGAATCGTATAATGTAAAATGTAACTATGTCATGTTGCGCAATTGTGATTATGCCCATATTATTCCTGATGTACTAATAATAATAATAATGATAATAAAACGTCTTTATTCGGGCAAGATTGAGACTGAATACTCTACATCTAACCCTTCGTCAATTTATAAGAAAGAGATAGCAGAAAAAAAGTGCACGGAAGAAATTTATACTGTGGGCTTAAAAATCTAGGATAGCAAAAATAGCCCACAGCAGGAAAACACCCCAGAAGAGGGTGTGAAAAACCTGCGAAACCTACAGATAGATAAGAAACTGAAATTTATAGAAAAGGCTGGAATCAAAAAGTATTACTAATGGACTGGAATGGAATACTAATGGACTGGAATCACTGGAATCAAAAAGTATGTACTATATGTAACTCAGCCAATGAAGCATTTCCCTCAACAACATAAAACATCGTACCATGTAAATAATATTTTTATACCTCGTTGTGCAATAGAAGTTAGACTGGAAGTATTTTCTTTGTATGTTTCAATTTCACGGATAATCGGTGATTGCGTATGTTTGATATGCGCAGCCTTGCATTTGAAGGCACTGTATCTCAATCGGCAATTACTCTTGGTATGAATGGTATCGTAGCAATCCTCTCTTCCTTATCTGAGTCGATGAGAACGCGTTCTCCCAAGGAAATCCCCCATAATTATATTTTCTGTCCTTCAAGAATTCCGTGATTATTTCCTATTATTAGTCTTTCTCGTCGTGAAACTCTTGGCCTTTCATAAAATTCAAGTCGCTTTTTGCTGCATTCCTGTTAACTCGCATTTTTTTGTCTTTATAATACTGGAAAAGGCTCAATAATTCGCGACAAGGATACATTGTTTGTATACAATCATTCAGCTTCTGAACTTAATATAATTTTCTCAGATAGTTATCAGCAGATTTATCACTTTCATAAAGGAAACTGCGAGTCACCAAAATACGACAAAGAAAAAGTTATTTACCCCGTGAATAGATTTCTTCTCCTTCCATTACTATTTCTGAAAACCTTTCCTTTTCTTTCTTCTTCTGCTAAATTACTTGTTATGAATCTTTCTTTGCCTTTATCCGACGTATTATTCCAAAAATAAATCTCCTTAAATGATGGGGATCTGTTTCTGATATCCATCCTGCTTAGACACCCAAAAATACCAATTTTCTTTCCTTACATTCTTTAGGTCATCATCATCAACCATTTTCATTACGACATTGGATATTGGTCTCCCGACAATGTTTCTATTCCTTGTATTCTGACCTTCTCTATGCCAAGTTACTCCCAAGTATTTGCGTAGTTCTATGCATCATTTGGTCTTCTTCGTGGTCACGTCACATCTCTTGGTGTCCATGATCAAATCAAACGCTTGGGCCGTGACTTATTGGAAGGACTCCATTGATGGACAAGCAATAGATGAAATTTTACAAATCACATTAGATGATTCTTTGAGTCGAAACCTTGGTCGCTCTTTAATAAATGTGTGTGGGAGGTAAAAGTTCGTCTTTTTTGTTCTAGCCGTCCAGTTGAAAACAGCTGATATCGAACGGTTGTCGTATCTTCTCGCCATGTGGCCTGCCCACATCAATTTCAGTCATGTTACTTTAATAATGCTGTCTCTAATAAAATACGAGCATACGAGTATATAGGTTGAATATAAACTTCTCATCATTAAAGAGTTAAATACTATTAAACTTCATGTTTCAATCTTTCTATGCTGAAATCTTTCTGTAACTATACTCAATAGTCTCGGCCGTGATGTGGTGGAAATAACTAATTGAAAGCTGATGTTTACTTTTCCACATATTGTTTTATTTGCAAACTACCGGTTTCGGTGTATAACCATCATCAGGTCTGTGCGAACCTGATGATGGTTATACACCGAAACCGGTAGTTTGCAAATAAAACAATATGTGGAAAAGTAAACATCAGCTTTCAATTTCAACTTTCTGTAACTCTATGTCAAATAATCATTTATAAATTGTACGACAATTTTGCTAAAATTTGTATAAATGCCCGTTATTGGCGTTTTAATTGACGATTTATGAAAAGCATTTGTGGAGATATGGCATTTACGGCGCTTAGGAAAAATCCCAGGCCCGGTCCGATCAGCCTTTTTTATGCCTGTTTTTTCTTGGGATTTTTCCTCCACGATTTGGTCACACGACCCTGAAAATAGCTGCCAAATCTTTGGCCGAAACATCGGGATTCCGAAAATTTAACTGCTTGACTACTTGAGAAGATATTATATATTTCATTTTCTTAATTTGATTTAGTTACTTCTATTAGTTTTGCCCTCGGAAATTGAACTGGAGATCCTCACCTCCAACCGCTTCAATCCTCTTATTTTTTAAACAAATTTATAATGCTAAATTTGGAAGGATTTAGTATGAATTTTTCGAATGACAAATCTCTACCATAGCCACGGTATAATTTCTTTCCCCAATAACATGAGTTTTCTTCCCAAGGATATATATATATATATATATATATATATATATATATATATATATATATATATATATATATATATATACGAGTAAAAGTTGCTTGCATACTGCAAGCTATCCGTTGAATACAGTATCATACCAAGTACTGCCTCAGTTCAAATTTAAAACTTCGCGCCAAAGACCGCCTGGCGACGAACTAAGAACCCGATCGTGAGAGAAGACAGCAAAATAATATTAGATAAGAGCCATCCTTACTTGTTCCAATGTTTCGATTCAATATCTTATCGGGAAGGTCCCACGCCTCTGTCACCATTCCGGGTCTTATCTTTCCAGCTTATCGGGAAGCCATTTTTAAAAAATCGTCCAATGCATTTCTTATGGAAGAATTTTGCATCCACCTGGCGTCGAACTCACTGTCATTTGGCTACATTTTTTCCATGAGAAGCATAGAAGACTACCTCAACTTCAACCTCCGAAATTTTGGTTACTCTATCTTACCGATAAGTGCCTCAAAATAATTTTCAAAAATCCGCGCAATGCATTCTTATGGGAAAATTGCGATTTTTGGGAATTTCTGGCATCGAACTCATGATAGCTAGCGTCGATGTCTGCATTATTCTGGCATCTAGAGTGTAGGGCCAGTACGTCGAAAAAATCTGACGTCGATGGCGCTCGTGGAACATGGTCAGAATTCGTATCCCCTATAAATATATAGGTATATATATATATAGGTATATCCGGAGAGTTAGCTATATATAATAGATATATATATATATATACGAGTAAAAGTTGCTTGCATACTGCAAGCTATCCGTTGAATACAGTGTCATACCAAGTACTGCCTCAGTTCAAATTTAAAACTTCGCGCCAAAGACCGCTTGGCGACGAACTAAGAACCCGATCGTGAGAGAAGACAGCAAAATAATATTAGATAAGTGCCATCCTTACTTGTTCCAAAGTTTCGATTCAATATCTTATCGGGAAGGTCCCACGCCTCTGTCACCATTCCGGGTCTTATCTTTCCAGCTTATCGGGAGGCATTTAAAAAGATTTCCGCAATGCATTTCTTATGGAAGAATTTTGCATCCACCTGGCGTCGAACTCACTGTCATTTGGCTACATTTTTTCCATGAGAAGCATAGAAGACTACCTCAACTTCAACCTCCGAAATTTTGGTTCCTCTATCTTAACGATAAGTGCCTCAAAATAATTTTCAAAAATCCGCGCAATGCATTCTTATGGGAAAATTGCGATTTTTGGGAATTTCTGGCATCGAACCCATGATAGCTAGCGTCGACGTCTGCATTATTCTGGCATCTAGAGTGTAGGGCCAGTACGTCGAAAAAATCTGACGTCGATGGCGCTTGTGGAACATGGTCAGAATTCGTATCCCCTATATATATATATCTATATATATATATATATATATATAGGTATATCCGGAGAGTTAGCTATATATAATAGATATATATATATATATATATATATATAAATTAGAAGTAAATCCCAAGGAAGAACGAACATTTTTTCTTTTTAATTCCTCTCATATTTTTAATATATCATTAATTTTGTCTTTTCAACTCAGTTTTATCACGCTATGTTATGTTTAGTTTCATACTTTGTTATGATTCAATAACATTAGTCAAAATTGGCTGTTTTTGAATCAAATTAAAATTTTAAAAAATTAATAATAAAAACATGATATAAGTCTGACCAACCAGGGTCCGATCATGCTTTTATAGCATAGCATGAATTCGTGCTAAGTTACCTTTCACCCTTTCCTCGAACATTTTTCTTGTTGAAATGGAAAGTAATCGATGCTGCTTGATAAAATTATTTTACCATGTGAAGATAAAAATAATTCGATCGTAGAAATTAGCTTCCATCAAGTCGAGCCTAAACTTATAGAGCTCATAACCGAAGCCGTTCTGAATCCAAAGGAATTTCCCCCCCTAGTCTCGACAGATGCCTGCAGAATCTCCTTTCACTCCTTTAAATATATATGTGAGATTATGGCGATTCGTATCCCGAGGGAGTGGGCTGACCCTGAGGGATGGAAGGGGGTCAAATCTGCGGATTCGTCCTTCTCCTGAAGATCATCTTCGAGGGCAGCTGCGCCACTCCACACACACTTGACGACGTAATCCGCCTTATTCGAGTCAAGGTCGTCAGGTCCGCATTTCAACCTTCTTTTCGACACTGATTCTAATTTCCCCCGCGCATCTATAATGCACCTGCTGCGCCTCCCCCGACACCTGCACTCCCCCCCGCCCGCATACCCTGGCCGAAGACCCTTTCTCTCCGTCCCTGAGGACCGGAAAAACCTTTTCCCTTGCCGAGTCGGTAAGGGACGCAATTTTCTAGGAATGCCCAGTCCCCTAAAAAGGTGAAAACAGATACCTTAAAGTGCGAGGAAAAGTACCTCATTAGAAACGCGGGTGATAATTTTACGGGTATTTTTCTCGATGATTTAAGATAAGGGGGTTTTAGTGCTTGTGTAACCGTGGTTGTTAGGGGCGAAGAGGTGAAATTTGCTGAGCTATGGAGTTGAGCAAATTTTCCACTTCGGTCTGGGAGTGAAATACCGTTTTTGAGTTGCGTTTTGAACGTTTAGCTCTCTTATTAAAAGCGGTCGGACCGGAAGTTCTAAATTATTGTTATGCTCTTTTGGAGAGGTTAGGCAAGAATGGCCTCTCTTTCACCTAACCTTTACGGATATTACATGAAAAAGTGCACAATTAATGCGCAACTATTGTCTACAATTATCTTGCAATCAAAAAAGAATCAAAGAAGACAAAAGACATGATTCCATAGAAAGTAACAATTTATAAATCTAATACATACAAAGTAATTGATGCATGAAAAGTAAATATATTTCCAGATACATGGGTGGTTTGAAAAATTTCGCCATTTCTTGACATGTTTTCTGAAAATTTTCTGAAGATTTCTGAAAAATCTGGGGTCGGAAATTTTTCAGACTACCCTCGTACAATTAATTAAAGAAAGATTTGGGTTTTTGGATAAGAAGTCCTCGACTGAAGGTTTACGGAGAAAAACAATGCAAAAAACGCCCACTCAATGAAGTGAAACAATCCGCAGAAACACAGGCGTAACAAAAAGATACAATTTTCACTGATAACTGCTTCAGAAAAAAATCATTCAACGTGTTTGTATCGTCCGGTATGATAATGTATTGGGTTGTGCGTCCCTCATCGGATCACAAAGAGGTGTACTCCGAAAAGGAGAAAGAGAGAATAGGCTGGTCGATACAAGGTGAATATCTAATAGGTCATATATGCTTCATAAGATATATGAATATGGAAAATAATTTAAGGGAAATGAATATTGATAGAAGAAAAATTGATGAAGAAAACCGAAGTCAAAGTCAGAACAGAGCATAATAATAGAAGATTTTTTTTCTATATAACATTTGTTCACATTTATTGCACATTTACAAATATTAGAATCATGTGTACAATCGAGCATTAGTAATCATTAGGAAAAAATGAATGATTAGTTGAGAATAAATATGTCAATTTTGGTTCTCCTGAGCCAGTTTGTGGCTCATCAGGTGCCAGGTTATGTTAAAATTACAGCATATTGGAAAATTTAAATAAAAATAAAGAAAGTAAAGATGATTTTTAGCTCTAAGAATAGCAAACATATATAAATTTCATTATATACAAGCTTTAATATCAGTAGTATATTGTACATATACATAAAATATCAGCTATATAAAATATATAGAAGGTACATACTCGTACATACAGCTTTATAAAATATATAGAAGGTACATACTCATACTCGTACGTAACATAACCAAACATAAAAGTATCAGCATTATTTTGAATGAACATATATATCACATTTTAGCCATATCAAAGATGAATTCAGTTAAATTATTCCTCACACTAGCCAGCGAATACAGGAAAAACTAAAATCTACTACTAAAGTATTCGCAAAATTATTGTAATTATTTAGCTATTAATGGTCTGTGTATTTGCTTGGGTTATCTTTTTAACTTCTGCCACTCTCCACTGGTCAGTTTATCCTTAAAAAGCCAATACGTTACGATAAAAATGAAAGAGGACTTGAATACTCACGCATATTTTATCCCCTCAGCGTAAATGAAAGTTAAATGGCTTCTGAATTCCATTCGCCACATACCATGAGTATGCTCTCGGGATATTTATTTAGATTTCCTATTCAAGTATATGCAAGTATGCTCGAATACGAAATCTAACTAAATTATCTCTCCCACCTGTGGCGTGGGCTGCATAAATCTATGAGTGTGCGCTTGAAGTTCCCATACATTTTTCTTCTTTCACCCTCTCGGAATATAATATATATTTAAAATCGATTTTCGCCCCTATGAATCTTCCTAATTTACATTTGATTTAAAGGTAACGTATGGCGGACTATGGACTGCCGTAAATATCTTGATGAACCCCACCACCCTGCTATCCCATCTTCCCATCTCCCTATAACCATCACATAACAAGAAAATTAGATCTGAAACAGATGGTAACTCGGAGGCATATTGCCGTATTAGGATTGCTAATGTGCTAATGAAAAACTCAGGGATTCCGGTATGTTTACATTTCCTGCCTGAAGGTATCTCACCTGCGAGGTATCAGAGCCAATTTGAATGTAAGTTTACACCTCAGAGATCTGAAAACAACGACATTCCAGTCTCGATCCTTTATTAATATTTCAGAGGTCTCGAGGAAAGGGCCATTAGAAGAATAGGACTACCTGTTCCTTCCATAATTTTCATATAGCCTTTCGTCGATCCATAAAATTCGAAACGAACGTTATCGGGCGCAATATGGCTCCAGAAACACCTCCATTTTAATATCTGTCCAATTCTGACCGGAGGCTATCTTATAGATGAACTACCTCATAAATGCATTAAGAAATGATTTTTTTATTTCAAACTGATATAGTAAAGATTCATTTTTTATGATCACTGCCCAAACTTATCGGTACTGAATTCTAAACTATATAATTTGGTCTTACCGTAAAGCCAACGAATACAACATTAACATCGTCCAGATACACAAACGACAGAACTTATTTATAAACTGGTCTTAAAATAAACCAACTTGTCTTAGATTACATCGATAATGAAGTCCGCATTTCAGAAAAAATGAGCACGAGTATTCCCGAATATTTTCGATGTAAAAATATTGGTAAAATAGCCTTAAAATTTAATTAATTCATTTAAATGAATGAATTTATTTGTTCTATTTATTTATTTAATGTGATTCAAAAACCGCCAATTTGACCAATTACAATGAATCGTAACATAAATGGGAAATAAAAAATAAAAATTAACAAACATAGTGATGCAACAAAAAACACACAACAAAAAAATACAAAAAAAACAAAAAAATACAAAAAAAACAAAAAAAAAAACAAGAGCACAAAATAAGCTATAGACCAGAGATTAATTAATGGAAGAAAGGATTAAATTAATAGGGGAAAATTTTTAAACCATTTATTGCTTCATAGGCTTTCTCCAATTGTAACTCAGGAGGAATCCGTTCTTAAAAAGCGCTGATTTCCAACAAATGCATAAACGGATACACTAGAAAATTTTTGCCATCGCTTGCATTGACCATTCGGTCAATATTCAGCATACAGGCGGGGTCTTATGGTCACAGGCCTCATGCGGCTTTTGCGTCTCTTCCTGGAGCAAATTCTCGTGTAAAATTATATTGTTTCCCCGTATTATTTATCGTTTCTTGTATAAATAAGATAGAAAATATTCTTCTCAGGTTAAAATTAAAATTAAAAACATTTTCTTTCCTTTGATTCCGATGTTGAAATATACTATTGCAGGTAAAAATCCCCTCTGGTGCGTCTAGTTGATTTCATATGCGATCGAATGTTAAATGCGGCCTTCCCATAGAAAAAAGGATTCCCACCCATCATAATCCTCCCTTCTCAACATCTGCAGTAAAGATCGCAGTTCATCGCTTCGCTTAATTTTTGGATCACAGAAAGAACTGATCCGTGGTTAGGTGACGGTTTGAGGTTCTATGAAACATCTCGAGCAGTTCCGTGATCCGATTACTGTAGCGACAATCACGCTGATTGGAATGCTATCACTTCCTGCTCTCACGCAGCAGAATCACTCTGCAAAGCAATCACGCCTCTGGGATCGACAGTCGCCAGCAAGTCGCGCTTATTCCATTCACTGCATCATCCGAGGCGACAAACTCTGTTGCACCTAATTCCGTAATCGACGTGTTTCTAGGTGACGATGAATACGGCGCAGAATTCCAATGCATGGAAATGCAATCCTTCATCCCCTACATAATTTATGCGGAGATCTCCTCGAGTCCGCAAGAAACCAGAGTCGTAGTGAAAAGTGCTGCTTTGGAAGTACACTCAATCCCTTCGTCCATAAAAAGGTGCACGGATGACTTTTATGCCTCGAATATGTAAATATCCGTTTTTGCTCGAAAACGTTACGATAATGTTCGTTTCTTCTCTTTTTGCTTTCGTTTCGAAGGCCGCTGAGGAGCGTGGTTTTTAAAGCGAGCATTCCTTTGGTGCTGCTGTGTTTTTAATTCTTCTTATGGGTGGATTAGGTGAGGATTTTGGTGTTAATTCGCCCCTGCCATACGAGGCAGTTAGCTCGCGGAGCAGAAATTCAAATCTAAAGGCCCGTTTTGAATGGAAATGATCTCCGATTGTGAAATTAATTATACTAGGCTTCAGAAAGAAAGTTGCATTCCATCCTACTTCCACTAAGATATTACTATTTTGACGCAATTCTAGAAAAATATAATTTATCTGTACTTTGTGAATTTTTCAAATTTTGCTTGAATTCGAACGCTTTCAAGTATACTTCCCGATTTTTTTTCAGATCGAAAGTCGAAAGTTCACATTCACCCTTGATTTTTAAGAATCACTGTTTATGAATATCACAGTCACAGGAGAAATATTTTCTTATCAAGACATCTCAAGACTAAATATTTTTCAACAATATGAGAAATGTTTAGTATATCAAAAATATGAATCCGATGGACAGATATGCTTTACTGTCAGGCATCAAAAATGTCGGCCTAAGAGATTGCTTTCCGTTTCCGAAGTAAAAATAATTATGTCAGGGGGTTTGATTTCTTTTTAGATCGAATTGTAAAATCTGCGTGAAAAACGTCCAAATCACTAACCTGTTTCATTGAGAGAAAGGGGTATTTTCCGGAATATGTGAGAAAAAACTGTGAATCATAGATGACAGTACTATTACTTTTTGAGGTTTTTGCTTAATTAAACTCAGTCGTATTTTAGTGTCAAGTAAGACTTTTATCCCGCGACGTCATTCCCATTGTATTTTGATGCAATATCTCGAATGCTCTGCACTTAAAATTTATGACGTATTTTTCCATAATACGCCTCTTTTAAGCGTTGCAAAATTCGCTTTAGACGTCAAAATACTCTCTCCAAGGTAGCCGTACATGACATCTTCTAAGGTGACTTTGCTACACGGCGTTTTCTCAAGGATTATATTTGCTCATATCTCTTCACCAGTGGCAACGGATCACCTTCAGCAAATCTCGGTAAATCACTTATAATCCTCAGAAACCGTACAGCGCCCAAGGCTCCCTTCTTCCTCTGCTATTGTCTGTTTTCAAATCCATTACTTTCAGTTTACCCGATTTCATTGCTCTAATGCACAGTTCTATTGCTAATGCATAGAGAATAATAATTTAGAAGGCTTCTATTATTTCAAAGTGTCAGTGTCCCATAGAATGTTTTACACAATAGTAGTTTCACTTCTCAAGAATGTACAGTTACTACGGCGCATGCATTCTAAAAGCCGCCATATGGTATATGGCAGAGGAATTAGAAAAAAACTTTTTCGACTCGTTAGTGTATTTCCACATCTGACATTTACGGCTAACACATTATTTTTTCTTCCACATCGGAGGAAAACATAATGTGTTGGCTGTAATAATTTCTAGAATTCTATCGATGGTCGCATCCTACTTCGACATGGAGGACGTTCACGCTGCCTCTCATTTCCTCAGCCAATTCAATTATTAAGAGTTTCTCAAAAGATAATGCTTTTGCGCAATTTTCTCATACTTAAAATAATCTTAAAAATGATCAGAATTGTTTTTTCCCACGTATGAATTTGCATTTGAATTAGACCTTAAATGAAGCCTAAAGTATCATACCTGTGCACCTGTTGCTATATCTTGAAATACTTTATCTATTTCATGTTATTGTATATACATAATTGATGGTCGAGAGAAGGAAAGTGAATCTTTTCTTTCATTTTATGGCAATAGTGCTCCTGTATTTGATTATATGAAAGATACTGAAGTATATATAACTCTACATTATGGCATCGGTTCAAGTATCTAGATAGATTTGACGTGTTTTTATCGAATGCTATGGATAGTGTTACTCCTTGGCTCATTGCTTCAGAAATTACATTTCCTTTTACCTATTTCTTACGGAACGTGCTTTAAGGGATATACTTATTGATGTATATACTTGACTATACTTGTTGATATACTATATTCACGCACTAATCTATATTATCTTGTCATGTTCTTTCGCATTCTTTTAGCTATTACAATCTGTAGGTTTTCGCAGATTTCTCACATCCTCCTTCTCAGTGGACGTTTTTCTACACAGAATAATTTTACCAAACATTTCATAGGCTTTTTTCATCGCCTTATTTCTTTGCATTTTTCTCTCTTTCTTCAATATTGATAACTGGATTGGTTAGTTGATGGAGTAGAATTTTAGTCTCAATCTCGCGCAAATGAAGACATTATATTATCATTACTATTATTGCACTGGTCTTATGTGAAACTTTTCCACCTATAGCATTCCAGCTTAGAGAGAAAAGCGATGGCTACCACATTAAACTACCGCAAACCTCATCTTGCTAGCAAGACTCTTTACATTTCCGAACACCCCTAGCGGAGTACCTTAAGGTAGCAACTGGTGTTAGGAATAAGGATCTATGTGGTTTCCGGGCTGATGACTTTTCTGACATTGTAAACTCGGCTTTTAATTGATAAAAGTCGATAGTATAAGCTGCAATGAATGACTTATGAGTCAAATAAATAATTTAGCGTAATTTGGTGGAATTTCATCATTACTGACTCAATAATCACGAAAAAAATCGTACAATTCCATCATTTTTTGGGTAATTGTACAAGTTTTTTCGTAATTATCGAGTTAGGATTTTTAAGTCGAATTTCTAAGCCGATTTCTGAAAACCACCCGTTCAATTTGGAAACATAGCTTCCGATTGAATAAGAGAGCACACAACCCGAGTAACACCGCCGCAACGGCTCTTTCACAACCTTCCCCATCGCACAACCTTCCAGAATTACCAAATTTAAAAACATCCGCAATTAGAACGTCCGAAACAGTAAACAGCCGGTTAGCGCCGCACACCTAGACGAGAATGACCAGCCGCCGTTTGAATATCAATTATCGCCTTTCGGGGACCTTAATTTCGCCTCGTTTATCCGGAGACGGCTAAGACCCTAAATGTAACGAGCGCGGTGACGTAAGACAAGCTCGTCTACGCAGAAATACACGGAGGCACGATGACGAAATCGACAAGCCTTTCAAGGCATAGGCTCCTCTTCTTCCTCCCCCTCCGCAGCCCCCAAGAAGACTACCTCCGGCCTCTCCCCACCCTTCAACTCTTAGGCGGCCAACAGTCGCTGGAATGCGTTCCGGCGCCACCAAGTCTGTAGCCCACCTGTGTGCCTCGGAGAGAGCTGGCGTGGGATGAGAGGGCACCACACAGGTGTAGGAGAAAGGAGCGCCGTGGGGTGGGAACGGCAATCGGATGTTTTGGTAATCCGTGGAAAGGGGCTGATTTCCCTCTTTCGCAGGTGGCTCCCTCGACGATGTTCAACACTGACTCTTCAAAGAGCCTCTTCTTCTCAATGCCATATGCACACCTGAGGAGAAAAAGCATCCATTTATGCCTTCGTGACTGCCTCCAAGAGTTTCTTTCGCCCTAAGAGGTTATCGATTGTCGCGGTGGAGGAGGCTCTCTGGTTGTTGTTGGGTCTCGTTTGTGGAGGATTGTTTCGGGCCGAAATCACGGAAGGGGATTGGTGGATGGGGAATCGGATGCTGGATGAAATGCAGGAAAACCCGGTTAAGAAGCTTTTCAGAAAAATGTCTCTTAAATCGAAAAAAAGTTTTTCTCGATTCTCGAAAAAAGTTTCGTAAATGTAAAAATTTTAAATGAAAAATAACCGGTGTTAAGGTTACGTTTCTTTTATCTTTTAAAACAAAAGGGTAGGGTTTTCTGGTTCTTGTAAATCAAAGCTTTGCTTCTTAAAATCGAGAAGGATTCTTTTTCAGATTGCTTTGCTTGGCACAGTTTTACACACATAAAGATATCTAGAGGGACGGCGAACTATTTTTCGTTGTACTGGTTGTTTTCTCGCCATAATTTTAAAGAATGGTTTGATTTTGAAGCAAAGATAGCGCCTTCCTTTACTACTTCATTTTAGTCACTCCAATATTTAGCAGATGGACAAATGGTGAAGAATAATGTAAACAAATTTGTGTCCATCGACTGAGGCAAACGATTGGCTATTGCATGTTGCAGTGTATCTGAGGAAAATCCGCGTTACAAACGAGTAGAAGAGCGTCTTAAGCAGTATTTTTACCATGTGTTTAGAGTAAAAGGGATCAGGTCTGAGAGAAAATCGCGTATTAAGCACAATTGTGTCATAAAAAGGTTTTACTGTCTACTAAATAATTTTTAGTTTGTTTACTCCATTAGAAGTACTCAACGACATCTTACTGCCATTATTTTATGACAATTTTAAATTAATACGTTGTTATTTTTATGTATTTTATCATTCTCATCTTAAATTACAATGGAATGAGTGTCTATGTTCAATCGTAAACCCGTGTGCTGGTTGTATTTTCAACCCTTCCACCGTTAGCTACCAAAAGCCCGGGAAGGAAGAATTATACACACTAAGAAAGATGGAGAATGATTGAGTTTCCTCAGTGAACTGGAAGAGAAGTTTTTATTCAAAGAAACAAGTGCAGCACAAGACCGTATGGACAACAGTCATTAAAACCCGTACTAATGAGAGACCAAAATGAAAACCTTTCTCGATCAAAACTGAGTGATGGAGAATCCTTTTTCCTCTATTCTGGACCAAAATAAAAATGAAAATAATCAATTCATTAAAATGTATTATTAGGAGATGACGAAGTTGGTTGAGAAACTCCGTGAAAAATAATCGAGAGCATGTTGTATAACCAATAGAAAAAATTATATCCGATAGGCTACAGACTCTCCATTTTGTATAAGTATCCTTAAAGCGTCCCTCTTCACAGCCACTCTTACTAATAAGCCAAGAATTAGAGAAGAATCACTTCAAATCCAGTTGGATTGACAGGATGCCATTTTTAAACCACACGATGTTCCCCCATTTTCCCGAGTAGACTTCCCTAATAATTAAAATGAGCCTTATCATTATAATAGCTTGCTTCGGAGATAGCCCCGAGATTGCCTTAACAGTTACGATCTTTTCTTGCGGGTGTTCTTCTTAGATTTTGTTTGCGTTCACCTTTTACCGCTTGATTTAGGAAGGTTGAAAGAAATTAATGCATTCAGCCGCCGACATTTAAAGTGTAGAGAGGCGAAAAGAGGTGTTTTATCGACAAAAAGCGCCGCTAATAAACGACATTCGAATGAGTAATCACGTAAATCGTTCGTATTTAGTCCTCTCTTTGATAAACGCAAATTTTCCATTCGATGTAATGCCAAATTCACTCTCTTAATTGACTCTCTTCTCTCCTATTATCTGATCTCTTATCCTTTCATCTCGTTTTTCTTTATGTCTTCTTTCGTTGTTCAATCCCTTCTCTGATTTTGAATCCCCCACCGCTTTTGAAGGCGCTTCTCGACCTTGATGAGGTCTCTGAAGAAATTCAAAGTTTGGACCCCATGCACTATGTATATGCATTAATTTGTTTACTACGGTGGTGAAGGCATCCTTACTTTTCATAAATATGGCACGACATACGTTGAGATGCCATTAAAAGTTCATTACAAGATAGATTTTATAAACTTTTGTTGGGCCTAAAGACTAGATTTGCCCGATTTGAGGCGTTTTCTTGATTCCCTTCACATTTTTATTAAACTTAGCAAGAAATTTTCCTCTTTAATATCTGCTGTACTTCCCCGTCTGTTATTCTGTCACTCTAACGCACTCTATCAATTTTGTCCTTCAAAGAACACGTTCTTCGAAAGCTATTAAAATTGTGAAAATCCCTTTTTTAATTTTATTTCTCCATAGCAATTTCATTGGAATCTCTATCGGTTGTTACGCAACTTTTCGTCAGTTCCTTACGCATAAGAAAAATCAATCCAAGTCTTTAAAACTAGATGCTCTCGGCTTGATCTCGATAACAATTTTTCCCTAAAAAAAACACCTAATTCTGGATTCTTCGAGTGACTCTAGGGAAACATTTCATCAGACGGTGATAACAACGTTCACTATCCCTCATTTGTTACTGATGAAGACGAACGTCCTTGTTCTTCCAGCTTCTTTTTGTAGTGAGGTCCGAATAGAGAGAATCGACCTCTTTTTATTCTCAAATTAAATATCAGACACTTTTCTCCATGCAAATGAGCCCGTTTTGGATAAACAAGATGCCTGAAAGCCGTCCAAAATTGGACTCCCGTAACTTTGCCCCAATTACCATCCCAGCAGTTTTTCCCACGCTTCAGTGAGAGAATTGGGCAGGTGTGATTTTAAGTGAGGATCCAACTCACACTCAATCAAGGAACCGAATAGGGGAACTCATTTTCAGAGGACCGTGATGTGCATCCATATTTATCGTTCATCTAGGCGCCTTTCTCCGCTGAGCCGTTCTTCTAAATCCTACCAAAAAAATCTCCATTGCTCCTTTCCCCGTTATCTAGTCCTTTAGGGTTTAATATTTCTTTGCCTCTATACAAAACCCCTTTGATTACACGTTGCGCTGGAGAATGAAATCGCCCGACCAGATTATTTCACTTTACGGAATAGCATCTTATTAATGTTACCGTTTGTTGGAATGTTGTACAGGGGCTAAACCGTATCATATGCGGGGGTATAACACGTCATATTAAATAAAAGAGATTCTACAATTCTTTTAATATTTGTGCTAATTGGGAAGAGCATAATCACAAAGGATATATGATATACTGAATTATTCATGTATCAAAGTTAATATGATCGTGACTTCTTGGTATTTCAGAGCAAGCATGAAACGAAAAACACTTTGTAGCTTCCACATCTGATTTTTTTAATCCAACATGTTTCGTAAACCTGTAGACATCTTCAGGTCATCTATAGGTTGACGAAACTTTTCGAGTAAAAAGTGTACTCTAGAAATTACGAAATGTTTTTCTTTTCAATATGATTATTCATAGAAACGGTGATAGAGTTTTAAAAAATTCGAGGTATGACATGATATCCCAAATAAAAAGGGAGCTTAAATCACTATTTTAAGTAAAATATTTCATTAAGTACTGTGTTGTAACAAGTAAATGTTAGGATCAATATATTTGTATTAGAGGGAAGTGAAGAAACGTGACTTACCACGATAAATCTGCATGCGTTACCAAGATGATTCCTCAGCATCTCAGATTGGAATCTTTAGGATAAAGAAATTCGAATCTTGGTTGATTTATCTTAAAAGATTCAGAGATAATTTTTCTTGGAAGCCGTAGTTGATGTTACTTCTCCGCTTTTACCTAGGTCGATGTGATACAGCAAAAAATAGGAAAATGAACGCTCGAACTAATTTCCTCAACTAATTTTCCAGAAAATCTCATAGTAAGCAACTAAGGAAATGGGATGAAGGGTGCATGCACCCCTTGTCAGACGCGGAAAGGCGGCAATTGGGATACATATATGGTTGTAATCCAATCATGAAATTATTCAGGCTCCATCCTCCTTAGCATAGGAATTCCATCTTTTCCAACGAAAGTTCCAATCTTGATGAAGGTTTCTTTCTCTGCAGCGCGTCAGATAATTGTAACACGGAAAGTTATTTCCCGAGGTTAGTTTCCCCTCGTATTTTTTGTGACCCTTCTTAGAGCTATAACGAAGATTAGATTGGGTAGAGAAACGGAAGCCGCAAATAGTAATCTCTTCTTGTCAGTCACACGCTGCGAAGAGCTTTCAAAATAACGGTGAGCTGCTTAATCGCTTTGATGCTTCATGTGGAGTGAAGGCGAACACGTTTATTCATCACGCATGCACGGTGAGTCGCGAGGCTAGAAAAAACCACGAGGAAACTGTTTCTTTGGAACAAATAAGGAAAATTTTCCTCCTCGAATGCAAGTAGAAAATCTGCAAGTGTCTCTCAAACCAAAGGAAGGATTCGATTCTTTAAATTGGTATAATTTCTGCATTCATATCAATATATGTCCTCCTTGATTGCTTATGATCGCGCGAATACGTTCATTTCTTAGCGGAAATAAATGTATTTGCAAATGCATTCCTTTATGCTTAGAAATTTACATGCATACATGATCACGGAGAACAGTTTGATGTATTTGAGGGAGCTACTTTGATATTCACTGGGAACAATTTGAAATTTTCCTACTTTCACTTGGAAATGACATTTCAAATCCCCATTCACCTCATTTCATTACGGAAGTGTAGGGCGTAAAATTTAATTAATATTTAAAGAGCTGTTATTTTGTTATTCGATTTAATATTCAAGGATTTTTTTCGTGATTTCGAATTGTGGAAACCGAACGCAGCTTCTAATTTTCTCACACATTAAGAAAGAGAAACCAGATGGGAAATTCGTAATATAAGAGAACTGCATACATAGATGTTCTAAATCCATTTTATTTATGACTTAAAAAAAATAATCTTCACAACAGGGAACCGGAAGGCCAATCTACAGTATTTTTGATTTGTAGTCCTGTTCAGAATATTCCATTTAAATTATCAGAATTATAGAATTTATATATAATTCATAGAGAATATATAGAAATTATGGAGAATTGTATAAAAATTATATATAAAGAATTATAGAATTTATATATAATTTATATAGAAATTATAGAGAATTATATAGAAATTATATATAGAGAATTATTTAGAAATTATACGAGTATATAAAGAATGATAGAATTTATATATAATTTATATAGAAATTATAGAGAATTATATAGAAATTATATATAGAGAATTATAAAGAAATTATACGAGTATATAAAGAATTATAGAATTTATATAGAAATACAGAATTTTAATTATTTAGGATAATTCAGAATATTTATAGAATATAATGTAAATGTAATTAGCTTCACTTACTAGCTTTCCTTAGGCTTACCTTTGTCATTTCGAGCACTGAAGAATTTTAAAGATTGAGTATTTACCGAAGAAATGATTCTTTTGTAGAAGAAGAGGGAGATATGTGCGTCAACCAGCAATTGTAACAGCTTTATTTTCCAGCTGAAGAAACAACGATCGGTCAAGCACAGTTGGATTCATCCGAATATGATAGACATTTTAGATAGATGAAACTGCCTTTTGTGTTTAGTGTAGATATAGGAATGTAATCTGTAATACAGCAGGGACACGCAACTCTTGAGTATCAGCCGCATACCGAAGTAATACTTGTGGCGTAGGCTACCAAAGTTGAATCAGTGGAGAACCTGGTTTGTTACAGTGCTTTGGTATCCGAACGGTTCTTGCTCGTTCCCCTCCCCTTCCTACCGATTATCCATGCATCTTATTACGCACACCTGCGCCGTACCTTTCCCTTCTTTTTCATCCAGACACACATCAGTTCATATTTTCGTTTCTCTTTTTCTTCTGTTTGTCTCTTTATGACCAGTGCTGCCCTCTCTCTGACCAGTCCACTCTCTGCAATCACGAGCTGCTAAGTAGTCTCAACGGATTTATCACAAACCTAAAGATGTCCACGAAAGATGGAGCGATCCTTAAGAATGCTATGTTTTTTATTCTCAGCGCAATGTTGGGGATACGTAATGTTACAAGATAGATGATAGATGTAGGAAATGGTAAATGAATCCCATACTGCCGCGATAGTTAAGGAATATCACTAATATTTTTTCTTTATTTCTGTGTTGCGTACGTTCAAAGGCCTTGCATTAAATAATTCGATTTAATCAATTTTTCAGTAGCACTTCCCACAAGAGAAGAGTTTATGTTTCCTTAGCGATGTAATTGTAGTTTTTTTATAAGAAGTTGCTGTCTATCCATAGATTATTAACTAATAATCTAGAGCTATTAATTCTTCAGAAACCGCAGTGCAATTTAAAAATCCATTAACTTTCAATTTAAATCACTGCATAAGTACCTTGGTAGTTGGTGATTATGAGAATAGTTATGAAAGTAAAAAATACGATTAGAGAAAAGCTTTTCCAACTGCCATACTATGAGACATTGTAATTTGTCTTTCGGTACGCATAAGATGAATATCTTTCATATTATTTTGGATCTGTCTTGCTCTTGTAACAAAATAAAAGCTACTGAGGTATGAATAATTTTGAGTAATGGCTGTCATCCATATCGCTCCTTACTGGGCGATAATTGTCGGGGATATTGAGCCGCAATGACGTTGACTTGCTTCACTTATAGCATTCGGACTCAGTGAGTAAAGTAGAGGCAAACTACTTCACTCCGCATCTTATCTGGTAAGACTCATTCCTTACCAAGAGCTTTTGTAAGAATATGGTGGAAGGTTTGACGTTCCAACCGACCGGAATCAATGCTTCACAGACAGGTAAACTACACGTTAAGCTTTAGGTCTCAAGCTTCTCAGATCGATTTATTTGCCGAATTAACTATCTGAAAATGTTCTAAATAATATACGAATGGGTCTGGGGTTTGGAGAATTGTGGTCTGAAGACAGAAGAATGAGTCATCTTACCGCTTTTCACTGCGGGGAGAAATTTTCCCAAATCAAAGAAACAAGGCCAGTTACGATTCAAAATCACTGCTTATATGCGACCTGATAAAAACACTTAATTTTTGGGATTCTCTTTTACGAGAAATAAATCAAATGTTAAAGGAAGATAACCAGGTGAGGTTCAAGCAATCACTCATTGAAACTTATGGATTCGCAACTAAACGAGTTTTGAATCGATAGTCAATTGCATTTTTAGTCAGTGAAGAACGAATTAAAATTGAAAGTCGCCGCTATTTACTGATAACCTCGTATCATATACAATTCTAATTTTGCTCGAAATGAACGTGATCCAAGTGGTTTTTCAAGGTCCACAGAAACGGGAGCAGTACTTATAACCGCCTATATTTCATGAAATCGCGAAAAATTAACTCCTTAAAAATTAACCAAGTTTTATGTTTTGTGTTTATATAATCATGAGTAGAGAATGAATTACATGGAAATTTTAGTTAAAATAGGAACTAATAAGAGTTTAATTTTTTGCATTGGGAGATGTTCTGAATAATTTACAAATGGGTCTGTAGTTTGTAGAATTGTGGTCTGAAGACAGAAGAATGAGTCATCTTAACGCTTTTCTCAGCGGGGAGCAACTTTCCCAAATCAAAGTAACAACGCCAATTACTAATCAAAATCGCTGCTTATGTGCGACCTGATGAAAATACGTTATCTCCGGGACGCACTTTCACAAGAAATAAATTCAATTTTAAATGAGGATAGCCCGATGAGGCACAAGAAATCAATTACTGAAATTTGTGAATCTGCAACAGTATGAGTTTTGAATTGATTGACACTTGCATTCCAAGTAAGTCATGACCAACCAAGTACGCATGCGCCACAAATACGCACCAAGTAGACTGGAAATCACAGCTATGCACTGATAAGCTTATATCATCTACTAGTTTAATTTTGCTTGAAATTAATGTGATCTTTAAACATGATTAATGTGATTTTTAGGGTCCAAAGCAATATAACCGTCTAAGTTTGGCGAAATCAATACAAATTACTTCCATATGAAGCTAGTTTTATTTATTGAGTTTCTGTAATTGATCGTAGATAATGGAAAACGTGAAATTTTTAGTTAAATTAGGAAATAACAAGAGATTTTTGCGTTTGGAACGTCCTTATTTTATGTAATTACTTCCATAACAATTAAGCTAGCTTTATGTATTGAGCTTCTGTAATCGAGAGTAGATAATGGAAAACATGAAATTTTTAGTTAAATTAGGAAATAACAAGAGATTTTTGCGTCTGGAACGTCCTTCCTTCATGTAAAAGCAACCTTCAGAACTTTCTGCCCCCTTTTCATCGCCAAAACCACCTCCTCGATTTCAAACGCACCCCCGTGAAGGTGTTTCAAATAATATAATCGGTCTCTTCACAAGGGGATTGCCCCGGGGCCGACTCTTTCATTGAGAATGATGCATTGTGGGAGGTAAAGGAGATGTGCGCCCAGGATCACAAGGAACGAGCGCCGTGCAGCGGAAGAATTCCCAAATGAAAACCTTCCGGTGTACCTCGAGGTGTGATAATCTCACGGGATCGTGGTTAGGGGTTTTTGTCCGCCTTTTAAGCCTTTAGAGTGATGCACCCCTCCATTAAACACCTGACCGTGTAAAGCCGTGAAGAAATAAATGAGAATCCGACTCCGGTTTGCCCTCGGTTCCGGCCCTGTAATTATGTGGATGGAGATCTCCCGTTTTCACCGGAGGCGTCGGTGGGCCGCATTCGATGGAAAAGCCGCGGATGCAAGGAATCCGTGATGCGGCACTTTAGCTGTCATTCTCGTCGAAATTGAAGGTGCTTATTTTTCTGCGCCAATCGACACGTTCTTGACTGCTCCCTGTCCTTTTTTAATTTTTGAAATTTTTTACTGTCAAAGAGTATCCTATTGGGAATGATATAAAGTATGGAAGAATCGAAATCTCTTTAACTACGACTTTGTAGTAAGGTTAATTTTACTTCG
The DNA here is from genome assembly GCA_036926295.1 of Pachydiplax longipennis. Lineage (NCBI taxonomy): Eukaryota > Metazoa > Arthropoda > Insecta > Odonata > Libellulidae > Pachydiplax > Pachydiplax longipennis. The sequence goes on along the minus strand of JAVFKF010000009.1, from coordinate 30,982,072 downwards.
GGACTGTGCCAATCGACACATTCTTGACAGCTTGCTTTCCTTTTTTAATTTCAAAATTTTTTTTTATCGTCAAAAAGTATCCTATGGGGAGTGATATAAAGCATGGAAGAATCGAAATCTCTTCAACAACAATAATGTCATGGGATTAAATGGAAGGACGGAATGCAAGTTTCATTCTCAAGGAACCGAGCTGTGATTCTTCCGCCAAACGCCGACCAGATGTCGGATTTGGTGAAGGAAAACATATTTAGACTCACAATGGCTATTTCCTCATAATAATAGTGGTTTTGTACCTTTAAAAAATGACACTTCCTCAGCACCGAAATGGAGTTAATAATAATCGAATGTATGAAGTACTGTACGAGGTTTTTACTGATTGCGTATAATCTGCAATATGATTGTATAATATATTAATATATAACATTTATAATAAATAAAAATACTTGTAATAAATAAAATAAATATGATCTTCAATATAATTACCGTAGCAGAGAAATTCTATATAATAAAAATAAATATAATAAATAAAAATATAAAAATAATATAAATATAATAAATAAAAATATAAAAATAATATAAATATAATAAATAAAAATATGAAAATAATATAAATATAATAAATAAAAATATGAAAATAATATAAATATAATAAATAAAAATTCTTGTAATAAATAAAATAAATATAATCTTCAGTATAATTACCGGAGCAAAGAAATTTTGATAAGAGCTTTTGCTTGGAATAGTTTTCGAGTTGATTGGATTTAAATCGTATGCTAATATGTGCAAAGTTATTAGCTTCCTACTTTAATCCTCGAATAGTAAAGTTCTCTTAATTCCCATTAAACTTATCATTAATTTACTCATCTTAGGAGAAATCTACGTTATATTTCCTGAAGAAGAGATTATAAAATCCCTCAGCGCTGAGGAATTAAGGACACAAAACGGAATCGAGGTTTATTGACTGGTGTAATCCGTTGATTAAATCCCAAGTTAAGAGATGGCGAAAACATGCAATACTCACCTTTCTATCGAAATTTATAAATTAATGAGCGTCGAAACCAGTACATGAGTAAATAAAGAGTATTTATCGAGGATAAATATAATGTTTTCTGGACGTCTAGATTCACTCGTGTACAGTATCAATAATGATGGAGGTTTATCAGTGATGTAGGAAAATAATAAAATCTCATCGAGAATTACCGCTAATACAAATAAATAGCTGTAGGTTACAGGATACAGCAAGATATTTGGGGCTGTATACTTGATAATTTAAAATCAATCGTCTCCGGCCGCACTTCGTGGAAAGACATTTAACTAAGGAAGAGAAACACAGTAAATATCCTGAAGATGGTCCTTAGTGTGGAAATTTAAAGTGTTTCTCTTCCTTAGGTGATCCATCACTATAAATACTATGAAAAATCAATACCGTCCCCGCTTTTCAACCTTAGTTTATGGTGAAAAGTTGCGTCTTATACGCGGGTTTATGTGGTATTTCAGGTCGTACTTGGATGAAGACAATAGACATGTTTCTGAATCTGTTCTACTTATATTTCGACACCAATAACCTCATTCCAATACATATAGTGCTGCACGAAAAAGCGCTCAGGTGTTCGGAATCATAATGCGAAATGATCGTCGAGTTTTATGGCAGGGTTAAGTTTTTGGAAGCCACGGAGGAAAAGGACAAATAGCGGGATACCAACTTGTTCTCATGTCGATCCCGCAGAATTTATTTCCGACGCAAAATGTGGGCGTCTGTCGATTGACATCCCGATTCGAGAACCAGTTGATCTCTTCAATCCCGGTTCTGCCAAAACCACAGTTCCTCTCTCTTGGCCTATGCCCCTTCCATGGCCCAGTTTCTCGTGCGGTTTCCTCATACGAAGCTGTCTCTCTCCTCCTCTTTCGTGGTTCTTTACTTCAATGATTTCGAGGAGTGGCCGTTCTACACCAATCTGTTACCATTGTGCGTTTGTTCTCTGTACTTCCAGTCCCATATGAGAGTATTTTCACCGCTGATGCATCCTATTAGTGATGGGCGAATAGTAACTACTCGTTTATTTTATACTCGTTACTCCCTCGGATCCGAAGTAACGAGTATTCATTCCCAAAAACACTCGTTACTAGAGTAATCGCTTGGCGATCGTCAACTGTTCGCGAGTAACTACTCAAGGGATGAAACTGTTTCTTTCGGTTCTCGGATCCGTGGGCAAGTCAAGAACCTAAGGCTGAGAGAGAGACCGAAGCCTGTGAATCATTAATTTGTTTCATCCCGTTAACAGATGTGTGTTCACTGCTCACACAATTAGACAATTTGAATTGTAACCCGATCTATAATCTTCTAAACATCTCAAAATTCTGTATTGAACGTATTAAGATGAGTGCATACATTCAAATATTTATCTTTATGTTTTAGAAATCTAGAAGGAAGAAATCAAACATCTGATGACCTACCATACTTCAGAGTTAATGTAGAAATCAGCTTGCCCTAAAATTTTTAAAGATTACCGAATACGGATACCGAATACGTAACTACTTACTCGATGACTACCGAAATCCGAACGAGTAACGACTGAGCACCCAAGTAACTACGCATCTAACGATCCCTACAATCAACTCGATCTGGATCATCGCAGAAGAACGAGTACCTATGTAACTACTCAAAAGTAACGAGTATCTACTCGAAAAGTAACGAGTAGTAACGATTACAAGAAAGTATCGGTAGAGCCCACCACTACTTCCTATGAATAGACCTCGGGTCATAAAGAGTCCCATTAGTTTACATGTACAAGAGAAGATACTTTCCAGAAAAAAACTTGGGGCTGTGGTATCTAACGCAAGTCGATCTTGAAGAGCTTAGCTGGAGGACATGAAAAAATTCTGGGATGGCTAAATAACTTCTCTATCTTAATGAGGGAGAGGTGTGATCAGAGAGATAGCGTCAGTCTGAGGGCGACATTAAATCGTAAGACATCCAACCCCTCGTCATTTTATGTTCGGAAACCAGATACAGTAGATACTAAGCTGATAAAAGGGAAAACAACGGGAGAAATTATTGTGTGGATTAGAAAACCTTATGTAATTCCAATGAGTACTAACTCAACTGTGAGAAAAACCCAATAGGAAGGGCTGAGTAATTATTAACGAATTCTGATATCAACAAGTACTTTCATTATAAAGGGAAAAGGAGTTTTCTTAGATCAAAAGAGTAAGCATAGAAAACAACAGTCAGCAACGCAAGATCAAAGCTAAAATTGACGCTGGAGACTGATTAGAGCATGTTTCTAATGCCTTTTTATAACTTGAACTTTAATTCTTAACCACAAGATATTTTAAGAAAGAGTGTAACTCATTATTTTGTTCTGATCTCCGTATTTCCATTTCGAACTTCATTTATTTTATTTTATTCTCAGTTATGTTTACTCTTCAGCATCAAAGTACGCTGAAGTACTTTCTTGTTTCTTGCTTGGAACCTTCAAATAATTTTGCTCATATAGGCACTATGTTTCTCACGCGAAGAATTTCCAGCGATTTTTGATTCCCTACTTTTGATTTTGGCCATTGGCCAGCTAACCCATGTGAGATATTTCCCAAAAAGTAACCATCCATCCGTTTTCCGAATAGCTTCTGTAGCTGTTCGAAAAACGTATCAAATGTCTTTTTCGGAAGATATTTGGTTACTTAAAAGAGAATTTTCCGATTTTCTATCATATGCTATCCAGTAAGAGGTGCGTTTTAAATACTATGCCGTCTTTTGCTGAATAACTGGTTTAATGTGGTGATTTGGAAAGTTCGACAAACGGGGCGCTTACGATTTATTCTGCTCATTCGGCTTGCCTCCCTTAGAAAACTTTTATTTAAAACTGTTAGTTAGTTCCGGATGTTATTTTATTTCAGATTCATCAGTTACTGAATATATCATTGTATGATCGACATCTATATTTTTGCCCTGAGCCTAACTCTGGTTTGAAGCGAAAGCTGTTTTCATATTTATCGAAAAAGAATGACTGTAAAAACATATATTTTACAAAAAATTTTTATATCTTGGACAGTTATCAGGAACTCATACTCTTTTGTTTGAGTAATATCAATCTTCACCAACAAATCAATCATAGATTGAGTATTTTTCGGCTATCTTGAAATATCATAATAAACGTTAGGTATTCGGTGAACTAAAACTTTATCAGACATACTTATGATTTCACCTGAAGCATTTTCGCTCCATATATTTACAAATGCACTTTCAAATACAGAAACTAGTTTTTCTGAATTGACTCTATCCTTGCTCCACCCAGGATCTTATTTAAAGTAGCCTCTCTTTAGTAGTAGATGCCTCCATATTTTTCGATCTCTAAAAAAAATGTCTGACTGTTATTATTATTTAACATGAATAACTCCTTTTCAACTTTTCTTCCGATTTTTTATGTATCACTTATGGCGATAATGGCTCATCCTTTAAGCCCCCCTGATTTCGTCTTCATTCCTCGATTTAGGCTCTTAAATATTTTCAACGAGCTATTCAAGCATTCAAGTTTATTCATTGAATATAAACTCCGCTGTTACCAAACTTTAAACCTTTTAATAATCCCCTGTGAAAATACCTCTTCCCATTGTGTTCAAACCGAATTCAATCCAATTTAAAAACCTTTGATTTACCCTAATGGAATCGCGTGGTTCACAATGGTCCGTCCTCGTGTTTCCGGAAGAGAGCGTAGGATTAGAGGAAGTAAAGGGGCGTATGTAGTGATTGGAGGGGTGTTGAAAATAGGCAGGAAAAGGAGGGATGTTTTGGTAGGGGCGGTTCCCATTTGGTCGTAATGGGAGTGGAAGTGATGCTACGCGGGCGAATCGCTCGCTTCCGGTCCCGGCGCAACCAATTACGTATCGCAATGTCACGGGTGAATGGAAACTTAACATTTCGGAAGCTATTACGAAATCGCTTCCTCAATGGTTCTTACCTTTGAGTTTTTGTTGCCGAGTGCCGAACTGTTGAAAATGAAGGCGATGAGCTCGAAAGATACCCTTTCATGATCGTGTTCGAATTATTTGTGCCCTGATTCGAACCAGAGAGAGAATGAACAGATTTCTGAGGTATGTAGTGATACCTCGGCTAAAGAGTGACCCGGCTGAAGAAGATTTTCTCGCTGTTTACTGGACTTAGATGGCAAATGTTTAGGTGGATGCGGGTAGAGATGGGAAAAACAATGAAAATTATGGAATAATTCAAACGATAGCAAACGATTTGTTTTCTCTCTCGAAACAAAAGGTACTATCGAATGAGATTCTTAAATCAGGAAATCTATGCTTGACAATTCACGTCTCAAGTGTAGCTATACTATACTTACTATACTACTATGACTATACTACTATCTCTATTACACTGACTATACTATACTATGCACTTTGCTGAATACGTGAAAGAGAATTTTTTTGGTAATTTTATTTACTTAATCACTGTAGTGACTGAGAAACTATAATTCATTTTCAGAAATAATACCATTATTAAATTTTTTGGATCGATTGACGAATGAAAAATATACTAAAAACCGTGCAGTCGACAGAGAATTTCTACACAAATAAGCATTTGTCACAAGTTGAATTTGCATTCATCTTCTAAATTATGTTGAAAAATTTAATTTACGGGAGCATGGCGAAATATCTCACACTTCTAGATAGCTACCATTTGCGATCAATCATCTTTATTGGTTTCACATGTTCACTCTCCATTTCTATATTTACATAAACTATTCTCTTTCTTCAAAATGTTTTGCTTACATATATAATGTTTGAATATGTTAATGAAAGCATTGATCTCTGAATAGATTATCACGATATTTTGCATAGATAATTGAGTAGAGGAGTAATGGAGAGGTGCTAACTTCGTGGAATTCTGTTGGCAAATCAAAACACAGGGTTTGGTTTTTCCGTGGGAAACTGGAACCCGAATATTTGTCTGAATAAGTTACTTTAAATTTCTGTTTCTGAGTGAATTGCTATTTAAAAATTTCGGGCACTAATTTTCTTTGTAAAAGTTGATTCTTTAATTCAAAGGAGAGCGAAGTTTTTGCTGCAACCATGTTTCGCAGAAACATCCTAAAAAAGAATCAGTACATAAAGTATAGTCTAATTGTACCGTAAATATTACTGAGTCTCTATCTTCATTGAATTCTGTGACAATTATTATTCATAGAGTTAATTTGGTATTTTTTGCTCATGCCCAAGCAATAGCAAATTGCTCAGAGACAAAGGTTCTCCAAGCGCCGGCAGCGGCGACCGTCTAAGGGCGATTCCCGGAAAACGGATAATCGTTTAGCGGTCACCAGTTATTCAGAATCCCGATGTACATTTCGGAAACAATGCTTCCATCTTCATATTCTGGATTCTGAATAACTGGTGACCGCTTAATTCATTGACCGCCGAGTTCCTTTTTTCTTTCTTGTAATAGCAAATTGCTTCGCTCCTCGCCCACCGTAATAAGCTTCATTCCCTTTGAAAACCTTTTGCTAGCTAATGATAGTCTTGATGTATATTCGGCTTCCGGGATGAGTACCGTGCATACTCTCCCTAAGAATCCTCCCATTTCGAAAAGCCGCTCATTTTATGACGTATGAATGACGTAATTTAGGTCTCCGAATCTTTCACGTAAGATAGCTTTGACACCTCGTACGTAAGAGAGAGAAATTTTCCAGGAAATGAACCGCGCGGTGCGTAAGGTATTGGGAATCCCCGAGGAAGCAGGAAAATCCTTCTCTTTTGAGGAGTGGCCCATGTAGTATCGAGAAATGATGTGAGTAACAGGCAGGGTTTTCACACCGAAAGTAATTTGAAAGGATTAAAAAAGTTGCTGATGTTGAGCTATATTGCTTGCTCGTCTGGGACATTTGAGAGGAAATGTAGATTTCTGCGAAGCAATTGATATCCTGCTTCAGCATTTCTGTTCTGAGACAAGGACATTGGTCAAGTACATTCGCTTCCAGCCATTCTCACAGGCATAGATTATGGGAATTCAGATATTTTTCCTTCGCGTTCGGTTGTAACTAGATATTATTCCAGCCCTTACGTAATGTTTCTTAATTGCTAACAAAACAAAATGAAAGGAAAATGAACCTCCGAAGGCTAAACCTCTGGCTACATATGCTTTGATGGAAGAACATAATTTCAATTCGCGGGATGAGATAATTTTATAACATGGAATATGGTGAAGACACCGAAGAGATTATAATAAGAAAAAAATTTTGTGGAAATTGACTCAACCCGATATATATTGAGTAATTTTAAGATTGTTCGAAGTATTGTGGGTGGTAATCAGAAAAATTATGTCAATGTGTCTAATCTTTGGAATATCAGCTTTACTGGGGACTGCAAGGAATCTTTGCAGTCTGCGTATTTGAAATATAAAATAGCCGTTTGAATGCAACTAGATCTCTTATCATTTGCTCCGTTATATACATTATAATTTTAATTCATTCTCTGTATGATCACAAGTCGCTACATATGTATTACTTACGGGGAATTTCCGCTTTCCTCACATATTGTACATTTTGTCCCTTTAAATATAAAATGATCTGTACATATCGATGTAACGCTAACTGGTCTTCAAAATTACTTCACAGAATTTCTCAATTACTCTCTGCATGCCTAGGATTTTCTTGTCTATATCTCACAATCAGCCATTGTGCGTTTTGCGGGACGTATACCAGAACGGGGGTATTTTATTGACCGACGAAATCTGGGATTTTTCCTCTTACCTATTTTGTTTATCAATTTTCCTCAAATCTTAGCTACGAAAATTAACAAGCGACCTTCGTAAATCATCACCATAAAATTCATCTATTAATTTATTTCTAATTTCTTGAAATTTTGCCACATTTTCCTCGTTCGTTATCTTTTCCTTCAAGCGTTATTCTTTCGTAAGTAAAAATCCAGTGTCTCTGAATTTCTACGGATAAGACGATGAATCTAATACATATCCATTGAAATTATTTCGCTCCCATGATGCCTGGCTAGGTTGTCGTATCTTAACTTATTTATGCCTTAGCTTCTATAGAAATCGAGGACCGTGGATATTTTAGTTCGCAATATTACGAAAAAAAGCAGAAAAATTTATTTTGTCTTCTTTACAAGAATTATACTGTTTTACAGTAGATTTCATTCTAAATTTTCTTTCGTCTCACTTCCGTTGTCAAGCTTTAGAATAGAAAGTGAAGCTCTTAGGAAATACTTGGCATTTGGACACATGGAATAATTAAAGTGACCGCATGAGGTCTAAAATCCTGGTTCGGATACCCCTGCCCACGGGCATTGATGATATCTTTGATCGTGGGATACTTAAGTACTTATGGGTGTGAGAAAACTCATGATTTCTCGGACAACCAAAATTAACCAGCCGTTGATCAATATCCAGCATTATGTGCAATAGGGTACGTCGATCGTTAGCCTTTATAAATGAGTATACTTAGTTCCCATAGTAGCATAAGTGTAATTGTTTGTTCATGAACCCTCTATCGGTGTATTTTATATCAAAACTTTGTTTGTGGTTGAGAAAGGCAGATGGAGACAATCAAGGAAGAGATTGAATCTCGCTTTTAGCATGTCTAATTAGAAACCGAATTTTGAGTAACGGCTTCAGGTATTGACATTTCTTCTTCATCTGTTTAGCGTAGAAATACTGGAAATCAGACCCTATTTACAGTATTTTATTGCATTATTCTTAGGACACACTTAAATAGATACAAAGCGATATTTCTCAAAGCGGAGGTGTCAGAAACATAGTGTAGCATGCGTGCGGCGACGGCGTGACTGCTGTCGCACAGCTGGGCAACGCTTGTACGGGGGCCTCTAAAAATAGTGAACTTATGTTAGACAGTGGCTGCATAGGTATTTATAAGATGTGTTGAGATATAACACAAACCTCGCAAAATGGAAAAGAACGAGCGAGGAGGCAAGATAAGAAATCTTGAGAAAACATCTTAAACTGATCCTTTCTCTGAATCAATCAGAATGCTGATTAATTATAAAAGGTTTTTATAATTAATCAGCATCACCACGCACGAATTCACACAATATGCTGTCTTTGTTTTATCGTAATGAATGTATGCCTTACGCTTTACGTCAGTGAAAGTTACACACAAGTGTTACCATATGTATTGAACAAAGTAAGACTAAATTTGCGGAGTACAGTTTCAGTGATCTACTTGGGTTACTATGCTGTAATTCCTGAAATTATGTCCTTTAAATTTATAAAAATTAACCCATCGTAGGTCATTAAATTTAGTATCAGCTGTAGATTTCTAATCGTTGCGCAAAACTTCAACCCTAAAAATACGCGTTTTCTAAAGACACATTCAAATATTCACTCTTCACCACTCCTTATTCTGGGATTTTATCCGCCAGTCATGTTCATGATGCTTCCTCAGAATTTTAACAGTGACCTCCGTGTATGATGCATTTTCATCTGTCAAAACTCATTCGTACTGTCTCCATGCAGCTCGCCCTCGCAATCAATTTTGTGGAAATTGCGGTAAGTCATTTCTCGTTGGTTAGGGTATTTTCTGAATAACTACGATTAGTTATTTTGAAATTCATCTTGAAAAAATATATACCAGGATGTTCACCAAATATTTCTGACGTGGCCAAGATCAACTTTGCGGGAGTCACACGTACTACATAATTAATAAAAATTAATTTGTATTTTCCACAGAATATAATTTATAGCTAGTCTTGTCTAATAAACTATATTCTGAGGAAAGTACTAAATATATTCTAAAATATTTTATTAAGATTCATAGACTATTTAAGTTCATAGACTAAAAATTTTCACATTATGCATATTATATTTCAATAAAAGGACTATCTACTATAAAATAAAATTCACAGTCTCCGGCGATGTCTTGTGGAAATATGCCATAATGAACAAAAATAATTTGTACTTTTTGTACAAATACATATTGTTGACAAATAAAAGTACAAATTGTTCTTGTTCATTATAACTATATATTAATTTTGTAGGACTGTGGGAATAGCACTGAAGACTAATTTATTCGATCGTGTAGTAGTAGAAGACTTCCCCAACAAAAAAATTAAGAAAACACAACTGAAATATGCAAAACATAAAGTATAATTTTCGTGAAAACTTTACTGGGTCTGAGCGAGAGAAGACGTAATTTTTAACCCGTGTAGCTTCCACATGTTCATTACCCGTTAATTTATAATCATTGCCCCTACTTATGCAAGAATCTGAAAACAAAACGTTACATTCCATTAGAATAGCTGTATAATATGAAAATTGTCGCTTCTCAGGCGCGGTTTGTGAGAGGATCAGCAAAGTACAGTGGAGAAAGTAATCTGAAGATGGAAAAGTCACGTTGGCCCCACGAGACTTTTTCTTAGCGTGGATGGAATGCGCTGTGAATGCGTCTGCAGGCGTCGCACGTGCTGTGGGCGCAACGGTAGGATTGTCTCTAGAATAGAAGACGGATGCCCGGGGGTTGAAGGGGGTGAAAAGGGGGGGCGATGCATTGAGGGAAAGCGATGAAGGAAACGCACCAACGCTATTCTTCTCCCCCCTGTCATTGACATCCATCCATGCAGTTGACTTTTATTTCACGAAGAACGCATGAACGGAAAGGAATATTCGGTAGAGAGTTTCAGAATTCCTTTCTCGAGACTCCTCCATATTCTTTTATTTATAATTTTCTCGTTATTTCGGTCATTTAAACAATGCTTTTATTTTATACCCTCAAGTTCATGGAAGAGAGGCCCACTTAGCCTCGCCTTATTAAGGGTCAAATAATAATAATAATAAATTCTAAAATACTCGGCCGCCTTTCGTGGAACGACAATTTAAATGGAAAGAAAAAGAACTTTGAAAATTTCCACACTAAACATTTATTTATTTTTTCTTTCTATTTTATTTTACCGTCATCTCTGGTTATTTAAATTCAAATTCAGCTTCTTGTATGTATTAAATGTATGTTTCTGCATTAATCTTTTAGGCTACATGATATCACTACCCATTTTACCCACTTCTTTTTTCATTTTAAATTCTAGTTTTTACCCTAGGTAGATTTCGCAGGTTTTTCAAACCACCCTTTTTGAGGGTTTCTTTCAGGGTTTTAGCTTTTAATACGAGGGTGGTCTGAAAAGTTCCCGACCCCAGATTTTTCAGAAATCTTCAGAAAATTTTCAGAAAACATGTCGAGAAATGGCGAACTGTCGGAAACTTTTCAGACCAACCATGTAAACCCAAAAAATGTAACCTTTATTTTGTTTTTCTTTTTCTAGCAATTCTTTTTCTTTATCTATGAAGGCATAGGCTTGGATGTAAGATGAGACATATAAATGAGAGCCAAACAAAAAATAATTCATATTTTCATAGGAAATTTTCGTAAGGGTATGGGGATACTTGGTGTTTTCATACGAACAAAATACGAAGCATTGCTTTAGTATACCCTTGATAGTTCCACTTATTTCGGCAAAAACATCTGGAGTTTATATAAAATGAGACTCAAAACGTCTTTGTTCAACGAAAAAATGAGTATGACGAAGACGCAGTTAAAGATGTAACGGCAATAAGTTTGAGTTAATTTGGAGATCAGTTTGTATTGCTAAAAAGATTACAGAGGATGAACAGCGGCGGATGATGAATTTCCAGTTGGACGTATTCCTGTAATTTGTACTCAATGAAAAAATCTAAAACACTAAGACACGGTAAGTGACTGCGAATGTGGCTAACTGCATAGCATACTGAACTGAGTTGTCTTCGAACGTTAAGGAGAAATTTTCGCTTCCAACGACTGCGATTCATTTCGTTCATTTCCCGAATGCGTTTCTCGAATTAGCCCTCTCTTTTATCTCGATTATAGAGAAGAGAAGATTCATTGTGCCACGGAATAGAGGGAATTTAGTTAATGGTTAATTCGAGAGCAGATATCCGTGTGTAATAAGAATGTACAAGCCTCGATACCAAATAAAATGATTTGGTTCTCTTAAATCACTCCATTGTCTCTCTCCGTTTTCCCTTTCTACTGCCATTAAACACATTCTCTTCTGCTCATTCCTCAGGGAAAATCCAGCTTCGATGCCATCAATCTCGGCGGAATCCCTTTGGAATGCCGGCAGACAACAATAACAGAGGTACGCATTGCCAGGGTTCTTCAGTTGGCGCCCAAACCCCAGAACTCCGCATTAATTCAAAGCCATTGTCGTCGAGAGTCACCAAGTGGGCCCTCTAAAGTTTTGCGGATGAATTTTTATTTCTGAGGTTTCCGTATTTGGTCAGAAAAATCGCCGAGAATATTTTTTGCGTTCACGAAAATGTATTCGTTTATCTTCTTAAATATTCTTAAATCTTCTTAAATATTCTTAAATCTTCTTAAATATTCTTAAATATTAAAATTAATATAATAATAATCATTTATTAGATGGGGGAAAATTATGATTTTCGTGAACGTGCCATCGTTAAAAATTCCTCTATGAATCGAACGTAACACTTGATTTAAGTTCGTGTTTCACCTCCATCAAAGCTTATTTAAAATCTAAATCCTCAAAATATGTGCAAAAAAACTTTAAAAATTTATAAAAAACACAAGTTTGAATATATGTGTACTATTTATATGTCTATATTTGATTTTAATTATTGCTATTTGATTTATAATTGTATGAGTGGAGTAATGTCAAGTAGAAGCCGAACTCATTTTTTTATTACAAATAAATGGGGATTTCAAGATAGGTACATTATATAGTGATAATTTTGTGCATTAGGAGTAAATGATTGCACTCGTCAAACTTGATAATTGTTCGAACAATAATTTATAATAACCTAGCAGTACTTAGTAAAATATGCTCGCAATTTGTGATTGATTTTCATATTATAGTACCGTTTATGAAAGCTCTATAGAGGCCATATGGTGTTTGTCTTTCTAAAAAGGAAAGTTAAACACCTACGATTTGGTAATTAACTTCTCGAAAGTGCTGTTTATTTAAAATTGTATCAATTTTGAAATTTACAAATCAAAATCAATTTCAACAATGAGTGCAATTTAGAGAAATTGCACCTAAAGAAGTACGCACAAAGTATCGAAATAGATTCGGAACCTTCCTCCAGCGGTTGAAGAAAATAAATATCCAGGCCTAGATACCATTCTTTCTATCATTTACTTCGCAAGGCACACATACTATCGCATTTAAGAATACGAATTGTGAATCTTGCCTTATGCTTGAAATTTCAAATCTTCGTCAAGGTGGAGAAATCAAAAGAAAGTTATTATAATGGGAAGGAGCGAGTGTGAAATCAATTTAATTCTTCGTCTGCAAATTCTTTGGAGCAATAGCTATTTCCGCAATCCTCTTGCCCTTCCCCCCTTAGAGTTCCACTCATCTCCTTCCAGTCATATTGTAGTCATTTCCTACGACGACTGAGAAGCAACACAAAATGTTTTTATGAGTCCTGAATTTTATGTTGACGTTTTCTTTGATAGAGTTAAGAGTTTTTTAGTCACTATATTTCCGTGCCAGATTTAGTAAGAACCGACTGTTCCTTTGAAGATTAGATACGAGTTTTCTCAATAAGGAAAATATTCTTTTTTCGGATTGAGGTGAAATACGTAACGAGTAGTGTTGAGTGTATGATTTCTGCGCAAATAAATTATCGTATCCAAACAATTTACGAATGACCAATAAGTATTTGGGATCGATTGCAGAACCTTCTCCTCCTCCCCGATGACGCTTGTGGGAATTGATTAAAGTTGGGGGAGATTCTACAATTGAGTTGATTACAAAAACTGTTTTAATTGGTAGAATCGCTTTAGAGATGAGAGCACCAGCAGCAACTTGCATAATAACTCCCACACGTAAGCATAATGATTAATACATTTGTCGGGTCTTTTACGAGCTCGTAATTAGGTGGCTGGATTAGATGGTCGCCTGGGGGGGCGGGAATTCTTTCAATATAATAAAACCTAGAGCTGCTATATTTACGGTAATTCCGCGATCTATATGAAAGCCAGAGTTGTTGAATCGAGCCATCCGCCATGCTAGATGGAAATTCTACATTTTGATATATTTGGGATTCTACAGTTGGTCACATTGGTAGAGGGGGAATTCTAAAATTGATCCAATATTAGAATTCCAGTCTTTCGACTAGTGAAATTATTATGTAGTTTGCCGAATATTCGATTATATTTTGTTAATATGGTATCAACTTGTGGGGCGATTTTTTTACATAAACTTGTATATATTGTGGGAAGGTTCAACTTGAGTTCCTGAATAAATGAGACGCAAATTCTTTTCTTAAAATAAACAGATTTTCTTACGAAGTTAATGATGACTTCCATCCTATACACCGCTGTAAATTAGTTATAGAAATGAAATGACTTGTTTACCAGTAAATGCAAAGAGTAGTTTCACAATACAATTTTTACTCGACTAGCTGATATGAAATCAATCAAATAAGAGAACGTGCAAGCAATATGCTATCTTTAGAATTAGTGTTAACTTTTTCAATGATAGGAATGAGATAGATGTTCATTAAATTTGCTTTATTGAGAATTTAATCATAATTTTGACAATAATATATTCTTAAGTAACGCATGTTTGAATCAACTTATGCTTACAGAGATTCAGCCTGAAAAATCACGGTCTATCGAGGTATGAGAACATTTCAGATCTCACACTATTATCGACATCGCAGCTTATTTTTTCGGAGAAAATTCTTTGGATCAATCGATGGATGTTTTCCTCTTCTTTTCCCTTACCTTTGTTAACTACCAGCGAACACATTCAAAATTTCGAGTCCTGGCTGCGAAGTTCACTTTCCTTTTTTCCCTCGTTTATTTGAAAGCGTTCGCACCAAACGCGCTTTGGGCGCTAATCTAAAGGAATGTACGAAAAGCTTTTGGGGAAAACAAAAATAAGGCCATGGAGCCCCAAAGACTATAGAGACTGGGATGCTTCTAAAAATGAAACGCATGTGTCTAGAGCTGACTTTGTTTGTTTCTCTTTTCTTCCGGCGCCTATAAAATAATCTTCGGCCACATTCTCATTCTCGCCTTCTTTGCCACCTTCGAGTTAGATGGCGCCGTTTCGCAACACTTAAGAAACCCACGCTAATTTCGGGTATCATCCTTGTTTGCTTCTATCTAGACGAATATCTGCGCTAATTAGCTTCCGCGAAGGTTTAGGAGTTTTATGGGAGCGAATTAATTTACCATAAGTTTCCGATTATAACAGAAATAATTACAGCAGAACCTCGATCTATCGTTCTTGAAGAGACAGAGAAAAAAAAACGATAGTAGCGGGAGAAATATGAAAGCAGGACTCGACATATAATATTTAAAAAATGACGAAAGATGGTAAATTGCATAATAGCAAATTTTTGCTTTCCACAGGATTAGAATATGGAATTAAATTCCTGTTAAAATTAATCCTAGACCAGCTAGTACTACTTTGAAGTATGAAATAAATTTAAACATTCTTAAGGAATAATGTTGCCTAAGAATGAGCTTCAAATTTGTTGACTAGCTATAAAATTTTCCGCCGCAGAGCAGTAATCGCAAATTACATAAACCAC
Source organism: Pachydiplax longipennis (assembly GCA_036926295.1). NCBI lineage: Eukaryota > Metazoa > Arthropoda > Insecta > Odonata > Libellulidae > Pachydiplax > Pachydiplax longipennis. The sequence goes on along the minus strand of JAVFKF010000009.1, from coordinate 30,966,504 downwards.
AGAAATTCAGCAAAAATTGACTATTCACTAGTCAGATATTCACATAAGATTAGTTCTTTTCAAAACATCTCGATGAACACATAGCTCTGGTAACTTATGCTTTACATAAAGACTTCCGCTGAATGATTCACGTAATAGTTTTGACGATTGAAGAAAGAAAGGATTGGTATTAATGAGTATTATTATTTTGTACTTAACATATTGCATGTAATAATAAGTATTTGAGAAATATGAATGTTTATATAAAATAGCGATTAAATTATCTCATAGAAATTACCCTCAATGCCAAAATTGAGTTTGGTAACGCAGAATAAGAGTTAAGACTGTCAACTAACGACTTTCAAACATCAGAAGTTCGTAAATGTCCGAAGGTTTGCTATGATTGTAGAATTCATCATTATGATTATTCCTCTACTTGTGTAGATGGCTTGCATGTATGTACTTGTCGATTCCTCAACCGTCTCCCGCCCTACTCTCTAAGTGGGCGTCTCCTTCTTCTGTGTCATCGGTTATTTCATCATCTTCGCTATGATTTTCCTTTAACTGTCCTTCCCAAAGGTTTCTCAAGCAGCTTCTTTCCAGTAGGTGATCCATCCTCTTTCTGAACTGATGACATAAAGCGGAATGATTTCCCATGCCAAACCCACTCACACCTACTTTACCTCAACCTTAGTTATTTAATCTACAAAATTTTGTTTTAGATTCATCTAGATACCCCAAAATCTATATTGCATTTACGATTGATCATTATATTAAAATATGTCGGTTTGTGAATGAGATGGATAGATGCCAGTTGGAACGAGCTGTTGGTTAAATCATCAGCCACGAATATCATTTGATTCAAAACCACTGAATCCTTAGCTATCTAATGCACTATAAAGAGGGAATGAGACGTACATAAAAGGCAAGTTGAGGAATGAAGTAGTTTGCCATTTTTTGCAATTTCCTTTGAAACAGAATGCTATTAGCGGAGCAAGTCCACTTTAAATGCATTATAATGACTTTATAAATCATTTACATAAGCGATGATCATAATTATTTTTATTATTCTGAGTATATTTCACTTTACCTCAGTATAATTCACTTAATCTCAGCCATGAACAGAGTCAAAGAAAAGTAACCGAAAGATGCATTTACATTTATTTCGTACCAAAACACAAATGAAAAATATTCCATTCACCAACATAAGATAGCTAGATGGGTAGACGTTAGAACATGCCAATGCCTTGTAATGAGCATCTACAAATAAGATAAGAGGATGACGCATCTACAGTCAATAAATCCTAATTTAGTCAAATTCTTCTAAGTGCTCAATTGCAACACTCTTAAAATAGCACCTGCATTCCAATACTTGAATATTACTTCAGGCGGGATGAGTTATGGACATTGCTAGGATATGTCCTGGAGCGTTACTGGAATAGATAATCTCTGACTTTGAACACTTGCATGAAGATCGGCATGGTGCGAGATTTGAGTTTCTAAACAAGTGTGGAGGATCCTCAGATGATGCGGGAGATATCATCCTGTTGCTGCCAAGAATATTCAGATAAGGAGCGGGTACATGGAGAAAACGAGGTGATGGCTCACAAAATTCTTTCCCTCGCGAGCAATACAAAAGAACCAGCACTTGGTTGAGTGATGGGACAACTCATGCCCAGTGTAGCGTTTCCTAAACTTTCTCCCTAACGGAAATCGTCACAAAGATTGAGAATTCAACGGTAAATTTAGGTTATTTTTGTCGGTAAGATATAAATATTTCAGTCGATAGATATTATGGTTGTGAGGCAGCAGATTTGTGAGGAATCTATGAGTGTAGAGATGATTCAATTTGTTTCAATATTTAAAATCGAACGGGAAAGTTACGGAGCGGTTTACGGATCCTTACAATAATAGTTTTGTAATATTTTTGTGACATATATAATGTAAAAAATCATTGCAGAATATTGCGGCTTGAATATTACAACTGTCTTGTACCATTATACGAGGGTGGTCTGAAAAGTTTCCGACCCCAGATTTTTCAGAAATCTTCAGAAAACATGTCGAGAAATGGCGAAATGTCGGAAACTTTTCAGACCACCCTTGTAGATTATTCTGTAGATTAGCTGTTATATCAGAACGAATAGTAGGAGTAGAAAATTTCCGGTATCTGCTGGTTTTTTCTTTTACTAATGGGATGCTTCTCTGTGAAAGCCGCGTTCCCTCGAGTGTCGAAATTTTGAGAATAAGCAATTTATTGTAGTTATGATTCCAAAATTTTAATATTTGATGCACAGGTGGCTTAATTCTTAACAGAAACTCTAAATTAAGTTTCTTTGGTGTACCGAAAAACAAATTCCCAACCGCCGGTGATGCGTAGAGTAAAGTAGTTTGACAGAAATTGAAACGTAGCTGAAAGAATAAGCGGGAATCTTTGGAAATTTGTAGATTTCTACGAATGAGATGTGTACCAGGATAGGAAAGTATGGAAGAGCGTTGTGAATAAACGAGACAAAGAAAGTGCTTATATAGAAAGTAAAATCATCCATAGACCTTAAAATCATATAATTCCTTTCAGTGTATATTATATATTGTAAACTATTACTAGCATTGAAGATAATCTCTTTAAGCTTAATTCTGATATACGGCATAGGATATCATAGTATATAGTAGAAATAAGATCGAAGAATGCAAATCATGCACAATCAGAAAGAGCAGAAATGACTAAGGAAGGTGCAATTTATGCCAATCTGAAGTCCTACAACTGACATTCTCAGGCAATGAAAGTTACATTGAACGTGAAATTATTTAAAAGAGAATTAGTACTCATCTTTAGGATAAAATGAGACTTCAATAGAAAAATTATAATTTTTGGGCAGTCATAAACATTTATTTATTTTCCAATGTGTTTCATTTTGTCCCCGTAATTATCATTTCTTTATTACTGTATCCTTTTGTACAATGCATTCTATTATGCCGTAAAATATAAATTAAATAGCAGTTCCTGATACCATATCCTGCTGCATAGAATATTTCTCATTTGTCTTTTTGTGCAAGAATAAAGAAAGATGTGTCATTCGTTTACTTTTCTCTCAGTCCCGTTCATGTCTGCGATGATACGAACGTTACTGAGGTATGAGATGTTGAATAATGGCATTGATTAAGGTCTCTCCTCATGGAATGCTAAGAAAAGCGTTACTCATAGAGTCATTGTGCTTCACTTACGTGGACTCGTTCCACCGATAGCATTCTGAATCAATGAGGAAAGTAAGGGCAAAATACCTCACTCCTCATTTTGTTTAGTCACCAACGCTTTTCGTAGCTAATAGTCGAGGGATGAGGTTCAAACAAGCCATCGAGCTGAAGAACCTACGTTCATACATTGAATAAGCAGGAACACATACATAAATGTATTGTAGAATATATCGGTATCGTGGAATAAGTTTCTATGTGGTCTTCCTACCCTTGTGTATGTTGAATATATCTCATATTGCAATGTTAACGAATGCATGCATTATTGCATTTTGCTTATATATGAGAAACATTGTAATATAATAAACCGGATGTGGTCAAGCTCATCTTTGCGGAAGGGAGCCATACTAAAGGATGAAAAAAGACAATTTGTAGCTTTCACAGACTTGTACTTTATTGTGGCGTCTAGTTTAAGTAGATATTAGATTAACCAGGCATCATCAGGCAAAAATAGTCGATGTTTAAAGTATGTGGAAGTTACAAAGTTTTCTTTAATTTTTTAATCCTTTACCATGGACAGACGACTGATTACTGCGATGTAATATTTTTTATTTATTTATTTACAATCTGAAGTTACAAGTGGACAACTGTCCGGTGGCAACTCATAAAAAATATGTAGAAAATATAATGTCAGAGTTTTAAAACATATTCAGTCAACACAGTCCGTTTTACAACACTTACTACAATATAAAATTACCAGTCACCCATAGTACAAACAAAAATATCTATGATTGTTTATTTTTAAATCCTTTACTATACTATAGACGGATTGATCATTGTGTTGCAAGAATAATAAAGTCGAGGTCTTCCCTAGATACATTCGCCTAGAATCAAACTACAACTCTCTCTACGATCCTCAGTTGTTAAACGTACGACAGACGAACAAAACGCAATAAAAGCCGCGCTCTTATCTCTCATAACACCTCCATCTCCCGCTACCAAAATTCCCAATCGCCTTCTCTCTCACACGAATGCCTAATGGATTATTTTCCGCAGCCACCGCCAAGATTTTATTCAAATGTATTCCTCGGCCCGATCCATCTCGACGATGCTCACTTATTTTCTCGCACCTCCAACGCCCTCTTGGAGTGAGGGGAGTTTACCCCTCCTCACGTCCTCCTTCCCTCACCCTCCCCCGCATCTCGCTGGCGACAGGGCGGCGGGCGCACACCTGGGCCCCATGACGTCACGGATGCCATGACAGATTTGCCTCCTCAGCCGCGTCTGCACGTTTCCTTCCCCTACCCCCCATTCCTACGAGGCGTTTCACACTCCGAGATCTTCCCTCCGAGTCCTTCCACACACCGCCAATTATCTCTTGCCATAAAACTCCCTCTACATGTTGCTAACGGAGTGGCTTTTGTTTCCCCCCCACCCGTCTCTCGAGAGACTGGACACTTATGCTATTATTGTAGCACTAAGTCCCCAATCTTTGCCTCTTTAACGAGTGGACGGTCGGTTGACTTTTCGAGCGCCGAGTGCGTGGTCTTTTAAAAAAAGGAATGGACCCATTTCGTGAAGCTTTGTTTTTAGTAACATCTCGGAGTGAGACTGGTCGTGAGGAGGACTCGGCTTAGGACAACTGGATGTAGGACAATACGGCTTTATCCTACTGGGCCAAAAAATAATATTAATAATAGATTAATATGCCCGTTGAGACTGGTCGTTTGGACGACTCGGCTTAGGACACTCCGGCGTTATAGTACTGGGCGAAATAATAATAATAGAATTATTGTATGCTCTTACAAACGTTAATCAAAATACAAAAACCAGTCCTCTAAGTGCATGAAACATAGTAAGGAAATTTTCTAACCAACCAATATTATAAAACAGAAACTAAATTTTAAAATGAAACAAACAAATTAGAAACCCACACTCCTAGAACCATCAAAAACTTGAGACGAAAACGAATGACGAAACAAGAAAATGACAAGACAAAATGACAGCAATAGTATGATCCCTGTGGTGAATTATAACCGGGATAGGTCAATTTCAACTGAGAAGTGTTCGATTCCAGTAATGATAATTATTATATTGAAACGTCTTTATTTGAGAAAGTTTGGGACTAAAACATCTCTGTTTAAACCTAACCCCTCGTCAATTGATAAAAATATACTCCATCGTTTAGTAAATAGCAACTCGGTGTAATTCTATTGGGCTAATTAACATCTTTGATTAACTAGTCGGGTTGACAGAATCGTCTTGACCAGGAGCGGATTTAAGCTATTGGAAGCCCTAAGCGCAAAGATCAGACCATGGCCCCCTCTATGAATCGGTTGAAGAGTTCAAATTCGATTGAGTTAATAAAATACAAGCTAAAGAAAATACATTTCTTCTAAGGCAAGAAAAAACAATTATTGAATATCAAGCGGTGTTTCCATAAATTTACTGTGATGGATGGATCGAATTTACATTATAGAGTGATATTAATTGTTTAGTGCATCCTATAAATATGATGTATAGACATACTCTACATAAATTTCTTTCCTGAAGCAAAAAGCAAGAAATAATCCTCTAAAACTCAGAAAATATTACTTTCCGTTGTGGATAGTTCTTAACACAATCTTTCACACTCTTGACACTCAATTATTTTACATAAAAACACAGGCCAAAGATTACTCAGTTGCTTCACTGCGGTAAGAATGAACAAAATATTGAATTATATGCTTGCTGTAGTTTCATAAATTTATTCTGAAGGATGGATAGGCTTTACGTGACTTCCCGTTAACTGACTGAATTCCATGAAAATTTATCCATGGAATAGTTGTGGTGCAGTTGCACAGATTTGTTCCATTTTGGTTCAGTGTAGAAAGCGCAAAGAAAAGGCAAATTACCTCACTCATAATTTTAATTGCCCCTCATTCCATCTGTCCAGATCTAATGGTGAAGGAACTAACTGTTTAAACAGTCTTGGAGTTGATGATTTTACCGATAAACTGTTAGGCATGATGTGGCGATGAAAGGCCAATAACAACTCGATGTCAAAGGGATGAAAGCGAAGTCGAAACATTTGTTTTGGGACGAGAAAACCCATGAGATTATATAGTGTTAAAATAAAATAATGAATTTCTAAACTAAAATTGACTAAACAGTAGGGTTTTGGTATCCTTCATTAACTAGTTTCCCTCAAAATATATGTCCCTCAATCCCTATCCCTCAAAATCACAGATACTCACGTTCTTACCATTTAAAATTTAAACTATTCGCTTATCTTCCATCTTAATCTTGCAAATTATGGGATTAATTCAGAAGTTATTCAATGTGCTTACTGATAAACCTTTCTTACTTTCTAGCAGTACGCTTAAATATACCAACAGCTTGCTATAACTATGACTTATTTTTGCAAATGTGATCTCAATATACATTTATTGTTTATATTCTTTTCTTTTCTTTGTTATTGATGTATTTGAATTTACTTGTATGTTTTATCTTTATTCTGTGTATTTTTTATATTGATTTTGTATTATGTAAATGGGTTTGATATCCGTAGTAAATTCATTATTAATGGAAAATAGGAATGTGCGATAAAGTTTCTCCATTTTTTATGATTTTAGAAATCCGATAAATCAACAATCAGAACCCAAGGTGTCAATGATGATTGTTTCAATTCGCCTGTAATTTTTAGGTCAATGCTACGTAGGCGCTCACCAGCCTCATTGCATCGAGTCACTCGATTAAACATTTTCTCCAAACTGCATATTTCAGTCAAGGACTTCCTAAATTACTCCTCGCCATGCGACCTGTCTGCAACAGCCTTAACGAGGATATATTTTTCCGCATAAAGTGGCGGGATTCTAAATTTTCCTGCTGAGCGGGATGCTTGAATTCCATGAGAAAATATCTATTTCTGAGACTCGTGGAAGTCTTGAATTTCCTCGGAATCGAAAGACGACGGTGAGAATAACGGTTTCAATCCATCGCCTCTTATAAACTCGTTTATTAGCGTATATTTATCGATGTACATTTTCATAAGCGTGGTGACAATTTTCTTCATCCTTAGCAGAGGAGTTTCGGACGCCCTAAGATGATTTGGTGCGACATAACCGTGCAGTTTTGTAATGTGTTTAAAGGAAATAAAAAAGACGTTTTCAGACATGGAATTCATGATGAAATTCCTAAATTTCTTAACGCTTGTAATTCTCAGTCTTTACGGAGGGCCGGCGTTATTTCAAACCGCAAATTTCTTCGATCAACTCCCGTCCATATATATCATCCTAGTATATGCATGTTTACGGAGGAACCGATAATTTCCTCTTCTTTTAATATCACTTACAGCATAATTTACACTTCGGATCTATAATTAAAATTTTTAAGCGTTCCCGAGACGGGGAAATTTATCCGGCGCTTCATTTCCATGGACTAAAACTTCCGCCAAAGAACTTGCTCCATGTGCCTCTATCGCCCCGCCCTCACTATGACCTTGTGAATCACTAAAACTTTACTTATTACTTTACCAATTAATTTATATAATAGGAAATTTATTCTTTTATTTATTAATACACTCTTTATTTAACTTACTGATCTTTCCACCTCGCTAAAAGAATTATTCCTTACCTTTTTCGAGCACATGAGAGGGTAAATCATACTGTGGATAAGGTAAAAATTACACATAAATAAAGTTACACTATTATTTATTTTTATATTATGATTTTAGTATATTATTTATTTTAATTTTTTATTCTTTATTTATTCTACTTACTAATATTTTCACCTTGCAGAAAGAAATATTCCTTACCTATTTTGAGTATTGATAGTTATTCATCCTGGATAAAGTATAAAATTACACTGAGTTGAAGTGACACTATCGATTATTTTTACCTTCTCCTCTAATTTTAATTACTTTATCCTTCGATTCACGCTTTCCACTCTTCCGAGAGATTCTTTTGAGATGTACGGAGATTTCTTGCAAAAATAATGAGATTAAGCTCCTTCGTGGTATAAAGAACTGATTTTAGATCTCAATTTTCGTTCATTTTTTTTCAATATTTCAATTTATATTTTTATGTCTAATTTCAATATTAATTTCTGTGCATTTTTTATGATTTCCTCTTTATTAATTATTACTGATTATTTTAAATGCTGCTCATTATTTTTATTAACATTACATGCGTGCCATGGTTTTTCAGATGATTTTAACATGCACTTCCGTTTATAAAGAATACGAAGCGGTCAACAAAATGTACTGGGATATGTAAGAGGAGATATTTTCACATTCTAACCCGAGGCAACGTTTACATTAATGAAATAAGCTTAAGGCTTAATTCAAATTCGTTCCCCTAATATCAGTCAATCTCGGCTTAACGGTATGGTTAAGAACGTAATTTGGGAGCTTGGATCTTTTTCCTCTGCTTTCTACCTTCTTGGCTATCTTTCATTTCGGAAACGTTGAATTTAGGACATCAATCATGGAAAGTTATTAACGGAACTTAAAGTCTTAATTTGCATAGAATAGAGAGAAATGTCGTTTTTCTATGTTATTCATATGTTGTGAAGTTTGTAGACTTCTGTAAAAGAAATAATTAAGAGGATTTTGCCGATTTTTCGTGCAAGGTGTGATTTTATTAGTCTTATTTATTTGGAAATCATTAGCAAAATTAGACCATCTTGCGTTAAAAAGATACATTATTATTATCAGAAATATATCACAGTTGTTCTAATTGTCCGGCGACAACACATATCGCATATTAAATATATTCATTACATTTACAGCCTAACTGAAACACACTAAACAATACAGAAATACCATAAATTGTATACAATAATACAATACAATATAGAATAATAAGTGCAATAATTCAAAGTAATAAATAATAAATAAAATTACAATTAGAGATAGATGTGTACTTTTCCACATAAATTACAAAAAGTAAACAATAAAAAGAACACATGTATCTCTAACTATAATTATGACGTTCCATAACATCACGGCCGCATCCATCGATTCTATAATAAATACAATGATACACATAATTCACATTAATATACACTAACTTATGAACTACTTTCCTCCCTTCGTAATACAGACTTTTTCATTCACATCAATTTTGTGGGATTACTTTCCTTGCAAATTAAAGTTTATCATCGTTTCTCGGAGTGATAAACAACGTTTCTATGGATGTGGAAGGCGTTAATCAGGCAGGCGGAATGCATCAGTGTTTCCACGTAAATATCAATTAGTTATTGAGTGCTTGGTGCCTATTACGCGGCGGGGCGTGATTCATGGAAATGGCCTTCGGTCGTTCTTAGTGCTGGACCCTCACATTTACTATCCTCGTTGACACCTTCAGATTCCTCAAGGTTTTCCTCGGCCTTTTTCGCGGAGGTCCCAATGAAATCGCAGATTCCCTCTCTCTCCCCTTACAGTCAACTTCACCATTTGCATACTTTAAGACCCGCTTTCGTGGAAATATTCGCTAAGATCTCTAATTATTGCTAGTTGGAAGAGAGAGAGATTCTATAATAGGACACCTATTGGAAGGGGCTGTGAATCGCCATGACAAGAGCTTGCATAAAGGAGGTTATTTACTCAGGTGTACTCGGAGGATATGTTCGGAGATGCTGGCGAGCTTAGTTATTTGTATTGATAGACCCTGAGGAAGCAATGATATTCATGCCGTACTCTTACCGTACAGTCACAATTTTTTCCTCTTTAAGTTCAGTGCATAATTTGCGTAACAGTGGAGGTGGAATTTGTCACTGGGTTCTACGGTGGTCGAAAGAGATTAGATTTTATGTCTCCATTTCATTTGAAGTCATAGGAATCCAACAATAGTTCTCTTCACATTTAACACTAGTGCTAAGGATGATATTTAATTAGGTAAAATTTAGCAAAAATATTTACCCTAAAAGAGGAAAATATCAAATATTTAAGAGAAAAGAAGAGAGAAACTCATGCAGAAATATGGGGATTAATGATACTGGGAATATGCCTGCTTGAATCCTATCTCTCAATCATTGTGGAATGTTCAGGACTTCTTAAAATTTTTTTTATGACTGCTCCCTTATGCCAGAGAAAATTTTAAACTATTTCCTTGTAATCTAACTGCATAGTGTAAATATTTAATGATAGAAAGGCTACGTTGTAACAACACAGCGTGGCTTATCCCCAATAATAGTGAATATCTGATTTTAAATTACACTTTGCCAATAGCGGGTATTATTCTAAGAATTTATTTATTGATACCGAATTTTCCACATTCATTCAGTGGTTTAGAAGAAACCCTTAGCTATAATAAGAACAGTTTTGTAAAGAAGATGAGAAGACATAAAGAATAGAGAATTAACCTCTTCATAAAATACCTTTTCGGTGAATAACTCTTACAGTTACTATATGAAAATCTATGCAAGGAAAGCAAAAAGACTGTTTACAATTAACTTGCATCTAAACGAAATTGGTAAAATCTAATACATTCCAAACTGATATAATATACTATACTGATAGATGAACAATAACAAACAGATTACAAAATTGCTCTTGAGGCAATCAACATAGAATGAGTTGGATTGTGGGAAAAACCCCACATTGCATGCGAAGAAAAACCCACGATGTGGGAAAACGCCCACACGTAAAGGATTGAGAAAAATAACCGCGAATGCGGAAAAACATAAATCAGAGATGGAAAAGATTCTTCTAGGAATGTTTAAAATGATAAAAACTAAAGGTAATCAAAGAAGAGGATTCAGAGAAAATTCCGGTATCAGAAACTTACATTCTACCTCTATCAATTGCATGAAGAAAAAGAAAATTGCAGATGAAACTATCAGAAAAAATACTCATACATAGGTTACTGAATAAGGACTTGGGTACATACTGTCGACCATCCTAGAATAATTGGATCGAATGTTGCCTTATGATAGATATATTCATCATATCGGTGGGGTAGGAGTACATGAGACGTATGTAAGTCTCTCTTGTATCTCTTGGAGGCGAAACCGCCTTCGACGACATGCAACAGTTGTCTGCGGGCGGATGACTAACTGACGCCGTACTTCCTTCAGAAGCCTGAAATCCGATCAGATCTCTCACCTTCACCCCCACATCTTTACCCCTCCACAAAATTACGCAATCACGGCTTTTAACAGCCAAAGTATCATTTTAAGGCAGCACCAGCAGCTGCGAACGGTTAATTTCGGCGGATTAATTCTGCCGGTGCTTTATCTCCGCCTGAGGTCGACATCTTCTTAATGCAGCTCACAATAAATTTGAATGTGATTCACGGAAGCGTATTTGCTTAATCTATTCCCGCTTTGTCTCCTATTTAGCTTTTGTTAAGTCAATCAAGCGATGAATAATTCATCCCCTTCCGATGCCATTATAAGAACTGCAATCCCCGTATCAATCCCCCGGAGGGAATGAACTTTGTAATTGATTTCACGGCGTGGGACGTGAATGAATCTACACTTGATGCAGGTGGCGCAAGGTCCGGCTCTTTCGGATTGTTTCCATGTTCCGTACATCACCTCCCTGCTGAATTTACGCTCTGTGTCTCGGAAGGATGAATTTATTCTTAGTTTCCCCAAGGAAAACAAAGGAGCGGCAAGTGAGGAATAGTCAGACTCAACCTGGAGTCGTTTGCTAACTTATCTTTCTAGTTTGTATCTACTTAAAAGAAGGGAGAGAGATTACTGAGTGAGCGAGAGGTGAATCATCCTGTGACATCTTCTAATCCAGAAGATGTTTCGAGAGTAATGAGCAGGTCGCAATAAATTTATGAGCTTGATATTTAACAGTGTTTCTGCGTCTCTTCCATGTGGAAAATTTCCACAAGTAACGCCTAAAATTGTTTGACGTTATGCGAGGTATGAAATTGGGAGTATTGGGAGTTATGATTCATCAATAATGGAGTTCATGTTATTAACCATAAATAATTACAAATTGATATTCTAAATGCTATTATTTTATAGAAATAGTTCATAAAAGTGCCTGTTGAATGTGTGCTTGAGTGAATATGATAATTTTTTAAGATTAATCATATAGCATTGGAGTCTTCCCAGCGAAGGAGGGGTCAGTTACTTCAACTTCAATCATTCAATGAATAAAATAGTTTTCACTCGTCTTTCAGCGAGTACAGAATATAGGAAAATATACTTTTCATTCAATTTTGCCTCATTTTAGCTTTAGGAAATTACCGTACACACCATTTTAGTGTGTATCAATAATACAAGTAGCTTATTTTTCCCAGCTCTAAAAATGCCATGTCATTGTGAAATATTCTGTGGATGTAAAATTGACGAAGAAACATTTTCCTGGTATTTCTAGTTAGAGTTCCTCATTACTATATGTACCAAGCAAATTACTTATATTGTAACTCCATCAAAATCGAATACTGAATAATACTGAATCCATCAAAATATCCGCTTGATCTGTCGATCATTCTAGTGAAAGATGCTGTGGTAATACGATATATCCAACAGAGAGGAAGATTAGACCAAGCTTCAACTTTAAACTTTAAATACTTCTATTCGAGTAGAATTATTTGGATATGACTCAAAGCAAAGCCCATACATTTTTTCTTATAAGTCTACTATAAAATCTTACAAATTGTTAAACACTGTGTGCATGGATATGCCTCAGTGTTCTTCCAATTTAAGCTGAGAAATTCTTTTCACCAAAGCAAATCTTTCCTGGAACTGTTCTTTTAACTTGGAATTTCTTTGCACACCAGAGGCTTGATATGATATGTGCATAGATATGACTTGAGAATGATCATTATGATCGAAATCGATCGTTTAAATGAAGAATGCTAAGTAGTTTTTTGAGAGTTTAGGTTTTGTTTCATGTTAGACACATTTAAAGAGTCGCCACAGACGGTTATTTAAGTAATTTGGCGGGTTTTAGTGACTTTATGTAATGTTGCCTTTAACCAAGAGAGGGCAATCGACTGCGATGCCACTCCTTTCTATTTTTTACTGCGATATACTTAGTCGGGGGACGGGGAAACTTTTTACATCGACATGTTCTTCTCCACCGCATAAGTAAGCACGATACATAACCGCATAGTCGCGTTCCTTCTACATCCAAGTAGTTTATGACCGAAGCTGTGCGAAGGAAAACGAATTCAATCCCTAAGTAATATCCCAGGTAGAATCTGACTTGCCCAAGCTCAACTTTGTGAAAGGGATCTGTACTAAATAATTTGAAATAGTTTGTAATTTCCATAGACTATAAATTAATTCGTTGCGACTGGTTTCGTCTACTAGTTGACGTACAAGTAGCCAGAAGATGTCTACTTGTTGACGAAACTCTTCTTCTACTTGTAGACGAATACTTCGTATATACGTTCATGAGAAGTCCACGTATATACTATGACCCGTGTATTACTAGCGGGGAATGGCGCGAGATGTTGCGTCTTTTGTGTATGAGAAGGAAGTTGGTGATTGTTGATTTTGAAAACATTCAGCATAGATTGAAATTGATATCTGATAGAGCAGTACGAACAGCGCGCGCCATTTTTCTGTAAGGAATACACGGTGCCATAAGATTTACGTGGTCTCTTCATGACGTTGGACCAAGTATAGCAACGAATTAATTTACATTCTGTGAAAATCACAAAGAATTTTGTAACTCTTTAGCCCCAGCTAGAATATTTCCCCCTTCATTTTCACCCCACGCACCAAACGAGAACGAAAAACAGACATTTAAACACGTCCATTAGCTTCAGGAATTCAGGTGTGCGCGTTGGAACAAGCTGAATATGAAAGACGATTGAAATCGCAGTTTAGAATCCTTCATTATTATCATCCGCAATCGACCTATTGATCAAATTCCTCGCGATGAGCGATCGGCGTGGAATAGAACGGAGCTTAGAAATGTAATGAGAGCGATGGAAGAGCAAGAAAGAGAGCTGCATCGTCCACATTCCGTGAGGAGGGCAAGACACCACCTTTCCGTGGTTGGAGGGGAATGGGGTAGTGGGAGGGGGTTGCGGCCTCAGCGGCGCCACTGAGACACCTGCAACCAGCGACTTCTCCTGCAGCCACACCCGTGGGAAAGCACCGCTCAGCCTCTACAGACCTCAAATATGGCCACACCTCACTCCCTCCCTCCTCCTGAAATGAGAGACTCTCCTGGCATCAATCTTTCCTAATGAAGAGCAATCGATTCCTCATTTCAAAGGCATCTTCTTTATGACACGTTGATGACGTGTCCCGGACCATTCACCGGGGAAGGAATTAAAGTTACGCGACGGCAGCTTCCTGTGGAAGCCCCGGGACTCGATTCCGTTTGGTGAGAGAAGATGTTGATCAATAATGTATTGGGGATATCAACCGGTGAGGGCAACCACGAATAATCGGGTCGTACGAGGATGAATTGTGCAAACTCGAGTGGATTCTTTACGTTTATATTTAGTTACATTTGTGACATAGTTACTTCTACACTGCGCTATGGTTTTACCAGTCTTTCTGATGGCTGAAAACTGTTGTGGAAACTCGAATGGATCCTTCACGTCTACTATATGTTTAGTTATATTTGAATACGACTTAATTACTTCTATACTGAGTTATAGTTTTCCCAGTCAGTTTGATGAAATACACTAAAAACTGTAATCGAAATCTTTTATTTTAGGATACGAATCGTTAGATCGAGGAATATCGCATATAACACTCATAGTAGATTAAAGTTTATCAATAATGTATCGGGTAAATGAACCGATGAGGACAGAATCCAGGCTGTACACGGGTAAATTTTGATGTAAACCCAAATGGATTTTTCACGTTTTTATTTAGTTTCATGTGAACACGACTTACAGTAACACCCGTTTAAGACGGCGATACTGGAAAATAGGATTGATTACTTCTACCACTGAATCGGTATGTAAAAGATAATTCCCATTTTATAATAATAACGAATATAATTTTTTGCGTAAAGAAAACCGTGCGTTATCGTTCCTCCTTTGTTGCATGAAGCGCGTAAATTCTGCTCTTTTATAAACTGATCAATAGTAATAAAACTTGTAGTATAAGGCGAGGTGTTGCGGAAATCCACGAGGTAACAAATGAATTAACTATAATTATAATGAAAAAGTGTCATTCTTTTCCTATCTACCGATGAAATCTGTAACTATGTAAGTAACTAAGACGCTCTCTTTGTGCGAGAAGCAGACTATTCTTCAAAATATAATGTAAGGCAATCAGCATCGCACAACCCGGTTAAAACGTTATCCCGCGGTTTTCGCTAGTTCCCCCGTAAAACGTCTAAACCTATTTTTTCTGCAATTACTTATGATTACATGGTTGGTCTGAAAAGTTTCCGAAATTTCGCCATTTCTCGACATGTTGTCTGAAAATTTTCTGAAGATTTCTGAAAAATCTGGGGTCAGAAAATTTTCAGACCACCCTCGTATATAATTACTTGTATTGAGTTACAGTCTTCCAATCAGTTTGATGAGTGGTAACTGCTGTCAAAATCTTTTATTGTAAGATACGAATCGTCAGATCGAGGAACAGCGCATAGAGACGACCTGGAATGAAGCTATTCTTGAAACGGAGAAATATACATTGGATTTCATTCCCATATAATTCATCATTGCATACAGAAAACTGGAACACGCTGCAGTTGTATCTTTGTGGCATTTCAAGAGTTTTCACGAGCGAGCTGAAATGGAAAAGCACACATGATATATATTTCCTTCGAAGTAGGTTAACCGATAACGAAAATTATGATGGATGCACCTGAATTAGCAAACCTATCCTAAGAAAGTAGGAAATCGTATCAAGTCCTTGGAAAAACGACCGATGAGAGATGTATTGGATTTAGTTATACGTCAACCTCGATCTATTCAGTTGCCATTTTTAATATAAGCGAGTGTCGGGCTCGTTCTTTACTGTTTTCAACTCTACCGTATGTTATTGTATAACTTTTTTGTTTGTCTTCGAATAATGTTTAAGGTGTATAATCCTCATCCATTACCTTACTAGAGTTCTCCTCCATTCTTCGTCAAGACTCGACTCGACCAAAGCTTGTGGTAAACGAAAATGTCATTCCCTTTTTAACAAATTGTCAGTTTTTGTAGTTTACATTCTCTTAAAAAGAGAATTTAAAAGCAGAGCATTAAGAAATAGATCGGAGAGTGATTGAATTAAAGTCATTCTATACATTTTGGAAAATAGCTTCGGTGCAACTTAAATTAGATGAAAGTTCTTTATGCATCGCATTTAGCGAAGGAAACTTTCGATATTTACATTCTTGCTCATGTCAATAACAACACTTTGTATTAAGTAGTAGCAGTGGTATTTACGGTGGAATATCCGGAAATGGGATACAAATACGTTCTACGGAAAAATGCAGGTAAAAATTGCAGTAAAGAGACTACCTACTGTGAAAAAGTAATAAATATTTCTAAAACGTTCCGTGATTTTCTGAAATTGCGTAAGACCGTAACTCATTAATTTTTTAAAGTTTCAATCCGAAAATCAGAATGTGCTGCTTAATACTGAAGCTGAAAAATCAGAAAAATTAGTCTCGCAATCACAAAAAATTAAAAATCATCCCAAATATAAAATCTTATGTATTTCGTTCAAGAAATGTTTGAGTGAAATTCAAACGGCACAACTTCGAAATCGCAGAAAAGAGACGTCGTAGAACTTTATTATTAAGAATTCCTACAAAAGGACGACATAACTCGTAAAATGAGTGTATAAATGTCATTCACAAGTGCCGAATGCGGACAATGCCTGAAATTTTTACTGACTTCGCGGAGTGCGAACTTACTTTGATACAGTTCGCGGAGTGAGTAAGGATTTGAACAGTGGGCGGAGCGAAATATCCACTTTTCGCGATTTATTTTAAATTGCATTTCAAATATTATCGCAAAACTTCTGATTAGACAATGCCTTATCAGTGGGAAACCTCGTGGGGAATTTCAGTCATAGTTCGCATGAGTTTATTTTAAATGCAGAATGCAATACCCTGCCCTCCATCCAACTGAACTCAACGCACACCATTCAAGATATTCAAAAATTCTAAGTCGAAAACCATTATTTTTACGCAATTAATAAATACTTACACCACAGTGTGCATTTCTTTTCGGGCAATGGAGAATAATATATATATAAGCTATATATAATAGATATATACACTACAAAATTAGAAGAATCTGTAGCCATTGGATGTTTCGCGGTAAAAATAGCTAATTTGATGCCGCACTTACATACCGCGGCACTCGGTTGGAAAACTACTACTTTTCTCTAGTAGTCACATAAAGTTATTGCGACAACAGAATCATTGTTCCTCTAAGCTTTAGTGCTATGTAGACTTTGTCTATGTGTACAACTCAATCAACCGCCCACTCCCCATTGAAACAACCTGAATCCACTTCACGTGCTTCCCTTCAGCTGCGAATTCACCGCACTGCGATTCGTGACTCATTTCAGGTGAGCCGATGATTCGGAATCACGTCGTGACCGCCCCCGCATCACGACCGCTCCCCCCGATTCGATACGCGATTAATTAAAAGAATATCGAATCCATTACGATATTGCCATCTCTTTACGGCCTATTCATTGCATATTGTTCGTGCATCCACATCTCGTGATTCTACCTCACGAATCCTTTAATCAGAAAAAGTCATCGGGAGCGTTATTTAGATTTCACGCTCTCGGGGAAAGAAACGGTTTCTGCTTTTAATAATTTTCCCTCCGATATATCTTCCGAAGCCGCGATTGTTTTCGATGGATGATAAAATAATGTGCGCCTGGGTGTGATAACTCCGTTAAATGCTTTGCTTTTAATTACGATTCGCTCTCGTTCCGCTCGGTCGATCTCACATCGACGATCATCTCAACACGTTCTTTGATTCTCCAAACAGAGAATGTTGTTCAATTTTCATGTTTCTATAATCCATATCCATCTTAGCTCTGCCTCGAGATTGCGGCCGAAAAGGTGAAGGATGTCGGCGATTTAATGGGAATCGTACGCCCTTATCCTATTAGGAACGTTTCAATCTGAATTCATTTCATTTAATTTTTATAATAACCCTTCTTATTCATTAGTGCGTTCCTGCTACCATGTCCAGATGTGTGGATTAATCCACTGAGCATTGTATATCCTAAAAACTTCTCGTCCTATTGTATGCCAAGCATGACTGTGATAACAGCTGCCTCGATCTCTTATATACTTCATCGATACGAAATATTTTCCTTGTAATATTAATATTTAATTAATGTTATCACGTTTTTGATGAAGCACCATCTGTCAGATCCTTTTATTACCAATACTCTTGCTTTTATTGTTTCTAAGAAGTATATCTGGGATTTGGAAGAATTGGTTAAGTTGTCTATTTACATGAAAAGGTTGGTAGATAAAGTAAGAGTGATCCATGCTAGATTTTTTCACACCAATAATGCCAAAAGAAAAATATAACATTCCGATTGCCTATAATGAGTCTTCACAAAATTTTTCCCCTCTTGATTATCAATGTTTGCGGAAGCAATTAGGTATTAGAAATTAATGACCTTTGGAAAAAGTAATTTGAGTTATCGACTTGCTATAAATGCCAGGCCTTGATGAGTGAAATGAAGGAAAAGTATCTGATCGGCAGGCAATGCAGGAAGAAAACTTTAAATAAAGAGTATATGAAGTGATAGGAAAAATTGACCGCACAGTGTATGATTAAGAGGGGAAAAATAAAACCGTAAAGCGACAAAGGTTTAAGTTATCATTTTTCTCCAAAGTGGCTCATACTTTACGGAAGAGTGTTTGAATTTCCATTCCAAGAAGTCTTTGCAAAAATCATCCCCTCACTGGCAAGATAATTTGCAATAAAACAAAGTGAACTGTCTCTTTTTGGGGAGCTTAGGCCCAAGCGGATCTCTCTTAGGAACAAATCTCTTGCATCAATTTAAATTTAGTGTCAATAATTCTTAATAATATGGTGTGCTCCCCCTTCACCGCTACCACCTGGCCAAATGGCCAAATCACAGCGACATTAAATAAATAAAATATTTGAATATATTACTGAAGAAGAATAGTAGGATTGGGGAATAAACTATGCCCCAGCAAGAATTTATCGCAGAAGTAAGATTTGTGATTTTGAATAATTTTAAGTTTGTTTTTTGGCTGGGTTGATACTTCATGTAAAAATTTTTAAAATTTGAAAATAGGATGATAGATAAGAAAAAGCTCTAAGTTTTTGTAAAGGATTGCTATGACCGATCTTTGAGCGTTTCTCAGATTCTTCAGGACGCGTGATATGAATCTTTAGAAGAAAGAGATTCAAACAAAGGTACTTACTTATAACATTTACTTATTAAGTTCAGAGAGAGTACATTCTTAGAAGATGAAGTAGGTATTGTTCATTCATCCTATTACATAGACCGTTCTGATAGTGCAACGAACACCAAATAGACAGATGCTAGAGCATCTCGATTCAAAATTCATTTTTACACGAACGATACACAACGGTAATCTGATATGAAAGTGAAGTCGTGGTGCACCCTCTGCCACGCGCCGAAAGGTGGCTGCAGGATACGTAAGAAGAAAAAATAGAAAAAATTGAAACTTAAAAATACTTTAAATTTATGAAACTTTAAGCATAGAGGAAAAAGAATTACAAAATAAATTAATCATCAGAAAATATAATGATAACAATGAGAAGAAGAAAAAACAGTTAAGGGGTCACCATATTATTGAAATATTATCTTTATAATTTCTTGCTTACTTCATTCATTATTTTTCTTTTGTTTTATTCCTTTGTATAGTAAAATTAACTCAAATAATTAACTCATAGGTAAATTATCAAATAGTTCCTATGTCAATCTTTAGGTTAGCCAAAAAATCGCCACTATTTCCCCCTTTTTTCCATGGGTCAATATAAACACAAAGATCATAAAGACTATTATGCCACTAGTAATGGTCTCGGTCAATGGAATCTCAAAAAAAAATCTAAAGTATAAGACTTATATTGGTAGGGGAAGTTACAACCCTGGATAGAGATCTTCCTTGGAGAAATAGAGGAATTTTTAACATTGAGTTTAGGGGAAGACTCAATCGTTTTCTTCCCATAGATCTTAATATTTTCATTACCTGATGAGTCTACCTTTTCCATATGAGTAGAGCATTTGGGCACCATCAGTGGTCCCTGACCTCTGCGTCCCCTTCACTCCAGTGCACCTGTGTGCGCATACCACCGGAGAATAATTAAAGAGCGATCTCCATCGGAATCGAATCAGGAAATGAAGTGCGCATATTTTATTGCGACGCGTGATCGCCGAAAACGTGCCGTATCGATGATCTCGTCGTGGAGATCCTCTTTGCCTACATCACGCTCTGTCAACTCACACAGCTAGAGAGGAGAGGAGAGTTGATCTGAAATGAAGGAGATTGGCTTTGCTAACGTCGGATCATTCCGGAAAGGACATATTTATACAATACGTTGGTAGGTATATGAAAGTTGGATGTGGATGTGCTCAAGATCTTTCTGTAGTTCTGGTAACGCCAAAATTCAACATAAGCTGTTCTTTTCATTGCTCCACTTGCGATCCTTTGATTTCTCTTTCCTTTATTGTAACATATATATTTTCTTATTTAATTTATTTATTTTTTCCTTATTTAATTTATTTTCAAATAGATTTTTATTATCACATGTTATTAGGTGATAACTATCCCATTTGTGATTAATAAATTAGTATTGCATAAAATCGACGAAGTTTAAAGCCTACCTAACCACGGTAATTCTATACGTATATTGTCAGTCTATGAAGCCATTAGCTAAAGGAATGAAAGAAACCTTAGTACACTTCTACAGACTTGTATACAGACTTGTCCGTGTACGAAGTAACACCTCATATTGAGTTCAAAGTTGATAGAATCCTCATCCCCTTTAACATCTTCTACGAAATACTTCTGGGAGGGAATGATGCTTACTAAGTAAGATTATTCGCTCTTTAGTTAATACCAATTAAATTTCTAGCAAAAGCTTTGGACGGGTATGACGTATGTTTATTTAGTGATGAAGAGATTTAACAGAAACGCTGAGATATCTCTAAAAATATAGTTCTCAGCATTACGTTATAATGACTGTATTCTTAAGATACTAAAAGTATTATCCAATTCTTGTTATACTATTTATCATCCAAACCATGCGAATAAGATCGAAATTTATTTGAGGCTCATTTAACGGTTTCATCTCACATTTATTAATGATTTTTGAGTAATTTTGGGAAAATTTTGGGGATCGTAGAAAATATAACTCTCAAATTTAAATTTCCTTGTAGGTTGCTGTAACCGTTTTTTCTGATATGTTGCATCAACGATTATTATTACGATATTTCCAATTAATATTAATTCCGACTGTTGAGATTTGTTTAGTTCCAAAACTTTGCAAAAATTGGTCCGCCTGAAAAATTGCTGATCGCAACTAAGGTATATCGTTGATTTCTGGTACCATCGAGTCATTTTCATATCATACCTTCATTTATGACATCCTTCTTATTACATTCTTAAGGTCTTAAAATATTGAAAAATGAGTGAAGTTATGCAAGATATTTTGATATTTTCCCCCATATCTGAATGTACGATATGTATCTCGTAGACCAAATGCATAATAGTGAATTATCAGTAATGAAAGGCTCTTGTAAATAAAATTTTTTAAACCCATGTAGAATGAAGAAATCAACATCGAAAAGAAATCTTTCTCAAAATTCTCGCATCGGCGGTCGCAATTAATGTCAAAGTTATCATAGACTAAAAGTGACGACTCGTTCCGACTGCAAGATGACAGGTTTCCTTTGGATAGCGGAAGGTTTGAAGAATTTGGATTATTTCTCCCGACAAATTATAGCGAAGTAGTAGTAAAAAAAACTCCGTATTTCATAACCAGAGATTGTAGATATTATAGATTAAAACTGAGGACTAGTTTAGACAGTAAGACGACAGTTTTGTGACAAACTTTCCTATGGATAGCACTAGGTTGAGAGAATTTGGATTATTCTTTCTGAGAAATTATAACAAAGTAGCAATAGAAAAAAAACTTTTGTGTATCTCAGAGATCATATGCGGCTTACGATTTGCTAGAATAAAGTACGCTTTAATCATATTTTAGCTGTCAAACTGAAGAATTTGATTGAAAGACGGAGTGGACTATTCTACAGAAAAGAAGGCCGTAGGTAATTGATTAGTCTGATTATAATAATAATAATTATTATTATAATGGACTTTATTTAGGGCGAGATTGAGACTATAAAGTCCCTTCTTACATCTAACCCTTCGTCATATAATTTTAAAAAAAGAGATAGCTTGAAGAAACAGAACAGAGAAGAAGACTACTTTGTGGATTTAAAAACTTAAGCTAAGTGCTTAGAAAAAAAATTCCACTGCAGGAAAAGAAGGGAGGGTGTGAAAAACCTGCGAAACCTACAGATAGGAAAACTAAGATTAGTGGTGAAATCATATAAGAAAGAGATTTTAAAACATGAGAAGACACGTACAAAACAAAAAATAAAAAATAGTTACATATATACATCAAGTCTCGTTAAGATACATATTTATATCAAAATGATAATAGGAAGAAAAAATTTTGAAAAATATATAAATAAAAAATGATACTGAAAATTAAAAGAATGAAATGAAAAAATAAGAAAAACCATTATATAGACGAATGCAGCTCGCTGATCATTCATCCTCATTTTGCAGGTTGAGGAATCCTGCCATATACCACGGAGGAATGCGAACACCTCACATCTCAAGAAACATAAGGTCGTCCGTTGGATTCGCGAGAGATATCGAACGACCGCATTTGACGCTCAAAAAGTGCATTTATGGAATGGCGCTCTCCGGGTTGCATAAGATGGAGGATGCCTCATTTCGGATACAATTAACCCTCACGTGAAACCCTTTTCCTCAGGAAACAATGCGTTTGCAGATGCCATTGGCATTCCATCGATAAAATGAATCACGGTCGGATCCTTATCTCACGCATGTGCCCTAAACACGGCTTGAGTCATGCATCCTCAATCCGTGCACCCGTGCACGTGGGTGATGTGTCATTCAATCGAGACTCTCCTTGTATATCCGTTGGCCACCCACGAATTCCTTCAACTGAATCACTGATTCCCAAATCACACGGCGGAATCTCTTTCCTTTGCGCGTGTCACTCTATCTACTCCCAAAGGGACACGTGCGCGCCTCGCTGGACACACGGGGAGTTTCGTATCACAATACAGAGAAAGCCCCTCTCGTCAAGGAGGAATGGGATTGTAGATGACCCGTTATCTCGACGTAAGAATACTTCCCAACGTGTTCTCCTACTTAATAGTATGAGCATGCGGCGAAGGTTCCGCCCATGGGCCGGAAATGCTAGCGAAACTATACTACTGTCTCCGATGAATTTTACCTGTGTGTATGTGCAGGGTCAATTGTTTCGATGTTATTATAAAATTATTATTTATTATTATAAAATATTATTATAAAAGTTATTATAAAATTATTATTATAAATTATTATTATTAAGTTATTATAAAACGAATCCATAGAGCTGAAAGGACGAGTTAAGCTCCTCTTGAACTTCTAATGCCAAATTATTCAATGAAGCTACTCTATTCATCGAATAGATGAATTGTAGTACATTATTGTTGTAGAATTTACATTATTGTAGTGCTATGTAGGGGAGTATAAATTTTCCGTAAGTTAGGCAATGATAAACCATCTACTATGCGCATTAAAAACTTGGATTTCATGAAATGTTATGACATTGCATTCATTTTATATCGGAAGTGGTCGCTGCGTTGTCAATATAATTATAGGAACAGAATTCCTTAGTAATGATGCGTGCGTTTTCATTTCCACACAATAAAAATAAGAAAGATATTTGTACTCTTTCCACACATTTAATGCACTCTATTGCACACGACCAAGTTCCGGTGTATTCACACCTTTGTAGAAGAAATACTTGCCTAATTTTTACTTTTAAGATGGATTTTTCCCCTGATATCACTGCAAAAAATTGATGCTTCTTTCACTTCGACTCATTGACTAAATTTTTCGTAATTCGATTGTAATAATGTATGTATTAATTATGAATGTATTTACATTAACGGTCTAGTGGTTAACGTAAAGAGCGAGGTTAGACTTTTCGCCAAAAATGCTCTCATTCACCGAATGGTTTTATTGCAAGATGACACCGATTATTATTACAGGTGAAGACGATTCCAAATGAAACATTTCACAACACTCGTGTAAAAATAGAGAAATGTTCGGAAAATTTCGAGGTCGAAGTCTCATTAGATCTGTCAAGAGATCGATAATCTCCACTTATTTGTTCGATTGTTCCCTTTGGAGGAGTGAGTAACTGTCCCACGATTCAGTCGTTGGGATGTAATTAAAGAGAGCATGCCGACATCACTTGGAGCCATCAGCTAATCAGCTCATTGCGACATCACGGCATCCTTCATTCACGGCGGTCTTTTCTCCCTCTCTGACAGACTGATTCCGAGCTTCTCTTCCGACTGTTCTGCCGATGAATTCCTGAATATTTTTTCTCGATATTGCAGCCTGCACTCATCAGGGATAATGGAAGTTGGCAGTCTCTGAGAATTGGATCACCTGTTAGAAGCGGAAGGGTTGTTAACCAGACGAATTTCATCACACTGTGGAACCTCGGCTTAAGAACACCTCGCATCACGATCCAATCGGTTCACGAACAAATTTTCTGAACAAAAAACGTTTTTAGTGACGAAAGATATTGTGTGACGAACAAGTAAGTCGACTGCAAAGGTTCAGAGAGGCGGCGATCAATTGCTTCCTAATTGGTTGAAAAAAAAATATTTTGCTAATCCACGTGGGAATTGTTGTACAATATTTACATGCGTATCTTTCAATGCGGTATCATTTTAAGTGGGGTGGAGTATTTGCAAGGAATAGTATCAATGTTGATTGATTCAAAATTTAAATAAACAATTAAAGAAAGTTTAAATAAACAATTGGATCAGAACAGATCAATATGTTTTGCATTAAATTCTATGGGAAAATGGTTTCGGTTTACGAGCACATGCAATGACAAACGGCCTTCAGGTACGACTTCAGGGTTATAATCCTGTCCTTTATCTCGCATTCTTCGGTAACATCTTCAATGTAATCATCCCTTAATCAGGGCGTAAGATTCTACTGGATATCACCCTAAGGAAGCCCCGTTTCGTACAAAACGAATTCTTTAATTAAAATAATTTTTAACTATATGAAAATAAATTGATCTGAGCACAAAAGGTTTTTTAATTGATTGATCAAAATTCACCATTTAATTTGGTGATAATTTATTTACAAGTGTTCTTTTCTTTAATATAGCCTAGAGATATTTTCTTCCATCCCCAAAAATGCAAGATTATGGAGTTATAATCCTACTTATAAACACATACATATCTAAGAGGTCTCATTTCCAACGATTTCCTTCTTTTTATTTATTTATTTATCAAAGATTCACATACAGCGGTGCCGCCAGTTTAAAGTGAATTCCAAAAATCAAACTAAAACTAAATCTACATAACAATATGAAATAAGAAAATCAACAAATAAAAATTAGACAAAAATATACACACAAATACGAACTAATGAAATTATTTACAAGGGTCTTTATACAAGCATTATTTCAAGAATGCATGAATTGAAAGCCTGAAAGGGTCTATGGAGGGAATTTAAAGATTAGGAAGTCTGTATAATATGTAACGTTGCGCGATGGATAGTCTAAATCTAGGGATCTAGTTTAATCTAAACATGTAGCAGAGGAGTCAGTCTGGTTGCCCTAGGTGGAACGCGATAACTAAATTTAATTCATATCTTACGTTTTTCTTGCTCTTTAGGTTGCGATATTTTTCGAATCCCTCTGGATCCGACCTTTATAAGTGACTTCATTCAAAATCAGAGATAATGTTCTCATCGCTTAAAAATATCGCATTGTAAAACATAACAGAGAAAATGCATCCATGGTCTTTACGGAACATGTCTTGCCGTTTCTTTAGTTCAGCGGAAACACAGTGTCAAAACAACTTCCTTGGGAACTCGTTTCCAATTAACTTGCTAAATTAAAATGCTGTTTTGTCGTGGTAAACGTGGATGTATAATGATCGTGGATTAAATCACCATCTGATATTAATTTAAGCTCCTCAGGTCCTAGGCAAATTGCTAGTATTACATAGTCACCAAGAAGTTAGCGACTTCTCCCTTGGCCCCGACTTAGATCCGCAAATTAAATGGAAAAATAATTAGAAGCGAACCCCCTAATGTTTCCTAACATATGCCACTGATGGCTCGCGGGGTAAAAAATGTTAATGTCATTCAAACACTTGGCATAGGAGAAGGATACCATCTAATACTCGTTTTAGAGTAAATTCTTGCCTCATCCAAGATGAAATCTTTCGTCTAAAATGAGCTTTTAATGTTATTTATTCTCGCTCCTTCCTCTTTTATCTATCGTTTACTGTGGCATCTGCCAAGGTAGCTGAGGGTCGCTGAATTCCAATTGCTTGCTCTTGGTGTATGACGCTGAGCATACTGGTTTTCTGCAGCTATTACATTCTCTCTATATTCACCTCTAAAAGTAGTAAATTTAGAAATTTCTCGTGAGAAGAGATATGTATGAATGTGGATATACTTGTATTAGAGTATGGATGCATATATGCATGCAAGATAACCAAAGTAACGATTTTATCTCCAAACCAGAATTATTGCCGTCTTGATAGTGGAATAGTAAGTGTATTAACCTAGCAATGCCTGGGTTCGAGACCCAGTCCATCGGATTCTTCCTAGCTAGGCTATAGATCTTAGTGTTCGTCGATGCTAAGTACTTAATTGTAAATCGGCAAAAATTCCGGTATTAAAAGTTCCGATGAAATAAACAAATAAAGACACGATGGGGATTTACTTAAAACCATACACATATATGCTTTCTAAAGTTACAGAGATTTTGCCATTCCCATTCTACACATCTGACCTGCTAACTCTCTAATACAACGCAGTCTGTTTAGTTTTTATAAACAAATCAGGGAAGCAGTCGTTACTATCAACAAAATCGTACCAACTCGAACTGTGGAGGTATTACAGGGAACCGCTGCTAGTAAATAAGGAAAAATGCCCGCAGAAATTATCTCTCTCTCCATCGGTGAGGAAAAATTACTCAATATAAATTGACTAAGAAATTCGACGCCGTTCTATGGAATCCTTTCCATTCCCTCGCAAAAACGGCGGAATGCTTGAGTGGATTTTTACCAGATAACCGTCTGAATCAATCGAACGCGATTGTTTACTCAACAGCGAGTGATTCTGAAGGCTCTTTTTCCGAATCACCAACAGATGGCTTTTATGAATACGACCCTTAGTCTTGGTGTTCTCAGAACAAGTGACTCTCGATTTAGAGCGCACGCCCACTCTTCTCAGCTGCTGCGGACATTTATTCCCACATTTCATCTGGAGGCATTCAGATCGCAGTGCACGTGGCTTGCATCTGAACGCGCATCCCAAATCTTGCGTTTTAGACGAGATAAATAAACATTAACTAACGCAAAGAAGGGTCTTTGCTACGGAAAACTCGCGTGGTGGACTCGTGGTGCTACTTTGATGCGAACTTCACTTGGAGAAACGTGCATAGTTGCAAATTTAGCGATTTTGTGGATAGATCTAACCGGTTGCCGATAAATGCCGGTTACTAAATTCCGGTAAATAAACCGGTTAAACCGCTTTTTCGCACCGGCTAATACTATACTCCTCTAAAAAAATTTTAAAATTATTTTTTGCTTTTTTCATTTACATCTCATTACTCTAAATTTTAGATAAACCATAGTGATAGATATTTGTAATAGTTTCTCCAATTACTCTGAAGTTAAATGTGCATTATTGGGAACCGAAAATCGGAACGGAATAAATAACGGTTTCGGGTTTTGATTTTCAAAATCCGTATTCAAGCACTGGTATTTTTCGGTTCGGATTCACTCCGAGAAAAATAACTTTTTCTTTTTTCGATTCAGTTTCACTTCGACGTCCTGCTTTTTTCTATATTTTAGCCTTCTTTCGTATGTCTTAGGGACTACTCTATATGGAGCATGTTCTGTTTCGTACACCCTTTCCTTACAATCATCTATCATAGCACGTTTGGCTTATTGTAAAATTTAATTAGCATCATATTCAGTGGATTAACGAAATAATATTATTAATTTTAGCCGTGTGTTTTAGAACAGATATTTTATTCATGGAAGCGAATTTAGCTATTTTATTTTTAAATACTTCAAGCGACATTTTTTAGAATAGCGACAATTTAGTAGCAGAGTGCACCTAGTGACATTCTTTACGATAAGTGGGCTTCCTTAGAATCAGGGTCACGTATAAAAAGAATTGTCAAGAAAGGCCATATTTTATGTATACCTTTCCGTAGGTTCATGTGCCCTATAAAGTGCCCTTTCTTTAACTTCTTGGTAACTTATCCCTCCCCTTAAGTCATCCAACATCTTTTGCCATCTTCTTACGATAATAAAATTTTGAAAAACACCGGAATAATAGGATGCTTTTCTACATTTCATTTCATAGTATATATCATAAAATCAGTCTTCTGAAGCGAAATTTGGAATCTCACTCTTTCCTGCGTAGATAATTGATTTAACCCTTAAATGTGTGCAAAACAAGCAGTTTGCTTTGGGTGTGACGAGGATCTCAGTCTAAAAACTAATTGCGAAGTGTTTTGACAAAGATTTACAAGTAGTAATAATAATTTCCAATAAAAGAAAACGACATTTAAACGGTCAATAGGAAAAATCAAAAAACTTAGATGATTACTACTGTGGGGTAGATCTATCAGGAAACTTTCTAATAATCTACCTCAGAGGATCAAGGGTCGCCAACCTGATCCCTACCTCCTACGAAGTATGGTTCTCAGGTGGGAGATTTAATTTTTCCGGTGGGCGGTATTTCCTATATCAGGATGGCCAACTTACTTCCATCTGCGATTGACTTGGGTACTCATTGCTCGACAAAATTTTGAGTCGGGTTCAATGATCACTTTAACCCAGCGACATGGGGATTGGTTGTTTATATCCTCATAATTTTACCATTCCTTCGTATTTTTTCTCCTAACTCTCGCAAATTCGCATCCAGTGCGATATTAGATGATCATTATGAGAATCTTCTTTCAATTTACTTTCTTTTGGTACTTGCCTCGATTTCGTAGGACCATTATTTCTGATCCAAGTCTGCAGTAGCATTTTAGAGCCATATGGAGTCGAAGCAAGGATACTTTTGGTAAAACAATATCGTTTTGTGTTAGGTTATTGGACCTCTGATGAATCCCACATTCATGAACACACATTTCTTTCATATACGCATTACGACAGTTAGTGGACCTCTTCTTGCACAGTAGCACCGACCGGACATCGGATAGATACATATAAATAATACATATAAATAATATATATAAATAATAATAAATATATATTAGTACATAAATATATGGATACATAAACATATAAATACATAAATTTATAAATACACAAATATGTAAATACATAAATATTAAATACAGAAATAGGTAAATGCGTGAATATTTAAATACATAAATTAATGCACAATTACATAAATATATACACTACGATGTTTATTATATAAGAGAAACAATAACACAAACTCGGCGAGCGACAACATAGCAACAGCACGGCAACTTCGATGACTCAACCGATCCAACAGATTTCGAGGAACCTCTTGAGGAGGGAGGATTATAGAACAGTACCGTTCGGTGACTCCCGGTCTTTTTCGCTCATTCTTCAAAGAGATTCCGAAAAAACCAAGTGGAGAGAGCGAGTGAACCCTCTAGTGAAGTAGTGCAAAGGAAGCTTGCGGAAGGCGCGGGGAAGAATGTGCAAAGTCGGAAAAAGCGCGGCTCACGCAGGCGCTATTGGGAGGCGACGGCGAGTCGGGGAATGTAGGCGGCAACAATGTTCCACGAAGAGACCTTCATTCCCCACTACTTACCTGTCTCATGCAGCGGTGGAGGGAGGCTGGCGCCAGTCTGCCGGGAGATGCGTGGCGGAGGAGAGGGTGGCCGCACTGGACACCACTGGGACCTGTTGCCAAGAAACAAGGGACTCCTTCTTCTGTGAACGCGGCGGTGTGGGTGGATACTGTCTAGGCGCCCTTCCGCATCTCGGATGAGCACGTGCGAATCTTTATTCATATGCATTACGTACTTCTCTATCTCTACTTTTTTTGATTCGTTTCCCTTTCGATGGAACGAGGTTTCGTTGAGAGGGAATAACCGCTGCGACGTATACGTATATACTGGTTACGTATGACCGGCTGTTTTTTATACTCGGAGCAATATAGTGATTGGTTAAGCTTGTGTTAATCCAACTCCTGCCACACGTCACTCGCGGATTTTGGTAAATGTTTTAAGTTAAAAAAAAATCATTCTATAATATAGTTACATCTACATATGTACCCTACAAGCCGCCTTTCGGCGAGTGGCAGGGGGTGCAAGGATCATGACTCTACTTTCCTAGTCGATTATTTTCGCGTATCGTTCTCGGAAAAAAATGAATTCTTGAATCGACTGGTTCTAGCATCTATTTCTCTGATCTTAAATCTAAGTTAAATGTTTAAGTTAAAAATGTTTTTAATGTATGTTCTACAAATTATATACATATGTACATTACATTACATTTAGTACGTATACATTAATTATATATGATATCAAAGACAGTCTTAAAAATAAAATTTTGCGATTAAATGAATGAAATAAAATGTATGAAATACGCGACTAAAAGGAACGCATATATCACGAAAGTCATTATATATAAGTACATCGATCAATTATTCAAAATTGTCATTGAGTACATGGATCACAAAAATATATTTAGACCATAAAAAAGAGAGAGTTCAAACATATATTAATAAATATTCTGAACTTAAATTAAAAGTATTATAATTTTTGGAAAATATTACATAAAGATCTAATATGAGAATAATAGATCTAATATTTTAATTTATGCAACACCATAAAATACATACACGCACGACCATGACTTCGATGCATTGCATTATCACCAAGTCGGTCGAGTGTTTATGTATGTACTTTTGGTGTTGTATTAATTAAAATATTAGATCCATTATAATTTTTTAAGTGCAATTCAAAGTCTACTACCTCTGCTTAGAGATAATTTGGATGAGTTGACGCGATATCCGCTACAAAATCTTAAAAATTAAAAATCCCTGGCGTCATTATTCTAAGTATTATTTCAACTTCCAAAATATTTTAGAATATGATTAATCAGTTCAGGCGATATTTGGTGGAACTTGTTCATGATTAGATGAGAAAAAACACAACGATTGTGGTTTTTTCTATTCTAATTACTTTTAGAATATCTCAAGACGAAGTTGAAACAGGTTATAGATTGCTCTGAACCACGGAAATCATTATAAATGTGGTTATATTATTACAATTGTGGTTTTTTCTCTTCTAATTATTATTCGTAATTAGAAGCGAAACACCACAATGGTTGTGGTTTTTTCTCTTCTAATTACTTTAGTATATCTCAAGACGGAGATGAAACAG
Source organism: Pachydiplax longipennis (assembly GCA_036926295.1). Lineage (NCBI taxonomy): Eukaryota > Metazoa > Arthropoda > Insecta > Odonata > Libellulidae > Pachydiplax > Pachydiplax longipennis. The sequence continues at coordinate 30,934,759 of JAVFKF010000009.1, read as the reverse complement.
ATTATAGATTACTCTGGAAATTATTATAAATGAAAATAAGCAGCGAAATTTTACGAAAGTCGGTAAACTGGTGTGTGAAACTCAAGATGAACCGAGTAAAATCGGAAGAAAAACATCCTCAATCCGGGAAGCGGGAGAATTTAATAATTACGATCCGCTTCCGGGAGTCTTCCGGCGAATCCAGAGTTGGAAATCCTAATCGACATCAATATCTGAAATCATCACATATTCTGCTAGCTTGTTTAATGTTCTGTGTAGAAACCACCGACAACAACTACCTGTTTTGGCGATTATTTCCTTGTGACTCTTTAGATTTAGATTCATACTCCGCGAGCCATCGGTGATGTATGGGAGATTTGCCGTTCTCTATCGGGATTTCCGGTCGTTATTTACCAAAATTATATGGTCTTCTTCATAGGGAAGTTTAGAACCAAGTTTTCGGAAAACGTTTACATTATTGGAAGAATATACTTATGTAGTACTTTTCCTGCGTATCGCACGTGTGAATACTTCACGGAATTTCCACCACGTCAAATAATCAGTGTACGGCATGTCGCTGGCTCGACTTTTAAGAATCGACTTGTTTTCGAGCACTCAATCACTACGCAATTAGGAAAAGTATGCAGATCACCTGCTTAGCTGGAGTATTCAGATGTTCTGGATGCCGAACTGATTTCACATGATAGTCGACTCTTTGATATGTTCTCTTTCAGTGGCTGTGCTTCGGCTTTAGGAGTACCTTTATAATAATAATAATAAAAAGACTTTATTTAGGGCGAGATTGAGACTATAAAGTCTCCTCTTACATCTAACCCTTTGTCATATAAGATTAAAAAAGAGATAGTTTGAGAAAACAGAACAGAGAAGAAGACTAATTTGTGGATTTAAAAACCTAAGCTAAGTGCCCAGGAAAAAATTTCCACTGCAGGAAAACACCCTCAAGAAGGGGGGTGTGAAAAACCTGCGAAACCTACAAATAGGAAAACTAAGATTAGTGAAATCACATAAAAACAGATTATAAAACACAAGAAGACATACCAAAAATATAAAAAAGCAAAGAAGAACAAAAAGATACATATATACATTCATTGTCGTTTTGATGCATAGTTATATTAATATGATAATAGGAAAAAAAATTGAAAAAAATATATAAAAAATAATACTAAAAATTAAAAGAATTACATAATACATTTAATATGTATTTACCCCCCCTCCCCCAAGCAGTCAAGGGCGTATAGAGGTACTATGTGATATTGCCTCAAGTGGGAATGGGCTCAATCGAAAGGCAAAATTACACTGATGTGATTTAAATCACTGATGCATTATCTTAAAACTTTTATACTATGGTGATATGGTGGCGGAATATGGTTTTTTATGTGCCTTTGATATCAATAACTTAATCCTTTTAATCAACACTTGCGCTTATCTGAAATTGTGCTTAATTTTTTATTTCTTCAACTTTCATGGCTGTGTCAAGGCGTTAGTAATTGTTCAATGAAGCTCCTTTAAAGATAAAAATTATTTGTTTTCAGATCATAGCACATTTTAATGGAATGGTCCAGTTAGGGGTCAGATTTAAGAAAAGAACTGGTGGTCTCAATGTCACAAAATAAAGACATATTAATATTATTAAAATTTTCAGGGCAAAAATTCCTGATCTTGGCAGCTGTTGAACACTTTCGATCGATCGAAAACAATGCTATAAATATTCGAAAGGTTTACGCAAAAGTTCTTCTTACTTACGCAAAAGTATACAACTCATGATGGAATAACTTAGGGGTGAGTTGCGTAATTTCTTTGTGATTGAATTTTCCTCATCGGGGATTAGCATTCTAAGGAATTGTTTGTAGCATCTCGCAAAACCGCCCGTCCTTGCTCATTCGTCCATAACTCCTGATCCGATCACTAATCATCATTTACCTCCCATAATCTAACTTAGGTCTTCCTTTGTGATTCCTCCATTCCACCATCCCTTCTAATGCCGACTTAAAACAGATTATCTTCCTTAAATCAAATCCCTCCTTCTTTACACAAGTTTGCCTCACTTCTCTCTTTTCCTTCCTCTCCAAGGTCTTCTTCATAAGTTACTCGTCGTGTTCAATTCATTTCCATCATTATTCTGCAGCAACACAACTCCATTTTTCATATCTTCTCTAATATCTAAGTTTGCATTATTTGCTCGCTGCAATAGTTTATGTGGTCCTCTTCACCTATAAGGATATCCTACTTGATATGGCTACATAACCATGGAGATGCCGTTTGGTATTTCATACTCGTAGTGTGTATGAAATGTGCCTTCGGGTGTTATGGAAATAAACATATAAATAAAGAAATGAAGAGCAATATTTGCAGAATTTAAAAACTGTACTTGTGATTCTCGATAAGAAATAGTAAAAATGAATAAATTTGTTCGGTTGAATGCGGAATATTTTGCTAAGAAACATATAGAAATAACAGAAGAACAGAGAAAGAATAAGAGAAAGGAGATGGGACAGTAAGGAGAATTTTAATGCTTCCGAACATTTTGGCGAAGTAGATGACATTGTAATTCATTGTAAAAAATTGTAAAAAAACGAGCGCGATATCCGAGACGCATCCGCAAAGCGTTACCAGAAATTGATCGCTAAATAGATACTTACCAGTTACCAGATACACCAGTTACTTCTGGTCATTCTTTCTACAGAGCATTAGAGACACTGTTAGGGTAAATATGTTAGTGTTTATGCACTTTCTACCATACGCCAGAGGCAGCTCGAGGATTTGAAATTTAAGTGTAAAATGTTAATGCGCTGAGAAAAATAGTACAGTAAAGAGTTAATGCTTAACTACAATTTCTTAAGAAATTATATTAAGACGTATGAAAACATAGACGTAGAGAGTGCATGCAAAAAAGACATATACGAATACCTCATTGAAGACTTTCCATTCTTTTAGAATATTCTTTGGACCTTTCGGTTATCAGTTATTTATTTATTTTTATCATTCTCATTTTCAATCCACAGTTGTTGCAATTACTTTATCCTTATATAATTTTCAATTCATTCAATGATATTCACATCCTTTATTATTATTATTCCTTTTCTGTTATGATGCTGTATATCAGGGGTGCCCAACTTTTCTGTATATAAGATCTACTTTTTATCTTAACAGTGTGTCGCGAACGACTTATTGTCATAGGCGTAGTCTAAGGGGGAAGAAGGAGTGTGAAATGCATACTATGTTTATTCACTGTGTTTCAGCATAAGGTGCATTCCAGCGAGGTATGGGTAGATAAGTTAAATATATGTTCAATTTTTTTTATTTTTAAATCACTTATTAAGTTTTCGAGATATAGGCTCCTAAAGAAAATAAATTTCCAGACCCAACTTTTGATAGTAGCATTCCGTACATGCGGTACCTAAAAAATTCGATTTTCCGACACTTTTTCAAGATAGATTTTTACTAACTTAAAATGCAATTTAATTTTTTATCAACTGCAATGTATAAGTTGTTGTATTATTTGTTCGTAAATATAAAAAAGTTGTTATAAAAATGCACAGTATGGCTGATAATTTGATTACAATATTTCACTTTCTCGTTTTTTTTGGGCCAAGAAAATTTATCATGAGAGAATAATATGACTTACATTTTGCTAATTTATCAATTTATCAATCAATCGACGATCGACCAAAATTGGCCTCGCGATCGACCGGTCGATCGCGATCAACTTGTTGGCCACCCCTGCTGTATATAACTAAAACAAATTCTGTTGTAAGCGTTTTTTTCCCCTCTTTTTTATTATACCATATTTTCTTTTTGTATCACTTATATTTTATTTTTGACCTTTATTTTGCTAGATGGGCATCTCCCTTAAAGTAAAATCAAATAAAATTAAAATAGAATCTGGCATAGGCAGTTTCTACAGGATCTTCCTATTAAATCATCGGACAGCTGTGGAATTGCATGCTTAGGCCCCAAGAGAGTCTGCAGAGGGCCCAGAAGTACCTCGAACCGACTCTGACACGAGGGAACACCGGAAAACGAGGGATCGACGCAATTCCAGGACAGGCGGTGTTCGGAGTAGTATCCCACAGGGATATAGTATGCATCGAATTCACCGAGATTCCCCACCAGATCAATCCACTTGTAATGTCCTCTTCTGTTAACGGGGCCTCCCTCCCCCACCGGACGCGAGGTTCGACGACCCCCTGGCGAAATTACTTTCGTAACTTATGAATGGCGAAAAGATTCGGTTGGAGGTGGAGGTCACGTGGAGGACACGGATGCGATCGGCGGAAATTCGCAGGTGTTCTTCCCGTGAATAAAAGCGTCGCGGAAGTGGACGCGGAGACTTTCGAAAGTTTCCACCGTTTCGTAATTGGCTTTCTCTGCTAACGGCATTCCGAATTGTGAGCTGCCGTGATTCGAAAACGCGCTTCGGAACGAATTAGTGGATCGGCGTTAATCAACCGAAGCTCCTTCTTTTCCAGAAACGAAATCGAAGCTTATTTAATGTGGAATTCGATCGCTTATGTTCTGTCGGTGGTGGAATTCAACCGGTTCGCGCCGGGAAGTCCCAATAATCGGTTAACCGGTTACTGGAATTTCTCGTCGGTCATTTCCCGAGTTCGCCGAACCGGTTCCTAAATCTTCTTGATACGATAAAAAAATTCCGTAATATTGTGGAAATCCATCATGTAAGGTAAGTTTCCTCGCGAGGTTATTCAAAACCGACTACCGGTCTCGGTAAACAACACCATCATCAGGTCACACAATACCAAAACAGGCAGTTATCATAGGCATATCTATCGACTTTCTTCATATAAGTTTTTAAGTAAACTTGTGCGGAAAAGTGTACATCTACCTGCCTTATTTTTCTGTAGATTGTAGAAGAACTATACTTAGATGTAGAGGTCAAGTTTGGACCATGAAATGCTTTGCTCCTGTTTCTTCTGAAGTTTCGTATCAAATATTTAAATTGAAATAATAAGATGCAGTAATAAATATTGCATTGTGTGGTTGCATACATATTAAGGATGATGTTCCTGATATTTTTTATCCACTGCAATCAAACTTTTCGTGATTTATCGGCGTAGAGGTCGATGTTGACATTCAAGTACTTAGCTCTTATTACATCTTCAGTTACGTAACAAATATTTAAATTAGAATAACAAGGGAGATGCAGAAATATCTCACTCCTCATCTAACCTTGTGAAAGCTTAAACACATCACATTCTCTATGCTTTTGCTTGTTAATAGTGAAGAAAATATATCGATCTCCGATTTGAATTATGTGCAGATATTCCCTGATGTTGATTCGATTTCGCTTTTCCGTATTTATTTTGTCATTGAGAATTTCGTAGTCTGCACTCCTCATCTTTTACGTTAGATAACTTTGACACCTCGTAGTGAATTCCCTCAGAAAAATATGCTAGGGTAAACTATCTTTTTTATATTTTATATTCCTCATTTTGCCTAATTAAAGTTTCATTGTTTCTCAGAAGCTTTTGGCATCTACTCTTGGAGGGGTTAATGATTCAACCAGCCTTGGAATTAACGATTTAACAGACAGACTAATGTCTCATTAGAATAACTAAACTACTGTTCGTTTTAGTGTTGATTAAAATGCTGTCTACTAAACTTTTAAGTATAATTATAGCTATGTTACGCGTAATTGTTTACGTTTCGGTTTTCTCGGAACGGTTTTTTCGGTAAAATTAAATCGTAAAACTTCAGATAGCTGCAACAGTAACTGTTATTGCGGTTCGAACTGTTTTATGCTGTAGGAGACCTTTAAATAAAATATCTAAACCATTGATATAAAAGAAATAACCAAATAATGAGTTCAATTATATAATGGTTGTATATGATAGAATGAAACTATTGATATAAAAGAGATATGCTGATGATGAGTTCAGTTTTTAAACTTAAATATTAATCTTTAATATCACCTTTATGTATGCAATTCAATTTTGCATACAGTTGTCAAATATAACTAGTGTTACACTTGTTGAGAATGCGAACCAATGATCGGAAACAATAACAGTTTTCTGTTTCGGTAAAGATTTAGGGATTTTAACTTTGCGGTACGACTTCGGTTTTGAATCCGGAAAAATTTATTTTCGGTTAGGTTTTTCGATTCCGTTCCACTCTGCATACAAATAATACAACTCAGAACGGGAAAATAATCTTCGCGCCCCTATATTTGAGATGAGATGCATCTACCTTCAAAATGACTGTTTATCTATTTTCTTTTTCTTTATTCTTTTTAAAATTAGCCAAACTTTTAGCACAATTGCAGAGTGAACGTAATTCCAAACTCATAACTCTCGCCCTTCCTTCACATTTTATTTCTATTTTTTAAGTAATCGAGTTATTTCTTTCCATATTGCTACCGCATATCGGAAAGTTAGTTTCGAAAACGGTTTAACCTAATTTTGCAAACATCTCTATCATTTTCCACTCATTGCCGGATCGGTCATGACAGCATTGGATCACATAATTCCCATAACGTCTTAACTTATTCTTCTGAATATATTTTATAACCTCTCTCTACCCACTAATTCTTTTCTCAAGGATTATCAACTTTCATCCCAGCGCATATCCGTAACGCTATTTCATCATATTAATGAAAAACTGGCTTTCGTTCTACTTATTCCATCTCTTGCATACATATATCCGCAGGATCCAATGAACTCTTCGCATATTTTAGATGATGACGATGATTTTAGATGATGACGATGATTTTAGATGATAGATGAAAAGATACAACGAAAGGCAATACACTTTGTAAAAAATTGCTATGATAAATCGGTAAGTGTTACTCAGATGCTTCAGGAGGCAGGATGGGAATCTTTAGAAGAAAGAAGGCTCAATCAGAGATTTAAATTACTAGATAAATTCAGACAGAGCACGTTCATAGAAGATGTAGCCGATATTATGCTCCCTTCTTGCTATATAGGCCGCTCTGATATCGCGAGAAAGATCAGAAAAATACATGCTAGAACCAGTCGATTCAAGCATTTATTTTTTCCGAGAACAATACGCGAAAATAATCGACTAGGAAAGTAGAAAGTGGTGCTTGCATCCCCTGCCACACGCCGAAAGGCGGCTTGCAGGATACATATGTAGATGTAGATGCGTCACTAAAGAATAATGGAAACATCCTACTGTTTTATTATCGGAACATTCGATTAAATGCCTCATAAACCTGGTTTTTCAATTGTTTTACCATATAGTAATGAGACAAACGCACCTCATTTCATGAATCCGAGATGTTCGACTGAACCATTATGGTTACTCCATCCACTACACCAGTAATACACTCGTTGTTCTGAAGCAATCTTTTCTTCCGAAGAATTAAACTACTGGTAATTTACTTCCTTTAACGATATTATAATGCATAGTTGGCATAGAGGATGACTTTAACCTTCAGATTAACTCTAGCATAACGTGTTATAATAGATAGCTCAGCCTTAACGGTTAGTTCAAATGATGGTTAAATTACCTTGTAGTCTGAGTGACGTTCAAACCTTAACCTTAAGGTTAACTCTAATGAGACGTGGATATAAATAAACTCCACAGCGGATAAGTATCGTAGTAAATATCAGCTAAATTTTTTCTTCGGTCAGTTTAGATTGTGGTAAGATTATTTTCGACGTTCGTAATTAATGACTCAGGTCTTTATTATGAATATTTCAAATTCTACTTATACCCCAAAGGCAAATTTTTAACATGGGGTTTCAACATAAAAACACCGGGAGCTGTTACCATGTGACATTGTTTGAACAGGCCTCACAGTAAAGGACATGAAAATAATTCACGGTCATATGTGGCAGTCGAAGTGGTAACTAACTAATAAAGGAAGTAAATAATTTTATTATACGCTCCACGCCCCTAACTAGTACTTATGCTCAACCTTCTTAGTTACAGCTGTTAAAGTATCCCTGGCACATAGTGAAGATTCTTTAATTCAAAGAAAAAAATATGCATATTTCTCCGTTTATATGAAAACTTACATTAAGGAGATAAAAATTGAGGAATTGAGAATTTATGAAAAAATATTTCAAGTTATTTATCTGAGATAGAATTTAAAACTTCGAAGATAAAATCCACAGGGTGGAAACAGAGCAATCTCAAGAACTAATTTTGACTGATCATGAGTTACGAGATCTCCATAAAAAAGCATTATCGCTCATTCAGGAGTTCTAGAGCGATTCAAGGGTATGTTGCCTTCTCGCATATCTTTTCTCTTATAAAATAATCTTAGAATCCATAAACATCAGCATATCGTATCTACTCACATAGCGGACTTCTTATAGTTTAAGTTTTCATTTTAATTTGATTGTCTTATAAATCCTTTTGGAATATGGCCGGGTGAGTTGGTATGGAAGGAAGGATGCGATGGCATTAAAAAGTAAGGATGCACTGGAGTTAACAGAAGGAGTTAGCTCGGCCGGAGAATATTTAGTAGGAATTTATGTATGCACATTCTATGGTAAAGAAAAACTATAGTCATGGAGAGTCTTCAGCAATTGAATTCTCTTACAAAGGGCAATAAATGTAGGTATGGATAATGAGAAACAGAAAAGGAAATATATGGGTGACGATGATATCCATAGTGACAAATATTGTTCTTAGAGAGGCCTCCTGGATAGTCATGTGGGTGGTGTATTCGCCTTTGACGGAAGTGGTCCCGTTTTGGGCTCTCATACGAAATGACCTAATAACTTTAACAATTCTTCTACCACAATTATTGTTAAAATAAGATCACAGAAGTTGAGGTTTGTGGGGAATCTGGCGAGAAGAAACTACAACTCTCAGCAGTTTTCAACTGGACACGAAGAGTTGTGAAAAGACCACGAAGAAGACCGAAGGACAGATGGAAAATCATCAAGTGTCAAGGGGTCTAGGTTTAACATGGCAACAAGAAGCTGAAAGCAAAGAAAACTCTCAAGGAGGTTCAAATCCCACGTTGGATAAACAGTCAATCTAAGTAGGGCATTTGTAAAAATCCTTCCACTTATTAGTAGTAGTTACAAGTCGAACTTTTTTCGCCACTTTTTGTCAATTCCAGCGGACATGATTTCGTTTCCTTGTCACATCTACTCAACCGCCTTTGCGAGTGATGTTCACCCATATTTTGCAGCAAATCCTTTCGCAATTCGTTTTTCGCAACTGCGATTTTTCAATCCTTTCGCCGGAACTCCGCGTGGATGGGAAATAACTGCGACGCGATGAGTGGTGCTTTTTCGCTTTACAGGTGCTCTTTCGAAGGCTAAGCGAAGATTAACCACCAGTCGATGGTAGAAAAAGAGTTAACACAAAAGAATTGAAGGCGATGTTTTGTCCCTCCCATTCACAGGTGGTTTTGCCATCTTTTCTGCCGTGGATTTAAGGATCGACATGCTACGATACCTCTCTCTATTGTTGGGATTTTTCAAGTTAGCAATTTTATAATGGACTTAAGCTAACAAAATGCTTCATCCAAACTCTCTTTTCATCCTCAATATTTTCTTTTTCGAATCTTTTTCAACGCATAGATCCATTCATTACAAATTACCATTTATTGTCAATATTACTACACTCTTTCGATAGGGTTAGGCTGAAAGGACCCTCCTAACCTTTGAAGCCCCAGTATGATAATTTTAAAATATTACGTGAAAAAAATCGACGAAAATCAATTATATTAATTTCATGTTTCGTAAACGTGTTGAAATTTTCAGCACAAGCAGAAAAATTTGTACAGAGCATATAAAATTTATGAACAGAATACAAAATTACAGAATAAGTACAGAACATTTCTGTAATTATTCACCTGAAGGTGTCAATTCGTTGACGAAACGTAAAATTAAAAATCTGCTGTGGAAGTTACTAGTAGTTTCTTTTTTCAAGATGGTTGCTTTGGAAAACTACGAAGTCACAAATTATCATATTAATTTTATTTTGCAATGATTACCATTTTAGATTTAGATTAATACCCCGCGAGCTGCCAGTGACGTGTGGCAGGTATTAACATCAATATCCTTACCTAATCCACCATTCTAATCTCTCTGTGGAAAGAACAGCCGGAAGTAGTTCTCAAACAAATCACTCATAACTCATTGTCAGGATCTAAAGTACTGTCATGGTCATGTACGAGCCAAAATAAATTTTCCTTTTTCTTTGTCGTGTTACAGAAGAATATGAAAATGTTCCATTCGTAAAGACAAGGTCGCTGGAGATTTATAGCCATGAAAAAAAAACTTGCAGAATTAAGTTTTATAGCACGCCAACAAAAATTTACAGTTTGATGCCAGGACTATTACCTACTGAAATATTTGGAGAAGTAACGAGAATATTTTGCATGATCCAGAGTAAAGTACCCAGATCTTTTCCTCGCAAAACAAGTATTCTATTAGTGGAACAAATCCACGTAAGTGTAGCACAGTAACCAAATGGTTAGGATTTCATAATCTTATTATAGTAATATTCTATGAGAAAGAGGTAGAGATGAATTCTATCTCTCAGCCTTAGTCGTACCTCAGTAGTCTTCTAATTACCACCATAACCATGAAGATTTCTGATTATGTGTGACAGCTATATTGCTCTTTACATTAACCAGAAGACAGTATTCCATTCACCAAGATATGGCAACATGAACTAGTATATACCATATTAGTAGCAGTCGGATCACGTCAGAAATTTACTCGTCCTATAATTACTATACTCGATCATTTAATAACTGCTTTGGTAGGTTGCTTGAGGATGAAGGCGTTTATGGCCAACGCACAGTGGGCTAGAATCGAAAAAAGCTGGCCAAGAGGCCAAAAATGGTTTTTTTGAGTGCGGGTTTTGAAACTTCGCATATATATTAAAAAAAGATTGAATTTTATGTTCCCGTTCGTCGTTTTTCGATATCTTTACGCGTTAAAAAGATACATGGCGTCAAACTTGAACCATTTTCACAGAAATGGGCAGTCGCGAATTTTTCGGATAAACGTTCAAGTTTGCGTTTTTATGGAGGGTTTAAATATATACTTTTGGAAGAAACAACGATGCAATGATCTACAACAATTCTTTATCTTTTGACTGGTTGCTATCACCGCTTACAAAAATGAGTTTTTGCTCATTTAAAGCAACAAAATGGCGAACACCTTTTTCGGACAATTTTCGAGATAAAGTAAGGAATATAAATAGGAAAACGGCCCTAATGCATCGAGTCTCTTATACCACGTCATAGTCAGAAGTGTCTAGATGTGGAATCCGAAGAAACTGTTTCAATTCAGGTGCTCTTTTGGGAGTTAAGTCGATTTTTCGTAAGCGCGGCGCGTTCCGACTCACCACCGTGGAATCCGCGAATGCAGTTTCGCTGTCCTTTTGGTGATACGAAGTCTAACGATTGGTCTCTTTCATGTTAAATTCTGGCTAATTATCCTTAAAACATACGTGAAGACAGTTTAAGAGAGGAATTAGATACCTCTACTTTACACAACGGATGTGGAATTAAGGAAAGTTTAACATTCAGATGAGATGCGTCTGCATTTTAATTTTAACCATAAATATACTTATAGAGAAGTTTTTGCCCCCGATGTTGGTGGAAAAAATGGTTGGCAGAATTTACTTTAAGAAGTCCTCACATCTGGAAATTTTTACCGACCCTTGCGTCACGGGTTTGGAGTTAAGTACGGTTTATGGCACTCCCGCGCTACGCAAACGCTCTTTCGTATCCGCTCATTGGCTAGGGTTATTCTGCACGTGTCTTTTGGATTCTTAGGAAAAGAGAAATTATTTTTGTAGTTCAGTTTTAGTCCATCTATGAAGACCGAAAGTTTTTTCTTTTTTTCTGTGCTCTCGTACTGTGCACTTCCTCGTGTGCTATAGCTGCAGCAGTATTTTTCGTCGTTCAACGAGATTCTGTCGGCCAATCCGCCTTCAATGGAAGAAGGAAACGAAAACAGTTGCGAAGGAAGAGCAAAATTATTTGAAAATACGGATATTAAAATTGACGAAGGTTACGATTGGATATTTTGAAATCAACTTTTCTATGTTGCTTACAATGGTAGATGGAAAGGTGAGAGTAATCTACTTTTTGGACTTACTAATTTGACTAAAATGTAACATAAATACTTTAGTTGTGCAATGCACTAACAGATAACTCGACATTGAGATGTTACATCTGTGCGGCAAGAATATCTGAAATGAATGACATAGGGGAAATGAGGAAACGGAAAGTGGACCCGGAGAAATTCTCTTTCGGAATATCGACTCTTCATTGCTATATCAGGTTTTTTGAATGTCTTTTGCATTGGTCATACAGACTTGATTTTAGGCAGTGGCAGGTGAGTGAATAAAGTTATTGATAGTTACATGCATTCGGGAAGCAATGAAGAAACCTCATTCAATAATTCAACACTACAGGCCCGTGGTAGCCAAAGAGTTCACTTGCAACAGAGAAAATTATACCTACGAAATGAATTTCGGCAAAAAATGGCCTTGATAGTCGATACGCCAAAGGTATGAACAGGAACCACAAATGATGGTAATACTGCTCGGAGGTTCTTTGAGAGTCCAACTTTAGCAGCAAAAATAACAGGTATAAAACCGATATTAGCATCTAAATTACATAAAACTCGGATAAATGTTAGAGTAAATTTAATCGAACACCGTAAAATAAATCGCGGTAATGATTTCTGTTGGTTTAACCGGTTTCAGAGTTTGTTTGGATAATCAAAATAACTCAATACCATTTATTTCCTAGAAATTGACGACAAACTAATAAAAAAAATTCAGAAATATACTGAAGGCACATTCGAGTTGTTTACCCCTTAATGCTCGGAAACAACTGCTGGGATGCTGCCTCTCTATATTTAAGTCTGTATCCATGGTACTACATGCCTCCGACAGTACATAAGGTAGTTGTTCATGGAACACAAATTGCAAACAATTCAGTTCTTCCGTTAAGAGAACTCTCGTATAAGGCTATGGAGGCAAGAAACAAAGATATTAGGAGGTTACGTGAAAGATTTACGAGAAAATACTCGAGAGTTGCCACAAAGGAGGATCTCTTTGAAAGACTTCTGTTTACATCAGATCCAAAAATTTCCATGTCTGCAGTATTCAAATAAAAGAAACAACAGATAATTGCGAAAGAATTGAGAAATCTCCTCATCATCGACGACCGAGAGGGTGAAATTATTGATGATGAGGATTCGGACGATTCATCTTCTGACGAATAAGACTAAAGTTACAATAAAGTAACAATATATATTAATTAGCATAAATATTTATGTTGTAAATAGATATTTTGTCATAGAGGTAATATACGAGGAATTTAAATTCGCATTAACATTTGGTTAATTTATTATACTTAAAATTAGACGCTTTGTATCTGAATGTTAAACTTTCCTTAATTCCACATCCGTTGTGTAAAGTAGAGGTATCTAATTCCTCTCTTAAACTGTCTTCACGTATGTTTTAAGGATAATTAGCCAGAATTTAACATGAAAGAGACCAATCGTTAGACTTCGTATCACCAAAAGGACAGCGAAACTGCATTCGCGGATTCCACGGTGGTGAGTCGGAACGCGCCGCGCTTACGAAAAATCGACTTAACTCCCAAAAGAGCACCTGAATTGAAACAGTTTCTTCGGATTCCACATCTAGACACTTCTGACTATGACGTGGTATAAGAGACTCGATGCATTAGGGCCGTTTTCCTATTTATATTCCTTACTTTATCTCGAAAATTGTCCGAAAAAGGTGTCCGCCATTTTGTTGCTTTAAATGAGCAAAAACTCATTTTTGTAAGCGGTGATAGCAACCAGTCAAAAGATAAAGAATTGTTGTAGATCATTGCATCGTTGTTTCTTCCAAAAGTATATATTTAAACCCTCCATAAAAACGCAAACTTGAACGTTTATCCGAAAAATTCGCGACTGCCCATTTCTGTGAAAATGGTTCAAGTTTGACGCCATGTATCTTTTTAACGCGTAAAGATATCGAAAAACGACGAACGGGAACATAAAATTCAATCTTTTCTTAATATATATGCGAAGTTTCAAAACCCGCACTCAAAAAAACCATTTTTGGCCTCTTGGCCAGCTTTTTTCGATTCTAGCCCACTGTGCAACGTTACGGATAGGGTCTTGTGCAGATAATCTAGCGGAGAGCTCCTTCCCGAGCTGTGCTATTTCAGCACCAGCCTCCCAAAGAGGAGCGAATCTCGTATGATAAGGGAGCCATGCTTCTTCCTAATGCGATACGGAGGGGGAACATGCAAATGACGTGTATCGGAGGCAGTGGGTGCCGGCGGCTGCGGCAGAGGGGAAGGCGCCGCGGGCAAGGCGTCTGCAAGTCTGGGTCGCACCTGTCCGGATCAAGGGTCACCGTGGGTTCACGATCGCAACTGCCTACGCCACTGCACTGAAATCATAGTCCATGGATCGCCATAGGATAAATAACAGATTAGCATTTCTGTGCTCATTCATTAGTGCGCTTCCACATGAGTTCTGAACATCCAGTGCAGCGTTTGCCATACTTTGTGAGGAGACTCTTCGCTGGTGAAATGGTTCGCGGATGAAATTATAAATGGATAATATAGGTTAAAAACAAAGGAGAGAAAACTATTCTACTATACTTCGGCCAGTGTTATGAAGAGATAATGTAAATCTTATGGCCCTGAGTATTACTTACGGGGGAATGGCTCTTGTGGCTTTGGTACAGTAATAAAATATTAGTAATAATTGATTTAGTAGAAATTCGTCCTAGAGTGAAATTTATTTCTCATGGTGCTGCATGAATAGCGCGTTTTCCTGTGAGGAATACACGGTACCATGAGATTAATGCGGTATCTTCACAACGTTGGACGAAGTATATAGTACTCCCCAATCGGTTTGATAAAACGTGTTACGCCATGGTGGAAGGGCTACTAAGTCTTTCCACCATATGTTACGCTACGAAATGGAGTAATAACATCGTAGTATCCCCCCGAATTCGGGCCATGTGATACTTGATGTGTGGCAATTGAAGAGATTTATATGCTTCACTTTTAGATATTCAAGGTGATTTTCATACAAAATTCGTCTTCATCACGCATTAAACTTCGCGAGACATATTCTAGAAAACTAGCATCGTTCTAACTTTTCTCCCATTTCGCTACTCCGTGAACATAAGACCGCAAATTAGACTATCTCAAACTTATGGAGGTAATTCAACTCAAAGAACGCAATTACTTAATCACCAACAATCACCTCTTCCCCTCTTGCTGTCGGTTCTCAACTTACTACCTCTCCCACCTCAACATACCAATCATTCATCCAACAATTGACTTTTCTTTCCAGATTTTGATTGGCTGCTTATTGCTTGCCCGTTTTTTCCTTTGGTATGTAAGGGATTGCTTGTTTAGCACTTGTGTCTCACGATGAACAATTTCGTTTGAAACCGGCCTTGTTAAAAAAATCATTATGTGAAAATTGCGTAGTTTTTTTTCACCATGCTTTCACCTAAGAATATAAATGTTTACTCAAAGACATATGATAATTTCCATGGAGAAATCGATTAGATCTAATTAATCGTCGGTCGTGAAAGTATAAAATATAGCTTTTGCACATTTATTCAATATTTATCGATCTAAAAATTCTGAAGAGTTTCCTTGATAAAAAATTAGTAGAGGAAATTATTTGGATTCCCTTTAAAACTACTCCGAAACGCTTCGTCTTTGATATAGTAATTTCAATTAACTTAAACAAGAGGATGAAGAAGTAACGAATAACGGGTGGATGTAAATTAAAAGGTATACTTCAGCCTTTACTTGCTTCTTATCTATGAAAAGCACCATTATTGCGAATGTATACACACGATATTCAAAGTATATAATAATCAGTCTTGGCCTTTACTCATTGCGGTGTCACACGTGTTTTAAAAGTGCAAACTTTTACTTTAATTTACAGAATATTTGCAAGACGCGCTGAAGGTTTCCACTTATTCATGTCGATGCACCATTTGCGAAGAAATCGGAAGTGTGTCTGTGGAATAAAATAATAGTATTGATTTTTAAATCCTTCCGTTACAGAAATATATTCCTTATCGAGCAACGTAAAAATAAATCTGTACTCCTCACACTTCTGCTCTCGATAACAAATCGAAATTTTTGTGCTAGGTCTCAGATGGTTTCAAACAAGTGCCGCATTACTGTTTTAAAATATGAATCATTTCGGGTGGCAAGACAATGGATGATGATGAAGTACATACAATAAAATCAGAATTCATATTAATCACTTACTTTTGACTTTAACTTTACCAAGTGCAGTTTATTTAAAGATATTAAGGATGATACTAATAGTATTATCATGTGTGTTTATATATATATATATATATATATATATATATATATATATATATATATATAAATCATGATTTACTATAGTTTATATTGTATAAGTTGCCTTCAGGATTTTGTGTAAATATCTCGAATTAATTGATTAATGATGATTAATGATAATTTTTGTATGAGGAATGTATATTTGTTATTCGCAAATGCCGAATAAGGCTTTGCCCGCAATATTTACTCACTACGCGGAGTGGGTATTTCTGTATTCACAATACCCGATTGGTTTTCGATTTACAACTATGTTTACAATTAATGTTTTGGGATAACTAAGGCTGTGTTGAGTCCTGTTGGATGGAAGACGGAGTATTAGATTTTGAATTTTATTTTAAATAAACTTACGCTAATTTTTTCCCAATACCGCAATACTAAAATCAATAACCTCTTATGAAATTTCAATGATAATATGCGTGTTTCTAATTGTAATTCATATTACAAGACTAGACTCAACCCAACCCAGTCACGTTCTTGCAAATGCTAAAACTGAAAGCTATCGCCGTATTTACTCAATGGCCAAAATGAAAGTTTCCATCGGGTATCGCGAAAATGGAAACAAGAAAATTTTCGGACAATGCCCGAATCCGGCAATTGAGAATAATATATGTATTGGATGTGTCCTTTGTTTTTCACATAAGTGACGTTTTCACCGTTGTGCAGTTGTCCATTTGTGACATATTACTGTGATAATAATAATAATATTTTTTAAATTCTTTCTTTATTTTATTTTCATTTCATTCACAAAATACAAAATACACATATACATAATACAAAAACAATACACAATAAGAAAATTTAAAATATTCTTTACAATAAAATAAAAATTATAATATAATAAAAATTATTGCACAATGTAGTATATTGAAGATTATACATAATACATATTGTTTTCAATGTGTGATCAGAATTTCGGATCTTGCAGAGCCCTTTCTGGGCTCGTTAACGAGTGCCTCTTTTTTACACATTCGGTTAATACATTACATTAATAATAATAATAAATTTTATTGTGCTCTGGGCCTTAAAAGTCCCGTAAGAGCAAAAAGAAAATACAAAACAAAAAACATCTGCTCATACATAAGTTAATACTGCTCATAATAAATGAAAAGGATGCAAGAGTACAATTTACAATTAGTTAGAAGTAACCAGAAGATAATTAAATAATTTTCGTTTGAAAGATGACATCGAAGTGGAGTTTTTAATTTGATCTGGTACGGTGTTCCAAAAATTAGAGGCAATAATAATGGGACAGTTCACAGGAAAAATACCATCGAAGATTACTGTACTCGTTTTCCATTCAGTTCCATCAGAGTGTGATGGAAAATAAAACAAATCGGATGATTTCGCACTCATAAAGTGCTAAATTGATAATGGGTGTCGCAATAGGGAAATTTCGATCGAAAAATACGCTTCACTTGTACGCCTTCCTTTAAATGTGACCCTAATCTGAACTCTTTGAAATGTCGGTGCGTCACTTGCGATAAAAACAAACGAAAGGCGTCATCAATCCGTGACGTGGCGCCCGAAACGAAGATAGCAACGACGCACTTGAGAAAACCTTGTAAATCTGTAAATCTGTTTATACTCGAATCGTGGAAATATTCCGCGAGGTTATCATTTTCGCTTTTTATACCCGTTTTTAAAGGCGTATAAAAAGCGCAGGAAAATATTTTTACGAGACGTATAACGATCGATGGAGAGGGGAAAGACACTTGGTTCTTCGCGAGACAAATAAGGGGTACGAGGATTTGCAAACAAGTCTGCATACGGATGCTAGAAAAGATTCAGTACCATGGTTTGTATCTCACAAGGCTCATTCAGCGTACAGATGAGTTCCTAAAATGGATTCCGAGATAGATCTTAGATGATTTTGCACAAAAGAAGGAAGAACCTTTACCGGATAGAAAGAATAAAGTGAAGAAATCAGTGAGACTAGAGCGATTGGAATATTTTGCACCAGAATGCCTGTGTACAATAGGGCGTACCGAAAAACAAAAATTTTTAGTAGCGGGAACGTAATAGGTTGGAAAAGTTGCCTTTTAGGCTCAATAATAAGTGTGCAAAAGCACGGTTCAAACAAAGTTCGTCTTGGGCCTGACCAAAGAGCTCAAAAATTCGAAATTTTAGTGAAAATTGTGTTTTTTTAGGTAAGTTAAATTTTTGACGGAGCATACGTACATTTGATTAAATGACTGTTTTAATGCCTTTTGATTGAGGAACAATTATATGAAGCCATTAAAACCGAATATGACGAGATATCATAATTTTTAAGTTTTTCAAAACACTATGGAAAGTGGCAGCTTCTCGCTGGTTCAGCTGCAGTGAGCTACCCAGGACTCATCATGAGGTAGAGTTTAGAGTTAGTTTGAGCCTAAAAGGCAACTTTTCAACCTATTACGTTGCCGCTACTAATTTTTTTTTTGGTACGCCCTAGTGTACAATCCGATTGCTGGTTGGATCACTATCCCCTTAACCCTTAGCAGGGCATCGAACCGGAACTAAATCGAAAACCGAAACCGGGAAAAGTCGTTATTTTTGCCGGAGTGGAACCCAAACAGATGTTAATTCTTGAATCCGAACCGAAAACCGTCATCTATGTCTTTCCGACTTTCATATCCCAACAATAAACATTATACTCAATTGTGATCGATAGAAAATTTTATAAATATGTGTAACTACGGCTTGCAACGAACCATTAATAAGTTTTATTTTAAATTTTGTATAATTTAATCTAAATGAACAAGAATTGAAATTATGGAATTGACTTTCAGAAAATATAGTATTATAACAATCGGAGAGAAAAATAAACCGGTTAGACGGTTTGCAGGAGAAGCAAATCCGGAACTGAACCGATATTTGTTCTTTTTAGCTGAACCGGAGCGGATACCGAAACAAAAAATTTCCTCACCGAACAAGATTGCTATTTGTGGAGCAAATAAAATTCCAATCTAATTCAATTCAAATACCTTAAGAAGTAAAAGATCCATAAAAATATTTCTTTGTGATAAAGGGAAGCATTATCCCTGAAATTGTACCCGAAATAACATTTTATACTGGTAAATTTGGTCCTTCTGACATGTAAAGAATAATTACGCTGTTCCATGATAGAATCGATTTTAGGAATGTTTAGCTCTTCAAACTTTAAGGGTAAATCAAAAAGTATTCGCGACGAGGTACTTACATACATACATAATTGCTCTATCCACAACATAGAGATTTATCTATCCTTTTATGGATTTTTAATGCATTTTTCCTAATAATATTTTCAAAATACCGAATCCTTATTTCGCTAAAATTTAGAAGGACCAAACGGAGGAAAAACAAGTTAGAGCGAAAATCCCAAGCACACTCTTGAACATTGCTGAATCTCGGGTATTATGCCGAGAAGTTGAAAAAATCGGTTATTTTCTACGAAACTAGAAGAAGATTTAAACACTGGCGCGATATTCTTAAACTGCTGAGTGATATAATTTAAATTTATCGCTCCACTATTGAAAACATGCGTTCATCGTAATTTAAATCCCTAAAAGAACAAACGAAAAAGAGAGCTTAGGAAATTCTGGTAAACGTCGTTTCGCCACCTCTGTTTCATTTTCGAAATAACGACTCTCTGTGTAACATTAGACGTCATATAAGAACCGATGAGTTCAACTAAAATCAAATCAGCAGTGACGTAACTTATCTGGCGCCACTCTGGAGTCGCTTGACCAAGGGCCGGCGTCAGAGCAACCGCATGAAAGATCTCCTCTCGTTTATTTTCTTCCCTTCCATCATTGATCTTTACTTCCACGTACAGCATTTAGTAACATACTCCGACCATTTGGCTCTCGTTCAATCTAATTTACATTATATTTAAATAACTCGCCATTCTTTTGGATTACTCAATCATAACACATCTTCCGATGAGAGTCATACGTGGCGGATGAAGAATCTATTCTAAACGTAACGGCGCAAATAACATTGAAAGAAAGGAATATTATCCATTTATTATTTAGGAGTTGGTCTATTTAATTTAAAACTCGAAGTGTTTCGTACATTTATTCAGCTAATAACGTATGAAAGACAAATAATGCAGGATGCTGTGCCGAACCAATCTTTAGAATTTACGTTGTATGTTTGCCAATGGTGTCTTATTTAAGCTTTCGTAAAATTAAATTAAATTGATTGGGTATGTTTACTCCTTCCTCTGCCACCTCAACAATTGCGATGCATATTTCTGTCCTGAAATCTCCGTTTTATTTAATTTAATTTTTATTTAAATACTAAGCATGGAGATTTACGTTATGCCAATGGTGTCTTATCTTATATTCCATTAATTTACATAAAATAAAGTAAGTCAGGCTTTTCACTTGTTGTGAAGCACACGTTATTGTCTGCTACATGAGCACAAGTATGCAGATTCCTGTCCTGACATCGCGGTCATTATCATCATTCATTCTGATGCAAATTCACTCATAGCGAATGATATAGCTGATATCATGAGGAAAGTTTTGCACTCTTCGTAACAGCAATAGTTCCTAAACGTATAACTAGATCAAATGAAACGTTCTACAATGAAAAAGTAACTCGTGTAATTCACCCAGTGCCAGAATTCAACGACTAAGGAATGAGCACCTTATAGATTTATAGATAGGTCTAGATTTATATATATATATATATATATATATATATATATATATATATATATATATATATATATATATATATATATATATATATATATGTCTATAGATTTATGGAAATCAATATAAGGCAAAAACGACGAAAATATTACGAAGATGTATCAATGCTTACAACCCAAATTTAGTGAGTAAATTGTGAAGTAATTTTAATTTATATCTTCGACTCTTATTGTTTATTAAACAGTACAGTAATGTATTGTTATTCATAATGTGTTATATTCTTCAATTTTTGTTATTTTATAATGGCGTATTGCTGAGTTATCGGCTTATTTACTTATGTTTTGATGTGACATATGTTTATTCAATATCTAAATAATTGTTAGTAATGATAAGAACACTTTGTCTTAATTTGGAAATGTTCCATGTGGAACTAAGACAAAGTGTTCTTATCATTACTAACGTTATGGAGTTCCACAAAGTGACAGCTTCTTCAATCGATTTTATTCTAAATAATTGCTTAAATATTTACGATTGTCAATTTGAATGTTGTAATATTTACAATATTCAATTTGCTGTATTGCTTGTACCAATGTATGTCTGTAGTTCATGTTGTGTAAATGAGATTAATATTGTTGATAGAGTAGTTCTCGGGATGAAAACCGGCTTTATAGAGTGAGGTCAATCGGTGACCCGTAGCAACACGGTTGTCATCCCTAGAACTAGTACTTCAAAAATCCATCCACCAGAAAAGCCTGGAATCTTAATGATTTTAACATTGCTTTTTATTATATTTTTGATACTTCCTTCTGAAAGAGAAATATTTACATTCATAGGGACTTTATTCGGCGAAAAAAAGAGATAGGAAATTAAATGCCAGTTTATAGATCTAACCTAATATTATCCTCACCGTATGTTTCTGTTCATCAAGTATTACAATTTCTTTTAATCGGAAGCAACCATTTATTATATAATTTCCCTTAGCTGAACAAACGCACTGGGATGGTTATTGATTTTGCTCACACTTATACGTCTTCATAAAGCCAACATTTTGCTTTTCCGTTCCTCGTCGATCACTGATTCAAAAACAAGCCTGCGGAAGATGATGAATATATTGCCCAAGCAGAAATTGTTATTGAATGCGAACGTGAGGACATTAAAATCGAGATCGACCAATGGAAGTCCGCGTTCTCATAACGCAGCACAGAAGGTGCGAGGAAAACACAGTTGGATGGAACAAGGCCGAACAAAGGGCAAAATAATAATAATGCAGCCTTCTTGGAAGGCCTCCACGACTTTCATTCCAGCGGATCCATCGTCCGCGGATGCACGCGGCGCCATCCCGCTGGAGGAGGAAAAATCGCGACGTAACGGCTAATATAAATACGCCGAGTTTACCCAGCCAATAGTTTCCAGCTGTGTTTGACCATTCCCACACCTCGAGGAACAATAAACAAATGCCATTTAATTCTGTTGCGAAGGCTCTCTCTCCTTTACGTAGGAGAGCGTCCAATTCTCATTCAAAATCCCGCCTCTCCGCCCCACTCCCGCCCCCGTCCCACCCCTACAACCTTCGGAGAGCGGCGCCAGCGTGTCTGCAGCACACCTGCACCTCGGCGTCTGCCCGCCCAAGCAGCCCAGCGAGGCCGTGGAGAGGGGGCCTCTCTAAGTATGTTCTTCCCCTCACCCGGCTGGATTTTTTGCTTTCGTCACCACCGCGAGAGACGGAATAAGGATGCTGCTTCCTCTGCGACAGCACTCTACAAATCAGTGCATCGGGATTGGATAAAAACGCGTATTCGAGCACCGTTCCCGCTCCTTATCATTCAGATCCACCGCGGGTGGTCTGGCCGTTAATAGACCATTTAATTTCGTTTCTCTCGGGTGGTTTTCTGTACCATTCTGGGTCAGAGTTTTCTCGAGTTTTTGCCCGTCGCAATCCGAAGCGCCCGATGAGGTTCCTATGCGGCCCGAATCGGAGGGTTGCTCGCCCAGAAAATGAGGTGTAGTGGGACAGCTTATCGTCATCGCTTATTTGAGAGTGGTTTAGACTTCGAAGGCTCTCTGAAATTACACGCACACATGCATACGAAGGTCTTTATTTCCGGGCGAAATTGAGGCTGGACAGTCCCATCTTGCATTTAACCCATTAGAAATGTATATAAATTAAAAGAAGACAAAAGGAACAAATACAATTATGACAACATTTTAGGTTTACATGTATGAAGGTACAATTCATAAGGGTTAGATGTAAGAGGAGACTATTCAGTCTCAATCTCGCCCGAATAAAGACGTTTTATTATTATTATTATTATTATTATTATTATTATTATTCATTACAAATTGAAAAGATTAATTACAATTTTAGAAAGTTTAATTACAGCTTATAAATTATTAATTTAAACTGTAAAAGGAAAGATGAAAAGCTCAGAAAATATATTAAATGCAAATAAAAATGAAAACAATTGACGAAAGAGATTAACAAGTTTCGAAATAGATCGGTCAAAATATTACCATATGCATCTATTATATATAGCTATATTTAATAGAAGAATGCAAAAATTGAAAGACGTTGAAAGTGAAGAACACCCTAGAAAGTACAGATTTCTCTTTTTAAGAATAACTAGCCTACTGATGAAACCCTTAGTTGTCACTTAAAAATGCTTCCACAGCTAAGGTCATGGTGCACGTGAGCCCCCACCGGGAGTCAAACCCGGGACCGCTTTCAACAAAGTCGAACGCGTTGCCCACTTGGTTGTCCGGAGGTATCGATGCAACCTTTTTATCACACTTTAGAAACATCCTGTCGTCTTAAATATTATGCCAGTGTTTATTGGATTATTGCCAGAATCTGTTTATGAAGACTTGAGCTCGAAGGCTGATAGAATCTACCCCCCCTAAAACGTTAGTAACTAAAAGTTGCGGAGAGGTAATGAGGATACTGGGCAAGATGAGGATTGAATGTTTGCCCTTGCTGCCCTCACTGAGCCTGAATGATTTCAATGAAAAGCTTCGGCGTAAGGACAACAGAGAAAATCCTATGAATAGCACCTTGAACACTCAATGAATGACACTTGATAAGTTGTGGTCAAGATGAATGCATCACTCGTTCCCCAGCAGCTTTTCAATTACCAAAAAAGTGCCACTGATGAAGATATGGTACAGGAAAGAATATTCGATATGAAATTCGAATTTATTGCAGCTTTTTTTCCGACGCGATGAGGTTTTCAGCCGAGAAATAAAATACGCCTCCTTTTATTGTTGTTTCCTTATCCAGTAGCAAGCCTACTCATCTTCGAAATAAATTTTTAGACCGATGAAACCCTCGGTATTTAAGTCTCTTTTCTCTTTAGATTTTTTTTTCTTTTGGAGATATGAATCGCGACAATTTTCACGAGGAAACAATAACCAGTTTGATAAAATTGAAAAATATTAACATTGGTAAATACTAGCATTTTAAAAATTTATTTAACGAGAAATAGCTTCTTGGGGAAAATTGATTAATCCTGCTTCTTTTCTTGCAATGGAATACTGAAAATTTTCTCATAAATCTGTGGAATTTATGCTTTCCTTTTTTATTTGAACACGTATTTGCCTGTGTTCGAAGGTAAAGGTGGTATTTATTCGTGATGGTACTTGCAATTCTAAAATAACGAATCTGAAACGTTTTTGTTTATTAACTACAAATATCAAGAGCGCTTCATAAGCCTCATCCCGCGCTGCAGTTTCCGGAATGTTACGTCTTCGAAATATGTATCTCTGTACTCCTTTTCGGACCAGTATAATGATCTTTGTTTGTCGAAAATAAAGCCTATCGTGGCGATCAGATGATCTTTTGCAACTTACCATCCATGACAGAAGAAATTCGGGCTTTATGGTATTACTCGCCCTTTTAGAACTGTATCCCCGTTTTGAAAATTGAGTCTTCTCACTGTTTAAGTGAATGGAACAACGGAAAGAGAGCTGTAATAAAAGCTAAGACATTCTGCTACGAGGTTTCCACGGTAATTTTTAGATTTATTGTCCATACCTTCTCGATGACATAACAATCGTAGCATTTAAGGCGTAAAAACTCACAAATTATTGATCAAGTTTTACCGCTTATCCGAAGATATATTGAAGATAGATATATTGAAGTAAAATAATTTCTTCAGTAATGCCTCAGGCTTGCATCTACTTGTGTAAAGTGTAAAGTGAAGTTTAAAAGCCAGAATAGTATTATTATTATTATTATTATTACTACACAAACTGCAGGTAGGCTGTAAGCCTGGTGGTAGTTTATTTATACCTACATGCATGTATACTAGTGATAAACATAATAAACATAAAATACAGACTTGATGAACATACAGTTCCCACAGAATGATTCCATGTATATATTTTACATTTACCTTACTACTAAATAATGAATTTATAATATTATTTGTAACTATTTTCACTGGATTTTTCTGGGTTTGTGTAAAGTAGTAAATAGTAAATCGTTTGCCGAAACTTTGTCCTTAAGCAATTTACTTTCGATCTTTCCCATGAATTTTTTAAAAAATGTATCCGTTATTCGCGTCCGTTCCGTGGGTATTTCGTTAAAAATTTCTCCATTAATCAGTCAATGGCATCTTTCGTACAGGCGATACTTGTGATCAGTCGATCTCTAGTCAGTTAAATGGAAGATACCTTATAAGGTGTAAATAAAACTACTGCGATATTTTATAGATTATAATCTATTTTTTCCAGCCATCGAAATCAACTTCGATTATGCACCGCCTGAATGTTATCGTAATGTGCAAAAGACGGCATTTGAGGCAAAAAAAATTCGAGGGTTGGCTCTTACATGCTACATGTATCGTATACATTTATGATTATAGATGTTATTTCTTGATTCGCGGAAGTTGAAGAATAATTGTAGGAAATATTATCGAAAGAAGAAGAGAGTAATTACCTAAATCAGTAGTTTCAAAGTGTGTTGATGTGAAGGCAGGCATAGCTTTCGTAACGTAAAAGTTAAGAGTTAGTTCATTTTCTGCCTCTCTTTTCATTAATTTTTATTTAGGCAAAGAATAACCCGAGATCAAAACGTTTGCCGTTACTTCGGAATTGATAACTATGCAAAAATAGTTTTCGTGCGTGAAACTTCATGAAACAGGTCAAGACTAACTGATGAAAATCTTTCATTTCACAATTATCATCTCTATATTCTTATAAGCTAGCTGTAGATGAACGAAAGGAAGTTTCCAGCAAGAAATCCTAAAAGCAAGCACTGTATGTATTTGAAATTTAGCGTAATTATCACCAACTATCTTTTCTCAATCAATCAACAAATTATACTAATAATATTATGTTCGTCCATTAATATCTCTGTATATTTCCTCTGTTTTATGAATTAGTTTTTTGTTTTTCTGCACTTACTATAAATCATAGAATCTCGTAAGTAGAAAAAAATAATATCGTGTTATACCTTTTCTGTAAATTGTATATTTCTTTGAATGAATATGCAAAAACAACAGTGAAATTGAGAGGCAGAATCAAGAGAGACATCGTTAATAGATATAGTATGACCCTTGTGAATTTATCCCTCTTGTGAATGGCCCACAATTATTGATGAGTTTGACACCCCGGATTTATATCATTAGTGTAATAAAGATTAAGTATTAGTAAGGCTTATGATAATGCTAAACCCAAGAGAGACGTTTAAGAAAGCGAGTGGAATGGTAGACATAAATCTTAAGCAGAGGAAGGCGGAAACAAAGAGGGAGTGAGTCGTTGTTTGTTCGTTTCGTAGATACTTCTGAGGACTTCTAATGACTTCGCCAATGGAGAATTCAATCAGCTGATGCGGAAAATATAGCCTCTTTCCGAATTCGCGTAAACTTGTTTACGATCTTCCTCCCGGATGTTGTTTTAAAACGCCTAGGGGACATTTGCTCTGAATTTTCATAACAGGATTCTCGGACATCCTAACGGTACTTGAATTGTTAAACAAAGCAGCGTAGGATGATTTCCTAGTTGGATGAATGCTCTCATGAGAACAACAAGTGCAGCTGCGCTCTTGTGTCGCTGGAAGAAAAGTGTCTGCAGAACGCGGAGGTTACGCGGGGGAGGGGGTAAACGCGCCTCCCCTTTTTCACGATTTTACAAAACAAGGATTTTCCTAGGGAATGACGAGTGACTCAAAATAATGTTTTCAAAATTTTCTCTGCAATAACTTGACATCTGTATGTTGAGGTCTGTTAGATCACTATACTACATATAACAGTCAAATGAAGAGGATTAAGGCGCTGATATTCCTGTAACTCCAGAATAAGTTTATAAGACGTTACCCCAAACGTCTCCCTCCTTGTAAATCTCCTAGATCCGCATTTGCTGTAAATTCATCAGCTGGTTGAATCCTTAACCGAAGGCTTTTCAGTGCACACGAGGGATACTGGATATGGTTAGGGATGAGGTAGAACGCTATTATTTTGCTGAGACGGAATGCTAAAAGTATGAAAGTTTTTTTCACCAGCGGTGGTGAAAGTGGTCCTGGTTTCGACTCCCGGTGGGGAGGCATAATTGCGGAATGAACTACCTGGCGAAGCACTTTTTATAATGCTACTACTACCGAGTATGAAATATCCATGTAAGTACAGTGCCGTAAGCCTATGAGTAACATTTGTCGTAGCATTTAACAATGTGTTACTTAGGCGAATGCCATCTCTCAGCATCACTTACAGTGACATAATAAGATGTTAAAATGACGAGGTTACTGGTAATTTAACACAAGTCACACACAAAGCCTTCACAGCCTTCATAATTTGAGAATTCTTCATGTCACCACACTCTGCAATCGTGTGAATGTATTCAATCTTCACTATATGGCTCCAACTATTTTACAGTTTCTACAACTATCCTATATTTTTCGAGAGTTATATTCTCCGGTAATTATCCAGGCTTTTATTTTGAAACCTTTGTAGCCCACACTGAAAGCAAAATAGCCTATGGCAAATGAATGTAAGTCTCTGAGGTTTGACAGACTTCCAATCAATCAGATCAATCTTCACAGCAAAACTAAGAAAGATATAGAGAAAGTACAAATATTATTTTCTTATTTTCATACCTCTATATCGCCGCTCGAAGGATATCTTCTTTAGTTTGGAGTATCATGGTTGAAGTTCCTTTCCTTTGAAATATTTTAAGTTAAGCAATTGAAACTTTCATCCAACGAAGGATTTCTGCTAAGAATTTTCTTCGTTGAATGGGAACTTATTACTCATAATTCTTCTGGTGTTAGCATCATCAATATATTCCAGTCATTTATCATGCCATCCAGTCACTCATCCAAAACTAAGGAAAGCGCGTAAAATGACTTTTAAATTCCCTCGTTTGCGAATGCTCTCTTGATGATCCCTCCGCACGTCTATAGATAGCAGTGCTATCCAACTGCCTTTTCAGCCACCTATCGGTTATTACTTTGACTTGAAGTACTTTCTTGAAGACGCTTCATGCGTTCGTGGTGAAATCTTATTAGCTCACGGCGGTAACGGTTATGTGCGGTCCTTAGTTAATTTGTTTCACGTGGTAATTTAGTAATTCGTAGGGAAGAAGATGACAACCAAGAGCAATACGATCAGTATGGAACAGAAGATGGTGCTAATTAGATATATGGAAACTCATCCAGATTTATCAAGAGGTAAATTAAAGGCGAAATCTTGTCATGAAGATTTCATGAGGATGTGGAAAGAGGTTACTCATCAATTGAATTCATGTAGAAATGGACCAAAGAAAAATTTGGTCTATTGGCGGCAGGTAAAATTTTATGTAACTTGATAAATAATTTCGAATTATTAGCCTATTGCTTGATATTTCGAAGCATGGCTGTTGCTGATAAGCATGTGCTCAAGCTAGATAAAATAAATTATGATAACCTTTCTTATCGGTATCACGTGATCATTTCATTTTATTCGTCTACTATCATATATTACATTCTTATTATTTAACTTTAAGAATTTCTTTGCTCTAGATGTTTTAGTAGAAATTATTTTAAGTCTTTAAACGTAATTATTAGATGTAATTTGTTTTATTTTACTTAATAATGTTGAATCAGAGAACTTATATGCATTTTATTTTAAAATTACATATAAATAAAAATGTATTTAGACATTACTAAGTATGCACCAGAATTCACGTAAAATAATTAATGTATTGAGCTAAAAATCACAAAACGACTTACCAAAAATTAAACTTACATATATACAATTTTATTGTTTGCCTATAATTTAGAACTGTGCTCTCCCAGAGAAATATTTTTTATGTATTCGCATGATGTTAATTTGTGAAGTAGGCAAATTTTGGCAACGTTAATGTGACTTACTATCCATAAATCCAGCTATTTTTCTATGTATTTAGAATGCTTAAACTTTGTCAGCGCAGGGTCTTTGAGTATTTTATTTCTAGTAGGAGTAATTTGTTCAGATTTCAGTAGGAGTAATTGTTCAGATGAAATTTTACCTTTCTAGCTTTAACGCATTTAAATTTATTTCTCGCTAAATTTCTATCTAAAACTATAATGTTTCCAGAGTACTTACCGGAATGAGTATGTGGTGATTGTGATATTTTCATTGCAGACTTGGAACGACATGAAGAAAACTACCAAGGCAAAAATATTGCAAAGGCGTGCAGGTGGTACAGACGGACCTCTTGTAAAGTTAAGTCCTGTGCAGAAAAGAATTGCAGGATTGATGTGCCCTATTCGTTCAAGATGTGCTGTTACCACCACAAATCAGGAGACTATAAACACAAATTATCTGGTAAATTAGCTACTTCATATATTCAATTACAGAATGCCTTGTGTTTGATGAGCATGTTACCCCATTGTGGCTTTTCTCCAAATCGTGTTTGACGATGGAATTAATGAATTTATTTCTGAATTAATTAATGAATTATGAAATTTATTCTTTGTGCAGCATGCCAATTTCTTTGACTTATCTAGAAGTTCAATTATGTTTTATTCTTTTGGTTCCCTTATGGTAGAGATATGTTCCCTATATGGTTTTCCTCCGTGTAACATATTTAAATCTTAGTTACCTATTCACTCTTCTTACTGTCCATTTTATTATGCAATTATGCAGTTCTTATGTTGAGTGCAACCAGTTGCAGAAAGTGATTCTACGAATTAAAGAAGGCTAAGCGAGTTTGTTCGATGAATGAAATATCCAGGACAATAAGTATTAATACAAGCAGTAGATGTAGCAATTTTCCATTTAGGTGTGATGACCATTTAATGCCACATAATCCTGTTAAAGTAGCCTGTATAGTTAAGTAACTTCTGTCAAACATTCGAGAGATCATAAGCATTCTGTATAAGAGTTTATTTGGAAATCTGAATTGTACAACATTGGTATTATCACAACAATGCTGTGTGATCGCTTAACAGACATGCTGAAATGTTTACTGTTTTAATTCAATAGCTGTAGTTTTGCAGTGTGGAAGGCAATGTTTGTGTATTAGCAAAAAAACGAAAGTAAAACCTGCTTGAGCCTGCAAGTAGAGATTTATCTAGATATAACATTGTTAGAATAAAAACAAGGTTTGAATGGTAAGGTTCATGAAATGTTTTTTCACTAAGAGGTGGTTGTAAGTTTGAGAATCTTAACCCTTATCCTTTTTTGCTGTTTTAGCTGTACACTTTTAGTTAGTGTGCAGGTTTATGATAATCACTGTTTTGTGTCTCGTAGATAACAATTTTATTCTTTCGTGTTTTATTCCAGAGGAGAACTTCCTATGATAATCTTTTTAATATCTCATGTTACTTTCATGTTATGATTCATGCATTTGTATTTTGAACTTTATTATAGTATGTATTGTACACTTATAAGTTTGTTATATCCTTTATGTAATTAGGTTCATCATTTTCGAGGCAACAAGATGTTCTTTTTCATTCTTTTATAGTTTTATATATAAAATTGTTTTGATTTTAATAGCAAACTTTGCTTTACCAAAGGAGGGTGTTAAAACATTTGATACTCCCACTTAAAGTAAAAATATCAACTTTGTTTATTACTACTACTACAACATTATATTGCCAAGCAGTGTTACTCCTCGAGCCTCTTCCATGACTTCCTCAGTTGCCCCTTCTTGGATTCCACTCTGTCACTTTTCCAGATGAGCTCCACCCCCAGGCAGCCAACACTCCACTTTCCTGTGGCCTTGCTTTCCACAGTTGTTGCAGTTTAAACAGAAAGAGCCTGTGAATGAGCAGACTCTTCTGCAATCCGATGAAACCACTTTTTGGGTTATACTGAAGGCCATACTGGGGACTTGACTTTTGGTAGGCACTAACTTCATCGTCTGATTTCCCCGGCTGAGTTCAAACTCTTCTAGCCTTACTCAAAGGAAGTTAGTTATCAGATTTTCTGGAGCTGAAGTCTGAAGAGTGGAGAGTTCTCCTTCATATTCCATTGGCAAGGTCCACATAAACTGCATTATGAGTCCTTCATCATCGCTCTTATCTCATGCCTATTTAATTTCCCTCACAAGTCTCTCAAATTTTAGGGAAAACTCAGCCAGGGTTTCTTCATGTGGCCGATACTTCAACAGATTTAGCTTCCTCAAAAGCGTCATCCTGTTGGCTGTGGTCTTCTTTTCACATCTCTCTTCGAGTGCTTTTCATACATCGTAGGCAGTAGATTTGTCTTTAATTAGTCCAAGTTGATCATCGAGCAACCCTTATATGATCAAACGTATGCACTTCTTAGTATCCCGTTTAATCTTGGTAACTGCTTCCTTCTTCCTTTTCTTTGTAATTGCGTTATCATCAGGACACTCCTCATGTGGGCATAATAGGCTGCCAAGGATATTTCCCACTTACTCGAGGATGTCCTTCTCCTCTAAATATACTTCCATGTGGAATTTCCAATCGCTGTAGTTTTTCCCATTGAATAACAGAAGCCAGTATCTTTACTCCTCAATCATGTCGAACTTCCATGACCATCAGGCTATACAGATTTCTGGATTTCAATATATAAACGAATTTATTAGAGTCCATCTGGGCCCATAACCTGTTGAGATTTCCTATGGCGAACTATGCTTTACCAAAGGAGGGTATTAAAACATTTGATACTCCCACTTAAAGTAAAAATAACAACTTTGTCCATTCACTACCACATAATATATATGGCGGGAGAAATTACTACTTCGTCAAACACATAATCAATGGATAGAATGACTGAATTAGTACTGTAATGTTGCTTGTATATGTTACTCTCTTATACAAGAACAAAGATTTTTAATGGTATTTTTGTATTTAAAGATTTACCCATATATATATGCATGATGTATGAAGTTTACTTGCTCTTCATTAGAAGATCATTTCCAAAGAGGATAGATTGAAAGAAATGTTTTTCAAATCAGTCTTATTTTTGGAAAATGTATTATCGAATATTTTTCCACTGTTTAGGAGCCACAGACCTGTTTGGATGAAGGAGATCATCTGAATATTTCCACCAGAGCAGCAAGTGAGACAAGTCATCCAGAAGGCTCTTTGGCTCCACCAGCATCCAAGATCGTAAGCAGTAATTTATATAATATGGTTAGTACTTATACTTTCCACAAATTCCTCTGCCATGGATAGCAAAAGAATTTCTCCCTACAAGGTATATGTTTCAGTTAGTAAGGGGATTTTTAAGAGAGTGTGTTCTTGTGAGTACACTTCAGAGACATTATTACAGTTATGTTTTGTACATTATTACAATTTATTTCTTTCACAGTTTTTTAAAACTTTTTTTAGCCACCAATTCCTCCCTTGTTCTTTATATTTGACTTCACACCGTACAACAATCCTATTCTAAACATAGATTCAATTCACTTGCCCTTTAATGCAAATTTCTTCCAGTTTTTCGCAAGTAACTGGCTTTGCAGTCATCACAAGATAGACACCACTGCCCTCTGATATTTCCCCTTCGTCTTCTGAACTCCACAAAAGGCTTTGAATGGGTAATGACATGTAGTACCCAGCTTTAGTGTATTCCTGGAGATCATTTCCCAATCTATATGAAATTTGGCAATCTCCTCTGTGAAACCTTTGGGATTCCTAGCAGCAAAAGTCCAGAAGTGACTTTCAGATCTGTTTCAATTTCTCTTCAGAATATTTTCTTTTCAATTAATGCTACAAGCATTCTCTAAAGCAGTTTGTTTGATACTGTTAATTTCTTCTTTATGATTTATCGGAGAAAGTGCAACTTCTAGAAGTCCATTGATCATCAAATGGAATGTAGCATACTTGTAAGAATGGTGATGGATCAAGATATTATTTGACCAGTAAAAGTAGGATTGTAAAAGATATTAAATTTAGGTTTTCCATCTTTCAGAGAAACTGTTTGGTCTAAGAATTTAAGTGTCTCTTCTTTTTCCATGTCAAAAGTTATACTTAGATGTAGCGAGTTTAAGAATAAAAATTCTTAATTATACCCCTTTAATATTACCCCCATATGCACAATCATCACTGTGTCGTCGTGACATTAAAGAGCAGGATCCGGAATAAGAGTCTCCCAAAACAGTTTCCACACTGTATTGCCGGGAATATAAATCTACCAAGCCAAGATCCTTCATTGAGTTCGGTTGGCCGAGTGTCTCTTGCCTTGATTGTAAAAGATATTAAATTTAGGTTTTCCATCTTTCAGAGAAACTGTTTGGTCTAAGAATTTAAGTGTCTCTTCTTTTTCCATGTCAAAAGTTATACTTAGATGTAGCGAGTTTAAGAATAAAAATTCTTAATTATACCCCTTTAATATTACCCCCATATGCACAATCATCACTGTGTCGTCGTGACATTAAAGAGCAGGATCCGGAATAAGAGTCTCCCAAAACAGTTTCCACACTGTATTGCCGGGAATATAAATCTACCAAGCCAAGATCCTTCATTGAGTTCGGTTGGCCGAGTGTCTCTTGCCGCGTCCCGCCATAAGGCTGCCGCAGGCCGTATGTTAAGATGTGTCCTAAGTTTTCGGTGGTCCTCACTTATATACTCTTTTTAAGAGTTCAAAGGACACTCGGTACGTCAGGCGTGGGGGGGGGGGGGAGAGGCGCTGTTGCCATCGTGGACTAGACTAACTTAAATTAGCTATTTCGTCAGCCGCTAGACTCTGGACCTCTCCACCTCCGTCACCCCCACAACTGTAACTGTGCCAAAACATAATCAAGTAATTAATTATTGCCATTAAATAAATCATTCGTGAAATATCCATGAATAATTCTGCCAAAATGGGCAATGTGGGAGATCCTATTGCCCTTCATTTTTTCAGTAGAAATAATTTTGTCCCAAAGAAATGAAAGTTAAATTATTAATTTCCTATTTGATGATAGGCTCTAACCCAGTTTTCTCTAAGATCTTCCCAAGGCCTTCTAAAGCTTCCTTTGTCAGGATGGATTTGAAAAGTCTATATCATATTAAGATCAAATACTCAGTAGAAAACTTATCAACCAATACAAGAGTCAGTTCAAATGAATTCTTGATTCCATACATTGGGTGGAAATTTGTTGAGTTTAGTATGATAATGTTTAGTTTGTAAGCTAATTTATGGGTTGGAGATGAGAAAATATGAAAGACAGGATCTTATCTATATTTTGGTTAGATCCTCTGGTCAGCAGTCATTGCCACCACCTTGTGGCTAAAGTAAAAATGGATTGAACAATGGGTATTATGCAGTTATTCTCTTGCAGCTTAGCTGGGAGATCATATGCTGATATCTAGAATAGTTTGTCTGTGGACTTGACATACTCAAGGCATGTGCACCACAAGTGATCTGAAATGGGATATTTAAGCATGCTGATGTTGTCAGCACTATGAGGTTGAGAGGGTAACTACAATTCATCACTCAAAGTAAGCTTGAAACGGGTTTATCATGCACTTACAGTAGTTTAGGCGGATCTGTGGGTGGGCCAGAAGCAGATTGACCATTAACATTTCCATTTAAGGTCAGGGTGCACGGCAGGAATGACCCATGGGTTTTACGTCAAGGTTGGAAAGTGCAGCAACAGAATGACCCATGACTCTCGTCAAGGTCGGGTAGAGGAAGACTGACCCCCACTCTTCGGATGGCCCACCTTATCTGAGAGATATTTGTTTGAACGGTGACTAGCAAGCAAGGGTAGCGTGGTGGGTTACTCATTGCAGTTTCTGTTGCAGCAGATTCATCTATTCCCATTAGCACGCATTATAACATCTCCCTTGTGGCAAATAAAACCATGGGGTTGGGAAAAAAGACACTACTCCACCCCCTTTGGTAGTCTCAGCTCAAATATGGTCGCATAACAACTGTATAAAATCATATCACCATGTTCCAGTTTAAAACAAGAAATACAAAGAGAAAAAGAAAACAGAAATACTCTCTAAATATTGTCCTCCACCAACATTGGGACGATATGTTCAGTCCACATTTCCTCCACTAACTAAACTTCACCACACGTTTCCTTGTAGCTAGGAAACAAGGGGGAACTTAGTGTTTTATTTTCTGCTTTGTTTACTGTGTAAATCTTCACTGGGATACTGATTGGCTGAGTTCTTGGCTGTATAACTTCCTTGTCAGAAGCTGTCCGCTGCCAGCTAGCAAGCGAGGGTAGCATGGTTGGCTACTCATTGCAGTTTCTGTTGCAGGAAATTCATCTATTCCTGTTAGCATGCCTTACCACACTGAGTTACTCTCTCAATACTTATATTATTATTGTTAGTACCATAACACTTCAAGTAGGTACAGGACCTGGTGGCATGAGTACAATATAAATTTTTTTGTGAAAATTGCATATTATGATGACTTTTTATTTTCACTGTTGTCTATATGGCAATTCCAGTGCTTATGTAGTATTTTTCTACCTGTCTTACTTTTTCACTTACCCATTCCCACTCCTTTTCTATGTTTGAACACTTTTCAACAACTAGTTTCTTCATCTCTTCTAATTTGAAAGTAACATTACTAGTTGCCACCCAATTTTTCATTATTCCCCATGGATGGAGTGCTCATTAGCACTGAGTGTCTTTGAATTAGTGTTCACCAAAATATAAGTTAATAGTTGTGTAGTGTCCCTGTGGAAATGGGGACAGTAGATTATTCAATTCGTATATAGTCCTTTGGTGGTTTCTCAGTTGTGGACAATGCCATTTATGGAGATTTAGCCAACCCAGGGCTGTCTGGCCAATGGCACAACCCCTGCTTGTATAGCAGTGTGGGACAGTTGTTGTATCCTCTCACGCTGTATCCTGTGGAGTTAGAGCCTGTCTATCCTTGTTACTAACCCTCTAGAGAGTGGTCTACTCTCAAGGGGCCTTCTTTGTTCCACTGTCAATTAGGGCAGTCACCAGAGTTGGTGGTATGTTGTGGCTCACTCTTGAATAGATCCTTTGCTCTACTATACAAACTCATGATGGGTTTTGCTTCCGATTGTAAGACAAGCTCACTCTTCTTTGAAAGTCTGGATAATTTATAAGTCCTCCCAGGAGTTCAGGACTTAATCATTAGAAGAATATCCAGCAATAGTCATAGTCTCTTTATTCTCTGTAGGCATTTACAGTCATGCATGGAATCGTCAGATAAAATTAATATATACATATAGAAATAGTACATTTGTAGTGCCGCCCTTTGAGGAAGGGACGACAACCACTAATTAATTGGGTTCTTACCCTTGGATGTCGGGGGTAGTCTTGAAACAAGCAATTAAAAAGCCAAAATATAGAAAAAAAAAAATAAAAAAACCTTTTATTACCTTGCCAATATACTCAAAGAAACGGGCCCTGCCCACACTCGAGCGGCTCAACCGATAGGGAAGCGGAGGGGGGTCGTAGCGGGTGCGGCAACTCGAGAGAGAGAGTGCGAGGGAGACTTCCGCGGGTGGCGAGTCCGTCGATGGTCCTTTCTGGATGAGGATCTCCTGCTCCTTCTTCTCGACCGTGATGTCTCGTCCTTGCTCACACGTATCACGCCCGCAATCGTAGATTCAGTCCGAAGAACAGGAAGAACAGGGAGGAAGTGTCTTGCCTGAAGGGCCTATATATCCTGGTCACTTTTGGGGGTGAATCTAGGGGAAGGGGAACTCTACGTGGACCAGGACGTGCGCAAAAGGGGTCATAGTACGGCTGATGCAAGGATGGCATCAGCCTAGGAAAGGGTAGGGCGAAAACATCGCGTGCCTCTGACGAAGCAGCGGAAATTTGGAAATGTTTGCAATTGCTCATCGGTGCTGAGGCACTTAGGAAAAACAAGGGAAAATTACTGGGGCTTTGGGTACGTTAAGACAGAGCAATTGCATGGAAAACACGTTCCGAAAAATAGACTCTGAAGGAGTTGATTCGACCCACGCGGGGGACGGGGGAGCGCAAAGTTCGAGTGAATCATCCTTCCTGTTGTTCCGTTTCCGTGTCCGCTTCTCTCTCTCTCGTTGCCATGGGGGGATGGGGGAATGCATCGGAAGAAATTCCGATGGAAGGAAAATTAATTATGAATAAAAAAGGAAAAAATAGGGTTGCCGCTCGTATCCCGGGCCGGGCACTACACATTTTTCCATGATACGATATTATTAAAATATATTATTTACAATTAAAATATACAATATTCATATTACAAAGAATAATAAACATAAAACAGAGAAGAATGCTACAATAAGATATCCTAATAAAACACAAGACATACCATATTATAAATTAATTTACATTTACCTCTACAAAATCCAAAAACTCATTGACAGAATAGAAAGAATTTTCAATAAGGAACTGTTTTAATTTAATTTTAAAAACTTTTATATCAACTAAACATTTAAGAAAATTTGGCAATTTATTTTAAAATTTTATACCAGCATGGAATGGTCCTTTGTCATTTAACTCAGTTCTTTTTTCTAAACGAATGTCATTCTTTGATCTTGTATGGCCAAGAATATTATAAGGAATTATAATCAAGTATAATGGAAAGGAACTTTAAAAGATTTGTACTTTTTACCTCAGTTTTTATTTTAACAAAAAACACAAACAGAAATACGACCGATTTCGAATGAATGATCATTAATCTTCTAGTCTTCTGGATACTGTGACTGCTGCATTGATTTTGACTTTGACTTCATTATACCTGAGGGAGATCAGACCAGCTGGCACCCTCTTCCCCTCCCCCAGGGTTCTGGAGACCACCTGCGACACTCTGTGTCCCATGTTTTCCCAGGTGTAGTAAGCCTCACATTTGTAGTCACATTAAATACATAGGCACTTGTGTAGGCACTCTTTATAGTGTTGGCCCCATATATATTCCAACCCTTATGGTTTCTATATGTCTTTGGTATTTCTAATTTCTCTGGTTTACTTTTTGTGGCCACATCCCAGAGTTATTCTCGATTTCTGGGTCTTGTTTGGTGGCTAGAGGATCATACACACTGAGGATATTAGCCCTTTGTTACGATCGCCTGCTGTCGTGTAGCAGTATCCTGAAGCATTCACATGCCTCCTCCTCCTCAGGCAAAAGAGGGTGGATCTCCCTGCCTCTCCTGATGATGCCTTGCTTCTGCTTTGAGCAGAGATGGCACTGTTTCTAAGCGCACCGTCAGTGACGATCAATTTAACTAACGCGAATTGCACTATTGAGCCGTTCTTCAGTTTTGGGATGCCCACTTTTATTTTTCTCTTCTCTTCCATCCCTCTAAGAGGAAGCTAAACTTGGCTCAAAATCTCTCTGGAAAATTGGAACCTGCTGGCGAGGACCAGACAATATCATGTTACCGACCTGTCGTCTCTTGGTGTAGATTGACTGCGTCAGGAGTGTGTCCAACGAGATCAATCATTTGGATACCATTTTGGGGGGGCAAGTGCCGGTGGCGGAGGCTCCATGTTGTCTAGTATGTCCCACTCTTCGCAGACTCAGGCTGCAGTTATGAGCAGTGAGGGGTAGCACTCATATGCATTGTGCTTCTTAGCAGTCACTTCCCCAGTCTCCTTAATGAATAAGTACTTCTACGGAAGCACCTTCTGATGGCTGCACCTGTACTCCTCTTCGGCATCTGGGCAAGCAGGCTGCTGGAATGTTAAGCCTCCAATGTTTGCCCATGCAATCTGTAAAATCTCTCATTGACTCGAGATACCCCCTATTTCCACTGGGATAATGGCCTCATCGCCATTCACCATTGAGCGTGCCTCATATCTGGGAAATGCCTCTTGTCTTCATGAGGGAAGATGTGACCGAGCTCCAGAGTTGTCCTCCATAAGTGGCCAACTGCCACCTATGGAGGTGTATATCACCACCACCAGGTCTTGTATATCATTAGTCATTTCCTCAAGGGGTTCCTTATATTCCTTCAGAGGGGGCGCAGTCTTTTGTTAGTCCCCTTCATATTGTCACCTCTCCGGCTAGCCTAAGGCGGCAATGGTGGCGCGGCGGACTAGCTTCCCCCTGGGAGCGCGTTCGCATGCCGCGGAGGGAACGACGGGGCCGTTGTTGCAATGAATATTTTTTTGTTTTGTTTGTCTTTTTCTCTTGGAAAGAAAACTATTTATTCATTTTCTAAAGGTTACAAAAGTTATTTACACTGGGCCAAACAGGACCCGAATGACTCGTGGATCACGCCGGTTCAGGGGGACCTCCTGGGTTCCCTCGTAGGCAGGCGGGGGCGTCATTACTTTTGTCAGTCGCCAGGCGGGTGTCGAGTCCGGTCCTCGTGGCGGCGGGGTTTTCAGCGGACTCAACTGTGGCGGTGGCTGCGGGGAGGCCTCTGCGAAGATCCGCTCGAGCTGGGCGTTGAGTCGGCGGAGCCTTCGGTCCTCTCGCCTTCTGACCCGTGGCATCACCTCCCTCCTCACTTTTTCCGTAGGGTCGGTGCAGCACGGAGTTTAGGTTCACTCAATCGGCACCGCCCCGCCCTACCAAAAACGTTCCTTCCCGGCGGAGTTTTGCCCTCGAACAGCCGGGGCGTGTCGGGGAGCTTTGCGCTCGATCGCCGACGGCGTGGGGGTTTTTCTCGGGACACACGAGGAGTTTTGCCACTCAATCGTCGTGTGCCGTTTCCCGACCCCAACTGCCTTTGCCTGTTCAGTTTCAATAGTTTTATTTTTCATTTGTCAGTTAATACATTGCATTTTGGTTGCACCCTATAGGCTTGCGCCTTTCAGGGGCTTTGTCCGTGGGAATGGAGGTGCTGGGGGAGGAATACCTGACATTTGTCCGAGGCAGTAGGGAAACCCAGCGAAAACCTACTGCAGGCATATGGGTGGGTGGGAGTGATTACAAGTATGGTTTCATTTACATAGATTGGAGTTATACAGTAATGCCGCCTTTTACAGATGTGATTATATTTATACATGGCAAAGGAGATTAAGGCGGCATGCAAAAGTTGAGTTTAGTGGGGGAGGGGTTACAGAAGGTTTGTTATTTGATACACGGGGACCCTTTTACATAAGTGATTAATTTATACATGGAGCAAGATTTGACTAAGGTGTCCCAAAGAGAGGTATTTTGTTATTGTTATTCTTTTCCTCCGGCGTCTTCTTTTGGTTGTGGTGTCTTCGGGTGAAGTCTGTGTCTCGTTGACGTCCTGGTCCGATTTGTTTCCGTGGGTTGTCTGGTCTGCTTCTGTGGTCCGTGGCGGTGTTTGTCGATTTGCCTGAAATGGAGATGGAGAATGTGGTTAGTGGATTCTGCGGTGCCTCCGTCTCCTCCGCGGCCAGGGGTTTAGTCCTGGTGCGGGGAGGAGGACGAGTGATGGGACGGTAATTGCTAATAACTGTAGGATCTTTCATCGGCTTGGGAATTAGGATGACTGTGCCTAATTTCCAAGTGATGGGAAAATAGTGAATTTTAAAACAAGAATTAAAAAGATTAGTGAGGAGGGAAATGAAGGGCGGGATATCTGAAAGAAGTTTAAGAATTTTGTTGCTAAATTGATCAGGGCCGGGAGCTTTTTTACAATTAAGTGAAGAAAGAATTTCGAAAACCTCGGTGTTAGTTGTGGAGACGGAAGGGTCGTTTTGCCTGTTCAGGGCCCGACCCTACTCGGGCCCCAAGGATCGGGGGCCAATCAGGGTGCGCCCCTAGAAGCGTGGGCGGAGAAGGGTCTCGTTACCCCAGGCTGTTCCCTGGGTGCCCCGGGCTGTTTAAGGTTCGGCCGCTCGCCCCTCGGCGCGAGTTTTTCGGGCATTTAAAAAAATCCTTCACTCCCGCAGGGTAACAATATTTACCTTGATCACTGGAAGTGTTTTATCCAATCCATGCTGATGGCAGCCCAGGTGTTGTGGGGAAGCAATTGTTGCAACCTCCCTATACATCCATGTCAAGAATGATACCCTGCATCCATGAAAACCTCCATTGGCTCTATTGCTATGTTTGAGCTAGCAAAAATTCTCATCTGTGACCACTTTGTCATATTCCTTCTCACATACTAAACAATTGTTTACCAGTTTCCCCAATCTGTCCATAAATAAAATAAATGAGGAGGCTGCTGATGGTCATGTTAAGTAAAATTTGTAACACTCTTAGAAAACCACTAAAGATAAAAACATACTTGCAATACGTATTTTGATCTCAAAGGAATCATCATTGGACGATGGCAGCTATAATATGACAGTGTAAAACAATTAAAGGATGAAGGTGTTAGTGGTCTAGTAACTTGAAAAGAGTTTTGTCAAAATCTAAATCTTGGTTCATTAGTTGTTCTCTGTTCTTATAGATCTGTAACTTTTCCAATGCACTAAGATATGAATGTGAATTGTGGACCAGTTTCAAATTATCAATAGAAATGTTATATATTTACACTCTGAGTGACCTCCCCTTTGACCCACGTGACACCCCACCCCACGCTTAGAGACGGTTAAAACTAGAGTGTCTTCCAAGAAAACACTGCATTTTCTAGGAAATGCTAGCGTTTTAAAAAAAGACCACTTTCTGGAAGCTTGTACGCAATCACTGAAGCCAGAATCAACACCATCTTGTTTGACTGACATAGATAAGGCTATATTCTGGACAAATAACGTTGTAAATGCCAACCTGTCCATGATTAAACCTCCACCGATGGTGATCAACATTTCATTGTTACAGCTGTATCTTCCCTGTTGACTTAAAGCTGAAGTTCTCCAATTTTCTGAAAGCCAACTCTATAGACTTTGCAGTATTTATATACAAGTGAGAACGCTTATTAGGAGGGTTGTTGCGGTTTTTGGGTATGAGTAGACGTTATGAATAGCAATACATGGGAAAGAGGAAAAGTAAAATGATAAACAAGGATAGTGGTATGGGGAGGTGCATGTGAAAGATGTTGGTTAACCCCAAAGCGAGGAAAAAATGATGTGGGAACTTAAAGAAGGAAATAAATGCTGTGGAAATTTAATAAAATAAAACAAGGAAATGAGGGAAATGTGATGTTGTGCAAGTCCATGAAAATGATAAGAAGCTTGATAGGAAGGGTAGTGGTATGATGAACTACATATGCAGGATTTTAATTAACCTCAGAACCTTTCTCCATTCCTGCCCTTTTCAACATTGTCACAACAAATCAAGGTCTTTAGTCAGGAAAACAACGCAAGTATTTTCTAAATAAGTATTCACAGAAAAGCTCCACTAAACTTAAAATGTCCCTGTATCTACACAAATTGAGGATTTCTTCTATCTATTTGGATCGACTGCTTTAATCGATACTATTTTATAATTGGGAGATAACGTTCCGGAATGTATGCCATCCTTGATGACCCCTGATAAGCTGAGAATATTCATATAAATTTAATTTATTCATATTATATGAACAGATTGTATTCCTATGAGGTTTCATAATCAGATGGAGAAAACGATAGACAAACAGGATCGTTGAAGGAAGGAAGCAAAATGTTCAGAAAATAAATTACCTGAACGTATGCCATCCTTGATAAGCCCCTCAAAAGCAGTGAATATTCGCATATATTTGATTCAATTATTATTATATAAACAAAATTGTATTCCTGTTGTCGTTACATTAAAGAGTTTATTGGAATATTTCAACAAATGAAAATACAAAATGAACCGACCAATTGAAGATCGGTCAAACTGTGCGGATGAGCTACCCTGGTTACAGCATCAGTGGGCTTAAGGCACTGCGATCAAGGAGTGCCTTCCTTATAACTGCTTTCTGATATTCCAAAGGGTGCCACCAAAATAGAGGAGGGTGTGGGATGCTAGAATCAGTTCATCATCGATAGTCTGAAGTCTCATTGGTGAACTGACTCAGAATCATCCCTTGCTCTCTGTCCTTCCTACATCACCAGCACCAGCCTGCCAATCTCCATTCGTAATCCGCAAGCGAATTGTTGGACTTCCCATGAAATTTTTCGTGGCATGCGACCTCTATTGCATCTGCAGACACATCCTTTGGGTCTCCAAGGAGTCTGGAGAGTTGATCTCCGAACTCCTGCACTCCTCAAACTCTTCAATCCATCTTATTCCATCCAACACTTTTGCATTTTCCATTTGCAACTTTTCAATTTCGATCTTCTGATTTTCCACAAATTTTTGTTGTGGTTCACTCTATGTTACCCAAACACCTATCACTTCTCTCAATTGCTGACAAAACTTCACTTTTATCTCCAGCACATTCAACTGCTTCAACTTTATTAAATTCACCATATTGTAATTGTGCCAAAGTATACCTTTGAAAATCATCGAAAGAAGTATCATACAAACCATCTTTTGCCAATAACACTTCAGCTTGAGTTAGAACATCAATAATATGAAACTCATGCAAACGTTTAGCTAATAATTATGCCATGAT
Organism: Pachydiplax longipennis; assembly: GCA_036926295.1. Lineage (NCBI taxonomy): Eukaryota > Metazoa > Arthropoda > Insecta > Odonata > Libellulidae > Pachydiplax > Pachydiplax longipennis. The sequence goes on along the minus strand of JAVFKF010000009.1, from coordinate 30,891,079 downwards.
GACATAAAGAATAAAAAAAACGGTTTGGCCGAGTATGTTATATTAGCAATGAAATCATTATAAAAAACTACTGAAGGGATTCTTTCATTAATTTATGTTTAATTTGGCACCTTATGACTGCTACAATTAATATGTATTTGGAATCATATTGAGTTATAATAATTTATAATAATTGTTATAGTAATTAGAATAAGTCAGGCTCATAAGTTAAAAACAGCAAAAAAGTTAAAAAATTAAGGCAGTACAGGGTGGTAAAGTTGAGTGGGTGGTAACACAGTGCACCTCATCAACCCTTCCACAGATTCTAATTGGGGGCAGTCGTCCCCAATAAAAATCTGTGGATGTCCTACGGGGTATTTTCCATACTTGTTGACAAACGGGTAAAGGGAGCATACGTCTAAGTATCGAATCCTTTCCCCGTTCGCGACGTCTGCCTTATAGTACAGTCTGACAGCGTTGGTCCTTCCCCCGTAAAAACCATCCCTAGGGTTGATCGGTGGTTCTGTGTTTAGAGGATCGCTAGCGACAAACGTCGACAGGTTGTCATCCTCGCGGATTTGGCGGTCAAAATCGCACTCCCATTTCTCCTAGACTTCGTACCCCCTCTTCCGTAGGAGAGCGGTCTTCTTCAACGTCGCCACATAACGACCCCCCATCGTGTCATAGGGATTGTTGGAAACTTTGGAGGTTCTGTCGGGAAAGCAGATGGGGCATCCGTGATAGAAGCAACCGTGGAATTCAAATATAAATTTCCCCGATAGACCGTCCACTTTCCTCCCCATGACACTAGACCCCCTCCCATTTTGAGCGTGGGCGATAGCGATCCCTCTTTGTTGTTCCTCCCACAGAAGCCATAGAAGTGCCTTCCGGGACTGCCGGTCGGCAAAACGATAACCTCCTGGTGGAACGATTGCTATGCTATCGGGTTTAAGGAATCGCTTCCGAAACACCCTCATGCATGCACTTGCAATTGTTATTGCCTCTCTAAATGGATCGACCCCCGTAGTTTCCCTAAAAATCGCCCGAAATCTCAAGCAAGCTGAGAGAAGTATCCTTACGTCCTGGACGCAGTATTTTTTTTATTTCAACCGGCATTGAGAAAACATAGCCCTTGGAAGATTGCTCTTCATGCCACCTCAGAAAGATTTCTCTTTCCTTGGTGGACATTGATTCTACACCGTAGGTCTCGATAGGAGGCATCTCCCCCATGTAATGGGCGTGTAGTACCGGCCCCTCTTAGGGAGGTGGTCGGTCGCCACAAATAATGAGGGTCCTTGCCTTTGGTCGTCACATGGGAAGGAGGGAAATTGAAAATATTCCTTTGGTTGGAGAACAAAATACTTTTATTACCTTACTTGGTCCCCTTTCTGTCCCTTAGTGGTGCCGGGGTATTCGCGATGTAGAGGGCTCGGGCTCGGTGGTTGCGGCTACCCGGGAGAGCAAGGTGTGCTTTTCGCGGAGGGAGCGTCGGCAGGAAACTCGCGAAACGCGGCTGGTCCAGTTCTTCTCTCCTATCCACTGGGTAACGGCGACTAATGGGCGACTCCGCGTGGCTGAAGACTAACTCCCGAATTCCTTGCAAGGCCTATATATTTTGGGGGATTTTGGGGGTGATTCTAGGGGGAAGGGGGATTCTAACTTTACTAGGCCGTGCGCAAAAGGTACAAAGTGCAGGGAGGATGCTGGGGGTGGCCGCGGATGGAAATTTCCAACTTTTGCCTGATGCAAGGGGCAAGGTACATAGAGGGAGTGGGGCGGGTCCATCTGAAGGATGGCTAAGGGAATGTTTGCCGGCTTCCGCCGAAAACAGCGGAAGTGCGGGCGTACTGGACATGCCTGAAGGGCCAAAGGTGAAAAACAACCCGTCATTTCAAAACATATTATAGGGACCGCGGATTCAAGGGCGGTAAACAGCTTCCACGGATGGTAGAACCGTGCGAAGTCCGAATTGCCTAACCTTCTGGTGGACGCCTTGCTCTCGCCGTTGCCATGGGGGTTTTATGGGAAAAAGGTATCATCTATTAAGGGAAGGTGGGACAAGGTGGTGACGAGGAAGGTACGCGAACAATCCCGGCATTACAGGCGTTTTCGGCCGTATTGAAAAAATGGGGGAAGTATCCCTTGGCGAATGTATCATCAAGGCCTAGCGCCCCTTGGAGTTTCGAGAGGGGCATCGGTAGAAAATTCAACGAGTCTATAAACCTTAGCTGACCATTAGAAAAGGTTATGGAGAGAATTTTACTACTGGCCATAATAACCTCCGGTTTCCAGTTTGTCCTCTCGACAGCGGATTTTAAATAAAATTACTGTCGTACCCCTTTGAATTGTGCGCTATGCATGTCAGCATTTTAAAATTCATCTGCCCCAGATAGCTGAGAAAATCTCTCATGGGGTCATCCGAAGAGAAGATCTTCTCAGGGCAGCCACATTTGAGGCAGGAACAGGTAGATGGTGGATCTATGCAGCCATCGCAGACAATGAGTGCCTCAAGGAGATTGGGAATATGAAGAAAAAAGTCCTTAGACATTTCTTCATCCTGCCGGCACTCGATATCATATAGTTATCCTCACGGATAACTTCTCGACGATTTCTCGATAATCTCTTGGTTGCTAAGGGGGCTTTACGGTAAAAAAGGTGCCATTAATTAAGGGAAGGTGGGATGGGGTGGTAATGGGTAAGGTATGTAAGCGACCCCGGCACTACAACTACTCCCTCCCATAAAAAAAATTGGTTGCCGCGCAGGGTATCCTACTTTTTGAATTAAAACGGTCGTGCCTACTCTCACTTTTATGACGTAACCGGAGGCACTCGTTCCTCTGACGTCACTTACCCACCCATCCTCTATTTCCCTCTCTTTTCTTATCTCCTTGCATTTTGTCGTAGTCCCTCCGAGCTCCAAGGGTGGGAGACGGAGGGAGAAGCGTTTGGGGCCTGATTCCTATTCCAATGGGAAGGGAAGGATTGTTGCCTGTTGACGTTATTTTCTCCTCTTCCGGGCCTATCTCTACGATGAGGAAAGTTCGATTGCCGTGGAAGAACGGAAGCAAAACGAGGGGTTGAGGGCTGTGATCTATGGCCGGTCGCTTGCATAACGGGTTCGCTGTGGAATCGGCAAGCGGGAGGAAATTTTGCGGAAGAGGCCGGAATCTCTGAATAAAGCATTCTCTCGCAAAGTGTCGTACATTGCCACAGCTAAAGCACCATGGGGGGTCCTGGGGGTATTCCCGTGCTGGTGGGTTGCGAATGCTGCACCGTTGGCATCCCGCTGGCGTCGTCGGGGTGGGTTGGATGGCGGATGCCGCAATGTCTTTTTGATTTCCACAAAAAAAAACACAATAACCCAAAACGTTCGGAGTGATTCACTCCTTAATCATTGCATCACATTTTAAAATTGTCTCACTCCCGTTCCCACACAAAATCATATCACTCCCATCCCCACTGTTACCGGGAGGGGGGACGTTCCTCTCCCTCTATTCCCGCTTGTTCCCACAGCACTTGAAAAGTGTCCTCCGGCTCCTTCTCCTCGTCATCAACTGGAATGCGGGAGCGGGAATCGCCCGGGCCCATGCTCCTTCCGGAAGCGTTCCTCCCAGGTTGGCGTAACAAATGGCGGCCAGCTGGTCGTCGTCGTCCTCAAATCTGAGGAGCCACGTGGCCACCGTCCCGCTCGGGTCCAGGAATTTGTGGGCTTCTCCAATTTGGATGACGTCCTCCAGGGCTGCGCTTAGTTCCTCCTTGTCGAAGCTCACGGGGAGAGGCCCTAACCTAACCCACCGTTCGTTTGTCATTTTATCTTAAAACGGTTAGAGGTGGTCGTCGTTGTCCTCAAATCTGAGGAGCCATGTGGCTACCGTCCTGTACCTTTCCGGCTCGTGGTCTGATTGGTCGGAGGATTCTCTTCTCTGATTGGTCGATCTGGCAATCTGCATTTTTCGCAGTGTCGGGTTCCAGTTCTTGCTCAGGAATATTCCTTCGTCCCTGTTTATTTTCTTTTCCTGGAGGTGGATTTCTATTGCCTCCTTGTAGGTCCCAGAAACCATTTCCTCTACATAGCATTTTTGTCTTGGAGAGATCCACGTCATGACATGGATCACATGCCCAAGATAATTTACTTCCTTTCTCAAGAATTTGCACTTATCAGGTTGAAGTTTAAGGTGAAATTCTCTCAGTCTCCGAAAGACATCCCTCAGTTTGTCATTGTGAGAAACTAAGCTGTCGCCATGAATGACTGTATCGTCTAAATAGACGAAACAACCCAGCCCTTGCAACCCACTCAATACAGTATTCATTTTTCTCTGAAACGTTGCTGGTGCCCCCTTAAGACCAAAGGGCATTCTAGTGAACTCATAATGCCCATCTGAAGTGCTAAAGGCAGTTTTAAATCGGTCTTCTGATTTTAGGGGTATTTGGTGATACCCACTCACCAAGTCCAAAGTGCTAAAATATCTTGCCTTTCCCAATTGATCCAAGATCTCTGTAATGTTTGGCAAAGGATATGCATCTCCAATTGTCACCTCATTCAGTTTTCGATAGTCAACCACTATTCGCTATTTCATAGTGCCTGAAGAATCCATTTTTTTCGGAATCACATGCGACAACAGCAGTCATCTTTTGTTAAGATTTGTACCACGTCTTGTTCCAACCCTCTGCTTCAATTGTTGTGGGACCAAGAGCCACAGCATTTTGAGAGCATCCTACTTGATATTAAGTCACCTAAAGTATCAAAATTGGAAATACATGAGACAAGGCCATTAAATTTAATTAATCTACCATTACTACATTTAACACTAACCATAAATTCCTTCCCTTGAGTAATCTTTTAAACATAGACATACAATGGAAATGCAAATCACACATCTTATGATACTTAGGAAATAAATCAGCATATGCAAATTTACCAATGTCTGGGTAACAAACAAATTTCATATTTTCCTTCTCAATCAATCATCTCCCAACAAATCATCCATGAAATTTCTCGTGGCATGTGACCTCTTTTTGCATCTTTGGACGCATCCTTTGGGTATCCAAGGAGTCTGGAGAGTCGATCTCCGAACTCATGCAATATATCTATGAAGCGTAACCAAAGCAAGGTGGTTGAGTAGTAGACCATTTCTGCTGGTGCAAGTAATTATTTCTAACTTTTTCATCTGGCTGGTAAGTTTGGTATGTCTCACGAACTAGGATGGGCACTTTGCTATAATTCTCAGCAAAATTCTGCCTTGGATCAATTGGGAAGAGAGTCACGTCTATACCAAAGATAGATTCCGCGAGAATGCTCTCGTCCTCTGTGGTGGCATGTTTGGTGTATCTACATGCTCCTCCTCCTAATTATCTCCTCTCTGGGGACCATACAGTTACAGATTAATCTGCTTCTATAATTTCCTGCCGGGCAGGGGTCACAAATTATATCGCAGTGGCGGGTCAGTGTAGGATCTACCAATTGTTTTGGAACACTCTGTCTGAGATGCATTGGCCCTCCTTAGATATATAAATTGAAGAATTAGGAAAATAATTGAATGGACAAGGACATCGACATACACTGGTCATTTTACTCATCAGATAAAATTTATACATATAAAAAGAAAATGCACATAAATCAACCATACATAACAATGGTTTTGCACCAAGGTTCACCCAAATATTCTGCACACATTTCACCTGCTTGGCACTTGCCTTCTGTTCGTGTTCTCGAGAGTCCACTTTCTCCTTTGAGAAATTCCAGAAGGATCACGACTAAGGCTCAGCTTACAAAAACAGAGACATAAAATAACGTATATGCAAAACAAATGAATTAGCCACTAATTTAGAATAGAAAGCAAGAGACATGAAAAGCATTAGAATACTACACCCAAAATAATAAAAGAAAGGAAAAAAATCCCAATATTCCAAAGAAAAACATTACTTATTATGTACCATATACAATAACTTATTTTTTAAATCACTGTTCCACGATAGTTTTCAATTAGTAATGCACCTTTTTCCAACTTACGTCACATAACTCTTGATAATCTATAATACCATTTATTAAAACTAAATAGAAGTCAGAGAAACGCTTATCTCTCAGTTTTGATTTTCACTGTTTGGTCTTTTCCAAAATCACAGTCACCTTACGCACTCCAACACTATACTGCTGTCTTTAGGACAGGAAAACCTTCGGTGGTCCTCACTTATATACTCTTTTTAAGAGTTCAATGGACACTCGGTACGTCACTATTTCCATTCCTTTTAAACATTTATCCTCATCATCATCAATGTTTGCCCCTTTATTAATTAGGTAACTAGCTATCTCATACTGTTTGCCAGATTTCCATAAGCTCCTTTTCCTGTGCTCATGCACACATGTTCCTCAACATTCTGGCTGACAGTAAACTGTACCGTAATCTGTAGTAGTGCTCTGACCACTGAGTCACTCCAAAAATCCATCCGACACCTCCAGCAACGCATCACAGCTTTCATATCTGATATTCGCTAGGTGCTTGCGGAAGTAAACAGGCTTGGACTCCTCCATAAAGTTAAAATGCTCTCTCAGAAATTTCTGTTGAAAAGCTCATATTGTGTCTTGTGATGGGAACAAACTGCGTGGAAGATCTCCTATTTCCATCCCTTTTAAACGTACTTTTGCAAAACATTAAAGATAAAATGTACTGAGGCCACTCAGATATTTTAGTGTCTTGTTCTCTCTGAAAAGTACGCATCATCGCAATAGAAGGATGATAAGTGTATGTAACTCATCTATATAAAAAAACTATGACCATCGGATTTAGTAAAAAATGATGGTAACTTATGAGCTAATTGATGGAACTGAAGAACACCTCTTTCAATGCGTTTCCTTTCCAATGGATTCATAGTAGAATCTGCAGCCCAATGGGTAGAGGTAGACATCCATTGGAAGATATGAGGCTATTTCATATTGTGTGCCGAATTTCCATCAGCTTTATTCTATGTTAGCTTATCACAATGATTATCATGGTTGGAATTTTGACTAAAATTTCTATCTCATATAAATATTCAACCTTGTTATTATCAAACTACGCACCTTTGTAAATAAAGGTATTGTAAATTGTCACAACCACTTGTGGGGCTGTGAGGATCATGAAGAAGGGAACAGAGAGGGAATCTTCAAAGCTTTAAAAGTTTATTTCTTCAAGTTAATATCCTTCTTTCCTATTGATGCTTCCAAGAAACTATTTGTTTCAATCAGATATCTAATTGCTCACATGAAATGCCCTTATCATTGTTAGTCTTTCCCCACCTGTTGTTAAAAGGTTTCTTGTGAAAACTTCAGATCATTGAATAATATTTGGTAGTAAATGCATACTTCTGCTATCACACTTACTTGAATCCTATTCTTCCCTGGAGTTGCTGAAGAGAATTGTAAAAATATTGTTCCTTGTTGAAGTATGGCCAGGGTCGTCGGGCCATACTTGGTCTTCATCTTTTCTAGTCCTATTATTGGGTACTCTTTACCCTCCTCCAAGTTTTCTTTTTTCAAATAGTTTTGCATATTGTTTCCACTTATGGTTCCATCGTTTATTCTCAATTTTGCAAAATGAGCATACCTGCTGGACTGTCAAGGAGTCTGGGACTGGAGAGTAGTCTTAAGCTTTGGCAGACTGGGAGGGTAGTCATATGCATCAGCAGACCGGGAGGGTGGTCTTACTCTTTGATCAGATTGGGTGGTTTCTGTCGTTTGTGCCTTATTTATAGGCTTTTACATTAAAAGGTTAGCTCCTTTTAGTGGTGCAGGGGACAGAAGAGGAGTGGTGGCCGGAAGGGGTTTGGGAGGCTCCAGCATGGTCAAAAAGACAACGCAACTCTTGCAACCACGTGCTGCTGTGTTCACGTGATCACAATGCCTCCCAACACCATCATGAATATCCTTTCCTTCCTTGGGATTTCATTTAAAAGTGTGTGTTTTGAAATTTCAGTCATTTATGCACTTTTCAAAGTCAAATACTAACTCCTTCTACTGCTTCCTTCCTATTCATAAAAGCTCTCTATTATTAATTTCTCGTGCCTTGGCTATGTTATACCTTCTTATTTCCTATCTTGGAAGATTACATTCCTTCTTTATTTAAGCCCTCTTGAAATGAGATTGCGTAAGCTAAGTAATCAACTCAAAAACTCTCAGTACATTTGTAACACTTAGTCTTAGTTCCACAAGATAGTTTATTGTGTGACCGGTTTCAACTAAGGTCTAGTCACCTTCTGGCTAAGAGTACAAAAAGTGACACTCATATATATATACAAGAGACAACAACAGGCCTTAGGGGAGGGGTATGTGGGGTGGGTTGGGAAAGGATGAGGGAGAGGAGGAAGAAGGTTGACGAGCAACAGCAGGGGGGAGGAAGTATTGGAAAGGTACACATATGTAAGGAAGCTGGACTGAAAAATGGCTACTGTGCAGGAGCCATAAGCTTTCAATTTCACTGTACATATCTGGGACTTCCTTGTTTGCCATCCTCTGTTTCTGTCTCTCTCGGATGTAGTCAGGTGATACTGGACTGCATGTGCACAAATGCGATGTTATCACCCAACTCATACTGATATTCCAGTGAAGTCACCTCTGTCAAGAACTAGTCTGAGGACTTAAGGGATTCTCCTAATGCATGCTTGAGACTCACATAGATGTAAAGCATCTCATAACCTTAGGTTGACACATTATTGTAGACCTGATTGCCTCCAATGCCTCCATGGCCTTCAACGTGCCAGTGGAGTATTTCTGATCATAGGAACTAGTCACTGTGACAGTGGTCTTCACTCTCATTGGGTGGAGCTTCACCTTCGTATGGCATTGCCATGACAACAGCGCAGACATCAACATCAGCCAGATTGTCCCCCAGCTCAACCTCACCCTTCATTATGTAAAGAGACAAACTTCCCTGTACAATGTGGGATTGGGTGATCAGGTAATTATCAATCTGAATGCTACCACTGACTATTATTAGGTGGTCTCCATCCCTAACTACCACTGTGCACTGACACTTTGGGAGTCTTCCTTTGTCCATCAGAGGACTTCCCAGAAGGATGTCCTCTGACATCACTGTCTGTGGATCGAACGCAACCCTCAATTTGCATGTGTAGTACCGGCCCCTCTTAGGGAGGTGGTCGGTCGCCACAAATAATGAGGGTCCTTGCCTTTGGTCGTCACATGGGAAGGAGGGAAATTAAAAATATTCCTTTGATTGGAGAACAAGTTAAATCTTTTTATTACCTTCCTTGGTCCCTTTGTTATTCCTTAGTGGTGCCGGGGTGCTCGCGATGTAGAGGGCTCGGGCTCGGTGGTTGCGGCTACCCGGGAGAGCAAGGCGTGCTTTTCGCGGAGGGAGCGTCGGCAGAAAACTCGCGAAACGCGGCTGGTCCAGCTCTTCTCTCCTATCCACGGGGTAACGGCGACTAACGGGCGACTCCGCGTGGCTGACGACTAACTCTCGTGCAACTCCGTGTAACTAGCGACTAACGTGCAACTCCGCGCGGCTGACGACTAACTCTCGTGCAACTCCGTGTAACTGGCGACTAACGTGCAACTCCGCGCAGCTGACGACTAACTCACGAATTCCTTGCAAGGACTATATATTTTGGGGGATTTTGGGGGTGATTCTAGGGGGAAGGGAGACTCTAACTTTACTAGGCCGTGCGCAAAAGGTACAAAGTGCAGGGAGGATGCTGGGGGTGGCCGCGGATGGAAATTTCCAACTTTTGCCTGATGCAAGGGGCAAGGTACAGCGAGGGAGCGGGGCGGGTACATCTGAAGGATGGCTAAGGGAATGTTTGCCGGCTTCCGCCGAAAACAGCGGAAGTGCGGGCGTGCTGGACATGCCTGAAGGGCCAAAAGTGAAAAACAACCCGTCATTTCAAAACATATTATTGGGGCCGCGGATTCAATGACGGGCCAAGGGCGGTAAACAGCTTCCACGGATGGTAGAACCGTGCGAAGTCCGAATTGCCTAACCTTCTGGTGGACGCCTTGCTCTCGCCGTTGCCATGGGGGTTTTATGGGAAAAAGGTATCATCTATTAAAGGAAGGTGGGACAAGGTGGTGACGGGGAAGGTACGCGAACAATCCCGGCACTACAATTACTCCCTCCCATGGAAAAAATAGGGTTGCCGCGCAGGGCAACCTACTTTTTAGAGAAGAAAAAAGGAAAACCCCAAAACAACAATAATAATATAAAAAAAAACCGAAGCATTAGTCCCCACACGAAAAAAAAAATAAAACAGGTCCCCCTGAACGCTCACATCTGTTTATCGTTTCTAGTTTTTGTTCAACAGTCACTTTTTCACATTCACATTCACCGGGAGGGGGAACGCTCCTCTCCTTCGTATTGTTCTTCCCCCCTCATCACACGGAAGTGGATTTCCAGGCCGTCTCCGTGGTCGCTCACGTCCCATGACGTCTCTGGGACACAGCGGGCGGGAACTGCTCTTGCCCGCGCTCCTTCTGGGAACGTGCCCTTCATGTTTGAATAGACGATGGCGGCTAGGCGGTCGTCGTCGTCCTCGAACCGCAGGAACCAGGTAGCAACGGAGCCGTCCGGATCTAAGAACCCGTGGGCTTCTGTTGCCTCTGTTATGTCCCCTAATGCCTCCAGCAGTTCTTCCTCCTCGAGGTCTACGGGGAGGGGTCCTAATTCCATCCATCGGCCGTCCGTCATCTATACTCATGAGAAGGGTTAGGCATACCGTACCCCGCGGACGAGAGGAAGATAAGGTAAAGACAAATGATATTAATGAGAAAAAAAGAAAAGAACAAGGGTTAGAGACAAAAGAAAGGAAGAGGAAGGAGAGAAAAAAGGGAAAAGGGAAAGGAGAAAAGAAAAAAAAATAGGAAAAATGTGGGGGGGGGTCAGCCGAAGGGGAGCGTATGTGGCCCTCTTTTTATAGCTCCTCCTCGAAGGTGTCTGGTGGCCGGTGGTCGCTGGCCTTGTCCTTCCCATCTTCCGACCTGCGTTCCGTGCGGAGGGTGGGGCGTAGTTGGTTGCGTCCGCGGCGATGGTTTCTCCATCTCCAGGTGGAGACTCCCAAGGCGGCCATCCCACCGCTGCCACCAAATTGTCGTGCCGGCCCTTTGAACAAGGGACGACGCCGCAATAAAAAGGGTCCTTGCCTTTGGTCGTCACGGTAGGAGGGAAATAAGTAATCAAGGTAAAAAAAAATTAAAAAGAAAATTCTGTTTATTACCCCAAAAAAAAAGGAAGGTCCGGCTACTCGCGAGCGGCGCGAGTCGAGGGTGCAACGGAGAGAGAGAGAGAGCAAGAGGGCCTGCGGGTGCGTCTCGTGGTGGTCCGACGGTCTCTGGTGGCGTAGTCTTTCCTCCCGTGTGCTCGCTATCGATGTTTATCCCGTAGACGTTTGTGCCCCACTGTCCTTATCGTACTCACCCCTCCGGTACCACCAAAAACGTAAACACCCTCTTGCTTCGTCAGATGGACCAAAAGTGCAGATAACAACCTCTTGCTTCGTCAGATGGACCAAAAGTGCAAATAACAACCCGTCATTTTAAAAACATGTTATTGTGGCCGAGGGATAAATGACGGGCCAAGGGTGGCAACCAGCTTCAATCAGCATCTTCTGGTGGTTGCTTTGCTCTCTCGGTTGCTGAGGGGGATTTTATGGAAAATAGGTGCCGCTAATTAAGGGAAGGTGGGATAGGGTGGTAACGGGTAAGATGGGTGAGCGACTCCGGCACTACACATGTCTGGTAAAAATGTTAGACCGCATAGGATGTGCCCACAGCAACAACACCGCATGTCGCTTTCTTTAGGAGAAATCCATTCAAGCCTGACCAAGCATATGGCAGGTTTCCCCACCAAATGGGCTTGCTCGCTCGAAAATTTCATGAGGCCAGACAGCTCAGGCATAGCCCATTTGTAGAGAAGAATTGGACCAGCAACCTCCATGTCTCACCCTCTATTAGAAATTTTCAACCATCAAATGTCGAAACATTCTCCCTCACAAAGATGATATCCTTGTGTCATTAAGAAGTAACATCCTTTATCGGGTGAGAGATTCAGTTATTAGGAATTCAGTTATTAGTTATTAGAACTGTCTTCACGGTCTTCTTATTCCTTCATGTGGATTCTCAGTCAGTAGAGGAAATAAATTTAACAATCAAGGGATGGTGGCATTTGCTGTCATGTTTCCACTGACTGATACGGTTGGACCTTTCAATAGGATTTGGGGGTATCTCAATTCCCAATCTTTCATCAAAAAAAATCACCACTTTGTTAAAACACTTCCCTCTCTTCCTATGGGAGTCCATGCATAGGACAACAGTTCCATTTGCTGTACTGCTCAGCAGCATCCAACTTCCTTCGCTGCTCCTCTACCTGTTCCAAGTGTTTTCAAGTTTCAAATCGGTTTACTTCAGGATGAATTCTCAAAAGCCCTCCAAAGTCTTACCCTGTATGGTGTTAGCATCTATTGAGCTCTGTATCCTTTGGTTGGGAATAGCTTAATAACTTGTGAAGTTCTTTGACAGTTGCCAGAATGTTGGAGGAAATACTCTCTTCCTCTGTTGAGGTGATGAATGCAGCCTCACTAGCTTAGACCTTGCTAGCTCTTATCTTCACCATCCTTGTGGCCAGGGGTAGCTAATAGTGACAGAATGGGTTAAATGAAAGTTCTTAGAGAGGAAGCCTTACCAAATCCATATGCTACTGTGACTGAAGAAAGGAGAACTGGAGTTCACAGGATGAATCAGGAGAATGCTTATAGTCCTGGTTTTGGTTGATTCCAGCCTGGTAATCCTCAGGACATTTTCAATGAGATATTCTTCAGGAGCAAAATCAATAATACTCTGTCTTACCAAATCACCCTGGTTGCATTGTAAGAGTATCATACTTAGATGATTCTGTGCATCCAGTTGTGATATATAATCCTTTAGACCTCCTTTATGTCTCGGTTAAGAAAACAAATTTTCCAACTATCCTGATTAAGTTTCCTTGTCAGTTTGTAACAGATATTGTGGGTATCCTTAATATCGGTAAATTGGACATCTCTTGTGCAAAATTGTGCCTAAACCTGATCAAGGGCTTACCAGCTGAGATTCTAGGTCAGCACCAAATTCACTCTGCAATGTGCCCCTTGGCAGAGGAAACATTGTGTTATTGTGAAAAGATATCACAACAAAAAAAAGCAATTTTGGCAATGCCCTTGGTTAGAGCCTCTCATGGATTTGACTTCCTTTGAAACCAGAGTATCAGACATAGAGTGCCCTGCGTGAACAGCACCTGACACCAATTATGTCATGACACTACATATGGCTAAGTTAAATACACCAGATTTTAGAAAATCATTTTTGCTATCATAAAAAACACATGAACAAAAAATGGGAGAAAAGGCAGCAATTGCTGGTCTTATGAACTGCTGCACTTACGGAGGAGCAGGGCCCCAATCACTGGTCTTAAGAACAACTATGGCCACAGAGGAGCAGGATTGCAATCCCAGGTCTTTGGAACCTTGGTGGTCGCAATGGAATGGGCAGTAATTGGGTGAACGGTATTGCTCAGGGTTCATTTTTATCGTGAAAGGAGGAGTTGAGGCAGGACACTTTGGGTGGAGAAAACAAGAGTTTGAGACATGGTGTCCTGCAAAAAAATAAGTTGTGAGGGTGGTCCTAGAAAGGGGTTGGGGGAGATGGACTTTTGTTAGGGTCCTCGACAGGGGAAGCTGGACTGTCATGCAAGTCCAGAGAAGGTCAAAAGAGGGACAGGTAAAAGGTGCTAAGATCCAGACTAAACAAATTGGACAGCATCCATCGCTTTTCCCCATATGTGGAGAACAAACAACCTTGGGTTGTGGCTCATCCCTTCAACATCACCTCCTTGGCAGTTAAAACTATGGGGTGGAGGTATTAGATTTTATTAGAAAAAAATAAATTTAAAACGAAGGAAGATGTCCATATTCTACCACACGCACTAGGTAAGTTTCATTTCACTACTTATGTCAGTAACTCACTTCAGTTGTGCACACACAGTAGAAAGGGGCTTGCATTTCATTTTTGTAAACTAAGTATGTATACATTTTAAAAATAATAGTAATCATAATGGAAGCTTAAAATAAGACAAAATATCAAGACAAAAATGTATATATAGAAAAACAGTGAAATTAATTTAGTTAAGTTTTTTTTGCGATAATCACCTTTTTAGTCTGTTCTTTAATTGTCACTTTTGGTTGTGCTGCCATCAGCTTTCTGAGGTGTTCTTTTTGGCTGTGGCACCCTTGGTCACCTCTCCATCCCATATAGGTTATGGGTATCTTGTGGGGATTGGAGACTACTCATTTTCCCAGGTCTCCATCCAGTTGATGGCCTATCCTGGGCATTGGGTATTGGGCATGCTGGCTGGTCCCAGGCCTCAATCTTGCATGGTGTGCTCATCCACTCCTCTTGGAAAATCAGGTTCCTGGCTGGTGTAGGGGGCCTGGGTATTTAATAATATTATAAAGTAGAATGATGATAATAATATTATAAAGTAGTCACCGTACAACCGTACAATTAAAAGATGATGCTGTAAAAAGGGTTAAAGATATTATATTATTATTGGGACTACGTGCCTCCTCAACCTTCCCGAACCAACAGACACCCTTCCGGGAGACGCCTCACCCTAAGTAGGTTTCCTACGCCAAAATGGCTGCGCAGGATCCCTAAAAGAGTAAGGCCTCCCTGGAAGGGCCGTCAGCCGGGTTGGCGTCAGAGGGCACGTAGTCCCAGGTCACTAAGTGACATTGATTCTTTATTAGACAAGATACAAAGAGTTGTCGTACAAGCATATTTCCAAATATTACACCTCTCCCCTTTCTCAGGGAGTACATCGCTGCCTGGTTATCGACATACATTTTTATGTGCACTGGTACATCATTTAAATTCACAATATCCAATACATAATAAAGCGCCAATAGGGCGGCTAACGTTTCCATTAACAAAATATTATACATGTGTTCAAATCTAAATGCCTTAACTAATTTTAATTCTGGAACAACGAATGCAATGGTTAACAAGGTTGCATCACTATAAACTTTGATTGATTCACGGGGAAAACCCATTATAACTTTTCGGGACAACACGTCCTTGTCTGATAATAAAAACTTTAACCAATTAATATCCCCGCGAAATATGTCAGAAACAAGAAATCTTGGCAAATTTAATACATAGCAAATCCAGGCTAAATAGCCTGCTACTCTCTGCTTATCCTTGAGACATAGCCCTCTCCTTAATAATTTCACATGATCTTTAACCCTTTTTACAGCATCATCTTTTAATTGTACGGTTTTCGTCTCAAGGTCAATTAACACTCCTAAATATGCTAACTTCTTGACTGGTTTTAACACACATTTATTATAATTCAAGGAAACACCTAATTCAGCCTCCAAAAATAATACTAAATCTAGCACAATTTCCTCTGTTAGATTGCCGTAACACAGCCAGTCGTCCAAATAGCATATCATTGAAATACCAAACTTTTTTAACACTTCCTTAGCCACATTTTGAGCAAACCGCTGCATCACATAAGGGGCCAGTGAATGGCCCATTGGTAACCTATTCATTCAATAAGTTTTATCCTTGAATCTAATGCCGTAGTGACGTCTCACACTGTCAACAATTGGTATTTGGTAAAAACCATGCTTCAGATCTAATTTTATCGTAGTACACCACTCAGGAATTATTCTCAGAGCATATGCTGCAGAGAATAAGTTAATTTTCGGGATATCGTAGAACTCAGTCCACGTAGAAATATCCATAATGAACCTCGCTGTTCCATTTTCTTTAGCAATTAAGAAACACCTAAAAGCATGAGTGATTGGACCCTCACTAAGCACACCGTTCTTCACTAAACTCTCTATCATCTCCTCCATTTCACTCGTAGCACTAGTCACTTGAAAGGTCCTTGGGCAATTTCGCGGCGGAGGAATGTGGGCACCATTCTCCGTCAAATCCGCGGCCCAGGGACAACCGAACTCATACCTGTTGATTGCCCTGACTTCCACCGGTTCTACCGTCTGGATCTGCACCTGCTTTGGTCCCAAGATCGGCACCAGGCTTACTGGTTCTTTGTCCTCTTCTTCTTGGTCTGTTGGGCCGTCCTGGGTGTCTTCCTCTTCCTCCCCCGAGTCGATTTCGCCTGATCCCAAGGAGCGAAGGACTGGGTCGTCGATGCGTTGCCGGATTTCCGTGAAAGACAAGGTGCACTGGTTGGGGATCGGGAGGTCTCCACCCAGTTCTTGGAACAGGAAGGAGGCGAGTTCACTAACCTCTTCCTCTGTTTCCAGGGGATCTGGCTCCCGCCAGCTCTCGGCCGGCTCATACTCGTAGGGCGCCCCCGGCAACTCGACATCCTCTTCTTCTTCACTATTTGCATGACTTGTTGCTCCTCCTCGGAGCCTGAGGACGCGCTGTCTGTGCCGAGGGCGCCTTCCGAAAGGGCTGGCTCGGTGTCTGCGGAGGCGGTTGAGGCTGAAACCCAGCTGGCAACAGCAATGTCTCGGCAGCGGCAGTCCTCTGGAGATTGATGGCGTTGTGCCATCCGAATGTCATGGCGGTGAGCAGGAGTCGGGCCCTGTTGAATGCGTAGAACTGGGTTGAGGGCGATAAGACAGGCCATTCAGCAGTATATTATAGTAAAGAGAATACTAGGCTGCAAGGATGGTTGGGGCATCATACTTGGGAGAAGAACTCTTCTAAGAAATGTACATAAATAATTTACATGAACTGTATTAAACAGTTTTAAGGATCTTGATCTCAGACCCATTTATAGACCATCATGATTTATAGATCTTTACCAGGATGCAGAGGAGCTCATCCTTCCCATATTGGAGAAGTGGTGCATTTTCAATCTATAGATGATCAACATGTTCACTGGCTATGGACAACCTGGTCAAAATGGTGGGAAGCCTCATTCCAGACATCTGGCAAACATTAGCATATAATCAGGAACAAGAAACCTAATGTCAAGTCACCAAGAACAAGGAGAGTAGTTATTTGTAAGTTTTGGATGAAAATTCAAACAAGAATTTGTTTTTACAAGAATACCATGGTTTTAAGTGAAGCATTGTTCTTACAGCATGCTTCTGTCCTTTCAGTGCATCAACTGATGCACATCAGAAAATAAAACCATATTGTAACACAGTAGGAGAATTAGTAAAGTATATGCATTTTAATATCCTTAAATTTGTAATGCTTCTTTAAAATCTTAACAGATAGATAAATCTGCTAAGTACATCCTAAGTCATTTAAGGTCTTTATTTTAGGCGAGATTGAGACTGAAAAGTCTCTTATTCCATCTAACTTTTCATCAAAAATAATACATACATAAAAAGTTCTGTGTAGGTTATTTACATGTATTCACCATTTTCGGTGGATACATATAAATCCACAGTAACACCAAGAAGTGAAACTATTTAAAAATTTAATGGAATTCATATCTCAGCGACTGAATTACATCTTGTCCTTTGCTGAAATTAATGCAAACAGTATTTTCAGTGTTTTGTACAAGAGAATTGATACATAACCATTTTTGTAATGCCAACATTGTGTTATGAACTTTTTACAGAGTCCAGCTGAGGATTACTACCATAAAATGGACCATTTTAATTACTACACTTACGACTACATTTAACATGAGTGAAAAATTTTTTTCCTTTCACGCTTAAACATACTAGAACACTTGATTATATTTTCTCCTAAATATACTTTCATCAATACCTTAAACACATGTATCAGTATATGTGTAAACTGCTTCCAAAACTCAGCCAAGACTTTATTTGGTTTCTTAAGTAAATATAGCATCCATAGCAGAGGAACAGTGGAATGGTGTAATTGGGCATGGCATAGGTTTTAACCGGTTTATTTCAAAATGAACCAATAAACCAATCTTACAGTGTCGAGAGAGCAAGAGTGAGTCTGTCTGCTTGGTAGTCCATACTGATAGTTCTTTCTTCATTCTTCTAAATCTCCCACCAGGCAGCTCTCCATTTGCTGGCAGCAGACAGACAATGATAGGTGTTTAGCACTAGGCTAAGATGAATGTCATGCATGTGGTTACTACACATCTTTTTCTGTGGTGTCAAATGGAAAATGGCATTCCAATCGTTTGAGAAGAATTGCAATTGTATTTTACATGTTGATCCTTGAGCACTTGGAGTTGTTTGGGCTGTGGTCAAAGTGCTGTATTACGTTCGCTACACCAAAAACTCTCTTTTCTCTTCCTTTCTCTTTTCAATGTGTTCTTGCACACGAAACAAGATTTTTGTGGATTATTTTAATCCAAGAGAATTTAGAATTTTCTCTGTGAATTGACTGTGTAAGACTCTCTGCTAAGTTTTCTTTTGCTTCTCGATTTCAATGTTTGCCCCTTTATTAATTAGGTAAGTCGCTATCTCATATTCTCTGCCAAATTTCCATAAGCTCCTTTTCCTGTGCTCATGCACACATGTTCCTCAACATTCTGGCTGACAGTAAACTGTACCGTAATCTGTAGTAGTGCTCTGACCATTGAGTCACTCCAAAAATCCATCCAACACCTCCAGCAACGCATCACAGCTTTCACATCTGATATTTGCTAGGTGCTTGCGGAAGTAAACAGGCTTGGACTCCTCCATAAAGTTAAAATGCTATCTCAGAAATTTCTGTTGAAAAGCTCATATTGTGTCTTGTGATGGGAACAAACTGCGTGGAAGATCTCCTATTTCCATCCCTTTTAAACGTTTAGCATCATCATCAACTTTTGTCCCTTTATTAAAATACGGAGATTGTTTCGCCCAATGGTACAACCTATAGTTTAAATTCAGTTTACTCGTACTCACGTTAGCTAACAAAAAGGTATCAGCCTCAGAAATATATTCTTCAAGCAGGATTTTTCAGATCGACAAGGTTGTATTTCTCGTAATCTCATTTGTACACTGCCAATTTCATTATTTATACAAGGCAAAATTTTCTTGGCGTGAATATTTACAAGTAAAATCATTTATACAGACCCGGGCCTCACAATCTTTTCTTAGGGCAAACTATACAATAGCAAAATTTATATTGGCCCGGGTCGCAAAGATATATCGTCTTCCTCCGTGGGATGCCGCAGGAGGGGGTCGTCCTCGGGTTCTCCGTCTGCTCCGGTCCTCGTCTGGCGGGTCCCGTATTGCCGCACCCCAGTTACGTGCTCCACGTAAATGTCCCGCGACCACTTGATGGCCCCGGAGACCATTTTACGTTGGAGCGACGGGATGCGGCGCCCGTCGATTCGCAGCCGGCGGAGTAGGGCGTCATTGGCGGCATCCCACGTCCCCAGTGCTCCCACCACCAGGGCGTCGAGGTGGACCTCCGCTTCTTTCCGCTCCCAGAGATTTTGCGCCACCGCCGCGTACTTGGTCCTCTTCAGCTCACGGGCGGTGTCGAGGGCCTCCTGTTGGTTGTCGAAGGGCACCAATATGTATCTCAGGGAAAAACAATGTCACGATTTCTCTAACTGTTTCAAAATACTCAGGAACACACAATTTAAAATAAGAATGTAAATGTTCAACAAACTACTCCGATACACTGTTGACTTCAAGAGCCACACAATATGTGAGCAAGTTAAAACAAGTCTGTAATATACATAGCACGTCACCCCTCTTGATAACTCCCCTCTCCTCCAAGGCCAAGGTCATAAAAAAACAGCATCTGGGTTTCGCCTTACTGCGCCGGGGTCCTATGGAACACGCAACACATAAAACTTATAATTCTCACGATAAGTGGATATCCCGGACGCGTATAGGTTATTCTAGTATACGCATCCGGTTGGTACTGACCTTGAAACTAGTCGTGACCTTTGCCCCAAGATACGTTGGCAGTTGGGTAGTCCGTCGGGAAATACGACCTTGATATATCGCTGTTACCAATGTAGACGTGGTGGACGTTGCACAATTTCCATATTCCACGATTTTATCAAACATTTTAAACGAAAGTTGTAAAATACAACTCTAAGATCTCCCCTTTCGTTTAAATCGATCATCCTTCTTAGTACATTAATGAAGCGAACCCATTCATTGACAAACAAAGAACATTTCATCATTAAACAAACTAAAGGTTCAAATGGCATATTGTTTTTTATCATTAAACCACAAATGATTTCATCATCTTTTTCTCGCCTACTTTTGCAAAACATTTACAAGTTATGAGTATTGTTTGTGGCTAACATATGATCAGGCAAACAGGCAACATAATGAAGTGGGATACACCTACCAGCATTACCATCCTTTAACATTGCATACAAATCTCTGTATTTAGCTCCGTTAAAATAAGATATTGGTAAATATTTCTTCATACCGGGATAAATAGAGTATGAATAGCTAAACGTCCTACGAGCTCAACTATTATCAACGACGTCAATCCCAGAAAATGGTTGCCATGAGTTTCCTGGTGGACAGAACTGTCTTGAATTTTTTTGGTTTGTTTGGTGAATGAGCATGATGCCACTCCATTGACTGTCGTTTACTCTCAGGTGATTTATGCATCTCCAATATCGTTAGGTCGGGGTGGTGGATGAACACATGGGTCAGAGAGGTTTCTCGGACCCAAGAATCGTTTTACCTTATCTCGTTTCCATGGGAATTGGGAAATTCTGCGTACTTTAATTTCATCTCCAAAGCGTGGGAATTGGGGAAACTCCATGCTCTTCAACATCATTCGACTTTTCGGTGAGAGGTCTTTGGAATTAGCAAGGAATTCAACGAAATTGTTGGTCTCGTTTACAATGAATGTCACTATATGAGCATTAAAAAATAGCTGGAAATAATCCACTTCTGCACTCTTCTCATCAAGGTCATCCAAATTCAATCCTGAGGAAGTATGGTCGAAATGAAATGCTCAGGGCAAAAACTCCTCAATCCTAGCCCAAGATGATGATGAAGTTGCACCATCTTCGATGGAATTTAGAGCCACTTCTTCAGGACCTTCTTCTCCCCTTGAAACACTATCATTCAATCTGCTCGATGTATTGGAGAACTCAGTCTCCCAGTCATAATGAAACAGCATTTCCAAATTATCCTTTATTAGGCGAGGTTAGGCCCGAGTGGGCCTCTCTTCCACCTAACCTCGTATGAAGATTATACATGGTTATCAAGATGTAAAATAATGCTAAGAGGAAAAAAATACGGAATAGGAAAGATTTGATTTGTGGGAAAAAATCTCCATAACTGAAGGTTGATAGAGAAAAAACCCACAGTGTGGGAAAACACCCACACAAGAAGGGGGCGAAAAAACCCACGAAAACATGTAATAAATAAAATAATTTTTGATATTCAAAAATGATAGAGAAAAATATATATTTTTTTACTTTACTTTTTATAAGTAAAAGTACAAAATAATAAAAATGGAGTAATGACATAAGTATAATATAATAATGAGCTGCTGATGTCGTATGCTTGTCTCTTCCTCAGTTGATCCACATTATCCTCTTCTGTGGAAATCTTCTTCCTCTTAGACTGAGGCATGAAGCTTCCTCCATCCATTGTATATGAATCTATATAAACTATGTTTACATAAATTATATCCCTATAAACTATGTTAGAAAGTCACAAAAAAAGTCGGTAAACGTTTTTATACATATACATTCCCTGCAGCTTGAAGGTTAAACGCTCTGAGCACACATCTGTTACCAGGGCTCTGATTATCCTCTCTGGCAAGCTTCCTCCCAGAGTTTTCTTAAATGAGAATAAAATATCCAATGTAATTCTCCACACTCATACCTGTAGTTCTATAAAAGTTGTACAAGCACCCAGCAACAGAACATCTTTTCCCAGGCATTTTGATGACCTTAAACAGTAAACATGGAAATTAAACATTACTTCAAATGCCTAATTTTGCTTAAAAAATGTTTTAGAATTCATTACTCAACATATTCATGAGTGAATCACAGCAGTGCTTCACATACATATCGTCAGGGTTCCTGCTGTGGCATGGAGTCTTGTGGTTACATGCACTTCTGTCCCCACTTTCAGCTGAGAAAACATTATTCTTGCCCTACCTAGTCAAGAGCCTCCATTTTGAGTGTGGTTATTCATTGAAAAATATCCTAGAAGTGCTCATCTTCTACTTGGTGTTTTCAAAATGTATTGGAAACAAATTTTAACCTCAGTTATGCATAACAGACTTGTGTGAAAGTTTGTTCATAGCATTATCATTTTAATCTAGTACGTAATATCTCATACATTAATAAATTCCTCTGAAAGTGTTTGGGAGAACGTGTAATTGTGTAGTTGGTGGATAAGAATTTTGAATGCATTGTTTTCATTCTTTTGCTTACTTACAGAAGTCAGAGCCAGTTGTGGAAGGTTATGGCGTTGTTCATGGAAACAACTGGAATAGCACAGCTCAAAGTGAAGGTAATGCAGATCAAGTGCATGACCTCTTTTAATTAATTATTACAATTTTATTAGGCCAAGAGATTTGGATACACAAATATAGGACTTGGTGTAATGATGTGCAATGAATTTGGTATACCTACATAAAATTATGCAAAAATTATGGAAAGAATGCTAGGGGAATTGCTATGAATACATCATACTCCACTTTCATGAATTATTTGAAGAAGTTTATTTTGTCAGATTACAAGCATACAACATTAATACATGTAATAATATAAGATACAATATAGGCATATATAATAATACATAATGCAATATTAGTGCATATAATAATATATAAAACAGTAATTGGCACATTTTTACAATAATTAATCTTTGCTATACATGGATAATAACATTCGAGTCCTGAGCCTTGTATGACTCATCAGAGGGTTCTCATGTAGTTCAGAAATAGTTGGTATATTTTACTCTATTTGATCAGCTTAACAAATAATTTTTCAGGCCCCTCTTTACCTCTGACATTGTTTTTAGGTTCAACAAGTTCTCTGGCAAACTACTAAATAATCTGGGAATTACAACATTTAATGTATTGGAACCTTGTAGGTTATAATACCTGGGTACATGATAGAAATTTCTCCTAGTTGCCATGATAATAATAATAATGGGCTTTTTTTAGGGCGAGATTGAGACTAAAAAGTCTCTTCTTACTTCTAACGATTCATCAAATAAATTTAAAAAAGAGATAGCTTGAAAAAACAGTATATAGAATACAACTACTTTGTGGAGATAAAAATCTAAGCTAAGTGCTTAGGAATTAATTCTCACAGCTGGAAAACACCCTCGAGAAGGGTATGTGAAAAACCTGTGAATCCTACAGATAAAAAAATTATATTTAATGATGAAATCAGATAAAATAAGACTTTAAAACAATAAAAGACATACCAATAGTATCATACAAAACAAAAGAGAACAAATAGTTAAATATGCAACTTAATGTAAATATGGATGTTAAAATATTAAGAGGAAGAAAGTAATAAACCGTAGAAGGTAAAATACATTCATTAAGACCAGATTAGGTAGGGATTAAAAAAAAAATTCTGAAGGTGAAAAGAGATGGTGGCAGAGGGCCATGACATTTTGTGATTTCAGTGGGGTGAAGGAATTGTGCATTTCAGTGCAATTAAGTTCTGATCTCTGCAGCTAAGAGATGATTGTGGCATTTACTCTTAAAGCAAAGTTTGGAAGATAAGTTTTTTTTATTCCTTGTGGAAGTGAGTCCCAAAGGTTACTAGCTGTGACTGTAAACGATTTGTGGAAAATTTCAGTTCTGTGCTGTGGAATCAACAGTTTCTTGCGACCTCTTGTATTGCAGATGTGAATGGTATCTTAAGTTATAATGAGCAATGAATATATTTTGGAGATCTTGTAGATAGAAATCTGTGTGTACTTGACAAAATGTGTTGATTCCAATGCAAATCTAGTTTAAGCCACTAGAGCTTGGAGTATTATTCGAACATGTGATCGTATTTTTTAAGTTGAAAATAAATCTCACCATTGTGTTTTGCATGCACTGTAGTCTATTGGTGGGGTAGGAGGTTCTGGGTCTGGTGGTAACGGGAACAGGTGTCATAGGTGTCACTCTCCATCCACTCTGTATGTTCTCAATATCGAATGTGACTGAGCTCCGAACGCGGATAACCTTGTGGGGACCAATCCAGTGGGACATCAGCTACTTCAATTTGCCCTAGAAAGAGCCATATTCCTCAGCAGAACCAACGGTCCCTCTTTGATGGATGGTAGGGAAAGTCCTACATTAAACCTATCCCTTTCTTGCCCTAGGTTCTTCTGATTATAGCTGGCTGCTTGTTCATACGCCAACTGTAACCTGGCTTGAAGCTCCGTCCCATAGGATGGGTTCTCATCGTATGATGTCAGGGTTGGTGCTAGGTATGCATAGTATCCCATGGCATACTGATTGATTGATTTTTAACTATATGGCTCATTTTTTTCGATTCCGCTAATGAAAAATGAAGTAATAGTTCTCTGAAACAAAATATAAGGTTTGTTAAGTTTGAATTAAAAATACAAAATAATTCTTTTATCAAGAAGAAAGAATTCTTTAGAAAGATTTATTTTAGACTTATAAATCCATCCGACAATCTTTAAAACAATTTTTAATGCAAAATGCTGTATCACTGCTACACCAAAAACTCTCTTTTCTCTTCCTTTCTCTTTTCAATGTGTTCTTGCACATGAAACAAGATTTTTGTGGATTTTTTTAATCCAGGAGAATTTAGAATTTTCTCTGTGAATTGACTGACTAAGAGACTCTGCTAAGTTTTCTTTTGCTTCACGATTTTCCCCGAATTTGGCATTTCCCCTCACTTTGACACAATATTTTTTCAAGAAGCCGCTTCACAATAGCTCTTGAAAATTTTCTGTGTGGTATTTTACAATTAGTTTTGATTTTGTAGAGGTAAAATGAATTCAGTAATGTAACATCCAATAAATGAAAAAAGTTTTCTATACCACTTAAGTGATTTTCTCATACACTCCACAGAACCCACCATCATATCCACTTTGTCCACAAGTTGCATATTTTTAATATGGTCAACCACTGCATTGGGTTTATAAATAACCTGGTTGGTAGCAGTATCTTTTTTGCCACTGTCCTCTAAATTGCCCCTGTGCACAGTGGCAAAACACACACATCTCGTTTGTTGTGCCATTCCGTGCAAGTGATCTTGACACGTTATTATATATTGATTCCCTTGAGCGGACGCAGGCAGCGGCCCCACAATGTCTAGAGCCAACTTTTCCATCAGGTATTTTTACATTTACATTTACATAAGGACCCTGCTAACCGCCACTGGCGCATGGCAGGGGGTGTGAAACACCGAAAACCTATCTACCTTTGACTGCCGTTGGCTTCTCTAATACTTCGCGGAAAAAATGACCAGAAATAACTATCTGTCCTGGCAACTATTTCCCTGTAACGCTTCGTCGTTTTGTCTCGAAGATCACGTATGCTACAAACTGGTATGACAATATCAACTACCTCCTCCCTGAGATCCGTAGTGATAAATTTATGAAAAAGCTTCCTACGGTAATCAAGTCTTCTATCACTAAGCGAATCCCAACCGAGGGATTCTATCATAGCTGAAACACTGCTGTCAAAACTGAAATCTCCCTTAACAAATCTAGCTGCCCTACGTTGAACCATCTCAAGGCTGGAAGTTAATCCCACTTCGTGCGGATCCCAAATCGCGCAGCAGTACTCAAGGAGAGGTCGAATTAGGGAGAAGTACGCTATTTCTTTTACTCTCCATGAGCAACCCCTAAGGATTCTACTAGCTAAACTTTGCATCCTATTCGCTTTACCTACTACGTTTTGAATATGCTCTTTAAAGGAAAAATTACTACTGAGCGTAATACCAAGATATTTATGATGCTTCACGAACTGCAACGGATATCCTGAAATATTATACGGCATGCGAGAAACATTAGCGGAACGTGTAAAATTCATGGCTACGCACTTCTTTACATTCAAATCTAACTGCCAATCCCTGCACCAACCAGAAATAAGATTCAGATCGTTCTGTAAGCAAATAATGTCATCTGCGCTTGTAATATCACTATAAATAACAGTATCATCTGCAAATAGCCTAACCTTACATCGAACATTATCCACCATATCGTTGATATAAATTAGGAACAGAAGAGGACCTAATACACTACCCTGCGGAACACCGGATGTGACGTAAACCTCATCAGAAAAAATTCCGTCCAACGCAACTCGCTGCGATCTGTTTCCTAGAAAACATTTTATCCACTCAATAACTTGCTGATTAATCCCATAAGCCATCAATTTATGAATTATTTTTACATGTGAAACTCTATCAAAAGCTTTTCTAAAATCTAAAAATATGGCATCCGTGCTAATACCCTTATCAGCAGCCTTAACTAAATCGTTCACAAAAAGGGCTAACTGGGTATCGCATGACCTACCCTTACGAAAACCGTGTTGACATTCACTAATTGCCCCCTTATCACCTAGAAAACGCATTATAGAACTGGCAATAATATGTTCAATTATCTTACAAAAAATTGACGTTAAGGATATGGGACGATAGTCTTCCGGTTTCGAGGAACGCCCTTTCTTAGGAATTGGGGTGATATGCGCTCTTTTCCACGACGTTGGTACAACGCCTTCATCCAACGTTTTCTTATAAAATACGACAAGATAGGGAGAAAGCTCGTCCGCCAGCGTAGTAATAACCAGCGAAGGTATACCTTCCGGTCCGGGCGCTTTCTTCTTGTCAACCTCTCGCAACAGCTTACCTATTCCATCCACTGACAACTCGATCGGCCCCATCTTTGAATCAACCCTGACAGAAAAATCGTTCGTACGTCCATTGTCTAAAGTAAAGCTTTCCTGGTAATGTCGATTAAGTAAGTTCGCTTTACCTACCGAATCACTAACTGTTAGTCCCTCATCATTAACAAGACTAGATACTGAAGACTGACCTCCACGAGATTCTCGGACGTATGACCAAAACTCCTTCTGGTCGCTTCCTAAAGACTCTAAAAGGGTTTTAGATCTATATTCCAGGAACTCATTCCGCGATTCCTCCTTAACCAATTTTCGTACCTCCGCGTATTTCTGACGCTCAATTTCAGAGTCACCTCCGATCTTCTCTAGTCTCTTCATCCGTGCGTGTAGAAACCTTTGCCTCCTATGCAACGCGAATTTTATTTGCTCTCAGCCACTGGTTGCAAAGGGATGGTTAATTTCCCAGCTTTACACTTCTTGCACTGTAAGCACTTCTGGAGATAATCGTGCATTTCCAAGTAGCTTCATCCATATTAATGGTGTTAATTGTCTGTATTTTTTCTTCTCTAACGGCAGGGTGTATACATACTATAGCATAATCTCTCCATAGAACGTGCTCTGTCCACCTGAAATTGCACAGTAATTCTGGCATCCTGTTCTCTTAGGAGGCTTTCACCAACAGGGGTAAGATTACGACATCTTTCTGCTCATCTGCCAACAGAAGCTCTTGATTCACAAGGTGCTCATTTCTACCCTGCATTACACGATAGAGGAAGGTGGTATCTTAATTCAATCTTCTAAGTACATTTTGATTAGGTTTTTGTGACCAGTCAAGGCATCGTATCCTCATTGGGAAACTAAGGTCCGGATCGGGGCGTCCTCCTTCCTCCCATCACTAGAATCTGTGATTGACGACGCACCATCATCATTGCTTATTTCCAATTTGTGAATATAGATATCATCCACTTTACGGGAAACTAAAGTCCTAAGTGAGAAATCAGCTTTTTCCTCAGTTGCTGATTGCTTGTCTTTATCATAGCCTATCTTTCAATAGTTCTTCGGGCCACTCGGAAAAAAATTTCTCAATATAGCAATCGCTCCCATATGGGGTTACATCATTGATTAGATCACCAAGATAGTCTCCAGTGGGAGGTGACCATTTTCCCAGGTGTTCTGTAAAAATGACACTATCCATGTCAAAATACAGAACGTGCCGATCGAGTTTCCAAAGGTAGTTCTATAAGACTGAACGGGCATGACAAGTGGTGTAGCATGCCAGCAAAATATTCGTTGTCAAAAGTGATTTTATAGACACTTCCAATTCCTTCCATGATGCAAACAATGTATCTTCGTTAACAGGGATCAAGCATGATAGTTCGACGTTTGGGGATATAGTGACACACACATTCAACAAGTGCAATGACGCTTATTACCATAAGGGAGAGTGTCAAAATTATCTACGAGTCTCCTCTTCGTATATACAACACGGAAAGTTTTAGTTTCCAGCCTCGATATTACTGTAAAAGGGAATAAGCGACCGATCCTCTTCTTATATCTCACAACGAGAGGTGGTGCTTCATCCATCACCATAGCCTTGAGACAATCTAATTATAGGTCTCCCTCGTTAGTGGCAGTAATGGTGATACTGCGGACTTTGCAAATTGTTCTGCAAATGTCCGAGGATCTGCACCGTACCTTATATGCATAGTTCTTTGGCCCACCCAAAACAAATTCGTCAATATAGCAATCACTTCCATACGGGGTTACCTCGTTGGTTAAATCGCCGAGATAGTCTCCGGTGGGAGGTGACCATTCCCCTGGGCGTTCTGTAAAAATGATGCTGTCCATATCAAAATACAGAACGCGCGGATCAAGTTTCCTAAGGTAGTCATATAATATTAATCGGGCGTTACATGTGGTGTAACATGCCAGCAAAATGTTTGTAGTTGGAAGGGATTTTACCGACTTCTCCAACTCCTTCCACGATGCATACAATACGTCATCGTTCACTGGGATCAGTCGGGACAATTCTACGTTTGGGGATGTTGCCAGGGAAATTAGTTCATCCCTTGTGGGGATCCCCCAGAACTTATTCAGCGTTAACTTTGCCAACTATCGCATACTGGGGTTGCTTTTTATATTACTCTCCTCTAGATTCTTCTCCCTTTTGTGGAACGATGAGATGTATTTTGCCTGATCTTCCACCAGCTTATACCACTAAGGTGACCCCCTTGCCTCTTGCTTCATCTTGAGGAAGCAGTTAATATACTCTGTGAAGAGTCCTCCTTCTTCCGTGGTGAATTCCTAAATGGTTGAGGTGTATTTCCACACCTCGTGCACCTTAATCACCCTGTACCCTTCGTGCAACGCTCTCTTCACTTCTACGGAGACCCATGTCCCTGAAATTGATCTCTGCTTCGGAATGATCGCATCTGTCCTCCTCAGACTCCACTGCAGCACAAGTCCTTCAGAGTGGAAACATCAGCTTGTTGTTGATCTGAAATGGCAGTACAGGGTGATAAAGTTGAGTGGGTGGTAACACCATGCATCTCATCAAACATTTTATGTAATCATCAACTGTTTGATTTTTCACGAGAATTGTTGAAGGGCTGGCCATTTGACAAACGGGGGGGAGAACAGTACATTTAATGATACCTTCTAAAGTTTTAGGCCACGACTTATTGTAAATTATTTTTATTGACGGAATTTTTATCTTTCTAGGTTGGGCGGGTAGGGGGGTTGGGAATTGGTGAAGGGTTGGTAGGTTGGTAGGAGTTTTGGATGGGATCGAAGCGATTTTTGGTGGGGATAGGTTCAGGAGAGGTAGAATTACTTAGAGCACTAAATTTTCTTTTGTGGGATACTACAGTAAAATCGTTATTATTAGAGCCACTGGGTTTGCCAACATTATCATTAGGGATTGCCATGCTAGAAACAGACTGACTTACCAATTTCTTCTGGCATAGGATGTCATTCCATTGGTCTGTTGAGATTCTGTCCTTTAGGATGGCCAGTCTGTCGAGGATGTTGTTCACGGCTTGTTTTGGATCCTTCTGCTGCTGTATGTAGTCCATAATTGGTGACAGGGGTTGTTCGTCCTCGTCCATGTCTGACGATGAAGAGTCACTGATGGTGGTAGGGGCTGGAGATGGTGGAGTGTTGGTTTTGTCGCACATAGTCGATTGAATGCGTTCCTCCCCTCCCGGCGGGGAAGTGCCACTCACACTAGTTACTTTTGATGGAACTTGATGGAAGAGGTGGTGCTTCATCCATCACCATACCCTTGAGACGATCAAACGATACATCTCCCTCGTTAGAGGCATTAATAGTGATGCCACGGACTTTGCAAATTGTTTTGCAAAAGTCCGAGGATTCGGACCGTACCTTAAAGGCATAATTCTTCGGCCCACCGGAAACAAATTCGTTGATGTAGCAGTCACCTCCATACGGGGTTACCTCGTCGGTTAAATCGCCGAGATAGTCTCTGGTGGGAGGTGACCATTCCCCTGGGCGTTCTGTAAAAATGATGCTGTCAGTATCAAAATACAGAACGCGCCGATCGAGTTTCCTGAGATAGTCATATAATATTAACCGCGCGTTACACGTGGTGTAACACGCCAGCAAAATATTTGTAGTTGGAAGGGATTTTATCGACTCCTCCAACTCCTTCCACGATGCATACAAGACTTCATCGTTCACGGGGATTAATCGGGACAATTCCACGTTTGGGGATGTTGCCAGGGAAATAAATTCATCCCTCGTTCTCAGAATAGAACATCTGGGCAGATTTTCCCTCATTCCAAAGCGACCCCAGAAGCTATTCAACATCAGCTTTGCCAATTGATGCATACCGGGGTTGCTTTTAATGTTACTCTTCTCTAGAGTAATCCTCTCCCTTTCGTGGAACAATGAGACGTATTTTGTCCGATCTTCCTCCGTCTTACACCACGAGGGGAAACCGCTTGCCTCTTGCTTCATCTTGAGGAAGCAGTTGATGTAGTCCGTAAAGAGTCCTCCTTCTCCCGTGGCGGGGTCGTAGATGGTTGTGGTGTATTGCCATACCTCGTGCACCTTAATCATCCTGTACCCTTCGCGCACCGCTGTCTTCACCTCCTCGAAGACCCACGTCCCCGTAAGCGATCTCTCCGCTTCGGAATGATCGCATCCGTCCTCCTGCGACTCCTCCTCAGCACAAGTCCTGCAGAGCGGGAACATCAACTTGTCGTTGACGCGAAAAGGCAGTACAGGGTGGTAACACAGTGCACCTCATCAACCCTTCCACAGATTCTAATTGGGGGCAGTCGTCCCCAATAAAAATCTGTGGATGTCCTACGGGGTATTTTCCATACTTGTTGACGAACGGGTAAAGGGAGCATACGTCTAAGTATCGAATCCTTTCCCCGTTCGCGACGTCCGCCTTATAGTACAGTCTGACAGCGTTGGTCCTTCCCCCGTAAAAACCATCCCTAGGGTTGATCGGTGGTTCTGTGTTTAGAGGATCGCTAGCGACAAACGTCGACAGGTTGTCATCCTCGCGGATTTGGCGGTCAAAATCGCACTCCCATTTCTCCACGACTTCGTACCCCCTCTTCCGTAGGAGAGCGGTCTTCCTCAACGTCGCCTCATAACGACCCCCCATCGTGTCATAGGGATTGTTGGAAACTTTGGAGGTTCTGTCGGGAAAGCAGATGGGGCATCCGTGATAGAAGCAACCGTGGAATTCAAATATAAATTTCCCCGATAGACCGTCCACTTTCCTCCCCATGACACTAGACTCCCTCCCATTTTGAGCGTGGGGGATAGCGATCCCTCTTTGTTGTTCCTCCCACAGAAGCCATAGAAGTGCCTTCCGGGACTGCCGGTCGGCAAAACGATAACCTCCTGGTGGAACGATTGCTATGCTATCGGGTTTAAGGAATCGCTTCCAAAACACCCTCATGCATGCACTTGCAATTGTTATTTCCTCTCTAAATGGATCGACCTCCGTAGTTTCCCTAAAAATCGCCCGAAATCTCAAGCAAGCTGAGAGAAGTATCCTTACGTCCTGGACGCAGTATTTTTTTTATTTCAACCGGCGTTGAGAAAACATAGCCCTTGGAAGATTGCTCTTCATGCCACCTCAGAAAGATTTCTCTTTCCTTGGTGGACATTGATTCTACACCGTAGGTCTCAATAGGAGGCATCTCCCCAATGTAATGGGCGTTTTCGGCCGTATTGAAAAAATGGGGGAAGTATCCCTTGGCGAATGTATCATCAAGGCCTAGCGCCCCTTGGAGTTTTGAGAGGGGCATCGGTAGAAAATTCAACGAGTCTATAAACCTTAGCTGACCATTAGAAAAGGTTATGGAGAGAATTTTACTACCGGCCATAATAACCTCCGGTTTCCAGTTTGTCCTCTCGACAGCGGATTTTAAAATAAAATTACTGTCGTACCCCTTTGAATTGTGTGCTATGCATGTCAGCATTTTAAAATTCATCTGCCCCAGATAGCTGAGAAAATCTCTCATGGGGTCATCCGAAGAGAAGATCTTCTCAGGGCAGCCACATTTGAGGCAGGAACAGGTAGACGGTGGATCTATGCAGCCATCGCAGACAATGAGTGCCTCAAGGAGATTGGGAATATGAAGGAAAAAGTCCTTAGACATTTCTTCATCCTGCCGGCACTCAATATCATAGAAAATGTATGCATGGTGGTCATCTTTCTTCTCTTTGATGGTCTGCGTATAACACCTATGCTCCCCTGTAATCATCTTACAGGCTGTGCAAAATTTTTCTCCACAAACATGATTTGCCATTCTTCTAGTCGAAGTAAAAATGGCAAAACATTTTGGGCAGTGCCTAATTCTAATGCACACAGATTTCCTCTTGCCCTTCTGAAGAAGGTAGTTCTGATAGCAATTATCGTCATGAAATCCTCTAAGGCAATTGTTACAGAATAATGTTACAATGTTTATAGAATCACACGGCTGCCTCGAGAAATACTGCAAGCAGGTTTCAGCGCATTTGTGCTCATATTTGTGATTGTTAGGCACACGACACGTACAGCAATAAAATTCAGTCGAAAATGTGCTTTTCACCGACGTAATCACAGTATAGTGATTATCACCGTATATCAGGTCAATGTGCTTCTTTTCTCAACCATCAGCAGTGTAGCGAGGCCCCTCAAAAACCACCTCTCTCCCCTTATAATCCATGTAAACGCCTGCACCCTCCTCCCCAGTTATGACTCCAGCCATTCTGCATAGGGCAAGGGCTCTTTCCGGCAGAATGTTAGCTCTTCTATACGCTCTCCTAAATTGGGAAATTTATAATTAAACGTAGAACTAACCTTACACCAAAAATCTACATGATAACCCTCTAAAAACTTATAAATTCTAGAATGTTCGACTACAAAAGGATCAGTAAGATTAAAATACGGAGATAACTTAGCCCAATGATATAACCTATAATTTAAATTTAACTTACTTGTACTTACGTTGGTTAATAAAAAAGTATCCTCCTTCGATATATACTTAAGACAAGATTTTTCGGATCTACAGGGCTGTAAATCAATGTGTATATCAGGGAAGGAGGATGTTATTATATCACGAACAACTTCTATATACTCAGACACACACAACTTAAAATAGCAATGCAAGTGTTCAACAAATTGCTCAGAGGCACTGTTCACTTCTAATGCAACACAGTAAGTGAGCAAGTTCAAACAAGTCTGCAAAACGCACACCACGTCACCCCTCTTGATAAGGCCCCTCTCCTCCAAGGCCAAGGTCATGAAGAAACAGCATCCGGGTTTCGCCTTACTGCGCCTGGGACATATGGATCACCCAATACATAAAACTTATAATTCTCAAGATAAGTGGATATCCCAGATGCGTATAGGTTATTCTAGTATACGCATCCGGTTGGTACTGACCTTGAAGCCAATCGTGACCTTTGCCCCAAGATACGTTGGCAGTTGGGTAGTCCGTCTGGGAAAATAACCTTGATATAGCGCGGTTGCCAATTCAGACGTGGTGGACGTTGCACAATCTCCATATTCCATGATTTTATCAAGCATTTCAAACGGAAATTATAAAAAACAACTCGAAGATCCCCCCTTTCATTTAATTCAATCATTCTTCTGAGAACATTAATAAATCGAACCCATTCATTAACAAACAAGGAACACTTCATCATTATGCATACTAATGGTTCAAAAGGCAAATTATTCTTAATCATTAACCCACAAATAATTTCATCTTTCCTTTCACGCCTACTTTTACAGAACATCAAGGAGAGAATGTACTGAGGCCATTCAGACAATTTAGTATCTTGTTCCCTCTGAAATGTACGCATTGTCGCAATTGAAGGATGATGTATAAGGGTATGCAATTCGTATATGTCAAAGAAAGTACGACCATCAGACTTATTAAAAAACCATGGTAACTTATGAGCTAATTGATGGAACTGAATAACACCTCTTTCAATTCGCTTCCTTTCCACGGGATTCAGTGTAGAATCAGCAGCCCAGTTGGTTTTTAAGTGCTTTGACGTTGCTAAACATATCACAGATGGAAGGCATAGAGACTCTGTGTTTTGGACGACTATAATTGACCTCATCCCCCTACAGTAAACTTTAAAATCCGTGAACCCCGGAAGACGAGGTCGTCCGCACCCTATCGGTACATCAATGTATTGGAAAGATACAGCGTTGGTCCTTCCCCCGTAAAAACCATCCCTAGGGTTGATCGGTGGTTCTGTGTTTAGAGGATCGCTAGCGACAAACGTCGACAGGTTGTCATCCTCGCGGATTTGGCGGTCAAAATCGCACTCCCATTTCTCCACGACTTCGTACCCCCTCTTCCGTAGGAGAGCGGTCTTCCTCAACGTCGCCTCATAACGACCCCCCATCATGTC
Source organism: Pachydiplax longipennis (assembly GCA_036926295.1). Classification (NCBI taxonomy): domain Eukaryota; kingdom Metazoa; phylum Arthropoda; class Insecta; order Odonata; family Libellulidae; genus Pachydiplax; species Pachydiplax longipennis. Next base: position 30,856,515 of record JAVFKF010000009.1, on the reverse strand, counting down.
ATAGGGATTGTTGGAAACTTTGGAGGTTCTGTCGGGAAAGCAGATGGGGCATCCGTGATAGAAGCAACCGTGGAATTCAAATATAAATTTCCCCGATAGACCGTCCACTTTCCTCCCCATGACACTAGACTCCCTCCCATTTTGAGCGTGGGCGATAGCGATCCCTCTTTGTTGTTCCTCCCACAGAAGCCATAGAAGTGCCTTCCGGGACTACCGGTCGGCAAAACGATAACCTCCTGGTGGAACGATTGCTATGCTATCGGGTTTAAGGAATCGCTTCCGAAACACCTTCATGCATGCACTTGCAATTGTTATTGCCTCTCTAAATGGATCGACCCCCGTAGTTTCCCTAAAAATCGCCCGAAATCTCAAGCAAGCTGAGCGAAGTATCCTTACGTCCTGGACGTAGTATTTTTTATTTCAACCGGCATTGAGAAAACATAGCCCTTGGAAGATTGCTCTTCATGCCACCTCAGAAAGATTTCTCTTTCCTTGGTGGACATTGATTCTACACCGTAGGTCTCAATAGGAGGCATCTCCCCAATGTAATGGGCGTTTTCGGCCGTATTGAAAAAATGGGGGAAGTATCCCTTGGCGAATGTATCATCAAGGCCTAGCGCCCCTTGGAGTTTTGAGAGGGGCATCGGTAGAAAATTCAACGAGTCTATAAACCTTAGCTGACCATTAGAAAAGGTTATGGAGAGAATTTTACTACCGGCCATAATAACCTCCGGTTTCCAGTTTGTCCTCTCGACAGCGGATTTTAAAATAAAATTACTGTCGTACCCCTTTGAATTGTGCGCGATGCACGTCAGCATTTTAAAATTTGTCTGCCCTAGATAGCTGAGAAAATCTCTCACGGGGTCATCCGAAGAGAAGATCTTCTCAGGGCGTCCACATTTGAGACAGGAAGACGTAGACGGCGAATCTATGCAGTCATCGCATACGACGAGTGCCACGAGGAGATTGGGGATATGAAGAAAAACATTCCTAGACATTTCCTCATCCTGCCGACACTCAATATCATAAAAAACGTATGCGTGGGGGGCGTCCTTTCTCTTCTTCTCCTTAATGGTCTGCATGTAGCACCTATGCTCCCCTGTGACCATCTTCTTACAGGCCGTGCAGAAATTTTCCCCACAGACATGATTCGCCATTCCTTTACTCGTAGTAAGAACGGCAAAACATGTTGGACAATGCCTAATTCTAAAGCAGACGGATTTTTTCTTACCCTTTCGAAGAAGATGGTTTTGATAACAAATATCGCCGTGAAATCCCCTAAGGCATTTATTACAAAAGACCGTAATAATATTTAAAGAATCACACGGCGGCTTTGAAAAACACCGCAAACAGGTTTCAGCACATTTGTGCTTGTAATCGTGATCGTAAGGCACACGACACGTACGGCAATAGAATTCGGTCGAAAACGCCCCTTTCACCGAGGTAATCACATTATAGTGATTATCGCCGTATATAAGATCGATGTGTCTCTTTTCTCGACCGTCAGTATCGTAGCGAGGCCCCTCAAAAACCACCTCTCTCCCCTTATAATCTGCGAAAACGGTGATGTGGAATTCAGGGATTGCGCTTTGAAAAGTGGCAATCTCCGCCGCACCTGCACCCTCCTCCCCAATTATAACTCCAGCCCTTCTACATAGGGCAAGTGCTCTCTCCCTCAGAATGTTAACACTTCTGTACATCCTCTGAAATTCATTATCACTATCTAATTGTTTAGACATCGCTAAACATATAGCGGATGGAAGGCACAGAGAGTCTGTGTTCTGGACGACGATAATCGATCTCATCCTCCTACAGTAAGTGCTAAAATTCGTGAACCCCGGAAGACGAGGTCGTCCGTGCCCTATCGGTACATCGATGTGCTGGAATGAAACGCTCATGCAGCCGTTGAGGAAAAATCCTCATTCGACTGCATGATTTTTTTTATCCTCTTCAGTATGACCGATGGTTCTAATTGATCGCATCGGCGAAATGATACGTGTATGTTGCAGTTCGGGTGCGAATCATTCCTATTGGACAATTCTCCGAGGTTGGAATGGGATACCCCACCCTTTACCAGATTAAGTACTGCTTGAAACACCTCCTCATACCATACAAGAGGGTTAATTCCTGTAGGTATGGGGTGGATTGTTAGGTTGATCTCCCTCCCCCACAACCGATACTTCCTTAAGAAAGATCTATTCTCCCTGATTACTGTGTATCACCTGCCCTCAAGCCACCCCCAGCCACCTGTGTAGGATATGCATGAGTGTCGTTTCCAGTGTAGGTTGATGCAGACTCAGGATTTTCTACCAATATATCTAAATCCTCCAAATCGGGGGCAACATTGGACAAGTTATCCTCATCAAAAAGAGGCCTATCTAAAATGGGAAGATCTGTAAAATTACATCCCAAAAAATGTGGGTCCTCCAATAATTCGGAAACGTCGCACTCTCTTAAGTTGAGGGGTAATGAAGGAAGATCTCCACTGCAAAATAGATCCTCCGATGGATCAAGGACACTCTGTATATTTAAATCCCCCGAATCGAGGGCAACGTTGGACTGATCATACAAAACCTCTTCATGAAAAAGATCCCCGTCTAATATGGGAAGATCAGCATAATTACCTCGTAAGTGATCCTTCAATGGACCGAAGACAACCGGTATGTCGAAATCTCCCGAATCGAGAGGTGATGTGATGGAAGGAAGATCTCCACTCCAAAATGGAGCCCCTGATGTACCGAAGGCAGCCGGTATATCAAATTCTCCCGAATCGAGCGCAACACTGGATAGAGTGTTATATATAAAATATCTACTTCTACTTCTTCACCCATAGTCATAGTCCTTTATTGACACGATACATTCATATTATATACATTGATAAAAACAATGATGATGAATTGATGTCTCGTCAGATAAAAAAGTTTTACACAGAATACATACATACCACATAAAATACTTATTACATAGAATACACAATATTATGCAATATCATAAATAATAAAATAACATGAAATACTTATTACATACCTTCTATATTACATAGTAAAAAATTCGTCAATTGAATACAGACATTTTTTTATTAACATATTTTTTAATTCTATCAAAAAAATTTTAAAATCTACATGAAATTTTTCCCTTAGTGTAGTCGGCAGATTGTTAATCACGATGGCGCGATGGCTGAGAGCTGCAAATGTAGCCCGCACCAACTCCTTAGAGTTTAACACTCCAGCACGGAAGATGCGTATGATTTCCTTAGCAGGAAGAACTTTAAAGATAGCCTCCATTGCCGTACGAAGAGTTGTAGAAAAAATGAAAAGAAGAGTGAATGCCTGTACACTGTAGAGCAGTCACAGATGAACAGAGTGGTAGAGTTTTTCTATTTTGTTTTTTCATATATAAATATAGTGTTAATCATGTGACGAAAGAGCAAGTCGTGATTGGTAGGATCGCACTTAGAGAAGAGCCAATACCGATACACCCTCAGCTTAGGGTGCGAATCATTCCTGATGGACAATCCTCCGCGGTTGGAACCGGATAATCCACCCTTCAGCATGTTAAGCACTGAGTGAAACACCTCCTCATACCATACAAGAGGGTTAATTCCTATTGGTGTAGGGCCGATTGTCAGGTTGACAATCCTCCCTCCTCTACAAGCAGTACTTCTTTAAGAAGGATCTATTCTCCCTGAGGATTGTATAATAGGGAGAATCACTTGCCCTCATACCACCCCACCCACCTGTGTAGGATGTGTGTCAGTGTTGTTTCCAGTGTAGGCAGACTGGGTTGTCTAGCAATATATCTAAATCCCCTGAATCGGGGGATTAATATCCTAATATCATCAGACTCTGAAGGAAATTTTGTGGCGTCGAGGAAAGTGTTGGGTGCAAACTGCTGCACCACATATGGAATGGAAGTGTGGAGTAGCTGTCTATCACAAACAAACAAATTAACATTCACTACCCTAATTACCTAATACAATTTGGGAATTCAGACATTCCAACCATCCTTACTGGAAGTATTGGCAATGGTATCCTACTTTTGTGGACATCCTCCACAGCAATAATTCTTAGTTGATGTGAAGAATGCAGCATCAACCAAACCACACCCAAGCCCTACTGCTGATACACTACTACATACCATGGTTACCCCGTTCTCTCCTACTTTTACATATTTGCCATTGATGTAAGTATTGCTAAATCTGTGCTTGTATTGAATGTGGCCATATGAATATTAACTATTGTTGTATCGCCCTACTTGGCCACATGGCATAAAGGAATGATAAGTGCCAATTTCAGCTTGGAAGGCTGATTTATCAGTCTAATGTGAGCAGTGGATGGTGACTTATGGTTTTAGCAGTGTTGTTCGTTCAGTTGGTCCACATGCAACTTGCAGGGAGAGGAGGTGCACTTCTCAACATCCAGGGGATTATTAAGGCTGCCAGGTTGATATCCTTGAGGACTCAACAGGAATAGCGGGAAGAAAGGTTGTGGTCTCGTGCATGTCCTCAAGAACTATGTGACCTGGGTCAAGGGTTGGCTGGAAATGGGTCCAGAGTTGGAATATGCATAGCTTTATATTTGGAGAGTGGCAGGGTTACAGTTGGAGTTGATGTGGGTGCCTATGAACCAGTGTGAGCCTCTACATGGGTAGGTCATTTACACCCTTCTACTCCTTACATCTGGACATCTGACCTCAATTTAGAGGGTTGACCAACACTTCCAAGCTTTCTTCCTAAGAAATTTTCTGGCCCCACTTGCCTTTTAACACAATGCTTTTCCAAAACATGTCCTGGCCTCAGCTGCCTTCCAACACTATTTTTACTCTGGGGGATATTTCAATAAATCATCATCAGATATGTTAATGAAAACCGTTAAGTACTTCGTAATTTCCACAAATTTATTTAAAGGACTGGTTTTGACTGTATTTACATTTCAGTCATCTTCAGGTGAAAACATATCGGAAACTGAAGGAATTTATAGGTAGCTCTGGAGTTTTGATGGGAGGGAAAGGAGTGAGGAAGGATCGGGGAAGGTAAGTTCATTTGTTAAATTAGGATTGAGGGATATCTCTATTTTCTCCAAGGCGTCTAACCTCCTTCCTTCCACAATGTTAGGCCTGAGCACCTTGATTTTATCAGATATGTTGAATGAGTAATCTCATCTTCTTCATTCATGCTTGTAAAAACTAGGAATTTTTTCTTTAGATTTTGACTGTTGTTAGTTTCTCTGGTAATTGAAAGTATGGTTATTGTCAGAATCTCATTTGGGGGAATTGTTTATATACCTCATTGCAATGAATTGTATTTTATCCCTCAGGCAATGAAGTTCCTGAAAGTCCAGAATCACAGCTGCAAGACAACAATATGGTCAATAGCACGTGTGTTAGCAACTTTGGACCTGAAAGTAGGAATAACATGTTAATAACAAATGGTTCCCGTGTTTCCAGTTCCTCTGCCGGTTTACAGTATCATTCAACTGCAACAGGGCCAAGTGTAACAAGTGCCAACAGCTTATCTGGTCAGTTTCTATTTCGTTCAAGACTTTCCTTCTTTCATTAATTCATTTTGTCAAATTTCATCTCATAAGTGGAATCATTTAATTTTTGTTTTTTTTTTTCTTTTCAATTTGAAATAATTTTAGTTGGTGAAGACCCTGTGAAAATCCATTGTAAATTAATAAAAACTGAAACATTATTTGCTTAGGATGGTTATATACATGACCATTTTTATAAATTTATAGTAATTATTGGGAACAAAAATTCAATGTTTCTTGTAATCTAAGGTGGCAAATATATTTACATTTGGCTGTATAAATATGTTTAAAAAATATAAATATCGTGTTATATGAATATATGAAGTAGATTTTGCCCTAAATTAGCCTCAGAAAAATGAGTGGTCATCTTATTTTTGCAAACCGAATAAAGTTGTGTGAAGATTAATAACTGTATGTTGTTTCGGAATTTCACTGCAAGTCTCCTCTATATCAACTAAACTAATGAACAACATGGGCCTGAAGAGGCGCACAGGATAACTGGCAAAACTGTAGTCTCTAGAAAGAATCATGGTGGTGAAATCCTGAAATAACTTGCAGTTTAATGGTAATCAGTACCACTATAACCTGTTTATTAAGATTGTTTAAATCCATCTTTTTACCTCTGTCTAATCTCTCCTTTTCATTAAGTTATGCAAAATTGCAAATTTCAAGGAGAAACTGACATGAAGAAAAGTCTTGACTGGACTTGGGCAGGTAGGCTTAGTTGGCAAAAGCAGCCTCCCAGAAAGAGGAAGATCCCTGGTTCATGCCATAGTCTTGTCAAACTTTTTTTTCACGTCAGTTTCTTCTCTGCATTTTTCCTTGATGCACTACCTTATGTGCCCAATAATCTTTAACCCTTTACCATTGCAAATTCCATTTGTTGAAGGGCGCTCTAATTTATCATTATCACCCATCAGGAGCAGAAAAATACCAGGAGGGTCCTCATCCTCTCGGAGACTCTGAAAAATTCTTTGAATATCAAAAGCAGTCTGCTGAGGCACTTGCACAGTTGGCAGAGTCCCATAGGAAAATGGCTGAGGCAGCTCTAAGAACAGCTACGGCTGAAGAGAGAAAGGCATCTGCTCTAGAACAACTTGTAGCCCTTTTGACCTGAGCTAAATGACATGTGATAGCGTTCCTCTGACAATTAAGTCTATATCAACTTAAATATATGGTATAGATGTATTGTGCCAAAGTCACTGCCCTGTGTCCTGTTTTAAAGACACATTTTCCGAAATATATATACTCACAAAAGGAAGAAAAATTCTTCCAATCATAATACCTACAGAGTTCAAATGGTATTGAAATTTGTTAGAAATTTTATTGTGATAGAATTTATCATAGAAAGTTGCTGTGACTAATCATTATCATGAATGTTTTAGTGATAGGTCTGGGGTATGTACTCCTTATTCATCTCACATATTTATTTTTCATAAACTGATTCTTATATGTTTATCAAAGATTTTTATGAAATATGTTTTATATTTATAATTTATATTATTATACAATTGTTATAAGTACAACTATATATTTTATGATCAGGGAAAGTGAGTTTTTGAGTATTAATGCAATTTTTATGAGAGATCTCAGTTCCATGCAGAGTACAAATTTACCAGTGCAAATTATCAAAATTTACTGTTAACATAGAAGTGGAAGGTGAAGAATTTTGGAAAGTCCAGAAAACTATTACCTGTGGTTATTATTTTCCTAAAAGTTTTATTCAAGTGTTATAGGAAGATTGCTGTGATTGCATTTTGAAGCTCTTGTAATTTACTTTCACAAGGGTACCTTGATGGAAATGACAAAGAGTATATATGTGCTGGGCTTTGATCACTCATGTACTTTGCCACTTGACACACCAACCACTATACCTGTCATGATAATCACCCCCAATGTATTAGATTTTATTCGAGGATGGAAAATGATGCACTTGGATGCATTTTTAATCCCTTTTTTCTGGAAAACTGCTAAAATTAGTCAGTACTGCAACAGAATTGTTATCAATTTTAGCCAAAGAACCTATCCTCCAAGCCCAGTACATGCACTCCTTTGTTTGAACAAGGTTCCCTTCTCTGTAGAATTACAGCCTATAAAAATTCCTCAAGCATGTCTTGGTTAGTGTTACAGAATCTTCAAATGAATGTTATGTTTTATTAATGTTTTGCTGATGTTCAGTCTAATGTGTAATGATTGATCCATTGTCATGAAAATTTCTTACTTTCTAAGGAATATTAGTTTGTGATCCTTAGGATATTAGTCAAATTAGGTGACCTGTTTTTTTTTTTACCTGTCCCTTCAAAATTAATTCAATGCAGTCATTCAATGAGCAGGTTGGTTCTCGAAACCTTTGCAAAATGTATGTAACATGATGTTTATGAGGAGTAAGGAAAGAATAAAAATATTGAAATCATCTTCTATTTATTTTTTCAAATCTCCCTAATGAAATGAAGACAAGTGAAAATAGTTATATGACTGAGACTTGAACATAGGTTGTCCACTTATCTTAGAATTTTTTAAACTCTCTTCCCTTGCAGGATGCAGTGGACTTATTTTATGACTTGATTGATCAATCAAGTCAACAATGTAATCAGATAACACTGTTATCAGTGATCATGTCCCTCTCATGAGACCTAAATCTAATGGATTAACACCCTGATTTAAAAATGACACCAGATTCCATCTAAATAATTAAATTAGTGTGTGGTACCCATGGAAGAGATTTTAAAGTGAGCAATCGAAAAGTGTGTTCTATGACCTCAGTGGGGTAAATGAAGTGTCCATTTGATGTAATAACACTGATAAAAAAGTAATGATAATATATATTTTTCTCATTTATTCATTGAGAACATAAATATCCTATCAGGCTAAGAGCCTGTTGACAAGACGGATATGTACAATTACAGCAAAGGAATATTAATAACAAAACAAAATGAAGCTGCTACTGGCTTACTTAAAAGCATAACTAACATGCTGTAAGTGATTCAAATAAACGGCAAATGCAGCCAAAATAAAAAAAACAAGCATTGAAATTAAAACAAAATCGGATATAAATAACCAGAAATGCAAACAAACAATCTATGTAATAAAATTTAAGTATGATTCATTTACTCATTTATAATTATTCCGTATGAGTTTCTAATTATAAAGTTCTGGTTCGGAGAACCAGAACTGTATAGTTAAAAGCACATACCAAAATACATATAGTGTACACACTTTACATACACACATTTATATTTGTTCCACAGATGAGAACAATATATTACAATCTATGTTTCCCATCAGAATATTCAAAAGAGTGCAGTAAGTACTGTTTACATCAAATTTGTTTAATATATATTGGTGATAAAATTAGGAGGCATAATATTTAAGATTTAAATAAAATCATTATCTGCAATTACTTGCAGCCTCCCATTGGAAAAGGCCATCTGTTACTGCATTCTGAGTTGAATTTTCTTAACTCTCGACGAGGTAAGTGGAAGCACCACCCCATTCAGTTATACCATAACTGACATGTAACTCAAAAGAGTGTAATGTAGGCCATACGTAAATATTTCTTTGATACCTTATTGAGCAAATAGTATAATTTAAGAAGAATTCATCATAGCTTATTGCATAAGTTATGGGAGAAACCCACTTTAAATGATTATCAATAACCAGTCCAAGATAAATGTGTTCATAAACATTTTTAACAGGACAGAAACAGTTACTGAAGTTATGGCGAAGACATGAACACTCATGGCTAAATACATCAATATCACAAGATTTGTAAGTATAAGGTAAGTGAATATACCTCACAGCAGTCTTGTTGGAATTTATAACAAGATATCTATTATGAGCCCATTTCAAAATTAGATTGTAATCTTTTTGTATAATTTCCTTGGCCATGTCTAAGCTTCTATGGGCAATTAATAGTAACAAGTCATGAGCATACTGAATCACAGGGGAGTTCATAACTATATAGCACATATCACTAACATATAAATTAAATAAAATAGGACCTAAGATGGATCCTTGTGGAACCCCATAATTTATCTTATAACAGTTGCTGCACCCATCAGCTAACTTAACCCTGCTGTTACTGTTGGACAAGTAACTAGAAAACCAGATATTATATATAATAATAATAATTTATTTACCAAAGACCATTATACAGGTATAGGTATAGTCAATAGAAAAGTCATAAAAAATCAAATTATATAAGTTTTACATCAATGTTTAAATATTCTTCCACAGAGTACAAAGGGTTGGCTAAGAGCCATTCCTTGAGGATTTTCTCAAATGTTGGAGTGGTTGTATTACGTACGTTTGCTGGTAATTTATTGAAGAATTTGACACCAGAGTAGTTTAGGCTACTTGATGTTTTTGCTAGCCGGTGACGGGGCATATCCATGCATTCGGCATGACGAGTATTATATGTGTGAATTGTGGAACGAGCTTGAAACTTACTTATGTTTTTTTTCATGTAGATGAGGGTGTCAAATACATAACAAGAAAAGACAGTCATAATTTTTAGTTGTCTGAATATTGGTTTACAGTGTTCTCTATTGGGAACACCAGTTATTAGTCTAATAGCCTTTTTCTGTAGTAGAAGTAGTTTACAGGCATGAGAAGATTGCCCCCATATTCTAATGCCATAAGTAATATGAGGGTGAAAGAAAGCAAAGTATACTGTACGTAAATAAGCAGGAGAGACAGAGTACTTGAGCCTGCGTATCAGGAATAAAACTCTAGATAATTTGCAACACACATTATTAATGTGTTCATTCCAGGTTAGTTTGGGATCAAGGGTAAAACCATGGAGTTTCACAGTGTCATTATTGGTTATTACCTGGCTTGTAGAGAAGGTAATGATTTGAGTCTTATTGTCATTGATAACCAGGCCATTAGCACTAAACCAATCTTTAGCTACACCTAAGAAAGACTCTGAGTTGGACTGTGCATTGCTAAGAATCCTGTCACAATGGACAAGGGTAGTATCATCAGCATAAAGAATGGATTTGCATGGCATAGAAAATTCAAAATCATTGATTACAATGAGAAAAAGTAAAGGTCCGAGAACAGATCCCTGGGGTACCCCAAATTTTACTTCTCTTTTCTTAGAAGTACTACCATTTAATGAGACAATTTGATACCTCTTGTCCAAGTAGGACTTGATTAGTTTCAAAGAATCACCACTTATTCCGTAGAATTCTAACTTAGACAAGATAATCTTGTGAGAGACACAGTCAAAAGCCTTACTGAGGTCACATAGTATTGCAGAAGTGTACTCTTTTTTCTCAAAGGCTTGGTGGATAATATCAACTAAGGATTCAATTGCTAGTGATGTGGATTTACCCCTGCGGAAGCCAAACTAAGAAGGAGCAAACAGGCTATTACATTCAAAATAGTCATAAAGTTGAGTAGACTTTATAGTATATATGCCTGACTAATATGACTGACAGAATCTGAATTACTGCTAAAAAAATTGCAAAGTTGTAAGATATTACCAGCTGTTCCTATTTTTCACAGAATCCAAGCTGACAATTTAAAAACAAATCATTTTCTCTGATATATTTATTTAGACAAGTGGCCTCATGACATTCATTCTAGGATTTTGTGGAATGCAGGTAAGATTGCAATTGGTCGGTAATTACTCATGTTAGAAGTTAAACCACCTTTAAAAACTGGATGAATTACCATTTCTTTGAAGTCATTAGGGACTAATAATGTCTCTAGACTCATGTTGATCAGCATCTTTCACATCCAAAGCTCTGCTTTTGTCATAACCTGGGGGCTTATTATTGTTAAGTTTATTTATGATATTTATCACAGCTTTCCTTGTAGTTTTGCAAATGCAAAAACAATGCTTAATATTCTTACCAGTTAACATTTTAATAGACTTTATATGATTACACCTATGTGAAATATTTTGAACACCTGAGACAAATACTGATGGCTCAAAATCTGATGCTGTGGCTGTGAATACATAAAACTGCCAAAGACGCATGGGATGAAACTACACCCAATGAGCAGCATATTTGTTGCAGAACTTATGGCCATCAAACTAGCATTGGAGTCCTCCCTGGACTCCAATGCTCCAATGCTCAGACTCAATCAGTGCCCTAAAAGCCATAAGATATGAACCAGTACACCCAATTTGTCCAGAACATGCAAATGTAGTGACCAGACTACACGATAGAGGGGTCATAGTGAAATTTTTATGGTTACCTGGACATGTGAATGTTGCTGGAAAGGAGGCAGCAAAGGAAAGCAGTGATAGACTGTGAAGAAATAGTGCCAGATGACCTAAAATCCAATTTAAAATGCACAGCACTCAAAGAGTGGAAAGAATGTTGGTCCTCTATCCTGCAAAACAAGCTACGAGCTATAAAAGGGAATACCGAACCCTGGAGCTCCTCTGTCAGGAAGAGTATAGAAAAAAAGAAGTAATAATAACACGATTGAGAATAGGGCACAGCGCCATTACGCACTCATACCTCTTAAATAACCCCAGAATTCTGCCACAATGTGAGGAATGCAACTCTCAAATTACAATAAAGTACATTCTTATTGAGTGCCAGAAATACTCCCACCATCAAGAGAAACACTTTGAAAATGGGGCACTAAATGACATCCTCGGAAATGTTAGACAAGGTCATATAATTTATGAAGGATACTAAACTTTATCTACAAAAATAAGAAAAACGATAGAATATATCGTTTTGTTCCCTTTGTGGGTAATTTTAATGTTCTTCATTTTATGTCAAAAAGATTTTAAAACTATGTATATATTTATTTTGGCTTCTAGGAAACAACTGTTCTTCTATAGTGAAGAATGAGTTTTTGATTAAATATATTATCGCTGGTTAAGGTGCAAAATGACCGAAGCTGTCAACGCACATATATAAAACAACTACTACTACTATTTGAGACAGAAAACAAGACAAAATCATCAGCAACCTTCTTTGCTCTACTATTTTGACTAAAATTCTTCAGTATTGTGCGACTTACTTTTTTCAGCTCCAACTAAATAATTAATAAAAGACAACTTTGACCTCAAAGAACAAGGAGCCATACTTGAGAATAGACTCTTAAAATATTCATTCTTTGCTGCTCCTATTTTAGAAGAAACTGTTTCTGCATGACACATGCACTTGTCTATGATCAGGATTTGCTGGTGCCTTCCTACTATCTTTGAATAATTTATCTCTACGCTTCATCATATAAAGCAGAGCACCACTCATCCATTTCTTCTTTAAACTGTTTCTGGGACTTATTCCAGGATATAAAGTTTTGGTTTTAAACCAAACAAAATAAGCCATGATTTTATGAAATTTCATCAAGATCTTCCTCAATAGTAATTCTGATTGAGTAATCACCCTCGGCTTATTGTGCATAAATTCTACCATTCTATACCCAAAGGAATTTAAAATTCTTTTCCTTACATTTATTTCTAGTCTGCCAAAGCAAATTTTTGCATTGTGGAGTCAGCTTTTCATTAATGAAAATTGTCCTATAATAATAATAATAATAAATCATCTTTATTCGGGCGAAATTGAGACTGAAGACTGAGTCTCTTCTTACATCTAACCCTTCATCAATTTGAAATAAAGAGATAGCAGAAAAAAAAGTGCACAGAAGAAATTTATATTGTGGGCTTAAAAACCTAGGATAGGAAAAATAGCCCACAGCAGGAAAACACCCCAGAAGAGGGTGTGAAAAACCTGCGAAACCTACAGATAGATAAGAAACTGAAATTTATAGAAAAGGCTGGAATCAAAAAGCAAGGAACATATTCACACTTCAAACTGCATATAAAAATAGTCCATAAAAGAATAACAGATAGTATAAGGATAACATGAGATAAGATATTAAAAAAAACACTGAAAAGACAGAATGTTATAAATGGAAATGGCAAAAAAAACTAGTATGAATACAGAAAAAAGAAAAAATAAATAAATAAGCACAAAAAATCACTATCATTTTACAACTTCGTCAATGTTCTTTCGAAGAAAAGAAGAGAAGAAAAAAAAAAAATCCTATCACTGCTCCCAACTGAGATGCTGTTATTGGTTAGTACTTTTCCTTGCTCCCATCCAAAGGTCCTTTAAGTTCTTTGATTTTAAGCAAATCAATACAGGAGCGGGTGATTCTGGTTTACCCTTGAGCATATGATAGGCATCTTTGATGTTGTCATCAACAAAAGGGATTTCTAAGGTAGAGGCCAATTTCTTTACAGAGTCAAGAAGATGAATTCTTTTATAGACTCCTTCAGTTTTTGACTGTAACCCATGTATTTCTAATCTCCTACTCCTTTCGTTAATTTTAAGCATCTGTATCCTATTTCTCCTTTGCCAGCATGTCATTTTTTAAATTACTCTATGTTTTTCACTAATTCACTATTGTACCGTTTCAGTTTGGAGAGACTGTGATTCATTGAATCATAAAATTCTGACAGTTTTGAATGATCATAATAATAATAATTTATTTTTACTTTTTAATAGGCTGCTTTTATGCTCCATAAGACAAAGCTTGCCAATGGGACATATATTTACAAAAAAAACATACTGTCAACAGTTATTATTTACACAGTGAAGCTGGAGTTGAATTGTAATATGAATAGTTCCTTGCATTTAGACCACAGGGTAAAAGTAAATTTATTACATCTGTTTTGAGAGGTGAGTAATTCTGCATATTTATGTTGAAAGCAACAATGAGAATGAAATTATTCGCATTAAATGGATCTATCCACCATAATAACTAACACAGGCCATGGAGCAAGGATATAAGATGATTTATTACATGATAATTGTTTACTAACAGGCCTTCACAATAGCATAAGTAATATTCAAACAGATCATTCATCTAAGGTGATGAAAGGTGTCATTTAATGAAAACAATCGTTGTAGCATTAAGCTCTTAGATAGCCATGTGGGCAGCACGTTTGACTTTGGTGAAAGACGTCCTGGGTTCGATTCCCGGTGAGAGCTCGTGTGTGAAATCTCAGCTGTCGAAGTACTTTTAACACCACTACTACTGTAGTATCTCAATATTTACATATAGGATTTGTAATTGAATTAATAACCATATAAAAATCGAAAATCTTCGTCTTGTTCTGCTGCACTCTGATAAGTGACAGTAGTATAAAAGTTAAAAAAGATAGAGTCTTGAAGCTTCTTCATTAATTTCGATTTTACTTTCAGTATCTCGTTGAATGGCATCTCAAAACGGAAAATCGTATTAACCCTTTTTCTGTGCCTGATTTAATCCTGATTGTCTGCCAGCCGCCAGTGCAACAGAATAAGCATATTTCCTTTGCGAATCAATAATCTTGACCCCCAAAATTTAGCCGCCCCTAGCGACGTTTGGTCTGCATTTGATTTCGGACCGGCTCTTTGCAACACGCAAACAAGTGTTTCGTCTTCGATATACCCTTTAACGCCGGAGAGTTACAAATCGATGCATACGAAATTAAGATTGTTGATGGAATACAATTAAGGCAATGACCCTCACCTGCATGAAGGGGCGTTCCAATTAGAGGTGCCTGCAGCCAGGATCCCCCTCCGCCCTTCTCCCCCTCCTCACTGCCCCTCTGCTGCCTCCTCCACCGCTGCTCTCAGTCCGTGCCCTGCCGCCGCCGTCGACGCACCTCATGTCGGTCGCTCTTCGACCCGGACGACGGCCGCTTGCGGGCAATCGGTGAGTGCTCATTACCTGTGCTTTGGAAGTCCAATGCCTCTGCACACGGGGTGTGTACCTACCTGTGGTCAGAGACTCCTAGGAGTGGTGGTATCGGCAAATATAAACATAGGAGCTTCATTCCGAAATCAGACCAAGACCACGCTGGTGGTGCGAGTTGGGGGGCGCGTTTGGCTATCCAGAATATTGACATTAATTTTCAATACAAAATACTCAGCCTCAGACTATTTATTCAAGAACTTAGCTTTTACGTTTGTTAGTTATTTTTTGTTTTAGAGGCATCCAAATCTCGTTTCGGGCACGTATTGCGTACCACTCGGTGCGCGGGGCCACGACTACCAATCTACGCTAATTAGTCGCAATTAATTATGGGATAGCAATCTTCATACATCAAGCAATGTTTTAGTCTTAGGCGAGAACTGTTAACTTATTTTTTCGCATTTAATAATCAAAAGAAAAGGCGACAGCACTTATATTACTTTCATTATGTACCTTTATTTTCCTGGTGACCGATAGATGAAACGGAAATTTAGAGGAATGTATACACCTTCATGTCTTTATTTATTTTCATCGTAAAATATTTTCCTTCTTTGATTGTAAAGGTACTTGAAATGCGGGTCCCCTAGAGGCGCGGGATACGGGGAAGAACCCTTCCATAATGTGATGCTGTCTGGGGTATAGACAGATAGGATGTCAGTTCTTAGATTCCTTTCCCTTTTTTTTAGCCCTTTTGACGTTCCAAAACATTTTCGTGGAAACGTAAGTTTGAGAAGTACAATCTCCCTTTCTAGAAGACTTTTTTTTACCTGTTTTACCGGCAAAAGGGATGTGTAGGATTTAACCTGGCCGAAAAGAAGCCTCGTGTCAACTACATAAATGTAATTGGTAAATTTATGTCGTCATTTCAACTTATTTTTTTGATCTTATCATCACGGATACCTATTAAAAAATTAAAATATTAGTTATTTGGACCAGAAAAATTCTTTTCCCGACCGGCCTGCTTCGGGATTGGTGTTCCGCATTTCCCGAACTAGGAAAAGCAATTTTCCGCTGTGATATTTCATTCTATATTTAGGATTTACATATAGATAATTTAACTGTTTCCAAGAAATTAAATGTCTTGCAGTTAAATTTCCTGATCTTCCTAGATCAAGAAATTCATCATTTAAACTTAATTATTTTTTCAAGTTATTCCGACTTTTAGTATGGTTAGAATTTACCTTAAAAATCTCTTGGAATATTAAAATAATAAATGATCGCTGACGTCAGTAATGTAAGAATAATTTCTCTAAGCAAATACGTAATATGCAGACGCTTAGGTAAATCATTTTATTGCATGATATTGACAAATCACATGATATAATAGTATTTTATCATACACAATTGTTTATAAATCATAACTCACACATTTACTTAGAGGATTGAAGTATTATCGTAAATCTTCTTTGCTATATCAGGTGGAAATTCTACATGTGTTCACTTTGATCATAAAATAGTGTGTTTCGATAGGAATTTGAGCGTATCAGCTATTAGCGTAGTGTGTATATTAGCTTAGTGAGTGAATTGTTGATTTTAGCAATAAGATGTTAGAAAAATTTGTTGGGCAGAGGTAAATATTTTCTTATGCTTAGAGCATGAATATTGACATATTTCTGTATTTAATTTACTTAATAACAGCTACAACCAAGTAACTCTGCCATCCAGATTTTGATCACCGAACAACCATTTTACTATTGTTAAATCTTTCAAAACCAACGGATGCCTGAATAAATTTCTCAATTTAAACATCGGAGTTTCAGTTGTCACTGCAGTGAGCTCTCGTAGTTACGTTTTCCTTCTTATGTTTTCCCACACCTAAAGCCGAAATGTTGGATTCCCTGCTAGAGTGTATATCTCATTTTCCCGTTTCTCAAGTCTATCATTCCTAACTTGTTTCTGTTTTTAAGAATCGATTTTCGTGTCCCAATCTAGCATTATGTTCGCGAATGACGTTTCAGCAAACGAGAATAATGATCACGAAAACCGGAGAGGGTATACATATCTTTATTCCACCTTATTCTACACGGATGTGCAGTATTATTCGTAGCTTGTGAATTTGAAGACAATTTTCCCATCACTGTCCCTACAAGTGTCATACGAAGGGTGCTCCCAGATAGCCATGTGGGCAGCGCGTTCGACTTGGGTGGTAGAGGTCCCGGGTTCGATTCCGATGGGAGCCCTCGTGAGAAATTCCATCAGCTGTCGAAGCACTTTTAGCAATACTACTACTACTACTGTTTTACGAGGTAATCTCTTGGTTTTTATTATTTGATCCAAACGGAATAAATATTTAATTCAGTTGCGCGTGAACAAGATTTCGACGCTCTGGATTCTCCATTAAACCATTATTCTCCATTAAACCTCTTGAGTAATAATGTAAAATACAGAAGACGAACGATATTTTAAGTTTCTATACGTAACCCACTCCGTTCGTCTTCCTTTTTTCCACTTAAGTCTTCGATCCTTACGTCCGAAATAGAATTGCGTTGGAACAGGAGCTCACAGAGTATTTTTCAAGGCAATTTTGCGGCATACAAGGAAGATGTATCAGCGATTTCAAGGCAGCATACGATCCTAACAACTGCATGAGAAACTTGTGTCTAGCTCGAGGGACAAAATACGGTTATCACAATACAAAAATTTACATCAAATCTCTTAGATAGCAAGTTTGGTCACACAATAGACACAAAATCCAAATTACACCACAATCAAGAATAAACGGATATTAGTAATTATACATAGTTCACAAGATTCAGTCAATGGAAACTAGATAAAAAATCCTGTAAATCAAAGTAACTCTGAAAGCAGAGAAAAAATCGTGGCCACTTGCTACAAGAGGAGCATTTCGAATTACAAAGAGGCCAAAACCGAATACATCGAAATTTCCACACGAAACATGAATGACCACGTTCAGCTACGTTAGAACGTTTCGCCTTCCTGCATCTCTTCACAACCGTCATTTATTTCTTTGATCGAGGCGATATTCCGAGTTCTCTTTTTGAATTCCAATTCCATCCGACGGCTTAGATCTCAATCTCAGCCTTGCGCAGTTTATCGCTTGTAATCGTGCAAAGCCTAATTTTCGCCAGACTTTCACGCAACTAACTCAACTTCTCCCCAATCGCTACACGACCACGTAAACGTCATGCTGCCTCTACGCTGGCCTTTTTCATCGTTTAGATCTTCATATTTTTGGATTATCTTTCGGATTTGCACGCTTAGGATGCATGGAACTACTGCTATCTGTCACGGAATTCAAGGCGCTGGGGAATCGCGTCATATCTTTCTTTGTAACGTTCACGGGTATCATTCGGGATTTAATGCCTATAATCACGAGTTTCCAAGTTGTCTTCAACCCCCGGAACACGTTCTTCCGACGCCCTCTGTAAATAGTATTTTTTCATCTAAGGGCAGGGATATGAGAAAAGTCTTAAATATACATTAAAACCCGGTTAACACGCTTTTCAGGGGACAAGTGTAAACCGCCTTGCAATCGGGATAGCGTTATAACCGGGGTGTGATACATTTGTATTTCTTTTTACCTTGGGAAACAAAAGGGTTGGTTTATTTGGCTTTCTGATTTTTAAATAAGTGCTTTACTTCTGTGAATGAAATTAGTTCTTTTTAGCTAGTTTTCATTTTTTTAAATTTTCCGCATTACGGACAAAGTGAGCGTCTTCATTTGTTTTTTAACTTTCGCAAATTTTCACTCTATGATGAAAGAATTTTACCAGATGGACAGTTGGGGAAGACAAGTGTAAGCGATTTCGGTCTATGGCACTACATGGCACATGGGTGGTCTGAAAAGTTTTCGACATTTCGCCATTTCTCGACATGTTTTCTGAAAATTTTCTGAAAAATCTGGGGTCGGAAACTTTTCAGACCACCCTCGTACATCGGTAGGAAGCTTGCGGCCTTTAAGTCACGTACGGAATTTTTGAGTTCAATGAGGCTTTTTCGGAAACATATTCTCGTATTTAATTTTCTTTCCAGTCTCGTGTGTTACATCGAGGGGAAAATGGTGAAAATCATTCCATTTAGGTTTAACTAGCGTTTAAGATAGTTTTCCTTCGTACAAAAACTATTTAACTCTCTGAGTATAAGGAATACGTTATTCATAAAAATAATTTCATATACAACCTTATAGTTTCTTCTTAAGCCGATTGGTGCTTACGTACAGCCTTCCGAAGAAGAAAGGGTCCCCAACCCTTAGGCAGTAGCGCATACACTTTTGTAGGTCAGGGTTCCTTTTCTCGACGAGGTCTTATCTTCCTGATAGCCGATGAAAGATTAAATTTTGAATTCATATAAGGATGTACGGCAAGTAACATCATTACAATAACCAAACCGAAATATTTCATTGAGGAAAGCGGTATGCGAAATGCTACTAGTTTAATCAAAGCTAGATATTTTTATAATAAGTTGAAGTTTATTGCAAAGATTTTGAAATGGAAAATGCTCTCTCTGTTTGAAACCACAAGCATTTGGAATGAATGCATTATGTGACGTGGATAAACATAGGCAATTTCTCGAATAGGGAAATAACGTGGTATAAAATTAAGCTGTTTGTATGATGCGGCTGCCTGTTCCCGCAGATACTACGAAAGACGTTTATTACTTTGTCTATGCATTTCACAAGCACCATTATTTTTGGTTAATGAATTGAGAAGAATGAACTTTTCTAGAAATTGGCGCTCGGAAATGCCTCCGAATAACCATATATCACATATATCAACTACTATTTAATTAAAAAAATTATTTGCTGTCAACAATGTAGGGAATTTATTGCGAAAGCTTTGATAAAACAGCATCTGTTTTTTCGTGCACGGGTTCGTTTTCTTCTTATTGATAAATAAAAATCGAAGGCACCAAAGAAACATAGCATCCTAATTTTACGACAAGAAATTTTTTAAACATATCACTTACAGGCAGTGCCAAAAGCGTGCTTGCTCGAAGTAGAAGGAAATGACGGAAACTGTATAGAGGAAGGTGCATAGGAGATGCTCCTCAGCAAAAACGCCATAAATAAAATCGCTCGTTGATGACCAGAGTTTATATGGTTAACAAGAGATTTCTTTGATCAAAGAATCAAAATATCTCAATTGGTTATCAAAGTACTACGCCAAAAGAGATTTTCAAGATGTCTTATATATGGTTCACACGCATGACACTGCAAATCGGATGAATTTTATAAAATCAGAAATTCGAGACTATTTTTTCAGAATTTTTGGTTTCCTGTGTTATAAAGAAAAATATCATAAAAGTGGCCTTTTTATCAACGAGAGTTCGTCTGCATAAAACATATTTGTGATGAAAAATAGTCGACTGTAAATCTTTTAAAAGTGTGCTGTGTCGACTTCTGTAGTAGATTCAGCAACATTTATTCTTCATAGAACCTCCCTCGATTTGCTCTGCATTGCTTGCTAATTCTTTGAGATAAATTTGATCCATAGTTACTTCGTTGAGCGTGGTTCTCGGTCAATTTCTACTTGAGATAAAATGAAATTTAATGCCGGCTGAATCCTAGATGGATAAAGGCGATTGTGTGCCAAATTTTTAAATTTTATTAACACTTTAAATTTTTAATTTGTTACCAAATGATATTATAAGTACACAAACAAATTTTTTAGACTGGCCGAAATAGCGAAACTGGCATTGTTGCAAATCTAAAGTTTAGTTTAATTTAATTTTTAAGCAACGATTTTTTGTTTTTGAACGAGGGAATTCCAAGTCTTTTTTAAGGTTCACTAGTTTCTTTTCTTGAACTTTATTATACGTTTTTACGTTTCTTTTACGTTCACTTCATTTTTTTTAATTTTAAACTTTTTTGTATTTCAATATGTCAAATTACAAATTATGTGCTATCAGATCATGCTCTTGTTTTGCAATGCATGGAAGTACTCTTTTGTATGATGGTTGCCTCCACACAGGTACCTTTCGAGGCAACCTAATGCTTTCTAAGCCTTTTTTTGTAAATTTCTTTGTAAAATTTGATTTATTTTTGAAAGCAGTAAAGCTAAAAAAAAAGTAATCCAAACTTTAAATTAGTAAGAATGTCAGTTTCGCTATTTCAGTGAAATTGACATGTCTGCACCATTGTCAAAATTTTATTGAATCTTCCGGTATCAAATTCCCGTGGACGAAACACGAAATTCAGCACTCCTGTTTCGATTCGTTCGTTTGGCTACGTGGTGTTGCTAGTCCCTATCGCTTCTATCTTTGTCTGTTGGATGCATTGAATTTACATATCGAAGGACGGATGGTCATGAAATTGCTGTATCATATTTGATTCCATCCACATCATAAAGCATCTCGCATTCCTGTTTAAATGAAGCGGAGAGAACACGTTCCGACGAACGGGACCATTGCGTCCTAAGGGGCCACGATTACCAACGTGACGACTTCGGAGGCCTCTTAAGAGTCTCTGCGGAGGAAGTCCGAAGGACGAAGCAGAAGGCGAGCGCACTTCCGGCGGATTTCTGCCGATAAAAGTCATTCCTTCCATTGTTGTCAATTCCAGAAGTAGGACAAACAGACTCGGTGGATGAGCTTCCGAGTCGAAGTCGCGCCTCATCAATTTTTATTCGAAGACGGAAAACGAAGATGTCGGAGTGCATTGCCCGTGAAAGATGTAAAACACCTGTCGATCATCTATCGAAGGAGGGCGGTCTGTTTTGTTTTCTGCCAGTATTTGAAAAAGCAGATCTCGGAAGATTATGTCACTTACGTTTTTTTTCTGTGAGGGAGATAGAAACCCGTGGGTTCTGTTTTTTGGATATTTTCCTCACTCCATAATGTCATTCACTTTAGTATATTCTCCTAATGTCGATGGAATGAGGACCTAATGACAGCAAGATTGAGACTGACGTTTGAAAATGTAAGCGGAGCTTAAGCTAAGGTGTTATTCTGACACAAAATGTGAAAAATTTTATCACTCCTATGGGATAAGCATGTATGCATCCAGTCATGGTTACATCTGTTATTTTACCGTCATAATTAGTTCTGGTTGTTTAGTTAAAGTAGTGGCAAAAAATCTCATTCCATTCCATTTGTATACATACACTTTCACATGGCCATTAGATGCATTGCATTTCCCCAGCTGGGGCTAATTTGGTGGTCTTTATAAATTACATCACATGAAGATATTTTTCATATTGCACAATTCAGATTTCGTTTAGGGCGCCATTTTTCGTAAAATTCAAAGGCTGCGGAACCTTTCTTCATCGAAAGGCTGATTTTACCACCTGGTCTCATAAAAAAAATCCATCACGCCGCAATTCTTGCATTGCCCTCATTCAAATAGTCAAACATCGAAAATGCACGAGGGCTATTACATTCTATAGCTAAATTAACCACGGTAGAATATTTTCCTTTCTGTTTTTACTTGTCGCATTAAACAAAACTGAGAAAAAATTACTGGTATACGTGGATGTGGACCAAGGAGTGACGAAAAAGCGTAAGCCTTAACCCTGGGTAATCTGCAGCCTTAGGCCTTTGAGTTCTTCCCTTTGTAATGTAGTTTTTTAAATTTTAGTCCCCTTCCAGGTTACCCTAGTAATATGATGTTTCTCTTGTTTCAGAGTATTTTGCCCACAGATGTAACAGTCAGAAGAGTCTGAGGAAGTTTTCGATTGCAGCAAGACTGATAGAGAAACATACTCTTGAAAAACCCATCAACAAACTTTTAACCCAGCACAAAAATATTCGAGTCGTATAGATTTTAAACGTACTGACGATTTGCTGCAGAAGACCGGTGCTTCTACGCATTATCCTGAGGACATCCGGAAGGAACTGAGAGACCTTACCCAATTGGTTTAACACCGTTGTCTGTAAACTGGAAAGTGCAAAGTGTACCGAGTGCCCTTAAGTGTGGTGATACGTTCTGGATGTGAGGGTAAATAAACGCAGCTATCTGGATGCCATCGGCCAGCGGGTGATTTGAATGACCGACTAGTGGTTAGTCGGTTCGTTTTACCCTGTGGTGTCATCGCCTCCGCCAACATTCTGTGCTTGGGGCGAAGGCGCCGGCGTCTGTGGACGCCCGGCAGAGATGGAGTTCGATGCATCGCGACGCTGGAATCGGAGGAGACGTCCACGGAGGCGGCGCTGGCGTACAGAAGGACCCAGGCGTGGATGCAAGGAGTCTTCTCTCCACTGTGAGTCATTCAATTTGCTAACTTACCTTACTTACTAAGATGGTATTATCTTTCCCTACCATAAGATCACTTCACACGTAAAGAAAAACACACTTTTGGTAGAATCCACAAAATTTTTTCATTGGTACGACCTAGGTCTCATTACGGAGTAACATCTTCAGGTGAACACTTTTATGATCACACGCAAAGAAAAACTCACTTGGTAGAGCCCACGAAAATTTTTATTGGAACGACCTAGGTCTCATTACGGAGTAACATCTTCAGGTGCTCACCTGAATGAAACCAATGAAAAGGTTTTTGTGGACTCTACCAAGTGAGTTTGTCTGTGTGTGTGATCATGAAGGAGTTCCACCATGCCTCAACTCAATCCATCATAAGGTCACTTGTACATCTACCATTTCCAAAAAACGTTACCACTTTGGATATGCAACCTGCTCAACAGACAGTGGTTTCAGGCTGGCGAGCTTTCGCTAGAGAGAGAGGGAATAGGTGGAGCAGATCGTCTGCTATGGTAATTTTGAGCCGTGTAATTCTCTTGCTCCAACAGTTCTATCTTGTGGTGTTTCACGCCTCATTAAGTTAGCGTTCGCTTCCGAATCCTCCTCCTTATTGTTGAGAGCGTCGATCGAGACTAATTTATTCATCGGAATATAATTTTGTATCATTACAATTACGTATTCTGTCAAAATCTTCAGGAAATCTTTAATCTTTCATAATTATTACTGGAATGTATTATTTTTGCAGTTGTTCGATAGTACACTTTCTAGTCAGTGCGAGTCTAAATAAAATCAAAGAAATGATTGTTGTCACTAATATAAATAAAAAAATAAAAAAAAATGAAAAATAAAAATAACTGTTTGTGGATATCATTTTAGCTTATGTGCCTAATTGAATTTGTAATTAGGTGGTATTATCTTCCTATACTATTCACATGTTTCGACTGTTTTTGCATAAAAAAGGTGAAGTTTTCCCTGATCGTATTCAGGCTTTTGTTTATGCGTAATGGTAAACATAATTCGAAATCAATTCAGGAAACCTCCCTTATGGTAATGTGCTAATGCATAGAAGCTACTTTTCTAATGCATGAGTACTTGCCCGATAATATATGATCGAAATCCCTGTTGTAGTATAATTTGTAATTCGTTATTGAAATACCAGGCATATACTCTGGGTCTATTTAATGACGATTAATAAAAGGTTATAATATTAGTGAGAAATGCATCTTAAAAGTGAGCAGTAGTCTCACAAAACATTTAATTACGTTTTCCGCAGCCTTGCCTCATCCATCGATGCGCTTTAACGGTTCTTGACATGTAATTCTGTTTGTACTCGCTTAACGATGCATGTTTAATATCGATAAGAAATGGACTTTGTTGCCATTGAAACTCATAAATTCATTTCTCGAAAAGATATGAGGCTTCAGTCCTCGTTTACTGCACCATTCAAATACCTATTTCCTCTAGTTCATCATCTGTATTTACATATGTGCATACCCTGCAAGCCGCCTTTCAGCGTGTTGCAGGGGTGCATACACCATACGCTACTAGTCAATTACTTTTGCATACCGTTCTCGGAAAAAGTGAATCCTTGAATCCACTGGTTCTAGCATCTATTTCTCTGATATTACCCGCAGTATCAGAACGGTCTATATCACGAGGAGAGCGCATAATATCGGCTACATCTTCTATGGAAGTACTCTCTCTGACTTTATAAAGTAAATTAAATCTCTGATTGAACCTTCTTTGTTCTAAAGATTCCCATTCTGCCCCCTAAAGCATCCGAGTAACGCTTACGGATTTTTCATGGCAATTCTTTGCAAAATTCATTGTCTTTCGTTGTATCCTTTCTAATTCGCGAATACGACACTTTTTAGCGGGGTCCCATGCACTGCGCGCATACTCGAGGTGAGGCTTGACTAGCGCAAAGTAACACATTTGTCTCGTCTTTCGTTCCTTAGTCTGCAATTCCCCGAGAGAAGACGGTTTTACTTCCCGAATCTCTTCTCTCGTGGAAGACGTTTCAAGAAAACTGCGAGAATCGAGTGAAATTTTGATGCCATTAGCATGGAGCGTTCTTATTTCCGCTTAATCTAAGATTCCCTCAAGGCTCATGCATTTCCGCTTTCCCAGCGAGCATCAGCAACATTATTCGCACTTGTGGCAAATCGCCTTGGACAGTTCCTCCGGCGAAAAAGTCGAATTTGCGGAAATGGAACGCACCATCAGTACCATTTTCTAGAGTCTTTTCCAATGATTTCGTGTTTTGTGTAGCATTTCGCCATTTCTGTATAGGAATAGGATGCGACGTAGTTTCTAACTGAAGCTAATCCGACGACAGATTTCAATCAAAATATCGTCATTGGTCATTGTTGCAATATTTACTTCAATCAACGCATATTATAGAAAAACGTTTTTCTGATTAAATGATCGAAATGGAAAATCTTCACAGAATCCGGCATATATGGTCTCTATGGTCTCTATCATAAGGAAAAATGACTAAAAATGGCAAAGGTACAAATGTTCTTTAGTCATTTTTTTATCTATTGAAATAATCCCCATTACCTTATCTTATTTTAATTTTTTCTATCTAATCTCGTAATTTTTGTGAGTTTTCATTTGTTTTGGTCCGCATAAATTATCTTTACAAGTCATAAAACATTACGATGTTTACTATTTGATATGAAAAACACTCCTACTAGCGGAGTTTCTTCAAATTTTTATCTGGAAAGGAGATTTTCTAAGGTAAAATTTATGCCATATATTTCTTTGTTATTCTTAAACATGAAGAATATAGAATTGGATACGTTCCGCTTCTGTTAATTTCTTGAATTATGGTAAACGCAAGTTACATTGCTTCGCAAGTTTAACGTGAATAAGTAGTCGTTCATTTTGGTCTTTATTTGCTCTTCCCGGGGAATTTTTGCCTATTCTCTTTTTGTCAATTTCGTCTGATTATTTTTTTCCTTCTTCTTATAAACTTCTGATCTCGTTACTTTTCGAGTCTCTTCCATTCCATTCTCGTCATCACTTTTTTTCAAAGATTGCCAACCTGCGTCTGAGAGCATTTTCGTAACGCTTGCTGTTTTATGATAATGATTTCTTATGGAGACGCCTCGTCTTTTACTGCACCTTCACAAGATCGTGGGTAGAGGTTTCATCCGCCGAATCCCGTATGCTTGCAACATATCTCGGTGGGGGCTGACCAAGCAGCCTCTCTGACCTATCAAATCTACAGTCAATATGCCTTATAAAGTCAAGCTTTTTTGTTCCTTTATGAAAGTTTAAAATTTTTTCTAATAGTAATCCCAAGATGTTCAAATTAATCAACTATTTTCACGTTAATACTACTTTTATACGGTAATCTTGACGAAAATTATAGTTGACAAGGAAATTAACTGGAGAGGATATCCTTACAATGAGCTCAAGTTTGGAAGTTTCTTTTACTTCAAACACGGAAATAGAATTTTAACTTTGCACATTAAGTTGTGCGACTAACCTAAGGTTATACAAGAAGTGAAAAATTGTGACTTGGCTGGGACTTGCCCATATAAGCTCCCGATTGCATAAGTGAGATTGCGTGGCTCGGTAGTTGAATGGATAGAATACCTGCCCGGAAAATGGGAGACCTGGGTTCGAGTCCCAGCCAAGTCACAATTTTTCACTTCTTGTATACCCTTTCTTTTACTTTTCCATTCATTTATTGATTTTATTTTGCATCAACCCCTCATGTTCTCATTCCTACCTATCTCATTGGGTTTTTACATATAATTTATTTTATTTTATTATTACATGCTATATTATAATACTGAAACAATAAAGAAATACAATTCTATGAATTGATACAGTACTATATGCAAAATACAAAAATTAGTTTCAACTTGCGAAATACAAAAGACGACGTGTAAACCATTAGCATTTTTATCTAAATTCCATAATACCGATGTTCCGGTTTTTAATACTTTTCGTTTCGTTTGATTGCTCGTGCTGTTGTTCCTCTAGTTTAAAATGGGTCTGAAGATGTATTAGAATTATATATTATATGAGTCTGAAGATATATTTCATTGCTTTTGGTTTCGTTTTTAGGAATATTTTATTTCAACACAATCCCCCTCTGGTTCAAACAACCCTCCATTCTTCCCTTTGCTCATTATTTGCTCTTTTATTTTTTCGTCAATGTATAAATTTCTGGTAACACATTTCATTTTAATCATTACGTTCATGTCACTATTGATTTTTCGTATGGAAATATCGTAAGCGAAAGATTCTATCGTGTACTCATTATTCGGTGTTGTGCGGAAAGGCTTGGAGTCTTGCGTAGCCTTTTGGTTGTGAGAAGAATGTGCCACAAAAACGGAGGAGTAAAACTCAGAATGAGCGGAAACAGCGTGAAAAATAGCTGCTTCCACGATACAGCGGTGAGGAAAGTCCTTGCTTTGTACTTCCCAGCGTTCGCTCTCACTTACAGGAAGTAAGTGAGTCATCATGACTTACTTATTCCTTCAGGTGCCATGCAAACCCACTTTCTGATTTTCATCGAAAAATTTCGAGCGAAATAAAATTTGCGTATCGTTCGTGACACAGAAAATCAAACCAAAAACCAATCCGACGTGCGTGTTATATAATTTTGTCTGACAAAATGCATTTGAATTGTCAAAGTTTTATGCTAGCAAAAGGATAATAAACGAGTAACGATGATTTCACTTGTGGAAGTACTACATGAAGTAAAGGGTTTAATTACTGCAAAACTTACCCTCTGCATCAAATTCATCAGGTAAGAGATGTAACCATTTTGAATCTTTAAGCCACAGATGATTGGTGCAGCGAAATTTGAGGACCAATGCTGCGGGAGCCGTAATGTATTTCCAAATTGATTTGCTTCAAATCTATAAACCTTTTATAGTTTATCTAAATGGCTGCATTTAAATAACTTTTTGTATTATGTGAAAATTAGAAAGCGATGCGGAATCTAATGAAACACTTTGTCCATTTTGAATACAGCGATGTTTATTAATAATTAATGTTTAATTAATAGTAAATATAGCTCTACGAAGGGGTTCTCCACCCCAGGTCTTGGAAATAAAGAATGTGGGTTTTTGTTTTAATTTAACTGATTCCCCTCTTTCTTAGTACGTCATTAATCCTATCTTTGTTAACTTAGCATTTCTTCCTATATCAAATCTCATCACTTAATTTTTTTAAGTTTTATTTTCATACTCAAGTCCTGCTGTGTCATTTAGTGAATTAATTGGTTAACTGGTAAAACTGTTTGTGTGGAGTGCTTTCTTATAGTCCATGATTCCCATCTGAACAGCAAAAGAGGACATAAAAAATTTAAGGGCGATCGAGATAATGATTTGCATTATGCTATTTCAGAACTTCCTGATGCGTCTTGTCTCGCGCATCCCGACATCTGCCGTAAAAATTTTAATTTTTAATGTGTACATACATCCGTTATTTATACTACTTTGACCGAATCTACCATCCATAGAGAGGAGCAATTATCGCAATAACTATTCCGTAATGTAAGATTCACTTCTTTCATCGGTTTATAATTTGAGGTTCCGATGAATTACTGCACAACTTATCTGATTTTATTGCACTCTGTTGCTTTCCTATTCCATGCTATTTTATGGGATTTCAGCCCATTTTTTTCTAAGAGGATGCCCGGATAGGCTAGATGGTGTTCGCCTTCGATCCTGGGTTCGACTCCCGATGAGGGATAGCATTCATCGGTGCCCATCCAGCATCGTGATGGGTTGCTATCCGAATCAAGAGAAAGCAAGTCCGGTCATGGAAAGCCAATTATGACGGTGTGCGAGTTGAAGCCCAGACCACGTGACACCCACGGTGAATGCCGCCTGGCTAGACCTTATCCCTCGACGTCGAGCCAAGAGCTTTACTTTTTCCAAGCAAATTTTATTGCTAGATAATAAAAGATCAATCAATAATTAATATGACTAGTTGTCCCGTGAGAAAATTTCGCACAAATGGTCACTGGGGTGCATGCAATTTAATCAAAAGAAAGCAATAGTTTCAATGACATGACATTTTAAAGTCTTCTAAAGTGCGACACAAATCTTCATATTCGACAATGCTCATGTCTCTGTGGTTGACGTGCTGCTCCCAAAAACGCAATGGGCCCAGTTAATTAAAATTTTTTCGTGACTGCGTATGATGTCGAAGTCTTCGTTCATGGAGACTATATAATATTACTTGCGAAAACTGTTTCGATCAATTTAAGATCGAGAATTGATATCGCTCTCCGATGAGAAATACTATTTATTTACCACAACAAACGTGAACAAGGAAACAATAAACTCCAAACTTGACAACGCCGATATCTACACTGAAACGGAAATTAAAGTATTAACTCGATTTTATGACCAAATGGTACATTTTTCATTGGTCGGACTATTTTTAGCAGGGCTAGGAAACTTTTCTTGCAGTTGGTGAATCACTTGTATGTTTTGATGGAGTAGTCATTAAAATATTTTTTGGAGGGAGGAAAGCGTCGGGCAACAATAACAAAAATAATTGGAAATAACATATAGAGGGTGATGATAGTTGTTCCCAAAAACAACATGTTCCGATCGGTTCTACAATTGGAAATACCATCACTTTCATTTGTAAACTGTGTATTCACACTCATCATTTATCCTTCCTAACTTACATATAAATAGTTAAGAAAGGTAATTGATGAATATACATGTAGATATTTGTAGAATTTTCGGAGCATACTTTAACGCAAAAACTGTCGAAAACGAATCAACTTCGTTCATTCTTTTGATACTCCATCCCTCCGAACCTAAACGTCTTCTATCACAACGCTAGGAATAGTGAAATTTTTCCTTGCCACAGTTGTCTCAGCATCACATCCTTATCATCGACGCGAAAGAATATCCAAAAGACATCCTTAACAGTGAAAGAATCACTTGGGTATAGTGTCGTCGGATGCATGTAAACAAATGAACAATGAGCTCATTGTCCTGGCTACGTTTCCCGCCATTCATGGCGACATTTGAAGGGAATCCGGGAAATGAACCGTCAACTTGGCGAATTCTTCCTGTTGCACAGTTTTGTTTCGGGAAAGAAATCGATTTCCGCTAGCATTCAACTCTCCGATTCACGTAATGTTACTCTTTAGGAAATAACTCTTACCTAATGACGGAAAGGTTACCTCACAGCTAGAGTCGTGACTTGAATAAGCTCGTTTCGGTGGAAGGGTGTCAAATAATATGGATTTATCCCTGCGAGATTTGCAAATTAGGAAAAACGATATGATGGTTTTCAGAGAATTATCCTATTGTGCTCTTTCGTTTTTTCACAAATTTTTAGATGTAAAAATAAGTCACTGAAGTAAAAGAGTTGAGATGGACGAATATTTTCCAAAATAAAAAGCACTCAAGGAATGTTTTCCTATACGAATGCTGCTGCCAATCTTACGATAGTCTTCAGAAATACACGTTGAGGAAATTTATCATCACCATGGTTAAAGATTCGTTTGTTGCAGCTTTCCAGGCCATTCTGTTCCCAGCCAATTGCCTCATTCTCTCAGAATTCCTAACCTTAACCATCACCCATCTCTCATAACCCAACCAGTAGTTCTTCCTCTGTTATTACTCCTTCCCACCAATCCTTTCAATACGTCTGCAGTAGACCATCGCGTCTCAAACGTGCACCTGACCAATTTTCCTCGTTTTCTAAAAGGATTTTCCAGATAATTCTTTTCATTTGCTAATTAATGACTAGATTTATGCATTTTATTTTCCCAAGGAGAAAGGGATACAAAAATGTGATGGGGGCTCGAACCCTGGATTTTCTTCTCTTCTGGGTGACTGCCTTAGCCAAATAAGCTATCCAGCTGTGGCAAAGTTCATTGCTTATGGGCTCATAGAGGCTCCAGCTGTCCAAAGTGATGTTAAGGAATCTTCTTCCTTCTCTATGAAAAACAAGGGAAAGGTTTATAGGATAAACAAGTAAGAAATTTATAGGATAAACTCAATATGGAAAGGCGTTACCTCGTTGAAGTCCATTACAATGAATGAAAGACCGTTTCGTACACTTCCACAGCTATTTTACTTTAGCAACATATGGTTGCCTGGCCTGATGATGCTAGGACACTAGCGAAACATGTTGTGAAAATAAAATTGCTGTGGAAGTGTACGAAACGGTCTTTCATTCATCGTTTATAGCATATTTGACACACAAGTATGTGCATTCAGGAATAATCCCAAGGGGATTGCGTTCAAAATATCTCAAATATCATAGAAGAATTAACTGGCCAGATAGCTTAGTTGGTTAAAGTAGCCTCCCAGAAAGAGGAAGATGCCGCGTGGGAGCACCGGTCAGACTTTTTTCCAGTTGATTTCCCCTGAGGGTTATTCCTGGTGGTATATCTTTATGTGCTGAACATCCGTTAACCATTTTCCTTGCATTTTATTTTCATCATGATTCATTTAATTTCGTTATTTATCCTCCTGCAGCATATTTTTCCTCCTCAGTCAGGGAATTCTTGTATTTTTTCTTTTCTATGGGTGATAGAACTTCATCTCCGACCCATAATTACCTTGTAGTAGTACCCTTTGAAAGTGTTTCGACAGCTAAAATGAATTCGCGCATATAAGCCCCGACCTGGGATCGAAAGATTACCGTTTAAAATATTTCCACAAGAAACAATAGTTTGCTTGTTATCTTCCAGTATTCCATCCACAGTCTTTCGATTAAATTTATCATCCCGGAATGTCTAGGTCCCACTCCCAACGGTTTCCATCTACTTTTTCAGTTTTCTAAACTTGATCTGGCACTTCAGGACCTATCATAATTACTGGCGCTGTTATCATCCGGATTTTTTTTGCAGAACATCTGTTTAACTAGCATGTAATCCCTTCGGTAACTTTCTTCTGCAAGCTTCTTCTAATTTTTTCCCCTTTTGGGTTCTGAAGAAGTTAGCCCTCGAAACTGGGATGTATAAAATTGTACTCGAAAGAAAGTGCTGAAAATTCTTATGATTCATCCATTCTGATGCCTTTAATCTAATGCATCATAATATAATAATAATTTAATATATAATCAATAATTTAAGCCTGCATCTATGAGAAATGATGCACGACAGTTTTCAATCGCAAGTTCACGGTCAGGGGGATGAGTTCCTCTTCATCTGTTCTTTGGAATGCGCCTCTAAGACTCGTGAACCACATGCAAATCATGTGGAAGTATCCTTTGTGCCGATAACTTCTTAACTTAAGGATGTATCGCTTAAGGACTTAAGGATGTATCGCTAATATACTCTACGTACTCATGGGATTTTTCCATTCATTCTATTTCGCACATGGTTGCATTGATCCTTAGATGCAATAATTTCATTAATATCGATCTACGGACATTGCATCGTGTAATTGGACTTAAGTCTTTCAAGGTACGGCGTAATTCACAAGCAATTCTTTCATTTCCGAGTCGAAAATATCTTGGTAGTCACTAAACATACTTGGTAGTAAAGTAGTTAACAGACTCAAGAAAGGTATTGGAATTCATGGTCACCGCTCATAATTACATCGCCAGTTTGAAAATATTGGAATAAATGTCTGGGAAGAAGTTCCGGTTCTTTGTGGTCAGTCATTGAGTCACCGCTAATTCTTTCCTCTTCCTCAATGTCATGGGATCTTAGATATTCGTAACTGTAGTTTCGGGTGCGTCTTGGTTTCCCTATACCTCAACGTTAAACATCTTCCTCTTGTAAAAGATTGTTGGGAAATTATGTGATCCGCTTTAATGCTGCATGGTTTTCCCAATAAAAGGAGAGCTAATAATGAATTACGTAATAATTTTGGCACAAAATAGTTCATATTTTGTGGTATGGTAGAAGTTCAGAAACAAAAGTTATAACGGTGCATCGGTATTACTGTACTAGGAGTATTGTTGGTTTTTTTCTTTTGTGATAATCATTTTCTTCTTCTGGAAAATGTTCTTATTATCTTTTTCGTTACCTTACTTTTGTTCAACTCAATTTTCGTTTTCTAAAAATGTGGTCATTTAGTCCAAATTTCTCTTGTGTTCGGGTCCGCATTGTTTATGGATTATGTATGAAATCATGGATTCTCGATTGATTGTTTCTTCGACCCAGCAGACTAACGATGCTGACCACTAAAGAATAGATTTGGAAAAAAACGAAAAAGTAAATACCCGAAGAGTACTCAAGGAACTCAAAATACAATAAACCTGAAAATTGCGTGGTTATTGATAATACATTCAAATAATCAACTAATAACTATTAATTAATAATCAAAATATGGCATTCTTTCCTCACTGTCTCTCCCCAGTATTTTTTTTATTTCGTAACAAGCAGTCAACACAATTTATACTAGACAATATCCGCAGCAGGAATGGAGTTATTGCGTCATAAAAATAATAAACGCATCACCACAGTGATGTCACACGCCAGCGGAAAGGGACAGGACTCGACGCAAACATTTCTTCATTCAACTTTAATTTCAACGAACTTATTAAAAAAAAGACCGTGGATTTCGCTTTGAGTCCCAAGGATACGAAGGCGCGGCCACGTGAAGTTAAAATTCAATTTTGAGGCGCCCGTTATTCCCACGTTTCGGGAAGTCAATCATAAAACTGATCCGATGAGGGAAAAATCGCCGATGCGCGAAATCATCCTTTCTTTTATTTTCTCATAAATACGACCGAAGAAAAAGGTGTCTACGAAGGACTTGGATGACTTCCGGAGGAGAGCGATTGCCCAGTTGCAGCGTGAGAATTGGGGGAATGCGTGCGGGAGGGGACTTCACGGGTCGCCGACGAAGTCCTCGGAGGAACGCTGCGGACATTTTGTAGGACGATTCCCAACTGCGGAGATGTCAGCTGAAGGATCATTGACGATTGATGTTTATGGTTCACTTTGATATCCGATTCAATATTCATTATTTATTTATTGTACCCTTTGTTAGGCGAGGTTAGTCCCGAGTGGGCCTCTCTTCCACCTAACCTTTTATGAAGATACATGGTTATAAAGATGTAAAATAATACTAAGAGAATAAAAAAGAGAAAGAAAAAAAACGAAAAAGAAAGATTTGATCTGTGGGAAAAAATCTCCATAACTGAAGGTTGATAGAGAAAAAACCCACAGTACGGGAAAACACCCACACAAGAAGGGGGGCGAATAAAACCCACGAAAACACAGTGAAAACATATAATAAATAAAAATAATTTTTAAAATTCAAAAATCATGGAGAAAAGTACAAAAAGTAAAGTAAAAAATATATAAGTAAAAATACAAAAAAAATAAAAATAATAAAATTTTTTTAAAAATATTAAAAATGGAGTAATGACATAAGTACAATATAATGAGCTGCCGATGTCATATGCATAGGGTCAACGGAAAGGAAGATGCGGCTCGGTTTCTGAAAACTTTTTCTAAGAACTGCCCAATACTATTCACTCCGATATGTGATGATATTTTTATTTTTTCATGCATGTTTCATCTCTTTTATTTCTCACTTTTTATTATTTTTCATGGTGTCGGATATCTTTTTATGAGTATATGGTTTTCATTTTTTTTCTCTTCGAAAGAACATTGACGAAGTTGTTAAATGATAGTGATTTTTTTGTGTTTATTTATTTTATTTTTTTCTTTTTCCTGTATTCATACTAGTTTTTTTTGCCATTTCCATTTATAACATTCTGTGTTTTCAGTGTTTTTTTTTAATATCTTATCTCATGTAATCCTTTTTACTAACTTTTATTCTTTTACGGACTATTTCTATATGCAATTTGAAGTAAATATGTTCCTTGCTTTTTGTTTCCAGCCTTTTCTATAAATTTCAGTTTCTTATCTACCTGTAGGTTTCGCAGGTTTTTCACACCCTCTTCTGGGGTGTTATGTAAAGTATGTAAAATGTTGAATTGCTAATATTGTTGTAATAGTATAGTATTTTCTGTTAAAAATCTTTGTATGACGTGATACTTTCGGGAGATTTGTCCTGTTCAAGCTGGGAGAAAAGCAGGAATATCTTTTCCATTTGCCCCCCAACGTCTGCCACCAAGCTAGTTGCCTTTTTCAATAACAGATTAAAAATAAATAGATGCGTAAAACGTCGACCTATAACGACATCTTTTCTTGCAGAAGAAGGCTTATGAAAATCGCTATGATTGGAAAATGATCAGTTTCCTAGTATCAGCAAACTTTTACCTATCAGTCATTATTAATCAAGGTGTTAATTTGCCTTATTTTACTAGCGATACATCCGTCCTTCGTTCGGCATAGGAAATAAATTTCCCCATAAATATTCAATTTATTCTCTCAGTTTTTTTCAATGAAAATAGTAGTCAGCGATAAATAAAACAGCAGCTTATAATGTACATCATCATTATTAAGGATTTCCACTCGGAGGATTTTCATGTTGCAGCTCTGCAATCAAAATTATCCCAGGCTTATTGCTTCATTCTCTCATTATTTCTAAGGTTAACAATACCCGTTCCTTGTAATTTATACTTGTTATTCCGAGAATTCCATCATTCCTTCTATTGCTGTTTTCATGTGGCTGTCCCTGATTAAGTTTCCTCTTGTTTTATTTCTAGAGACCTTAGCACTCATCGCCTCTTAGAAGTTTTTCTTTAATTACTACCACAGTTTACTACTGGGTCATTCCACGCCTAACCGAGCAAGAAAAAACATGAAATGTTCGAAATTTTCCTAAAATTTTGTGATCACATTAATAGTAAAGATGAAAACATCCCTACCAATTCCTAGACCAATAGTCTGAAAAGTTACAAATTGGCGGGCTGACAAAGTTTGCAAAAAAATGCGCAATTTCTCAGTGTTTCAAACATAAATTGAATTGCATATATTCTTTGAAAGCTTATAAGTAGTGTACTAGTAGTACTAGTACTTTTTACTATAGAAGTTATTTCTATTCATAAGAGACGTTGCCCATTTTTAGGCTAAATAACTAATAACTATTTGAATGGGTTTTAAATAAAAAAATACGCCTCCACGGCTTTCAAAACACATTATGGAAAGTGTCGTTAAGTTGACTTACAAAACTGAAAATATAAAAGTGGAGACTGGACGGGATATTATTAAAAAATATTATTTTAACCCCTAGGTCAAGTTGGCTTCCCAAATCCAACAAATTATGTTAATCTCTCGTATTAAGTATATACTTTTTGACAGCATAGTTTATTGGTATTTAAAAAGTATTAGTAGTAGAAAGAGAGTTATGAGGAAATTTGTTTTAAAAGCAATTTCGACAATTAGTGGCAGGAGTGGGGATCCTTTTCCATTGCTAGGCTATACATTAATCCTCTTATTCCTATACTTCTTTTTGCTCTTATACGAGTACATACCATTTTTACTTATGTTTTCTATGAATCAGTGAGGAAAATAAGGGAAAACTACCGCTCTTCTCATATTGCCTAGCATTAGAACTCATTTCATCTTCAAGTCTTTCGGTAAATGATGGTGAATTGGATAATGAACAAGCTGCGATGCTTAATACCAACAGACCTACTGTCAACAGGTCCCTCACATATCTGCAGTATGTTACTCATTAATATCAATAATGCCAATGAGTTTTAACATAACCAGGGATGAGCTTTCTGAATTTAATTTACGCGAAACTTCATAGCTCCAGCTAACCGATTTCGGCTGTTTGGACACTTACTCTTTTAGTCCATGTTCTGTGGTCTAACAGTAGTTTAACACCGGATGCCGTGTAGAACCTGCTTTAATCCTCTTTTAATTCGGCTTGAATTTCCGCAAGCAGTTCGGATCGCCCTTAACCATGCGTTGCTTGAGAACGGACCGCAACTTTTATGAAAATGAAGTATTCTCTTCATAATTAACCGTCCCAGAAAAAAAACGAAGCCATTCATTTAAGACGTAACGGATTCGACTTGAAAAGCGAGGCTTGGTCGCAAACTAATACGAGTTTTGCTTCTCCTGAAAGAAGTTGTTTCTCATGCTTTCTCCTGAGGATTCCAAATGGCGAACGATCGCTTTAATATAGTTATTGTAGCGTCTCAGGCGCGATGACTAATCACTCTTCGCGAATTTCGAGTTAATTGCTCCCACTTGCTATAACTGGGTCGAGTAGATCACGATTTTTTTATCTAAATTTTGCCTAAACATGGGGGACATTACCTCGATCAATTAGAGTTGGAGATTGCCTAGTAGAGTATTGTACGGGAACAGGGTTCGCTTCGGTGGCCGTAAAGGCCTAACAGGAACCCTTAAATAGCTTGTATGACAAATAAGGAGAAATTGTCGTTATAAGTAAATTTGTGCCTTATAGGTCAGCCTTTATGTGAATATGTACTACATGGCCAGAAAAGTCCCGAGCATAACCAATAAAAAATCAATTTTTTTCTCTGAAAACCTATTTTATTCTTCAGTATAATCTCCATCTAGAGCTATGCACTTATTCCACAGGTCCTCGAGCATTTTGATGCCTTTCGAAAAAAATGATTTCTCAAGTCCTCCAAAATAGGCCTCTGTTTCGGACATGACTTCTTCATTTGACGTGAATTTTTTAGTATTTACAAGATTTCAGTCTTGTATTTGGGATCCCTGATAGACAAGGGAGTAGCGCGTTTATCTATGGTGAAAGTGGTCCCGGGTTCGATACCCGGGGCTCATATGCACGAAATGAACTTATATGTCGAAGCACTTTTAGCAATTAATTCTACAGTATTGTATTGATGTAGCTAGGAGGTATCAGTAGTATTTTTAAATGCTTCATACGTGTTCCGTGTATGCCACAAAATTGCCTTGAAAAATACTCTGTGAGCTCCTGCTTTAACGCAGTTTTATTCCGTGCGTAAGGATCGAAACTAAAGAGGAAAAAAGTAAGATGAAATATAAACGGAGTGGGTTACGTATATAAACTCAAAATATTGTTCGTCTTGTGTATTTTACATTATTACTCAACGCTAAACGGGAAATGCAGAGCGTCGAAAGTGTCGGTCGAATTAAATATTTATTCAAATTATAAACATCAATGAATCAAATAATAAAAACTAAAAGATTGCTTCGTAAAATGGTAGTAGTAGCACAGATTAAAGTGTTTCGACAGCTGAGGTAATTTCGAACGTGGTCTCCCCCCCCGGAATCGAACCCGAGACTGCTTTCACCAAAGTCGAACGCGCTGCCCATATGGCTATCCGGGATCCCCTGGGAGGTATTTGTATTGTAACAGTATTTATATTGGTATTATATTGTATTTGAAATGTATATAATGTGTAATTTGCAGCAGGGTATTGTCGGAGCCAGTTATATAAGTTCTGCTAGAGTTGATAATGTAATTAGTATTTTATATAGAACTGTATCATTGTACGAGTATCGTATTAGTGTAAGTTAGTATTGCAATAACGTTGGAATGGAATGAATTATTATTATTAAGCTGCGATGTACTAAATGTGGCACAAACGTTCTAGAGTTCCATTTCTGTTGAAAACTGTATTTGTGAAATTAAGACGTAATTTAGAGATAAAATAGATACACCATCTTCAAACAAGTTCAAAAAGTAGCTTCTCAAATGTCCTTCCGGAGGAAGTAATTCGTTATGATTAAATATGCCGCAGTAAAGCGGTGGAACCGGAATACAAGGGCACCACTGATGCGGAGTAAATCTCTGTTTTGAAGTTCGTTCACGGTGGGTTGATTTTCGGTATCGACTGACAGTAAATAACGCGAAGTACCGCTCGAGTGGTTTCATCCCTAAAACTTATTGTTTTTAAAGCTCTAGTTTTCAGCGCTGGTAACCTCCGGAAAAGTACATAGTAAAAGAACAGGCTTTCCTTTTATTTAAGTCAAATTTACAATGCCCGAATTCTCTCTATATTCAGGATGCTCTTACAAATGGATGTTCAAATATGACCCCCGTGGCTCGCTTGTTTCATTCGTCACCTGTCATCTTTTCTCATTTGACTTCGGTCCCTTTGTTTCGGCCCGTTACACGTGACAATGGATTCGTCTTTTCGAGAAGAACTGCGAGGTTGTATTTGAATTTGAAGGAATTTCCTGCAAAAAATACTCCAGTCAGAGGATGCGAAAACGGGATATTGTCCGAGACACGTGATCTGCCATATCCTCTTCCATTAAATAATCGAAAATAACAACATACACGAGTATAACGAAGAAAGCCGGAAAAAGATAATGCTGTAGTCTCTCCGTATCCAAAGTTTCTGCTGAAGATAGAGTCCCGCACCACTCACTCTCGATGGATAAAACAATTTTAAGTCCCACTATCTTCAAATGTTCCTTCTGATTTTATATAATAGAGCGGAGTTTAATTATAATGGCGGAATTCCTGAATTGTGAGTGCCTGAATTCACAGGTGTGATTAAGTATCGCATCTCTTAAAATGCCTGCCGTAGGATTGAATGATAATATTGTCATTTATTGTTTCAGTACAATTCTAGCTGGTGGCAGAAAAATTACAGGGACAGCACTCATCCTTACGGAATGGAAATATTATCAGTCAGACTGTATCTGAAAGAATGTCTTCGATTAATGTTCCTTCGAAGACTTAAATATAAGACCTTGATCCTGTGTTGTAATAAAAAACGCTTATACAAATCAGAATATCTACGGATAATTAATCCTTTGAATTCCCTCACTCATGGCCATTACGTACATGATTCTCGAAGGTTAATGAAAACAATTAGTAACTTCTGCTGAGCAATTTATCCACCTCTAGAAGTACAAACTGTTTTTATTAACCTTCCTGATGGAATTAAACATATCGGCCAATTATACGGATTTCATTTGCATTTGTTCTCGGTGATAATTGATTCAAGCTAATTATTGTGGTAAAGGAAAGTATTTTGTATGCATCTTCATTTCCTGAAGTCTCCTTTGTAAACAATGGGAATAAGAGATCCTCTTTGGCTGCGAAGTATGTACCATGAACTGCATTGCGTATGAATTACTTTCTTATGCATCAATTACATTACAAATGGAAATTATTTCGTCTTATAGCAAACGTGCATTTAGTGGCAATATTAATCAGCAGTATCCTCACTGTTGTAAGAAAAAAAATTGCGCATTAACAATATACTTCTATATTTTAACTTCTTATTATTCGGCTACCGCCTAAAGTTAACAAAAACGTTTATAAAAATCGAAAGGTGCATCGAATTCATTGATGAACTACTTCTTAGTAAAAATTAACGAAAATACTTTCCTATGAAGTTGTGTGGTTGCGCACAAGCAGGGTTTGATTTAAGCATGATTTTTTCACGGAACAATTTTTGATTTTATTTAAAGATGGATTTGTGATAAATCATTTAGAAATTAGAGAACGTAACCGCATCTATTAGCCGTATATATAGAATATTAGCCATTCATTCATTAGCCTACTTATACTGGTTGGATCCTCATACCTTGCACCATTTTACACCAAAAGCCCTGGAATGGGATTGAGGTTCATTTGGCAAAGTTACTTATTGGAAGAGCGAAGTAATTTTCCCTTGCTTTCCTTACTAAGCCATAATGCTATGATTGTAAAATATCTCTGTGAGTGCTGTGACCCTATGAATAAGAGTCTTCATAAAATTCTATAAGGAGAGACCTGAATGAACACCATTATCCAGCATCACTCAAATCTCAGAAACTTTCGTACATCACGGCACAGCCGGGACAAGGCCGATTTTTAAGCAAAATTTAATAAGAAATACATTTTTCCTGCATCCTATACATAATAACAATGAAACATCTTCCATTCTGAAAGTACAAGAGAACAATTAGTATGGGAACAGAAAATAACAAATAGTGCCAGAAATAATTCCCCTAACGTAGGAAACATTTTAGAACTGGGGCACTGAAAGCAATCCATGGGAATGATTACAAGATGATGGACAGTCATATCCTTCGTGTAGGATACAGGACTTTCTAAATTCTAAGGGAAGGCCTTTGTTCGGTTTTTACTCTATCTCTATCAACCTTTTAGTCTTTTTTCTCTCCTTTTGTCTGCTTTATTTAATTACTCTTTTAGCAATGTCTGATGTAAGCTACATTTGTGTAGTGAAAAAGGAGTTTTTTTTCCCTTCAAAGGAGAAGTGAAGTGTATCTAGTGCAACATTTTTAACTTAAGAAAAAGGAGCAAAATGATATCAGCTGTCGAGGCACCTTTATAAATACAATACTACTAATAAGAGCAAAAGATTTCCCGATTTAGGATCCGTTACGCTCTAGCGAGTAGGTGGAACATAATGGATCAATTTTGCATGGCAGCTGGATTTGATACACGCAAATTTTAGAATTCAATAGACGAAAATCACATATATATTCCAGCGAACCATTATTTCAAAACAGCTATTTGCATTGTACGTTTTCGGTTACAGTAGAGATATCCTCAGAGGCTCTACCATCAGTAGGTATTCTGAGGTGATTCAGATCTGAAACCTTTTTTAGTTAATGAATTTTGGTGATATGTGATGGAAATTATCGACGACGAATTAAAAGAAAATACATTTTGACAGAGTCCACGGGATTTAAATGGGTGGTCTGAAAAGTTTTCGACATTTCGCCATTTCTCGACATATTTTCTGAAAATTTTCTGAAGATTTTTGAAAAATCTGGGATCGGAAACTTTTCAGACCACCATCGTATATCCACAGAATATATATTTTTCAAAAATATATTCTGTAGATTTATATTCTTCTTCACTTCACCGCCAGAAGGACTCCTCGGCAGTACAAATAAATATAGGTAAATTAATGTAGCAATTTATGAAATTTAATTTATTTCCATTGCTATCTGAGCTATTTCTTGCATTATGCATCAATGCGAATAACATTCATCGACTGGAAATTCGTGGCCAAACATTAACCCACGTGCCCCCATTTCCCAAGCGTATTTTTAGGAGGGCTCTAATGTAAATATTTTGATTCCCTCTGTAGATATTCATTACAGTTTCCTGTGAAGAATAACGCGGAAGGTCGTAAGAAAATGCAATAAAGATGAAGCGATGTAGTTGGAGTTTCGATCGTGGTCGAGATTTCGTTGAATGTTGATATTCCTGTGTCCGCGGAAGTGAAGATTCTGATAAGTCCTCATGAATGACCCGTTTCAGAGATACGAATTAAGATGACGTCGTTTTTATGGGTGATTACAGCCACAGGATGGACACCTTTGCCATTGTGTTTCCCCTAAAGTAAGGACAAATGAATTAGCATGTCCTCTTCGGCAGGAGCCAAGGCTGGAATGAAGGACATATGCAAGCAAGCGGTAATGAATAATGAGAGATTAAGAGTCCTTTAGTGGGAAATTACTACCGTTTGATCTCACGATGGTGTGATTCCGTTAAATTAGAAGCTTTTAATTGCCTCGGGAAATCACGAGTGGCGCCCGCTGGGATGGAGGCGGAAGCTTTGTGGGAGCGACTTCCATTCATGTATTCATGGATATTTGGGCATCCGCGCAAATTTTATTCGTTTATCGAATTTCGACATTCCACGGCCTTAAACTTGGATCGCTTTTATTTCTTCGTCAAACTTAAATTGCGAATCTTTTTCCCACGCTGGATTCTTCCTTTTTGCACCGTGTCTAATCGTAGCCTTAAAAATTAAAGAGGAGACTATTCTGTATTGGTAGCTTAATTGGATAAAGTAACAGCTCGTCAGGAGGGAATATCCTACTTGCTCCCGGCACCGTTTATTTGAAATGTAAAGGTATGAGAAATTGACTTTTGAAACCCAGTTTGGCGAAATTTTAAATTACTGAATCTACATCTATTGAAGATGTGATTGCATGCTGCTTTAGTAGACCATTGCTCCGCCGGTGACCAAAATAGTCTACAAGCATGTATCTAAATCCATGGTTTAGGTTCACCCAATTGTGAAGCAGTACTGATGCAAGGATATGGTAGTGCATGCTGAATAAAAGATCGCAAATATCGTGGTTGAGTAGATAGGGAATATCATAAGAGAACATGTGATTGTAGGTGATTTGGTACCATTTTTACATCAATTCCCATAAATCAGTTTACCTAGGTATCTTCCACTCTATTACCGCTAGTGGTTATAAACAAGACTAAAAAACAAAATTATTCAAACACGTGTATTTTTCTTATGAATTGGAAACGGCTGCATGGAAAGCCTCAGAAAGCCGTAGGTTTCCCAATCTTGCCTCAAACTCCACTTTTCTAAAAACGTTCGGCCGCGCAACAGCGGTTTACTAACAGCCGTAGGCCTATGTGACCTACGCGGATTATTTCTGCAATGCCAATGCTATGAATTATTCCATTCTTCGTTGATTCTTCCTCAGTATTTTCATCTTCCTTCAGATTTCAGAAACCCACCGATTCCATAAATGCAGCTGCCTGCATATACCTTGATAATTTCACATCCAATACCAGCATTGAAAATTTCATTGTCTAGTAGTTATGTCGTGATATGCAATTGACAATCCTGGTGGCTCATTCTATTTTACGTATGTCGTATTGTACCCACAAGAAATTTTATAATATTTCCTAATATTATAAAATTTTATATATAAAATTATATATAATAAATTATGTATAATAAATATGTATAATAAATTTTATACATAAAATATTACATTTCAGATTGCACCTTTTAAATATAAGAATTGACCCCCAAAATTCAACTCCAGGGAATTCATTTCAGCCAATATATTATATTTTAACTAAATATCTTACAGTATTGTTATACATTTCAGATATTAAATCTATATTCGTGTAGGTATTATATACATTGACTAATTTCTATAATTCACATTCACACTCTCGTATTATACCTATATTCTATTATAATAATGTAAAAATTGATAGTAAGCTTTTATTGTCACGAAAAATTGTTTTAACAATTTATAATCAATACTTATCATTATTATTACAATTATTATATTATTATTACAATATTATTATTCAATATTTAATAATACAATTTAATTGTATGATTATTGTAATTATTAATATTAATAATTTTAAAAGTGCTTCGAGAACGTAGGAAATATCGCACATGAGCCCCCGCCAGGATTAGAACCCGGGACCGCTTTCATCAAAGTTGAATGCGTTGCCCACTTGGCTATCCGGAGGCCCAATTACAAGCATTACCTTAAG
This sequence comes from Pachydiplax longipennis, assembly GCA_036926295.1. NCBI lineage: Eukaryota > Metazoa > Arthropoda > Insecta > Odonata > Libellulidae > Pachydiplax > Pachydiplax longipennis. The sequence goes on along the minus strand of JAVFKF010000009.1, from coordinate 30,812,020 downwards.
ATTAATCGATTCCTTAATTCATTTATCAGAAACTAAAATTAAAATTCAATGGCTACTTAAAGTGAAGCAAACTGCATAAAACATTCTTAGTAGTAAAGTCAAAAAAATCCCTTTCCATATGGGATCAACTATTAGATTCTAAGTGTCGCCAGTCAACTGGTAAATCGAATTGAATTTCGTTCCAAATATTTTTCACCCTCATCTTTGGTGGGATTATCCCCTCTCGGGAGCAATCGGGATTTTTCCTTTAATCACTTTTCTTCAATGTCTCATCGGAATGGATCGCTCTCCTTTCACCCGAATGTGGGTCACTTGAAACATGCACTCCGCCACGAAAAACCTCTCGTGCATTGTTCGTGACTCTCGCGCACAGACACGTAACTCGTTGCGATAATAATAAAGGTTGCCGCAAGAGCGATTTGGGAGCGTTTGAGACGTCTCCGTTGTCATTTTTCGTGTCAATGCGTCGATCGCTAATTTTCGTTCCGCCCGAACGACTCTCCGATCTTCTTTTTGTCGAAACTGCGACGTAAGAAAAACAATGAGAAAATTATCTGGAGCTCAAAAGTAAATGGGACGGTCCATTAACCCTTTTGTGCGGCTGAATGTATTGCTTTCGGAAAAAAAATGTTTGAAGGAAAATCTGGAAGTTAAAGAGAGGAAAATCTTGAGAGGAATGTTACAGGCCCAACCGAAGACAATGGAGAATATAAGATGACACAATCACGAGCTGTGCCCGGATAATGTGGACAATCATGCGGGAAAGGAGAGCTACAGTTGATAATAATAATAGTCGTCTTTATTTCAGGGCGAGATTGAGACTTAGGGTAGATGTAAAAAGAGACTTCTTTGTATTCATAGATATAAAAAATGATTTTAGGGCAAGAAAAGCATAAGAAATAGAACATATCTTGGGGTTATAAAAAAATCTAAGTAATTTCTTAGGAACACAGCAGGAAAAGACCCAAGAAGGGGGGTGTGAAAAAACTACGAAACCTGCTGATAGTAACAACTAGAATTTATAATGAAGAAAGAAAGGGGAAAACGCTCTCATAAGGCCTACCTTATGGACACCAGTAAGAAAGGAAGATACGATGTTAACCGGTAGAATTTGAAAGTACTTCTTAGCTAAAAAGACAAATGTATGGTTTATGGATGCGGTGAATGACTGACGGAAAATAGGAATCACTTGGGAGAACTTGAAAAACCGTGGCATATTGGGAACAAAAAAGTAGGTTTCTGAACATATGTGGAGAAAAGATCGATGAATGGGAAAAATGCTTAGTAGATACGATAAGAGAGAATTCAGGAATACTGGAATAGGAAAGGGAAGAACACAGAAAAAGCTGCTAAACCTATAACACATATAGCAGGTTCAAAAGAAGTAGAAATGGCATTGTCATAAAAATGGAGGAAAAACTCTATCGATTTTTGATTGTTGTTAATATAGTAATGGTCAGCTGTCGATGGAAACGAAATTCCAGATGTGATTTCCTAACAAAGGCTTGCAAAGTCGTTCGGAAATTTCACTGAAATTCCATTGCCGACCACTATCCGGGCGAAGTGATTCAACTGATTCCCTTTTTATTTTCTAGCAGAAATTCTTTTACATTTCATATTGTTTCAGTGCGCTCTCAATCTATAACCCACCCACTGTTACGTGGTGATGTCCCAGAGTTTCGGTATGCGATGAAAAAGAAATGTTGGACATTCTGACGTTTATTCCTTGATAATATTTGAAAAGTAAAAGAGACAAAAATGAAATAAGGAATGAAAAAAGTACAATAATTCTGGCGCGTAATTTGTTACAGCGATATTTTCAATGAATATGGCTAAGAAAACCCCAATTGTGATTCCGGAAAAAGCTATTAGCGGACGTAATTTTCTTAAGAACCCATTTTGGGAGCCAAAAGTTTCTTGGGCGATTTGTGAAGATTCAGAGAAGAGGAAAGTCGTCATCGTCAGCCGACCGAACCCGTTACACACGCTCATAGCAAACGTTGTGGGGAAGAACGAAATAACGTGTGGTTTCTTTCCTTGGCTGATTATCTGATACTTCCACCAAACATTTTCCAGTCTTCGTCCATTTGAACATCCTTCCAAACTAACTGCTCGAGCTAAACGAAATTCTTTGTCTTGTGATACTGTTCGGTTCATTTCCGAACGATTTTTGATATTAAGACATACCGGCTTTACGGCGTTAGGTACTTCATATTTCTTCATCAAATCAGTACATTTGTGTTTTCCTTTCCTAGAGTCGTAGATTAATGGCGGACACAAAGGCCTGGTATCATGATGTCTATAATGCGTTCCACTTTTTGTAGTCAGTAAAGATCCATTAATTAGAATTCATTATCAGAATTAAATGTATTTTTTTATTTCTATGTATTCTTCTCCATACTGCAAGAATAACCTCATTCCAGATCATCTCTATGCGATGTTCTTCGATCCGGCTTAAAATTTACGAATACGAATTACTGTTAAAATTGGATTATTTCTTCCTACAGTTCTCAGCTATTAAACTGACCAGTAAAACTGAGTCACTATTGTCAAATCAGCTTTTTAAGTAAATTAAACATTGAGTTTTACTACTGATTAGCGGCAGGGAATGCATTGGAAACTGTTTCCATCGTTAGTTAGCTACCACTTTGATTTACGCACTACCACTTAGCGTCTTGACTGAGAATAAATTTCATACGCGTTAACCTATCCGCTATACTTTTTGTTTATATCCGTGATTCATTGCAATCAACCATAAGCTTAAGATTTGAACCTCACTAAATTTGGTGGTCAAATTTTCCATAAATTATCAATTGTAATACGGGTCATTAGTTAGTCTGAGGTTTAACGTTAAACTCCAGGATAAATATACATTGTAATACCGAAGTAAATTCTTATCCGATGCTAATTTATCACTTTGTTTAAAAAATTAAAAGGTGGTATCAAAGTTCTTAGTGATCCTTGTAACGACAGCACTGTCTTCATGGGAAAGGAAATAGATTTAGTAATAGTTATTTTACTTGCACCTCTACATATATTTAATTTGATTTTCCAAAAGCCCTATAGTTATCTACCTCAGATTATGATAAACCATACCTATAACTTCCATGCGTTTCTCTTGTAGTGTTCGTTGAATCTCGTTTCTCAGATGTTAATGGGGCCAATGCTTACTTTTGATTCTTTTTTCCGTGCGGTCTGAAGAAAGATAAGTTGGTGACAGTGACAGACAGACAGAGACCTTAGCCTTCAGGAAGTAGGCAACTAATAGGTCATTCGTATTATATAAAAATAATGCCGAAGTGATAAATAAAGTAAAAACAAAAAATGAAACAATAAAAATGAGTTGCATAACCATTATAGGAAAAGATTTTCTGAAATAAATAGTATTTGATATTGGCTCTTAATAATAAATCTAGTGAACTATTCCAAAATCTTTTTAATATAATACTGTACGCTCAACTTAGTTTCCATAGAATATCTACAAATAATTCGCCAAATTAAGGCCGTCTTCACGATTCATTAATCTCCTATACTTAACCTACGCCCATGCTATTTTCCATGGCAAATCGAGTCCTTGCGAATTCTTTTTCAGCAAGCAACAGCAGTATCATCTGCAAACAGCAGCACGCGTATTGTTTCTCCTTGCATCCGTACGCCTCTTTATGTCTTATCAGGATTTCATTTATGGCCTTCTCGATGTAAACATTGAATATCAGCTCTGATAAGCAGCACTCCCGTCTTATTCCTTTCCTTATTGTAGCTTCTTCGTTATTTTCTCCGTGTTTGATCATCGCCTTTGTCTTCTATGACTGATACGGTTCAATCTTTAATTCAATGCAATTTCTTTCGGAATCGAAACCTTTCCTTTCAATGAAAGGTTCTGTTAAATCTCCAGCCGGATTGCAGGTTGAACCTCATCCCCTCAACTATTTGCTATCAAGAGCTAGGAAAGGGGAATGAGGCTTACTAGGCAAGATGAGGAGTGAGGTGGGAGCCCTCGCTTTTCACACTAAGCAAGAATGCTATAAGTGGAAATTTCCACGTTAAGGAAGCATGATTTACGAAGAACACCTTTTGTAGTACATATTACACAAGGAGAGACGAAAATCAATTAATTATTCAGAATCATTGATACCTCAGTTGTTTGCATATCATCACAGCTATGAAAAAGACCGGAACAAAATTAGATAAAAGACAAATTTTCTTTATCCTGTACTGAAACACAAATGAAGCATATCCTATTCATCAACATATCGGCATTATCTAGTGGCATAGTAGTCAATGATAAAAGAGAATGAATATGAGCATAAACTAATGCCAAATAGCGTACGTAATTTTTCGTCTTCAGAATTCATAAAATGTCCGCGATGTACCACATCTCATTAGAGTCGAGAGTCCATATTCGTTTCGAACCATTACTCTAAGCTTAGAAAGCTACGAGAAGGTATAAATTCACAGCATAACGAATTGAATTTGTTCCCGTCGTAGTCGCATATTCTTACTATTACGTGCACGTGTATTCAAAGCTGATGCAAACGACCTCAGCCGTCGAGGCACCTATAAAATCAATTCTACATACCTAACTAAACTCAAAGCTCTTTTCCGTAAATTATTGCTCTCGCGTGAAAAAGTCCGAAACTGGCATTCTCTAATTCTTCACTTCTCAGAAAAAATCTCCGAGGAATGCTGTTCGTTTAAGTTACGCTGGATCAGCCCGCAAACGATTCAATGGTGATATTAGTATTTTCGTACTTACATCTGAGATTGAATTCGCCAGAAATTGATTTTTTGTATCTCTGACTCCCATTTGCAAATTACTAATTCATAAAATGAATTTTGCTGGAAAAGAGATTCGTTTTTGTGTTACATCTGAAATGGAAATACCACTTCGTCGGTCTCTGATACGATATCTCATTACTTGTTACACGTATTCCTCATTCCCCTTATCGGTACTTTTTATTTCAGCAATCCTATTTTCCTCTTGAGTTTTCGGGGCGCAAGATATTTATATAATTGGGCATTAGTCGAATGTTTGATGAGGCGCGAAATCCTTCCTGCATAATCGTTTTTTAGATTAACCAATCATATAACTAACTCATAAATTGTATCTCAGGCTATCTGCATGAAAAAATAGAAATTCATGAATTTCTTATTGTATCTCACAATCAAATTTTCATCTGCAACAAAATTTTGTAATTCATGCCTCCAAACAGATTTCACTGGTAAAGGAATTTCGTTTCGGTATTAGATCGGAAACGGAATTGCTGATTCGTCAGCCCCTGATTCAATAGCTCATCACCCATTTCCCTTATTTTCTACTACAGTTAAATCGGTTTTAGACGCTCCCGATATATACGTGGTTTTCTTCCGGTTCTGTCCCTTTCACACGAAATACATGGCAAATACATCGCTTAAGACGCTCAGACGCAGATTTTTCCCATCTCCAGAAGCTCTGCAACTCAAATATACCAAAAGATCTGTATGATATCTGTATCTGTATGTAATGTATACATTATCTGTATGATATCTATTTAGTCTTCTATCACTCAATTGATATTTAGGTACATTTTTGGCTGTGATTGACTTTTGAGTTCACATCTCCCAATTATTTGTCAACGATTTTGAAAGCTATAAGATGTGTTTTTCGCTCGATCCTTCGAAAAGCGTCTAAGCTGTGTTTTACTGAATATATATTTCATCACTTTACGTTTACATTCCCCATGTACATTTTTGGCCGTGATTTTCTCTTGAATTCACATCTCCTAATTATTTTTTTGATTTTAAACTTTAAACGGTTTTAATCTGTCCTACTTAAGACACGATTTTTGGTTGGTCCCCTGAAATGCATCTTAACCAGGTTTTGCTTCATATTTAATTTTGATTACTCGTATTTTGATTCGTATTTAATTTACTCAATAAAAAGGACCAAAATTAAATACCTGAGACGCCCTCTTTGTGAAAAAAGCATACCATTCTGTAAAAATTTGATGCAATGTCTTGCAGCCTTACATAATTTTTTGTTTTCCTAAATAACCCGCTTAAGATTTTCGTTTGGTCCCCTGAAAGGCATCTTAACCAGGTTTTACTTCATATTTAATTTTGGTAACTCATTCCACTATTCATTTCCTATCTCGGCCCGTAGTTATTTCATAGACTCTCTCCCCTCTTCTGAGGTGCTTCTTTTTCTCTCCAGTCGATGAGTAAAACGGCTGTTTTGCCGCACCAACTCCGTGATCTCTCTCTCTTTCGGAGGATACAAACAAACCGATCGCTTTTCTTCGCCTTTCAAGGCCGACTTTCATTCTTCAAACGCTTTCATAACATATTTGCTGTTGGGGTCGACGCCCCTCCTCCGGCATTCCTCCCCCTCCCACCCACTTATTCCCTGTTTATCTCTCGCCGAGTAATAGACCGATGATGGCAACTAGGATTGCCATTTTCGAAGGATAGAGTGCGTTGTAGGGCTGGTTATCGTGCACTGCAGCGCCATTTTCATTACAGCGATACCTGTCCTTAGCGGAGTCTCTCGGGGCCGTAATATTTTTCGGATAAGACGGTTTTCTGCATAAACCAGGGTGTGACATTTCAAAAAAGACCTTAAAAGACTTATCGCGCTGATAACTTGCGTCGCCTAAGTGGTTGGTATGACTCAAATTTGACATGTAAGCGGAAGTACTATATTATGAAATAATTAAAGAACAGTATCCAATTATGGTAAATTTGTTTACTTGAAGTAATTTACATAGAAATTGAAAAAAATCTATATAAAAATTGATAAAAATACATAAAAATCGATAAAAATATATAAAAATTGATAAAAATATATAAAAATATGGTATATAAAAATTGGTAAAAATATATAAAAATATATAAAAATTGATAAAAATATATAAAAATATGGTATATAAAAATTGGTAAAAATATATAAAAATTGATAAAAATATATAAAAATTGATAAAAATATATAAAAATTGATAAAAATATATAAAAATGGATAAAATATATAAAAATTGATAAAAATATAAAAATTGATAAAAATATAAAAATTGATAAAAATATAAAAATTGATAAAAATATAAAAATTGATAAAAATATATAAAAATTGATAAAATTCTATAAAATACGCATGTAATCCGTCATTTTTGTCCGCTTAACGCAGGTACAGGTGCCCGGGAATCGATACCGTTTCCGCGTTTGACATTTTCCGTTTAACACAGGGCACCAATACATTTAAAACCCCATTACGATTGCCGGGACCAACCTTTTTTCCGGGTAAGGCAGGTTTCCGTTTAACTCAGGTTCCGCTTAAGGCTGGTTTCACTACATTATTTACATACATTTTCCAGTGAAATTACATAGCATACGTAAACACTCACTCTAACTAACTCATGTTGGAAAAACCTATGCAATGGAAGTTTGACCAAGAAATATCCCACAAAGGGAAAAATCCCACAAAGTGGAGGTTGAGGAGTAGAATTCGGAACTTACCCAAGTGAGTTGCAAGCGTTTGTTTATCTCCTTATTTTTACATATTGTTTGAAAGAAGAACATTTTCTCAAGAGAGAATAGGAAACTGAACTTTGCAAGGAATGATTTGCGATTTAGTTGAAGGATGAATGGAGGTCAAGACGTCCGAAGAGAAGGACTCGAACCCGGATCTTCCACTTCCACCAGCGGTTGTTCTAACCAAATATCCCAAAAAATGGAATCAGACCGTTCTTCGAGGTACCTGAAAGTTAGAAGGTGAGAGTTAGGAGGGTAGGTTGAAGGATAGAGCATACACCAAAAAACTGGAAGATCCGGGTTCGAGTTCCGGTTACGTCAGACTTTTATCCAATATGCTCAGTACGATGGGCGCTCAGATGTTAACCCAGAATGCTCAGAAGAGGTACTGGGAGATGCATTTTCAAGATTAGTAGCAGAAGGTCTTATATCGTTGTAAGAAAAAAAACTGATTTCTATCCTTTAAATTGCGAAATTATCTATGAAGTCTCATCACTTAATTTACAGCGAATTCCAATGTTCAACAAAAGTATTTCCGGAGTTTTTTCGTCCTCTCAAAGATGACCGAAGTAAAGAAATGTTTCTATGGCATCTCTTTAGTTATGAGATCTCATATTAAGTAAAATAAATTGAGAATAAACTTAGATGGAGAGGTGCTCTAACTTTGAATAATCATATGTACACATCGACTTTTCACATCTTCTGAATGTATACGTTTTACATATTTCATATGAAAGCACATACACACAGACAATGGGGGAATATGGAGGTGTGTTTATGTGGAATATGCTGCAAAAGCATAGGCTCTAAGGCTGGTTGAATCCTCACTCCGTCCACCATTAGCTAACGATAGCTTTGGAGAAAGAATGAGGCTTACTAGACAAGATGAGGAGTGATGTATTTTTGCCATATTTCCCTAACTTATCCAGAATGCTGTGATTGGAAAAAATCTACGCAAGTTTAGCGCAATGAAGTGAATAACACGCATAATTTAATTTATGGTATGAATATAAATGTCATAATTAAAGATCACCTGTACCTCAGAAGCATTTTATACAACCCTGAAATTTACTGATAAAAGTAAATTAATAATTCATATTTCTTCATTTTCCCCGGAAGAAAACGAAAAATTATTTAGAACACGATTTTGTAGGAACTAGGATGAATACGTAATTTAATTAGCTTGCCTACTACCACAGCCACGAAGTAGACCGATAAAAGTAATCTTTCATTTTCCTCAATTCTTACCAAAAGAAAACGAAAATTTATGTTCTTTGTACGATTTGCAGCAGGAAGTTCGATGAATTTGCACTTTAATTCTCAAAATTGGTTTAAAAGTCTTCGAATCGAGTAAGTTTCATTGAAGGAAGCTACCTTTCTTGTGGTCAGGTGGCGGTTGGGGTCAGGAACGTGTACGACCCCAACGACCTTGACATTGGATTTGCCCTCTGCAGACCGACCGTTAGCTCATTGTCACTTTACTGCGAATCTTTGAATCTCACTCTCGCTGGTCCACGGATTTCATATTACATCTAAAGATAGGGAAATTTTCATCAGTGTCTAGATATGAACTTTTTCAGCTTAATATTATTGTCGTTTCAGCCATCTTTGGGCTGCTTCTTCATTTCTTTTCCACTATTCTTCTTTTTCCTTTCTCTTTAGCAGGTATTCTTTCATTCCCTCACTCAATATAGCTCGTTCTCCATCAGAAAACACCTGATATCTCCCTTCTTATTGATCTCCCTTCGAACAGATTTTTCATCTCTGCAATCTCCTTTGTGAATATTGCTCTATTTGCAAAATTCTTACTTCATAACAATTCATACTTTGATTCCCCGTTTTTTATATCAATATGGACTCCTTTTATGTTCCTACAAATAGGAGAATGGAAAGAAATTTTTCTCTGTTCATTTGGAAAGATAACACCCAGGAGTTTAATCTTCTCTTCTTTCGTAAACCATCGATATGGAGCAATGGATTTTTTAACCACGTTTATTTTCATAATAATGGCTAAGATTATGTTTTTACTATAAGGTAGTTTGTACGTTTATTGTTTTTGAAACATAAAATGTAATTACAGTATGTTCTCGAGAACACATCAGCCTTCAAACTCAAAATTTCAATAAAAAATCTAAATCTGATCTGGTGACCTTAGCATGAGAATATTATATCACTACTGATTCAATTGATGTAGAGAAAACTAGCTATAAATGTTTACGTATCTAAGAAAGCGTTTGATTTAAGTATACGAAATATATAAGGCCAAGACATCGAATCTAACTTACTTTTTAGTGTTTGATGATCGTTAAAATATTCTCGTGATGTACTATATCTTGATTCATTCTAAAGTAGTGTTGGCAAAATTTAAAGCTGTAAGTTAAGAATGTGACATCATGATTAATATTACTTGTGAACTTGCAATTATTAAATGGCATTATTCATAATTAGTACTAACCCAAAACAACATCATCATAATCAGAAACATTATCATGACACCCACAAAAACAAGACATTCCGTATCCCCTCGATATCCTCTCCAACGCATTTATACCATGTATCCCACATATACAGTATCTACACTGTTTAAGTCCATCTTTTGGATATGCCATCTCTACAAAATCCTTTCTTGGCAACCCTAAGTGAACTCCCACCCGAAACATACAAGTGCATACGTATCTTATTTTCTTAAATGTTTGCTAATCATTAATTCTAGACCCTATAGCTTATTGCATTATGTATACAGCCCTTTACGTTACCTAGCTCGGGTTATCAAGATGGGACACAAAACATAGATGCGATATTCACAAATAAAAACGCCCCAAAGAGTCGTGAAATGTCACGAGTGCTCACGCAGAAGTTCATGCTTTCCTTTTGCAGCTTACCATCTTCTGTTCTAATAATTTCCGTCGCATAACTTTCCATGCGTGAACTTAGAAAACAAGTTCTTCGCTCTCTTCTTCCCGATTAATTCTCATTTTATTCGTTAATTGCCTGTAAATAATTGCCTTAGCAATCACCACTTCTGTATTGCTGGCATAGTGTGATGGCTGTTTTTTGGATTCTTTACTGGTATAACTGCCATTTCATTTGAATTATATTTTTAAGATAATCTAACTGTATCGTCTTCAAGGTATATCTTTAAAGTTTAATTACCAATAGATCCCAAATAATTAGGTTGTTTTATTTTTCTCTAAATTTTCGCCTCTTCCTTTTCATTTCACTCACCAATCTCTCTCAGAGTATTTGATTGAAATCTTATGATTTTTCCTTCAGTCTTTTAAATTAAAAATTTCGCCACTTGATATACACAAACCTGGCTAATTCAATTCTGAGAAAGAAAGATTGGTTTGGTGGAGGGGGGGGGGGAAACATATTTTTGATCACAGATGACGTATATCCACTGCAAGGATACACCCACGAACAGAAGGAGGGATGTGAAAAATTGACGAAATTTTTAGGAAAGAGCGAAAAAAAGAGGGGAGAGAGATTGAGACATAGTGAGCAATAAAAATTACGAAAGTAATTTATCCATCCAACATATATCAGAATGTAAGCATATTTTCATTCAAGTTAAACATAGAGGAAATTAGAAGAGAGAAAAAAGGAACTCGGTGGTCAATCAACTAAGAGACAAAGGTTCTCCAAGCGCCGAACGCGGCGACCGTCTAAGGGCGATTCCCGGGAAACGGATAATCGTTTAGCGGTCCCAGTTATTCAGAATCCCGATGTACATTTCGGAAACAATGCTTCCATCTTCATGGGGGGTCCAATTCTGAAATAATTTCAATAACTGGGACCGCTAAACGATTATCCGTTTCCCGGGAATCGCCCTTAGACGGTCGCCGCGTTCGGCGCTTGGAGAACCTTTGTCTCTTAGATAGAGGAAATTATTTAAATTCTCTTGCTAGAAATTTAAAAAAATGGAAAAAAATCTAAATTAATAAAATCTTAAATTCATCTAATGAACATGACAACTTATGACTTAAATGAAACATCGACGTATTTCCAATAATTTTTTCATGAAATTTCAGCGATGGTGATAGTGTAGCACATTCAAACAGCCATTTTAAAGCCGCAAATTTTCCTAGGAAAGGGAGGGGTTAAAAGGCTTCGTTCCGATTTTAAGCTGGGATACACATCGAGCCTTTCTAAACCCGTCTTCCACATGTTCATTCAGTAAGCACTTCCACCAACCCTTTTCATCTTATCCCAAAGAGTCTTTGGACACCGGAACAGAACAATTTTCCAATCGTTCGCGATTTGGGAATCACGATCTCCCAAATTCACTATTATTTCAGCTCCATGGTCAAGGGAGAAGTCACGGAACTCTCATTGAGAGACTACTCCATCCAGAAAAGAGGGTCACTTATCAGAGGGTGAATAGGGATACCGGAGTACGAGTAATTATCGCTGAAATAGGTCGTGTCAGCGAAGAAATGCAAGGTTCTTGAGGATTCGTATTAAGGTATAAAACTGAATTCTCCGATCTTTTGGAGATTGTTTTCAATTCTGCGATGAAATTCTTCCATTCGTTCGAAGAAAACTATTCTATTTAAATTGTGTGGAAATCCCGTAATATTTTTCGTTCCGGTTTTATCTCCAGTTCAACGAGAAAACCCGAATTTCGGTTAATCTCCAGATTCTCAATGTCGAACCGGCAAGAACGTTATTTTTTCGCTCCGAAAATTTTAATACAATAAAATTTCATTCTGAAAGTTTGTTTTATTATCTTCAGCTTTTTCTTATTCACTATATCACACTTAATTTAGAATAAAAATTAGTAAAAATTAATTGCAAGTGGTAGTTACAGTGTTTCGTAAACCTTCTTCTAATTACTCTTAAGTAAATTTTGCAATATTTAGTACCGAAATACAGAGAAGAGAGAGAGATTGTCAAATTACGTACAGATAAAGGTGAAATTAATTATACAAAACTAAGATTAGGATTTACGTTGTTCTAGGTAAAAAATGATTAAAATGCCATTATTTAGCGTCACTCAAACCTCAGTAGCTTTCGTATCATCACGACCAAGATTAAGACTTATGGAAAGTTAATTTAATGTAAGTTTTTTACCTGGCGAAACCGTGAAAAGATGAAAATTATGAAAAATATAAAATAAAAAAATGAAATATATATACATCCATCCAGGTGTTGGAATCATATTAAAGCATAACCCCGTTAAATGATTGCAGTCCCTCCCAGAAATAGAACCTATTGCATCGGCCTCGACTTAAGGGTAGGTCTTCATTTAAATGAAAATGATAAGAGAACACTTGCCTTTATCACCGATCTTTTTATTGAATATTCAATAAGATTGAAGGTGAAGGAACAAGAACTTTACAAAAAATGTTTTCCTACAGATAAAAGATAGATAAATCCGATAATATATTTTAAAATCTGATGATTGGGTGGCATCGTGGTCAAATGTTGCACTAAATAATTTGTTGCTCATTTAAACAATTTTATGAACAATATGTGAAACTTTTATTGATGACATTTCAAAGATACGTTCAATCGCTATCTAAAATTGAAAATACAATTACGATAACGCGTTTTATTAAAAAGTTATAACCCTTCGAAATGACCCTTTTTCGCCGATTTTTGAAAAAATTTCGAAATTTTATGAATTAATTACTTTGCAAAAAAACTTTTTCTGAGCCGAAACTTTGGCATAAAGGTTTTACCATAAAAGTACGCAAGTTTAAGAATTTTCATGGATTTAAAAAAATAGAGGTCAATTTCTGTCCGATTTCCCGTGGAATGGCCTATACCGTCCAAGAAACTTCAGTTTTTATACGAAATAATCTGAAGGATAAAGTTAGAGAGCGTTAGGTCTCCATGTAATCAAAATAATAAAAGAACACCTCTACCATTATGTCCAAAGTTTTCGTTCAATATGCGATAAAAAGATCGGCGGTAAGTGTACAAGATTTTTCTCATCACTTTTGTAATTCTCTCCAAGAAACTTAAGTTCACGAAATATTTTTACGGAAAAAATTGCAGAGCTTTTCCGTGATAAAGGGAGGCTGGTGTTTCTATAGCCGTAGTCTCTTCCCCCCCCCCCCCTTCCTCCAAATCCCCCCCTCCTCCACCTTATCTCCGAGAGCCGCATTCCAGCGCCGATACGAATGCACTCTCCAGACGAACACCGTTAGCTGCTCCTAGAAATGGCACCGGCGCCATATTTCCACCAAATGGAATTGTTGATCGCCATTTTTGCATCTCATTACTCCGCCATTTTCTTCTCGCGGACATTCCTTCGAAAAGCAACGGGTGCATTCCGATGTGTGGTCATATTCGAGGAAATCCGTGGTCGAATTTTTCACGCGGAGATCAACCTTATATAGTAATCACCTTCTGGGATATATTTATATCTTTATATATTTATATCTTTATATATTTATATCTTTATATATTTATATCTTTATATATTTGTATCTTTATATATTTATATATTTACATCTTAATATATTTATATCTTTATACATTTACATCTTTATATATTTATATCTTTTAATATATTTATATCTTTATATATTTACATCTTTATATATTTATATCTTTATATATTTACATCTTTATATATTTATGTCTTTTAATATATTTATATCTTTATATATTTACATCTTTATATATTTATATCTTTTAATATATTTATATCTTTATATTTCTTAATATTTTTTAAATTTATACATTCATATATTTAAATCTCTATATATTTAGATCTTTATATAATTGGCAGAAAGACGAAAGAGGAGGTGCTAGAGATGGTTGAGGAGAAGGGGGTGTTAATTGAAGTAGTTATAAATCGACAAAGGAAATGGGTGGGTCAAATATTGAGAGGAGAGGGATTTTTGAAGGAACCGATCGAGGGAAGAATGCTAGGGAAAAGACAGAGGGGAAGACAAAAACAAAAGTTGATAGACGAATTAAGGGGTGGGATTAGTTACCAGGAATTGAAGGATTGGAAATTTTTAAAATGCATTTTAAAGGCGTCCAGAGTCAAACCAAGCATAAAGTAGAAAAATATCGTTTTAAATTAGGTGAATGAATCCCAAAAATTCATTTAACTCATGGGGAAGTTCGTGAAATTAATGTTCGAAAATATCTCTCATGTATTTAGTACGGGAATAACTGATATCGGATAAATATACATATATGAAGGTATCTTACATAATAATTACCGTAGTGTATTCATTTATGTCTTCATACATTCAAAATACTCCGTCACAAATGTGTAGGATTGATTTAAATGTATCTGTCATATTATCTGTCATTCTCTGGAATGCATTAGTACTCAAGAGTAGAGTCTTTTTATTGAATGAAAACTAACATTTTCATCATCCTAATAATGGCCGAGTGGTTAGAGCGTCTGGTTCTAAGTTCCAAATGTTCCTAAATTTCCAAAGATTAATCCAAAAGTTATCCTCAGTGGTTCGAATCCTGTCTAGGGAAATTTTTTTCCGGAAAAAAAGTTTCGGGTTTGCTGAGAAGCTTTATAAGAGAAAGCTACAAAGTTTCAAAAGCTTGCTTTTTTTAATTAAGCAAGTCGTTATTTGCCTCCGCGATTGTTTCTATTAATGACGAGCAATTACATAGATGTATACGAGGTCTGTTCAAAAAGTTCCCGAACTTTATTTATTACAACACAAATAATTCACTTACAAATTATTGCTCCGGGTCTCCTTCAAAGTACTCCCCACCCCAACGTATACACTTATTCCCACGGTGTTTCCACTATTTAAAACAGTCTTGGGACGCTTCTTTCGGATTTTGAATTAGCTCCTCCGTCGAATTTTTCTTTATTCCTCGTATGGTGGCAAATCTTTTTCCATTGAGCGGGGTTTTTAGCTTTAGGCATGGGAATAAGTCACATGGAGCCAGGCCTGGTGGATAGGGTGGTTGGAGAAGCAGAGTGGTCTTGTGTTTGGCTAAAAAGTCACGGGTTGCTCCTGGTCTGCTCTCATCAGGCGAGGCAAGAATTTGGCCTAGACTAGATGATCCTCAATTTTTTTAATTAGGATTTCGTAGCAGAACCAATCGGGATGCCACGCTCTTCTGCAAGCTCCCTGACAGTCAAACGTCAATTTGCACGAACGAGATCGTTCACTTTTTTGATGTGGGGGTCGTCTGCGGACGTTGATGGTCTTCCGGAACGCTCGTCGTCTTCCACTGAATGCCGCCCGTCTTTGAACCGTATAAACCACTCATAACACGCGGTACGGTTCTTAGCATGCTCACCAATAGCCTTGGTAATCAACTCAAAAGTTTCCGTGAAAGATTTGCCCAGTTTCACGCAGAATTCTACAAGGGAACGCTGCTCCTTCAAAGAGCTCATTTCCGCGGATCCGATTTTTCGCCGCACTCTACGATCACCTGTTCACATAAACATCCGTAACTAATTAACAAAGCAAGATATCAACAAAGTTATTAAAGGTGGTTATTTGGGAAGCTTTCGCAAATACAACGCCTACAGGCAGATTAAAAAATAACCAACTGGAGGCACACTATAAAAAAAGTTCGGGAACTTTTTGAACAGACCTCGTATAGTAGTTATCATAATAACTTTATAATTTTCGTATATCTTTTACTATAGTTCTCATTTCGTATCATTTCTTCATACATCACATGTTGCCACAGCTTGTTTATTTCAACAAAGCATTTATCCCTCTCCTACCTACTAAATCAATTAATGGGGTACTTTTATCTTATTTAATTATCCGTTCATTTACATATAAGTAATCCTTTAGGGTGTATGTCAGGAGGTGCGCGCAATCTATTTCATTAATAGACTTTAAAAATAATCCTGGAACCAACTTTCTTTAGTATCTATTTCCCTTCACTCACTGTATCATTTCGGCCGATATAACATGAATTGCTATGTCGCATTGGTCGTCAAGGGGACTGATTACATACAACCTCAAAACCTCGCAAATTTTTCGTTTATTTTATCAACTTTCTCGTAAATGGGAATCCAAAGCAATAATTGACAAAATATATAATCTTTATTCAGTTTACTTCCTTTCGGTACCTGTCTCAGTATCGTTGGACCATTACTTCTGATTTAACTGCGCAAAAGAAAAAAGTCTGCTACCGATCAAAATGAACTTTACGTGCATATCTTATGAGAGCATTTTCGAGTCGTCCAAAGTCGAACCAAGGATACTATTTGTAAGAAAAATATCAACATGTTTTAGTTCACTGATCTTTTAATGAATCTTAAAATTTCACATTTTCATCTCGTTAGTAAGTGCTTGAAATTAATGTTCCAATTTTACTCCCATGTTCGTGATTTGAGGAAAACGTGACTTTCCTGAAGATTTTTTCGATTTTGAATTAAGGAAAGAAAAATGTTCAGTTCTGGATTTTTTGATTAGATCTATTGAGATGCTTAGGCTGCGGAATGAAATTTTAACTAACAGCAGCAACGATCAATCTTTAATATCCGAAGAAGGGACTTGTGTTTTGACGATACTGAAATTTTAAATGTTTGCGCTATCACTTCACGAATGTCGATTCGATTACAACTCTACCACTCCCACTCACCTGTTTTCAACTCAGCGCCTCATTTACTTCAATTCACATTCTAATGCATTTTACGCTTATCCTGAATGCACGTAGTATATTTTCACTCCGTGATTCGTGACCAGTCACTCGAAAAATATGTGAAAGTATGGAGCGGTATTATGGCGAAGTTTTTCCATCAAATCCAGGATACCAATTGGGTATTTATCGCGTCTCGAAATTTACAGCATACTGTTTTTTTTAAAAAAGGACGACTGAATGCATGAATTTCTCCGGATGAAATTTCTCGTTCAGAGTCTGAGGTAATTACAAAAAGGATTTTGCGGTTCCCGGGAGAATTCGCGGAGAAATTACACTCTACCACTCGAGGATTTTATTGATTGAAACTTTGAGAGAATCAGAGCAAAGAATGTCGGGCATACTTTGAGTATTTTTTCTTCAGATTTATTCCTAAATAGGAGCATGTTAAATTCGATTGGCCAGGTACATCCATAGTCATTGGGGTTTCCAAATTTCCAACGATCTGAATCATTCACGTCACGAACGGGAAATCACGGTTGTCCGAGAATTCTCAGGAATCAATATAATGCGGAATGAGTCTTTGAAATATAATCCCAAAATAATCTTTTTAATTAGTAATCGATGACCATCTGCTGCAAATGTAAATGTAAATGAAAACAATAAATGTCAATTAAGAAAAAAGCTGTGTCAGTTAAATCGGCCTCGAATTTGTGGTAGATAGAAGAAAAGAAGTTAGAAATCGCCGTTAATGGATAAGAGCATGGTGGAAGGACTATAGAGTTCATCTAGTTTATCCACCATGGATAAGAAGTTCGAAAGACTCTCCAATCGCCGATATGCCGGTGACCATCGGGCGCCGATTCTTCGAAATGGATATCCCAATGCGTAATGACCATTAAGAATTTACTTCCCCTGCGGATGGAGTCATGGCCTCCGAGGGGGGAGGGACTCTTTTTATTTTTATTTTAGGGCAAATTTTGGGACTTTATTTTTGAAATCGCGTGACCAAAAATTTTTACAGTAGTATAATAGAACAATCTCCGCATTTCTATCGCTGCCTGTTTTTCTTTTATTCGATTTTCAAATCAACCTTTTAATATTGGGACGCTGTATTAAGAAGCATTATCATATAACTAGTGAATTCCCCGTCAAAAATGGCGGGACTAAATTTAACTTATGAAATATGCGGAAATATCTGGTCCTTGTTTTTCTAAAATGATCCCCCTCAAATTTTAAATAACCATGATAGAAACCGAAGTTATACATATTAACGGAACGCCTAAAAATAATTTGATAAAATTTTCTTAAACCCTTATACATGGGGGAATTGGGGGCTTTCCAGAAGGTCAGTAATCCGGGGTTTCCTTGCTTCTTTCGAGGAATTGGCGCTCGACAGTCACCGGCATCATCATCATAGGTCATTCAATCCATAGATTGGTTGACTGTAGTCCTCCATTCCTCTCTCTAGTGCTAATCTTACTACATCCTGGTATCTCTTCTTTCCTATATCGCTCTTTATTTGACTTATATATTCGTCCTTTGGTCTTCCTCTTGCTGCTTTTCCTTCTATATTGCCTTCAAGTACGTTCCTAAGAATTCCATTGTGTCACAAGATATGTCCAATCCATCTAGTTCTTTTTTTCCTGATGATGCTCCATATTATTTTAACCTCTTATATTCTTCTATATACTTCTTCGTTTCTTACTTTATCTGTCACTCACCGGCATATCGGCTATATTGTCCTTCTCAATGTTGATTGAGATTCATATCTTTTTCGATGCGGAAATATTAAATTTTTCTTAAAAAATTAATTTCCGATCACGGCTTTCGCGGCCAAGTAACGACTAAATTAATAAACTCGAACAGCTAGTTTCTTTGACTATTTTTGCACGACTGTTCTACGATGAATTCCACACTGTAGCGACGCTCCCTGACATCGTATGAGATACTTCTGAAGATTCTTTCGAAGAAAAGGTTCGAAATTACATACGAAGACAAGTCTTTTAGGAGAAATCTCTCTCTTCACGAACAATAAGGCACGACAATGGAGGTCTTTAGGCTTTTATCTTTCTCCTGTTTTTCGTTGGAATGTGGCTGAATCGGAAGCGCATGTGATCATTATATTACCGTTTTGAGGTTCTCGAAAAGTTTCAACTTAGCCTCAATTCCATATTTTTATTGTTCTCGCGAATGTTTCGAATTCTTCGGAAAAATGTTACGCTGCATTTCTCTCTCTAGAGGAAGGGGGTATTCGTACGACTTAATGGAATAAAATTGAAGCAAGTTGATGCTGGACCAATCACACTTTTTCACTGCTTTAAATCGTAGGTAAAAATTTCCCCAGAGGAGAATTAAATATGAAAAGGTTAAGTTGCTGATCAGACCTCATTTTTTGATGTGGTACATATTTTTCCATTAATTCAGAGATAATTAGAGCATAGTCATAAAAAACTTGACGGAAAGAACCGTGCAGTATCTGAGCATCACTTGGTCACCATTCGCGAGTCTGGTTAAATGCACTAACTGGACGAAATGAAAAAGGGAATCAAAATTTTAAAAAAGACGTAAAGCTATAATTTAATTGTTTATGACTTAAAGGTTTTGACGGATGAAAAGTGCCATGCGAAAGGAGCATTCTACAAGACATTAAAGACACAGGAGATTTTAATAATGTTTTAGGTTTCTAGCTCCGCTATTAATGGACCATTTCTTTTACTAGCAAGAGAAACATATCCCTTGCGTAAAATCACTGCAAATTTCTAACACCAAAAAATCCTCCTTAAATAGTCTGAATGTAAAATAGTATTGGGTGATTGACTTTTTCATCTCTAGAAATCTATTTGTTATTCATTCATTTTTCTTTTACTTGGGCGTCACCTATTTGAAATAGATATAGGGAAGTGTAAATGACCATGGCGTCCTCTAGTTTTATAATATATAATTGGTTCAATTGTATGATGTCCATCCGTAATATATTCAGTTGTAGAATTTCCCTTTCCCACGATCTTTGGCTGAGGATGCCTAAATAAATAATATCAAAGGAATTCATAACTAATCATTGGAATTCTAAACTAATCCAACCAAACTAATTTCTAAACTATCTCATATGAGCTGACTCAAATGTAGAAACCCGACCCCCCACAAGCTTTATTGGGGGAAGGATTATAAAGTTGTAAACTCTTATACAATAACTTTAAATAAGTCGAGAGAAAACAAATATTAACTAAATTAATATAAGTAAGAATGACCTATATGGACTCTAGTACGGATGTATACACATTAGATATGGCAGAATCCTGCGTGTTATCTCTTAGTAATATTTAACTAAACATTTGTGATCATCTAGTTATAATATTTATGGTAATACTTTTTAGAAGCGAATCAAGAATCATCTCGACAATCACTTCAAATAAGAGTTGAGAGACCTTATTATGGTCTCTAGTTCAAAATTCATCTTTTGTATCACAATTTTGTGAAAGATGCAAGGAATTTCTCGCAATTCGTGACGTCTCTTCTAATTTCCTCACTTTTTCACGCAACCACCCGGTTACCGAG
The DNA here is from genome assembly GCA_036926295.1 of Pachydiplax longipennis. NCBI lineage: Eukaryota > Metazoa > Arthropoda > Insecta > Odonata > Libellulidae > Pachydiplax > Pachydiplax longipennis. The sequence goes on along the minus strand of JAVFKF010000009.1, from coordinate 30,791,416 downwards.
TGTGACAGTCCAATTCTCTTATCAAGCATTTCAAATCTGAGAATACTTGGAAAAAATTACTTAAATATCTAGAAAGGAGCCTAAAAATATCTCGAATCATAAGAACTTACGGAAGTGAGACGAAGCAAGTCATTTCTTCCTCTCCTTTGTGAAGTAACTTAAAGTATTTATGTAAATTGCTTATTACATCGGTCAACGTTAAGGCCTAGGAAGAATGCTCTACATTATGTGGATTTGCGGAGAGAGGACCACCATTGGAGAAAATACGGAATTCATTCCTATGTAGGTTTCAAAATTTCTTCGTATGCATGTAAAATTTTGTGTCGTCAACTGCACATCTCCTTGTGACAACTTAGTTGTTGAAACAGTATGTTTATAAGTATAATATATATTTATATAAAAATATATGAGGAATTCAGGCCTATGTAGAATTAGTAATAATAATAATAACGTCTTCATGAACCCCGAAAAATCCAGGAAAAACAGTTACAATACAATATTATAAATTCATTATTTAGTTGTACGGTAAATACACGTATGAAATCATTCTGTGGGAATAGTATGTTTATCAAGTATGTATTAAATGTTAATTATGTTCATCACTAATATATATGTATGTAGGTATAAAAAAACTGCCACCAGGCTTTCAGCCTACCTGCAATTTGTGTAATGATGATAATAATAATATAAGGCAAATTTTAGTCCACATAGACGCTCTTACAATTAAACTTTTAAAGGCAAGCAAAAAAAACAGTCCATGACCGAGAAATCCGATCAACCGGGTTTCGAACCTGGGACCTTGGGGATGGATGGATAACCACTCCGCGTAAGAACATAATATTTTACGTAATAAATTGCATTTCTGTAAAATATTTTAAAGTTTCGTTCTTAACGGGGGATTTACCATAAAAATAGTACCAGTTATCTCGTGCGAAAATTTCGCAGACGGTCACTGATACTCAATATTCCCATCCAAAAACAAACACTCCAATCAACACAATCGAACGCACAAACACTAAAACGTGCCAAAAACACACCTTCATATTCTGTATCAGTGTCCGTTTCGATATACCTCGTTTATATCGGTAGATATCGATATCTATACATCCAATGACGAAACTGTGTGAGCAAATTCAAATTTTAACTCGATTTTTTGACCAAATGGTGCAATTTTCATTTGTTAGTCAATTTTTTCAGGAAGCGGGAAACTTTCTCTTTCAAACGGTGTGTCACTTTTATGTTTTAACGGAGTGTGAAGGGAGAAAATCATTGGTCACCGAAAACGGATGTCTAGAAATAATATATAAAGACTGTCATCATCAATATGACCCAGTGGCCATAAATAGCACAAATATGTCTCATCTACATCTACATATGTACCCTGCAAGCCGCCTTTCGGCGTGTGGCAGTAGGTGCAAGCCTAATGACTCTACTTTCCTAGTCGATTATTTTTGGGTATCGTTCTCGGAATTAATTTTTAAATGATAATAATAATGCCGTCTCTTAGGGCGAATTTTAGCCAATGCAGACCATTCTTACAATTAACCCTTTGTTGTTTTTTCCTTTCTGTTTCCATATTTTTCCCTGTTTTTCTTAGTAAATACAGCAATCACAGACAAACATTACCTAACCGGAAAAATCCGATTAACCGGGATTCGAACCCGGGACCGTGTGGTTGCAGCGTTAACGCGATAGCACGCTAACTACTCCGCCACCACGGCCGGCTCGACTAAATAGACTGGTTCTAGCTAATATCTAGGTTAATATTTATTTTTTATTTATTTATTATACTTTAGACTACGATTAGGCACGAGGCCAGGTGGTAGCCATTCCCTGTGGGGGGAGGGAAATATAAAATATCCTGCCTGGTATTCACCCAAGTCGAGAGGAAAACCCCCCAAAACCTCCCGAAGGCAGTACGTCACACAATTCAGTACTATATATAAAATATACAAACATGAAAGATACAAACAATGTGAAATATAAAGACAAACCTCATAAAAGAATGTTAACAATGTGAAATATAAAAGACAAACCTCATAAAAGAATGTTACATAAATAAAAGAATGTTACATAAATATGAAATGTCCTTTAGGAGAAAAAACAAAGTTGGAAATGCATGAGCAGTGGTCGAATGTACCGCAACTCCCCCTTATTCAGAAGTGTTGTTGATAGCCATATCTCTCCGATTGTTTATGATGTTGGTCTCAAAGTAGTAGGTGAGCGTGAGAGAGATTTTCGGGCGCTGAAATGTGTGTGCGATGGAGAGTCGGATTCGCAAGAAGCGGCGAAAGTCGGTGAAATTGTAATTTCCGTGGGATTATCCTTCGTCTTATTGTTTTAGCCCATTCCTTTGTCTCGGTGCGAGATTGAAAAGTGGGCGAGATTTCCTCGTTTTCCTCCTCAGAATATCATAAATCTCATTCGTGAGAAGGGAATTAAATGAAAGCTGAGATTTTTTTGAGGAGAATCGACAAGGAACAGACGAATTCGACATGTTGAAAGACACTTTTTAGTTTTAGTGAAAGGTGCTAAATAAACGCAGTTCTCATATGTTTTATTATTCTTTTGACGAGGAGATGAATGCAAAATAACTGGCGTCTTTATAAGACAGAGGTGGAAACTTTTATTTATAGAATGGCCACATTTCTAATTATGTCGCACATGAAACCACCTTCCAGCTCTCGAAAGACTTATTTATAAAAATAAACCGCATTCGAAATAACACCCAAGGATGCGAATTTAATTACCGAATAAACTCAAGGTGACATTTATTTCCCCTTTTACTTTTACTTGACTGAATGCACGAGATCAAGATGAGAATTTTCTCATCATTTCTTTGTTTCTTCGAATTTACTCTTCCTTTTTTATATATATATTTTGTATGGTAAATATTTCATGGAATCGGGAACGTGTCTTTCGTTCGTAGAAACGCAATTTTTATTGATTTGTCATGTACATTTATATAACATGATATATTTCTTAACTAACCTACACTTACATATCACGTATGCTATTTTTATTAATTTTGTTTACGTACCTTAGAAGGAACTTTGAATTAATTCTAGCAAAAATTCAAAAATTTGAAAAATTCTTAAATTTTGTGACTATAATTTTCTCTAGATAAAATAAAACATTAATTTTCATTTTCGGAATTAAATTTGATAACTGAATGTATAAGAAAAAACTCAAAATTAACTTCCCTTGTATCTTCTGAGACCCCCTAATGCTGTTTCTTTCCCCCTTCATTTTATTTCTACTCTCCTCAGTTAGGAGGAGAGTAAAAATAGTTCTTTCTTTCTACTAATAATTTATAAGAAATATCTACTACTTTTCGGGTAATAATAATAGTTATAATGGGCTTTATTTAGGGCGAGATTGAGACGATAAAGTCTCTTCTTACATCTAACCCTTCGACCAATAAATTTTAAGAAAAATATAGCTTGAAAAACCAGAACAGAGAGGAAGACCTCTTTGTGGATTTAAAAACCAAGCTAAGTGGTTAGGAAAAAATTTCCACCGCAGGAAAACACCCTCAAGATGGAAGGTAAGAAAAACCTGCAAAACTTACAGATAGGAGATAAATTTAGTGATGAAATCAGATGAGACTTTGAAACACAAGAAGGCATACCAATAATGTCATAAAAAAACAAAAAAACGAATAGTTACATATATACACTAAAATACGTTAAGTTACATATTTAAATGAAAATGATAAAAGGAACAACATAATAAATTGTCGCAAGCAAAATACAATTTAAAGTACATTAATTAAGACAGCGGATTTGGTAGGGACGGAAAAAAAAATTCTCAAGGTGAAAAGGGGAAGAAGTAGCAACCATTGCAGCCCAATAACAAAAGGGAAATGGAATTTGTTGGTGGACTCCTTAAATTCGCTCTTCGGTGAATTGCCTTCTCTTAATTCGCGTGCTACAGAGAACCACAAAGGGTCCTAGCACTGGACTGCACTTTTCAGTTGATACCAAAGGGTAACAAACCGTCGCATAGCAACGGGTCAGCACACCCTTCGTGTTCGAAGTTCGATTTGAAGTTGAGACGGCTGCTTATCCCAACCAATGCCCAGCACGCAAGATTATTAGCTCCTTTTGAATGAGTGGAAATAAACTCTAAGTTATGTTTATCCCAGAGTACACTGGTTAAACTATATTCTTACTCAAGTAACTCGGTTTCGTCAAGCGAATCGTCGATGTTATGGAAGATGAGAAAGCGAGGCTTCTTTGCTTTGATTACAATCCATCTGAACCACTTTTGCAATAAATATAGGGTAGCCATAGTTTTATTATGATTATGAAATATATAGGCCGAATAAACTCCTAGAAATTATGTATTCGTGATGTGTTGGAAGAGTTCTACAGGTTCTTCTAGTTAACAAGAGAGATACGTTTTGAAAATCTGTCATGCAGTGTCATTGTGAAACGAATATTTAAAATTCTTATATAACTTATTATTAGATAATTATATGAATTCGTGTCAACAAGGGAAGTTTGTTCGTGTTATGTTACTACGTTCAACAATGGCAACTCGTGTTAATATGAATTTTTAGTTTTCTGAAATCTTGTTAATCGGAGATTAACTGTACTAGGTATGAATAACATATGCACATGTGCGTATATGTTATCAATAGATTTCTTACCCTTCGATTTGGTATATTTTGTGATTTTTATTCTTATAGGAGTAATCCAACAGATTTTCTATTCATAAAATTTGAACAATTTGCATATTATTACAAAATGATTTATTCCTTTCCCCGACTGATATCAATACTTAGCAATGCAATGTACGATAAGATTAATTCACGTTTTTAGCAGAATAAGCTGTTAATTGTTCAATTTTTCCGTATTTAACAATTTCTGAATGAAGCCTGTCCCGAGTTAGTCTTTTTTTACCAGCAATATGCATTCGAAAGTATGAATGACAATGTGGAATTTCCGGTGCCCAGGCTTCATATATTCATCATATGAAAAGCTCTTTCGTAAAGTATTTAAAATCAGTTCGTGCTAAAGGTTGTACAGATTCCCAATATCAGTACGGCATTGATTCAATCGGTACGTCTGATATCTTCACTTATAAATACTCTGCTATGGGCCCGAGTGGATTTTGAGTGTAGATCTCTCAAACATTACCTAACTTATTTCCCAGTTTGTTTCATTGAAGTAGGATGGCGAGAAATGTATCCAATTTCGGGGTATAATATCCCATTAACAGAATTAAATTTACGTAAGATCACTTTCAGAAAATCTGTAATGAGGCACAGAACCCAATTTGAGTTTGCGGGTATATTATCCGTTGTTTTAGTATTTCTACTAAATGAAGGCATTTTAAAATATCAAACGTGCTATAAATACTCCCAAGTAAGCAATTAGTAGAGGCTAAAATCATAAGGTTAATTTGTATATAAAAGAAGATATTTAGCTAAAAGAAAATACTGTATCAGAGCGCACTCAGAAAGGCTCTGACAACAACTCTGCATGATATTCAAATTGGCATTAGTAATAATACTATTCCGCAGGCAAATTATGCCCAAATCTTTCATTTGAGTACCTTAAGATCTAAGATATCAATAGACCAATATTTATTGTGATCAACATATTACATCATTTTCATCTGCATTCATTTCTTTGGCTATCCGACAGCCAAGTGGATAGCGCGTTTGCCGTTGATGAAAGCGATACTGGAGGTACGAATCCTGGCGGGGCCCTACTTCAGAATGCAATGCAGAATTATCTCAGTTGTCGAAACACTTTGGAAAAACAATGTCACTACATTCATTTCATCATTCCAATTCTGCCTAATCCTTTCATTCCACATCCGGAATCCATGGAAAAGATCGGATTCCAAAGGAGCGAATTTAAAAAATTAAGAGTGTTTTCTTTCGTCTACAATTTCGTCAATCATAGCCAATGATTATCCACGGAAATCCGTGAGCAAACACTTTGATGAAATTGATTCGTTTGGAGTTTAAGTGAGTAGCGTAAAGTAGGGGAGTCGTCTCAGCGGACACTGGAAATGCCAAGGACGGCGCCTTTTGATTCAACTTTGTCCTCTTTTGCTGCCTCCCTCATGCTGCGTTGCGCGGAAATCTCTTCTTTCCATCAATAGGATTTTCGGTCTGATAAAACACCTTCCCCGGAGTGAAACCTTTTGACGGAGAGTTTCTCGAGCACATTTCGCCTCCATGAAGAGGCAGAGAATACTTTCCCCAGTGCACCCCGTATGATTTAATGAGGGCTTTGTAAATCATGCCTCCGAAAAGATGTTCTTTCAAAGTTAAGGGCTGGGAGAAGAGAGAGAATAAAACAAAATGGAAATAATCAAGGTCGGAGATAATCTGAATATTTGGTTAACTTCGTAACTTTAAAATATGTCGCCATCAATAGGAATGCCGCTTTTCTATTCTGTGATTATTCGGATGCATCGATTAATCTTGCGTATTTATTTTCTAACTCCTACACCCTCTACTTCAATTAAAGATCAAATTTACAGTATTAAAATCTTATAGATTGATAATACGAGATGCATTTTTATATTACTGGATTTTTTCTATGGAGTAGTTTCTCCCTTCATATTATTATTGATACGTATGTTGCAAGTAGGCGAAATATCGCTGAAAAAATTGTCACATTATATACTAACTTAAAACAGCCATATACGAGGGTGGTCTGAAAAGTTTCCGACCCCAGATTTTTCAGAAATATGTAGAAAATGTTCAGAAATTTTCAGAAAACATGTCGAGAAATGGCGAAATGTCGGAAACTTTTCAGACCACCCATGTAAATGTACATTAAACTTTTATTTCACCACTCTACGTACAGAAGATGAGATTAGTACATCATCGAATAAATCAAATATAGGGTTCACTATAGTATACTAAATCTGTCGTATAGAATCTCTACTAAAGTAAAATTATCAAGTAGGCAGCAACTACAATTAGGAAAATCCAACTAAAATGCGTATCGTTACAGGCGATTCTACGATACATTGGTATCATTATTATTATCTGCTATTTAGCACAATGTACAATTTCAGTTATTAGAGTTTAGAAGTTGTCCAGTTATCTGCTCAAGTTCTGCATTTTCAAGTCATAAATTTTTCAAGTTTAAATTTACAATTTTGAGAAACATGACGAAATAACTTCCTAAAACTGTTGAAGAAGTATAGCTTAAGCATATATTTAGTTAATTCATAACTCATTCACAAGTATAAGAAATGGCAAATTATTAATTGTTGTATTTATAATTTAAAGACTTCGAGCTTCTCCATAACATTTATGTTTATGATTATGAACAGAGAATCAAGGGCAAAGTCTGTCAAAGAATTTGTATACTTCTTTTCATCATATTATGGAGAGGTTGACTTCATCATAAAATTTGATCCATTTTTATATGTTATTAGCATTTTAGTCGTTTAAAACCTGACAATGGGATTCAGACAATGCCTCAGATATATTGCATAAGGATGCAACCAATAACCCTTATTGGTGTAATTAACCCTCGAGGCACTTATTTCATGTAGATATTACATCCCCACTACTACTTCTATTTTAACTTAGAAAAATAGACATTAAAATATTACAAAAGTTCGTAGAATGAGGCCAGAAAGATCAAAAACATTCTTAGATTAAAATAATAACGTATAATAATATTATGTCTGTTTGATATTTTGAAATATCCGAAACTGAGACTTAGAGAAATTAGAAATCTCTTCCATCCTATTATATTACGCTAATTTCTAAATCAGTTCTATTTTTACCCTCAGCAGTGGGTTTTCCAATGGTGGAAAAGCATATTTTCTCTCCCACAAGCTCGAATTATCTTTCCGGGATAAACATCTCTTTGGACTGCTGAGCATCTGTTAATTGGTGTGGGTTATGGAAGATTTTAACGCCTAAAAGTGCGAAAAGATGGTTGATAAGGAAAGCGTTGAAACGCTCCAAAGTTTACGTATGCGACTGACGTAAGAAAAGTTGCTGTAAGAGGAGAAGTGCAAACTTAATATATCGCTCGTCTTTGAAAATGCCAAAGTTGATTTCATTGCTATTAAATTTAAGCCAAGATGCATAATTTAACAAGAAAACATTCCTTTCAGTTATCACATTCAGCAATTCATTTTGTAATCAATATAATATTTCTTCACGCACGAGCTAGTTTTTTTGGTGTAGAAATATCCTGTGTATAAGTATCCGTGGTGATATATCCTGGCTCATCCAAAATTCTTTAACACAGGAGTCAGCCTCCTTTGAGTCGTGAAATTTCAGCTGTATTTCCTCATATAACTGTCCTATAGTATAGTCATAAAGACAAAGCTTATGTAAGTGCAATGTCCACAAAGACAAAGTTTATGAACCCATACTATATCATCAACTACTGCCCAAAATGTAATCAAAATGTCTTGCGTAATAAAACAGTTAAGGATAATTAAGTATTTTTCGATGAGCGGAAAGTAAAAGATGCACTTTAAAGCTAAAAATGTTTTCTAATAATCATGACTCTGGTCGAAAAGTCAAAAAGTATAAAACTATCCATTCAATGAACATTAGAAAAGCTCGAAAAGGTTAATGTATATTTTCTGGGACATTTTGTAGGTAACCTGGTAGGGGTTTCTCCTCGAGATGGCCATAAACATTTACTTTACTTTTTGTACTTTTCTCTATCATTTTTTAATTTTAAGAATTATTTTATTTATTATATGTTTTCACTATGTTTTTGCGGTTTTTTTTCGCCCCCCTTCTTGTGTGGGTGTTTTCCCGCACTGTGGGTTTATTCTCTATCAACCTTCAGTTATGGAGATTTTTTCCCACAAATCAAATCTTTCTATTTATTTTTTTTCTCTTAGTATTATTTTACATCTTGTACCATGTATCTTCATACGAGGTAAGGTGGAAGAGAGGCCCACTCGGGCCTAACCTCGCCTAATAAAGGGTACAATAATAATCCCTTTTGAACCTTTTCTCGGCTTCGGAACTAGACCCTCACCGCGAGAGGGGACTTTCGCAATTCTGACCGCGTGTTGTACTATTTGTTAAGGTTACAAACAGTTAAAATGAGCAACAATTTGTTAACTTCGTCGTATCACTCGCAAGAGAGAGTCTTTTGATCGACGATCGCTGAAAATTAAGGTTTTACATGCTTAAATTGGAAATCAGCTGGTGACACATAGCAACTTGAAAAGATTGGCGGGGTATATAAATAGCTGAGGGGCTTGAATGGAACGAATAAGCGAATGAAAAGAGAAATTTGAAGTGCAGTGTCAGAGAAATAGAGAGTTTGATCGGGTACTCAAATTGAGGTCCGTTGAAGTCAATATCAGAAGGAATGGGAAAAGGGAGAAATAACAGACTTGGTTAGATTATAAGAGATGAATGGTCAGTGCTGAAAGCAGTATTTATGAAGGAACGAAGCGATTGGCTGAGGACAGGATGGCCTGGAAAGCAGCAACCGTTTTTTAGATTGCTAAAACACGATAATAATGATTCTATGCTTTATCATCGTGTATTAATTCATAAATATTAATCATGCGCATGGGAAACATTTTTCATTAGCAAAATATCACCCCGATACTTATGTGTGAAAAGACTGTCCTATCCTTCGCTAACTAATCCCATTCGCTATTTCTCTCAGAGGAAAATCTCACTTTTACCGGCGTATTTTCCCTCGTATTCTCCGTTCCCTTCTTGTTCCTCGGGAACCAGAAGTTGAGCACTAAAATCGAGGTAATAAGAGGCGGTTTTAGGGGAAATTACCACATCTCGGTGATTATCTTCGGGTTCAACTCTTCGAAATACCTCTTCTTTCCAATGGATGTGCCGTAGACTTGCGGAACGCCGTGATTCCGGTTATTACGGAAATTGGGAGGAAGATGCACGATGGAAGAAGATGAAAAAATGGAAACCAACGCATGGATTGGGTAATAAAACAGAGTGGGAGCTAATAAACAGGTGGATTGAACCGTAATGTGACATTTGCGTCCCGGACAACTCGGAACGAAACTCGAAGTTGAGTCAATCCACATTTGTTTCGCTAAGTTATTTTAAAACAATTAGTTATCTTTTGTAAGAAAAGCAACTAAGGGAGTTATTTTTGAAATATACTTATGTCCTAAAGAAGAAGTAACTCTTGAGCAGGAAAATAAAAGTAATTTTTAAGCACGAAAGTAAGTTAATCGGACAACGTGGGTCAAGTTCGAATCTTTTTTTGCTGAGGACGAGGCCTTAATGGGGATCCGAAGTAGATAAATTCTCTCACTTAGCAGAAATATCTTTCGTTGAAAACTGTACTTGATTACTATCGTCATATATGTTACGTCATATATAGGTAGGCAACAGGTCAGGTGGCAGTCATTCGAGGGGCAAATGCGAAAATAAAAATTTCTGCCTAATTTTCATCCTAGTTGGGAAAAAACCATCCAAACATTCTCCTGAAGGCAGTATGTAATACTAAATAATGTTATATAACAAAAAACAATAATACATTTGAAAAATTGTAAAAATTTTACAAATGCGAAATTGAAGAAATATTCCAAGAAGAAACTGATGTGAAAAAGACTAACAGGACTGGCATCCGAACCTGGATCTCCCACCTGCCGGGCGGTTGCTCTAGCCATTTGAACCATCTTGACAGACTTTCTTCATGTCCGTTTCTCCTCGGAAATAGTCAAAGAGACACGCTTTAACGTACAATTTAATCCGATCCCTTTGCTTCGACTCGATAGTCTTACTTATAATTTGTAGACATTGCATCAAAATGGAAAATCAACGTTAAGAATAAGGTTATAACACCTGGCTTATATGCATTCATGAAATCACATATAAAAAATATAAATTAATGAAATACATTTCAGGATTAAAATGTATGCATCACCTGAGTAGAGTTATTCCACCTGTACAGTAACTGTAGTTGGGAGCGGTGATTCTACGGCAACATTTATTCCTGTTCTCATTTACGATCTTACTGTCAGTTATTCTACAATTTTCAATGAAGAACGCCATTATTTTAGGGTCTCAAACGTCCCAGGATCAATTGCTCTCAATCGGATGTAACCACTCATATATATAAATTCATTCACCAACTGATATCCACCCAGAAAATTTTAAGGACAGCAACTGCTGTCGTCAGCCAAAATCGTGGTTCTCCAAGGCGAGATTTCCCGTAAATGTCATAATCGTTTTATTCCTTCCGGTTCTTTCCCATACATATATAAAACTCATTGAACTTTCTCAATTGGAAGTTTTATTAAATTCCCTTACCCATCGATGAGGTGTCGTAAACCAAAGCCTGCGACGTTACCCAGGACATTTTTGATTGCAGTCATTAACCGAGTACTTCGTAAATAAGGCCGTCGTTGAACAACCAATGTATTCATCATCGATAGCTAAACATCAAATCCTATTCGTCCTTATACCTTAGACGTGAGAGTGGATTTTGATATGAAAATATTCGCTCTAAAATCCTTTCTGTTGCCGTTGACAAGTGCTTAATTCACTGCACATCCACTGGGTTAAGACATATTTCTCAGATATTTCCGTTAGAGAATTAGAATAGTATAGCCCGATTAAATCGCCCGCATTGCATTCGTAAGCAGCTTTTGGTGTGAAGCGATGCGGGCACGCAAACCTCTTTTGTTTCGCGATTAAGCAAATAATGAGTCCAAGTGGCGCAGATGAAAGATAGGTGAGGATTTCGTGCAGAAAAAATGAAAACTGCTGAGTTTCTTTTCCGAAATATTGGTGCGGTTTTGCAAGTTGACGTTCGTCTTTCAGATCTGTCTCAACCTGCCTTCCCCTTCAATTTAGTTGACTATATATAGGTTTCCCAGGCTTTTTTTCAATCTTTCCTGAGTTTTTCTGCTGTGGTGTATTTTTTGTTATGACAAATATAGGTTTTTAAGCCCGCAAAGTAGTTCTTTCCTGTGTCCTTTTTTCGAGTTATATTCTTAAAATTTTTACACGACAAAAGACTAAATGTAAGAAGAAACTTACAAGTCTCAATTTTCCGAATAAAGTCGTTTTATTACTATTATTAGGGCTCAAATGGAGATTCTAAATTTAGATAATTAATTATCAACACAATATTTTTGTAAAAGAAGACATTATTTGCGTAACATATTCGCTTCATCACATAAATTTAGCTATCTCACGTAAAGAAAAACTCGTTTGGTATAGTCCAAAAATGAAAGGTAACTATATTAAACATTAATTGAATGAATTGAAAGGAAATATTTTATGCGGATATAATAACATTATATTCAACGACAAAATTTTTATCCTTTTTATCATAAAATTAGAAAGCATTATTTTTATACAGTAATATTCTTGAACATAGTTATGATTCTTTTAAATTTACTTTCCGTAATTTCAAACGAAAATTGGGCGAACATTTCAACAGCACATTTTGCTCATGCTCATGTAAGCTGTACAAACTGTTTAATGAGATACTCATCAGTAGCTCCAGAGGGAAACTTCTTTTTAGGATACTGTCATTCATTCATCTGTTCATTCATGATGAAGACTATTTTGGGATATCTCAAAAATGACCGATAATCTGTTGTAATTGGCCAAGACACCAGCAAGCCAAAGAGTATTGACTGACGAAAGTTGATCCAGGAAACACTACTAAACATTAACTGATGTTTATGCCACAGTTGTAGTAAGTTGGTACATTGTAAAGAGTTTTTCTTGGTCTATTAGAATGACCAACTTCAAAATTCATGGGGAACTAAAAATAAGACGAGTTGCCGGAGAATCTATTCCACGGATTATACGAATGACGCATTTTACCTATCAAATGAACGATAGATCGGAGTACTGTAAGGTGTTCACAGGATTTTTGAACGTATCCTACGCCACACGATGACAGAAGGTTATCGCTATGCTTACACAGAATTTAGAAATGCTGGTTTGAGTAAGTTCTATTCGTTTTTTGAAATTGGATTGTATGGCCACCCTCCCGCATTGCCTACAACCGGAATCCGCTAACTCTGTGATACCACGGAATCCCGCATTTCCGGAATTCGCGCTGTAATACAGTTAGGCGCTCCCAATTGCGTTTTCCGTGTGGGAATACATACTTGATATTCGTTCATAATGGATTTCACCGCTCATCTTTAATAGATTTCATTCAGTGTGAGAAGTAATTAAAATCCTGTTTGACGACTTGATAAGTGAGGCGGCATTCTTTATAGAAGCCAAATTAGCTGCATTACGTGATATTCTTCGCCTGTCTAAGATATAACTGCACTATAAATCTAATGGGGAATTATACATCAATTTCTATGCAAGTTAAATTTAGGAGAGTTAGAGATTGGGTTATTCCTTAAATTATTCAGCTCAGTTTTGATATTATTATTTTTAAAGAGCAGAAATTAAGTTTAATTGTTCATCAAACGAATTTAAGAATAACTTCAACCGATGTCGAACCTGCGATTCAACAAAAATCTTATATATATATATATATATATATATATATATATATATATATATATATAGAGATAACTGTAATTACAATATTTCTTCAGATATATCTAATTCTTAATTAAATGGCAGATAATTTAGTCTTATCACTACATTTCCCTGTATTTTCTCCATCTTTCGGTGGCAAGAAAATTGCTTCTGGAGCTAGTTTATCGGAAATGCGCCTTATCATCAAAAAATGCCATAAAGTTGAAATTTTCTGATTTTCTCATTACAAATGGCGAAATCACCCATTTAATTCCATTCTACGATTCGTAATATACAAAATCACTGATGTATGTGGGGAAACTAAAGCTGAATACTAAAATGTTAAAGGTTCCCGTGCATGTATTTTTATATCTCGCAGGAGTTAAAGATTTCGAAGTTTCCTCAATATTCACCACTTCCAAATAATGTTTCCTTGGAATCCAATACCGACGTTGAAAGGAGATTTTTTGTCTGAAACCGAAATGAAAACCAATACCTAGAAAAACATTTTTTGCTGGAGTGAATACTGAACCCGAATCGAAAAAAAATAAATTCTTGAACCCGGACCGAAGCTGAAAACCGAATTTTATTCCGTTCTAATCTTAAGCTCCCAACAGTTCATCTATTATTTAACAGTAATTTGAGGAAGGTTAACTAAACGTGTAAATTAAACTTGCAATGAACTATTATCAAGTCCTATTCAGAAATTTGTAGTGATGTAGTGTTAATGAAACAAGCAAGAAATAGATAAAAAATCTTTCAGAAGTATATAATATCACAATGGTAGTAGCAAAAATAAAAAAACAGGTTCGACGTTGGCAGAAGGCGCGAAAGGGGAACTGAACCAATACATGCTTTTTTCCGCTGAACCGAAAAAATATTACGGTTCGATGCCCAGCTTAAAATACGGGATGAAAAGATTCAAGGAGAATTATAATGGAAAAGGTAAGTAGGTTCGATAGAAAAACAAACGCGGAAGTGCTGGAGATGGCGGAGTAAGAGAGGGTTTTAAACGAAGTAATTAAGCGTCGGTAGAGGAAATGGGTGGGTCTCATATTGACAGGAGAGGATTGCCAAAGTAATGAAAGGGGAAAGACAAAGGCAAATGATTAAGGTGATGTACAGGGCGGGGATGAGTTACCAAGATATAAAAGAAAGGACATTAAGAAGGGAATATTACTTGGAGGTATCGGAAGGTAGGACACCCATGATCATTATGAACTAGAATTCTGTATTACTGTAATTCTTACTCCTATTTCCCCTTTGGGAATTCAATGGAACTCGAAATCCTCCCAGATGCAGTGGTCATAAAATCTCTACACATGAAGGAAAATGCATAATTTATGAAAATCAATTTATAAATATCGCTAAATAAACACTTAACAAGCAGCTCTCGCTCAAAAACGCTTGTCTGTGATATTAAATGTCAATTAAGCCACTTTTACTGCCACATAAAATATTTTTAACAACACTTAGTGTCAATATCCCTATCATTCCAAATGGAAAAATTAGAACATAACTTTATAGAAAACGAACAACAGCAATTCTAACTCCTGTTTATCCTTTTGGAATTAAATGGAACTTTTCGTACTCAGTTATTTTAATATTCAGTTTTTCGTGGCATAAATTTAAGCTGTGAACCGAGCTACGACCCTGAACAGTAGAAATAGAAAGCATTTGCTATACAACTCTTGATATTGCGTCATTAAACTGATCCGATTCAAAAGGGTTCCTTAAAAACGGAGAAGCAGAGGAACTCCTGTATCTTCTTACCAATTTCATTCCCCTGAAAGGCGAGGAATGAATAGGGCTTCTTCCGCCGGGAACAAAAAACTCTCACAAGTAATAGGGAATGTTGATGAATGGGTATCTCTCATCTCTGTATCTCTCTGGCGATGTTTTTTAACTGGAAATTTCCAAGGACGCGTTCTTTGGGCCCAAGTTCTGCTGAGGGAATCCTCTTTCCGGAACCAAAGGATGGGCCACTCAGGGAATAACATCCTCAACTTTTATTTGGCCAGGTGTTAATTTCTATAAAACCATTTTCCACGTGTATGTGAAGCGTAATGATGATGATGTTTGTAAATATATGTTATGCAACTGCAATTTTGAAATTAAGTGCTTATACAATTATGGTGAATTAATAAATATTAGACAATTACTTAGTTGTTTATCAAAGATTGTCCGTTACTGCTCGGTTGGGTAAATTTTTCTTTAATATTAAGTGCAGCGTCAGTGTTTCAGATTAATCGTTGATATAAGATTCGGGTCAATTTTGAAAAATAAAAAGGAAAAAATCAGAAAATATTAAAAATATTAACGACTAGAATTCTACGAACTTAAAAAAGGCAACTAAAATCATAAAAGTATTCTTTCTCATTTTCTCAACCGCCTGTTATCCTAAGTTGCAGTTTCTGTTATTATGCTCATACTCCGCTCAAGTATGTTAATATGCACATCGATCGATAAATACATTATCATAGTTTGGAATGTGAAACCAAATATACATGGAGGTCATGGTTTCTGATTTACTTTTGTAAATTTTATTACATGCAACCAGGAAAGTAGCTAATAAGTCGCTATGCTCACAAAAATATCGCAAATACTAGTTAAGAAATAAAATAACTAAAATTCGCTTCACTAAATTTAATTCCAATTCAGAAATCACGCAAGTTAAATGTACGATATGAAAAGTCATTGCATAATCATAATTTTTTTCAACTGAAAATTATGGAATTTTATTCTTAATTTAGTCAGACATGTTGAGTTAAAAGTAGGTTGAGCAGAGTCAACGTAACAAAATATAATCGTTAGATTAGATATCGCTGAAAGAAGGAAAAGGTCGCTAGATCTAACGACAAAATCGCTAACTTTGCATCTATGATTGAGGTCAGATGGAAGAGTGGCCAGCTTGGGCCTATTCTTGCCTCGATAAAGAGTATATCCATTCCTCTCAGCTCTTTCTCCCATTCAGCATAGCCACGTCGTTGTATATTACCTTATTATCATGATATCACCGAAAAAGATTGATTATATGTAACAAGATTTAGCAAAGGGCCCACTTATCTTTGAATCATTTCATTTTCATCTTTCAACTGCTTTTTTTGAAAATGACATTACATCTTGAAAACTTTAGTCAAGGGTCTTAAATACCTATGAATATTTATGATATATTCTTGAGAAGATTTTATTTATTTAGCTCATGTCACTCGTCGAATAGCTAAAGAACGTGAATAATTAATTTGTGGGAAAATAAAACGTACTATAAGGTATAAAAATTATGACCTACAGAGGTGGTAACTCCATGTTAAAAAATTCTGATAAGAGAAATCCCATGTAGATAATGAAAGCTTTGATATCAAATAAAAAAGTACGTCCAAATATAAAATAACTTAGGAAGTATGTTCTCGATAGCATGCCAACTTTAATGTAGCAGAAATTATACAGCTCACCGCAACCATCGACATGGGTCTCCATCACCTTTAAATCCTCTTCTGCCGATTTCGTTTAGATATATTTCATAGCTTGATTCTATCTTTTTTGCGACTTTTTTATATTCAATTAAATAGCGAATCTTTAAGACGATATTTTATGAAATTTCAGAATTTAAAACGATATTAAACATACTAAAGATTTTCTGTGAGAGCTTAATATGTTGCAAATAACAAAAAACAAGTTTTTTACGTATACTTGGAAATTGACCAACATGCACAAAGATTTCTCACAAACAGCGACTTCGTTTATAAAATATCTCATCTATGCATGTATAAATCAGCTTCTGTGAAATTCATAACTCTCGCATAGATCTCTTTTAAAGTTAGAAATCTTTACCCTGTCTGAGAAATATTTTGCGCAACTCGGATATTTCAAATTTCAGAATATTTCTCGAACACGTATGTGTGGTAAATAAAGGAAATCTCGATGTAAAAGAGGAAAAGATACGTAATGATTTACCTGGACAGCGACCTCTCAATATGACGAGTATAATTGCCACCGTTGGGACGTTAAAAATGTTACGAAACTATTACGAAGTAAAAGGATAACACTATTATTTTATATCTGCATCCACATATGTACCCTTAGCGTGTATGGCAGGGAAGTCCAAGCACCGTGACTCTACTCTCCGAATCGATTACTTTCGCTTATCATCCTCGGAAAAATGAATTCTCGAATCGATTGGTTCTAGCATCTATATCTCTGATCTTCCTTGCAGTATCAGAACCACCTCTGTAACTAGAACGATGGATGAGATCGGATACATCTGCTACGAACGTAATCTCTCTCAATCTATCAAGCAAATTGATTCTTTAATCGAACCTTCTTTCTTCTAAGGGTTCTCATCCTTTTTTCCAGTTGTAATTCAATAAATTCGGGTAAAGCATCACTAGCAAAGCTCATCTACTAAAATTAAAATTATCCTACATTAAACGATGCTAAATAAGGAATTATTTGAATTCGAAACGAATTAGGACCGAAATCATTAACTTCACTCCGTTGAGATTGAAGGTATGTGCGAGAAATTTGAATTGACAATTAGCATCATCTTTTTTTCCTGATAATCTTCCGTGAGATCAATGATACCTCGTATTTCCATATCCCGAAAAGTAGGAAAATAAAGGACGAAAAGGCTTGCAAGTTGCTTTTCCTACTTTATCTTCATACCCTTCCATTTATATGGGAAATATCCAATGAAAAAAGGCAGGATCGGTACTCAAATTCGGAACTTCCACTTTCTATCCCTCAACTAACTAAGCTGTCCATGCAGAACGTTCGGACAGGACCGGGACTTGAAGCCGAAACTTTCACTTTCCGGGCGGATATTTCAACCGACTAACAAGCCATTTAGCCAGGGCATTTAGACACGGCGGCGCCGTCTTCAGAGGAGTTCTGACTTTTCCGGTCCGGTCAGGCTTCTCATACTCTGGTTCCTTAGGATTAAGAGTTGATTTTACAATTTATCGACATTTAAATTGAAGCTTAGGATCTTAAACTGTGGGGGTGAGAGTAAAATAATATAACATGTGAGATTTTCTGAGTTAAGGTGAATGATATTCATATAAATTATAGTCATAAGAAGCCTTTTATATCGGCGCTATTGTAAAGAGAAAAATACAGCTGAGTTGGAAGAGCCTCTCTTTCTTGAAAGAATACCCAAACTGTTGTCTCTTATTTAAAGGTCTACCGCGTGTTAATAATATGCTAAACTACTAATGTAGCAACTAATAAATAAAGAGGTCTGAAATTCTGTAGTTTTCTGGAAAAATGAAACAGGGTATCATTGATGTTTCGGCAGATTATCTAGGAAAAGAGTTAGGATGATGCTGATTGTCAACTCAAATTTCTCGCACATACTTTCAATCACAACGGAGTGAAGTTAATGATATCGGTTCTGATACGTTTCTAGTAATTCTTTATTTAGAAATGGGCAATATAGCATAATTAGTATTCCTTGCGTAACATAATGGCATAATAATTCCTTTTGTGTATAAAATCCATACAATTTCAGCAGTATTTAGTTTTTAATTTATTTTATTTTTCATTAAATATCATAATTTAAAAGTAAACGGAAATCTTTCTATTTTTAATATACATCAATATTTTTATAACAATAATAATTCATCACACTTTCATCATCTTTATTTACACGTAGAAGTAAGTGATTTATCTTAGGAAATCAACCGATTGATTGTTTTTTGCAGCTCTCCAATCCATCCCATCCTATGTCAATAGTTTAATTCCCACGTAATCCCAAATTGGAACGTTTACCATTATCTTTTACTGTTAATGCATCCTTGGTATTCCTGTATAATTCCTTTCTTTCACCATTCCTTCCATCACTGCTTACAGGAGACTATAGATCCTTAATGTGGGCTCGAGTTAATTTCCCAATCCTTATATCACTGTTTTCCCTTGACCTCTCTCTTCATTTGCCCTTTAAAAGACTTCCTCATTAGTTACTCGGTGCTTTTTTTCTTCCTTCATTGTCATACTGCATCTCCGTTGCTTCAAATCTTCATTACTCTACCGCTATTTGCCTTTCAGTCTGTCTTAACCTGCCTTCTCCTTAAAAAGTTAACTCTCGGTAGATTTCGCCAGTTTTTCACACACCTCTTCTTGTGGGGGGTTTCCTTCTTGGGTGTAATTATTTCAAGTGCAAACTTGGGTTTTTAAAACCACGATTATTTTCTTCTTTGCTCTTTTTCTTCAAACCGTCTCTTTTTATAAAATTTTATTTGAGGAAGGTCTGGATGTTAGAAAAGACTTACCTCCCTCAATCTTGCCCGCATAAAGTCGTTTGATTATAATTATTATTGTATGTCATAGTATCGTTTTATGCGTCTTTGAGATATACGTTGGGGAGGGAATGAGTCTGAGATGAGGAGTGAGGTAATTTGTTCTTGATAGATTTCCTGAGCAGGAATGCTTTCGGAGTAATAAGTCAACATAAGAGAAGTACAATGACTCTATAACGGCACTTTTCATAGCAGTCAGTGAGGAGTCAGTTTAGCATCTCTCACATTCTCCAAGCAAGAATGCTTATAGGGTAAAAAGTTAACATAGGAGCTACTCAATGACTCACTAATTATATCATAACAGCAGTAAACAAAACTGAGACACAGGTGAATGAAAGATACATTTTCCTTTATCCCATACCAAATAAAACACAATACCAAAACAGTACCAAATGACCTCGACTAATTAGATACCTTTGCTCCATTAGGCGATCGAAAATAGAAACTCTCTCTGATGATTATGACAGACATTATTGCCGCATTGAGGAATTAGGATCAGTTAAAAACACGTCTGAAATAAGAATAAGATGCAGTGATAAAAATGTTATTTAAACCACTAAAAATAATGTTGTTTAAAGTAAGCAACTAATTTGAAAGATAGCTATATGCTCTCTACAGTTGTTGCTAGAAGAGAAAAATGAAGAATGTCCTTTTCGTTTTCAAGCATTAAAATACTGATTTAAAAATTAAAGAGTCAATAATCCTTTTGTTTCTAACGCAAGAGAAATCAAATATTGCCATCCTCTGCTATCCAGCTTTTAACGCGGTTTTCTATCAGTTCCTTAGCGTTAAAAAGCGTTTTATCCAAGTGTTTTAACTCTATTTAAAATCCCAATGAGAAACGGACTTGAAGAAAGTCTGACGGGACCGGGAATCGAACCCGGGATCTTCCTCTATCCGGGAGGCTGCTTTGATCAACTAAGCTATCCGATCAGAACGATTTCTCAAGCCGTTTTTTCTCCTGGGTGCACGCCTCTATGTGCAAAGTTACCTTTACCTAATCCTTACTCTATTTAAAGTGTGTTAAAGAGCCCATTTTCCGTAAAAAGGCAAAATCATCATTAAGAAAACAAGGATCCACCATCGTTTTCGCGTCTTTTCCTCTCGGAGGGAGAAAAGTTGGTTCTATCCTGCAGGGAGTGGATGCGTGAAGCAGGTTGAAGGAAATCACTTCCTCCTCTGCTCGGTCCAGACACTTCATATCGCGTGCGTCCAACTCCTCCCATAACGCCAGAGGGCAGGCCGATCGCATACCAAGGCCCAGCTTTCCTTCCTCCCAAATACTCTCTCTCCTTCCCTCAAACGAGCTCAAACTCACTATCGCTATCAATTTGTTACGCCGGAAAAGAATCGGCGGTAAAAAGTTTTCGATTAAGCCAAGTTAGAGCTTGGCTCTAGAGCTTCTCTAAGAGCGGAATCGATTAAGTAGGGTTCTGTGACAAGACGAATGGATATTCTATGTTTTCTTCGCGCCGGATCTAGTCTCCAGAATCTAATCAATGAGATATCTTCCTGTGAAGATGCCCAAAGTCTCGGATCTATCGCGATGAAGATAATGAGTCTATGGATTCGTTTGTGACTAAAATCATGAAAATTAGGTGAAGGGAATAAGTATGAGTCCCTTATTAATAAATTATCGGAATGATTGAGTATTCCGTAGGCAATGAAATCTTTCAGTGATTAAAAATAATGGTAGGCAACACTTTTCGTTATAACAGTAGTTGCTTCTTTGGTTACTGATTGTAAATATCCAATGCACCTATTACTCTTGGAAATTTCTCACCACTTATTTCTTAATTAAAATCGCCTTCATTTAATGATACATTTCTCAAGGGCTCTTTCAATCATATGTTGTGAGTTCATTCAGTGTATATAATTCCAATATTGTCTACTTCTATATACAAACTCCAAAGACCTCCTATCCGGCGTTCGGCAGGTGCTGTAAGCTCTGTTACAAGCGCTGATCATACACTAAAGGAATGAATGGTTTAAAATAGTTATCTTTGCGTCCATCTCTCTTATTTCGTTTTCGTTGTCGGATCGGAAAAATTAGCAAGGAGCTCGCATACTTATTGAATCTTTCGCATTCGTTCTCTCTCTGGATTGATATGACTATTGAATCCCAACTTCTTCTCTTCCAAACAGCGTCAAAGAGGTTTCATAACGCTTTATGTGTTATCGCAGCAACTTGTAATTAAATGCAACACCTTGCGTTGCATCTTCTCAAGTTCACGGAATCAGGCTTCAACTGAAGGATCCTATGAATATATACTGCTGGATATACTTGCCGCATATTATCTAAGAGTTCAGACTAATGCTAATTATCATCGCTCTCTAGCTTTTCTATCGCACCTACTGAGGAAATGATTAATGCATCAGAGGTCTTTCATTATTTTTATACATATTTTTATAATGTGTCCAGTTGAAGTCACTCGCTTCATAATACGGAGATACTCGATCGATCATCGAACTGAATGAACTTCCAAATGAAATGAATTTTATCCTCTATTTTTTGCATAATGTAGTTGTAAATGTTGCAAAATTGACAACAGAACAAGTTGTAATAACTCTATACGTTTTTCGTGCCATTTTTGTATAAATGCTGTATCGTTAGCTGAAGGCATTCGGTCTTCCTCGTTCGACCCATTTCTTTCTGGCCATCTGCTAATTTTTCATGCACCTGTACACGCGCGAAAATACACCGAAAAATTCCAGCTGTCGAATCTGAACAAATCTTCATTAGTGGAAAAATTCGTCATCAGAGCCACCCAGGGGTGGATTTATAATTAGGCGTAATAGACGGTATCTGAAAGGATCATCCATATGGGGGTCTGAGTGAGACTGTGATTATGAATTCTCAGTAATATACTACAACTATATTTTTGTCTCTTAAAGGCGCGACGTAAACATGGACACCTTTTTCGCCTCAGGAAAGAATTTAATATTGAGTATGTTTATGTAATATGTTTATTGAATATACTACATCATCAATGCCACTATATACTACATGGCCTGAAAAGTCCCGAGCCTAACCATAAAAAAATCAATTTTTTACCTGAAAACCTTTTTTATTCTTCAGTATAATCTCCATCTAGAGCTATGCACTTATTCCACCGGTCCTCGAGCATTTCGATGCCTTTCGAAAAAAATGATTTCTCAAGTCCTCCAAAATAGGCCTCTGTTTCGGACATGACTTCTTCATTTGACGTGAATTTCTTCTCCTGAAGAAATCTCTTCATGTTTGGGAATAGATAGTAAATGTAAAGTGAATTCGGCCGATCCGATAATGAGAACAAAGTAAGAGAAATAGACGCTAGAACAAGTCGTTTTATGGACTCATTCTTTCCGCGAACAATACGCGATAATAATAGGCTAAAAAGGTAGCTCAATCGTTTGGTGTTTACGCCCCTGCCACACGCCGAAATGTGGCTTGCAGGGTATTTATGTAGATGTAAAGTTTACTCATCATTCATTATAAACTTATGGAAATACTACTTATAGTTCAACAATTTGTTTAATCTCGCTTAAAATAAGCAACTGTGTAATACATGGCATGTATTTCTATCTATTTTATCTAATAGATAGAACTTTTTTCTCATAATTCATACCGGGACTTCGGTCTCCCATTGGCGCTTAGACCTCTGATAGCTTGAATCCGTCCCTGGGGTAATAAGCAATTAAGAGGCATCACACTAATGAAGCAAATTCTCATCAAGTTGGAAATAAATCATCGCATCATTGGTGTGCAATTAAAGAGAGTGCATTGGGCACCTGCCGAGGGTGTGTTTAAGTGTTTAGTTGACTCGTGCGAGGCGACAGGATGGGTTGAGTGGGTGGCAGTGGGAGGAAGGCCGAAGCGCCGAGGTCGCCCAGAACCAGTGCACGCTAAGAGACACATGTTTTTCTTCTCATTAATTAATCCCATGGCTACCACACCCAGCAGACCACCAAGAATAGAATCGTCTCTCCAATTCTCTTATTTTACCCTGGTAGGTAATCTGTGATAACGCTCTCCTAAACCGGGGAGAAATGGAAAGCCGAATCGACTTACCTTCGATGCAATTCTTTTCTATGGAAGGCATTCCACTCTAGATTAATGAAAACAAATAAATAATAGAATAAATGAAATTTTAATACTGGCGATTGACGCAGTGCTACCATGCTAGCGCTTCAACACCAAAGTCCCGGGTTCAAACTCGGGCTAACCGGATTTTTCTGGTTAGGGAATAGCCCTAACCGGATTTTTCTGGTTAGGGAATAGCCCTATGTGTTCGTTCATCGTTAAAGTCTCTCCTGTAATCGTCCATAAGGAGATACAAATAATGTATAAATTTGGAAATATAATTCTCGAAATGCGTACCCCACCTCTTCCTCGAAGTATATCGATAAAATTATATAGGAAAAGTGACTATAAAGCACTTATAACTTTATCACCAATATTTTATTATGTGTTTTGACTTATGTGTTATCGTCGTTATCTTAAGGGCCGAAATTATGGTCTCATAAAATATATTGGTGGTGAAGATACAAGGGTTTTTTTTGTCATGTTTTCATTATGATTGAGACCTACCACAAAGTCGTAGCCGAATCGGCAGATTCTATCGATGGTATTGTCTAGTGTTAGCTATATATTGAAAATTTAGTAGTGTTATCTAGAAGGATATTGTATTTTCTATTTTTTGTATGAATGCAGAATTTTAAAAATCATTCATATGTAATCATTATAATTATTTTATGTTATTTAATATTGCGACCTATCAAATTTCGAAAAGACTAAAAAATTCGGGGTCGTATATATGTATCAATACTTTGGGAGAGTTCCCATGCCTGCTTTGTAAAAGCAAATTTTGATCGGGTAGAAATAGGGGAACATAAAATTTTCGAGTGCGATAAGTGAATTTGGGATTCATTGGAATGTCCTCTTCCTTTTGCCAAAATTGTCTATATTATCTTCTCAATCTTCATCACCAACAAAAGTCACTCTTTTCGATTTACTTCTGATTATTCTCGTCTAACTCTTGTCCTCTTTCATTCTTTGAAAGTAATTATCGATTCATTAGTCATAAAATATTCTTCAGTATTGAAATTTACTGGTTCGAAAATGCATTACTATTGGCAGGTATTTTCCTTTCAAAAGAATACTTACAAATCACTGCGTCCAATCAAATTTTCAATTACTATCGTCTTCCTCCTTTAAATGGAATTTAATTGGATCCTATACTTTCACTTTCAGTTCAACCTTCCCAGTTTGATTTTCTTTCGATCAATCTGGTTCCGTTCTCCCTCTCTGGATTTATTTCAGTTAATAGAAGATATTCTTTTCTTGCGTCTAATTTTTAGGAAAGAATTAGTGGTTATTACTGAGAGCAGTTCTCATAGAGACAGAAATTAAAGGGATTGTGGAGGTATAAGAAAGAAGATTAGCGGTACGAAAATGTTAGAGATTCTCGGTTGGGAATCATTAGATAAAAGGCGGAGTGTAAATCGATTAGTGGGCAACTTTCAGGTAAGAGACTCCGTGGCATGGGTGGAATTAAAAATCAGAATAGAAGAACCACGCTCTATAGCATTAGGGGATCATGAGCAGAAGTTAAAGCTGAGGAAACAAAATAAATTTTATCGCTAAGTATTCGTTTATTACCAGAGGGGTTAAAGAATGGAACGAAGGAATTATGTAAACTGTGACCATGTAGTAATTGTTATTATCGGATATTTTTACTGTAGAAGTATTAGAAGGGGCACCAGGAGGATGTAATATAAACGAAGGCTTGATGTGGTTTTTGTGTATGTTCTAATATTATATGAAAGTAGAATGATGCATCCAAATGCAATCCAAATTATGCATCCAGAAGTAGCAGGCACTTATTACGAAGCAAAAAAAATACTGAACTACACCGTAAACACTTTTATAATTTATTTTTATCGAATCCTGTCTTTATTCACCGCGATAAACACAGGACTCGGCTTATTTAATCCGGGGGCTATTTTCCTTCAGAGCCTTTTCCCTGGATCCCGCTTAAGACGTCTCTGTGACCGACAATAAATGACATTCAACAAAGAAAAAGGAAAAAAAAAACTCTGAGGAAATTAGAGGCGGGTTTTTGAATTAGCCAAAAGATTAGAATTTCGAAAGAAAAGGAAAAGATGGACTACATTTCAAAAGATGAAGATTTAAGTATTTGAGACAAAGAAGGTTTGGCATAAGAAAGAGTAGAGGAATGGCGAACGCTAAGAATTGTTTCCGTGTATGAATTCATAAAAAGCCTTCACTCAGCCTTATTGATTTTATTACAGATTGCGTTAATATATTCCGTGGCTATTTTTAAAATCATCCGTCGATAGCATGACGTCAATTCCGCGATTTAATCCCAACCTCATTTTCATTCATCCCCGTCACTTTCTCCATTTCTCTTGCTCATTTCAAGAATCCACTCGTTTTATGCCCTGAGAGAAACACTCGGAGATCTGAATGAGAAGATCTTGATGATTGGGAGGGAATGCGGCGAAAGACAAGACCATTAGAATACCTCTCTCATCTCAATAAATTCACCCCGGTTTCATGGCTCCATAACCTCTCGTGGAAGTCTTCACGGTGCATTTTAATTTTCCGTTTTATGGGAATCATAAAGTCGATCCCAAAATGGCTGGACAAGCCCTTAAAGAAGGTAGTACAAGGTAAAGGGTCTCAATCTTTCATCGAAAACAGAGGCCTATGCATGGGGGCGCAAGCCGCCGCTTTAATGAATTCGGTAGGAGGCTATTAAACCTCACCTATTTAGCATTTAAAACGATTAAACGTCCCTTATCATTCTGTTCAGGTAGACGCATAGGAGTTAATTTTCATCGATTTCAGTTAAAGGCAAATCGGTGAAACATTAGTTAAACCAGATTAAAACTTACCAGGTATATCTCCAGAAAAGATTATAATACATTTTGTTCTCCCTTCCCATGAAATGTTTATTTTTATCCCTTCCCGATTCATTCTTCTTTTCATATTTAATTCGATTTAGTAATATTAAGGTAAAATTATTTTTTTTCTCTAAAATTTTCAAAATATTACAAAGAAATACGTTTCTCTTGTACCTAGACATTTGCTATAGCAAACATGCATACTTTAGCTTTTAGGCTTTATCATTACAGGCAAAATTGGGAACGAATAGTCCCGTATTACATTTAATCTGATCAGTTTAAATAAAAAATTATGCAAAAATTATCAGGAATAAGGAACGAAAAGGAACAAAAATCATAATGAGAATACAAATAGGATTAATATAAAAATGGAAAAAATATGTAAAGAGATATTAAATATTAAGATAACGATAGCAACGGTTCCAGAAAGAGATGTAAAGAGGATAAAAATCTACGCATTGAATTTACAATAAAAATAATTAATAAATTAAATAAAGAAAGAAAGGATAAAAATAAATTTATAAGAAAGGAGAGGTGGGATGAAAAGAAATTATGTCCAGGGAAAAGGAAGTAAGTTTATCGTGATGAAAGATTTATTTCGAGTTTGTCAGTGTCAAAAAAGAATTGCTTAAGAAAGAGATACTTTAAGTAGCAGTTATTAAATATAGGTAGTGAGTTAGAATATCTAATGGAAGTGTATTGCATAACATGAGTAGCGCCTTGTTATTTCAAGGATCAACAAAAAATTATTCAGGAGAGTTTAGAAGGGTTAATGGGCAGCGCATTACATTATGGTGAAAGCGGTCCCGGGTTCGAATCGCGGTGGGAGAGAAATGATCACAGATGTCGAAGCACTTTAAACAATACTACTGATACTACTACGTTAAACAGTCCAGTGAAGAAAATGTCTCACTTCTTTAATGAATGCTAATGATTTGACAAGTAGAACGATAAAAAATGTACTTGGATGTATTGGAGTCCTGATAATGCTTTTTGGGACCCTAGAAGACGTGCTCAAAACCAGGACAAACCCAAAGAACATGGAAGTGTGGGCACTAACAGTCTACACCCAAACATGTGCCACTTTTTTCGCTTTAAATACATTCTCAACCGCGTTAGAGTATTCCTTACCTTTGGTAAGCGATCTTGGAAGACTGACCGTTGCATGTAAACACTATAATATTCACACTATAGTAGTATTTAAATTCTCATTAATAATATCAATGCAAGAGAAATAAGTATGGTGCATTTTTATCTAATACGATCCACCTGTTAGTTCCCACAGCTATTTTTAAGGATCGCCACACCTCTACCATATCTGCACCTTCTTTCTCAAGGAAAAATATTCATTCCTATTACGGTATTTCCATCCGTTTGAAGGAACGCCTGTTTTAAAGATCTGCCGGTCGACCTCCACGTAGCTTCCTTGTCCACACGGAAGGCCGTTTCTTCGCCCCTCCCCTCCAAAACAAGAGTTGCTTAATCCGAAAACCCTTTCAGGGCGGCCATCTTACCGATAGACCCTCATTTTTCATTCCTTCGGATTAGAACACTAGAGGATAATTACGAGTCAAACGGAACGGACTCTCACGCTCAACTATCCAAGAAAACTAAACTTAGATTTCCATCTATAATTATGGTCATCTTTTTAAATACCTACGCAGCATCAGTAATTCTTCGTATGAAATGTATTGCAGCACCATCAGGGCCTATTTCAGACAGGAATTCAGTGGAGCGATTGAAAAGGAAATTCAGAGGAACAAGTGAATTAACCACCTTAAATTGTAGTGAGCCACGAGGTTTAGATCTGAGATTATCGAGTATGCAACTATGTATGTCTCTAACGCTAAATACAAAACATTGAGAACAGTTTATTGTGTTTAAAATGTATAGGTACTAAAAGAAGTTTTATTCAGTGATATAGTTGAGATATCAAATTAAGTACAATCATGACAGGAATTTCACAGCAACCAAGTTCATCTGAAGATGTCAACACATTTACGAAACATGTCAAATTAAAATTCCTACCAGGTGTTTTTCTTTTCGAGAGGGTCACCTAGAAATACTGTTCACAAAAATGTCAGTAGTCGCGAAAGAGTTGAATTTTCTTATTAATGTTACGCTGATTGACAAAGATATATATACGTTGAGACTGTTGAATTTTAACAATTCACGAAACAATATTTAATATCCTCGATTAATTTTCTTACTCCTCAAGAAGGTCTTAAAGCATCATAAAAGAGTAATTCGATGTACGAAGTCATTACACCGTTGATACGTGACTTTTTAAGACTTGCACATCCATAGCACTCGTTATTATATGCTTGCTGTATTGACGCTATTTAAAGACTCGCTTTTCTGTTCTGTACTATCAGAACAGCAAGTCTTAGCTATTAAAAGTCTTGAGTATTGAAACAGTAGACAAAAAAAACAAGCGTTAAAACAGCAAGTGCGAAAAATTTAGTAGTGGTATTTTGCGACTTGCTTCTCTGTGCTTTAACCTATGCAAAAAGAATTGAACCTACGTATTTATACACTATTTCTCTTTTCTGGTTTCGGTTATGCAGGTATATATATTTATGGGTGTATATTTATCTATCCGATGTCAGTGACTCCCATAAGAAATGCATGAGAGAAATATTGCAACATTAGTTTCACGCATTTTCCGAAGAGATAGAAGTATAAAATTGAAAGATTCATCAGAAAATCAGTGGCCTAAAACGTATCGATATTTTTTTATCAATAGAATCCTTGGTTCGACTCTGGACGACTCGAAAATGCTCTCATAAGAAATACGTAACGTAACGTTCATTTTGATCGATTGCAGACTTTTTTCTTTTGCTAAATTAAAGTAAAATTAATGGTCCTACGATATCGAGACAGGTACCGAAAGAAAGGAAATTCAATAATAATTCTTATTTTTATCGTGAATTATTCCTTTGGATTCCATATTGCGAGAATGTTGATAAAACAAACGAAAATTCTGCGAAATTTTGCCTATGTACGTAACCAGTCTCCTTGCGATTGTTGAATCCAAGCTTATGCATCATTAGAATATTTACATAGAAAAGTCCATGTTACAGCCGAAATGATACAACGAGTAAAGGGAAATAGATGCTAAAGTAAGTCGTTTCTAGGATTAAAGCCTATTAATGAGATAGAGTGCGCGCACCTCCTGGCATACAACCAAAAGGGTAACGTATTTAGTTATACGATTAATTAAATAAGATAAAAGTACCCCATTTATTCATTTAATAAGTAGGGGAGGAGGGATTACTTTGTTGCCGTGGGAAATACATATATAAATATACAAAAATTATTGTATTGTAATATTATATTATTATTAATTATGAATACTTATTTGTAATGTGTGTCATTGAAATTAACAACTGCGAAACCAAGTAATTAATTGCTTTATTAAAACTAGCAAGCTATGAAAACTTCTAAGCTTCGTCTTATGAAGCTCCTTGGCTAACGTGAAACTTAATTTCCGGAAAAAAAATTTTCACCAACAGGATTCGAACCACTGAGGATAACTTTTGGATTAATCTTTGGAAATTTCGGAAACTTTTGGAACTTAGAAACAGAAACTCTAACCACTCGGCCATTTTTCGGATGATGAAAAATGTTAGTTTTCATTCAAGAAAAAGACGTTACTCTTGAGTACTAATGCATGCCAGATATTGACAGATGATATGACAGATACATTTAAAATCATCCTTGACATTTTTAATATACATCAGATGTATGCAATAATGGTAGTAAATTTTTCTATAATTTAAATTAATTACCGTCATTTTTGAGGGGGGAATTCACTACTAAAGATCATAAAATTGAAACTTGTGACGTGAGAAAATATATTCAATAAAGCCTGATTCTTAGAAATTGAGTTATTTTAATAATTTTAATTTTAAATCGTGATCATGCTGGTGAAATAAATTAAATCGAGTTTTCCTAAATTCATTCGTCGAAGACAAATGCCATTGAAGTAGTTTTTATTTCTTGCGGAAATCTCTGATGCAGCTTTCAGCCCGTTGTTCTTATGGTGAACACACTTATGAGAAGAGTAATGTGTAGGTCAGCATTATTTGAAACAGGTTATGTTTGAGGAAGTATATGGTTCATGGTTGGTTAACGTTTTCAAACGGAAATGAAATGTTTGCATTACATCTTAATGTAGTTCTCGGAGCTTCTTTAAATCCCACTTTGATCCATCTTCGATAGGAAATGTATTTTATGCTCTATTAGTGCTCTTCAGCAAATAATATCTTACCTTGCTCTTTAACGTAAATGGAATATATCCAATGTTCAACTTAGCGTATGAATTTCACATACTATTCGGGCTTTGACAGTTTAATGGTGAAGTCCATATAATGGTATACTGTTTTCTTACAACCCTACCAATATTCGCGGTTCGTCCAGGTTCATACATATCACGATGATATTATATAAAAATAGCAATGAGTTACAGCTATCGTTTTGAAGGATGTGAAGTATTTTGGTTTTTCATCACTGATATTCCTTCTTGAAGTATTTGATGTATTTAATGATAAAATTCTGTATAATTTAAATTATTCCAAGTTAAAAGATTTTACCGGAATAATTCAGTATTTATTAATCTTGTAATTTTTAATTTATCAAAATGCTGTTTCCAACTTCTTCATTGTTCCTCGCAAGATATACTCATTTCCACGTAATGAACGATTACAACCGATAATTGTACGGGTACGGTATGATAATTCGTTTAAGTTATTCGCATAATGAATTTATTCTGTTGTTGAAGATAAATAATTTACAACTAATTGAATTGTAAAATGAAAGCATCGATTTTCTTAGGGTGATGCAAATTTTTCTATTTTATGATGCAGTTCTACAAACAACATGATTTTATGGTTATTGTTGCGCGATCTAAATAGCTGAAAGGATTGTTAGTTGCGGTCTTATATAAAAGCAATTATTTCCTGAACGTGAATATTCTATTATTGAGATTACACATTCAATAATAAATATTCAAATATAAATATTCAAATATAAATATTCAAATATAAATATTCAATAATAAATAAAGATATAACTGTACAAGGTTAGTGATTGTATTTTTTGTTCAATTTTTCAATTATCATTCAACGACACTACAGATACCTCAGTGAATAGTTATTCTTCACGGGCCTCGTTGATGCCAAAATCATCTAAAAGAACGTTAATATATTTCTCATCTTCCAATTTTTTCGTGTATTTCAGTCCAAGTCTCCCAATCAAATTACCTGAATAAATTCCCAGCCACAAATTTACTGTTTCTCAATATGATAAAATAGTTGCTCAGAAATTTAAAGGAAACATGAATTAGATGTTTATGATTTTTAATTACAAATGAAAGATTTCTGAAAACTCACCATGCTACAAGCAAACTAAAATTTTCCGTAAGGGTTAAGGATATAGTAAACTTACTAAAAATATCCCTAATATACAATTCTGTTTAGATTGAAAAATCTATAGAATTTATTTGTATTATGCTAATGGGGTTAGTATTATTCTAACGTATCAATATACTATTCTCAAAAAGGAAAATTTTTATATAAACGCTGAAAACGGCTTGTGA
Organism: Pachydiplax longipennis; assembly: GCA_036926295.1. Classification (NCBI taxonomy): domain Eukaryota; kingdom Metazoa; phylum Arthropoda; class Insecta; order Odonata; family Libellulidae; genus Pachydiplax; species Pachydiplax longipennis. The sequence continues at coordinate 30,759,162 of JAVFKF010000009.1, read as the reverse complement.
CGAGTGAAATTACCATCTTGTACCTGATAATCTTTAAATTCGAGGATGATACTGCAGTTCGTTACAAAAGTTGATCAGGATAGAAACTTAGATCTTCTTAAATTTTAAATTTTACTTATTTATGTTTTACTTTACTATCTTAAATTATACTTTACTTTTACGTTTATTATACTTTACTATTATACTTTACTTTTACGTTTCACGTACTTTGTAAGTAATCAAAATACACTCAAAATATCTTAGGCGAAAATAAGAACAAGGAGTTCTTTCACATACCCATATCCGAGTCAGCCTCCAACTCTCTGGTAAGAGTTAATAATAAAATGATGAATTCATCCTCTGTGTCATTTATTTCTTGCGTGCTAATTGGTTGCGAACGGTAAGCCGAAATCGGCACATAATAAAAGTTAGTGCTACTTACTTTTTTACAAAGACTATGAGTCATTCGTTTGCATTGACCAAATAACTGAACCGAACAACACTGAACAGATGTTCCAAGATTATTCCCTTTGGCAGGTTAAATTAGTCTTATTAGAGGGAACATATTTGGAACATTTTACAGATATTTAATACGTGATATATTCAACTGGTAAACTAATTGGGAGATCATGGAATCTATTATCCGTGGCACGCCTTTTAACACTTCGGAATTCTTCGTGTTGTTCCGAATCGCTACTATTTTTCACGTTAGCAAAGACTGCCAAGTTATGATCCTTGGAGTAAGAAAAGGTGGTGGTTGAAGTTAGTAGGTTAGGAAAGTTAAACTAGGGTTATTTACTTGTCTGAAAGCTTTGATCATCATCATCTGCTAAAGGCGGAGCTTTGTCTTTGCAGCCATATCTCTCTCTCTCTCTCCATTGTTATTCTTCTCAGATGTTCGTCTGTTGTTACTCCCAGGATACTTTCTATGCCATTGAGGACTTTTTTGGCCTTCCTCATCCTTTTTTCCCTAGTACTTTTCCCATTATTATATTTTCCAGAAAGTTGTTATGCCGCAGAACATGCCCAACTGATATAATTTTCCTTTTTTCATCCCCTCATTAAACTCTTTTTCTCTTTTATTTCTTGTTATCCTTCTCCCAATCCACATTTCCATTCCTTCCAACCGAGACTTATTTCATCTTTCTCTACTTTCAAATTTCACATCCGTATAATGTACTTAAAAAGAGCGCTTTTGCAAGAGATTTTCTAAACTCGAATTCATTTTCTTTTTTTCCTAAAAGATTGTTTTCATCTTCGTATGCTTTCTAACATTCTTTTCACTACAAAAGTGCATCTGTTATCTCTTGTAATTACTCTCCCAAGTTAGCAGAACTCTACAGCATTGCTTATCTTTCATAACCTATCATTAAATTTACAAGATGTTTTGTATTGGTTCTAATCAATACCTAGGCTTTGATATGAGCTGAGGATTCAAAGTGTGAAAGTATCCAAAGAGCAATAAGTATTAAAAATACGGCGCAGTTACTGAATTCCTTCCAATGTTCACCCTTAAAGACGAAAACAAATCATTTTGATGTTTGGGAAATAGTTTATTTAATCCTTAATTGATAATCATTGATGAAGAGATCGTTCAAATCTCAAATTTTATCTGCACGAATTCTCTGTTTATATCGGCATTTTGTGCGTTCCTTTTTGGTGGATCGGTTCCGGGTTCGATTTCCATATGAGAGAAATGATCTCAAATGTCGAAGCACATTTAACAATACATTTTATCTCAGCATATTGCATGTTTAAGTTGTTATGTATTCCAAAATTGAATCCCCGCGCAGACGGAAGGACTGCTTGCTATTAAGGACATCTAGCGGCGAGGAGGTTAACGAATAGCTTCATGGTTGACGTAAATTTGGCTGCAAATTCAAAGAACTCCGTTGGGGAGTGAGCGTCAGCTGAGATGTTTCATTCATAGGTTTGATAATATTGCTGAATTTGGAATTTAATTCGGGAAAAGCAGTATTCTGCTTGCTACTTCGCGCATTTCAGGTTACGGAGAGGCATAGGTATATGAATTCAAAAGCAGAAATCAATATGAATATCTACCTTAAAGATGTAATCTCCATAATGATATCTTTATGTACTTTAATTTATATTCTATGGTTTAATATACGAGGGTGGTCTGAAAAGTTTCTGACTCCAGATTTTTCAGAAATCTTCAGAAAATTTTCAGAAATTTTCAGAAAACATGTCGAGAAATGGCGAAATGTCGGAAACTTTTCAGACCACCCATGTATTTGTTGCTGTATTAAGTCATGGCGCAAAAATTCTAATTATAAGGAAAGTTTTCGTAACACCATTTGGTATTAATCTTTACTGTTTAATAATTATATACAACTCGTACGTATTTCATAGAAATTCTCCTCTCGTCCCTGATATCTTCACGCAATGTATCAGTGGTCGAGGAATGTTGAAATTCTTTCTGAATGATTTTAATTTTAGTACGTGATGTTCATGAGAAGATTTGTCGCTCCGAGAACAGAAATATGCGAAGAATTTTTAGAGTGATAAAACAAAAATACTCCACTCCGACGTCCGCCATACCATGCTTCTTTTATATCCGTTCATATTTTAGAATTTTACTGAACAAACATTTGTGAGCATTAAGATGCATCCCTAAACGCATCTTCGACGTTAAAATAGCCAGTGGTAGCGCGTTAATGCATCAAATTAATGGAAACGCTAGTAACTACTTGATAAATAAAAATAATTTTTTAAATTCAGTTGTTTAGCTACCTACTTTAATATTATTGGCGAGGTAATGTAAAAAGAAAGTTCGGAGTACTCATAATAATACCTCATAACCAAAGCTGCATCTCAAAATTCAAATCTTTCAAAGTGGAACATTCTCTCGCAGTAGTACGATAAAAATCTGCATTCGAGATAATTTTCACATCGACAGAATCTCCAGTAGCGATATCCTTATTTTTCTATTTATTTGAAATCAAAATTACGGGACAAAACTACACAGATAATTGTTAGATACCTTTCGTTTTACCTTTGAGAATCGAATCTCAAAATCCTAAGAAAAAATTAATCAGCATCAACTCAAAGAAAAAATTCTGCCTGATATATCATTATCGTATATACGCTTCCTTCGTCGATAAGCAATTCTGAGAACGTTTGCCGTTCATTTTGAATCAAATCATATTACCGCGCTTTTGTCGACTCCCTTCCAGTGGCGTCTCCAAACAGTTTCTCTGAGAATCTCCTCCGCTCTTGTATTAGTTCTCAAGGTTTCCGCTCTCTTCGCCTCATAGCGCGGGACCTTCGGAATTTATATACGTGCCAGAGGTTCTTGCATCAGTCTTGGAAACACTCAATGGAAATCAGTCCTGACCTATCTTAATTTAAAACTGAATTTACTTCAAATCAGGCTGAAGAGTGTTATCATTTAGCTGCTTTTATCATCTATTATACCACGAAGCACTTTATACGTTAGTATGGAGTAATTTCCATTAAAATCATGCGCACTCCTGAAATACAGAGACATAAGCTTTATAATTTGCATTTTGCAGTAAGAATTGAAACCAAAATCTGTGATTATTTTACAAATATCAAAATAAAAAAAATATTTCAAAGAAACAAGGCGTTAAACAGAGAAATGCTTTCTTAAAGGCTAAGAGGTAACATATCTATATAGTTACTTTCTAGTTATTTTACCATTTAATTAATTCACACATGCATGCATTATATCTGATATGCTATTAAAATAATGAGATAATAGAGGTTTATAATAATTTATTCCCCATTTCGGGGTATATCGTGATCTAATTTTGCAGCATTAAATCTGATTAAAATCTTTGCTATGATAGAAAAGTAAATAAATGAGGAAAATTTTTCACAAAGAAAATATACCCTATTTAATGATTTTGCTAAATAATAGATAGCAAATAAAGATATAACTTTACAAAATTAACAAACCAAATACAACAAATATTTATTAGGATATACTGTCCTAAAAAAATGTGCCTGATTCATTCATTTATTTTTATTTATATATTTCATTGAGCACAAGTTACTCAAAAATCTGTTAAATCAAATTTTTTAATGATATTTATCGATGATTATACAACCCATATAGTATTGCCTATGACCACTTTTTATGCTATTAGGAAACCTTTTCCATTCTCGATCCTTCAACTGAGATTACACTTTTACTTTTATAATGCCTATAAAGGGTAGAAAAAGTGGAAATTTTACTTCGAGTACATCAAACGTCATATAATATCTTCTGAAGCGAAACAGTGTCCTATCTCCCAGAAAACGTGGCTAGCTCTCAAATGAATCACTTTCTTCCTTTATATGAATTAATAAATGTAACGATCAGATTTAGTTTCAAACAGAAGTAGAATAATTTCTATTCCACATAGATATTTTTATTACAATCGTGATACTTTTACAGTATATCAGCAAAGTATATATCCGCAGTATATCTTGCAAATTTCAACCTCAGTTCATCGGATAGCGGTTGGGAACAACACATGAATTTGTGCTCCGCCTTTTACCACTAAAATTTAAATAACAAGGAAATTATGAGCCCTTCTTTCTGTGTAATCAGTTAATTATTTTCTTTCCGTAAACCGTCATCTCGAAAGTCGGTTGACACCTCAACCACTCCGCCGCAAGCTACCGAAAGCTCTGCAGAGGGAATGAGGCATACTAGGAAAAATGAGGAGTAGGGTAATTTGATTACTGTCCTGCGAAATTCTTAGTGGAAAAGGTTCACGTGGTGAACAACTACCCTTCGGAAGTATTCAATAAATGTTCAAGAGGATAAATTTAGTATCACTTATACCTTAACGACTTTCATAATAGTACACCTATTAACAGAATAGTGAATGAAGTAAATGAAGGATGCATATTCCTCTAAAGACAAAGGAAAGCATTGAATTCATCAAAATATGTAACTCTTAAAGTCTTCTTTCTTAACGGCAAATTAAGAGAGATGTTCGATTCAGAGGGGTCCTTTACCTCATGTACATACGAGTACATGGAGTAGTTGCTGTATACATGTAATCATACGAACCGATATTGACTTATTCTTCTGTCAAACTATTAAGCCCCCCTTGAAAAAATAGCGCCTAATTAGAAATGGCGTAGAATTTAGACTCTGTCAAGTGTTTTCAGGCTATAACTGTATGGATAGTATGAACCATTTTACATCAATTTCTCTCCTGGGGAAAGTTAAGCGGCTCAGCGTGCAGATACTCAAGATTAGACTCTTTCAAATCTTCTGGAACAATTTATGGCGATATCGATTCATGGGAAATGTTTGGGAGGAAATCTTAAATAATGAGATTAGTCACGATTTCCCCGTTTCACTTTACTCACTTAGTGGAGATCTAGTGGTTAATCTCTTTCATCTGTATCATTGAAAACTCACAAGCCATTGCATTTCGAAAGGTATCGCAGCAAATGAAGGGAAGGTAATTTTTTGCCATAAAAGCAAACGGAAATCAAACTTCCAACAGGTAATTAATTGGTTCTAGAGCTCGGTCCTCTTCTGCAATTTTAATAGAATCTACAAAAATCTCGATGAGCTGTAGTGATGTACTCAAGATGAAAGTCTTGAGGAAAAGTGAATCATATACGTCTAAATATGATTCGTGATTATCTCATACAAATAAATCTCTATAACAAAGGTTGAATGTCAATATATTTCAGCTAAATTAATACTGTTCACTCTAATATTATACATTAATCTCACAGTAATTTGAAAATGAAGAATGGTGGTAAAAATCCCTTTAATGATAAAGTTGAAAAGTTGAACCCTAACTCGTTACGAACGGAATACTTAGTATTGTCTGTTACATTATTTGAAAGGAAGATATATATAAGTTCGAAATACGACGGTAATTTTATAATATATAATTAATATATACTTAATTTCCAATTTTATAGTAATTAATTTCGTTCTAAATTCTAAATATTTGCTTACTGAAATCAAATTCTGGACGCATCCACGCAAGGCATTTTACAATTTTCTATTGTCTGGAAACTAAAAATTGTCCGTCTCTACTGAAACGCTGCCAGTTTAGAACACATTTTATTAAATTTTACCCACAACAGATCTCATTCATCAATGTTTCTCTTAGCATGTAATGTTACAGAAATGAACCGCGGAGTAAGAGAACAATGGTTTACGAAAGGACAAATATTAATGAATAACATTCCGCTATTTTCTCAATGTTTCGTGATATTCTTATGAACATCTGCCGGTTAAATTTAGCACAGAATTCTCCCATAGTGTATCTATACACGTGAATATATAACAGATCATTACCTCACGGATGCACTGGGTTGATGCTTGCCCTCAACGGAGTAATATTAATCGACCGCTATGGACTCTACCGCACGACCGCAGTCTCGCGGCCGCTGACCTGCTCACTAAGGGGCAAACCTTGTTCTCATGGTGTTGAGCCTTATCAGCATTGACCCAGTGACCCTTCGAAGCACTTGCTCGCTCCATATCCACCTATATGTCCCGCTGAGGTCATCTAGAGGTGCATTTCCTGCGACTGATACCGCCGCTGACCTCTAGCAAGGCAAACAGACTTAGTATCCCCCATTATAGTGAAATTTAATTGTTTTCTTCCGCGGAATCTACCTTCATAGTTTGCCTTCACCCAGGGAAGAATTTTATGTATCCCTTGGACAATGAAATACACGTGACTCTTCTAGAATGTCACTTATGGAATGTAAGTTAACTTAAGTGCCTTGTACTGTTTTATTAATTACTGTATGGCTCGTGACAATTATCAGATGATTCGGAAGAGAACTTAATCTGGTACTCATTGTAAATTTTGTATTCAAGCTAATTCAGTTCATTCCACTATTAGTTGTGAATTATTATTCTGACATGGAATACTAAATTCCTTCTTTCTCTCTGCTACCCATATGATTTTGCATCTTCCTCTAATTCTTTAGAGCTAAACAGTAAGATTGGTACTTATAGAAGTAAATATTGTGACTATTGGAAAATTGAAGAAAATTGTTCCGAATAGTGGTGCTAAAAGTCACCCAAGTATGGAATGAGCTATGTATGATACTTCTTCTACTGCCCTTTTATTTGTCGTAAATGTATTGACACAGATCCAACGAAAGCTTATGGCTCTGCAATGTTAATTGAAGAGGGAAAATCTATGAAGAAAAGGGTTGATTATGGGCAAGATTACAATATTCTGATGGTAAAAAACCGAGAATTATCATATTCTGATGCGGGATGAACTTGGGGCGTTGCCTTATAATTTTTGTATTTCATGTATTTTTAAAGCACTCCATATAATTGCAGCTTTACGGCTCAATGAATGTTTGCGTTTTAATGACTTGTATCAAAGAAATCTTTACTTAGATTATATTCTTTCTCTGGGTTTTCCATCCAACCGGAACGGCAAAAATATTTACCGGGGCCATGTGTTAAAACCGGGATAGGACCCACTGAAAACGGGGTGTTAAGTAAGCCTAATTAATGATAAATGGATACAATCTCAACGCGGGGTAATTTTGATGATCTTTTCATGAAAATATGCAGAATTCGTGGAAGATTTCGACCCAGGATTCGAATGCAAGTACCATAAGCATTCGTGGGGTCTCCACTTAAGTTAGTAGCTGAAACTATTTTTTCATCAAAGACGTTAAACAATTTTATCTTTTCTTTTTCAGGTAAGTAGCATGGATCCACTCTTATGAGCCCCGATGAGCAATTTTCATCAGTTGGTAGGTATTTTTACTAACACTTCCTTCGACATTCAGATGTTACCTCTAGTATATGTGAATTCTATCTCCATATGTACCACATGATTCGAAATTTCCCCTATCGAAGCATATGGTCTCTTTTTATCCGAAGCCATGCGTGAGTTTCCTGTGCACTTGTGACTTCTGTAGAAAGTTTCTTTCTCCTCAATCTCTCCGCCAAATATTTCGATTTTTGTAACTCAACTTAATTTTTTAGGAGACATTCTGTCTTCTCGAAATGTAGATATAACGAAAATTAATTAATAATTTTTCTCAAGGAAGAACATTTTCATCCACATCTATGTCTCATGAACATAGGAAAACAATATGTTTATTCTTATCATACAGAATAGTATACGATTTCAGAGCTATTATATTGATTTATTTACATTACCATTAAAAATAATTGTAGATAGAGCTCTTTAACGAACAGCAATGTTCTTCTTGACTTTATTATGAGCAGATTTTTGGTGGGGTGAAAGTTTAAGAACCTCCGGATGCTTCAAAGAAGAAAAAAAGAGCATTAGCGAGAGTAGGGAAACTTTTTTTTTACCCCGTTCGTACTGATCATTAATGCCCTTATGAAAGCATTAGGTCGCATGTGAAACAATAAGGCTAAACTTGAGTAACATCTTGCATGTATTCAAATTGTCCACAATCGCAATTGTTCGTAGAGAGAACGAATGCCTAAGTTAAATCAAAGAAAATTCCTTCCACTTCACTTTCCCTTGACCTGATCAGAGATACTGAGGAACGAAATTTATTAAGCATCGAATCAAACCAAGAATGGACCGAAATCCGATTAAAAAACATTTTTATTTTCCAAAACCGAATTCGAACCGAAAGATTACATTTCTTGAGCTAGAAGCGGAAAATATTATTTGCGATTTCTGATTTTTTGGTTCGCATTTAAAGTTTTTGATTTTAGTGCTTTAAGAATTTATGTCAGACGAAGTTCTGCAAGATACCATTTGTGTGAAAGTGGACAAAATATTTACGACCTGCCCTGAGTTTGTTAGTGATCAGACTGAGAACGACATTATTCATCTTCCATATTCTAGGGCTTTAAATATTCGGGTAATTAAGACCACTATGCTATAATTAATTCACTCGCACATTTTTCCATCATCTATTTTCCATCAAAGAGCCCACTAGAATCAAATTGCCTAGACCCTTGTCTATACTAAGTTATGAAACGCTAATTTACGTGAATATAATAATTTAAATTAATATCCTACCGACAGAACTCGAAAATTATTTCTCTCATATCACTAGTTTTATGCTAACATTTATTTAAAATTAATATGCTAAATTTTCTACGAAACTTAAATCTATCAAATAATGAATCTACTAAAAGTTTACTATAACCTCAGCCCTTTTATAAGGATTACATAGTTTATATTCTCGTGTTATTACCCGTATTATGCATTCAATACTCGACGCTGAAAGAACCGGTTCGATCCGATATCAAATTCTTCAGATCCTTCCAAGGCCGCTTCGAATGCCCGAAAAGGCCGCAGTTGAGCCGTCTCTTGTTTAAGGTCTCTTCGAGAGATCCCGAAGGTGTCTGAATGAACGATTGACACCGAATGCGGTGCGTGGGTGCCTACGACAGATGCACCCGACAGCAGGTGTCTCCGAGGAAGCACGCGCCATGCAGCTCACAGCTGTCTTCCGTAAATGGCCGTTGAGAGTACTCTTCTTCGCTGAGGGGGATTTCATCCTGCGGAAGAATCATTCTGCATAGGCCCCCACTGCAATTCAATGATATTTTTATGAGCTCCCGAACGTAATTTCCAGCTGATTTTGGCTGCTAAAATTCGAGTATGATTTTAAGCTCTCTATTTGGGCGCCCGTCGGTGTTGTATACGCTAAAACCCGTTTAAAATGATCCTGCTTAATATGAGGTACTCCTCTGGTCCTTATTTACTGGAAATACATGGTAAGGATACCGCTTAAGACGCTCTGCTACCCGTTTAAACCGCGGATTTTTTCCATTCACAGATGCGGTGCGAATAATTTTAGTCAATCGTTCGGCTCATTGGATAAATCTAAACATTTTTACCTTATCCGTGTCGCCATCTCGCCTCTCTTTGTATCTAAAAGGGTTCCTTACGAGTCCCTTCTTTTCAACGACGAATTAAAAAAAGAATATGAAGGTTTAGTCAAGCTGAAAAGTATAATTCCAACCATTGGAGCCGATACAAATCTGAGATAGAATAAGATCTTCTCTATCAATCTATTCTCAGGATGCCGATTAAAAAGTAGCATCTCCGTGTTTCCTTTCGTCCTCTTCTTAAGAAGTAGACATATCGAAAAAACAGATAAGAAGTATATAGTGGGCTGTTGAACGTAGCCTCGGAGAGAAAATCATTAAAAAATTCGTAATTATTCCCCGATAGTTTTTTCTGGTAAAAAATCCTTCATTGTAAAGTGAAAAATGGCCCAAATTAAGTAACTAAGACGTTCTCTTTGTGCGAAAAGCTGACAACTCTTCAAAAATATGATGTAAGGGAACCAGAATTACACAACCCGGCTATAACGCTACCCCGCCTAAATCGCGGCTTTCGCTTAGTCCTCCGAGAAACATCTTAACCAGGTTTTACTGAACTAAGTTTTCGTCCTTAAAATCAACGGAAATCAAATTATTACTTCGGTGTTTTCCGAAATTAGTAGTAAATAGGGTAGAAAATAATTTGTCGATTATTAATTTCTTTGAAAAGCGAAGGTTTCATGGAACGATGCATTGAACTTAGAAAGTGCGGTGCAGAATGTTTCACTTTTTTAGACGTTTCACCTAAAAGAAGGTTCGCTAAGAGACATAACACCCAAGACTGTTCCAAAGGGATTTTTCATCTAAGAATCACTTCGCCTAAAAATATATAACCCAAAGGTTTTTACCAAAGGGATATGTAACCAAAGAGTATTTTGAAAAGCGCATACACAAGATAATACCGTAAAAATAAGAGCGATAATCTTACTTCTTTTTAAAGCAACAGTCAGTCGAATCCAACCGATGTGTATTCTCACATACACAACATATACATGCAGAGTATAAATTACAAGCGCAAAAAGTTTTCCTGAAAATGGTTGTGGATGCAGATAAATATAATGGTTAAGCTAGCAAGGAATAACAATTTAACGAGTTAATATTCATCTCCGTCGAATACCTTACATTTTCCATCTTTCGTTTTGTTCGGAATTCAGTTAACTGCATACAATAAAGCATTTATCATTGTTTATTTCCCCGTTGAGATATAACGGTCAGTTAAGCTCGTCACACTTTAATACAGCATCCATATTTTTTTCCGTTTCCATCAAAAGCCTCTTCTTAACAGCAAACTTAAATGTTTCTCCGTAAAATCCGGGACTACCCTTTTCTTTGAAAATCGGTCAAGTTTGACACCCTATACGTTCTTAACGAGTACAATCAACAAAAAACAAGAAACAGAAAAGTAAAATTCAATCTTTTTTGAATAGCCATGCCAAGTCCCTCATACAAACAAAACGATTTCGACCTCTTGGCCTGCTTTTTCCCATTCTAGCCCACTGTGCTGGGTTCCGTTTTCCAATTCGGCATAGGCGGAAGATGAAGTCCATAGAGGATTCAAAAGAGTTAACGAATTTCAGGTGCGAGCGATTGGAATTGGCGAAGGGCTTCGGAAGTGATTGAAATGCCTCTCATCGTTTCCCATGAGTCAGAGCGACGGCTATAATAATTCAAAGCGATGGGCGTCCGGTTGGCAGAGGCGCTGACCTTTGCAGAGAGGGGACGATCTAACCGAGCATCCATCCTCTGCTCTTCCCACAAGAAGAAAGTTCTAAACTTTCATTTTCGGAAAAACCTTTCCAATCGACGAAAATAAACGGCGGTAAAAGGAGATGCTTTGGAGAAGTGATGATACGACCATTATTAAACCAGAAACGAGAAACATCTTCTGGGTAGACCAGAAAATGTGCAGAAATTTCTTCATATCTTTGAGAATATAATAAAAAATGTTCTGACATGCGTTTAATTCACCCTTCTGGCTGTTATTTCGTGAAGAAATAGGATCATCAGTTTAAAATAAATATACTGCACGTCTTCGTACTTGTATGCAGGGCTAATAAATTTTGACATTGCGCTAGAATAGATCAGAAATATATTAGGTGATGGCTAAAATGACGTCTGCATAAAGGGAAAAACTCCTTGCCAAGAGAAATTACCATCTAATTTATGTATGCACGGTCAACATATTAGTAGATTAGTATGAGTAGATTCGTTACCTTAAAAACTGAAGTCGTGATGTTGCCATTATTAAACCAGGATGAACCAGTGAGGAAAATGTGCGGAAATTTCTTCATATCTTTGAGAATATAATAAAAACTGTTCTGATATGCGTTTAATTCACCCTTCTGGCTGTTATTTTGTGAAGAAATAGGATCATCAGTTTGAATTATATATACTGTACGTCTCCATACTTATAAGCATCGTTAAGAAATTTTTACATTACGTTATAACAAATCAGAAATATCCTAGGTAATGGCTAAAATGATGATTGCATAAAGCAAAAACTCCCTGCCAAGAGAAATTAGCATCTAACTTACGTATGCCCGGTGTAAATGAAGATGAAGATTCGTTACCTTAAAAAAGGGGTAGATAGTTTATAAACTTCTGAATCTGGCAGTTACTTTTTAAGAGTGCTACGACGGTTGAGGTCAATTCGCTAATGAACTCTCAGTTGGAATCGAACCCGAGACCGCTTTCGCCTAAGTCGAATGTGTTGCCCAGTTGGCTATTCGGAGGCCCACTTTTGATCATAACAGGAAAGGAACTGAAAATAGGAAATTACAAACATACCAAGCTTATTATTAACTCATCCAAATCTTCTTTTCCTGTTAAGAACAGCACTTTTCCTCATAAGAATAACCTTGCGTCATAAACGCTAGATACAGCTTCTTACATTTCGTTATTTTATCAGCTACTTCCTCTTTTATGATTTCCGTCATTCTTGTTACAATGATTAAATGATAGTCTTGCCCGATAGGGATGACAAGTCATGTCATTTCTGGAAAAAGGCAAGGTGACAGCAATATCTACAATCTCAATAAAAGCTTGCTCTTTTGATTCTTATATCCAGTTGATAAGTAATGTGGAATTCATGTTGCTGGCTTCATTCAGTTCATGTTAAATTAAACTTGTAGTTGATTTTCGTTATACTATATTTTACTGACGTAAAGGTTAATTTTATTTGTGATTTTTTACTCCCGATTTTTTTATTCCCGATGAGGTAAGATTTGAAATGATCGATGGATAAAGCAGTAATCGTACGTTTAAATGAAGAACATTTTTAAATTACCTCCGAGGAAACATCCGCATTAACCCGGATGCGTTCATCGGGATGCAATCATGAGAAGCGCCTTAAGGAGAATTACCGAGATGTTACGCCGGAAACAATAACTTTCAGATTTAAGGAAGATGAGGCAGTAAGGATTTATATTCCCCGAAAGAGAGTCGCCAACATGAAATAAGAACATAACAAATTTCGGTGAGACATGGTGGACATGATCACACACAAAGAAAAATTCACTGTGTAGAGTCCGGAAAAACTTTTATTGTTATTTTTATTTAAAGTTTTTGTGGACTTACATAGTGAGTTTTTTTGTGTGTAATGATGAAATTAGATTTAAACCGTATCAGTACCTAAACCGAAAACCGGTATTTATTCCTTCAGATATTTGGCTCCCAAAAATTCACATTTTACTAAAGAGTGATTGGAGGAAGGTCAACTGAACAAGTGTGAATTAAATTAACGAATAACTATCACTAATTTTTATTAGTAATAGTTATTCGTTTTATCATCTTAATATTATATTATTATATATCTTATTATTATACATTATAAAATTTAATATAATTTGGAGTAAATGAAGAAAGTGAGAAGTAATGAGACAAACTTTAAAAAGTGTACGATATTAAAAAATGACGGGATGAAAAAAAAATACAACTGTTCGAACCGGTTCGCCGTAGTAAGAAAAGAAACCGGAACTGAACCGATATTTGAATTTTTCGTCGAACCGGACTGAAAACCGGAACTAAAAAATTTCGGTTCAATGCCCCTGGAAAAAAGGAACTGACGATTGCAAGAGATCGAGCAAGACAAGTTCCTCGAAAGTAATCAGCAAAGCACAAGAATGAAGCAAACATATTTGAGAGATATTAATCGAAAGGATTACGCAGCCTAGATTCTCTCCGTAGCAGCTGATGAAACTCTTTATGTTTCAAATGTAAGATATAAAGTTTGATCCTTTAGATACCGAAGGGACACCGGCGTCAGCCTAAACTAGGAATGATTGACAAGAATGCCTCTGTCAACCTCAGTGGCGCCAAATGGCGTCTGTCCAGAAGAGAAGGCCGTTTGGTCGCGAGGGAGTGATTTAAGTTCTTTGGCGAAAAAAAGTCCGTGAGATGAAGAGGAGATGGAGGGGGAGTGGCGGGGATGAGCAAGGAACCGCTTTTCCTTTTGCATTCCAAAAGACTGGTCGTGGCTCCATCTCTCACATTCGAAGATGACCGTGTCTACAGTGGCACCAACCTTTCCACATCATGCTCCAGAAATGCCTCATTTGGAATGACATACCTGCCATCCCTCTCGGATAATGTAACTTTGATGGACGGTTTGATCGACTTTTTTCGATACCGTGGTGATTCGTGATGCCGGAAACCACGCCTGATTTTTTTAAAACTCGCGTTAACCCAGATTTGTTAAAGATTGGTTTTTTGTTGGTACTTTTCACGTGCTGAAATGCATCATTGAAAATATTAATGGAATCCATCATTAATGGGAACTTATGATGTTGGGCTCTCAATGTAAAAAAGCCAGAAAGAAATTGATCGGGCAGTATTTTATCCAGGAGGGAAAGTTACTACCATTATCTGCTTATGAAGTTTCTTTCGAATTTTGAGCTTTTAACCCCGAATAAACGCTGCCCGAGATACAAGCTTGTAATTTTTGCGAGTTGATTCTTTCAACGACTTTGAAGTTCAATTCAATAATACATTCTCGCATTTAACGATATAAATTATAACTTGCAGACAGAAAGATTATTTCCACTCGAATTTTCAAGTCTATAAATTGCAGTGACTGCTTTTCAGTTTCAGTAAATAGGAAATTTATTTTGAGGTCAGGTTAACAATTCCACTCAGCTGTCTTTATTTTTTGTTTTTTTTTCTGTATAAATTTTCTCTTTAATTTTAGGGAATTTACTTTCATCAAACGAGCCTACGTTTTCCAGCAAAATGTTTCTTCGTTTTCGTTACTTTCCATGCACGATAGATCATCGACCAACTGATTTATCTTTTGCTTGTATCTCATATTAAATGAACTGATTCAGTATGTAGTATAGTATAGTCTTGCTATATTTAATAGCTCCTGCTGTTCTTCTAGGTCTCCCACTATCATTTCAATATAACATTCATTTCATTAAACAGAGCTTTCGTCAATATCACTATTGGTAGATCTATAGCCAATAATTGCTAGAGATTTACTTCCTTTCCGTACTTAATTCCCCCTTTATAGCTATTTATATTGAGCTAATTTTGGATGTTTTAGGTATTTTCCGAAGCTCTTTAAATATAGCATTATATGTTTGCCACTGATTACTATAATCTACAAGAGGAGATTGTACATCACACAGTTGCCATTAAAATAGACATTCAAAATTCTGATTAAGTCATAGGGTGCTGTCTTACAGATCACTCCTTGATCAGATAAAGGAAACAATGATGTTAGAAAGGTTATTTTGATTCTTTATTACATTTCTGTGTCCATTATTAAAAGCAAATTATTTTATGCAACTTTGAGTTAATGTATACAATGACTAGGGAATTCATAGTTTTATGATTCTTTAGATGATGATTTGACACACTTTGTTATTTGTTTTGATTTGATTTTGAATGAGATTTTATGTCTAAAAATATATCCGCTCTTAGTGAATAACCATCACCAAAGAATAGCCCTATATTAATTTATACTAATACAAAGTAATCGGCTTTATTATACTGGATGCGGTTTTCTTTACGTTAATCGGCTCTAAGAATCTTTCACGAATCTTTGACCCTTATGGGGTTTCAATATTAAATCCAAAGAAAAGGCTGGATTTCAAAAGTACATTAGCTAGACGTTAGAGGTAGATTAAGAATTTCGAAGAATATTCTGATAATCGAAAGTCGGCATACGAAACAATTTCAAGGGATGGTAACGGAAGTTCCGGATTACTGACCTATGAATCACCAAATGCGCATTTCGATAGCTATGTTATCATTCTTTTCAATGCGGAAATCAACCATCAACAACGTTATAAATAGTTGAAGTCTGATATATTATAAATTAAGGAAAAAATTAATTTTTACGGATGATTTTTTACCCTACCCTCTTTAGAAATTCTGTAATAATCATAATATAATATTTTGAACAAGTCGTATTTTATTTAAACCTACTTTTTGGATTTATAGGTATTTCTGGATCTTCTTCGATGAAGTTTATTGATTTCTCAGAATCGATTCTTATTTATCGTACTCACACTGTTTGATTCGATGACTTTGCCGCTTAAAACAATTTTTCGTTTTTGTAGTTACATTCTCTTCCTCTATTTAACCCAGTCATTCCGTTTTTCCGCTAGGAATTCTCAAGAACGTCACACATTTGTTTCGATGAATATGAGCGTATCTTCTGTCGCTTCGTAGGCACCTGTCTTCCAGGAATTCTTTCTGACGCAAATATCTTCTCTTGAGTGGAGATGCACATCTTCTTTACCATTCCTCTTGCGAAAAGAAGTTTCGTAACTTTTTTTTTCAATGCGCGTTGCGTGTTCGTTATGCGTTTGCCATAGAAAACCTCCCACATTTGGCTACCTGTCACCGCTTCCAATCATCCTTTGTGTTCCTTTTACCTTGGGTGTTAGCAGTGCATATCCTTACGTGCCCTCTTTCTAGATGTCGACGTGCATTCATTCTAAATAGATGATCAGTCCATTAAGAAGTAATCCAGACGAGGATCCAGGTGTAGAAGAATGGGATATGTGCAATCGAATTTGCTATCAACGTATGTTAATGATATTTGCATTTTTTAACGTTCTAGTTCATCTTAGTTTGTTCTAGAGGACGATATCTTCGGCTTATATACGCGTTTACTCCTTGAAATTCGAAAGAGAACCTCGGTGAATTTCTGTCTCATTCCTCAAAATTTTTATGGATGATGGACTTCATGACTTGAGAGTGTCATCAAATGCATTTAAAAATTAATTTTGGGACCATTTGGGACCATGGGAAAATTTCAAGATGATTAAAAATGATAAATGGTGAAATGAAGCCTTTGGGAAGAGAACCTCGGTAAATTTCTGTCTCATTCCTCGAAATTCTTATGGATGATGGACTTCATTCTATGAGAGTGTCATCACATGCAGTTGAAAATTAATTTTGGGACGATTTAGCGAAAATTTCAAGATGATTCGAAATCATAAATGGTGAAAATGATTTTTAAAATTTGGCGGAGGCCGATTCAGTTAATAATAATTAATCAGTTAATAATTCAGTCAATAACTCAATTTATATACCCGAATATTAATTTATAAATTTTTGGTTCCATGGAATAAAAAATGCTTTCGAAGCATTATCCTGAAAGTAAGTTGCATTAAAAGGTAATTTTAAGGGAAAATAGATGATGATTTATTTGCGATAACATGAAATCAATTATGCAAGCAAATGATACGTTCGGAAGAATCGCGTCAATAACAGATTCTGGCTTAACGGATATAGAAATCAATAATTCGAGTTAAATATATTATCTCCTTTTTCTCAGAATTACTGAAATATCCTAAGCTGGAAGAAAATTTGATTTTAATTTGTTTTCGGCTCGAGTCTGAAAATTCCTCGGGCCTAAGGCTGGATGAAATATCCTCAATCGCTCCATCATAGTAACCAACAGCCCTGAAAAAGGAATGTGGCTCACTAGAAAAGATGATGGGTAAGGCCTATTCTTAACTAACTGAGCTCGAATGCTATGAGTGGAAGGTAAGTCCACGAAAGTACAGCACAGTGACCATAGGAAAAACGGTTTTCATCGTATTCAGTTATGAGAGACTAAAATAAACTTCGTTATTCAGCTTCGCTCATAACGTAGTAGCTAACATATTATCACAGTCATGAGCAAGACAAAAGTATATGAAAGGTACATTTTCCTCCTTCCCATAATAGAATTAAAATATGAAATATATTCTTTATTATGATATGGCAGCAGAACATTCGGTGCATGCTAATATGGAATTCAGCCTACTAACGGAAAATATTCCAAATCTCCGTGAGCTGAAGATAACGGCAAAGAACAAATATTCGTACATAACTGCGAATCAAAGACGTTCTCTTTTGAGGATAAAAAGGTGTCAAATGATTGTGCAAACGCCCGTTCAAAACTGTGCTACAGGCTAAATCCTTAGCTTCTTCCCCCGTCCTCACATTTGGATCAGGAATCCGCTAATTGCTCTCCAAAATCTTTTCCACGACTCAACATCCTGATAGCGGGCATAAGCGCAGACTTAGGATTAATGGAATTTGTTCATCTCCGGCTTGAAAGTGTCACGCTGACGAACACGTATCTACATGACGAATGTAATGCCTAAATCTACGAATGACCATGACGATTAAACAAGCGGAGTAACAGTATAGTGAATGCGTTATTTGAGCGATGGCGAGTTCGCATGTGATACACATGACTGAAATCCGTTATTGCTAATCCGTTAACCGTAGCTTATCTAATAACTATCAGATATGGGGACTGTTCGCGTGAATCTGTTTACATAGCGTGTTTCCGCGTTGGGGATTATTCAAAGCTTCGCAATGTCTGTGCGTGGGGACGACTCGCTTAAGAAATGCTGTTAATCTTGAGGAAAGAATCGCCGATAGTGTCGAGCTAATTAACGATCGAAAAGTACGTGATACGCTGATCTATAATTATGAAATTACAGGTCATGAAAAATTAAGAACAAAGATTTGAAAATGAGAAATCCTTTGCATCGTGATCACAATTAAAATTTGTTCGATCTGATAGCTAGATTGGTAAATATACCAATAATAAGTTATCTTAATCACGTTCTTCTATTGGTTTTTAAAAAGGATTTTAATGTCTATAAAAAGCACAAATTTTTGCTGTTAATTTCAATGGAAAATGTGTGCTTAAATTTAGTAAATTATTCGTATCCGCAAATCTTAATAGTAAACATTGAATTTCATGAAGTCAGTATCATGAATAGCTCATGAATATAAGCTGGCGTGATCTTGAATATTTTTAGAAAGAAATCCACAATAAATTTAAGAGAAGATGAGTTTAGAGTATTTTTAATAAATTGCAAGTACTCCTTAAGCCGTCGTCGTAAATTGTGTTGACTTTATAATTATATTTTTGTGGTCCTTTTTATTAACTGACAACTTTATTTCAACGACCATTTATATTCTTATTTTAGTGCTTTAGCGAATTTGGTTTTCCTTTCCTACTCCGTTTAACCCTTAAAATTTTTCTGACTTAACCTTCTAGTCTCGAAATCATCAACAAATTGCGACCACAGCTTGAAGATTCCTTGCCAAAAAACAGCCAAAAACATAGTCAACAGCCGTTTCTGCAAATTCCAGCAGTATCTTCAATTTCCATGGATGGAATCAGACATTAGATTCTCTTCTATTAAGGTACAGCTCTGTCACTTTAATTTAATTTTTGTTGCCATGGCAAATGCGATAGATAATGGATGTAAAATCAATCTTGAAAGAAGTCCACCCTTCGAGCATCAATCCCAATTTTACACCTTCCCAATTGGGTGCATCGCTGTGATGTTTCTACGCCGAGCACCTGTTTTGCGGCCTCGAGTCACACCAACGTGGAAATTTCTTGAGAGTGGAACGTGTGTAAATAACGGAATATCGACGCGTGAAACAGACCTGTTCCATATGGTTTGAAATTTCTCCTCAATTTATTAAACGCTTCTTTCCTTCCGCGAAATTTTTTAAATGAAAATGTGTGAGTTGGTCGAAGCATGCATTTCTAAGGAGACCGAAATGCCTTTACGATTCCGTCAGCGTAGAAAATTTTATTTTAGGATCGGGTCATCGAGAGGTGATCCGGTCCTCTTAATTGGATGATTATTCATTACGATGAAATCCATATCTCAAAATATTGATTCCACACTTGAAAGATTCGATAGAAATACCGTATATGCCCGCATATAAGACGCAGAAGGTTTCTAGTATCGTATCGTTGATCTATCGTAATAAATACTACGGAAAACCTACCCTCTCCTATAAACCGCATCCTACTTTTCAGTTTAAATATTTTGTGAAAAAATGCGCCTTATACACCTTTTACGGCACTTTGTGTTGATGATAGATCTATAGACAGATCTTTTAGGTATGTAATATATCCTTTGACAATAATTTATATTTCATATTAGTTATTCCTCAGTCAAAATTTTTATGGTGTTTTCCGCGGGCTATCATAATATTTGAATGTATCGGAAATATCGTCAATTTCCATTTTTATTGCGTAACTTATATCTCCCGCAAAGGACAACAAAGTTTTGTTCAATGTATACAGTTAGTAAATCGTCCTATGCATTTACAAAATATTGTTAATTAAATCAGCGTCTTTTCCAATATCACTTTCATCACTTAATATATATTATCGTATATTTATAATAATTAATTAAAGAGTATTATTTTCGGTTTTAAGATTTAAAGCAATTATAAAAAAAATATAGAACCAAAAAATCGTTCCCTTTTATTCTCTTATATAAAAGAAAAAAGTTTATGACATCCCGGTAATGACCCTATCCGGCTCATAACACGCTTTTCACTCGGTTCCCAGAAACACGTCTTAATCACATTTTATTGCACTTAGATTTCCTGGTCGGAAGTACGCCGGAGGAAAAAATAGTACAGTCGGACTCAGTCGGGATGTGCCTACAGCGCTCGGAAGACCGGAAACGTCCTATTAAAAGGAAGAGGGCCAATCCGAGTTTTGAAAGTCTCCTAAAGATGTCGTTCTTCTTCTTTGACCCTCACATTCCTCTCTTTATCTACAGATCGGGGATAAGCGTCCGGCGACTCTCAATCACTCCACCAAGTTTTTTAGGCTGCAATGGACATTTGTTCTTGGGCCATTCCGACTCGGCCGTTGAAGTCTCCACGTTAGGAAGACGCAGTGGCAAGGACTGCTCTTTCATTCGGACATATCGTCATTCTCTCTTGCTTCGTAGACACGACACAAGGACATATCTCATTACAGAGCCAGCAATTTTAGATGACTAGTGAGATATTCAGTTGATGCACCTTGTTACCATGCATTTACTATATACTAAACGAATGTAAACATGAGAGGTCGATCGTGATAAGAATAGAGAGGAACGTATAGGAAGATTTCTGTAAAATATAGAGAGCTGATTTCATATTTCTCCTGTACTCATACCCTATGTACTTCCAAAAACAGGCCAAATTTTCCGTTATGTTTTTAGTCTACCTGTTTAAGCCCACGTTTAAAATGTTAGTAATTGAAGTTTTCCATAAAATTGGGTTACAATTACAAAGTTAACGCACTCAGTATGTGTTTGGTGGACACTAAATTGGAAGAGAAGCAAGAGTGATTGGTCATGAATATTATAATAGAGCATTAATAGCGAAAAAATTAATCAAATATAAAATTTTATGATATGGATTTATGAATTCCTTTTACTGTCTAATCAATAGGTCCGTTAACTTGATCGAGTTGTGATGTTTCCTTCAAAAATCTATTTATATGGTGGCTTTGGTGCACACATTTATACACACCGAGATAGTCGATCAAAAATTGCTCCCCTCCTGTTAAAAATACTCATAGTATTATCGAGCTCTTACCAAGAAAGATGAGATGCAGCTCAGGACATACGATAAAGCTTCTTTATATTGAGATGCAAAAGGTGGAGATAGATCTTCGATTATTTACCGTACAAAAATATCTCTCGAAATCACGTCAGTTATTATTTTTTCAATGCTCGATGCGAATTTGATGATGGTGCTGACGATGAGACTGGAGATTGATATTGGAGGTCGGAAGGGTTAGGAATCTGTGATGAATAACAGAAATAGAAATCCTAGGAAAATGGAAATTTTTGCATTGATTCTGCTCCTTTTCTTTTTTGTTAAACGTGAGTGGGAACTGTTTTGTATTGATAATCAGTTAATGGTGCTATACCGAGTTCATTACTTAAGTTCTATTAAGACTAGTTGGATTTACAAATTGGGCGTTAATAAGGGGAACCTTAGATCTCACAATTATAATAAGATTATTATATTCTACACTTTCAGTAAAGGCATAGAATGAAATAATGGAAGATATAACGGATGTCTGAATTTGCAAATCTAAAGGTATTACGATGTAAAGGGCGTTACTGATTAGATGGATTTTGTCTTTGAGCAACTTAATCTAAAATAGTTAAAATACATCTAAATCTATTTATGATGGAACTTAGTCAGTCTTCAGGTTGAGATTAAAGCAAACATCGGAGCTTCTCAAGTATTTGGAACCAGCTTCTCAGGTATTTGGAATCAATATTGATCCTCAGTACTAATGATTCGGCTCCTGAATGAATATTTGTAATATTGTTAAAAATACTCCGACACCTGAAGTCATTTTGCTCGAGGGCTCCCACCGAGAATCGAACCCGGGATGCATTGGAGTCGAACACGTAGTCCACTTGGTTATCTGGGAGCCCGAGCCGAAGAAGAGTTATCAGCCGAAGAAGTTTTCAACAGCAGGAATCCACCAAAGTCAATTAATTGCCCTTATGTTGTGGCATCATCGCTATTTTCCTCCACCCGATCTAAAAGCAGACACACGGAAATGAGTCCGCACCTTCCTTGAATTCCTCATCTTCAGCCGAATGATGTGTCGCCGACTGAGGTCACTTGCCCTCAAATGCAGCGTGACCGTTAAAGGCGTCGCCCACTGCTCCCACAGGATCCCCTTGCATCCGTGTTACTAGGCAACGGATGCGTGTGAGTGTTCGCACAGTGTCTGTCGGTGGTGCCGCCGCAGGGCAATGCTCTCTTCTCGCTTCACTAACTGTCATCGGAAAGGGAAAGCAGTGACGAAAATGGATTACTTGTGATCGATCGATGTCCGTACCCACTCGGGATGATTCTCGCAGGGCCATATTCATTTGGGGATGTCGGATGAATCCCAATTAAATGGGTTGGTTGGGAATTATATGTATGGGTCCTTGCCCCCAAAGTCTCCCGAATAGCTTGAGAGAATGTTCCGGCGGGATAGCTCAACGGACAGAGCACCTTCCGATCGGGAAACCCTGGTTCGATTCCCGGTAACGTCGGACTTTTTTTTCAAGTATATTCTTCCTTGGAATTTTTCCTGGATGACATCTCGTGCAAAATCACCTAAACCAATTCCTTAATTTCATTTCGAATCGGTAATTTTTTGATGTCCAGGATAATGCGTTAAATGGATTTAAAAAGCCATGCCCAAAGTCTGATTTGGCCCTCGACCCCTTTATCATTAGCTACCAGTAGTCCTTCAGAAGGAATGAGACGTATTATGCAAAACGAGGGATGGGTAAGGTTCCCCTGCTTTCCTCACTGAATGAATCCTTTCCTCAAAAAATGAAATTTCTTATCGTACTAATGCAATCCGCGAGGTACACTCAAACCACTTTATGTATTTTAAGGTCATAGTTATGGAAAGTTTTAGAAACAGATGGTATGCGTGTAGGAATGAAATTGTTATAAAAATTGTTTTTTGGCGAAAGTAAATTTTTAAGTATTATACATGATAATCACGATACCATTCATTATGTGGAAGACTTGGTGAAATCTAACACCTGGTCATACTTTCATGTATTCATATTTATTTTTTGTGAGATGGAGAATAAATATTTTCATCTTACATTTAACATAAAATGGAGAGTTGAGTAATACAATAGGATACGACGGTTAAAGAAGAACAAAAAGAATATACAGAAACACTTAGGAGCAAATATACCAAGAGTATCCTATATTACTCAATTTGAAAAATATATATTTATGGTTAACTTAAGAATGGGAAAGAATGATAAATTTATTAGAAAAAAATAAATCTGGTGACTCGAAAAAGGCTATCCATATCAAAAAATAACTACGGAGAGAAAGGAGTTGTAAGATAGGACAGATTAGAAATTAAAATACGGGAACTCGGAATTATGAATTCAACCCACCATTTGAGTTGTATGTAAAGTTTTTATATTTTAAAAGAAATATAACGAGAGGTCAAACTAGGAGAAAGAATACGTGTGCAAAATTTTCCCTCGAAACACGTTTAAATTTTATGAAAAAAGAGGAGAGAATGAACATTACGAAACCCAACGTATGCATCGCCTTCGGGAAGTTAGGCACAACGAAAGTTCCAAACATGCTCTACTCCCATATTAATCAGCCATCTGCTCGATCAAATTTCCATTACAATACATTCGAAGGCGCCCGAGATAAATTTCACCAAACGAAAATGTCTTTCCCATCCGAAGAAGATTGTTACCGCATCCACTTCCTGGTGTACCCCTCGCCGATTACAAGAGACCGCGGGTTTCGCATTAGAGAACAAAAAAGAATTCCAAATGCAGACTGATCTAGAGTCAATCGGGGTCTAATCAGTGAGAACGCGACATCCGAAATCTCCATTGAGGCAATGATCGTTTAAGATATACTCATTTGATACTCATATTCCGATCGTTAAAATGGTTTCGAAATGGTTCGATCGTTTACGACATGTTGGACGAGAGCGCGAGAAATCACGAACCCTTTCCATCGGAATATCAATTAATACCAGGAAGTCTGTCAGTTGCCTTGGAAACAATTTCACTTTCGTTCCCCAGGTAATTGGCATTCCTTAGAAGCGAAAGTGAACCTGTCATCCAATAACTAAACGTGCTTTCTAATACAATGCATCCATATGTTCGATATCTCAAATCTTATACAACAAGTTGGGTTTGCACTCGTTCTGATAACGGCTAAGTTTCGTGAAATTTGTAAGTTCTCGGGTGAAAAAATGTTTCTCGCAATATACATGATGATAAATATAGTTCGATTGGTAGAAATTGCACACATATCCCTTTTGGCCCCATACCATCAAATATCATTTAATTATTTATTACCCTCAGTAATACGTTGGACCAGACCTGCCCTAATTGGCAGGCGCAGTACTTTATCGATTACATAGCTTTGTAAATTTAAACTTGACGATGACGTACTATTTAATACGCCGATCGTCTTATAAAATAAGTATTTGAAGAATTTTTATCATAATAAAAAATATGGCTGTGGTATATAGCCATATTTTATTATGATAAAAATATAAATGAAAAGTAATATGGCAAAATAAAAAATGAAAATAATATGGCTATAATACATATAAAGTATAAAGATATTTTTCAGTTATTAGCTCTCTGTAACGCTTTTTCGTGTCATTGCGTATCATTCTAATGTTCCATGTATTATTATCTTAATTACTGGATATATTATTACCATAATTACTTAATTAATTATTATTATCTTAATTACTGGAAAGCTGCTAACATTGGCAATTTATACAAGTTTTAATTTAAGTGTAATATCCTACGTTTAAATATTCTCACTCTCAGTATTCTGTTTCAGTGGGGAAAGCAAGTCAAACATCCTCACTCCTCATTTTGCTAAGTAAACCTCATTCCTTCTGCAAGGCTTTGATAACTAGTAATGGAGAGATTGAGGTTCAAGACTGCCTTCTATGCTGTCTGGACTGATTTCCATATAGACAGATGTGTAACGAAATATCTCCGCTCCCTCTTTTGCAAGCATGCAACCCACGTAATTTGAAGTCTTCATCTGCGTCTAATTCAAATGATGATATTCGTCCCGCTTGGTGTGCGCATCTCACGGTAAGTGAAGGGACCCAAGAGAGTTTTTTTCATTTTCCGCAACACGTATAACACATTAATGAAAGACAGAATTTAGACAAGGACTAAGGACTTGCAGATTGCTCATCCTCGCCAACGGTTTTCGTGCTCTGCTTCCTCCCTCAGAGGGAAGAAAGGTACGACCCGCCTTTCTTACTCTTAATGCGCTACTTGTGCAATCTTCGCTTCCTATTAATATCATCATTTATTATATATTTGTCCTTTTTCTGGTTCTGATATCCGTCTAATATAAGAATAGAGATCGATGTGAAGGAATCGTGGTAAAGAATTCCTCATTTTAAATCCCATCCTCAGATATTAGTTCTCTCAATGGTCTGTGATGTTATAGGATTTCCTACATTCTTTACCCTTATGGGATCCGTCTAATAGAGATCAATTTGAAGGAATCATGATAAACTATCCCCTATTTTATATCTCATTTTTAGATATTAGTTCACTCAGTGGTCTGTGATGTTATTGGTTTTCCTACGTTCTAGCGCTTGGGGGATTCCTCGATAGCGAAAAATTGCTTCGTAATCACTTTTGTGCCGTCATCACTTCTATCTTCGAAGGTATTTCCTAAGAAGGAAGATGGACGGAAATAGGTTCATTTGTAAGGTTTAAACGCCTTTCATATCATATAAGTTATTCATGTATGTCGGTTTAGGTGAGAAACGATGCGTACTTTTCCACAGAAATTTATATTTGACAATCGTTTTAGGCGTTAGATGGCCATCGTCAGGTCAAAAATAATAAAT
The DNA here is from genome assembly GCA_036926295.1 of Pachydiplax longipennis. NCBI lineage: Eukaryota > Metazoa > Arthropoda > Insecta > Odonata > Libellulidae > Pachydiplax > Pachydiplax longipennis. The sequence continues at coordinate 30,732,700 of JAVFKF010000009.1, read as the reverse complement.
ATTTCGGTAAGAAAAGTATACTTTGTTTCTCATCTTGCCTTTATGGATTTGCACCATATCTCCTCCACAATATCTCATCGACCGCTCCTATAGCTTATATTGTATGGATATAGTTATGTTATAGTTATAATATATGGATATATTTAGTTGCAAATATGACTATTTTTAATTCTAGACTTAACGTGTGTTTATCAGCATAGTTAGTTGTAAAAAAATACATCATTAAGGTTCCATGACCACGTTCCATGTTCACGTAATAATGGTAAACAAATTACTGTACCGAGAAAGAGAGAAAATTTAGTAGAAAATATCGGAATACGTAACTTTGAGACCTCTGTAAATATAATAAATGCAGCCAAAATATCAGAATGCAAAACTAACGGCTAAATATAAAAAAATTCCATAATATATTATACCTGTTATAAATACGTATATTAGAATCTTTAATTAAATTGACTTGAAAAATACTCCATTTTTATTTAAATGAGAAATACAATAATGTCAAAATATTTTATACAATGTCAATATAATGGAATTAAATTATTGCTGTAAGTCGCATCATGAAAACGTAAACCGTGATAGACCATTCAATAAGTGTCGATATTATACCAGAATTTGAAGAGAAAAGAATATGGATTATATAGTTAAAGATGAGCTATGAATAACACAGAATTATATCGTATAACATGCAAATACTAAAAGGCCACTCACGGTACTCAGATAGCCCTCTTCTTGTCGCTGGCAAAACAAACGGAAGACGTCATAGGTGTAAGTTATTAGATTGAGTTAATTGGTTAGGACTTAGTCACAGGAATTGTGGATTCTGTTTAATGATTTCAGAAGCTCTAAAAATCCAACTAATTCACGAGATGGTTTCTTATGAGGGAGCCACGAGTAGTTGTAGAAATAATCCTTTTTGTGTTGTGCTCGCACGGTCAATAAATTCATAACGGTCTCCGTCTGAAGACAAAAACGAACACGCGAAGGTGAGTTCATCACTGGTTGTGACTGAGGAATCCTCTGTATTTTTATGTTTAAAAGCTTGAGTAACCAAGTAATCTTTAAAAGAAATATTCTGGAATCTGTGAATATACACCTGGTGGGAGACTTTCTAAAATTTAACAGGTTTCAGTTACATTCTTGAAATTTATTCTCACGAAACAGTCCTAAACTATGTATTATTATTATTATCAAGTACTATCACGCATTGATATTTTATAGATATATCTATCTTTAGGGAATTATTACAAGATTTAATTATTTCAGTTTGGTATGAACAGAAACCACTTATTTGCCAAAAAAATTCAGGTTGAAATAAAAATTATGGGGTATTGAACTGAACTGATGAAATTTCTCCACTTCAACCAAAAGAATTTTGCTGGTAAAGGTAGTAATTTCAATTATAATCTAAGGGACCTGTTTTAAGACAACTCAACGATTATTCAATGTAAATCTTACATTAAAACTTTAAAAAATTTTGGTAGCTGAGGACAGTAGATTATAATTCATGAGCTGATGAGTAAAACGATAGCTTAATTCCATACAATTCAAAAAAGTAGTTAATAGTTGTTACTATATAAATCAGCCGCTCTCTTCATCTATATAACCAGTAGGAATAGAAAGAGAAAGATTTTAAATTTTCTCGTTTTTATTATAATTTGGTCTGCATTGGTCGGAACTTCAAATACACTTCACCACAGTTAAATATTTCACCTCTTGTTGATAAATTGATCCTTATTCAGTGAAAGTGAAAGTAAAAGTAATCTAACCACTTAAAATAATTATAACCTGATTAATTATGCACATTTCCCTAGTTTTCTAAATTCACACAATTTTTTGTTGATCGGTTACCTTATAAGCCTTTCGAACTACTTCAATGAAACACTCATATTCTTTATGTATAAAACATTCGAGAAAAGAACGAGAGCAGATTGCGGAAGAGTGGAAACAGCTTCGAAAGTATGTTACGAGAGAGCAAGGTCGGGAAATATATATTGTAGAAATTTCGTCCAAACAACCAACAGTTTGAGAAACCACACATTGTATCAGACCGCAGGATTGCGTACGTTTTTCTCATCTGTGCGGGTTCACCACTCTTGATTGCTCCGCTGGAAGCCGAGCGCACCTTTCCTGCAGAGAAGAGAGAAAATACACGCGAAATATTTCCATTCCTAATAAGGCAGCCTCCGTACCTCCACCACATCCCTGCCGTCAACTCTTAAATGATTAACTGGTTAACTAAGACAACCACCCCAACGGCGGGGACTTATGAAACGTGGTCCGATTGTCGCGAGATGAAATAACAGGTGCGGTCTGTTAATGCTCTTTAACCGAATTTGGTTCGTTAACCGAGGCATAAAAAGGACTACCGTTCGGAGTAAGGTCGCGCGTTGTGTAACGCGAAACTTTATGGCGGCGTGCCTAAGATAAAAGAGACGTAAACAATGCTATAAAGATGAAAGATTTAAGGAGCCCAAAGAGAGAACTGGGAATAGCGCTTCCGCCTGTAAAACTGGTCTCAGGTTTGATTCTTGAAGGAAAAAGCGTATGACTCCAAGCGGTGGAAACTAGTACGTCTCGTTTTAACTACCAGTAGTGTTTTTATTTTTGTTTCTTTTTTGGTGGAATATTTCAGCTTATTTTATGCACTGAATAGATATATCGCGTGCATGATGTTTACTATAATTGTTTATCTACAGACTCAAGGTGTCCAGGCCTAACGTTGTGGAACGTCTTTACGGGTTAATTCCCATTACATGGAAAATACGAAGTACATCATCAAATCATTTGTTTATTTAATTTAATAATATTATCCTTTAGTCTTTATTATTATCTTCTGTTCACTATTTATTCATCGTGGTCCTTTTATGTGAGGCTTTTAATCCTGAGTATGAGTAAACTAGTTGAGAAGCCTCTTAAACCTGACTAAAATGTGGGTGAAATAGTTAAATGAAGTGAATGAAGTAAATAATTGAATAGAAATTGATTTGTTTTTTATTTATTATAACACAACATCATCAGCCACTTATCTTAAGTTTTCTTTTATTTTCGATGAAAATATTTTCATTTCAGTTCAACCATTCATAAGGTTTACTTCAGAGATAGAGAGCCTAAAATCACGTATTATAATATGTCAATTTTTACATGGATATTTTTGAGGTGTAAAAATTGACATTATTACTATAAGTATGTTTAACGAAAATTGAGGACCGAGAAAGTTATCTTTTAAAGTAAAAAACAGGAGGTGAGGAAATGGAACCACATGGAAATCCTTCACGACGTATATTAGGTACCGTGAATGATATAAAATTTCCACACGACCGGTCAGTCGAAATAAAAATGAAAGGAAAAGAAATAAAAAATGCATTCATATAAGGAAGCAATTTCTGCCTCTGAAGGCATACATCGATAGTAAATGTGCGTGAGGTCGACACTCCCTATTTTCCTGTTTTTAAGCATCTTTTATTTGCAACTTTCTAGCGGCGAATGCCCGACCTTTACCGGCAAGGATCGCGAGTCTTTCTTACTCGATCTTTTACAAGTTATTTCATTCATTATTTACTAAAATTTTGTACTGGAAAACAGAGGAATCCTTCCGACTCTTGGTTTTTCTCCGAATGTCTGAGACATAGTGTAAACAAGATAGATTTTTAAAGATAACGAACAATAACATGATAGATTTTTTAATATATGCCTCAAACCAAACTCGATTTCGTTATCACCTGTTATGGCCAAATAGCACTCGAAATAGCTGCGACAGTGATCAATATTTTGGTATTTTTATCAATTATTTTCTCAAATCTGGTTAGCAATGTGTATACATGGAGGCATATGCGATGTAGCTACATCTTTTAAGCGTCGAATAGTGAAAAAAGATCTCTTCTATATATTAATAGGCCTTCATTGCGAGGGATGAATGCTTTACGTATCTGAAAGGTAGACCAGCCATAAGCTGTACTGACATGGATGACATAAATTAAACGATGCACCCATAGTTGCCAATTTAGCGTTGTTTTTGCTATATATAGAGCGAATTTCCTTTGTTTACCGACTATTTTTGTTTCAGCGATATCTCGGCTTCTATCTGAAGAGTCACAGAATGTCACAGATGCCCCACCCGTGGTCTTTAACCCGCTGCTTCACAACCTTTGTCACCCACATCACACTTTCATATCGATCAAGCTTCGTAGTACGTTTATCAGTTTCAGTGAGAATTTAATTTGAAAAATAAATAGCCAGGTATGAAATAAATAGCACTTAATCGCGCAGAAAACTGCATTTTGTTGGAAGAAACCGTGGTAAACCTTCCTGCGGAATGATGAGAAGACTGTTCTTCTTCCACAATAAATTATTGTCATTAATACTTTCTCTAATAATATACTGTAGAAGACTACGTTTTTATATTAATTCTACATGATGGACCACAAAGTATTACCTTCCACTGTAAATTTTATTCACACCTGACCTTTGTATATGCTTATGTACGAGGGTGGGCTGAAATGTTTCCGACCCCAGATTTTTCAGAAATCTTCAGAAAATTTTCAGAAAACATGTCGAGAAATTGCGAAATGTCGGAAACTTTTCAGACCACCCATGTATATATTATGATATGATATCGCGGTGGCTCCTGGATGATAATTAATGAAACCAAGTGGATAGCGTGATTTTGGCGGAAGCAGTCCCGGGTTCGATTCCCGGTGAGAGACAATGTGTGAAATGACCTCATCAGTCGAAGCATTTTTAAAAATTCCACTCCTATTATATTGTCCACTGCCCAAGTCTATATTATTGTTAACGCCGCCCTCTGAGGTGCAATTGACAAATTCACGTACACAGCAAGTAACCTACGATTTTGATTTACAGGTGGTTCTCGACTTACGACCTACGCGGCTACTCACACGACCAATTTAACGTAATTTATCTTTTGTCTGTGTGTGTATGTGTTTGCCTAAAATCCAGGAACCATAAGTCCCAGAAATTTCTTCAGGCTTCAGTTGTTATATATTTGTTTTAGTTTTTTATAATATTTGCAGGATAGACGAATTCATCATAAGACTTTAATACATAAAGGAATGAATAAATCATAAATTTATTTTAAATAATAAATATGTGTTAGGATAATACCACCACAATACCTCAGTTTCCTTTGTGGTATTTTTCGGTGGTTCTTTCATCAATCAATATTTGGTAATTTTGTGACTTTATTCATAACCCATTCTTTGTTTAATTAAAGTTTAAAATGGGTTACCACCGGATATAACACGATAGGATTAATTCTGAATTAACCAAGTATGTACAAATATTATAATTTCATAGTTCATTTACGGCCGATTTACTTGACTTTCATCCTAATAGACTTACGACCGGTCTCTAAAAATTTAACCCGGGTGTAAGAGCAGAAACACCTGTATATTTACATCCAATTTTCATTATAATTACTCGGTAAGAGACGTAATATTGCTGTTATGCATTTAATTCATGTAATATGCGAATTGACAGGGGTTACCATAGGGAATCTGACCCATATTATTTTAGTTACTTATTAGGGATCTTTTTTCTAGTTTAGCCACCTTCTAGCTCATGTAGGAACATTTTCAAATATTATTCAGAATTACAAATCCTTCCAGGGCGCCGGAAGGAATAAAATTAAACACCAGCTGAATGAGGAAAATCTTTCCGTTTCTCGCTGCAGCGTGTTCTTTTCGTCTGAGAATGCTTACTAAAAATATCACTTGATATTAGCAGCATGCAAGTTCGAAAGTCGGATCCAATGGAAGCGAGTTTCCCACAGCGGCCGCCAGAGGCGCTCTCCCGCGACTTCTCTCCGGCTCTTGTTCGCACAGATTCCCATTACATTCTCACAGTCGCTCTCTCACATTCCTCTCTCTTTCTGTCCCCCATAACATGATTCGAACGAAGATGACCGCCGCATTACACTGCGATGCCGCATTCGACACTTGGGAAATTACTTGTAAAAGCGCAGAAAAATATTAAATCTCGAAGTTTTATGCAATTTGGTCAATGTTGGTCCAGCACTCATTTCGTCCATTAAACATTGATTTTTGTTTAGATTTTTTGGACTTTTTCTTTTTCACTACCATAATCTTAGCTGGAGATCATTTTACGTCAGCGTTCTACTCTAAGCCGTAAAGTGCGGACTGTAAATTTCCTTTAATTTTAGTATCGTATGATGACACATTCTAGAATTTCGAATAATTACGTATCCACTCATTCTTTCCTAAGTTTTTCTTTAATTTGATTTTTTTGGTATTTTTATTAACATTTTCATCCATTTTAAACATTCATACATGCATTATTACATTCATGTCTACCCATACTCAGAAAGTCAGCAAAATTAAGGGTTTAAATATTTCGATAACCTTTTGGAGTATAGCTACCTTGTGAAAAGGTTCAATAAATTTTATATTTTAACGCAACATCGTTTCATAATTTTGATTTTAACGCTTAAAGAGAGTTTCTTATGTTGAAAGAATTTATTATATTATTCCTAATGACATGAATGGAAGCTTTATTTTCCTCTTCAATTCTCTTGTAGAATTTTCCTTATTCAACTTCACTTCTTTTCCTAAATGATTAAAATCTGTGACTTCTTTTGTATTCCTTGCAACGTGGAAATGAATTTTCTATAATATAGTAAATAGGAAGAAAGAACCTTACCAAAAACGTCTGTGTTAATGAGTAATTAGGTTGATAGATAATGTATTTTTCAGTAATGACCATAAAATGAAGAGATGATACAGAGATTTTCTTGTTATTTGAATCCAAATAACGAATTACCTTAAATTTAGAAGTTGTCTAAGTGCATAGAAGCAATATAATTCTGAATAGCGCTACGATATGCGTTCATGAGAATTTTTCATCTTCTGTCAAAGAATTTGATGAAAACTGTAAGGTCGTCTAAAGAGAACACGCAGAACTTAACGTTTAACCTCAAGCCTTTATACCACATTTCGGAACACATTACTTCATTTCGTTAAAACTAATTCCATCTCATTCCTTCTCTCATTCTGAAATTGCCTTTTGAATTAATGTTGGCCTCCATTTACGAATTAGATCATTTTCTCGTTATAAGAAATATATCTCGTTATAGAAATCTGTTGTCATATAAGACCACAACAAGTATCCTCCGTCATCAAATAAGGATATCCAAGTTGTTTCTTGGCCATATCAATAAACCTATTGCGATCGATAGCAACTGAAAATTTCAAAGATAAATCTGAAGACTTTCATATCACGATTGATTCCTCTGATATCAAATTCGATTACAAGTACAATAGCAAAAATATCTCATTCTCATTGAATTCACCTTCTTTCATTTAAGAAGTAATTCTGCATTCCCGTTATTTCTTGATCGCATTCTTCCGGAATCTTTTCTTGTTTATCTTACGTACGCATCTCACAATATGTTTTATCAATCCACATCTAAGTAAGAAATGCATTGAGACCACGAAGAAATCAAAATCTTTTTCCTATATTACGCATTGCTTTTGCTATGTCTGAAAGAATATTTTGCGTGCATATGAGAGGTACTTAATGTTTCATATCTTCATGTTAAAAAAATGTTTAAAAAATTATGAAAATGGTTAGTACTCCGGTCTACCAACGCTTTGTCCCGGATTCGATCCCCAATAAACCTTGTTTTGTTTCTGGTTAGAGAATGGTTTCAATATTTTGTCCTTTGTTTCTTTCCCATAGTAATGGTCTAATGATTGATGTTAGCGGGGGATATTGTGAAATAAATAACCTAAATCATCATTTTTAGGGGGAACTATCTTACCGGAAGTCTCACCATTAATTTACTGTGTTCACGAAGTGTAACTTTGTCATCGATATTTTCTTTGGTGAAATGCTGACCTCATGTTTTGTTAAGGAAAGAAATAGTGTAGATTTCCGGTGATGAAGCCGGGCATATCTTCTCTTATACTTTTTTGATTGTGACGATGATATTTAGCGTTCTTTCTATAAAAAGATCGAAAAGTAACGCGCAATTTATTTACGGAATGAAAATATATCGTTCGTAAACACGGTAAATATGAAAAAGTGGATACAGTTTAGATATGTGAAATTGAACACGTAATTGAAAAGATATGAAGATAAAGACTTCGCAGAACATCAGATAAGGCTGATGTATTCTTCGGCATAAATGGTTAATCGAAAACGGTTAAATTAAATGTTTCGTGGAGATAATATTCATTACGAGTGTGATATTTCACTTTTTGAGATAAGTATGCAAATGCAGTCTTGCATAACAACCTCTCTGATTATTTACTGGGTGAACTTATTCTTTGTCTCGTTTATTCGCTTTTATCTGCTATACTTTCCTGCATAATTTCACACATATTTCCTCTTACGTCTCTTTATACATTCTCATTTACTATTAAATTCGTGTATCTCCATTAAGGATCTCGTTAACCGCTCATATTCTCATCAGGTGAGAACGTGAGTGATACTGAAAGGATGGGAAGACTGAGAATGTGGCGTAAGGGATTGAGCATTTTCATAACATGGATTCCAAGAAGAAATTACCTTTCTATTTCAATTATCAAGCTTTGGGAGCGAAAATGTTTCCCGAACTTCCTGGAAATTAATCATCTCTTTCGCTGCACAGAATGGGTGAAAGGGTTGTGGGGATATACGTCCATGTATAAGGAGGACATTTTAACCAAAATATGACATATTCAGGCTCCCAAAATAGCCATACGGGTTACGCGTTCGCTTTTGGTTAAATCTTCAATGGTTTCCATTTCCGATTAAGCGCGGAATAACCTTAATTCTCAATGAAATCTTGAAAATACCTATACAATTGACATATTCACATCAATTATGATATACATTATGCTTAAAGTATATATTATAAGAATAAAGGGGCATAAATGAATAAATTGTTAAGATTATGATAATTTCAATTTTCTCTTTAACAATGGCAAGATAATATTGAATAAATCTATTTCGTTCCCTAGGAAATTCTAATTGCTCATTACTCAAAATATAGGTGAGAAGTAGGTATAAATCCTCTCTTTCTTTGGTAATTTATTTATTTATTTTATATAAACCTACAAACGGCAAAAGGCCTTCACAATGGATAAAAACAGTAAAAAAGTACAGTATTTAACAGAGAGTAAATAATAAAAGTCAAAAGTCAAAACTTAAATGAAATACTACAATTATTATCAGAAAAAATATATATAATATGTTTGTTACGGGTATCACCCCATTAATATTTTTCAGTAAAAGCATTTATAGAATTATAAAGTACAATCTCAATACGAAATATAATCAAGATAATACAATCAATAAAATATTTTTAAGAGAATACTATCAATAAATATAATCAAAAAAATATCAACGAGAAAATACAACCAAAAAAATGTAATCAAGAAAATACAATCAACAGAATACAATTACATCCAATGCTAGCTATCAAAGCAGTAAAAAAGTCATAATAATAAAAGAATTAAAAAAAATAAGTCAAAGTTGAACCTTGCTATGCAAAAGGATCTCAAGTAGGGACGAAAAATGTTGGTTATTTCTAGTATTAATAAGCTTAATTCGAATCAGAACTCGGACTTCCTGGTGTGAACTGTTTTAACAATATCTCTCTCTCTCGAGCACCTTCTCGTGGTGGTGCAGCAGCTCTTCCCGCCGCCGCACCCTCCCTTTTTTGCCCTTCAAAAGTGCGGCCAAGTGGAACGGGCGACGGCAGTCTTTCCGAACATCGACTCTGGAAATGAGATAATGTGCTGCGGAGGAAAAACATCTTCGGGCGCTGAAAAATGTAGCGACCGACGGAGGAAAAAAATGCAACCGGAAAAGTGCGGAAGGCTTCTTGAGGTTGTTCGTCCAACAGAAAGGTTCCGCACGTTTATGACGATTCTCTTCTCTGTTCCGCGCTTTGAGGTTGGTTCACGGACTGCGTACAGCCGTTTTCTTACATCGCTCTGGGATCTCGGAAATAATAATTCTTCACCTGAATGTCGAAGCAGAGCTGGGGAATATCGGGAGCATCGGAGGTCGCCCTTGAGTGAAGGATTCCATCCAAATATTGGTTGTTCAATGTCGAAACTGATCATTAGAAAACGACTTTGATGGCTGAGTGAAATTAAGCGGAATACTTTCCTTTTTATTACCACCTGTCGTAATTTTTCATTCCGGAGAGCAGAGTGATTTGAATGCCTGGGTTATTTCAAGGAAACAATAAAGGACGACATTGAATCAGTCTCAGGCCTTAAAGTGAAAAGAATGCATCAAATCAGTTACGTAAAATCTCTTGATGTATTATTATAATTTTTTGTGTGATACCACAAACGAGGGTGGGTCAATAAGTCCGTGACCTTTTAAATTAAACACAGGTTTTTCAACCATAAGACCTTCTATTTTTCAATGATATCTCTTTTTAGCTCTATACATTTTGCCTAACGTTTCTCCTATTACTTTATCCCTTCCAAATAATAGGACTTATCGAGGGACTCAAAATATGCATTATTTTAGCGATGATTGTATAATTTAAGCGAAATCTCATCCTCGTATTTTTAACCAATTGTAGCATACGGTAGTTTGTTCAGTCTACAGTGGTTCTAAATTTTAAAACAGCAGAAGTTGGATCGAAGGTTTTGGGAATAAGCTGCGGGTTTTAGAGTAAAAATCATTACATCAAATCATTTACGTAAAATCACAAGGTGTATTATTATTGTTTAATTAGGTCCGACATATTTATGAATTTATTAATTCATTCTACAATTCCCATAAATTTCAAATCAGTAGAAGTTGGACCGAAGGAATTAAACATATTTTCTCCTATTAATTATATATTTTTTAACTCGGGCGATTGGTTCGACGAATTTACATTTTCTTGAAACTCAATGCTAATTGGTTAGAGCATCATTCTTCATTGTTCCGTCAAAAGTGTCAAAATATGATATAAATCTGCATTCCACTCTGTGAGTTAAATTGAATATTCGAAACCTTGACTCAGTGGAATTCCGTATTAGAAAGCATGGTGAATTAAATTATGCAAAGTTCCTCAAAAGAATTTTATTTATTGTGTTTGTTTAACCGTGTTTCCTCTATAGTTAACTAACCATATAAAAGTAAATAAATCGGAAACTGGGAGAATTTCATCAAGAAACGGAAATGGCAAAAGGTGCCTACTGATATAATGATTTTCGAAAGATATAATAAACACAAATATGGAAGAATTCAGGCCGTTTTTCAGACGGTCTATCATGATCAGAAACTTTTGGAATGATTTTGATGTCTTTCGTATGGTTTTTGCTTGGACAGTTTCCTGAATATTTCTGGTTATAAGATGAAATTGAGTATTTAGTATGAACATCGAAAGGTAATTTTGAGATAATTATGCTGTATTCGTTTGCTTCTCGGTGAGCTTTCAACGTAATATACCTTTCTACAGTGAAAAAGAGCTAGTATTAAATGAGAATTTTATTCATTTTGGAGTTGGAAAATTTGTATTTCCGTTTCGATGGGCTCTAAATAAGGCAGATGAATTACCGGATGATATTGATATGATGAAGATTTTGACCATCTACAATCAGCAAATTGAGATCTCTTGGATGTAATTCAGAGTAGAAAATTTCCTTTTCTTTTTTGAATTTTACCACTTCGTTACCTAGTCGCTTTGTTTAATTTGAGCTGCTCTAATAACCTTAAATACGATACAGCCCTAAAGTCAAGAGTACAGATAGTATTCTTGCGTTCCAGTAACAATGGATGCACTCTAAATACTCGGTGTTTCTAATAGAAATAAATTTTCAACGTTCTAGATAAAAAGAACTAGTTTTGTATGGAAATCAATACCTCAGAATCCAGAAAGAGATGGTCATATTCATATGGTCATAATCTGTTTACAGATTTCAGAGACGGATTGATTCTGAAATTATATTTCTATTTCCTACTCAAACATAAGATTCACATCCTCTGAGAGAACCATTTTGTCGTTAGTATGCTTTTTAATTTCAGTTTTGGTCGATTCTTTTCGTTATGAATTAGATGATATACAAATCTTACGGATTAACTCACGCCAGGAATTGTAATGAAATTTACAGCCCTAATTATTACCTAAACTCTAAAATCATTTTCTTTAACAACATAACATAATCTTTTCCTTATCTGGTACCTTAAAAGGTTTCTGTGAGACTTAAATTCGGATTTTTTCATTAGTTATGTTGCTCAAAATATAAAAATGCTGATTCAAACTTTCTTCTAATGAAAGATTTCTGCCCTAGAATCAATCCAAGTTTCACGTTTAGCAATGTTTAAATATAAAATTCATTCCAGATAAAATTCTGCCCTCGATTTTATCTATAAAAGTTTTCTGCTAGACGATTTTTTCCCATTTTATATATTTTATATTCTCTTCAAAAATTTCGATAAATATCGAAGAGTTCCAACGTTAAATTTACCTTTTTTAATTTGTAAGCCTGAATAAAATTTTTATTTTGATTTCACTTTTCCAAAACTTCTGCTGCACTTCGTTCGCGCTAACACAGAACGCCGCTCCCTGTAACAAGTGAGCAAAAGTGATTTTCTACGAGGTGTGGAAGCATGAAGTATATTTTTTCCCATTTTATATATTTTATATTCTCTTCAAAAATTTCGATAAATATCGAAGAGTTCCAACGTTAAATTTACCTTTTTTAATTTGTAAGCCTGAATAAAATTTTTATTTTGATTTCACTTTTCCAAAACTTCTGCTGCACTTCGTTCGCGCTAACACAGAACGCCGCTCCCTGTAACAAGTGAGCAAAAGTGATTTTCTACGAGGTGTGGAAGCATGAAGTATATTTTCCGTTTTCTCTGAGAAATATTCGAGAAAGTATTGCTCAACTACTCCTCCAGGATTCCCACTCTAAAATAAAGAGAGCAAGGCCAATTCCCCATTTGTGATTGTCTCCTAATTTGGAACGTAAATTTGCGGATGAATCACATAGGGGTGAATACTTTCCTCTCTTTATTATTTTTAAATTTAAACGAATCGCCTAAAATGAGCAGAAAGGTCCACGGAACACGAATTTGAATGAAATTTTGTGAGTAATTCTGTAGTAATGTAACGCTGCTTAGAAAGATCTGTGCATGAATCGTTCTTCGAAAATGAAAAGTGTTTGAAACTGAATGCAATCAAATCAGGAACCAACCAGAAAAGCAGCATCTCATAACAAGCTATCGGCTCAGGATGATATACCCCAGTGTCTTGCTAGAATAATTTGAGAGAAATTTTAACGGTATTAAGGCCGCAAAACCATAAGAAAAAGTGTTTTTGGTTCAATTTTTTCAGGAACCGGGCAGTTCACAAAAATTTCTCCACTCAACTCGTGTGAAATGTAAAAAACATAAATCAGACCTTAAACTGATACTTTCCAAGTGTTGGATAAAAAGATGCTAAACAGACACCAACTCCACGAAGAAAAATTAACTGATTCATTGTAGTTTTTATAGAGCTTGTGCTTTTAGCACATTTTAGCGGACAAGTTCTTGACATTAAAAATATACGTAGCACCGGCTTCTCTTAAATTGAGATATGGCTAAAATTCTTTTGATTAATATTTCTTCTTGGTGAAACGCCTTAAACTGAAGGACGTGAAAGAATCCTAACTTTCCAACTTTGCAAAATTTGCTCTCGTATAAAAGTATACGGATTATTTCACTGAATGTCGAAAAGTTGGGGCAAAAATATTAAACATTACGACACTACAAGAGAGAAAAAGGAACTCGGCGGTCAATGAACTAAGAGACAAAGGTTCTTCAAGCGCCGAACGCGGCGACTATCTAAGGGCGATTCCCAGGAAACGGATAATCGTTTAGCGGACACCAGTTATTCAGAATCCCTAATGCGCATTTCGAAAGCAATGCTTTCATGATCACAGGGGGTCCAATGCTGAATTCAGCATAACTGAATAACTGGTGACCGCTAAACGATTATCCGTTTCCCGGGAATCGCCCTTAGATTATGACACTGTCGAATAATAATTTATTTGTGGGAAAATTTCCTTCTGGAATAGGGAAATCTTTCGTAAATTCCAATATATACATGAGTTTAAACTGTTGCTTGGGATTCTCTGATTTGAATTCATTAATTGAAATTTTTACTTTGTTTCTCACTGTAACGATCTCAATAGGCTGAATAAAATCTAGTCCATGAAGTGCTATCCTTTTCTCCACTTATAAACTGATCATAATAGTCTATCTCAAATGCTTCTGGTAGCAGTAACTGCATTCTTAAAAGTGCTCCAACAGCTGAGGACATTTCGCCCATATAGGCTTCCACGAGGAATCGAACCCTGAACCTCTTTCAGAAAATGCAAACGTGCTATACAGTGGGTAATTAGGTAGCCCAAGACTTCTGATCTAAATATTGTATCGTATTTTGTATGCCGTTTGATTCCTTGATCTTACATGGGTGGTCTGAAAAGTTTCCGACATTTCGCCATTTCTCGACATGTTTTCTGAAAATTTTCTAAAGATTTCTGAAAAATCTGGAGTCGGAAACTTTACAGACCACCCTCGTATTTTGTTGAGTTTGCTGGTTTATAATAGATTTCTGTAAGTCTTTAATCTGAAATCAGGTTTGAACCTTCACACTACCACCATTTTCTACCAAAAGCTTTGACGAGAAAATAATGAATGGTGTTAATGGAATATCAATATATGTAGAATTCTACATAGTGGCAGCAAACTGGTCCTGTGAACCCAAAGTATTCAATAAGGCCTCTATTTTCTGCATAAATGCAATTTAGTTGTTTACATATAATATCATAGACATAAAGAACATGGAAACATAATCATCTATTCTCTGTCAAAATATCAATGAAAAATACTCTATTCATCAAAATTTGACTGGAATAAAATTTACAAATAAGTCAATATCGTTGCGAAATGTCTTTTCGTTGTAATATTCGAATTGTAATATCGGTGCGAATATGTCATCTCGTTGTAATATATAAAATTGTAATATCGTTGCGAATATGTCACCTCGTTGTAATGTTTGAATCGTAATATCGTTGCGGATATGTCATTTCGTTATAATAAACAACCTAATAAGCGAGCCGTAAATTGCAGGAGCATTCCGGCATCTCCCTTCATAATTTCGCAGCAATATTAAAAAAAGCGAGGATGAGATCCAAGCAATTTTTCTCTCGGACTCGCTTCGATTAAAGCGGAGTTCCGCCCGCAAATCCCCGATGCAAAATCATTTTCCGTTACTTATTAGCGCCTCCTTTCTCTTTCTCGTGGCCCAAACGCGGCTATATTGTCCATGTGGCCTAATTGCATCGCTGATTAGTTAATGTGTGCATTCCACTCGGCTGTTCCCATCTCCCAATATTGGAGTAACGGTGTTTCCGCGCCGTAATCGCCTTCCTCATTGGCCGCACCGCACCAACCTGCGTGGAAGATTGAGAAAGGAGATTTCTTCTGCAAAGAGGAGGAGATTTGGGCTTTTTCTTCCACTGAGAAATTCCACGCTTTGATGGCCTCTCTGCCGCAACATGGCGGCGGATAAAGTGGAATGATCTTTGGTGTTACCTTTTGGAGGATGAAATGATTCGAAGTATACCGTATTTAATAATAATGCTTGAAATCCATTAAGGTGATTTCTAATCACATCATTGTGAGCAATTGTTCTATCTGTTCAGGTTCCTAATGAAATAGTTTGCAAGAAACTAGTACATCCACATATGTACCCTGCAAGCCGCCTTTCGGCGTGTGGCAGGGGGTGCAAGCACCATGACTCTATTAATTATTAGTAGGAATATTATTAAAATACATAAGATTACAGTTAGCCATAGGTAATCAAACCAAACAGTATTCCTATAGTTTATGTATGCAAGATACAATTCAAACGCCTTATTGGGAAAATTTTGAGTAGAGAGAGCCATCTGCTATTTAACCCTTGTCAGATTGTTGTAAAAAGCATTTAAGATTTTAAACAAGAATATAAGGCATAATATATACGTATTTTAGATCAAATACAGTGTCACATTGTCGTACAAAACAGATAAGATATTAATCAATAATGCAAGGTATAATATATACATATTTTTTATCAAGTACGGTAGGAATAGAAAGGAAGAAAGTAACTGTAAATATTTGCAGCAAAAGTTGCTATTTTTATTCATAAGTTGCTATTTTTTATTTACGAAGATTTATACTAAGTATAACCAAGGAAGTCATGGATTCATTCATTACAAGTGTGAAGCTCAAGTAGCAGCTTTTTATAAAATTCCTGCATTTAAAATTTCACTATAAAGTCTAATGATGAATTAAAATTAAGTTTCTCTTTAAATAGGTATTTTATTGTTAAACATTTCGGGTTTGAAATTCAGCGCATATCAAAAATCAGAACGCTCGTCTAAAATTAATTCTGCATTTGCTGAATTAGTTCATTGGATCATTTCCTTTATAGTTCTACATAACTTTCCGCGAGTATCATCAATAACTTTTATCATAGTCTTACAAGAGACTAAGTATACGCATGATGATGAATGGACCATTAACAATTATACAGGATAGTGTGAATAAAGTATTAAGTGAATTATGATGTGAAGGAGCCAAGAGCGTAATCTCAGGAAGCTACATTCCAAATTGAAATCGGATGGAGTTAATTTTCCTTATAACCTTTCCTCGGTTGGCCGCCGAGTTATCGATCTCTGCTAACGGTGAGAAAAGACTGGCGAACTTTTTTTCTAACGTTGGTCATGGTAGTTGTTTCGGAATGCCTTCCTTCCAATATAACTTTTATTCTTTTCGATATTTAGCCTCCCTTTTCAAAAGGTGTTTCGACTCTCCTAAATCTGATAGCTCAATCAAATTTTGCTACCAAATAGAATTTCCTTACAGCAAGAATATCCAGGCAAAGTCTTCTTCCTTGAATTTCAAAAACATACCTCAAATTCTATTCGTAAGAAGTTCATTCCCACTCATAAATTCAGTTTAGTAACGAATGATCTTCTTGAAAGACGACTTACGGTGAGTGACATTTCTTAAGGAATCTTTCATGATCTCCTGCTCCTCGTGGAGATTATTCTCGGCATGCACAATAAATGTATGATCCTCGTAAACACGGATTTCCATACATTAGGGCGCTTCTAACACATGTCGCGTTGTAAGATTTTATTACCATTGGGTCACATAATCTCTCTTTATATGGACTCTTCGAAAAGGCTGACCTTGCCTTTACCTCGGTCACTCGCTCATCGAGGCAGGCCCTAGAACACTTCCTTGTGGAAAACTTGTTCTCCTGCCTGTCTCCCACTGAAATGCCCCCAGATTTTTTCTTTCTCTCAATAGAACTGCATATCCTTGTCTCATTCTGTCTTTTCCCCGCTCTTTCTTTATTTTTAAACTTTGGATCAAAAAACGTTTTCTTCGAAGGTTATCTTAAAAATGGATTGATAGCGTTGGAAATCGAATCTTAAAATTTTTTTGCGAACTGCTTCCAAAGACTTGAGATCCAAAAATGCGTTGCCCTAGAGATAGATCGACTGGAATCTCATTAGCATACTAACGGAGTTTAATTTAGTGGTATCTGGGCGTATTATATCTATTATAACAGTCTCCACTGGTATACAACACTGTTTCAAAATTCGGTGTTGACAAATGTAAGAGTTCTTTATCAACGTTCTTTCATTCACCTATTACGTGAAAAATTGGATTAATCAGCTTCCTTTCAACGTGCTCATGACACAATTTAATATTTTCTGATTATCTATTCTTTAGTTGGTATTCGAAAATGCTCTTTCTTCTTTTTGTTAATGCTATTATAACACTGGTATATTGCTTAAAACTTGGTGTTGACAAATATAAGAGCCCTTTATCAACGTTCTTTCATTCACCTATTACGTGAAAAATCCGATTAATTAGTTTCCTTTTAGTGTACTCTTGATTTATATGTTTTATCACTTTCTATAGTTAAACAGGTATCCGAAAATGCACTTTTTTTTGTCAACGCATGCGAAATGAAATAATCTCTTTTATCGTGATGTGGATGTTGGCACTGTATGCAATGTGTATGGCAAAGAATCAATTATTTCATGGCCTTTAGTCCCCTGTAAATGTTTGCGCAAGGATTGTTTCAGCTTATTTTTGTGCTAGAGCAAACTCTGCGTTGACCTTATGCAGCGAGTGAGTGTTATGGATAGTAATGAATGACGTCTGATAAAACAAACAGCTATATATAGATAAACATACGCTATCTCTCTGTTATGGCGTCGACATGACGTCGATTCAGAAGGTACTGTTGACAAAACAGTTGCACCCAGAAGCTTATTTTCAGCTAAATTATCGTCAGTTTTATTTTTGACCACACCTCTGAAGACAATTTCGGGCTTAAAGTTTTCCGTGGTTGACAGAACCATATAATACTTTGCAGTGATCTCTTACTTAAGGTAAATTATATATTTAAATCTTTTGATATTTCTAAAACAACTCTCTTTCTTAATTATGTTCTTTGTAGTCAGAAAATTTCTGTCTTTAATCATCCTGGTATGTTAACTTATTATTCAACGTAATATTAACCTCTTCTCACTCGTAGCTGATCAAGACTATACTATAGGTTTATATTCACTCTATCTTCGTTTCAAATCTTATCAAATCCTATATATTGCAAAACAAGTAATTTCTCATATTGTTCGTCCTCTTAGCTTTCCAGATTTTTCTCTACGTTAACATAATCTCAAAGTATTTTTATATCTGTCACTTTTCTAGGTGCCTACGATCCTATAACAACCCTCGCTGATTTATACCTCTATGCGCAAATATACAGATATCTTCTTTTTAGGTAGTATTTTTTCTTTAAATGCTATATTAAG
The DNA here is from genome assembly GCA_036926295.1 of Pachydiplax longipennis. Classification (NCBI taxonomy): domain Eukaryota; kingdom Metazoa; phylum Arthropoda; class Insecta; order Odonata; family Libellulidae; genus Pachydiplax; species Pachydiplax longipennis. The sequence goes on along the minus strand of JAVFKF010000009.1, from coordinate 30,713,858 downwards.
TAAGGTCATTCCACACATAATTCATACCACCGAGAATCGAACTGGAGACCGCTTTCACCAAGGACGAACGCATTATTCTTGGTTGGAGTTACATGGTTATCTTGGGAGCCCATCTTCTCTTCTGGAGATTCAGAAATGATTCAGTACACGTCTCTGTAATAGTAGTAGTCATTTAATTCAGCTCTTCTAAGATACATTTCCATTATCCAACTAATAGTAACGCAAACTTCTACGCAGAGTATTTGCTCTTTTATAACGAAAATTTTTAATTTGTTGTACTGCACAGTTATATGAAATATGTCATTTTGCCCTCTTATCGAAAACCTTGAGACCTTAATTTGTATACTTATCTTTTCCATGATAACGAAAAAAGAATTCGTAACAAATTAAACGGATGTTGTTACGGTCAAGAATTTGAATTATGCTTTAGTGTCTGAAGATCGAATTCCTTTATTTTCTATTTAATATCTCACAGATATCAAGTAAATCTTAGTACTTTGCAAAGCAGTTTGCGGTTATAGTTTTTCATACAATAGATGAGGAAAGTCTTCCTATATACTGTCTCAAAGAACTGATATATAAAGATCACTTTCTGTATCTTCTAATACGGAAAAAACCTGTCACCTACGAAGAATTTTTCTCTCGAACACTTTTATTTAAATAAACTCATGTTTCCGCTAGGATAACTGTTAAGATGTGTGAATCAAAGGAATTTTTCAAGTCAACCAAATATTTTCTTTTATTTGGCTGAGAACGGTACGCCTATCAATTTTATTGTGTCCGTTGTTAGCACTATTATACTCGACGAATGGAAAATTTCCTTCGTATTTTCTTCTCGGATTTGTATACATCTTCCATCCCAATAATCAGAATTTTCTAACTAATCAGATCGGTTGTTTACAGAATACTAGAATAATTGAGAAAAGAGAAGTCATTTGTGTTGTTAAGCATAAAAGTGAATTTTAAATGTAAAATATTAAGAGCTTATATTGATGATTCGGGAGCAAGATCATCGTAAATATATTCAATAACATTACGTAACCAAAATCTTTCAGGTGTAATTTCTGTAATGTGTTAACGTGTTGAATAGGTTAATCGGTAGCGATGTGGATGCGATGGAATCGTGATTTTTCACTTCGAATTATTTAAATAAATATTCAATTTGATCCGCTACACGACACTTTGTCCGTTTATTTCTCGTAAAATTCCCGAATTGGAGTTCGCCTTTTCTTCGTCTCTTGCGTATCATTGTCAACCGAGAGAATAGTATTGCAAATGTATGACAAAGAAATCTTTTAGATTAGACATAAGTCCGTAGTTACTATTATTTTGATTGGTAATTCAATTTGTAATGGAAGCGTTCTTATATAAATTGTGCCATACACATTTCATGCAGAAAATTGGAAGTCTAAACAAAATGAAGAGTAACGGAAAAACTCTCAGGCTTTCAAATTTGTATTTGATTTAAAATTTAACAGCTGCGATTTGATTCGAAATCTTTGCGGAACAAAAAATAATTCATTCGATTTGAAACACCGAATATTCTCATACCTTTGTTAATGAAATAACACGTCATAAAACTAATTTCCTCTTTCATAATTTACAGAAAAACGAAGTTATGTTTTTTTAAATTTACTTTTTATTTTTTTATCGAAGAAAAAGATGTATCTTGTCATATGGAATAGATCTTCATTTTTTCATGAATGTCACTTTAGAAATGGATGAAGCAACAGGAGATCATAATTTCAATTTTAAAAGGAATTTAGTTATATACATGAGGAAACCAGTTAATGGCTGTTTCAACTTAAGGGCCAACCACCGTAATGTTAAGAACGACCGATTTCACCTTAAACAAGAGTAAAAGTCTAATCGTCACGTATATACCTTCGCTTTCGGACAATCATTTGAACTCTTCTCTGCATCAATGAAAGATTTTCGCAGTTTTGAAATTACTTGAAAGGGAAATTTTCTGACATGCGATTGAACCTTTTAAACTGTATCCCTTTTAACTGTATGCGTTATGAGGAACATCCCTTTGAATCACGAAAATTCTTCTAAATTATTAGAAATGTTTCGAAAATTCCCATAACAACCACAAAGTTACTAATAGCGTCTCATTACTCGCTTCATCGAAGTATTTCTTTTCGTTTTCTGTCAATTATACGCTTAGATATTGCTGTCACTTTCCTTCCTTTCACATAAAGAATTAAAAACTATTTTACCATCTTGATACCTGCTCTACTTTAAGGTATACCAGTTACTTTTGAATCAGCTTCGTATACTTCAATTGTGAGAGTTTGAAAAATACGCATTTTAGCTCCAAAAATGAGGCAAATAATCCTTATTAGAATTAATATATTTAGGACAGATTTCACAAATTACTCAGCAAAATATAAACAAAAATTTCAGTTACCATTTAGAAAAATCTGTCATAACAAATAGTTCATTTTAGGCCTCAAAATTGACTGGTCTTACAACTTTGTCCATCGAAATTTTAAAAGCCTAATTTACTTTTACGAAATACTATATCATTTTAGTCGGTGACTCTCTATTAATCTGAAAAATTCAGCTTTCCGATCACTGAAATTGGTAACAAAATTAAATAAATAAATACTTAAATAAATTTAACCCTTATTTGAAACACTTCTGTGGAGTGACGTGCTTGACGCAATAGGGTGGATCGCACCCCAGCGACAAAAATTGTTATAACAAATAATCTGTTGAATATTTTTACGTGAAATATTTTTATAACTTCTCAAAAGCTCACTTTTTAATTTTATATGGGTCATATAACCAAAAAATAAAATTAAGGACCTTAAAAATCAAGTATTGGAAAAATTTTAAAAACTAAACTGAATTTGCTCAATGTAAAGTACTATATTACTGAGCGATCTAAAAAGGGTATTTACAGCCGAAAATGAAAGGCAGGATTTTCGTGAAAAATAAAAATTCTGTTGTTATCAAAATTAGAACGTTTTCATTGTTTAAAAATACTATTCATACAATTTTGATTAGAAAATGAAAGAAACATTTCAATAATAACGAAATAAAATCATTGGGTGGGCTTGGGGTGTACAACACCCCAGCGTGTCAAACAAGGGTTAAAATGAATACGACCAGTCCTATAGGAAGTGTGACGAAAAGTGGAAATGATTCCTTTCGCGTCGGAGAACTTGAAATACGAGAACCAGTGGGTACATCAAATGCCTTGACAACGTCCGAAGATTCTTTTTATTAGGTTAGCGGTTGCAATGGGAGCCAAGGTCGCCGTGTTCCTATTAAGGACCATAAGGTCGGCGAGGGATTCAGTCCCAAAGCCATAAAAGATTACAACCCCTTCAAATTCCCTGAATATATGTCTGCGATTTTCGTCAACCATTTTCGAGTCTCACTTCTTTTAGGCATCTGAAGCCATTGCAACTCATCTTCCTTCGCATCTGCACTTTTCAAGGGAGGATTTTTTTATAGCAATTGGGTGTGTGAGCGGATTACTGCTGAAACTTAATTTGAACATTTTGAACATTATTATTTGAACATTATTGAACATTATTGGAATTACATCAACTCAAAGTAAAATTCACAATAAAATTTTAAAAAATCAAACACACAACAGTGTGCATAGTGCCTGCGACAGCCAAAAGATTAACAAATCTTGTCCGGCCATCCACCATTTAATTGCACATACAATGACTTGAAAAAAAAGACATTACATAACATCAAGGTACAGTTGAAGAATTAGGAAATTAAAAATTTCTATTGTTTACAAATAATGAGTTTACAATAACAAAATATATAGATTTATATGTCATCGTACAATACATCAGATTAGAGTTCCTTAGAATTTTAACTTGATTAAATTTGTTCCTAAAAAATTCATCCCACCTTCGAAAATAGTATTTTAAGTATAGCTCCGAATATGGGAACTAAATATTTCTACCAGTTTTTCCCTTATAAAGAGAAAGGCCTTTCTTAAATACTCCTAGCTGTTGCCGATGACGTGCATTTATTAGTGGAGAGATTAAAAAATATAATAAGTTATGTAAGTAATAATGCTGTGTACTCTATATCTATATCTAAATATGCACATGATCGAAACTCTGTTCTCATATTGTTGAATTTTGTGCCTTTCTTCTTGTGACAATTTATAGAAACCGTAATGCTTTCCTTCATCTTTCCATTTTCTTTCAGATTTCCTCAGTTTTACCTCCCTTTCAATCGCATAGTAACTCTGTCTCCAATGAACTAGCCTAGTTTTACTAGATGAGGGATTCTACACTCTTATGAAAAATCATCTCTTGATAAAGGAATTGGATCGTTGAATAAGTATTCCCATCTTGTATTCAATTCCGTATTTACTTCCTCTCTTTCACTTTCTTTGAATTTTAGACATTTTCTCAACGCTATCTATATTTTACCTATTGACTAGGAATAAATTATGCTTAAGAAAAGGTAGTTTTCTTACATTCATAAACTTGTAGAATTAAAGCGATGCTGATCTTTGTATTTCACCATATCCTTTTTTATTACGTAAGTTACGCAATGTGTATTTTCACTAATTATAATTCATTGCTGTTTTGGTTGAATGCTAATTTTGGACTATCGATAGACAAAAATAGATTAGATATAGGTACGATATAAACGTATTGTAAATAACTCACCGCAATACCTCGCGGAATTCCCAATCTGCTAAAAGAATATTAAATATTTAATCGTTCAGGTAAGTTTCATCTCATTTTTAGCGGCCATTTTCAATTCTGCAGATTTTTCGATTTTATGTAAAGGTCTTTGAACGTGGAAAGAGACAGTAGTTGTTAAATTCGACCAGTTGTGTTTCTGATTTCATCGCAGCATCAGTGTAAGGAAATCTCCGAATTCAGAACAGCTCATATATAGCAGTAATCATGGAAAACTTTTACATACACTCGCATAATAACATAAGCGGCAGAGTATAGGGGCTTGGATAAGTGGACGGATTTCAAACAATCAAAATTAGACCGACGGATTCGAGTCACGATTTCTCCCAAATAAGCACTACGTAGTCTTACACCCCCTCATTGGGAAACTATGGAAATGGTTCGCTTTCTCCTATGAAATCTTTACATATGCGATAAGATCTCTCAAGAGGCGGAATTCTCTGCTCCAAAATGATAAAACCACAACGCCCATCTGCATCAAACATCCACTTGAAGAAATGAACGTGTTATCTCAAACATTCATTCGAATAGCTTTATAGTCCGGCAATTGGCTTTATTATTATTGATTATTCAATTTCAATCGATTAAATTTAAAATCTTTGTTCGTGGAATGAGGACAAAGTTTTTTTTAATGATTTCGCGTTTAATATGAAGTATCTCTTTGTCAAGGTCGATAACATTGACGACTTTCTTTGCTTGATTTTTTGCTTTACTTAGTAATACGAAATGGATGCATTTTATATTAAATATATTCGTTTATATTTTTACTGTAAAAATTTTATAAAGCGTCTGAATTTTTGTATAATAATAAATATTATTTTGTAACACATCAACGGAAATGAAATAATTTTTAAAGGCGTAAAAATACCGAAATTTTGAACCGAATAATTTTGTGCTAAGCATTTCACTTTTACTGGTATCTAAGGTATCGATTAATTATTGTCAAAGCCATTATTTTGTTTCAGTTCAATGTTTTTTTGGAATACAAAGATTTGAAAATTCTGCATTAAAAAGATAAAGGAAAGATATTTGTTCCCATCCACAATTTCCAATGCACACTGAATTAACTTACACTAAGTAAAATTTGAGGAAAATTATTTTCCAATTATTGCTGTGAAGGTGCATCTCCACTACATATCACGCAATTGTATTTGTGAAAATCCTATTGTTAACGACCGTGGGTGATATATTAATGCCCTGTTATTTTTATTATTCAAAGCATTTTTCGTTTGCTCACTAACTTGCTACCTAATTTCACTAACACTTGTTCACACAATTTAAGCGTCTTAGGTTGGGATTCTCATCACTTATTGGCTTCGCTGTTGTTTGTAAGAATGATGAATGAGTCGAAAAAGAATATGCTTTAAATCAAAAAAATCTATGGAAGGAAAAAGAAAAAATCACAACTAATCTTGCTGTAAATCGAAAAGAAAAATTAATTATAAAATAAACATCGGTAAGAATAAAGATAAAGGATCGCTATTATGTACAAAATGGAAATTCATTCGAATCAAAAGATGTAAAATCAAGCGTGTTTATCACGAAATATATTTGCGAATAATGAAACCATTATAAATAAAATCAGATACGCTTATCTTACATGTCATTAACAGTTTTGAAAGCCATGCATGTGAATGAAAAATACCAGGAAATATGAAATCTGAGGGATTTTAAGGAGGAAGCCAACGAAATATGGTCCACGGAAAGTATTAACACGTGAGGGCGACTAAAGCACGTGCTTAAGTCACGCAAAAATAACTTTAAGGTATGAGGAAAACACTTCAAGTGCAGTCCCTGAATTAAAGGTACTTAGACTATATGGTGAATGCTTTCCCTGGAAAAGCAGCCATGCTGGTTTTCATAACAAAACAATCTCGTATGGAGGACTTTACACATCGAATGTGTATTAGAGTTTTGTGTGGAAGCCTTGATATAGAAATATATCAGATATCATATCGGCGGAGTCTTTTCAGAGAGAGAAAAAGATGAAAAAAGATTAACACTATTTCATTTTCTATTTTACCCTTTGATTTCCCCTTATCGAAAAAGTTTTCCCCTGCTTTTTATAAATATCATTTCCTTAATAATGAGCTCATTCAGCATTGGACCCCTGTGATCATGAAAGCATTGCTTTCGAAATGCGCATTAGGGATTTTGAATAACTGGTGACCGCTAACCGATTATCCGTTTCCCGGGGATCGCCCTAGACGGTTGCCGCTGTCGGCGCTTGGAGAACCTTTGTCTCTTAGTTCATTGAACGCCGAGTTCCTTTTTTCTTTCTTCTTTTAATAATGGTTATTTAAAGCTTACGGTTTATTACTAAATTATGAAGTATGTGTCATATTGTTAGATCCACTTCACCTATCGGACTGTTTGACTCAACTGAGTCCAGTAAATTTGTTTTCCTGACCATTCAAGATTATAATTTGAGGAGGGAGGTCTTCATATAGACATTATAAGCCTCCTTGCAGTCTTGAGCAGGGAATATTGAACCACAAGTTTATTTTCTTAATCGGTCACTTTCACGTTCGCCGAAAAATGAATTTTTGAAACAATCCTAGAATCTGTATTCCTGATTTCGTTTGCAGTTGTAGTATGGTCTGACCAATGTGTTCAAAGAACCTTTGGATCAACAAGGTTACCCGGATGCATCGGTGTTAAGCATCACACTTTGAAAACCACTGGCTGAACCACTTAGTATAGTAAGAAATCTCTGCATCCTTTATTGTGATTAAAATTATATGCTTATTAAAAGATTAATGTAGAGATATCTATGGATGTATACTACACATCGGGCAGAATGTAATATGCACCCTATAAGTTTAAATACTGTGTAAGACAGAGGAGGACATTGCAGAAATTATAGCTCTGTATACATACGGTAATGTCAATATCAATTAATCATCATATAAGTCCTTACCTAACCGTTTGGACATCCCTTACTGGAAGATATCAGTCTTGCTTTCATTGAATATTTCCTATTAATACGATAATAATCTCAAGAATTTAATTTTATACGCACGGGAACATTTAGCATTAATGCTAGAAATTAATATTTGAATTTAATTTACTTAAATTGATTACATACTGGATAATTTACTTTAATAACTAAATATTACTTATATAGTATTATGAATCTCGAAAATGTCTCGCTGTCCCAAAAGTGCCCATCGGGTCATGATGAAACTCCTATATTCAAAATAAAATTTTCCCTACATTGTACTGTAGCTCTTATCATTGGTTCAGATTGGGCGACCTTTTATCCCTGAAGTCTGATAACTAATTTCTCAATTTGTAACAAAGTAGGGATAAAAGCTCTATTCTATCATTAAACATATCTGTAGTACATTAGTAGGAATAAACTACTATACATTTTCTCTACGTATGCTCATAGCACGGTTAAGGCAATTCAGATGATTCCTCTGTTTCGAAGGCATCATATCGTGGGAATATGCTTTACTTTCCTACGATAAGTTTCATAGGTTTCATTTTGCATAAATATAAGCTTCGCTTTCAACGAACACGTACAACCTCTACAGACATAGCACTTTGATCATGTCCATTATTATCGATTTTTAAGCAGATATCAACGAAATTCATAAGAAAATCGTTGTTTCTTATCTTTAAGACAATACTCAATCAATTTATCTTGAACGATCGAATGTCTTAGCTGCATCTGTATTCCAAGGAGATGATATCGTTAATTATCAAGAGTCATACTGTGGTATGTAATCCCATTTTAGATTGACTATCAAAGTGATTCGTATCTGAAAATATTGGCAATGACAATCTAATCATTCAAACATGAAATAAAATATAGATGGAAGAATTTTCCGCGTCTTTAAATGTTACCAAGAATGGAGAATTAAGTGTGCAAAATGTAAATGAAATTATTTCCATACAACTTCCAAGCAACCGTAGATGCTAAGAAATTAATTAAGCTTCTTTTTGAGAAAATTGTGTAGCAGCATACTAAACCTCTGAATATTTTGTCTTCATAGATGTCAAACACTAATTTCTTATTCTTTCTATGATTATGCACACATGACGATAGTTTATTCTCCTTCGGAGTAGGTAAGCCTCCATAGCAAACAGCGTACATAAAGATTATTTAATATTTAAGCGAAAGAAAACGCAAAACTTGCCTCTGGCCCTAAAACTTTTTGTGGACAGAGTCAAGTTTTGTGTTTTATTTCGTTTCAAAATGAATAATATCTACCAGATATCGCTGGATTTATTTAATAACCTCATTAAGAACAATACTATTAGCTGAAAAAAATTGAAAGAGAAATTCAAAGAAATCGCTTGATAAGATTTTAAATCTCAACACTTAAATTTTAAGCACGATTTGAAATTAATGGATTCATAATTTGGGAATCTTATTTATAGAATTAGGAAGCTCACGGCAACCGTATTATGTGTAGTAAATTTTATACATCCGGAATGAGATTCTGATATCACAGAAACACCAGTCTCTAATGATTCTCAGTAACATCTTCCAAATATTAGGCCTCGATATCCTTTGAAAGCATAAGAATTTAATTTTTTTGTATTCAAAATCAATATATTTCACCGTGTTAGGTGGGATGGAAATCCATCACGGAACAAAATGTAAACTAGAGTTGGCACTTTTTCCACAAAGAAATGAAATAAATTTGTGCACGAAGTACCAACTTTATTTTCCACTTTTTTCCATTAAGAATTAAAACTATCTTAGAAAGCATGAAAGCTGCATGCAACGATCTTTTCTCGCAAGGATCCACTTCTTGTTGACATCCTGTTGCCAAGGTTACATCACTCTTCGAATCTTATCACACTGATACAGCTTCACTGCGAACGATGTCTTTTTTTGGGGAAAGCAAATTTATCGCTTCATCGGTGCAACTTTTGGTAAAAAGTTAACCCTACGTTACAATAGTCGCAGGTTCGAATTGCACCTAGCATACAATTATTTAACGAGTTTAACTTACATTCCTTGTTTAACTAATGGACTCCCTGCTTTTCCTGATTGGTAGTTCTTCCATTTTGGGGAAAATTGTCAAAGGTTTGATTTTAGTCGCGATTCCCGATTAGCATTAATGTTAGTATTCCTGAACCAATACTAACAGCCTATTCATCAGTAGATCCCCCAGGGCACAACAGGAAATTTCTCCCATCCTCAAGATGGTAACTAATTGTATGTTGGACATAAAAAAAAATAATTTGTAAAGCGATCTCTTTTTCACTCGAACACAGCCATGCTAAATGAAAACTTAAGTTTTCTATCTATAAAACCTTGAGGAATCAGCTTAAAACAAAAATATCTGTAGAAACTCTGCAGATCAATGGGTGCATGAATCCTTGAACTATACTACTTGAAATTTCATATTTAACTAAATGTAATCATCATGTAAGAATACCACTGAGTATTATTTATTAAGACCAGTACCAATTAATTTGGTAGTCATCTTCGCAGATTTACTTAGTGATTTCATATATCTTAATCCACAAGGGAAATTACTAAAAAATAGTGAGTGAGGTAGTTACTTCTGGTCGTAAAAAGAACGAACTATACTGCGTTCTTGTTTTAATATTCAGTATTGTAAATTAAAACTGCAATGGATATTAACTAATGAAAACTAAGTATTATGATTTTATTCGTCTGATCGTGGAACCATACATGAAGGCAACTTGGAATCAGCCTATTTTTGCAGCCTGCGGAGAATACATGAGGATTTTACTTTCGTAAACCTCCGATACTCACTAGAAAAACAGTAATGCAGCATAGAGTCAGATAGAGATGCTGCTGCTAATGTAACTCCCTACTTCATGCCTCTGGCGGGGTAAATGTGTAAATATAAAACTGTGGGGGGCTAAATCTTCCTGGGGGGTCAGTCAACCCCTTGGGTGCGTGGCTGATCATTCTCATAATCGATGTTTAAAAGGTTAAGGAACTTTCCATCGAATACTAAACTATTAATTATTATATAATAATTATTTATTTTAGTTAATTAATAAAATCTCCAAAAATCACGAGGCTTTATTAATGGATTACAAAAGGTAAGAAATTAAAGCATTTTACAACAAGTCGACAATAAAAGTAAAAATTAAAAATATACGTAAATGAATACAAATATCACATGAAAGAGAAAAACAAAACTACATCAAAAATACATGTTTCAAAAGTATTCTAGCAAAACAGTAAAAGAAAAGAATTAATCATTGTAATAAGTATCGAAAGAAAACTAAAGTTAAAATTGAAGCTTACTATGCAAAAGTATCTGAAAAAGGAGAAAGAGATAGTATACTATTATTAATATTTTATATTTATTTATACTCTTTTCAGCTTAAATATTTCATTTAAGAGTACGCCACACCCGTGAAACTGTCGCAGTTTAAAGTCACTCGGTCAGATTAATGAAATTCGAGGAAATTTGCACTTACCCTTACTTACTGTATACTGTGGAAGTTAATTAGGAGTGCATTGTTTCATTTAATATAGCTCCCCTCATCAAAGTCGAGCTTGAAATCAGATTTGAGAATGTTCTTAGAATAGAGTTTAGGCATATTTCTATACTATGGGATGGGAATCTTATGGATCTCTCCAGCGTTGATGTCTCGCACGGATTTCATAACATGCGCCAGGCGATTCCGAAGCACCCGCACTCTTGGTCCCCCGTACACCAGTGCATTTACTGGATTCCGTGGCCGGTGTCTCCGACCGTTCAGCACGCGGAAGTCTCCATTCAAAACAGCAACTTTCACCACCACGCACAAATACTTTCTAAACGTCCTTCTGAAACGCCTGGGAAAGCTCGCAAGTTGGCACGACTGTTTTGAATGGCCCGCGGTGCTGCAGGTATGACTGGATTGAAACGAAACGGGAGCAAAAAACGAGCATGGGACACCCACCACCGGCTTCACCTGTGCCCTTCTCCCGAGCGATCCACTGCGCATGCGCGCGCCTCCTCCGTAGTATCCCTCCGCGCAACCGTTGAGGTCGTCGACGGTTGGATCAGTCGTCCGCACGGTTCGCAGAAGAAAGTACGCACGTAGAAACTCCGTCTCCGATTCGAATACTCAGTGCGCCCGTGTCGTGTGATAGTGTGTTCAGCGTGAGTCGAGGGAAGTAAGAACAAATGGCTCCGTTACCTTCGTTCGTGGCCGTCCAAGCGAAGGGGGTCTGAGGGCGAATCGGCAGAAAATCGCCGATGAAGCCCCCGACGAAGGTTGTCGTCCGAGCTCGAAACCACTTCCTATCCGTCTCTTTTGGATATGTGTGCCCGTCGGCGGTTTCTCCGGTAACCGTAGGACGTGGATCGACCCCGTGGGACCGCTTTCCGCTCGTGAAACGTTTTTGACGAATTGTACGTGTGTTGGAAGCCGCGGAGGATAGATGTTTTAAATTGAAGTGAATGTGGTGGTTGGAAGAAAAGGTAAACATTTGAAGAGTGTCGATCTCCGTTGAAAATATCCATCCGAAGCACTTGACCCAAGAGGTTTCCTCAGAGGCTACCGCTGGAGTCTCCCCCAGAAGGATACCCGACAGCTTCGTTGAGCGACCCATCGGTGAGCGATCTTTTTAATTCTTCATTCCGTCAGCGGGGGCGCCACTAATAATTCGATGGGTCCCCCGTAATTTCACCTTTCCTGCTCGGCTTTTTTTTGCGGCGTTCGGATCGTCACGGTGCGCGAATTAGGATCGAGTGGTTGGGAAAAAAAACAGCCGGAGGACGCCAACCGTTAAAACTTGGGATGTCCACCAAAAAACACGCGTTATATCGAATCGCCCGCGCAGAATGTTTGGGCTTTTTTGCTTGTGGAATTGTGCGCTTAGAAGTGTAGGAAAGTTTGCGGAGTTTGACGGTATCCCCCGAGAGGCCGCGGTGCAGGGAGAAGTCTTATTTTTTCTCTTGAGCGAGATCATCAGAGCGTGAATTTTATTACTCACTGAATTAAAGAAGTGTACGTTTTATGTTTTGGTACATATTTCGTATTAGGCTACCTATAAACTGTCGAGTAAAGTGATGTAATTTGTACGTATTTTTTACGTGGTGGAATCCGGAGTTGTCCCTTGCGTTTCGAAGATGTTCTCAAGTAATTAGATAATTTCGCGTTTTCATATCTCTGTATTTTTTCACCATCATTAATTTCAGTTTATGCAATTAATCTTTATCTTGGGAATCTCCATGCGCTAACTTGAATGCTGCCCTGGTTTCAAACCAGGAACTTAAGTCATCACGCTAGACTACCACCGAAACCGGCTATCACCGGTCATGAGTCGCTAGTCTGGATTATTTTTTATGCTAAAGAAGGGACTGTCATTTCAATACCCTTACATGATAGCTTTTGCTTTATTCAGGGTGACGCGGGATGATATCGGAATATTTTACGTGCATACCCATACAAAAGCCCTGTTTATAGAAATCAATTAAAATTGTTTTCTTTTATGTAATTGTGCACTTCATATAGATATATCCGCGATGAGTATCCAAGAAGGTAATTGTAATTCACATTCGTGAAATGTATAGTATAGGCGAAACCTTGGCAGAAGCGAATTCATAAATAAGTACATATAGAATAAAATTATTATTATTAGTATTATATAAAATATTGCCGCAGTTAGTTAATAGGACTGGTGGCGACGTCGATATCCACTATGTAACAGAAACAGTATTAACTATAACAACAGAAACAATATCGGAAACTGTCGCTTCAGGTTTAACCTTGTGGAATGTTTTATTTAAAATAAATATTATTTTTATTCGCAAAATAAAAATAAAACAGAAGTTAATAATTTCTTTTTATTTCGTGAATAAAAATAGTGTTGCTTTTGAGCATCACAAATTTCTATTTTTAAATTACAGAAAATTAATATTTAAAAACATTGCTATTTTATTTATTTATTAATATATTACTACAGTTTGACAGTAGTCAGGTGGCAGCCATCCCTCTTTACTCGTTCTACACCAACGTAATTTGTCAATTAATAAACAGTAAATTAGCAGTTTACCTGAAGATATTTCTCCCTCACGTGCTAATCCTCATGCTCTCATATTTTCATTACGTAACAAACACTGTTTTCAATTGTAAGTCCAATTAAATTTGCGTCATCTATACATAACTGTCGAGTACAGTTGCATTATGGGCAGCGCAGAGCCTTTCTCTTTGCATAACTTATTGGATCCGCATTTTATCGCTCAAGTTTATCTCTACCCATGCAAATGAGCAGAAACGGAAGGATAAAAAAGTATCTTAAAATCCTTTCACAGGTGGACCTCTCTCTCTCCTTCGTTTGATGTATCTTTCGCTTTGTTATTGAAGAAGGAATTCTCTCCTAAGCATTGATAACATCGTTTATTCGTGCCGCGAAGAATCATTAGCCGAATCAGTGGACTAATAAATCAGCCTTTGTTTGTTAGTAATTAATGCAGCCATTTTAAGGACCGACCTTGTTCGGAATTTGATGATAAAAAAATTTCTAATGCCTTCCGTATAATTTTCTGTTTCACATTCGGTGTTTGTGGTAGGGAAGTAAATGAATAATTCGGTAACATCTTAAGGGATACTCCGAAAGCTGCCTATCGGCGTGTGGCTGGGAATTAGGGATTCTCGAGTCTATTAGTTATTCTATTCGTGTTGTCTCTCCTGAAGTCCTCCTGAAGGAGAAGAGAGAACCTGAACTCTTCAAACATATTTTTGAATTTAAAATATTCGAGAGATTAAAAAAATGTACTCAACATGGCATGTAGCGAATTTTAGACCAACATTCCAACTTATTACAATAATAATAAATCGTCTTTATTTATTATTATTATATGTTGGTATGTCGTTCTTAAATTCAATACATGCCCAATCGAGTACAATTTTCAATCTCTCAAATATTTTAAGTTAAAAATGTGTTTGAAGCCCGAAAAAATTCATATCGAACCAAAATTTCGTGCATGAATTCACATTATGACAGCTCAGGGATAATCTTATTTTTTAATTCATGATAGAGAGCCTCTTTTGTGTTTGTAAAATGCGTATGTCTGAGATTGGCGCAGACTGTCATTTATCATAGTAATAGTATGTTATCATAGTAATGCATCTGAGTGACTGGGTTACGTAAAACATCTAAGGAGGGATGGAGAATTTCTTTGAAAAGGAACTTTTGCTTGTTTTCTTGTTCCTAACAAATCATCCTTATCGCAAATTTTCTTGGCTATAAATGTTATGTTTCTACAGTGAGCTGAGATTTTCTCATGGTAACATACAGCAGAAATGTATTCTCAAAATGTAATAATTGAAAGAATACATGCTGCTTTAATTATACGTAGCCTATCATATTGGTTCGGCGTGCTACTATTTTTTCTAATTTTTAGAGGTGCTCACGTATTTTTTTCTCTTCGGGAAATAATTTTATGTCAAGTAAGTCTATATAACATGTTTATAGAGTATACTAAATAGTTAATACCACATTAGAATGCAAAATTCTATTCAACCTTATGGAATCATTTATGGAAATACTACTCATAATTCTTTATTTGTCGAAGTGTAGCAACTCTATTTTCTGTAACATGTATTTTCATGTTTTTGATGATAAAAAACCGAATTTCAACTCGTATTATTGATAGTGGGGGCCTCGGTATGATCTCTGCACTTATGTCCTCTGTTAGCAAAAATCCGCCCCTGCTTCTATACAATCTTTTATAATTTTCCATAATGTAAAATTTCATCCATCATTCATGTAAATACTACTTATAATGCTATATTTTGTTTATTCTTGCCGTAGTGGGTTTTCTGTGGCATGTATTTTCATGTGTTTGATGATAAAAAATCGAATTTCAACTCTCATTATTAATGCTGGAGGCATAGGTAAGACCTTCGCACTTACGGTCTCTCATATCTTAAATCCGCACCTGCTTTCGTATAATTTTGTATCAGGAAGAAAGGAGCACTACCGCTACCTTGGAACTACGGAATATTTCCCGGACAGGTGCTGGTGAAAAAAAATCAGAGGCAAAGGTTTGAGGACGGATCGTTTTCAAAATTCTTTCATTCTGCGAACAATAAGAATCAACAAAGGAGAGAAGGTCGAGAGCAATCCTACGTCGTCCACCGGAAGGTTGGATGTTTTTCGAAGATTTAGCCCACATTCAGTTGTTCGGAGGCAGTGAAGAATTCCTATGCGAACTTACAGCAGCCAGTCGTTTTCGCTCTCGAAAATCCATTGTGGTCCTTTTACCTTTCTCACGTTCTTATCTAAGGGAATCTATTTTGAGTTGCGGTGTGAATTCGTTTCCAGAGAGTCGTCATCCCACGCAAAACACGGAGATTTCACAGAATTGAAGCACTCGATATGGAAAGGCCGATCGACGAGTTTCGATTGCATTATTCCAGATTTCATAATGCACTCGATTGTTTTGTCGATGAGTTCACGGTCGATCGATGGGAAATTTCCTCCGATGTTCGAATCCGTAATTGGTAATGCATCCACGTCCTCCCGTAATGATGGATAGCTAGATATTCCGGATTCTGCGGGATTTACATTTCGTGAAATACCATCAGGTTTTTTGATATCATCTCTCGTCGTATGTTCAGGATGAGGCTCAATTAAATTCGTTTGATTCTGGGTGCGATAAAATTCGGTTAGGACACTTTTTAGGGGAGTGGAAATTAGGCTGCAGTGGGATACCGTTTTACCCAGGATGTTACAACTTTGTATTTCTTGCACGTTAGGAAACAAAAGGGAATGTTTGGGCTCTTTCATATTCTGAATAATTGCTTTACATCTCACAAAAAGGCTCTTACTTTTGTTTAGGCAAGAGAGTCATGAGGAATGTGAAATAGAAATTGCTTTGCTTTGCAATATCTTCATTATCTTCTTAAAAAATAATCATTCCAAAGAACAAATTTACAAGGAAACGTTTGATAAAATATATGGCCAAAGCAGGTTGAAGTGCATCCGGGAACGGAGAAAGTCGGTCTTTTTAGTTGTTATCAGAGCGGTATTTCAATATGTTTCGTATAAAAGGGACTGGGACCGAAAAAAAATCGCGTATTAAGCGGGATAGCGTCTTAGGTGGGAGTGTTTTAAATAGGTTGTGCTTAGATTATATTGTTCGTATATCAGAATATAAAATTATTCTGATCGCGAAGGCGCCCGTCTCTGGTGGAAAAGTTCCCGTGTCCGATCCCTGTTACAGCCTAATTTTCCCAATGCGAGAAAAAGATCAGTATTTGGCCGTAAATTTATAGTGAAAACAAATTCATCTATTCCGTGGACTAAAACAAGATTAGAAAACACTTTTGATCGGAAGACCTCATTAGAAACCATAAGGCCGAGCAAAACAGGCGTATCACCCACATTCAAATAATTCACCGGCAAAATTGTGAGGAGGGAAAGGTTTTTAATGGCCAATTTAACCTTAATTGAGTATTTTCTATTTTATTTCGACTTGGTATTATAAATGAGACCAGAAAACAATATTTTCCAAGCAAATCAGTTTTTTGAGATAATGGGAAAATAAAGAAAACGCTGGATTTGGTCCAAAGACCCCAAATGTGGTATAAAGCGAACTTTTTAACGGTGCTTTTGTGGGATAGAATACAACTGCTGTTTATCTTTGTCCTTCGTAAAGTGTATCTGAGCCAGACAGACATTCGGTCAAGTATGCCAAAGCCAAAGTATGTTTGTTTTTTTAAGAATTTTATGATGTTGAGAAAGAGTCAGATCCCGTGCTTCAAAGCATCCGAATAAATTAGCTGTCTCACGTATTTAAATTTATATTTAAAATCCATGAAATAAACATGTAAAAAAGTGGGTGGAATCGGAATTTTTTAACTCCGATAAATAACAAACATAGGGATATTAGCTTCAAGAGATAAAATGTCACGTTTTTGGTATATATATTTCAATTTATTCTTAATAGCTGCCTAAAATTAATGTTAAATGATAAACTTTTTCCCTCAAGAGCTATGATGAAGTATTCTTAGGAGCGTAGAATGAAGCAAGTATTTAGCGAAGAGATATTTAACTATTAATTTTAGTATGGCCCAACTGCATTAAACCAGTAATTTTGCCTCTGACAGGAATTAAAATCTGCTGCAGATTTCATTCCTCCTTATATCGCACGGTTAATTACCTCCCTAATTTTCTCTTTGAAAGTGGCGCATCATTTGAAGATCGCCCGTGCGACTGCTTTCATTTTACGCTTCTGCAAGTGAAGGGAATGCTTCATTAATATCATAGAACACACGGATGTCTGATGAATTCTTCTGCTACTTGCGAGAGTTTCTTATGCTTTCATATCTTATTCACTAGCATTCTTACTTTCCCTGAATCTCCTTCCTTCCTTGGTTACAAGATAGCAATATCTTGTTGGAGAGTTCAGATGGAACATTTGCATAACTTTGGACTGTTATAGAATGCATTCGTGACCTTCGTTAGTTTCCCTAAATCAATTCATGATTAAGAAAATATTTGTAATAATACTTTTTTGGCTATTTCCGAGGTATTGCAGTATGAATTCTATACGCTTGCCAAGGAATTGGACCAAACGTTGATAGTGCTTATTCTAAAATAGTGAAGAATAAGAAATAAGTATCTAAATATTGAGCATTCACGGAAGAAGTAGTGGTTTTGCGTAAAATCAGGAATAATTTCTGTTAATTCCCTGTGTAAATATTACGATTTTTGATTGTCTTCAGTATCTAGAATAAGATTAGACAAACAAACCATTTCAAAGGATGAAGAACGTAATAATCTTGTTTTACTTAAGAAACCACTTTTAAAACTTACCAATTTCATCTTTAAAAAGTCGAAAACTATTAACCGATCATATTTACTGCTCAAGATTTCCGTTTTTTCGCTTTTGTATAACTTGTATATAACTGAGTGGTTAGGGGTACCGCCGTCGTGGTATCATTTTTATCAAATATCTTTGGTATCTTCTAAGTGCAAAATTATCGAAAAGTATAACTTATAACCGAAAAAATAAACGTACGCCCTACGCCCAGTGAGAGCGTTATCTTCTGAGTATCTGAGCTTTTTTCCTCTTTCATTCTCAATATTCTCTTTCTTCTTGGAATTCATATGGCATTAAGTAAATGAATAATCTGTGGGTTTTGCATTCAGTAACACAATTGTGTCTAGGTTTAACAAGGTTATCTTTCACAGGACGATTAACTTTGATAATGAAAGGTTTTAAAGAACGCGATGAAGACTAATCTGTTAATATTTTGAATAGCTTTTAGATAATAAACCAAGGATCATACGTGGAATTTGTTTTTCAAAGAGAAAAATAGATTATCACAACGTTATAGTCCAAGGCAGAAGAGGAATAAAAGACGAATCTTTTAAGAGATAACTTGCAGGTTTATTAGGAATATGATGTTTTAATGTTGTATCACTGTATTCAGTAAGCCTACGTGCAATCCAGAAAAATTTGCATTTAATTCTTCTCTTAACATGGATTGACCCATGAAATTAGGTAAAACACGGATTCCGCTAATCTGCGATTCCTCCTTCCGGCTTCTTAGGAAGGACGCTACCTCGGAGTTCTCATGAATAATGAAGATTAACTAAAGATAATTTAAATTGAGTTAGCCTATTTTAACGATTAACTGCACTTTCATTTAGATGAACATCTGTATTCATTACATAGGTTGCGTTGGAATTAATTTCATTCAAGGTGGATTTTCCATTCCATGAAAATTTAGTTTCTTGTATCTTCACAATTCCCGGTATTTATGGTTATTTAGTTTTAGCAGAGCAACAAAAATATATAATAATAAAACGAATTTTATCGGGGTAGTATTTAAACTAATGAATCTCTTCTTGCATCTCTCTATCTATCTTCACCATATAAAATTGAAAATAAAATTATAGCTCGAAAAAAGAAAGTAACAGAAAATCAATATATGGGTTTAAAAATTAAATTCAAATTTGCTCTTAGGAAAAATCACCTCGGTAGGAAAACACTCACAAGAAGGGGGTGTGAAAAATGAGCGAAACCTGCTTGATAGTTAATTAATTTTAAAAGAGAAATCAGGTTAAAGCAAATCTGAAAGGCAAACGAAAAATACAAATATGCTATCTCAAAAATAAAACAACTAGAAATGTGTAAGCGCAGAACAAATGAACAGAAAAATGTGATAAGCAACATGATTAGTGACTGAAAAACAATATAAATGGGCATTAATACATTATATATACAGAAAAGGACTGATGTTGGATATAAGTTACAAGAAATTAGCAATATAATAAGATAGGAAACAAAAGAAATCAACGGGAAGGGAGAGATAAGGAAATATTGATGAGCAAAGGAATATTGATATGATAACAAAATAATTAAAAGAAAAGTACTCACAGAAATTTAAATACACAGATATCAATATATACAAAGATATTTGGAATGGAATAAAGGGTCTTTCAAAAGAATGAATCAATTCCCTAAGCTTAGGAATGAAGCTTCTCGAAATCAGTCCATTGTTTTTAAAAGAACCTGTAAAATTATTTATTTATCCAAGGATTCACATACAGCGATGAAGCCAATTTACAGTGATTGCTAACAACAAATTTAAAATAAACATACATTATAGTGTGAAATAATAAAATCCAGCAAAAGATAAGACATATATACACAGAATTCGAACTAAAAAATTTGTTTACAAGAGTCTATACTCTAGCACGACAATCATACGTATTTGCAAACTTTTCAATGAATATGTAGCACCGCTTATGACCCGAATACCCAAAACTGGTAGGATTCGAACTTCTATATTGTTTTGCAAATGATTCCGCGGCCTTAGTTGGAAGAAATGAATCAGTTATTGGCAACTAATAAGCCCGCATCCGCATTTTGTTAAGACCTTCGCAGATAAGTGATAAGTGTGCCTCTCATTTAGACACATCTGGGCCTACGCCGTAAAGGGCGAATGGTGCCTCTTTGCGTCCCCTTTGACCAAAACGCCATGAAGTGCACCCAAATCACCATAAACACACTTTCCTCGTCCCCTTTCCTCCTTAATCGAGATCTTTTTTTCTTCCACTTCCTAATGCGATTGGCGCACTCCTCAAATGGGTGGCACAGTCTCTGGCGTTTTTTGTCAAACGACTCGTTTCTATTCGCGGACACCTGTCTTCAATAGAAAGGCCTACATTTCGACCCTCCAAGTCGTCTGCTTTCGTTTCGCTCGTCTCGACTTATACTAGTATTATCACAGGCCAAACTAATTTCATCTTGAAATATTCCCGTGGAAAGAATAATAAAAATACGTTTTCAAGGGAGAGGTTGAGACTTATTAGATTCTTCTTCTATCTAACCCAGGGGTTACCCAAACCTTTATATGCACTGTTCTACTTGTTCTATATTTTCCTAACATAAACTTTGCTTAAGGATTTAACATTTTAATTGGTTTCAGGTTTAATATTTACATTCCAATTTGTATTTCTCTCCGGCAAAAATAACCTTTTTTAGGTAGTACATGAAGTGATAGATAGCGATTTGATGTCCATTAATTTTTTTAAGTTTCTCTTTCGAGATCCGTTTCGATGTCCTGTTTGAAACTAATTCGATACTAATGTCATTTTTTTCTTCATTCTTTCTAGGAAGAAAATGTGTTCTCTAGTCGTTGAATTTTTCGGGATTTTGTTTTCTTAAACCCAATATTGATGCTTAAATTCTTGAATGTTTCCAATAAAAAACTCAAATACCTCCTAATGTCTGAAGCATTTCCCTCGGCGCTTATCTGCCAGAATAAAAATGAAGAAGAGAGAAACGTAGGTAAAAGAACGCATATTTTTGCTATATCTTCGTTGTGAGGTCCAAAAAATTTCAAATTTTGCTTTTCCAAACCCCGATTTCTAAATTTGAGATATTTTTTCTTCAAAATCGAAACATCTGACGTCGTATTGGTAATGTGCACGTACTTAAGATATGAAGTCACTGCGTTTATTTTCTATTTCAGGCCGCATATCTCATTCCTGCATGACAGCATGCATGCACTCCTGTCTCGAGTTTATTTCGAAAACATCGCTTTTCATTCGACGTTGGTTCTCTTCGCTTCTCTGAGCTCATTCCAAATAAATTATTCACTTTATAGTACGGAGATGGTGTCGGGAATGCTAATAGTTTTGACTGATCTCAAACCGCCTGATGGCCGGTACATCGTTAAAGTCTAATTATCATTTCCTTCCTGTCATTCGCATGTTTTCAAATTTACCCTTGAATGTCAAAATGCTTTGTCCTATGCGAAAAGAAAGTGGTATTAAAAAATTTTTCACTTCTAATTTTATGTTATAAGACTAAATTTATGGCCGAAAAATGAAGTTTAAGGTTGTGTTCCATGTGACACGAAAGTGTAATTTAAAAAAGTCTTATGATTTCATGTTACAAAACTTAGGTAATCGATTAAAATAAAGCTAAATTTTACGTTAAAAAATGTTATCAAAGGCTCTCTGCCTTAAGGAATATTTTTCGAATATTGTGATTTTGTCATTTTAGTGATCAAATTCAATATGAATTTTCAATGCAATGATGTATCGCAATACCTCATGTGATCATATGATCTCTTAAGGTGTTAGTGTGCTGATACAGGTAATGGTAATCATCATCGTGGCTATCCTCTCACTCTCAAATGACAAATGCTATGTTTCTCCGTCTCCATAACCCTTGTACATACCTTTTTGTTTCTTCATACCGTCTTCACACTATCACTTATACCATCCATCTTCCTTCTCCCTTCACCGATTCTTTCAACACATTTCTCGCCATTCCATTCGTCAAGGGAAATTCTAATCTCTCATCTTTTCTCTGAAGATACGCAATAGAATTTCAATTCTATATCTCCAGTGATAGTTGCCGCATGGCGTCACGATGTCCTAATTTGTACGTAAACGTGTTTTTAACATCAATTTACCAGAAGCATTTAAGCCATTCCTAAAGACTCTGAGGGCTGTCATGAAATTTCGAATTAACATAAATAATTTTGATGTTGATTTTTATAGCCTTCCGGTAAATAAATGTGAGGAAAATAGGGGATAGCATTACGTATTTTTTGTTTTGTAGAGATTTTTTTCTCCCAGGTCCAGGAACTGCCAGAAACAGACCCTGAAAAATCTTCGACGAGAAATAATAATAACATATTAATTTTATATGAATGCTTTTATAGCTTTAAATAGTTTTCAAGTGTAAATTATATTCACTAAGAAATTCTTTATCTGAAATAATTATTTTGTGAAATTCATCAATTTACTCTATCATTTGCTTTATTAGTTGATGTAATAAAGAAAAGAAATGGGGTAAAAAAAACCATATCGGTTCAGGCTCTCGATCGCCTCTTAGAGGGCTAGAGTTCAATCCCCCAGCTAAGGCAGTTTACTAGCCTGTAAAAATAATATTATGAGGTAAAAGTCTGGTAGAAAAGAAACTGGAACTCGGCTGTTAACATATAAAGGGTCTAAATATTCTCCGTAAGCTGACAACGTCAATGAAGCACGGGTGGTTCTTCGAAGGTCAGTAATCCGCCGGTTCTTTCTCTATTCGGGGAAGAGACCTGAGGCTTCATTGACGTACTCGGCTTACGGAGAGTTTTTCGACCCCTCATGCATAATATTAGGCTTGTGTGGTGCCGGTTACTCTACCTTCATTTCACACCGTTAGGCAAAGTATTAGCATCCCAAAACCTGCTAAAACCTCCCGAAGGCGTTGACACGCTATAAATTGGAGACTATTATCATAGAAATAATATAACTAAACCTCGCCACCAACTAGTGTCCGAACACGGCGAAAATATCATAATGATAGTCGAAACGTTATAATCGAGATTGCAGACAGTTATGTGGAGTTGATCCGAGAAAGCGTGAGTGGAAAGAGGAACGCCGAAAGTGCATTGGGAAAGAGGAAGTCCGAATTCCTCACGACTTGTGTCCGCCGGTTACACAAAAAGATGCCCCCGGCCGATTTCCATCCTTCTCAAGCACTTGTCTGCGAATCCATCTGTTCCGCAGAATGAGGATTCCAACGAGTGACACGTAACGCCTTTCTGCAATCATTTTCTTAGCAAACGGAAGGCGGCCTTGCGCTTGAGATAAATTACTGTTGCATTCCCCCGCTTGATAAAAACTTACGTAAAACGGTCTCTTTCTCCCTTTCAACCTTGGGCCGCTGTGCGTCTTCCAGCAGCGGATTGCTGTCTCTTGGCGACGCTCCCCAACGCACCATTCTGAGAGAATAATTTGATAAACAGTGTGGGAGTCTATCCGGTAAATCCTCATTCGGAAGATCCAATATCCAAAGAAAAAGAAATTAACAATTTCATTTTACAATATTGGTATTTTCGTATTTTTATCATATTCATATTTTATATTTTATTTAGGTAGAGAATGGCGTGCATTCCTAGAGCACAATTAATCAATTGATGAATTAATTAATTTTTAAGGTTTAAGTTCAATTTATTTAACATTTTTTGATTTATTTAGTGACTATATTCATGAAAACGTATGTTATTTTGTTATCTCTATGTTATCAGAAATGTTTGACAAGATACAAATGTATGTAAAGGTTGCCCACTGCCACCAGATGCTATCTACTAGCAGTGCCCATGCAATAATAATTATGCAAAGGAATGACTATTAGTAATATCTCAAATAGGTCAAAATTTAATTAAATTTAACTGAAAGAAACTTCATGGTCCGGGGCGTAACTAGTCTTGGCATTCATAATACTTTCCAATTGAATCCGAAATATTTCTGTCTTCATTTTTCATTCATACAAACTCTTAAAGAGATGCTGTTTGTGATTTCCTAGTGATGACTATATACCTTGCTTGCCTAAAACATATTTTTACTTGAGGTTGGATACTATTTTCCTGCTGACCGAATTCCGGATGTGTCCGTTTTTCGGCAACTCTTGTCGCTGTTAGTTTAAATCCAAAAGCTACAGCTGCAGGTAGTCAACGAGGAAATTCCACCAGCCAATTCTAAGAAACCAGCAAAGGGTTGCTTGGAATCTCAATGCTTCACACCTGCCCTTGGAGGTCCAAAAACATATTTCGACAAAGAAGTTGACGTCTTCAGGGGATGAAGATAACCGGGAGGCCGTGTAAATGGCTCTAGATTGTAATGCATCGTACATTCTTTAAAGAAGTATACGTGATTATTCCGAAAGTCATAGAATCCTTGGAGAATCTACCTTTTCTATTCCAGTCTGTGCTCAACGTTCATCGATATTACATCAGTTATCGATGTCTTGAAACTGGTAGAGGAATTCCAAGTTAAAAGTGGGACTTTAAAAACTTACAGTTATCGCACATAAGTTATTCTTATCCCTGGTGTATTGTAGTTAATCTTTCCTTTCCTTTGTAAAGCCTTCGAGTATCGTTTTTAGTCCCATAAGATGGCTTTACGACTATTTTAAACCTTTCGGGAAGTCATGTTTTCTCAGAGTTAAATCCTGTTTCCTATCCTTCCTCATTGTGGTTATTTCTCAGTTTCACTTATGCGCTTTTGCCCTTATTCCTTAGCTCATAAATCCCATTTACTCCTGCTCCAATACTCTTCCATCCAAGTGAAGCCGAGAAATTTCTCCAGTGACGTCGGTGCTAACGTACGGACAGTCTCTTCCGGAAAAAAATCAAACATTACTAATTCAGTTTCCTGCTTCTGAATTTCCTAGTTTTCATCTCAAGTTCCCCCTCCCAAGCTCCCAAGAAAGACGTTATAATAAGACGTGCCCCTGCCATCTGTAATGTTACCCGAGATATTAGTGAATATTACATTACTTTCTAGCGAAATCACTTTCAAATAAAATTTCATTAGCTAAATACTGTAAAAGTGTGACACATTCGTAGGTATATTAAATTAAAAGTACATATATGTTATCATAATTTTGAAATTAATATATTTTTAACATCATCGATGAATTCAATCTTTTGTTTAGAAATGTAATATGAAAAAGGATTTAAGAGTTTTTTCACAGCTATTTCTCCTTGGATTTTGGAAGTTATTAACATTTACCGCTATGTATTTTCGGTCCTTTAATTGCTAATGGATCTTGATAAACATCTTGGCAAAATTCCCCATCATTATTTCGAGCTATAAACATGTTGATATTTTCATAAAATAAAATGTCAAGTGGGAGGTGTAGTATGCAGCCAAGGAAATCACGTAAAACTTGAATTTCAAGGTTTTCTGACCGATGAATCAGTAGATGGATTTTATGGCTGAAAACATTTGCATCAGAAGTATTGAAAATTAAATATTGTAAATTTCATGAATAAACAACATCTATGTGAAGCAATGCAACTATGCTCACAGCTAAATCATAAGATTACTTTAACTTTAACGCTATATCACTGTTGCGTTCATGATTTACCAATAGATTCTTTTAAGTATTTAATTCTTTACGAAGGATTTAGCGTATAGCTGATCGTTTATAGCATTAAAATCTAATAATTAAATGAAAACGTTCGTATTAGGCTACCATCATCTTCTCGATGGCAAATTCTCAAACTCAGTCAAGATGTTTATAGTGACCATAACATTTACTCTCTACGTAAGAACCGGTTGCCGTATTCTTGCGTATGAAGTGTTGGTCGAGAATAATCTTGAGATTAAATAGAAAGGAAGGGAATATTCGATTCCGTAACACCTAGTAATTGGTTTCATTACGTATTCCAAGGATAATGAATAGAGTGGAAGATTCCTCAAGAACATAACCTCGGTTATTATAAATATTCCATGTTTATGAACAGTGGACTCATAACAACTGTATGCCAACTTCAGGTCGTTAGTGAAATGTATATATCCTGTATTATCAGTGAATAGTGTAACAGGTATCGTAACTGTTAGCTCGTTACTATTAATATTTAAATTACATCATTCGTCCTATCCAAATATCGAACAATAAATGATGTTTTATTCAATTTTATTCATCTTGAATAACTGATTAATTCTGTATGAATGCAGTTACTTCGTATTTTCGTTTTCCAGTGTATATTTCACTTAAAAAATGAAGCAACTTATATATTTAAGTTGCTATATATGCAGAGCTCTAACAGCTTTGCTCTGGACTGAATTCTGGATCGTTTCTCTAACCGTTCCGTGCCTCATTATATGAAACGATACCGTATAAGTTACTCACGACTTTGAATAGTCTGTCTCCTTAAGAAATTTAGTGAGAATGGTCTGATTCTTCTCTTGTGGGAAGCAACGAAATACATAATTCCGGCGCTGCTTTACTCAAATTGCCCTTCGCAACTCCCTCTGGGGACTGTTTTTCTGGAGAGCGGTGAAATTGCTATGCCCAATCTGAATGAAGATTAAACCGAGACTCGGGGATACAGAGCAGTTCTATCGAAAGAAATAATTTTGAATTAATAAGAGATGTTTTTGAATGAAATTGGCTGTATTTTATGTTTGACTTACAGTATTCGTTTTAGCGTAAAAAACGATTTACTTTTTCTATGGATCAGTTGGGTAGACGTTGGAGCTTGGCTGCAATCCTCAATGGTGAAAACGGCAGGTAATACGGTAATATACCATTTTAAGGATGAAAGTATATTCCAGTTAGTTATATGCATAAAAAGAACGCGCTGTTGAACATTGGAATGCAAGCATAGTGCGCGAAAACGGGATGAAATTTTGAATTAATAATTACGAAATAATACTATGTTTCAGTTCAAAAGAAAATTTACCATCCTCAAGCTCAACTCACTCAACAATCTTCGTGATGTCTTAGTATCGTTTAATATCCATCTATTACGGGATCGGTCTTTATAACGAAATACAATTACCTCAATTTATAGCGCAACCGGGGTTAAATTACTGAAATTTACTGAAGGCTTGAATTATTTTTCCTATTGGGTAGAATAGAAGTATTTGCATCGGGCGATACATTTGAACGCAATTACGTTTAATTCTAAAAAGAGATTAATTGCTATTTGTTTATTAATTCTTATTAGTATATATGGTAAATTTCCATTACCGAAATTTAGAAAAAAATACGTTTGTCATCAAGCTAATCCTGCTACGCTGTTGTGATATTTAGGCTGCTCTCAGAAATTCGTAATTTTGACCCAATAGTTCTCGCTGTGGAAATTAAACGATTAGCTTCGGTACAGCAAACAGCAGCGTCCTTCGGAGACCTTCACTTAATTTCTCGAATCGTATTGCTGTATCTATCCGAAGGGAATCTCGTTTATCGCTACATACCACTCTGTGTAGCAGTATCTCCCCCATCAAACTACTTCACGAATTCCAATGCTAAGACGGAACGCCTAGGTATTGTCGGAAGATATTGGTAACAATAGTAATCGATACAAGTAATAGTCAAAATTTTAGTGGTAGCACAATCTTGGTTACTCAAAAGGCTTAGTTGGAAGAACAAATTTTCATACACGTTTCAACTTCACACAGAAATAAAAAAAGTTAAAGCTTCCACAAAATTTTTTTTACTAAAGCTACCTAGGTTTCGTTATGGAGTAGCATCAGAAGTAACATAACACCTGATGATATTACTCCGTAACGAAACCTAGATAGTTTTAACAAAAAAGTTTTTGTGGACTCTACGAAATGAGTTTTTCTTCGTGTGTGATCATGAAGGAGTTCCATCATATCTCACCTAATTCCATCACGTTTCAACTTCATCCAGCGTTGAAATTCATTCGAGACTTGTCAATTTTCGTATCTTTTCGCGTAGCACGAATTAACTTTTCGCGGAACTTGGTTAGGGAAATGCTGCCGTTGAGGAATTCTTGTTAGTGGGAAGTACTAGTTCATTCTTTGAAAGCAGTTGACCCCTTTCTTTTCTCCGAACGTGAGCGCCGAGCGTTGAAATCTCCAGAGGCTTCAAAGACACCGCCGCGTGCCCGCACACAACTTTTCCGAATCTCTCTCAACAGTTTTACTTTAAAAGTAACCGTCACGTTTCTTACATATATCGTGATCGGCTCTTTCCCCTTTTGATGCTTTTAAATAGCGCTTTAAAGTGGAGATTCATACTCGTTGGTCGGAAGAATAATAATTCTTCTACGATATAGTGGAGTGCGATCTTTATCGCGCTGAATATTTTTCCCTATTTTTACTTTCATGAGAATCTTTCCCAGAGTCGAACAATATCTATTCAGTTACATTCCGTACTTGCTAAAATATCAATATTTCAAGATTTTTCATTATGGCTAATGCGCTGTAAGAAAGTGGATATTTCTTGTACTCCTACACGTAACATTTCCTGCATGATTTCTTCAGATCGGTATGGTGAGTTCATTGATATTTTGAGTTTGCTGATTTCCTCAATGTATCGAAGTTTCCTTTTGTAAATTTCCATATAAAAATTGATTGTTCATTCTCCTATCTTTACGTAATTAAATTAGATAAATTTCAGATTGAACGGCATCCAAATTTTTTCTTTTAGGAAAGGCCTTTTAAAATATCGTGGAGGGATTAAATTTCTTACGAGTTAAAGTCTAAAATTTTTATGGAAATCTTCTCAATCCAGCATCATTTTTGGCTACTGCGCTGTACGAGAGTGAATATTCCTTACTACTCTCCAACACATTGACACACGATTTCTTCAGGTTATAGTGAGTTCATTGATAATTTGAGTTTGCTGATTTCCTCAACGTATGGAAGCTAATTCAGCATTGTAAATTCCCGCAAAATCTATCGCTCGTTTTCCTCCTGTCTTTACCTTGTATTAGGTAAATTTATAAGGAATGATAACGGAAAGACATCCGATATTTTATCTCTTAGAAGTAAACGCATTTTAAAATGACTCGGAGGATTATTTAAACTTCTTACGCGTCAAATTCTAACATTTTTGTAGGAATCATGTCCAATCAATGCCGCATTTTTTTTGCTGTTATCTTCCGAAGGAAAGTCTGTTTTCCACTTCTTTTTCGGGGCAAGGAGGCAGTTCATTCATTGGTCTAGATTTATTATTCGTTAGAATGGAGTGAACAGCTATCAATGTCGTCGAGATACGCTCGTGTGACCAATCGGATGTCTTTTATCACTTCTAGGTTCAGTCACCGTTGAGAACCACGAATCCATCCTCATTTCCAATCCTCAACAATAGCCATGAAATTTTCTTTTGTCGATATTTGTTGGGAGCGCTCTATACGACCACTAGCTTTCCTTTCGAAGCACCTTTGATTTCCCATCGCAGCCCACCTTCTCTCTTTCCGCATGGCTCGTTCTTCCGCACGTTTTTTATCAATTCATTGGAAGCGATCTATTTCTTTTTGGGTCACTTCTTCAATCCAGTTTTTTGCAGACGAGAATCTTCGGCGATACTTTGGCATGGAGATGAAAACAATGATTTTAAGTTTCGTCTGTTTAGAAAAAGGCGGTTGTACTATGAATATCTACTGGTTTTCGGTCATGTTATGTGTATTTCTGGGAAAAGTTGGTCTCGCGTTTCTTTCACCATGGCTTTCTTTTATCAGAAGCCGGCTGGAAGATTTTCAAATGCTTTCAGCTATATTTTTGGTTATATTAACTAAAACTGAAAGAATTCAGATGTTTTCCTTCGGTTAAAGAATAAATCGGCGTTAAATAATCGTCGGCTTTGAAGCAGGCTTATTTGTTTTTAGTCTGCAAGACCACACAAAATTTTAGTGCGGGGAACTTACGGACTCTTCGGGCTTTCATGTTTTTTCGTCACTTCTCGAAATAAATGATTGCTTTTAAATTCTCAAGTTACGCAGTACGGTTTATTTAGGAATTTACCTCCCTCATTTGGTATTTTTCTGCGTGTTACTGGTTTGAGTCATCTGCAAATATCCTTAAATTGCTATGCATATTGTTCCTCACTTCATCGATGTATGTTCCTTAAGAAAAATTAAGGCCTCACATTGATATACTACGAAATTTTCGGAGATTTTTAAATTAAGTATCTGAGAATTCTGCATATCTGAGAAAAGATTTTTGTCTTTTATCAAAATACTATATTCAAGTTTTTGTGAGAAACTTAAACAAAATGGAATTTATCTGTCAAGAGATCAGTTAAAATCTGGAAATGAAAAGAATTAATATCATTTAGCCCCTGCCAATTCAACTTTTAATCCCGGATAATTCCCGGGATGCCGAGGGAAAAGTTAACATTTCATGTAGGCAATGCGCTTCTAGTAAGACTACATGGCTTTATAATCGGCCCAATAATCCGTATGCGGCCAAATTTTGTATACTGCCCTCTGATGAAAGTTTCCTCAACTCTTGCCACTATTCCTAACTTATTGCTTAAAGAATTCACGTAAGTATGCACAGAATAGTCATTTCTGAAGGATAGACGAAACTATGTAGGAAGATTGATCTTTGGTGTAGTTGGTGTTTGTTTGGATAACAGTATATGTAATAAAATATATTTTGTAGTACATGCTTACTTTCCACTGGTTATCAATGGTTATTTATTAGACTACCAAATTTCACTGGGCACAACCAAGTGTAATTCTAATGTTACCGGAAGAGGAATTCCGATTTCGTTGGAGACAGTGCTGTTAATCTATCCAAAATGTGTCAATTTTCTACGAACAAGTGAATAAATTCCACCTTATCATACTCAAGTAGTGTCATAGATAAGAGACGACGTGATTAAAGGCGAGCAGAAGTGGACTTGGCCATAATATAATCCCTTCACATCGGCAGGTACTCTTTCAAGGATTTCGAGGCATTTAAGCGCACGCAGCGGCAAAGGCTCAAGGATCTCTTGTCCTCAAGAAGCGCTCCGCAAATTCCTGCTCTCTCTCTCTTTACATCCGCCACTTGTTTTTCCGGAAGACCATTCCCCCTTGACATCGCCTACTTGCCGCACAGCATTTCAAATAATTTTAAGATGTCTTCCGTGGATGATCCATACTCCACCTTCGTAGCAAGGAAGCTTATCATTTCATATACATTTTTTAACTTTTAGAAATGGAAAATATGTCGACCTAATGGGCAGGAGGTTGTTAAACTGTATAGTATTTTTTAATGTTTTATTTTTTTAATGAAGCATTAATTTTGCGATATGCGATGCGATAAATAATGATAACTTATTCGGCATCCAAACACATCTTTTAAGGGCCAAAAACGTACGAAATTATTTCAGATTTTATACCAGAATCCGAATGTAAAATTGCCTTATGGTTGTAACTTTTCTCGAAAACTTGGGGGAAATAAAATAATCTTTTTTAAAATTACGGTAAATACCCGGCCGGTTTCGGACAAACTCTATTCATCATTTGGTGAATTTGAATCATGAATTGAGAATGAACGTAAAGGTCATCTTATTTCCAACCAGTTATAGAATTTCACCTAGCGGAGACTTCTTCCACAGACTTCTCGACTTTAGTTTAATGAATACATTTAATTTTAATTAATAATAAATTTTAATTTAATGAATTTTTGTTAAATAAATATATTAATACTTTAGTTTAATGAAGGAGTATTACTATCGCTTCCACATTAAACGTTGTCTTGGTATTTGAGCTAATGACTGCGTAATTATTTTGTAACTAACTTTCACCTGTATGATTCTTATTTCTCTCGTATCTTGTTTTTTATTCAGAAAAATTATAATTTCGAAACGCTGTGGAATAAAACGGGCATGAGAAGAATGTGCACGATTTCCTTTTACTCCAGCTGACCAGAGGAAATTCCTTAAATACTACGCATTTCTTCTGACAATGAAGGTATATCAGAGAGTGTGACGCTGAGGTATTCTCAAGAAGTTACTTTTCATTAGAAGCAGGTGTCGATGGTGATGATTTCGTGGCGATGATGTACTTTCCGCCGAAGTTGACGAAACTCGATTGCTTAGAGGGGAAAACCCTTCGACTAGTGGTCGAATATCCCGATTTCTCTTTCCTTTGCATGGATTCCTCGGAACATTGAGGATTTCCGTCCCAAACCCACATCATACGTATTTCCTCCTCCGACCTCTTTTCATGGAATTGGTCTTCCTTCCTCTTTGCGCCCCGAATTCCGATGGAAAGTCCTTTGAATATTTCCCGACGTATCGATATCCTATCCATACCAAATCCACCCATACTTGACCCCGACTCTCGTGAAAATGGGAAAATGATCATTTAATATATCTTTTTCTTGGTCTTTTATAATCACCTATATATTTTCGGCCAATGATTTTCAATTAGCGATGCTGAATTTAGTTTTTGGCGCTGATTTTTACTAAGTGGCTCCCTAACGTCGTAAAATTCGCCTTTCTCACAGGAAATATCGGACGCGCACACAGCCATTCCCGAGCCAGAAAAATCCGATTAGCCGGGACTCGAACCCGAGAACTTATAATAATAATAATAATAATTCGCATGTTTTCATTATATCGTATATTTCATATTATCGTTGGGGTAATAATTAGATTCAGTATCATTGGAGTTACATTCCTCGTTTCTTTCATAAAATTCATTTCTTCTTGAGACACTGCATACGATACAAAGGGGAACTATGGTCATCGGTTATTCCAGAATTAGTGCCATTATCAGTTGGAATATGGCTTGATTGACTAATGTCAGCAATAAATTTTCCGTAACGCGTTCTGTAAAATTTTCGAAATAGAAGTCATGATTGCACAAGGTTAGAAAGGATGCAAAGTAAGTAAGAGATTACTAATTTGCGGTTTTTGTTTTTTCTTTTAACGGAATGATTAATGATACCATTACTGTATTTGCTCATTATTCGTCTTATTCTTATCTCATATGTAAGCATAAAGTAGCAATTAAGTTGGGCATCGGGGAAAAAGCTCTTCTGCTGAAAGATGTACTGATCTACGCTTCCTGGTACTTCTGGTTACCAGTTCTGCATTTGTCGAACTGGAGGAATGGCAGACATTGAAGAGGATAGGGTAACATTTCTTAGGGCTCCGTGGATATTGAGGCATAATACAGAAATGGGATATTAAAGGCTTAGCAACCAAAATACGCCCTGGAAAGAGGACATGGGGTGAGGCTTATAATGCACATGAGACGGTATGGAGAAGATTCCCTGAAATGTGAAAATTTTGTTTTGGCGCGAAGGATGTTGTGTCGTGGGGGAAATAAGGTAATTAGGTGGGGGTGGAGACCTCGACACACTTCCACTGTCAACCTCGCATCTTCTCCTTGGGATCTCCTCTCGTATTCCCCGACGTTCGCATGACTCCCTTTTAATCACACCGCGATTCGGCTCTCTGTTTGGGAGACGGCCTTCTAATGAGAAAAGGTGTTGTGACGGAGCAAATTAGCTACAGATCCTAATGGGAATGACAATGTGGTTATACAGCTCAATTGGTTATTATCCATCCACCACGTAATGTGTCACAAGGATTTGTGGTATTTTTGTCGGGTGACATTTGATGATGAAGATACTAAAAATGGAATAGGTCAACAATACATTTTCTGTTTGCAGGAAACATTTACGATTGCGGTTAGGACTGTGTATTAATTCTCTTTGAATAATATTCGGATATTTTTAGTATGTTTCAATTGCCTCAATTCAAATCATTCTCTTGTAATTTTTTTGTTTTCTCTCTGTAAGTGAATTATTGGAATGTTTCCAGTTATCTGTTGATTTCCGTTTATGAAATATTTTCTTACGATTAGTATTTGCTTTGTTATTTCAATGTTAGACATAGTTTTCCATTACGTCCTTTAGCTTGTACTATCGGTAGGTTTGCGCCGATTTTCTTATCCTTTGTAGGCGTTTTCCTGCAGGGTAAATTTCTTTCTCCTAACCTAAGATTTTTGCATCCTAAAGTTTTTCCCACTATTTCTGTTTATATATGCATTTTTTATGTATCAATACCTTTAACGACAGGTTAGATGGATGGAAAGACTTTTTGGTCTCAATGTCGCCTAAATATAGATCTTTAAGACACTTTACATACAACGATCTATTATTTTATTGAATTTTATTGTACCATAAAAAAATGCCGCCTTCTAATATAAATTTTGCTCACACGTATAGTTCGATGTTTAATATTTTCGAAGAAGTTTCTTATTTCCAACTCAAAAATACATGTTTTAACTTTGGTTTTTAATATTTTTATATTATAACATTGCATTTATCAATGTATTCGGAAATATAATGCTTGGAAAGACTACTCCGCTGAGCTAATGAATATAGAACCCATTCAGGATTACATCAAGGTCTGTAAGCGGCTGAATTTGCTGTGAGATTTAAATAGTTTGAGAATGAGGTACGACATTCTAACCACAGACATCATCAGGTCACTCATCTCTAATGCTAGAGGCGAGTGCCTCATTTGCTTTACTCACTGAATTCATGCCTG
Organism: Pachydiplax longipennis; assembly: GCA_036926295.1. Lineage (NCBI taxonomy): Eukaryota > Metazoa > Arthropoda > Insecta > Odonata > Libellulidae > Pachydiplax > Pachydiplax longipennis. Next base: position 30,678,937 of record JAVFKF010000009.1, on the reverse strand, counting down.
CTTAGCTACCCTTAAAGTAGTGCCTTAAGAATAAGTGGATCTATAGCTCCTTTTAAAGTCAAATTCAGATGCCTATTTTTCTATTCTTTTAAGGAAAAGGTGGACTGGTTCGGATAGGAGGTCATTTCTTCGTGCACATTCCCTCGCTATGAAGTTCTCTTTGATATCGGCGCGCTCTTAATAACGCCGTGGGATGGATTTCTCCAGCAGGTTCCTCTTCCGTACAAGGATTCGTAATCACTTCTGCGACCCATTTATCGCTTGCAAAGATCGCGGCTTCTTTTCCATCCTCGTCTGTTTTATCATTTACATTCTGATGGGCATCCCACAGCGGTTCCTACATCAGCCCATCTTGAGAGTCATGACGGAGTAGTTATGGGATTATTTTTGAAACGTCAACAGTATGTACGTGATCCTTGCGGGAACATTATATAGGAGAAAACTCTATAGCGCGTGCTTTAAAACTCTTTTGGTAGTTATTTATTTAGTCTGCTTGCATTGCTCTCCCACGATGTGGTCTCTCTTATAGATCGCAGTAAACGCTAATTTCTTTTCATCAAAATATCAGGCAGACTTATTATTTCCTATGCTAAGATTTGTGCGATAGAAAGTTTATGTAGTTTCTCAAAAGATGATGTTAAATGGTAATACACCTGATTTTCCCAACAGCTATGCTGACAAGTGTTTTAATTCATCTATTTGCAGCCTTACATAATTCTCTTAGCATTTTATACTTTCAATTAGCATATTGGCGTATCATATAATGGTCAGTAAACTCCATGGTATATCAGAAGAAATCGCTTCATGAATACCTATTTAGCCATTCCATCACTCAATTATTTTTAAAATGAATGTTGACCGTGATTTTCTCCTGAATTCACTTCTCCTAATTATTGCAGGAGATAAGTGTTTGCATGTGTGAGTATTGTAATTAATTGACTAGGGAATTGATGAAGGAGAGTGGAAAGGTATTGCCGAACTTCTCCACCAAATTAGTAATGTTAAAAGAAGCGTTGTTTTATAATATTAAATATCATTAAATTTTATATTAGCTGAGACTTATGTAACCCTCTCAGCAACTAAAGGTCTTCATTGAGGCATATTTCAAAGATTCGGCGATTTTTTAATCTAATTTTAATAATCAGAATTTATAAAAATGCGCGATAGTTACTCATAACTTTCATGATTCTGTTTAATCCTTCTTTTTAGTACACAATAGCAATGAATATCTCCGAAAGAAAACATAGCTACCCATCACCACATAGCATATACGGTACTTTTCGAACAAAGAAAAATCTGACGCATATCTCCGCGTAGTTTTGGCGTAGCGGATGACGCGAAGCCGTAATATTCCTCTCACGGATTATTGGGAGTACAATATCACCATACGGAATATGCCCACGATGCGGAATGCATTCATTCCCGTGCGTACGAACCTGGGGCAAGCACGCATACTGATTCCAAGTCTAGCATCAGATACACAATAAAATAATCCCATTAGCCCTGAGTTATGCGCACATGACAATGCGACGAGTCTCGTTACATATTTGCCCTGAGCGCATGCATTTCGTAATACGCCATTCCAAGTGCCTTTTCCGCCGCGATATTTCACTTTGGCCGTCCAATTCGCGTCCTCCAGCTTGAACAGGTTTGTCTTCCATCTTGCGCTTGGTCCATTGCGAAATTCCTTGAGAATGAAAAGCAAGCGGAGCGAATAGGAGCAATCCCTCGTCCTTCGGCGCCATATTCGAAACCCACTTGACCGTTTCAGTAAAGCGTGTTTTATCCGTGAGGACGGTCGCTTTTGACCGAAGAAGGTGAACAGCTGCTCAGAGAGCGCCATCTTTCGATTTTTTTCTTCTCGGGAAAAGTAAACCGAATGTTTAAATGCGGTCGTTTACACGTTATTTGCGCCGGCTTTAAAAGCTCTTGGAGTTGACGTTGGTTTTCCTTCGCTATGTTTCCTTTATGCGAATTATGCATAAAGGAAACATGCTGTGTTCTGCTAACGGGTGTTGCAGGAACCAGAATGCCAGAATGTGAAATGCAAAAATAAGTATGACCGGTAATGAGTATAATAAATACGGGGATACTCACGAATATAGATTCGTTCCTATTCTGCACGTAGGTGAACAACATATCTTATCATAGTATCTATTGAAACTGATTTTTCTGCGATCGACGCCAACTTATAAATCAACGGTGCTTACATTCAACAAAGCAATTCAATTTTGCCTGCGAATTTTTATCGACTTTCTCTATATTTCAGTTTATATCGAATCACATGCAACGGACATAAAATTGAACAATGAAAGAAAATCGAACAAGTATCTTTCTAATATCCAATTGCTATCGAAAATCTAATATCGACCTATTGCCTAATCTATCCTTAATCGATCACCTACGATCTGTCGGACAGGCCTCCTATAAATTGATATATTCTTGTAGAATCATCTAAGGAACATATATAAGCATACCGTACTTGATTCGAGGAATAACGTTCTTCTAGGAGGCAAGAAGCAGGTTAAATGGAAAAAAGATGACCTCAAGATATCAAAAGAGTCACTGAAAAGAAGTTCATTCAATATTTATGGAGAGCAATGGAGAAAGGGCAAATGTTACGAAAAGTGTTATTCATAAGGTATTCGCTTAATTTAGGTTGAAGTCCGCTCATAGCATTCTGGCTAAGAGATGGAAGCAAGGGAAAACTACCCAACTCCTCATTTTAGCTAATCCCCCATTTTCCCCTTCTAAAGCCTTTGGTAGCTAACGAGAAAGGAATTTTGGACCCAAACCTTCCGTTTTGTAACTTAACTGAGAGACAATTCTAGTAAGGGATATTGGGACAGGAGTAACGTTTGAATAATCCCTATAGTAGACCCAGAGAACCATTTGAGTCGTAATCCAATTTAGTCTGTCTAAACGGAATGAAACCAAAAAACTGTTTCCATTAGTAATGTTTACTACATCACGAAAATACAGGCTCATACTACCCAAGTCTCGTAGCAATGACAGAGAATGAAATTAGTTCTTACTATTTTTAAAGAGCATGAAGAGATAGGCAAACACTCGTTTGGAATGTTGATATGAAAAGTGTCATAAGACTCTTTTGGAGGACTGCATGCGAGTATTTGTTTTCCACTGATGCGGATACTCAATTACGCAGTAATGTGCTAATCGCGTTAGTTTAATCACGGATAAGCCAGGGCTTTTCGTAGAATTTTTAGCGGTCGTCGACGTCCATGAAATCCATTTATCCAAAGCCGTTTCTCCAGCAGAATTTGGGGCATAATGAGTTACGTGGAAGTTAATCAAGGCGTTAATTAGATTTTGATGAATATTGACAATTTCCAATTTTCGAGAATATTTTGGAAAGCTCTTACCGGGAAATATTAACTCAGTGAAACTAGCGAATTACCTAACAACATCACCATAAATTTTATGTAACGTATATAGTGATTCATGATTAAACGTCATTTATATGCGGATAGAGTTATGTAACATTCAAAGGACCAAATATTTGTGGCTTTTGTAATTGAAAATACTCTCAAAATTGTTACTCAAATAAGGTATATTGGAGAAATAATTTATCTCTACCGAAATAAGATTGACTATGAATTATATAAGTGTGACCGAAGGTGAATTTTAGTTATCAGAGGCCCTAAGCGCAAGGACCATTTTGAGGTCCACCAAGAGGTAATTCACCACAATAAACTACGAAGTATATCATTTTGACGTTACCTCTGGTATAATCCTAACACTTACGTAAATAGTCACTTTATAATTTTTCTCATTATTTTTGTAATAATTCTGGAGTGTCTCATTTCATTTCTACCTTTTCGTCATTTCATTAAATTAGTTTCTTGTATACATTTTATGTATATTTTTTAACGTTTTCAAATCCAAAATATTTTCCATTTCTCATGTTTTCCTTTCCCTTACAATTTTTTATTATCTATAATGACATGAATCAATTACGTTTAGATGAATTGCAATTTAATGACTAAAAGCTAAAGAATTACTCGAGTCTTCTGATAAAAGAGAATCCTTGAGTTGTCTTCCTTTGCATCAGTCATTTAGCAATCTTCGACTTCGGAAATACCGCGTCAATAAAACTGTATTGTTTTAAATCCCTCAATCAAAGAGAACAAAGGAATGGCGGTAAACATAGTACACTCACCCATAATTTGGGATTAAACGCCTATCTGCAGTATGGCCCTTATCAGTTAATCCTCGACTTTTCTTTTGATTAGAATCGCATGCCTAAGGTATATCGCTATGTAAAGATGATACGACATTTTGTGGCAGGTAAAGTCTCATTTTCCTTAAAGAAATGTTAGATAAAGAGTAAGATTATTTTTCGGTATATTTCCTCATGTTTTTCCGTGATCAATGTGGAGGAACCTTCGCTGATTCGTTTCGTTTTAGCACCTCTTTCTTACTTAATTTTTATGGAAAGCTGTGTCGAAAAGTAGGAAAATATTCTTAACGCATCGGTAAACAGAGAGTCCGTCCAATGCTATCCTCGTTCGTCCCAATGTATTGACTGCATAATCATATGGCTGAATGAGGGCCTCTGCAACCCTTCAACTGGAAGCACCTCAAGTTCCCTCGTGAGGTCGCTAGCCGAAGGCTGCACGGAAAGTTCTCCCTCGCGCCACTTTGCTGACTGTACCTTCCGACCTAACTAGCGGATTGGTAGAATAGGAAATGACTTACTCAAATATTTTAATCGACGAATTCGTTATTGTAAGAGAAGGGAATGTTACCTCAAAAGGATTTTTAATGACACGACAGGGTCCGAAAGAAATTTTGAGGGAGTAATTGTAAGTGTATGTGAAAAATTTTCATTGCAAACCAGGCTTTAAAATAAATTAAATTTAGTGAAATTGTTACTACAAAAATTAATATCGAGTAGCATACGGTAAGTATGAAAGGCTTTACAGTTAATTCTTTTGTTAATGCAGTAAAACTTATTTAAAACGTTCCCGCTTAGTATGCAATTTTCTCTCGGTCCCTTTCATCTTAAATACATGGTAAAAATACCACTTAAGACGCTCTGGTTCCCACTCAAAAGGCAAATTTTTCCTGTCCCCAGATGCGCTGCAACTCGCCATAGCCATCCTACGCCTCAATAGATAGACCGAACTAAGAGACAAAGGTTCTCTAAGCGCCGACAGCGGCAACCGTCGAGGGCAATTCCTGGGAAAAGAATCGCTCGGCGGTCACCAGTTATTCAGAATCCCGATGCGCATTTCGGAAACAAAGCTTCCATCTTCATAGGGGGTCCAATTCAGCATTGGAGAACCTTTGTCTCTTAGTTCATTGAACGCCGAGTTCCTTTTTCTTTCTTCTAGATAAACCGAAATTTGAGACATTACTCTTCCCCATTTGCCTATCTGGTAAAAAAGGCTACATTGTTGTGTGAAAAGTAACTAGACTTAATTTATAAGGGATTACGCTCTCTTTGAGCAAACAGCAGAGCATTCTTTAAAAAATGTAACGAGAAAGCAGTCGTGGAATCTCAAGATATTCACAGCCGTTGCAAGTAAAGCAAACTGAATAATATTATTTTTGTTTTAAGGTGTTAAACACTTATTTAATAATAAAATAGCCAAAAAAACCTTTCCATTTTGTTCCATCAAATGCAAAATAAATAAAAATTCGTAGCATAATGCTATCCCGCGTCTTAGTCAGGTTTAACTGCATTTCCTCCATTATAACTATCAGAAATGGTACAGTAAGTCTATTGGGAGCAATCGATGCTCATATCTCCCGTTTATTTGCCACTAGTAACTGCATACGTCTTCTGATATTGCCGATACACTTGTAATTGTGGTCACTTATCGCTGTGTAGCTACGATTGCAATTCATTTCGACTATTGCAAATGGTTAAGGGTACTTTACAAGTATACTTAACTGACATGCATCTACATTTGTCTGAGGGTGCGATAGTGTTCACCTGTCTTGCTCTTCTCCTTTTGAACCCATGGGTTCACCGCCATTCATCGCTCTTTGCATTGTTTTCCTCCCTCTTCCTGAAGAAAGTTCCGAAATGGTTTCGTCCTTGCGTATAAGTTAAAGTTCTTTATCTGATCCACCTAGGTAGCGGAGGTTAAACACAATCTGCCCTCTTTCCTCCAAGAAAACCTTCTCTCTAAGCTAAATAACTTTAATCTTAATGTTTTTCTAAGGATTCACAGTCAGCACAGGTCTTATAGCCTTATTACCAAAAATTACGTATTTTGAAGAATTTATCTTTCAAAAGGCGGGAATATATATATTAGATGATGGATATACATTTGTGAATATAAACATACGTATCTTATGCACCCACATATATACTGTGGTGATTAGGCACCTACTGTGGGGATTAGGACAAATTTCAGCTATCAGAGGCGTAAGGGCAACTTTGTCCCCTCACTAAGAGATTATTCACAGCATAAGACGGCAAACTCCCTTTTATTTTGGATGAGGCTCTCAGATATTGCGCCTTATGACAAAGGTTATTCTTAGGTTAACAATGACTTTATGTAGGTCGCAGGCTTTGGTTTACGACTCCACATCGACGAGTGGCGTATTTAAAAACAATTAAATATGTTAAAAATAAAGCTAAAGAACATAAAAACCAAGAAAACATTTAAATGAGTTTATTTGCGCTTTTGATATGTATGTACGAGTTTGTGGGTTGGAGTCGTAAGAGTTTAAATCGATTATTATTTTGAGGAAACAAAGGACGGATGCTTCCTAATACTCGTTTTGGCATGATTGCGTAAAATTATTATATAAATGTGTTTGTATAAATGTGAGGCTTTTGATGAGTTGTACAGGAAGATTGTTAAATCTTTATACATGCTATATAATGGTTGTGGACTGTTTCAATAACGAATTATTCAGTACGAGTATGCGCTAAATATTTGAATTTTTATATGTTGAACTCTGTAGTATTGTTTGAGGCAGTTATTATATTACTATTATAAATTTATTATTATTATATTATAATAATAATAAATTTATAATAGTAATAAATATGTAGTAATAATAATATTAATATTAGTACTAATAAAATTTGTGGAAATCGCTCCTTGGATAGTGACGACTTAGGTTATCGTTAATCCTGGAACGCATTACCGTCGTCAACCAAGGCATCTCTGTGCGTACGTAGTTATTTTTGTCAGTGCATATGGTTCGATTCAAATGCAGATGGCTGAAATGGCAGTCGTTGGAAGGTGTATTGAGGTGCACATTTGGAAATCGCAGATACGTGTCTTATCGAGTGCTGCATCCGAGCAGAGTGTGGTGCGACGCTTTCGCAACCCCCGTCGCCACCCTCCGATGAATATCACGAAGAAGCAACAATGAGAGTCTCCTTGGAGGACGTCGTCGAACCGTGGTCGCGCTTGCATTTGCGGATGTTTCGTCACGGAATTCTCGCCTTCTTTGCGAGGGAAATTGGGCTAAGCACTTCCGGTGCCTCTTACCTCAAACTTCATTCACCCTGCTAATCGAATGACGCGTTTTTTTCATCTTTTCTCGATCTTGTTTCGGTGAAAATGAAAGAGACTCATTTTGCGTCGGAGACTTTTGTTTGACATCAATCCCGGAGGAGCCAATTTTTGAAGTTTTAATTCGTTCAGAAACTTCCCATAAATGACAATTTTAATAGTAGTGGTTCTCATTCATGCAGCGATGCTTGTGTTGAAAGTGATATGAAAATAAAAAGTTTTTCCGAAACCTGTATGTGGCAAGAATTTTTAAACTTCTTAAACATAAATATTCACGTGATTTTTGAATTATTGTCACTACGTTATATACATATGCAACGCTAAAGCCTAGATATTGATAAAATTGACATTAATACATCCATTTGATATTAATTGTTAAATCGCGGATTTCTCATTAAAAACAAAATTCGTAACTTCGTGCAACGAAAATTGTTAACAGTCGTAAATACTTTCACGTTTTTTAGTTTCAATTTATTTTGGTTGTATTAGTATTTTGGTTGTACGCAGGCAAATCTAACGTCAATTCAACGATAAAGAGATTCATTGTGAATTTCGATGGATATTGAAAATGTTCGTAATTTAAGTATCATTTCGATTACCTACCGCAATCGACCAGATGTCATCCGCGATCGACTGATCTATTGTAGTCGACATCCCTGACTCTCCCCGAGTTCAACCAAAAAATTGTTCAATTTTCCCGAAATTGCCTATAGTATTTTGGCTCGGACTCGATTGCTGGCGAAGCAATTGTTTATCGCTTTTTCTATCCCTTTCCTTTCTGCTAAATTCATGCATTATTTAAGCGCTTTTGGATGCTAAAGACTCCTAAACGGCGCAGTCACCGGAGAAAAAAAAACAAATCAGAGCTTTATCTAACTTTCGTGCGTTTACTTGCATTAAATCAGCCTACATTCCGTACATCTCACTCATGGATCATTATAGGCGAAAGTAAATCTATAAAATAAAAATTGGAGCCATTGCGAAATTGGAGTCAAATCTGCGTTTCATTGTTCATCCGAAGAAGACTTAAAATGAACGTATTAATCATATTAAATTTGTTTATCAAACGACATACACTAGCAGGCATAGGATAAGTCATTGCCGTCGGTAGTTGAAATGATACGAATTATTAGAACTGGTAATTGAAAAATACATTTCATTTCATGGCAATTACATCATTTTACGTTTTATGACAACCAAATTTATGACAAGAAAAATATAGATTACTTGAAAATCACAGATATACACCACCGATGCAATATATTACGTTATTTAATTATACATAACATTTTACACCATAATCTTGATTTAATCTATTTCTAGCTTCTATGTATAATTTCTGAATTATATTTCTATATTTGTTTAGGTAGTAAACTAACTACCTAACCACTTAACTAAACATTTTGTTGTCATTATATATCAATTAAATATTTATCATTGAAAAACTTATTCACACTGAAATGTCTCTTTCAACAGATTGTTTTTAAATTGTATAATATGATTCTCTTTAATAGAACCAGGTATTCTGCTATAAAAACCTTAGTGCCATAATGGCATGTGGTATGTACTTGTTTATTTATAGCAATCTCTTGAAAGTTACCCGTCCGCAGAGAGATCCATATATAATGCTGGACGCAATGTATTACCGAATGGAATGCTTTACATGCATTATTTCGGAATCCCGCGTGTCATCCGCCAATTCATTTGCGATTCTATTGGAATTCGTTTGGGAGGATTTCGTGTAGGAGGCCGTTATTCATTTGTGGCGTTGATTTGACCTCCCAAGGTCAGTGGGAAGGCCCCACGAGGGCACGGGAGGAATGCCCGGTCGTGAGCGACCCCGCCCCCGCCGCCGCAACACTGCCATTCCCGCACTTTTCAGTTGAATATCGTGCCGCGGCTTACCTTCAATTTCTTTTGGACGCATTTCAGGTTCAACTACGTTCTTGGGTTCGTATTTAAAAGAATGGTTTAACGATTTACGTGGTTAATCATCACGTTCCTTCAGCATCTTAGAGGGTTTATGTACTGTAAAATTCCCATCGTAGAGATTTCTTTCTCTCTGATGGACTTCTTTCATTTTCTCTCCGGTTTCTAATCCCTTTTCTGGGATATATAGATAAAAGAAAATTGTTGAGGAAGGCTCCTAAGCCTAGATTGCCGTTAAGTATTGTTTCTATTTGGATTGTGATATAAAAAGCACTTCCATATCTGTGTATTTTGATTTTTAGTCGCTTGACTTTCATATGGTATTGCTTTATTTTTCTAAATTTTGAAAGTAGGGAGATTGTGATATTAAGAGTTATATTTAATTGTTAACAGTGGTATTTAACATTGATATTCTTGGATAAATCTAATATATTAAAGCTCAACTTTGTTGAATGGAGAAGAACTATATAAGAACTATACAAGAACTTTGTAAGTTATTTCGTTCCTTAAGTACTGAAATTGTAATAGTGAATGATTATAGCAACACAATAAATCAATCTAGTCTTTAAAGCTCGCTGTTTTTATCGTTTAAATTTTTTGCTTTTCATTTTAAATAATTTTGTAGGTGCGTAGTATCTTAACATATCGTACATATGTTTGGAAAAATTTCTTATATCGTATGGAGCCGCTTAAGCTTTCACTAGTAACTTTTGACGTGTTGTCATCGGAAATCCCCGAGATCCCGATATCGTCGGTTGCTGAAGAAATACAACAACCTAATGTTAATTCAGATGCTCAAAGATCGGAGTGAGGTTCTGTGGATTTATATGTTCAATTAGCTTTTCCTTTTGTTAGATCCGTGTTCCCTACTCAAGGTTTCTTGTTATCAACATGAATCAGGCAAGAATTTTCCCTAAAGCAAAATTTCGCCTTCTCGACGATGAGTTTCTTCTTATACTTTCCTTTGTGCTTAAGCCACGTTTTTGAACTGGCGAATGAAGATGTGACCCTAAAGATACGATGAGGGATTCTTTACATCCTACTTTCATTAATCTTTGTGCAAGATGTTTTCAAAATATAATAGGAAAAAATATAATAGGGAAAAAACAAAACATTTGATTCGTGAGGTATTCCATACGCCTTTTGCGTTCATAAATTTTTCTCGCTTTTGTAATCAAAACAATTGAGGGTAGAAGTTTTCAAAACTTTCTGTTCCTCCTATTTATTGCGTAAAATTCTGTTTGCATATGTTTCTTTACTGCTTCATTATTCATGCACTTTCTTACGGAGCTAACCTATCGTCAAGAAACGCTACTTTAACATTGGAAAACATCATAAAATTATGGTAATGACTCCAACAGGCGCGAGTAATTTCCATGTCTTCCATCTTGTCTATAAATCCAGAGCTTAATTTTCAGTAAAATGCTGTTTTTAGTGATCGTAGAACTTATTTCAAAGTGAATTTTCTTATATATTTACGACGAGAATCTGCCTGCAGAGGTATTCTCGTTCGCATTTCCTCGAGAGAGAAGATGAAAGAAATTTATTTCTGCATAACACAGAATAAATGAATAGTAATACTCTGCAGTCAGCCATTCACCCTGTAATCTCAGTATAAGTCGTTGTTTTGAGCCATTTTGTTGGCGTATAACTTCCATAATCCATTTCTCCGACTAGCCTCGGAACTTGGGACTAGTATAACAAAATTTTGTTTCCTTTTTAACTTGTTTATTTGAGATGCATAAGCATATCGCTTCTTTTAATGTTGAGACTTCAAAAGAACTAAGAGACTGTAAAAACAATCGGAACATAAGAATGGGTAGTACATGAAATTAGGTGATATTTATGCGAGAAAAACAGAATGTTACTTACACATCCATATCCACAGAGCATTCTCTGTAGGTTTATTTATTTAAAGGTAAAATAAATTCTTCTTGCACTCCCACGGTAGATTTTATTTTTGCGATGTTTCACTAGCGGGCTAGCATCATCTGGCACCTGATGTGAAGATAGATGATACAAAAGACTTTTTATACCTTTATTATGGCCTTCCACGAGGTAACGTCTTCGCATATGTAGTTCATGTATTTATTTCATGTCCCACCAGAATATCACATAAAATCTAAAAGATACATCATAGATATACCATGTTAGATCTTTAAGAACGGTTTGAATGTTCTTTCAAATATTACACACAGTTCAAGGCGAGTTCGGTAGCCTTTGACATGTCCTCCATTGTACATACACACTGCAGATCCTTGTCAACATATGCTCCACCGCTTGAGGAACGCTGCAGGTGCGTTGATCCATTGCTATAACGCCATAATAATGAAAGTAATATAAATGCTGTAATAATTATATCTGTAGCACTGTTAAGGTTGCTTACACCTCTTCATTCACTACTTTAGGTCTTGTTTCGATATTACAGATAACATTATCTGTATGCACACGTAGATTCACCGCTGGAGCTGCTCGTGAAGGCAGACAAAGAATTTCGCTTTGGTGACACTTCCTGGGAGGATCTAGGATTTGTATTTCTTTCCCAATTACTCGAGAAAGTCAGCGTCTGATCGTGTCTAGCAGCTTTCTTTTTAGCAATTAGAATTGTCGTCTCTCGAGCCACGGACAAACGATCGCCATTAGAACTCTTTCCCCACTTCCGGTGCTTTTCCCGTCAATTTCTCCATTTTTACAGAATTGCAGGAATACCTCGTTGGAAAGTCCACATCGCTTACGTGGCGACATTTATCTCACGACTAATTTATTTTCTCCCGATCACCATTCTCGCTCACGATTGTTTTCCTGCTGCGCATTGAGACTCGATCCAATAATGTGATGAGAATCATCTTTCTGGTTGGATAGAATTAAGTTGGGTATTAGCGCATAATTTGTTGTCCCATTTAGGACTATACAGAGGAAACAAAGCCAATTGTCAAAGCGAGGTCATTGTTGTTCGTAGTCCGATAGTTTATACGTATAACTACTTGGGAGCTACTAGAATCCATTTTATTTATCACAACTCCAGAAACCTGTAAAAGTAAGAAGGTCCAAAAAAATATATTATTTCTGTTATTTCACTCTTGTAGTTTATTTTTAATATCGCACTAACCTTTTACCTGTAAAAAGAGAATATTTATATTTTCGTTTTCGCAACCATTGATTTTTTCTCATTTAACATTCAGTCAAAACATATAAATGACGTATAAAAAATTACAAAGTTGTAAATACGTGGAAAATTACAACGTTGTATAATTTATTATGGCTTTCCACAAAGTAACGCCCGAACATATTGATTTCAATATAAATGACGCTATATTTCAAAGGGAAAGTTTCCCGCTTCCTACTAAAAATAGACCAAAAATGAAAAAGCACCATTTGGTTAGAGAATCGAGTCAATATTTTAATTTTCCCATAGAGTTTCGTTACTGGTTGCGTATATATCAAAATCTATAGATAAAAACGAGGTATATGGAAACGGACACTGTTACTCTATTCCCCCACCCAAATGAATTCGAGTAAACACTCCAATCGCTACAAAAGAATACGCAAACTCTAAAAAAACTACCTATAAAAACACCTTTAAAAGAGTGTTGTGCGAAATTTTCTCACGGGGCAAAACAATTTGAATCCTAGGGGCTCTCTTCTTGCAAGTGGTCGTGACCCATCGATCCCTCAACAATTTGTAGGTCGTTCACATTCGACCTATCGATCGTTCACATTCGACCTATCGATCGTTCACATTCGACCTATCGATCACATTGCAGTACTGGTCTGGTGTGTGATTTGAGGTGTTGTTTGAGTGAATTTTGTTTTTCGATGCTTTTTACACCACTAAAAGCGATAATCGAAATGCAGTCGGAGCGGAGAAACGTGATGGAGACTCCAGAATACTCTAAGAAGCCGCAAAGCTTTCCCATTTTGTCTTTAAAACCGAATTTCTCCTCATTCTTCAGCAGTTATTACGATAGGATCGGTTTGATCAGATATGCTTTAGTTTCAACCTACGCAGTTACGCAAAATGTTTTCCCTTGACATTGAGAAAGTAGGATCTGGGTTATAATTGCAGCAATTACTGCATAAAATAAAGGCAGGAGAATTAGTTCGTAAATCCTGTTTTAAATTTGTTTTCGTGCTAATAATAGAGTAACTATTCCATAATCTAAGCTACTTATTCCGGTGACTACACGCGCTAACGATGTCTACCATGATTGTTGATACTTTCAGGGTATATTAAGTTGTTAAAAAAGCTGTTTTTGTACATTTAAATGTTTGTCCCTTAAAAATTTTGCAGGCCCAATTATTATAAACAACATCCTTTCTTCAGTCATAATCCAGTATTTATTTAAGTTCGATAGCTAAATTCTGAAAGGGCCTTGATGAATTTATCCATCCTAATTGCGGAATTCATTCAATCACTGCTTGATACTTAAATAGATGGATTATTTAACTCATTTATGATGGAGATAGAGGAATTGTCGATGATTTATTCTTCATTGGGATCCCGGATAGCCAAGTGTATAACGCATTCATCTTTGATGAAAGCGATTCAGGGTTCAATTCTCAGTGGAGGTCTGTATGTGCGGAGAGTTTCATCTATTCATGAATATCTTAAATAACGACGAATAAATATTTGCTTGTTCTTGCGGTATATACTAATATTTTTCGTGCAGTTTGTAGGGTCTTGTATAAAATCGTTATCGTGTTTCCATGAAAGCCTTATCCGTTCCATCGATTCACCTTTATCTTTTATCAGGATGAGTGAATTTTTCTTCCCCAGTAATCCTTGGCAACCGTCTGAATAAATGTCAATTTTGTTTGTTGCATTCCGGAGCGTCATAACAATTTTCACTCGAAGGATGTCGATGCAAGCGACCCAAATTGTTGAGATAGGACCCATCGAGATTTCAACCCCAATTTCGGAGAAGTTTGAACACCCCACCATTGAGATCCAAAAGCAATAAGTTTCCAAAATGCAGCCGAACCCACTCCCAGCCAATCATATCGTGTTTTTTGCTTCTTCTTTGGTAAACCGCAAACAACTCGTTGACCACATTCGACATGAATACCGTAACTCAGCTGCTCCGTGACTCCAAATTTAGGTTCCGGATGATGTAGAATTAAACTGGAAATGCTGAGCCGTGATTCCATTGCTGCTGGAACTAAGTTACTGCAAGCAAGTGAAGCTCTTACACATATGAATGGGGTACTGTCACAGTTGAAGAGAATTTCCAAGCTCGGTACTGATTTGGTGAAAATCACTTATCCAAAGGTTTGCTATTCATAGGATTTGAAGTGAGGAAAAATTCGTTTCAGAATTGTTTTGCCAGGAATTGCCGGTTTAACCGATTATTATTTTGTAAAATTCTTTCTCCGTGGAAATCTGCGAATAGCTGGTCATTCCTGCAGACTATTTCTGGTTGAGGAAATCTTGTCCGCTACGAAGGTTTCGTCATTATTTTTCATTTTCCCCACAACTTTGCGATGATTGTGGTAACCACAAGAAATCATCACTTCCTTCTATGAATATCCGAACGTTTATTCCAATCCAATATCGGATATTTTTTCATTCAGATAGTTCTTCTGCTCGACCCTTTCTTCTCCTCGGATTTGCCTTCGACAATAATCTTTAATACACGACGTGTACTTTTTCTTAGAAGGTTAGGTTTTCTTTTATTATCTAGAGTAGCAGTTCCCATTTTTTACTCGGTCATAAGTCGAATCACTTTGAACTGGAGATTGGGAATGTCTTTTCTGTTTTATAACTAGTTGAAGTTTTGCTGCTAATGCGAAAATGTTAGTTGCATGAAAAATTTACATCAAGAAAAATATAAATGAATTAAATTAGCATTCGCAAATATAATTCAAAAACATTCAAGAATTATAGTTAAAAATCATAAGTTAGAATATGCACTAGATAAAGTAGTTGTGAGAGATTAGGTGAATGAAAAATACTATAGTATCTTTAAGAATATTTAGCTGTTTAATAAAAACGATGAAATAAATGGAAATCAATAAATGCGTCTGGAAAATTTTGAACCAAGAGACTTGGAAATGTCTCAGGACAAAGAAATATTGTTCAGTGTAGCGTGAAAAGCAGTCGTGTGTTGATTCGTGCTGAGCTAGATAAGGCGAGGAATAGTAAGCATATTAATTGATTGATTCTCCAGAATATGAGAGGGGCGTTTTTAAAAAGATTTTCGTCCGATTCAAAATTTTTACTGTCTTTTTCTGCTACCGAAAGAGATCTCAACAGTTGTTAACCTCTTTCGAAGTCGTTGCACATTATAAGCGGAGGAGACACTTATTTTTTGCGAAGTGAATGCAAAGACTAGACGACCCATTTCATTGCTCAATCATACCATTCTTGTTTTTGCATCCATTTTAATTACGATAGTTGCTTCCCATGAACTCTTCTCGACTCGTTTCCCAACGGAACCCTGAAAATCATAAAAAGGGCGAAATAGACCAATGAGCGCCACCCTGCTGTGTCATCAATTCCTGATAAATAATCAAATCATTCTACACAGAGCTACTTCAATATTTTCGGTCTGGTTTTCTCTCCGGTAGAACTTGAAAGCAAAATTTCGGTTCACCTCAGGTTTTGCACCTTATGCCGACATCTACCGGTTCGAACCGTTTCTTTTTCGCTGTGATTGTAATATAATATCCTTCAAATTTTTTCTTTAATTTATTTCTTGCTTTTTTCACACATACTGTTTATTGAATTATGCTGAAACTTAGAATAAATCAAGTAATAGTTAGATGCAAATCGTAGTTGCACATGTTTAGTAAGTTTCTTTCCAATTAAACTTACGTGAAATATGTTTTGTTGTGACCAAAAATCGGAACTGTACAGATATCGGTTTTTGGTTTCGGTTCTATTTCTAGAATTTCAATTTATCGTTTCGGGTTTGGTTTTCATCCGTTAAAAGCAACTGTTTTTTCGGTTTCTGTTTACGGTTCAGGTTCGTTTTCACTCCTGCGAAAAGGACGGTGTTTTTAGGTGTCTGTTTTCGGTTTGGTTCCGGTTCGATACCCTGCTGTTACATTTCCAATCTCTTCTGCATTATCAATCCTTGTTGCATTAATAATCCCTTCTACATTACCAACTCTGCTACATTAAAAAAAACCCACAACATTATCAACCCCTGTTACATTACCAATCCCTTCTGCATCACCAATTTCTACTTCTACTTTGCCAATCCCTGCTACATTACTAATCCCTACTGCTTCACCGACCCCTACTACACTATCCATGCTGCATTACAAACACTTACTACATTACCAATCCATGCTACATTATCAATCCCTGCTACATTACAAACCCTTACTACATTACCAATCCATGCTACATTGCAAATCCCTTGTATATTACCAATCCCTTGTATATTACCAATCCCTTGTATATTACCAATCCCTTGTATATTACCAATCCCTTGTATATTACCAATCCCTTGTATATTACCAATCCCTTGTATATTACCAATCCCTTGTATATTACCAATCCCTTGTATATTACCAATCCCTTGTATATTACCAATCCCTGCTGCGTTATCAATCCTTGCTACATCCCCAATCGTGTTCACGGAGCGTGCGTTCTTTGTCGAGCTGCAACTCTGCACGCACGAGTTTTCGCGATGAGTGACCTTGCGTCTGCAGCGAGAAATCGAGGAGGAACGCTGAGGAAGTGCGCTCTATGAATAATGGAATGGAGATGCTTAACTGAGGATGCGCTTATCTCAACTTCCAGTTGCGTGGAAACAAGATCACCTGTACGTGGATCGCTGATGTAATAGTTGGAATGCTTCCCCCCAGATGGCGTGACGTTAGCCCCTTATCTCTCTCCAAGATGCCTTCCCTGGAAGGAACTGAGGAATTGCTTACGAAGCGAGGCAGTTATGACTTTGAAAGGCTGTGGTACACTTACCAGAAGGCTTTAGCGGCAATGCGTAACTTAAATTGCGTAGTTTTTTTCCTGCTGAAAGTAAGGAATCCGGTTCTTCTGACTCACTTCATGAATTACTGAATTAATTTATTTTTTTCTTAAGTCGAGGTTGGGCTCAAGTTTGGCTTTCTTCTACCTAGCCTCAATTTTTAATATGCAAGTTAAATTTAACACAAAGAGTTAGAAGAGAAAATATATAGCAATAACAGAAAAAGATTGTCTTAGAGGAGGAAAATATTTCAAACTGAAGGTAGAAAAGGAAGGTATACAAAAACCCCTCTGTGCGAGGTATGAAAAAAACCGCAAATAAGCAGAGTATACAAAATGAAAAATAACATCAAATTTATATGATTTCGATTACAATACAACTTAATGAAGTCAAAGCATTAATATAATTAGAATTAAGTCCAAATCCAAGAGAAAAATTAGTCAAAATAAATACATCGTATACAATCACAATATTCATAAATTTTAAACAAGAATTGTAATCGGTTACTCAATTAGCACGTACTTTGAGCTTAATAGATATGATACACATAAATTTCGTTCGTAGTCAAGATAAATACTTAAATCTGAACTCATCAAATAAATATATTATACAATTTGTGTGTAGTGAAGATAAAAATATAAAAAAATGTCCGTGATTTTTATTATACGTAAATCAAAACATACACCGATTTGCTAAAGATTGTACCCGATATACTATTATTATACAATGATTTACAGGGTGTTTACTATTTATAACATTATCATAGATAATCCACTACACTATAATTAAAAAAGAAAAAGGAAATCTTATTATAAATGTCTTAACATGAACCTACATCTGCATTGATACGATGCTAGCCGCGTGTCTGCCTGTGAGATGGGGTATACTTTCTTGTTATTCTAGGAAATGAATCTTGTCACTCATTTTCGAATAAACACCCGTTAATGGAGAGCTGTCTAACACTTTAAATGCTTATTCTCATAATTTGCCTCACAACCTCAATCTATGCATTAGAGGTGAATGTATTCTCATTTAGTTTTCCCGTTACATTTCAACGACCTCTTACCCTAAAATAGTTCATAGAGTGAGAGATGGAGCCGAATTTATCTTTCTCAAATAGTTTCGGATAACGGATCTTAGGAATGTCACCAGTTCACTTACCACATTCAATATTGCTTTCTGAGAATTCGGGAGTATGTGCCGGAAAACAGTTGGAAACTGGAAATTGTATGCGTTCTTGAATCTGCCGAGTCTTTTTTAATGAATTTTGTTAATCCACATAGCTATTGCTTTGTTTTTGCTGAGTTATGCAAAATATAAGATGAAGATATGGTTACAGCAAAGGCTCAACGAGAAGGTTTTTCTAGTTGCATCGTTTACCATCTGTTTGTCTGCTTTTACAACTTCAAAATAATTAATTGATAACTATGAACTTATTCCAGTGATTTAGTCGTTAATTGGACTCCCTCGTGTGCGATTTGCCTATGTTTGGAGCTATTTCGTCGGATGTCCTTGATGCACTATATTCGAAATCGTTGCAGAATAACATTGCATTCTTCAAATTTAACAGCACCGTCATTTTGAAGTCATACTCGTGGTTTACTAATAAGGAAAGTTTTGGAACGAAAATTATATATTATTACGAAGTAGATTTAGAACTTCTGCATATTATATAGCTCACTTAGAACTATCAGTGCACCAATTATCCGCAGTACATTGATTAGTAAACATTAGAGTTCCCTTACGTTATTAATACTAAACCATGTAGTTTTTACTTGCTAATATGTACAGTTATTTATTATTGTGAATACTATTATAAACCACTCTATTTTCATATCTGTTCATTGTCGCATCGTTATTCATTACAGTAAAAAATATATATTTACAACCTAAAATTCTGACAAAGGTGGAAGAGTTTATCTGTTTTCAAAATAATCATTTCTATATTGGGTGATTAGTATCGTAGAAAATATTCATGACATTTGAACTCATGAAATTCTGCACGTTTTTATCAGTGTATTCGTGTACCCGTAATCTTAAGGAGAATCGGCTAACTCAACTTGTCTGGGTCGTGTAAATCCTAAGGTATTCCAGAGAACGGAATCCGAGATAACATATTACTGCTGATATTTGTGATGACGGCACAACTGTAAAAATATACAATATCATGCAATGTTCACGTGGACAGTTTTTATCTTCCTTGAAGTCACGTACACCGCGAAAGAGCGAAGGAAATATTATTAAGTACCTTATCCATAATAAACTGATATGTATCAGATACTATTGATTCTTAAATCGCAAGTCAACCTTACTTTATTTTATAACGAGGTTGAGTACTCAACGTTTTCCGGGGTGGATATAAAGTAAAATTTTGCTCCAATGCTTAAAAACGTACATCAAAGATAAATATCTGTGGGAATAGCTCAGACGTTTGTTATATCATTTATACTCAACTTAAATTTGAATTTTCTTTCATCGAATTTTCAGTCGTAATTCTCACTCGCTTAAACTTTCTTCGACAATCCTTACGTTGGAGATGAAATCACTGGGATTTGGTGGGGAGAGATTTCGTACTCAACCGAATGTTCACTGACTCTCTTCATAACATTAAAGCAGATTCGGTGTCGATTATTCTCAGTTGACGTCGTATTTGCAGCAATAAAGTATCAGTTCCTCAAACGTTGAAAAAATATTTCAGAGATATAATGAATAAAAAATGGACAAATGTTCCTTCTTAATCAATTTATAATCCATTTATACATAATAATATGCAAAACTAGCCTTAAATTTTACTAAATAAATTTAGAGTCAGCTTCTGGAAAGTTATGATATGTTTTTCTGTTTTTTCACCTCTACTGAATTTTTGAATCTTAAGTGCTAAATAATTTTTGGGAAATAGAATGTATAAACTGAATCCATATTGCGTCACGTCTTTTTACATAAACTGGCCGTTGCACATAAATCTATGAAAACAGGCCGGTTAATCCGAAGCCGGTTATTAGGAAATGTGCAGCACTCCTAGTAATCGCAGAGTGTACGAAAACGTCATGAAACTAGAAGTATATTATGTGATATGGAGTAATATTTCATTCTAGAATTGATACCAGTGAGTTCTCTTCAAAGATTCCGATCTTTACGTAAGACAACTAAGCTAATCATAAGAACTCATTTCTTAGCTAGAAACATCCAAAGTAATCGTTTTGTAATAGATTAACTCCAATAGTAATTCTGATTCTACACAAGCCCAATTCCTGCTAAGCCGGTGCGATCCAAAGTAAGGGATAACGCAGGTCTCTCTCTCTTGTGCCGCAAAAGAACTGGCTGTAAAGTAATCGCGGATGAAAGTTTGGGTCTGTGGAGAAGATGAGGTCGGTGCGGCCTTCTTCCGTGGACACCCTTCGGACAGGTACCGTAATCATCACGCGCGGATAGCGGTGAGGCCATTCCCTTTTCACGCAACCTCTAATCCACCTCTCTCTTCTTATGTACCAGCATAGAGATTTCCTCCGAGCAACCTTGAGGTGTAACGGGAATAAGAATCTAAATCGAAGGCACCTAAGCCTACATAATCCGAATGTGAACTCTTGAAGTATTATAGTGTGTGATTAGCCTGTGGGTGAATTATAACCGGAGGTTAACTCTAATTAACCGTTTTATAATCGAGGTAAGGCTAACCTGGTGGTTTAAACGATAGGTAACTACCAGATTGAGAGATTCTAATCTCATGATCACCTGCACTGCATCATGAATATAAACAAACAAATTTATTCTTAAAAAGAATGAAAACGAACGTCGTACATTCCCGCACTAATGAATTTTACTGACCTAATTAACAGATAATATAATCCATTAGTATGGAGGAATGAATAAGTAATATATAATATAATTAATATATAAATAATAAGTAGTTAGTTTTTAGAACGTCGTTCCACGAAGTACGGCCGAATATGATAAAATTTATTCATGTTGAAATTTTAATGATTTATTATATTTTATTTTTTCATTCGTTAGTTATTTACGAGTATTTATTTATATGTTTATGGGTCCAACAAAAGCCAGGATGACATAGCAAGCTTTAGGCCATAAATAAAGCGAAAATCAAGTGAATAACATTGAAAACGAAATAACAATTTTGTGTATTTGAAGAATAGTCCATCAAGTCCATCCAAAATGTAGCACAAGTTTGACCAAAACATCAGGTCAGATGTGTGATACAAATTTATTTTTCTATTATCGAAATTCAATGTAAATCCTTGGCTACTTATTGTTGGTTAACTTGTCAGGGAGGCCTCTATTCTTTTCTTGCCTATTTATTTCTTTCCTCTTCCTCCCCATTGTACACTCAAGGACACCCTTGAATTCCTCAATCGTAGACAAGGTAAACAAAGACGGATTTAGAGCTTATTCCTGGTAAAGACTAGGTATCCTTTCGTATTTTTTGATGCTGTTTTTAATCTTTGTGCTTGCCAATTCGTAATCGTCATTTGCTTACCTTTGCACCCACGTCCACTACAGCCACAATGATAATCAATCTTGTGCGTCTTTCCCAGAACATGTTTTGAGTAATTTCCTCTATTTTTACTCTCCGTCTTACAATGAATTGTACATGAAATGCGTGAGAACTTCATCAATTAATAGTTCTTCCTGAAAATAAAACATGAACGAGAATTTGCTTATATTAACAAAAGTTCTTCGACGGCTGAGGTCTTATAGTATTCATATGGGCCATCGCTGGGAATCGAACCCGGGTTCGCTTTCATAAAAAAGGAACGCAATACCCATTGCTAATCCGGGAGCCCGAGAATTTTCTTCTTCTCTTATTTCTCTCATTTCACATTCTCCCCGAGAATTTCATCACGCGTGAATTTTGATCTCACCCACGATAGAGATGATAGCCATCTTAACTATTACCTCAGCGTTAATCTGGATCAAAGCGCTCGCAGAAATGTTGGATGTAATATAATTAAGACGAGAAATTATCATATGTTAGGAAAAGGAGGAAGTGTCGAAAATTAGTTTTCAAGCACTATGCGTTTCCTTCAAATAAAAAAGGAAGGATCGCACCTACAAATTCCCGAAATCTAAATTCAGTCTCCATTTTGGGTCGTTGAAACATGTGAAAGCTTTCCATATTTATAATGATAATGCGTCTTAATTCTGGCCAAATTGAGTCTGAATATTCTCTTCTTAAGTCCATCCCTTCGTCATTTGGGGGCGTGAAAAAATTGTGAAACCTATAGATAGAAAAAATATTCAATTTTACGGGAAAGCAGGTTATCTTATAGCAAGGAGCAATGTATGCACGATTTCCATTCCCAATTCAAAATGAGATACGTTTGCGTAAAAAATTATTGAATTAAACAGAAAATGAGCATTTCAAAATAAAAGGTGGAATAAAAGGCTGGAGATGTGTCAGAAATGAAAAATAGAAATAAAAACTAAAATGAATGTAGAAAATAAAAATTCTCTTGTAGTGATATTCGTCTTTGGAAACTTTTTCTTTACCATTTTCTCTTCAGTATCGACCGCGGATATTATTCAACATCTCAGTCTTCAATGGGGTACATACGGAATTTGAATAATATTTATACATTGATGTAAATCTTGAACATTTTCCTCTGACCGTTCAATGTAAGTGGAGGCGAAATCGGCGGAAGTGAACTCGGAAGCTTCTTCTGCGGCGTAATTGCCGAATTCTCTCTCTCAGGGCAGTGCCTCTCGAAGCGTGTGGATCTGCCGTTAAAATCTCTCGGGCAGTTCCTCGTTATGAAGAGGGAATTAATAGCGAGGTATTCGTCATCGCCCGAGGGAATTAGTTTGACCCTCCCGGAGATGGTGACGTCACCGAAGGAGATGACGTGGGTGAGGTCCGATTAACTGTTCATCGCCGGCTCTTCAAAGTTGCCATTTGCATCTCCACCGCAAGGTGTCTCGGATACCTGTCCCACAATCCTGCTTTATTCTTTCTTTCCTCACATTGGCTGCGAGTGTCGGGAAATGCCTATACGAGTATTTCTTACGGATCTCCACCTTTGAGAAGCAACTATGGGAATTCTTGTTGCATTACTTAAAGAAATGTTTGGAGAAATATAGCGACTCGTTCGATCTTACTCATGCTAACATATAAATTCCAAGTTTGATAATTTGTAGCCAGATTTATTTTTCATTTGTTTGTTTATTTCAATACGATTCAATATCAGCCAATATGTCCAGTGGATCATAAAATAGAAAGTTATAAATATTTATAGTGCAATCTTATTTTTAGTAATAATAATTTATTGGACACATAAAGGAACTATTAGTAGTATTTTTATAAGTGCTTCGACAGGTTAGGTCATTTCGCATTCATGGGCTGCCACCGGGATTCGAACCCAGAACCGCTTTTATCAATGTCGAAGGCGCTACATACTTGGCCATTCGGGAACCCCGTAGGGGAAGTACCCCACTCATATGTGATATAAAAAATCAATTGATATAGTAAAATTAACGAGTAATTCATAACTCATAATGAATAGCTCAAAGTAACAGAAAACGCTAATATATATTAAGTATCAAAACGATCTTGCTAGCTTTCGTGACAGAAAACGATCGAAAGTATTTAAAATATATAAAGCAATGTGTATAATTTCCTTCAAAATTTATTCGTATGAATAATTCAATAGTTGAATATTCAAAATGATATATAATTGTTCAATATTATCATGAATTTATCATATCTTTCAGACATGATTGGCGACCGATGTCATTTAATTATCGTTTTAGAGAAATTAAAAGACAGTTTCAATAAATAAAATTAGTTCAATAAAAGCTACTGATTCCGTACGGTGGAACTTAATTATAATCGCTATGCTTATAATGCTTCATAAATTGAAAGAACGTGTAGACTGGAGTATGAGCCTTAGATAACGTAGATTCAGTTTATCTAATGAAAGAGGTGAAGGAAACGCGAACGAGACATGACATTCGAAAGTGGAAATGTATTTGTGTTATCGCACCGTCTCCATAGTGACGAGCGCCAATAACAGGAGACTATCTGTAGAGATAGTTGGATCGAACCGCGGATGGAAGGATCAGGTATTTCATAGCTCTTTTTTTGCTTCGGAACTCACGGTCAAGGCTATCGGGGTTCCCCTCCACCTGCGGAGGGTCAGTGGAGGTAGAGCGCAACCCCTTATATGTAGGTGAGAGGACTCTTTTCAATTAACTTTAATTCTCAATCAAAGATTTCCTGAATTCGGCTGAATGACTTCTTCAGAAACAGGGGAGACAACATCAAAATGTTTGTCGGTAGTTGTTGTCTATTTTGCCGCCGATATCCATTTAACACAATACGAGAGATTCTAATCGTGAATATTATAAACGTTGGTTAGTTAATTTTTTCGTTTTTGTTACCGTAGTAGTACATAATTTTTAAATAACAGCCGAGATCATATTTTACGTAAATTTTACGCGTACCCATACTGGGAATCGACCCCGGGAGTTACTCTAGTTGTTTCGCGAGCCATTACACTAAGCAATTGTTCAGTTACGTTGTTAGTTTTCTTTGACTTTATTATTACTACGTAACGTTACGTTATAGTTATTACTTAATACTTGGATTTCAAGGAATTTCGTAACTTAACTTTGGTAATATTCTCTTTATTGTGGTAATAATTCTTTATCATAGATCAAAATTTTCAATTAAAAGTTTACTTTGTACAAGTAAAGCGGAAACATACTTGAAAGCTATTTTACCTATTTTTTCTTACAAACTCAGCATATTTTTAAAGTACTTTTATCCTAGTAAGCTAAGAAATGGCTTGCCAGCAGCTGCCTTTCGATCAAAACAGAGTGGTGATTCTATTTGGAAATAGATTAAGTTAAAACGAAAAAGTGTATTACCTAAAATCACAGATTAAGTGCGATTTCTCCAGATATTAATAGGTTACATATATTTGGATAAAAATCATTAGGTATGGACTTAGAACAATACAAAGCTTTTGACATGAAATATATAAAAACCATTTAGTTAAAAACGATCCATAAATACGATTATTTTTTAGTTTAACAGTTGAAATCTGTGGCAGTCTTGGACTCGATAGTCCATCGGCCTTTTCTTCTAATTATCCATCGGTCGAGCCATCAGTAATCAATAATGCGCGAAAATAAATGCACGCTTTCCATAGTCTCGCTCTATATATTTATGGAACATTCAAAAGACTGCACAACATTTAGGGGTCGAGTAATATTAAAAGAGAACTATACAGAGGCGCGTTATAAATTAAGCAAAAAGGCATTCGCTCAGGGCTTCGATTACAAGGTACGCCAGATGGATTCCAAATTATTTTCTCTATTCTTAAAGAGAATCAAATATAATTAATCATACAGAGACATCTCTCTCAAGAGGAATCTGCATGTGGTAAAAACTTGCACTAAATATCGACTTTGTCCTGCGTAATGATAATGTTATCTCCAAAGAGTATTTCCTTAACTGTAATTCGGTTTTCATCTCGTCATCGTTCGTTGCTTTATCTCTGAACAAGGGCAAAACCTGGGAATAAAGGTTATGTTTTTCAATTGCCAAGGCACTTTTTAATATCTCAAGAGGACGACTGAAATTCCGAAAATTAATTAAAGAATTGATTAAAATACTACCGGAGTTTTCCTTAACATACTAGGTTCGGAACAGTCAAATTTAATAATATGCTCTTCTTTTTTTAGGAATTTTTAGCATATAATTTACGTTATTATTTAAATTTTATTATTTTATTTTGCACATTTAAAACAGTTTTTCTGGCTGAGTCGATTAAAAATTTTTGCATTGCTTGCGATTTAGCTCTTTAATAAAGTGATACATAATTAAGCGACATAGTTGATTAACTAGGAGTGAGAAGAAAGAAAAAAGGAACTCGGCGTTCAATGAACTAAGAGACAAAGGTTCTCCAAGCGTTTCAGCATAGGACCCACTGTGATCATGAAAGCATTGCTTTCGAAATGCGCATTAGGGATTCTGAATCCGCTAAGCGATTATCCGTTTCACGGGAATCGCCCTAGACGGTTGCCGCTGTCGGCGCTTGGAGAACCTTTGTCTCTTAACTAGGAGTGACTTAATCAAAAACGTATCTCGGATAACAACTCAAGTTTAGGTTTACGACGCCTAATCGATGGGTAGCGAATTTCCATGGAACTTTTAATCAAAACATTTAAATGAATGTAACTGCTTATTTTTCTTGTATTATGGTTGTGGTGAGGCGCCGGAAAAAATGAGCGGAATGTTATATTTGTGTGAAATCGCATCTTCGAGAAAGACGGTTTTGATAAACGACTGTATTCATGGAACGGATGACCGCCGTTAACCTAAATACAACTGTATTTCCTTTTCTCAGCTGTTAGATATTTTATCGTACGTACGCAATTAATCGGATAAATATTTTCCAAAAAAAAACATCGTCTCGATCCCACTAATTTCTCTTTGTTTACCATCAACCGTTCGACCGTTCATTTAGAAAATTTCAAACTAGTTCAACTTCCTCGCCTTTGAGCTTTATATGCATCACGTTGATTTAACTGTCGCTCTAATCCTCAAAAAATGATGAAGTATATACCTAGTATAGAAATAGGGAAACTCGCTCTCTCTTCAATGCGTATTTTGTTGGAGAATGATTTCTGTATTAAATCGAGCTTGTCTAATTATTCGAGTCTCTCCCAGCTTTCTCTCCTGGAACTCCGAATCGGTAGAATTGAGATGAAAGTCGAATCAAATACGAAATAATTTATTTGAGCCTGTGAGCATTGAAATGTCTTAGAAATGAATGAATTTCCTCTGAGAAATAAACAGTTATTGATCTCGTTGTTTTTTGTTGAAAGAAGATATAACATCAGCAGAAGAATCGCATTTTACTATGACCTAAAATATTGGTGTATTTTGATCAATACGAGATGTTTTTTTCATGATTCAGGTCAATTCTTGATCTGTAAATTCTGTTATATTGTGTGTTAAGCCTTAGACTCATTTGCGAAGCTAAGGTGGCGACCGCCCCCGTCTGTGAAGACTTTGTAGTGCTAGCAATTTGCCTTTCATCTGACGAGGACTCGCATTAAAATCAGATTGTGATTCTATTTTTCCACCATCATCATACGTATACTATATTTATAATGACAAAATTGCATTTGAAAAATTATGGAGATAAGTTTATAAGGAATCCTTTAATGAGTTCATAAGGATTTCTTAAATCCCCCCGGGAAAATTTCTAGATCCATCAATGCTCGAATTCACTTTGATGGGAAACTAAAAATGATTGGGCGTATGTTATCCAAGAATTGGGTACCCAATCTGAGATCTCAAATGGTTTCGAAATATTTGGGGTCATTAAAAATTAACTCTTCATCGTTTTTAACACAAGTGATATTATAATAGTAATTAATTTTTATATTGTTTGTATTTGAGTTTCTTTTTCTAGATTTAATTTAATTGTAGGTATTATTTTGAACGACTTTTGCATATTTTCATAGATGATCTGTAAAGGTTGGTTGTAAAAGAGGTCATACTGAGCTGGTAAAAGAATAATAATAGAAAATAAGTAATAAGTATTCACAGATGACTGCTCAACCATGCTAAACGATAATGATAAACGTACTATGTAGGCAATAGCTACGTTGTTAATACATTAATATTTTTATGGGGTATAAATGCTTTTATTGTGCATAAACTTTATCACCTACGTTTTGGGGTAGTTGATGCTCAGTAGGTCCATTTACGTTTGATTCTACATTGTATCATATAATATATATTATACATATAATAAATCCCTCTTTTGCAAGGTACATCTCAATTAACAGAGAAAGATGTGATGTCAACCCATTGATTTCGCTCCCTTTTTATTCAACCGTCTAGTGAATGGGCTCCAATAACGTATTTGTCTACTTATTATAACGTATCGCAGCGGGAGAAAACGAAAGGGGTCCGACAACTCCAATAAATCAGTTGACCCACTTATATTGGTAACACTCGCAACGGATGGAATAACAATGCCTTATACGAACCGCCACAGATTACTTTGTTCATTACGAGAAAAAATGTCGTCTATCCCTGTTGAGACTCCCGTAATCCACCCCGCGTTCTGTTCCCGAGTTGTACCCAATTCCGCGATGCGCTACACCGAATAATAGCTTTACGCCATCGGGCTTCGCGGCGAAATTGCTGATAAACGGAATATAATACAATATATGAAGATATCAAAACAAGGATGAGACTAAAATGAGGGTTTAGAGACCTTAGGATGACCGCCCTAATCTCTGAGAGACACCCCAACTGCCGCCATCCATGAATTTCACGCCCAAACGAATTCCCCGAATTGTCGACTCGAAGTTACAGTGGAAACACGAAGTTCCAGTGGAAACACGAAGTTCCAGTGGAAACTGGCTTTACACTCCCGGATTTTGAGCCTTTCTCTATCGATCACGCTCATTCGCCCCATTTTGTTATGGTTTCCTCGTGTTTTGTTTGTGAGGGCGTGAGTCACGCCTATTGGTCCTCACCGCCCCCGCGCGACCCTCAAGGACGCTGTCGCGCCTCCCCTCCCATCTTCTCCGATCTCGTTTGCCTATTTAAACGCGATGCCTTAACTTGAGGTGCCCCATAAGGTATCAGAGTGGGGCTTAACCTTTTTCATATGTATTTAAATGATCTGAAATAAATAATGGACGTGGGCATTTCGACTTGCCATGTCTTGCCATTTATAAAACATCGATAAAGTTACCTTTATATAGTAATTTAATTTACATTTTTGTAATTTGTTTTTGTATAGTAATTTACTTTATATTTTTGTAATTTACTTTATATTTTTGTAATTTACTTTATATTTTTGTAATTTACCTTTATATGGTAATTTCCTTCTTCATTATTCATCATTCACATCTATTTTAATAGTGTTTTCAAATCTTTTTTCGTACATTTACTCATTGTGTATATAAAATATACGTGATCGCGACCTTAACAAACTGTATTGGTCGCTTTGGAGATTGATTAAAAGAAACTTTTACAAAAAAATGGATATCAGTTATCAAAGTTTTAGCGATTTCGAATCTATAAAATAAAATCGATTATTAAGGATAGGAATCCTTAGTGAATTTTCTTTCTTATTCTACTGATTCGATGAAACTAATAATATTGTACCAAATTTCACGAAAGAAATAAGCTCTACAAAAAGGACGACAGAAAACATTTCATCTTTTTCTTATGGGCGTTATATCACATGTGATAAATGAATATCTAAACAAACATGTTTTGGAAGTGTAATATTATGATAGATTTTAAATCCTTTTTATTAGATGTATTTATAAAACTAATTTTATTTGAATGCCAACCCGTTGATGAAACAGGTTGAATGAAAATGTATTATGGAAGTAACTAAGTATTTTCTTAAAGATATTTGCTTATTCATTCCATAAAATTAAGCTAGAATGTATCATCTGGAATGAAATCCATTTAATGCAAGCTTCAATAGATTTATAAGCTATATCTCATTTCTGTTAGAACCTGCAAAAAATATCACAAAACTTATCGGTGAAATGAAATCGTTTACTTTTCGTTTACTGATTTCAAATTTATCTCGTGAGAAATAAATCATGAAATCAGAAAAATATCTCATAAGTTCGTTGATTATTCCATAAATTTCTGAGATTTTTGTAATGGGAGAGACAAATGCGTGTTACATAACAATAAGTGTGTTTATCTTAAAATGAAAAAATACGTTTGCCCCTAAACATTGAGAAAATCACGAGTAGGCCACACGAATGATTTTTTTACTAAGAGAGTCGTATTAGTGTGGTGTGGAGCGAACTGGCACAAGGCCTCGAATGGAAGGGAAAACAGATGACGGAGCAAATATCATTGGCCAAAGAAAGCATTTGAGAGAAAACTATGCGATAGTCTCTGAACTAAATGCTTTTGGGATCTGTTTTTGTTGGATTCGGTGCTGATTCATTCTTTCCACTAATCTTCGATTACCATTGGAATGTCCCTGTTCAGTTTCTCTGTATTTGCGTGTATTATTATTGCCCTTATCGAATACGAATTAGTATATAATCTGTTGGTCTTTGAATTTTCAATTTGAGGGAATGAATTGCGTTTCATTATTCCTTACTTTAATTTCATTTCATAACGATAATTGATCATTTTGTTGTAGCGAAGAGTATTTATGATAATTCAAATTAATTAAGTCTTATTTATTTGACAATATTTGCATGGAATTATAGATGTTCTTTAACTGAAAGAATATATCAACTATTCATTAATATATGTTTCAAATTAATGTTTAAAACAAACTTTCTTAATAATTTCTCTTTTATTTCACAGGTAAGTGTTTTGGGGCCTTTTGCAGTTACGCAGGAAGTTGGAACCGAATACTTTGATAAGTACACAAATCTTCCATATCGTTGAAAGATAAGAGTAAAAATGTGGTATATAGTGGTGTGTTACTTGATAAGTTTCCTTATCAGAACTAAATAAAACACTACGTTGTTGGGTAAAGCAAATTCTTCATCTTAAAATATTTAAAGTTATCAGGTGAATGTATATATTTGGCTCGTAATAAGCTTATCCCTGTTGTTTTAATTTACTCTTTAAATTGGAGGAACTTTTAACATAAGACGATGGTTTTTCTTAAATTTATCCCACGACCTTTGTAGCAAATCTTTCTAAATACATATTTTTATTGTTTATGTAAATATGAGCGAAAATAAGAAAACAAAGACAATTTTTTATAATTAACCAGAATTAGAATTAAGTTATTCAAATTTGCGTAGTAGAAGATTTTGTTGGCAGAACCAAGGGATTCAGCAAAGGGTAAAGGGTATGTTTACCTTAAACCAAAGATTTTAAAACTGTTTATAAAATTACACCTTTTAATTCCTCTGCTTGGTCTGAAATTAAAGTGTCAATAATTATGTTCGTCCCATAGTTATTAAATTCTGTAAAAAGAAATCACTGTATAGTTTCTCGTTTGGAATCATACTTAATAATATATACTTGGAGCATAATGATGATGATTGGAATTATGTATATTTAATCACCCCTTTACCATCGTATTATAACTGGTATTAATACCTTTAATCCTTTTTTCTGCCACTTTATTCGTTCAATCTCCTGGCCCTATATTTAAGAATCTAGACCCTTCATTAAATAGATTTACAAATTACCTACCAGAAACTTGGATCCGCCCCTGATTAAAGTTAAGTTTATCAAGCGATGAATCTCGTGCTATAGAAATAGATCGCGGGAAGATAACGTTGAAGAACCCTTTGGATAGGTAACGCCTAATCCGAGTTTCATCATCAGTAGTACGTGAGACCTAAATTTTCAAATTCCCACCAAAATTCTTCGATACCTCCATCCACGTGCTCAAATATAAACACCCCAACATGAGCTGACAAACATTCCGCAGTATCTCACGCATTTCAAGACTCGAACACTTTGATGATTCGTTATGAGGACCGACTTTGAAGATTCGAGATAGTTCGACCTCTCGAATACGTGACCCTTTAGTATCAACAATATTTTGCTGATCTTTCTCCCCACCGATTATCAAACAGAGAATAAACATTGCGATATGTGTTACGCAATTGGGTGTTGGTTGGAGACGTAGGAGGTTTCTATAATGACGCAACGTCGCCCCTAAGAAGTTACCTCAGCTAGGCGTTGCTCTTTTTTTACCGACAGAATAATGGCGAAGTAGAAAATGGCCTTATTATCGCGTGGAATGGATTGTTTATTAGTGAAAGATTATAACGTTTATGAGTGACAAACCGAAATTCCTTTCCGGTGATTGCGGACCGATTTCTCTTCATTTCCACATGTTTGTATTGCGTCCTATAGACGTAATCTGGGATCGGATAGCTATCCAAACGTATTCCAAACGAGATATTCCAAAGGGGGTGAGATTAATTAAGTGTGCCGCGAGAGGTTGTTAGTCTGCCGCCAAAAATTTGACTATACTATCGACGAAAAAGCCTAGAATGTTTGTAATGTTTGCAAGTTTGCGCTAATGTTCATCACAGAACTTGCACTTTTCAGCAGTTTTGTGCCATTATCGATTATTCGGTTGAACTATTGTAATAGAATAAATAGTTACTTGTAGTTTGACGATAAAACTTTGATGTATAAGCTGGATTTTCGAATGAATTCCACATCTTTGTAAGGACAAGTTCCCAATAACCTCTTGAATGCCGAAATTTTGAGGACAAGCATTTTACTGTGATCATGATTCCAAAATTTAACTTTTGGTGTTCACATTGCTTTATGTTATACAGCGAACGTAAAATAAAAGTTCGTTGGTGTGCGGAAAAATAAATCCCCAAGGTGTGTCTTGGTAAAATTATGTGTCGGACAAGTATTCAGATTGGCAGATAACTAATCGATATTTCCCAAATGGTGCTGATAAGATGAACGTTTTCATGTTTTAAATTCGTATCATAACATAGTCCTTTACTTCCCAGATGGACTTTGATAATTAGGGAAGTATTATCAGTGCCTAATTTGAGATTGGGCACTTTGCCATCAAGTTTTGCTGTACAGGCTATATCGCTGATAATCAACCAATAAAATTTTCCATTGTCATACATAGGTAAACGTTTAGAGGAATAAGATTACTAAGCTGTATTATTTTTGGATTTATTTCCTTGTAATTGCATACCCGACCATTTGTTATTCTTTGCCATTTCCCGTGAGTTATTATCAATATAGATAGGCACCATTGTGGTGTTTTCACTTTGATTGATTTGATTAATTTTACATATGGAAGCTCGTAGATATTGTAACACATAATCGTTTTGCCTCAGAATCATAACCAACGCGTTGACGACAGACTTAACCTATCCTAATATACGATGGAATTGATTCCGGTGAATTAATTCCAGTGTAACAAGTGCCTCTTCACGATTCTCTCTTCTGTTGGGATGTGGGCCGACTGGCCACGAGCAATTCTCCGTTATGTAGCACTCAAACTCAACCAACTCAGTTTTAATTGGGAGATGACGTGGTCTCTATGGGAAACGTCTTAAGTGAACTGAAGAAAGCAAAAGAATACGGCGAGGAGAAGCAATTAACCGAGGGCAATTTGGACAATAGGATTGAGGGTTTAAACAAGATCATCGTGATAATATGCATCTAACGCTTTGATAGTGGACTGCACTTTCATTTAATCCAAGTACTGCTATTATCCTATAGGAACTGTACTTTGGGAACTTCCATCTTCACTCGTGAACGAAAGAAGACTTTGGTAAAACTGATTCAAGATAATCAGATACCATTATCTAACGAAATCATATGAAGCGTTTCCTGCTTCATTATCACTTCAGCTCAGAGTCGGTCTAAGAATTGGCGCCGGGCAAAGATTAATTAGTTAATGAATATCGTCTTTACTGTAAATTAAAATAAAGGCTAAAATTTCCTCTCCATCCAACCCATAGAAATCATTTCAGTAAGTACTTATTAAATGTGAATTCAAATAATGAAGAAAAATGTGAATTTAATTGTGATTAATAAAAGCCTTAACTAGCTTGGGGAAAATAATCCAAAGGAGGAAGAGAGATTGAAAAACCTACACAAACCTACAAAAAGAGTAAACTTGAGGTTCCTTTTGTTGTTGAATCTATTAAAATTATTTTATGCCTCGCTTTCTTTAGTGGTTTAGATGTCCTTTAGATTTCTTTGGTGTTCATACGGGATAGTAAAAATTATCTTCCATTGGGCAAACTCGTTTTTATAATTCTGAGTACCATGAAAATCATTAAAAACACGGTTCGCTTTCCAGAAAACGAAAGTACCATTCTAATAAGTGTGCTCTATGTAATAGTATTACGCTGAGGATGTTTGACTGACAGAGATCCATTGATTCATACAACGTTTTAATCGAAGCAAAATTGAAAAATTTAATCGCGAAGCCTTCGGATGCGCAAAGTATTGACGATTGTGAGAACTTATTATCTAATTAAGTGAGAATTAATTATCTAATCTCAAGAGAAATCTTATCTTGATTTAATTTGTGTAGCGAATATTTCTTACTATTAGTTGGAGGTGGTTGAAAGACGATGTAACCAACTTATATACCTTTGGTTGAGCAGATGATAACTGGCATTAAAACTAATCTATTTTCAGTTAATTGTCGAAAATATTTCATCGCACCAGGCGACATGCCAATTTACCTAAGTCTCCGGCGTCTGTTTTAGCTTACTATTGTTACGTGTAAGAAT
Organism: Pachydiplax longipennis; assembly: GCA_036926295.1. Classification (NCBI taxonomy): domain Eukaryota; kingdom Metazoa; phylum Arthropoda; class Insecta; order Odonata; family Libellulidae; genus Pachydiplax; species Pachydiplax longipennis. Next base: position 30,644,340 of record JAVFKF010000009.1, on the reverse strand, counting down.
TTGAGACACAATAGTGAACCAGTGTTCAATATTCCTTCACTTGGTAGTTTTGTTTATACCTCTCGTTTGTATCCAAGTTTGCTTACTTAAATACAGCAGTGAAAGCATGGCGCTTCTCTTCAATACGATTTTATTTAGCCACCGAATTTCTTTACCTTGCATTCTTTCGCTGAATGATAGATCGGCGTTCTTGAATCAGAAATCTTTTCTCCACAGAAAATGCGACGCAAATTCAACGAGGTGGTTTATGAGGAGGTACCCGCATTGTTTTGTTATCGACAAATTATTCGAGTCCTCGATGTGGGCCGCTTATCTGTTTACTAGAGTCCTTCAAGATATGTGTCAGTTTGACTGAAGTGTTTGGGTACGAAGCACAGATCCGTCACGGGACACAGGGTCGGATTTATAATTAGGCGCAATAAACGTTAGCTGAGGGCCTCGTCCGGTGGGCCCCAAAGAAGATTGGGCCTGAGGCCTTAATAACATACTGCCCTTTCAAATATGCACACTTTTTTGTAATGTTCCACAAAATTTAGATGTCTGTATATAATGTAAAGTATATCACTTACTAATTGCAATTTATATTAAGTAGTAGAGCTTAGAATCCAATTTTTTCCTGCCACTCCTGTAGCGATATAATTTTCTTTATAATATATGTGTGGGTTTTTTTCTTATGGATTTTATAATAAATCTTAATTAATTTACTTTCGACAAATATTTGTTTTCCAATTATGGTATTAATTTAATTCATATATACGTATAATTTTATAATCATACGTGCGTTAATTTTATCAATATGTATATAGATCACTAAAGATTTGTCAGAAACTTTTTTTTGTTCTTTTAGCCATGTTTCTTTCCGTAAGTAACACACGCGGACAGAAGAATTACGTGGTGTCTTCACAGACGGAGTTCCTCTGGTCGCGCTAATGCTGTAATTCAATATAGCAATTTGCATTCAATACTCCAATTCATATACAAAACCTAATTTTCCAGATCAAGAACTTAGAAAACGATGTTTTAATTGCATGTTTCTTCTATTGAAAAACAGGATAATATCAAATTTTGAAAATATTTCAAAAAGTCGACTGCAGCTTCTCTATAATGGGGTATATCTGAAAGATCAATTTGTCAACTGCCGGTGGTAAGATGTGAGTTATCTTGAAAGTTGTTCTTAGTATGATAAAATTAGATTACGAGCGCGAATTTTCAGACGATGAGGTGGAAACAATACAAATATGTTCGAGATAACTAAATTCCTTCAGAAGAATTCGTGGTTTTAGAGAACGTTAGACGGAGATATTGAATAGATAGACTATTCTTTTTCCTTTAGCCCTGATGAAACCTTACAGTATCAGTGTGGATTGTCAGCCTAATCGCACGTTTGCTATGTGACTCACGGACAAAATTAGAAATGTGTGGAATCCTTTTCATAAATATTTCTTGCAAAATGCCGCTGATCTGACATGCCGATCTATGAATTTTTTTTCTATCTACTGGCACACATCTTAAACGTTTGACTTTCCCAACTGCAATAGGTTTTAGAGATTGTATAAATTCGACGTGTGAAGGCGTTACTTCGTGGATGGCCATTATAAATGAATAAAAACACTGGTTTCTGTGGAAAATCTGTGGAAGTGTACCAGTGTTTTTATTCATTTATTTAGAGATTCTAGTTTTATACATTTTTCTTCTTCAGGGCGCATTGCAGTTGATATCATTGTTTCAGTTTTATGGGAACATCAGAAGTTATTTCCGTAAAGAAATTTATGAACGTTCAGTTTAAGTCATGCCAGGAATTGAGGAGACGTACCGGCTTCCTTGAAAATCTTCTGTATGAATGACAAAAATGACTTCCAAGGCAAGATTTGGAGAATTAATGAGGCTGAGCGATTTAACATACCAATGGCTATTGAGATTTTAATGAAAAGCCTGCCTTTAACGATCTTTCACTTGAGAAGTTTTCAAATAATTCACGACTATCTTGTTCGGGTGTTATCACTCAGTCAGTATCATTCCGTCTATGGATTTATTCATCTCGATAACGCAATTGCGCGCTTACGTGATAATAGTGAATGAATTTAATTAATTTGTTTAGAGCTGTTGAATCTTTCCCTGAAGTAAAAAAGGCCACTATGCTACTATACTAAAAAACTGATATCTATATACTAATGACCACCATTAAGAAACTTCCTCGACGTTCACAGTAAAATCATTTTAGCGATCCAATTAATCTCACGCACTAATTAATACTCCTCACGTCATCCTCATTCCGCTTTTCTTTCCAAATACATGCACATTGACGGATTACTATCGTTAACCAACATCGTCGCTATCCAAGGTGCGATTTCCCACAAATAAGATGATCGATTTATTTCTTCCGATTCCTCCCAACAGCCAATGTACACGTCAAATACTCAGATAAACTTAGTTAAATGTCTTCATTGAAATTTTAACTGAAATCCGCCTCCCATCGATAAGTCGTCATAAACCAAAGCATGCATGTTACCCGAGAAATGTTTAGAATATATTTTTTATTTTTTTATTTAGAATAAAATTTAGAATAAAATCATTCTTCGTTAACCTAGTACGTTGACTAAGGTCGTCGTTAACCACTGCAAACGATGAAAACCTCATGAGAGACATGCTTAAATTTAGACGAAGAAATATCGGAGAAAAAATCCTCCGTAGCCGGGACTCGAACCCGGATCTCCCACTTTTCGGATGAATACTTTATCTAATTATGCTACCACGACAGAAAAATCCCTCCTTCATTCAAATTTCTGTTGCTATGACGGGACATTTTCCCCTGAAAGTGGGAGATCCGGGTTCGATTCCCGGCCACGGCGGACTTTTCTCCTTCATTTCTTCCTCCAAGGCATCACTGTATAAGTCTCAGGCAATTTAAGCCCTCGTTCATCTTCCAGTATGCTTACGACACCAATTTGCAGTTTCCGACCCGCCCACTTGAAAGAGTAGCTTTCACTGCTCTTCTTCAACCGGAAGACTCAAGCGCATCCGCTTTAGCCGTGGACCAGACACCCTTCGCTGTACGTGTCCGGAATTATGTCATCCCGGAGAAATCTCCGCTCTCCCACCGCCGCATCCCCTGGCAGAGAAAATGGCAAAGCACCAACCGAGCATACTACCACATCCTTGAGGAGGTGAAATTGCTCCGTATCTTAACCAAACAACTCGAGAACGTCATATTTCATCGCTGCACTCCTCAGAATGAAATGCTTTTACTCAGACGAGAAAGTTTTTGAAGATATTCCACGCCCATGATCATTTTAGAAATCGATGTACAGGGAGAATTTCTTCTTTGAGATGGTGTTCGTCAAATAGAAAGAGCGACGAATGAGAATTGTGAAATAAATAACTATTAGGAGAGATTGCTATAATTCAGTATATTTGATTTATCTCTTATGCGATCCTCATTGCTTTTCCTTTTCCTGCCGCAATTGCTTGTGCAAGAAGTGAATAATGAATTTTAATTCAGGGATTGCAGTCATTGCAGTTCCTCTTTAGCATAAATGTATTATTCACTTGGGCTCAGGTGGCACAATGTTTAACTCGTCACAGCTTGATTTGAACTTACACGAAATTTTAAATTGAATTTTCTCATAAACCAAGCTTTTAATTTGCAACGTGACAGCTTGCATTTCTCATATCTAATCATATTTTTCTCAAAATTTAAGTATACACAAAAAGAAATCTACGTACGAGTTAAGTGATATTATATAATTGATGTAAAATTAAGGCAGGAATAATTATAAATATTTCTATTGGGCAAATTCTGTGAACCAGAAACATGTTAATGAGAACGTTTCACTAATCGGATTTTCGAGAAAACTTTTCAGGAAAAGGGTTCCGCATCTTCTTACCCTCACAGTACCTCTGATGTTGAAACTGAAATAATTAGTGTTTCTACGTTTGGTAGCGAAGTTTTGAGTAATACCCATAAGAATAATAATGCTTCATTTCAGAGGTTGAGAATTTTTTGTATCGGAAGGCCGCATTTACCATTCGGCCGCAGAAGAAACTATTATACCGCAGTTGAATTGTATATTGCTTATATTAAGATAGTTTAGGCTCGAGACTTTATGCAAGAAAACGAGCCAAGAGAAGTTAAAGAAAGTAGTTTACGTTTCATTTTGAACCATTAACAAGATTGGGAAATAAAATTATTCAAATATTGGCCTAAGTTACAGAAATTTATAGTAATGGTAAGCCGCATTGAACGCCCTTAAAGGCTTCATGGAGGCTTATAGGTACCCATTTGGCAAGCGCGTTCGACTTTGAAGAAAGCGGTCCTTGGTTCGATTCCCGATGGGAGCATGACCTCAGCTGTCGAAGAACTTTTAACAGTGCTGCTTTAAGTAAGGACTCATGATTTCCATCTCTGGTTTAGTTAATTACGTCAATAGTCTGATTAATACGGATTAGTTTCCTTTATTAGAAGGCAAATCATATTCAAAACATTCCTTCGCCGGAATCTAATTAATTAGAAAACATCTGAAGGTACTAAAAGTACAACCTTATGCATTACGCAAGCGCATTCAGTTGGTAAACAGCGATAAGCGAATCAAGTTCCTCAAGACAAGGTTTGCTGGAAAGAGATGCTGGAATCGGAGCCAAAAACTTCCCCATACTTTCCAATGCGATGAGAAGGAATACGCGCCAACGTGCTCTTTTCAGGAAGTCTCTCAGGAAAATCGCTTTTAAACAGTATCTTACCAATCGGTCATCGTCTAGCCTAAGAAGGAAGATCTCTCATTCGTTTGATCCAACGATAGCGAAGTGTCATTCACGAGGAAGGGAATCTCTGGTTGTCGCTCTCTGCTAAGTTGGCAAACGAAGAAGCGATTTATTTATGGCGTCCTTCTCCCGCTGGAATGTTTCATTATTGGATACCAAAGCATTGCGAGACAGATGTTAGAGACCGGAATAGTTCTACTTGGTTAATAACGAAGCGGTAGTCTCTAGACTTCCCATGCCGGTTGGGAAATGGCTACTGGAGTATAATGATTTTAAAAATCTAAATTTAAAGAATTCGTGATTATTTGGAATTTTCAAATTTAGGCATAGGTAAGTTTTAAATTTTCAATCGGTGATTTTTGTCCGTGATTTACGCCGTAAACTCTTCAACTATCGAGGATGTAAATGTATTAAACTTTTAATTAAATTGGCTGGAAACTGTAGGAGAATACATGGGATAAAATCTCAACATTACTTGGACTCGAACCCGGGTACCCCACATTCCGGGCAGGTGTTCTAACCACTAAACTGCTGGGGAAGTGGAGGAACTGGGTTCGAGTCCCAGTCAAGTCGATAATTTTTCTCGTTTCATAATTTCTTGTTCTTGTCGATAGCCTCTGTTGTTTTTTATGTGGTATTACATTCTTTTATCCGTTATAAAAAGTTACCATTATTATTAGGTTTATTTTCATTTTATGTAAGGAACCGTTGCTAATCATTTACTTACTAAGTTATTAAACTATTGTGTTGCATGTAAATATTTGATGTCAGAATAGGAATTACGTCAGATGGCTAGGTTCAAAGTAACTAGCCCGAATAGCCAAGTGAGTAGCGCGTTCACCTTTGGGAAAAGGGATCCTGATTCCCGGTTGGAACCCATATGCGCAGAAAGATATCAGCTGCTGTCGAAGCACTTTTAACAATACTACCAGTTCTACTTCATAACATCAATTACCTATGACGAACGATTTGGAGATCTGCTTCTTTTGATCCTTCTTACCATAAAAGTAAAGTTTACAAGAGTTGATCGAACGCTCAGTCTTGCTATCAGTCTGATCCATCTTCCTCGTGCTTTCCAGAGCCAAATTCTTAGTGGGTGGCAGAAGAGGACGGGTGTATTCTTCACGGTCCTCCAACCTTCATAATCTCTCCACCGAAGCGCCTAATTTCCGCTTATTGTTCTCAAATCTTTCGCCTCGAACGCACTTTCTCTCGGATGCAAATGTCTGCCACCCTTTGGGCGAAAACTCGATTAACTTTCCATCTGCACTCGCCAATCCATCACTTCTTTCTTTCTCAATGGATTGGGCGGCGATTTCTCTAGCGTTTGTTTCAGAAACGTACGTTTCAGTTTCATTGAAAAATTAATGTAGTTAAAAATAAAACCATATATTCTTGATGAATATTTGATCTGAAATAGTGCAGGGAAGTACATTTCCTGTGGCAACGAAGTTTTTCTGAGAGATTTTGCGCTCCATTGGATGTTAAAGCTTCATTATATTTGATTAAATTAATCGTTATTTATGGTACTATCAAGGCAAATAATAATAGGACATCTGGACGATCCATATAAAATCCTTGTATTCTGTAAATGGTCTAAGCTTGTTATTATTATTTCATATGTTACTTCATACTATAGATGGAATAATATTCCGGTGACAGCGTTATAATATTTTAAATCATTATTACATATGATTACGCAATACAGTCCTATACATTAATACGATACTAATTACCAAATACAGTGATGCGATTTACAACTATGTTAATTTTTTTCCATTACAATTCAGATCTGTTTTAGCTGTACTAATACTTCATTTCAACATATATACGTTCCTTACGAATAGTACATAATGCCTGGAATTCACCGAAGTCGGTAGGAAAACCCCTCCAAAATAACCTCCCGAAGGCATATCATACAAAGTCAATTAACAAATAGAACTATTACATTACAACAATATGAATAATCCTGCGATGCGGATTACAATTCCAAATACTTTACATATATTTATTATAAATGCAGCATACAAAGATGATATACGCACAAAATTTATTGGGCGAAGCGAAATTTGTAGATATTTTTCAAGGTACAGTTCACGACGAGTTCAACGAAAATCTGGTACCTCTGTTCCTGACTTTCGCTCAAATTTTCATTTCATCTTCTTAGAACACTCCTAAGAGAGGAAATGTCACTAAAATCTGAGACTCAAAGATCCGATTCATCCCGTTCCTCGACGACGGCCATAGCAACCGTTACCTCATTTGGGATGCCAATTAGTATTTGGAAACGCTGTCTCGTCATCATGATTGATGTCTATTTAATTTTCCCCACTTCAAATTCGCTCTCCGTGTATCCACCGCATTCCGGGTTCGAATCCCCAAGTGATCGTGCGCCTTCAAAATCCCCGCTAATCGGCTTTAATGAGCGCTCATAATCCCGCAGCTGTACATATCGTCCGGGGTCATCAAACCCTTCTTTCTGCTGTTTTTGAGCTCCATCTTCCGGAGGTATTTCCAAGGACGCGCCGGATGTTCATCGGCCGAAACAACTCTCTTCCCCTCAATTCATGCGTTTCGTCTTCGCGGAGTTTATGACTACTTCGAGACATTCGACGTTATCTCATGCGAAGGTAATGCAGAAAACTACTACTCCCTCATGTATTCCGGTGTTTAAAATAGTGTGAGAATGGGTTGCTTGCCAACTTTAACTCACGGGCATTATCACTATTTATGTTCTTAAGTAAGGAGAGATTGAGACTATAAAGTCTCTTCTTTCATCTAACTAATCTGTTGTCAGTGATATTAATAGAAACAAAAGTGATTAGGTGTAAATAGAAATAGAATGGAAAGCTTTAGGAGTGGATGTAAAAATACCTAATTTGTTATCTTAAAAATAGGATTCACTGCAGGAAAACACCCACAAAGAAAGGGGGTATGAAAAACCTGCGCAAACCTACCCTTAGTACAAGCTAAAGATGAAATGGAAAGCTGTGTATTACAATGAAAATGACAAATGCAAATAATATGATATAAGTTACATAAAACCAATAAATAGACACGTTGCAGTTATTAATCCGTAAGAAGGGAAAAAAACAGAAATAACAAACAAATTAGCATTCAAGCATACGTACTATAAAAATATCCAAATACTACAATTGTTAAAGAATTAAAAGTAGGACTATTCAATAGTAAATAGTAAGTAAGTAATAAACATATAGAAATGTACACATAAAATAATCACTAGTATACGAGTACTATTCCAAAACAATCACTTTTCGGCTGGTTTACGGAATAACTCGATAGCGTTAGTTTTTGTCAAATTTTAATACCTACTGAGCAAAGAATGACATCCATAATAAATTTAGATTAAGTTGCCAAGAGATTCGCTGCATTTTAAGTCTGAAAGTTAATCTTCAATAAGTTTATGCATATATTAGTGGTATAATATACAGGGACGCCTTTTTAAGAATTTTCTTAACCTGAAGCGTTGAATTGCAATGTATTTATCATTTATTTATTGTAATTTATTTATCATTTATTTGATATTGTTAAAAGTTATTCCACAGCTGAGGTCATTTCGCTCTTGGGCTCCCACCGGGATTCGAACCCCGAACTGCTTTCATCAAAGTCAGAAACGCTACCCATATGTCTATCTTGGAACCCCATGTTAAATTTTGTTGAATTTGTGCATTTTGTAGTATCATCATCATTATAAACTGTAAAAATAAACCAGAAATTGTACAATATATGTTTACTGTATTAATAAAATCGATTATACACTATTTGTTTGTAGAAGATATTAAATGAAGGTGTAATGCGATTTAATACGTGCCACAAGCTGTAAAATTCAAATTAAGTTAAAGTTTGAAGGACTAATCAGTTCTTCAGCACGCAATAAGGTCTTTTCTGCCGGGAAGGCGAGAAAAGTTCACGGTCTACTTTCCGAAACGAATTCGATAAAGTTCCGCAAATTCATGAACTTCGTGTTCTCATAGCAAAAGGATGAAGAAATGTTCTAGATAATCCGTCTTCAGTCTCGCGTGCCATGTATCCTCATATATGAATCACGCAGTGGTTCGATTTGGAATTCTTTGCTCAACTCTTTGTGAATGCGAAATGCCTTTGAAATGAGCGAGCGTATGCTATTCCACGGAGTTTGAGTAAACGCGGAAAAGAAAGTGAATGAAAATACTTTTGAAAGTTTAAAGAAATATTTAATTTTACAGTTAAGCGGCTGCGATTCCAGTCATTCTGCTTTGTTTGTAAAGTCATTAGCCTGAAGGTTTGTCCCCCAACCTATGTTGTATGTGTGTACCAAAAGCCATACGGAGGATGACTTACTAAGGCAAGATGAGAAGTGAAGTAATTTACCTCTGCTTTCCTCGTAGACCAGATGGCTATGTGTGAATAATTTCGCGTTCGTGTGACTCCATTATCCAATGATTAACACTTTTCATATCCATGTACAAGAGTGAGACGAAATTGTGAAGTAGTAGTAAGTAATTTTAAAAGTACTTGGGAAACTTGTGGACTTACGAGGGTGGTCTGAAAAGTTTCCGACCCCAGATTTTTCAGAAATTTTCAGAAAACATGTCGAGAAATGTCGAAATGTCGGAAACTTTTCAGACCACCCTTGTATATCCTATTTACAGAAGCGACTTTAAGCAGTAGTAGTATTGTTAAAAGTGCTTGGACAACTCAGGTCATTTTGTATGCAAAACCCCACCGGGAATCGAACCCGTGACTGCTTTTACCGAGTCGGACAAAATTAAATGAAAGGTGCATCTTCAGTTACTGCTGCGAACGACACTTGAAATATATTTTGCTCGCCAAGGTATGACAGCAGGAACGTTTCGTTATCTAAATCACGGCAATTTCTTCGCGGAGTCTTTAATAGGTTGCATCACATTTTAGTTTGCTGCATTCTATGGAATTAGGTTTTGAATCCATGGGAATATTTCGAGAATGTCTCTCTCCGAAGGCGATTTGTAATATGGTCCCGCAGACACTTCAATCGCACCGCAGCATCCCTGACACACTTATTGCCGAGATAGAATTTAATACGAGAGTTGACAAAAGTATTCAAGCGTCGTGCTGTCCTAACCTTTTTTCTCCCGACTCCACTTATGGATTTACAAGGGCATTTCTTTGAACGAAGAGAATGATGTCGCACATAAATAGCAGCTGAGCAAATATCGAAACGTATGTTTTCTACTTGGGCAGATTTCTCTCAAACAATCCGCTGCAGTTTCCTTGCATCTTATTTTCTTCCTCACGTTTTCTTTACTCAAATTAAGGTGAAACTAAAAGATGTTGAGGAGTGGATATTGGAAATGCATTGTAAATTTTATTTTTTCAGCATGCATTTCACTTTACTAATTTTAGCGCCCGTCTCCAAGGAATCACATATGTTTATGAACCTCCAAAATCGTTTGTACCTGTGATCTTGAAATTAATATGAGAAGGCTGGAGATCGAATAAGTATCTTATGGAACTTACTAATTTTTCTTTACCAGATCCTGTTATTCTTGCCAGCAGTCATAGTTAAAAATTGGAAGAATAACCAAATCTATTATGTCGGTACTATGTTTCAGTTAAAACTACAAGGTTTTTCTTAAAATTTCTGTTTACACCTGTCTCTATTATGGTCCTTTTATTTAGAAATGTTGCCTTGTCCTTATAATTAATGTTCTTTTATTTTCCTAACTTAATTATCATAAATATTCTGTGCAATATACTATGTTTACTTTGAAGCAAATAAATAAATGAAACCCTGATTGCATCATTGAGAACGCTCTTGGCACGATTTCAACTTAAGATGCTACTTTCTAGAAGTACTATTTCAGAAAAAAACAACGTTTTAAAGTTTATATTTAAACAATTTCAATGGTTTAATGAGGAAGTATGACTTTTGAAAACATATGATATACGTAGGAGAGACCTCAAGATCCCCCTGAACTACGAAATAAAAAGTTAAGAATCTACGAGAAAAGAATCATTTTCATTAAACCATTTTCTTTATTTCGAAGCAACAACAATTAAGAATATCTCATTACTTTCCCGTGATTACGCTCCTGACTTCGCATACTCTGTGTTAAGTCCTCTACACAATTTTGGTTGATAAGTAAGGTATAGAGAATTCATTTATTTGCTGATGACGTATGTAGACCAATCTCTCCATCTTCTTAATTATTCCAAAATATGTTTTCTTCCTGACATCCCGTTATCCCCCGTGTTAGGATGTGAGAATCGGAATTCTTAGTTATAGTTGGGCTCGTAAAGTAGATTTAGTTCCACGCTGTCTTGTGCCTTCAATCCTTCGCCATTCCGGTTTCTCGTCGCTGCCCTTTTCAAGGTCATTGATCTGCCTTCCCCACTTCTTCCGTGTTTTCATCCTCCTTTCTTCTTCACTCCCCTCATGCGCTCCCTCTTCTTTTCGGGATGTATTTCCATATAGACCTATTCTAAAGGGCATCCTAATTCATCCACCAACCCACGAACACGCAACCTGGTTCATGTCACAGATATGTTAGCAGGTAATACAGCACGTAGCCTAGTTTCCAGGGGCGAGGTCGCTAACAAGTGCCCGTTTCCGGTGAGGCATTCCTCAGTGTTTAAAATATCTTAAAGTCCATGTATATTATGTATGTAAAACATCGTTTGTGTTTATTTATGTAATTGTTTTCCACAGTGGTTAGAAAATGGTTACGAGGTTTTACAGTTAAGATTTTTTTAAATGATTATAAATTATTTAGTGTGATTAGAGTTATTAGAGAAGAATTAATGTAATAATATAAAATTATAAAAATGTGGTCAGTAAAATTATTAATGATTGTTACCAAAATGTCAGAAAATTTCGTTTGTATTTAACCATTTACTTGTTTTCAGGAGTAGTTAGAAGCTTGGTTACGACTGTTGTAATGATAACATTTTAAAATTATGATGATAAATTATTTGCAGTGTGATTAGATTCATTAGAGAGGAAGTAATTTAATAATATAAAATCATAAATAGGTAGTCAATAAAATAATTAATCCGGTTTAAGAGGAAATAACTTTGCAAAGCTCCACTTTTACGTAAAGTGGAACTGGTTGCTTTCCTCCTCAGCCTCAAGAATGGAGTTCCACGAAGTAAAAGCTTCATTAGTTGATTTTTAAATTATTAAAGATTATTAATAGACGTTAACCTCGTTATTGTCATTAAGGTATAGTAAATACATCTCAAATCACTGATAGGCCTTCTCGGCTATGGTAGCGATTCCGATATGGTCCCCGTTGTACAGTCCCCTTCTATCTAAAGATTTACCTTCGACATTGTATCAGAAAATACAAATTCGTCACACCCACATTACGAAACCAAATTTATTCTTGGAGAATCTTGCATTTTTATGAAAGGATTACGAAAGCGATTCAGGTAACTTCTTCCATTCCGCGATGCCTACTATAGAGTATATATTGGATGCGGTTAAATGAGCTAAAATATTGGGAAAAATCAATTATGAAAATATACGCAATTTGTATGCAGAGTAAATTTGAATGGTTTTTATGAGAGAGCGAATAAGAGCTGTTTGATATTGGTGAATGGGATGAAAAGATATATATCTTGTAGAGTAAAATGAATGTTAGAAATATCTTTGGTTGTGTCTGAGACGGAAGATTTTTACCGGAATAGAAAGTCTAAAGGAGTAATTGTGAATGAATTAGTTTCCCCGAAAGGAGTGTGCGGTAACATACTCTCCAGAAATGGAATTGAGTGAAATAAATGTATACACCTAAAAATATATTTGGATCTTTGTATTTATTGCAATGTGTTTGGGGTATTTTGCTCGTTGTTGTTTACAGTCGGAGTTATTAAATATACTCCCAGTTATTACAATGATTAGACATTAAGATATAAGAGCTCTGAAAAGTAAAGCAAGTTTCATGAATCATTAATGAAAGCGAAAGTTGACTTATATGCACTTCTTATTGGCACCGTCGACACTGGATATAAAGCCTTTCTAAAGTATGAGATAAGACTGGAAGGTCTTTTTTCATATCGTAATTTATAAGTGATATGATATCTTAACCATATTTTTCTCAATGAGTGATGATAATATTTTCGTATTAAGGGTCTCAATTGTATTTTGGACTCGAATGAATAAAGATTTACGTTGGAATTCTTCCAGAATTCTGAAAAATGACCAAAATTATTTTAAATAGACGTTCTTTTTGTGTGAATAGCAGACCATTCGTAAAAAATTATGACGCGAAAACAACCATTATTACACAATAATAGTAGCGCTCTAAAATGGCAATTAAAGCAATCTAAAGATTTCTTTTTGATTTTAATGTGTAAATCACTTATTTAAAACTGAAAAGCCAAAAATCCTATCCATTTTGTTTTCTAATTTAAAAGAGGTTAAACTTTATAATATATCGGATATAACGCTTACCACCTTTAAGCAGTTTTAACCCGGATCTCCGAAAAGCGTATTAACCGGGTTTTACTTCACTTAAGAAATTAATACATAAATGCGAATTTCTCTCTTCTCTTGAAATGTTTTCCTCTTGAATGTGTCAATTTTTTCCTATCTTCCATCATATTGATGGAGGATAGGAAAAATTGATCTTTAGTTTATCCAGTCTTCTTGTTGGTTTTTTTCTTGGATGTTGGTTTGATTTTCTTCGTTTTTTTATTGCGTCATCATGTTTCCTTATTATTATTATTATTTTTGTTTCAGCCATCTTAAGGATTTCACAACTTTATTCATTTTTTATCCTGTTTTCTTTTTCTCTTTCTCCTTGTCTACCATGTTTCCTCGTTGATATTTATATTTCTTTCCATTTCTGATACGATTCGTTGCAAATGGTCAATTCGCCTGTTTTTGAATTCTATGAATACAAAATTACCCAAATAAGTTCAGTGCAATTTTTTACCAAAAGATCAACCAAAACCGGTGGTGGTGGTGAATTTCGTGGAAAAGTTCCTCAATGTCTTCATCTTAATTTCAAACGTCTGCGAGAAAAGACTCGTTCTCTTAAAGTGCCACAAAAAATAGACCCAAACCGAGGAAAGTTTTCGCGAATTTTATGATCGGTCCATCGACTGCTTCTTAATCCTCGGGATCCTCCGACTCGTTTGAATTTCACCTCTTTGATACGTTTGGAGTGCGCAGGTTGACGACCTTCCGAGGGAATGGCGCATATGCAGACGCTGAAAATACTTCCTTGGGAAAAATGCCGGCGTTTGCGAGAGAAAGTGCGCCGTTATTACGGCTCCGTGTTGAAATGACGGGAGAGTGAAGTATGGGAATGAACGGAGAATGTGGGAATTGATGAGGAACAGTCCAGTTGACACGTCCGATTTCATTTGCGACGGTTATGTAATATGGACAACTTTCGTTGCACATAGCCAGAGGTGGCGATTGGTTTAATTGAATTGCAGTTAAGAAATTTCGAGAGGTTGTTACTGGCCGCGGAAGAAGCTGGGAAAGTGTATGCGTCAGTGGGTTAAGACTATATGTGGGTTTGATTTTGAGTAAGTATCGTGGTACATTTGCGAATATCCACTCTCCTACTCATCGAGTTTGTAACATTAAAAATATGCATCGAATATGACGAGAAGCTTTAATTGAAGTCATAAAGTGGATGGAATTAACAATCGAAATGCATCTACTGCATTTATAAAAGCCATTTTACAGATTGATTCGAGATGGTTTCGTAAGGAATATGTCTTTGATCTTCCCCTTGGAAATATCACAAACCCCTGTGGCCAAGTTTCTAAATCCACCACAGTATACTTACAAATTCTGTCCGAATGAGATCAGTTTTAACAATTGTCATTAATTTCTCCGTGACGACTTTACAGTTGCAATGCTTGACAGTATTATGAAATTATTGACAGAAATTATATATTAATTGACAGACATATAAATTGAAATAACAGTATAGCAATAGTATTGGAATATTTCTGAGAAAACGCACGCAGAATTAAACGCTTCGGAATCAACCGAAAAAGTAAATGATAATGGCAATAATTAAATGAAACACCATTTGACGCCAAATATAACTGTATATAATATAACTTCTCCTGACAGAACTTCGCAACTCTTGCTTATGATTAATAAAATATTTTAGCTCCAACATTAAAAAATAAACAATCTGCCTGTTACAAGCGTTGAAATCTCTCTTCTGTGATCGGAGTTGAATCATTTGGTTATTGGAAGATACCGAGTATAGAAAATTTATTACCAAATGTAACCAAATTAAAGAAATGGGGAAATCCTCCATGTGATATACATCTTCCCTTTGATAATTTACTGTTTTGAAATGTTCCCAAGCATTGCAAGATAAAGGAATGTCCTATCATGTTCGCTTTGTTTTAGAGATTTATCTTCAAAGCAAATATCGTTAAGTTTTTTTACGCTCTCTCTTAATTTGAAATAATCCTTAGGGAAAACGGACTTGAATAAGGTCCAAAGGGACCGGGAATCGAACCCGGGATCTTCCTCTACCCAGGAGGCTGCTTTATCTGATGAACTATCCGGACTGAAAAATTTCGCAAACCTTTCGTAAGGATACTTTAAAGGCATGGGCACATATCACACTATCGATAAGACATCAATATTGTTTTGCAAATCCGGATCTTCACCCCAAAAATTTTGCCGCCCCAAGTGAGGTTTGGCTCGCTTCTGATTCCTTATTTCCCGGCAAGGCTCTTATTGTCTTGCATTACTTCCCTATGTATGCTCCATACCTTCCAAAAATAGATGGTTTTCCATGGAAATTATGTTTTAACTCTTTCGTAGGAAAGAAGTGTTAAACTCTCCATAAATATCCTCACTAGTGTTGGAGTACCACTAAGCTCGAGAGACGTAATAATCGCGCACGTTTTGTAACCAAAGAGAACGTCTGCGGTAATGGAGCAGATAATAATCAGCAGAATTGCGCTCGTGGAAATGATTCGCGTGGCGAAGGAAAGGAGGTTAAATAGACGGAACCGGAAATATTTTCTCCTCATTTTTGCGCGCACGTTCGAGATTTTCCGAAACAAATACAAATTCCCGGCCTTAGCACCCGTCTCTTTCGGTAAACGTCGCTCTTTCCCCCGTTCCACTTTCGTTCTTCCCCCGCTAATTGCGTTTTGACATGCGACTCTTCCGCGGAATCGAAGCAGTAATTTATAGCAAATTGCGCTCCTCGGTGTCGTAACTGATTATCGAATCACGTCCGCGTTATCGGGGTCGCGACGCGTGCCGGAAAACTTTCTTTCCGTAAGTAGCACGCTCCCCCGATCGACCCTCGTCCGAACCGGTCGTTTTGCGCCGATCCGGAAATCGACGCAGATCTTTTTTTTTTGCTTAAGTCCTCGTTGCTGGAACGAGCCAATTGCGGACGCATGTAAATTTCATTCCTAATTGTCCTCTGCGGTCTGACTGCCCCCACAGCGTGGTGTTTTCTCGTGTTGTGGTGGTCTCTCTCTCTCGGACGGGTTGAATTAGAATGTCATCTCTCACCCCTATCATTGCGAGTAATTTGCAGTGGATGAGTGGGAGAAAGATGTGAAAGCTAATGCGGTGATGTCAGAGGCTTTCGAGTTGTGGGTATTATTATTAGTATTTGACCCTTTATTAGGCGATATTAGGCTTCTTCCACCCAACTTCGTAATAGAATCGTATATGAGAATTAAAGAGGAGAGTAAAAAATTATCTATATAATAATATCTATATAATAATAATTCTATATAATAACAATATCTATATAATAATAATTCTATATAATAACAATATCTATATAATAATTATTATTATCTATTTTTTCTATCTAATTTCAGCTTTATTATCTATCTATATAATTTCTAGCTATCTATACATAATATCTAGCTATCTATATAATAATAATAATCTGGATTATTATATAGAAATGGTTGTACGAGAAGTGAAAAACTGTGATTTGACTGGTACACGAACCCAGGTCTCCCACTTTCTGGGCAGGTATTCTAAAAACTGAACTGCCGAGCGACGTTAACTTTACTTCTGTAAAAGAGAGCTTTTATAAGCAAGAGCAAGAAAGCAGTTTTTCACTTCTCGAAGGTACAGCCTTGGGTTAGTCGCATAACTTCATAAGTTTCAGTTCATATCCATTATTTGTGTAATATATAAATGAATAATATAAAACTCGTAAAAGAGAAGAGGAAAAAACGAAAAAGGAAAGATTTTGTTTGGTTTATAGGTATGGCGATGGATAGAAAAAGTAAGCTGGATTGATAGAAAAATGCGGAGGAGCTAGTGATTGTGGAGGAGAAGGGTTTACATTAACTTAGCAGTCAAATTCCTCCTTTACGATCATCGTATTTATTCTGCAGTTAGATGAGACTTATTACAGAGTCATCCAGTAATGGTATTGATCTTGGCTTAGTCAAAGTTGATATAAAAGAACGAACTGCATGTTAAAAGTGTTTAAAGGATTTATAAAAGAAATTTCTTGACCACTTCAACTATTTCGTAATAGAGGAGAAGATACTAGCTCGCTGAGAAGCTAATTTAATTCTGACGATGTCGATAGATGCGTCAACCAAAAATTATTTCGATTTACAATATAAGTAAAAATTCTATTTTACGAAAACGCAAGAGGATCGTATAACTAAATAATCAGGGTGGAGTGAAAGATTTCGCTGAAGTAGAAAAATATCTAAAAGAAGGGAAAAAGTCGCTGTATCCATTAACCAAATCTCTATATTAGCATCTAGCCCGCTTTTTGGACGTTAACAAGTTTATCTCTCTGCACGACTGTGTGAAGTTGCTGTTTAGTTTGTATATTAGACAGGACATCAAAGTATTGGTGAACTGTTTCTTATGACATAGAAAATCTCTCCCAAAAATCTCACACCTTAGTGTCATCTCTTTCTTCTGAGGGATTAAACCCGGAAGGAAATAAGGGCCCGGTGTACGAAGTTGGAAAGAAAAATTATAACCTACGGAATGCTGGTTTGTACGTCAAAACGTGTTATTTATCGCAGTAAATTACTTTGAGTATAATCATGCATGGCTGAAATATTGTTAACATTGGTGAAATTTCTATTTCTCCGTTTAATGAATATCTTCAATAAGCATTCACAGTGAAAGATGACCGATTGATTGCTACAGTTTGAAAGCTATAAGTGATTGCCTGAATTATTTTCTCTTGATATTTCAGTAAAAATTTTGATTTTAGTCGCTCAAGTTGTAATTGCTCTCTCTAAGACTCTCTGGATAGACTTTGCTTTCTTAAAGTTAAGAATTATTCTCAAAACTAAATATAAAATAACAAATAATAAAATATAACTAAATATATTACCGAAAAAAATAATAAATATATTAAGTATCAGAAATTAAATTATTTTAAGATTGTATAAATGTGGGAGTAAATTACTAGAAGAGTGGAATATTTTATTTAAGAAGTTAAATATTTCAGGTCAGGTCTGAAAATAAATAATAAATACACATATAGACCCTTGAAAGTTGGCGTAGGGGAGGGGAGAAATTATTGTAGTTAATTAATAAGAATAGGGAAGGGATGGGGCAGTAGGTTAACAGAAGAAATAATTGGTGAGTTAATTGGTTGTAAATGATCATTCGATAAGTTATAGCTACAGCGTAAATAATGGGGAATGTCAATCGTTTCAAAAGTATCTAATTTACGTCCTCGGTAATATAAGGGGGTATTAGTCTAAATTCTGAGGAATGAATATTTTCAATGACGTGCTGAGCAAATTGGGAAACATTTTATAATCGGTGAGAGGAATGTTTTTCGCTCTGATCGAAAACTTTCTTCTAATCAGGCCAGTTTAATTTGTTTGTGGGTAAAGATTGTATCACAATCTTTACCCACACACTTTATTTCCTGAGTTTTACTCTACGGCTTTTATCTTTGCAATTTATTGGAAATTTCCCTATATTATTCATGTTGTAAAGTGCTGGTTTTAATAAATAGTCCCTCGGAAGAGAGTTACAAATTTTAAAATTGAGGGATCCCAGGGAGAATGGCTGAAACCATAGAAATAGTAGTATTAGGAGAATGGAATATTTGTACTAAAAGCCACTGAATAATGGGGTGTATACATATGCGAGGGTGGTCTGAAAAGTTTCCGACCCCAGATTTTTCAGAAATCTTCAGAAAATTTTCAGAAAACATGTCGAGAAATGGCGAAATGTTGGAAACTTTTCAGACCACCCATGTATAAATATATAAAAATGAATGCAAATCTGGTTAAGAATCAAGTCTTCATTATTTGATTAAAGACCCGTTGCATATTCCCAAGGCGGCGCTCGAAATCACCTCCTATTGCAACTTCCCCTATTGTTCCAGTTCTGAGTGTCTTATTATCGCCCCGATCGAATATTTTCGCTGTCTTCTCTTCAAACGAAGAATTCTTCGCCCTCTGTCTTCTTCTTGAGCGAAATCGAGGTCAAATGAGACAATTAAGAATGGAAATAAAAGGTTCCGTCGAAAGAATCGCCTCATCTTATGGCTGTGAAAGAATATTTTTCTAATTAAGTAGTTGCTCTCGTGACGGTTTGGTGATTCGAAAGAATACGTTGACCATCTTTCTATGGAAATTGTTTACCATTCAGATTTAGCTCTTATAATTGTGAGCCCTTTGCTTTATTTTTTATGTGTTGTGTTTTCTAACGCTTTTTTTTCTTTTCTATTGCAGGTGAGTTAAGCTTTGGGGTCTTCACAACCTTGAATTCAGACAGAATTTTCAATCTGTTTGTAACCTCCGAGTTCCCGAATCTGATAAGTTTTGTTTAAGTTCCTTCCATTTTAATTACTATAATTAATGTAGGAATTAAATATCGTTGTTAGTTAATTTTTGGCAATTTCGAGCAAATTTTTCTTTTCTTTTTCGAAGCTATCTCGCTCAGTATCTAACGTGTTCGTAGACTATTTAATATTTTTTGAATTAGTAATATAACATGTTTACGTACGTATTAAATTTATCAATCCATATAGCGTTAATTTTAGCTGAGAGTCTTAATATCCAAATTATTGGATGGATTCATATAAAATATGAATTGATGTCACATCCATGAAGGTGTATGTAAACTACTCGAGCATGAAGGCGTACCTTCGATTACTTTTATAGAGATACCTTTCATAAATTTAAAAAACTTTGGCTGCTTTTCGTGGTAAATCTAGTCAAATTCTCAAAGATAGATATGTATCTCTGGAATTAGACGAATTGCTTTTTCATACCTTTACCTCCATCAGCTGGAATAATATAAAACTACGATGGCTGCGTACGAGAGTTATTTCGGAATACCTATCAATACCTTTGTTTTTAGTAGAGAAGTAAAAAGGTGATTATTGTCAGATTTCCTTAGTGAATGTAAATTTATTTAGTGGAACAATTGCAGAATCCCCCAATAATTCATAGGGATGAGATTCTACAATTGATTCAAATCTTTTTACGAGCTCGTGATTAACTATGTTAGGTTAGGCTCGATGGTCGGTCTAAGGGTGATAAATTCATTCAATATAAAAGATCTTGTAGTGCCGTCTCCGGTAAATAAATCAATAGATTTCTAGGAAACAACTTTAATTTAACTAGATATCCTCAACCGACAATCATGCTAGGAGGGAAATTCCGTAATTCCAACTATGTAAATAAAGGATAATTGTTTCGAGGGCCAAGTGATGGATACAAATACATATCTAGCATAATAAAAAGGGGACAAGATACCGATTCATTAGGTAAACAGTTCTGTTAAAATAATATAGGTTTTTTGCTCTAAAATGAGCCTGAGAACGTAAATACTCGACTGCATTGTGTACTGATTTTTCTTTACAAATCTTTTAAAATTGATCAAGCTCGCAAAGCAGTTAGTTTACGAGTTGAACGTTTCGTCGTCTCAATAAGAATCTGGAATTTAGGTTTAATATTTCAGTTGGAAATACGGCGATACTAAAAGCTCTCAACAATCCACTTAGAGTCGTTCGAAAGTCGACTTGCCGCTACACTTTACGTAAGAATTCCATACGGTAATATTTTCACTTCCGTTGCCATATGCCATCTGGTGGCATTTAGAGTATTCATGCATCTTCCACCTGGTTCAACCGCCGTCAGACAAAACGAGATATTTCATTCTCTTTCGAGATACCTTATTCATTTCTTTCTATAAATGGTTCGGAGAGATAATTCTGTCCTATATTTCTCCTGTGACTCTAGTATTGTGAATATATTTCTATTCTCCTTTCCCTTTTCTGAGTGTTAAGGAAAGCGGCGCTGATTTCCCTTTTTCCACCTGCTATGCTTATCTTACCCCATTCCATTTAATCGGTTGTTTACATTAGGAACTTCTCCCCTTTCTTTTTCTATTCTTAGTCGTCTCTTTTTCTTTCATTTCTGTGACAGATCTGAGGTTTCACTCTCCTTCAACAGCTTTCCAATTTTCGGCGTTTCGGAAGATTATTTTAATACCAGCTAAGATTTGTCTCACTCACCACCTGTCTTGCATAGAATTTTTTTTCTATGATATTAAAGCTGATTTCCTAAAGCTATTATGGCGGATTTACTTTGCCAAAAGAAATTCCATATGGAATTAGGTCGATCTCCTATATAAGTCGAATTTTTATTTCAAGTTCGTTCTCTTTGTAATTCGAATTTTTATTTCGAATCACCGCTTTTTATGTTGCTATGTAATCTTTAAAAAATTGCAGTGGTTATCAAGCTATATATATATACGAGTAAAAGTTGCTTGCATACTGCAAGCTAATTGGTAAAAATTTACAATAAGTTCCCCTTACGGGTGTCATCAACGAAGATTATCCAGCAAAATTTTTAAAATTGCCGCAATACATTTCTTACGTTAGAAATTTTCATCCATCTAGCATCGAACTCACGGTCATATGTAACCTTTCTTCCACTGGTTCTATAGAAAACTACTTCAAACGCAAACGCTGTGATTTTGAATAGTCTCCTGCATAAAGAAAGGCCTCAAGACAATTTTTAAAAAATTGCGTAAATGACCGCCTGGCGTCGAACACAGGACCCGTTCGTGAGAGACAATGGCATATGAATGTTAGAGAAGTGCTACTCTGACGTGTTTCAAAGTTTCAATTCAGTATCTTATCGGGAAGGTCCTAAAATAAGATCCGTTATTCCCGTTTGAAATGCATGGTAGAATCGGAATGACGCTCTAGCATCGAACCAAGGACCTCTAGAGAAGCAGCGGACGTCATGAAGGAATCTTTACAAACGCCTCTGTCACCATTCCGGGTTTTATCTTTCCAGTTTATCGGGAAGGCATTTTAAAAAATCGTCCCTGATATCAGCAATGCATTTCTTACGGAGGCATTTCGGATCCACCTGGCGTCGAACACACGGACATTTGGTAACATTTCTTCGTTTGGTACGATGGAAGACCATCTCATCTGTAAACACCGAGAATTTGATTGCTCTATCGCATCGAGAACGGCCTCAAAACAGATTGAAAAAATTCGCGCAAAAGACCGCCTAGCGTCGAACTCAGGACTCTTCCGTGAGAGAAGATAGCCAAATAATATTAGATAAGTGCCATCCTTACTTGTTCCAAAGTTTCGATTCAATATCTTATCGGGAAGGTCCCAAAATGAGATTCCACTTTCCCCATTTGAAATACATGTAGGAATCGGAATGACCCTCTTGCATCGAACCAAGGACCACTAGACGAACGATGATATTCATGGAAGAAAGTTTTCAAACGCTTCTGTCACCATTCAGGGTTTTATCTTTCCAGCTTATCGGGAAGGCATTTAAAAAAATTTTCAAAGATTTCTGCAATGCATTTCTTATGGAAGAATTTTGCATCCACCTGGCGTCGAACTCACGGTCATTTTATAACATTTCTTCCATTCGTAATATAGACGACTACCTCAACTTCAACCTCCGAGATTTTGGTTCCTCTATCTTAACGATAAGTGCCTCAAAATAATTTTCAAAAATCCGCGCAATGCATTCTTATGGGAAAATTGCGATTTTTGGGAATTTCTGGCATCGAACCCATGATAGCTAGCGTCGATGTCTGCATTATTCTGGCATCTAGAGTGTAGGGCCAGTACGTCGAAAAAATCTGACGTCGATGGCGCTTGTGGAACATGGTCAGAATTCGTATCCCCTATAAATATATAGGTATATATATATATAGGTATATCCGGAGAGTTAGCTATATATAATAGATATATATATATATATATATATATATATATATATATATATATATATATTATATTATATTATTATGTATTTATTCAGGTTATTTCAGTATCTAGACCTTTGTAATTTGAAACAGGTGTTATCGATGCTTTGCCCCCATCTTTCTCACAACTGACTGTTATTAACTCGCCAATATATAGGTCGGCTTTTTCACATTTAATTTTTTTAATCATAAGTATACTTAAACACGAGCTAATACCATTATTATGTAAATTAGGGGATATCTCATTTTGAAACCATATGGGAATAATTTGTTCAATAACAGGGCTGCCAAGGATATACTTTACAAGTAGATTAGCATGTTTGAAAATTTGGAATATTTCCTCAATCTCTCTAAATTTGGAATTGAAAACTATTATTCTGTGAAAGTATTATGATTATCCATTAAATTTCCTTTTCCGAATTACTTCAGTCGAATTTGGAAGAACATCATTTCCAAATGCGTTCCGCGAAATTGGCGCAAGCCCGTATGGGATAAAAACTAACTTCATATATTTTTCAAATAACAATTCTAAATGATCTGCAAGCAGAAATTGGACTTAGAGTGCGTGGAAATTGGCATATTATGCTGCTTTTTATTAAATATTCTGCCTTTGGTAGAAAACTTGTCTTCGCATGCATACTTTTCAGTAGAGCTCTTGGGTTCCTTTTGTAATATGTTGTAATACGACATGTAATACAATAATAGTATAGCAATGCCATATGTTTTAAAATCGGATTCGTAGTAATAATAGCTAAAAGATATCTTGCTGAAGTGCACGTTGAATCTCAGAATTAGAGTAGATTTAAATATAGAGCTCGTGATTGTACGGAAGAAAATGTAGCAACTTTTCTCTTAGCTTAGTTCAATGGGATAGACTATCGAAAATGAAAATTTTCAATCTTGGAAGAGTTCTCATAATCCATAATAGACGATAAAAATATAAATCTCAATGAACGTAAATTAGCTCTCAATATATTTCTCTTTATTCATATTATCCCCAAACCTCAACTGCACATTTCAAAGCAATTGATTTGTCTGCTAAAGAATCAATTGCCTCGAGAAGACTCATAAGCGGTCCCCCTTTCTTTCAGAGTAGTGATTTCCACACTGCATAATTTCGCCCCTTGTTTCAGCAATTGCTCTTCAGTGAGCGCCTAATTGCCCGAGTGTTGAATGGAGGGCGGGGTCATCATTCAGTTGTCTTTGCGGGGGCACTCCTCTTTTCTCAACTCATGAGACATCTCTTTCGGATTCACTTGTGCATAATGCACTGGAATTGATGAGCGCGCTACCTGCTGCTTTATACCTCTTTAGCTGTATTTCCGGGATATTACCGAAGAAAGGAACTTTAAAGAGTTTAACAACCGTCCATTCTTTATGAAAGTAGTAAGCTAAGTCTCAATGTAGAGCCAGTTCAGTTTCTACTCCTTTCTCGAAATCTAAAATACATGCACGTATATGATTTTATTTTACTCACTCTAACAACACAGACTTTGTTTTTGTATTCTGTAATCCTTATCTCGTTCATCATCGGATAACTAGCTACTCATTCTTTCTAAACGCTTTCATTAATTGATAAAGCTTTTAATCACACAGTTATTAACGCTTTCCCTAAATCTTGCTTTGTCCATATAATTTCGTATCCCTGACAATATCATTTCTATGTAGCTTTTAGTGTTCTCTGAGTTCTTGAAATGTTGAACGAAAAGATAGATAGGATTAATTGAGGCAAAGGATATCGATTAGAATCTACTTATATCTACTTATCTCTAATCAACTTATATCGTACCAAGTCTCCTGCTAAATACTGTCTTCCATGGATGGTTTCACGTATTGCCTACAGGGATGAAATACGAATTTGTGGTTAAATCGCAGTAAATTTAATTGAAAATGGAAAAGGTTGTGTGAAATAAATAATCGTTTAGAGGTTAAACAAAATTGACTGCCCAGTACATAATTTATTCTCACGCAGAATTTCAGCGTAAGGTAACATTACTCAATTTGCTCTTTACACGGCAAGTGATTCGGAACCCTCTCTTTTTGCCTTCTATATTTGTATTTTTTGGAAATTTTATCTTTATAAGATTTTAAATTACTTTTAAATGACCTGTGGGCATTCTGTTATTTAAAAGATCCCCTCCTCTGAAGAGAGTTTCACGATTTGATTCTCATCTCGTTTAATAGTCGTCAATACACTCCAAAGGTCTTTGAGATTGCTAAGGAGAGATCTCTTTCGAAATCTGCGTAAACGGAAAAAGAAATATCATGTCAGGTTCCATAATGACGCACTTCAAGGTGACTCTCGGAAGGTATAATTTAGCGGTTGCCCAATATTCTGCTCTCAACTCATTCAGTTCTAACTCCCGCTCATTGTTGCTCTAATAGTTTCAAATATGGAAGTTTTATTCTCAGTGAGTCCTTGTACTTCTTTTGTGATTGCTCCCTGTTTTTAAGTAACTGACACTACGTCAAATACTTGACAAAGGGCTAGATGAAAGAAGGCTCTACGTAAGGAAAGATCTAATCGTTTAAAAAAATCCCTCGAAAATTTTCGAAATTTGTAAATCACTCAGAATTGATACCGGTATAGCTTAGAAAAACTTATGCTACTTACCTAAAATTACCCACTAACTGCTATGAACACATAGTGTTAAATGTAATAATGAATTTTAAACAACGAAAATCGTCTCGAATTATTGCTCTGACTTGAAATAAATGCGGACAGGTTCTTGTTTAATTTTGTAATTTTTATCAAATAAATTAATTTTCCCATCGCAATTATAGTCAGACTGACAGAGGGCTTGATTTGGCGTAACTGAGGCTATAAAATCTCGCCTTCAATTTAACCAATACAAAAGTATACAAAAAAAGAAAGTATTCAAATATTCATAATTATAGAAGGTATATGGAGTGTTATTAGAATTGGTTTTTAAGGAAAATGAAATGAAAAATTAAGTAATGTGAGTGATATACGAGATGGAAAAAAGTGCCAAGTATGAGAGGAAAATGTAAAAGAAAATTGAGGGTGATGGAAACCGATTAATAGTAAAAATATGAGCGTTACCTTGGCGTATTAGAGACTGTTATTATACTGTGATCTTATGTATTTATGATAAACAATATCCTCAGAGGCTCGATTGCGGTCCGAAATCCACATATAGGGCTCGATTAATCTCCGATGCTGTGATTTTCGAATCAGAAATCGTTAACTCTTCACAGTAACCATAAATCAGTCGTTTTTATAAGGCGAAAACCCATTCAGAAAGCAGAGGTCAGCCCCAACTGGACGTTTGACATTTCGCAGTTTCATCTCGGGGAAATTTTCCCATCGGCGGCTTCGGGACGAGACGAGGCTAGCAATCGCTCTCGAAGTAATTGCCATTCTGCGGAGGGCCTCTGCCCACCAATAGGACGCCATCCGTCAGCTTTCAAGGAGGAATCCTCAGGGATGACCTTAACATACTCAGTGCTGCGTCGATGAGCAGAATTAATAACATAGCCAGATTCAAGGTAACGATGTCTTCAGGTGGAACCGGAAAGGGTTTTCAGAAACAGGTAAACCAATCGAGAGATGGATAATTTTGCTGTGAAGTTTTATCTGAGACGGGTTGGTGCTATTTAAATAAAGATCCCTGAGATATTGCCTTTCTATCCTTTTCAAATCGTCTAGACAGGAGTTCCACAATATCAGAGTTTCTTCTAACTAGAAGTTGCTCGTAATTACCTGAATTTGCTAAAAATAAGAATATATAGTTTTATGGTTTGTCCGTGTTATTCTTTTAATCTTTCCGGTAAATGCAAAGTTCGTTCGTGGTAGTTCAATTGGATGAAGGATTCGCCTGGAAAGTAGGAGATCTGGGTTTGAGTCTCGGCTACGGCGGACTTTTTCTCCTTCACTTCTTCGTCGAAATTTAAGAATGTGTATTATGCGATTTTAACAGTTTACTTAGTCAAAATTCCCATCGGCTACCAATTTTTAAAATTTCAAATTCGGCGAAAAAACTACCCTTACTTACTACCCTGCTTACTTTACATATTACTACATACTACTGTATGTTTGCTTGCCAAATTCAATCCCAATTTCAGCCTGTAGTACCTCATTTAAGTTCTGCATGTTGTGCCTAGAAACTGCAATCGTTTTTCCTATTTCTTGCTATCCTTCATCACTCGTAATTATTTTTTTCAATGCGCCAGGTTGACCCCTTATTTATATGTTTTCTCATTTTCTTAGCATACGCGGTTCCGTTTCTACGATTGTAGTAATAAAAGGATGAAGAAGTTGCTTAGCATTGAAGGGAAGCGGCGATCATACACAAGTACCGGTTGTGAAAGGAGACCTTCAAAGGAAATTCTTTTCGAATGATTGAAAAAGTCGTCAGCTCCGCGCATGTCCGATTCATTTTTTCCGATGGAATTTTTCATGAAAAACTACCCATTTTTTCCTCTTACCATCCGTACGTTAAGGTCATACGTACTATCGCTGCCTTATACATACCTAGTGTAATTATGATTTCATTTTCGGACACTCGCCTCCACCCCGTTGAGTTTCAAAAATAGACGAACTTTTTTTTTTAATTTACAACTCAACGTCGGTGGTGAGTACGATACGGTAAAAACTCAGCTGTGTAATTTTATAAAATTTCTCTGAAACCAGTATATTTAAAAATTTCTTGGAAGCCGAAGTAATTTGTATCACTTCATATAATGTTGAATTTGTTATTTCCATTCTTGCAAAGATTCACTATCCCGAGTAGATAGATATTGTGATAGTGTGGATTTAGACTATTTTAATTCTTGATAATGACTATTAGTGGAGTTTAAATGTCCTAACGTCGAATAAAATTATATTTGCTCACAATAATCCGTAGTTATAAAATTTCTCGTTTCAGCGAAACTCGACTGATTCATTGTATTGTAATGTGACGATGAATGATTTCCCAACTTTAACGAGTTGTTGTGCTCGACCTCGAGCGATTTTATGCAATCGAAAATAATCGTCAAAGATCTTCCATCGAACGCTCGAATAGACCATCTCCTTCTTACGAGACTATTATATTTAATATACGCCATTTATTGCTCGGTATTGCGATTTTTATCGCGTGATATTTCTGGAAATCCGTCATTATGAGGGATTCAGAAAGTTGAGGAAGTGAGGAAAACGCCGAGGGATACATGAATGAATGAATAAGGTTTCAATGCCAAGATATCCGATAGCCTGAAGCTAAAAGAAATAAAATTATAAATGATTAACGAAGTGTATAATGATTATATTAATTATTATCTTTTATCTACGAGATGGAGACTGATAAATCCTCTCATATACATAAACCAGTAACCTTTACAGTAACCAGTCACAAACTTTTTTTGCCTAATGTTCTTCTCTTGTTAATATTAGAATTTCCCTGTCGTCTCCAGAACTTAATTTAGCGCCCTTAGAAAGCATTTTAGTAAATGTATTCATAGTAATAAGGATACATTTAATTTACATAATACAACCATTTCACAGAAATTTCCATTGTTATAACAATGTCAGTATCCTTTAATATTTCCTTCTTATCATTTAGGAAATACCCACCTGAAAACTTAAATAGCCGACCTGTAAACTTCAAATGGCTCACTAGTATATGAGAGGGACCAGGATCTAACCTATTAATGAGTAAAAGTACACAATATAAGAAATATCGCTTTTGAGATGGAAAATGACGACTAAATTGATACTGTTCCTATTAATGTTTAAAGAAAATAAATTGGAACTCGGCTGTTAATGAGTAAGTGGTCGACATGCTAAAAAACGTCAATGAAGCCGTCAATAATCATTATGAATTTACCCCTGAAGATGGCATAGTCACAGAAATGAGTATCAGGTGATTCTTAGAAGGTTAATAACTCTCCAGTTAATTTGTTTTCGAGGAAGAGGAACGACGCTTCATTGATGTAGTCGGCTTACGGAGAGTTTTTCGACCTCTTACTAATGTTTAGTTTAGAAAAAAGGATCATCTAGAAATTTGAGTGGAAAACTCGACAATGAAAGTAGCTAGTTTGCAATAATTGTATCGTTACGACATACTTTAGCTTAAAATGTAGAAAAATGAGGAAAAAGTCAACAATTATTGCCTTTGAGCGAACCTGACGCTTTAATTAACCAGTACGAAGGGTTTTATCTGGATTGGAATTTGGGTAATGAAAGATGTACAAGGTAAGGGTTTAGAGGAGCGTCTTGAAGTTAAGTCTTACAAATGAGCGTATTACGATGGAACAGATTGAGTGAATGGATAACATTCACGGATTTTCCGTTGAGGAAGACCTCAAGTGAACTGAGGAACGGCGTGTGTCCTTTTCCGTTGTATTGAGGAAGAGGAGGGGGTGACCATCCCATAAATAAACGGAGACTATTGAGGGTGGAGCCCGCTTCTTTTCCTTTTCCTCACTCAGATCAGTTATCCACGCCGCTCCCAACTCAATCCAGCGCTAACCAAAGTAACCATTTGTTTAGATCGAAGCAATGGAATCGAAATCTTTAAGCAGTGGTATTCAAGGGGTTAATACGGCAGAACCGTTCCATCGTTTTTGAAGGGACCGAGGGAAATAGTCAATGGATTCGGGAAAATGCCGTAAGCGGGAAGTGGGGAATCAGTTCACGCATTAAAACAGAAATACAATGAAAGCTTATAAATTGCATGGTAATGAAAAAAATACCCTAAAAATTTTAAGTGGGATATAATAAAAATGCATTCAAACATTTACATTTATGAGGATTTACTTATTCTCGAAGAAACTGGTGATGGTTAGCTGCTTTCTGGTACTTTTTTGTTTTAAACGAAAAAGGGATATACTCAGTGGTTATCATAGCTTAGCACCTTGTACACACTTGTCGGTTTCGATTTTGGAAGAAAATTAATTTATTATTTTCCTGGAAATTCGCTGAAACTTCGATACGGTGCAAATTGAACGAAAAACAGATTGTACTAATTTTTACAACGCAAATCACCCGAAAACCCTCGATTTTCTATTTCATATTTCTTGAATATTTGCCTCCGATTTAATGTATGACCGTTTAAGTATTATTTCTAATGGACTTAATCTTGGAGATGGTGTATTGAGGAGAAATTTGATAGTAAAAACATCTATTTATAGTATGTTGATAAGACCTAAACATATGGCAAAGTATAATTTAAAAAAATCAATTCCAATAAACCATCAATAGACAGCTATTTGCCTTCATCGAGACATCCTCAGAGGCAATGAAATAAATTCATTTCGTTACCCCTAAGAATATTTTCATTGGACCCGATATTTTTAAGGCAAACAGCTGTTTTTGATGATTTGTTGGAGTTGATTTTTATATCTATCACTTTTAATCAGAGAACTAAAAACACGCTTTCAAACAAAGCAAAACACATTTTCTCCTTAAAATCTTAGTATTCTATATTTACTGCGTCCATGGTAGTTATTTACTCTATAATAACCACATTACAATGTTTTGAATCAATTATCTAATATATCTTTTGTCGTGTTAAAATCTAATTATTCGATATTTACTGCATCCATGGTAGTCATTAACTGTTAATGAACCACCTTGCAATGTTTTGAATCAAATTTCTAATGATTCCTTAACCATTTTAATGAGTTCGATTTTAAAATGCATCTGACGTAACCTCGCGCGCCGTTCCCACAGTAAAGCATTTTAAACATTGTCCATATGACGGTGTATAGTTGTCCTTTCTCGTAAGTATTACGCTCCGTCGCCCGAGTTTCTCTTCTCCTCGTGTTTAGTTTTCTATTCGTTGACATTCTTAGCGATTAGCGTCTAAAGAAGCGGCATTGCGTGGCCCCTTTTTAAGTAGTTTCAAAGATAACCCAAATAAAACGCCTCGTCCTTCGCCGATATGGACTCTTTCCTAGAATAATCACGGAGAAGCCTCAAGAATCAACAACTTCCCTAATCGGTGGTTTTCCAAAAAGGAAGACAAAGACCCTTGAGACCTTGGAATTTAAACGGAGAAATCGCCGCTGTGCCACTTCAAATCTGAGGAATAACGAATGACTCTCAGCCAATGTATTTATTCGTATTTTAGGTCAGAGATTATTCGGCAAAATTCTGTGGTCAATCAATTGTGTATCCCCAGGTGACACATGTGCCACTTCGATTTACGATTCTATGGCTCGTAAAAATTAGCCAAACCTTACCTGTTTTAGTCAACGCGCGGAGCTTTTAATGACTTTTTTCACCTTTGTAGTATTAAATCATTCATCCCAACTAGAGGTTATGATGAAGAAGAGAATCGCTGTACTTCTTCCACATTATGTTTATCGAAACAAAGAAAATAATAAAATACACGACTAGTTTCAGCAATTGATAGCCATCATCAACACCTGATATGGCTGTTGTGGATGTCGAACACAACATTAACACATTACAAACATACTGTGGAAAAAGTACAACGATTCTATTCTTCATAATGACGTATTTCCACAAGACGTCTCCAACGACTGTGAATATTATTTTATTTTTTAGCAAATAGAGGTTGTAATCCAATCAAGGGATGCCTTTCACATTAATGGGTTTTAAAATATAAAGGTTGTAATGCTGGCTAAACTAAAAGATGAGAGTGAAGAACTGCTGGGTTTCTGGTGTGGTATACTCGTTAATGTTTAAAATAAATTTTGATTTCTACTTTCAATAGGTTAGAGAATATTATCTCCTCGATTCCCTTGTTCCTCAGACTTGACCTGGCTGTGATAATATCTAGTTGGTATTTAATAATTTGTAATTACGTATTTGACGGCGTTTAAGATGCACGTTAATATCAGAAGGAAAAACTCGAGAAAAATTTTTAATGGTAAGGTTGAAACTAAAATTGTAGTTCATTTTAATTTTTGTATTTCCCTTTTCAGGTAGCTTTTGTGATATCTTATATTACCAATCTATCAAGGTCGTTCGATATTTCGATCGCATTTCTTTAGATATTGCAGCTACGAGCAAAATGGTAAAGTAGGCCAAACATTCGCATTTTAGACGCGGAGTAATTTTTTAGCCATAATTTTGAAATTAAGGTGCCTTCTGTACGCCGTAATTGATGATAATTACCTTTCGTTTGTTTATTTTTGAATGTATCATCTTGCATGTAAGTTTAGTTTGTATATTACTTATTAGACATTTCTCTAGATGCTAATTAATAATTAAATTGTCAATTTCTTTGATGGGGCACTTAGAGATTATCGTGTAATAACTTCTGAGGTTAGGTGGAAGAGATGCTATTTTGGCCTTACCTCACCGTAATAATAATACTATGAAGGTATGAATGATAGTGGCATTCATCTCTGCATCTCTATCTTTGATGCTGAGAAAAAAGTTATTCATGGGGTAATGGTGCTTAACTCACATGGATGTTTACTACTGAAAACATTCTAGCTCACAGCGAGGAAAGCAAGGACAAACTACCTCACTCTTCATCTAGCCTAGTAAGCAAAAATTCCTCTCCAAAGCTTTTTCTTAGCTAATTTTGCAGGGTCGATAACACAAGCAGCCATCAGACTGGTGGCTATACAGACGTACTACTAACGGAACGTTAAACTCTAGTTACATCTTAACCACACATAATTACCATAATATCAGAACGCAGTACACTGTGTTTATACTTAAAAATGATAGAGGAAATAGGCAATGCAAGTAGATTAAGTTACGTAGCTCGTCCACCCGTGTCCAAGTGGGATATTACACCCATTATTTCAGTAGGTCACACTGGTGACACATTCCAGGATCACTGCCCCGAAATTCCACTTTTTAAAAATAACCTTGGATAACGAGCTACAAGTACCTGCGTCACCAACATTCGTAATTGCTGCAAATAATCAGAGTTCAGGGAAATGATTGAAATATGCCGATAATCTAATTTCCGAATGAGTTTCCTCCCGAGAAATTCTTTATCATGATGTACTTAACAGGGTGTTCCAAGAAGTAGGGTTTGCTTCATTCTACTTGGATTCCTAAGAAGAATGAAAACGATACATTTCTATTTCATCCATTCATTTCACAGATTCATCCAGCGCCCCCCATGAGTTTTTTAAATTATCCTTAATTTCGAATATCGTTAATTGTTTAAAATTTGAAAATTTTCGAAATTTTTTTCGAATTCGAAATTTGGCTATTGAAGAGATATCTTGAGATTTTCCATCTGTCATGTGATTCTAAAATATAGAGAAGGGAAAATCCTGTGAGTAACAAGTGATACTTAAAAAGGGCGGTTTTATCCTGAAAATAACTTTCAATTTCCAAAACTTTTCTTAGATATATCCTCTTTATTTTTACTAAAAAGAAATAAAAAATTGTTTGAATTTTTAATTTTGTCGCCAATTACGTAGTTCGGGTAGATTTAAATTCCGCTATATCCGGAAGATTTTGCATTTTATGTTTTAAAGATTCTTCGCAGATTATGAAAATAATCTTCTCAAAATTCTTTATCTGCGGAAAATTTTTACAATATACATTCGAACATTGCATTCTTGTGTTGTTGTGCAAGTCTGTTCTACGCTAAGATTACGGTAAAAAAATCATATTGGATAACGATGTTAAATTTATTGATGATGAAAAATAACCACCAACCTCGTCATAGTGGCGATTTTTAATTTGAATGATGTAAATCCGAGTGGCACAAGAGGAAGTTATATTTCTCGTCGAATATTAGCGCACCTGTCGTTCAACCCCAGTGGTCCCTTTTTCCCAAAAGGGTTTCGATACATTAATTTTAAAAGTGCGCGACCGTCGGCAAGGAGGCCATGGTAATCGAGTATTTCTTAGTGGAAGTGTTATGACCCAGTGACTGGTTGGGAAGTGTGTTGGTCAATTAAGAGACTTCTCAAGGCCTCCGGGAGACTTGTCGCAAGACGAGAACAGTCCTTGCTCGATAAGGCTTCCCCGCGCACCTCGAAAAACGTTGCCTGCGTAATCTGCAAGGTGCCTCCCTCTGCAAACATTCCGTTTTAAAGTGTCGCGCATCAGTTTCTAGGCCGTCAGCGGCTGTAACAAGTCGCCGGCGATCGGAGACTCGGAATACCGTTAAAGTGAACTCGTCCCGGTAAACATATGCTCAGAGAATCTCGTCTCCCGAGACGGGAAATTCCGGCGAGGAATGCTCTGTTCGGTGGATTTGTTTCCGGAGATGTTAATTTGAGAGCCACGTGGATATCCCAACTATTTCTATGCGTTAATTTTATCACGACTTTTTTGTTTATTTACGTGTTGCATTCCAAAGAAGAATTGGGTGCATTAGAGGCATTTAGAACGTGGGTACCCATACTCGAAGTTGTCTAGGACGTTGTGTGGAATACTAAATTAAACTCCTAGTTTTGGTAGCATGAAAGGCAATCGGAAATTTTATCCTCGTTTATCGTTAGATTCTCTTAATTGTAGAATTTTTTACCGACCGCGGTGGGAGAGTGGTTAGCGCACTAGCATGCTAATCCTCCTACGTCGAGGTCCCAGTTTCGCATCCCGGCTAGCCGGATTTTTCTGGTTAGGTAGTAGTTGTATATGTTCGTCCATTGTTGTTGCTCTCACTTTAAATTGGCAATTAAAACAGAAATAATTAAGTAAATAAAATGAGAAAATACCACGAGTGTTAACAGATTTTTAGACAGAAAGAGTAATTTTTATATATTTCTTGGCAAGTTAAGAGTTTTTCATCCTGTTCCCTGGTAAAGTTATTTTTTAGGTACTTGGATAAACGGATTATGGTCATTCGTGGTTTTAAAATGGGAAATTTTAACGAAGGGAAGAGATTCGTCTTTCGTTGGTAATGTAGTGTCGATTAGTATGTCAAACTTTTCCACTAAATTTATCTACACACTTTATGCTCATCGATTGTATAATTTATCATGTTTTCTCATTCATTACTGCAAATAAATTCAGTTCACAATTTGACCTTCGACTGAAAGCTCCCTCTGGAATTGAGGTATGCAAGTGGACGCCAATTGAAACCGTGTGTGGGCAGATAGCAATTAGAGGTCTTTTCAAACTGGTTTCTGCTGATAAAAAGTTTTTTTTCTGCCGCGGCGCTGATTTTTTTATTTGCGAAATTTAACGTTCGCTTAGGGGAAGTGACTAAGGAATCGGTGATAATTCAAACTTTGGGTACCCCCAGTCCTAGATAAGAAATGACTTGAAAAACTAAACTTCGTCAAGCAATATATAGAGTACCTTGTAAGGGATCCTATAAATATGCTCATTAATCTTGAACGTTAAAATTCCAGGCTAAGTTATTGCATTTTATTGAGGATAAAATCTTGATAAAATAAATCAATCATATACCAATTCACTTCTTGGCATAGGATATGAAATCAAGGAAGATAGACAATTTAAACTTAAGTCGACTTTGTTTCCTGAATATAGTGAAACTATGTTTATGGAATAGTAGGTAATTGATGTTATTTATCAGTGTTGGAGTAATTTAAACTCGAAATTGTCTAGAAAAATCAGAATAATTGATTCTAGGACTTTGAATTAATTGAACTGCAGACGATAACCAGTGATAGAGCATAAAAGTTGGGAACCTTTTTTGATGGAATGCCTGAACGGTGAAAAAGCAAGATCTCATGTGAAACCAATAAGCCGCTTTTAGCCGGTGCTGTTTCGGAAGCATTCAAGTGTATTGCCCATGTGTTTTAAATAGCCCATTTAAATGTATAGTTGCAAAACGTTAGCTAAACGACTTGCAATCCATTTCATCTTCTCAAGGAAAGCCATCTGAGGCTGAGAATCAAATAATTGACTTGGCTGAGTCTGTTTTAGAGAGAAAAAGATTTCACTGAACGCCGGGAAGGCCGTAAGCTCCTCATGTGTGGGAAAATAATTTTATAAGTAGAGAGTCAAATTGACACACTGAATATTCAGTAGAATTGCACATGTGTATCCTTTTATTTCTACATCGATAATATGGAATTCCATGAATCGCTTATTCCAGTATCTCTTGAGAGGATTGAAAATAAATTTAACCATACGTCGAGAGAAGGGTAGCGGATAACGTTAATATTGCGGCAATTAAAATTATTAGAATACTTAAAATAGTAATGCTTAACTTATATAGTACAATATCCCAAGCCGGACTTCGTGAGAGAACGTAGTAAAGATGAAGAGAAACTCAGCAATTTGCAGAGGGATTAACTTAATATTTTTTTAATTAAATCTTGGGAAATTATGACGGATTCCGGGTGGAACTCCTTCATAATCACACACAAAGAAAAAATTAATTGGTAGAGTCCGCAAATACCTTTTTCATAAAACGACCTAGGTTTCGTTACGGAGTAAAACATCATCAGACCTCATGTTAGGGGAAATTACGAAGTGTTCTTTACCTGTATAAGGTTTGTTTGTATCAGGGAATTATACCACAGACGATATCACCAAATTGGAAAAACCTTTCGATATGAACTTGCAAATTTGAAGAGAGAGAACTGATAAATCCGTGACTCTCCCCCGTAATGAAAGCGACGTCTGTCGTTTCGACATTCGGATGACGCGCTTGAATTGTTTTTGCCTCTATTACTTCTTGCTACAGTTTTCGCCGGCGCAGGGAAGCATTGCAAGCTGAAATCATCCTTGAGTGAACCGGAAATTTCACCGGAGCCGATGGAATGGAAGTTAGTGAAAGTGATCCTCCGATAGTGTTCCAGGAGAAAGGAGGGAAAGTGCAAACGGCGCTCCAAATGCGCCACGTCCAAATGGGCCGTCTGCATTTACATAACAGCGTCTCTTTTGGAAGAACACACAGTGTGCCATCCACGTTCCCCGGAAAGCGGATTTATAGCCAAGACACCCCATAAAATCCAGTGCGCATGATTTAATCCAAGGCTGTGGAATTTAGAAAGGCAGCCTTCGCATTGTCAACGTGTTGTTGTTTTTCTTTCCGTTTGAGGCGATTCATGCCAGTTTAGTCACAAATAAATGCAGTCGGCAGTAATAGATCGGCGATCTTACTCATTTGAACCTACGGTTATCACGTATGAGTCTTGTCCAGCTCTCCTCTTCAAATGTTTGGGTGTAATCATAACCAGCAGTCGATTCTTTTCAATTAGTTATTCAGTAAAATCTGAAATGCTGCTTTGGAATGAAGTATGTCCATTACCTGGTTGAATGCCTTCAGTTACAGTCTATATAGTGGTGGAAACGATAAATTTTTTATATATTATAAATAAAGTAACAATTTTAATTGCACCAAAGATGACCGACTTACCCTCTGCCCCTATCGATTTTTATTATTTATTTTTTTATTATTATAAATTATTGTACTTAATTATTTATTTCTTATTCTATTACTATTGGTTAAAATTTTTATCATTGTTTATTATTTTATCTATTTTCTCGACTTCGATCGACTAAGAGAAACAAAATTTGGAATGCGTTGAAACAAAAATTATCAGTAGTCGAGTTACAGTTAAGTTCAATTTTTGCGTCTCTGAGACATATATCTTATCAAAGATTTGGATCTTAATTGTCAATTTGCTTGAACACAGATGTATTACAAAGATAAATACTTGAAGATAAATACTTTTGATAAAAATATTCGGAAGATAAAAATTCTTTCGATTACCAGTCGAGATCGACCTTTTGGCCCCCTCTGGTTCATGGGATGCCACGAATAACGGAATAAGCAGGACCCGGGTTTTAGGTGAGGACCTGATGATGACGCTACACATCGTGACTTGTAAAAGTTTATGCCGTTCGTGGTGCTATATAAATTAAAAATGTTGGCGTCAGCCTTTTTTCTGCTATGGCATGCCTTCCAGTAGAGAGCAAAACCATCGCCGAACTTATGAAATAGTGTCTAGTAGTACAAATGCTAGGCTAGAGGTTTTTTCGGAGTTCATTGTGACCTTTTCTTCATTTTTTGCTACAAACTCAAGTATTTTAACCACACCATTTCTCAGTTTTATTTATCAAGTCGTATGAAATTGAAATAATCCTCTTCAGTTTATTCAGTAATTAAATTCGTCAACCTTCTCATAATTTTTGTCAGGCTATTTGAATCAGAGCCAGATGTGGGTATATGCCAAATAAGCTACAGCTTTGAACCTCAAAAACTTGCAGGGACCTAAAAAAAATCCGTTCTTTTACAAGTGCTAATTTCTTTTGATATATTAAAAAAATCTTCCATTCACTTATCCATATATTTAAAAAGTGTATTTTTTAAAAGTTTTTCTAAGATCTTTGGCGTAACTTAAAATGGTAATATAGGAAAGCTTCAGGGCGTTGTATAACTTAGGACCTCGTCAAGTCTAATACACACCGTGATTTGAATACACGTAATGGGTCACTCACAAAAGCGGAATCACGGTTTTACATCCATAAGTACATGAATACAAACATGCGAGATCGCAATGAAATAAGGCTCCCTACCGCGGATATATTCGTTAGGTCTTTGCGGTAGATTTTCACGAGGAGGCGTCAACGAAACGCCCATACACTTGGCCAAAATTTTTAATTTACTCGCACCCTCGCATTACGTCACATTCACTCGAACCTGTATCGTATATTAAAGTTTAAAACTGGTTAAGTTATTAGTGCGTCTTCTTTCTTTGCTAAAATTTGCGTTTCCTGGACATCACAGGAAAGGAATTATTTTTTATTTATCTATCGCACAATAGCATTGAACTTCAAAATTTGTATTCCATCAAGCGAAGTAAATCTTATTTTTATTATATATTTTATATTTAATATATTTTAGGTATTTTTGCAGAATCTCAATCGCCGTTGAGTTGAAGAGACTCGAAAATGTATCTTCTATTTTATGTTCTATTCTTTGTAAACCACGTCCATTGATGTATGACGGAGTCACTTCATTATAAATCAAGCTATTTCTTTCCTTAAGTAATACCCTATCATTCATTTTTCCCTTGTCAATATTATATGTTGATCTACCATAAAACCTTCGTTAGAAGTGATCAAGTGTTTAGGGATGCACTCCTAAATGTGCAGGAAATCTTCAAATTTTGGAATCGCTCTAACTCCAGAATGACATAGCTTTAGCTGTTACATTTCCTAGCTTTATCTCATATATAACTTCAATGAAGAGGATGGATAAAAATTTTAATTTCTCCAATGCCACATACCATTATACTACATTCACTCCTTTTGACAACGAGCAAAATAATCCAAGAGATTTCTCCTACGAGTCTCCCGATACGGATTCCCGTTTCAGTTAATTGCGACAATTCGAAGTTTCATGGCTTTTCTTTGTCTTGGTCGGAGTTGAATGGACGTTGAATCGGCATTTACTCCCATGGTTTTCCATCAATGGCTATTCGTAGCTCTTTTCAGATGGCGAAGGACACAATGCAGTGACGTGGTGACCTTACTCTGACGTCACAGTGACGCTGGAAGGTCACGGGCGCATCTTTGGTTTGGGCCTCTTGAGGTCGGACTAGAAGTGACGTAATCCAGAGGGTCACCGCACTGTTCGAAGGCTCGAATTCTTTTTATTTTTTCGATTGGAACCGGAAGTGGCGTCTGAGTGGCAGCGCCCACGCCATCTATGATGTCTCGCCGTAATCTTCTCCTCTTCCTCTCCGTGGTCGTCTTATTCTTGAGCTTCCAGAAAGCGCCGTTCCCTATAACGAAGGAGAGAGATCACTGCTGGGAAGTTCCGAAAACCAAACCTGCTCGTTTAATAAATACCATATCTGATGGTGTATAAGAAGCACCCAGTCAGGAGGACAAAATCAAGAAAAAGTTTTCATGATAATAATTCTTATTATTATAATCATACCTGATAGATTTATTTATTTATTTATTTCAGTTTCCCATACAGCAAAAATTGCCAATTTAAAAGGAATCAAAACAAAATAAATAAGAAAAATTAAATGAAACACAAATATAACAAAAATTATAGAATAAAACTAAACAAACCACAGGGAAATTACCAAGAAGAACATATTTTCTATCGAGTGACCATATGAATGAATTTTACAAATGAAATATATTTGTTTTGTATTTTGTATTCTTTCTGTTTTGTATCTTGAAATTAATTGTTGCATTTTGTATATGGTATTGTATCAATGAAGAGGATTTTATTTTTTAGTATTATAATGTAGTTCTGTAGCCAAATAAATTAATTAATTTTTGAGTCCATACCAAACGCTGCTAACTTGCTAGAGCCAAGCATAACGAGGAGATACAGCAATACAAATCTTTAGCAGAGGAAATAAAAGAAATTTGGAACCAGAAATCAGTCAAAATTGTTCCAATAATTATTTCAGCCATCGATTGTATATTTCAATTGATCTACGACGTCATTCGATATCTCGATCTCTTGCGATATGACTAGAGCAATACAAAGGAAACGAGGAAACCGGACCTTTGCAAATAAGACGCAGGGCAATTTTTTTAGCCATATTTTTGGAAAAATCTTCTTGTATGCTCTGAAACGCGGTGTTTTACGGTCATGACTAAATTACTTTTTATTTTCACCACCTTGCTAATGAAGAGAAAACGGAAGAATATTTAACCTTCGTTAGTTCAGTGGGAGTTTGAAGTCATTCCTTTGTTCGGGTTATTGGGTAATTCAAATTACGAATTTTATATTTGTTATTCTAAGATCTGATATTGGTGTGTACTTATTCTATCACGTTTCCATAACAAACTCTCCAAGGCATTTATTCTTTGCAGTACGCATCCATCGCAGTAGTAGTGAGTAGAGGAGTGAATGAAAGACCTCTGCGCACGTTTTCCATTGAAACATTTTCGAAAGTCCCGATAATGACAGTTTTATCAACTGATAGGTACAAACGTAATGAAAACTTTGGAATGCTTAAACACCCTCGGGACTGATACGGAGTTTTTTTTAGAAAATCTTATCATTTCAATTTGAAGTATACTTTAATAACCATTAATGTC
Organism: Pachydiplax longipennis; assembly: GCA_036926295.1. Taxonomy (NCBI): domain Eukaryota; kingdom Metazoa; phylum Arthropoda; class Insecta; order Odonata; family Libellulidae; genus Pachydiplax; species Pachydiplax longipennis. Next base: position 30,603,496 of record JAVFKF010000009.1, on the reverse strand, counting down.
ATTATATTATCTTTTTCTTATTTTACATTTCGCAAGTTATTATATTATAAGGTAATTCGCTACGTAATAACTTATTTCTTAATGTAAAGAACATAGTTTTTTTTCAAAAGTAGTAGACTTCGCGAAATGAAGGAAAATGAGAAGAGGAGAAACAGAATTATAACAAGGATATCATCTTTATTTTGGGGTCTGAGTTGAGTATTCCAAACGCTTCAAAACTGTAGAATCTGTGGCATAATTATTAAATCTGAATTCATTAAATGTTGGCTTATTACCGACTGAGATATGATACGAATGACTTCAGATTACTCCCTCGTGTTTTTTATTAATAATTATTTCTGAATTATGATTCCGTGAATGTTCACAAAATCATGCAGACAGAAGAATACTTGCAAGCTGTAACAATTTGTCTTTCAAGCTTGATATGCATAAGCGAATCTGGTTCAAATTATCCTCTTATTCTTGATCTTTCTTTGGCATTGCTTACTTATCTAAATAAAGAGAATCTTGTTAAGGATTTACTACTGTAGTGCCCTACGTTTGCTTCTAATATGACTGTTATTCAACTCGTACTGATATTTTAAAATATACGTACAATTACTTTTATTTTATGCCTATATTTATGAGTGATTGTGAAGAAGCGTTTGAGAGACTTCGGAAAAGTTTTTAATATAAATACTTATAATCCTAGCATAGAAATATTTATAATCCTAGAATTTCTGCGGAAATATGGATTTAGCAGGATATTAACCAGATGAAGGACGAGAATCTCCAAAATTCTACGCAGATGCCAACTCATGTCAACTTCCTTCCCTTTTAAATGGATTTATAGAAACGGTTTGAGATTCAATCCACGAACTCTCCTCAGCGATTCACGGTAAACACTTTTTGGCCTTTGTCTCTTCCACTCTCATTCTCTATACGCAGTAAGGTTTGGGAGCTGTCGTGCTCTATAGATTTCCTCACAATAGAACTCAGGCAGAGGGAAATAGAGCTCTACTCTCTTATGTATTATTCGTAGACTATGAACGGAATTGTGATTGGTTCACGATATAAGCATAGTTTTACACGGGTGAAGTTTTCACTTAGAGCGTAGATAAAGATAGTTGTTTTTTATAATTCTGTTTATGTTGTGGCCCTAACGTACCTAATAAATATTGTGATTTATATCTTACATCACGCCTACAGTACACTGATTTATATTCAGTCGCACCTCGATAACTCTAATCTTAAAGAACACCCATATAACTTCGAGGTAAAAAGGTTTCGACTTAACGAGGTTTTCACACGATTATTATACTTGTCGAGGTTTTCTATTGTTTTCTATTGTATGTCTTATTGCAGTTGGAATTAACAAAATAAGACTATTTAAACAACAAATACCGCCTTTAAACTATAAGAAGGAGAAAAATACCTACGCAAATAGTCTCGGTTTTCTTCTTTTTGAAGAAAACAAACATTTTTTATTGTTAGACTTTGGTTATCGGTTATTAACAAATAAAATGTTAATTTGTAAGAAAATATGAATATTCTACAGGAATTTAACGACTTACGTAAAAAAAGATCTGCCTACGGTATAAAAATACAATAAAGCAGTAATGTATCTACTTTAAAAAAAGTAGCAAGATAAGTTTTATAAAACTAGGAATAAACGAAAACTTTGTTGTATGCTTGAAAAACTTTCCTGTAATTATAAAATCTGTAAAATGAAAACTCTCGACCGCAGATACTTTGGCCAAAATTCTAGAATATTTAGGTTGCCTAGACTTCGACCTACTGAGGTTTTCGTAACTCTATGAGGTTGGCTAAAAAATTTCTTTATGGTAAATTATTCGAGTCCTCAGGGAGACATACTTTTTCTTCTACTTGTATAAGTTTTCGAGTTATCGAGGCATGACTGTGTTATATAACGTCGATATACGCACAATTTAATAAGCACGTGATCAGGGCTAAGATTTTGTAGAGATGTTTTCAGATATCTTGATGTTCAATGCGCTGAATTTTTGCCGTCAGTTTTGTAATTCAATTTTACATCAGAATGGTGAAACCGCGAATGGAAAACCCGACTTGAAATTAGTATCTTCTGATTCTAAATTAGCTTTTTCTCTCGTTCCTCCTCTTCAGTAAGCAGAAAGGGCTCGCTTTCCATTAGAATTCCTCCGGCGTCGATGGCCGGCGTCCCGATGACTTCATTCCTTGTTTTCTGCCGCAAATTCCATCATCCGCTGCCCTTCCAGTGACTCCTCACGCCTCCTCACCACTTCTCCAACGCATCTGCGTCGATACATTCGTTGTATTGCGCATGAAACAATTGATATTAGACTTCCTGAATGCCATAAAAGTTCTATTTGTAGCCAATGGCGAATTTATACTCCCTCGGTCATTACATTTTTTTCACGTTTCTTTTCTTCATTTCCCTTGAGGTGGTCATGTGTATGGAGTAGGTGTAGGGTTGCCAACTCTCCCTGATTCGCTGGGAGACTCCTAGAATTGGTTAATAATTTTTGAAATCTCCTGCCTAATTGCCTGCTAATCCTCCTGGGACTTTTTTCCTCGTTTTTACTCAACTTGATTCATCTTCAGTAAGTTTCGTAACTTTTCGATACTTAAAGAAAGCAGGAAAAAATGGGTACTTTCTTCTGTTTGTTTTTTCCCATTCTTTCATATTCCTGTTTTCTGCACCTGTGATAGATTTCCACAAAACAGCGTCTTCCTCTGGGAATTTTATCTTTCGAAACCTATTTTCTATCATAGTAAATGTCAGTAGTCCTCGAGTTCCATCGAATTATGTTCCATCTTCGTGTCGGCATATTTGGAAATATTTGAGAAGTTTCTTGGGATAATGAAGCAGCGGCTGATTTCTATGATTCCGTGGAAGAAATCGCTCTAAAGCATAAAAAATTATATTAAGATCAACGGTGGTCATATTGCATATTTATACTGTTCGTTAACAAAGAATATATTTTGTACAGTACTTAATGTTATGATTTTAATCATCTCAAAGAATACCCCGGCATCTGTTGCTCTGGGGACGGAGAACTCCCGGAATCAACTCTTTGGTCAAATCTCAAAGGAGTTGGCAACCCTAAGCACATAGTAACCTAGTGAATCATTCCGACCACCTTACCTTGAATATATTTCTTGTTTTTTTGTATCATAGTTGATGATGAAAAATTTATTTTTCATTTACGTTTGCCTCAGTCTTATTCGTGGCAGCGATAATGTGGTAGCTACGGAAGCATGAAAAATAGAATCCATTTTTATTGAATGCTATGTTACCCATCGGGTTATTGTGTTGTATTCATATGCACTTTCTTCACGTCGTGGATTCTGGTTAAGGAAAGCAAGAGGGAGATAATTTTAATAAATACTAATAACCTCATCTTGATTATTTCACTTCATTGTTTTCCGGGCCTTTCATGCTCCCAAATCAAGGATGTCTTAGGAATTCGGTTCCTAATTCATACCGATAATGAATTTTCTTTTCTAATTAACTCTACAAAATGAAGAATTTTTGAGGAAAAAAGATTCGATAGATATGCTAATGGTTTTAGCGTAAATTAAGCGTATAATATCAAGGTAACTCAAGATATGAAAAGTAAAAGATAAGGATATTAGAAAGGATAGAGCATGTTATTGTGGATGATGTGTTAAAAAGAAAAGTTTGACATATGGTATTTTTAGTGAGAATCGGTTTAAAATATAATCTCTAAGTTTTCGAGTGTCTCATCTTTTACCATATCCATAAGAAGTAAGTTAATTAAAGTACAACTATATCCTGTCCAAACATACGAGAGAAACCCTTCCACATTTAACGCCTCATTCTTGTCCTTTTTAGATGCTTTTTAATTGACAGAAAAAGCAAGAAGGATTGTATGATGAATATGGAAATTGACACGTGTTCTGAAAAAATGAGATGCTTCATCGGTGTTTTGGGAACGGTTCTAAAGAAGAGGGCTTGCGAGTCTTCCTTGACCCAAAAACACTAACATTTTGGTTAAAAAAAATCCCGATTATTTCGCGACGAACAGGATTGCGTACAGTTCTACTTAATAAGCTCTGTTTTTTTGCTCACTTTCGTTTACTGGTTCGTTCCCTTTGATTGGTTGATGAATTTTTGCATTTCTCTCCTCGAATATCTGTTAATCAGAGTGTGGGTGTAGTGATTTGATCAGGAGAACTACCAATGGTTGGATGTTCGCATTGTCTTTGAAAATAATGAACAAAATAGAATCCAAATAAGCTTTCCCTCGTCTGAAACGATTAAAATATCATAGGGACGATTTTTGAAAAAGATCTTTTACAAATTTTAGTACAAACATGAATCTAATAGTGTAAAATATTCAGCCCGAATATCGGTCGAAACTTCAGCCCCTTGCTACTATTGCCCCTTGCTACTATTGCCCCCAGCTTACTATGCTATACGAGGAGTGAGGGAGTTTCCTCAATCGAGTCGGAACGCTATGAGCGAAGAGAATCCACTTAACCCTTGCACAATTGCCTTATGAATAGCCCTGGAAACATTATTCGAATTTTTGATATAATTGTATTTGATATAACTATCAATTTTAATAACATCAAATGTAATGAAGAAGTAAACTTGTAAATTTTCCACACTATTTTATTTCCACACTAAACAGTGTGGAAAATTTACAAGTTTACTTCTTCATTACTTTAATGGCTTTCCACAAAGTAACTCGTGAACATCTAGATTTCAAACATAAAATGATTTTCTATAATAATTGAATAATTTCAAACATAAACATGTGTTCTGAAAGGTTTTCTGTTACCAGTATGGAAGGGGCTAAAGCTAGAGTCAAGGGTCGTAGTCGTTGGTGATGAATTAAATTTTGATTCGTATAAGCTTTATGTTAAAGATTACTTTCTTTAAAATATCATTTTTAATCTCTGATGAAAGGGCATTATTAGATTAAATGAGGAAAAAGTAGTGAGTGGCATTGGAAGGGTAAAGAATGAATGCGGACGAAATGTAAGTCAGCGGGACAAGTACGAAAGGAATGCCCTACGTTACATAGGGAGAGGATGAACGGAAGCTGAGAGAGAGAGATGAGAATGAGAAAAACGGGAGGAGGAAAAGACAGAACAAGCTGGTGTGGTGAATAGATGTTGAGAAAAGAGCCCACGTACCAGAGAGAATAACACAGAAAGCATGAAAAGTTGCGCATAAAGTAAATTCCCGTTCAGCCTTATGGGAGTAATCCCAAGGCAAGTGGAGGCAGTTATTACGGTGATCTGCAATGATGTGGCCCTCAGCGAAGGCCGAGGGAAGGGCCCTTGGGAAGTATGCGGGAGAGTAGCGGTACTGCGGCCCCGCGCCACACCTGTTATCGGCGCCCCCCGAAATGTGGTATTCTCCGTCGGGTACAGTTAGGAATGGGTGCTATGACGGATATACTGATCGGTGATTAACGGTCCCATATGAATATGGCCCATTTGAGAGTCAAATGGGTCCCTTTGCGAAGATTGATTGCTCAGTGCGGTATGGTAATTGAGTGCCTAAGAAGATGGGAAGCACTTCTTCTGAAAGAAAACTCGGAAATTTTCGCTGTCGAAATCAACGAACCGGAACTGAACCGGAAACCGATTTTTTTACCGGAATGAAAACCGAAACCGAACCGAGAAAATTGAAATTATATAACAGAAACTAGAAACCGGTTATTTATTCCAGTCCGATTTCTCGTATCCAACAATGCACAATTCACTCGAGTTTAACTAAAGAAAGATTTATTAAATATGGTTGCCGGACTGAAAACCGAAACCAAACCGAAAAAAAATGAAATTATAGAACATAAACTAGAAACCGGTTATTTATTCCGTTTTGATTTACGGTACCCGAAAATGCACAATTTTCTCGAGTTTTAATACAGAAAGGTTTACTAATTATGTGTAACTAGGACTTCCTAGCTACTAATAATGTGTTTAATTCCTAACTTAATTGTAATGTGAACGAAAAGAGCTGGTGATGATAATGCAAACTTTCGGTATGATATAATGAAAAGAAGTCGGAATGAAAAAAAGCCGCTTCAAACAATTCAACAAAGGTAGAAGGAGCAAAAGTGAATCTAAATCGATTTTTGATATTCCAGTTGAACCGGAACGAAAAACATTATGATTCGATACTCAGTCCTCAATTGTCTTGCAGAGATCGTGCTTTGTGATGCCCTCTTACCACGGCTGGGAAATAATTCGTTATTTTCCCTCTATCCAATTGTCTGTCCAGTACAAGTTGTTTCATCGTAGAGTGAAAAATGACCAAAATTTAGTTACCAAGAATTTCTGTGCGAAAATCAGACCATTTTTCAAAAACATGATGTAAGTAAATCAGAATTAGACAACCTGGTTATACCGCTATCCCTTTTAAGACGCAGTTTTCGCTTGGTCCAATGAAAAGCGTATTAATCAGGTTTTACTGTATTACGTATTATGGGAGGTATAGGGATGGTGGAGTGGTTTCTTGGCATGCATGTCATGAAAGGTTGATTAACACTGTGCTGGGTAACAAGAAGCCATCGACGTGAGAAGGCTTAATTGAAAGCGCCAGATTTCCGTTGTTAACTGTTTTAGTTAACTGGATTAGTTCTCTTGCGATGCTCTCACATGCTCTAAGTATTTTTAATGGACTTCCTTTGCTTGCTTAAGAACAATCACCCACTCTTTATCGCACTCTACCAACTAGTCGTATCGAATGCTTTTGTTTGGATAACGAAAGAAATTTTCGGATAATTTTATGAGCGATAGCTTGCTTATTATAATGAAAGAATCGTACTCTTTTGTGGAAGTACGGCGTCTCACAGCATTAAACTCTCTCGAGTATATTTTCATTAGCAATTCCCACATTCTTCCTACGCATTGGCTTCTTTTATTTATTTACTTTCTGATCGTCGCCAATACTCAATTCGAATTGATAATGAAGGTATTTCACACTCAACTTGAAATGCGGATTTCGAAGCCAATTTGAAGTCATACAGATGTTTCTAGAAACTTTGTATTTTTACAAAAAAGTGCCATCAATTTGCTACATTAGGCTCACTTTAAAAATTATATCGTAAGCTTTCTACCTCATATTTGTCACAATCTCTCAGGTGAATACCTTAAAGTAAAAATTCTGAATGCGTCCCTTATTCCATCCCGGTAGGTAGACATAGGTATAGGGTGATTGATATCTGAAATATTTGTAACTCATAGTTTCTTTAGTGAAATCCCTGAATTTTTCAATTTAATTATATTATTATAGTTGGTATTATTTCAGTAAAGGATATCTTGACCACTACTGAAGCGTTTCTTTTGCAAAGGGTTCAATTCAGTCGGCAGCATCCTCTGTACCCTCCCTGACAACTACATGTTTACCTTTGTTTGCTCTTGTCTCCAGGGTTACGAAAGGTAGTAAATAGGAAGGAAATGAAAACATCGCGAAGGAAGCAAGATGCATTGTTTTTCAACGTTAGGCCCGAAAACTAAGATTTTAACTTCCCTAATCAGGTTTTACCAACCCTATATGAATGGCGTCTATATTTTGGAGCTAGTTTCTCTTTGATTTTCACTCGAAACGAGTCTCGAGAAACGAAAGCTTTTTAGCGATGGAACAAGTCGCTGCCTTCCGACGGCCTTCTCGATACGCATAAATAAATAACTCCACTCACGCTTTATTAGCGTTAACGAGGCTAACTTCTTCCTCCTCTTTATTACGGAGATTTCGTTTTTTATTACCCGCTGGGAAACTTGTCCTGAAACTCGCCGTAGCGCATGCAAAATGCCACGGCGCGACATGTCTCGACGCAAAATCTCACCGCTTATCGGTGTTCCTCGCAGAATTTTCGTAATCAACGATGGGTTCCAGTAGTAACGTATAAAATGGCATTGCTGAAAGACATGTAAAGTCAATGAATGAACTCAAAATAGCTTAGGGAAATCTTAGTTGCTACAGAATTATCAAGAAGAGTATGGCATAGAGACGAAACGATGTCTTATGACGAAACATGTCGTATGAATAATAAAAATAGTAGAATTTTACGAAGTGAGCGTATATTTTTTAAAAAAGAGTTGAAAAGAGTAAAAAAATGCCGATATTCCGAAAATCCGATAATGAATCGAAATAAATTGGAAGAGACAACAAATTAATTTTGAAAATGTTTTAAAGGTAGCTAAAAGGTCGCTAAGTTCATGAAAATATTATATAATAATATATATAAAGAAATAATAAAAGTGGTCAGTACAGTTTAAATTCGCTCGAAAAAATGTATCAGCCTAGAAATTACATAAATTAAATATAAAATATGAATATCAAGTTTTTGAGAATGATTATAATGCTATTTAAATATCAAATATGCTATTCTAAGGGTACGTAAGATGATCAACTCAAATCAAGAGTGCAAGTAGTTGCTTAAAAAGAAAAGGGGTCTCTGAAAGAGGGAAAATGTTGCTAGATCTCGCGACAAAATCGCTAAATTGGTAACTAAGTGAGTTGGTATCTATACATAAATCCTAGGTTAGGGCAGAGCTGGACCATAACATTGGAATTTGTGTCTAACAAAAGATTCTTAAATAACATAATTATCTATACTGAATTAATATTGCTGTGATGTGAACCTCAGAAATCAAGTCTTGAGAATAGATTTTTATGAGAATATTTTTCGTCTTTTACAGTTATTATCAGCAAAAAATTTACTGTGTTATTTAATTTATATTCATGTCCAAATAATTTCCATTTAAATATTTTAGCTTCAATTATTAGTAGAGATTTTATAGGCTAAAATTTTATTTGTATTTATTATGTACCTAATTTTATTTTATATATATAAACTACTATTATATATATATATATACTATTATTATTATCAATAAAAACGATCATTTAATTAGCGGCATATTCTGCGCTTCTTGAGATATCTTGTGTTATCACTATAGAAATACTTGATTTCTTTAGTAGATTAGATGCATTTCTGATAAATTTCACCAATTAATTACATTTATCATTATTAATTAATACTTAATTCAAGTAATCACATTTATATAAAAATATCCTTGCTTGTGTTTTAAGAATAGAATTTAATCCATTATCATTAATTAAGAGTCATAACTCAGCTCTCCTATAATCAACACAGAAAATTCTTCCAGTCTATTATCTTCAATAGAGATGATTGAAACATCTAATTGAATGAGATATCTTCTCTAGTTTAAGTTCATTTTGATTGCAAGTACTCAGATGCATCCTCTGTAAATCACCGTATTTATTTTATCCGAGGTTTTTCTGAGTACCACAATCTGTAATTAGTTGTTAACATATCAAGCATATGCGTTTCGGAATGCATCGTCGCACGCGGATGAGACAGGACATCTGGCGGACGCGGCGAGAACCATAAGGTAGAATTCCAGTGGTTATTGCTTCAAATGCTTCTGTGTGAATGAGATGCAATACAAATGGTGTATAAATCTCCTTTCAAACGCACGATAACAATATTCATTTGCCTTCAGTAAGCTTTATCATTAGCATAGCCTAATATGAGCGCATCTTTAAGGACTTCAATTCGTTCATAACAATCGATGACGAAGTTTTAACCAATAATTTAGGTATTAAAATTACCATCAATTCATTTTACTACCCATGTATGCTTTACGTTCAGACTTTTTTTGTTGAATGAAAATATCCTACTCTTTCAAAAATGACGCTACTTAATGATTTAATATATCCTTGTGGCTCGACTATCTGGAAAATTTCAGAATTGTTATAGTATGTATTCATAATATTTTTCACTTATTTTAGAAAGTGTAGATCTTTAATGCGTTCAATATCTTCCAGAAAGAAAATTCTATGGGTTTATTTAAGTTTCTATCCTTTGGGAAGTTTCATTCACGCTTTTTCTAGGTTTTGACCATGTTCTAAGCAAGAATCCGTTTACAAACTGCCGATTATTTGAGATCATGAAGTTTCTTTGTTTTGATACCGCGTACTTGCGTTCTTCCTTTCTGCCACCGGAGTGCCTTCTTCAACGTCATTGTTTAGGCCGCGTGATTTAGACAACAACGGAAAGGGATATCTGGTGTTCATGTTATTTACTCTGATATGAAGTGAATTCCCGAACATACACGAAACCAAGGAAGAAAATATGCGACTTAAAGTTAATTTTACAAAAGTTATCGACTAGGCATCGGGCTAAAACTATTAATGGGGATCGATATACACATGTATAAATTGGCACAAATAAGCACTTTTTATTTATTAGGATAAAACAACATCTTTAATAGGCAAATTGAGGCTGTCCTTTGTTATACATTACAATTGAGTCGACAAAAAAATGAAGGGAATAAAAGACACCTTCCAAACATTTTTATGTTAATAAAAACTACTAAAGACTTCATTACTGTGGAAAGCTTTTTAATAAATTTATCACTACGGATCTCGGGGAGGAGTTGATACTGTCATACCAGTTAGTAGCGTACTTGATCTTTGAGACAAAACGAAGAAGCGTTACAGGGAAATAATTACCAGGACAGATGGTTATTTCTGGTCATTTTTTCCTCGAAGTATTAGAGAAGCAAACAGCAGTCGAGGGTAGATAGGGTTTTCGGTATTTTACACCCCCTGCCATGCGCCAGTGTCAGTTTGCAGGGTTAAAATGTAAATGTAGATAGTAAATCGCTGAGATGGGTTCCTTATATACAGTGTGGAATAGGAAGCATTTTTATTTACACTTAAGAATCAGTTGGTTAAGCTGTAGGTGCTCCGGCCAGTTCAGTGGCGTCACCCCAATTCACCATTATGCTCATAATGTGATCCCATCCTGTCCCCACTTCCTTCCGATCGCTTCCGCCCAATTTTCCACCCCTTTGCTTCTCCATGGGCGTGTCTTCATCATTTTATTGAACACTACAATAATTGACTCTTCCTTTAAGAAAATAACCTGCTTCTGTCTTCGCCTGCTGTCTGTCAAAGAAACTCAATTTTCCGGCTGATTCATCTGGAAAAATAAGAAATGTTTTGGAGGTTATCTCAATGTTACTCTTCAGGAGATTACCATCCTCATTGTATTCTCGTATTATAATGTAGCTATTTCCGGGGTGAGGTGAAATTTGCTTACGAACGCTATCATAATTTATACATACGTAAACTGACCGTTTTTTTGCCGGGACAGTCCCGTTCCCAGACCTACCAAAACGTCAGAAAGTTTTGTTTTGTTAAAGCCTTTGCCATAAGCGCAATTCTCTACTCTCTTTCTCATTAGTTTCTATTTTTTCATCATTCTTCTGCAGCACGCATAACAATCGCGTGTAAGCATGTTTTCTACTGCTTTTAAAGAACAACATTTGACAATCACAGAAGAAAACATTCTACTTGTAGGTTTTTATGAATTGTTCTATGAATTACTAGGTTGTATTTTTTAATTTTAGTAAATGTTATCGTGTGGAAAAATGCTCTCTTCTTTGGGCTATTCTATTTACTATTTTCTTGCTATTTTCATTAATTACAATTAGCCTGATTAACGATAAATAAGAAAATCACAGGATAGCAACCTGAAGTAAATAAATCGAGGAAAGAATAATAGAATAATTTTTTCATTAAATTCTTCCCATTAAGGTTAACTCCCAAAAATGAAGTCAAGTATAGACCATAATGAAAAAAAGGATTCTTTTTTATTATTAATTTTTTCATTGTAATGGAGATCTACCATGAAATCAAGGCCGAATTTGTTAATTAGATGTATAGATCAAGAAGACTTGTCGACGATATCGACTTATTAAAATTTTTCCGTCGTTAATCGAACTTGTCTAAGGATTTGCTGTCTGATACTTTGCTGGATATGTGTGTTTGCACTTCCGCGGATATTCTGAAATGACTGAAACGAAATGATAACCCATTACCCTTACTTGACACCTTGCAGAGTGCGGTAACTTTTGGGGCGGTATTTACCAGAATTTTAGGATCTGAAACCTGATGAACCTACGATGAAAATCGTATTACGGCCAGCCAACGTTATTTCGGAACGAATCATATCCGTTTGTCAAGTTTGCACTGCTTGATTTACCTAATATTTAAAATAATCGCAGTTTGTAAGGAAATCAGTAAGCCTATTTTCATAGCAAATCGAGATCACTTCGTATTCCTTTTCAGAGATGATTTATTCCGATTTTTATTGGTGTTAGTTTCCGCTGCATGTTATCGAAGGGAACGCCAAGCCTCTTGGACGGAATTCACCATTTCCCTTGTTTCTCTGTCAGCCAATTACTATTCCAAGGACCAATCATCGTCTTCTGCTTTCCATCCACGTTTCTCTTCCGCTAGCACTATTGCCCACTCACACCCACGCTATCTGCCAACTTCAAGAAAGGCCAAATGTGGACATCAGGATCCACTCGACAACGGACACTTCCATCGGCGATTTAAAAGAGATTTTTATCGTAAACGGTTCATGATCGTCAACCATGGTTTTTGACTAACCAAGTTCCGTAATTTTCCTTGTGATTCGTTGTTGCTATCAGTCGTAATATCGTAGTACAGTAAAACATGATTATGACGCTTTTCAGATGACTTTTTAATCTATGTTCTGTCAGTGATAGAAAAGATCTCACTCTATATCATAGCTCTTATCGGCTCCGAAGGTGGGATATAGATTGATTTACTTTGCAAAATAGACAATACATACGGGACAATTACATATAAATATGGATTATTGTAGAAATAGGAGTTTGTATTAATCATTAGTAGTAAAAATGTAAAGAGTATGGCTCTGAAGTTTCTCATAAGCCTTCAATGAGATGATGGGGTTTGCAGTTTGGTTCTTAACTTTCGGTTTGACAAAGAATCTGAAAATGAGAAATTAATGCACATTAATTAATATGCCTTAGTAAGAGAGTCAAGATAAATTGCCACACGTCTTGATTTAATACTAATAATACGGTTAATGAATCTAAATTTTGTGAATTAAGAAATACCTATATGGTCGAAAATAATTTCAAATAATTCCATTTTCTCCTTCAATCGTTACTTTCGTTATTGATTAATAAACTATGATAAAACAAGAATAAGTCGATAGTGACTCTAGAAATATTGTGAATCTCACGCAGTGTGACTCACGATATCAGTGAGGATGATTTAAGTCAAGTTTAGACAGAGTGCACAACTTACAGAGGAAAATATAGATAGCGATATTTGCTACTTCCGTTTGGATTGCATTGAAGGTTATCTATGACATCCTTCGGAGTTGAGAGAATCGATGCAGTTTGAGAATACACATAGCAATCGTTATCGTCAATGGGAGGACGGAATCACTGCATTAAAAATTTCTCATCGTCGATTTGCAATCATGTATTGATGAATTTACGAAGCGAGCGGTAACTCTTTTTCCAAGTTCCTTGATATTTTATGCATATAAACAGATGAATATGCAGTTATTAAGCATTGTCATCTTGAAAAGAAAACACTTTTTAATTCCTGCTACAGTGGGAGTGCTATGAGAGTTGCTGTGTAATGCTATGAAGTCACCAATGGTCATATTAATTATAATTTGATTACGCATTTGTCGATGTCTGTTAAAAATTCGTTCCAAAATGGTCAAGGACGGAACTGATATGTGAGACATGCCATATTTGATTGTGGAGATGATCTCCAGGAATAAAATACTTTTTAAACATTAAGTATTATGGTTTAAAACATAATATAATGTATCCAAAAAGTATTCACAGGAGCGATCCTCGGATTAATCCTATTCTTATAAATGTTTTAATTATACAGGAAGGAATGTAAAAAGTGCCATAAATATATTCTATTCATGTTCCCTTCCTATAACTATATCTACCTTTTGGAACTTCAGTCCTCGTACGTATTCGAAAAACAAAGGAAAGAAGTGGAAATGGCCATGTCCTTATGTATTATAAGTAATTTTAGGTGTTTAGAAGAAATATTTAATAATTTCCCTTTAAAAAGCAGTAATTTGGACGCTTTTAATGATAAATAGTTACATGGCTTGCATGTGAGTTATCTTTTGGAATGTTCAAACAAGTGTCTCTCCTCGGAGCATAAGTACGCCCCGCTATCACTGTGCTATTTCATCTGATTAGAATCTTGATATCATCGGTGGATAACATTCCATCAAAGACATTCCCACGTTTTTTTTAGAACTTTGCCACGTTTACTTTCGAAAAGAAGTGTGAGACGCTGTCGCAGACCAATGCGGAGACGCAAACTTTCTAGAGAAATTTTTTCATGCTTTTCTCTCATATTTAAACGGTTCGATTGGTACTATTTCAACTCTCATTTGCTCGATTTGCAATCACTTACAAAATTCTTAGGTGGATATATTTGTATCTCACCCATAAATATCATTTCGTTGATACGTTTCCGAGACTTTCTACTATTTTTTTACTTTTTATTAAGATTCTCGCAGTCTATTATCAAGTTATGCTTTTATGTAGTCATAATTTTATAAAATTCAACGTTGAATTGATTAAATTCGTGAATATAATTCATCTCGCAGAAAGACGAATCAAACGAGTAAGCCTCATCAATTTAAAGTCTTTAGAGAAAACGAAGATATTTAAAAAATTGAGTGACTGCTGTATTTCCATGAAACCGTTTCGATGATTGTTTGTTTTTCTTCTGAAATCGCGTAAACAAACATCGCTTGCAATGACCACATTACCAATTAGAATTTCCTGTTTTGTTCTGCGAGAGAGAGTGCAGAATGCCCTCGAGGACGTAAAGCACCTCTCCGAAGTCCTCTCTGTGATTCCGGAAGATATTCGATGTGAAATTGGACGGATTGAGTTTGTGACAGTATTTAACGAAGGAATACGAAAATGTGGAATAGTCCTCACCTTGGTGTCCATTGCTAAAAGTAGAAAATGTTTAGCTCTTTCGCGATGAAGTCAATAGTGAGAGTGATTGTGCACTTTCGGTGGTAGACACTGTGAAAGTGAGGTCAGTTCGCTGGTATACATTCCCTCGAAATTTAGAATACGGTTAGAGTCAATTCTTATTCACTTTCGTTCGCCCTGTTTACCTCCAAAATCGCATTATTCATTCTCATACGACAGAAACGCCGTATTCCAAATTCTAATATTTATTTCGGTGATTTGTTTTCCTCCATATGATCTGGTGAACCAAGTGGTGTGATTAAATTGTTGTTGTGATAGTTTTTGTTTTGTTGAGCTATTTTTTATTATACGTACTTTTTTGGTAATGATTGCGTTTTGGAACAGTGTTCAGGAATTCTAAGTACTCTTTCGTAGCTTTAGAAATTATCTTTGCCGAGAGTTTACATCTTTCGTGCATCAACCTTTTAATTTCAGCAGAATTTTACGTTTCAGATCTAATTAATGAATATATTTCTGGGTCTCTAGACTCTATTCTCTTTTCAAATCGTATTTTAACAGTGATATAAATCTTCATCTAGGTAAAATTAAGGCTTTATAGTATCTTCTTCTAACATATCGTCAGTTATGGTGTGTTGTGACTTAATTTATGGACGTGATAAAGAAATAGAGGAAAAAAATTTGGGAATGAGCAGTGTGTATAATTCTTTTATAAAATCCATGATCCGTCCCTAGTAAGATCAGCAAGGAAAGCGGTATGTAAACAGGCGAGAATAATAATAATAAAGCTAAGTAAAGTTAGTGAAAGTAGCAGTAGTAGGATAAAAAAAGTAACTGGTAGTTGAAGGTATTGTGTTAAGGGAAATTACAAGCTATTCGCCTGACCCTGAAGAACGTGATAATGAATCCGTGATAGTGGGAGTAAGTTGAATTCGTTTCCAGCGGAATCTCGTCTAAGAGCGGCATTTCACAGAATTCGGTTCGACCCTCGTCATGATCTCATCATTTGTTGACGTTCACCTTGATAGTGTTAACATCACGTCGATCTTAACTCAGCACGAATGTCGCCGCTTTGCCTTCACTTGTTTTTTTTTAATTAATCTCCACTCTCGAATCAAAGTTAAACCAGTATCGAGAAACGCGTGAGGTGTATATTAGAGATTAATGAACTATATTTTGTAAATGTTTTCATGAGCGTGAAGAACATTTGGTGAGGAAGTAGTTGTAAGATTTTATTGTTTAAGATATGAGATAGATTTTTTGTAGTTTTGAAATCATCTCCTGCATATTTTTCTCTGCTGTTGCTATCTTTCTTGAATGCTTTGATATCGTTCTTAATGGGTTCATGTCTTGGCAATTATTTCATTGGAGCATGTCAGTAAATTAGTAACAATAATGCGCGAAAACACGTTTTCCATGATTTGCCATATTACGTCAGGTAGGGGTAATGTTAATAAGCGAGCAAGAATGAATTGCTGTTGATATAAACTGAGAAGAGATAGTACGATGACATATGGTAATAACAGCGTGTACCACGGAACTTATGCAGTGAAGGCCAATCGGGAAAATAAAAGATCATGCGTGAATACAGGAATAAAACCAAATAATGGTGGTTAGCCAATGAGCATAGATGATGTATTTGGAAGCATAGCTAAACATATTTTACGCGAAGTGTGTGTTATACGTGAAATATGATGCATTACGTGATGGAGGAAAATCTTGATGTGTAATTTAATCTATTATAATTATGCAGTACGGATTAGTTATCTACATTACATGTAACTCTGACGCTGCCTACGTATGCTAAGTCGAATGACAGCAAATCCATTATAATTAATTCAGTCGAAGGAAATAATTGATCGTTTCAATCGAAGACCTTTAACAATGAACTGTTGAAATAGCCTTTTGAATGAGGTTGTTTTCTTCCTGGAGACTGCATGTCTTTTGTTATGACCCTGGTATTGGAGGTCAACGCCAAACACTCCACTGTCTAATCGTTACGCTAACTCTGCTAAAAAGTGAATTTGTTTGCCTCGTGGAAGGTATTGCATGTCACACCGTGTGACGTCACTTATTGTCAGAACGCTAATGAGTTCCTGTTGCTTGCTTTATCTATTCGCCCATTCAACTTATAGACTTGAATCCACGTTCTAATTCTTGCCGTTTCCTTTGCCGCCACTATCTTAGGATGTGTTTTCCTTTGGTTGCGAAGGTAAAGCGGAAGACCTCAGAGATTTGCACCGGCTGGAGCGGGGTTCATAACTTTTAACATCATTTTAGCACAGGGCTAGAGGGCCTTCCATTGAGGAGTGCCAAAATTTATGACATTACTGACTCATGTAACTCCATGAGAATGCAAAAATGGAGTGAGAAGTGAACCGTATATTTAGTAAGATCGATTATGACATGGTATCCAACCGAAAATATCACGCACAACACCCAAGATAGCTGAAAATTTTAGGTAAATCAAGATAAACATGTGAAGATCTGATAGAGAATAGAATAGATATTCAGTATCATAAAATCCCTTGACCGAACCAACCCTGAATATCGTGTATAAAGCAACCTCTCACTAAGCAACTCATCCCCTGTTGGAATTCCTCTGAACGATTGTCGATATAAACGAATTTGAATATTTTGAATTTCCTGTTTGATGTTTTTCTGATTACACATAATAAAAAAGTATATCATTGCATTCTACAGCATCTAAGTCCCAGTGATAATCTCTTCTTACATTCCTTTATGACCCTTCGTAGTAATAAAATATATAATCATAATCGGAGTTATATTTGAAAATTTATTAATCATACCAAGTCATTCAGTAACCTGACTTAATGTGTCAATTTAGTTATAATTTATATTATAGCTAACCGGGAAGAATTATAATGAATAATCTACATCTACATTAATACTCTGGTTGCACATCATAATACCATAACAAATCACACTATTCATGGTCATCCTCTCCATTTCTACCGAGATGATTATAAATTCAGTTTTAGATATGGCGTGCAGTTGAAATTGGAACGTGACATAGTAAAGATACTTTCTGTAGCAATTATAGAGCAGTTTTAGCCCTTACTTTAAGGGAATCATATGTTACGTTGTTTAACTAAGCCTCTTATGTTAAATTCCTTTTGGTAAGGAATAAATGTCGAATAAAAATTTCCGACTAGATAAATATTTAGCCACATATTCCTCTAAGAGATTACTTCAAGATCATGTTTATTAAATTATTTATAGGGTTCAAGTATGTTTCGTCCAAAAAAGTTTCAAATAAAAGACAAATCACCGAAAGGTTTTTCACCCAAGAGAAATTAAACCAAAGTTATAATTCATCCCATTAGGCACAGTGTCTCTAAGCAAAAGGCCCTTGGGTAACCAAACTTTGTGGAAACTATCTCTTGGGGTGAAACTTCACTTGGTTAATAAACGTTTGGTTACACCGCGAAATTTAATCACTTGAACACACTGTGCCTTGAGCTTTGCAATTTATTTCGGAATCGACCCTTAAAACTGAAGAAAGAACGTACATTTCCTCCTTCCTGAAACCGCAGAGGATAAGAATCGTGCTATCTTTTTAAATTTCCATTTTATCGGCTCTAGCATTGATCCTCGGGAGAGAATGTCTGCGGATTGACAGCTTTCTAAAGGCGCTATTATAAATGAAAGAAAAGACCATTATTCGGATCCATCGGAGTCTGAAGAAGGCCTTTCCCTCGCAATCAAAAGCCAACGACCGCTCAAATTTGGAAATCACCTTTCGTTAACGGGAAATTATTCTCGCGAAACAATGCATTCTTCCAAAACGCGAAGAGCGTTTTCAGGTGGGTCGAAAATCGTGATCGTAAACGGTAAAGTAAGACTTTATTATTTAGCACCATTGAAGTATTTCATTCAGTTTTGTTCGATGCAAGGCTAGGTCGGCATGGAGAAAATTGTTACTCTGTGAAATGACGTGGTTATCGGTAAAATTATGGAATTATTCGATGTTATTATATTTGTAAGTAGTTGATGTATTTTTATATAAGGATATTGCGACCACAATAAACAAAAAATTCAACATTGACTTCAACGAAAATCTTCGACAGTAAAAATTCTTTAATTATTTTAGAGTCAGATTTCATTTGGGAAGTATCTCTTTAACTCATGCATTTGGGCAAAACCTTAATTCTTCCAACAGTTGCTTCTTTTAAAGGCAAATAAGTCTCGTGACTATATATGAAGGAAGGAAGGAATATATCTGAGTTTAATACGAACTGTCGAATAAAGGTGGGATCAGCCGTAATTGCGTGTGAAAAGGAACTAATCGTTGAAACTCACCATAACGATGTACAATTTCATCTTCATTTTGTAATCTTTCGTGTTATCTCAGCCTCTTGTGGAATCATTATCATCGTTTCTCTGTGTTATAATACTTTTCATATAGCGCTAATTGGTGTAATGAATTTATTTAAGAAATTTTCAGGCCCTTTTAATTTCCTCCTCTTGTTAAAAATTTCAGTTCGTACTGGCTATTAATGTTATGAACTCAACCTCATTTCAGCTTTCCTTATGATTATTTCTTACATATCGTAGTGCATGCTCTAGAATGTAATTAAATTTACCAAATTGAATATAGTAAGGCAGGCTTAAATGAGTTTCAAAATGTATGTACAACATTCTAATGGTTGGAGAGAAAAGGCCGGTTTGAGCGGGTTCGACGTTGGCTATCGAGATGAATCCGGTACTGAACCAATGTTTTTTCATTGAACCGGATAGAAAAATATTACGTTTTGAATCCCTGCTAATGATTTTAAATGGGGCCTTCCAATGAAGGTTTTCCACCACAGCCATAAACCCTTGTGCCTGCCTAGTACGTAACGTAGCTTCATCATAGCAATAATTATTCAAAGAAATTCTAATGTAATGTAAACAGAAATGCGTTAAAGAGGACGTCTTATTAGAGACGTGTATGTCAAAAGTAACACGTGAAGTTGATCGTTCTCATTATGCGATTCTAATCTAATTATCCAATTCGGAGCTTATTCAGGAAGCGCATACTTAATTTAAATTTCAAGTCTTCTTATGAGCATTGGCCCATGGAGAGATGCCCACTTCTTGCACTCACGCTCCTCATTTTCGGTGAAAAGGGAAAGGAAGTCACTCTCCTTTGGCAGCCCTCAATGCAGAATGGAATTTTGGTTCGGAATCTCGGCTTCGAAGGCCAAAAATGTACGCAAGTCGGGAATGCGTCCAAGTGGGTGGGAGAAGCGCTTTCATTTCCTCTGCGGTTTGAATCCGATTGAGGAAACGCGCCTCTTTCATTCACCTCTTCTCCACCGACTGCTTTCACTTGAAATAGCTCTAAATAAAAGCAGATGGGGCTATTAAGAAACAATGACCAATGGGTTTAACATACTATCCTTCTTACCGCATTGTGCATACTTTCTCTTTTGTTACGGCATTCCTACATTAGATGCTGAAAACACTCTATTAGTCGTTTAGCATCTTCCTGGTACTGGAGAACCAAGGAAGGCCGGGATTATAGGGATCATCCAGTGCGAATTTCGGTAGCGATGGGCACGTTTTTAAATTCATCAATCTGATTAGGGATGGATTTCTTCGGTGGATTATCGATTCTTGATGAATTTAAGGACAGTTTTTCTGCTGTTTGACAATATGGCTACTGTTGCTTATACAACTAGTTCCATTTCCATAATTCTTTAAACTCTGTTGAAACGTAAATCATCGCATCCTTTGTGTTCTTGATTGTTGTATTATAAATACGTTATATTCCCCTTTGTTAGTTGCCATTGACTTGCTTTTTATAAGGTTATGGATATTATATAAACTAAAAATCATGCTATTTTGATTTATTAGCATTAGAAGTCTAACGTTTCATGTTTGGAGTTCGTAGAGGATTCATACATGTATCAGAATTTTTTTCCTTCTCTGCTGTACTTATTAGAGGTGTTCAATTATTTAAAATAAAAGTATTAATTTTGATATTTATAGGATCTTAGAGTGATGCTATTTCCAATTATTAAACATTCAAACATATAATTTTGTTTAGTTTGTAGAGGGTCTATGTACGCAAGTGCTAGAAAGAGAGCTAGGTAGAGAGCCAGAATTCGCTAAAACAAAAAATATGCCGCTAAAAGGAAGATCTAGCTTGAACTAAAAGGCTAGATCTGAATTTAAAACGCGAAATTGGCACCAATGAATAACGTCTTCTGGCTATAAACAGCCAAATCAACTTCTCTCACATTTTCACCTGTTTATTGTCATCGCTCATGTGTATCACCTTATCTTCATCGCATCTAATCTCATCTGCTGCTGTTATTTCCATGTTTCACAACGTACGAGAGAAGAATGCCTGTTAAGGTTTGATTCCGGAACGTATCTATATAAGTACGAGAATGCGAAAAACTCCTTGATGTATCGTATTCAATTAACGCAAATTCGATATCTGTCTAGAATCTTTTGGATGTTTATAATCGACTGCTTTTTATTCAGGAATATAGTAGTAGGACAAAAGGACTTGAGCTTCGAAAGCTGAGGTAATTTCGCACTCACAGGGCCTCACCGGGAATCGAACCCTATTCCGCTTCCAGGAAAGGCGAACGCGTTACCCAATCTGGGAGCCAGAGATAAAGATGATTTTGCATTTTATCATAATAGGGCATTGCGTAAGAATTCTTAATTCGCGAAAAATAATTCCAAGGATTTGGTGGCCTTTCTCAGAGAAACTTATGAATGGAATGACTTAATTTTTTCATCCATATTTGTGAATGTGAATGTTTCGATCCAACCAAAACAGCACGTGATTTCACGTGATTGATCGCTACCCAGAAAAATATCGTTCTGCCTTGTGATATCTTTATTTTTTCTCACAAAATTAGTCATTCCAAACAAGGGGCTCACAAGGAACCCATTTAGAGATAATGGAAGGGAGATCAAGAGAGAGGAAGGCGACAGAGATAATGTAAAAAAATTTCTGGTCTATAAAACTGTTATTATCATCATTATTTGGCGAAATTGGGACTATTGAGTTCCATCTTCCATTTAACCAAGATATTTACAGAATATAAAAAATACAAATCTATATAATATGGTACAAAATGAAAATATATACTAATATAATAAGAATGATGCATACAGAATAAAAATATATACTAATAAAATGAGGCGGCCGATTGGCTAGAGCGGGTTGCAGTACATCTGGGGGAGGGAAAAATCTACTTTATAGGCGTGATCCTGGGATGCCCAAGAGCGTCTTTAATGGTATATTTACCACTTGATCCGTGTGGGACCCCTAAACTCTGTGTAGAAGAGGGTGGATTAAGAATAAGATCCGTGAAAGAAAAGGAAAGGATCTCTGCTGTCAATGAATAAGAGAAGCAAGAATTCTCCAAACGCCGAATATCGGCAACCGCCGGGGGCAATTCCTCAGAAAATGATTATCACCCGGGCGGCCGCCAGTTATTTGAAATTCCTCTGGAGAGTTCTGAGGAATTGCCCCCAACGGTTGCTGATATTCGGCGTTTGGAGAATTCTTGCATCTCTTAATAAAATCTGTGTGGTAAGGACTGGGACCGGGAGGAAACAAGGTAATTAATGGGAGCGTCTTAAATGGGTTTTATTGTTATTTATGCGCGGGATTGATTGATATTACTTAAGGACATTTCTCATTAGTTGATGGAGACAGATTAGGGGAAAAAATCGGTATCTATCAATGAATTCATCTGTAATATTCTTAGGCACTGTATATTGTATAGACATGTAAAGGCTTAAGTATCCTGAATAACAAAGTGTTAATTTGCAGGTCTGACGAGAAGATGGCTCCGCCGCCGCCCATGTCACAGCCCGCGCTGCCTCCGATGCGGGAGGTCACGGAGGATACACCACCAGACATGCTTGCTGGTGCTATGGACTTGAGGGTGTTGCTGCCCGACGGACATCCCGTCAAAATGAACGTGGATAGGAGGTGAGTCTACGTGAAGGAATGTGGAGATTACTTTCCATGAAGTCCATGACGGAAAGTAAATTTCACCTACAAATTTATGTCTCTTTAAGGCTTTAAATCCTCGTGATAAAATTTTTACGGTCCATAATTTAGTTGCATCAATTTTTGCTATGAAATTTCTGTAAGGAAGGCGTTGAAAAAGTTCTCGGAATTCCCTCGTTTGCATTTGTAAGAAGCTACTGTCAAGGTGTTTCTCTTATAAATTTAACCTATCCACTCTTAATCGAGTGTTAAATTTCTTTTTCAAATAGTCTGTTTTCGAGTCCTGTCTCAAGGGGATATGTCAGAGACTCATCTTCTAAATCATCCTTATCTCCTTTATTATTAAAACCTCTCATACTTTCTCCGACATTGCTTTCCCATTTAATATTATCAACAGCTAGGTTGATTCCTCATTCCTCCTCTACTTTTTTATTTTCGGGTTTCTTCAAGAATACTTGCCTTTCCTTTATTTAATACCTTTATTTTGAATGTTTCACGTCTATCGGTAATAACACGGCCCTTCCTTATCAGAATACCTTCAATTCTTTATCTTACAATAACACTTTTAATTTTTTTATCTCTCTCTTAAATCAATCATAAGTATGGTTACAATTTGAGATTGATTCATTTAATTTGTCTGATCTGAACTGTCTACTGAATCCATATAATTAAGATTGTAATTTTTGTTTGTTTATTTCATACTTTACATAATAGTTTCATTATTGATCTTAATTATTCTTTTCTGGTTATCGTCAGCTGTAATTAGCCTCCTGCTGTATGTTGATGCATGTTTAATAAATAAATATTTCTCGGTCGTGCGCGTGAATTAACCAATCTTTTACTATTTAAAATTTGCAACAATTCTGCTTGACAATCTCGCACGATCTTAATTTTACATTGAAATTGTTCAAAGATGGAGTCAGAGCTGGGCATCTTCATAAGGATCCAAAGTCTTCTTGGCCCCCCTCTTACGTATGTATCGTTTACCAACCGAAAAGTAAATGCTATCATGATGTATTAGGGATCCTTCAAACTTGAGGCATCCACGGATACTTCATCTTGACTGGTCCAGGACGATACAGATTGATTTCGGGAATTTTAACAGACCTTCTAATGAGGAAAAGGGTTAGGGTATCTTTGCGCATATGGACGAAAAAACGGACTTGAAAAAAGTTCCACAGGACGGGGAATCAAACCCGGTATCTTCCTCAAACCAGAATTTTTACATTTTGTTTTTTTTTCCTCCCCACAGCACGCCCATGATGGACCTTTTGGTGCACGTCACTACCGCAAATAAAATGTCTCCAGGAAGTCACGTAATTCAGGCAGTCGGAGAAAAGGGAAATATACTACCCTACAAGCCGAGTACTCCCATAGGTGAGTTCAGTGTTGCTGACCTTAAGAATTTATTAAGCTTAAGAATTAATTTAATTTTTTCATTATAATTAATGCAATCACCAAAAGATGTCAAATAAAATTGTTGAATCATTTTCAACCTGTTCATTGCACGAGAAATACTAATTGGCATAATAAAGTTATTTCAATATTGCGGTAATTTTCAATTGAACAACTATATAATTATCATACGCCTCACTGCGGTGAATTATATCGAATGAATATAATAGAAAATATGTTAAACCAGCTCTCTTCTACTTCTGTCTGAAGGTGCCCTGGACACATGGACAATTCAGATAGTATCCAAATCAAAGGCAAACGTGATTGGTCACAAGAAAGCGCCGCTGAAGCCTTCCAATCAGCCTTTTGAGCAGACTTTCCGTCTACAGGTAAGAGGAATCCTTTGTTTTAAATGAGAAATCATCTCGTAACTGAAAGATAATTGAAAAAACGACGATAGAAATTTAATTTAATTATCATTTTAGATGAACACTTATATTTGTCCCAACTACTATATAAATACAGTAAATATGATTATAAAATTTCTCTGAATAATTGGCCATATCTATGAGATTAATTTGCTAAATTTCTATAATAATAATAATGAATACTAATATAATTTAATGATAAAAATAAATAATTTGCTGTATGCCATGCATACATAAATATGCTCTATCTACGAGATATGCTGTTATAAATAATAATTTAAAACCGCATAAATAATTTTATGCATCACTTATACCTGAAATTTTGAAAGGTAAGACTTGTGATTCAACTTTGATTAATGTGATGGAGTTCCTTTTAATAATACAAATTAAAAATTCAGCTCAAATGAATATTTCTTCGTCTGGACATAAGTCTATTCGAAGAGTAGTTTGACTTATCGCATGTTTTGGAAGTGATAAAGAAAGTACATGGACTTAGGGGATAGAAATTGAAATATTAAAATTTGAAATATCCACATTTTTACATGTAAATATCGATCTTGTGTTGAAATCCGCGTAAAATATCTCTGCATTTTGATCTAGTTTTGAGTTTCAAACGATTCCAAACTTAAGCATATTCGCAATGAATAACACAAGGAACAAATTTGGGCTCCTTATCAACTTTCGGAAATCTGACGTGGACACATTTGCACCGAATTGTACCTTCCATCCTTAAGCAAGTCGCCACGGCCTTGGTCCGTCTTTAATCGTCTTCCTCTTCGTTTGCAGGTGAATCTGCCTCGCAACCAGTTGTTTGTGACCCGTGTCAGCCCACGGACGCCATTGCTCGAGGTCCTCAGACATGTCTGCAACGAGAAGGGCCTCGACCCAGACAAATACGAACTCAGGAATCCAAGTAAGTTCGCCAACTTATTGTTTCCTCCACATTCGTCGTTCCTAAGTAATGAGAAAATATTTAGAGTTAGAAAAGGGTATGGTTCATGTATGAATGCGAGAATCTTCCGCTTTCCATAGTTTATTCGAATAGCATAGTTTATGACGTGCACTCAAGAATCAAATGCACCAGCCCAGCAAAATTCCATTTTTCTCTTTGATCTTTGCCTCTTCCGTAAGAAGGCGTTGACGTTTCCTCCATTAGGCGAACATAAAACTCTTATTGGATATATTTATGCTCCAATCGTATTTGTAATTTGAAAACGTTTCTTGCTTATATGTACATTTTTGTCTCGCAAATGTTTCTCCTGTATTTTAAAACCCTAATTGATTTTGGTCGTCCCAGATAACCCCAGCGAGACTAAATGGCATTATTCCTCAAAATGAAAATATATTTATTGATGAATCAAGCAAATATTCATGAAAATTCTGGTGAAATTTCCCATGTAATGAATGACCGAACTTAATTGAACTTATTTAAAATCACATTTCTATTTTGAAATATTCATGAATCTCCGAAGCCAAAATGCGTGAATAATAAGATTATGATATTTCAATATATTTCTAAATATAGGCATACATTCCCCATGTATTGTTATGAGAAAATGCATGAGATCGGATTCAACAATCGCCATGGTCATTTGGGGATTTTTACAACTACAAAATACACTGATAATTATGTGTATAAATCATTATTATAGATATTTTTCGTATTTAATAAACAAAAATTTATATTTCGTATAAATGAACTGATTTGTCTGTAAATTATCGCCTGAAATTCTCATCCGCGTAAATTGAGAGGAAAAAGACACTAGTGTCAATTTTGCAATGAATGAAATACTTTTATCTTATGTAATCAAAATTGATATGAATCCGTGGAAATGGTCATTTCTCCCAACTACGTAATATTCTATCTAAGGAAACGTGTGAGCGCATTCTTTAGTAGATTATTTTCCAATTTTGCATTTTCTGACGTAAATTTTCTGATTAAGTAGAAAGGACATAGGACCGGACAAAGTCACAACAGCAATACGTTGGTCAGGAAAAGATGGTTAGTCCTATACTGTAAGAAAAATTAGGGTTAAAAATAGGTGCTATTTGTAAGACTAGTCGCTTCAAGAATTCATTTTCCCCGAACGATGCGTGATAATAACCGATTAGGGAAGGTATGCACCACATATCACATCACCTGAAGACGTCTTGCAGGCATATATGGACGTAGAAAGCATGCAAGGAGCTGCAGTCATTATCATTGCTAAGGAGAGATCTCACGGATGTGTACGAAAAGATTTTAAAGATGTAACTCATTCGAAATAATATTATCTCAATAAGTTCACGAATATAAAGACCACTATAAACATATAATTAACTCAATACGCCGTATTCATACTAGATTCCGATCAGGAAATAAGTTAAATTAAACTTCGATTCAAATTGTTTCGCCTCAGTATTCTCTTTCACCATTATACTTCTCACTACGGATGAATTGAATTTTCTTCCACTGGCTATTGTAATTTTTTTGCAATGTTTGTCCCTTGCTTAGATTCACACCATTATCTATAAAGCAAAAATCGGTAATTCTTCTTTGGTTGATTTAACTCCGGAATTTGTTAACTGCCAATGCTACAGAATAAGGACAGCAGTATAGTATTTCTAATCGATACCCAAAGTTTTCCGCCCAAGGCAGGGTCGGGCCTGCCTTAGAAAGGAGGATATTAAAAAATAGAATAGTTTTGAGACGTGAGTAGGTCATGTAGTGATCGAAAAAAGACCAGAATAGTTCTGGTTGGAGATAAATTTCCGAGACAGATGAAATTGGCGGGATAGATACATAGAATGTGCAGAAAATAATAATGTAGGAATTGCTGCAAAAATAATTGACGATAAGATTCAAGGGAGGAGGCAAATGAATCAGCAAGAACTGCAAGATAATGCATGGCGCAAGTTGAGCTGATCAGAAGGGTGTTAAGTATTTAAGGGCATTTTTGCCTACCGTGCAGGAGTATTGTTGACGTTTTGGTGATAGATTTAGCACCTTTTATGTTTGTCTGGCGCCTTTTCTTTTTTTAATTCTTTTTACGAAGTCTTTCATTGCAGTGATCAGATCAAAGGCCATTTGTATCCTCATCATTAGCGACCAATAGCTTTAGACTTCCCCGAAAGCTTTTGGTAGCTTAGTAAGCCTCATTGGGAGAAAGAGAAGAGGTTTACTAAGCTAGACGAGAAGTGAGGTAGCTTTCTTATTTTGCCCTTGCTTTCCTCATATAATGAGAGTAAAATGTCCACTTGTACACAGCACAGAGATTCTATGAATAACATCTTTCTTAATATACGAGGGAAGATTTAAATAACTCTTATAATTCATTATCTCAGCAGTAAGCCCCGGCAGTTTTCATGTTATCACAGCCATGAATAAAATTGAGACAAATGAAAGATTTAATCTTTTCTGTACCTAAGATGGGATGAAATAACCCAATCATCAAGATACGTGGCAGAAGCTGCAATTTACGTTATCTAACCTAAATTCGAGTCCAAAGGTTTATTCAAATTAATATCTCATCCTGTTTTTCGGTTATTATCTCAAACTTTTGAAGTAGCCCGGTATGGTTCGTCTGATAAATGAGCGGAACATTTGACAAACCTTTGATTTTGAATGGTTCAGGGATGCAGGGACTCGCTAAGTACGTTCCATCGGCGTGTATTTTTCTTTATATATCGAAAATATAATCTATATGAACGGAGACCATAATGCAAAGAATCGCTAAGCTAAATGATTATTTACGATAAAATTTTTCTAAACCTCGTCGTCATCCTAATGCAGTGTTTCAACGATTTTTAAAATGAAGGTAAACAATTGAACAGTTTAGGTAATTATGGATGGTAATTTATTGAAAACATGCCAATGCAGTGGTGCCCCGGTTAACGACGGTAATCCTGGAACAGATTACCATCGTTGACCAAAATCGTTATTATACAAGCCAATTACAGCATTAAATTATCATAAAACTTAACTAGAAGCCCCTTAGAGTTCGAGTCCCTAGGCTTTAGTCTATCAAGCCTATGAATGTAGGTATGAATATTTATTTTGAGGAGAGGATCTCATATATATTTGATAGAAAACAATAATGTTTATCGATACTTAATATTATTAATAAACTTACATAACACAGCCATTCGAATATTTTTTACATCAATGTCATTTTCCCTTTTTATCGTCTAAGAAATGTCACCGCCCTTATGAAAACTGAAAAGGTTGGCGAACCCTGATGTAGATCATACGTATACAGTAGACCTCCGCTCTACGAAGGTTTCGAAATACGATAAAATCATATTGTGATGTTCAATAGAAGATTACGCTTGCTACTACGATTCCCTACTAACGATACGATATTTTTCCGATATTGTTTTTCTTTGCGACAGACGATGTCCCGACCATTCGCCTCCACACTCACATGTGTATTACATTGTAGTCGACGTCCGTCACCTTTAGCTTTATTCTAACCAATGGAACGTACATTCGTTAAGATTTTTGATTTCACGTTAAACTGCTCTCGACCCCTATACGCGATGCACAAATTCGGTGGTATAGAGTCACTATTTTGCGTCAAACCTATTTATTTCCTGTGAACACCCTCAAGATTTTCATTTTTAACAATTGAACATCATTATATTTTATAATATTGTATTAATCAAAGTGGCGAAACCCCGAAATATCATATAAGCCATCACAACTATTTTAAATAATAATTATACTACTTAGAACTAATTACCGGCAATCAGGGCGTTGATGACTTCACAACACGATGGAGTCTGCAGAACGGATTAATATCGTGAGGTGAGGGTTTGCCGTATATGAACATATGAAGGTCGTCCTTACGTGACGACGCAACTTTTTCGGGATTCTTAATTCCCCTCTCACAAATTGTCTTCTCAAGTGATTTCATACCACCCAACACTAAGTTCTTCATAATTCCCAACACAAAGTGTCACACAATATACATCCACTTTTCCCTTCTGTAACAAAGTGTATAAAGCCCATCTTTCGCAGTCCTCCCAAGGTCGCTATCTCCTCTTTTGGGATGCTCCAAATGTAAATTCTCCGGTTTTGGAGCCTTCGCAAGGCAAAGCCTAATTTCCAAGAAGCTTTCACGAATTCGGATCGAAGATTATACTGGATGATGAAAATGCGATTCTCTGCTAAATTTTCTTTCGTTAGGAATTCCTCCCGATTTTGCGCGCAGAATATTTTAGTTAAATTTTCTGAATGAAAAAAATTATACAACGAGAAATTATCCTCGCAAGAATTTCTTACGTCTATACTCGTATACATCGGGAAGATGAATGCATAATTTAATGTATAATTGGTTAAGTTAAAGGTGATTACTATGGATATCTACACTTAGCGACTGACATGTTTACTGCGACGCCTGTTTCGAGGGTCAAATTAGCGCTGATTTGAACTTCCAAACTCCAACGACGGCATGTAGTTCATATTCCTTATCCCTAATTCATATAAAACTCGATTAAGACGCTTGTCGGGGGACCAAGCGAAAATCTTGTCAGAAGCGGCATAGCGTTATAACCGAGTTAAGTAATTCTGGTTGGATTATATCATGTTGTTGATGGCCTTCTTTTGATCATTTTTCACTGTGAATGACTCATTATTTTCATGTTTTGATGAGACTGACAATTAGGGAAGGACAACGAATGTTTTAACAGCAGTAGTGGGAGGGCATCATCATCTTTCCGAGACTATCCTCAACACTCTAAAAAATCCTTTCGAATGTTTACTTCTCAACATTTTGACACAAGGAAACACTGATTAGTGACTATTTAATCCACGTTCTATCCTGAGAAAATACCGCTAGAGAAGATCTCACTCTATTTTAGAGTTTGTATTGGCTCCGACGGTAGGATATAGGTTTCTTCGCAACATCTTCATTATTCTAACAAAATTAGCCATTCATAAGGAGAGACTCAATGGAACCCTTTTCTATACAAAAAAAGGAGAGAAAACAGCGACAAAGATAATGTAAAAATTGGTCGGTCGAATGAGGCTAACTATTCGGTATAGCGGGTTGCAGTGCATCTGGGGTCGGGAAAAATCCGCGTCTTAAACGGGTTGCTGAGCGTCTTAAGCACGTAGTGGAGTGTATGAAACTGGTATTAGAGTCTTAAGCTGTATCTACTATATACGTTTCGTGTGTAAGGGACCGGGACCAATCCGCGTTTTAAGCGGGATAGCTTCTCGAACGGCCTTTACCGCATTAGAGCCGATCCTGCGTCACGCACCACAGGTGCAGCTTGGTGATCTCCGGCGCGTAAACGAGCGTCCCCCGGATGATTAAAAGGGAAAGAAAGTGAGGGCGACTGGGATGGATTCTCGGGTGATGCGCTTACGAGTTTTTAAGCTCCCGGCGCTGCTAATCCTCTGGGTCCCCGTGGTATTTACCATCGGTGGAAGGGAGGGCGGCGAAGAAGCCGTAAAATCGAAGAGCAATGTTATGTCCCCTTCTCCGGCGAGAAGGAATTCGGCCCAACTCGGCGGCTATCCCATCGCAGAAAGTGGTACGTATCGTCGTGGATCTTTCTTATCGGCGCGCGAGCCTTTTTTCTTCTTTCGAAATACCTTTCGAGCTGCCCACTTATCTCTTCCCCTCCGACGGCCAGTCCGTAGGCGATCGCACGCGCGTGCTGCACGCCGTGATCGCGAATCCAGTTTTCGAGTGAGATTCGGAGGGACGACTTCGGGAAGACGAAGCACGCGAAAGAGGAGCGTTTTGGAAGTGGTTTTGATGTGCTGTTTGTCAGGTGCAGAAGTGTGTCGGTGAGTTGTGCGGTCGCTCGAGGTCAGTCTTTGGCAATCGACGTGATTCTCGCGAAAACATCTGCGGAGGAAAGACGTAAAGTAATGGTTGATTGAGCGGAGTGAGTTTTGGAAATGTAAGGGTTGTTCTGGGGGAAGAAGCCCATGGGCGAGGGGTCGTTTGATTACCGGGACTAGGGGTTTATGCAGAGGTGTAGTGTGAACGGTAGTTGTCGAAATAACTGGTGAGTGGAGTGTCGTGCGTATATTTCCCTCTGGTTTTCTTTGTCTGAGGCACCGTTCTTGCTGATGTAGAGGGCATATGTGCTGCTATTTGAGGCCAGGACCACATTCTGTAAGTACCTTTCCTCCACCACCAAAAACCCGCCTTGTGATGCTGTTGTTTTGATGCTGAATATCATGATGAGTAATGCTTTTCGGAATCCGGCCCTATCGGCTTAGTATGTAATCGGTTCTAAAGACGAGCTTGCGTTTGAAATGACAATGTAAGTTCTTTCAGAAATCACGGGTACACAAATTCTCCCGCGTTACACCTGTCGTGTCTTGGTGTGCTTGCGCTAAGTTTGGAAGAACTTCCCATAAATTCGTTTGAGTAGAAATCAATTGGAAATGGTATATCTTGGTATGCTTTCTTAAAGGTTGGAGGAATTTTTCCCTGTAATACATTTGAATAGAAATGGTATAGAAATTGCATTGGATCGAGCTCGGGACCATGAGTTTCGAGTCGCAGTATAGTATTGATAATGCCCTCTCCTCACAATCCTCTTACGATCGTTATAGACTTGGATCGATGAATTTTATTTTTTTTCCGAAGCCCCGCTTGTTATCAAGTAAAGGTGTATTTTCAATCATCCGCTACGGCAGCTCACTTTTTAGTTCCTGCCCGAAATTTGTTTTCTCTCTTTCCCGGGCAGCCACCCTTTCCTTCTGACGACTCAACGTTGTGCTTAAGACCAAATGCGGAAGGCGAAGTTGTGTCGAAAATTGGATTGCCACGCGACTGAAATATGCGTGTAAGCATATCTGCCTTATCTCCTTCCACTCTGGAATGCGGGTACCCTATGAACTTCTTCTTAGAACTGCTATTCACGTGTAGAATCTCGTTTGCATTTTCTTCTCGAATGTATACGACTGCCGATTTCCCGATTTTTGTTTTGCAGTTGAGTCAGTCCGTCGTGAAATTTGAACTTTTGTTGTCGCTAAGAATTGTTTACGCCATTATATCTTTTAAGCTTCAACTATCTGTTGTTTGACTGTAATAATAATACTAATTTACTTCGTCACAAATGTGTTAACTTTAAAGATAACATTTGCATCGAATTTGGTGACATGCAGAATAAGTAATTGTACCAGAAGATTGTGAAACTAATGGAGCACAAGTTACACAAGTTACCAGTAGCCATTCTTAAAAGGTTTCATTGTCGTTTGTAAATATTTATTTTTGCGGCTCCTTGTTATGCGCGTAAATTTTTCATGTCTCTCAGTTGTAGATGTTTGCAGCAATGCTGTGGGAATGTAGATTTCGATTTTATTTTAGTTTGAAATTATCTCAGATGCGGTAAAGTTTGTTACCTCCTTTTTCGGCGTGTAAGAACATAAAAGTAATTTGGGTATGTACTGTAAGATATGTCCGGGGAAACGGGTGATCCGGGTGATCACCTGGTGCGCCGTGGTTTGGTGGTGCAGAGATGCCAATTTATTTTTTTTAACATAGCTAGATGCCACCTAAAAAGTCGCCAACTCAGAAAAATATATTTCCTGGAATTGGTTAAAAAATAGCTTTAATTCGCTTTTGTATGTAGGATATCAGTCCAAAAGTTACACAAATTAAATGTACATCATAAATATCAAGTATATTATCAACTGAATGTAATGCATTAATGTAATGTACAATGTAATGACTCAAAAATGTCATTCTAAGAGTACGTAGAGTAGGGTCGACATGACAGCTAACTCCATAGAGTGCGAGAAGTAGCTAAAACAGAAAAACCGTCGCTAAAAGAAGGAAAAAGTCGCTAGATCAAGCGAAATAATCGCTAAATTAGCAAATGTGTTAGGTGGCTCATGACGTTAGTCCGAGGTTTTTATGAGACGCAGATACCTCCGAGATCCTTTGAACAAACCAGTTATAAAACTATGTGGGTAGTTGCTCCCTATGCAAATGAATGGTCATCAGTTGAGAGTTTTCTTGAGAATTGGGCTGACATTGTAAGCGGAAATTTGAAGAAATCGTTAAAAAGATTATATTTGGGTGATGTGCGTGTTGAGAAGCTTTCTGGTATCGCTCTTTGTAAAATTAATTTCAAATTAAATGTTTCTTGAAACAAACCGTCACAACCAAGATA
The DNA here is from genome assembly GCA_036926295.1 of Pachydiplax longipennis. Lineage (NCBI taxonomy): Eukaryota > Metazoa > Arthropoda > Insecta > Odonata > Libellulidae > Pachydiplax > Pachydiplax longipennis. Next base: position 30,569,734 of record JAVFKF010000009.1, on the reverse strand, counting down.
ATCTCCGATTGTTCAAGTGTATCTGTTTTCTATCGATCAATCGATCGTCTGTTTTGAAGTTAAAGTGATATCTTTTATTAAATCTATTTTCTTTGTTTTGTAATTAAAGTGATAGTACTTATAGTAATAATATCAGAATTGTATTATCATCTTTGAATTTACTTTTGTGAATAAGAAAAGATTGTCTCTTGAAATAGCAGTATTTAAAATAATTGGACATTACTTCAAATTTCAATACAGAACTGAGACTCTCGGCTCGGGGTGCCAATACACCTTGAACAAGAGCATTCATTCAAATATTTTTCGTAAAAAACATTTACATTAATATGCATGATGGATCTTTATGCCTGTTAAATATTTATTCATTATTCCTCTTAGGCGTTATAAGGATTCTTTGACTATTATTTTCAAATACGCGCCTATTTGTATGAGCAATCATATGCATGAATATAGTTATGTATGAATACTTAAACATCACGTATTGAAAAGATTACTCGTGAATCTCTGTTTGTATCGTACACACTTTTTGCGCATTTCAATTTTTACCTCACAGTAAGACTTCGTCTGAAACGTAAGAATCTCCCTTATCCAAGCCCGAATCTACCGGTAGAATGCTGCAAAACTTCTCTTAGAGATCAAATTTCCTGTACAAAGTCCTTAGACGTTGAGGAAGTCACGTTTAGCCCTCATCGTATGTTTTTCTTTCCTCCGCTTCCATATAATTTTCCTTGTGGTCTTCATGAAAACTGGTGTTGTAACGGAGGAAAATCCAGCTGCACATCTTCAAAAGTACGCCAAGTGTGTCATAATTTATTCAGAGGGAATCTTTTCGTAACCCACTTTCGTGAATCTTTCGAAAATTTATTTTTCAAAATTCCATCTTCAAAGTTAGAAGTGTTGCGCCTGCACACTCTAGGGAAGGACAGGTATTTTTAACGTTATATTTGCGCTAATTAAGTGTTCTCTACTCATTAAAAGTGGATCTCTTACAGAATTACTAAGGCTACTGCTACTATGGTAAATTGTATGTAAATCTTTGTCACAGATGTTCTTGAACAAAACGAGAAAATTCGATATTCGAGCGATTATTTTCTATTTGCGGTGAAAACTTATCTCATCCAAGATTTTGGTGTTGATTTTTGATTGATTTAATCGAAAATTTATCAAATTATGCAAATTACGTCCTATAGCTTTGGCATATTATTTCAGCCAACGGATTACTTATTTCCTGGCCAATAAGAAGTACCAACACGTAACACGCTGTGATATTTTCGTCGGAAATTTTGAGATAAATAGTTATGGACGCATTTCATTATTAATAGTAAGAAAATAGAATTGCCACATATCAAAATCGGCAGCCTTGACAATTAGTAATTAATCGTTGAAATACGGAAAATTTTCATCGCCGATTTTAAAATCATGCTCTTAATTGTTTTCACTTCCATTGCTTATTCCATTGTATTTGTAAGCTGTTCCTATTCCAAATTTTTGATGATTTCACCACAGTGTTGCTTATAATTCAGAGCAAGATATTTTTCATCTATACGCCGTCGAAGGTCGTCTCACTGTTTCAAATTCGAATACAAAGCTCTTGAATGCGAGTTCTTTTGAATCCAGCGAAGAGGATTTTAAATCTTGGAATGTTCTATTTGACGCTCAAACCACTGTTTTCATTTCATCCACCAAGCGGAGGTTTATTTTAAGCCTCAATTCTCAGAGTAAAATGTGTAACTCACAGTTCGGGAGATGCAGTAGTTTCTGCATACCCGTCAGTGATTCCTCGATACTCAGTAATCACTCCGTTACACTGATTATTTTATTTCTGTGCTTTATTTCGAGATATTGATTGAAACTATAGGACATCACTAGATCGTAGTCATTATATTTGCCTTTATTGTGTCGCGAGCAGTGACAGTATTCTGCTGACACCCAACATACTTTTAAATTCCGCATGGTAAGCTTATGTATAATTGAGCTCGCGTCATAGCCAGACTGCTCGCTTTAAGTTTTGCAGTTCTAATTTAGAAATGAATTCATCAACGGCCTAATTAAGCGTTCAGTAGAGAACCAAAAGTGAGATGGCAAATGGCAGTTGAATGGTGGAAGAATTTGGCTGTTTATCCATTTTCCAACCTTGATAGTCGAATAGAACGGTAGCTTACCAACCAATAGCCCACCTAGGTCCGGAGTTCGAGTCCCAATTAAACGGACTTTTCCTGGTTAGGACGTGTTTGTTCCTTGTTATTAGACCGCACTGCACGATGACTGATTATTTGTGGGGTAGTTGCGAAGTTAATAAACGAACGAAATCGTTGAAAAATACTTCCCTTACATTATAAATTAAATGAAAGTTTTTGTATCTTTAAACACTTTTATATGAATGATAATTTTCAATTTATGACCCATTCCCGTTAATATACGACAGAAATGGAACGTGGGTACAATCTTCATTCCTAACTCGATCCATGCATTTAGAACATTTACAAAAAGTTTCTGAAAAATTTACCATAATTGGTATTTAAGTTGTTTAAGCAAGTATTATTATGCCTTTAGTTTGATTCAAAGAATAATATTTTCCAAGTAGATATTATTTGCATCCCTTATAAACCTCCAGAAAGGTTTTCTGATGAAAATTATGTGAATCGCATACAACCAGAAGTGGATATTTTTTCTGAGCAAATCTGTATAGAATTTGTATGAAAATGTGAAAGAATTTTAGAAGAATTGTTGTTATTACTCAATAGACTGAAAAAGTATGTACAATACAAAAATTTCTTCTATGAGAGCTGAAAACGATGGATTGGTCAAAAATCCACCCAGATTTCATTGCCCTTTCTCAATAGAATAAATATGCTGTGAAGTTTGATATGATATTTATTAAAAAGAAACACAGGAATTCATTCAAACACACATTCAGGAACTTCTAACTAGAGAGCAATATAGTAATTGTAACCATTCAACATTCAGTTAATATTAGTATGAAACCTATGAATAATAATAATTCTTCGTAAATGTAGGTCCCCAAGTAATTTCTCGTTCATTTGTTCATTTCATTGTAATTTCATTAATTTCATCTGCTTGAAAGTCATCTCATGGCATTCAAGTTTGAATATAAAGCTTCTCTTCTTTATTCCCAGTGAAGGAGGATTTTAAATATAGAAATCATCATACGTGGAAATGAGACTTTTTGATACTAAATTAGCAATTTTATTTCTTTCAGTGAATCCAGATGAAGTTCTTCGCCTCACATGCAACCTCCTGGATTACAAACTCCAGGAAGTAACTGTAGCATTAAGAGGATCTACATCTCACAGTCACCATTCTCATCATCGGGTACACCCTACATCTGCAGCAGACATAATATCCTTGCAGCAGCAGCACCAGCAATTGACGGAGACATCAGAGAAGAGGCGTAAGAGCAGTGGGTCTACGACTGCTACAAGCAGCCATTCTGGAGGAGTGTTCGGTTTCATTTTTAAGCGAAGCAGTAGATCGGTAATTGACAATATTTCTCCCTCTTTATTTCTTAACTTATTATTAACCCACATCATAATTCATTGAATTATAACAATTATTACAACAGTTATTATGACAATCCCCATATATATATACTACTGATTCAAATTTAGGATTAAATAGCTATCAGTGTTTTGAACATTACTTCTCACAATCAGTGGAAGTTTACCGATTTCAAATCCTGATATTTCTTATAATTAAAATTTTCTTGAGATTTTATTTAGCTATTCTGTATTTCATAGTTAGATTTCTTGAATACCAAAACTGAAATAGAGGTTTAAAATACTGCTTTAGCAGTTAAAAATTGAATAAGAACCATGCAGGATTAGTTAAAAGAACTCTACAAGATTCAGAGAAGACCTACTAAATTCTTAGAAGAACCTGATGATTAATTCAGTAGCTAAGCTTTAGGGGTAGATGAAAAATGAAGATGGAGATTATTCCTTGAACTGACTCAGTAACTGCTGTACACCTGCCAGACAGCTTAAGGAGTATTTAAAATCTCTATACAATAAAATCCAAGCACTAATTCCTCTCTCACATCAGTCCAAACACAATCGATTTTGATTACATTTTTTTGGATCATCAGCTAAGAAAGTAAAAACTGGTCTACCTTGTGGGTTTGAAATTAAAATTAGTTCCATCAAGCAGTATAAAAATTGCATACTCATAATTGGCAATTTTTGTGATTCCACAGAGTGTGTGTGAGGGTAGCATCAGCAGTGATAGCCTAGGAGGGCAGAGCATATCACCAGCAAGATCTGACGAATCTTTGGGTCCTGCACGATCTGCTTCACCACCACTGTTGCAAGCACCGTCTCGCACTAGCATTACCCAGGATCACGTGCGCAACCAAATTAATAGTCGAATGAATAGACGGCAGGAGAATTCCTGCTGCCCAATTACTGTGCTCAAGGAAAGTGGAGAACAGATGGAGGAGGGCCAACCACCCCCTCCTCCAGTGAGGCAGAGAAAGCGGAGAGCACCAAAGCCTCCTGTACAGCACCAAACAGAAATCTCCTCTGGGAGTAAGGTATGTGAGACGAAAATGTTATTGATTTAATTAATTTTTTGTTACAGCAATATTTATATGACAATGCCAGCTTAGAGTCTATTTGACTCATAGTTAAGTGATTTTTCTCTCTCTACTAAAAAGGAGGAGAGAGATTTTATAGTTCTTAGAATCAAGCTATGAAATCAAAGTATATCATCCAGTGAAAACAGCATGGAGAAAAATCTCTTTACCTCATTCTTAGAACTATGACCTTTACCTTTTACTCACCTTTACCTTTTAGAAGAAATAATAAAACCATATATTATACGATAGATTTATATAATATAGCCATTAATACTTTGAAAACAGAACTAACCCATTTGGAATCCTAGATAGCCAAATGGATTGTGTGTTTGTCTTTGGAGGTGTATGGTATGGTCCTGGGTTCAATTTATGGTTGGCCATATGTGCAAAGTGCCTTTGTCAAAACACTTTTAGAAAATGACTATTACTTATTCTTATTACATTTAAATTATTGATTATAAGAAAGAAATATTTCCCATATCTGTGTGATACTTCTTTGATATAAAATGGCATTCATAAAAATATGGTAATCTGCTGTTATCATCTGATGTTCATTGTGATTAATGAATGGAAATGAAAGCTCAAAGAATGTTCTCATAATTTTATCCTGAAAATCATAGGTCATTGAAAATTCAAACTAAATAAATATATATATTTAGTCAGAAGAATGTGTCAGAATACATTAAACAAGAACAACAAGTATAAACATTTACATCAAGATATGTTATTTTCTGTCTCTTTTAATTCTTGTTTCTCTCTATTACGTAGAAAACATCAGAATTCATAACACCAGATCCCCCCTCAATCCCTGCACCAATACCAGTTAGCAGAAGGAAGTCCACTTCAGTTGAAGATGAGGAATATGATGAAGAAGTAGTCAGAAGTGTCAGTGGAGGGCGCAAGGCAAAGATTGAGGGTGGAGGAACAAGCGGAACTGTAATATCACATTCACGCAACAGTTCAGATAGCAGTGGATATCATGAAGCATCTGTCCTCAGTGAGAGCCCAGAGAGTGGTCTTGGTGGAAGGTTAGTAGTACCTTACTAAATGCATCCATGAATTATGTCATTCCCTGTGTATGTAAGCTGGAAAATTGGTTTCTGATATTAGAGGAATAGGCCTTTGGCTTAATACATTCAGTCTATATCTTTCTTTAAATAATAATATCACATTGCCCCATTTGCACTTCATTGTATATATTTGTCAACATGCAAATTGAATATTTTATAATGATTCTGTATATACTGTATATTGGTCAATATTTGAATACAAAATCTCAATGCAAAAAAGCAAAAGGTGAACTATAAGTGAAAGAGTCGAAAATACAGTCACCAATTAATTTATTTTGACATATATATCAGAATATCAGAGTTCAATGGGTAGTCTCAGTAAAGTATACCTATTATTTATGTAATACCCAAAAGTGCAAAATATTGAATTTGACCTGCATATTAGCATGTAAAGCTTGAATATAAAAATAAAAAAAATGTAAAAATATTATGTCATCCACATATTGATGAAAATTTTGATTCTAAATACCAGAAAATCATAATTAAAATAATCTGCTGGAATTAGCAGCATTTAATAATCAGATAAAAACCCATAAGCATGATGTTCATTTCAGAGATCAACCTGTACAGATATATAAATGAGTAAATACAATATTGTCTTTATTTGCCAAAAAAGTACTCTCTATGAGATTTAAAATCTTACTCATTAATGCATAACTGTTTAAAAATATATCATTTGTCAATATTTTTCTCAGTGGTGCTCCAGACACCCTTCCTCGTCGTAAACAGCAGAACCAATTACAACAGCAGAGGGCTGCAGCCACTTCTTCACAGATGCCTGCCTTCTCTCGCTCAATGGGGAACTTGGCGTCCGTAGCTCCTCCACCATCCTCAACTTCCTCATCAAACACACTGATATCCACATCATATTCCTCACTCAGCATCTCCACATCTTCTTTGCCAAGCCAGAAAAAGAAAAAGGCTCCTGCTCCACCTCCACCAACAGCCTCAAAGAAGGAGCAGATCAATGAAGAATTGAGTGTCTCAAAAACCTCAACAACGTCTGTCAGTTCACTTGAGAGAACAAGGCACGATGGTTTCAAGGAGGAACCTTCTCAATTGGATAGGCAGACTGTCCAAAAGCCAAAGTTAATCAATTGTGAGGCTCGTGAGCCATCCAAACCTGATTCCATAGCGAAACAGAAGGAACCTTCCTCATTGCATGTAAACCTGCCAGTCTCTCAGGTTGACCAGAAGAGCAATGCTTCCTTGGCTGCTTTGCCTCCTGTAGTAGCTACCCCTGCTAGTAAACCTGCTAGTGCTAGCAAGTTGGGTCCAGCAGTTGCTCCCAAACCTAAGGTGAACTCCGTGGGGAGACCTGGACTTAATGGCCCAGGTAAGTTGAGGCAGCCTCCAGTGCCAAAATCATTTGTCGAAGACGAGAATCGAGATTCTTGGAATAATTTCTTGAAAGATTTGGGAAAGATACTGGAGAGCAGGGCTGAGTATGTCTGAACTGTGTTTGCATGTTTGTAAATAGAAGGTTAGAGTTAGAAGGTAGGATATTTTTAACCATGTTTTTTTAATACGTTTTAGGTGACAAATATTTTTAATCCATTTCTTTTTAAAGGTACAATCAGTTTTTGGTACAAGGGGGCATGCTATGGGTAAATTTGTATGTGTGATTTTTATCCTTGCACCTGTTTAATAATGTGAAATTTTAAAATTTGCCTGAATGTGGCTCATAATCTTAAACAGATCCTAAGGATCATTAATGTTTTGATTCATTTTGTGTCAATTAGAGGAATAACATCTATGAATTATTTAGATACATCATGCATTTAATGCACCATTTTAACATAAATTTAAATATTTATAAAGTTTTGAAAGACTCTGCATTCAAATTGGGTGAAAATAATATTTTAAAGTTAGTCTCAATCGAGTCATTGAAAGAATGGATAATTAGAAATATATTTAGAGCTGATATAGTTTTGCTAGAACTTCTCCACTTTTGGTAGATTTTTGTAATTTTGTATAGAATAACTTGCTAATTTTTGTCAGTATGAAAATATGAGTAACATTTGATCCTGTAGATAAATTAAGCATGTTTAATCATGTCGAAGAAAAAGCATGAACATTGGTTCTGGTTCATGTCCTGGGATTGTAAGGTACTTGCTCTTGTGGGTGTTTGTCCTTTGAAACTTAACTTGTTGTTTGGCTAATGCATCCCTTTAAAATGCTATCCTCTTTGCATGTTCCTTCTGCCATTGCTCTGGATACTTGCATTTCTTCAGGTCCCCTTCAAGAAGCTCCTATTCCCAAGCCTCGCTCGAAACAACCATCTTCAAAGAAGCGTATTGCACCTAGTCCTGCTCCACGTTCCAAAGCACCAGTTGTTACCAGTGAGGAAAACGAGCCAGAAAAAGTTTCCAAAGAACACAAAGTTGACAGTATAACATCTGGCTCCTCCCCTCTTTTAAAGGAAGAGGAACTGAGAGAAACAATCGATGTCACTCACAATTCTAAGGATTGTGGCAGTAATTTGGTTAATGAAGAAGACCAAGATGAGCTAATCATAGATGATTTGGAGTTATTTGATCATAAAGCTTCCATTAGCTCGTCAAACTATGAGGAACAGGATGAAGAAAGAGAAGAAGAGGAAGAAGAAGAATTTGATGAGACCATATTACAAAAGATATTGATGAAACACCAGAGAAGGTCTTTTGCAGATCTACTTCATGATGGACTTGAGAAATCAGTTGCTGATGACACTGAAATGGATGTATGTTCAAAAGAGGGTAGTGTAATTGAGGGATTCAGCATAGAAAGTAATGGAGAGGATGAGCTTTCACTAAAAGCTGAGGAATTACCTCCTAAAAGTGATTTGAGCCACAGCAAACATTTGTCCACAAAGTTTATGGAAGGACATAAAAGAATTCACCAAGTGGAAAGTGCCCTCAACTTCTCAAATTTTTCTAGAGAAAAAAAGAAAGAAGGTTTGAAAGACTTTGGCAGATCAAGTAGCAACAGCCTCTGCAGTGAAGTAGACATGCCATTTATGAATAAAGCTGCAAAGATGAACAGATGGAGAAACATGGAGGCGCTGAACCAGTCATCCTCTTCAGCGGATATGAAACAGGACTTCAAAAACAGTCTTGTGGAGGAAGAGGACTCTCCAAACTGGGTGGTTGGTAGTGAATCAGGTGCTGGTTTGGTTTATTTAATTCCATACATTTAGAATTATGGTTGATGGTGGACGACAGAACTTGTGTTATATATGAAGCTGTAAAATGGGTCATGAAAATTCATTCCCCCCAAAACCCTCCTCTCTAACCTTATGAATTCTTTTAGAGTGTGATCATGATTGTTTGATTGGTCCACTCAAGCACCCAAACTCACGGGTTTATAAATTGCATAATGGGATTTGCACTATATTCCTTCTTCCATAGATCAAGCCAAGAAAATGAACAGAACTTGATTGGGTATTAGTAGTTTTCACAATTATTTAAAAGCACTTTATTTGTACATATAAATACTAACCATGGGAGTAGGTTTCTAATCCATCATCAATAGAAATATATTCATTTTTCAGATAAATTATCATGGTATTGTAATTCATGTAGTGAGTAGTGGTTACTGTATCTCAATAGCACTATTTCAGTACAGTTTACAAGAGACATCTAGTTTACTAAATGAATTGAAATTTAACTTTTTCTGTCTCTAAAGAAATACATTATTAAAGGAAAGATGGGGTAAATTTGCATGCTAAATTAATAATACATCTGAAATGTTTCATATTTTTCATTGTATATTTTTAACTGGTAATGGTGATTTTGTATTAATGAAATACTTTCAAAACATTTGAGCTAATAATTATATATTATAAATATCTTTCTTTTAATTACCTATAATCCAAAGTAGCTCAAATTCACTGGAGATCAGCTGGAGCATTACTTTCAATTTCTTAACCTTTGATGTTTATTTCATGAATTATATATTTTTACAATAATGTTTTCAAGTCCTTTATTATGTCATGTAGAAAGAATGAAACAACGATTTTTATATCAGCTAAAGTTAACATTTCTATAAACTGTTTTTAAAGACCCCATACCAGATAATTTACCAGATATTGAATCTGTCAAATGGAAAGATATTTTCTTATGAAACATATAAATATTCAATCCCTGTCTGTCAAACACTTTTCATTATTATTATGGAGTTAGTTTTCAAAAATGGCAATGCTCTAGTCAGTAGTTTGTTTGAAAGTATATTATGTAGTGAAGTTGCACATTAAGTAGCCAATGAGATAGAGAAAAGTGTAGTTTATTTTTGTTTACAGTTAGATTTATATCTAATTATTATTGTGGTTTGATTTCTTTAACTGTTGATATATTTTAAAAGTAACCACAGTATGCTATGAGATAAAGTTTTATGGAAATTGCACAACAGATTTGATAAAGAAAATTTTCATCCTTGTTTTTATGCACAATTATGCATAATTGGGTTTGCACTATAATATATAAATATGACCTTTAATTAACTGGTTATATTTTAATACTTTTAATTTAACAGATAATGAGGCAGGGGAAGCCATTGAAGCTGCTAAAGAGGAAGATGTTCCTGATTTTGTAAATAGAGCAGATGTCCAGCAAATAGAAGATTTGAATGTTGTAGTGAATAAATCTTTAGGAGTGCTGGATACACAAAAGAAATCAGAAGATCATGTTACTGTCAAGGTAAGAGTATATATGTATTCTTCTTAAGGGAAAACTTTTCCATTCTTCGAAATTTCTTTATATGTGGTGCAACTCACCCTAAAATACTTGACCATGTATTTTGTATTGAATCAGGTCTACCTGGAAACTGTCCTGATTATATTTACTCTTAGATCTAATTATTTTCTCCCATCCATTATCCCATATTTTTATAAGAAAGCATACCCAAATGTCTTCTTTGCTTCATGTGTTAGACCTTGCTTTGCATATCTTGGTGCCCATCTCTTCCTGGTCTTCTTATATTTATAATTTATAACCTGTTATGGTATTCTCTGTTTTTTCATTGTTCATTCTTCTCACAGGTTCTTTCCAATAGCTCCTGCCATCCTTTTTCTTTTACTCAGATTTAATATTTTAGGTCTGTAATGATCATTCCTTGAATATTCATGAAGTAAGTTTGTCATTAATTTTTGTCACAATGAGGTTAATTAATTTTGGTCATTCACCAGAAAAGTGATATAAATAGACTTATTTGGGGGCCCTTGATTTAAAATGAATAGTAATACATTCTTTTTGGACCTGTAATTGAATTTGAATCAGAATTAACAGAGGAAGTAGTGAAGATGATGCCAGACATTGAAACCATGTTTGTCTGTTTTGGTGAATTACTTTAAATAAATGCATTTTTTTGTCAGCTTGCTTCTATTGTCTTGGAATACTACCAGGTTAAGGCTCACATAATCGATTTTGAATCAGAATCATTGATTTGAATTTAGTTATTCAGTTACAATTTTCTGATGAAAGTGCATTTGTTACAGGATGATGGTGTGTGTACAGTATTGCCATCTCCACCACCATCTTTGGAGTACATGGGCCCAGTAGATGGTGTTGCTCAAGAAGAAAAGGGTGAAGGAACACACGAGGACCTTGAATGGGAGTACAAACTGCCTGCTCCACCAACCGGTTTTGAAGATGAAGAGGAGAGAGCAGTGGAGGAGGTGAAAGAGGATACATGGGTAGCTGAGAGTGCTTCCATCCCATCCACGTTCTCATCTAATCATCAGAAGGTTTGGGTGGGAGAAGGGGAACCCTTGAACCATCTTCCAAACTTCAGAATGGGAACTTACAAGGCACCCTCAAGCGAGGGCTGGGAGGATCCTAGAGAGATGCATAACGAAAACCATTTGGATAAGCGTAGTGGAAGCATGTTTGCGATGCTCAATTCAGAGAACATTGAAAGGGAAGCTGATAGGGAAGTTGATAAGAAATACCTGGAAACATGGGCCTCTGTCTCATCTAGATCCTCGGTAACCAGTGCTCCTTCATCTTGTGTACATACTTTCAACACATCTTCCCACACCAACTCTGGGTATAAGGATGGTGTCAGAGGAGAGAAAAATGGACTGGCTAAGAATGGGTCTTACGTAGTACGGGTGAGCTCCTTTGGGGGAAAGTCTTCGATGAACCTGAAGAGGTCTCTGTCATCTACATCTTCCATTTACTCGAGACACAATGGAACCAATGGGAAAGATGCAGTTGAGAAGTTAGAACAGGAGAGTGTTTCATCACTGACTCTCAGGTCAAATGATGAGATTGAAAGAGATAGTCTGTCTCTTTCAAATGCATCAAGGACTGTATCCCTTCACGACCTTGCTCTGAACTCCACTGAGGAAGAGTGTAGAGTGGCAGTTTCTCTGACAAATGGATACCACAAAGAAAACACAACTCCCAAGATAGTTAGCTCAACATGGAAAAAGCCTCAAGGAAATGGTGGTGATGCTCCTGCAAAACACCCTCCACCAGTTACTCATAACCTTAGGAAGACAAGTAGTGAACTCAGCATAAATCAAGGTAATTTTTCTTCACTTTTAATGTAGTTTATACTTAAACTTCTAACTACATAATCAAATTGATATTCTTGGTAGATATTACGAGCTATCTCTCAGTATGAGTACAAGTGACTCTACATCCATAATTGATTACTTTTGTGTTTCATTCAGGGGAATATATAACTTCTTGAAGGGTATTATTCTAGATTCAATTTTCCTGATCTTTCTGGCAGTATCAGAACAAGCTATGAAACTAAGATACATGTGCATTTTGTGCAACATCTTCCAAAAATGTAACTGCTCTTAATTTATTTAATACCATATTTGATAGTAGCATATATAATTAATATTATATTTAGTACTAGCTTTTAAGATACATTGGGAGATGGGAGAGGATATACATGAGGGTTTCTATGTAACGCATAATGGTTTTCTTTGCATTCTCATCGCAGCTGGTCTGGTGAATGGGTGGAAAGGAGCTGAAGAAGAAGATCAAAAGGTTGCCAAATTACAGCAGCAATTCCTAAACTGGCATGAGCAAATGCTACAGAACAAAAGTACCCTGGATGGAAGTGTCTCTCTCAAGTCACTTCAAGTAAGTGTTGTTTCATGCAGCTTTTTAATAACCAGAGAGTGCATCTAATTAGAAAAGTAATAAATTTTTACTGCAATTTATAAAGGGTATAACAGGATGTAAATGTCACAAAGCTTAGTATTTAATGCATTATCTTATCTGAGACTATTAATTGATTGGTCTTGTTAGAGCAAATGTACATTAAAGTGAACAGGAAATTCTTACATTCTAAATACAAAAGCAGTCAAAATAAAAGATGTTGTTCCTGTTGAAAATGTTTGAATTCCAACCCTCCTGATCAGCGTTTCGGTAAAATATAGTGCATTTTCATGATGATAAAAATATGATGGCAGATTTCTGTCTTAATCTACTTGTGATAGATATATGCAATCTAAGGTCTCATTACTGACATCAGTGTTGTTATATAGAAGGTCTTCAATTACTCTGACCAGGGTTCTAAGGGGAACTCTTTTGTGTAAGTTATTAAAATTCTTTTCTTCAGCTTCTGTGGTAAATTTTCACTTTGCATATGTTTTTCTGCAGTCTTCTTTTGACATGATTTGAATATTTTAAAATTGCAAAGTTTGTTTTCCCTTTGGTTGATGTCTTTTGTTTAGCATGAGCGACTATCTTTTGTGAAGGAATTTTTATTTTGGGTTCAATTCTTCTTATAGAATTCTCATCATAAAAACTCTCAGTAATCAGCAGTTTAAAGTTTGAATTGGTATCTTGTTGTTCAGCTAGCTCTAAAGTTGTTTATGATATTTGTTAGATGTAAACCTTTAACTGACTTTTTAATTAGCTCCTCTAGCTAACTGTTACCTTACTTTAAAATTTTATGTTACATTGGCTTTCAATAAGGAATCAAGAGTTATCCCTCCATTAATATTAATATTCAGTACTTCAAACCTACCAAATCTTTTTTCCTCTAAATGTTTAATTTTTATATCTTTAGATTTAGTGTTGCTGAAGAATATCAAACTATTTATTCAGATATTACATGTACAGGATCAAGAAATAAGTTCAGGAATATTTGCAGACTCTCAAGATGTTTTTGCTAGTTCATGATAAATTTTTATTATATTTTTCACAGGTATTAAGAGGAGTTCTACCTCAGTTGAAGAAGTCACTGAGCAGTGACCTTGCAGATAGAGATGCTGCACAGAAAAACACTGCAAAGAGAAAGGAAAGTGAGCAGGGGAAAACAGATAGCCATGAAAGAATTGAAACCAGCAGAGATGAGGGTGAAATCTTACATAGCCATTCTACAACTACTGAGTAAGTTTATAATTTTTGCTTCATTCAGTTATATCTTGTCAAACATTATATTTTCACTTTCATCTGCTCCTGATATGTTTCCTAAAATGAGACTGAAGGTGATAAAGTAAATTCCTTTTTGGAATGAATTAGCTTCCTATGAATGTGTAATGCTAATCTAAAAGCTAAGCTGATGATACACCTGAAGATTTAGAGTATATCTAACAAAATAAAGTAGTAAATAAATTACATAGAAGTGTTAGTATCAATATACTATATATTTGACCTTCTTAGTTCTCCTAGATGTAGATTCTGGTAATAGAATAGGTTACTTGAGTGCTGATTGATTGCAAATGCTTGGTAGATTAATCTTTATTTTTTTGAAATTATTGAATATATTGAAAACAGTCTTTTCAGAAACCTATTATAAACCTAACACTTGATACCTATCAAACTTTCTGTAAATTTAAATTTACTGAAATCAAGCTTAAATAGTGCATGATAGTAGAACTTAAAATCAGGTTTGTAAAGATTTAAAATTTTGTGTAAAGATTCAGTATTTCATACAGAAAGAGGAATTTTGCTGAATTGTTTGTGGATATTTTATTTGCTTATTGCAAAAGTAGCCCTAAGTTCAGCTTCACAATATGCAACAGAAAAATACAGCCACTAGATTCACTTTTCATCGCATTACCATCAATTGCAGCAATTCTGTTGCATCAGTTGCATGCTGCCCAAGGTTGCTGCTTAAGCTCTTATCTAGTTAGCTATAAATCCTGGCTTCTTTATGACTCAGTAATAGTAATTACACTATCTTCCTTCCAAGGTCAAGTTGTGCTCCAAGCTCAAACCATGAAACCTCAAGCATGGAAGCAGCACTACAAGATGCACCAAAGCGCTACTCGTATGCAGGCCCTCCTTCAATAAACTTTGGGACTTGGAGCGAACGGCCAAAGAGTGAAGTCAGCCTGAAATGTGACAGTGACTACCGTATAGGAGTGGGCCAGGCACCACGGGTCAAGGAGGCATCAATGCACATTGCACAGAACATAAACAAGAGCAACCAGACATCCCAGCATGAACCCACTCCTCCCTGCCCTCCTCCAAAACCATCAAACCATGTTGTCGTGAACATTGTGAGTGCAACCAAACAGGAGCCAATCTCGAGGTTACCCATTGTCCGGTCAGTGGAGCTCAAGAAGACATCCACACTGTCAAGGACTGATAGACCATTAAGTGGGAGTTTCCTCAATGAGTTGCGGGAGGAACTGACTGGTGCATTAGCAAGTCTTGTGGATGCAAACAGGAATGGATTGGCAGAGGAGGGGAATGAGAGGAGGAGGAGGCAGCAGATTCCTTCTTCAGCAGCACCTCCCCCACCTCCTGATGTCACCTCAGTGGTTAGAATGCCAAATCAGACAACCAATTTGAGGAGGATGGGCTCCACAGCTGGGGTGGAGTGTGGCCCAAGGCTGAATGGGTATGGAGGCAATGAAAAGAGGCACACATTAGCACCTGTAGTGAAAGGTTTCAGGGTGAACTCTGTTTCAACGACCAATGTAACCAACAACCAGCCTCCTCCGCCACCACCAGCACCACAACCTCCTCCAGCTGTTGTGTGTGGGGTGGCGCTCAAGAAGAAGCCAGAGTTATCTACTATTCCAAAGTTTACGGAGAATCCCAGAGATCAACTTCTCATGGCTATTAGGGAATTTGGAGGAAGGGAAAGCCTTAAAAAGGTATGAAACTATAAAGTTCTTTCTATTTCATTACTGAAGTGAGATTTAAGAGGGTTCAGCAATCACCAGTTTAAGTCTTAAAAGTTAATTTTAGCAGTAGGTATTGATAGTACAGTGAAACCTGTCTTTGGTGCAATCCAATGGGCACCACCACACCATTCTCCACAGCAATTTTTTTTATATAAGACAATTTTTCACTTAATACAGGGTCAGACGTTAGTGATGAATGCATTCCTGGACCAAAATATTTTCCTGGATAAGACACGTTTCACTGTATAATTGTATGTATTTTATGCCAAGACTCCAAAAAGTATGATGGCTTTCAAAAACTTTCATTACTGCTGAAAATTTTGAGCTGTATCACAGAAAAGAAAAATTATTTTAGAGAATTTTCTGCAACAAATTGTTTGCAATTTTGCAGAAAGTTTTTTGCACAACTTTCAAACTTTAAAGATTGTTAAAAGTCAAAGTAAAAGTCTATTTTTAAACTACTTGTTCTTGGTTCAACCCCAGACTAGTCAAAGCCTTCCCTTAAGAGATTCATGTAAAGTTCATCATTATCATCTGCAGGATTTCTTTCGAAAAATCAAATTAGAGAGTATATAGTCCTATGAAATCAAGACAAGCAGCAGAAGAAAATTTGAATAAGATTTGTACATGGATACTGTTTTTTAATACAAAATTGGGAGTCTTTCAATAAAATACAAAAACTTTATAAAATTTTGAGGTTATGATCAACCACTACATTGTCAAATCTAAACTCATGCATTTACTCAAAAGAATACATTGAGTATTTAGCCTGATATAGAAGTAAGATGAGAACTGATAGAAAAGTATAAATAATAGATAGACTATGTGAAGAGGAGAAATTATGACATTTTTAGCTTTTGCAGTAATGAACAATTTTTAGTGACAAATTTCACACAAATTGACTCACATTAAGGATTTCAAAATTATGACACTACTAAATTAGTTCTTTCTTGAGAAAATTGAAAACTGCATCCTGTGAAAATTGGTGATTTTTCATTCTTGTTGAAGAAAATTCATCATAAGATTGAAATGATTTTGTCAAACTCTTATTAAGATTCATGAGCATCAATAGAGATAATAATAAAAATTTATAATAAATCAAGATTCCATGTGTGAACAAACAGTCTTTCCAATTAATATTTTATATTTTTAACTTGAAGAAAGTCCGAATTAAATCACTCTAATTTCTTATTTGTATTAAATACACTCTCTCAGTCATTGTAAGATTTACCAAGCAAACAGTTTTTGTGGTTTACATTGAAAAAAATATATATATATATAATTTAATTCTCTGAGTAATAGTAATTTTTCAAGAAATGGCGTAATATTGTTTTCTTGAATTAATACAAACATGTTTATTTATTTTTCAGACTGCTATCAATTATAAATAGAATCAGCACACCAAAAATGGATTTCTGGGTTGAAGACCTATGTGTATGTAAAAGATTTATTTGTTATAAAACATCAAATTTTGGAGGAGATATTTAACAGTTTTGGCACTCACTATAAATATTCTCATATATTATTCCTGAAATAATTTTTGCAAAACTCCTCTACCATAATTCACAAGTGGTGACTTTTGTGTAATATTTTCCTGTTACAAGTAATGCTCATTGTATGTATGTAAACTTATATATTGTTGATTATTGATGATTTTTGTTTCTTCAATCTATGTAATGGAACTTGAAGACTTTTTGTATATATGATGTTCATAGAATCTTGTATAATAAAGAATAAAAAGCTTGTTCTAAAATCATCATTATCTTATTATTAGATTTAAACCTACCCTTATATATCCTTAATCCTTTTACCGTTTTCCAACATAGCTTATCTGCTTCTCAATTCTTGATCATTCACAGTAAATATTAGTAATTATTAAGTAAAGGAATACTTATGATTTCATAATTTACAAAAAATCTTATCCTAGAGGATTCACCGATGGCAGTTTCTTAAATTTCCAGTAGATTTTAAATATAAGTCAGTGTATAATATTTTTATGGTGATCATAATCATTTGTATTTATGCAATGAGATATCATTGCCAGGAAGCTAATGAAATATAATTAATCTAGTAGTACTTCCTCATAAAACAAAACTTAAAGCTTTGTTAGTCTCATGAATTAATCTTATTTTTGCAAGTAAATCTTCGCAATTATGTTTATAAGCTTCACTAAGAGAACAATAAAAGGAAAGATTGTTTTCACACCATTGCTTTATTCAGAGTAAAACACAGACATTTTCCTTGTTGTAATAGATTGCAAAATATTGGAGAGTTAAGACTGTTTACTTTTCATACCGTTCTTAGAATTGCTTGTAATTTCACGCCCTAATAGAAAAAATCAATCCTTCAAAAATCCATCAGAGAAATTTAATTCCTTGAATTATTTCTCTCGTTAAGAATCGAAAAGGGAATACAGATTTATTGATGAGTAGTCCTAATAATGATAAGAATAGATTTATTTAGGTTGTCATTTACGTTTAGATTATTTCATACAGTTAACCAACCTCACGAGAGATAGGCGCAGATTATTATTGACCTTTTTTCCCGCTGTCGTTTATTTATCGAGACTCAACTGACGTGCGAAGAATCAGCATAATGCGCATTGACTATTTCTAGTCCCCCGGGAAACTAGTGATGTCCGAATAGCAAGTGTCTTTATAAATTCCTTCTCTCAATAGTTACGGTTGCTACACGTTCTAAATGTCTTGAATAAGTAATCTCTTTAACAGTCACAGGTAAGTTTAATGTATTACAAATTTAGTGAGATGTAACAACTACCAGTTATTTTGATAAAGCGGAGAGAATTGAACGACTCTAGTTAGTGTTAGAGAGCTCTTTAAACAACACGTTTGACTAAGGCCCTTACGTATCAATATAATGCTCTTTTTATAATCTGAAGTGTTGTTCTAATAACTTGATCGTAGTTATAATTCTTTTTTCTGCGTCTTGAATTGAGAATTAGGAGTACTTACATTGCGTCGTTGTTGTAACCTTTTCTGTAAGTTAAATTAATTCTGTGAATATTAGTATTCATAGCATAATTTACTCGGATTCACTTTAATGCTTGGAATAACGAATATTCATCCTTAATAATCAAGACATTTTGTAAGTTTTTCAGAGTCTTTATTTATATTTTGCCGTACGAGCATTAGATCCTATAACTTTTAAACTTGCTGATAAAGTTATAATGTTATCGTAGACAATGAAAGTCAAGAAAAATGTTCATCTGTATATTCGAGCAGCGATACTGTCTAGGTGTATGATCAGTCAGTGCTAAACGTAGAAATTTCTTATGAAATTATCCAATCGGAATCCTTTTTCCCTTTATCGTGGAGTGAATGAGATCCAACTCATCTCATTCAGCGTGAGGGAAGCGCCTGGCTTTAGGAGGTGATTAAGAAGGCAAGATTGATTGCCTCAAAAAGTATGAGGTGAGTGCTGCTTTCTTTTAATACTTTCATGAAGGAATTAGTTGACCAAATCAAAGTTAATTTAATCTAATCCGTTCATAATTCGTTGGCGATGGTTAAGAATATAAGGATCGAGTGTCAATAGCTCTGGTGACAAAACACCGTTCGATTTTTTATAAACTTAAGTTTACAGTTTGTAAAGATAGTACAGTTAGAATTTAGTCATAGAAGGTAGCGTTTTTGGAATATTTCAGTGTAACGGGGGTTTATTTGAATGGTGCGTGCTGTTAGTTTGGGAAGTGTGTACTGTTAGCAGAAAGGATACTTGTTGTTGTAACTGTTACTCTATACTTATATAGGATTTAATGAATGAATTTGTGTAAGGAAAATAGGGAATTAGAAAGGAGGAAGTTATCGGTCATTTATATTTCTAGCTTAC
This sequence comes from Pachydiplax longipennis, assembly GCA_036926295.1. NCBI lineage: Eukaryota > Metazoa > Arthropoda > Insecta > Odonata > Libellulidae > Pachydiplax > Pachydiplax longipennis. Next base: position 30,550,137 of record JAVFKF010000009.1, on the reverse strand, counting down.
ATGAAATTTGATTTAGAGAACTAATGCCTTTTTGATTGAAATATTCCTGTATTCAACTCAGCTATCTGGAAAATAGATAAATTAGTATTTAAAGAAAATCTCTTACAAGGAGAGACTCCCACTTTTGTCCGGGGATTTTGATGAAACTTTCTGCAGTGTTGCAGTAAGTAGAGTGATGAAAAATTGTGACGGCGTTCGTCTGAATGGGCCTTAGTTTCGCTGCAATAAATAATTGAAAATTGATAGCCGGAGTATAGGCAACCCCGCAATACACGCCCATGCTAGCCGAGTATGCATGAAAGAACGCGACATTCTCTGGTATATTTGTCATTAAATTTTTCTTTTCGTTCGTTAAATTCTTTCCTTGACTTATTAATAATAATAAATAGTATGTTCAATTTATAATCCCGTTAAGTAACCTTCGTAAGCGATATTTTCCATTGAAGGTAGTTAACGACTATCCTAAGAACGTAAAAGAAGCTTGCATTCAAGTAATTTAGGATTTCACAATCATAAATAGCGATTGCTTTCTAAAATTTTATATAATAAACACCATTGTGTTTTTGCATGTTTTGTTTGTAATATTGCATAAACCTGCAAGTCTTTGGCGATATTCCTTCTCCCGGAGTTTACAACGTACTTTACTCGATTGGCTAGCAGGATGATTAGCATGATGTTAGCGTGTTCAATCCCTTGATCAGGGCATAACTCAAATATCATGCATAGAATACACATGTGCTTTTCATTCTCAAGAAAAATGTAAATCATGTAATTCTTGAATATTTTTTTAATTCATACTATTTTGGTTTGATTCTGTTTGTCGAGTGACGCATGTTTTCTCAACGTATGCGCACAGGCCTCAAGTAAATTTTTGATCGATGTATTTTGAGTGCCATGCTTTTGTCCCCGTCTTTGTTATGCGTGATTTTTCATTAATCGAGATTTCACGATTGATCCTCACCAAATATCTTTCGCGTTTAGTTCATAACGAAAGAATTTCCTTCGTTTTCTTTCGGAAATCTTTAATCTACTGCTCTATTCGTGAAAATGGGTACGGTACTATCGGGCGCCGCCCAAACATTCAATCCCGAAATTCACAAATATATTTTTACAAAAAATGACAGAAGGAAGGGGAGACTTAAGAGGGTTTTCAGTATTCGAGAAACTACCAGCAAAATCAATTGGCGGAGGAAGATGTAAGAAGGGGAATACATTCCTTTAGGTTAGAATAGCTTTGCCATCAAAGGAACATGCTATACGTTCATGAGATCACAGTATTAACATATTTTAATCCACTAATTCTTATCGTCCTGCATAGAACTTTATGCTCAAATTCATTCTGATATCCACGGAAGGATACGTAGATACGAGATTAAATTCCCAGATTAAATTGATAGAAACAAACGCAGCTACGGATAGTTCTCTATTCGGGTAAGAATTACCTTCAAATCCGTAATAGTGACTTTTCCACTTAACTCACTATGGCTTCGACATTGTATTCGCCTTTCAACCTGCGAAAGCAATCGGCGTACGTGTGGGCTTTGTTCGTTATCCTTTACCATGAAAGCGCTTCGTAATAGAACTCTCTAATAAAGCGAATTTGCATGATTTCCGGGCAGGTCACATATTGAAATTATCACATCTACTTCAATTATAATCGCTGTGAGTCCATGAGCTCTTCAGTTATTTAATAACCAAGTTCGTTATCATTACTCATATTACTATATTCATAGTAATATGTTTAAAAAGGAATTTTGCAAAGGTTATTCTTCGAAAATTAAAAATAAAAATCCGAGCAGTGGTGCACAAAGAAAAGTATTCAATCCGTGTATGGTAAGGAGGGTATTAGAAAATGATCGGGAATAGAGCTAGGCAGAAATTAAGCAATTAGGAAGAACTCCGCAGTGTCCTATACCCTCGGTCACACCGTTAGAAGAGCCATTTACGAGTAATCTATATCTACGAGTAAAAGAATGAGAAATCGACATATAATAGTTTGGTATACAAACAAGATATATTTTTAAAATTGACATTTTTCAGCTTAACTTTGTGGAATGGTGCCATCATGCAAAGATAAAAACACACTTTGTAAATTCCACAGAAAAAAAACAATCGGCAACTAGTTTCGTCCGTCAGACATTATCTCAACTCCCTCCAGCAAACCCACCTATTCTGACCTCACCATCCCCTCTCATTCCTCCCATCCTTTTTCCCAGAAGTAACCCGCTTTCCACAGTATGATCCACCCACATCCCGATCTTACCGGCCAATCCCCTTTAGACTAAAGAAGTTTTAATCATCAAAAAGATTGCTATAAATAAAGGATACAGCCCAGATATGGTGGATAAACTCTTGAGGAGAAAACCAAATATCCTCTCATGCCGTAAAATCACTCCTTCCCTCTAATAATCCTCCACAACCCCTTCCCTTCATACTATGTTTCGACTTAAAATTATTATAAAATACGTCATCGCTTACTAGAAAGAATGCATATGAAAATGATAGCATTATGTAAGAAAACAAGATCATGAGAAAAGATTGAGTTGTTGATTATAGCAACAATGTAGACAGAATGACAACTATGTAGAAGGCTATAGTAAGGGTTCGATAAAGAGCAAAGAATATTCAAAAGAAAAAATAACATGAAAACTGATTCGTCAATATTCAACGCGATTGTATAAATTATAAAATTATGTGTACAAATTTCACATTTTTAGTGAATAATTTTTTTGGGAAAGTTTAAGCCATTTTTATCCTCTCCGATATTACTCATCCATATTCTGTGCCACGCCATTGGTAGAGAGTATCCCCAAACCATTACTTAGTTCCTCCCCCCACTGACCTTCATAGATTCCTTCCTCTTTCTCATTTCTCTACTTCAACGCTTCAACGCCAGTCGTCTTCACATCGCGAGATCTTCTGGTGAAGAATATTAGGTAAAGTAAAGATTTCGATACCTACGTTACTTTGCGTCTATCCTCTTTATTATCTTCAGATTCTTCATGGCTCATAAATACGTAATTTACGACATTCTAGTAGTTTAAATACCTTACAATCTTCTAAATTTCAGGAAAGCGTTTCTTAAATTGGAAAACGTACTGGATGTGTGGCTTGTCTTCGGAATTCTTCTCCTGCCAACTATGTGCTCTGCCATGCCGAGGGACTGCTCCGAAGTAGCTTCAATAAGTCATACAAATTAAGTGATTTCGAACATTTCTTCCAGACTTCTTCCAGTCATGAATTCTAAAGCGTATCGTCCCTTCTTATTTCCAAGTAATTTATCCAGGTTTTCCTCGGTAAATCCGTTTTTTAATGGTGAATCGCACCACATTTTCGAATGTCAGGCATCCCTTAGAAATTGCGAACGGAATCGTTGGCGTTTGACGAAATGGTTGGACCGACGTTGAGCCATTCGAACTCTTTCAAAGGTTTCGGCGTGCTTAGTAAATTAATTTTCCTATACCGTAATTTGCCAATGAATGTAAAATCTCATAATTTTTTCCAAGGATTCTTCAGTCTGAAGTACGTTCTCGGGTATGCTGTTCGGTTGAAAATTTCCCTCAGTCGATCCATTTGATAGAGAATTCAGTTCTACTCGATAATCACCTACGACGGGATGCTTGTCAGGGTTAACGTGTGCTTTCGTAGATTTGCTCGCCAGAAACCCTAGAAATACTTCTACTACGTCGAAGTATCAGTGGGATTTAAGGATTGTCGTAATATCTCCATGCTAGGAAAGTCTAAAGTATTTCTTTCCACATTCCTCCGAAATTAAATTGTCACGAAGAATAGTCGATCAGGGATATCTTTAGCGAGCATGAGATGTGTGAAATCACACAGAATAGGAGAGTTCGAGTAGGTCTCTCCTCATATTCTCCTTAGATCAATATGCCCCATCAGATTTCAGTTACTTTATCGCGTCGAACACTCGGATAGCAAAGTGTAATACTTAGGTGATAACGTACCTGGGTTCGATTCTCCTTGGTATGTCATATGCGCGAAATTACCTCTGATTTTAAACAAATTGAACCTTACAACTGGTATTAAATATGTTAGTTTGGTTGATCCGACTAAGCCATTAATATCACCCACATTATGTGGGTACGTACTTTGGAGAATAGTACGAAACTTACAATCTTGTATATCAAGGCCTCAAAGCTGTCGGCGCTTCTTAGATTTAATTTTGTCCTTGATTCGATCCAGACGTAAATCATAAATGTTACCCTTTTTAAATCTATATTTTGTTTTTCTTGCATTTTTATTCCATGAATGGAAAGTAATCCGTTGCTATGAATTTGGGAATGAATCACTAAATCCTTTCATTCAGTCATATTCAAATTTTCAAATATTGTAAAATTTCTAGAGTGAGTGAATAGTATATTTTTCTTGAAGCAAAGCGAAGATTGTTCGACTTAAAACGACTTGTTTCTATATGTTCATTTAAGTTGGATTTTCATGTTCATTAATTTTGAGAGTGCATGTATTTGGTTTTGGTATTAAGTTTGTCTGCTCAGTGAGAATGGAGTGTCTGGTGATGTGACTGGAGTGTGACTATTTTGTGTATTTGGTGATGGATTATGGTATTAGCAATTACTATTATTACTAATGGCTATTCATTTCATGTATGTGGTGTGGTATAACGATGAAGATGAAAGTCCAGTTTGCATATTCGAACAAACTTAAGGTCTTCTGATGAATTTTTAAAGAAAACTGAGACAGTAATTAATCCATCCTTTGCTTTGCTTCAAATCTACTTATCGCGGAAGATTTTGACAGATGCTTTTAAATATCGATCTAAATAGATATTCCAGTGTGTAATGAATTTTTAATGTGCTTCGGCTGGAATAGCTTTGAACATTTCTCCCGTTTGTGCAAGTTTATTATTTCTTTCCATGTGAACAGCTTTGAACAGCATGTGATTTTCAGACTTTTCAGACTTTCTAAGTTATTTATATTGGCTAATTATCATCAAATATAATTTGGATATTTGGTGGTTTTTATGGTCGTATAGAGTATTTTTCTCGATTCATTTCAGTCAATTTCGTCGATAATCTAATTCGTTAAATAAGGCATACTTTAAGAAATCTTGAATCTGTTTGTAGACTTGCATTTTTCTTTTAGATTTGATCTGTTTTCTATGTACCGCTTTTATTTTCCTATACATATTATATTGTAATTTTGACTCTCCTTTTTGCCTTTTCGGAGCTTCAATTCATCCGGTACCTGTTAGGTTAGAATATGGTAGTATGTTAGGTTTATGTGCTTCGACAGCTGAGATCATATTGCACATGGTCTCTCACCGGAATCGAACCCGTGACTGTTTTCTCAAATGTAGAACGCGCGGCACGCATAGCTATTTGGAGCTGTCTTAAATTAGTGCTTCTTAACTTCAAAGAAAACTTAATTAAATATTAAGTCCCCTTTAGTTTTTTGCGCAATTAGTACTTTTAATAACTATTTCCAATTGGTCAGGGTACTACTATTAAGGAGTTATTTCAAGGTAATTTCCGTATATTTAAATAGTTTAAATTTAATCACTTTCTCGGAGAATTACAATGATTGAGTACCCTCAGTTGTGATGTAACCTTTAATCGATTCCCTTAAAGCAGTAGATATATTTTTAACGGAAAATATCGATAATGATTAAAAGTTATTCAAATTTTTGGAGGGGATATGCTTAACATCTTCTGCAGATGCTGTGATGATTAATTTAAGAGTTGTAGTAATTTAGCAAACTTTCCAAAATTATCTTTGTAGATAACGTAGGGCTTAGAGCTTAGACCAAAACACAAATTGAACTTTTTAAATCTTCTGTTATACACTTTCAGTAAAATTACTTGAGTGGGTGTCATTGGAAGACTCAAGGGAATCAGTGGTGTTTCCAGAAGTTTCTTCCCCCACATCAAGGAAGCATACTGAGCAGTTAAAAGATCAAGGAATAAAGGAAGCAGTTGGGGGCCGGAAGGGGTATGGTTTTCATCTTATTAAATTGTATAATTTTAGTTTGTATAGTGGAATTAAAGTGAGTTTTGCAATGCTCTTTAAGACAGTGGTGCTGCTGGCTTGAACAGTAACTCAAGCCATCTCATATTGCACTCTCACCAGAAGTAACGCTTATAAGAAAAAAGATAGAGCTTCAAGACAATATATTTAAAGATTTTGATTAGATAATATAGGAGCATAGCTTTACATGGTAGAATTAAATAGCAATAATATTGTACCTTAACTTTTATTTGTGATACTTTTAAATCGTTTCCTTTATGCAAGTTTATAAAGTGTATTCACCAAAAGAAGGTTATAGCTTTTAATTAGAAAAGGTGTCGTTTAGTAACATGACTTTTCTCACAATGCTTTATTAGATTCGGTGAAAATGGAATGGAAAACTTATACCCTGTATTTTTAATACATTTCAGGTAAATTATATATCAAAAGCCTTTTGAATGTTATTAATATGACAAAGACATAAATAAAAGAGAAAATGAAAACTGATACAGGATAAGGCGTTTTTGGGTGTTTTAATATATCTGTATTAGTTCGTAGTTATCGGAGTGTTTGTTTAAAAACATTTGGGTGGGGAAAAGAATATCAGTTTGTCTGGGAATTTTTTGAATGTGTAAACTAACAGTTTTATAGATTCAGATTTCATGATCCTGCACATTATGCGTATATAATTAATTTTCCTTGCACATTTTGCGCATTTAAGGATAACAACGTACTTGTTCTGAACTTCTGCAAGATACATGGCGGTTTCTATTTTTACTGCATTGTTACTTTGCTTCATTTATGAAATTCATTTTATTTACCCTCTCAACCTGCTTTTACTGAGTTTATTATAGATTGTAACATATTCATCGTATTTGCTTGCAGAACCTGAGGTTGTGGCCTGCATATGACGCCTTTGGAAAGAGGATAAAGTGAATATTCCCTCCAAAAGGAACTGACAAGGCTATTAAAGGAGACAAACCTTGGAACACTGAATTCAAGCAGCAAATGCGGATCCCTAAAGCAGCACCCATTAGAAGCAGAAAGTTGTGCTAGAAGACACGATGTACTTCATGGAGGCTGGATGCATTGGACTTTAATATTGCTAACTTTTATAATAAAGTAGATTGGACACTAGAATTTAAATACAAATCTGTAATTTCAGTGTTTCGGTATTTTGTTTAGATGTTATTTACAAGATTAACTCTGTTTTTGTGATGCGTTTCAAAAGTGTCGGGACGGCAGTCGAATGTATTAGGTGCGGAGGGAGGCTGTGCAGGAAACTGAGGAAGGAGCTTTCACGTCAACGCAGAGAAGATACTGCGAGCAGATGAAGCGGTCAGGGAGCCGAAGCATCGAAACGATTCTGCGAGCCTAGCTGTGTGAGCGAGGCCTGCACGCGAGGCTTTCGTGCCGATCCTTGAGGTCGTACGCGTGAGGTGTGCCAGTAAGTAATGCCTGCGTGTCTGTCGTCCGTAGGAGGTGCCGAGAGTTACGCCACTGCAGGTTGAGCCTCTCAGCGGTGGCCGCAGGTCGAGCCCGAATGCAGTGCAGAGGGAAGACAAAGAAGAGCCTGCAAAAAGCAGGCGAAGCCAAGCAACGAAGATAGCCTGCGACGAACTTCACACACCGATCCGAATATACAGCGGCAACACTTCGTCTCTACAAATATTTCTCTAAACGAACCGTCCACAATACGTCTAAATAGTCCATTTTAACACTGCATTCACGTAATGCGATTGAACACTGCGAATGTGACACAGCGAACATGTCGTTTTTTTAACTCTGCGATTTGGAAGACAGCGATTTTAACGCAGCGTTCGAAAACACAGTTTATATTATCATCACCTTGCGTCGACGTCATGCGCTGTGTCAACGTCACCAGTTGCTTCAGCCGATGCTGTCTCAATACTACGCAATGTTTCCTCGTACGGCGTCTGCAGTCTACCTATGTGTATAACGCCTTTGTGTCTCAGCCTGTTAAATGTTGCGATTGGTTGTTTGCGAACTTTTTTAATAGCCATGTACTTAGAGTGAATGATCCTGCTGCATTTCGTTGTCCTTCCTATGTATAGTATTACATGTGTCGCCTCATCCTTAAGGCTATTTTTTATGATGGAGTATGTTTTTATATGAAGTCGTTAAGCTTAAGGAAGTTGTTAGCGTTTACTTGGTATGTTATAAGTGTTTACTTGGTATGTTTTAACTGATGATTTTATTTTCATGAATTGCTTCATGGACTGGTATAATTCGTGCATGGGCGTTCGAAGCCAGGCAACGAAGATAGCCTGCGACGATTTTCACACACGAATCAGAATTTCAGCGGCAAATCTTAGTCTCTACATATCCCACGAAACGAAGCCTCCACGATGCGTCTGATAAGTTTAAACGCTGCATCCACCTAATGCGATTGATTACTGCGTTTTTCAACATAGTTTTTTTTATCTCTGCGTTCTCCCAATTACTGCACCATCATACTATATCATCACCTTGTGTCGACGTGATGCCTACGATCACTGTCGCCGTCACCATCGGTTGTAGCCGATGTTCGCACTATACTATGAAAGTTTTTTTTGCGTACGGTGTTCGCAGTCGACTTACCTATATAACGCCTATATATGACTTAGCCTTTTTGTTTTGCAATTGGTTTTTACGAATTTAGTTATTATTCATGAACTTACTGCAAAAGATCCTGCTGTATTTGTCTTCATTTAATATTACATGTCGCCTTATCCTTAAGGCAACTTTTTCTGCTAGATTATAAATTGTTTTTATATCCCTTTGATACTATACCCAATTTTCTTATTGGATGTCAGTAAGGTTATTGAGGGTTTTAGTACATCTTTTCTTATGCTATTACTGATGATTTTATTTTCATTAAGTGTTACATGGTGTTATAATTTGTTTTTTCCCTATTGTGAGAATTTCAGTATCATATGTTGCATTAAATTTCTAATATTTTCTGTGGTAATCCATATGGTTAATTTTCCCTTTTTTACAGGAAGTCTTCAACATTTTAAGGAATTTCTTTGAATTCGTGATTTATCATTATATGTAATTACTGATAAGATGTATTTTTCTAGAAATTTTACGGGCTGTGTTTTAAGGTGTATCGTTCCTTTCCTTTCTGTACGTGTTCGCATATCAATGTTAGCATTAAATATTTAATCTTTCTTTCCATTCTTCGCATATGACTATTTTTGTTTTTGAAAGGTCTGTTTGGTGTATTTTCTGTTCCGCGTAATTTGCTCAATTTCAGCCTCGTATTTAGCCACAATTTTCATTTGCTGGTGGAATTTTCGTGGAGAAGGTGCTGTTTGAGCCGTTTTAGGTGCCCAAAGATAGGATAGCCTTTGTCTGCCCGATTCTTGGTCTCATGCTGCCAATTGAACGACAGATATGCTGTGGTTCTGGAGGAGTTTCTTCGAGTTCATCAGATTACAACCCTTTGGTTCAGTATTAGGAATCCTACAGACAGAAATGTGATGCTGCAGCATATTTCATCCACGGTCATCTTCCAGGGGGGCGCCCGTAATGGACACCAAATTTCTTGCGTGCATTAATTGACTTTTGACGTGTGGCAAGTTCAGATACATTTGCAGAGTATTTACTTGAACTAAAGCGTCTTCCACCAGTGAAGCCACACTTTAACTTAACGTGCCGAAGGGCTTATTAATCCATCTTCTCGTAAAGAGCTGATCGCATTTGTAACTGTTATTTTAACCCTGTACTATTCATTTTTCATGGAGCCATTAATCTATTTTGTGAATTTAATGTTGTGGCCTATGGCGCTATACCTAATCGAAGTTCAGGAGAAGTGAGTGACGAATAATACAATAGGTTACCAGATCCAGTGAAGAACTTAATTTTACCAAGTTTTCTATTCATGTAAATGTTTTATCACATACTTTAATTATTACGTGTTCTCTATATATGTACAAATATTTTTGCCTACTTTGGAAATCTTGTCAGCTTTCAGCATGCATTGCCAGATAATATATTTACGTTACGCTTTGATGGAATCAAACTTGGTTTTTTATTATTGTAAAAGTATCCGCGGAATCGCTTGTAGTTAAATAATTCGTTTGTAAATAATTGAATTTGAGATGTTTTGCTGATTAACTTCTGTGGTTTTGGCTGCCTTTGGGAGGTTTTTTTTACGGAGGGGTTTTCCTTCCAAATTCGGGCGAATGCCAGCAGACTTGTTCTTCCCCTCCGGTCTTCCCTGTGATGTCTGTTTTACTGTTGTATTGCTATTTGGTTAGTTTTGTCTGATGTAACCACAGGGAGATTTAAGTGAAATAAAAGTTAATATTGAGAATTGCCTGTTCTGATTCTTAGAGGCATTTTGTTCCTACAACCTAACTAAAAGGAAAAGCAACAATGTATTTTCACAGTTCAATCTAAAATTAACTACTGCTTATAATAAGGACGAAAATACCTACTATCCTGCGATATGAAAAGCAAAAATGCTTAGGCTTGGGTGTATTAATAGGCCCTTAAAATTTTATATAATAAACACCATTGTGTTTTTGCATGTTTTGTTTGTAATATTGCATAAACCTGCAAGTGTTTGGCGATATTCCTTCTCCCGGAGTTTACAACGTACTTTACTCGATTGGCTAGCAGGATGATTAGCATGATGTTAGCGTGTTCAATCCCTTGATCAGGGCATAACTCAAATATCATGCATAGAATACACATGTGCTTTTCATTCTCAAGAAAAATGTAAATCATGTAATTCTTGAATATTTTTTTAATTCATACTATTTTGGTTTGATTCTGTTTATCGAGTGACGCATGTTTTCTCAACGTATGCGCACAGGCCTTAAGTAAATTTTTGATCGATGTATTTTGAGTGCCATGCTTTTGTCCCCGTCTTTGTTATGCGTGATTTTTCATTAATCGAGATTTCACGATTGATCCTCACCAAATATCTTTCGCGTTTAGTTCATAACGAAAGAATTTCCTTCGTTTTCTTTCGGAAATCTTTAATCTACTGCTCTATTCGTGAAAATGGGTACGGTACTATCGGGCGCCGCCCAAACATTCAATCCCGAAATTCACAAATATATTTTTACAAAAAATGACAGAAGGAAGGGGAGACTTAAGAGGGTTTTCAGTATTCGAGAAACTACCAGCAAAATCAATTGGCGGAGGAAGATGTAAGAAGGGGAATACATTCCTTTAGGTTAGAATAGCTTTGCCATCAAAGGAACATGCTATACGTTCATGAGATCACAGTATTAACATATTTTAATCCACTAATTCTTATCGTCCTGCATAGAACTTTATGCTCAAATTCATTCTGATATCCACGGAAGGATACGTAGATACGAGATTAAATTCCCAGATTAAATTGATAGAAACAAACGCAGCTACGGATAGTTCTCTATTCGGGTAAGAATTACCTTCAAATCCGTAATAGTGACTTTTCCACTTAACTCACTATGGCTTCGACATTGTATTCGCCTTTCAACCTGCGAAAGCAATCGGCGTACGTGTGGGCTTTGTTCGTTATCCTTTACCATGAAAGCGCTTCGTAATAGAACTCTCTAATAAAGCGAATTTGCATGATTTCCGGGCAGGTCACATATTGAAATTATCACATCTACTTCAATTATAATCGCTGTGAGTCCATGAGCTCTTCAGTTATTTAATAACCAAGTTCGTTATCATTACTCATATTACTATATTCATAGTAATATGTTTAAAAAGGAATTTTGCAAAGGTTATTATTATTAAAAAGCAAAAATGCTTAGGCTTGGGTGTATTAATAGGCCCTTAAAATTCGTTTTAATAGTTTTATTTAAAGGCGAGGGAGCCTCCAGAATAGAGAGAGAGAGAAATTAAAGATGGACATTGTCTGCTATGCAGGTCTACGTTCAGCTTTTAGAAGGATTTGTTTTCGTTATTGTTCTTCAATCACTTCATTATTTCGATTTTTAATGGCATTTACATGGCAGAATAATATTATAGCGAAACGGAGGTCTAACTAGTATTGCAGTAATTGACAGATTCTAAGCTTGTTAGCCATTTCAGAAAAGACATGTTCCGCACTTTGTGCTCGCGAGTCGCTGAAAGCTGGCGTTAGAACACGAATTCTTTGACTATTTTAGAGTTAAATCCAAGATATTTTCTTATTTGTATCGGAAATGTGGTCATACCTTTTCAAGTTAAATATAAACAGAGCAGACGAATTCTGGGCACGTGTTCTTGCTAGCAAGTTCTTGCGATAAATCATGGACTGAATTTACCAATTGTATTTTAAAATAAGGCGTTAGGAAACTTCCTAAGCATCTGAGGGTATGGACTAATTAATGGAATTACTGAACTTTAATGAAACCTTCGATTCTGTTGACGCGGATATATATATTAAAAATTAAATTATATTAAATTCTGTAAACATCATTTATACGCTGATGACCTGTAGATATATCTCGATTCTACAGCTGCCTGATTCTCTGAATGTGTTCAGTATGCGAACCAAGACTTCCAGCAAAGTCGAAAAATGTAGCTAGGACAATTTTTTGAAGATAAATCTATTAAAATTACAAGCCATTGTCATAGGATATCCCTAGTTATTAAAAAGAATTATTGGAAATATTAATGCAAACCTCTTGAACAATTTTGAGATCCCATTCTGTAACGCTTTTAATAATATCGGTGTTTGCATATACATCTGAGGGGATGAATGGAAGAATAAACGTTTTCACAAATTTTCACGACCGTGCTCCGACGCCGTACCGAGCATTTCAGGGAAAAATGGAGTAGGTAGTGAAGGACGGGAAGTACTTTCCTACTCCCCCACATCTGGGTAAGAAAAGAGCAATTAAGTTGAAGGCTGTTATGACCACCAGAAATTTTCGAAGTCTCTTTCCGTTTTCTTGTATGAAATTCTCTGGTAGAATCTCTTACACCTCTGAACATAGCCAAGAGACATTGCGAGTCGGGTGGTGGGCCAGAGCAACGATGATAAGGGAGGGCAAAAGTGCGGAAAGTAAGTCGAATGTTTACTGGAAATTGGCAAGCTTCGAGAATCTATTTATTAGCAAACCCATTGAAAAGCACTTGCAAAGATAAGCAGCTATATAAACGAGTCTCAGGATAACGCAGACGCACATCCTCATTCACTCTCCATAGGTTTCAATATAATCTCCTAGATTTTTAACCTTTATATTGTGCTGCAACTTCGTTATAATTTGTCAAACGGATCCGACTTCTCCATTTCTGGGGACATATGAATACAGTTTTCATTTGAACAATAAATGTAATGTATTCTTAGCTGAACGATATAATGTTCCATGTTCGATTAAGATAATAAAGTTTTAAATATTTAAAATCTTTTTATTATTTTTCTTTACTGAAATTAAATTATTTAATGTTAATTTTGATTGAGAAAGTTAAATTAAGGTTAAGGAGGAGTTTTTAATGAAGAAAATATAAAGGATTTGGTAAGTTATCATGGGATGTCCGGAGATAAAGATAAGTATTATTTTTCAATAATCTCATAATACAAAGGCTTCCAATCAGCAACTGTTAAATGTAATGTTCTTAGTACTTTTAGTAACTCGATAATATGGAATTAAATTACTGAGCGGCTGATTCATGCTAGACGGAACATAGACTTACCTCCAGCAAATTTTAAGAAGTGCAATTTTTAAGAATTGGAATGATGAAACTTTCACCAGGCTAATAAATTGAAACTTTGTATTTACTTTAAAAAATATACTTATTTCGATTGGGCAGTTTTCTTTAATTGTAATATATTTCTTGGAATATTTAATTATTTTTTTATTTATTTATATTAATTGGAATATTTTTCTTTGTATTAAAAGCAGTAACGAGGGAAATACTTTGTGGAAAATCGAAGACTTAGTGCGTTTACAATTATGATATTTCTCTGATATGATCATATTTATCTAATCCTTTATAGTATAGAAAGTATCAGAAAGGCAAATAAATAAGGCATTGGTTGGCTACAATATACTGTGTTAAAAGTAAGGATTGGATAGGGGCAAGAGTTAAACAAGCTGCCGAATTTATTCGATATTGAAGAAGAAATTTTTTAGATAAATGTCGCAGTATAAAATATCCATCCTATGTCTCTTTTCAAACTCTATGATTATTCAAATCAATCTTTCAAAATGTGATGTTTGTGCGTGCTAGTGATGAAAATTATAATTTCCACGTTCTTTCCACTGCAATTTATTCGTGATTCATAATTTGAAATTATATATACTACTACTACTATACTAGAGGAAAAGATTTGAATAACGTTATGATAATTTGCAGTACATATATTTCTCTAAGAATTTAAACTCATCTGCAACATATGGGTAAGTTTATAAACGTGGTATATTGTCGGGTTGAAATAATTTGAATCGTTTAGAAGTTATTAACGAGGGAATTTTTTTAGATAGATTACTTTTACGCTATTTTGCACTTTGGACATAGATTGGAGTAGATACGGAATTTTTTTATTTAATTCATTTGCGTTTGTACATGTACGATATGAATTTAATCTTGCCTATAAAAAAGAAAAACATCTTGGCCATATTATTTTTAACATGATTTTGGAGAGTTTTGATGAAATACCTAGAAACTTAAATAATAATACGTGGAAAACTATGCGTTATGAGCAAATTATATGATTCGTAAAGCTTCTTTTTAACAAGACTTTATAAATATGTAACAGAGGATGAAAATTATACTTGGAATTCAATTTTTTATGAAGGTTCTCATTAGCCATTATTCTGCCTGCGTTCATGTTTAAATATCCTAATAGAATTTTGCTGAATATATTGTGTGAACATCTAATATTTGTTACTCATTTTAATTTCAACCATCTTTACAGGTATATACGAGTATTATCAGGGGATGGAATAATCGAAATGAATTAGTAAAAATGATCCTGTCACCTAGAACTCTGAAAATGATCTATGAGAATTATTTGACATATTACTTTTACAAACACAATGTATCTTGCTTATTAGTCTGATGTGTTTCTTATGTATTATTATTAATATCAATAAAAATTAAGAAGACCTTAATTTTTTGTTTCTAATACCCTCGATTTATCATTAACCAAAGTTATGCAAGATAATCGCCTTAGAATGAACCGGCGATCAAAAAGTGATTTAATTAAATGGAGAATATAAGGGTTAGTATTAATCAATTTAATTTTAAACAGTCATGCATTGAAAAACTGGGTAGCGGAGGAAATAACTTGATTATATTGCTCGTTAAGTTTGAATTGTGAAAGTTTACAAGAGCCAAAGATCACGCAATCATAGGGAAATGATAGAAATCGGTAAATAAAAATAATAGAAAAGAAAAAAATATTGACATCTGTAGGATTTGAACCCTGACTTTCTACGTGAGAAACAGAATGTCATCCACTACACCAAGACCTCATTTGCTACAAGGTGAGTGATAATAAATGTTATGAATTACTTACTGCAGAGTACATGCAGCGCCCTCATAACCTTGCGGAATTTCCCGGCGTTTTTTGAAGGACGAATTCAGAATTTAGAGGTCATTCAAGGTCAAAACCAGCAATTTTAACCCTTTTTTCGAAATTTACGAACAAGCTCTCCGAGTTTAACCCTTTGGGCCCAATAACCTTGGCATGAAAGCGAAAGTTCATGACGACACTGTGACGTTGCGGTTTGGGCGCGGATTCAAAATTTCCAAATTTTGTATTTTATTTCAGAACTCTATTCTTCGAAATTTAGCCATTTTGAATTTGTTATTCCTTTCTCTTATAGTCTCCATTGTCACTATTAAAATGACTATCGTAAATATAATTTTACACCCAAGATGCATTTTGTGTTGTCTAGGCGCAAATTTCAAATTAAAAATTGATAATTTAGATATTTCTTGAAAATTCGTCCATTTTAAGTACTTTTAAGTAGTTAACTTGTAAAATTGCAAAATTACTATCGTTTTACTCTGCATAAGACGTTTTTGTTTTATCTAATTTTTTCCAGAATTGAATTTGAGGCCGTCATTCCGTAATTTTCATAGTTTATATAATATCGGTACCTTATTACTACTGTCGATTTAAATCTGAAAAATACTAAATTAAATGCAATTCTTCCTAAAATACTGGATCTTCCAGTATTAATTAAAATAGAGGACATTTAATCAATCCATACAATAATTCTTTTATAAATAACAAATTTCGGAATTTATTTCTTAGCTAGTACACAGGAAACATGTTCAGAAACATCAAATTGCTTTTTTGATACAATTTTAATTGTAATAATAACAAGTATGCATAATTATCAAGTAATAATAGCATCAAGATGATAGTAATTTTCATGTCCTCATGTGCTACGTTGGTCCCTTCGCACTCAGTTGTGCTGCAGCATTCAGAAGATTTCCATCTCAGACGTCTTATAGTAGTAGCCGGAACAAGTGGGCACCGTGACATCTGAGTACCTGGAAAATATAGTGACAAATAGAAAACGTCATAACCTTAATAGTACATTATTGCCCTAATATATCTTTGAGCGCCAATTATTACTAACTTCCACATCGTGACAAGCGGTGCGTTGAAATCACCGGAATAAAGAGTGATCTTACCCCAACAATTGATATCCTGAATTTCCCCAACGGGAGAGAATAATTTCAATATTAATATTACCGGGTTACGTTGAATCGATAGCATAGCAACTCCAAAATATGACTCATTCCATGCTTATCAAAAACTTTCAATGCTTACTCATCACCATGAGCAGGCGTCAAAATGTAAATAAGAGAGAAGCAACCGTCTCAGAGCGCGGAAGTATAAATAAGCATTCACATCTAATCATCGACATGTCATCCGAAGGTTTCGAAATTTCAAAAAGAAATTCTAAAAATTTATCACGAATTGAAATAAAAGCGCTAAATTAAACTAAACTTTCCGATCTATCTACGATTAGGAACATCTACAACTAATGTTGTAAACGCGTTGAATGAATTTACAATTCACAAACAACTTTAGTATTGCGTAACGTCGAGGATTTCAAATTTAGGGTGTTAAAACCATAAACATTTAAAACGGAGTTTGCCACGAAAGCAGTTTTACAAAATAATGGTTTAGGACAAAATTTTTGATGCGCAACTCGAAATAGTTAGAATTAAGACTACTGCAATCGTTATCTTAGCGTGACTATGCTGTTGAAGCCTTTATTACACATACTAACCTATTCCGCTTCTCTTATGTGATAACTTTTCGTTTTTAGAGGATGGCGCTCACTTCTCCATCTGGTCAGGTGTTCGGCGCTATGATGTCCTGAGCTCAGTTGATTTCACTATGACTACTTCAGATGTCCATAAGGATTCGACGTCCTCTCTTTCAATCAAGTAAACAAGATACGGCTTTCCTAAAAATATAAAATAGTTATGATGGTCAAACTTCTTGCAAGTCAAACAAGAATTCTGCTTTATTCTTCATCATGGTGATAAATTGTAATAAATTCTAACTTTGAATATAACACTAACAAACCACCGAAATAAAACCTGTGTAAATTATTTTTTTATATTCTCAACTCTCTTTTTTATGTTAGAACAAAAACCGCCGCAGTACTTGTCACTGCAAACTGCACTATCGATAAGTGCTATTCCCCTAATAGTTGCATCAACGTACATTTCTATTTCAAAAAACAAGATTTGCAAACCATATAATGAATTGAAATAAACTATATAAAATAAAAATATTTTAAAATATATGAATTCCTTGCAGTGTCTAGATTCACGTATATAAAATACAATAAACACGGTGTGTTGTATAACCATAGTTTGGAAGCCTTTAATAAACAAATCTATTAGGATAACCTAACATAGTTTTGCCTGAAACGTTACTTTCCATTTCAACTTGCAGATTAGATAATTTACAAAAATGAGCTTTAATATATGAAACTAAACCGATAAGAAGATGTAAAAAGAAGTAGAACGTAACAAAAGGAAACTAGTAGTAGTACGATATCTTCAATTTTTTTGGCTGTATTAATTAATCACATTAGAAATCGATCCCATCCAAGCTTCACAATTCTCTTCCTCTTTGAAACATCACTTTGAAAGACACTACAGATTTCAAATGCCAATTATTACAGGTAAAAACAACCATGTGGTAGTAAAACCGAAAATTAAGTTCTGCTCAATTAATTAGGAAATTACTCCACCTTTCCTAAATATCCAGCATTCCTTCTCATCAGTAATTATAATATTTTAGTTATGAAATGATTATTTAGATCCAGACAGTTTAGTTTGTGTGTGTAACTTACGCGGCCCGCCTTTCAAAATCATTCGTGACCCCTGACCAAGGCAAGGTTTATATTATATAAAATAACGTCTTTAACATGTAGCGATTCAAACGTACGTCTGCAATTATACAGACACTTCGTCATATTATATACACAATCGACAGGTATCTAAATTCAGAAAATAAAATGAAAGGCTATTTGCTTCTAAAATATCTCTCGAACAGTAGAAGTTGATCACTCCGCGAGAAAACTCTGATAACAAAGCTTGGAAAAATCTGATATACTGATTGATATCAATGCCTAAATATAAAAATTCTACGGAAAAGATTGCTCTAATAGATGAATCTAAAAAAATTAATTTCTAAATTTGGAAATTAAACGAATTATTCAATACCAATTTAGAGACATCTTAATAAGCGAAATGCCGTTAAGGCAATCAAGATACAAATATAGAGCTAAATACTCTACTTACTTAACTAGCATTAAATTTCGTGACATTAATAGCAATATAGACTGTAGTAAGTATAAATAAATAAAGTGATAAATAAGAATGAATATAATAATAATGATAATAATAATAAATAAATGTAATAATAAATATTATAAACAATAATAGGTAAACTTTCACTCGAGAGTCTCAAAATGCATCGACTACCTGAGGTGTCGGACCGCCAACGGCGTGGGTCGCCCCACCTTCACTCCTTCGGAAGGCTCTGACGCATATCCTCGGCTACAAGGCTAAAGTCATTTCACTGAAACGATAACAAGTTATGGGTTGGAATTTTACCATTACGAGAAAACATTCATGTAAAGATGAAGTAGGAACTTAAGGACACACAGAACTCACTTCAGAATTTGAAAACACTTACCGTATCTTGCATCGGAATTCAGAGGTGGTGGACGTAACAAATAAAAAGAACTCCAGCCACCTACCAAAGAATGCCCAGATACAAATCTCCATCGGTCTTCTTCCTCTGCTTACTCCGTCCTTGAAATAAATAATCATGCATGACAAAATTTCTCATAGATACATTTTTTAAATTTGCCAAATAAACGGTTTTCTCCTTAACTGGAGCTACCTCATATTAAAAGCCTGTGGTCCAAAATAATCCAATGATGCGCACCGTTTAATATGAGATTCTCCAGTGCCTAAGCTTGTTGGAAACATCAGGTCAAATGCACAACTCCAGCGCAGGGCGAAACAGCTACGACAGGGTTACAGGATCGTACTCATTGAAAGTGGAAGAGAAAGGATTCGCATTATGTGTTTATTTAATCAAAAACATGACTATTCACGTAACAAAGGAACAGGAATGAACGTTTCACAAACTAAAATCGCGTGGCACAAGGGGTCAAACTGGGTTTAACGCGGACATTATATTTTAAAGAATTCTCAGTTTAGTATTTGCGAGAATCAATTGTAATAGTAATTATATTAGGATACAAACCTTTTTTCCATGTCTGCGACGAGCCACTCCGTTTCAGAAACACCTGGATTCAATGCTGCAAAAACTCTTACCTGCAAGGAGCATTCGGCACGGTCCAACCTCACCTACGAAATGAACTACTGGAACGAGTTTTCTGTATCCCCCATGCGGCATAAACCTGAATCTGCCACGAAACAAAATACAAATGGAAAGCTAAATCACGACTTTCCGAAAAGAAAAATCATCCTTCCTAAAACCTAACTAAATGATGGTTTTACTTTTTCTATTTTGGCTATAATTTAAAAATAACAAATGAATTATATGGCTCACACTTAAGTTGACAAAGAAAAAACACACTCTGCTGAATATCAACCATATGGTGAACGGCTAAAAAATGAGAGAACGCTCTGGTAGAATGCAAAGTTAGCATACAGTTACACAGCGAAAATATAAATAAAATAAAACTTTAATATAAAGACAATGGTGTTTATTATATAAAATTTTAGAAATCAATCGCTATTTATGAATGCGAAATTCTAAATTACTTGAATGCAAGCTCCTTTTATGTTCTTAGGATAGTCGTTAACTACCTTCAATGGAAAAATATCGCTTATGAACTTTACTTAACAGGAATACAAATTGAGCATACTATTTATTATTATTAAAAAGTCAAGGAAAGAATTTAACGAACGAAAAGAAAAATTTAATGACAAATATACCAGAGAATGTCGCGTTCTTTCATGCATACTCGGCGAGCATGGGCGTGTATTGCGGGGTTGCCTATACTCCGGTTATCAATTTTCAATTATTTATTGCATCGAAACTAAGGCCTATTCAGACGAACGCCGTCACACTTTTTCATTATTCTACTTACTGCAACACTGCAGAAAGTTTCATCAAAATCCCCGGACAAAAGTGAGAGTCTCTCCTTGTTAGTTCGATATAATTGAGATTCCCCATTCCCTCACTCCCCCGTTCCCCATGTCATTTACCGAGTTTTAGTTTTCCTCTTTTTTTCATCCAAGAATGGTGAAATCTCGGAGATAAATTCTAATTTTCCTAAATTCAAATCGGTCTCCTTAAACAAACCCAAGGAATTAAAGCACGTTATCAAATTAAAACTGAAGGGCATGTAAAAAGCAGGCCATCACCCCTCAAATTTAGTCTTTCCTGTAAACCTTAAAAGTCAATCGCAACAGTATTTGCTTTCATCCAAGACGTTTAAGTACCAGCAGCACTCTCTGTAAAGCTGCTAAGTATATAGTAACTAGCCAGACGGCAGATAATCCGTTAATCTATCACAGAAATCACTATTACAGGAGGCATTTCGCTTATAAATTAAAGTATAAAAAACTATGAGAAAACAATGGGATGAAAGGGCGTTATCACTACTCAACCAAGTAATGAGTGAGTTTCAACCAAGGAATGAAAGGGCGTTATCGAATTAAAACTAAAGCGCATATAAGAAACAGCCCATCGCCCCTCAAATTTAGGCTTTCCTGCAAATTTAACCATAAAACCAATCCCATCAGAATCAACGTAGTTTTCATCAAAGACGTTTTTCAGTAGTATTTTCTGTGAAGCTCCATCTATTAAGCTCGTCAAAACATGTGCTAGCTCCAAGCTTACGGAATAGGACCTTAAGTTTAATTCACTCTGAATTTATCGTGATCAAGTTTTGAACTAATTTTTTAAATTCTATTATGACCAGATCCCTCGAAATATCTAAATATAATAAGTATAACTCGACCGTGAAAAAAGCGTCGCATTGCGAAAGAGCAACGAGTTGAGAAAGTGCGTATTCATCCTTACTTCAATCGAGTTATGAAGTGTAATAAGCCATATGGAACATACCACGCACTGACATTAGGAAAATTCTGAATTTAGTCAAAACAGGACTTAACACAAAGATAATCTGTTAATCAATCATAGAGATAACTATTACAGGAGGAATGTCGCATATAATGAAAGTTTAAGAAACTATGAGAAAAGAATGGAGAACTTACAACGTGTATTCCGATCTGAATCCACTTGAAAAAGTGGTAAAGTGAGGGATAGGTGGACGAAGTATCTTTGTTGTTGTGAGCTTTGACTTCACTCTCGCAGACAGTATTTACATGTTAAAACCTTTTCCCAAATATACCCAGGAGAGCTCAGGAATTCGACCGCGAGGGAGAGAGAATATCTAGTAGGCATTAAAGGTCTCTACGCAGGACTACCCTGTCCCCATAATTCCGAAATCTTCATTCGCATTTGACTTTAGACTGAATAAATTTGACGAAGGCACCAATATACGCTAGCATTTTTCGGTGTATTATGTTGTCATTATGTATTATTGTGTCAATAAACACTGTTATTTTAATAAATCACTGTTTAAATAATTATTTCAATAAATTCTGGATTAAGTTATCGGGAAAACGGTGAGCGACAGGGAAATAATACAGGCGATGGGCGGTAAGTTATTGAAGGATCGGCGACTACTGCTTTAAATGAAAGAAATAATGAATTATGTTTAGCTGCAGGTTATGTATAGTTAGGTAAATATGATAAAAACGAGTTTTAACATGATTCGAACGTCTCCTTGTCCGCAACTTTAGAAAGTTTTCGTCCATCTGACTCGTCGAAAATTATGCATTAGATGGCGGAGAGTAAGAAGTTGCCATTTATTTGAGAGGACAAATTAACAATACCTATCAGACAGGTCCCTACTATTGGCCGCCCGGGAGCAATAAGTATTTTGCCGTCCTTATTTATAAAGATATATATCGCATTCATGTCACTATTGCGTTTCGTGCACATTTCATCTTGAAATTATCTGGAGAAGAATTAGGTGCTTCACATAAGGTTATTCCTAGCCGCGAGAAAAACGTGCTCGGAAAGAATTATCTCGGGAAGTTGCAATTGTATTTTTACAAGCAACTCTTTTTTGTCAACAAATCACCTTTAATGTTTGTGAATACTAAATAATTACCTTTACAATAACGTAGAAAGTAGAGGCATCTGAACAGCAAAGAATGTCTAATGGAGAAGTAATTCAATTGAGTCCTGTAAACCAATCCTACGCACTTACTCTCAAGAATTAAGGTGATAGATTACAATTTAGAAATTAGTTATTATATATATAATTATTGAAATAATCAGGGTGGTTCGAAAAGATTTCAGAACTATGTTGACTATATTTTTAGAAAAATGAGTTATGTTCCGACAGAGGAAAAGCTTGGGAAACAATTTGATAGATTTAAATGTGCCGCTAGATTTATCAAATTAGCACAGGAAGCATAAAAGACGCCGTGATAATTTGAGTTTGAACGGGGGCCAAAAATTGAGTCATTGCAAGTACATGTGCCTTCTCCATTCGATTGAAATTGCGAGCGGAGGGAAGGTCATCTTAATCCTGGATAATCTCATGAGGAGGAGGAAGGTAGAAAATGGGAGAGTAGTCATTATGTCCATGTCATTCCTGTTTCTTCGAGGAGATCTTCCATGGGGAAAAGTGGTTTGGTTGAGGGTGCAACAGTGAATAAAAAGACGAGGCACAATGCGTAATAGGTTCACAACGAGACCGTCACGCTGCCCGAAAGAGCATTTGTCGTAAAGCTGCGAGTGTAACCTGGGATCCGACACTGGCATTCGACGTTCTCCGTGCACCAATTTCCAGACTAATTTCAGCAGATATGACTGTAAGTTTAAGCTACTATACCCTTACGTGCTTTAAATTTATTAATACTAGAAGCTCTATTATTGTTTCTCTATCGTGTTGTAAGATGAAGGTAAATCTTCCATTAGGATTGTGATAAGTCTTCAGAAGTAGTGATGCGGTGACTGATTAAAATTTTGTTAAGTGTTAGATTTTCCTTGGCTAATCTATGTTCTTTGAAACTTTGAAAATTCATTTCAGGAAGAATGTCTTCTAACGTTTATCCACGAGACGAGTTTGAGGGGTGTTTTCAGATCTCTATTCCACAAGACTTACAATGGCATGATAACTGGAGCTATTCCCAGGAGTCCCCGCGGTTCCGAAATGATATTTATTGTGGATTAAGTTTTTATATATAATATGAATTCGACCAAGATATATCAGTCTAGAAATGGGTAGTTTTTTAAATCATTTTTGTCGAGAATATTTGTGAATTATATAATATTTCTACAAAATTATATAACATAATATTTTATACGAAAGCTAATATTTCGTGGATAATAACTCTATGCAGGTAATATCATAATACATTTTTGTGAATATTAAAGGTTGTGTGAGTAGCTTATGACTGTGATGTCGTATATTTAATAATTTTCGATTGCTTAGGTCATTTCGCAAGTTGACTCCCACCGGTTATCGAGGGATAACACTATATATAATACTATTCGTGAGCCCTTGATCATGGTGTTTATGTACGGAAAATGTTTATAGCCTCTTGCAAGTCAATTACCAGAAGTTAGGATCCATAAGAACTGTTGAAATTTGGCTATTTGCACTCTCAAGTAAAAAATCAGACCATTTTGACCCCCTCTGGACTAAATCTTCCTTTGATATCCCCCAATATTAATAATTATTATTAATAATTAATTAATTAATAATATATTTCTGTGGCTTCATCGATTCTTTGTTGTGAGGAGTAGTTTTTGCATGTAAATTTCTTATGTTTGCTGAAGCTAGTTCTCTTAAGAAATTCCACACCTGGAATATTTTTGCCATATATTTTGAGGTCAATAGGTCTTTGACAGAAAATAAGTGCAGTATTCACCATCATGAGTATCTTTCGTGACATTACAAATATAATGGTCGAATTATACATCAGAAGTACTACCAATTATCAAGGGCTTTGCTACAAACCTACATCTGCAGATTGGCTGAATTTCAATGGATAATAGAACGTTAATTTTTAAGCTATGGATGCCATAGAGATGCTGATCTTCTTAAGAGCTCAAAGGGAAAGAAGATTGCAGGATGGAAGATGGTGCAATAGCCTTAGATTGGAAGAGTCAGAGATTCTTCCGACCCTTTTTCTTTGAGTGAGGATATTTTTAAGGGTTCAAAGGATATGGTCAAGGCACTTGTTGAGGAGATGCATCTTTATATGGTGCCTCCAACTAGAACCTCAGCCATTCCGGCAGAGCTTAAGGTATACTAAAGTTTATGGAAGATTAACAAATGAGCATTCAGCTGAGATGATAACGAACTGAAGACATTTATCAAGGTCCTTTGTGCACTGAACTTTTAAACCCAAGGAAGTTACCAGAAAAGTGTAGGAAGTGACAGCAACCTTGGGCTATGTCAAAGCAGCATATCCTATGCTCTTCAGGAGATTACTGCAGGCCTTAATTCCAAGAAGATCCTCAAGAAATGGATTCCTTTCCCAAGGACAAAAGAGGAAAGGAGTGCAGTAAGAAAAAAGTAAGTAAACACGTATAATCTTTCTGAATATTTATTTGTAAGATAAATTAAAAATTGTACATATGCACATACATATGTAAAAAATGTACATATACATATAACTACAAGAAATACAAACTTATTCGTGTTCTGGTGAGCTGAGGAATCTGTAAAGAAAGAGAATGCCTCTGTTTAAACTTGATTTTTCCTCTTGGAAAAATAAATTGAGTAGTAGGAAAGAATAATCAACCGCCTGAATGTATGAAGATAAGAATTATTTAATGTATGTGTGTGTTCGTTTTTCCTTTTACATCTTCAATTCCATTCTCAAAGCTATTATGGTGATTTATCTATTTGTTAGTAATTGAAGGGTAAAAATGAAAGTAATGATTTTGGGTATGATTTCTAGTTAAAGATGATTACTAGTTAGCACTGGTTAAATGTTATAAGAGGTTACTGGTTTGACATTTAAATTTTATTTTAATGACTACTAAAAAGAAGTCTCTTTTCCTCATGGAAACCTCGTGCTATTTCAATGGTTAATTTATAAAGAAGGAACGTTTTGCAGAAGAAAACTACTTTGGAAGTGTGTGAAAATTTTCTCTTTGTAATGGCCCTTCAAGAGGTAACGCCATCCTATAATTTAAATTTGAAGTTAATATTTAAGTATTACTTAATTTTATTTCATTGGCCATTTTGTTCATTTCTTATGATTGATAATACTGGTTAAATGCTATGAGAAGTTGCTAATTTGACATTTAAATATTACCTTAATAACTGTTATAAAGCAAGTTTCTTTTCTTTGTGGATGTTTTATGCCATTTTAATGGTTAATTCTTAAAGTTAATTTCTAAAGAATTATTCAATTTAATTTCTTTAGCCATTTAATTTATTTTCCTATACTTCCCATTATTTAAAAATAAAAATGGATTCATTTTAATTTGTTTTCATTCAAGCATTGTGAGATGTGACTTGTATGAACTTTTTAATTATCTGTTTGTATAATTGTGGAGTAAATAATAATAAGGCATTTTCTGATTTATTCTATTTTTCAGGGGACTGCTAATTGAGCCATGCTATTGTCATCCATCCAACAGTTTATTGAAATAGCTGTACAATAGCAGTGCTTGTGAGTATAAAGGTTAATTTATGTCTTAATAGACATTTGAAAATTGATGGATTTGATAATAATTAATGAAAACATTGGGTGATGGATAAAAATTAATGCTTTAAATAATTGTATTCAAATTATTAGGATATTTATTGAGATTAAAGTAGATTTGAAAATTAAAATGCAAGAATTTCTTTAAAGATGTTGAAAATTTTCATCAAGATTGTTACAATTTATTGTAGAAAATTCTTTAATATTTTATTGAATGTTTTCCTTTTTTGACATTTTTTGGCAATTGTTTTATTTCTTGAAAAAGGCTAGTGAATGTAATGAGGTAGCTAAGTTTTGTTTTAAGTTATTGAATTTGAGCACAGGTTACAGCTATTATGGTGATTTGATTTTTGTCATTAATTGAAGTGTAAAAATGAAAGTAATAACTTTGTGTATGATTGGTAGCACTGGTTAAAAGTTGCTTTGCCATTTAAAATTTGCCAAAAAAGAAAGTTGCTGATTTGACGTTTCAATATTGGGTCAATCCATACCAAGTGTTCTAACACTGGTTGCTCGACCAACTTGGAAAAAATTGATATTTGGTGTGTAGATACCCTTAAGTTTAGAGATCTCTAAAGTATTTTAAAAATATTTTTAATGTTTACTGTTTGGAGATGGCGGCCATTTTTGTACTTGGCCGCACACGGTTTTTTGAGTTTGAAGGTATCTACAAATTCTTCAATTATTCAGCAATGGGTTACCCTAAGACTTTCAAATAATCTGCATTGATATCACTATACTCTGGCCTATGAAATAAAACCATAATTACCGAACTATAAGTATGTATTAAACATTTTTTAACATCTTAAAGTTATTGGTCAGAAATGAACAAAATTCAACCTTTGATGAGAAACTTTTCAAAGAGGGAACAATTTCTCAGCCTTAATATTTTTTGGATGTTACATTACAGATACGTTACATTACAGATATGTTACAGTTACTTTTAACAAAGTATCATTGTTGGCAAGATTACCCTTTAAAAAGTATTCATCTTTAAATAACACATTTTTATTTTATTTTTTTCAAATTTCCACTTCCAATATCTTGCTTAGGGGACCAGTTAAAAATATGAAAATTGCACACAGTAAAGGTCATTATTATATTATACTTCAGTATAAATTTCAACTGTGAGATTCGAAAATATTTTTATTAATACTTATATATAAATATATGATATTTATAAATATGTAATTATTTATTTATTGATATTTTTGTTGTTACACTATATATTATAGTAATTTATCACAAAGTATCAATGCTGGCAAGATTACCGTTTAAAAGATTATTAATAATATTTAAAAAATACTTTTGAGCTCTCTAAACTAAAGAGTATACACCAATTATCAATTTTTTCTGAGTTGGTTGAGCAACCAGTGTTGGACCACTTGGTATGGTTTGACCCTATTACTGTAATAACTGCTAAAGAGTAAATTTCTTTTCTTTGTGGAAGCTCTGTGCCATTTTTAATGGTTAATTTTTAAATATAATTTAATTTAAATGGCAATTTCATTCATTTCCTTATGATTATTTTCAATTTTTTAATAAAAATGGATAAATCTAGTTTTAATTCAAGCATTGGGAGATTTGTGATTTGTATTGATGTTTCCAGAATGTAAAGCATTATGCAAATTTTTGACAAGGGCTAACTTTATTTATTTATTCTGTGAAATTCATGTGAATTTAATGATTTTCCAGCTATGCATGTTAGGCAAGTTTTTAAGAGGTAAATTATTGAAGCAAAATATATTGAATTTGGCTTTTCTATTTTCAGGTGGAGGCAGAGATAAGGAGGAAAGCAAAGGAATGGGTAGCTCTGGTAGCAGCACAGCAGAAAAATAATCTATTTTTTAAATAATTTTATTTGGATGGCAGGTATTGAAATGTATGGTGTGAGAAATTAATAAAGTTTTGAATAAAATAATGTATCATTGAATTATGAGCAGCTGAATTTGCATGAACTGCCATAGCAGTCAGGATCTCCAAGATTCTCTTGAAGATCCTGACGTCAAATTTTTTCCTGAGTTTCATGAAATTTTCTTAACGAAAAGCACACTAAAGCTAAAACACAAGTATTAGGGTTTGTTTACAATTGAAAAAAGTTTGTATACATTCTGGACCTGGAATATTTCTTGTGTTCATGTTTTGGACTTGTAAATTTTTTGTTTAATTTGGATAAATTTTAATATTTACAAATTGGACTTGGCAAAAATTTTGTTTACACTTCTGTAGTGATTTTCCTTAGTGCTCTACTCTTAAGGAAACGTTCAGAGAGTTGTAACACTTGGGCAAGAATAAAAATGTTACTGTAATCTTTATGCCAATACAATTAAATTAAAATGATATAACAAAATATATAAAGAATTTAGAAATAAATAAGAGCATCAGAAAGCTAAATAATTCTCCAAAATGCAGTCATGTTAATTTATCACCAAGAATTTGAATGCAGACTAATTTCCAGAAAACAATTTTAGTGATGACTGCAAATAATTATTGATATCCAAAAATGTTATCTGACTGAAAGACGCTGAATAACTGCTCAAAGCTGAGACATATCTGCTGTCTTCTGAGTCATTGATGAGAAGTCCTGGTTTTTGCTTCATTCAGGAGAAAATACCACTGGTTCTGTGAAAGGAAAATACAATTCAATTTGCGTGAACATTAAGTATTTTTCAACCATTCCTTGTATGCAATCGAATAAAATTATACAATGAAAAACAGTGAACTTTTTGAGATACTTCAGTATATATAATTAATCACAGACTTTTTTATTCCAGTAAAACTGCAATTTTGGGTACGTTTTTGGGAGATAATGGTGGATAAAATGCAGTAACTTTTAGAAAATGTTAATCAGCTGTCATTTCTCATTTGCTACATTGATTAAATAACTATAAAGGAAACATCTGATAAAAGTGGAGGTCAATGAAGATGTTACTGTATTGACTAAACTTTTACTGATGGTACTACCTCCATTTAATAATTACTAACAGAATTTTCTCTAAAAATGCACCAATTTCACTGGTGTCCTCCCCCAGTGCGTGTTTCTTTGAATTAGCAAAACTGAAAACCCAAGGTAATGAAAGATCTATTTACAATAACACAATTTTCGAACTATAAACCAAGGCTGTATTTGAAGGCCACTTCCGACAAAGTTGAATGCATAGACATGCATACTTGAGAATGCATACTTGGGAATGAATGAAGGAAAATGAATTAGTGGCAGAGAAAGTACAGGAAATTAAAAGAAATAAAAATACAGCTGGGTTTATGGGAAGATTAAAGAGAGAGAGAATGTTATATACAGAAGAAATGAAGCTATAAGTATGTATCAGAGGCACAAAGATTTTATAAACACTAATTCACAAATATCCTAAATAAAACCACTATTGGGAACTGTTTACAGATAAGTTTACTAAAAAAGTTCTATATGGTGAACAAACGTGTAGAGGTTCATAAGGAAGTAAAGAAGCAGAATTAAAGGTATGAACCATTCAAAAACAGGAGTAACAACACACTAGAAGAATGGGTAAACAAGGATAATAATCAAGTGAATGAAGAACTGGGAAAATGGTAATGATTTATTAGATATATTTAATAAAAATAAAATTAATAATAATAAATAATATATTATATAATTTATATAAAACATAATTGATGAGGGCTATAGAAAAGCTACAGAGAGGAAGAGTGAAGATAGAAAGAGAACTATCCTGATGGAGACAAGACAAAATTTTGATAGGTACAAGGAAAGTAGAAGACAAACAAACAGAATGATAAGAAACAAGAGAAAAACAATTCCCTAGGGGATATATGGAGATATTTTACAGAATTGTTGAAGGAATGAGGTGAGGAAGGGGTAAAAATAATAGACATAAATGTATACGAGGAGGTTTCTAAACCATCTATAGAGGAGGTAGATGAAGTCGTAAAGTGGCAGCAGAATGAGAGAGCCCCAGGGGAGGATGAAATCATACCTCAGTTGATCAAACATGGAGGAAAAGAGCTAACATCAGCATCTCTACATCTTCTTTGCCAAGCCAGAAAAAGAAAAAGGCCCCTGCTCCACCTCCACCAACAGCCTCAAAGAAAGACCAGATCAATGAAGAACTGAGTGTCTCAAAAACCTCAACAACGTCTGTCAGTTCACTTGAGAGAACAAGGCATGATGGTTTCAAGGAGGAACCTTCTCAATTGGATAGGCAGACTGTCCAAAAGCCAAAGTTAATCAATTGTGAGGCTCGTGAGCCATCCAAACCTGATTCCGTAGCGAAACAGAAGGAACCTTCCTCATTGCATGTAAACCTGCCAGTCTCTCAGGTTGACCAGAAGAGCAATGCTTCCTTGGCTGCTTTGCCTCCTGTAGTAGCTACCCCTGCTAGTAAACCTGCTAGTGCTAGCAAGTTGGGTCCAGCAGTTGCTCCCAAACCTAAGGTGAACTCCGTGGGGAGACCTGGACTTAATGGCCCAGGTAAGTTGAGGCAGCCTCCAGTGCCAAAATCATTTGTCGAAGATGAGAATCGAGATTCTTGGAATAATTTCTTGAAAGATTTGGGAAAGATACTGGAGAGCAGGGCTGAGTATGTCTGAACTGTGTTTGCATGTTTGTAAATAGAAGGTTAGAGTTAGAAGGTAGGATATTTTTAACCTTGTTTTTTAATATGTTTTAGGTGACAAATATTTTTAATCCATTTCTTTTTTAAAGGTACAATCAGTTTTTGGTACAAGGGGGCATGCTATGGGTAAATTTGTATGTGTGATTTTTATCCTTGCACCTGTTTAATAATGTGAAATTTTAAAATTTGCCTGAATGTGGCTCATAATCTCAAACAGATCCTAAGCATCATTAATGTTCTGATTCATTTTGTGTCAAATAGAGGAATAACAATTATGAATTCTTTAGATATATCATGCATTTAATGCACCATTTTAACATAAATTTAAGTATTTATAAAGTTTTGAAAGACTGCATTCAAATAGGGTGAAAATAATATTTTAAAGTTAGTCTCAATCAAGTCATTGAAAGAATGGATAATTAGAAATATATTTAGAGCTGATATAGTTTTGCTAGAACTTCTCCACTTTTGGTAGATTTTTGTAATTTTGTATAGAATAACTTGCTAATTTTTGTCAGTATGAAAATATGAGTAACATTTGATCCTGTAGATAAATTAAGCATGTTTAATCATGTCGAAGAAAAAGCATGAACATTGGTTCTGGTTCATGTCCTGGGATTGTAAGGTACTTGCTCTTGTGGGTGTTTGTCCTTTGAAACTTAACTTGTTGTTTGGCTAATGCATCCCTTTAAAATGCTATCCTCTTTGCATGTTCCTTCTGCCATTGCTCTGGATACTTGCATTTCTTCAGGTCCCCTTCAAGAAGCTCCTATTCCCAAGCCTCGCTCGAAACAACCATCTTCAAAGAAGCGTATTGCACCTAGTCCTGCTCCACGTTCCAAAGCACCAGTTGTTACCAGTGAGGAAAACGAGCCAGAAAAAGTTTCCAAAGAACACAAAGTTGACAGTATAACATCTGGCTCCTCCCCTCTTTTAAAGGAAGAGGAACTGAGAGAAACAATCGATGTCACTCACAATTCTAAGGATTGTGGCAGTAATTTGGTTAATGAAGAAGACCAAGATAAGCTAATCATAGATGATTTGGAGTTATTTGATCATAAAGCTTCCATTAGCTCGTCAAACTATGAGGAACAGGATGAAGAAAGAGAAGAAGAGGAAGAAGAAGAATTTGATGAGACCATATTACAAAAGATATTGATGAAACACCAGAGAAGGTCTTTTGCAGATCTACTTCATGATGGACTTGAGAAATCGGTTGCTGATGACACTGAAATGGATGTATGTTCAAAAGAGGGTAGTGTAATTGAGGGATTCAGCATAGAAACTAATGGAGAGGATGAGCTTTCACTAAAAGCTGAGGAATTACCTCCCAAAAGTGATTTGAGCCACAGCAAACATTTGTCCACAAAGTTTATGGAAGGACATAAAAGAATTCACCAAGTGGAAAGTGCCCTCAACTTCTCAAATTTTTCTAGAGAAAAAAAGAAAGAAGGTTTGAAAGACTTTGGCAGATCAAGTAGCAACAGCCTCTGCAGTGAAGTAGACATGCCATTTATGAATAAAGCTGCAAAGATGAACAGATGGAGAAACATGGAGGCGCTGAACCAGTCATCCTCTTCAGCGGATATGAAACAGGACTTCAAAAACAGTCTTGTGGAGGAAGAGGACTCTCCAAACTGGGTGGTTGGTAGTGAATCAGGTGCTGGTTTGGTTTATTTAATTCCATACATTTAGAATTATGGTTGATGGTGGACGACAGAACTTGTGTTATATATGAAGCTGTAAAATGGGATATAATCGGTCATGAAAATTCATTCCCCCCAAAACCCTCCTCTCTAACCTTATGAATTCTTTTAGAGTGTGATCATGATTGTCTGATTGGTCCACTCAAGCACCCAAACTCACGGGTTTATAAATTGCATAATGGGATTTGCACTATATTCCATCCTCCATAGATCAAGCCAAGAAAATGAGCAAAACTTGATTGGGTATCAGTAGTTTTCACAATTATTTAAAAGCACTTTCTTTGTACATATAAATACTAACCATGGGAGTAGGTTTCTAATCCATCATCAATAGAAATATATTCATTTTTCAGATAAATTTTCATGGTATTGTAATTCATGTAGTGAGTAGTGGTTACTGTATCTCAATAGCACTATTTCAGTACAGTTTACAAGAGACATCTAGTTTACTAAATGAATTGAAATTTAACTTTTTCTGTCTCTAAAGAAATACATTATTAAAGGAAAGATGGGGTAAATTTGCATGCTAAATTAATAATACATCTGAAATGTTTCTTATTTTTCATTGTATATTTTAAACTGGTAGTGGTGATTAAGTATTAATGAATTACTTTCAAAACATTTGAGCTAATTATTATGTTAAAAAAATCTTTCTTTTAATTACCTGTAATCCAAAGTAGCTCAAAGTCACTGGAGATCAGCTGGAGCATTACTTTCAATTGTTTAATCTTTGATGTTTATTTCATGAATTATATATGTTTACAAGTCCTTTTTTATGTCATGTAGAAAGAATGAAATAATGATTTTTATATCAGCTAAAGCTAACATTTCTATAAACTGTTTTTAAAGACCATACCGGATATTTTAGCAGATATTGAATCTGTCAAATAGATATATAGATGTCAAAGATATTTTCATATGAAATTTATAGCTGTTGAATCCCTCTTCGCCAAAGACTATTCATTATTATTATGGAGTTAGTTTTAAAAAATGGCAATGCTCCAGTCAGTAGTTTGTTTGAAAGTATATTATGTAGTGAAATTGCACGTGAAGTAGCCACTGAGATAGAAGTCTTGTTAAATTTACATCTAATCATTATTGTGATTTCTTTAACTGTTGATATATTTTATCCACAGTAAGTAACCACAGTATGTTATAAGAAAAAGTTTTATGGAAATTGCACAATCAATTTGATAAAGAAAATTTTCATCCTTGTTTTTATGCACAATTATGCGTAATTGGATTTGCACTATAATATATAAATATGACCTTTAATTAACTGGTTATATGTTAATACTTTTAATTTAACAGATAATGAGGCAGGGGAAGCCATTGAAGCTGCTAAAGAGGAAGATGTTCCTGATTTTGTAAATAGAGCAGATGTCCAGCAAATAGAAGATTTGAATGTTGTAGTGAATAAATCTTTAGGAGTGTTGGATACACAAAAGAAAACAGAAGATCATGTTACTGTCAAGGTAAGAGTATACATGTATTCTTCTTCCTGAAAAATTTTCCATTCTTTGAATTTCCTTTATATGTGGTGCAACTCACGCTATTATACTTGACCTTGTATTTTGTATTGAATCAGGTCTACCTGGAAACTGTCCTGATTCCTGATTATATTTACTCTTTGATCTAATTATTTTCTCCCATCCATTATCCCATATTTTTACAAGAAAACATTCCCAAATGTCTTCTTTGCTCCATGTGTTAGAGAGTGCTTTGCATATCCTGGTACCCATCTCTTCCTGGTCTTCTTATATTTATAATTTATAACCTATTATGGCATTCTCTCTTTTTTATTGTTCATTCTTCTCACAGGTTCTTTCCAATAGCTCCTACCATCCTTTTTCTTTTACTCAGATTTGATATTTTAGGTCTGTATTGATCATTCCTTAAATGTTCATTAATGAAGTTCATCGTTAATTTTTGTCACAATGAGGTTAATTAATTTTGGTCATTCACCAGAAAAGTGATATAAATTTTGGGGCCCATAAGTTAAAATCAACAGTAATATATTCTTTTTGGACCTGTAATTGAATTTGAATCAGAAATAACAGAGGAAGTAGTGAAGATGATGCCAGACATTGAAACCATGTTTGTCTGTTTTGGTGAATTACTTTAAATAAATGTACTTTTTTGTCAGCTTGCTTCTGTTGTCTTGGAATACTACCTCACATAATCAATTTTGAATTAGAATCATGGATTTGTATTTAGTTATTCAGTTACTGTTTTCTGATGAAAGTGCATTTGTTTCAGGATGATGGTGTGTGTACAGTATTGCCATCTCCACCACCATCATTGGAGTACATGGGCCCAGTAGATGGTGTTGCTCAAGAAGAAAAGGGTGAAGGAACACACAAGGACCTTGAATGGGAGTACAAACTGCCTGCTCCACCAACTGGTTTTGAAGATGAAGAGGAGAGGGCTGTGGAGGAGGTGAAAGAGGACACATGGGTTGCTGAGAGTGCTTCCATCCCATCCACTTTCTCATCCAATCATCAGAAGGTTTGGGTGGGAGAAGGGGAACCCTTGAACCATCTTCCAAACTTCAGAATGGGAACTTACAAGGCACCCTCAAGCGAGGGCTGGGAGGATCCGAGAGAGATGCATAATGAAAACCATTTGGAGAAGCGTAGTGGAAGCATGTTTGCGATGCTCAATTCAGAGAACATTGAAAGGGAAGCTGATAGGGAAGTTGATAAGAAATACCTGGAAACATGGGCCTCTGTCTCATCTAGATCCTCGGTAACCAGTGCTCCTTCATCTTGTGTACATACTTTCAACACATCTTCCCACACCAACTCTGGGTATAAGGATGGTGTCAGAGGAGAGAAAAATGGACTGGCTAAGAATGGGTCTTACGTAGTACGGGTGAGCTCCTTTGGGGGAAAGTCTTCGATGAACCTGAAGAGGTCTCTGTCATCTACATCTTCCATTTACTCGAGACACAATGGAACCAATGGAAAAGATGCAGTGGAGAAGTTAGAACAGGAGAGTGTTTCATCACTGACTCTCAGGTCAAATGATGAGATTGAAAGAGATAGTCTGTCTCTTTCAAATGCATCAAGGACTGTATCCCTTCACGACCTCGCTCTGAACTCCACTGAGGAAGAGTGTAGAGTGGCAGTTTCTCTGACAAATGGATACCACAAAGAAAACACAACTCCCAAGATAGTTAGCTCAACATGGAAAAAGCCTCAAGGAAATGGTGGTGATGCTCCTGCAAAACACCCTCCACCAGTTACTCATAACCTTAGGAAGACAAGTAGTGAACTCAGCATAAATCAAGGTAATTTGTGTTTACTTTTGGTTTTGTTAATATCTTATAACTGATTAATCAAATTGACAGTTGGGGTACATAATTCCTTGCAAGCCATCTCTCAGTAGTTGTGCACCATGACTCTACTTCTATAATTGATTACTTTTATATTTAATTCAAGGAAATATATAACTTCTTGAAGGGTATTATTCTAGATTTAATTTTCCTGATCTTTCTGGTAGTATCAGAACAAGATATGAAACTAAGATACATGTGCATTTTGTGAAATATCTTCCAAAAATGTAACTGCTCTTAATTTATTTAATACCATATTTGATAGTAGCACATATAATTAATATTATATTTAGTACTAGCTCTTAAGATACATTGGAAGATAGGAGAGGATATACATGAGGGTTTCTATGTAACGCATAATGGTTTTCTTTGCATTCTCATCGCAGCTGGTCTGGTGAATGGGTGGAAAGGAGCTGAAGAAGAAGATCAAAAGGTTGCCAAATTACAGCAGCAATTCCTAAACTGGCATGAGCAAATGCTACAGAACAAAAGTACCCTGGATGGAAGTGTCTCTCTCAAGTCACTTCAAGTAAGTGTTGTTTCATGCAGCTTTTTAATAACCAGAGAGTGCATCTAATTAGAAAAGTAATAAATTTTTACTGCAATTTATAAAGGGTATAACAGGATGTAAATGTCACAAAGCTTAGTATTTAATACATTATCTTATCTGAGACTATTAATTGATTGGTCTTGTTAGAGCAAATGTACATTAAAGTGAACAGGAAATTCTTACATTCTAAATACAAAAGCAGTCAAAATAAAAGATGTTGTTCCTGTTGAAAATGTTTGAATTCCAACCCTCCTGATCAGCGTTTCGGTAAAATATAGTGCATTTTCATGATGATAAAAATATGATGGCAGATTTCTGTCTTAATCTACTTGTAATAGATATATGCAATCTAAGGTCTCATTACTGACATCAGTGTTGTTACATAGAAGGTCTTCAATTACTCTGACCAGGGTTCTAAGGGGAACTCTTTTGTGTAATTTATTAAAATTCTTTTCTTCAGCTTCTGTGGTAAATTTTCACTTTGTATATGTTTTTCTGCAGTCTTCTTTTGACATGATTTGAATATTTTAAAATTGCAAAGTTTGTTTTCCCTTTGGTTGATGTCTTTTGTTTACCACGAGCAACTATCTTTTGTGAAGAAATTTTTATTTTGGATTCAATTCTTCTTATAGAATTCTCATCATAAAAACTCTCAGTAATCAGCAGTTTAAAGTTTGAATTGGTATCTTGTTGTTCAGCTACCTCTAAAGATCAGTTTATGATGTGTGTTAGATGTAAACCTTTAACTGACTTTTTAATTAGCTCCTCTAGCTAACTGTTACCTTACTTTAAAATTTTATGTTACATTGGTTTTCAATAAGGAATCAAAAGTTACCCCTCCATCAATATTAATCTTCAGTACTTCAAACCTACCAAGTCTTTTTTCCTCTAAATATTTAATTTTTATATCTTTAGATTTAGTGTTGCTGAAGAATATCAAACTATTTATTCAGATATTACATGCACAGAATCAAGAAATAAGTTCAGGAATATTTGCAGACTCTCAAGATGTTTTTGCTAGTTCATGATAAATTTTTATTATATTTTTCACAGGTATTAAGAGGAGTTCTACCTCAGTTGAAGAAGTCACTGAGCAGTGACCTTGCAGATAGAGATGCTGCACAGAAAAACACTGCAAAGAGAAAGGAAAGTGAGCAGGGGAAAACAGATAGCCATGAAAGAATTGAAACCAGCAGAGATGAGGGTGAAATCTTACATAGCCATTCTACAACTACTGAGTAAGTTTATAATTTTTGCTTTATTCAGTTATATCTTGTCAATCATCATATTTTCACTTTCATCTGCTCCTGATATGTTTCCTAAAATGAGACTGAAGGAGATAAAGTAAATTCCTTTTTGGAATGAATTAGCTTCCTATGAACATGTAATGCTAATCTAAAAGCTATGCTGATGATACACCTGAAGATTTAGAGTATATCTAACAAAATAAAGTAATAAATAAATTACATAGAAGTGTTAGTATCAAAATACTATATATTTGACCTTCTTAGTTCTCCTAGATGTAGATTCTGGTAATAGAATAAGTTACTTGAGTGCTGATTGATTGCAAATGCTTGGTAGATTAATCTTTATTTTTTCAAAATTATTGAATATATTGAAAACAGTCTTCAGAAACCTATTATAAACCTAACACTTGATACCTATCAAACTTTCTGTAAATTTAAATTTACTGAAATCAAGCTTAAATAGTGCATGATAGTAGAACTTAAAATCAGGTTTGTAAAGATTTAAAATTTTGTGTAAAGATTCAGTATTTCATACAGAAAGAGGAATTTTGCTGAATTGTTTGTGAGTATTTTATTTGCTTATTGCAAAAGTAGCCCTAAGTTCAGCTTCACAATATGCAACAGAAAAATACAGCCACTAGATTCACTTTTCATCACATTACCATCAAGCAGTAAGCATAACTGTCAAGTGTAAGCATTGCAGCAATTCTGTTGCATCAGTTGCACGCTGCCCAAGGTTGCTGCTTAAGCTCTTATCTAGTTAGCTATAAATCCTGGCTTCTTTATGACTCAGTAATAGTAATTACACTATCCTCCTTCCAAGGTCAAGTTGTGCTCCAAGCTCAAACCATGAAACCTCAAGCATGGAAGCAGCACTACAAGATGCACCAAAGCGCTACTCATATGCAGGTCCTCCTTCAATAAACTTTGGGACTTGGAGCGAACGGCCAAAGAGTGAAGTCAGCCTGAAATGTGACAGTGACTACCGTATAGGAGTGGGCCAGGCACCACGGGTCAAGGAGGCATCAATGCACATTGCACAGAACATAAACAAGAGCAACCAGACATCCCAGCATGAACCCACTCCTCCCTGCCCTCCTCCAAAACCATCAAACCATGTTGTCGTGAACATTGTGAGTGCAACCAAACAGGAGCCAATCTCGAGGTTACCCATCGTCCGATCAGTGGAGCTCAAGAAGACATCTACACTGTCAAGGACTGATAGACCATTAAGTGGGAGTTTCCTCAATGAGTTGCGGGAGGAACTGACTGGTGCATTAGCAAGTCTTGTGGATGCAAACAGGAATGGATTGGCAGAGGAGGGGAATGAGAGGAGGAGGAGGCAGCAGATTCCTTCTTCAGCAGCACCTCCCCCACCTCCTGATGTCACCTCAGTGGTTAGAATGCCAAATCAGACAACCAATTTGAGGAGGATGGGTTCCACAGCTGGGGTGGAGTGTGGCCCAAGGCTGAATGGGTATGGAGGCAATGAAAAGAGGCACACGTTAGCACCTGTAGTGAAAGGTTTCAGGGTGAACTCTGTTTCAACGACCAATGTAACCAACAACCAGCCTCCTCCGCCACCACCAGCACCACAACCTCCTCCAGCTGTCGTGTGTGGGGTGGCGCTCAAGAAGAAGCCGGAGTTATCTACTATTCCAAAGTTTACGGAAAATCCCAGAGATCAACTTCTCATGGCTATTAGGGAATTTGGAGGAAGGGAAAGCCTTAAAAAGGTATGCAACTATAAAGTTCTTTCTATTTCATTACTGAAGTGAAATTTAAGAGGGTTCAGCAATCACCAATTTGTCTTAAAAGTTAATTTTAGCAGTAGGTATTGATAGTACAGTACAACCTGTCTTTCTTGGAATCCATTAGGCACCACCACACCATTCTCCACAGCAATTTTTTTTTTACATAAGACAATTTTTCACTTAATACAGGGTCAGACATTAGTGATGAATGCATGCCTGGACCAAAATATTTTCCTGGAT
This sequence comes from Pachydiplax longipennis, assembly GCA_036926295.1. NCBI lineage: Eukaryota > Metazoa > Arthropoda > Insecta > Odonata > Libellulidae > Pachydiplax > Pachydiplax longipennis. Next base: position 30,510,497 of record JAVFKF010000009.1, on the reverse strand, counting down.
AAGACATGTTTCATCGTATAATTATATGTATTTTATACCAAGCCTCCAAAAAGTTTGATGGCTTTCAAAAACTTTCATTACTGCTGAAAATTTTGAGCTGGATCACAGAAAAGAAAAATTATTTTAGGGAATCTTTCTGCAACAAATTGTTTGCAATTTTGCTTTTTTGACTCAATCTTATTTAAGGCTTTTGAAAATTTTAAGATAAAACCTACATTTTTTAATCTATTCCATAATGATTTAATCCCATCCATGTTTGTCAAATTGCTGTATTACCGTAGGAAATGTTCTCATTGTCCCAATCTATACCATCCAGATACAAATATTCATTTCTGAGTTGTTAACAATTGAACCATTAATTTCTGATGATCATCTAATATAATGAAACCTATATTCAATTTGTTTGTTTGTCATCATGTGTGGTCATGTAAGATGAGAAAGAGAAGTTGCACAACTTTCAAACTTTAAAGATTGTTAAAAGTCAAAGTCTAATTTAAACTACTTGTTCTAACCCCAGACTAGTCAAAGCCTTCCATTAAGAGATTCATCTAAAGTTCATGATTATCATCTGCAAGATTTCTTTCGAAAAATCAAATTAAAGAGTATATAGTCCTATGAAATCAAGACAAGCAGCAGAAGAAAATCTGAATAAAATTTTTATTTGTACATGGATACTGTTTTTAATACAAAATTTGGGAGTCTTTCAATAAAATACAAAAACTTTCTAAAATTTTGAGGTTATGATCAACCACTACATTGTCGAATCTAAACTCATGCATTTACTCAAAAGAATACATAGAGTATAGTATTTAGCCTTATATAGAAGTAAGATGAGAACTGATAGAAAAGTATAAATAGTAGATAGACTATGTGAGAAGGAGAAAGTATGACATTTTTAGCTTTTGCAGTAATGAAAAATTTTAAGTGACAAATTTCACACAAATCGACTCATATTTAGGGTTTCAAAATTTTGACACTACTAAATTAGCTCTTTCTTGAGAAATTTGAAAACTGCATCCTGTGAAACTTGATGATTTTTCATTCTTGTTGAAGAAAATTCATCATAAGATTGAAATTATTTTATTTTATTATTACTCTTACTAAGATTCACGAGCACCAATAGAGCTAATAATAAAAATTTATAATAAATCAAGATTCCATGTGTGAACAAACAGTCTTTCCAATTAATATTTTATATTTTTAACTTGAAGAAAGTCCAAATTTAATCACTCTAATTTCTTATATGTAGTAAATACACTCTCACAGTCATTGTAAGCTTTACCAAGCAAACAGTTTTTGTGGTTTACATTGAAAAATATATATAATTTAATTCACAATTCTCCGAGTAATATTTTATTCATTCATTTTTCAAGAAATGGCATAATATTGTTTTCTTGAATTAATATAAACATGTTTATTTATTTTTCAGACTGCTATCAATTATAAATAGAATCAGCACACCAAAAATGGATTTCTGGGTTGAAGACCTATGTGTATGTAAAAGATTTATTTGTTATAAAACATCATATTTTGGAGGAGATATTTAACAGTTTTGGCACTCACTATAAATATTCTCATATATTATTCCTGAAATAATTTTTGCAAAACTCCTCTACCATAATTCACAAGTGGTGACTTTTGTGTAATATTTTCCTGTTACAAGTAATGCTCATTGTATGTATGTAAACTTATATATTGTTGATTATTGATGATTTTTGTTTCTTCAATCTATGTAATGGAACTTGAAGACTTTTTGTATATATGATGTTCATAGAATCTTGTATAATAAAGAATAAAAAGCTTGTTCTAAAATCATCATTATCTTATTATTAGATCTAAACCTACCCTTATATATCCTTAATCCTTTTACCGTTTTCCAACATAGCTCATCTGCTTCTCAATTCTTGATCATTCACAGTAAATATTAGTAATTATTAAGTAAAGGAATACTTGTGATTTCATGATTTACAAAAAATCTTATCCTAGAGGATTCATCCATGGCAGTTCCTTGAATTTCCTGTAGATTTTAAATATAAGTGAGTGTATAATATTTTTATGGTGATCATAATCATTTGTATTTCCTGGCAATGATATATCATTGCCAGGAAGGTAATGAAATATAATTAATCTAGTAATACTTCCTCATAAAACAAAACTTAAAGCTTTGTTAGTCTCATGAATTAATCTTATTTTTGCAAGTAAATCTTCGCAATTATGTTTATAAGCATCACTGAGAGAACAATAAAAGGAAAGATTGTTTCCACACTATTGCTTTTTTCAGAGTAAAAAACAGACATTTTCCTTGTTGTAATAGATTGAAAAATGTTGGAGAGTTAAGACTTAACTTTTCATACTGTTCTTAGAATTGCGTGTTATTTCACGCCCTAATAGAAAAAATCAATCCTTCAAAAATCCATCAGAGAAATTTAGTTCCTTGAATTATTTCACTCGTTAAGAATCGAAGAGGGCATACAGCTTTATTGATGAGTAGTCCTAATAATGATAAGTATAGATTTCGATTTATTTTGGTTGTCATTTACGTTTAGATTATTTCATATAGTTAACCAACCTCACGAGAGATAGGCGCAGATTATTATTGACCTTGTTTCCCGCTGTCGTTTATTTATCGAGACTCAACTGACGTGCGAAGAATCAGCATAATGCGCATTGACTATTTCTAGTCCCCCGGGAAACTAGTGATGTCCGAATAGCAAGTGTCTTTATAAATTCCTTCTCTCAATAGTTACGGTTGCCACACGTTCTAAATGTCTTGAATAAGCTCTTTAACAGTCACAGGTAAGTTTAACGTATTACAAATTTAGTGAGATGTAATAACTACCAGATATTATGATAAAGCGGAGAGAGAATTGAACGACTCTAGTTAGTGTTAGAGAGCTCTTTAAACAACACGTTTGCCTGAGGACCTTACGTATCAATATAATGCTCTTTCTATAATCTGAAGTGTTGTTCTAATAACTTGATCGTAGTTATAATTCTTTTTTCTGCGTCTTGAATTGAGAATTAGGAGTACTTACATTGCGTCGTTGTTGTAACCTTTTCTGTAAGTTAAATTAATTCTGTGAATATTAGTATTCATAGCATAATTTACTCGGATTCACTTTAATGCTTGGACTAACGAATATTCATCCTTAATAATCAAGACATTTTGTAAGTTTTTCAGAGTCTTTATTTATATTTTGCCGTACGAGCATTAGATCCTATAACTTTTAAACTTGCTGATAAAGTTATAATGTTATCGTAGACAATGAAAGTCAAGAAAAATGTTCATCTGTATATTCGAGCAGCGATACTGTCTAGGTGTATGATCAGTCAGTGCTAAACGTAGAAATTTCTTATGAAATTATCCAATCGGAATCCTTTTTCCCTTTATCGTGGAGTGAATGAGATCCAACTCATCTCATTCAGCGTGAGGGAAGCGCCTGGCTTTAGGAGGTGATTAAGAAGGCAAGATTGATTGCCTCAAAAAGTATGAGGTGAGTGCTGCTTTCTTTTAATACTTTCATGAAGGAATTAGTTGACCAAATCAAAGTTAATTTAATCTAATCCGTTCATAATTCGTTGGCGATGGTTAAGAATATAAGGATCGAGTGTCAATAGCTCTGGTGACAAAACACCGTTCGATTTTTTATAAACTTAAGTTTACAGTTTGTAAAGATAGTACAGTTAGAATTTAGTCATAGAAGGTAGCGTTTTTGGAATATTTCAGTGTAACGGGGGTTTATTTGAATGGTGCGTGCTGTTAGTTTGGGAAGTGTGTACTGTTAGCAGAAAGGATACTTGTTGTTGTAACTGTTACTCTATACTTATATAGGATTTAATGAATGAATTTGTGTAAGGAAAATGGGGAAATAGAAAGGAGGAAGTTATCGGTCTTTTATATTTCTAGCTTACATGAAATTTGATTTAGAGAACTAATGCCTTTTTGATTGAAATATTCCTGTATTCAACTCAGCTATCTGGAAAATAGATAAATTAGTATTTAAAGAAAATCTCTTACAAGGAGAGACTCCCACTTTTGTCCGGGGATTTTGATGAAACTTTCTGCAGTGTTGCAGTAAGTAGAGTGATGAAAAATTGTGACGGCGTTCGTCTGAATGGGCCTTAGTTTCGCTGCAATAAATAATTGAAAATTGATAGCCGGAGTATAGGCGACCCCGCAATACACGCCCATGCTAGCCGAGTATGCATGAAAGAACGCGACATTCTCTGGTATATTTGTCATTAAATTTTTCTTTTCGTTCGTTAAATTCTTTCCTTGACTTATTAATAATAATAAATAGTATGTTCAATTTATAATCCCGTTAAGTAACCTTCGTAAGCGATATTTTCCATTGAAGGTAGTTAACGACTATCCTAAGAACGTAAAAGAAGCTTGCATTCAAGTAATTTAGGATTTCACAATCATAAATAGCGATTGCTTTCTAAAATTTTATATAATAAACACCATTGTGTTTTTGCATGTTTTGTTTGTAATATTGCATAAACCTGCAAGTGTTTGGCGATATTCCTTCTCCCGGAGTTTACAACGTACTTTACTCGATTGGCTAGCAGGATGATTAGCATGATGTTAGCGTGTTCAATCCCTTGATCAGGGCATAACTCAAATATCATGCATAGAATACACATGTGCTTTTCATTCTCAAGAAAAATGTAAATCATGTAATTCTTGAATATTTTTTTAATTCATACTATTTTGGTTTGATTCTGTTTATCGAGTGACGCATGTTTTCTCAACGTATGCGCACAGGCCTTAAGTAAATTTTTGATCGATGTATTTTGAGTGCCATGCTTTTGTCCCCGTCTTTGTTATGCGTGATTTTTCATTAATCGAGATTTCACGATTGATCCTCACCAAATATCTTTCGCGTTTAGTTCATAACGAAAGAATTTCCTTCGTTTTCTTTCGGAAATCTTTAATCTACTGCTCTATTCGTGAAAATGGGTACGGTACTATCGGGCGCCGCCCAAACATTCAATCCCGAAATTCACAAATATATTTTTACAAAAAATGACAGAAGGAAGGGGAGACTTAAGAGGGTTTTCAGTATTCGAGAAACTACCAGCAAAATCAATTGGCGGAGGAAGATGTAAGAAGGGGAATACATTCCTTTAGGTTAGAATAGCTTTGCCATCAAAGGAACATGCTATACGTTCATGAGATCACAGTATTAACATATTTTAATCCACTAATTCTTATCGTCCTGCATAGAACTTTATGCTCAAATTCATTCTGATATCCACGGAAGGATACGTAGATACGAGATTAAATTCCCAGATTAAATTGATAGAAACAAACGCAGCTACGGATAGTTCTCTATTCGGGTAAGAATTACCTTCAAATCCGTAATAGTGACTTTTCCACTTAACTCACTATGGCTTCGACATTGTATTCGCCTTTCAACCTGCGAAAGCAATCGGCGTACGTGTGGGCTTTGTTCGTTATCCTTTACCATGAAAGCGCTTCGTAATAGAACTCTCTAATAAAGCGAATTTGCATGATTTCCGGGCAGGTCACATATTGAAATTATCACATCTACTTCAATTATAATCGCTGTGAGTCCATGAGCTCTTCAGTTATTTAATAACCAAGTTCGTTATCATTACTCATATTACTATATTCATAGTAATATGTTTAAAAAGGAATTTTGCAAAGGTTATTCTTCGAAAATTAAAAATAAAAATCCGAGCAGTGGTGCACAAAGAAAAGTATTCAATCCGTGTATGGTAAGGAGGGTATTAGAAAATGATCGGGAATAGAGCTAGGCAGAAATTAAGCAATTAGGAAGAACTCCGCAGTGTCCTATACCCTCGGTCACACCGTTAGAAGAGCCATTTACGAGTAATCTATATCTACGAGTAAAAGAATGAGAAATCGACATATAATAGTTTGGTATACAAACAAGATATATTTTTAAAATTGACATTTTTCAGCTTAACTTTGTGGAATGGTGCCATCATGCAAAGATAAAAACACACTTTGTAAATTCCACAGAAATAAAACAATCGGCAACTAGTTTCGTCCGTCAGACATTATCTCAACTCCCTCCAGCAAACCCACCTATTCTGACCTCACCATCCCCTCTCATTCCTCCCATCCTTTTTCCCAGAAGTAACCCGCTTTCCACAGTATGATCCACCCACATCCCGATCTTACCGGCCAATCCCCTTTAGACTAAAGAAGTTTTAATCATCAAAAAGATTGCTATAAATAAAGGATACAGCCCAGATATGGTGGATAAACTCTTGAGGAGAAAACCAAATATCCTCTCATGCCGTAAAATCACTCCTTCCCTCTAATAATCCTCCACAACCCCTTCCCTTCATACTATGTTTCGACTTAAAATTATTATAAAATACGTCATCGCTTACTAGAAAGAATGCATATGAAAATGATAGCATTATGTAAGAAAACAAGATCATGAGAAAAGATTGAGTTGTTGATTATAGCAACAATGTAGACAGAATGACAACTATGTAGAAGGCTATAGTAAGGGTTCGATAAAGAGCAAAGAATATTCAAAAGAAAAAATAACATGAAAACTGATTCGTCAATATTCAACGCGATTGTATAAATTATAAAATTATGTGTACAAATTTCACATTTTTAGTGAATAATTTTTTTGGGAAAGTTTAAGCCATTTTTATCCTCTCCGATATTACTCATCCATATTCTGTGCCACGCCATTGGTAGAGAGTATCCCCAAACCATTACTTAGTTCCTCCCCCCACTGACCTTCATAGATTCCTTCCTCTTTCTCATTTCTCTACTTCAACGCTTCAACGCCAGTCGTCTTCACATCGCGAGATCTTCTGGTGAAGAATATTAGGTAAAGTAAAGATTTCGATACCTACGTTACTTTGCGTCTATCCTCTTTATTATCTTCAGATTCTTCATGGCTCATAAATACGTAATTTACGACATTCTAGTAGTTTAAATACCTTACAATCTTCTAAATTTCAGGAAAGCGTTTCTTAAATTGGAAAACGTACTGGATGTGTGGCTTGTCTTCGGAATTCTTCTCCTGCCAACTATGTGCTCTGCCATGCCGAGGGACTGCTCCGAAGTAGCTTCAATAAGTCATACAAATTAAGTGATTTCGAACATTTCTTCCAGACTTCTTCCAGTCATGAATTCTAAAGCGTATCGTCCCTTCTTATTTCCAAGTAATTTATCCAGGTTTTCCTCGGTAAATCCGTTTTTTAATGGTGAATCGCACCACATTTTCGAATGTCAGGCATCCCTTAGAAATTGCGAACGGAATCGTTGGCGTTTGACGAAATGGTTGGACCGACGTTGAGCCATTCGAACTCTTTCAAAGGTTTCGGCGTGCTTAGTAAATTAATTTTCCTATACCGTAATTTGCCAATGAATGTAAAATCTCATAATTTTTTCCAAGGATTCTTCAGTCCGAAGTACGTTCTCGGGTATGCTGTTCGGTTGAAAATTTCCCTCAGTCGATCCATTTGATAGAGAATTCAGTTCTACTCGATAATCACCTACGACGGGATGCTTGTCAGGGTTAACGTGTGCTTTCGTAGATTTGCTCGCCAGAAACCCTAGAAATACTTCTACTACGTCGAAGTATCAGTGGGATTTAAGGATTGTCGTAATATCTCCATGCTAGGAAAGTCTAAAGTATTTCTTTCCACATTCCTCCGAAATTAAATTGTCACGAAGAATAGTCGATCAGGGATATCTTTAGCGAGCATGAGATGTGTGAAATCACACAGAATAGGGGAGAGTTCGAGTAGGTCTCTCCTCATATTCTCCTTAGATCAATATGCCCCATCAGATTTCAGTTACTTTATCGCGTCGAACACTCGGATAGCAAAGTGTAATACTTAGGTGATAACGTACCTGGGTTCGATTCTCCTTGGTATGTCATATGCGCGAAATTACCTCTGATTTTAAACAAATTGAACCTTACAACTGGTATTAAATATGTTAGTTTGGTTGATCCGACTAAGCCATTAATATCACCCACATTATGTGGGTACGTACTTTGGAGAATAGTACGAAACTTACAATCTTGTATATCAAGGCCTCAAAGCTGTCGGCGCTTCTTAGATTTAATTTTGTCCTTGATTCGATCCAGACGTAAATCATAAATGTTACCCTTTTTAAATCTATATTTTGTTTTTCTTGCATTTTTATTCCATGAATGGAAAGTAATCCGTTGCTATGAATTTGGGAATGAATCACTAAATCCTTTCATTCAGTCATATTCAAATTTTCAAATATTGTAAAATTTCTAGAGTGAGTGAATAGTATATTTTTCTTGAAGCAAAGCGAAGATTGTTCGACTTAAAACGACTTGTTTCTATATGTTCATTTAAGTTGGATTTTCATGTTCATTAATTTTGAGAGTGCATGTATTTGGTTTTGGTATTAAGTTTGTCTGCTCAGTGAGAATGGAGTGTCTGGTGATGTGACTGGAGTGTGACTATTTTGTGTATTTGGTGATGGATTATGGTATTAGCAATTACTATTATTACTAATGGCTATTCATTTCATGTATGTGGTGTGGTATAACGATGAAGATGAAAGTCCAGTTTGCATATTCGAACAAACTTAAGGTCTTCTGATGAATTTTTAAAGAAAACTGAGACAGTAATTAATCCATCCTTTGCTTTGCTTCAAATCTACTTATCGCGGAAGATTTTGACAGATGCTTTTAAATATCGATCTAAATAGATATTCCAGTGTGTAATGAATTTTTAATGTGCTTCGGCTGGAATAGCTTTGAACATTTCTCCCGTTTGTGCAAGTTTATTATTTCTTTCCATGTGAACAGCTTTGAACAGCATGTGATTTTCAGACTTTTCAGACTTTCTAAGTTATTTATATTGGCTAATTATCATCAAATATAATTTGGATATTTGGTGGTTTTTATGGTCGTATAGAGTATTTTTCTCGATTCATTTCAGTCAATTTCGTCGATAATCTAATTCGTTAAATAAGGCATACTTTAAGAAATCTTGAATCTGTTTGTAGACTTGCATTTTTCTTTTAGATTTGATCTGTTTTCTATGTACCGCTTTTATTTTCCTATACATATTATATTGTAATTTTGACTCTCCTTTTTGCCTTTTCGGAGCTTCAATTCATCCGGTACCTGTTAGGTTAGAATATGGTAGTATGTTAGGTTTATGTGCTTCGACAGCTGAGATCATATTGCACATGGTCTCTCACCGGAATCGAACCCGTGACTGTTTTCTCAAATGTAGAACGCGCGGCACGCATAGCTATTTGGAGCTGTCTTAAATTAGTGCTTCTTAACTTCAAAGAAAACTTAATTAAATATTAAGTCCCCTTTAGTTTTTTGCGCAATTAGTACTTTTAATAACTATTTCCAATTGGTCAGGGTACTACTATTAAGGAGTTATTTCAAGGTAATTTCCGTATATTTAAATAGTTTAAATTTAATCACTTTCTCGGAGAATTACAATGATTGAGTACCCTCAGTTGTGATGTAACCTTTAATCGATTCCCTTAAAGCAGTAGATATATTTTTAACGGAAAATATCGATAATGATTAAAAGTTATTCAAATTTTTGGAGGGGATATGCTTAACATCTTCTGCAGATGCTGTGATGATTAATTTAAGAGTTGTAGTAATTTAGCAAACTTTCCAAAATTATCTTTGTAGATAACGTAGGGCTTAGAGCTTAGACCAAAACACAAATTGAACTTTTTAAATCTTCTGTTATACACTTTCAGTAAAATTACTTGAGTGGGTGTCATTGGAAGACTCAAGGGAATCAGTGGTGTTTCCAGAAGTTTCTTCCCCCACATCAAGGAAGCATACTGAGCAGTTAAAAGATCAAGGAATAAAGGAAGCAGTTGGGGGCCGGAAGGGGTATGGTTTTCATCTTATTAAATTGTATAATTTTAGTTTGTATAGTGGAATTAAAGTGAGTTTTGCAATGCTCTTTAAGACAGTGGTGCTGCTGGCTTGAACAGTAACTCAAGCCATCTCATATTGCACTCTCACCAGAAGTAACGCTTATAAGAAAAAAGATAGAGCTTCAAGACAATATATTTAAAGATTTTGATTAGATAATATAGGAGCATAGCTTTACATGGTAGAATTAAATAGCAATAATATTGTACCTTAACTTTTATTTGTGATACTTTTAAATCGTTTCCTTTATGCAAGTTTATAAAGTGTATTCACCAAAAGAAGGTTATAGCTTTTAATTAGAAAAGGTGTCGTTTAGTAACATGACTTTTCTCACAATGCTTTATTAGATTCGGTGAAAATGGAATGGAAAACTTATACCCTGTATTTTTAATACATTTCAGGTAAATTATATATCAAAAGCCTTTTGAATGTTATTAATATGACAAAGACATAAATAAAAGAGAAAATGAAAACTGATACAGGATAAGGCGTTTTTGGGTGTTTTAATATATCTGTATTAGTTCGTAGTTATCGGAGTGTTTGTTTAAAAACATTTGGGTGGGGAAAAGAATATCAGTTTGTCTGGGAATTTTTTGAATGTGTAAACTAACAGTTTTATAGATTCAGATTTCATGATCCTGCACATTATGCGTATATAATTAATTTTCCTTGCACATTTTGCGCATTTAAGGATAACAACGTACTTGTTCTGAACTTCTGCAAGATACATGGCGGTTTCTATTTTTACTGCATTGTTACTTTGCTTCATTTATGAAATTCATTTTATTTACCCTCTCAACCTGCTTTTACTGAGTTTATTATAGATTGTAACATATTCATCGTATTTGCTTGCAGAACCTGAGGTTGTGGCCTGCATATGACGCCTTTGGAAAGAGGATAAAGTGAATATTCCCTCCAAAAGGAACTGACAAGGCTATTAAAGGAGACAAACCTTGGAACACTGAATTCAAGCAGCAAATGCGGATCCCTAAAGCAGCACCCATTAGAAGCAGAAAGTTGTGCTAGAAGACACGATGTACTTCATGGAGGCTGGATGCATTGGACTTTAATATTGCTAACTTTTATAATAAAGTAGATTGGACACTAGAATTTAAATACAAATCTGTAATTTCAGTGTTTCGGTATTTTGTTTAGATGTTATTTACAAGATTAACTCTGTTTTTGTGATGCGTTTCAAAAGTGTCGGGACGGCAGTCGAATGTATTAGGTGCGGAGGGAGGCTGTGCAGGAAACTGAGGAAGGAGCTTTCACGTCAACGCAGAGAAGATACTGCGAGCAGATGAAGCGGTCAGGGAGCCGAAGCATCGAAACGATTCTGCGAGCCTAGCTGTGTGAGCGAGGCCTGCACGCGAGGCTTTCGTGCCGATCCTTGAGGTCGTACGCGTGAGGTGTGCCAGTAAGTAATGCCTGCGTGTCTGTCGTCCGTAGGAGGTGCCGAGAGTTACGCCACTGCAGGTTGAGCCTCTCAGCGGTGGCCGCAGGTCGAGCCCGAATGCAGTGCAGAGGGAAGACAAAGAAGAGCCTGCAAAAAGCAGGCGAAGCCAAGCAACGAAGATAGCCTGCGACGAACTTCACACACCGATCCGAATATACAGCGGCAACACTTCGTCTCTACAAATATTTCTCTAAACGAACCGTCCACAATACGTCTAAATAGTCCATTTTAACACTGCATTCACGTAATGCGATTGAACACTGCGAATGTGACACAGCGAACATGTCGTTTTTTTAACTCTGCGATTTGGAAGACAGCGATTTTAACGCAGCGTTCGAAAACACAGTTTATATTATCATCACCTTGCGTCGACGTCATGCGCTGTGTCAACGTCACCAGTTGCTTCAGCCGATGCTGTCTCAATACTACGCAATGTTTCCTCGTACGGCGTCTGCAGTCTACCTATGTGTATAACGCCTTTGTGTCTCAGCCTGTTAAATGTTGCGATTGGTTGTTTGCGAACTTTTTTAATAGCCATGTACTTAGAGTGAATGATCCTGCTGCATTTCGTTGTCCTTCCTATGTATAGTATTACATGTGTCGCCTCATCCTTAAGGCTATTTTTTATGATGGAGTATGTTTTTATATGAAGTCGTTAAGCTTAAGGAAGTTGTTAGCGTTTACTTGGTATGTTATAAGTGTTTACTTGGTATGTTTTAACTGATGATTTTATTTTCATGAATTGCTTCATGGACTGGTATAATTCGTGCATGGGCGTTCGAAGCCAGGCAACGAAGATAGCCTGCGACGATTTTCACACACGAATCAGAATTTCAGCGGCAAATCTTAGTCTCTACATATCCCACGAAACGAAGCCTCCACGATGCGTCTGATAAGTTTAAACGCTGCATCCACCTAATGCGATTGATTACTGCGTTTTTCAACATAGTTTTTTTTTATCTCTGCGTTCTCCCAATTACTGCACCATCATACTATATCATCACCTTGTGTCGACGTGATGCCTACGATCACTGTCGCCGTCACCATCGGTTGTAGCCGATGTTCGCACTATACTATGAAAGTTTTTTTTGCGTACGGTGTTCGCAGTCGACTTACCTATATAACGCCTATATATGACTTAGCCTTTTTGTTTTGCAATTGGTTTTTACGAATTTAGTTATTATTCATGAACTTACTGCAAAAGATCCTGCTGTATTTGTCTTCATTTAATATTACATGTCGCCTTATCCTTAAGGCAACTTTTTCTGCTAGATTATAAATTGTTTTTATATCCCTTTGATACTATACCCAATTTTCTTATTGGATGTCAGTAAGGTTATTGAGGGTTTTAGTACATCTTTTCTTATGCTATTACTGATGATTTTATTTTCATTAAGTGTTACATGGTGTTATAATTTGTTTTTTCCCTATTGTGAGAATTTCAGTATCATATGTTGCATTAAATTTCTAATATTTTCTGTGGTAATCCATATGGTTAATTTTCCCTTTTTTACAGGAAGTCTTCAACATTTTAAGGAATTTCTTTGAATTCGTGATTTATCATTATATGTAATTACTGATAAGATGTATTTTTCTAGAAATTTTACGGGCTGTGTTTTAAGGTGTATCGTTCCTTTCCTTTCTGTACGTGTTCGCATATCAATGTTAGCATTAAATATTTAATCTTTCTTTCCATTCTTCGCATATGACTATTTTTGTTTTTGAAAGGTCTGTTTGGTGTATTTTCTGTTCCGCGTAATTTGCTCAATTTCAGCCTCGTATTTAGCCACAATTTTCATTTGCTGGTGGAATTTTCGTGGAGAAGGTGCTGTTTGAGCCGTTTTAGGTGCCCAAAGATAGGATAGCCTTTGTCTGCCCGATTCTTGGTCTCATGCTGCCAATTGAACGACAGATATGCTGTGGTTCTGGAGGAGTTTCTTCGAGTTCATCAGATTACAACCCTTTGGTTCAGTATTAGGAATCCTACAGACAGAAATATGATGCTGCAGCATATTTCATCCACGGTCATCTTCCAGGGGGGCGCCCGTAATGGACACCAAATTTCTTGCGTGCATTAATTGACTTTTGACGTGTGGCAAGTTCAGATACATTTGCAGAGTATTTACTTGAACTAAAGCGTCTTCCACCAGTGAAGCCACACTTTAACTTAACGTGCCGAAGGGCTTATTAATCCATCTTCTCGTAAAGAGCTGATCGCATTTGTAACTGTTATTTTAACCCTGTACTATTCATTTTTCATGGAGCCATTAATCTATTTTGTGAATTTAATGTTGTGGCCTATGGCGCTATACCTAATCGAAGTTCAGGAGAAGTGAGTGACGAATAATACAATAGGTTACCAGATCCAGTGAAGAACTTAATTTTACCAAGTTTTCTATTCATGTAAATGTTTTATCACATACTTTAATTATTACGTGTTCTCTATATATGTACAAATATTTTTGCCTACTTTGGAAATCTTGTCAGCTTTCAGCATGCATTGCCAGATAATATATTTACGTTACGCTTTGATGGAATCAAACTTGGTTTTTTATTATTGTAAAAGTATCCGCGGAATCGCTTGTAGTTAAATAATTCGTTTGTAAATAATTGAATTTGAGATGTTTTGCTGATTAACTTCTGTGGTTTTGGCTGCCTTTGGGAGGTTTTTTTTACGGAGGGGTTTTCCTTCCAAATTCGGGCGAATGCCAGCAGACTTGTTCTTCCCCTCCGGTCTTCCCTGTGATGTCTGTTTTACTGTTGTATTGCTATTTGGTTAGTTTTGTCTGATGTAACCACAGGGAGATTTAAGTGAAATAAAAGTTAATATTGAGAATTGCCTGTTCTGATTCTTAGAGGCATTTTGTTCCTACAACCTAACTAAAAGGAAAAGCAACAATGTATTTTCACAGTTCAATCTAGAATTAACTACTGCTTATAAGGACGAAAATACCTACTATCCTGCGATATGAAAAGCAAAAATGCTTAGGCTTGGGTGTATTAATAGGCCCTTAAAATTCGTTTTAATAGTTTTATTTAAAGGCGAGGGAGCCTCCAGAATAGAGAGAGAGAGAAATTAAAGATGGACATTGTCTGCTATGCAGGTCTACGTTCAGCTTTTAGAAGGATTTGTTTTCGTTATTGTTCTTCAATCACTTCATTATTTCGATTTTTAATGGCATTTACATGGCAGAATAATATTATAGCGAAACGGAGGTCTAACTAGTATTGCAGTAATGGACAGATTCTAAGCTTGTTAGCCATTTCAGAAAAGACATGTTCCGCACTTTGTGCTCGCGAGTCGCTGAAAGCTGGCGTTAGAACACAAATTCTTTGACTATTTTAGAGTTAAATCCAAGATATTTTCTTATTTGTATCGGAAATGTGGTCATACCTTTTCAAGTTAAATATAAACAGAGCAGACGAATTCTGGGCACGTGTTCTTGCTAGCAAGTTCTTGCGATAAATCATGGACTGAATTTACCAATTGTATTTTAAAATAAGGCGTTAGGAAACTTCCTAAGCATCTGAGGGTATGGACTAATTAATGGAATTACTGAACTTTAATGAAACCTTCGATTCTGTTGACGCGGATATATATTAAAAATTAAATTATATTAAATTCTGTAAACATCATTTATACGCTGATGACCTGTAGATATATCTCGATTCTACAGCTGCCTGATTCTCTGAATGTGTTCAGTATGCGAACCAAGACTTCCAGCAAAGTCGAAAAATGTAGCTAGGACAATTTTTTGAAGATAAATCTATTAAAATTACAAGCCATTGTCATAGGATATCCCTAGTTATTAAAAAGAATTATTGGAAATATTAATGCAAACCTCTTGAACAATTTTGAGATCCCATTCTGTAACGCTTTTAATAATATCGGTGTTTGCATATACATCTGAGGGGATGAATGGAAGAATAAACGTTTTCACAAATTTTCACGACCGTGCTCCGACGCCGTACCGAGCATTTCAGGGAAAAATGGAGTAGGTAGTGAAGGACGGGAAGTACTTTCCTACTCCCCCACATCTGGGTAAGAAAAGAGCAATTAAGTTGAAGGCTGTTATGACCACCAGAAATTTTCGAAGTCTCTTTCCGTTTTCTTGTATGAAATTCTCTGGTAGAATCTCTTACACCTCTGAACATAGCCAAGAGACATTGCGAGTCGGGTGGTGGGCCAGAGCAACGATGATAAGGGAGGGCAAAAGTGCGGAAAGTAAGTCGAATGTTTACTGGAAATTGGCAAGCTTCGAGAATCTATTTATTAGCAAACCCATTGAAAAGCACTTGCAAAGATAAGCAGCTATATAAACGAGTCTCAGGATAACGCAGACGCACATCCTCATTCACTCTCCATAGGTTTCAATATAATCTCCTAGATTTTTAACCTTTATATTGTGCTGCAACTTCGTTATAATTTGTCAAACGGATCCGACTTCTCCATTTCTGGGGACATATGAATACAGTTTTCATTTGAACAATAAATGTAATGTATTCTTAGCTGAACGATATAATGTTCCATGTTCGATTAAGATAATAAAGTTTTAAATATTTAAAATCTTTTTATTATTTTTCTTTACTGAAATTAAATTATTTAATGTTAATTTTGATTGAGAAAGTTAAATTAAGGTTAAGGAGGAGTTTTTAATGAAGAAAATATAAAGGATTTGGTAAGTTATCATGGGATGTCCGGAGATAAAGATAAGTATTATTTTTCAATAATCTCATAATACAAAGGCTTCCAATCAGCAACTGTTAAATGTAATGTTCTTAGTACTTTTAGTAACTCGATAATATGGAATTAAATTACTGAGCGGCTGATTCATGCTAGACGGAACATAGACTTACCTCCAGCAAATTTTAAGAAGTGCAATTTTTAAGAATTGGAATGATGAAACTTTCACCAGGCTAATAAATTGAAACTTTGTATTTACTTTAAAAAATATACTTATTTCGATTGGGCAGTTTTCTTTAATTGTAATATATTTCTTGGAATATTTAATTATTTTTTTATTTATTTATATTAATTGGAATATTTTTCTTTGTATTAAAAGCAGTAACGAGGGAAATACTTTGTGGAAAATCGAAGACTTAGTGCGTTTACAATTATGATATTTCTCTGATATGATCATATTTATCTAATCCTTTATAGTATAGAAAGTATCAGAAAGGCAAATAAATAAGGCATTGGTTGGCTACAATATACTGTGTTAAAAGTAAGGATTGGATAGGGGCAAGAGTTAAACAAGCTGCCGAATTTATTCGATATTGAAGAAGAAATTTTTTAGATAAATGTCGCAGTATAAAATATCCATCCTATGTCTCTTTTCAAACTCTATGATTATTCAAATCAATCTTTCAAAATGTGATGTTTGTGCGTGCTAGTGATGAAAATTATAATTTCCACGTTCTTTCCACTGCAATTTATTCGTGATTCATAATTTGAAATTATATATACTACTACTACTATACTAGAGGAAAAGATTTGAATAACGTTATGATAATTTGCAGTACATATATTTCTCTAAGAATTTAAACTCATCTGCAACATATGGGTAAGTTTATAAACGTGGTATATTGTCGGGTTGAAATAATTTGAATCGTTTAGAAATTATTAACGAGGGAATTTTTTTAGATAGATTACTTTTACGCTATTTTGCACTTTGGACATAGATTGGAGTAGATACGGAATTTTTTTATTTAATTCATTTGCGTTTGTACATGTACGATATGAATTTAATCTTGCCTATAAAAAAGAAAAACATCTTGGCCATATTATTTTTAACATGATTTTGGAGAGTTTTGATGAAATACCTAGAAACTTAAATAATAATACGTGGAAAACTATGCGTTATGAGCAAATTATATGATTCGTAAAGCTTCTTTTTAACAAGACTTTATAAATATGTAACAGAGGATGAAAATTATACTTGGAATTCAATTTTTTATGAAGGTTCTCATTAGCCATTATTCTGCCTGCGTTCATGTTTAAATATCCTAATAGAATTTTGCTGAATATATTGTGTGAACATCTAATATTTGTTACTCATTTTAATTTCAACCATCTTTACAGGTATATACGAGTATTATCAGGGGATGGAATAATCGAAATGAATTAGTAAAAATGATCCTGTCACCTAGAACTCTGAAAATGATCTATGAGAATTATTTGACATATTACTTTTACAAACACAATGTATCTTGCTTATTAGTCTGATGTGTTTCTTATGTATTATTATTAATATCAATAAAAATTAAGAAGACCTTAATTTTTTGTTTCTAATACCCTCGATTTATCATTAACCAAAGTTATGCAAGATAATCGCCTTAGAATGAACCGGCGATCAAAAAGTGATTTAATTAAATGGAGAATATAAGGGTTAGTATTAATCAATTTAATTTTAAAGTCATGCATTGAAAAACTGGGTAGCGGAGGAAATAACTTGATTATATTGCTCGTTAAGTTTGAATTGTGAAAGTTTACAAGAGCCAAAGATCACGCAATCATAGGGAAATGATAGAAATCGGTAAATAAAAATAATAGAAAAGAAAAAAATATTGACATCTGTAGGATTTGAACCCTGACTTTCTACGTGAGAAACAGAATGTCATCCACTACACCAAGACCTCATTTGCTACAAGGTGAGTGATAATAAATGTTATGAATTACTTACTGCAGAGTACATGCAGCGCCCTCATAACCTTGCGGAATTTCCCGGCGTTTTTTGAAGGACGAATTCAGAATTTAGAGGTCATTCAAGGTCAAAACCAGCAATTTTAACCCTTTTTTCGAAATTTACGAACAAGCTCTCCGAGTTTAACCCTTTGGGCCCAATAACCTTGGCATGAAAGCGAAAGTTCATGACGACACTGTGACGTTGCGGTTTGGGCGCGGATTCAAAATTTCCAAATTTTGTATTTTATTTCAGAACTCTATTCTTCGAAATTTAGCCATTTTGAATTTGTTATTCCTTTCTCTTATAGTCTCCATTGTCACTATTAAAATGACTATCGTAAATATAATTTTACACCCAAGATGCATTTTGTGTTGTCTAGGCGCAAATTTCAAATTAAAAATTGATAATTTAGATATTTCTTGAAAATTCGTCCATTTTAAGTACTTTTAAGGAAAAACTTAAGGTTAACTTTACAAGTTAACTAAACTTGTAAAATTGCAAAATTACTATCGTTTTACTCTGCATAAGACGTTTTTGTTTTATCTATTTTTTTCCAGAATTGAATTTGAGGCAGTCATTCCGTAATTTTCATAGTTTATATAATATCGGTACCTTATTACTACTGTCGATTTAAATCTGAAAAATACTAAATGAAATGCAATTCTTCCTAAAATACTGGATCTTCCAGTATTAATTAAAATAGAGGACATTTAATCAATCCATACAATAATTCTTTTATAAATAACAAATTTCGGAATTTATTTCTTAGCTAGTACACAGGAAACATGTTCAGAAACATCAAATTGCTTTTTTGATACAATTTTAATTGTAATAATAACAAGTATGCATAATTATCAAGTAATAATAGCATCAAGATGATAGTAATTTTCATGTCCTCATGTGCTACGTTGGTCCCTTCGCACTCAGTTGTGCTGCAGCATTCAGAAGATTTCCATCTCAGACGTCTTATAGTAGTAGCCGGAACAAGTGGGCACCGTGACATCTGAGTACCTGGAAAATATAGTGACAAATAGAAAACGTCATAACCTTAATAGTACATTATTGCCCTAATATATCTTTGAGCGCCAATTATTACTAACTTCCACATCGTGACAAGCGGTGCGTTGAAATCACCGGAATAAAGAGTGATCTTACCCCAACAATTGATATCCTGAATTTCCCCAACGGGAGAGAATAATTTCAATATTAATATTACCGGGTTACGTTGAATCGATAGCATAGCAACTCCAAAATATGACTCATTCCATGCTTATCAAAAACTTTCAATGCTTACTCATCACCATGAGCAGGCGTCAAAATGTAAATAAGAGAGAAGCAACCGTCTCAGAGCGCGGAAGTATAAATAAGCATTCACATCTAATCATCGACATGTCATCCGAAGGTTTCGAAATTTCAAAAAGAAATTCTAAAAATTTATCACGAATTGAAATAAAAGCGCTAAATTAAACTAAACTTTCCGATCTATCTACGATTAGGAACATCTACAACTAATGTTGTAAACGCGTTGAATGAATTTACAATTCACAAACAACTTTAGTATTGCGTAACGTCGAGGATTTCAAATTTAGGGTGTTAAAACCATAAACATTTAAAACGGAGTTTGCCACGAAAGCAGTTTTACAAAATAATGGTTTAGGACAAAATTTTTGATGCGCAACTCGAAATAGTTAGAATTAAGACTACTGCAATCGTTATCTTAGCGTGACTATGCTGTTGAAGCCTTTATTACACATACTAACCTATTCCGCTTCTCTTATGTGATAACTTTTCGTTTTTAGAGGATGGCGCTCACTTCTCCATCTGGTCAGGTGTTCGGCGCTATGATGTCCTGAGCTCAGTTGATTTCACTATGACTACTTCAGATGTCCATAAGGATTCGACGTCCTCTCTTTCAATCAAGTAAACAAGATACGGCTTTCCTAAAAATATAAAATAGTTATGATGGTCAAACTTCTTGCAAGTCAAACAAGAATTCTGCTTTATTCTTCATCATGGTGATAAATTGTAATAAATTCTAACTTTGAATATAACACTAACAAACCACCGAAATAAAACCTGTGTAAATTATTTTTTTATATTCTCAACTCTCTTTTTTATGTTAGAACAAAAACCGCCGCAGTACTTGTCACTGCAAACTGCACTATCGATAAGTGCTATTCCCCTAGTAGTTGCATCAACGTACATTTCTATTTCAAAAAACAAGATTTGCAAACCATATAATGAATTGAAATAAACTATATAAAATAAAAATATTTTAAAATATATGAATTCCTTGCAGTGTCTAGATTCACGTATATAAAATACAATAAACACGGTGTGTTGTATAACCATAGTTTGGAAGCCTTTAATAAACAAATCTAATAGGATAACCTAACATAGTTTTGCCTGAAACGTTACTTTCCATTTCAACTTGCAGATTAGATAATTTACAAAAATGAGCTTTAATATATGAAACTAAACCGATAAGAAGATGTAAAAAGAAGTAGAACGTAACAAAAGGAAACTAGTAGTAGTACGATATCTTCAATTTTTTTGGCTGTATTAATTAATCACATTAGAAATCGATCCCATCCAAGCTTCACAATTCTCTTCCTCTTTGAAACATCACTTTGAAAGACACTACAGATTTCAAGTGCCAATTATTACAGGTAAAAACAACCATGTGGTAGTAAAACCGAAAATTAAGTTCTGCTCAATTAATTAGGAAATTACTCCACCTTTCCTAAATATCCAGCATTCCTTCTCATCAGTAATTATAATATTTTAGTTATGAAATGATTATTTAGATCCAGACAGTTTAGTTTGTGTGTGTAACTTACGCGGCCCGCCTTTCAAAATCATTCGTGACCCCTGACCAAGGCAAGGTTTATATTATATAAAATAACGTCTTTAACATGTAGCGATTCAAACGTACGTCTGCAATTATACAGACACTTCGTCACATTATATACACAATCGACAGGTATCTAAATTCAGAAAATAAAATGAAAGGCTATTTGCTTCTAAAATATCTCTCGAACAGTAGAAGTTGATCACTCCGCGAGAAAACTCTGATAACAAAGCTTGGAAAAATCTGATATACTGATTGATATCAATGCCTAAATATAAAAATTCTACGGAAAAGATTGCTCTAATAGATGAATCTAAAAAAATTAATTTCTAAATTTGGAAATTAAACGAATTATTCAATACCAATTTAGAGACATCTTAATAAGCGAAATGCCGTTAAGGCAATCAAGATACAAATATAGAGCTAAATACTCTACTTACTTAACTAGCATTAAATTTCGTGACATTAATAGCAATATAGACTGTAGTAAGTATAAATAAATAAAGTGATAAATAAGAATGAATATAATAATAATGATAATAATAATAAATAAATGTAATAATAAATATTATAAACAATAATAGGTAAACTTTCACTCGAGAGTCTCAAAATGCATCGACTACCTGAGGTGTCGGACCGCCAACGGCGTGGGTCGCCCCACCTTCACTCCTTCGGAAGGCTCTGACGCATATCCTCGGCTACAAGGCTAAAGTCATTTCACTGAAACGATAACAAGTTATGGGTTGGAATTTTACCATTACGAGAAAACATTCATGTAAAGATGAAGTAGGAACTTAAGGACACACAGAACTCACTTCAGAATTTGAAAACACTTACCGTATCTTGCATCGGAATTCAGAGGTGGTGGACGTAACAAATAAAAAGAACTCCAGCCACCTACCAAAGAATGCCCAGATACAAATCTCCATCGGTCTTCTTCCTCTGCTTACTCCGTCCTTGAAATAAATAATCATGCATGACAAAATTTCTCACAGATACATTTTTTAAATTTGCCAAATAAACGGTTTTCTCCTTAACTGGAGCTACCTCATATTAAAAGCCTGTGGTCCAAAATAATCCAATGATGCGCACCGTTTAATATGAGATGCTCCAGTGCCTAAGCTTGTTGGAAACATCAGGTCAAATGCACAACTCCAGCGCAGGGCGAAACAGCTACGACAGGGTTACAGGATCGTACTCATTGAAAGTGGAAGAGAAAGGATTCGCATTATGTGTTTATTTAATCAAAAACATGACTATTCACGTAACAAAGGAACAGGAATGAACGTTTCACAAACTAAAATCGCGTGGCTCAAGGGGTCAAACTGGGTTTAACGCGGACATTATATTTTAAAGAATTCTCAGTTTAGTATTTGCGAGAATCAATTGTAATAGTAATTATATTAGGATACAAACCTTTTTTCCATGTCTGCGACGAGCCACTCCGTTTCAGAAACAACTGGATTCAATGCTGCAAAAACTCTTACCTGCAAGGAGCATTCGGCACGGTCCAACCTCACCTACGAAATGAACTACTGGAACGAGTTTTCTGTATCCCCCATGCGGCATAAACCTGAATCTGCCACGAAACCAAATACAAATGGAAAGCTAAATCACGACTTTCCGAAAAGAAAAATCATCCTTCCTAAAACCTAACTAAATGATGGTTTTACTTTTTCTATTTTGGCTATAATTTAAAAATAACAAATGAATTATATGGCTCACACTTAAGTTGACAAAGAAAAAACACACTCTGCTGAATATCAACCATATGGTGAACGGCTAAAAAATGAGAGAACGCTCTGGTAGAATGCAAAGTTAGCATACAGTTACACAGCGAAAATATAAATAAAATAAAACTTTAATATAAAGACAATGGTGTTTATTATATAAAATTTTAGAAATCAATCGCTATTTATGAATGCGAAATTCTAAATTACTTGAATGCAAGCTCCTTTTATGTTCTTAGGATAGTCGTTAACTACCTTCAATGGAAAAATATCGCTTATGAACTTTACTTAACAGGAATACAAATTGAGCATACTATTTATTATTATTAAAAAGTCAAGGAAAGAATTTAACGAACGAAAAGAAAAATTTAATGACAAATATACCAGAGAATGTCGCGTTCTTTCATGCATACTCGGCGAGCATGGGCGTGTATTGCGGGGTTGCCTATACTCCGGTTATCAATTTTCAATTATTTATTGCATCGAAACTAAGGCCTATTCAGACGAACGCCGTCACACTTTTTCATTATTCTACTTACTGCAACACTGCAGAAAGTTTCATCAAAATCCCCGGACAAAAGTGAGAGTCTCTCCTTGTTAGTTCGATATAATTGAGATTCCCCATTCCTTCACTCCCCCGTTCCCCATGTCATTTACCGAGTTTTAGTTTTCCTCTTTTTTTCATCCAAGAATGGTGAAATCTCGGAGATAAATTCTAATTTTCCTAAATTCAAATCGGTCTCCTTAAACAAACCCAAGGAATTAAAGCACGTTATCAAATTAAAACTGAAGGGCATGTAAAAAGCAGGCCATCACCCCTCAAATTTAGTCTTTCCTGTAAACCTTAAAAGTCAATCGCAACAGTATTTGCTTTCATCCAAGACGTTTAAGTACCAGCAGCACTCTCTGTAAAGCTGCTAAGTATATAGTAACTAGCCAGACGGCAGATAATCCGTTAATCTATCACAGAAATCACTATTACAGGAGGCATTTCGCTTATAAATTAAAGTATAAAAAACTATGAGAAAACAATGGGATGAAAGGGCGTTATCACTACTCAACCAAGTTATGAGTGAGTTTCAACCAAGGAATGAAAGGGCGTTATCGAATTAAAACTAAAGCGCATATAAGAAACAGCCCATCGCCCATCAAATTTAGGCTTTCCTGCAAATTTAACCATAAAACCAATCCCATCAGAATCAACGTAGTTTTCATCAAAGACGTTTTTCAGTAGTATTTTCTGTGAAGCTCCATCTATTAAGCTCGTCAAAACATGTGCTAGCTCCAAGCTTACGGAATAGGACCTTAAGTTTAATTCACTCTGAATTTATCGTGATCAAGTTTTGAACTAATTTTTTTAAATTCTATTATGACCAGATCCCTCGAAATATCTAAATATAATAAGTATAACTCGACCGTGAAAAAAGCGTCGCATTGCGAAAGAGCAACGAGTTGAGAAATGCGTATTCATCCTTACTTCAATCGAGTTATGAAGTGTAATAAGCCAAATGGAACATACCACGCACTGACATTAGGAAAATTCTGAATTTAGTCAAAACAGGACTTAACACAAAGATAATCTGTTAATCAATCACATAGATGACTATTACAGGAGGTATGTCGCATATAATTAAAGTTTAAGAAACTATGAGAAAATAACGGAGAACTTACGAGTATTCCGATCTGAATCCACTTGAAAAAGTGGTAAAGTGAGGGATAGGTGGACGAAGTATCTTTGTTGTTGTGAGCTTTGACTTCACTCTCGCAGACGGTATTTACGATTATTGCAGATTATTTGAAAGTCTTAGGGTAACCCATTGCTGAATAATTGAAGAATTTGTAGATATCTGAAAAAGCGAAAATCCACGTGCGGCCAAGTACAAAAATGGCCCCCATCTCCAAACAGTAAAAATTAAAAATATTTAAAAAATTCTTTTGAGCTCTCTAAACTTAAGGGTATCTACACACCAAATATCAAATTTTTTCTGAGTTGGTTGAGCAACCAGTGTTGGACCACTTAGTATGGATTGACCCTATTAATTTAATAACTGCTAAAGAGTAAATTTCTTTTCTTTGTCGATGCTCTGTGCCATTTTTAATGGTTAGTTTTTAAATATAATTTAATTTCAATGGTCATTTCATTCATTTCCTTATGATTATTTTCAATTTTTTAATAAAAATGGATAAATCTAGTTTTAATTCAAGCATTGGGAGATTTGTGATTTGTATTGATATTTCCAGAATGTAAAGCATTATGCAAATATTTGACAAGGGCTAAGTTTATTTATTTTTTCTGTGAAATTTATGTGAATTTAATGATTTTCTATCTATGCGTGTTAGACAAGTTTTTAGAGGTAAATTATTGAAGCAAAATATATTGAATTTTGCATTTTTATTTTCAGGAGGAGGCAGAGATTTGGAAAGCAAAGGAATGGAGAGCTCTGGTAGCAGTAGAAGAATAATAATTCATTGTTTAAATGATTTTACTTTTGGATGGCATGAATTGAAATGTATGGTGTGAGAAATTAGTAAAAACGTTTTGAATAAAATAATGCATCATTGAATTATAAGGAGCAGCTGAATCTGCATGAGCTGCCATAGCAGTCGATTTTTTTTTTTTAAATCTCACGCAAGTATTAGGGTTTGTTTACATTTGGAATAAGTTTGTTTACATTCTGGACCTACAATATTTTTTGTGTTTATGTTTTGGACTTATAAATTTTTGTTTACCTTGGATAAATTTTAGTATTTAAATCTTGCCCTTAGCATAATTTTGTTAGCACTTCTGTAGTGATTTACCTTAGTGCTCTACTCTTAAGGAAATTTTCAGAGAGTTGTAACACTTGGGCAAGAATAAAAATTTTAACTGTATACTTTATGCTAATACAATTAAATTAAAATGATATAACAAAACATATAAAGAATTTAGAAACAAATAAGAGCATCAGAAAGCTAAATAATTCTCCAAAATGCAATCATGTTAATTTATTACCAAGAATTTGAATGCAGACTATAATTTTCTGAAAACAATTTTAGTGATTATCAATAATAATTAAAGATATCCAAAAATGTCAGCTGACTGAAAGACGCTGAATAACTGCTCAAAGCTGAGACATCTCTGTTGTCTTCTGAGTCATGGATGAGAAGTCTTGGTTTTTGCTTCATTCAGAAGAAAATACCATTGGTTCTGTTAAAGGAAAATACAATTCAATTTGCATGAACATTAAATATTTTTCAACCATTCCTTGTATTCAATGGAATAAAATTATACAAAATGAAAAACAGTGAATTTTTCAAGATACTTCAGTATAAATAATTAATCACAGACTTTTTTATTCCATCAAAACTGCAATTTTGGGTACATTTTTGGGAGATGATGGTAGATAAAATGCAGTAACTTTTAGAAAATGTTAATCAGCTGTTATTTCTCATTTGCTACATTGCTTAAATAACTGTACTGGAAAAATAAATTACCAATGGAAAGTGGAGGTCACTTAAGATGTTCTTGCCTTGATTAAACTTTTACTGATAGTACTTCAATTACTACTTCAATTTTATCAATTAAATAATTAACAGAATTTTCACTAAAAATGCACCAATTTCACTAGTCTCCTCCCCTAGTGTGCGTTTCTTTGAATTAGCAAAGCTGAAAACACGCAAGAACATGAAAAATCTATTTAAAATAATACAGTTTTCGAAACATAAACCAAGGCTGGTTTTGAAGGCCACTTCCAACAAACTTGAATGCACAGACATTAAAAATGCTTGGGAATGAATGAAGGAAAATGAATTAGTGGCAAAGAAAGAAGAGGAAATTAATAGAAATAAAAATAAAGCTGGGTTTATGGGAAGATTAAAGAAAGAGAATGTTATATACAAAAGAAATGAATCTATAAATATGTACCATAGGCACAAAGATATTATAAACTCTCTAATTCAAAAATATCCTAATTAAAACTGTTATTGGGAACTTTGTTTACAGCTAACTTAACTAAAAAAACGCTCTATATGATGAACAAACATGTAGAGGTTCATAAGGAACTAAAGAAGCAGAATTAAAGGAATGTACCATTGAAAAAATAGGAGTAACAACACACTAGAAGAATGGGTAAACAAGGATAGTAATCTGGGAAAATGGTAATGATTTATAAGATATATTTAATAAAAATAAAATAAATAATAATAAATTATATAATTTATATAATACATAATTAATGAGGACTGTAGAAAAGCTATAGAGAGGAACATTGAAGATAGAAAGAGAAGTATCCTGATGGAGACAAGACAAAATTTCGATAGGTAAAAGGAAAGCAGAAGACAAGCAAACAGAATAATAAGAAACAAGAAAAAAACAATTCCCTAGGGGATATAAGGAGATATTTTACAGAATTGTTGAAGGAAAGAGATGAGGAAGGGGTAAGAATAAGGGTGAGAACTCTATAACAGAGGAGATCCACAAGAGAATAATGCATGAAAATAGGGAGTACTTTGCTTATGTTAAGCTCCTGAAGTCCACCCAGTTAATCAGGGACATGAAAATGAAGATCGATGTGACATCTCTTGAGATTGTTTCTATGGCAGATGCAAGCCTGGATATTGCATCTCTCCACTGTCGCAAGCATAGATATTGCACCTGTCATCTCCTTACTTTCAGTGACTCTCTCCTCATCACACAGTCTTTCTAAAGTGATAGGAAATTGAAATATTCCTCCGAATAATTTACTACTTTTATTACATCAATTTCTTTTCCCCTATTTCTATTAATTGATGAGGCATGCAATCCTACGAATTACTGCCATAAGTATCTCTAATAAAAGTAGCAAAAAGAAATTACCACTTGCTCTTCTGTTGGTGATTTAGCTGAGCAGCAGATGGTAATCCTAACAAACATCTCCTGTAATACGTTTTCACTTCAAAGTTTCAATGCTTAACCTTATTTTATCAACAAATTTATATCTTTAGCTTCCATCTTTGTGTTCTACAACTTATTTAAGAAAAAGGTAATTTAAATAACTTAAGTCAGAATGTAATAAATGCGGAGGAATGCCAACTACTGAATAAGTCATTAGATGCTCCCTGAAAACCTTCTATAATTTTCTTTCATATATCAACTTTGTCTCTCACTTATACCTTAATGACACATTACTTTATCCAAAAATAGTATATGATTATTTTAACAACTATATGATCTCTATCGTGCTGATTTTAACATACCTGTACAATTTACTTGAGGTAGTCTATTGAAAGCTTTCAGTAGACAATCTATACAGTCTGCCCAAAAACGAATTCAAAAGTCTCAAAGAGTATATCTTAAAATTGCTTTCTCATTTCACAGAATGAACCAAGGATGTTAAAAAAAGCTCCTGTGAGAGGCTCATTCACAAGATTTGCAGCAAAAAGGTAGCTTTAGACATTTGTTAGGGATACAGCTTTCATTCTAGTGACGGAAATAAGTCATGAAAACACAGAGTAAACTTCGTGATCATATAAAAGGCATAGGTATCTCATTGATTGAAGAGTTCTTATTATTTCAGCAGTGGTTCTTCGATGATCTTCATAACAAAGAGCGGAAAGTTTAAACATGAATCTACCGAGGAGTTATTCTTAGAATAAAACATAGGAATACATAGATTTAGAGGGAGTGCATACCTTACATGACTGAAGTCGACCATCACATGATTTTGACAAACAACGCGCCATCGTGTTTTCTGAGTGAGACAGCAGAGTAACGATAACTTTTATCTTAGTGGGAAACTCGAAGTTAATTTTCGAAATCCTTTACTTACATGGAGGAAGATCATGTTTGAAAGGAAATGGGTTCTGCACTGTTAATCATTCTTTCAAGCCATCCGTAATGGAATACACGTAATTAATTATAGGAAGTGTGTAAACTTTTATCAACACTAAACCTCCTAACTCCATTGAGCTTTACAGCCTGGAGATGATGAAACAGTGCTACCGTCACAGTCTATACTTTAGAGAGTATATATAGAGTCTACTTTAGAGTATAATCTGTGCTACCGTCGTGATTAGAATCTTAAAATGAGCTGGAGGGTGAAATGTCTTATTATTAATGGAAATTAAAACACTCAGTACCTCAGTCCACAGAATAGTAAAAATAGCTCAATATGTTTTCTTTGTGAACTAGAATTATCAGGTTTAGTTACATTTATTTAAACTTATTTACTATACTCAGTACACTGTGCCTGATGATGCTGGCTCACTAACAAAACATTTTAAATTAAATTTACTAATCTGTGGAAGCCTGCAAAGTGCCAGATTCAGTCTTAATCCACCTGAAATATAGTTATAAGGAATCTAAGGCCTCATCACTGACATCAGCGTCGTAATCCAGAAAGGCTTCAATTATTGTTACCAGAGTTCTAAGTGGACAGTTCTCTCTTGTGTAATTTATTGCAATTCTTTCTTCTCAGATTTAGTGTTGCTTTAGGATATCAAACTATTTCTTCAGATTTTACAAGCATAGATATAAGGAATAAGTTCTGGATTATCTGTAATCTTTCGAGAGGTTGTTGTTATCTCACGGTAAATTTTCTTTATATTTTTGCAGGTATTAAGAGGAGGAATTCTCATGCATTACAAAAACTTACTTACCATGTACTACAGTATTAAGGGTGTAGGTGCAATCCATCCTTGATTCCTAATAGATAGCTGATACATAATTGTGAAATAAAATCAAGCAATACAGTTGTGCTAAATTTTGATGTATGATTTTAAAGTTGGAAATGGATGTAAGAGATGAATTCAAAAAGTTGTCTTGGAGAACTCTGACATGAGACAATAAGCAGGTCTTTTTTATTCTTCACATGAGTCTTAGTTTGAGATATTCTGGGAAAATAAGGTCAGATTGATTATCATTTTTCTCTCACTATACTGTATAGTAGAGGAATAATCAGGTTGAATTGGCATTTGAATTTTGTCACGTCCAAAGATGGCTTACAGAGTATTTTTGAAGTTTGTTGACTTACCTCATCTCTCTTAGGTCTTACACTTGTCCTGAAGCAGAACTTATTTTTGGTTTTTCATTTGCTATAAAGGTTAATCCCATATTAATCACCTAATGCAGTTTGAATATAAAATATGTTTTCAGTCCAGAGCAATTTCACCACCTTCTGTAGATTGACCTTTATCAATACTTGTTTTGTTTACTTCAATTTTGCTGTAAGTCTTGAGATATCTACTTTCCAATTACTACATTGAGATAATGACAGCTAAACAATCTTACATTTTATATCATAATTTAGCCCAAAACAGATCTCTTTTAAAGTGTTCCTCTAACTTTAAATTGCTGATCAGATTTTACAGTGCCACAAAACAAGATGTGCACTCCATGGCTGTGTTAGTATGAGTATATGGAAGTATTCATAACCTTATCCATAGATATATGCATCCATCCGTCATTGAGTAAGTACACTTAATCTTTTAATTTTGTTTCAATATATCTCAGTATTTTGAATCTATGTTGTTTTGATGAAATGTAATCTCATGATGTTTGATCTTCCATAGAAGGATTATATTCTTTAGACATATCTTTCTTCATATGACTTCTTATTTTGAATCTACCTAACAATTGGAACAATATTATAATAATTAATACTGTGCCTTGGAATGAGAAAGGATAGCTAAGCATTATGGGCAATTTATAAATTTTATAGAATTTCATGATTTTCAAATATCTTCAAGAATGCAAATATCTTTGTGTGTTAGATTTGGGCAGTTGAACACAGTGGTTTAAAAGATGATTGCATGTAGCAGTTAATGATTCCAGAAGCTTTTGATTCCACATCATCTCTCTTTGCCATACTCCGAATTGTCTGTATTAATTGTAAAACCACAACTCAAACTTGAGAACAGGAGGAAACAGTTCATGTCAAATACATGTGCAATAAATATTTCAGCATTTTCACATATTCTTGGCTAAGTAACCAAATATAAATACCCTGAATCCATTTTATTATTTTCAAGGCTAATTAATGGCACTATAGTTTATTAACAGATAATCGGGATGAAACTATATCAATATAGAGTGTACAACATTTTTGGGAAACTTAATTGTTCCAGCTATATTTTAGAAATTTACAAAATATAAATAAAATTCTTTACATTAAGATAAATTGTTCTAAAATAACAATGCAAATGATATCAATAATTCTATTTAATAATAAAAATACAAAATAAAGTTAAGATAATAAATTGCATCAGTAGTTCAGCAGTCATAAGTATTTCATTTAGATCTAGTCTTTTGGTGTATCAGGATGATGAGATCACTTTCCTGAAGGAGTAAACACTTCATAATCGAAAACAGCAAAGTGATAATCGCCCATTAATATGCTACTGGAGGCATGCTCTCCGTCATACGAATGTGGTAAGTTGGAATAACTTTCCATGTTGGAGTTACAGTTGCCAGCAATGAATAGGTCTGCTCCAGCACCAAAAATTGGCCCACAGCTATGAAAGATAAAGTGAATCAATGACAAATTAAATAAATACCAATCTCATTTTCAATGAAACAAAGTTATTACATCAATTTATACAGAGTGTTTTTCAAACAAATGCCCTAATTTTTTTTAAGACTTCATATTAACTTATAAGATATTCTCAGTTTTTTGTTTATCTTACAAATTTTACACCACTATTTTGTAATATTAGAGAAATAAATTGTTTTTCCTCATGGCCTTGAAATACCAAAGCAAATATCCTCAACCACTCTTTTCCTTCCCCTCTACAACTTAAGTAGAATCAACAAATATACTAATTGCCCTGTTTGACACAGAAAGGAGAGCAACAGTGCTGTTCCACTGACTTTTACCAATGACATTACATCTACATAAAGGGAATTACTACCTTAGCTTGCACAACATTAACCTGTACATTTGTGTAAATTTAGAGGAGAAAAATGTTTACTCATATAAGTCAATCTTAACAAACATACGAGTGCTTCTTCTATGGATCTATTTTTAGCCAGGGTTATCTAATTTTTTATGTATGAATATTTTCTTTAGATTGAGAAATACAGGATGAATAAGACTTTTTCCTAAAATGGCAGTGGTAAATTCATACTTACTCTGGATGATAGCAAATGGCAAACATCTTCTTGACTATGTTGTATTTAGTGGGAGGGACGTCCATCCCATTGACGAGTGTGAATAGGAAGGCCTTCTCTGAGGACACATAATGTCCTTTGGGAGTTGTCTTTCCCCATGGGACATCACTGAATCCTCCACATATTTCACCTCTTGTGCCCTTTAAAAAACAGAGGAAATCAATCCATTATCAACAAAATGCTGTGTCTGATTTTAAAAACATTTTATTTGCATCACATCAAAATTAATAACACTATTTATTTACGCTAAAAATCCAAAACATTCAGCCTCAACCCAGAATTAACCCCTTCCCCAAAGCATTTTTGGGATTCTTTTAAATGTCACATTTTAAATAATTTAATGAATCTAAAATTTTATACCCAGTCCCTTTCTATTAACCTTTTTTTCAATTTTCATTTCACACTTTTTCCTTTATAATTTATTGCTAACTTTTAAGTCTCACCACAGCATCAGAAAAAATAATCTCTTAAGACAAATATGTACACTCATTTGCAAGTGAGTAAGAAGCACTATCACTTCTGTAGGAAAGACTCAAGAAAATAATTTTAAGCTATAGTTCCATTTAATCTTCAAATTTCAGGCTCTGTTTTTTAAGACTATGTATTCCAGTCTATCAAGGTCATTTAATATCTTAATCTCCTTTGATATTGCAGAAACAAGCAAAATGGTAAGGTAGTAATGGAGTGGTAAAGAAGGCCAAACCTTCCTATGCAACACAAAGGTAATTCCTTTACCTCTAATTTAAAAAAAAACTGTAAAGGCAATCTTTAAATCTTACCAAACAAATGACATATGTTGGTGATATTCCATCACAATGCCTATGGAATGCCTCAGCTGAATATCCCTGCGTTGATGCCCTGTAAACTAATCTCCATCCCTGCTTTGGAACTCCAAACCAGTTGTTAAGAATCCTTTGGTAAGATGCCTTTTCCTATCAAAGGAATAAGAAACTGATTAAGACTTAAATGATCATAAACAGAAGTAAATAAATCCAAAAAACATCATCCAAATCTATAAACCTCTGAGCATTAGGTAATATGTCATTGTTTCCTACTCTTACGAGGTGCTATTTAAGAATCATTTTAGTTCATGTTAACTATTGCCGGAAAAATAGCTAACAGAAGAATAAGTGTAAAAGAACGTTTACTATTTTATATAAAATGAGTAGTACTGGAGATTAAAAACAGCCCATTAAATACACCAATTTTTAATATGAAAACTGGAAAGATTTTTCAAATAAACCTCAAATCACAGTATAAGAGGGATAGCATTATAACTGAATTGTGTAATGCTGTTAGCCTTTTAGTCATATTTTTGAAAAATTGTCTGCATTTCTCACAAGAAGAAGATCTTCCATAGTTACTTAATATTGGTCATTTCTCACTCTGCGATGAAACAGTTTTTACCAGATAGAAAATTAGGAAAGAAAAATGAATTTTTTAACAGCAATGGTGAGAGGACATCAAGATCTTTCTCAGACTATGCTCAACAGCCCACAAAACACTCTTTTTGCTTTCATTTCAATATATTTACTTCTCAAAACTGTGACAAAAGGAAACTCCAAAAATTGAGTTTCTAATCTACACTCAGTTCTGAGAAAAAAGTGTTAGAGAACATCTCGCTTTATCTCAGAGTTAGCATCAGCTCAGACCGTTAGACTACTTTGCGATATCCTTATTTTATTCCCACAAAATGACTCATTAAAATGAAGACTAGAAGTGCAATCTTTGCCATGTGTTTCATGTCTAAGGAACCAGGACTGTGAAAAATCTATGTATTAAGTGGGATAGTGTCTTTACGCTAGAGGTTTTAATAATATAAAAGGTGTATCAATGATAAACAAAGACTAAAGAAAATTGAAGGACTGACCTGCACAAGAATTTGAGACCCTGGAAAGAGTTTTATCGAAGCTCTAGGCTGTAGTCTTTTGTCTTCTGATCTTTCACGGAATTTGTTTGGAAGAGCGGCATACCTATACCGCTCCAGTGACAACTCCATGGGGACTGCTCCTGTGGGCTCCACCTCCTCAGCAAATACTTGGCTATCTATAAGAAGGTTTCACCTATTATATAACTACTCTAAAATGAAGTTAGATTTTCTGTCATTTATATTAGTCAGTAAAATTAAAAGGATACTACAAACAGGAAAGGCTAAGGAAGTATTTTTGGAAAAAGTAGGATAGTAGTCAATTAATGTCCACTATGAGCATAGAAGACACAAAAGTGAATAAGATGCAAGTAAGGAGAAACTCTAAACCAAATATTTAACCTAATGATATAAGATTTAAAGGAATAAGATAGGACTTAAAGAATCTATAAAGTATTCATCCCAAGGTTGCTTGTATTCTCAATCCCTCAACCTAAAAGCTATGTAGAGAGACTGAAAAATACTAGAAAAGATAAAGAGGTAGTTAGGGCTTACTTTGTCCCATTAACCAAAATGTAGTAGGTGAAAATTTACTCGTCTAAGCTCAAACTGAGACAAGAGTAAGATATGTTTCTCTCTATCCTGCACCAATAGACAAATGAAAAAAAAAAAAAACATTTATCAAGATTCAATAGTACCGCATAAACTTCTAAAGATTCCATTCTGAAAAGAAGAAACAAATAACAGCAAATACCATATAACTATGAAAAACAATAGAAATAACAAATAATAGTTTTCTAACAATATGAGTTCAGTTCTTGTGCGTTCATAGTTGTGTTCTTTCTAATTTCTAAGGTAGTGTAATAAGTGGATTACACTACCTCTAAATGTATTTTCTACATAAATTATCTGCGAGGTTTGCGAACCAGTTTGGTGAATACGTGAAATTCTGGGAATATATATTTTTTTTGAATAATACAGACTTTATGATCATGTTCAAATTAAATTACAGAATACTGAAACTAAGAGTTTATACTGACATGAATGAGAGTATAACATAAGGAGGATTCAATGAGGTTTGATAGTTCCATGCACAGATAGTGAGAATACTGTCTAAAATGCTGCACTGCCAATTTACACCATATGGGAAGCCTTAACAATGATAGATAATCATATACACGTAGACAAAGGTAACGAGTTTATTTGGACTACAGTTAAACTACAGCCTTTACCCCAACTTTTTATGATCAGGAGTCTATTTGAGTGCTTGACTGTTTGTCTGAAATAATACTTTTAAAATTTTGTGATATTAATATCAAACTTTTAACTCAAGAAAACATAATTTTTGTATAAAATGAATTATTTAAAGCTGGGAGATATGAATGTTCCCCCATTCATAAATTTCAAGAACAATATCACACACAAAGAAAAACTCACTATGCAGAGTTCACAAAAACTTTTATTATATGACCTACCTTTCGTTTCCGAGTAACATCATCAGGTGATGATGTTACTTCATAACCTAGTTTACTATTTTTTCATTTAAATGTATGAGGCATCTCTTCTGTAGTTAAATTACACAGATTACTTTCAGCAGCAGTATGATTACACATTTTAGATCTGATACTTGAGTAATAGTTCATATTCACCAGTCAATTAACGCTGTCAGCTTAAAATTTAGGTTGTATCTAATTAAATTTCTAACACTGCAAGACTTCAATTGATGATTTTTTAAATTTACTTAGGTAAATTCCATAGATGGAATAGACAAATGTCTTGGACCTGCTAATGCTGAATAATTTTATTAATTTCCAAATAAAAATTCTCAAGCAATATTAGCATGAAAAGATGGAAAATTTTAGGAAATACAAGGTTAATATGACTTTAAAATAACATTTATTTTTTCTTCATTCAATAGGAGAATTGAAATAGACCAATTTATCTACTATTGAGAACAGTAATTCTTTGATATCAGTGAACTTAAAGGTTAATTTGGTGGTGATTACTGATAGCACAATCATCGCATTTAGGCAAAAATGGTGCTACTGATCCGATTATCATACAATGATAGCAAGATTTTCCATTAATGAATGCTGTAATTAGCCAATCAGAGGAAATTAGAGACAATGACAATATATAATCACATCTAGCATAAAGAAGGTACTGGGTTTTTGTATTATACATAAATATATAAAGAAATATATTTTTTACAATTTGATTTATCCCCTGAACATAGTGAATTCACTGCAAGCCCTAATTGCAACAAATAGTAATGAATTATGATAATAAAAAGAAATCTTTGCTCTTTCTGCAGAATTTTAGTCCTTTAGATTGATCAAGAGCTAAATTTACAGAGAAGAGATATTTGAATCAAGAAAATGTCACTTTTTGGAAGTAGCAGCTTCTTTTAATCAATAAAATTTGATAGCAAAGAGACAGAGAAACTTAGAGCAATGAAATTTGAGTCAGATTCACAAGTAAAATTTCCTTTCTTTCCAATTAACTACTGTTAATCAGGGAAAAAGTTGAAAATCCTAGATTTTTTGTCCACGAGATACTTAATTACCTCCTTGCTTATCAGATCATTAAAAACATATTCCAGCATAGTACAGTAACTAAAATTCTTCAGAAGATACTACACATTGCATACCTAAATAAGCTATTATGGATGGGAACTCAATGTTGTCTTGTGATGTCACTGCTGATTTACATTAGGTCTACTCTAGTCTCTATGTTAACAAGAAAATACTATCAGAATTTTACTTCTAATGCGATGGAAAGGATGTTTGAATATATTATGTGGTAATGAGAAAAGCCCAAACAATGATGTGATAGAGGCATTATGCAATTCATTGGAGTAAGATGTAAATGTGAGACAAATAAGAGGCAGCTGGTCTTCTTTAGGCAGTGGATACAGATAGGATGTTCCCCATTCCAAACTCAAGTTATTAATTTCTTAAGCATGTCTAGAATCATATCAATAGTATTAGAATCGATTAAAGTTAGCTAATTTCAGGTATTTTCTTAAGCCACACAGTATTTATCTATGTATATTCCAAAGAGCATGCTTGGAGGATAATAAATATACTTGGTAAGGGTTCAGACCAATTGAATAACTTATATAAATTAAGTAAAGTTACTTAAATCAACATTAACTGTAGACATTAGATAATGAATGATTTAAAAGTCAGATACATTATTAACAATGAAGCTTACCTGTTTATGAATATGCATTGAGAAATACAATTGAAAAACAGAATTCTCCAAAATAAGCGACCTCACCTATTAGTAACAATCGCACATGATTAATGACACCAGCTAAATGTTGACAAACTCTAGCTCGTTCTTCCTCAGCCCAATGTGGTGTCGGTTGCGTGACACCAGCCTGGTACTTGGCCCAATTCAGTACTGCTCTCCAGACGTCTTCTTCATCCAAAGAAAGCTAGCGGGATTGCACACACAAAATGAAGCCACTTGCAAAGAGGAAATGCTAGAATAGTTTGCCAACTACATAAAAATATCACCCGATAACTTATCAATAGTTTAAAAAGAAGGGTTTTAACTGTTACAAATTTCATCGTAAGTTACTCCTTGATATTCAGTACCTTACAAATGCTAATGAACAATTAAACAATACATTAATTAACTTTCAAAGTATTCGTTGGAATAAAAGACATTACCATGCGAATTAAGTGAAATTCTTTCAACCATTCAACTTATCCGAATGCCCAGTACGATAATTTGCTACTGATTGCAAATTACGGAAATAAAACTGTTCTCCGCAACAATCTCACAAACTTAACTTACGTGATCTGAAGATATCAATTTTACGAGGGCATCTTTGGGTAGATTCAGGAAGGAGTTGGTCTTCACACATTCTATTGCATTCTCCCCAATGTAGGAAATGCATCGGTCAACGAACGACTTCGCACCTTTTCCCCCTGCAATTGGAGATTCAATCCCTCCATTTACATTAAAAAATAAAACACACATAGATAAGATTTCTTATTTTGTATTTGTCACAATAAACGATGAAATGATACAATTAAACTTGAGTATCAAGTTGAAACACACATGAAAGTACTTTCCATCCGACAAAAACATTTCCATTCTCATACTCTCACTCAACTTAAGTCTGATTTACAAATAATAAAACGTTCTCTCTTAAGTCCAAGCACATGATTCACGCACTATGTTCACTGGTAAAACCTTGTGCTCACATAGCTAGGGTAGGTGGTTGCTGAGGGTTGACATTTTGAATCAAAGTTATATTGTCTCCTTTTAACATTATCCTGCCAAGCGATTTTCTCTGCTTCGTTTTCAGATGATATTCTTCACCATCGTCCAGGACAAGATTCATGTATTCATCGAAGCCAACAATATGTCCTTCAATTCTCAGGTTCACGTTCTCGTACAACCACACTTGCACTCGTGACCGATTTTGTAAATAACGAAATATAAGGTTGATGGGTTGCACCATCACCTTCTGAACTTTCTGCGGCCCTTTGTACGACATTTTGAGTTAGTTATGAACACCTTTTCACACAATTTAACAAATAACCGGGAGATCTTTACTGACTTCCTCGCCGGCGGTAATCTTTTCCAACATGGAGTAAGTGACGCTAACGAAGCGCCAACTGGTAAGATGGCGAGGAGATAAGCGCGGGTTCTTCAAAATAATTTTGAATGCGTATATAGAAGTAGTCGTTCGATAAAAAACTTACAAATTTCTCGATACCTCTGACATATGTACTCTAGATCATAGATGGGAACCTCATAGTCCACATTATTCTAATTTCTTGGAACAAATCCCCTGTTTAAATAAACTTCTTTTCCAACCTTGCTAGTTACACCATGTAAAAATAAAGTGGAAATGTTTTTTCGTTTATAAAGCGAATGAATTCATTTTCTCGAATGCAATTTAGATGTCAATAATAATAATAATCTATTCGAATGTAAAGAATACGGTAGTAAAAAGTGGCTTGATTTAACATGCAGTCTTTTTTTGTGTGATCAAATGGTAAATGCAGTATTTTGATGGAGAAAGGTTCCTCGTTATTGAACTGTATCATTAATCCAGAAAAATACATCAACTATTGAAACTGCCAAAAAAATAAGAGTACAAATTCAAGTTAAAAATTTTAGCAATAAAGAAGTTGTAAGAATCAATTGTATATTGGTAATTTATTTTTCAATTGAGTTAAGCCTGAAATATAAATTAATTTCAGGAACTATATTACAGCACCTTTAGAATTAAAATCATTACTTATTGAAATTTTCTTACTCTGATTTCCTACATAATTTGTCCAATTCTGATTTTATTAATTTAAATACGAATTCAAAGAAATTCTATAATCTATGTATCACATTTCCTTAGGATATCAACTATAAATTTTCTCTAAGTTAGATAAACCTATCCTCAAGAATTGAGATTTGATTGACATAAATACCAAAATGAAAATCTCATTTCTTTATTTCCAGAATTCACATGTTAAAAATTATTTTCCAATTCTTAAATTACTTGGGGAAGACTATGCTTGAAGACACATGGATTTTAGTCCTAATTGCTGCAACTCTTCGGGATATTTGAAGTAAGAATCCTCAGACATAGCTCATTAAATAAAAAGGAGGATTTGTTAAATGGTTTGACAAAATTTGCCTTGGAAAAGGAAAAATTTCAACAAATGATGAGATGATTTCAAAAAAATTATCAAGATCACATTTCAAGATCAAGAAGATAATACAAAATCTACTGGGAGGAACAATATAGCAGATATATAATAACAAACCAAATTTCACATATTACTGCAAGATTTAATGTTCATTTGTGAAAATGAAATTCATTTTTCAGATAATGCATATTAATAAACACTTGACAGTTGGAATATAGTATAGGAGGAGCATGAAGAGGAAAACCAGGAGGGATGTAATCAAGAATAATTATTTAATGAATGAATATGGAATTAAATAAGGGCATGAAAACTGTGAAATGGATTTGTTTGATTTTGGATAAATTGAGAGAATAGATGTAAGAATGGATGACAAAGATTGAAAAATGGTTGACTGCTGACAGAAAGCAGGAGAAAGGGAAACCTTATAAATGTGTAGTAATCAATGCAGTGTCAATAATAACTGCAGAGAGAGTTAGTTACTTATTTCTCTAACAATGATAACTGAGAAATTTTAGCTTTTCATTAGACTCAGTGATGAGGATATGCTGGATTGAATACAGCTCTCAGTTATGTTTGGAAATATTCAAGAGATATTTTTCCATAATTTAGAACTGTTGAATTATCGTGTATTACTATGTAAAATCAAGCAACAAATGTAAACTATAACAAACATTATGTTACATAAAATAACAGATACCAAAATTGTTGAAATTAACAGCCAAAATTACTGCCACAATGTTGTAAAAATCGAGTTATATAAAAGTATAACTGAACAATACAACTCAAATTTGTGAGACAAAAATATTAAAGTACATAGCTTTTAGGCCTTATAAATTGAGAATATGTAATTGAAAGAAGTCAAAAAGATGCAATTAAAATTTATCAACTGAAATAAGCTAGCAACATTTAATGAAAATGGTCTACTGAATCGTGATTTTAAAAAATAAGGAGTTAAAGTAAAATTTCAGGAGTTTGAGCCATACGCAAGATTGACTCATTCATGAATATGTACAGAAATGTATATTTTAAAATACATACCAACATATTTTGACAAGAAATAATTGTAATGGTTTACAAGATATATGGCAAATGGATTCTAACTATGGTGGAGAAGACACTTTCCATAATTTATCATCCAGTAATAAACACTGAATTGAATTTAAAGATGAATTCAAAGATAAATAATATTTGTTTTAGCATAAATCGCAAAATGAATTGCATCTTATTAAATAACCTATCCTGCCTATCCCATCCTATTTCCTTTCATTTGTTTTCAATTCCAGGGTCGAGGTTAACTAAATATAATTATATTTAGTAGCAGTGAACTATCTAAGGATTGATAAGCATTTTACTATTTCCTATTAGGTTGGTGAAATTTCTGAAGTGATCAAACTACTTACTGAGTTGCATTGGCAAGGCAAGCCATCTCCTTTGCTCTTGTTGCAGCCAAAATACCAGATTATTTTTACTATAGAGTTAAATATAATATCTTAGTTTATGATAGTGATATAATAGCATATTAATTTAACAATATATAGAGAGAAATGTGGATTTTTACCCTCTGAAATGAGAAATTGCAAAGAAAATTATGAGGGTCACTCCAAAATGATTTACAATTCTATTTTCATCTATAAGAATGCTGCAGATATAGTTTGATAATGGGATTACTTAATATATTCCCTTCCAATATCAATGCACTTTTGCCATTTTCTTGGTATTTTAATTATGGCCTCAAGGAATCATTCTTTAGCTGTGGCACACCTTATCTCATAAACAGCTACCTACAGTTCCTCCTTGTTCGTGAACCTTTGATCTTCTAGCCTTCATGACCTTCATCTTACAAACTAAAGGATAATTTGATAGAGATCCAGGAAATATAGTGGGTGTAAACAGGAATGAGCCAAACCAATGCCTACTCTGCTAACATAGCCTTGCTTGTGTGAGGCAGGCATATCTAGTGCATTGTCATGTAAGAAAACCATGTGTGACCACTTCTTCCATCCTTCTTCATCTCCTTAACCACTGGGTGGGTGGATATCATTTGTTACCTTCTTGTTGTGAGAGATAACCTTTCCATCACAAAATCCTTTATTATATTATATATTATTATATATATTCCTTCATCTATATGTGCCAATCAAGTGCTTTTGTCGCTTGTTGTAGCAACTTTTGCCTTCAGTGACTTATTTCTTATTTCTCGCACATCAAATCTTGCACTTCATCAAATTCTTTTACACTCCCCTACATTTTTGTAGCATACAATGCTTTATATATATATACATGAATTAGAATAGCATTAGCTTTGCTTGATGAACGACTTAAAGTCCATGTTACCTATTTAATTCATCCACATTTGTACTCTATAAGCCACCTTTCTGCATATGGTTGGAGTACATTGAACAAAATAATTCATTTAATTAGAACTCATTTAATTAGAACTGATTACATTTTTGTAAAAGCAAATTCTTAACTTTTTACCTTTTAGCTACTTTTTAGTGACTTTCTTTATGATTTAGTGAATTTTTTGCTGCTTTTTAGGGAGTATCTAGCAACATTACTGAACTGAAATCAGCATCTCTACCTCTGTCACTGTTACTGAATCCTTCAAGTCTTTTAATGGTTCTATAACATAGTTTACTCCTGATGGCTGTGTTGAGAAAGCCAGTTCATGAGCAATATGCCTGAGATGTCCAATAAATGGAGACTATTTGCTTGCTGGCAGATGAAGCAGGGCAAAATTTCTTAAGATGGGGACACCCTAGATGTTTCCATTGTATTGATTGGCATTTCTTCTCTGGTGTGTGGTATTGACACCATGACTCATCTCTGGTCACAAGCTTCTTCAAAAACTAGGAATTTTTCTAGTTAATGTCAAGAATCTCGCTCATGTGTAGATCATCATGAATAATATCATGCAAGGTGGGGATTTGAAGATCTGTAAATAGCATTCTTCAATACATTGTATGTAATATGCCTATCAGATATGATTAAATAATATAATTAATAATGCAGGCTTGATGCCAATGCACCTGGGATATGTGATGCTTATGGACACCTGCAACTCAAACTTTTCTTTCCCTTTCATAGGAAAAGTCTGCAACCCAATCATACATTGACTTCCATGTTGGAGCCTGATCACCAAATACTGCAGTCAAATGTTTATGGATATAGGTAGGTATTACACTTTCATCCACTAAAAACAGGCAGTCCATTATTGCTCCTTCCATCTTGTAAATGAGGTACCATGCTTCATACTGAACAGAGGCTGAGAACTTGCTACACAAAGAGATATATATCTATCATAAAGTAGATATGTACATGGAGTTATTAGTATCAGTTAATCTCCATCTCTGGGGATTGCTCACTCATTCTTCAGCATCCTTATACTAGCGAAATTGTAAATCATTTCTGAATGGCCTTTGTACTTATTGCATAATCAGAATAATGTAAGCTACCTATCTAGCTATCCATTATAATTACCACGGATAATAAGATTTTTGATAAAATGAAAAGATATCCTTGCTCATCTCCTGTATAAGTTGATTGTTCTCTCCTCTTGTTTCCTAGATTTTTATATTCTTAATTTATTATCAGAGTATCTTGTATTCTTGAGTTAGGTTTTTCTATAATATTTCAATGCTGCTCATATTGTAAAAGAGGACTGACATAACTTATAGCATTAGGGCCTTTTACTATTATATACTCTAGTATTATAGGCTAAAAGGGATGTAAATCAACATTTTTTACACACATATTTGAATT
This sequence comes from Pachydiplax longipennis, assembly GCA_036926295.1. NCBI lineage: Eukaryota > Metazoa > Arthropoda > Insecta > Odonata > Libellulidae > Pachydiplax > Pachydiplax longipennis. The sequence continues at coordinate 30,467,423 of JAVFKF010000009.1, read as the reverse complement.
GTTCGTGTTTTAACAAAAAAATTTGATGCCATGACTAACCTACATTAATAGTGTCATCAGCCAAATCAATGCTGACAAAAGTTGGTATTTTGATTTTATCAGCATAAAAAACTGCATTCCATTATTCCCTCTTTTCTCCTTTTTTCAAAGATCTGAAGCCAACATTTAAAAGTAGAAACCTTTATGGAGTAAAATGAAAAAAATCTCTTAAATAAGTCATTACACTATGATTTCCAACATTGGTGTCATATTTGGTATGTAATATGCTGCAATTAATTATGTTTAGTTGTCATTAAATATCATTATTTATATTTTCTCCTTGTGTAATAATATTTTAAGTGCTACTGATGATGATGGATAATTATGGATAAAATATGTTGCCAAATAGAAGAAATCACAGTCCTTAAAAAGGTTTGTAGTTCTTTTGATTAGTGTGAGCCTTCAAAGAACTTTTCATTTTGATTCAATTTATCTTGATTTGCATAGCATATATGAAGTCTATGGATGGACAAAAGAAATCACAACTATTGGTAAAGTAAAAGGAGACTTAAATATAAAACTAAATTTTGATCGAATTTCTTGGAATTTCATGATATATGATTGCTCTTAATTTTCCATTTAGAGCCAAAAATTATCTCCAGTTTTGATGCAATGTAGCTAGTTTTGTGAGTTATTCAACTCATTTAATTGATTTTCATGAGTAATTCCATTCATGAGAAATCAGTACCAGTTGAAAAATCTGTTGACTACTGATTCCTTATGATTATATGATACTATACATATATGATCTATTTCCTTATTTTGCTTGCATAAGTCAGATATTTCTGTTTTATTTTCAGTGCACTGGCTTTGTGCTCAGTGCACAGTTTCTGTGCATGGATAAAATTGAACTGGAATTCATTGTGAGAGTGTAAATATGTTGATCATAAACTTTATTTTTATAAGTATACTTTGACTGCTGAGAATATTCCATACACCAGGAGCTGAATCTAGGATTGCTTTCACCAAAGGCAAACACCATACCCACTATAGGTCTGGACTCCATGGATAATTAAAAGGACAAACTAAAAATTGACTGAGCAGGTATAAAACCTTCCAGAAAAAAGTAAACAGTACTCATGAGAAGTGATAGTAGTATGATGTAAGTGAAATCGGAATAACAACAGTTAAAATAGCCTACAAATAGGAAGAAGATTATATTAAATAAAAGGAAATTTAAATATACAATAAATGAAATTTAAATCATGGCATTGAACCAAAAGAGAACCTACTACCATAACCAAAGATGTTATTTTTACCAAATGGATACCAAACCTCAACTGAAAAATTAAAACTTTTGGTTGATGCTCTGAAAAAAATGTTACAGTGAATAATTTTACCAAACATGAGAAATGCTGCATTGCTACTTACTCAAACATTTTTATTTCAATATTTGACCTCAAACTTCAGATATCCAACTGTTATTCTTAACTAAAACCAGCCCTGACCAAGGTCTGTATTTAAAGTTAAAATGTGTATTTTATATACTATGGTTGAACAGTATTATAAATCTGTGAACGATAGAAAATAGAGATTATTAAACATTAAATTATTTCAATTTTTAATGCATTGAAAGTAAAAATTCCAACAAAATTAAGTTTTCTGGTGATTTAAACTAAGATTCAATAGTATGCATGTACAAAGAGCATTTCCTTTAATAAGATTTGGGGTAGAAATATATAACCAATTGATCCATGAATGATATATTTAGGTACAATGGTCATGCTCTAATGATGCACATAACTATTACCCTGTTTTTGTCAAAGACAAGTCCATCCTTCCCTAGATGCAGAAATAGGGAGCTGGGTAAAATAAAATGGATCAACTTTTTCATTTTTATTTAGGATTCCTGGTTGTCTGTTTCCCTCGCTTACCCCTCCCACTCTCTTACCCTTACCTCTGCATCTTTAGTTGCATTCTTAGTGTTATCATTATAATTATGGCTATTATGACATTTATTCAAACATCAGGGCTGTTTTAGGGAAAGAATACAAATGGTACCATATATTCAATGAATAGCAGTTCCTCATAGGAACAGATCTCTTACCAGGGGCCCTTTCTTGTGTTTCCATCGCTGCTGCCAGAAAAGTACAAGCATTCAGAGGGGAGAGGGTGGAGGTTACGTGATCTTCACAAGCCAATCTCAGCTCCTCCACTCCCAAGTCCTGGGCTAATGACAGCATCTCAAACACAGCTTTATCTTGCAACATTATCTGAAAAGAAGAAATCAATGTTGATAGATTTTAAATTGTTTGTCTTTGAGTATCATCCAGCACTAGGAATATATAGACCATAAAAAGCCACACATAACACAGGAACATAATCCAATATCCAGGTGGATGCTCTAGCTGACTGAGCTAACACATGGAGCAGTCTAACTTAGGTCCATATTAATACTTGGCACCTTTAGGGAGTTTTATAGGCATATTAACTAAGTAAATTATGAAAATAAAATGGAGAGGGCACAAAAATTACTTTTCCAAAGCAGGTAGAGTATGTCTGTCTGTAAATCATGAGCCATATGCATGTAAAATGACTATAAGAGAGATCTTTCAGTAATGATAAGTATATCTTTGATAAGAGTTCGATTCTATTTCTTTTCTATCATTCCGTTTTTCCTGGATGTCTTCTTCGTTCGTAGGGATGCACAGATTTGAATACATCAATGTGACAAGCTAATTCAGGGTTTTCAGTTTGGAATGGGTTTCAGTCAGAATTACCGAGGAAGAAATTTATCTATTTGAGATTTTTATCTTACATCTTTATCCCTCAAAATTTAAAAATATTTTTTGAGGTATATCATATTTTTTACACACAAATTTTACACAATATTTTTGTACATCATGGTAAGATAGAGAATTATCATTTCATGGTAAGATAAAGAGTCAAGGATTCCCTAAGAAGACTTAGTCTTCGATAGTGATAATTAAGAAATTGCCACAAAATTATCATTCATATTAATATTATCATTCATTAGCTTACAATATGCAAGCAACTTTTACTCGTATGACGAATTTCTTACTAATTATGATTTTCTGATAATGTTACATTTTTGAATTTCAAATTTATCTTCATCGCTGAGTCTCACTCTGACGAAGAAAAATTCATTATGCACAACTAAAGCCTTACAAATGTAGTTGACTATTGGATGACTCGTTGAATAGTCAACAAAACGTAAGCATAACGAAACTCTTTTATAGAGACAAGAACGAAAGTCTACTGAGACTTATGTTCAAGTTCATCTTCACCACCCACTTGATTAAAAAATTATTCAGTAGAAAACGAGAAACAAGATATTCTTTGGTCTATGCTATGTCCAAATTCTCGAGTACTCGGAAAACGATGCTAAATCTCGAGTACTCAAGTACTCGATGTTCAAACTTGGATTCCCTACATTCTAGGTATAGTTAACACCAGTGTGCAAATCAACGGGGGGGAAGGGGGAAATTCCCCGCCTCGTAAAACTGTTTCCCTGGCTGATAATAGCAATGTTTTTTCCTGCCAGGGAAAATTGTTTCCCCCCTCTCTTGCTTCTAGCAACTACGGGTTACTCGTACAGTGTGCATCCAGTGTTGCGGTATTTCCACCCAGCAAAAGTTTCTTTACTTCAATTAAAGTGTAGCAGTAGTAGTAGTTTTTTCAAAATGGATTGAAAAACAAAAATGTTATGAGGCATTTTTGAAAATACTGCAAACTACGAAAAAAATTTAAAAAATAGTAGTAAATCAATTTATAAAATTTTTTACCATAGATCATGTAATTAATTATATAGAAAGATATAAAAAAATTATAAATGGAATTTTCTTCATAATAAAAAGTTGTAGCGAAGGAGGCGAATCCCCAAAAATTGAATTCTTTCGCGCGACATTTCACTATCGCAACTAAGAAAATGTTATTTATTTTGATGTATAGTAAATGCGCGAAGCAGATTGGCTAAATATTTTCCCCCCTCAACAAAAAGCTTCATTCGCACTCTGTTTTAAACCCGTGCAATAATTATCACGAGTTCCGATGAAATGGCATTATAGATCTGACAGTATTTATAATAAGGAAAATTACAGAATAACTTCAAACTAAGGCGGTGAAGGATGAAGATTCAATGTTGTCTAGTTAATTAACCGAGAACAGAGGCATTGTTAATGAAACGCGCTTAGTTTTCTTTTACAAAACAAGCATAATTATAAATATAGATGCTAGATAAAGTCAATATTTTGTAGTTTGAAAAATACTGTCTACGTAAGCCTCCTAGAGTCCCTTTTGAAGAATGTAATCCTTTTGCATTTGGTGCATTTTATCAGTCTTTCCAATTTCTAGCTGCATTTCCTGACAAGAGTGAAAAAATTATGGAGAAGTTTTCTTTTCATGATATAGTATGTCACGAATTTGTCGGTTAATGAGTAATAATATAATTTTCAAGATAATTTTTACGCGTATTTTCATGGAATTATATCATATGCGTAAAGTCGAGCCCCGAGGTTAATGGGTAAGTTAAGTAAGACATCATTCTGCCGCGTGACATTATATTATCTGCGAAGTTTGAAGTTTTTAGTTTTGGGGAAAATGTTATGACGATATACATACAAATGAATTTCATGCATTATAGATAAACATGTACCGGATGAAACTGTACAAGGAAACGCGCTATACCCGCGTCTATTTGCGGTGAAACGCTAATTTCCCTTTGCACTAAATGGTGATTAAAATTAGCGAATAAGAAAAACTCCAAATTTACTACCGAGTGAGCTTAAATGAAATCATCATGATAAAACGCAATCGCTATCTAACCGCAGTTGATAATGGATTAGAGTATATATTCTATTATTTCATTCATCGTGAAAAATTGAAGTTTTTCGGTTATCAAAATTTTTTCTTATATTTTCCAACAATATTTCTGGAAATCTATTTCTATCCCACAAGCAGTTTTACTCTCGGTTCCCTACTGATCACGCAGGAGACCGTCCCCGGATGCACTGCAACCCGCCGTAGCAAATCCTCCGCCCTTACCGATGGACCGAAATTCGTTAACATTATTCTTATCTGTCCGATAAAAATTGCTTCATTTTAGAGTAAAAATTAACAAAATTAAGTAACTGAGGAAGATGCTATCTTTTTGTCTGAAAAGCAGACCATTAAAAAAATATGACCAAGAAGTGTTATTATTATTAAATATTATTATTAGAAAATTATTGGAAAAATTATTGTTTTACCAAACAATAGTTCGCGGATCGTCTATATATCTACAGCCGTGTCAAAAAAAGCAAATTAAAGAATATTTTTTTTTGTTTTTGTGATACATGATTTTGTGAGACACTTATCTAGAAATTAAGGAGCCAATAAACCTCCTCTTTTGCTTTCTAATGAAAAAGAAAATAAAAACTTATCGTATTCCGGTTATAATACTATTCCGCTATTATTACTTAATTTAATTTAATCCCTTGAAAAGTGTCTCAACCGGATTTTACGGTATTTTTGTTTGAATCCGTCAACAATTCGAATCCGACGTAAATTTTATACAATTTTTACAATTCAATTTATCGATACAACCGATATAACAATAATATATATCCAAATCGATAATTTCTGACTATCAAGTTTTCGAAAAAATAAATATTGCAAAGTAAAAGCATCGCAAGTTAGTAAAAAACTAGCTTAAACCGTCTCCAAAGACCTGGGGGAAGAAAATAGTCACAATTACATGACGAATGTAAGACGCAAGACTCATTCCGATTACTGGGAAAAGCGCGGACAAATCGGTCTCCACTTTTATATTAATATTAAATTGCAGTTTAAATCCTATACTCTCCGCCGACCCCCGAATATGTCAAAATCGACGGGGATCTGCATAAATAATGGTCCAAATCGATCGATGACGCACAAGGCGTGTCTTTTAAAGCCTCGAAAATGTTCCGGGGTTAGTGCCCCCCCAAAGTGGCGACGACCCGGGCGAGAGTGGCGGTAACTAGTGGCGAAAATAGGCCCAACTCCACATTATCTCCAAATCGATATTTCGAACGCGGCTCGCAAAATTTTGCGCCAAAATTTCGGAGAATATGGCCCGAAAAATACCGGATTTATACGCGCATTTTTGGGAATCCTGATGGTTGATTACTCGGAAAAATTCGCTCGGGATTAGGTCTGAGCCGAGGTGATACTCTTAAGAGTCGTAAATCTACTCTAGAAATGTTTGTAGAGAGATAATTCCAACGAGCGAATTTTAAGTTATGAAAGTGAAGTCAGCCCAACCCCCGGGACCGAACGAAAAATGTAAGCGAAAAATAAATGATTTTAATATAAATAAATGTATGTATCTATATTTAAATTCTTAATTAAATCTACTCTACTTTTCCTTCATGTATTACTACTGCTGAAAGTGAGTTGAAATTTCCCAAAGAAATAAAATGTTGCCCGTTAAATGGTGAAAAAGTTGAATTTTTCTTAAGAAAAATATATCTTTGGAAAAATATAAAACGTTTATAAATGTACGTACAATTAGTTTCCATGTAAGCTTATCTTTTAAAAATTTAAATTTTGTATTCTTATACTGACACATGATCGTAGCTTAATTTTACTGTTAGCTTTAATAAATACTGTTTTATTTTCAGTAGTAATAAGTAAGTTGAAGAGTCAGTAGCCCCAAAACAAGTAATCTTCACTTATGAGTACTTATATTCCTTAAATTAATTTGTATGATGATATGTATTCTGTTTTCTGACATGAAATAAATATTATTACTGTTATTAGCGGTAAATAGTTAATTCAAATAATAGTAAATAGTTCATTCAAAGAATGATTCACATCTCTCATTTATTCGTGTAGTCGGTTTTGTAGTTAAACCTTTTTTCCTTTTTTGAGTTTAATCAACAGCGAGCGTCGCTGGAGTTGTTTTCTTCGGGATTCGCCGAGTTGTTTGAAGCTTTTTTTTTTCATTTCACACCCATTCCATTCGCATATTGTGACGAATCCCGCTACAAAACTGTGATGAGTTCAACTGCGGTATAGACGCTTGGCATTCATAAAATTCTTACGCAAAGATGATGTTTGTTTTGAGCACGTCGACCGTTTTAAACCTTTAGATTCTCTTTTTCGCATTTTAGCGATTGAAATTCCAACTCCTTACTCGCTTCATGTATGGGAGAAATTGCAATTTGAGTAAATTTCCGAAATTTACTGTATGATAAAATTTCTGTATTTTCAAATCACTGGACTCCTAGTGATTTGCTTAGTGAAAAGAATGATAAAATAGTATATTTTAGTGTTGCTAAACAAAAATATCTGCAGATGTTTCCGTTTTTATAAACAATATGTTTGGTCTCTAGCATGAATTGATTAAAGCTATTTTTCTCCTTTAATAAAGTTTCCTGTAGCGTAGTAGTCCTATACATAGGAAAATAATTTTCATTCGTATTTGCGTATTTTGCCGAAAGAATGAAATAAGACTTTCATTGTGAGAAGTCGAATTGGCGATAACAGATGGTGAGCTGTACATTTAGTATTACCATCTTATTAATTGACCCTGCTACCATACTTCAATAAAAGGAATATTTTTCTTTTGTCTTTAACACAAAATAGAGACCAATCTTTCCTTGATTAACTTTTGTCTCAGTCTTGTTCATGGCTATGATAATATGAAGGCTACTGAGGTATGAGCGACGCCGTATAATGACATTAATTAAGGTTTCTCTCTGCGGAATAATATTTAAAGTAGAGTCTTTTGTTCATCTTATATATTAATGTTCAATATACAGCATTTTGACTCGGAAAGGAAAGCAATGGCAATCTACCTCACCCCTCATTTAGGCTAGTAAGCCTCATTTTCTTACATAAATCTTGATAGCTATTAGTAGAAAAGATCAATTCCAACCAGTCTTTAAGGTGAATACTCAACAAACACATTTTATTACTTAAAAATATCGTGCATCCAAAACTCAATTCATCCGGTTACGACTTAATCCCTGTTGAAATTCACCAGAATTTATCAATTTTAGAGGTAGAGCCAAAGAAAGAAACTTTGCTTCCATGTTTTCATGACTTTCATCTCATGTAAGGGCTACGTTAGGTTAATTTTAAAGTTAGATATTAGATCTTCTCCGTGATTCAAAATGATGGTTCATAGAAGGTGGCAGTATTTCCTCATTCTTTCCGAGGAAATTATTGGTTGTATAACACGACAAGCAAACGAGATTCGTAACCCCATTTTCGGTTATATTCAAGTGATAAATACATTATGGAATGGAATCTTCTAATCTTCTAAATTTCCTTCCTCCCTCCATAGACCCTTTCAGGCTGTCGCTCGACGTATTCTTAAAAGAATGCTTGTATAAAGATTTTTGTGAATAATTTCCTTGGTTCGTATTTTGTGTATAAATTTCTGTCTTATTCTTTGTTGGATTTTATTATTTCATGTTGTTATGTATAATTAGTTTTAGTTTGTTTTTGGCATTCACTTTAAATTGGCTGCACCGCTGTATGTGAATCTTTGGAATGATAAATAAATAAAAAATATTCAAAAATTCAAAATTCAAAAATTCATCTGTTATTTAACTTCAAGCAACCAGAATCTATCTTTCTTTAAGGTTGCCTAACGTCCCGTAAATTTCAGGATAATATCTCCTTTCTCCCCGCTGTTCCTTTCAGGCATAAAAATAAGGAATTTCCTGCAAACAGTCTATCAATTCTGTTTATGAAAAATATTTCACTAAACAATCGAAGGTTAATCCTTGCAGATTTTAGTAGTAAATCAAACTAAGAGCAGAAAATTTACATTAAGTAATTAATTACTAAATTGTTGCACAAAAATGTCTTTTGGCTTAATTATACGAGAGACCGTTCAGTTTATCTCGCCCAAAATAAAGACGCATTTAATTTGGATGACATCTTTCTTGCATCAATTTTTCTTTGAATTTTTTAAAATCTCAATTTCGTTTAATAGCGACGCTTGAGTTAACCGGCATTTTTATAGGAAAAGTTACATTTTAAGTGCCGTTATTTAAAAATTACTTCACACGCAGGAGGTTTCACATGTTTCAGCATTTACACGTGAAGAATTTCAAAGATTTCGTAATATTACATTTTACTACGGAGCCTTTCACAGTCTTACTGGGTACGTTATGAATGCCATTTTAAAAAATTTACTTCACACGTGGGATTTTTTAGATGTTTCAGCATTTATACGTGTAGAATTTCAAAGATTTCGTTGCCTTTCATTTTACTAAGGAGCCTTAAACAGTCTTACTAAGGAGTCTCCGACAGTCAATCCAGCCTATCTTTACCCAGACAAGAAAAGTGATTTTCTCCCCACGAAACACACTTTCTTTTAGCTTTTCATCTACGGCAGACTACGGCGCTATTTTGCATCGCATTAGTCACGCGTGCGGAAACAAAAGAGAAAACAAAACTCTAAAGAGAAGAAGGTCTTCAAACGAGAATCTTAATGAGAGTTTACGACTCATTGAACTACTTGTTGTGTTTGAGGTCATGACCAGACTTAAAGCGGTCTCTCTCTTTTTTCTTTCCTCTTCGTCTCGTACTCACGCAGAAGGCCCGGACCATCCCCAACCTCCCGGAGGTCAGTAACTTCTGCTCCGGCGGTACGCCAATAATCCGACCCAGGCTACGCAACTCAACAGGAGTCGCTCTCACTTAGTTTCCGCGTTCGTCGAGAGATGTCGGGGGCGTCAACTGAGAGGGATTCTCTTTCTGATAGTTCCTCCGCGTTTCTCCACGCCGACGACACTACGTTCAAAAACGCTTTCGGAATATGCTTTCGCTACACTGCCGGGATTTATTTACAGTAATTTCTATATATGCAAGCATACTCCAGGATAATAGCGTCCAAATCAAGAAACCTCTAAAGAAAACTATAGATTTCGATTGTCTATTGCGCAGCGTTCCTATTATACAGACTTCCTTATCTTTTAAATTCCCTTCCATAGACCCTTTCAGGCTTACACTTGATGAATTCTCGAAAGAATGCTTGTATAAAGTATCTTGTGAACAATTTCCTTAGTTCGCATTTGTGTATATATTTTTGTCATATTTTTTTCTGTTGATTTTCTTATTTCATGTTGTTATTTAGTTTTAGTTTGTTTTTAGGCATTCATTTTATACTGGCGGCACCGCTGTATGTAAATCTTTGGATAAATAAATACATTAATTACAGCTATTTTTCTCATAGCTATTTCTTTGTTCAATGTTTTCTTTTGGCTCCTTTCCAAAATTTCGTTACCAAAATCTTTTATTTTAGCTAACACCTTGAAAATAGTTTTATGGTAAGTCGGTTGAAACATGGATACGTATGAATATTTAAAACGAAAGAATGAAGCCCCACGCTCTGGGAATAAGAAAGCGTAATCGTGTATAATCGTAGGAAAACATATTACTCCTGTCTTATTACTGAGTTCCTGGATTAGAATTCGGGGTTTCCCGAAGATAAGAACAGTTTCATTGTGCCTTTCTACCGTCTAAAACTCCATCCAGTTAGCTTTATATATGTATAGCGGTAAAGCAATTAAAAAGCTCGGCTTTATAATGTGCGTTGTCGCTAGATGCGAAGAGAAAGTTAGAGAGCTATGTTATTTCTCCTCGGTCAGGCCCCATCTTGAATATGCGGCAAGTATATGGGACCCAGCGGATGAAACGGGTCCCCGTGAACTCGAGAAAGTTCAGCGCAAAGTGATACGTTTTTAAATAATAATGCTGCGAGAAAAAGGCAACCGTTACGAAGATGCTCTCAGATGCAGGTTGGAATCATTGAAGGAAAGGAGGTTAGAAGCTAGGTTGCGACTTCTTAACAAATTTAGAGTAAGCACGTTTTCCGAAGACGTAGTTGTTATTATGATACCCCCTGTTACTTCGGCAGATCCGATAAAAAATAAAAATAATTTTGTCGTGGAAATGAACTTCCGCCAAGCCAAGCCCAAACTTATAGCGTTTACATAATTTTTGATCCTGGAAATTCGTAATTAACCGCTAAAACTAAATTCTTTTCTCGAAAATTGCAGAAAATGACCTTCGTAGAAAGGGTAAACAAGAAGTTATAAATAACCATTACTGAATCATTGTTACTTCTATGCTCGATTTTAAAGATTCCAAATATCTGATTGAAAAGAAATAGTTCTTGCTTAGGAATAATTTTTTGATCTGGCCACATAATCAAATTTATTCACTCTTATAGTTCTTTTAATTTTCAACAGATTTTATTACCAGGGATTTGAAAAAAGTTTTATTAAAATGTAGAAAATATGAAGTCCAGCTCTCATTAATTAAATGGCGTTCCACGATGTTAACTCTTGTTGATTACGTAGAGAATTACGCGTTACAGTTCTTTGATCATCAAAAATAATTGACATTTTAAAAATAAACTTTTAATATAAATATTAATTTAATATAATATAAAATTTTAAATATATTTATTTGCAGGGATTCACCTTGCTCCGCTATTCATTTATAGCGATTTATGTGTATATATTAGTTAAATTTCCATTTCTACAAAAGAAGGCTTTCTCCAGGCTTTTGCGATTTGCAAAAATTAATGAATGAATGCGCGAGATGCTGAAAGAAAAATTCTTCGAAGGAAATCAGCAAATGAACAGTAATGCAGTGGGGGGACTTACCTTTCCCGTGTAGACGTATAGGATGAAGTGTCGGAAAGTGTCTTCGCACGACAAATGGGTGAGTCTGATGGGAGTCGGAGATCCTGGAACTGATGGACCCACGGAACAGCCAGGGATTCTGCAGATCTCTCCTCGTTTGGCCGTCTCGAAACTCTTGCACCTGGTCAAAGAAATAAAAGAATTAGAATTTTAAATACGGGAGAGAGATATGCATTAGCAGCGAAACGCTTACAATTAAAAAGAATTCAATGACGTCGGAAGACATTCTTGCTTTTTTCGTGTCTTTTAGAGTCGAACCCAGGATATCTTTTTAAAGTATACATGAATTTCAATTAGCAATTATCCATCTTGAGATTCTTATAGTCATATTCTTCTAAAGCATCGAAAAGTGCAGTAAATTATTTTTCCCCCAATCGCTTAAATAAAACGAATTATTACCAACCTTGAGACTAAAATACTAGTACTTTATCGTGCTTTACTGTTTACCAAAGGAATCTCTCTGATGTTTTCTCCAGTTTCCTACAGATGGCTCTCTTCTATTCTTCATTTAAATCTTCATTTACCTGGTCGGTCCATTTTATTTTCAATATTCTTCCTTAACACCAGACCTCTATGGCTTCTAAACTTCTTTTACTTACCACCGCTTTGATTGTCCATACCTTACAGCCTTAGAAGAGGACTTGGAGGTTCTCGATATGCTAAAATACTTCCGGTCTTATCCTTTCATGTATATCGTATATAACCAAGGATCATTCCTTACAATCACCAAAAAGAACTTTCCAATAATTTGCCTTTCGTAACATTGGTACTTTCCGCCTTCAGCGTGGATTAAGAAGAAGAAAAGAATGTAATTTCCCAGTCTCCATTTTTATTTTATTTAAGATAACTGTAACAATGCTTCTAATTTCATTTCAATCTTCTTAAGTTGCTTGTTTTGTAATTATGGCAAATTCCATACGCTTACATGTATGTTGTATATGACCTTGCCACCTGGCTCGTGGTCTTTCCACAAGGAATATTTTTATCCATCTATTGTCGAACACAGGATATTTTTGTAAAATTAACGATGAATTTTAAAATATAGTCATTCTTCTTGGTAACGATGTGACTAAATTCTTCTGCACTATCAGAAAGTACAGAAAACTAATTTTTGAATTTATTTATCTACGCATTTCTTAGGGATGTTTACAGACATCGGGGGAACGTTTTCTATAGTTTTGTGATCGATTACTTTTTGAGATTATAGATATAAACGTCACGACGTTTCGATGGAGTGATTGGCCATGGTCCTAATGGTCATTAACTACGTTTTTTTGTTCTTTAATAAAGATCTCATTGCTATAAAATACGGGGTAGTATTATATCGCAGATTATGAGGAAACATGTTATCTTCGAAGCGGCGAGAATCAGGACAACGTTGAGATTTTAAAATGACGTTTTGCGTTAATGATAATATCTAAGGGACATCAAAGCACCCATTCAATGTTTTCTTTGCGCCTTCATTAGGCTTGCAAAATTAAAAATATTCTCTTGATCACCGTTGAGAGAGAGAGTAGACACAGTCTACTCCGAGAGTAGAGTATCCGACCATAGTAATATTATATCCTTCGGGAGTTTCCTTTTTATAATCTTACCTTTTTTTTATAAAATAGAACTAAATTTTACATTGGGCCGGGCTCCCGATCACAATATTTTAAAGGGAAAAGGCGATTTAGAGAGAAAAGTGGAAAAGGCAAATGGTAAATTTAGATCAAAGCTTTGTAAACGTATGTAGTAATGAGTGCTTTAAGGATTCTATCACTTGAGGGATAATGTCTAAAAATTTTTATATTTAAGTACCGAATCGAAGATTAATCTACATAGAAATTTCGTAGTAAAAGAACTAGTAGTAATTTTCGTAGTAAATTTATTTTCATTATTATCTCTCACTCTAGGCGATAAGCAAACCCTTCGCAAATGAAAAAAAGAGATTCACTTCGGAAATGATCAGCATTCGTTAATGTTTCAGTTCCTCTCAAATAATCAAAAGATGAGTTGAAGATAAGGAAAAAGACTTTCTTGAAGTGCCGACAATGTAACTTTCTAATACGGTGGTCAAGTGATTTATTATTCGCTGTTAACTTTCTTTTCCGTTGGGTTCGGTTGAAAAAGCTACTATCTCGATTTCTCGTTCGAGTTTTGACGGAAATTCGGAGTAAAAAACTTGGAGAAGTTCCCGAAAACGTCTGCGAACCATGAAACTCCAGTGGTGAAGATAAAAGCATTCCTTATTTGAGGAATACTCTTGAAGAAGTAGTGTAGGGTAAGAATTTGAGGAAAACATATATCTCCAGTGACCTTCAAATCAGAGTTCTTGATCTTTCCACTGTGACATTAACCTTCCTTTATATTTAGATGTTCAAAGAAGTAATTAATTATAAAGCTAAATTAATCAATCTACTACAATGATAACGGTAGTGTAAATAATTATGTCAACGATGTCTGTAAACAACCTTAAGAAATGCGTTGAAAAATAAATTCAAAAATTAATTTATTGCACTTTCTGATAGTGCAGAAGAATTAAGTTACAGGATTACCATAGCGAATAGCTATCTTCTAAAATTTATCCTAAATTTTACAAAAATATCCTGGGTTCAACTCTAAATGGATAGAAATATTCCTTGTAGAAACATCGCGAGCCAGGTGGCAAGATCATATACAATATAAATTTGAGCGTATGCAATATGCCATAAATACAAAACAAACAACATATAAGGAGAGAAGTTTAAAAGCCATAGAGGTGTGGTGTTAAAGAAGAATATTGAAAATAAATTGGATCGACCGCGTAAATGAAGATTTAGATGAGTAGATGAAGAGTGACATCATTAGGAAACTGGAGAAAACACCAGGGAAATTTATTTGGTAAACGATAAGGCACGATTTGTACTGAAGTGCGTTGGGAAGAATTACAGAGGGAGGTAAGAGTATTAGAGGCTGGCATTTTTAGTTGTCAAGGTTGGTTACGTTGTGATTTAAGCGATCGGCTGAAAAAGGATGGTTTTTAGGGCTGAATCATTCAAGTTTTAGGATTGTGATCCCATGATGATGAGAAGGGCATCAAACTGAAATATTCTTCGCTCCGGTTTAACTAAGAAATAACAAATATTGATTCACTTCACTTCTACCAACGTGAAACCGATTCAAACAATTTTTTTGTTCATATCACTATGACATCCTTCTGAAAGTTTTATTTTGTTCTTGTTTTGTTTTTGTTTTGTTTCTCGTTTTTTCCTTTACCTTACCTTTATACTAAATTTTAGAATAAAACTTAGTAACACGTGGAGGCTACTCAAATTTACACATGTTTATTAAACTTTCTTCCTATTAGGCTCAAGTAAAACACATTGTTGGGATCAAAATATCGAAATGGATTATGAATCGGTCTACAATTTCGGTTCAGGCGCAAGAATTTTAAATTAAATTAGTGCGAAATTTTCACATGGGGCAACCAGTTTCCTCTTAGTAAAGTTTTGTAAAATGTACTTTTGTAAAATTTAACCGTAACCAAAATTTAGTCGGTGAAATAACAAAGTGAGTTTACGCGCCTAAAAAGCCTTCAAGAGGAAATAGTTTTCTAAAAAAGTTAAAATCGAACAGTTTTGAAAATATAATCGTAATAAAAGTTTTGTCGATGAAAAAATACAGTGAGTTTACGCGCCAAGAGTGTTTAAATGCAAAGCTTTAAGAAGAGAATGTTAGGAATTGGCAACACTTGCCTCGGTTGCCACCCGAGTGCGTAAGTCCATGCTCGTATTTCGGAGGAATTGTGACAGGAATAAAAGCAGTATCTCGGAAATGTCTTATCAGTTAGTGGAAGAAGGGTTTTCGTTACGATCAAACCGAAATGGACTCCGCCGCCATTTTCTCCTGGAAAGCGTTTCCATGGAGAGCTGTTTTCCCGCGCGAAATAGCCTTCATGTCTTCTTCCGATACAATCTCTGTTCGGAGTAAAAGAGCCCTCTGTGGTCAAACGAAGCCCTGGACAGCCCTTGAGCGGTCAAGCAGAGATAAAAGGGAATAGATGATGGGGAAGATGGATTGAAATGTGCTCGCTGAATTAATCATCACTTCTATCGGCCCTAATCTTCCTCTCAGAGTCAACTTTTCTTTCTTTGCATCCCCTGCGAAATTACCCATATTTGCCGCAGACGTGGTCGCGAGTTCACTGACTTTGTCTTTAGCGAATTTTTCTCAGTTTTATCGGACTTTTTTATTTCACCAGAATACATTCCGATACAATCTGCGTCTCAGGAGTTCATAAAATGTGCTGTTGACGAAATGATCATTCATTGTACAGGCACATCAGTGAAAAATCTTTGATATGTATAATGATCAACATATAGTGAGACCCGTTAAAGAAACTCCCGCTTAAGACGTTATCTCGCTTGAATTCTATCATTTTCGGCCATACTTCGTGGAGCGTCATTCTAAAAGGAATTAATAATTAGTGTGGAAATATATGAAGTTCTTTTTCATTCCATTTTGTTATCTCGCTTAGCACAAGGTTTCTTTCGATCCCCCTTACACGAAACACAAGCTAAAATTACCGCTTAAAAGTATATTTCCAACTTAAGACGTGGATTTTTTCCATCCCTACAGATGCACTGCAACCAATTGACCAATGGTTCGCCTCATTCGACAGACTAAATTTCATTTATATCATCCTACATCATCCTTTTACGCTTTTCCTTAACCATAGATTGGTCCCTGATGAATTTCTTCTTTGGAATGACTAATTTTGTATTAGTAAAATGAAAATATCACGAAGAATTCAGTTCGCTAATTACAAGTTTTTTGTTATCCTCCCTTTGCTCCTCCTTTTTTTTCTTTGTCGCCCGTTTCCAGCTCCTTTTTTAATTTCATCTTATCCCTCTTTTTGTATCTAATATCACAGTTTCTTTTTTTCCTTTCGATTTCTTTAATTTATTAATATTTAATATAACACAACTTAGTGGGAATGTATCCTGTATGTGTTCAATAAATTATTATTATTATTATTATTATGAAGAAAAATCCCAAGGAAGCTATATTCCACAGTCGGAACCGGTTCACACGTAGAGTTAAATTTTCTCCATCGCAATTTTCCAGAGACAAAGCGTAGAATAAAAAATCTCGTTTCGATTTTTCGATTCGTCGCAATCTCAAGAAGTTAAAAAAAAACAGAAAAGGGATGTTTCGAGGGCTCTTGAGCGTATTCTCTAAGAGATCGTGATGCCCTTCTCACCACTACTGTTAAAAAATTCGTTATTCTATCAACAATTGCTTCATTGTAGAATGAAAAACGATCATAATTCATTATCTAAGGAAGATTCTTTCCTTGTTCGAAAAGGAGACCATTCCTCAAACATATGATGTAATTCAACCAGTATTACGCAATCAGGTTACAACTTTATCCCGCTTAGGATGCGGTTTTCTCTTGGTCCCCTGGAAAACGTCCTAACCTGGTTTTACTGTACTCATCATATCATTTCTTTGCGAAATTTACTTTTTCGGCGACTTTCTAACCACTACTCAACGTATAATTAGTAGGCTTAAAAATTAGTTCAATTGAGAAGTGCCTCCCACCTCATGTGCAGCATCCTAGGATCTTTATCTTCCGAACTTTCATTGGAAATGAATCTATCTTATTATCTGTCATATTTTCATAATCTACTTTAATAAAACAAGGAAGGGATATGAACAATGCCACAGAAGGAGAGCACGCAATTGGTTTCGAAATTATGTCATCGTCAGACTCAAGAAATTTTTAAAATGGGTCACCACAAGACATCGCTTGATAATATTTCATTGGGAAACTCATTGTGTTACACACCAGTCTGACTAATTTTAGTATTAGGATTTTCCAGTTAATATACAAGATTAGCAACATGCATTCCTCAGATATGCGAGCATTCATCTAACTTCTTAACCCTATGTATGTACTGTTAATCAATGTACATCAGCCAGTTTTATGATGCGCAGTACTTTTTCAAAACGTGATCCTCGAGTAGTGAATTCGAAAGAGGAGAGGGGAAAGTTCGTGCATATGCCGATAGATGGAAGTGTGACGCGGAATACTGTGTTAGGGATTCGAGAATGGAAATCACGGGGGAAAGAGATTTTGCGGAAGATGACAGTTATTTCGCGTTGTCTCGCTGGAATCGAAAAAATTATAATTCCGCCAATATGTAAGGCAATTTTCAGAGGGTATAATTGAATCAGTAGGGATAAATAAATATTTCTAATCATGATCTCGAATAATCTAGCACAATTTTTCATGATTTCTACAGGTTCATTTCGTACGATCAGTTACCAAAATGAGGATGATCATCATTTGAAAAATATCGGAAATGTACAAATATATAAAGTTGGTTTATTGGTGCAAGTAGTGTCAGAAAAGAGAGATCTGAAATGAGTATCTCTCATTCGTAGAGACGATATTTTAAGTTTTACTTCTAGATCTTCGGTTAAGATGAAATGAAAGAATGCAAAAGTCAATGCTAAGTCAAGGCCAACATAGTAAATTCTATCTTCGGTTAACTTTTTACTATGGAAGCAAAACGATAGATGATGAAAGGATTAAAGGAAAAAATAATTCAATCAAAGATGGATTTAAATACCCCATATTTAGCACGTCGAGAGATAAATATAAAGTAAGAAAAAATGGTTGTAATTGGTAACCGAATATTTTTCTTATGCCATCGATCTGTGACTCTCCTCCGAAATTATATCATAAGAATTAAGATAATAGATCTTTTTTGTGGATCAGGGTCTCCGTAACCTCATGGAAACCTGTGGTTTACGTATGGAACAGTTTTTAGGTCTTCGATTCCTTTCGTTATCGCTTACTGCTGGTCATAATCGTATAAATAAGAATTCATGCACATAAAGAATGCATATACCAAGCTATGATAGATATTTTAACTTCATGCAGTTGTTATAGATAAAATAGCACATTCACGGATCCAATGGGGACATTCACTCCTCTTAAACGACATAGAAGAACCAGCAAATGGTAAATAAATCTAAATGCGAAGGTGGAGAGTGGAATTCAAGAAATACATTATTACACTGTCGCCTAAAATCGTCTGGTAAAGTGAAGGTTCTCCTCTAACAATTACGCTACTTTGTCTTCCTTCCTAGATTTTTCTTATCATATTTGAAGAACATGAAACTGCCGTATTCGCTTTTTAGATTTGAAATCATGGAGAAAATGCAGTGTCTCATGTTAAGTCTGACTTCGTGGAAGGGAATTACGAAAAGGTAAAAAAGATTGTAGTTACTCTCTTAATTTCACCGAAACGGATGGTTCTACTAATTGCTGATATCAGTTGAACAAAACCAAGAGGATGTTACAATATTTATTTCTTCACACGATAAAAATATTCCAGAGTCTATAATGTCGACTAATTTAACAAGCTGAATCAGGATGAAATAGGGTTATTTATTTGTCAGTTGTAATTTCAACGCATTTTTCTTCGATGGAGGGATTTAGATAGAGACCACTGATCTAACAGGTCGAGAAAATCGTTCTAATAAATCTAATGGTCTTGAAGGTGTCCGCACGCATCCTATTTTTTATCCGATGTATCTTCTAATTCGATCCAGTTAACCACTCTACCGGAATCGAGAAGTAGCTCCTGTTTTTCACTTCATCAGTTTGTGCATTGAAGGATAGGCGGATCTCCTATAAGCCAAGATTGCCGAGGTGCGGCTTTTAAAGAGGAATACATTTTCAAACATCATACTGCTATGAGAGTTAAGATACGAAGCACAGAACTGACGAAATTACTAGGAAATTAGGAACGTTTAAAATGTAAAAAATAAAGAAGTGCTAAGGTCTGTCTTACATGTTCCAACGTATCGTTTCAGCTTTTGGAAGCTGACTCTTTGAATTGGTTATATGTAGGTATTAGCATTCAGTCTAATCTGCAAACCTCGTCAAATTCTGCCAACGAACAACTGTTAGCGTGATCCAGTGGCACACCCTCAGGGGAGGGGGTGTGAAGGGGCTTTACCCCCCATTAACCCTATATAAAACCAAAATTAATTTTTAATTGGCAAGTCACAGTCTCATGATGACAGCATTTGGCAAAATAGAAAAAACGTGTCTCATCATTTTAGTTGAGTGTGAGTAGACCAAAGATAAAAGAGATTTTTTACCTGTGCTATACAACTGAAAATATACTTATGAAAATACAATTTTGGATTCACTTTGATGTCATAGATCGGAGAGACTCCCCCGTAAAAAATTTTGAGTACGCCACTAGTGTGATCCGTCAATGATCAGACAAACTTCACGACAAATCCTTGGGAATAAACCCGGCTTGGCGAAAAACTCCATCCCGTCCAAAAAATCGCTCTAATTAAACAATCACGTCGACTTCTACTCAGGTATTCTCAGGTATTTGGACGAGAAACAGCGGAACGAAAAAAGCGGTTAGTTGGCGCAGCCTTAGTTCCGCGAGCTAAAGGTACGAAAGATGTCCTCTTGCGCACTCCGCATTTGACGAGGGGTCGTCGAGTGGGGCAGCGCAGACGGTCTCATAGAGGGCAGCAGTTGTGCGGGGAGGACGCATCGCCTTAAGTGGAGAGGAAGAGAATTAAAAAAGAATGAAGACAAAGGGGCGCAATTCAAAAAAAAAGATTGAAGCTCGGAACAAATAAAAAGAAGGGAAGATCAGAGGCGCCGCTCCTGGGTGGCTGCCGAAGGGAGAGGGGAAACAAAAGAAGCAAGAAAATGTAAACGAGAGGGAGAATGCTTGCCGCAGCGATTGTGACGTAGACGATGACTGAACCCGCGCTCACGACCAAATTGGTCCCTGAAAATTTGCAAGCTTACCTTTTCTATAGCACTCTCTCTCCGAGTGACGGGGTAGAGCAAATCGTAATGATGCTAGCTGATGAACTTGGCGATTCACGGCGCTAGAACGAGATTTGTTTCTCGGGTAGAATGTTTTGGAAGCAAATACGCAAATCCCCAGAAGGGGTAGCCCTAAGGTATCTGGGGCCCAAAGGCAAAGAAAGTGTAACAGTTCTCGCACATTTGACTCTTGATTTTTGTTTAGAAGAACGTTTTCAACGTCAAGTATACCATCAAGGGGAACACCACAGGTGCGTAGCACGATTTAGATGGAAAATTTCAGGGTATATTTCTTACTCTTAAATAGATAGACACCTGTCGGACCGCTGCCACCAATAGACCTTGGTTTATGCAAAATTTGCATGCGAAAATCAAAATTAGACAACTACATCATACACGTGCATTACTGCGTAGATTAGAGGTGGGAACCTGCAGCCTTCAAGCCACTTGTAGCCTTAATGGTCGTTCTATGCGGCCTTTTATGTATAAGCTTTAACTTCAGGGTTTTTAACCGGTCTTTTGACCTTGGGGTTAGATGTAAGTAGAGACTTATAAGCCTCAATCTCACCCTGTTAAATACTTTTATTATTACATTATTTATATATTTATTATATTATAGTTATATTAGTCACTTAATGAAATAAAAATGTTTAAATAATTTTATTTTCCAGTCTTACCGATGCTTGTCATTGAGAAGAAAAGAACGCAACGATCAACGAAAAAAAGAAAATTTTCTCTACCTCATTTCTATGTGTTGAGTCGAAAGGAAAGAAATCTGTTTCCTTTATTGACACTGAAAACTCGATAGTATACGAAGAAAAGTAATCACGTTGACAATAAATTCAGGATATTAGCAGACGGCATAGTAATTCAAAAGGAACTTGAAAGTAGATACGATATATTAACGTTGTCAAATAATTTAGATGGATTTCTGAAGTGGTGTGGTGATCGGGAATTAGCGCTTAATGTAGACAGACTTTCAGTGATTAACTTCTTCGAAATAAAATCTATTGCCAATGCTTGTTCGTGTAGCCTCAGAGGAAAACCTTATCAACAGTAAATTCGGCAAAAAATCTTGGAGTAACCCTCTCGGATAACTTAACACGGGGTGCCCGCATTCATGAAATATGTGGGCGGACACTTTAGAAGATCGGTTTCGTAAAGAAAATCGTCGGCAAGAGTGATGAAAAGTACCGCGAGCGATTTTACTTTGCGCTAGTAAGGCTCACCTTCAGCATGCATCTGGTGGGATACATGCATGGGATTCTGATCAAAAGTGTTGCATTCGCGAAATAGAAGATGTGCAACGAAAGGCAACTCATTTGGTAAAGAATTGAACCAAAAAATTGTTGGGTGTTACTCTAATGCTTCAAGAGCAAGGATGCAAATATTTAGAAGAAAGAAGATACAGATTGCAAAAAGTTAAAGTTTGCTTAATAAATATAGAAAGATTGCATTCTTAGAAAATTTATCCGATATTATGCGTCATCCATGTTACATAGATCGTTCTGATACTGCGAGCAGGATCAGATAATAGATACTCGAACAAATCGTCTCAAGAATCCATTTTTTTCTGCATACGATATGTGAAAATGATCGATTTGGGAAGTAGTGACATGGCACATTCACCCCTGATACTCACCAAAAGAATGATTACAAGGTATATATGTAGGTGTAACTAGAATGAACCAATTCTTCTGCACATATGGAGAGCAAGTCATAATCTTAGCTCAAGTCTTAGAAGGACGTTCTCTCAAACAAAAAGAATATCAGCAAATACAGCCAAATCTTCAAAGGCACCATCGGAATCCAGTAAGAAATTTTATAACGCGTTTACTGAAACGAGTATCCTGTTACTCGCACAGCATGCCTTCCAAAGAGCCGAAAATTCTATATTTTTTCGTCGTCACTAATGATCTGGAAAGTGATCCCGATTCGTGGGAGACATCCTTTTCGCGCGTCTTCCATCTTTCGGATTGACGCAGCTGGAGTCGACGGCCTGATAAGCCAGAATCCATTAGCTTCATTCATTTCCTTGTCCACTCCGTTTCCATAAATCACCACCAGATGACAGGACAGTGCCATTACGTCCGCTTAGTTTACCTCAACCCCTTTTTTCTCGAGGAGATTCCTATTTCCTCACGAGAACGATTTTTTCGGAAAGCATTTAGAAAATTACGGAATGTTATTGCGGCGTTGCAGGAGACCATTTTGGGGATTACCAAATCTCGAGTAGTACCTGCTACTTGTGGGAAACAACGAGGAAAATTGGATCTGAAACATCTTCGTTGGCTGAAGATGAGATCTACCATCACTCGGTTGGTTCTTGCTCCCAAAATTCTTTAGAATCCCTTGCTTAGCTCCTTTATGGAGATGCTGCACGAATTGGCGTCGCACGTTGAATGATTTGGGACAATTAACTTATATACCTCAACTAACGAGTAACCCGACTAACGAATTATTTAGCTAACAAAGACTTTTTCCATTATTTCTGAATAACTTGAATGACGAATATTTTTCTCTGGATGTTCCTAGATATGAGAACAACAGAATGAAAACAACTGAATGATTCGATATTTTGCTTCCATAGAAAAATTCGAATGATACACTCCGAAAAAATAATAATATTACATTTACTAGTTGCTAAGTATGAAAATTTCGCAGACGGACACCGATACTCTATATTCCCTGCCAAATACATTTCAACAAACACTCAAATCACTACAAACGAATACACAAACACTTAAACATACCTTAATAACACGCATTCTTATTCTGTATCAGTCAGTGTCTGTTTCGATATACCTCGTTTATATCAATAGATATCGATATCTACACATCCATTAATGAAACTCAAAAATTCATATTTCAACTCCATTTTTTGACGAAATGGTGCATTTCTCATTTGTTGGACCATTTTTAAAAGGAAAACTTCTTTAAAATGCTGTGTAATTTAAATGTTTTGATGGAGTGTTACGGGAGAAAAGCGTTGGTCACCGAAAGCGGATGTTAAGAAATAATATATAAGGATTGTATAACAATTTACCGTGTCGAACTTATAATAAGTTATTGCATTTCCATTTCTGCGGATTTTCACAAAATGTACCGATTTTCATTCAATCCTTAGAACGAAGAATAACTTAATACCATCGAATGAAGCATTCTATAACTCACTTGTTGACTTTACATCTTTAAATAGTGGGCAGCATCTAGAACGAGTTAAACGATTTTCCCTAGAAACCAATGGGAAATCACATTTCTGTTAACGAAGATTTCGGCTAATGAATGCGAATCCGAAATGAACTTATCTTCGTTTAACGAGGTACCACTATACTGTGAACTACATCGCATTGATAGTAAATAACTTGCAAAGTTATGAATACGAATCCGCGTTTTGCATCCATTACATGTTTTAGGATCGAGAAGCAAAGTGCAGGAATAGAGAAAGGTTAATTTAAAATCAGTTGGGGAATGAAAAAAGAGGATGGGGAAAGAGAGTTTGACAAAGAGAATAATTAGTCGGCGCCTCCCTTTCGTCGCGACTTGAATGGGGTGACCTTTTCCACACCCCTCCCCTTGTGTCGCTCATAAACTCGGGGATATATCTCGGTAATTATGAGCTCTTCTGACGAAGGCGCTTTGTGACGTCGTTTCCTTCTAAACCTATTCCACAGAAGCTGGTTTATCTCCTCAGATCGTTTATGACTTGACCGAATCGGTCCAAGGTCTGGGATTAAAGACGTTGGGAATAGTTGGCTGAAATTGAATGGCATAAAAATTAAAAACCTTTCTTTTGAGTCCTCATATCGAAATTTCGCATTATTACTTTCAAATTATTGCTTCGTACGACGCTGTGTCATTGTCGATACTGATTATTAATTTTATATTATTATTATTAGTATACTATTTCGGGGAGACTACGCCAAAATGGCTTCTCTTAAACGCAGGGTATCGAATAGTAATATTTTTCGTTCCGATTCTCGGTCGAGTTCAATATAATCAAATTTCGGTTCAGTTCCGGTTTTGCTTCTTTAGCAAACTTCGAACCGGTTCGAACAGTTTTTTTTTCTCGCTCTGACCATTATAAAAAAATTACTGTCTGAAAGTTTCTGTTTTGTTATATCTAACTTTACTGTACATAACACTAAATTCATTAACGTATAAATAGTTTCAAGTCACAATTACAGGCTCAAAGTAAGCTTTTTTCCAATTAAACTTAAAATAACTTTTTTGGGGAACAGAAATCGGTGCAGAATGAATAACCGCTTTTGGTTTCGGTTCCAACTCAAGAATTATAATTTTTTCGGTTTGGTTTCGGATTTCACTCTGGCTAAAATAACGGCTTTTTTCATTTCTGTTTCCAATTCGGTTTCGGATTACCTCACCCAACCATTTCTGAAGTCAATACATGGAAAGTTTCAACTTTACGTCGAAACAATGACTATCACTTACACCTGGAAAATAAGGCAACACGTATAATCAAGCAAACATTAGATAACGTCAATGGCTTCGGCTTTCACTTGGTGGCATGCCGTAGAAAGATTTAAAGCAAAGTTAGAAAAGGAGCTAGTCAATTAAAATAAATTAGATAGTATTATTTAGGAGAGGAGTTAGAAAAATAAACAACAATTTTTATTTATTGTGGATGTGAAATTCCTCGACATGTTTGTGATATTGAAGAAATATAATTATTAGGGTTCACTAATTTTCTTTATTTTTAACATTAGATACTAGATAATATACAGAAGATAACAGATAAACAAATAGATAAATACAGAGTAAAAGATAAAAGATTTATACAAGAAGCACAGAAAGATTTGGGTTGTGGGGAAAATTTCCTCCAGTGAACTTTTACGAAGAAAACCCACGAAGCGGAAAAACGCCCACACGAGGAAAGGGGAACAAAAGGCCAAAAACACAAAGGTAATAAATATGTTTCTTCGCGTTGAAATGATACCATGAGTCAGAATTGAGAAAGTTTTAAGGAAAGGACGACTTCAGACTTTTCGAAGAAACATAAATTTATTTCGATGTTAAGGATATTTGAAGAAAACAATGATGATATAGTCTTCCATTTCAATTACTTGTCAGAAGATGTTGAAGAAGTATCAGAAGTACTTGCTAAATGCTGAGCCCTTATGAATTTTATATACATAGTTTGGGACAAATTAAAGCCAACCCACGTGTTTTTTTCGAGATCGTTAGCCTTTTTGTACGATAAAGAATCCATTTATTGATTTTTCAGCATTCTATAGGTGAATAAAATAGTAAGAAGTTTCATTTGAAAGAATGCAAGTGTAGCGTTTGTTCGAGATTCGAAAATTCGAGAAATAAAATAATTCTATCTTAACTGAATTCATATATGTTTTCCTAGTATTTTCCGAATCATACCCCCATGGTGCTTCCTTGTCTTTGTTATCTCTGTAAGAAAGTTATGACGGTTGCAAGCAGTGCAGAGGAAATATTTTGAAAAGTAAAGAATCAATATATTTATGTTTGCTGGTCAGTACAAAGAAGTGAAACTGGGTAAAAATGAACGTATACTTTTCGTTATATACAGAAAAATCAAGTAACAAGATTAATGTGAACCTCAAGATAATTATGGATGAATAATAATTAAAATAAACGTCTTTCTTTGGATGAGATAGAGAATAAAAGGCTCCTCTTCCATCTAATCCATGAATCATTGATGTGAATTTGTAATTCATGTGAATAGGATGATAGGACTGAATGAATGCCTGAAAAGTATATTAATATACATTGGATTAACCAAAACTGAAACTGTGCAGATGTTAAGATGAAATCATACTGCATATAGATTCGCTTGCACTTACTGCTGAAATGTTTACTTAAATTCACGCACTTCTTTCCTCTATCTTTTCCTTAATTCCAAGAAGAAATTACCATAAAAAACAAAATCATCAAGCAGTACAACATTCAAAACGTTCTCTCCATCTACGCTCAATCAACGGTCATTCAATAAAAATAAACTCTATCTCGTGGTTTTCTTTCGGTAACTGATTAACGAAAGCGTGAAATTTCTTATTTACATTCCCTTATCATCTGAAAGGAGACAGTACTTTTTCCGTCTCAAAAAGGGATGGGCGGTGGGTGAATGGAGATGACGGGAAGATGAGCTCAAAAAGGAAGGGAAGAAATCAGATGACGATGAGTTTACAAAAGGATTTGATTGGAACTCACTCGGTCAAATGAAGGAAGGCCCACGAAAAGAATGAAAACGGATTCCCATTCAATTCAATATGCACGAAAATTAATTATATTTGTGGGCGAAGGGAGATCCCCAGAGAGAGGTTCCCAAGTTGTTTGCGTTTCGCATCATTAGCGAGAGAATTCATTGATTTTGATTCCCAAATCATTCTGTGGATGAAGCTCTCGCTTCTAGATTCGGTTTGAATTCCCTACGATTTACGTCGCTAACTTTGATGCGAGTGAATCAAAGATCAACTCCAGGTGATGAAGTTACCTTCCCTGTGTAACGCTCACGCAGATTAAATGAATTTTCGGTTTTGGAGGAAATTACTCCCGGAGTGTCTCCTATGAACTCTCATGACTGTAACTACGTCTACGAGTATTTCTTGGCTTGAAATTTTTCTCGATCAAATTTAGCATTCAAAGGTAAGCTGACACACGTGTACCGTATGTTTTCTTACAATGTCCCCTTTGTGTAAGATGATTATGACAGTTCCCCGTGGTAATTTCACGAGTATTACCTTATATTATGTAATATATATACGAGGGAGATATTCCAACCCCAGATTTTTCAGAAATCTTCAGAAAATGTTCAGAAATTTTCATAAAACATGTCGAGAAATGGCGAAATGTCGGAAACTTTTCAGACCACCCATGTATATAAAAAGAAGAGATTTGTTAATTGATTACATAAGATTTCCTTATATTGACGGAAATATCCGACCTCCAACCCAACCCAGCCAATTAAGAGCTCGTAAAAAGATCTGAATGACGAAATTTGTTGCATTCTATACAGCAATTATAAAAACATTTAATTATGCTGTAAGTCATTGTAATGGTGACGTATGCTCACTAACTCATGCTCAATGGCCTTTAATGACATTTGAGAGCCGTAATTGTGACTTTTTACCGTGAAAATGTTTTTACCATTCAAATTACCAACATGACTATTACTGGCCACCGAAAATTAATGGTGCCTTTATTAACGGTTGCCGGGAGAATAGTCCCTCCCATTTTGAGAAAATACTTGTCATTCTCCGTATCCTCAAGTTAAATATTATTCTAAAATGAAAGAAGAGTTCCCAAACATTCTACAAGTAATATTTTAATAACTTAACAATCATTGCGACGAAACGGCCGCCGCTTTATGTCACCTCCCCAATTTATGAGTCCTAATTTATAAAGATATCGTATTGTTTATATCAATTTTTATTAACAAACATTAGTAATAATTGCAAAAACATACCTTGTATAACTCTTAATAATCACTGAAAACATCATTGCCTCCGTCGATGCATCCTTTATCACATTGGGTTTGTCACCTAGTAGTTTATAAAAGCGCAAAGTTAGTTCTGAGAATTCACCTTCAGCGTTGATTACCGAATTTGCCTTTTGTAATCACTTCGTCTTTTGTGGGACAAAATTAAAAAAAAGGGTTGGCTTATACAAACAAAAATACGATGTATACGGTATAAAAAGTGTCCCGCATCGCGAATGTCTTAATTGACGAAGATAAGAACAATATTTAGTACACTACAGTACTTTTACTAACATAAGTTCTTGTCAGGTAAAAATGCTCATGATCTCTAACCTGTTTATATGGACAAAAGCAATGAGGACATTCCCAGAAAACAGATGCTGAACGAGTTGCGGACGCTTCCTTTTCATGCGACCGCCATGTTGTCATCCGACGTCTCGGATTAAAAAACAAGAGGAAGAATAATTATTTCTACGTGTGCCTGGGAGGGATTCGTTGGCCCTAGAGCACCCCTCAGAGCAATAGAGTGAAGTGCTTGAGAGAGGAACATCAAAGAAGAGAGAGAGAAGGTGGGGTCGCGTCACTCACGGACGTCTAATTTTACCCAATTCCGCCGCGGCGCTAACGTCGCTGTCTTTTCTTACTTCTGTGCATTTGTACGCTTGTCTCGTTACTTAAGCCATGGAAACGTATATATTTCAGAAAAAGTTTTGTTGAGGTATGCCAGATGTCTTGTTTGGATCGGATATTCCTTCCTTACTCGTAGTTGCACTGCGAATTCTCATCGGAAAACAAGGAATGTGCCATTCACGTTGTCAGAGAATTAAAACTAGTTGAGAAACAGTCTTTAACTTTACATTTTGTCTTGCGAAAACGTTCTTTCGGATAAGAAGGAAGAAATTTTCCAATTTCGGAATTAAGAATTTGATACTCAAGAGAAGTAAGCCCTAAGGAAGGCTGACTGTACTTCTTTTTTCCCCACGGCAGTAGAAACGGGAAAACTCGGTTTTCTGCATAAGCTGCACCGTCCTCATCACAAAATAGCTTTCTCAGTTCTATAGGTTTCGTCTATTAATCTTAATTTAACGAAATTTCTCTCATCAAATTGAGAACGCATACAGTAGGCAATAACCGTTGCATAGATACATGCTCTTACTGAAAAACTGAGGTATAAAAAATACTCAAAGTATTTACATAGTAAATTTTGTGTGTTTGGAGGGATAAAATAAGTTAACAGAGTCTATGCAATATTCTATTATTATATAATATTACCGTTCGTAAATTGCATATTTCCACTAATATAAAAAGGACACTTTTGAGTATCTCTTCTAAAGGAAACTTCGCATCCAAAGCCAATGATTCGTTAGGTAAAAAGGAAATCTAATCATGTTTGGAGGGTTGAATGGAATCCTGGAAAAGGAAAACTAAAAGCAACTGTTGAAAGGTTCGCTCACTTAAAGGGTAATACCATTAGTATAATACTGCTTTTAGTAGAATGTAATAAGATAGCAGGAGATTAGGAATGCTAAGGTAAAGAGGATTTCTTGGATACAGCACGATAGAAAAGCCTCTCTCTTGATAATGACATCATCGTAAAGTGTTAATAAAAATTAGATTTGCCATAATTTTTTACGGAATAATTTCCTCTAATGAAAGAACATAATTTATAGTTCAACATAAACGCCTATGAAAGTCAATAAATGACGAATGTAGTATAAAATTAATGAAAGTTTTGGATATTATCAAAAATACTAAAAGTGGATGATAAATGCGTTGAATGAGAACTAAGAAAACAGGTAAATCATTACTCTAATGTAATGTAGTAATGTGGTACATGCAGGTGAAATATGAACCTATAGAAGGATGGAGGTTTTAAAGACTGAGAACTTCAATATATTGGTCGGTGGTAGGTTGGTACGTTGTGTCGACAGAAAAACAATTGAAAAGTAGAAGGAACGCTTACAGAGAAAGAGTTTTGATTGAGAAAATAAATTCATGGGTAAAATACTAAGAAAGAATGGTCAGCTTAAATAACTGAAGCAGGAAGATTTGCCCCTAATGCACTGTCAACCCGCAGTACTAAGAAGGATGAATAGGCAACCCGTGATACACATTTGCATTGTTGCTGCCTACGCATCAGGCGCCAGACTTTTCCTGTTGAAATTAGAATACACAAGTTACAGTTGATGCATTGATTATTTACTTAAGCTAACGTCTATTAATCCTTAAAGTGTACAGTTTGTTTATCTCTATATTATTTTATTTAATATGTTATCGTGTTTTTTTTAAACAAGAGGACAAAATATTGTAAGAATCTTTTAAATAAGAACTTTAAGAACTGCTAAAGAAAATATTGTTTTCAAAATATATACATTTAAAGCGAAGATATTTAAAAGGATACGTTGATAGAGCAAATATCAGAAAAAACGGGTGGATTTTTATTTTCAGTAATAACCGAATTTTAATAGAACATAGAATTTAATACTTTTTAAAACTGAATAGATGTATCTCTAAGGTTCGGGAGGGTCTATTTGAGACGAAGACACAAAGTTGTAAGTAGATTATTTTTACTGATGAAAATAATACCTAATTAAAATCATGATATTTCTACGGAAGACGTTCTTTATTAAAAACTATTGAGAAGTGGTGATGCGTGTAAAATTTAAAAGAGAGTATTTTAGTGTGGATTTTTGTGTTTTGCATGACTTTTTCTAGACCTGCGGAGAAATGTTCAAGATAACCCTTGTGTAGCTGGCTCATCGAACCATATTCGCGATTTGTTTTGTGTAACAATAATATAAGAAAAATTTGAGGATTGCTAAAAGTTGAAGATTTCTCATTAAATCCGAGAAAAATCCTATACAAACGGTGTCAAACAACCACCGCTTTACTCGTTCATTGGCAGGATTATTGAATCTCCGATTTCATCCTTTCAAATGAAATATTCCTGTTATTTCTCATCGTGGTAATTACACCTCATTCTTTCACGATTAGTTCACTCGTGTCTCTCTTTTGTTCATGGATGTGAAGTTAAGTAAGCTACTGAGGTATGGATGGTACTGATTAACGGCATTCATTCTGGTCTTTCCTTATAGGAAAAAAGTGTTCTCAGGGTACTTGTGCTGCTCTTACGTTGACTTAATCCTCTTAAAACATGCTGGCAAAATGAGAAAAGCAAGAAAAAAGTACTTCTCATCTCATCTTGCGTAGTTGCCTCACTCATTTTCTGTGAAAGAGATGCATTCTTGAAGCAACACGTTCTAGATCTATTTCCCCGGTTTCCCTCGCAGTATCTATGTTATATCTCGCAGTATCCCTCGCAGTGGCCTATGTATTATATCTTATATATCTTCGAGAAATGCACTACCTCTGGACTTATTAAGTAAATGAAGCCTTTGATTGAATCTTCTTCCTTTTAAAGATTCGCATTCTGCGTCCTTAAGCTGCTGAGTAACACTCGCTGATGTGTCGTAATAAGTTTTGAAAAAATTTATTTCCTTTACATTACGTACTGTACCTTATCTAATTCAATACGAATACTATCCTTTTCAGCTGGGTCCCATACTCTACGGGTATTCTCTAGATAAGGCCAAACCAGGGCATCGAACTATAAACATACGAGGGTGGTCTGAAAAGTTTCCGATCCAAGATTTTTTTCAGAAGATTTACAGAAATTTTCAGAAAACATGTCGAGAAATGGCGACATGTCGGAAACTTCTCAGACTACCCATGTATATTAAAGGTTAGATGGAAGAAGAGACTTTTCAGTCTCAATCTCGCCTTAATAAAGACCTTATAGACCTTATATTCCTTAAGGCTTTTGCTCCAGTTCATCGAAAAAGAAAAATATCGGTACACTTCCAGTTTCGCTCCTTTCTACACTAAACCGGTTCGAACGCGTATTTTTCGATTCGACCGTTTTAATATTAGGTTGTTCTAAATTTTAAAACATATTTTCAAGGCCTTTCTATTTATGGTATATCACAGAAAAATTAGAAAAAATACTTAGTGATAGTTGCAAGTCAAAGTTGCACATGTTTATTTAACCTTTCTCCAAATATACTTAACTAAACTCGTTAGACAATTTTTCGTTCCAAATCCGTTCCCAATTTGGTAGTTCCCAATTAAAATCGTTAGAATTTGTTTCATTCATGCGTATAACATAGTTATAAACCAAAATTTTCGAATGAATAAAGTATGGATTTTCGGTTTCGGTTCTGGTTCAAGAATTTCAATATTTCCTATTCGAATTCGGTTTTTGTTCCGCTAAAAAAACGATCATTTACTGTTTCGGAATTCGGTTCCGTTCCGGTTCGATATCCTGATAAAAACAAGCGCAAAACAACATCGCTCGCGGAATTTTTCTTCGCTCTTACCGACCATCCTATTTTTTAATCTTTGCTCTTCCATTGACCGCAAATTAATCACCGCCTCTCTGGATTATTCCACTTAAACACGAAATTCTCTCTAAAAGCTTTCAAAGTTTACTCAAATTCTTCCCTCGACAAACACAAGTTTCGCTGCTGCACAACCCGGTAATTCGACAATGGTCAGTAATTAAACATGTGCGCGAGTTTAATCACTGACCACGTGCGTTTGCTCTCTCCGGATTTAATAAGGAAATATCTATGGGATAGAGTGGGAGCGAGTGGTGGGGTAGAGGTGTCGGAAGGGAGGGCGTTGGAGCGGTGTGTTTGCTCGCCGCAGGAAGGAAGAGGGAGTGTTTGCTTGCACGATTGGGCAGAAGACGTTGGGATGGGTGAGGACTTATGGGATTAAAGTGAGAATCGCATGACATTTACTATCCATAAAGTAGCCGCGGTTCGAGGTGAGCTAATATGATTCCGACGATGAATACATAATGTCGTTCACCGAAATCATCGAGATATTTTATGGAATTGAGGATTCGTAATAGAAACTCACATTTATATCAAATAGTCTACATTTACATCTACATAAAC
Organism: Pachydiplax longipennis; assembly: GCA_036926295.1. Taxonomy (NCBI): domain Eukaryota; kingdom Metazoa; phylum Arthropoda; class Insecta; order Odonata; family Libellulidae; genus Pachydiplax; species Pachydiplax longipennis. The sequence continues at coordinate 30,434,462 of JAVFKF010000009.1, read as the reverse complement.
TTCATAAGAATGAAATGGGTTTCTTTACCAGTCCCTTATATGTTTTTCATTTGGGATAGGATTGAGAAGTATAGTAAAACCCGTTTAAGACACTCACGCTTAAAACATTATCCCGCATTATACGCGATTTTATCCCGGTCCCTACCACACGAATCGCATGGTAAAAATACCGCTTGAGAGGCTCTGCTTCCCGCTTATTAAGACGCGAATTATGCCCGTCCCCTAAATAAGCTAAAATACATTTAAACAGAATATTCGCCTCGCTTGATATACCAATTTTTCTTATGGAATTGAGGATTCCTAATAAATACTCATCTACATTTACATTTACTTTGTAAAAATCACGAATAGGCATTAGGAATAGGGATAGATACTAATCTACCAAAATTTTCTTTTATTTATCATTAATTTGGATGGTTTCTGGAAGGAATGAGACTTTATGGAAAACAATTTATATCTTACAGTTTACTTCTTAACTTACTTCTTGACTAAACCTCATTTCCTTGAAACACATTTTCGGATCGGCTGAAGTGGCAATGCGGAATTATCTTAAGATATGTAAGGATTTGATAGAGATCGCGTTTCCTGAATATGGAGCGTAATTGTTCTCTCAAGCAACATTTTCTTTGCCCGCTAAAAATACCTCCGCTGCAAACAATATATAAATATGAATTATTACCATGATAAGTTGATTGTGAACTGTGATAAGAACATTGATGTCATATGTTTCTTAAGGAAAATTATGTCTAGAGTCATAATTTAAAAGTAAAAATTCAAAAATTTGTCATCGATAATTTCATACACGACAAGGTTTTCACGTAATAATATAAGGGTGTCTAGAAAATATATTAGGAGTAAAAGATCTCTACTTAAGTAAAGGTCTTCGAAACGAAGGTGTGTAACAATGATGAAATTTTAAGAAATGGTGGCACATTTCATCTGTTGATGTTTAACAACACATAGGGATATAATTTATAATCTATATTTTTAACGATGCTTCTCCAGTTATCCTTTTCGTAAAGGCCATAATTTAGTTTTCCAATCTGCCCTTCTGTTAAACGAACTCTCATGGAGATAATGAACTTTCGTAAAATTTTGAGATAAAACGTGACCTATCCTCTGCAGGCCATTAACATCTATTACCATGCACTAACGTACATAGTATTAATGATTTTCAATGTCTAATCCTTGTGTTTACGCCGAGTATATTCTCATACATACTAAGTTAACAATACTAACATCACAAGAGAAGTTCGAAGTAATGAAATTGTCGAGTATCTCTGCAAAAATTCCCGTTTTTGAGTTTTTTCTTTTGACGCAGAGGAACATACGTCCTCTCGTAAGTTTTTGTAAGGGAAACCATCTAGTCGAAGATTATCATTGCACCCTTCAAAGTGGGGGTCATAAAAAGCAAAACTGGCGAGATGTGATGGACTTATCCTCATGGGGTACCCACATCTATATCATCCAGAACATAAGTGGACGGGTACTAAAAAGTAATAAGCCGGATAAAGGACTTTCTTCCTACAGAGAACGGCGTATAGTGCTAGAGAGGGTTCCCATCTACCAGTTAAAGAGAACTTCAGGGTAGTGTCATCGATCCTTTCCTATTATTAGTATACTTTTTCTTAGCAGACTTTAAGACCTTTGTAATAAAATCAATCATTTCTGACCGTACTTCGTGGAAAGATATCATGAATAAATCAAACACACTTTATAATTTCCACACTATATATTATAAATGTCTGTATTTTTGACCTGATGATGGCTTTGTGCTGAAACCGGTGGTCTTTATAATATATAGTGTAAAAATTACGAAGTGTTTTTGATTTATTCACCTTTGTAATAAGATTGTTGGAAAATTTAAGATTTAGAAGATGAATTCATTACAAATACAATATTATAGGGCACGTTTTTTAATTCATCAATATGATGAGGGATGGATTTTATCGATGTTTATCTGATAACTTCGATGGATTATTGATACTTGATGAATTTAAGAACAGTCTGTTGGTTTCTCTGCTGGTTGACAAGATGGTTACTGTTGCATATACAACTATTTATATCTTCATAATTATTTAAACTCTGTTGAAACGTAAATCATTGCATCCTTTGTGTTCGTTAATTGTTGCATTATAAGTATGTTATATTCCCCGTTGTTAGTTGTCATTAACTTGCTTTTTATGAGGTTATGGATATTAAAATTTGAATGACCTGCTACTGTCATCAGAACCGTCGGAACTTCATCGGGTAATAATCACGATGATAGCGATGGAAATCGGTGAAAAGTATCGGAGATCCATCGGCGAATGAAAAAACAGCTTGAATCCATCGATGAATTTATATACAAGCCCATAATGTGGTAACAAAGTTTAATCACAAGCGAGATTGTTTATCTAGCAACGTTTCTCAAGGTATGTAAACAAACTGATAATTATAAAAAGTAGATTCCTTTCTCGGAATACAAATGAGAAACGTTGTTAGAAAAATAATCTCACTTGCAACCAACGGTCGGTCGTTACAATAACGTACTTTTCGAGAAGGATATATGTAATGTAACGTTTAAATACTTCCTTAATTATTAACTTAAGATCTCATATCGGCACCCTTTCAAGTAATTTGAAGCTGAAATTGGAAGAGAATTAGTTTGATTAATATTTTCGTAGGATAGAGTCAACGGAATGGCGAGTAACTTTGTAGAAATTTTGAGGAAAAAACGAAAAAAAAAATTGTGAAAAATTCATCCCTGACTTCACTTGATAATGATGCTTCAGCACTGAAACATGTCGAGTGTACTGTGATTAATTGTAGAAGTGCTAAGTTATTAAACTATAAATAGTTTAAAATGAAAATTGTCTTCTATTTTCTTTTCCTTCGTTTTTCTAGGATTCTAAATAGAATTTTGAACTGTTCGTAGAGGCCATTAGAACAAAGAGTAGAAAATTCTTCCATAAATTACTTATTCATTTAAAAAATTTACAGTTAAATACTCGTGCGAGAAAGAATTTGAGCGAAAGCAGACTCGGTGATTTATGTCCTGGGGCAACCCTCACGGATAATTGAACATGATTACCCACAGCCAAAACATATGTGGAGGGGCATTTAAGGAATTTAGTCGAGCGGATCGTTGGGAGGAGCGAAATTAGAGTTCCAGGACATTGTTACTTTGCGCTAGTTAGACCCCATCGAGGGTGTGCATGCACAACAAGGGTCCCATGCGACCCTGATCCAGAAATCCGTTGTAATCGTGAATTAAAAAGGTACAAGGCGTGCCTTTTACTGTGAATTGATATGATTAATCGATGACCGTCACCATGTAACTTGGGGCAATTACAAAATAAATAACATTAGTGAACGCTTACAATCTGAACGCATACAATGCCACAAACTACAGTATACACACGACTCGGATGGTATGAAACGAAATCCGGTTCGTGTTGATTGTGCAGTTTGTGGTGCTCTTTATATTAAAATTTTTAGTGTCCACAATTTTTCTTCATTTCGTTAACAATATGCTTCTTGACATACGGTCTTGATCGTTAGGGGAAAGGAGATAAGATATTTGAATACATTTTAGGCAGTTGAGTACCATAAAAAAGGGCTGAGGGGAGCTTGTCTCCAACCAAAAGACGGTTTAGCTATACCTTACTACATGAAGGAATAATATAAACTTGCCAACAAAATATCGATAGGTTAGGACTTAATTCGGTAATATCCTTTACTATTGAGGGAAAGTATGATTAATGACAATACTTACGGGAACGTTTTATTGAGAGCATGTATATCGATGGGTATGCTAATCGCCTCAGATATTACTACAGTGAATCGTGAAACATATCTTTATTTATTTTATCCTACTCATCACTCAGAGAACCACTCCTATGTTACCATGCAGAGCTTGTGACGAGGAGTTAAGAAACCCTTACGGTGACCACTCTCAGAAAATATCATATGATATATAAAACGAAGTTTGTTCGCACGTTCATATGTATGTTCGCATGTATTTTTGCAGTAATATTTTCTTTGAGAACATCAATTATTTGATCATTAACACAAAGAAGAACAGCAGGCATAAACTATAAAAGGGGTTACTATTGCGACTGCATTGGGAATCCAACATAATAATATATGTTTACCAATGACCACCAATGTTTAATCGCTGAAGAGATTGTTTACCTAATAACGTTTCCCGAAGTAAATAAAAAATTACTGATAACAGTAAGACAATATCTCATTCGCAATAAAAATTACAGTGGTTGGACAAATAATCTCGTTTGCAACCAAGCGGTCGATCGCCACAACGACGTACGATTAGAGAAGGATATATGTAATCTAACGTTCTTTTCCTTTTTAGTTATTAACGTAAGATCTCATATCAGAAGCTATTCAATTTGTCAAAACCATCATGGCTCCTATTACCACATCTACAGTAACATTTCTCACGAAACCTATGTTTAGGAACTAAATCTCGAAAACGGAAACAGCAAAACATTTGGCCGAACCTTTGGATTTCGGAACGTATATTTTGGACTAAAAGCAGCAATTCCCCTAAAATTAACACAATTTCCTTTGATTTGCGTACTTCAGAACGTATATAATAAACACCGTATTGAGCCACTACTGGACTTCCGGCGAAGAAACACTCAAACACAAATCGTCACATCTTCTTCCCGATATTTTGGGAAACGACGTTTGAGAGCGGGTCTTTTAAGCGTGGCCTCTTGCGGCGGCGGCAGAAAGAGATTCCGCGGCACTTGAGCTGCCGGCCACGGGCGGTCCCCCCTTTCATGTTACAGCCCCTTTCTCGCCCATTATCCCGCCCCCGAATTCCATTTCGCACCCCCCATCTATCTCTTCCCCGCCCTTGTTACCTAGGCAACCCGACTTTCCTCCGCACGCCTGCCAACCTTCGAGATAAAGAGCAAAGATTTTCCCTCGCACTCCTTGTCTGCCAAGGGGAGATCATTAAACAGACTCTCTTTGAAGGAAAACGTTGGTTCTTTAGATGCCGTGTCGTGACGCTCACGTGACATCGGACTGTGGGAACGATCGCTCCGAAGGAAGGATTTCCAAATGACTTCGCGCCCGTTTGAGGTGTGCGTGGAGATGTGATCGTTCTTTTAATATTCACGAGGAAGAGCCAGGGGTGGGATGCCTTTTATCGTCGGAGGGACGGTTCGGCTGCATGCGAAACTGGATGCATTTGTGTGGTATGGTACCTTCCTTGGAATTCACACGAGTGAAATCCCATTAAATCGCTAGATAAAACCAAGTAAAATGTTTTGTTTTACCTTTTTTTCTCTTGTCTTGATGGGCAATTCAGAATAACATAAGTTTTAAATGCATTCATTCGTATGAGGAAACGACGGAAATGTCTCATCTTCTCCACCTCTGGTCGAAGCCCATGACTTACAATACTTTGAACCAAAATAATCAAGCAATAAATAGGCATTCATAGTGAAGTTACAACGCGGGCTAAAATCTGAAGAAGTCAATTCCTAAAACTTTAACTTAGAGATTAATAATTATTTGTTAAATGGATTATATTTAAGTAAAGCATGAGATAAGAGACTTTTGATGCATTTTTTTCAATGTTTTTGTTGAAATATGAAAGGATTAAACCAGTGTATCAACATTCACGACCTTAAGAATCTCGAATTTACGCGTCATAGTAAGAATACATTATAAGTCACATATTTACGAAGCATCATAACTTTTGAACATTCAAAACCCGACGTCATTTACGTAACATCGCTGGAAAGTTTCGAATGACGTTTTGTAAATTTTCAGTCCTAGGCAATCTTATCTTGTGATTGATTTGAAAATGCTATAACCAATAACCTAAGTTTAAGTATCCAACTTTGGATGAGGGACAATATGCATAGTAACACATGAATATTTAACACTAAAATCGTCGCTAATGGTGGAAAAGAAAGTCTTCAAAGTTGGTGCATCCTATGAAAGGGAACTCCAAGCAAAGTGAATCACTCATCAACGAACTTTAACGTTCGTGAGGTTACTGGAATACTGGATACTGGATTGCTGGATGGTTACTGGATCCCCGCAAAAGTTGAAGTGATTCCGTACTATTACGTAAGCAAGCGATCGCTGGAAGCATTTTCCGAGTATTTGAGTGAGCAATTGAATATTCTCACGCGAAGATCTTCTAGACATACCGCGAGACGAAGAATTCATGACATCTCAACGGACGCTTCAACTCTTCTATTACATTCCCCCGAGGCTTTTTCATCTGCATTTACGTGTGCTTGATAGTTGCTTCTATTCTTTTGCTCAATAATGACCTCTAATACACACACCATACCTTGGGGAATTCGGTCTTTTCTCTAAATTATTCTCTGGCTCCGTAAATATCAACCGGGACGCAATTAAGTAAAGTCTTTGGCGCGACATCTCTTAGAGGGATAAGGCCTGGCCAGGCAGTATTCACCTGAGAAACACGTGGTCAGTGCATCGAACCCTATACCGGCTTATTCGGCTTTCCATGCCCGGAACCGGGACGCAAAATTGTCCCCTAAATTTTCTTTTGGATAAAAATTTCGATGACGTTCTACGCTTAAATATGCATTCATGCATCACTAGTGCTAAAATGGGCCTCTTTGCCATTCCCTTCAATGATAGTCATTTTGAACTGTTGTAAATACCCACATCTTTCATTTTAACACCCGTTTCTAAAATATTGAGAAAGATTTTGATTATTAATATCGCTCTGTAGCTGGAAATATGGATGATTATGACATTTTCAGCTCCTGGAGGCGTAAAATTTAATATTTATCGGTGTCCTTAATTTTCACAAATTCTATGAAAAAATATATTTATGATATTGAGTTCCCAGAGAGCCAAGTGAGTAGCACGTTATCTGGTTAACGTGGTCCCGGATTCATTTCCCGGTGGAGTCCCATGTGCGAAATTACCTTAGCTGTCGAAGCACTTTCGAAATTAATACCACTATAATTCCTTGCCATGTCTCTAACGACCCACAACGTGAGAGATAAGTATCTCTAACCCCAATTTCACCCAAAAAGTCGTACGTAACGTAATGTTAATGGTTTGAATTTACTGTTGATAAAAGTTGATAAAAGGTTTCTACGAAGTGAGAACAAACTGTTTTTCCATTACTGAATTACTGCAGTCAACAAGTGGATTTCTCGTATTGATGACGCTTTGTGATTCCATCTGCAGAAGTCAAAGTTGCTACGAGAGAGATATCTTTCCCTAAGGCCAAGAGATACGCTATAAAATCAGCCGGATTAGATTCGGAAATCGATTTCCGATTCCACATTACGTTTCCGACACAAATAAAACGTCACGTCACGAAAAATAAGGGGATGTGGACCAAGTCATCATTTTGATGCTCTCAAGAAGTGCACGAAACACATTGTGACTTTTGAAGTCTGTATACGCTGGTGAGAAGGTGGAGAGAACTCGTCTTTGCAAATTTACTCTCAAAGTACTTGCGGAATGGGAACATTCACTCTGCTTTTCCCTCACCGAAAAAATTAAGAGAGAAAAACTGACATTATCAATGATTAATTATTCTTGATAGTTTTGTTGCGTGTGTAGCCAAAATGATGTCAGATAATTGGTAGTGCATGCCAATTGCACAGCTCTGTGATACCACTGGAAATTTCAACGCACACAATTGTCATTATGATTTGCAAACTAAGTCACGGGAGTTAAATTATAATGTTTGGAATATAGTATACTCCTAAGCCATATAAAAGGTAAGAACAAAAAAGTAAACTTACCTTTGGTGTATTTCCTCACTCTTGGTGTGAGTCCAGCAGTGCTACTGAGGATGAGAGCATAGCTCTAGAAATGCGCATATAGCGCCATAGTGACTTGTGTGTTCCCTGCAACTTTGGACCTCATCGCAGCAGAGGAAATACACCAAAGGTAAGTTTACTTTTTTGTTCTTACCTTTTGTACGGTTTAGGAGTATACTATATTCCAAACATTACAATTTTGGTTATCAAATGTCAGGAAAAGGTATCAGTGAGCACATTTCATCATCACCATGGCTCATACCATAATTAAATGTTATTGTAATCGCTGTATACAAAGCAGTAAATTTTGTCAGTCAGTTCTTTTTAAGAGCTCGCAATTAGCTGCGTTGGATTGTTGGGGGACGGGTATTTCCTCAATCTAGGGAGGCCTAATGTATGAGTTAATAAATTTGTAATTAGAAAATGGAAGAAAGAAGAAAAGGCAAGGAATTAAAGTATAAGTAATTTTATAAATATTTTATATTTAATATACAATAATTTTCTCGACAAATTGTCCTAGACCCTTCACATCTTAGAGTCATCTAATAATCTCCTAAGCGAGCTTGGCACCCACCTCTACCGCACTTCTTGATTGTTAACATTTTACCGAAAACGTTGCCTATAAATATACAATTTCTATTCCAAAAATGTAGCTTCTAAAGATCAAACCATCAAACACACCCGCCGTGGGATTCAGTAGCGAACGTGTTAACATTGAAATCGGTGTGGATTATATGAATCACAGCGCGCGCCCTTCTGGATACGTCCATCTTCCCTCCCGTCTTTCAGAGAACACTTTTCGTGCCAACCAATCTCTCTTAACACGCGGCACTCGTGAAAAAGAAGGCTAATTGGCTCTCCTCTCAAATAAACGACGGGGAAACCCGTGCGATTGAAAACATTTTCCGCGGGGGAGTGGCGCTCCACTCGGTGGTCATTGATGGAATCAGCAAACGAAACGGCATCGCTATTCAGAAAATGAGAGGGATGAATCCCACCTCAGCTGACGAATTGCGACTTTCGTGATCAATCAAAAAGGTCACATAAAACTGCAAAAACGATCTCTAATTAACCCTATAGCTCTGCTCTGAGAAAGAAAGGAGAGCGTTTTAAGACGTGAGTTAGTTTATGTATTTCTAAACGAAAGATCTACCGATAGATAAAATAAAAGGAAATAGGGTTGTTATCTGTTGATTGATAGAAAACAGAATTTATATAGTCTTTTAGTATTTATATTCTCTTACTCTTATTATCTTATCCCAATATATATTCAGTACAATCCGTTTATGCTTTTCAGGATATCAAGAAAACCGTGCCATATGCGGTATGTTTCTGTATTCCTAACCGTAAGATCTACCAATAAATAAGTAAAAACTAATCTTTAACCAGTAAAATCTGTTTAGGATACTTGACAGGGTACCAATTGAAAACTGTACAATAAGCGGGGTAGCGTATGGCATATGGAAATGATTTCTATTTTGCATGGTGGAAAACTCCAGGGTGGGGTTATTTGGCTTTTTAATTTTTAAATAAATGCTTTACGTCTTGAATCGAAAAGGAATTTCCTTTTGTTTTTCTTTATTCGCCATAGTTGAAGATGGAACATCTAGGGAGTCTGCGAGCTATTGATGTGTAAGAGTACCTTCTCGTCATATTTTTGAAGAATCATCAGCTTTACGGACTAAGACAAAGTATTCATTGGGTTCTCAATTTCTTTCATTTTCAATTTGTAAATAAGCAATTTTTTACCATGCACAATTAAAGATATTAGAGACAAGAAGAAGCAAGAGAGGAGAGAAGAGGACAGCGATACAGCTATATAAACAATTTTTGATCAATGAATCAAATAAATATCCTTCAGCGGTATTTGGTGGAATTTCATATTTACTAACTCAATAATTACGAAACAACTTTTACAATTCTATACAAAAACAAAATTTAGTTGAATTGTACAAGTTTTTCGTAATTATTGAGTTAGCTTGGTCAATGAAAGGGCGCTATCAGCTAAGAGGGTTACATTACATCGGGGGACGGTGGAAATTCGCGCAATAATCGGGTAGTAGAGCGTACTGAATGTGTTGAAATAATACAGGGAAAGCTGATATCTCTTGTAAAATCAACATTTTACGACATTTTCCTCATGGGAGCTAAGAAACCTTAAGAAAATCTTACGTCACAGGTCGTAAGATAAGTTGGAGAAACCTTGAAAGATCAATTTATCAAGTGAGTTTCCGACAAACTTGGATTTAATTAAAAACGGTGAGAATAAATTGTGCGGAATTAAAGGTCGAAAGACTCCGTTAGTCGTTTGTCGGAGTAGGCATCTTCTAGGTACCGGAGAACCGGGGAAGGCCGGGATTACAGACTTCTAGGAGTCACCCAATGCGCATTTCGATAGCCATGCTATCATCCTCAGGGGTTAAACGTAGAAAAGTCTACGTCACGCCATTCTTTTACTCCTGAGGATGTCAACATAGGCCATTGTTTTACCCTTGGAGAATAAAATAAACTAGAGTACATGGAAATATTCAAAGAATACACAAGTGCAATAGAAAATTATATAGAAGTAAAATTAGTCGGTTTACTATCATCATTTTCAACGGACGCATTCGTGATGCAGTTAGAGAAACGCAAAAGTAAGATAGAGGGGAAAGTTTATGAGTTGCTGTTTTCCTTCAGTGACTTCCCTATCTTCAAGGACTTAATTCTGGATTACAGTGCAACAAAAGAAGGAAATGTTCATGGTCTAGAAAACCGCATTGTAGTGTCTCCAATATTTAAATCTTAAGCTAATCACATATTACCTCAATAACTTGATTAATTTACTGAAATTAGGTTAACATTTTTAAAACATTTTATGATAATGTACAATGTAATCATCAGAAAAATTACATTTAGAAAAAAATATTTGTTATCATCTACATTACATATAGAATTATATTTGAATGGCTGCGATGTGAACAAGTGCATTAACGGATTTTTTTATGATGTTGTTTTTCATAACACTCAAATGTGCTGTTTGAAGCTTCAGAAAAATATCTGTAATTTGACCCACAGATTTTGTACAGTGATGATCTCCAAATGTCCAAAATGTCGAAGTGCGCATTTGGAGATTCCTAGGAGTCAGTAATCCCGGCCTTCCCCAGTTCTCTAGTACCTAGAGGACGCTGACCCGACAAACGACTAATGGAGTGTTTTCAACTTCTAATTCATTAGCCGCCTTGTCCCAATTTCCTTTCTCTTGCGGAACTTTCCAAAACGAGAAAATATTCAATTTCGAAGACATCATTCTTCGAAGATATCTTCGATTTTCTAAGGCTTGGAAGAGCGTTGCAACCGGACCAGGTAGGAAGTAGCACACTTTGATTACAGGGGGGAGTTAAAGAAAATTCCAGCTCGAGCTTACATTTCCTTTTGAGGAGATGATTGCGAAAGAATCCTTCTGAGAAGAAAACAATCCCTCTCATCATAATCTCGAATCCCAAACATCAAAAGATGGCATATCCGACTCTCTTCCGGTGGAATCCGTATTACTTCTTTTGCGTTTGACTCTTTGCGTCCCCGTTTCCAATGAACGTCCTTGTTCCACTGAAAAATCCGCCGAAAAGGCTTCCTCGGAATATGCTCGATAGAAAATCAATGTGTAAAGCTGATAACGCTTCTTAAATGTGCCTCCATCGCCGAAATGTCCTTCCATACGTCCTTTACTAAACTCAGAATGGGAGGCAATCGGATTTTCTGATCATGGGAGACGTATTTTTCCGGAGAGAGATCTTTTATTACGTTTCAAACAGAGAAGAATTTCCGAAGGAGAAACTTGATAAAAATCTGATGGGAATGGGACTCCAACCCGGATCTCCCAATTGGCGGTTGGTTGCTTTAACCCAGAGGTAGGGAATCTGCAGCCTTATTGTGGTCTTTTACTACGGCCTTTTAGTTACTCTCTGAAACAAATATCGATGCATAAATAATTTTTTCTTCGTCTTGCTAATGCCTCCAAGTGAAAAACAAAATTAAAAATAATTTCTTTCAGTCCAATTAGTGAATAAGAGACACAGGAATACTCCAAGCGCTGAACATCAGCAACCATCAGGGGCAATTCTTGTGTCTCTTATTCACTGGAAGCCGAGTTCTTTTTGTTTTCTCTCACTTAGTGAATGAATTCATTTTTCAGGCTCTCGGATTGCCAAGAAGGCGTTCGGAAATTGCGCGTTCGACTCTTGCGAAAGTGGTCCCGGGCTCGATTCTCGTTGGAAACACACGTACGAAATGACCTCAGCTGTCGAAGATTTTTTGAATACTTCTACTTCTCCCACTATGGACTGATTTCTCATATACAATGTTCATGATAAACTATTTGAATGAAGGCAGCACGCTACTAAAGAGCGGCTTCAAGATATCATATGTGGCTTATCTTATGTGGCAGCCGTATAGGAAATGTGCCCTTCCGACTGAAAAAGGTTCTTCACCCCTGCTCCAACCCCTAAGTTATCTGGTCAGAACACTCTTCCATGCTCTCTGGAAAACTTTGTAGGCAAGGGCGTGTCAGTTCGTCCGCCTACGCAGCATCGTTTTCTCTCTTTTGGGAGAAGAATACATCGACATCTTACATTCTTAAAGAATGAATGAACTAAATTATTTCCATTTGAATATATTTAATGTGTGATATGTTTGATGCACTATGTGTATGCATTATCAGCCTGAAGATGTCCATATGTAGACGGAACCAATTGCGCCAAATATATTTCTGTGGAAAGTAATAATTTTTTTATTCCTTAAGAATTGTCTCCGTTCCACAAAGTCGAACCTGAGAATATTAAACATTTTATATTAACATACTCTAGTAATAAGCAGTTCTGCTAAATTTAACGTAATTATTGTATTTTTGGAAATGAAATCTTTACACCATGTTCTATTCTTCATGAAATTAGCTTGAAAATTATTAACACGCCTGTGAGTAAGCTGCTAAGTTCGAGTTAATAACTAAGTGTAATATGAAATACTGCTTTGAATGATATAACAACGATGTAATTCAGTGTTATCCAAGCCTTAACACTCAGTGGGCCTTATATGCTCCTGTAAAAGCTTCGCTGTCTGTAGAAAATGTATGTACCATATCGTAATTTGGAAGTAACAATAATTAATAGTAAATTTTTAGCAATGTAAAAATATTATAGCGCACCCTTTTTTTGAGGTCGTCTTCAACCACAATTGTCTTTTCTTACACTTTTTACACAAATTTGTCTTAGAAAACTATGCGAAACCTACAGAGAAGAAGAATTACCTAAAACTGGGTAAAATGTCGCATACACCTCGCACGTTGTACACCTCTTATCTATTCGAAGTTTGGAAACGTTCATAAAGCCTTATTTCTCGGAGGATTGAACCTGCGTTTAGACGGGGTCTGGAAACTCGGTAAGTCTGGGATTCCCCACCTTCTAAGATCTCTTTTCTTTAGACAAATGCGACATTGGGAGTGAATTAATATCTCTAATTCATACCTCCGATGTAATTGCAGATGCTATGTCGCCCTGAGTACATATGGTTTTACTTACCCAAAGGACACTTTTTAGCTTCTCAAAAATTGGAAATAGCAGCTTCAAACTCACCTGAAAAGTAAAGAATCAAAGATTAAAGATAATTTCTCCACAAATACAGCAGAAATAATGAAATATCAGCATGTATAATATAAATAACTTGACAAAAGAGCAATCCCTATGTTATTTACGATAAAGGTTTAACACAAATCATCAACTTCACTGAAACACTATCTCCATAAAAGGAAGTAAAATATTATTGAAACTATATTCATATGGTAACCCGAAGATATCAACCATGTGTGTTGAAATGACGGGCACTTAGCCTATAAATCTTTTCTATATAATAATTTTTGGAACTATAACAATTGCATTCGAGGGAATGAATAACTGCACTAAACTGTGGTAATTTTATACTATCATTGACGACCTCCATGAAAGAAACTGATTATTATCTGAGTATATATATATTAATTAGAATTTATCTCCACAAAAATCTCCACATGAGACTATTTTCTTCATAATTTTTTCTTTCTAATTAATTGCTAACATTATCAATACTAACGAAATGGAGTCATAATTCTTTAATTCTACAAGTAAAGCTAGTGAAAACATACAAGAATCAGAAACGTGATAGAATGATTAAATAGAATAGATTTAAATGTATAGATAAATGAAATTAAATGAATAGATAGAAATGGAAAAAAGGAACTCGGCGGTCAATGAACTAAGAGATAAAGGTTCTCCAAGCGCCGAAATAGCGGCGACCGTCTAACGATTATCCGTTTCCCGGTAATCGCCCTTAGACGGTCGCCGCTATTTCGGCGCTTGGAGAACCTTTATCTCTTAGATAGAAATGATTTAAATATAAAACTAGACGTTCAATTTCAGTGAAATATGGGTGTCGAATAAAGAGAAAAAGTCAATAAAATCGAAGGACTCGGAATGAAAAAGGCTGTATTCTCAGTAATACCTGCTCGTTTATAATTATACGTAGCAGATTTGTCAAAAAAAAGTTATGCATGTTTCTAAGAAGGTTAGTGAACGTAAAATGCCTTGGTGAGCATCATTCAAGCTACGAATCGCTGCTGAATCTAGGAATGGGCGAAATGCTTTGTGGCGCAGAGAGGAGACTTAAAGAGATCTCTTTTTTCTTTATTCCTCCAAACCTACCCCACGCCTTTCCCTATGCTCCACGCAGAGTCCAACCCAAATCCTCTTCTTATTTATATCACTCCCTTACCCTCTTCTCTTTCACGGCCAATCTCTAGTTCCCCTTCAAGACTTCTTTAATGTAAAAATATCTCCGAATATTTATTAGGTCTAAGATCTCGTCGATATATTTTTGACTTTTCTATTCCAAGGTATATACTTAAACATTCCTCCTCTAGATAAGCACGCGATTTCTAAAATTAACGGTGCGGTGAAGTTTAGTGAAAATTCTTTCTATGAAAATAATGATCAAACAGGAGTCGTACTTTTCGAGGAGTTTATTTCGAAATCGACCTGTTTATTTATAATCGGACTAATGGCTATAGTTTTTTCTTAGTTAAGCAGGCGGTCGTGAAAACTATTATTATTATTATTATTATTATTATTATTATTATTAACGGACTTTATTTGGAGAAATTGGGACTTTTGAGTCCCATCTTCCATTTAACCAAGAAATTTACATAATATAAAAAATACAAATGCATGACAAAAAATAAAACACAAATCCACAAAGAATATCCATAGATCTATTTAAAAATATCCAAAAATCTCTGAAAACTGCTGCGCAGCGAACGAAGAATCACCCAACTCAAGAACCCAAACATCTCCCATTTGTGATAAAGTGGATGAATTTCTGCCTAAAAACTGATACTAAGACCCAAACAAAGGATTCTATGAAAATTGATTGAAGTTATTCAAATAAGATTTTGGAGCACTTTTGTACTTTTGCAAAAAGCACGGTGTTTAGCGAGTTTTAGATTTACTCTTAAAGACTACAAATAGGCACCAGGTGGTGGTTAATCCTCTGGGGGGAGGAAAAATAAAATACCCTGCCTGGAATTCTCCCTAGTTGGGAAGAAAATCCCCCAAAACTTCCTGAAGGCAAAGTGAGTTTTCAGTGAGATAAGAGTCGTAAGACGAAATATAAAGATATGTTATAGGTACAGTATTTGAAGGCATATCGGACGCACCGATATAATGGATTATAAATGACCCCGCGAATAAGCGATGGTTCAGCCTTCTTTACTGTTCTTTACTTTACTGCTTGATTCTTTAATATCGAAGTAAATGTGATCGAGATAACTGAAAACGGAATTTAAAAATTAATTGGAAGCGTAGCTTAAGTTTCTACTGAGTCATTAACATTAATTTCCTGAGTTTTCTCACGTGAAATGAGGGTACGCCTTGTATGCCAATGCTTCTTATATGCCATCAAATACGGTTTAGTTACTGGAATTTTCGCTCAGATATGAACATTTTCGAAGTTGCGATGAAAGTATGCGGTAAAATAAATATCTCACTATATATTAATAAATATAAATATAATCATTTAAAATACTGTATCAAATATTAAAGCAGAAATTAAATGCCTCGGACCCAAAGAGCTGAGGTCAGCTTTTCTTTTTAATTTTTTTGGGTAGTGTTTTTGATTGAGAATTGATGATAATAGTAAAATAAAACATATAACTTTAAAGTTTAAAAAATCAACTTCACATGCGAGTGTATCAAAATGTAGTTTATTTTTAAATATATATAAAAATTTATTTTTATAAATATATAAATATTCTTTTATCCTCATATTCTAACTTGGTATATCAAAGACGTTTTAAATGTAGATACATCCTAAAATCGCTGCAATGAAACACGCGCCGTTTGAAGCTGGAAATTGTGAGCTACTACTTCATATGCTTTTCTAATTTAAAATAAATTCATTATCATATTGCATTTCCTACTACAAGGGTGGTCTGAAAATTTTCCGACATTTCGCCATTTCTCGACGTGTTTTCTGAAAAATCTGGGGTCGGACCACCCTCGTACTTTGAAGTAAAGCAAAAGTTACCTGACCAGTATAAGAGAAATTTTTCTCTTTCTTTGGAAAAAGGCGTAGAAATGATTAATAGAAGCAAGATAATAAACATGCTGTAAGAGGAGAATGTGAGACCGATATCGAGATCTCTCGAGACGGAGAAAAATATGGTTGAATTCGGTGAAGAAGACACCGGAGATAAAATTTGTACACAAATTTTGGAAAGACGAAAGAGTAATGTAAAGAAGTGCGTAATGAAAATAACATATCTCTGAAGCGAAAGTTGAATGCATGGAAAGAGATTTATAGAGGATTAATATGTAATTAAACGAGGCATATTAAGAACTTAATTACGAAGAAGAATATCGTACTTGACAGTTATGCTTGTGGTATATATCAGCTATCAAAACTACGCAATCATTCAGTGCGTATCTTCAGAATTAAGTTAGTGATAATAAACTCCATGAGAGAATCCTTTTGCTGGACCACAATGAAAAATTACAAGAAAACTATGGATTCGCAGCCGAGCTGCATCTTCTGGTGCTAGTAAAAGGATTCTCCCATGGATTTTTTAATATTATTAAGTACCACAAAGTTTCATCTGAACCTGTTTCGTTTTAAGTTGGTGAATTTCTGATATAGTTAAGTCGCTACTACTACAGTTCTCAACCTCTTCCCTCGCACCTTCTTTCTCCTAAACACACAAAACTTGTCCCTCTAAAAAGAAATTACGGAAGTCTCCAAGTTAGTTGCTAAAACCGCAGGCATTTATTTAAAGCGAGGATATCTTTCGCAGCCAAGTCCCCCTCGTGAATATTTATTCGAAATTCGATCAGTTTCATCTTGCCGTCTCACGTGGTTGCATCTTTTTAATCATTCTCGCATAGAACAGTCCTTTTCCCGCCCCCTCTCTTGTCGCTATGGCAACGGAATGGGGAGGGAATTGCGTTTGGGGTGCGTATCCCTGGAGAGTGGCGTCACACCGAACGGGGGAAGCCAACATTTACTTCCTGCTGCACTCGCCTATCGCCTCGAGGACACCCCTCCAAAAATTTTACTACATTTCGTCTATTCACAACCCTGTGGATGATCGATATTCACTGTTTCGTATGCGTTATAAAAATTTTGAGTGGGTGTGTGTATTGTTAACTCATTCGTTGCAGATGGACTAAAATTCCGGCGAAAACGTTATCAAAATACTATTTTACGTTAATACAAGAACACGGGGCTATCTTAGAATGACAAAGTTGGAAAAATGTACACTCACTTTGTAAAATTCTACTATTTTTATTATACCTGCGACATGTTTCGTCCATCTAAGACATCATCGGGCAAAAAATTGAAGACAATAAATTTATTGTAAATAAATATAAATTTATTGTAAATAAATATAAATTTATTGTAAATAAATATAAATTTATTGTCTTTAATTTTGTTATCATTGCCCGATGATGTCTTAGATATACGAAACATGTCGCAGGTATAATAAAAATAGTAGAATTTTACAAAGTGAGTGAATATTTTTCCTGTAATGGAATTCTACAAAGTTACGCCAAACTCAATAGATCAAATAACAAAGTAATCTTTATGTATAAAATATGATTTCAGAGAGATATCGTAATAAGAAGTGGTACGGATAAAGACAGTGATAAGTAACAAGAATAATAAACAATAGTGACAGTTGTTTTTGTCTAGCCGAGAATATTATCTTAGCAACATACGTCGGGAAAACATCAAATTCTTCAATAGTAACAGTGTTTGTCGACTACTTTGTTACAGCGCTGCGCGAAATCGATCCATTTTACAAATTGGTAACGTGTGTCTAAAATTGTTAATGTATAAAATTTTTACTACATTTCGTCTATTCACAACCCTGTGAATAATCGATATTCCCCGTTCCGTATATATCGTAAAAATTTGGAGAGTGTGTGAATCTTATTATCAACTCATTCGTTGCAGATGAACTCGCAGTTATTAAAATTCTATTCCATTCTATTTTTGTGATTATTTTCCTTTCTTTCCTCTGAGGTCATTCCTGTGAACGTCATTTCAGAGATGTCATGTTTTCGTACGGAATGTTGAAAAAAGTCGGCTCGTGGGGCGCGAAAATGGCCAGATTGAGTGATAATGAGTTGAAAAGGATTCTCTCAACGATTATGATAAAAAACATTTTAATTTAAGGGTGAGATTAAAACTTATTATTCTCTACTCCAAACTAACCTTGTTTATTTATTTGCTTAACTCAAACAGGTCATGCCCATATAGTTAAGTTAGAATAATACAAAAGAATGATTAGGTCAAAATAGATAAATAATAGCCATTAAGAAAGTAAACATGGAATTTTAAGAAAATCTAACTATAAAAATATAGAATGAAGAGCATACAATAAAAATTTTACACAAAAACATAATGTCAACTGGGGGTTACTACAAGAACACAGAGCTATCTAACAACAACCAAGCAATATTTATGTATAAAATTCACTTTCAAAGAGAATTCGTAATAAGAAGTGGAGACAAAAATGTGATGATTTACAGTAATATAAACATGAGTAAAAGTGTCTGTATGCTAGTTTGCTACAGCACTGCGCAGAATCGATCAATCTTATTTTGATAAAATTTAATATATTACTAATACATGTGGTGACATCGAAATTACTTTTATGAAGCCAACTGTATTCGGTTCGGTACCGTGAGGGTTAAAAAAGGAAATACACAGAAGTAAACTGCTCTCTAATCGTTCGTATGCTACATTTTTTTAATTAAATGAAATCAAGTTCGAAGGATTCACTGTGCTTACGAAGTTTATGCAAGTATTTTAAGAAAGGAAACTCAATGAATGTTTGAATTCTTATTTCGTAATAAATTATTTCAGCAACTAATAATTCAACCATCTATCTCTGTCGATATTTTTAGGGATTAATTCCTATTTATGGAAAATGGAAGTCGGCTGAGATCTAAGAGGAAGTAAAGAAATTAAGTTTACAATGACAGTGAACTGTAGCTTTTGTAATTAGAGGATATATGTGGTGGAAAGAAGAGAGAGAGACACGGTCGTTAGTATAAACTTTAAAAAATAAATTACTCCTAAACCGTTTAAGGACTAAAAAGTACACTTACTTTTTGTTGTGAATCTTATGCTTTGGTGATGTCCAACGTTGTAGGGAGACATTCACACGTCGATTAATTATTTTATTATTTTATAATTATCATATTACAATAAATAATAATGTTTATATATATAATTATTATATTATAATATATAATTATATATAAAAATATATTAATTATAATTAAATAATTAATTAACGTTAATCGACGTGTGAATGTCTCCCTACAACGTTGGACATCACGAAAGCATAAGATTCACAACAAAAAGTAAGTGTACTTTTTAGTCCTTAAACGTTTTAGGAGTAATTTATTTTTTAAAGATATATGTGGTGTAAATATTTTTGGTGGTGGCGACAAGGAGGTGTAAATAAGTCTTGATGTAGTGTAGTGCCCTTTGAATACTGTACTGTGTGGGTAGTAACGTTAATTGTGGAATATTTATCTGTGTATCGTCTGGTGTAGGGAATTGGGGTTTTAATTATGTTTTCTATAGATAGTGGTTGGGGCTGCCACCAGAATTAATTCTACTCGCAGCATACTTACAAATAAATAAATAAATTTCAAACGAACGAGTAATGGCATCGAGTTAGTTATACTTAAAAGTGGCAATACTCAGCGTCAACTTTAGCTAACTTTGAGATAAAAAGATACGAAAAAAAAGATGGAATTAAAAATTAATTATTATGCTGAGATATGGGTTTCGGATAAAATTTTCTCTTTATTTTTAACAAAAATACACAAATCCAACCAATATCCTTTGAGTCGGAAGATCCTTGACCATTCAAGATAATCTGAAAACAATGGAGGGTCATTTATCTCGTGGTTTTCCATATATATGAATGATTCGATGCCTGGAATTCTTTAATATATCTAACGTTGAACATTACAACAAACATATTATATTTCACCACTTGATGGTGATGATGCCAAAATGATGTTTCTCAATCTTACATTGACCGTAAATTTGAATCGAGGCAATTTAATACGTATTTATAATACGTATATGCTTTGAAAATATATAAATTACGTTCCTCGCAAAAATTTACCGAGTTTGCTAACAAATAAATTTAAGAAGGTGTTATATGGTCAATTAGTTCAATATTAATATTTTATAAACTTCAATCGCAGTCAGCGGAGAAATGAATCCTTGCTATCGACAAATTATCACCATTCCTGATTTTTCTCGCGGTTTCGATATTTCGTATCAATGTAGAAAGTGGGACTTATTGTGTATAGCAATCCGAATAGCATCTCAGTAACGCTTACAGATTAGTCTACAGGTCAACAGAAAGGCCCAACGCTATTCCTTTACTAATTCAAAGCGCTTTCCCATAGGGGCCCATATACATACATAATTTAGATCAGTAATTCTCAACCAGGTAGTGCGCGACCCCTAGGGGTTTTTGGCTTGCACATTTGGGGTTCGCAGATTTCCAGAATATATCCAGGAATTGCATTCTAGAGTGCATTTTTTCAATCAAACTTATAGTAGGACCCTCGGCTCATATAGTTTCGATACAATTTATTTATTCGCCAATTTATAATATACAGGTGTGCAGCAGATTTAAAGTGACAGTATAACACTAAGCGTAAAAAAGAAGTAAATAAAAAAAATAAAAATTACCACAGAGACTCTATCCACCCATGTACCCTTCCGTATCTTTGACCATTTATTTATTTGCCAATTTATCATATACAGATGTGCAGACAATTTAAAGTGACACTATAACACTAACATTAAAAAAAATAAATAAAAAAATAAAAATTTTCACAGATACTACATCCACCCATGTACCCTTCCGAATCTCCGGAGGAAATATACATTCCATGGAAACGTATTTCAGCCCCGGCGATTTGCCCGGCAACTGCCTCCCAAAGTAATGCACCCAAACGATTCTTTCCTTTGGAATTTTCCGACTGCTTTGCATTCGGCTTCGCGACATTTTTTCGTACACCGAGCACTTGTTGGTTCTTTGATCGCATCCGGAGCATCTTATTACGAGGAAAAAAGCAATCTCTCCCAGTTTTCCTTGACGAGCAATTCAAAATGACAGCCTCTCGAAAGCATCCCTTTCTTTTTAATTGCAGGGGGCACGCCGATCTCCATTGTTTTTTCGTTTTCTCCTCGCTCGCGAATGTTTCCCCCGCTTTTTCGGTTCCTTTTTCGCCCGCCAGAGGGACGGGCAACATGGCCGCCAGGACGTTGTCCCCGGAAACGGCGTCCGCCATTGTGTTGGAGCCAACATCTCAAACTGCATGACGCCCACAGACAGTAGGAAGGCCTCTTTTCAAAAGGCCACGGTCCTCGAGTCCGTTCCTCGAAAACGTTGCGACATGAAAACGTTCCAACATCAAAAAGCTTCCATTTTCGCTTCTTTTTTGTTTCACGTGAGGCACAGGTGCGCCAAAAACAAGGAGGGAAGATTCCCCTTCGCCGAAAGCGAAACATCACAAGCGGCTCTCGAAAGAAGAAGAGTTTCGGTGAAAAGTCTGCCGCCAATTGTAGTCTTTTGTAAGACGGGGAGTCGCAACCGCGGGCCACTTACCGACTCCGTTTCATCCGCAAGAGACGTGGACGGGATCTGCATCTCTTTTATTTCTTTTGATGCCCTCCGCTGGTCGCTAAGAAGACCCTCTCCACTACGTCGAGTGCCCGTCCGTTCCCCGGTTGGAATCTCCGTTTCTTTTACCAGCCTAATTTTGATCTTTCTCCACGATACCACTTTATTCGATAAGCAGGGGTGCCTTCGAGTGCCTTCTTACCCTTTGTGCGTCTCCTCGAAGGCTCTCCCTTCCCTTGTGTAACGCACATCTAATGCCATTCCAATCCCCCGCCTCTCCTCTTGTTTGTGTCACTATGGCGGTAAAGGAGATCCGGGAGTCGAACCTCGAAGGATCGTTCCTCTCATGTTACTCTGCTTTAATTGGACCCCTAAGGTAGCATTATGGATCATGAAGGGAAACGAATTGATTTGTAAATTTCGAAAAGGTACAGCTAGAGGCTCTATGTTACAACTTTTAGCTGTACCTTTTCGGACTCTAAGAAGCCGAATCATAAGCTAGAAGCTGAAACACATAGCTAGAAGCTGTATGTTACAGCTTCTTACAGTTATGATACAAACTCAAGGCTGACCGATAATAGCAACACGTAAGACTACTTCTAATTCACAAACTAAAATAAGGCAGAGTACTTAATTTTGGTATAACTCTTCAAGTTCGACAGTGAAAGCCACCTTGCTGCTATGAAATCACACCACATAGGGATGTTGTAAATGTTTCAATCCTCAGTAGCTCTATTAGAGATGGAAAAAGTTTCCGAAATAGGTATATATATAGTTAATCTAGTGTGGAGAGCATAACTTTGCAGCACAGTCCCTTCTGGATCTAGACCGGAACACAACCAAAACATTAAGCAGCATTATAGTTGATCGATGCCCATCTTACATACTTACTTCACTTTACATTAACACTGGTTACTATATGTGAAGTACGAGATGAATCAGTAAGAGTTGTCACAATGCTTTTTGAATGGGATAGCATTCGTTAGAAGTAAGACTGAAAATTGTATACTATTTGATCGATTCTGTGAAAATACGTTCTTGGAATATGAAGAAGAGGTTACATCTATACATCGGCCGATCCGGGATATGAGGCGGATATATCATAAAAACTCGCCTTTTTCCGCGAGCGATGGCAACTTAATTTAATAAATTTCTGTAGTGGATGTATCAACCAATGGCGGAGTAGAGGATACAGTAAGTAGAAACACACTTAGAATTTCATTCCAATTTAATTATTCTTTCCTTAAGGGTAGACGAAGGGTGAGAATGGTTTCCCTTTCTTCGCTTGAGGCAAACTCGTAATTTGTTACTCAGCATCGCCGATTAAGTCAAGTGAAAACTATAAACGGAAACAATACCTTTTATTTTGCTTAGAAATTAATTTTGTTTCCTTATGTTTGACACCTTAAATATATGCAATATTCCATGGCACGAGTCGGAGATCCTGGAAGGTTTGAGTTCGAATCTTAGTCTCTTTCTTTTTCCTCTCGAATTTCACATTATTCTACGTCACGCATGGGTTCTTCCCTGCACTGCGCAATGCTGTTACGAGTTCCGGACCTTCAACATCAAATCCCAGCGACGTCGAGGACACTAAAACCTTCAAAGACCTCTCTCAGAATTTCTTCTGGGGTCGTGAACCCAAGTGCGTCTCAGCATTTAATTCCGAATTTTCCGGTAATGAGGATGGGCTTTGTTTGCTTTTCCTTCGCTCCAGGAGCGGCGTCTTACGGCAAAGGCGGGCTCTCGTTGTCTCATTCCCTTTTATTCAAAGTCTCTTTCTTCGGCGATCGCGTTCTTAAGCGTCTCTTTTCATATCTTGTGTGCGTTTGCGGTAATTGCCATCTCTCTTCTCTATGAATACGTAATTCCGAACGGTCTTCAAACGCGGGTCCTTGAGCGTCCGAATCCTTCCGACTTTTTCGTCGGTCTTTTTTCTCTCTGAAGAGGACTCTGATGTTTTCCTTTGGTGTATGGCATCCGCTGAAGAAGGCCGCTTTCTTGAGTTTGGATCTCGAGTAATCATCTCTTAAGAGTTAACTCTATCTCGTGCTTGTTGTAAATTTACGTAAGGGCGGACTCGGGGATTGTGTTTTAACAAAGGAAGGGCACGGAGAGAGATGACGACTCTGTGAACTCTGGCGGAGGAGGATTTTTTGTAGGTGTGGTCGGTCACTGGAAGGGGAGGAACGTGGAAAAAAACGGTAACTGTTGTATTGATAGGTCTCTTTATAGTAACACTGGCTGAAGTACCCGTTGATTCTCAACAAAGAAAATATAAATAGGCGGTGATAGCTTAATAATATTTTTAAATAAGAGAATCTAAAATCCCTCGAATATTAAGTCAATGGGACAAATTATCCAAAGCGAGCATTAATAATCTATTCAAACTTTTCATAATGTGGAACCGAAATCTAAGATCGATGATAAGAATATGAATATGTTTGGAATTTCGTTCTATTTCTGACTCAAGTTCATGCAATGATTATTTATTTTTTCTTCCTTGATTTTACAAAAGAAGTAAAGCCTGCAAGCGATAATAGTGAAGTTTACATGTACTCTTTATGATAATTTATCTTAGCGATCTGGGTTCGAATCCAGCAAAATTAGCTCATAAAAATGTAAGGATTATTCCTCTTTCGTCTCAGAGGACTATGCAAAGTGTGGTATAAATTGGGACGACGATGTGGACTCAAATCTAAAACAAACACTCAAAAGCACAAAAGCACTGAATTTCTGCTTCACATATTACTTAGAGTCAGAAATTATCATGTGCTAGGAGAAGCACTTAAGCAACTTGAATGCTAATGAAGGGAGGTAAGCGTTTATGGAATAAATATAGAGAGCAATCAAATTAAATCAAAGCAAGGACGGAGACGATAATGATAATGCGTGAGATACCGGGCAGTTGCCCGAGGCGCCAAGGTTTGTCAGCCAAGGCGCAAAACGTTTGACGCTCATCGATGGTTCGGTGGAGTGTAAAAACCTTGACAAGAGGCGTATATTGGATTTGTTTCACTACCCATTAGTTACCATTAGCTTTCTATTCTAACAAACATATACACTACTCCCCCGCTACCTGTGGACCCTTGTATCCGCAAATTTACGCAATCGCGGAGTGGTTTAATGTTCCATTATTCAGTATTCGCGAGTATATCTTTCTCTCGCATTCTCGCATATCCGCCAATTTCTGAAACTCTTCAATCTCACCTAGAACTGACTGTTTCATTAACAGTTCACTTTGCTGGATAAATGAGTAAGAATATATTTATTTAATATTGTGTTTTATGCGTTCTTACAAGACAATGATAAGTCTAAAGAAATGGATAAGGTTTCCACTGCTTCAATTCAAATGATAATCGCTGATCGATGAGATAAAATATAATATAAGATAGTTTTTAATAAGGTTTACTTATTGTACTTCTTGTACTAACTTAACCACGAAATGTTTTTAAATATAATATTTCATAAAATTTTAAGTGAATTTTAGGTAGAGCAATTAACAGTTCCCAAACGTGAAATCGAAATGGCCATCATCCTATGTAAGGAGAGAGGTGATTGTAGTACTTCTGAAACATGGCATTAATGAAATCAATGAATCAACATTACCCAAGGAGTTGACATCTTCAGGTCCTGAAGATACCAACTCCTCGACTTTGGAACTTTTAGCGAAAAGTAAAAAAGAATTGTGTAAACAAAATCAGGGAGGCATGCGAGGACGTGAAGTACATGACAATGAGTACAGCTAAGAAAAAGTTATGGATTTTTAATTACATATTCTTGATTATTTTTGTGTTCTTGAAATTCGCAGATATTCAAAAGTGAGCCGCAAACGTTGCTTCCCCCCTTAAGCTATTGCTTGAAACTTGCTAACTTAGCGACTTTCAGCAATTTCTAAGTAATGAATTACGTATATCATTTTATCTTGGGTATGAAATACATCAGAGATGTAGGAATCATGTATTCGTCAATGCTTTGGATATATTGTTATAGATATATACTTAGTTGGAATGATCATGCTTCTTCTAGCTTAGAAATGTTAGCTGCATTCAGTGAACGATTTAATCGTAAATTATATTGGTGTCTCTAGAGCTTTTAAAATTAAAATCCGTAGGTAAATCATATTAACTGAAATCCATTATTAAGTTTTAATTGAAAAACGGCTATCGCATTTTAGTATTTTATGACATATTCACAAATTTATATAAAATTATTTCCTCCGCAAATCTGACCAAAACTTGTCATTATTTTTTACATGAAGCAGGAGTAAAGAAAAGGAATCGGCGAGGGATTTACAATTCCAAAGGTCAGTGATTAAGAGCACTTCCAACGAGGGACAAATGAGGATCGCCAGGTTCCTGAGTCATCAAAAGATAGAAACATTCTCCCTATTATCCTTAGGTAAACAGTAATTCTACTGCGAAATCTCAGCTAAATACCAAACTCAGAGAATTCCAGTTCATATCTCTCGTCGATGATCAAGGGATTTCACTCTTCAATCGACGGCAGTAAGTTTTGAATAGCGGTTTCTAAATTATATGAATTAAAAACTTCACCTTATACTGTATATAATTTTCGTGTCCTAATCAGAAAAAAATATTTTTTTTCATCGCACTGACGTTGTTTACGTTTCGGTTATAGCCAGGTTTTCTGAAAGGGGTTTGCAAAACCTAGTAAATGCACTAAACGATAAAGCAAAGGAGTTTAGGATGAAAATCAATGTAAGAAAGACTAAGATTATGAGGTTTTTAAAGGGAAAGAAAGCTAAGTTAACAATAAGGGTGGATGGGGAAAAACTAGAGCAAGTAGATCAATTTCCATACTTGGGCAGCCTTCTTTCTAAGGATGGAAGATGTTCGACCGAAATTAGAAAAAGTATAGCATTAGCAAAAGAAGCTTTCATGAAACGAAGGGAACTGATGACAAAGGGACTTGATAAAGGAATCAGGAGAGATTGGTAAAATCCTTGGTTTGGAGTGTAATGTTGTACGGGTGTGAAACGTGGACGTTAAGGAGAGAGGATGTCAAAAGATTGGAGGCTTTTGAGATGTGGGTATGGCGTAGAATGGAGAAAGTTAGTTGGGTCGATAGAAAAACGAACGAGGAGGTTCTAGAGATGGTGGGGGAGAAAAGAGTAATGATTGAAGTAATTAAAACTAGACAAAAGAAATGGATGGGTCAAATATTGAGAGGGGAGGGATTGCTGAAGAAAGCGATCGAGGGAAGAATGCTATGGAAAAGACAGAGGGGAAGACAAAGACAAAAGTTATTAGACGAATTAAGGGGTGCGATAAGTTACCGAGAATTGAAGGAGAGGGAATTAAATAGGGAATGTGGGGGCACATGAACCTACCGAAAGGTAGAACACTTTATATATACTCGTATATAGCCAGGTGGTAGTTAAATCCCAATAATTTTACAGCAATTCAGCAGACAAACTTATAGAACATTTGAAAATTTGTTTAATTGCGCTAAAATCTGAGAGAAAACCGTCAACTTTCGCTAAAAAGGTATTATGTTCCTCTTTAATCAGAATTAGTATGAGTGCACGCCTACGTTTATATAGCAAAAGGTGGGATTCCTGTAAATAATTACTGGAATAATTTTGTCCGGATTAATCGTGATTATCCTCAAAAAGATTAATCAGAAACTACATGGCTTATTCTAGCATTAATCCGAACATTTTATCAACTGAAATAAGATTATAATTTTCAAATTCATAACCAAATTTGATCAGAGTACCTTACTTTTATATATGATCTTATCTCTCAGGGATAATATACACATTAAAAGAGGCTTTTCAAAGGGGGAACAAGGAAAAACCGAGAGAGCGTTACAACTAGGATGCGTAATGTAGTTTGCACACCATATACCTGGTTGCATACCTTCTTTTCGCACAAAGAAGGTATATTCAAAGTTACTTAATTTGGCCATTTATCGCTATACGATGAGGTTTATTTGAAGTAGAATTGAATGAATATTTTTCAAACGAGTTTCTCTCTCGTTCTACTCCATCGAGTGAACTATTACATATTTCAATCGTTTACTCTTTGTCACTCAACAGAGGACCGCATTAAGAATGAATTAAACGATTTTCTACGGAAACCTATCGATAAATCACGTTTCGACCAACAGATAAACTTAAAGAACATTTAAAACGTACTTAATTACGCTCCAACACGGTAGTAATTGACAAATTTCCCTAAAAAATGATCAAAAATTTCGGCTAACGATTATAGTCCCGTAAAGAATCGCCTTCGTTCACCGATGTTTTACGAACTTCACAATGAAAACTAACAATCTTTTTCCTCGAACGACAACGAGCATCTTCCAGTAGATGGTGGAAAGCCCTCCGTGTTTAAGCATAGGCCGGAAACGAGTATCTGTGAGCGCGCAAATGCGAGAGATACAAAAGCGACTTGGAAAAATGTTTGCCTTCGATTCAAAGGAATGAGCTAAGAAAAAGGGTTGAGTGAAAAGGGTCCGTAGAGCCGAGTGGGGACATTTAGGAGTGGTAGCGAAACCACTCGCGACTAGTGATCCCGAAAGGATCCGGAGTAGATGCTCCTTGGAATAATTTCTGAAGAGAGAGCGTTTGATCTGAGAGCGTCGTCCTGGAGGCTGATGCCTGAGGCCATTGTTGACGCTAGCAAATTAAAAACTCGGATCTTCTCCAGGGGACATCAAAAAACCATCAAAGGGAATCCACGTCGCTCAAAAGTCAAGAATGTTTGCGCGTGTTTCGCTGTTTTTCGGGAATCCGATTGGAACGGCTCTCCTAAGATGACTAAGTTTATTCTCGTGTAGCGCATCGCGGGTGAATGGTGAGCAAGCACGTCCCAAAGACTGTGTTTTCGGGAGGTATTCGGGTGGTGTGCCCACAATTAATCCACTGCGAGTAATTTTCCTTTCATGCAAAATTTAGGGTTGCGGGTTTCCTTCCGTGCATGTTTGCTGAACCTTGTTTGACGTACTGGGGTATAGTACACGTTCCCATCTTGTAAATTTGCTTGAAGTACTATCAAGTCGTTTTTTCTTACATTTTACTTTAATTTCACAATCAAGATGGTATGAATGTCATTCTTAAACGATAAAAACTTTGCTTATTTTGATAATAACAGAATTTTCACCTGTTCACAAATTTCCTTCCTTTCATTCAACGGAATAATTAGTTAGTAAAGTAATATACTTTTTTCTTGTAGTGCTATGTAATGGGAAAAATCTGTTAAATTTTTAGCATTTTACATGAGAAAATAAAATATAAATGAATAAGATTTTTAAAAATATGATTTTTTTGTGAAAACAGTAGATTTTTCATTCTTTCCCAAAAATTGAATTTTTTAAAGGTATTTAATTTTATGTTTTGGTAACCATAAAACTTCAGAA
Source organism: Pachydiplax longipennis (assembly GCA_036926295.1). Classification (NCBI taxonomy): domain Eukaryota; kingdom Metazoa; phylum Arthropoda; class Insecta; order Odonata; family Libellulidae; genus Pachydiplax; species Pachydiplax longipennis. The sequence continues at coordinate 30,405,065 of JAVFKF010000009.1, read as the reverse complement.
AGTAAGTTTTTGAAAAGTTATAAAAAAAATCAAGAAAAAATATTTTGTAGATTATTTTTTACAACTACTTTTGTTTCTGGGGTGCGATCTACCCCAGTGGGTCAAGGGAGCCACGTCTAGGGTTAAAACTCGAGAATCGGAAGTTGTGAAGCTGAATAAATTTAATGTCGAACTGAAACCACATAATAAAAATAGACGATCAGGAGATAATAGGCTACTTTCTCTTCAACTAAACGTGTTAAAGGTCTTTATTTAGGCGAAAAATTAGATATTTAGGAGACAAAAAAGTCTCTTCTAACATATAACCTGTCGTTAATTGTATTTATAAAAACACAAATGATGTATGTCTGAATCTTAATACAATACATAAAAATTAGAAGAAGTGGATGTAAAAAAACCTAAGGTGTTATCGTTGGAAAATATATCCACAGTAGGAAAACACTTACAAAAAACGGGCGTGAATAACCAACTCAAACCTAGTGATAGTACAGGATAAAAGATGTAATGGAAAAGTTTGCACAACATTAATATCAAAAAAGAAAATAACACGACAAAAATTACACAAAATGAAATCAATAAATGGACACAAAAAGATAATTCACTAATAAGAAGAAAACGATACAAATTACAAAGAAAGGAATCGAGATAAACCGGGTCTTAGATGGTTTCATTTTTGCTAGCGATAGAGCATAAAATTTGTAGAATAGTAAAAGCACCCCATGGCACACGCAAAAGAACGGTTTCCGGCGTAAAATAAATAGATATCTATGTGCATGAATCACAGTCGTGTTATAATCTCGGCGTGATAGCGCGAATTCCCAAACTCCGAAGTTTGGAACGCATCAAGATTCCCTCAGAGAATTCCAAATGTCCGAAATATAATCTGGCGAAGCGATGAAGTGGAAGTATTGACCAAGACGCCTTTATTCTCTTTCCGGCCGTTGCTGTCCGAGTCGATTGTTGCAGCGTGGCCATTGTTGGAGCAAACAATGGGGAGAGATGGCTCGCTGTCCGATGTCTTCGAACCATTGTCTTGTGCAATCGATAGCGCCACTGCCAACGTCACTAATCCATCGATTCCACTCCCGATGACCGCTTGATTCCGCCAAACCCTCGACTTACTCTTTCTCCTGTCACTCGTGTCTTTATACAGATTTTCCCGAATGTCACGGCGAAGGACTTGATTCCAAATTTGGTCGCCTAGAATTTGATGATTTGGTTGCGAGTAAGGGAACCGCACCTATCGGAGAGTGAAAATGAAAGAAATACTTTCATCGGGGAAAGAGTAGGTGCACCCATAATTTAATACGCATTTCAAAAATTATCGCGATAATTTCATGATGTATGCCGTTAAAATTTCCGCTTGTTTTTTCTTACAGCACGCAAGGAATTTAATTTAAAAACTTCTAATAACTTTCGGACCAGACTAGTAAACGATAAAACCAACCTATTTTACCCCAAATATTACTTCTTTATTAGGATTAATAATGTGATATAATAATTAAGTAAAATGATAAGATAGTATATAATAAGGTGTAAGATAAGTTATCATAAAGATAAGATATAATAAAGAATGTGAAAAAATAAAAATATAATAATTGCCTTCCATAATAATTCCCGTTGTGTGAATATTTATATATTTACTATCCGATGTTAGTAACTCCCGTAAGAAATACACGTAAGGAATTTTTGAGCATCAACATCACGCAGTTCCCGATAAGCTAGAATTATGAAATTTAGAAATTCGCTAGGGATCCAACAAACCTTTAATATCGATATTTTTATACCAGAAGTATCTTTGGTTCGACTCTGGACAACTGGAAAACACTCTCACAAGAAATGCACATAAAGCTTATTTTGATCGATTGCAGGCATAAGCACATTGCTATTGGTTATGAAGAACTATATTACCATATACTCGGATAATTGATCTTTTGATCTTTCTTCTTGCGACATGGACTTACAACGATAAAAATTGATTTAAAATTAAGCTAATGTTAACTTACATATACCAGCTCTTTGTATGAATTTTTATGTATTCCAGATGATCATGACTCATTTCTGTATCCGGAATATCTTTATTTCTCCTTTCTCATTCTATCAAATATTCTCGCTGGTTTTTCCAACCCTTTCACAACGGGTTTTTCCCTGCTGTAGGGCTTTCCCGAATAATAAAGCATAGTTCCATTTTAGTCTTTATGCCCTAAAGCAATGTTTCCGAACTTCTATTGCCTGAAGTCACACTTCCCAATTTCTTTGGACAACCAAGTCCCTCCATAGTCCGAAGAATTTGTTTCGAATTGGAATATTAAATAATTTCCGAAAATTGTGTAACGTGGGACAAAACAAAGAAACTCGCAGAGGATTTACAAAGTGTCCCAAAACGAAACAATGGGAAAACGGTAAGTGTTGAAATGCGCCGATTCTTGCATTCTACTTTGGAGAACAATTTTTACACAAAATTTTTGGTCACAAAATTTCAAAATTTAGATCCACAAATCGTGCACAAATGGCGTTGCTAAATGGGAAAACTGTAAAAAGAACGGTATAACATGTTGCGCTGAAGTTTACAAAAACTACTTTCAAAACGTACACCGTTTACAGCAAATATTTGATGCAGTTGGCAGACAGAATTTGCAGAATCCCGTGTTTATGTTACAGCCGGAATGGTTTCACACGCAGGATCAGCACATGTTTGCCTCCATTTTTTAAGTAGTTCCAGACAGGATCTTCAAAGAAAAAATTTTTAATGATGATTTTTTGTTGATTCAGTTGCAGTTGTATCACTAAAGAGATAAAATTACTATGTAATTTCCCCAGAAAAATTACAATGCGACTATTTTCGTCTTAAAGTAGACAATAGTAGCATTAAATAAATTTATATTTTGTGTCAATCAGAAAGTATTTTTTTAATTCTTTAGTATGGCTCCCTTCCATTGAAATTTAAATTGAAGAAATTCTTCTGGAAATTAGAAATTAACTTTTATTTCTTTAGTGATTCACTACTACTGAATCATAGTAAGAATAATCATCAAAAATTCTGTTCTTTAGCCCTCCTACACTGGAACTACACAACAAGTTGAGCTGTCCTCGTCAGCTCTCGTAGTAGTACCCTTGAAAATTTGATTATTTCGCACATGTAGGCTCCCACAGGGAATCAAACCCTGGATCGCTCTCACCAAAATCTAACGCGCTGCCCACTTGGCCATCCGAGAGCCCCTTTCAGATTAAAACACGCTGAAATACTTCGGAAAGATGCTTCAATTGAGCCGTTAGAGCGTAAAAACCGATTCTGCACGGTTCGACGGTGATGAAAACCGGAAAGAACTGGACTACGGTCCCATGGCCGCGTGTAAAGTACAGTGAAGAACATGACGCTTCTTGATCCGCCGATGACAAAGGCACTCCGACACGTCCTCCAAATCCACCGCATCAAACCCTCGGCATTCCATTGGGTGTGTCAGCTGCAGATGCTTCTCGGGCCGACATTGTGTGTCCGGAATGAAGAGTGCTGCACTTGTAGTGTTGGAGGGGATTTGTTCCCATTCGATAGCGGACTCGAAAGCCCTCTATTTCCATCCTTACGTACTCGACTTACCAAATTAATCCGTTCCTAACCGTGGCGCACATCTCGGAGCGCGATTTTAGGCCGATGAAAGTTTGATGATTCGCAACCATATCCCTGAGTATATTTAATCCGTTTTGAAATAATACTGAAACGGGCTGAAATCAACGAAGATGAGAAGTATGGAGTGGTGTTACGCTCAGAGTTTACATTACGTTCAATCTGCTTCAGTTAGCTTACACTTAGTATATTTTATTAGTCCAAGTATGAACACCAGAAACCCTGGACTTTTAGCTTTTTTATAACAAAAAATAATACTGATTATTTACCCCCGTGCCGTTTAATGAGAGAATTTACAAGTTTTGTAAAGGCGCCGATTATTTGAATATCTCTTTTAATATGTTAAAAATATATGTTAAGCCTAATGTTTTCAGTTTCATATTTTATTTCCCAGTATGTTTATATCCTTAATAATATTCTCAATTATTATTTTTATAGATTATCTTTATATGTTAAAATATCATGTGATCATTTACTTATTTTTTTTTGTTATTTTCAAAAAAAAACTTGCTAAAGCTGTGAAATTCTTATTTCATTACATGTTTTCACTTTCTTCATCGGGCTCTCGGATAGCCAAGTGGGTAGCGAGTTCTCTACTGGTGAAAAGAGTAATAGAACACCAAACAATACAAGCACAAAATAGAACCCGCTTGCTTTGCCGGCTTCTATTCCCGGAGTGAGCGCATATGTTGAAAATGAACTCGGCTATCGAAGCACTTTTATGAATATTACTACCGCAATGTCTCCAACCATTCTTTCGCTGTTTGAGAAACCTTCACCGAAGTACTGAATACTGTCACCTACTATTCTTAAAAATAAGAATTACAAATTAAGAATTTTGTTATATATCACCCTAAACAAGTGAAATTCTAAACTCAGTTTAAATAATTCAGGAACAAGGAACAAAAATATTGTGGGAAAAAAGAACTATAAATTTTGTTTATGACTCATTAATCTTAAATTATTATCCACAAAGTTCGATATCTGCGGCCCGGAAAGTCTTTGGATGGACCGTAGCACTTCAACTATTCTACTATATATTATTTTATCGAGAAGATAAAAATTTGGACTCCTCCTATCCAAATCATGAATATACCGACGGACTAAGGTAGCCGTGTGTCTCAAAAAGAATTATCCGAGTTGGACTGCATATTTTAAAAAGATAAATCAGTGTTGTAAAATTTTTGAATAAACCAGTGCATTTAAAGTCTCCAGAAATACTAATTTGGGCCCGATATTTGACATTCGTAACACTATGATAAAGTTCTTTTCACTTGGACGGAATGAAATACGCTGAATTTTTAGTTTGATTATAGTACTTCTTTATATTTGAGTTACCATCTTGAATTACACGCATGCAATTCTGGTAACGCAAACTTTTGGTAAAGAGCGACAACCTATTCAATGCCCTAATAAATACGGAGAACAAGGCCTAGATTTTTATATCCATTTCTCCCATTTCATTCTACCTTCTCTATTCTTCCTTTACTTAACGACAATCTCTATCGCCATTGCCATTGCCCTCAGTAAGAAAGATGCCATCCGAAGAAATATCTCTTCCTTTAATTTCCTTTTCACTCACCCGCCCACTCCGACCTTTAGCACATAACTCCGAGAGAAAGAAATTCTGCCTTTCATCTCCTTTCTAATGAAACCGCACTAAATGAGAGCTATTTTTAACCCGTCGAGGTATCTTCTCTCAATTTATGTGTAGCCTTTCTTGGTGTCCAGACGTAGCCTATTACAATCGAACCGTGATTTGTTCCTTCCAGTTCAATGAAAACGTTTCATTTCTGCTTAGTTATAGTTTCATCCCGGCAGCCACCGTCGAAGTTGTTTATCTTAAAAAGCGATTATATAATTTTCATGTAAGACACAAGAACCAGAGATTTAAATTACTAGATAAATTCAGAAAGACGTTCATGGAAGATGTAGCCGATATTATGCACCCTCCTTGCTATATAGGCCGTTCTGATACCACGAGAAAGATGAGAGAAATAGATGCTAGAACCAGTCGATCCAAGAATTCATTTTTTCCAAGAACAATACGCGAAAATAATCGACTAGGAAAATAGAGTCATGGAGCTTGCACCCCCTGCCACACACCGAAAGGCGGGTTCCAGGGTACATATGTAGATGTAGATGTAGACACATTTGTTGTTTTTATCCATCCCACAGCAATTCTTGTGTGATACTAGTTGCCTTCTCGTTATATTGTTGAAAAATTATTGGCTTTTCGGACAAAGATCTTACTTGTCATTTCACTTTTTTCTCTCTTTAATTAAGCAATTCTTACCAGAAAGACAAACAGGGAGAAATAATTTTAAAAGGTCGGTCTACAGATAGATGCGGAGGATTGGCTACAGCGTTACATTGAAGTGAAACTGGAAAAATCCGTGTCTTAAGCAGGTAGCAGAGCGTTTTATGCGGTATCTTTACCATATGTATCGTTTGAAGAGATCATCATGATCTCTCCGAGAATATGCTACACAAATCACTTCATTTATTAAAAATAAGTTTAATTCTTATGATTGTTGCAGAAGGAATACCAAAAGACGACTTTTCAATCTACGTTACGCCCTGAGATAGGTAATAAAATAGAGAAGATCTCATTCTATCTGAGAGTTCGTATCGGCTCCAACGGTGGGTAATAAATTGTTCCTCTTCCCGATATCCTTATTTTGCCCTCACAAAATTATTCATTCGAAAGAAAATAGTCTCAAGAAATCCTTTTAGAGAAAAGGAGAGGAGAGAGAATGATGAAATAATATTTCGGTCGATCAAATGAGGCAAACGATTAGCTACAGAGAGATGCAGTGCATCCAGGGACGGCTTAAATCTGCGGTTTCAGCGGCTAGCAGAGCGTTTTAAGAGGTATCTTTATCACGTGTTTCGTGTGAAAGGGACCGGGACCATGACGAAACCGAGTTTTACGTGGGATCACGTCATAAGGTGAAGCGTTTCAAATGAGTTTCACAGTATTACGAATGAAAATGAAGAACTCTTCCTTTTACACATGTATAGTATTCACACATAATAACATTTAAAATTAGTCTCACAAAATCACATATTTCGGCTTTAACTTTGTATTAGCCCTTGATGATGAGAGAGGAATAAAAACAGAACTTTGAGTGGTAATGTTCTAAATTTACGTTTTTAAAAACTCATAAAAAATTTAAGATTTTTCCAAACAAGTTTGGAGTTGGTTTTGAAAAGTCTATGATCTTTTTCTCTTTATAAATCTATAGTGAATTGTTCAATGCGTAACCACTCAATTTTCTCACCATTTTAAGTTGTGTATCATAATGTAAATTTGCATCTTTGACTATAGTATTTGTATTATGCTAAACACTGCCAACTGATCTTTAATCTATCAGTAGTATAAACGTATAATAATAATAACAACAACAACAATAAAAAAAAGCGGCCGAGAGATAACCGCGTCATAAGCATCTTAAATGGGTTTTACTATGTATGTATGTAGACGAATATGGAAGGAATATTCATTTTATATTTATATTTTCGATCAGTGCATCAACCATAATATTATTAGTTCCTCCTCTTAATCCGATTCGATGAATAAGGAAACAAAAAAGAGACTTCTTAGCAAACGGTAGTAAGATAAAGAAAATATAGCGTAAGATTATAAACAAGAGTGCCTCAATAGACTGGTTTCTGATATATCAGCTTTCAGATGAATTTCCGAAACCTGGGATTAAACCTCTTCAGTCTAACTCTCTCCCAACTGAGCTGTTATGAATTCGAGTACTATAAATATATACTTATATTTTATACTCTTTTATACTATAAATATAATTTATATTTTATACTCTTCGGTATTAAGAGATAAAGGTTCTCCAAGCGCCGAATAGCGGCGACCGTCTAAGGGCGATTCCCGGGAAACGGATAATCGTTTAGCGGTCCCAGTTCTTCAGAATCCCGATGTACATTTCGGAAACAATGCTTCCATCTTCATAGGGGGTCCAATTTTTTCTCCTTCTACTCTTCGGTATATTCCTCAATACTTAATGGACGGGACAAGGAGTGACTCGGGACGTCCTCGCAGAGGGGCCAAAACCAATCCTGCCGATGGTACAATTTCAGATATGAACATGGAGAATGATGAATCGGTGCGAACCCATGCGTCGGTAATTAGCGCTGCAGAGAGAGAATCAACGAACAAAAGAAGCGCAGAATCCGAAAGGACAAAGGGTCGCTCTTTCTCTTTCTTCTGGTAATTAGCCTCTCCCAAAAGGAGTCACGTGGTTCTGCGAATTATTCCGCTTATTAATAATGCCTTTGCTGGGATCGTTCGGGTGAAGAATACGCTACTTGATTTTCGAAAAAAGAGAGAATGGCGGATAAGCATTTATATTATGAAAAAATGAGCCGAAAAAAAGAAAATAAACAAACAAAGGGTGGATTTTTTTCTGAAATGAATTTTATTTGGTATTCCCTGATTTTTCGAAAATGCATCGTCCCGGATATTGATGCAACTCGTTGATCAAATACAAAATAAATGACCGGGAAATTTAGAATAAAATATTTACTCAAATATGTATAGTATGTTTACTCAAATATGTATGTGTTATATATCAGAAGATGTTATTCTAAGGGTTATTAAAAATAATTTAGCTATGAGTTGCTGATAACTGGGTTTCCTATCACCTTAGGGAAATTTGAGAAAATAAAGCTTTTTGATTCGAAAACAAAGCCCTACTGTTGTACAATGAGACAACGTGTAAACGCTTCATTAGGTGGAAAAAGTTTATCAGTACGATTCAACATTCCATAGTTTGATGTAAAATGTAATTACACATGACAAAAAATATATATGGAATATTACGTACAAATATTAAATAAATATCAATTTAATTTAATTAAATACTTTATAAATGTTAAAAAGATAAACATATTGAATCGAATTAAAAGAAATATTTGAAGTTAAAAATAAAATTTTAAATATAAATTAAATTAAATATTAATATGAAATTTCATAAAATAAATTATAATTTTTCTTAAAATAAGGGTAAATTTTACTATGAACTACTTTGATTATATATTACAGCTCAATAGCACTGTCAGAAAGGGAACTATTTTAGTTATGGTTATTACCGAATATATGCATATTCAATAAGATCAGGGGTAGTTTTATTAAAAAATATAGATAAACAACGAAGGCATTAAAACAGGAAAATGTAAATTCTTTGATTACAGTAATGGGACAGCAAGTTCGAAAACATGACTATTCCGGAAAAAAACGGTACGAATTGATCCACTTAGTTCTGAGTCTGATTGCTAAGAAGGAAAAGTTATCTCTCCCTTCCGTAACATCATATCATTCTACAATTTTCTATTTGTGGCAGAAGAAACCTTTTCAACTAAAAAGAATAAATTTACGCAGAATTCGCCTACCGAAACCAGTGAAACTTCCAGCTCTTCTCGTCATATATTTCGTCGTCTGCGACATTTGAATTGATTTTCCGTCTTCGCGTATCTTCTTGTATCATTAATGCTAATTAATTACGTAAAGGATTGAGTTCCGTTCCTTAAAAATGACTCAGATGAAATCAAAACCCTTCAATTATCCGAAAATGAAGCCGAAAGAGTGGAAAAATTATAGGAAAATCCATCAAGGCGATTCAATTAATTCTGTTTACATAATCCCTTTTGATCTTTTATATATGATTAAAAATGTAAGAAACCATTCTGGAAATTAATCAGAGCATGTGAATTTTTAATGTAATAATAGACTCCCAGCCCGTTTATAATACAAAGATCACCCCGCTTCTATTCTTTATCTATTTTGAAGAAAAATTCCAGGCAGTTTGTTTTTCTTGACTTATGATAGCAATCATAGTTTCAGTAATAAAGTTAAATTGCCCCTTCACATAATACAATCACTAATTGCATTATGAAATACAATTAGAATGAAAATCATCAGCAGCTCTATTTTCACATGAAATTTATGTTCATAGTCGGATATCATGTAACAATATCATTATATTATTTACGGTAGATAATGAGAAATGGTTCCTGCCAACGAATATTTAAAATGGAACATTTTCATCAGTTTTTTGATACCAACAAGACTAGACATGTCTTCATTTACTTTCGTTTCACCATTGCTCATAACAATTGAAATTTGAAAACTATGAATGATATGAGAAGATATTTTCATAGGGTTATTCCTTTACATTAAATTTAACTAAACATTTACCTACTGATTAAAAAAGAACACGGACTCATGTTTCACTTCGTGGTTTTCATTCACACAATGCTGCTTCATGACAAGAGATTTTATTTACAAATCAAAAACGCTATTGGAAGAAAAACTACTGAATGTAGAGTATATGGATACGTACATGTCTCGGTGATAAATATTGTTCAGAAAGGAAGTACATACTTCCATGCTTGACTTTCATCGTAGACCATATCCCTTGACATTGCCTTTTGATAGTTAATGATGGAGAGTATGAGATGCAAAGTTACCTTCGAAACGCAGTTTACCGACCAAGGGAAACAGTTTAACCGTACTCTTTGGAGATATTCAAGTTTTTTCTTTCCCGTTATGAGGAAATGTTGAGTTGCTGTCTTGTATAGGACATTATAAAGGATATTTAAAACTCTCTCTCCCATATGATGTGCAAGTAAGCTTCTGTCAAAATCAGTGTAGTATTTGTTAAATCGCGGTGAGATCATAACGTGATTTTTGAAAGGCTGAACTCTGCGATATAACTATCTAAACTTGCAGACATGTATTTTGATAAAATTAGTGGTATATAATTTGATATTAATACAAGTAGGAACATAAGCACAACAAAATACATACCAATTCTCCGGGTAAATATAGCGGAAATGTCATGTTTCAATACAAATAGCCTCATTTGAACACGTTTGCAAAGTGGAAGTAGACCACACTTACCTGAAAGAAAGAAAGAAATAAATTAGAATAAACTAAATTTAAATAAATTTTACGCCAGCGTTACTTCTAGAAGATTATGGCTCACTCAATTCAGATTGTTCAACCGGACCAATATCCTTTGAAATACAGAGGGGAATATTCTAAACAAAAGATACTTAGCTCAAAGAATACATACATACTACGTATATGCAAGAGCAAATTGTTGCTATTGGTCAATTTTCTCAGATGGCATAAAGCATGCGCTAATGCCAAGGGAATTCGTTCTCAAACACCTTTCCATACGCCATACTGGGTAATACCATAAGGTGGTCAAGGTTAATTTGAAAATACAAAGCTTACACACCATTGAAAAAATGAAGGATTAAACAGTTATGAGAAGTTTTTTGTGGGCTTTCAATTATGCAGAAACACGTTGCATCTTATCTAATATCTCTATATCAAACCATTTCTGAAATAGAGGGGTAGACTCTTCGAAAACTATAAATAACCGTACTTGAAACCAATGCCAATTAGTACAGCCAGGTCAGTACCAATAACAATCTAAAGAAACATGTTAACTAAGTTTTACTTAAATTAATACATTTAATTATAATGGCATTATTTAGAATCATAGGTGAGAATGAGAGGAATGAATGATGGGTTTAAGAGTTTTAATTTAAGCTTGTGTTTCGGGCTCGGTTTTCCCTCACTCGGGGTCGGTTCATTTCTTTCTCTTCCTTGCCCGAATTTTAACTGCATATGATGCTTGGTTAGAAGTCAATTCATTTCCTCTTCATTTGCACGGGATAAAGTAAAAGAAAGAGATAAATTAAAATCGTTTACCACGTTAATCCTCGCGGGATCTCGGAAAACCCTATTTTCCGCTCTGAATATCCCAAACTTCCAAGATGTCGGCCATTCAGAACCCCATACGAAAGGAAACCTTTGACAAAAAAAGAGTAGAAAGAAGTCGAAGAAAGGTGACTAAGGAAAACACGGTGTCGAAAAAAGCAGAGGAGAGGAGCGAAACGTCTCGAATCATCAAACTGGTAAAAATCGGATTTGGCGGGGAGTTTCCCTTTTTCGAGTGTGTCTCCCATTGTGTCGTAGGTGTCCGCAATCAAGCGTCCATTGAGAAGGGGGAGGCGTTATGGAGGGGGCGCTTCAATCATCCATTCATCTAGATTCGGTGTGATTTCCCAGGAGTGACCGCCGTCTCATGGGGGATCTCACCTGTTAATTCAATTCCAAGTTTCCAAGTAGTCCAAGGAGCGAAAGCCGCGCAATTTGACGGACTTGTTCTGCGGAAACCGCAGCGCGAGTCGGAGAGAGATTTTTCCCCCACTCGGTTTCGTTTCAACTTGCGGGACTAACCGAGCTCGCCACGGGGAACTTTGGCGGAAGATTACGCCGTTATTAATTTGCCGTATCTTTATCCTAAAACTTGGTGCGTGTGTGTACGTTAACCTAAAGGGAGAATGCCCTACAACTTAATCGAAAGTGATTATTTCGTTGTGATTTTCAGAGCTATGATATTAATTCTAAGGGAAGAGGACCGACTTCGCAGAATACTCCTTTCCAATTTAGAACATGTGGGAGTGGAATAAGACACGTGGTACCAGATAAATTTACAGTAGTATTCCCAGAAACAATATTAATCATTAAATTTTAAAGCAAATGGGGTAATATAAGACGAGATACATGGCAGTGAACTTCATAGATTCGAGCAGAGGCGCCGAGGGCACGGCGCCACTTTCATGACGCGCGCTCACTATTAGGTCTGCATCTCAAAAACTACTGTGCGGATATGATTAATGTTTTAATAAAATCACAGTTAATGTCTATGATGTATTGATAAAATAATAAAGACGGGTCAAAAATGTGAAGCTTCCTTAATAGTCAGCTATGACCGAAAAAAAGCCAAAATTGATGAAATTTATAAACTTCGAATTCGATGCGGCACGTCTTTTCTTTTTCCGATTCTAGTAATATTTAACTCAATCTATTTTCTAACCAAATGGAACAATTTTAGGGGGCGTCCCGAAAGAAATTCAAACTTTCGAAAAATAGGGACTACCCTATTGCACATACACCAAACTCATGACTGATAACGCTATATCATTTAAGAACAAATGTATTCGTGTTTTGGTTGGGCTGTGTTGGGTCGGATTCTTTTTTGTTTAACCCAAAAAGACAAGGTTTTTTCATATAGACATAAGCGTACTTGTATAAAATCTACGTAGGCAAATGCAAATTTAATGTAGAAAATTAAACTTCGAAACAAAAAAGGGCAAAGAGAAGAATTTTCAGATTTAATTTCAATTTAAATTTGTATTAGAATTGTTTCAGTATTAGTTAAGATTAAAATTCTACGGATTGAAAATAAATCAAAACGTTTGAAGCATACTTATACTATTAAAACATAAGTACAATCCTAGTATCAGGTACTAATTTTAAGTTTTTGATTGAGGAAGAGGGTTAGGGTAACTTTGCATGGAAGAACATGCACTCAGAAAAAATCCCAAGGAAAAACGGACATGAATAAAGTTTTTTGGGGCCGGGAATCAAACCCGGGATCTTCCTCTTTCTGGGAGGTTGCTTTATCCAATTAAGCTATTCGGGTAGAACTTAGCACAAAACGTATCGGGAACTTTCTAGGCAAGGGATAGTGTGGTTTCGTTCTACTGTGCGGCTTTGTTCACGCCACAACCTCATAGAGGCAATTGCTAACATGAATAATAATATAATAGATATCAATTGTTTGGCCAAATTTGGGCAATCGACCAGTTGCCGATCTCGTAAGATTTTTTTCAAGTACGTTATTCTTTGGGATTTTTAAATGGGCTATGTTTTTCTAACGAACACAATACTTCAGAGATCAAAGGGAGGGTTTTGTTATGAAAAACAAAAAGTTTAAAAGTTAATTCTTGTTCTGTTCTACCCAGTTTCCTCTCATACTTTAAACAAGGTTAACTTGTAGCAATTTACTGACAGGATGAATTGGCGTTTTAAGGCAAATAGCACCCGAGTATGTGCATTTAAAAACCCTGCGTCGAAATTCTTACTACACGAGTAATAGCGCTGTGGCCATCACAAATTGAATTAAACGCATACCGGTATACTGGAAAACAGCATGTAATTAACCAAGACAAATATTCAACAAATTACATGGGCGACCTTAATGGAAAATTTTCCATATTCTTAAAGGAAACTTTACCCTGTGCATATACAGAAAAACAAACTTGTACGTGTGAAGGTGAATGCTTCGTTATATATGTGTGTGTTTCGTGGAAAATCCCACCGAGTTGGAAATTAAGTTTATTATATATGTGTGGAAGTTGATGATGTAGCGTTAAGGTTGGTATTTACTCGAAGCTAGGATACAGGTATGCGGTTTCGTGAATTTCATGAGTACATACATTCTTAGGTTACGATATTTCAATTCGGGATTAAGGCATCATATTATACTCTTTGCGCGACTTATTCCGTTTCCCCTCAGATATCCCGAAGTTAGATTTGGTTTTTACAGTCCTGACGATAGAATGATGTGACAGATTAGGACCTCAAGTACAAGAATCAAGTAATGATTGCTAACTGTTGGTACCGTTAGCGTGTTTATTGTAACGTTTCTTTCATTAGAAGATATATCTATCCCTCAATAAGCCTGTAAGATGAGTATGTTGCTTTCACTAGCTTAAACGTCAAGTTGATTATGATTTTTCGACTCGGATTATAATTATTAATATTGGACCCTTATTAGGCGTGGATAGGCCCGAGTGGGCCTCTCTTCCACCTAACCTCGTATGAAGATACATGGTTATCAAGATGTAAAATAATACTAAGAGAGAGAAAAAAATTAGATAAATCGGTAAGTGTTACTCAGATGCTTCAGGAGGCAAGATGGGAATCTTTAGAAGAAATAAGGCTCAATCAGAGATTTAAATAACTAGATAAATTCAGACAGAGTACATTCATAAAAGATGTAGCCGATATTATGCGCCCTCCTTGTTATATAGGCCGTTCTGATATCGCGAGAAAGATCAGAGAAATAGATGCTAGAACCAGTCGATTCAAGAATTAATTTTTTCCGAGAACAATACTCGAAAATAATCGACTGGGGAAATAGAGTCATGGTTCTTGCACCCCCTGTCACACGCCGAAAGGCGGCTTGCAGGGTACAAATGTAGATGTAGATTTAGATGTATATGTAGATGTAGATTTCGTCAATTTAATTGACATATTTAAAGGTAATGTTTGGAATAATGCATCACAACTCTTTAACCATACCAGTAATAGCCGTATATAACGAGTATTCTGCAATATAATTGCATTTCTTTCTGATTTCAGTCCGAGGAAGATAGAGTCCAAATCGATTTTCGCGAGAAATTCTTCGGCGCCTTCTCCTTCCGGATAAACCAGCGTCCCCGTTCTTGGGATCTGCCATTCGCCGGTGAACTTTTTATTTACGGAAAGGAGTGTCGCAGATAGGGCTTAATTAAAAGGACACCGCGCCTATTCGAGAGGTGAAGGAACAGCATCCTCTCTGAATGGAGCACACGTCTTTCACACGGCGTTGGAATCTCTTTGAAGCGTCTCCTTCTTTCCTTTTGCTTTGATAATCGCGTTTTCACGCCACTAATTGAGACGAACTCCAAAAGAGGGCGTCGTATTCCAATTGCATTTCTCATTTATAATCAAAGTCTTGCTTCCCTCTTCTTGGATTTCATTGGGATAACGGAAAGAGAATGAGTGCAGCTCCTTCGTCGAACGATTTCCTCTGAAATCGTACAAACTGATCTTGGTTAATTCAGCGATACGTCGGATTATGCATAATTCTGATTTTCCAATCGCTTAAGCAGGTTACCTTACGACTGCAACTGTCAAAATACCTGATAAGTACTATTATAACTGATTTACAATTCTATTATCTACAAATTCGACTGTCATTAATTTGTAATTACAGATCCAATATTCTTTATCTATACCGCACGATATGCTTTCGAATAAACAAGGAATAATTCATGTCTCTTAACACTCACAATCACCATTTGAATTTAAAATTTACGAAGAAAAATTCCCAGAAATCTTACGTAAAGAGTATTATACTTCGTCCAACGTCGTGAAGAGACCACGTAAATCTTTTGGCTCCGTGTATTTCTTACGGGGGAATGGCGAAAGCTGTTGCGACTTTTGCATAGAAAAAGAAAGTTGGCGATAATTGATTTTGAAATCATTTAGAATAGAGTAAAATTGATTTCTGATAGAACAGTACGAACAGCGCGCGCCTTTATCCCGTAAGGAATACGCGGTGCCGTAAGATTTACGCGGTCTCATTAAGACGATGGACGAAGAATAGTATCCTTATATATTATTTCTAGACATCCGTTTCGGTGACCAGCGCTTGCTTCCCTTCACACTGCATCAAAACATAAATAAAAAACCATTTTATAGAGAAAATCTTCCACTTTCTGCTAAAACTACTCCTAGAAACGATCATCATTTGGCGAAAAATAGAGTTAAAAGTTTAATCTGCCAATAGTGTTTCGTTACTGGATGTGCAGATATCGATATTTATCGAAACAAACAAAGTATATCGAAAAGGACAGTGATACAGAATGAAAGCACATGATTCACAGGAACATGAATTGGTGTATTTTTATTGTGTAAGGCATTTTTAGTTGCATATTTTAGTGCTTGTGTATCCGTTTGTGTGTTTGTGCGATTAGTGTGTTTGTTGAGATGTATTTGGGTGGGAAATAGAACATTAGTGTCCGTCAGCGAAATTTCTGTAAGGGACAGCTAGTATACATTATCTTATATAATAACTTTATTTATATAAATAAAATAAAAAAAATATATATAATAAGTTATTATATAATAAAATTTATGTTAAGTTATATGTATTAATTAATAAATTATATAATATACGTATATATAACTTAAGCGTAAAATGATTATAGGTAATAAATGACTTTAATTATACTTAAACTAGCATTAATCTTACTTGTCAATATTACTTATCGCCTGAGATTTTTCAGGGTTTGGAGCGACATTGAGATAGAGAATCCGGATCGATCGCGGAGAAATCTCCTCATCGTGGCAGACGCATCATATGCAGCGAAATAATGCGCTGCGAACTTTATTTCCCGATAACAAAAAGAGGTACGAGGAGAGAAAAAAAGCAAAACGTAGGGCGTTGCGCACACGGCGGTGTATAGAGGATATAAGTGCGAGAATTGAAGGCATCGAAGGCGAGCTAAGGGCTTTTTCGAGAGGCAAAACATAAAAAGAAGAGTTGTATAACGCACTCGACTCACACTGCACACCTTCCCCGTATGTTATGCAGCCATTAATTGGAAAAAGGGTTCGAAAAGTGTGATGAATGGGAAGAAATGGATGTAGGGATTGGATTGGAGGGATTAAAATAGGCCGAAAGAAATAGTGATCAACAGAAAGACATTTTTCCGTAGGAGAAATTCACATACAAAGAAAACTCACTATGTATAGCCCACAAAAACTTTTATCAATCGATCTAGGATTCGTTACGGAGTATCATAGTCACCTTGATCTAATCCAGTATAGTATATATATATATATAATAGTTTCATATAATCATATAATTTTAGTAATAATAGTAATTTAATTGTTTAATAAAAGTTTTTGTGGACTCTACATAGTGAGTTTTCTTTGCGTGTGATCATGAAGGAGTTCCACCATGTCTCACCGAAATCTGTCAAGAAGAAATCCAGTTAAAGCTTAGTTTGCATCTACATCTAAGTACGTAATATACAAGCCGCCATTCGGCGCGTGGCAGGGGGTGCAGGCACCATGACTACTTTCTTAGTCGATTATTTTCGCATTTCATTATCGGAGAAAATGAATTCTTGAATCGACTGGTTCTATCATCTATTTCTCTGATCTTTCTCGCGATATCAGAAGTCTAAAATTGTCGAATGATAATTTCAGTGAAAAACTAAAACGTCTCCAGAACAGACTGGAACCTTCTGACCGGATAGCTCAGTGTTTGAAGCAACAGACCAGTATTTGAAAGACCCGAGTTCCAGTCCCGGTCCATTCAGACTTTTACATTCTACCTGGAATTTTTCTTTATATAGTACGTTTTTATGTAGTATGTAGTACCAGGCGAAAGAAGGCGTGATTTACTTTCAAAATGAAATTCAATTTCAAAATTCAATTGAGTATTAATTTTTAAACTTCGACAAAGAGAGAACGAAGTGGTGGATACGTCATTTA
This sequence comes from Pachydiplax longipennis, assembly GCA_036926295.1. Taxonomy (NCBI): domain Eukaryota; kingdom Metazoa; phylum Arthropoda; class Insecta; order Odonata; family Libellulidae; genus Pachydiplax; species Pachydiplax longipennis. The sequence goes on along the minus strand of JAVFKF010000009.1, from coordinate 30,387,282 downwards.
ACACTAACAACAGAGTTTTACTTGTCGATCAAATTAATGCAATCCTGGAAGAATAATTCCCAAAATTAATGAGACAAAAATCGGTATTTCAAGCGAAAATATCTGAATGGGAATTATTCGAGGCAATGGGCTTGAACTTACACTTATATAAATACACACCGCTGCTACAAACTAAATACACCTTTATGTGTTAAGTCACCTTAACCCTTGTCCTTGTGCATATTCCTTACGGGGAAATCCATTCAAAATCGTCTGCCAGCAATAATTATAACACGTTCAATATTTTATTCGCGACAATCCTTTAGTTAAACCTCCCCAAGCGAAAATCCTGGGTGCTCGCCCGTATCACTCTCATTCTTCACACATTTCCAAACGAACTTCATTTCCTTTCAATCTTATCCTCTCGCTGAAACACCTTTTGAGACGGAAACACGAGTTAAGAAACTCGCCCAATGAAACCGTATTTCCAAATACGACCGTATCGAACCATTGTTACGACTTAATTAGGTTTGTAAATCGATGCTGGAGAGCGGTTGTCTCCACGAGCGTTAACATTCTCGTTATCCGTCTTTTCACAGCGCTTCCATTTTAAGTCAAGGCGGAAAGATCTCTTGAGCCGAAAACTAATGCAATCGATCATGAATCCCTTCCGCATTTCCTCTTTCTTTTTATCGTCCATCTTATGGAATGCCTCCTCAATATAATTCCATTACCTCCGCTCCTTTAGCCGATAAGAAACTGAACTCCCGCCATTACGGGCTATATTCGATTAAAGCCAATCTCCTTCCTTCCCATCATCTCTCCCCTCTTTTGCCTTTCTTTAAGGAGAATATCGATGTCCGGAGGAAGCGTCTTCAATCTTTCAATAACAGCCCGTTTGAGGGAACATAAGATGTTCGGGTCTGAACAATGCCCTCGAATTTTTCGAATGCACTCTTCTGTTGCCGTAACTGACATTCATTTCATATTTTCGTTATTTGGCGAAAAATGAGCTAATTGCAGCATTTATTGGATTTTAATAATTTATATGTCATTCTTAGGAATGATGACGACTTTCACTTTCAATATCGATTGCATTCCTTTCTTCTTTTCGTGATAATTTTAACTTATAAACGCCTTAAGTAAATTAAGTATAAACTCATGGTGTTCAGGCCTAACGTTGTGGAACGCCATTACTAATAATTTGTTGATACACTTCGTATTTTCCACAAAGTTTTATTCAAAATGACCGATTTCGACACAGGTACAGAACGTATCAGAAAAATATTAGAAATTTTTCTGATATGTTCTGTTCCTGATGATGACTGTAATAAAGGTTATACAAGAAGTGAAAAATTGCGACTTGGCCGGGACTCGAACCCGGGTCTCCGGGCAGGTATTCTAGTTCGAACTAGAATACCTGCCCGGAGACCCGGGTTCGAGTCCCGGCCAAGTCGCAATTTTTCACTTCTTGTATAACCTTGGGTTAGTCGCACAACTTAATGTGCAAAGTAAAAATTACATTTCCATCGATGACTGTAATATTCGAAACCAGTCGTTTTGAATTAAACTTTGTGGAAAGTAAGAAGTACATCACCAAATTATACGTAGATTAAGTGCCATACGGACACGGAGGAAGTTACACTCGGTGCCAAAAATTTCCATACAGATGCGCTAAGTTTGATCTTTTAAACATGTATAGTTTCCGTCATAGGATGGTGAAAGTTGCAAGAATGTGTTGTGTTGACATTAAGGAAGATAGTAGAGATAATACCTTAAAATAAATTCCTTCAGATAGTTTCTGTTTTTGACGAATGGACTCGCATTTCAAGGTTAGTTATTATTTGTGAAACTGTGTATGCATGTACAGTAAAACCCGTTTCAAACTCTCCCGCTTAAGACAATATTCGGCTAAAAAACGCAGGTTTCTATTGCCCCTAATTTCTATTCATCCCTTTCATATTAAACGCTGTAAAAATACCACATAAGAAGTTCTGCTACCAACTAATGAGACGGAGTTTCCCCGTCCCTAGCTGCACTGCAACTCGCTACGGCCGGAACCTCCACCCGATTAGGAGGTTTAACTATAGCGAATTATTAATCATTACTTAACCCTTCGAGTATAAAGTAAAATTTGAAAAATAGGAGCGAAAAATGCCTAGCATATTTGATGGATTTTGCTCGGTATGGCTGAATGCGTATAAAAAATTATTATTCGTTACAATCACCTGAAAATTTTCAAGACAGTGGTGAAAATATGCTACTTCAATCCAGAAAAGTTTGTTGATGTTAATAAATGCAAGAATAAATAAATTATTTTTGCTAGAAAAATTTAAAAAATAAATTTTCGAATGATATTTGAAGCATTAAATATTGCAAAAAAGGAATCAGTATTTGTAGTATCACAAATTTGGCATAGAATATGATTGGAGTTTTGTCAGATATTACATATTCTTCGGAAAAATATACAGTAACCCGAATGCTGATTTACCGATAAATATCTCATTACACCTTCATGTATAAATTAATGAAATGTTAAAAATACTCTATAAAATTACTCGTAATAACAAACATAATATTGATGGCAATTAATTGTATAACCATAACACATGAATGTATAAAAATTCTATATTATTTCGTGATCGAATTCTAAAAATCTTAATTGCCAATCTGCACATGACAGATTTTATTTTTATACCTCGCAGTGCAAACCAGACAAACACTGTTCCTGGAAAACTTCATGCTGCTAATATAGAAAGCTTCCTAATCAAGCCTATTATAATTTTACATAATCTTTTCAAATCAGGTTTCAGGAACGAGGCAACCGTAGCGCGCGAGATGCCCCTTCAACGCCATCCTCGTCCACAGCTTATCCCAAAACATCTCGCTTATTACTCCCCGTGCACGGAAAAATTCACGTTCGCGATAATCGCAGTGAAAATGCCGACGTTCAAAAACGTACGGCGCATGCCTGAACACCATATTCATAAATCAAACGAGTATCAATCTCTTTCGATTAGAGAGTGAGGTCACGAGGTTTCTGCTTCAGACCGCATTCGACCCTTTATCGAAAAGGTTAATTTATGCCTTTCGGAAGGATTTAACATTTCCCTTGGAAAGGGACGTCCTTTTCTTCTCGCTAAAGGTCTCTGTTTTTGGCGCTGGAGAATCGTAACTCAAAGACGGGCTAAATGTAGCGAAATCCAGCCAGATAAAAGAAAGAGGTCATGGAGGGACACAATGGAAAAAGGGATGATGTATTTCGAGCGGCGTTGGAAAACCTTACGTGTTGAAATATCCAAATAATGAAAGGAGAAATTATTACGAAGAAAAACCTGAACGGAAACTTCGGAAACGCTGCAAAAAATAGAAAAGCCAAAAATATTATATTTTTTGCAAGGGTTGCATAGGAAGGAAAGAAAGTGGAACTCGACTGTAAAAGAATAAGTGGTTTGAAAACGTCGGATCAGTTCCAAGGGATGGAAACGGAAGTTCCGGATTACCCTCTAGGAATCACCCAATGCGCATTTCGATGGTTATGCTATCATCTTCAATGCAGTCTAAACTGAACTCTTGAGGTTGTAAGCTTTTTCATGACCATTTCTTCTTAAGAATCCCTAATGTACAAACCCTTACGTGTTAAGCCACCTTAACCATTTTCTTATTCCCTACGAAGATGAAAAAGATGGAAAGATGTGTGAATGGGTTGGAAGAGAAAGATGAACTTTAGAAACACAGATGATACTGTAAATGAATAAAAGAAAAGATGTCTTTATGTTGGGCGTATTCGATAATTTAAATTCTCCTCTTTCATTTAACCCTTTATTAATGTAAATGAAATCTTATAAATGAGTACTTATAGCGGTGTTTTAAAATTTATAGAAAATAAGGCGAATTTAGTTGTGGATTTAAAAATCCTTACTGAAACCTAGTATAACACGAAGGAGGGTTGTGTACAAAACCGTCAGAAACGTACACAGAGAGTTAACTAAAGTGTAGTGAAATAGGAAACCCATATTGTGATCTGGAAAAAGTAAACATCGTTTAAATAATAAAATCTCAAATTATACACACCACAGAACAAACGTGTAATAAATAACAGTAAAATTAAAAACAATAATGTAACTCATACGGGATTTAGAACTAATTGGTAATGAGATTATACTACAAATAGATGAAATCATTATCTTTCTTACTTCAAATGATAAAAGTTCTATCAATACTAACGTACGAGTATTTCTATGCTTAAAACAAGAGCATGCGTACTAATACAAAATTAGTTTGCACGATACCGGAAGAATTCTATTTTATCAATTTAAATACACCCTTTATGCTTCGAGAGAGTGGAAAGCTATAGCCATCGATTGATAATTTAACATTCCCTTACCCTGCTTGAGAGCTTACCTAATTTTTCATTGCCGTAGTAAACATCAATAAAGGCACAGCGAGCGGCTATCTGCAATTAACGAGCTCAGTAATGACATAATCACAATTATGACGAGAGTACACAATCTGCCGTTAAGCAATCTAATCAGGGTCGCGGAAGCTGATTCGTTCGATATAACCTATCTCGACTCTTTCGGGTCAACGATTATACAGTTTGAATATCTCTTATCCGAAAGTCGCAACATTGTATTAATTCACTTTTCAGTACTGCGTTTTTAATGTTTGGAAACAACGGTCATAACATCCCTCTTTCTCTCAACCTTCCATCGGCAGTCGTATCTTTTTATACTCGGAAATATTTATTTTTATATGCCCAGACAATACGTTCCCTTTTTCATCCTCTGAGGATACAGTTCTTCATACATCAATCTCATTTGATAAATAAATTTATATTAGCATTCCTTGCTTTTTGGATTCATATTCATGTTTGACGTCTTGTAAAAAGCATTTTTTTTAAGTCTAACCGAATCATCTATTCCACAATCCAGAAAACTGCGAATTCCGAAATAACTTGGTCCATAGCATTTCAGATAAGGGATACACAACCTGCTAATATCAGCCATATCCTGTTCGCTGTTATTTTATATAGCTATCAGTATTTCGTGAAGATAAAATTACGGGAAACGGGTAGGTGTTCTCTGTTCAAGAATACTAATTATCATATTATTTCCGATGCATGAAATAATTCTATTAATTGTCCCTCTATGCTTTTCTTGAGTAGTAGGGAGAGCTTGCGTGAAGTAACTCCGCGACCTTGGCTTAAGCCTTTTTATGAGAAAGTATACAAATAGGCCTATAGATGAATAAACAAAGTTACGATAACAATAAAGAAATCTATTAACTATTCGATTTCCTACAGAGCTGTCTTCTTTGAAATTCGTAAATTATCTTTAAGGTTAGAATTAAATCCCTCCAACATTATCGACTTAAGGCTTAAAATGAATATGAGGCTTACTAGGCTAAATGAGGAGTGAGGAAATTCGCCCTTGCTTTCCTCAATTAGCGAGAGTAAATTGGGGACAAATTTCCCTTAAAAAAAGAGATCCTATAGTTAAAAAATTTTCATTGCTATTTAAAGTAATTGTAATAATTATGTTTTGGTAGAAGTATATTTAAAAGTGGCAGTTGAAGTCGTTTCGCACATTTAGGCCCCCATCGGGAGGGGAGGCCCCCCAAGAGATACTTAAACCCAAATGCTCTCTTAAATCAACGCCTTACATACATCTACAAATAACGGTGCCAAAATGACATTTCCCAAGCCACGAAACCCAGTATTGCTACGAGCTAGTATTGCTCCTACGCTTTTAGATATGGTGTTATCATCGTGAATGCTGTTATCACCTTAATAACTAATTAATGATACCTTAATCACTTTCAAATTATCATAGCGATGAGTAAGACTGTGACGGAATTAAACGAAGGACAATTTTCCTCAAGGTGACAGAAATCTTACATTCCGTTTCCTACGAATATGGTTGGGGAACTCGAGGAAATGAGGGAAGTCAGTTTCATTTAACGTCAATACTAATAGACGCAAATGAGGAATCGACGATTGGTTACGGTTGAGGAGTTTTTCATTGCAAAGGCTTATGACTTTCATTCGACCTGAGCGTGAGAAATGAATAAAGCAATGTGCTGGAATCATTCGAATAAGAGGAGAAACCAATAAAAACCCTATTCCATTGGAGGGAGCGAGATATTACGAATGATTTCCAATTTAGCCGTAATGCGCAATATCTCAGAGATCCCGTTAAATCTCAATCGAACGCGCATCAAGCACCAAGGATGTTGAAACCACAGTTTTCCAAGGAAAGCTGGAGTTCCAAGAAAAATTTCTACAGAGGTACGGAAGTGAACGGAAATAATCTAAAAAGTAAACCAATGGTAATATATACAGCATATACAAGTATATTTGCGACTTATTTTTTTCTGCGAATTTTGCATGTGTCAACCTTAGGATTTTCCTAAATTACTGAAACCTGATAATGCACGAATAATGTGGTGAACCAAAATCAGTTATAATTTATGGACTTAATATAAATGCATATCTTCAAGCAATATGGGCTGAAAAGAGATTTCCAATGTACAACTTAGAACAGTTTAAGTTACATAACTTATGAAAAAAAGAAAAGGAACTCGGCAATCAATAAGTAAGAGAGACAGGAATTCGACAAGTGCCAAAATCGGCCAACCGTCGGGGGCAATTCCCAGGAAAAAGGTTATCACCCACCTGGTCGCCAGTTTTCAGTATTGCTAAAAGTGATAAACAGAAAGTGTCCCGAAAATGTTCTCGGAGACACGTTGGAATCATTGGAAATGAAACGTAGAAAATGCAACTATCATGCGAATTCGTAATAAATTCAGAGTAAGAGACCAATATAAATATCTTTCGATCACTCGATGTTTACATATGAATCAAAAAGATTATTTGGGTCTACTGAGGGAGGAGATCGTCCCTTCCATAATGACTTTCTCAGAATAGCGATTCTTCCAGTGGACGCCAACCCTACCGCCCATTAGTGAGTATTTTTAACATTTCGGGTGAGTAGTCTTTCTTAAATGATAAAATCGACAATCTACGTCTATAATGAGTGAAAATTCATAACTAAAGATATCTGAATGCATTTCAAAAGAATGAATTTAAAAAATGTTTCCCTTAGAAAAGTTTTATTAATAGAAAGGTGATTTTTCAAGAGGGATAAAGATATTAGTGTAACACTGTGCAGAATTGTTGACTACAATCTCCTTATTATAATGTATGTGTATAAACCTGTCTTTGTGTATGTGTCTTTATACAACACAATGTAGTGTGATATTTCTAAGAAAAATCATTTCTATTTTATGAAGTCGGTGATACCGGCCTTCCCCTGCTTAATTCGGTGCCTAGAAGATGCTAAGCCCGACAAGCGACTAACGTAGAGCTTACATCCACTAAATTAAAGTCTAATTTTATATTGTTTTTGGCGAAGACACTAATTTAAATATCCAGTATAGAATGTAAAATGTAAATGTATACTGTCAAGAAACATTGTTCTCATAAATATTTTAACGTGTAGTTGTACTCTCGGTTAGCTGCATGAGCAACATGTTCCATTTTATTCGGGTTCGATTCCCGGTGGGTGATACCGTTAACAGCATAGGTGTAAATATCCATTAATTAATCTACCCCATCTGTCTGTAGATGTGAATGAATATCATGCTCGAGAAACACCTATTAGAATTCACCTACAAATATAACGAGAGCGATGCATTTCAACGATTATTATAAAACTATTACAGCTATCGTAACAAAATGATATGTTTGTTACTTCATAGGGTAAAGTTAAATGCTAAGGTTAGTATTGCTTTGAGACTTGGATATTTAGAAATTTCCATAAATCAATCTACCCTTATCTGTCCGTAGACAGTGATGTATTTTACGATGACCATACATCTAATGTAGTTACCATAAGAAATTTTTGGACCTTCGTAGTGGAAAATTTAGAAGCTAAGATCGTCACTATAAGACTAGCATATGTGGAAATAGCTATCAATCAATCTACCCCATCCATCTGTAGACGTTAACGAATGTTCTGTTCGAAAAATACCTCCCATTGAAATCCACCTGCAAATATCGCGAAATTTCTAACGCATTAAAAACGCGGAAATTCGCCGTGAGATGGGAGAGAGATGATTTTGCATTCCCTCCCCACCGCTAATTACGCAACCCTCTTTCTAGTCTCGGGAATAAATTTTTCCGCCGCCATAAATTCCCGGAATGTCTCGCGAAGCACTCGAGCGTAATAAAGAAAAAGGCGAAATGGGAAAAGATTATGGCGGAGGGGATGTTGACTAGAATGCTAAGAAAGGAGAGATGAATAATTGGTAAGGGAAGGAATAAAAGAGGAAAATGTTGAGGGAAAATAAAAGAAAGCGAATAAAACGGGAGAAGAAAGGAATTATGTTTTTAATGGGAGCTTGCGCGAAACATTAAAAGGAGTTTGGCTCGTGAACTTGTGCAAGAAGATCGCAGATTAAGGAATGCTCCATATCCGATGGGGAGGGTGAAAAATGGCGAGATAAGAAATAAAGGAAATGGTTTCCTTTTCCCGTATTTCCATCATTGCTCATACTGCGATTTTAGGGGCTGGAGAAAATTATGAAGGATGATGAATTGTGCTTTGTATAAATTTTGGCCAGAACTTGCATATGGAATAATGAAGAGTCCAAATAAGTCGATGAGGGTGCAATGGAATAGTTTGGACGAATTCTTTTGACTGTTAATACTACTATAGGCAAGTTGTAGCTCGGACTATTGTCCATGCAGTACCTACTATATCTCACATGAATCGGGTACATACTTTTCCGCTCCAGTCACTGGTATTTTTGCCACAGCCGTATTAGCCATCACACACTCTACTATAGCTTCGGCGTGAAGATTATAAAATGTGAGTGACATTAATTTTTTGAATGGAATAAATTTTTAATTCAATATAGTGACAAGTTAGCTTGAAAGAGTAAAACTCGCACTTAAAATAATTGGATGCTAAAGAGTTATTCCTCAGTTAGATAAAAGAAATACGTCTTTCGTAGAATAAATTGACGATTTCTATTCTATTTATCTATATACTCGTATTTATCATATCAATAGCTATACACTTTTACAGAAATCTTATCGATCACAATGACCAAGTTATCTAGTAATAAAAATAAGAGTGTTACGTATGTAGTATTTTTTTAAAGTGCTTCGACAGATAGGTCATTTCGCACATATGGGCCTCAATCGGGAATCGAACTCGGGACCGTTTTCCCCTTTCCCCATCCGGGAGCCAAGAGTAAAATGACAATTACTGTCCATTGCACAACAAAGGTAATCACGGAAAACTTGGTATGCAAACTTTATTCTTATTCTTAACTCTATTTCCCCCTGCCACACGCCGAAAGGCGGCTTGCAGGGTACATACATATGTAGATGTAGATGTTATTCTTAAAATTTGCTGAGTTGATTTAAGATTTGTGCATGTAGTAAAATATCAGACGGGTCAGTTAATCCGTTATGTCCTCACGAGTGGTGAATGCTCGGGGTAGGACTGAACAATGGTGACTATATAATGATAAAGTTGTGCGATGGCTATGGTAGAAAAGAATCGAAAGTTTTACGATCTAAACCCCATAAAATAACACAATCAAAATAGCAGATCACAAATATCGTTGCTGTAAGACTAATGAAAAGACATAACCCAATGCTCGGTATTCGGGGTTGTTCCGCCACCGCTACTTCGCCGCATGTTTACCACAAGGTAGAAGATTTACAGCGCCGCCGTATCACAGCCACGATATTCTACTAATTTGATATTCCTAAATAAAAATTATTAATTATTTCCTAATTAAATATTAATAATACTATTTTCTTATAGCAATAAATTATTTCGGATACTAACTTTCCGTGACATATATGGTTTTGTTGGGGTTCTATAAGCTTAATCAAGAATATAATCAATACCTGATAATACGTGAATAGGGCTTGGTTTTTAAACGGTAGGGTATACTATTAAGTTATTTTTGGTTGAAAGACAGTAATACTTAGTGGGCCAAAATGAACTTATATTCCCAATAAATACTATATTAAACTATATTTATCAATAAAGTGATAATACGTAATGCAAGAGGAGAAACTGCGGGGGGACCTCGATATTCACCCTCTGTCATAAGGAATACTCGATAAAATTCTACCAAAACTCCCTCAAACTTAATTAATTAATCAAAAAATTCAAAGCAGAGGAGAATTAAAAAATCTGACTGCTCTTTTTATTTGAAATCCATGGAAGGTATCCTTCCTTTGTGCTCCACATCATACATTATAATTACTTAAGTCGCATAATGTCACTAATCACATGCGGTTCATACAGTAGCCAGCGATAGTGGTAAAAATCCCGCAGTATCTATCGCTGAAGTACCCAGAACGTCTGTGAGTGAATGCCGATTGGATGTGAGTTTCCTGAGTAAAGGCAGATGGGGTGGATGTGCGGAGCAAAGGGCATTCGCAGGGAATTAATTCCAAATTAATTTGGACGTGTTAACGCACATGGCGGCCGATGCAAGAGGCGTGTAAGAGCAGCTGGTCACCAGCCAAACATTCATGCACAGCCCACGCATTCTATGTTTATTCCCCACTGCGCCATATTGGAGATTTTTGGCGCCAAAGCGTATTTCCACCCGATAACCACGCCGTGTTTTTGACTTTGCTTGCTTCCGTTGCCGATTCGTCCAAACTCTTTCCTTCGACCGTAACAAAATGCAGATGTGACGACCGCGAAAGTGAAAAACTTTAGGAAGTTTAACCGTAGGAATCAGTTTGAGGGTGCATTTACATGAAACCATAACGGAGGGTAAGCTAGGAAATTTGGTGAGGCTTCATTATCACCTAAAAGAGATGTATACATAAAAAAATATGCAGTAAGATTAAAAAATCCACGGTTGCGGATTGACCAAAGGGTTCGACCCTAAGGTTCCAGGCTCAAATCCCGGAGAATCAGATTTTTTGATTAGGGAATGGAGAGAATGAGAGACACGGCTGCTTGTAAATTAACATCTAATGGTAGATATATTGTTACTAGCAATATATATCTACTATTAGGTGATACAGGGTACTGAGGTGACATTGTCTCCGAATTATGCTTATGGCTTCCAAGATACGATGGATTCCCTTGCAACGTTGGCCCCACCAAAGACAGTAGAGGAAACCACCCCGACTTAAGTGACCCTTTTTATTAAAATAAAATCGATATTGGTAGGCGTGACTTCATGGAAAGCCATAAAACAATGAAAGCAAAGACTCAGTTCTTTTCTACACTGAATTTATTATGCGACCGGTTCGTAAGTTCACTTACATCTTCTGGTAAAGTTCACTTTTACTTTTCATTAACCCTTTTTATTGTTACCTTGGAAATTACGGCATACATTGTTTATTAAAATCTAAAAATGCAGCGATATTCACGATATGTGGTCCACGGGCTCTTTGTAGGAAAAAATATGGTTTTTTCGGAGGCCGCTGTTCTACGGTTAGAGATAACAGGGAAGACTTTGATTGAATGAGGTAATGAGATTTTGAGAGGAGATTCATCTCACTAGAAGAATAAAAAGAAATGTATGAATGTAGCGAAAGATGTAATCAAGAATCGGAAGTTTTAAATAACCCTAATAATATAGATAAATAAATGGCTTATTTCGAAAGAGCATGACGTCAAAGTCAAATGAATCGTATGGAAAAGTCTCTTATATTCTCTGAACTACACAATGAGAAGCGTAGAGTTATTATCGCAGATTATTTATGTTCTAGAGAATTTTATCGCAGCCGCCTTAATCAAAGTCAACGTTAAACATATCTTCGTCGAAATTGTATTAATCTACCTTAATAACTGTAACCGAAGCGTTAATGTAAATCTTTTCTTTGAGAGTTATATGGTGTATATAAATAAATATAGTGTGCATATAAAATAAAATCAAAATGCTATGCAACAAATTCATATTATTTAGGAAGTGTAGTTAGTAAAAATTTCCTCTCAAATATCGCTGTTAGCTTTACTATATGAATGCTCTTGAGTTTGATCCCAGCCGAAATTTCTTCGTTTCGAAAATTCTCCATTTAAAACGCATCGAAGTTATTATGAAGAAGAACAATTTGTGCTTTTTCCACATTACTCCACAGTAAAAAGTTAGTTAGTTAGTTAAAAAGTTTTCCACAGTAAACAAATTGTTCTTCAAAATGAATTATTTCCGCAAGACATCGCCAGAGACTGTGAATTTTATGCATCGAAGTTAGTTTTCATTCGAAGCCCCATTTCCGTAAAAGTTGTTTAGAGATGGTGGAAAATTACAAAATCAGGACATTGCACGTTAAAAAATCACGATTCTGCAGAGATTCATATTTTTATCAACAATAACGGTATAGAATTGAAATTTAAAAACCGTACAAGGGAAATGCCAACTGTGTGTGACACGAATGCGCTGGAGAGTGTCAGAGTATGTTCCTTGCTCTAAAGTAATAGACACATGTCCGGCCGCTCCGCTCAATAGGCCTTCGTTTATGCAAAACATGCATATGCAATATCGGGGCTAGGCAACCACGCAGTACACGTACCGTACCATATAGATCGTTAGATATTCCGCTTTGGAAAATATTTCCTCCCGTTTTGAACTCTTTTTTTTATTGTTTCCGAAGTCTAATTGGAACTGACGGGCGCTATTCTATACAAATAGGACGAGTTTTGCAGGTAGGAAAAGATATTATCCTACGTGGAAAATTTCACGATCTGCATGGTAATGCGCGCGTATGGTTGCTTAACTCCGATTTTGAAATTCACATTTTGCATAACTGAAGGCCTATTAAGTGAGACGGACTCACACATGTCTATTATTTTAGAGCTCGGAAAATATCCTGACAATCTCGAGCGAATCCGTGGTACACAAATGTGGGTCTCCGTTTGTTAGATATATAGAAATTAATGAAAGCAAGACGTAAATATAAATAACTAAATAATGAATGCGAAATACTTGACTGGACGCACTGGCATATAAGTCGCACCCTAATTTGGTGGTAATGAAATTGTGAAAAACTCAAAAAAAAAAACTAACTGACAGCACTGATGAAACTTGAACTTTGGTTCCGTTAAATTTTTAAATTTACGTTTTCAGGGTACGTTTTTAAAATAATTTATTCCAATGTATCAAAGTCGTTCGATATTTCGATCAAACCTCCGATATTGCAGAAAGGAGACTATCGGTAAAGAAGACCAAAATTTTGCATGAAAGATGTGAAGTCATTTTTGTGGCAATATTTTCGGAAGAATGTTCTATATACCATCAAATACGGTACTAACATTTTATCATCCTATATTCTTATCATTATACATTCTAACAGTTTATCATTTTCTAAATGATAATTTTATTTATTCATTATAATCTTAGACTTAAATACGCACCTTATTCTGGTGGCAGCTCTAGGATATACATTCTCACTTACTTATAGTGTATAATTCTTTTAGGATAGTTATATTTATATATTTACTATAATCTAAGACTGTAAATTGGCATCTATCCTGGTGGCAGTTGCAAGATGGGCAAATAAAATAACATCTCTGTCTGGCATTCACTCAAGTCGGGAAGAAAATCCCTCAAAATACCTCCTAAATATGAATAAATGTTCGTCCATATATCATCAGATACATCAAGTATTTAATACTTTATGAGTAAGTTTCCATATTATTTTTCTCTTCCATCTTCATTTATTACCACGTTCAAAGAACGAACGGAGAACCGGCTGGGAATAATAGGTTACCGGAAGTGTACTGTAATCTACTTAAAGAACATTCTACTTACGTCCCGTGCAACTTCATATTTATGGTTGAATGAAATTCCTCTCAATAGATTTTTACCCAAACGCCGGAGTGTATGAGAGAGCGCCCGTCAGTTTTAATTAGACTTCGGAAATGAGAAGAAAAAAGTTCGAATTAAGAAGAGAGGCGACGGAACGAGTTCTCGGAAGTGGAGAAATTATAATAACAGAGGAAGTGATGACAAAATTCTTCGGCACCTCGATTTGTAAGTTTTAATACCGTAACTTAGGAACTTAATCTCGACGCCTTAAATGTATTTTCTCCAAGTTTCCTTAATTTGCTTTTGATGGAAATCTTTGCTCCAATCCCCCTGGACTGCTTTGCATTTCCAAAGGAGCTTTAAGACTGCAAATCCTTCGGACATCTCGTCCCTCACGTTGGAGTATTCAAAATTCCATTTCGGAGACAACTCCTCCTCTACTCGAAATACTTTTTCCGAAAATCTTTGTCTTTTTTCTTTTTGAAATGGCACTTTATGCATTTACATACCTCCGTACTATCTGATCGGTGGAAAAATTGATACTTAAGCGTCCCGTACTACATTTACATTTGTAACTCATTGATTATTAAATTCACGGTACACAGACCGGGTGAAATAAAAAGAAACTGAATAATAATTGAAGAGGATGAAAAACTGAAAAGTAAAAATATGGAAGATAGGAAAATTTAATGGATTCGTCTGTGGAACTGTCTCCTACATTTACTGGAAAGATACAAGTAATATAACCAAGTTTTTAACCTACGTATGCCCTCTTACATTTTACAAGCAGTAGTTATCTAATTTTTCTCTCCTTTTTCCTGCTTTAAAAACCTTGAAAGCTTAAGTACAACATAAGAAGCTAGAGACAAGAAGGGGTGGTAACAAATTAAATGTATAAAAAAGTATTGTCTATGAGGAAAAAATGAACTATAATCGTATCATGAATTATAATCGATAAAATTGAGCTAAGCCTTTTTGGGTTTCCACATTTTGTTTTCAATTTTTATTATGAAAATGACCTAGCAAGAACTTGCATTAAAATTGTAAAAATAAAAGAAAATATCAATGGTAGGAATTTGAACAAATCATTTATAGCCAGGAGAAGAAAGTAGAAATTTAAAAAAATAAGAAGCATAGGTATGGCGGAACTGGTTGTCGACTTATATCCAATCTCGTGGTGTTTCGACGACACCTCCATGGTTTTTAAAAAGATTTTATAATGGAATACCACTATATTCACTAAATCGCTTCAGAAGATATTTCAATGAAACGCAACTGAAATTAGACCCACACGTTACTCTAGCTCTACTCATTTCTGTATCAAATATTGCTGACGAAGTACAATTCATCGGATATACTATAATCGAGAGGAATACTTCATATTGTGATAAATTTTCACTCTCTTTTTTCCTGCTTGATTAACAACTACTTTATGTTAAGATAACCATAATTATTGTCCTTACTAGTTCACATTTTTACGGCATTATCTTGTTTATTCTTTATTCCCTTTTCAAAATTACGTATGAAATAACTTTTGGGTAAAATATCCCTTGGGTAAAGTATGTCTTGGGTAAAATATCCTTTGGGTAAAATATCCTTTAGGTGAAATAACCTTTGGGTAAAATATCCTTTGGGTAAAATATCCCTTGGGTAAAATATCCCTTGGGTAAAATATCCTTTGGGTAAAATATCCTTTAGGAGAAATATCCTTCGGGTGAAATATCTCTTGGATGAACTGACACTGTTGAAAAGTTTTTGATGCAATGTCTCTGGTGAAAAATACCCCCCGATAAACTGTCATTTGGATTAAACGTCTTTGTGTGAAATATCCCTTGGACGAAACGGTTTGGTTGAAAAGTCCGAATACAAGTGCAGTCTTCCGACGAAAAAAAGTTCCCCTCCCCTACTCAAGATTTTAGTAAAAAAAATCCGTAATAGGATAAAATATATATTCATAACGACGAGCGAAAAACTCGAGAGCACCGCCACAAATCGGATTCTAGTCCGAAATAAAAAAAACCTCGCGAAGTTTCCGCCGATAAATAAAATTACGCTGGGCGCAGGAATGGAAAATCTAGTTTCTTAAAGCGAAGAGATGGAGTGAGCGGGAATACAATAAAAATGTAAATACACCAAAGACACTTCACTCCTTTAATTGAATAGCCATTTCTGCCTCGGAGAAAAAGCCGATTCTTTTTGCATAATTCAGACGGAATCTCAATCGAGGGATGCGAAAAAACAAAAGATGCAAATGACGAGTGGATGAAAAAAATCTCTTTTTTTTCCTTGGATAAGCGATGAGGTTAAGAAGAGACTGGTTAGCATCCGAGATGGAAAGAGAGAGGGATGGGCTCTTAAAAAAAAACGGGGGAGCGTACGCCATCTGTGATCGGGGGTTTGTTGCCAAAGGGGAGAACCGTCTGGTCGGTTGAATAACAAAGGGGATTTTTTTCACTTAACCTGCACCTAAACATCTTCGGCTCCGAATTGCTTCATCGAGATGGAATATCATCGGACGGGAAAAATTCGAGGGGGGAAATTCTGGCTATTTTCGGAAAAACTCTTCCGAGGGGACCTAAAAATGGAAAGTCGAAATGGAGATTTTAAAGAAATATTGGATTTGGAAAATATTCCTTGCAGATATGGCACAAGCCAGGTGATATAGTTGTATCCAACATAAATTTATCCGTAGGCAATGTTTTATAATCACATAGCAAAAGAAATAGTTTATTTAGAAAATATTCCCCTCAGGCCACAAGCCAGGTGGCAAGGTATTCTGCAATATAGATTTATGCGAAGGTCATTTGTTATAATAAACAACAACAACAAAACAATGCCTATAATAAGATAACGTTAAAATTAGAAACGATGTCACAAGTACCTTAATCAGTACGGTTTGATGTGTGACATGGCGGAACTCTTTCACAATCACAGAGAAATAAAAACTTTGTAGAGCACACAAATACTTGTCTCTGCGGACTCCAAATAATCTAGTATTAGTGGACTCTACATAGTGAGTTTTTATTTCTCTGTTATTATCTTAACCAGGAATATAAAATTAAACTGGAAACTAGGAAATATGTTTCCATTCATTCCTTATTTCCCTATAATTATTAGGAAAGGGCTCATTGGGATCTTGTTCCAGTCACTTCACGTTCATAAAGATAAAGGACGTCTTTCTTATTTAATTTCGAGCACACCTTGTGGGGATGGTCATTCTCCGCATAAAATGTTTGGTGTAAAAGTCTATCTTTCAGCTCCTTCATTTCCCTTTCATTAGTGAGCAAATTATGTAATGATAGCAATCTTCTATCCCTTTGCCACTTTTCCAATGATTCCCGTCTCAGATTCGTTATCAGTCGCGTGACTCTATCCCTTCTTGAAAACCACCCCATTACAAATCTTGCTGTTGTCCGCTGGATAATTTATATTCTCCACGATTTTCCTTTATAGTAAGAGTCCCACACACTCCAACCGTACTCCATAACGAGTCTCACTATGGATAGACACACCAGTTCTTTACGTAGTTGTTCTTACGTTAAGTACGTCTAACGAATAACAGCGGTATGTTATCTCTAGTTATCCAGCCATACTGAAACAGTATGATATTTTCATTTATATATCGACAACGCAAATCACCATAGGCGTAACACGGTGACATTTGTAAGGAATCTAAGTTCGAGTATCGATCACACGGGTACTCCACATTTATCACCATTTGTCGAATACTCAGGTATCTGACCGAGTATCGAAAATCGAATTCCATAACCTCAATTGAAAATTCTTCACGCAGTGGGTGGCAAAGATGTGCTTGAGCAGCATTAAGCATATGATTCAACAGGAATTCTTCTTTTATATGTTTCCTTGTTATTTCCCTTAAAGAGTTTGTTGGCTAATCGTTGGCTATACAACTACTGACTAAATTCTTAATTTTATCTTGGAGGTGATTTAAAATGATTTTCATCAAGGACAATTAATGAGGACAATCTTAAAATCAGAAAGCGTTACGTTTCATAGAAAAACGTAGAAATAAATTCATCATAGATTTCTTTGAATTGTTTATATGAAATGTTGCATCAGTGTGTATTTAGCTTTTATATTTCGATAAAATATTTCTCGCAACAGAAGTGTTATAGAAATTTTATTGCAACTTAATATAAAAAAGGAGAAGCAGCATTGAAATTGTATTCTATTCTTAAAGTATTCTTCAGATTTTAAAATTAATTAATACTTAAAATTATATCGTCCTTCTTGGGAAGCTCAAGAGCGAGGATATTTAAAAAATGACAGCTCAACTACCGATAGTTCAAAACCAGTCTTTAGTATTCCCTTGTTATGAGGCAAAATATGTCGCCAGATTTTTCAAATGAATGTAGAAAAAAGGAAATTAAAATATAGAGCAAAACGAAGACATTTTTATAATACACCGGAAATGGGCTGAAAATTGAGATCTAGGGAAAGGTTAACTTGACGGCGTATAAACCAAAAAACTTAAAATTCTTAGACCGTTAGTTACTCCGTTCCGATTTTCGGCGTCCAAAAATAAATTTAAATTAATTGTAAACGGAGCAAGCTTAATTAGATATTTATAATAAGATTTGCTAACTAAAATGATAGCCTAGGATTTACATTTTCAGGATCTAATATTTTGATAATAATTGCAATAGTGTCGCAAGTTTTTTTTTTAAATCAATATAACCTAAATGAGAAAAATTAGAGATGATAAGAGAAACTCTCAGAAGGATATGACGTTAGAATGTTTGGAGAAAAAACGTTTAATTTCGGTTTAACATTAGCAGCATGAGTGAAACCGGTTTCTTTTATCGATACGGTGCAAAAACCGTAGCGAAAAATAATCACGGTTCGAAGCCGTAATGAATTCAATTTTTTATTATTATATTACATACAATACTCAGTTAGTTTACGACAATTTAAACTACAATATACTAATACGACAAAACAAACGATGCCACAAATTTCTAATTACAGAACTTCACTATCTAAGAAACCCCATCCAATAGCTATAGTATTTCACCGGCAATAAATTACAATTTAAACTGCTATAATAAAAATAAATAAACAATAAAACATACATATACAAAACCCTCAAACACCATATAACAATTAACTAAAACAATTTCGCATTATATTATAAAAAGCGTGTTTATTAACATAAATTATAAATATCTGGAATGAAGGCTTTCGCTGCAGGAAGAATCCATGTTGAAGTTTTTCGGGACCTACGCTGCGTTCCCGAAAAACTTCAACATGGATCATATAAATATTATATGTGATATTATGAATAACATATAAATATACATAAAATTTATTTGAGTTAGCATTAACACCATTTATAAATTTAATTATATTCAACTCTATATAAACACATCCAAACCTTCTCTAGTTTACTCTAGTAGATAGATATTTTTGTAAAAAAATTAATTCCGTAAACTACAACGGAATCTATGCGTTATCTCGCGTCGTTCACCCTTTCGGAGAAAATTCGAAACGCTCATAAAATCACCGGCTTTGTATAAGCCACAAAAGTCACAAAAACCTCAAAAGAAAAGACAAATTTCATTAAATTTATTTATTTTTAAAGGAAACTTGAAGACGCGGATTGAAAAGGAGAGGCGTAGGACGGAGGAGAAATAGGAAGCCAATATTTGCGAAGGAAAGAGTAGAGAGAGAAATAAAAAAGAGGAGTACGAATGAGAGAGGAGAATAAAGAAAATATTGCAAAGCCCACTAATTTCGTAAGAAAGAAAAGGAAGAATGGATAGTGGTCGCTTTGTGGCGAAGAAGAATGGGAGGGAAAATGAAGTGGATCGGAAGCTGAGGGGAATGCACAAAAGATATAAAAATTGGTGGGAGAGGAGGGGAAAAAAAAGATGCCGACTGATTAATTGATTGATGTAAGCCTTCCTATCCCTTCCTTTTTTTAATGCCGAGGGAATGGTCTCTGCGGCGGCAAATTTTTGAGAAGGGAACACTCTCCCAAATAAAAGACGCTCTCCACAACGCATCATATGGCAAGGAGAATCGAATTTTAATCCGAATTATCAAAGATCAAATATCGAATAAGCCAATGAAAAGAAACTGGAGTCTACGAACGGAGCTTGTGAGTCCCACTGGGATTTAAAAGCAATGATCTCAAGAAAGCGTATCTTTTTATTTTTATTGATTCATTTGTTGCAGACAGAGTGACAGCGCGGTTGAAATGTCATTACAATAATGGCTTGCGGTAACACAATGACATCATGATACATAAAATACGGAGTCCAAGGCATAAAATTCTTGAGTATAACCGAGCATATATAACTATATACATCCATAAATTTTTCAATATAAGTTATGCATATCAATTTTCGATTACTAAATAAATGCATAATATAACTACAACATAACAATGCTGATAACTTTCTTACAAAGAATAAATATTCATATACAGGCTGAATCACACAAAAAATTTTCCCAAGGAAGAATAGACTTGAAAAGTCCGACGGGACCGGGAATCAAACCCGAGTCTCCCGAATCCCCTGGGTGGCCGCCCTCTCGAGCAAAAATCACCTCAACCCATTCCTTGTTTACAACAAATAGTACTTATATAAACACTTGTTTCTTTTTTTACGTCCCTACATTTTACACCCTCTGCTACCCGCTTATAAGGCGGGTATTTACCTTCGCAAAGTATATATTGTGAAAAAGGAAACGCCCACTTCGCGGAGTGAACATTTCATTTCTCCCTTTGCCCTCAAGCGGCCATTGCGAATAGCATATATTGAGAGTTTAGTGAACTTTAAAAACAAATCGCAATTTTGGTAAATACGGTAGCATTTTCGATTACTCACTACATTCCTGTACACTTTATAGTCTGCTGATACCTTCAAAATTAAAAAAATAAACTAAATACAAGATCTGATTTCCTTGTCCATTACTTGAAGATGATGATTTAACCCAGTGATTCCCAAACTTTTTCGAGCCACCGCCCCCTTGGATCCATAAAACAAAACTCAACGCCCCCCAAGCGGTAACTTTAAAATAATAATCAGAATCATAGGCTAAATAACTAGACGAGGAACATTGTAATAATTAAATTAAAAACAATGACTAATCAAAAGTTTATTTATAATCCAATAAAGGTATAGTTTCATAGCACATTTATGCAAAAGGAATAATACTTAGGTAATACTTGGCCCTTTTTGCCCCCATAAACTAGAGCACCGCCCCCCAGGGAGCTGTAGCGCCCACTTTGGGAACCACTGATTTAACCGGTCGTCATTGCATTTGACATTAGTAGTAGTATGAGGCTCCTCAACCTCTAGGTTATTTGGATTCAGCATTTGACATTATCGTGTCACTTACGAGGGTGGTCTGAAAAGTTTCCGACCCCAGATTTTTCAGAAATCTTCAGAAAATTTTCAGAAAACATGTCGAGAAATGGAAAAATGTCGGAAACTTTTCAGACCACCCATGTATAATTATATAACTACACTTCATAACTACAGTTATTGTTTACATTTAAGGTTTTAAACATCTTTCACTTCAGAAGCGCATGTTCATCTTTCAAACGTTTAATTTAATTTTTAATACAATAAATCCCTATCATATTCGGGTGATAATCACAGAAAATAATTCAGGAAAACTAAAACGATGAAGGTTGGCATAAATGAGAAATGTGGGAAAAATATCAACATTAACATCTCGAATATTGAGCCGGTAAAGTGCTTTTGCTACCTTGGAAGCATTATAACTGCGAAAACCTTTCTTTGGAGCACTCCGCTCCGTGGCAGGTGGATAATAAGAATGACAGAGAGAGCCTTTTCGGAAAAGTGTAAGTGTAGAGGTAAGAATGCTGAAAAACAGTTGGAGAAAAACGATAATGTTTGAGAGGAGCGAATGAAGAGATGCAGGCCATAAATGTGATGGAGGAAAGCGAATTTTAATCCCTGCTAAAACATTCATGTATTCCTTAGATAGCAGTTCATTCCATACACCTACAGCACATATATCTCGACATGTGGTCTGGGGTGCATGAACCGAATGCCTTTCTTTTCTATTCCTTGAATAAAAAGCCTCACCGAGAAGTTTTTCATTCGAGGAAAACTGCGAACTTTTGAATTGAATTTCACTTGTGTCGACCTTTCTGTTTTCTACTGTGTCATTTAATGAAACAAAGAAGGCGCTTATAATCTGTCATCTTCAGACATTAAAATTGAAACTGTTTTATGCACAATTTGGAATTTCTCCCTCATCTATGCTTATTTTTTCAATCTTATATATTTATATACTTTGGCATTGTCTGGCGTGACCTACTCTTGTATTGTGAATAAAGATGCTTTTCGTTTAACGAAAAAGTGAAGCATGTGACGAGCATCTTTTAAATTTACGACGTACGAAATGAGCTCAGCTGACGAGGCACCTCCATAAATGCAATACTGCTACTACAAATACTATCTTTTAGTGAAACCATTTCTCGGAAGTTTTCGGTTAAGTTAAGACCCTATCTCTCTCTTAGAGCATTAGAATGTATTTTGATGATGTTCATTTCTTTAAGGTCTTAATTATAGATTAAAATCGTCAAGGAATTGTATGGAATCTTTTCCTATTGCTTCTATATTTCAATTATTTTATGATAAACATGACATACTCAAATTTAGCCGGACCCGAATTCTAGATCCCGAATTCTTTCGAAAATATTGGGGAGAATGGAGCAGGAAAGGGGGGCAAAATGGAAGAACCGCCCCGGGCGGAACTTATTTCAGGGCGGCACTTAGGCAAAGGCAGTTGGAGGGAAACCGGGTAAATTAACAAAAATGTAATAAAAATGACAATAGCTGAGGTAATGAGGGCTAAAAAATAGAATCAGTTACGCTAACAAATTCAATTTAAGATGAGTGCCCTTTTCTTCCGTGTGTATAATTCTTTTACTGCCATCTTCCATAATATGGTATATGCAAAATGAGTCAAGCTGCCCAAGGAAACACTACATGAACTACTGCCAAAAATTCATTACTTTTTCCAGTAAATTACTAGCAATAAAAGTATTTAAAATCAATAAATTACTCTTTCCAATACATCCTACTGACGGTTTATTTAAAAGTACGTTTGGTGTGTATTGAGTGACAGGGAGTTCAGGTGTCGCCACAAAGGGTAGCCACGGCTGATTTCGAGGCCAAACCATGTAAATATTATACTTTTATGAGTTTGACATCTATAATAAAAATGACTCGAACCTTGTGGTTCCATCCAGAGCTTAGAAGGTAAACGAAGTAAGCAAAGCGTTGGAGCGCCCCGAGCATGATTTCCCTTATTATTTGTACTGAAAGATAGATAAGGTCTTCGAAAGACCTTCCATCATGACACACATGTTCCTAGATCCGATCCCGGTTCTATCTTTTTAAAATGAAGTTTTTCTGAATTGTAGGGTTTTAAGAGTGATGAATCTTTTTTAATAGTGGGCTGTTTGCATATTTAGGACGCGTATGAAATCAAGTAGCTGCAAGTGAGCATCATTTGTAATTGTCACATGATTTTATAAATGAACCCCCGAGGGAATCCTCTCGCTGAGGGGCTCCCGGACCCTAAGGTCTGCTCTATATTTAAGCATTCCACTAGTTGGCCTGAATTCATTTCAACTAATATTTCTAGTCGGTTCGCGAATAGAAAGACTTCTTTAAACGAATGGACTAAGCTTGTTTTCCTGATTCTTTTTGCAAAATCTTTTGGGGGAAACGATAGATTACTTTCATTTCATTTCAGTTACAAATTTTTCTTTTGTAATTCATCTTTAATGAAATATATAAAAAGCAAATAATTCTTGGTTCTCTTATGGAAAATGATGTTATTCGACCCGCTGATATAAGACAAATTCGTCGCTCATGCTCCGTCTACATATTCTCATAAAATTATGACTTCCAAAGAAGAAATTTACAAGGAACCATTCTAGAGATAAGCTGAAGCATGAGAAGACGACAAAGATGATGTAAAAAATATTTTGGTCTGTTGAATGAAGCAAACGATTGGCTAAAGTAGGTTGCAGTGCATCTGGGAACGGCATTTTTACCATCTGTTTCGATGAAAGGGTAGAAAATCGTGTATTAAGTGGGAGCTTCTTAAACGGATTTTACTGCATTTCCTTGTTGGATAATTATCAGGTCATCGTCGCTATTCTAAAAGCTACAGAGATATATGAATTTAGTTAATACTGTATTCCATATCAGAGAACATACTGTATTCAATCAATCATATTTTAGAACCTAAATAAAATAATCATCATCGACGGAAATGGAATTGAACTCAAGGAATCATTCCTTGATTTCCCCTCGCGATCTGGACTCGATGAACCTCTGACGTGTACTTCGAGAAGTAATCTTTTTTCCTCATTTGGCGATGCGTTTCTTTCCGTCATAATCCGAGCATTTGTTATCCGCAGAAATCGCCTATGCATAATAGATTCCAAGGAATAGCATTCCGAAAACGGGAGGTTTCGTTTTAACGTAATGCGTGTTTGGTTTTTTCCGCGGAAGATAAACAGATACAAACGCACGAGCCAAGGGGAGTAATATAATGCAGAAAGGGGAACAAAAGAACGGAGAAGGGCCCGAAAAAATCGTCGAGTGCGGAGGGATAACTCAAAAGCCCAGTTTTCGGCCCGTTTTGCGGAGAGACGAGCAAAAACAAAAGAATAAACGGGAGCGAATCCCCCATTTGCCCATCCATCCGCCCTCTGCCCAACATCATTCCGCCATGCTTTTTCATTTCCCAATGCTACCCACGCCCTTGCCTGCTTGTACGTTTCAATAAATATGCGCATAGTTATATAAATATATATGTATAATTAAAAATACATACATAAATAAAAATCTTAGCAGGGTGAATGGACGGCTACATTAGAACCGATAAAAACCAGATGGGCAAGATTTTATTAAGGGTCATTAATTAGAATCTTCAATTTAATTGTGAATATGCGAGCTCACAACTTTCATATATGCACTATAAAATTTGTGTTTGTCTAAAGCCTCAACGAGGGGAGCCCAACCCGCAGCCCGCATGCGGCCTATTCTTTTATTAAGTTCAGTATTATTATTATTTTATTCAGTTCTTGCCTCACAGAAATCAAATCTTTCCTTAGCTTTTCAAACTCGTTTTTTCCATTTGCTATTAATTACTTATGCCAATAATGCATATTTTTATCGACTGAAACAAAATGAAGTGACTGATTCGGAACATATAATGATGTAACTAATTCGGAAATTAAAGAAAACACACAACCAATTCATTAGGAAATTTCACTAGGCAAAACTGAGATAGGTCTTTTACAGTCTCTAAACTTTTTCAGAATATTAATGCGGAATACTATCAGCATAAGCTTTGGAGCCTCAGGCTTAAAAAATACTATGAGGAATTTGAAAGGTTCTTGAAAAAGTACTAAGGATATTTAAAGAATAAAATCTTTTTGCTAATGTTAGACAGGTCACCCGTAAAACCAGCCGCAAAAGGTCGTAGTTCACACTTTCCTACATGCCTTGAACCGGCAATGGTTATGGAAGAAAGACAATATCTAATATATGGATAACGCACAAGAAGAAAACGCAGGTTGTTTAAGAAACAGAAGATCATCAATGGCATAAAATGTCATTATTGTTTTCCCAAATGATAACGGAACAGATCTAGAATCTTTCAGGAGCTATAAGTCCACAATTACATATACTCCAAGTGAAAGTAGGACATCAAACTTCGGCCAAAGCGGAAACCGAAAAGCACCATTATTCTTGACAGAGTGAAAACCGAACCCGAACCGAAGAATTAGACAATTCTTCAAGCCGAACCGAAACCGTAACTCCTTATTAATGCACAATTCGGTAGCTATGCTAACATATTCAGGAATGTGAAACCGCTGTAATACACATTGGGTGATTCTTACAAGGACTGTAATTCACAGCTTCTTTTCTCCATTCAGGGAAGTGGCCTAACGATTCTCTTATTATTCAGCTAAGGGAGAGTATCTCGAAACTCTTATTCATTAAGAGCCGAGTACCAATTACTTTCTTTTCAAATCTAATTTCGGTTTAAATCCAAGTGAAAACACAAAAACTGACCACTTCCGCAAAATTCATTGTAATGTACTTAATTTTATTTACTAATTAAAGTTTATTTCAATTAAATATTAAAATTAATTTAAATTAGCTGACAACAACTGACTGGCTGTCAGTTGTCGGTCTGAGTACGTCCACTAATTTTGCGGGTGTTGCTAGCTTTTGTGTTTTTATTTGGATTCGAAAAAGGAAACATAAATATATAAAATAAACATGCACCAACCTGGCCATGAGAACGATGCGGTGGGCGTAGACGGGCACCTCCTCCCGCCCCAACAGAAACACCACATCCGCCGAGTCTTTGTCCTCCGAGAGCTTCTGCAAATCCTCCAGCAGCTGTGGCACTCCCGATAGGCTCTGCTTTCCTGCATCCGCTGAGGCCCTGTCTGAGACGGACACAGACGAAGCCACCCGAGCACTCATCCTTGCTAACGCCTTGGTCGCCGCTCCCCCCTTGGCCCTTGCCCGTCTGCTCGATTCGTCCACCTTGGAGGGTGTGCGGCGCTGAAATAAAAGATTCCATTGGTAAATTCATAATTACTATAGGGAAAATTTTAATTGCTATACCATGTATTAAAGCATGAGGTGTTTAAGTGGTAAGAAACAATCGTTGCGTTTAGATATAAGTATTCTTCTTGGAAAACCCTGACAGTCCAGGAATTCAGAATTTCGTTCGAGGTCCAGCCAAAGATCTACCAGCGAACCATATTTTTAAGTAGATGGGTGGTCTGAAAAGTTTCCGACATTTCGCCATTTCTCGACATGTTTTCTGAAATTTTTCTGAAGATTTCTGAAAAATCTGTGGTCGGAAACTTTTCAGACCACCCTTGTAATAGCCTTTGGTTGATTTCACCAACCTGAAGATACATTCTAAACTAATACCATAAAATTTTCCTTGGAGGGTGTGCGGCGCTGAAATGAGATCTTTTGGTTATTTTCAAATTACTCTGGGGAAAACTTTAACTATAATGTTAAACAATGTTTACGTTTTAACTATGATACTCCTTTGGTTACTTTCATAAAAAAGACAATGACTCTAGAAAAGAAATAAAAAATTAATTAAAAAAATTTTAATTGTGATGCTACGTAATTGAGCATGAGGCGTTTTAGTGGTACAAAACAATGGCTGCGTTTAGATATATATTTTCTACTGGGAAAGCCCTAACTATCGAGGAATACAGAAGTTTGTCTGAAGACCAGCCAAACACCCACCAGGACATCATACGTTTAAATGACAGCCTTTGGTTTAATTCACTAACCTGAAGATACTAATAAAAATTCTAAACTAATACCATAAACTTTTTACATTTCCTCTTCTTTTTCTTATCATCTCTATACAATATTTTGTTTGATTGTCCGGAAGATGTTTCAGTACTTCCCAAATATATCTGTGGTTTGTTGGAACGTAATCCCTAGGTGAGTTACGGTAGTTTCAGTGCAGCCAGTTTACTTTTCACTCGCTAGATTTGGCAGAATTAGTTATCAGTGAATAAATTGTCTTTTAGTAGATGGCTGGTTTTGCAAAAAAATCTGTATATGAAGGTAACCGATACTGACTGACTTATATACTGATAGATACTGAAGTCTAAAAATATGCTCTACATTCATAATATGTTTCAAAATCTAAGTATACTCTTGCAAAAGATGGGCCAAGATTATAAAGATATAATATATTGCAAAAAATGAATAAACTTTATAATATTCAGTAACTAAAATCAAAATTTCTCAAATTTTCCTCTATCTCAATTTTCTCAAATCATAACTTCGCTACGGTATCAAGACAACTAACTAAGATGATTACTTTCACGACTCCTTAAATATGCAGGTACTTATACAAGTCCCACCGAATGATTGGTTAATTTCAATATGATTTTATGATTATCCAACAATCGCGTTCAATCATATTTAGACTACATAAACATGAGGCAATAGTGTAATTTAACATTATATATTGAGATCTGAAAATAAATTAATATATTTTAATAATGTTTTTAGTATCATCATTTGAGAATGCCGGTGATTTTTACACCCGTCCCTTAATACTGATTCAATTACTCGTGCTTCCCTTATAGTTCGTTTGTTGCAATACTGCACAAAATATGGCCCGATAGGATTAACTCTATAGTCTGCGATGAGTTTTGGAAATCATCCTCAGATAGGAAAATTGGTAATTCTATAAAATTTGTGAATAACAGTTAGTGATAAAATATTGGCTATTAAAAAACCTTAAGATTATCCACCTCTCATCTAATTCCACATTCCAAAAAATTAAAACACAACCGCATCACTTATGATAAACAAAAAGGGCTATTTAAGCTGAAAAACTTTCAATTTCATTAACATTTCTTAATAATTGATATCTCCGCTAATATATCAATAGTGTAGTCTTTTACTGGTAGGAAATTTAGCAAATAAACAGATAAGCATTTAATATTGTTAGTCATTTATTTCCTATCCAAGCAACGTACGACAAATACGTATTAAGAATAAAATATCTCGGTCAGTTTAAAATAGGAATTTCAATATTAAAGTATTTCGATAGAAAAAAGCAAATGTAGTCAACTTCATAAAATTTTCACTGTAGCGTAAAAGTGTTGCAAAATATCATAATTGGAAGGTTGGTTTAAAAGTAGTCTATGGTTAGAAACAAGGATGAGAGATAAGCTCAGAAAATATCCCCTTAACAGAGTTGAATTGACTCGGCATGGTAATTTTGATTTCAGAATACACGCCCGAAGACAGACAAGAGTTTGAGTACCAGTCATGTCGATATTATCACTTCAATTTATTCTTGAGTCTTGTAAGCTTGCATTAAAAACTATTAAGCATTTGAGAGAAGAGAAAATTTTCATTATATATTTATAATTATTATTTCAATACCTTGATGATCAAGATGCGTCAATGTTCGGGAATTTAATATGTATAACGTCTTGTTTCATCGGAGAATTTTTCACTCGTTCAGTGCCCTTATTATTAAAATCAAAAACCAGAGCAACGATCTTTAAGAGGTTGCCTCACAATGTGCACTCCACAGAAGAACGCGTTGTGGTTAAAAACAAAATGAGAAAAAGTTTTTCATTCAATGGCAAGATCCTCTATTTAGATGTTTTTCACGAGTTAGGGTTAAAAGGAAAACGAGAAAAATGTATTTATTCACAATGGTAAGCTCCATTTAGATACTATTCTGGTTAAAAACTGCCGGCGAACTTGCTTCCGAAGAGCATAAAAAGAGCTTCGGAGGCGTGGGACGATCTTAATGCGAAGGTCGGCAGACATTTCACGTGGAGACTTCAACTCTCGCATGAGTGAGTAACCTCAAGGATGTTCCGGTGATCAGCTGCTCGATTGGCATTCTACCTGCACAACGTGTTCTATGGAAGGAGTTATCACTCCAATACCAACGCTTATGTCATCGTCACCTAAGGCACACCGATACGGACTGCAAAAGAGACGTGATGGCATTCTGCTACGTCGCCCGAGGAATTCTGATTTCTCCCACCGGTGGAAGTAAACAAAGGCCTTCAAGTGTCTCTTCTCTCTGGTCGACTTACGGAGTCGATTCTTTTAATTCAGATGTTGCTTCAAATGGACGCATCGCTCACTTTTCAGACTTTCGTCGTACTCATCACGTCTTCTTGTTCCACGCCCCCTTTATAACATTCTTTTATTAACTTTTGACCCCTATCTCAAGTCTCTTAACCTACTGCGACATTTTCGTGCACATTTACACCCAAGAAGGGCTTTTATGACAAAAACTAGCGATCAGAATTATCAAATCGTCTCAAATTCTCAATCGTTATCTCAAATTATTAGGTTTTTTTAAACTATAACTCTTGTTTTACGTTCATTGTGGGATATATCAAATCAGAAATGATCACATAAAGTTTGCTACGTCCATTTCAGTAATTCTATAAGTAATTAATGTCCTTTACTAGTTTTTACAAATTAGTAAATACAGATCTATCAATAACACTATTAATCATTAGTTCTTGAATTTTTTAAATGAATATACTCAATAAATGATAAATGGAATATTTTTCATCTTTCTTTAAGGAAAGGATAAATAGAAATCTATCTTTCATTTTTGTTTCAGTCTCGTTCATGGCTGCGATGATGTGAAAGTACTATAAACATATGCATTAGTAATACTGAAAAATGGCATTGATGAAAGACTTTCTTTATAGAATGCTGCGAAAAAAAGTTACTCTTGGATTAATTCCGCTTTACTTATTCATTGGACTTGTAGCATTCTGGCTCAGTGAGGAAAGCAATAGCAAATTAAGAAAATATTTTGGTGTGTAAGATACGAAATTACGACAATACTTTTACAAGCCACAAATACTAGGATATCGGTTTGGTATCCAGGTTTGTCGCAACTCCTGTGAAATTTTTAATCTGTTGTTTCCAATAAACATGCAAACTTTTCCTTTTATACAGAATACCAAAATTTTATTATTTTTAGGAACATCAGCGATAACATATCGCCCCTGGTCGTCAATTTTAGGGGACGTTTCGTATTATCAAATAAATGTCAGTAGGTGAGGTGATACGTATTGTTAAGCATTTTTATGATATATGGGCTAGAGTTGCAAATGTGCTTCTTGACATACGATGAGAATCATGGGAGGGAAGAAGGTTATAACCAAAGCTAAACTTGCTAAATCAAAAAATGAGCTGAATGAATCATACATCTTCCAGAGTTTATTCGGTGATCGACCGATTGTCAGTCCGGCTAAGTAGGAGATCCGTGGATGCCAATTATCAAGGCCCCCATTCTGAGGGTGCTCCTTTTTTAGAAATCAATTTTATCTTGCAGAGGGAAATAGAGGAAGCGGAGAAAGGCCCCAACTCTGAACCAGAGACTCCTTTCGCAGATGCCAAACCCTGTCTACCGGCGACTTACTGTTATCATCAGCGGTAGGGATGAATTTACTGTTAAGCGTACTGGTCGATGAGGGCCTCACCGTTAAGGGGCCCAAAAGATGGACTTAAGTCTTTTTTGAGGTGAAAAAACTTTTGGTGAGGCCTCAAAATGGTCCCTGCGCCTTGGGCCTCTCGGGCCCTTTTGGGCCTTGGGATTGCTGAAATTAACCCTTGACCATCAGGAAAAACATAAAATAAAATATAAATATTTATATGAGCTCCCCTTTTCGTAAAGAACACGCTAAGAAACTTCCAGAGTTTTTTAATGTGACATGTTCAGTCAACGAGTAGACATCTAAATCACCTGAAGATATCAACTCGTTGAAGAGAGATGTCGTATTAAAAATCAACTGTGGAAGTTGCCTACTGTTTACCTTTCAGGATGGGTGCTGCAAAATTCCACCAAAGAATTGACCATAATTATTTATATGAGCATAAACAAGGTAAGGAGAAAAGTATCAGGTAAAGAATATTCATTTATAAACTTTTTCGAAAACCGGAAAGACGAATCTATAAATATTTTTTCCCCGAAAGGTGTGAGGTGGTAAAACCATATAGAACGATTCTTGCAACACCCTCTAAGTAAATAAACGTAAAACGTCAACCCCTGTGGGAAAGAAATAAAATAAATATAGTCTAATCTATATTTTTGGCAAATGAATATGTTTCCCAACCCCTCTCCTCTGCTAATTTGTATCCTCTTAATGTTTTTCCACACCCACTTCGGTTCTTCCACATCTTACTTACACCCCTCTTACATCACCCTTTCCTTTCCCGAATTGAAAATCCCATGTGGAAGTTACTAAGCGATTTCCTTTCAAGATGGTTGCTGCGAAATTCCACGAAGTGAAGATAGACCATTCTAATTTTATACTGTGAGCAGTACCAGCTGTTTCGGCCTTGATTTTGTGGTAGCTCTTCATGATGAGGATGGGATAATAACACAACTTACTCTATAAGTGCTCTGGTAACGTTAACATGTTATATTTTTATTCCTCTCTCGATTGATCCATAGTTCGATGTGTCTTATTACCGCCTATTTCACGCAGAAAAATCATGCCTAAGACCATTAAAATTTCTCTATATAATTCACTATATGATCATTAGTATTCTCACGCCCTTTCTTGGATTAAATCTACAGATTTCACATCTAAAGAGAACAGAAGATAATCTACACTCAACAAAGCCACGTAATCTCACGAAGGGAATAATTAAGAAGTAAATTTAGCGCAGTCTTTGTTTCCTTTGGGAACTTTGGGAATTTCACGAAGAATTCGCGAATTAGGAGCCCTATAAAAATTTCTTTCTAGCATTTACTGTATGACTTATTAAGGCTATTTATATTGATTAATTCTGCGAGGTAAATAAACCCTACAGACGGTATCAACAAACAAGAGATTACCTCCCAGTACTACGCCTACAAGTTTTCATTATACAATAATCTAAATCTATATTATAATACTTATATCCTCCATCCTTACCATGTTGTATGTATTATGAATGATTAGCTGCGAAAATCTCGAATCTTTCTTTATATATTCCTCTAATTAAATGAACTATGTACGTTTGTTTACTATAGGATCTCATTAACCATTATTATGATCTTCTCTGTGTCTTCAGCATTCACAATCTCTTGACACATACTCATAGTCACTCTACTTCGGCTCACTCTTTGCACATTACAAGACAAAGTAAAACGTTCTTTCACAATGTCCACCCATTCCTACATTAAATAGAAATCCATTCTTTACTGATTTTTTCCTTATTATCTATGATAACTTCTAAATAATCGGTTCAAAGTGCTTTCAGTTAACTCAGTATGCACCCACTGTAACAACCATAAAAATGTAGACATGAAAGTAAAATTTGCCGCTGGGGTGAACATTCGAAATCATTCTTAGGTCATGGTTGTTTATGCTGCGTTTAGATTATTGTAAGAATTGCATTATAAACTGATTCTACCAAATGAAGACATTTTTACCACTTTTACTGTGTTAAGTCTGTCAGTGCACTTCGCAGATTTCCTTTCTCAGTTCGCTTTTTTAATTTTTACCGTAATGGGAATGTGTACCGTACAAGAGATTTCATCCGCTGCATTTGAGCATGCAGTTTTCGAATGTCTTTCAGTAATCCGGCCCAATGCTGGCTTTATAATTTTTCGATTATCGAGATTCTACTGCAATTTCACTTTCAGATGAAATCTTGCTGCACTGCCCGACCAAATCTAGGATGCTAAACATATTTCCACAACGTCTTCATTCTATTGTTTATGCAATTAGAGCTAAATGAAATTCCAGTTAACTCACCTCACTAATACACGATTATTATTAAAGAAATCTAGTTGCATTGCTCTTCAACATTCAGCAGCATCTAAGACGCTGGACATATTGCCATAACATCCTGAATGTATTGTTAATGCAATTAGAAACATTTGGAATTCCAGCTAACACACCTCACTAATATACGATTATCCCGTGGTAAACGTGACCTATAACTGTAAAAGAAACCGAAAGAACGCGTGCCCTTCGTCATTTCCACCGAACCGCCTCATTTCGGAGATGCATTCCTCTGCATATTTTGGAGAGTTGCCAAAGCGCTGTGGAGCCGTGCGAGCGACGCGATTCAACTGTCATCGGGGGCGGGCCGTGGGGACTCCAACGACCGCACGTACAAATGCGTGCCCGGAATCCTCCCCGACGCCCTAACACGGGATCACGTAACGAGAAAAAAAGACGTCACGAGGGCAAGACGCGCGGTAAATGGGTAAAACGGCGGAGGTGATATAGTAAGCCATCGGCGGCCGACCACATCGAAGAAGGCGTACTCACAGAAACGGTGAAAGTTGTTGTCTTTTCCAAAGCACTTATCGGTCCTGCAGCCGTCCCCCGCCTCAGCACACACTCCCTCGTCGAAATCTCTCGCGCACTGACTCTGATTCGATGGGCAAAACGACGTTGTTTCGTGCGGTTCGAATACCGGCACTCTCACTGAATCCACGGCAGGTACTATGGAGACGCCTGTTATTCCAGAAAGTCGACCGCGCGGCGTTGCCAAGTCTCGGCGGCCGAGGACTGGTCGGCTGGCCCAACGCCCCCGACCACCACCTGCACGCACGCACCCGAATTCCATTTTTAACTTCCTCGATTCTCACATTTTCGGTCAATCTCGCCGTGGCCGAGTCCCAAGGGCGGAAATGTTGGATTGGGATGGAAGGATATCGTCTTTCTCGATGCACTTTTACTCTTGGGATGTTTATATTCATCTTCAGGCAGTATTTCGAAGCTCAGCAGCGCCATCGCAACCAACAATTCATTGGCAGAATTCAGTGGCTTAGATTTGCATTTAAGTCCAGCAAGACATTGGTGGTGGATGGCAGGGTCCGCTAGAATCCTGATTACTCCAACAGCGCATCAGCATTCCCATTTCTTTGGAATGATTTAATTACGAAACTAACGATTTCTGAGCAGTGTTAAGATGACCGATTCCAAATCATTCCAAGCAGACAAAATGACGATTATTCAAATCGTTCGTTATTAATTACTTGATAGAAGTCACAAAAGAGTGACTTATGCTCTCTAAGGTAGTTCACAGGATATAATTATACTGTCTGATTGAAGGAAATAGAATGAAGTACCCTTAGGAAACGGAATTCCATTGTTATCAAGGAGTGCCGATTTTTATTCGAAATTGTGAGAAATTTGATGAAGTATAATGCTTTTCGTACAATCTGAAGTGTTTAAATAACCACTTCTGAGAAAGTTATATCCTTGCTTAAGTGGTTAATATCTATTAAGTCTATGTTCTGTAATAAGTTAGAAGTCAATGAATGAGTTACAACAATCGACAGAATGAGTTACAATAAAACGAGGAGAATAATATTAATTGTATGTATAAATACAAGCTTTAGAGCCGAAATAACATTGATATAGTCTTGAAATGTTTCCATCATTTCAGACGTCAAAGGCAGCCATTATAATAGTATTTGACATCTCTTATGTAAGCGGAATGTGAGCCTGTGACATCATTTGGTGTCATCCTTGATGTATTCATTTCTAAAACACCATGCCTTCATGCCGTTTTCTTACACTTCCAGAGGGATAATTTCTTTCGGTCCTCAAATCACAATTCGGGCCATTTCTGGTTTTCCCCTCTGGTTTTAAATGCCTCGGATTCAATTTTCCACCAAACTTTGTTCCGTATCTGAGGAGCAGATCACCTTCCTCGTTTGTGTTTATCTTGTGGAGATTTGGCAGCATCAGTCGGTGGACCTCTTCCTCGAGGCTAAAATCACAACATGCCTGCCATGCCGACGAGGTTGCTGGCGAAGGAGGGGGCAAGGTCAGTGCCTTCCTCAGTGGCGCCATTGGCGGCCATCGCAAACATCACTACGTCACGGCGCATGAATGACAAGACTCGGGTTGGACAAAAGCCCAAAATGACATAAAATGAGAGGTTGGATGACAGTCTATTGCTGTGGCTCGTATTTTATTTTGTGTATGAAAGGCTGCTCACTGTATGGATATCGAGAGGATGTTCCTTCCAGTTCGTTGAATTACTAAATTTCCTACCGAAATAACGATAGTAATTAGTTTATTTACGAACTGTCTTACAATGTATATATTATGTCAAATTTTTATTAATTGAGGATAATGATTTCTTATAATTGATAATGTTAATGTAAATAAGATTGAACTCGTGGGAAAGAACGCTATCGTAATATTGATGTGTTAATGTGCAATGAATAATGTTTATACATATCTAAATGCGTTTTTTGCTCAGAGATCCGCAGATTTTACCCTTGGTCTCTTCATTTTTGCACATCTTTAAAATATGTTTTACCTTTTTTCCTGTGTTTTCTCTATAAAGTTTTTTTTGCGATATATGGCAAGTTCTTAAATCAAAATATCTTTGTTCGACACGATGATGATGCCAAATGCGTTCGGCCGATCCGATAATGAGAATAAAATAAGAGAAATATACGCTAAAACAAGTGGTTTTAAGGACTCATTCTTTCCACAGACGATACGCGACAATAACAGGCTAAAAGAGTACCTCAGTCGTTAAGTGTTTACACCCCCTGCCACACACCGAAAGGCGGCTTGCAGGGGGTACATACGTATATGTAGATGAATGCCTTAGCAATCGTTCGTATAGTCTTTGCATGCATCAAATCACATTAGCATCGATTTTTCCATTTATTTTTCACTTAGTTCCGATCTTGAATGCACCATAACTACTTCCCTAATTGATTATTTTCCGCGTAATGTTCGCGGAAAAAATGAATTCTTGAATCGATATATTCCAGCATCTATTTTTATTATCTTCCTCGCAATATCAGGATGGCCTATGGACGTATAATAAGGCCTACATATTCTAAGAAAGCACTCCCTTTGAATTTATTACGTGAATGAAGACTTTGTTTGAATCTTCTTTCTTCTTAAGATTCCCATCCTGCGTGCTGAAGTACCTGAGTAACGCTCAGTGAACTGTCGAAAAAATTCTTTACAATTTTTTAGTCGAATCTTTACTTGTTTATGAGAAAAATTTCATGGAAAAGTAGAAAAGAAAAAATAACCCCTGTTTCATTGCATCTTGTTTCTTTGTTACATTTCTAATTGTTTCGTATAAATAAATCTGTTTATTAAACTCACCTGATGTCATCGAATACCATCATGTTCCGCAACCACTGATATTTTCTGCACGCTGTTCTTTTCTTAGTTTAGCAATCGAATGGTTATTAATAAATTTATCAAAGATTGTGAATCGTATTTTATGTGGTTTTAGTGCATTCAGGTGAAGTAGTAGGAATAAATATGAAATATTAATACTTTTTACAATTAAAAAGTACAAATATATATATTCCACCAGATATCACTTCAGAAGATCGTTTTAAATAGTTTTTACTTTGACGTAATAAAATCTTTGTGTTTTTCATTTGTATTTTATCAGAATTTTATTAGTATCTAAAAAGCATTTTATTGTATTGCATTTCTCTATTGTTCATTCGTAACCAAATTTCTGGTATAAATGCTGTAGATGTCACCATTGCCTTTTAAATGAAAAGGGATCTTATAATCACAAAGGTCATTACTTAGAATTTTAAACCCGAGGAGAATTCGATTCGAACGTAGAAGGCGGATTTTATGCTCAAACTTATAGCGCAGTGAACATATGCGCTTGCTGTTTAGAAGCCATAGTCCGTCTTTCACGGTAAAGCAATTTTGTATTTTGCAATTTCTTAGCATATACTAATCAGTCCATTGAGAAGTAAGAAAAGTCTATCTTATTAGGCAAGGGAGACAAAGCTTATCCTAAGAAGAGTCACTTCCTCACCATCAGAAGCCCTTGAAATGACGTCTAAACTATTTTGCTCTTTCCTTCCAAAACATCAAGCACTTCTCCATCTGAAAACTTCAGAGAATAAGAAGCCATGGCAAAACAAAGACGGGGTTTAACATCGGAATGTTCCGAAGCATAAAAAATTTTCAAATAAACATTAACATCTGACCTAACCTCGACCTTCAACTTCGATCATAATGAAGTATTTTATGAAATGTTAGTAATATTTTTCATAACCTTCATTTTAATTTAAAATGATGTATATTTGCTATTCAGTTAATAAAAACTGGCGTTTTCAGCTTATGGCGATGGATGAATTCACTGAAATTATTCCGAATTACCAAGACTGAGTCGGATTTTGAACTGCTGATGAGAACCAAAATCAAGAGGTACGATTGTTTCATAATATCATACGGTAGGCAACACAATTAAAACGTTAATTGGGTTGTAGCATAGGTCTAATGAGTTCTTAGGCGTCTGCCAAGGTTTCTATTTTGTCATTTAATTACTGAAGTATAAGTTTCAATAACTTACGATATACGAATCGGATTCGGACAGCTAGGGATTGAAGCAGATAGAAGTTCTGGCATTCTATCTTCAAGTATGATTCAAGGTAATGTCAGTCAATATTTGAAGAAGTAACAATTAAATTCGGGTGATTTTCAGTATATAAGCGCATTAAAAAGGCATAAATGAAGTGAGGACAAAAAATTGTAAATAACAAAGAATAAACTTTGAACCTGTTACAGTCTATAGAGAATACAGAGATACTTGCTGAGAAGAAATAAGACTCGAGATCATAGAAGTCTGCTATGGAGGTCGGAAAATCAACAGCAATGGAAATAGCAAGATCAAAATAAACAGAATAGCTGAAGCCAAGAGGTGAATCTACTAAGAAAAAAATAGTTGGAAACAAATAGTACAAGATTGTAAATAAAAACTATTCATAGAAATATATATTTAGTTATTTATTTATTTTATGCTTATTTTTATGAGTATATTTATTTCTTCCTCAGAATTGCACATAAAGCAATAACTGCCAATGTACAGTGAAATATGTAACAACGAAATATATATTTACGACTATTCCCTACATAGAAAACTTTCCAATTTTTCCGGGACTCGAATCTGAGATCTTAGGGTATGGAAAGTCCTGTCCTATTGTTTGGATTCAAAAATGGACTGTAACAGCAAGAGTTGACGAAGAGAACTGTTGGTGGAAAAACTTCGTTGATAAACGTCATATATTGATCGGGCAGACACTAAGGCACGGTCATCAATTGAAAAGATCAAAGAAAAATTATAACTCGGCTGTTAATGAATAAGAGATTCGAAAAACTCTCCAATCGCCGAATGCCGGTGACCATCGGGCACCAATTCATCAAAAGGATCACGGAAACCGCGAATTACCGACTTTCCTCCGATTTTCTTGCTCTTCGAAGGACTTCTCGATCACTTACTTGGTCTATCCATTATATTTCCATTATACTCTTGTAGCACCACATCTGAGTTGCATCTAATCTCTTCTCTGCTGCTGTTATAGTCCATTTTTACCAAATAATAGGGCGGGACACTCCATTCCCCAAGGTCTCAGGTTCTTGTACCGGCTAATCAGATTCTTCCTGTTAAGGAAGGCACACCTAAGTGGCGCAAAGTAATATTGCTCGCGGAGTATTTCATCGCTCTCGCCGACTATTCTCATGACGAAACCAAGTTTCTTAATCGCTCTTCCACTTATAGCACGAATGAGTTATGACTGTTCCAGCATATCGTCGATTGGAAAGATTTTCGCACCTCAAATGAAGACCTTATTGCAGAAGCAAAGATGGAATTCTAGAAGTTGTATTGAAGAAGGCACGCGATGATATGGTAAATTTCGGATTAAAGAAAGAATTTAGGCATCAGGATGGCTGTAACGCATTTCTATCCCAAGGTGAAAGGGATGATATAAACATAGCGAATTGATTTTTGCTTCGTCTGCAGCCATCCGTCCAAGGGAGTAGAATGTCAGCATCCACACACACTAGAGAGAGTGGTAAATAGGTGAGTTCCAACTTGAATGGGGGGGCGTTGTAATCGCAGATTATTGACGTGGAGGGGCTCTTCTGGAAGGAATAGGGGGATGTGTGTGTGTGAAGCGATGTGCGGGAGATGGATGGCGACAAAGGGGGTCCAAAGAGGAGACGTGCGTTTGACAACGGCCGATTGACATTTGAGAGGACGCGGACGAATGGAAAAAATCCGAAGGGATTTTGGAGTGCGCCAGTGGAAGTATGCACAAGCGAATGCGTCTCATAAACAGATCACCAACAGATCCTGCTAAAGTTGATAGGGGGTGGTGGTTCATTAATATAAGAGATAAAATTAATATGATGGGGCTGCACTTGGTGGAACGCCATTACACCAGTTAACTGAAATAAAACTTGGTAAGTTTCAGAGTTCCGATTTCGGCCTTCATCAGGTGGTGACGATGGCCGGACTTGGCCGAAACCGGTCGTAAATGAAACGAAACTGTGGAACTTACTAAGTTATAAAGTTATACAAGAAGTGAAAAATTGTGACTTGACTGGGACTCGAACCCAGGTCTCCCACTTTCCGGGCAGGTGTTCTAACCAACTAAACTATCTAGCCACGCATTTCATCTTTCATACCGTTCAATATAATCGGGAGCTTATATGAGCACCACTTCATTGCTGCCTTGGGTTTAGTCGCAAAACGTAATGTGCTAAGTTAAATTTTATTTCCATCATTTGTATTACCAAGTTTAATTTCATTTTACTAGGAATATAAGAGATATCCTAGAATGTTTAATGCGGAAAAAATATATATGATTGACGCATGTAAGGAACCTCCCAATTCTAGAACCATAGTGGGTAATTTAACAATTACATCGCGAGATCTAGCGATTCTCCATCCTTTTAGTTTTTATTTACGATTTGGCTTTATCATAGCAATCTATCCACTGTTTTCCCGAAAGTAAGATCTGGTCTTCTGCTTTTCCTAGTTTCAGCAGGAGGTCTTCATACCTCCTGCCACACGCCTGCCAAGGACAGCCTGCAGGGTATTATGTAGATGTATGTGAAGCGCTAACATCAGTACTATTATTTATATTTATTTATATATTCATTACTTCATAATTCAATACGTCCCTCTACGTGACGATCTCAACCATTGAGTATAGATCAGGACTTTGACGCTTTCCTTTTTTATGATCAAGGGTTATAATGGAACTTGTTGTAAGTCGTCCGAAAGAGTAATTACTTGCCTTTAAATGGTATACATTTCACTACATACCACACTTTTATTAAAACTTTGGTTTTCTGTGATACATGCTTTTGTTTCTTAACGATGTAAATATGACAGAGTGGTAAATTTGCTGCGTTGGAAGGAACAACAGTGACAGAGGATAAGCAGGGGATCGATATTGAATCTTAATGTATAGAATTTTACTGTCAAAGAATTGCTTTTTCGTATGACGTACAATATGTTCCTTTATAACCCCAGATCGTAAGGTGGACACATAAGAGGTCAAAAATTCTCCGTAAGCCGACTACGTCAATGAAGCGACGGAACTCTTCCTCGAATAGAGGAAGAAAGAACCGGAGGAATACTTACTTTTAAGAATCACCCAATACGCATTTCGGCGGATTTGCTGCCATCTCTAGGGGGTAAATGATAATAACTCTTCAATATCTTGGTCTATATAATTTTTTATTAGGGCTTATATATGGAACACCCTGAAACATCACTTAATGGTTCATTTGCGGGTTAGGTCTTATTTTCAGGGAAACAAGAATAGCATATTCTCTTATGTAGACCATCCTTTACTTATTCCTAACATGTCTTATTTACTCGACTATAAGGTTTTCTATGATTTGAATAGCAGAATTGCATGTTCTAAGGTGTAATTTAGGAAAAAGATGGGCCAGATACCAAATATGCCTTAAAGGCCAGAGTTCAATAGATAATCACTTCCTATCCCATCCAAATCATTGAAAATACCCTTTGATACCAAAACTAGTTCTTATTAATTTTCTCTGACCTCTTAGTACAGGCCAGTAGTTTATAAATGTTCATTAAGTACTGTATTGTATCTTTAAAACATTTAATATAGAGCGAGGATGTAAAAAATAAGTATTACAAGCATTTGGAGATAAATTATATAATCTCTAACTTAATTGCAGGAAATAAGATTGTGTAACTCGTGCAATATGAATACATACACAATTAAAATAAACAAAACATCAACGGAACGGAATTGGGCTTAATTCTAACATAAGTTGTTTAAACCATTATTTTGATTTGTGATGAATGATGGCACGAATAAGAAAAAGTAGGTCTAAGACGAAATAGGTAAAACTGACAGTCGTTATCCTTTTCACACCTTTGCTTTAAAAGTCTCAATTTGTGCTATCTACACAGCACATAGGAGTATTGCAGCAGACGCCCTTGAAACACCTTGGAAAAATAATTATTCTTTATTTAACTGAGGAGAAGCATAAGTTTTTAACTAGGAAGGATATTCACGAGCCATGGAGTCGAGAGACTATTGTGAATCAAAATAGCATAACCTCCATCCGCATATAAAGATCTTAAAATCGTCACATACTTTTGATTCATGTAATATTGAAACAGGTATTACATTCATGACAGTAAATTTAAGCAATTATATTTTAATTTACTTTCAGTGATTTTTAAGGTTTTAGGATTCTTTAGCTCCTCCTCCCTTAGTAAAACTCCTAGGGTACATTTTTAAAAACAAAATGTTCCCTCTGGCATAAAGAGCATTACTTCCATCGTTACCTACAAAAAGTATAAAGAAAGTGATAAATGTGTTTGGATATTTTATAATATTTTACCACCAATTCTTGTTAATGCCTCTCCCAGCATTAGGTTTAAGCCATGCTTTAACGTGCAT
Source organism: Pachydiplax longipennis (assembly GCA_036926295.1). Lineage (NCBI taxonomy): Eukaryota > Metazoa > Arthropoda > Insecta > Odonata > Libellulidae > Pachydiplax > Pachydiplax longipennis. The sequence goes on along the minus strand of JAVFKF010000009.1, from coordinate 30,345,225 downwards.
GTCAATTAGATGAGTAATGAACCAGGTACTTAGGGATATATCCTCCGATGATGTATCAAGCGAGACGAGAGCAACTCACCATTCATGTTTGGGGCGCAAAGCAGGTGCAATTTCTCCCACCAGATGGTGTTGAGAGCGCCTCCTCAAAAGGAGAATTTCCAGACGAAATGGACCATTCATCCCGCACTCTAAACGCCATTTCCCGTAAGATTAATCGAATCTGACATCTTGCGCACTTGGAGGCGTTTTTGTGAAGTGTATTTACTCTGCCCCCTCGTGGGACACGTTTCTTTTTTCGAATCGGCTGCGTTTGAAATGTGTGCGAATCATTCGAGGAGACTCCTTTTTTTTGGTCGCTCGAGGAAAATTTGGAATTGAGAGAGACCCTGACGGAGGACGCGAAATACGTCTGAAAACGTCTGTAGACAAATTTTGTCACCGCAGTCTTTCTCGGGGTTGTTTTTCTTACGTTTTTATTTGGTGTTTGTGAAGAGTTCTCCCTTGTTTCATATTTTGCATGAATTTTTCATGCTTCGTATTTATAATCTTGCGATAAATCTACACTCTTACGATGCGAGTATGGATGGATGTATATACAGTACATACATATATAGCCGTATTTAACGGCGATTGGCAAAGGGTGAAATTAAGAGAGTGAGACCGGACTGTGGGGGCAGTGCCCCGTGCCTCCGAAGTTAAAATCTCTAACAGTTAAAATTAATTAAAATGAAAAATAATATTAGTTGAAGGGTTAAAATTAATAATAAATAAAAATAATATTAGTTGAAGAGTTAAATTAATAATAGATAAAAATATTAGTGGAAGAGTAAAAGTAATAATAGATAAAAATGATAAAGAATAGCTAAAATTTAAAACAATTAAAAATAAAAAGGGTTAAAATTTCAAGTATTTTGCATTTTGGCTTCAAGAATATCGCGTAAAAGGAAAACAAAAATACTCTCTCTCAGTTATCGAAGTAATTTCTCCTTGTTTCCAAGCAAGTGAAATATGTCGCTATAATTACGAACCTCTCTATTAAAAGATATATATTATATTACCATGGCTCAAATGAGCTGATGTTCATGGTAATGGTTTATAGTACAAGCTGTTTTGGAATTTTTTTTCGATGACGATAGCCGTCTAGGGATATATTTTATTTAGTACATGTACCCACTACTTCATATCGTGAGACGTCATGCATGATACATATGTTGATGCAGATCCGTAGGCAGAAAATGGTAGTCGTTTGAAAAAAAATACTCTGCTAACATGTAATCTACCTGTCAGTGTGTGATCTTGTCTTGATTTTATTTACTACTACCAAAAGACATCTACTGTCAGATTATCTGTTGGATTGGGTTTGGATAAATTGCTTACGTTAGTTAAAGATTCTGAATCGGACTGCAGTCATGTAGGTAATCTGTATCCATGTCTTTATTACATATAATTGTCTTCGCAAAATCTGCATGGTTAAGCTCTGAAATGATTTTCTATTTAATGTCTTTCTTAGCTAAGAAAACGAGCAAACAAAGAAAAACAAGACAACAAAACAGTTATTTAGTTTTCCCCTAGATGGTTGCTGGAGTTAGATCATACATAGGAAGTACACTGAACTAACTATGTTCGGTGATCGTTGCTGCTGTAGTTATAATGAAAGTGCTTGATTGTGAGGGAAAATCAAAGCGTTGAAAATTATGCAAGTCGGGGAGTAGAATGATGACAGTGAAAGATGACTAGAAACGGGGCGTTAGAAAGCTAGAGAAGGGATGAGTGACAGAGATGTAATTACGACGTAAGGGGATTTATGCAGATTGAATGCGGTTGGTCGTGTAAGAGGGAAGCATAAATGAAGCATTGAAATAGCGGAATGGGCTGAGCTACGACAGGGTGGTAATCTAACGGAAAAGAAAGAGTCCTCAAGAATCGAACTGGAGAGACTATACACGGTGATATAACTGTAATGTACATTTGCTCGTTTCTGCGATGGTTATTCTTGCTTATTCTTTAGAAAGAGTGGAAAATGAGTCGCTTATTGACGTTTAGGTTGAAGAATTCGGGATGAGCACTTCAATATCAGCTAAACCAATTCGAATCTCTAGGTATAATACATATCAATAATAATTCCTGTGTAGTAAAAGTATTGTAAATAGTTCTTCGGTATATTCACCAGCCATTTCACATCGGTTATCGAATCCTGGACAACTTTTACCAAAACTCGAAAGCGCTGCCCACACGGCTAACTGGGAGCTCATTCCAGTTAAAGTTTCTGGACATTATGCAACATTATATTGCACGATTTACAGATAAATTTTATTTTATAACTTTTTCGATAGCTTTAAATATAACGGCTACTAATTATAGGACATTTAAGTTACGTTCAATGATTACGTTATTTTAGAAATAGAAACAATTTCAGGGTAAAGGTCAGGATTTCGATGACATTCGTGCAGATTACTAGATAAGTAGAAAAATCCTTTTATCTATTTATTTATTACGGTTAGCGCCCATTTACCAGCATCACAATACGTGAGGAAAAAGTATGTCAAAATTAACACATACGAAGCATAAAACAAAAACTTATACATAGCATAGAATCAAATCTATTAAAATTCATCAGAATCAGTTAAAAATACATCAGTTTTAATTTTTTGTTCGAGTATTTTGCCTGTATCTTTCGTTTTACCTCTTGGATTCTTCCAAATTGCCGCCATAACAAACAGATTAAAGGAAATTCGCACGGATTCGAAAACTATAATAGTTTCGATACTCCCCATCGACGTTCACTACTTTGGCCTCTTTCTTATAGGAAAGGTTTGAAATATGTAAATTTCGCAATGTATTTTACAGTCAAACCTTATGTGCCATTGAATTTCCCAAACAAGAAGTCAATGTCAATCGTCACGACGGAGAAAAGACTCGTAACTTTTCTTAGAAAGCAAACTTGACAGGCGAGAATCCCACCGATTCTCGAATGTGTACACACTGTTGATGAGAAAATACAAGTGCGGAGGCAAACTTGGATAAGGGGCGACAGCATTCTATGAGGGTTAGATCGACTTGCTGTACAATGCACAGAAGTCTGAGAACTTCCAGATTCAATTATCTCCTCTGGAAAGATGTTCTAAAAATGGGGAGTTTTCTGAGAAAGTGAACGGAGTCCAATACGCGGTATATTTACATCTACATTCTATACCATGCAAGCCTATAGGGGTGAAGCAGAGGGTACAAGCTACAGGATACAAAACTCGACGAATTCCTTCATTGTTCTTATTCCTTATGAACAAAGGACTAAAATAAATTTTCGCCTATAAACGTTGTTTCTATCTTCACCTTGTGATCCTTGTGCCTACTATCTTACGCTAGATCTTCTACTATGATGACGGAATTCCGAGAGTAGCCGTTCAAGTCGCTGACGTAACCACGTTCTCAGTCATCTTAGTTTTAGTTGGAAATGAATATTTAGGAGAGAAAGTTAAACTAAATCCAAGATGTTGGATGATGCTACCATGCTAGCGAATGAAAGTCGTCAAGATAAAAAATCATTGAATGTTATGAATCAGAACGACCGACAGGATCTTGACTGTCTGCTACAAACTGGAACGGACGAGAAAATGCAATCACACGCCTGAAATATTTGGGAGGAATAGGAAGATAAATTCTAGTTATGGAAGGAAAAGGTGGACAAAGATATTATAGATCCTACATAACCAGGATTTTGCAAGCTTTAATCTCCGGTGGGCAACTTTTCCTCCTTTATAAAATTTGTGGGAAGCAGATGGTAAAATTCGTTGCATTTAGAATTATATGGATAACTAACCGAAATAGATATACTAATAAATCGTTGCAATAATAATTAAAACGAGGGTAATGTTTTAGGTTTGAGTATATAAGACAACCTGGATTTACATTTTTCTCTCATTCTTCAAGTCATAAGATAAAAATGCTATTAAACATCAAGGAAGAATTTACATCCGGGCGACTCGGAATAGGATAAAGGCTACATCATGAGGCGATTAAAAGACATCCTCTTAGTGTCAAGAATTAAGCTAATATGAGAGGTTACATTCTTTCCTTTACAAAGACAAGGCCATCCTATTATTTCTGAATCATTTCTTCCCGTTGGAAGATAACTAAGTTTTCAATTCTTTCTCTTGCCTGACTTGACGTTCGTGTATGATTTAGCATCATTATTTTCTTATGCTTTTTAGCATAACAATGTTTTTGACAGTTAAATTTGGATTATTTACTAAACGACACCATCAATGATATGAAGTAGAGCTTAATGTTACAGAATTTAGCACTTTGAAAAGATTTTGTACCATTTGGACGACTTAAGTTTCTTTAATTTCATAAGCTATCTTCTAAAATTTGACTAACTCTCTTGTTGATAAAAATTTACAAATGGGACAAAAGTCTCGGACAAATGGGACAAGATTCTCGGGTTTCCAACCGTGTTAAATGTATCCGGTTGGAGACCCGAGACTCAATCATCCGTGAAATTCAATGTGAAATCACGAAATCGTTTCCCTGAATACTGTTATGGAATACGCAATAGGCAAGGGGCTCCTATGGTAACAAAAACTCAACTAGAAAGAGGGCTTGGATGTCTTAGGACATTGAGTTATGCACCTAGAAGAAATTCTGAGGAGAGATGGAGAGAACCGGGACTCGAACCAGATCTCGGAATCCGGGTCTCCTAATTACTGGTCGGTTGCTCTAGCCTTTGAGCTTCTCGGTCAGTATATTCTTCCATGCTGTTCAGAAGACTTTGCATTGTATTTTTCCGATTTTGTCGGACTGTACAACATTGTTCACTGCATTTCTTTTTATGGTGCTTCTATGATATACTCTATTTAATCTGACCGGTTAGCTCAGAGGCTAGAGCAACCAATTAGGTTTGAGTTCCGGTTTTCTCGTTTCGTTTCCTTCTGTCAGTAACCGGTCATAAACGGTATTTTCGAACTTCCATTTATCATAATCCTTCCGGAAACTTTTAACCTATACTCTACCTAATCTGACCTAACACTCTATTTAATCTGACCGGTTAGCTCAGAGGTTAGAGCAACCGACCAACAACTCAGAGACCCGGGTTCTAGTCCCAGCTCCTTCAGAATTTTTTCATGTCCATTTCCACCTCCTTAGGAAAAATTTACTCTTCATTTTCAGCTCGATTCCTTCATGAAACAGCCCCTTGCATTACCTCCTACGTGAGCTGAGCACTCCCCTTTCCACCTGCCTCGCGATTAAAAATGGTGTGCAAGTCCCAACAGGAAAGAACGATTTTTCGAGTTTCGTACCCCAACCGCTCTCCCCCGACGGCGCTGCTTGGAATCGTTTTCGCGCGGGCCCATTTCCGAATTTCCGAGGAAAAATGAGGATCCGATAGTTGAGAGAGTGCAGCGGGAGCAGATATTGGAAGTGATCCTCTCGAGAAAGGAAGCTCCCGAGGGAATTAGAGGGAAGAGTAGTGATCAAGTAACCGTTGGCGGAGATCAATCGACGGATTATACAGACCTGCGTTTGCACAAATCGAAGACTAGGGAATATCCTTCTCTACCCGTTCATTTCTTTCCGCACAAATGCTCACCAAACATGTATATAGACATCTTCATCGTCAAAAGGCAGAGTCTTGCTGTGTATGGCTCTTTTCGTTGCTGTTCTTTTCTCTATAATGTCAAGACTATCCTAATATAAAATTGCAATGTTCCAGACTAACTTTGGGGAATAGTGCCTTCATGCAAAAAGAAACTTTGTAAATGTGGCATTTCTGTGGAATTTACAAAGTGTTTTTTTTTCTTCGCGTCAAGACTATCCCATTGATTCTTATTCATTTCTGCCCATTGGAAGTTAACTCAGTTTCAATTCTTTTATTAATTGATCGACTTCACGTTAGTCTACGATTCAGCATAATTTTTTTTCCTTATGTTTTGTAACATGACAATTATTTGCGAGTTAAATTTGGATTAATTACTGAGCGACATCGGTGGTGCGAAGTAGAGCTTAATGGTACAAATCATTGTTACACTTTGGAAAAATTTTACGTCATTCTTCTACGGCAGAGTTTTTTTTATAATTTCTCAAGTTTTCTTCTAAAATTTAAAAATGAAATCCGTTCATGTTTTTTATTTGGAGATTTCTCCTTGGTATTTCTCTTCCTTTTTGTACAAAGACTTGCCTTGAAACTTGACTTGAAATATTCGTACATTTCAAAAGAATTTGATATTCCTAAGAAGAGAATCAAAGGGTGTTATTTTTTGGTCTGCTTTGGATCTTGTTCAACGAGAAAAATGAATTTCGATATTGCTTTTTTGCCGAGGTCGAACCGGATATTTCTACTCCGACAATTATAATAAACAGTGGGCCTTGTGCCGGTTTAACCGGAACACGAGATTAGGGTGAAATATGACGTTGGGTAGAATGAGGCGTGAAAACTTTTGTGGATAATCTTGTCTTGAATAAAAAAATTCCATAACCCAGCTAAGAATTTGAGCGAGTTATTGGCTGCATATATGAATCCGAACCTGCATTTTCTTAAGGATTGATATTTGATTTTAAACGAAATTATTCAAGCAATGCGAAAACCACATTAAGAGGTTTTTTGATAATTTCCGTCGTACGATTGTTAAATCCGTTATAAATGAAAATTTTAATGAACTAATAGACTGTTTCAGATATTAACTGCTGATGTTTATGGCTTATTCGCTTTCTATGAAAGGATCCACTTTCTTAAGTTATAATTCATTTTGATGATAATTTGTCCATTAGTAATGATCTTATCGAAATAAACACAAATTATTGCTAATGAATATCAAAAATAATTTTCTCTTTGGATATTTTACAAGTATCTATATAGAAAGGGCGTGTCCGTGATTCTCAGCCTGAAGTGCCAATACACCTTGGCCCAACACACACCAATACATCCGATATAATTATGATTCTATGTATTCTACTCATATTTTAGCTGAATTTTCCAAATTCAGGAATAATTTACAATGTTAACCTATACGATAATCACAGTAATATATTGAGGAATAATATAATCACATATATATGCATGGAATCACCCGTCTTTCCCCCTCCGCTATAATCTTTCAAATTCGGTTTCGTCAAAAAAGGGAGAATCTCCAAAAATGTCGATACAGATCAGGCTCTATGAGTGACGGAACTCGGGTAATCTGGGACGTATTGAAACCAATTTTAAACCATACAATTCACTACGGGTTCTTGTAGCACAGGAAATTTCAGGAACGATCGAAAGCAATAAAATATGTTCACTGTTCCCGAACATATGAACACAGTAAGGATACGAAACAGAAATTAGGCAAACTTAACCATAAGGAAAGGGTTAGGGTGATGTTTGCACGAGATGGCATTTACCCGGGGAAAATTCTCAAGGACTTGAAAAAAGTCCGACGGGAGCGGGAATCGAGCCCGGGTCTCCCAATCGCCGCGCCTCCCTCTTCCGCGAGATAGCTCAACGGACAGAGCACCCGACCGCTAATTGTAAGACCCGGGTTCGATATCCAGTCCCTTCGGGCTTTTTTTTTCATGTCTACTCTTCCTTGGGAACAAACTTAATCTTGCAAATTTTACGATTGAAAATAAAATACAAATCAAGAGATAATACCCGTTAACATCGTATAAAACCGTACTCATACCGGCATTTACAAACAGTTATGAAGTGTTCAGTGTTAGGATAAAAATTTGATGGGTAATAGAATGAAAAAAATTAAAACTTTTTTCGAATTATTCGATTATTTTCATTTAGTTGCTGCCCCGCATCCAGTCCCTACCCGCATCCACTAAAATATTCGTTAGCCGAGTCTGGAAAACAACGAATAATTCTTCGTTAGTCTGGTTAATCGTTATCCAAGGTATCACAGTATTACTCCACTCAAAGTAAGTTATACATATTTAGTGGCAAACAAGCCAACTAAAGCATGGCTCAGTGTGCCGTTCACTTTGATTCGGAAAGAGCAAAAACAGTTTGGAAGCAAAGAGTGCAAGGAGAAGATTCATTGGCGTGAAAAATCACAGAAGGCGTCGTTTGGAAAGGAAGCATGGTTCCCTTTCTTTGAAGCAAAAAGCATCGGAACAGATTGATTGGATTCATCAAGGCGTGGCGAAATGGGAATTGGGATCTCCCGAATCCCTGAGACGTCTGTGAATGGGCAATCAGGACGGTGTCTCAAAAGAGGGTGAATCTGAGGGAGACAAGGGGAGGAAGGGTAATATGGAAACTGTTAGGAAGAGGGAAGACGTAAGCTAATGTGTCACGTACATTTAATAACTCGTATATGATAAAATACAGTACTTCCATACAGCCCCCTACTGCATCTTAATGGATGGAATATTTTTTAATGATCTTTTGGCACAGGACAGAGAAAGATCTATCTTTCATTTATCTTTATCCAAGTCTTTTTCATGGCTGTGATGATGCAAAGCTACTGAGTTATCTGAAGAATGGTGTCTATTGAGGTCTATCATTACCTAATGCTACGAAAAGCGTTACTCAATTAGTGTGTGTGCTTCACTTAATATTACAATTATTTTTTGACCCTTAATTATGCTAGGATTGTCCCAATGTGATCTCTCTTACACCTAATCTCATTTAAAATTTCTACATGAGTGTTTATCGTTAAAGAAGAAACAGAGTATAAAAAATGTAGCGGTAATTTAATTTGTAGGAATAAATATTCTAACGGGAGGTTGATAACGGAAAAAGCCCAAATACGTATACTTGTTCCAGTCATAGAATTCTGGTTCAGAAAGAAAATAAAAATAACCTCTTGCCTACCATAAACCTCATTAACCTCTCTTGACTCATTCGTGCAAGATAAAGTCGATATTTTTGTACTCGTATTTTTCTTCTTATAACCAACGATTAGTCATATAAAATTTAAAACGAAAGAATATTCCGACAGAAGGAGCAAAAAATAAGACCTGGGTTTAAAAACCCTTATATGCACCTAAAATAAACATATGCAAGCACAGGTAAATACCTTCAGGAACGCGAGTTCTGAAAACCTGTGAAACTTACAGATAGTTTACTAAATTCTTATGAGAGGACATGTTAAGACAGATCTGAAAGGTACAGCTAGTTCCAAAAAAAACTTACCACCTAAGCCGCAACCCGCATAACAGGCAGTGAGTTTCCTGCAAGCGAGCCTTAAGAAGTGAGAGAGAGAGAGAGAGAGGGAAAACATGGAGGAGATAGTCTGCTTCTGTCCTGGCTCCGCTTGCAGAGTTGAAATGGATTTATTTGCATTATTGATATTGCAAATATTTATTAGTATCCTTAGTTTGGTGACATTGGCGTAGCAGAATAGTATTATAACAATATCGATGTTGTAATGCAAGAATTCAGTTATTATAAAATGGTTATTACAAATCAGTATATATTCTAGCTTTGCTTCTCGCACCGAGGGAAGCGTCGCACACGAGGTCCCGTTATTCCTAGGAAACCGAGGCAAACCCCCTTCCCCTCATAAAATTTGAGTCTGAGACGAAAGGCACAAGCAGGACGAAGGAAATTTTTGCAAAATCTGCCTCTGAGTCGCTCTGAGCTTATGTTTAGCACTGAGATGGGGGGAAGAAAATTTCCGCGCAGTTTGAATCAGTGTCGGACCCAAAATGTATAGACCTCGAATTCGACGCCTTCGCTTGTAAAACTCTGCGGTTATAAGGGGTCGTATTATATATTATAATAGTAGATAATATTATACATCGTTCAAGAGAAGAGTTATTAGCCTTTAAAATTATATACCTAAGGAGTCCATATCGATCACCTGTTTTATCACAGCCTGTGTGAATGCAATCTACAAAAGTAAAGTAAGGTGAACTCATGGCCATATCTAGGCTATTACTTTAAATACATAAAAAATCTATAAGTAAATATGTAGTATGAAGTCTTGAGGCATTCTCTGCGTATTTTAGATAAATTTTGTTTAATTTGATAAGCATCAAAATTAAAACTCGATCGGTAAAAAATCAGTAAATTTTATCATCTATGCAGTTGGTATTTTTAATATACCGTCCAAATCAATTGATAGAAAATGTGCTAGGATCGATTTTCCTGAATTAATAAAGATGACGGATACGAGACAACCATCTTTCACGTTGATTTTGAATCCAAAATGAATTTTTTTGGTGTCATTGAAGTGTGAATCGAATAAACGTGATTTCTTCTGTGGATTCCTCTTGAAATGGTTGCAGTCACAAACCATTACGTTCTTAAACGTTCTTCTCTCGTATTTATCAAGTTCTAAAATACACAAAAAGATAGAGCGAATGAGGTTTTGTCATAATGCTCATTGAATGCTACTGTAAGCTATGAATGTAAAATTTTCAATTAATTTTGAATGCATACAAAAATGCTTGCATTGTTTATATTTCAACTGTTTATTATCACGTTTACAATTATTATAATGTAGAAAACGTTAAAAATACGCGAAATAATAGGGACTTAGTGAAATAGTTTTAGGGCCTTTTTACCTGTAATTCCAACCCTGTAAGTATCACACGGGGATAAGAAGCGCATATGAGGCTCATGTTGAAATTTTTCTCCCCTCGGTTGATCGCTGGCCCTACGTAACTCTCATATTTTTTCGACAGAATTTTAATGATTGAGATGAATGGGCGGTGGTTTGGTATGAATAGTCTATCTACATATTTATCGCTCGGTGATATTGAAAATATTCCTTCGTATTTAAAATGTATGGCTATGAGAAACTTTTCATCTCTCCACATTCCATGACAAATTTGAAAAGCAAGATAGAGGAGTGATTGGAAGAAGTGGTTAAAGTAATGAATTCACCAGGACTTCAAGAGGGGGACTGTTTTGATAGATATAGGGAAGTGAGAAACGACGGAAACAGTAATACATACACTCACATGAATTTAACAACCGAAAGTGTAAGAGGTATGTTAATTCCAGATTTTTGGATAAATCACAATAGGTAATGGCATTTCTTGCGTTCCTCGTTGACCAATTGGTTACTTTGAGTAGGAGCAACGACCTCTTTTAAAAGTATAACCCACTCACTCACCTTCTCAATTTTCTCATCCAACATATATTTTTCCGTTTATGACAGCCTCCAGAGAAACTACTCATTTATCCAATTTAAGTAATATATTAGTCAAGAATGGTTAACATTCAAATATACAGGATATAACGCCCATGGCTTATCATACTTTCAGAAATTTCCTTCTGATACATCAGTAATTCCCAGGATCTCCGAAATTGTATGCAATAGCGATGTTCAATGTATCGTACCAATCTTTTAATTCTATAAGAAAGTCCGAGTAGTTTACTAAGCCAGAACCTAAACCATCTTCTTATCAGCAATTTATTTTGGAAAGAGAGTTCGGTTTTTTCAAACCGATAAAAATTGCTAACATTGGTATTACTATCTATGCAAGCCAATGGTTTATTCTAAATCTTACCTAACTTTAGAGATGTGATTTATCTGTAATCAGCGTATAAACTCTAAGTTTCTGCGACACTAAATATGCGGAGTATCTAAAATTCCATATTTACGTTTCAATTCATATTTTAGTGACATGATAATAGAAACTTTAGTCGATGTAGTAAGATCATCTTCAACGCTCTATCTATTTTGTATCATAGATGTTATAAGAGAAGTGAAACGATTTGGTTCTCGTAAGCGTAAGGAATAAATATTAGATGGCATTTCTCTAGTTCATTGTTCATTTCTCAAGTTATTCCAAACTACGAAATTTTTAGCTCAATGTAGGGACGAAATAAAGCATAAAAAACAATTTATATAAATAAAGTAAACAATCATTGACGAAGAGCTTGATTGATATAAATTGACGATAGGCAGCGTTACTTATTTTTTCATTTTTGTTGTTGAATTTGTTATTTAGTATAAGCTAATACAGTTTATACCATTCACTTTAAAAGCAGAATATAGAGATACTAATTCTGATATGATGCACCCAAACATTGTCAACTTTATGTTATCATTCAGATTTTTCGAAGGTCCTATTTTAACTGGAATGATCTTCCTTGCATTACTATTTAAAAATACTATGAAAAATTTAAAAAACATCTTCGCAAAGTTCGTAGAGAATTATGATGTGCCTAGGATGAGGGTGTTACGAAGGTCCTTGGAGTGAATGTTGGAATAATGGATTACATATAGAACCAAGAATATTTTAACAGCTAAGGTATGAATTATGAGAATTAGAGGAATATTCTCATGTAAGTCCGGTTACCATCCGTTGGTTTCTATTTTTAACGTGTTCTTCCATGACTCCTTTTACCCATCATTCATAATTATTGATAGTGATTTTTCTTTTAATTATTATACATATTATGCACCATTCAAATAATTCGGGTTATATATCTTACTTGAGGCATTCAGAAACCGAAGCAGCAATCATTAATTAATGTAAATGTAAATAAACCAGGTGTTAACGTGTAAACCTGCAATATGCCAGTATAGGAAACCTGGAGTTTATATGCAATATGCAAATTAGTCTTAAGGTTTTGATTTGCCATACTAACTGTTGTTTCTTAACCATCTTAAAGTGTATTCCTTGCAAGAAGTCCTGAAAGGTCGTCTACCTCAAAAATAGAGTTGAATATCTTCATTCCCTAAGGGAATACCTGCGGCGAAGATTACAAATCGCGGATCCACCATTTCCCACCTTACTTGTGATCGGTCGCCGCCACCATACCCTAACCTTAGATACCTGCTCAGCAGGGGTGCGGTCAGGAATCCTCATTAGCGCTTTCAAATTCGCTACCCCGGATACATACGACCATCCACAATCTGCCGAAAAGGGGGTTTTTCTCCTCAGAGCGGAGTTCACCTTCACCCATCGGCCGTTTTATGGTTCCTTTGAGAAAATAGACAATACCTTTCGATGGACGCAACAAAAGAAAAAGAAACAACAAAGGAATGAATAGGGGATACTCCTAGGGCCAGGGTGGAGGAAAGGAAAGTTCTCCTTTCTCCATGGAAGAATTAGTAAAACCTCAGACGCGAATTTGTCAGAAACAGCCAAATCTCATCTCAAAATCATAATGCTTCATCTGATACCGTCACCACGAATGCCTGGTGGAAGTAAGAACTGAATGACATGTTGATGCATATATACTGAAATTCCTAATGCTCTGTTAATTGTCGTATCAAGCAAATTTTATACTTCTCTGTATTGCAGAATAATTCAACTGTGAAGAAATCGAGTCAAAATTTGCACCACGGGGCAAGAAAGAGATTTAGCATCAGATAAAAGTTGGGACAGCATAATATTGCAAGTAACATGAACTTGATTTAATTAAAGGGATAGTTTTTCTGGGACTGGCAATGAACAATATTTTCGGAAAAATGTTACGAGATGCTGGCGTTAATTTCGTGGTATATTAATTTTTAATTCGATACGTGAAAAAATTTTGTAGCCCTCAGTATTTAAATTGTGCTACTATTCTAATACCTATGTTATTTTCTAAAATATTAAATTAGCAATTTGAATTTTAAACAATTACCTTAGAAAATGATGATAGCACACCAATAAATATTTTACTTTCTATCATATGATTTGGCGGCATTTAAAATTTTTATAATATTTGATGTAATTATCTGATGTAGTTGATCGTAATTTATTTGGTTTACTTTATTGTAATATGTTTTGGGTCTAATTTTCAGAGCTCTCTACCAGGTTGACTTAAAATGATTCTTTCTCGGTGTATTCGTCCAGATAAAGTTTCTTTTCATCTTTGCTTTCCTCAGTAGGTTTCGAAGTTTTTTCATACTCCCCTTCTCGATAGAATTTTTCTGCAACATAAATTAGTTGACATACAGTTGATTGTGTTCTTATTCCTAATTATTCTTTATCTCCTTGCTGAGTTTTCGTTCATCTTTCTATTTGAGTCATAGTCGTGAATTTCCTCTAAATAAATTTAAAAGTTCTTCCTGTAGGCGTCAAGAGCATAAAAAACGTAATAATATAATCCTTTTTAATCTTGCAATGACATAATTTTTCATTGCATAATTGAAGCAGCTAAAGTAAGTTTACCCGATGCCTCCAGAAAAAGGTGAATTACGCAGAAATTTCTGGCCGAAATAAGGAGATCCGATTCTCATTCATTTTTTAATACTATGCTGCTGACATAGTAAAAATTAACACTAAATTTAAACTAGATTTCGTGCTAATAAAGACGGTACAAATACGTTCAACGCGTTTCACAACGGTTTAAAAAGGCGCCTTCCTTCCAAGAGCCAATAGAATGCGTGGAAAACACTAGACTCGCTCTCATCGAGCTTCACGTCTGTTATGCGGGTTGCGGCTTAGGTGGTAAGTTTTTTTTGGAACTAGCTGTACATATTCCAAGTGTTTTGGCCGAACTTTGTGGATCGCTATCTAAAACCAATTTTGAGGAATACTTAGTATTTTCCACAAATTTTATTTCAACGACCGGTTTCGATCGGAACGATAATCCTCAGGTTGTGATGAGGATATCAGATGATGAGGGCCTGAAGATGATCGTTAGGATTGGAACTAGTAATTTAAATAAAATTTGTGGAAAGTACTAAAAGCTGTTTTAAGTTAGTTATAGATCTTAACAAACAATAGGAGTTCCTTTTTCTTTTCTTTCAGTACAGGCATACTTAACATAGATAATAAAAATAGAGAATTTTGCATAAAGAATAAAAATTTGCATTAAAATAAACAAAAACGAACGTTATGAAATGTAAATATTTAGGTAGCAAGATATGTTAGCGTAACAAATGGCAGTAAAAGGTGAAGTAATTATTTACGCTTAAGAGCAAATACAGTTATGAGTAAAATACAGCACGGTTGCTGATTTTTAAAGTAAACTTTTGCGTAAAAAATAAAAAAAACGAACATTATGAAATGTAAATATTTGTGTAGCAAGATAGGTTAGTATGACAAATGGCAATAAAATCTAAAATAAATCATGCCACTTAAGAGTATAAAATGCAGCACAAATACAGATTCCATCGCGAATGAAGCAACGGAGTTTAACACGGATATTCCGCAATGGAATACCGAACGAGGGCGCTGGATTTGTGGATTTTATCTCCTAAGATACTTTCCCGATATTTGTGAGCCGCAAAATACATCTGCGGCGAATGTAAGGATGCGCGTTGAAGCGGAAAGGTTTTGTCAGAATGTGAGGGACGTGAAATACATGTGCAAATTCGAATCAGCGATGATCTGTGCGGGGATGGGAATACATTATGGAATGGAGCGGAAGGTGTAACAGGAAGTGACAGCTCCGAAATAATCCAATCAACTTGTCCCCTGGGATTGGAATATCGACCCATTTGAACTGAGTGGGATTTAAAATATTCCTTGTCTTCGGATCCCCCACATTTTCCCTTCTCATATTTGTGATGTGTAAGACGAAATTCGATTTCGTCCCTGATAAATTCGTACGCGAATTCGTATTTTATTTCCTTCAAATCCTTCGTCGTCTTCGTCAAAGGCAATAGTTTTTGGATGGAATAAAGGGTGGGGAATCTTATCTCGAAGGAAAGGAAATGTTAGGGTGAGAAATTTAAGGACCACAAATCTACCTAGAGGTAGGAGACTGACATACGAATTTCGAAATGTCTTTCAATAATGATTTCTTTTTCAATTTTTCGTTTTTTTTATTTTACAAAACTTCTCCTCTGCGGTGGTGTAGGTGGTAGTGAGATAACCTAGAAATACAAAAGTCCCTTGTAACCGGGATCCTTGTTAGCGCATTCATGTTTGTGTTTGTAACTGTAAGGGTAGTAAGACAGTTGTGAGACTAATTTTTGGCCATCTAAAATCGCACTAAAAGTAAATAAACCCTAAAGAGTAATAAAAATATTAATTTTTATTTTTACTTTAATATTGGTACGTCAACTTTATAGCTGAGAAATGTTGTATGCAATAAATAAATTTAATTTCTGATATTTTAGTTGTAAGAGTACGTAAGATCTCTCTGCATCAATTAATGTTAACCCCATTGAATGTTTCGCTCTGTTATGGTTGTCTCATTTACCGTTAAAGCCTAAAAGTTACTGTATATAAAGTTAAAATTATATCACTAAAAGTGTATCGCCATGGGTGGACAAACGCGTCGCAAAAGACCACGCTACTATTGGACGAAGAAGTGTGGTGAATTAAGTTTTTTCCATGTTATTCTCACTGTAACATGAGCAAAAAGATAAGTTCTTTTGGAGTAAGTTTGGATGCGGAGCGTGGTTACCTCTATCTTATTCTATCTTTAGGCGGCGATAAATTATTGTGGACGCTTAGCTTACAGAGCTACGCTTTTATTCTCAAAGAAAAATTTAAGTTGCAATTTTTCTGATTTTATTAATTAATGGAACATGTAATCTCTCTATAGAACTCACAATTTGCAATATAATTAATGCATTCGTGCTAAAGGATTTCAAGTTTGTCAATATATAATAAGTACTCGAGGTTTCAATTTTATGGCATTTTAAAAACTATTCTGCGGGAGCCCAGGTGCGTAGCTTAGAGATCAAACTCAGAGCTCAGGTGTATATGAAGATAAAAAGTATCGTCAGAATTTCTGTAAGTAGTAAAAGAACTGAACTGTCAATCCTCCTATCCAAGCTTTGTGTATTGCACATGCCTTATGAAGCTTTCATAACAGAATAAATAATCATTCACCATGCTGATAAATTAGTTCAAGAATTTTTCATATTTGTTATTTTGAAGTTCTAGTACAGGTAGAAATGTCGTTAAAAGAATATCACACCTTAGATCATTTGGAATCCCACCGGGAATCGAAATCAGGATCGTTTCCATTGCCGTCGGAAATGTTGCCCACATGACTATCCGGGAACACTTGTAATTTTAAACTTTAATAAAAAAATCAATTGATACTACATTAACACTGCGGTACTAGAATTTACAAACTAGAATCTAGAATCTAAAATTATCTATCGATTGTTTTATTAGAATTTGAAATAGATTACCGCCAGATATTGCTTGATAAAATTAATCCCTGTAATTTTCTTAAACTAGAAACCAATTCCTCATTCGAATTTCACTTGCCACACCTGGGGATCCTTTCAATATAAGGATACCTTGGAGTAGTACTCTATTCTAGGTCACTGCGGACCCGTCCTAATATTCCTACATTTAATCCGTGGGCCGGAAGTTTAAGTTTTAATTAAGGAACAAGGAATGAAGTGGAATGAAATATAGATGACTGTTTGGCTCTAGCTCTCGGTTTGGCACAAAAAGGACGAGAGGGAATTCATCAGGAGAGTATATTGATCACTGGGAAGGGAAGATCACTTCTCCTGTGGCCATCCGAGGAACGTTTTTCTCCTTTGGCGATCCATCTTCTCCGTGAGTGATGCCCCCCAATGAATCAGGGGTCCCTCCCTCGTGTTGCCCAGGTAATCCAACGCTAGGAATAAAAAGACACACTGAATCTCTCGTTCCTTCACCGACCGTTCATTGACCCAAGATACTAATAATGCGAACTAGCTGACCCCTGCGAGAATTTCGCAGCCGGACATTGATACTCTATTTCCCCATCCAAATAGATTTTAACTACCATTCCAGTCACTACAAACGAATACATAAACCCTAAAGCATACCTAAAAACATACCTTCGTATTATGTATCGGTCAGTTTCGATATACATAGTTTATATCGATAGATTGATATCTACACATCCAGTAATGAATTCCTACGGGCAAATTAAAACTTTAACTCGATTTTTTTTAAATTGCGAATTTTTCATTATTGATCTGTCTATTTTTAGCAGGAAGCGAGCTACTCTCTCTTTAAAATGGTATGTCATTTATATATCTTGATGGAGTGTGAAGGGAGAAAAGCGCTGGTCACCGAAAACGGATGTTTAGAAATAATGTGTAAGGGTTGAGCGAACATCAGTTTTAGATATATCTGAGATGAAACTTTCTAGATCCGCAAAAATTTGGACGTTTGAACCACTACAGGAGAGAAAAATTCAGACAAGAGTTAAATATACGAATAATAACAAAAATAGTAACAACAGAATATATACATTTGTGGAAATTACAAAGCGACTCTTATTTCTTCATGATGGCTTTCTACGAAGTACGGCCAGAGATGAATGATTACATAAAACAGTAGCAAGTTTTTAAACATTGAAAAGGAATATATGGAGCGCATACCACCAGAATGTACTCCTAAAAAGGTTTCCGAGGGTAAGTCTAAAGAACGAATAATTTTTCGCTCATCTAGAATAGAAAGTTAAGGGTTCTTCTTACGATCGTGCCTCTTTTTCGTTTTTTTTTTTAAATTGGTATGATCAAGCAGACGATGCTAAGAAAATATTCTGTGAGAAGTCGGAAAAAATGCAAAGAAAAGAGATTATAAGCTACATTGCGAGTGCCAAATAAATTGGAAGGAAGAACGTTTATGGATGAAGTAAGAGAGCTTGTTCAACTTCCATTCCATTTCGGAACATCTGACAATAAGCGTAAAATAGGAGACCAAAAAGAATTACCAAAAATCATTTTTGGCGTGGGATGAGAATCCTTATTCAGGAGAAGGTGAAAATGTGGTCAAACTGAATAAATGAATCGGAAAAGGGCTTTTTTGAGGATGATCTAGTAATATTACGAGACCATTCGGAGAGAGATTAAATAAAAAATAATAAGACATGCCAGAATCACCCGATTAAGGAAACGTCTCCATCAACAACTCAAGACGGTGAGGTACCAGAAAAATAGAACAATGCTTTTATTTTCGTACGCTGATAGTTGGCTACCAAGCTATGAACGCAGTTGTAAGTGTAAGTGTGACCTCGGATGAGTTACTCTCTGAATCGGGAGATATTTTGAAGAATCGCCAAAATGTCGTGCAGAGTTGGCAAGCAAGCTCTTGAATCGTCATTTGTGTAAGCGAGTGGAAGTGAAAGATGGTGTTCGTCTACGAAAACGGGTTTCGTTGCCAAGAATTATAAAGGAGGAGATTCCTCTTCTCTACCCTTTGGAAGAATCCTAAATCGATGAAGATCCTCCAGGAGGAGAAGGGTAACCAGTACGGCAATCCCTGTTTAATTAAATGTCTAATAAATGCAGATCTTTATTGCCTTTGAGATATCAAAACTGATTCTATAGAGGAATTGCTACAATGAATTTCAAAGTATCCAAAACATCTTTCCTGAGGTAGTCTAGTATGTAATTGTATATCTATTAACACGGTGGGATACATGCTACAAAATAGAAATGCAACGTAGGTGTAATATAGACGTATTAATAGAAATGATATAAAGACAAAGTGGATATAATAATGTTATACTTTCTAATATTTATGTGTGATTTAGATAACAAAAACTTACCTATCATCTAAAGATATATATACAACTTTTACCCTCAAATAATAAATCTTCGCGTATATATAAAGATAGAAAACTACTTACAATTTTACATTGAATTCAATAGAATATGGTATTGGTGCTATATTTCTCCGTAAAATCTTCTAATGAAATATAGTCAACGGGATAATGATGCTCAAGCATTGAAATATGTCGTGTGTACTGTGATTTGTTGTGGAAGTGCTTTTTTTAAACTTGGAAGTACTTTCAATTGAAAAGTGTTTCCTGTTTTCTTTTTCTTCGTCTTCTAAAGAAAGCTTATTGAGCTGATTAACGAGTGCGTTTCCCTATTGTACGTCATCAATATTAAAACAAGCTAAAGATCATGTAAAAACAAAGTAAATGTATTAAAACATTATTATTCAGAGCATTTCGGCTCATTATATTCATTCTATGTCGCGGTTCTTAATATATCGTAGACTTCAGTGTCGTCATTTTTCGATAAAATTCGTTATATCTTACATTACCTGAATTCGCAATGTCCAGAAATTAGATTTACTATGGAAATGGAATAGAATTGAAGGGATCCTTCACTTGATGTCCCGATCGATATAGAAATTATAGGAGTTAAGTCATTCCGTGTACACGACACCAACCCATGAGGTCCTGTATATGAACGCATTGTCCCGTTAGCCCCCTCAGAAGTCCTCTGTAATCAAAACGCTGTCCCACCGCGCGGAAACTTTCAACAAAGAATCCTTGGCCACGGGGGAACAACATGTTACAAACGCCCTGAAGATGAACGGCTATACCATTAGGACTATTATGAAAGCCAAAGGGGGGAGTGAAAAGGATACCACTAAATGAACCAACTTTCGACATCCTTCCTTATCTCTCTGGTATTTCGGAAAGGATAGTGAGAATACTTCGCGAATTCGATGTTGGGGAAAGTGTTATGCCTGCTGGCTGAACCGACCCTAGCTATGGACGACCCGGGCAAACGCCTGGGGCGCTGATTCTTACAGGGTGCCATCCTGACCGTTTCGTTTTCACTTTTAAAAGAAAAACCTACCAAATATCTCATCTTTCGTACTCAAAATGAAAAACTAACCAAGTTTTTGGTATTTCCTCCGCGAACGGCGATAGCCCTTAATGAATTGGTTGCAGAAAACTCAAGTTCAGTAAGAAAATAATCAAATTTGATGTACATCGTCATCCTAAGTAAACGGATGGAATAAAAAAAGCCTATATTCAAAGAAGAGTCTTTTGAAAATTAGAATGATTATGCTCGGGGGTTAAAGGTTATTTATTACTATATTTTTCATAAATACAATACATAACAAAATATCTTAATTTTTTAACTTCCACCAGGAAAGCATTAAATCTCCATATCTCTATTACTGTGTGACAATATAATTCATCTTCCATTTAACCCTTAACCATAAATGGGTTTTTGAAAAGAAAAGACCTATGGATTCTTTTAGAGACATAAACGACGAGTTTAGGATCTTTCCAAAATAAAATATTGAATCAGCTGACATTGTTCCTGGTTGTAGCCGATACCAGTTGCAATGAGAAGTAATACGAAAATCATTACGTTATTCTCAATTCCGGGGTTCAATCGAAATATTACGTCAGATAGTTATGAATAGTCCCAAACTACTACTTTAAGCTAGTTGAAAAATTTTAACAACCTCTATTTATTGAAGAACTTTATTGCTTAAAATTAAAAGATTACAAGAGAAAATAAAAGTCCAAATACAAAGCCGAAACATTGTTTAAAGAATGATTTCGAATTTAAATTATGAATCTAGATTAAACTAATTAGAACAAAATTAAAACTAAAAGAAGCTTTCTGAAGATCTTCCGGTGGATCTTCTAGCTTCGTATCCATCGATGGCAGTAGAGGACCGACTGCAGTCTGAATCAGTAACATACAAAAGATAACTGTTTTACTACATGATTCGTAATAATGAAACGAGCTAAACTTGACATTAGAAAAGTCACTTACAGAATGAACTTCTAGGTCTATTGAGATATTCGCAGCTTTCCTTTAAGAGAAGGCGGGTTCCATTCTGAAACTCGAGTGGTTCAGGTGGAGCCTAGCAAATAAATAAGGAAGAATTTAATGATGGTCTTTATTCATACGTCACTATAAAATATTAAAAATCTTTTCGTTCCCGAGGTTTTGAAAAGAGTGTTGCATCTCTACTAAATGATCGAGAGAATTATGTAGACTGCCGTTTTTATCTCTATAAAATATCCAGACATTTTTATTTGTTCTCTTCACAATGCAAAGGTCGTGGAATAATTTCTGATTGGTGTGACAATTACTTGGGAATAAATGTATAAAATGATAGTTTCTTAAGGAATTTTCCGATGTTCTCCTTTAGGTTCACTATCGGTATTCATCACTATTGGTTTGTTCTTTGGTATTTTATAGCTCTAATACTCCCTTATTCATTCTCGATTCTACATTCCCAAAAAACATGCCTTCCTTCGTCATTTTTCACCTTTCAGTCACCTTCCGTCATTACACTTTAATTCCATACTTCAACAATCATTATGATTTTAATATTGAAAAAAATACAATCAGCAAAAAGCACAACCTCAAGAATGAGAATATAAGATTATGTTGTAAAGATATTTAAAAAGGATATGCACGGTAACGAGAGAGGCCTGAACTTCAAGAATATAAAGATTATGTAGTTAGAGTTTGTCATTGTATACTGAGATTTGTAAGAGAATTCGCGGAAGCTTTAATGTTTCCGCGTTCTATTTTAGGACGTTCATTCAATATCGCGAGAAAACGTTTAATAACTGTCTATAAGAGGGAAAAAGAACTCACTCTGTACTTAAAATAAATCCTTCCACTGCGGGTCCTTCTACAAATCCAAGTATTCGACGGGATACCTCCAGTTAATTCATATAGAGGAGATCTAAGAGTATTTTCGAGAAAGAATTGGTGTAATTTTAAGTGTAATTTATACCATTAAGAATATAAAGTAGAATACTTTATGCTTAGGGATGTAAAATCCAAACTAGGATGAAATCGCAAGTCTTAGGTCCGAGAATTACATTGATATCGCTTATTTAGAAAGTTAAAATGTTCTTGCCTCTCATTTAAATCTTCCATAATCCTTAAGGTGATCAAAAAGGATAATATAATCCCAATGAGAACAGCGAGATATTGGATGAACATGGTTATCCAGGAGGATTGCACCAACAGATCCATTTTCGCCAAAATAGTTTCAGCAACTGTGATGGTCGCTAGGGCAAAACTTTCTGAGGTTGCTAAGACCGAACCCTGTTGCTAAGGATTTGTTTAATTTTTTACTAATGAGTTTTTTTCTTTCAAATATGCTTATATTTGATGTTTTTGATGTATTAAATGAATGATATAGAGAAATAAGCGTTTTATGGGAAATAATTCAAGCCGTATGTTGTATGTCGTAGTAATATAGCGTTAGAAATGAAGGTGTGACACTAAGATCACGCCTCGGATTTCTTCGAAGTGGGCAGTAATTCATAGAAAACGGCGTTTTATAACGTTATATATCGGGTAGCAGTACCAAATATGGAATTTTGAAAAATATATATTTTATTGCCCATATAATTTGGTCAAAATTATGGGCAATAAAAATGGGCTTAAAAATATGCTCTAAGTATACTATATCTCTGATATCGTACAACGAAGGGAATTTCTGCATTAATCGAGTAATTTTTAAGCTTTCAAGAAAACGTTAGATTTTTTACCCTATTCCACATCAGGTTAAAGGAGGTACTAATATGGAGTAGCAGTTGCTCCTAATATGGAATGTCAAAACGGTCTTTTAAAAGTTTTTTGAATTACGCGTACTTGAAAAGTGATATAAAGTTAAGAATAAGTAAAAGTAAAGATTATCATTGTAGAAAGTTCCCGTTTAAAATTCAATCATATACATGGGTGTGTAAATGTAGTAAGTATAACAAACTCTTCTAAAATCCTATAATTCTTGACTTGTTAACAATTGACGTGGACTGATATGGACACGATATAAAAAATATATTTGACAGTTTATAATTTTTTCCGATTTTTCCTTCATTAAACTTTATTTTTAACTGGAAAATTTTAGCTATTAAATAATGGGAATCATTATTAGTATTAGACAGTAGAATAAATAAGAAAAAAGAATTCTAATACGTTACTCAGCTTATCAAACTGACAAGAAAAATTGGAACGCATTATATTACTATTTGTGTTTTTTATTTCATACACAAATATCTATTGGAAGATTGCAGCGAAAGTCCAGAGAAAAATTGCAACAAATTATCTATTCCATATCAGATAAAATGTCGATAAGGCTCAACTCAGGATAAAAATTCGTCCACTCTTAGTCATACATATAGAAGTAGAAATAGGAGTGGACGAGTATTAATTTTGAGCTCCATAAACAGACGTGATTCATTCTTGTCTGATTGACCGATTATCCGTGTGTCCAGCATTACATATGGCGTGGATTGGTCAACGTTGTAGTATAAATTTTAAAAGTGGTTCTACCGCTAATATTATAGAGCCTGACCGGGAATCGAACCTGAGACCACTTCAACCTAGGTTGAACGTGTTTTTCAAATGATTATCGGGAAACCAAGGAGATTATTAATCCCCACGAGAAACGAAATCAGGACCTCCTTCAGAAAAGTTGAACACTGCCCAATTGGGTATCCCGGCTGATTAAAACACTAAACGTTCCCCCGATACGTTCAACTTTCGATTTGAGGGAGCCATCTTTTTAAGAAAAAGACAGCTATCGAATCAAAATCCATATGCATTTTCGAGTCTCTCCCGCAAGTCATTCCTCTCGAACTTCTCTATTCAAATAAAATCTACCAAAGGATCTCATATTTCGTGCTGAAAATGAAAAGCTACCCAAGTATTTGGCATTTTCTTTCGCGAACGGCGAAAGCCCTTAATGAATTGATTACAGAAAATTCAAGTTCAGTAAGAAAATGATTAATTTTGATGTACATCGTCATCCTAAGTCAATGGATGGAAAAATAAAAGCCTAAACTCAAAGTAGAGGTTTCCAGAAATTAGATTCGGAATTAGATGTTCAGGAGTTGAAGGTGATTTATTTCTACGTTTCTCATAAATACAATACGTAACAAATCATCTTTACTTTTTCATATCCACCAGGAAAGCATCAAATCTCTATATCTTTATTATTGGGCGGGATTGAGAACAGATGATATTCCATTTAACCCTCAGCCATGAATCGGTTTAGTTTTCGCCTTTTAAATTAAAAAAAGAATACCGATTCAGGTGTAACTTTGTGGTTATTCCTGATTATATTAAAAAGCTCCATTAAAATGAACTTTTACTACACCAGTATTACTGGTAATGTAAAAAGTTCACTCTTGTCGAGCGTTAGAAAATAAGCTTTGAATTTTTGAAAAGAAAAGACCTGTGAATTCTTTAAGAGACTTAAACAACGAAGTACGGTTCTCTCCGAAAAACCAATGAATCTTCTTACTAAGTTCCTGGTTGTAGTCGATATCAGTCGCAATGAAAAGTAATACGGAAATAGTTAAGTCCTCCTCAATTCGTGGGTTCAAGTTCAAGACTTGGTGAAAATTGTCATTAATACATTCAAATAACTTCTACCACTATAAGCTTTTTATTAAAAAATATTAAACGTCTTTTATTATTGAAAAACTTTATTGACTAAAATTACAAGTGAAAAGAAAAACTTCCTATACAGAGCCGAAACATTGTTTAAAGATTGATTTCGAATTTAAATTATTTCTCTATATTAAACTAATTAGAACAAAATTAAAACTAAATAAATCTTTCTGAAGATCTTCCGGTGGATCTTCTAGCTTCGTATCCATTGAAGGCATTAGAGGGCCGTCTGCAGTCTGAATCAGCAGCATGCAAAGGATAACAGTTTTACTACATGAATTCGTAATAATGAAACGAGCAAAACTTGGCATTAGAAAAGTCACTTACAGAAAGAACTTCTAGGTCTATTGAGATATTCGCAGCTTTCCTTTAAGAGAAGGCGGGTTCCATTCTGAAACTCGAGTGGTTCAGGTGGAGCCTTGCAAATAAATAAGGAAGAATTTAATGATGGTCTTTATTCATAGGTACTATAAATTATTAAGTATCTTTTCGTTCCTGAAGGGTTTCAAAAGACTTTTTGTATTTCTACTAAAAGCGTACAAAATGATAGAGAGAATAATGTAGACTGCCTCTTTTATCTCTAAAAATATTCAGACATTTTTATCTGTTCTCTTCACGAAGCAAAGGTCATGGAATAATTTCTGATTAGTCTGACCATTACGTGGGAATAAATATATACAATGATAATTTCCTAGGAGGCTTCCAATGTTTTTCTGAAATTCAGTAACAATATATAGGTTTTCATTACTTATGATATATTCTTCGAAATTTTAATATGTTTTATTATTCCCTTTTTACGCTCTTTCCTAAACATATTTTCAAAAAAATATGCTGCCCTTAATCATCTTTTTACCTTTGAGTTATCCTCTGTCTTTTCCATTCATTTCCAAACTTCAGCAATCATTATAATTTTAATATTCATACTAAAATAGGATAAATATAAAGCATAAACTTAGCACAGATTATGACATAATAAGGAAAGAAGGTTGTATGTTTAAGATATTAAGATAAATGTACCGTGATTGAAGGCCTAAACCACGAGATTATGAAAGATTATGAAGTCAGAGTCTGTCATCGTGTACTGCGATTTGTAAAGAAACTAGAAGTAACATTTCATGGATAAGGGATATCGTTATAATTTAATGGGGGTTCGGTCCATAGCTAGCATAAGAAAGATAAGATTTACCGTATATTTCATTTCTGTTCTTAAGGACAGTATTCAAATCTACAAGATTATTTTTCATTCCAATTCGCGGAAGCTTTAATGTTTCTGTGTTCTATTTTCGGGCGTTACCCTCAATATCGCGAGAAAACGTTTAATAACTGTCTATAAGAGGGAAAATGAACTCACTCTGTACATCCAATAAACTGTACCACTGCGTGTCCTTCTACAAATCCAAGTAGTCAACCGGGTACCTCCAGCTAATTCATATGGAGGAGACCTAAGAGTATTTTCGAGACTGAATTGGTACCTTGTTAAGTATAATTTATTCGATTAGAAATATAGAATAGAATAATTCATGCTTAGGGATGTAAAAACAAAACTAGGATGAAATAGCAAGTCGTAGGTCCGAAATTACATTGAATTCGCTTATTTAGAAAGTTAAAAAGTTCTTACCTCTCATTTAATTCTTCCAAAGACCTTAACATGAGCAAAAAGGATAATATAATCCCAATCAGAACAGCGAGATATTGCATGAACATGTTTATCCAGGAGGATTGCACCAACAGATCCATTTTCGCCAAGATAGTTTCAGCAACTGTGATGGTTACTAGGGCAAAACTTTCTGTGGTTGCTAAGACCGAACCCTGTTGCTAAGGATTTGTTTAATTTCTTTACTTTTGAGTTTTTTCGTTTGCATCTGCTTTTATTTAATTTTTTTGGTGTATCAAAGGAATGATATAGAGATATCAGCGTTTTTGGGTAATAATTAATACCTGCCCTTATTAGTATGTCGTATATCGCACGGATAGAGCGTTTGAAATGAAGATGTAATACTAAGATCACGCCTAGGATTTCTTCGAAGTAGGCGGTAATCAATTGAAAAAAAGCGTATATTAACGTTACATGTATAGCATATCGGTACCGATATGGTATGGAATACTCATTGAAAGCACCTACCATTGACCACTTAATGTGTTCAAAATTTTAGCTCAAAAATATTCCCCAAATCTGTGACGTGACGAATCTTAGGGACGTTTACAAGGAAGGATAGTTCTAGATTAATTGAATATTGTTTAAGCTTTCAAGAAAACATTAGATATTTACCCTTATTCATATTAGGGTAGAGAATATTTTAATATACAGTATCAAGCGCTGCTTTTACATAATGTTAAAAAAAGTCGCTTAAAAAATCTATGAACTACAAGGAAATTCACAAATGGTATATAATTAAGTTGAATTGAGTGAAGAACATTATTTCAAAGAATTTTGTCGGAAAATTTAATCTTATATAACACGTAAATATAAATAACACTTCCAAAATCCTGGAATGCATGAGTTTTTAACAATTGATGTGCACTGATGCATACACTACCCACGATCGAAAAAAAACTTTACTAAAATTTATAACGATTTCCCCAATCTTTCATTCATGAAACAATTAAGATTGTAATATCGTTGATGTAATAGAACGAAATTTTTCATTAACAGTAGACATCAGAATAATTTGAATAATTGAAAGATTTCAAATACGCTATTCGGCTGTGAAACTGTCTAGAAAAACCGCAGCAAATTACGATTAATGTTTACTATATTAATTTAATTTATACCCCAAATATTTATTGGACGACTGCAGCGAGGATCCTAACAAATACAGAAAAAGATACCCATTCCTTATCAGATACAAAAACCCGATTGGCCGTAACTCTACATAAAAATTCATCCATCCTTGGTCATACTTCTAGAAGCACAAGTAGGAGTAGACGTGTATTTATTTTGAGTTGCATAAACAGCCATGTTCCATTCTTATATGGTTTACCGATTATCCGTGTCCCCAGAATTGGATCTGTCGTGGACTGGTCATCGTTTTAGTGTAAATTTTAAAAGTGGTTTTGCAGCTAAGGTCAGTTTGCACGTACAGGCCCCGACCGGAAATCGAACCTGGGACCACCATAACCTAAGTAGAACGCGTTGCCCTTCTGGTTATCTGGGAGCCCGGCAGGTTGTTAAGCCAACCAGTAAACTGGTCAACAATCAAGCCAACCCCACTAGAATCGAACCCAGGACCTCCTACAGCAAAGTTGAACCCTGCCCACTTGGCTATCCCGTCAGGTTAACACACTAACCATTCCGCCGTTAAAATTTTGATTTTAGAGAGCCATCTCTGAAAAAAAGAAACAGCTATGGAATCAAGTTCCGTATGTATTTTTGAGTCTCTCCCGCAAGTCCTTCCTCTCGAACTTTGCCACCCTTATTTTTTTCCGATACTCGGCGATAACTTTCACTTGGTGAGGAATCAGAGGAACGACTTCTCTGCAATCGATTGCGACGCGATTAAATCCGAGTCAATACGCGAAAAAAAATACATCCGCTGGACTCCGGAACGAACTTTGAGGGGTTAAAAAATGAAGCGATTTTTATTTTTACCCTTCACTTTGAATAGGAAGCGAATCGAGACGCGGGGCTGGATTTTTAAATTGTAGACGCTTTCCAATATATTGCTTAAGGAAATGCCCCCAAAGCATGCGTTTTTAGCGGTCGACGATCTCCTTCCGCGTATCGAAAATGGAAGAATTCTTAAGTAATGAATTTTGATATTGAATTCTTCCCTCGCGATGTTTTTTGGTTAGATATCCGGTTTTCATTAATATTCGCGGTAATGTGAGCTCGGTAGGAGTAATATCCTCAAATGTCGAAATTATTATTTAGGAGAACTTAAAGGTGATGACAAATTATTCATATTTCAAAGCGCTACATATTTTTAATGATTCGGAAAGTTTAGAAAGCTCTCATTATTATTAATCCATATGTTTCAGGTAGACTAACAGTCTGGTGACAATGTTATTATATTATATATACTCTATAATAATACTAACTCGCAATGAAACGGTGTTACATAAAATACTAATTACGTAATACACCACTGAATATAGCAGAACATAAATGTACCTACAATAATACAATACAAATATAGATAGATGATATTCTATTGAAGTATAATACCTCCTGGCAACAACGATACCTTATGAATAATTTCTATATAATAATGAATATTTTCTATGTCTACTACAAGTAGTACATATTTCCTTAAAGACTGACTTACTCAACACAATTTTACTTATGTCAGCATTTTTTCCTTCTCCTAAATCTCTTATTTGTCGCATAAGTCTTCCAGGATTCTTTTTTTTAAGAACTAAGAATGAAAATTGAACTTATATCTCATATATGCGAATGAGGAAATTCACCGCAATGAAGAAGAATATGTACATTACGAATGATGAACGTGAAATGAAAAGAAGAAAAGTGAAATATACGGAAGTGCAAAAATATACACAGATTAATATGGATATTATATATACTATAATTTTTTTTCAAGATTGATAAAAATTTTCATATCCATCGAATGCTTCATATTTCTAAAAATTCGTTTGAATTAGGATTGTAAAGAAGGATTGGTTCATCCTGTAAAAAGTATGCTTTATTCTCGTTTTCCCTTTTAAGAGGCGTGATGTAAATTTTACAATCATTAAGTGCTTTTCCTTTCTATTGTTTCTTATTCCCAGAAATGCTTGTCAACGCCTTTCCTTTTACTTTTTGATAACTCTTTCCATCTTTCATATCATCCGGCATCTTTTATCTTCTCTCTGTCTTTTCCTTTGCTTCTTGATCTTCAATTACTTTCTTTAGCAGTCCATCTCCTCTTCATTTTTGACCCGCCCATTTTCTCTGCCTTTATTACTTTACACCAATACCAATGCACGTTTTCGTCTGTTTTTTCTCATTAACCAAATTTAAATTTTACAAATCACGCCACATCTTCGACTTCTTTGATCTTTTCATATCCTCCATTCTAATAATTATTAATTTTCTTGAATTTCATATCCGTACAGAAAAACACTTCTACTAATGATTTAAAAAAGAGACATTATATAATGAAATGTTGTGTACACAACCTCTGTAAACATTTCATGAAATAAACCTTTTATGGAGAAGTATTAAATCTGTGGAATTTTCCGGAAATTACTTCGAAATATAAGTAATAAATATTCGGAAACAAGGGGTACACAAACACGTGAAAATAAATAAAGATTTTATTTGCGCTACTTAGAAACTATCTAGAGCATTGAAAAACTGTACTGAACCCTACTGACAAGACTTTCATTCGTGAATATAAAACATATTTCGAAAGGCTATAAGTTCAAAGAATTCCATGGAAAAACGCATAAGTATAAAGAAAATGAAATTAATATAAGAAGCCTTTGCTTAATGGAACTTTATGGTCGAAACTTAAACGTGTAATTTTTAAATTATTAATTTTTTCAATCAAAAAGATGCGTTTTAAAACAGGGTGTGATCTGTTAGAGGATAGAATATTAAAAATTGGACTTAAAATCACGAGAAAAGTAAAGAGAAAAGGTACTCTGAAAAGATATTAAGCGCCCTTCTTGCTGCATTGGGCTATTCAGTAATGTGAGACTAAACGAAAAAATAAATGCTAGAGCCAGACTGTTTAAAACCCATTTTTCTCAAAAGTCTCGTGATACTAACCGAAAACCGATTACCGATTACCGAAACCGATACTAACCGATTACTAACTAACTAGAAAACCGAATCAAACATGTATCCTCTGCCACACAGCGTTGAATTATTAGCAGCGTACAGATGTCGTGAGTACACGCAAAAACCCATCTTAATATTGGATCACGTGACACGGCGTAATGATAAGAAAGAGTTTGAATTCGAGTAAGGGTTGATCGCAGCCCTAATTCATTCCTCGGAATGATTCATGAGAGCATAGGGGAGGCTCAGGTACGAGTCCCCCCTCCCATTTCGACGACGCCCCCCCACGTGGGGGAGAATAGAAACTCCCCTTTGCCGACGCGCCGCGACGCTCTGTCAGCTCAAACAACAGCATCCAAGTGGAAGGAACATCCTCCGAACAACATTTTACTCTTTTTCGCTCACCTTCGATTCCACTTCTCAGATAAAGTCGCTCCAACTTTCATCCTATCGCCCTTGGAATAGCCAATTATGAATCCGATCTCGGATTTGGTGCTTCTTACACTTTAAAACGTCCCACATTTTCCACCCGCGCTAACGCAATCACATCGCACGAGAAAATTCTTTCAAAGTATGATTGGAAGTGTGGAGCAGAAGAAAACTTTCACAAACGAAGTAGTAACTGATGAGGAAAAACTAAATTGGGAATTAAGGGTTTCGTCACCACTGAGATGAAGTTTGTAAGCTATGCTGACTTTGAGTTGGCAATCCTTGGTTGATGTCGATTCAAGAATTCATTTTTTCCGATAACAATACGCAAAAATAATCGACCAGGCAAATAGAGTCATGGTGCTTGCACCCCCTGCCACACGCCGAAAGGCGGCTTGCAGGGTACATATATAGATGTAGTAAATCATAAAATGGATGACTTCGTGATGAAAACAAACTACAGAAACTAAAGCTGAGACCGAAAAGGAATTAAAATTGAACTTTGAAAAAAAACAGCGTGTTCAGGAAAAATCAAAGGAATAAACAGTTAAAATTGACGTACTTATCTGGGACTTTCTGAGAGGGTTACGTTAAAAACGAAGCTTACCTGAAACAGCGTGAGACTGCACTGTATAGTTACTCAAGAGCATAGGCCTAATATGACAAGAATATAAACACAGAAAGTGGAGGATCTCGGTTCTAGTCTCAGTCATTCTTAATTTTTCACTCATACCACTAACTCACTTTTACTTTCTGGTATTTATTCTATTTTATTATGATGCAAATTTCACTATTTATGCCTAAACTTATGAAATTCAGTGGAAAGGAAACTGACAGTGGTGAATTATTGAGCAGACGATAAACCATACTTAGTATTTTCCACGATTTATAAAAATTATAGAAAATACGTACACTGAGGTATTTCGCTACCCTAGCTTCAGATATAGGCTCTAATAAATAAGAGCAAAATAATTCCAGTATTTTAAACATAGGCTTGAGAGGAATTACTTTCCTTGGATAATAAACGAACTAGGAAATGTTTAAGATGGGTCCAAAGGAAAGGATTCCGATAAAAATAATAAATAAAAGAAGTGATGGATAGAATAAACCTTGGAAAAATAAACAAATGAGGACATTTTTCACGACGAAAGTATATCTTGTTTAATAGCTTCGCAATCAGGACATAGTTTTCTCTTGGAAAGTTTCCTTAATTGCATATTTTCCTTTTATAGAATACTGTAAAGATTATGAATACTATAACGCTCGAATCCGTGGTATATATAGGACGAATGTTTATCCCTAAATAAAGCGTTTGAAAATGTTAAAACTGTGTAAGGACAAACGGAAAGTCAACGATTGGTCGATCACTTAAAGGGAGGAATTACGCATCTAGAAAGAGAGAAAATGGTGAATGTAATATTGGAATTCATGAACCATTGGGGAGTCAGAAGATGAAGGCAACATTCTCTCGAGAAATAGGAAAAGGAGATTTGCTACCTCTCTCGCACCCTCTTTTACGATGCTGCGATGCAAATGGCATCCGGAAATTAAAATAGTTTCCGTGAGGAGCAAAACCGATATTCGACGCCTCTGGAGGACGTCGAGAGCTGATTAGGATTAAATGGAAACGCTTAAAGTTGGTTGTGATTTGGGAAAGTAATTAAGAAGTTGCCTTCGCATCGAGAGGTAATGTTTGTTTCTTCTTAGCACACCTTTAAGTGTTTGAAAAATCGGTCTCTTTTAATTTCTCAAAATCTTTCCTTTCAGTTGTATTAATGTAAGCTATTATTCAAGACTTTCATAAATAAATTATCATTGAAGTCGTTATATTTTTATATTTTGCCAAAAAATTAATCACTGTGAAAACAGAAATGCTCATTTACCACATGCATATTAAATTTACGCATTATTTTATATCCATTAGCACTATTTGATATTGGTTAATTTCCTTTCCTCTGCTGCTATTCTCAACTTCGTAATATTCTTCCAATATATAATATATATTATTTAACGTATTCTTCGACTCTTCTTTCTTATGTGGTCTTGCAAAAGGAATGAAGTCTGCAACCAATTAATACGAACTTAACGTGCATATCTTAGGAGAAAGCTTTATCTGATCTGGTGTCGAATCGGGGCCAGTTAGATAAAGTACAAGTAGCAAATAATCATGGCTGAGAAGTAATTTTAAAATATCCAAAGTTTGAAATTCGTGCAATAAGGAATGAAGCCTGTAAGCAATAAATACGAACTTAACGTGAATTTCTTAGGAGAAAGCTTTATCTGATCTGGTGTTGAACCGGGGCGTGTTAGATATACAGAAAGTAGCCTACAATCTGCGCTGAGAAGATATTTAAAAATATCTAAAGTCTGAAACTCGTGCAACATCTTCATAACTTATTATATAGACGTATATGATATAAACTTCGTGCGAAAAAAGAGCTTTCTTGTATTCCCTAACCGCATATAAGGTCTTTTCTTGAGAAACCCCAATTCAGCATTCAGCCCACTGCCAATGTCAGAATCGCCCACACGGCCTAACCGAGGCTCCAATTTCTATCAAAAAAACAAACCCCGTGTTCACAAGGATGAGTTAGAATCAAAGGAGAGGAATACAGAGACGCGAAATATATTCGGAATACTCGTAGACGTGAATGGAGTCAAAGAAGATCAATCGATTCGAGAACGAGATCGAAGGAACAAATCCGCGCTCTCCGCTTTCATACTTGGGCAAAAATACACAAGCGAACATATCAAAAGACTCATTTCTAATGGAAGTCGCGCAAGTTAAAAGGAAGACCGCGAAAGAGCGGGAGGTAAAAAAAAGCGCCGGAATGAGAAGTTTTCGGTGGAAAAGCAGAAAAAGGTGGAAGAAGAGAACCTCTAAATGCCCATTAAAAAACACAGAGAATATCGGGCGCAGGAGCAAGGGAAAGAGTTGCGTCAATAAAACTGTCGACGTCTGGGAGCGGGCGCTTATGCAACCAGCAACGTTGCCGGAGATGTCGGGTTGCATAATTGCACGGGGCCTCATTACCCTCGTTCTGCCCTCACAGAGCGTACCACTCCGCTTTAATTAAGTCCGTAATTATTTCTGCACGCATGTTGGTTGTTTAGATTCGGTCGGACAGTACGTTTTGCTCCCTCCGACGGCATGAAAAAAGGAGCCACACCCCCCCTCGCCCAACAAGCCGGCAAACGCATACCTTTAGACGGGTATTTTTTGTACATCAAAACCCCTTGCGCCATTCTTCACAATCCCTTGCAATGCCTTTTCGGCTTCTCCCCTCGCGTCGCTTCCTTTCCGCCGTCTTTCGTCGCCATTACTTAATTCTTCTCCGATCCGATTGACGGTAATGCCATCTGTAATATGTGCGGGAGGAATTCGCCGTGTAGAGACATAAACTGCGCAAATACGAAATATAGTGGTGTTTTGGTTAACCACGGTCTTTTAGCGCTACTACTTAATTCTTCTCCGAACAGACTGACGGTAATGCTACTGCCATCTGTAATATATATGGGAGGAATTCGCCGTGTAGAACACCGCGGCAGAGACATGAATTTTGTAGAAATTAATACAATATCTAGTAGTATTTTGGTTAACATTGGTCTTTTAGCGCTATTACTTAATTCTTCCCCGAACCGACTGACGGTAATGCTACTGCCATCTGTAATATATCGCCGTGTAGAACACTGCGGAAGAGACACAATTTGTGCAGAAATTATAACGAAATGCAGTGGTTTTTGGTTAACCATTTACTTTCATAATTATTGCTAAATACCGGTCTCGGTGGCAGAGTGGTTAGCATGCTTGCATCATAACGCTACGAAACCGAGATCCCGGGTTCGAATTCCGACTAACGGGATATTCCTGTTAGGGAATGGTCGTTTGTGTTCGTCTATGTGCTGTGTGTTCGTAATGGTTAATTGTAAGATTGGTCTTTGAAAGACTAAAATTCGCCATTATTAATAGTCGTCATTATTATTATTAAATTCTTCTCCGATCCAATTGACGTTAATGCTACTGCCATCTGAAATATTTGTAAGAGGAATTCACCGTGTGAAATATCGTGGGAGACACATTAGTTGTGCAGAAATTATTACGAAATGTAGGGGTGTTAACCACAGTCATTCGTATTAATTAATTCTTCTTAAGTTAGTGCTTACGTACATCAATCAAAGATTTCAAACATAGATGCTTTTAGTTGTTATTAAAATTTATCTGCATGAAAGGAGGGTTTGGATGGGTTGTTTTGGATATCGTTGAACCCATAATATGTAAGTGTGATGATTGAGAAACTTATGAAGAGATGACTTGTGACTCATCAAAGGAACGACACGTAGTATGTTATTATATGGTATTAGTAATTACAGAATATATCTGGTGTAAAAGTACTAGGTGGAGTAATAGGGGGATGTTTCCAAGATTTAGTCTTTGTTGCTAAAATGCGTGATCTAGTCCTGCTTGTGAATATAGTGATGTTATTTAGGAATTTTAATGTGTAATTTAAGTATGCAAGTGTAAATTAACAATGCTATGCAGCTGCGTACCTGATTTATGCCAAACTACAGCTAATAATAATGTCTCTTTTTCCATACACTACTGTATTAGTATATTTTAAATAAGTCGCTATTCATTATTACCGATACTTTTCTTTGTTTTGACAACCGAAAAAACGACATTAAGGCAATCACGATCAAACAATCCTTTCGTAAATAAGTATTTTTGTGAGCGATATTTTGCGTTATGACACCTAATATCTTACCGGGTTAAATCATTTATAAACTGCGTGAAGGGTGCTGGAATTGACGAAGGTTTTCCGAAATTTGAATAAAGATATCTTTTGATATCAGGACTTGTATAACTCAGAGTAAATATTCGAAGCATAGAAATAAGACGTGTTTTGTTCTTAATATTTTAAATCGCACCAACAATTTTCGCTTTCCTCATCTCTTAGTCTCACTTTTCAATTTAAACTTTCTTGTATAATTTGTAGTAGTAGTAATGAAGAAAATGCTTTGACAGCTGAGGTCATTTCGCGTATGGGCTTCCACCAGGAATAGAACCCGGGATCGCTTTTACCAAAGGCAAACGAGCCACCCTCTTGACAACCCGGAAGCCCCTTATTTATTGCAAAGGTTTATATTTTTTACATTTTAACCATGCAAACCACCACTGGCTCACTGCAGAGGGAAACTATAGAAATATATATTAATTGAGCTGCTTATTCAATTTGTTAAGCATTAATTGTCGTTACCTAATTTTTCTTATTCTTGTATATTTTACTATATACTATTGACTTTTGCTTCGCATTGTTCAGAAGGATTGCATGTAGAAATTCTACTCTTGGATTGTTCAAGAGAGCATGTAAAACGGTAATACTAAACAACTATCAATGATTAACGCAAGAGATTTTTACCTAAGAGTTTTTTTGCGATACGCTATGCTATGGAGCATTTTGTTGATAAAATTTTCAGTTGTCTGTATGCTTGGTGGCAATACAAGAGTATTTTTAATGTAATCTCAATTTGAAAATGTTATTCTATTTACCTATTTATAAAGATATGCATAACAAACATGACATATACAATATATAACAATTTCTAAAAGACGTTTTGGAAAAAGTGAATCACCACAATAGTTTCCTAAAATTAAAACCACAGCTCCAAGAAAGGTGAGATTTCTTGTTTAACGCAATGTTTACAGAAGAAAAGTTTGCTGTTACTACTTGCCGTAATCGTTTTTAATCAGGAGATTCAGAATAAAGGAAAACGTAAATCAGAATAGTGTATTGGAATAGATTAGTTTAGATTTTGCAGTGAAACTTTTCTATTATTACTACCTCCACGCAATATGGGCAGCGAGCCCGACTTTAGTGAAAGCGGTCCCGGGTTCGATTCCTGGTAGGATACCATGTGCGAAATGACCACATATGTTGAAGCACGTTTAACAATACTACTATGAGAAGAAGTTTTCATATTTTTAAATTTATTTGTGTGATTACTTTTCAAGATTATGATATTCTGATACAAAAAGTTGAAAGAAAGAAATCCAATAATAAGGGTTTTTGAGGGCATTTGATAAATATAACTGTAGCTTATTTCTATAGAAAAAATTCATGCGAAATATATTAATTTTAATTATCCTACTCTGAATTCCTACCGAAATTTTTGGAGGCAATAGCGACTTCTACTCCAAATATTGAAATGAATTAATTATGTCAATCGTAAAATTTTGAGCGTGAGATCTGTCAGAAGGTATTTGGCATAGATTAAAATAATCTCCATTACTAACACTTTGAAATATTTTTCCATACCAATTTTGATAGGATATTTACTGGTTATGCTTGGTGCGTATTTTTAAATTTAAAATGGGCACCAACTCCGCTTACAATTAAGAATTCACCTAGGGTGCATTCTTAATTAAGGGAATTAAGTATAGGGACATTATTCGAGAAAAAGGAGTAAAATTGTTTAACCCCATTTACTAGAATTTGGTACAACAGAATTTAAAGGTACAGATAAAATTTTCCATCAAGGTGGCTTATACGAGTAGTTGACCCTTGACGCGGGTCATTGGATATTAGACGTGCTCAGAATCCATTCCAAAAATCTGCCGCATAAAAACGCTCAGTTAAAGCGACGATGATCTCTATAGAATATGTTTCATGTAAACTACATTAATTTTAAGTAACCTATTCTGAATTCTTATTGAATTTTTTTTGGGGGGGCTATAGCGATTTTCTTTCCCAATATTGAAATGAATGAATTAATAACGACAACGGATGAATTACCATTACTATAATTTTGAAATATTTTTCTAAATCAATTTTAAAAGGAAATTTTTCTGGTCACACTTACTGTTTACTTTTCAATGGAAAATCGGCGCGATATTCGCTTAAAATTCAGAACATACCTTATAATATAGGGACATCACACAATGAACAGACGTAAAATTATTTTATCTAATATCCTAGACTTTGGTACAAGATAATTTAATTGATCCAGATAAAAATTTCCGTATACGTGCCCAGTACGGGTAGATAACCCTTAAAGTGGATCATTGGATATCGGAAGTGCTCAGAATCCATTCCAAAAAATCTACTTTTTGAAAAAGCTAAGTTAAATCTTGTGCGACGGTGAACATAGTATTCTGAATGGACTTCTACAGAGCGTGACGTCATCGGAAGGAAATCTCCCGTCGTTGACTCGATTGAAATGAGTCCATCGACATTCCTTCGTCCATAACTTAATTGGTATCGGCAAAATAAAATCTTTCGGAAGAATCAGCATAAAGGAAATTCCCTTCTCGTTAGTTAGTACTTCTAAGTTCGTTATGCCATTCTCGAATCTTTTTAAAACGAGAAAAAAAATCACTCGTTCCTTTCTGACTTCCCCCGTCAACTAAAAAAAGGGAACCCCCTTTCCTCCGACCCATTGGCCAAAGAGGGAGCGCCTAATTGACTTAATTGTGCAAACGGCCGCGTAGTGGCGCTGCGGTTAGCGAGTCCTTCATCTTCAAACCTCTCTCTCCCTCTTCCAGATACATTTCAACCGACTGACCGAATGTGTTGAATGTGGGAGAAGCATGGGGCTTAAACGGTATTCCTAAATACTCAAGTACGAAATCGTTATGATTTCCGAAGCGGTAACTCTCTGTGATAGCTGTCATTCGTTTTCAAAGTTTAATAGTCACGAAGACACATATGATAACTCATCTACAACTACATGAATACACTGCAAACAGGCTTTCGGCGTGTGGCAGGGGGTGTTTTAAAAGTTTAATAGTAAGGAAAAAGAAATATAATAAATCAACTACATAGATACTCAGCAACCAGCCTTTCGACGTGTGGCGAATCATTTAGCTCCTTTTTTAGTTTTTCATCGTCGTAGAAAGAATGAGTCTTTAAAACGACTTATTCTAGCATCTATTTTTCTTATTTTGGGCTCACTGTCAGATTGGTCGAAGTTGTAGGAAGATCATATAATACCGATTACGTTCTCTATAAACGCGCTTTCTCTTAATTTGTGAAGCAATCACAACCTAGCTGATAGTCTTCTTTCTTTCTATGATTCCCAACTTACATCTGAGAGTATCTTTGTATCACTTGCCTTTTTACCGTGCTATTTTTTAACTAAACTTATAGCTTGCGCTACACTTTCTCGAGTTCACAGGTACCCGTTTCATTCGCTTGATTACATATACTTGCCATGTATTGGCAAATTTTGGTCTGATCAAGCAGAAATAGCATCGCTCTCTAACCATTGCATCACATCTACCGACAATGCGCTTGATAAAACCAAGTCTTTTACCTGCTTTACCGTAGATTTTCCGGATGTGAGTGCTCCAGCTTAAGTTATTTGTAAGAGTTATTCCAAGATATTCAACTGATTCGATGGAATTTCTATTTACTACAAGTAATACGTATGGGTAATTCTGACGTAACTGTTTCTTTTCGAAGAAATTAGCTACGGAGCATTTATTCACATTGAGCTCTATTGGCCATTTTTCGCACCACATTTTAAGTAATAAAGCGTTTGATAGAGAAATACAATCGTCTTCGTTTGGTATTTCTCTGTATATGACCGAGTCATCCGCAGGTATTCTCACATCTAAGGTGAAAGGGAATTATTCTGGCGATTAATTAAGATATATTCAGTATGCAAAATCACAGAGTGTGTATACAACGTAGTTCAGATCGTCACAGTCAGGGCCGTGCCTAACATGGGTGCCCACCATGCATTGCACACGGGCGGCAGCTTCAAAGGGGCGGAATAATCAATGAAGTCTACATCTACATCTACGTATGAACCCGCCTTTCAACATGTGGCATGGGGTGCATGGGGCACGTCACTCTACTTTCCTCATCGATTACTTTCGCATATCTCGGAAACAAAAAATTCTTGAATCGATTGCTTCTAGCATCCAATTCTTTGATCTTTCTCCCGGTATCGGAACGGTCTATGTAATAAGGAGGGCGCATAACATCGGTCACATCTTCTAGAAACGTCATCTCTCTAAATATTTTAAGTGAATTAAGTCTTTGACAGGGATAATATACGAATATCAGGATCCCTTAAAAATCTTGCATGAGTTACTATGTTCTATATATAAAAAAATGAGTTAAACGAAATGGTAACGTGATAATGGCGG
The DNA here is from genome assembly GCA_036926295.1 of Pachydiplax longipennis. Lineage (NCBI taxonomy): Eukaryota > Metazoa > Arthropoda > Insecta > Odonata > Libellulidae > Pachydiplax > Pachydiplax longipennis. The sequence goes on along the minus strand of JAVFKF010000009.1, from coordinate 30,304,946 downwards.
ATGAAGTTTTCAAAATTTTTCACAACGATAAGTTGATGGTGCTACACATTGGTTCAATTATTTTGTGCTGCATAATGCTCGACTATTGAGTGATTATTTTTATAACTGTACATTGTAAAAAGATTATCATTATCATTAATTAATTTAACCTTAATAGTACGTATACAATTTATATTAATTTTACATTATCTTCATTGTAAAAATGTAGAATTGTACATGTAATTGTATATTGATTGTAATTTTCCTTACATGCCCTAGACTTATGCCAGACTGCGGCGGAAATTCATAATAATAATATTACTAAAAATATTTATATTCCGATGAAGTCAGACCATGTCAAAAAATGCTGATTTAAGGAAGAAATCCAAAAACAAAAGGAATCGAATGAAGCTATTAAAATTTATGAGCGCGATATTTCCTCATCCCCTGGACTGTTAGCTGTTAAGTCTTATTGAGACAGATGAAAAATGAGGTAGCATTGCCTTGATTTCTTTAATGAGCTAAAAAGCTATGAGCGGAAAATATATTTTTGGACTCTTGACATCGAAAAGCAAGTGATGAGTGGTAAAACTGCATGAAAAAATTCTCCACACTTGAAAATACAAACTCAACAACCTATATCGGATCAAAACCTGATCAAATAAGATATGAAATCTTTTTCTGATTAAATAAATTTGAACCCTATTTGGGTCAAAAATTGCGGGGAGAAAATTGCTGAGGAGAGTGATTGGATAAAAACAGGTTAAAAGAGAAAGGAAGACATTTAAAAAATGATGTTAGATGATATAAGGGGTGGGGTAGGTTACCAAGAAATAAAAGTGAGACCCTTAAATACATAACAATAATAGGGCACAGAAAACTGCCTGAAAGGTAGAACACTATGATGATGATTAAACTAACTAGGAAAAACAAACGTGAATAAAGTTTGAGAGGACCGGTAATCAATCAGATCTTCCATTTCTCGGACGGATTCTTTAGCTTACTATGCTATCTAGCTTGGAAATCTAACACACCGATTTGGGAACGACTGATGGACATATCTTTACGTATAAAATTACTCTTCATCCTTTACCTTAGTTTAAAGTTAATACTTGAATCATCCCCGCATTAGGCAATAAAGTGATTGGTTGATGGCTGAGAGAGCTGCAATTTACCAATCCTCGGACTGTTAGCCATCGATTAAGTGATTACACAGCGGCATCAAACCGAAACTAAACTGAAAATTACAATTCTGGAACCAGAGGCGAATTTTAGCTATCAGAAGCCTTGAGCGCAATGGTCAGATCGAAGCCCCGACTAATAATTATGAGAGTAAAAATAAGAATTTTTCGTGAATTAATGGAAATACACGCAATAGGAAACTCAACCAATTCACTACGGCGAGAATAAAGATGTTTGATCATAAGGAGTATCCTTGTTCATTATTTCTGAAATGCGTTTTCAGTGACCAGCGCCTTCTCCTTTCACACTCCATAGATACATACAATTTACAACATTTAAAAGAGAAAGTTTCCCGATGCCTGCTAAAAACAGAGCAACAATTGAGAAATGCACCATTTGGCAAAAAAAATCGAGTTAAAATTTGAATGTTCTCATACGGATTCGTTACTGGATGTGTAGGTATTGATCTATCGGCTAAAACGAGGTATATTGAAACGGACGCCGATACAGAATATGTAAATGTATTTATTAGGTATGTTTTAGTGTTTGTTTATTTGTTTACACTTATTGGAGTGTTTGTTAGTGGTATTTTGGCGGGGAAAAGAGTATCAGTGACTCTCTACGAAATTTTCGCACGGGGCAACTAGTTTCTATAAATTAAAATGAATAAAGGAGATCTTACATTATAAAGTGACGTAATTTATGTAAAATATTCAAATACATATTGTGTAGACCTATTCGGATATATATAAATTTTTCCTGAAGTGAGCAACAAGAATCTATTGAGCACGGCATATCTCTAAAAAGATTGAAAAGATGTAATACATAATTAAGGGATCCTAAGCACATGCTTGCCCTATTGATGAAACCCTCAGGAAGCGCCTATTGCGTCTAATTATAAATCCATTCCAAAACGAAAACAGGAAACTCAGTCATTTCCTTCGGAATTTAGGTACATTCGTATTTTCGAAAGTTTTCATTGCAGAGGAAATCCTCTCTCGAAACCTGCAAGAACCTTCGCAAAGGGCAGAGTTTTTTCCTCGCATTGTGAGCCGCTGAGAAAGAGATGAAAGTGGAATACCTTTAATTAATATTTGAAATACCTCTCGCTGCCTTTGCGAGCGCTTTGCTCGCGTCCGTTATGAGAAGGATTTGAAAACAAATGAAGAAAGGAGAATCGCTATTGGGGAAAAGATCTAACCAATCCGGAAGTCTGCTCTTTGATGCCAATTACTTAAACCACTTTGAAAGGAGGAGAAAAATGACACAAAGACTTAAAATGCCTTAAGAAAGGCTATTAGTCGATGAGACTGATAATAATTTGAAGCGGCGTGAAATCCGCAGTTTTATTTTGTTAAACATCATTCATGACGTAGAATTATATCAGAGATTAACATGCGCTAAAAAATGTAAAAGTATTAATATACTATAATTAATTACTATATATTAAAGCATAATGTAAAATTATCTAATAATATTGGATTGAATATATACCATCTTCAAAACACTACAAAATTCAAAAAGACTGTCTTAACATTTCGTATTGTATATCAATATCTATGAAAAGGATATCGTTCAACTTTGAAGATCATTGTGATATTATGCAAAAGCGAAAATAGACTCAAGACTGCCCGGCAATGCAGGTCAGGGAAACTGGATAAAACTTGAGAAAACGAGCCAAAGAACTTCGAAAGTTCTACGAAGACAAGAAGATACATTATCTCTCTGCACAAATGCTTCTTCAGTGACTTAAAAGTCACTCCTAAATCAACCCTTGACATGTAGCTGTGATTTTGGAAAAACTGGAATTCTTGGAGGAATAAATATCATTGAACTTTTCTTTAACGAAAAGTTAAACCAAAGCTACTACCCTATTTTATCTATCTTCTTATTACGAATTCATCAACCTTTAAAACCTACCTCGTGTCTCTAACTTTCCTCCTCCTGTATAGATAAAGGGTAACTCATGTAAACCTGAATATGTTGCAAAATTAAAACGTTGATCATACTAAATTTTATAATGTGAAAATTCCACGAAGTAACGCCAAAAACTAATGTGTTAGTTAACTGTCAGGGTATTGCTGTGAATCATGTTATGAGAATAGCTATGCATAAGTAAATGTCGAGATATTAACTTCAATTTTCGATATTTCACTTTCATAAAAACGGTCCTTCTGCTCCTGTTTTAGTCATTTCTCATATCTCTACCAAAAGCTAAGAGGAGAAAGAGGCTTACTAGGCAGGATGAAGAGTGGGATGATTTGCCCTTGCTTTCCTCAACAGGACAATGCTATAAGTGTAATAAAATAGCTCTACGTTTGACATCTTTCATAACATTTCATAGGGAGAAACCGATTTCAGTGCCATTTTTATCTTCACTCACACCTCACTAGCTTTCAAACCATCACCGCTACCACTAAGACTGATAATGAGACATAAAAATCTAATAATCTGGCCTCGACTTTGAGGAAGTCCTCATTATAACGAGCATAAATGGAAAGAAACACTTATATAGTTAAGTGGTACGGTATATGAGTGTTTCTTTGCATTTATGGGACTTAAGCAAATGAAAGATACGTTTTTCTATATCCCGAATCAATATCTAATGAGAATTTAAATATTTAATTCATCAAGAAATTGTAGAAGGGCCACACTTAGTTGATGAAAGATATCTAATTGTAATATACTTTTAATTTGCACAATATCTGAACTGATGTTATATTTATGAAAATAAATTTATTTAAGCTTCTGTAATTTTATCTTCCCTTTATCTAAGGTAAACAACTTTTTATCAATTTTCAGCGTATATCTAGCGTAATTTTTGGAGAGAAATTGGCACCCCTGCGACCCGTAAATCCTAAAACTAGGGAATAAACCTCAGAAAAACTTATGGGATCACTTTAACCTTCTAAATATTGGAATCAGTAATTGGATCCATCCATAAATTTTAATTTAAGGCTCAATATCACAGTCAATCGATAAAAGATTTTTCATTTCTATTAAAAAAATTGCTTTGGTTTCTGAACTGACACTACTTATTGATGCGAATTTAGTCTATTTAGTTTTTCAACTGCTTTAAGTGGTATCTTTAACCGAGTTCTGGAAGATTATAAATCCTTGCATTTGCATGAGCAAATGGCATTGAATTGCGAAGTTGTGAAAAAGTGAAGAAAGCGATCGTGTCGCCCATGAGTCTTGCGGGAGGAAATGCAGATGAAGTGAGGTTAAGAAAGTCGAGAGGATATGAAGAATGCTCTTCGGCAGACATCTTCATTAGCAATTCGAAGATCCGTGAAATGAACCACTTATTTACTGATAACTCGCTCTTGAAATACGAAGACGGGTGAACCTCGTCAGCAGCTTATGACCTTTCTTCTTATCTTGCTATCACGTGAGGTATTTTTGTGTTAAAGAGGAAAATATCATTAATAAAACCGTAGCCAAACTGTCTCAGGGGGACCCAACACTTTCTCTTTGAAATTCTATACAGCATCAGTTGGAGTATCAATAATCTCAATGTAGGGTGGATGTTGTCTATATTATATTACGCTTAAACTATGATAATGCATAAATTATCTTTCAGTATTTGCAACAACCTACTATCTTTTTATAAACTTAGTTTCTTTCAGGTATACTTTGCCCTAAAAATGTACAAATTTGTATTTTAACTGTATTAAGTATATTTGTATAAATAAACATTAAATAAAAATATATTTCTAGTTATAAAAGAAGTACACTCCGTCTCGCTCATAGAAATTTGATACCTACTTCAAACGACATTGTAATTATCATAATGCAAGGTTAACTAACGAAAAACTTTTCGACCGAGGATTTTAACTTACCCGCTAATCTCTATAAATTTTGATATCAGAAACATGCTTCCGTGGATGGAATGGTTGTACAATCTCATATCATAGGATACAGAAAATAAGATGCATATGTATGCATAAAATTCATTTATATATTTATATCTTTCTATATAAATTCATCCGATGTCAGTAAATTTCTTAAGAAACACTTGAAAGCAATTTTTTTAATGTCATTTTCACGCACTTTCTGAGAAGATAGTTTAATAAAATTCGAGAATTATTATAGATTCTATAGACTCTAGATATCACATATCGATATTTATTTTTCCTAATGACTATGAGTTTTACACTAGAGGACTCGAAAATACTTTCATAAGAATCGCACGCATAATTCATTTTGATCGACTGCAGACTCTTTTATTTTCCAGAATTAAAATATGAATAATGTTTTCACGGAATTGAATACCAAAGGAATGGAAATGGAATGAAGATTTTATTTGGGCCGTAGAATATCGTTTTCGAGCCGAAATTACAAGATTTCAGAGAAGAATGACGAAATATTTGTACGGTCTAGTATAAACAACCCGCACTCCTGACGACTAAGGAGATTATTGAACTTAACCCTCATAAGAATATGTATGGGAAAGATGTAAACCCCCCATGAGATGTAAAAATCATGTTAAGAAAAGTATTATGAAAATTTGGAGATCGACAGTCAGCAATGTATTTCTACAAATAATGTAACCTTCTGTGCTGTAAATGGTTAAAAATTGGACTTTGCAAGTCAATTTTTAAATGATGTTTTCGTCCTCAGAAAAGTAGGAAAAATCGACGTCGAAAGTATTTCGTAGGTAACAAGATAAAAGACGATATTGTTTTAAGAACCAAATGTGCAAATAGTATCCAAATGTAAATTTATTATGAGTTAAATTTAGTCCCGTCATTATTGACGGGGAAATTTACTAGTCCACTACATCTATCACTGAAACATGGCATCTTAAAGTTAATTGAAGATGAGTTCATGAGAAAGGAGTAAAAGCGGTCATAAATCGCCCCCCATTTGGCAATTCGCCCCCCACTGTTCCCCTGGAAAGTTTTAAGATCTGCCCCCTTACGCGGTCATGGCAGAAAGCTCTTTGGCTGTAACGGAAAAGTACCACATTTCGTACTTCGCTTGAATACATAATGAATTGGAAAAGTCGGGCGGTAGAAACTTAACGGATTGATATTCGAGTCGAAAGAATAAGTGACCGTGAAAAGAGGATATTCTAGGAATCGAAGTCCTAATGTGGGCTATTTGAGGCAGAGACGAAATTTCGGATGCATGAATAATAGAACTTCGTTTTTATTACCTCCCGTGTAAAACTTTTCAGCGGTTTCCTCACTGTGAATTATTCATCAATGAGATGATGTTTCGATTTCTCCCTTCTTTCCGACGGTTTCCCCCTTTTATTCTACTCTTTCTCATTCCCTTTCTTTCTTCAGTCGCTCCTTTTTTCTTCGCTTCTTCTTCTTGACCGATTCGTTCGTAGGATGCGCATTTTTCAAGTCAATTTTCCAACTTTTTCAAATCTTATACATTATTTCTAAACATCCATTTTCGGTGACCGGGGCTTTTCTGCCCTCATACTCCATTAAAACATGCAAATGACAGACCATTTGAAAGAAACATTTCCCGATTCCTGCTAAAAATAGACCGACAAATGAAAATTGCACCATTCGGTCAAAAAATCGAGTTAAAATTTGAAATTTGATTTTTGTTATTGTATGTATAGATATCGGCGGTGTTATTTTTGGAGTTTATCGTTTACTTGGTCACGTCTATTGTGGTAAATAAATAGTTTTCTCATCGGTACAGTAATATTTATTCTCAGTCTTAGAGTCGAAACAGTTTTCGTAAGTATTATTATAGTCTCCATAAACGAAGACCTCGACGTCGTACGCAACCATAACAAGATTTTAATAAACCTTGCATCTTTTGGGAGCCGAACGACAAACACAGAAACAGGATACATTGCCGAATATGGAAGTTTGTGTCACACTTTAAATCAGCTTACATTATCATTTCATTCAAACTACCACTTTCTTTTAATTAACTTGCATGCACCCTAGACGATTGGTGCGAAATTATTGCACGGGACAACTAGTATATTAAAACTTATTCCAATCCTGTGTGTTCCAAATAGTATGCCGCAAAAACATGTTTGCTGCGAAAAATTTCGTGGTATTATCTTTCCAATGTTTGAGTGATTGCCATATTGGACGGAAAATTTACCGAATCGGATGGACAAACTACTTGAATCTTTCTTATATCGAACGGAAAATTTGCTTCGTCATTCATACATTCCTCTGAGAGGCAAATTGGACGATATCTTTGGTCGTCAAAGAGAGATGCTTTCCATTTCGAAAATTGTAACCTTAAATTTGTTAATATCACAAAGTGTTCGGAATTTAAAGCCTCATAAGATAATACGAACAAACAATACCTTAAGCTAATAATACTATATTTGTCTAGGTTAGTATGGTTGATAATTCTTTAGGCTTGCACAGCGGTAACTACAATGGAAAGATCGTCGAGTTGTAACTGTTGTAAAAAAGTACCCATATTACTTGAAGAAATTCTTCGCGGGTTACTAACCGGTTAATGATTTGGTTTAGTACCAACGTTTCGGCCACTAACATCGCGGCCATTCTCAAGGCGACAATAGCAGCGATGATAGTGGCCGAAACGTTGGTGCTAAACCTAAACATTAACCGGTTGGTAACCCTCGCAGAATTTCTTCAACATACCATTTGAGATAAGCCTCAAATCCTAATTATTTTCCCTATCAAATCCTATACTCTCTATTAATCTTAACAAGGGTATCGTTTCTCTATTTTAATGAAGTTTAAGAAGGGATGCAACAAAACGTTAATTGATTCCACCAGTCATAAGTAGTCGTACTATGCAATGCGGAACGTCAACATCGCATAACAACTGTTTTAAGTTCAAATGAGCTATATTTATTTTACAAACGGTGCACATACTTTCTATATCCTAACTATAAATATCTTATATCTGTATTAAAATGTATACACTCCTATAAGAAGCATCCTTCTTTTTATTCTAAATATTTGTTGGAAAATGCGTCTTGTAATACAAATGAATAATACTTAAAGTTACTTAATCGCGACCAACATCTTATTGGAATCGCCTTGCGAATCCGTGGAATCGATCTCTACATCTTTATGCAATGCCTGGAGCCGCTTTGCCTCATTTTTAAGCCTTCGCTCAGACGCGGAAATCTCGTCAGGAGAAGCGATTTAAAGCTCGGCTGAATTCTTTAATGAAGCCGCCCTTGGCTGAGCGGTAGCTGCTACATTTCATTTGCTTACGCTGCCGAGATATCCATTAAAGATCCTGCGGAGAATGAAATATGTAAATTGCATCGAAATCAACGTATACCTAAATTTTCAGACGATCCATATTTTACGGGATGGACCCTTTTTGTCCCGTTTTGACGGTAATGTCCTCCAGGACAAAAGGGTTGTCCTGTATTCTCCTAAGAACAGGCATTAAATCAAAATATCGCTTCTTAACAAATGATTGAAATATGTAAATTATATCGAAATCAACATACGGGAGCTTTCAAAAAGAATGAATCGATTACTGAGCCTAGTAAAATTTTAAATTTTATAAAATTTTAAGTTTTAATAAAATATCTTTCTAAGTGTTGGTAAAATAAGGCTTCGTAAAAATTTTTCATCCCTTTTCAAGGGTCCTGTACAGCCACTACTACTAGAGAAACAAATTCCTCACAATGCGATAGTAACATTACTATTTAATGGGCATTTAATATTAATCCTATATTCAAGCCTGAATCAATGATGGTCATACAAACTCTGTTGCGATTAGATGAATTACATTTTAATTATTTTATATTTTTAATTATTTCTAATTTTTTTCCCTTTGTTTTCGCCTTTTTCACTCCACTTCTTGTGCAGGCATTTTCCGGAACCGGGGGTTTTTCTGCATCAACCTTTAGTTATGGAGATATTTTCCTTAAAAATCGGATATATTTCACTTTTTCTTTTCACTTTTTGGACGTTATCTTTTTCATTCATCAATAAAAGTATCATATGAGGTTAAGTGGAAGAGAGATCTACTCGGGCATAGCCTTGCAAAATAATGGATCGATTAATCATAATAATTAAATATCAGAGCGTAGAATGTTTCATCCTGTCTCATATTTTGAAAAAATGGTTTTACTGTAAACATATCCTGAAATCCTGAATGTGACCCGTTAACCTTAAAGAGATTTCCTTAACTAATTTTCTCTGTTCATCTTCAATCTCAAAATAAACTTGGGTCTATATGGTGTCTCCCTGTCCTTGCGGAACCTATGATTCATTGTATAAGTAGTTGAAAAACGGTGCATGGTTAGTATTTAAAATAATCATTCATTCAAAACAGGTAGAGATGAACTTCTTTACATCTACTCTGATTCTCTTCACATTCACGCAAGATAACACTTCATGTTTATGTTTTTATGAGACGTTCTCTTATAACCAAGATTTTACTAATTTTTATCAATTATTACTGTTAACTGTGTTTCCAATACTTCATCGTGCTTTGCCACAAGATAGAGGAAAATGAGTTTTTATCTACCTTTATCCTATTTATAGTTATGATACATGAAATCTGCTGACATAAGAATGATTCTTGATAATGATATTCTTCTAAGTAACTCCTTATTAAATGATATGGGAAACGTTATTCATAGTATCGCTGTGCTGACCTCATGTGTACTATTTATCCTTACAACATTCTGGTTAAGAGGTTCGGGAAACACTCCAATCGCCGAATATGCCGGTGAACGTCAGGCCAGTTCTTCGATAGGAGACGGGAAGTTTCTGGGTGTTTCTCATAAGGTAATCCGCGGCTTCCTCTCTCCTCTCGAGGAATTAACTCGACATTCACCAGCATACTCGACCAACTAGCATTCGGCGATTGGAATTTTTTTTCGAACCTCTTATTCATTAACAGCCGAGTTACAATTTCTTTTCTTTCAATATTTGGCTGTGCGAGGAAAGAGAGAGTAAACTATCCAATTCCTTGCATTACCTCACAACTTTCTTATTATCGTAGCTAATGGTTGAGAACGCGAGAAAATTTTAATTATTGCTTTTATCTCTTATGCATAGTATGCCTTATTCTTTCTACAAAGAATGTCATAGCTAATGGTTGATAATTTGAGACAATATTAACCTTAATTTTTGTTGAGCCTTCATTCTTCTCGGCAAGTAATGATTGCAGCATCATCTTCAAATCTCAAATACGTTTGGTATTTAATTGAAGAATTTCTCCCCGTAAACGGGGAATTTCCTTATGAAAGAAAAGAGAGAGCAAACTCATTCCTCATATTGCCTAGCATGCCTCATTCCCCCACAAAGATTATCATAGCCAATGGTTTAAAAATTGAGAAAATATTAAATTTAGCTTCTGCTGAATCTTCTTACTTATCGGCAAGTATCACAGTGTCAACTGCAAAAATGTTATGTATTTCTTTGAGGAATCATGCAATTTTTCTCCTTAAACGGCGGATTCCCTTATCCTAGAACTGTGCTTCAGAGAGTGGTCTAACACAGTTCCAGAGGGAAGGTAAAATTCGGGGAAGAAATCGGCTATTCCGAGGGGCGGATGAATGTATCGCGGGAAGGGAGTGATGGAACAAAGAGTGCAGCGCCTCCCCTTGGATTGACGGCAGCGAGGAGAGTTATTGTGAGGGGTCGATGAGGGGATAGAGGCGGTGCTTTAGAGTGTGCGTCTGGGGACCCCCCCTTCTCACGGAAATCGGCAAATTTTTCCGATTTTTCTGAGCGGCGCTACGCGTGATTCCCATCCTTCCGACGGGATTTAAACTTATTCCGAAAGAGTTTCCGATCGCACGCTCTGTTTTTCCTGAATCCGTTCGATAGAGTTGTACGCATGCGATAATTGAGTACAGAACTAATTATTATGTATCCAGTGAAACCTATCTTGGTGAAATCCATCGGAACCGAGATATTTTTCGGGATAAAACCGTTTTCCGCTTAATGCAGAGCCGGTCATTAGTGCTAAAAGGGGTCTTGATTAGCAAACGTTCGTTTTATCCGGGGAGGTCTGTGGGATACTTGGCTGACATTTGTTACGCAGAAGTGGTACGAAAAAAGAACAAATTCAAACATTGTTTATACGATTTCTGTTTTATTTTAAATATATCACTTGGAAATTTACTTACAAATATGAACATATCCCGTTATTTTTTACTGTTGCACCTTATTTTCCTATATTACGTACTTCTCTACATACTCCATTGCCTCCTTAAAAACATATTAAATAAGTTTGATTTATGAATGGATATTGTGTGGTAAACAACATGTTCAAATTTTGTGAAAGCGGTCCCAGGCTCTAAAAGAATTACCCCAAATCTGAACTACCTTTACGTAAACTACAGTGGATCAATTTCATAAAACTCATTAATATTTCCTTATACGACTTTACATTCCTATCGCCACCCGATGATGAATTCACGATGAATCTGGCTGAATATTTAAGATGAATTACGCCTTGGTATCCCGTTTAGCAAAGGTTTCACGCGTTAATTTTCTTGCGGATAACCATTCCGTTTCCACGTTAGAATGTTTGCGTTTAACACAAGGTTGGAACACATTAAAATCCTATAAGACATGTGGGTACCAATTTTTTCGGGATAAGACAGGCTTCCGCTTTACATGGTTTTCACTGTTATATATAAATAATTCTTCAATTAATTTAAATGGAACTGTACTCATACTAAAATCGAATACTAAACTATCAATGATAATGATATTTCGGCCTAATACCCGAATTCGTTCTGATGAGAACATATATGAACTTGAATTGTTGATAAAAATATATTCTTCAAAATGTTTGTTACCACCAAAAAATAATCTTCATTCGATATAACTTTCGGTAATTGTCTCAATTTTATGGGACCAGTACATCTGCTCTATGTTTTAATAAATGTATCCTATATTAGAGAAGTACGAACTTTAATTTCTTACGGAAAGCCTTCTAAACGACATGGTGTTGAACTGAGCTTAGCCCTGTTAGGAACAGCAAACCTGAACAACGTTTTCCTGGGTTGCAAAGGTCAATCTCAAGAAATATTTTTGAAATTAAGAGAAAGGTATGGAAGGAATGACCTGTACATGATCACATGTAAACAGAGAGGCTTTGTAAATATTAACTTTTGTACGCGGATGTTTGTTATCATGCGAAAGGCTTGGAGTAATCTAAGTTCTAGATAAAGTAATCGCATAAGGCTTCCAGCATCTTCGGGAATGCTAGGTTACCCACTAACATGAAGATTATGCCATTGAACCCGGAGATTTTGGGAGCTTTCATGGGACCACCACCTTTTGGTCGCTCGTAACTCCATCCTGAAAACATTTACTCTATAAACAGAGTGGAATTAAGTCAGCATGTTATTTTGGTGATTAGAATAGAAGGAGAGTAGCGGACCTGGGTTCAAATCCTACACATTTCATGTTTCTTACTTTCCATGCAGAGTATTATACCAAGTGTTAAAAAATTAGTTTAATACCCCCACACCTTTGTTAATAGTTAATAATATTGTGATTTAAGTATTATTACTCCATATTGAACATTACGAAAAGTAATTCTATCTTCAGTGTCTTACGACATGTGTTTAACTTTACGAACAAATATACAGACATTAAAGGCATATCTTATACTGCCTTAAAGGAATTTTGTCTTTATTTAGAAGCTCAGCCCACAGCATTTAGGGACCGTTTCTTGAAACTTGACAAATTCGAACTGTCACATTTACAGGAATTTAAATAGCAAGAAGTATTTTGATCCCTAAATATTAACTAGTACCTAGAAATCACAAATATTCTTTTCTGACCTTTCGAAAGGTTGTCCTATCAAAGTTTTTTAAATTTAAGGCAATAAAAATTTATGGGAAGACATTCAATTGTCGCTCACAAAAGTTTATTTTAATTGTTATTATTTCGCGCACAAACTTTTCATGATTTTCTTTGTTTACAGTTGCGACAATACCACAAAACAATATCACTTGTTTTCATTTTAGTTTGAAGGTGTCGCGGTAGCAGTAAGAATTGATTTCCAGAATTATTTCAATGCTCCTCGTATATTTCTAACGCATAAAATCCTTAAGCCAAAGATCAATCCTTCCGCTGAAAGGATTTTTCTGCATTTCCCTCAATCAGCTGCGATTATTTTTTTCGATATCGCGCTTGAATATTCATTATTCAATTCTCATGCCTTTCTTAATATGCTCTTTACGCATATAAAAGCTTAAGCGCTAAAATTTTGTGATCTACATGTAAAAACCGCTTTTAAAGTACATAATTACCGTTAATACCTCTGTCGAATTGAACAAATCGCCGCCATTTTGGTCTCTGGCTTCACTACGCGTGTTTTTTACGTTTTCGCAGCTCCATCTAGCGAGAATTCGGTGACCCGTAACAGAAGAGCATCGAGAAAGCGCTCCGTAGACAACAAACCGATTCCGTTGGCAACGAAAACGAGAGAAAAACGCAGATCAGGCGGAGGTGTGAGTCGGCGGAAGTTCCGCTTCATTTCGTTGCGTTGGCCGACTTATTTCCGCTCACTTCCGCTTGAACGCGCGCGCGCAAAGTGCGATTGCAGTTGAGCCTCAATTTGCCGCTTATTTGCAATTTTTTCCTTCCAATGCTCGGCTTAAAGCTTTTTTTTCTTTTAGGCAAATGAAAAAATGGAGATCGAGAATGACGCGTGATTTTTCGGAGGTGTTTTTCCGTCAAAATCATTTATTTCGCGAGTTCTTTCCGTTTGGCTTGTCATGCAGCGATAAATGTGGAAAATATTTAGATTAATATTAGAGTAGTTCGGGACACACCTCTTTCTATATAGCGTCCATTCGTTTGGTAATTTTGATGTTTTTATCCGTCCTTTGCCTCTTACAGTACCTTTCTGAAGTCTTGCTTTAATTTCCATTGCCACTTCCACCTGTCAACAGATTCTTCATAATGTTTAGCTACAAATATACCTGTAAAGCTATTGTGTGCGATTATGAAAGTGATTTTCTGACTCTAGTCAATGCACTAAGAGGTAATGCAAGGGAAGACAGGTTAAATTTGCATATAAGGACGTGTACCCTAGAAAAAACGGACTTGAAAAATGTCTGACGGGACCAAGAATCGAACTCGGGATCTTTCTCTATCTGGAGGACTGGTGCCCTTGCCTTTAAAGCACCCTAAATCGAAATGTTTCGGCCGATTAGCTTTAAAGTTTAATAAAGCATCCTCTAGGGTAGAGTAAGATCCGAGGCTGGATTTGCGCTCCCGACAGAATTTTTTAAAGTCTGAAGTTCCTTAAAGTAAGGCAGTTTGGTATGAAAATTAGGTGCGCGTAAAACTAAAGTAATGAGGTTTGCCAAGGGAAAGAGAGCTTCGTTAACCACCTAACTGGAAAAATGGATTAATTTTCGTACTTAAGTAGACTTCTTTCTAGGGATGAAAGATGCTCAGTTGTTGTTATGAAATGGATAGCATTGGCAAAAGATGTGTTTGTGAACTAATAAGGAATGGTCTTGATAAAGTAACCAGAAAAAGATAGTATAATCCATGTTGTGGAGCAAATTGCTGTATGGGTGTGAAATGTGGACCTAAGAAAATATGATATCCAAAGAAGGAGCTTTCGAGATGAGGGTTATACCGGTAATTACCTTATCTTTTATATACAAATAGCAATACAGTTTTGATCTATATGCAGCCAAACGAGCCATTATAACGAGGGAGGGTGGGTTACATTCGGGGCTGTGGGGAAAATGTGGTCTTCTTTAGGTTTAAAACCTTCAAAATTGATGTTTCTTCACTTTCGAAACAAAGTCATTTGTGTAAATTACGTTCTTTTCTATATCAGTAATAAATATCTTACAATTGAATGAAAAACTCTTTTTAAATTTATGTAGAAATTCGCCTTTCTAAGTACAGTATTAATGCTAGAGTATTTGAATATATGGAATACGTCACTCATGTGTCCAGAAGGTTTCACATGCGGTCTGATGGTTTCATAATAACACATACGGTCCCTTACTGAATAAATCCTACTCCCTGGTATAGGCGTCTTTGCAGCCACCTCACTAAGGGACTACCTCTGATCCTATTAACCTTTTTGGTGAGGGCAGAGTGGCCAAACGAACCCCATTCCGGGATATGGTACCCCGTTTCCGGAATTATGAAATGCCTCTTTATTAAACCTAACATGGGATCCGAAAAATATCTTCAGTCAGTGTTTTCGATACGATATCCCGATATCGATATTTCGTGTACAAACAAATACTGAGTTGATATTGTAAATATTAATACCAAACACATTCTTATCGTATCTATAATATTTTAATTTTTTAAAGGATTTTCAATTAATTCTACTAATTGTACCAAAATTTTACTACTTATCTATTTCATACAATATAGTAAATTATAATCAATTACATTTTGTTGTAAGTGTTCCTGCATACCCTGTTTGTTCGTGTGGATTCGCAAGAGGACAATAATAAGAATGAAGCGACTCTTTTCGGTTGAAATTGAGACAAGTAAGTCTCTTATACAAAATTTAAAAGAATAAGATAGTTCGAAGAAAAATCTCAGTAGAAAACTACTTTGTGGGCTCTTAAACCAAAGTTTTCACTTAAGAATATATACACTACAGCAGAAAAACACCGGCAGAAAGGGAGGTAATAATGCAATATCTTGGTAAAGTTCTACAAAAATTCAGAAAACTTTAACTTTTAAGTTATTGCATTATTTTCTGTAATGAGGTTCTACCATGTTACCACTTGAGGAAGGGAGGTGTAAAAACACAACGAAACCTACGGATATTTAACTAAATTTAAGGAGATGGCAGGTGAAGTCGGATCCGAAAAGGACACAATTCAGGTACACTTTACGTAGACAACAAAAATAGGAATGTTATAGCATATAAATTATCATTCGCTTAAAAAGTAAACAAAAGAGAACATTATGAAGTAGAAATATACAGGTGAACAGATAGGTCAGAATGAAAAGAAGCAATAAAAGACTAAAATGAAAATAAAGAATTCAATAGTAATCCTCCCTTTTCAGTGCTCTTGAATAAAACAGATTCATCTAATACTAGCCATTCTTTACCAAAAATCCTTACCATGAATTCCCCAAGATATACGAATGATATCCTGAAAGCAATTTCAATCTAGTTTCCGGGACATTGGTTACCTTACCAAAGTTACGTAATTTAGAAATCTGGGTCATGGAGACACGCAAACGACCACATAAAGGTCTAGTTCGGGGACAAGGCTAGTTCTCTCTCTATGAAAATAGATTTCGAAGGTTTTCAAGTGGCGACTTTAACTTTACCTTGCTTTTGTAATGACAATTTCGTTCCCTTATTTGCTTACAAATTATTTACACCGAATTACACAGATATTAAATATGTATTTTACCTTTTGTTTCTAGGAAACGCAAAATCGCCTCAGTCTCTAACTTGACGGCATAAGTTTTGTAAAAAAAATGTGATGGCCTTTCTCTTGTTGATTTTGGTGACTGGTTTAATCAGGTTTAATCATTAGCTATATACAACGAACTTAAATAAAGATCTTAATGGAAAATTAAGCCCTTTTGTAGAATAAACATGAACGAAAAGGTCTTTGGAGTGGTTTTACTCCCGATTGGGGTGAATATCAGGCTGGGATTTTGTTTTCTATTTACCCCTCAAATAACTGCCACCGGCCTAGCTGCGTATTTACTGTCAAAAAATATAAATAAATATAAAATTTTTGAAGAACTTTTTATCTAGTTCTCGATTTTGTTTCTAAAAATTCCAGGTACATTAAGTGACAATTAAAAATAATATTGAAATCTATGCCTCCAAAATGCCCCACATACAAGAAGGAGTTAGCAAAATCTGCGCTCTCAATTAACGTCATAATTGACGAGATTTACTCTCATCTGTCAGCCAGTTTTCTGGTTCAGTCAGACATAGATATTGTAATATTATTGCAGATTTCAAAAATAAAAGAAGTTTCATCGGACGCAAAAACTGTTGTTGAAAGAAAAGAAATGTATATTTGGGTGCATTTGCTGTTCGCAGCCGTTTATATTAGTCGATAGGCATACATTTGCTTGCTTGAGTCGAGCAAACACGGCCGTGGTGTTTGCTCTCTCGCAAAAACACTCTGAACTCTTCCATTACGTCTGTTTGTCTTAAAATAACCGGCGCAAAAACCTCGAAATGGAAGAAATTAAACGAAACAATTTCTGTTATTATTTTGTGCTTTTCTTAGAAAGAGCTTTACTCTTATGACAATCACATACTCCACCGGAATGAAGAGGAATTATTTAAGTGGTTAATTAAGTGATGATAGCTATCGTATATACCCTAAATTTGGCAAACACTAGAACTCATTCTTCAAATTTCCCTTTTCTGCCTCGCGTATTCCCTTGAATATCGCTAGAGTACTTCTGGTGGGGAAAATGATTTAATTCAGGGATGATAGTTAACGTATATATCCTAGTTTAGGCAACCCCTCGAATTTGTATTGCAAATTTCCATTTCCTAAATGCCTCGCGTATTAATTCCCTTGCATATCTCTAGGGTATTTCGGGTGGACCAAAATTCACTGTTAATGACGGTGTTTATCATATGCATATTCGCGAGTAATGAGGGCTAATAAGAGATTAATTTAAAAATTTTAACGAAAATTAAAAAAAAATAGTTTGAAATAAAATCCACGAAAAATGATGTCTTACTGTGGTAATCCACAACAATGAGAAATGAGGCACGGACTAGTTCTTAAAAAAAATAATTTCCCAATGTTGGTTTTTTTAATTGGTGATTACTCTCTGAAAACGGGTGTGGAAAATAATACTCTGGAAAAGTATTTGTCTGTCTCTTCTCTCTCATTGAATCGTTCAAGTTAAAGCACCATTGCATAGTCAAGATTAAAACTAGAGTGTAAAAATATAATTTTTCAAGCTTGGAATACTGGAAAGCAACTCAGACTTTCTCTTGTCGATAATCGATAGAATCCGTCTCAATAAAATTTCGAACAAATGAAATGTTACGTTGTACATTAACTCCAATGCTGATTATGATCGTAAATATCCCGTATATGGAGATAAATCGGGGTATTACTGCACTTTGGCTCTCGGGGAATAGTCTAATGAATTCACTGTCATGCTTTAGCGATTACAAAACTCATGCATACGGTTCATTTTCAATCTCTCTCGAAAAGAGAAGATTACTCTATATAAAGAAAACCATCAATGGTTGGACATCAAAAGCAGGATTTTTGCTTTTTTGTTCTGCTTATGTAAAAATGGGATGCCTCTATCAACTATCATATTATACCTATCCATGAACTATTATCATATTACCCTCAACTCAAAGTACGCAGACAAGAGATAACCCCTACAACTTTTACCTCCCTGCACACAAAACTACAACATTTCACAAATCTATTGTCATCAACTCTATAATAAATTGAAATACCTTGTTAGATAATTTAGAAACCAGTTTAAAAACCTTCAAACTGAAAATTATAGCCATGTAATGACCTGCTTCAAAAAGTTCAACCTGCTTAACGCTTGCATTAGTGTGTATATGTCTATTTATATTAATAAGTAGGTACTACTTAATCATTATTTTTACTTCATATCTTATCTTCAACTATGTGTCTTCGTATTTTGTTTCCTTTAGTTAATTAGGTTACAAATATTTTCTATTTTGTTGTCTAATGCCATTTTTTATTGTGCATACATATCACGATTTATTCTTTTTCCTGTTCTTATGATTTATTGTAACCAGACTATTTCAATAAAATTATTATTGTGGTTCTAACGAAGATTTTTTACTTTATTTAAATTTTATATTTTAAGGATGAATTTTACAGAAGTATGTATAACCCATTCCGCGGGAACTCAGACAGAAATCAACGAGATAAATATTCCAATCTAATCCACGATATTTAATACTTCCACTTCCCTTTCTACGACAAATTTTCAGCTCTGACAAATATTTTTGAAAAGCCGTTAATGTTAATTTTCGAAATATTTGCAAAAGTCAGTAACATGGGTCACTTTGAAGGGTCACAACTTATTAAGGAAACATGTTCTAGTTATTCTTTTATAATTTTCTGATACTGATAATCTATCCATTTAAAGTTTACCAGACTCTTTAATCTGCAATAAACTAATCAGTGCAATATTTGACCGCGATGAAACAATGATTTGCAACTTTTAAAAATAAAAGTAAATTTCTTTTAATAATTTGGAATTGCACGGTCTGCATTCAAATGGATGATGGCATACAGTTTTCTACCTCACGTACACTCTCGTTGGATTTTTCACGAGTGATCCGAACGATTAATCAGAATTGGAAACATCGGAACTCCATTGGATATTGGAATCGGAGAATTTTTAAACTAATTTCAGATTTCCGAAATGATCCTTGGCATTTATTTGTTTCAAACTGAACTTTTATTCCTGGTACTAACGATAAGTATATAAGTACTCACTAATTTCATCTGTCAGTAAAACAAGGCTATGGATCTTAATGACGACTAATATACGATGTATTATATATCATATTTAGATATTAATAACCCCAATATATCAATATGCTATTTGGGCTCCCAGGTAGCCAAGGGGGCAAGTGCGTTCACTTTGGTAAAAGCGGGTTCGATTCCTGGTCGCAGCCCGTATGTGTGAAATGACCATAGCTGTCGAAGCTTTTTTAACAAATCTACTTAATTTGTTCTTTAAGATGAGTTAGTCTAATTATTATTGCGAGCAAAAAATAAAATGTCCGCGTTTTAACCCAGTTCTTGAAGTTTCCATAAAGTCCTTTAGTTCTGGTTTGTTTTAGTTCCAAGTGGAGGTTGGAATGAAAATATCTATTGGCATATCCTTCTTCACTTGAAAGTGAGCGATTGTTTGTAGATGGAGATAAGATTAATTCACGAAAAAGAAATCGGCGTAAAGGAGAAACTGAAGGCATGATAATACTTTTACGTTATAATTCGAGAATTTCGGGATTTAAACATGCCTAGCTGGGTATTTCGGTGATTTAAATTAAGAAAATGTTCCCTCAATCGCTTAAACTTTTAATAATGTTCTTCACAAAAACCTATTACTCCTATTTTACTTATGGTAGGTGTCCTAAGAAGCATGTTCTTTATTCATCGTAACCTACAGACATACCAATGAAGGAAAGGAAGCTCTATGTACGCAAATATTATTCGAAAATATACGGTTTACGTTTATTAAAATCCTTACGATATATACGCTATATAAACGATAATAATATTTTATATCGCGTGTGAAAAATCCTGAGACCGACAGAACAAATCCGAAACGATCTTTCACCGCTTTTACAACTCGGAAATATAGTAGGATTCTCTGGTTTGTAAACTCAATCCCCCTTATATAAAATGGCCCCGCAGAATCCGTCTCCATGCATCTCAAGCGAGGCAAATGGACCTTCCATGGAATCCCAGAGGAAGCAATTCGTAGGCAAACACGAGCGGGGTTCTTTGCTGAATACAGAGGAAGGGACAAAGGATTATTACGACGTTTTTTGGGCGGCTGCACGTGCGATCGCAGCGCTGCCACGTGTCGCGCTGACGAATCACACTCCCGCCATTGTTGGCCACCCGTTTTATTGGTTTCCGACACAATCGGATCGGCATCGAGTGATGACTTAATTGCCCTCTGATTTGTAGAATAGAAGAGAATGCTCAAGAGATTGATCATCCAGATGGAGCCACTCCGAGCCGCAAAACAAAGAGTCGATGCTTTGAATTTCAGCGGCCCTCGAATTTCGTATTGGCAAATGACGGGGCGGTGACAAAGTCTGTGAACAATCCGAGATACATCGGAAATGGTCCGGCGTTTTCGTGTCGGGGACTTAATCGCGCGCGACTAATAAGGTCCCCATAAATTATGAGGCGGCTCTTTCGTGTCAGCCTATCAAACAGGGACCGATATGGTGAAAATTATTTTTGTCGGGGTGAAATCTGTACCGGAACGGTAACATAAGTTTTTGTAATGGACCGTAACTTTTCGATGTAGAAAAATTTCATTAAATTCCATATTTTGCGGTGTAATCAGCTATTGAGAAGAAGGTCCATGCATTTCAGGATACCGGTTACTGACATTTTGAGACCGGTTTTGGAATCAAATCCAAATAATGTATAATAATGAATGAATATATGAATGCTATTACTATCTTATTATTCATTACTTCTCCTAAATTTACTTCACCCAAACAAATGAATTATAATGAGTATATTGTTAATAATAATGCTAAACACATCTTGAGATTATGCAAGCCATACGTAAGTAAAAATATTTTAATTTAGTTCAAGGATGTGCTATTTGACTAATTGAACCAAACCTTTGCTAATACTCTATTTTATTTATATGTATAATGTGTGGTAGTAGTATTGTTAAAAGTGCTTCGACAATTAAGGTTATTTCGCACGTGGTCTCCCTCCGGGAATCGAACCCGGAACAGTTTTCCTCAAAGTCGAACGCGCAGCCCATACGGCTATCCGGTAGTACCCTATATAATGTAAGAAATATGTAAATTTGGAAATGATTAAATGTTATTGTAATTGTTTGACCTTCCCTGTTTGTTGATGCGACTTCATTTGAAGTCAACAATAAAAACAAAAGACTTTCATTTGGTTGAGATCGAGACTAATGAGTCCCTTCTAACATCTGATCCTCGTCATATGAAATCTAAGAGAAAAATATAACACGAAAAAGATGGACAAAAACTACTTTTTGGTTTTGAAACCCAAGTTTAAACATAAGGAAAAATACATCA
Source organism: Pachydiplax longipennis (assembly GCA_036926295.1). Lineage (NCBI taxonomy): Eukaryota > Metazoa > Arthropoda > Insecta > Odonata > Libellulidae > Pachydiplax > Pachydiplax longipennis. The sequence goes on along the minus strand of JAVFKF010000009.1, from coordinate 30,283,079 downwards.
CAGCAGTCAAATACCCACAAGAAAAAGGACACCAGAAACCTGCGAAAATATGAAAAATATAATCCACCAGAAGATAGACGAGGTCATAAACTAGGAATAGAAACGGAACGATATAGAAAAAACACAACTACAACGAATGAATACCGTTTAATGAGAGAGCAGTACAAATTAATGATTCAATAGGACCCAAAAAGCTGTAAAAGTTAGTGAGAGAGAAGTTCTAACTTCAAGTTTCCGGGATAAATGAAAAGGAAGTCGAATTAACATACATACGTATACAATGGTACTTCAGTTTACGATGACCATAACTAACGACGTACTTGGTTAACGATGAGTGACTGTAATCAGAATGTTTTGGGTAACAACGCAGTCTTTACGACGCCTCTTACATGGGAACCAGATTTCAATAAAACTTTCAATAAAACTTTCAAGAAAACATTTAAATGCGTTTTATCTGCATAATTGACACTACGGTTGTGGGGAAGAGCCTGAAGAAATAAGAACAATAAGAATTTTTATTCCTTTTCAGTGATAAAAATGAATACTATAGTACATCGATTGAAGGAATATATGTATCCTATAAGTTAAAATCACTTGAAATAATTCGATTATTATATTTGCGACTTACCGCGCCTTGTATAACGCCGATTTTAGTTATAACTATTTGAGGTACCACCATATCTCATCCATGAAAAGTCTACGTGGTTGCATAAGGAGCTCGTAATTTGTAGATCCACAAGAAAACCCGGTGTCACACACTAGAGAGTGGTTCGCAGCCATTGAGAATATGTGGATTAAAGGATTTGATCTGGAATAATGAATATTCATTCAACGGTCTCGGATGGCCAAGTGGGTTACGCGTTCGTCTTAGGTAAAGGTTCGTCTAAATCCCCGTAAGGGTCCCGCGTGTGAATGACCTCAGCTGTCGAAGCATATTCATAAAGTACCAGAATCAATTCACTTTTATAATTACTTTTTCTAAACTCAACGTATCATTGATTTTTCCGTGTGATATTTTTCCAAATTAGAACATTTTTACCATAAATATTAGTAAGTTAATAAGTTTCGTTTCCTCTCTTTTACTTTATAACCGTTCCCTTCAATTTTTGATTTCGGCTCCTGGAGAATCGATCATCCACCTGAAGTTTTTCCCACGCAACTGAAGCTGTCCCTCTATAGTTGTTTGTTATGTCTCGAATCTCCTAAAATCCTTTTTGGCATCACTCAGATATCTTACAGATTATTTTGATTTAGATGTAAAGCTGAATTTTTTCTCGTCAGTTAAGTTGTCAATAAATTAGTAAAGTAGCCCATAGTAATGATAAATTAGTGCAGTATTTCATTTTATCTAGTTTTCGTCACAATATTTCTTTTCTGATTTCAATGTTAGGCGCAGTATTCCATTACATCTCAGGGCTTCTACCATCAGTAAGTTTGCGCAGGTTTTTCACACCCCTTACTTTTTGGATATTTCCTGTTATGGATCATTTTTCCTAATATAATACCTTGGGTATTTTTACATCTGCTCCTTTTATAGTGAATGTTTCCTCTCTATTTCTGTTTATACATAATCCCGAAGAAAAACGGATATGAATAATTGCTGAAAGACTGGGACTCGATCTCGGATCTTCCATTTACCGGTGCTTTAGCCAATAAAAATAAGATTGAGAAGATCGGGGTTTGAGTTCCGGTCCTGTCAAGCTTTTTTCATGCCTGTCTTCCCTTGGGATATTTTCCTAGGCGCACACCGTTACGTTTAATATATCCTATAACCATGTTCCTATTTTTTCGTTTATCATTATCATTGACGACAAGTTAAATGGACTTTTTACTCTCTATCTCGCCTAAATCAAGACATATAAATAAAATCAATCGTAGACATCTTAACTTTGTGAAACTCCGTTACAGGAAGTATATTGAATAACATAGTAAAATATTTTATTTCACATGGAATTCTGCTAAGTTATTCGACAAGCTTCCTATTGATTTATAATACTTTTACGTAAAGAGGCCAATGTCTCGATCACTTTTCTTCTTAATTATAACGTCCTTCCATAAAAAATAGTGAGTTTCTTAAGCATCAGTAGTGAAGAAATAAAACTTGTAAATTTTCCACACAATTTTTTATTTACGACCGGTTCCGTACCGGAGTAGCATCTCCTGGATGAATAAAAAATAGTGTAGAAAATGTACAAGTTTTATTTCTTCATTACTTTGAAGGTTTTCCACAAAGTAACGCTTGAACATCTAGATTTCATCCTTAAACATCAGTTCATATTGAGACATTCCCGGTAAACTACGGTTATTTTAAAGTCAGTATATCAATAGTGAAAAAATAAAACTTCAAAATTTTCCACACTATTTTTTATTTACGACCGGTTCCGTACCGGAGTAGCATCTTCTGGATGAATAAAAAATAGTGTCGAAAATGTAATGTTTTATAACTTCATTACTTCAATGGCTAACCACAAAGTAACGCTCGAACATCTAGATTTCTCCCTTAAACATCAGATCATATTGAGATATTCTCGGTAAACTGCGTGGATTATCGGGAAATCCTCGGATGCATTCTGCGTTCGGCTTGATGATCTCAACTCAGTGTGCGGTCGCAGAGTAAGGCGATCCCATGAATCACCAGATCTCACTTAATAAGCAGTGGCTGTATCGATTCCCAAGGAGGCGCCGGACACACGCACGGACAAACCCCTCATCCGTCATCCTGTCACTTCACTCTCAGATCAATAGCACGCCATACTGCCTTCATCCCAATCCGATGATCGCTTCTTGCAGACGCTTCCGGACGCCAGAAGATATCACCTCTGCATCGCACTCCACTCCATTTACGCCTCTATTGTCGGTTAGATGATAGCAAATACTCTTCCGTTCTTCATATATAAGCCATTAGTTGTTCTTCTTCGGTTACCCCTCTTCGATAGCCAATTCTCCCTCCTCCACGCCATTTGCAGTCGTCCCTGTACTCTCTTTCCTCATATGTTAGCTCACGGTAACTTGACAAGTTACAATTATAATTAACTAGCCCAAAAAGTACTATAAACAGTACATTTGTTTTATACCCATGTAACCTTCTGGTAAACCAAAAGTATGTGCATATGTATAACAAATTCTCAAGAAAAAAATACCCGAATGATTGCTTATTGTAAAGTTAAATTGTTAAATAGTGTTTATAAACTTAAATTAGTGTTCAAATGTTAAATTGTTAGTGTTTATAAACTACTGTGAGGGAAGCTAACACTTTATCTTTGATGCATTCTCACGCAGAAAGCTTAACTTTGATCGCCCCTACCTTTTAAAGGTCTTTTCTACTTCTAGAAGTAATGGGAAAGCAATCTTTAACAAACAATACTCAAGACAGTGTATGCTAAGGGGTTATTGGTGTACTTGTATATACATAAAAATATTGTAATATATCTAGCAACTTCTCGAAATACCTGTCAAAGATAAGTGACTTGTTTACATTTACAGTTTGGGGATAGTTATAATTCAGGAACACCGATCTTATCGCTAGTTGGTTTGAAAATTCATCTAACGCTTTTATACAATAATTTTCAACCCATTGCGTCACACTCTCTTTCATAGAGCTCGTACCCTATGAAATGAATTGTCACCTACTCCCAAACCCCCCTCATATTTCTAATCACTGTTCCATATAGCTTAAAATGCCTGCACAATCTTCTGATGTATTCCGAATTCTAAAACACTGGCGCTAAAGTGAGCAAATGTCGCATTAAACCATGAATTGTGAAGTTTACAGTAATTTTTAAAGAATATTTAGGGCCCCGATGAAAATAAAAATTTCATTATAATTTCAATCCATTTAAGTGACTGAAAGAACCAGATATCTTACTCTGTTCAAAAGTTATAACCATTCAAAATAATCCATAATGACCTAAAGCGCATACATGATAGACTACTTCAGATGGAAACTCACGTTGATGCATATATAAAGGAAGTCAGAGGTGACATAGCTGAAAGCGCAGGAGCAATTCGCGAGAAGGCGATTCAGGAGTGCTTCAAGAGAAGAGGAAAGGAGAGCATTCAGGAATTCGAACCTTAATGGACGAGTAGATATGGGAAATGGGAGAGGAAGGACGAATAATCAAAGAAATTGGAAAGTTAAGTTCTAAATGTCGAGGATGTCGCAACATGAGGCGGAATCGTAAGGTTAGTACAAATTGAGTACTCGAGTAGACCAACGTTCGAAGATATTCCATTCGAAGATTCAATCGGTCTTGAGAGATTTCTTCTTGGAGACCTACTTGACTATGAATGCGATATGAAGAACGATGTGGCACTATTACCTAACGGGTGACGCCAAAGTGGATGAAGAGTTTAGCCTTCCAACCTGAGAATTTTGGCGATTTTAACGACAGCTTTCTGCACCATTTTTGGAGCGTGAGCATGCAATGCGTTTATAAATTCGAAATAACTTCGGGAAAAATATTGCGCAAGTCGCGACGGCAGCATGTATTGCTTCGTGACGAGGAAATGAGGAAGACCAAATCATACCTCGATACGATAAGAATCTTTTTCATTATTCGGCAGTTACCACCTTACGTACAAAATGAACTAATCACCGACGATCAGTTAAGATTGGGGCGATTGTAGTTTTTAGACTTTAGTTTCTCGCTTCGATTTGACTGCAAAGAGGTCGTAAAATGGAAATTGGACATTAAATGGGCCCGAGAGGACATGCGAAGTAGCGGGACTAAATTGGGGACATCAATAGATCAACGTCCGCAGACATTCCCGGCGATTATTCAATCGGTCTTGAGAGATTTGGTTAAAACCTCTCACCGGCCGTATCTACTCTCCCTGGCTTAATGGAAGCCCAGGAAGAATAGATACGGCAGGAATCGAAGAAGGACCTATACGACTTCGCGGCCGTGGAAATAGAATGAAGGTAGGGAAGCTGACCAAATAAAGGAGAAAAGGGGCTTGGTGGGTTGGTAGACGGACTACCCAACTCACGGGATATAGAAGAACTATTATTTTATTAAGGTTTGGCCTACCTCATCCCCCATTTCTATATCATAAGTTTACCCTATCAAGCATACGACCACAGAAGGGGATGTTTTGAAGATGAAAGTGGAAAGATTAGACATAACTTAAAGCTTATCAAAAACCAGTAATTGGAATCTCGTGTAGGAAGGTGCAAGCAATTGCTCTCATAGATTCCGGGTGCGTCTGAGATCTCGAAAAATACTTGAATGTTTGAGGGGCCATTTACCAGGATTATCCATTATTCCCATTAGCAATGCTCATATTGTTTGTGCCGATGCGACCGTAGGAAATATCCACCTATTACCAAGCAAGTATTGGAACAAGTTCGATTAGACTGTAAAGAGGAAGACTTCGTTCGTCTAGTGGTTAGATATTTGCTGAAGCCCGTAATTCTATGCGTTGATTTCCTTAATGCTCATCAAGCGACCGTATATGTTATTAATCATAATGCTACTCTATACATTTATTCCGAGAAATGTTTTTTTATTTGATCAGAAAGACGAATTAAGTTGCAGCGCGAATAGAAATTGTTTTGTGGGTATAAGACTTCCGAAATAAGCATGTGTGTGGGGGGGGCTATGAAGAAGAAAAAAATATTTAGCAAAATTATTAATGAATTTAGGCTAGCCGGACACCAAACTTTTCTTTTATATAACTTTAGACTTTTAATGTCATTTAAATAACTCGAAACTTGCTCGATGGGCAATAGCGCTGCAGATTTTTAATTTCGAAATCCGATGTATTCCAGGGAATATAAATAGGGTACCACATTGGTTAAGTAGAAACCCAGTGAAAGCCGATTGAAGATTCATTGATTAAACCATGCGAATTTCATTATTACATTACGAATCTCGATAACAGAAACGGTTTTTCCCCAATCCAAAGTTTAGACCAATATATCCAGGGATGGAATATCCTGCTCTGGGGCCAATGATTATTATATAATAAGCCTCTAATTATTATAAGAGGCTTGAGAGGTCAAGAAGATATGACCTGTGGGAGAATGGCTAAGCTTTAAATTGCACAAAAACGCATTTTTTTAGAAATTCCGAGACAGAAAGGACGCGTTTTGTGATTTCTATGACGCGAATTAAATTCATCGTCGAGAATGTTCACAAAAGATAGTGTGATATGGGAGCTCGGAAGACGACTAATCTTGCAGAACCTCCCTTTTGTAGAAAGGGGATGAGGCGTTTTATACGACAGTGTCGGAAAATGTGACTTTTTCAGAAGATTTCCAAGTAGGTCATTTGAAGGGATATATCAACCCATTATACCGAATCTCCCTAGAGAATGATATGCTTTGGAATGATATGGTCCCTCACCAACAGCCAAATATAAAAACAAACATATTTTGGTAGTTGCTTACGTTTTCTATAAGTTCGTAGGGGCTTACCATGTAAGCAAGGCTAATGCTTAAAACTGCTTGAAATGCATGGGAGATAAACATATCGAAATACAGACATTCCAAAGAAGATACTAGCATACCACGGCGCGCAGTTTACGAGTCAAACGTGGGTAAAGAGTTTAGAGAGAACTTTGGAATAAAACCAGTTTATTCAAGCATCCGCCACCCTCAGTCAAACTCCAACGAACGAATTATGCGAGAATTATCGCGCGTATTCCGTGTGTTTTGCCACAAAATGCGCGACAAAGAGGTCGAGGTTCTGTCTATCCGTAATGACTGGCTAAATTGGGTTACACACGAAACGATAAACATGACGGCGATGGAATTGCATTCAGCCATTCGACCAAGGTTGGAGTTGACTTGATTATGGACCTTTCGTACCCTAGCAAGTATCCAGAGGAGGAAAGGTTCGTATTGATAAAGAAACGGCTCCAAGCAACGGCGGATGAACGGCATCAAAATGGTAAACAATGTAGACCTATCATCATAGAGATAAGGTTTTGTCACGGACACCGCGGGTATAGGGAAAATGAAAATTATTTCACAATATTTTTTGGCTCTACATGATAAACCGTTCAAAGTGGAAACTAGTAGGAAATGACGTCAGTTGATCTAAACAAAAGTTGATAAACAGTTGATCTAAACTCTAAAAGTCAGTTGATCTAAACCAAAAAGAAATTGGAAATTATAATTTAATAACTTAAGGTATGTACGGTAAAATGGGATGTTGGATTTTAATTCATGCCGTTGAAACTTTGCTTAAAATATTTTTAAGCTATGATTTGGCGATTGAATTATGAAAATTGGCTCCGTTTTGTATTCAAGCATGTAAAATTTTGAATGTGTGGTCATAAATGTTGTTTATTTGAATTAGCCTTTCAAAAAATGTTTTCGAGTTGAATCTTTTGTGTGAAAAGAGAAGGCGAACTCTACGCTCTGTGATTTTGAGTTACGCTTCTGTTTGCAGAGGGGCCTTTTAACGATTCAATGTTGTTTCGACGATCATCCGTAAGGAGAAAAAAGTAAGACGGTTGGGGGGCAGTCTGCGGAGGAGAGATGCATGAGCCCGTATGACCGAGGATATATTTTCAGCGAACGCAGACTGCGCTGTCCTGAAGGTTAAAATTGTAAGTTTACCGGGAGCCTTCCCTTATTTCCTGATCGTCACAGTTAAAACGGGACGTATTGCACACTTACTTATATTACATTCGGATGTGAACCACCAATGTTAACTCAAAATGATGAAGCGACTAAAAGTTCGATTCTTTAGTCTTGTAAATGGTTACTAATGCGTATCCTTTGTGCCATTCATTAACTATTGTTTTCATTTGAGTGCAGCAATTCGCAATTAGTGTGGTACATAATATCCTCGTTGATAATCAACGGGTATTGAAATTAGGAAGACGTTAGCATGCACAATTAAGACATTTATTTTCGACAACAACTGTTTACGATGGTCCAATTCGAGTTTAATTCGTCAACCAAAATATAGAACGCTGCACTGTAAACGATTTAAAACTTAAGTCAGAAGACGACACTGAAAACCTCCTTAACTAACCATGTTGCGCACACAATATCCCTTGAATTTAGAAAAGTGATTTCAAGTAACACACTATGATCAGAATAATTTTGTTTCACAAAAGAGTATCTAAACATTCACGTAGGTATAAAGAAGCATCTCTAAAGATAGCTTCATGTTCTAGAAAGTATTAATATTTTCATCATGACTTATGGGTCTAAAATCTCAATGTATTCTTATCTGAAATTGCTTCAGATTGAATTCACCTGCGTCAGCGTTCTGATTTAAATGTAGAAAATCAATTAAGTTTTCAAACAATAAATTAATGAAATTTACATATTTTTACTAAACGTTTACTACTATCTGCGCAGGGAGGACATTTAACTCTCTCTGCAGTTGCGCACGTTCTGGTCCTGAAGCTTTAGACGAACACACAAACAGACATACAAACTTAATAATTTACTTAAGGGTTTAGGTGAAACAACTGTTGATTATCAACATAAAAACAAAAATATATAACTACTATACCAATTGCGTTTTGAGGTTTGATAGGGATCATTTTTATGAAAACGTCTCTGGAGTGTAACACCACCAGTATAATATCTTTATTGAAAGTGTTAAAGTTTCGAAAATCTTAAACGTATAGGTAAATCTTATAGATTTTCGATGGGATGATCCATTCCTCTTTTGGGCTTATCATGGAAATCAAGCATCCATACGGTAAAATTTCGGAGAGTGGAAAAATTAACACATTGAACAATTCATAAATCCATAATGAATATGGGAGTCTAGTTTGTTGTAGTGAGCTACTTACGCCGAAGAGAAAACTACTTTCTACTACTTTAACTGTAATTCTTATTTTTTTAAATCTCAAAATTCGTCCCCATAAGATCTAAATGCTTTCCTCAGCGCGCAAAGAATTCCTCCTGGTTCTTCTCAAACGCTCTGTACTTTTACCAACACCAAAACTTACTCCTCGGCAGGTCCCAACGTTGTTCTCTGATGACTCAGCTGATGAGGGAGGGAAGGGGGGGATTGGGGGGGAATAACCTATAAAGCCCTAAGAAGTGGACCGCCCCAGGCCGTTGTGACGTGCTATAGGGTTCACCTCTATGCCTAGAGGGCCCCCTGCCACAACTTCAAGGAGAAGCTCCGACCTCATAGACAGAAAGAACGAGCAGGTGAGAAGTGAGTGCTTAGTTACCTCACCCCTGCAGAAGAAGGTGAAAAAAAGGCCCCTGAAATAAATGCCTGCAACTATAGGCCTAAAAGTAGGCTAAGGTTGTGGAGAATGCCTTCCCCACGCCCCCTACAGCGCAGGTGGTTAGTACATGTATGGTTTACTTCTTACGAAAGCTACTGCCAAGTGTTGAAAAACATTGCGGCATATAATTTTATCTTGTTGAACCACCGTTCATTTTGATAGTTTTTTAATAGAAGTTTTATCAAAATTTTAAGTTAATATGATGCTTTAATTTTTTTCTAATGATAAACAGCAGAGCCAACTTAAGCAGAGTTCAATCAATAGCAAAGATTTGGCTCAAGGATAAAAATAACTGCTATTATAGGCGAAATACTTGCATTAATATCAAATAAAGATTTTCTGATGAAGTAAGCCTGTAATCTTCTGAAGAGAAAAGAACTGGGTACTTACGTTTAATTCAGAAGTGATGATTTTGAATTTTCTGTAAGAAAAAAGAACGATTTCATTACTAAATAGTTCCCCTCAGATACGTATCCAATACATTTTATTCTACAGTTGTAAAATTGTGATATGTTATTACTTAAAAATCGTTAATAATAAACTGAAGCAACACGAAGATTTTAAAAACACCTCCTCAGGGACACAGCTCGTTAGAAGCTCAACTGTATTGCGCTATTCTTTGAGTTTTAAATTTTCATCCTCTCTAAATTTGATAGATCAGAATGTTATCTAAAATTTCAATCAATAACAAATTGGTAAAACCACAAATGGAAGAGAAAGTGTCGAGAATTCTCGTTTGAGGATCGCCCTTTTTGCGTAAATATTATTTTTTTTACATGCGAGCATTCCAAGTTGAAACTAGAATATTACTGTATCGAAAATGAAGAATAGAATGATAATATTCTCTGTATGAATCATCAAAGGAATATTTGTTTGATAATTATAACACAAATTACTGGGATTCTTGCCCAAGTACTACAAATATTGTTTCCGAAACACGTTTAAATCTCCAGCTGAACATATTTTCGCGAAAAATCATCCATTGAACGAAAGTTTTAGAACATTATATATGAGTCTTCAGAGAAAGTACATTATAATGAAATACAAACTTTTTCGAAATTTTCTAATGATATCTTGGGTGAGAAAAGTATAGGGCTGAAACAAATATATGCTGTCAACCTAATTTTAGATCATAATGAAATGTTTATTGCACGTTTAATATGTTAACGATATTAACCAATGTTTGGTAACTGGTGAAAGTGAATACTAAAGTATCAACTAAAAATATCTCATGATAAATGTATGTAGGAGATGACGGTGATAAGCAAGAGGTGAAGTTAATCCCAACTTCTATTTAAAGTTCTCCGAGTAATAAAAGGAGAAAGGATTCCGTGTTTCGAACAAGATATTGATAAATGAAATCCGACTTATATCCAAAGTGCAAAATATCACGGTAAAAATCTAGTACAAACACAGCGTATTTACGAGTAACAAAACTTTAATCCTTGAATATTGATTTGTCGACTCTCTTCAGCAAGTCTCAAGCGTGCTGCAAATTATATGTGAGTGAAATTAGGTTAAAACCCAATGAATGTTCTAAAGAAAAACTGGAGGAGAAAATTGGATCATAATATATATTAAGAATTCCTTGTTTCTTTACGCAAATCAGAAGGAACTTGAACTTCAGCGTAGCCTCGAAGGTCAGTGAAAACAAGGCTATTTCTGTTTCTAATATCTTAAGAGTGAAAGCAAGGGTGAGCTATCTGTCCTTGGCATAATAATGAGGTAGTTCTCCTAAATTATCGATGCGCACTTCACTACCTTCTCATTTTCATAGAATGTAAACAAAGGCGAAAATGAAAGTGCCTCGTTTCTAAGAGAAAATAAATAAGAGGAAAAGTGATAGGCAACAGATTATATAGCAATGCCGTCCATCCGATACGGCTTTACAGGATATTCCTGTGGAAAATTTTCTATCTAAACCGTTGATTAATGCTAAGCATTTACCTAAAACGAAATAATATGCGACGAAATAACTTCATTTTAACTGAATTACACGATAAAGCTACCCTTCCCTTAGTACTCCATTAAGACCTCTCGTACAATATAAGATATTCATATTTATGAAATAGAAAAACATCATAATATTCAGGTAATAAATATATATCAATTTTAATTCAGGTAATAACTCTATAATCCGATTTGATCGCTTTAAGTAATCAACGGATTAATCAACGGATTATTTATCATTCATTAAACGGAACTTATAAATTAATTAATCTTTTGATCGTGATAGAGTTATAAAATATAAATGTCTATTAAAATTACTTTTTCATTAAGATCCCGCCAAAATGCCGTTTCTTGTTCTGTAGAAAAACAAGCAAAATTAAATTAATTTTAGTAAATAAATAATATAGGAACTTTCCTCGTTGTCAGAAAGAGACTTCCAGTTTCCCATCTTAATCTTTTCTCTTTCTCAGATTTAATATAAGCTGCGAGTTATAAACCAATGCTATACTTCGCTTTATCCTGTTAACAGTCAATCTTCATTCACCATACTAAGATTTCCTTGATTCTAAATTAGGCACCTCAAATAGAGATAATTAATTGTTTTTGAAGTACTTACCACCTGTTGTTCTCCGGTTTTCCTTGACCTCTTCAGTGCCCATAAACGATCCCAGAGGAGGAGCTCACAGGCTAAAAGGTACCGGGAAGGGAAGGAAGTCGCAATCTGCTAAAACAAAAACACCAAATTAATTCAATGATGAATAGTGAATATGATCTGCGATAATAAAGTATAAATACTTAGGAAGAAGTTGTAAATGATAATTAAAATTAGGATTTTTGTACAATGACATTAAAAATATCCTATTCCACATCACTACTATTACAGTAGATTTTTTTATATTTTACTCAATTGATTAATAAATAGGAGAGACATGAAGAAAAATGGTAATACTTGAGATGCATGCTACAGTTACCGGAATATTAGAACTGAAATAAGTATATTACCATTCCAAAAATACCTTAAGAATAAATGCGGACCTATTAGTAAATCAGGAATGGAATTTGTTTGAAAAATAATGATTATTTACTTCAAATTTGAAAATCAATACTCATCTTCCGTTAAGAGTGACTTCAATTGTCGAATTACACCGTGAACATTACCCCCAAAGGATTATAAGGAAAGTAACTTCCGATGAATTAACCCGAATGAAAGTAATGGAAGCTTCTTACTGATTACCTACCTAATAGCCAGATGAGAAAAATAACCGCGCTTTTCTGAGACTACAAATTAGTGAGAACTTTTAATATGTTTAAAAATCAATTTATAGTCTCCAAAATGTTGCTGAAATCATGCATAAAGTTCCACTGGAAAGTAGTTTAATATTTTTCTCCACTTTATGGCTCAACTTGATCTTTTTATTTTTCTCTAAATCATAGCGATGTTTCACTAAGGACATATTAACATGATCAATTAAAATGAGTTCCCAATCAAAATTAGATAGCTAAAAACAGGTAAAGCCAGAATTGGAGCCACACTTAAACAAAGATGTAATGAAATTGATTTAATGAATAACTTATCGCTAAAATAAACTTAAATACAAACCTCCACTCCCCTTAAAACACTTTTTGGGAGAAAGGGCTAAGAGAAGAAAATATAACGGAAGCCCTATTCTGGATCTAAATGCCGAATAATTAAAGATTAAAGTCGGTCGCGGAAAATTTTCCTTTTAAAGTATTCCTTTTGACTTCGAATAGCAGTTTTAAACTTGAAACTCATGGCTTTATATTTGATGTAACATGAAAGATAAGAAATTGCATAAAATTAGAAGTCATAATTGGAATTCGTTCCTCGATATCAGAATTATAATATAATATAATCATATCAATGATGAATGATCCATAAGTATGATTCACAGCTGCTAAGAAAATATACTATGGGTCACCAATGGACGTATTCATTGAGTCCCCGGACTGACAACAGTTACACATATGAGGAACAACGGTTTAAAGTATTAACTATTGCGTTAAAATGCTACGTTATTTAAATAATTGTAAAATATTTAAATAATTTTATATTTAATTTAAGATTAATTTAAGTTACTTACCAAAGATAAAGAAACCCTCAAGACGTCCACGAACTCTTGACGTCGGAAAATGTCTTTCTACCCCTTAATTTAATTATAAATTATATAAATGATTTAAACATTGCAAATATATTACTTTAAACTTAAAATATGCTTCCCGATCACTGAACTTACTAAACTACTAAACTCCAAGATATTTTAAAATAACGGTTTTTTTCGAAAAATTCTTCAATACGACTACTCCTGGCGAAGTTTCTAGATCAACTAATAATTTAACCGCCAAAATCATCGGTCCAAATTAAATCGTGAGATTTGATTGGTCGCTGGTACTTTGACGTATTGACGCTGTTACGTTTAACCCCCCTTTATCCCCCTACCGGAGAAAGTAATAATTATTTCGCAATTATTAATTAACATTAAATTAAATTATTATTAATCTAAACATAATTAAAGTTTTAAAAAAATTCATTGGAATACATTTATTGGATTGAATTACGTTTTTCTAAAATTTAGTACTTAAACTCGAATAAGATAGTTGATAGTACCATGTGACGTAATTATGACGTATGTGCAACGAATGGAATGCGAAAATGGAAGATTTTTAAATATTCGATTCTTGAAACGACGCCAAAGAATTTACAAATAATTAATGCAATCACTTAATGTATGTGTAATTTATATATAAAAATGTGCGTTATTGTATTATAATATTTTTCTTGTGATATGACAAAGATAACAGATAATGAGATTTAGTAACTGCCAACTAAATTCAAATTGTTATATCTTTAGTAATAAAATATTAATTACGATAAGACATTGTTTAATACTAATAAATTCACGAAGATTGCAAATAAACGGCATTTGGGGTTAATCATAACATTCTGACGTTGTTATCGTTCTTTCGATCTTAGTCTTCCCTTACAGACATTACGATAAAATATTCATTGGGTGTTATGAAAGTAACTAGGAAAGCATTTCTCTCGGGAAAATTTACAGCCGAAATGGAAAAGTTGAAGTGAAGATTAATGAGTAAATTAAAGTGATGAAGCAACTGCAGAGGAAAACGGATATAAGACATTATATGTCGAGAGGAAGCAAAAAAATAATTTTGATGTTAACACTGTATTGCATTGCTCTAATTATTCATTAAGAAAGGTTTGCAACTGATGTCTAAGTATGCAAATAAAGTGAATGATTTAACACTACTTAATTCCCCTAATTGTACTCTCAAAGCTATTCGTCATGTTCCACTAAACAGGTCATACGATAGTCTTTCCGCGAATTTTCCCAGGAATACCTGGGAATTAAATTTCTAACCATTGGAAATTCTCCTATTTGTTTCACATTAGATTTGGATTGTTGCGTTTGAAAACGAATACTTTCTAACTCACCTTCGGATGCTCGTGAAGTTGACGTCAACTGTCCAACTGCGAAGAAATTCCTTTTAAAGTCTTCCACACTAGTATATACCCTTCGTCAGACTCATTAAGTTCTCCCGTACAAACGATATTATAGTAAAATCTTCGAAGAACGATGTCGTGTCGCCATTGCAAGTGCTACATACTCGAAACAGACACTACAGAAACACTACAGGCGCCGTAATCCCTCGATTCACATTCAGGTTTTTTCAAGAAAACCAATGAATGGTTTTTTTATGAAAACCAATGAATTTCACACTGAATTTACACTACACAAACTTCATTTCATTCTTGGTTATCTTCAAAATTTGCAAGCAAATGTAAACGGCCATCTTGAACACAATCCATTAAGAGAGATAGAGCTGAGGTTACGAAGGTCACGCGGTACGAAGAATAAGTTTCGTCAGTCAGAATTTTCTATACCATAGTTCCTTTTAAGAAAGCGGAAACACGATAAGACATGGTGACATCTACAAGAAGAGGTTGCCCACGCTTCAACGAGCTTCAAATCTTAATTATTTGCCGTCGGTAAGTTGCTTATGAAGTCTTTGGACAGTTTTATCTCATGAAAAATCGCAGTAAGTTTATCATGTGCTGTGAGTGTATGTGGATTATCCTGATGAAAGTGTGTTTGTGCATTAGAAACTCCGATTTACTATCTGTAATTTTTCGAAGAGTGCATCAAAATGTAGCAGTGAGGAAAGTTTTCGGTGGAATACTTATTTCTTTATAAGCAGCTCCTATGAAGGCAGGTGTTGACACGAATCGAAACAGTGTTTCTGCAAAATTTCAAATCTGCAACTCATCAGTGTAAAGATGCCATCGGATTTCTGGGTGGAGATTAATGGATACCGGGTTCTGCGTGAATTTTCACTCATTAATTCGGCATTATACAGGATAAGAATGTAAGTACAATTACTTTAACAATGAGACATATCTGTACTGTGATTTATTTCACTTGAAATCTGAGTCGAATAATGTAAGGTAATTGCAGAGCATGTCGATATGAATTTAATGGTGAACCACTTGATTTATTTCAAAGTCTCAATTGCAGCTTGAGAATCTCATTTTTATATAATTTCAATCAAATATGAAAGGCACGGGAGAATGAATGGTAATTTGTGAATCTTTTGATTACACCTATCTTTAAACTTTAAGGCTGAATGAATAGCATCGAGGTCCCTCAGTAACTTCATTTGTTTAAAGGTTGGGTAGAACTTCAACCACAAGCTACACAATTCTTTGGAGAGGAAATAAGGCTTACCAGGCGAGATGAAAGATGAGGTAGCTTCCTGTCAATTACCTCATCAGCAAGAATACTATGA
Source organism: Pachydiplax longipennis (assembly GCA_036926295.1). Lineage (NCBI taxonomy): Eukaryota > Metazoa > Arthropoda > Insecta > Odonata > Libellulidae > Pachydiplax > Pachydiplax longipennis. Next base: position 30,267,092 of record JAVFKF010000009.1, on the reverse strand, counting down.
GTAAGAAGTGTCTATGAAAGTGTACTGTAGAATCAATGTTTTGTAAATATCCATTGAAGAAGGGTTGATGTTATTTCAATGATCAAGAATCTTTCATACCTCAGAACATATCATATTGTCATTGCCATGAACAAAACTGGGGGATATAATTAGAATGTTTCAACACTAAAAGTTAAGTGACATATCCTTAGTACCTCCTTATATGGTTTCAAGAATATCACATAGTTACATCTATCATTACATTACATTTTCTTAATAAAGCATGCCATTTTCATGGTACGTTTGCTAGCATTTTCCCCACATAATTCATAGCTTGGTTTGACTCAATGGGATTTCATATAAAATAAATTCTAATCATTCGTCATAAGATTTGTAAATATCTTTCAGAATTTCATAAAGAAAATGTATCCCCCATTTACTATTATCTATTATATATTCGTCTCAAACAGGTTGTGATAAAATTAAATCCTCTGACGTAGAAGCAATCTTGAATCCATTGTCTCTTTGAATGATATGAATAGTGATTTTCATAGTCTCCTTGTTCTATTTTATGACTCTTTTAATATTCTGGCTCAGTAAAGAAAGCAAAGTACTTCATTCATTATCTGTCTTGGTAAACCTCATTCTCTCCAACAACCCATACAAAGCTGTACATAGTTATGAATATTAAGGCCTATGTATGTTACATTTAGTATGTACCAATGTCACATAATGCTTCTGTAATAATTGTCAATTTTCATTTACTATTACGACAGTATTGTTGATAAATCATGTACATTTTGTCTTGTATTCCAAATGGACAATTTGTCTGTGAATAAATTATTTTAAAATAGTGTACCTTTTCTAATTAAGGTGGCTTCTAGTGTACTTTGTAGACGTATTTCATAAGGACGTTTTCCAGCTCATAGAGAAAAGAACAAGAAATACCTCCTTCCTCATTTTGCCTTCTAGATCTAATTTCATTTTCAAATAGGCCTTTCTCTGAATAGTCAAAAGACAAATTTAAGGGGAGAGATAGTGAATAATCTGCATAGGAATGTATCCTTTTGTCTCTACATGTAAAACGTCTGCATTATTCAATATCTTAGATTACGCTTCCATCGTTTAAAGCAAATTAAGTAAATAATATGAATTTACATTTCGAGGCAAGGAATGGGGGAAAATTTTATTCATTTTTGTATATAGCCTTGGAGCAAATAACTTGTTAGCTATATTCACTACATCTGATGAATTAGAAAATTTCAAAATATAAATGTCATAAATTTTCTAGCATAAATATTAAAGAGTCGTTGCTGATTTCTGATATATTCAATAGAAATATTCGCAGTAGTGGCTCAGGTTTAACGATGTTTGTATCTTTGATTTAAATTTATCGGTACTATATGACGTGGAAACATAAATACCCTAATCACTATTATAATTCTTACGTGATTCTTATTACGTTAAAAATCTTCGTAACTCAAAAAATACATATATTAAATAAAGCGTAAGCTCCGCACATATTCAATTTATTTTATTTTATATTGGCTTTAGTTAATAAAACAGTGGAAGTGAGTTGAAGGTATTTGGTTATGCTTTTGTTAGATAGATGGTGTTTTAACAAGAGTCTAACGAGAAATCATACGACATATATAAGGATCCAAGAAATATTTTTGTAATTAAAAAAATGAGCGTTATAGTAAAGTTTATCATTCCAAAACTTCTCAAATTTAATTTTAATTATCTTATGTCAATAAAATTTTAATTTAACACTAATTAATAATTACAACTTTCTCCGGTAGGGGGATAAAGGGGGGTTAAACGTAACAGCGATAATACGTCAAAGGAACAACGACCAATCAGATCTCACGGTTTAATTTGGACCGATGATTTTGGCGGTTAAATTATTAGTTGATCTAGAAACTTCGCCAGGAGTAGTCGTATAGAAAATTTTTTCGAAAAAACCGTTATTTTTTAAAATCTTGGAGTTAAGTAGATTCGAAGTTCAGTGATCGTGAAACATAATTAATGTTTAACGTAATAAGTTTGCATTTTTTAAAATCATAAAATGTTTAATAAGCGAATTAACGGAAAGTATGTCTATTTCTGACGTCAAGACACCCGGGGCATCTTTGTGATATCTTCAGTTTTGGTAAGTAAAATAAGTTATTAGTATTAAAGCTACTTGAGTTACTTCTTAGTTTAAAGACAATAATTGACGTTATTGGTGGTTAAGTTGTTATTTAAGTGACAGTCGTTGGTGAATATATTTTATCGTTACGCAAGACTTATGATTAGCTATGAAATCGACGTCTGGATGATTCATGTTTTAAGTGATCATTTTACTATCTATTTACTATCTTTTTGTCCGATAATTTCTAGTTATTTACGTCTATATTTGTATACCATTTCTTGCGAAGACCGATACTTAAAAGTGAAATAACCATACCATTTACTTCTGAAGACGTTATCAAACGAAAGACGCAAATAATGCTTCCAATGCTTTCCGAAAGCACTTTGCTCTTTACTGAATCTCTCTCTTTCTCTCTGATATCTTTGCTCTTGCTGATATTCGCTGTATTTAGGTATAGAACAATTTTCGACAATATTCTTACTAGGATAGATAGAAGATACTGCCAAACGCTATCGTAACGGAAATCCACATTTGAATTTTAAATTGAATTCGCTTTTATTAATTAATGAAAACCATTTCCAATATTCTTCTAACTAGAAATTCTATTCGTACTCGGCATTAATCCGTATCCTATATTTAATTTCTATTGAGAACTCATTTTTAATAAATACGAAATTTAATCGGAATTAAACATTAAAGGACGTCTGCCTTAGAATTATCGTTTTACTAATTTTTTATCACTGGTAAGAAATATATGGGACATTTTGGTTTCTTTTGAAAGAAAGTTTGTCATGCAAGAAGGTCTTCTCGGAATTTCTACTTGCCTGGCGGTTACTCTGATGGATATCTCCATCGATCTCGATACCGCCACGCAAATAAAGCAAGCAAGAACCATGGCATGTCTTCCTGTTTACATTTTGAACTGAATTAGCTGCTTTAAATTCCGGAAATTATTTAATAGTAATAATTTTCTTTGGTTTAATTGCATACACTGCTGTCGCAACGGAATTTGGATTTTCAGGACTTGGAATTTGGATCTTCAGTACACTCACTACACTTGGCTACTATTCGCTATATGCTTACTTTAATATAAGTCATAATTAAATATTATTTACTTTCACTTGTGAATTCTTTCTTTTACTTGCAATTTTCCCAACTTTACTTTTTATCATATCTTATAATATAATTCAAATGTTGATTAAATTTTTCCTACTTCTTGATTTCAAATCTCATGGTCTTAGTTTGCGTTGATAAATAGTTTTTTGTTTTATCTCCTGTTTTTTAGAGTTATTGATGACTTCACAATAGGAATTGTTTAAATTTAAATAATTAAGTATTGATATAAATAGTTTTATAATGGAACCTAAATATAATGGATATAAAATGTTTCAGTGGTTTCAGAGTACGGTAATTTCAACTAGATTTTCAAATATTACTTAAGCATATATATACTTACTTATTATTAATAATACATTATACTTATTATATTACTTTTACTAAAGAATTTACTTTAAACTCTTAGAATAAGGCGATATATTGAGGAACTCTAATTTTTCGATAGTATTGATGGTATATGCCGTGAATTTGTGGAATTGCATGTTAGTTCATTCTTTTTTAAATTCATTAATTATATCCACCCAATTTTTCGAGATCCTATCCATTATTCTAAATTTTAGATTTAGACTCTCCCTGCATTACTTTTTATTATTTATTAGATTCTAATATAGATTCTTTTTATTTAGTAACTGAGCATACTTATATAAGGCCGAGTATTAGGATAAATTTATACTGAACTCTAAATATATTCCTTTTTCTGTGGATTCGATCACTTCATACAATTTCAGAAATATTTTTGAGATCTACAGCAAATAGTCGAAACGGAAATTTTTTTTACAGAAATTGAGTTTAACTTTAAAATTGAAATTTCTAACCATTTACCTTCCTCAGCTACTTATACCTTCATTTTCATTATGGATTCAAGTATAACATGCATCTGATTCGAGATTTAGAATTTTAAATATTTGTATTAAGTTGGTTTCTTAGTCCCGCTTCAGAGGCTGGCTTTCAGGAAATAATTCTTGAAATATTCTTTTAACTTAGGCACGAGCTGAATTGAACTGAAATCTGAATTAATACAAGAAATAGTTTAATTTTTCTCTATTCAGTAGACAACGTTAATTGTACATATATTTTTAATCAAATTTTGCAGTTGTCGGATGAAATGTTTATTTTCCTAATAATATTAATTTTTACATTGCTACCATTTCCTACTTCAGCATTGATAATTCAACATTCAGAATTCATCATTGATATTTTTTTCTTTGTGCTAGTTGGATATTGTTTGTATTTGACTTACTACGATTTCTCCTTTATGCCCTTCATGTTGAACTAAAACAATCGAATAAGATATAAAATAATTTTACTGTAACATTTATGATGCGGAATACGATCATTCTAACATGGTGATAATGAAATCCTAATTTTAAACATCATCCATTGCAACTGCTTGCTCTTATATGTGTATAGTACAATACTGATCCAGATTTATTCACTATTCACAAATTAATCTGCTATTTCTATTTTTTCCAGCTTTTAACTTGCTTCCCTTCTCGGAAATTTTTTAATCGTGAGTTTTCTCCGGTACGATCGTGGAAGGACACTGAAGAGGTCAAGGATAACCGGAGAACAACAAGTAGTAAGTAGTTCAAAAACAATTAATAATACTTAATTTAACAGTTAATGATCTTTATTTGGTGTGCCTCAAATAAAATCAAGAATATCTGAGTATAGTGCTTTAGTGTTGACTGTAAATCAGACAAAACGAAGCGTAGCATTGGTCCATAACTCTCAAAGAATATTAATGCTTAGAAATGGATTAAGACTAAGAAACGAGAAACCGAAAGAACCGTGAATTTCAACGTTTAACCTTTAAGTGGTTAGCTGACAAACAGGAAAATAATCCCAACTTAATTATTTACTAATGTTAATCAATTTTTACTGATATATCTTAACAAGAAGAAACGGAATTAATGGCGGGATTTGGGTGCCTGGGAATCAACAAGAAATTTATATAACGTTTAATATTTATTAATAAGTTATATAACGTTTTTATCACTTCCCGATTATTTCATAATCAGCAGAGATATTTCCATTTATGAGTTCAGTATTCATATAAATTTAATGAATTTCGACTTAAGATCCTCTTCATCAGGAAGTACGTTAAATATTTTTTCTTAAAGCAATCAAGTCGGGTAAGCAATTATTCGCTGAATACGAATGCAAGTGTTAAACGTAAATAAATACATGCATACGAATTTCTTATCTTTTCACTATAATAGGAGATTAATACTCCTTAATGGAACACAGAGCGAAGGATAGAGTTATCGTTGAATTCGGTTAAAATGAATTTGGTCAGTTTCGTCTCGTATTAACTCGTTATAGAAAAAATGCTAAGAACAAAACAATCCTTTCACTTCCTATTAGGCACGAGGCACTTTCCCTTTCGCCTTTGTTTACATTCAATGAAAATGAGAGGATAGTTAAGGGTACGTCGATAATTTAGGATAATGACCTCGTAATTATGCCAAGGACAGATGGCTCTCCATTACTTTCACTGTTAAGATATTCGCAACAGAAATAGCCTTGTTTTTACTGACCTTCAACGATACGCAGAAGTTCAAGTTCATTCATATCTTCGTAAACAAATAAAGTAAACATTTTATCCCTTATTATCCTGGTTCTCCTCCGGTCTCTCCCCAAACTATTTATTGGATTCAATCCAATATTGGACTTCGCTCGCTTATCATTTGTAACTAGCTTAAAATCCTGTAGAGAGTCGACAAATCAATTGTTTAGGGAAGGCTTACTACTCGTAAATATGCCGTGTGTGTACCGGATTTTTATCCGTGATTTTTCTCTTCGTATAGGAGTCGAATTTAATTGATTTATATCCAATTTGAAACACGATATGCTTTCTCCGTCAGTTACTCGTGTAGTACATAAGCGGGAGTTTAAATTTTCTTCCATTAATGCTCATCTACATTTACATAAATAACCTTCAACCCATCGACGTGTTATTTGATTTATTATCGTCATCTGCCAAATATATTTTCACATTCTCCAAAATAGATTATCATATTTATAATGTGAAATTGTTTAGATTAAACATAGTTTCGTAATAGTAGCCATTTTCTTACTAAACAATCTTTGGTTAGTTTCGTTATTTCAAAAAATGCGCCATAAAAAGTTCATCATTGCATAGAATTAAATCAACAATATTTTTTGTTAAGGATCTATACTTACATCACAGTAGAGTGATAGTTTACAAATTTTGGAACAATACTTTGTTCTAATATAATGCATACTCTTATTTCATTAAAGACTCTCGTGTAATGTTCTTATACGTTTATTCACCAGACATTTTTACTGCGAAAATGTGTTTAGCTGGAAACTTTGAAACGTGTGTTAAATTAGTGTGTCTCTACATACGACTTGGGCAAGAATCCCGGGAATTCCCGTTGTATTCATCAAAGAAACATTCTTTTGTTGCACAACACTGATAGTTTTAAAATATTACGCTTTTTCGACACAGTAGTATTCTAGCTTCAAGTTAGTATGGCCACATGCACAACATTGAATAAGAAAACAAAAAAGTGTAATATTAAACGTGAATTTCCGACACCTAAATTCGAATTCTATTTGAATATTTCATGTGTCGATTTGGTATTAATTAAGATTTTAAGTTTGCGATTAGTATAATTCAGATATAAAGAAATTGTGCAACTCAATACTTAGCTCAACATAGTCGTTTTTCACGGAATATGTCTCTCAGGAGACATTCTGAAATTTTTTGTAAACTTCAGTTTATAATTAACTGATTTTATAAGTAAAATGTATCACAATGATAAAAGTGTAGAAAAAAATGGTTTGTATTCGAGAGCACATAAGGAACTCTATATACTAATGATTCGTTTTCTTTTCTTACAGGAAAACTAAGCATCATCAACTCCTGAATTAGATGTGAGTACACATTTTCTTTTCCGTTCAAATGATTGCAGATACAAATTCTAGCTCATTAAACAAATCTTTAATTCTAAACGAAATTAACGCAATTATTGTCTATAATAACGGTTACTTTTATCTTTGAGCCTAGGTGCTATTGATTTTATTACCACTGTATTTCATCAAATAGCTATCATTTTAAGCATCAAATTAACTTATAATCTTGACTTGCTAAACTTCAGTAACTCTCAAAATTGACGGTGGTTCACACTAGCTCAAATTAAATGCTACAATGAGTTTGTCAACAGTTGGCAGCAGTTTTCTTAAGAAGTAAACCATATATGTACTAACCACCTGCGCTGTAGGGGGCGTGGGGAAGGCATTCTCCACAACCTTAGCCTACTTTTAGGCCTATAGTTGCAGGCATTTATTTCAGGGGCCTTTTTTTCACCTTCTTCTGCAGGGGTGAGGTAACTAAGCACTCACTTCTCACCTGCTCGTTCTTTCTGTCTATGAGGTCGGAGCTTCTCCTTGAAGTTGTGGCAGGGGGCCCTCTAGGCATAGAGGTGAACCCTATAGCACGTCACAACGGCCTGGGGCGGTCCACTTCTTAGGGCTTTATAGGTTATTCCCCCCCAATCCCCCCCTACCCTCCCATCATCAGCTGAGTCATCGGAGAACGACGGTGTGCCGCGCCGAGGAGTAAGTTTTGGTGTTGGTAAAAGTACAGAGCTTGTGAGAAGAACAAGGAGGAATTTGAAATTGCTAGTAAAATTACAAATAGATCAGCATATAGTTAAGAGAACAATTATCTTTCCAGTCGTTTTGATTTTCTGCTGAATTCTCAACTTACGAATCTTTTTAGACACAATCGCAGAAAGGAATTTGTCAAATGTTAGTGATTTGACATTAAAATTTTGAAATTGAAACACTTAACGGAATTCGGATGTTGAGGACATATTTGAACTTTGCATGCTATAAATGAATACACCTAATCTTTATAACTCTCTCAAATTTACCCCTTGAAGATTGTTTATATATCTTAAGATATAATCTTTCGCCTATTTATACACTATGCGCGCTAATCTGATACAAGCATTCAGACTTTGTGGCGATGAATTCGGAGATGCTTTTCGACATTAAGAATTACAGTTAGAAAGGTAGTTTCCTCTCGGACGTAAGCCGCTAACGATAACATACTATAAATCCATATTCATAAGGGATTTATGAATTTTTCAATACGTTAACTTTTTCCGAGCGCCAAAATTTGCAATAGGAATGCTTGCTTTCCTTGATATGCAAGAAGGAGGAATGGACCATTCCATCGAGGATCAAAAAATACCTATATTTTTGATGTTTATCGAAATTTTAATACTTTCAAAACATAGAGACATATATACTACATAAAATGACGGTGTTTGAGTGTTGGGACCTGTTCATAAAAATGATCCTTATCAACGCCCAAAAGTCAAATTTTATAGGAGCAATAATTTTTATCTTTCATTTGAAAATCATCGGTCATTTCACCTAAACTTAAAAAAAGCAAGTCTAAAAGCTCTTGATATACATTATGTTACGATTTAAAAATTTAATTTCGAGTGAAACTTTAGCGTATACGATTACGGGAATTTTTTTTTATGGTCAAATTAAGGAGATCATTGCAAGCGATTGAAAAATTAGACGGATAGTAATATATAATAGCCTTAATACTTGACAATTTGTGCGTAAGCAATGTGCGCCGATTTCTCCGTATTCTACCGTCGTTTTTTAATGTCTTCTAAAATCAAAAGATATTGACTTACTCAGAAAATGAATTTAGTAATACTCATAAAAATTCCCACTAGAGGCTTTTTCTACAAAATAAAACGAAAATTAACACACGACTAGATTTCAATGCCACATATTCCCACAGATTTTTGCAAGATATTCGTCTTCAAAATATTTCAGTGCAAGATTAATGACGTAGGTGCATATTGGAAAAAATAAGACAAATTTTGATACCAGGCATGACCGTGTTTTTTGACGGATAGACTTATTGTCATACGAAATACATCGGCTCAAAGAAAATTGTACTCCGTTCCCAATATTATTGAATGTATCACTGTTTTATTTTACCTTCGACTATGATACTATTTAATCTCGAATAACTCGCACTGAGCTGTTATAAATTAGGCTATGTTAAAACTTTAGTAATCACAAGTCGAAGTATTTTCTCTTAAAAATAAATAATTGAAAAGAAATTTCGAAGGCTTTCATAAAGAATTGAGTATGAAATAAATGAAATGTCCCTGATTTTCATGAATAGCAATCTCTCGACACCTTCAATGCAATTATGTCGTGATCAAACCCCTCACTTCATGCTATGATTTCGCATCAAATTAGCTCGAAAGTCTGTCTTGTTTAAAGGTAGGGTTTCTTCAGATAATTTGTTTGTCATTCACGTCCTACAGCGTCACAAATTCGTGCGAAAACGTATCGCTAGACTATTTGTCATTTAATTAATAATTACATGCGTATCTTATCCAAAAATGAAACAATATAAAATTTCAGATCGTGAATAATTCGCGAAAACCTATTCTATATCCATCAATTTTGATCGGATTTCCTCGATTTTGTTCGTCATGATTCGTAGCATAAGATTCGTAGCGGCCGCTTCTACGGCGAATAACGCTCTCGGATATAAAAATCGAACTACAATGCTATTCAAGATATCGTTCCGTAACAAACGATAAATAACAATTTTAACGTTTGCCTAAATTTTTCTTGCAACGATTTTATGGTCACGCGATATACATAATGTTATTGACGAGACATAAATTGAGCTGTATTGTGATATTCGCAACTGCCCCACTCAACGGACTGGGTGTTTCTATTTTCCCATTACCCGATGGGAATGGATTTTTTATCTGGATTTTGGAATAACTTTGGTTGGCTTAAATTGGGCCCTGTGGGGTGGGAACGGGGTAGTTTGAATGGCTATAAATAAACACAAGCAAATGATGACTTGATCTTCCTGTGTTAGTAATCTTGTCGTGAATTTCCATCATATTTTGCTCGAGTTGATCTTAAATGCTCTTCAAAATATGATAATCCGCCACCCACCCAACCGAACTGAACCAAGCTCAACCATACATATTCCAAAATGCTAAGTCGACAACCATCCTATCATTTACGCAATGGCCGAAATGAAACATTCCTTATGGTTTATCGAAAATAGATGTACCCACACCGCGGAGTGAGTATTTCTATTTTATGCCTATCTAATATTCTTTCGCTTTTACTCATCAGCAATACATCCTCCCTCAAAGTTTAACCCATTCAAATATTCAGTTCCCGTTATATCTTTATAATTAATGTCTTTCCCAAGAGTCTTTCCCAAAGCTCTTACCAATTCTCCACTGATCTCTTAACGGTGCAAACTAACTTTCTCCAGTAAAAACCTAAAAAACACTACTGTTTTTATAAAAGTAATCACAATCATACAATAATTTGGAATAAGACGAAGAAGCTATGAAGTAAAAGCAATCCGATATCGCGAAATCTTCGAGGGAGAGGATGAGTGAGGGAGAGCTAGTTATGAAGATGAAGAAGTCTGAATAGCAGTGTTATGTGCATGGAAATTCGAGACTAATCCTGAAGCAATCCTGCGTTACTCGGAAAAATTAGCTCTCCCACTTCAATTCCATTCCCTCGATATATACGATCCGAAATATAATAGTATAACAGGGGCACGAATTCATTGAATCAAGCACCGATCGCGTGCTTTTCGGTAGTATCACAATGCTCCCTTAAGATGCCCGAAGTGGTCCCGGATACCATCGAGGGTTCGTCAACCTGTAAGGCAAAAGAAGCTCCCCCTAATCTCTCAACATGTTCGCTAGGAAACGAGGCACTAAATATTTGAGAAAATGTTCATTCCTTGGTTTGTTCACTCACGAATATCATAATTTTCAAAATTATAAAATAAGCTACAAATAATTTGGTTTCATTGGCTTAAATTGTTGATGAACATAAATTTAATAACAAACTTATGTTATGCCGCTTCGCTATGTGACCGATTGTGATATTTTTGTTTTTAATGTTGGTTCGAACAGACTTACGTAAAAACATTGATGTTGAATGTTTAATTGTAAAATGTTAAATTTCTAGATAGATAAGAAAACTCTATATTAACCCCCTCAGGATGATAGGATTGCAATCACAGTGCGCAGTAGATGATTTCTGTAAGGACGGTAACTTCCACTTCTTTGGTCCGACGTTCACCGACGGTTCTGCTATAGGAGAGTTTTTTGAGCCTCTTATTCATTGATAGACTATCTTCTTTTCTTTATATCCTTACCATTCTATATGTTTATCGCTATCAGAGTAAAATTTTTTAGTATCATTCCGAGTAAAACTAGTCGGTAGGTATTCGATGTAAACATTAATGTGAGAGATAAAAAACATACAGATTGTATGTAATTGCAGTTCAGCATGCTTATAGTAATCTTAAAAGTTAATATACAGTGTCATATTTCAATTTGAAGTTTACCGCATTTTTCACATGAAATAGGCTATTTTAGACTAATATGAACCAAAACAATGAAGAGTAATTGTGCTCTTTCTTTTCGCTTTAGTTTATATTTGTACATAACATTATAACGTTATACGAGTTTTGGCGGAAGAGAGACCTACATTGTCTTAACCTCGCCAATAAAGACTTTACCATCTATTTATTTCATGCGTTCACTGATGGCCTGTCAATGTTCATCTGCTGTAACTCTCTTCAATTTTGGTTTTGGCTGTTGGTTCGGAAATCTTGGAGAATCGATCATCTGCCTGAAGTCCTCATAGTCGTTTGTTACCTCTAATATAAATAAGATTCCTCTCAAATCCTCTTTGGTATCTTACTGAGTAATTTGATTTTGATAGAAAGTTGGGATAAAAGAAGATGAGAATATTTAATACCAATCTCGGGAAATTAAAGACGTTCTGTGATGTATTGTATTGCAATGTAAAGTTGAAATTTCTTATCAATCCAGCTCTCATTCAATCGGTTAAGTTCCCCGAAACATTTTACTTTTGTCTTTCCGCGATGTGTGAGCAATTTTTACCGTCTTTTTGAATAAATCTGATTTTTTCTCTGATTTTTTTAATTTTGCCGTTTTTATTTTGAAAGCCCAGAAATTTTACGAGTATTTTCCTCTCTCTCATCTCGCGTTATTTTTGCTAACATCTGTTCAGAGATCTCATCTTTTTATGTTAAAAAAAACTCGAACGCGCAAGGTGCGAGACTAAATGGTCAGATTAAAAGATAATGAAGTAACAAGGATTCTCTCCACGGTTATAATAAAAAAATTCTTCATTCAAAACGGAAATAGCGACTTATCCCCTCTTCTACCATAACACCTTATGTCGTTAAATATTTAATGAAATAGCCTCTGGGAAATGTAAAAAGGAAAAGTTGAAAAACGGGAGAACTATTTTTGGGTTAAAGTAGCCTGTCTGCACTCAGAGAAAAGTAAAAGCCCGCAGGAAAACACACACGAGAAGGGTGGCGTGAAGAATCTGCTTAACCCACAGGCAGTTGCAAGTGAAATTCAAGAAATAAGAGGAGAAAGAGGAAAAAAGAAAGTGTGAGTGACACGACTGAACAAATGAACAATCTAAAAGCGCATTCATACCAAAAATACAGACATAAACAGATTCATTATTCAAGTATATTCAATATTTCAAATAAATTCAAAATAGAATCACTCGATAGTTTCCATTCGCTCGCAGCTTCTCTGTCGCATTTAGAGGGTCATAGTTCACTGAGAGACAGACCCATGGCTCAAATAAAAGTTTATACAAAACTTATGTAGGTATATGTGCTGAAAATGTTTTTTAAGTAATGAAAGCCCTAAGTTTCATATTGTTGGAAGAGAGAAGAGAAGTAAAATATGCGAAGATTTATTATCTATCGATTTTCCTGATATTTTTGGGGTTAATGAATTATAAATTTTCCTGCACTCCACAGCAGGTATATTATAGAATCTTTTTTCAATAGCTTTGAGGTTTAATATGGAAACATATTTTGCAAGGGAACTTCTATATGAAAAGTTTGATTTCATCATTAAAACCTTGCATGAAGTGACATTTTCGGATACGGAGATTTTGGAATTAACCGAAAAAAATTATTTTAAAAATTAATAAAAACTTGAATTCTGTAGCTTCGTTAACTCGCGTATCTATTAAAGCAATAAACAATTCAGATGAATCCGGTAATTTATTCTATTATATTGTTCTAAGTGAGGCCCGCAAATTGAAAAATATCTCTCACGCGGACTCATTATTGGTAAAGGTTGTGAACCGCTGGGGTAGAGAAACCAAACGATTCGGTATTATGCATGAAAATCCCAAATTACTATTCCGGTGACCCGAGATTCGGAGTTCCGGCATTTTAATAGAGCCGTTACGAAGAATGAAGTTTATTGATCAGCTTCCCAAACGATAAACCATATCACCCAGGAAAGATCAGAAAGCGAGTTCGAAAAATCCACCGTTTCCCCCAACCCCTCTCTCTCGCCAATCAAATTTCGCTCCGAATGGTAATCTTTTCAAATCCGACCTTCGGATCGCAATTTTAAACTGGCGCTAAATGAAATCCCTAAAACAAGAGGTGGATTTCGTATTCCTGGTTTTTGCCGGCTTAGCGGGGATACGTCCATCGGGTGGAAAAAGAAATGCGCAACGCGGATCGCCATTAGGATAGGACATGAGCGCCGCTAATTCCGCACTCAGCTGTTTCATTCCCTCCTTCCGTTTTTTACGGATCAGCTTTTTCAAACCCACTACGCTGAGACGTGAATGCCAAACGGAGATTGTTAACGGCTAAGCTACGGGACGAAATACTATTCGATAGAAGACTGTTTTCATAGTTGTTCGTTCAGCGTTTCTATCGCTAGAACTAGCGAGTTCTTTAAAATGGTCTCGTAAAATTATATTGTTCTTCCATAATCTGTGGTATAGCTAAAAATAAAATCAACTGATTGGCGGGTCACTTTGTGGTATTCCATGACAATATGGAAGAAATAAACAGGAACCACTTTTCGAAAATGAACCTAGTTCCTGATTTATTTAAAATAACTATGCAAAATACCACACACAGAATACAAATTATTAAAATTCACGACATGTTTCGATGAGGACTTGAGGATGACGCTTAAGCGTCGAAACATGTCGTGAATTTTAATAATTTGTATTCTGTGTGTGGTATTTTGCATAGTTATTTTAAATAAATTAGGAACTAGGTTCATTTTCGAAAAGTGGTTCCTGTTTATTTCTTCCATATTGTGGTATAGCTATTTTTAAAAGTTCATAATACGTTGATTTTGAGGTTGAAAATGGGACAAAATCTCTGGCATAGAACACTATTTACGTAGTTTTTCATTCAGTGATTCTACCGCTAGACTTGCGAGTTCTTTCACGAGGTCTCGAAAATTAAATAATTCTTCCTTAATAATATGTGATATGGCTAACTATTTTTTAAAGTTTATAATACGACAATGATGATTTTGAGGTTGAAAATCGTACGATTGCCATATACCGGTATACTGACCAGTATCGACCAGAGTCTGGGAGGGTTCCTGGATAGCCAAGTGGGTAGCGCGTTCAACTTCAGTGAAAACGGTCAAGGTTCGACTCCTGGTGAGAACCTACGTACGAAATGACTTTAGTTGTCGTACCACTTTTAAGTGACTACTTATACCGTCTGAAAGTAGGAAGTCAGAGATGACCGAATTTTTTCTTCAGTCTTTCAAAGCAGAAGGAGATTCTGCTTTGCCTTGAACTCCTGACATGGATAGCATGGCTATAGAAATGCGCATCAAGTGATTCCTTAAAAAAGTCGGCGATCCCGGACTTCCCGTTGCTTGCAGACCTTGGTCAATGCTTATTCGTATACAGACATACGGCTATCGGAGTGTTTTCATACATCTAATTCATTAATGGCCTATTTTCCCATCTTCTTTGTATCCCGCAACTAAAGCGATAGTTGAACTCGACTCTCTTAAGAATATATAAAGACAGGCTCATATGAGAAGTATATGGAATTTCATGTTAAGAAATGAATTAAGAAACTTTGTAATTTGAAATTCAGCTGTATGCATTTACAAATGATTTAACCTTCTAAATAGTAAATGGCTTAAATTTGGACATTTTGAATAAAATTTCAAAGAATAGATATTTTCGTTCTCAAAAACATTGAATACAATATGATTTAATTCGATTTGATTTCTAGGTCGATCATGTAAACAAAACGCAATATTATATTAGCAAACAAATAAACAAATAGTATGGGAAAGTACATTTACTGTAAGTCAAATTTAATTCCGTCATTTTTGACTTGGGAATTGACTAGCACTATACATTTACTTTAGAGGCCACAGCTTGACTTTCAATAGATTCATATGTCTAGATTATCTTTCATATAATAGAGGTTAAAAATATCTTTCACTATATATAGATTTTGTGTTTATTTCCAATTGCAAGGTCAGTCGTCGCTGAATAATAATATCGCTCAACTTTCATATTCCTCACTTGGCAGGTTCTCAGTTGTTGACCGCCCAATTGACGAGACGCGATAAAATAAGGTACATCATCTACGAACTTACTATCCCCGAATATATGTGCAGAGTTTAACAAAAGTTTTCACGATTCTTCTTATACTCTCCAATAAGTATCTTGATAACTCATCCCAATACATCGTCGCAGCCATTCACAAAATGTGCGGCGTTTCGCTGGACCTTTTCCAATTCACGAATACTGAGCTTGTCGGCACATACATTACCATATAACACACGATACTCTACATGGGATCCTACTAACGCCAAGTATCATCGGACTTTTTCATCGCTCCAACCGACGAATCGATGGAGGGACATTCTGGAGAGCTCAATGAGCGTTGTTTATGACGGAACATGAAATTCGAATACAATGTGCGTGGCAAAGAAAGGTCAGTGCAGTAGAATACACGAGTGAACATTGGCAAATGTAGAGGGAGGCTATCGGGGGTTATCCTCGCTTGATGTCTATATCTCCAACGATGACAAAGCGAACATTCTGTAGCAAAAGTGTCATGTTTGACTAATATAAAGGACTTGCGTGCCAAGCCATAGCGCCCATTCAGAGATGCTGATACAATATATTATATTATATAAAATATGGTATTGAGATGCAATTGCAATACTAATGGACGAAATCCATATTATTTCACTCTAGGGCTTCATTTCTTAAATGAAGAATATATAACAAGGATAGCGGCGTCCCATACCACAGATATCTCTCGTATGTCACTTCGAGAACGCGTGCCACAGATTCGATACCCCTGCCCTAGGATAGAGGAGGAATTTAAAGTAGAAGCAGCTAACGAAATCCTTCTACGGTTACTATACTCGTAATTATCACGAAAAAATTGCGCTTTGAACGCTTTGTGTTGAATTATTAAGGTAATAAAACTATTTGTTGGTTAATTATATTAGGAGGGTCTTCATATAAATATGGCTATTACTAGTCGGCGAAACCTTATGAGGATTAGTAAAAGAAATAAATTTTCTTTGAATTAAACCATTCTTTTAATGCACATCTTCTCGTTGTGAATCTTTGGTCTTGATTCCGCCTTGACAATTGTCTAGTTGCCACCGGTGAAATAACTCAGTGAAAGTTATGTGTAGGAAATGATTTTTTGCAGAAATACCTTTCAGGGTAACAGAAAAGCTGACGAAATAGAACTCGGTTTTCACCAGTTATATAATACATCTGTTCACAGAGATATCTAAATTCTTTCAAATGTCAAAGGAAACTGCTGATCCTTCAGATAAACCTTATTGGTTATTATCGTATCTTTTCGGAAATAACAATTATCTAGAGAATCATATCTTTCGTCAAGTTGACTTTCGCTTTGTTAGTGGTATGCTCGAATCAATAAGTTACTCCAACAGCAAAGTTATTTGAAGATTCTGCGAGATATTTGCTGATACTAGTCAATTAAATTAATTAGTAGTGCCTTAATTAGTGCCCACCGTCCATATCCTGCCCGCCACATACTTTCATGGTGCCCGAGAATATTTATGGCTTTTCACGTAAATGATTATTAAACGAAGAGGAATTTTGTAAATTAAAATGTCAGCCATGAAGCTTAACTAGCTTCCTATCATTTTGAGCTTGAAATTTATAATATTATCAAATTAATCTATCAAATTGTTACTCAGTCAGATATATAATAATCACGGTATCTAAGAAATCTATGACAGATTGCTCTGACATATTGTGTAATAAAAAGTTAATGGAGAGAGTAACGAAAGTATTTTAATCACCGATTCCTACAGTCAGCAATAGCATCAAACTCATAGAGACGCTCATCTAGCGTAGGTAGCTAAGTCTGGCTTATCGCAAGGGTATCTCAGCTTGTTGCCGAAAACATTTATGCATCACCTAGGTAGTATTGTTTAAGTTTAAGAAATAAAATATTTAAAAAATACCAAATCTCAACGTAGTGACGTAGCAGAAGTAGTTTTAAATGAAGGGATCCTCCTTATATTGTTTTGTCCCGGATCTGGTGATGCAGGTTAAATTCTTTTATAGATTATAACAATTTGATTAAATGTATTTTAAAAATGGTCTTAATGGCTATAATTGTTTTGACTCCGTGAAAATTATACTGACTTCTAGGCTTTACTAGAATCTGATCTTGAATCTAAGATACCTATTTTCTGATAGATTAGGCAATAAAAGTTAAAGATGAGAGTAAGTAACGAGATTATTTTAATTTCTGAGGTGATAGCATCCAAACCCATAGAGACGCTTGACTTATCGAAGGGGAGCACCTAACTCAGGGTATCTCAGCTAGTTACCGGAAAATTTTCTACTCTTCCTAGGTAGTATTGAGTCCTTTTCAGAAATGAGTTTTCAAAAACAGTGAATCACTATATAGTAGAAGTATTTAATGAAGGAGGTATCCTTATATTATTTTGCGCTGGATCTGGTGATGCAGGTTAAATTCTTTTATGGATTATGCGGCAATTTGTTTCGGAAACACAGATTAAAACTAAAAACCGATTCAAATAAAAAAACTTTATACAATGTTCCGCTCCGCGATACATTTCAAAACTATCCACATATACCTTCCGACCGCTTTCACATTTGCGGTCGGTTCCATCACGAATTCACGGCACGTAATTTGCACGTCCTCCTTTCCATTTTTTTTAACCGCGCGTAGTTCAAAGATTTTCAATGCAACTTTTGAAGAGGCAAAAGAGTCCGGATGAATCATGAATCGGGGGAAAAAGACACCGAAAAGTTGAAAAGGGAAGGTCGTCCTTTTAAAACGGGTCGAAACCAAAAACGAATTCAATCCAAAAGGGAGGCGAATTTCATTATTCGCGCGATAAATATTCCTCGGCTACTTATAGATGTCCGAATAGACTGTTTACGGAGTGCAGGAGCGCTCGCAACGCAAAAATCCCGCGCGAATTAAGCGGGAAAAAATAATGGCGGGAAATAAACGCGCCACTCGAAAATTAATGGCGGAATTACCATTCCAGACGTTTGACGAGTCCTTTTTTTTCGGGCGCACAAGTGGACTGGATTTTTCCATTGAAAGCCGAAAACCCTTTGGGTCCAACCCCATCGCCTATACAGCGAGGCTTTTTTGTTACGAGATGCAATGGAAACCGCCAATTTCGTGCGGTCCAAGAGGGAGACCCCCCGAATCAAAGTTTTACGAGCAATTTCGCTGATTTGTCACTCCGCTCTCCCCATCCTTCCCGTGCACACAACAGTACGGATCGAAAACCGATGGACCCCCTTCTCGTTACGACGGATTTTCAGGTTTTTCTGTCCCAGCGTTAGCGGATTCCATAGTGAATTCGGGATACTCTCGGATTTACATAAATGCGATGCAGGTGTATCGGAGGGGAGTGAGCGGGATCTTGAGAACTTACTGATAATGCAAACGTATCAGTGGGGAATACTTAGCAAGGGCCTATGTGGAGTGGGCTAAAGAGCGCGTAAACCTGTAGCATTTATAAAAGTAGTAACGGACTATAATTTTCATGGCCTTTCCCTATCTTAAGTAGCCTGCGTTGATATTGTGAGAAACCCTAGTTTTCTTTGAAGACTAGAAGAGTAGTAGCGGCTCAAGTAGTATATAGAATCAAGGTAAGAATGTCACATTGCGCATTGCCAAAATGGTCATAATATATCATAATGTCTAAAATTGTTTTGACCCCGTGAAAATTGTGCTGTGGCTTCCTGGCTTTACTAAAACAGCAGCTTTTCCTAACAACTAATTCCAGTAATTCTCACTATGAAATTTTCGGAGTCATTCTTTCCTTTCGAAAGAACGTGACATTCTTGGTGTGGTGTATGACATTTTTACTGCGCACAGAGTCTTATAAGATGGTAACACGAAAGCGCCTTCAGGGATGTTAGGAAATGAATTGGAACACGGCTGTTAATGGATTAATAATAATGTGTTTCTTGTGCTTTAAGGAGTATCAATACGAGAAAAAAATAATTACAATGACGTGTCAGTAATCAAAAAACTCACCAAAAAGTAATTATTGCAGAACAGCACAATGAGGAGACAAACAGCATTAACCTAATGCCAGTTACTAATAATAATGAATTCACAAAATATATCAAAAATAGAGAAATCGGAAATATGAAGATAAAAAATCAAATGATTCAATAGTTTATCTTGAAAGGATCTAAAGAGTTATTAATATGGACCGGTAGTGAAGTCCAGAAATGTGAGGCACTTATTCAGAAAGATCTAAGAAAGGTATTTGTGAGCGAAATGGGAGAGGTTTGGAAGTGAGGGGCAGAACAGATGTTAACGGAGAAAATGGTCATTTTATGGGTGAAAAGATAAAAATTATATTTTGCTACACGTCTCGGAATAAATAGAACAGAAAGACTACATCATTTTCTATGTATCATTGTCTGGTTTAAGCCACTTTAGTTCCAGGCGATAAGGAAATACATGATCATCCTTAAGAAGATTGAAAATAAATGTATCGCATCTATTTACGGACGAATTAGACTGAGCCACTGTTCACAGGTTAAGTCGTTATAGACAAGGTAGCTGTAATCGAGCACAGGAAGAACAAAAGTGCTAACAAGCATTTTTCTCGCTGACTTTGAAAGGCAGATCGCCTCAGCTTAATCTGGTAACAAGGATCTGGAAACAAGGGAAGTCCTACGTAACCGACCTACCAAGAAACACCCATGCTACCATTCTCAAGAATCCAAAAATGATCATTAACCTTATCTGTTAATTTTATTATCCTTATTATGTTGATAATAATCTTTGACCCCAGAGGTAAAATTCCTATCGAAATACGCATTCACCCATGAAGAAACACCCATGCTACCATTCTCAGGAGTCATCAAAACTGATCATTATTCTTATCTGCTAATGTTATTATCCTTATTATATTCATAATAATTATTTTTTGACCCCTGAAGTAGCATTGCTATCGAAATGCGCATTGGGTCTTCTTAGAAGGTCGTAAATTCCATATTCCCGTTGTTTTCAGTTTTTGGCATCAACGCAGTTTGAAACACCAATATATAGGGCTATAGGAGCGTCTAAGTCTTCAGATATGCACCAAAGTTAAGCCATTCGAAAGAAATAGTCCACTAATATTATTCTGAATAAATTTAATCCGACGCTTTCATCATAATCTTCCTTTATATATTCTTAGCCTTTCAACAACATAATATAGTTCAGCAGCTTCTTTTCTAGTTCGTAACGATGTAGGAGAAACACTCCACATTTAGCGGAACACTCCATGGAGCAAAATTAAATTGGGAAACGCTCATCCAAAGGCTTGTCGCTGCACCAAAGTCCTATTAATCCCTCTTGAAGTCTGCATAAATCCTCTTTCCCATGAGTTCGCATGCCCTTTATTTGTAGACCTAGGAGTACATGTAGTAAAGGATGACAGCGAAGAGGCCATACTAAAATTACACGCAAAATTTTCTCACTAATCCTCAGCGGGGCTTAGCTCGCAGCCACTTTGATTTTCCTATTCACCTCCGTGCTAGCCCGTCCATCATATCTCTCCCACACATCCACTCGTCATTATCTACATTTCATAAGAGTTTCACTAAATTGAGACGGAATTATTCCGATCTTCCATGCCCTTTGGTGCCACTTACATTCTCATCATTCAGAATATTTGCCAATAAGCTTCAAGTTGAAATGTAGCACACCAAAAGGAGGAATGTATTGGATAAGGTTAGAATATGGGGATCGATAAGGATAAAACTGAAGTAATCAAACACGAATTTCTAAAAAGATTATCAATGGTGCAAATACGTGATTTCAAGTATTGGCGAAAGAGATATTGATACTATAATTCGTAAAAACGTGCTAATTCTTGCGCTACCCATTGAAGATTTTCCTCAATGCCGATAAATCTAATTTTCCACAAAATATCAAGAATATTTTAACTTTTTCTTCAGAGCTTGCTGACGCAATAAAAAATTTCACTCCGTCCTTCTTGTATTTAATAGCATATTACTTTTCTTGCGCTGCATTCTGACAAGGGATAATTGGACTTCCGAGTCCCAATATCGCACAAATTAAGTCGTTCGTATTTAATGTATTATTCTGCGTTTTAACAACTACTAGCATTACTTGAGCTTAAAATTCGGATAGGAAAGACGTCCTAAATTTTTGCAAATGTTTGCAAAAACTCACCAGAACTAAAGCTATAACGAAAGAAAAATATCACGTCATACTTTTATAGGAGCCATAATTCTGCAGACTGTATCTCATTGGTGAGGAATACTCCCATAAAAGTCTTCAAGTATCCCTACCTTGAAACAGAATATCAAAAGTCCGCATATTTAAATGAGTACAAAATACAACATATGACACTAAGTACTGTATGCACCAACCTTTCTTAGTGGCTAAGTGAAATTTTAGTTAAGTAAAATCTGTTTTGAAATAAATTTAAACAATGTAAGATGAGATAATATAGCCCCAATTTAGCCCAGTAATAATGACGTTTTGTCTTTTATTATATTAAGTTGTAAAGTTGAAATGTTTCTCGCCAATCTAGTTCTCCTTTATTCAGTCAAGTTTCCCAAAATATTTTAGTCATTCCTTCCCGTACTACGTCAGTATATTTCTCTGGCTTTTTGAATAAATCTTCATTTTTCCCCTTTTTTGAAAATTTTACTATTTTCACCTCTAAAGTTATTCTTGTTACCATATCTCAGAGATCTCGTGTTTTCATACGGAATGTGCTAAAAAAATCGGACTCGTAGGGCGCGAGAATGGCCAGATTAAATAATAATGAGTTGAAATGGATTCTCTTAATGATTACAATAAAAAATGTTTTAATTTAAGGGTCAGATTACGACTTATTTTTCTCTTCTCCCATCTAACCTTATTTATTCATTTACTTAACTCAAACAGGCCATGCCCACAAATTTGACTTATAATAATACAAAAGAATGACTAGGCCAAAAAGGATGGATAATAGCCATTAGGAAAGTAAACATGGAATTAAAATCTTGCAATAAAAACAAAATAAAAAGCATACCATAAAAACGCACGATAAAAATGCTAAAAAAAAGAAAATGTCAACTAAGGGTTGAAAAGTCAATATGACAATGCATAAAAAAATAAAAATTATTTATTTCTCGACTCGAAATGGGAGGTCAGAGCTCTTCTTAAGGAGTCAACATTAACAGAAAATGTCCAACGTACGCAGTTCTTACGTTGCAAATATTTGAAGAAATTCTCATCAAGAAAGTTCATTTTTCGATGCAAGCCCGCTGCGACACTATGCGGCTACATATCCCTCCTTCATCTATCTGGAAACCCTTAGTAAAGATCTGCAATTCAGTGGGGATGAAATAAGCGCGTGATTCCATGGGAAACCCACACGGTGACGCAGTCGACTAAGCGAATTCAATGGAAGTAAATTGAGTCTCGGAAATCCGAAGATGGATTCCTTATTTGGGGAGGGATTCATCTTCATAGAGAAATCATGCGGAGGGTTAAGGCGAAGAACCATGGTCCCAAATAACCTTGGCTTACAAATACGCTAACAGTAATGAAGATTTATAATCAGTTTTACGTAATAGCTTTACTTGGAAGTCGAGCTTCGACTCAAGAGGAATCTAACACACTGCTTTTCAAATTCATTAGCTGTGGAGTGGAATTAGGAATTACATCAGAAATCGTGGAAATTGAGGACATCATGTAATAAACAACCTTTCTATTCATTTCTGAAGACTATTGTTAGAATGTTGAACCAAAAAGTGGACGTGAATTTATTTAAGGAAATTGTTGTAGCTATGCACGTAAATACATTCTAATGCTATTCAATATGTAATAAAATTAAAAATTTTATCGAAAGAAGTTGAATGTTATACTTTAAAGATCGCTTTTACGGCGTTTTCGATAATATTTAACTTTAGAATCTATGGATACAAGTTCCTGGGATGAATTTAATTTTTAAAACTTTGAAAAGATTTACCAACATCAGAACCTTACTGTAGTTGAGAGATATTTTATCCGTATGTTGGATAACTCTGTTTTAACATCTGCCAAATTAGAGTCCGATCGCCAGCCATGCGATCCAAAATTTTATACAAGTCTTCGTTTCTTATTTGTAGAATATTTTGACGAATTACCTGCGTCATAAAACTATCTGCCAAGTTCTAAAGAATGACTTATTTCGATCTTATTAGAGCTTTTACTCGTTGAACTAGCTGCGAATTCCTTGGTTGCCAAGGTGAGGCGGAAAATTCATTTTCCTATATCAATTTTATTTTAAATTATAATTATACTTCACTAGATATCTACGTTGGAGTTACATAGGATTTTAATGTAGTTGAATTCATACATGGAGAAATAAGATTAACTCCAGCCTTATTTATAATCTTAATTTCATAGCTGATACCAACGAGGGAGAGTTAGGTTCCTAAATTCTAATCAAAAACAACTTTTTATTATTTTTCAACTGAACGAAACGTTTAATTCACTGAAATAAAATACATGAGCGATAAGCATCCGAGCGTAAAGATTCAAAAAAGTTTTTTCCTCTTCATTTCTTACGATTTTTCTAAAGGAAAATGAACAGTTTTTCCATATAGTATTAGCAGCCAAGTAGAATTAGAACCCTGGTATAAATGTGCGTTACCGATATTTTGGATATTTTGATGTTAGTGTCGAAGAGTTGACATTCATAGGTTCATTTAGTAAATGCATTTATTGCAGAAAACATTTTCTATTTGAAAGCGAATACAGTTTTGGAACATGTGTGAGTGACGTGTTTTATGTTATTTCAATATTATATTTTGATAACATGAGGAGTAATGATTGTTTCTGGCCCTGGAGCACATTGTACAATCCCTCCTATTGAAAAATCATAAAATGGAAGCCGGAAAATTATCCAGATAACCTATTTTTATTCAATGACAGTAGAAATATATATGGATGCGATTGACTAAGATGAGGTTCGAGGCGAAACGGCGTACGTCATGACAGAGGCGTTAAATGACGCATGGAACAGAGGGTGAAGTATGAAGAAAATGCAGTTAAAAATCGATCTTTTCATGATGCTTGGTCCAGAATACTTATGTATTTAAGTATGCTACGCATTTAGAGGATGTGAGTGATTCCATGCTATTTTTTACCCAAGTAATTCATTTCTCCCAAAGGAAAAGTGTTATGTCTCCTCCAGAGAAGCTAATTTTTATATCCAATAGCGTCGTTAGCAACTAAACTTGCCCTTTTTTGGAGGATTTTCGAAATTCCGGGAGAGGATAGCGTTGCTCTGGGCCTTGTCAAATTCCGCAGCTTTGTAGGATAGAGGACACCCAAAGAGTATGAAACAAGACTGAGAGGACCGGCTCTTCCATCTGCTCTAGCCACTGAGCTATCCAAATAGAACATGTAGACATTCTAACTTAAAAAACGTTCCCTTAGCGGGGATAGCGTATTTCAGGTACTTAAAATACCGGGGAAGGTGAGGTTTAACCGTAGCGTCTTCTAGTACTGAAAGCACTGTGGAAGGCCATGATACGGGAAGTCGGTAACCCGTGCTTTCCTCGATGCTTTCCAGTACCTGGAAGACGCTACACAGACTGACGGCTAACGGAGTTTTTTTTTTTTTAAACCTATTATTCACCGCCGCAATAACAGACGCGTTCTAAATTCCATTCTTAGACATGCCTAAAATACAAAAAAAAAAATTAAAAAGAAATGTTTTAACGTGTTTCAGTAATGTAATGACCTCTGAAGAAGTAAGAGATTGCTCTTTATGGTGGAGTTTTACCCCGGGACCTCTACGGTAGCCGAGAAGACCTGTCATGAACCCCGAAAAATCCAGTAGAAGCAGTTAGTTATATAATTTTTCTTTTGAATTACTTAGTTGTAAAGTATCAATGATGTTTCTAACTTTATGTAATCATGTTAGTAAGGAACTGTCACCGGCCATGCAGCCTACCTGCAGTTTCATGATAATAACAATAACAACCTGCCGTTCGGGAGACGTCTTAGGCGAGGGCTTGTACATGGGTGGTCTGAAAAGATTCCGACATCTCGCCATTTCTCGACATGTTTTCTGAAAATTTTCTGAAGATTTCTGAAAAATCTGGGGTCGGAAACTTTTCAGACCACCATTGTAGTTTCGTCCGTCTCTCCAGCATCTTTGAGTACTTTACCAGGAGCACATTTTGGTGTGCAAAGCCACTTTATACCCCTTTCTTTGAACAGAGGACGTCAACCAAATGCAACTGCAAAGGGAAGACGGACTAATAACGCGATGCAACTAATTCAGAGATAGAGTTTGTAATTTAATGTGCAATTAATAAATCGATTCGAGTGTTGGCTGAGAGAGCATTCCGGAAGGAGCTGCAGTTCATAAAAAAGGGGCGTCGCGACGCCTGCCTCTTTACGAGCGTCGGAAGGTCATAAAACGACCCTTTTTATGGGGTAAATATGAGTCTGTGCCTTTCAGAGTCAAAAGAAATCAAAAAGCTGTTTATTTCCTCTCTTAACCTTCTATTTGCCTAAAAATTACTCTTCTGGAACTTCACCACCCTCGCGTTGATGACAGTATTCCCTCCAATCTGGGCGGCCATCCAGTTCTTTTTAATTGATATCATGGGATTTCATCATGGGATGAAAGTTATATTTAAAAAATAAATATTTTTCCTCCCTCATACCCCAGCTACCTAATCCATGTGGCTATCGCAATCTTTTATCCACTCATTTACGATAAAATCAGTAAAACCTTGGTTTATTCATCCTTTAAACAGGGGTGCAGGGTATAATTTGATCTCACAATTTCATTTCCTTCGTATTTTTACTTAAATATTTCCATATCACTTTCAGGTTTCATGTAATTATCTACTTTTCCTCACTGTTTTATTAAATTTTATCATTTTCAATGAACTTTTTATCGTTAAAAACTTAAAAACGTAAGTTTCTGGATGGGATTATATTTTATCTCGCTTCTCGAGTAAGCACACCTATTACCTGTACCATTTACTTAATACAATATTATATGTAATTCATAGAATGATACGTTATTAAAATATATTATTATAATACACAATATATTATTACCATTTACATCTATAACTTATAGAATCTAGGAGCTTAGGAGTGGGTGAATGGAAAATTAATGAACTCTTTCCCTAAGATGCAGGAATGATTCTCGAGAAACTAACTTCACTTCACTTTGTAACGCTGTCGTTTCGGCTACTAACTCTGCGGAGATGTTCAGGGTGAGTTCATCTAGCCTACATTTTGGCAGCTAAAACGCCGCTGTTCTACCATGAAGAGAACCGGTTAATTTCTTGAAAATCATTCCTGTAGCAATCTTTGCGCTGTAATAGGCTGAAATCCTTCCTTTTGTTTATGTCTTTCAATGAAATCACGCCTTCTAAAAATCGATTTAAATAGGATATGATTGTGGGCTATTATTTCAACTGCTTAGAATACACATATATACCCTAAAACATGTAAAATATTAGTAAAACATGTAAAAAAAGCAAATGCTGATTCAGGGATTCATTAGCAATTCATTAGCATTCAAGATTTTTTGAGGTCTAATTCAACACCACTGAGCTGGTCAACTATCAATTTAGGCTTGCCTATTTAAAGATAAATACCCCTTCGTATACGAACAAATAGCTTCTTTTATGTCTTTGAAATTGCCCTGCTAAGTGCATCGCTCAGTCTGGCCATGCAATTAAGAGTATCGTGAAAAATATGATTATGATACGAATAAATATTTTCTTGTGCCTCTCCGAATTTTCACGCAGAAGAATAAGACCATATGGGAATAAATTGGCTAAAAAGCGGAACATATTCTATGCATTACATCACTCATCCCCCATCCTTCAAAGGGGTACTGCGCAAAGTAATTACAGACACGAAAACTCATGTACTGTGTTGATGACTGTTAGATAATATTGTACTTTCGTGGAGGATATGTGTGATTGATATGAATTACGCTAGATATCCATCGCTATGAAACTGAATATAAACATAGGATGGATGCATCACACTTTTACTGCATGTTACCATTCTACTTCGATACATGAGTGTTCTAAGCCCCACAAAGCAACACACAAGGATCGATTTTTAACAGCTTCTATTTCACCCTCAGTTACGCGCATCATTTAGCGCCTAAGCCACGTCGCACGCTAGCTCGCCTCGCACCCTATCCTAGTTAATCACATTTGATATTTCCCCACCGCCGTTGATTAAAACCGGGCTTTCCTTGAAAATTTGTCGACTTCCATTGGAAGGAAGAGTGGGTGTGGTTCCCTTGGGCTGTGGGAATTCGCACGAAAGGGGAAGAGATTAATGAATGTGCTGGTCCATAAATCCCTTTCTTCGCAGCATCCCTCTTCTGCTCCATCGACTGCCTTCTTACCACAAATAACCCATAAGGGAGG
This sequence comes from Pachydiplax longipennis, assembly GCA_036926295.1. NCBI lineage: Eukaryota > Metazoa > Arthropoda > Insecta > Odonata > Libellulidae > Pachydiplax > Pachydiplax longipennis. The sequence continues at coordinate 30,239,020 of JAVFKF010000009.1, read as the reverse complement.
GGAAGAACATGCCATTAAATCCGGAAGAAAGAAACCCCCGCCAAATAAACCCCTAATGACATCTTCTCCCGGGTTATTGCGCACGTCCTTGTGTACGTACGCGTACGTAAGCGCCCTTTGTCCGTCTTTGCCGTGGACAGTAAAACGTGATCGGTAATCAAAGGCCACGAGGTTGTTAAGTGAAAACGTGCTGATGGTTAATTGGTTTCACATCCGTAATTGGATCTGGCATCAGTTGAGCGACACCTACTGGACACACGACCTATCAGAACCTCATCGGTTGACCGAAGTCCTCCATGATACGCACTTTTCGTTTATTTACAGAATTAGATCAATTGTAGAATATCCCCACTTGTGTTTCTTGGGTGGGAGATTCTATAATTGATTCAATTTGGAGGGAGATTATAAATCAAGTTGATGCCGCAAACCACCGTTTCAAAGGCTGCCCAGGCTTAAGTACTTTTTGTTTATTTTTAAAATTGGACCAATTCTAGAATCTACTCACTTGTCTCATGAGTGGGAGATTCTATAATTGATTCAAGTTGGACGGAGATTACACATTAAGTTGATGCCGCAATCTACCGTTTCAAAGGCTGCCCAAGCTTACGTACTTTTTTTTTATTTTTAAAATTAGACCAACTCTAGAATCTACTCACTTGTGTCTCTCGAGTTGGAGATTCTATTAATGATTCAATTTGGAAGGGGACTAAACATTAAGTTGACGCCGTAATCTACCGCCTCAAAGGCTGCCTAGGCATCCAAATAATTCCCAGATTTGCCGTAGAGACGACAGCACCGGAAGAAACTGACACAGTCACTCCCGCGCGTAGGCATAAATAATTCATGGCTCTTTTTACGAGCTCGTAATCATCTGGGTGGTCGGATGGGGGCGGGAAATTCTTTCCATACGATAACCTTGTGTCGTCATCTCTAATGCAATTCTGCGAGCTATTTCGAAGGCAAGGGTATAGGATTGCACCGTAAACCATGGTAGGGAGGAAATTCTACTATGGAATATATCTGGGGCGGAAATCCTACAATTGGTCACATCGGTGGAGAGATTCTACAATTGATCTATATAATCTATTTGTAATTGTAGATTATAAATATATTACTAGAATTTCTGTCCACAATTAATGGAATCATTTACAAATTATTTTACGGATTAAGAATTTTTACTATTATTTTTATGTACAATTTTATCTCTTAAATTATAATTACTTTTTATTTATTATTATTTTTATTACTTTAAGAATTATTTACAAATGAAAGTGAATTAGAAGTTTTTATAGTGTCAATAATTTTTACGAAAATTATTCAGCGTTACTCAGATACTTTAGAACGCAGGATGGGAGACTTTGTGTAAAGGAGATTTAAAAAAGTTTAACTTATTCAGTAAATTTAGAGAGAGTACGTTCGTAAATAATGAAGCCGACATTATGCGCCCTCCTTGTTATATATCCTGTTCTGATACTGCAAGAAAGATCAGGGAAATAGATGCAGGAACGAGTCGATTCAAGAATAAATTTTCTCCGCGAACGATACAAGAAAGCAATTGATTAGGTAAGTTGAGTCACGGCATACGCCTAAAGGGAGCATATATACATGTAGATCACAGCCATGAACAAGACTGAGGCAATTGAAATACGCATCTTCTTGCACCGAAAGACAAATATATCCAGCTGTTTGCTAATCCAGGCAATTGCTATCGGATTTACAACGGTATGCCCCCGCACTTAGGAAATTAACTACAAATAGAACTATTCGGCGAATATCAAGTTAATATATAAAAATAAAGATAATGGTTAAGAACCAACTTTCCTGTGAAGAAATATAATAACAAAGGGAGCACCATATCTGCAATCATCACGAGTTACGGCTATTTGCGATGTTGAAATTCAATTATAAAGCGGAAAGTTACGAATTGTAATTTAATCAAGAGTTGAATACGTACTTGTGCGTAACGAGGCATTTAAAATTCCAGAACATCAATGCTATTGCTGTTTTTTGAGTAATTGTTTGGGAGCTGTCTTCTTGTTGATTTTTTTCGCTCAGGGCTTTTTAATTACACCAATAAGTATGTGATAATATTAAAAATATGTCTGCAGGGTTACACTCGAACTATGCGCGGTTACTAGCGTTTAATTTTTCATTTTTGTTTAATTAAAATATACAATTATACGATTATATAATTATAAGATATAATTATACGATGATACATACACGAATTCTCTTTTATTTCTACGAGGATATAATATCTCAGTTTTTTAAGTGAAAAACAAAAATAATTACATAATATAAACAATAATAATAAACATCTACATTCAGTTATGTATTTCCACCACATCTCGGCCGAGGCTATAGATTATAAAATAATTACTATCGAAATATTTGAGCTAAAGCTTCTCTGAATACACTTAGTATTATGCCGAGATTAGTGGCATAAGAACGGTAGCGCTTTATTTAATTCATTGTATTTCAGATTAAGTTTAATATTTGAAATTTTTACCGCATACTGTTTCATCATTCAAAGCAAATATCCACGTTGATTCCTCACGTATGGAATCTCATGCTCCGAAAGCGAGGGCTTGGATTCCGTCGATTTTGGGGCAATATTTCCATTTTTGAAAAGGAAAGAGAAAAACGATCGCAAGGATTATTTCCGGTACTCCCGGGATTCCCGTCCGCCCGGAACATTTTTGATCATTTTTCCGAATCGAAAAATAATCCGAAATTACCATTTTGATTGGAGTTTGAAAACCTCCGGAATCGATTCCTGGGGAGTATATGGAGGAGAAATCACGGGAGAGGAATAATCTTCTTGCAAAGGTATCGACAGGCAATAGAGAGGTGTGACGTAAGGGATTCTATTACGAACACCTTGATAGAGAGAGGTGAGCATGCAAATGGGAAGGGACCCTATCGGAGGATTCCCAAAACAATTGGGAAATTATGCGAGATAATTCTCATGGGAGTGGGTTTCAATTGGCAGAATTCAGGGCATCGAAAGTGGAATTCGAAAAATCGTTATTTTTCCTACATATCACTCGCGTTATTTCCTCTCGAGTAAAGCGCGTTATTCGATTCCTTTTATATACAGAATCAATATCCATGCATTCCTATCCTCCGTACATCTTAAGTTTCAATCATACTCAGACATAGGTTATCTGAAGAGGAATCTGAAATTGAACACTGCATTAATAAATACATACACTATGCTACCCCGATAAAGAACTGACTTGCCGGCAACACTGCAAACCCTTTTTAATGTAACTAATGGAACCAAACCAATGTAGTTGCTATTTTTATAATTTATCATCATCATATACCCATGTAGCAAGAGGAAATGAAAATTTTGCTCTCAATTTTCGTCGCAAACGTTTCCGATCAGAACTCATGAATCGCTTAGAAAAGTAAACACTTTTAACCAGCATTGGTGTAAGACTTGCCGTATAACTATTACCGGTTTAAGAAAGTTTTTACAAGGGGTGTTCATACGACAACTTATTTTAATCTAATTCGGAGAGGGCCTTCGTTACGTGATAATTTTAAATAGGATAACGGGAAATCCTGTAATGATCCTGCGAAGCATTCAAATTATTCATTAGTAGCGTCATTTACATTTTATTTCTTTTAATCAAAGGAGCTATAGCTATGACAATTATTTATCAGTTTATACAGTGGTGATGAGTCGGCCACATTTTTGAATGTAGTATGTAGCCCCTTTATGGATCCTGTAGTGATTTCTTTTCCCAGAATCTCCTTCATTTCAAAATCATCGTTGCGGGAAGAACGTTCGTTTGAATCGAGAGAGCATTTTAACTGACGACCAATTTGGGCGCCGTTCGTTATTCACTTGTTCTTATGTCTTCATTAAGTGTCACCGTTCACGCGCGATCGATGTTTTCGACGAGCGCCGATTGATGGCACCACTGTGACGACGCAATCACGCGAAACGGTTCAAGCTAAATCAAAGAAACTAATATTATTGGATCAAAGGAACAAATATTTAGTGCTAAAATATATTTAAAAGCCATTCATTTTGAAAGGAGCACGATATGTCGTTCCAAATTTTTGACAAAACTCCCCCACGTAATTTATGACTTTGCTTTTATTAACGTTTTTGCTCATTTTTTCTTGAAATTTTCGATGTAAATATTATTATATGACCATGACTTACAGTCTTTTAGCTTGAGATGCAAAGTATGAACTTTTTTGGATATTATATTTACATTTAAAAGCTTCAGAAATTTACTCCCCAAAAGTAAGAAGGAATGATGATATTTCACGAAATATTCTGAGGTTTGTAGTACTGGTTAACAGTTCAATCACGCATTTTGGAAATGGCATGATTTTTCCATTTGAGTCACCGATTGGATAAGTTATATTAATATTCTTTTATTGGCGCACTTGGGCGAATGGGAGAGAGTCAAAAGATTTGGCGAAATTGTGTCTTGTAAGTTCCATCTTCCATTTGACCAAGACAATCACAAGTTACCTAGCAATAAAATAGACAAAGGAGTAAAGAGATATATTAAAAAATAAAACAAAAGGCTCACAAGCATAGGAAATCTAGAGATATAAAATTTACAATTCCAAAGCCTACTGCACAATAGACTATGGCATTTCGGTTACAGGTAAACTCATTATCAAAAAAGTAATTCATTCTCGAGACGAGTTGATATAATCTATGTGACGTGAAACATAAATATTTATTAGGTTAATCACAGCAATTCTAGAGATAAATTAGTACGTTACGATATGGTTACTATATCGTATATTAGTTGACAAAAGTATTAGTTTGAGCTTCTTTAGTTTCTGTCGTCGCGTATCGTTCGCGGAAAGGTTTTTTCCTTAAAACGACTTGTTTTAGCATCTATTTCCCTTGTTTTACCCTCATTGTCGGATCTACTTAAGTAGGGGTCGCATAATACCTCTGTCCTCTCTTAAAGTGCTTTCTCTGACTTAATCAAGCAATCGAAACTCAGCGTCCAGCCTCCTTTCTTTCAAGGATCCTGCGTCTGAGAGCATTCTTGCCTTTTAACCTTATTTATTTATTTATTTATCCAAAGATTCACACACAGCGATGCAAAACGTAGTAGGTAAAGCGAATAGGATTCAAAGTTTATCTCGTAGAATCCTAAGGGGTTGCTCATAAAGAGTAAAAGAAAAACTTCTCCCTGATTTTACCTCTCCTTGAGTACTGCCGTGCGATTTGGAATCTGCACGAAGTGGGATTAACTTCCAGCCTTGAGATGGTTCAACTTAGGGCAGCTAGATTTAGTTAAGGGAGATTTTAGATTTGACAGCAGTGTTTCAGCTATAATAGAATCCCTCGGTTGGGATTTGCTTAGTGATAGAAGACTTGATTACCGTGGAAAGCTTTTTAGTAAATTTATCACTACGGATCTCGGGGAGGAGGTAGTTGATATTGTCATACCAGGTAGTAGCGTACGTGATCTTCGAGACAAAACGATGAAACGTTACAGGGTTATAGTTTCCGGTACAGATAGTTATTTCTGGTCATTTTTTCCGCGAAGTATTAGATAAGCCAACAGCAGTCAATGGTAGATAGGGTTTTAAGGTGTTTTACACTCCCTACCATGCGCTAGTGGCGGTTTACAGGGCTCAGATGTAAATATAAATGTAGTAAATGTCCAGTTTAACTCTCAGGAAGTTAACTCTCCTTTATTTAATGCTTCTTATCAAACTCCTTTCTTCTTCTTGAGCTTTTGCGAAGATTTCTTTATCTTTTTCCATTTCCCTCCAGCTTACTTTCAGCATTCTTCTGAAACATCCGTAGGTTATCATCATAGGTCATTCAATCCGTAGATTGGTTGACTGCAGCCCTCCATTACTCTCTCTCTCTCTAGTGCTAACTTTACTAAATCCTGATATCTCCGTAGGTCACCTTGAAATCCGAATAAAGCCATCCTTTTGTCACCTCACTCTATGCGAGGATTTTGGTGGAACGAATCCCTGTTCTAATCGCGCCACTCGCACCGACTAGAAAACTCGGACAATGGATATGGCAGAGGCGGGAATTCCCGGGAAGCGAAGGACAATCACCGGTTGAGAGGCCTCTGAAAAACAGAGAAAGGGCTGCCCAACCTCTCCCCTTTTTTCGCAATATCGCATTTAATTCGTTCGATTCCTTCCGCTGGCTTCCCTTCCGCTCCATAAATTTCGCGGCTTCATCACTTTTTCATCGCCACGCCCTCCGCCACTGCACTGCCAAACAAGACTCCACAGAATACAATCCGACGAGAAAAAACCATTTGATCCGTCGTCGCCAGGAAAAAATACAACTCCTCCACTTCAGCAGTTATGGACTCTTTCGGCTTTTGGGATGCATTACTTGTTTTTTTATTATTGCGCGAGATTTTTTTGTTATTAATCGCCGCGGAAAATTTTATAAGGGAGTGAAGGTCTTATGGAGTCTAGCCTATGCGAGCGTGAATAGAGAGGATATAGCTGTTACGTGTGTGTGTGATCGGTGGTGGATTTAGGCTGTCATAGGCCCGGGGAGTAAAGATTAGGAATTAAGATTTAGCTTCATAAACGTAGAGTAAAATGCTGAATTATTTGCGATTATATTTTTCTCTTGCCAGTTAATGATTCAAATGTGTCCATTATCGATTTCATTTTATTCGATTTTCTCTATATTATACATTTGTGTGATTTCCATGATATACCCAGTTTTTCATCACATCTTTTAGATTGTACTATCGGTAGGTTTGCGCAGGTTTTTCACACAATCCTTTCCTCTGATTGTATTTTTCTGCTGTGGGTCTTTTGTCCAGAGATAATACCTTAGGAATTCTTTACATCCACACCTACTAAAGTTTTTCCATTCTATTTATAGTTACATATAGGTTATTAATGTTTTTATAAATACTATTGACGACAGGTTAGATGCAAAAAGGTAACTTTAGTCTCAATTTCTCCTTAGTAAAGACCTTTAAGACCTATAAAACATGCCCATATTGTAACAACATACATACATAATAACATAAATAATAACATAAATAATAACATACATAATAACATACATAAGAACATACATAAGAGTGCATACCAAATAGCATTTAGCGGAAGAAATAAACAATATCATTGAGTTATAGCGAGTATTTTATTAGTTGCGAAGAATACTATATTAGCTTTATATTGAGTAAAGACTGAAAATAAATACCCAATATAATGTAAACTATTAGAATATTACGTAGAAGTACAGAAAGTCATGTAAAGTCCATCCATAAAGTGGATTGACTTCTCCACGTCCCTACGCTTAGATTATCCCTTGGACATCGTTCTCCACTTAACATCTAAACTCTCTGAACTTCCTCCATAGACCCTTTCAGAATGATGCTGGACGCGTTCTTAAAAGAATGTTTGTATTAAATACACGAAATTAATTTCCTTCTTAAATCTAATATTTGTCTAAATTTCTCTAAGCAAGCTTTTGTTAATTTGTTTTTCTTCCATGCATTCATGAATGTTTACTGTAGATTTGCTTTGTCCGACTGTTTTGGTATTCACTATAGAATGTTTTTAGCACTGTGTGAGAATCTTTTAAATATATAAATAAAAAATAGAACCCCTTGAACGCGTAGCTCCTATATTAAAATAAAGGAATATGTTTTTGATAGTTCACATGCATAGTCCTATTGTTCCCCAATCTCTATATCTAATCATAAATCCGCCCCTGTATATGTAAAATATACTTCTTACACCCCTCACATGTGATTCAGTAGTTTGTAATGCAGTAATAATGACGTTACGAGATAATATACAAAATTTTAGTGACCGGTGCTGCCATTCAGAATGTATTAACGAAAGGGCTATCAAACATTATATGGCAGGAGCAACATCCACAGTGACTCAGCGTGCCGGGGAAAAATCATGACACTGTATGCACATGATGAGATTTGTGGCCGAACGTGGTGTACCCCCTGTATAGTACGGCTATTCGAGGGAGTTTCTATGGGTATTCTCCAACATTCATGTCCAGGTTTAGCACCGGAGATGAGAGCTGATGTGACGGTTACGACTTTGTCACAAGACAACATTCTTCTCGTGTTTGTCGGTCGGAAATCACAGGATATTTCTCTTTATAACTCTCATATATGGTTCAGTATTCAATAATTCAGTTTTACTAGATAGTTATGGGCAGCTGAAATACCCGGCGTTTTCCCGAGGTGATGGATATGTTATATTCCAGAAAAATGCTCCCAGAGTTCTAATTTTTTCACATGAAAATAAGGCAGAGTAAGAATTAGCTTAATTTAATATTCTCATGATATTGTCTAAGCACAGAAAAGATTTATTTACGAGTAAAGTTTAAGGATTGCCGTTTTCTATATTGTAATATGAAAAAAACAATCTAAGAATTTCCTTTAGTATGATTTCAATGGCCGAAATCTACGTATCACCATCAATTCCTTACGAACCTGATTACCATGATGATCTAATCAGAGAGGGTGATGATGGAGAAATTAAATCGATTTTGACGATCTCTTTGGTCGTTAAGGAGACAGTAATTTACAGAAGGGTAAAATCGAGGCAAAGAGGCAAAGCATCGAATTTTACGCGTAAGATCTGAAACTTCGTATAGCAATTTGAAAGTAATTAGGCGATATGGTACAAGGTGTCGTTTACAAATATGGTACGTGAAAAAGATGTAGGGAATCAAACCTGAGGAATTGGCGGATTTAGGGATGAGGAAAGAATGACGATTTTATAGTGCTAATACTAAGCCTAGGATCTTCAAGGAACTTGATTAATATCAGAGTGTGTAATTTTCCACGTTCAGCACGCATCTACTACATTTATCCCATCAAAATTTTATTTCAAAAGTATTGGGAAATATCTCATAAGGAAATTATCTTAAACCGCTACCCTCTTCGACAGAAAGCTACTTCCTAGTAAGTTTTTATAGTGCGTTCCAGAATTTCTTTTCAGTAACGATGGTAAAAATGTCCAATCCTACTCCCCATACTTCGAGAATAGACTCATTTCAGTTCGTTTCTACGCAGTGTTCATGCATTTTAAACCTGAAATTACTATCCCAAGCTTACATCAGAAGATGAACAATTTTTCAGCAATTAACTTGACTAGAAAAACTCTACCGCAGTATAAATTCGTCCCAGAACTAACGAACTTCAACTATAAGGGATAATCTATTACAAAGAAAAAATTATATTCGATGCGATTTAGAGGCTACTAAGGAAAACTATAGAAGAAATGCTGATTTGCAATACCAATTTGATCTTTCGTCTTTTACTTGTTAAATATCTTGTGTTTATTGTTGATTTTCGTTCATTTCATACTAACATAGCGGAGGACTTTTTTGCGTATTTTTCCGATGAAGTGCGAAACAGCTATAGTATATCTACTGAATCTCGTACACTAAGATATTTTTCGAAATTCCTGAAAACAGAATGTGAAAAGATGTTGGAATACCCATGCTAATTTGGATAATAGTAGAGAAATCGACAGAGTGGCAGGGTCCACCGAATGTATTTGTGCTTCTCATTGGCGATCCAGTATCACATTGTTAACCTTTCTCGGTTTCTACAAGCATTGCTATTGCAGAGGGATAACTACAAAGTGCTCCTGATGTAGATAATTGACTAAACCTACAAATATCCCCAAATCTGACCCTAAACATACAAATGGCTTAAATATTGAAAATTAGAAATTCGGCAGAGTGAATGTTTACCTTTGGGAAATACGAACTTGAAAAAAGTCCGTCAGAATTTTTCTAAAGATTATTTTTGGTACATGCCCGTAAGTGCAAAGACACCTCAACACTTTACTTTTATGGATATTTATTATACCACTTTTCAAACAAGGTTTCTTACTTCACGCGTGTTAGAGGCTTGAAAAATATCCTATTTAAACCTCATTAACTAACATAATTACTTTCCCTTAAAAGATTTCAAGAGAAGGGAAAAGAATTCCAACAACTCCATCCGTGGACATTCTTTTTCTTGGGACTCGAAAATTCTGCATTCGCAATAAGGAGGAGAGGATTTTTCATTAAGCGCCGGCTGAGGACTTCATGCATTTGGGGAACATCAATAACACTGTGTTTATGAGCTCTCTACAACGTCCAGCAATATTTTTCGGGGCCTCAGTAAGACTGTTTGTGATCTCTCAGAAGCGTCCAACAATTTATTTCGACATGATGAAGAAGAAATGTAATCTTAGTACAATTCCACCAGAGATTTATTACCGACTAGTTTCGTCAGTTGACATCTTCAACTCCTTAAAGAAACTAGTCGGTAATAAATCTCCTGTGGAATTGTACTAATATTCACTTCTTCTCCATCATTTGCGTTAAATTCCACTAAGTTACGCTTGAACACATCAATTTAATTATATTTTGTTCAAATTTTTAGAGGTACGGCGTACCCACGGGTGATTTTGTTTCGCTTCAGGAAAGAATTTTTAAGTAGAACAAGTCTAAGTAACATTTTTATAGAATATACTACATACTTAATGTCACTATGTAACGTAAAGTCTATCTATCATTCATAATTATTTATTGATACACCATTCAATATATCGGTCGTTCTTGCCCCGATTAAGCAACTGAGATTTCAATAGCAAATATCATTATGTGTTTTATGAATAAAAATCGAAATTCAACTCTTACGATTCATAGTGGGGGACTGTTCCTGTTGTGCATGACATGCTTTTTATATGTTACATGAGAAATACCGAATTTTAACATTAATTTATAGCGGGGGCAACGGTCTAATCTTTGCGCTTAAGGCCTCTGGTAGCTTGAATCCACCCAGGTATCGTACTTTTGTAACTTTTACATTAAATCACTCATACATCTTTATATGGGATACTATATTAGTCGTTACCCATGCATGAGTAGTCACGAGTTAGATTATGCACGAATGCCCGTATTTATTCTGATCTTGATTAACTCTCGGACGATATTTGCACCCGGCTTCTTCCCGCCATAAATATTATCATAAGAGAGAAACGAGTTTTCCTTCGCAGGCAATTTCGACTCGAATCCCCCGAAAAAACAATCATCGTTCCGCCATCTTCTCATCGACCAAATCTCCCCCCATTTCGCACACTTCAGACCCCCACAACACACAAGCCCTCGTATATTACTTTTGCGCGACGCTCTTCAACTGTCTGATGTGCTCGCCACTCGCCTTCTGACCCCTTTAACATGCTCTGGATTGCGAAATGTCCGCGAAATTAAAAGAGCCACTCCTGCCCTCTCGAACGCCCACGCAAAATACGTTTGTTGGTTTTTTTTCCTTCCCTCGCGCCAACGACAACAGCTCATCTCCAACACACACTCCTTTCTACTCTTTTAATCGGGCGGAAGAGGGCGGTGTATCCTTACCTCCGCTTCTTTTCCTTTTTTTTCTCTAAGGGAGAGAAGTTCAGAACAGACAACGGACGTACCTAGCGATCTGATGAACATAATACGACGTAGATAGAGCAGTCCTATCTCCTATTCTGTACATCTGTAGTAGTAGTATGGTTAAAAGAGCTTCGATATCTAAGGTCATTCCGCACGCATGGAATCGAATACAGAACCGCTTTCGTCAAAGTTAATCGCTCTACCCACTCGGCTATGCAGGAGATCTTTCAGTTTAAAATAGAATGAATTTTTGGAATAGTTATTTAATACATTATTTTTCTCCTTTTTAAGATATTTTACATTTTGAGATGTATGACGTTTTATACATATAATGAACATCTCTAGGGATCTACTGAATATAATACCATACAGATAGAGCAGTCCTATCATCGGTTAGATTTACTGTAGTAGTAGTATTCTTAAAAGGGTTTCGACAGCTGAGGTCATCCCGTAGACATAGGATCCCACATGGGATCGAACTCAGGACCGCTTTGGCGAAGGAAACCGCTCCACTCACTTGGCTATCCGATCTTTCAATTTAAAATAGGATTATATATTTGGGATGGCTTGGGATTAATACTTTCCGGGATATGATTTTCCTTCTTTTTCACGATTTTTTCCCTTTTAAGATTTATGACATTTTCTACCTACATTAACATCCATAAGAATCTACTGAATAAATATTAAACAGATAGAGCAGTCCTTTCTCTGGTTCGGTTTACGATCCTTATATATATCTATATCGACACGGACGCAAATACAATACTTCCCTGCGCAAGTACATTTCAACCAACTCTCCAATCACTCTAAAAAATGGGCAATCACAAAAAAATATCTAGAAGAACAGATCTTTCTAAAGAGAGTTGCGCGATATTTTCGCTCGGGGGAAGTAATAGTAGTAATACTGTTAAAAGGTGTTCGACAGCTGAGGTCATTACGTGCATATGAGATTTCACATGGAATTGAACCCAAGACCACCGGTGGATTTTTGATATCAGAGGCCCTAAGCGCAGAGACTAGTTTGAGGACCCCCTATGAGTCATGAGAGTTAAAATTCGACATTTTTCATAAAATAGTTAAAAATACATGCCATAGAAATCTCAGTTTCTTCACTACAGAAAGAATGAACGAATAATTGAATTTTAAATAGTACTTCCGACAATTATTATGAATGTATATAATTTACAGTTATGTAAATGTTATGTATACATACTCTATTTGAAACTCTTTGCCGAAGAGAAAACAGGTACTTGTGAAAATGTCCTATCTCTAAAAATTTGAAATAAATCGTAGGAAGTTATTGAGAGTTCATAAACACAGTCTTATGGAGAACCTCATATGGATGAGGCATTTAGCAAGCACCTATTGCGCCTAATGATAAATCTGCCCTTCTCCAGGACTGCTTTCCCACTTGGATGACAAAGAACTCTTTTAATTAAAAATAGGGTGATTCCTTGAAATAAGAACAATACGTTCCAGAACCCCACTCGAGTTCCAAGATATTTTTCCCCTTTGAAATGGAAACCGGTTTAATCCGTTCTTAGGTCCCTCGAACATTAATTTTAAAAACTGATGCAATTCTTAATCTAATATCAATCAAGATCTTTAAATTTTAATGCAGTCAAAGGGCCCTTCTAAGAAAGGCTTGAAACTTTTGTGAAAATATTATCGACTGATGATAACTGATGATTTTGTTTCGAATATTTAATTTTGCTACAAGTGAACTAGCAAAAAATGCCACTTTTTTGTAAGCTCTGCAAAGAGTTTAACGATTCAACCCTCAAAATATTAGAGAAACGAATATTCAACCCTCAAATATGCGAGTCTACATTTTGTTATCAAACGCTCACTCTTTCATCCAATGATACGTGATTTTGTTATGAATATTCTATGTATATATTTCCTTATTTCTTAATATTTACTTTAAAAGAGTAACGTTTAAATTATTTTTCTCCAAACGTATATCTGCCATCTTCTCTGTAAAATAATTAAGGTATATTATTGGAAATTTTAAGGGAGATATTCGGGAAATACTATCCTTGTGATAATGAAGATTTTATTTTAAATTTGGTAAATACTGGTAAATATTACTAAACTAGTAAATATTTTTATCAATATCACCTACCGTATCGACCGGAATTTGCAACATTCCATATGGGGGAAAAAAGGGCGAAAACCAGAGAAACTCGTTTTGTTGAATTATCGTCAACGGACACCCGAAGATTGTGTGAATTGATTGAAACCGGTTGTGTCGGTTTCTTGATTTTGTAAAGTAAACGCAAGGTGATTCCAGAATTCTGATATATTCGTATAATTGTTATCAACCCAAACCTCCCCTTATGGTCAAGGTTAAGAATATGTGTGACTCCTGCCTCAGAGTGACAATGAAAATATAGTTTCCATTCTCATCATGGCACTTTCTTCGAACACTGATCAAAAAGGAGTTTCCACTAATTTTGTGAAATATTCAGGTTTCAAGCCTATTTTTTCGTCTGTTCAATCATAACTTTCAATCATAAACGTGTGAATTTAAATAATTTTTAAGAACTATCTGTTCGATTTATTTCATTGGTATGTTTAAGAATTACTTCGTTATCTTTCTGCTTAGAATTCATTAAAACATGAAATTTGTCAAAAATATGGACGGCTGAAACTACTACGATACAAACATATTTTATGTATCGTCTATATTTATCTATTTTACTTATAAGATACGAAGAAAGACTACACTACTTGGTATTGCAAAGAAAAACTATTCTAGCATTTACTATTTTTTTCTAATTCTTTATCTTGAAAGGCAGCCTGTTTTCTCTTTTAATAAATTAATTTTGTTAGTTTTGAACGAGCAATTTGCTATCTAGAATAAATATTTAGATTCTCATCATTTTATTAAATAAGTAAGAGGTAGGTCAAGGCCAGTTATCTTTTTAGACTGTAGATACAATCACACACACTGTGTGAATACTGAAATATTTATAAGAAATGCGTCATACAGATATAATAATGTAATAAAAAGGGATATATGTGCCACATCTTATACTGTACTAAATGGATATATAGAAATGATTATCCTTCATATTAATCTCGATGATAAAGAACGTTAAAATAGAACCCTACACATTCCCAGCTCAGGAATCAGCATCCGATATTTGTCCTTCCATATACAGTTAAGCTAACAAAATAAGATAATTTAAACTGACTGGAAAGTTTGGTTGACATTATCTCCCGAAAGTTTGCCGTTTAGCTAGATCAAGAAATCGCATACGTCAACATCCAAATGTATATACCAAGATAGCTGAGTATCGACGAGTGAGAAGGGGTGTGAACAGTAAGTAATTTACGGACTCATTTCTTTTTTTCTATCGGAGATCGTTCGCGCAATGAATGACTTTTCAAAACGATATGTCCTCGCGTTTCTCTCATTTTTCGCTGACTGTCACATCGGCAGATCCGTTTTGGAATCTTCGTTAAGTCGTCATCGCTAAAAATGTATTGTGTCCCGTATTAAAGCCACTGCAGCAAAAATTGAGAATTTCTAACGTTAGAAACATTTAGAGATTTCGAATTCCTCACTGAGTATTTTTTGGAGTGAGAAAGTGACGATTCGAAGAAATCTCGTGGTAGTTTCAATATCTCGTTGAGGCGGAACAGATGGTTAAATTTTTGTTTCGAAAATGTTCCTCGATTTATCATAACAAAGCGAGAAAACTTCCTCAATATTTCGCAAATTTTTGTCTCTCTAAGAAAAAAACATTCATAAATTAGACCAGATTCTATTAAATAATGTCTGTCGTGAGCTAATTAAATAGTCCTTCTAAAATCACGCGGAAATATCTGTCCTTTTTCCCTTATAATATAACAAGGGTTAGATGTAAGAAGAGGCTTACTAGTCTCAATCTCGCCCTCTAATAAAGTCGTATTATTCTTATTATTATTATTACTATTATTATTATTATTATTATTATGCGAATAGAAAGCATATAATATAATGAGTGCTTCATTGATACAAAGATTCGGCTTTTTAGAATCTTGTTCGTTTTGTCACACCTTTTATTCGTTATTATCAGTGTGCCTTTTATTCGCACAATATTTTCTTATTACCAAATTATGATAAGGATTTTCTGTTTTGCTATTTTTAGTTAAATCTCTCTATAGTTTTTCACACCACCTATCTATGTGGGTCTTTTCCTACAGTATTATTTTTCCTAAGCTTCACTTAGGTATTTTTATGAATCTACAACTAAATTCACCTTTTTCCTCACCGATTTAAATTCAAATTTAATAAGTAGCATTGATGTGAATTTTATGGGTTGGATGGATTATATACCATGATATATTTCAAGAACGCAGCAGGAAGAATATTATGGAATTAATGTGCAGCGTAAGCCTTCACACAAGAGATTCTATAGCCTTGAATTCGCCCACAATAAGGATGACATTTATTTATTTATTAGTATATTTTTGGAGATGACATCATCTTTGGGCCAGGTCAGACATCGGGAACCTGTAGTCATTTCTTGAGCTCACTGTTTTCGCCACTTCCTGAAACAATTACGAGTAATTTTTATTTACCAATCTCTTCCATTACTCCAAGCGAGAATAAACTGGAAAACATATGGTAACTCAGCGATTAAACTCGTCCTCTTCACCAACTCCATGTCGAACCGTTTAAAAAAACTGACCAATTCGCCGCACAAGTGCGACCAGATATTTCTGCATGCGGTCTACTGGTACATGTGGCCTTCCTATTCAGCACCCCCACCACGGACTAGCCCTTCCTATTCGCCACCGTTCTGTTTACCGAAGAGAACTCACCCACATCCTTCCACACCCCCTTCGCAGCCGAATTCGTGAATTTAGTAAATAATAGCGGGTTAGTATGTAAGGCATTGGGTGTTCGATACAGTGCCGGTCGTCATTGGCGACGTCGTAAATTGCCAACTAGCAAGCGGACGTAGGTGAGAGAGATAAGTCGTACGCATGCCCCATATCGATCGTCCGGCGGAGGGTCTGGCGATGGAAGGGGCAGAGCGACGCCGTTGGGGGGAACCTTGTGGCATCCATCGGCCATTACCCAACGGGTTCTCACGCAAGCTCTTTCACGGAGCACATTGTGAACGCTCATTCCATCTTTGACATACACACACTGAGATATACACACTTGCACGTCCCTGCCGGGGAGTCTGCCCTGGCCCAGGGAGGAGTGGAAGGCTCAGGAGGGACGCAGTGAGGGATTCGCGGTCCCCTTATGCGACGTGATTCGTGAGTGTGTCGTGTGCACGTGTGTGAACCGAAGACGCCGAAAGTGGTGGTGGACATAAGTTTCTTCTGGTGGGACGTGGCGCCCGAGGGACGGACTTCGAAAAGGTCGGTATCCCCTGTGTTCTTTGAGGGCGAGCTGCCCTCGCGAGACGGTGTCTGTAATGTTGGAATTGCACGGAGGGTGGAAGAAAAGGTAGCGATTCTGAGACGGCTGGGAGACGGGATCGGGCCATCCACTTACCAGGGGTGCCCTACCCCCTACGAATACGCCGGGTTATACGTGTTCTTTTGTAATTTAGGAAAGTAACGGATAAGACTAGGAGGCATTCTCCACTGACGTAGTCAATGAAGAAACAGTTGACTTTGTAATGTATCCAAACCTCGTCGATTTAGCTCTTATTGAAGGAAATTATTGAGAGATTAGTGAAACTAACATTTTGTAGATAGATGTCTCGAAACGTCTAGGGAAATTCTTTCCTTTCCCTAAAGATTGTGTGAGGAATTTTGACCGAAGGTTGAGTTATTACTAGCGCAGATGATAAAAATTATACCCTGGAAAGTATTTACATTTATTTATTACCGAATTTAAACTAAGCGGGAGGCGAACCTCATAATGATGAATGAATGAATGCATCTCGGTGAACAGATCGAATATAAACATAGGAACGGAGAGGAAACAACGATCTTCCTATTCTTTTTCGATACTTTGTCTGAGGAATGAGATTAAGAAAGGCATTGGAAGTGATAAAACGGAGTCATAATGCGCAACGGCCAAATTTTATTCAGATTCGAACTTGCGATTGTGTTTTCGTTAAAACTGAATTATTAATACGAGAGTTTGTGAAGAAGATTGCCATTGAAACGTGCGAGGATAGCGTATGCACGAGACAAAACAGTGCAAAGACAACCGTCACGACTGAAAGAGAAGAAGAGAATGATAAGGAGCGCTATATGCATTGAATATGAGAATTTTATGATGAGTGAAAACATTAGTTAACTCAAATGGTAAAGGCTACTTTAAAATAAACATTTACAATAGGAAATTTCGAGGTATTTTGAAGGGAGTCTTAAAAAATTAGCGAAAACTTTGTTGAAATTTGTATAAGTGTAGGAAACGTGGGCAGTGAGAATGGGAAATGTACACACAAGACACCCTTGTGCTGTGATTATAGATATATAGATATCATATTATAGATTGGTTTAATATTATCATCCGCAGAATTGGGGTATTCATAACAAGGGTTTGGTGTAAATATTGCTAGGTGTTTGGGTATTCGACTCGATGATACTACACCATAAAACATGAACAACGATTACAACACAGTATATTTATTTCCATAATTTTAGATTTTTACGGATTACAAATTCATAGAGCACAATATGAGTCATATTTAAATACAAGTAGAGAAATTTATAGCTAGTGTTTAAACGAATTTATGATATTTATTTTGAATAGCATGGATTCTAAAGCTAACTTTTGAAAATATTTTCACAGTACGTTTTGAATAATCAATTGCGAAAGACATTCTGGCGTTATCTATGAATTGCACGTTTCGTTTCAAATGTTTATTCATTTAATAGAGTATGGTAAAAGAAGGATATTTTATTATAAATACTAAAGAGGCACATTTCTCGTACTCAGATTTAGATTTACAAACGGTATATTTAATGAAAATTACTCAAAATGTAAATTTCTTATGCCATGTAATAGGGTACGTCTGGCTACCTTGAGGGAGTAAGTCAAAAGTTAGAAAAGATTTTTCCTTGTCAGATATGCTGAAGATGTATCATGCATCATTTAGGATATTGGTGTTTTATGGGAAGAAGCAGGAGAGTCAAGAAGAGTGGCTGAGTTAGATATGAAAACGGAAAAAGATGAAGTAGGAGGGAAGAATATTGGAGGGCGGCTAAGACAACAGGTCTTCGATGATATCAAGAGAGTTATTGTTAGGATGAGCTGTTGGATTCATGGCCTTACCTACGGTATGTTTTCCCAACTGAAGTTCAGGGTCTGAAATGTTTTCTCGTAATATTCATCAGTCACAAACGAATTCTCTGAAAACGGTGGAGGAGGATATAACTATCCCATTTCAGTCAAACAGATTTTTTCATTATTAATATTATGAATAATGATTGCATCATTAATGCACATGCAATTTCACGTCTAATGGTTAGTTCGTTTATCTTGTAACATCGAGGTCCTGGGTTCGAGTCCTGGTTAATCAGATTTTTCAGAGCTAGGCATGGGTGTTAGTCCTTTATGTCTGTGATCGTTTAAATAATTGAAAAGGAGTTTGCTGTTTCCATTAAAAAAATAATACTAATTTTAAATACATATATAAGTACAGAAGCTTTACGATATTAACTTTCTTGATTAAAGCGAGTATAGAGTTGACTATCAGACATATCAAGGAAGGGTAATTACAACAATAATAGCAATTTACGATAATCGCAACTAACAATAATAGAATTAACATTAATATTACAACGATAATGCAACATAATAATACAGCAGAGAAATATTATGGAAAGTGTTAACATTTATAAAATACGTTTCTATTCCAATCACTCAGTGCTCCACGAAAATTATGCGAGAGGTTTCATGAAAATATAAGATTCACGAAGGTCAATGAAATTATGACTGTTTGATGTTACTAACTTATATACGAGCAATACTGCATAACCGTCTTACACATTCTTCTCAATGGATTAAGAATAGTTACAGATATTCATTGATGTTACTTCTTCATCATCTTTTTTACGAAAAATAATTTCTCGACTTTTTTTAAGGCAATTTGATGCACCTATTGGTCGCTTTAAATTATGAATGATACTTAAGTAAAGATTTTCTTAAAATAAAAAAACAGCCTCGAGTATTATATCGAAATTTTATTCCTTGGAGCATTTATTACGCTCTCTATAACCCGAGTCCATGATCTACGGTAAGCACGTGCAAGCAGTTAGTTATCTATTCCGAGTCATTTTTCCTCCATTATTTCCCTCTAGTCGCTAACCATAGCGAAATTTAGTCCAAATTCGTATTTACAAAGAAGAAATCGCAAATGTATCAGTACATAGAATGGATCAGAGGATGATAAATGTTGTGAAAAAAGTATGTTGTATTCCATAGATTGAGTCTAACTGTAAATGTAACTTTTGCGTGTTTGTTCTAAAAATGGAATAGTAGATACATGGATATGAAAGAGTAGGAATGAAGTAGAAGAGTGTTTTCTAGATTGTGTGGCTATAAAAAGAGAAACACGCTAAAATTACTGTGCTTCTCCGTTCTTGATTTTTAGAGGAGAAACATGCATTTGTAGGAAGAGAGGCATACGAATGAAGTAAGTGCAGTGGGAATGGATAATATGAGGAGTATCTGTGGGAATAGAAAGTGGAGGGGTAGAGTCTTTCGTGGTCACGGCAATGTACGCGTGATTGTTTGAGGAATGTTTGTGTACGATTGAGCAATTGTGGGCAGAAATTGAGGTTAGGTGATCAATATGAAAAATGTGCTTCATGTTGTTTTGCACTTTCGTAGAGGATGGATAAAATTTGAATAACGAAGATGGTATATTAGGATAGAGGCTCTAGAGCAGTGCGTGTCAAACCCCGCGGCACACTGAGGGTTGGGGATTCGTCTTGAGGCACATTACGAAATTCGATTTTAAGGTTTGCTGCTATATAGTATAAAGCCAATTTTACGTCAAATATCAAATTTTGGAATCATGTTTATAGTTAAATGGTTATTAATGCACATTTATTAGGAACGTGTCCTTTATAAAAGAAAGTTCACTCACACACTTTCTACTCGGTGTACGAGGTTTCTATAGTTTACCAACCCAACAATCAATAATGGTACAAAATTGTTGAAAGTTTCAAGCATCAAAAGTTTTCTGGTGAACTTTTTTTCGTATATTCGGAAACATAAGGTGCAGAATTTCAAAAAATTCGCAAATATTAAAATTTTCGGATAATTACAATAATAACACGTCCTCATTATTATTTTGGTAAAATTGAGACTAAATAGTCTCTTCTCACCTCTAACTCTTCGACATTTGTCAGTAAGAGGTAACTCAAAAAAAGTGTACAAAAGAATTCTACTTCGTGGATTTAAAAATCTGAGTTAGTGTTTAGGAAAAAATACACAATAGCAGGAAACACCCGAAATACGAGGGTGGTCTGAAAAGTTTCCGACCCCAGATTTTTCAGAAATTTTCAGAAAACATGTCGAGAAATGGCGAAATGTCAGACCACCCATGTACGTGTGGTTGAAAAACCTTAACACTTAACACTTAAAACACTTAACATATATCGAAGGGCATTATCGTATCATGGCACACAGTTTTTGCGCACTGTTATAGAAGGATATCAAGTGAGAACGAACTGGCTGAATGTGGTAGGTAAAGTACTGAAGAGAAGGACTCAATCTGAAATGCGAAAGTAGATGTTCGGAAATATGTGCGGCATAAGCATGCAAGGATCGGGGAATATGGAGTTCGGTATTCTAAATAAAGTATCAAGCAGACACAGCAGTACAGCAAAGTAAGGGCTTCGTTCTGTGCCCCGCGGCACACCGGTTATCGAGTTCATCACACGTGGGAAGAGCTCGGAATATAGATGAGAAGAGCAGGAAAGCAAGAGATACACCGGCGAATCAAAATCCGATAACTCAACACTCGCCGATTCATGTATTCGCGACACCATTTGAACGCTTATGAAACTTTTGCCTCAGTTATGTGATTTATCATTACCGGGAAGTTGAGAATGATTGATCGAGTCAATTTTTAATCCGCATTATTCCTACGGAACCTTATCTCATAATTGCCTCGAAATTTCCGTAATCAATAACCTCGCTATCAGAATCCAAGTACGGTTGAATGACAATCTCTCTTTGTAACACATTATTATTAAAATCTAAAACAATCACAGATAGCTGAACTAATTTCTCGGATGTACTCGTGTAGAATAATATATAGACGTATGCAACTCCGAGCATAGGAAAACATATGTATATATTATTTTATGTTGCAGATTGACTTTTATTCTGTGGCATTCCCAACCATTGCTCAAGAACACAATCCCTAATGCCTTACACCAGAAATCTTATGCAGAAAAACATTCCATTTTTACATCACTCTATTTACAAATAGTATCAGAACACCGCAAAACTACAAGAATTAATTTAGAGAATATCCGTTGTATCCCTACTCCTATATCCGCTTGATTTACGAGGGTGGTCTGAAAAGTTTCCGACCCCAGATTTTTCAGAAATCTTCAGAAAATTTTCAGAAATTCTCAGAAAACATGTCGAGAAATGGCGAAATGTCGGAAACTTTTCAGACCACCCATGTAATATTCCCGAGTTTATCCGGAGCGTATTCTTCGCAAAATATAAGATACTGTACTGTAAATGGTTCACGGATCGTACTGAAATTAATGGAGAATATTTACTATAGAAATACCAACAAGAAACTTAGTGAACGGTCCCTAAAATTTTGTCAGGTTAAAAAAATAGCATCGGAAATGCGCTCTGACGCAAGATGACACTTCTTTAGAAAAAAAGGAAAATTAGAAGATGGTCTGAAATCCTCTTCCCTGAGAAATACACGTAAATGTAGATTTCATTTTCTTTGAGTCCTTTTTTTCTTTTTCAGATTTAGATAATAATGTGTAACATTATAATAGCTTACAATATGCCGAAAGAAAGTCAATCTTTTTCCCTTTTACGGGTTGAAATTATAATATAAAACATTACAATAACGTAAAACATATGCCTTATGAAATAGAATTCTTACCAAATGTTTAATCTTATCATCATCGAATCTTTTTTCTGTTACAAATTCACGAAAATGCAAGGCGAGGCAAAGCAATGGTTTTTGGATGAATCACTGCAATCAAGGAAGCCAAGTGCAATCTTGAACTTGTATGAAGAGATGGTCGCTTGACGTAGTCTGAAATTGGAAGTCAGAGCTTTCTGTCATATTAAAAGCATTTCAGTGTATTGGAGAATTAATCCAGATCACCTCAGTTTTGGTGATGGAGACCTCAAATTTGGTGAGATGGAAGAGGGTTACAGAAGCTGTTAGGTGATGCTCTTCTGGCTCATTTAGGTCCATGACAGCTACATAAGCCCGTCAAAGTATACGATGACGAACCATTACGTTGATGCCGACCATATAAGGATACATTTCTTCGTTGGTTTTTCTATCCGCAAGCTTTGATTAAGGAAGCTGGTTACCTTGCCTGAAAACCATTTTTCAGGACATTGGCGATTACTTTGCCATCGTGACATTCAATTTGATATTTAATTTTTCTTTTCGAGATTCGACGCTTAAAAGATTTTGCCTTGCATTAGGTTATTCTGTGTTTATGTCATGGAAAGCATATGGGCGAAAAACATTATGAAACTTATTACAGCATCGATCTTTTTCGTTGCTCTGGTACTTGGCTATAAGAGGTGATACGAGAATGTCGTTTAACTAAAATGATTTCCATAACTTAATTAGAAAATAAAATTCGACAAAATTAGATTTTAATTAAGTCAATCACAATTATTTGTCTATAATTTATTCTTTGATTTTTGCGTTAGTAAACAACAGATACACTTAAAAACACGTAAAAAAATTCAAAATGTATTTAGGATGATTTCCATTGTCTCTATCATATTTATTTAACCCAACTTCACCTTCCTCTGCGTACATTCTTTTTCTTGTATGCTTGAATATTAATTGCCTTAAATTTTTAATTCATAATATTGATATCAATTACAAGCGTCTGTTTATATTTAAAATAGCTTGCATTTGACATCATGCTGATAACACACAAACACAGACAGTGTTGATAACACAATGTTGTAGAAATGCGAACTATGCGAAGAGGTACAACGTAAGGCGATGCGCTTTGTAAAGAATTACCATTGTAAATCGGTAAGCGTTGCTCACATAGTTCAGGACTTATGATGGGAATCTTTAGAAGAAAGAAGATCCAAACAGTGGCTTAGTTTACTTAATAAATTCATAGGTTGTACGTTCTTAGAATAAAGCCGATATCATGCGCCCTCCCTACGTAGGCCGTTCTGGTACTTAGAGAAAGATCAGGGAAATACAATTCATTTCTTTCCGAGAACGATACGCGAAAGCAATCGATCAAGGGATTAGAGTCAAGATGCACGGCGAAAGGCGGCTTTTGGGGTACTTATGTAAATGCATGCCGAAGAGTCGTGGAACATCATTTACGCATGAAGTACTCCGATGCCGTTCAATGAGGAAGTCTTTTGCATGTAAATAATGCGAGGTTTCCATGGAGACGATTCACCAAATGAATTCGCTTGGAGTCGAAACAAAAGATAGCGCCCACGCACAAGGAGGTCGGTTTTCAACGCATTTCGATTCCTCGGAATATACTACAAGAAGAAAAGAAATGTGTAAGTGGAAGGAATATCAATGAGAACTTCCTCTAATGTAATGTGTTATTGAATAAGGATATATTACAAAGTGAGAAATCTGAGGCATTTTGGAGCGTTCAATGCGGTCTTCTCTTAACTTCCCGTAAAAAATATTGTTTAAATTATTATTTTCCAATCTATAATCCAAAAAAGGGTTATATTTGCCGAAGATGAACTTAATAAACAATTTAAAACTCACATCGGCCATCCAATACTGCGTTATAGTTTTTATACACAGTTTCGTAGCTGAAAACTTGTTAAAATCTTCCAAATGTAGGGCAAGAATCTACATTTAAATCTACATATGTATGTACCCTGAAATCAGAGGCTATTAGTACGAATCGTAATTTTAGTTGTCTTGTCGAAGAAAACTGCATCGAGACGACTTGAGGCTATTCCTTCAATGTGGAATTGAAATTATAGGATTCCGTTATCATTATCGGCTATAAAAACTAGAATCAACTATAGCTTCCAATCTTAATTTCAATTGTTCCTCCAGAACAGGGTAAATACGAGTATAATGTAGGAAGCTGCATTTCCTCACTCATGTTATCGTTACGAGTCCCTGGTTTCTATGATGACTTCTTGATTGTTAAATATTGGGAGATGTATGTTAGACATTCAAATCTTCCCAGGAGCCAGAGTTACGAATGTCTCTGGCCATTTTCTAGATTGTTTAATTATTATGAGATGTATGTAGGACGTTCATAAAGTCCCCTGGAGTATCTCAGTGTCGTTTACACGTAGCTATCATTACGTCTCACTTCCTTACACGAGAATTGGTCAACAGATTTCACTATTACATGTCTTCAGCCATACTGAATGACGATATTGCCCGAGTTTATTGATATGGAGTTAATTTATTCCAAATACGGTAAAAGCTTGATTCCGGAAACTCTCTGAATTTTCTCTTGTACTCTGAATTTTCTCTAGTAGGTGTCTGCCAAATATTTTGATCGGCATAATGCGAAAGGGAAATTAGTCTGTCGGTACACGATTCATAAAATCATTTCTATTAATATAAATAGGGAAATTGTAAAAATATTAAAACTAATTACAAGATCAATATCTATCATCATTTCCATGGTTAAAGACATAAAGAACAAAATAAAATGGGAAGCTTTCATTAATTAAGAGAATTAATTTTTTTGTGATGTAATTATCATATAAAAAGACGAAAGAAGAGCTTTTAGGAAAAGATTAACTCTTAATGAAAGATATAATTAGGTAGATAATGCTTCGGAAAAATAAAAATTAAACTTATAATAAGCAATCAATGGGAATTTAACGAAAAGTATGAGACTGATTTTGAGAAAGTTATTTGTGAAAACGTGGTTCTTGATCGCTAAATAAACTCTTGACCTCTCAACAATTCTGTAATCTTTTCCGTTTTTTAATTTTATCTCTGTTAATGTTTATAAAGTTAATTCTTAAAAATAGGATGATTCAAACGGTTCTAAAAGGGATTAGATGGCAAGAAGCAATAGCATTACAACACTACAACAGCAACGGAGAAATATTATGGAAAGGGTTAAAATTTACATAATACGTTCCTGGGCGTAGACGTACTATTCTATGGCTTGCCAGTCACACGATTCTGTACGAAAATTATGCAAGACGTTTGATGAAGTGCGAGATTTACGAAGGAAATTTATGATGAAATTTTTTGTTTGTTTTATGAATGAACGTTTTATATTACTATCTTATCTACGAAGAATACTACTTAACCGTCCAACACGTTCTTTTCAATGGATTAAGAATAATTAGAGATAGTTAATTTCACTTCTTTATTGTTCTATACACGAAAAAAAAATCCCACATCCTTTTCTGTTAGTTAGATGCACACTTAATGAATATGTGTCATTTTAAATTATAAATGGCGTTTAAATAATGCTTGTCTTATATAAAAGGTAGCATCGAGTATTACATATTACATCGAAATTTTATTCGTTTAACTTGGAGAAGTTGTTACCTTCTTTGTAACTCGAGTCCGTTATCTAATATAGGCAAGCAATTTTTCTGAGTTATCATTCCACCATTAGTGGCTTCTGGTCGCAGTTTATCGCGTGATTTAGTATTTAATCCATATAGAAACAAGAATTTGATAGCAAGAAGTAGTTTATTCTAACCCATCAAATATTTCTTAGCAAATCAGTATGAAATTCCGTTTCGAATCCACAGACCTAGTACATAGCATTCCACAAGCATCCAAGCCGGAACCTCTTAGTGAGGATAATGGCACATTTGCATCCGCAGCGTTTAAAATGCAATACATCACGATGGGAAGAAGCATTTTCGGCAGCCCGCACACCAAACCTCGATCCATCCCACGAAAACAGCGCACCGCCGACGAAATCCTTGCAATTTAAGCAGCGTGTAAAAATCTTCCTGGTTCAAAAAACTCTCGAGCACATATATTTGGAGCGATTTGCGCTCGGTGAGCCGTGAATATGGGCGGAATGAGGAGCACAAGCACAAAAGGAAGCAAAGAAGCAAATGAGAGGAGACGTGGCGCATAGAGAGAGCGAGGAAAAAGGAGAATTATATTTGGAGAAATAGGAAACAAATAGTGGTTAATGAAGGAGGAGAATGGAGTTATGACGAAGGGCGGACAAAGGATGGAAGGCATAATAAAAAGGTGTGCATGAATAGGGGAGACGTGCGAACAAGACGGGCAGAGGTGTGAATTCGGCCCGTTTCTTTTGTGGCCGAGATAATGGGGCCGACGGCGGACCAAAATGAGATCAGAAAAAACCAACACTCGGCCCTGAGAGAGACCGTGCACACAATTGCCGCGACTTGGCGCGCTCCTGTGTACCGGCACAATTTCTCACGACTTTATTTCGAAACTGGAGGACTTGCTGGTTGAGATTCGACGGGAAATATTGCGCGATGAATATGCAGGACGGGTTGGACTCCATCGCGAATTCGATATTAATTTTGGTATCATTTAAGCGAGCTATAATCGGCTTTACTCTGGGAAGGATTTAATTTGTATACGGAAACGTTTGCACGCAACGCAAATGATAAATACTAAAAATCAAGGTTTCTTCCATGCTACCCAACATTTTGGAAAAAGTACAATGTTTTGAGGTTCTTTCCACTATGGATTTCCGCCATACATCGCCTGATTCCGTGAATTTTTCTCTTAAACATGATTTTGTTTGTAAACATCATATGTTCCTTCTTTCAGCTGGCTTAAAAGGAGTTATTTTCCAATAATTACTAATAATTATCCAAGATCGTCACAATCGAAAATCATCATTATTCAAATATAAATCAGTTCATATTTTTATGAGGCTATTCATAAGGGATCGAGAGAAACCCTTATGAAAAATTTTATCACTTAATTTTGATTCTCTAACACCCTAAGATCGTCTCGTTCCCAAATCGCGAGATGTGCAAAGTACCAGTCCTTGTCAGTAACCAGAGGAGTCATGATTTTCTTTACAGATTGATGGATTACCATCATCGCATAAGATAAATTCTTTCACTAAAATAGGATTTGAAGTTTGTGTTATCCAATTAATCCAATATATTAATATATAATAATATAGAAATCCATGAAATTATTTAAACAGACCTCGAAAACTTCTTTTCTCTTTTAGCAATCACTCAGAGCATTCACCACTCTACCCCATAACGAGAAAAACGTAATAAAAGTGTACGAACCGAACGTTTTTCCGTGTTAGTTCAAGCGGTTGACTAATTTTGTAATTTTTCAATGATAGACGTTTGGTTCGTTATTTTTGATACTTGATAAGTATTAATTATGATAGCATTGATAAGCCTATATGAAAATTTATGGCTCCTAAAATATGAGTCATAAGGGGGAGATAGTTGTTTAATTAACTCTGCAGCACTTTCCATTACGACAGACTATACTTATTATGAATATTAATAATTCGTGTAAAAAACGAATTTCCTTAATTTCACGTGACACTATACATGGTATTATATCATAATTTCAAACAATTTAGGGACAAATGGTGGTTTTAATTTATTTCCAATTCAATCAAACCCAATTTTAAACTCATGGTGGTAAATATATAAATGAAAGGTCTCTTTATTTTATAGAGGGTTCAAGGGCCATCGTATCTCAAAATTAAGCTAAATATGAAGCAATTTGAGTAGTGACGTGAAGTGAAGAGTTGAATTAAAAGTGAATTTGAGTAGTGATTTACACTGACATATTCCACAACCAGGCGCAAATTTCAAGGAGAGGTTTGGCTGGAGAAACTGGAAACACAGTTTTACCGATTCTAATTCTAGACATATCCGCAATGTGAGGTCATATGTGGTGAAATTTCATTTTCGGATACTACGGCTGCAGAAGAAAAATACGATTAAAATTAAAGCGGTTGCAAGGAAGAGCACGGAATGCAATGTTTAACTCACCGAAAGAGAGCAGAGGGTCGTTGATTTTCTCCAGCAAATTGAGTGCAGATTGGAATCTCAGCCGCTCTACGATCTGATATCAGAAAAGCGTATAACATGAGTCAGAACAATCTGTTATGGATGAGACAGTTAATATCCTCATTTCCTTTCTCGGATTATTAGTGATAGAACATTCTGATGGCACGACAACGGGACAGAACGAATTCCGAAGAGAAAATAGCTCTAGAAATATGGATGCTGCCTTGAACTTGGAAGACTAATTACGAATAAATTAACGAATAATTGATCGAAGTAAATTAATAAAAATCTTAAAATCGGTATCAGTCCGTGATGATAGATAGTTTCCTCCGTTAAATATCATTTTCACACTGGTTTTACTTAGCCTTACCATATTCTATTAGTAAAACCGAACACATCGAATTCCGAATAGGATATACATCTAGAAATCTCGACGTTGTCTTGAGATTAAAAGATGGATTACATGAGTATAGTAATCAACATCTTAAAATTGGAATCGTTTCGGGAAGATACATAAATTTCTCTCATTAATACATAGGTAGGTGGGTATGGGAAATGTAGGTAGGTCAAGAAATGCACAAAAGCATGTTGTTAAGATTCATAGAACTCAACATTCGTATAGAAGATTTTCACATTTAGGAATATAAAAATACATTATGCATTAAGAACATACTAAGACAAAATAAGACGCCACAAGGATATTTTATCTACTACTCTGATCAGTACCTTATCATTCATCATGCTCATTTTTATTAAGGAAATGACATAATTTGCGTTTCCTTTCTCATCGTCTGCATTTCTTTCTCCCAAAGCGATTCTTAGTTCTTCGGAGTGGTGGCGCCAAAGTCTCCTTTTTCAACAGTAATTTCTAAAGATCGTCCCAATTTTTCGCGACGTTTAATGCTTCTCTATCCCTTTGCGTCGCCTCATTTAGAATCCGTTAGTTTCGTCATCCTCCGAGAGATGACGCCAGCAGGTCGTCGCTTTGTTTCTTTTCGTCGCCATGGAGGACCCGTGCATCATGACTAATCGTCATACTCCCTTCACGTCTCCATCTTTTCCTTCCCGAATCTTCGAGATTTATTTTTACGGAAATCTGCATTTTGGCCCGAATCAGATAAACGAAGCTGCTGAAGTAAGCGGTAATCAACGTAGTAGTCAATTAAGCGGCGACGTAACATGTTCGGTTAAGGAGACGCTTCCTTACGTGCGTCTAACGTGGTATGTTTGGGTAATTTGTAAATCAGATTAGCATTACGTTTAATTGACGAAAGAGTAAGAAATCGTATAGTGCATTTAATTCACGTAGTTTCTGTTATAATATACCATTAATCAACGCGAATGTATGCCATTACATTCTTTAGCTATGTTTTAGCGATGTTTTTCTTGGTTAAGCGAATTTTGAGCTGTGTACGAGGGTACGTACATTTCGGGATATTTTTAAATAGTAACTAGTATTAATGGCGAAACTCTCTCTAATTCTTCCATATTTTTGTGGCAAAAATTACTTTGGGAACTAACAAAACGGTAGTTCAAAATAAACTGGTATTATTAGCACATTTTCCACTAATTTTTACCATATTTAGTTTACCAAATATTACTGTGGGCTCGTCGTTTACGGAGCTGCGCCGCTATTACCAAGGAAGTGTTTAAGTTGCAATTGTTTTTATATCTTAATTTAAATGACCAATTGTACCTTATAATCCCACCATGCAATTCATAATTTGCAAAAATATCAATGCACTTGTGTAGACGAAAGTCAAATGCCTTCCATATTTTCACTATATAGTAGGCACTCGATAAATTAATCGGGCTGCAGTCAAAAAAGTATTTCGCCGCCACGCAAGAGAGAACCCTGATTACTAGTAGTAAACTCGAGGCTATATCACCGGGAAACAGAAAGATAAGTATACAAGACAGTTAGTAAGACAATCAGACGCTGAATTGCGGCTTACCGTAATATAAGTATATACTAATGCTCTTATTATTAGTGGTCCCCATATTAACGAAGTGCTTCTCACATTTCATACTACATTAATATCCAAGTACCATATGCATCTCACAATTCATAAAATAAGCGGTTTATTTTGCTTTATACAATTACTCTACTGTGTCTTGCAACTTGTTCAAGAAAATTATAAGTTTTTCCAACCAAACATTGTGTCACTTTATTCAGGTTTTCACTGACACAAAGATATGGTTTAGAGAGTCACGAATTTTGGTTTAATTAGGAGAGCGGCGAGAGATGAGAGGCAAGTGAGGTTTTGTTTACGGAATTTAATAAGTTAAGATAACCAGGATACAGAAACCATTAAAAGGAGTACTACCTTGGCAAAAGAAAGCTCTCCATAAAAATAAATGAACTTGGCGAACAGACTTTTAGAAAGTAAAAAAATATATTCCTGCACCAAAGTTAGTGCTTTCTCTCAAGTCTGCAGGATAGTAGAATCTGGTTAGAAATTATCTCGCATTGAATTATAGTATGCCTTCGTCGGCAAAAATGATACTCTAATATAAACCTTTCGGAATGCTACGAAAAGCGTTATTGTACAGTCAATGTGCATTATTTACATTAATTTGTTTCATATATAGCATTACGACTCGATGAGGAAAACAAAGGCAAACTACATCACTCCTCATCTTGCCTAGTAAACCTCATTCTCCCCTATATTTCGCTCCAGTTTTACTAGTCGGTTTGATAACTAAAAATAGTTAAAATTTTCTTATTTAAGCTAAGAATCGTAACTTATATCGTCAGATTGTTGAATAACGCATAGAGATGACCTGAAATGAGGCTATTCTTGCAATACGGAAGAAATACTCAGGATTTCATTCACACACAATTCATCATTACTGACAGAAAAACTGGAATACACTTTAGGATCTGACCAACTCACTTAATAACTGGAGACATTTTAAATCCAATCTTCGGAAGGAGTCACCGATGAAGAAGTTGTAAGGAAGAGAAAAGATATCTGACGAAAACACTAAGAAGTGAAAGACTTATTGAACTTATATGTTGCGACATAATAGCCTTATAATGATTGCCAACTCGACAAACAGTATTATAGCGAACTATAGCTCTCGGTAGCCAATTCTTGGGGGGATGAGGTTCCAACAGATCTTCCGTAGAATAATTTTTCAGACGCATAAAAGTCGCTCTATCATTGACATTACTTAATTAAGTCTCCTTCCATTACCGATTTTCGTCTGCAATACGTTTGAACGCATACAAACGGACAAATGTTTATTCCAAAACACTGTCAAACGAGAATTCCGGACCCTGGCAATTCGCAATGGGAACGTCCGTCTGAGGGCAGTTTCATTAGACCGTCGGTCATTTGCAAGAGGACGGATTCATCCAAAAGAGAAGATCGATGTTGAGGAAGACACAAAGGCCTTTGATTTATTCCTCAGAGGAGTCGTTCACCTCAACATAAATCCCTTCCCTGACCTCGTCCAAACTGGCTTATGTGTATCGCATCGGGACCTTATCTGCTGCCCCAAATACACGCACACACCCAAAGAAGAGAACAAAATCCTCGGCTTCCTTTGAAGTCTCCCTGTTCATTGTGCCACCCACAATCTCCATTGTTTGGCGGCTTCCTTGAGCGATATATCGAAACCACCGCCTGTGGCGACACGCTGTGGCAGAAAATGGGATCAATCAGGCGGATCACCAAGTGCTCCACCCCCTGCTGAGACGCAGGGGGTATGGGGGATGCAGTTTACTCGCAATTTCTTTTTATATATCTAAAATCCATTGATTTATATATC
This sequence comes from Pachydiplax longipennis, assembly GCA_036926295.1. NCBI lineage: Eukaryota > Metazoa > Arthropoda > Insecta > Odonata > Libellulidae > Pachydiplax > Pachydiplax longipennis. The sequence continues at coordinate 30,206,720 of JAVFKF010000009.1, read as the reverse complement.
AGTCGTTATCAACCCAGCGTAGATTGTAGGCCTCCGCTGACATTCTGCAGTTCTTCCCGATGGCGCAAAGGTAGTTCATTTACATCTACACAAGTTTTCTGCAATCCGTCTTTCGGCGTGTGGCAGGGGGTGCAAGCCCAACCCATGACTCTACTTTCCTAGTCGATTATTTTCGCGTCATCTTGGAAATAATGACTTCTTGAATAGACTGGTTCTAGCATCTATTTCTCTGGTCTTTTTCGCGGTATCAGAACGGCATATATAACAAGGAAGGCGCAGTATGGTAGTTAATAAGTAGTCAGCTAATAGTTGATAGTAGTTGATCGCATACAAGTCTGAGAATAATAATAATATTCTCTATATCCAAGGACATGAATAGGAAAAGTCACTAAATCTACATTACAATAATACCATTTCATGCGACTTTTACGACAATTACACAATAGTCATGTTACAATGTGTATGTACAATACTATACATTTAATTCTATTACTACTAGAATACATAATAATCACACCTCATTCTAATTATAAATTACATTACCCTTCCTTAACATTATATTTTACAACATAATCTAACTAAATATTTTTATCATTTACAAACACATCAACACTATTATATGTTTTATTGATAGATATATCTTTAATTTATCATGAAATTGTATGTTAGTGCTATTTATATACGGCATATATGACTCAAAGACTGCCACCAAGCTACATGCTTATTTGAAGTATCTTTTTGCAATATAAATAAATATATTTATTTAATTCCCTATCATTATTCACTAATATAATCATTACAACCGCTTCGTGCTTCACCAGACGTCTCTTTTGATAAACCTAATTCTTTTAGTACAATATACGGGCTTCAATAAAAATTTCCGCTATTTACCATCTCATATGAACTTTAATTGAAATTGTAATACAAGTTTCATGAATTTTACGATTGGAATCCGTGAAAGCCCAGGCTTCTTCACATTCTGCAATCTGGCTGTAATTTGTAGTAAAAAATTGCATGTGGCGAGACCGTGCTACATAAAAAAATTTTATATTCGAAGTGGGGAATCTTCTGCCTTAATGCCACAAGTGGCTCATTACTGCGTTCAATGTGTTCGTAAAAAGTTGAGTATTTAAATAATTTTGTATCCCAGTCTCATTCATCATGCGAAGAAAAATGTATTGGAATATAAGTTCAAATCCATGGTGCAACAGACATATGGGGTCTAATGCCTAAACAAGCGATATACATCGTGGATGATATGTGTTCTACTCACACATATCCTTATTGGCTTTTCTAGACAACTTGAACCTGCTAATTCAGGTAGCGGGTTCATGCTGATCCCCTATTTTTTCATGACGCTGAGTCAAGTTCATGGCCACTACCGACATGAATTGGTATATGCAGCTCTTTATTTTAGTCAGCGATAAAATTGGTGTTCGTAAGATTAATTCCGATGTTGATATACTACAAAATGAGTGGAAAACCTCACTCAAGTGTGGTTTCATTTTAATTACGTAATCACGACTTAATTGATTTGATTTATAACACGGACATAAAATGCCCTCTTTCTAGTTTACGAGTGTATATAAAATAAGTACAAAAGAAAAGATAAAATCACAATGTCAATATCAACTTTACCTAATACATCCATATAACGAAAACAAATATTAAACAAAAATATATTTAACAATGTTCAGTTTCGCAAAGTGTGTACACTAACACTGCATGATTTAAAAGTAAAATAAATTGAGTATTAATCAGCTATAAATTTCATACGTGGCTACAATAGCTTCTATCCGATGGAAAAAGGTTACTAACCCTTAGTTTTGATAAATATAGATATGGTTGAGACTTATGAAAGCAAAGCATCAATATGTATTCATAAGAACCTACATTTCTACGAATGGAAATTTCCGAATTTCTCAGCCGCTGCGCTATTCAGACCCTGGATCCTTCACTATTTTAAATTCGTTGCCTAATTTTCGCAGAAATATTTCAAAAGGTCCCACTTCATGTTTTATTTTCAGTTTACTAATTCGATAATTACAGCGCGCTGCGAGCCCCCGCACAGACAAAACTTAGACCAAGATAATTAATCACCTCAGCCCTTCCTTTCAAGGAAACTTCCAAGGCGAAGGGGTTGAATGAAAATAATAACGACTTTTCTCATTAGCAACGTCGAGAGAAGTAACGACTCCAAAGATGAGCGGAGGAAGCAAGAAAATTCGCCGAAAACTAAACTGAAAAAAAAATTGATAGCAACTGAATGAACCGACGATTCTATAATGATTTATTTATAATTATTCGTCCAATTCAATTGTCGAGACAGCTTCATTCATCGATTAAAATCACTCTTTGGATATCTGCTATCATACCAGTACATACGTCAAACGCACGAAGTGGTTGCGAATTCTCTTGTGAGAATGGCGATATAAACTACTCGAAAAATTAGTTGTCTACATCTTAGGGGTAGCAAAGTTATTCTCATTCCTTCTCGTTTATGATATACAAGAGAGGATAGAGATGATAATCATCCCTGTACCCCGAACTTAGGTGCAATTCTGATTGTAGAAATGGTCGAAATAATCGCAGATAATTTTTCTAGAAGAATCCATTTTTAACCTAATATATTTGCCGTTTATTTATCAAATATGGTTTTCATTGTATTGATAAGTGATTTTTACTTCAATTGATTTCAAATGTGCAATGTTAATCGTAACAAACATCTACGAGTATTATCACCTCCTTTAAGACCACACTTAGGTCCATTCTCTCTTCTCACATCTGCTACTCCTCACTGAGTCGACGTGCGAGTTCATAGCAGAACCTCAGTTTCACTTTTCGAGTAGTAATAAATATTAGAGATGACTGAGTGAGATCGGAATTTAGTATTTCGATGAAACTGATCGTAAGAACTCGGCCATTTCAACGCAATTAACTTACGAGATGCCATTCAACGAGTTTTCTATTAATGGCAAACGTGCTCAAATGTTTCAGGGAGATTACCACATCTTTTATCTGCAGAAGTATGTGGCTAAGGGTAATTCAATAGGACTCCATGAGGAGAATGAAACAACAATCGATAGTTAACATTTTTGGAATATAAGACGCAAAAGTGAACAGTGAAAATGGAAAATATCATCGAAATTGTTCAAAGGAAACAGAATTAGTATCGAAAAGAACGCATTGAACACCCAAAAACTCGCAAAAGTTCTTAAGTCTTCAGATTCTTCACCTCTGCTACGGACTGTTTTATCCTTTGGACTCAATCCGAAACAAGCAATAATTAATATAAATTGGGGAAGAAAGGTGTCTTAGGTGTCACAGAACCTTTTAAAAGTACTACTACTACTACAAAGTGGAATGATAAAAGATACGATGTATTGGAAGAAAACTTTCCGTGTGTAAATTAACATTGAAGTTGAAGATGCTCCAACCAGTCTTCGGGCTGGCTGGGACATCTTCCATCATTACCTATCAAGATCTCGGAGAGTGGAATGAGGCTTACTGGGCAAGATGAGGAGTGGAGTTGTTTTCTCTTCCATTTCTCACCTGGCCAGAATGCTATAAGCGGAATAATGCGTTAAGCGTAATGATTCTACGAGTGAAACTATGCGCAGTTGGGCTCAAGACTGGGTGGAAAGAAACGTAGACAATATGGTAGGAACACTATGGCTCCAAAGTGTATATGATCTACTAAAACTCTCAGATTTCCGTAAGTATCCACCATCGAAGACGGCGTTTACACCAACCGTCAAATGGGGCCCTCCTCGTCAGATGGAACGTTCGAACGCATGCACCCGGCTCTCCGAAGAAACACGTGATTCTTGAAATTCCGGCCATTTTCCATTCGCAAATCGAAGTGGCTCATTTTCTCCAACTGCCACTCGATCAATTCGACCATTTTGAAATCCTTCGGAGCGAGAAAGGGAGCAGCCCTCTATCGGGAGATTCCCCGCGTTGCAGATTCCAGTCAGGCATTAGCTCCCATCCGCAGGTTAATCATCAAAGAAAATCGATCGATGGAGGAAAAAAAGAACCTCCAATGGACCCATGCAGACTTTTTTCCGAATCCGCACGGTTTTATTTTTTCCTCATCGACTTCCACCGGCGCTCATATTCCTTCGAATCCCTTTTCCTCTCTCTCTCTCTCATGATACGTGTGTCGCTCATCGATTTGGAATCCGCTGGACCATTCATAACTCGGGTCTTCGATTGTAGGGGAAATGTATCAGATTAATTTGACTGAAATGATTTAAAATTTCGTGACGCGGTTCTTAGCAGCCTGATTCGAAATTATTTATTCGGATTGAAAGGGGTTTTCCTCTGCATCTTATTCCAGATCTGGATGGCGGGATTACAATGGAATCTCGGTTGACCACTGCCTCTCATCGCCGATAAATTTTCCGAACAAAGAATGTCTTGAATAACGACCCATTATCGAGTGCAATGGATCGATGGAACACTCTTTCTGCAGGTATATTCGAGCTATTATCTACCCGAGTGCGTACCGTCAAGGCAAGGGTAAGAAAATTGTATTGACTGGGAAAATTCGGATAAGATTAGGTGAGCTTTGGATTGTACAGTTCGATGATGTATTTAATTAATAAATTTATGTTGTTAGTTCTCGAGTTAGTATGTTATTTGAGTACTTTGTTTGGACTTTGTATATGCTATCTTCTGTTTTCCGAGGGGTATCTCTGCTTCCTTGAGAAAATTCTTCACAGTCAGACCGTTTTTCCCTCAATTTATAAATTTTAGAATGTAAATTTAAGCGATATTACTTTTTAGTTCTTCAACGACCACATTCATGAGGAAGTATGTTATCTGTTAATGTTTGATAATGTGCGAATGTATAGACGTAAAGTTTTCCCACTACCACGAGATTTTATCTATTTGCATTAATTATGTTAACATAATAATTATAATAGTAATGGACTCGCAAATCAGAAACAAGAGTTTTCGGCAATTTTTTAGTGTCGGCGGTAGAGCGCTATTCTGCTTGTATATCTACATTGAAATTTATTTCACCATATGCCCTTATTTTACGGGCGGTTTCATTAGTTGTACAATACAGAAGTAGTGATGCTTTATATACCATTCGTAGAATTGCATAGCATTGGCCAAAAGGTTGGGTATCAATGTGTTGGTATGTAGAATAAAACGGGCATAAATTAGCATTTTAAAGTTTAAATAAAAAATATTTGGGGTCCAGAAACGATTAATCTATTTTGCATTGATTCTTACTGCAAAAACAGTTTCAGCTTAGTGCTCATATCGGTTAACGAACGACTTCCAAGAGAGAATAAAATCCATGAACACATAACTCTTAAATAATCACTCAAATTTGCATTCAAATTCTCAACTAATTATGAAATAAACTCTAGCTAAGGTTAACACAGTCTGAAGTCACAAAGCATGGGTATATGAAAGCTTCAAAGGGCGTTAAACCGAGATAAAACTTCATTCTACATAAAACCTCGAGCTCCAGTCATATGCAAATTGCTTTGAAATAATGATAGTAACTTAATCAAGTTCATAGTTTGATTACCTTTCTAATTTCTTTTAATGACATGCCATTTTTCATCACAAACTTATCCTTTACTAACGAAGGATAAGGACTGGCAATATGGAACCATAAAACTTTTCGTTACCGCTTTCCTCGGGAATAATGCAGGAACATATTATCGTCGTATTACGAGAGACAGTACTTCGTGGTACGGCAACCATTATTTAATGGAAGCACATGGAAAAAAGTTCTAATTTGGGCTTGAATTGAAGGTGCTCATTAACAAATAATACTACCACCATTTTATGATAAAATCCCCCGTTTAGAATCCTCTTCGGGTGAGAATATAGACCGATTATATGATTACCGACGGAAGGTTTTCGAAAAATTCATCACTTCATCAGTTCAGACCTTCCAGACGAAGTGAGTGAAATTTCAGTTCCGGTAAGAACGAACGGGAACTCCGAGGATCGGCAAAACCTTACAAGGAAGAAATCGCGAAAACGGATAATCAATTTTGGTCGTTCCTTCCTCAGGCTATTAGAGAAGCTAATAGGGTAGATAAGGTATTAATGATGGAGACACTACACCCCACTAGCATACGCCACTGGCGACTCACGAGAAAGAAATCTAACTCTAAAATCTAAAAACACCAAAGTGTTGTTGTAAAATTGTAAGTTGCTTTCACTATACTACAGATCACTAATTGCAAGCGGCGGATAAATTGGTTTTCATTATATGGTGTTGTCTTTTAGATGGTCTCAATAGAAGTCAAGGAGGAATTAGTATGTGACCAGTCAAAACCTTGGAAAATTTTCGTTTTTTCGATACGGAACACGTAACCTTTTTCCGTGTATTTTTTCCTCGGCGTCAGATTGAATTCGTCCCCCTTTGGCGTCCTCCCCTCACTTGTCTCTCCCTTGCCACACGTCCAACCAAATCGCTTCCAAATTGCGAATGCAATGATGCTGCTGCCCTCTGCCTTTGGGGACTGCGAAAGCTTTCTATTCCGACCCTCACGCCCATTCTAAGTGTCCCAAAATGGGCCTCGACTCATCTAAAGACCTTCAAGATTCGTTCCACGAAGTTATCATGAAGCAGAACTTCACCTAAGCATTGTCTGTAAGATGCAAACCCTTCTCGAAAGGGTCCTCAGAGATGGAGATACGCAATAATATCTCAATCTTTTGCTTCGTCGCCATGAATACAGTAAAACCTGGTTGTGACGCTTTTCAGTAAGCTTAGTTAGTAAAAACCGCGTCATAAGCGGAATATTTCTTTAATTAATTATAATTTCATTCGTGTCAGTCATGACTTCCTACCACAAAGTCTTGCCAGATATTGATTATGCCAGAATAATTGATTATATTTCTTTTACATCAGAGAAAAGGGAGGGTTTTCGCCTCTCAAATTTCTAAACAAGTGTTTTACATCATGAAAACGAAAAGGAATCTCCTTAAGTTTGCATTACTTGCCAAAATTATAGATATACAGAGAGTCCGGGAAGTACTGTTGTGTAATGCTGGTTACCTTCTCGTCATATTTTTCATGAATGGTCTGCTTTTACATCTACAACTACATAAATACCCTGCAAGCCGCCTTTCGGCGTGTGGCAGGGGGTGCAAACACCGAACGATTGAGCTACTTATTTAGCCTATTATTATCGCGTATTGTCCGCGGAAAGAATGAGTCCTTAAAACGACTTGTTCTAGCGTCTATTTCTCTTATTTTGCTCTCATTATCGGATCGGCCGAAGTAACAGGGGGGTCGCATAATATCAACTACATCTTCGGATAACGTGCTTTCTCTAAATTTGTCAACAAAGAGAGCGTCTTCCTTTGTGACTCAATTCTCATCTTTTTCCTTACCACAATGAAGATTTTTTTACCAGATGGAATATTAGAGGAGAGTTATGAAAACAATTCTTGGTCTATCGACTGAATCGGATGATTGGCTACGGGGGGTTGCCGTGAAACTGCGGGCGGCTAAATTCGCATTATAAGCTGAGCGTCCTAAGCTTTACTTAACCATGTGTTTATAGTGCAATGGTTTGAGAATTTTTAAGCGGGATAGCGTCTTAATCGGGAGCGTTTTCAACATATTTTTTACTGTATTGAGTAAGAAAAGGATCGCATATCCTCATCTAACAATGTCGATGCTTCGTTAAAATGGACTACCAATTACTTTCTTAACTAAGAGCATTCGAAGAATCTGTATTAGTGTAAAAAACTTGATTTTACAATGCTTCTTGACGATAATACGAGAAAGTTAGATAGCGATGCTATGTCGCTATACCTCTTCTGCAGTACTCTCGACTATATCACGAAAAAGTAAGAAAACGCGGCTTTGCCAATTAACCCCTCATATAACATGTTGCAAACCTATTTACCTCTAGGAGATAGGGGATCCTCAAGGAGTACACAACTTTGAAGTTTCCTCAGGCTTATGTTCGACAATTATTTTCGCTAGTGTGCTAGCATCATAATGCTAAAGGAGACCGAGATGAGCTAAGTTGTTGAAGCAGAGACCGATTTCGCCAATGTTTGAGCCTGTTTTAACATGATTATCAATATTAATGTACTTGAGATAATTTTAAAAATAACACATGATTATCGCAACTAATTAGCGAAACAATCTCGATATTAACCAGCATTATCTACTAATCTACAATCTGAAAAAATACCGTAATAAATTAAACCTAGTAACACAGGCTAAGATTTTGCATAATTATTTTGAGAATTCAACCATTAAGATAGCGAGTAAACAACCTCGCATATGCAAAGGTAAAAGCATAGGTATGGATTTTTGATTTCTTTGAGAGGGCTAAAAGACCTCCGCCAGTTAGTCTAATAAATAGGGAGGGCGAGGACATGCAGTCGTAGTTAACGCGGTGACTGAGACCATTGTGATCGCTTGTTTAGAGAAGGGGACAGATGGCCTAGTGGAGCACCCCAGCCTCTCTCTACGGACTCAATGGGAGATTCGTTTGGGTTTTCAATGTCTTTCGATAGGACTTTCACTCCATTCCGACAAAAACGAAGCGCATTGCACGCTGAGTCAATACGACATGAAAGCGCACGTCTCCTCGCCATTGTCCTCGGATGCCTTCGCCTATTTGTCCAATGAGGACGACGACGCTTCAAAGAATTTCGAGCTATTCCATTGGGAACGCTGACCTATTGAGGGTGGCTATAGAGGCCTCATAATTACTGCTTTTCCCTCTCGTCAACTTAAGCGCTTCTAAATTACGGAGATGACGGCAAAGGCGTAGGAATACGTTTGAGGCTTAAAGACTAGCGAAATTAGAAAACCGTGAATATACATACTTCTACGAGTATGTTTATTCATCTCGTACGTATGTACCCTTCGCGCCGCCTTTTGATGTACTGGAAAGGAATGAACATTATAGATTTCCTTTCCTATATACTAGTATAGGTGGGGAAATATAATAATAAAGTATAAATAGGGTATATTTACCGGATAGCTATGTGGGCTTTGACTTAGCGGTTCCAAAGTAGAACGTCCCGGGTTCGATTCCCGGGATAGCTCACGTGCGAAATAACCTCAGCTGTCAATGCGCTTTCAACAATACTGCTGCTTGTAGTGTATATACATGTGGTTACGAATACACCTCAGTTGAGAATGTTAATCCATTCCTAAATAAAGAACATTTATAATTGTACTGACACATCAGCTAACGAAGATAATTCGTTCCGGAATCACATTCTTCAGCGGAAATTTTGATCAGTCGAAGCGTAAAATCCCTTAGGTTTTTATAGAAAATCATTTATTTCGTTCTAGATGCTGCTCACTACTTAAATATCAGTTTTCTAAATTAGTAAAAAGTATACTATGACAGGGCAAAATTTCACCAAGGGCTGAGAGGCTCAGCTAATCAATCCAATGAAAGAAAATAGAGAACAATATGAAATATATCGTGACACATTATAACATTGAAAAATTTTGTAATCAACCAAGCAACCAAGATTCCTCTTCCGCGATCTTTATATATTTTCTTTCGCTCGATGGGGAGGAGCGAGTGAAAGAAAAAATATAAAGCGTGAAAAATCGAAACGTTTTATTCGGATTATTCGATAGAAGCAGACAATATAATTATTTTATTGTTTTCACTCGGTTGTTTCCACCCTTACGCGCATCCCCTCAAACATTAATAGGCCTAATCCTAACAAAAGAACTCTCGATATGCATCTTTTCACGAAAGAACGGCTGACGTCTTTTATAATCATTGTTTCTAAACAAATAATATGGAAATTCACACAAAAATTGCCTTTTTTCTTCTCCAAGTCCTCGGGGTACAGACTAAAATAATCGGGTTAAGAGGGTTCGGCTATTGAAACCTGGTTCGATAAAAATGCTCAACTGAAATTGAGTTTAGAAGAACTTTCTTCAAGTACCTGAACCTATTATATAAAAAATAGTAAGAGAACTTCGGTAATTAAAAAAATGCCATTAAATATGATGATAAATCTTCGAAAGACGCGTCTCAAGCGTCATGGATCCTCACCGTAATTAATTAATTGCTCAGTTGGGGCAAACTCTTAATCATGGACTTTCCTCAACGAAAATTCATCAAATTCGACAACTTAAGCTCATTTTCTCCACCTTTATTGAGCGAGTTTAACCCAAGTTTTAATCCTCTCCAACGATTCCCATCCTAAGGGAAGGAACAGCCTATTATCGCTTGCTGATTCACCTTAGATATCCTTAAAAATATGGTGGAAAACCCTGCTGAAATGAAGGAAGATTTTAGCAAAGCTTAATTGATTTACCGAATTCAGAGAAAGTACGCTATTAGAAGATGCAGGCGATGTAATGCGTCTTCCCTATTACATAGGCCGTTCTGATAATACGAGTAAGATCAGGGAAATAGATGTTATAAAAAGAATTCACTATTTTACGAACGTTACACGACAATGATCGACTCGGGACGTAGAGTCATGGTGCACCCCCAGCCATAAGTCGAGTGTCGGCTAGCAGGGCAAATATATAGATGTAGAAACATATATGTAACAAACTCACATAGGTAGGTATTATGAGATAGAATAGCAATCAAAACACTCGGAATATCATTGTATTGACCTCAGTTGCCAATCCCTCAAAATCTCAGATATCACAAGTTACAGATTCGTTAGCCGTTATAATTATGTAAACAAAGAATAGCTTCATAATACCCTTCTCTGAGCAAAAATCGTGATTTTACCAGTAGTACCGATACCAATTTACCTTCCTACCTCTTCTACCTAAAATATCTCGTAATATTATTTAAAAGCCAAGATTTTTATAACAAGATTATATTTTAAGTTCTTAACTGAATAGTTTTGCATACAGACTTTTCTCATCACACTTCAAGCTCAGTCTTAACCTGGGGTTCCATGAATTCTTAGCATCCAGGCTCCTATTCCACAAAGGAAAGTTTTTACTATGATAATAATTAAAAATAAATCTATACGAAGGGCCCTAGTCAAAAATTTGCATTCTTAGCAAAAATTAGCCTCTTCACCTTCTTAGAAAGACGGTCAGTCTTAACCAATACACCAAGAGTACCTAGAGAACCTCTTTACCAACCCAGGGTAACCAGTTCAACTTAACTCCATCAGCATTAAAATGACGCACTACGCGGCTGGTCTAAGTATAACCTTTCCCGAACGACCCGCAATGTCCCCGAACGGTCTCTGTCAGCAAACGGCACCGTGATTCTCATCGCATCGTTTCTAAAGCAGCGGAATCTGCATCCACACGCATGCGCTATCAAAGGAACTCCAATCGCCTGTTGGAATCTCCGAACCGATGCACATAAATAAATGAGAGATCGTCCATGCGTTCATACGAGTCCGTGCGATTGAGGCCGATAAAATGTGGCTTTTGTGGACTCCTTTGGAAGAACGGATGTACATATTGCAAATGGCGGTCGACCACCGAGGAGATTTGGACGGATGGGATTCGATAGGGATTGGATGGATTATTTAGGTCTCTGATACTCTTTTTTATTGCAAGGGACTTCGGAACTGGAATACGTGCACATCGAACGTTTCAAAGGTGTATGTTTTTTTAAAAGTTAATCGTCATTACGTGATGAAAACTCGGAAAACCTTCGTTCTTGGTATTCCGTCGAGGGTCAAAGTCCCCTTTCACGTGAATGATAGCAAATCAGGTGACATTCGCACGATCAAAGAATGATGCGACTAAAACAGGATCCCGATCAGTGAAATTTTTGGTTTCCCATTTCATTGCGTTAAGCAAATGAAATTTTGGTTTTTAGGTATAGTACGTAGATGTCGGGGTGTTTATTTCTATGTTTTGAGGCATTGGCCTTGGAAATTTTATAAAAAATAAGCCACCAGAGATGAAGAACGAGAAAACACTGAAAATTAATTGCTTTCCCTTACGTAGATTTTTCACCCTGTAGATACGTATTGTACACAGATACGTATATTACAGATAAAATATTTAAAAACTTTGTTTTAATCAAATTTTCATTAATTTTGTAGAGATAAAAGATATTATGTATAACTTTAATTGCTAAATATTTTAGTATTTTATATTCAAAATGTAGACTTTTGAAAGTATTCTCAATGTGCATTTCTGAGTAATTATGGACTAAATAAATTCGTTTACAGATATTCAAAGTCTCATCATTAAACTTTTTCTGTTCTAAAATATGAATATAACACTCCCAGCTCTATTAAAAGAGTATTCTTTCATCCCGTTTAAGATTTTACGCAAAGTGCAAGTGACGAATGTAATTTAGTAAATGTGGCATTACACCCCGACGACGGATCGTCGGCTACTAGATAAATAACAGTTTACATCCCGTATTCTTATGAGATTTAGCCTATTTAGCTGCTTCTTCTTCCAAAGAAAGCCTTAGTTCATACCTTACCCATAACGTCTCAATTTTTGATTTTGTTCAAAGAAATGTGGTGGAACGTTATATTTAAAAATCACAAAGAAACATGTCTATACTGTCCCAAGGTTATTCTTTTTAACCAACCATGGTTTCAGTGCATGCTCACACCATCATCACGTTCAGAAACAACAAGTTAGCAACTTATATATCAAGCAAAGGAGGAAGAGGAGGAATAAAAGGTTATATAGTAAGGAAAACAACGTGAATTCATAATGCGTCAATAAGAGAAGGAGGAAGAAATATAAATCAAGCAGGTTATCAGTTTAGAAGGATTTCTTGGAAAAAAAAGGATTTCATTGGTAAAAGGATGGGAATAGTGAAAGATATTTGTAGCATATCTAACTTAAAGGCTTAAGGAATGAAGGGATTATTTATTACCTATTATCTTAAGGGAATAAGAGTGATAAATCTGTAGTTTCCTATTAAATATTACTTCAAATGTGTTGAAACTATTCAATCAAAACTTAACGACGAAGTTCATTACTTTCAATTCTAATCTCCCATTCGCATTTCATCATCATTTATTTATATTTACTGCATTCGTAAAAATCTTGCCCAGAGTATTGTCAAATCAAAACGTCAGTCGATTAACCCAAGCGTTGCATATATACGCGTATGGTATAGAAACGATTCGCGAGTACCGTATCGACTTTCCGCGCAAAATGGAATCCTGGAATTCTAAATTCCCATCTATTTTCCGCGTCTTTCAAGCGCAGCCATCATAACGCGCCGTTTACCCTTTTCAGGTTTTCACCTCGGAAAACCCAAGCGACTCCTTTTCCAACCGCAAAAGCGCACGGAACAAAGCTCGACTCCTAAATCCCTCCTCTGCCTCGTGTGTGTACGCCCTATGCATGACGTTTTACTGCCGTTGTTGTCAACAAAAAATGTTTAAAAATCTCCGCGAGCCTTTTTGTTACCCCGGGAGCTGCTTTTCCCCGAGCTTTTTCGACGATTTCTCAAAAAAACGGCAGCTCTGTGTGTGTGGGCTCAGTATCTTATGCAAGTTGGCGCATTTGTGAGGTTCACTCGAATCGCTTCTCTCCGTTTGAGGACGCTAAAAGTCTTACGCGTAAAAAAAGGACTTTTGTTTTTTGGATGGCGCTCGAGGGATAGAGTTGGTGCGGTTGAAAAAATTGTATTATTATTATTATAAATGTAGACACGTGACGGATAATAGAGTGTTTTGGCGTGTTTCTTCGCGATAGATAATCACAAATATGTCTGTTTCTAGCGTACATTTGCACTGCGTAATTTTACGTAAATTTCAACTGGTAGATTTCTAAAATTGATATGAGAAGGATGTACTTAGAGTAAAGCCATAACAACTGGTAAAGAAGCGCTAAACTAAAGTTCCACAAGAATTTTATTAAAATTAATATTTCTTGTTTATCTTTTTATTATTTTTTTAACTATTTATTTTTATTTTATTGTTTTTTACATTTTTAATGAAAAGCTAACTGTAACTAAGTTTAGTGCTTCTTAAACAGTTAGTTAATAACTTGAAGAAACGAAAAGATCACTTTTAATCACTTTACCGCTTACATCTAAACTGGTAAATAATTCGAGAAAAAGGAAAGTAAATAACTTTTACCCATACCACGTAAATTTAATTGGTATGGGTAAAATCTTTTCAATTATTCCCACCACAAAGCCATGCCTGAAGAAATTAATGATTAATTACCCTTGATGTCAAAGAGATAATAATTATACAAAACATACAAAAATAATTGGCCGTAAGTGGTCTGTATTGTCGTACTTAATTTTATGTGCAAACATTTGGCTTTAACGCTGCAACTGATAAGCTGGTTAAGTTTAATTAATTATAATTATTTATGAGGTGCTGCAAACATCAATCAACTACAAGCTATAATGACGATTCAATAATATTCTGTGGCAACTAACCGCGTTGGTTAGTCTGATAGCACTCTAAACTCAAGGTCCCGGGTTCGAATCTCAGCCAACCGGATTTTTCTGGTAAGGAAATGGCTGAATGTGTGTTTCCCGATAAGGGTTGGCGGCAGGAAATTAGTGGTCGTAAAATTAAGCGCCACAAATATTCACATCGTAATCATTGTCACCAATCATTATAAATCATCGGTCGATCCCATAATGGATGGGAATAAGGCTATGAAGGAAGAATAAAGGAATCTATGGCAGCCCACCCAAATAAAAATTATGAATGAAAATGAAAATTAAATTAATTGATTTTTAAAGTACAGTAAACCTCGTTTAAAACGCCCCCGTTTAATACTATATCCCGCTTAATATGGGTTTTCCCCAGTCCTGTTCCCTTTCAATCGACACACAAGGTAAAAATACCACTTAAGACGCTCTGTTACCCACTTCTAGCGCGGATTTCTTCCGTTTCCAGATGCACTGCTACCCAATATAGCCAAATCTCCATCTGATATAATAGACAGAAAATTGTTTGCATGATCTACATTGCCTCATTCACAACTTTCAACACGTTACTTACGCTCATTTGGTAGGAAAGAAAAATGGAATTTGACAAAGTTTCGTAAAGGAGCACTATTATGTTATGTAAGAAAACTGCAAAGATCCCTTCTTGTAAGTGTAAGAATCTCTCTAAAAGTGTTCATTAATTCTTGTCAAGTGACGTATCTATCTTATTTTTTAAGAAAATATTCTCATTATTGACTGAAAATTGATCTCTTTTAAAATAAAAGAGCTGAAAATATCTCCATATTGTTAATAAACTTGCTAACAATGAAGTACTGTCAAATCCCGGTAATTTCGCTGTTTTCGTGCGGTCTCCTTAAAAGCGTCTTAACCGGGTTTTATTGTATATGCAATCGTAACTATGTCCGTGCATTGAATCCAGTAATTTTGTAAACAATGATTTTCGCTGATATGAATGTTGGCATATTTTATATTACTGCTAAACTGTGGCGAAGTAAGGGACTCTGGTTATGCATAAGCGAGAGGTTTTCAAGCGAATGGGAAGAGCATCTTTGGAACCGCTGACGGTGGACCACAGAGAGAAATAAAACCCCCTCTTTCACAATGTAAGTGGCATTTTTTTCATTTTCCGTACGTTGTCACAGAATAAAGGGACGTGACAGACTTTCCTTTCTTCCTCAATCTGCACACATTTGCTGTGCCGTTCTCAAAAGAATCCTCGTCATCTTCTTCATCTCTGAAGAATAGCTAAGGAACATAATTTTCATTTTCCTTATTTAAAATTAGATGTAGGATAAAGTTTTCTAGCCGCTATTTAAGTGAACTCGAATATTATTTAAAGACGATTCAATAGATGAAATTTGGAAAATATATTTCCTGGCTGGATGCAAAGAAATTCAATAGCACGCTTTGGAACCTCATCTCCACTCTCACTCAAACCGTTGGGAAGACACAAAGGCGCTCCTTGAAATGGGTTTATTCTTTAACAACTGGCTTCTTATTGATAAAATTCATTATAATATGATTTGCCAGAAATATAACCTTGCCCTCTTCAAAAATAGATGTTATGTCGCCGATATTGTTTTTTTACGTAATGTTTAAACGAGTGTGATAGACTCAAGTGAACTTATTTCACTTGTGAATTATAGCGCTCCTTTGAGACATACAAAACTATTTCATGATTCTTTTAGTAGAGTATGTTTGCCGCTTTAAGTATGATTCGAATTATTCGATCAGCAAACGAAGTCCGAAATGCATCGAATAATATTGATTCATTACGTGATTCCTTTTAGTCCTCAAATTGGAAAATTTACTTTGACATGTAAGTATAATCTCCTTTGTTATGTATAGTTTTGGCGATATTTTCTATATGTATTCGACTTTATCTTTCTATTTTTTCTTTAATTGTGTCGCACGTAACTGAGTTTTTCGCCTGTTTTTGATGAATAAATTAATATTATTATTCAGATGCTGCCTATCCGCGATACAAAAATAACTGGTTCTGGCAGAAGAGAATTAAAATGCATAATTTAATTGTTTGTGTTTCAACAAAAGAAATAAATGTTTTAGAGTAACACGAAGAGCGCTACGAAAATTTCCGAAAGTTTTACCGCCTGTAGGATTATTTTAAACTAACAGTAAACCGAACGAAATTGTCGAGCAATACTGTTGCAAATATCCAACAATAAAGTTAAGTTACAAGTAATTCACACGACAGCGTGATGTAACCTTGGCTTATTATGAACTATGATGAATATTTTCGGAGGATCGCTCGAGGAATTTCCACCTTTATTATGAATCTATTATTAGCATTCACTGCCGACGAGAAAATCAGATGTAGCAAAATAAATATATCCAACGGTAAACAGAAGTGAAAAATAGCGACATGAGTGGGAGCAGTACAGTCATGTCGCTATGTTTTTCAATTAAGGAGTACTCCTCGTGCAAAGTCAACACCTTCCGCCATCCTAGAATGCATTTAATTAATAACTAGCTGAACTGCCCGTGGATTATGAACGGGAAATAAAAACTTGTAAAATCCATGCTAATTAAAACTCGCTGCAATCACAAGAAAACAAACACTGCCTTACTATTTAATCTCCATGTTTCGACTCGCTTAAAAATATGTGAGCGTGGAGTAATGCTGCGTTACTCAGCATTAGTTATGTCTTTCTGCCGTTTAGACATCTTCACTGGACCATTTGCTTACATTTAACGATATTCATAACGATTTTATTCAGAACGGGAATAATTACGAATGATGATTTCGCAAGTTTTAGAGATACTACTCCACTATATGTCACTGTATGCCACTTCATAAAAGTTGCAATTGATAATTGATGGACTTAAAATTTTATACTGACATCTGAGTGATGCGGTGTATTACAAAAAATACATTTTTGAAAGGACAGGATCTTATTGAGAGTTCCAATCTTCATTGGGACCCACCACTAGAAGAGGCCCTCAGCTATACTTATTGTTAGTCCAACCTCTTGAAGAGACCACGTCAATCCTACGGCATCGTGTGTTCCTTATGGAAGAATGGCGCATACTGTTCGTACTGTTCTATCAGAAATCAATTTCAGTCTATTCTGAACGTCTTCAAAATTAATTATAGCCAACTTTCTTGTCTATGCAAAAATCGCAACAGCTCGCGCCATTCCCCATAAGTAATGCATGGGGCCACAACATTTAGGTGTTCTCTTTATGACTTTGGACGAAATGCTTCCTATTTTACTCTATACTTTATAGGTTCAAAATCAATATCGCTTACTTTCTATTTCTATGCATTAGTGCAATAGCTCGCGCCATTCCCCATAAGTAGCACACGAGGTCATAAAATTTAGGTGTTCTCTTCATGAATTTGGATTAAGTATACTAAATAAAACATTCAGCATAGATTAAAATTGATTTCTGACGGAACAGTAAGGACAGCTCGCGCCATTCCCCGTAAGGAATACACAGAGCGAAAAGATTTACGTGGCCTCTTCATGAAGTTGGACGAAGTATAGCGCCTATTGCACCTAATCATGAATCCGCCTGTTGTAGTAAAATAGATGAACATAGTCTTGCTCAGCGATCACCGAATGCATCGAGACGGGATGTGGGAGGAGGGTGCAGTTTCCATCTCGGTAGGTGGCGACACTAATAGATCCCACTTCCTATCGCTGAATGAATTGCGCCTTCTCACGTTCACAGGGCACCTTTTCTTCGGCCGCTGTTTGCTCCTCGCCTTCCTTCCTTTCTCTGTCATCTTGTCAGCGGATAAGCACACAAGGAATCGATAGAAAAACACGTGTAAACGACCAGATAACGGAGCGGAAGCGGGGAACCGAAGGAGAATTGGAAAACGTCTGCGCGACGTACGGCGCGTTATAAAGATTGTGCTGCGATTTGTGCGACGGATTCGCATCCTCACGCGTACCACACCCACGGCTTTTCACGGCGAGAATCAATGGAAAGGATTTCGGGAGATTTTCACGCATTCTTCTTTCCTTACATCAAGGAAGAGGGTCGGAATTTTTCCATTTATTTTAAACGGCCAGTTTTGCTTATGAGGAAGCACCTTGAGGTTGCGCTTATCTGAAGGTGATTCCTAGGAATTGAAACCGGTGAAAATAGGTTTTGAGGAAAATTACCAAGTCTCTCTTTTGATACAATGGTTTGCCACAATGTCACGCCTTTGATTATTGATCCCATCCTCCTTTATAAGTCATACACTCGCTTACCGCACTCATAAAAGAGCAGGCGGCGAGTTTGTGTGAGTAGGGTATAAAAAAACTCCCAGTGCGCCTTGAAAAGTGCATCTTAGTAAATGGTGATACTGTAAAACAATATCATTATATATGCAACATAAGCATGAAAAAAGTTTAGTGAATAAAGCTTTTTTGATTTTGGTTTTTTAAAATATGGGAACCATATTTTGGGACCTCGTATTAAACCACTATCGATTTCTAAAGGACTGAAATTTTATAGTTTCACGTCCATCTGTGCATACATATACCTATTGGCTATTTAGATCATTCTCTCCAACGCTATCAACCGTATGATTTGGAAAAGACATGAGATATAGTAGGTAAGCTGTGGATTGAGGCATCTTTGCTTTTCTCACCGAACCAGGAAAGAGCTGCAGGCGAAGGCAGCTCAATGACCATATGGATAACATTTTCCAGAGAATTCAATAAGGAACGATGAATGCCATTATTCACTATACTAATAATTCAGTATATTATTCAGTTTATTCAGTGTATTATTCGCTCATCCTACAGCAGCCTCTACATCATCACAGCCACGGAAAAGCCTAAGGCAAAATGACTAGGATCCATGATTTCCATCATGACTAGTATCCTAGTCATGATGGAAACCTACCACGAAGTCAAGCCTGAAGCAATTACCTAAGGCAAAAGTAAAGGAAAGATATTTTCTCCTCTAAACTGAACGATACTGAACTGATGATACGAATCAAAAATATGCCATTCATCACAATATGGTATTGAGAAGTAACGCTAGTGATAGAGAAATGGAAAACAAATCAATTCAAATAGTAAATTAGTGAGGTGGTGAAGTAATGCTCGAAGAGGAGGTTATGTTAGTGGTTGCACTAAAATGATTCGATATCTGAGGTCATTTTGCTCTTGAACTCCCGAGAATCGAACCCGAGACTACTTTCACCGAAATCGAAGGCTCATCCAGAGGCCCTGGGAGGAGATACTGGCAGTGTATAAAATCGCAATTGAGTTCAACTTCAATTTTACTACCGAAATATATTTCTCGAGAAACAATATAAGTAAAGCGAATGTAGTTGGGAGGAATTATACAGTTGGAGGAAGGACAGACCTGGGGGTTATCGAGTACGTTAGCAGGTGGAAAAAAAACTTTCTAGCCTTTCGATACTATAGATTTATATTTTCGATGGAAAAATATTTCAAGATTATTTTAATTGCTACATTAAATAAAAATCTATAGAAGGTTCTTAACTCCAATTAGAATACGAACTCGTAGAATATCCTGAATCTAACGCTCAATTAAAAATTTCGGAGATTCTTAAATATCTAACATTAGGATGCTGAATACCGAACAGTATTTGGATCCTGATCACTTTCAATTAATAGAACAGATTAGGAGTTACAGAATTATATTATATTCAAATGAAGTTTCAAACTAGATTTTCCAAAGTTAAATCCCCTCGAAATTGCCGATTCCAGGTCATTAAATCAAAATAAAGCTGAGTCAAATCTTAAATATCCAAGTTAATTCTCTTTTTGACGCATTTTTATTAAATTTTTGAGTTTATGTTAGCCTTTTAAACAAAAATTAACATATTGAAAGAGTATCTGTAACGAAAGGAACAACGAGGAATACCAATTAATATTTAAATCCGATAAAACAATTCCCCGAACGCGAGAAGCTCTAATATTCCGCAAGACCACTTTCGTAATGAAAGCAAGCGCGAGTAATGGAGTGTTAAGCTCGATAAGACCCCGTGAATGCGGTTCGTAAAAGGCTGTCAGGTTGGCAGCCTTGTCGATGAGATATCGCTTTGTGCAGGTGCGATTAACACGCCATGTAGCAGAGAGTGGCTTCATTCAGAGGTTTTTCTCTCAACCCTTACACGTCCCTCGGAGATGCTGCTTATCTGTCGGGAAAAAGGAAAAAGTTTACAGCAAACATAACACGGCTATAACAATCCCGCCCCTCTCCTTATACATCTCCCAACGCACACAACGGGAACAAATCCTCCAAAGCCTTTCTACACGTCATGTTTGCATCTTTGACCATCTTTTTTTTTCGCCCGTACACAGACCTCGATTATGATTTACACACTACCGGACATATCTCTCCTTTCCTTTTTTTTCGCTTCCCCACACCGGTCAGTCTCGCCAACTGCAGGGATTTCGGAATCGACCCAGGGAGGGAAGAATGTTGGAAATACGTAGGGTGGCCGAAAAGTTCCTTGTAGACGCTCTTTTTCGTTCGTCGAGAACTATTTTACTTCAAATTTTCCCGCTTACAAACTTGTTCGTAGTACTTATTATTATATACTCGCCACAGCACTGCAGGATTTCATCGCTAGGTATCATTTTAGTTTTAAAATTCCCAGATTTTTCATAGTATGATTCCAAAGTAGTGTTACTTCGGCTAACAAAGATAATTCTTTCCATAATACTTATTATAGTATACTCGTCACAGTACCGCACAACTTCATCGCTAGGTATCATTTTAGTTTTAAAATACCCACACGTGATGTAGCATGATTCCAATACATCTGCTAAAGGAGGTACTGCATTTCAGAATATCCTTCTCTAGCCGAAACGTGATTTCCCGTAAGTTTCTATTGAAATTCGTTCTGGAAGCTGCCATTTATTTAAAGATGTAAAGTATACGAGTAAGATATTGAATGGTTCACTAGATGGAGAAAAACTAGTGAAAAACCCAATAGAATCATTCGGTTGTTATCACCTCTACGCACATCCTCTATAACGTTTGTTAATCGAATTCATATTCGTTAGCTGAATCCGAAACACAGCAAAAGAATCTTACTTCACCGTTAAATTCGTAAGCAAGATTACTCGTTAAACTATCACTGTAGTTCTTGAACGTTCCTATTACACTTTGATAGTGAAGCTACATACTGACAGCCAGAAAATGTTTGAAGTAGTTTGGGTTAAACTAATTTCTTCCAATGAATAATACTTTCCTAACGTTTCCAACGGATTATACTTTCCTAACGTACATATTTTAGGAAGAAGGAATATGTATATGGTAGTTGCTCATTTCATGTCGAATCGAAAGCCTTTCTTTGATTAAGGAGGAATTATAGTCGTATTTCTCTTGATTCAATCAATTTTTCTCGTTGATTCGGTTTGAATGGTTCAGTTCTATGGATTTCAAGCACGTACAAAATCTCGGTTAAGGGCAAAAAGTTATTTGAAAAATAGTTCAAAACCTTTAAAAATTACGATTTATTTTTTACATTAAGGTTATACGTTTGATAAAGACTATAGATCTTATTTTGGAAACTGTTCCCCCAATAGAAGTTGGAAATATGAAAGAGAGAGAACAGAAAATGGTCACACAAAAATTTTTAAGTGACGGCACGCGGTCAAAGTGGACGTGTTTTGGACTTGAACGTCCTTGCACTTTAGGAAAATGTTCAAATTTTCGATTAATTTTTATTATTTGCGACACAACAAAGGGAAATGAAATGGAAATTTTCAGATTTATTTCGATTCGGCTTGCTGGTCACCTGTGCTTATATGGTGCTTTTATTTCGAAGATGTGAATGAGATTAGATATTTCTGCTTAATTCATCTAGATAAATTTCTTTCGATTTCATTTAGGGATCGTTGTTTGGAGTATGAGCATTAACCACTAATTTTCTAAGGAATCGTACGCTAATGGATTTCCAACACACTATGTTTTCTGTTCATGTAAAAATTTATTATTTACCGGTGAGTTCCTTTAAAAATTTCTCATTTTTGATTATCTTAATAGTTGAAAGGAGTCAGATCAGAGCTAAGAGCGTTACTTCTCAATTAAAAACGGGCGCAGTATTATAAATTATATTGTATCTCATTGTTCAGTTTTATATGCGAGCGTAATTAAGTGGACTTAATTGGAAAGGACGACTTTTGTCCAAACCAAGAACGCCAAAAATCGTATTTCATTTCCTCATCTCAGAACTATTAATTACGGAAGTTACGCATATGTAAACAAATTTCCTGCTTTTTATATTTACTACATATGGAATTCTTATTATTTGTTCGAATCTTTTTTGTTTGATTAACTGAGTCGCTTATTTTGTTTAGATTCAGTGAGCTACAGTTGGGCATCAGATGCGATTTTCCATTCCATCTCACCACCGAATCGAGTAAGCACAAATTATGGAACTAGACAGATTAAGTAGCATCTATTTCTGCCGATGTTTTCCGATATAAGCTGATTCGTTATTCAACCTCCTTGACAAGTCGTAATATATCTTACAAATATTTCTCATATAGATTTTTCGCCAAAATCAGCACTTTTGTAGGCAGCACGAAACTATTCGAAGCGATCCTCTATAACTTGTAAAATAAATGTCTTGTACAATGCTAACATTTATCATTTTTGGTAAAATCAAAAATAGAATTTACGTAATAACGAGGGGATAATATAGAAGTAATATCATTGTAACTAGGAGCATAAAAATTCACTAAATCAATTAAAACTAAAGAAAAGATAATTTTCATAATTTTATTTTTATATATTATTTATATCTTTATATTCGCATCTATCTATTATATGCTGCTCTATTCATTGTAATCCTGCTAAATCATGACTAATCGTACAATGATTTTTCAATGACAAAATTGATTTTTGGTACCGTATCCTTTCTCACTTACAAATTAGCAATGAAACATTTGTAAAAGTAGGAATATTTTGGTATGAATATCAATACTAGTTGTAATAAGCTTAATAATTAGAATTTTCATTAAAATACGAACAATAAGATCCAAAGATTTCACGTAGTGAAGGCAGAATCAATTACTTAAGCTCGTTTCATTTATTCATCTCCATTGCATCGCATATGAATAGGATTATATGATATATGATTTTGCCTACAATTTTGACTACAATTTATTTGTCGTTTTGCAAAATAATTAACAAACGAACTAATACTGGATGAATAATTTTCATCATTAACCATATCATCAGCTTATTTATTTCCAATATTCGGAATGAAAAAAATACTGCCATCTCCGATATCGATTGCAGAAATATTTACATTCCCTGCTCATTTTTTAACTAAGAAAATAGCCCCCACTTCTACATCTAATAGAAATAGGAAGCATCCCAAAATGGGAAATAAGCTCTGGTTAAACTATCATCAAGTGTGTCCCTCTCTCTTGATATACTGCACGTACGACGTCAGCTTCAAGTGCTTCCAAATAGACCACTATCATCAGCCTTTTGTATTCCTCTGTTTCCTTCCCCATAAATCTTTTCTTCTATCCCTCAATCTCATAAAACCCTTATCAGCCGTTCGATCTGAATGCTTTTAGTTTATCGCCTACTTAATCTCGACACATCAAGTGTGGCAGCCCTGTCGGTGCACCAATGTATGCGCTGCGGAGTAATTTTTACGGAGCCTTCAATCTCCGTGTCAATATCCATCGAAAAATACATCGGCTGTGATTTATGGCCGGTGTTGTTTGGGCAAATCTGTTACACTTTTATTGCCTAGCGACGCGACAATGTTTAAGTGGTTAGATAAAGCTCTTACGTCGCCGAGGCGAGAATTCGGAGGGAACCTGACAGTGGGCTCAATAAATAACGTCGCGAATTGAGGAATCCGACTGAAATGAGGTGGAACAGGTCCTCCTGCCCTACTCACATTCCCGCAGTCGTTCATTTCATCGTGTGGTCGTTAATTTCGTGCGGAAGTTTATTTCGCTCATATGCGGAGGTTAAAGCGGTCGTAATCCTCCTTTAGATGCACCGCTACATTCGGAAGTGGTTTCCTGGGTTCCTAAATAACCAGAAAAGGATCTAGAAACATATCAACCGGTTGAGAGGTTGAGAATACTCGTCAAAATTGGGGTGATTTAAGACAATTTCCTTATAAAGTTATCACCAATCAGCTTTGTCACTGCTCGTGACAATTGTAACAGATGCATAAGGTTGGGTGGAAGAAAGACCTAACTGGTCCTACCCCGCCAATAGTTTCTAATAATAATAATATAATGATCGTGAAAAACTTCACAATATGATTCCAATTTAAACTCTTTATTAACTCCTTGGGATGTTGCTAATACTACATCCAACTCCTTGTATCTGCCAATGGAAATAACCCTCACTATATCATCACCTAGAGGCGTTTCTAGGGTCCTGGAGAACTAGGATACCGTCTACGCACATCTTAAAATATATATTGGTTTATACCA
This sequence comes from Pachydiplax longipennis, assembly GCA_036926295.1. Classification (NCBI taxonomy): domain Eukaryota; kingdom Metazoa; phylum Arthropoda; class Insecta; order Odonata; family Libellulidae; genus Pachydiplax; species Pachydiplax longipennis. The sequence goes on along the minus strand of JAVFKF010000009.1, from coordinate 30,181,936 downwards.
AACTAAGAATATATTTTTTTAATTGCGAATTTATATAATGACAATTTTGGTCCTCCTGAGCCAGTTTGTAGATTATCAGGAGGTGCCAGGTTATGTTAAAACTATAGCGTATAGTTAAAATTAAAGAAAAATAAAAGAAAATTTTGAGCTCTAAAAATAGCAAACATACAGAAAACTCATGATATATACAAGCATAAAAATGTCAGTAGAATCTTGAAAATATACATAAAATATCAGCCATATCAAACATATAGACGGTACATAAATTAAACAAACATGTAAAAGATCAGCAGTATTTTGAATATACATATAAAATGTCTTATAATAATATTAATAGTAATAATAATACGTCTTAATACGAGCGAGTGGAGACATTATAGTATCTTCTTACATCTAACCCTTCGTCATATTACATTCGAAAGAAAGAAGTAGCGTAAGAGTACACATCAGCTAAGAGCAACCTCATAAGTACACATATGGTAATTAAAAGAATTTTGGATTAATGAAAGCCATTTGGAATTAATTTTAAACAATATTTCCGCCGTATTTACAAAACAAGGGGTCATACGAACCCTTAATCCCTCATGGGATCTCACACCACTTAAGTTTGCTCTGCCTACACCTTATCCCGGCCCAACCGTAACATATTTCAAAGTCTCATACTTCATTCGCCGCACACCATAGACATTTATAAAATACTCCACAATACATTTTAGATTTTTGGGAAAATCTGGGAAATTGGAATCGTCCGAACCTCCTTAAAGTTGTCATTTTCTTCTTCTATGGCAAGTGGTCGATGAGATGACCCCTTTTGGCTACGGGCAGTTAAATCTCTTTTTAAGCCAAATCACATATTTATATACATAAAGAAGATCTCTTCCACGAGAATTAATTCCCCGTCTCCTATTTGTAGAGTTGGGAAACCCCGCTTTGATTAGAGATCCGTTCCTTGTTTACCAAGGTATCCACGGGCACTGCGACTCATCGATTTACTCCCGCAATACTTCTCCCAGACAAAGTCCACGTTGCATCTACTCCCTCCATGAATAAAGTAACTCTTCCCGCTATTTACACAGTCGTCAATTTCTCTTCGAAAACAATCCGTGGACTTCTTAATGCTTCGCAGTCCATCCCTTAATCAATCTCTCGCCTCTGTTTACCTTCGACATCCATTTCCCATTGCCCTTCTCTGCTTTTCCTCCCTTTTCCTCCGACATTTACGTACGACGCTATTAATGTCCAGCCGATATTTTCGCGGCCGACGCATCGCCCTTTACGTCGCTCTGTTTGTCTTTCCCGCTCAGTTCAAAATGATCGCCCACGGTTTCGATTTTGCCGATATCTGAGGCTTCATCTTTCATTTACGGGCGCATCGCATCGCGACCTTCCGTTCCGCCAACTTGCGGATTCGCGAATTCGTCTAGTAATGTTTATATCGGGTGAGAATCGGAAATCAGGCTGATCACGGTTATGAATTCTTTCGTGATTCGCGGGATAAAAATGTGTTATAGTTTTCCGCCAATGATGAAATATTCAAGATTACTGTTGGACAAGAAATAATACTCGCTTAGAAATTCTCCTTTGAAACATTTTGTATCTAAACTAAAACTTATTCTCTTTTATAGTTTTTTCGATTTTCGACAAATGTCACTAGTAGCGGAAAATAGTAAAACATTAGGTAAAATTAAAAAAATATGTTATTAAGCGTAATTCCTAAGCAAGAAATATATCTTTTAAAAGAGAAATCTTGAATATTTTAAATCAAACATAGAAGTAATCATGTTTCAACAATTATTATTTATGATTTTATGCTGAACTTTTCTACCTTGGCCTCTTTCTTGCAATTTTAGACAAAAGAATTTACTTTTTAAGATTAATTTCAAATTTTCTGAGTGAAAAATCGTAGCTCTCCACTTCGGAGACGTTCTTTCGTAAATTTTTATCCCACCATCCGACTTTATAGTAGTCACACCAAGTGAATTTTCCTTGTGAAATTGCGTGAATAATTCCATCATACTACTGATATAAAAAGCATATACCATAAAGAGAGGTCAAATGCGACTGGACGAACCCGAGGTTGAATCTAAACCGCATATTTTTATAAAGTTAGTTCGAATGTCGACGACAAATATGCAAGCTTTGGGGAGAATCAGGATGGACGACCTTTGCGAAAATCAAAGCTGGTAATCTAAGCGATCCATAGCTGACCCCACCGTGTTCTCAATCTCAAAACAAAGGTTCTAGTAATTAAGTTCGGCGTGTATTCGCGCATCTGCTGCCTCAGATAAGATACGCATGCGAAAGCCAGTGTATAGCATCTGAAGTAAGGCCCTATTTCCATAAAGTTGATTAGATTTCCACTTACATCAGATGGTTTGGCCTCTGTTCCAACGCATCTGCGGAAGAATTTCTTTCAGACCAGAGATTCGTCCCGGTTATTTGACATGGCTAACCCCTAGAATAACATTCTTAACTCTATGCTCCGCTGACAAGTTTTACCGAACATGAGGTTCCTTTACTTAATTTACCCTGAGTCTCTTTTCCATTACTGTTTTTACGGAGAAATGGACAAAGGGGCACCCTTGAAAGACATTAAATTAGGACGCCAAAGTATTTAGAGCCCATGCACCTTAGGTGTATGGTTTAAATATTGAAAAATAATAGATAATTAAAGAAAGTACAAACCGAAAGGCGGCTTGCAGGGTATTTAAGTAGATGTAGAAAGTAAGGAAAATTAGAATTTTTTAATTGCCCCTTGATATACCCTGGAAATAGTCAAAATATTAAAATGAAAAAGAAAATAACTCGCTAAAACGCTCTTAAAACTTCATAAATTTGCTTTTATACATCTAATATCAATTTAAACATTACATAAAAGGTTTACATAAACTTTTATGTCTTTTATAAACAGAGCGTAATTTTTTTATTAATAGCAGTGCGTAGTGGATATAGAGATCAGAGAGCAGGTTTCCATCTCTTAATACGAAATTCGCACCAACACGAGTATCCATTTGTGAACGAGTTCTCGTAACACGAACGAATATCCTCCTTTAACACGATTTCAAATTATTAGCCTATATCAGCATACATAAGGATTCTAAATAATCGTTTAACACGATTTCGTAATTTTGGAAAGTATCTCTTTTGTTAAAAGCTGGGTGAACCTGTACGTCACATAGTGGGAGAAGTCACTGAAACAAAATACTATTACACTAAATTTTAATTATTATTATCATTATTGCATAAGCTTCGTAGATAGGTGTATGCCAGGTGGCAAAGTTTGCTATTACGGCTAATAAACACAATAGGTTGTTTAAAAGTAATACAATAATTAGCGATAATGTCATAATTAGCGAATAAACCGCGTTACTGGCACATCCCAAAGAGAACCGCATAGTAAAAGACGGTGAGAGCAGATATGAAGAATGGGATCAGTCATAGAGAAGCGAGGAAAACGGCAGCAAGTAGAGAATTCCTGGGTTCATAAACCCTCTGAGAGGTGGAAGAAGACAACATTGCCACCCATTCATTTCCCGTCTTATCTGAGTGATGTATTTTTCTGCTCACACGAGTTGCGTCCTTAGCTCCTTTTTTACTCGAGCGGAAAAAGGTTAAATAATAGCGCTCGGATATGGAGAGAAGTTGGAGAGGAAAAAAGCCCAAACTAAATCGCGTGGAGCAGCGAGGGAAGTGACAAAAAGAGACCATTAATCATAGCCGCCGTGGGAAGGAAAAAATCGGATAATGCAAAGATTCTCGAAATGCTTCTTTCCGGCTGCGACGCATCTGCCGCCCGAGTTTCCCTTAATATGCGGTGTGCCCTTGTTTTCGCCAGATGGCCGATGGACCGAATGGAGAAGAACCAAACGCACCCTTAGCTAAAGCGAAATCTAGTTATCTTGTTACCTTTGCAAATACAGCTGCATTTCCATTTGCAGGTCTAACCGAGCATTTGCCTAATGTTTATCTACCACAGAAAGTTCTAATACTTTTTTGGAAACATGGAGATTTGCTTTTGTCACCATTAGTATTCTTCTGTAAGTGAATTTGCAGACTCACCGGGCGTTTGACTGATGATTCTCTGATACAGCAGGGTCTAAAATATTTTATTGGAAACGCAGAAGCTTATTTCTGTCTCCATATGTACCCTTCTGTAAGTGTACGTATTACAGCGGTAATTACCAAGAGAATTCGTTACTCAATAACCTATTTTCCATCCCGACGTATGATCTCAAAATGTGCTGTACAACAAAACATACTTTCGTTCATAATTCGTAAGAGATACATCTACATATGTTCTCTGAAAGCTGCCTTTAGCGTGTTGTAGGGGGTAAATACATGAATCATGATTCTTCATCCCTAATTAGTTACTGTCGCGTATCTTTCGCAGGAAAAAATTCTCCAAGCAAATACCTCCAGCATCTATTTCGCTAATATTTTTCGCATCAGATCGGTCCCTGTAATAGGCAGAATATCCGCAATATTTCCTGAACGCTTGCTTTCTCTGGATTTATTAATTCAGCCATAGATAAAATGTTTTTTCTCCTAAAGATTCCCATACCACTGATTTGTCGCAAAAGCATTTATCAAAACGTATTGCCATTCGCTGTAACTTCTGTGAATAGCAAATGCAACAACTGTGAGAACACTACACCCCACATTACAAGGATGCTCTAGGTGAAGCCTAACTAAAAAAAAGCAACTTTTTGCCTTCCTTTTTTCTTCTTTTATCTTTCTTTGTCTTTTTCACGGACTATTTTTTTCACTCCTACCGACTCTTATCTTGACGAAGCAAATTTCTCCACTATTGATTCACATACATTATGGGTGTGGGTACCCCATAGTAAATTATTCGTGACGGTGATTCCAGTATGTTTAACCAAGTCTACTGTAATTGAGTTTTTCCCTCGGAGGCATTACTATCATTGATTATCTATCGAATAAGTTAAGTACTTCGAGCTCTAATTGCCAATTATCCCACCATTTCATTATTCTGTCTAGTTGGTGTGACAAGATAATTCATTCCTCTCTAATTTCTATTTTCCTGTAATGAGAAAAAAGACGGTTGCGGGTAATCATGGATTCAAAAATGAAAATTATGTGCCCCAATTAATTGGTCGAGAGTTCGATTTCCTGTCAATGACCTCTTCGTCCATAATGCAACGCTTTTCTGTCTCCCTCATCCATGTTAACCGACGCCTAACAACTACTGCACGTACCGTTTTTCTCCAAGCTAAGTTTTATCATTTTTGCTGTTTTTTAGGGATTCCAGAGTTCTATAATTCTTATTTACTGAATTGTTTTTACATATTTCTCAGCTGAGAAATATACCCCGCTGCAGATTTGTGGACTTCCTAGGGTTTCATTTTGTTAATTCAGAGCCTTCGTATCTTATTATAAGTTGAGTTATGCAGAAAATTTACATAATTTATTTAAATCAATGAAATTGATTGGTTTTAATATAATATTTTTAAAATAATAATTATATACGGAGCTTAAAGTTTGTAGTGCAACGAAAAGTGTTACACGTAGAATTATTGAGCTTCTTATACGTGGACTTGTTCCGTTTATACCATTCTGGCTCAGGGAGAAAAAAAACAAGGAAAAATTACCTCACTCCTCATCTTGCCTAGTAAGCCTCATTAAACTCCCATAGAACTTGATAGCTAAAGATAGTGGGGATGAGGTACCAATCGACCTCGGTGCTGAATAATTTACAAACAGAATGCAGGGGTCAAAATGGGCATGAATGAAGTCCGCAAGAAAACATATCAGTATGATGTAAAACCTCCAATTAATATAATGACCTATAAAAAGATATAAGTGCTAACAGAATGATGTCATTATGGCTCGGGGTAAGGGCTATATAAATGTCCCACTACGTCCCTTGTAGTGAGCGATACGTAATATAAAAAAATGGTGATAAATATAAAGTAATCAATAATTAATGTCCACGCTCATGTGGGTAAGATAAGCGTCTGTTATCAGTGAAGCGGGGTCACTTCTCGTCACCTAGGATACGTAAGCCAATCAAAAAGGCATCTCCCTCTTCCCTTCGTTTACTGCGAGCACAAAATATTTCCGAAAACCATGATTGATTTGTAAAGAGTCCACGGCCGTACTTCATTCAGCAAAGAGTTATGGGGCGTGCGAAGATAAACATTTAGACCTGTTTTCTGGATCTCATTTTCTCTCTCCTCGGCTGCGAGGAAATAAGGGTTAACTTGGAATAATAAGGCGACGTTGAGAGCTCAGATTGCTACAGGGAGCTATTATCATTTTCATCGATAGCTCTGATTGCTTGTATCTTTTATAAACTGATTTCCTTCCTCGTTTTCAACGGAAGAGAGGGAAATATTAACTCTGCGAGGACGAGGGGAAGCGTCTCGAAGATTGCCCTAATGGCACGGTTGAAAGAGCTAGGCCATTTTGTCATCTTAAATAACCCTCGAGGTTTACATGTTGGTCTTTCTCCAACTCCTTTTCCATTTCGGACCAACAGAGGATAAACGGCAGTGATTGTTTCGTTTTGGTCTTTCTCCGGAAATTTTTCTATCTACTCCCTTAAGTACCAGCTATTCCGTCCACTGTTTTCCCAAGCAAGTGGTCACTTTTTGTCAGGATATGGAACCTTAATATTTTTCGTTCCAGTTCAGCGTAAAGAAACAAAGTCAGTTCAGTTCCGGTTTCGTTCCCTCTGCCAACATTAAACCGATTTTTCTTTCAGTCTGACAATTGTAATAGAATATAAATTACTACATACATTATTTAAATTACATATATTGTTAATGTTCATTTTGAATTCATCTCTATATCAGTGTCATTTGTGAATACGATTTATTAGTTTTGGAACGTTTTAGGTGAATACGTATTTATTCGTTCTTTTTAGTATAATTTTTGTCAATTTTTTTCTTGTCGTTCATAACTCTTTTCATTCACTTTCATCACAAAATTTCGTCTTCTATCTGTAGGTTTCGCAGGTAATTCATACTACCCTCCTTGTGAGTATTTCCCAACAGTGGAAAGTTTCTCTTGAGCTCTCAGCTTAGGTTTTCTTAATCCACATACTAGTTTTCTTCTTGTGCTTTTGCTAGCTATCTCTTTCTATTTCGTCTTTCTAAAATGACAAAGGGTTATATGTAAGAAGAGACTCCCTAGTCTCAACCTCGCCCTAATTAAGTCCTTTAGTATTATTATACTTCTGATGGTCTACGAGGTCTGTTCAAAAAGTTCCCGAACTTTTTTTATAGTGCTCCTCCAGTTGGTTATTTTTTAATCTGCCTGTAAGCGCTGTATCCGCGAAAGCTTCCCAAATAACCACCTTCAATCACATTGTCGATATCTTGATTTGTTCATTAGTTACAGATGTTTATGTGAACAAGTGATCGTAGAGTGCGACGAAAAATTGGATCCGCGGAAATGAGCTCTTTGAAGGAGCAGCGTTCTTCTGTAAAATTCTGCGTGAAGCTGGGCAAATCTTTCACGGAAACTTTCGAGTTGATTACCAAGGCTATTGGTGAGCATGCTATGAAACGTACCGCGTGTTATGAGTGGTTTATATGGTTCAAAGACGGGCGGCAATCAGTGGAAGACGACGAGCATTCCGGAAGACCATCAACGTCCACAGATGACCACCACATCGAAAAAGTGAACGATCTTTTTCGTGCAAATCGACGTTTGACTGTCAGGGAGCTTGCAGAAGAGTGTGGCATCCCGATTAGTTCTGCTACGAAATCCTAACTAAAAAAATTAAGGATGCATCGAGTCGAGGCCAAATTCGTGCCTCGCCTGATGACAGCAGACTAGGAGCAACACGAGCAACTCTTGACTTTTTAGCCTAAAACAAGACCACTGTGCTTCTCGAACCACCCTATTCACCAGGCCTGGCTCCATGTTACATTTTCCTATTCCCAAAGCTAAAAACCCCGCTCAAAGGATAAAGATTTGCCACCATTCAAGAAATAAAGAAAAATTCGACGCAGGAGCTTATGAACAACCCGAAAGAAGAGTCCCAGGATTGTTTTAAACCGTGGAAATACCATTGGGATAAGTGTATACGTTGGGGTGGGGAGTACTTTGAAGGAGACCCGGAGCAATAATTTCTAAGTGAATTATTTGTGTTGTAATAAAAAAAGTTCGGGAACTTTTTGAACAGCCCTCGTATTTTATGTTTTTCATCTAGATTGCATTACAATAAATTTTAGAATAAAAAATAGTAATGGTTAGTTGCAAGTCATAGGAACACATCTAAACTTAACTTTCCTGCAACTACGATTAGGTAAAATGCGTCTTTTTGGGAAATGTAGGAAAAATCGTAATCCGTAAATCGTAAAAAAGGAAAACCAAAAATCGGAATGGAATAAATAATTGTTTTCGGTTTTTGCTTGGTTTCAGTAATGTAATTTTTTCGGTTCAGATTCAGTTTCCACTCCGGCAAAATTAAGTGTATTTTTCGGTTTCCGTTTTTGGTTCAGCTCCGTTACTCTATACTGCATAATGGTATTTTGATATCTCTTTGCTGTCGTTCCATTTTCCTACATAGTTTCTCGTCACGGCTATCATAAATCTATCTCCACGAGTACAGCACGAAGAGCAGAAAAACTCATCAGAAAATGCGCAACGTCTCCTCTCTGATATTTGCTTTCGGAATTGATGAATCTTTCCTCTTGAGTTTATGGTACTACATTCACTTCGAATGTCTCTTAAACACTTTTGATATGGTAACGTGTGCGGATATGACTGTAGTTTTCAAATCGAGATGGCACGATTAATAGGTTGCAATACCAGAACAAAGTTCTCAAGGAAAAACGTATATGACAAAAGGACCGGGACTCGAATTCAGATATTCCATTTTCCAAGATGATTCTTCAGCCAACTAAACAATCTAATCAGAACATTCGGACACGGGTCTCAGTCATGAAAGACTTTTTAACGTCCGTTTTTCAATGGGAATTCTCCTAGTTGTATGTCTTTACGTACAAAGTTATATTACACCCTTTACAAGGAAAAATACTGAATATTTGTATTACGGCATTCCGGCAATTCAAAACAATTCTCGGGAATTTTATACTAGTGTATAGGCAACAGTTCAAAATAAAGAAATAATATTTAATATAACCGTTTCTTGAGAGATTATTCTAAAACCGAAAAGATATAAAAGGATAGTAGCCAGTAAACAAATATCCTATGATGAAATAAAAACATCTGCATAATGATACCATAAGTTGCTTAAAAAATCACAATTAAAGAAGTTTAAAGATCACACGTAAAAATTGCAAGCTCTTGGTTAAGTATGGAAATAGACTAATACTAGAGACTTAGTATTTTCATGATTTCTGTTAAATCTGCCGAGATCTCGATATTACACCCACTGTTAAGTACACTGTACCTCAAGGGGCTCATGAAGGTAATCCTAATGCAGGAGTATCGCGCAGCCATATAATGCGATACTCGAGTACACTGTAACCGGATGGCTCTAGTTTACAGGAAGGGAATAGTCAATGGGAAAGTGCGTTGATGGCACGTGATGAATGCCCCCAACGACGAATAAGCACTCTCGCAAAGCGATTTATGGGGGCGAGGATGGGCCATGGAGAGGTGCAGAATTGTCTGGATTGTGTATATGACATTTCTCGGGAGGAAGAGCATGATGGATGGTTTCATTGTTGTGACGTTGGCGACGTTTACTGCTCCTCCGGCGGGGAACAGATCATCTGGAGCAAAAGGAGAGCTGTTGAGGAAGTTTATAGGAAGCAAAGGGGAAAGAAGGATGGAAGAAGGTAGAAAGAGAGAGGTCTTCGGTAGGTGCCAAATATCTCAACATGGAGGAGAGGGTTGTACTTTTTACAAAGTTGCAATTACTGCATACGAACAGGGCATCGGAACCGAACGGAATACCGAAATTAGAAAAGAATGTTATTTTTGTCGGAGTGGAAACCGAAATGGAACCGTAAAATAAAATTCTTGGACCCCAACTGTAATTGTAAACTTATTTATTTCGTTACGATCGTTTATTCCCAAAAATGCACGTTTTAGAAGTAATGGTTTCAGGCGTTATTTTGTGGAACTTCTTCCCGGCACCTAAGAAAGTAACTTCACTTTGTAAACTCTACATACAAGATTTAATGACAACCTAGGTTTCGCTGCGGTGCACACATGTGGAATTTACGATGTGAGGTTTCCTTCTTTGATACAATGCAAATTTTATCGTGCAAATTTTAATCCCTTTCTCTCATCTTCATACCTAATGGAGTTATTGAAACCACTTTTATGATGAATTGAGAGGGAAATCTGACACTCGTACAGGAAATTGAAAGATTCCGAAAAATTGTCTGCATATATACGCTGTATATGCATATGGTGACCTTTAAGTAAAAAATTTCTACGGAAATATTTAGTTGAACTTGACATGAGAAAGATATAAACAGTCAGTCAAAAAACGCTTATAAAGGAAAGAGTAAAAATTCTACGAAATGCGAGGCATAGTTAGAATAGTGGATATTTTAATTTTGTCAAAATAAAAACTGTAATTTGTTAAAAACGGAAAATAAGCGACAATAAGACACGGAATTTTTAACTAAAAATCGGAGGTTAACCACACGAAATTGTCCTAAATGTCTAAAACTAATTTTCATGATGGATTCAAACACCCTGATCCTCGATTTGGGAGATCGTCAACATTTTTATTCACTTAAATGGAATTTTCTCTTTCTTCATGATCCATTTAATATTTGATAACGTACCTGATATTAGCATAGGAACTGAATATCCATAACGTCTGAAGTTAAGTGGATTCGCATGGTAAAAAGTCTATCCATGTCCTTCTTTCAGCATAACAAACATAACATAAGAAATATACATTTTGACTATCATACAAAATTATTCATTTCTGGCTGAGCCCCGACAATTTCAATTGAGAACTCTGAATCTAATCGCATTAATTCGATCTCAGGCGTAATTTGATTTCGGAGAGATATTATTACGAGACCGTAGACTAAAATTAGTCCCTTAGTTTGCTAGTGTTACCTAATATTTGGTCTCTCATGGCCAACTTGCGTATCAATGCTAACTTTGAGTCAAACTAAACTCAGTTTATTGTATTTTGCCAAATTTTCAAATCATTAAATTGATTATTGATTCATGTGATAAAGGAAAACTTATTAGCATTACTCACGACATTTACTTAAGATTGATGGATTTCTTTGTAATCGTTATTGCACACATTCTGATGATTTTCCCTCATCTTTCTTCTAGGTAATGGTCATTCGCTACTACTTAACATCACTTTCGCCCGTGAGGAAGAATTCTTTTTCCCAATCTCCATTAGCAGAATTGGTATGTATTTTTTATGATTACACGTAAATGCAACGGAAGCATAAAATCTGCATATAATTTAAGAAATCGTCAAACGTCATCTTTAAAAATATTATTAACGAGACAGTAATGAGGGATCAAGTTAGTGCAGAAGTTGAGTTTTTTTAGTTAGTAGGTTACAAAATATGATTTTCAAGAATTTTTATACCTTCATTGATACCTAACTAACCACCTATCAGCTTGTGAATGGAGTTGCATTTACAGTATAACCTCCTTTACTGATATATTACAATCTCATTATATTTGCCTTTTATATGAATATTCATCGTAACCATTGTAGCGCATTTAAAGTTTGCGTGGAGCATTTATGCTTTATAAAATAGGAATAAATATTGAATTCGTACTCTTCAATAGCTATGAAAGGAGTGATATATAAATAATAGCATCGTTTAACCATTAATCGAGATTGTATTGTATCCTAATTCATCTAGTAGGTTCAAGGTATTCAGTCTTTATAATTATAAAATAAGAATAAATAATAAGGTGGTTATCTTCAAAGCTGTGAAAGGCGGTTGCGAAAAACATAAATAGTAGCATCTTTTATTCATTAACCGAGAATTTATCTTCCCATAGTCAATCGAGTAAGTTCAACGTGGGATCCAGTCTTTCGCCCTCTAACTTCCTTGCATCTTTCGCACAATCTCTGTAAATATACCCTAATCATCCATTACAATGGGAGGAGAGATTTCCCTCGTCTTGCAATGTGGAATTTCTCCGTTAACTCCGTTTCGAGAGAGAAACATTCAAACCGCGAGAATGGTGCTCTACGATAATGCTCTCATCGGCGCCATAAAAACATCTGCGGAGGGCTGCGCCAATGAACGGCGATTTCTCCGTCATCGCTCATCTCTTTCTGCTTCCACTGGGGAACTCTTCCTCCGACGAGAATTCCTTGAGCGATTCCATGGAAATTCGGTGAAAGTCTTTCACTCGGGAGGCAATTATGCGGCATTCAGAAGGTCCAAGTCAATACATGCGTTCACAAGAAACAACCACGCCGCTCCCTTGGAACGTAATAGATAATGATAACTTCCGGAATGGTAAAATAATGATATTAATTAAAATATAAGGGGTAAAGGTGCAAGTGCTCTTTAGTTATTTTTTCATCGTAATGGGGTTGTAATGAAAAGAAAAAAGATTCTTTAGATTATGAAAATCAAATAAATGTAAAGTAATAATACAAATATTCGCCATTTAATATATAGCACGAACTCCTCGTCTTCCTCCAAAGCACATAACTTGCTTTGCAAAGTAATGAGTAGGGTTCGCCAATCCAAGCGCTAATTCTGATTTCCCTAAAGCTAACGATGGTCCTAGCATTTACGTATTATCCTTCTTTTTCAGTCCATCTTGACCGACCATTGATGAACGATAGCCGCATAATATTTAACTCGTCTTCTAAGAATCTGTTTTTCCCTAATTTGAATAAAAAATTCAATGTAATATTATTGGTAAAGGTTTTAGTGCTTAATCTCCGTAAATAATAATCCCTAGTATATTTTCGTTATAATGGAGACCTACCACAAACTCGAGGCCGAATTAATAGATCCTATGGAATATAAACCTTGAAGTTCAAAAGGATTCGTGGAGTTTTTTATATATTATACATTATTTTTATATAGTATTGCTTTCTTCAGGCATGACTTTGTGGTAGGATAAGGCCAGGGTAAAGAAATATTTCTGTACCCTTGCAAAATGATGACGAGACGCGTCAAAACCCAGGGAGCATAATAAAACATTTAGTGATACGGGTAAAGTGGTTTGAAAAAGTTTGGCAAACGCAAGTATAGAACGATATATTTTCTCCTGATGCGCGATTTTAGTCTTTCTCCTCCCAGCCATAATTCTACTACTACTCTTTAAGTCCAAACCAAGGCCTGCGTGCATAATCTAGTAGATCCCATTAAATTCTTCATACCCAGCGCTAAACATTTCCCACCGCAAAACTTCATTTTCGAAATTCAGTGAAAAAAGGGGTCTGTATGATCCTTTCATCTTTAGCCGTTGCGCGGTGTTTCTCATATTCCTGCGGTCGGAGAGCGAAATTTGAGAAAATTTTCCATTTAATATATTTATACATTTACTTCTCGCAATGAGGTCATTTATTTGTAACTTATAGTATGTGAATTATGATTGCAAATTAAAATTGAAAAATATAAAAGCAATCTAAACGTTAATTTTATTATTAACATGGCAAGGTATACGATGTATTTGTGAATTTATTGTCTATTTATTCGGTGCCCTTCATACTCTCAAGCGAATGCATCTTATGAAGGTTTTGAATGATAAATCTATTGAATTTTTATAGAATAACAATCCAAGCATTCTGGCTTAGAAGGATCAGATGCAAAAAATAATAAATATAGATTATGCGATAAGTTAAATTAAGTTTTTGACGGGGGATTACAGTAGTTTGTGAATATACGAAATCTATTACATTGACTAACAACTCAAGCATTTTTGGATCATAAGGATCAGATGCATATAATAATAAATGTAGATCATGAAATAAATCACGCATAAATAAATCAATAAATCCGGCATTTTTACGGGGGACGTCAATAGTTTGTAATATTTAACATGCGAATTACGACTGCGAATTTTGCGATTGAAACGCGCAAAAATTTCGAGAAGAGCAGAGGGTGGACATGGATTCGACAATTCATCAAAAAACGGCATTTCGCAGCTAAAAATGGGAAACCCTCGCGTAAATCACCGTCTCTAATGATGTACGGCGGTGATTGAGGATTTTAAAAAAAAAGGGAATAACTTCCGTTTATGTTCAATTAAAGTCCGCCCATGCGCGCCGATTCAGTATTCAGATCAATAGAATCTTGATTTTATCGCCAATTAATGCAAAGCTTTAATCTACCGCTATGCGTATTCGATAGAGACCCGTTCCGAACGATTCGTCATAATTCATTTTGTGGGCGAAGAGGAAAGCTCAATCTATTAGAAAATACTGGATATTTGGCGGTCGGAAGGTGCTTAATTATTAACGCGCTCGTCTCATAAATATGAATGATTAATTAGTCCATTCCGCGGAGAATATATTGCGAGTGGGTGGACTTATCCGGTGAGTGGGGGGATTTCCGTTTGAGTTTTTCGTGCATTCGGAGGGGTCAAACTTCATTTTCGTGTCGGTTGTTATGTGAAGAGTGCACTAAATTGGCTTATTACTCTGTAGTCAACTCCAAAGTTTTTATACGAGAAATGGCGATTCGAAATACTTACCACGGTAAACCGAAGATGGGAAATTTTTTTTCGGCACATAACTTATTTCACAATCTATATTTATTATTGTATACATCCGAACCTTCTAAGCCAGAATACTTGGATTGTAATTCTATTACAATTCGATAGATTTATAATTCATAACCTCAATGAGACGTATTCGCTAGAGAGTGTGGGACCAGAAAAACAGACAATAAACTCGCTAATACATCGCATATATGAATGTATATTTTGCCATGTAAAATAATAAAATTTACAAATATCACAGAATCAGGCGAGGTATTGTGGTAATCCATAATGGAGAAGAACTTCTTCTCCATTAAATTTAACGTTTAAATTACTTTTGTATTTTTAATTTTCTTTCATTTTTTTAATTTGCAATCATTATTCGCATATTAAACGTTATAAATAAAGACAAAATAAATCATTCATCCAAATATGAATTCGAAAATTGTGGAATTATTTAAATAAATGCCATAACCATATAAATCATTATCTTTTCCATTTATTATTTAAGAAAGGGCCAAAAAAAGCAAAAGGCATTCATTAAGTTATTATTAGGTTAAGCAATTTTAAAATAACGGAAAAATAATGCACTTGATGGTATGCCAGTCATTTTGACCTCAGCATGGATTTCTGTTCGCAGAAATCTCGAGAACCAGAAATAGCACACGTTCCAAACTTCGAAGAGTTCTAAATGTACTTCTAGCGCAGATGATAGGTTACCTCATATTTAATTTTTATTCTATTCTCAAGATTTATTTCAATTTTTAGTATTTACCATTCAATGCTGAAGAAGTAAACGAAATTTATGTAAATTTTGAACTTATAATAATAATAATAATAAATCGTCTTTATTCGTCTTATAAGGAAACCAGTCCCCTCGATGACCAATGCGATTGTTGAAACCAAGCTTAAATGGCGTGAATTAAAGATAGAAGAGGAAAATGTTTCTAAGAATATATGAAGAGGAAAACATTTCTGAGAATCATAATTTCACTTGCAGACACGAGCAATTTGCAGCGACGAATCTCAGGGATGGGCATACGACCATTTGGCATTGTCTCTTACAGCTTGATTTCTGCTCACGGAATATAAAAAATTGCAACATTAAAATGAAGGAATAGCACGCACCTGATTCAATTTTCGTAAGAAAGAATTTCTATAACGATTTATATTCTTATCGTCGATTATAGATTTCTGCTCCACATTATGAGAACTTTGATAAGATAGAAAATTTTCGTTTTCGCTAACCTATCCCATGAAGCTTAGCTACGAAGAGAGGTGTTAGACTCTATACTGAACAAATAGGACTAGTGTATTTAATTCTATTTTCCCTAGAAGAACCAGCGATCAATTCAGCTAGTTACACATACATCCGAATTCAACTACCACTTTGAATCCTGAGGTATACCGGCCAATTACTTACAGGCTTTAAGAACTGAAAAATCATCTTGCAAACCTGATGCGGCTTAGCATCTACATAACTATACAGATTCATCTTTACAAATTCATCTTGGAATAAATATTATCCTAAAGAGGTCCTTCGTAAGAGTCGAGAAGTCAAAGTACGTAATTTGTAAGTAAAAAATTTGTAGAGAGAAGGACATTATCACGGTTCTCGTTTGATGACTAAGAGAAAACTCTGACACTTTGATCGAATATGGGAGAAGGATTCTGAGCCCGAGGGGGCAACAAAGATAGCGGAGAACACATCCAGAGGGGGGAATCGCCCCCCTTTTTCATGGTCTCGCAATTTGCACGGAGTATGAAAAGGAGCTGAAAACTGATAGTGAAGTATTGCTATGATGAAATTACATCTATTTGATATTTCAAGGCAAAATGACATTTTTAGAGTTAATGGGAGAGAATTAAGACAGTAATATTGTTGTTACTTTAAGCTGATGAAATTGTGTATACTACGACCAGATCCATGAAAACCACCACGTAAATCTTGTAAACTGGAAAAAGTTAATTTTCGGCCCTGGATTAATGGATGACATATTGCACAATATTAAATCAAGGAAGAAGCGCTATTTTTGATTCTAACAACGAACGGAAAATTTTACCATCCAAACAAACTCTGCCTGATATTTATACTTTTTGGCATCCTTTATATAATATATTTATTTCGTATTGTAATATTTACAGTAACTCATATTTAGCCACAGCGTTATTTAAAGTGCTTTAAATCTTTTTAATCTTTGTTTTATGTGAATATTTTCAACTTTTCTCGTGATGATGTTTTTCCGTAACGTAGCCTTTTCATCTGCCCATTTTCTATTGTATAAATATTTACCCTCAAACGAACTGTTTTATTTGCTTCTCGGGTTATTTATTAATATTGGAAGCGCGCTGTAGCAAGTTTAAATGAACTTTAGATTGAAGAGAGGCTCCCAACCTAACCCAAAAAGAGTCAAAAAATATATTTATTTATTATTTGATTGTTGAAATGGGCTTTATGCCCGATGGTAGTCATTAGAGGGATAATGGAAGAATGAAGATCCCTGCCTGGTACTCACCCTTGTCGGGCGGAAAACCCTTCAAAAATAAAAAGAAAAAGAAAAACACGAAGGCAGTTCGTCATGCAATGATTATCAACAACGACTAGAATATTTCAAAATGTAAGCAAATTTCGAAGTAAAATTTTTATATATCTCCTAATAAAATATTATCGGTAAAACAATTATTTTAACGTATAACTTACAACATTCAATTGTATTTTTCTCTCATTTTACAAATTGTTCTTCTACTTTTCATTTCTTTCATAGAGAGTTTTTTTAGTTATAGATTTTAGTTTTATATTGATTCCCTAGCCTTTTGTGCTTTTCGCCTTGTTTCTAAATATTCCTATTCTAGGTCTTGGGTAATAGTAGTGTCGCTTTATTTCTTCCCGTATTTCCCTGAAATGATCTTAGTTACTTTATTCTATATTATTATAATATCACATTTTAATATTATTTTATTATATTATTCTATATATTATTAAAATATACAACATGGATAATTATCATTATATAATTTAACACTCGTAGTAATATCAGAAACAGGGATAATTACTTAATCGCTCCTTACAAGCTTAAAAAAACTGAATTCGGTCATATGTAAGCCAATAACGTAAGATCAGAAATTATAGACACAAAATAGTTGGGGAACTATATCACTTAAATCATGACACATAAATTAGGATAGGAACTTGACCCTGCTCCGATCACATCACTACAATTACCACTGCAAATGTGGGCTACATCACGATAAGGACGATAATGACGAAGTGAATCCTTATCCCATAAAGGATGGATTCGTTGGCGACTTGAGCCGCCGTCTGCGGATGCCACGCCCGTGCGATTGGCGCGGCCATATTCGGGGGGGATTCGCATATCGACCGCTAACGAATCAAAAGAAATCTCTCGATATGAAAATCCCATCGAATTGGTTCGGAAAAAAATAGATCTTCCTTCCCCTTCGCATAGAAATGCGAGAAGCACACTTAACGAAATGCGGCGCAGAAAAGAGGAAATATCCCCGTCATCCTATTTGTACACAGTCTGATTATTCCTCCTCCGTTGTTATCATTTTTTTTGTATTCGGAGACGCGTATACATTCGCCGGAGGCCAAGCATTTTTTTCCGATGCACTCGCCTCTTTAGCGATGCATCTCGCATTGTTACGTGCAGACGGGAGGTTCAATAGCACGCCGGCTGTTGTGTCCGGGAACGGCAGTCCCCCTTTCATTCCCCCACCGATCGCCGAATAAAAAAAATCCCTCTCTCCTTTTCACCCACTGATCGCCTTTAATCTCACCTTAGACCCCATTCGACCGCGCGCCATTTTGAATTCTGAGGAGGTGCTTGTTTACAATACTACTCGTACTTATGTAGCGGGAAGAGGTGGTGACGAATTAGACGGATGTCGTTATTTTATTTATTAGGCCGCTCGATCATTCGGCGTGATTCACCGCGGTCGTGTTTTGTGTTCCGTTTCTATCCGTGAGTCTTTGTGTTGGCACATATTTGGATGTAAATGTTCTGAATCTATTCTACGCATGCTGATCGAGGGTTTTCGAGGGGTTTGCTTCCTTTGTTAGGGAAAATCAGATAATTTTTCATTCTTCTTTCGGAAAAAGTCAGGAAAAATTAACTTTAATTTGTTTTTGAGTATTTTCCGTCGTTGTAGTATTATTAAAACTACCGATTGTATTGAGTAATGACCAATTATGGCATTCATTTTAGCCACTTCTTATTGAATTTCATCAATATTTTTACACAGGGTTTGGTGCTGCGTTCACGTGGAATTTGACAGCCTACAGAAATTTGGCTCACGAACAGAGAGGAAGGCAACGGCAAGCTACTTCACTTCTCATGTAGTAGCCTTATTCCCTCATTGATGTTTTGGCAGCTAATAGTCGAGGACCCAATCGGCTATTTGGCTGATGATTTTATAGACAGATATACACGTTAAATTTTTATGTTCCCATTTTACGAGAGGTATCAATTTTACGAGGGGCAATCACTTCTAATTCCTTCTTACTTTTCCTATTCTCGTGATATCGTTATTGATTTACTAGTTGTTTTGAGTATTGATTCGATGTTTTTTACCTCACTCCTGTTTTGGATTTAGGGATTTTTAAATGGGTGGTGCTTACAAACCTCGAATTCATATGGGTTGGAATATTACTGATATGTCATAAGAAAATAATAATTTATTCCTTTAGTTCTCTATAAAAAGGTTGAAAATAACATGAAAGTAAAAAATAATAAGTCATATAATGCATAAAAAGTAAAATAGATATAAATTATAAGAAAAACGAAATCAAACAAAATCGAAAATATTCTGTTAGTAACGTGGAGTGGTAAACAAAACGCCACCGTCACTTATCCGCGATACCTTTTTGGCAGCGCGTTTGTCATTCATAATATTTATTGAAAAAGTAAAAGATTCATAAATTAATTAGGCAATATATTCTTATATTCAAGGGATTCCCCCCCCTCCAACCGACCACCCAACCCAATTCACCTAATTATGAGCTTATAGAAAGAGCTAGCTGACAGAGGAAAATTACTGCATTCTATTAAAAAATAACAGTAACATTTAATTTTGGTAGATGCATATGTAATAGCAATAAATGAGTATGTTCTTATGACTTCATTACCGGCTACCGAAAATGTTGACATTTTTACTCTCGACCACAGAAAAGATGCTCCTATTTTGAAGAAACATTGTATTTACGGCACCATCAAGTATCAATATTCTTCTAAACAGATAGAAAACAATCCCAAATATTCTAAAAGTGATATTTTAACCAAGAAAAATTCGTGGCGGCAAAAAGTGTCTCGCGGCGAGATGGCGTCGGCAAAACGTCCGCGGCGAACCGTCCCATTCCCTGAATGTGTGTAAAAGCGATTCGAGAGATATCTCCGACCGATGACACTCATCCTCGGTTTATGTATGGTGTCGTTGATGTGGAATGATGCAATGCTTCAAATCGATTGATTCTTCTTTGAAAGCCTCCCAAAAACTCCGGACCACCATAAAGGATAAAAAAACAGATGAAACTCAAAGTGCAGATATCGACAAAAGGCTGATAGAGAGTCCGAAATTTTTTGTGGCATCTTTTTACACTCTTAATGATTGCTACATATACTACCATTTCTTATATATCGCCTTTATTTAGCATAGAAAGCAATATGGACCGAGCGTCGAATATAGGAATATAACTTTCCAAGCTTCTTTGCGTTTTTTGGAGTCACACTATAACTGATACCTTTAACACTCAGGTTTCACTTTCACTAATATGTCCGAAGACCGTCTTTTTCAAGAAAACTGAATTTTTACAATTCAGAGGATATGCGTTCCTTCCGAAGGCACTCCAGACAAGTTTCATTATCTAATTGTCTAGTTACCATTTGCTCGATGTATGTGCATTCTAAGCAGACATTCAGAGGGATAGCTTGAAGTTGTTTTGATGATTGAGATGTAAAAGAATCAAAATAGATTAGTCATCCACATCTACATTTGTGCACAGCTAGCCGCCTTTCGGAGCGTGGAAGTACATGCACCATGGCTCTACATCTATCATTGATTATTCTGGTATCGATCGTGGGAAAAATGAATTCTTGAGAGGACTGACACTAGCATCTACTTGTATCCCTAGTTCGCAGTATCACAATTCCTTTTTACCAAGGAGAACTCATTATTTCTGCAACATCTCCCAGGCCCCTCCTTTGAATCTATTAAGTAAATTAAACCTCTGTTTGAATTTTCTTTCTTTTAACGATTCACACTCCACGTCCTGAAGCATCCGACTAACTCTCACTAGTTTATCGCAGCAAAACCTGCTGCCTTTTCTAGTGCCTTCTTTACTTCGTGAATGCAACATTTGTCCGCAGGGTACACTGCATGCGTACTCAAGACGAGGCCTCAAAGTAACATCTCTCACGGATGTTTTATTTGCCCCCGTCGACTACTCTCTTAAAGAAGTCGAGTTTCCTAACTGCTCATCCGCATACATTACTGATGTCGGCACCCTTTGTCAATTTATAGTTACACTAAGATATTTAACCGAATCTACTGTCATTAAGATTTCCCTTCTAACAAGAACAGGCATTAGCGAAATATTTTCTGAAGCAGTTAACAACCGAACATTGTCTACATCAAGCTACAATTGCCTACATTAAGCTCTATGCATCCGTAAACGCTTCTTTTCCATGTATATATGTAAAGCATTCGTCTACAAAATTCGCCCGCTGCTCCAATTCCTCCTGGGTCAAGAACAATTTCAAGATTTTTGAATATTTTTATAATTACGTAATTTCTGAAATAGAACTATATGTTCAGCAAAGTTGGAAAAAGTTGTGCACGATCTTTGATACCAGTGCTATAATGAATAAATTAGATAATCTAGTAACTACGAGTATAAGTACCTGCGTCTTAGAAAATAAGGAACGTCTGTAAATCGGTAATCTGAATATCGGGAGATTAATTTTCTGACTAATCACTAGATATTTTGTTGAAAATGTATTCTATTGTGAATTTAATGAAAGCGCGTCATGGTTTACACAATACCACCGAATATTTTGTGGTATTTTGTTGTAGGTATTTTACTAATCACCCATTCCTTGTTTTTATTAAAGATTAGAATGGATTACCACCAGATATCACCCAAGAGGATTCGTTTTATCCTGCAATGGTTATTCACTGCTTTAAGAGACTGGTTAAAAAGCCAGTGTAATGTGTCACCCTGATGTGAAGCAACGGAGCAAAGAGGGTTCAGGTCCCACGCCTTCCATCAGAAGCTGTGGGAACGGAGACACTCTTTGCCGAGTCCCC